>OV815489.1:57287976-67287976 GCA_929108735.1 Andrena dorsata
AAGTGGTTAGGACGGATATTTACAAGTTACGTTGCGCTGCGTCCGTGAGCGTGCCTTCGTTACAACGACGTCTCCATGTTCAGGTTCGCCCACTTGCCGTTCTCCGTTCTGTAATCTTCTACTCTGCCGGTGAAGCTCCGACGTACGCTCGAGTCGTGCTTCGCCGGCTTCGCTCGTCTCTCGGTGAGCGAGCGCGTCAGCTCCGTTCTGACCGGGGACCTGGTCACGCCTTCCGAGGGAGCTAGATCGGCGGCGGGTGGATCGACGCACTTTTTGCTGTGACTAGGGCTCGAACCCTCGTACGGCGGGAAGGATGTGCCGTGCTGGTAGACGCGGGACGGCGAAAGGGTCTTTTCAAAGTCCGCCACGTCCACAACGTCCGATGACGCTGAGAACGCGTAGGGATAGGGGTGCTGGCGGTCAGGTGGGCAGGAGAAGCTGGAGGACTGAGAGGTGTCGGAGTAACGTTGCTTCCGGTTCTCCTGGAAGCGACGTCGAGGCGACTTCCTGTCGCAAGCTAATGAGCGCCCTATTTGGCTGAGCATCGTGTGGCTGGGTGACTCCTCTGTGGGGGTGGAGTCCACTTCCTGCCTGGTCCGAATCACGTCTTTACCGCCGAACGGATCCCCAGGGCACACTTCTTGAATGGGGCTTGCGAAGATCAGGGTTCTGTTGAGGAAAATCAGCTTCTTTCAGATCCGTGGTGGTGATTATGTCGTCCCAGAAGTTATTGCAAAGCATGAAGCTGGGGATCCACCTGGAAGCTAAGCTATGCTAGGCAATGTCTGGCTTAGCTTGGCTTTTGGTGGAACGTCGCTTATAGTGTTGCTTCTCGATAATTCTTTCTGGAGAATTTGTCGACAAATTTTATAATTTCTTATTTCTCCTTTCTCGAGAAATTACAGTAATTCTCGAGAAACTTAAGTGTAGGAAAATGATTATAAATCCCATCTGTTTTCGGAAATGAAGTTTCAGTTAGTTCAAATTGTGTGTTACTAGTTAATCGTGAACACATAAACACATCTACAATCGGTAATAAATGTTAACAATACATACGAAGAATTGCGCAATTGTTTATAAACTTTTCTCTTCGTATCGACAGTGCTTTACATACAATTAAACCAACAAGAAAGAAACTTTTCTACAGACGCAGATTTTATCACAAAAAAGAAGCAGATTGGCTGACACGACATTAGACGCATCGTGCTTTTTAAAAAACTATTTTGAAACAAAAAAGTAATGTTTCGTTTTGCTCACATTTTGTATTAAATAAATAAATTTATCAATTATATTTAATTTCTGCTTTTTTCATTTGCAGAAGTCTTGTCTAAGTTAGACACGAATAAAAGTTTAGATAAATATTGTCAACATTAATCGAAAAATATAAATTTTGCAATATTTTTTTAATTTCTTGAGAATTCTCGAGAAATATAATCTAATTTCTCATTTCTCGAGATGCGAAAAATATCGAGAAATCAAGAACATTAGTCGCTTACCTATTCTCGCGTTTCGAGCAGCCAGGTGTCTCCTCGTCCTTGTCCGTCAGCAAGTTCTCCAGCAGTTGCTTCTTTCTTCTGCCCAGTACCCCGTCCAAGCTCTCCCTCGATCTTGAGAACAAATTACTGAACCTTCCCCCGCTGCTCGTGGCCGCGTACCCAGGCGTGCAACCCTCGTGGTACGACGACCTAGTCTTGCAACGTCCACCCTGCTCCTCGTCCTCTGGGTTCGACATATTCTGCAGCTCCCTCGCTGTGATGAGCGTATACCGCCGATTATTCTGCTTGAGGATCGACTTCAAGCAGAAGTAGGTCTTGGAGTTCGGCAATACGCAGGTCTCGCTGGACATGGGATTCGCGATTACCCTGCTCCGTCCAGGCATTCTCTTCGGTATCGCGCCCCTGCTCACGTCCACGAGCCCCCCAGTCCGCGAGCTCGTTTCCTCCAGCGAGGACATGGAGAACCTGTACATCCCACGGGCTCCTGGAGTCTCCCTTACCCTCACGTCGCCGCGAAGCTCCTCCTCCTGCTCGTTCTCCAGAATATTCCCCAAACTCTGCCCGTTCAGTCGAAGGAACCGCGTGTCGACCTCCACCGACTCCGCTCGCGTCCTCAGGTTCGGCTCAGACATATCCCGCGGCATGACGCCGCCGTGCACTCCCCTTCTGACGCGTCGAGGCGCCTCCGTGGACCCCGTCTCAACCACCACTCCGCTGGACTCGTTCTCCAACCGCGCCTCCACCAGGAACCTGCCGCAGCTTCCGCAGTTCCCAGCATCCATCTGGCTGACGAACGTGCAGGACGGTGGATCGATCTGGACGTTCGTGTCTGCCAGAGGATCTCCCGCGTCGTCATCCGTTCTCGAAACATCCTCCAATATTCTCGACTCGAGAGCAGTGTGGCAAGGGCAGGAGCACTCGCGCGGCGCCAGGTCGTATCGACGAGTAGAGTCCTCGCTGTCGAGGCTCGCTTCCTCGTTGGCTGCGTAGCCCTGGTCTGCTCGCTGATAGAGCAACGCTTCCGAGTAACTCGGCACCATCTCCGTAATTGCTTCCTGGGATTCGTGGCCTCTGTGGTCCGGGGCTGGGTCCATCAGGAGCGCCTCGCTGTAGCTAGGCGCTAGCATGTAGGAGCCTGGCTGGCTGATCGTTTGCTGGCTCATGGATGCGTGTATTGGCTCGCTGCCGCTTGGCGTGTCGTAGTTTATGCCGAACAACTTGGTGATCTGAGGATAAGGATTGTTAGCTTTGCTTGGTCCAGGGAAAGGGGTGTTCGAAGTGGTCCCCCGTTCGATTTTTACTTGTCCTTGACAGACGGCATGCGCGAGTCCCAGTTGGCTTGTGATAGAAATATGCAAGGCGCGTACATCCCAGCAGGAGCTCGCGCTCTGCCGTCCTTCAGGAGCGAGTTAATTGAAGGGGGACTACTCGAAGCCCTTATCAGACGCCCAAAGGGGAGATCTCCGAAGAGTAGCTGATTAGGGGAGACCGGGGCTGCTAGGCCAGTTTTTCAGTTTTTGATTTTTAATAAATTATGTGGGCGAAATATTATTAAACTATTAATGTTGACTCAATGTGACAACAATTAAGGTATTTTAATGTATTTTTAACACCTTCCATGCTGGTAAACCAGCCCCATGATCGGGGTTGGTCAGTTATGAAAATGTTATTAGTAACTTATCTCAGTGGTAATAATATAATACAATGTCACAAGAGTTGTTTCATTATAAAATATTCATTTCTTTCTTTCATATTTTAATAATAAGCTGAAAATTTTTTCAACTTAAACATTAATATATAATGTATTTATAACACAGTGAAATTTAAACAAAAAATAAAAATTATTAACGTTATTAGTCAACCAGCCCCGACCGATTATTTTGACTTCAATAATCTATACAACCTTCAATTATTTATGTATAAACAAAAGTACTATGTCCATAGATCGTCTAATAAACAAACTTTAACGTATATTGTAACTAGGGTAGATGCACCGTTTGTGGCCACTTTAAGGTATTGTATCAGTTTTGGCCACTTCTTAAAAATATAATATTTTTCCGTGTAAGCAATAAATGTAACCTTATATTTTGGGCGGTATACTAAACAAAATATTTATGATGTGAAATTCTCCACATAATGATGATCAGCAAGCAATTTAAAAATAAGATAATTATGCACATGGCCACAAACGGTACATCTACCCTACATAGAGCGTGAAAAAATAAAATCTTTAAGAAAAAATATTTACTTACGTAGTAAATTTTTCGACAAACGCTGATAACTGTTAAAAAACGTGCGATCGCGGGGTCGGACATAAATGCATGGCATAGTAGAAGTGACTTCTTTCTACAGTGAATCTTTCCGCAGTAGGGCATATGTCGGTGCAAAGTTATTAACAATTAGTCCACCCACCCGTTGAGACAACCAGCCCCGGTCCCCCCTACGTCCGATTCTATTACCTGATAGTCCGCGTACTGCGTTTTGTACTCTATGATCACCCGGAGAGGCCAGCTAAGCAGCAGGGCGCTCAAGCACCAGTACACGTAGCGATTCGTAAACCAGGGATTACCCAGGACAGCCACCAAGGTCGTAGGATTCGGGTTGTAGCCGAGGTCCAGACCCTCCCTCATCTCCATGTAGTCGTCCCTTAACTCCTTGGAACATCAATGTTTGCATCGATCACTTAACAAAGCCCGCTGGATGGCAGGCATTTAAAGTACCATACAATCCCGTCGTACTTGCTCGGCGAAGAACCTCGACCGGGCCTCCTCGAACTCCGTCGCCGACCTCATGTTCGAGAATGCGAATCCTTTGCTCAGGTTGATCTTCGTGATGGGCACCTTCGGGTCCAGGATCAGCTCCTTGCTGATATCCTTCACGCCGCAGTAGTCGTAGTAATAGAAGGACGTCGCGGCGTGGGTGTTTATCCTCTCGTAGTAGACCTGCAAAGTGGGTATCATCAGGGGGAAGGGGGGTCGAGGAAAGACGAGCCATTAAGGAGAGCGTAGATGACCACGAGCTCGATGGCTAGATAGTAAATGATAGTTTTAGAAGTACAGTAGCTAGACAAGGTTAAAGTTAGAGATACCAGTGGTTGGAAACGAAGGATGCGAGGATGGGCAGGCTAAGCGCGTGGGTGTTTGCTGCGTGTAAGCATTGGAGAAGTCTTAGATGCAGGCTCTCGCTACGCCTCGCCTCGGTTTTTTCCTCTTCCTGAAGATTCCACCTTGCCTCGGTTCGCATTTTCGGTCAGTGGATTCATTCGGTCCAGAGGATTTACTATTGCGAGTGATAATTCTTCTGTTTCACTGCGTCGCATCCACTCAGACTGGGCTTTGCCTCTCTTAATGCGAGCCACGGCCGATGTGAGATCTGTGGAATGTCTGGAGTTTTTCCATACTTGAGATTTTCCTGTGTATGGAAACCTTTTGGAAGGCATTCTACCATTTTTTACTTTTTGTTTGCGCGCTATGGTTTTTAAGGCTGTTGTTTAATCATTTAATTTGTTACTCCCCCTGTCTACACTACTTATTATAAATTGTCGAAATGAGCCGAGGCGAGGCGAGGCGTGAGTGGTCTGCAGAGATGGGCAAATATTTATTTGAATAAAAATCTTTAGTTCGAATAAAAGATGCAAACTTGTCTTTATTCGACAACGGCTAAAGCTAAAGTATCTTTAGCTTCCACATGTTATTTAAATGACTCTTCATTTAGATAATGCCCAACTCTAAGGGAGAGCCCACCTCAAGACCTGGATTTCCAACAAGCCCATTTAATTTTCGAGGGATCACCACGTAAATAGACTGATCGTGGATTCAGGATGTGGTGTTTGCGGAGGAAGAGAAGAGGCGTTGCAAGCTGTGTTATTAGTTTCTCGAAGGGAATGGCCCATCTGTCCCCGCACTAGGTAGAGTCAGTCTGGCGCGAGGCGTATTCGACGATTTACCATCCCCCGATTTCCTTTCGTCTGGATAACGAGATATGCGTTGCACGTCGCGCGATATGCGTTACCTGCGTCGTAGTGTAATTGTCTCCGTTTCTGTACCGGGTAATTTGGCGTTTCCTGCGCACGTAGTGGTAGGAGACGGCCTTCCACCAAATGGTAGGCTGGGCGGACTTGAGCTGCGAGATCTTGCACAGCACGCTGTCCTGGCTCTCCGCGTGCAGTAGGTCGATCCTGATCGGCGAGTGGTAACACTCGACCAAGTAGACCAGGTACAGCATTCCCATGAACGCCACCTAAAGAGGGACATAATTTTCAATATCGTAGGAATAAGATTTCTACAACGAATCGAAGCTTTGAGGAATATACACTGCGCTCAGGGTCAGGGGCGAGTAAACTCACGGTAGTGGCGCACGCAGAGGGGCTTGGGGTCCCTGGAACCCCTCAAAGAAGGGGCTGTGTGAGAAGAAAAGGAAACTGAATTTTATTCTTTAAAAAAAAATTATAATCACCTAAAGAATTTTATAGAACTTTTATTATTTCCTCCCCGAGATTAAATCTTGAGTGCGCCATTGACGTGCGGGACCATTCTACGTGACAAAAGAAAACGAAAGGAAAGTGTAATGAAATTGTGTTGGAGGCTTTGTTTAATTATTAATGTCTTAAAATTCTCCCGAGAAACACCCGAAGCACATCAATTTCAATACTTTTCATTTCGCCGTGCTTTGTCATATAGAATAATCCTACTTTACTCCCGCCTGATTCCAAACAGTTTATATAATTTTTTTCTCGTGAAATATAATGGCTCTTTCTGTTGCAACTTACGGGAATGTAAATGTAACCATCGTCACAGGGCGAGACGTGCCTCGTACTCTTAATTGGGTACCTCGAGAAGTTTATCACGATCTACAAAAGAACCTTGGTTTTCGATAATGCTGCTTTCCTCTGATCTACAGATAATTTCCTCGCAAATCGGCGATTCTGTTTACTGAACGAGATTCGGGGTGGAATGGACGGTTTCGAACGGCACTGGTCGAGCAGGAAGCTCGCAATGCAGAGGATCTGACGTACCTTGGTGACATTCGCGCATCTACACCAGGTCACTGCGGCAAGGCATCCGTATATTAACACCGAGAGCACCAGACACTTGCAATTCGGCTCCTTTTGCAACGCGCTGCAAAGGGTTTGCGATTCTGGTCGCTGCTGTGGAGGTATTGCGATTAAAATCGTGACGTTTTACGTGTTCTTTAATAACAAATTTTCATAGCGACTATAAGGAAAATGTTAAGGAACTCGGTAATATGTATTTTCAAATGAAAAGTTGATATTTTAAGGCGTAGGGCAGTCTGCAGAATATTTACGGTGGATACAAATATTTTTAGAGTATCAGATTCGTGATGCATTACAAAAGAAGGTTCCCTTTCGATTGAGGGCATGCCCATCTGCTGGAAAGAAAGGATGACTGAAAATGTTATCAGTTTCGCAGAAGAAGCTGTTGGAAATCTTCCAAAGGTTCCCGGCTTTCAATTTTCAGTCACAAATGGCACTGTTCTTTCGATATATTCAAATCAATTATCAGCGAAGTGATGACTTTGGCCCTGCAGCGTTCCCCACACGAATTGACAATTGAATGTAGAAAGATTCTTCTTTAGGGTGAGAAGGAATTATAGAAAAGAAAACAGGAGCACTGACACACAGATAACTTTATGATTTCGGAATGCGTACTTCCTCGTTTTCTCGATTCATCTCGTCGAGATTTCTGTCACTTCCGGGAACGTTGGGACGTTTTCTTCGGTCAGAACGCGAGCTTTTCCATTTCACGAATGCACCCCGTGTCTCTTCTACCTCTTCTATCTCCCCAGCATCGGCCTTTGTGCTGCGGTTGCAAGAATTTAATTATTTCCCTCGGTCAAAGGACCAAGGGGTGCGGGGAGACTGGCTTTCAAACTCGCCGAACCGAAAACGCGGCTTCGTTATCGAGCAAATTGCTTCGCGATCCAAATTCCAAAGATGCTTACATTCGACATAATACCGCGACAATTTAGCCTGATTTCTCTAAAAATTCCCGCATCCTCAAGCGACAGATAAAAAGCTACCCCTAATTACAAAACCATCGCGCTTCTTCGTGGAACAAAAGAGAAAATACTGATACCCTTAAATATCAGAATCCCTCGAATTCCCCGAATCGACAGAGTCCACGTCCCGATGGAACTTGAAAGTTGCTCCGCGCTCCTCGAGCCGCCTCGAGCATCATCGTCCACGGTTTTCGAGCACGAAAGCTGGCACACACTCGACGCCTAATTACCCGCCGCGCGGCCTTAATCAAACTGACGTGGACGAAGCGATCCCCGATCGATGGCATACCGCGGCAGATGGTTCTCGGCGAGCGAGCCCGCACTGCGAACAGCAGACATTCGGGCATCGTTCCTCGACCACCCTCGCCGGAAGCAGATCCCCCTCGGGGCAAACTGTTCCCCGAGGGGTAACGATGTTTGCCTCGCTGTCGCGCCTAAAGGTTAACCATCGCCTCCACTCGAGAGCCGCTTTGTTCCGCGTCGGTACCGTTCATCCCCGTGGCGAGGAATAAAATCGATCGCGACGGATAGGGGTGGACGCGGAGAGTCATACTCCGGCGGGTCTTTCGCCTGGAACGTCTCGCGGCGTTCGACTTTCCTACTACCACTTCGGTATTAATTAAAGGCTTCCACCGAGAACCACTAACGTGGTGGTACTCGTCCTGTCGGTCGAAAGGGTACAGCACCCGATCGAAAGGGGCGAGAGCCTTTAACCCTTCGAGCACTACCGACATATGTGCACACAGCGGTGGTGAAAAGAAAGTTTAAAACTAGTATTATGTTTCTACCAGTTCAACCATTTCGTTGGTGTCACTGAATTATTCTGGCTACTCTCCGTTCTATAGAATATCAATTGGAATGTATAATTCCCCCAGGCGTAATTAATTCATCTCTTGAAACTTTCTTTTCACCCACCACTGTAGGACAAACTGTTTCTTTTCACCTAACACTGTGTATAATGCAATCTGTGTACTTGAGGATTTCAATTTATAATTACAACGGTATCTGTTTTCACGCGAGGTAAGGTAATTGTTTAAGCCTCGAAAGGGTTAAGCGTGGCCAGAGCGGAAGTGGAGGACGCACCGTCGCTCGCGCCAGCGTCACACGCGTCCTGACGCACCCCTCGCGCCGTACTCTCCGGTGGATCCACCCCGATGCTACCCCACGGGCTAACTGGCACCGCCGACACACCGTACCCGCGTACGCGACATCTCTACTGACGTTTGCCCAGCGCCGCTCGGCCACGACGTCGGCGTCGTTGCAGGCGTCGGCGCTCTCCTAGCCACCCAACCCCGCGGCTGCGCCCGCTTCCGTATTCCTGCGTCCCCTCGTGTCGTCCCGTCTTTGTCCCCAACCTCGTGCTACCACGCTGCCAGGACGATCGCGGCAGAGCTTCCACCGCCTCTGCGTTCAAGGGTTGAAAACACCGACGGGGGTAGTTTACTGCTGCTCGGTATAAATATAGGGTGTCGCGCAGGGTGTTCAACTACACGTGGGAGAAAATTCGAGGGGCGGTTCTACGTGGAGATAGAAGTCGAAACTTTCTGATGTCGCGCTTCGCTTTCGAGAAAATGAAATTTGAATTTTAGGCAGAGGCGGATTTGGGAATGGGCTAAGTAAATTGTAGCCTAGGGTGGCAAATTTTGGGGAGTGGAAAATTTGGGGTGCATCAAATTTTGGGGAGTATCGAATTTTGACGAGCGATAAATTTTGGAGTGCATTACATTTGGGGGAGGGGGGGGGGGGGGATTTTGTGAAGTGAAAAATTTTAGGGAGCAGCAAATTTGGTGGGCGACAAATTTTAGACGACAAAAATTAGAAAATGTTTAAACACAGAGGCTTGAGACAGTTTTAAAAACAATTCCCCCTTTTCATGTAGCAAATTAGTAATAACTCATGTGTGAGTTGTCCTATTGAATTAATTTTGAAATTGTTTCGACTTTTATAAGTTAAAATATTTGATGATATTTCACTGGAAGGGCGCCAAATCTCTAAATCGGCCCTGATTTTAGGTGTGAAAATTTTATTCTATACCTATTCTCGATTTTTCCCATGTGGAGTCACTCCTTAAATCTCCTCCCACCGTTAGTTTCATCAGGGTTTAGTGTCTCCTGTAAGAAAATCGGCATTTGACTACTGTGTGTCCCGATTTGGATGTTTCTTTGGTACCGATTACGCATTTGACATTAATTTAAGGTGTCTCCGTGCTTCATTTAATACAGATGATAATAATTCTTCCCTGCAGCTGTTCGTCCACCCATGGGAGGGAACAACTGTTTATCGTAATTACAAGGACGCCCCGATGCGAGACAGTTAGAGACTGCGAAGCAGTTAACGACGAAAATTACGAGCCACGAAAGCGTGCGATTTCGCCCCCTAGGAGGAACTTGGAAGCCTTCGAGATTAAATTTCATTACACGGCGCGCTGATACGTTCCCCCACTGTGCTTTCGTCTCCTCCATTTTCTCTGCTTGTCTTTTCAGAGACAAGGTGGTAAAGGAGAGAGACTGCGATCTGTAAACAAGATAATGGTGCTCGATAACAATCTACGCCTGTTTCCGTTTACTCGCGTACACCCGTTGGAAATCCAATCATCCCCTTGTCGATAGATATTAAGGGTTTGCTTCGCGTAAATGATTCACGATTGGGTTATCCGTTGACGAGCTTTATAGCTTTAAAGGAATTTTAATTCCGTGAAGCATATCGTTTTAATAAAAAGGGAATTCTTTTCAACTTCACTTGGGAAATTGTGATATACTAGATTTCAGTAGATACTCGTGGAACGAGGGTATTAATAGATTCTTCGTTGAACCGGGGATATGAATAATGCGAAGGGACAGATCGATGCTGATCATTCATCGTCTTATACTACTCACCGCTGGTCTTCGAGCAAGAATGTTTCTGTTCTCTTCGGAAGAGAAATAAAAGATTAGACTACATAGCAATTCGAATACTAATTTTAAGCTGGAATCCTAATCAACTTAATTATGTGTTTTCATTACACTCCATCATTCTATGTTTCATTTCAAGTCAAACTGTTTTTAGTGAAGTTCGACTAGACCCTTTCTCCAACCACTGCAACACAGTTTACTTTCAATTAAGTTTGATGTCCCTAGTCAATCACCTCCCTACATCCACACCCGACTAATTTCTTTTCGCCTTACGAGCGCCCCGTCTTATTAAATAGACACGGTCTCCCGAGATTCAAGCTCCTCCAATCCCAACTTAGTTTCCATCTCGTTCGCTGCTGCGAGCTCTGCGTCTCGTTCGCCCACGCAACATTTTTCACTTTACGATCTTGACATTGGCGGTCCCATCCGGCGCCAGCGATATCGACGTCCACCAACAACCGGGTGTTTCCATTTAAACCTCCAAAACAGAAAACACCTCGATCGGTCGACAATCCTGAGCAAACGAATAAAAAGTCCAACGCGACAGTTTATCCAATAAAGGCAGATCTCGAGCCTGGAAATTCAAAAAATTCTGAAATTCACTCTAAGGGGCTTGACGAGGTTCAATTTGCATGAAAAAATGGATTAAAAGAATTTTAGAAAAGATTATTATGTTTGTTTACAACTTTTTTCTAATTGTTTAAACACTTGCTAAAACCTTTACCATTTGATAGATCTGATTAAACGAAGTAACTTTTGTGTCGGAACTCTTTATCTATCTCTCACAGATTACGAGTTCCAAAATAAAATCGCAAAATAGCCGAATTTTCAGGGGTTAATTTCACCCTCCTAGAGTGAATTTGGGGAGCAAACCAAAATTACGTTGTAAGCAGAAGAAAATCCCCTACATATTCACAAAGTTTCAGCACTTTTTGAATTTCCAGACTCGGAATCTTCCCTTGTAAGTCCTAAAATCTAAACTCTGCCATTCCTCCTTGAAAGCTACTGGCAAGTAGTACGAGTCGACACGTGGTCAGACGTTGTTAGTCCCCTCAAACACGTGATCCCTACACGTGAACTTAGAATCTATAGAACGATGAAGCTCGAGCAAAGCGCTCCCATATCATAGGGATTCCTATCTCGGGATATTTATATTTCAAACTTTAGGTACACTCGATTGGTGTGCAAAGCACGTTACCTTCCAGGGTGCAGGCCCCCATGTGTGTCCTCCCGCTCACCGGGAGGTCCTGCAAACCCAAACCTCTACCCTCTCGGTGTGCTCAGAACCTTGAAACATTTGTACCAAAGATTATGCACCCTGAATGTGTCCTTAAGTTGTTGATACTCGAGTCCAATACCATCCTCTTCCAAAGCTATCGAATCCAGAAGGAACATACCGCGAAGCTATGCGCAACGAAGTTGAACTTGCTTGATCTAGCGACACTTTCCACTACCGCCAGTGATTTCTGCGTTCTATAGCGCGACTTTCGGGACACCCTCTATTTGTATTGTTGCCCACGCTGGATGAAGACACGTTTCGGCGCCGTCTCGTCGGCTATCTATTGATTGCAATTTGAGATGATGGCGGGGCCAGCGCGCATGTATTCCGAGCCGTCCGGTTGTCCAGTTATGCGTGCTCGACAGCCTTTCTTCAGCAACGAGAACGCGGGTACGCGTCCTTAAAGCTGTGTCTAACGAGACACTTTCTGCCTGCTTGCGACTGTACTTGATGCCTCAGGCGGGTGGACGAATTGGAACAATCGATGGTTTTGAGTTCAGTCGCCAATCTTTCTTCTGGATCACTCCTAATGGTCCTTAACCCCTAAGCCGTTTCTTGCATTTGTTATCACGAATGCAAGTGTGCATTTCATTGGCGCACATGAAATTGCCGATCCAACAATTACTAATTACTATTTTGTTATCTTATTATTTTGCTGCACTGTGGGAAAGCTAGGCGGTGGAGCTTACTGTGTATATCATTCAGGAAAGCCGGGGTTTCCAAGTTCATAAGACATTTAGTGCCATCCGATGAACTCCCCTGAGGACTTGGGACTTGTTTCACGGGTGATCATTCCCCAGAAGCATGTTCTCGAGGGGGGAGTCGGTGATCAGGGTACCTGAGCTGGCTCGCTGGAACTAACACCGTGGAGGAGGGTCGACTAGCAACGTTTCGCGATAGCGGCAGCCCCACCCAGGAGGGTGGAGGGTGTTGGGAGTGGGGCTTGGGCGAGGGGAATCCTCCTGTCTACCTCGCAGAGGTCTGACTCAGTTGTCATGATAATTAGGTTTCGACTTTTACGAGCAGTGGCGGTGCTTAAAAAGTACACAAAGTATATATAAGTCTCTGAGTTTATTAGAAAATGTGTTGGAAGGGGTCTGTACCTCTGTCTCAAAATACATGGAGGTATAAGTGCAAGGGTGACAGTACCTTTTTTATTTTACTCTCATTTATTATTGCAGCCAACTTTCACTTGATATATTTTCTATATTCCCTGTTTCATTAAGGGGGGAAGCCACCGTGACGGTCGAAAATAAAGGCTATTTTCAAGACATTCTTTTATAATGAAACGTAACATTCTACGAAAAATCTTTATTACTAACTGAAAATACATATCTTTAACTAATATTTTATGCTTTGAGATTGAAATTTTTTTCGGTAGTATGGCCACAGCATACGATAACGTTAGGCTCTGCACAAAAAAATACAAAACGGATGCACGTATAACTTTCCAACAATTGATCCGAATTTAAAATTTCGAACGGTTTCTTAAAGTATATTTCAATAGCTTCAGTTGCACGTACGGGTTTAAAAAAATATTCATTTTTGAAGAAATGGCGGACTTAAGAAGAAATCTTGACCAAAAAGTATAAAAAATCAGGATTTTTTTATCCGATGCTTAGTTTTCTTTTAATTGACGAAAACCAAGCACGGTTTATGTGTACAAATAGAAACTTTGACTTTAAACATCAGCCATTTTTTCCCAAATCAATGTTTCGAAACATCCTTCGTTCAAACACTAGTTTATTGTTCCTATAGTAAGCTTGTAAAATTTGAAGTAAATTGGTTGAATGATTTTTTAAATATTTTGGTCACCGCAGAAGCCTTTTATTTGAGAGAACCTTCGAGTGATGGACAATAACTTAGTTACTGACAAATATTTTTGAATAAAAAAATTACGATGCACGGTACTAGATGCAATCTTTAGAAGGAAAAAAATTTTTTGAGAAATGTGTTATAGTTTTTGAGTAACAAAATTTCCAAAGAGCACCCTTTTTTCGGCCTCCTGACTGAGCATGACCCCTTAAAGCCGGTTTTCTCGAAACACCATTTTCAGAAGCGGTGTATTATCACAACTCTCAAACCAGTGAATATTTTCACTTAAAATTTTAACTGGAGCTGTAGAATTCCATTTTCTATCGTGTGGAAGTTCCGCATCAAATTGGATGTTTATAAAACATTTTATAACTGATTAAAGACGATTTTTCCCATAAAAATGTGGGGAAAAAATTGATTCGTGTGTAACTTCTACAATTTTTGTTCAAATTCATCGGCGACATTCCACACTGTAGATATTTGTGTATAGAATAATCACCTTAAAGCATTTTGCTTTCAGATGATTGGTTCACCTGAATTGATGTACACCACCTGCCGCGGCGCGCCGTACAGGACTATCTTCAACGATTAATAACTTCGATAATTTTATACATTCCAACGATTTTCTTTTTTGTAAATACTCGCAATCGTGCCCACAATAGATTGCCAAAAGCACGACTATAACGATTGTTTGGTATTAAAGTAATTTAGCGTCAAAGAAACTAACCATTTTACGTATCCAATAGTCCACTACCCCTTAATATCCTCCCGGGATCAGTGGCGCACTCAGGATTTAATCTCCGGGGGAGCCGAGTAGATGGGATACGAATATTTCTAATTTCAGTTCAATAAAATTCATTGGGTGATTATACAAATTTATTTAAAGAATAAAATCCAGTTTTATTTTCTTCTTACATAACCCCTTCTTTGGGGGGTGCCATTGCCTGGAATTCTTCAGTTTTCCACTTTTCTTTACTTATTCATTTACGTTGCCCGGTTCCTTTCTTCAAATAAATTCTTTACTACTCTTCCTCGTATCTGTTCCTTTTTCTCCCAGGGTGTTAGTGGTGCTGTAATGAACACCACAGGATGTTTATTTACTTCCTAGAGAAGGCCCCTAAAGTGTCTTAATATGGATCGGTATAGTAGAATCGAACACAGGGGTACCAAAGGGGCAAAGCATACGCGTTGCTTCTCTTTAATGGCTATCCTTGAACAGCAAAGAAGTAGGTCTTCAGGCGCCATTTATCCGTCGTAAGAAATACACGCCGGGAGGGTTTCCCAGCGGGGAAAAACAGGATCAGACGCCGCCGGTCTGAGCGTCCTGCGGTCCTGACACCGTTTCCCTCGGTCTATCTTAAAAATACATACACTCGGCGTCGTGAATTTCTAAATGGATTGCTACACGAAAATTGAAGAGTCCGCGCGCGCGGCGATACGGAAAAATTCCACTCTCTATGCTACCCATATTCCACGTACTGCTCCACTTTTATAAGCTTCTGTTTTATACTTTCCACTTTATTCGGAGAGAGGAGCGTAGCTCGTTTACTCGCAGAATTATTATTCCGTCGTAACAGTGCCTGCGCCTTACTTTCATTAAACCAACCACTCTCGGCGTTCATTAATTTTTTAATTAAACCTTCTGACCCGCTGCTACCGTATTCTTTTGCTGTATAGGCTGCCTACCTCTATTTCCTGATTTTCCAAACGATGCAAACGATGGGTTGTCGCCCGCTTTCGTCACTTTGCATGCGTCACTTAAAAAAATATAATCATCACGGTTGCGGGAATTGTTACATATAGGTAGATGGCAGCCGTCACTGTTTCCTTTCACTGTATTCTAGGTTTCTAACGCACAGAGCGGCAAAATTGGTAGAAAGAGAAAATTAAAATCATTAAAAAGTAAAACTTTTTGAAACAGCGGTGACACGTAGGTATAAATTGTTTTTGAATCACCCACATAATTACTATTATACCAGGGAAAGGTGCGTACCTATATTAAAGATCTTCACAAAAGGCTTTTATTATTCAACAAATATACCTACGAAAAATTTCAAACGGCGTTAAAAATGATATTTTAAAGTAATTATTTAAAATTAAATACAAAAGGCAGCAAAGATCATTTTGCGCTGCCAACGCAGTTTTGGAGATCGTGAGTTTGGAAGATCCAACTTTGCTGAGTTTATTCTCACCGAATAAAATGCAAGTTGTTCCTATACTGGGACTGAAAATAACAGTAATTATATCGTATTGCCGCTAATTATACCTCACCCTCGATATAGCCATCACATTTCAGTGCCTCCCAAAAATACTAAGTTAAATTTAAATCCGTGTAAAATAAAATACGAAGCAACGATTAAAGTATCATAAACCACGGTCAATTTAATTCCGGATTAGCTTGCAGAGGACGCGAAATACTGTTCTTAAGCTCTTCCAAAATAATCACCGCAGAATGCTTCTTTCCACCCCGTTCGACGCAAGACACCACAATTCTCTCCGCACTGCTCCCTCGACTCGGACCATTAAAGTTCCCAAGAGCGTGCATCGGATCTCGAGAAGTCTCGAGCCACTGCAGAAACTCGCGTGCTCCGAAAGAACGTGCGCCACTTTAAGTAGAAAAGGGCAACAGAAAGTACGAAGCATGGCCCCGTGCTCGACATAAAACGCCCCTCGAAGGAACACTTCCGCTTCCTAATTAGCACTTCCACTTTTCCACCATCTTTCTCCCTACTCCGTCAACACGAAGCTACTTTGAGGGAAGTCAGAAAATATGATACACAATAATCGATGGCAGGGGCGTTTTTTCGACGCCAGGACGTCGAGAGAAGAATTCCCTCGGTCCGGGGAGAAGCCTTCCGCGACGATGAGCCCGCGGGTCGCCTAGTTATCTCGCTGGTGGAACGTTTGTTACGTAAATGAGTTCTTGACCGAGCGGGAGCGTGTTATCGGGATCGTGTAGCGCGCCTTCCCCTAATGACGCCGGTCTAATTAAGTCTTGGTTGATTTTAATCAGCACGTGCCAAGCAGTTTAGACAATGTTCCCCTGGGAAAAAAGGGTGTTCCAAATACGGCCCTATCGCCTGGTGATTGAGGACCTTGCAGCAAGGGGGTTGCCATTTATGACAGTTTTTGACTTTTGACGCGTAATATATGTAAAAAAATTCTAGATTGTTTGGGGCAGCAAACAAATGACCGATTTATTGCAAATAAATAGAAATAAAAATATTAATATTTCATATTAATTTATTTCAATATTAATATTTTAATATTTAATATTGATAAGTTTTTATTTCTATTTTGGGCGAAAGATATTCTACGCTAAAAAGTATTAATATTAAAATATTAAAAATTTGATATTTCAAAATATCAATATGAATATATTAGGTAATAATTTAATATTAATATTTTTATTATAGAATATTTTTCGCCAAAAATAGGAATAAAAACTGATCAGCTTAGTGTTCTCTTTTTAATGTTAAGTCGAAGCAATAATTTTATAAAGTTTTTTCTAATTTACTCGAAGGTGGTAAAAATGGAGCTGCAACTCCTCAATTAGAGCTACGCCTCTGGAAGCGAGCAAGGAAACAGTGGAACATCGATGGCTCTTCAAACTCTGCTTAATTCTTTTCCCAGCCAATTTACGTTTCATTTACCTCGAGTTATCAGAACTCCACTGCGTCCTCATTCATTCCCATCGATCGACGCTGGGAGAGGGTGGTGGTGTTTAGCATTAGGAAATATAAATAATTAAATCGATCAGACTTAGACGATGCTCATAAATTCTGTTCCCCAAAAGTGAATCTCACGCGATCGATTAACAAGCAATCCGCGCAGGGTTAATTTTAGACGCGAAAAGATGATCCGCTCGGTCCTGCGATGTATTCAGAATCCTTGATACCGATCGCTATAGCAGCGTGGTGGAAGAAGGATCGGAGCTATATAGAAAATGCGGTTTTGGAGGCAGGCCAAAAAATTCGATCCTATCTAGTTGTGTTGTCGCGTTTAATGCGCGTTCTATCTGTTTGGATTGACGGTGCAAAGGGAATGCCGAGGGACCAGCGGAGTCCCCGATATCTTCATCCATTTTCCAATCGACGACTTTCCCCGGAGGAGCCAGTCGAAGGAGAATTGGAATCCCTCTGGCTAGAAGTGAGGTATATAGCGACACACACACACACACACACACGTATTTAATGATTTCTGTGGCACGTGAGAGCAGTTAAACGCGATTCGAACCTGCTTACTATAGTGGAAATATTTATTGCGTCACCCTTTAAGGAGAAAAGAACTGTAACGATCTGAAAATTAAGGGTATTTTCGAGATTTTTTCAACCAAACCACGCAAGTAAATCAATGTATTGCTTAGTGTAGTTAATATGGACATATTGAAGGGTAAAAAATAAACTTTTATCAAGCAAAATTCATGAATCCGTTTCCAGTATACTCTTCGTCAAAATGTGCGCTGCAGCAAAATCGCTCCTCTGGCGTTGGCAGTGCTTTAGCCACACGGTTAATCTGAATTCAGAAAGACAAAAATATTTAGAGACTAGAAGCCTGCGTCTATCACAGAATTTATAGAAAAGTCAATATCGTACGAAATGACGGAGGACTGAAAGAACATTCAAATTTTAGGGGAAAATGTTAATAAGAAAAATAAAAGAGGACCGTTAATGACAGAAACCTCCACGTCATTTAATAGAGACGGGGTTTTTGTACAAAAATGGCCTTACTCGTGTTAAGTGGATGTATGTACATGTAGTTTTTTTTACATACTGTCAACGCGGTTGAAAAATGTCATTCTGAGAAACACGCGTTCAAATTGCGCCTCGGTTCGGTCGCACGCCTTGGCACAGCTTCATGGAAAATATAATGTAGGTATATCTCCGTCAATTTTACAAAATGGGAGAGAGCATTCTTGAAACGTGAATCTTTCAGAAAATGTAATAAAAAAAATTAAAACCGACTTTAAAATAAAGATGCTCTAAAAAGTAAAAAATAATTTTCTCCCTTATTTAATCTGCGACTCTCATATTTATTAAGTCGGCGCCAGATTTACACAGTCCAAATGATGAGGCGCCAACTTAAAAAATATGAGAGTCGCAGATTAAATAAGGAAAAAAATTATTTTTTACTTTCTAGAATTTAGTGTATTTTTATTATTTCGAAGTCGGTTTTACCATTTTTAAAATTTATTTTATTTTTAACTTCTTAGTTTTATATATATATTGACACAACATACCGAGGAGTTATGCGGGGACAAACATAAAAAAAATACACACGTGTCGAATCTATAACCTCCTCCTTTTTGAAGTCGGTTAAAAAATCGATTTCTCAGATTTTTTACAATATTTTCCCCTCTTAACCGAGATATACACCACCACGTGCCTAGTGAAAAATCTCGCAGAAGTACTTTGCGAATACCAATTAATGCTAAATGAGATGGAAGTGAACCACGTCGAATACTAAAACGCTGTAATAAATATTTCCATCGCTGCAGCAGCTTCCAGCGTTAGTCTTGAAACCCGTTGCCGGTTCCCAGCGCGTGCAACGAGACGAGGCGCGACAGCCAGGAGCCCCCGTAAACAGCCTCGCCGAGTTGATGCACTCTCTTTTTAACGCAAGCGCTGCACTCGGGTGTATTGTGCAACGCGATATCCAGCCGAGCGGAAAGTACCGATGGTCGTTGTACCGTGAGTAATCGTTGCCTGTTTAGCCTTGTCCATGAAAAGGTGGCGTAAGGCGGAGCGAATGACGCGCACACATGCACCCCGTATTTATAGATCACGGTTACGGCCCTATCAGAGGGAAAATTTAAGTGCTCCGGTATCCATTTTCCTGGGCAGCTGCACGTAACAGCGTTTTTCTCCGATCACGAGCCACGTGCCGATTCGACCTTTCATTGGCAAGCGGAATATTAAGTAGGGAGCGTGTAGTAGCCCTCGGCTAAAGATAGTAGCAATAGGGATTGGAGTTGAAGGGTCTAGCTTATCGATTCGCGAAAGAGCCGATGCTTCCCCGCGGCTATATTCTGGATAACACGAATCGGTCGCTCGAGACCACATGTGCCCCCTCGCATATTCCGTGGATCTTGTCAAAACTCAGCCAAGGATTGTCGCGCTCGGTCAGAAGCTCCTCGAGGAATGGAGGGTTGGTGAGAAACAGCGGTCGTCCGATTGAAATGTAATTTTATTCTCATTAAGTATAATCGTGTTACGCGCCTGAAGGTATTCCCATCTTTCACTGACCCGCCTGACGATTACAGACAGAAAAGGAATCACCCTGCTAGGCAGCCTTGCGCGGACAATGATTGTAGAATACAAGAACGAGTAATTCGAAGTGAGTAAAACCGCAACCGCAATTGACAGACGCCCCCATTCGTATTTACAAATCCGTGTGGATGTGTGTAACGTACTATAAAATATGTAGACGTATTGCTACCGATCTATTGCGCTGTTATCGCCGCTGATATCCTGAGAGACAACTGTCTAACGCGACCGACTGGATAACATCGCTCTCCCCCTCGCCGTTCAAGCCCCCAGTTCCCTCGAAGCAAATGTCCCAATGAGAATTTCGCCCCGGCAAGCTGGGCTCCGCTTACCGAAAATATACAAATCGTACAAAAAGAATGGGGGGAGGGGGGGGGGGTGGAGAAGAAAGGTGTCGAAACTTAGCTAGAATGCTTCGAAGGGTCGTTTAGAACAGGTTTCTCGCCCTCGGGCGAATTCGATTATCAGAAAACGTCACGCCTCGTTATAGCCGCTTGTTTTTTCTACGATTCGTTATGTATCAAAAGGCAGACGAATTCTCGTGAAGAGGGGGCTAGCCACCCCCTGCCACTGGCTCTGCCAGAACTGGTACAAGTACAGACATACAATATCGATAAATATAATGTATATATTAGTATATAAATAGCACGATCCTTTATACTAGAGTACAGGGTGTATATACACGCACGATGGATGGAGTCTTCGTAATAGTTTAGCGCAGCGTCGAAGCTTTCTCCTTAATCACTAATTATGTTTCAATCCTCGCCGGCACGCCTATTTGAAACGGCCCCCCTATTGTCCGTGCGTCGTTCTAACGATTCCTTAATGCAAAAGTAGGAAAATAGCGAGGGATTCGGCGTGAATCGTGCTCGGCCTTGCCGCGGCGAAGGCCCTGGCGATCCGAGGGTCTTCCTTGGTGAAGAGGACGGAGAAACGATAAGCAATTATTCCGAAGTGAATTTCAACTGATTACGCCTGTTGGAACATATAAGGTAATGCGCAAAGCAGCCCGCTGATCGATATAATCACGCATCAATGCGGAGCTGTCTCATTCCAAGCATCCTTCGCACAATACGTCCTAAAGGAGCGTAAGTCTGGCCGGTTAAGTACAAGAGCAACGGTACCTCTCGAGGTACATAGACGGTTGTCCCGTTAAACCGAGACCGACGGTCATCCCGTACAATCTACAACGTCGCGTTTAACATCCGGCGATCTCAATGATTATCGATGTCGTCTATCACAAGGAAATGAAATTATTTCTTCGATGTTATTGCCCTAAGAATTTTAAGAGCGACTAGATTCTCTCCCGCGGAATCACGCGCAGATATGATCTTGTTTACAGCTTCACTGTGAGCTCCCCGAGGGATCTCGCGCAGCCCTTTCGCCGAGCGAAACGCCCCCGCATCGTTGGGCAATTTTCTAGATCGAGATTCTAAATGATCTTAACGAGTCGAACGATGGTTTTGTGGTGGCTCGTCGCGTTCATTGCTGGTAGCCGTTCGCTTGGGTTTGACCCTCTTGGCTATCTATACTGTAGCCAGTAATGCTATCCGGGCTTTGCAGAGACGCCGCGTAGAGTGGATTCACCGGCGTGGAGTTCGTGTCAAATTGGGTCGAGTCGTAAACACTGTGGTTCTGTGAACAGAAGAATATCTCGTGTTTGCACTCTTCAACGAACGAATGGGGAATCGCGAAGCTGGCACGAGTATAGCGCCGCTGAACGCTGATCTACGGCGAGCATTTAGATCCTACGAGAGAACGTAGGATCTCCAAAACGTTTCTATGCTTCTCGATAAGGAGAACCGTGTCCAAAGGCACTATACGTGGAAACTCCAAGCACTACGATTGGCACACATACAGAAGCACCTTTAAGCTGGGTGCAGAAACACTTTTGGTAATCGTGTACGGTGCGATTTGTCCCTTGCAAATGAAAGAAACGAAAAAGAAAAGACAGCAGAGGATGGTGGCCGTGAAATGGACGTACCGATTGCAACAGAAAACATTAATGTATTAGCGTTATCCACTGCCAAGTTAGTGTCAATAAATAAAACCAAGTGCGTCGGGCTACATTAATGAGTTTAATTAAATCTAGACATGCTGTATATACAGATAACAAAGCGTTTGTGCGCTTCTCTATTTTACACTATAGTACATCTAGTTTGTTAACAGACACGTGTGACTTCAATATCCCAGGACACCTCGGTTCCCTTCGATTATTAAAATGGATTAAAACTTTAAAATCATACCCTCTATATACAGCTACGGTGTAATGACTTAGATTTTACGTAAACGACTCTAATAACGTATTTACAACGACTCAGTCTGTGTGTCATGGGAAGAGGGACTAGGATGTGTCTTGCTGTCTTTCTGAGATCTGTAAGTGCTGGAGGTCGCCAAGGACAGCAGATACTCGCTCAGGCCACCGGACTCTTTCTTCTTCGAGTCTCTTTTCCGTTTCTTCAGCGTATCTTCGGTTGCAAGAACGGCGGGCTTAGAGAGCAATTGTTGCGTGACGTTGGAAGCGTCTGTTAAATCGGGCAGAGAGGACTCCGCGTCGATCTCGGAAGCTTTGCCGGCGGCGTGTCGTTTCAAGGGGCTCGACTCTTTCTTATCAGCGCCGCTTTGGGAGACGCGCGCCACGTTAGGATCTTTGATTAAAGGCGCGCGAACAAGCGCGCTATCTTCCACATCGGCATCGTGATTACCGCTGTCCAAAATCGATTGCAAAGTATTCTCGAGCGGCGAGATCTCGAACGATTGGGTCGGCAGGTTTCCCTCGGACTTCTTCCTCTCGTGCTTCAAGCTACTCTTCCGCGTCAGCGAGAACAGATTCGTATTGCTGTCGTTTGTTCGGGGCTTGTAAAGAAAGTTGCTGGCGGTAGTCGGCGGATAGAGTAGGTTGGAGACGCTACTAGGTCCGCCGTACTTGAACTGCGATACAGAGCTGCTTTTCCAAGCGGAGTTAGGGAATCTCAGGTCCGGCGTGCTCTTTTTCGAGTCGATGAAATTGTCGGATTTCGTTAAGGGGTAGTTTTTGAAGTCGGAGGGAGTTTTGTCCGCGCTTAGACGCCTGGCGAAGCTTTTGATCCCGGACGTGGAGCGATATAAAGCAGTTGGGTGCTCGTAAATGTGCCCGCTACCACTTTTCGAGTCTTGCGGGGACGGCAGGGAGTGTAAGGAGACTTTGTGTTTCGATGATGATGATTTTAATGTCTGTGAATCGTATAAGGGTACGTGAAAAGACGGTGTATGGACCTGATAAATATAATCGCTGTCTGTTTTTAACGAAGAGAAACTCTGCTGGTGCGGTAACGATACTGTATCTTCGTCCATTGCATCGTCTACTTGGGCCTTGTATGAGAACATTATCGAAGGTTGCGAAACCCTGGAAAATAAAACTCGTTAGACAACCGCTGTGTATAAGTTTATATACTAAACGTATCCAAACTAGGGCTGGGACTATTTGTTAAATTTTTTGGTATTCGAATACTCGAATACTTCAGTTGCTCAATTATTTGGTGAATATAATTCGGATATCCAAATATTCGAATACTGATGTATTCGAATAGTCTGGGGTGAATTATAAATCAAGTTCTTTGGGTTGATTTTTTTACAAGCTTTTATTTAGTTGCAGTTGTGAGTTAATTAGTTTGTCAGGGTGAAATCTTGTAAGCTAATAACTTGATTTATAATTCAAACATTCGAATACTTGTAAAATATTCTAATATTAAATTATTCGAATAGTCCCAGTCCTAATCCAGACGTGATAACTCACCCGAAAAATTCCGACAGGAATGTATGATAAACCAAGGGCGTGAAAAGAGTCAAATAGACAGCTGCAGTGAAATCGACGATACATAATCCTACGGGATTCTGTGTATAGTTCAAAAAGCCTGCACCGATTGATTGTACTAAGTCTAGCATGGCTAATGTACCAGCGTAAATGTAAAAACTTTTCCTTGCTGCAATGAAACATATAACATGAAATACAGGTCGATACAAAATACTGTCGAATCAAATATTCGCGTCGACATACTTGGAAGAGTTAAGCGGTCTCTTAACCGGGTCCACGGCAGTATCAGTATAAAAAGATATATCTGCAATACAATTTAGATGATTACGACAGTAAGCATTACAATGTTTCAATAGTCCCTGACGCTCACCATCGTGAAAACGAGACTGCTGCAAAGCCAAAACATCATACCCCCATGACCGAATACGTAGAAATTTCTACTGGGAATATGGAATGTATCGTCCGGTAAAATTAGCTCCAAAGTTCCTTGAGTTATCGTAAAAGCCAGTGCTATGAACGACGTGGCAAGTAAAACCCTGCGAATGCTCGAGCGACTGTCCAAGTGCCCTAAGAGAGAAACGGTAAACCATGTATTTCGAACCCTCGATAACCAGTTTCGAATAACGAAGATGAACTCACCGAAAGCCAAGCCGAATATGACAACGCTCATCTCTGTGGATAACAGGAAGAATCTAACTGTAACCCACAGCACTTTGTCCGCTTTACCGCCAACAGTGGCTGCCGCGTTTACAGACATGGAGACGACGCATCGTATCACTGAAATCACTACGTTACAAATGACAAGTCCATAAAATGCTAAAAATATGGGACTACTCGTTGCTCGTAATTTAAGCCGTGCTCTGTTAAATCTCACTGCAATGAACAGAAGAAACAAGAGGTTTGGTACCAATATGATGATATCCCATATTCGTACTCTGAAAGAATGGAGAAGAGAAGTCAATAACGACAGAGCTGACTCGCCTCTAACCCGCTACATACCTTGAATCTTTGATTTCTTTGTACAATATGAACTTGCAGAAATGCTCTTCGTCGTTCATCGGCGAACTAACATTAGGGATCATCGTACTGCTTAAGTCAGACGTGTGTAGCCAGCTTTCTGAAACCTCTTCGCGTACTGAACCATACATACTTTTCGCTCTGTAGATAGACGTTACACTGGAACCACTCGATGAGCTTTCACTACCAAAGAAATGTACATAACGATATACAATCTCGTGCAAGACAATGGAGAAGCAAAGACAGCGCGCCTGGAGTCTATCCTATCGAACAAACAAATTTCGCTTTGCATACTTCGAAGATAAAAAGTTGTTTGGCGACTCCGGTGAAATTAGTCATCGCGAAGCATACGCACTATATATACACTGATTAATGACATAATAAACATAACCTAAAATATTTGGTAACTTTCCCGAACGGCGACCTTCAGGCCCAATAGAAAGCCGCGAGCGATCTACGTGACGGTATAAACAGAAAGTCGAACGCGGAAGCTTCTCGCCAAGTGAAATGAAATTTCCCGTTCAACGGGGCGAAAATCGATACGGCTATTCAGCTATTAAATCGACGGCAGACCGATAAATCGCTCCTCCGGTAGAATCGACCCCCGCAACTGGATCCGCCGTTAATTGAATCAGATCGCCATGCTAATAAATCGACTCACCGTCCGCGAAATTGCCGCTCTCATCCTCGCTCGAAAAACCACTTTCGCTCTTCCTATCGCTCTACGTCCCCGTCCACTGCGCCGCTTATAGCAGCGTATAGTACGTGCGGTTCGCAGTTTCCTTTCTTTTTCTTCCTTCTTTTCCGCTGCTCACCGCTGTTTCTTTCTCTGTCTTATACGTGCAGGCTGACGCGTCTCGGCGAGCATTTTGTTACGAGACTCCGGTGTCCATCCTGCTCGATCAGCCTCTCGGGCACGACCATGAGCTGGTCGGTGTTTTTTCCTTCCTTTTGTCCAAGTAACGCCACACCAGGTAACCGAGCACCGTGTACTTGATCGCCAATGACAGGGACGCGTAACGAAATGCGCGTGATTCCGTGCCGAGCTTGACGTTTCTATCTAATCTGGCGTCCGATGAAAACAGTGGACCGTTAAGAGATGTTTCTAGGTGACGCCGCGATTTCATGCCTGTGTGGGCGCATACGTGTACATTATCAGCGCGCCGCACAAGCGTGAGCTGCTAACGAAACGCGTGGGCACGCGTGGGTGAGATTAGTGGCAGATGCAGCCTGACAGAGGGGACGCGTTCCTAAATAATCAATAAAAATACATCTCTTAAATACGCCGTTTATTTCTACAGCCAGTTTCTCTTTCGTCGGGGTCGCGTACAGTTTGTGAATTACTATGGAATTTATTTATGAAATGTTGGATCGAAATAAATTGGCTGCGGAGTAGGACGGAGTAGTGTGTAATACACTGTGTATGGAATTACGCATACACTATTTACTCGATAGGGGAGTATATATACGATATCTATAGTAAGAGTACTTTGGCCCCTCTGTTATTAAGAGTAGCGTATTGTTATATGTAAATACACATGTACATATAAATACAATATACGTATAAATTAATAATGAATATTACCGTGAATGCAGTAAATAACACAGGATTGTTAGGTAACTGTAATGTTACTTCGTTTATGTACAGGTTATGCGAACGCGATAACTGGTGCTTCCCTCTGTGGGAGTAGAGGGTAGGACTATTTCGTGGTATAGTCGGAGCCAATTGAAAGTGTAATGTGTGTAATGTATGGCAGGGCCGCTTTAACAATGAGCTAAATGGGCTATAGCCCCGAGGCGCCCGTGATCTAAGGGGGCAGACTACTAAAAAATCGGAAAAATCGATTTTTTCTTTTTCGCGTTTTCTGAAAGACGTACGTTTTAAGAATGTTCTCTACAAATTTTATGAAGAAATTCGTAAAATTGACAGAGATATAGTATTTTCCGTGAAGCGGTGTCAAGCGCGTGACTGAACCGAGCGGAACTTTGAACGCGTTTTCCTCAGAACGCTTTTTTCTCTTCAATTTTAGAGACAAAAATTTCTATCTGGAGCATCCTTGCGTCAATTCCACGCAACTCCACATCTTCCTGGATACGCTGCGAGATCAAATCAACCGAGCCCCAGCCACTATTCGGGTCAAGAGCGAAGAAATTGCACCCTTGGGCGCTAAAATTTCTTAAGACGGCCCTGATGTATAGTATATAGTATCGAGGAAACTGGGAGTAAATAGGAATGTGTTCGTCGACATTGACTTCTTGAATTACTTCCGAAGGATGGATACGTTATCTGAATATTAACAGAGAATTCAAAGAGTTCGCAGAATCCTGTACAAGCCTCTACTAGTGATTTTAATTTATTAAACGGAAACTCCACGATGATTTTATAAGCCAAGAAAGTTGGGTTATGTAGAGCTGTCAAAACATTTACGATTGCTTACAATTGTCAACGGTTAATATTCAAAGTGTTCGAACGAAACGAATAATGGAACTTGGCGACTTCATATTGATCGCAAATCTTCAGAACGTTGTATTAATAGATCGAAGTGACGGGCATAGTAAGTGCATAGATGGGACTCTGTGTATTAGCAGTCACCATCTTCTTTGGTCCTCGCGACAGAAGGATGGACAAGATCTCTGGGTACAAGTTTTCAATACTATTATGTACTGCGTCCGTTCATTGATCACTAAATTAAATATTTATTTATCTGTGTAATTTTTAGCTGCTACACCGAAACATTGATCTCATAGAGAGAAAATTAAACACGCAAAGCCCGGGTGGTAGCATAATATTAAAGTGCAAAGATTTCCGTATCCTCCAATTAGATATCAATTCCACGGATGACTTAATGAGCGTCATGTTATCTATAGAGCAGTTAATGTCGCAAGGTACCATACATAATTCTATCTCTCGTGTAAGATCGCTATTCATAACAGAAACTGTTATCCTTTTTCTTTGTCGCAGAGCAAACCTTACAGTATCCCTTTTTCAATAAACCACAGCCAACTAATAGCAGTATGACGCACATAGAAGACGGCTGGATGGCGTTTACTCCCATATCAGAATGGTCCAGATTATTAACCGCCCACGCGGACGAATGGCGAATCAGTTATTTAAATAAAGACTACAAAATTTGCAATTCTTACCCTTCTGCTGTAATAGTACCTCGCCATGTAGATGATAAAACTATAATATCTTCCGCTAGTTTTAGAGATGGTGGAAGATTTCCTGTTCTGTGTTACAGGCACGAAGGGGGGGTATGAAATGATATTATACAAAGTAACAAAGCAGCGGATAAAATGCGTGTATGTCGTAGGGCGGTTAATCAGGTGTTAATAAATATATTGCAGAGCATTTTGTTAAGAAGCAGCCAACCAATGTGTGGCCATACTGGCAAAAGGTGTAAAGAGGATGAGAGATTATTAAACGCGGTGTTAGGCCCGGGAAGACGTGGGTAATTACGACATTTTAAGCATCGTAGATTAACGTTCCTTTAGGAATCTGAAATATATCGTATAATGTAAGATTATTCCTGGTTTACACTGTATCGCTAATGTACGCTTTCCCGATAGTTACATAGTAGACACAAGGTCCATTAATCAAGCTCAAAGCTCTAGAGCCAAGGGTGGTGGTACAGAGATGGATGCGGCTTACCCACAGTGGCGAAAGGTGCACAAACCAGTTCTCCGGCCACACGACTTGGCAGATAGTTTTTTTAAATTGATAGAGGCTTGCAACGACGTAACATGCTCCACTTCGCAATGGCTATCAAGACTCGATAACGGAGGATGGTTATCCGCTATACAAAGTGCTTTGAATGCTGCTTGCGTAACTGCTCAGTGCCTACATCAAGAAGTCGCAGCTGTGTTAGTTCATGGTATGTAATCTGTAAAGGAATTCATTGTAACGCTCGTAGTAATCGTACTTTGCCTCGAACAGGAAGCGCCGGTAGAGATTCTACTTTAGTGGTTACCAGCTTAGCCCAGGCGATCTTAAATCCCGACTGCAGAACAGTGCGCGGTCTTCAGGCTTTGATCGAGCGCGAGTGGATTCAAGCAGGACATCAATTCTTCAGCCGCACGCGTCACGGACCATATCACCCAGCAACCTCGCAAAATTTAACGCACGCCCCAACTTTTCTCCTATTTCTAGACTGCCTCTACCAGCTTCAATATCAATTCCAATTCAGCTTTGAATACACGGCAGAATTGCTGTTCGAATTGTACAATCACGCGTATTGCTCTAATTATGGAACATTCCTAGGTACATATACATATGTATCGATGTGCGTTACGAAAAGTAGCACGTTTCATTTGGCTTACGAAAACTAGCACTCTGCTCATTCTGACCACGAACAGAATGCTTCGATTTTATTCTCGAAAAGTAGTATGCTTTCATTCATCGCCACGAAGAATAGCATGTTATGCTCTTTAGGTAGCACCTTTCGGTACTTTGCCGCGAAAAATAGCACGGTTTGCCCTTAGCCGCGAAAAATATCACGTTTCATAGATTGCCTAGTATTCTACTACAAGAATAAAAAGCTAAAGGTTTTTTAAGGGAAAGAAACGTTTTTCTAAAAGAGTTGGACGAGGCATATTACAACTGTTCCACCACTTAGAATCTGTAATTGTTTCATTCATTTAGCTAAATTCGTTTAAGGGAAGTAGACAGTCGAACAGTCGATTTTTTATTGCGTTTTCCGAAAGTACTATTTTTTCTGAATAAAATGCCGCTTTTGATAAAAAAAAATTAAAAAGTCACCGGTTTTTAGTAGCACACAAGCAAGAACGAATTTATCTCGGAAAAATCGCCGTTTTTCCAGCCACCAGTCGCATAATTTTGATTTAATTTTTGTTTTTATAGATTCCACTCGAAACTATAAATCCAACAAATAAGAATCACACCTTTGAAATCGGATTACGTTACATTTTAAGGCCGATATTAAAGCAAAACCACAGAAAACGTTCAAATGTTTACCAGTCTGCAACGCCATTTTTAAAGCACATATATATTTCATACCAATTATTTGTCAATCTATATGGTAGTCACAAACATTGGGTAAAAGGATACATCTGGATTTGCTTTCATTTCTTTACAAATAAATAAAGGACAGAGTCCCTTTATCACGAAAAATGACTGCCTAGTCCCCGAAAGATATTATCCAAATTTTAAAACTGGCTGCTATACTTACAATCATCATCTTCGCTATTAGACATTGTAAACTAGTCACTTTCTTTCACCCTAAATGAGCATCAAACGATAATACAGGCAACTGGTAGTCACAGAAGATCAACGTCGACTGTGAACCGTTTGGAAACTGAAACATTCTACTCTTTGGAAAACAAATGAAGCGTGCTACTTTTCGCTGCAGCGTTTGAAATGTGCTACTGCTCGTGGCGAAATGTGAATCGCGCTCGTGGTATATTCGAAACATGTTTGTTATCGGCAGAAATATTGAAACGTACTCTTTGTAAGACAAATGAAATGTGCTACTTTTCGTAATGCACGTCGAAATGTACATGCATACAAGAGTTTGCAGCCTTTTTCAGCTTGGTTCCTGTACTTGAAATGCTGTGATACGTTATTTCCAGGCGATTCAGAGTCGGAGAGAGTCGAGCTACGATTATCCGAGCGAACGAGTAGCTTGTGGTCGTATATAAATCAACCGAGCGTCCTGGAGAAATGGTTGAATCCATTGTACGAGCCCAATCCGAAGGTGATTTGGCCCAGTGTCGCGCCGATCAGCATACAATTATGGAAAGAGCTATACCTCGCTCACACGTCCGTTGCCCCGTGGAAAAATCTACTGCCGTGCATAAAGCAAATAAAGCAAAACTACACGGCGGTGCGAAAAGTCGCCGGCCAATTGAGGGTCGAGATCAAACGTGCGATGGAAGAAATACGCTCGGACCCGGACATATCTTACGAAGTAGAAACCCAGGACGAGCATAATTGTATAGCGAAATTAAGCTTAGAATCCCAAAGCGCCTGATACACATGTCTCAAATATTAAATGAAAGAAGAACGTTCGTATTATACAATATATTATCGATCTGCCTTTATTTATATAATATACAATTAGCATATAAAAAAATACTTCGATTCTTTCCCGAAAAATTCGTCGCAGACTCAAAGACTTTTGTTTACATCACGCAACGTTTTTAAAATCTTCTAGGCTAAAGCATCACTTTTATAATGATATAATGTAAATATAAATGTAAATACATACATGTATATTTATATTGTTTACTTCCAAGCTACCTAAGAGTTATAAAATAGGCACGCGTGCCCTGCCGCTAATCGAAAAAACAAAGGAACACTTTCGCATATTTATTCTTCTAGTTATTTCTTTCGCGCGGAGGAAAGATTTATTAACAGGCAAAATGAAATCTGATCGCTTCCTTTGTGATTCTGTGTTATGCGCATTCTGTTACCGATCACAGCGCTACTTTTGGTTACGGGAACAAAGAAATATTAAAGGTGAAATAAAATGTGCGTCGAATCTGGAGACTCGTAAATATATACGTGTATTTCGAGGAGCAGGCTAAGTTTATTCTTCAGTTCCCTGCTCGAAGGGAAAGGCGGTAACCTTTAGGGGGTACGGGCAAGTTTTTACCGTTATTCAGGAAGGACAAGAGGGATATGGGAGAGGTTAAGGGCGGGATTATTGCTACCAACGAAAAAGGGGGAGATCGTTGGAGGGGAAACACGGCAGGTGTTCACACACAAAGAAACTGAAAGGAATCTCACGGTCATTGGCTTGGAACTCGAGAATCTTTCGTGGTGAGGCTCGAAGCGGCGTAGAAGAGCGTAAATTTGGACGAAATTCAATCGGAGCTTCCTCTATTGAATATTTCCATTGGAAAAGAACTTTCGATCGGAGCATCGTCGGAACGAGTCTACTATTTCAACGGGAAATGACGCGAAAGTTTCGCTTCCCTAACTATCACAATAACATCGAGGAGCATCTTATACAACAAACATCAGTCTCATAATTTTTCTCGCTCCGTTTCTTCTCAATATTTATTTACAGCCTTACGTTGCGAACGAGGCACTGCGTGCGAAACGTTTGAATCCGCTTGCTTCCGAGTCCAGGAATGTGATTCACCCTCCGGGATCGACTTCGTGGTGCCCGGCTCCTTGGATGAGTGTGGATCTAGTCACGGATAGATATCGGATACGTGGACTGAACTCAAACCCATCCAGGGCCACCGGACAGATCGATTTTCTATCCTTGGATCGGCGCCGGTCGAACTTGGCGGAACGTGAATCGCGGCGGCGAGGTTCTACTGCGACGGGAGAGTTCGGCAGGAGGCGAAGAGCGCGAACTTAACTGGCAACGGAATCACAAAGTAAAGTGCAGCTGAAAGATAGGTTTGAAAATGGAATTGAAGAAGCTGCCTGGTAGGGGAACTGGGATAAGGGATCCGGATTGGCGCGACTCCCTACTTCTCCTCCGGGTCGAGCCAGGCCCTTAAGAAGGGGAAGGGATCTTTCTCAACGCGTCAGGCTCACGCAACAAAGAGCCCTAAATTCCTGCGACTCAACTATTCCCATTGCCTCCGCTCGAAATCGCCCGGACTCTCGGTGCATTGGAATATCGCAAGGAAATCTGTATGATCGGATTCGCAGACAGAGGCGGATTTACCATTAGGCGCACTAGGCGCGCGCCTGGGGCCCCGACTTCGGAGGGGCCCCACAAAAACCAACTTTCCACTTTTTTTTAATGACATCAAATTTGATTTCATGAGTACATAATCTGTTTATGTGTTTGAAAATACGGTTAACGTGATTTTATTCTTCCTGTCTTTCCCTTTTTTGTAAGGGGCCCAATATTTTCTTTTGCGCCTAGGGCCCCAACCGACCTTAATCCGCCTCTGTTCGCAGAAACTCACAATCAGCCTAATGGGAGATCGTCGTGTGTATCCCACAGGCTGTATGTACGCATGTGTGTGCACTCTGGCGCTAATACATTTATCTCGCGTGGTATACGTATAAACGATTCTTCTGAACGATAATTAGTCCATGTAAAATAGTCCATATTACATCAGCATAAATATCGCATTATGGGAATTGGTAACGATAAATCCAGACGCTCGTCTTCTAAATATGCTATATTTATTGAGCTGCGGACGAGCTTCGAGTGATATTCTTCGACCCAACAAAAGGAACATTACTCGGCCATAGTCGAAAATCTTTCGTGAATATGTAGTACCGATATGAAAAGCCTCGATTTGTCTTCGAATAATACGATAAATAATGAAGAAACTACGCATGATAACTGATAATCGTTCTGCCATTAAAATTACATTTGACTATCACGCTACGTCAAAGTCCCTAGACTTGATTGGCGGAGATTGAGCGGTCTCTGAGAACAGGTTTATCCAGCTGTTCGTATAAAACGTACCAATTTAATTAGCTAGCGTTTAAAGTAAAAATAAAGCTCTTTCTATTTATTGGGTAACATCGAAATGTTTACAATTTCAGCGTTTCCGTGCGCGTCGTCCATATTTGATTGGCGAGCAGTACCAATTTCAATTTCGATCCACGCCAGTGTGCCCTAGAATCCAAACGAAATGTTCCTGCGAGGTGATATGTAGTAAATAGTTAGAGCATTTATTTGTCTGATTACGATACACCTGCGTCGTGCTGTGCTTACAGTGGGCGCTATAAACTTCTGCAATAATGGGGAAGGTGCTCTTGTAGCTGTAGAATGTTTTTTTCCAAGAAACATCAATGAAAGAAAAGTATTTCAGGAATGCCCAATGTGTACATTCAATTGACTCGGTTATGGTTTTGAAGTGTCGCATTTCTACCAAGGTATGCATACTTTTACCGCGTTATGCGCCAGAAGTACCGATTGCTGTCAGTTTAAAAGACAAAATGCCACTGCGTTTCTTCCCATGCGAGATCCTCTTGCGTCCGTTTCTGTCACGATCGTCGTAACGTTGCCATCCTCTTCGCCGTTGTCGTTACATTTCTAGCAAGCCTGCGATAAATTCGAGTAACCTCTAAACTGGCTGGAGAGCTTCTGAGCCTTCCATCGCTGGAAAACATTCGAAACAGTTTATCGTAAACGGTGGCGCCTTTACCTTACACGTAGTCCTATTCAATTTATACGAGGCTCACACGATGAGGGATCTCCATACGAATGTACGCCAAGAACATGACAGCAAGCGTTAGAGAAATGATAGACCTTTATCCGCTGTTTGTTGAAAAAAGCAATTTTCAGAGAGGCAGACATGAATACAACCTTAAGCTCTGTAGACAGTGGCGGTGATAAACGTCTGCCAGAAGCGACTGTGCAGAGCATAGCGCAGAATCTGACTACCCTTCAGAGTATGCAAAATGTGCAGAGCGTCGTTCAGAGTAATATACAGAGTATTCAATCGACGCAGACTATAGTGGGATCGGTTGGGACAGCTACAAATCTCATAGGGAAATCTATATCGATGGACACGAATCCGAAGTTACCCTTAATGAAGCCAGTGGTACCGTCTGGTGCCACGTCCACGTCAGAAACTAATAAGATAACTACAACGGTAAGAGAAATTATTTTTTATCTTTGTATATAATATTTGTTGCAAGTGCAATTTAATAGTATTAAAGAGTCTAGGTGGAATTGATATTATAAGTTAATTAGATGTGTAAGTATGCCTGAGTATTTAAGTAAAAGAGGGAAAGGGAGTAGTTGGAGATTGATAGCCAGAGCAAGGTGTGGTGCTCTCGAGGTGAATAACAGGTATTGGAAGAAGGGAGAAGATGCGGACTATGCAAGGACTGGGGACTTTGAAGCACCTAATCGAAGACTGCAGGGAAACAGAGAGACTAGGATTCAGTGTAGAAAGGGTATTAGAGGGGACAGTAAAGCTGGGAATCCACTGGGAAGCTAAGCCAAGCTATGCTATGCGATGCTATTTTTTAATGTAGCTTTTGGTGGAAACGGTTCCATAAGAATGTATTGAAGGTAATTTTTTTAAAACGTAGCATAGCATAGCATCGCATAGTATAGTTTAGCTTCCTGGTGGATTCCTGGCTTAAATGGAAGGATAGAGTGGCTGAGAGAGATAGAAAGGAAGTTTAAAAAAAGAAAAAGATAAGAGTAAAAGATAGAGGAAATGTCAGAGTGGATGGATCGACGAATGAAAAATTGTAGAACCAAGTTTCTTTCAAGGCCATAGAAACTGAAAATAAATCTAATATATGTATATATAATATTTGTTGCGATTTAATTGAAATCGACGCTTGTGCATAAACCGTTATAATTACTAAGCATAGCTCGTTTGTCTCTTTGTAGCTTTGCCCTGTGGGTTCTACAGTGAGGATAATATCTCCCGGTGTGTTAAGTACAGTGGAACGGCAGAATCAGCCGCAGACTCAGCAACTGTTACAGCAGACCCAACAGGTGACGAGTATACCAGCTACGTATCACGTACCTAGAGGGCCGGCTGCGGTTGCTAATATCTCCGCTCCGAGATCGACGGTGGCTACTCCTATCGTTAGAGCAAATACAGGGCAGACCGTGCCCGCTACAAGGCCTGGGTATGTATATTAATCAGAGATGGGCATTATTTAGATAAAAAATTATTTAAATAACGTATCAAATAAAAGAGACTTTATCTTTATTTGTCATCAAATAAAAATAAGCCAGAGTTACTTTTAATTGAAACGTAACGAATAATTTTCTTTGTGACTCTCGAATAAAATTTTTGTCTTTTATTCAAAATCAATTTTTTATTTGAAATAATTTTTGCCCATCTCTAATGTTAATCCGATACGTACAGAAAGTTGTACGACTGTTTCCCACACGTGCAGCATTCAGTTATATAATTTTACAGATTTTATCATTGTAAGAGACAAATAGAATTTATTCTTAACACTTAACACAAAACAGACCTACATTATTGGTGAACACGTGTACCGTAAAGGTGAATGGTAGCATAGATATCCATATACCTGTTGCATCTTTTAGAATAAGTACGACTATTTCAAATCCCCAATGGCAACCTAAAACATCAGTCGTGTACGCGCAACCCCAAAGGCATTCTGCGCCTCCTGTTGGTCGGGTTTCAAGGCCACCGACCACAGTGTACGCCAGCCAACAGCCTCGTCTAATTACGCCGACAGGCCCAGGAAGATCTGTACAGGCGACAATGGTCACTGGGGTACCTGGCACTCCGTCCAGATTAATAGCGCCCGTTCTTCAAACAAATAATAGTATTACAAGACTGCCGGTCTCGCAGAGCAGACCAACCGCTCCTCAAGTGACGAATATATCTCAAACCACGCAGCCTGGAAGACCATCCACTCAGACTATTCAAGTAAGATCCCATGCTCTTTTATCCAATCGATCGACGCTACCAAACGTTACGGATATAATGATTAGAATCGTTCTGTTTGAAAATTCTAGCCCACCCAGTCGAACAGGCCCTTAAGCACCGCAGGCACTGTGAACCGCATAGCTGTGTCAACCCCCGTGGTTGGCGCAGCGAACAGAATAAGCGGTACAGCTTCCGTAACGGTTCAACCAACCGCGGGGCGACAATTGTCGATTAATACAGTGGCCGGCCCTTCGACGGGCACTGTTAGTCGGATTGTCATTCCGTCCCAGCAAGTAGGTATAAAACTGACGCAGGATACGGTTCCCCGGAGCGTGAAACGTTAAATGAAATTATTCGCATCGCAGATACAACAGCAACAGCAATCGCAGCCGCAAGCAACGCCGCGCGTTGTTCAAACAGTAACCTCTTTGTCGAATCTGAATACAGTGTCGCGCGTAATTGCTACGACAGCGAGCACTAGCACGAGGATACCGCAGCCAGCGCCTACTACGGTCGCCAGGATCACCGGGATGTCGTTGCATCCTTTACCTTTAGCGCCCGCGAGAGTCACATCGGCACCGGTCAAGACTGTGCCGGCTCAAAGCATCGGGCCCACCGTGCAGATCAAGCCCTCTCAGCAATCCGGGCTGAGAGTCTCCTCAGCCACCGGTGCAAATAATAACTCGAACACGACGCCTACTCAGTCGGTTCAAGGGCAATATTTGCATCCACCACACACGGCGACCTACTATTCTTTCGAGCCCACAGGTAACTCGCGCTCTCGCCCTACTTCTATCGCGGTCCTGTTAAAACGAACTTACTTTAACGCTCTTGCGTAGGAACGTATTCTCAGTATCGACAAACTCCAGTAAGATTGCTTGTTGAACCAGGATACGACGAGCCGCACACTAAGCTAAACTCGTCCCCGAGACCGAGTATACTTAGAAAGAGGGATCACGACAACTCACCCGTTAAAAGTACAAAGTCTAATTATTCCTATTCTCTCGACTGTTTTTGTTTTCGTTCGAAGCTGGTCGGTAAAAAATGACCTATCACGCCTGGTACTTTCAGGCGCGGCGAAGAATCTAGTTCCTGTCCTGGCGTCTTTGCCCCCCGTCGCGACGTCCAGCCCGCCCGGCTCGCCGAGAGGGGACCCGGACGGCGGCGGTTGTCAAAGTTCGGGATCCACTACGGTGTCGGCGACGTCGTCGCCGGGGCTTGACGAGGAGCCGGAACAATCCAGGATCACTATCAATCCGACCGTGGACATGTCTCCGAGGAAAAAGCCGAGGAAACAGCAGCTGATCGGAGTGGAGTTGACGGAATCAAGGTGCACGGAAGAGGAGATGCAATTCGTTACGGAGGAGAGAATGAAGAAGGAGCTTAAGGAAGAGGCGAAAGAGAAGTCGCCCGATAAGAAGCAGACCTCGAGCGTGCAACGTGATATCATTAAATCTCCTACGCAACAGTCGACTGTTGCGATACGAACGCGACCCACGCCTAGTTTATTAGGTTCGTGAGAAAGGAGCGAGGGTAGGGCGCTGGCTATCTTTTGTATACGCACGCGGCGGAAAATAATTTCTCCATTTTACAGGGCCGTCCTGGAAGAACAGATGGGGCAGTAGGCTTCACCATTACAGAAGACCGAGCGAGGTTCGCCCTCGCGAAGAAAGGCGACCCACTGTTGCGGAAATAGCGCAGCAGAAGCACGTGCTGCAGAAGTTGAACGGTTGGAAGGTGTATCACCTCACTGCCCAAATGGAGGACATTGCTGATCTCGAGAAACAAGTACGCGTGGTGTGAATCAGCTTCGAGATATCGAGAGGGAGGCAACGAAATTTCGAATTAATAATTTTACACTTGTGCAGGTACACGAAAAGTTGAAAACAACATTGACGATGCTAGAGTCGCAGCAGAACGTCAGGAATAAACAGGACGATGGGCTTGAACGTGTAAATGAATTGATTAAGGGAAACATGCAACGCAGTAGTTTAATTAGTGAAGGGATGAACGAAGCGCGCACGCAGCTTATCGCTATATTTCAACACAAAGGACCTATTACGGATATTTTACAACGGTGCAGTAACAAACGGGCTCAAAAGAAACGGGATAAATGAGCTAGTGCGCGTGTCGAGTTAAGCGGGACGTGTTTATAAAGGAACCCTTGCTGACGCAAGGTTCGAGAGGGAGTTATTTTTATCTGTGTCACAGAATCTATATTATAGGAGTAAAATAAATGGTTTTATAAGTCTATGACATGACTGTCGCTGGACATGTTTATAATTTTATTATACGAATCTATTGACGTTTTATTTTAATATAATACTTCTTATTCCTCTATCTGTTGAAATGTTCTTCTTATCTTTGCATTCTCACGCTATATATGTATATATGTGTATATGTAATTACCATTACTTGCATGTAAGATACATATACACGTTTGCTACGCAGATACGTTTACTTTCGCGGGAAGATTCTGAAGACCCGACGCGTCCCCGAAACAGTCGCACTATCGAAACGTGACATGGCAAATCAAAAACTATATACTTTTGTACGTATATTGGAAGAGCATATATGTATGCTCTAAGATAGTTGCACAGTACATGTATGTTACTATGGTGACAACGTATTCCGAAATCTTTACTTAGCAACGATAATAGTGACACACGTAGCGTTTCATTATTCGATTATCTGTGAAGTATTTTAATACAATAATCTACTCTTGTAAAATCTCAGAGGGAGAGAGAAAGAGAGAGAGTAATAGTGTGACAACATGTGGTGGGGATACAGTCCTGGATTAGACATACAACATGAAGTTAATAAAAGTGGAACTAATTGCCTAGGTAAATGTCTCGAGATATTAATTGTAGGTGCTGGCGACCCGAGGCATATCTTGAAGACATTAGCATCGTCTTATTTGCACCAAGATCGCACTATTACGTATCACGTGATCGAATTAACGTCGGAGCAAGTTGCTAGGTCCATTCTCTTATTAAGTACTTGTTTAGAGAAAGACCTGGGTACGTATGCATAATTCTGAGGTGTGTGCTGCGATTGTGTCTGTTAAAAAGCATTCTTTCTTTTCAATCGGAAAAATTTAATACACAAGGATTACAAGAAGCGACCCGATATTATCTGGAAATATTTGGGAATACACTTGTAAGGCCTGCGACAGCTAAATACTTGGTGCAACAGTGCGGCCGATTGACGGACATCCCGACGAATACGATTAGTTGCTCTTGGTTGAGTTTAGACAGGCTCAAGCACAAGGATAAAGATCGATTAGAGGCGATTTTTAAGTGAGTCTGATAAAAAACGTGGGTTTTCTTTATGTTTCGCAGTTAATGGTAATGTTTCTCGTAAGATTTTGGGAGCGTGCCACGCGCGAGAGCGTTCCTATTGTCAAGTATTGGGACCAGAGAGTTAGAAAATCGTTGAAAACAAGGTACGATTATCGAGATGGTGTGTTTGACTGGGATTATCATATGGTTTTGAAGTCCAGAGGTGTCTCGAATCTGACTGTGCAAGAGTATAGGTACGTTTATCGATTGCGGAGCGCTGTTCGTTTGTGGATATGTATTTACAAGCGTAACTTGTTTATTCCGAAGCTAGGTTCTGGAGAAACAATGGAGTTGCTTTCACTTGGTTGGAAGGCGAGCCTGTTAGGAGCAATCCAACACTGTTGAGTAATATAATCCAACACGGGCCTGGATTTATACACTATGCTTATCTAGGAGACATTGCGAACGGGCCTTACTTCGCTTGGGCCTTAGAGGAAGCGAAGGATAAGCATAAGTAAGGCTTGAAATTTATCCATCGTGCGCTGTATCAACCAGGGCTGGGACTATTCGTCGAATCTTTCGGTATTCGAATACTCGAGTACTTCAGTTGCTCAATTATTTGGCGAATATAATTCGAAAATCCAAGTATTCGACTACTGTTGTATTCGAATAGTATTGGTGTGAATTATAAATCAAGTTCTTTAGGTTCATTTTTTTTATAAGCTTTTATTTAGTTCCAGTTGTGAGTTCGTTAGTTTGTCAGGGTGAAATCTTGTAAGCTATTAACTTGATTTATAATTCACACCATACTATTCAGTATGAAGACATTAGTATTCGAATAGCATGGTGTGAATTATAAATCACGAACTCACTCGAAATATTCGAGTAGTATTTTAATACTTAAATATTCGAATAATAACATTCGAATACTCAAATATTCGAATATTAAATTATTCGAATAGTCTCAGCCCGAGTATCAACTGTTATACTAACGCAGATAATAATTCAGCAAGTACAGAGCAACTGACATAGCTGAGCGCGAAGTAATGCGCGTGATACATGAAATCAAAACGAAAGAGCCACTGTGCGAAGAACTCATCGCGTCCCATAGAGACCCTTCTATATTAAATGGTACCCTAGTAACTCAAATGCCGGATAGCGAAATGGAACAGGAATCGTGGAACAGAGAAAGAAGCAAACATAAAAGAAGCGATATGCCCTGGATAAATATCGAAGATCATAAGGTATCGCGCAATGTCAAATTTATTAGACGCAATAAGCCAGTTTTCCTTTACAACCTATGTGATACTTTTAGGTAGTCTTTCACCCCACAGCGTCCCTGGAGACATTCAAACACAAAGCGGAGTATGTTGGTAGATTCGATTTTTTGTGGGTAGCCCAGAACATGGTAAAACAACTGCCTAATCTTGCTCCGTTGCTCAAGAATGGGGCAATGGTATTGGTAGAGTTGCAAAAGTATCTGGTAGAGCCGCGAGAGGAGGATTTACAGAACTTTGTAAAGGAATTGAGAAACATAGCGCGGGAGAGCGCATTGCGCGAACTCGTTGATATAAATCCTAAAGAGCATTATATCGCTAGGTTTTGCAAGCATTAATTGTTTACAAGCAAGGAAGAAAATTCGAACTATGTATCTTTTAGGGGGGAACCACACCTTGAAGCCCGGAAAAAAGTGCAATACTTTTTAATTTTATGTTAGATATCCATACTTCGTAGGAAAGTCATTGATATGGGGTTTAAATGTGCATGTAGTGGACAGTATTTTAGAATTTTTGTGTAACAAAATATACAGTTTTAATCAAGTTATAGAGCGCGACGCATCGAACACGATCTGATGGTTTCCCACTTTATTCACGTCGCGCCATCTGAGAAAAAAGGAGAGCATTTTTTTAAACTATATTAATATAGTTACAGTTAACCGTACGGAAATTAAAAATAAATTATTTTTACTATTTTTTCCACCCCAAAATATATTGATTTTTTCCTTAAATTGACTGGATATTTTAGAACTTTCCTCTTTAAGCTCCGCCATTCCTCCAAAAATTAATGTAATTCAATTTTCGTACGCTTAACCGTAACTATATTAATATACATTAAAAAAAGTTTCCTTTTTTTTCTCAGATGAACGCGACGCGAATAAAGTGGCAAACCATCGGATCGTGTCCGAGGTGTCGCGCTCTACGGCGGCCTCTATAACTCGATTAAAACTGTATATTTTGTCACAAAAATTCTAAAAATACTCTTCACTACATGCATATTTAAACCCCATACCTCATGAGTTTCCTACAAAGTATGGATTTCTAACATAAAATTAAAAAAATTGCACTTTTTTCCTAGCTTCAATGTGTTGTTCCCCCCTAATGCTCCAGACAAGCAATGACAAAGAAATTTACTTCCTCAAACTCCTTAAAACGGTTTTGATTATTAAATAGCCTGTGTAGAAATATCAGCGTGTACATGTTTCATTCCATCTCCTTTCCCCATGTGTGTGCAATTGTATAATTGAGAATGGCAAAGAAGTTTGAAGTACCATTCCTGCTAGGAGCACAAAGGAATGTATGTACAGAGAGAAAAACTGACTTCCACGTTAATGTATATTTCAGAACATGATTATAATTTTTTACAACGAAGCCTGCATGAAATCGGATTGAATGGAATCGAGCACCGTTGGGTACCGTTTGAATGGACGTATGCATGCGCGTGTCTCATACATATTCCGTTTGTATGATTGCCCAACTAGATACAGTGGCAAATTCGTACACTATTTTCACCTGAAATTCGATGCGCGTATCGCCCACATTGGCAAACGTTATTTACTTGACAGTTGCAAAATTTACTGCCGCGGCATAAAGGATTTTCGAAAATAACCGATAAAACGAAAAATCACCAAACGGTACTACGACATAGTGGAAAATCGGACGAAGCATGGTTATGAGGATTACCCAAAATCGCGGGAAACGCGTCCTGTTCTGCTCGAAGGCCCGTGGGGTTCAGTTACAATCACACAATATCAATAAAGAGGATTGTTTATGCAGCGTAGAATTTGTTCACGTGAGAGCACGGACGAAATACGTGCCGATATCAGTGTGCTGAGTAAAGGTGCGTGGCGTTCTCTAAAGAAATACAGTAACCCTTGAAAATCGGCCATCGCAGCTATTTTCAGCGATAATGGAAATTGTTTTCGACGCGTGAGCTCCTCACACGCAAGTTCTCAAGTTTATATCACGGCTATCGTTGGAGGGGCCTATGAGCTTTCATAATATCGAATCCCTATCGGCCTGAATACACGAACATGGTAAATTAGTCGACAAGCTATGAGCTCAAACAGAGTGGACAGCAAGGTGGGCACAACTACTGAATCAAGGATCGGCGAAGTCAGCGGTGATTTGGACGCAGCCACGACCAATTCCGAGAATGATACGAAGGACGGAAATTGCAATTTTAATAGGACCTCGCCTGGTAGAAGTCGTTACGGCAGAACAATAAAACCCAAGTCTCCAAAGAATGAGGTTGCCAGCTCTCCAAAGGCATGTGCCCCTTTTCATCAATTACAATTGTTGTGATTAGAGATCGAAGCGGCTCCTAACAACCTACAGTGTTACACGCAGCGATCTTTAACATTCTATTGTCCGTTATTCGTCCATGCGATGCGCATTTCATTAATTTTTTTTCGTCGTCATTCGTATAATTTCATTGACGATCGGTGGACGCCTTCGATTATGTAACGGAATGTTTTGAACGTCGATGCGTGTGTCCTTGCAGAATCCCAAAATGCCGAAGGCTCGGAGGTATCGAAATTCGCCTGACAGCAGCATCGAGAGCGCGGAGGAGAATAATCTGACCAACGATGTAGAAGATACCAGCGATTCTTCTGTTAGTTTAAGTACATCGGAGGAGGCCACTTCGTCTATACAGTGCGATTGGATATTAGGTCAATTAGCATGGGCCAGGGTTGGTAATTTCCCTTTCTGGCCGTGTGTTATAACGCTCGATCCGGTTTTAATGACTTATCATAGATTAAGAGGTAAGCTTCGAAAGCTTCGAGGTGCGATACTGCAAGGTTACATACTCCCACCATCGTAAAAACAATTTATTTCACTGTCTCTTTTACCAGCCACTGCCAAAACACAGATACTGATGATACACGTTCAGTACTTCGGCGATAAGGGGCGCCACAGTTGGGTTTCATCGAACCTCATGATTCCATTTACGAACCTCGCCGATTTCAAGAAGTTGTCGAAATCTATAACAGTGGAAATTAAGAAGAAAGAGCCGAAGTACGCCGCTGCCTTTATTGTGAGGGCTTTGATCAAATCGAAATGGGAGAGCGCGATAGAAGAAGCCATGGAAGTTCAGCCGATGAGCAACGAACTTAGGGCTGAGATTTTTAAACCGAAAGAAAAGAATAGAAAAAGCGGATCGCCAAAACCGAGTACATTCGATGAGAAGGATATTAGCAAAAGGAAACTCTCGAGCGATTCGGGTGGACCTGATGTTAAACGTGTTAGGCCGAATAGTGTAAATGTGCATATTTAACTTCTAAAATAAAATAACAATCTTATCTAACGTTTTTCTAATATTAATAACTTTGCAGGTGGACGAGTTAGACAAAGCACAGTACAAATCGGACGGAGCGAAACCCAAAGTGCTGAAGTACGTCGAGAACGGTAGAAGTCATTCGAGAATCAATTCGGATACTCCCCCGTTGTCCCCTCAGAGCCAGAAAGACTCGAACGAGGAGATTCCGATCACGCAGAAAGTTGATTTCAGGGCGGAGGAGGATGTGGACGGTGTTTTCGAAGTCTACTACGAACGGAACAGAGATATGCTGGAGGACGAGAACCCTGACTCGTCCGAGCGCGAGATCAGAAAGTATTTGAGAAAGACTTGGGACAGTATGAACTCCGCGTTTCGTAAAAAGTATCGAGCGTACGTTACATCAGACAGTAGTAGTAATCATATAAAAGAGAGCTCGTCGGATCACGACGAAGATTCGCCGGTAGACATGGATTCAAGTACAAAGTATAATAAGAAGTCAAGGGTGAGGGTTGAGAAGCTTTACAATATCTTCAAAGGAACGAAGCAAGAGAAAGTTTGCCAAATCTGCGAGAAGACTGGCAAGTTGACTAGATGTAAAGGTCCTTGTTATTCATATTTTCACTTGTCCTGCGTGAAGCCTGGCGAGTCCAGCCCGGAGCATTCCATCGACGAGGGTACATCGGATGACAAGATATTCTATGACGTAAAGGAGACGAAACGGAACGTCGACGATGACGAAAATAGTGGTACTGAGATTAAGTTTCGAATTCACCTGTAGGTGAATAACACCTTGAGGAATTTAATCGAGTACCTTTCGATTCCAGGGAGAAGCGAGGAACAAGAGGATGAGTTATTCAAGTGCATCGATTGCTTGTCAGGCGTGGCGCCTGCTTGCTTTATATGCAACGAAAGGGAAGGAGATAGGATAAGATGCACCGTACTGGCCTGCGGGAAACATTATCATTCGGCCTGCTTGAAATCATGGCCACAAGTAATAATAAACCTTTCTCTTTAATTCTAATTCTGCTGTGTAAAACATTATTTACAGCGACAAACATCGCCTTCTGTTTTGTCAGTCTCGTTGGCAGGGAGGTCGTCTAACTTGCCCGTATCACGTGTGTCATACGTGTAGTTCGGACAATCCCCAGGACAGCCATTCGAGGGCTCCGAACGAGAAGATAGCACGATGCGTTCGCTGTCCATCGTCGTATCACACGTCGACGTTTTGCTTGCCAGCTGGTTCGATAATTCTAACCGGCAGTCAAATAGTTTGCCCGAAGCATTACCAAGCACCTCATCCTCCGGTAAACGCAGCATGGTGCTTCTTGTGCACGAGAGGTGGAAGTCTTATCTGTTGCGATACCTGCCCGACCTCCTTTCACCTCGAGTGCCTAGGTAACTACTTCGAACGCGTTGATAATAACCGTAGCAGTAATGGTAGCAAAAATGGTGACATTGCGCGCGATGATTGCAGGGATCGATGCGCCGGATGGTGCGTTCATTTGCGAAGACTGCGAGACTGGCAGGCTTCCGTTATACGGGGAGGTGGTGTGGGTGAAATTAGGGGCTTATCGCTGGTGGCCATCCCGCATTTGTTATCCCCTCGAAATCCCCGAGAACATCCAGTCTATACCTCACAGTCCTGGCAAATTTTGCGTAATGTTTCTGGGTTCGAATAATTACTACTGGGTGCACAGGTGAGTTCCCGGCTTCGCCAGAACTACGCGAAAAGTACATTATTCGCCGTAGCATGGATATTAATTATACATCTCTTTTTAGAGGTCGCGCGTTTCTTTATCAAGACGGCGACGCGAATATTAAACCACCGATTGGCAAGAAGAATAGAGACGGCGCGTACCGCAAGGCACTGGAGGAAGCCAATGATATTCATCAACGTTTGAAGCTTGTGAAAGCCGCTGCTGAGAACTGTGGACCGCGTGGATTGAAACCTGCGCCTTATGTTAAGTTGAAAGTAAAATCTTTCTTTTCTTTTCTTTCCTTTGTTTTCGAATATATTCAATGTCCGCGAGGGTGCATCGTTGTGCGATCGCGCATCGGCTGATGATTTGCAATAATGTTGTACTTATAGATGAACAAGCCGGTTGGCAACGTGAAGCCAGTGGAGGTCGAAAGTATCGCGGCGTGCGACTGTGACGCGGAGTGGGAGAATCCATGCGCACCGGGTACAGACTGTCTGAACCGGATACTGTTGTTCGAGTGTAGCCCTGATATCTGCCCGGCTGGTCCAAAGTGTAATAATCAGGCGTTCGTGAGGAGAGAATATCCAGCCATGGAGCCGTTTCACACCGTCGGCCGTGGCTGGGGCCTTAGGAGCTTAGAGCCCATTAAAGCGGGACAGTTTGTCATTGAATACGTGGGCGAGGTCATAGACGAGGATGAATATAAACGAAGGCTCCATAGGAAAAAAGAGTTGAAGAATGAGAATTTCTATTTTTTGACCATAGATAATAATAGAATGATTGACGCCGAACCGAAGGGTAATTTAAGTCGATTTATGAGTGAGTATCTTTCTAGCAAACGGAGTAATCGAGAAGCGTAAACTTGCGTGTCCTGAATTAATATATATATCTCTCTTCTCCAATATAGATCATTCGTGTTCACCGAACTGCGAGACACAGAAATGGACGGTAAATGGGGATAGGCGTATAGGTCTGTTTGCGTTGCGCGATATCGAGCCCGGTGAAGAATTAACTTTTAATTATAATTTAGCTTGCGACGGGGAGACCCGAAAGGCCTGTCTCTGCGGCGCGGCAAATTGTAGCGGATTTATAGGTTTGAAGGTACAAAAGCCTCAAGCATCGACGCCATCGTTTAACCAGAAAAAATTAGAGAAATTGGACAAGATAAAGCGCCAACGACGGCAAGTAATCTTATATAATTATCGCCTGCTTTATTGCCTAACTGTGAATCCGTGTAAACGGCATTCTTTCTCCTATAACAGACCGAGGAATGACTGGTTGTGCTGGAGCTGCGGGCAAGAGATCGACAAGTCGGTGGAGTCGGTCGTTTGCGACCAGAAGACCTGCAACAAGAGGTATCACAAAATTTGCGTGATAATCGACGACGTGGATTCGAGATTCAGCTGCCCCTGGCATCACTGCGCCGACTGCGGCCGTAGAACGTCTGCGCATTGCTTTTTCTGCAGCTCTGCCTTTTGTCAAGGTAGCTCGCGTTAATCTAGAAATTTAAGAACCGCTTGTCCCGTGCCACTAATTGCATCGCTGTCGTTTCCAACAGTGCATCTGGACGGGAATCTATTCGAATACGGCGGGAGGGGTGTTCTCGTATGTAAGCTGCACGAGAACGCGGAAGACGAGAAGGATTATTCGGATAACGACACCGAAACGGACAAAGAGTACTCTTCGACGGATTCCAGTAGCCCTCTGGCGATGATGGAGAAAGCGATACCACGTGAACCATCGCCAAGAGTTTCCATAGTAGAGGTGAGATGAGACTCTATAGTAAAACGTATCCGTCGGTGCAAATTATGAGGGAAGAATAAACGAACACAGGGCTGCCCTAGTGCTCAAAACATTTAAGGTCCCCCCCCCCCCCCCCCATCTCCCGCGAAATCGTTTTACGTATCGAGCGTTGATTGGTTCCTTTTGTTTTCCCTTTTATTTTGTTCATCTGATTTACATTACGTGTTAATGTAGAAGGCAAGTTGGCAATGAGTTGCGTTGGTGGTGGTGAGCATGAGAGAGATTTTCCATAGAACAAATGTATCTTTCTGAGAATAGTAGAGAATGTCTGAGCGAACCTTTCGATCGAGGCGTCAAAGGTGTGTAAAGAAATAATTGCATTTCTAAATTCGTCAACGCGGTCCTGTTTATTTCTCAATGCTTTGGGATTCGAGGGACACCACGCATGTTATCTTTCTTCACGTATTCGAAGCTCTATTTAGGGAGTTAACGAATTTCAATTGGACGTAACGGTTCCCATGTTTATATATAGATTATATAAACGCGTATGTTAATCTTTACGTACCGTCGACCTTACTGTGTCGCACCATTTATCGGTTCTAATTTTACTTAACGGTACGCCACGTCTACCTTGTACGTCCAATATACGAAGAATATCATGACGGTTTACTGCAAGAACATAAAAAAAACTTATGCGATTATTACTACGGTTTTATGCAAAGAAAATGCTACGATGTTGTAACATTCACAGTTAGTATGTTTCCGAAAGAAAGAAAAAAGAGAAATTGATGACAATTAACCTTTTTTTTTTTATAATTATTTTTCATTGTTCCCAGCATCCTCTCCCTGACATTGGCAGTAGTGAGAAGTAGTGAGAAGTAGTAAGAAACAATCATGTTCTGTTTAAGTTTACGCGTTCAAGTGAGTGTACACTTTTGCTATTATTTCTTTAGGCCTCGTTTAATTTATAGTATCGTCGATCATAGTAAGCGAGAAACTCCTAGCTTGCGATTAACAAATAGTCTAGTTAACGTTAGTTAATTAGTACATTCGAAGAAACACGTCGGTGAGTAAATTGTGTTTCTTCTTTTTTTAAACGTAAAAGACTGCCAGATCGTATTGTAGATATAGGCTACTATTATGGGCATTCATATTATTTGTGGCACTTCAGTAGTGTGCGTAATTTGGCTGTAAACGTGAGTTCCTTTTTGTTTTATTAAAATTCACGTAGTGTAATTATGCTTCCTAATAAGTACGTTGTGGAGAAAGTAGTGTTTTCTTAGACAGTAGTTGCAGTTACACGATCGTTTATTCTCATACACCATGTGGAGCTTAAGGGAATAGGTTTCTTAAACGGCGATATGCCTCGTAGGTTCATCCGAGCAGCGAAGAAAGCGAAGAATCTCAGAAAGAGGATGACGAGGAAATAATACAGCATGCTGATTATATGCCGTACGAATGTAACTTGAAAGATACGAAGAGAAAAACGATGCACCGATTGTCCCTAAGATTGAAAAACGAGGAGGATCAGGTAGAAAAATTGAATAATCTTACGTCTAGTCAACTGGAGGCCATAATCGGTGGTAGCTTGTTCGAATGAACGATAAATACCGGCTCGACTTTGTGCATAGCTCTCGATCTTCTCAAACGACAAACTATAAATCGCTCGACGATAATGGGAAATCACTCTGCATAACAGTGCGAGGTAATAGTGTTTGTAATGGTATTCGTTTTGTTCGCCAGACACCATTCCATGTCAAATAGGCCAGCGTTCAGCTGCGAGTAACGACTTTTAATAAATCCCAATACCGCCGCGGAGGATGGAAGATTCTGAAAAAGTTTACTTTTAATCCAACGGCATATCTCGCGCGGCTCCCTTTTCTGGCGCACTTTAAAAGTCCGAGCGTGCTTTTAAAGCTTTTATTACACTCGTTTATCGGTATTTATATGTTATTTTGGAAGCGGGAGGAGCCTGATTTTACGACAAAGATATAAATAGTTTTACAATTCTTACAAGCTTCTCCGCCCGATCGACGTTTACCTAATTGGATTGACATGGAATGTTTCTACTTGTTCGCAAAGTGGAGCGCAATGTACACCCGATAGTTCGTTTAATTTTTTGATAAATACATAGCAGGTCTGATTTGAAAGTGTGGCATAGTAATTCAGTGCCTTCTCAGGTTTAATTCGAACACTTGTGCGGATGAACACTTTAGGGCCCAATATTAATTTTATACAAGATATTTACACGCCAGTTGAATACTTCTTTTGTATCCTTTCGCCTTTCGTTTTAGACGGCCGTGCGTTACAGAGGCAATTCGCATCGGTCGAATGTAGTATTTCCCAATTGTTAAGGCAATCACGCCTTTAAACTGTAGTAACTTATTTTCGCGCTGCCTTGTATATTTCGGAGGAATGATATTAAATGAAATACGTTGCTTTTTAAAAGACGGACTTAGCGTTTAGTACCGGCACGTTGGTTGAACGCGATCATCGCGGTATATTCCACAACGATGTCGCGAAGTTACCTTTGTTTTACAAGCTCCGGGCGGATTCCACTTATGTCCAAATCGCCCGTGATTTTCATTAAGCTAGGTTTTCCCGTACGCGACTGGACGCATCGTCAAGAATTTCAAAGTCGAATTTCTCGAAAATCAAGCGCGATACCAAAAAATTTGATTGCTTCTTCTCGACATATTTACTTGTTATAAATCAAAAAGAAAGAGTAACTTTTTTTCGTATCACCCTTCATTTTCGAGAAAATCGACTTTGAAATTCTGGACGTTGCGTTCAGTCGCGTACAGGAAAAAACCTAACTTAATGAAAGTCACGGGCGATTTGGGCGTAAGTAGAATTCGCCTTCGGATGGACATTATTCGTAGGATTCGTTGAATTGACACTCGACAATGTACAATAGAGGAATTGTTTTCTTTAAAACTTTGCTTAAGCACGAATCTCGCGAAGGAAATAATATACATTTGATAATAGCGTTTCTCCCTATATATTTCAAATTGTACATAGGAATAAATGTGCCGTTAGTAGAAACGCGAGACAAAGGTTTTAATGTAAACGAAAGGAATCTTCTGTAATATAAGCGGAGCTTACTGTTTATGTTACTTCCCGATTTTTAGCATACAATTAAGTACCATTATCATTCGCTGTAAATGTATTAAAAAAGAAAGTTCTTTCAAAGAAGTGGACATAAATACATGTAACGTTCTTATATAGTTAGTATCTGTAATTATTCGTAAAAAGCTCGCGCACGCCTCGCGAAGTAATTATTGCTACGTATTATGCAAAGTATTTGTTCACGAGAAGCCATGGAAAAGTTGTTTAACAATTCTGTTACAGCTAAATGCTTGTTGGTCCTCTCTAAGGCTCGCTCGAGCTGTTCCATTTTATCGATGAAACAGTCCTGGTAAAATTTAATCTAGTCGCTGTTTTACGATATTTAAAAAATCCCGGGAGCAGAACCAGTGGCGGATTTAACGGGCGACCGATTTTCAAAAAAAGATTATGATTTTATCCAGACACTATATCTTCTTTTATCTCGTATAATTTTCATACCACGCGCTCGCAAATTCATTTGTAATTCTGTTATGTACACGGAGTGTCCCAGAACGTTTGCCACCTGGGCCCTTCTCCTTAAATCCACCACTGAGCAGAACTGATAGCTTTCGTGGAATTGTACATCGGTGAAAGATGATAAATAAGTATATCAGCTATTATTATTCTCAGCTTCATTATTACTATTAATATTAATATTCGGATAATACTTTCACTTTAATAGTTACCCTTCACTTTCGCTATTAACAGTACAAATGGGACATTATCGAACAACTACCTTCGCGCGACAAGTAATTGAATCTCGGCGGTTTCATGTGTTCGCGGATGGAAAGTTGTGCTATTCGTGGCTGGTTTTGCAACTTCCATCCTTATAAAATCTTGCGCGCAAATACGAACGAATTCCATTCGATTTGCAGAATGACTATTTTCTATCGCACTTATACGATATCGCGGTACATGGAGTATCAATGATCAGTCATAGCATTCGGAGTATGTATCACTGTGCTTACACTGGATTAACTTTCATGCACCACCTCTCGCGTGTTCGAAGTCGCTCAACGACTTTCCTATTATGCTTCCGACTCTTTGCCGTAATTCTGATAAAGTTTCGGGCTCTCCAGTACCACAGAGGTGCTGGTGCTCACCAAGCTAGGCAGATTGAGATCGGAGTTCGATCGCGTGGATATGGTTTCCTCCAACAAGATCTGTTTCTGTCGCAAGACAGGCGCGACGAAATTCTGCCCAGCCGACAGATCTCGTTTTATCGCCTGCGCCTGTAAAAGACGATGCTTTAGTTAACCCGAGAGTTTGCGTGCGTTCACAGAGATATTCGTTAACGGTACCTTAGATTTTGACGTGGGTAACGTAACGCCGGTAACGAGGCCTAAGATGCTCGCGGCAAGGCCGCTGAGTTGCACAGCAGCCAATGGCGACAGGCCTCTCCTCACCAAACCTAAAGCCAGTAGTGCCGCCTGGGCCAGAATGGGAGCTGCGCCAGTCGCACTTGCTGCAGCACCAGCTAACTGACCGCCCCCGACACTTGGCCCGTAAGCGAAGCACAGATTGTGCCTATCCACCTGCGCAAAAGTAATGTGTAATATTTGTTTCGTACGAGTACGCTTACGTACACGTATCATCGACGGGATTCAAACGTACCAAATGCTTCACTACGAGATACAGCAGGCCGAACGGCGTGATCAACGGACAGGCTAAACTGTACACTGTCGTCATCGTAAAAACTAAGAGTAGCCAGGCGTAATGAGCGCCCAAGGGGAACTCCCATAATACTGCTTTCCTAACGTGCACCCTCTCCGCTCTACTGCGAGCTATGCACAGCCTGAACGTGTACAACGCTAACTCGGGGAATCTGACTAACTCCAATCCGCTTCCAAGCAAAGCCGCGGTAATTACATAATTTACAAACAGAGCACCCTATAAGAACGTAATATACTTTTGTGTAACAGCTCTTGCGCTTCTGTACGAATTATATATATTTTTGGGCTGGGACTATTTGTCGAATTTTTCGGTAATCGAATATTCGATTACTTCAGTTGCTCAATTATTTGGCGAATATAATTCGAATATCCAAGTATTCGACTACTATTTGAATATTTAACTGGTGTATTCGAATACTATGCTGTGAATTATAAATCAAGTTCTTCAGGTTAATTTTTTTACAAGCTTTTATTTAGTTTCAGTTGTGAGTTCGTTAGTTTGTCAGGGTGAAATATTGTAAGCTAATAATATGAGTTATAATTCACACCATAATATTCGAATACATCAGTATAGATCAGTATTCGAATAATATCATTCGAATATTCAAATATTCGGAATTCATCCGTAGCATTCAAATACTTGTAAAATATTCAAATTGTCCCAGCCCTAATATGTTTCGCGATATTTAGGGGAGGTTCCGGTCTAAAAGTAATTTTTTTTATTTCATTTTTCGAATGTTCAACCTTTTCGGAATACGCGTTTAAAAGGATTTGTTGAAATTCGTAAAGTTCCGGAAGTTATAGGCATTTGAGTAGCTGCAAATGCATGGGCAACAACCGGCCACTCAGCGCTCACGTAAAACTTAAACGCGTTTTTCCCGAAACAGTGTTCTTAAAGTCGGTGGGACCTGTATCTTCAAAAGTTATTATCCGATTCGACTGAAACTTTTTTATTTTGAAGAATATACTTCTGGCTAGGGGGGGGGGGGGGCGCAGAAAAAATTGCAAAAAATTAAAAATTTATAATTTCCAAAGGCGTTGAGAGGACGAAAAATATAGGGAAAATGTGATTTCAAACTTCAAGTGTCGTTATTTTCTAAAAAATGACAATTTTGTAATTTTTTTCTGGTTTTCCCCACAACCAGAAGTATATTCTTCAAGATAAAAAAGTTTCAGTCGAATCGGATAATAACTTTTGGAGATAAGGTGCCACCGATTTGGATGAATTTTTTGACGCCTCAACTTTAACGACTCAGTGCCGTCTGCAATGTTTAATTATAAATAAAAAAATATATTTCTATAATCTAAGACATCCTTAATACAATGCAAAAAGTCCCATTCAACTATATGTAGTAGTTTTCCTGTAATTAATTCCTAAAGATCGCCAATTTTTTGGAGCTATAGACCGGAAGCTGCCCCTTAAGATGGATTTGTTATTTCAGCAGCGCAGCCGTACCTGATCAGGTAAAAACACACAGTCCCATCTCCCCGTGTCGTTGGCCGGGTTCACGGTCCACTCTAAGAACGCCTGCGCGCTGGTTAGGCCTAAGCTGGGTAATATAAGGACCATCAGCAATAAAAGCAGCAACGTTTTCGTCATCACTGCTCGGTTCAGGCTGCTTCTGGTCCAGTGTCTGACTAACGACTCGCTCCTTGCTACCAACACTGGCATCAAGGCGGCCACGCTAACTAGCAATACGGTTGGAAGGAAGGACGAGAGCACGGGGCTGAGGTTCATGATCTCTCCTGTGATTGGTACTTTGTTCAAAGAGGATACTATCACCTAAAATCACACATCGGCGGAATATAAAGAACGTTTACGTGATCGAGATATTGGTGCTAGCCTGCTTCCTTACGGGACACGGCTGACGGGCGAACGACTTACAGCTGGCGTAGTGAGAAAGAACAGAACAATGCCTAGAGCAAAGTTGATTAGAACAGCGTTCAAATACCAGCATGGTCTTGGTATGCTCAGATTCTCCCAAAAGATGTCAGACGGCGTCGGCGCGTAATCTACCACCCACTTTATGCTAGGCGAAGAACGCAACTGCTTTCGCATAGCTTTTGCCGCGCCAGGTGTACCTGTTGTCAATATTAACGTCGTAACTGTTGCTGTTTTATTGAAAGGGAGAAACGAGTGACAATAGTAACTCACCTAAAGTCACAAAGGCAACTCCAAGAGGCATGGTCAACGCAACCTTTTTCTCCTCCTCGACCAGCGCGGTCAACCGTACTTCTTCATTCATGTAAAATTCATAGGCATCGGTTTTCTGCGAGGCAAATGAAATATATTAAACACCCGCTCTGTTCAGATACTTAAATCTCTGAATAATGACCACTTACGTTCTTGCAACAGCAAGCTAGCACCTGACCGCATGGGTATGGATACATTTGCAAAGGCTCCCTTTTCCTCGCGTAGTTCTCGCAATACAAACGCGCTTGTTCAACGCAATCCCTTTCCACATCTAATGCTGAGAGCCGTTTGATATCGTAAGCCAATGCGACATCCTCCACTGTTAGTGTAGGAAATGCTTCTCTGGAAATAATTGAACTATAAGGGGAGCAAGGTAAATCGAGTGATTGCATGACGCGTGAATTTACGCACTTAAAATAATCAGTTAGAAGCTGCATGTTGCACTGGTGCTTTGGTATTTCTGTGATTAATAACGTCCTAGCTGCCAGCTCTCCGCCATGCTTAGCATCTCGCACCTATATAACGCAAAACTCTCGCTACTTAACATGCTTGTATTAACATTACGACTAATACAATCCATAAACTGTGGAACCTTTTTGAAAAATTGTCTCATTATGTAACCGCCGATTGGTAAATAAGACAGAATTAATACAGTGTGCACCCAGATCCACGTAGACATCGGATCCAAGTTCGACAATGTTGTGTGACCAAACGTTGCATGGTCCCCTTGCATATTCCCATGAAAATTGATCGGCAAGGCTATGCACAGCGATGCGATGACCATCAAGCCCGTTAAGAGGATTAAATGCCTCTCGAATGATATGTACAGCAAACCATCGGGCCCAGCTCGTTTTAACAATTCCTCGTCGCTAGAAGCATCGTCGCAATTCATTTTATACAGCACCGTTGGCAGCGCCTTTAATAATCAGTATAATTATTACACTTACGTGACTTTAAATGCAGTAACGATCCACGACAGGAAGCCTCTGTCGACTTGGGAAAGCTGTGAATTAACGGAAGCTTCCAGGCATATTGCGTCTGTATCTGTAGCTTCATTGTCCCCGTAAAACAACTCCATCCACCTATCATCTGTTTTGCTCAATAACGCGAGACGCCCGTAATTCCATGCCTTCTTGCGCAGTAGACCGAACAAAGTAACTAGGAACTGGAAGAATATATTTCAATGTCAGACAAATGCGCACGAAACAGTCTGTGGATACAAAAGAAATTATACATTGCTCCTTTTCAAGGTATAGAAAGATGAGTCTTTACCAAAAATCCAAGAAAATTTAGCAATAAATTTTCAGGAATGCCTGCGTAAGCATCAGTTATTATAGTTGTGTTGTGCCTTGGTATTGGAATACATTTTTCCGTGGATGGAGTGTCGCGTGGAGTCGCTCTAGAAATTAAAGGAATGACAACGTTAAAACATTTCCCAGGTATGTCGCTTAAAGGGAGCTCGGCAGATCGGATGCTCGAGCCTTTCGCACTGCTATAATAGCTTTGTGTGCACAACTGCGGAGGGGCAGGTTGAGGAAAAGAATGGACAGACAATATGTAAATAGACCAACACTGTTGTATTACACAGGTACAAACTTAGTTTGACAAACTTCAGATATTACCTTTACAGGTATTATCGAATATATATACAAGCGTAACTGCCACCGCGCGCTAAACAATGCATTAAAAAATTCGAACAATCGAATTTAACGACATCGCGAATGATAAGCGAGTTTAATAGGCTATTGAGTGTGCATTCGCGCAGCGATAAGGAAAACAGCAGCAGGTTTCAATTTCTACGTGAATTCGTAATTTACTACTTACTGAGTGTAGTCGTAGTTCATGTTCGTTGAGATGCTTTATATTAGTTTACGGTTAGATAAGTACAAAGACGCATATTAGCAAAATGTATGTCAATTTGACACATCGCACGCGAGTGCCGTTGGTTATAAGCAGCTGCAAGTATTGGTGAGTGTGACGTAGCCTAACCTGAACGGTATGATTACAACGAGATAACACGATCTTACTTCAACCGAGGTATATCTAATTTTTTTTTTAACGGAGCTTTCTATCAACGTGACAATTGCGCGAATTCCTTCGTTCAATGTCAAATCACGACAATTTAGACGTGAGTCAATCTTTAACGAAACAGGTATTTGCGATGCGTCTGTGTGGTGAATATATGTATATGAGGCATGTTGAACTTTGGAATAATCAATGAATCATCGAAATAGATTTTTTTATCCAAATATCGCCCGTAATTATGATAATAGCGTATATTATTTGAGTGAAATACAGTTGGAGTACTTGATCTATAACTTACAAGGGAAGGTCCCGAACCCGGAAATTCGAGAAATTTTGAAACTTTGTAAATGTGTACGGCATTTCCTCCCGATTACAACGCAATTTTTGTTTGCTGCTGAAATTCACTTTAAGGGGGTGTAATTTACCCCTAAAGATCTGGTTATTTTCAAATTTTGTGTTACGACGCGTGAACTGTAAAATTATTTTGTTTACCAAGTGATAGATCTAATTAAAAGAAGTAACTTTTGTCTTGAAACGTTTCTTCTATCTCTTACAGTTCGCGAGTTATAATACAAAATCGAAAAATAACCGAATTTTCAGGGGTTAATTTCAACCCCTCGGGTGAATTTGGGCAGCAAACAAAAATTGTGTTGTAACGAGGAGGAAATCCCCTACAGATTCACAAGGTTTCAGAATTTTTTGAACTTCCGGGTTCGGGGATCTTCCCTTGTCAGACGAATTTCAACTGTTTGTTTGTAGAAAGAAAAAGTCTTCTTTTACACAGTAATATTTCGTCTAATATAAATATAATTGCGTTGATATGTATAAATCGGAAGTCGATTCGTATTAGATATAATTAAATTATATCTACGATATAATGATTAAGCATATATAAATTTGCGAAAAGTATTTTACACGCGATTCCTGTTCGGTACTAATGAAAAGTACCGTTATTTACAATCGTTAGGCGACATTTAACATCGCCGATATTGATTACACGCTTGTAGTTCGCCCGTCGTGATGCAATCTAACACCCAAGACTCTTTTACCCCTTCCGCGCCAATAATTATCTTCGCTGTTTCCGGACTTTCGGTAATAAAACCACCTGCAGTTTTTATAAGATCTTTAAGTGTAGTACAGGGAGGCGTTGTGTCTCTCCCAACATATATATAGCCGCAAGCAGTAAACAATTCAGGAACATAGGCTCTCCCGAACAGTTGTTTATCTTTACGGTTCTCCTGAAGATTAGAAATCGTGAATTAACAACGCTTTATACCTATTACATTCCGCGTGTAATATATACTTTTGAATATGATCTGCTTTGCCTACCAATGCCGCCTTCGAGAAATGTGTCATTTCATATTTCTCTGGATCCAACCAGGCGTGGTTCTCCAAAGATTGCAAAACCCATTCGAGGCTGACGAGCCAGCAGCCTCGTATTATACCGTGTAGCAAATTTACTGTACGCACGCCGGTAGTCACGACATGGGTCGTTCGCTTCGTGACGTTCAACTCAATTCTCGCGACGCCCAGAGCTCTAACGACGCTTTTAACTATATTCTTATCACTGCGAAAGAAGATACGAGAGTGCATATTAAATAATTGCGACGAAGTAGTTTTTCTTCAAAAGCTAGGGTTTTATAAACAATTCTCCTTACTCATTGGACAGGCCTGTTGCTACGATATTCAGTCTCTGCGCTTTCCTTCTGGACAACTGTGTAGTAGATAGCCTTTTCAAGGATTGAAAATCGTTCGCTGAATTTCTACTTGAAACAGAGATCCCCGCTTGTGATCTGTTATCAATTTCTCTATTTTTTTCTAGCCTCTTTAAAATGTCTTCGTTAACAATTTTCTTAACGACAATCTTTTTACTGACTATTTTCTTTGGCTTCTTAGCTTTCTGTTTCTTTTTGTCAGAGAACGAATGAGCATCATCCTCTGATAATGATTGTTTGCTATTTTGTTCTTCAACGTGTTTCGCGTTACTCGCACTGGCGGCTGCGTTAATTTTAATCTTTGTAGCTTGCTTCTTCCGCTTTCTGTGTTTCTTTGTAAAAATTGTGCATTTAGGAGGCGCATGTTCTTGTTCTACTGGCGAGAATGTTAGCAATTGTGAGCATTCGCGAAGAGACAATAGCTTTTTTTTACACTTTCTTTTAGAAGAGGGATCTATCAAATTCCCTGTATTTTGATCGTTCTCCAATTTGCTCTCATCGAACGATTCGTCTATGATCACGGATACCTGCGATTTAGTGCCGGGTGTTCTACAAAGAGACGAATTATCTAATATGATTGTACCATTTACACTTCTCTCTTGATCATTATTAGAAGTCGGGCATCCCGTCTGTCCTCTAAAAGAATGTGAACAAAGTATTTACAATCATTGCGAATAATTCCTTTTACACAAATAAAAATTATATACTTACAGGGTATGAGATCTCGTTTTGGAAAAGTTTGCATCCGCAGCATTTGATGACGTATCATCATTCTGCAGATGATTATTGGCATTCTGTTTCAATTGTGATCTCAAAAAAACAGAACGGCTCATTGGATACGGAGTAGCCTCGATGTAACTTTGTCCAGTAGAAGTTCTATCTACAATTCTTTGACCATTGCTCGTAGATTGGTCCGCTTCGGTAGATACTTCATTGCTTTCTACACGTTCATTGGACCGAATCAAGACATTTTTCAATCGATCAGTTAAACTCGTATCATCTTCAGTGACGATACTTTCTCTTGTAGCTTCCTTTTTATTCATGGTATCGTTCGATGTCGACATCCTGCTTTTGCTTTTAGATCTTCGTAAAGATAATCTATTCGAGGTATCCAAAGATGTATTCATTTGCAACGAAGTATGAACTGTATTTATGCTCTCCAGCGCCTCGTCAGAAACTGATGGATCTATGTCCTTTTCTCGCCTACGTCTAATATCTTCGCTCGATTCTTCGACAGACATATTTACATTCAAAGAAGTCCGCACTGTATTCGTGCTGCTTCCTGCAATCGTCCTCAAGCTCTGATTATCGCATTGCATAAACCTTCCATGGACATCTGTCATTTCCATGGAGACTATACTTTTCTTTGTATGCTTATCTAAAGACGAAGACAAATTATTTGCGATTTGAAGGCCACTTTCACCTTCTGCATCTAATACTTGATCATTTATCATTGTGGAGCAACCAATCGGCACTGCTGTGAATTCATTTTCACCTTCCAAGGTATTTGAATCAATTGCTTCGCCCGATGCATTTGAAGACAGATTCAAAGTACCTGGTCTTTTGCTGCTTCCAGCCAGTACGATACTGCTACTTTGAATTTCATTGCTCGATTGCAACAGGCGCAGATTACTAGAATTACATGTTGAATTATATGCGTTAAACAATCGCCTCCTTCTCAATCTGTGCTGCTGTCTCTGTTCCTTGGTGCTTTCACTTTCGCATTGATCTTTCGGCGTACTACCAATACTCTGATTCAAGTATTCCGCTTTCTCTTCTTCTTCTTCGATACGATCAACACCTAAAATTGTATGTTTCTTAACGGATACCTCGTTTCGCACATTAAAAATTTGCTTAGTTTTGGTCATAATAGCTTCCTTTACTTTGTCGTAGCTTTTATTCAGAATCTCCTCATCGCTGTTTATTTTCCTTAAAACTATGCTCATGTCTTTCAAAGGAATACCATTATACGATCTGTGTCCATTGTCATTAGGTACCTGGTTGCTCCTACAGGATGTATATCTGTTGCTTCTTAAGGATGTATCAGTCTCAGTTATATTTGGAGCTGTATCGTCGTTATCATCCGCATCCAGTTGTCTAAGTGACCCATTGCCAGAATCTGTTAATTTGGATACGCAGCTTAAATTGACTTGCAACGAACTGCGACGGTGTTTAAAGCTGGCAGTTTCATCCAACACTCTCGTTGTTCTTAGCCTCCTTTTATTCGGACTCATTGTGTAAATACAGCTTATCCATGAAACATTATAAGTATTGAAACTTCACTCTGAAGTGATTCTAAATTCTTCTTTCTTCAATACTCTGAGACGCATACCACACGGTCCTTAACATTATGTATCGTACGTTCTACCATTTATGTTATTCTATATTATTACAACTTATTTTACTACGCCTGTCATTACAATTTCTAGAAACAATTACTATAACAACACTGTCTCGCAGGTCTCCACTGTTATCTGCGTCTTGAAGCGCGTCCAAACACGCAACACGTTTGAACTGTTTCGCTTGAAGTTGCCAATTGTTGCATGTTCATGCGGCACTGCTGACCGCGGCAGCACATGGAAATTTGAAATGAAAAATTCACGAAAGTAATGAAGCGTAAATATCATTCTCTGAATTTTTTCGTTTTTAGCCTTATTTCCGCATGAAATAAACTACCAGGCATTTAAATAATATAAATTTTTAACGGACTTCAAAAAGGAGGAGGTTATTGTTGCGACTCCCATCTACCGGCGTGCAGTATAAACTTCAGAAGCGCGAAGTTCGAATCGGATTACGCGAATGTAATAGGAAAGGGAGACAAAGTGAAGTTCGCACAAGCCGATGGGTTTGAAATTAGTTAAAGATTCTTTTAATCAGAGTACTTCAAGACTATAAACTAATCGATACCCAGTTATAGCGAATTCGGGAGACCCGCACTTAGAGCATATATACATGGAGGTATCATCACAGACCAGGTATAGAATAGACCTAGCACTCTTTTGTCTTCCGTGTCCCTCGATTTTGGGGCTCTAGAGCCCCATTACCATTTCCGTGTCGCACCCAACGTTAACGGCTAAGCATGAAATAAAAGTGCAGCGCTATAAGCGGTAGGAATGAAAGTTATAATAGTGGTAAGAATTTATATACATGGTGTCCCGATGTCAAATTAATACAGCATTTTTAAAAGGCAAATAAATTTCTTCATTTCTTTATTAATCAGTAACTCTACAGACTCATACAACGGGGAAGCATTGTACAACTTCGCTTACGATGTAACGAATCTCTGCTATCTTATAATTCCCTAATAAATTATTTGCGGACATGGGTTTATATAACTTTTTCAACTTTTTCAATTGTTTTCAACCGTATGCTTGGGATACTCTGTATACAGAGATACACTTTCATTTATCATTTCGAACCCTTCCTATAATAACTAATTAAAAAATGATTAATCAATTATGGTAATCTTATGATATGTGTCTCGTATCAAGCAGCAGAGTAGTGGTGAACCCATGCCTACATATACGTGTAACTCTACACAATCAAATCGTTCCGAAATCTTTAACAATTTTTCCTGACCAAAGGGTTCCTTTGCTTCATATGGCTTCTTTCAAACATTATCCCTTTTCAACGTGCAGAATACGTTGATGTAAAAAAAATTGGTGAATTTGTCGAAAAGCTGCCTATTCACCGATTTCAATGACCTTTACATATGTTTTCAATGTCGTCATTCTGAACGACATTTCTCTTTAAACTTTTTGACGGTCGGCCTCAGTTTCGGAGATATTAATAAAAAAACTTTCGGCATAATATATTGAAAGCTACCTCCACACCGATATCAATGACCTTGACATATGTTATCAAAAACATATAAAAAACTTTCGGCATAATATATTGAAATTTGTTCCATAGGCGACGATATTAGTATTGGTGGGGGCTAGATTAGGGCGGGGGACGCGTAAAGCATGGTAGCAAACCGATGTATGTGTTAAACTCGGTAATTCTAGTGTTAAGTAAAGTTTTTTGCGAATATTTCGTAAACCAAAGCTGACCGCCACAAAGTTTAAAGGGAAATGTTGTTCAGAATGATGATTTTGACAACAGATGTGAAGGTCATCGGTGAGGAGTTTCGAGAAGTTTACCAAAAAATTTAACATTAATTTTCAATGTTATAAACAATTTCGCGGACAATTTTTTTTACAAATGTCCACCAAACCAGGGGTGTAGATTCACCCCCCCCCCCCCCAAAGAGCAACGACCAATAAATTTTCTACACACTGTGCAATGAAGTTATTGTTAGAAAGAGTGACGTATCACGTGATTTCGGTGTGACTATTTTTTGGGTTGTGTGATTGTGGCAAGAGTGAGTTGTCAGGCATCGCACAAAAATTGGTTGAGGGGGTCGCGTCGCGGCAACAATACTCTTTATAGACGGTCATCAGGTAAGTGGTTGGGGAAAACCCAAGTGGTGTAAACGATACTCCTGCAGGTCAAGATACTAAATGTGATTTTCGCTTCTTCTTTGGGAACCATTTTAGCCTCCGACTTTTTGCCTCTCGTCTAACATCTAGACATCGAAAAATAGTTTGGAATGGTTTTAAGAAAAAATGTTTCCAACAAAAGTTGCTTGTTTTCTAACGTGGATTACGAAAATAATTGGTTCCACCCCCGCTTTAAATACAAGGAGAGATGAGTGCGAGCCAGTATCAATACAGATTTAAAAGCACAGGATGCATGGAACTCGAGATCAAAGTGTGCGTAATTCTCGATATATTGAGGTATTAAAACTTACGCGTGTTACCGTATATAATTAGGTAAAACATAATCAAAATACGGATATGCTTGATTAAATTTTCATCGTGAGATGGAGGCCATAATATATATATACTGTATATATAAAAGATTGGTAAGAGAAAGGCTCAGGCGTGGATCGGATGAGCCTTTCTCTTAATAATCTTAATTATCTTTTTTCGGCCCGTCACGGGCTCATTACGAAGTCCTTAACCTGTAATTTTAAATCATAATTCGCACGTATTACATTATTCGATAAAAGGGTGCAGAAATGTCAGCTTTAATGCATGGGTTTGTTTCTGTGCAAATGTAATTGTTACGTTTACTTCGTGATGGAAGAAACAAAAGACGATAGCTGGCAATAAAGCAGGGGTGACCAGCAGTGGGGCCCCTCACGCGCCTGCTTCCCCTTCCAATCTTTTTCTCGCACAGCGTGTCTTCCGTTGTCAAGGAGACCGCGCGACGCTACGAAGTCTGCCACGGCTGTCACGACGAGCTAGCCGGGCAAGCGTCTTCGCGGTTAGCGTCGCGCGGTATCCCTGACAACGCGGACGAGAGTGGGAGAACCCCGAGCTTACACGTAAGCGAGCTTGAACAGCGCTACAATAAACCATTGAAAGGCACAAAAGCAGGATCAGAGGAAGACCAAAACATATTAGCCTTGCATGACAACAGCCCACCCTTTGATTGTTAGAAGGCCACGACTTGCCTGTCGAGAGCAATAAAACCGGTCGGCGGGACAAATAGGTAGTGATGGGACTCCGGAGTCGGTTCCTAGCGCTTCAAATCGGTCTTGAATGTCAGGCGACTGCTTCGAAGCGCTTCGAACATGATTCGAAGCTTAAAAGGCTTGAAAAGTCTTGGTCGGCTTCGAAGTCTCGAATCTCTTGGGTCGAAACCTCACCAAATTTTATGGCTTTCGACCCTCGAAGGGGTTTGAACACCATTAAAAAGTGAGAAATGTCTAGGATTTCCAAATTTCTCATCAGATCTTTTCGAAAACGACACCAATCGATTCCTTATGTTTCGCCGATGAAACTAACACCAAGAACGACTTAATTCGGACCATAATGAAGGAAATTCGATGAAAAATCGAATTATATCATTTGTAGCTGCCTTCGTTAAAAATAGTCCGATTTACATGAAATTTGATATGATGTTCATTAGAAAAACATAAGGAATTCATTGGTGTCACTTCCATATCCATACGATAAAGAATAAAGAATTTCTTAATACGATGAAATGAAAATTTCACATTTTCACCCTCGACAGCGGGGCGCCGACCTGGAATCGTTGCGGACCGCAGTCTGCGATCGGCCGAGGATTCATACCTGTTTCAGAAATATAAGAATTCTTTATTCTTTATCGCATGGATATGGACGTGACACCGATGGATTCTTTATGTTTTTCCGGTGAAAATCATATCATATTTTATGTAAATCGGACTATATTTAACGAAGGCAGCTTCGAATGATATAATTCGATTTTTCATGGAATTTCCTTTATTATGGTCCGAATTATGTCGTTCTTGGTGTTAGTTTCATCGGCGAAACATAAGGAATCGATTGGCGTCGTTTTCGAAAAGATCTGATGAAAAATTTGGAAATCCTAGACATTTCTCACTTTTTAATATTCAAACCCCTTCGAGGGTCGAAAACCATAAAATTCACCGGTGTTCGGCGGGTTGCCGGCGACCGCTGGACAGCAGTGTTGCCCGAGCTTCGAGTATTTTTGGATGCTCTCGTTGAAATTAACGTCGCCAAGAGTTGTGCGGAATTTCCCGGCCAGGTAAGCGAGCCGCGCGCTCCGCTTTTATGATTGGTTTACCACTCGCACCCCAGATTATTGTAATGAGGTTTGCAAACAATGTCGACTGGTCTCGTACCCGTCTCAATTTCAACAATTTTAGCTACGACAGGGTTAACTGCGGCGGCAGACCCATTCCGATATCTTTCCCAGTTTAAAAATTTATACGAAAAAGGCCCCAAATTCTTCAACCCGGGCCGGGTAATTTCAAATACGCTGGCAACTGTTAATGATTGTAGAGGAAAGCGTCCGCGAGGCGGTGCAATTTTCTTCTTTTCGCGCGCGCGTAGGTTGCAGCGTTAAAGACTCCCCCAAACCAACGCGAATATTGCGGCGTGGAGCGGATCCGCCGCGGTTCAGCAGTTTTTTTTACGTGGAGGCTTACGGACAGCCTTATCTGATCCGCGTCGGATCCGCTCCGCGCCGCGATATTCGCGTCGGTTTGGGGGAGCCCTTAACGAATTACCCCGTACAGAACCTTATGAGAGGTGTCAGACTAGAACGGACGATCGGCAAGGCAAACTTTTGACCGCGGCACGCCGCTGTCTGTCAGTGGCGGATCTGGAGGGCGCGGAGAGCGCGCGCCCCCCCACCCCCCTTCAAGGGAAAAGTCGCTGATTTTTTGCGAATTGAAAAAACAAACCGTTTAATTGCTAGCAGCCGGTCCGCGCGGACAAAACGCAAAGAAGATTCTCATAAGATTCAGTATGTTACGTGGGCGCGAATCGGATTTTTTCGAACTTCCTCATCTGCATCATCGTTCAGGGAAGAGGCTACTTCCCCCGCCAGGTAACTGGTGGTGGGGATACCCCCCTCTGTTCCAGAGAAATGGCCCAATTAGGTTTTCCTAATGAGCCAAAACTCAGCACAGTGCACTCGAGGTCTGACACTTCGTATACTCAGAACGTCACTCTTGTACCGGTTCACGAAGGACTCACGAGTAATCCACACAACCACCATTGCTGAAGCAACCTTGACAACTGACACCGATTTTTTGACACATCGACCAGATCAACCTGCATCGGAGAAGTAGTCAAGTAACCTAGGCTAGTTGTTTTATTTCTTCTCGTATAGAATTATTTTAGTCGTAATTAAAACTTAAAATAAGAATGGAGCATCAAAAAAGTAGAACACATTTTAAGAAGTGCGTGTATCCCGAGTGCGGTTTAATAAACCGCGATGTTAAGGACGCCAGTTCTTTTCACACATTTCCTGTGTCTAACAAGGAAAGGTTTATAACGTGGCTTGTTAACTGTGGCTTAGACGATTGGGTGGAAGTGTCAAATGCAGAATTGAAAAAAAAATTTATATGTAGTCGTCATTTTGACAAAAGTAGTTTTTACGCGTCCGGGAAATTGATGAGAGATGCCGAACCGATTAAATATTTTGATCCTAGCGTCGATTTAGAGAACACTAATAGGAAAGCTGATGCCAATCCGTTAATAAAAGAGCGCAATGAACTCGGACAACGGTTGATTGAATATGAGGAACAGTTGCAGGAAGCGCAGAAGAGAAGTGATATTCTTCTCTTGCGACTGCGGGCGAAGTGTAAAGTAGTAAACCGTTTAAAGCAACAGCTGTTTTCAGGCAGTATCGATGATACATGCCTGAAAAAAGCAATCGCGAGGAGGGTATCGGGTTATGTTCTAACATTTATTTGCATGGTCTTATTTAAGGGAAATAAATCACATTTTTCGCATAAAGAGAAACGGTTGTGTATGACATTACATTACACGTCGCCGTCTTTGTATATAAAAATGCGTGATGTCCTCGAGTTTCATCTTCCGTGTCCGAGCACTATTATTCGTTGGTTCGGGAAAATTGATATTTGGCCAGGTATTTGTCAAAATTTATTCGCCGCGTTAAAAGTAAAAGCTTCACACATGGAAGTCGCAGATCGCAATTGCGTTCTTCTATTTGACGAAATGGCAATCAAGAAGTGTTTAAACTTCCACCCATCGAAACAAATGATTGAAGGTTTCGAAGATTTAGGGGTTTTAGGTCGAACTTTAGCCGTGGGTACGCAAGTTCTTGTTTTTATGTTGCGTGGCTTGTTAAAAAATTGGAAACAACCAGTGGCCTTTTTTATTTTAAAATCTAGTGTAAAGAAGCATGATCTATCCAGAATTTTAGATAATATTTTAGATGGAGTTTATAATACTGGTTTACGAGTCAGAGCAGTTATTTCCGATCAAGGAGCAAGTAATCAGAGCGTAGCAGACGACAGAGTCACAGTTGACCATCCATATTTTTTCAGAAATAGCCAAAAGATTTATTTTTTATTTGACTTTTTACACCTTTTTAAAAGTTTTAGAAATAATTTAATAAAGCATGATTTTTCAATCAACGGATCACCAGTTTCTTGGTCAGACGTTGTTGCTCTTTGGAAATTAGAAGAAAGTAAAAGCACACGAGCGGCTTACAAATTATCTAACAAACACGTTAACCCAAATGCGTTTGATGAGATGAAGTGTAAGCTTGCTCTTCAAGTTTTCAGTAAGAGAGTGTCGTCCGCTCTGTTCACCGCTTCGTTAACGGGCAACATAAAGTCAACAACTGTACAACACACGGCTACTTTCTTCGAAACGTTGAATGATTTGTTTGATAACCTTAACAGTAGGTGTGCACGTGACCGCAACCCAAACAAATGCGCGCTGTCGCGTTTTTATGATCACGTCGAACGAAATTTGAGAATGCAATTGCAGAACATGCAGTATTGGTTTGTAAAGTCCGAGAAAGGGTTAAAAGCGCCGCCTTGTTTCTTGGGATTACAACAATCTGTACGTGGCATCTTGCAACTGTGGAATGATTTGCGCACCGAGAACATTACGTTTTTATTAACATCGAGATTGAACACTGATTGTTTAGATAATTTCTTTCCCATTCTTCGGATGCATGGTGGCTCGTACAATCATAATCCTTCGGCAAAAGCAGTGCGTCTCGCAATTAGAAAGAATATTTTATTGAATTTGAATAGAAGCGTGTCAACCGCGAATTGTATGATAGACTATGACACACAGCTATTGTCGGAGGATATGCCACAGCATGAACCAGCCACGTCCACGATTGATGACTCCACATGTGCGATTGAGGAGCACATTGATGATGAAAGTTTCGGTGCGCATTTTGATTTGGACATTCCTAATAATGAACTTGCAACATCGGTGTGCTCCTTAGAAAGATGCGCGATAGAATATTTTGCGGGGTATGTTGCTAAGAAAAGTATACAAAAGTCGCGTTGTAAGAAATGCTTAGCCGAATTGGTTGAAGAAAATGCCAGTTTTTCTCGAAACGAGCAAACACTGTTGTCTTTCCGTGCATATATTGTGCAAGACAATCTTGACTTTGGACATCTTTATGTTCCAAGCAAAGATTTTTCCATTATTTTCCAAATTATGTCGCGAATATTTGATTCTCAGTACTCGGAGCTACGGAGTCAAACAAACATCTTGGATAAACTATTTTCGATAATTTGTTCTGGTGTAGAACAAAAATATCCAAAATGGTTCAGCCAAGGTGAATGTGCTGCACACCGTAAAGATTTAATTTATTTCGCATTAACAGTAAAAATTCATAAAGACACAGTATGGCTCGGAGAAAAACTGAGATTCGCGGGTAGCTCGTATAAAAACACTACAAAAATGTCTACTGTGAGACATTTATAAAAATTTACTTTTCTTAGCAGCAGCCTGGTCTTTCGTACATAGACGAAAATAGTGTGTATGCATATGTATAGGTAGATAGTTTTTTGTATGTAGATAGGTACTTGTAATAGTGTATAGGTATTATAATGTACAATAATGTATACAGTTTTATTTAAGTATGTACAGAGAGTGAATTTCATTCCCTCGGATTGACCACACACACACATAATGAAGGAGGGGGCAGCTTCTTCAGGGTGTGTGTTGTCGGTTGGTGGGATTAAAATTCACTATCTGCACACAGTTCGAAGTATTTTCAATGTTCCATTTTTCGGAATAACAATGAGTATCTACAGATCTCTTTCTGTAGAATTGTTCACTTTCTATTTAGACGCACGCTTTGCATTTTAGTGAACATTGAAAATACTTAGGGATGGTAAAGACCTTCTTTCACGCCTTCACGTGGCCCATCCCGTTAACTCTATTACTTCAATGTTTTGATGTTTTAACATTAGCAGATTCACTTTAAAGTAACGGGGGAACTAAGGTGAAAGAAAGGCACTTGTGGTGTACAGACTATTGTTTAAATGTTGCGCCGAATAATCGTTCAATTGGTTTATTACACACGCTTCACATGGCATGTTTATACTTTCAAGAGTAAAAAAGCGCTCTTTCACCTTCGTATTTATTGTTTCATTGTATTATTTCCGCATTCAACGGCTGGCTATCCGAAATGAACTGAGCATAGCTTCGAATATGTTTCATAATCAAAGTAATAGGATGGTCAATGTTGAATATCTCAGTAACAATAAGTTTTAGAATTAATGCACTTTAGTACTTTCCTACTCAGAATTCGCTATTCTATTGAATTTGACGATAAAAAATTTCACAGTCAATTTGAAAAAATAAAATTGGCCTCCACATCCAATCTATCCCTGTAAATAAACTAGTTTCACCGTGTTTTGTGTTTCTTACAACGAGACAACTTCTATAAATAATATTTTCGCTTATTACTTGAAAGAATAGATATTTGAGGTGAACCGAGTTAGTGGGACACCCTGTATAACACAGCTTCAATACTTTTCTCGGTGATACCGGCAGCTTTACCTGTGTCAATGCTAGAAATACATTATGTTTCCCGCACCCACCGCTCGAAAATCCGAGAGGGCGCTCGAAAACCAGTGGTTCTTTCAGAATATCGGTATTTCAGAACGGGGACACCGAAGACAAAAGAGTGCTAGGTCTATTCTATACCTGGTCTGTGATAACACTATAAATTTTAATTTTAATTCCTACCACTCGTGGCATTGTAATCGTATTTTAGATTGAGTCGATAACGTTGGGTGTGACTCGATAATGGTATGGGGGCTTGCGAGCCCCCCGAGTATATGACACAAAATTACATTACGTGTTAGATCTATCCTATACTTCGTCGATGCTGCCATGCCGGCCACCTTTCATATACATCGTTGATGCTTATACTACAGACGAGCTATAAGATAGACCTGTAAAGTAAAACGTGCTCTGTCATCCAAAGATGTTATGTCTATTCTCTTACCCAGAATTTAAATAATAATACTGCAATCAAAAGGAGTTTAATCACTGGTAAAGTGTCATTGGTTACAAGAGTGCCTCTATAGACTGATAGATGGCGACAGATGGCCCTTACAAGCTCACGATTCGATGAACGAAAATCTTCCTATTGCTTTTCAATTACCACTCTCAAACTTCTACGAATACGGTCTTTATAAAAATTCGTACGATGCCACCTAAGTACAATGTCCATTTTTCTTCTTCAATGCAGTACGCTTGCGTCAGTTGCATCGAACTGATTACCACTCCTCTGATATATTCAAATTCATATAAAATAACAAAATCACATGTTCGGTAATCCTTTCATTAGTAACATGTTTCACGATGGAAGCTATGGCAAGGCTTTCGCGGTTATAGGTCACTGTGGCCACGTAGTCCCATGTAGAGCCTTGAATCTCGTATCCTTGTACGGGACGCTCGTTTTTCCTTCCCTCTGTCCTTTCTCGTCGCACTGCAACTCCCTTGCCCCAATAACCCAGTTATCACTGCGAATTGGAGATGTCGACTACATACCATTTCGTGTTTCGCCATTTCACTTTTGTACGAATTCTTACGAAAGCGACTTCGAGTTACAACTGCATAAAAGAAACGGTATAGTTTAATGCGTGGCCTCCTTCTTCTTTAAAAAACACATCGCAGAAGCTCAATATTCAAATAACACTATTTCCTTTCGAGAATATTAAAACCTCGTTCGCTCGACGCAACGCTGATTGATCATTAAACTAAAACGTTATTTGTGTCACTCGGTTAGGTCTCCGCCGACGTTTACACGAAAATGCTTTACACGGTTGCGAATATTGCGCAGAACACGTTCATTAAAAGTTTCTTACATCATTATTGCACAGAGGGTTGCCGCTCGGCGCGCCTCAAACGCTATTTACCTGGTTGGAGAACACACCTGGGCTGGCGTAAACACATCTCCGCTGGTGCATAAGGAAATCGAATATCGTTTCGGTTCACTCCAATCTCGCAGAAGCCACTCGGTCTAATAAAACGATATAGCAATATTGGGATCTATGTGACAAAACCTATCACAGCTAAATATTCATTATCAGGCATTCGGAAGCCTCTGTCGGCTGCCGTCAATGCAGATACACCGACAGCACGTTATCCACCACGAGCACGTTAAAACATGCACAGCGCCCGCACGGGGAACACGATTATGCGCCTATGACAGACAATTAGACGCTACGCAGCGACACGGGTAATATCGATTTGCATATCCGCGCGAGCACGTGCGCGAGCTGATACGGAGGCCGGGTGCATTCACCAGGAACACAGGTGAAACACAATCGAGGGGAAAGGCTACGATCTGCTCTACGTACGCGTGGATGGACTGGTGAATGCGTCCCGCGCCCCACAGCATGGCCAGTTTATTAGCGGCCAGTGGCGAATTTAAGGAAAATAAACCAGGAGACAAACGTTACAAAAATTACAAATAAATCTACGCGCGTGCGGTATGAAACTTATGGGAAACGAAAAAGAACACTGTGTTTGGATACCTGAAATCATAATTTTTAGGGAAAATGGGACTTTCTGTGCAAGGTCCCAGGTAGGGCTGGGACTATTTGTCGAATTTTTCGGTATTCGAATATTCGAATATCCAAGTATTCGAATACTGCTATATTCGAATACTGATGTATTCGAATAGTATTCGAATAATAACATTCGAATACTCAAATATTCGAAGTTTATTCGTAGCATTCGAATACTTGTAAAATATTCGAATATTAAATTATCCGAATACTTGTAAAATATTCGAATATTAAATTATTCGAATTGTCCCAGCCGTAGTCCCAGGCGGCAACCGTTCATCGGCCGCTTGTTAAATCCCCCACTGTCGGCGGCGAGACTTTTATTCAAAGGAGAAGGGCGTTCCTCGCTTCAGCTTCGATTAGAGTAAAAATCGGCGAAGTTTTAAAGAATATCACGCACCCGTTGCTTTTCTACAATTGAATATCGCGATTCAGTTTTCCCCTCGGTCTTCATAGCCCTGCCGGAAATCTGCGCTTCCACCGCAGCGCGTTAATTCTAATAAAAATGTAATGGAAGGAGATACAGAGAAACAGGTTCAGATTAATATCTACCTCACAGTTGGATTCCCCGCCGCGGCGTGAGGCGCGCACGCCATTGCACTTTGCAGGACGGGAAGGGTGATTCGTGGCGGGGGATGGTTTGCCAGTGGCACGGGTAAATACGCATTAATTGAAACAACTTAGCACACGGTGCCGATCGATTCGAAATTAGCGACGGACAGATGTCTATATCTGTATGCTGCCTTCGGGTAGCTCTAGCAGCTTTCCGCGCGAGCGTGTTTGGTATTGTCGCGCGCGCCGCTGTGTCGTCGTTCGCGAGGTCAGTGGAACGCCGGCGATATAAATCGAGCGCTCGTTAAAACGTGACTTACGGCACTTTCACGACCGAAGTTACGCGATGTGCTTGCAGCGCCCCCCTCCCGCCGTCCTCCTTCGATTCCTGCTCTACTCGCCGGCCTCTCTGTCTCTCCGTCGACGGATCCTCGTAGCTCGCCACTTTCCGCCGGCGACGGGATCGGCGGACTTCCTGAAAACTCTTCAGAGTAGAGGAAAATCGCGGATTCTTTCGCGCGAGAATTCTCGAGGCTAACATCCTCTCCCTTCACTCGGTTTAATTTTCAACCGTCGAATCATCCGTCGGGGACGACTCTTCCTGCCAGTTTAAAGTCTGTATCTCATGGGCAGATGCAAAGGTTCGTCGGGCAGAGCTGAGACAAACGCAATATTACATTATGCAAGACAACGATAGAGCACTCGACCATCGAGAGCCCGATGATCCCAGGTTGCTCTATTAATAGGCTGACCTTCCTTGCGAGCTGCAAGTAGGTGTGCCTGTGCGATAGCGTGCACTGCGTGGACGGGAAGACGCGTTTCCTTTCGAGAGAGGGAACAGTTAAGTAACTAGAAGGGCCGGGGGATTCCCTAGCGCGTTGAATGGAAGACACCGCGTGAATGCTACTGGGCAAGTAGTCGGAGTGTCGGTACAGATAATATAACATCGCTATTAATCCTTTAGCGCCAAACGTGTAAAATCATATACGATGATGCCGGTTGATACATTGCACCAGATTAAGTAGTAGGCACAAGTAGCCACTTGTAGTACAAGGAAAGAATTATTTTTTAATTTTTAGTGCATTTTTAATAAAATTGGTTTATAAAATTTTTTAAAAAGTAAATGTTATCGGCGCACCGGCTCGGTCTATTTATTTATAATTTCTGCACTTTAATAAAAACAATTTTCTGTTACTTATCTTAACCAGGTTTAATCTGTTGTTCGAAAGATCCTTGAGATTCCTTAAGGTTTCTTGTCCAAATTGTCTTAATATCGATGTGTAAAAACTTTCCTTTATCGAAGAAGTAGGTGTACTTGTTACGCCATCCATTTTAAATAAAATGATTCAGAATTTCGACCGAAAGAATTTTTAAAATTTTCATTCTGAATCATTCTGAAAATTTTAAAAATTCTTTCGGTTGAAATTCTGAATCATTTTATTTAAAATTGGTTTATATATTTTTTTAACGATAGAAAGAAAACTGGATATTTTTATAAATATCTGCTTTAACACAATATTTGCTGAAAAGCGAGTTGAAAACTGAAGTCATGACATCTGACCATCTCTCCCGCGGTGCCGGGAGAAATAGTTCTCGTCGTTGGGAGAGGTGGTTCGCGTCTTTGGGAGAGATTCTACAGTTAATTTCTGTAATTTCAAGAGTAACTTCGTCCCTTTCTTACGGTCATCAACTTCCATTCATACGCTCACATTTCGAGGTAGCTCTACCGCGTCTGTACGTCTCGCTGGTGCATACGCATCCTACCTAGCCCCGTTCGAAAGTGAATGGAAGAAAGTTCGTTTCGACGATCGGCGCGAACGAGCCGCGTCGCGTTTGTCGTTTTTACTCGTTTCGCCTATCCCTCGCGAGCGAAACGCAATATGTACCCGAGAAGAAGGAAGCGACGCAAGGGCTAGGCGAGGGCGAGATATGGAATAGAAGGGGAACGCAAAGGCGGCGGAGGCGGAGTGGGAAGAAGAAGGGAAATTGTGTAATTTATTCAGCTGAGCAAGGGGCCAGCGTGGTTCGGCGTGTGCACGCGTAGGTGAATCGGGTGATGTAATAGTAGGGTGGCGCCAGCGTTTATACCGCGAATAAAGTTTCGCGTGCTTTTTGAAAATTGCGGCGATACAACGAAACCGAATGCAATCGCTCCCTGCGGCTTTATAGCGTCTGAGAGGACCGTGGGTTTCGACATTGTTCTAAAAAAGGTTTTTATAGAATAGTAACAGCCAGTGGCGCACCCAGAGGGGGTCACGAGGCACCCCCCAAAGAAGGGGGAAAAAGGAGATTAATGTAACCACGACTGAGGTAATTAAAGAGTTTTGTAGAAACAAAATTTTTTTATTTTATTTTATTTATTTAAATAATTATACGGGAAATACCCATGGTTTACAAGAGACAAAGCAGAGAAATTAACTAAAGAGTCTATACAATAAATATGTCAAGGATACACGGCTAACAAAGCCAACTAAACTGAACTAAAAGATAAACAAGAACTAAGAACTCAAAACTAAATACCCCCATGTAAGTTAGTTACAGTTCTATAAATTTGAATTTTTTCTTTAAATAATGAATTTCGTACGCCCTAATGAATTTCATAAATATTTTTATCCCTTCAACTCGGCTCCCCCAAAATGAAATCCTAACTGCGCCACTGGTAACAGCTACCTACCTATTTCGACTGTATCCGCGTGAAAGTACAGTATTGTCTCTCTATAGCCGCGTGTGTCGGGACCGGGCGCACGCAATTTGAGAGACGAGTAGGAGGACGGGGCAGCGAGAGCAGTTTCGTATGACGGTTCACGCGGTCAGAGTGTGAGGTGTGTCACTATTGAGAAAAGTTATGAACCTTTCTTCGGCTTTCTCTTTGACATCCACATCCGATACCGGATAACTTCGCGTGTATAGAGAATCCGAAAACGCGTGCAATTTGAGAGACAGTACTGTATTTCGCTCCCGAAGGGCCCGTATTAAAGCTACGTACCTATCCAGTTTGCCATGAGAATCGGGATGTCAGTAAGGCGCGACACGTGGTGGCGGACGTGTTAATCCGCGGGCTGGTCGGAGCATTCTTCTTTTGTTATCGACGCGTCGTCCCGGTGCAAACGATATCCGCTTAAGAATCGAGTTACGAGACCGCAAGCAGCGAGACGAGTACCACTTCTGCGACAAAGTACCGCGTAGAGAGAGAGGGGGGGGGGGGGGAGGCAGCGGACGAGGTGGCCCTCCGCGTCTCCATTCTTCTTTCCCTCTTTGCTCTTTCTTGCCGCGACGCTAGCGAGCAGTCGATCGGTCGGTCGGTCGGTCACTGAACCGCCCGCGCCGCCTTGTAGCTCCGTGCCATTCCATCCCATCCTGCCGCCGCGATCGAGCCGGTACCGTTACAATCTTGTCCCAGTCTACCTGGAAACTAATTCGACGACTGCGGCCGAACGGGCTCGCATCCCCGGCACCGCTCTTCACGCCCCGGTCCAGCCGACGCGGCACTCCGACAAAAACGAGGAGCTTTATCTGCGATATTACACGGCGGACAGCCTTGAAATTGCAGCAACGAAAGTACTCCGTACGAGAGCCGCATTTAATACACTAACGCACCGCCCCATTCGATGCCGGGAGGGTGTTCTTTCTCTATCTGTCGCGAGGCCGTTCGAGCTCCGCCAGAGAAGCAACGATCTCCTGCTACCCTGCTACTTGTAACTCAGATATTCTCTATTTAACGGTCTGTAACTGATTAGACACGGTTCTTTGGGGGCAAGAGCGGCAGGGCACTTTGCTCCGGCTTTGATAGCGGAGGGTCGAGGCTCCGGAGTGAATTTCAAGAAAAATATGTTGTACTCCGTCTGCGGAGGGAACTTGAAATGCTATATGTAGGATTGTAGGGTGTTTCGGTGATAGATGGCGCAAGTTTCGGAGTTTGTTCTACACATCTGGAGCAGTTTCTGCAGGAGTAGGTTGGGAGGAAAGTATCCCAGGGAAGAAATTCTTTTCCACCTCGGTGGATTAGAAAGAGCCATCCTGTGCACGCAGGGGCGCAATCGTCTGGCAGGCTACGCCGACCGAAATAATACAGTAATCAGCGCCTCGATAACGAATTCGCCCGACGATTCCGCAACGAAATTTCGCCGCGTAGCCGTTGCGTTCGTAATTATGCGTCGAAAGTTCCGCGTAAACTTTCATCCTCGCGCGCCCCCCCCCCCCACCCCCCTTTTGTTTCCACCAGTCAGCTTCTTATTAACTGGCCTGGTTAGTCCGGCCTTACCCGCGGCGGATACAAACTTTCCGGAAGTCTAACGAGGAAATCTCTTGAAAATTCTAATCTCGGGGAGATTGTGAACACCGCGCCGGGACATTCTATTTCGTGATCTGGAAATTTTTCCGGATTAAGCTTCTCCGCCCGGTGCTTTTCATTGAAATACCTGAATGTAAAACAGCTCATTAAAAACAGAACCGTGGGCGAGCGATTTGCGCTCCCCCGTATCGATCCAGGGATCCAGTACGCTCACGGCTCGTGTTTCCCTGACGCGTGAAACTCGGCACACACCGCGGCATTATTAATATTTTTTTAAAGATAGGTATTCACAGTTTTGAAAAATAAGCGATTTTTCTGAAAAGCTAGAGGGGGTTTCATCCGTCGCGATGATTTGAAAATTAATGTTTTTCAAATTACGATTTTAAATTTTTCATTAAATTGGCACTACAAAATTGATTTAAAAAAACAAGACGGGTGGGTATAAATTATCCCACCGGTTTCAAGGTTTACATAGATCTATCCTATTTTCCGGAATTTAATTCCGATTAAGTACTCCACTCGCACCGCGTGTTGCATGATCCGATTCGTCGATGTAATCGCCACCGGGTTATTTTTTCATTACTAAAATATTTTTCAATTCTCGAGAAATTACAGTGTTTCTCGAGAATCTTCAGTGTAGGAAAATTATTATAAATCCCATTTGTTCTCACAAATGAATTTTCAGTTAGTTCAAATTGTGTGTTAATCGTGAACATATAAACACATTTACAATCAGTAATAAGTGTTAGCAATATACACGAAGAATTGCGCGATTGTTTATAAACTTTTTAAACTGTTCTCTTCTTATCACAGATCTATATACAATTAAACCAACATCCACTTAAAATGAAAGAAAATTTTCTACAGTCGCAGATTTTGTTATAAAAAAAAAAGAAGTAGATTGGCTGACGCGACATTAGACGCATTGAGCCTAATGAATAAAGTGTAAGCAATTGCTTTTTCTTAATATTTTACTAGGAATTGCTTAAATTTAGCTACCATTTACTTATACGGTTTAGCAAAGCCAGCAATTGCTTATGATTTTTATTCATATGAAAATAAGAAATTCCTTTTTTGTTTAAGTAATTGCTTTTCAAGCAATTGATTTTGCTAATAAGGAATTGCTTGTAAGGAATTGCTTAGTTTTTATTTATCAGGCTCAATGTGCTGTGAAAAAACTATTTTAAAACAAAAAAAGTAGTTTTGCCTTGTTCACATTTCATATTAAATAAATAAATTTATCAATTATATTAAATACCTGTTTTTTCATTTACACAAATTTTGTCCAAGTTGGACACGAGTAAAAATTTAGATTAAATATTATCAACATTATTCCAAGATATAAATTCGCAATAATTTTTTAATTTCTTGAGAAATCAGGAACACTAGTTAAAACCTTTGCAACTCGACCCGTCATCCAAGACCCGCAAAGAAGCACAATTCGCGATACTCCAGAATCGGCAGATCGGTGGGCAGACAACAGGCCGAATAATTGATCGCGGAACGATCGATGTCGTGAATTGATATGGGGCGATCGTCGGGTTGATATCGCGCCGACGAGCGGGGAATGAAAAATGAAAAGGATAGTGGAAGACGGGGTATGGGCTGGGAGGGGGTGGTGGTTCGAGGGGGGTGGGGGTGAGGGCGAGGGGAGGCCAGGGGGATATGGACATCGGCGGTGGCGGGCGATGCTGATGGCGGTAGTGTGGGCGTCGGCAGAGCAAGGGGTGGAAAATGGGCTACGGAGGGTTGTACGAGGCAAGTACGAAGAGGGGGATGGACGCGGTCACCATGGCAACCATGGCTGGGTTTCAGGGCCCCGGCCGATGGTTTGGGTAATGTTCCGCGCCTTGGAATGGATTTCTCTCGCTCCGCTACCAAATGGGGTTAGTCAGTACTAAGCACACGCCTGTTCTCTCTTTACCCTCCCCCCCTCCCCATTTCTGCCATCCCTCCGCGTCCCTGGTAGCTTTTCTTCGCGATATCCCCGTTTATCATATCTTTCTGTATCGTCGCGCCTTGAACCGCCGTTATCAATTACGTACTCGACATCCCGTGTCGCCGGTTGCTGGCGAGGAACGATCACATTCGCCTATACATCATTCGTGTTCCGGCCGTGACGTTTTGTTGTCCGTTTCACTCGCCTGGTTAATATAGTCTATTAAGCGACGTTGACAGCGAAGGGACTCATTCCGGCGATGGTGCTTAATACCGCATTGGATAGCGGTATTTTCTTTCATAGCCGCAGCTCGCTATCGTCAACAGAGGATAGAGCGGAACGAGCGGTTTATCGCGACGCCGACCAGCCTCGAAACGTTTCGTGTTTTAAATTCTTCGGTGGGGAGGTGGCGCGCTTAATGCCGGCCCCGATAACGCGAACTCGATAAGGTCAAGATTACCAGGGGCGTCGAAAGTTGTTGATTAAACCCCGCCCGGGGGACTTCGTAAAGGGTCCTTTGAACCGGCGACAAAAATCGCCTCTGCGCGAGGCCCGTTAAACGAGGCGCCGCGGGACGCTGCCGACGGATCGCCGACGCGGAACTATGACTGCCTGTTTATTTCCCCGGGAGTTCCGGCGTTGTTTACGCAGCGTCGTTAAAACTTCTTACGCTCCGGAGCAAATACACAATTCCACGTAATTACTTAACGATGCCCTGTTCCTCGAGAGGCGCGGGCAGCGACGAATTCGATGTAATTACATTTTACGGTGTAATTGTTACTGATAATAATGCCGCTCCCCGGGAACTCCGGAAGCTTGTCTCGCTGACTTTTCGTCGCTCGGGTGCCTTTGACCCTTTGATCCGTATGACTGTCCCCGGCGCAGATGCATACTACGATTATATTATCAGGCTGATTTATATACATTTCTCTTTGTACTAGTTAACCGTGTTCTTGAATTCTAAAGGATTTCTCGTTGAATTAATAATAATAATAATAATAATCTTTGTTTGCTGAAGGGGAAGTGCTTCGTACACATTTCCCTTTTCTCAAAAGTCAAATCTGGCGCTAAGCTTCTGGACTATCTATCGAAATTGTAGGGAGTTACATATTCGCCTTTCTCCTTTTTGTCTGTTATTACCGAAGGGTTGTCTCGTTAGCAGGTGGATAAATGGCGCGCGAGCGATAATGAGGAGACATAAGCTTAGGCGTAGGTCATCGAGGTGGGTTCTTGGGGAAGGGTCGTAGTGTTAATTCCTCGCGGAGGATTGCGGCAGCCCGTTGCAGCGGCATAACGAAATCAGCCGGCGGTGGAGCACGGGCTGATATACCGGTCTAGTCATGTACTTGATGGGTTTTCCGCTAACGAGAGTTAATTGCGGCATAAATATGCCGCTTATGAACGGGTGAAGTGATTACGATAAGCTGGAGAGTCGTAACGGCGCCGCAGCGAAGGAAACACTCGTAAAATCACGAGGGCAAACAATGAAAACCGATACGCGGCTATCGATGCATTTCGGAAATCTATAAAGCAGTTCAGCGATTTACTCGCCCACCCAGCCCCGCCCGACCGTTCGTTACTCTCCCGACCGTCATTAGGTACCTACTCGATAGCTGCGTGCAACACGGGCGCCTTGGAATTCTTTGAACCGCGTCTGTGCTTTTATACCTATCTGGATCTTTCGGCGGGGCCCCATTTAGGGGGCTGCAGCAGGGCAATTGCCCGGAAAATTAAAATCAATAAAAAAAGTAAAACTTTTTGAAAAAAGCGGTAAAAAGTAGGTAACGCATGTTTGAATTTAAATAGTATCAAATTTATAAATTGTTCTTAAATTACCCGCGAGAGTTAAAAGATTTTTTGAAAGTAGAAAATATTTTAAAACTTTTTTTCAATGCAGATATTTTGTGATTTTATGTTTACGTTGCTTTTTTATTGATTTTTAAAAATATTTTATAAACTTTTTTAGATTTAAAAATAGGTACCTACATACTTCCTTTTTGCTTTTATGAATATTAATCCTTTTATAAAATAAAAGGTTTTTGTCATTCAACAAATACCTACAAAAAATGTCTCTCCCTATCAAAAATTATATTTTAAAATGCCTACTTATTTATAGTTAAATATGAAGTACGGCAAAAATGATTTTTGCCCAGAGCGACGGAAGAGATAAATAGATCGAGCCTCGTTTTTCGAAAACATAGGTACAACGTGGAAGTTTCCAGGTTTTTGATGAACTTCTCGGAGAGCAAATTATCCCCGTGCAAAGCCCGAGTCTGTGAGACCTTCGGGCCACTGTCACAACTACCAGCTCAACGCTGTCTATAGTTTCGTATTTCAATTTAACACTGCGATGTTTGAACGGCCCAGGAAAGGTTTCACAACTATTATCCACGGTTCATAACATTTCGCTCGTGTTTGCATTCGTCGGACATTGGTTATCGGAGCATTGATAAGTAAACGCGAAGGAAATACTTGCTCGCTTTGCCAGGCATTTGACCTGGATACCTACAGCCCGTTTCTGTCTACTCACTCTCTTTCTCTCCTTTGCTTTCCCCGCCTCTCCCTTCCCTCCGCCCTTTCGTATACCTTTTTCCTTCACTAGCTGGCGAACACGGGGAGCTTCTAAGCACTCTGCACAAACAACGTCGCTGCCATGTATGGTGTTAACGATGGGCATCGATTCCGGTGTCTTAACGAAACGATAACTTTCAACGTAGCACGGGTAATGCGTTGTAACGTTACTCCATTAAGACGCGCATACAGTATCGTCATCGAGCTGCGCCCGTTCCCGCGGTATCGTAGGATTCTTACAACTCCATTTTCAACCCTTCATTTATCCAAGAGAATGAATGGGGACAGCCGACAATTGAATACTTCACTCGGCTCACCATTATACGGCTGCCCGGGGATCTCTTTGTTTTGAAATATCCTCAGCATGGTTGCGCGGCTCGCCGAGAAACGGTTTCACTTTCGCGTACCGTAACAGCGACCGATGAATCGCGCCCCAGCTAAGTAAACTAAACCGATCATTCAGTCGCGTAGCCTTTCATCCTTCCGTTCGCGATGCAAAGGTACACAGTGGCACGTTCGTGCTCGCGTAACAGCTAGCGGAACATAATAAGAAGGCGGGCAAGAAAGATTTCCTTTGCCCAGGAAGTTCTTAACAATAGATACCATACCCAAGTCCCAACTTCTTTAGCTTATATTCAAGCGTGTTCGCGCTCCTCGGACCTTGAGAATTTTTCATCGAAAGCATATTTTGTTTCGCGGATGCCCGGTCGGTTTCGTTTCAATCGAAGGAGAAATCGAAGCGGGAGCTGGTTTGGAAGCGGAGGAACGGCACGTGGCAGCGTGGTCTTGCCAGAAAAGGGACAGAAATAATACCGGGATAATCCATATCTCCTGTTTCGATAAAGTCACGGCCGTGCATGTGGTTCAAGGCCGCGCGCTCGTGGCCTCCGCGACGCGGGCTGACCTCCTCGACGAATTGCAGTCGCGAACGGAGTGTCGGGTTTTAGACGTGACTTGACCTGCCTTGGCCAACACTCGCTTGACTCTCGTGCTACGACCACCTACGTGGTGCGACACCTTCCGCGCCGAGTCACGCTGTCCCTGGATCCTTCCTAATTTCCATGGGCATATTCGCGACGCGGCGACAGTGCGTCGAGAGCACGACAGCCCACGTCTTGAGAGCGGGAACGCGAGGATTAATTGCCGGCAGCGACAGGAATTGCGTTTCAATTCGAAGGTGCGGTTGTTCCCGTGATAAGCGAGGAATGAAGCTTGCTGGGTGATGAATCGTTTTTATTCATCCAACTGCGAATACTAGTACGGACGGGTTTTTTGAAGAAACAGGTCCCTGTCTACTTGGAGAGTCGTCGGATGGATATATCGGGGTCGCCTAAAGGTTAACGGGACTGAAAATAACAGGCGATAACTTCTTCAATGCCATGGCATTCGCTCGAAAAGTAAACAAACACTCGCGCGCACGTAAGTCGCGATAAGGTGTCGCCGTGAATTCGCTCGGGGTTTCTGGTATCTGATCATACACTCGTGAGGTGTGTTAGATACCGCGGCGAAACGTTCTCGTAATACGTACAGCTTTGATCGTTGACACCAGTGACTCGCAGTTTATTGCGCCGGCTGTTGAAATTTTTGGCTGATTAAAGCTAATCGTTCGGCGAGTGAGATCGCGTAAATATAGATCGATGTAGCTGCGTGTTAAAGTTCATCGGGAATTATCGCGATAGTTGGAATTTTAGGAAACGTCGTAGAATCTTCTACGGGATATTCGATGTTTTCTCAATCTGATTCTCCTGTTCGAATTACAACGCAAACGTGCACGATACAAGGTATACAATCGAAGTATCGCAAGCACGAAACGTCTCTGACGCTGGTGTCTCACATTTCTTCTAGAAAGTGGTTTCAAAGCATTTTTCACTAAAAGTGATTTATCACAGTGCTCGCAGAATTTACGATGACGGTCGTGAATGAAGTTCGATGAAGGCCGTGATTTCTTAATCTTGATTGAATTATTTTTTATAAAATACTTCAATATAGTGTGTTACAGTCGAAACGTGTTAATTCAGCGAATACATATATTCATAAATAGTCAACGTATGCACACACTGATTTGATTGTCTAAAATATTCACGTATGCATTATACTTTTTAACTAAAGTGACGAAATATTCGTCTATTAGATTTTTTTGATATTTCAATTATTCGATTTTATACAAGCATTTCAGTGCAAATTTTTATGTAAAAAATTAAAATCAATTCCTCAACCAGGTATAATTTCCAGAATAATTCGAATTTTGAGAAAATCCTACGCTAGGTGGAAGATAATACATTTCAGTTTATATATTTTTTTTGTATTTCCTTCTCATATGATATTATTCCCGGGAGTATGGGCCACTTTTTTTGCAGCCCTCCGGGAAGCCATTTTGTACAATTTTTCATGCAAAAAAGTTCTAGCAAAATGAAGATTGCTTTAAAAATATATAAAAAATCCAAGCCCTATATTTTTATTTTTACAAAAAAAATCCCTAACTTTGTCTTTTGTTAGTGGCTTCAGGGGTTCAAAAAATCCTTAAATAGATCAAGAGCGATTACATTCGTCCAAAATATAGTGCTCGACACTATTTCTTGCTATTTTCATAAAAATCATGTAAGAAGTTAATGGGACGGAAAAAGCAATTTTAATACACGAAATTTACATACAACTTTAGAAAACTTATAACGGGGGCTAATTTATTGCGACATACATATTTTTTTGACGATAAAGTTTGTCAGTTTGAATAGTCACTTGCTCACTGGTTCTTAAATTTGAAACATTACGCCATCTTCTTCTAACTAACAATTGGTCATTTAAAACAATGCCATTTATGTATCAGACGATACACTATTTACTTTACAGGAATTTCGTTAAACTTTTCACGTGACCGATCGACAAAAAATAGTGTCCAGCACTATATACAACTGAGATTCTACATATAACAGCAGTGAGGAGTTGAGAATGTTTTGAGAGAAATTAGAAATTGGGGTTATGTAACGCGTGAGAAGCACTCGTTATTCACAAATGATAGTTCCAGCCAACACTTATTTTCTTCCGATTTCAAAGTACCTACACTCGTGTGCTGTCGGTGTGTCAGGCCATATAATTAAGCAGGAACGTGTTTGGAAGGGCGAATAAGCGTGCGCGTTTGCGTCAGACCTCTCGCCCCGCGCACTGACCTACCCTTGGTTAGTCCTTGAGGTTGCTCCGAGGCTCACGGCGACATTTCACCGGCACCGCTCGTACCTTCCTTTCGCATCAAGATAGGCCATCCGGCAAATTACGATGATTTACATAGACGATCGAGCGTCCCTTCGCATCGATGCATCAACCTAATGAGCCACCGTGCGACTCCGCTGAATTTATCGCGCCGGTTAGTCGTCCGACGACTGCCCGTATCGGATTAGCCTTTTTGCCGAGCGCCAGTCTCTCGACAGAATCCCGACGTCGCGCGCGACCTGTTACGCTACTGGCACTCTTCTGAAAACTCGTTTTAAAGGAATTAGCACGTCCCGTGCGACGCGCGCGATTTATAAGGAATTCTACGGCAGCGCGATCTAGTTCCGTCGCGGCGCGTAGAAGGGAAACAGGAGCGGACGGAAGAATGGCCGTGTGAAATAAACAAATCGGAGTACACCGTTACGAAAGTTATTACAGTTACACGTATATTTAGCACGACCGACTGCCGCAACCGTGGCCCTCGACAGTGGACTCGCACTGGCATTCAGCCACCATTCCCACGCACCGTCACATCGCGAAGCCGCATTATCTAATATCTCCCTTTCATACGCACAATTTATTCCGTAATTGCCATTCGATTTACGCGCGTCTGGCTGGCTCGAGGAAAGTCCCCTGCGATCGCTGGGAAGCGTTTCAAGCACGCAAACTGGAACCGAACAGAGAATAACTGCGCCTCTCGAAATGCTGCTGGCAGATTGGTTCCGCGGTAACGATCCCGCCAATTTATTACCGCCGCGTTATACCCGATTTATTCTAATTTTACGGCGCTGTAGTTCCCGGGATGCGATGCGTTCGAAAGCGTATCGGAATGAAATCTCGCTTAACCGAGCCGTTAAGGTGCAACAAGTAAAGAGAAATAAACCGTGCGGCTTCGGGACACGTGACGACAGCTCCGCTTCGATCGCATCGCGGTAGCGCGTTATCCGAAGCATTTCTATACTACGGTACAGTGTATCGGTAACACTTCGGTATATACTCCCTATGCCACCTGCCATCGAATCATTTTTGCGCGTGCTTAAACGAAACACGCGTAGCCAGGCAGTGAACGTACATCCCAAACGCTCGATGCGTGAACAACGCCGTTGCATCGCGCCCGATCCACTCCAATCAACCGCGATGCAATTTCCACGCGGCGGGAAGCTGCCGAAAATCCATTCCAATCGAATCCATCGGAATCTGGTCAACTGGAGCCGGCAGGTAAAAAGGAGCCGACGATTTAACAAGGAGGAAAATTCGGCGCGCGATTCAGCCCGGCGCTCGCGAGCTCACGAGAGCTCGAAGGCCGAGAGTCGGCACCGCGCTCCGGCTTCTATGGGAATGCCGGGCTGATCCGAGTGATTTGGCAACAGCGCGGTGCCCACGGTGCACCGGCTGCAACGTTGCAAACGTCCGATGCACGGTCGGCGTACACGCGCGCGCGGATCGTTGCTGCGTGTGCGCGCGGGTGTGCGTGAACGCGGACGTCGAGAGATCGAAAGAGCGAGCGACCGAGCCGAGGGGCCGACGCAACACGCGTCCCGCGGAACGCATCGACGCGACGGCCCAGGGAGCTTTCTCGCGTGTTACCTCGCGCTTACGAGGCACGCGCTCGCGAATCAAGTGCACTTCCAAGGCTGTCGGCGGAAATTCCCTCCTCCTTCGCCCCCCCCCTCCTTCGCCCCCCTCCTGCGGCGACCTCGTTCGAAAAACTCCCGGCGGCACGTGTTTCCGCTCCAATCAGTCCCGTTCGAGAATGCCTCCTATCGCGCAGAGCGAGGTGGTATAAAAATTCCGATTGAACATTGTTTCCGATGTGTGTATCGCATTCGCTGGTTGACATGTATTCAGCCGCGTTCACCGCGACCGCGCGGTTTATCTCGTTTAACCTTATGTTGTATTGTAAAACGGACATGAGAGACTGCACTGAAAACACGCGGGATAATCAGTTTAACGCGATCGCTCGAAATGTTTCTATTGTTCCCGGCGATACCAAGAAGCGTTTCAACCAGGCAAATGTTACGATTACCATGAGATACCTTTTCCGATGTCGCGTTACTTATGTGGCACTGTACCGTATTGTTGAGAGCGTCGGAATGTGACGCAATTATCATAAGACGTCGAATGTGCAACATCTAATCCGTTTCGGTGTGAGGCCACGCGGGGTCAAGCGTTTTCTTTCTACCTTGTGCGAATGTTTGTGTTCGCAAAGTGTCCGGGTCCGGGTTTGGAGATTTGGCGCCCCTAGACAAGCGACTGTTGCTCTTCTCGTGAGATAGTTTATTAGTTATTATTATTATTAATCGGCTATGTTACTCTAGGAACAGACAAGAAGAGTAAGGCGAGGCTGCAGTTGTGACACTGTTGGGAAGCTTAACTGCGAAGTGTAAACGAAATTAAAATTGGGACAACGAAACAAACATTATAAAAAGCAAGAATAAGGTGTAAAGTGGTCTTAGCTTATTAATCTTAACTTAACTTAAAGAATATTAGTAATATTAGCTTGAGACTTTAATATCAGAGACAATATATCATCAAATAATTTAATTTAAAAGAGTTGAATGAATTTTAAACTTACAACTCACATACGTATCAGTTATTGCTAATTTGCTATATGAAAAGAACGGGATTTCTGTTTAAAATTGTCTCAAGCCTCTGTGTTTAACCCTCGGTTGTCACACTGGGTCAAATTGACCCTGCGTTTTTTTAAGCAAAAAACCTTTTTGTCGAAACTCTTATTGGTTCAAATTTTTTTATACGTGATGACACTTTAAATGTCAACTTTCAACGATGGGCATATATTCTACGATGTTTGGGCGTCTGCTGTGCTATTGTCCAAACCTTTGATATATCGTATGTTTGTCGTAAATGACAAATTGACTTATCTAAATTTTGGTTAAACGCATAAACCAATGGTTTATGATCGGTAGAAATTATAAAATCTCTCCCTTCCATAGCATGTCGAAAACGTCTGACCGATAAAGATTTCGTGAAAAAACTTAACGGTTGCCAGTCATCCCCTACGCGTTATTGCAAGGCTGCGCTAATAGCAAAATCCGATGCATCTACTACTAACTACTATACTAATCGGCGCGCCCGGTACAGAATGAGCCAACATCGTAGCATTTACTAACGCCATTTAGACTACATTGCTCAATTTACGACAAACATACGATATATCAAACCACAACACAGCAGACGCCCAAAAATGTTCAAACATTATCTCAAAATTTTTGAGACTTAATTTAACAAATACTTTTTAAATAACAACTGCTTGAAAATTGACAGGGTCAAATTGACCCAGTGTGACAACGACGTTCGAAAAAGTATGTGTGACAACGGAGGGTTAAAGATCACCCGGTCAAAACAATCAAAACAAAGATGTGGTTCTTTCTATTAAAGTATGTTTATTATTAAGTGAATAGGCATATATGGTTATCGTATAGTACCTAAATAGTCAAATAATCCATCCAGCTTCTCAAAAACCCCCACCTCGTTTGGAGCAATTTTAAAAGAGTTATTGCGTTTCAAAGGGTCTGCCAATAATCTCTTGACTCACTGTATATATAAATTCGCCCCTGGTAGAGTCGCCTGCACGGATCCGACGGACGGTGCATCTGTCACGTTCGCTCCGAGCGTTATCGAGAGGATACGATAAAATTCGCAGTCGTGCGGTCTAGTCTAATGGAACGAAACAGTGCCGCAGATAAGAGACCGAGCGTAAGAAGCTCCGCGCTATTGTAAAGACACGGGCAACGTTTCCATGGCGGCGGATGAAATATCTATGCTTAACCGCCCCGACAAGGGGTATATGTACATACGATACGTAATGCATGTGCCTGCGCCGCTGCCGTGGTTTTATTTCAGTCTCGGTCGAGATTCAATTGGAGAAAACGAGAAAAGCTCACGGGCGAAACAGAGTATTCGGCGTTGCGAAGGGGAGAGAGAGAGAGAGAGAGAGAGGGGGGGGGGGGAGAGAAAGGCGGGGGCTTTCGAAACGCTTTGGGCACTTTCATGCATTGCGAAAGATTCAAACGGAGGCCGGAGGAGAATGATTTGGGTCGTGACCCAGATCCGCTGCTCTTTCTCTTTCTCTCCTTTCGTTTTTCCACCGTCTTCGTCCACGTACGCCGCTCGTTCGCGTTGCTACACCGTCGAACGCCGTAATTGGCCCCGGCTGATCGCCGCCTTTCGTAGGGATTACCGAGAACTCTGCAACTGGCGCGGGACCGGGCGCCGATGCGCGCTCGAATCGGGCAGAATCACAGACGATCGAACCTCTGAATATCTCGCTCGCGACATACCCCTCTTGTTTGTCTTTCGCCTCGTTCCTCGAATCTAGCCGTCGATCGCTTTATCAAACGGCCGGAGTGCGCGCCGTATTTCCGCCTCGTCCGCGGCTGGAGCGGAGACGGATTCGTAAGTGGCACGACTTCAACGAAATGAGTCATCTTTAAACGGTTCTACGAGGGGGATATAAGAGCATCTTGTCCGCGCATCCGTCGGTAATCTTCGCTGGAAATTTGCACTTTGGAGAAGTGCCAGTTCGTCGGTGCTGTCTCCTCGGGGCTGGTGTCGCTCAAAATCGGCACCCGACGATCTTCCTGCGCGACCGAAGATGACGCGGATGACGGCCGTTCCAAGTGTGATTAATATCGCGCCGTCTCTATCGGTTGCCGCGTTCGCCAGCACGGTGTCGACAACTTGTTGGACATCGGTGGGAGTCGTGACTAGACACATGCGAAAGTTACTCAACGTCTTCGGTGAAGTCGGCAAGGTTTCGCGTATCGCGCGTACCTGTATAGGTATACCTACTCGTGCACGCGTCGGGCGACTTGGATTTCGCAGCGGAAAAACCGCGTGCCCCGTGTAATTTGCCGATCTTGATAAGCGGAATTTTACCGGGTTTTAGGGGTGAAGTGATTCGAGGACTTCTCCGCGTCACACGGCTTGCCGCCGAACTTTCTCGCGGCGACGAGCAGCTATTACAGTTCTTTCTTCCCACTCGTGCTCCTCTATTATTAATTCGAACTTTTCAAGGCACCCGCGACTGGGTAAGATTGCTGTTCGCTTAACTGGAGCGCGGCAGGGGTTGAAATGTTAACCAGTTTGCATGCGGACTATTACGGAGAATGCGGGAGGATGTTCGAGGCAGTACGGTGCTATTAATTTCGTTTCGGCTTTTTTAAAAACAGACTTCCCGGCGATATTACACCAGGAGCCAGCGCTATACATCTTCTGGAAAGTGTCCAGAGGCAGCCAGGAGCCACGGCAAAGTAATGATCCCTTTTTTTGGAATCTTTCCAATGCTTCCCGATTCGATAGTTCTTATGTTTGTCGGCCCTCGTGATATTTCACGTGCGAAGGCAAGCCGACTTGTATTATTTTACCATGCGCTCGTAGACACGCGCTATTATATCCGTATGTTAGATCGTATTTCTACAGTATTGTAACTTTTCGTCGACTCGCTGCATTTTACATGCACGCAAGTAGACGGCTCGCGAATTATGACACTGAGTTTGGAGGAATTTTCAGATTCTCCTCGAGTCCAGATACAATTTAATTAATTAGAGTGGCCGGGAATATTGTAACGAACAGATATCTCCCTTTGTTCGCGTGCAATGTAGGAGATAAAGTTATATTTGTGCGTTAATAAGTACGTATGTGCACTCTGGCCCCACAATATGCATACGCTCGGCTTTTGTCGGCTCCGCTAGTAGCTACACTTTTCTTCTCTATCCCATAATACACCCATGTAATAACCTATCTCCGCCCAGCATCGTTTATCGTATCATTCCGAGGTAAACGAGAGAGATACGAGCGTAAAACCAGCGCGCCACTAATACTCGCGGCTAAACCTCTTTACAGTTTCCACGGTGAGAATCAAACGCTAATGAGCCTCTTCATCTGCCATCGTACTCCATCATCGAGGATCGAGAATAATCTTCCAGTTCCTAAACGTAACATCAAAACTTTCACCGAGACGTTGAAAACAGTGCCATATGCACAACAAACACTGAATCGTTAAATCCTCGAAAGACAGAAAGAAAGAGAGAGTACACAGTAAAGAATTTTCCCTATGGATTCTCGACGATGGACTCACGCAACGATCTGATCCACGGACAGTTAATTATCCCACACTGATGCGATCGATAATTAGTCTGTAATTTACTGGCACTCCTGATCACCGTGTTCGCGTGGACGATCGGAGCAACGATACTTTCCACCGGCTTCTGAAATTCGTCCTGGCGCGCGTCTATAGGTAGAATTCTCGCGCGCTCGCAGCGTATTATCGTACCGCACGCGGTCGTTCACGAATTCGGAGTAACGAGTAAATTCCGATAAGTTACCGTCGTGTCGGAAACTTGGTGGGACGCGGCGGCGGCGGCGGAGGGGGGTAGGGACGAGGCACACGGCTCGGCGCGGCGACGAGCTTGTTCAGGGTGGATCGAGGGGAGGTGGAAGAGCGGGAACGCGAGACCGAGCAGGCGGGTGGACTACTATGGAGGGAGAACGCGCGGCGTGGAAGGTGGGCCGCGGAGTTCGTGAGAGGGAAGAGCAAGAGGCGAGAGGGTGGCGGCTGTGAAGCATGGTTGAGGGGAGGCAGCGCGGGAGGGACGGCACGGTTCGTAGAGGGAGGGAGGGAGGAAGGGGTGGGGGAGGGGTGAGAGAGGAAGGAGCGCGCTATCGGCGAGCGCCTCGGTTCGGCCGAGTCGGCCGACGTCGGCCTCGATCAGCCGCTCGGCACTCAGTTCGAGTCGGACCTCCGTCGTAGTCGGATTGTGTCGTTCTGCCGCGCTGTCTTTCTCTCTCTTTCTCTCTCTCCCCCTCTCTCTTTCTCTCGTTCCCTCCCGTGGGCACGCGCGCCACAGTGTGCGTGTGTGTGTGTGTGTTATATCTGTGTTCCTCGTTCTCCCCTCGTGCCCCCCTTTCCCAGCCCCCCCCCCCCCCCCCCCCCCCCCGCGACGACGACAACGAGAGTTCCGCCCAGTGAAAAAGAGAGTCGAGAAGGCTTTCTTTCGTGCAAACAAGACGCGCGTCCTCGCCAGCGCTGGCAGTTGTTTATTTTCTGGTGTTCGGCGGTGTGTCGTCGCGCGGTGTGTGACAGAAAACAGCGAACAACCGAAGGAAGGAGAAAGGGTCCCGCGCGCGTCGCCGCCAGAAGAGGAGAGGACAACGAGAGCCCGCGTGTTACTCGCGCCATCCGCGGCTGGGCCCCCGTCGCCTTCGCCCCCAGACGTCCACGTCCACGTCCACGTCGTTCTCGTTCGCTGTTGCGAAGAGTCTCAGTCGACGGAAGAAGAAGTAGGTTAGCCACGGTTCCCCGAACCGCTTCTCCGGCAAGCCTTTTACCGTGCGGCCGCCAGTCGTGCAGCCCGTAGCGTCCTGACGATCGCGGTGACGTTCAACCAACGCGCACTTCTTTTACGTAACGAAAGCGCGTTAGAACGCGCGCGTGCGCTCTACATCGCGTAATCCGTGCCTCGGTTCCCCTGTCCTTCTCATTTCTCCGCTGCAAGCGAGAGAATCTTCGATCATCGGCGGCAGCGGTAACGTCGCCGTGTTCTCGTGCATGCTCGTGCTCCATCGGATCGGCCGATCGCTCGCTCGTTTTCGTCTCGTTAAAGCACAGTGGCTCTGTGGATTTCGTGTCGCGCATCGGCCGTCTCCCCCCTCTCTCTCTCTCTCTCCCCCCTCTCTCACTCTCTCTCTCTCTCTCTCTCTATTTCGTCTGTCGCGCGCGCGCCCGCGCAACCATACGCCGATTCCGAGTGTGTGCCTTCGATTCTCGCGCTCCGGCTCCCTTCGATACACTGATCGATCCCGTTCGATTGCAGTCACTCGACGGGATACGACCAAGTTCACGGAGCAGAGCGCGCGTCCGCGGCAGTTCTCTCGAAATGTCTGACGGGAGAGCGCGTTCCTGTCGAGTAACGTTTCGGTGATTTTCAGTAAGTGGAAGGCCCCTCTCGTCGACTCCCCCCCCCGGATACGATTACCCAGGCGTTCACGGTACCAACGCGCACAGACATTTTTTGGAAAGCGTGTGCTTCCCGACAAGCTGCGACTCGCCTACGCCGAGTACTCTTCGTCCACGCTATCATCGGTGTTGTTTCAGTGGTGCTTCGTCGGAGATGTGCTCGCTGAAACCTGGAAAAGTGGTGCCGCTGCCTTTTCATTCGGTGTGTGATTTCGAGCAGTGATTACGAAAGAAAGAAAAATCAGTGAAAGTTTTATCAGTGGAGTAAAACCGCTACGTTCCTTCTCTCTCTCTCTCTGTGGATTATTGGATATATATTTCTACAGTCAACCCGGCGACCTGCCTACGGAGCGCAACATCGCTGCCCACGATTTATGTGAGTACCAGAAATACTAACTTAAACGTTACTCTCGCGATTGCGATCGATACGGGGCCTCGGTTCCCGTCGATGTCGCGAGCGATATCGGTCCGCCAGCTTTTTACAATTTTCCACGGAGCCCTCGATCGTATTTACCGATCTGCCATCTTTTCCCCGCGTCATGGCTTCCAAAGATTCGTTGACAAGGCGAGGATAGCGAACGATATAGGCTCGTGGATCGAAAGAATCCTCGACCAAGCTGCGTCATCGACCAAAGTCGTGCATCGTGAACGCCCTGGTGTCGTAGGCGACAGATTCGTCTACGAACATTCGACAAAGATTGTGGCTTTACGAGGATTATAGCGATCGAGACGCTTTCTGCCTCTTTTATTTCTCTCTCGTTGTTTCGCGATCATTCGCTCAGTCGGGTAGCGCGCGCGCCCGTTTGGAGAACAAAAAGTGGTGGCGCGACGTTTTGAAATGGTTTTCGAGGTGTTAACGGAACATCGATGCTGTGGGAATAATTACTAAGTCCCTGGGTCAGTTTCGGGTCGCAGGCAAATTGAATTGGCTTCGATGCGGCTCTTGGCAGCGATCGTGGGACACGAATATTCGCTTGGTCGCCGTGAATTCCGTAACGATGACTGTTGTCTCACGAGTCCCGTGTTTGCAAACAAATTTCCCTACCGCTTTTCGTCCCGTTAGATTTCTTTTCTTCGTAATTCCACGAGACTTAGATAAGTCTGACGACCTTCCACCGCTGTGTTATTAATCGCAATAGCAATTCGTTAGTGCAGATTTCCTCGGAGTAACTTCGTTTGCGATTTCTCTTAATCCCACTTGACTAGGCGCGGTCTGACGACTTTCAATTAGCTTGCAGTTACTGTACCAACAATATAGTTTATCGGTAGTATCGACTTTTTAATTTTCGAACGGAAGTCCTACGTTTACGTTTGCTCATCGTTATCCGACGCCGGTCGAGCGATTTTAATTGTCCCTCGACGCTTAATGAGAGTTGGAGGGGCGTCGGTGCTCGTTCGACGCGATCTATTTAAGATTCTTCGCGCGGAAATGTTATCTTATCGAAGGGGGGGGGGGGGAAAGAATGTTTTGCCGAGGAAGCGAAACTCTGTTGGAAAAGTCGCGGAGGCGAGGCGACGGGCGTTTCAGCCTTTCCTCTCTTCGCCGTTGTTTACGTCTTCTATCGGTCCGTTGTCAAAGAATTATTACGGGCAAGTGCAATGCCATCGATGTCGGAATCGCGGCACGTTCCGCGGCAAATTGAGCCCTTGCTTTTGCCAGTGTCGAGAGTTACACACGTATCTATTTCGTCGAGTACGCGGTACATACATGGTATACGTTTGGAGGTTAGAAATGAACACATAAGCCCTACAGGAGATTTAACTCTGCCGTTGAAGCAACGTAAACATATATTTATAGATATAGTCTTGATAGGGTGATGCACCATAGAAAGCTTGTTTTAATACTTTCGTTTTATTATCAATATTCCAAAGTGGTTTATTTTTAGGTACTAATTCTAAATTCCGCTGGGGTTTTTGTACCCCGTTTAGGTGAACAAGGGTAGTAACAGTTTAAATGGTCGCGTAGAACTCTTCTCTTGTGTATCCGATAAATTTATTTAATATGGGTAATGCGCGTTACCGTATGAATAACAGCCCCATGTGTCACTAAGTCCATAATACATTGGGTTAATATTAATGAAGAGATACAATTCCCTCGTGTCTCGCAACTACATTACTAATGTCTTCATTAATAATGTTACCCACTCGTCATATTCATTCATTATATCATTGTCCGTGCAAGATCTTTTGAAATTGAATTCACCAATTTAGAATACAGACGTTTTGGAGAAGGACATCTGGCATGAAATATCGACGATATTTTTTAAAAAATAGTTAACTCTTTTCTCTTCGGTCGTTCTCCATGCAAGCACAATGCCACGGTCGCCAAGTATATTTTAGAAGTAATTGCAGATTGTCCATGCACACAGAGTGGCAAAGGAACTGTTAGAGTTCATAAAAAAATTCGCAGAGAAGATTGTTATAAAAAAATGTATGGGGCAGGAGGGTTGCGGTGAATAGAGTTGAACACTCACGTGGCCGTTTGAAAAGCTCGCATAGAGAACGGGATTAAATTGAAAGGTCCCGCGATACGGGGCGAAATTCCTGAAACTGTAATTAAATATGAAGGGGAACTTTTAATACGTAACTGCTTTGCGCGCAGAACATCCCAGGAAACCGCGGTACATACGTATTCCCTCTCTCCTGAACAGACTTTCGGGTAATCGCACACGTTTTAACGATGCGTTCAAACCTCTCGGATTCCTCGACATACTTTCCTCTAATTGTATTTTAATGAAGCTCGCACGCTCTTTAATCGGCATCGATTGACTTTCGAGACCGCCGAATAACAAAGCTACGAAGAGCATCGGCATTCGGCTCTCGGCTCGAATGAAAAACTGCGCCTTTATGACCTGTCATCGTAATGTTATTAATAAACAACACGGGGGCTATAATTCTAATATAATAAACAATTACATTACGATTTACAATTGCTGGCGATGATCATTAGCGAAGCACAGGCATGGCCATTGTACGGTCTCACTTCCGATAATGTAATATAAACAGAGTTGAATAATATATGCGGCCAGAGTTGTTTGTTCGAAAATTATCTTCTTGGATGAATTAAATTTTATCCAATTGGAGCGGGCAACTCCGTTTAAGTAGTTGTTAAATTCCAATCTAAACAAATCTAATTGTAACGCATACGGTCTACTTGTTTTATCGTGGGCATAGCTTGCTTTAACAGTCGAGTATCTCTTCGAAGGTTGCTAGCCTTTCCACGATACCCTGCGAGTCCTTTCACAAAAGCCCAGAAATGCGATTGCAAGCTTCTTTATAGCCAGCGGACGCGTTTTAACGCCGTATCGTCGACGCGCGTCGTTCAACCCCTAAGTGGCTGCACTTTGTACGGGCACCGGCGCAGGCAGAAGCCAGAACTTTGAATAATTATTCGCAAAGCGTAACCGTTTGCAAGCAAATTAATTGTGGGACGTCCTGGTAACCTCGTTACTTGTTCCTCGCGTTTTGTCTTCTTCCTCTCTCTCTCTCTCTCTCTCTCTCTCTCTCTCTCTTTCTTTTGTTCTCTCTCTCGTTCGTTTCTCTCTTTCTCTCTAACGATTCGCTTCAAGGATCCGCACGTGCAGATCGAGCGAGACGAGGGCCATAAAACGACGCCGTTACAGACCCAGTAAAATTATCGAATTATCAACTGCATCGTTTCTTCGTTCCGAGGTCGTGCTTTCATCGCTCATTACTTCGTGCTCGACACTGGGACAATCAAATGGCCTAATTTCCGCTTTGATGTTCCGTTTCGCGAGGGTAGGTACTGCAGAATTTATTGGCCGGGAAAAACGTCACGTCGCTCTGTACACCCTTTGCTTATTTCTGGGTAGATTTCCGTTCAAAGGGAACCGTCCGCGGGTCGTTTTACATAAAATATCGTAGGACGTTTTATTGGTAATTATCTGCGACTGTGGAGGCAACGTTTTCGGATGCTTCAGGGTCCATTGAAACAGCAACGTCGAAAGGAACTCGAGTAATTTAAAGATAGCTTCTGCTTCAATCCAGCTGCGTAAATTATTAACTCGAAGCGCGCATTTCTTACCCGCTGTATACACGAGTGACGTTAACCTTGCCTTTCATTTTCCATCAAACACTCAATACATAATTCGCAGTTCAGTGAGAAAGATAGGACGCTCTCTCGATACCTTCGGATTCGAACGCACTCGCCGAGATTCTACAATTATTTCGAGCAAGCCGTCGGGTGTACGCGCCGCGCTCCTATGCAATCGAAGATTTATCCGTGCATACGAGGCAGGATGCGAGCGATTTAACGCCGCGCCGGCGTTGCGGGCGGCGGGGCTCGTTTGAAAAGCCAGCGCAGGTCCCCATTCTCAACACCTGCCCGCAGATTGTGAGGACATTTTTCTGGCGTCTGGGAAATTTCCCTGCCCACCGCCGTCCCCTCTTTTCATTCACAAAAGCTGGAACCGGGTTCCACGAATGTTCCGCTGACCTTTGTAACCTTTTATTACACGTACACGTTCCCGCACAATGGGGCACGGTTCCTTGCTCTCGCCTTCGCATATCCCCGGCGATGTTCCACGAAAAGGGGGGAAAAAAAATCGCTGGCTGGACGGCGAACGTTAATGGCCGCCGGTTTTCTATCTGGCTTGAATTTTGTACCGTGAAAGAGCGTCTTTTCCCTTTTCAGAGAGCTTTCGATCCGTGGGCGACATCAAAGCGACAAGGAAAATTGTTCTCTCGTTCTCGGCGCTACTAGCGAAGGCGCTCGTTTATTTCATCCCCGATGCTATTAACATTCATCTTCGCAACTTTCGATCCACTTATTCCTGCTACACTTCTCGTTCGTTATCGGTTTTATGGGCAATGACGTCTCTCTTTGAACGGACCGGCGCGCCTTCGCGTAAATCGCCAGTCTTATAATGAAACCCGCTGGAACCTTTTCGTTATTGCAAAGGCACGGCAAGGGATCGCCGGGGTGAGAGGTGAAGGGAGGAACGGGAGGAAAATGGGAAAACTGGGGTATCTGTGTGCTCGAAAGCGTCCCTCGAAATAGGGTTGCGAATACGCGGTGGGACGGGGAAGGAAGTATATCGATTTCGAGGCAAGGGCGAGGGGTTCCTATGACGAAGTCGCCTCCTCGCGACTCACGGCATAAATCTCGCCGGGCTTAATCCAAGCAGGCGCTGAACGCAAGACCGATGCTCCTTTTTCCACGCGCATCTCCATCCTTCGATTTATTTCTGCGCGCGAAAGCGCACGAGCCGCGTCGCGATGCTATATTTACAGAAGGAAAGTTGACGACCTTTGTGTCCTGTTCGTGGAAAGCGGCGGGAGTTTTCGCAGGGAATCTGCTCGGGTCGTCGCGCCGGGGATGAGGATTACTACTCTATTACTTAAAACTCGATCCCCGAGTTCGCTAAACTCTCCGAAAACTCTGCGAAAGAGAATCAACTTCCGCTACACGCGGACACCTTGAAAGACACGCGCGCACATTCTCAGCCGTCGCTCGCCCGCTTGAACGAACGCAACGAATTCCTGGCAAGCTTATTTCCTAAAAGTTCCGAGCGCGCACTCTTTTAGAAAGCTCTCCGGTTTCCGCGCCGCTACCAATTGCGATTCAAGTATATCCCGCAACGCTGCCCCATGAATTATTCAATGCACTTATGATTAGGGGTTTCTTAAACATCCTGTACGTAGCGGAGAATAAGCTGAAGGCTTCGGACGGTACGTGTCACGTGGGATCGCGTGTTTCTATAGGCGAGATCGGCATGACTGTATCTATTAGCGTATATGTACATACTCGAGGAACAGGCAATGAATAGTTTCGAGGATACACTTGATCTTTGTGATCTTCAATAAAGACTATGGACAATAAACGGTATCGTTTTATGTTCCTGACATACCTACTTACGCCGCGTAGTCACGTAACGGGGTCACGATCATGAACGAACGAACCGAGGCGCGATGTTCTGGCCTGAAGCCTTCAATCTTTTCCCTCGAACGTCCCCGAGGAAAGGGAGCTTTTCACCCCCTTTGTCTATTCCCAAGCAGAATCCCCGTGGCGCGCCAGCCATGCCTTTTACCATTATTTCGATTTTCACGGGAGACGAAAGGGAATCGCAAGGGAAATGGTGTTTGGGTGCGTGTATCGCAAGGTGGATCGATGCTGGAATCGGTTTATATACGTGTTCGGCGAAAGATCCTGCAGGCGGTTCTTCTTTCTCGTATCCAGTAACCTTGAGTGGCTGGTCAGGCTCTCTCGAAGGTTACCCAATCGGCTCCGCGTAAATGAATATCCGGCTAATCCATTCAGAGCCAGTGCCACACCGCTGCGAGTCTCGAGGCGGTGCTTCGAACTGAGTTCAACGTCTATTTCAACGAAACTGGAATTTGCACGTTTTGTAGGTCGCAGGAAATTGTTTAGGAAGTCCGGGGAAAGCGGGAGACTGAGTAATCTAGGTATGGTGAACCAGAAAGGGTTCGACACTACATTAAATCATTCACTATAGATATACAAACCAGTTCATCGAAAATCCAAACGAAATAATTCACCCGCCAATTCACGCTGCAATAGTTTTACTACAAAATCCGCACTTTTCACGCAAATTACCATCTATTTGGGCCCCGAGTATTCGCATTTAAGGCTAGCATGGGTATTCTCGTTTGAATTGACGAAGGAAGGATAAAGAGCCTCGAAAGACCTAACGTAATGACTCATGCGTATGGAAATACAATGGAGGTTTATTGCGAGCCGATACGTACCCTCGAGTGATACTCGCGTTTCGACTTTACCTGCTGGACCCGGGGGGGGGGGGGGGAGAGAGGCGCCGGCGTGGCCACGGGACCACACATGGCACTCGGGGCACCCCCGGGGTAACGGGCCGCTCGAGTTCGAATCAATAACACCGAGCGGTTACCATTTGTTTACCGATAATAGACCGTTTATCGATCCCGACGGCCGCGATTCGAAACGTGCCCCCTCTTCCCCTCCCCCGGGCGGCCCGTGCACTTTCGCGATTAAAGAGACACGCGTGTTTCACTGGATGGAACGGAATGCGTCGTCGGGCGCCGATATCGCGTAGCTAATTTACGAGGACGTGTCGGGATTGATGGCGCGGCAACGTTCCCCGCGAGGGGCACGAAGGTAGGTGGCAAGTGTCGAGGTTTGAAAATACAGTCGGTCGCTCGTTTTTTACAGCCTTTACGGGGGGATAGCAGACGGATTATCATAATGGTAGCCGGTTTCGCGAAACTTCTTTTGATCGCGCTCGGGAGAAAGAGAGAGATTGAGTGGGCGAAGGAGGGGAGCGGGGCGAGGGCTCCCCATTGTTGAGCGTCGAGCAGATTTATGATGCGATCCACTTTGCCCTCGCTTCTCGCTTCCGGTTATTACGCGAAAGTCGGGCAAGAAAAGCCCAACTAGGATACGGGCCGGCAGTCGTGGCGGGGAGTGAGAAAATAGGTGGGTGTTCTTAAAAGAAGGAACTCCAGGGATGATTCGTCTCGCGTTATCGGTCGCGACGGCTTCAACGATCGAGGGAGAAACGGCACGCGAATCAACCAGCTCACTCCGACGGTATTTATTAATCTAATTGCGCGATGCCGCCGTTCAGTGGCGGTCACCGATCCTCTCGAGTAGTTTCTGTATTTATGTCCTGCTTATTGTGAGCTCTGAATACCATTGTGGTTCTCTGAAATCGCTGAAAAGCTTTCTAGTTTGGAAGTGTATTCCTAATTGCATTGCTTAGAATGAGGGATTTTGCGAAGTAAATCGATAATATAAAGGTTACCGATTTCAAACTTTCCTTCCATCACCAGTGTTTATTTGTATCAATCTATTCGCGGCTAGGTACACGGTTCGCCGTCCAACAAGATTACGTTAAGGTTCATTGTTACTTGCGACAATAGATCCCTGTAGACTCGCCCGCGCGTGCAGATAAGATTCTATTGAATTAGCAGTCCAGCGCCTAACGCTAAGTATTTGCCAAATTCGATATCGCTGTTCTGGGGCCAGTACAGCAACCGTGGTAATGCAGGGCAAGGGGAGGGACGGTAGAAACGATGGTTGCTAGTGTTTATACGTAAGAGGCGCCCGAAGGGACGATTAGGGGCGGCTTCAAAGCGGCCGCATTGTTCGGCGAGTTTTCTGATACATGCCAGAGCCAGAAGTCAGGCATCTGGTGCTGCACAGAGTGCTCGCAAAGTTTGATTTCAGAAGATCGCGCGTAGGCCCCTGCTCTTGCGCTTCTCGACGCTTCAAAATTGCATCGCTCGAAATACACGCCGGTGGTTCCAGACATGACGTCAGCGTCGAATCACTTCCAAAATTACTCGAACCCGAACAATCTTTCTTAAAATTACCCTCGACGGGTCTTTGAAAAATCTTAATCAACCGTTCCCCCCCCCTTCGTCCCGCCGCGTGGTTCCCAATGGAAAGCGTTTCGAAGCAAACAGGGGAAGGTTTTTAAAGACTCGAATGATATTCGAAGCGATTCGACACGGTCGAGCGGATTGAAAAATTTGCAAGGGATCGGGCGTTCGTTAGTTTACAGTCGAGCGGGCCTGGTTGATTTTTAGCGTGGCGCTTATTCTGGCCAATGTATTCGCATCGCTTAATCGTCGGTCGAATGACCCGCGTTAAACACCGTACGGTCGCGTTATGCTCTCCACATCGGTTCGAATCAACGGAATCCGTGTCCCGATATTTATAATCCGTCCGAGCCGCCAGAAATAATCCACGAATAGCGTTCGACCGTTAACTTAATTGCAATCCACCGTGTCAATCCATTAACCGTGTTTCTGCCCGCCGTTGTCGCCTCGTCTCTTTCTCCCCCTTGTCCCTTCCTCCGCCCCGTCTCTTCCCGCCCCAGTCGCGCCGCGCGAACGCTCTCCATGCAAATTTGCTCGAACACCGTAACAGACGTCCCCCCCCCCCCTCCCCCCCCCCCACCACGGTGAATCGTCGCCGGTCTCTGCGGAAAGCGAACGCTACCAGGACGCGTAAGCTCTCGCGTCTTGGTTGCTATCAGTTTCGAGGGATAGAGGATAATGGTGAAATAAAATGAACACGAGGCGATCGGGGACGACGCAGAAATGGAGACATCGAACCGCCAGATTTATCGCCGGCACGGGATATGCCGTGCACGCGCCTTTCGCTCCTTTATACGCGTACGTACCGAGTATCGTATGGTTGCGACGTTAAAACTGTACTGGGTGTCCCTTTCTACGCGACTAATCTATAAACACATTTGTGGTCCTTTCTGCGGGGGGGAGGAGGAACAGAGGACACAGCTGTGTGAAATCGTGCGCTCGAAAGGGGTATCGCCGAGATTGTGATTCTCGGGATTGCCGGGCCCGGGGAATATACTTCGATTAGATTGCAAGTTTCGTAGCGATATGGTATCGTAGGTGAAATTCAGATGTGTTTGATTGGCAATGTTCCGGCGCGGACCTTCGGGCGACCTTGAAGAAGGGAACAGATGGAGGAATGATTCTCGGAGGAGTTCGTATCACTTTTCGCGTGGTTTACGTTGTTAAATTAATCGGACGTACAATATCAGACAAAAGTATAGGAAATTTGAAATACTTGAATAGGGTGAATGTACCAGTAAATGGACACGTACCAGTGAATGGACATTTCTTATTAAAATGAGTAAAATAAATTATTAAAATAAGGAACCAATTAATTAGAGACTTCTAATTTCTTGCTTCATATTCAAACAATTTTTACAACACGTCGAATCAATCGCGCTGCAAACAGAATTGTATAAAAGTGTCCATTCATTAGCCTTAATGTGTTCATTTACTGGTGCGTTTACCCTATCTACGTTTTACGCTTAGTAAATCTAGATCTAGTCTTATTTTTAATCCCAGGAAGGTATTTTTCACTTTATAAACGCTTTCTCAAGCATTATTTGCTAACCTTTTGCCAGTGAAAATGCCCAGAATTCACAATTTTCTCAAGTTATAATTTATTTCTTTAAAACGGTGTAGAGAAAACAATTGAAACTCGGCAGATATTTTTATCTACTCATATACTGCATATACAAAAAAGTTTAAAACATTGGTACTATTTCTTCAACATTTTTTCAGATGGTTTATTCGTCAAGATCGTCTCTTTCCATAAGAGTACGTGTAAAATCATTGAAAATTAAAATCGTTATAACTCAGTAACCGTTTAGTGAATTCATTTAAAATTTATGGAGCCACCAGGAAGGCTAAAACGAACAATCTCAGAAATCTTCATCAACTTGGAACTATTTTGAAAATAGGTCCAATACATCCTTAAGTAGACCTCGGCGCAGCTTTCGAAGGTAGAACCGGACGAAACAGTCGATAATTGCGTCATTCAGCTCGACGCGCCTTGATAACACACGCTTCCTTGCGCATGATCGTATCGCAACAGCTCGTTGGATTCCGTCAGTTCCGCCAGAAACGCGTAATCGGATCACGGGGACTATACGCGGAGATAAATGTCCTCGATCATCGGAACGGCGGTCGCCACCTTCGGCCCCGTTGATATCGACGACCTCCGAAGAGATGCTCGCGATAAAGGGGACGCCTTGTAGAACCGTGGAATCCCCCGCGGAGCAGTGGGACGCCCGCGCTGCGGTGGATGTTGGACGGTTGAACAATGCTTGCTTAGCCTGCTATCCGCGTCGCCCGTGATGTATTCGCGGTCTATCGTCGCCGGAGTGTCCGTGAAAAATGGTTCCGTGAGTGCCTTCGCCTCACGCGACGAGTCGAGCGGCTGACGTGGCGGGACGAGAACGGAGCCGGGAAAAACGAGGTCTCCGCGCTGCTCCCTCCCCGTCGAATATACATATTTACCGTGAACCGAGCCGTTTATCGAGCGAATTGAAAAGAGTTTGCGTAAAGGATCGCCCGGAGAGCACGATTAGATAGCGCCTCGAAATAGATAGCAGCGCGGAGGGGGGCGAGGGGAAGGTCGGCCGGGCGAGCGGGTGGGAGGTAAAGGAGTTTTGAGAGCAGCCGATGCGGGCGGAAAATGGGACACCGAGCATCAGCTGTTTTATCGAGGAACTAGCAAGCTTCCTCGCGGCTGTTGGCGGTATAATTTTTGGTTTCACGCGATCGACCGCGTGATACGCTGTTAGGGGGAACCTTTTTCGCTGGACACGATAAAGCGGGCGAGGGCCTTTTCAACCCTTAGGGTGGAACAACATGAATCACACTTGTTCCTTCCGAGTGTTGTATCTGATCAGTGGTCGCGATCGTTGGTATGAACTACGAAATTTCCTGATAGTTTTCCATCATTGGTCTGCGGTAGATAATTGGATGTCCAGTTCTGTTCTTCCATTCACTGAGAAATCTTCTAATTTATTTATTTATTTAAAACTTTATATAAAACTAATTTATCCTGGACTGTCGGAGTTGGAGTGGACTCGGTCCGTTTGATGTTTTATCGAGCGAGAATCAAAAGCGTTGAAATGGCGGTAGAAACGGAGAGGACAGAGTCGCGGGAGACACGTGTCTTGTCAAATGTTATTTCATAACGTCCTCGGGAAATTCGTAACGAGCGTAATTCCGTTGGAGCCTCCACGAGGAACAGAGATACAGGTGCTGCTGGAAAGGATAAAGGAGCGACCATTGATATTTCCGACGGTATAATCCTGCTTGTCGGGCGGTCCCGAGGGTGGCGGAGAGAAGGGTCGCCGGTTTGGGTCGGGCGGCAGGGACAAACCATTGCAATAAAGGATTCGTCGACCCTGGAAAACTTTCTCAGCGGAGAGGGCCGAGCACCGCAAAAATGTTGAGCGGAGCTCGCGAGGAAACCTGCTTTCAATTTATAATTCCGTTATCAACTCGGATCGCTCATTCAAATTGCTCTGTTGCTGTATACGGTATGGAATACTTGACAAATTCCACGTACCGTTGGGCAATTTTTAACGTATTCAGCGAGGAATAGAATTGTTTGATTTTTAAGAGACTCGAGTGACCTTCGAGCGGAACCGCATAGGTTATATTGAAATCGAGTAGTCTCGCGTACTATCGACTGCAATCTTAAATTTCCACTCTTTAATTTCCATCGCTCGAGCAAGCCTGCCTCGGTGGATTTTTACATGGAAATCGATCGGCACTGCACATCCGCGAGACATCCGTTCGACGATCGATGTGCGGATTAAAGGCAAGCGAGGGACCGATATGAATAACCGAATGCGGAGACGGGAAGATTGATCGTTCAGTGTCGCGAGAGAACGGCCGCGGATAGAATTCGGTGAGGAATGCAGAAACCGCGGTGGAAGATGAAGGCGGCCGTGGACGAGATAGAGAAGAGCAGAAGAGATTTGTTTATACGTCTGTGATACTACCGCAATTTATCACTGCGCTTAAAGGGCAAAGGGGAGGGGGGGTAGCGGGCGAAAGGGGATAAAGAGCAGAAGCCCGTGGGGCAGGGGTGAAGGGCGGGGAGGATAATCGCGGGTCCTTCGGTAAATAAGGTTATTCCTCCGTGGAGTCGGCACCCATTCCATTCTGCTCGTCGCTATCTCGACCCATCTTACCGGCTTCGTGCTCTCCCTTTTCGCTTCCTCGTCCATATTCACACTCCGGCTCCGCGGAGGGACGATTTGTTGGAATTAAGCGGTATTTCAACGAGCCCGCGGCTCCTCGCGACTTTCCGCCCCGGAATCTTTCTCAAATTCTAATAATCGCGCGAACGGCTCCCGCCCAGGCTTCTCTGCGAGTGCGTCCCGCTGTGTTTTCATTCTCGTCTCGCAGCGTCGCCGACCGGGTAATTATTAAAATTACCCTTCGAACTTAACGTAATTGAAATTACTCGGTATCTCGAGCTCGAGCGACGTTCCCTGCTTTTTTTTTCTTCTTTCTATTCCTCTGCCAGCTCCGGTTCCAGAGCCCCGAGCTTTTTGGCCGAGTGCTCTGCCGTTTGTTTTCCAGTTTAACGAGCAGTGCTTGGCCACGCGATCGGGTTCTTTGAGTCACCGTTTTTGCCTGCTTTCAACCGTCCCCACCCGCCTCCGTCCCTTTCGCTGTCCTCCCGCTCTTTCATCGATCACTTTCGTCCCTTTCTTGCTCGCCGTGCAATTGACTTAACGAACTGTCGCTCGCTCTATTATCGTGCTTTCTATTATTCCGTCTGGCGTGCTCGATATCCCCGGCGAATCGTGTACAGTTCTCACGAGGATCGGCGAACCGTTCGACGATCGAGCGAACTCGGTCGTTTTACGGAATCTCCGGGCGTTTGCTCATTATTATACGGGATCCGAGATAGCTAGATGCTTTGCTCGAGTGCCTTCGACATTCCGCGTGGTATCTTCTGCATGTCGCGCAACTTGCGCATGAAATATTCCAGATTTTTATGACCCGAGTTATCGAAATTTTCAGTAGGTATCTACTTACTTCGTGGCTTCCAAGTGGAAGTTAAGATCGATCTAATTGCGATATTGGGAAAATGTCGGTAGACTTTTCCAATCAAGAATATCGCTTCTATCTGTGAGTCTGCAACTCTGAGCAGTACACACATCTAGCAGACACTCTTCGATTATCTGATCTCAGGAGAAAGAATTAGTTATTGAACCAAACAGCTCGGTTGTTAGAGCAACCTGTGTCCAACGAATGAGTTCGAATCCGAATTCAGTAACTCGATCGGATGATTCCGTTTTCTCCCCACAATTCCCAGGAGTAGGATTCCTTCTCTGCCTTTACCTTTGCCCCCAGAATCCCGCTTTTCACAGCGACCTACGACAACCACGTTGTCCGGTTAACCCTGCTCTTGTCTGCTCTTCCCGTTGAGTATCCTGTTTAGGGGCAAGGTAGAGGAAGTGAAGTATATTTGGAATACCAGTTTGTTTAACTAAACTACATAATATCATAGGGAAATTAATAAACTTTCATATTTCTTAGTGTCAGTAAAAATAAAAAACAAAAAGTAACTGAAAAATGACAAGAAGTATCGATTTCGTTAATTTACCTTCACTTTATAAACTTAAACAAAACATGTAGGTAATAAAATTAATTTATTTTATGATGTAATCAGACTAAGAAATCACAATTAAGGAACAATTTTATGTAAATATAAGTTAAAGATCTTGAAATTTACTTGCAGTAATCACAGATATAATTTCCTGTGTCAAGAAACACTGTACCCACTTTTCTCCTCTCTTGTCTCCGCTGTGATTTCTATTGCAGAAGAGACACACGACGTTCTTCTCAGCACGTTTTCGTTTAGCGTCAAATATTTACACAAATGCTAAAAAAGGTTATATAGGTAACAGACGAAACTGACGCGGTGGTAGCCATTACGCGTGAAACAAAAGCATCGGTAGGCTTTGAAATATTCCAAATTACCTTCACCTTCGGTATTCCGAATTAGCAACATGGCATTCAAACCTAAAATCTCATGTCACACTTTGTATTCTCGAAATTATCGCAAAACTGGCACGGAACCATAGAGGGAACATGCAAATGAGTCGATCAAGTGTTAAACACTAAAGTTTTGACATATTTTAACCATGATTGGAACGATTGAATACGCGCTGAAAAAGTTTTGCAGATTGACGTTTGCTTCCTCTGCAGATTAAGTCGAAAATGTAAAAATTGCGGTTCATCCACAAATGTCATTAGTAAACAGTTCATTAGCCCCTATAATCTACAGTGTTACAAATTAAATAGCGTTAGTAGTTTATTAGAAACTTCGGTATTCCAAATTACCAACAGTATTCCAAATATGCTGCACTTCCTCTATCTGTGACTCGAATAGTCCGCGCCATTAGTAAAGTAGCGACAGGTCCCCGCTCGAGTCTGCGTCCAGCAATCGGATCAACCGATTCCTTTCCCCTCGCGATTTTCAGAAATGCCATTTATCCTCGTGCCTTTGCATTCAGTAGGTACCCATGTTGCTTCGAGTGTCAGACTTTACACGCAGGTCACGGCATCATCGACTACATTTCTTGGCATAGCCATTACAAGTTTCTAAGACTGCAAAGTATCGCAAAAACTTGGCACCATCGTCCGCGCCTCCGATCGCTGCATACTTCTTCCCCAGCGAGCTGTAAACATCCACGTTCTTAGCGCTTTCCCGCGATTGCGAATCGTCACGCGGAATCATCAAAACGGCGCCGATTTCCGTCTCGTTGAGCGACACATTGGACAGCAACCGGCGCGCGACTAATCCGCGGCACCGGATTAATTAGCCCCGTTGAGTTCCACTAGATCCCCCGGTTTATCCGCGAACCGCTTAGGAAACGAAGTTTAATAATCGAGGGTGAATTCGCTCGTCAGCGTTCCGCGAAACGTCCACAGAGCGGGAGGCCGTCGTTGCGCGAGGACGACGGCGCTCGATAACCGAGTTATCAGCGATTCGTATCGCGCGAGGAGCGACGATAATTATATATCGGCGTTCGCGTTCGCCGAGGGAAGTCGGACTCGGGCAAGGAGGCGAATTAATCTGACGAGACCGTTCCGTGGCGGTTATTTAAACGGTTCCCTCGGAGCGCTGGTTCAAGCGTTATCTAATTTTATCTGTGCTGCCTCTGTTGATGAGATACGAGCCGCGCGGAATCGCGTCTGTCGCGCGATAATGGGATCAACAGCACGGCGATCGATCGTCAGACACGCGCGACCGTTTCGTCGGCGTACACGTTGCGACACTGTCGTGAGAATTTCCCCTGTTGCGTAACCCCCGCGCGCGAAATTGCGGCGGTGCGCGCTGCGAGGTGGTGAAAAAAAAACCGAGGCTAGAGCGATCTTTGGCTTGAATTGGTCGCAGTTTCACGGATGATATCTCGGCTCGCTTGTTCCCAGCCTTGGAGGGGCTGTTGCGCAAGCGTCACCGCAGCCGCGCGAAAAAGTAATCCTTCGCTAAAAAGTCCACGGTTTGTCTCGGGTCCAAATTCAATTAACCCCCCTCTCATTACGCTAGTGCGAATGGGGGGGAGGAGGAGGTGGAGGAGGTCGCTTAACCAGCCGTGCACGACCAATTAAACGATTTACTCGATTAACCGTGCCCCGTTGCCCGGAAAAGATAAACGCTTAATGGTTAACGCGACCGATAGCGCTGGGTTAAAAGGGAGGAGTGGAGTGGTGGATGTGTTTCAATTTCCGCTTTCGCTTTTAATTTCACTATACCCTCGCTTCTCCGCTTGTCTCCGGACTGCCTGCACGCCTCTGGCTCGGGATCTCTTCTTTTTTCTTTTCGTCTCGCTTCCTCCACCCTCGTACCTTGTCTCTGGATCTCCCTTTGTCCCGTGCATCGAGGGTTCTGCGACCGCTCTGTTTCCCGTCCCTTCGAGTTTTCCTGTTTTTCGTCCACGCTCGTGCGACAACTCCCCGCAATATAATGGCGGGAAATTGTGGCCAGGGTTTCGTTGTTGCTTCCTAAACGCGTATACGTCTACCCTGCAGCGGAAACTTACTCTTCTTTCTTGTTGATTCTACGGGGGTAAATGGGAGAGCAGGGTTGTTTGGTATGTTGGGCGGAACGAAGGTGCAGCGATTAGTAGGTAGCTACTATACACTTTTGGTGCTTAAGTTGCGAGCTGCAGAAGAGCTTACTCGACTTAAGGGGGATCCTATTTTTTGCCTTTAAAAACGTAGCACACTTGGGGATTTTTTTTTAAGAAACTAGCAATTCGATTCATCTGAAATTTGGAGCTGGTTTTTATGCCGTTTTTGTATTATTAATTTTGAAGAATACATATATCAAATATAATTGAATATATCACGGTGCGCAAAACTCCGTCGTGCATGATATTTATAAATATCTTCCAGGTGATCGGAAACAGAAAAATGAAACGGCGTTTTACTTTATACTCGCGTAGCTTCAGTTTGATAAACCGGAATATCGGTAACCTTCTTTTATTACATAATAAAGTCGGTGCAAAATTGGATAGCGAAAATTAACGGTTCTGACCTTTCAGTTTGGAAACTCACCCCTCTCATCGATAAATATGTTTCATTCTGGTTCACCAAATTGACGGTAGGTACATATTTACAAAGTAAAACACCGTTTCATTTTTCTGGTTCCGATTATCCGGAAGTGTAGGTAAATATTATCCACACCAGCGGAATGCATGATATTTAACTTACGAATTTTGGGCAGCGCGTCGGTGGATCATGCACATCTCTTATATTTTCACAAAATACACTGCAGCTTGTTCAAAGATGCATAAAAATCAGATCCAAATTTCCGACGAATCGAATCGTTAGTTTCTTAAAAAAAATCCCAATTTTAATACGTTTTTTAGTTTTTAAGCCCAAAAAATAGGATTCCCCTGTAATCAATCTGGAATACCTGGGAATAATGAAGACGGATGTATCGCAATCATTGCTTGCAAAATTTACTCGAGCTTTACTAACATCTCAATGGATATGCCTATCTTGTTCAGTGAGACTTACAATTAGCGTTTCCCTTCTATCGCTCCGCCATTCGCTACACCAGCGTCTCTTATTTGCATTTTCCAAGAGCGCTCCACGATGCTGTCGCCGGGTCTGCAGGCGATTCCGGGGAGTCGCGTTGGAAATTAGACAGTCGTCGTTTACGGTAGAATGCAATGAATTCTGTCGGTATTTAGGTCCATTTATCTGGGATGGAGATCGACCGATCTCTCTCTTGTAATTCGACGGAGCTGTTTACGTTATGTTGCGGATCCTAGCGGGGGGAAGGAAAATCGATTTCACGGCGTGATAAAGTTCTTTTCCCCGGTACCTGGTTGCTTCCTTTATTCCACGCTCTCCTTTCCGACGATTTGAGCGCGCCAATGTAAATGCAAATACGGCTCCTCTCTGGCCCGACGTTCCGCCGTCGACGCCGCCGTCTCCGCTGGTCCTCTTTAAATTCCTCCGTGCTGAAGGACCGTCTGCCTTTTCTTCCAGCTTCGTGCCTTCCCTTTGGGAATTATTACCACGACCGACACGTCGCTGACTGCAACGAGCGTAATGCGTTCATCGCGCCGATGATTTGGTCGGTCGCAGTGTTATTCCTCCTTGGCTCCCTTCTGTCCCCCACCTCTTTCCCATCATCGATATTTCCCAGCGCGATCGCTTTTAATAAATACAGCCCGCCGGAGATGGTAAATCGGAAACAGGATTCGATTGCGGAAGAAATAAATAAATATCGGTTCTGGATAGACGGAGCGATCGGACGAAAGCAAAAAATTGCGTGGAAAAGCGACGACGAGGTAGCGGCGGATGGACGAAACGCATGGAATTCGAAGCACGTGCACCGAATTCACGGGAACCTTTATTAAAGCGCGCGTATAACTATCGAGCAGTTTCGCGTTGCATAAAAAGCGACCAACGGAAGGTGGGTAGAATATACACAGAAAGGAGGGTATCGGCGATTAGCGTAACAGCGCGGTGCCGTTTCGATCGTGCCCGTTAGACTGGACAGCGAGAGTTCCCTGTGAAACCCACCCCGTCCTTTATCCATCGGAGTTCACCAACTATCCGCAAACTGCTCGCGAATAGGGCACATGTTCCTTTACCGTTCGCTTAGGAGTCAACTACTTCAAAGGGAAGCTCGTGAACTGAGCTGCCCGGGCTGTTTCTTCCACGAGTCGCCTCTGTATTTTCCGCAATCTTAAACCACGTTTTCAATCCTCCTTCGACCTTAGCTACGTGGGACCAAGTCCTACGTATGCTTACCGCGATTGAACAATTTAAGACTTTAAATACATTGCATTCGTATCGAGTAATATATTTAATAACTAAATCAAACGTCTCGTATTATTACGCAGGACGTGCCATTTCCTTAACACAGGCCCAATGTTAAGGCTGTAATGTTAAAAAGACATTTGTTCAGTATTTTATTTTGTTACATATATATTCCGAGAAAAATACTTTTTTTTCTCCTAAGTACCTACAATATTTATTAAGAAAAATATTGATAACAAATTAACATAGGTACTGACACAGTATCTTTTTAATAGCGGAACAGCGAACTGTTGAAAAAAAATACTCTTTTTCTCTCAAAATATCCACGCATTCCAAGATTCCGAGATTTTTGAGTTATAGGTCTGTGAGACCCAACGCGCACAATGATGTAATTTTAATTTACTGGTGTTACGCTGATCCCCTAATTTTCCGCGGGAATTGCCTCGCCGAGGTTTCCGTATCATTCAGTTATCCCGCTGGCCGGTTGGAGCGGCATCGAAGATTCCTCGAGCAGACGGAGAAAACGCCACGGTGGAAAGAACGTGGACGTGGGTACGGTTCGAGTGGAACTTGGACGGGAGCGAAACCCGTTTCATCGGATACCAAAGAGCGCCGTGTACGCAACGGAGGAGGGGCGAAGGGAGGAGGACGGTGGAACCGCGTGCCAAGAGTGACGATGTAAACGTCATATATCTAGAGGGGAAAGGATATTTCGATCTCGATGGGTGGGCCAGCGTGTATCCACGGTCCTGGACAGATTCCTGCGTGTCGAGCGTCCCTCTCGGAGGATCGGGAGGACGCGCGAGCGCGGCCCCGTCGTGCAATTTCGCGGAAACGCGAGCACGCGCGCCCGTGAAAAGCGCCTTTCCCCCGCGTTGGCACGCGATCGATCCGCCGGTCGGGGAATTCGTGGCGCGAAGTTGCCGCTCCGCGGGCAGCGGCGACGGGGTGGGCGGTGGGAGGAAATTGCCAGGCCGGACGGAGAGAAAGTCGTTTCAATTTTCGCGGTTTCGAGATAATGAAATTTACCGGCGGCTTGACTCCGTTGACGAGCGCGAATCGAGTTTGCCCCGTAAGTGGGACGACTAACGGCGTAACCGGTGTCTCGCGACCGCCATTACGATGCGTTCCGTTCGCGTCGTTCTCCTGTAATTTCATCGACCCCGCTGCCTGTTCGCCGTTTTTTTCCCTCCCCCCCCTTCTTCGATTCGAGACGCAACGGCCGCCTTCGTGGCAGCCACGATGCGACAGCCTGTGACAAAAAATACCATCGTGTACGCCGGCAATTGCCTGGGGAAAATATTGCAAGCTTTCTACAGCGATGCTGGGGGGACAGTGCTCTACCACCTACTTTACTAGAAGATGTATCAATGATTCACGTCTGCTTTGACGATTGTTTTCGCGATGCAAAGAGTTCTACCGCGGTTCTCGCTGTTGAGTGATGGTACATATGATTACCTTTAGACTGGTGGTTAGAATCAGTGATGGTAATTCCGGTGAAACGACAGCTTTAGGGGGACTTGGGGCATTTCGATGCAAGGGGCACAGTGAAACATTAATATTATCTGGATATCGGCAGGGAGCATCATATAACAATAATAATAATAAGTCGACTTTATTATTTTATAATATGAGTTACAACGCAGTTGAGTTTGAGACGCAAAGTACAGAATGGGCGAGGCTCAGCGCAGCTGTTATTACGCCTAACCCAAATAATCTTATGTCATCTATCAAGATGATAGCTTATAGGGTGTACTGCGATTACGTTTTGAACGTCTAACTGTTTCTAGGTATCTAGAGAATATTAATTCATTGTGCCGCTTGCACGAAAGTGCCCCAACTCTCCCCACGTACGGTGCAGGCGAATGAAAGAAGCGTGCAAGTGGGTAGATACAGCGGCGATTCAAAACTTCCGATTTTCTTCTGATTGCTCCAAGGTCTCCAGCTTCTTCCCACGCTACACATTTCGCGGAAGAGATTCCAAGGAACGGGCTGGTAGTTTTTATTACGCGATCGCGTAGCGCTCTAGTTTTACGTGACCCGAAGTGTCTAACGGTGCACTCCGCGAGGATTGTATTCTTACAGCTTACTCGCCGCGAAGTGCGCATGTTAAACGAGTTTCCAGGGATACAGCGTCGCTGGAGAACGAGTTTGAAATTGCCTCCGATAAGGGGGCGTTGCGTAAATTCGCGATTAAAGTACGGGTAATCGGTGATACCGCTGGACGGTGGACATAAACTCGCTAATTTGCGTACGAGGGAACGCGTCGAGCCGTTAATCGCGCGGACGTCGTGAAACGATACGTGGCTGGCAGCCGGGAGTGAAATATCTTTGAGGGGTGGGGTGGGGTGGGGGGGGGGGGGCCAAGTTTGCGACGTCGTTTCCAATTTTCGGTATGGGCGTCCAATGATGTCTGTGGCGAAGTATCATGTGATCGATAACCCCCGTCGCTGGAAGCGAGTGGCGCACACCTCGCTACGCGTCGTGAAGCACGCGCGAGCGCGCGTATCCGCTCGCGTGAAACACAGATTCGTCCCCCCCCCTCTCCGCGGTCGCTGTGCTTCCCTCGTTTCCGTGCCCCCTCGCCGCCCCTACGTCGCTCCTGCTTTTTCCTCGTCCGCGTCCTCGCTTTTTCCGTCCCGCGCGGGAGACTGGAACTTTAATTGAGGGTCGTTTGGGTATTCCGGCTGGCGCGAATTTATACCGTAAACGGGCGCACGCACGTACGTGTAATTTTAAACACCGGCCTGGCGTAGCCAACGTTCGTTTCATAATTATGCGCGTAACGAGCATTGCGGAAGGCAGTTGCACCTACGCAACATGTACGCACGCTAACCGGGTTGTAAAAGCGCGGTGAAAAGTCTCGATGGTTTTGGTGGATGGGAAGGTGGGGATTGAAGTGTAGAAGGTGAGATGAATTTGATTCTTTTAACACTTTAGCGCCCAGTGTGACGTATACGTCACATCATTTTCAGACGTATAAAAAAAAAACGATAGTCGATAATTTTGGGTCCTAAAACAGTTCGGGTTCTATAAATGGCTCCGAGGTGCAAGAAACGTCGCAACCATGGAAACGTTGCCCTTGTTTTCTTTAAACAGTTGAGAGTAAAGTTATTCTTTTCACATTTTATTTGGTACATACGTGTAAATTAATTGCTACTATTAAATGCTTGTAAAGTCTGATTTATGAAAAAAATTGCTTTTTTAATCCGCACATGCCCAGTTTGACGTAAACGTCACATCGACAAAATCATATTTCGACTGGCTGTTTTGGGAAAACAACGATGAAGTGCACGTATTGAGACCATTTCTCAGTTAACTAATCGCAAGAAATCATTTCTTTCCGCCGGGAAAAGTGTCTGGGCCTTAATGGGTTAATAGAATATCTGCGTCCTTTAAATACTGGGGTAAACGTCGAAGTAGATAGGTATCTTAAAGCGCTGAAATGAATAGGAAGAAGAAAGGATGGTAGAAGGATGAAAAAGAATTACGTATGGTACATTGCCAGACACATGATCAAAGAGCGTTGCACAGTCATCGTTCACTCGCATTCACCCTATTTACATATTAATAGAAAACCTTGCGCGCCGAGTTTCCATCGTCCTGAATAGCATGCTGGTGGTCTCGCACACGTCGGCGTCGTTCCCGTGACCTCGCGGTGATCCTGAAAATTGTCTCGATTGGAAAAACGCGACACCGATTGACGCGCGCCAACACGTGCAGATTCGCGCGCTCGTCAGCCAGAAAATACAGAACGCTTCCGTTCTATTTACATAAGATCTTATCGCTATCGTCCCCCGAACACGTTAAGTACTCTCCGAAGCGATTCATTCTTGGCGTAATTAAATCGAGGCCCCGCCGTTCGCGGCTGCCTCTCCAACGATCCTCGGCGTCCACTCGACTCGCGTCTTCCCGGAACTGGTAGCGATAGAAATTCGTGGAACGATACGAACGTAGCGGGTACGCTACTCCAGGAATTTCGCTTTACTCACGCCAGGGACATGGTGGTTACGAAATCCGACTCGATGCTTCTTCCTTCGCATAGCAGGGTTGGTAAACACGGTGCAGGATTAAAGTAACCATGCTCCGAGCGTCAGCGTAAACGAATTGACAGGAATACCAGGTGACAATCCAGCCCGAAACCACAATCACAGCCACTACGTCAGTCGGCGATGCTTGATGGTTTAATTTACAGCCGCGCTATACCTTTTCCAGTTACCGCAGCCGCAGATTCTCGTTGACTCCGCGCGTGGTAATTAGAATCGAGCGGCGTTACCCGCCGCGTAGTCTTTTTCTATCCACGAAACAATTTTCCACTGATTTCCAATCTCATTTCGAGCCGCGCGCGGGCGTTTCCATCCCGCCCGAGCAAACTGCTGGATTTATTCCCGGCTTGTGCGCGCGCGCGTACCTTGGATGAATAATAGCGGGCCGTGTCATTGTTTTCCCTCGTCTTTTTTTTCCCCCTCAAAGCGGCTGGCAGGTGGGACAATCTATACCGCCAAGCTATTTCCGATTGTTCTTGCCGCGTCTCACGGAGGATCGTAACTTCACCGTTAAGCGCGCGACGCGTTTCAGCTCGGCTCCTTTCACGTCCCGCTTTCAAGGATGCCCGTTCCGCTCGCCGCGGGCCGAGGAAACGGAGTGAATTCGACGTGTCCATACGCGATGACCTTGGAGGGATCTGAAATCGAGAGGGACAGGGATTATTTAAACAGACGGCGACCAACATTCCACCTCTTTGCAGTACATTCGCAAGGCACGCTCGAAATTCACACCTTCGGTTACCTAATACAGCTGCGGGCTACTCTGACTTCCCGCAAGCTCGAGTGGTTAATTTGTTGAGCCTTTATCAGTGCTAAGTAGCAGGGGAAAAAAACAAGTTTTCTCGTCATTCTTATCAGTCAATACTTTGATTACGTCGCACACTGCAATATGCGCCTCGAAGGCCGTCTATAATTACTCAGCGTCGATATCTTCGTGACGCTCGCGCCAAAACCGTGCTCGTCCTCGTCCTCTGTGGACGGACGCACGGGGCGAGCTGAGAGAAAGCGCGCAACCGCGCAGAAACCGTCGCGAATCGACGGGGAAAGGAGGAGGACGGAGTGAAATATTTATTCAGCGCGAGGGGCGAACGCGCCCCGTTGATCCTGTATTCCGCGGAGGAAGTTGAACGGAACGAGCGACAGCGGCGGCTGTGTGTACTGGAAACGGGGGTAGATGGAGCAGGAAGGGCGGGGCGCGCGTGTCTATGACAGTAATAACTGGTCCCCCGCGTTGCAGTTACGCCGTCCACGAGGGCACTTGTCACCGTGGCTCGGGTCGCTTCGAGTTTAGTTGGCATGCGCTAATGCATAGAGCCACGGCACGCCGCGCACAATTATAAATACGTTCGTGTCCACGGACGTATTGCCAGCCGGCGTGCACCAGCGTCGACTTTCTCCTTTGCCGAGCATCGAACATATGCGAGCGCATACGTCCCCCGCCTCGATTTCCTTCGAATTTCCTCCGGCACCGATCGTCCGTCGCCATTTTGAATAATAAAAATTCCCACCCAGACGGTGTTACGAACGTCCATAAACATTAAACACGCGTCCCAGAAATCCGGCGAAAGAATGCGTAGGACTTGTTGGCCCGCTGATCGGAACAAAGATGAGAGGATCGTGGCGAGAGATGAAAGACGCGGGGCCAAGGGTTTCCTCGACCTTTCCCTCGTGTTTTCTTCTTCGTCCTTTTCTCGTCGCTCCCCCGAACCCCCACACGATCCCTCGCCCGTGCTTCTCCCGTCTCCCCGGTCGATGCACGCGTGTCGTTCGCAGAACTTAGGCCCAGCACAATGCTTCTCGTTTATGAGAGGGATCCCGGGGTAGGTTTACGACTGGAGGCCGCTGCGTGGAACGGAGGAGGATAGACGGAACGAGCTGGGAGAAAGCAGTCTTCGAAATTTCCTGCTAGCCTCGTCGGCCCTCCTCGGGGCCGATATTCGAAAAATCCCCGAGCTTAATTGCCCGGCGAGGTCGACCGAGTGTGTTTGCTTTTTTTCGTCCCTTTTCCCAGGCCGCGCGGAGCCGAGCGCAAGGGGAGCGTGGCCGAGCACCCGCGGACAGTGTCTGCGAGAAGTTTGTCCGGCTCGAATCGATCGGTTCGACCGCGGGGCGAAGGATTTCATAAGTTTGCCTTTCGGGGAATAATAATCGCGGTGGCGCGGATCGATCGGCTCGGCCCCTTTGTGCCTCTCTCTCGAGTAGCGCAACCACGGGGCGCGCGAAACGGACCAGCCAGAAGTTCGGACTCGTGGAGTTTCCCTCGTCGAACGCAACGAATCGAAAGTAAAACTCCCCTCGACTGGTGGTAGGTAGACTGTTCTTTCTCCCGCGTCGGGCACAAGTGGTTCGCACCATTGAATTTTCCTCGGCGTCCTCGGAACCACCGGGCCTATCTCGTTAAAGTACGACGATTCCATCCTCGGCTCGCGCCTGGAACCTTGGCCCGTTCCTCCGCCCAACGATACTCCACGCGTATTTACACGATTACCGCATCGGTATTATGCAACCGATGCGTGATTACCTGTTACTGGCACCGCTCTATGCGATTACCGTTCAAACTGTAGCGGCGAACGTTGCGTTTGATCGGGTGGAATAATTTAACCGGGCTAACGGATTTGGAGAAATTCAGGGGTTCGTTCTAATTAAGGCAATATACACGGCGATGTCGCTACGGTTGTAGGGAATACGGTAGACGGCCCAATTACTGCCACCTTAAGATTATAATCATTTCACGTGTTGTTTAACCTAAAAATCGACTCAGATTGAAACATAATATTATTTAACTAAGGTGGTATCGGCGCACTGATTCGGTCACAATACAAAGTTTATTTTATTTTATTTTATTTATCCGACGAAACGTCGGATTTTTTTTATAAATAATTGACAAACAGCGATGATACTTTATTTTATTTTTAAATAAATAAAATAAACTCAGTGCGCCGATACCACCTTATTTAATATTTACGGTCAAAAGTTTAAAGTGAAAATTATAATATTATTTAACATCTCTTTAATTAAAAAAATTGTTTTATGAATTAAATATGAAGAATTTATTAATAATTAATTAAAATTCGCGAGCGATCCTAGTGTACCCATAACTGTCACCTCAAAAATCGTCTTGTCCGTATGACTGCCACCCAATAACTGTCGGTCCTAATAACTGTGACCAGATAACTAACGGTCCCTATCATTGACAATGAGACCCGATTACAGTCGGCCCTAAGACTCGATTAGGTACTGCCAGTCCCTTTTACCGAGATCCGGTTAACTGTCGCAAATTTAAACTAAATTAATAGCCAGGATTATAAGAATAAGCAGGTATCACCGGATCGCACGCTAGGTTCCCATGTCTATTACACGTTTCTGATTTTGAGGTTACCTAGAAGTTGGAACGTTGAGAGATGACAGTTATGCGTACTTCACGTTCTTTTGTCCCGAATACTGCCAACGGTAATAGGGACAAGCCCAAAAATTTTGTCCCTAATGATGTCACCGTTAATTTTATAATTGAACAATAAATATTATGTATTTTATTCGTTATATCATTAAAGTAATTCTTATAGACCGGAATAATTCATTTTATGTAATAGATAGAGGTTGAATAGAAAAACTACTACTAATGTCGTCGCGTTTTTGACGCTCAAATGGCACTTTCATTTTTCAATATTATTTTTTAAGCACTAGGTACATATGAGTGCATATATTTGTTTTATTTTTATGTAATTCAGAATCTCCGTTTAATAATACCATTTTTTTTGTACATTTTTTTCATACGTTACGTTTTTATAACATAAAATAAATAAAGTGGCAGTAATTGGGACACTGGCAGTAATTGCGACATCTACCCTATGTTTCGGAGCAGGTCCCGAGTCGATTTTTAACTGATTTATACCGTCGAATTACGCTTGAGTGGGGGCTGAAACGAAGGGCGTTTAGTGTTTAATTCTTTTGAATTAGAAACACGATAGGTTAATGTGTCTCTCGCGTTTGGCTAGCCGTGGATCCGCAACCTTATCGTATTATATTCTTAGGGAAAGGAATATATCGTACTTCGGGGACGCATCTGTTGCGGGGCCATAAATTTCCACCCCCGTTTTCGCAGTCCCACCTTTCATTCCCTCTTGCGCGCTCACTCCCCTCGGCCCGGGCGACTGTTCGTCCGCGACTCGTAAATCATCCTGATCACAATTTTTCTAATTTCATCCCCCCCCCAACCCCGCCCGCTCGGATTATCGGTCCACGTCACGACCCAACGGTCGCATAAATGCTACTAGACCGTCGGCAAATTGCTTCGAACCTTCCGGTGGGCTCTGGAACGGGCGAGGGGTTCCCTTTTGCGAACGAAGGTGCTGGCGTTGATCACGTGTCCCTTCGAGAGGGACGGAGCGCTTTTGTTTCGTGATTAGTTACGAGGAAGGGAAACGTTGATCGGTAGACCGGGAACGAGGAATACGAACTTCTTCAAATATGTAACCTCGAAGCATGGGATAACGAAATAACCTGGGTGGCTGCAAATATTTAACCGGTGCGGCGTAATTTAGACTCGACAGCCCAAGAGACTTTCGTGAATAATCGCGTAACCACGGCAGTTTGATAACGTATCTAACAGGCGAAATTCTCACTGGCCGTGGCTGCGGGGAGATCCCGCCGTGGGAGAGAAAAAAAAAGGATTAATGATAATCGACGGGGGCAACACAGTATCCTTCGAAGGTCTGGTTCGGGGCTTGCCTTCTGAAAGAATACGACGACGGTCGTGCCGCTGGCGATGGCGATGGTAATATCGATTTAGCGAAGGTTCTTCTTCGCCTCCTCCGTCTCCTTACCTCTTGTATATACTACGTGCTCCGTAACCGAGATAAACTCCCACCGTGGTACTCGTTCTCCTCCCTCTGCTCATCGTTCCCCCCCCCCCATCCCTCTCTCACCGCACCGGTCCACCCTCGTTTTATCTGCTTATTTATTTCTCGTTGCTGGGTTCTTTACCCGTTACGCGTTCCCAGCTTCTTTCGCGGGCTCCAGCCTCCCGTCTCCACTCGCTGCGGGCAAAGAGCACCCAACCAACGGGCTGGGGACAATAATTGCAGTCCGTGGAAATCGTTTTAAACTTTTTCGTGAAGAAAATCGCGAAACGTCTGCCGTGACTATTCACGGCCGTGCTCTCCACCGCCTTCCGCTCGCAGCGGAAATCGCATTCACGGTTAGATGAAAACGCTACACCGCTGGCTCGGGGCGTGTTACATTTTGCGACAACCCGGCCGACGCGTGTACCTACGGTTTATCGTGTCGGCTGCAGGTCGGAGTCGCGTGCAACGTGTTGCTCGATTGTTGATCGAATCTGTGTCGGCGTTTACCGTTGCCGTGCCTCCGATACACGCGTATCGAGCGTCTGACATGCACCGAGCACACGGCAACTCTCGGCGAGGCTTCCTTACACCTCCGCGAATTATGCGGCGAATTCTATTTACACCCGCGAGACGGCAGTTTTCGAGTCGACGATGAATATGCGCCTGAAAAGCCGCCGGCAACTCCGTGGGAATAACGCGGGGAGTTGAATATCGAGGACGTGGATCGAGCGATATATCATCGCTTAATTGCCCCGCAAGCGTGTAATTCTCAATCGTTAAAGGCAATTTAGTCGTCTGCGGAGGGCCACTAAATTCTCCGCCGAAAATTCGGAGGAATCGCTTCTCAATCCCGTGTTTCTTCTTCGGTTCATTAGCTTCGTTGCGCTTTCAACTCGATCGATTTTCGTTAAACTGGAGCCGGTGCAAACTCCTCGGCTAGAGTAACGGCAAGTTAGCCGCGCTAGGTAATAAAGCCTAGCCGTTTCGGGGTCGTTTTATTCGGCACGGGAGTCAGTGAAATTCGGCGAAGCTCCGGCAGCGTTGTTTCGGGGCACCTCGTAATTTCACCGCTTGCCAGGCAGACTCTATCGTACGCTGGTAATTTTTATAAACACATAGGACTCGTTCATGCATTATGGATGCGGTCCTGGTGGCGTCGCTGATTCGGGGAGCTACGCTTTACGGGGAAAGTAAAACGCGTTCCTTCGCTTCGGCAGAAAAGCTTGCTCCTCTGAGCGCCCGAAAGTCTCCGGTGCTCTCGTATTTCAGCGGATATTATGTAAGCCAGGAACAATAGATCGGTTATTTACAATGGGAATAGTTACTTGCTGCCGCGAAGTGAGCTCGGTTTCAAGTATTATGTGGGGGATATCCAATTAAGAATGATCGTTATTTTTAGAGCGTAAGAGAAAGACACGTATAAACAATGAACAAATATTAAACAAAATCTTAGCAACCGATAAACATTTACAATAAAAGAATAACTAAATGTAAAACGTTAATAACCCACTTAATTCATTCCAGAATTTACAAATACAGACAAGTTACCAACGCAAAATCCCTGCTACACTCGAATCTAGAGTAACCCAAATTCTGAATTCTCTTCAAGAATATTATAGATATAGGAACGTCGTTGTTAATATATTTGCTTTTAGGGGAGGAACAGAATTGGATATCAGTACCACAGATATATCTAATCCTCATCCATTAGTGTCAACTCCAAGCTCCAATTATACTTTGCGATAAATAGGGCAATGTAAATTCGACAGTGAAATGATCGCAAGGTTTGATTGATCCTGTTTCAGAGAGTCGCGTGTATTCTCGAATGGAAACACTAAAAGCCGATTGAGTGGCCATATACGTACTGTTTACGGCCCTAAGCATGGCTCTGCTCCTTACTTCTCCCCGTTTTTTTTTTCTCGCCGACCTTGTCCCGACGCTCGAAACCTGTTTACTTTAACGCCTGGATGATCTGACACAGTTCCCTATATCTCTTCCAGCGACGCTGCATGCGTGGTCAGCGAAATACGAGAAGTGGGTCAGCTCAGCCGGGCGTTCTAGTAAACATGTTTCGAGCGTCGGGACAATGGGCGTGAAAAAAAAAATGCGTGGGAAAATAAACACGCGGGTCTCGCTTAGGGTCGCAAGGAGTACGCGCCTCGCGCCTAAAGCCTCTCTCTCTCCGTTCCCTATTAATCTCATTGACGAATGCACGGAACCATAAAGTGGAGCGCCGTGAACAGCTCTGTGCGCGAATTCTACTGTCTCGATTGTGCCTCGCGGAAATAATACGATACAAAAGGAGTGAACGACGAAGTCTGTGACCCTTTAACTCTGTTCCAGTCAAGTCAGATGCTCACGGACGGAACGAGAACAGTTTTTGCATACTAGGTACTGTTCCAAGGTTTCGGAGGGTGTTGGCTAGGGCTGGGACTATTCGAATAATTTACTATTCGAATATTTTACAAGTATTCGAATGCTACGAATGAACTTCGAATATTTGAGTATTCGAATGTTATTATTCAAATACTATTCGAATACTATTCGAATGAGGTGGGTTAAAATTAGCTTACAAGATTTCACCATGACAAATAAACCTATATTCGAATTATATTCGTGAAATAATTAAGCAACTGAAGTATTCGAATATTCGAATACCGAAAAATTCGACAAATAGTCCCAGCCCTAGTGTTGGCACGGGGAGGAATATGTGCTACCTACTTTGTGATCTTAGAAATCTAGATTTAGGTAGAATTAGAATTCTTCAATGTACCTGTGCAAAACACGGCGTGGTTGTCCCAGAGGTACCTATAGAGTTGTCGTAATTCGAGATAATGATTCGTAATGATTTACTCGCTTCTGTTGTTGCACGGTCGGAAAGCAGTAGCCGGTTGTGCAACAATTTGCTTAGGATAGCGACAGAAATAGAGTACGGGGACAAGAGCCCGAGGGATAGGTAGGAGTAAATGGGAAAGAGAAAATTACGTTTGGTAGCGGGCAAACTCCTGTGAGAAACAGACTGCGAGCGCCCGGCGAGGGTGGGCGCAGGAGGGCGACTGCAGACGTCTTCTCTTCCGTTTCCCTCCAGCTATTGTCCTCTTCGCGAGTCTGTGTTCGGCAAAATCGTACTAGTAATGAGGAAGCAAGTCTCCCCGTCCCGGGAATTAGAACCTTTACTCTGTCTGCGCGCGATAATGCTTCGTTGATTCTGAAATTGCGTCGCTTCCCCACGGTAGCTTGTTGGCTCTACTTTCTTTTACTACTTTCTGGCCGTCCCGTTTCCCTTTGCCCGCTTCTGTAAACGTGATTCGCCGTTGCAGCCTTTCACGCGATTGAACGGTTTACCGTTTGACTTTCTCCCGGAATCGACGCGCCCGAAACGAAATCGACCCTCGGTGGTCTTTCGGAACAGATAATTCCATCTATAGATAATAAGGAAACATAAACAACGGGATGGCAATGTAACTTGTCGATAAACGGAGTAATAATTCGGTATACCAGTAAAACAGCATCGTCATATCTATATATAACGATCCCGACGATAATATCAGTTTGCTCACGTTGATCCGATTTAAATCTTCCGCCGCCTACACAATTATGCAACGTCTATTCCAGCGTACCAGCTGATGGTGTTAAGTCGGGAGCTCGTAAAGCCGCGCGTAAACGCAGTAATTTAGGAAGCTGGCAGCGTTAATAGTTAAGACGTGAGCACGGCCGCGGGAGCAAAGTGGATTAAATGGAGCAGGAGCACTATTTTCGACGATTCCCGTTGCGCTCTTCGACTTTCCATTGTCGATTCGCTGATCGTCGCGCCTGACCTTTAATTCTCGCGCACCAATCAACAACGCGAGCAACGTTCCCTGAAACGCATCAAAGCTATGCTATAACCGCTCCTACTGTATTACGCGCCCGAGTGGAAGTACAATGCCGCGTGGATTCGGCCTCCGAGCGATAAAATAATCCTCTGATAAGCAGGCGAAAGGATGGAATTACCTTGCTGTCCGTCTGGCCAGCATTTCCATCGTTTAATCTGCCGCTTCAAGCGCCGCCTTCCCCTTGCTGCTCGCGGAATCTGTGACTTGCTTCACGGGCGATGACTTTAAGTATCGTTTTCCGATACCCTTTCCCGTTTAAAAACCTTGCGCATTAACGCTAATCACCGTCCAGATATCGATCAACCTGTCGTCCGTCGTTTCCTTTCGTTATCCCGTCTAACGACAGCCCGCCCTCCCGCTCGGTCCATTTGAGTCTCTCTTTTCACGAACTAGCGATTAAATCAGGGGACAACGAGGGGTAAGGTTGTCAAGTGCAAAATTCCTTCGGGCTGTTCCCGGGCGGCGTATCTCGAATTGCGACGCAGGCAATAACGAGGGCCGGCGATATTAAACGGTAGTACTTCACTCCGCGCTCTCGTTATCGTTGCTTAGCCGCTATCGTTATTGACGTCACCGTTGCTTCTCGCAAGCTCTAATCTGTTGCCGAGACTACAAAGACGCTAGCCGTGCGCCGGTTGTAGATAATACGTGCCGTGCCATCGCGAGACGGTCGGAGTGCATCGACGTCCCCGCGGTATCGCGGTGTTCCGCCGCGGAACATGATAATCCCCTGATAACGAGCAGCGGCGATTGCGCGACGACGACGCGGCCGGGCCCGCGCGCGTTTGACACCGTGCACGAGAGCAGCCTCGGCGGCCACGGGACGCCGGGGGCAGCGCAATTTTTCGGCGGCCGGGGAATAACAAAGCTAGCCTCGCCGTGGCAATGGAATCTGCTGCTGGCAACGGAATCGAGCTCACTAATAGCCCGTGTATTTCTGGTCGACGAAAAACACGAGCCGCGTGCATCAACGTTACTATCTGTGAATCCCACGAGTTGTGGACACTGCGGCGCGTTCTTACGTTGCTAATTAAGAACAGGAAACGGGGATGTAGGTTTTGTGATATTAGGACAAGGATATTACGAAGTTCTGTTCATTCCATGTGTGGGGTTAAAAGTTGAAAGTGTCGGAGGTTAATATTTTTAAGTGATTCTACAAAAATTAGGTAACTTGTCCCCAAGCCATGATTAGTATAAATACCTGCATCATGATATTTCTTTTCTCTTAAAACAAAAGAAAATTATCTTAGTTTTGTCATCTAACTTGAATAATTTAAAGAATTCGGACGCCAAGAATTTGTTATCTTAAAAGTAATAACTTGGTGCAGTGATTACCAACCGGTCGCGAAATGTTTTCTGCGGGGTCGTCGCGGTTATTCAAATATTATTAAGTTAGAAGTACATTCCGAAGTACCTATTTTTAACGTGTTTTCTTTACTCTACCTTATATGGGGCGGGAGGTGTAAGTTGTTTGAATATTATAAAAGGTGAACGCGTCTCACGAAAGTTCGGGAAGCACTGACTTAGTGGCTTTAAATGCAACGTGACGCGCTTCACTGTTGCATTCGGAGTGTACTTTGCGTTTCGTTCGCTCACGTTATCTTCCTCGAGACGATTGACTCGCGCGAGTAGCCCGACTCTCTCCTTTCTCGGGTCAACATACTCGCGGGCGAAAAGCGTGGAATCTTCGCGTGCCCGAGCGCTCTGGCGGCGTTGCGCGTCGATTCCGCCTCCGTTTGCTCGTTTTCGCCCTCTTTTAGTGGACATCGATCAGCGGGAACCGTAGGTATACGCTCGTGCGGTATCCGCGCTGGGGATCGCGCGTGTGCACGCGCCAATGAATGCGAACCTGCACGGACGCCGTCACGAGCACCTCGCTATTTACGAGCTGGCAGGTAATTAGTTTCAAGGTTACGCTAGTCATGCATATACAAACTCGATCGAGATCGGAGCGACTTATCGCGGGGCACTTGAATCAGCTGAGCAGTCTAACCTATCGTAGATGCTGGTATAGTGCTGGACACTATTTTTTGTCGATCGGTCACGTGAAAAGTTTACCGAAATTCCTGCAAAGTAAATAGTGTATCATCTGATACATAAATGGCATTGTTTTAAATGATCAATTATTAGTTAAAAGAAGATGGCGTATTGTTTCAACTTTAAGAACCAGTGGGCAAGTGACTATTCAAAGTGACCAATTTTATCGTCAAAAAGATATGTCGCAATAAATTGGCCCCGTTAAAATTGCTTCCTCCGTCTCATTAACTTCTTACATGATTTTTATGAAGAGTGTATATGCTTTTTCTTTGGCATTTACCGTAAAATGGGGGAACATTGGCAGGTTTTGGAAACATTTTGTTATACAATTTAAAAATTAACTTGTTTACATTTACTTTAAGTATAAACAATTAAGTGTTTATTCTTAATTGTTTATTCTATACTTAATTGTTTATTCTAAAAATACGATCGATATCTGAATTATTTTATTTACTTTAAGTATCCTATCATAACATTGCATCTTTTGTGATTGTACTAAAAGTACCAAAATGCATAAAACTTGTCTCCTTTCCTTCTTTAATACATGTTAAAAACGTTAGTCTACCGGGGTAACATTGGCACATCATGTAGATAACATTAGCGGATTAAGTTTCACTAATCTGAGGTCAGTAAACTTAAATTTGTTTATCTTATTTCATTTTTTACATCTTAACTAAAATCAATTCGTAACGTGGGCACATCATATAAATAGCATTAACAGGTTAAGTTTTACTAACCTGACGTAAAACAACGTAATTTCGGTGTATGCCAATGTTACCCCCCGCTGCCAATGTTCCCCCATTTCACGGAATGTTTCAATTAGTGTATACATAGTCATATATTCGGCAAGAAATAGCGTCGAGTACTATATTACGTTAGATCGCCGGATCGTTACTTCTCGCGTACCAATTCCGCGATTTTCAATCTCTTCATCGCCAGAATTATCTAGAAACGTCACCTAGGTAATCTTACTTTCTACTTGCTCCTCCGAGCATTGCAAATACGCCATTCACTCCCAAATCATCCTAACACTATTGCCCTTCGCCAAAGCTAAAGCTACCAAAGGACCCCCTAAACGCACAGCAGAGATCTCCTCGCACCTAATTACATCGCCAACGAGCCTCGTTTACGCTCGCACAATTTTCGTCACGGCGCGTCGTTATTGGATCCCAGTTTCCCGCGAAATTAACAAGCAGCCACGTCCACGGACCGGATAAAGGCCGTTTCGTTTCGACAACGTTATCGCGAGCTCGCTGTAATTATGCGAGAGCCTGTGTGCGCGCCACCCACCTGCGTTGCAACGTTGCACGCTCATTCACAGCGGTCATTGTTGGGCCGTGGCGCGCAGAGTTACCTACCATCGCCCCGGCCGCGAGCTTGGTTCGCACGGCGGAGCGCGAGTTTTCGCGTGGGCCGCGAAGGACGGCCGGGAGAGCAACGGCTTCATTCGTTATCGACTTCATAGAAAGGTCCGCGGACCTCTGGCGACCGGTCGTATCTCACTGGCAACCCGTGTAAAAACCTCGAGTCCTTCTTCGGTATTGCGCCGGCCAGTATCTAATATTTCAAGGGGAACTGGTTTCCTCCGCGTAGGCAACGCACTCCTCTCGGCGTATACCGATCCGTTGATAGCGGACGGCCGTAACGTCCCGCGGGGATGGCGAGCCTTTATCGCTGGTTACACTTTCGCTGGATTTCTGTCAGCGATAAGAGCAGGCCCGTAGATATCCGCGCTTAACGATCGGCCGCGCAAGGTGCACCGATGGTAGGTCGCGGCCGCGGAAAAGCAGGCGAAATTCCTCCGGACCCGTGCTTCCGGGTCCGTTGGACGCGGAGAGCCGAGCGCGGCGAGACCGGGCGCGCTTCATTCATCGCTTTATTGCTGGCTTTTGTGCGCCCCCCGCTGTTCAATCTAGCGGGAAAGCGGACCCCGATAGCATGGGAACACGTACAATGGGGAAATATGAAACGCGCACACGCGTACACATATTTTAATTTCCTACCGGACGTTCACTTTATCCCGCCCGCGCTGTTCCCAACATTTTCGCAAAAGGTAAATCTGGAGTATCGACATTTTTCGATGCTGTTTACATTGAATGGCGAGTGGGGGTTTGGGGGTGGGAGGCCGTGCCAGTTAGAATGTGAAATGCGTTTCGTGTTGGTGATTGGGGGAAACGCTCGTTTGCGAATGGCAGGCGAGGCTGCGGGGAACAAAGGTCGACGGCGTGAAAGCGGAAGGATGGAACAAAGGATTGTTCTTTTAATATTCTTTGAAAAGTTCGATGCAATATTCCCGTTTCCGTGGAAAGTTAACAATTTTATAGTGCTCGGTAGGGTAGGGTGCCCATATTTCGTCCCCCTGCATTTCTCGATTCCTATGTTTGCATTTGCAGTGTCATCTGGTGGAAAATGTTGCATCAGTATACCCCAGTATTCTGAGAGACTTGTAAGTGTTAAGTTAGGTGTTTGTACTAGAGCTCTGACTTTTTGACCCGTCGGGTATCCGTCTACCCGAAAAAACTTCAAGCCATTGAATGTGGTGTTGTTCGGTCATTTTTGGCTAACATCAAACAATACCACAAACAATACAACATTTAATTGCTTGAAGTTATTCCGGGTAGCCGGGTACCCGACGGGTCAAAAGGTAAGAGCTCTAGTTTGTACGTTTGCGAAGGAGAAGAAGATTTTCGAGCACGATGAGTTTTTACAGACTTCGGTATGATAGCATGTTACTCGTAGAAGTGAATATTATTTCGAATTCGAAGTTGCAGCACTTTGTCGGGCATATCGTGTAGTTTCTTATACGCAATAACTTTGATGCCCATCATTCGCGTGGTCTGTTAGAGCGATCACCATATTGAAACCGCGCGAATTCCTAATTTCGTCCCCAGAACTCTAAAAGAAATTGAGAGCAGTTTTCTAAAAATCTGTTATTTGAAATAAAAAGGACTGAAACTTGAACAGTTACAGGAGTGAATTATCTTTTACCGGTTTTCAAGGAATTTTAGTAGAAATGTTTAATGTTTTGTAGATGCCGAAACAAAAACAGTGGAATAAGGAGTCCATGGGAAAAGAAGACGTTCATTTGGCGTAATTGTTAGCACACATAAACTGTAAGATCACCTGTATCAATGAAACAATTAATTTTTCAATTTATTTCCTGTTTTACAAACATTTTCTGGGGGGACGGAATTAGGAACACTTTTTTCAGATCTCACATTTTGCACGTTTTCACATCTTATTTATTATCTCGTATTGACATGACATAAACTCATTTTGCGATTCGTGGATACATAGAGAAATGTTCAAAGAAAATTCATGCCAAGTGCCAGCTGATTCTAACATTTTATACACCCTCTACAGGGTCAAATACAAATGGGGGACGAAATATGGGCCCCCTACCCTATATCGCAGTGCTGGCTTCCTCTTTGAAAACTCCGCTTCGCAACGACTGATCGAAGAGAGCTCTTCTGTTCCACTATAATCACTCGTAGTAATCACAGCAGCGTTTGTCGCGCGATTCTTTGTTACAATTCTCACGGCTCGAATAATGTACCTGTTCCCTCGACCGGCACAATGCACGCTCGCTTAAACATCGAAGCGCAGAAACTCGGCGCGAATTAGACGGAGAATGCCGCGGCGCGCTTTCGAATCTGCGCGGCGGTCGGAAAGACAGGGGCGATACTTCGATAATGCGTTCGCTCTTGGCGCGTTATCTCCAGCATGTAATCTTATCCCCGATCTGTAAACACCGGGAGATAAGTACCGGCGGATAAGCGGTTACAGGTGGTTCCCCTCTCTGCTATTCCTTCTTGCCCTTTTGTCTCTCTCGCTCCGTTCGGCTGGCAGCTTCTTCTCGCCCGCTTCTCACCGTCTTCATTCGGCGCCGCCGCGTCGCTACTCTTCCTCGACTTCCAGGTACACGAATAGGCAGGTATCCGCGCATACCTCCGCTCACGGGAACAGGATAAGCTAACCTTTCTCGGGGTCTCGATAGCACAAAGCGTGCCCAACAGTGTATTGTCTGGGCTAGGTCCCCTGGCTGTGTACGATTTACACAAATCAGTACAAGCGTTTGTACAGTAACTTGCGGCGACTCTACGCCTGCTTAAAGTGCCTTCGAGTGACAGTGACCGATTCTTTCCGAGTGTGTGCTTGAATTATTCGATCTTTCGATAGACGTCGCCGGGAATGGAACATCATTGCGGAATGAGATTGCGGGAGAATCTCGGCCTCGCAACGCGCAATATAATAAACGAATGTAATCCCCCGATAAGATAATCGCCCCAGGCTGTTGCTCGTGTTTTACAAGTCGGGTGCATTGGTTTCGCGTGTCTGGTTAAATCGATCTCTTCAATATTTCAATGTTCGATCAAGAACCACGTTTCGATGTTCCCAACATCCCCCTCGCTTTAATAATCACGGCCGGGCCTGTTGATAGTCGCAGATCGCCGGACGCACGTGGAAAATGACGATATTTCCGTTGGTATGAAACGCAACTGGCCAGCGGGAACGCCTAATCTTAGAACGCCGCTCGCCGAGCAGACGAGGACACACGCGCGGCTCGCGTGGCGGTATTTAAAAAAAAAAAGAGCAACATTCGAATTGGCGACGATCTCTGCGTCGCGCGCGCGCGAAACTGCACCGCGCTGCGCCTTCTCCTGCCTCCTCTCTCTCCCCCCCCCCCCCCCGGTCCCCGCGGGGCTGCATGCGCGAGTGCACGCGTGGAAAGCAAGCGGCGACCAGGCTCGGAACGGCCTAGTAGACGACGCCTGCAACGAGACAGCGTAGTAGTGGTAAACGCGCTACTTTAGGGTCAACGCATTGCCAAGGTGGCGGCCATGTGGCACGTTCTGGCGCATGGCAGAGCGCTTGCGTGCACACACGACCCGGCTTATCCTCGATTGGCTGCCTCTCTGCATACATCGCACCCAGCGTGCTGCGGTTCTGCACTCACCGCTATTATTAATCCCGTTCTAGGGGACACGGTGCATACCCCGGGATCCAGGGGAAACACTCCTTCCTTTCGAGCAAACTGTCACGAATGTCCGATCGATTTGGTGATTTCCACTGTCGGTTATTTCGAAGTGTGGTGTCCACGGGTGAGAACGGCATGGTCAACACTCGGGTAGGCGGATGCGGCGTCCATTTTTAATCATCCTAACTAGCAAGCTACGTGTGTTAGGTACTTATTATTATGGGGTCATGCTCAGTCAGGAGGCCGAAATTTTGTTACTCAAAAACTACAACACATTTCTCAAAAAATCTTTTTTCTTTTTAAGGGTTGCATCTAGTACCGTGCATCGTAATTTTTTTATTTAAAAATATTTATCAATAACTAAGTTCTGCGGTGACCGAAATATTTAAAAAACCATTCAACCGATTTACTTAAAATTTTACAAGCTTAGCCTTTGAACGAAGGATTTTTTTATCCTATGCTTAGTTTTCTTTTAATTGACGAAAACCAAGCACGGTTTATGTGTAAAAATAGAAACTTTGAGTTTAAACATCAGCCATTTTTTCCCAAATCAATGTTTCGAAAAATCCTTCGTTCGAATACTAGTTTATTTAAAACTAGCTTGTAAAATTTGAAGAAATGTGTTATAGTTTTTGCAAGATCAGAACCCACGGTGCAAGCTTATTCCGAGGTGTGGATGAATGAAATTATGGAGTAAAGAGATGCAGAACGAACTGTAAGGATCTCTTTGTTTCTAAGTGTTCTTAGTGTTGTTAGAGAAGCCTCGAATGTTTACTTTGATGACACGGCTTTTCCAGCGGAAGCTGGAAATCCTCGGAAAGGCTTGATTGATTGGAAACGATGTCCCGCCAAATTTTGCGTAATGGTCGTACTGGTTGGATTCCCTCTGCGCGCGGGGTTCGTCAACGTGGCTTTCTAAAATCGTTAAGGGATAAGTATGCGAGCCAAATCGGGCACGGTGCTCCGTTACCTAAGGCCCCGGCGAAGGAAAGTCGAAGGAGCGACGTGTCGGTTTACTCTCGACTGCATTCTTCACCGTATACCGGAGGAACGCGGAGAAGCGTTACCGAACTGTGGGGGTCCCTTCGTTGATTTATTGGCGGCCCTTAAGCGAGCGGAGCGGCTAAGGAGCTTCGATGCTCGAATATCCACTCTGTTAAATTGAACGCTCGCGTAGGATCCTCTGCCTCGTTCCTCACGTGGAGACCGTGTAATCTGTACAGAAACACAGGCATTACACCCGTTAGGGGAGCGTTATAATTTTACACTGGTTCGATTAAATTTGAGAAAAGGGCGGGATTCGATCATCGGCCAGTTAAAACGGACGCGAGGGTCCGATTTCAGTCTGGGCGAGGCGACCCCGCGACGTATCATGAAAGGGTCACACGAAATTCGCGAAACGTTGATTCCGCGGGGAAAAGGGATTATTTCCCTCGGTTTATTTGTTCCGTCGCGCGTGCCGCGATAAATTCCAGCAGATAGGGCGCCCGTGGTGCGCGGGAAAACGAAAAATCCTCGCTGTCGGGATGGACGGGGGCCGACCGGTTCGCCGAGGCTGAATTAAAATGAAATTCTTCTTCCGCGACGTATTAATTAACCGAAGTATCCGAGCGTCCAATTGACGTCAACCTGGCACGGTATTTTTAGCGCTTCGCGAATTAATTCGTCGAACTCGCGAGGAAGAGAAAACCGATTCGTTTCGCTGTTATTTTCATGGCTGTTTGGAAATAACTCTTCCTCCATCGAATCGGATCTTAGTCAGTTATTAGTCGTCTAGCGCACGAACAGGTCGCTGTACGTTTCAGGAAAAAGACTTAGGCGCTATAAACATAGAATCCGGATTTACGTACCGCTACGTTGAATTTCTCTGACAATAGGGCCGTGTGAAAGCGGTCGCCACGAGTCGAATTGTTCTGTTTAACACGTATCTACCTTCTGTCGTAACGGAGTACCCACGGTGCGCACGTGGTTCGTTCTACGTGCGTAAAAACGGCCGATTCCGAGCGGACATTTAATTTTATCTTATGATCGCGGCCTCGACGAACTGAATTTCCCCTTGCGGTGCTTTCGTACGAATCGGGAGCGTTGCTCGTGGCTGTCCCACTTTTACGGCTCACTTGTGAATGGCGTCTATCAGTGTTTCAATAAAATCGAAAAAAAAAAATACGAGGCCCTTGTAACACCTGTAAACCTATCTGAATGTAAAAGCGTAATTGCGCTCCGAACGACTGCCTCTAATTGGAACCTTTCCATTCGGTGGCGCGATATTTCACACAGATAGCGGCGCGAGTTGTCGATAACCGATAGCTGGTGCACTCTTTCCCCCCCCCCCCCGTTCTACGCTGTCATTAACCGGGGCGTTTTCGCTTCACACAAGCGATTTGTAACTTGTTCGCCTTTTCCGACAAATTACCGGAGATCTCGCTCGTCAAAAGAAGTCCTCGATACCAAGCGGCGAGTCGCTGAATCGTCGCGTGTCTTATAATAGTATCGTCCCGGCGTGCGTTACTATTATCGTAATCCGTCATCATTATCAGCGCCACAGCCGTATCACAGCGCGGCGCACTTGGCGTTCTTCCCATTCCACTTTTCCCCCCCCCCTCGAGCCTCTCGAAGGCGATCTCTCCGCTCGCCGTTTCTTTGGCCAGCCCGACGCGCGTCATTCTTCTTCCCTCCCGATGCCTCGCAGCTTTCCGTCCTTCGATTCCATTTCCGCGTCTCCAATCAGCGATTTACCGAAGCGGAACGCGATATACCGTCGCTTAATCACCTCACTCCCAGTGATTTCGCTCTCGGCTCCTCCGTGTCCTTTTCCCCCCGCTTCGGCCGGGCATCCTCGTCCCGCCTCCGCCAGATTCATTGTTCCCTCCTCGCCCGGTTTTTCTTACTCTCCTCGCCTCTCTCTCTCTCCCGCCTCCTCTTCAAAGTTTTCTCTTCCAGCGGCAAGGACTCGACTAACTGGATGTTGGCTCCTTAGCCTTAGCTTCTGACGCGGAACTTCCATTTAATTAACCGGCAACTCGCGCCGCGATACTTCACTATCGTCTCCCGCCGCTTATCCCCCCCCCCCCGCTCGTCGTGACGTCGACGGGAAAGTTTTGGGGCGAGAGATCGCTCCTTTTTCCTCTCCAGCTCAAACCGACGCAGGGAATCCAGTCTGTTTGCGCGCGCGCTCGGATCCACTCCCGCATTCTGATCACACTTCGCCTACCGATCTCGGTGCAATCTATTCTATGCGTAGGTACAGAGATATTGTCGTTAAACTATTTAGCCTCTTCGTCGCGCGCTGTGCAAGATACGCTTCCACGTTTACAAAACCGAAGTCCGTGGGAGCCTCGGCACGGGCGTTGAATGCCGAACGAATATCATTTGCCTCGGTCGAGTGAAATCTTCGGCATAAGAACCGATTGTTTCGTTATATCGATGTTACGGTGTACATATTGATATTGTTACTAAATAGCTGGTTCCTCCCTTTGAGGTCCCTGTATTGGTGTTGGCGAGAAGCATTGCCACTTAGAAATTGGTAAATTTATCCCAGAGGATTGGTGCAGGGTAAACTGCACTAATCATTGGCACTCCTGATTAAAAAGTAAAATCTTAAGAAGCACAAGCTTAGAAAACACTTTTTTACAATTTCTTATTTTTCTTTCACAACAACACTGAAAAGTCCAGTAGTTGAACTATATATTTTACATCTGACAACACCACAATGTGGGACAAAGGGCTGAGTTTTAGGTGTTTTCTAAAAATTTTGATAAGGGGTAGGTAACTATATTTTGTTGCTTTATAACTAAATAATGGATTGCAATGCAGATTTACTAAACCTTGTAGGTATTTACTAATGAATGAAATAGTCTGTTTAAACACTTTAAACTTTGTTTTCAACTACATATGTTTTCCTATACAACCTCAAATTTTAGGGTGCCAATGATTGTACTTTTATGCCTATTTTTGTTTTTCATTGAATATTTTGAAAATAAAAGACTTAACAGGTACTCGAGATATTTTAATATTGTAATAAGAAATCCATAAACATTTATAATAACTGAAAATTAAGACCATACAAAAGCTTCGGAAAAAAATATAGACATTCCAATTGGGAATTTGGCTTAGGGTGGCAATCATTGTACAGTTTACCCTACTTTATTCGTCTAGTGGAAAGTTCGGGCCGCGAAGATTATCGCCCGCCGTTTACCCAAAAGATCTTTATTCGACCGATTAAATACAGCGCGTCGATGTTTGATCGGGGCTGTTGGTGAAATGATTAAAAATCTTTCATCGCCGCTACTCTGTCGCCCCGTTCCCGGAGCGTGAGACGAATATCGAATTCCGTTTGAGCCGTTGGATAGCGGGGGTGAAGGGTGTATTGACGACTCCCCACGGTTGGATGGCGAAATAACGAGGAAACCGGGACGCAACGCTATCGGCCTGCCCGCAACGGGACGCATCACTCTTCCCCCCCCCCCCTCCGTTTTCTTTCTCTCTTTCGCTTGGGACCTGTCACCATTAACGTTCCCCCGTTCCCTCTGCCTCCGACTCCCCTTGGATTTTTAATGTCGCGTCTATCATCTTTCCCTGTTTCCCTGAATCGGCCGCGATCTTAATTTATCATCCGTCTCGTCTGCTTTCTCTCCGTTTGCGCGCGTGATTTCTGGATATCTGCAATCTGCCTTTCATCCGCGCGAGCAAATAGCTCGGGAAACGTTACTCGCTGTTTGGATTACTTCGATTTCCGGTGTTCAAGCTCTTCGGCGTTTGTTATTCGAGGGTGTGCAACAGAGTCTTGATTCTATGTTTCTCTGCTTAGTTAGAGGCTAAGTAAAATTTAACTGTACTGAGATATTCCGCGAGAAACTTTGTACGTAGTTAACCATAATAGAAATGATTTGACGAGCTTGAGAGTGCTTGGGCGGCTGGCAATCCGAGTGTTTCGAAGTCCAGCGATCCAAATTAGTCGATGCTGGTCTAAATTGCGATAGAATTAGCACTAGAGCTATCGACGATTGACGTGTATCTACTTTTACCGGAGAGGTTAAAATCAATTCTTTTTTTAAAAAACGAGTCATTTAAGATATGTATTTTTATATATTTTTCTGCTTTATTTAACTCTCGCTGTTTTCCTTTTTTTATGTAAACGACAAGATATTTATTTTACTCATTTGTTCTTCCGTTGCCCGATTGTTGATGTTCTTTTTCACAGTTTAATGAATCAGTTTCATGACAGTCAGTGTCAGAACATTTTTCCTCTAGAAAAAAACAAGCGAAGTAGAAAACTATTTCGCAGAAGTAATCATTTATATATTTCAATAAAAGTCACCATAAATTTGAATATTTGGAAATGAGTCATTTTCCATTCAACGATTGTTTGAAATTTGTTTACTGCCTCTTGTACTTCGCGAGTTATACGGGAAAAATTGGGAGTACCTATCTGACTTCGAAGTTACTTTTCACACCCTTAAAGGGTGACAGGACACGAATGAAACATGCCGTTGTCTTGAGTGACTCTATAAATATTGCGGTGTTCTCTTCTAAGTAGTGTCAATCACGATCCCGGTGTTGTGTCTACAATATTAAATCTCTTCGCTCAAGCATCACTTCGAATAAAACCAATTAAACATCAGCAGTGACAATCGAATATCGCATTTCATGCCTGTCGATCGATACCTCGGACATCGGTAACAGAAATATCCTCGCTAATGCTGAAATATGCAAACACTCAATGAACAGCAACATTCTAGCCGCCCCGAGACCGACAAAGATGGATAACACCGATGCATCTTCGATAAACCATATCCCGCCCTCGAAGAGTAGAAAAATATCCTTCCCCGTTCCCGTTCATCGAGCACCCGCAATGATAGAGCGCCCTTACTCGGTACCGTTCGAATGCAACGCGGCGCGTCGGAGCGCGCGAATCGGCGCGTAATGCGCGGCGGTTCTTACGCAATTCCGTTCTTCCTCGTTTTTTCCCTCCTCCGGCGGTTTCCTCGTGTCGGCTCGTCTCCGCTGGTCGGCCTAGCCAGCAAGAACGCAGGCTTGAAACGGTGGATAAATATAGACCGACCGCGGAGTGCCTCACGGACGACGGCGAACAGACTCCCTGGCTGCGCGCGTACCGTAATTATACGACAATTAGAAAGCAAGGACACGCTTCGCACCGACGTCGCCAACGACGACGGCAGGCCGCGTCGATGTTCCTATCGGGGCCTCGTTGCCCGTCGTCTTCATTCCCCTCTGAGCCCTTCTTTCATCCCCCGTCATCCCTCCGCCTTTAACGAGACACGTACGCGGCGGAAATTCAGGCAAACCATTTGCCAGTAATCAAAAGTACCAGAGAGATGGAGAGGCAGGCGACTGCCTTTACAGCACGATAATGGCGGTGTGTATACAGTCTCGTAACTGCGATGACGGTATCGTTAATGCAGTCGAAGCGATGATTTTGTTAAAAGGCTCCGGCGACGCAGCGCAGCGCATATCGGTTTTTCCGTGCTACCCCCCCCCCCCCCCCCCTCCGAAAGTCGAGCGTGTGACGGTGGTGGTGAGCGTAACTTGAAGCGCCACTTTGTTGCAAAATTCCTCCTCGACGAGCGCCGCTTCCGCCGCCGAGGTAACTTTCCCTTCGAAATTTATCGTCCATAGGGCTCGAACGAAACGCTGCCGCGCAAGTTCCGAACAGGTTTTCGGCATAATTGGCAGACTCGTCCCGTAGGAGCGCACGAAATAGAATGAAGGGGGGAGCTGGGTGCCTCGTCGTTAGCCTTGTTCGCGGGTCTTTCGGTTCAATAGACTCTCCGTGAACGTAGAATTCTCTGTTTCTCATGTTGTCGTCGTTACAGTTAACGGCGCTTTTGCGCGTTGCTGGTTTTAAGTAGGAGGAGGGACAACTGAAAGGCTGGCTATTCGAGAAGAATAAGTCAGGTTAGCGACCGCGCGGTCATGATTCCTCGATCTGGACCTCGCGCCAGCGAATTCGCGTAGGCGGGGAGCCGCGCTCGATGTTTTAGCGAAACATTATGGCCAATCGAGATCCGTAGCGCTGCAGTTGTCGCAGTTACGTTTATTCGCGAAATAAATGCCTGGCATTGAATATGCTCGCGGGCGGTGCCCCGGCCCGGTTAATTGCATTTGTATCGATAGCGTATAATATTGATGCGCAGGTGATTACCGAAAACGGAATTACCGTCCCGAGAGCAGGTTTCGTACGTTCGTGGTTAATTTACCGTTGAAAATCGACGCCGCTGAAGTTTTAATGCGCCGCTCGGAAAAATTGCAGCTTCCATCGATGGGTCCCGTTCAGAATCGTTAATTAATTATTTTATATTAACGAGCCGCGGCTCGCGCTCGGGCATATCTCGGGGACAAATTGAAGTTCAGTGCCGTGAAATTGCGCGAACGGTCACCGGATGCAGCTTCAATTGTGTTTTTATCGCGTCCAAACAACATTACCGCTCGAAAGCGACACGATCCGCTTTGGACGCATGCTCGTCGAGAAGTTCTAACCTGCCCGTCTCATTATTCAGCTTTATCTTTTAAATCGCCTTCAATTCCCATGCTTACGCAATCCAGACACGGACGAAGCGAATAATCCGTTGCTTATTCGGCTAATTGCAAGCTTTGCGAGATCGCATGTGTATCAATCTATCTATATATATAAAATGCATTTTCTGTCTGTTTGTTAGTAATGCAAATTTACACCGCTGCACGGGGTTTGTTCAAATTCGTCCCCTTTTACGCTCTGTGGTGTGATGTTGTGCTTTTTTAATTTTAACCCGCGAACGACTTACTCGATATAAACAAAATTTGACTTTTTGAAATCTGTATGTCAACCGATCAAACAAGTCGAACTTTTTGTTGCTGCTACCATTGTAAACCGAGCTGTGTGCATTTTTTTATCGGATCTGGTCGAGTATTCGTAGTTTTAGTTCAAAGCAAATGTTTGTATTGTTTTGACGCAAACTTTTAAGGGTCCTCCAGACGCTGATGCATGTTGCAGTGAAACACTGATGCAGCATGATGCTCTTGCATCTTGCTCACGCGCCTAGCTGATGCGCAAGATGCAAGAGCATCATGATGCAAGTGTTTCACTGCAACATGCATCAGCGTCTGGATGTCCCTTTATGCTCATTTATATTTGATATTTTGGTACGTTTGTCAATATTTGAGTACTTTCGTCTATATTTGGATATTTTTCGCAGTGCCTTTTAAAAAGTGTGGTTCTATAGGGGGTAGTGACTCAAATGCTAAAAGGGTGAGGCTAAATCGTCCACAGCGAACAATGAAAAAAGGCTGAGGGAAAGGTGGGATAGTTGATCAGCTTAAATAATTGAATACAAACAAAGCAAAGCATTATTATTATTTTAATAAAAAAGAAAAACTATGATCAACTATCCCACCTTTCCCCTACTGTTTTGCCGTCTATAATACAGTCGCCTTTATTTTAAAACTTGCATTAATCCGAGTAGGTAACACGGGGCATTTCGCCTAGTCGTAATATAAAGTACCTAGACATTGGGATGCAGGTTGTGGTCTGAGGAGATATTCGAATATCAGCCTTAACGATCACACAGATATTACATATCTATATTGTTGTTCCATCGGTGTATACGATTGTTTACCAATATTCCCGTGCTCCATCGCGCTTTCCGTATCCCGCGGCATTTCCACGGAAAGCGGCGGAAAGAGAGACACGCTGACGTACGCGGAGCGCAACAAAGGGGTGCTTAACGCGTGACGAGGCTACAGAGAGAGAGTTTTCACAGATGTTCCGGGTCAGCCGCCAGCGAAGGGAAATAATCGGTTGAGCGGAATCTCTGGTAGAAATTGCTAAAAGCGGCGAGAGGGCGTCGGTGGCGTCGTCTCTCTCTCTCTCTCTCTCCCTCCCTCCCCCTCTCTCTATCGTGCCATCTCTCGACGGAGCGTCGAGATAGCGATCCTTCCGCGATACCCTAATTAAATTGAATCACGAAATACCCGGAGCAGGAAATACCCAATGAAGACGTACATTAACAAATTAAAGCGCCTTCTCCGTTCGAGAGATCCTTGGACACTTGCCAGTCCCCCGGTTTAAGCGCCAGTAAAAACCGGCTTCACCTCGAGCATCCTCGTTCCGTTCGATTCGACAAAGAAGCTGCCGTGTTTTTTAACGCCATCTCCACCGATACGCTTATTCGTCGGGGTGAAACGGTGGGAGCAAATTTCGCGCCGGTTCCGAACCGTTTTCTAAGGGATGTTGTGCTGGCCGCGAGGGTATCGATCAGTTTCGCCCCACCGTCGGCGTCGCCTTTCCTGCCCGACGATTTCCCCGATACCGGAGATCGTCGCGGTGAAATTGAGAGAAAATTTGCGAGCCACGGTCTTCCACCGGAGAAAAGAGCAACGATGTTCCATTCATCCCCGCCCCGTACGTCCCCGTTCGCTTTGGAATGCAGCAGCCATACGGTGACCTGTTCCCTCACAATCGAAACTGCTGCCCGGAATTTCGCTTCAACGCCTCTGTTCCTTTTTACCGCGCCCGCGGAGCATGCACGGAGGGCAGAAAAACGCGACCGGGCTCCTTACGAACCATAGATTCGATTTCAGTTATATATTCCAGCCGACCCCAGAAGCGATCGATACGTGCTCGCGGCTGAGGAACCAGTTCCCAAACGGGGCGACGATTAAATCGTGAAAGGCGAGTCGCGGAAGAAGCAACCGTGCCGCGAACACATCGAACGACGGGATAATCCGACGTCGTCGGTGAAGCGAGGCGAATCGATAAGCCGCGGCATCGCGATCGCGCGAGCTCAACGTTTTACGCGCAGCGTCCCGCCACTTTGTCGACATATTCTCGTCGATTCTCATCGTCCGTTGAAAAACTGAGGGAAAACAGGCCGATTCTAAAAACCGTCGAATGTCCTCTGGAAATCGCTTTTCTTTCGGTGTTTCCGCTAGGTCCTCTGGTTGTTTTCACCAGTTTGGTGAACATCGCCGACGTCGCTCCTTCGTGATTTCTTCTCGCATCTTTCTCGACGAATTCTTTCAGATGAGAATTGACTTTCAGACTATTGTATTCCCCGCGTGTTGATCATTCTAGAATTTATTACGCCAGCGGTTGCGTAAGCGTAATTTCGCTCGCCTCAAGGATACACAAGTTACATTGGCGAAGCGTTGCGGCGGTTATGCAGGATTCCCTCGCCCGTTTACGATTTTACGATTCGATCCGCGGATGAGTTACGTTATCTTGCGTAACGGTCGCCGTCGTCGGCGTCGTTTCAAGGGCGATGACGCGTCACGACCGCTGGGAACGTAAATGAAAGCTTGCCGCGGGCATTAAGCACGCGCCGAGCCCACGTTCATCGCGATACCCGGCGGAACGCGGTCGCAGGTAGATCGGAATTGGTGGGCCGCTCGGTCAAATAATATCCGGCAAACGTATCGACGACCCACAATCGCGGCGGAGCGGTATCAGCGATATTTTCGCCGTCGCGTCGATGATTCAACGACTTTCCTACCATCCGGCGTGTCAGCCACGGTCGGATCCCTGTTATCTGTAATTGAACAGCATCGACGTTTCTATTCCCGTCGGCAAGGTTCAACGTTTCCGTCTCCCCTGTGGCGAATCGAATGCATCGCTTCTCAACGTCTGGCAGACGTTGCCTCTTTGTCCCTCTTCCGTGGCTGATTTCCTTGAAAATTTCCGCGCGCATCTCGCAGCGACGGGCGCCGCAGACGTCGAAGATCAGGAGAGCCATTAAAGGGCCCTTTGATAGCGTGCCCCGTCGTCTGCAAAGACGTCGCGGGCAAGGAAAACTCGCGGCGGGAATCGCTGCTGGGTGGCGTTTTACGGCCCTCGTTGGCTCGCCTCCGCGGAACGCGTCCTCGTGGGCGGAAAAGAAACATCCACGGCCGTAAAATTCTCTGGTACACGTCGATGGTAACCTTTCCGAGCGCGCGCAGCAGTTTTCAGCTTGGAGCTACCATGGACGTCACCCTCGTTCCCTTGATAATCCTCTCGCCGTGGATGGCTCGCGCTCCCTTCGCAAGGCTGATAGCTCCCCTTCCCTCGGCGATCGCGCGATCGATGAAGAGGGGATCGCGCAAACCTACGACCTGCCTGCCTCCCGTCCACGGGACTTTTCCAGCGGCGTCAGCTGCGCCCGTACTTACCGTTCACGTCCCCTGGAAACTGAAAGTAACACGTGGACTAACAGGGCGGTGCAATTTGCAGGGCAACCTTCTTGGTAGACGTGCACCATGCCGAATACATTTAACCTGGATGAAAGAAGGACTAGGTATCTAAATCGAATATCCCTCGCGAGATTAATCGATCAGTGCGACAAAGATGGCGCGGATACAATCAGTGATCACTTAGCCACTTACTAACTCGCAATTCTATGAAATTCTAAATGGAACCTCTGCGCCGCATGTAGCGCAGCCAGAGGCAGGAAGAATTATACATTATAAACACTACTATGGTTTATTATTTATTTATTTATTACGGGACAAGCCCAATTTAGACAAAATACAATAGGAACCAACGTACAAGAGAACAAAGAAAAACTTACTTATCAATGATTATTTTGCGTAGATTGGTGTTGAAAGTTTGAAGGGATCCACCGAAAAAATCAATGTTGTCTGAGTATAAATTGGCAGCATTGACTATTCGATTTACAGGATCACGAGTGGCAAACTTAGATTTAGTACTTGAACAATAAAAGGATGCCCTTACTCTTAAAATTCTGGATGGTGCATAGAGAGAGATATCACGCAAAAGTGAAGGACAGTTGATGCAACTATTAACAATTTTAAATAAAAAACAGAGATCGGCGATACGCCTGCGTTCCGATAAAGTAGAGAAGTTCAGAGGCGCCAATATTTGGTCATAATTGTGATTATCACGTGACATTGGACGTCGCGGTTTATAAGCGGCAAACCTAAGGAATTTGTGTTGGACCCTCTCTATGATTAGATTATCTCTCGAAAGGATCGGCGACCAAATTATGGAGCAGTACTCTAACGATGGACGAACTAATGTGGTATAAAACAATCTGATTGTGCTAATACAGTACTGTCTCTCAAATAGCGCACGTTTTCGGATTCTCTATACACGCGAAGCTTTCCCCTACTACTTCGTTTGTATCGGATGTCAAAGAGAAAGCCGAAGAAAGGTTCATAACCAATACGAAACTGCTCTCGCTGCCCCACCCCCCTTGAGGGCTCGAGCGTGAAATGAAAAGAAGCCGAATAGACTACTCGTCTCTCAAATCGCGTGCGCCCGGTCCGGACACACGCGGCTATAGAGAGACAATACTGTACATTGAAAGTCTATACATTATATAGACAATACAGAGTGTGTCCACGTATCAGTGTAGTTTAGTAACGTATAAAAGTATACAAGAGAAAGAATTGACTTGGCGAGTCAGAACGCGATAAGCACAGCCTGGTAACATTTCTTAGACTGCCTACGACCATCGCTTTACGTTCCAGGCAAGACCCTTAGCCCCCTCCCCTTTTCCAGAATAGAAGGAACGCAGCCCCTTCAGCCTAAAACCCTGGTGAATCGTTGAACTCCAAGAATTTCGATGCGGTGGGAACAGTTGACACCAAGAGCAGTAAGAGGATGTCGTTGAGAGGCGGGCGGATGGCCGCGAGCAGTCGCGAGTACGCGATAGCGTTCGCCAAGGCTTGTCCGTGATACCGAGGGATCGATAATAGCCAGCAACGTGCCGTGCACGCATGTATATACCCGCGGATGCAGCAAGGGTCACGTATGCCCGTGTGTGTGTGTGTGTGTGTGTGTGTGGCTGCGCGAGCAAGTGTGGAGTGGGTCGTACGTACGTGCTGCTACGTAGGCAGGCATCGTCGTCAAGAGAATTGAAACAAAGTGTGTACGAGGGCTGGGCTGCCATCGGTTTTACACGGTTCCTCGGTACCTCCCTCCTTATTGAGTGGCGCGCGCGACTTGGCCCTGATTCCTCGCCTTTGCTCGATGGCGCGCGCGTGGTATCGGCTCGCGTGTGTCACGGGATCCAGTTGGTCTTGTTAGAGGTTGATTGGCACCGTGACGCGATCAGTTATTAAAGAGATTCCAGCGGCCCGATAATCGTGCGCTCGGGTCGCTTTAATGTCGAAAATACTCCGGCCAATTAGAAGGGGCGCGCGCGTGAGTTTTTGAAAGAGCGTGTAATGGCGGCCAGGCACGATGAAAGCGGTCGATTTTAACGACTCTCCGCGGGCTCGACAGCGATACGAAGATCCCTTTCATCGATAGCCGCCGCCGCCGCGATTTAACGCCGTATCCAATTTGCGAGGAAATCGCACTTTTACTTCCACGGATCGCCGCTCGATTGTATTTACTAATTGCTACAGCTGATGGAGAAATCACCATCGCCAAGGAACTGACTGTGTGGATCGACGCGGGTGGATTTCTGCGAGCGTACAGGGAAGAGTTTTCAAGTCGCGATGTTTGATGACAATTTCGAAGGGGTTCGAGTTCTCGGGTCTCTAAAGAGTTACCCAAGAAATAGGCCCTTTTCGGTCCCACGATTTTGGAACTGAATTTTGTGCCAAATGATAGCTTATGATGAGACATCAATCACGACAAATTTTCAAGTTGAGGTGACAATTAGGGCTGGGGCTATTCGAATAATTTACTATTCGAATATTTTACAAGTATTCGAATGCTACGAATAAACTTCGAATATTTGAGTATTCGAATACTGCTATATTCGAATACCGGTGTATTCGAATAGTATGGTATGAAGTGGGTTAAAATTAGCTTACAAGATTTCACCATGACAAATGAACCTATATTCGAATACTGAAATATTCGAATAGTATTCAAATACTTGGATATTCGAATTATATTCGTCAAATAATTAAGCAACTGAAGTATTCGAATATTCGAATACCGAATAATTCGACAAATAGTCCCAGCTCTAATGACAATTAGTTTCTGAGATATGGAAGGTGAAAGAAGTGAAAATTCATTAACGCGTCAGCCCATACACTTCGATGTATGGACTTTTATGTCAGTCTGATAATTTAAAGAATTGTTCCCACTGGTTTTGCTGACTGCTAACAACGAATTTGAACTTAGATTTTCAAAATTCACGAAAAAAATCAAATGGTCGATTCAACATTGTGGACGATATATTAAAAACGCACCTACTACACAGACATTTATATTTCTTGATTTTTTTTTTCGTGAATTTTGAAAATCTAAGTTCAAATTCGTTATTAGCAGTCAGCAAAACACCTGGAAATAATTGTTTAAATTATCGGAATGATTTAAAGTCTATACATCGAAGCGTATGGGCGACGCGTTAATAAATTTTCACTTCTTTCACCTTCCATATCTCAGAAACTAATTGTCACCTCAACTTGAAAATTTGTCGTGATTGATGTCTCATCATAAGCTATTATTTGACATAAAATTCAGTTCCAAAATCGTGGGACCAAAAAGGGGCTAAAAAAGGCCTCATTTTTGGGTCGCTCTTTTGAGCGGAGAGAGAGAGAGAAGATCATTGATTCAACTGGAATTGATGTCACCATTTGTTCCGTAATTTCCAGGCAAGCACTCACTTGACGGTTCAAACGTCTCATAAGTACCTCGTTGAAGAATTTCTAATGGTTCCTTCTCATCCCGAGAAGTTCGTGTCGATGGTGGAGTTACGCTGTTCAAACTACGTTCGATTGAAAACACTCGACGTTCTCTCCCCACCTCGGCTGGAAAGATTTGCTCCAGATACTTGCTGCAACACTCCGGGCTTCTGTTGCTGAGAAGTGCTCGCGCATCGGCCCCCGGTTGGTAGAAAGTACATATCCAGCAATTTTTGGCCCCAGCTCGTAATCGCATATTTAAATTTACCAGCCCGGACAGCTTCGCATTACCCCGCCGCGCACCGCCCGGGGTTTTCCGTTCAGTTTGCCGAAATGGATGTTAATTTTCGCCATAAAGCCCGTGTAACGATCTGTAATTTCAGGTGCGCCGGGCAATGTGCCGCAATTCCACGCCAGCCAGCGCGTGCACGCCTCCCCTCTCTCTTCTACCTCGTGTTTCAACCCTCTTCCTTTGTCCGTCCACCTGTCTGTCTCCTAGCGCTCTCTGCTCGCGGCCCGCGCGCGCGTGCTCCCTATTCATCTCGATTATTATACCTACCGCGGCAAAGCGGGATTTCATAAAAGCTCTCGCTGCACCGAACACGCGCTCCCGCTGACCCGCTTTTATTATTTCCTTCGCTCCCTCTTTTTTCGCTCGCCCCGCACCGTTGTTAATTGCCCGGAGCAACAGGTTCGTCTAGGCGAGTCGTAGGCACCCGTGTCCTCCCGGCCATCTCCTTCCGCGGCCCACAGATAAATTTTGTCGCGAGATCCTGCACCGCCGTCGATGTGGTCTGCTCACCCCGGGGCTGGAGGGTTGTTTCGTGCCTGACTGTCCCCTGCGAGCTGGGGACTGTGTACCTGAGCTTGGCTCACAGTGCTGACACTTTGTGAGGGGTCCGACTGGGAGTAAACAGTGCTATACTTAACGAGGTGACGGGGCGTTGAAAATCGAGGTTGGACTGGAGGAATTCCTCTGCTTTGTATAGGTGTGCGAGGAATCTCCTTCGTCACCCAAGTTAGGCCAAGTCAGGTGAACGCGTGTCAGTCATCAGCTGTGACTCTGTCGTCCCTGGAATTAGGTTTGGAGTCCCGTGGCTGTTAGAAAACTGGGTGGCAAAATTGTGTCTTTTACGTGAATTCGTGAAGTAATTTTGACCACGAAACTAGGTTTTAAAACAAATTCCTGTAGCATCTATTGTGTAACAGGTATTACTCTCAGATAAACTGCATCTCGAAGTAGGCAGTTAAAGTTATCCAAACCATGTCAGATAGTAATACCTGTTATGTAACAGATGCTACAGGGAATTTGTTTTAAAATCTAGTTTCGTGGTCAAAGTTAGCCCATTTAAGGGTACTTAATTGCTGACTGGTGAAATTGAGCCTGGTTCCTTCGCCACTCTGATTTAACCCTACTACGTCTCTGGGGTATTTCTTAGTACACTTGTGTTTTCATTTCGTTAAGGTTTCATTTAATTTCGAGGAAGTTGTTGCTAACAATGTGTACCTATTTCTCAGTTTCTGGTATTATGTTATGGCTCTCCCGAGATTCATAGTGGTGTAAGTTACTCGCATGGCGTTTCTTGTAAAATAATATTTTCCGTTTATTGTCTGTTACGTACGCAGACTTATCTTCGACTTTTTAACCCTTTCGGGTGTCCGGAATGCGCGTGACCCGACGGGGTCACCGGTTCCTGCGGTGGTGTGATGCAACCGAGTTTTCCCCGAAAACCAAAGATTCAATGAAGGCACTCATATCCCCACTACTTTCTAGCCGAATTTCACCGTATAAAAAGGGCCACGAATCCACACTCGGGGGCTCATTTCAAATCTAGTACGCATAGACTAAAGAGGCTTATTATTTCAACTTAAACCAGACAGAACTTAGAGTTGCTGATAGGTGTTGTTATTATTAAACTCTTTGAGACCCCCGCATTTCTCAGTGCGTCAAAACCGAGAGGTGGACTTAGGTACCGCGACAAACAAACACTATAACAATTGTAAAAGACTGAGTTTATAGAATATAATTAGTTATTTCTAATTCAGAGTTCTTTTATTTGAATTAAATCATTATCTGAATTTCCTCTTAGGGATAAACCCACATAGATACTCCTTTACCGCTCAAGGTGTATCGCATTATAAAGTTACGAGGCTAAACTAACATTCCTAGTGGCTCCCGGGAATACCAGACCCCGGTTCGTCCACGACTTCAACCTTCCTAGTGGCTCCCGGGGACACCAGACCCCGGTTCGTCCACGATTTCCACCTTCCTAACGGCTCCCGGGGATACCAGACCCCGGTTCGTCCGTGAAGCTTACCTTCCTAGTGGCTCCCGGGAATACCAGACCCCGGTTCGTCCACGACTTCCAACCTCCTTATAGCGGCTCCCGGGAATACCAGACCCCGGTTCGTCCGCTACTAACAAACTCAAACAAACAAAACCAATCCTCGACCTCGCAATCGCCACTCTCATTGCCCTCAGCCTCGGCTCGTAACATGTCATAAAAAACTCTACATATATATATTACAGTTCTGTGAACACTTCTAAACCCTCAAAATAATACCATAATAAATATGTATATACTTGAAAATTTCTTAAAATTTTAATTTGTTTTCACTTGTAAGAACAATGCATGAAAAGCATTCAATCAGCATCAGCACATTCTTTATATTAATTTACACTATTCGTGAAAACGCTTTGCTCTTGTTAGTTAAGTGCTACAGAGAAATATTCTTATTCCAGAGTCAATAATAAAGTTATAACTTAACTCACTAGAAACGTAAACAGATGGAGCCCTCAAGACTTAAAAACTGTTATTAACGCAAATTATGAAAATTTGGACTTACACCATTATGATTCTCAGCCCTTCATATGTAGATGAAGGGGGAGCTACGATTCACCAAGAATATTTTCCGCGTCAAGTCGTTGGATAAACATTTCGCTCTACCTTACTCAGTTCGGCAACGGGAAATTTCAATAAACCCGACGAAGTAACAGAGAGAACCTGTCTTTGCGTAAACGCTTCCAGACTACAAATCGATTTCCCAAACAGTCCACCGAGCAGAAAAACTTTCGCTGCCCCTTTCCCGTGGAATCGAAGTAGCTGGCAAGTTCGCGACCGAAACTCCGATCGGCGAAACTTGGGGCAGCCCCCCGGGCGAACTGATTATCAGCTTCGTGCTCCAATCTCCCGAAGATAAGCCGAAATAACGCGAAGCTGAAGCGGAGTACGAGGGGTGGGAAGGGTAAGAGAATAAATCTTTAATGCGATTTGGATCGAGCTGCGTGTAATTTAACGAGAGGTCTACACAGTTGTTATGGGCTGCATGAATTAATTGCAATACGGGAAGGGGAGCGGGGTAAACAAAACGCGATTAAATCGATCAGCGAAGAGAGGAATTAATTTTTTCTTCTCCGTTTCCTCCCTGCGTTCCCCACTTCGCCTCGTTTCTTCTTCCAAGCCGTGAAATCAGCGATTCCGTTCGCGTTCCGCTTACGAGATATCGCGGCTGGACACGTATTATTAAATCAAGGTACCTCTCTCGGCGAGTAGTGAATATTTAATAGCCAGTATCCCGTTACATTCTTCCTTATCCGAAGAACGAAATGCAGATCGCACTTGCGCAGCCTTGGGACGGCCCCGGAGCTTTCACTTATCGACTTTCCTTCGCCAAACTCTGGCATGCCCCTTAGCTGTCTCTGCCACGAGATTCTCAATGAAAAAGGAGAACGGGAATGCCATCGTTGCATATTGCATCACGGGGTCGGCGGTTGCGACGCGGCGTTAACGGGCGCGGGCCGGAAGCGGTGGAGCGGAAATCGCGCGGAGGCGCGATTCTGCACGAAGAAGCTGGAATAATGGCAGCGTTGCGCGTGGCGTTGTCCACGATCGGACTCGTTTATAATCGAGGAAATTAAATCGTAATTAGCCGGCCATGGGCTTCCGAAATGCCTCTGTTGGATTTTCGTGACGCAATCGGCAATGACGGGAAATGGATTGCCTCAATTTGTCCGATTGAAACTATCCCGACACTATGCCCGGAATTCCTATTAACCTTTCTCTTTCTCCGTCTCCCTCTCGCCCCCCCCCCTCCTCTCTCTCTCCTCTTTGCTGTTTCTGTAGCGTTCGCTATATCTCTGTCCACCCCCGCCGAGAACCAGTTTCGGTCTGCGCGGGGCGATATTTCATTGGAACGGGGGAGCGAGAGGGACGAGCTCGGGTCGATCCTTTAGGGTCCCCGTGTGTCCCTTCGTTACTTGCATTTATACACGTCGCTTTTACTTCTGCCCCCGGTCTTCTTCCCCTCCTCTCGCCCCTCTCCCGTGGAATGCGGGCCATTTTTTAGCTCGGCAAACGCGCTGCCTACGTTGATATTTCCTTCCGGGGGGAGGAATTAGGCTTACGGGGTTGATTTATGCGTCGCGCTTTAGCCGACGATGATATCGCGATTACGCGAGCGTCTCGCATTGAGAAATCGCTTCTTAATGCGCTGTCGAAGCGGGTAGCGGCGCTCCTGGGGGCATCAGCTTCGCCCGGGCCAGCTTTTTCCTCTGCCGCTGTGTTAAACGTCAACTTCGAGCCAGTGTAATTCTTGCCGGCACGAAGATTCTTAATTGAAACGCGCACCGTTTGCGTGGATGTGTCCCCGTTTAATACAAGTCGCAGCTGTGTGCGAAAGGGTAAAAGGTTATCCTCGCCGTGAAGTGATTGCGACATCGTGGTGAATGGGAATCCAACGGAGATAAGATTACGAATATTGTAGATAAGGCTACCACTTATTCAATTTCGACAAAGTTGACATTGTGCGGTGAGCAGAGTGGAGGTCTAAACACACTTATCAGCTCCGTGACGACGCAGCGCCGGGCGGCGCACAGTGGGACAAACCGCACTCTTTTGTGTGAAAATCTTATAGGTTAAAACTATGATGTTGCAGAATAAGGATAAATATTGAGAAAGTATGACGAACAGGTTTGGACCTTGAAAATTTATGTCAAAGCGTATTTTCATACTTTCTCAATATTGTTCCCTTATTCTGCAACATCTTAGCTTTGACTTCCAAAAAGATTCATCTCTCTATCTTGGTTCTATCAAAAGCTCTACGATTTTGACACAAAAGAGTGCAGTTTGTCCTGCTAGGGTAGAGGCTAGAATTCTTTCTCGAGAATTTCTCGACAAATTTTATAATTTTTTAAGATTCTCATTTCTCGAGAATCTTCAGTGTAGGAAAATTATTACAAATCCAATTTGTTTTCACAAATGAATCTTCAGTTAGTTCAAATTGTGTGTTAATCGTGAACATATAAACACATCTACAATCAGTAATAGGTAGCTGTTAGCAATATTTTTTTTTTCATTTACACAAATTTTGTCTAAGTGGACACAAATAAAAATTTAGATAAATATTATTAACATTATTCCAAAAATATAAATTTGCAATATTTTTTTAATTTCTTGAGAATTCTCGAGAAATATAATCTGACTTCTCATTTCTCGAGATGCGAAAAATATCGAGAAATCAGGAACATTAGTAGAGGCTCTACCTATTCTTCTTACATCTGTCACATCGGCACTGTGTCGTCATGGAACTGACACGTGTGCCCAGATATTTAAGATTCATGTGTATCCTACATTGTTGTTAATCTTGGCGTATGACGAATAGTAGATGACGCGATAGTTGCGTTGCAACATCTAAATCATTCAGTAGCTCAGCTAGAAATCCGTTGGAATCGATCCCGGCGTGATATTTCAGCTGGAAGACGGTCTTTCTGGCCCCTCGAAAGGCGTTCGCATTTATTACCGGCTTTATTCCGTCTAGCTTCCCGTGATCGGCTATATAACCGACGCAAACACAACCCGCCTCGCTTTCATTCACGGCCCGGAAATCAATTATTCATGCAGGATTCCCTTCTCCGGATTCTCGACGGCCGTTTCTTCTTCTGCGAACGAGCCCCTCCCTCCCCCGGCTCGCCGCTGCGACTCGATTGGATTTGAATCGCTAGGAAGCTGCGTGAAAAAATCAAAATAGAAGGGGATGAAAAACAGGAGGCGTCGATTAGCCTACGGCGAAACAACTTTGATCTCTTACTATCCTTTGGCCTTTCGATCTTAATTTCTACAATATCTGACACCAAATTGTCTACCTTATAACGATTGTAATTTGGCGAGAAAAGACCAATCGAAAGTATAAAATGGAATGTACATAATTTGATAGAGACGATAGTTTGAGTTCCTCACCAATCCCACTGTTCAACTTCTTCCCCTGTTCCACTTCGATATCGAATAGAAATTTGCTATTGTGGAGTATAAAAAAACTACGCTCGAAAAAAGTAAAGGTACATTTTAATCTTATTATTTTTTATTTCTTCCAAACATGTTTTTTTATTGCTTTTAGCATTACAGAGCAACGTTTTATCATTTTTAAATAATTCAACGGCATTATTGCACTCAATATTCACATTAAAATATATAACTAACTCGTTCTTTATTAAATTAAAAGAAGCCTTATGTCTCTCATCCCGCCGTTTCACATTCATGGCAGAGAAAATTCTCAGTAAAAGCTGAGGCGGGCGGATCAGACAGCGTATAACAAATTACTTTGAGATAATCATTAATCGTGAAATAAGGTATTCCCGCATACTTTATTGTTATTAAAAAGTACGTAGTACATTTACGTATAATAACGTAAGATACTTTGTTTTAAAGTACGTGTAGCAACCCTAGACTGTTCCATGAAAATTCTATCTACCACGAATACCATCCCTCTAACAGATAACTCGTATAACAGATAACAAGTATCATCCTTCTCCTAAACTGCGATTGCTCGGTACGCCAGGCTTTACAGCAAGCAGTTCGATTCTTTCAATTCGACAAGCAGCAACCGACACGGCAACCTCCGACCATTTCCCGTAAATCGAGCCAAGGACGAGCCAGCAGCCATAGCCGTTGGAACGTTCTTAGGTATTCATTAACGACGCGAGAGTTGCTCGAAGGGGCGAGTCGCTTTGTTCGCCCCGGGAGGGTTTCGGGCGCATAGGAGTGGCGGTGCACGTCAGAATAATGGATGACTCTGGTCGGTAATCCGTCCACGCTCGTCCCTGCCGGCCGATGACAAGGCAATGGCAGAAAGACGAAAAGAGGAGCAGAGGCAGGGGTTGAGTGCACACGGGTCATTGATTCTCGCAGGAGTGCGGAGTTACCGGTCGCCTTACCGTCGCACACGTGTCGTTTCGCCAACAAATTGGCTTCTAACGAACACACTGCACTCGACTAAAAGCTGGGAGCTTGCACGCGTCACACTCTTCACCGTGCTTTCTTTCATCCTCCTCGGACATCCGATCGAAGCGTCTAACAAAATTGAAGCTCGCGACATTCGTTAACAACCGCGACACTAACCGAGGAGGACTCGTTGCGTTACGGAGTAGGGCTGGGATTCTTCGAATTATTTAATATTCGAATATTTTTCAAGTATTCGAATAAACTTCGAATATTTGAGTATTCGAATGTTATTATTCGAATACTTGGATATTCGAATACTTAAATATTCGAATTGTATTCGAATATTTGGATATTTGAATATTCGAATTATATTCGTCAAATAATTAAGCAACTGAAGTATTCGAATATTCGAATACCGAAAAATTCGACAAATAGTCCCAGCTCTGTTACGGAGTACTAGGAAAATGGTGATGCTGCCAATACCCATCGTCACGGCTACTTTTAATAACGCGCTTACCGTGGAAGGATGACGCGTTGCTCGATATTCACGTTCAATCTTCATTTGCATCATTCCGCGAACAATTGCCCTTGTTCTGGAGGGCAGCTGACGAATCAGTTAACCCGAATTCAACCGGTGTAACGATCCGTGGTAGCGGTGGGCGGAGATTTATGGCGTCCTCGGGCGAGCCGCAATTTTTCATTATTGATACATTGCCGGAGCAGTCCCGCGACAGAGTACAGGATGTTCTCTCCTCCGAGCAGCTAGCGCGCACGCTCTCGAAGGATAGATTTCGGGATCGGTGGCCGTGCTGCTCCTTTTCCCCCTGCAGCTCGCCGCGATCTCGCTGCCGGACATTAATCACGAAAGTTTTCAAGGTTGCACCGGGGCCCGGGATTCTGGCAGGCGAACCAGCGCCCCAACAGAATCTCTGGGATCTCTTCCACAGGCGGCGTTCTTTCTTTTCGATATCCTTCCTCGTCCGATTTACGGCATCGTCATTCCGATTAACTGTCGTCGTTTACTTCCGCGAATTCAACGGTCGGTAATTAACAGTGAGCAAGGAGAAGTGGGACAGCTGCGGCTGCATTCGTAGCAAGCTCTCTTGCTCGGTGGAATGGCGCGAGTATTAATTTCTCTTTATTTCGAGGCATTATACGAATGGTAGTGCACGCGATGCGCACGGGTCGAATCAATGTTATTAATATTACATTGTGTTCCGTTGAACCATTAATAATCACGGCTTAAATTAGTTACACGCGCGCGCACGAAATGAATTGGTAAGTTGGCTTGGTAGAGGGGGAGGAGTCGATAATTAATTTCAACCCCGCGTAAGCGATTGTAAATTACGGCGTTTGGTCAGGCACGGGGGGCACGTGTTTGTCGGTCGATAAACGTTGTGTTTGCGCGCTTTCTTCTCCCGCGAACGGTGGAACACCTGTTCCTGACACAGCGCATTGGTCGTCGGGAATCTCGAAATCTACGCACTCGTCATGTATGGCTACTAGATTGCGCGGAAGTCTGTTAACTCTTGGAGCGTTTAGTATCGCCAACGTTCTGCTGCTCGGTTTCTCGAAAATAAGTCCAGCAACTGTCACGTAGATTCGCTCGTGTCGCGGTTACAAGTAGGGCTGGGACTATTCGAATAATTTACTATTCGAATATTTTACAAGTATTCGAATGCTACGAATAAACTTCGAATATTTGAGTATTCGAATACTGATGTATTCGAATAGTATGGTATGAAGTGGGTTAAAATTAGCTTACAAGATTTCACCATGACAAGTGAACCTATATTCGAATAGTATTCGAATACTTAAATATTCGAATAGTATTCGAATACTTGGATATTCGAATTATATTCGTCAAATAATTAAGCAACTGAAGTATTCGAATATTCGAATACCGAAAAATTCGACAAATAGTCCCAGCCCTAGTTACAAGAAACAGCTTTCAGGGTGTGCGTCTCGGAAAGATCGATTCTTAGCGCGACTCCATTGCCCTGGACGTGAGATCGATAGACCCGAACCTTAAATGCTTCCGCGCGAACCGGTTGGAACCTGTCGACGATTGTGAGCAATTGTTTCGAGAGACTTCCTAAGGAAAATTAATAACGATTTAACAGGGCCACAGTGTATTAACAAGTTCAAAGGAAAAAGGTATCGTAAACTGGGAAAAGGATAAAAAATGTACGCATTTTGACACGTATAGTACATTCACAAAAGATGCAATATTATGATAGGATACTTAAAGCAAATGTGAAGATGTTAATTATTGTATTATGTAGCAAAATGTTCTCCAGTTTACGGTATTTCTCAATTCAGTGCCGAAATCAGAATAAAACAAAAGGAAGCTGAACTTGGGAAGCATACGGTAAATGTCCCCATTATCGACCGCGCCCCCATTAGTGACCAGTTATTATATTATTATTGTTTATTGCAACACAGAAAGCGAAATATTAACCAGAAAGTTCAGAAATTATAATTAGAGGTATTTCGTTTATTGTTTCATTCGTTATTTATGTAGCCGTACATTCATCTTTAAGTAAATTCACATGTAAATTAGGACATCTTACAAGTGGTGTTGTTAGACCTGTCTAAAGTATTCGAGTAATTTTTTAATTATTAAATTTGGAGTACATTTGATTTGTACTCACAATTGAGTACAAAAAGTACGGTAATTAGTAGAAAATAATAGAATACATAAAAGATTATCTTAAACATATTATAAATTGTTTAATTTTCGTAAAATGTTAATAAAAACAGTTTGTTATACTCGTGAACCCAAATTTAATAAACAAAATGATGCATTTACAATGAGGGAAACTGCTGGTCACTAATGGGGACGTGAAACGATCGATAGATGCTAAAACTTGGTCGATAAAGGGGACATCAGGTTCAATATAATTTTCCCCATAATTTTTGTGTAAATAGTCAAATATCACTCTAAAACTAATTTGATTAAGAAACTAGAGACTTAAAAAATTACAATGATCCATACTTTACTGAAACATTGTCGTATATTAGTAAACAAATTACTATTTCGAACCAGCCACAATCTTAAACGGTCGCTAATGAAGAATTACGATTTTCTTGTAACCGAACATCGCGATCTATCTTTCTCGTCGCTTTTTATAGACCCACCGAATATCTGAATTTCCAGCGCAGCACGGAACGCGTTAACACCACATCTGTCTAGCTTTCACCATATCCTCCATAATTTCAAGGAACAAGCACCGCCCACAGCTTCCTTCTATTTCTCCAAACAATTTCACATTTGCGCGATAAACAATTGAATAATCCCGGGCTAAAATCCACAGTGCATTACAGGAATAAATGAAACGGTACGAGGCCACTCGGAATCTGACGCGTTCCCGGAATCCCCGCGAATCTGGTGTTCCGGGAAACGACCTCCACTTTAGCAAACCGCCGCCCCTGGACCAGGTTAATTTCTTGACGCGCTCGATGGAGGCTCGTCCGCGCGTCTCTTCGTGCTCGTTGGTCGCGCGGCGGAATTTCTCGGGATCTTTTATCACGGCGTTTACACCGGAAAGGCCTCTCTTGGGGAGGGCTTCTCGGAAGGTTGAATCCTTCGTACATGTGTTTCGGCCTGGTCGTATTCTCCGCCCGAACGAGCCTCTGGCTCACCGCCTCCTCCACCTTCTCCGCGGCGTCCGTGGCCTTTCTCCCGCATCCTGCCGACCCTCCTCTAGCACCGGTATCCTTCCAATTACCGGATGCAAATACTGCCGCGACGCTGCCTGAAAAGGCCGCCCTCCCTCTCGTTCCCAAGCGACACGGCCACCCCCCCTCCCCTCCCTCCCTCCCTCCCTCCCTCTCTGCCGTTCGTCTCGCGGCGATTACGCGGCAATTAACCGATTCGCTCGATTTCGCGATCACGCTCGCCGGACCGCTCTCTGGCCGCGCTCGATCAGGGTCATTAGTCCGCGCGCGATTTATTCTCGGCGCGGCGTCATCGCTAGGATTCTTGGCGCGGCCGGTACAGATGATAAAACTTTCGATCCGCTTTCGGCGCTTGATAAATCCGTGCCCTCGTATCGCGTGTCGAAACGCGGGCCGCTCGAGAGGCTTGTTTTCGCCGCGACGCGGATTATCGACGTTTTACTCGCACGAGCCGCGGTGGACTTTACTCTAGCCGTTCAAAGTCAGTCCTCGCGAGTTCGTTCGGTGGAAAAATCTGCAAACGCACGGGCGATTTAGGCTGTTTCCGATTGGCTAGGTGTTAAATAGCCCGTGACTTATTTTCTGCATTACTTCGCGAGTTTTATCTGTTATCGCGCGTAAGCCGAGGAGTTTAATCGAGCCTCGCGAGTATTATTAGCACGGGTGCATCACTGATGGATTTCAATGCTATGCTAGGATTATACCTAGTTAGGAGGCCCAAAAAAAGGAAATGTTTTCAAAAGCAAAAGAAGCACGGAACCAAGCAAATCGGAACCAGATTATCTAAAATCAATAAACAAAAAAGATTTCGTTAGTATATTAATGTATCTATCGACTGACGGAGGGGGAATTTTCGAAATATTAATTTAAAATAAAATGGCGGCTATTTAAAGTTTGAAGTCCTGATTTTCGCGCGAAAAACGGCCATTTTTCGTTAATAAAATCGAAAATATACATTTAAAAAAAGGCGAACGATAGTCGATTGATTTTTATATAAAAAATAAGCACACAAAATTATAGAAAGAATGGTGCAGTGGTTGTTGAGATATCTTACTCACCGGTTTCAAAAAGGCTTCTTGGATGTCGGTTGTTACTTTATTATAAATGTAAATATTTTTTTACCAAAAAAATTACCAAATGTTCTTTAAATGTTGCTCTTTTAAGTGCAAAAAGTTCTGTAAACATATATGCTCCCGCTTTTTCAAAAAAAATCACAAACATTGCGCCTCTTTTCGGTCCCCTGACTAGGTATAACCCCTTAAGGGTCGTCTTATGTGACGGCCGGATTTTCTTCGCATTTTTGGGGAAATTTTTTTGACGAACCACGAAAACACAATACGTTGGAATTTTTACTACATATTTAATAACATTTGGACAGTTATTCAGAATGTTTTGAAGATAAAATATGGAGTGGAATTGACTGTACACAGGTTAGTTCGAGACAGGTGCGAATAAAAAGTTGGTCGACGGCTGACATGATTCCGGCTGTCCTGTTCATCTCAAATCAAAACGTCAATTGGCACAGTAATTTGTAGACTTGTGGTTATAGCCGGTACCAGAATGAAGTCAAAATATTGAAAATTTCATGTTCGGCACAGTTTTGAAAATAAAGTTACGATTTTCGTCATTGACGAAATTGTAAAAAACTGTGCCAAACATTAAATTTCCAATATTTTTACTTCATTCTGGTAGGGGCTATAGCCACAAGTCTACAAATTAATGTACCGTTTGACTTTTTGTTTTCAGATGAGCAGGACAGCCGGAATCAGACCAACATTTTTTTCGCACCTGTCTCGAACTGACCCGTGTAAAGTCAATTCCTCTCCATATTTTAACTTTAAAACATTCTGAATAACTGTTCAAATGTTAATAAATATGTAGTAAAAATTCCAACGTATTGTGTTTTCAAGGTTCGTCACAAAAAATTGCCTAAAAAAACGAAGAAAATCCGGCCGTCACATAAGACTTCCCCCTTAAGACGCGGTAACAACTGCCTTCGGAAATCATTATCATCGACTGCGAGCCTTCGTTAATCGGTTCCTCTGTAATTAATCTTCAGAGAGTCAATCGTAAGAGAGCCAGGAAACGAGCGTCCCAGGAACCAGCAGCCGCGCTGATGCTCGCTGGAAAATTCTCCAAACGCGACGAACTTTTACTCAGCTGGTTCTAGGAAAGCAGTGTGTGCCGCAACCGTTACGAGCCACCGGTTTCTCGCGTAATAACGCGGAACGCGGAGGGCCCCGGTCCCGCGGTTTATCGCCGATCGATCCTAAACAGTGGACGTTGCCACCGGTGCCGAGGGCCGTGTTCTCCTTATCGCGATGTCACCGCCGCGTCGCGTCGCAGGACACGGAAAGCTGGCCCTTATCGTAAAATTCGTTCCCGCTGCTAAGGGCCATCGTTCGTCCGCGGCGGGGCATTTTTCGAGAGTGAGAGATCCTGATAGATCAGCGACGAGAATCCCCCGCGGCACTCGCGTGACAGCCGGGCCGGGATGTGCGCGCGGAATTCATATTCGCGGCGACGATATTTTCGCCGATAGCCGTGTGTTTCCGGTAATGCCGGCATTAGTTCGGGCACGTATCAGAAACGTTCCGTGTATCGCGGCCGGGGCGAATCACCGTACAAATCGTGCCGAGAAATCGCTGGAACGCGGCCAATCCGCGTCGGCCCTTTTAGCAGAAGCGAGCCCGTCGCGTGCTACCGAAATCGATAGATACTCCGCTCTCGCGGGCCAAACATTGATTTCGTCTCATCGGTGTAATTTGTGCTCCGCCATACGGGTAAACGCGTCGATGCGAGACACGCCTCGACGAACGCTTCCTGGATTCCGTCGTCGCGAAATTGCTTCGCCGTCCATGTCCGATGGCTCGAAATAGCGCTGGCGTGGGAGGCATTTTCCTCGGCTACGCGCAGTGAAATGAAGAATGAAACGTTGCGCGGTTATATTTAGATGAAAAAATTTTCTTTAGGACGCGACCGTGAGATAACTCTCACACGCGCACACGGGCTCCCTTAGTTTCGAAAGCTTTCGCCAAAACTCCGTTACACTGACAGTGTATCTTGGAACGAGGGAATTCAATACCGGGATCCCGGCTGTTTTCTTTTTTATTCTAAAACTCCCGGGATTTGATATATCAAGTTGTAACTTATCCCGAGAATTTCGCGAATTTTTAAAAACGTAAATTACTTTATGAACAACTGAATCCAAAAATTAGTCGGGATCCCGGGATTAGATCCCGGGATTGAATTCCCTACTTGGAACCCCTGTGCCAATTGTACTCTTCTAATTAGAGGCTAGTGTCCCTTTCGTTCATAAGTTCCACTTCCATTGTGGGCTTGTTGTGCGTGGAACGAGGGAATGAGTACTGTTACGACGACATTCCGTGGCGAGCGGAGCTGGCCGACGCGGGCGAGCGTAATTTCACGGTGAAAAGTCGCGAGACAGGCGGTCGTAGCGGAGGAACGACGAAGAAGTTCGACCGGTCGGTTGGCTGGCCTGTAGGAGGGGAGACGGAACTGGGGAAAAGTCGGTCGTAACGACAAATCATAGAGCGAAGCACCGGTGCTTATCCTCGAACTGGTCAGCCAGCGGGTCTGTGGCACACAGCCGCTGGCGTAAACGTAGCTCCGCTCGTGGGTGGCAACTGGGAAGGACGCGTCTGATATCCGTTCAAGCTTTGGACGAATTTCTGATGACCCTACTGACGTGATCTTATCGATTTATACTTGAAGTTTTATGTTCGCAATTTAAAAAAATTCTACTTCCCAAATTGCTAGGGACAGCAACGACTAACAAGGGAACATCCTGAACCCGAAAATTCAAAAAATTCTGCAACTTTGTGGATATGTAGGGGATTTACTTCTGATTGCAACGCAACTTTTGTGCTGCCCAAAATCACTCTAAGGGGGTGAAGATACGGCCATTTTTCGATTTTCTGTTATAACTCGCGAATTGTAAGAACTGTAAGTTACCAAATGATGGTCCTAATTAAAAGAAGTAACTTTTGTCTCGAAACTTTTTTTCTATCCCTTACAGTTCGCGAGTTATAACAGAAAATCGAAAAATAGCCGAATCTTCAGGGGTTAATTTCACCCCCTTAGATATCCACAAAGTTTCAGAATTTTTTTAATTTTCGGGTTCGGGATGTTCCCTTGTAAGTAGACGTAGCTATTAATAGGTGTAGGTACTTATACATCGCGTGAGAATGTTCGAAACGGTCGAGTCTTCTCAGATTGCCAGGTTGAGACGTTCATAAATGCCTGAATTGTCAGAAGATTCGTAAGAGATGATGTAGAAATGGCCACATGACTACTGTAGCTACGGCTGGTCCGAGTGTGGGAGCCATGGCGTGCCAGAGGCTGGAGGACGGGAAGGCGGAGAGAATCAGCCAACCATTCCAGGCATACTTTACGTCCGGCTTGATTTGCGACGAGCCCACGATATTAATAGCTTATTCGAGGCGGGAATTGGAGCGAGTATCGCTAGCCTGCTGGTTGCATCGCGCTTGGCCCTGTGCTCTGGCTCGCTATCCTCCCCAGCCGGTCCGCTCCCTGCCAGCTTCTGTCATCCTTTACTTGTTTACATCTTCCTTTTCCGCGTTGTCCCCACGGTGCTCGTTGTTTTCACGCCGTTTCCTGCTGGTCGCCTCTTTCACCTGTAATTCAAACCTCCGCCCAATAGAAACACGATCTTCTAAGTTTAGCCCCGAATCTTTGACAGTTTTCAATTTTCACTGCGATTTCCGGCTTTCTATTTGTCGTCAGATAAATTCCCATTATATTATATTCTACCGAGTTCTGTGTATAGGGTAAGTCAGGGTGAGATGGTCATACGGGAGAGATTTTTTAGAAGGAAACGCCTGATTGCGCTGCCTCGGGTACAAAGTGTCATAGAAAAATTACATTCTCAGTTCAAAGTGGTGGAATAGAACGTTTTTAATGGTTTGTAAATCTATTGTGAAATTTAAGCTAGTGCTTCAAAATGTTTGATCTATATTTTGGTCATTTGCTTTGTGTTATTTATGCTGAATATTTTTAATTCTCAAGATGTATTTTCGATAGTGCATTGTTTAAAGTGTTTTTAACCTTAAAGTATTCGGGGTTACGTTTGTTAGTCTAAGCGAAATGGGAATGGCTACCTTGCCCAGGGCTTTAAGGGAGAGATGGTCAATTGTCGTCCAGGAGTTGCCCATAGCTGTATTTGACGTAATTTCAGATATTTTGGTGAAATTCGGAGAAATTTATTTCAAAACCAAAGAAAGACAAGATTGGCTAAGATGTAAGTCATGTGGTTATTGGGCCCATGAAATTTGCACAGATTTTGACTCTGTGTGTCATTCATGCGGATTAGGAGACTCGTAGCAAAAGCGAAAAGAAGTTTTGAGCGGGCAAAAACGAAGGTGGACGAAAACTAGAAAGAATCTAAAATAACCAGTTAAGGACCACAACTTGTTAGCCTGAAAGGTGCATATGACCATCTCTCCCGGACATTAAGGGAGAGATGGGCAATGACCCCTTTTTTTTCATTTGTAAAATTTGTATATTACACAATAATTTTTCGTTTATTGATATTAACGGATATGTAGACAAAGGATTGAAGTTTTGTTCTACATCATTCTCGTTGCTTTATTTCAAATAGGTTGGCTGTAGCAGGCTCTACACGAAACTATGACCATCTCTCCCAGACTTACTCTAACTATCGATTCTAATACATACACAGATCCTTCGTTTCGTTTTTCAACTTTCCCACATTTAGAGATGTTTCTGCCGAGTCTGCTTTCACCTCTCCCCTTCCCGACTCTGTTTCCCCAATTTCATTGCGCCACGCCAGACAAGCTTTATTTTTCGAGCTGCGCAAATACTCGCCGCCACCTGGGATTAAGTCACCACGCGGAGGCTCCCTCAGGTGCAGCAACTCGGTCGCATCAGCTCGCGTTCGTACAATGCTCCTTACTTTACCGCGCCCCTCGCTGCTCCGCGCGGACCCTTGCAGCTTTGCCTTGCACTTCGTTGCTTTCCACTAACAGGTCTTACCCGGTGCACGTGCGCCTCGCCGTCCATTATCGCCCTCCTCTGCCTCCGCTAACGACTGTCTTCCCTTCAAAAGGCTGACCCGCCTTTTCCCCCTCGAAAGTGTGTCTCGCTAGGCTTCTCGCGCTTCGGACATGTTTTTCCACGTTTCTCGACGAACCTCGCGGTGTACTTTGATAAACAATATCGCGAACCCCGTGAACGATGGTGATGACAGTGGTGGTCTGTTCACTGGCGATTCAATTGCCACGCAGAATTCCCATGCATCTATTTAGCAACGGGAAGCGTATTTCCAACGCGATCTCAGCTCATTAATTTACGGCGGAGATAAGGTGTTTACGGTACCGTAACTGCGCTGCAGCGTCGGTGGAGGGTATCAGCTTTCTCGAGTCCCGACGAGCGGGCCATCACCGCGTTATTCTTCCACCGCGATTCTGAATAGTCCTTGGCTGGCAGCGCGCGCGCCCCTTCGCTATTCACGAGCGTGATCTCGCGAAATTCTCGCGCAACGTTAAACGCGGGCGAGATTCGGTAATATCCACCGAGAGCCTGGAGGGGTGAGCTCTCCCCCCGGCTCGCAGCAGTCGCCGGTGGTTTCCGCTCGGGACGAAATTACCCGGGAGCAACGCAGACGCGGCAAGCTACATCTGCGGTTTTACGGGATTGCCGGGTGGAGATCGTTCCCGCAATGAAAAGTCCCGGCCCGTAATTCCGTGAGAATTGTTTGCATCGGGCCGAGGTGCCGGGGAAAGCATCGGCCGGCGTCCACCGATCGACGTTGTACATTTTTCTTTCCCTCCGCCGCGGGGCGGAGGGGCGCGGCGGTCGGGATTGAAAAGAACGATAGCGGGCGGAGTAGCGTGGTCGATAACTCCCTTATCGGCTCTGACGACTTCGTAATCGTCGAGGAGCGAGTTCAAGGTCTTCGGAGAGAGGATTGCCAAGTGGTCGGTACGTACCACTTCCCGACGCCAGGATCGTAGCTTCCGGCGGAAATGACGTTAAGGCGAGGGTCGCTGGTCGACATTGGAAATCGATCGCCACGCTGACGGCCGGCAAACTGACACGATCGTCCAATTCCTCGACGAACGTCGACCGTCCGTACGCTTTATACGCCGCCCCCGCTGACATTATTTTCCACCTTCGCTCCCTGCTTCCGTTTCACCCCTGCCGAGGGGCCTTCGAACGAGAACCAACCCCATTGTGGAACTGTTCGACGCGGTACCCACTTGTGCGATGAAAAGCGCAAAGTTTCTACAATCTCTGACTTTTTGGGAGAGTTTGATAACCAGCCAGCCGCTGTACAAACCGTCTTTCTCGCTCCTGTAATCGCCCTCGGCGCACCCTCGTCGATTCGAGAGGAAACGACAATTGAACGTGCTCGAATTAAGCAGACACGGCGCAAGGAGAAGTGTCGAACACGTGCAGCGGATAAAAGCGTTATCTCCGCCAGTACTCGCTGGGAGCTGCGCCGCGGGTTGACGGGAGGACAATGGGCGCCGGTCGAAAAGAAGCAACGAGAGCGCGCGGGGGTTGAGATCGTTGAGCAGGGGACGTCGAAGATAGGACGCGGTATCGCGGTAAAGGGAGAAACGGAAGGTGGGACGAGGAAAGGTAGAGCCTGGCGTTCTGCGCGATCCCCGAGAACCGAGGCTGGACTCGGGCCAACGGCAGCATCCGCTCCACAAATGTCGCTAAATATATACCCAAGCTAAACCGCGTCTAAACGGGCCACGAAAGTTGGCCGATAGCGCGATAGAGCGGTCGCGAGCGGGGACGAGCCGAGGATGAGAATGGGGGAGACGGTGGAAAGGTGGTAGCTCGTGGTACAAGGAAAGATGGCGGGAGAGGGGGATGGTCTGCGGCTTGCGGAATGACAAGGTGGAAACGCAGGGACGAGGAACAATGAAGTGACCCACATATACGAGGGCAAATAACAACCGTGGTAAAGTAACGAGAGATAATGTGCCTCCATTATCGTCCACCGATAACTCGAGTCGACGACACCGCTGTCATATGTACACGCTCATGGACACACGCGTGCACGCCGGCACACACGCGGCCCTGGGACGTGCACACGGCCGCGTGCACAGCTCCCCCGCTATTGATTCGAGAGTCTAGCGAGACGGCGCGATATTCCGATCCGGGGAAATTGTTCCCATCGAGTTAGTTTCAACGAGGGTGAGTTACGAGGAAACGCGGGCGAATTAACGCGTTCGAAAGGCTGATAGCTTGGGAGAGTGGGAACTACGGCGGTGACGTTTGTCGCTGGAAGAAAAGCTGCTCGATGCATGAATTCCGGGCGAGAGCTGGCAACTTCTGGCTACGTCAAATCGTGGACAATCGTATCTCAGTTTAAATATTAATAAAAAATGTTCATGGGGGTGCTGGTGACAAATTTTTCATTTGGTCATTCCTTTATTTTTAAGGTTTGGCAAATCTGGAATAGGGCTGGGACTATTCGAATAATTTAATATTCGAATATTTTACAAGTATTCGAATAATTTAATATTCGAATATTTTACAAGTATTCGAATAATTTAATATTCGAATATTTTACAAGTATTCGAATAATTTAATATTCGAATATTTTACAAGTATTCGAATAATTTAATATTCGAATATTTTACAAGTATTCGAATAATTTAATATTCGAATATTTTACAAGTATTCGAATGCTACGAATACACTTCGAATATTTGAGTATTCGAATGCTACGAATAAACTTCGAATATTTGAGTATTCGAATGCTACGAATAAACTTCGAATATTTGAGTATTCGAATACTATTCGAATACTGCTATATTCGAATACATCAGTATTCGAATAGTATGGTATGAAGTGGGTCAAAATTAGCTTACAAGATTTCACTCTGACAAATGAACCTAAAGAACTTGATTTATAATTCACACCATAGGGTAATTCCGGGAGATGCGGCCGGGCTGGAGAGTTGGCCGAGTTGCTATATTCAGACTCTACATCTGTGTATATGTAAAAATGTTTTAAGGTACAGAACAATTAATTCTCTAGAAATGAACTGTTTCGACCAACTCTCCAGCCCGGCCGCGTCTCCCGGAATTATCCTACTATTCGAATACATCAGTATTCTTAATACTTGGATATTCGAATACTTGGATATTCGAATGCTTGGATATTCGAATACTTGGATATTCGAATACTTGGATATTCGAATACCTGGATATTCGAATACTTGGATATTCGAATACTTGGATATTCGCATTATATTCGTCTAATAATTAAGCAACCGAAGTATTCGAATACTCGAATACCGAAAAATTCGATAAATAGTCCCAGCCCTAATCTGGACGAACGAATATCATCGTTGTTTTATCAAAAATTCGTATTCGGGGGTGCCAACTTCATCGTGATTAGATCGATTATGCCTCGCAGATCTGTGGACGTATGTACATACATATAAATTTAGCAGTGTCTCTGAATACTAGGTATTAATATAGCGTCCATGTTCCATGATTCGAAGAATCGATGTTGGCAAGCTTCCCTGCCCAAGGGCGCTTACATTATTGATACAAACCCAACTACATTACGTAGCTCTGAAAACCGTGCGAAAGGTCTTAGCGACTGCGGGCCCGCGCAGAAGTCGACTCAGGCACGTTAAGTTGCTTGATAAAGCAAGCTAACGATCTCGTGTTACTTCTGAAACACCCAGTGCAGCTTTGCAGCTGGGGACAAGGAGTAATCGAGTCGCGAACTCGCCGATCCCCGTCCCATTAGCGACTGCGCGTTTATTAATTCGCCCGTGATCCGGAGACACTCGGCTCGTCCCCCTTATCCGGCGATCTTATCAATCGGCGCATTCCTGCCACCAAGCGACCCTGTTATCCGCGGTGCGCTGGATGCGGGCGTCGCCGCGGAGCAGGCGCGTCAATCAGCACGGGCGTCCTGGATCGCCTTCCCGGGATACAGAAATCGCCCGCGTGTATCCGCAGTAATGGCCGCGTTTTGTAATCGCTCGGCATAAATCACGAGGGCACGGGGAGCGGAGCGGCTGGTTTCGGGCATGTTCGCGAGAGGAGGCAGCGAGGTCGACGAGTCGGCGCTTGTGTTTCGCGGTCGTTGGTATTTCGGTACTGTATGCTCTCTCTCTTTCCCGCCGCCTCATCTTTGCTCGTTCCCCGTTTCGTCGGTCCCCTCTTCTCTTTTTTTCAATCTTCTCGGTGGCACAGTGGGAACGCGCGCGAGAGAGAGAAAGAGAGAGGAGGAGACGGTAGACAGATCCGTGGACGGGTGCGCTGAACAGAGACGAGTAACCGAAGAGGGAGCGCTGCGTTTCTGGTTGACCATGAGTACAGTCGGCCATAATCTGCAGGTAGATCCGGTGCGAGAGACGGCGACCGTCTTTGCCCCTTTGCCTTCCTCTTTCCCTGGCTCGCTCGCGCCTCTGTCCGTCTCTTTTCGCCCCTATCGCTCTCGATCTTCTTCCTCGTACTTTTTCGTCGAGTCCTCCTCGCCCTGCCCCCTCCTTCCCTCCTTTTGGCTTCGAGCTGACGCGGTGTAGCACCGCTCGATATACAGCGGCAACGAAAAAAGGATCAGATTAGAATCCTCCGGGGAGAACATAAATCCACGCTTGGCAATCCCAGCGACGTTCTCTCGTCGCCGGCTCGGGCCCTCGTCGTCGTTTTCCCGTCGCTCTTCTTACTGCTGGGAGACATCGCCGCGGGACGCCCGCGGTGCGTCCTCCCTGGCCGAAATTACGTCACTCCCCCGACTCGTTATCGGTCCGCTACGTTCGTTACGTTCGTACGAAACAAGAGTCGTTAGCTGGATGATGTGTGCACGCAAGGCGCCGGGTGTTTCGGTAAGGCGGTTGAGAAGTTCGCTGGCTCGTAGTAGTCGTTAAACTCGGTACAGAATTTTTAGAATGGATTTGCAGACCTCTGGACACTTGCTACGCAGTTTAGTGAGCACCTAAGCCCGCGAGTTTATGAGTCAACTTTTAAAAACACCTTGCACAACGCGATGCTGCCGCGATACATGCTCGTGCAACGGCACGTGGAAAGCGGTCGATCCGAGTCTACCTAGCCGCGAATTGCCCGCGATGAGTCGGTACCCCGGGTGACAAAGAGATTGATTAAGCGTGATTGACGTATTTTGTGCGGATGATGCGAGTGTACGTGACTGAAAGTTAATTAGAGGCTTCCCTGAGCGCATAATGACGGTGCCGACTACCTTTGAGACCTCTCAGGACTGCGCCAGTCGCTGTGGCCTTTATGTGGGAGGTAGAAGCCGGGCAATATGTAATCATGGAAAAATTGCGATACCGTGGAACTGCTTCCTCGATTCCGCGAACGGCGTGTAATGAAAACGCGGCTGGCTAAAATACACGGAGTGGGACGTATTCAAAGCGTATGCTCGCGCGCGGCGCTCGGTAAAAACGCGAGTTTACGTTCCCGCGTATCGCCTTGGCGCGACCCACGATTATCGAAGCGACGCTATAAATAATCCAGCACGCGATTACAAAGGTTAGCGAGTGCGTAGCCGGCGGGGCGCACTCGTTCCGCCATCGACGTCGCGGCTAGATCCGTTCCATTGAATTCCGGGACGAGTACTCTTCGGGAATCGATAGGCAATGTGTGATGCCACCGCGAAGGAGGAATTAAGGGAGATCGTCGAACACCGAATGGCCCCTGACTTCTTCCTACGACTCTAGTCTTTCTTCGCGCACACACGTCAGACCGAGCATTCCGAAGTTCCCCAAACGTACCATTCCCCGCACCTGCAGGGCCATGGCTTCGCATCTCCATTGCGATCAATTGTAATCAAGAACATAGACCCAACACAGACCTTTCTCTGCCAACGACTGTTCTACACGGGGAACGCCAGTTCTCGTCGGGATCGCCAGAAGTGCCTCGGGCAGGGTTTCACTGTTTAGATAGCGAAGCAAGTTGCGAGTGTACCGCTGGTAGCTTGCGCAGGTCACAGGCGGAACGATCCATTATAGCCGCGGATGCTGGTGACCGTGCAAGGCAAAGATCTGTTGCTCTGTCCAGTGATCGGAAGCAGAGTTACGTTGGCACGCAACCGGCAAGCTGTCGGTTGCGAAACAGCCTACGGTTGCGACGATGAAACAGCTTCTCGTGTCAGCATATGATATACCGGTCGGTCGGCTGGCTGGGCTGTCGGCCTGGGATGTCAAGGCCGCATACATTTACATGGAATACGCCGCGCTCGAGGTGATCGCGCGCGACTCCGTGCTCGCTCGGTCCCGACCACCTTGCCTGCGCAACCATCCGGCGATCGTATGCTTAAAATATTTCACCGTATCGGGCTCGCTGTATAAGCCCATCCCTTTCAGTCCGCGAAACTCGAGCCCGCCATTTATCGGCGGCGAATGATACGTATTACAGTGCCGAACGAGCGCTTTCTACTCTTTAATCAATATGTAGGCACGATAAACTGTCCGGATCTAAAAGCACTCAATCCAATATTTGCGATAATCCGCTGGCACGCAACGAGACACCGCATATTTCGGCGAAACAGCTGAATATGTTCTACCGTTTATTCCACGCATATTCCCGCGCGGAATATGTTATAAATATTACGTTCGATTGGATTAGCTATCGATTCGCCGTGAGTATCCTGCTCGCCCGACCCTCCCGGTACTGATGGCACGGAAATAATCCCCCGCGCAATGGCCACATTAGCTTCATCGACATTTCAATCTTAACGCGGCGACACGTGGAAGTGCGTTTGGGCATTTACGAAGAGCAAGCGCGGGTCAAGTATCGACTAGGGCTGGGACTATTCGAATAATTTACTATTCGAATATCCAAGTATTCGAATACTATTCGAATATTTGAGTATTCGAATGGTATTATTAAAATTAGCTTACAAGATTTCACTCTGACAAATGAACCTAAAGAACTTGATTTATTAATTCACACCATAGAGGAAGTGCAGCATATTTGGAATACTGTTGGTAATTTGGAATACCTAAGTATCTAATAAACTACTAATGCTATTTAATTTGCAACCCCGTAGATTATAGGGGCTAATGACCTGTTCATTAATGACATTTGTGGATGAACCGCCATTTTTTACATTTTCGACTTAATTTGCAGAGGAAGAAAACGCCAATCTGCTAAACTTTTTCAGTAACCGTTCTTATCATTTTTATAAATAATTTGTTATACATATCTCCTCAAGATATCTTTATTTTAGATATGGCAACGGTAAACACATACAAAACAAGGAAGCAGTGGAGTTCGGAGGATTTATTTAAGTTTATAAAGTGAAGGCAAATTAGAATACCGGTATTCCAAATTACCTGCACCTTAACGAAATCGATACTTCTTGTCAGTTTTCATTCAAACCAAAGTTTCAGTTACTTTTTGTTTTTTATTATTACCGAGACTATGAAATATGACAGTTTATTAGTTTCCCTATGATATTATGCAGTTTTATTTGTTCCCATCCTCTATCGTAATTTTTAATTCGTCTTAAACAAACTGGTATTCCAAATATACTGCACTTCCACTACTATTCGAATACTCAAATATTCGAATAGTATTCGAATACTTAAATATTCGAATTATATTCGTCAAATAATTAAGCAACTGAAGTATTCGAGTATTCGAATACCGAAAAATTCGACAAATAGTCCCAGCCCTAGTGTCGACTGCTGTTTCTCTAATGAATGCGGGGTCGATCGCCTCTGCGACGAGAAACAATAGTATACAGTTGATCCTTGAACAATACGGGGGTTAGAGACGCCGAGTACCCGCGTATAATTTTTCACTTTCCAAAAGCTGCATCGGATTGCATCCATGTTTCTCGCGACGATTCTTGGAGGCTTCAGTCAAAGGCGCACCAACACGTTGTACTTTCATATTAACGCGAGCGTGGAAGTTAGTTTCGAGACACTTCGACGTTTCCTCTCTTGACAAGTTGTCCAGGAGTTCTGGTACTTGTATACCTCTCCGTGAAGAGGGCTAAGCGCGACGAAATAGCGATACACAGTCCAGGCACGTCCCCTCGAGAGGACACTTCTGCTGTTGGGAAAATGCACGGAGGGACGATTGCGTGGAAGTAGCACTCTGTCCCGGAGCGTAAAGCGCCGTGGAATTGCACCTTTACGCTGGAAGTATCCTTCCATCAAATGTACATATGTACCTATTGCAAAACCGTCAGTTTTCTTGGTCTTTATTAAAACGAACGTAACACATTCGCCGCGCCGGTCGTAGCTCCCTCTCTCTCTATCATTACATTAACGCCCCTCGATCGAACAGATGCATCGTGTTCATCGAACACCACCGAAGGCTGAATTTAGCCAGTGACGAAACGGATTCCCTGACCGAATGGAGAATAATTGGTTCGAATGCACCGACAGCCGTGAGCAATCACGTTTCTCTGTTAACGAGGATCATTGTCGACGCGCGGCCGACCCGAATCCATCTCGTTCTCGTCTGGTGTTCGCCAGTGTGTCAAGGTCTCCCCCGCGAAAGATGCACGAGATTGCAACGGGATGCACGTTCGCGGTGCATTTAGCGGTGAAGGTGAGGCAACGTTTCATTACCCGTAGCGGGGGGGGGGGCGCGGTTTTTACCGACTCTCTCAGTTCCTCGTTACGCGCTGCCTTCCACACCTCTGACCTTCTCGCTGCAGAAGGAATCGATTGTCTGGATAAAGGTATACTTGGTGCTTGCATAACGAAGGACACCTCGCGCGACGAACGCAAAGGATATACACTCGATGATAATTCTCTAGCTTTTCTCCCATTTCGGTCCTTTCCACTTACGCCGCGAGATAATTATGTTAGCGCGGTCGTGTTAATGACAATTGCAAAATCGAGGTTGCCCCGCGAAGACGGAGATTTTCACGTTACTCGTTCGATCCGGCAGAATTATATTGCATCGCGCGTCTGCGGTACCCTGGTGAATTCGATCTGAGGGAGCACAATCGCGTTCGCACCGCGGGAAACGTTTCAGGAATGCCACGTCTCGTTCGGATGCTACGTCGTCTGTTGAATCGCGGCCCAATTCGCAAAGCTACACGCAAGACGATCTGGTTTCTTCGACCGCGGTCACTCCGGGGTGCGTGCTCGCTCGTAATCTAATTACACCGCGGTTAAAGCCAGAAACGCAACCGCCAGCTGAAGCTCTCTACGGGCCGGGGAAGAAACAACCTGCACTTCCTTCGAGCCTCCCTCGTTGCCGCACGCGAGACGATCCCTGGGAAGCGAGAGCGTAGCGCACCATCCGAGGTCCATCGATATCGCGCCGGCACCGTACACCGAAGTCGATAGGAAATCCAACGGCGCGGGGCGTGCTGCTGTGAAAACAAAACGGCGACGCTCGATCGTGTCGCAAATCTAGAACGCCTTCCGTATCGTGGCCGCCACATATCGCGATACAACTTTCATCATCTCCGCGCCGATATTCTGTTCCACCATCGCGAGCAACGATTCCCAGCGATCGTAGCATGAATTTTTCAACGCCCTCGTGCTTTTTGTATCACTCTCGAGGCACAATGTCACTTCGTAGGACGCGTCCTCGACACGTTTCCGAAGTGCAGCGGGATCGAGGCCGGGACGGGAGCCTCCGATCTGAATAATTCTGTCGTCGAGGTACGGTGGCAGCGTAATCGGCGACGGGGATCTTCAGGACTCGGCGCGCGCTCTTGCCGCGGTTCTTTTAGCCTTTGGGGTTATTATCGGCCGGTGTACAAAGGGGTGGCCGACACCGGCGCGAAAAAGGTCAGGGGTGACGCGGAGTGTCGTTGCGGCGGCACCACGGTCGGTGTAACGGAGTTCATTAACGATATTAAGCACGGGACCGCGACGCTATAAAGCGACGGCGATGCTCGCCTCTCTCGCTTTTATTATTCCCGTGTTATTGGCTACCACCGGGAGACGAGCGACGCACGCGGGAGGAACGGAATGCGTCGAGGGAAGCTCGAAGCTTATTAATTCGAGTATGCTGCCTAAATTATGGAGGGAGGTTGAATTTTTTTTACTAACCTAAACTATTATACTATTTAATAACGATAGTATGAGAGTTTTCGATCATGAAGGATTGAAATTAAAAATGATTCGAGCCATTGGGAGCAAAAACGGAGTAACGTAGAGTAGACCAGGGCGAATCGGATCACTTTGAGTTTGACGGTAAAAAAATAATAGTCAAACATTAAAAAACTAATTTTTTATTATATATTCGTGACCAGTAAACCTTTGGCTTGAACATGAATATATAAAAATTGAAATTAAACGTAAAAATCTTTCATTTACAAACAAAAAACCAAAAAGTGAGAAATATCCGATTCGCCCCAAGTTTCGGGGCGAATCCGACCACCTAGGAAATTCCGAAAAAAAAGAAGAAATTTTCATAACAAAATCTTTAGAATCAACTTAAACAAATCTAATTTAATGACAGTGAAGTCAAGTGATACTACTTAGCACACAGATCGGAAGGATATTGCCGTTTTTTGTCGCCTATATCAGCACAATTCTCGTGGCACCCTCTTCTCAGACAATCTTCTGAAAATGGACGCATAAATTTTTCACCGCAGTAAATACAATCACAGCTGTCTTTATTTTATTGGACACCATGATCCCTGATTATTCTTTTTTTATGTACCTACGAACCATCTGTATATAAACAATTATCATATTTATAATCATAAAAATACTCAAATGAAAAAAAAGAGTGATCTGATTCGCCCCAAATAACGTGATCCGATTAGCCACATATATAAATATTTCAAAGATTGTAGATTACATAAACATATTATGATATAATAGTCTAAAATACATCAAATACTAAACGTGGACACCGTGTAAACTAATAACAATAAGCACATTTGAATTTTCAAGCTTGCTTTTATCTTCTATATAAATAAAAATGTAAATGTTCGTTTGTTCAAAATCTTAAATCTCCGAAAGTTCTTTGTCGATTGCTTTGAAATTTTGACACAACGTTGCATGCCAATACGTGCGTGTTTTTATATACCTATTATTATATAGATGTCACACCTGTGACAGGTAAAAAATTTAACATGCTTTTTAACCAGACTGAGCCACAGCACCGCGTGGCCGGGTGCAGCTAGTTTTAAATACGAAATTGCAGATTACGAAGGTTAGATTCGACCAAAATTGTGATGTTTGCACGCAACCATCTCACTGAAAACGTATGCCGGCTGTAAACAATGACTTAAATCAATTGACGAGCTATTGCAGTAGGTGCGGGGGAGAGAGACAAGGTACTACGAACGATCGGAATGATCATTTTTATCGCGATGTAAGAAATATGGACTAAATTCTTATTTTGATCCTATTCGCCCTGTGACCTACCCTATTTAATAACGATAGCATGAGAGTTTTCAATCATAAAGGATAGAAATTAAAAATGATTCTAGGCATTGGGAGCAAAAACGGACTAACGCATATTGAAATAAAATTAATTTTCCCTATTTTATATGATTAGTAGATCATTGCAATACATTAATGCTGACAACTCAATTTCGCAAACACCGTGGGTTATTTCGTTTCTGCTCTGAATATTCGCCGAACTATTTTATTCTCCACGTCGCGATCCAGCGACTGTGCCTCCGCGGTTGAAAGTTGAACGGATTTCCTGCGCGCAGGACCCCAGCGTCTGGCTGAAACCGCGAAGATCGGTTACGTCGGTAACCGCCGGAGCGGTGGATGTGGGAAAAATTAATATCCCCGCCGCAGAATGATACCGCGGTTGTAATGATAATAAAAGTTTAGCCGGAGTCAGAACAATGGGGATTACAAACACCCCGTCGGTTCTCGAACTGGAGCGAGCCGACAGGATTTCCAATCTCTGTTCCGGTATCCGCACAGCTGCCACAGGTATACCCGCATCGATCGCCGGGGGTTTCTAGCGGCCGCCGATAGATCTCGTCTCCGTAAACCACTATCCGAAATGGCTATCGCCAGCACGTAGCGGATTTTTCACCGCGTTACAAGCTTATCGGGGGGGGGGGGGGGGGGGGCTTCTGATGTCGCCATCGCGAAACGCTTACTCTTCCATCAGCGAGAAGCTGCGGAGGGTCGTGGAGTGTAGCGAAGGCGAAGCCGGCGGCCCGTTTCGGTCACGACGCGCGGGCGTGGTGTACGGCGAAACTCGGCCACGATGGTGTATCTCGCGGCGTCGCATACACCGACGCGCGAATCCCTCTGGTCGCTGGATCGCTGCCAGGGCCGACGAGAGGCCAGCGAAACCAATCTGCTGGATTTAAGTCGCTCTCGTCGTGCCCCGCTTATGGGGAGGCTGGGAAGCCGCGCGAGCTTCACGAGGTCGAAAATTAATACTACACCACCACCCGCCGACCAGTTTTTCCCTTGATTCTCCAAGCGCGCGTATAACGGGAAAGTGCGCGCGGGAATCGGCTCGGTGGGGATACGAATTACTCGCGGTCGACGGTTTTCCGCTGTCGTTTCGGTGATTCGGTCCTTGGGAACGAAATTTTGAAGTGGGTCGCGGCAAATGGGCCACAGAATGCACCGGGCTTAATCGACCGATCGACCATTCGTTAATTAAATTGATATCGAAGCCGGCTCGCTCCGGGGATTTATGGCGCCAGCGTGGAAAGTTAATGACTCCTTTCATTCGATGATAGTCGGGCGAGTAAGGGTAGGCATTGGTGTGGGATTCGCGATGAGTTTTGCGGCCGAAACATGTGGCACTTTCCGAGCGGATGGGTACACGTGTACGGCCGGCGCGTAAGCGATGGTACTCGATTACACGTTCGGTTCGATGCCGGCGAATGGCGATTTTATAAATACAAGCACCGCGTGTGCCCGGCGCGAGGACTGTGCCGTGGTTGTCGCTGGGTAATTAACAACGCGGGGCAGCCCTGAAAGCCTGCAATTAAAGTGTGCGGGCCGGTAAAGTGTTACGCTGACCGTGAAATCTTGAATAGCCAGAACATTTAACGATGAAAGGAGGGTGAGGGAGGTAAGGGAGTGAGGAAGAACGATGGTACAGGGGTGGGTTGAAGTGGGTTACAGAATGGGGAAGATGTGGAGGAAGGTAAGACAGGTGTGGAAGGAAATAGGGGCGTAGGGTGAAAGGCCACGGTTATGTACCTATAAAGAGGGTGAGAAGTAGAGGATAGAGTGTCGAGAAATGGAGAATTGTAGGACTAGAAGTATCACGGGGAAAAATAGTGACAGGGTAAACCAGAGGAGGAAAGGAAACAAAGTAAAAGAACCACTGGCGGATTTAAGAAAAAAGGCCCAGGTGGAAAAAACGTTTTGAGGGGCCCAGTTTTGAGGGAAAATGAAGAGGTAGTTTACTACAAACGGGCCTGGTGTCGTAGTACGAAAAAAATGTAGTGATTGGATACCTAAGGTAGTTGACCCAGTCGCCGATAGGTCTAGTCGTCGATAATTTGAATTAATATTGAGATTTTATAAGGTTTTTGATCAATATTGTGGTGATATATGTGGATAAAGACTTAAATATTAACTTGCAATTTTATTTTTTACACAATATTGTTCAAAATCCTTATAAAATCTCAATATTAATTCAAATTATCGACGACTGGGTCAACTACTTTATACCTAATCATAATTTTTTTTGAAGATGGCCTAGGCCCAGGCGGCAACTGTTCATCAGCCGCTGTGTTAAATACTTTACGGGGTATACCCGTTTGAACCCTCGGAAAATGTATAGGGGAAAGGTGGGATAGTTGATCACAGTTTTTCTTTTTTATTAAAATAATAATAATGGTTTGCTTTGTTTCTATTTAATTATTTAAGTTGTGATATAAACTGATGTGATCATTCCCCTACATTTTGTGGATTTTTTTACAAGTCAACGGTTTGATGCAGATTTCCCGTTTTTTTACTATCTTCACATAGTATTATGAACTACTTAAAAAAGTTTCAGTTAAAAAACTATTGTTTTTGGGAAGTTATGCATACACATCCGAAAGTCTTCCGATTTTAGAGGGCTAAACGGTGGCCCCGAAAACACCTCTATATCGTGTCTGAATTCAAAAAATCATAAAATTTTCTTATAAAGTACGTCAGTAGCTATCGTCCAACGAAGCCGATTTTGAAAATTTTTGGAAAATAAAGAAATGGCGAGAGATCGAAGGTGAAGTTAAACTTTTCTAAGAGAAAAATCCACCTTTTTTCTTTATAAAAAATAAACGGGGAATTGGAATAAAAAAATCCTTCGTTGGACGATGTGGAATCTTATTATGATTCTGCATGCAAAATTGGAAGTGAATTGGTTGAACGTAGCGCAAGTTTTTAGGGCTACCGTGTAGCCGTCTAAAATCGAAAGACTTTCGGATGTGTATGCATAAATTCCCAAAAACAATAGTTTTCTACCTGAAACTTTTTTTTTGAGTAGTTCATAATAATATGTAAAGATAGTAAAAAAAAAACGGGAAATCTGCATCAAACCGTTGACTTGTAAAAAAAATCCACAAAATGTATATAAGGTTTGATATTTTACCCGGTGTTAATAATTAGACAACAGACCAAATTTGTTTCTCTGTAAATAAGGTTACGTTTTACTAAATGCTTATTAATCTATACTTTTTACAATTATTTACAATTACTTACAAACCCACCTGTAAATAAGGAAACGACAATTAGAGTCTATTGTTCGCTCTCTTTATTTACACTCACGTAACCTATTCTGTTAGTTAACTATCTTTATTTTCTTTTAATTCTTTTATGCCCATGTGCTCCCTATATTCTTTTTCCCCCTCTCTCTATTTCTCTCAAAAGTCAGAGCATGGAAAGCGCGCTCGATCCAAATTAAAGAAAATATATTTTCTTTACATGTATACATTTCCCGAGGGTTCACCGTATACCCCCTTAAATCCGCCACTGAAAAGATTCTTAGCCTACTAAACAGAATGTACCCAGCTGGCGACCGCATGAATCATTTCAATCATACTTTAAATTAGCACACGAAGATCCATCGTTTCCTCTGACGAGTATCTTACCGTCGTAAGTGGAGCGTTTCTATGAACGTGCAACGATACGCGTCGTTAGAAGAAACTCTTGCCCACCGTTTCCCGTGGGCCATTTTCTGCGGTAAATTAGTCCCGCGGGGCTGATCCCTCGCGATCTACCACTTCCTTTGCCGCGTTCGCGCTCCCATCCGTCCCTCCTCTCGCCAGAGGAATTTCGCACACCCCGTTGTGTCGTCCGCGAGGACAGGCATCGCGGAGCTCGTCCCGTCGTCGCCCGTGGCCCGCGAATTTTTCCGTGTCGCCCTGCCACGCGGCTCGGTAATCGATGCTGAAACTTAAATCAGCTCGCCGAGTTCCGTAACGCAAATCGACCGGCGACACGGTGGATGAAGTATTAATGTTCTTTCCCGGATATATGGGCTAGGTCGCGGGGGATGAGGGGGGACGGGGCTGCTCAGCCAGGTCGGTATTGGATTTCGATACTCGCCAGCGTATTATTCTCCGAGCGTTTCACTCGCGCAAATTTGTCGACTGTTCTTGGAGAATTTCCGTGCCAGTTACCTCGTCGATGTCATTTTCCCATCAAACGTCCCCCCGTCTCCCGCCACGCAATTGCACTTTTACGAAGGTTTAGTTCCACCTAGTTCCCTGGTTTTCTTTCGCGAGACACTGTATCGGCGATAGCGTTGGCTCATGCGGTTCATAAGTATTGGGACACCTGCTGTATTTCCACAAAATGTGATATTTGGTAGAGATTGAATTATTCTCGCTGCTTCTACCCTAGTAGAAATACAACTGGGGAAAAAGTGGGGCACTAGTTAGTCTTTCCCTTGGTGCAACTAACGCCCTACTAGGAATCCCTACTAGTTCCCTACTAGTCATGTAACGCTTTTCCCTCCCAGGCGATAGTGTGGAAAAACTGGTAGGGAAAACTAGCTTAAAACTAGGGAACGCTTATTGTTTCTCATTGCTTTTTACATTTAACTAAAAAATATTTTATTTTGTCAAGATATTTTGTATAATTTATGAGTTACTTTAAACTTTAACATATTTTAAGAATTTTTAACAATAACTAGATTTTTTAATGTTTACGTATGTTTATACAAAGATAATTATGAAAAATGAGGTTATGGTGCTATAAAGAAGTAATAAAACTAGTATTTTGTCACGTACGAATAGCTTGATATATGATGTAAGGTATTTAGAACTTACCGTGATATTTAGCATTTAACACTTCCTTTCTTTTTCTACACCTACGCACTCGTTTAGCATTTAATTTTTTTTCCGCTCATTAGATTCCATGTTTGCTTTATTCAATAAATATGTTTGACTTGCTGCGATATCTTTAAATATAGATTTGATTGTCTTTTTTCAACTAATTTTTCCACACATTTCCTTACAAGTTTCTGGTGGCGAAAACCTGGACTAAAATTCAATAAGGAAAACTAGATATGGACTTGACAGCATGAGTCAGGTTATAACTAGTCAGGAATTAAAATGGAAAAACTGGATGTGAATTAGTTAGCCAGAGTCGAGTTACAACTATTCCAGTTTTACAGACAGGGTTTTAGGCGGAATTTGGTTAGTTTTTCCTTTCTAGTTTTTCCCTATCCAAGCCTGGCTATTACCTCACCAGAAATTGGGAAAAACGAGACAAATTTCTACTAGGGTAATTTAAAATACCAGATAAAGTGAAATGTTCATAATTATTCTACACGGTGTAGGTGTTTGACGCGAAGGGTAAGGGGAAAACAAGGAATGCCACAAAACAGCTTTATTGAGAAAATCAGATTTTAATACTTTAGTCCATCAGGAAAGAAACAAGGCTAAATGAACAACTGTATTGCTCATAACATGAACAGTTTATTCATTCGATTTAGGCATCAGAAAAGAACTGAACAAGTGGAACACTACGAAATACTGTAACAAAATAAATCTCCACTTCTATTATTTGCTAGCTTTAATACTCGGCTTCGCCCGAAATTTAGATTCTGATTTTAGAAGAAGAAAAATTTTTTTTTTAGTTTTTTTTTATGAAAATGGTCACATTCATCTGCATTAGCCATAATGAGCCGAGACACCTTTCGCGATCCCAGAGTTTACTGTTAGAAAGTTTTTCGGCGACAGACAAACACACAATATACGATAACTTTGCTTTGTAGTATAAGATTAGGAAAAACAAGGATCTGTACACAGTGACGACCGAAAGCTCCTGACGTAGCAAGCTTACACTAATCAGAAATGCATTGTGCAAGTAGGAAGACTGGGTACATTCCTTGTTTTCTTCCAGTGGAGGGTGGACATTCCCTGTTTTTAACCAGCACACTAAATCTTTGACGTTGTCTTGTGTGGACATTTCTACTTTATAACCCTTCGTGATTTAACAGTTCTGTAGAATCACGAAAAATGGACATTCCCTGTTTTCTCCCGTACCCTTCACACGTAAGTGTATAACAAAACACGAGAGGGATCATGTTTTACGCGAGAGTCGAATTATATCAAAATTTTGGTCCCCGATTTTGAGGAAACTCGTTGCTGAAGCATGCTTTTCCCCCCTGTTTGTAGCTCTCGGCTTTAATTGCCGGAGCTCAACTATCCTCAACAATCTGTAACGTTCGTTTGCACACTGTAATTCGTTGTGCTTCGGTGTAACACGGTTTCGTCCATTGGGATCTGGCAGCATCCTATGCTTCGGTTCTCCAACCTCGTTTCACTGCATCGGGGAACTTAGAACAACGCTCCCCAGCTGTGCATCGTTAGCAGCAATTAGGGACGAAGTTGAGACGTTTAATAGTCAGCGTTCCTGAAAGAAACGGGACGAGGTTATCGCTGGGCGTGGAGCACTTCGTTGCGGGGGTAAAAAATTTGAAAAATCAGCTTCGGAGGAGATTTCGTGCGGGCGAGCTTGGTATCCATGGAAATGTGGCGTTGGAGCTGAATCAGAAGGTCACTCGTGAAACGGCTAACGCTCCGTCATAGCGTTTTTAATACCACTTCGGTTTCTCGTTTACGCAGCACCTCTGCCTCGATTTCGGATAACATCTCACTGCCCCCCCCTGTGCATCGTCACGCCGAGGAATGCCAATGAATTTTTACAAAGCCCCAAGAACGTGCAACCGGGAGTCTCGAGGCGCATAATTGCCACGCGTTTGTCCCCTGTCTCAGTGATTATTCAACTCTGGCCCACGCAGTCAACGCGGCAGCCTCTACGCCTGTGAGCCATACAAATTCTTTCATCCTCGAATAGTCGACATAGTGTGAAACGTTCCCCGACCACGATTTGCATCCCGTTCGCCAGCTATATCATCGTCTAAGGCAGACTTCCTTCGATCCAGAGTCCACTTGGCGTAAAACACGATGAGCATATCGGGTCGGCTGGGGATGAAATCGATGAAGCAATTAACCGGCCGCGGCGGCGCAGCGATTTAAACGCGGCGCGAGTGTAGCCTCGCCGGTCCCGTCTACTCGGATTTCGCGTTTGACGATTGATTAAACTCGGGGACACTTTCCGGGGCCGTTTGCGCGACTCGGCAACATCAAAGTTCACCGTCCTTCGTCAAAGGGCGCCGTTCCGTGGGTCCCGTTTCCTGGAGCGTCTGGCTAGGGGTAGGCTTCGATCATGAATGATTTAGTTTGCATAAATACCGAACGATACACGGGCGAAATGCCTGTTAACGGCGGGGTGTAATTACAGTGGCTGAGTGCGGTCGTATTGGCACACGGGTTAGCCGAGGTGTGCGGTGAACGCAAGCCAGTGTACACGTTCGCTCTGCCGATTGGTGTGCGCGTGCACACCTGATCGGAGGTCTATCCAGTGGCCATCGGCCAGTGGGAATATCTCCGTATGCTGGAATCCGTCACCGTAGTCGCGCGAGAGCGCTTCCAGGTGTTCCGAGGGTTTGTTTCTTCGTTGAAGGAGCTCTGATAGATTAGATCGTTATCTGCCGTGGAATGCGGGAGACGCGCGTGTCGCCAGCTTCGCACAGAATTCCTCCGCTTCGGTGATTCATCGGTCATTCCTGCCGTTAACTTTTGGTCGGGACTGGGGAAACTTACGAAAGGATTCTTTCGTGTTTCGCGGAATTTCATCGGCCGCCGCTGGCGAGTATGGAGCTGGACGTCCCGTGGTATAATTTCGATCTAGGGAATAGAAGATCTAGCACAGTTTCTGAGTTCCTCGAGTGGTTGGGAGAGGGAAAAGCCAGTGTCTCAAACTGCGCGTTGAACTTAACCATATTCTTAAGGGGTAGGGTAAAGGACCCAATTACTGACACCTAACCAATTACTGTCACCTTAAGCTATTTTACTTAAATTAACGAATAAATAAACATTGTAAAGTGATACACAAAAAGAATTATGTTTTTCGACTTATAATCTATACTATAGATTATATTCTATAGTTTGTTTATTCGTTATTTTAACTAAAATAGCTTAAGGTGACAGTAATTGGTTAGGTGTCAGTAATTGGGTCCTTTACCCTATTTCGCAGTCAGCAGGGTTGAAAATTACGTTTTCTTTTTATTTTGTCATTTTGGAGGCAGCAGAAGGTCTACTGTATTGGCTTGGAATAGATGATTCTGTGTAAGTTAAGAAAGAAGTATCTTATTTTCATGTAAACTGCACTCGAAACACCGGGACACTTGTGGGCACTGGAGGCTTGTGGTCCGCAAGTGTCCCGAAATGTAGGTATGTATTAAATAACCCTGTCGGATGCAGCTCGGAAGCTGCAACGGTCACCGCAAAACACCTCTTCAAAAAGAGCGTCACGGAAATCGACTGTAACTTCGAAATAAATAAGTATTTTTGCATCAATATGCAATACAAAGACTTGTTAAAATGTTCTTTGCCTAGGGTAGATGTCCCTATTACTGCCACTTTATTTATTTTTCTTTATAAAAATGTAACGCATAAAGAATAGTGTACAACAATAATATTAATAATAATAAGTATTTGGAATTAGGCTATGAAAACTCAAGACACATTTATAATTCTTGAATCTTGACTTTATTCAGGACACTTGGAAGGAATGTCTTTATCGAACGAAACGATTCGGCAGAATGAATCATAAAGAGAGATCCGTCAAGCACGGACTCTATCGGTTGGTCATGCTATCGCTATAAATATCCTAACATAAACATTACAGCCCTGTCCTCTCATGCATTCCACAGCAGTAATATAAAAGATCATTTTTGTATAAATAAACTTTCATTAGAGAAACAAAACCAACAATAAGAACAGTCACAATTTAATAATATTATTGTTGTAAATAATACACAAAATAAATAAAGTGGCAGTAATATGGACATCTACCCTAAATATAAAAATCTTTGTACAAAAATATGCACATAATTCTTCCAATACCTACGTTCCCAAAAAATCGTTCTTTTTTACCTCCTGACTGCGAATAACCCTTTAATCTAGGGTATACTTATTGTACGGAAAACCTCATCACCGCATCGTCTCATTTGCGCACGAAATTTTTATTTCAAATAATTTTTTGCCCACCTCTGCTCCTGGAACACGAGCCTATGCCTCACCAGTTCCATCGACTGACGATCCTCCATTTGAGGTCAGAGCTTCCATCCGTGTTCCTCGAAGCTCGCCTCCTCTTCTCGCCGCCCGCTGTAATTGAAAAACGAAGGAACCGCGGAGAAAAGAACGACACTCGGACACACGTACACAAATGTGGGACAAGGACGCCACTCACGGCGCTAGCACAGCCACTTGGCGTTCTCCCGGCGCTTTCCTCCGCGGTTCCGTTGCTTTTCGCAGCGAAACTTCTGCCCCGCCGTGCATCGTGTCCGATTGACCACGCCAAGTCGCACGGTGCAGCACAATTCTCGATCGATTTTCCAATAAAGATACCCGCGGCCTACTTTAAATTAACGAGGCGGAGCGAATAGTTCGCGCGCAGGATCGAATTTCACTCCGCAAACTCGTTCCGGGGATCTGTTGACGTGGCTTTGCAACAGGCGCAGTAGATTCCTCCGGCGAGCATCCGCCGATGTCGGTCGTCCAAGTTTCTCGCGCGAGAAATCTAACGAATTCTAGCAAGAGACATCGACTCCGGTTCCGCGAACCGTCTGCCAGGTGGTTACGGCTTCGCGTCCGCGAATCGGCGTAAATCTTTTCCCTTTTTCTCTTTCTCTGCGCCGCGCCGCGCCGGCGAGCGAGGCCACTCGGGGCGCGCTGCTGGCCCGATAGTCGGCTGTGTTCGCGAAACAGCACCTATCGCGACGGAGTTAACGGCGAGCGGGCCCCGGCGCTGCTCTGCCCGCAGCAGATCCGGTTAAAGCCGGCTGAATATTCCTCCGGTGCGCGATAGACGTCGGAACGATTGTGTACGCAAACGTGCTCACGGCTACGCGGGACAGAAGGCGGGCAGGAAAGCGGTGCGCGCTGGGATCTTCCGGTGGGCAATTTTCCTGCGGGTTAACATTATCAGCGAGGTAATTACCCGTTCGCTACCGTTACCGGATCCACGTCGAGCCGCAGCCGCCGCGCTGAGCCAGGGAATCGCGGTTGGCAAAAATTACTGGCCAATTAGCGGCTCCTATTCTCCTCTTTCCTTTTCTTTCTTTTTCGCCTCGAATTGCCTGCTAAAGGATATCCAGCGTTGTCTACGCGATCACGAGAAAAAAAAAAAGGACTCGCCCAGCTCCTCGGACTCCTTCCCTCTCACTTCGCGTTCGAGCCGGTTCATTAAAATTAATCAATGGTAATCTTACGCTCTCAGTTAACGAACCCTTCGTTAATGAATCCTCGCCTGTCAAGAGCGACCATCGATTTCCTTTCAATGATACCTGTGGGTGTTCGATTTGAGAATGGTGTTTTTTAGGGACGAAGGGTTTGTCCATTATGAGAAAGCAAAAGTTCAAGTCAGAATTTTGCTCCTTTCATCTGCAGCTCCATCTGTAGCGCCTTCGAGTAAATTAGGGAAAATTGTTTAAAAAATTATTGCTTTGACTTAAGAATAAACAATAAGTGGTTTCGGCGCACTGGTTCGGTCAGTTTAATAATTTAAAAGCTAATTTACAATTTTTACAATTGAAAATTTCCGACGTTTCGGTCTGCGGTTTAGACCTTTTTCAAGGTTAACCTTTGACTTAAGATTAAAAACAGAACAGCAGTTGAAAAATATATATTTTTACATAATAAGTAGTATCTAGTTATTGAAGTGAAGTTTTTATTTCTATTTTTGGTTAATTTTTTAAATCTGGAGCATTCGTATTGTTCAAAACCGTTTAGTGTGGATTCAAAATTCCCAATATAGGGTAGATGTACCATTTGTGGCCACTTTAAGGATTTCAGTGACTTTCATCGTTATTATTTTTAAAATTGTACTTCAAATCAGGAAATTAAAAGCTTTACTAAATTTTTCACTGTTTTTACTACGGTAAAACTATACAAACGCCCCATTTGACAAAACGCCCCACCATTATTTTACGCACACAAACAATTATTATTGCGGCAGTTGTGGGCGACTGGTCAATGGTGGGGCTTTTTGTGTAGTTGTACCCTATTAATGTCCAAGTTACCATTAACTAGAGACATCGTTAAAGAATAAAGAAAATTAAAAAATATAAGAAATCTATTTTTCACCGTTTGTGGTTTTTTTTCACTTGCCACTTTTCGCGTAAGCAATAAATATAACCTTATATTTCTCATGGTATGCTAAACAAAATATTTACGGTTTGAAATTTTACACATAATTATGTGTCTGCAAGCAATTTCGAGCTAAAAACGCGATAATTACGCACATGGCCAAAAATGATACAATGGCCACAAACGGTACATCTACCCAATCGCTCATTTGTTATCGGATTTGCATCAAACGTGCACCAAACAACGTAGAATTCTTTTTTACATATATCACACGTCATAACTGAAAAACTGTCAAAAGTGGAGCAGCACTCTTGCAGCAACGTCCTCGATTTCAGATTTCCTGATTAGGATCTACTTCGATTACTTACATCCTTCTGTTATTGAGAATCCTTACCATTTCCAACTATTATAAAATCTGCGAAAAAATTCGAACACAGTCCCACCCACTCCACTTTGCGCTCCTCATCTCGCCAAAGAAGGAACGGGAAAGAATTCTCCCATTCATCGTCGATACGGATAACCTCGTCGAACGATCATCTCGAAGATCTCTTTGCTCGGAGCAGCTTTCAACGTCCTTTTTTTCTCGCGAATCATCTCGGCTGAATCGCGGGCCCGTGGAGCTGTTGGGTACGCGCGAGCCAAGCGGGAACGAGTCTTTGCGCGGCGGCGCAAAGTGGCGAGGAGAAAGCGACCTACTTCGCGGGGCCGAGTAATTATAAGCCTTGAACCGAGTAAACGAGTCGTTGAGGCGAGTAGCGGCGCGAGCAGCATCGTCGCTGGCTTTAGCTGCGTCGACGCCGCCCGATTAATCTCGCATTCGATAATCTCGAGTGCCGGCCACTCGTACAGCCATCGAACCTGTCCCCGAGCATCGTTTTCACACGTTCCCCATCGGAGTTGTCCATGAACGATACGATTTAGCGACGCGCCGTTCGCCGCTGATCGATCGAACGACGTTGATTCGGCCAGGTTGACGGCGCTCGCTCGGTTTTCCAGCCCGTCATGGAAACCCGTCCCGTTTCATGGACATTGGCAATAGCGCGGCGAAACCGTCGCGCTCGACGCTCTACGTCTAAACTGCGGGCAGATAAAATACAAATGTAGACTGCATCGGAGCCCGGGATCAAAATACAGTTACGAGGATTTGATGAGGGTGGGCGGCAGCCCAAGGTTCGATGCTCGCGGCGGTGGAAGCTCGGCGAGGGACGTGAACGTCGAGTTACTTAGCGTGTAACGATAGAATATGTGTACATACAGTGGCAATAGTTTCCTGTGTTAACACGGTTTCTACCATTCCTGGTAGAATCAACTTGACGAGTTTCGGATTTCAAGTAGGCTCTTGTAGGGCGGGGACAAAACGAACTATGTCATGAAAGTAACACGTTTATAGTTAATTCTCCTCAAAATAATTCTGCCCTCCATGGTTAAACTGTCCTATCTAGCATTTTTTAATTTTTTGAGATATGTTGAAATATTTGAAGTTCCACACGTCTTTTAATTTTTAAGTAAAGTTAGAAAACTCTACGTGCTTCGTAAAGATTTATAAAATTAATTGGTACGTTAATAATACATTACCTTCCGATGTTCCTATTACAAAAAATATATTAGGCTACTATAAATGATAAAATTTCAGATTTCTAGGTTGTTTCAAAATGCTAGATAGGACATTTTAACTAAAGGGGGCAGAATTAGTGTTTCTATCTACTTTATGTTACTTTCGTCCCGCCTCTTCAGGATAAAATTAACAGCTAAACCTGGATAAAATAATTCACCAATAAACATACTATCTTAAGGCATAATTTTTTTAATGCCAAATGTAAAGAATGTTACTTTTGTCCCCGCTCTCCTCTACAGTTCTCAGGATGCGGCAGGAAGTGTCGAATTTCGTGGACTCGATCAAATTTCTTCTCCAATTACCATATTTACGAACCTCGGCTTGCATATCGAGATGTAGAGTGTTCATTGAGAAACAGCTGATCTCCGGTTAAATGCACTTCGAATACATTTCTAACCGAATGTACCTAACGCTTAGTACATATCTACCATAAATCACTAGTCACAGAAAGATACATGGAAACCACATCTTATTCCCCTTCCCCCAAGAACACGGTGCATTTAAGCCCTCGCAGCAGCTCGACGAAATTTAATTGCATTGAATTTGGTCGCTTGAATTGCACACCCACACCGCTAAAGATGGGGGATTCCAAGCTAATCCTGTTGCTTTTCTCGCGGGGACGTGACGTAATTTACACCGTGCTGCGCGCGTGCACGTTCGAGCATAAATTACCGCGCGTACTCGCTCGTTACGTTCGGTACACGGGACGAGAGCTTGCGTAAGCTTAGGTGCATTAAAGTAGGCATAAACGCGGAGCAGTGAGGCATCCGCGCTTCCTGTTCGGCACGTTGTACCCGCCGACAAAATCCTCCAGGACCCGGCAACACGTCCGAGCGTCGACCTTCCTACGGTTAAACAACCGCGGAAGAACGCGCCCGTGGCGCTGATACTTCATAGCCTGGCGAGCTCGGTTTCATAGCCGATTAACTTTTAATTCGCGTTTTACCATGCCACTGTGTCAGGGTAACGACTCGGTTTCGGCTGTCGCGCTTCATAAATTCCTCCACGAATCACGGGGCATCGATGTTAAACCTGATTACGCCGAGCCCGCCTAACCTACGGGTTCGAAGAGAGTGTGACCCTAAGTGTGATTCTAAGGGCCCGATAGAGATCCAGAGATCGTTGGCCTCGATTCGTGATCTCTCGATTACCTCCGACCACTTGCATATTTAAGGCGAAGGGGAAGATGTACAGGAGGAACGTGACTCGAGATGGAGCGTACGTGTTGCGCGTGCACGCCGCTCGCCCTTCGTTTTCTTTCGGCCGGAGCTCGATATGAACCCCCCCGCGGTTTCGGCGAGGGGGGTTGGAGCGGCCGGTCGCAGACACGTAGGGGCAGAGCGATATGCAGACGGTGCAGTACCTACGCACGCATCGCGCATTACCTCGTAAACGCGTGTGCATGCACGTGTTAACGCGACTGTTTCCCTCTCCGTTTCCCTCCCGTTCGTTTCCACCCTTCGCCGGCTCTCCGTCGCTCTCTGGCACGGTGGTCGGATAGCAGACCACCCCCCTCGTCGGGATCGTCGAGCGTCAGGGCTGCTGCATTGATCGGGAGGGTTCATCCACCCCCTCGCCGTCCCCCCGCCCCCCCCACCCCCCTGCAACGAATCGTGGCCGCTGTGGGAGGGGGAGGCGCCGGCGGTGAACGGCGTCGGGGGCGGTTAGGTATCCCGCAGACACACGCGTCACCTTTAAGCTCGGTTTACGCGATACGATATCGGTCGAGCTGGAACGCTCCGCGATGACTGGCAAATCTCTGCGCCCCGATTGCCTGACCAGCCAGGGGCACGATCGCAATTTTACGGATCGCCCGACGCGGGTGCCCCCTTTTCACTTCACCACCCTATCGGCGCCGTCATTGTTCCCTTTCGTTTCCAGAACTTTCCACAACGGTCTGCATTATCCCTCAGCCGTCCCTCATTATCCCAACTCAATCCGGCCCTCGGCGTCAACTCGACGCTATGCGGAAAAATCGATATGGGTAATGAAAAGATAAGTAGTGCTTAAGTCTGCTAATTCTTTTATTGAACATACTTACAAGGAAACTTTGCATATGTGTAGAACAGTGAAAGGTAAGAGACACGTGCTTTTTTTTTATCGGCGGATATTCAACTTTAAGGGGTGCAATCAGTTTCTGAAGATTGACACCCTCGAAACTATCTCGGAAATTATTACAATTTTTATAAAGTCATTGCCGCTGAAGTATTGTACATAAAAAACCAGACAACTTTGTAATTTGAAGAATCTTTTGTCTCCAATAATTTCCGAGATAGTTTCGAGGGTGATTTCACCCTTTAAAGTTGAATATCCGCCGATAAAAAGAACCTTTCACTGTTCTACACATATGCAAAGTTTCATCACAATCGGGAGCGGACGGTCCCATAGCCTTCCTTGTTAGTGAAAATGAAATTTGAAAGTTCACCAATGAGGCGTTGAAAAAAATTAATATTTCTTATTTTTTATGCTTAGCAGAGCCTATTGGAATACATTGCTGCTAACTCAATGTCACAAAAAGTATAGGTTAGTCCGTTTTGTTCGCAATGCCTCAAGTAATTGCAAGGCACACAATTTTTTTGGCGAAAAATTTGTCAAACTAAGACAGGGAACGAGGCTTAAACGTGTCGTCTTCACGAGCAAAGAACGAAAGAATCTTACGTTAAAGGAACATCCCCGCCTGTTTCCATTTCACTTCCGATAAATACCACCAATGCTGCACACGATTGGTGGGAGCCCGGAGGCGCACGGTCACTGGCAGGCCATACGAGTGGTCGTTGAAGTTCCACCCCGACTGGTTGAAATTTATAATCCCTGCGGAAGGACGAGGAACTCACGTCGCGGAATGTTGAGCAGGTCCAGGACAGTAGGCTACGGTGAGCCTATATCGATCGTAAGCTCCCTAGTTTCCATGGTCTCCGTCTCCATGGGATTGCTGCACCCACGACTCCTCTACCCCTCTCGCGCTGTTTCATCTCCCCCAGCGGAATTAGCGACAGCTTCCGAGTAATACGGTCGTTCAGCCAGCGTACCCTGGCATCCCCGTTCCCGCGTTTTTCCATATAACGAACCCGATTCCGTCCTCCACCCACGCGTCTAGAAATTTTCATCCTTTACTTCCGCCCCTTTGACATCGCCCTGATCTTCTCTACAAAGCTGCGGATTCCACGACTCGAATAACGTTCCTGGAACGATTAATAAGTAATTGAAATTTTGATAAGTCCGTGGTTCTGGGAACTGTAGGATTCTGATCGATATCAAACGTTATTTTTAACTCGCTATTAAGACCGCGGAAGTTTATGCAAGCAGCGATATTTATTCCGACCGATAATTGAAAGCGAGTTCCGCATACGCTGGTAATATGCAATGTATGCAAAGCGTATGCGATATGCGGGATAAAAAATATATTTTTTAAACTCTCTAATTACGAAATATATGTCTGCCAAAGCCCCGGTTGTTTATACGTTTGCTAGGAAAACATATATTTGCATAAGCTTCCGCAGTGTGGTGATTAGTCGAAGTGAAGCGATCTGACGACAGCGGAATTTCATTTACGCGTCTTCCGGTATGTCCTCTGTCCTTTGACGTCATCGATAACACAGTCGAATCAATGGCGCGTGCAGTGTCCCCGGTGTTTGCGAACGAACGATGATGCGCGCGGGCAGACGTCCCATTTGCTGGGAGCAGCCGCATCCGGAAAATTGGAAAAAGCGCCGCGAGGCGACGGGAAATGTCAAGGTTTGAGGCGCGAGACACGAGCCACGGCTCGGTTTGCTGGGAACGTTGCCCGTCGTCTTCAATTTCCCCGCACGCCATTCCGGCTCGCGTGCTGGCATTAGCATTTCGCTGATACAGAGGCTCGTGTGTCGTTTCGAATCGATTGTCACATTTAACGACGCCGCTGAAAGTAATCAAAGTTGTAACCAAGTGCAATTTCTGTGACATCCCTTGTTGCTTGACAATTTCCCGCGGACGACGATTAAACCAAATCGATTTCGCGAAGGAGCGCCGTAGATATTTCGAGGCGAAACGGGACCCGTGGAAAAATTCTCCGTCCTCGGGGCTACAGGATACGACTGCTTTCCTCTCGCGTCAGGAGAATTTCGCGAAAACGGAGGCGACGCAAACTTCGCGTCGCCGAAGAATTGGAAGATTTTCTAGGTCCCTGGGAACGGACACCGCGGGGGAACAAAAGAGACGGGAGGAACACCTCTCAGCTTGGAAACTCACTGGAAATCGGAGAACGAGCGGGAAGAGTTGGCAAATTCTCGAGCGGATTACGCGAACCTGTAATTACCTGTTACGCTAATTTATTTAATTGTGAAACCCTCGCCGCGGAAGTCACGCTCGCTCGCGTGAACTTTGCATGGGTCACGAACTACCCCTGTCGATATACTTCGCGAATCTTTCCTCATCTTCAATAAAGAGGATTGAAAATCTGCGTCCTCGGCCCCCTCCACTCACTTCGCTGCCGCAGGTGTCTAGATCAGGCAAGGAGTGAGTGACACACAGCCCACAGGTCGCAACTCATCGATAAAATAATCCTTGCAACTCGAGCTAAACGAGTGTCGATCTAAAACACAAAATCACGATTCCACTCGCAGTTCACACCGGCGTATGAATTTCAACGGAAATACGCTCCGCACTGCAGCGAGCTTGCGGATCGAAGCGCGCTGAATACATGAATATTTCCGCGCGGCAGAAGGCCGCAGAAAAAAAAAAAACAGGTGTATTTCTAAACGAGCTCGACGCCATGCCACCGGTTAAGTAACATCGCCACGGATATATTTACGCGGCGATTCCGCGAGCGGATTTAGACGCGCAATTAGAGACAGAAAATAGATTCTTCTGTTGTCGCGTTCGTTCGTTCGACGGGAGCCTCGATCGAAAGCCATTGTCGCCGAGGACGACGCGGGAGAGGAATGGACCCTGAAACGCGATTGACGCGAAGCGCTGCCGGGTAGGCCAAGAATACATACGAGCGGCAGAATTCTCGCGGTGGACGCTGCACGTTCGATGCACTCTGATGCACTCTGATGCACTCCGATGGAAATTCCGCTTGATACGGCGACGGGTGCGCAGGCTGCGGCGCGGCGCCGATTCGCAAGATGCTGCTGGGTGCCGCGTAACTATCTATTCCATCCGCTTTAAGAAAGTCGAGCGCGAGGTAAATCAGGTTCAGCCGAGCGCGAACGGTAGTTCGGTCTTGCACGGAAATTTCGAGCCGCCAGCCGCTGCACGCCGCGCAGCCTTCCCGGGGAATATCGTCCCCCGTCATATAAACCCTCTTCTGTCTCGACCTACCCGCCCGATGCTACGCCCTAGCCAGAAACTACCCGTAACTTTCGAATAAGGATTACGCCCCCGAGAGCACGCTCAAAGCGGGTTCTAGGTGCCTTCGTTCCTTCATCACCGCGAATAAATGATTCTTAATATCGCGTTACCGGTTTGTCGACGGTGGCTGGTCTTTTTCTTGCTCTATCGACGGGCAAAGCCATTCTTTCCAGACCGTGAATAGAACACAGGCTGGTCGGAGCTGTCGGAGCAAGGATTATTAGGATTCGTGACGAGGGTCGAGCTTTGCTGCTTTGTTGCTTAGAGGAATGGGATAGTTGAGGGGCTCGCGGAGGCAGTTAAACGATTCTATGCTGTGTCTTTCTGGAACTGATATCGACGTTTATAGGTAATGGAGTTATGCAAGAGGACTTCTTGATCTCGTACTCTGCGAATCGCTATTGTATCTCTGTTGACTTCTTTAATAATTCTTATAATTTCTTCAACCACTCTGCTCTGATCGCTGTTCGTATGTCCCTCTCCCCCTAATTTTTAATATTATGTTTGCTTCTGGTGTTATATTATTACTATGATTATTTTTTATCTGGCTTTGTCACTATCATTAATGGTTTCTTTTGCGCTTACTTCTCTGCTTTCGTTTCTTTTAATTATATTTCTGTTGTACTTCCTAATTATTTGTTCGAGGCTTGTGTGACTATTTGTATTTCTTATAACAAAGGGTTTATCCTGTTGAAATATATAAACTTATTATATATAATAAAGAAAGGGAAAACAGAGTAGATAGATATAATTGAATTAACTGTAGTTAACTCGTATCATTATTATTGTTATTATGGTCGATCCCTCATAATTTCAACCCTCGATTCGATGTGAAAAGGTCCCAAGGCAACTGCGATCTTTGACAGAACCCCTTTGATCTGCTTGGGTCGAATTATTGCTGGGATTAAGGGAACAATTCCCTCGCCTCTGCGTTATCCACATCGCCTTTTCCTTGATTTTATTCCAAATATTTGTCGATCGAAGGATTCTGGCTTTCTAGTTACGGCATTCAGGGGGAATTGTTTACGTATGATAATTAGCGCCGTTCGCGGCACGCTATATTTATCATGTCGAAGCTGGATGCGGAACGAAGGTCAGGCAGAGAGGAAAGGCAGAGGCGAACGGAACGAAAAAACGCTGGCTTTGGTAAATTGAATGTTGGCTGGCTATTAAGCATCCTCCGCCGCCGTTTCGTGCTGCATATTAACACGAAAGTTTTCACTGGTGCAGGTTTCCGTCGCTTTCATAGTCTCTCTGAATATACGACCGAAGTATTTTCTCTCAAAAGATTTACTGAAATCGGTGTACAAAGAAAATCGTGGAGGTATACCTACCACATCTCTTTTAAAAGCACTACAGAGCGAAACACTGGGCACAGCACGATACATATCGAGAAGATTTTCACTGAACGGTAAGGTAAATTTAATAAGGTAAAGGAAACACATTGAAAATGTGTATTTCAGATTACAATTCTAACTAAAAAGAAACCCCCAAAATACCTTGGTGACCCCCAGAAAACACTTCGAAACGACTCACAATTCCAAGGAGTTTAACACCGTTACGATCGTCGATTGAAAATGTTCCCCAGGAACGGAAAACGAGTGCAAGAGCATCGAAAACTTGGTCGAAGGAAATCCAGTGTTCCTCCGTTTACTCGCGCACCGCCGAGTTTCACCGCGAAAAAGCAAACTCCTCTCCGCCTCGCCCTTTCAGAATCTCTCCTCCCGTAATTAGACTTCCCTCCGTCGCGATATCTCGGAGAGAAAAAGTTCCCTCTTTTGGAAGCGTGTCGCGATAACTACGGATCCGCCGTTAGCCCGCGAATTATACGAATATCCGGCTGCCGAGCTTTCCGTCCAGCAAGAAACTCCCGCGACGCTGGTCCTTCTTCCCCGGACTTGTTGCCGCTGTTTCGTCCAAGTTTTCTTCCCGCGTTGAGCGCGAAGGAAGGGAACAGGGGAACGGGGAGGAAAGTTTTCCTTGCCCGTCGACAATTACCAGAGCGATTTTCCTCGTTAATGGAAGCGGCCGCCGTGAAAAAGTCGGTGGTCCGATCCCGAAACAACGACACGGGCGAGTAATTGCCGGCTGGGCCTGCCTACCAGGGCTGGGACTATTTATCGAATTTTTCGGTATTCGAATATTCGTATACTTCAGTTGCTCAATTATTTGGCGAATATAAGTCGAATATCCAAGTATTCGAATATTAAAGTATTCAATAATAACATTAGAATACTGAAATATTCGAAGTTTATTCGTAGCATTCGAATACTGGTAAAATACTCGAATATTAAATTATTCGAATAATCCCAGCCCTACTGCCTACCAACAGACCCACGCGGGTCCCAGGCTCGGCGCGGACAACGCGGGCCGCGTTTGAACGTGCGAAATAAAAAAGGGGCGGGCTCTCGAGCAGCGTCGGCGAGCAAACTAAGACGGACGAAGGCGACTAGACAGTGGGAAACGGGCTTGATTTGGAATGAAAATTCCCCTTCTCGTCCACGGGGATCTCGTTCGCTCGACTTTCAGCCGCGGGCACGCGCTAGAAATGTTCGGCGCGCCCACGTTCTCGAAAGGATATTGCTGGATAAATGTAATGCTGAATCGAAGCCGGAGAATTTGTTGAAAAATATGTTGCGCCCGGAAGAGGTGCGGGGCGCGGTGCGGATAGAAGCTGGCGCACGCAAGTGGGGAGTTTCCCTCTCTATGGCGTGATATTCAGACTCGCGGTGGCGGCGGGGCTGGCACTCATTTTTATTTTGCCTCGCTCCGCGAGACGGTTGCGTGCCCGCTGGAAAAATATTTGTCGACGCGAATATGCGTCCCCAATCCGGGCGAATTTCCCGAATATTCGCGGTCGAATGAACGGTGGAAGTTTAAACGATGACGTTCGGTTTAACGGACCGTCCCGATCCCGGCGTTTATTTTGTACAAATGAATGTTGCGCGGTCCCGCGTACAGCGTGATCTACGCGCGCTCGTTAATTTTATTTCGTTGTAATCCTTGCCCGTGTTGCTGGAAAATCGGCCACCACGCGTGCCGATCAGATATTCGCGAAGATTGCTATAATAATTTGCGAGTAGTGTTGTAAATAAAAATGAGCTTCGAGCCGCGCGCTTCAAGAGCTCGAGTCGCGGCTCAAACCCTGAAGGCTCGAAGCTTGTAGCCTTGAAAGCTCGAGCCTTTAAAGCTAGAGTCTTCAAGCTCGAAAGCTCGAACCTCGTAGCAGTCGTAGCCATGACAGCTAGCTCGAGTCGTATAAATTGTATGTAGTGAAGTGATGTTACAATTGGTGGAACCATCAAATATAATATCAAGGACTCGCAGTTAACTTCATTACTATTAAACACAAAAGTCTCCAGCTTCGAGGCTCGAGCTTCACAGGATATTAGCCTTAAAGGCTGCGTCTTTAAGGTGAAGGTTTAAAGCTTTAAAGCTTCGAGCTTTTATACAACACCAATTGCGAGAGATCGGTTGGTCTAATTGTGCTGTTTCTCTTTTGTTTCAGGTAAGCCATCCGATACCAAGCCGCTGTTTGCGATCGCGGTCCTAGATCGGGCGTGTCCCCGCGACACAGGTATTTAGGGTACTGTAGTCGGTTGACAACCACGAGCGCTGCACAGGCATCGTTCTCTATTCATCTATTCGAGTGTCGTCAGACGTGTTCTCGACTCATCGGAAACAACAGCCCGGCGACAAATAGAATTCATAGATTCGGGTGTAGGCGGTGGCTCGTGAATATTTGAAAACAGCCGCGTTACAAGTTCCTCGAGATCGCAATGGACGGTGGAGGAGCCGCCGGTCGGGAGAGGTCCTTGGGCCGTTGTCGAAGAAACCGTCGCGTTCGGGCAAAGTCGAGTGCAGGGCTCGCGATGCATTATGCAACCGAGCGGAGTTTGCCGTCGGCGACGGAGATTCCAGGCTGCCGCGGACTATCGCGTCGACGAGGAACACGGCCGTCCCGAGGTGGAAATTTTCGGGCTAGCTTGCCTCCTCGTCGGCGCTGACATCGATAATTCCACCGTCTTATCTTTTCATTCCCTGTTCCTCGGGATATGCTTCATGAAAATTTAAAAGCCACGCTTTTTATCGTATCGCTACACGACGAAGTTGAATCGTCCATTCTCTACGAAGTGTATGTACTTATTTTCATAGTCGATCGACAAGGTGAATTCACCTCGATCCCAACGTTGGGATAGAAAACGGAAGCTCCCGTTTGCAACAGCACCTTCTCGTCCATATCAATTTTCGCCGACGACATTCGTAATTCCCCCGATTGATGTACACGCCTCGCTCGAAGCGCGGCAGATGTAAACGCTCGATTATTTTATTCATACCAGCTTTATTACTTTACCCGTCCGCCCGTTCCGGTCTCATGAAATTCTGCTCGCAAACGGATCGTCGAGCGACTCGATTAAACGCACGATGCATCGAACATCTGCCAGTTCCGCTGGTTTCCAACGCGACAGCGAGCGGGCCCGTGAAGAAACGGCGAATCGGGATCGATGAAACGGCGCAAAAACAGCCGCGGCGCGTCCGATCGAGGCCCGTTCGCGGAATCGATCGGGCCGGGGAGCCCTGGCCGAAAATTCGAGCGTGACTCGGCCGTCTGCCGCTGCGAACGCACGCTCGGCTCGCGAGTCTCGCTGCTCCCCCGCGCGGGGTGGGGGGCGGGGGGCGGATCGCCGCGAACACGCGGGGTCGAATTATTGGGGGGGTGTACGGGCAATTAATCGTCGGATTTTCAGCGGGCGACACGGTCCGCGTACGTGTGCCTGCATGCAGAATCGATATTCCCGCTGTCATGTTCGCCGGGCGATAGAAGTGTGAAAGGAATCGAAGCTGGGGCGGATATAATCAATACCGGGAACGGTGGAAAGATTCAGTGAAACAGGGGGAAGAGTAAACTCGGGGAAACCATTGCCGAACTATAAAGGCACTGGAAGAACAAACGAAACGGAGCTGACCAGAGATGTTTGCAAGTGCGAAGTGGATGGCGCAAATAACAGTAACCTTCTCGGCCCGTGACTCTTTATTTAAACTTTCCTCGCAAACGTTTACACCAAACATCGCAGCTAACAATTTTCCACGCGTTATCCTCTACAAATGACAGTAAAGTAGTTATGATATCGACCGTATTTGTAGAATAAACAGGAAGTGGTTTCGGCGCACTAGTTCGGTCAGTTAAATCAGAAAGAAGCTAATCTGCAATTTTAAAAATTATAAATTCCGACGTTGTGGTTTAGACCATTCTCAAGGAAAGTTATAAAGAATACTGCCTCTATGTACTGTCATTTATACTGGCAGTATTCTTTATAACTTTCCTTGAGAATGGTCTAAACCACAACGTCGGAATTTATAATTTTTAAAATTGCAAATTACCTTTTTCTGATTTAACTGACCGAACTAGTGCGCCGAAACCACTTCTTGTTTATTCTACAAATGACAGTTGGAATTCGCGTGCCTGACAGCCTGACTGTCTTCTTATATACGTGGGCGTTTTGAAAAGCGGCATTGGTGGCCCGCACGTAACAATAATGTTAGCCAGCCGGTCCTCATGAAATTCCGCCATTGTCGTCGACGAGATACGCTAGACGTCGTCGCATCGATAGCCCCCGTCATCGGGACACACGCCTGGTATCTTCGTTTTCCATCGTCGGCCCCCAGGGCTCGGGGGAAAAGCGCCCGGAGAGAGAGAGAGAGAGAGAAAGGGAGAGAGAGGGTCTCGGGTAGCCGACCGCCTCTGTCGGTCCATTCTCTCTGTACCTTCGTCTCTCCTCTCCGCTGTTCGGTTCGTCGACTGCATCCTCCACCTTCCGTCGTTCCCTCGCTTCTTTTTGCTCGTCGATCTGGTCCCTGACGTGGCCGATCCCTCCGGGAGGCAGACTCTCGCCGAGAGAAACGCGGTCGAAGGAACGAAAGATTACGATGGTAAACGCCGCGGAGCGGAATGCCGGCAAACGCTCCGGCGATATATACCCGCGGCTGGGGGCCGGTGTGCCGTTGTCGCTGCGAAGCCCGCGCAAATATTTACTGTTACGATAATCGTTGCACCGCCACGGTTACCTTAAACGTTACTACCGCGTTTCGACGGCTCGCCGGGGGGGGAGTGGGACGAAGCCAGCCTTCCTTCTCGTTTGTGGACTCGTAATTACCAGACCGATCGATCTCGCGGATGCTCGTTTCTGCATTGTCCTCGTACGCTCTGATGCTATATGCAGATTCGACGGCGTGCTTTTTATAGGGCTGGAAATATTTATCGCGTCACACGAATATTTAGAGCGCACTCGCTATCACCTCGTTTAGAATTACCATCTGGAATATATTTTTGTTAATATTGCTGAAAATAAGTTGGATACAGACGGCTGTATCAACCGTGCAGTAGTCGCAGCGTCACAATTTTTTTTAGTAAAGCTAGATAAGTAAATAATAAATAAGTTTAAAAAGTAAAAATACATTAGGGGAGACCGGGGCTAGTAGGCCAATTTTTTAGTTTTTGATTTTTAATAAATTATATGGGCGAAATATTGTTAAACCCGTTACTATATTTGATAAGATACATTTGGCTATCTGATTAAATTATTAACACACACATCAAGGCATTTTAATGTTTTTCTAACACCTTACATGCTGGTCAACCAGCCCCGTGGTCGGTATGGGGTAGGTTGACTATAGTTGTAATCAGTTAAGAAAATTTTGTTAGCAACTTATCTGAGTGGAAATACAATAGCACAATGTCACAAGACTTGTTTCATTATAAAAGATTTATTATTTTTTAATAAGTTCGTAATAAACTAATATCACTGGGGTTGGTTGACCAGCTTACAAGGGAATACCGCAAACTCAGACTCACCGATTGGAACGCAACTTTGTGGGTTTTTAGAGTGACTCAAAACAAGAACAATGGTGTATTTGATTTGGGCCCTGCCGCCCTTTAAGGGGGTGAAAACTAAGCTCAAAGTCAAATTGGCACTTAAAGAGCGATAGGGCCGCTTGAACACACCGTTGTTCTAGTTTTGAGTCACTCTAAAAACCCATAAAGTTGCGTTCCAATCGGTGAGTTCGGGTTCTCTTCTTATTAGTCAACCAGCCCCGAATGATCATTTTGACTTCAATACTCTATATAACCTTTAATTATTTATGTAAAATCAAAAACGCAGTCTCAATAGGTCGTTTAATAAACAAACTTTAAAATAGTCCCTTTACTTTTATTCTACTGTAACTATATAGAGCGTGGAAACATGAAATCTTTAAAAAAACATATTTACTTACATAGCCAATTTTTCGATAAACGCTGGTAACTGCCAAACAACGTGTAATGGCGGTGTCGCACACAAATGAATGACATAGTAGAAGCGACTTGTTTCTACAGAAAATCGCTCCGCGGTAGAGCACACGTCGGTGGAAAGTTATTAACAATTAGTCAACCTACCCCTGTGGCCAACCAGCCCCGGTCTCCCCTATATATTTACAGATATATTAAAGGGCTGCCGTTTGCCCTGACGCATAGCTTATGGACAATCGAATAAAATAATCATCCCTGAAATACGTTATCACACTTTTCTTTTAGGACAATTGAAATTTGAATATATTAATTTTTTGGTAATCTGTATAAAGATTGTCGCATAGGGCGTGGATTTCGGGATGATGCAATAAATACTTCCTGTAAATAGGGTAAACGCACCAATAAATGAACACTTACGGCTAATGAATGAACATTTTGATAAAATTATGTTTGCACTGCGATTGATTCCACGTGTTGCAAAAATTGTTTGGATATAAAGCAAGAAATTAGAAGAGGTCTCTAATTAATTAGTTGCTTATTTTAATAACTTATTTTACTCGTTTTACTAAAAAAGTCCATTCACTGGTACGTGTTCAGTTACTGGTACATGCACTCTACTGTATTTCAGTTTGATCGTGGCATACTCGTGCCCGAAAGTGAATTGTACACCCGAGTTGCACCCGATACTGTGCCGTTACCTATCGGAGATTTCGTAATACAGCTGTAGCGGAATCAACTGTGAATCGTCGAACAGTTCGTTTCACAGACAGGGGGCCCGTGACTGGTTTGATGAGAAGCAGCTTAGCGTAGCTCGTAATGGGTTCTCGAAAATCGTCGCCACACACGATGATTGCGACGATCACGCCTCGCTCGTGTGCGCGATCCTCGGTGTCAGCGATAGAGCTTCGGGTTTATCGAACGAGCGTTTCGCGAGTGCCCGTAAAAATAGCCCGCTGACTCCTCGGAGCTAGAAGCGACAGCGTCGCGAGGAGGGGGATTGAATTACGCCGCCCTCGCGAAATTTCGCGTCGATTTCGACGTTGGTAATTTCGCCTTCGCCCCTCCCCCCACTCCGGGGTCTCTGTGACCTTTTGTTCCGAGTCGGTTCGATCGATGCCACATGGAAAAGCTTCGAGTATTTTTGCGCTGTTGCTTCGATTAATAACGGCGTCGGCGGGACGCGGAGCCTGCCCGATCCCCTTCGTCTGCGAGTAATGAAAGTTTCGTCTGCCGACTCTCGGCGATTCGTGCCTTTTCTCTCTCTCTCGCTCTCTCCCTGCTTTATTCATCCTCGGCTCCTTTGTTCCTGTGCGCGCGCGATCAGCCGAGGTGAGGAATCTCGAGACGTTCTCGAAACAAAAAGGCGTTTCACGGCGAGAAACCAGCGGAGCTGCTCCGTCAGTGGGCGTAGAGCGAAAGCTAGAATAAATTTGCCCAGGGTGTAACGACTCTTGCCGGCGCGATCCGATGTGGGATCCTGCGACGTCTCGCGGTCACGATGTAACTTGATCGTGAAAACAATCGATCCTTGGCACTGCTATAAAAATGGAGAAAGCTTAAGTTCTTGTTCGTCCACGATTTCTCATCGATGGGCGGTGGACAAGCACGCGTGCTCCCATATGAGCCTGTCCGGCGAACTCGGGGGTCCCGCGACACGAAGTTTAGGGTTCCGTGAAATGTTATTTAACCCTCTAGGGACGGGGATGTTTTAAACTTAACGTAGGATTTTTTTGAGCGTTAAAATAGTCCATTTTATACTTCGGATTTGGAAACTACTCGTTATTTTTTTTTAATTTTTGTTTTTTTAATTTGTTTATAACAAAAAAAGTTTAATTTCGGGTTCTGATGGTACAACAGTTTCTTCTCTGCCCACTAAAGGTCACTATGCCTATCAAATCTCGATCTTATTGATGGAACGTAGATAAAAATGTGTTAATCTGAATGGGACTCTGGAGTCCCACTCGTCCCTAGAGGGTTAATTTAATATAATTTAATTACAATAGACGGGTTAGACAACCCTTTGGTACAATTAATTACAAAAGTGAGGTAAAGAAACGGACGAATACTAAGAAATAAATACAAAACAAAAAGAAAGAAGAAGAAAAAGAAAATGGAAAATATGAATGTATAGTGTGAAACATTCATCGCAACAGACGTAGAAGCTTCGCACGGATCTTATCTATAGAGTCAGAATATTATATTATCTTATAATAACATGTAATTATTGCAAAAGCGGGTAAATTATTCAACGGGAAACGTACACGGTGTCGTCGATGTTACAACCCTTCATATACAAAAAGAAAAACTGTTGAGTTTGTGGGTTATTGGGAATCGCTGTCCTATACTATTTGCGGCAGCAACAGAAAATCAGTACTATGTACTAAGGTAAATGTCCCCATTACCGACCGCGTCCCCATTAGTGACCAATTATTCATTTATTATTGTTTATTGCAATACAGAAAGTTCAGAAATTATAATTAAAGGTATGTAATTTATTGTTTCATCTTTAAGTAAATTCACATGTAAATTAGGAGTTGGTCATTGACACGAAAGTTGACAGATTCTAATAACGCGAGGTTATACTACAGATATCATTAAACTCGCAAATTTTACAATAAAAATACATGGGTCCATGCAGTAACTTACTCAAATTAACTAGAAATATGTACAGAATTATAAAATAAAAAGAATATATTCATTTTCTTTCATTATTGTAGCAGAAAATCGAAAATGGTAGAAGTTGGTCAATAAAGGGGACATCAGGTCCAATATAATTTTCACCATAATTTTTGTGTATATAGTCAAATATCACTCTAAAACTAATTTGATTAAGAAACTAGATACTTAAAAAAATACAATGATCCATACTTTACTCAAGCATTGTCGTGTATTAGTAAAGAAATTACTATTTCGAACCAGTCACACTCTTAAGCGGTCGCTAATGGGGACATTTACCTTATTTAGGTCTGAGTTATGCAAATAGTAGATGGCGAATTCCAGTGACGTACTCAGGATTTAATCTCGAGGGGAGCGGCGTTAAACGGTTAAAAATATTTTTAACGCAAATATGTATTTAAATAATAAAATCCGGTTTTCTTTTCTTTTCACAAAGCCGCTTCTTTGGGGGATGCCCCCCCCCTGCCACTGGGCGCGCCACTGGTGAATTCGCAACATACGAAGATCGTAGTTTATAACAAACCACGATGTGTACCAATCTTATTGGTGCACCGATGAAAACATTGTACTACAAAATCCCTCTCGATTCTCGATTTCTCGTGTCCCACGCGAGATGCGTTCGGTCCCGGAATATCGGGTCCCGGCGAATCTAGAGAATCTAGCCGCGCACCGTTCACCTTATTACCCCCGGTGCTTAATAACGCCGGCGTTTTCGCCATTGTCCCGGGCCATTGTTTGCCGCGAAACGGCGGCTTCTATTCGATCGCAGTTGCATAACGAGTACCGACGATTCACGACTTCTCTGCCCCGCGTCCTCCCACGCTCGACGCGCGCGCCCGTCTCGATGGATTGTTGTCCGGGAGACGACCAATTACCAGCGAGTTTCCTCTCATCTGGCCGGATCGATAGCTTTTTGTCTCGGGAATTCGTCGAGTTGCGTTCCGCCGCCGGCCGGCCGTTCGGTATGCGGCCGAGCGCGAATCCATAAATTTGCGAAATGACGAGCCGCCCGACGTGCGCGCCGACCGCTGTCGTTTTATCCTCGTTTAGATTGGCTCGTTTGTATTCGACCCGCGCGCTCCCTTACTCTCTCGTGATCTGTTGGCTACAGATGTTGCGTCGGCCACGGGAAACCATTGAGGTATTACGGTTATACACTATCGGCCAAAAGTATTTCATCACTTATTTCGTGTACGTTTCATAACATAGGGAAGGTATGAAACATAACATAGTTGGGTTTATCAAATTGCGACTTCGTTCGCAATTTCGCCACTTCAATCCATAAGTATGGGGATTATTGTTGCTTTTTATGTGATCGAACTCTTCAGATTCTAATAACTTTTTGTGACCAGCGTCTAAAGATGGCAACTTCGAAATCATCTCTGGAATTTCACAACGTTGTCTGTATTAATAATTAGAGTTCCCCTAGTACCGAACGCTTAAGGTTTTTCTCAAGTAAGAAGAAAGAATTAATATTAAAATATTAAATCAATCCCCTTAGCTGTGCACACGCTTTTCTATCCCCTCTACGCTTTTTTTAATATTATTAAATTAGAATTATATTCTGAAATACTTATTTTTAATGTGTTTTCATAGATTCATTAAATTTACCTGACCTTCTTTGAATATTACAAAAGGGGATCGCGTCGCAAAACAGCTTGAGACCACTGGTTTACGCGGAACAACAGCTCGGTAGCCTTTCAAATATCACAGATACAGCTAATATCTGGTATTAGGTGCCGTCCGGCGTTGAACTCCCCCTACATTTTCATAGGAACGAGAGATCGGAATTGTATATCTACTCGAGAGAAACAGGAAGGTGTCCTCGGACTGAAGGATTCCTTGCTTCCCCCTGCGAAATCGCCAGCGCGATCGATGCGATCGTACGGCTTCCCTTGTCCCCGCGAACCGAACAAGCGTGGAGCACAATTAAACCCCCGCGACTTATCCGACGCTATTGTCGCTTTGATGAACGTTTAATGAGTCTCTCCGCGGCTCCGTAGCCGCCGTCTAAACTTGGATCTGGGTCGTCGGTTTTATTGGCGCGATTGAACTTGAACGTGTTCCCGATGTCGCGACGCGGGAACTAACGCGCGCGTCGCTGTGCCGAAAGCCCCTCTTGTAATTCCTGCCCATTGAAGTGACTCTCGGGAACGAGGAGCGCCGAAGGAGCGAATAATAAATCGCGGTTGCGCCGATACAGCCAGGGAACGCCGGCGTGCTTTCCGGTAACGGACACTTAATAGAACCCGCCACTCGCGAGATTAATACGGACGGGCACGATAAGTAAGAGTTTGCTCGACGTTTCAATCTCGGGCGAAAGTCCCTGGCAGGGGACGAGGCGGAGGGACCGGGGGAGGAGGGGGAGAGGGCGAGAGGAGACGAAGGCCCGTTGGGGCTGAGCTGGATGTCCGACGGAAACCGTACACTTACACGCCCTTTCTCTCGTCTCTCACCGTTCCCCGCCAGCGGTGAACGCGAAAATAATCTCATTCGCTATTCACGCGAGCAGCTCGTCCCATTGACTCGTTGACGCGGCTGCCAGCGCGCTGATGATAAAACGAGGGAGAAGCGGGAGGCCGCTGTAACTGCGCGTGCACGCGGAAGAGATCGTTTATTGCTGCAAGGTTTTCACTTTAACAGCCGCTAGACGCTATTGGCAAGTGAGAAACACGGCTCGGGCGCCCTTAGCCGGGCGAAATTTCACTCAGATATTTGAATTCCTCGATCGCGGACTTCAAACGGTTCTAATAATGGATATCAAAGTTAGTTAGATGCACTGGCAAACTCGATGGATCGAACTTTGATTTCACGGCTTTTGTCACCTATGCAGTTCCGCTCGTCTTTAATTATCCGATAGTTTCCAGGTTAACTAGTTTGTATCTAAGTAATGTCCTCTGATAGTTCAGCTCTCGCTTGATCGAAACGTTTATTCCTCGAGTCTTGCACTTTTGGCATTAAACCTTTTGTTACCCTCACGCTGTGCTTTTTACATATAGATTTTATCGTGTTTTTTTTTATAGCTTTTTAACTGTTCTTTGCTTTATTTGGTATTCTCAATTTTGTGAAGGGGGGGTTCTACCTTGTTTACCCGAAAAATCGCTGTTTTATTGTATCTTGAGCTATTGTTATGAATTTTTATGTGATGGTAAAAAAAAATGTGGCTGATACAGAGCGCCGACTTGAGGCGTTGAAAAAAAATCGGGTGGTCCTGGCGTTAACGAAAAATACCCTAAGGATAATCTGATACACAAAAAGAAAAGAGATTCTTAATCTGTATGAATGTGGCTATCGATGGTAGTAGATTCATTAAGATAAATAAAAAAATGTTAAAATGGCAGGCTTCTGAATATGATGAATCGAATTTTTCTCAAAAATTGGCAAAACTTCATTAAGTAAAATCAGGAACGGTTACAAATATGGCAATAAATCTACTACCATAGATAGACAGACGCTTGCTCAACATGCATGTCAAAGTTCAAGTTGTTTGCTTCATTGATTGTCGAGATTTCTTCAACGCCAGGTCGAAAAATGTAGTTTCGAGAAAATCGGGTTTAAAAGTTCATATTATGTATACTTCTACCTGCGTACCGCTCGCTTCAAAACGCTACAACCTCACCAATTTTTCGAATTTGGCTATAAGCTTTGCAGAGTGTATACACAAGACTCATATCTTTTAGAAAAAGCAAAAAAAAAAAAATAAATGGAATTTTTCGGCCAAAGAAGGTAGAATCCCCCCTTAAGTTAAGAATGCGACTTCCCTTAAAAATAACTCTATATTAAAAATATAGTTGTCTTTAAAAAAGAAAAACAGCGGAACAGAGTAAACTACTAATAAGTATCGTTTTATTCACTTCCATTGCTCTGGTGACACTTTTCACACAATAGTTCCACTTTGGAATGTGTTTTGCCAATGAACTTTTACATGCGCGTTGCACTTCCCTAGAAATGTGCGACTTTTTTTTCAACGCCTGGACATTCAGACTGAAAAACTGTTCGCTCACAGGTAGAAAAATAATTCACAACTAATATTTTTTTTACAACAGCACGGGTAACGAAAGGTTAAGGAACCTCTTTCAAATACTTTGGGACTTGCGTATTTGTCAGGGTGGCGAAGCAATAAGCAGCCAGAGATTAGGCTCGATATCGACACGGCGATTACCGCTACGTTTCGAGGGAATTTTTCGCACAGGCGAGAGATTTCAATTACGCGACACTAGGGGACCGATCAATCGCGACAGGTGAAACATGCACGTGAATGGAATCGGATAGAGCGCGAGGAACAATTCACGAGACAGCAGTCGAGGGATATTAATCGACGTTACGCGGTCTCCCTTACATCCGTCGGTGTCCGTCTTTCCGGTGGTTCCGTCACTGCTAGTATGCTAATGGGATTACCAGGAAACCCGTACTCATCCTGAATATCCATACGACAGAACGATTGTTCCCGGCTTATTTCCTAGCGGCGTTGAAAGCACGTTGTCGCTGACCCAGATGCGTTTGATCCTCGACTTCCTGAAGGTGCCGGTGAATGAAGATTTTCCAATCCGCAGTCTCGCGGGCGTGCAACAGATTTCGTTGCGTAGCAAACATTGAACTCGTGTGAAAGAATGATTGGGGCACTAGGAATGACAATAGGAATATCGAGTACCCCCTTCGAATTAGTGCTGGGACTATTCAAATAATTTAATATTCGAATATTTTACAAGTATTCGAATGCTACGAATAAACTTCGAATATTTGAGTATTCGAATGTTATTATTCGAATACTGCTGTATTCGAATACTTAAATATTCGAATAGTATTCGAATACTTGGATATTCGAATTATATTCGTCGAATAATTAAACAACTGAAGTATTCGAATATTCATACCGAAAAATTCGACAAATAGTCCCAGCCCTACTTCGAATTGGGTGCTAAACACTAAACACCGAACATAAAATACTCGGCGCGGAATAGGCACTGTCATAAATTCATCTTGCGTCCGTTCTCCTTTGTGCAAGCTCGTTTCCCCATTGCCGTAGAGCTGCAGCACTCCAGGGTTTTCGTCCACATCTGGCAACCACCAGCGAGTGAAAGTCACTTTCACCCCCCCGAAAAATTCCAGAAAATCCCAGTGGTAGGTACACGCGCTGCCGCGTTGCAGTTGAGGTTTTTAGTGACTCGAACGATCGGTTACCCAGCAAGGACAAGATAAGGATTCCTTGCTTCTTGCCCCGTCCGCGCAGTAAACACGTAAGTTTATACACGTTCGGGCAACTTTACCTCGCGTCTGTTCCTTAATTTTTATCTCGGCGATCGCTCCTCTCTTTTCCTCGTCGCAATTCACGCGTATGCGCGGACAGAACTGGCCGCGGAACTGGTTCCAGGTCCAAAAGGAAGCAGAGAAACAGACGAAGCGGTGTACGCGAGACGCGGTGACACGCTTTTACCGCGTCGGAACCTGTTATTATATTTCGCGACGGCGAATCCCTCGGAACCCCACGACTTCTCCCTACTTCCGCGTTTTGTATCGATCTCCTCGGCCCGGCGGCACGCAGACTTACGTTTTTAGTCGGAAACTATCCGCGGGGCAGCCGGCTTATATTCCAATTAAAAGTTTCGCGAGACTGGTGGATATCTAGCGAAGCCTCGCGAGCGCCGTTCGTGATTTAAAAGCGGCGCTTTTCTTGTTCCATCGTTATCCACCGCCCCATCCCGCTTTTATGGCGTGTTACGTTGCATCAAGCGAGCACGTCGGACCGAATTGTTTTCAATCGAACGGTGAATACTTTTTTCGCTCTCGATGTCCAATATCCCACTTCGTTTAATTCGCGTTTCGCTAATGAATGCCCCGGCAATTTCGCGCTGTTGCGTTTAACGTATAACGTTCTGAATGAACGATTAACAAATTCCTCGAATTTTCCAGCGAATAACTTTTTCCTGCGCGGGATATATATGTATATATATCATGGGCGTACGTACGTGGAAAGTACGTACATTTAACTGTACAAGCTGTGTAAAATTATGTCACGACCACCATAGCGGAATTCTACACCTCTGGATCGGTGGAGATCTTTTAAAACACTGGACCGCGAAATTGTGTTTGACCCAGTTTTTCAAGCACCAATTTTTTTATTGTGACGTTTCCTACTCATCGAGGGGATAGAAAATGTCAGAGGAACCATAGGTCGCACCTCAGCCGTTCTCTTAAAAAGCAATGTCATCTTTTTTCCATTATTCTTCACTGAATAATGATATATTTCCCAAAGTGAACTTTAATTTTTTGCTGATTCTTTACACGATTGTAAATTATAAGAACATCCTTACTAATATATAAAAGTGAAGCGTTGTCTGTTTGTTTGTCCTTCATTGAAATTTTAAATATTCAGTATATACGTCCTAGATTAGATTATAGGCTATTTATTTTTTTTTGTTTAGGCTTTCTTACTTTTCTAACGTCATAAATAATTCCCGAGTGAAACCGGGTAACGGGTCATCTAGTTATCAATAAAGTACCTGTGAGAATTATCGAAACATTTACTTCATTTTTTAAGATCTATAGTTCCTTTGACACTTTGTATCCTCTCAACTTCTACTGAACCCATTGCAATATAAAATTGACCTTGAAACACTAGGGTCAATGATAATTTTGCGATCCATTTTTTTTAACAGATCTCCACCGATCCAGAGATGTAAAATCCCGCTCTGATGGTCGTGACATAATTTTTACACCCTCTGTACACGTTATACATCGTAGTATCGATTTCAGGTGTATCGGTGACGCCTGGATCAAGTGCGCGCGATTCTCGGAAATGTACCATAATGAAAACATTTTCAACCATTGCCAGTGGCACATAATCTGTATCATAAATCGCGCTAATACAATCTATACGTTCTGTCGAACGATCTAAACATTTATAGGGTCATTCAACTGGATGTTGAAACCCGCTGATAAGCGTAATAGATGATCTAAGTCGATACACATATCAGCGGGCCCCGAGGAAACGCGGGAGATCTGGATCGAATATAAATTTCTACTCGTTCGATTTAATATAAACACTAATGTTGCGGACGGTAAATCAGATATTGCCGCGACCTCGATCCCAGTGCTCATTTAACACAGCGGAACGAATTCACGGTTCCGCGTGAACGCGCCCGGGCAAAAGTTAATCAGCGACGGCTAATCGAGTGGATTCTCGATAACCTTGAACTGGTTGGACGCCTGGCAGCTGGTCCCGAGGAGCTCGTCGAGCGTCGCGGACCCTTTCGGCCCGGTATCGGCGATATTGGCTACCTCGCGTGTCGGCCGATCTTTTCAATTCCAGTGTAAGAAAAAAAAGAAAAAAGCTAGCGATTCAAACGATCCCCTCTCTCTTTTTTTCTACTCTCACATACACGCGCGTGTACTCCTCGCTCGATCCATTGTGCAACACCTGTTGAATCGTTAGCCCCGTCTGGCTTTAACGAGGATGCAGGTAAGTCGGTGAACGACACGAGTAACACACTGCTTCCCAGCGGCTCTAATTGGTAGTTCCTTTTAAATCGTCGCGAGGATGCTGCGATTCCTTTATCCTCCCGTCATCGTTCCCCCCTCGGGGCCCCGCGTTTCGCGGAAAATCGCGAGATTACGGGAAGATACGGGGGACGATCCCGTAATCTCCGACGGCACGCTCTTTATCTGCCGTTCCACGTTATCAGAGGTCGTTAGAGGCCTAACTGGGCTTCGCCCACGTAACTCGACACGCGCGCGCCAACGGCCGCGATTAATTATCGAACAATAAAGCGCAAGGTGAACGGGAATCGAGCTCTCGTGACCGTGTCGTTGCTTCGAATGCAAACTCGTGTGATCTTTAACAGGCGCATTGTGCTCCTATTGTGGTAAGGTCGCCTGGGGAACCTTCGGTCGTCTGGCAACGCATCCGCGTCGACGAAACGCTTCCAGCTTCATTCTTGCTGCTCGAATTGTGCGCGGTGGTTTTCTTATTTTAATCTATTTCTTCGCGGATCGGGGGATGTGTTAACGCTTCAACAAGGGACCGCAAACAGGGAAAAGAGAGAAAGTATTACTGTTAAGGAACTAGTTCTTGATCAGGCACTAATTTTTTATCAGTTCATGTAATAAATCGTTCTTTTGAGTTTATGTGAATAAATAATTACTAACATAAAAATTGATAATTCAAAAATATGTGTGTTGTCTGCGAAAGCAGTTAGTATTGTTAGTTTTAGATGATGAAAAACTAGTTCCTAGTCACCTTATTATTCCATACCTTATAAATAATTAAATTATATACTTATTTTCAACTTTTTAAAATTTTTCCTTGAAGTTTAAACATTAATTCAACTTTTAGTATGAAAAGAGTCTATGGTTTAATGTTTTATTAGGTTAAAAATAAATATTAAAGCGGGAAACCCTCTAAACTAGTTCCTTACCTATACTGTTTACATTCTTTCTGTTACCTATACTTTTAAATTTATGATTCCGAGTCTCTTTAAGAACCAATGAATTGTTCGGAGCTTCGAAAGAGATCGATAGCATTGTAAAGCACATAAGGTTGGTGAAGAGTTTTCGGTCGTATTCGGAGGAAAGTGAAGGGCGCGCTGTCGTGGTGTGCAAGGCAAGGAGAGGCGAATATTTTTGCACAGGCAGCGGTTGGTTATTCGATAGCGCGCGGGAGTTCGTTGCTGGAGCTCTCATCGCTCATTTTCCCTCCTTCGCCCAGCCGCGAAACTTGGTTGACTCGATTCTCTAACAACCCTCGGGCGGCTGCTGAACTTTCAGCAAACATTACGATCAGACGTGGCGAGAACGTCACTGAGCCCCGAATAAACTGTTGATTCGTGCCACCCGCAGCTCCCTGCCTCCTACGAATTGCTCGAGGTTTCTTGCCGTCGTCTCCTCGCCGCCCGTTTATCTTACTTATCCCGCCGTTCCTTGTAATTTCTCTGGCGGCACGTCGGCACGGGGCGCGCGAATCGATCCTTCCCTTGTAAAATTTACATTCCTAATCTCGCTCGCGGCTCCTTGGCCAGGGCACAGGGAGGGAGCTATTAAAACTGGATGTACTTTGTTTCATTACCGCCGCGTTACACAGTGGTGGGGTATAACTCAAGATATAAGCGGGATGGGGCGATAACCACAGACATATTATGTCAACTACCTGCAACTGTGTAAACCGAGTGGCGTTAAATGGAGAAGCCATACATGGCATTTAAACGCCGAGCATCTTTTCCAGTCTAAAAGAATGTATTACTATTATGATTATTAACCGTCTTTATTACTCAATATGAGTGCACGGGAGAAATCTGTAATACCTTACAGACAATTAATGTGTAGCTCATAGAATAAATGGCGAGGGTGGTCAAATGGACTTCACTGCATGCCAGTATCATTTTCGAGTTACCCTTTTCGTATTTTTTAATCTCTAAACTTTCGAGTGATAATTGCACATTCGGAATAATGCTCTAATCGCGCTCTAATTCTAGTCTGTTTCTAGAAATATAAATTTTAATATAACGAAATTTGTAGCTCGCGTTTCCACAGTTATGCAAAAAGGCGACAGGTACTATTTTTCCCGATAAATCTCCTTTGTCATCTCCTTTGTTGTTAACAAGCCTAGCCATAATACAGAAACTAAAACTATCAACCCCTCTGCAGTCTTATAACAAATTATATCCCACCTCGCACATACCTTAAAATTATCTCGACGTACTTATGTACCTACGTACACCTCGCGCGTATTTCCACGTAGCAGCCATTCGTTCTCGGCTACCCCGGCGACACGGGAAGAGCGAAATTTCAATGAACCCGCGCGGCGACAGTTTTGACACCTGTGCACGCGCGTGCAGCTCGGTTGCATGCCGCAGAGAAGCTGCAGAAAGGTGCACGGAGCTGGGCCGCCCCTCGTCAGGCTCGGAGCCCGTATTTACCAGAGTCCCTTCCCACTGGACCTCTTTCTGGATGGCAGGGGCGGGTTCGTCGCGGTCGGGGCACGGTAATTTTTGTTCCCCGGTCGGGGCGATCCGTGCCGATGATAACAGGCGAGGCGTTGAGAGAAGGAAGAGGCCCGCAGATCCGGCCCCCAGATAGAATCACACGGCACGCACAAGCCGGCGCGAAATCACGTTCGTGGAAACGAAAACGAGGCGGCGCGGAGGCAGGCAGGCGCTTGTCACTGCCAGTCTTGTAATTTTCTCCGCGGGACGGGCACCGCACCGGCTGCGAGATACCCTTCCCGTCTCTCCCCGCGCGCGCAGGCAGCATCGCTATTCCGAGCGCGCCGCGCGGGCCACGCTTGTTCGAGGAAATTCTATATGACCGTGCGCGTTATTTAGCGACCGGTCGAGGAAGCTCGTCGGCGGCCACTGAATCGGGAATGCAGCCGAGGTCGCGGCCTGTCCACAGGCGAAACGGGGTTGCGAAATACGGTCGTGCCCCGGCGAATTTATCGCGAGGGGTTGCACGATAAACGCGGACATGATTGCTAATATTTTCGCCTGTGTTTCTATCAAGACGGTGGCAGCTTGAGTTATTCCACCCGCTGTCGCAACGGCGAGGCGTTTCCAACTGCCCCGTTGGCTTCTTTCGTGTTACGTCGGTCTTTTTTTAATGGTAACTCATTCGAGGACTAGATTCGCGGGAGCCTCCGATCGATATCACGAAGTATCATATAAGGTGGTATCGGCGCACTGATTCGGTCACAATACAGCTCATATCTAGAAACGAAACGTCGGATTTTTTTATAAATAATTGACAAACAGCGATGATACTTTATTTTATTTTTAAATAAATAAAATAAACTTTGTATTGTGACCGAATCAGTGCGCCGGTACCACCTTATTTAATATTTACGGTCGAAATTTTAATTTGAAAATTAACGAAGTATCATAGTTGTACGTAGGGATTGCAATACCGGTAAACCGGTAAATCGCGAGAAATACCCTCAAATTTTTACCGGTAAATCGATCAATTATGTATAGCATTGTAGCGTATAGATGCGTTCATTAATTCCGTTGATATCTACTCCGGTATCAGTGAAAAATACTTCAATTAATAATAGAGACGAAAACCGAAGTATCTCATGAAGAACCAACTTTGATCCAAAAGAAAACTAAAAATCTGAATCAAGCCATCAAAAAATAGATGTATTTTCAAGTAGAAAAAGTAAAAACATGATTTCTTATTGACTACCCGAGCAACAAGTGTAGAATCTAAGAGCGCTTTATCAGGAGACCAAAGTTTGGAAAAATTATGCTTTTTTGCGTGCTTATTTGTTAAAAAGAATTGTTAAACGACAAATATTCTTTTCATTGATTTCGTGGTGAAGATCCATATTAATATGTAATGTCAATAGTTATACAAATATATCTATTCTGTGTTGTATCATTTTATATTTTATGTTCAAAACAGTTTTATTTGCATATATTTTTTATAATGCTCAATTAGAGTTAAACATATTTTTTTATAATGTTTACTTTTATATTTTTAATACCTAAATTACTGGTTTCGAATGAAAATTTTACCGAATTACCGGTAATTGAAAAAGTCGATAAATTTGCAATCCCTAGTTGTACGTCACAATTGTCTGGGTCCGTTCAGTAGTCCCACAAGGTTCCTCCAGACGCTGATACATGCTGCCGTGAAACATTGATACAGATTTCATGAAGTTGGCATTTTGCGCATCAGCCAGGCGGGTGAGCGAGATACAAGCCGCGTGTATCAAAGTTTCACTGTAACATGTATCAGTGTCTGGAGGCCCCTTTAAAGAAACGAGTAGGAAGCAAGCAACACTCATAAGCGGCTTTCTCTCTCTGCCACTCTCGCTGGGAAGCTTGTAAAATCAGTTCTGGATTAAAACATCGGGTGAGATGGAGTTTCATCGAATTGAGACCTCGCTCGAGTCCTCTTACGACGATCAATAGACGGTGACTTCGCAGTTCCCCCTAATTTCCGGTTGACGAGGCTCAATATCCACGTCGGTCTATTAGAGGAACGGGACGCACGGTTTCAGCGCGAGATTCCCGCCGTTCCATTTTAAGGATGAGGCTACACGAGCCACGGCCATCGTGCAACGAAATGGGTGCGTGATCACGTAGCGTTGCCTGGCGTGCGGCGAGTTATGCGCTCGACCCTTCGGCCAACTAGTATGTAAACGAGCCGTGCTCCATAATTCGCGTGTATCCGTTTACCTAATGATATCTACCGGGTGATTCGACTTCGCTCGTCTTCCTGCTTCCGTCTCCAATCCAATTCCAGTTCACCTCATCTGGTTTCCCTTTCACTTCTCCTCTTATAGATCGCACCAAACTTCTACCAAACCTAAAACGAAGCAGAAAGATCGCGTCCACAGTTCCTCATTCCCCTCGCAAAATCTCTGGCTCCTGTGCTCTCGCAACTCTCCTCGATCTGATCGAGCATATACAAAGCATCGTTTTTTTTTATAACAATGTTTATTGGAAAGCATGGTACATTTCCTTAGTTTAAAAGGCACCAATAACATAATAAAAAAAATTGCCAAAAAGTTATTTTCATATATGTAATTGTCCGATCGCGTTGGAAACTTAAAGATAAACGTCAGTGCTAGTCAAGATAGCTGTAACATAAAACAAAAAAAATCTTTGGTGTAACTAATATTGCTATATCATTATCACTATCTTAAATGATGTATATCGTGGGAAAAGGAACGTTACCTACAAATGGGCAACGGAAAAAACCCATGAACCGATCTTAAAAACTTAATGAATATACTAAAGACTATGGCTACTAGGGCTGGGAGTATTCGAATAATTTACTATTCGAATATTTTACAAGTATTCGAATGCTACGAATAAACTTCGAATATTTGAATATTCGAATGTTATTATTCGAATACTGATGTATTCGAATAGTATGGTATGAAGTGGGTTAAAATTAGCTTACAAGATTTCACCATGACAAATGAACCTATATTCGAATAGTATACGAAAACTTAAATATTCGAATAGTATTCGAATACTTGGATATTCGAATTATATTCGTCAAATAATTAAGCAACTGAAGTATTCGAATATTCGAATACCGAAAAATTCGATAAATAGTTCCAGCCCTAATGGCTACAAACTAGACTTAAAAGATAAACATATGTACAAAGGAACCGTACATACAAGGCATCGCAATAGACACTCTGCTGCGCATTCGTCCTCTAACGAGTCATCGATGCTTGATCGTGACTCCCCGAGAATTTAAATGACTCATTGGTGGAGCAGCTCGCCGTGAAAGAAGCTTTTCCAACACGATGTTGTTTATTTATCCTGCAGGATGCGCAGCCATTGTGCTCAGCCAGTCCGATGTGCAGCCATTCTATTTCTCTCGAGTGGCGTACTGTACTTAGATGATTGTTGATACCCGATTCGTAACCGTGTCGTATAAACAATCCTTCCCGTTTCTATGCGACCGAGTATGGCGTTTGACGCTCGTCCCAAATTGAAACAGACCGGCGCTCTCCTTCCTCCCGTCGCTCGTCGATCACCTTCGGAACAATGCGCCAGCTCGTCGCCTCCGCTCCAGAAACGCGGTAATCCAATTAAGAGAGCAACACCGAGGGTCGGCGGAATTAATCGCGGGAAATAAATCGCGCGATACGCACGCCGGGCGAATCGCTTTTCACCTTTTGTGTCAGCTTAACAGCCAACCCTGTTTCGGCTTTTCAGGGGTGGCGGCGCGCGAGGAACGGGCGGCCGGGCTGCGGGCCACGTTTCTCGCGATCGTAATTGCCGAAGCTCTTTAGAGACGGGGGCGCAGAGACGCGTCACGGGACGCGCGAGGAAACTCGAGGAAGAAGAGACACCTCGTTATACCCGCGCTCCTTGAGTTTGCGCTCCTCCGATCGAGCTGGTTTCGCTTGCACGCGCGCCAAGCATCTTCTCGGTCTGTGTGCTCGCGTGTCTGTGCGCGCAGCCTCGACATACTGTGTGCAGTGAGGCTGTTGCGAGTGCATCGCGGAATCCCAGCGGGATCGGCGACATTAGAGCTCGGGTCACGACAATGGTCGTGCGGTTCAGGAGCTCCGACGATGATGCGGTACACGTGTTCAAGGACGCTGTTTTCGCTGGAATCCGTGTCGGTTGGGTCGGTGCACGGTCGGGGCCGCGACCTTGGCGACTTTAGGCGTCAACGTTTTTCCATCCTCGAGCCTGCACTTTCGCGCAATCGTTTGTGCAGCTTCCACTGGGACGGATGTCAGGAAATTGATAAACGCGTACTATGAGACTCGGAACTGGAACAACGCTGTGGTTCATAAGTATTAAGGCGCTCGCGCATTTTAGCGAAGCACAGCGATTCGAGGAGAAATGTTTATAAACAAGTAATGACCGAAGCGCAACGGCAATTAATTATTATTAATTTCTTCGATTCGCTTCGCCGCGCTGCGTTATGGTAAAATACGCGACGACCTTTAGGACACCCAAACTGTATGAAATAATTAAGAAAAACGATGGAAATTGATTAAACGACTGTAAGAAATTTTACTTTGGTATTTTAAATTAAAAGCAGCGAAAAGTATTCAATCTATAGAGGAGAATTGAAAACTTCTATTAGCACTTTTTAATAGAAGAATTTCAGCTCTCTCAGACGGCATATTAATTAAAATATTTACTGATCAATTTATAGGAATAATATTGATTCCCAAACATGAGAATGTTATATCAGAACTAACGAATTCAGTACTTACCGCATTGTAAGATAACAAACCGAAACAAAGACACGAAATTCGACATTAGTGACTCTACCTAGTGATCGGACCGATACCAAATCAATACTATCGATACCAGCCCGGAAATTATGATACGGTATCAAATAGTATCCAAGACGTAGGTATCACAAATATTGATACCCGTTCGATACTTCTAGGAAAGTATCGATACCCGTTTGATACCTCACGAAAGTATCGATACCTATTTGATACCTCTATGAAAATTGCAATACCCGTTTCATATCTTTCGAAGTTTTGGATACTCATTTAACATTTCAACGAAACGTTTATATTTATCTGATATTTAAAACAGTTAAAATAACAACGGCAATAATATTAAATTAAACTACATACTTATTTTCATCCCTAAACGATAATACTTAGGTAGTGATACTTTAATTGTATCATTTTGTGAGTCTTTATAAATATTGTGCACTTTCAAGTGTTTTATCATATTGGTTGTACACTTATTAGATTTTAATCTTTTCTTGCACCTACTACATTCTACGTCACTATCTGTGACATTTATATAGTGCTCCCAAACCCAGGAGCGTTTCGGCATTTTTAAAATGTATATGCTACAAACAATGAAAGTATATATTCTATAAGTTAAAAGTTTGCTCTGTGAGTTTATCATATACTTATACTTACATATACTATATATGTCCTGTATATAATATGTCTTTAAAGTACACAAGATTTGTTGCTCTACGGTTCCGAATTTTCTTTCGGTACAAATATGCGTTAGATACGTGCTATATGAAGTACGCCCAACCACGCGGCTGTTGATTTCTGCGGTATCAAACGAGTATCGATACTTTCGTGAGGTATCAAACGGGTATTGATTTGGTGTAAGCACTTTTAGAATTGATATCGATTCAAGAAGTATCAGTATCGAAAATTGATACCAAGTACCTAAAATTTCAATACGTATCGATACCGTCCATTGAGTACTTTAGTATAGAATTGATTGAATATCATCAATGGTATTGGTATCAGTCCGATCACTAACTCTACCTTGATTGCCAATTGACTGCCAATCACCATTGGCAACTGCCACAACTCAAACCATGAAATTCGCACGGTGCGAACGCTTACCCGCTGCGAACTTTTACCTAGCTTTACTCTACCAAACATCAAATTTTCGAGTACAGCAGGTGTCCTGATAGGTACGTGTCCTAAGCGATCAGTGTTTGCGGTAGTTATAGCCACTTTTAGTCGAGGCAGTGCTTGATGGTAGCTGTTCAATGTGGCATACTTCTATGGTATCGATGTGATAGGTTTAGTTCTGCTATTTCTGCTAGCTATGTAGTTTACATCACGTGGAAAGTTTCTCAAGTACGGTGCAACTGTTGTAAGCGATTCTTTTCCCAAGCGAGTAGCTGGTGGAACCTGCTGGCTGATATATCCGGATCAAGTGTTGCTACGCAATTTACGGGACATAAAGGAACGATCGAAAGCGACCCTTCCTTTGATCGAGTCTAAAGCGAAAGAGGGCCCGAGCTCCTCTCTAACGACTGAAATAAGAGAAACAAGAGGGACGCCCCTGTGTACAATACGATCCACCTTCCCTGCGCAAGATATAAGTTTGTGAAAATTCATTAGCTCTCGTTCTCGGTTCCGAGAGCAGATAGAATATCTGCTCTCTGGACGGAAATACGCGTGTCCGTATTTTCAGTAGAACGTCGTGTCAACAGTCATTAAAAACAGAAATTAAAATTGAAATTAAAATGTGTTTTTATGGCGCAGAAGATAAAAAGCGCAGATGTAAATTCCCTCTCTCTGTGAAAGTAAACTATTAAAACTCCACGCTCCGTTAAAATCACGCAGAGAGCACGTGACCACGCGTTGAAGAGCTTTGAGATAATACTCCTCTTTCGCCGCGCAAATTCTTGGAAAACTACGAAGTATTCGCCAAGCGAGATGCAGGAACCAACTTCAACAAGTCACATCGTTCACCTTGCTAAACTTTCCTCAGTCTCGCACGTTTCCCTATAAACATCCACCCATGACGTTTCCGCGCGATGCATCGCAAACGCACAAACATCTCCCGCTTAGATAACCCCGACCAGCATATCTGGACCCCACGAAAATCTGACCTCCGTGCAGTGATCCAACCAGGGACCCCTACCGGTACGTAAAATACCGGTATTATACCGGTATTTTTCGATTATATCTTCGTCTGAGACTTAATACCGGTATTTCGCCAATACAGCTATACCGAAACCGATATCATACCGAAATAGATAAATACCGAAAACAAAAGGTTACCGGTATTTTTTCGGTGTTCTTTTCAGTAACATGGTAGGATTCGGTGTTCACCGAGAAGAATACCGAAAAAAATACCGGTATTTATTTCGGTTACCAGTAACCTTTTGTTTTCGGTATTTATCTGTTTCGGTATGATATCGGTTTCGGTATAGCTGTATTGGCGAAATACCGGTATTAAGTCCCTGGATCCAACGGCTCGTTAACTTCTCATCCACCCCAAGTGCACCCGCGAAAGATCCTCAAGCTATTAGCGATAATTGCGCGCCGTTATTAGGTGTATCAATGGCGATCGGCAGGCCCATGCACACAAGCGAGATTCTTCATAGAACCCAGAGTTCCCGGCGTGCACTCTGGCACCGCGCCTTTTTGGAATTTCGCTCCCCAACCGTCACGAGGAACTCGCCCTCTCCCGGTTGGCTCGCCACCCCCGCAATCCGTGCGGGGAAAGATTGCGAGGGTCGACGTAACGCCGGGATACGCGCGTGCCGGTGTGCGTGTCCATGAGAGAGAGAGAGAGAGTGAACGGGGGAGGAGGAGAGAGGGCAGGGTGGCACGTGCGTGTGCGTGAGAGACGGGGGATCATGAAGGGTGGCGAAGGGAGAAGCAAGGGTGAACGCACTCGATGCACCGCGCGCGACGAACAGATAGAGAGAGAGGGAGAGGATCGGCAGAGGGTGATGGGGAGAGAAACCACCGACGCGGAGTTGCGAGGAAGGGAGGAAGGGAGGGCGGCAGAGGAACGAGAGGAACGGAGAGAGCTGGCGATCGTGAAAGTGAGGCGCAGCCATCGATCCGGCTGCGCTCGTGCGCCGAAACGGTAAATGGCCGTTCGGCAACCCCTCCACCCTCCCCGGCTTTCGACTTCTCGATCCTCCCGCGTTCCTCTGCTTCTCCGGGAAACTTCCGTTCGCAGCAGCCGTTTGATGCTGGCACGCGTCGCACGGTCCGCTTCCCTTAAAACGCCCCTCTGATTCGGGCACTGCCTTCCCCCCGTTCATCGGAGTTAAGGGTGGAACTGGGGTACCATAACTTGGCGCAAAATTCACCGGCGAGCCTGGTGAGCCGGCCTACCACCGTTCCACCTCCGGCCCTCTCGGCTCGCGTTTACGATCGAACGATCGTATGTCTCACTCGTGAGTCAACTTATCGCCTGGCAAAGCTCGTGTCGTTGACACCGACGTCCGATTAGTCTGCCGCGTATAAACGCACTCGACTGTCCCGAAAGTGGGAGGCTAAGCGGGGAAACGTTTCCCGAGACTAAACAACCACAGTGGGTCTTCGAAGATGGGGCAGCGATCGCTGGCTTTAGGCATCCACTATAGGCGAGCGAGCTTTCACAGAAGTATTCTTTCCAGCGTTTCTCCGAGAAGCTCCGTTTACGCGGATCGATTTATGCGGTGGGTCGATTATTTCGCTAGGGAAATACCGAGCAAGGAAGCCGCTCGATAAGCGAAAATGTTCACGGATTCTTGCCGGTGTAGAATTCAACCAGCGCCTGTTGTGCACCGCGGCACCGACTCGCGGTGATTTGCTCGCTGCTTTTTCTTAGGTTGATATTACATTTGCCGGCGCATACCGTCGGATAGGGAGCCCGGTGGCGCGCGCTTTCCACGGTAAATATTTGCTCGATGAAGTGGCAGTTATCGTGCAGCTTCGCGTTACGGGCTGGAATGGATGGTATGAATAAAGTGAAATATTTACTTTCGCCTGGAGTATCATGGTGAGCGCAGCGCTTAGACGCCATTGCGCCTAGTGTGACGCGATCCCGCGCGACCAGAAGTCGATCCCTTGTTAAGCACATATTCTAAACACTTTTCACTTTCACGCGCAGCTGGTCATCCCTCCGCTCGAATGAAAGCAAAGCTAATTTTTAAAACTAATTTTGTTTGGCTTCGGGATACACAGCGCGAGGCATTGTCCACAATGACGCGCGTCCCGTGACCTCACTGTGACGAGGCCTCGGTAATCGTCGGATGACTTGCTCTACCGAGGGACAAGCTGATAAGCCGCTGAAGACTTTGACAGTCCACAACATCGCAACGAATTGTCTTTTCAAGTATTGATTACTTCCCCTTTTCTTCTTACTTTATCACAGAATAGCAACCTTTCGACAGGTTATCAGCCCGACAATATTCCACTCTGTTTGTGAATATTTCACGTAATGGCCGAACTAACGTGACAAGCCCAATAAAGGATCAAAGCTTCTAATTACAATTACGCCAGAAATTTTCGATCATTTACGATATAATGCAGCGCCGTATTATCGAGCAAAGCGTTCGCTGCAATCGAATAAAATTTCAAACGGGATCCCCGCTTTAATTGCCCATTGTTCGCATTGTAACCTTTCGTTACCCATTCCGCAGTTGTCGAAGTTTCCGCAGAACAGGTTTGTATATTCCATTGATTACCAAACCAACAGCTTATAAATATCCTCGACGCGAAGAAGTAGATACTCGTTGAAGCTCGTTACAACGGATCATTTGGTCGTGTAACAATTTGCAGCGGCTCGCCGAGCAGGAAGCGCGGGAGTAGTTTTCGCGCGCTCGTGCGCGGAGGGCGGAGGGGGGGGCGGCGGCGGCAATAAACGGAAGCGTTTTCAGTTGAATGTTTAACGACGGGGCCCAGCACTTATTATTCCAGCGGTATCTCGCGGACGATAAATCTCCGCGGCAGCGTCGGGCGGGATAAAAACCGTTTTCGCGCTCGCCCCCGACGGGACAAGAGGGTGGGAGGGGAGCGGCATGTCCGGTCTCTGCCGCGGCGTAAACGGCTCTGTGCCTGACCGGGGCCGTTGATTAAAGGGAACGGAATGGAGAAACGGCCGCGTAAGTTCCGAGAGTTCGGGACCGGCGCCCGCCGGGCCGGTCCTCCTCCTCCGCCACGGAAACTCTTTTGATTCCCGGTGCTCGAGTTTCTCCTGGTAATTAAATCCCGAGCTCCATCACTCCCGCCAGCGCGGAACTACCCCACCCCTCCCCAGCTTTGAGCCTGGCAAAGTCCCGCGAACTATTGAACGCGAACCAATTACCGTAACTAATTAGCCATTCGAGCACTCGAGCTTTGGAGTTCGCTAAGCCCCCCCGTTACCGTTACCAGCAAGACCGGCGCTGGTCTTCCTTCAGCCGCGCGGCGAACGGGGGGGGGGGGGGGGTATCGCTGAAAGAAACGCGGAATCGCGACGCACTCGCCGGTAACCTTGACGCCTGGCGCGGCCTTGATCGCCCGGCGGATGCAATGTCGCGCTTCGGGCGAGTTTGGATATACATACGCGATTCACTCTCGGCCAACAATGCGGTCGAGTTGAGAAAATGGGGGCGATGATATTAGAAAGGCGGATGTTTACACTGATCAACGAAATTGAGGAGCTTGCAGCAAGGGGGGTGCAATTCGAATTTTTATTGTTTTTCTGTTATGACGTGTAATAGATATACATATGTAGGGTGACCTGACAAGTGAGTGAACACTTAAGCTGCATGACTCTTAAAATTAGTAGGGTAAATCCGGGAGACGCGGTCGGGCCGGAGAGTTGGTCGAGTCGCTATATTTCAGACTCTATACGTAAAAACGCGATAAAGTGCAGACCGATTACTTTTCTAGAAGTCAAATAGATGAATGAATAGCGTCATTTCGCTTCCTCCTGTGTTTTTCTGGATTTATAAGCTATAAAAGGCAAATTGAGGTTACATTTAACCTCTTTTGTCAAACAGCGGTGTACAGAATCGGGTTTAAAATATATTTTCTAAGTTTATTTTCGGTTAATGTTGGGGATAATAAAATAGTAGAGATATTGTGGGACAATTCAGCCAAAGTATTTGGCCATATTAACTCCTCCTCTTAAAACTAACGAGAAGACCATCTCTCGTTGCAGAAAGGAGAGATGGTCGAGGTATGATTTTTTTTATTATTTTTGTTTATTTTTTATTTATTCACTTTTGCATTCATTTGCCTTGCTAATCACCAGTAGGTAGTTCATTTTCTCTTTGACGAGTTCTTTACTTGTGCAGCGTAAACAAATTAAATATCAATAAATCGATAGTTGTATTCACTCATAAATAATTTTACTTTCTTCTGTGCTATTTTTCCATGAATAATTATGTGAATGGTCTCTGTCAACGACGAAAATCATTTCTCCCGGCACGTCGGGAGTGGTGGTCAGATATCATGACTTCAATAGAGGTTTGTTGTGATAAAATAAGTAATATCTATATTAGTTTAAATAGCCATTTTATATTAGGTCGACCGCGTCTCCTGGATTTACCCTATTCAAAAGTCATTATTTAATTCCCTGAATGTTATTGCTGTCAGCGAACTGTTTTATTAATAAAATCAGACATCCCGAAACACAATTCTGGCAATGTGTGACAGTTATAACTTTCAATAAAAGTCTGGCAGAGGATTAAATAAAAAATGGGCCAATGACCAGTGAGTGTACATAAATTTCCAGTGATTGAACAGGGGTACCCCAGTGAGTGAACGGGATAATAACAGTGGTTAGGTTTCCAATGTATTTAGACGATTTATCGTGCAAATAATTTTTCATTCTCCAATTACAATAATATTATTGATTTGATACTATACTAGTCTTATAAGATCATAATTATGCATAGTTAAAATTTGGTTTCTGTGGTGGGTTAACCTAACCTCGGCCGAGAACGGCCGTTCAGTCATTGGTATTCATTGGTATCTCTCATCCAATGCATGAACACCTAACAAACTCGACAAATTCTTATAAATCCGTTATTTCACACAGTATTTTTCGTTAAAGGAACATCTAAACGATGTGATTATAACAAAATTACCATAGGGCCATTAAATGCACCTCTAAATACAAATTGTAGATGTCACGTAACAAGCCTTACCTTGAACTTGTGGGGCGCCATGAGGACAACTGCTGAATAAACGGAATTAATGCCGTATCGGTTATAATTAAACAGAAAAACGCTTTTGTGTGATATCTGTGGGTCTCCAGTGTAGATGTCAGTGTTAGTTTCAACGTAAAATGGACGCCATAGGCGTTAATTTTTCGTATTATATCAGCAACGTTCACTCACTGGACAGGTCACCCTATGTGAAAATAAATTCTACATCGTTTGGTGCACGTTTGGTAAAAATCCGATAACAAAGGAGCGATTTATTGGAAATAAGTAAAAGTAGAAAGATTAATATTAATATTAAAAAGTAGAGATAAAAACTTATCAACTCAATAGCTACTAGGTACTTATTATCTGAAAATATATATTTTTCAATTAGCGTTCTCTTTTTAATGTTAAATCAAAGTAATAATTTTATAAACAGTTATTTCTAATTTACTCCAAGTTGGTAAAGATGGAGGAGCTACGCACCCTTTTAGTCGAACTGGGGAAAGATTTATTACTCCAGGGTTAATAAACGTAGGCAATAAACGTGACGATTGTCAGACCCTCGGTTCGGTCACGACAGCCTTGGCGCCTTTCACCATTGCATATGTTTAGAGAAAAGGACTTTCCTTTCAAATGGTTGGGTTATTTTTCCCCCTTTCTGCTTTCCGGACGACCGTTGGGCGTCCACGGAAATCGGCAGAAGTCTACCAACCGTCGAGCGAGACGCTTCGCTTATACGATCTTATATCACAAACTGTGCGATTTAGTTATTCATTGTTTCGTTATCAATAAATGTGTTCCTGTCATTGTTATAATTCTGAGTAATAATATTCACCCTCGCGAGCAACTCCCTACACCCTCTTGTTGAAGGTGTTGAAATAATTTGCGAGAATTATTATAAAACAATCATTCTTTTCGCATAAATCGAAAAATAACGGAGTAGCTACGTTCTTCTCTGGATTTTTATCGTTACCTCGTTGGAAGGGAGTTACAGGACGTTACAGGCCGGAAACTTCACCTGTTCCCGGGAAATAACGCTGTCCCCGTACAGACATATTTCCCCCGGTCTGCCGGCAATACCGTTCTCTGTTTCTATTAGCTTCGCCCCGGCTTTTGTCCCTCCCCTTTCCACCGTGTTAAAAATTCGATCAAAAGGAGAGCCGCGCAAATCACACCTCAGCGACCGGTAAATCTCACGATGCACGGTTCTCGCGTGTTCCTCCCGCGCCGAAAACGCGCTCGCGTATAGCAGGTTGCCGAGCGTGAATCACTATAGCGGCGGGGTCGTAGATAGCAGAAGAAAAGAAGTAGTTTCGCGAGGAAGGTGCTGGCTGCATAAAGTAGCGGTACAGCCGGAATGGCTCGGAGGTGGAGAGGGGTCGGACGGGGGGTGGAGGTGTGGGGGGGGGGTGGCTAGGATGAGGTAGGCGGGCGAGAGGAGAGGCGGAGGTGAAGCGGCGAAGCCGTAGCAATAAAGTGTGTCAGAGCTCGGCGGCGTTCCACCTTCTCTTCTTTCCTCCGTGCCGCTATAAAGTTGCTGCGGGCCTCTAGGTATGCCTTTTAGCGTGCGCTAAACGAGAGGACGGCCATAGTGAATTTATTGGGCCGCCGGGTCACGGGCGGAACGAGCCACGCTGCGCAAAAATCGCGTCGTAGGTCGACGCTTACGAGTTTCCAGATAAAAGGTGTCGGGCAAGTTTATCTATGATAATTCTCTGGGAATAGCGCGCAGAGTCCCTCTACCGATCTTGTGACTACGTTTCGGAAGCAAAGCTCGATTCGTCGGGTTTTCGCGGCTGGCGCATTCGCGATAAGTCGGCAGTGCTTAATAGGCAGCAGCCGGCTAATGTCGGCCCTAGGCCGAGTCTAAACATCGATAAGCGGATATCCGACGCGATTGTTGCTCATTACCGGAAATAATGCCAACGCTGAATATTCATAATCAATAAAGCCGCGGGGCACGGAGCAGACGGGTATCCGCTGTCGAATAACGCTCGGCGGGTATTCGGAATCGGGTAACGCCGGCAGTTATCCAATTTGTAGAACACGGAAGATCACGGGTTGCCGTTGCTCGCGCGCGTATTGGAATTACATGCGCAGCCGGCGGCCAGGCTAGGAATCAATTTCATATTAAATATCCAATTAATTCGCATTTCGCGTCGGGGGTTATCCCCGGTCTCGCGTCCAACTCTCGCGGAGGCTGTTTCGCGCGTGTTCCCTCCAATCTCGCGCGCGATATCCCGCCGCGGGAAATTATTTCCAGCGGCGGCGAACAAGCTTCCGGGAGAAAAAAAAGTACGGCAAGAAGGTAGCAGGGCAGATGCAGCGGCAGCATTGTGCTCGATAATTAGTTTTCTGAAGTCTGCGACGCGCACGGCGGCGGCACGGGAATCGGGGAGCTGCGAGCGTTAAACGAAACTGTAATCGCAGTTAATAAAATTGGCGTGGCTAGTTTTATCGCGCTTACAACGTGTACCCTCTTCCATTTTCTACGACCACTACGCTCCCCGTTACGTACCGTAGCAGCAACGATTTTTCCTCCGTTCGTTCGCTCCCTCCCCGCCCCCCTTCCCCTCTCTTCGCCACGCACGGATATTTCTCTCCGCGGTTTTTCTCCTTTTCCCATTTCACGTTCCCGCCATTTCCTGCTCACCTCTGTTCCCACCGCGTTTCATCGTACACGTGCACTCCTAGTTTCGATTTCTCCCCTGTTGCCTATTGTTGGAGTAATGCTGGCCCATTTCGAAGTGAACCTGAATGACTCCTAGAAAATGTAGGGGAATTTAGGGGAGCTGAATGTAATTAAGCAGTTCAGGTAGGTACCTATTGGATTCTCTCTGCCAAGTCAGTCAGTTTCATAGGGCAAGTCGGGGAGAGATGGCCCACTTTTTTTAAAACAATCCGACGGACAGTCCGGGTGAGATGACCCATATGAAAAATACATGTTATGAGGTTAATGAAACGAAAAATCATTTCTTTCTCTTGCACAGAACTTTTCCACACTCATTGCATAAGTTCAAAAATTTCGAGCATCCTTCGTGAAATCATTTTTCACAGCTCAAACAGCGAAGCCAGTCATCGGTTTTCGATGCACAGCTGGACTGCTTCTACGGCTTTCAACAATACCTCGTTTGTCCATAACTTCCCACGCCGATTACATCTTCGTTTATATTCCGTTGGCAGGTTCTACAAAAACATTTACTAGCTATTATGCATGATTTTATGATGGACCAACTAACCCGAGAGTCAAGGAGCGCTGACTCGCTTGTTTTTTCAATAATTGTACGACAATATCTCATTACAGGAACGTAAATATAACCTCTAAATATTATATTAAAACACTGCATTCAGAAAAAGGCATTACTTTTTCGTAAAATGTCAGTAAATTATAATTTAAGGAACGCGTAGAAAAGTTTCGAGAATAGTTAATTTTTACATTACACATAACTTACCTGATTTGCGACGCGCAATATACCACTAAAAACAACTGAAAATTGCAACGTTCTAGAACATAAACGTGATCGAGCCATCTCACCCGGAATTACCCTATTCCCCGCCTTAAAATTATCGATTGAATCGCACAATTCTAAAGGAAACGGTTAATGAATTGTCTGCTAATAATACCTACTTTCATTTACATACTCCACATTCAGCTTTCAATCTCATCTCCCACCCCTCCTCCATCCTATGCGTAAAATACGCGTTTACGTAGATACGCGGGTAGTTTAACCGGGTGCCAGTGTGTAAAGTGTACGGGATACAGGGCGCAAACGGGCGAGCCGTAACACCCACTCGGTCGGACCATATTTTTCGCCGGGAACGCGACGGCGCACCTCCGTTCCCTAGGTTACATCCGGCGTGGATGCTGAAACTCACCGGCAAATTATTAACGCTCCCATCGGGGCCTCTCCCCGTGCCTTCGACTACGTAAAATTCCCCGGGTTGAAAGCGATTTCGAAAAGACGACAAGTTTGCGGCCCCCCTCGGAATACGGTTTAATCTTTCGGCAAGTTTCGCGAATTAAGGCGCCGAATGGAGGATCCGTATCCAGCGATTCATCCCTCCCGGCAGAGGGGCGGGAGGGAACGGCCTCGAAACCGTGGAATTCCTGCGTAACCGTGGGATCGTTCTCTGCAACTTTTTAACGCAATAACGCCGCCGAAGAGAAGCCTCCAACCGAGTTTTAGCAATCTCTTCGCTCTTTTCTCCGAAACGTCCCGCCTCGGGGAAAGGGGGTTTATGAAATCTCCAAGTTCCAAGTGCTTGCCGCGTTGTTCTCGCTTCGAAGGTCAAGCACAGGGCGGGGACGTGTAGCCGACGGGGTAAAAGAACGACCCGCCGCGATATTTTTAATTGCGGTGTTTTTAACTTTGCCGCTTTTCCTCTGCCCTGCCCCCTCCACTTCTCTCATTCACCCCGCTCGTTAGGCGTCGCGATAATCGTCGCAGGTGAAACGGTAAAATGTGCTTGGCTAATAGTCGCGAGCGCGATGACAGGGTTCGGTACAATTCAGTTTGCCCGGCCGAATTTCGCAGCGCGTTGCGCCCGAGCGACGCTTCATCAGTGAAATTTGATTAGGTCGCAGCCGGGCCGATTAAAATCGAGGCTCGACCAGCCCCATGCGACCGGTAACAACGTTTTCCTTGTAAACCTCACGATTTTGCGGCTGCCATGAAAATATGCAGCTAAACTGGCCAGTTAAATTCGGAAACGAGAGCCGGTCGTGTGTGACACGCGCCAAATAGCTCCATATCCCGCGCGTCTGTTGACCGCGATTCTCGTATAACGATTATTCCAGCGATCTAGTTCGCGTGGAATTAATTGCCGATACTGTTAACAATAGGAAGAAATATAGCTGTACATTTTTTTACTTCATCAATTTAGGGTAAGGTTGCTTAACCCTTACCTGGTGCCCTGGGGTCAGTCACGACCTCAAGCACGCAAAGTGCCCTGCAAAATTTTTGGTTGTCTAAGTTTGTAAACTGAATTTCTAATTAATTTTATAATAATAGTTTGACTTTCTACGTTTCTATTATTTTATATAGTACCTAAGAACAAAATATTCATAGAGGTTGATCTAGTGTCGACTTTACAAATTTCTCTGTCCTTTTTTATTTGGGGTCTGCCACGACCCCAAGATACCAGTTGCGTTTGAAAAAAACAGTATAGCAGTTAAGGGTTAAGTCGTACCACTGGAATTTTGAACGCACTATGGCGACTAGAGCGCATACACCGGCAACAAAATATACATCCGAGTCAACCAAGTTGCCATCGTTATAATAAATAACAACAATACTAGCACAAGTTTTGAATAACACATTTAATTTCTATTTATTTGATAAATCCTAAGTTTTATACGGTTCTTTTCTTAAGAAAAAAGAAAGTCAGAAGCAGATATCCTTACAGGAGGGCCATTTTCTAATAAAGAATAATTGAGTTCCACTGTTATCCACGCGGATTTGTCCCTTTCCCGTCCGTTGTAATTGGAGCTCGTGACAATTTCAGCGAGAAAACTGATGGCTGAAGAGTTTCTGGTGGTAGACCACAGGGGGGGTGGGGGAGGGCAATCCTTCATGATATGTTGCCGAAGAAAAATACTGTTCGAACGGTGTTATAACGTGCACCGTGTTGTAACCGACTTACGCGATCTATCGTAGCAGCCGGCGGGCATGATGGCGCTTAAGCATCGATTTCCCGTCAGAAACTTACTTACTGTACGTCAGTGTGCTCGGCTGCGACGACCAGGCCACCGCGGCAAGAAAATCGCCGTAAACAAAGTCGGCGCTGCACGTAACCGGAATACCTAAGAGCAACCCAGCTCGCCGTAGACCAGAGAGCAGCTGAAACACTGCTCTGCATCGCATTTTTACCTTCCTCGCTCGGTTCCCCCCCCCCCCTTTCACCCCCCGGCTTGTTAATTGTATCGCTCGAAAATGCAATCACGCTGTGGCTAATAGAAAGCGGCTAGCTCCGCGCCAGCTGCAAGAGGAATTACAGCGTAAATTGGGAGAAATTTGCTGCCGGCGAAATTCGGGACCTCGTATTTTATCGAAAATACACACCGGCCTCCATTGTTCCTCGTTGTTACATCGGCCGGCGGTTTTTATTCGCGACCCCCTCGTCTCGGTGCCGAACAAATCATCGGCCAAAATATTGCGTAATGGATTCTCGACCCGATAAAGCATTGCGTAATCGACTCGCGAGAGAGATCCCCGCTGGGCTTGCCGGCGACACGCGGCGAAAATGGTTTTGTTAGGAGCACCATTGCGCAACGCCTTTGTTGGGTCAAAGTCGACTTGGGCCGCTGAATCGATCCAATTCGAACAGCTGAGACGGTGCCGTTCTGGTACTTTACCGCGCTTCGTTACCACACATCGCCCTTAGAGCTTAGTCTTGCGGTTAATTATACATTGTGATGCCGATGATGAAGAGCTTTCAAGCGTAACGGTCGTAAGAGTAATCACGCAGAGTCCAGAGTACGTAGGTACTTTTTAAACAAGCCTCTTTAATGATTATTATTATTATTAAATGTCTTTATTTCACCATTACAAATAAAATTACAATGGCGAGTAGGCGAGGTTCAGCATTACTGCTGCTCTACAACCTAACCTAAAGAGTCGTTGGGAGCTAAGGAAAGGAAAGAGAACAAAATCAAATAATATAAAATACACTAAAATAAAATAAAATAAAATAAACAAAACTAAGAACAAGATAAGAATTAGAATAAACCACTTGCATAGGAAATTACATAGGAAACCGCGAGAGGATGAAAGACCGAACACTAAGTTTAAATGAGGCAAACGACGACAGAGAACGTATATTAGAAGGAATAGAGTTATAATAATAAGAAGATATGTAGGAGAAGGACGCAGTGAATTTACAAGAGCGATGGTGCGGCACAGACAAATCATGTTTTTCAAAGCTTACGATGTCAATAAACTTCGCAATTAAATGAAAAAGGAATGCTTCATTTGCGACACAAACGTCTGTCAAATACCCTTAAGCTCGTGTCACTTCATCATCATAAGGGGGTGGAAAGTACTAGAAAGGCACGTATAATAATAACACGTCCCATTATTCCCAGAAAAACAATTGCATTTATTTCAGGTCAGCGAGATGACTTTGGAAACGACCTACAAAATCAAAGACCGCGTTCACTGAATACTTTTCCTCGGTTAATTATCTTAGACAGACGCCGCCGTCCGGTCGGCATTAATAATTATCGAGGGCCACGTAGAGGTCAGCCCAATTAACAGTAAAATGTCAAGAGATACTTTCACGTATCCATCGCGTAGGGTAAATCCAGGAGACGCGGTCGACCTAATATAAAATGGCTATTTAAACTAATATAGATTTTACTTATTTTATCACAACAAACCTATGTATTCAGAATTTTATGCTGATTCAGAAAAACTGGTCGATATTTGTTTTAAGACAATATTTACTGTAAGTTGGATTGAACATTGAAGTCATGACATCTGACCACCTCTCCCGACGTGCCGGGAGAAATGGTTTTCGTCGTTGGCAGAGACCACTCACATAATTATTCATGGAAAAATAAGAAAGAAGAAAGTAAAATTATTTAAAGTTATTTATGAATTATTTATCATCCCTGTTTCGCCCTCGTTTCACTGACCACGCGCTTCTCTCGGTCACGAGACCGCTGCTTTTCCCAATTCTCCTTTTCGCGGCCTCGCCGGTTGCACAGAATCAATGTCGATCAACGTCGAGCTCCTTCGCCCGACGCCGCTTAAATATTCGATAATCGCGCCAATTACTCTCGGGGCCGGTCTCACTCCGGAGCTTTGTTCGACGGGCGCGCGCCGTGCCCGCGGTGTTTTCGCGAAACTCGATACACTTGGCTCCCCGGTTCCATTCAATCCGTCACCGAATGAAACGCAAAGCGCCCCCCCCCCCCATTCACCGGTGTTCCATTAACGATGTCGACATTAATTGCGCTTGTCTAACTCGATAATTTAGGAAATTTGGAATTCGCTTTGAAACCGAATTCGTCGCTCCCGCGCCCGTTGCGCGCGGATCGATAACGATTTCGGTGGCATTAAATGTCGCTGGCAGAATTATCGCCGGGACGCGCGAGGGTTAATTAACGATCGAGGCGCGCGGTTTTGCGGTACGGCCAGGCGGGTCGGGCGAGCGCCGCGCCTCCGCCCGAGCGGAACCGTTCCGAGGGTCTTAAGTAAAATTAATGAAAAATCGATGAAGACCGCCAGTGAGTCGGTTACCAGGGCCAGGGTGGAGAATCCCATCGTGGACGGCCGGCTGTTTCGTTTGCCTTACTTCGAACGTTATTTGTTTTTCACAACGGATTACCGTTAAGATGGCTACTAGCCGGTTAATATTAATTGGCGCTTTGATCCTGTCCACCGAGACGGGCAAAGAAGCCCCTTGACCTTCCGCATGGCAACGCTCCAGCGGCTTTCAATTTAGGTATACAGGATTATCAAAGATTCAGGATAAGACTCGTCGAGACAAGTAGGACTTCTTCTTGGCTTTCCTTCTTTATTTAGACGGTAATTCGTTACCGAGGGAGTTCCTCCCCCATTTTTCAAGGTTTCTATGCACTTTGCACAACGTCACGTTTTTCAAGAAATTGAGGGGCTCGTTGAGATTCGTTTTCGGAGCAAACAAACGGTCGCAAGTCCGCTGGAAGTGGTTGGCGGGACATTCTAAGCCAGTAGTTTCGAATGGGACACTAGATCTGGATTAGGGCTGGGACTATTTGTCGAATTTTTCGGTATTCGAATATTCGAATACTTCAGTTGCTTAATTATTTGAAGAATATAATTCGAATATCCAAGCATTCGAATACTATTCGAATATTTAAGGATTCGAATACTATTCAAATATATGTTCATTTGTATTCGAATAATAACATTCGAATACTCAAATATTCGAAGTTTATTCGTAGCATTCGAATACTTGCAAAATATTCGAACATTAAATTATTCGAATAGTCCCAGCCCTAATCTGGATCGGTTTCTATAGAAGTTCCGCGCGGCGTACATCCTCGCGAGGTATTCGTGATAGGTGATATTGGAAACAGTATTGATAACAATATGTGGCCGGGACTCGAATTATTTATTGAGTCGAGACGGATTTTTAATACGCGCGGAAACACGTAGCCGAGGCTTTTTGTTTTATTTATCGCGATTCGGCTGAGTGGAAATCGGTGAATAACGAACGCTCCTTTTTTTTTTTTTGTTATTTTGTTTCATTGTGTCGGGAGGGAGTCCAGCGAGGTTTTTCATCGATCGTTATCGATAAACGTTAGCTCGTTTAATTTCGCTGTTTTCCCACAACCTTTCATCGCCCGTTTGCCGACGATATTCGCGTTCGAACATCCAGGCCGTGGATCACAGAAGTTCAGGGACTCTTTGCAGTTGCGCGCCAAGAACTACAAAGCTTCACCTTATTATATAAGTATAATGGAAGATGTTTGGTTCGTTGCTTTACTTCCTTCCATCCTGTTGCGTCCGCGGGGCTCCCACTGCTTTCCTACGCGACTCGTTTTATCGAAGCCACGTGACAACGCGGAAAAACACGTCACCCCCACCGCGGCGCGCCCACCGGTATCCGTCTGATAATGCCACGGTATTAAAGCACAGCTCTCCAAAGGGCGTCCCCTCGAAAGACGACAGTTTCCGTCGGCAGGCATGAATTTCTCGGTTCGCCAGCGAGTCGGCGATCTCCCATCGACCGTGCAGCGATCACGCGACGGAAGAGGGAACAGAGAGGGGGGAGGGGGGAAATCCGGGGAGGTTTGGGGAGGGGAGAAAGGGAGGGGGTTGATTCGATGTTCCACATATGACTGGTAATAATGGTGACTGGAAAGGCTGAGCTCCAATTAGCGCGATTTTTCGAGCGCGCAGATTCGTCGGGCGCAAGAAGAAGCGGCCGAGATAAATTGCTCGACTTCCTGTTCGACGTGGCCCGTGAAAGAACGGCGAAGGGTGGCGGGCGAGCAGAGGGGACGAGGTCGATGGGGCGGAGAGGTAGCGAAACGAGGAACGGGGAACGGGAGGACGAAGGCAATTGAGACTGGCGACCGCTAATAGGGAGATTAATTCGCTGTCTTCTGACTTCGCTACTCCCCCCCCTCTCTCCCCCTTTCATGTTCACCATTCCCTCCCTTTGTCGTTCTCCCATTTGCCTGGCAGCCGATACTTCGAATGCGCCCCACGAAAAACCCCACCTTCGACTCCCCCCCCCCCCCCTCGGTTCCCACGGGATCGCAACCGGTGGAACCGATTTATCGGCCATTAAGAATCGAAGAGGTCCCGCGTTTAAATTGGAGTGGTTAACTGCGGCCTCCAGACGCCGATGCATTCAACCCCCTATTTGCAAAATAGGAACCGCCGGGCGGGGTTGGAGGGTAGCAAGAGGCTCGAGCCTCGGCTTGCCTCGCGGCTCCGCGCGTTTTATCGTTGTCATTCGTTTCTTGCGTGCGTCGCCTTGGCCCCGCTGCTCTCGCGAGTAATTGCATATTACGGTTATTACTCGGGGCGCACATCGATCGCGCCGCGGAACGACGGGCATTACGTCCAGTTAATTGACTCTCTAAGATCCGTCCTATCCAGATTAAACCCCGAAAGGTTAAACGCGTAGCCTCGGCCGCCGATGTTGCTCGCACCATTGTCCGGGAGGAGGGAAACGCCCGACGGTGATTGTACGTCTTGCTGCATCCCGCGTTTTATTCCGTCGGCAGCGAGCTCCACGGTCGGTTGCTTGCGTCTGGCCAGTAACGAGGATAATTAGCAGGTACGCGCTTGTTTACCGTAATTAGAAGGTACCGGCAATTTGACAAATCCCGTTGGTCGCATCGACGGCAGTGTCTCCACCGGCACTTTCGCCGGTAGAAAGCCCGCGATCCGCCGCGGCGCGGAAACTTTGATCGATAGTTTCTCATTAGAGCGAGGTAAAAGCGGCCGTTACGCGGCGCGAATAAAAGGAGGCGCGGAATGATTCGGGATCGAAGCAACAGCCCCTGGGGAGGGACGGGAGCAGTCCGACTGGCGGCCGCGGGGCTGGGATGGAAATTTAAAAGGTTCCGCGGGGCGCAGCGTGCCGGATCCCCGGGGAAAATAACTTCCGACGGGGATCGTAATTCGTTTCGGGGGATCCTGCGAATGGGATTCGAGGGCATTGTCGAGGAGCAACGACGGGGGCTCGGTTTCACCTTCGAGACGATTTGTATCTCGGCCGATTTCTGCCGAAGCGGGGGTGGCGAGGGTGCCCGCTCGATAACGGTCGTTCGTTCTTTCTCGAGCGGGGCTCTTCCGCCGAGCTGAATCGCTTTAATCGCGCCCCTGCGCTCCACCGGAGCCCCTCCATTGTTCTTCGCAGTCGCGCTATCGGCTCTCTTAAATTCATTTAAAGTTCTCCCAGCGTCGCTGCGCCGCGATCCGCGGGCCCTCGGCGAGAACGTTTTCCCTAATTCCCCGGAACGAGTTGCCGCGCGCGCTCCTCCCCCGCCTTTATCGCCGGCCACGGTGACTGCGCGTGCAGTCGAAAGTTCTCCCGGGCAGCCGTAAAAATCACGGTGCCCGGGGATGAAGTTGTTTTTGCGCGTAGCTGCCAGACACTTGACCGGGGGGTCTCCCTCGCCCGAGTTTGCTCCAGTTCCGTGTCTCGGGGTGTCCGCCGGTTCGACCGACCCCGTCCACCGTTCGGTTCTTGTTAGTCGGGCCGCGGAGCACGTCGTTAGGTCGATCCCTCGCCTCTTTCGCCTGTTCGTTCAGCGGGAATTCAACCAGTTATCCGGCGTCGAACCGGTTTCTCCTCTTATCCGCGACCGTAAACGATCGGTATTACGACGCCGATCGGGGATCCGGAGCGGGAGCGAGGCGAGCCAGCCCGACGATCGCCGGGATACCTTCGGATACGTCTCGATCCAGCCGAATAGATCGTTCCGCCGCGGGACGATCGAGATTTCATTGGCCGCGTTTGCATCGTAACGCTCGCGATCCTCGCGCAGGTGCGACCGGCGCGAAATGGATACGCGGGGAATCTACCTGGGAATCTCGTTGCGTCTCGTTCAAGGAACGAGTTATTCGCGGGGCGCGACCGCAAGGGCACGGGATACCTCTCCCATAAGACGCTCGTTTTCCTCATTACCATACAACTGCATTACGGTTATTGTGTTGCCGTAATTACGGCCAGTTACGCGGCCGGCGGCAGCCAGAGGGCGTAAATAATTGCGCAATTACGCAGTCGGGTCTCCCTTTCTTTTTCGCGCGCGCGCGTCCGCAGTGCGATTTCGGGTTGAGGGGCAGGGTGAGCTCTCGACGAGATATTTACGCGGGTATATGCACGCGTGGAATGTCTCCAATATTACCGACTTAACGGCCTAGAATTTTTATCATTACTATCGTTATTAATCGTCTTTATTAGTCAAAGAACGTACGGGGAAGGTTGTAATATTTTACAGACGGATGATGCATAAGCTCGTTGGAGTAAATGGCGAGGTTACAGTGTAACCACTGTTGGCACTTGTACTCAACCAATGGAAAAATTAAATCAAATGAATTTAAAATTGAAATTAAACACGACTAAGGGTACGTTTATGTTGGAGCTGCGATAAACGATCAGAGCGACGATTAGAGCGAGAAACAAATATTTCTCTTTCTTCGCTATTATCGCAGCTCCAACATAAACGTACCCTAATAAGGGAAGTTAGGCAACTCTGGGAATTTAGAAAATTATGCAACTTTTTGCCAGTACCGTCTTATCGTTTTTGGGGGCTCTAAGGCGAGCTCCATATGTGGCCTCTAAATAAAAAATTATTAAAATAATCAAATAAATAAGATTAAACGTGGGGTCCATTACAGGAAAAAAGGCCCCATTTTAAAATCTAAATTAATAATAATAATAATAATAATAATTTGTCTTTATTCATCACAAATTCACATGAATTAAGGGATAAAAGGGCGAGGTTCAGCATAACTGCTGATTTGCAACCTAACCCCAAAGCAGTTATATTATAGAAATATTATAACTAAAATTAGCTATATAAAACAGAATAGCGAGAAAAACAAGCATGGGAAGGACAAGAGACAAGGGGAGCTACGAATAGTGGACAGGGATAAAGGAACGAGCAGCACATTTAAAAGCAGGAAAAGAAGACAAAGAACGAATTTCCAGGGGAAGAGAATTATAATACAAGCAGGATAAGTAGGAGAAAGATGCCGTAAATTTAACCGACCGATGAGCAGGCACAGCCAGTTCATCACCACGCCTAGTAGATGGAGCAAAAACAGAGTGCATAGAAGAGTTACTTTGTAGAATTTCACTCAGATAAATAGGCGTCTCCGATTTCAAAGTCTTATAAACTGTGCAGCACAGGTGAAGGATCCATCGCTGTCTGAGATTGAGCCAACCAGAGCGAAGGAAATACGGCGAAATATGGTCAAACTTACGGACATTAAAGGAATAACGAAGACACGAATTCTGAATACGTTGCACTATAGACGAAAGACGGGTAGTAAGACAAGGGCCATACACAACATCGGCATAATCAAACAGAGAAATAACAATAGACTGACATAGCGAGAGCTTAGCGTGGGTAGAGAGAATGCGACGAGAAGGATACAGGAACCGCAGACGAACAGACGCAGAACGACACAAGGCAGCAACATGTTGGTCGAAACACCACAGAGGATCTAAAGTAACACCAAGGATTATGGTGTATTCGGTATTTTCTGTTCGCTATTGTTGTAGAGCCCATTTCCAATTGTTGTCTAGCTTTTAAAACCATAATTTTCCAATTTTTCGGAGCCTCCTGAGCTCCGGGGCCCCGAGGCGGCTCGCAGTGGGGCAAAGTGACGAAGTTTGTTTAAAACTCAAAGAACTTTTGATAGAAATGTGATAGAGCGATGATTTTTTTTAAATTAAAGCTGAAAGATTGCAGAATAAGGGAAAATTAACGAAATTATGGTACGAACGTTTTTTAACTTTGAAAATGGACGGTTAAATTTTTTTCTTGTCATGTTGTACATCATTTCCTGTAGATTTTGTCACGCTGATTTCAAATCCGTCCGCAAAATTTGTCTACTACATCAGGATTTTGGAAAAAATCGATTTCAAGTTTAACACAGATTTTCAAAGTTAAAAAACGTTCGTATCGTAATCTCTCCAATTTCCCCTTATTCTGCAATCTTTCAGTTTTAATTTAAAAAAAAATGATCGCTCTATCTCATTTCTATCAAAAGTTCTTTGATTTTGAAACAAACTTCGTCACTTTGCTTTGTGTGCAAGTAGACTAGTTCATCCGTAACACAAAACTATTTTTTGTTAGTGCCATAGTGTTGTTTCAGGGGGTGAAATCACCTCTTAAAAATAATCCTGCTAACAGTAAGAAGGATCTGTGGGCTATGCTAAGAAACCCTAGTGCTGAAGAATAATCTAGTGGCCGATTTCACAGTCCACAGTTCACACTTTCGAATTACCGAATGTCGTCACTCCATTAACTATTAACTTCTCCCATTGCGCGACGTATCCAACGACGAGGTATCCACTACGAGCCCCACTCTCTCGGCTCACCTCCCAGTTCCCATCGTAACGACTCAACGCGACGTCCGCAATTGCCAACCACCGTCAGGCAATGCCGCGGTATCGATGTCCGGCCGATCTATCCCCTCGTTTCCGGTTTCGTCACGAAGGTGGAATCACGGGGAGACGGCCGGCGTGTCCTGGTCCCGTGGCGGTAAGGTGCGGTTCGGCTGTACGAGGCCTTAATTAGCGTTCCCGACAGGTAGGTACCTAACTGTAGATTTAAAGGCGGACCCGTTGATCCCAGCCTCGTGGGTAATGAACTCCGTCGCGCTCGCTCGCGCCACCGTCCGCGAGAGAGAGGGAGGTTAAATAGATAGAGGGAGGGGGATGGGCTGGGAAAGAGGGGTGGCGGACGTTGGTGGGGCGACGGAGAAAGCGGCGGGCGTGGGTGAAGCGAGGGAACGAAGAGGAACGATGCCGGAAGCGGATCTTGCGATAGGGTTAACGGTATTAAGTCGTCGCTCACTGTCGTCGTCGCGTGACCCGCTTAATGGCCCGGCCACACGTCGAACGACTCATTTCGTCGACACCAGCTCTGGCCCACCGTGATCATCCTTCCAGCTTGCCCGAGTTGCGGGCGTTATTGGGTCAAGGCCGTGGCCTCCTCAAACGCCACTCTTTGGCGGAGCGTGTGGCTGGGTTAGGTCTGCAAAGCTGACTTGCTCGCTCGGTGGTGCGAACGAATCCTCGAGTGGCTGTGCTTTTCTTTAACATCGGTGACAAGAAAAGTCCGCGGCAGTTGGCTGGACGCACTGCGGGAACAGCTGTTCCAGTCGCCTCGCAGGTCTCTTTGTCGCGTGATCGGTGGAAGGTTGTTCTTAAAACGATAGCCGGGTTGAAAGTTTGGAAACTTAGGAGGTTAGTGATAGGGGAATTGGCTGCGCGATGGGTGTTCCACGAAGGTGTATTAATTATTGAAAATTCAGCGGGAGCAGGCGAGGAGGAATGCAGGGTAATAGCCAGAAAGAGGAGATTTGGTCGACTGCGCGACGCAACGCTGTAATTTCGAGCACAATCGAAGGCAGCTCTGTTACAAAAGCGCGAGACAAGCCTCCTTTGAGAGGCGCTTTTCGTTTGCGCGTTTAATTTGCTAGGAACAGCATCGCGGTAGTAAACAATAAGGGGGAAGGAGCAAGGCGCAAGAAGGGGACAAGTGTAGCAAATGGCGGCGGGAGAAAAAGACAAGCGGCGGTAACAATGGCGAGGCATCCAGGAACAATGTAACCAAAGACAATTGTAACAACCGGGGATCAACGCACAGAGAATTTTGAAGAATCTCTTATTCAGCCTTGAATCTCTCCGCGAGCGGCTGCGAGTGATGCCAGGGGATTGCGAACGGGATTCAGGAATTAATGGGATAGGTGTGATTCCCGAGGAAATGTAAACTGGAACGGTCCAGATAGAAACTGTAAACGCGCGAAAAAGTACGGGGATCTCCCCGTTATTTCCAGCGGACTGAAGGCGAACAAATGGAATAGGGCGAGACGATTATATCGGGTTTACGTTTCTCTATCTCCTTCGTCGCTAGCAGAAAGCAATAAATCCTCCACCAAGTTCCTCGTGTACTCTGCTTGAATTTATGCCCTGCAGAACGGGGTCGAAGTGTAATTATTAATCCGGGGATGCGTGAACTTGCTGGAGTTTCTTCTGTCCAACGGCGGGTACCGAGTTCTCGGACCCCTCGTATCCCTTATTTGTTCCATTCTCTTGAGTCAATTCCACTGTTTACCCAAGACTTTCACAAGCTGTCGCTCGACCTTCCTACAGTTTACTCTGCGTAGTATACGATCAAGTCCAATTAAACACAAGTCTCTGTAATAATTATAATTAGAGTAAACGCACCAATAAATGAACACTTAAGGCTAATGAATGAACACATTGATTCCACGTGTTGCAAAATCTTTTGGATATGAAGCAAGAAATTAGAAGAGGTCTTAATTAATTAGTTGCTTATGTAGTGTTCAGTCAATATAATATATATTTTTTCGAAAATGCTTTCCGAGAAATATGTAGACCTTCAGAAACGGTGCATCATTTAATTAAATGGTTTTCCGATATATTTTGTTATTTACGAGTGAGAAGCGCATAAGTAGGGGAGACCGGGGGGTAAGTTGTTCCGACGGTTCTATCTTCAAAATGAAAATAGCTTTGTAGGGCAGACCGGGGCTCAAAGTACCGAGTTCGGAATCAAGTCACACGGAAAAATAATTTAAAGTACAAAGCTATTTTCATTTTGAAGATAAAACCGTTCGGAACAACTTACCCCCGGAACTTTTAGCCCCGGTCTCCCCTAAAGGGGGTGATTTCTCCCTTAAAGTGCAAAAATTGCAGTTGGTTCAACGAACAATCGAGCAGAGTTGCATCACAATCGGCACGTATCACTCGCGGATCTTCCCTTGACACTATACTGTCGAAAATTTTCATACATTTTCCAGAAAAGCAGTGATGAATCGAAAGAACATTGTTGGCGCATTACTAGTGGGAACAGTAAAGATAATCTGCTGGATTTACAAGTCTAAACTATGTATCATTACCTATCACGGTTTAGAAATTACAAAAACAACAAAACTACTTTAATAATTAATTAGTCTAGAATTCTGATTATCTACGTCGAATTTACATTAAACGAGTTAGAATACGCTTGTAAACGAAGATTGAATTATATTTCACAGTCGAATTAGGAATATTATTACTACTATAATTAGTATTCAGTTACTGGTACATCCACCCCAGCTCGTTTTATTGGAAAAAAATAGAAACTCATCTACAAGAACATACGTAGTTCTGCCTTTCTACCTTCGCCCAGACCCAGAAAAGAAGAAACAAACACCCTAACCAAATAATCTACTTGAAGAATCTTGTCGCAAATATGATTCCCGGAGCGAAACGTCCGTCGTACGAAAGTCGAGGCGGGGAATCGCTCCTTGGCTGCATGAATCTTATTCAAGCGAGCACCACGGTCGAGCGGAGGGTGGCATGGTGAATCGAGGTATCTTTCCGGGACAGTTAACCCTCCGTCGTGGATCTCGGAAACTTTTCACCCCCGAGGGCTATCGGGGCGAACGGGCCGAAAGTCGATCGAGTTCGCCTCCCCGCTCGACTTTTCCACGGCGTCCCGTCGCGCCGTGTGCGTCCATTGAATTAAAGGCGATGAGGGTGGGTCGGACGTGGCCGCCGGGGGGTGGCGCGGTGGATCGAGGGGCGGCACGAAGTTACTTTGCCCCGGCATGCAGGCACGTAAGGTAATAACGCGAGCATCGTCGGCGGCAGCAGTTTCACCACGGTATTGTGGTGACGAGCAAGGTTGGCGGCACTGCCGATGCTGGTAGTTGTTGGTCACGCCGGAGATAGTGGTGGTGGTGTGGAGTGTTCTCCAAACCAACCCCCCCGCAGACCCTCCCACCCTGCTTCCACCCTGCTCCTCTGTGAGCCTGCACGCCCGAAGGCCCGCGATATTGTAGCTCGCCGCGCGTCCTCCCGCCATTTTCTTCCTCTTCCACTTCGAATATTCCCCCTGTTTCCCTTTCAACCTGTCCCGTCCCGCTGCTACCCCCGTCTCGCCCCGTCGCGAGGCTGGTCTCCTCTCAAAAACGCCGACACACCGGCATCGCGAGCACCTTCCTACGCTTTTCGTTTCTCTATTCATCTCCCTCCCGCGACGAGCACTTTGTTCGAGCCTGTCGGATTATTGCGGTCACGGAAACACGAGGGGTGGAAAGCACCCTTCTGCCGTGACGCGTCTCCGTTTCCCTGTGGCCTCGGGTGCTGCCTTTCGTCCCCTTTCGACGCGCACCGTCTGCTTCGACATCCTCCACGACTTCGGGCCCGTGCACGGGACTCGAGCTGGTGTCTCTTGATACTTTTACGGGGTGCGTGTCTATTATTTTCGAGGTTTGTAATGGTTAAGGCTTAACCATTAAGGAACTTTAATCGATTAAGGTGTTGCTACGAAAGCTGCTTTTTTAGAGCACAGTTTAATGGTGTCTTTTCTTTGTTTCAGGTAAGTGTTCCATCACTGAAGATCGATTGTCTGCGTAATCCGCGTGTCGTTCGGAGCTTGTAAGTTGAACACGATACCTACGTACATACTTATGATCGTTTCTATGATCGTTTAAGTTCGTTGAGTCAGAAACGCCACATTTATATGTAAATGTCGCCTTTGAGTGGCTCGATATAATTTAAATAAGGGTAGCTTGAGAATGCAATCGACTAATTCATCGTATAGAAAAATATAATGGTGAATCAATGAAGAATCGAGGGTCGTAGCTGGGTTAAATCTTTCGACACGAGATGTGGTAGTTGAATAGGATTTCTATTTGAAAACGATAGGCGTGGACGTCGCGAATTATCGCGGAACGATTCATGCCGTTCGAGATTAGGGCTGGGACTATTTGTCGAATTTTTCGGTATTCGAATATTCGAATACTTCAGTTGCTTAATTATTTGACGAATATAATTCGAATATCCAAGTATTCGAATACTGTATTCGAATAGTATGGTGTGAATTATAACTCAAGTTCTTTAGGTACATTTGTCATGGTGAAATCTTGTAAGCTAATTTTAACTCACTTCATACCATCAGTATTCGAATAGTATTCAAATAATAACATTCGAATACTCAAATATCCGAAGCTTACTCGTGGCATTCGAATACTTGCAAAATATTCGAATATTAAATTATTCGAATAGTTCCAGCCCTATTCGAGATCACTCTCAGCCTGAATCAGGTTCCCTGAGAGCCGCGAGTGTTTCGGAATCAAGGCGCCCTCGCGAACGAAAGCGGTGGGAACGCAGCTTGAAAGACCGCGGGTCTGTTATTACGTCAGAACGTGCAGCATTCGTAAGTGAAGCACGCGAGAGTCGTTACGCCGTTTCGCGGCATACGTATATTATTATATTCGCACGCACGCGTTACGCCCCCGTCTCGTGAGATTAACGGGCTCCTTTACGACCTCGCGCAACGTTTACGCCCCTCGCTCGCTTTCGCTTCACTTTCACCGTACGATGCTCATCTCGGCAAGAAGCTCGTTGTCAATAGAATCCCGCCTATCGTTTCTCTTCCGTGTTCTCCACCGTTGTCGCGGGGAAAACAACTCCAACCCTGCGTGCTGCAACCATACGACTGTCAAATTGCGAACTTTCATCTTACCTCGTTGTTGGAGCTACTTCCCCTTCCTTCGAAATGAGATTCTTCGACATCGCTGGTCTACTAAACCTCTATTTTGGACTAATACTCGATTCTTCTTAAATGACTTTGCACCTCTCGCGTTTTCAAATAGATTTGGGTATCAGCAGAATTATTATTATTTATTATTTATTTAATAAACGGGGGAACCCTTTTGTGTACATATTATAACATTGGAATACAAACGATAATTAACAAATAATAAAGTATAACATAAAATAGAAAAACATAAAAGTGAAAAGTAAAATAAAAATAAAAGTAGAAAGTAACATAACAAATTAAGATAAAGCGCAGCACCTGCTCCCGTTTTTGTCTCGCGCCGTCGACGACCTTCGATTTCGGATAACCATTAGACCGCGTCCGTCCAGGAGAGGGAAGCTCTTTCGTCGAGTGTCCTTCGCCCGCGGATCTGGTTTTTCTGGCTCCATGGATTTTTCGATAGGCGAGGAACAACGGGGTGCCGCCGTACGTGAAGGGAATCGGCCGAGTTTCGTGGCGAATATCACGTTCGAGCGCGCGATATCGTGTCCCGTTCGAAATCGGAGGGGCCGCGTGTACGTGTGCATTCTCATTCATTGGCCGTCTCTCTGCCCCACCACGATCGTCCTTCGTGGATGATAAGGATCGCGAGCGCGCGAGGTCTCGACCGCGGATGCACGAGAGCCGCCAGGACTGCCAGGATGACGACCGTTAAGGACGAGGACATTGAACCTTGCGGCGCGCGGCGCTTCCCCTTTCGCGGCAGCCGCGGTTCTCATTCTTTTCTCCCTCTTTCTTTCTCTCCTAGACCGTGCAACGATCGTTCGCTGTTCCCCTCGAGGAAACTTCCGAGCCTCGGAACCTTGAAACTCACCGAGCGCCACAGCTCTTGGTTAACCCAGCCGCGTGTGGGAACGTTTCTTTTTCAACGGGCTTTCGATGCTCAGCGTTGGACCGGTATTCAAAACGGGGGAAAATACTCTTCGGGAAACGTAAAGGATGAAACTGCATGGTGGGTTTGACCCGGGCAAGTTTCTGTTCCCAGCCATAACTTCCCCACAGATTTAATCTTCCTTGAACCTACGTTCATCTACCTGGGAATATTAAACCGGGTGTTCAAGCGCAGTTCAGTGTGAACGCGACGAGGAGCAGCTCGAAGATTACAAATCTAGGATCCACTGTCGTATTTTCAAAACCGTATGTACCTACTCAGTGTTCGTAACGAAACAATTTTTCCAAGAAATTCAAGCTTCAAGCCACCGCGACTTACAATTAGTGGGTCAGCGAAGAAGTGCCCGTTCTCGGTCGATTTTAATTGCGTTCTCCTTTCACGACGATCGTCGGTATGATTTCTGCCCACTTCCGTCGCGATATAAATTACGGAGTCGGGAACGAAGGAGGGGGTGAAGCTGAAGAAGAGCGCGAACGCAGTGAGAGGCTCTGCCCTCGAGACACGCGTGTCGAGCTCGAACACACGCGTCCCGGGGCGTTTCACGTTCGTGTCTCGTTATTGTGTCGCGCGAACCCTCCGTTACTATATCGCCCGATGGGGTTTCGCCGCCCCACGAACCGTTCCACGCTCTTGCATCCCCCTTCCTCGTCAAGGGTCATTTCTTCGTCTTCTTGCCGACGTCCTCAAGCTTTCCGCGGCGATCGATGCGCGACAGGTTTCTGTCACGTGCTCGAACATTAATGCCTTTCTCGGCGACGCATGAATTTACGGCGCGCCCCGTTAGCCACTACACCTGTGTACGATTGATAGCACCCTGAGTCGATCGATTCAACGGGTCTCTCCGTACTCTATCTTCGCGACGAGATCACATTTCCAGGGGGGAAGAAAAATTGCGCCCGTTCGCTCGTTGAATCCAGACTCCATCGTCTATTGGACAGCTTATCTATCAATTGATAGTTGGTGATCTAATATCATCGTCGAATTCGGAGAATATTGAACAAATAGCTGGCGTCTACATATCGACGTAATAACGGGTGACGAAGTAAAAGGGAACTCGGAGTTTGAGCTCTCGAGAAACTGCATAGAGCAGCGGTTCTTAACTCTTTTGTTACGAATGAATTTAAAACTCTACACTGCCGCGGTCCAAAAATTAACAGTTCGAGTCACTTGAGCTACTTTCGAAGATTCGATCAGCAGCTGGCGTTTGGTGCTCCGCTTTGAGCGAGCTTTAAATCAATACCTTTATCGCGAGTCATTGTCACCGGGCCGAGAAGAAGGTTGCATGGGGCGAGGCGTTTGAGCGTCGTCAAAATTTCAAAGTTTATCGGGCCATGAACGTCGACTCGAACAGGACGGAGACACGCTCCAGCTTTGTCATCGGCATCTAATTAATCTTGCTTCCCCGCCGGTGGCCCTCCGGGTTTCGGCTCTCGTTCCGTTCGACCTCGAGTTTCAAGCTGCTTGCAAACTACTTGAAGGCGTCCCATAATGCGAGCGTCGCCCGGCGACGGCAACGGCGAGGCCAGCGCGACGCGTCTTTTCGAGGGCTTCCTTTCTAACGACTTCCGATTTGCACACTTCGCCGTTCCCTGCTCCGTCTTGATTTGATTTCCTCTGTTTCAACGGCTAGGCGAATCTCATCGGGGGCAATGGAAATGCTCGCGTCGCCGCGCGTTTCGGGGATTTTTCGGGGTTGAGGGAGCCGAAGGCTGCTCGCGGGCATCCGCGACGAGTGGAAGACGCGATCCGCGCCTAGCTTTCGCTAAACCTTCACCACCCCCATTTTACACAACTGAACTAGATTTCGTAAATTTAATCCTTCATCCAAAGAATAAATTTCTAGAAAATCTCAACCTTCACCACCCCCATTTTAGACAACTGAACCAGATTTCGTAAATTTAATCCTTCCTCCAAAGAATAAATTTCTAGAAAATCTAAACCTTGACCACCCCCATTTTAGACAACTGAACTAGATTTCGTAAATTTAATCCTTCCTCCAAAGAATAAATTTCTAGAAAATCTAAACCTTCACCACCCCCATTTTAGACAACTGAACCAGATTTCGTAAATTTAATCCTTCCTCCATAGAATAAATTTCTAGAAAATCTAAACCTTCACCACCCCCATTTTAGACAACTGAACCAGATTTCGTAAATTTAATCCTTCCTCCAAAGAATAAATTTCTAGAAAATCTAAACCTTCACCACCCCCATTTTAGACAACTGAACCAGATTTCGTAAATTTAATCCTTCCTCCGAAGAATAAATTTCTAGAAAATCTAAACCTTGACCACCCCCAATTTACACAACTGAACTAGATTTCGTAAATTTAATCCTTCCTCGTCTGTCCGGTACGGCAAGGCGAGGACGCCGCGGAGAACTAACGAAATTACTCAGTCTGAAAGCAGGCGAAACCGGTTTCACTCGTCGACTCTCACTAGATGCGTTCGGCCGCCACGTGAGACTGCGCGGATTATTGGCGGTATGCAGTTTAGATCGCGAATCGGCCGGTGCGTCGGCCGCGTGTGCCTGATATTCGTCAACAGGCTGGAATTCATTCAGGGCGATCGAAGTAGAGAATCGAAGATTCAAAAAGAAAAGGTACTGTAAACTGGCGGAACATTAGCAGCTAATTAATATGTAGGTATTAAAGAAGGACGAGGATACAAAATTTCATGCATTCTGACACTTGTAGTGCATTCACAAAAAAATTTAATGTTATGATAGGATACGTAGGGGAAAGGTGGGATAGTTAATTATTTGGGATACATGATCACATCAGTTTATATCACAACTTAAATAATTAAATACAAACAAAGCAAACCATTATTATTATTTTAATAAAAAAGAAAAACTGTGATCAACTATCCCACCTTTCCCCTACATAAAACAAATGTAAAAGCGTTAATTTTTATGTTATACTAGCTGACCCGTTACCCGCTTTCACCCGGGAAATATTTATGGTGTTTCCAAAAGAAAAAAGCCTAAAAAAATAAATTGCCTATACTCTAATCAGTCTAATCTACTTATAATATACGTTCAGAATTTCATTGAAATCCCTTTATCCGTTTAGGCGTGAGAAAAGGAGAAACAAGCAGATAACGTTTCAATTTTATATATTAGTAAGGATAAGGATAGCACAATGTTTCAAAAACATACCAATGTTCCCCCCGTTTACGGTAGCTCTGCCGATGCAAATAACGCAAGCATCTTTTCGTTCGTCAATCAGAACTCGAGAACTTGACGCTTCTTCTACACTCCCATTAGCTCTCGACAATAATATTCTGCTCGCGATTTCGCCGGCACACAATGGCGAAGTACATAGCTTCGAATAATTGCAAGCCCGCGTGGGATCACGCCGCGCCAATATAGAAGCTCTGTTCCCTTCCTCCATTTTCCGCGGAAGCTGCACGGAAACAGGGAGCCCGCGTAACGAGCGCTAATTCCTAACGAATAATGAAAAGCTATACGGGGTAACGAGGGTTTGTCGGGACAAAGGGAGCATTTTTAAATGGATGCCTAATGGATTGCTCGCTCGACGGTCACTTTCCACGGGGGGGGCGAAACAGAATCGGGGCGAGATGAAAAAGCTACTTGCAACCGCTGGTAGCGGAGCTGTTACGAGCGGTCGCGAGGCATTATTGCACGGCGTTATAACTCCTAATCGAATGCAGCAACCTTGGAGCGGCTGGAAAGAAGGTCTCAGGCGGACCTCGAATTAGTATCTCGATGGAATGAGGTCGACGAGCGAGCACGTGAAATCGTGCCTCCGCTCCTCTATTCCGCGCGCCGCCGCGGACTTTCTACGAGTATCGCTCGAGCGTTCTCTCAGAAAAAGAGCTTCGTTAAAATTGCACGGGTCCCGGCATATTTGTCGTTCAAGCTGAGCGAGTTGAAAGGTGGGAGGAGCTTTAGTTCGAATTTCACTCGCGCGGGGGTTGAACGAGCCGTCGATTTGAAAAATGTGTCTGCCTGCACCGGGACGGGCCTGTAGAATTTTATTTATAATTCAGCGCGCGCCGCGGCTGAATTGGAGAGGAAAATATGGGGGGGGGGGGTGGGGGCTATGGTGAAACATACGCTGCTCGCGATGCAAGTTATATGAATTGTATAACTGTGCGCCTCGGCGATGGAGAAATGTGTTTGTAGGAGGCGAATAACAAGCTTGATTGCATAAACACATATTTTCGCCGTCTGGACTTCTACTTTGTAAATATTCCGGTAGCATTAGAATTTCTGCAAGTTTGCCATTTGCAAAGAAAAGGCGCACAATTACGGCTTGAAAATTCCCGGCGCGTCGAAAGGGAAATTGGGCAAAGGGATTCCAGCGAGATATCGCAGGGGTTGAGCGCGATAGGAAGCGATCGAGGGGAGGAACAGTCAGCGGGAGGTCGAGCGTTGATTGTATCCCGCCTGTAAATAAAAGTCGACGTAATTGGATTCATACCCTCGCGTTCGAAGATGTCCGCTCGTCCCCTTTGCTCCTACGATGCCCTCATTCGCTCTAACTCCACGAAATAAATGTTTCCTGTCGCCGACGACCCGTCAAGTATCAAACTGTCCCTCGGCACTGTCCCTTCGCATTTCGGTTAGTGAATCCTTGCCTCTGTGGCACCGAAAGCGAGCAGAATCACGACCCGTGAGTGGAGGATCGAGGATAGTCGCTGTGCAGACGTTACTGCAGGAAAAAAATAGCAGTGGGAAGCGTTTCGCAAGAAATTCTGTCGCTCCAAAGTCGATCGCCAGAGGAAACTTTTAATTCGCTAATTGACCGGGCCAATTAGACTGTCGGGGTCGATATTAATTTAATAGGGGACGCGAAAGTTGTTCTTCTGCGGATGCTGCGGGGATGGACGGCGCGCAGGCTCGCGCGGAATTCAGGCATAAGAAGCAGAAGAGGCCGACTGTCGGCCGCGGTATGCCTGGAACGAGCACCGGTTGCCGTAGTTTACCGTTATATCTCCGTGAGAGTCTTCGCCTCGCGGAAAGTTGCCTTTGCTGCGCGCCACTTTGATTCCTTTTTGCAATCGGGCCACTCGATTATCACAATTCTCCCGCATGTCGAGGAGGCAGCTCCTGCTGCGCGAGGAAAATCACTAAATCACAGTCCTCTCTCGGCAGACGTCGCAACGGTGTGGCAAAACTGCGCTAAACTCTGCCGCACGCTAGGAAATTTCGAAATCCCTCTCGGCCGTGCGGCGAGGATTTCGTGCAGGCCGCTGAAAGAAATAGCGAGTGTTACCTATACTTCGACTTCGTCCAGGACCCGACATCTGTCGAAGCTAGGGCTGGGACTATTCAAATATTTTACAAGTATTCGAATGCTACGAATAAACTTCGAATGCTACAAATAAAATTCGAATATTTGAGTATTCGAATGCTACGAATAAACTTCGAATGCTACGAATAAACTTCGAATATTTGAGTATTCGAATGCTACGAATAAACTTCGAATAGTGATGTATTCGAATAGTATGGTATGAAGTGGGTTAAAATTAGCTTACAAGATTTCACCATGACAAATGAACCTATATTCGAATAGTATTCGAATACTTGAATATTCGAATAGTATTCGAATACTTGTATATTCGAATAGTATTCGAATACTTGTATATTCGAATTATATTCGTCAAATAATTAAGCAACCGAAGTATTCGAATATTCGAGTACCGAAAAATTCGACAAATAGTCCCAGCCCTAGTCGAAGCAACTCTCATGCCTATGAATATTAATGGGGGGCTGCATTTCGCTCGGGCGAAGAAACATGTTTTTTCAGCGACGTGTAACACGGTTCTCGAGGTCCAGAGCCGGGCGCATAAACGATGGAATCGTTTGGTACCTTTTATCAGATTTCCTTCAGCGATCCGCTCTCCTCCTCCCTGTTTTTCGCCGTCTTCGCGGATCTGACGCGATTCATGAATATTCTAGCGTCGATTACCGCCGGAGCAGCGTTGCGGCTCCTCTCTGGCATTGTCGTTTACCGGGCGGAGGGGGTTAGCGGGGGTGTGTATAGTGATGTCGTTGCATCATTCGCGTCCCCCAGCCGTTTCCCCGTGTGTCGTACTTTGCCGCGGTGCCTCGAAAGCTTTCGCAGGGAAATGTAAAACGTGACTGGCTGCCCGATGAGAGCAACAAGATTGCGCCGCGTCGAAAGGCGGAGATAATGAAAACCCAGGAGAGACGAGCGCCACGCCGCGCCGCGAATCGCCGCGTTTCAACCACGTTTGTCGAGTCGAATTCGTTTGCATGCCGTTGACGCGCATTCATATTTAATTCCGCATTAACGGCTCGACAAATGGAATTGATGCGGTCGAATCGGAGTTGGGGCACGTTTAAAGGAGAGGTTGTTAATTTCACTAGGCTTAGTTCGGTTTATTCCAATTTAGTCCGGTTTGATTTAGCAAAGTTTGATTCAGATTGCTTTAATTCGGCTCAATTTCACGCACCGTCGCTCAACCAAGTCGACGCTCAAAGACACGCATATATAACCCTGGAAAATACAGTTTGCCTCAACGAGACACTTCCTCGCGCCGCGATAAAGCACGCTTCATGCGCGCCAAACGTTTCGATCCGACTCTTACGCGGGCTTTCGCGCGCTGATACCGCTTAATCCGCTCGCAGCGAGATTTAATTGCTCGCGCTCGCGTGCCGAATTCCACTACTCAAAACTTCCCTTGCAGCAACATGAAACTCCACTTTTTAGTAAGATGGATCGCTACTCGCTACACAGTAACAGAGACAAGAATCTCAGCCACCAGAACTTTCATAACACGTACCTTTCAATTCGAATCTACGAGCCAGACAAAAAATTATTCGTTATTCTCGAACAACCTCGTTTTACTCGCAATTCTTATCGAAATTATTCAGGTAACGCCCAACTCTGTTTCGAACCTAACCTGCCCAATTAAAGTGCCACCGTCGAGAGAAACCACAGGCGAAATATTTAAAATCTAAACGCACCACGACAATTTTATCGAGCGGAAAAACGAAGCGGAATCGCGAAAATTGGTGTCCCATCGTTCGACTAATCACCGTCTCGATTTCACAGTCGAAAACCGTGCCCTCCGGGCAATTAGGTGCAATCGTACGACACGGACCGAGGTCGGGGGGTGTGTGTGGAACGCTGAAGGAGTGCACACAGGCGCTGCTCCGTATGACGTAAACGTTATACGAGCGACTCCCGTATAAACTGCGCCCGTAGACTTAGCGGTGTAGTTGTCACGGTATATACTGCGCCGCGCGATATAGTTACCCGCGTAGTTACAACCGGGGATTATCATTGCCCCTGCGCGTAATTGCTTCTCGGCCGTGTACGGTTGCACGCACCACGGATACGCCGTGCGTCTGCCAGCGGGCACACGTGCGCAGACGGCGCACGTACACTCGGGATCATGTGGCACATTATATGTGCAGTATGTACACACGTTGTCAAAGATACGGTGCCGTTAGGTCGCTGCAACGGTGGCGATATTTCGCGGTTCCAACCTGCTGTTCCTCGGGTCGACTTCGATACTGAGATTCCGTGATAATCGCTGTTAGTTCTGGATGGGTACTCCTGATGTTGGCTCGACCGCTCGCGCGTAGTTCTTCGGTTCGATCGAGGAGGAAGGGAATAAAAGGTGTGAGTCGACGGTATCTAGGACTGAAAAGGAAGAAAGAAAGGAGAAGTGTACGTTTCATCCTGGGCCTGCTATTGGACACGCCAGTAAGGCTTTATTTATTTAGCAGACCCTACTTTAGACGCGGGGGTGCACAGTGGACTGGATACGTAGGGGAGACCGGGGCTGGTTGGCCAATTTTTTAGTTCTTGATTTTTAATAAATTATATGGGCGAAATATCATTAAACCCGTTACTATATTTGATAAGATATGCATTTGGCTATCTGATTAAATTGTTAACACACACATCAAGGCATTTTAATGTTTTTCTAACACCTTACATGCTGTGGTCGGGGTTGGCAGACTAACAGTATGGGGTAGGTTGACTATAGGTGTGATCAGTTAAGAAAATTTTGTTAGCAACTTATCTGAGTGGAAATACAATAGCACAATGTCACAAGACTTGTTTCATTATAAAATATTTATTATTTTTTAATATGTTCGTAATAAACTAATATCACTGGGGTTGGTTGACCAGCTTACAAGGGAATACCGCGAACTCGGACTCACCGATTGGAACGCAACTTTGTGGGTTTTTAGAGTGACTCAAAACAAGAACAATGGTGTATTTGATTTGGGCCCTACCGCCCTTTAAGGGGGTGAAAACTAAGCTCAAAGTCAAATTGGCACTTAAAGAGCGATAGGGCCCAAATGAAACACACCGTTGTTCTAGTTTTGAGTCACTCTAAAAACCCATAAAGTTGCGTTCCAATCGGTGAGTTCGGGTTCTCGGTGTTCCCTTGTTAGTCATGTAACCCCGGACGTTATTAGTCAACCAGCCCCGAATGATCATTTTGACTTCAAAGTCTATATAACCTTTAATTATTTATGTAAAATCAAAAACCCAATTTTTCGATAAACGCTGGTAACTGCCAAACAACGTGTAATGGCGGTGTCGCACACAAATGAATGATATAGTAGAAGCGACTTGTTTCTACAGAAAATCGCTCCGCGGTAGAGCACACGTCGGTGGAAAGTTATTAACAATTAGTCAACCAGCCCCGGTCTCCCCTACTTTTAGCGACCAAAATTCTGAGCTTTCTCAAAGTTGATTATCAAGGGTTTTCGAAGACGCTGATAACGAATCTGACACTAAAAATGCAAAATGCAAGATGGTGGATTCAAATTTATAGTAAAAATTGCAAACACCTTTATATCGAATTTTTCCAATGCAAATTCATCTTCTATTATATAATTCTATGCTTTATCGTAAATTATTAATAAAAGACACTATTCTGCCCTCCTTAGTTAAACTGTCCTATCTAGCATTTCTTCATTTTTTGAGATATGTTGCAATATTTGAAGTTCCACACGTCTGTTACCTTTTAAGTAAAGTTAGAAAACTCTACGTGCTTCGTAAAGATTTATAAACAGTCTAATGTATTTAACCTAACTTTTTTTCCAACTGGTTAAAATAGCCTATCTAAAACAAGTAAGTAATTGGTACGTTAAAAAATACATTACCTACCGGTATACTTATTACAAAAAATTATATTAGGCTGTTATGAAATAATGACATGTTTTAACTAGAATGAAGGAAAATAAACACGGTAGGTACAAAGTAAATGATAAAACATCAGATTTCTGGGTTGTTTCAAAATGCTAGATAGGACATTTTAACTAAGGAGGGCAGTATTATTATTAACAAAAAATTGTGGCTAAAATTGAATATCATTTTTTTCCGCACAAATTATTGTTTTATCAAAAAATTCAATTACATACTTATATTTTTTTTAAACGTATACGTGTACTAGAGAAGTAAAGAGGAGAAGAATCAGTTCTAACATTATCTTTGACTAAAAGAATATAACTAAGAAGCAAATGAAGTATTATACATATACACGCAATGAAAACATCTGACAACTTCCGCTTCTTCCAAATACCTCGTCGTTTCTAAAAGTCTGCATAAAATTGAAGACTACAAAAGACTGGACTTAAAACTAGCATGCCCTTGTTAGCAATTGTTTAAGCTTTCATGTAAGAAGAGTCCGACGCTAATCACTCTTAATCATTTTCAACCACAAACACGTATTTTCATTTTGATATTCTATAATGCGTAATTAAAACAGTTACATTCACATAAAATTTCATAATTTTGTCTTCGTAATATTATATCTAATCAAAGAATCATTTGAAAAAGGATAGGTAGGTATGCGGATCTTGAAACTCTTGTCAATCCAAACAGAAAAAAATTACATCGCAAGGTTGAAGTTGAGAAATTGAATTTTGGCCAGCCTCCAGACCACTGTGGGATGTTAGGAAGTAGGGCGAAGCAGGTATACGTACATAGAAATCTGTATTCGAGGGAGAACTTGCGAATACGGAGGTGTCATACACGTTCTTCCAGATTGTGTTCCTAAAACTTTCGCCCCGTAGCATAATTGGCAACGAATACGACCCAAGGCAACGGTAACTGGTGACCACAAACAGTCCGTATGCGACTGAGAAAGCTACGAGGATAACGGAGTCACGTTACTCACGTTAGCGAGATTACTACATACCGAACCGCAGCGAGCGTAGTAAACGAAGTCGCAGGGTTATCGGTGTTTACTATACCAACGTCACACGCCGAGCAGAAACGTTTACGGACGTCTGCATTTGTTCCCGTTCATCCCGCCGCGCTACCGCGGAGCACTTGCCGAGACACTCGAAACGTTCGATTCAAGTTCCAGCAAGGTGCACGCCAGCTGCCTTTCTCTTTCGCGCGGATGTTGCGTGACGCGCGACGGGGGATCGTTGGTTTCCGTTCCGTTGGAAATTAACGTCACCTCCGTTATCCGTGACATCGGCCGACGCGTGGACGATTTAACGTCGCCATAACGCCCGGGCAGCGTCCCTCGCGCGAATGCTACCATGCGCAATCGGCCGTGTACACGATTCGTACGTACGGCTTGTACGCGCGTTCTACACACCTACGTGAAAGATACGACGTCGTTATTTAGCAGGCTGCAAGGGTGCGCGAGCTAACGATCCTCTCCCCCGGTTCGTTACGCTGAACGTTCCTTAGGTCGATTCCAATCCTCGAATGGGACAGTTCTTCTGTGTCGAACGGCGCCGCTTTTATTTCCTCGATCCTCGTTCCATGCAACCTCTGTCGAACGGCTCCTCGAGTACTTGTGGCCCTTCAGGATTGACACGAGCAGACGCCGCAGCGATAATCGCGGCACAATTCGAGAAGCTCGCCTCCTGTTACGCCAGCTCTATTCTCTCATCCGCGGATAATTTCCCGTCGAGAGCTCGTTGCATATTTCATTTGCGACGGGCGGGGGCTTCAGTGATGCAAATCGTCGGCTACAGCCGCGATCTTCCTCTTCCCGGGCGACTTTCCGCGTTTCCGGCTCGCTTCGTTTATAAACGAAACTCGAACGTTTCTCGAGGGGCGTATCGATTCGGTTCAGTTTCGAAGAACGTCGCTTTTGTCAGCTGTAAGTTCCTGATTCAAATAAGACCAGAAATCGTCGTTTATACTTTGGATCTTGTTAATGGTGGGAGAGATAGTTTGAAAGAATTCTATACCTATCTGCTACATTTAAAAAAGGAATAACTTTCTCTCCCAGCGTGGAGTAGCTTCCCACTGAGAATTCTACATAACTTGCATGTAAATGTCTAGTTTTGTACACAAGCGAAAATTGCGAACGTTCCACTGGAAATTCTGCTCTTATTCATTCAGAAGTCAGTCTGTTAATTATCTTCCAACTAACAAAACCCACGTAAAGAGAGTTATTCTTGATTAAAAATTCCGCGTGTCGTTATCAAACGTGCTCGAAATTAACTTGCCCGTCGGTGGGGACGCAGAGCGCCTGTTTAGCAGGCAAAATTATTGCAGTTCTTCATCATCGAGTGCACAATGTTTCCCACAAATACGAAAGTGTAGAACGATTCGTAATCTATCTCTGTTTGAGTAAACAAAGGTTTATTCGAGGGCCTCAATCTCGCAATGAGTGAGAATACAGGGTATTCCTTGGTAGATTGGCAATGTATTAATAAGGACTCGAAATTACGGACGTGTGTACTGGGCGAAACGAGGCCACATGTTCACGGGAAGCTAGGAAAGGGGCTCGCCCCCGCAACCGATCAATTATCGTCGAGGCTGGCTCGTTTATTTGCCTGCGGCGAAGGTAACCGCTCGGCGGATTTTCATCGTGGCTGAACCGCCGCTCGTCTTCGATCCAGTTTTACGGCGCGTTTTTTGCTCCCTGGTAACCCGACCGCGGCGCACCGAACACGCTCGCGTGCAATTTTCCCGTTCTATTTAAGTGCATCGTCGCGTTTGCGCCCCTCCGCCGTATAGGCCGTTTCACTTAACGGTACCTAGAGCAAGGCAACAAGCGGGAGCTTAAAGCTGTTCGTTGTTAGACAGTCATTCAAAGATCCATTGTTCCCGATTCCTCCAGGGAACTAAAACAGCAGAACGAACGAACCTTATCCTTAGAACGTAACATTGCAATTTTATCTTCGCTTAATAATTTAATATTACAAGCACAACCTTCCAACACATCAATGACCTAAAAGTGGACTTCCTATTAAGATCCGTCGTTTAATTAGAAACAACGGGAAAACGCTTCCCGCCTCGTTTCGCGCGACGTGGAAATATGCCAGCGTGACATGGCGCTTTATGCAAATGCAGAACGCGATATGCGACTCTCTGTATCATTGGATCTTGTCCGTTATCCTGAGTTTTACCAGAGGACGTTTCCTACACGGGCCTAATCTCTTCCTACACGGGATTCCGTGTACCACCGTGCGCGGTATAACTCTCCTTGTACACGCGCGCGACGCGAAGCAACCTGTACGCGTTCGCCTGTGTGCGCCTCCGCTGCGCGTTCGGCGCGTACATCACCGAGGCATGCACGCGTCACACGGCCTGCGCGCACCTTCTATTTATGAGCGCATCTATGCTAACGAAGCCAAGGGGTTGCTGCGGAGCGCGGCGACACTCCGCGCTCCCGTTGCCGTGCCGATCGTGCAAAGTCTTGCTCCCCGGAGGTATATGCATACCCTTTCATGGGCTGTTTGTTGCTCGAGGCGTTTGACTTGAAGAAAAGAAGCCTGCGAATGACTGTAATCACTCCATAGCACGCAACAGAAGTTTGGTAGATGAAAGGAAGAACGTGGCTTTGTGAAAGACTTTGTACGATATAGGAGAGACCGGGGCCAACAAAAAATGAATAATATAAGCCAGCCGGTGTAGAAATAGGCTATTCAAAACATCCTCAAATTTTAATTTTCAATTAAATTCAAGTAAGAATGTTTCATCTACGTGATTGTTAATTTTTAGTCTAGGGTGAACCAACCAGTCAATGACCGAATTGTTAAATGAAAAGCCCAGTAAATGACCGCATTCTTTTAATATGAATTGTACTTATTAATGTTTGTTTAATAAGCCTATCTAACTAAAAATATGGGATACCTATTAAAAGTGGAACTATACTCCATGTATAAACATATAAATTACTGGTTGGTTTATCCTATATTATATTGTAATTTTTTTATTTTTATATGGCATATTTTACAGATGTATCGATATGCCCAAAAGGCAAATTTGGTTAAATTGATACTTATTACACTTTGCTTACGTCTAAGTAACATTTTCTTATTTGTTTTGTAGGGTAGATGTCCCTATTACTGTCAGTGTCCCTATTACTGCCACTTTATTTATTTTGCTTAATAAAAATGTAACGTACAAAGAATAGTGTTCAACAATAATATTATTATTAAATTGTGACTGTTGTTATTATTATTAATATTATTGTTGTACGCTATTCTTTATACGGTACATTTTTATAAAGCAAAATAAATAAAGTGGCAGCAATAGAAAAAAAGTGCCCAAGTTTCCACTTTCAACATATAAAAGAGGAAGGACCAAAGTATCTTTTATCCTGTTTATTATTAAGTAATTAATTTAAACGACTTGCCCGGTCTACAGCGAATAGTTTTCGCGAGACTCGCGATTGTTTGCAAAGACAGATATGGTAAAGGAAATCTGGTCACTTAAAGTTCCCGAGTGGTTATTCCCTGCCATTCCGTCCATCATCAATTTGTTCCACCTTCGCAGTTTTTCTGTTCCTGCGCTTCCTTTCCTCCACATTGCAAAGGTAATTATCCGCCCTATAACTCAGTTATGAGTCAAAACCGCGGTAAAAGCATCGACGAGCTGACAATGAGTCAGAGCCGTTATTAGGTGGTAAACAGATGAGCTGGCGGGCGTAGGTCGACCTGGCGCAAAGCTGGGTGCTGTGCCTGACCTGGTTCAAACTGGCGGAAGTGACCTGGCGCGGTCAGCGTCTTTTGTCCCGACTATAGCCTCTATAAAGAAGGCCTTGGGGTCGGGGCTGGTCTTCCCCAATTAACAATTCCTTTTTTTTCTTACATTAGGTATAGGCAGGTAAACTCCGTTCCCAGGGAATAGCAAAAAAAGAGAGATCCCCTGGACTCTAATTTGCGCACACAATTCTAGGATGCTTTATTAACTCCCGTATCAGATTCCTTCCCTTTCATTCTCGAGCGAGGAGAGTGTTTTTCCTCGCCCACGGCCGAAGCGTTCTTCGATACCGAAAACGGATGAATCGCGGCGCGATAGGGGGTTGAATGGGGCGCGTGGGTAAGGGGTTGCGGCGTGGCCGACAGAAATTGAAACGTCGCGCGGAAATTGAACGGCGCGGGGAGACATTTCTCGCCACCTTATTCGTTTTCGCGCCCGCGGAAATGGGAACGTTGCTCGTAAACGCGAATCCTTGCGAATCCGCGGGGCGACTTTTTCCCCGCGATGCGTGTTCTTTTTAATGTCGAGCGAAACTTTTGTTCCGCTCTGCCAGCAGCCCACGCCACAGCCGTATCGCAACTAGACACCTCGATGTCCCGCGACAACGAGTCGAGCGTGTACCTGCACGTCGAATCGGGACGCGACAGCTCGATCGAGTCGTCCCGCTTCTCCGAGTCACGCACTCTTGCTCGTATAAATTCAACCTTGCTCGTTGGCGAATGATCGATAGCATCGCGGAGCGTTCCCCTGCGTCGCGATCCTTCCCTCGGTGGGATCCTGCGTTAATGGTTAACCTTTCCATCGCGAAGGCTGCGCGGTCGTGTTCCGAGAATGTGACGATTGTGCGCGTGTAGCGCGTAGAGCGCGCAAGGACGACCAGGACTATGAAAACGCACTAAAACGTTGTTAAGGGTGTCGTAAGTTTACGGTTTTAGCGCTCGCATTACCCATCTGTTGCAAATCCCATGAAATATCCCATGTTCAGGGAACGTCGCTAATTACTTGCAAGGATGCAGATAAATTTATCCCGAAGGCAACCTTGAGACTTTGAAACCTACAGGCAAAGGGAAAGAATTTTAATACCGCGTTAAGGTATGTTTTCCTATACGCGTCCGGGCGCAGCGTCAAGAAATTCAAAGTCGATTTTCTCGAGAATGGAGCGCGATACCAAAAAAAGTTACTATTTCTTTTCGACTTATAACAAGTCAACAAATCGAGAAAAAGGAATACAATTTTTTGATATTGCGCTTCATTTCCGAGAAAATCGACTTGGAATTTCTTAACCTTGCGTCCAGTCGCGTATAAGAAAACGTACTTTTCGGCAGATCCCTCCAATCCCTTTGTTTAACCCTTATCCCTCCTTGCGCCAATTTATTTATTTATTTATTTATATACGGGAAAACCGTTGGTGCATTCAGAATAGAAAAGATCAGTAGAGGAATAGTACATAAAAGTAGAAACACGAAAACAGAACACCTAAAACTAAAATGAAATAGTGTCAAGATAGAGTACAAGCAAAGTGAATAGGATAAAATGCAATAGAATAATAGGAATTAGCGAGAACTATTAACCGCCTTATTCGCAGAGCGCTTGAAAGAGTATAATGAGTGGCAGAAGAAATCAACTAAATGCGCGACAGAATTAGAAGTTCTACATAGTCTATCTACACAGTTGTTCATGCCAAAAATGGTAGAATGTTTACACAGCAGAAACAGTGGTGTATTCCTTAGCACTCTGGGTGGTACATTAAGTTCAAATAAGCTTAATAGCTCTGGACACTTGACGTGATGATTTATAACTTTAAAGCTCAGTATTAGATCGGATAAAAGCCTTCGCTTTTCGAGAGGAATGTAGCCCAGAGTAGAAAGGATATGCTCATAATTATGAGAAAATCTGCTCTCCAAAGATTTGATGTGACATGTACGGTAAGGATTCCAAAGATTAGAACAATATTCCAAATGAGGGAGAACAAGGGTGGTGAAAAGAATTTAAGCGTCTTTGGAGTCCTAAAATCTGATCAATTTGACGTAAACTCAAATGTACACAGTAGATACACATTGCGAAGAATGTTATGCCGCGTTTACACCAAGGCGAACACGAACAAAAACATTGTTCGCGAACGTTTTAGTCTGCTCTTGCCGTGTCCACACCGCCGCAAACATGAACAAAACTCAATGTACGAATCGTATGTGAACGTTTTGTTCTATTTGCGGCGGTGTGGACACGGCAAGAACAGACTAAAACGTTCGCGAACAATGTTTTTGTTCGTGTTCGCATTGGTGTAAACGCGGCATAAGAAAGCAGTATGCCCGGAACGATGTGAGCAATCGTATGCCTGAATATCCAGAATTTCATTTTTTCTTTTCCCTAAAAGAATTTGCAAAGTTAACTATCTACCTTTTCATGATATCGACTTTTTACCATTTCGTGAATCTGTCGCCAAAGGACAAATTAAATTGAGAAAGTGAGGGATGGATGGTGGTTAACTTACTTTCGTACCCACTTGTACACCGAAAGCAGAAGATTCCCCTGAAGCGTTAGCGCCTAAACCAGAGGCAGCCACCGCATCAGAACCCCATCACACACCCCGAAGCCGTTCGATTCACGCAAATACACCTCGACCGGTGGATAAGGATCAGGGAGCAGGTACTACCCGTGCTCGCGGTCGACCTTCGACATCCCGATCGAACAGGTTGCGCGGCGAGACCACGCGACTGGATCTCGAGGGAAATGGCCAGAGCCGGTGAAAGGAGAGGCTTGAGCAGCCGGGCTGTGCGCGATCGACGAAATCGAGCGCGAAACGGCGCGGCGTACGTTAATGAAGAGAAGGTGAATCGCGGGGAATGTGTCGCAAGTGGCAAACTGTTGCGGCGCAGCCGTCGAGGACGAAGAAGGGACGACACGAGGAGGAACGTGCAGCCTCGTCCTTGGCGGTGTAACGACGAGCATTATATTCAAACGAGCTCTTCCTCGCCGGTTAACTCGCACCGCTTAGCCGCGCGCGGCGGCCAGCGAGCCGCGCCGCGGAAAGGGAGAGCGAAACGGAATCGGATGGGGAGCGTAGCAGACGAGAATGCCCGAAGAGAACGAGGCTTACGGGGAGCAGGGAGGAGGCGCGGGGATAGAGAATCTGTGAGAACCAGAGGATAATACGGGAACCCTGGTTTCCGGGCAACGCTGCAGCGCTTAATTGGTTTCTGCTCTCGAGGATCGCCAGTCGAACGCGCTTCCTACCCAGAAACACCTCGATAGGAATCTGCTAGGGCGCGGCAGGGAAGCTCCACAGTTACCGATTCTTGTTCCCTGACCTCTCGCACCGGCGGCCAGACGGGGGCTGTTTACGAATCTTCTTTCAAAAGCGCCCTCTTTAGGGATTTTCATGGTGGATGCTTCTTCCCGTAGAGTGAATATAAAATGGTCGATTAGCGAGTCGGAGGAGCGTATTGATGATGAGCGTTTCAACGTGAATGTAGAAGGAATCTTAAACTCGTATCAAAATCCTGTGGGGTCGCGTTCAGTCGGGGGAAAATGTCTGAATTTCTCGTTCGCGATGTCGTTTGGAGAGAGTCATTTCCATCGGGCATAATTCATTTCGCTTTTATAGGAGAATTACAGCCACCGGGAGGCGTTATTGGGTTATTCGGAAGAGTTTCGATTACACGACTCAAGAGTCAAATTTTAAAACCTTTTTAATTTCATTATTTGTCAGACTTGAGGTACAGTAATTGTCTCTCTATAGCCGCGTGTGTCGGGACCGGGCGCACGCGATTTGAGAGACGAGTAGTCTATTCGGCTTCTTTTGATTTCGTATTGGTTATGAACCTTTCTTCGGCTTTCTCTTTGGCATCCGATACCCGACGCCGGCGCGGCGACTACAAACGAAGTAGTGGGGATAGCTTCGCGTGTATAGAGAATCCGAAAACGCGCGCTATTTGAGAGACAGTACTGTATAGGGTAAAGGTCCCAATTACTGACAGTTAATCAATTACTGTCACCTTAAGTTATTTTACTTAAAATAACGAATAAATAAACGTTGTAAAGTCATATAAAAAATGAATTATGAAGTTCAACCTATAATCTATACTATAGATTATATACTATAGTTTGTTATTTTAAGTAAAATAGCTTAAGGTGGCAGTAATTGGTTAGGTGTCAGCAATTGAGTTAATCCTAGCGATAATGCCATCGCTGTGCCGTTCTTCGACAGTGAAAGCTTCGTTTTCTTTATTTACTTCCTTTAACTACATCATTAAGGGACAGAAGTAGTGTATACTTTGGGAACACTTAAAAGGCACTAAAAAACACACTTGATATTAATTTATCACTTGAATGTGTACTTACAGTAGAGCGGCAATTATCCGAACCTCTATTAACTGTTGCGTGGCCGTCTGTGAAAGGTAGTCTTCTCGTGGGGAATTCGGGCGCGGGACGTTGCCCGTGGAACGCTAAGGCGTTCTGCTCACTGGACGAGGATTTTTCGTAAGATAAATGTAATGAAAATGATAATAATAAAGAAAATAAGTCAATAAATGAACAATTAGAACACAAAATTAGTAACTTTAATTAAACGGGGTAAATATCACAAAATTCAGGATTCAAATTATAATATGACCGCTCGCTACTGCTTTTGGGGCTCGAGTGACGCTTCCAAAAGGTGCATAGGTCCTCCTTTTTTTATTACAAAGATGGCTTAGTTACTAAGAGCCAATCGCAAATTTACTAGCTAAATTCCTATTCGTCGATCCGATTCCTTTTCGGTTATCAATTTTTACAAAATCAAGCGTTTAACTACATTGCGCTGGAATTGCACACCTAGGAGAAAGGAGGAAGGGGAAGTTCATTTATTCAAACACCTCGGGCTTGTACGAACTTCACCTTGTCTCCCTTTCCTATTTCATTCGTGTGATCCGATTCAACTTCACGTTTCTGAAACTTATACTACGCGCCGCTAGGCGGAAGTCGCAACACGCAACATAACTAAACAAGTGCTGCATCATCGATATCCCCACCACTTCTTGTAACCAGTGTATATATACATTAGATTTCAAACTGCAGCAGTAGTACTCTTGTATTTAATAAGTAAATTTAGGAGTAATTCCTATAGTTACAAACTGGGTAAGTAGGGGAGACCGGGGGCAGGTTGTAACACGGGGTAAATTGTAACATAAGTAAAATCTTTTGAACGACTAATCTGGTAACCTACAGCATTCGAGAGCTGCTTGACAATATTAGCACCGTCGGTATTAGTGACACAAATGAGCGTTATGTATTCATTTTGTGGTTACAGCCCAGAATTTTAGTTTTTAGGTTACGTAAGTAAATGTTGTATCAGCACTTTTACTTCAATTAACCGGCATTAGAAACCGCTTGAATTTTTGCTTATTTGTCGCAAACGAATCAGTACACATTGGTTTATAATAATGTATACGCATTTTAGTGATTTGATGTTTAGTTTCTCGTTTGCTGAGATAAAACGCAAAATTTCGACCTCGGGGTAAATTGTAACATGTTACTATACTTACTCCACTCCAAATGGTGATAAAGCAAGCTATTTACTGACACACCGGAAAAAGATGCTCTAGACGAACAACAGAACAATCGAGAATCCAAAAAGTAGAAAAAAAGTATAAAGGATAAAGTGAAGAAAGCGAAGAAGAAGATTTTGATAGAATCAGATGAATAAGCAATGATTGTTTAACTCGTGTATATCAAATGTTTAATAATGATCTGTGTTTTCATTTATATCTTTTAGAAACGTTTATTTGTGTTCATATTTGTATTTAAATAAGTAAAACAGATGTGTTACAATTTACCCCAGGACTGGGGCACATTGTAACAAAGATTCAGATTTGTTTAAGATGGAGCCAGATGTTAACAGTCCAATATTTTGTCACGTACTTTCACGCAATCAATTCACCACATATGCAAGTAGTAAATCACGCAAATTATTTCCTGATTGAGGAAAACACTTTCGAGAAAAAACTGTGTAAACTTTTTTTGTTACAATCTGCCCCGGTCTCCCCTACATGCATCTACCTCGGTCCCAAGAAGTTCGGATAATTGGCGCCGTGCTGTAAAGATATTCCAAGAAGTAGGCTACGCCAATACTTTTTTGACCCACTGCAGATAGTTCTGCGCTGACGAGGGAACTTAAGCAACCCGTAAATTCAGAAAATGATGCAACTGTGTGTGCAAGTAGAGTAGTTCATCCGTAACAGAAAACTATTTTTTGTTGGTATCTTAATGCGGTTTTGTGGCGTGAAGTCATCCCTTGAAAAAGATGCAGTATTTTCTTTATCGTGGAATAGGGTAGATGTCCCTATTACTGTCAGTGTCCCTATTACTGCCACTTTATTTATTTTGCTTAATAAAAATGTAACGCATAAAGAATAGTGTACAACAATAATATTATTATTAAATTGTGATTGTTCTTATTATTATTAATATTATTATTGTACACTATTCTTTATACGTTACATTTTTTATAAAGCAAAATAAATAAAATGGCAGTAATAGGGACATCTACCATATCTCGAGAACGGTGAGAGATATCAAAATGAAATTTAAACAAAACACGCATAACAATAAATATCGAATTAAAGATTGGTGGTAGGGGTGACTTGAAAACTAGTGATTTTTCCTTAATTATTCGAGTCTCGCTAAAGAAAATGCCAAGGCGACCGCGCAGTGCCTCAACACTGATTACAGGCCGCCTACGCTTTTGAGCTGGACGAGTTCGAAAGAAACGACTGTGTCAGGTTTCTTTCAGCGTCCACAAGGAGCAGCGTAACAGCGGAAAGCCAAGGTCTCCTCCCTGGCACGAATTACAAGAAGAATGAAACGAATCGCGACTCCCCGTCTGTCGCAGCTGCAGGCGCCGTAATCGCCGGTGCATCGGCTCTCGTGCGTTGCACCTGCGTGCTGCACTAGAGCAGCGTGCAGCTCCTTAGTGGGTCGCCGTTCTACGATCGATATATTCACCTTGTTCAGACGCTCAATTCGCCCCAGTGACCTAGCCGCGTCGTTTGCCAAGTAGGAGGATGCACTTTCTCTGGAAAGCCAGCGCGCCGCCGTTCCTCGGCTCGCCGTCGGCCAAATCGATCCGAAACACCGCCCTCAAAATATCGCGCGGCGTCGCGACAGAATCACGCGCGCGATCGTTTCGCCCCTATCGAGCGCCAGCTCGGAAAGAAGCCGTCGCGTTTTATTGACCCAGTGACCCGTATCCGTGGCGATCGTGGCGACCTGTGCCCCCGGTCTGCCCTCCGAGCTGTCAAACCCGCGAGCATTGTCTTCTCAACGGTACACCAACAAACAAGCCGCCGTGTCGTAAAGCACCGCGTTGCGAGCTGTCGTTTACCACCGTTTGACGATGTGTAACGCGGCGCTTTACGACCCCGACTATTTGCCCCGCGTTGTTCCTAAGCACCGGCAACAAATTACCAAAGAGACGGTAGGCGTTCCGTTTCCTCCGCGCGGGAGGTGAGCGTCAAACGAAACGATAGAAACAGGCCGGTGTACCATTGATCCTCGGGATCGATGCTCCGCGAGGTTCGGCAAATTTGCTCGCTCCCCAGGCGCGCTTAAAACGCGCCCGGGCTGGTTCTCTTATTAGCCGCAATTACACCGTATCCGCAAACAGAGGAGTACGTGCCGCGTTTACAACGGAGCAGTCGCCGGTCAAAGCTCGCCCGACCGGGACGACTCGCTCGCTCTCCACGTTCTTGGGAACGAGATAGCGATGGACGAGGTGGATCCGTCGTGTCACGGTAATCGACCCGTAAACCGGTACCAAATTACAATGTAACTGTGCTCTGGGCGCGGCGTCTCGCGGTTTACCGCAACCACATACCGAAACCGTCCCGGGAACGAGGCCGCTCTCGCGCCCGGCAACCGCGCGGACACGCGTTTCTGAGCTGCTCAGACGATCACGAGGCTCGATCGGAGGTTCGGATCGTTCGCGGCGATGATTCCAGGGGACGGCTCGTTAACCGCTTTGACAACGCACGGGCTGCGGTTAAGAATGCGACGCTCGGAAGAGGATCATCCCCGCGCGCAGCCAGATCGCCCTCTTCCGCATTGCGCAGCATGGACGCTCGGGACGAAGCTCCGCTGCGGTTCGCGCGTCCCTTTTGTACCGCTGTGTGTGTGTGTGTGTGTGTGTATCGTAGGACTTTGCTCGAAGGGGGACTTTCAGCTCGTAGAAAGAAGCGAGGGGGTACTTGATACATTCGAGTGGTGTGTCCAGGGATAAGCATCTTGCAATCCGAGGGTCTGTTTATAAAACATTGTTATTTAGAATTCAGGAACTTAGGAGGTGATGGCTTGGAAACCCAGGGTGCATAGAAAATGTGCAGGCGAGAAAAGTATGGGCGACGTAATCGTGCGAAGGGTCCGAATTTTGTGCCACATGTTTCTTTTCCTCGTTATTGGCACCAATAAACTGTAGACGCTGTCCAGATGGACGTTTAAAGGAAACGAGAAAAAGTTAGAAACAAGCCAGGCGTGTTTACCAGCGAAGAGAACCCTATGACTCTTCTTGTGTGCCCTTGCTGCGTCATAAATCTTGTACACAAGAGCCTCCGAGCCTCCTACCATTCACGACCCCTCCCGCCCCTTTCCCAACTACCTACCCCACGCTTTTGCGTATTTTGAATTTCGAGGCAACAATTTGCCCTTGAGGTCGCGCACGGGACAGTCAGTAGTATTTCGACCGCGATACCGTCGACAACTGCCTTGAGAAACCGTTCATATTCGGAGAGGAAACTTTTGAAGTGAACACTTTGTACAAACTATTTTTAAATGTACACTCCATGCTGCATTAGAACACATCGTTAATATACGTGAACGTGTGTTTTGTTCTTATTTATGGTGCGTGAGTTCGAGTGTTTACACGAAGCGGGACTTAAACTTCAGCCGCTCTATCTTGAGAAGGGAATCTCGAATTGCAGAATAAACAACTGAAGATAATTACAGGTACATAGATTTTTTATTCCTTTTGCTACAAATTTTTGGACGATTTAATTAGAAGTGATTGAAAAATTCGTTGGACAGGGGATGAAAATTTCTAGATCTCGCGGAGGAAGTGAGAGCTTTCGCTTCTTTCCAAACCCTTTCACTTTTGCTCGCGAGACCTATATATTTCGCTTGGAATTCTCGGAGCGCGCGTCCTCGGCTCGTCACTCCCGATTTTGCCGGAGGAAAGTCTCCCAGTGAAAGAACCGCGGCCGTATTTTTGGAAATTCTGTTGGTTCACGATGATAAACTGCGAGGCGACACGATGGCACATAGAGGAAGCGATCCATTTTTCAAAGGGAAAAAGTGTATCGGAAACACGCGCCGTTAACGTGTAATCGATGACATCGTCGTAACTTTATTTTTCCACTTAGCGTGTCGTGCATCACTGTCCTTGGGTAATATATTCCGCCTAGTTCTCGGTGACGGTTTTCTTCGAACATGCACCCGGTTCATCCTTCTTCCTTGAGCCTCGCCGGTCTCCGAATAGCAGGCGCCCAGAATAATCGCGGAAAACGAATGTTACACTATGTCCTTTCGCTACTAATTAGAAAATCGAACAAAACTCCGCACAAAAAATATGCAGCGGGGAAATGCCAACAATTTTAAGAGTTGTAATTTAATGTTGAAGTTAATGTTGAAAATGCATGCCCGCTGATTCAATAATAACCGGTTAATTGTCAATGTATCATATATGAGGCAGTCAGAGCAACTACGGACCAACCCACATTAAAAAAAATTTCCTATTTTATATGGTTATTAGAGCTTATTGGAACACGTTATTGCTACTAATTCAATTTCGAAAAAAATGTGGCCAATTCTGTCAAAATATCATATATGATCAAAATAAAATCTGGCCAATTTTGCCAAATCTACCAATTCTGTATCATATATGATCAAATGGAATAACTTTGTGATTCACTTAATTTTTCGATGTTGCCAGTTTGGGCACGAATAATAAAAAAGCCGTGCCAGTTAACCGGTTAACGAGATCGAGGTCGTTTTTAATTCCTGGAAAAAAAAATAAACACGAGGTGCGTTTCTCGTAAAAGTTACAAATATCATACGTAAACATTTTGTCGATACAGAATGCATTGTTATTCAAAATACTCAAAGTATTCCGATTGGGTTCGTGTTTGGACTCATTTTTATCAAGAAGCTCTCAGCAATCGATCGCAAACCTTCTTACTGCGAAAAGCCGGAGACTTAATACCGGTATTTCGCCAATACAGCTATACCGAAACCGATATCATACCGAAACAGATAAATACCGAAAATAAAAGGTTACCGGTAACCGAAATAAATACCGGTATTTTTTCGGTTATCAGTAACCTATTGTTTTCGGTATTTATCTGTTTCGGTATGATATCGGTTTCGGTATTTATCTGTTTCGGTATAATATCGGTTTCGGTATAGCTGTATTGGCGAAATACCGGTATTAATTCCCAGACGTAGGTACAACCGAAAAATACCGGTACAATACCGGTAAAGTAACGATTCATTTCGTATTACCGAGTTCGTTTCTTTCCATATTAACGGGTCACTGCTGTATTTACAAAAGCGTGCTTACACAAATTGCCTATAATATGAATCTGAGCTGCGGAGCGCAGTGGACGGCATTAAAGAGGAGACTTTAATTCACGCAAGCGGCACGGGGCACACCGGCCAAGTTTGACTGGGAGCAGTGGCGAGAGTTAACGTGACATCGATCGCAGGTTACCCTCGGTCGTTCCGGTTCCTCCGGCCCCTTGTCCCCGCGCGCTATAAACGGAGTCAACCGTTCGAGCCCCGCAGAGAGAGGTTCTACCGGTTTACCTGCATTATTGAATACTCTTTACCGCGGTTATCCACGGATAATTTGTGCCTGGCAAGATTGGACCTTGAATATTGAAGCGGCATTTATCGTGGATTTCTCGTTTTACGCGGAGCATGTTGCCGCTGATAACGTTTCGACAACGAGTTTAAATCCATCGAGCCCGTTCGCCGGCGAGGACCCTGTGAACAGCTGTTCACATACTTGGGACACGGGCAGGTCCCGGGCGAGCTTGAACGTCCCCAAGGGATTGGACGGCAGGTATTCGTGGTCGTGAAAAATTGCCACTTACTGCGAGGTAAAGTGGCGAATCGTGTAAGTCATTGCGGTGTCACTTAACATAGTTCTCAATTCCCTGCAAAAGGACGATCGATCGCGGCGGTTCTTTTCTTGGCTAGAGTATTCTCGGATGGCTGCTCCTCCGAACGTGGGCCGTTAGAAACTTCCGCTGTTAACCCTTTAAATCTCGGCGATATTCCGTGGAAGCCTGAGCAGGGGAGATTCGGAGCCCTCGCCCCGCGGTTTCGAGATGGGGGGCATTTGAAACGCGAGTAAAACGGAGGGCGCTCGGCCGTCAGCCTTCAAAGAAGTAAAAGAAAGTCGCTCGGCCGGTTCAAGGCGATGTTCTTAGGTTTACTGTTGCAATCTGAATTACGTATGGGAGCAATTTCACCACCGATCTTTGTCGTCGCGGATCGATCGTGGCGTAAATCAGTTTTATGCGGGCAATTTACATGCAATTGAGGTCTCGGAGTCGCGTCGGATCGGTTTTATAACGCTCTCGTACCCGCGGTTTCGCTGCACAATTATAGGGAGGCGAATAGAGCGAAATTATAGGGATCTGCGAAGGCGCGGATGAAATGAGGGATTTAAGAAATTGCTGTTTCCATCGCGTACCGCTTCGGGCCACCCACTTCAAACTTTGTATCGAGGGGGAAATCGTTTTTCAAAGCCGGTCGTGTAACATAGTCTCCTCTTGCCCCGATTTGCATTCGCTTCGTCGCATAGCCTTTTATTATCGTCGTTACTCTTAACGAGTTACTTACTGCAATCAGCCATTTTTTCCCCGGCCCGACCACTTTTCTGCTTTATAAGTTTAATCTAGATGAAATCTCGACATCTATCGGATCGTGTAATCAGCGATAATGAGGCATTGGGGACGCTTAAGTGTGCTCCAGTCTCATTTTCCCGAATTTCACTTAGGTACGTGTTGTAAACTGAGATGATAGAGATAACTACCAATTAACTCTGATTCAGGACTCACCCTACTTGTGCTTACATAAATAGTTTGAAAAACTCTATGAAAAGGAAAAAAAAAACTGTCGCCGATGATATCGTGTAAAATTTTCATCATCCAAGTATTTTGTCACTCTAAACCTATCAATCTCTCTTGAAAATCACTTCATCCGTCGGCAAAGAGAATAAGTGAACTATCTATTAGGACGCGGACCGCGTTTTTCACGAGGCGGCTGCGGGAAAATTGTTCCCGTTTATTAATTTATCGTGTAAGGCTGCACCTTCGCCCGGGGACCGCAATTCGGTTTTGGACGAAAGTCAATTAAAAGGACGGGGGCCACTCGCGACCAGGAACCGCCAGCAATATGACGGAACCGACCTGGAAATTCAACTTGGCCCACGTTTCGCCGTGATATCGACGCTCCCATCGATCCTCCGGTCGGTCGCCTCGCTAACGGAATTAATTTTTTTCCTCGCGCGGCCCCTCTAATCTGCGCCCGCGAATAATTCACGGTGAAAATTCGCGCAACGGGCAGACCGACGGGAAATCTATAGGGAGTATTTGTTGAATTTACGTTTAACGTTTCACAATTTTCCGCCCCATCGCCGAATATCCGCGAGGATCAGATTGTATGGCGAGCAGAATTGAATAACGGCGCTTCCGATACGAGCGCCACGAAATTTGTACTCGATAAAATCCCATATAAAAAGTGCTCCGAATTTTACATGAAAAATAGACGCGCAAGGCTTCGCTTTTTCGAGGAAACTATGTACATAGATCTGCATATTTGTCGAACGCATGTGCGCTTGATTGCCCTCCTACGTAACCGATTATATTATAAATTATTCATATTGCGAAGGTAGCATCTGTTCGAAGGATTCAAAGGGCTATTGTGAAAAAATTCATCACTGATAATCCTTGGTTTATTTACAATAATTAAATCCAGATTCCCGCAACTTATTTTCTCGTGGAAAATAATAATTCTCTTCGAGCTGATAATTACTATGCATCGCAGTAGCCAAAGTCGCACGCGATACCAAGTGGCGAGCGTTTAATTGAAAGTGCAACATTTTTAATTTGTCGTATACTCGGCTCGTTAGCAGATGAGAAGGGATGGGCGGTTTAATTCGCTGACAATGGTAAGAGCACGCGCATCGGATGATACTCGCGTGACGTGTGCGGCTAATTAAAAGCGCTTTAATTAACAACTGGCGGCGATCGAAGGGCAAACTGCCTCTTGGAGACGAGCCAATTCATCGGGAATTCCATATTCATCGCGCGCTCCATTAAGCCGCTACTCGTGCCACCAGCTACGGCCAATTCCAGCCGCAAACTTTGAAAAGCTGACGCTCCGCGCCCCGACCGTCCCCATTTATTTCAATGCCAGCCGAGATTATCGATGTCCGATTTCCAACGGCCGACCCTCCCGTTCGCCATTAATATTTACAGACGCGATATCCACAGCTGACACCCACTCGGCGTCTCGCTCCGGGGAACAAGCCAGTCGTTTAGTGGGTTCCGTGGCAACCCTCGATCCCCATTTCGTATCGTTATCCCGCGAAGAGGGCTGATAAGATTAAAACGCCCGAGCTCTTACGTTCACACAGCAAACACGCGTGTATTCAGCAACGCCATATAAATCCAACGTCGCATAAACAATTCGAAGTAGGGCTGGGACTATTTGTCGAATTTTTCGGTATTCGAATATTCGAATACTTCACTTGCTTAATTATTTGACGAATATAATTCGAATATCCAAGTATTCGAATACAATTCGAATATTTAAGTATTCGAATACTATTCGAATATAGATTCATTTGTCATGGTGAAATCTTGTAAGCTAATTTTAACCCACATTCGAATACTCAAATATACGAAGTTTATTCGCAGCATCCGAATACTTGTAAAATATTCGAATAGTCCCAGCCCTAATTCGAAGCACATCGATAAATTGTCGCCCATAAAGAACGCTTGTGCTATAACAGACAAGAATCAGAATTACTGTAGAATCGGTACGTTCGAGAGATCGCCGTAGAAAAGCTTCGTTAAGACAGCGGGACGAGAGAACTATTGCAACCGTATAAATTCGAGAGCGAAACAGAATTTTCATGGGTCCCGCGCCGACGCGATAACACTGAATTTTTTATTTCACCGAAATTTACGATCGCGTGCCGGTTCACCACCTGTGGAACGCCTCGTGTTTCGAGAGCGCCCGTCTGTTTCCTACCCCCGCGAAAATTTACGCCGCCGCGCCGTTTGTTGAAAATAATTACGCGGCAGGTTCCTCGCGCGGTTTTCCACGAATCTCCTTAATCACTGGTTCCCTGCCAGCGCTGAATCACGTCGACCGGCGGGAACGACTTTTGCTAGTCGTTCGCGGGCAATCGATGAAGTTCGGGGAAAGATGAAGCAACGAAAGAGTAACGGCCGGGGGCGGGAGGGGTTTGGGGTGGATTTGAAGAGGGGCGGTTAAAAAGGAACCGAGTAATTGGCGAAGTCATATTTTGCTGGAACGCGTCGGGGGACGGGGTGCAATGGCTTCGGGAAAGTTGCGCGCAAGTTTTACAGGGGAACTTCCGCTGGAGAACGGCCTTCGACTTTTCGTCAGCCGGGGGGGGAGATGGGAGGAGGCCGCGGTTCATCCTTTCCGCATCGCGGAACCTGTCGGGTACCCCGTTTGTAGCCCCCGTCGACAGATTCACGTACAACTTTTATTGCCCGCCCGAATTTATGGGGTGTTTGGCTTGGTCCGGAAACTCGCGGGAAGTATAAATTCGTTTCGCGCGGCAGAGATTTCTGTCTGGAGTTTTATGCCGGGGGAATTTATTCCACCGACTCTGACGAAGCTTTTCGAACAGGATTAATCGACTGGAAGCCAATGGTTGTCACGTTCTCGCTGCGGCAAGGTCATTTGCTTCAAAACCTAATTACGAGGCGCCCGTTTAGCGTGCTAGGTAAACCCACCAGCAAATGAACACTTTAAGGGGAACTGATTAACGAAGGAACACCGCTATAAAATTATGTTTGCAGCGCGATTGATTCCACGTGCTGCAAAATGTTTGGAAATTAAAAGAAGTTAGGGTAAATGCACCGTTTGTGGCCACTTTTTAAAAAATATAATATTTTTCCGGGTGAGCAATAAATGTAACCTTATATTTCTGGCGGTATACTAAACAAAATAGGGTGAACGTACCAGTAAATGCACATTTTTTATTAAAATGAGTAAAAGAAGTTATTAAAGTAAGCGAATAATTAATTAGAGACTTCTTTTCATTTCTTGCTGCATATCCAAGCAATTCTTGCAGCACGAGGAATCAATCGCGTTGCAAGCATAATTTTATAATAGTGTTCATTCATTAGCCTTAAGTGTTCATTTACTGGTGCGTTTACCCTATTTATGATGTGAAATTCTCCACATAATAATGATCTGCAAGCAATTTAAAAATAAGATAATTATGCACATGGCCACAATCGGTACATCTACCCTACTTATTTTTATAACTTATATTACTCGTTTTAAAAAAATGTTCATTTACTGGTACATCCGCCCTAGGTATCAGAAAAGAAGCACATAGATTCGAGGATCAGTTTGCTAGATGGCAAGCTAGCCGTCTACAGTCACTGTAATATCCTACCATATAGGGAATCTGAGTCAGCCTTAACCCTTCCATTATTCGGAACGTAAAACCAACCTGTCCTACCGAGCTCGTTCACTTTGACCAGCCCGAAACATCTGAATGTGCATTAAACCTGCTGTGACAGGTAACTGCTGCCCGTAACACACCCAGTCGGTCAGATCTGTATCGTAACTGGCTCGCCTTCTTGTAAAATTAGCATCCAATTACACTCGATCAACGCTATTCCCGGCGTCGTCAAACATGTCGATAGCTGTGTAGGATTAAGCCGCGGTTGAATTCGTTTGAAGCGCAATGAAATCGCATTACGCGGATAGATGGCGATAACAACGCTCAGATAATCGGGAATCTCGAGACTCCGCGCTCGTCGCCCGCGAGAATCGCGACTATAAATTGGTGAAATTAACCGGAGTATCGCTAGCCGCGGCCGCGCCAGCAATAGTTAGGTGCGATTTCCAGGTTAATTCGATCTGTACGGCTTTCCATCATGGTCGGTGTCCCAGAAACCGACGAGCAAACTGCAAACATTGGCAAGGTTGGCGGACCAATTAGCTTCCCGACCTTCGGCAGCGTCTCGAAACGAACCAGACCGTTTACGAGCGCTTCCTGTTTGCTCCCGCCTGAAATCTCCCGAAATTGAGATGGAGGCAACCTCGAGCCTTCGCTTTGAACCGCCACGCTTCGGTACGCTCGCAGCGCTCCGAGTTCTTTGGTCGATTAATCGGCTCCCGGCAATTAATAGCGCGCGCACAGCTGCTCCGGCGTTGCCAAATTTCGTGCCGAATCCCGGTGCCCTTTAAATCTCGATACCTAAACTTTTATCTCTCCTCGTTCTCACGCCGACTCGCCTGTCCTTCTCTTCCCCCCGCGCAGCGTGCAATGAATTATCTTGCCAGCCGAAAAGACAGAAATGATCCTCGTATCTGGGGAGCTTTTCCAGCTAGAAGGAAATTGTTATCGCACGGCGGCACCCTGTTTTCTCGCGCAACTTCCGTTCGACAGATGTCCCGGCCCTTAGAACTTTGGGAATCAGGGGAGACAGATTCCCAGAATGAGACAGATTAATCTGAAGGGGAACCTAAAGAGGCCGCGGGTTTCTTCGAGGATACAAACGCTTCGATGGAACGATTTTATCCTCCACTTCGTTTCGATTCCTCCGCGGCACACATTCCTATTGCAAGCTCGATACAAATCGGATGGCCGACGGGGATCTTTGTTTCTCGCGCGCGCGCATAGACGGTGGTGGCTTAACCGATTAACTTGACGCGCGGCTTCCCGAGGGGTAGAGAGGACGCTCGTAAAAGTTTGCCGACGGCTGAGAGTGCGCGCGGGTATTTGCAATATCCCCCGTGTAGGACGTGTCATCCGCGTTGGCGTCAAAGTGGCTTCATCGATCTTACACACAACCTCTTGCCACCTCCTCGAGGCCTGAACGAGCCGTCGCCGGGCTCGTGCAACCCGGCCTCGAACCGCTTATAAAAGCCGTCTGCGCCGCTTCTCTGTTCCTATTTGCCGTGCCGAGTCAGCGATTTATCGGCTAATCTCTCCCATCGAGACCGGACAGGTCTCTTCTTCTCAGCGTCTTCAGCGTGGGCTTCCGACCGGGGAGGGTCGCGAACCAGGGAGGCTGTCGACGGCGAAATTTTCATCAGGATAAACTGTCCACCCCCTCTTAACGGTCTAATCAGAATCGCCGACCTCGTGCACCGATCACAGTTTCACTTTCAGCGATATTAACCATTCTCGCCGAATGTGGTATTGGAGACTTTGATATGCTTTCTATTTTCTTTCTTATCGATAAAGGGATGAAAGTACTTTGCACGCGATATATCGCGATAGTTTGAGAGATTTTTATGTTGCATGCAAAGCGGTAGTTTGAGAGTTAAACGGGGAAGCCACTGTGAAAAAAATTTATTTTCAGAATTTTTTTGCATTCCCTTAATGCTTGGGGTCTCAAGATTATACATGCACAGTTTCAAAGTTGATCTCGAAAAATTCTGGGAGCTACGGGAGGTTTTGTATAGGTTGCGCAGCGCTCACAATCGAGTGCACACATAGGTGACTTGGTGTCAATCGCCCGGAAAATTTATGTCTAAAAATCCAAATGTATCTAATAAGAGGTGATCGAATAATTCATTCAATAGTAACATTGAAAAAACATGTTGATTTTTTATACTTTTTGGTCAAGATTTCTTCTCAAGTCCGCCATTTCTTCAAAAATTAATATTTTTTTAAATCCGTACGTGCAACTGAAGCAGTTGAAATGTACTTTAAGAAACCGTTCGAAATTTTCAATTCCGATCAAATGTTACACGTGCACCCGTTTTGTAATTTTTTTTGCAGAGCTAAACGTTATCATACGCTGTGGCCATAATACCGAAAAAAATTCAATCTGAGAGCATAAAATATTAGTTAATTATATGTATTTTCAGTTGGTAATAAGGATTTTTCGTAGAAAGTTACATTTCATTATAAAAGAATGTCTTGAAAATAGCCTTTATTTGCGACCGTCACGGTGGCTTCCCCCCCTTAAAATAGGGATCGTCGAGTTATTTCCACGGTAGATGTGATCTCTCAACTTTTTTCCCATTCCCATGGGTGGATATATGAAGCGAATTGTCGCCGGGACGCAGTCAATCGGATTTACATGGCGAGCGCGGTATTTACATATTATAATTCGCAGCACATGGAGTAATTTTACACCGGCGTATTGATATCGCTGCGCCGGCGTTAAATTCCATCTGTCTCTGTGTGCCGGAGTAATAATAAGCTGTCAGCGTTACTCGTCCCCCCCCCCCCTCCCCATCCCCGGCGTTAATTAAATACAGTGGTTAACGGTGTTTTACGTGAGCCGTGGAACGTCGCCGAATTAAATTCCGTCGAAAATCGTTAAACGTCGAAGTCATGAAACGCTGTCGTCCAACTTTTCATGAATCGACTCTGGATCGACTATCGAACACCGATCACCCCCTTCTCTGCGCCAACATTGCAGTTCGGCGTGGAGATTCGTGAAAAGCTCCGAGAACGAAAACTCTGATCGAATTCACCGTGATATTTCATATTTTTTTTCCCCACATACGGGGCATAGAGGGGCTGGGGTTGGTGCGTCTAGCAGCGAGAGCGAAAAGCATTATAGGGTGAGAATACGAATCACGGGGGAAGTGGAATCACATGGAAAATCGCCCGTTGACATCGCCATGGAGCAATTCCATTACCTTCGGCACGTCAATTCGGCGTCCCCCCCCCCCCCACCGTCCCTTTTCATCCGCTTCCGGTCCATGCGGAACCAGTCTTTGCGCGCCCCCGTGAATTTTATGAATAGCCAATGAACGACCCCGCTAATCGAAATGTAATCAATGGCCACCGATCGGACGGGAGCCCAGCGATTTTTGGCGTTCCCCCAGGTCAGGTTTCCAGTCTGTCGTTATCTTGCCTTTCGGACATTGGTTTAAACTCCGCTCTGTTAATAACGGAGCCAAAAATTCAGTTCCGACCGAGAGGCCCGGAATTTGGAACATATAGTAACTTACAAGGGTACATTCTCAAACCCGATAATTCCGATTTTAATGAAACTTCGTGTGAATGTAGAGCGTATTGGAGTATGCAGGGAACAATTTTTCTTCCTGCGGAAATTCATTCGGAAGAGGTCAAGGTGCGAAATCGGCCCTCAAAGTTATCGCGTTTTTTCGTTTTTATTTTTTAATTATAACTTTGTAAACCGTGCGAGGTAGAATAACACTTTAAATACGAGAATTGTTCAGTTTCTTATATTCTACCGCATTGCCAATAGGGCTGGGATTATTCGAATAATTTAATAGTCGAATATTTTACAAGTATTCGAATGCTACGAATAAACTTCGAATATTTCAGTATTCGAATACTATTCGAATACTGCTGTATTTGAATACTGGTGTATTCGAATAGTATGGTGTGAAGTGGGTCAAAATTAGCTTACAAGATTTCACCCTGACAAATGAACCTAAAGAACTTGTAATACATCAGTATTCGAATACTTAAATATTCGAATTATATTCGTCAAATAATTAAGCAACTGAAGTATTCTAATATTCGAATACCGAAAAATTTGACAAATAGTCCCAGCCCTAATTGCCACAAGGGAAAAGTCATATTAAGAAAAAAATGGAAAATCAAGGCAACTTTAAAGGATAAATTCACCCCTTCAGACTGAATTCACTGCTTGCATACTGCGATATGTTCTACATTCACACCAAGTTTCATTAAAACCAGAATTTTTCAGTTGGAAATGTTCTCATGTCGGTTAAGTCATTCAGTTAAAAAGTTCTCTTTTTAATTCCCGAAAACTTTTCTCAGTCGTCACACCAGCAACACCCCTTAGTTAAGTTTGAAAGTGGATGGTGATTAAAAGCATCAGGATGCGATACCTAGAATTAGAAGACCAATAAGGCTGTGGAGCGTGTAAATATTTATTCCAGGAAGACAAACATAATTCCATTATGAAGTTCGGTTACGGTTAGGTACCGCGGCACTGTGCCGATCGAAATTATAAATCTGCCCGTAATCCGGCTCCCTGGTTCCCGTCTGAAATCCGTTTCGACTTGCTGCGGGCTCGGGCGTTAAACTAGGCGAAGCGGCGGGATAAGTCTCTAGTTAATTTTATTCGGGCTATCGGAGGAAAGCGCGGGCAAAATCCGATATTTCGGCATCAGCCGCCGTAACGTTCGAGTTTATACGGTGAACGGGGGGGGCTGGCCGTAGAAAGCCTGTGCGGCGGTTGCACCCGGCCAGCTCCGCCGTGCTTGAAATTTATGGATAACCTCGGTCGTCACGATCGCCGAGATGGATATTTTCCAATATTAATAAACGTTCGCCGGTGAAGTGCTCGACATAATATAGCGCTTATTCCCTACATTATTAGTCGCGTGTACACACACCGCATCCACGTAGATATGCACGTACGTGTGCGGGCTCGCGTGTGCGTATCGTGTAACTAGCCTGAAAGAGGGAAGCTTCCGGGTTGCCATTATGCATGGCTTCTGGCACGCCTCCTTCGGTAATTTTCGACCAGCTCGTTTCAACCGAGTGAAAAGTTGCCTGGGGAGGGCGACGGCGGGAATCTAGATCAATGCCATTAGGTCGACGGGCGGTGAATTAGTCACGACGATTATCGAGTCGGCAAATCTTTGCATTGCTACTCGCGCGTTTGCTAGTCATGTTTACTCCATCTTCACTTTTTCATAGAGTGATTGGAGCGGGGAGTCGCGGGATTGATTAGTTTCTGGGAAGCAAATTTTAATCTATAAATGCTTTCATCTTGAAAGGTAGAGCAATTTGCAAGATATGAAAATTATGTGCTTCGCGGAGATTCTCGAGTGGTATTAGAATTCCGTAGGGAAAGGTAACCTATCCTGGTAAAATTTAGAGTTCTCTTTTTTGTGTAGAATTTTTCAGCGATCACGTGTGTATGCAGGATAAACTGCATTAATTAGTGGCACTTCTGATTAAAAAGCCAAATATTAAGAAGTTCGGGGTTAGAAAGTAGATACTTTTTTTTACATTATCTTATTTTTCTTTCACCACAATACTGCGAACTCTAGTAGTTGAACACATTTACACTGTTATACATTTTACAACTGGCAACACTGCCAAGTCTTAGTCCCAGCGGTGGAACAAGGGGCTGGTTTCAAGCGATTTCTTAAAATTTTGATGAGGTGTAAGTATGTTTTGTCACTTTATAACTAAGTAATTGTAAGTGTTGTACATTTAATAGGGAATGAAATAGTCTGTTTAAACTTCGTTTTTAACTATGATATTTTTTTCTATATACCTCCAAATTTTCGAGTGCCAATGATTAGACTTTTATGCCTATTTTTTTCATTGAATATTCTTAACCCTGCGTTGACACACCTCTTTTTTCAATCAACTTTGACATACCTGGGTGGCTCACACCCACAGCAATTTTTGAACGAGTGCCATTTTCATCCAAAGAATCCAATTATTATGAAAAAAATCATGGATCAATTTCAAGGTCATTTCATCACAGTTTTTGTAAAATAATTCTAGATTACCACATGTCGAGAAGAAACGAAGAAAATCTTTAAAAAATTGTAACTTTTACAAATGTCAATATTAAAATCTAAAAATCTACAGAGTTGATGTTCGGATATAATATTTTTGGAGAAAAAATAGTTTGTAAGTCGACTTTGAGAAAAAGGTAATTAAAATAACAAACTTAATAGGTACGCAAGATGTCTCATTTTAAATTAAATCCATAATCATCGATAGTAACTGAAAATTAAGACCATATAAAAACTTCGCAAAAGAACGTAGACATTCGAATTGGAATTTCCGCTTATGATGCCAATCATTGTATATACAGTTTATCCTACGTACCTATGCGCGTGCTCTGTGTGGAGGAATGGTGAAAAACGTTGCATTGGAGAACTGCAGAAAATTTTACATTATTTGATGTTTTAAATTAAACGCAGTGAAAAATATTCAATCTGAACCAGACATCACATTTTCTGCAAATACAGCATATATCGTTAATACTTACGAACGGCAGTGCATGTGGTCTCTCAATAAGCCAATGAGCGTTTGCAGAACTGCAAGAAATATCCAAGGTCCGCCACGAAGCAGATTCAACATTATTCCAGCCGCGTGTCGTGTCTCGTTCCTCGCGCCCCTCTTTACGCGAAAATCTATATTTTTTTCCCAGTGAACTCTCCCCCGGCTTCCCTCTGCCGGATCTGCTCGACGAAGCGGAGGACGGAGGAGCCGGGGGGGGGGAGGGGGAGTACTTCCTCGAAATCCGGGGTTGATATTCCATGCTTCCTGAGAAGAAACGCGCGGCAACGCGCGCCGAAGGGAAAACATCCAACTCGGGGGCGTGCATTCTGCTTCGTCGGAGACAAGTGAACTTTGACGCTCCGTAAATTCGATTGCGCGTGGGTAGCGCGGTGTTTCTTTAACCTGTGACATTATCTACGTATATACGAGTTAATCTGTTACTGCATTCTATTTCACCCTATAACCTACTTCTCCATTCCTCCTCCAACCTCAGTTCTTTAACAAGAAGGTGAAATTTGAAGGTCTAAGTTCAATCTGACATTTGAAAATGTCGGTGGCACGTGTAGGAAGAAGCGGAACAACTGCTGCGGTGTTGTAAACTATATAATGCATTGGAAGCAACGCGGGAACTTTTTCCAATAACCTCGTAGTTCCTCTAACAACGTGTACCCCGGCGTTGTATCTTTAATCGCTGGAGTCCGCGCGGAATTATCTTTGCACAGCCGTAAAACGTCGGCTAATAAACGCTCGTTTCTCGGGACCGCTCGAAGTAGAATCGAAGCTGGTTCGAGGGAGAGCATCGAGGATCGTGCTCCTGCCCGTTACGACTTGATTCGAGAACGATTTACGGGGCTTAATGAAACGTTTGTCCTATATTCGACGTGCGCGGTACGTTCCCGCGGCGGACTCGTAACTTTTCCTCTTATTAAAGGCAATACGGCTTCTCCCCGCGGAAAGCCGGGGAGGGGAACGACGGCGACGGGCTTATTAAAATACCGATCCGTTGGAAACAGGGCTGGCCGCGGGCCAATTCTCGAAATAATGTCGATTTGTAACACCAGCGTGCCACCGCCGCGTCCTTCTAATAGCCACCAACGACATTAACTGCGATCCAACTGCTCGGAAATCGGACTTCCTCGTTGCTTGCTGGGGAGCCGTGTTTTACGGCGCGCAAATGCTGTCCCCCCCCCCCCCCCCATTGTCACGGAATGTCCCATTCTCCGGATAAGAGTTCCGTACTTTCCCTTCTTCTGTTTACTTTAGACGGTCCGTTTCAATTTCTACGTACACTCCTCGCGTAGCAGGAGTTGCTTTGATTGTTCTAGAGGCTGGTAGATGCGAGGGAAAACTGCCACTCGATTGCCTTCTTACCGTCGAGGGGCACTTTCAACTGAACGGCGTGGAAAGGGCTTGGTAGACGTGTTCCCTCCATGGCGCTCGATTAATGTCACGTGTTCTCTGCGTCGCGTATCGTAAACTTGAAGCTCGTGAGATATAACGGGTTAGCTTATATTTAGGTTCTTAGGAAATCTGTACTATTCTTGTACGAAAGTGGTGTTACGGAATTCTCGGGCGGTGTAAAGCACGAACTACGGAATGCGAGGAGCCCAGAGGCTGCTGCGCTGTTTGCTTTGCGCTCGGTTCCCCGGCGACGTTCAACCGCAAAACGACCATCGCGGAATGAGAATCTCGCTCGTTATTTGATTGGGTGTCGCGTGTTCATTGGGATCGCAAGGTTAAGTTCGCCGTGCTCGTGACTGGACACAATAAAGACGCGCCAGCAACCAATCTTGCATGCATCGTGCCCAAAGTGGCCTTTCCACGCTCGCCGAACCTCCGAATGACAGAAAAATCAGCATAGTCTCGCAATAGTCTGCTTGAGGAGTTTAATCGGCAATCCCAAAGTCGTACGGTTCCACCCGTCGCTTTTCGAACACATTTCACCGAGTATTGCGCAGCATTCTCTAGACATATCGAGCCCTCCAAAGAGATTACTGGCAACAGTGTTCTCGACTTCGCAAACGGCGTGCATTTCGCGCGGAAACGCGGATAAAAATGATCGGTCGCCTTTCCGATTTGATCGTGCGCCTTTCCACCGGCCGCGGGAGAAATATTTGTAACAAAAGCACGGCGTGCGTTTCCCAGGGAGGAGAAAAGCTTGTAAGTCGTAGTTTCTCTCGCGTAAACTGCTGGGACGGTGGGAGGGGCTTGGGTGGAGGGTAGAAACTCGGGGGGATGGTCGTGCTTTCGCCTCGAAACGAGACCGTCTCGTCGGCGAGCTGAATACAGCTGGAACGGCTGGGGATGCGGAAAAAGGAGGACCGTCTAACATGAAGCGAGACAGGCTGCGCAAGTGGGAAAAGGGGGGAGAAGGGGGCGATGGGAATACGTTCAAATGGAGCATTTACATCGTGGAAATTCCAGATTCTATCCCGACACGCGAAAGGAGACAAAGCGTCTCCGCTATACGAATACGTTCCGGAACTCGATATCGACCGGTCGACTACATCGCAGGAGCAAGTCGATTGATCGGCGATACAATTTACAAAAAGTCGTGTGCCAGTGGGAGCGGGAAAGAAGTCGCACTACTCACGAGCTGAAACGTCACAGCGGCGAGGAGAATCGTCCGCTCGCTCCATTCAAGACCCTTCAAGAAATCTTACTTTTAGGTTCTTAGCAATTGTCCATATACGCGGGCTGTCGCGTTTCGTTTCGTTCGTGGTCTTCGTTACGCGACGGACTTTGTTGGAAAGGATTGGGCGGAGCGAGCGGACGATTCCACTTGTGCCCCTGTGACAATTCAACTTGCAGGTAGTGCGACTTCTTTAGAGCCTATATAGTATATACACTTTAAACGTTATTTATAAATTTAATTTAGACCGGAATTATTAATAGATATGGTTTCGGCGCAATAGTTCGGTCACTTGTCTACAGTCTCTGCTTCAGCATCTGGTAAATTGTTGAATTAAAAAAATAGATTCATGAGAAAATTGCTCAACATTGCTATTAAGGACACACACGATATACAAAATTCAATTTTAAATAGAATTAGGCATCTGAATGAGGAAATTCGCCAGGTTGTTTAAAATCCAAAAAAATAAATGTATTAAAAAATTTAACAATTTACTAGAATTCAAAATTAACTCTTCTAACAATGTTTGTGGTGGGGTTGTCTCTATTGAAAATTGTGAAAATGTTGAAGTAACCGAACCATTGCGCCGAAACCATATATACACTATTGCTAAAGTCGTATATTCGGTGGTTAACTCGAAACGCTGAGAAAGTCACAGCCCAGAGCCTGCGTTTAGACTTCCGTACAATCGTCAATGGCATCAATGGGAACAGTGTGCGAGGTGTGTGGAGTGAGACACATTCCTTGCGACTCTAAAGGCTCCGTGCTCGCATGCGCGCTTGTGTGTGGGATCGACGAGCGATAAAAATGCTCGCTCACGAGCCGAGCATAAGCAAGACGACGCACACGTGTCTTTATTTTCCTACGTTTTTTTCCGCAGCGACCTTGTCTCAGCGCTCGAAACTTGTTTACCTTAACACCTGGCTGATTCCGCGATTCGCTGTTTCACATACACCGACTGCGACAGTCTGCGGTATCGGGTTACGCACCGTGCGAGCGAGACCGACGAGTGAGGAAGGAGGCAGAGATATACTGGGGTCGCAAGTCCAGCCCGGCGTAAAAGTGAACAAGTTTCGAGCTTCGAAGAAAGTGCGAACGAGCTAGAGAAAAGATGTGCACAAGCCAAACCGCAGCTGGGGTCGTATGCGGAGCGCTCTCTCGCGCATTCTGGTTCCATTGATTCCGTTGAAAGGCACACTGAGTCATAGAGCTTATGTACACACGGGCCGTAGCGATTCTGCTCCACTCGCTGCTCTGCTAATTACAATGAATGCACGTCACTGTATCGGTACTACTTAATGCACATTTAGGGTAATTCCGGGAGACGCGGCCGGGCTGGAGAGTTGATCGAAACAGTTGATTTCTAGAGAATTAATTGTTCTGAACCTTAACACATTTTTACATATACACAGATGTAGAGTCTGAATATAGCAACTCGACCAACTCTCCAGCCCGGCCGCGTCTCCCGGAATTACCCTAAGTGGTGCGTTTTACAAGGGAATTTCGGTCACTCGGAAATGCTGCCTCTTCTGAAACTTTGTAGGTTTGTAGGTAGGGAATTCAATCCCGGGATCCCGACTGATTTTTGGATTCCATTTTTATATTTCTCAGTTGTTCATTAAGTAATTTACGTTTTTAAAAATTCGCGAAATTCTCGGGATAATTTTCAAATTAAAATTTCGACCGTAAATATTAAATAAGGTGGTATCGGCGCACTGATTCGGTCACAATACAAAGTTTATTTTATTTATTTAAATGTAAAATAAAGAAGACTTCTTCCAACCGACTCGCGTGTCGTTTGCTCGATTTAACGCTGCGACAGAATTTTCATCAGCTAATGCAATAGTATAAAATTAATCTCACTTTCCTTGAGGAGGGTTCAAATCAAGAACCGAAACGTCGGATTTTTTTATAAATAATTGACAAACAGCGATGATACTTTATTTTATTTTTAAATAAATAAAATAAACTTTGTATTGTGACCGAATCAGTGCGCCGATACCACCTTATTTTCGGGATAAGTTATAACTTGATATATCAAATCCCGGGAGTTTTAAAATAAAAAAAAACAGCCGGGATCCCGGGATTGAATTCCCTATTTGTAGGGGACCTCGATAAAAGCATCAGATAATTTAATTGTGTTTTCTCTGCTACATTTTGGCTCTTCAGGACGGAAACGCCTTAACCCTTTCGCACCGGACGGGACATGTGCTGTCCCAGTCTGGAAAATTTTTGATATTACGGCAATGAAGCTTGTGAAATCATTGTTGTTGATGGTGCGCTGTTGTGGGGACGTTTATGCGTCTCCAAGACCTTCCATCTTTTAGGCATAAAAGTTATTTTATCCAATAATCGATTGGAGGAGAAATAACTGATCCCGGCAATGGGGCGCACTCGGACTGATTTTTCGCCGTATTGAAAGGGTTAAAGGTTAACGTGTTTCTTCCTATTTTCCTATTTTTAAAAAGATTAGAATGATAGCTTAACCCTTCGTGGTCACAAGAGCAATTTTCGACTACAAATGTCACAATCTCTTTTTTCCACAACCATAGAAAATCGCTCTTTTTCAACCACAAATTTCTTCACCTGAAAATTTACATTTCTAGAAAAAGACTATTAAAGCATGATTGTACGAGTATTACGAATGTACACAATTATCCCTGAAAAGTTAGAAGATTAAAATATACAGAAATGGTAACACGAAACTGACATTGAAGTGCAGTGAACTCCATATGATCAATTTGTGATTATAAGGTGTGACCACGAAGGGTTAATGCTGTGTAATACAATTGAATTGCTTAAAACTTGTAGTGGAGGACGTTTTTTTATGTAAACTTTCACTGTTAACCCTTATGTACGCAACCAAAAGTTTCAAGGTTGTTGTCAAATACAGCGATAATTTTACTTTTGTACTTCTTCGAAACACTTAGTTTTCAAACAATTTGAATGGATAAATTACTCGAAACTACAACATAATTGAAGCTTTATTTTTTAAAATCTTTTTAAATTTTTTTTAAACGTACATCGGGACAACAGACTTTAAAGAATGGGGATCCGGAGCGGTTTTACGATATTTTCACCAGAACATAAAAAATTACTCAAGGAAAAAACATAGAAATGGGTACCCGGTTGCGTACATAAGGGTTCAGTGAAAGAAATGAATTTTAAAAAGATCACCCCGAAGATCGAGCGTATCCAGTGTAATAGAAGATCTGAAAGAAGAATGTTGCAACGTTGACGAATGTTGACGAGCGCGCAAAGACTGCAACGAGCGTTCAATTCCTCGTGCATTATTCTCTGCCAGATAGTCGACACGATCGTTTCGCGTTACCGTTAAAACCGTACGGTGCGCCGATTTCCCATCGCGTGCTATGTCACGCGCGAACGTTAATGACTCTCATTATTGACACATCGCGTGTCGGCCGCGATGATTCCGCTTGTAAAGTACGGGACAGCAGTGGCGTTATTTCGCCTGGCGTTTCCACGACGTCCACGACAATTACGCGCCGGTTTTCCTTCCGCGAGCTGAATAAAACATTGCCCGGCTCCCAGCGCGGTGATCCTGCGGATCCGGCTTTCGAAGCCAGCGCGATATAAGGCAGCCGGTCGATAATTATCGCGCGGCAATTACCGGGTGGTGTCGTAAGGGGCTCATTAATCGCCATTGTTCCCCCCCCCCCCTCCCCCGCTGGCAAAAGTACGGGCGAAATATGCCTGCCATTCAGAGATCGTTGCACTTCTTCGGTTCGTCTTAACCTTTCGCGCCTCGGTGCCTTCTCAGACGCTAATGGTTGCCTTGGTGGGGTGTTGCTTAATAAATTTCGTTGCGCTCTGCGCAAGGAACGACATTCGAAAGCGGGATGAAGGGTGACGAGTTGCTGCACGGCCGCTTTCCTTCGAACCTCCCGCTGCTCGCTAACTAACGAACACGTTAATTGCATTAATCGGAGGTTCGGAAGAGATCGTTGGAGAGTCGTTAATCTTCCGCGGTTGGTAGGTCAAGATATTCTCAACTGTTAATCCGCGCCGGGTGATCCAACAGTGACCGATATTTATGACGCCTCTGTTGGCAATAATAGGAAACTCTTTCGTAAATGGGATTGGTCTGAATGTAGAGCGAAGTGGCTCGGCGGTGGGGCGCAGTATTCGTTGAACAGCGGCTTGTGACATCCGTTCTCGTTTCCAGCGAATCGCAGGATTGAAAGGAATAGAAGGATCTGGGGAAAATGGGTGGGGTACTTTTCTGAATGGAGAGCGAGGCCGATTGTCCTTGAGCGACGGTCGCCGAACGATTAACCCCGGAATTCGCGGAGCGGGCCGCTGTTAACCGCGTATAATTGCGATCCAGAACGCGCTCTCCACTCGGCGATTTCAATTTGTTCGACACGGCTAACCGGCGCGCCGAACCGACGAGAGGAAACGAAAGACCAAAACGGGGGACAAGGACGTCGATGGTACACGACACGCGGGAATCTACGCAATTATATCGTAAAGTGCATCCTCGCTAGTTACGCTGCCGCCAAGCTGCGTCATTCGATTCACAGGAATTAAGGATCAATCCTAGTTCTACGTAGCTCTTGGTAGCCTTTTTAACTGACAACGGAACATCCCCAACCCGAAAATTCCAAAAATTCTGAAACTTTGAGAATATGTAGGGGATTTCCTCCTGGTCACAACACAATTTTTGTTTGCTCCCTAAAATCACTAGAAGGGGGTAAAATTAACCCCTGAGAATTCGGCTATTTTCCGATTTTGTGTTATAACTCGCGAACTGTAAGGGGTAGAAAAAAAGTTTCAAGACAAAATTTACTTCTTTTAATTAGTTCTATCATTTGGTAAGAGAATTATTTTACAGTTCACGAGTTATAACACAAAATCGGAAAATAACCGGGTTTTTCAGGGGTGAATTACACCCCCTTAGAATGAATTCAGGCAGCAAATAAAAATCGCGTTATAATCAGAAATTTTTCGAATTTCCGGGTTCGGGATGTTCCCTTGTGAATAGTAGAAAAGTGAGCAGAGATTCCCTTGAAAAGGGCAGAATAAACTAGCTAGAAAGAAACTCAGCTCTCCTTAGATTCTTTACCTTATCTTCCAAGTTCTAATACAATCCCTACGCACCCCAGAGACTCTCTATACACCATTAAGGGGGTATAGGACAATTGAAATCTTGAAAAATCGATTTTTTTTATTATTATTAATTCCGAAAGTCCCATGCTTTGTGAACATTTACAACAATGTATCGCGAGGAAATTCGATTAATTACTCAGAGCGGTATTGGCGTATGGGATTTAGCTTTGAAGCCGTTTATCTCGAAACTATATTTTCAAATACGGTGTACATCATAATACTTGAACGAATGAATATTTTCACTCAAATTTTTAACTGGACCTGTAGAATTCCTTTCTCTACCGTGAGGAATTTGCGCATCAACATTGGATGTTTGTAAACACTTTATAACCGATTAAAGACCTGTTTTCCCATAAAAATGTGCGAAAAAAAAATGATTCGCGTGTAACTTTTACAATTTTTGTTTAAATTCGCCCAGCAACATTTTACACGAGAACTATTACTGTGGAAATTACTGACCACAAAGCATCTTGCCTTTAGATGGTTGGTTTACCAGGGACTATGTACAGCACTGTCTCTCAAATTGCACGCGTTTTCGGATTCTCTATACACGCGAAGCCGGAGCCGAAGAAAGGTTCATAACCAATATGAATAATTTTCAACATTCTGACAATTTTGTTATTTTACATTATTTGTAAAAGCGCACATAAAAAACTGTGAAAAGTGCCGGTACGGCGATTATTTGGTATCTAAGCAATCCAACCGACAAGAAACCGTCAATTCTAGTCGATCAATTGTCCTATACACCCGTAATACATTTGTGCACGCGAACAGACATGCGACAAGGATCGCCCCAGTGGAAATAGCTGCCTCCAAAGCCCTCCGACACCATTCTTCGTTTCCTGGATTCCGCCAATCGTGCTGGCCGGGATTCCTCTCGCCGAGAGCCTAATAGTCGGGAATGGCTGCCGCCCACATTACAAATTCCACGGAAGAACATTCTGCTTACACGGGGCAACACGGCGCGTCGTTAGGCATGTTTATCGAAGCGGAAAACGCGTCGATCAAACGCGTATCCCCCGCGTGTTTTCCTCGTTTACACGTGTGCGCCGCCCCGGCCGATAATGGTGCCTCGTAGCGTGCGCGCGCGTGCACGCTCGGCGAACGAGAGTACGGATCACTGTGCACGGGACGGTGAAAACCGGCTGGCAGCGAGCGAATTCAAACTGCAACGCGTCACGCGCCCGGATGGCAGTAGGAAATGTTTGCCTGCGGATCTGCAGATTGCGTGAGTTTATTGCGTAGCCGTGGCCGCTCTGGAGGAGCACAATCGATATCGTGTCCGGCCGTGTTCTTCTCTCTCCCTCTATGCGCCGCCGCGCGTCTCTGTGTGCGTGCGGAGGTCGAGGCAGCCGAGCGTGCGGAACACGCGCGTACGATAAATGCATCCGCGAGCATTGTATCGCCGCGGCAACGTCGATACTTATTCATTCATTTCGTTGGCGGGGGGGAATTATAGGTGCAGTGGGTGGGGGTTAGGAAGAAAAGAAGGGTACAGAAGGCGATCGGTTGCCAGTCACCGAACATTGATGCCTCCGCAATCTGCCTCTGTTTCCCCGCATAATACGCGGTTTGCTGGTGCCTTTTGTTTCGAGCGTGCGTATTGAAGATCCCACCACTTTTCGGTATAAATACCGGCAGCCGAGCATAGAATGGGCAATTCAAAAGGCGAGCGCCGCGGGAATGGTAAATCAAAAGGCATTCAGTTGCAGGCTCGTGTTTGATGCAGTTTAATAGATTGCAGAATGAAGGAGGTCCATTAGTCGCCGCTGATAAATCCTCTCATTGGACGTATCAGATATTTATGAGCCGGGTTTTCGTTCATTGAATGATTTAGCGGCTGTTTACCAGGCGCCCCTGGCCCCGGATGGACGGACGCGAAAAGGGAAAGTGTGTTTATACGCTTGCAGTATTATTCAGGCGGATCTGAAGAAAATGCGAGCGCCGAACAAACTCGCTGAAAGAGTTTCTCGATAGAATTGAGATGAGAATACGAAATACGCCCGCGTTCCCGTCTCTCCGTCGTTCAAAGCCTTCCCCCCGGAGGAGGCACCGCGACTTCGATTTCACAAGTTCTCTCTATTGTCTTCTTCCTCCGCTCCCCGTTATTCTGAAATTGCGTCTCGTTACACGTCTGCTTTATGTTCGCCTGGGTTATTGGATGCCGCTCTGAAACGTCCATCGCTTTCTGTCATCTTTTGCGCGGCGTTTCGATAGCCACCAAGTCTCTGACGCTAAAAAATTCCTAATTTCAATTCCCCACTCTAATGGACATAAAGTGAACTCTGATGCACCCATCATACAAGATCCTGAAATCAGGATCGCTCAATATTCCTTCAGTGCTCGAAGAAGGGCGTAACTGAAGATCAAAGATTCACAATCCCCCTCTGGTGTTATTTTTATTCGCCAGCGTGATCCACCCGGACAGGGACGGGCAGCAAGGTGCGTCGTGCCTGTTTTTTTTTTTTTTTACGGGGAAAACAAAACGCGGTGGTCGAGGTAAAAAGACGGTCTAAAAGTTTCCTCGAGGCCAGGCGACCGCGACGCGGGCGTTTTAAAGTTCACGCGTTGTTTACGAGACCGAGGGCTTAAATATCCTCGACATTTTCCGCCGAGCGGGCTCGGTCGCCCGTCCCGCGCCAGGAATCCCGAAGACGAAAAGGCAGAAACGCTCGCCCCGGCCCAGTATTTTTAGTCAACCGCAGCGAAGCCGACGAACGGACGCTATTTCGCGGCGCGTAAATATCCCCGTGACGTCGGCAATCCGGTAGAGGATCGCCTTTGTGTTTTCCGACGCCGCAGAACCGGCCCTCCCGCTCTCTTTCGGCCCGTCCCGCCGAAGTTTAACCGGGAAACTTCGATGGTAATATCACGGCCGGGCAGGTTCGTGGATGTATGCACTTGTACACGCCGATGCCGTGCGCGGTAGTAGCTGCGAGTTTCCTGTCGCTTCAACGTAAGGCTTTTTGTTGCCGCACAAGTGTGCACGGGGTGGTCCGTCGCTGTTGAGATCCGTTCTGTCGCGAATTTCGTGGAATAGAGGTATCGATGCTCTGGGTGCAATATTGTTATGTTTATTATTTCGTCTTTATTACATTCGCATTGTGTACATGGTGTAAACAACGTAAATGGAGGATAGAGATAAAAGAGGAGGAAACAGAAAGTGATGAAAAAGGTAAATGTAAACAGGGGAGGCTCAGCTTTGATAGGCGCTAGTAAACCTAACCTGGGATGTCATATTTACTAGGGGATTACCCGCGACTAGGATCCTTTTGGAAAAGGGAAGGGTTGTTCGGGAGATAGGTTCTGACGGTACTTTGGGAGGGAGAAAGCGTAGAAAGTTCGTGGATATTTTTGTGAAGGGAGTTGTAAAGTAGCGAGGGGCAACAATCGAGGAGGACCCACGGTACTTGCTTGAGTGAAAGCGTGCGATAGACAACAAAGAAGCCCCTCTGGTAGTGCGAGCATATTCGAATATCAAATATCGAAATCAATGATTCTTTCCCCTTTGATTGTAATCATTAATATGGCCCACTTTTCAACCCTTTAGTGCCGGCACCTAGATCCCGTTCTAAGGAAAAGTATCTCGTTTTCTTTTTATCTTTAAAAATAGTCAGAATTCTTATATTTTTATATAAATAAAGTATTATTTTAATTTTTCAGGGGTTAAAGTACATAAAACAAATGAATACAGGGTTCAGGTAGATTCACCTTTCTTCAATGAATAAAACTACTTTATACTAGGGCTGGGACTATTTGTCGAATTTTTCGGTATTCGAATATTCGAATACTTCAGTTGCTCATTATTATATCCAAGTATTCGAATAATATTCGAATATTAAAGTATTCGAATACTGAAATATTCGAAGTTTATTCGTAGCATTCGAATACTTGTAAAATATTCGAATATTAAATTATTCGAACAGTCCCAGCCCTACTCTAAACTTGTACCTATTACTTAATCTGGTTGCAAACACCGAATTGAATGTATATGATACCTCGGGCGCTAAAGGGTTAAAGCCCCAACTGTAGAGTTCAGCTCCCTTGCGCGAATCCTCCAACGAGTGCTCGGAGGAGCAAAGTTCTTTCCCCACGGTCACGTTGAATCGCGCTGCACATCCCCGAACGTTACACTATATCATTATAAAATCCAGGCGCGAAAGCATCGCTCAAAGTATCATTCGTATTCGCGACGCACGTGGAATCTCCATCTCTCTGCATCTCGTTCTTACTGGTTGGTACGAGCAGGAAGATTTATACGGAAAAGTTGCAGGGGAAATCGGCAGAGCCTCGGGCAGAGGCACGTGCGGGGAGCCATGGCGAATCGATGGAACGCAGAAGTTCCGGGGACGCAGCTTGCAGCCGCGTCGTTGCGGACGTTCTGTGGCCCCGAATTATCAGGCGATACGGCCAATACGCATACCTTGCCAATATCGGAGCGGATATCGTTGAATCGCATCGGTGATTCGGCTCGGCTACATGGGCGACCATATACAGCGACGCTTTCAGCCAGTAAAGACACCAGCAGCAAAGTTTCCCGCTCCCGAAAATTCCACTTCCCGTGCAGCTTTTCCGTCGTAGACTGTCCCTACGAAACTCGCCGCTCTTTTCAATACCGTTCGAACGATCTGCGAGAATTGTTCCGACACCGGTGTGTGCGCGCACGTGTGTGTATCGAAACGAAGAAGTCCGATTCGGTGGATTCTCCTTTAGCGGTCGAAAACTCTCAGAGTAGATTCGTTTGTGGATGTCAGTTTGATACTTGGATGTTCTGTAATCGGAAAGTCTGGAAGATTGCTGTTAGCGTGACAATGCTGCCTATAGATTAGGGCTGGGACTATTTGTCGAATTGTATTCGAATATTTAAGTATTAGTTCTTTAGGTTCATTTGTCATGGTGAAATCTTGTAAGCTAATTTTAACCCACTTCATACCATACTATTCGAATACTGATGTATTCGAATATAGTAGTATTCGAATAGTATTCGAATATAGCAGTATTCGAATAGTATTCGTAGCATTCGAATACTTGTAAAATATTCGAATATTAAATTATTCGAATAGTCCCAGCCCTACTATAGATGTGAAATTCGAGTGCAATATCGACTGTGTCCTTTTTAATGTGTCCTACATATTCGTCCCACTGATCCTATCAAATAATCATTCCAATCAGCGTTCGGCACAGGCGAGGTTAATTCTCTATATTGCGCATTCGGTATGCTGTTTTTAGAGGCCGAACCACGAAGGCGGAAACGCTATTTGGTCGCAAGTAAGGGAGGCGGCTGGATTCCACCGGGGATGAAAATTAATGTACCCGGGCTGCGCGTTTCCCGATTTTCGGGGCTGGGCGGAATATTCCCGTCCCGGGAATCTCTAGAATTCCCCTTGGCTTCTTACGGGTATCGCGTTCGGGGATCTCTGTTCCCGCGCAGCCGATTCAATCTCCTTCCGTGCCGTTCCATTGTGTGTCTGCCTGGTTATTTTCTTCGTTATCTGCTTGCGCAGTTTGCGCCGATGTGTCAGTTATTAAACGTCAGTGGTTTCAACGCGGCAGCGAAGCAGAAGACTGTGCGGAATGCTCGGGCTCGGTGGTTTCGTTGCATAGAAGTCGATAACGACCGTTCATCGGCAAAAATACGCCCTCGATTTCTTCGGTCGATGCCAACCACGTTAGAGAGGCAGGCTGACGCGTGTACACGCCTTTGTTACGCTCTCGCTGTTCTGAAAATACGATGGAAGCTAAGGAACCAGAAGTAGGACGCTCGAATTAATGACCTGCTTTTTGGATCCTCAGACCTGTGAGGATATTTGGGTACTCCCTTTCTGATGGCCCACATCTGCCTTCCGCTATTATTCACTCCGTGTCTGCGATGACTGGGAGGAATGTACAGAATAGACGAAATCCTTCTTCCGAGGTCGTGGAAATTCCCGTGTTACTTTTATCCTCTTCACGGCGTCATCTTCATTTCACGCGATACCGTTAAGGAACTAGTTCTTGATCAGGCACTAATTTTTTATCAGTTCATAATGAAATAATTACTAACATAAAAATTGATAATTCAAAAATATATGTGTTGTCTGTGAAAGCAGTTAGTATTGTTAGTTTTAGATGATCAAAAACTACGTCCTAGTCACCTTATTATTCCATACCTTATAAATAATTAAATTATATACTTATCTCCAACTTTTTAAAAATTTTCCTTCAAGTTTAAACATTAATTCAACTTTTAGTATAAAAAAGTCTATGGTTTAATGTTTTATTAGGTTAAAAATAAATATTAAAGCGGAAAATCCTCTAAACTGATCAGAAACTAGTTCCCTAACAGTCGTGAAGAAATTTCTAAATTAACCTTCAACTGGTGACATTTGTTTTTACTATCACATTTCTATGTCTGTTTTTATTACATAGTTTTATTACATCATAATAGTTTCCAGACGTAATATAATTTTCATAGGTAATATAAATGTCGACTAAAAAGAAGACTAGTTCAGCCCGCGTGTTTACAGTTACCTTTGGCGCGCGGAGTCAGCTTGACGTCGCGTCACCAATCGGAGTTTAGCGAATGGTGCCCTAAAGGGCGAGTGGGTCCTGGAATTGGAGTAGTATCGTTCACGAAATAAGCAGTTATCGCGGGAACGGTTCACCGAAGCGTCGTTGGAGATCAGCGCGGTGCGATACGGATGGAGAGCGGTCGAGGGGAAATCAAAGCAGTTTAACAAGTATTCCTGCAAGTTTCTTTGCGGCAAGATGCGGGGCTACGATCCGTCCGTGAACAAGTTGCCTTTATTACCGCAATAGCTCGCGCTGAGCACGAACGACGGGACGATAATACGTTTATGACGGCATTAAACTTGCCACCACGGTAGCGTTTACCGACTTTCTTACGCGAAACTTCCACGCGAGGCGACGGTGCCCGGAGGTTCGCGGAGCCTCGTTAATAATATTTTGACGATCGTTCTGCACGAGATCATCCTGTTAAATCCTCCATCCCAACGAGCACGCCTATCGAGCGGCTAACGTGAACTCCGGGCCAAAATCGAACAACTTAATTCCTTAATTGAAATTCGATATCGTGCTCCGTGGCGGAGGGGCGTCTGCACACCGAGCAACCAAATTGGATGCAACAACTTCCCGATATCGTAGAGAACTCTGGTACATGCTAGCTTGGGACCTCATTTTCTGGACAATTTCCCTTTTGTCGCGGAATAGTATAATACTATCGGTAGCGCGATAGGAAATTGTTGTCGAATTTTCTATTTGTGTCATTGCCGACGTGTTCCTACAAAACTAGGTCAATCCCTTTCAACTTCACCTTAATAATCGATTCAGTACCATTCGCTATGGTAAGCCCTTCTCATCCCACTGTTCTGTAGCTGTACTTCAGAGTGTACGTCACGAAATTTCACTGTACCGATAACAATTCAATCAGCAACAGCTAAATCCAAGCTTTCCCGACGAAAAGGGAAGCTCTGGTCACCATGGAGGCGGCAACCAGAGCGGCGTCGAGTCGATCCTCTGTCCAACTGGCCCGTCCGACCGATGCAATTTATCTTTCCGCTCTGCAGTGGATTTTCATTCGACGGCCGACCCTTTCACGGCCGATCGCAATTACTAAAATGGGCGAAAGTCATTTTTTCCCTTCCCCTGCCCGATAAAAATCGACACAGCAGTTTGGGGGGGGGGGGGGAAAGCAAATAAATGCTAGCGACGGCAGCCCGAGCCGAAGGGGTTGGAGAAAGAATGGCAGGCGGGAAAGTGTACCGAACTTAAGGGTAGCTGTATTATCGCGGGACAGGGGAAAATTCTCGATCCCGCTTTGTACTCCTCGATGTTGTTATCATCGATTTTAAACATTTTCTACGCTTTTGCCGAAACACTTGTGCCATTACTGCGTTGTTGCCCTCTGCCTCGGGTCCTTCACTCCCTGCGAGTGAAGCTTCGCTTTCTACGGAAGCTCGGGTGATGAATCGTCTGCTGGACGTATAAGAATGTGATCGTTTAAAAGTAAGTGTATTTTACTGATAGAAGGAAATGCTTGCGACGGTCCTCTTTCGTGCGCGGCACTCGCGTAAAAGGAACAGCTGTGATTGGAGTGATGTATGGTAGCAAAATGCTCTGGCGTAAACAGTTGATTTTATATCGGCCGCGGTTCCGCCGGCACTCGTCCGCGAATACCTATTTCGTTTCCACGAAATGTTTCTGTCACCGTTACGGGCATAATTCAAGGGAAAAAAACACGCGGTCGCTGTTTCGCGACTCATCGTGCGACCGTTGAGTTACGTTCTGGTGCCGGGTACCGTGGCCCGTGATCGTGTTAAACGATCCAGTTTATCGAAGATCGTGGATCGTTCCGATGCCCCGTCACGAGCTCCGATTTTTTCCACGATCGAAGGGTGCCCGATCTGGTTCCCGCGAGATCGCGCGTAATCAGCTCGCCATCTCTTTAACCTTTAATCCACTGGCACGGCGTTATCTCCTCGATCGTTAATTATGTCTTCTTTTTGCTCGATCGCGATGGGGATCGGTACCGATCCGCCGTTTATTAAGCGTTCCGCCGGGAGAATATCGGCTTTATGTAGCAACGTGGAAAGCGGGGAGTACGATAGCCACGGCTCCTCGGACCTTTCCGCGCGAAATCACATTTCGCTTTGTCTGGTTTTTTCGATCGTGGTCGACAATATTTACATGGCCCACGTCGAAGGGGACGTTTCATTGACGCGCGTTTCGACGTACGTCGGCGGGGTAAAATTATTTCTGTCGGTATTTTCGTTCCCCGGCGCAGTTCCCGTTTCTGCGCCGCGAGCCATTTTGCGTCCAAAGGCCAGACAGAAGCATCGAACGGACGGAAGTCTCAGCCATGTTGCAATTTAATAGAAACATTTAAGAAAATATCCACTAAGTAGGGGAGACCGGGGCAAGTTGATACGTTTTTCAGTTTTCAATTTTTTTTCATTTTTGTTTGAATTAATTACTTAATAACGAATATGCTAAAATATACTTTGGTCCTTCCTCTTTAATGTATTGTAAATGAAATGTTGAGAAAATACATACAAAATGTATGAGAAAATGTTATTTGAACGAAGGTAAAATGTATCAACTCGCCCCACTGCGGGGCAAGTTGATGCATCTGTAAAATATCTGTTTAATGAGTAAAGGATGGATGTCTGGAATATCCCACTTTAACATGGGGTGCTTGCTTCTTTTTATTAATGTATATTAATAAACCTATTTTATCTATTCCGTATATTCTCGCGCTTTGACGTAACGATATTGACTCCTTTTCTACACCAACATATGCCTTTTGAAAAATATTTTCTGGTATTTTCCCGCGATTCGTTTTTCTAACATAATTTCGTACTATTTTCCTAGAAATAAAAGAAAAAATTGCCTCAGAGAAAACGTATCAATTTACCCCACAGGAAGTCATTATGTACAAACATCTCCATAAAAAAATGTAGAGCATATAAACAAAATAACAAAACGTAATTACCTTACCTTCAAAGGACTCAATGTGATGCCCACTTAATTTGAGTCACAAAATTTTCTATCCCGTCTCAAGACGGATTGGAAAGTGAACACAACTATTTACTTTTTTTCTATAAAAAACGAAAACAGTTAAAAATAGATTGCTAAAGTCAAGGGACACACACGTTCGCTAAATCGTAGTAAAGAATTGATCATGAAGCTTCACATATCTCGCACACAAGGAGCTACATACAGTACTGTCTCTCAAATAGCGCGGGTTTTCGGAGTCTCTATACACGCGGAGCTATCCCCACTACTTCGTTTGTAGTCGCCGCGCCGCGGCATCGGGTATCGGATGTCAAAGAGAAAGCCGAAGAAAGGTTCATAACCAATACGAAACTGCTCTCGCGGCCCCATCCCCCTTGAGGGCTCGAGCGTGAAATCAAAAGAAGCCGAATAGACTACTCGAATAGACTGACGAATAGACTGCGCCCGATCCCGACACACGCCGCTATAGAGAGACAATACTGTACATACAGTGTCGACATAATTCGTAACTAACAACCTGCCTCTGTATCAACTTGCCCCGATCTCCCCAACCATCAACCCCACGAACCGAATCATTTTCTCGAGATCGATTAAGAGTTTCCCCATTCTCCCCTCCGCTTTCTTTTCTTTATCATCCCGCCAGCTTCTATCAGCGATCTAAACGCAGAGATTTCTGCGAGCCTTGGGTTTAAAATAGACACGGACACCCTCCTCTTCCCAGACCCGTTCGATACGCCATTGAATCTATCGGCATACAACGCCACCGAAAGAAACCATTAAGTCGTTCGCGTGCATCGCGACATCAACTTGTCGTCTCGCCGGCAAGTGCGAGCGAGGAATGCGAGAAGCCTGGGGGTGATCGATGCACCCCGGCTCTTGGCAAAAAGTGCCCGGCGATTCAAAAGGTGTTTACACGAGAACTCGTGCGCCGCTGCTCGTGATTTCTTCTCCTCGCAGCGAGTGTAATCCCCCTTGCGCGGGAACAACGATATAAGAACCACGGTGGCTCGTGAATTTCCAGGCCAGCAGAGCGCCGTTCGCCGTGAAACGCATTGTCGTCCGTGGGATCGAAGGTAAAAACCATAATCCACGCGGAACAAGAGTCGACGAGTCGACGTGGGTGGCTCGAACCGGGTCTTTATACGGTGAGGTCGTTTACTCGCGGAACCCAGTCGTGGATTATCCCCCGGCTGACACATACTAGACAGAAAACTCCTCTGTTTCGCTCCTCTCATCTTTCATCCCCCGCCCCGGTCCGCTCCCCTTCCCTCCCCCCCCCCCCTCCCCGCGCTGTAAAGCAGCGTCCCGTCGCGCGGAAAACGATCGTGTCACCGAAAGGTCGGATTCTTAAGGCGCTTTCATTCCGATTCTAATTGTAAGTTCAAAGCTGGAGAGTGCCCGGGCGAGAACGGACGATCCCTCGATATCGATCCCAAAGTTCTCGCTCCCGTTGAGGCGGGCGCATCGGGCTGGCTGCGTTTTATTTGTCATTAAAGCGGAGAGATTATCGTGGATCCGGGCCGCTTCGGGAAGTGGGCATCGTTGGATGATCGTAGCTCGGGGTTAACTTTTATGGGGCAATTAACGTATTTATGCCGGGGGGCCCTGCGAATAAGAAACGACGCCCCTAACCGGCTAGCCTCGTTAAATGTGAGCGGAACAGCAGACTTTTAGACTCGATCTCGCGGGTAATAGGACGGTTACGCTGCGGACTTGTTCTTGACGAGACACTTCTAATCATTGACCAACTAGGACTGACCTTAATTAATGCCGGAACAATGCCGCGATTTCGTTCGCGCGATAGAAGCGATGCGGGCTTTGAAAATTCTCACTAGAATTCTCACTTAGGTCTCCGCCTCGTCAAACGGAGCGGTGCACAGTGGTCGGTTTATTAAGAAGCTAGCGGGACAAAAGTCGCAGTTCCTCCATAAATCATCAATTGGATGAAAATATTTGAAAAACACCATCCACATCGTTTTACCACCCTTAAAACGTTCATCCCTCACAAGGGAAGATCCCCAACACGAGAACTCCTAAAATTATGAAACTGAAAACTAAAAAATAATTATTTCCTTGTACTACAATTTCGATGGTGATATACTACGCACGCCTGCAAAGTTACGAGACAATTCGATAGTTGAAAGTGGGTTAAAATTGAGTTTCTAGATTTGAACCTTACAAACAAACAAACAGTTAATTAAGGCAGAGTTGCAAATATTTTCAGCTGTAACTTGTCAATGTGTATTCTATAAATAGAACAAAACCCCACAAAAAATTCTAGCATTTCCAACGAAAGCTATTGAAAAAATCCACCATTTCTATCATCATATTTTAATTTTGTTCGTTGGACATTGAAATATTCATGGCTGAAACTTCATTCACTACTTACTTGTACGTTTGCAATCCCTTTTGTAAAATACTAACAATTTTAATAGCGATACAATGGAACACTACTGACTTATTGCTGATTCTGACGCATTCTAACAAACTGTTACTAAGGACCCGGCGCGCGGACGTTTGGGCGGTCGTCATTTTTATAAAATACATACAAATTTGTATATACCATATCATTCCGATATCTCTGACTCGGTAGCTTGTGGTATAATAAGGATTCATTAATTTTTGATGGGTCATGATTTTGGACTTTTGTCACGCTAGGCCATCAATAAGGCGGACCACTGTGCGGTGTTTCGACACAAAGGAACAAGGGATTTTTCATCAGGACGACGGGGGGGGGGGGGGGAAAGTTCGTTGATCGATGCACTCGATTCGCGGCTGCGACCGCGAAGGAACGAAATTACCCTGGCCGGCGCGAACAACGACATACCCGCTGCCCGGTCCTTTCTTGCCCGACGTGGACGAATTTCCGCCAACTTTTTCCCCCAGCTTTCACCGTCGTGATTTCCCGTGGAAGCGCCATTAAAGCCCCGGGGCCCATCGATTTCGCCCCGCTGCAGGTGCGCAGCTCCAGGCGAATGAACATTCTTATACGGCGTGGATGTCTGGTGAACGGAAATATCGACGGTTCGACGGTTATTATATTTGACTTCCCTCGAATAGAACGTCCGTCTGCCGGCGGGCTGGGTGTCTGTCTTACCTTGCCCGACGGAATCTATTTGCGGATTTCGGACAGACCGATTCGAGACGTTCCTCGCGAGCCTGTGTTTTACGGAACGGGAATGGCTGCGGAAATTTTCGGAATGTCAGCGAATCTCGGGAAATATCACGGTGAACACGGAGTAGCGTCGTTTATTTTGCGGCGGGGAGGTTGATTATTTTCTGGTGAGTGGGGTGCGGGCGATTCCCCGATGCTGAAGCACTGGGGCGCCCTGCAAAACCCTAATGGACGATGATTAACGAGCCCCATTCCTTGAAATCCTTGGTTTTACTGTGCCGTTGGAAATTAACGTTCGAGGTGATCGTTGTGGTTGGAGCAACTGCGTAATCGTCGATCCCGTAGTCTGCGTTGTGAACGTTATTTCATCTTGCTACCGCGAAATTACGTGGGCCATTGGTCGAATCAGATATATTAATTACACGCAGTCTTAAGCAAGGAACGGCCATGAGAGTATCCGTAAAGATTCATTTACTCCCGTCGTTAGTATTGAATAAGTTTGTGTCTCCAGCAGAGATGGGCAAAAAATTATTTCAAATAAAAAATTGTATTCGAATAAAAGACAAAAATTTTATTCGAGACTCATCAAATAAAAATAAGCCAGAGTTATTTTTATTTGAAATGTCACAAATAATTTTTTTTGTTTGACGGGAATTTATCCGACGGCCAAAAATAATTTTTTTATTTGACGGGAATTCATTTTAACCTTCAAATGATTTTGTCGTCTTTTCATTCATTTGTATTTGAAAATTATTTGAAGCTCAAATAACTCTGGGAGTATGGATCGAGAGAGAGAGGGAGAGCGTATCCTAGAGAGCGGTAAGCAGAAGAGCATGATACGAGGAGGTAGTTGTTAGAGCGATAAATTCCCGTCAAACATAAAAAATTATTTCTGACATTTCAAATAAAAATAACTCTGAGTTATTTTTATTTGATGACAAATAAAGATAAGGTCTCTTTTACTTGATACGTTATTTAAATAACTTTTTATTTAAATAATGCCCATCTCTGGTCTCCAGGCGATATCATCGATAAGTTTCTGCAGGAACAATGAGCGCGGAGTAACGCGAGACGAGTGAAAAGCGTTTCCCAGGCGTTAACGGCCGTGCGGGGGCACTCTGACAGTGGTACCACGTTCGTGAGAAAGCATTTGCGAATAGCATCGCTGAATGGCCGAGTAACGTGAATCCGCGCTGCAGTATTCGCCTCGCTGAATCGTTGGTTTCGACGCCTCGTCGTTGCACAAGGCTCGTGGAAAGAATAGAGCCTCGTGCCCACGAACTTGATGGAACATCGAACGCGTGACGTCACTCGACCTCGCGCCTACCGCTCTATTCTCGACTCGCGCGCACACCCACGTGGTTAGGTAATACGTAATAGCGACCAGGCGAATCGAGTACCAAGGGTGATGGTAGCGATTCGCGAGTGCAATAGAAAGGGGGACACGTTGATTCACCGTTCCCGAGACCGGCCGTGGGAGATGCAGAGGATTTTGATGGAAGCTAAGCTCCCTCGATGCGCGTTGCGGAAGATGTTCCTTTTATTTTTTTTTTTTTATAAATAAATTGATAAATTTATCGGAATAATAATCCTTTATTGCACAGTAGACATTACGAAACATATAAGAAGACAAGAAGGAGAAAAATAGTTAGAAATAAACGAATAGCGCGAAACGCGAGGTACAGCTGTTCGCTGTTGTTAACCTAACCACTTAAACTAGAGTAAACTGTACTAATGCTGGCACTGCACTAATCATTGGCACTCCTGATTGAAAAGTCAGATATTAAGAAGCACAAGCTTAGAAAGTACTTTTTTATAATTTCTTATTTTTCTTTCACAACAACACTGCAAAGTCCAGTAGTTGAACTACACATTTTATATCTGGCAACACCACAATGTGGGACAAACGGCTGAGTTTTAGGTGTTTTCTAAAAATTTTGATAAGTGGTAGGTAACTATATTTTGGTGCTTTATAACTAAATAATGGATTGAAATGCAGATTTACTAAGTGTTGTAGGTATTTAATAATGAATGAAATGGTCTGTTTAAACACTTTAAACTTTGTTTTTAACTACATATGTTTTCCTATACAACCTCAAATTTGAGAGTGCCAATGATTGTATTTTTATGCCTATTTTTGTTTCTCATTGAATATTTTTAAAGTAAAAGACTTAACAGGTACTCGGGATATTTTATTGTAATAAGAAATCCATAAACATTTATAATAACTGAAAATTAAGGCCATACAAAAGCTTCAGAAAGAAATATAGACATTCCAATTGGGATTTCGACTTAGGGTGCCAATCATTGTACAGTATACAGAAAGTAGATGTTGATAGTCAAATAACGTAACGCGCGTGTAAGGACTAAAGTCATGTGTCTGACGCTGAAAAATAACAAGCTTAAGAGTTAAGAGTTAATTGTTATTGTTGATTAGCAAAAATGCAACAGTAACAATAAGAATACTACTCCCCCTCGCCAGAAAGATACAGTTTCATCACACTAGATCCATTCAAAAGCACTAACACCCACGCACTCAGTCACCTCCCAACTATATCAACGCGCACTGATCAATCACTCGAAAATCTATCCATAAAACAATTTAATCGCACAATAGTAATAGGAAACGGGGTTTCCTCGCGTATCGTTAAGTAGCGTTGCCGACCCGCGAGGGACTGCCGCTCCGCGATAATGCATTATCGCGGAGCGGCTGGTGAGTCCAGACGAATATAAATTTATTGATACGTGCCGCGACCTCGATCGGCCCCTTCTGCGAGCGTAAAAGCCGTCGGCCACGCTTTATTTATCGTCCAAGTCCAGACGTTCGATATCCAGCGTTAATTAAGCGTTGGAAATTACCGATTAAAGGCTGGACCGGTGGGCGCGCGCGCGCCTTTGTGAAATCACTTTTACCATTGTAATTGAATTGAATTCTCTGCCGGCACCGGGACGCGGACAGTTTAGTGGCTTAAAGCGCAGTTGGGTTTCGAGCGGCGGGACAAAACGTCGATTTGTGGGGCTCCGCCGCTCGCGCAACCTCTTCCAATGGACAATGATCGATCGTTGTCGAAGGGTCCGCTGTTTCGAGCTGTAAGGAAAGCAGGCTTGACGTGCCCGCGCGATGAAACTAGAATTTTTCAGCCGCCTGTCTCCGCGCTGGATATTCAGGTGACTTAATCATCGATAGAATTCTCTCCCCCCAGAGGCTACAACGGTCATCAATTCTCTGGGTACATAGTCGCGCGTTGCTGAAATGTTGACTCGCGCGATGGCTCGGCCGAGGAGGACGGCCATTAGTCGAGAACAAACGTTTGTTCGAAGCGCGAGCACCGCCGTCCCGACGTCCGCGTTTCCAAGATTTATCTGCAGCTCGTACGGAAGGTGGCGACGTTTCTGTGATTGCGCGAGGCCCGCGGCGGTACGCGACGATACCTCCAGCAACAACTTGTCCGTCGATCGAGACGTTCGATAAATCTCGGCGGTAGCCTTGAAAACTCCTCCGCTCCGTTTCCTCGTGGCTCGCCCGCGGAGGCGTTCCTTCCACTCGATTTGCATAGCCGTTTCCTTCGTTGTGTAATGGCGTTCGTGATCCACCGCTATAATTCTCCCGGAGCTGTCGAAATAAAGAATGCCACTCTTGGACAACACTCCTGATATCCAAGTATGTACAGTCGTTCCCGCGTTGGGGCAGTTCGCCAAATTCGAGTTTTGGAACGATAGTCGAATGTGTGGAGTATTGTTATTCATTTCCTAGTAAAATACCCCTGCTTCGCTAAGGTAGAATAATTAAAATGAATTACCTTTATATCTGTTTTTTTATGTATTTTTTTTTGTAATTTCTGTAAAGTAACCATCGTGTAAAATTACTACTCTACTATTCTAAAATTAACAAGCCCTAATTCAATGTCGATACACTTAGTACGAAAAAGATCTGTTGCCAGATCCAGATTGATCCTTTAAGGGTTGATCAGGGCAAAATGGAGAAATTGGTTTTTAGGCTAAAACCAAATATCGATATCGAATTGAGCCAAAGGGATATTGAGAAATCTATGAAAACATATCTCACTCATTTTCACCCCGTCAGGGGTTGATTAGGGAAAAATCCTGAAATTGGATTTAAAGCATTTGTCTGGGTAATCTATGTAAGTAAAAACCAACTTGATATCTACTCGAGCCTGAGAGGTATTAATGAGTCCGAGGAAATATATTTTACCCATTTTCACCCCCTTGCTGATAAAACAATGTACCTTCCTAAGTTAAACGGTTTGAGCTGGGCGTTGATGAGACAGTCAGTCAGTCAGAACTTCCTTTATATATATAGAAGATTAATAATTTATTAACGGGATATAACGCTTCTTTGTTACGTTTTAATAACGCAAATAAACACAATGCAGAGAAGGGGCGAGTAAAATGAAATAATCAATGAAAAAGAACATAGAGACATAAAATAAAGGGAACAAATATTTCAGTAACAATATGAAATGTATTGTGCACAGCAATCACAATCGCGAATCGTTCGGAATACGCGAGACCGAGTTTCTGAACGTCGATAAGCAGCTAGCGAGGGAATCAATATTATCGCAGTATCTATTTGCGAGCACACTCATTCAATCGATACAGCTGTATTTTGCCGGAGTGTAATGCGTGTTAGTATAAAAGCGAGGGTGATGCCTCAGATCTCTATTAGGAAAATAGAAGCTGAATAGCTCCAAGATTTCAGTGCAGTTAATGTGTTTATTTATAAAGTTTCAACCGGAGAGTATCGCCACGATGCTACAAACCCGGGAACGGGTAAATTACCAAGAATTAACGATCCTCGGCAACGGAGCTGTACTAGGGAGCAGCTTTCCAGGCGCACCCAAGGCCAAGTGTATTCTTATCGTCCTACCTGCACCTCCCTCTTTGCCTGGCTTTCAATAAGTTTCTTGGGAATATCGAAAGCTTCCCTCACTTTCATACAATCGAATCGTTCGCGTTACCATCGCGCATAAAAAGGGGAGATTCTTTTGATTAACATTGAACGGGGTTAGGGTAATTCCGGGAGACGCGGCCGGGCTGGAGAGTTGGTCGAAACAGTTGATTTCTAGAGAATTAATTGTTCCGAACCTTAACACATTTTTACATATACACAGATGTAGAGTCTGAATATAGCAACTCGACCAACTCTCCAGCCCGGCCGTGTCTCCCGGAATTACCCTATGTAGCTTGTTTTTAAACCCAGCAGTTGGGTGAAAAAAACGAAGCGAAGCTGTAGAGACGGGTCAATTGATCGTGCATGCAACGACGGGGAATCGAGTTCGCCGCTGTCGCATCGGCTCGATCTATCGTCGATTTTAACGTGGCGCTAATTACGCGTAATGCGAAATTAACGGGGCGCGCGCGCATCGCCGTTCAAATCCCGTGTTCGACGTTAATGTCGTATACGATTCGGTTGAGTCATATATCAAAATGACCGTCGATGCGACCGCGCGGCCACGGCCAATCCATGCCAGAAACCGCCGGACGCGCGATCCCTGCGCAGCGATGCTACAAAATTATGCTGGGAATTATTATCGCGCAAAGGCTTCGGGTAAATCCCGCTGTCGATCCAACTAAAAGTTATTCGGTTAATGGAACGTTCAGCGTTATTTATTAGACCACGAAACCAGTGGCGGATTTAAGAAAAAAGGCCCAGGTGGCAAACATTGGGGGAAAATGAAGAGGTAGTTTACTAAAAGGGGGTAAATGCACAGATATGTATAGAACAAATGCTTGGACAAAATCATAATTTATTTTTGAAGACAGGGCCTGGGGGGCCTTCTGAGTGGGCCCATTTTTCGAGAAACTAAAGCGGTAGTTTACTGAAAACGGGCCCAGTGTAATAAAACAGAAAAAAATATAGTTTGGTTAAAATTATAATTTTTTTTAAGGATGGGGCCCTAGAGGGGGCCTTTCGAGCAGGGGCCCGGGTGGCAACTGCTCATCAGCCGCCCTGTTAAATCCGCCACGAAACTCTACGATATTAACTCTTTACACTGGTAGTTTTTTTTAATTCTTCTGCAGAAATCATTTTCTTGATTATCTTTTTATTTTCTTCCTATTTAGCGGGATTAATCGTCGACCACATAGAGACATCTCTGGCAATCTATGGATGGGCTCTGAGAAACATGTATGTACATTCGTGAGTGACCCGACCTTGGTATGCTAAGGGGTAACTGAATCACCCCGAGAGTTGTCTGGCCAGACGCGGGGCAGTGGAATAAATGTAAATTGTAAGGTGACTGCGGGCCCAGCGATGAAACGAGACTCCAGCCGTGCTTCGCTTTGGGCTGAACCAATTAACGTCGCGCCCATCGTCGAACTTACGCGGCGCGGTTCGTTATCGTCGAGTTAAGTCCGCGTAAAGTCCTCCTTTCTCGCCGTGTTAAAGAGCGAGATGAACGCGGAGCAAGTGGCCGACTGAAGCTGCTCTCCCTCCCTTTCTCTCTCTCTCTCTCTCTCTTGCCTTCCTCAGCTCGTTGAAGGAAAACTGCACCGTCGTTCGCCGCGCCAATTAACGAGAGGATCCAGACGTTAAACAACGTAACGTCGGCTCGATAATTAATGAAAAGCGAGTGCCGCGGCAGACAGTGTACGAAAAAGCATCTTTGGGTTCGCTTGCTCGGGAATCACGGGGGCAGGGCGATATTTTCCAAGCAGTGGCGCGATTCTCAACCGATGCAGGCAGTCAGAAGATGAAGGCGACGTTCTCTTTGGCGAAATATTGCGTGCTCGAGTCTTTTCCACGGGGCGGAAGCTGTTTGATAAAGGAGATGCTGTTGCTTTGCGTGGAGGGCCCTCGCGTTATTGCCGCCGAAGAGTATTCCGTGCAGAAGCGAGCACGCCAGGCAAGAGATAAGAAGATTTAAAGTATCTTCAAGCGTTCCATGCGAAGAACGCGTGGGGGGGGATTAAACGAGTTGTCACGATTCGCCGCAGATTTCGAAGCAAACTTCGCAGACGGCCTTAATGCTTTTTAATGGGCAGTGCCGCCTCCTTCGCGTAGCGAGCTAACGACTGGCTAGGCAAGTGCGTCAGGACATGACTGAAGAATTTTCAAGGTCCGGCGAGATTGATAATAGAAATGATTTAAAGATCTAATGACACCGGGACTGTGTCACGCAATTCGGTGGGAAAACAGTACTCTCGTACTATTCGTACTCTCAAAGGCATCGCAACTAGGGCTGGGACTATTTGTCGAATTTTTCGGTATTCGAATTTTCGAATACTTCAGTTGCTTAATTATTTGACGAATATAATTCGAATATTTAAGTATTCGAATACTATTCGAATATAGGTTCATCTGTCATGGTGAAATCTTGTAAGCTAATTTTAACCCACTCAATACTGATGTATTCGAATATACCAGTATTCGAATAATAACATTCGAATACTCAAATATTCGAAGTTTATTCGTAGCATTCGAATACTCAAATATTCGAAGTTTATTCGTAGCATTCGAATACTCAAATATTCGAAGTTTATTCGTAGCATTCGAATACTCAAATATTCGAAGTTCATTCGTAGCATTCGAATACTTGTAAAATATTCGAATACTCCCAGCCCTAATCGCAACGCCAAGATTTTCCACACATCTGTCACGTAAGACAGGAATGCTGTATGGAGACAGCACGGGCATCCCTTACGCGCATCGCGATCCGTCACTGTGCCCCGTAGGTCACGTTTAACGAGATTCACTTCACGTTCGGCGATTCGGGCCGCTGATTAGCCGTGATCGTAATTTGTTTTTTGATCGACGATACCCATTTCGACGGCCGTGCTCCTCCCGTTGCCCTAGAAATCTCGAGTGATAAATCGAGCGCGGAACGAAGGACGAAAAGGGAGAACTGGGGGCCAGAGGGGGGGGGGGGGCCGGTGATCGATCGCACGCGAAAGGAGGAACGCCGGAGCGTAGGAAAAGGAGGGCTCGAAAGCAGCCATGACCGTTTTCTTTTCTGCGCCTGACCTCTGCCCCCTGACCTATTTCCTCGTTCCTTCGTACCTCCGCGCCCTTCTTTCTCCCTCGCCCTCTACCCTATTGCCCTCTTCCCTTTAATATCCCGACCCTCGAGGAATCGTCAGCACCGCGAAATATTCCACGTACCATCGCTAGACCTCCCCCCCCCCAAACCGATCCGGATCGGTTCTCATCTGTGTTCCCAGACACTCGCTCGTGTTTCCATCGCAATTGACTTCCGCGCTAAAAGCACGAACGAATTGTACCCGTTCGTGCAACGCGTCGACTGTGTTTTTTTTTCCAGTCGATTCCATTCTTTGCTTCTCTGTTGCTCGTAAATCCCCGTTCGACCGCGACCGCGGACCGGAAAACGCGATGCCCGGCGATCGAAAGTTCAGCGAGGCGGCCGCGATCAGGAAGGATCCAGCTGCTTCTGGGCCGGCGATAAAGTCGCCCGGGATCTGGCAGCCGCGACGCGCCGCGTTATTGGATCGCGGCGAGTGATTCATACCGAGGAATTAATCGTAGGAAACACGCCGCCGGGGCCAGTAACGCGGGGGGACGCGTTTCATCGTGTCTATTTATTTCCCGTTATTTTCTACCGCGCGGAGACGTTAGCCGAGTATAAATTTAAATATCCTCGGTGTACGCGGTGAATCACTTTAAAACGATTCTCGGAAAGGACAACGAACTTTCCTCTCTGTTCGCTCGGGTTGAAAAAACTGGAAATTACCAGGCCTGCTCGCGGGAATCGCGCAACGTTCCACGTGCAAACACTCGAGTTATCATTCCGTTAGTTCTGTACAAATAACGGCGGATAATTCGTATTTTATATAATATTTACTATTAAAAATTAATAAAAAAAAGAACTGGGTCTTCTCAAAGATGCATAAAAACATGGTCCAAATTTCAGATAGGTACTTCGAATCGGGAATTTCTTAAAAAAATATCAGAAGTTTCGCTATGTTTTTAGCCCCAAAAATAAAATCCCCCTCTTAAATAGCGGACATTGCACAGACGTTAGAAAGCTCGTTAGAAATTCGCGTCTTGAAACTCCGAATTGCCAGTCTCATTGATCACCGGGTCGAGCCTCGAATCTCGGACGTTAACAATGCGGCGAGTTTATGAGCTTGTCGCGTTAAACTTTCGCAACGCTCTGTGTACTACGGGAACCTAATTACGCGCCAGTGTTATCCTTATTGTTATACACCTGCCGTGGGCTCGTAGAATTCACGGTAAACAATGCTCCTTCCAGCGACCATAGAAACTTTCATTTTTTCCTTCGCCGACCGCGAAGCGTACTTCGCCGGTGTGTTTGCGGTCGGCGCGGGCCGCTCGGATAATTCTTCGCGTAAAGACAATGAAGATTACGCTGTCGTAATAGCCCCACGGCTGCTCGTTGCTCGACGGTAATCAGCAGCCGGGGCCTGACCCGGGGAGAAAGTGGTTACGGTCGTTTATTGTCCGGCCTCGGGGCTGTCTGGAATGTCCGGGACTACTTGATAATCGACCTCGGTCAACAGCTGCTAAGGTGCTGTGCTACGAGTAGAGAATTCAATCCCGAGATCTCGGGATCGGTTTTTTAAATTCGATTTACATATTTTTCAGTTGCTCATTGAGTAATTTACGTTTTTAAAAATTCTCGAAATTCTCGGGATAAGTTATAATTCTTTATAACTAATATTTCTTTATATCTTCTGTTTACTTTATCTGTATTTTAATTTTATATTTTATACTTCTTGTAAATTATGTCGAAATTTTGTAGTCTAAAGGGTTCTCCCGTTTATATAATAATAATAATAATAACTTGAAGGGCCGGGATTGAATTCCGGGGTCGGGTATTATATAGTAATTGGAAACTTGACGATGCATCGAGATTCGTAATCTGTTGCGAAAATCATCCATTGTGAAACGGCTTTTGCGTTGTTCTGCGGAAACGTTTTGTATCGTAGAAGATACTTTTAACCTCCACATTTATCTGTTTGGGATCAGGCTGGTTCATTCAGTATTACTAATTGATGCAGTATCTACGGGAAATATTCATTGCATTACTCAAATATTTAGCGTGAACTTGCGTCCACCTCATTTAGTATTCGAACTCGGAAAGTATTTTTGGCCGATATGTTGGTTTCAATAGGCTGGATACCAAGTGCTTCATCAATGATGGAGTTACGGTAACGGTGCATTTAATATTTATAACACTGATATTACTCGCTACAACTCTGAAAATTCGCTAAATATGTAGGGGAGACCGGGGCTAAAAGTTCCGGGGGTAAGTTGTTCCGATAGTTCTATCTTCAATATGAAAGTAGCTTTGTACTTTAAATTATTTTTTCCGTGTGAGTTGATCACGCCACTCTGTCAGCCATTTTAATAGAGCCCGCAACAACGAGTTGTGTGGTAGTAAGCGAGGACCTATTAGTCGCGTACCAGATAAGTAAATATTTTCCTACTATTATTTTTTGGTCTATTTCGATTATTTAACGTCGCTATTATTGATTGATTAGTTCTTATGTATCAAATGACATTTAAGAACATGATTTAATCGTGTGGATCGTTTCAATATATGTGTAAGTAAAGTAATCTCTTAAATTGCCACATGTGTCGATAGGGGCTAGTTGTTCCCGTGATTTGGGGCACGTTGTTACCGTAACAACTTGCCCCACCGCAAACGTATAAATTGTTCCAGTTGTGTTTTAAGATGCGAACATATGAATGAAAGGTGAAATGTAGCATCATTTTCATCGAAGTTGTGCATAAAGATAAAAATTGTCGCTAGAGAATTCAATATCTGCCACTTGACTCTATCGAGAATTATTAAAAAACTACAATCTGGACAAGAAGCCACTGTAGGCTACAAGTAGGTACAAATCTCAATAACTAGGTATCCACAAACAGTTGAATGTAAGACTGATTTGTAGATTTTAATTTTTATACCAAAGATAGTGTTTATGAGTATTAGGGTAACGCATACAGTTGTCGATCCCTATACAATAATTGATCCTCATCCCCAAAACGTAGGAAATATAATATAATGCTTTTTTCCTATGATAAAATATAATTATATTCGGAACTAAAATATCTGGACCACTGAAATATAGATATATCTTATTATATAAAAGAAGCATTATATTATATTTCCTACTTTTTGGAGAAGAGGGTCCATCATTTTATAGGGGTCAACAACTGTATGCGTTACCCTATATCGTTATGGTTTTCTTTTAAAGATAATAGATTTTTGTTGGTCCGAACCTTCATAAATAACCATTATTATTAGTAAAATTCTATTATATTTAATTATAAAATGAAGTATTTCATTAAAATGCAACTTTTATATCTTAGTAACAACTTGCCCCAATGCGATAACAACTTGCCCCATAAAGGGGTAAGAAGTTCCGCTTCGACCAGCGCCAAAAAATTACTTTTTATGAAAAACCTATTGCAATATATTAAATACAAGCTTAAAATCATAAAATATAATAAATTTAACAAGAAATTAGTCAATAGTGAAGAGAATAAGTACATTATTTTGCGGTCATTTTTTATGTTTTATCGAAATCGGAACTTTTAGCCCCGGTCTCCCCTACTGTAAAGTTCCTTCAAGAATAAATCGAAGGACGCTTTAGTCACATGACGGTCATCCTTCGGAAGTCACCCTCCCGCGCATATACGAACACATAAACGCCCTTCAACCATTAGAATCCACCCCGCGGATACTTGTTTTCTAAACTCCCATTCCCACGGGACCGTTGGTAGCAGTATCGCTGGAAAATCCTTCGAATCGCAGTGAACGCGAGCCAACAAGTTCTATCGCGTCCCGATTGGCAACGCTCAATTCGAACGCACGTGACATCGATTTCTCTGGGTGCACTTCGTCAAACCGCATATTCGGAACTGAACTGCAAACTATCGGGTGTCCCAGGCCCGTCACTGCGCCCGTTCGATTCCGAAAACAGCACGGGCCATCTATGTCGATGGTGGCAAACATCGGCACGGACGGTTGACCGCGTCATAGCTCGCGTCACGCTCGGCGAGCAAACACGCGCCGACGCTGGTTTCCGCGAGGCTGGAGACGCTACGCAGATTCCTGCTAACCAGAGGATTTCGATCTGAAGCTTGGTGAAACGAGCTTCCCTCGCTGTAACACACAGAATGGCGGATCGTTCTGAAAAAGGCCCCTTCAAGTCGGTCAAGCCTGTTTGAGCTACCGTCGAGAAAGTTTTCCTCTACTCGATCCGTGCTAACACGCAGACTCTCAGGGGTGGATTTGTGGATAGGTTAAGTAGGCTGCAGCCCGGTAGTGGCAAATTTTGGGAAGCGAGAAATTTGGGGGGCGAGAAATGTCACCGAAACGAATGGGGAAAAGTTTAAATACAGAGGCTTGAGCAAACTTTAAAAACAATTCACTTCTTTTTTCACGTAACATATTAACAAAAACTCATATGTGAATTTCCATATGGAAGTAATTTTGAAATTGTCTCGACCCCTTTAAATTAAAATTGGTATTTGATGCCCCTGTTAGCCCAGGGGCGCCAAATCTCCAAATCCGCCCCTGTGGACACTGCTTTGACACATTTCTTTGCAAGAAATATTCCTGCGAATTCCTCGGCGCGAGAACACGCCGACGTTACACGAAGCGTTAAGTGCGCCGCCACGCTGAGAGCGCGATTCGCGTGGATCGTTTTATGCCCGACGCGGATTGAAATATATTTCAACGGCATGACAAAAGTTTCGCGCGACGAAGATAAATAGTAGAAAGTTCGTTGAACGGTTTGTGGAACGTTCGCGGGTAGGACGTCCTACATGGGACGGCCGCGGAATTGGAAATGAAAATTTACGGTTATTTACGGTCAACCTATAAATCACCGTTCGAAAACTTGTGAGTCGATATTAAGAAAGCCCGACGACTGGGAGGATGTCGCGTCGTAATGTTCTGGAAGTGGATAAAAATCTGCGGTAACGGGGAATCCTTGATACGCGTCAAACGTGCCCGGAATTCTCGATCGCGAGAAAATTGATTGCGCGGGACTGGACGGAGTTCAAGGTGTCAGATACGATTTCACGGAGGAAGATCGATCGGCGAGCGGGTCAAGGGCACTTTCACATTTTTCAATTGCAACTTGTATATTTTAAACTTACAAGCGCTGAAACTTCGCGGCTCTATCAGCGCGGAGACCTCTAACTTGAGCGGTAAACTTTCAGACTCGAGAAGTTTAATGCAGTTAGAGGTGTACCGCGTAAAGAGTAACCGACCCGGAGCGCTCGAAGTGAAAAATACACACGATACCGCAGAAACTGTACCGCGAGTGATCACGATCGTATACCAGTGGTTCATAAAAAATTAACGAGTTAGTGGTTTGTGAATGAGCTCCCAGTAGTTTCGCTTAACACGCGTGAGAATCGTTTACATAATTCGGCGCGCTTCGGAAGTAACGAGATGTGATTACACTAACGGATTACACTCTTCGTGTAATCGTGGGAGGATTAATGACCAGTATTCGATTGGGAATGGAAGCGCGATGGGAATTCGTGGCGTGTACTAACCGACGCTCAAGCCTTCGCTGGTCCCGTCACGAAACGACAAAATTGCCCCGTTGAATCGACGTTTCCAGAAACCCTCGGAGATGTTAGCATACGTAATGAACAGCGAAGGCGTCTAAGCAGGCGTGTGAAACGCGATGAAAAGTACGGCGATGCTCGGGAATGCTGGTTAATATCTGAAATTCGAGGTTGCAGCTGCTCGTTACCGGGAGGGTGGCGCGTCGGGGACCATTAGCGCTGCCCTTTCGGTTGATATCTGCTACTTTGGCGTAGGATATCAACCCTGTAATACCACGAAACAGGGTAACGAAGAAGACATCGATCACAGCCCTCCTCGAGCACACGATAAAGTCGTACAGCTCGTAGTCAAGCTTTGCGCTTCCTGCTAGTCGCTGTGTTTTTTGCTCTCTAGCAACGGAGCCCCCTTTCCCGGGAAAATTATGGAGTAATGTCGATCGATAGCCATGAAACGATTAGACCCGCGGTGATGGGCTACCTCTGTCGTCGTGTAATCTCTCTGATAATTTATGTATCCTTTCCAGTGGGACGGGTGAACGTGTTTGCTAACGCTCTTATGATTTTTACGGCTCCCGTCTGCCGCGGATCTATATTGTTGAATATTACAGACCCTTGGAACTTCTCGTTCAGCCCCGTATCAGAGATCCCGTCTTCGTAAACTTAACATCCCGGAAAGTTTCAAACCCGCTTGGAACGTTTCTCCCTCGTATATTCAGCGTCAGCGAGCATCTACGTCAGGATGCGGCTTCTGTTGCGTCAGACGCCCGGTCGTCAAGCTAACCAATGCTGTATCAGGATGCTCATTGCGCCATTTGAAAATACAAATAAGAAGCAGCTTCAATTATTCTGTATTAATTCAACTGCCCTGAACCCGGTAATCCACCTGAAAGCTAAGCTAAGCTATGTTATGCTATGTTTTATCAAATTAGCTGCAATGCATGCTTATGGGACCGTTTCGACAAAAAGTTAATCTAAGCTGTGATATGCTTTTCGGAAGATAAGTTAGCTCGACGTAGGACGAGATTCCCTTGCGAGCGATTTTTTGAAAACATAGCAAGGTAGAGGGAAGTGGGGTAGATTGATGCAGAAAAACTGAATCTCATATGTTATGCAACAAAAATGAGTAAAATAAAAAAAATTTTTGCTTTATGCATGTCATAACTAATCAATATTATAATAGCAATCAAAAGAATCGTTAAAGTTAGAAGATAATGAGAGTATAATGACTTGAGTAAAAAATGGGTTTTGTATCATTCTGCCCCACCTACGGGGCACTTTGATACAAAGCGTAAATTGTATGAGAATGGTAATTATTTACAAAAATTTAATGAAGTCTTAGAATTTGTTACTTAAAATCTAAATTACGTATCAAAACTAACAATGTTTCACACTTATCAGAGACTTTATGCAGGTTTTTTTAACAAAACATCAAAACTTATATTAATCTTTCCTCAAACACCTATCTATTTAAAAATAAACTTTAGGAGATCTTTAAAAAATAGGAACTCACATTAAGTAGTCAAAATATAAAAATATGTATAAACAAAATACTATTTAGCTTCTATTGCACATTAGATCCACTTAAGTTGATAGAAAAAGTATAAAGAGGTGATGTTCGAGATGTGCTGTTTGAGAAATTGGTTTTGGCAACTGCGAAACAACATCCTTGATATCAACGCTTGCCTTATCTTCTACAATAGGGAAAACAAACATACAGGATCCTGGTTTTTTCCTGAGATATGATACTTGATAATCAGTCATATCATATTTAGAAACGACTTTGGCCATGTAATAAACAGCAGTTTTTTTATTTTCAAATATAATGAGTAGGAAATCTCCAACATTGATATTTGTAGGATTGGAAACATCAAAATTGATGTCCTCATCTTCTGGATCAGATGCAATTTCAAAATCTTCGTCGTCATCATCACTCAATTTCACAGATTCCTGCCGACTGGTATCGGAGTCAGATTGTGAACGACATCTTTTCTTCTTAATTTTTTTAGTTTCCGTTAAACCCAATAAATTTTTTGCTGTTTTCAACTCTTTTGCTTTCTGCTTTATCATTTTAATTTGCTGTTTCCTTTCCTTCTCTTCGTGCAATCTCTGCAATCTATCTTTTTCGGGGCAATCAGTGAAGACTCTCGATTTCCCTTTCTCTCTTCCTTTCTTCAATGAAGAAGTGTTTTTACCAATGACCTTTTTTGGATATTGTCTAAATAGATATGCTCTCTTTCATGCAAACTTGTATATTGGGACACTATTGTATACTAGCGGGGCACTTTGATGCATATCAATTATTTATAAAACCACTGAACTTATTTAAAAGTCACGTGCAATTCTGATTACCAAATAGAATAACTCACCTTTGGTATTTTTAAATATTAACTAAATGGCGTAAAACAACGTTGGAACACTTTCACACGTCACGTAATTTTTTTTAGTTGGTCGTGCTAAAAACACACCCACTCTCGTCAATCGCCAAAGGTCAAATGGCGGACAGCGCGGTCGCAACTGTTTTGTTCACACATGTCTAGGCACGTTCCAGTGATGTCGCAGCATGAATAACGTTTTTCGATTGTTAAATATGGTTGGTGCATCAATGTGCCCCACCTCCCCCTATAGCCTACGAAAAAAACAGCATAGCTTAGCTTGTTTTTTGTTGGGAATGCCCTCATAAGAATGTATTGAAGCTAATTTTTTTAAAACTTAAGTCAACCTAGAAAATGTAAAGGTCTCTGTGCACGTACATATCAGTTCCGCGAGTGTAAGTGTCACAGTGGTACACAGAGACCACTGACACTGACGGCACCGAAACGTCACTGAATTGATACGCGTGCGTAGATTTGAACTGGCCAGCTATAACATTAGAGTACCTACTGAAAATGGCAGATAATTTATGGGTGAGATAGTATGGAAAAGAAGTACTCCGTATCGTTGCAATATCCAGAGACCCGGGTTAGGTTTCTGTGCCATTTAAGGTCATCCTTCGATGGGCCAACCCCCATCAAGTCAGCAAGATTTCATCGTAAACGGGCCCCGGAGGATCGACGGTTTTCGTTCAGTTCAGGGCTTATCGCAGCCTCTCAACGATCATCCCCCCCCCGGCCCTCCCCCTCGCTCCCGCTTTCTTTCTCTATCTGGCATCGTCCCCGGTGGCGCGGGGTTAACCCCCTGCCAGCCCGACAGAGACAAAGCGCGCCGACATAAATAATTTATCTGGGAGGACAGGCTTCGCGGCAGCAACGGTGTGCGTTGCATTAAATATGAAATCCAATATAAACTTTTGCCCGAGCTGCTCTCGCCCTTCCCTCATCCTCTGCCCCATTACGCGGTCGCGCGAGCGCGCACGGTACTTCCGGGTGCATCGTAACATCCTGCTCGCCGCGTCTGATTAAAGCGTTAATTGTAATTAGTAATTAATCGTATTCTTCGCCGGAAAGTTCAACGATCGCCGGTAATGGAAATATTTAACCAGCGGTGATAATTTCTACTATAATCGGGCTCTCTGACTTTTCTCCGGAGCCCGCTGTGTTTTGATTTGTTCCGCGCCACTGGGCACGAATTAATTCGGCAAACAATTAACGTTGACTGCGCCTGTCCTCGTTTAACGTTGCGATGAATCGTCCGGGCACTTCTGTCGCGGAATTATTCCGCAGGCGAGCGCAACGTAATATACCAACGCGAGAACTCGAATACTTGAATACTTTAACTGACTTATACACTGCGGGGACGGAGGGAAGAATAATATAGACGCGTAATAACTTCGCAGTTAGTTTTTTTTTATTGCGGGGGCGTGAAGAGGCAGAGGGTGTTTCGAAGCTGTAGGTACAAATTTGAGTGGCCGGCGTAGTTCGCGGAGAACGGCGAACGAGTTTTATTAAACGCGTGCTCAAAGGGACGACGGAATCGGGCGGTTGCCAGGAATATCGCGCAACTTCTTTCGCACCGCGGCGGTCGCTGAAACCGACGAACAACAACCGTGTATATTCATCCGTTTTTGTACGTCGGTCGTGCTTCCTGCGAGAGGTGAGGCGCGTATCGACGTTCAATCGCGCACGCTGCTCGAATATCGATACGACGCGGCGCTTGTGGCTGCAGCCACCGCCGTGCTTCGCTTTCGTCCATCAATCCTCGCCCAACTGCGTTTATCTTTCTCTTTTTTTACTGGCTTTAATATCAAACTTTCACCGTGTATCCAGCAGCGATATTGTAATACAAAATGGTCTGTTCGACAGCCTGCATTTCAAAGGGAACTTTCGGTATTTACATGCGATAGGAGATTCTTGATTCAGAAAAGAATATCCCCGTGCTTTGAGGGATTTGCTGCGCGCTGGGATGCTCGTCGCGGTGATTCGAATTTATTGTGCGACGGGAATTCAATGCATTTCATTGATAACCGTTTTTTCAAGCCCATTGTTTGACTCTCAGTGAGTGTGCATAACATTCACTGCGTGATAAAGGAAATACCCTCAATTGTTGATACTTCTATTATTGAAAGCTGCTGGGTGGGTGGATGTTTAATTGGCGTGTTTATGTTGCCCAGAGTTTCAGCATTCACTGTGGTTTGTGAAGTTTGTAATTATTCTATTTAGCAACATTTAACATGTCCATTTTGTGACATTAATGGTGACGTGGAGTCTCATAGCCTCCTGTTTAACCCTCGGTTGTCACACCTACTTTTTCGAACGTCGTTGTCACACTGGGACAATTTGTCCCTGTCAATTTTCAATCAGTTGTTATTTAAAAACTATTTGTTAAATTAAGTCTAAAAAATTCTGAGATAATTTTTTAACATTGCAGAATATATACACACCGTTGAAAGTTGACATTTAAAGTGTCATCATTAAGGAATTCAATCCCGGGATCCCGACTGATTTTTGGATTCCATTTTTATATTTTTCAGTTGTTCATAAAGTAATTTACGTTTTTAAAAATTCGCGAAATTCTCGGGATAAGTTATAACTTGATATATCAAATCCCGGGAGTTTTAGAATAAAAAAAACACCCGGGATCCCGGGATTGAATTCCCTAGTCATCATGCATAAAAAAAATTTGAAGCAATAAGAGTTGCGGCAAACTAGTTTTTTGCTTAAAAAGAAACGCAGGGTAAATTTGACCTAGTGTGACAACCGAGGGTTAATAATTTGACATTGCCAAGCCTGAGTTTATTTTTAATATATACTGGAGTTATTAGTGACATTATTACGTATTTGAAAAGATACATTTGCGTATCTACTGTAAAAAAAGATCGAATTGAAATCTAGAAAAAAATAATTCTGTAGGGGTCTTCCAGACTCCATACCACCGGTTAAGGGTTAGTGGACTGTACAGAAGAAAATACTGCTTGAAAGTAGCTCTACTAAAATTATCCTTAAAAGATTCAGTAGTTGGAGAAGAATAGGACACCGCGTTTAACCGAAATCTGTTTCCCAACACTCGTGAAACAAGCTTCGTAATACGCAATATGTGTGTCCTGGTTCCCTACGACCCAAATGGCTCGAAAAAGGCCAAGTCAACAGAGATCCCGGACAAAGCAGAGTAGCTCGAGCTCTCGGTGTACCAAGCTTCTATAACCCCTTCGGAACAATGGTTCGATTAGACCTACAAGAACTTCGCCATACAGGGGATCCATCAAAAACCGCGGTGCACTCCGAAAGAAGGCAGGTCCTCTTTAAAAACATCAATTAGTGACTGAATAAAACTCGTGCAAAATGTCTCTTTCGCGAAAATGGAGTTTATTTAACGTAAGTCCATTTAACGTAATCAAAAATATAGTATAGTCCCACGCAATAAGTAGTATGTAACTAACAAGGGAACTTAAGCAACCCGGAAATTCAGAAAAATATGCAACTTTGTGTGCAAGTAGAGTAGTTCATCCGTAACACAAAACTATTTTTTATTGGTGTCATAGTACGATTTTGGGGGATGAAATCACCCCTCCAACAAATGGTGAAGTTTCATTTTCGTGTGATATCTCGAGAACGGTGAGAGATATCGAAAAGAAGTTTAAACAAAAGTTTCATGCGGAAAATAATTCTCGAAAAGTCCATGTTCTTCAAATTAACCCCCACCACCAATTTTTATTTCGATAATTATTTTCACGCAGTTTTCTAGATATAAAAAAAAAAATGCAACTTTTATTTAACTTCTTTCCAATATGTCTCACCGTTCTGGAGATATTCCACGATAAAGAAAACTCTGCAAGCAAATTATGTCATCAACAACAAATATGTTTGCGTGATGAACTACTCTACCTGCACATAAAGTTGCATAATTTTCTGAATTTCCGGGCTGCCTGAATTGCCTTGTAAGTAGGAATATTATTTACCTCTCAAACCCCCGAAACGGGCCATCAACCTCCAACGCTGTTATTACTATTATTTCACTAGTTGCTCGTTTAATTGCGATGTATTTTATAATTGCCGCGTGAACGGTGCACGGGAAAAATGAATTTCATTGAGAGCACGGGGCCGGCGAGTAAATGCGGCCCCAATTTCGGCCGGCACAACCCACCAGAGGATTTAAATTTCTGGCCGTTACAGTTTCGGTAATGCCTCGCGGAGCATTTACCGCCGCCCCTGTGGATCACGTGGAATGAAATAAGCATAGGATCACTCTATATACGCGCGCACTTTCGGAAGCACAAATTGGGCAACATCCCCTGGCTTCGAGCATCTCTACGCGTCGCGTCGGCGCGTTTACATAACCGACGGGGGCGCGTTAGCGCGTTGAAACTCATTCCGTTTATTTCTCGCTTTTTCAGGATGCAGAGACAAAGCCGGAGTAGCTCGGAGGTGGAGGTTGCGCTTATGCGCCCCGTAAGCACCGCTGGCTAATAGCACCACGGCCCATCCCTGACACCCTGCAGCCACACCAGGTACCGTACACACACCCTTTTCTCGCTTTCTACGCTCGTCTTTTATGCATCGGCCGTCGCCGCGCGTCATTTCGCCCGGCCCGTCGGCTCCGCCGCGGAATATCCTCGCCCCGGACAAAGCCGAAAATCACTGCGCGACTGTGCTCCGTTATATCCCGCGGTCGGCCGTCTCGTTTCTCCGCGTTCCTCGCGTGGAAGGGTTGTCTGAGCGGCGCGCTGAATAGCGGAATGAAATAGACGCGTTGGAAGGGTACGCGGGGATAAAACGTTTATTTTCATGGGGCAGTGGGCTGGTGACGGGGAAAGCTGTTTTAAGGCCCTGAAATCGAAATGGCCCGAATGGGTAATGAATGATAATAACGAACGTTAATTTGTTAAGCGTTGGTAGAAGCACGCAGGGCTACTGAGCGTCAAGACTGCTCGGTGAAAGATAGAGTAATTGGTTTGCATTCCGTTACAAACATTTCCGCTAGTGACACTCTCAGGGGACATTCGCAGTGTGGTAAATGTTTCTGTATCGCGCAGTCGAGTGCTGGGAACGTCGAAAGCATTAAAGCCTTTAGAGATTCAGCTGGAAACGGCGGAGAAAGTAATAAAAAAGCGTTTAAATTAGCGCGAACTTAATCTGACAATTTAACGTTCCCCGTTTCGTAATATTCGCCCTCCATATCTGACGTTCGGTTATAAACCGACGGACGGGTCCAGCTTCGGATATAACAGCGCGCGGGAGGCGGGAGATTACAATTTCCGATGGATTCGCAGGAGCAGCTTGTTACTCCGCGGAAGGGATCAAAGTGGCAAGCTTGGGATAAACGGAATTTAACGTCGACTACGACGAAAAGAATCGTTCTGAACTTCTCGGTAGTTGTTCAGTCGCGACTGAAACGGAACAAAATGGAAAACCTCCATTAAGCTGCAGGACGGGAACGTTTCCACTGCGGAATAAAAGAGGAAGCGAACGGGGGATGGCATCCGCGAAGGAATTACGGTAATTGAAAGGCGCGTGTGAGCCGTTGCCGCGAAGTGGAGCAAGGACTGCGCGCGGGAGATCTAGATCCTCGAACGATTTGTAGCCCCTGGAGGAACGGGAACGAGACGAGGTTGTAATTTGAAGAGGAGAGGCACGCGCTACGTCGCGCCTGCGTTTCCCAGCTGATATCAAGGACGCGCGTCCCGTCCCGATTAAACTCGCACCATCTTCCCCGACTAATTCATCCGCTGTTCCCGACAATCGTGAATCTGAATTCTGACCGTTTCGAATATTCAGGGCGACCGTACCGGAACCTTAGACCGAAACACGCTTCATTAACCCTTTAAGGCCCAGACACCTTTCCCGGTGGAAAAAAATTATTTCTTGCGATTAGTTAACTGAAAAATTGTCCCAATGCATGCACTTCATCGTGGTTTCCCCCAAAAAGCTGGTCGAAATATGATTTTCTCGATGTGACGTACATATACGTCAAATTAAGTACGTCGATACACGGATTAAGAAAGCGATTTTTTTTTTTTCATAAATCAAACTTTACAAGCATTATTCTTTCAGTATAACAATTCATTTACACGTATCTACCAAATAAAATGTAAAAAAAGTACTTTTCCTCTCAACTGTTTAAGGAAACGTTTCGCGTTATCGAAAAATGTCCAACATGCAGTCGCCAGAAACGTTTCCATGATTATTGTGAACATTATTTACAGCGATAAACGCATCAGTGGCTTGCATCTCGGAGCCATTTAGAGAACTGAACCCTTTCGGCACCCAAAATTATCGACCATCGATTTTTTTATAAATGGTTAATCACGCGATTCAAGAATAGTTCTCGAAAATGATTTCATTCTGCGCGGATGCTTAAACTCGTGTGACCCACGTTTCCTCGCGGTATGATCCATCGTGGCGCTGGGATTTGCGCAAAAGTTTGAAAGAAAAGTAAAGAACATACGCGTCCCCCGTAAATTAGCCTTCGCTTCCCTGAAACGTTACACGACCGTACGTGTACAGAATGGCGAAGCGACGGATTCGCACGCGCATCGTCCACCATCGGCGAGGGTTTAATCTTCCTCCCCTCCCCGTTTTGGTTGTTCCTCGTTGCCAGCTTCGCTGTCGGAGCGTTTCACCGTGGCGTCGATGTGGGCACGGAGCCGCGAGTCGGTTGTCCTCGCAGGTCGAATGTTAATTCGTAAAGTGGAAAATCGTTTTCGACCCCGTCCCCGCGATCCGTCGCTGGCCGCTCGAGATAAACGCGCGTCGACCGCCCCCGCGGCCCCACTCGGCCGGTGAGATATTCGACGGCAGGATAGGCTGTTTACGATAATAGCCGGCGCCGTCGATTTACAGTAATTTTACACGCGCCTAATTAGCAATTCCGATCGGGGCCGCCCGCCTTTCGCGACCGGTTCCCGTCCGAGCCGATAATCTGGCCGGATCGCGGCGGAATAAAATCAAGCGGAATAGAATAAAGCCTTTATTCTGGGAAGGAAAGGGAACCGCTCCGAGAATGGCCGAGGAACGCGAGCGCATAAAGGATCATTTGAAACGTAAATATGCGGTAAGCGGTCGGCGGGGTTGGGCGAAGTGAGTGGATAATGTAAACCAACGGCGGGGCGAAGCTGCGGAGCGAGGGGAAAATTAAATAATACAGAAAGACTGGGATTACGGGAGCGCCTCATTTATAAGGCAACGACGGGACGCTTGGGGGAAAAGTAAGCGGCGAAGAGCAGCGGCGTTCAGGAAAGCGCATTCTGATGGGTTTGAAAGGTGCAATGTTCGAGCACGACCATCGTGTTCCAAATATGCGTGTGTGGTAGGTACTCAAGATTCTACATACGTATGTATAGCATTTGTGCTGCGTTTAATGAAATCGGAGTGTAATTGTGATTTAAACTTCGATATAGTACGGGGCGTCGTATACTTTGATTGCAAGGGGTCAGATTTGTAAAGTATTCATTGAATTGATATCTGTCAATTCGATATCGTTATCGGTGATAGATATAAAAGGAGGTTAAATGTCTAAATTATTTATTTATTTATTTATTTATTTATTTAAACGGGACTAGCCCTTAGTAAACAACTAGGGTAAAACTATACAATACGCCCCATTTGAAAAAACGCCCCACCATTGACCAGTCGCCCACAACTGCCGCAATAATAATTGTTTGTGTGCGTAAAATAATGGTAAAATAAAGGGGCGTTTTGTCAAGTGGGGCGTATTGTATAGTTTTACCCATACAGTTAGTAAGAAATGATTGTGTGAGGTAATACACGGACACAAATTTACAAGGTTTACAATGCAACCGCATGTTGCTATTAAACAGGATTAATTTTGCGCACCGCTGTTAGAAAGGGCGCTAGTGCATTGTTAAAGAAATTCAACTCGAAGCTATGTTTGTTCGCCAGGTTGGATATCCTGTTTATGGGATCGGCATGTCCTACACTAGTCGTTAGGAGCGCGGGTTTGAACAAGGGAAATGATCTTAACATTCGTTCAGGCGCATTTAGACACAATTTGCTGAGGATCTCGAGGCTGCAAATATGGCCGTTGAGAATTTTGAATAGAAAAGTCAGATCGGCCACTAGGGTAAGTGACCCAATTACGGATGGTGTCCCTATTATGGTGGGCTAACTATATTTTTATGAATTAAAAACACTGTATTTATACAACACCTGAAATAATTTTTTTTCACAAAGTTCAACGCTGATTTTATTCGGGGGAATAAAAAAATTTCGTATTTTAATACTGATCCTGACAATTTTGTCGCGATTTTTGAAACAGCTAAGTGAAAGCGTTAAGAAGTCGCATCTGTATATAAGTAAAGATAAATGTATACTTTTATGGAATGAAGTTTCGATTTTCTTTTTATGAGTAAATATTACCTAGATATTTCTTATAAAACGAAATAGTCGTCAGTTTAATATGGTTTTATCTAATAAAAATGGAAGTCCGTGATTAGTACCGATTTATTGAATATGTTCCTATTACGGAGTCAGTAATCGATACAGTTTTCGCGAACTTGACATTTACGGATTTTATTAACTGAAATTGTATCCAATTAATAGTTACTGCAATTTTTAATGTAAGTGTATACAATCGGTGATTACATAGGTTCTTAATTTATAAAAAATACCAAAATTGTATTTACATTTATTTGTTTATTTCGGAAAAATGAGCAAACAACCAAAAGTTCGACGTCTAACCTACAAAACGGAATCATGGGGTCTTGAATCCGTAACTGGGGCTCCACACGGGGACATATTTTCCATAATTGGGGTTCCGTAATATATGCACTCCAGTTTTGAAGCCTCCGTAATAGGTGCAAAAATCTGTTTTTTTTTCCGGTTGATCGGTATTCCACTAATTTTTAATTATTCTATACAAAATTATTTTTAGTGGGCACGAAAAAAAAACAAGTATCCCTAATTTGTTATTATTTCTAAAGAAGAAGAGGCCCGCAGTGCCACTAATCTGTCCGGTAATTGGGTCACTTACCCTAGTCTTCTTTTGTCTAATTGATTCGCATTACTGATGATGGGGATAAAATTGCTTTCCCCGAGGTGTCCACCGAATCTCGCCACCTCGACAGCGTAATACAGGACCTGACTAACCTCCGTGTTCCGGTGTCGCTCCATTTGATCGGAGTTTGCACGGACTCGGCTCCAAAGGAGCGGGAACGCGGGTCCAAAGGATTGCCCAGAGGCGATACGTCTCTGGCCCGTGTTTCATAACTCCTTATAGAACAAATACGACGCGAGATATCCCTGTGCATATTGACGATGCGCCATGGCTCGAGGACTACCCGCCGACACGGAGATCTCGTCCCTCGATGAGCGATAAACTTTTGCTCCCCAGCGAACGGAAGGAAGCGCAGTGTTCACGTTGCCATTTTTCTCGCCGCGCGGGCGGGAGGGGATAAATTTATTCGTGTTTCATCGCCCCTAAGCGTGGAGACCGACCGAAAGTACCCTCCGTCGGCGCGAGCAACCGTTTCGATCTTCCCGCCACCCTCGCGCCGCCTTTTCATCCTCGTTTCTGCTGGGAACGCCACTCTCCGACGCGTTGGGGCATCGGGACGCGAGTGTTTGCCAAACACCGTGTAGCCACCGCGAGCGATCAAACAGCGATTCAGCGCGATTTATCTGCAGATGTATGTATAAAATACAGCTGCGTTATTTCACGGGAGTGGCGAGCAGCCGTGACGGCGCGCTGCGTTGCGTCTTCATTAGGGGCGCATCGGTATTTATAGCGCGATGGATCATGATGAGCGACTCGTGCGTCACTGAATCTCCAATTCATGACGCTGTGCTGCCTTTCGCCTTCCTCCCGATAAATCGCTCCACGTTTTTACAATTTTTAGGATCAGATGTTGGCAAGCTTGTGGCGAATTGTTGTTGTGCGTTCTGTAATTCCCACGCGGAATTTCGTTCAGTATGATGTCTCACGGGTTAAGTGAGGCGTATAACTCGGGGAAAGGGAGCGTCTGTGAGCTCACGTTCACCCATTTCTGTCCCCATAGTTGCTGATACACGTTCCCGAAGGCCCGACCGAGCGTTTCGAGAGCCTTATATATAAAAGTCCACATCATGGCATGCTCGAATTTATATACACCCTCTTCTAGGGTCAGTGGGTATTTCTAGGGGTAGCATGGTCGCACGAATCCAGCGGAAACGGGATCGTAAAAAGACACTCGAAGCCCTCCAGTGGTCCGCGTTGCCACGCTTTCTCCCCTCGGCAAGATGGACGTATAACTGGCGGATGACTGGTGTAGTCGTTCGGTAGGTCACCCTAAAACTTCCACAAGAGATCGTATCGTGCGGTCGCAGAAAACCACTTTCTGGATGCAGTGTAACTCCTTAAGAGCGGAAGCCACATTGAAATAAAATTCTTCGCTTCTTTGTGCATTTTTTATAATGTTTGGGGTCCCAAGAAATACCGGCACAGTTTCAAAGTGGATCCCGGATAAGGCACGCATAGGTAATACGATGTGAATCGCCCGAAAAGTTTATTTTATTTATTAAACCCTTTGGTACAAAGAAATATAATGCGGGGAGACGTAAACCACAAATGACAAATAAACATTTCTATGAGAACGAATCGAACAGAAAATATAAAAATTTAAAAGTGAGCAAAGATTAAAAATTACAGAAAAAATTGATTAATTATAGAATAACTTCAAGAGAGCATTTTAAAGATGCAAGGGATTGCCCAAATAAATCAATTTTATCATGTACAGTGTTAGCGTGGTTAGACATTCGATTTAGACAGGTATAATAACCGTATACTGTTCGGTATGTAACAGAGAGTAATTTTTTAAGCCCCTTGAAGGTACATTTATAGAGAACAATTGAATTATCGCCGAACAAGGTATAACACCTTTTACAATTTTGCTTACAAACATAATATCAAACACTATTCTTCTATTACTTAATGTCTGGAGATTTAATTTCCTAAGAATTACATCATAGCTGTGACAATCGAATGGCATGGGTTGACCACTATGTTTGGCAGCAAGTCTTGAAAATTTATGTCCAAGAAGCCAAATGTAATAAGAGGGGTTATCAGGTTATATGTATATTGTTTAGAGAAGATACAGAGTCACTGACAAAATGACGAGACCGTCTGCATCTGCTATCTTCGAGTTGCAGAAAGTAAATCTGTTCAAAACTTTGAAGTTGATTTTCTCGACATGGCATTTTTCAAACTGGGCAGCTCAGTAACTCAATCAACTTCTATCGGATTCACTTGTAAATTTCAGGGAATATTCGTAAGAAAATTATCTTCCGTTAAGCTTACTGGCGTTTTCACTGAATAATTCATCCAATCGTAACCTTGAAAAAACATATTGATCTCTGATTCTTTTTCTTTCAATGTCCGCCATCTCTTGAAAAATTAATATTCCTTTAAATCTGAACCCTCGAATCTTTTTTTAGAGCCAACGTTGGAAACTTACACGAATGTCCGTTTTAAATTTTTTTCAAGACTAATCTTATCGCACGCTGTGACTCAAAATTTGTTCAATATACGAGCACGAGATTTTGCGGAGATAGTTACATTTTATAATAAAAAAATGCCTCGAAAGTAGTCTTTTTCCGACCGTCAAAGTGGCCTCCCATAATTCATTCTGGTTGTTATGCGCTTCTCGAGGTGCGAGCAGCGAAGTTCTCTCTGTGTTGGTTCAATTACGCCAGGTTCAAGCTCAATGAAAAGCCTTGACGCGCCGCGGGCGTGTGTGCATTATTTCGTCTGGCATCGTCGTAAGAACAATGCACTTGAAAAATCTCAACGAAGCTTCGCCAATATTAATGGCGAGACAATTTCAAAGTTGCTCGTTTAAAAACTTCCAGCACAATATCTCCTAGCTTCAACATTCAATTTGATAACTGAGAATATCCAATATTCCAAAAGTATCCAGAATCCACTCCGCAGATTGCTCCGTGTCAGAACGTAGCGGGGCAAAATTTAAAATACCCCGATTGCTAGAAACTGGGTTCTTGCCATTCTTTCTTCGGCAACTTTCACGGAGCGAATCCAGTAGCAGTTTCTCGAGTACGTAAACACATTCGTCAAATTCCCGGCTCGTTTTCATATCTGTAAACTCTGCCCCGCCGCTACTTGTGGCTTTCAAGGTTACGACGAGCGTAAAAATGTTACTCCCTCGCTGTGACAAGATAACACGGTCGTCTTTTACAAGCGCTAGCACGGCCCGTGTTGATGCCCTTAGCAAGGCGACGCGAGTCTTAAAGCGTCCCCTTTTACTCCGTCTGCTGTTTCCCAACTCTTCTTCGAAATGCCTTTCGTGCGACCGCGTAACAGGATTACGTGCCGTCCGACTTTGGAACGGCAAACTTTTTCCTCTTGTTAATGTACCTGTCGACGCGGGTCTTTGCAAGCACAGGTGCCACGCACGAGGATTGTCGAACATCGGAAGAATGTATTCCTGGCCGATATCTTGTCTTCTTACATTTATCAATCGCATGCGGCGAGATTCATTGAAACGTGGCGGCAGGATGCAGTTGCTGCCTTTCGTAATTTCCGGTTAATCGCCTGGCTGCGTTTCAGCGAAGGCACGCGTTCTAGCACTTGCAACAGTTGAAAAACAATTCTAGTAGCTGTGCGATTTTTTTAGAAAGAAGATTTGACTTGATTTCCGTGGCGCGTAATGCCGACATTCTGATTTCAATTCCAGCGAGGAATATTATAGTATTTTAAATAAATATCGTTACCATTACTAGGGAATGGTTTCTGAAACAGGCAAAAAATCGTTGGACAAGATTGCGAAAGATGAGTGCGCAATAAAAAGGGCTCTGTGTCGGCCGTTTCATCTCCGCCCTTTTCCATCCTCTTGTCTCGGGTAGACTTTTGACTCGCTGGCCTGTTTGACGAAAGTGTTACGCGGCTTTCGAGGTCGCAAAGACGGATCTCTGTCTCATCTAGCGTGACTCTAGGTACTTTCTCATTCAGATAGCGACCGCCGGGTAGAATTAATCTACAAAGGAACGATTCGCCGTGTTCCCCCTATTGAGCGCGATATCCAATTATTGTAATCAATACGAAGGTTACACTGGTAAATTCAGAAGAATTATTCAGCAGAATTATTAAAATGCGATAGAAATCGCCCAGAAATCCCCATCGTTTTCGAAGCTGCTGAAGGATTAAATAAAAAAGCTACTAAAGCTGCGTACTGTAATGCACGTCGTAAAAAGCATCGCAGTGTAAACGCGTCAGCACTTGAGCGAAGCTGCTCCAAGAGGATTTCGGCTGCTCTTTAAGCGGACTCGCGCAAGCAGCAGGAACGCTGCTGCATCCGGTTCGCGAGGGGTTTACGTAACACGTGGTACTAATGCACCGAATAAATTTCGCGCATCGCGGTATCGTTTCGTCCGCCGTTACGCTTGTCGACTTTCATTAAGAAAGAATTCCCCCCCGTCGGTCGCGATCCTCGTAAACAGGAACATCTGGTTTCGTGACACGAGGGTTTGATGCGTGACATCGTTAACAAGATCCTACAGATACTTTTTTCCTTTTTTTTAATTTTGTTTATTGAAGGACATAACAACAAAAATGTATATATGTAGCAGAATCTTTGGTATCAAAAACATAAACAAACTACCATTGCGTCACTTAGTCAGCTAATTGCTCAGCACCTCCGAGTCTCTTAGCCTATCAGTCTCTGTTACTTGACTATTTATTGCAACTTTAAGTAGGATTAAAATATAACAATACGTTAAAGAAAACTCTTCGAACTACCGCAACGAACGTAGGAACACGGGGAGAAAAAAGTCCCTGAAAACCCCTGTAACAGTCTGTGAGTCGGTAACTTACAACTAAATAAAAATTTACAAACTAACTTAATATCGAACTATGTACAATGGATCCTACATATACAAACTCGGACAACGGTGCCAGTAATTTCAGACACCCACTGGCCAAGACACTTATAAAGGAGCTGAAATAGTCACGTCCATTTGAATCAAGCTTGTCATCGAAGCTGATTAGCGAGGATAATTTTATTTCAGCGGCACATTAATAAAAAAGCAGAAAATATTGAGGAGGACTGGTCATTGTGTTAATTTTTGGGAAATAGAGGCTGTGTAACACAGAAGTAGAACGCGAGTGTTGGACGATCCACTGTTCTTCAGCAGATCGAGCATCTCCTATTTTCCCGCGACACCTTTCGCCCCCATTTTTTACTTAAAGGATTACGAGGGAAGTTCAGCGGCGCATCGTCGCCCCGCGGGACGTCCCATTAAAATATTTGCCGGTCCCTTCGACTCCGCTTTAAATCCTAGCGTTAAACGCGCGCTGGCGAAGGGGGACGCTCGTATTTTCGCGCTTAGCGCGAGAATTTCTCCGGGAAAAGGAGAGCCACCTCCGTCGTTTTCGTGCCGCGAATTCGGAAGTCGGGCAGAGCCCCCGCCCGACCCCGTACCCAGGGGGATTCGCCGTCTTTCTGGGATACGACGAGAGTAGACTCGTTCCATCGTTTAAGCCCTAGCTGGAGACGGAGACCCGGAATTCCGGCTTGAAAGGTCGCCAAGTTTCGTTCCACGGGCTCGCGCGTACCTCCTCTTCGCCACTTCTCACATCCGAGGAACAACGCTCGCCCGCCACGACCCTACGTACCGTGGCGTGTGCGAAATTGCTCGGAAACTCTGGCAATAAGCCGACGCTCTGGGCCGAGGCTGGGAAGATTCTTTCCTCGCGCTCGAACAAACGGATGCAAACGCCCGGGGTATCAGTCCTAAGTCCCGTCGAAACAAAGGGGGCGAGAAGAATCTTGAAGGACTTGGGAACTTAGGAAAATTGAGAATTTCTTGGCGAAAGAGTCGAGTGTCGTTTGATTCTGATATGTACATCATCGTCCTTGTATTAACCGTCTGATGGTGGAAGGTCCGATGCTGAGAAGAGAAGAGGAGCGGGAACATTCCTGACCCATAATAAAATTCCTTTATTTCTTTCTTTCTAAAATTTATTTACAAAATTACAATGGCATTAGATATAAATATAAGACAAATATCTTCGAAACAGAAGGATTTTCAAGAACAAACTAGAAATTGCTTCCCTGTAAAGAGAGGTAATTTTCTTTATTATATTATATTATATTACAACGCTTATTTACAATAATTACAATCTTACCTGTAAAGAGAGAAACGACATTTAAAGTTTATTCTCTATCTCTTCTTCATTCACACCTTTATTATATCTATTATTTTAATCCTCTATTAATTCTTATTTCAATCTATGCACGTGTGCTGTCTTATGTAATCGTCTTCTCATAAATTAGTCGTTCTCTCTATACACTCTACCACCACTCTACACAGGCGCAGTAATATTTGAATTAAGGAAATACCATTTCCTTACATAAATAATATACAATAGGAACGCGCGATTATATTGCAAATGTTCATCACGTCCTATAATTTCTACATCCCCTGCAAAGCGTCCAAGCAGAAGTGATCCCGGAAGTGCCAGCCGATCGAGCACAGCACGATGGAGTTCCCGACACTTGTGTCAGTATCAATTAATCCTTTCTTCGATGCAACACCCGATAAACACCGGCGATCGATCATCCTTCGGAGCGACTTGGACGTGCTATCGGGAACTCGACCATTATCGTCTTCCGGCGCAAAATCAGACTCCCCGAGATTTGTTATATGTACTCTGTAAACAAAACGCCGGGGGATCGTCGTTTACGGGGCGGATGATCGACACCCTCGAGCGGCTGAACGCGTCAGGACGCGGCGTCCCATTCCGGGAGAGATGCCTGATAGCGCGTTTCACGGGCCTCGGTGTAGGCTGTATCAGGTGCCAACGTCAGGATTCAAGCTGGTTCCGTGTCGGATAGGAGAAAGGGAGGGAACGGGGGAAGGCGTGAGGGAGACTCCTCTCCGCATGAATATTCAATCGGGTTTCAGGTTGATTTCGCAACGACGACCGTTCTACTCGTTGCAAGGGACTTTCTCAACGACCGGCGTCGTTGATAACCATTTGCGAAAGAATACTTTCGAGCTTCGTGTGGGTCGTACAATTTCACGGAACGATAGGAAACACCATCCTCCGGGGGAAACCTGTTGGTGAGCATTTAACCGCGCCCACGAAGTGTCCTGCAGTACTCAGCATTACGCTAGCGTTAGTGTACGCTAGTGTCTCTTTCTTGGTCGTGTTTTTTTTTTTATCAATCCTGTCATTTGGTTGCTCGTCTTGACGTCCGTCGAAGCTGTATCCACTGCGAGGATGCACGAAATCATTCGGTTGCCGATTATAACTCCCGTTTGATAGAATCTACAGCAGTGTTTCCCAACCTTTTTTTAATCGCGATCCCCTTTTAATAATATTCGCATTGAAAATAAGTATTTGACAATATAATTCTAATTGAATGATATTACAAAGAAAACCCCCCAAAACTGTGGCGATCCCTCAGAAAACACACCGCGACCCACCGGTTGAGAACCACTGACTATAGATTTCGAAAGCAGTTGGATTAAAGTAAAGTGGTACCAAATTCTAGCATTAATGAAATTTTGAATTTTGAAACTGTCGTAGCTTTTCAGCAGTTAACAGTTAGATTTCACTGACACACTTCCGCGAATTTTTATCTACCTCCGTTCCCACATTCCTCGGCCCCTCTCGTTCAGTTCTCTCTATCGATTGTAACCACGTTCGTTGCAATATGAAATGCATAATCGGGCAAGGTTCGGGCTTTCGGTTGGTTTCCAAGCCCGCGCTGAAAATTATTCATGAACCGTGGAAGCCAGTTTCGCAAATTTTAATCCCATCGGACGGTGCGCCGCGCGGCTGGGGAAGTTTTTTGCACACTTTGCCGCCGTGGAGCGCGCGTCAGCTGCAGCTGCGCCGTGTTTTTACCGGAAACTGCATGGTAATAAGGTACGTGCCAATCGCCCGCGGCGGGGACACGATTTAGAGACGGTGTTCGGCGCGCGAGCCGCCTCCCGATATTGACAATAACAGTCGCGATAACGGTGGCGATGAACGGCCGTTAAACGACACGGAGAGCGTGTCGCGGTAATGAAACAGTTTCGTCGAAATAATGAAATAATACAGCGGACGCGTGGCCGCTCTGGGCGCACGTGATTTAAATTACTCTTTCTGCCGTGTGCGACACGGCACGCGGACGTGTATGCGTGTTGGGTGCTTAATTATCAGAATGACGACCGTCCTAAGAGGCACGCTACATCGTTTCCCCGAATCTATGTAAAATTTAAAAGTACTGGAGCTTGAGATTTGGGCTGGGACTATTTGTCGAATTTTTCGGTATTCGAACATTCCAATACTTCAGTTGCTTAATTATTTGACGAATATAATTCGAATATTTAAGTATTCGAATACTATTCGAATATAGGTTCATTTGTCATGGTGGAATCTTGTGAGCTAATTTTCACCCACTTCATACCATACTATTCGAATACATCAGTATTCGAATATAGCAGTATTCGAATACTCAAATATTCGAATATAGCAGTATTCGAATACTCAAATATTCGAATATAGCAGTATTCGAATACTCAAATATTCGAACTTTATTCGTAGCATTCGAATACTTGTAAAATATTCGAATAGTCCCAGCCCTACTTGAGATGGCCGTTTTGTATTTAAGTACAATTATTCTATACAAATCTTGCCACTGATCTCGCGAAAGCAAGCGTTTAGAGGAGCATCGAAGGGCGAAACCTTCACCAAATAATATTCATCTTCATAGTTTCTCTATACGCTCTGAACTTTAGGGAGAAACCCACCAATCACCTGATAAATATCGCGGGTTACTCACAGCACATTAAGTCAGATCTCCTTGGGATCAGACTTTCGACCTTCGAGCTTCATCCTCCCCAAATCTCCATGAACGGTGTCCCGCGGTTTCCACCCTCCGGTTCACGATCATTTTCCATTCGCGAAAAGCTCTGTTCGCCGTGCTTAAGAGCCGAAGCATGGCGGCGAATCCGCCTGTCATATCTGCGCTGCGATGTGCGCGCGCCGAATCGCTTTAAACTCCTCTGTACGCAATTTCCGCGAAATTCCGATTACAAATTCGCGTCCCGCGGGGATATTGCGCGCGCGGCCGGGATAATAAATTTTATAGGTCGCCACGGCTCGCTAACGAGCCGGCCTGCGCACGCGAACGGATAATGGACATTCGCTGCTAATCCACCGGCGAATCGATGAGCGAACGATAACTCCGGACGGTGGGGCGCGAGCGCAGGTGGTCTGTCGCGATTAGAAGCAACCTGTCACGGTTATCGATCATGCATCCGCCGCGACCTATGAGCGTAGGTAGGTACGTGCCGTTGACGGCCGGTAATTATTTACGCCGTCGAATCCGTAAACGCTTCCCCGGACTTTAGAAGTTCTTCGACGGGCTTTCACCGTCAATCGATGGCGGCCGACCACGCTCGTGGCTCGGAAATGTCGTTGACCAAGTCAAACGAGCCGCTTGACGACATAAACCTACTTAGCAGCAAATGGTCACAATTAAACTAATTAACTACTTTGGACAAATAATGCTTTGTCCCTTCATTAGGGAATAGGGCTTACGAATGGCGTAGTGAATATATTGGGTACGTTAGTTTTTAATGGCGTCCGGGGGGAGAAGAGAGGCTTTTGAGAAAAATCACTAATTTTTAAGAACTGGTCTTTATTAAGTTTGTACTAAAAAAGTGAATATTTTTAAATTTCAAGTTTTTAATTAAATTACCACTACAAAATGGGTTAAAAAAAACAAGAGGGCTACTCCATTCGCATCGCGTGTTTCGAGATTCGATTCGTCGATGTCATCGCGAGGGATGTTTTTTTATTACTATATTTCTCTTTACCGTCACCCCAAAGTTGCCCCCTACCCTCTGGAAAAAATTCTGCGGACGCCCTTATTAGTTTTAATAAAGACTGGGAACTAGAGCTGGGACTATTTGTCGAATTTTTCGGTATTCGAATATTCGAATACTTCAGTTGCTTAATTATTTGACGAATATAATTCGAATATCCAAGTATTCGAATACTATTCGAATATAGGTTCATTTGTCGTGGTGAAATCTTGTAAGGTAATTTTAACCCACTTCATACCACACTATTCGAATACATCGGTATACATCAGTATTCGAATAGTATTCGAATACTCAAATATTCGAAGTTTATTCGTAGCATTCGAATACTTGTAAAATATTCCAATAGTCCCAGCCCTACTGGGAACTAGTCGTTTTATAAAGACAGCTATGAATATTTGACAGAAATATGTTTCCAGCGTAACGATCTAATACGGACTGCTACTTCCCCGCAATTATCCCTGTGTGCATCTTCTCGACAGCGGAAAAATATACAGCTGCCAGAATTCCTTCTTAAAACCAACTTCCACGCGCACAATTACAATCGAGAAGTGATTTCTTCGCCAACGACAAATTGAGACTGCGGAAGAAATCGAACACCCATAGCCTCTCCTATCGAGAAAGAATCTCTGTTCTGTCATCCAGTTTTGATGCACGCCTAACTCGCAATCCGAAGTAATTGATAGCGCGATTGCACAAGACGAGAGCACCGGCACGCATTCGAATTTCGTCGCACCGTGTCCGTGAAACGCGCGCGTCGCCTGGAACGGAGAGTTTAGGAAAGGAATAATCCGCGGCACGTATAAATTCAAATGACTCGTTGCACCGCAAAAGCGAGCCCCGTGAATATTCATTGGCCTTGGGGCCCGGCCACCCCACGGCCGTGCGGACACTTGTCGTCCTCGGTGCACGACACACGGGGGAAACGAGGGGACGACGGCTTCACGGTTACTTTGTCGCTCGCAGAGATACGTATCTCGGCCGGGCGACGACGGCTCTCGAACGCTTTGCGGGACGACCGCGCGGCCCGCCGAAAAGGATTTAATTGGCGGGCGGCGAAATTAGCCGCGCGGACTGAACAATAAATAATTATGAGTGGCGGTGTTCCCGACGTAATCGCCTTAATTGCTGTTTAATGTTACGCGGAATTAGTTGCGAAATATTTACCGCTCGTATCTGTACGCCCTTGCTCGATTCCGCGTTTAATTCCTCATAGTATCAGCGTTTCCGTTTGTTCGTTTGACTTTAGGCCATTCCAATTTGGCACGTTCCACTGCGTGCGAATTGTTTCGCGTCACATTTTGGAAAAGTACATGGTGAGGGTTATATTGGTGGAGGAATATGTTGATTGGATATTGGTTTGCAATTCGGTTGATTTATTGCACGCGGAACAGGCTGCTCTGAAGTAGGGCTGGGACTATTTGTCGAATTTTTCGGTATTCGAATATAATTCAAATATCCAAGTATGCGAATACAGCAGTATTCGAATAATACCATTCGAATGGTATTCGAATAATAACATTCGAATAGTATTCGAATAATAACAATTCGAATAGTATTCGAATAATAACATTCGAATACTCAAATATTCGAAGTTTATTCGTAGCATTCGAATACTTGTAAAATATTCGAATACTAAATTATTCGAATAGTCCCAGCCCTACTCTGAAGGATGTCGGGAGCAAAGCTCACAAGGAAACTTCAGAAAATTTTGATACTTACTGCTTTGGGAAATTAATGCCCGAGTGAAGACCTTCACGTACGTCGTACTCTAAGTACCTATCAAAATTTTCTAAAATTGCCAAACCTGAAGGTCCCCTTGTCAGACTTAAATGAGTTCAAGCGAAACCTCAGCTTTTATAAAAAAAAAAAAAACAGAAATTTGTAGCTTGTGGAATACATACTCTGAAGATCGAGCTCCGAGACTGAGAGGGTGGTCAGAGGGCCATAGACTGCATAAATAATGGGGAGAACGACGAAGAGCACGGATTCCGATGACTCAGTCGCACAATCTCTATGAATTACCTTCTTACTTTCCTCGGGGAACATCGATCCCTCTAATAGTAGATATCTAATTCTCCACAAGAAATTAAGTGGAAATTAACCGTGTGTCATCGATCCTGACTGCTCAACTAAGCAAAACTGCTGCTCGATATCGAGGTAGCAGAATCTATCAAATCTCTAACGAGCCCGGTGGAAAGTTGGACGTCCGCCTCGTACAACTCACAGTGGCCAGGTTAAAGGTCACCAAAGTTCGACGAATTACCGACAGAGCTGGTCACCGAAATTCCTTCAGACACGGTCGAATAATTGAGGTTGAAGGCTGCTAGCGGACAGTTGGGCTAAAAGCTCGATTCCAGCGTCCTAAACGAGGGGAAATTAGCACGGGGCACGGTTCGACGCTGTCACGAGAAATATGCGGCAGCGAGAGTCGCGGCGCATCTGATAATTAATTTTCCGCCGGGCAACTTCGCTAATGCACGGCCCGCGAGACACGGATCCGGGGAAAATATTGTTTGTACATCGAAAAGCGTGTGCCGGGGCCTGCAGCGGGTGGAATTTAACCGAAGTAGCCGTCGAAGTTGAAATTCCATTGTTTCCATCCACAGCCAAGCTCCCCCTTCCCCAGATACGTATTAAATTTCCTTCCATTTCGCCTTCGTGGTAGAGTCACACACAGGCGCGGTGAAGAAGAGTTCTTTGCAGCGGGGAACTGGACACCACGGGAGCAGAAGAGTGGGTGCTCGATGAAAGGGGAGAATTCGATAACGAATACACTGTTCATCATCAAGTTCTTGAAATTATCGACTCCGTCGATTCGCGAAGTTAATACGCTCGGATCGAGTTTAATTGGCCAGGGGGAGAGGGGGTGAGATGGTTCTCTGTTCGACCAAAGAGGAGGGATGGCATGATCGAGGAGCCGTTTGCCCTCTGTTACGCGTTCCGAATGGACGCGGCGTTTACTGACATAATGCTATCGCAAGGTCGGGGATATGATTGTCCTTATCATTCGTCTGGCGGTCATTATCATTCGACGATAGTCGGTAGTGCCAGCCTGGATCACGTGATCACGAAATACGAGGCTGATAGTTTTGCGCGACGGAGGCACTCGCGTAAGAACTTGAACCGGTCGGCTCCCGGCAGAAAAAAAACATTTCCTCTGCGCGCTCGCGACAAGAACGAGCGTCTAGGTGTTGGATAGGAAGAGAGGGAAGGATTGGGAGCGGGAGGAAAAGAGAGAGTCGGAGCCTGCCTACTTCGGAATTGGCGCGAGACTGGCGCAAACACGTGCGTCCCATTTACCGGGATTCTAGGCTCGCGCGTGTGCGCAACGAGCGTGCGCGCATTCATGCGGCTGCCCGCCCCGTTAATACTCTCGATTAACCTCTCGTTGCTAACGACCCAGGAGCGACGTTAATTCGATCATCGGTTCTGCGCCCGTAGATTCATTACGCGCGCGCTGTCTCCGTCTCTCTTCCGGCGACATGTTTCACGTGAAAGCGTGTACGCCGAGCTGCGAGTGAAGAGTCAGGAGTGAAGGAGCATTTTTTAAGTTCGTGGATCTCGCGGCGCAGATGTTGAAATATATTGGGCACAATTATTTGCTATTTTTTTATTAGACATTAATTAAAGTAGTAAGGATGTCTTGCGGCAGTGGCGCACTGAGGATTTAAAAGCGGGTTTTTCTTTGTTAGTTAAATAAATTCAACTTTAACTGACCCCAACAAATAATGTAGTGTATTATACAATTCCATATCTTGTAATTAATATGAGATTGCGTAGTGGCGTGACATTTTACAGAATAAAAACGCAGATCCACTAAATTAAATTTTTATTACCAGGAAATACTTAAATCATTGAACATCTTTAATTCTCAACAAAAATTGTTGTTTATGGCGTCGAGTAGCGGGCGAGGGAAGGGGAAGCTACACCGAGGCACGACTCACTGCAACGCGTTGTTAAAAAGTTATACTCAATTTAAAATCGTTGTGGTCTGACCCCACCTTACCAACGCCGGGTTAATTCTCTATCAGAATTGTATATGGAGCAGATGCTGCAGTTTGATTTGATGTTGAAGAGTAATACGGGTAGAATGGATTGAAAAAGTGGTAACTTTTTTGCTCGCGACTGTACCTACATTGATTCAGCTGCATTTTGTCACTTATCGTGTGGTGATTCTAGATTCGATCTCAATATGCACGTGCATGTGTCACTGTGATTTACCCCTGACTTTTACAACAATATGTGCATCGCACTGGCCACCCTCGGGCGATACTGCTTAATTAGTCGAAAGGGACGGTTATCGTTGGGATCGACGAACAGTCGCGTCCGCTTTCATCCCCTCGTAATGGGGTTAACCATAATCGATGGCCATGATAAGCGCCATATTTGCATTCCTGGCGCACGTGACTCGAAGCTGACTTATCACTGCAAATTATTATTATGTAATTATTATCACCCGCTATTAACGCGCACCATCTCCCCCATTCCGGATAGAAGCCACCACTTAAAACCACCCAACCTCCGTAAAACACTGAAAATTACTCAAACACGGTCTTCCGATCAAGTTTCATATAAATCTCATAAAAGTAATCATCAAATCCCTAGTAACGAGAGTCAACCCCCGCTCCGGACACTTGAGCCCAAAACACACAAAAGCAAATATCGCTGCGACTACCCAAAGCTCCGTCAAAACCGATGGGGGGGGGCCCGGTTCCACGCGAAAGCAAACATCTCCCAGGGATCAGCGACGACGCGACTGGCGAAAAGCAGTGTCCGACAAACAGGGGAAAAACCGCCGACGTGGGTGAAACGATTCGTCTTCTTTATCGCGCCGTTTCGCGGCAGAACGGCAGCGAGGAAGTCCGTCCGGCGGCGGTACGTGGATCCGGCCGGCCAGGAAAAAGCCCATAGTCAATTACGCGTGTTCGGTCAGTCGAGGTTGGACAGATGTGGAGCGGACCGCATCGCTGGTTTTACGTGCTTGCCCCCCTTGACGCCCCCTCGTTATTACTTATTCGATAGATTTACGAGCTATCCGGCCGTTTCGTCACGATCGACGGACATAAATACACGGGGGGCGCAGCTCGTGGTCGGTTCTCGTCCCACCACCGGAACACCCGATAAATTATTTCGCGCGGAGGGCAGCAGGATCGTGTCCGCGGGGCGTATCCTGCCTGCGATTGCCCAAGAAAGATCCGCGGCTGATGCGGGAACGGAGGAAAAACGGGCACGAGGAAGAAAGCGGGGAGAAAAAGGGGGTGAAAAGGAAAAAACGGGAGCTGGCCTCGTCGTCGCGTAATTGATCGTCCTGCGTGCGCACGGCCCCCGTGAATTCGAAACGGGCGCGATTCTATTTGCGTGTACGGCCAGAGGTCCTCGGCGCCCACTAAATTCGTGGTTAATTATGAACGCGACCGGCGCCAGAAATTCGATACGCACGCGACCGTGAGCGCGACGAATAATTCCGTCGCGATCCCGTGTCGCGCGCAGCCGGGGTCTGTGAACGATTACACGCTTTTGCTATTTTGTAATTGGGATTAGGTGCGTCGTCCAATGGATGTCGAAACCTGACACCCTGTACCCTGCAGCGATCGAACGGCGATATTGCTTTGCATCGAATGTACAATCAGGAAGATCGTCGCTCGAAGAATCTCCAACTCGCGTGCCGCTCGTCTCTGTTTTTAACGAGCGGTGGCGATTACAGTGTGAATCTTCGTTCTCAATTTTATATCTCCTTTGTGACGCTGTTTCGCCGGGATTCGGGGTAAATTGAAACTCGGCTCCTCCTCTTTTTTTTTTTTCGACGTAAACGGGTCGGATAGCGCAAAGTACTCGACGAGAGCGTGTTTGGTTTGCTCTCCTGACTGTTGACCGACGCGACTACGATAGCAAACTCGCGATTAAAGTCTCGATTACGGCGTTTTCTACCCAACGGCCCGCGAGTTGTTGTGGACCGTGGAGGGGGGAGGGTTTGCGAGGCTTGGTACGTGATGTTTGATCGTGGTTGTTGTTGAAATTTCAGACTGGTATAATATTCTCCTAGAAATAATAAAATAATATTTCTCTAGATCGGTCTAATCTAGAGGTCCCTCTGGGTATTGTGCTGTGAGATATTTTAAGGGGCTAGAACAAGTGGTATCTTGTAATTGTGATATATGGTTTCTGTTATATAGAGTTTTAATAGAGTCATTAGCGGCCACTTACCTCCGCACAATGATTACATATTTGAAATTTTAGTTACAAAGTATTTACACTGTATATAGAATTACATAGTGCTCAATTATAAGAGTTTAAGTAAATTAATCACTTTGGAAAGCTGGATTACTGTGATAGATGCATTGTAGTGTCGTTTGTTGAAGACAGTTTAGAGCTTACAATTAGAGTATTCAGGGTTTAGAGTGGAACGTAGAATTTTCAGTTGTGTCATAACATTATTGATATATCGCACAAAGAGCCTCGACGTATAATAATATGTAATAATTCTTTATTGCACAGTAAACATTACGAAAGTAACAAGAAGATAAAAAACAAATACATATAAGAAAACAGGAAGGAGAAAAATAATAGAGTTAGAAATTATATAGTACATGTAAAAGCAGAAGTAGAGTGCACTTAACAGCTTAAAGGTCGCACCGCAGTTTCTACGATGTTCAAACAAACATTTTTTCGCTCCACTCGAAAGCGCACAAATGCCGTCTGGCGCATGGCCACGTAGCCGTGACGTTTGTCGTGTGCAGCGGTCCTGGATCACTTTATGGCGACGAAATCGCGAATTGATGAAGTACAAATGTTACCGTGCGCGTGGTCGAAATCCTTACGAGTTTTCGCGCGGCCCCGTCCACGCGAAATTGCAGCGCGACACGCGATATTTGTCACTAATTCCTGCGAGTGACGTAAAACGGATTAATACGCGCAGTACGTGCATCCGTTCCAATACAAAAGCGCGAATATACACGCGTTCGCGTACGAATTATCGATTCGACATCGACGTAGACGAGAATAACGCCATGCATAATCGACGTCAACGATATATGAACGCATATATACTAGGGCTGGGACTCTTCGAATGTTTTACAAGTATTCGAATGCTACGAATATTTGCGTATTCAAATACTATTCAAATATCGATGTATTCGAATACTGGTGTATTCGAATAGTATGGTGTGAAGTGGGTCAAAATTAGCTTTCAAGATTTCACCCTGACAAATGAACCTAAAGAACTTGATTTATAATCCACACCCTACTATTCGAATACTTGGATATTTGAATAGTATTCGAATACTTGGATATTTGAATAGTATTCGAATACTTGGATATTTGAATAGTATTCGAATACTTGGATATTTGAATAGTATTCGAATACTTGGATATTTGAATTATATTCGCCAAATAATTGAGCAACTGAAGTATTCGAATATTCGAATACCGAAAAATTCGACAAATAGTCCCAGTCTTAATATACATATACTGCTCGACACTATTTTTTGCCGAATATATAAATATGTATACGTTAATTGAAAAATAAATGGTCAAAAAAAAGCATATACCATCTTCTTAAAAATCAGAAATAATTTTAATACCTACATACATGAATTTTACATACAACTTTAGCATAATTTATGGCGATTTCTGACGATGAAATTTGTCGCTTTCAATAGTTGCTTGTTTACCTATTCTTAAATTTGATACAATACGCCATTTTAAACAATGCCACAAATGTATCAGATAATACACTATTTACTTTACATTAATTCTTCTTAACTTTTCGCGTGATCGATCGGTAAAAAATAGTGTTGAGTAGTATGTAAATATGTATATGTAACACGGTACGAGTTTCCTATTTTTCTTTCCTTTTCACGAACTGCATAAAGTCTTATCATAATAATTTGATATACAATTTTGAATATACAGAATAATGTATGGCGGGAAGTGATCAAATGAATTCGATCGCGAAGTCCACCACCTGTCTGTAGGATCAGCGACTTCGGAACAAACCAGCCGACGATTCTTCGTGGACTCATTAAAAACCCGTGAGCACGGCAAACGGGCCTAAAAGTTTTCGGAAAGTTCTGCTGGCGAGTAGCCGGCTTCGAATAGCAAAGTTTGGAAATGCAGCTGGCTCCTCCCTCTTGCTCCCTCGGAGCAGGATCACACGGTGTACCGTCCTGCAGCAAAGGGGGGTTAGCTTACCCAGTTTCTCGGGCGATCTTTAATGCGAACTTCATTAAAGATTTCCCCGGAAGTTGGATCTCTTAAACTTCTATTCATATAGATTCAAGGTCCGCGCGGAGATTTGTCGTGCAAACGTTTACCTCATTTTCAAGATGCACTTATCATCATCCCTGCACGTAACTCTGCACTTTATAGTCTCTAATTGCAGTCGAATGTCATTTAAATAGAAAAGAGTGTATCGAAATTCTGACACGGGTCACGCTCTGAAAGTTCCATTCGCCGCGTCTGTAATGCAAAAAACGGGGGCAAGGTTATGGCATTAAATTTCGGGCGAAATTGGAGTCCAAAGACGAGGGATGCTGGGCACGATCATCCCCACGTGCCTTCCCCTCGGCACTCCCTTTCCCCCAACGCTGAAACCTATATCAGAAGGTCAGCATTTTACATCGCTTTTGACATTTAAAGGAACGCTCGTGAAAACAAGAAACCTTGGCCCTTGTGGAAATTGCTCCGAAGCGCCGTATTAACTTTAAACGGAAAGGCAAGGAAATATAGTCAGACGTATCACTGTCTTCCTCTACTGCGCATGCACCCTTCCCCTCCTCCCGGGTCTTGGCTTATCGACATGAAAGGAGGTCAACATAATATTCCACGTAAATCAGTCATCGTGTTTTTGCACGCTATCGTCCTTCGAAGTTGTAAAAGGCTTGTGAAACTACTCTCCGTCCCGAACCATCGACTCCGTCCCCCCCCCCCCCCCCTTTGTTTGGAAAACATTCGACCGATCGATTTCGAGCACACGTCGAGGCGGTGTACCCTGGATGAAAAAGAGGGTGGAAAAGTTGTTGGGGTCGTGGCGATCGGGCGGCGAACGTGGGTGGGATGGGAAAGGGCGAAGAAAGGCCGCGCGGAAAAGTTTCAGGGTAGAGATTCTCGCGTCAACCTAATTCCGACGATTTCAATCACGGTCTCACCCGGATCGCAGCCCTCGCTCCGCCCCGACGGGAGGGACGTAGCCAAGCCGCCAGTTTCTTTGACTTGCGAATTATTAAACCGACTGCGACGTTGGCCGACGTCGGGGGTGGTTTTTAAAGATGTATAACGGCCGTACAGTTGGGGAAGAATTGGTGGGGCAGAAGCGGCTGGAAATTCGAGGGAATTTTCGAGCGACAGGGTTTCATCCTCGATAAGTTCTTTGTGCGAAAAACCTCCCATTGTTCGGCCATTCTGTATAATGTAAACGTAATACCTATTTGGCCGGGCGAACGAAAATTCATTTCCTCGCGAGTACAATCGACGTAGGTTGTTAACGAAGTTAGCGACTTCTTAAAATACATAATTTCGTGTATTCCTCGCGGTGACTGGGGTAAAATGGCCAGTAGTTAGACAGTTTAGCTGATTCCGAAGTTTACATCAAGGTGTTTCTTAGAAATATCTGTTGTATTAAAAAGAAACCAAAAGCTTTGCACGTAAAAATGTACAAATTTAAAGTAAAAAATTAACGTATTTAAGGATAAAATGATGAAAATTCTACTCATAGCCTATATTACCAGTGGATGGACAATAGGGCTAGCAGATGGACAGTTCCGAACCAATAGATGGACGGGTGTCTGGCTAGACTTATTAGCTATAGTAGCTACCTAGATTAAGTTAGTTTTTGTTAAAATACAGTTTATTTCACCTAAACTAAAAACGTATGGAGTCTTCATTGCCAGAAAACGGTGCAAAAGGTTATAGTCCCAGGCCGCAAATAAAATGAGGTTATCTTTAGCCTAAAGTGGCCAGATGTCAACGCATGAAGTGACTCGCGCATGGTGGCGTGAAACCGTACATAGAAATACATTTTTCGCGTACACAATTTTTTTTCGATAAATATGTTAATGTTTTATGAAACCAGAAACGTTTCTTCTACAAAATAAAAAAACAATAATGCAGATTAAAACTCTAGTTCTTTCAATATTAACGACTAACCAACGATTCGTCCAGCTACTGGTCTTTTTACCCTGCTTCGGGCAATTATATGATCCATTCGAAGGTCTTCTGTAACTCTGTACAAAGTAAGTAGATTTTTAGCTAGTCGGCGATATTCCTTTTTACATGTAAAGAGGAATCATGTCGCAGTACGCATGGTACGGCTCCGTGCCCCATCAGGTTCTCGAAAGGAACCCTCGTCGCTTTGAAGTTCCTCGTCGGCCCTCAATTTTCCTCGAGCCCCCTACGTGGCCATTGTTAGCGGAATTCTTTTCAACCCTCCTGTTTGTAAATCTTCGCGCGCGAAAGCTGCCACGCTACTCCCCATTGGTTTCGTTTCGCAGCCGGAGTAACATTAAGCATTCCGATTTATTCCCGACGCGCGGCCGAGTTTTAACAAACATAACGAACCAGACATTCAGTTCGTAATTTCGGGAGTATGCTTTCACATCCCCAGAGCAGAGTCAGAAAGGAATGTTGCTTGAATGTGTAAATCGGTGTATTCGTTTAGGCTGCTTTCTGAACTGCTAAGCAGTCTTGCAGGTCAAAGTGGCCGTGGTGCATATAATTATTATTATTATTAATTGACGGGAGAACCCTTTAGCATACAAAAAATTAAACAAGTTAAGTATAGAACGTATAGAAAAAAAACGTACAAAAAATGAAAAAATAAATAAATAAAATAAACAGAAGATATAAAATAACGAAAAACATAACAGTCTTCTAATCTTCAACAACTCAGTACCAATGGTAGGAAAATTAAAGAGGAAAATTAACACTCTTGGTGTTCGTACACTTTCATTCCCTTCAGGTATTCTTATCTAGAAAGTCTCTAGATGCCTTTCTTTCTATAGCTAGATTGCCTGAAATAAAATACTCGAAATTTGATCACGTTGAATTCGAAATACTCGCAGGATGCCTCCTTCGCGCGCGAAGAGTAATGAATGCAGTAATAAGATTGACAAGAGGAGGAGGATCGAAATGGGAATACAATTTTATAATTTGATGCAGTTGAACGTTCGAGCTTCACCTTTGGTTGATTTTTTCACACTTTGGGTTCTTTTCCGCCGTCCCGTGGATCTTAACCGCGATCTTGAACAAACTTTCATCCCCCTCCGCCCTTTCCATCCCACCCCGTCGTCGTTGTCGACCTTCCGTCTAGCCTGTTATCGAACGACACGAACTTCTCCACGAACTTTACAACCGGGGTCATTCCGGATAACGAATTTCCATGCCCCGCCTCTTCTCCTTTTATTTCCATCTTACAGCCCCTCTCTCCCCCTTGTTCTTTCCGCCTTTCCATTTCTGGAATCTTTATGATTCTATTTCTGACGAAGCGGTAATCGAGCAGCGAATTCCCAACTTGGCCTCCCGCGTTTTAAACGGCCCCGTTGTTCGATCCGAGTTTCCCCCGTCTTTAAAGGAACCGCCCCCCCCCATCGCTTCGATCCGTGACAGCCGACTTCAACGGAAAACTGGTATCGTCAAATATTAAACATAAATCCCCTCCCGGGTTGAAAATTTAATCGCGAACGATCGGCCATTCGATATTCCGTCTTAATGGTCAATTACCCGGGATATTTCTGCCATGAATCATGAATTTATTTCGAATCCACCCCCGGTAGTACAGTTTCAATCGCAGGGGCTTTAATCTCCCCGATTTCTTCCATTTCCTTTTCAGCCGTTGTATCAATTATAAATCGAGCTCGGAGGTCCTCGAGCATTTCGAGGCGAGCGTTCCGCGCGACGGACAGGGGGAGGGAGAGAGAGAGAGAGAGAGAGAGAGAGAGAGAGAGAGAGAGAGAGAGAGAGAGAGAGAGAGGGGGCTACGATTCTTCGTCGGCGTCTGGCATCGAGCCGATTACCACGGCAATTCCTTGCAGATTTAGTTTCCTAGGGGCTTAATTACATATCGGTAAGCCGATCGCCGGCTAACGATGTTTACCGGCTTTCAGCGAACTTGGAAACTGCAAGCTCTGGGGCCCCCGGAAGTCGGGGATCGCGAACAGCATCGCGGAAACGCTCTTTAACTGGCTACAGTTCCGTTTCACGACCGCGCGATCCTCCCTCGTCTCTCACCTTTTCTGTCGCCCCCACCGCCGCGGCCACCCTCGCTTCCTAACTCGCTGTTCCGTTTGTTTTCCTCCCTCGTTTCATATTTCTCGCTTTCCCCATGAATCTTCCGCTTCCGTCGCGCCCTGTCGCCGTGAAAGCCCGTCGAGCGTGATTTAAACCGCTTTTCACCTCTGCCGCGCAACGCGCTCGGCCACGCTCTTCGAATGAACTGCTGCAGCGTTTCAGATTCTTTCGTCGACCATTGGTGAGACGGGAACAGGAAGCCCCAACGTTTGTATCCCGGTGATCAGGTTTGGTTTGACCATATGGAGATCAGGCCAAGTATTCAGTAAAACAGCCAAATACATTAGGAACGACCAATAACTTGAGGGACTTGTTTAATCAGGATCAAGTGGTGAGCAACCCTTTTTTTCATTTGATACTTTCATTAGGTATATGGGAGCCGCGGAGAAAGAGGGCCTCGGTCCCGCAGCTGCCATCCTGGGCACGAGATTCGCCCTCGAATGTCTCCCACACGGCTCTTCTACGAATGTCTTCGCCACAGCGAGTTTCTCTTTTGGTGTACTACTCCAATCTCAACTAGGGCTGGGACTATTCGAATAATTTAATATTCGAATATTTTACAAGCATTCGAATGCTACGAATTAACTTCGAATATTTCAGTATTCGAATGCTACGAATAAACTTCGAATATTTCAGTATTCGAATGTTATTATTCGAATACTGCTATATTTGAATAGCATTGGAATACTTTAATATTTGAATAGTATTCGAATAGCATTGGAATACTTTAATATTTGAATAGTATTCGAATACATTAGTATTCGAATACTTGGATATTCGAATATTCTCGAATACTTGGATATTCGAATATTCTCGAATACTTGGATATTCGAATTATATTCGCCAAATAATTGAGCAACTGAAGTATTCGAATATTCAAATACCGAAAAATTCGACAAATAGTCCCAGCCCTAATCTCAACCTCTCTTTCTTAAAGTTGCGCAAAGCGTAACTACCATTCCTTTTCGTTACTGCATTGCGCACCCCCTCTCTTCTAACTGTCACACAACACGCTTCCCCACCCTCTCCCGTGGTGGGTGTTACCTCCACCCCTCTTCTGATACCACTTTTGGGAGCCGCAGGAAACGAGAACCTGGTTCCCACAAGTACGCGATACCCTATGATTAAAAGAAGATTGCAGTGACCATTTCCTGCACCCTGTTGTCTCTCCCCGTTTGGGGTCGAAGGACACGGGAAGTAAGAGAAACAGACGCTATAACAGTGGCGGAGTACGCGCGGCGTGGTCTTTAATATTTAAACACCCTTGGACGTCGTTCTAAATATTTAGATTTCTAGCCCCTTTTCTCGGCGAGGCAAGCTGGCATTTTACCTTCGCCGTAGTTTTTCTCGCTCCTTGTCCTACTCTCCTCTATCTTTCTCTCTCTCTCTCTCTCTCTCTCTCTCTCTCTCTCTGCCCCTTCGCGGCACCGTTTGTGGCTCGTAATGAAATTGCTAGGTAGAGAGTCTTCCTCCACCACTTTTACGCGTCCATCCACCCCTTCTGCCTTTCTTTTTCTTCCTACGTCTCCGCTAAGGTCTTTCAGGCCTGTTTATTTTTACGCCATAGCCGTAGAGACCATCCCCCCCCCCCCCCTTGACGTGTTCCTCTTTTGTTCGTTTAGAATCCACGAGACGCGGTGGGCATCCCCGTAATATCCGTTCGTGTTTTCAGCAACAGCGCGGTCCCTCCGATTTGCATACGCGAGAAGTCGCTAAATCTTCGTTTAGCCTTTTACGAAACTCGACGCGATACTTGGCGACTTTCTTGCAGCCGTTTGGAATTATGATTATGGTGTCTTGAGTCCCGCGGATCATCTTGCAATAGGTACCATTGCAGGTTCTGCTCGGAAACAAGACACCTTTCTATTGTGTTTCGATCTATATAACTGAATCATGACTTTGGTTTCGTATAAGTGGTTAATTTAGAATCTTATTGGAGACAGACTTTTTGTGTTTTTTTACTTCTTTCCTGCGCTTCCAAAAGTATAACGATTAAGGGGACATTCTCATCAAATCGCTAAAAAATAGGTGATCTTTGGGATTTTGTTTTAAAAAAAAAGTATACAACTCGCGGTAAAAAAAAATTTATGGCCATATGGAAAAAATTGTTATTTTCCTGTAGTGGTTCGATTGCTACGTGGCAGATAGTGTTACAACAATAAAACGCGTCGATGGTAGCCAGTAGGGCTGGGACTATTCGAATATTTTACAAGTATTCGAATGCTACGAATAAACTTCGAATATTTGAGTATTCGAATGTTATTATTCGAATACTGCTATATTCGAATACTGATGTATTCGAATTATATTCGTCGAATAGTTAAGCAACTGAAGTATTCGAATATTCGAATACCGAAGAATTCGACAAATAGTCCCAGCCCTAGTAGCCAGTACCTATAACTCGACGCAGGGTTGTCCAAAATGAAAAAACCAAAGATATTCCCATAAATTATACCAATCGCTATCGTGTCAGTCTTTAAGAAGACAAAGAACGCAGAATGGCGTCTTATAACATATACCGAGTATTCTTCAGATTCTACACTGTAGATATATTACGCAAAAAGATCGATTTTCTAGAAAATTTTAATGAGAATGTCCCCTCGGGTACACGAAGCATTATAACATCTAAATACGTAAACCACCACGAATTCAACGATCCACGTCTCTAGTTAGCTCTGGGGGTGGTCCCCGGTCATAACTCCGCGGTGCCTTCGTCCTGGGCGATCCCGTAACCGTTATTGATGGGAAATTACGGGGGTAACCCATGGAAGTTTGTAGAAGCAGGCAGTCGAATCTGCCGCGATATACCGCCGGAGACTCGATGCTGTGCATGGCACGAGAAGATTACAGCGGCCACGCGAAGGGAAGAAGCTCCGCAGCAATCCAGAGCCCTGTGTATTCCGCGGAGATTATCGTGCATAGATTAGGGACGATTACATTGTTCCGAAACGGCGTCTCGCCGCTGGAGTACCGGGCATCGTTCCCTTCCCTCTGGGAATTCCATTCGCGGAGAAACGGACTCCGGAGGAATATGCCCGCAATTCCGCGAAACTTCCTGCTACCCCCGCAACGAAATAATTCTGGGACGAACGTAGTTCTTAATTATGGAAAGCGACTGGCTTGCGCTTGGCCCAACGTTTCTCCTTCGATTTATCAGAATGTCGATACATCGACAACTTTCATGTCACTAAGTAGTAAATTGTTAGTAAGTTAACAGTTCCTAGTTCGTTATAAAGCGAAGAGAGCTGTGCGCAGAGTTCCTCAGGTTCTTCTTGCGAGAAGATATGAAGTAGAGTATAAAAGATTCCAAGCTTCGGTTCATCGAGAAACGCAATATGTACCGCGTGAGTGGATCCCACTACCATTTACCACCCTTAACCGAGGCAGAATTGCACGTGAAAGGTCCTCGGAGTATCGCGAGCGCCGTGTTCGTTGCCGTTCTTCCTGCTAGTCGGTGCACTCGGTATTCAAGAGGGCATTCTACATCGGTCCACGTCGAACGGAATCAAACGAAGACCGCTCCGGCGCTCGGTAATGCTCTCTGCTTTACATAATTACAGCCCGATTCTGAAATATGTAAATTCAACGAGTCGTTATCGCGCTGCGTCGCGATGAATGCTGCAGCACCGTGGAAGGTTACACAGAACGCTTGCACAACGCAGCCCCCCGTTCGTTGAATCCGAAGCGCTATTTAATATTTAGCAGCCCATTATGAATCAATCAGATAGCCGATATCTCTTTCTCTCTGTCTCTCGCCCTCGTAATCCTGTATTCTATCCAGCGTAGATATACAGCGTGATACGCACGTTGATTAAAAGCGATTACGTCGTTCTCCGACGGTACTACGAATTTCTATCGGCATTCCTGCGCGAATTCCTTTCGTCCCTCAATTTCGAACGGCGAAATCGCCTCGCGAATACCGAACCGCTGCTGGCGGGCTTTGTTTATTGTTCGTCGAGTCGCGAGAGTGATTTACGGCGCACAGTCTATTTCACCTGTATTATATAATTATTGCCCATCCATTTGCTCGTATTAATATTTGTCAGGCTCTTTTCTTTCTAAAACAAAAAACAAACAAACAAACTCGACCTTCGCAGTGATTTTTTTTATCGCGTTAGCATCTACCGTGCATTGGCCGCCACTGTTCTTTTAATTTCAATTTCATTTTATTTGTATTAATTAGTATTGTGTTCTTATGGTTAGGATTATTAACAGCTCCTTCTGCTGCTTCGCCTTTATTCTAATCTTATCCTCTCTATGTGTACTATATCTTTCACTTAATGAGTAAATAAAGTCGTAATAATAATAATATCTCGGGGATCATATCAAACCGTTTCAATCGAAAGGCGCAGGCTTCTCGGACCCATCTTAGGTGAATCAAGTCGTAGAAAGCGAACGTCTGCCGCGGCGCAGTTGCCTGGCGTAAAGGTAAAAGGGAAATCCGTTGGCGGACGAGGCGTAAAGGATTAGACAAGGATAACCGCCTAATTAAGTCGTAGCGTCGACGGGGGAGACGCATCTGTTCGCAGCGGATCGGGGCAGCGATCAATCGTAAACGGCGACGGGGCTCGGAGGTAGTCGGATGTTGAGTCACGACCGCCGTGGAAAGCGAACAACGAGCTTTCAGGCTCTCGAAGGTCTCGAGCGAGACGATAATAATTCCGCCGGCACACGTTTCCCCCGTGTCACGAGCGAACGAGCGAGCGAATTCTGCGTCTCGCATTCGGAATTCGCTTTCTCGGTCGACCTGGATTTTCCCACGGGCAGGTTTACCAGGAATCTGGGTCTCCGGCCGATAAACTCGTTATTCGCGGTCGACGTGTCTCGTCCTCGGTGAATATCGATCCGCATTATCCGTGGAAGGGCCCCCTCCCCCTCCCCCCCCGGCTGGTTATCAGTAATTCGGTGACTCGCCCGGCTTCCACGAGAGACGCGGGTGAATCGAGCGCGTCAAATCCTCGATTCGTGAGTTACCGGCGAATGTCCCCGTCGGAGACGCGGATACACGTGTCTGTTGGTGGATTGTCAATTTAATAATGGAGGGATGGTGAGAGGAGAAGACAGCGGGATGAAGAAAGTGAAGAGTACACGTTACGCTTGGGTATATTTATTATCGTTAGCGAATTCAGTAGCAGTTGCAATCGCAGGTACCACCTTGATAACTCGATGATCATTAAAATCTAAAATTATGATCACGCCAAGGGGATTGTTTATTTATTTCTTTATTTATTTATATATATATATATATATATATATATAAACGGGATAATGTCCCATTAGTGTACAAGAAAAAACAGAGAAATAGACATAAAAGAAAATAGAAAAAGTAATTAATGATACACAAATCGCATAACAAATAAGCATACAGTACTTAAAGTAATTAAACAGTTCACGCATCATAAACAGCGAGATTACATAAGTTTATCAAGGGCTTTGTTAAAGGAATAGGTTGATCCCGTAAAAAAATCAAGAGAGACGCCGAAAGCGTTTGCAACATTACAAATGCGATTTACCGGGTCCGATTATCCTAAGCAGTCACCGATTTGCTGTGATTAGTTGGGTATCTGCGATGTCGACGCTTTACACTGAAACGTTTATTGCCATTTATTCGATACATAAGTGTAATCTATTATTATCGTGTTCACCGAACAATGCCATCGTGGTGTTTACTCCCATTTATCCTCGAATCGTCTGCTACTTTCCAGTCGACTCCAATAAGGCATCCAACTCTACCTGAAGGTTATAGGTACAGAATTAGCACGCTCAAGTGGGGAAATTACGTCTGACCGTGGGTGGCAGGAATGTAGTGAAGTTGCGAAAGACGCCCAAGGGGTGTGTCAAGCGATACCCTTGAGGGTAAGCTAAGCGTGCTTTTCTCAACTCATTACGTGGCATCGCGCCTCGGGAAACAGTACAGAATTAGTATCACCTTCGAACCGAAAACTCGTGGAATATTCTGGTACGTCGCGATCGATTACCAAACCCTTGTATTCACTTATCAACGCCTTATCCGCCAACGGACTACCCACGGAACGTATCAATTTGCCTTTATCGCGGCGGGCTCGATAACCTGTTCGATTCGCTGCAGCGTGTAATCGATTTTCCGTCCATTCGTCCGCCGCTTAGCCCGCTCCCGTGGATCGCGTTACTAATAATCCTTTCCAAGAACTAGCACACGCCCCGTGACGTCCAGGACGCGTTCAAATTAACAGGCTCATCCTCGCTCGGCCATAAATCCGTGAACAAGCCACGTTTTGCGCGCGAGCCCCGGATCGCAACGTCGAACACGCGGGGCCGCGTCCGTGTCGGTGGTACACGCTGGAAGCTCCGAGTAATTACGTTAGCCGGCGAATTAATTAACCGACAGACGACGGGGCTATCGATGCCCGGCTCGAAGGCGTTGGACAGCCCGCGCCAACCTATCGATCGTTGCGCGGCCGATCGAGGGGACACGCCGGAAGGCGTCTTCGGCTGAGCCGAAGGATCATCGATCGGGGATCGCACGCTGTCATCGACCTCGAGCGTCTCTCGTCCTTGAGTATCTGTCTAATCATCGATGGTAATTATGTCCTTCGAAAGCGACTTGCATCGGCTTAGGAGACAAACGGGGATATGAATATTAATACCTTTCTTCCGGCCCTACAAAGCTGCATGGAGATTTATTACCGCTTTCCTTCCTTCCATTGTGATTGATGAGTTAAACGACTGTCACTTGTGCAATGGATATGAAATGGTTCGTATATTTTGGGATCGAGGGAGCTGAATCTGGAACTGGATTCCTTGCGCCCACTCTGCGATGGGATTTCGCATGAGACTTTTCTATCACGTGACAAGAATCTTAGCAACAACTAAAAGTAAATAATGGAAACAGTCGCGAGATTCTTGAAAATTTATCATGAAACTTGTCTCGCGAGAGTTTAGTTTCGTGAAACTAATGGCGAAATAATTAAAAGATAATAAAGTAATGATATAATTGTTTCAGGGAGATTAAAGTCTCGTGTAAGACACGATACTTTTGTCTCACCGTCGACGCACCTTTAGAATATCAAAATGATCGTCATTTCACATTTCAAATTTTGTAGGATTCGGGAGTAGGGCTGGGACTATTCGAATATTTTATAAGTATTCGAATGCTACGAATAAACTCCGAATATTTGAGTATTCGAATGCTACGAATAAACTTCGAATATTTGAGTATTCGAATGCTACGAATAAACTTCGAATATTTGAGTATTCGAATGCTACGAATAAACTTCGAATATTTGAGTATTCGAATGCTACGAATAAACTTCGAATATTTGAGTATTCGAATGCTACGAATAAACTTCGAATATTTGAGTATTCGAATGCTACGAATAAACTTCGAATATTTGAGTATTCGAATGCTACGAATAAACTTCGAATATTTGAGTATTCGAATGCTACGAATAAACTTCGAATATTTGAGTATTCGAATGCTACGAATAAACTTCGAATATTTGAGTATTCGAATGTTATTATTCGAATAGTATGGTATGAACTATGAAGTGGGTTAAAATTAGCTTAGAAGGTTTCACCATGACTATATTCGAATAGTATTCGAATACTTGGATATTGGAATTATATTCGTGAAATAATTAAGCAACCGAAGTATTCGAATATTCGAATACCGAAAAATTCGACAAATAGTTCCAGCCATATTCAGGAGTAGAAGTCTATAAATCAGCTAGGAGAAATTGATTAGAATCGCTAACTGACAAATCGAGTGCTGCATGGACAATCTTGACTGGAGCGCGGAAGTCAAAGGGCAGAAAAACTCTTCGTATCCCCGACGGTTGCGCATGAATTTCGAGCGAGAAGACCGGTTTTCGGGTGGGGGAGAGACGTTTAAGCTTGTCGCCCACGACCCCGAAGATGAAATTCAAAGAAGCAATTCAGGTGAGGCTCACCCGTGATTTATCGACTGCTCGAAGTGTGGCGCGCGACCCCTATCTCTCGGATCTGGGAGACGAAGTTCTCAGGGCGTAACGGTGAAGGGTGTATCCGGCTGAAAGCAAAAGGTCTCCTCCTGTTTCCTCGAGGCAAGAAAATAAGGATGGGTCCCGCGCTCCGGCGGCGAGGAAAGTGCCGGCTGGATGGAAGCCGGAGCATCGATCCTTGCCAGCCCCGTTTTAGAGATAAGACCATCTTCTCCGTCTTCCAAGAATTGCATTCGCGCCAGCGTATTACTTCTTGCATTTACGATCGAGCCCCTCCTCCTCCCTCCCGCACGGTATCAGTCGGAAGGGTTCATCTTCCCGTGAAATATTGGGTACACTGGGTGGAGATTTAATCACGATCGCGTATTAGCTCGATAGATCATGTTCTACGTTGCCCTGCCCCGTGAACTAACTCGAGTTTAGTTCGCGACGAAGATTAATTGCCATTCGCTCGACCAATCTGTCTCTTCATTTTGCCCCAATTGTTACGATTCGATGGGGTGTGGTTTCCGAGGACGCAGCTTTAAAATCGTAAGCTATCTTCTCTGCTCACGTCGTGAAAAGAAATAGCCTTTAAACAATCTGGAAATCAATCATGGAATTCCTATTTCCAACCATGACCGACTTTGGGGAGAGTCATTGAATACGCTTGACTGATCGCCATGGTTTCACCGCCTCTGAATTTACGACACCTCTCTGCTGGCATTCAGAACGAAATAGATCAACCGACTGAGCACAGATCCGCCTTTATTCAAAAGTTTCTATCGAATTCTGAACGCACGCTGCTGCGTATTTCAAGCTTCATCTGATTCCGAACATTACACGTAGCACTACGATTCGATACTCGCTTCTCAGAAATAGAACATTCTAGCAGCTATAATTTCCACCGAATTCGATCGGGCCCAACTTGAAAGTCAACGCAAGCGAGAATACTGGGAAGCTTTTCTAATTTAACTGCAATAGTTACAAGTTAATTATTCGCAGCTCTTCCGTTACGAGCCAGCAGGCTTTAAAATGCCGGTACTGATCGTTGTTAATCGGAAGCAGGGAGAAACGGAGCAGCTTTAAGTCGCGATTACACGGGACGTTTCCGCAGTTGGTAACAGGTGGCCCGAAAGTATCGTAAATAGAGCTTCCTTTAACAGCGGTTCCCGTCCGGCATCGAGCAATTAAACTATCCGACTGGATCTAATTAAGAACGCCAGACAGTCCCGGATTGAAATTATTCCGCCTGCCCCTAAATTCCCCCCCCCCTCCCCCCCCCCCCCGCGGGATTCAATCGACGTCCGCCGCCAGACGAAATTTAATCGGCGGAATCAATTAAAACGGAACGGGGCAAGGAGGTCGTCCGAGGAAAAACTCGTCTGCGCGGCCGAAGCATCGCCGGGAAAAGTTGTGCTCGACGCGTTGCTGGCCTTAATTGCTCGCGTCACGTTCGCAGCGTGAGGCGGGAATGAAAATTTCATCCTGCAACGTTTTCGTGTAATCGATAGAACTTCTGCTAGGTACAGCTTCGTGTTCAAACAAGTGAATGGGGACACGGTTTATCAACGAAAAGCGATCTTGCTCCAGCGAAATCGCGATTACTCTTTCAGCAACGTCAGCGTCTTTTTCGGTACGGTCGACGGATATATCCTGACGGCGGAAGCCGTTTAAATTATTTTCAGCAGTACCTATTTTCATTCCGTTAATACACGCGAGTGATACAGAAATAAAATTTAATCCGTACACTGACATTTAAATCCATAACTATCACTGAGAATTAAGTTAGCTTTACTGGTTACACGAGTGACAGAAATGGCCCGGGCCAGGCGGGCCGACTGCTCCTTTTACTACACCGTGCCGTAAAGGTTGAGAACAGTGATCAATAAGATTACTTTTGTGGCTATGCAGAGACAGATTAAAACCGTGAAATACCGAGCTAATTGGAAGGCGGTGGGTAGTTAATCCAGTGTCGACAAGTAACGAGTACGTAAGCACAGAGGGACACCCCCGAGCGGCCAGACTGCTTGTTTTCTTCTTCGACGAGCAGAACGGGATAAGCTCGTAATACGTTTTTCGAAACGTCGCATTGCTCGAGTCGGCACCGGCGTGCTTTCGAGGCTCTGTGGACAAAGGGGAGTCGGGGTTGGAAAGGACGGGGGAGGGGGGGGGGGGAATGGAGACGACGGGGTTGAACGAGATATTGCCGGTGCCAAGACGCCGGATGTGTAAGCTCGCGAACCACCGGAGGAAAATACTGCGATGACGGTATATACGACTTTATTCCATCCCTCTTCGCTCGCAGCGATGCCGCCGCTCGTGACCCCAGCAACTATTGATATTTTCATCTCTGATCTCCTAGAAACATTCGCTTCCGTTCTCCCCGAGGAGACTTCCATCTCCGGGAAGCCGGGCGAGGGCCGTATAAATCCGCGGGCTATCCGCGCGATCGGGTCGCGAGCTGTTCGCCGATCTGATCGCGTTAAAATAAAAGCTCCCTCAAATCGTAAGAAGACGAGCCGTCGACGGGAAATCATCTCCTCGAGCTTTGGCTGGGCTCGCGTCGGCAGGGGAAAAAAATGTTGCTTTATTATCTCGGGCGAAGGTCGCGGAGGCACGAGCAGACAGAGTCGTCAGAATTTCTTTTGTCGAATGAAAAGCGGCCTCATTGGCTGTCGCGGTGAAAGGGAGCTGGGCAATTTCGCCGACTGGATTTTTCCCGTGTTCCCGTCGACAGTCTCGTGACACGTTACAACCTTCTCCCCCCCCGGTACCACGGATCCGGCGAATTCCCCTGGCTTTTCTCATCGTCCTCCTCGCTTTCATCCCGCTGATTCCGCGCGGGCACTTTCTTAGCCGCGGGGAACCCGCTTGCGCGAATGTTCTAGGACTCTTCGGTGGAATTGTCCTTTATGCAAATTGGTCGTCAAAAATTTGACGTTATATCAGCGACGAGTCGTGAGCCACGTCTAGAGCGTCAGGCTTGGTTACGTCGTCGCGTGAGCGAAGGGCTTTGGTGTCTTTACAGTAAAAAGGTTCCGAGATGTTCATAAGCGGCGGATCCCGCGTAGGTAGTCATTTCACGTGGAGCGTAATTCCTGTCTTGAATCGAAAGCGACGAGAGACCCCATTCGGAATTCTGTTTATGTCTCGGCGCAACGATTGCACGGCAGAATGATCCGCGGGAAGGGTGGGAGCGCCTTCGACACGCCGGTTACGACCTTGCCCTGATTGTAACTGCTCGTGCTTTCAAAGCTCTCGCGCCTTTACAGACACTCTACAGCACGCTCTCATTTCACGCTTCAACGGCGTGCCGTGCCGATTCCTCTATTCCTCGTCCGTCCCTGTTCTCTCGGATTCCAATCGACTGCGATGCCGATTCTTTCCGCGGAACGGCGGATCAGGTAAGAACGTTCCCGTAGCCGTGGAAGTCTCGCGCGTCGATGGGATCGTTACAGCTGACTCGTTATTTCAATGTTTCATCGGTCGAATTACCGTTGTCTTCTACACTGGTATATTTCCCGCCGGTTCTAATGGAAACGCACGAATAATACAGACTTTAGAGTCTGAAGTTTAGGCACTTGTGCTCCTCGTCAACCTTTACTGCTATGCGACATGGCGCTTGATAATACTAATATTAGTAGCAACGTATTTGTTGCATCACCAATTGAAAATAATTAAATGATGAATGAGCGAGGGTCAGCAATAAACACTTATTATAAAATTATGTTTGCAGCTCGATTGATTCCACGTGCTGTAAGAATTGTTTGGATACGAAGCAAGAAAATGAAAGTAGTCTCTAATTAATTAGTTCCTTAAATTAATAGCTTCTTTTACTCGCTTTAATTAGGGCTGGGACTATTTGTCGAATTTTTCGGTATTCGAATATTCGAATACTTCAGTTGCTTAATTATTTGACGAATATAATTCGAATATCCAAGTATTCGAATACGGATGTATTACGGAGGTAATACAATTGTCGAACAGACACTGAGTGAAATCAGGAAGAAATCAAGTACGAAGACAGATAAAATTAGACTAAGACAATACAATATAAACGTGGTAAAGGTAAATACTGCCGAGTGCCGATAGTAGGTTCGCACTTTTAGAAATCTGTGATCTGGAATGGAAGTTCTAAACATACATATACGATAGAAAAACTCCTTTATTTTCCTGTAAAAATCAAATAACAAATAATAAAATAATTTATTTGTCAAATACATTACTGCTCAAATAACATTATTTCAAATACAGTAATACAGCAAATAACTAACAAAATAAGAATTTTATTTCAATAATAATTTGAACAATAATTTATTTCGATAACGCCCAACCCTGATTCGAATAGTATTCGAATACATCAGTATTCGAATATAGCAGTATTCGAATAGTATTCGAATAATAACATTCGAATACTCAAATTTTCGAAGTTTATTCGTAGCATTCGAATACTTGTAAAATATTCGAAGTTTATTCGTAGCATTCGAATACTTGTAAAATATTCGAATATTAAATTATTCGAATAGTCCCAGCCCTAGTTTTAATGAAAACTGTTCATTCACCGGTGCGTGTTTATTTACTGGTACATCCACTCTACACATCAATGGACTTAAAGCTAAAAGCTGAACAGACGAATCTAGGTCAAGGAGAGGAATAAAGGAGTGGGCAGCACGTTTAAAAGACGAGAGAGATGACAATGAACGAATTTCCAGGGGAATAGAATTATAATAATAGGAAGATGCATAAAAGAGGGATGCCGTAAATTTAACAGTATGATGAGCTGGGACAGTCAAGCCAAGATATCGCCCAGTGCAAGGTGCATTAGCGGTGTGCAGAGAATATCCCATATTGCTATTCAACCTCGCCCCTTTACCATTACATCGCATAAACCAATCGATTAATTAGTGCCGCCAGTGCAAGCACAGGTTCGTTTCAGAACCGCCGAGATCTTCGAGGCAACTCGTACCCGAGCGGACGGGGCATAGAATCGATTATCGTTCCACTTTTACGTCCCCTTTCGGCGACGGGGTAATTCGTGTTCCTCGGTCTGGGTCGTGTGCTAACGAACGAATAACAGGAGCCACGGGAGGCGATACGAAAAGCGTGAAAACAAAAGGAGGAGAGGAGAGAAACGGGGCGTTGTGGCTGGAACACGAAGGCAGCGCGGAAGAGAGAGGGAAGACCGAGGCGGAGAAAGCGAGGGAACTGCATCGAGAGACTACCGAATGCAATATGATTCCCACCTCGACGTTCGAGTCCGCGCCTCATGGAATATGCATGACATGCTAATGCGACTTGTACCTAATCTAATTATACAGTTCCACGCGAGCCGCCACCTAACCCCTTTGGCCTATCCTATCGTTTCTTCGAGCATACGCACGTACGCATACACGTGCGCCTCGCCTCTGCCCGTCGAGCCTACAGCTTCTCCAACCCGTGATTCCATCCGCGACTCCCCTGGCGCTACAATTTTCCAGCCGGAGCGGAAACGCGGCTCGCTCACGTTTCGGTGGGAACTCCGAGCGTTCCGTTTTCACCCTCGTCGCGGGTCAACGAAGCGTATTATTTATCTCTCCACTCGTTACAGAGTGACACTCTTACCGCACCTGATTCAAGCAGGATCACTGGCAGCCGCGTGGCCGTGATTCTGGTCGGCGATCTTTCCCGGCTGGGCTCGTGGTGTACCTCGCCACGAGGAAGTCGTTTCGCGCGTCGATGCAAGGGGGTTTCCAGAGGGGGGGGGGGAGTCGGTCGAAAGGAGGAAGAGCCACGGATGGGACTGGATTCAGCGTGGAACGGGGTTAACGTACCCGTGGCATCGTGCACGATGCATTCGGCCTGTTGCACCATGCAGCAGCACGGCGAGTGGATGCGCGCGTTACTTGAGACGCCTCGCGCGTTGTAATTGGCTCGCACCGGGACAGAATCTTCGTCGTCGATCTCAAGGTCACCTGGGCGTCGGGGGATAGGTCGAGGGGGTCAACGACCCTCGGCGGTCCCTCCCCGCCCGGAGACCTACGCGAGACGCACGTGGACGCGCGTCCGAGCCCCGCCGCAGGAGAGCCGGGACCCTACGTCCCTTTCGTTCGTTGCGCCGACTCGCGACGACGGATGGGTTCGTTGACTGCATCGGCGGAGTACGAAAGGGAGCAGAGCTCGAGGCAGCGTGGGCGTGCTGCCATTCACCGGAGTCCGATTTAGGTGTACACGTTAATTGGCGTTTCGTCGGGGACAGTGATTACCGCCGAGCCATTCGGCGCACCGACGCCACCGTTGCGTTCGCGGTGCTCTGCGATGGATGGCGTGCGACCAAGGGAGCCGTGTATTACCGTTTTCACTCGTTCGAATATATTTCGTGACGAAGATTAATCGCCCCTTGATCACATTCTCTTTAAAGGGGAACACCGCTGTGACGGCCAGAAAAATAAGCCGTCTTTAAAGAATGCTTTTCAGCAATAATTTACAGTTTGCATGGAAAATTTATATTACCTTTAATGCACTGTCTTAAGTATCGATAATCAAATGAGAAAGGAAACAAGCATAAATTTTTAATATATTAATTCATTTTTTAGACCCCTCACAAAAACCATTGGTCGCTCGCGGGATGTGTAACTATGGAACAGCAGCTCTGAAATAGGGATGGGACTATTTGTCGAATTTTTCGGTATTCGAATATTCGAATAGTTCAGTTGCTTAATTATTTGACGAATATAATATGAATATTTAAGTATTCGAATACCATTCGAATATTTGAGTATTTGAATACTGATGTATTCGAATAGTATGGTGTGAATTATAAATCAAGTTCTTTAGGTTCATTTGTCATGGTGAAATCTTGTAAGCTAATTTTAACCCACTTCATACCATACTATTCAAATACATCAGTATTCGAATACTCAAATATTCTAAGTTTATTCGTAGCATTCGAATACTTGTAAAATATTCGAATAGTAAATTATTCGAATAACCTCAGCCCTACTCTGAAATAGAATCTTATTTTTTTTAAACCATATGAGTGTAGTTTCTGTTGTACAAACAGATTTATTGACCAAAACCAAATGGTTTGAAACACGCTCGAAAAACTGTCCATCTTTTTTTTAAAGCGCACCATTTTTACAAGAATAATTTGTTTAAAACCCCCTTCCCTTAAAACAACGTGGCTCGCGCTTGTATATCTATCGATTTTTGTACAGGTCCTTGATACGGACGTTTGGCTTTATCTTCTGTGTGTTCAGTAGTAGTAAACAGTATATGTCGCCACATCGCGTATACCTACGTGGTGGTGCGCTGTTATTAATTTATTGCCTGACAGGAGGGATCGCGAAGGTAACGAATATTCACATTGTATCGACGGCGGTGCTTGTAAGTCGCCTACGAGCAAAAGAAACCTTGAAGGTAGTTTCACAACTACCATCGACGACATAGAACAACTTTACTCGCTCCGAGCTTCGAAACGGTTCCAGAAGCGTTAACACCAGCGTGTTACTGCCATTAACCATCGAAAGGCGCTCATTAGCGCTCGCGGCGGTCTGCGAATCTTTCGCGAAAACTGCCAGTTTACGGGGCAACCTTTAATCATGCAACTTGGTTGTCGATTTCTTTCTTCTTGCCCGCGTTCGATGTTCCCCGGGAATCCGCCGTGGTAGCGGCTTTTGCTCGTTTTTCCGTCGATTCTGGAACCCCCCCGTGGCGTCGCGCGTTCAGCCAGAGAAGGGAAACCGTTTTGCTCGTTTCACTGTTTCGACGTGGCGGGAATTCGTAGCCACGGGAAGCTGATATAAAAATAATTCACCGCTCGAGTTTATTTATCGCCCGTCTATGGGCTTTCTCCTGCCCTCCGCGATTTTTAGCACCGGCGATAATCCTCGAGCCTCGAGGAAACGGGCTGGTGAGTTTTATTCCGGTGCCCGCCGGTTCGATTGAACTCCTTACGGCGACGGGATCGGCGCGGTTGCTGTAGATACAGATTGTGTTTGCGCAGCCGAGCTATGTGCCGTTAAGCTTGCCATTAGCGAGTGGCGCGCGTCGCGACGCTAAATGATTGCCATTGAAAATCGCTAGCCGCGTAGCGCCGCTGTAGGTCGCGATGACTGGGTAACGCTAAAAATAGAGGCGTAGAACGATGCCGCGGCTATTATTAAGCTTCGATCGATGCCGAGGCAGTGGCGGGCGAGTTATTTCAGTGCGGCTGGCGCGAGTAACGGGAAGAAAATGGCCCGCGACGAAGTGGAAGCCGCTCGGCGCGCGGGAAAATCAGTTTCCCTCAGGGCAGGAACGCGTCCTTGCCTCGTCTGCTTGAGGATAACGAACGACCGCGGAGCATGGATTAATCGATTCCGATAGAGTCGACGGAAGCGCAGACAAGGGGGACTGTAAAAAACGAGTGACGCGAGGAAGCGGAATCGCGAGGCAATAAAAAGGATGATTAGCTGCCGTGAATAAATCCCCGACGATTGCGTGGAATTTGAATAAAATTCCTGGGGGACGACTTTGAAGACAGGCGAAGCGTTCTTTTAATAAATTTAACTCGTCGCTCGTCGATTAATTGGGCGGCGCGAGAAAGGAACAAGCTTCGCGATGCATTCTGCTGTTCTATGTGCTGGATCCGCATGGAGAGCTCTAAAGAGGGATAATAAAAATACTAGCCAAGTCAGAAATCGATATGAATTCTACATATCGCGATTTTAATCGAGCTCTCTCGTCAGCGAGCAACTGTTATTCTGAGGATTCACATGCGGGGCTGAAACGTTGGAAATTATCAGCCCCGTATACTTCCAAGCGCCGAGGCTTTTCAATTTGCAATTCAGATGTATCGACACGCAATATCAGACAGAGTTTTTTGCAACTCCGGGATTCGCAGAAACGCGACCCAGCTGGACTGGACTGTTCCATCGATCGTTTCGATCGCAGCGAAGGGGGCGGTTTTAATTCGTCGATCGAATAAAGTGGCGGTGATTTATCGGGGTAGCGGGCTCGCGTGGCCCCGAGGGGGAGGGTTTCCCCACCATCTACGCGCATTCATAGGGCACGGAGGGGTGCGGAACCAGGCCGAGGGCTGCTACGTCCACTGGACGCTCGCGCTCGTATATTTCCACGGCCGCGCGATTTCCTGGCTAAATATGGCGCCGATAAATCGCGCGGCCGGTTTATCGGGTCCCGTTCCATTGTGTCTGGCGGCCTCTCGAACGCGCGGAACCCCACAGTCGAACCTTCAACCCCAACCAGCTAGGTCGCGGCGCGCCTGTGAACATTGGCGAACGCGATACGTCGCGGTAAATAAGCGCGCCCGATATTCGTCGCCATTATCTGTTACCAGGGGCACAGGCCCAGATAGAGTTTATTCCTTCCACGAACGAATAACCGCCGACTAGATTACTTTCAACTGAATTTATCGGCGGCTTTCCCACGTGCGCCACAGCTGGGATACTCTCTGTCTTTGATGGAAGAAGATATGACGGCAAATTGTGGCTTGTAGACTGTCTGACCGCATGAGGCATAGGGGTGGAAGTTTGTGTTGTATAGGCGGTAGCAGGGCAGGTGCCTATGGATACATGCAATTCTTTGTGCACACACTGCGGTTCGTAAGACACCTGCTGTATTTGCAGAAAATGCGATACTTACAAGGGAACACCGCGAACCCGGACTCACCGATTGGAATGCAACTTTGTGGGTTTATAGAGTGACTCAAGACAAGAACAACGGTGTGTTTCATTTGTGCCCTATCGTCCTTTAACGGGGTGAAAAATAACCTCAAAGTCAAATTAGCACTTCCACCTTTTCGCGTATAACTCTCAAAGTACAACAGACAGAAAAAAATGTTTGAAACAAAAGCTTAATGGTGCAATAAGCGTTACAAACTTGCGTTAACAAAATTTTGAAAGTGTGTAAAAAAAATACCTGAACGGAAAAAAATTTTTAAAACATTTTTTTAACGTTATTTTGTAGTGCCTATTGCACCATTAAACTTTTGTTTCAAACATTTTTTTTCTGTCCGTTGTACTTTGAGAGTTATGCGCGAAAAAGTGGAAGTGCCAATTTGACTTTGAGGTTAGTTTTCACCCCCTTAAAGGGCGATAGGGCACAAATGAAACACACCGTTGTTCTTGCCTCGAGTCACTTTATAAACCCACAAAGTTGCATATACAAATTGAATACTTCCCACTGCTGTTAATTTCAAATACCGAATAAAGTATAATTTATTAGAGTTCTTTAATAAATGTTACGTTACGCAGGCTGGATTGCCGAAATAAACGAGAGGAAATTTGAAGCGACAATAGACCTTTGTTTTTATTATATTCTTGTAGGTTATAACTCGGTTCGTTCTTCTGCCGACAGAGATATCAATTGCGGAAATCGACTTTGGTCGGTATTTTTATTGCCAACCTAACAATAAATTTCCAATATTTTTCACAATTATTCCAGATTGAGTTGGTGTCCTAATACTTACGAACAGTAATAGGGTGTTTATAAATATGTGGGACAATATTTGGGGGTCGGCTCTACTCATCAAGATAATGAGAAAAATTGGTATACCCATATGTACGATAATGCTTAGTTTTGCGGTTACAAGTGGCACTTAACGAAGTCCAGCTGTGTTTCTGCAGATCGATGTATTGATTATCATTTCGTTTTTTAAAGGCATAAAGAAAAGGATACGAATGAAAATATATTAGGTACATTAGGCCAATTGACGAACGCTCCAGTCTGCCGGTTGCCCTCAGGCCGAGTATTTTACGGAATATAAAAATACTTATAACTGCAAAGTTAACCCTCTAGTGCATAAGCCTGCCTTAAGACGGGCACCTGTTTAATCCAAGCGTTGGGAATTCTCATTTGCCAGCTCACAAATAGTGCCACAGGACACATATTCGTCTAAAAAACACGTCAATCTGAGTTTTCATTTTGCCAGAAATCTAGTTTGAAGTGCATTTTTGAGCTACGCACGCTGCAAAAATCATTATTATCATTATTATTATTATTTCCTCCAGATTGAAAACCGACATCGGATTCGGTCTTTTCATCCCCAAATGAGAGTAGTCTAATTTTTCCAGCTGAATTAAAAATCTATGCACTAGTACAAATCTGTGTACCAACTTTTCTTATTATCTTGATGAGTAGAACCGACCCTCAAATATTGTCCCACATATTTATAAACACCCTGTATGTATAATGCGTGTTTCAGTAATACAGGAACAAAAGTATGGGACTTTATTCCCAATCCTTCCGATCCATCTAATAGATGAAAGCTAGTATCTACCACGCCAATAACACTCTACGTACTTTCATCAACGTTCACCAACTGTACCTAAGCGTCCTCGAAGCGTATTGCGAACTGCGAGACTCTTCGAGACGCTCCGCCCGCAATCCAGCGGTCCTCGTCGCAATTATCGTCGTACGCTAAGTAACGGGCGCACGTGCGTGTACGCCGCAGAGACTTGTAAACGTATTTACGTCGCGGGGACGCGATTTCCTGGCAAGGGACCGAGAGCGATAAATCTCGCCGGGCTGTTTATCGGCCTGGTTCCATTGTGCCTGGTGGCGAAGGCTGGGTTCGGGGGTACCCCCGAACATCGGGGTGGGGGGGGGGGGGGCGTAAAGTGTTTGCGTGCCCCACGGACACGCCACCACCGTGGCAAATAAGCCTCTCGCGATACGTCCAGGCATTATCCGCCACACCCGTTATCCCGCATTATCGTCCCGTTCGGCCTAACGATCCGCGCGTGCACGCGTTTATCGAGCCGGCTATTTTCGAGGGGTACTTAACACACGGCGCGTCCAGCCCTCGGCAACGCTTACTTTCGCCTCCTGGGACTTTTATTATTCCGCCGCCGTGTTGCAGCGCGTCACGATAGCCGTCTCGATGCTTTACGACCGCGAGCAACCGGTACAAAGGGCGCAAGGTAGAAACGATGCTCGGGCTCGCGGGCACGGGGCGATTAAAGGGATCGCGGTATATCGAGTGGCTCTCCCCCCTCCCCTCCCCTCCCCTCCCCTCCCGTGGATGGGCGACCCGCGACGGGGAGGGCGGATAACTCCCGGGGAAGCAGTTGCAAGCACTTGAGCCGAGTACAATGCAGTTCGCAGGTAGTTAAAACTAACTAGAGATTCCCTCTGCAGCTGGCTCTCTTGCGCATAGTTCACGGTATTGGCCAACTTCCAGTTCTTCCGGCTCCCGGATTCAATATCACGAACGAGGGGAGGATGTTTATAGAGAGGGAGGATGCGCGCCGCATTGATTCGTGAACGGTATCGCGAGATTTGGTGTCGGCGGGGGAGCAAAAAAAAAAGAGGATTTCGCGATGTGTTTGGTGTTCGGGCGTGTCTGACGGCGCGCTGGGAAAATTCATGCCTCGACTGCCAAGGCGCTTTTTAATGAAAGTGTCACTCGATATGTACAGTATTGTCTCTCTATAGCCGCGTGTGTCGGGACCGGGCGCACGCAATTTGAGAGACAAGTAGTCTATTCGGCTTCCTTTGATTTCACGCTCGAGCGCTCAAGGGGGATGGGGCAGCGTGAGCAGTTTCGTATTACGGTTCACGCGGTCAGAGTATCAGGTGTGTCACTATTGAGGAAAGTTATGAACCTTTCTTCGGCATTCTCTTTGACATCCGATACCCGATGCCGCGGCGCGGCGACTATAAACGAAGTAGTGGGGATGGCTTCGCGTGTATAGAGAATCCGAAAACGCGAGCAATTTGAAAGACAGTAGGGGAGAGGTGCTATAAAAGGGACACTTTTGTTCAGCGTCCATTTCTGACAATGTCGTTATAGGAATTTAAAAAACAACTACATCAATAGAAAGCATGCTTATTCCCCTTCAAGAAAAGTATAATAAAAACTCATCAATTATAATAGAAAATAACAAAATCTTCGATTTTCAAATAAGTAGCAAATGTCCCTTTTACGACTAGGTGGTTTTAAATGGGACAGCATAAGTCATAAAAGGGACACGTTAATAAACAATGGAATCTATGAAAAAATTAACTCTTTGTAACATAAATCATCAATATTTCTGACTATCTTTATAGAGTGCGACTTATGGTTAAAGCTTTAGCAGCTTTTTTAGTTATAAAGGAACATTTTTTATAAAATTTATGTCTTACAAACTAAGTTCAACATAGGAATACCCACGAGTGGTAAATATAAGTATATAAAATAATAAAATAAATAATAAAATAATATTTAAATAATAAAATAGTTTAAAATTAAATCCTACTTGAACAAAAATGAGAGTAATTGTACTAAAATAGGCAGGTGTCCAGCAGTACATGTGTATGGAAGGGACAGCCATGAAACGGTTGTCCTATTTAAGACTTGTTATGCTGTCCCTTTTAAGACTATAAGTGAGTTTAATATAATATAACCTCAAAACAAAGAAAACAATCAATGAAGCTTACTTACTAAGTATTTTCCTTTCAACAGTTTGTACATATCTTGTTCTCAGAAAACGACACAGAAAATCAACGAAAATTTTACTTTTACTGCCGAAAAACATCAACCGCGGATTACTACTCTGTTGCAAGTGAGACCGCTGTGAAGTTTACGTCAAATGACTGGGCACTAGTGTTGTTATAAACAGGAAAATAACTTGCATGTGTAATACGTTTAGAATTTTGGCAATTCAATTTGTCCCTTTTAAGACCTTCGTCTATCTTTATATTCAAAAATCGTAATTCCTTCACTGTGATGTCGTTAAGGGAATCTTTTGTTTTTCATATCACTTAACCCTCACCCGTCCCTCGTGTAAATTTGACAAACATTTATCCCGTAATAAGTTATACTGTTCTGTTATTTGCAATTCTTGTATCAAGCAGTATGTCCTGCACATCGTTTTATTTTATGCGAATGTTGTGAAAAATCTAAGACGTGAAGGTTAACTCATCAATTCGAATAACAAAATATCGAAAAATCACCGTTTACCTTATCAAATCATCGATCTTTTACCACATGTGTCAATTTGGCATCGAGGGGCAGATTCAGTTGGTGAAATGAGGAACGGACACGGGTTAAGTAGTTTTCTACGCGCTGCAAACCTTGGCGTTTTAGATGTCTATCATTGTAGGGCACTTCCTCTAATCCACCGGGAGTCAGCGATATCTAAATGAAAAGAATCGGTCAGGCTTATCGCCGCGGGGCAAGCATCCGCGTTTAATTCCCTAGGAAAACGTACAAGGAGAGGTCCAAGGTGATCGACTCAATTAAGGAACGAGGGGAGAGAAGCAATGGAATTTATCGTTGTCAGCGGATCCATAATGATCATCGCGATCAGCGGGAGCCTCGCCCCGCACCTACAGATTGCCTTTAATTCAAGTGCGCCTTAATGTCCCTTGGATGGCGGTGGTCGAAGCGTCGAGGGCCCGTTAGAAGAAGCCGAACTCGAACAACCCTATCGCGCTTAATTATTTTCCAATGGTGGCTGCTCGTTTAATCGGATCTCGAGTAATCGCCCCCTAGTCCCCACCCCCCGGTTCTAACTGTTCTTCTTCACGGTGTAACACCGTTCAATCGTGACGGCCGGTCCGTCCGGTGAAGAAAGAGAAAGGAAGAGGAGAGCCGGCTCGCTCGTGAAAGCCCATTCAGGAATTCCGATCGATCCACTCGAAGGAAGTGCGAGAAAATTGCCGGGGCTTCTGGCCCGAGCGGAGATGAATGCGCGCTTCCGATTTTGATATCGATACCTATCCCCCCCCCTTAACGTTCGACAGAGGGGGGGAACGTCTGTTCTCGCGAGCGAGCTTCGATCGCGCGTTAATATCGAAACGAAGCGAAACGCCCGGCACGGCGCGTCGACACGCTCGCGTCTCGCGGCACAGATTTACCCCGAACTCAACGGCAACTTATCGTTCCGCGAACTTCCCGAAGAAACTCCGCCGCGGAGGGGCGAGGTAGGCGCGTGCGAGATCCTCGCGCGCAACTTCGACGGGGCTGAGTAAATCTTCTCGCGGAGGACGACCCGGCTAATTATCTCCCGCCGAAGCTTATGAATTTTAATGTCGTAAATTCCTAACTCGATAATCCCGGCCCGTCGCGCAATTAATTGGAACGATACGTTACCGTCGCTGGGACGCGCGCCGCCATCCCCCCCCGCGGCTCCTCCGGTCCGACGCGCAGAGTTAAAAACCGAGTGCGGAGGGGTGAGTCTCGCGGAGGGGGAGCGAAGTTACTAACGACGGCTTTTGTGAGCGGAGGCTCGCTTGTAGCCGGAAATCGGGGGATGCAGGGATCAAGCGACACCCCCTCAGACAGTTTGTCATACCCCCTCCGCGCGCACGCCCCCGCGCGTGTGCGAACGCACCTTCACCAGTGAAATTCGTATCAGCGGGTCTGGATTTTATCGGCGATCCCCTCATCTTTTTTTTTCCACGTGAAAGGATCGGGGAATTCGTACTCGTTATATTCCGGTAGCAATAGAATTATTAATGGAACGACGAGTGCCCCGCGTGTATTCCCTCTGGGCACGTTTAATGAAAGTTGCTTTGTTATCGATGGGAATTAATTGGAACGGATGGTCCGTGGCACGCACGCGTGCTTTTTTGTTTTCAACTCAGCTGAATGTAAACGTAGGGAATTCTTATTGGTAGCAGAGATCGCGGCAGAAATCACGTACATTTACGCGAGCGAGAAGAGAAGGCCGAGAACTCGGATCGGATCGGTAGGAGACAACCTGCCGGAGCGGCAGAAACGTCCCGTTAATAACGGCGATTAGAAAGCGGCCGTGTTGCGGTGCAAAAAATATTTCATCGCGTCGGAATGGAGGTCGCCGATGGTGGAAAATGCTGTACGTTCTACGTTGATTCGAGTGGACGATCGGCCGCGATTGCGCGTCCGCGGCTCGAGTGCAGTGACCGACCTTGCGATCTTCAACCCGCCTTTCCGGCTTGTCGGCGTGCTCCATGGAATATTCATCACCGCCGACGGCTTTCTGATCCGCGAATTTCCACAAAAATCAACGAGCAACAGCGGTAAACACGCAACCAGCCAGGGGAATTTTTGCGATCAAAGTTTAAAGTCTAATGCGCGACGTTAAGCGTAAAGGAGGCGATTATCTGCTCCGTACTTAGCCGATTCGATCGTCGTCGGCTGCAATGACTGAGTCTAAAGCGCCCGGAATCTCGATTAATTGCATGCATTTCTCGAGAAGTATGTAGTATCGCGTATTACTTAAGAATGTCCCCTCGGAAAGTAATTAAAACTCGCCGGCTTCCGCGATGACACTCGAGACGCCGTGAAACAATCCAGCCGAACGTCGACCAAAGCTCTGTCAACACGATACTCTTCTCATCGAGTCGGCGATTCCGTCCCAAGGAGGTCCCCGCGGGGGTGGGGGGCGGGAAAAGGGCGGTCTTGTCTGGGCGGGGTGTAAACTCGGCGTTCCGTGTAAAGGAGAGAAAACGTCGACGAACCCATTCCGGCCTCGTCTTCTGCCCGTTTCTCTTCGTTCGCGAAACGAGTAACCCGTTTTACGATGATTCTCGAGGAACGAAATCTGCGAGGCACGCCCGAGAAAATTTTCAACCGTCTCTATCTCGCCCGTTCCACCCCCCACTTGCAGGCACCCCCGCCCTTTCGTTCCTCCACTTTTCCACCCCCCCTTTACGACCCGCCTGCCTCCGCTTCCCTCCACCTCCTCCACCTCTCACGGGGCCCCTTTGAATTTCATTGCATGATCTGGTGCGCGAAAACGACCCCGGGGTATCTGTCTCGCCGACACCCCTCCGAATTTTCGGGTGGCGCTTCCTGCGTGGAAGGCGAATGTAAACGTCAACCTGCAGTGGTCAGCGAATAATCCAGGGTGATAGGATTTATTAGTACCCGCTGGTGCCCTTTCAATCTTTAACTCACCAAAGAAGGGTTCGAAATGGTCCCTCGGAATTTCGAGAGATCGAAGTGCCACGCTTCGGAACCCTTGCTCCCAAACTGGCCCTGGTGTAGGCTTTCTTTAAAACAATCAGTGCACCGTAAATTTAGTGGTTTTATAAAGGACGAAAACATATTTCGGAAAGGAAATACATTTAGATAAATAATATAAAATTGAATTAAAAAAATAATCATACATTTAAAAAAAGTAAAATAAAATTCCAGTCTGTGCGAAAGGCCATCTCACCCGGACAGTCCGGGACGAACACGTAGAAAATTTTCGAGAATAGTTAATTTTTACATTACACATAACTTACCTGATTTGCGACGCGCAATGTACCACTAAAAACAACTGAAAATTGCAAAGTTCTAGAACATAAACGTGATCGAGCCATCTCACCCGGAATTACCCTGTGCACATGCTTCTCGGGCGTTCAAGCTTCCAGGAACATGGGAGAGTCTCGAAAATGATGGAGCGAAAGTGGTCCAAACGTTCGCGGCGGGAAGCAGGGGGAAAAAGTGAAGCCCCCGAACGAATTTCCACTCCGGAGCACGACTAATTACGACGGAGGAGCTCGGTTGATGGAGTACCGGAGGCACGTAATAATCGCCGGGCCTCGGTTATTTTCGAGATAGCGAACCGCCCGCGCGGGATCGCTCGTAACCGCGTTACACGCTCCCAGGCCTTCTTATCTGAAAGTGTCCGTGTAAAGTTTCGCGGGCCTCTGTGCAGCAACGGTGGTAACGTACTGCCTCCGTTGTATTACAGCGGTGTAGCACGGTTTGCAGCCAGCGTTGCTCGCGGGGGCCCCGGCAGCTTGTATCCTCGCCGCGCGACGGAATACACAAGCATCGGCCGCGAACCAAATTGCTATGCAAAGTTTATCTTAGACGTCTGGCATAACGGGTGTATCGCCCCTTATTTCCAACGCGCGGAACGGCTTTAAAGTTGATGCTGCACCGCGGAAGATTTCCTTGGGGCTCGCCTCTGGTTCTGCCGCTTACCTAACCCGGCGACTTTCTACTCGCACGCTCGATTCACCTCTGCAGCGGCGCGATAAACGACCCGTTCCTTCCGTTTTCGAGTACCTCCTGCTCTGATTCTGGCACGTCGATGAAATCACTTCGCCGCGATCGCGTGGAACGTTACGGTACAGTAATGGACACCAGAGAGAGATTCTTTTGTTGGTAGATTCTCCTTGGTAGCTTGAGTGGAAATCGTTTCAACTCTGAGGATTTTAGACGTTACGTGAGAGGTAGTAGGTGTCACGGCACGGTTACACTAGTTTGTATCCTTCTTGATAATGCTTGGCTCTCTTAACCACGAGTTGGCACACGTGCAAAAGATAGCGTAAGTAGAGCCGTGTCACGAAGTATCTCGACGCTTCGCAGAACATGCACGATGCCAATATAAAAGCGAAACCGGCTGGAGTTGTCACAGCTGTTTGTTCTTTGTACAGGAAGAATCAGGTTGTTTGTCGACATTATTATTATTATTCATCTTTATTACTTGGTAAATATGCAAAGAAGAGTAATACATAAAGCATAGCGAAGTAAAATGCGAGGGTGCAGTAAAATGCTGGTAGAAGTCTAACCGTAACTAAATGACTAAAGCTAAAACTAAAACGAGGGAAGAAAAGAAGAAGGAGAAAAATTTAAGAGAAACAATTTTATGGTGCATTAGGATTATGAAAAGCATGAATGTAAATGGACATACATACGGGAGAAGGAAAAGAAAGTGAATAGAGGTGACATAGGAATAGTGTAGAAATATATATCGTCGAGCTTTACATTTAAAATCAGGAAAGGAATTTAACCCTCGAATGTCTGGACGAAGGGAATTATAATAGTGAGCAGAAATATAGGCGAAGAAGGATTCAAATTTAGATGCAGAGTGTGCAGAAATGGATAGGAGATTTTAATGCCGAGTGGAAAGAGAATTAAATATTGTAGAGATAAAGCGGGACGTGAGATGAAAGTATTTTGTGAACGAGGGAACATAAATGGAAAATTCAGCGTTGGGGCATACGTAACCAGAACGTTATGACGTATATGTGGGAGATATGATCGAACTTGGAGACACAAAAAGAAAAACGCAAACAGTGGTTTTGAATAAGGAGACGTTGAATAAGGAGAGAAAGACGAGAGGATGAACATGGACCATAGACGAGATCACAATAATCAAGGACTGGGATAATAAAAGTTTTCATCGTGTTCTTACCAGCGATAAATCAGGCATAGAGAAGGAGAACCTCTATTCGAATAATTTAATATTCGAATATTTTACAAGTATTCTAATGCTACGAATAAACCTCGAATATTTGAGTATTCGAATGTTATTATTCGAATACCATTCGAATGTTATTATTCGAATACCATTCGAATACTGCTATATTCAAATATTTGAGTATTCGAATAGTATGGTATGAAGTGGGTTAAAATTAGCTTACAAGATTTCACCATGACAAATGAACCTAAAGAACTTGATTTATAATTCACACCATACTATTCGAATACATCAGTATTCGAATACTTAAATATTCGAATACTTGGATATTCGAATTATATTCGTCAAATAATTTAGCAACTGAAGTATTCGAATACCGAAAAATTCGAAAAATAGTCCCAGCCCTACTCTATACCCGAGGTTTAAATTTTAATTTAGGAGCACTTAAAAATAGAAAGCTCCAACTATAGATCTGCACCGCTTTCAGACCTGAGCAACTTGATTAACATGTTGAATGCCACGCTACTTTTACATGGATTGCATGTGGCGCCAACGTGAATTTCTTATTTTGTGATACATATTATGTTGAAATATTATCTACAACGGATAAGTTCAGGTATATAATCATGTTTAATGCATTTATCTTACTCGGGGTCACCGGTGACCCCCATGGCATTCAACGTGTTAATATTAAATCAAATTTCCACGATTACAGTGCTGATCTTATCGCCCACATTAAAGCCTAACCAGAGAAGTACCAGTTACCGCAGTAATACCCGCAACTCCCGCAATTTCCGTGACCAATTTTTCGGCTACTTTTCCTCGGCGCGGCAAAGCGCAGTCTAAAATTTCGCAGAGCAGAAGCCTAATTACCGCCAGCAATAACGCGAGTCACTTGGCGAGGGGTTCTTTTGCACGGTCGCGTGGCAGCGTCGCATGCATATCAACGTCGTTATCTCTGCCGTTTTCGGAGGACGTTGACGGCACGCGAAACGGGCCGCGGCCGTTTCTCTTATTACGACAACTTTCGCCGTGCCAAATTACGTTTCACCGTTTTCGTTCGCCTCTCCGCTATTCAGCGCCGAGAGGACCGCCGTTGATCGTTGAATTCGGCGGTGAACTCGCTCCGCCCGATTGCCGTCTATTATCGCCTTAATGGCTGCGCGGGGCCTCGCGTCGCCTCGCTTCGGAATCGCCTTTTTAAAGGGCGAGCGGAACGGATAAACTCGACGATTACCGACGCGCTCCCTGTTTCCTCCAGTCGTCGCTTTTAGACGCCGCTTTGTTGCTAAATGGTAAATGGTAAAGAGATGTAACGACGCTGCCACGCTAATGGGCAAACACACTTTTATTACATCGCGCGGATCTTTTATTTGTTTTTCTGCGCGCGCGACGTGCCGCGGCCGAGTGTAATTATATTAACGTCAACGTTTATTGACGCTTCCGCGACTGCGGACGTGTCACCGCTCCTTTTGGTTCGTGAAAGTCGAGGCACGTTGATGTACCGCTGCCATAATCTAAAATCTAAAGCAGTGATTACCAACCTGTGGATCGCGAAGTGTTTCCTGGGTGGTCGCCACGTTTCTTTTCTTTTTCTTTCTTAATATTCTTAAGATAGAATTATATTCTTACATACCTATTTTTAATGTGTTTGTTTTAGCTTGTTAAATTTACCTTGTCGTATATGGAGGAGGGAGGGGGGTCGCAAGTTATTTGAATATTATAAAAGGTGATTGCTACTCAAAAAAGATTGAGGAACGCTGATCTATAGCGTCCGTTACAACCATTTATCAAATCATTGAACGTAGCGATAGGGTAGATGCACCATTTGTGGCCACTTTAAGGATTTCAGTGACTTTCATCGTAATTATCTTTAAAATTCTACTTCAAATCAGGAAACTAAAAGCTTTACTAAATTTTACACTATCTTTACTATTAATATTTAAGTTACCATTAACTAGAGAAATCGTTAAAGAATTAAGAAAATTAAAAAATAAAAGAAATCCATTTTTCACCGTTTGTGGCCACTTGCCACTTTTCGCGTAAGCAATAAATATAACCTTATATTTCTAGTAGTATACTAAACAAAATATTTGCGGTTTGAAATTCTACACATAATTATGTGTCTGCAAGCAGTTTCGAGCTAAAAAGCGCGATTAATTATGCACATGGCCAAAAACGGTACAATGGCCACAAACGGTACATCTACCCTATGTTTTTTTTAATCTCGAGCCGAGAGTCCTTCATTTTCTACATTTTCCGTGGCTCTGCGGTATATTACTACGTTTCCACGTTACTAGGTTACGCGCAGCCTAGCCAGCGCCGCCAAGCGACCGTGTGCAATAAAAAAGGAAAACAGGGTCAACGTATGCAGCGAGGAGAAGAATCAATCGCACGTTACAATTCTTATGCGGAGCGCAAGTAGCTTATGCATGCGGTGCACCGACCGCAATGTGTTAACCTTTTGTGGCCGAAGGCCGCGGATATTCCTGGCAGAGCGTTTCCATCGGCGAGCACCTCCGCCGACGCTTCCAATTCATTATTTATGACCTTTCCTTCGTACGAAAATAACGAAAACCCACATCCTCCACAAAGGAGCTGCATATTTACCCGCTCGCAGTTCCGTCAACCATGGCCGCTGCAGCATCGCTCGCCCTATGAATTTGATATCCCCAGAGGCGAGCATCAGCTGTTCGCGGTATTCATGTCTCGATTAACTAACGACGTGTTATTACATTTATACAAGTTGCGCGGCACGTTTTAACGGCGAATAATGAAAGGAACGAATTGATAGCTCTATAGAGCCGACGCATGGCTTCGCCGTTCACTTCCTGCAATTATCAAACACGAATCGCTCCTGATTACCCTGGTCGCGCTCTTTCGTACCGTTCCGATCGTAAAGCAGCGGAGCCGGCTTGTAAAACAATATCGAGGATCTGGTAATTGAATTTCTCCCTGGGCCCGCGTTCGTGCAGCATTATTCCGTCATAACAGATTACGTTTAGCCGCCGTGTACAGGTTAATCCAGCGAAAAGTCGTATATCCAGGTCTGCCCGCGAGGATTAGTTTAAATCGCTCCGCGGAGAAATCGCGTTCGATGGGAATGCAGCTGAACGCCTAGCTTCGCTGAAACGAATCGACTCGACTCGCACGACTCCTCCGTTCCGTTCCTTCGGTTCCACTCGGTTCACCGTGCCGAGAAAAAGGGCCGTCCTGAAGGGATCGGGCGTCAAGACGCGAGATCCTATCGCGATGAGCGTTATTACGCCATTACCGTTATATATTCTGTAATGGCACATTCCCACGTGCGCTTTTCAGTGAGAACTGATTTTAATGGACCGCTCTCTCCCTTTGTGTTTCAGGTAAACTCCGCGAGGACTATGAGTCGCGCCCTATGAATCGATCCTGGACCAATCTGGCTAATGCATGGTAATTACTCGAATCTGTGTGCGCCTTCTGTGATGCTCCGTGGTGTTTATGTTCGGTTCGAGATAATCGGATCACCTATTCGTAGGGCTTCGTCTAGCAAAATCCTTGACGCTTTAATACTTCTTACGTGCTTGATCAAGTAGACATTCGATGTAAATATAATGGTACGAGGTGTGCACGAATTTATGGACTAGAAATTATTTTGTGCATATGGTAAATTGCACTAATCATTGGCACTCATGATTAAAACGCCAAATATTAAGAAGTACGAGCTTAGAGAGTACTTTTTTACAATTTCTTATCTTTCTTTCACTACAACACTGCAAATTCTAGTAGTTGAACTTCACATTTTATATCCAGCATCTCCATAAAAAGTCTTAAAGGTAGTGGCTTTGTGATTAACGAATGGATTGAAATAGAGATTTTCTAAGTGTTGTTGGTATTTAATAGTGATTGAAATAGTCTGTTTAATCTTCGTTTCTAAGTATTTTTTTTTGTATATCCTCAAATTTTCGGGTGCCTATTTTTGTTCTTCATTGAATATTTTTAAAACTAAAGACTTAATAGTTAGTCAAGATATTTTATTTTAATGAGAAATCCATACTCATCGATAATATCTGAAAATTAAGACCGTATAAAAACTTTATTTAACATAAAGTAAATAGTGTATTATCTCATACAGTAATGGCAATTGTTTTAAATTATCAAGTCCTAGTTAGAAGAAGATGGCGTATTGTTTCAAATTTAACAATTACTAAGACTATTCAAAGCGACAAACTTTATCGTCAAAGAAATGTGTCGCAATAAATTAGCCCTCGTTATAAATTTTCTAAAGTTACACACTCGTGTATTCAAATTGTTTTCTCTGTCTTACTTAACTCTTACATGCCTTCTCTTAGACGTTTATTTTCAATTAATGTATACATAATCATATATCCCGCAAAATATAGTGTCGAGCAGTATATTTCTTCACCTGGATGAATAGTACACGTGTGCGGGGCTTATCCCACGATTACGTGAAACAAGCGACCACCCAGCGGCTGTTGCGTGCAACTGCAATTACATTAAACAAGAGAGATTATCGGGCCGATATTTCCTTGATCTTGAAATGTATCGTTCAGCCGCTAGCACACGAGAAACTGTGGAAACATCAAATGTACACGGTGCTTCTGAAACAACCCGACTCGTGTAACCGCGCGCGGCGCCTCTCCTTTTCAATTTCGATCGAATACGATGGTCGGAAGCGAGCGAACGCGTGGTCGGCGATTATTCCTATGGAAATCGCCGGGAATTCTTTAACCCGTGCAGCCTTGAGAGGCAGTTCCGCCGCGTATGGGACGAAGGCGCAAGCGGGAAGAAGCCGGCGCAGCGGGAACGATGGAGGCGAGATTAAACCGAGTGCAAATATTTAATTAAATCCGAGCGAGCGCGCATGCCCGCTGGCGGGCGGCGGTTTGCGGGCACCGCTGTAATTTCTTCTTGGGGCTCGCAGTGAAAGTGGATGCGCCTCGATGCGGCCTGCTTTCGAATTAATCGAGAGTGCGTACGAAAGTGTCGTCCACCGGACCGATGTTCGCTCTTCTCTTCTATCGTCACCCTGAACCTCGAAAAGAGCCGTGGAAAGGGAAACATGAGATAGTGGACTTGCGGGAAGAAGATTTTTCATCTCCTTTATTCGTTAAACAAGTGTAGTAATCTTTCTAGACTTCGTAGAATTTCTCTGGTACCAAGTTTCATATCTAAACGTGCTGCTGTTCTGTATCGAAAGAAAGAAGAACACTCTTCATCGGGACAGCTGAGTGCTTTAGAAAGTGCTACTAGTGGAGCGTTCTGAAATTTTGCGAACAGCGAAACGACGGTAGCGTTCCAAGTTCTGCATAAGTGAGCTGAGTGATCCTTGCAACAGGCTCATCATTTATGACGCCGTTGCTTGTAAGGTAGTTGACCCAGTCGCAGATAATTTGAATTAATATTGAGGTTTTATAAGGTTTTACAACAATATTGTGTAAACAATAAAATTGCAAGTTAATATTTAAGTTGTTCTCTACATATATCATGAATTTTAAAGTGATTTATAAATTACATTTATAAATGAGCTACTTTTCATCATTTTTTTGTTTATAAATGTAATTTATAAATCACTTCAAAATTCATGATATATGTAGATAAAGACATAAATATTAACTTGCAATTTTATTTTTTACAGAATATTGTTCAAGAACCTTATAAAATCTCAATATTAATTCAAATTATCGGCGACTGGGTCAACTACCTTAGAACGCTCGGTCCCAGGCGCCACGTAGGTGAAGAATTTATGTTGCATTCAATCCAGCAACACTGCACGCTCGTGACAGTAATTGCTCCGGATGCTGCGAGACCAATCGAGCTATCCAGCCCATCATCAAATTCTTTCATCTTCAGCCCAATGTTCGAAACGTGCACCGCCTACAGAGCCATTTCTCCGTTCACCATTTTTCACGCCTCTCGAACGGTTAAACGGCTGCTCGTGCAAACGAGCGGGATTACGACGTTCCGCGCGCGAGTAGAAATCTCGTTCTCGATGCAAGCCAAGAGCAGACGACACTCCGGGAAGGTTGAACCGGAGCCCGCTAGATTCGAGGATAATTCTCTCGACACTTCCGACGTACAGAGCCTCCCGCAGTCTAGCGGGCACGGCTGAAAGCGGCGCTGAAGTTTCTCAAAGCGAATCGGTGTCGCGAACTTCACTCGCGAGGAAGTTCGCGGCTCGGAGAAGAAGTCGCCGCTTTTAAATCACTTCGTCACGTGGACGGTCGCCGGGCCGCTTAATTTGAAAGTTAGATTGGTTAAGGAGTGGCGTTTGACGTTCGTCAAGGGACAAGAACGGAACTCTCTGCCGCATGGTAAAGTTCTCGGTATCGTTGTCTAATCATTCTAAGAAACAGGCGCGACAGTTTCGATTATGTTGATAACATATGGGGAGTATTCAGCCATCTTAAATGATATAAGTTCCTCTCTCGGAGGTTATAAATTGCTGAGACACGAAAGGAGTAATAGGGGAGAGTTGCCAATATCCTACTGATCACCTTAATCGTACCTCATCAATTTCTAAGTAATTAATGAATGTAAACGACATTTGATAATAAAAATATCAAGTAAATGCGAAATAAGAAATAGAAACAAAACATTTTGAGCTTACACCCTATTTTGTGCGTGCTATAAACATTAAAAAATCAGGTATGATTGATTTAACTTTTTATCAGTTTATCGTAGCTGATAATAATCAAACAATACAATTTTGTCCCGTATTTTTGTATTTTTCTAAAAGCAGGTTTAATGTAGAATATTTTACATTCATTTTAAGTGCATATTACATTCATTATAAAGTTTAAATTGATATTTATAAATAAATTGATCATGTTTCCTAAATCGTACCACTACAATCCTATCAGCAGGATTTGACAACTCGTATGTTTGTGGGTTATGTACATATATCATTTACATAGGTTATTGCGGCCTGTGTGTAACTATATAATAATCATTACTTTATGTTGAATATTTTCTTCTCTATTTGTTATTTATACTATTTTTTAGTGGAGGTACGATTTTGGAACTGAGGGGTACGATTTAGCAGACCGGTTGTCTTAATCGTACCTTTGACAGTATGTGACAAAAAGATTAATAACAAATTAATTTGTTCTGAACAAAAGGCTAAGCATATGAAAGTAGGTGCCTAAAAGGTCAAGCTACAATATCCAATAGTCATTTTCGTTCATATGAGTACCAAATATGAAATATAACGTAAAATGTCTTAAGTGGTACGATATTGGCAACTCTCCCCTAACGAGGAGAGTATTTTAGGTGTCCGCCTCCGATCATTTTGATTTTTGGATATGTTATAGAGGACCGAAAAATAAGAAATACGTGTTTCTTTATTTTCCCCAGTTTTCATATTTCGGGGGTGAAAACTGCATTCAAAGTTAGGGTTGAAAAATCATTTTTGTGGAATATTTCGAGAACTATTAGAGATAGGGGAATAGTGTCAATGGACGAATTTTGTGTCTTTGAATGCGAACTGACTCACCAGATTTTCAAAAAGTCCATTTGTTTAAATAATACATAATAACTTTGAACGCAGTTTTCACCCCCGAAATATGAAAAACCACCTTATTTCTTATTTTTCGGTCCTCTATAACATATCCAGAAATCAAAATGATCGGAGGCGGGCACCTAAAATACTCTCCTTGTAAGTTGACTCCGAAACGTGTAAAAATTACCATCCTTTGTTATCATTTTATAATCCTCCAGAATTGTCCAGAATCCAGAGAAAGCTCGATCCGGCACCGCTATCGACTGTTGAATAGAATCCTACTTTACGAAGTTCATCGATCGACCCCCGACAGACCAGAGGCGGAGGGACGTTTCTCAGCGATCCCCTGGCAGGATTCTAATATCCATTAGTCCACTGGACGTCTGGCTAATCCGTCTCACGGTCGTTTTCTCGATTTGCATAGCTTCCTGGCTTTCTTCCACCGTGCCGGGCTCGTTTGTCTCGCAGCGAGAAAACTGGAGTTCGATCGTACATCACGTTCACGCCGCGAATACCTCCGATTTATATACCTAATGCTTGAGGGAGCACGTAGACGCCTCGATAACCGGCACGAATCGCGTTCGAAAGGTGTGTATCGAGAGCAGTGCCTGCTCGTTACGCTCTCGAGAATCGTTTTCGTTGCCACGATTTCAGTGCCTCTCTCACCCTCCGTTCCGTTCCGTTACTTTGCAATCATGCAGCGCTGATAACATGGAGATTGTCACTGGAATTGTTAGGAAACCAATCGCGAGGATCTGTTTGTTGCCATGCACCGGGTTATTCCTCTCGGTTGCGATGGATAACCAAAGCGTGCAGAAAGCTCCAATTTCTGCCAAGGATCATGAATACCTGGGATCCCAGCGACAAATTGCCCGTCACGGTGGAACAAGGACGCGAGCACCGAGGACGCGCCGCTCCGTGTCTGGAGTTTTCTATTATTCTCCTAAAACTTGTCCTGGTAGATGTTACGCAGTTGAAATCCAGCTGGGGGAGGGAGAGGAAAGTCGGGAAATCCTAGACGGTCGATGACTCCCAGCGGAACGCTCGGGGCACTCATATTTGTCGGTGATTCGAGCGATCGGATTCTCCTCGCTTCCCTTCTGCCACTCTCTCTCTCTCTCTCTCTCTCTCTATTCTATACCCCCGGCGTGCCGTCTCTATTTCGAGCTGTTTGCTACGATTGTGTTCGCCCGACGGCCGGAATTTCGCGTATTCAGCATCGTGGCGGGAAAGAACGGAGGAAACAAGGGGCCGGGACTAGACCCGAGGAAAGCGAAGAGACTGTTTTAAACGGCTCAGGGTAAATAGGTCTGGAAAGATTTCGCGATACACGTTTTCCACCGGTTCTCAGGATAGGCATGTCGTTTGTAATGGTTGCATTGCTTTGTTTTCCTTTGCTTGGAGTTTGACGAGTAGCGTGGGGACTCGGGTGTTCTTGGAATTGAAGTTCGTTTTTCGTGAGAACTTCGCGGCGAATAGGGGTCGACGTTGGAATCGTGGTGTTACTGATTAGCCAGTGTTTTCCGCGGAAAAGCAACGAGCACGGTGCCAGAATATGTGGCCAAGAGCTCGGCGCAGCATACAGCAAAACTCGTGGCGGCGTTAAGTGGGCGAGGCATTGTTCTACGCGGCCTTGAATCTAATTATTCCGGAGGAAACGGTGCTTGCACCGCGATATCTGCTGGTTCCGCGCGCGTCACCTCTGCTTAGTTGCGTGGGAGTTGCGTAGTTGTTGGTTGCGTAGTTGCAGGAAATTGAACGAAGACACGTGGAATATTGAGCATTCGATTTTGGACATTTTGAGCTCGAAATAAATGATCCCGAACCGATAGAATTTGATGCAGATGATTTGCAACGCGTAGAATCACCACATACAGTACTGTCTCTCAAATAGCGCGCGTTTTCGGATTCTCTATACACGCGAAGCTATCCCGACTAATTCGTTTGTAATCGGGTGTCGGATGTCAAAGAGAAAGCCGAAGAAAAGTTCATAACCAATACGAAACTGCTCTCGCTGCCCCATCCCCCTTGAAGGCTCGAGCGCGAAATCAAAGGAAGCCGAATAGACTCCTCGTCTCTCAAATCGCGTGCGCCCGGTCCCGACACACGCGGCTATAGAGAGACAATACTGTAGTTGATTTGGGTCTCTTGGAACTCCAAGTTGATGACTCGGAGCGCCTAGAATCACAATATAGTTGATTTCGAATTCTTGGAAGTCGAAGCAGAAGACTCGAGGCTCGTAGAATCACAACATAGTTGATTTGGGCCTCTTGGAACTCGAAGCAGATGACTCGGAGTGTGTAGAATCACAATATAGTTGATTTCGAATTCTTGGAAGTCGAAGCAGAAGACTCGAGGCTCGTAGAATCACAACATAGTTGATTTGGGCCTCTTGGAACTGGAAGCACATGACTCGGAGTATGTAGAATCACAATATAGTTGATTTCGAACTCTTGGAACTCGAAACAGAAAACTCGAGGCTCGCAGAATCACAACATAGTTGATTTGGGCCTCTTGGACCTCGAAGCACATGACTCGGAGTGTGTAGAATCACAATATAGTTGATTTCGAATTCTTGGAAGTCGAAGCAGAAGACTCGAGGCTCGTAGAATCACAACATAGTTGATTTGGGCCTCTTGGAACTCGAAGCAGATGACTCGGAGTATGTAGAATCACAATATAGTTGATTTCGAACTCTTGGAACTCGAAACAGAAAACTCGAGGCTCGCAGAATCACAACATAGTTGATTTGGGCCTCTTGGAACTCGAAGCAGATGACTCGGAGTGTGTAGAATCACAATATAGTTGAGTTCGAACTCTTGGCATTCGAAACAGAAGACTCGAGGCGCGCAGAATCACAACATAGTTGATTTGGGTCTCTTGGAACTCGAAGCAGATGACTCATAGTGCGTAGAATCACAATATAGTTGATTTCGAGATCTTGGAACTCGAAACAGAAAACTCGAGGCTCGCAGAATCACAACATAGTTGATTTGTGGGTTTCTTGGAACTCGAAGCAGAAGACTCGTGGTGCGCAGAAATCACGATATAGTTTATTGCGGACTCTTGGAACTCGAAACAGATGACTCGGAGCGTTCAGAATCACAATATAGTTGACTTATGTGTCTTGGAACTCGAAGCAGATGACTCGGAGCGTGTATAATCACAACATAGTTGCCTTGGGTTTCTTGGAACTTGAAGCACATAACTCGGAGCGTGTAGAATCACAATAGAGTTGTTTCTGGACTCCTGAAGCTCGAAGCAGATGATTCGAAGCGCATAGAATCACAACGTAGTTCATGTGGGACTCTTCGAACTGTGCGCACATTACACCGAAGCTTTCTAATTTAATTTTCAACTCGATGCCTGAACTATATTTCTTTCTAACGCGCGGTCTTAAAAACATAGTTACGAGAAGCATGGACGACGTTGATGACGTTCGTCCTTTTACATGCGATTTACGCGCGATTCTACGGTCCTCGTTTTACGACAACTCGTGCTCGGTCAACCGCACTATACGCCGTTGTAAACGAGCCCGAGCGGGGGTTGCTACAATGAGATTCCCCCTTTTCAGGAACGGGACATTTATCAAGCGTTCTTCGAGAATCGTTCTCGCAACACGGACACCGGGACCTCATTATTTATCGCGAATTTCCCGGCGAATGGATAGAACGGTCCTGTAACATTAATTTCTTAACCTTTACCACTGCTCGGCAAAGTTAAAACTAGGAATTACCTCCTTAATTCTCGGCCAACTCGCGTATACATTCTCACGACTTTCGCAATCCCTAAGAAGCTTTTAATCTGTAGAAAAATGGTAAAAGAAACCGGGCGAAAGTGTAACATTTCCGTCCCGGCATTAATCTCGCGCACCACCACTCTTTCACTCTGCGTTTCGTTCGTTGAACGTTGAAGATCCCCCAAATTCACTGGTAAATTACTGCGAAGTAAGAACGACTCCGCTGCGTTTAATAAGTAAATCCGTGCTTCATGAAGAATTCATGAGCCCATCTCCCAGACGAGGGAACGGCTGCGAACGCCGGGACAAGAATTCTTTCCTTTCTTCGTAGCCAGAGGACACAGCGTTCCTCCCCTTTCGGGGTCCATGGCCGGCCGGTGGCGTGTCAGGGATTCGAATATTCCGAAATCCCCGTACGCCGCGGCGGGCCGTAATTCTTCGCGCGATTACGTTTATTTGTCCGCTCGTAATAACCGTAAATTCCCCCCCCCCCCCCTCATTCTTAGGGGAGGCCGGCCTGGATCACCATAACGGAGCTCCTCATCCGCTAGGTTTGCGTAGTCAGCAACGAACGACGGCCGTGCGGATCGAGTATGCGAAATGCAGCCTCTTAAGTAATAGTACGTCGTCCGCGGAATTTATTATCGACTTACCAGCGACGAGAAAGTCGCAATACCTTCCGCCTAGAAAGCCACGGGTGTTCTATTTGTCTCTGGTCGGTCACCGACGTGCGCAGGATCGCTTGGAATACGTTTAAAACGTATCTACCGTCGACCGAGCAAGGCGCTCGACGTTCCTCGGGTAAACTTGCAACAATTACACGGAATATGTGCAGCGGAATAACATTATAGAATCGCTTTCGAATGGAGAAAAGGGGGAATGGAAAATTTCGCAAAGGGAGGCAGCGACTTCTGCGATGTCGCGTCGCATTAAGCAACCCCGTGGAAAGATTTACTCCCCGTCCCTAGCAACTTTCAAAACCGTGAAGTTACCGTAGTTGGGAGTTTTCATTACGATATCATCCGCGCGCGGTCGGAAGCGCGACGTAATTTCGGCCTCGTGAACGTTTCTATTCAGCCCGGGGTGTCCAAGTTCCGCGGGCGGCAATGTTCCTCCATTCCGCTTTAATTCCATTTAGTCGACCTACCCCCGGCCGCCATCCGACTCCGCAGCCCCTTTTACTGGCTGCCGCGCGGACGGTGGCAAAGAAGCGCCCTCGCAACGGAAAATTCGCGAGTTTCGAGAAACCCGCTTGCACGACCACCTGTGCGTCCAAACTTCATTCATTCGCTTACGCGACTCGTCCATTTACGGCTTGTTCCGCCGCGTTCGCGGCATTTAGCTGCCTCGCGTTTCCACGGGCTTAGTGCTCTAACCCTGCGCGAGAAGCACTGCGTTGAAACGATGTACGTGTCAGGGGATTAGAAAAGTCTTCCTGTGTCTTTGTTCGAACTTTATTACGAAGAATGCAAGAAAGGAAACAACTAAATACAGGTTATTAATATTAGTAGTGGTATTTATGGTTCTGTTGTGTTCATAAAGCGTATGTTAAGGTAAATGTACCAGTGCCCGGCTATGTCCCAGTACCTGAACAGCAATGCGAATTTTATTTATTTTTAAGCTTAATTTCTAATGTAATTAAAAACAAAAAATAGTACCATAATGCATAAGTATTTAACAATATTAATTAAAATCATTATTATAGAAAATTATAAAATCGTTAGGTAGAAATAATTATTTTGTAACACACTTCGTCCGCATAGCAGATTTCGAGAAATTTCTATGGCTTCTGTTAAGAAACCCCACTCATTTACTAAGAAAATATTGACTGCATTTCTTATTTATATATTATAATAATACATTATTATAATAGTAAATAGATTTAAATTTAATTTAACCCTCGGTTGTCACACATACTTTTTCGAACGTCGTTGTCACACTGGGTCAATTTGACCCTGTCAATTTTCAATCAGTTGTTATTTAAAAACTAATTGTTAAATTTAGTCTAAAAAATTCTGAGATAATGTTTGAACATTGTAGAATATATGTCCAACGTTAAAAGTTGATATTTAAGAGTTCCGACAGAAAGGTTTTTTACTTAAAAAAAACGCAGCGTCAATTTGACCCAGTTTGACAACCGAGGGTTAAGATGGTTAAACTTGCAAGATAATTAATATTTTTTACACGAGTCTAAATTTGTTTATGGGTACAAGAATTTCGTGAATGTACCACATCGGGACATGCATTTTTAGGTTGTCCGCTTACTGGGACATCTTCATGGTTTCGTATTTTCATTAATAAATACGTCTATTATAATACACAAACTTTTTTTTTCAGTTTCCGATAGTATAATATTGTCTTATCTTCAACAGTTCAACAACATTTTTCTATTTCATGATGGTTTTACAAATTAAATTAGGAAACAAACTTTAGTGCTATTCCTTAAGCCGCTTAAGCGTCCGGGTATTGGTACATTTACCTTATTCGGTTTAAAATTAACGACCACTCGCTCCAAGTTCGGTTCACTGATTGAATATCGATACCGAACTGAGGCAAGGACTTTTCGTAATAAAAATCTTTCATTAACAATAAGTCCACAAAGAATCCTGAGTGGAGTTAAAAAAATCGCATGTCACAGTAGAACATCCCCTTAATAATCGTCGCCGGTCTGTTTCTACCTTATCACCGGCGATTTCTCATGGAGCGGCTACTCCGGCAAGACGAATATTTACGTTGAAACTCGGGGTGTTATTGGGAAGTTCTCTGCATCCGGAAGGAAGCGCGGATTACGTTTAATCTTGAGGAATCGCAGGTGACTGTTTCGGTCATTGCTTTTACGGTTCTCAGCGACGGTTTCGACGCGTTGAACCGCATCGTCGGATTAACATTCGGAATTTCCCAAGTGGCGAACCATTCCTCCACGCCTCGAGATCGAAATTCCCCTCGCCGGTCGTTTTATTTTACGCCCTTTCAATTTTCCCAGTCGGAAGCGCCGGCAAAACGGAATGGATGGAGGGGATCGTTCGTTCGCCGCTCTCGCCCCCTTTCCTTCGATCTGTTTTTCGCCTCGGCCCGCCAAATTAATTCAACGTCGTTTGGATGCTCTGGCTCGCGCGAGGCACCCTTGGAAAAAAGAAGCTGCTGCTGGCCGGCACCGGGGTCCGTTCGCCCTGCCAGCTGATCGAACGAGCGTTTTGCTCCACTTCTTTTTACCCTCCGCGCGGAGGAACGAGGAAGAGAGCCGTTCGAAATACTGGAAGAACGACAAACCTTCGCCGCGTCAAAGCTTAATACGTTCTACAAGCGATTCGAATCGCGATTCTAACGTCCCCGATGGTCATCCCCGCGGATACTTTGCAGGGAAGATAGCGAATCACGCGATCCCCTGTAATATATAATTGATTCATTGTGATTCAGCGCGCGCACCGCCGGACTCCATCTATCCTCGAATATAAATTCGCCCGATCGCAGCGTAGTCAGCGATTAATTTGCCCTCCGCCCACGGATTCCACGGCATTTCCAGCTCGCGTTGCACTCTCAAATACGTAGAATTACGCGGCACGAAGCTGACGGAGGGCAGGGGGGAAGGGAAGGGGAGGGGGGAAAAGCGGCAAACCGTGGAAGGGGTCGAGCTCTTAACCTCCGTCGACATTCATAAACCGTCCCGGCCGTTTTTCCTTCCCCCTTCTGGCCGCCCCGACCACGTCTCCTTTTCGCTGGATTTTGCTGGCTGAAATTTTATAAAGTTCCCGCGGGACGAAGCCGGGGACGAACGAAAGAAACGGCTCCGTGCACTTTGACGCGGGCTCGACCGTTCATTTTTCCCCATCCCTCGGTAATTAAAACGTCGAAAATGGCGCTGCCGATGTCGTTCGAAGCTGTCGACGCTCCTCCTTTTGCCCCTGTCTCTTCGTTTCCCCGCTCCTTTTGCCTCCCTTCGTTTTCTGTCCTTCGCGTAGCCGACGTCGCAGCAGAGGATTCAACAACGTCATTCCCAGGGATAACAGATATGAGGCTTTTTCCTCGTCCGTTTCCGGGTGTAGAGAAATCTTGTAACGCAGTCGGGACGATGCTAAGGATTTTTTTAGGCGTAGTGCAGCGAGTCGAGGGGAAAGGAGTTACGTCGGGTATCGCGCGTTTTTAATTGAACTTCCGTGAGTGAAGCAGAAATCGGGAAATGGGGCGAGAGTGGTCGGGCACGTAGGAAACGTTAGTGGGATACTGTGGATCGGTTTACGGTAATATGGCACCAGCAATGGATTTATCACGGTGACAGGCTCGAGGTAATCTCCGATGAATCTGTTACGCTGCAAATTAAATTACAAACGATTAAAAGTCCACCTTGCCGAGTCTGTTACACTCTCTATGTAGGAGCGAGTGTAATCGTGGTGAAGCCTGACCGTTTTAACAAGAACGATACCTCGGAACTGGGGAAACACATTTCGTGGAGCAGGTGCTTGCAAGAGGTTAAATAAGGGATTAAATATCCACGAAGAATGAAAACGAATCATTAACTGCTTTGTGGGCAGTCCGTCTATCACCAGCTTGATTAACTTTAATTGGCCGGGCTGTCCTACAAGAAATATTCCACTTCTTTTTAAACCCTATGGCTACACCTTCAGGTTCCATACATGTGATCCCATACATAGAGCGATTTGGACAATAGGTACCTACTTTAAGTGCCTGGACTTTTTCTCGGGCTCATTGCACACTTTTGAGGCCTGCGCGTATAGGGAATACTGATGTATTCGAATACTATTCGAATACTGCTATATTCGAATACTGATGTATTCGAATACTATTCGAATACTGTTATATTCGAATACTGATGTATTCGAATACTATTCGAATACTACTATATTCGAATACTGATGTATTCGAATAGTATGGTATGAAGTGGGTTAAAATTAGCTTACAAGATTTCACCATGACAAATGAACTTATATTCGAATAGTATTCGAATACTTAAATACTCGAATAGTATTCGAATACTTAAATAACCCAACATAGTCGACACTTCTTCTTTTTCTTTGTTCTTTTCTCTCTATTTCTGATAGTCTTTTATCTTTTTTCTCTCTACTGTATTGTCCTTTCTACTGTTCTTGTATCCTTAAATGGTCTCGCACCGTATATCTGTTAAATAACTAAACAAGAAACGAACAAAGCACCGTGGACACCGTGCCCCCAACGCTCTTCTTTACCCTCTTCGTTCTCCATCTTCAGAACAGTATCGCGAAGTCGTTCGACTCCTCGTGGCATGATCGAGGTACATATCGCTAGTCAGCCCATCAGCGAAGGTCAGTGACGCGACACGCTCCGAAATAATCCCGCGGCCCTCGTTACGGGCGTCGTTAATCTCCGCCGCGAGCAACGCGAAACGAGCCGATTAATCTTGTCGGTAAGAGCGGCGGACGCGCTTGTAAGCAGCCAGCGACGCGCCGGATGAATAATTAAATCTGTCCCCGGACCCGATGACTGGGTCGCGTCCCGTCACGCTTTCGTCGCGCGGAATTCACGGGGAACGGCCATCCTTCCTGCGGGAGGAGCAAGGACGAGCTTGCGGAAGGAGGATGAAAATCAGGCGGCGTCCGCGAGTTTCTTGCTGCGCCCGTTGGACGCGGTGTACCGTTACGGGACGACGAACGGAACGATTGGCCGCTGACTGGTTTCCCTTGTTCTCTGCGGGGCCGAGGGGCTCGCAGTTTCGCGACCGTCGAATGAAAAGCGACGACAATAAAGGCATTATTAATGGCTGCAATAACGGCAATTACGGGGATGAATATTAAGGTCGCTGGGAAAGTTTTGTCCGACGCTTGCTGCGGGAGATGGATTGATTTTTTTAAAAGGCCCCTTCACTGCGACTCCGACTTATTCTGCCTATTGTTTTTGTCTTTCAGGTTTTTACTTTAGGGAAGAGTTACTGCTTACAATTTACATACTCGCGTGACTCGTAACATACATATGTTAATCGTGTCGTTATTATGGAGCTAATGCTCGGGTTGGGGTCCATAAAGTCAGATACTATAGGGTAAATCCGGGGCTGTCGGTATACCTAACAGAAACTGGCCATTAAAACTAACACTGGTATTACCTATTTTATCAGCATAAACCTAATGGTTACGGATGAATTAAACCCTGAATTTATCTCCGTGGAGATAACGTAAGGATGATCGTTTCCCATTAGACGCAGACACATCATAATTAACAGACTGTCTGTAGAAAATGTGGGCCCGATCCGCGTTAATGTGTTCGATGCTCGACGACTCAATAGGAAAGAACGATTCATGAATTGCAAAGCAGCCGATCTATCCGCGTGTAAAACATCGCGAGAACGACGAAATTCTTGTTTCCGTCGCCGGCGCAATTGGCCTGGACGGGTTTACGTGCAATTTACCAGCATGGAAGCACCTGCAGAAACGGCTTTAAACGCCGAACAAACGCGCGCGGTTCGCGTAAAACTCCCTTTTATGGAGGTCACGCTCCTCTCGTCGTGCCCACTCACACGCGAGCCCGTGTAAGGAGCTTTTTCGAGGGCTTTGTGAGCGGCCGGAATCAAACAGCAACACGGTCGAAGCTTTTTTTCCACGCTTTCCACGGGAGACTTTTAATTGCGTACCAACTCCGACGTAGTTTTCATTTGCGATTCTCTTTCCCCTCCGCTTTCTCGGTCCCCTTTCTCTCCTTTACACCACTATTTTCTACAGCTATTTCGCTCGGTAACGGAACGTAAGCCGAGGATTTTCATGAGAATCGCTGGAAAATTTCCCGAATCCTTCCGGAACATTAAAATCGCCGCCTTTTTCCGCCGCGGGCGTCTTGCTTCAATACTCCAATGCCAGTATTAAGACTCCTTTCTTTCACCAGCATTCGTAGAAAGCAGTATGCATAATAATTGGAGCTTGGAAACGTTGGATTTACAAAGAATCTCTAACTTTGAATTTCTTGCGTAAGTTGAACAATCACTCAGTCAAGCCTTCGGTGGGATTAATAGAATCTAGCAAGGGAAGATCCTTAACCCTCGGTTGTCACACCTACTTTCAATCAGTTGTTATTTAAAAACTATTTGTTAAATTAAGCCTAAAAAATCTCTGAGATAATGTTTGAACATTGTAGAATCTATTCTCATCGTTGAAAGTTGACACTTAAAGTGCCATCATGCATAAAACAAATTTAAAGCAATAAGAGTTACGACAAAAAGGTTTTCTGCTTAAAAAAACGCAGGGTCAATTTGAGCCAGTGTGACAACCGAGGGTTAACGAAAGAGCAAATTACATACCTATAAGTTTGTATTACGCAATTTTTTGTCCTGCTTAATTTCACTCTAGGGGGGTGAAATTGACCCCTGAGAATCCGGATATTTTTCGATTTTGTGTTACAACTCGCGAATTGTAAGACACAGGAAAAAAGTTCAGACAAAAGTTACTTCTTTTAATTAGGACCATGAGTTGGCGAAAGTGATACGCGAGTTATAACAGAAAATCGGAAAATGGCTGGATTTTCAAGGGTTGAATTTCACCCCCTCAGAGTGAATTTGGGCAGCAACAAAAATTTGCGTAAATCTATATATCCTCTACATATCCCCAAAGAATTTCCGGGTTGAGGATCATCCCTTGTAAGTAGAGTATCTACCTATCTGCGTCTTGATTGCTCCACCAGTGGAAGCTATTCGCGTCCCACACAGATTCGCGTGCCTAAATCCGACACTCGAAAACGACTGCTGCTTACACGGGACAATCGCGTTGGAAGTTAAACTTCGGTGTAACACTGGGAAGTTAAACTCTAGATTGCTCGCAACGATAGCGCGACCCTTGGACATCCGTTTCTAGGGATTCGATCGATCGGAACCGTTCCCAGGGCGCCGTTCTTTTATTCGATCGTGCACGCCAGCGGACGCGGTTTATCGCGCATCGAAATCCTGACGCGGGTACAGACGCGCGAATCCACGGCCTGATGAACCGCCGCTCGACTCTTAGGCCACCCCTGACGCGAGTTCGACCACCCTGATTGCGACGAGCCGGGCTCTTAAACTTCACCCTTCGACGACTACCCGTCCCTTCTGCCTTGTCTACGAATTTGCAAGCGCGCCGCCGTCAGTTCGCGAGGGTGGTAATCCCGTTAGGGAAACTTTCCCCGTCTCGTTCGGCGAAATTTACGAAATCGCGGCGAGTGGGGCGAGCATCCCGGCACTCTCGAAAGTATCTTAACGGGGCATTCGGAAGCGGAGGAAAAATTCATTGCAGCAAACAAGGTGCGTCTAACGAGCTTGAATTCGGGAATTATGTGTTTTCAAACTGTCTTTCACGCTTACCAGCGAAATACAGAGGATTCTAAAAGGCATTTTCAAAGTTAAAGTAAGGGTTATTAAGACCTTTGTTTTCTACTTCACTGGATTCTCTACTCGGCGGGTGGTTTTCTACTTCAGCGGAGTACTTTTATCCCTCATACAGCATTTATAGCATTTATCTGCAGCCCTCTTTCTCCCCCATGAAAATCGTACCCACGCGAAGCCTTAAAAAAGGGACTTCTAGTCGCGATGCAAAGCACGTACGAAGCGTGGCGAGGCGTTGCGTCGAATATTAATCGACGCTCCGTCGCCCCGACGTTACCAAATGTTAACGCGGAAGATCGTTTACTTATCTACGTGGCATCTCTTGTCCCCGATCAATACTTATACTGGTTCATCCGCGTAGACCTTCCCACGTCGCTCTTTCATTCGTTTGCCCACAGACGAGGTGTAGGATAAGCCAAACGTGTGAAGTCTGTGTTGTTACGTGGGGCAGGGACAGTGTGAGAATGTTTCACTTTCACTGACATCACCGGATTCTGTAATTCATTTGAACATCAGAGTGGCTGTTGTTTCACGAACTCGATAATGTACCAGTAAATGGACATTTTTTATTAAAATGAGTAAAGTAAATTATTAAAATAAGGAACCAATTAATTAGAGACTTCTTCAAATTTCTTGCTTCATATTCAAACAATTCTTGCAACACGTGGAATCAATCGCGCTGCAAACATAATTGTATAAAAGTGTTCATTCATTAGCCTTACTGTGTTCATTTACTGGTTCGTTTACCCTATCAATTCATGCAACACGAATTCTCATAATATTCTACGACCATCTTATACCTCGTCCGTGCTTTGCCCCATAATGTTTGTGGGTAACGCTGCTGCCGTCGCCAAAAAACCACCCACGCGAAACTGTGTTTTCAACCACATCTTTGCGCCTTCGGGAATATCTTGTTAAACACTCTGTTCAATCACATTTCTTACGATACATCGTTCTCGGTGTAATAAGGCAACGTATAAGCGATTCTTGGCTTCCAGCCCGCTGCCTACGCGTCGATTCCCATGATATGGACGACTGATAGCGCTGCCCACGCATGACGCGTAAATTAGTCGGTGCTCGATTAACCACGATCGAATGGTTTCGAAAACGAGGTGACATTTAACGTGTGTGGCGGTACGATGTTTAATTATTTGCTGAAACTGTTCCGTATAAAACGGCAGAAGTTCTGTCGATTTCTGTGTGATAGGGAACTTCTTTGGTAATAAAATGCGGTCCCACTGAATACCAGAGATTTCGAAAGGCGTTGAAGATTTAATGCAACTGAACACTTTTATTTCTTGCATTCTGATTCTCTAAGCGCCATTCACAAATGTTCGAGCCTATGTAGAATGAATTGTTGTTCGCTAAATTTCATTCCCCGCGATGCTGTTCAGTTCCCCAGCAGAAGTTCCCAGAGTTTACCTCACTTTGATCAGCGGCCTTTTTTTCCCCGCGTCTGGCTTCCCTCACCTTATTCCCGCTTGCCGGTTGAACAGTCGCACGATATCTATCTATCTGCTCGCTTGCACCTCATTTTTCCCGCCCCCGGGGGAAATTGTTTACAACTGGGCGTATTATGAAATATTACCGTTGTCGTATCTATGAAAGTCGTTACGAAAGCCCATTACGAAAGACTGCCGGCCGGGTTTAATGGGCAGCCAATGATCTTGAATAATGATCGGCAACTCGGAGCTGGTCGGCCTGCATTTCAACAAACTATTTCAACGGAGATCGGTGCTCGATGTATTCGGCCGCGGAAGACGAGTTGATTTGCATAGCTGGGTATATTTTTGAGGTATTAGAATTAGGGAGGAGGAATTCCTCGAATATCTAGGCAACTCGATAGACAGAGAAAATGAAAGATCTGAGTTTGAATAATAGTTGAAGAATCTCAGTCGTCTTAAAATCTCTGGGATCTCAGTTCTCGTAAACTTTCTTTGACAAGTAAAATGAGCAGTACGCTCAATGTTGCGAATTGTACTTGTAAGTTGCAACATCACTCAAGAATAATCCTGCATCTGTCGTTATTTACTTAGAAATTAACCCTCGGTTGTCACACTGGGTCAAATTGACCCTGCGTTTTTTTAAGCAAAAAACCTTTTTGTCGTAACTCTTATTGCTTAAAATTTTTTTTTTCAACGATGAGAATGGATTCTACAATGTTCAAACATTATCTCAGAATTTTTTAGACTTAATTTAACAAATAGTTTTTAAAGAACAATTGATTGAAAATTGACCCAGTGTGGCAACGACGTTCGAAAAGGTAGGTGTGACAACCGAGGGTTAAGGACACTGTATTAAAATGTTGAAAATGAACCATGACTTGCCTGCACGTTCAGCATCAGAGCAAAACTTGGACTGTAGTAAGTTAATAATAGGTTGCCTTGCGAGGTACACGTGGCGGTAACAAAGAACGAGGGGGAAGCGATCGATCGAAAAGTTTGCGTAGCGAAGCCATTGTACGGTATACCTCAAGAAGCTTGTAGAAATCGAGAGCTATTTGCGCGGGCATTTAATTTGATAGATCTCCATCTTCCAAAGGTTGGAGGAACTTATAAGATGAGGCGGTGGAATAAAATTGCTGTTGAATCTGGCAAACCCGGCGGATTTATGTCCACGAATTTCGCGAAACCGTGTCACCCGTACCTCGCGCGGGATTATATTTCTTAGAGTTGCGATCTTCGATCATAATTCTCCCCGTATTTTCCTCGAACCCTTCGCCAACAGTTACCCATCAAATTTATTTTATTTTATTTATTTGTACACACGGGTACGAGCCCTAATACCTACACTCAAAGAATATAACAAGTAACCAATACTTATACAGTATGTTAAGTAACGCCTATCGTAACATAAAAGATTTAAATGACCTGAAAGCAAAATTAAACAAATCCCCAACTGTCTCAACATTTATTGGCTACATATATGAATCGTGGAAATTTTCGCAATGATCGCCATGGGGCATTTAAAGATATCAGACACAGTGGAGGAAGACATTTAATTTGAGCACTAAAGATTTCATACAAGAACACGAGATGGAAAACTGTACCACGTTCATCTGGAGTAGGGCTGGGACTATTTACCGAATTTTACGGTATTCGAATATTCGAATACTTCAGTTGCTTAATTATTTGACGAATATAATTCGAATATTCAAGTAATCGAATACCATTCGAATATTTAAGTATTCGAATACTCAAATATTCGAAGTTTATTCGTAGCATTCGAATACTTGCAAAATATTCGAATAGTCCCCGCCCTAATCTGGAGCTGCCATTTAAAAAATTTCGAATGGGTACATAATTATGTTTACTATATTATGACATCGGATTTATCGCACGCCGTCGAATTTCACCGCGCACTAACCACCACGCAAATTACAATTAACATTCGAATAATATTGCAACCAATTGGGAACAGGTCACCGATCGAACCGCTTAAACATTTGCAGCAGATCGACTTAAACGCGTGTCACTACCCAAAAGCTGCGTCACCCTTTAAACCCGGGCTGTCTCCGAGCATGTACAAAAGCCTCGGAAGCTGTCGCGACGTCATGATCCCCATTCTTCCCGGCTTCGCCGCGACAAAGACAGTCCAAGGATTAACATTTCGCCGACGAGGGTTGTCGGCGGTTCCGTGAAAGCGCACGATCGCGCGGGACACAGGGGAACACGGCGGTCAGAGGAGAGGAGGGAACTGGGGGGGGGGGGGGGGGGATGGTAGGTGTGAGAGACGGTGCGAACGACCGTGAAGTGGCAGAGGGTGTCGACGGCCGTGTGGCGCATGGGCTTGTTTGAGGTACGGATGCGTTTGTTGCGAGAACGGATGAGAGTGCGGATGCCACGCCAGGGTGGAGTGGGTCAGTCGAGTTCCGTCCCTTTTTCTTTGTTCCTCATTCAGCCCCTCCCCAATCGCCCCCGTTCAACCCCTCTGCGCTCGACACACACAAGCCCGCGCCCGCATTAGTTTTATTGCTCCCGACCGGGGGCGGGTATTTGAACTGCGAATAGCCTGGGAAAGCGTTGTTAGGTTGATCAAAGATTCACCCGGGCATCTTCGCTCGCGTTAGCCGGCAGCGCAACTCTTCCTTCCCTTTGACGCAGGTCGCGTGTGTTTGGCCGACAAAGTGCTTTGATTGGTGGACTGCCAAGCTGGCTCGATTAGGCCGCTGGCGATACTCTGCGAATTTAGCCGAACGTTTTCTGCTGCGTGGAAAGTTTGGAATTAATTTGGACTCCTCGTTACATACCTCCGGAGCTCCTTAGAATCCCGCTGCTTCGTTCAAAGTATAAATCTATATGGAGTATAGACCCAACCGTTGATACGTTACAGTTGCTTTTCCCGAATCTACATCTCTGAATATTCAAGAAATCTCTCGATGTCCTGTTAATCCTCTCGCCCCGCGTGTCTTCATTATTCCAGTGAAATCTCGTCGACTCCTGATGACCCGGCACCGGCGAGGGGAAAGGAGGGACGTGAATTACGATGTAGAGGGACTGTATTTCGGTCCGACTTGCCTCTTCATCGGGTCCGTAGCGTGTAGCTGGGTAAAAAGTTGGCTGGAAGACGTATGTTCCTCGCGGACGAACCAGTTCCCGCCGCGTGGCAGCCATTTAAGCCTCGGCTTAACCGGGCTTAAATCGTTCCTCGGCTCCCTCTCGCACATACTTCCTCCGCGTTCCGTTGCCGGACCGTTGTGTCACGGCTTTTAATCGAGCGCCGGAGGATTATCTCGACTCGTAATCTTCCGACAGCCTTCAAACTTCAGGATCTCTCGCTTATATCCGACCCTCCACCACGGATACCGTCGCGATACCACGAACCACTTCACGAAGTATACTTCCTGTTACTTCTACCGATGATTCTTGCCAAATGGAACTTTCTTTAAAATTTGGAGGACCTCTGTTTACGATCACTTGGACGATTCTTGGAAGGTCTGCCTCTGTTTGGACCTCTGAAGAGCAGGGTTCTTTTGGATTGTCCCTTTACATTTTTTTTGACAATTTAGGTTGCAAGTAGGGCTGGGACTATTCGAATAATTTACTACTCGAATATTTTACAAGTATTCGAATGCAACGAATAAACATCGAATATTTGAGTATTCGAATACTGAAATATTCGAATTATATTCATCAAATAATTAAGCAACTGAAGTATTCGAATATTCGAATACCGAATAATTCGACAAGTAGTCCCAAGCCCTAGTCCCAAGCAACTTGGATCTCTAGGTTTCTATGGTATGTCGATTCTGTATTCTGTTCTTGGTTGAATAAGTTGTATTCTTAAAATATCCGTGCTTCGTTTGACTTGGAAGACTCGAGCCTGTAAAGGATGCCAAGAAAATCAATGCTCGTGGAAGATTTGGTGGCAGGGAGATTTCCTGTTTAACTTCGCTTCATGAACTTGGAACGTCTCAATGTAATATTTGGTTTCCTGGGCTGGCGGGTTCCAAAGATTTCGAACTCTCCCCGGAAGTTCCGGGACCTCTGATATTCTTGAAATTCGTGGAAGTTGGGGAAGTCGGGCCTCTTGAGATATCCGAAGATCCTTGCTGTTTTCGAACACTACGTGACTTAGAAGATTGCATCCTCAACTGGACGTGAATTCGAAACGCTTTAAGCCGAGGCGAATTGATTTTTGCTTATTCTTACCTCGCAAGTATATCGTCGCGCTGGCGTTCCATTACTGTGTCAGAACGAAACCGGAAACTGGATGACCCAGTTGGGCTCGCACGGTGCAGAAATCGCAGAGACTAATCCGCCGACAGGTACTTCAACTGGACGAATGAATGGGTATATTGAAGGGGTGATGGATTTCCAGAGGCCCTTTATCGAATTCAACAAGCGAGAATTCCCGGATGGTCTGATTTCTCTGGAGACCGACCGAGCGAACGGGGGGAATCAGATTGTCCGGGGGAACGTCCAAGAATTGAGAGGGTTTGATACTTCACCCTCTTGCTTTTGAGTATCCATTTCCGCCAGCGATTGTCCGCGGGCTTAACCAACTAACGCGCGATCTTTTCTTACCGAAGTATCACAGCGAACTGAACACCTGCTTTCTACGATATATTAAACAGCGCCACTCATAAAAGAATATTAATACCGTTAAGGAACCAACAGGCTAATATCCAGCAGCTATAAACACGCAGTAAAAGAGCAAAGAGTCATTCAACAAAGATCCGCACTAATTAAACCAGTGTTAATTGCGCTCCGCCTCGTTCAAGCCCCCAACAAGTTCACCGCCACCCTGCGAGACCCCAATAAGTGCCAAGAGACTCCGAATCAATCGTGCCGAATAAAAACACTGCCACAGCGCCCACGAACCTTATCGCGTTACCTTTTCGCGGCACGACCGGGTCCAGTGGAGAAATCGCCTCCCTCGCGACTCCATCCACCTGAATCCCCGCGCAACCCCCCCGTTGCTCGCGGGGCACATCGACCACTGCTTTAGCTGGGATATTTATTACCTGACGGTGGAGCGTTATCGAGTGGCCTGCCATGCCGAAAATCGCGAGAATTCCAGTTAACCGGCCCCTCTGCACGGCGTACGTACGACACCCATGATTCGGCAGGTTCCGTCGAACGGAGGGAGAGGGTGAAACCGGGGGGGTGGCTTTCGTGTACGTGGCGAGTACGTACGTGGCGAGTAGGAACGGGGTAGAACGGAAGGGATTGGAATGAAACAGGTAGGCAAGGGGAACGGGGGAGCCGGAGAAGAAGGAGGACAGAGGGAGAAGAGGGCGCGGGGTGGTTGGTTGGGTAGAAGGGCCTTTGACTGGCGCACGAAGGGGACCATACCAACCCCTCAGGTTGCTCCGGTCTGCAAGGGTGCGCGATATTGATTCTCGCCTACTACTTGCCACAGACATCGGTGCTACCTGCACGCGGCCGATGCCTGATGGTAGTGGTGGCCGACGATGGTGTGGCTGTCTCTCCCGCCCGTCGCTTCTTCAGGTTCGCGCAGACGGTAGCTCGTTGCACGTCTCAATGAGCCACGGCACGATCGAGCCTCCCGCGGCCGTGCATCCAACGCCGGCCTCTCTCCTTCTTATCCATGATAATCGATAACGATCGACGCTCCGAGTGACTGCTCCGCGAGCATCAGACCTCGGGCGCACTCCGGTGTCGAGGAGGCGGCATCGTGATCTCCGTGAAAGCGGGGAGCATGTCGAATGCTACCAGGCAGCTTTGACTTCTTTTCGGGCTTGCCTGAATCGATGGTAGTGAATGCTTTGCAGAAAGAGTGCTGTAATCGCTTTGTGCGTTAAGGCGGAACTACACAGTCGGGATTTGGCAATCCGCTGCATGGGTTGATCCAGCGGCCTAGGCAAATGTTCGTTATTCGCCAATTATCGAATGTTTGCGCGGGCCTCAGTACGAATGTTCGCAGTTCCCGATCACGAATCGAAGCGCTCACATTGCGTTGATACATGGACAAAAATGGAAAAATCAAATATTTTGCAGGGTGATATTTATCATCTAATATTTACATCAAGATGATCAAGAATCGAGTTCGGTTATGCTTGCTAGGTTATCGTAGTTGTTTACGATGTTCTTTACCATCTTAACCTGGAATCTAAGGACTAACAAGGGAAGATCCCGAACCCGGAAATTCAAAAAATTCTGAAACTTTGTGGATATGTAGGGGATTTCCTCCTGATTACAACGCAATTTTTTTTTGCTGCCCAAAATCACTCTAAGGGGGTGAAATTAACCCCCGAAAATTCGACTATTTTTCGATTTTCTGTTATAACTCGCGAATTGTAAGAGATAGAAAAAAATCTCGAAACGAAAGTTACTTCTTTTAATTAGATCTATCAAATAGTAAACATTATTAATATTTTTGTTTATAACTTTTTTTCTAATTGTTTAAACAATTGATTTAACTTTTACTATTTGATAGATCTAATTAAAAGACGTAACTTTCGTCTCGAGATTTTTTTCTATCTCTTACAGTTCGCGAGTAATCGAAAAATAGCCGAATTTTCGGGGGTAAATTTCACCCCCTTAGAGTGATTTTGGGCAGCAAAAGAAATTGCATTGTAATCAGGAGGAAATCCCCTACATATCCACAAAGTTTCAGAATTTTTTGAATTTCCAGGTTCGGGATCTTCCCTTGTAAGCGTCACTCGAAATTCATACGCGGTAGGGTTACTTCCTTTTTTTTTATTTAGACCTTAAGAATATTTATTATTCTTGGCTCACTTTATTAACCATGGATTCTAGTATTATGGGTATGTGTGCTTCAAAATTATTGTTTAGGCTTATGACCTTACTGATCATTAGAAAACATCTTAGTCCCGAGAATGAAAATTTTATTTCAACCGACTTTTTAAAAAATACGTAACAAAACGTATCCGTGATTTTTTTATATTTGGTTCCCCTAACTTTATACTTTATGAAAATGTCCCCCTTATCTGCTACTACCTGCAATTATTTGAGGAATAATTTTTTTTAGATATAAGTGTGCAGATCTAATATCTTTGAAAAGTGGATATTTTTTAGACCAAAGCAAAAAATTGATGGAATTTATGACCACATTTTGGTACATTTAAATATGAATGAGTGTCCGGTAATGACTGACAATGATTTGAGGATAGATTATTATAGGTATATTTAAAATATATGTATTTCAATGAAAAAATTCTAACTTCAAATGCACGTGATAAAAATAATTTGATAAAAAATTGTTTCGAACAAAAGTTAGTCAGTATTCAGTTGTCAACAAATTGCAAAAGTAAATATTGATAAAAAACTTTGCATTCAATAAAAAATCGAGATCACCTTAATTTTTTTTAGTGCAACTGTATATTTTTTTATACTCCAATCGATGCATCTATATATTCTGGTTAAAAAAGTATTGGGGGTGAATGGGTCGAAAACTGATTAGTTCAGAAGTTATGATTTTTGTCCCGACTTCCCATTGATTCAACGCGCTGCGCGCTGGTCACTTGCCGAATAACTGCACAGTGTGACGGTACACGCGAATATTTCGGCGAACTTGTTTGCCGAATGCCGAATGTGTGGCTCCGCCTTTACACGAAAGTATCTGAAGTTAAAAGGAAGTCAAGTCATACCTATAGCAATATTATTAACTCGTGGTTATCGTAGCTAATTATACCGCGTGTAGCTTTCCACTTGCTTACACCGTGTATACACCGTGTATTTGCAAAGTTGCGTTTAATTAAGCCACAATGAGAGCCTGCTCTATCAATCTCGACCGTTTAGGACGGTAACTGGACGTCATCGGAGTCGCTGGCAACAATCTTGCTTTGTTCCCGCGTCGGCAGGTTGCTGCTCCTCGCGGTGATCTTATCTTTCACGGGGCAACGAGATTAATAAGGCGAGATCGGTCTGCCTCGCAGTTCAAGTTGCTCGCTCGGGGAAAATAGGGGCAATAAAAGGGTACGTGGGAGCGAGAGAGAGAGAGAGGGGTAGAGAGTGAAGGGGGGGGGGGAGGGAAGCTGGCTCGCTGCAGACAAATACAAGACAATGAAGATTAATGCTTCGGCCTGGTTCCGTGGCCGTCCTGGTAGCAAACACCACCGTGTGAACGGGGGTTTCGGTGCTCTGCAGGGACGCTCCTCTGATTCTGCGATTAATGCGACGATCCACCAGTTCGGACGCGTTTAGTCGTTCAAAAACACACGGGAATACGAAAATCTTCTTTGTTCCTTTGCTTTGCGCTATCTTAAGTAATTAAACTGTAAGATCCAGTGCGCACATTCGCGCTGGGGTATAAAGTTTCATGTACAGGGTATATGTAGTATCTATATTATGTGCTACTCTTCTTTACGGGCGAATAAACAAAACTGGGTTTCACTATAAATAGAGTTATATATTTATTAAACAATAATCAATGTTTCTTATGAAGCTACATTATGTACAGTTTTCTTACCTATAAATAGAGAAACGACATTTAAAGCCTATTCTTCTCTATCTTTCCCTTGTATATTAAGGTTTAATTCAATAATCTACAATTACAATCAATAAACTTCTCTATATCGATTTTTACACTCCCTCTCGTCCACGTGTCTCCACTCTTCATTCCGGCTCAGTTCCCCCTTACTATTTTATGTGGTCTACATTACCGCCATGTTACGCGGCAAATTTAAAATGGGTTCGTAAAGTAGTATCTGTACTACTTTATATCTATCTTCGGCTTTCTTTGCAAATACGTACTGACGTAGGATGCCTATATTCTTGGACGTCGATGAAGGGATACACCGAATCCCCAAACGATGATTGTTTGTTGCCTCGCGACTAGGGCTGGGACTATTCGAATATTTTACAAGTATTCGAATGCTACGAATAAACCTCGAATATTTGAGTATTCGAATGTTATTATTCGAATACTATTGGAATGTTATTATTCGAATACAATTCGAATACAATTCGAATACTGCTGTATTCGAATACTGCTGTATTCGAATACTATTCGAATATTTATATATTCGTATGAAGTGGGTTAAAATTAGCTTGCAAGATTTCACCATGACAAATGAACCTACATTCGAATAGTATTCGAATACTTAAATATGCGAATAGTATTCGAATACTTGGATATTCGAATTATATTCGTCAAATAATTAAGCAACTGTAGTATTCGAATATTCGAATACCGAAAAATTCGACAGATAGTCCCAGCCCTACTCACGACATATTCGAGTATTGGAGAATCGTTAAGTACACGGTGGTATAATTAGACGTCGCTGGTTTTGATTGCAGATCAGCAGTCGGCGTGACATGGATGTGAGCTTCACGAACGTATTAGAGGGGGCTCGCCAGTACTTCCAGGGACTGCCCGTGCCGAGTACAGGTGGTGCGAGCGCGTCAGCGGATCGGAATCTCGCGACATCAACGAGTACCGCCTCGTCCACGTCGCACGACCATGGCACCGCCTCGTCCGTCGCTCCTCCGTCACCAGCACCGCCAGCACCACCGCCATTACCGTTACAGGCGCAACCGACTCCGACCAGCAGCAACGAACAGGAAGCGAGTCGATATCAAAGCGACGCCCGGCCGTCGTCGCTTGACAACAACGCGTCCAGCTCCAGTAACTTCTGGAGCCCGTCCGTCGAACCTTATCCACCTCAGCCGACCAGGGTCGAAGTGCCCGACACGAGGCCAGGCGATGAGAGCTCCTCCATGGAGGCGAGTTCCTCGTCCTCCACCACCATCACCTTAACCGAGATGCAGCCGTCGAGCGGGCGATCCTCGTCAGCGTCCAACTTCTCCCAGAAGCAGCAGTCCTCCGCGTCGTCGTCGCTGGCCAACGATCACCAACAGCCTCAGCCGACGAAGACAGCGGCTGAGTCAAGCTCGCAGCACTTGCATCAGATGCAACCGCCTCAGCCTCCACCATCCCCTGGTCCCGTCTACCAGCAGCTGAACCCCGTCACCAGGACGTCCTTCTCCACCGCGGAAATACTCGCCTCGTCGCACCAGCCAACCTATCAGACTGCCAACGAGCGGCAGCCACAACCGAGTCCGTCGGTAGTGGCACAGAGGACCCAGTACTACCCCCGTTACCATCATCCGGACATCACGAAGAGCGCCCCGGTTCCGTTCAGCCAGAACTCCATCTACCAGTCGGCCAACGTCGCGGCGACGTCCTCGGGAAGCGTACAGCCAGCGACGAGGCCGACGCCAGTCGAGCAGACAAACGTTAATAACGTTTCCGCTCAAGGACACGCCCAGGAGCAGAGAGTACCGAGCTCGTACAACAGTAATCCAGCTCCGCCGACCAGTGCACCATCGATTTACGGATCGGCCGCGTCTCAGAACTACCGCGGGCTGCAGCACCAGCCGCCGAGTCGATTGAGCTCGTCGAACAGTACAGTGGACAGGTCGTCGCACGTGGAACGATCGTCGCACCCTTCGCGAGTTTCCTCGTCTCCGTCCTGTTCGTCGGTGAACCCGTGCAGCCCTCGCCACAGCGGTAGCTTGAGTCACATTCCTTCCTCGTCGTCGTCGTCGACGTCGTCATCGTCGTCGTCGTCGTCTCAGAATCTTCCGGCGCACATTCCTTCGTCGCATCTGCCGCCAGCTGGGACCGCTCCCCCTCATCATCAGCAGCAACAGCCGTCTCAGATGCAGCATCCGCATCAGCAGCATCAGCAGCAGCAGCATCAGCAGCAGCAGCATCAGCATCAGCAGCAACAGCTTTCTAGTCGAATAAACGCATCCCCGCACTCGATCGGCGCGAACACTTACAGCGGTCGAATGGTGGTTCACGGGCCGCCCTCTTCGTCCGCGAGTCAGATGCCGCCGCCCCCCGCATTGAGCGGTTATCATCCTGTTGCGTCGCCCCACGACGCTCCTCATCACGCCGCGCCATCGCCGCACAGACAATCTCCTCACGTGTCCAGCCTGCACAATCCTCACGTGTCGCCTCATCCCGCTCCCTCCCCCCACACTAGCTTCCAGCCCCATTCGCCCACCTATCCGCCGCCGCCCCCGGCTACCTCCACCCCCCATTCGTACAACCTTCCGATTACGTCGCAGCACTACCAACCTACCACCGGTTACGCGGGTAGCCACCCGTACGCGCTGCCATCGCAGTCTTCGTATCATTCCTTCCAGAAGAGCCCCCAGCCGCCGCAAACTCAAGGGAACTACTATTCCCAGCCCAGTAGATCTCAGAGCCAGCCGTACGTGCAACAAATGCCGCCTATGCCGCAGTCCATCTGCTCCGGGACGGGAAACAGCAACGGCGCCGCTGGCTACCAGCAAAGCAAACCGGTGACGTACAACGGCGTCGATTCCAAGAGGAGCTCGATGGAGGCGGCGTACGGCTCCTATCGATCTCCGCTGACATCCGTTCAGAGGACTGCCAACACGCACAATCTTCCCCCCATCGCGGCCCTGTCGTCCTACCATTCCAACAGGAGGGAGCCGGTGGGCAAGGCGCAGCCGATGCACAGGCAGCGAACGTATTCCGCGAGCGGGACGAACAAGGTCCCCGTGGTGACGCCGCCCGTTTCCTCGATGGCCGCGCCTCAGAGGGTCCCGGAGTATCCGGTCACGCCGTCCAGCGTGAATCACGCGATGCCGGTGAACGGAAGGACCACCACCGTCACCAACTCCTCGTACAGCAGGTACTCGAGCCAGCACGGCTATCCGACGTACGCGACCACGATAGCGCCCAGCCATCAGGGTAGCAATTCCTCCAGCAGCACCACAGTCACCTCCATCGGCGTCACCGCCAGATCTTCCGTTCCGCCCGCCGCGATACACGCCTATCAATCGGACGCGAGTCGCACCGGCTCCTCGTACCACCACCCGCCCGTCAGGGCTAACGACGACTACGGGTACAAAGAGTACCCTTACCAGAATTCGTCCGCACCGTCCGTTCAATCCACGGTCGCGCCCACCCTGGTCACACCTCCGCCGCAGACGAACGGTGTTCGAAAGCGAGAATCGCCGTTGGACTTGTCCGTGAAAACGGTGAAGACGTCGGCCGATTCTACTGCTCAAGACGACATCGAGATGATAGCGACGGAGAAGCACGTCAGCAGCTCCACCGTCATATCCTCGAGAAGCAACGGCTCGAGAACGATGCTACCGCCCCCGGTGCAGCCTCCTCCCCAGCCAGCCTCGTACCCCGCGTTCGACAATCGACTGTCCAGCAACAGCAGGGGCCTCCCAGCGACGACTGGCGTTCGAACGTCCACTCCTCAGACGGTGTGCGCGCCCAAGGTGGACTTTCTGCCGGATTTCAACTCGACGCCACTACGCCATCATCACGGCCAGCAGCCACACGAGAATACTCTTCAGCGGAGAAGTTCGTCGCATCAGTTGTACGCTCCGCCCCCTCAGTCTCTTCCCTCCCAGCATCATCCTAGCAATACCGCTCCACTGCCTCACATGTCTTCATTCAAGAAGACCTCACTGCCCACCACGCAGGTGTACGACGCTGTGACTGCGTCCGCGCCGCCTCCGCCTCCTCCCTCGTCCTCCTATCTATCAGCCAATGACTCCTCTGCGACCAGATCCTCGAGGTACCCGCCGCAAATGGTGGATCCAGGCAGGATAGGGTCCACCGGGCTGCCCCTGCAAGACTACCCGTCCGAGTCCAAGTACTACATGGACAGCAGGAACAAATTTGGCCCCCCACCCCCGCAGAGGGATCGAACGCCCTCTAAGAGGCCTGGGGAGACGATCTATGGGGCGGGGGTGCCCCACAAGCAGCCCAGGCTAGACACGTGGATTCAGCAGAGATTGTCCACCGCGAAGGCGCTGTACGAGCAGCAGAAGAGGCAAGAGATGAATCTTCCTGTTCCCCTGCCGAACGGTACCCTGGTCGCGCCTAATACCTACGAACAGAGATCGGACAGCGGCTACTCTTCGTCCGAGTCGTCGAGGTACCAGCAAGCCTACTGTGATAAGCGGAGCTACGCGGAGCCTAAGGTCACCCATAGTTCACCGTCGTACAATCACCCCGTCATCGCCAAGCCCACGAATGTGCACTCTTTACCGCAACAAGTCAGCACTGGCCACACGGCGTACTCGAGTTATCGACAAAGCCAGAAGAGCGCGGCAACTCCCGGTGGGATCTCCGCGGGCCCGCCGACGGAACCGCCGAGTAACACTGGTGCTGATAAGCGAGTCCTCAGCTTGTTGAGGAATAGCCTGGAGAACAAGCAGCAGAGGGAGGAGCAGATGAACAGCCAGCAGCCTATCTTGGCCAATCACAGTCAACAGAGTTTTCAGAACAAGGTATGCTCGACTTTTCTCTCCTTATACATTGTCGATGTTTAGTTGACAGGCATTTTTACCGAGCGTACGTGGAACACTGTTGATACATTCTCTAACATTCATGTGTCACTCGCAACGCTAGTCCAGTTGTCTATCTATTTAAATACCGCGAACGATCGTAAGTCCTGCTCGTTCTCAGTATGCAACAGGTTAGGAGAAAGTTCAAACCTTGCACGGTGTTCTTTCATAAGAGTTATTGAGGGGGTCTAAGTATATAGGGGAAGGTGGGGTAAAACGGAACGCTTGACTTTGGACGGTGATAACTTAAAATCGGGAGGAGAAAAAGACACGAGACTTCAACAGGAGTCTTCAGTGGAGCTTAGACTATAAGAGAATCAAGGTCATTGTTAAGAAAAATCTTTGGGAACGACGGAAAATGAAATTTACCGGAGGTATTGAAATCTTCGCTTCGCTCAAATGGTGGGGTAAAACGGAACACTCACTCGAAGACCGTGTAAACGGACAAAATCTTTATTTTTATGATTTAAAATGTATTAATTTATGTTAAAATCTATAAATATATGTTTTAGGTATAACTGTTGCAAATAAAATATAACAAAAATATATATTATATATATACTAAGAGAAAATATTTTATTAGATAACATGAAAATTACGGTAAATATAATATCGTAAAAGAAGGATAGATTAATACAGTTTGTTTATTATTTTATGAACAATAAGCGGGCCGGAATCACCCGCTAGCTGGAATTACCCCGCTTTCCCCTACACGTGGATTTTTACATGAATATCAATACTTGCATGGAGAACACATCTGCATTAAATGACAATGTTATTTATTACAATTTTAACTAACAGTTTGATCGAACGGAAGATGTATCTCATACATCATAATTTTCTATACAAAATCAATTTTCTTGGAAACAAGGATAATAATTAAAAGTTTACTCTACAATCTAATAATTAAATCAGATAATAAACACGTACTAAATTCTTCCCCGTGTATAATAGGCGTTCCGTTTTACCCCGCGAAAAGTGTTCCGTTTTGCCCCACGTGCAGTCATTTAGTAAACATTTAATATTTACACTTCAGCGTGAGGTAAAGAACTTTTTATATACGTCAAAATGTAGCGTAAGGACTATAGAATCCAACGATGTACTTGCCGTTATTAATTTTCGAAATCCAAGTAGGTAGTGCCTCTCGACTAGGGCTGGGACTATTCGAATAATTTACTATTCGAATATTTTACAAGTATTCGAATGCTACGAATAAACTTCGAATATTTCAGTATTCGAATGCTACGAATAAACTTCGAATATTTCAGTATTCGAATGTTATTATTCGAATACTCATGTATTTGAATAGTATGGTATGAAGTGGGTTAAAATTAGCTTACAAGATTTCACCATGACAAATGAACCTATATTTATTCGAATCCTTAAATATTCGAATAGTATTCGAATCCATAAATATTCGAATAGTATTCGTCAAATAATTAAGCAACTGAAGTATTCGAATATTCAAATACCGAAAAATTCGACAAATAGTCCCAGCCGTACTCTCGACACGTTGCATCGAGCTAGAGTTTGATCGATTTTCTGGTTCTAGGAAGAGTCTAATATTCATATATGAAAAACGTTATTGAGAGATCAGCAATGGCATCCGAAACGCGGTATCGAGTTACGTGCCGCGCCGGTTTGCCCGTTGTCAGGCTTATACTAATGTCCTCTATTCCCGGAAGGTTGTCGCGCCAGTCGAGCCCAAAACGAACATCGGGAGGCACAACCTGTCACCATTCACGGCGGCGAGCTTGCTGGAACGTAACAGCAACACGCCGCCCCATTACAAGTTCCATGTGCCCAGAGCGGTAGACTCGATCACTCAGGAGGCCCCCCGCAGCTTGTACGGCTCGAGAGTGAATTCATCCGCCACACTACCTGGCAAGGAGGCACTCCTTGGTCCTCGGGGAGCCGAGAATCAGATCCACCGTGACAAAGATGACGGTCTCGCGGCCATATTGGCCGCGAAGATCCGAACCAAGGCGGAACTTAAACAGGTGAACGAAGCACCGGTATCATGGGTGGAAGGAATACAGTAAAGTACTTAAAGGTATAGTTCCTTCCACCCGCGGCAGCTTCATGTCGCTCTGCCCCGACATCGGCAAACAGAGTGCTAATACCTAACTCTTGTTTCTGCCTGTTCAAGGTGGGAACTGGTCAGTTCGGACCGAAACCGACGATCGTGCCCTCGCAAGACGCGTCATCAACGCCAAAAGGTAGCTCACACGATTACGTGTCTTTTAATTACATTGTCCGGAGTCGTATATACGTTGTTTCTGTTATTTGAGCTTTCAAATTGTCATTTTGTAGAATTAGACAGCGCTGCCTCGACGTCTACGCCGCAGTCAGGTTCCTCAGCGGGCAGCCCACCGAAGCTGACGCGCGAGAAGGTGGCCTGTCTGCCACCTAGAAGGAGACTGTTCTCAAGGACGGAGGAGGAGAACATGCCAGTGGCCGCGACCGTGCCCGCGCCAGCTCCTGTGCCCGCGATCGCGTCCACGGTGCCAGCAAGAGCCAGCGGCTTTCGAAGCTCCTCGGAGACGTCGGTGTTCGACTTCAGGGAAACCGATTCCGAGGGCGAGATGCCGGTTCTGGAGCGACAGACGCTTGAGGAGATGCGAAGGGATAGAAAACAGCTGTCCAAGGTGCAACCACCCGTTCCCCTCAACGATGCGATGTGCATGGGCATGACCTCGTCGTCGGACCTCGTCAAGATAGAGCTGAAGGTGAGATTACCTTGATTCTGTCAACCGTGTGCCTTTGCAACTCGGATAGGGCGCAATTCCTCTTGCAAAGATACTAAGTCGAACGAAGGAACTTCGCGACGAGTGTTTCGTTTTATACAGTTGGGCTGAGACTAGAAAAGTCGATGGCTGTCAGTAACTCCTAATTTCAGTTCAGTAACATCTAAAAGTCGTTCATCCTAATTGTCCTCGATCGTAACTTTCAAGTCAGCAGCATAAAACCCTGTTTTCCATCGCTTGTTCCCAGGAAAACGACAAGATCACCGAGGTCGACACATTCTGGTCTAGCGCTTGCGACAAGTTCATGGAGCAGCTGCGCACGGGGGACGTGATGAAGAAGCGCGGTCGCAAGAAGAAGACCAGCTGCACGACGACGCCGAAGCTGGACGACACAGGCAACGACAGTAGCAAAGAGTCGGACGCCAACACGTCTCAGATCAAGCCTGAAGACATAAAGAAGGAGCTGCAGGACATGGAGTCGCCACTAGACAGCAAAGTCGAGTCCCCTGAAGCCAGCAAGGAGGATGAAAGTTTAGTAACGAAGGACATCAAGGTAGAGGTGAAGGAGGAGCCGGAAGCGAGCAAAGAGGAGGAGAAGAACTCGTGCGACGGATCGGATGAGGAAGTTCCTCTGATCCGACGAGCGAAGAAGAAGGTGAAGAAAGAGGACAGCGACTGCGAGGAGGAGAGTATTTGCAGGAAGAGAAGAGTGCGTCGAGGAAGCCGGATCAAGTTGGTGTCGTCGAGTGGCAGCGAGTCCTCCAGCGAGGAGAGCGACGCAAGCACGGAATTTGGCAACGGTTCGTCGGTGGCAGACAGGCTACGAGCGAGGAAACGTTCAACGAACAACAATGGAGAGCCGGAGGGGATGAAGCTACGATCGAGAGACGCGACGCCGATGAAGTCGAAAACGGAGAAGGAGTCGAGGTGCTCGACTTCGAAGACCACCGCGACGTCGCAGAAGGGTAAACCGAAGCCCCTGTTCGGCGATGGCAGCGACTTCAGGCCCGGTTGGGAAGAGGAAGTGTACGTGTACAAGAAATCCCTGAGAATGCCGCCCAGACTGATCACGGTGTCAAAGCCGTCGAGGTTTCACCGGTTGTCCACCTCGTTGCCGGACTTGGACCCAGGCTCCCCGGCTCTCTCCGTCTCCATGGACAGCTCCGACGTGTGCCTGAGTAGGAAGAAGCTCGTGGACAGCGACGTGGAGTCCAACTACAGTTTCAGCATCACGGGCCTCGGGGCTGGGAGCAAGATCGACGACGAAGAGGCCACATCGTCCACGACGATCTCGTGCCCCCCGAAGGCCATCAAGTACACGAAATCGGAGAGCAGCTCCATCGTGGACGTGCTCGCGCAGAAGGTGGGAACCAGCAAGAAGGAACAAAAGAGGAAGCAGAAGGAGAAATCGGGTGACAAAGTGGCGAGCAAGCTGCCTCAGAAGGGCAGCAACGAGCCAGAGCTGCTTCCTACTCCAAGCCTGACGCCTCTCTTAGAATCGTCGAAATTGCCGAAGGGTAAGTCACCGATGAAGGACAGCAAGTCCCTCAAGCCCATCAAGGTGACGGATTCGTTTCTGCTCGGCTACTTCCGGAAAGAAACGGTGAACAATTTCCGGGACACGTTCAAGAACAATCACGCGTTGCCCAACGAGTTCTCCACGCTGGTCCTTAAGAGCAGAACGAGGACGGAGACGCGAGTCCTGAAGAAACAGGCGACGATCAGGGAGGTGTTCGGCGAGGATAGGCCAGCCTCGGCTCCTCCCATGCAGAACCACGACGACACCTCGCAGGACGACGATTCGCAGAACGAAACGCCGGAGAACACGCTGGGCAAGGTGAGGACGTTGAAGCAGAAGGTGGTGTCACGGCTGAAGAGCGCTGGGATACTGAGAAGTCACAAGGCGATCCTGACCTCGAAGCGTCACCTCCTGATCGCCAAGAGACAGGAAGATTTGCTCAAGTCCTTGGCCGAGAAGAAGATCCAACGGTTGAAGACTGAAGCGGATGACGAGGCGCCGCAGGAGGAGACGAACGACGTCCAGGGGGCGGAGAACAATGAATTCGACGACGAGACCATCGAGTCGGAGGTTCCTAGCAAGAAGAAACTGAAGCTTCGCACGAGCAGGCGGAAGTTTCGCTCCGGATTCGACTACATACGCAAGAAGAAGAAACCTTTGAAGAAGGACGAATCGCTGCCGAAGGAAAAAAAGAGGGTATGTTTCCGGGTTTCTGCGCACTTCTTACAGATAATATAGGCGGTGCACTTGGAATAATTATTTCATAGCAGGAAGTAAATTGAAACGGGAAGAATACAGATAGTTTTCAATATAGTGATCATTCCATATAACGAATTTATAGAGCCAACGGATACAGTCACTTCAACTTATAGGTTGAATATTTACCTGACCAGTCATTTCCGCTTTAAATTCCCACGTTTGCCAGATCCACGCAGTTTATGGGTTTACGACATGCCCAGAAGTACCGCGCGCGTTCGACCTGAGAGTTTCGCCCTGTGCCTGAGGTTGACCTGCTGCTGCGGTCAGTTTCCCCCTTTCAAACCGACTACGTCTAGCCAATCAACTGCATAGACCGCTATCCCCTCCAACCGAAGAATTTTAGAATTAAGTCTTAGAACCTTGCTTGAAACTGATCAACCAGTTGCATTTCAGTCACCAAATCAGTTGCATCGTAGGCATTGGTCAAAACAGTGGCATTTAAAAAATGGAATAGATCAGTTGCTGTCTAAATTGGTGAGTTATACTTCGAATATAAAGTTCAAGTTTATAGGCGAAGTTGAGAGGAGTCTTGGGTATATGGGGGTATGTACTAGATGCTGTTTCCGCGCGCACATTCGAGTCGCCAGTATTGTTTGCTATGTGTATACGCGGAAGCTGTGTTTGGATTATGCTTGAGGCTAATTGAGGCATAACAAAATCATTTGTAGCATTAAAATTTTTGAATACTCATTAAAATTAAATGGAAAAATAGTTAAGTCTACATTGGGAAGCATTTTGAATACATTGTATCAGAAACTAAAAATTATGACTGCACTGGCAACAACGTCTGCAAAACAAAGTACTGTTGAAACTCCATTTTTTAGATCGCCTATATCTCCGTTTACCGAGTACTAGGGTTCAGTAGCGCACCCAGAAGAGGTGCTAAGTAGGGCTGGGACTATTTGTCGAATTTTTCGGTATTCGAATACTATTCGAATATTTAAGTATTCGAATACTCAAATATTGGAAGTTTATTCGTAGCATTCGAATACTTGCAAAACATTCGAATATTAAATTATTCGAATAGTCCCAGCCCTAGTGCCAAGGGGCTCTGCCCCCCCCCCCCCCCAAAGAAGGGGCTTTAATAAACTTGATTAAATTTGCATTAAATGAAATTACATTAAATAAATTTTTCATAAAAATATTTTTATCCGTTCAATTGGGCTCCCCAAAAATTAAATCCTGAGTGCGCCACTGCTAGGTTCAGTCCGTTGTTGCTTTCATTGCATCAATTAGCCCGTGCAATTTTAAACACAAAACGGAAAGGAACTCTTCTAGTGTGCTGTTTGCATTGACAGTCACATTTGAGGATTATTTAAATAGATTTTTCTCAACATCAACACTCACTGTGAACAACTTGTATTCTACATTTTCGATTTACTTTTTTTCATCCAGTGTTATTTACTTGCCACGTTTGTATTAGCAGTCGCGCAGCGTCCTGCCATTTGTAGCATGCCAATATTTGATAGAATCTTTATTTGTAACTTTCAGCAAGTATTGACGAGGCCCAGTCCAGAATGCGTTGCCGATATCCAATCAGAAATCAGAACATGGGTGATCAAGAAAGGCGTCGGTGAGACGATGCTACATCGCGCTGCCAGACTCGGTTACACGGTAAGTGTTAAGAATAACAACAAAGAACTGGCTCTATGATACGGACGTGACTTGCTCGCTGCTTCTGAGATCATAGAATTTTCTACTTCGGTCGATTTAGTTTGTTCTTTATGAGTACGAGAGCTCCGAAATTGCAACTAAAACTCCATGTTGAATCTCAATAGCAATTGACGTATCGTAAACCCACGAAATCGCTAGAATACCTGCGCACCTGGCGTCGAGGACTGCAGGTCGGTTTTCCCCGATTCACGGAAGCGTGCCGCGCCTACCTGCGTGCCACCAACAACAGACTTGTACCGGGTGTGCGAGAAATTCGGAAAACAGCGCGAGCATCCGTCGCCTCGGAAGATACAACGAATGCTTTTCACTGACATAAAACAAACTCAATCGAACTTGTTCACAGAGAACTAACTGAACTGCAAAGCATACGTTTGAACCGGAGCTCTGTACATTTCGGCTTTGAACTCTGGGACCCAAACACTCGCCCGGTCCCATTTTTCTGGATCACTTGGTTCTTGAATATAACTTGGAATTTGTTATTCTGTTCGCAGGACGTCACGGCGTATTGCTTGGAGAAACTGAACAGCGCGCCTAGCCCCAAAGACAACGCAGGGTATACACCGCTTCACGAAGCGTGTTCCAAGGGCCACCTAGAGATCGCGAAGCTGTTGCTCGCGTACGGAGCAAACGCCAGCGAAAGTGCCAACGGTGGGATAAGGTACCTTTCCAGCCATTAATCATCCTTCAATCCGACAAGTTCAAGTGCACGGTTGTTCGATATTATTAAAGTCTCGATGTCCCACCTCGTTGCAGGCCACTTCACGAAGCAGCAGAGAACGGTGCTACGGAACTTGTACGCCTGTTACTGTCATACGGCGCTGATCCCCTGTTAGCCACCTATTCAGGTCAGACTCCATTGATGTTGGCCGCAGACACGGACGCCTACTCCATCCTGGAGCAGCATTTGGACGACATTCAGGGTCGAACCAGCACGCAATGGTCCTTCGGCGGCCCGTCTTCAGTCTTCGGTGAGTTGCGCACGAAACTGTGTATCGTTATTAATGGCCTGTCCTTAACACATCACGTTTCTGTTTCACCACTCTACATTTACGACAAAACCAGCGTTGCAACGCGATGCACAGCGTTCGAATAATCTGCTCTGTTCCAGACCCAGAGGAAACCGGCTACAACCCCCTCGACAACCCCCCGATGGACAGTCCGGAGCCAGAGCTAGACGAAATCGAGATGGAAGTGAGCGACGTGAGCCTACCGGTTCTCTTCTCCCTGACCAACGACCCGGACAAGTGGGTGTTGCTTCAGGACCTGATGGCGGCGCTGAGGATAAAGAGCAGGGACGCGCTGCTGCGCCAGGTGAACCCAAAGGCGCACGCCGGCCCGCCAGCGATCGCCCACCGCGACGTCATGAGGGAGTTGAAGCTGCAGGACTTCCTGGAGCAGTCCCGCTGCTGCCACTTGCTCAGCGGCGGGGAGAGGATCAACGTGAGGGGCTCGAAAGTGACCCTGATCAAGTACAACGACAAAGTGAGGTCCTTGTTGAACGTGGAGAAGGTGGTGATTAGCCTCAGGTGACAGGAGGCGGCTCTGGGGCACTCGTCACCCCAGGCAAGACCGTCGACATCCTCCTCGAGGGAAGCCACGAAGAAGGAGAAGAGCGTATCGCCTAAACGCGAGAGGCAAGCTAGAACTCGACAGGGTAACAAGACAGCTACGGATTGAACGAAGATGGGCCGGGCGGTGTCAAGGCACGCGTCGCGGTGGTAGGGAGCTTCAAGTTTTTATTATCCATTATTTTCATCGATCAGTTTGCTCCCTCTGCCAGGGGCGCGCACCGAGAGTCAGCCGTTCGATCGATCAGGTGCAAGGGTACACAGTGCCGTCAGGCAGAGTTTTAAATAAGTAACAGGCGAGCGACAGCGAACTGTGACACTCTATACTAGCAGTATTTATCGGGAGGATATTCTCTATCCGTGTCTACGCGCAGAACAGTGATATTTTATTAACGTCCCGTGAGAGGAACCGCGGGTCCTTCGATTGTAACGCTTCTAGATGAAGGTTGTCATAGAAGCAGCACGATATATCGTTCCTGTCCGCGAAGATCGTACTTCTAAGCTAATATTTAAACGTTAAGCCTCGAATTAAGAGGGAGCTCCGAGGGAGCCCTTTGCGGGAGACACGAGGGGTACGCTCGCAACGAAATTTCTCGGGGAGGAATGCCCGCGAGCAGAGACACGGGGACGTCGTCTGGTACTAGAAATATTTTTTATCGCTATCGCGGACCTGTGCGCGTACATGCCACTCTTCCCCCCCCCCCCCCCCTCGGCGAAAAACTCAATTGTTCCGGTTGAAGAGGATCGATACTCAGTGAGCTTAGATAACTTTTACGCGAGCCGACATTTGACGCGTTCCGCGTTCTCCTCGATCACGAGTCGTCGTCGTACAGGCTGCTCGAAGAGAACGAATCGTTGGAACCCGACACCGAATCGTTCATCGGCTTTCACGTTACCACTTGTTAGGTTTATTTCGTTTACTCTCCTCTTACCTTCTCCCACTTTATCTACTACCGGCGAGTCGATCGTCAGGGAGTAACACCGATTGAATAATCGTTTAGGTTTAAGCGGGCATCAATTTAATGGACGGAAGGGAGGATCATTTACGGCTTTCCGTTCTCTGTTTCACATTTGTTGTTTTCTTTTTTGGGATGTGCAATTTCGCGATCGACGGATTAGCACGATCGATCGGCGGTCTCTGGGGCGGCGGATAGAAGGGACGGGACAAAGAACCAGGGAGGATGCGTCGCGATCCCCGGGCGGAATGTCGACTCGATTGATCGTACGATCGGTCACTGTGCAATAACTCTCATCCAACTCGTCGATCGACCTTCTCGAACCAGTGATTTCCGTTGACGGCGTTGGACAAATTGGGTGGAAATATCGTTTACGTTGAAGCTGAGAGAGCGAAGCGATCGAGAACGCGTTCACTGTTGCTTAGCTTCGTCTGTTTTCGAAGCTGGAAACCGGTTGGGGGTGGTTTATCGGTTAGTGATTGTTGACTGGCGTGCCGATGTGGCGGTCATGTTTCCTTACCTTCGGTGGTTGTCTTACCGATTTAGCGAATTTTGTTATCGAGTTTTCATATTGATATTAGCAATTGGTTTCTGGTTGATGTCGTTCTTAATGTAAGCGACGTGTTAATTTGTAATAAGAGCCGAGATGTGGTACTATATTGTAGCTACGTGTGATCGATGCGGTGCGGGAGACGGGGTCGTTCAGCAGTGAGCGCGTTGAAGGATCCATCGACAGGCCGTGGGGGAACGATTTAGGGAAATTTTCGTCGAATTCATGTTCCACCTCGGCGCGTCGATGGAGCCCGATACGTAATCTAAGTACGTGGCCGTCCCATGTGCTTGGTTCTCGACGGCACGCGCATCAGCGTCGGAACGGGAGGCCGAAACGGAGGAAGATGGCGGCGCTCCGTGTCACAGGAAGCTTCTGCAAGTTGTTTAGCGTTAAAAGAACAAAAGAGCCAGCACCGCGCGTTTCATTTTCGCTCCGCAACAGATTTCAATCGTTATAATCAGTCTCAGGGAAATATCTCTACGCGTAATTCTCGATATATTCTATGCGTTGCACGAATCCGGCGGGAGACGCGGCCAGCCGTCGTCCGTCGCCGACCCCACGGAGCGAACGTTCGTCAGCTGGTGCTTAATTTAATTAACGGTAGACGCTGGTGTACAGTGGCAAGTCCGGGCAGGTGTGTTGATTCGTGGCATCGAGCCGTGAACGTCGGTCGGCGGAGAGAGGAACGGGTCCCGCCAGGCTGGCCGCGCGCCGCTCTTTAATTTTATTTAGCTGACGATTCGAAGGGATGGTTAACGTGGACAGTGCAGTTTACACGTGTACATACCTATTTTCGGAAATGAAAACGTTCCCAGCGTGTGTGCCAGTCTTCGTCGCCGGGACAGGGCAAACGAGGAAGACTGGGCGGAGATAAAAAATGAAGAGGAAATGGATGGGATAGCTGTTGTACGTACTGTGCGTGATGTACCTTCTCGAGCGTGTAAAGTAGATGCGAGTAAGAAGAAAAAAAATAAATCTTTTCGAATTGTAAGTAGCAGGAAGAACACACGACACTTGTTCATATTAGCGTAAACACACACACACACACACACACACACAGACACTTCCACACCACGTGTAATTGTATAAGGCGTTTAACACACTCGGCGTTAGATGGAACCTCGAGAGAACCTGTAATTTCAGTGAAACGAACGATAACGTGTACATACTTCTCGCAATATATAGGGGCTGTCGCAATTACCTACCGCTACTACTATTACTAATTATTATTATTATTATTGTTACTACTACTACTATTACCAGTACCGTCACGATTACTGTACAACTACTACAAAGTACCGCTATTACTATTACCTATCGCCACTACTACCACTACTACCTACCACTGTCACGATTATCCGCTTTTTTATTGTACGATATATACATAATAGCGAACCATGAATGTACATTTTTCTTAGCCGGTAACGTTTCCTCCCACCCCCCCCCCCCCCACCCCACCCCCCAACCCCCTCTTGTAATTTATATATACATATATACATACATATATATATATCTATTCGAGATATTACTTCTAAATGTGTTAACTGCTGCTGCTTTACGAGAAGAGACGGAAGAATTATATGTGAAGATTAAAACGAAAAAAAAAAACAGAACAAATATATTATATATAAATATAAATATATGAATATATATGTATATACACGTACATATATATATTTTATTTCAGAAGTTTAGTTTAAACGGATATATAATGTTATTAAAAGCCGCGAGGAAAGATACAAATTAAATTTTCTCTCTCTCTCACTGTGATTCGTCTAATGAAGTGGAATTAAGGAAGAAGAAAAAAAAATGCAAGAAAAAGAGTTACGATTATTGATTAATTAAGTATTATTATTATTGTCATCGTCGTAATTATCGTTGCTCCGTAACGTCAGGTTATCGAACCACGCAAGTCACAATGATGGACCGACAGAAGAAACTCGATTTTCGTAACGAACTCGACTCGTGATTTTTTCTTTTCGCTAATAACAGTAACGAGTTATCTCCTATTCGATGTAATAAAAAAAAAACAAGTATTTTTACCGACCTGCTCTTTTTTTATTTTTTCGACACCTACCATCCCACCGTGAAGATCACTCGGCGAGATGTCTGACGAATTCTGCCAAGCATAATAGCGGGAAGTTAATTGTCCACGAAGAATGAAGAGACTGGAGTTCGAATTGCTGGAACCTATGGCCGAACCAAAATCAATTGGTCAATCAAGGTTATTTGGAGGTGGTCGACCCTTCCTAATATTTTGGACCCTCGAATTTCCATTAACTGTATTATACGAGCAATGCAATCGATAGATACGATAGTATTGTGAAGTATCAGCTGAATTCTGTTTGCAGTTATCAACAGACGCGGTCGCGTCTGAAAGCTAATTCCTACAGTGGGTCCAGGGTAGCAGAACTTATCCAATTAATGTCACTTGGCTGTCACTCAATCATAATCCGCCAAATTTTGGGTTAAATTCGAGTTTTCAGATATGACGCAAACATACAACAAGCAAACAGAGGATCGAAGCTAAAAAAAATCGTTTAAAAAGTATGATTTCTTTTCACTTTTGACGTTGCAAAAAAAGAATACGAGAATATAAACCGTTCTCAGGATGAAGACCATTATGAAATACGGCACTATATAAGTAATTTATATTTTTTATTACATATTGATATCGGTTGTGGGGCAGCTGTATTTTTACAATTAATTTCTTTAATAATGTAGCCATTTTCATCACAATAGTTTCATAATCGTTTGATTAATTTTGTCGTTGTCAATACATTTCTATGCTGATCTACCACCCTGCTGCAACTGCCAGTTAGAACCGCATTGAATTTTTAACTGGTCTATCTATCTGATTCAATGCGGTACTGATGTGGTACAATGTTCGTATCTGAAATTACGGATCAAAAATCTTACGGATTCAATCTAGAAATGCTACAAGCTCTTTCGAGTCTGTCATAGGCATTCTCAACTGTAAACGAAAACGCCGAGATTGTTCGGATCAGGAAATATGCTTGAGTTAACAGAAACACAGAAAGACGAGGAGATCGTTCAATTATTGGGCCACCAACTTTGATTGCGAACGCTTGATACTTTTTGCTTCGGGATCAGGAGCACAGAATGCAAGGAGCTAAACGGATGAAAAACGTTGTGGAAAATGATGAAATTTGCGAAACAAGCGGGGAGTTTCAATTCTACGGTACAACTTCCCTCCCTTTTTTATTTACTATAGTTTACATTCGTCTTTACTTTAATGCGTAAATCGATGTCGAAAAAATGTTACAGGGGTAGACACGAGTAATGCCGCGCGTTGTATACCGACACAATCTGGCCCGAAACATGGGTTTGGAGGAATAAAAGGGGTTAAAAGGGATCCAATGATTGTGAAATCAACTTTGCGCGTGGAAAGGATGTAGGAACATAGTCGATGATAGGAATAATTTGTGGGAATAGGGTAGGAATAATGTTGAGAAACGGTTTGGAATTGAGGTAGCAACCATGTTGAAATTGTGTTAGGATATGTGAGAACTGTGATAGAATAGTAGACTAACCTCGTAAACTACATAGTAGAGGATGCAGTGACAGCAAACTGATGAGTATCATGTGAATTTTGATCTACACTTCTAGATTCTAGTTAGAAACACCTAAAAATTTCAGTCGATTTCATCCAAAAATATGTGTTTGAACATGCATTTACGATATACAAATTTGTGTAAGAACTGGTAGCAAAATAATTTGAAAAGACCAATAGATTCCATTCTGGTTTGGATCTGGATTTCCCGATAGAATCAGCTTAAAAAATGAATAAAGTTACTCAAGAAGTTTACTATAGTAATATGCAAGTTACTTCGTGTAAATCCGAGCAGAACCGATGACAAATTGTGCTATTAAACACAGATAAATACCATCAAGATTTTTACATGCATATCCGGTTTGAAACTGATAGAAAATATTTCATCTGGTTCAATCTGCAATTTACGGGAAGAAAACCGCATCAATCTGGATTTAAAAATTTTTAATGCCGTTCTAACTGGGAGTCCCAGCAGGGGCATCACGTATCACGCATGAATATGAACGGCTTTGAGGATGAAGACCGTTATAAAATACGGCACTTAGTAATTTATAACAAATTATGAAAAAAGTGATGAAATCCCCCCTCCATAAACATGACTCATGTATGAAAGAAGCTAATTCCCTTTAATTCACGAAAAAAGTTTTCACGCCAAGATTGTTAATTCCAATTGTAATCTTGTTCTCCGTTCGAACACTAATTCCTTTATCACTTTTTATACTTGACATTCCTTTATTGGTCACAAATCAATTCAGTGTTCAGATTTTCACCTTCGGTTTTAAGGTCATGTTTATGGAGGGGGTACAATTAACACAAGAACAGCATCTGCGGGTGAAACAACAGGCAGGGAAAATGTCCGAGGGCGCAGTTAAAATTGGTAAAACGTTTATTAACTATTTAAAAACGATGAAACAAGGTGAACATGAGATTGACAATTCAATAAGTAATATTATTAAATAGACTATAGAGGTGTATAATAAGTGTCTGTAGTAATTATTTCTCTTTATAGGTTCCTTTACATCGAGACAAACGGTCTTTTTTTTTCTTCGTCCGTTTTGTTTTCTTGCGCTTTCTTTTTGTTTTATTGTATATATTTCTTTTTCAAACATTTCTCGCTCCCCTAAACTCCGCGAAGCCTAAGCTCTCTCACACACAATTGTCTTCTTGAGGCACAACCTGTGCGGATTACAACGGCCACGCGTTTTTCTCTTTTATCGTCACATTCTCGGCTCTCAATCAAACTATATTTATATTTATAATACGGCTTCGTTCTCTTACGTATAATAATACGTGCGACGGCTGTTGCGTTATAATAACATTCTCTAAACACAGGACCTTTTTTTTTTCGTAGGAAAAATAGCTCGTAGAAAGCGTTGCCCATGCTAAATTATATCCGATTCGAACGGTGTCGTTTAGTCGCGCCAGACATCCTACCGAACGAAACGAAACGCAAAATCGCCGCTTCCGCTCCCAGCCGAGGGAGCGGGCGGCCGCGGGCTCGGGAAACGGATCGACGAGATCATCGAGGGCGCAGATTTCGCAGATGATCGCGAACGAAACGGCGCGCGTGGCCATCGCGAAGTTACACAATAACGCTACGATCGAGCCGCCGTTGCGCAAAAAATCCTTTCTAACGCCCACGATCCCCCTTTCTCAGATACCTCTACCCGTTACATTCCTCGCCGACTATCCGCCGAGTGGCCACGCATCGCCGTTTCGCTCGTAACTACCGGCTCGCAGCAAGCGGCGTCCCTGAATCGCGTTACAACGCCTTCGTTTACTCCCTCGCCCTAAGTCTAGTCCTCCAAAACGAATTTCAAAGAGTTTCAAAGTCGCGGAGCCGAGATTCCGCAGGAACCGTAGTTGTGATGCTTTCGAAAAGGATGCGAGTCAAATGATCCCCACGAGCACTCGACCGGCCATGTGAGAATGGTCGCGGGGGGGGTTTCGCTGGTCGGGCTCGAGCGAAGCGTTCCTTCTTCTCATCGTCACGGGGCTGATTTCTCTGGCAACGAGGTTGCCTCGGGATTCTCCTTTCGAGACGGCCCGCCTCCGGTCGTGCGTTCCCAGCTTTCTATGGATTGGCGGCGGCCAATCGTAGAAAACGAGAGTCGAATATAACCGCTCCGTTTTTGGTTCGAAAAATATAAACCACTACGTATATGTGTATGTGTGTGTCTATGCTGTGTATGCTTGTTTGCAATGAGTGTATCATTCCCTGGACACGCTCGAGAAACATGCAGCCCGTTTCGATCCACGCTCCCAACGCTAACACCACCGTACTCCATCGTCGTCGTCGTCTTGGATTACCCGGGTACAGGTATTTACAATAATACATACCTACTGTCGTAATAATAATTTAGTGTAGTGGTATTTAAATTACAATAGAGTTCATTCTTTCTCCCCTCCCGTCGCTCGTCATCTCTCTTCCTATATTTATATATATATTTATATATGTATATAATGTTGCACATAACCCAGTACTGGCTTAGTAAATCTAGCTGTACAAAACATTATATATCGCTATTCTAGCATCTAGAGATTTGTCCTGTGAGGTTTGATGAATCGTGAGGTTCTCAACATCCGTCCGGGTCTCGTTTCTCGCCCCCTCGTCTCTTCGTTTCCGTTCCGCGAAACGCGTACACATACTCGGTCTACACGCCGGAGCAACACCGCGAATTATACCTCACCGAGCATCATTGTTACACCCCTGCATTCCTTTCTATACTCTCTCCGCTCTCGGTGCATCGAACATTTAGATTTCCTCCTCGATTCTCTCTTTCTCTCTGTCTCCTTCTCTTCGTCGCCTCTTATTGCGATTAAGTACATTAAAAAATACCGCGCTACTTCGCTCAGAATAAACCGGACAAGCTATATAGTGATCGGTGAAGCCAAGGTTTTTTTTTATTTTTCTCCCTTTATTTCTGCGTATATCGCTCTTCTATTCTGCTGTCACGCCTTCCATCGTCGTCGTCGTGATTTCGCGCGTGGAAAGTCTGATAATTCTTTATTTCTTTATAAGCGTCTAGCATGCTGTGCGCGTCTTACGAACGATCGCGACGAGGATTAATGTCCGCGACTCGTGGCTTCTCGTTCCTCTGGCACTCGGCTTCGGGCCGAGTCATTCCGTCTTTCATCGCCGTTCACCCAGCGATCGTGACTGTACATACAACATTCGTGAACGCGTCGCGATCGATCAACGGGAGCAATCGCGACGCGAGCCTTCGTCCTCTCGTAAAACATGGCCTCCTCGACATCGTTTGGGATTACGACGGGGTCGAGTCGTCGTCAGACCGTTAAAATCGAGCTTCGGGACGAATACACGACAGCGTCCCTCCTCCGCTCTTTCATGCTACCACTTTCGAATACAACGGGGGGAAAAAATTGAAGGGAGGGGGGAAGGGGGGGGGTCGGTGCGTTAACGTTACAATACGAAGTGCGAGATTACGACGCTCGCGTCGGCTCGCCGCCGTTGTGGGAAATACGGTCGCTTGAGCGCCGCGTGTATTCGTGCTGGGTACCGTAATAAAATCAGCGCGGAGACGTGGTACGCGAGAGTCGGCAGCCTCGTTACTCCCAACAAACCCGTTAGATTACATGAAAAACATCGTGGTACAACGAAACACTTCTGGCATTAACACTATAACACGTATCATCCCCTGCGCGCGGTGGTTCCTCGTTCCTCGCCGAACAAACCGGAACGCACGCCGTTAATCATTTCGCGCCAGACACGCCCGGAAACAACTGATTATCTGTGCGAAACGCGCGATCGACGGGTTTCGTCCTCGCCAATCTATACTCTCTTTTCAGCCCGCGAACGGTTATAGAGTTTTGCATACCGTTCCGACGCGCCGAGGCGTCTCCCTCCCTCGTTAATACAATTTCGCCTCGTGGGATTTCTGCCGGTGATCTCGCTCGGGGCTTTCGCGTCAGCCTATTCTCGGCGAGCTTCGTGGCGCGGGTTCGCGCCTTTAACCGGGGGGGGGGGGGGGGGGAGCAGATTGTGTTACTTGAACGGGGCTGGGTGGGTGGGTTGGTAGGGGGGACGGCACGGGATGTGGGACGGGGAAGGCATTAGAGTGTTACTTGATTATTTTATTAAGAGTAATTAAGCTTGACGCCTCGCCGGCAGAGTCCAGGCGTTCGGGCCGGGCTGCGCGTGGGGGGCAGGACGTCACAGTTGCTGATCCCTGCACGGCACCCAAATGTTCGGACCGGATTGCTCGGCGATCACTTCCTTCACCTTCACGTAGATCTCCTCGGGCGTGTCGCCCTGCACTACGGCTGTAACAGAAACAGGCGTTCGTTTCTTGGTGTTTCAAGGTGGAAGGATTCGTGTGCCGGCTGGCGTAGATTAGTTTCGATTGAGTTAGGAAAAGATTCGAATCTTAGAAATTTGAATAACCGAGTTTGTTCTTCGGTTACCTCTTCTGTATTACGGCGGAGCATTTATAAAGTGCAAAGAATACTAAATGTGTTTAATGAAGAACTTTCAGATAACTTTGTTTTCTTTTCTTTTCTCGGAAAGAAATAACTTACCAGTAAAGTATTCTCCGAATTCTTGCTCCATCTTCAAAGCTCGTTCGTACGTCTTTTTCGCTTGTTCCTCGGTCATCCTCTTATTCATTTCCCTGGGAACAAGCAATAGTCGTTGGTGAACGAGTGAATCGTGCGCTGAAGATCGAACGGCATCGTTAATTAAAAGATCACTTGTACTTACATAACCGATTCCACGGACTTGGGTTTGATGAAGATAGCAATGGGATAAAGCTGCGCCACTTGTAACCTCTTTATGGCGTTTCCGCTCACGTCAAGGATACAGTGCTTTCCCTGGAATCAATAAGTTCCTTCCATCAGTATTTTACGTCCCATCCAATGATCGGGTCGTAGAATAATGCATGCGAATGTTATCCTCACCTTTTCGGCCACTTCTCGAACGGACGCCACGGAGGTTCCATAAAGATTGTCATTGTATTGTCCGGCCTCTATGAACAAGTGGTTCTGAATATCCCTCTCCATCTGCTCCCTCGATGCCACGAAATGGTAATCTCGTCCGTCCACTTCGTGTTCTCTTCTACTCCTCGTTGTGTCTGCAAATGTCAGAAAGCGAACATTGGGAGAATTAGTTAAATGATCCCTTTCCTCTCGCGCTTATAAATCAACGCGTTGCGAACGATGAGATCTACTCCCAACACTTCATAGATCTTTAATCTACAGTAACTCGTTCCTCCATAGCAACTAGGGCTGGGACTATTTTTCGAATTTTTCGGTATTCGAATATTCGAATACTTCATTTGCTTAATTATTTGACGAATATAATTCGAATATCCAAGTATTCGAATATAATTCAAATATCCAAGTATTCGAATACTATTCGAATAATACCATTCGAATACTCAAATATTCGAAGTTTATTCGTAGCATTCGAATACTTGTAAAATATTCGAATAGTCCCAGCCCTAATAGCAACATCGCAACGCGTTGTTAATGAACGCGCCGATTGAATACTCACGTGGCACGCAGCTGCCGAATTTGTCGGGGAACTCAGAGATGAGGTCGTCGTTGATGCGATCCTTGAGAGGACCGAGGATAATGACGGGTCGAGTGTACTGTATGGTCAGCTGCTGGACCGCCTCGTAGGACAGCACGTTTTCTTCGCTGCCTGCAATTCATGGTATGAGTAAACTCGTGGCTCCAAGGTGTCGGCAGTATGTGGGTAGAAAGCATGTATATATCCACGGTTAGAACGTTTACACTCTGTCAAACAACGGGGGACAAACGAGTCTCTCGACGTTACGGGTAGATACTCTAATTGTATTATCGATAAGAGATAGATAACAGAGAGCAGAGAGTCAATCTCAAGGCGTACTCGATCAACTGCATCCGCAACCGCAACACGAACCGAGCGGGCGGTGGTATTTGGTTAAGAGTTGCACACGGGAACGCGACGGGGTTATCGAGTTCTTGCTCGTTTGGGACGTGCCATGATCCATGCTGTGACACTTGGGGGATCGAAGCAGGGATGGAGAGAAGGGTAAGCTCCCTAGAGTCTAGAACTTGGGCGATCGAAGGGTATCAAGGTCGATGTGGCGTTACTGTGCGGGGACTATGCTAATACTCGGAGCCGGAAGGGGTTGGCTTATGTAATCGATACTCGACGCCGCTACGTAGTACGTTATACTAGTGGCACTGTCGCCTAAACGTCGCTTCTTATCGTATTTAAGTATTTTGAAACTTCAAGTGGCATTCTTCGTAATCGAATACATCTTTTAGCAATTAGTGATTGGACGGTACAATTAAATCTAATGGGATATTTTGCTATGACGACTGACCACTCGATTCCTTCCCTTAACTCTACCACTTTCAGTTGCACACTGGTTAATCTACTTCCCGCGAGTGGCCAAGCTACCATCCCCCTTTCATGGGCAACCCGAAGCGACGTTTCTCGTTATCTACGCAGCGTATCTGTAAGTCTCATTCGGGTCTCTACGCGTGGGTGATTAGTGTATAAAGAAACCAAACGACAGACAGCAACAAACAGACAAAGCAACGTCGCGACTGTCTCAAATGCACGAAGCGTTTCGGGCGCAACTGTTAGTGCTCTTGGATCGGGATCAGGGCAAAGACATTAATAAAATTAAAAAAAAAAAGATACAAAGGCACAGCAAACACGGCGATTAGGGGGTTTCGATCGAAGTTACGTTCGATTATGTGTTAGTCAGGCCCTAATTGATATCTGCTGCTCACTCCTGCTCACACACTGACTCCTTTCAATTTCACTTACAAGGGTCGTCAATTTTCTCATCATCCTCCTTTTCCAGATAAACTAACGTCAGTTCCTCCATATAAGGCAGTTCAACGCGATACAAAATTTCTCTACTCCCTGCGGCGCAAGACAGATTGTTCGTTTGTAAATTGAACGACAGATGGAAGAAGCGCGGGCGAATGAAAAGAGGAGACGAGAAATGAACGATCGTTCGAGGATTAATTCAGTTTGAATGATAAAACGGACGTTAGTGTCGAAGAATTGAGCGAGCGTGATTCTTTTTTTAATGGAAGCTGCAGAACTTCACTTCGAACTGTAAAATGTTTTGTTGGCCGAGGCGTTTTCTGTCGCGGTCTGGGTACACTTACAAATCCCATTCCTGTACGTGTTACGACATGTTTTGGGTTGGTGCGTATAAAATTGCCGATCGTGAAAAGTGCGAAAGAGAAATGTCACGGAGACTTAACAAAGTAAAATGAATAAATATCAAAGGGCGAGAAATATTATTATTCAAACTTCCCTACGCGAAACGTCAATTTCATATGCACCAACCTCATATAATGGATACGTACAAATAAATAAACTTATAGGACAAAAAGTACATGTATCATATTTCATTGACACGTTCAGTACCCCACGAAATTTCAAGTTTACGAGGAAGAACCTTGGAAACAGGCCACCGAGTCAGAATGTAGAAAGAAATAAAAAATACACGAATTAAAAAATAGTCCCCTGACACCTCGCAGAAATATTTAGCACCGTAACTACCCGTCTGCAGTCTAAAACCAAAATTGAAGAATTTTGAAGTTGCATCGACTCGCTGGTTCTCGGCAGGGATTTCTTCTTAAGGCTTCCACGGCTCGTTAATCGGGGACGCCGTCGAAAGCTACGGGGCCTGTTCAAAAGTGACAACGCGCCACGACAAAAGGACGTGCCCAACAATGCATTCGTCCCGCTCTCGGATCATTATATCGCAGTAATGAACGTGTGCTTTGTTAATTGATGCGACCGAGATGAAACGTCGTGGGTGTGGAGGAGGGAAGGAATGCATAATGGTGGATGACTGGAATGGAGGGCAAACAGAGAGGAGATACGAATAGAGAGGCTGTGAGAGACGGAAAAGTGTGAAAATGCGAAGTGAAAGAGAGAGAGAGAGAGAGAGAGAGAGAGACGTGATTACCTTCGGTGTTAGTGTCGTCCTGGGTGTAGCACAGCATGAATGCTAAAACATAACAAGTTCAATATTTCAGTATACGTTGCGTACTAATAAGCTGCCGTTAATAATTGCTAGGATTAAGTAAAGCTTGAAAGCACGAACACCCCCCTACCGTCGAGGCTAACATGATTTCTCGACCGTACGTCGCGTTAACTCGCAGAGCTTCGCTCTATATTTCTTTGCTGCGAGCTACGCGGCTTTCGTTCCACGTTATTCGCGTCATATTCGTAATTGATCGCTCCCTATTCAACGCGTCTAACCGAATATCGGTGTTTAAGGATAATGGATGTTGTAATTTGTAGGACGTAGACACGTTGACTGCTGCGGAGATCACCAATCAGCAACATCCGACTTTGCGCCGATGTCATGTTGATCGCCAGTAGGGCTGGGACTATTTGTCGAATTATTCGGTATTCGAATATTCGAATACTTCACTTGCTTAATTATTTGACGAATATAATTCGAATATCCAAGTATTCGAATACTATTAGAATATTTAAGTATTCGAATATTTAAGTATTCGAATACTATTCGAATATAGGTTCATTTGTCATGATGAAATCTTGTAAGCTAATTTGAACCCACTTCATACCATACTATTCGAATACATCGGTATTCGAATAATAACATTCGAATACTCAAATATTCGAAGTTTATTCGTAGCATTCGAATACTTGTAAAATATTCGAATAGTAAATTATTCGAATTATCCCAGCTCTAATCGCCAGTGATAAATCGTAACATTTGTAAACTTCTCCTCTGCCGAAGAATTATTATACTTTTGGATGTTTAGACGAAGCAGAGTTGGGCAAAATGTTATCTAATTGCAAATTAGAAGATACGATTAAAATGTAATTGTGTAATTGATTACACATTATTTGCTGTAGGGGGAGTTGGGGCACACTGAAACATTAAATATTGTCTTAATATCTACAGGGTATCGTCTTATAATCTTATATCATCTTTCAGGATCATAGAGGATTGGGAAGTGACATCCGTCACCATGACATCTGGTGGCAAAAGTAGAAGCACTCGTTGGGTACACATTGGTACACATCAAACCATCGAAATACACGTTCACCTTCTATAAAATTCCTCCGGGCAGGATTTAAACTCGCCCAATCACATATACTTTGCATAGAAAGGAACATTTTCGCAAATAACTACAATATCACATAAATTTTGTACCCATATCGGCGCCATCTTGGCTAGGCCCCGCCCCTATGTCACTTCCCAATACTGTTTTGTGATCATTTTTTTAACTTCTGGCTGTTTCTAGATAACAAGAGAATATTAATGTTTCATTGCGCCCCTTACCAAAGTGCCCCAACTCCCCCTAATCATTAATTTAGGTCGTCGACAAATTTGTGGCGAACTACCTAAATTAACGATTCCAGAAAATAATGTGTAGGTAATCAATTACACAATTACATTTTAATCCTAATTTGTAACTTGTAATTAGATTACATTTTGCCCAACTCTTGGACGAAGGAACAGGACTTTAGGAACACCTAAGTCCGTGGAAAGTCGAGAGATGGAATTTCTTAAAGGAGCTTTGACTTCTTCAACGATGACAAATACTGATCCCTTAATATTTTAATTAATAACACTTTCTTCAAAGTATTACATAAAAATGGCAGTATTTCAGGCGTTCCTTAATCCTTCTTCTTCTTCCTTTAAGGCTTTCTTCAGGCATAGAAGAATTTCAGCAATTTCAATTTGTCATTATGCCCTGTTTCCACGACTAGTCAACGTGCCAACTGTTCTAAATTTTCCACGTTCACGATCGACGAAAGGTGGCACCTTAGGGTGAAAGTCTAGGAATAATTTTACTACTTTGCCTCTTGCAAATGGACATCCTCTTGGACGCCGTGCAGCAATAGCTCCGCAGAGAAGCGTTTAGCGTAACATTAAGCAAAGAAGAAATTTGCAAATTGTTCGACCATCGAGGGGTTCAACGAACACCGTTTACCCCCCCCCCTCCCTCCCCCGGCAACTTTCGTCGGACCGTGAATCTGTTCGTGTACCGTAAGTAACGTAAACCGAGCAACAACGAAACTTTCGTCCGCCATGAACTACACGTACTGTATATCGCTACTAAAGCATTCGGGAGGGAAGTTTCTACGTCTACGATCATCCATAGAAAGGTTATAGCCTGCTATAGGATGCGGGCGTGGTGGTGTTGCAGCTTGAATCGCTATGTGTGTGTTAGTGAACGGCAGGCAAACGCATGATGCGATAATTCATGGTGCAGGGATGAAAGTTGCAGCGTGCCATGGGCGCAAGCAGAGAAGAATGCACGGAAGAAAGAAGGCCCCTCGAAATGTGTGACGTTTCGTACATAAGGGGGGTTCGTTAATAACGCTCCCGTCCCTTATCGTGATTTCTTCATTCTTTCGTTCTCGCTGGTTTTTAATGGAGATAGAGATGTATGGCGCGCGCGCGCCCGCGTGTACGTGTGTTTACGTGTGCGTGTTTTCTTCGTGTGTATGCGATCGTGTGTCTGGTTTTCTTTCTCTTGACTAACTTGGAATACTTACGCGTGGGATCGTTTTCGTTCTCGGGTGTCGTGGGCGACCCTACACAAGCAGGCAAAAACAAAACACATGTCACGTTTTCACATTTTGTAAAAAAAAAAAGACAGAAAAGCTGAACCGGAAGTTGGGCGTGTCGTCGTGCCTGTCACCGAGTATCTAAGCGATCTTAACTTGCCGGACAACACACACCGCTAAACGGGACAGACGCAGGGCAAGTAACGTCGTTCTCGTTTCTCTTTTAGGTCTCTCCCCCTCGATCGGGGAGAGGCGACGCCTCTACATCTACTACCGGTAACGGCCCTTACCAAAGTCGCCGTTAGACGTGGCCAGCGAAGTCTCTACGTTCACATCGATTAATAAGAAAGAGTGAATGCAATTTTAAACGGGCACACATAGGGGAGCAAAAGTAAACGAAAATAATTGAAACTGACACAGGGGTTACCAATCTCTAATCACAGGGGATCGTTCGGTAGCAGAGATGCCTGGGCGAGGTCGTTGGCTCGATAGACGGGGAACTTGCAATTCATTTCAGACAGACAGACGGTCGAAAAAAAAAGTGGGGTTGCGAGGCACACGTGAGAATTGCTAACTTGTAAGTTCAAACACACGGCTGTCTAGATACACGTATAGTGACTGAGGGATACGACGAGATTAAAAAGAGAGAAAAATAAAATACCACGTAAAATACCACAATATAGATATGGGTCTGAACATGCACAGAACGTGCAGGATACAATTTCATAGGACATATGAGGACACTCACGTTCCTGATCCGAACCGTCCTCCGATTTGTCGTCCTTGCTCTTCATGAACGGGAACTTTCTGCTGAACGAAAAGTTCTTCTTTTTCCTGTCCAGCGTCGATTGCTGTAATCGATTATTTGCTAGGTGAACAAGTACTCTACAAGAAGCAAGCTTAAAATCTTCAGGTCTGAGTAATTAGTGGGAGGGTAATATTCATCATAGAATTATTATTCATCGAGTCACTCGATAGTAATTAATTCTTCCCAGTGGCGCACTCAGGATTTAATCGTAAGGGGAGCCGAGGATACCGGAAAAAAATATTTTGAATGAAAATTCGATAAAATTCATTAGGTGGTTATAAAAATTAATTTATAAAAAGCCTCTCGGCCCCCTCTCGGTGCGCCACTGATTCTTCCAATTCTCTATAAACATTAATCTTGCGTTGGATAAACACATTCTGATATAAGAAAGCATATCTATTTTCGATCTTCGCGTTAGCTCGTGTACTACCTGACAGAACCTGGCAATCGGTGTGACGCAGGAGATTCTTTATCATTTAGCGGTCATCCGATCGATATCTGACACTTACCTTGTCGAGGATGACTGGCATGTGACCTTGGAACTTGACCGAACGATCCCTGGCACGTTGCTTCCGTTCCCATCGCCTACGAGATGGTATAATCCCAAGGCCCTCTTCCTCCCCCTGAGGAGTGACTCTTCTTGCCTGCCACCATTCATCGTCGCTGGCGTTCGTCACGTGTAGGATTTCGCCGTAACGGAATGCCAAACCGCGGCTCGGCAGCCCGTCGTCCTTCGTAGGGTCGTAGTCGAACAACGCTCTGCAAAACGTAACGACGAATGGTCTTTCATCGACTGTCCAACATTCTACTCACGCAGGCACACTCACAACTCGAAAATTCTGATTTTAATAAAACTTCGCGTTCATTAAGGGGATTTTTTGTATTAAGGGGAGGTTCCGGTGTAAAAATGTCGGAAAATCAATTCGTTATTTAATTCTTCGAATGTTCAACCTTTTAAGAACACGCGTTAAAAATAATATTTTGAAATTTGAAAAATTCCTGAAGTTGTAGGTATTTGAGTAGCAATGAATGCGTGGGTAAAACTCGGTCATCACTCGGCGCTCATGGAAAACTTTATCCGCGTTTTGCTCGAAACAATGTTCTTCAAAGCGGTGGCACAAATATCTTTTTTATTTTGAAGATTATACTTCCGTGCAGTGGAGAAATCTCCAACATTTTAAAAAATTTGAAAATTTGTTGAACGGACGAAACACACAGGGAAAAAGCGATATTAAATTTCAAGTATCATTCTCTTGTTGAAAAATGTTATTTTTTTTGTAATTTTTAAAACTATTTCCAGTAGGAAATTTCATGCTCTTCAATAATCTGGCATTGTTTCTTATTTCAAACCAATGATTTAGCTGCTACAAGTCCCCCCTTCATTACGCCTCCACTTCAATAAATCCTCAGTGCCATTTGCACTGATTAATTACAGAAAAAAATATAATTCTATAGTTTAAGTCACTCTTAACACAGTGCAAAAAAGTTTCATTAAATCATCTGTGATGCGTTTCCTTTACTTAATTCCTAAAGATCATCTATTATTATGGGGTTTAAATTAGAACATTTCCTTAGTTATCGCGACTTTCTCGGTTTCTTAATTAGTCAGTTATCTACCGCGTTCAAATTCTCTCGTACAACAGAATGTACAGGAAGGATAGTTCACCTGACGTAAAGTGATTTCTTCTGCGAGGTCCTCATGAGGGTGCCTGTCATCATATTCTGCTGCGAGATCTGTTGTTTAAGATCATGGATCTTGGCCTCGAATCTGTTGTAGTCTTCGGGCTTGTACTGCACCACGATCGTCACTGTCTGGCCGGTACCCTGGACAGAAACGACACAGTAGGGTTCGATTTCAAAGCCCTTCGAGCGGAGTAGATGGAACGATGGAGGTGCCGCGAAATTAGCGGTGAGACATTTTTGTCCCGAGTACCTACCTTAAGGGCCGCGGCGGCCTCTTCATGGGTGGCTGTCCGTAGATTAATGCCATTGACACTGAGTATCTGGTCGCCGCGGCGTAATTCGCCGCTGAGATCGGCCGGGCCGCCGGCTAGGATGAAGGAAATGAAAATCCCCTCGCCATCTTCGCCACCGACGATGTTGAAACCCAGGCTGGAGGCGCCTTTGTTGAGCACGACTGTGCGCACCTCTCTGGAAACGAAATGAACGGCGCTACCTGATTAACAAGACCACGCGAAGCATGAACAATTTCACATTTCTTAACAGCAGCTGTAGTTTACTAGGTTCACTTTGACCGTAATCCTTATTTTTCAATCTCGACTGCTGCATAAGCAAGTCGAAGGTTAAAAAAGAAGATTCCTATTTAAATCAAAACAGTTCGACTGCAGCGAAACACTCTGCAAATATTACACTTCATCATTCCCTCAAAGTCCACCGAAATATCCGACCCGCTGAGAGACTCCACTCGCAAATCAAAAAGGGAGCGCGATAGATTTATATATACAATTCGACGAGTGCGGAGCTTTTTGATGCAACGAACAATCACCAAATAGCGAGCTTTGGAAGCTCTGTCCCGCACAAGAGCTTTTACGCAACAAATCTACACAAATGAAACGAATGCGCAATTTTCGATATTGAAACCCACCCGCGCCTGATTCACATTCGAAACGCGTTTTCGTCGAATAGTCGAGTGAAACGAGCATCGAATCGGGTTAACAATTCTCATTATCACGCAGCTCGCAATCTCGACCAAAGGAACCAGATTCCTTTTCAACAGGAAACGAAAAACGCAAAGTGATTCCTGCCACCCGTTGTCCGGTTTCTTCCCCGGCGGGGATAAAGTTTTTTCATTAGTGACTTACGGCAGTATCGAGCTTTTCAACTATGTCGCCGGTCATTAATTGCTCCACTTCTCGCGGTGCTTTAATTACACTCACTGCGCCGGAAAAGACGAGGCTCTCGCGCCTAAAATAACTTGCGAGGCGCCGCTTTCAGCGGGCGAGGCTTCGCAGCCACTCGCGATTAAATATTTTTCAAGGATCGTTCGCTTAACTACGAATTCGTCCCTGTTACGAGCTCGGCTCCCTGAAAAGTGTAGCCTCCGCTGTGAATAGGAGGAACACGAAATTCCTTCCAGGCGAAACTCCGAAAGCTCTGGCAGGTTAATCACGAAGTAGCAGGATCGAGTTCCCGTGGGCATCACTCTGTCACGAGATACAATTCCCCCGCGTTGACGGGCAACACGAAACAATTTGCGAACGGAACCTCGTTTCCCTAGCGATGCGTCGCGCGTACCCGAGCGGCGTGATTTTAAACAACTCTGACGCGAAAAGTCGTTCTTCGATATCGCGCACCTCCGAGGCGAGAGTAATTCCGCCGATGAAAGTCGCCGTACGGTTTCAACAGCGCTCGCTTCGAAGTGGCAAATATTAGAATTAACGCGGAGTGTCTATCGCCGTTGAAGTTCGTTAAATAAAACGTAAAAATAAAGACTGCGAGGATTACGCGCGCGATTTCAATGCCCGTTTCAAATCGTCTCCAGCTACGTCAATCGCGGAGGGGATAACAGGCGCCTAGATATCGCGGAGCTGCGCCATCGGGCTTTCTCCGAGGGAGCGGAGGAGTTCTCTGCAAATATCACTCGACGTGCAAGCATGTCCTCGAGCACGACAGAATACGGGCGAGGGCGTCGTCGCAGTAGGCGCACGCCGCTGAGATTACCTCGTTAATTAAAGCCCCTCATTGAAATTCGACCATTCGAGATTGCCTACGCGAGTGGCCCCGAGTATCTTCCGCCGCAACGTGCCGCGTAATCCAAGGACTCGTGAAAATGACGGGCTCTGCCAAGAACATGTGTCGTCTTCAGCACCTCCGTGCCAGCCTCGTGACGAAGATGCTGCTTAGAGGCGAGCCACGCTCAAGTAAATTCCATTTCGGGGCGTTCTGACGCTGCCGCGTGTGCTCGAGCCAAGCTTCGAATATCTCGTGAATACCTAGCTGAAAGTTGTTCGTCAGCGACCCGCGACTTACATAAATCCTGATAATATTAGTGATGATATCTGCGATGTCGAAACGATCTTCGTAGGTGTTTGCGAACTGCGGGAAGGATTTTCCGGGTTGTAGAGAGCTCGTGTGTATCTGCTAGATATATTTTTTTTCTAAAGATGTAGTAGGATTAATAAATCCATCGCGTCGTTAATTAAATTGCGTTTCGGAATTTCAACGGCCGGAGGATTTTCGCGGAACTGAAGAGCAAGAGGTATAGCGAAGGGGCAGAGCGAAAAAGTTGAGCGTGTTAATTAAGAGTTTCGCGGGAGCTCGTGGCCCATTCAAAATGGTTCATCGCTTAGGAGGGTGGTTCGACCGTGCGTACGACCAGTTGAACTCATCGGAACCTACATCCACCCGTCTTCATCAGCCGGGAGAGGGTTTCATCCCCCACGGAAAGGCCGATTTTCATTTGAGAGCAGCCACTCAACGCATGGAAGCTTCTCGCTTGCGTTAACAAAGACCTCAAATTAGTGGTAGACCGGTGCAGCTGCGTTTCCAGGGCTCCATTAAGGCCACGTCGTAATGCACACGGTAGATAACCCGAGGGACGAGCCTCTGCCCCCGGGGTTGCCGAATTTACGGTAAATTTGCAGGCTTACAAACGTCGCTTGAACGGTGGAGTTCTCGTTGCGAAATTTTATTCCGCCGCGTCTGGACGTGCTCGATACTCGTGCGCTGGGGAGAGTTTCAAGCAGCGTATTGTAATTGAGGACTTTGCAGCAACAGGGGTGGAAAGAAAGAACTGTATTTAAAATTATTGCTTTGACTTAACATTAAAAAGGGAACACTAATTGAAAGATATAGGGTAAGGTTGCTCAAGTCGTACCACTTAAGAAAACAACCGTATAAAATTTAGGATTTATCAAATAAATCAGAATGGCTGTATCTCTGTGAAAACTTGTGTTAATATTGTTGTTATTTATTATAACGAAGGCAACTTGGTTGACTCAGATGTATATTTTGTTGCCGTTGTATGCGCTCGAGTCGTCATAGTGCGTTCAAAATTCAAGTAGTACGACTTAAGCAACCTTACCCTATATTTTCACACAACAAGTAGATGTTATTGAGTTGATAAGTTTTTATTTCTATTTTTGGCGAATTTTTCAAATCGCTCATTTATTCAAACGTGCATAAAACGATGTAGAATTTTTGTTACGTATATTACACGTCGTAACTCTTGCTGCAAGGTCCTCAATTCAGAATACATAGATTCCTATATTGTTCTAAATTTTTTCCAAATTTGCCACCTAATGTAATTTCGGGCTTGAAGTTAACCACTTAATTACAGTTAATGTTTTTCCATATTGACCAGTAGTGATCGGTATTGTAGAAAAAACGAGCCAATAAAGAAAAAGAAACAGGCAGTGAGCATGGCTGCCACTCGTTAACGATTACTCAATAGAACGGCTATATTTAGACAGTGCTACAGGTAAGCACAAAATGTCAATACTTCGCGTTATGCACAATATTGCAACGTGAAGTTATAAAACCCTGAAGAACACAATCGAAAGGGAAGCCAATCTCGCTTCATTCACATATTCTTCGTTTATTTACAAAATATGATGTTGCATTGTATTTAAATGGAGGAGCATTGGAAGAGCTTCAGAGGATTCTGTCAGATGTCCATCCGGTTATATGAAATATGCATCCAATAAAACTATTATATTACGGTATTATGTACAGAGACATTCTTTGATCCACCATGTTAGGTTCATTCCCCCGAAACGCCAGGAACGTAACTTCCTAATTGCACGCAACCTCCCAGAGACGTTTCGTTTGAGGCCTGCATGAATCCACTGATCACAGTCACGGTCGAGGACCCGACGTCCGATCCGGATCATGAAATATTTATAACGATGGTAATGGGAGACACGATTTCATGGTTAATTGACTGCCCACGAGGACGGTGGGCATCGTCAGGGAATTCATGAACGACTTCATTTCGTTGCACAGAGTTATCTTCATGGGCTACCCTCGTAGAGCACATGCTCTACATGACGACGTTTCCGTTAAACATTGAAATATTTCTCGAATATTAATAAGATCCATCTTTTCAATGAAGTGGGCCAAGAGGAACTTGAAGATTACACGAAGCTACGTAATCGATCAATATCTTTGCATCGCGCTCTCTCAACTGATAACTTGGAATCTTTGAAGAGTATCTTCTAGATCATATGTAGCTCAATTTGATGCATCAGTCTTCCCAGTTTCCATCAGGGTTTCATAGACTTTGCAAGTCTGATCTTGAAAACATCTCGACGAAACAGATGCTGGCGCGTTTCCGCAAATGGAGACGCGACTGCTCGCGCGCTGGTTCCAGCTGATTAAAACGACCCTGCGCAATGCGCCGCGAGACTGCGGCGTGGATGCGTGCACGTTTTACGCACCTGTTCGTCGCTGTTCCGCAGTGACTTAACGCAGCCGCGGGCTCGGAGCGGAAATGTCACTGGGTCAAGAGGACTCGATCGCAGCCGAAAACGGACAACGCAATTCTCGAAGAATCCTCGTTACAGTTAGAGATCATAGACCAGAAGAAGCGAATGCTGTTTGGCTCGTCAGTGGGTACTCCGCAATAAATCCTAGATGCACGGGCCGCTTTCTCCGGCGCACTCGTTCTTCGCTCCCTTCCACGAGTCACGGCGATTTTTTTCACCGGCCACACTATCGCAGCCCATTAATCACGCGGACCGACCAATTTCCATTAATCACTCGCGCGGCGGCTGGACTGGGTCCAGAGAATGTTAGTGGGTCAAGGGAATCGCAGAACTTTCAACTTGACAGTGCGACGCGAAACTCTACCTGGAACCCGATCAATTCCCCCTGACGTTCCCAATGTCCTTTCAAGTCGAATCTGGCCATCGAGATTTATGACATCTAAGCTTTATCCGTCATCTTAACAGCACTGATCCATTCTAGCGCATCCGGGGATATTCTTATAAAATTGTAATCCCTTCGCAGTGGTTCACTTGTTAGACTGTTTACTAAACCCTGAATCCAGAAACCAGTATTCTTCTCATCTATTCAAGGAAAGGTAGGTTTCCTCCCCTTTACACCTAACGCGCAGTGAATTGAAAGCAGTGAGAACCAGCGTAGAAACCGTTAGGAAAAGGAACCATGGTCGCACAGTCGTCCGAAGTGTCTCACCTCGATCACTTTCCGAAACGATCACCGCTCCACTGATCCAGCACGATCGCCCCGAAGTACCGCGATTGATCGACGATTAAGAGTCAACCCCAGCACACGCGTTTCAAGCTCCTGCGCGCATCGCGTCGCGACGCACGCCACGCTGCTGCGTGCCCGCGAGTGTCACGCACCTGTTCTCCGGCAGTGACGCAACACCGTGGACCGCGGTGCCCGGATTCGGATTCGGTGGCGGTGCGCAACGAATTAGAATACGAGAGGGGACTTGGATGACGAGCCGTGGGTATTCGAGACGACGTATTCGCGAGGGGTACGCAAAAGGTAGCTCCGTCTCGAGCACGTCCCGACGTCGAGGGCGTCGCGGCGGATTAAAGGGCGCATAGGTGGCCACCGTGTCGCCATGCGCCGCGACGCGACGCGTCCGCGCCGCCGAGGCGGCCCCCGCGGGCTATCGCAGATCGATAGAAATAAGCTGACTCTCGCAAGCTTCCACTACCTTCCTGCCACCACCACCTTACATCCTCGATCCACCACCCTCTCCGCCTAGATTCGTATCTCCTACCCCGGAAATGAGGGCAAACAGCTGAAACTTTAAGGGTAGCCTGCCAGCGCATCGATCACTTTCCATTCTGATTCCCTTTTCATTGCGGCTACCATTTTAACTGTTGCATACTTTCATTACCCTCGTCCTGCTGGACTGTAACAGTGCCAGCTTTCGGATTCATTTCTCTTTCCCTTGGACCGTTGCCTATTGCCAAGGAAATGGGGGGGAGGGTTTGGGGGAACTTTCAGAGTGGCCTGCGAGTGGTCGATTACTTTCGATTTTTTGGTGTCTCTGCGGGATAGTCGACGAGGGTATGATGAATACTATTCATGTGGTTTTGCTGGATTGACTCTCTTGGTTGTCCTTCGTGTGGTTACCAATATCAATATTCGCAGTCAGAATTCATCCCTCCAAATTTCACATTTCCGCCGCAGGGTAGAAACACACGCGGCCGACATTCCGGGAAAGTAACTTCATGCACGAACGTGCTCTTCCGCTGTAATGGAGACTTTCCGGATGAACGTGTGTCGGAATCGGACGGGCGTGGATGTCAGTTAATTGCAGCGGCGAGCGTAATCGTAGCCAGTCTTGCGAGAATGGAAATTTCACTGGAACGTATCGCTTCTTCGATTGACCTACTTGCACACAACCCCAGCTAGCTCGCGTCCACGTATTTCACCCACAACGCCATCTCACAACCCCTGTCCCCGAACCCACCGCAAAATATTTTCCGCCGATCGGGACTCCTGGATACGCGGCGTTTCGTAGTCGAAAGTGCACTATTGATTTTGAAACGCGCAGCTGCCCGCGGAAGCTTCATATTTGATGACGTAAACAGTTGAGAGCTTGGGCATTTATAAAACACATGGGGGATCTGGCGGTTCATCTATGTAGATTGTAGAGTTTTTAGCATCGCTGGCAAGTGTATTAACGTGTTTGGCTTCGCGGGAAATTCAAGGTCTTCGGTAGAATTTTAAAATTATACCTTAAACGCTAATCTCGAGAACCCGCGAGATCAAGTAAAGTGACTGAGGCTTCCCCAGAGGTAAAATTCACGGGAAACTCGAGCTAACCAGTTTCCAGATCTATCTAAAATCTTGTCTGGAAATCACAGATGAATACAGACTGTTCCATAATTATTGAAGCAATAGAAAATTGGGTGACACCTTGTGTCGTTCGAGATACCTCGGAAGAAACCTTTAATCAGATAATTTCTCGAGAAACATCGTTACAAAACTCCGCGCAGGATTTTCCGGAAAATTAAACGATCCCCCGGCGTCCAGACAGATCTGCCGTTTGATGCCAGGAAATCCAGCGGATCAGCGACACCTGCAATTGCGTCTGTGCGCGCTTCCAGGCAGAAATTAAAACTGCCGTCAAACGGCAGCCGGCTGGAAGTTCCGTCTCGCTTTCTCCGTGGGCAAACGAAAATTACGAGGACAAACAAACTTGTCATTTCATTAAGCGAATGAAACGGGCCATTTTACAAACGTCGTCCCTTCTGAATTACGTTATAGCGTCCGTTTGTGTGCTCGTTTAATTAAAACGCGCCAATCCCGCCCCGTTCCGCGACTGATAGCGCCGACAGTTGACGGAACTTTAATCAAGCTGGACTTGACCCAAAAAGGCTGGAATAACGCGATGCGCGGGAAGTCACGGCCGCAAGGAGTGCCGGTGTCGACCCTGCTCTTTATTAAGGACGCCTGCCCGCGTCCTTGAGCACCTCCTACCTTCACCAGCCGAGCTGTTCCTCGACTTCCGATTCCACGTAGCGCTCCTTTCTCTCGCTGGATCCCCCTCTGTTTGTCAAACACCGAAACGCAATTAACGCGGCGGCTCGTGTCGAGCCGGGGCGACGAAAAACCACGTATACACGCCGGCCGACATCCTGGACACCGGAATAGACACCGGGCGCGACGCGTGACGCCGTCCACTTCCGGTGAAGCCTTTCGCTAATTGCGGACGGCTCTTGACCTTGTTCCTGATGGAGCACGTGGAGCGAGTTATACTCGGGAACATGCGACCTCTGCTTGAAACGCGGTGGACGGAAAGGTGGCGCTGAAAGGTCGTAGGTGTCACTTGCTTGGAAATAATTTCTTGGGCTTTCTTCCTTTGTTTGGTGAAGTTGTGGTGGCATTTAAATTAATGGCTGAGGCACGCTCAAATACTGGGATTACTGAATGTTGCGTGGGAGCTTCAATGGGGTTAGAATTACAGTACTGTCTCTCAAATAGCGCGCGTTTTCGGATTCTCTATACACGCGAAGCTATCCCCACTACTTCGTTTGTAGTCGCCGCGCCGCGGCATCGGGTATCGGATGTGAAAGAGAAAGCCGAAGAAAGGTTCATGATTTCAAATCGTGAAATCAAAAGAAGCCGAATAGACTACTCGTCTCTCAAATCGCGTGCGCCCGGTCCCGACACACGCGGCTATAGAGAGACAATACTGTACATACGAATTTAATATTGTAGATTGTTGTGTAGTTTGTTTTTCAAGGGTATCGTGTGTTAGAGAAATAATTCACTCGCGTTTAGAGCGACAAACTGTGGGAAACGTCTGCCAGGCGAGAGACGGAAATAGACCCGAAAATTCGAGTTCCGTGCCAGTTTGGAGGCTTTAATAGGATTACAGGGTGTGTCGCTTAATGTTCGAGATAGTAACGCTTTCGGCAGGAATCGTGGGCGTATGTACGTGCATTATTTTATTTGTCACGAAAGTCACAAAGCAGAAATATATTGTTGTTTAAATTGCAAACTCCCGGCAATACAATATTGCTGTAACTGTGGGTTTTCGCGGGGAACAGAAACGTTGGTAATGCAGAATGATAATTGAGGGCTGAGGCTGGAATGTGGAGAGGAGCTTTCATTAAAATTTAAATCAAAGAAAACAATAAATGTGCAGTGAGCAACGTAAGAGAAAAGTAATATCGAACGAAATAAACGAAACACTATTTGACGGGCGTCAACGGTAGGTTTAATTAAAAACATTGACCACGGATGGAAAAAAGATACACGGAAACACGTGGAACAAATTTAAAAAAAAATACCGGCATAAAAAGAAGTATCGATTGGCGTATCAATATTTTCACGAAACGTGGGTAGATAACGTGACAATTAGAATAGTTGGGAAAAGGTTTTGTTATCACTAATTGGAATTGAATCGAGTTAGTACCATCAACGCGAGAGTGAATATTCTAAACTTCGTTTTGCATATTTCTGAGACCCGTTGGAGCAGTTCAAAAATCCAAGTGACTATCATAGTCAAGCGAGCTAAGGAAAAAGGGTAGCAATAAAAGGTAACCAAGAGGAGAGAGGTGCTTCATGCAAGAAGTATGTAATGAAAAGTGAAAGAAGTAAGAAAGTGACAGATGCAAAAGTACCTAAGAGAGAGAATTTAGATAAAATCTCTTGTTTTATGCATGTTGAATCATTGATGAAAATATGACTTCTCAAATCGCAATAAAAATCCTCCGTTATCTATCCCTGATTCAAGGTTTTGTTTAGATACACAGCACTTTTCTTTTGAATTTCTCCCAATTACCTACATTCCTTAAACAAAACGAGAATGTATGTGCCTTCCTTTTTGTGCTCCCACTGTTCCCTCAACATTTAATTTTGGGTTCCCACTTAACCATTTACTGAATCGTTCTATTCATAATGCATAAACCATAGAAGCATTGAAAACTGTAGAAATTTTCGCTTTGCCCGGGGAGGGTAATCTCGAATGGAGGCGGAATATTTTACGATCAGGAGCTGGTGAATACAGGAATTTTCCGGTCCAAGGATTCCGGAATAAAAGGCTCCCTTTCATGGTCATCGATGTCGTAAGTACCGGGTCTGTCGATCCGGAACGGTGTCTCGAATCCCATAAAATCACGACCATGACCTTAAACGAGATTAGGGGCCGTGTTCCCACATCTTCCTTCCCTTTCTCCCCCCCTCTTCCCTTCCTCGACCTACAGCGAAATCTTTGTGGCTGACCTAGGTCAACTAATCCTCGATTCCAATAGAAAGCGTAAACTTCGAGGCGGGATCCCCGAATCGAACGGAAATACTGTTTCTGCAGCAAAGATTTTCATCCCCTTTTAGCGATACCGGCGGAATTACTAAAGAAGGATAAGAATAAATTGCAACCCAAGCACCGCCCGATCCCCGAAATTTCTGCGTTTCCCTCTTTGTAGATTTCCTCCGCGACGATCCGGCCATTTTCCACAGCTATCGAGCAGAATTAGACGAAATGTCGCTGGCGCTAGCGTTTAATAGCCGTGGTCGACCGCACGCAACTGTAATTTGCATCCTCTCGTTTTCTCTTCGTTGCTCTTTCTCGCTGTCGGCCGCTACCATTCACCATTTCGGATCTCCCTTCTGAACGGGCTCGATCGTCAGTCACAATTACGTTGCCATTTCACCGGTGACAGGTACCAGCCATCGTACTCCACATTTTTTTAATGTCCACGCAGCTTTACGAACGGGTCAAACTGACGTTTATTCATCTGCGAGTTTCCTTAATCCGTTACTTGCAAGTATTTTGCTTTTCAAGGATACGTAGCGTATTTCATATATTACGCAGACTTTAAGGAAAGTGGGACCAGAATTCCCAGATGCGTCACGCGAATAAACGTTCGAGACCTGAATGGTTTTAGAATGGCTCAGATAAATTTGGAGAAATTCGGAGTCCTGAATTTGAGTAGGTATTCAATGCATTCTACTTTTTCAAATTTGAAATATAAGGAAAATGCCGTGTTTGTGTCTTCAACTATTTGTTGCATAGCCTAATATATTTCCACCAGGGCTGGGACTATTCGTCGAAATTTTCGGTATTCGAATATTCGAATACTTCAGTTGCTTAATTATTTGACGAATATAATTCGAATATCCAAGTATACTGATGTATTCGAATAGTATGGTGTGAATTATAAATCAAGTTCTTTAGGTTCATTTGTCATCGTGAAGTCTTGTAAGCTAATTTTAACCCACTTCATACCATACTATTCTAAAAGTATTCGAATAATAACATTCGAAGTTTATTCGTAGCATTCGAATACTCAAATATTCGAAGTTTATTCGTAGCATTCGAATACTCAAATACTCGAAGTTTATTCGTAAAATATTCGAACATTAAATTATTCGAATAGTCCCAGCCCTAATTTCCACCTCACCTTTCCTGCGTCATCATCCACCTTTCGCACATCCGCCTAGCGTCTATTCGCGTTCAAAGCGCAACAATACCAAATCCCTCTGATCCAATTGATCCAATAAAGCGTAATACAAGATAATTAGATAACCCAGAGGGCCCAGCGAAACAATAAACATTAAACGACGCTGAATGGGCTGGACGGAAAGCGAGATCACCGATCAACGATCAACGAACGGATCTCCACACATGAACTCTCGCCCGGAGATTCAACTGTTAAATTATGCGATCTAGTTTTTACAGTGGCGTGGACCCTTGCATACATCGTATGTCCATACTAAAGTGTACAGAGAAGCTGCTAATACAACATTCCGCTTATCTTTTCTCGCAGGAGAACCCACCCACAAAGGCACCCCACAATCTTCACACAAGAATGCAGTTCGCCCAGAATCGATCTAAAAGGTCGACCTAGAATTCGCCCTGAAATCGGCTGCAATTGCCCGAGTGATCGCGGCTTTCCACGAAGACCGATTTGCCCGGCAAAAAATCGCGACACATGTAGGATAGCTTAACGACTGACAGTCGAGCAAGAAGACGATGCTTCGCGAGCAATTACGCGGCAGAGAAATGGCCCCGGTAGTTTCCTGCGCAGCGCAGAAATCGTACCGCGCCAATACGATCATAGTTCATAATAAATCGAAGAAAAAAAAAACGGGGATATTGGAGAGTTTCTATAAAATTGAAAACAACCTGACGGTCCTGACGTACCTTCTGTACAGCTTGTCCCTGAGGATCCTGCGCCCCAGGGTGGCGAAGGGACGCAGTGGGAATATCTGTTGCCTGTTCCTCGTCATATTCCTCGATGCTCGCTAAGAAGATCACTTCAATCACTGATCCCACTTCTGATCACGCCTCCGAATCCCTTTCATCGTGCACAATTCCCGAAGATTCGCGGTTCAACGTTCATCCGGCGCGACTCATATGCAGACGGACCGACTGCCGGAACAATCGCCGCAGCAAAGAAGCCAATTACAGCCGGCAGCAGCTTTCTATCGACCATTCGTTCGAGTTTTCAGCTAGCCAGGCCAGTTCGCCGTCAACTCTGCACCGTAAATCTCGTCGCGCGACAACGAACGCGACTGACTAATCGCGTCGAACACACGCGCGGCCCCGTTTAATTGATCGATTTATGCCGTTTCATTAAATCCTCCTTAAGCGTCCAACGCTATCCGGTCTTCCTATTTGCAGTTGCGCGCGACCACCCCGCGCGCCAGCGCCTACCTCCTCCTCTCGTCCTCCTTCCACCCCCTGGTTTCTTCGGGATCACCTCCTCGTCGCGCCCTCGGCGTTCTTTTCCACCAGCGAACTGGTTCGTCCGGAATGGGTATTTTTAGTTGGCAGCCATGCAGAGCCTGTTTATGGGGTCAACACCACGCGAAACACGCGCGCGTGGCCTCTGCCGAGACTTCGACAGGGCGAATATTTGACGGAGCCGGTCGGTTATCGTCGCCTGTGGGACCTGCTGCGGCTCTTCGACGCCGACGCCAGTCCCGATGAAGCGGGCGATGAAGCGCGACCCTGGTGGAATGTGCACGCGCAGGGGACGTGATATGGTAGCTTCCGCGAGACCTGCTGGACACGCTAGGTACGTTTCACTGGGCTCTTGTGACAGTTCGCTGCGGCATCAGGGATCTTTAAAGTGTTCTCGTTTCCCGTCGCAGGCTAGACGCTACTCGCGATCGAGCGAGACAGCAGCTGGAAATTGAAATTATCCGTGACTCTCGGGCCAGCCGCCGGGTAATGCAATTTTCCAGCGGTGATGATAACGCTCTGTTGACGGGGGATTGTTGTTGCGTCGCCGGTGGCAAGAGTAATTTTCGACCCTCGATCTGTTACGATGATGAATTGCCCCGCGCGAAGGAATGGAATTCCGAGTGACCGGTGTGAAGAAGGAAATTACACGTTGCACAAGCGTGAACGATTGGAGCCGAATGGGAAATCGTTAAACGGCTCGATTGCCGCGGGAATAAAGCCGCGGTTCCGATCACGGGCATTTCCCCCTCGTTTGTCGTTACCATTAAAGGTGAAATTTCCATGTCTTCTCGTTTCAGCTACTGATATCGGAATTCGGAGATTTTAAAAGTATTCGCGTCTAGAATGCTGCGACTTTTGGCGAAACAGTTGGTTCAATAAGACACTCGTGTCGAAGTGCGCGAAGTGAAGCATCGTTATTATCCCTGACCCTGTTTGCAAACTTTTGAATTACCTATCTTTTGCCCACAAACAACGCGGAAAGAATTTCAGTTAAGAGTTGGCAAAAACGACATTCGCGATTTACCACGTGCGGTGCCGAACGTTGGCATTTAAATACAGAACACATTCGCCGCGTTCATTGTACATTTTCCACGGCGTCTCGGCGGACAAAGGTAAAGGAAAAGCATTTTTAGCGCCGCGACCGGTCGGAGGTACAAGAGTCGCGCAAATAGAATGCGAAATCGGGAAAATCCGAATTGCAAAGCGACCAAGGCGATACTTCTGGCGCCGGGTGGGGGTGGAAAACGTGCAACAACCTCGTCGAACAAATTGGAAAAGCAAATGCGACTGTCCCGTAAATTCGCCAGCATTTTTGGGCGTTGCTAGCCGCCAGCCGCGGGAATTAGCCGCGTCGGGAATCGAGCCGAGGAAAAAAGATTCCAAATAGGTATAAATAACCGTTTGGGTTTCGTCTGGAATTAATTAACACAGTAGTTGTGCCTGAATTTCACTTGGGATTCCACGTTCCATTCGCATAGGCTCTTTGCAAAAATCCCCTCAAAACGGTTAGCTAATTTCTCTGATAACTTCTAATCTACTAAAAAAAAAACACTATGGAAACTGTTTAACATTCTCTTGCTTCCGAATGTATTTCTGATTCCTAAACATTTCTCCCGAATGCGTAACTTAATTACAGATACGATAACAGAGAAAGATAACACATTTCGAGGTAACACAAAAGCTAGAAACCGTCGTATACACTCTACATCAACACCGGGAATGATAACAGAAGATACATTTACGATCGCCCAATTCCCTCAAGATCACAACAGACAGATGACACTGAGTAACTCAAAGACTAAATAACTCTGAAATCTGTTACCGAATTCTGTTCGTCGATTCCACTGCGGACCAACCCGAAACGCAACAACGAATACCACTCAATTTCACCTAACTCACGCAAGCTCGCAATACCGTAACCCACTCGGAGGCAACACAGAGGCAAATTCTCGATATCTCACCGATGCCCAGGCATTGTGTTCTCCGCGGAAGCGAGAAATGCTCCCGTCACGAGCGATCGCTTTCACAACTTATCACATCACTCCCGCCACGTTTTCCTGCCGTTTCGTAACGCCGGCCAGAACGTTTGACTACGGACGCTCGAACGGTGGATGAAAGTTTGGATTTGAATCGGGGTGTCGATCAAGGACCTTCGCGCGCGTTGGTCGTTGTTCGAATGACAGATATGCCTTGGCTTTCCTCTCTTTCCTCTCTTTCCTCCTACTCCGACGGGGCGGCCACGAGAGAGGAGACACGAGCGCGCGTCTTACGCTCGTTCCCTCTACACTCGAGCGACTTTCCTATGCGTCACCAGCGCACCACGGCGATCTCCACCCACGTCAACCAGTCCCAGGGAACGCCTAACGTTCCCAACTCTTAGCGTCTCTGTTTCTTCCTGTCTGCTGACCATGGACACCTACATTCCTAGAGGTCAACCGTTTCAGCACGGTGACGGTGTTATTCTGAAGGGAACCCTTTCACCCTCCAACGATCTGTATTTAGGTGTTTATAGATAGGAAAATGGGGAATACTCTAGGCAGTTTTTTTTTGGAGCAGAATTGAAGTTTGGAGAACAGAGTGTGACGTTCCGATGGCAATACCGCTTAAACGATGCTCGCACAAAAATTTACTAAATAATTATAAACAGAAACCGATTTGACTTAAATCATGTATGATTTTAAAAATCGATTTGACTTGAAATTTAAACTCCTGCAATTATATCTTATTTCAACATCGAGGTCGCAACAATTTTTAATAAAGTATCTAATTTAATATCAGCTATAATTTTTTAAAGTTTAATCAATTTAAGTATCCTCCAACAAAATAATTCATTTTAAGTAAATATAAATTTAATTAGAATAAATTATAAAATTCTATAGGGTCTTCTCGTCCCAGAATAGGTATAATTTAATCATTTTTTACTAAAAGTTTAAATTGACAATTTAAATTAGATATAAAAAATATTTCATCAACTCGTTCAGACAAGCCTTCAATAAAAAGACCAATTTTATTATTATGCTACCTTTGTAAAGTCTATATACTGCAGCCATTTAAAAATTAATTCATTGGGCCGAATAGAGCTTAAATTATAATTAAAAGCAGATGTTTTTGATAAACAGGTGAATATTAAATTTCTCGCGTTGCTACTCCGCGACGGTTTACTGGCGATAGTGTAGTGGTAAAAAAGTATCGCTTCCCCGTTTTAGAACAACTCACACTTGTTGGTTTCAGTTAGTGACATTGAAACAAAGCGACCATTGGCAGTGGCGGCACTGAACCGTCGCGGAAGTGATATGTGCGCGTAGACCTTAATCCCGTCTACCTGTTTGAACTACCACTGAAAATGAATTGCCTCGAAATTGATTTCACGTGTAGAAATAAAGGCTGAATCAAGCCCCGTATATCCTAAAGGTAAGAAGAATGTAATTTACCATCGATGGAATTCATAACTGTCTTGGACCGTGGGGAGACAATCAATTTCAAGGCTCCTGGAAAGGCAGACTGAATTTATTCTCGGAATAGGTGTACCGTAAAACGAAGCAGTCTACGGTTTTTGGAAAAATGTCTTTTCAGAGGCCGAACCGACTTGTTCGTCAGGCGTTGTTTAATAATCTTAAATGCGCGTTTTCTCGATAAGGGGAGGGAAGAGCAGAGAAGCGTCCGAGCTGAAAGGTGAAGCTGCTGTGTTATTCATAATGAAAGCACTTATGTCGATTTATTTTATAACGCACGGGAGCTGCGTAACGAACGAGAGACTGCTGCCGTAAATTTGTAAGCGAGTTGCACGGTGTGTTAACGTTGATCTCTGCCTACGTTAACCAGTTGGGCGTACGCCTCGTGGATAACCTTCGTGGCGGTCGTTAATACGGGAAAATTGCAAGAGAGGAGAGCCTCGGCTGTGTGCAATATTTCTTCTGGGTGGCCGCGAACCCGACGATCATCGTTGTTAACGTTGACCACGCTACATTCCACTTAATTCGAAAGCAAAGTGTTCTTGCCTGTCCCCATCAATTACATGGCAAATTAATATTAATCCTTCCAGTGGGTTATTCAATTTTACGCGAACCGTTGCGCGAGCCTTCTGAATATTTACGACTTCCGTGTGAATCATAGAAGACTTTCTATACCCCTCATTTAAAGTTCAAGTCCCCACAGTCGAATGTCCTTTTAAGAGAAAACTTCGCTCTGAGGAAGAATAAATAGTGCAAATACTAAACTGAATCTTTCTCAACCATCCGTACAAAAGTAGATATTCGAGAAACGGCATAATTCAAAGTTCAAGGCTGAAGGTGGCCCAAAAACTAAATTCCTGAATAACTTAATTCCGTATTAGCATATCCATGGGAGACATCTTTCAGCAAGTTCAGCAAACGTGATAACAGCGGGCAAGACCTCGCAAAGTGTACAGTGTGTAAAGACGTTCCTGGAATCGACCCGGTGCAGTTGAAAGTCCAACGTCACAAAGTTCGCGTGCGAAGCACTGCTCGGGCACTATGAAAACGCGAAAGTTCCAACTGCGAACCGAGTCCTTGGCTGTCGATGAAAGTGAAAGTGCACGTGCGCAAGCGTAACAGAAAGAAACGCGAATCCCGACGAGGCTTTGTCACGCTCGAAGGCCCATAAATAATTTACAGAACGATCCTCCAGCCGAGTGCGTAATAATTGATAACGCGGCGCTGACGGTTTTCACGGTTTGCGCGGGGACAGGCGGCGAGGAATAGCGGACGAGCCCGTCATTTCGAATTTCACGGAGGATAGAGCCCCTAATTCCCGGCGCGCGGAGTCGCTCTCGCTTCGTCACCGGCCGTCGCGAATCGCGCTCTAACGAGGCCATTAGGCGTACGAAACCGAGGAACAGCTAGATAACCGTCGCAGGTTGAAGGAGAAAACTGGAAAGAATTGAAATCCGTCATGATCTCGTTCACATCGCGCTTCTGCCGGCGAGGAATTCTATCCGATTGTGGGACTAGCTCACGTTGGGCCTTCAGCCAACTGCAGACGTATTTGTTTAGTCTTAGATATCGCTCGGGAGAAGTGTTTTTTTAATACTCTTACTGTAAAAACTATTTTGCAATTGGGAAAAATACAGTTAAGACAAATATGCAATCATAAAAATATTCGGAGACCCTTTAAAACAGAATAACTTTTGCGAAATTAGTTAAAAAAATCCTACATTCGCAAATTCACTGAATAAGGGTGTTTCAAAAACGCTCACAGAGGCTGGTGATAAGCTATCGTTTCGGGCAGCTGTGGGATTAAAATGGACCGCGAAACGTTTAAATTACTAGGAAGACAATTACCGCGGAATGGCGGATTAAAAGGGTACATGCGAGTGAGGCAAAAGTGTAATTTCTCGTGGGAGCAGGACGTAAATGAATAAAAGGGAGTGCAAGTGCATGGCGATCGCGATGCTTCATCACCTTCGCGCCTGGATATAGCACCACTCGGACTTAACGCGAAAGATGCAGTTAACATCGAGGGCTCAACAAACTGGAGGAATCGTAACGAGCCTTGTTACACCAACAGAATACGCCTGCATTCCGGAATATTTGCGGTCAGCTTGCACTGTAACGACTCTAATGAACGAGATTCGAGGAGTTTTGTTGATAGTTGTCCGAGGAAGAATTAATAGAAGATTCTCATACTTCGCCCGATGAAAATTAAATTCCATCTTCCCACTTTCTTTCCACGAGGAGGAGCTTTGAGTAACTAGCAATATTCTTACCACCGCGAGGTACGATCAAAGAAATAATCCGGATACCCGCAACAGGATCAAACGAACGAGCGAAATAATTTAAAGGGGCGCCTCTTCGAGGGAGGCAGCCTAAGCAATCGTCGGGGCATCAACCAAAAGTGAAATGAATATCAAAGGAGGATTATTAAGAGTATTCTTATGCACAGAGAGACGAGGTACCGACGCCACTTCGGGAGCCACAATTTTCGCAGGCGAATTATCTTCACACTCGGTTAACCACGCCGCCATGTCGCCGGTAGTTTACTCGGGATTAATATCGAATCGACGTTATAGTGGTAACGTTGCAACGTCTCGTCCGTCGAAGATGCTTGATAAATATTCGCGCACGACTTCTTAAAGCGGTTATCGCCACGCGCGGCAAGGAAAAACGAAGGCAGCGTCGGGATCGCGACACCGTTCGATTCTGTTTCCACGACGAGACTGCGTGTGCAAGCAGTCGACAAATAGCCTTCGTCTTGTTCCATCGCACTTTCTACCTTCGAGGCGATCGAACGTTCCTGTTGTCGAGGTTCACGCTCGTCACCGGGCAAGGCAACGCGTTTAACGCGGCTGATTGCGAGTCCCAATGTTTCCATGGATAAATCTATGTTGCATGCATTTGGATCAATCGAGAGTTGTTTAAAGAAACTCGTGTTAAATTCGAGATGGGCATGAATTTTGCAATAGGTTTCCTTAGAAAATGTCTCTAGGGTAATTCCGGGAGACGCGGCCGGGCTGGATAGTTGGTCGAAACAGTTGATTTCTAGAGAATTAATTGTTCCGAACCTTAACACATTTTTACATATACACAGATGTAGAGTCCGAATATAGCAACTCGACCAACTCTCCAGCCCGGCCGCGTCTCCCGGATTTACCCTAAATACGAGTTATATTTACCCTATATTAAATTATGATTATTATTCTTTGTAAACTCCGTGGAATTGCGCAAGTGTCGAAAATGACTCTGTTCTTGTACTTTGAATTGATCTAAAGCAGGAAGTGGACGAATTACTAAAAAATTAGAAATGGAGTTTACGCGGTGTTCAGAAGAGAGCAGGATCGAAGCTATCGGAACAACGGAAGCCACTGTGGCGGGACTTTGAAGAATATCCCAAGCACGCATTTGAACGGAACGTAACGGGTATGACTAGAAATACCGTACGCGTACGTGTGTCGAGAAAGTGCAGTTGCAATTGCAGCTGACGCCTGCAGTGGGCATCCAACAATTCCCACTGTTTTAACAGCGAGCACGAGACCCCGTTACAAGGAATTACACGAATCTTCTGGCACTTCTCCATTCGTTCCTCCAGCACTGCTGATTTACGATCGAGAATCTGTCCAGGATCAAGACTTTCGATGCTTGAATTTTAACACTCGTACATCTCTACGCTATATCCTCTTATTGTCAGTTACAATCACTGAACTACATTATAAATGACACCGATTGACAGACTAAAATGAAAAGTTCCAGGGAAATATCTAGCTACGTTCAAAATCCGATTACTTTCAGACGACAAACATAAATGCACATTATTCTCTCACCAGTCCCCGCTACGCTACGCGAGCTTTAAAAAAAGACAACACTACGTACGACCGCTATTATTTTTTTCAATTTCAAGCCACGCGCACGCTTGTATTTTCGAACGGCCGTGAATAAGTTAATTAGCGTTTGGCGGAGTAAAAAACGCGACACATCGGAAAACACGGCCCAGTAAACCGACCGGGCGCAGTAACGATTTTATATACACCGACTGCCCTTCCGTTTCGATACGTACGCTGGCCGTACCGGTGCAAAAAGTTAATCTAATTTCGGGGTAAATTGCGATCGACCGAGGCGCGGAAGAAGTGGCCTGATTAAACTCGACGAGTGCGCGATGTGTAAAGTGACTTACTGCCTCCCGCCGCGCCAAACAAAAGGGAGATGAAAAAACGAAGAAGAAGGAGACGAGGGAACGGGCCTGGATCCTGTGCGCGGGCAGGGCAGGGGGGGATAATTGCGATTCGCAAAAAGCGTCTTAAATAAACCGCGGCGCGAGAGGCGAGGACCGCAGATTTATGCGCTCCTCCCCGCGGAGGCGTAATCACGAGTGAGTTATTATTTAAACGAGGCCGGTATTAAACGCGAAACATCCCGCAGTCACGTCTCGTAATAAAGTGGAAGACGTCTCTCTCGATGTCTCGGGGTGCAGAATCATTTTCTTCGGTTAATAGTAACCGTAAACCGCTATTCGGGGTATCGCTGAAGTTCCCAGCGTTTATCCCCGGATCATTCAATTATTAAATGGGTAGATATATAATCTAGCTTCGAGTGACTAACGAAACGTCCTCAGAGGCTACTGTTAGCGATCCAAGTGTAAACGATTCTCACACTCGTGAATTCTTAATACAGCAGTATCGAAGGCAGCTTCAGAACTGACACTTCACGTTTTATGATTCAATATATTCCTTATTCCCGTCACTTTTCTGCTACAAACACAGCATCATTCACCACTCCCAACGTTACGAGCAATTGAAAACTGTGGCACGAAACCATTCTACTACCTCGATGCAACCGTTTCATCGATCGATTCTTCGGCAAATAACACTGTTCACACAATCGCTGGTTCATCTCGCGTGACGATACGTTCGCGATACGATGCACTTCGGGGCGAGACGATCCAGAACCGTTTCTTACATCTCCGCGGCGCACGTTACGAATTTTCGGCCGTCTGTTACGGACGAGCCAGCCGGCACTAACGTACGCGAACACTGGCAAGATGCACGCATCACCAGAGGGGCTCGCTTCGAGGTTTCACCCCTCGTGCAAAGTCGGAGGGGGAATATACGTTTCAGCATTGTGAACCCTGCTGTTGGAGTGACTCGCTCCACCCTCGGTAGCAGCCCTATGACAGAGCCCACCATTCCACGATACGTTGCACGGGCTTGAAACCTGCTGTTTGCGCGGGCTTCGTTTTGCTTTAATGCATCCCCATCGGTGAACGCGGCGATACTATCGAATAATCCAGCTACGGCGGTGGTTGCCTATTCGTATTCAATATTCCCGACTCGCTTTGTGTGCGCGTGTACTTCTCTGTATTGTATAGAAATTTCTGGGGCTGTATTAAAATATTGACGCGTCACCGAGCGGGCTTTAAGCCTCTGAGTAGATTTATTAATATTAACTATATGGGTTTGATTTATTTCGACGCACTGTTATTAAATAATGGAATAACAAACGAAGGGTGTGTGGTCGATGGTAATAAAGGCACTTATCGTTTTAGCCCCTCTGTGTAAAAATGTTTCAAAAGAAAATAATGGGATCACCGAAGTGATCCAAGTTTTAGGCGGAACAAGGCGATCGACGACACCGCAACGGAAGCGTGGATGATTCGGATGGTTACGATAGTTGGTACCTACGCGCAATACCACCGCCATTCATATGCTAAGTACACGTAGACACGGTGTGCCGTTAGTCTTTGCGTCACGTATAAAACGCCGCGAAGTCATAACGGTTACGAGGGGAAGCTTTTTCTACCTCGTCGAGGAGGTATGAATTCCGCTTCGAAGAGCCACGCGAAGGGTGTATGTATGGTGGTAGACGCCCTTTTTTATCGCGAGAAAACAGGAACCGCCTATCTTGTTCTGGCAGCTGCTTTCGTCATTGGCCTGGAAAATCGATCAGACGCGGGGCCAGGATTTTTAATAACGCCAATCAAACGGGGCGCGACCTTCTCCAGCAACAGCTGAGTCGATAATTACGAGACCAGAGCTCCGGAGTTTTGAGAACAGAGAGAGGGTTTGAAAGTTATCCTTTTATAAGGAGAAGTTCGCTGGAACTTCTTTGTCAGGCATTATTCCATACCGCTTTTCTTTTAAAAGTTTTCAGGGTTCAGAGGAAATCGCGGGATAGTCGCTGCTTTGTAGCTTAGGGGTAGAGCGCTGTTGGTTTAATACATGATTGCCATGTTATTGCCCGCTTAAATTGATATTGTACTGTCGGATTCAAGACCTTTGTGCGACACACCGCGATGATACCGCATTCGAAACATCGGCGGGAAATTAAAAACTGATAGCTACCTTGTATCCCGGGTCAGTTTCAATCGTGCTGTAAATTGTAATTACAACGTCCCCGTATTTCATTAGCATTAATCCGCGGTCGGCATTATTCCAACGTTTCGAGCACAAATCATCGGCTGCCATAAAACACGCTGCGCCGCAACAAACGTTGGTATCGTAATATCAGCGTTCCCAGAAATGAAATCTGGAATGCTGTCGCTAAACCGGAAACCTTCAATTCTCCACGCGACAGACAGAACCGTAAAGGCCGTCATGCATTTCGGCGAAGCGAATCGAACGAATTAATAATAATTAATTAATTTTCGCTGCGCTTCGGTCATCAGTTGTTTATAAACTTTTCTCTTCGCTTCGCTTCATGAAATTAGACTCCACGAGACAAGCTTCATAAAATATTTTCAAAAATTTCATTTCTCGCGATTATGTTCATTATCAACATTTAGTTGTTGGTGATATTTTTGTCTCGCGATAGAAAAGTCTCATGTAAAATCTCATCGTGCATTCGCATCTTAAGGGGTTAAACCTAGTCAGGGGACCGAAAAGAGGCGCAATGTTTGTGATTTTTTTTCAACATTTAAAGTAACATTTAAAGAACATTTGGTAATTTTTTGGTAAAAAAATATTTAGGTTTATAATAAAGTAACAACCGACATCCAAAAAGCCACTTTGAAACCGGTGAGTAAGATATCTCAACAACCACTGCACCAATCTTTCTATAATTTTGTGTGCTCATTTTTTATATAAAAATCAAACGACTATCGTTCGCCTTTTTTTTTAATGTATATTTTCGATTTTATTAAAAAAAAATGGCCGTTTTTCGCGCGAAAATCAGGACTTCAAACTTTAAATAGCCGCCATTTTATTTTAAATTAATATTTCGAAAATTCGATAGATACATTAATATACTAACGAAATCTTTTTTGTGTTTTGATTTTAGATAATCTGGTTCCGAGTTGCAGTGCTCACCGCAAAACAACTTTTTAAAAAAGCCTTTTTGGATATCGGTTGTAACTTTATTATAAACATAAATATTTTTTACGAAAAAATTGTTCAATCTTCTTTAAACGTTGCTCTTTAAAGTGCAAAAAGTTCTGTGAAAATATGTGCTTCCGTTTTTCCAAAAAAAATTCGCAAACATTCGCTTTTTTTCGGCCTCCTGACTAGGTATAACCCCTTGACGCTAACGCTATCAAATTGTATCAATTCTAATGCCAGCTGTCAATCGAAGAATCTTTATTTCTACAATAACCCTACAATAGCACCAATCATTTGCACGCCAGAGGCTCCGTTCTAGGCTCTCCCACGCAATTGGTGCGAGACAGAGAAGAGTCACTGGAAATCTAACCGCGATATTTCGCGCGGTCGTTCGTTTCCCACGTTGAAATATTTACCGGCGACATTTCTGGCAGCGGTGGGGCCGCGATCGAGACGCCAGCCTCGCGTGCACCCTTATGCACGCGTGCATCGCCTTTACGCGGTGGAGCTGCTCGTCGCGGCGCACTCCTATGGCATACCAGACATTGTTGCCCGCGGACAAAGCCGTACAACTGGTTCCCTGGAATACCTCTCGAAGAGGACGCGGCGTTCCCCGACCCGTTCTCCGACCAGCGAGCAGCGTCGTAGCGCCATCGCCGTCGCGTCGAGAAAGGATCGCAGACACAACGACGGCTCAAGGCCCGTCCGCCGACCTCCACGACATAATTTTCATCTCATATTTAATTGGACGGGAATTCGAGATCCCCTTCTCCGCTTTTTTTTTTTCTCTCCCGCCCCTATTCTCCGGCCTCTGTTATGCACGCGCGAGGAATATCGAATTTCGTCCCGCGACAAGAATGTCGACGCGAGTCAGCTGCCAGCCTTTCCAACCGGGTTTTCAAAAAGAATTTCAGGCTTTCGTAAACGTCACCTAAGTTCGCTTTCAGTTGGGGAGCTTAGATCCAGAGCGACATAATATTCCGTTAGGCTTTAATATCGTTTATTTCGAAAAAATTGCACGTCGGGCTTCTGGTTGTTTGCTAATCGATTATAGTTGAGGCCTTGTCGAGGCGCGCATGAATTTTCACAGCAGCAGTCGACACTACCCTTTGTCGCCGGGCGTAACGTCGCGAATTTTCGTACGGCGAAACTTCCTAAAACGCTTTTAAACGCGCCGTCGCCCGACGGAGCCCTCGAGCGCGGTCAATTTACAATTCAAATAGCCGATACATTGAAATTTTGGAATTTAGTTGGCCGAACTTATATGTATATCGCCGCGGGGCGAACGGCGAGAGTTGACTCGGTCGCGAAACTACCGTTCAGGATTTCCCTCGTCTCTGACTCTGCAGCGAGTTCCTCGGGAATGAATTCGGGGAGACTTGCTGTATTATTTTTACCCCTCAGTTCTGGTATAACTGTTAACAGAAACATCTGACTTCTAGCAGCGACGGATACGTCATTTTGCAGCAACTTCCCCCAATATTTACATTTCCATCGAGGATGGAGCGCCGCAAGTTCCCTGTATATTCACTCGTTCGAGGGGCGCAACGATTTACCATGCCCTGGTGTGCGCGAACTTTTCGGTGGGAGACTGAAGTAACGGCCAACACGAACTAATAATCGATACTGTATTCCCATGCACTGTTTTAAATGAAAATCCGTCGAATGCCTACGGAAAAGTTTGGTCAAACTACCACCTACCCTCCGTGTCGAATGCCGATAAGTGGTGAAAGTTGCGCAATCAAGGGAAAATGAGAATCAAGTGGCACGATTGGCGTGTGCGAAGGCGATCGAGCGTGCTTGCGTGCTGATCTATCGCGCCAATCTTTTTCGCGCGTCCTTCGCGTCTTCGTTCCCGTTTCCATCCCTCGCGAGGGGCTGCAAGGGTGCAATTAACCGCGCACACCGCCACTTAATGCTCGAGTATTCCTGATTGAAGCACGGGCAACGGTAACGACCCTTATCGGCGGTACCCGCGGAGAGAATGCTTCGCTGAACACTCGTTCATATTGCGCAGAAGCGTGGATGGTCGCATTCTTTCACGTTGGAGGGATGTATATGCTTCTTTTTTTCGTCAAAACGTGAAGCTACAAGAATGTCCAAGATATGCGCGAAATCGATCCAAATGTATAGTACTCGACACTATTTCTTGCCGAATATATGACTATGTATAGGGTAATTCCGGGAGACGCGGCCGGGCTGGAGAGTTGGTCGAGTTGCTATATTCAGACTCTACATCTGTGTAAATGTAAAAATGTGTTAAGGTTCAGAACAATCAATTCTCTAGAAATCAACTGTTTCGACCAACTCTCCAACCCGGCCGCGTCTCCCGGAATTGAAACATAAATGCCAAAGAACAAGCATATACACTTTTCATAAAAATCATGTAAGAAGTTAATGAGACGGAGAAAGCAATTTTAATACACGAAATTTACATACAACGTTAGAAAACTTATAACGGGGGCTAATTTATTGCGACATATTTTTTTGACGATAAAATTTGTCACTTTGAATAGTCACTTGCTCACTGGTTCTTAAATTTGAAACAATACACCATCTTCTTCTAACTAATAATTGATCATTTAAAACAATGCCATTTATGTATCAGATGATACACTATTTACTTTACAGGAATTTCGTTAAACTTTTCACGTGACCTACAAAAAATAGTGTCCAGCACTATAGCTAATTGATTTTCTTGGAATTGCGGGTGAACGCAGATTACATCCTATACTTATTGACACGTTGGTGTATTTTCACTGATTTTGCAAGTGCAACAAAAACACCAACGCCAGAATCATTCATTTCCTCTAATCGAACGCGACGATTTCGGAAATGCGTTTTTCCCGGCGTAAGTGGAGCTCGACAAAAAGAGGATGTCCGATGGCACGGTTAAACCCTTTGCTGCCCCTGCATAAATTTCGATCGAGAGGCGCGGAAATTGCAGGGCAGGATCGATAGCGTGCCACCCCGCTGGGAAGTCGCGAAGTTCCGCCACCGCGAAAATCCGTCCACCCGGATAGAGGAATTTAATTATTAGTTTCGCAGGCTTAGTTCCGCCGTTCGTCGCCCCCCTGATTCATGTTTATGTATGCATATCTAACGCGATTTTCGACACGTTCCGCCCGCCAGTTTCGACCACGACGCTCACCATTGACTTCCCTCTTCCCTTGTTCTTCTCGTTTGCAAGGGAAGTCGCGTTATTCTGTTCTATCCGGCGCGACTGAATCGCCCATTGTCGAATTGAAGCTGTCGAATTCAAACTCGATAAAACTGCATTGCATTTTTCCGTTTTCCCCGTGGTAAAAAAGGTACGGGGGAAAAAGGAGGTATGTTTTGAGGTGATTGCGCAACGTGGTCGTCGAGTTGCTTATTAAAAGGGTCTTCCGTAAAGCGTTCGTAACGCTCTTGAAGCGGAGGGGTAGTTTCAACCCTCGTCGACGGTTACCTTTATTTCTGATTAGTTACGTGATCCCACAGAAAGTCGGGGTGTGTCGGCAATCTCTCTTTCTCTCTCTCTCTCTCGCTCCCAGTCTCGACCACACCTGGCCGCGAACAAACGCCGGCCGCAAATTAGTTGATAATTTCGTAGCTTGTCGCTCTAATTACTTCGTCGTTTATGATCACGCTAATAATAGAGACATTTGATAATTGTTCGGCCATTTCGGGCAGCGGGACCATTATATCGGGGCGGGATCATTCCGCTCGTGATACTTAAAACGCGCCACGGCCGCTCGCTGGCAACGATAACAGTTTCCGCAGTGACATTAATTAATTGCAGGCGATCATTAATTTGATGTACGACCGCTGCGGTCGCGGCACGCGTGGACACCGCTCGCAGCTATATTCCTGATTAACGTGTCATTAATTCCTCTAATTAGCCGTAGCGTCCATTCTTTTCGCGGACAATCCGCCTCTTGCGCGGAACTTCCCCTCCCTTTTTCGATTCGTCCATCTCGATCCATCGCCTGCGTTCTCACGGTCGACGCGACAGGCGGCTTTTAAAAATGCCCCCAACGCGATCGTCGCTATTCTTTGTGTATCAATCTGACTCTGAGAGACCGTCCGTGTGTGCTCTCAATGGAGGGCCGACGAATTTATTTGGTGCCTGTCCCCTGTCAATTAACGGAGCCCCACGCGGATCCGACGTCCGGCGTTTCTCCCCTTCCGTTTCGCGCGGCGGAAAATTATATTAGCGGCCGACGCTTCTTTCCCGTGTCAATTTTAAGTGGAGCCCCAATTGTCCTTGGAAACGAGCTATTCGACACTTGAATTACTCGTGACAGTGATATTTCGCGCTTAATCATTCAATTGTTGCATTATCGCACCGTGGAAGCGGTAGAATGACAGATGGATGAATAAATTGCAAATTTTCGATACGTATCACTAGCAAACTAAATGCCCTCTCGTATCTTTTAAGGGGTGTTTCTACTGCGACGCCCTGATAAAGTACGGCAGTTTGGGACTTTCTTCTGTCACAAAAAGAATGTGTTTACTAAATTGAAGTTTTTTTCTATTTATTAATATGTGTTTTGAGAATAGAATTTTTTTCACATTTTTTTAATGCTTGCTTGGCCAAAACTGAGAGGGGTGTAATATCCGCTGTGGAAAAATAGACGCTTCGATTGCGTTGTCGAGGCGTTTTTTATTTTACAGCACATATTACACCCACTTATTTTGGCGCAAGTATTAAAAAATATACAAAAATGATTTTGTATTCTCAAAGCACGTATTAATAAATAGAAACACTTCAATTTAGTAAACAGGGCGTCACAGTGGAAAAACTTCTTAATACTTCCTATAATTCTTCTGCTCAAAACAGCAATTAGCATCAAAACTGTACAAACTTCCTCGGCAGCTAAGCAATCAAGAATAACAGCAACGAATAGCACCGACGATTCTGTTTCTGTCACGAGCAATTATTCCTCTCGCGTTTACTAACAATGAACATTTAACTGGTCAATTGTTTTCACCAACGTGGAAACACGAGGAGAACTGAGATCTCACCCAGGAATCGATTAGTCGTACCCCTTTCACGGCCCTTATGAGGCAACGTGTCATCGTTTATTCACGCCGTCCGAGGCGGTTAATTGAGAAAAACTGCGTGGGAGACCGCGAAGATACTGCCGTGGCCTTGTTTTCGCTTATGGTGCCGCCTGAGTTCCAACCACACTCACGGTTTCCAGTGTAAGAAGGTTAATTGATCGCCAATGTAAACCACGCGGCTGTTCGTTAAGTCATATACCTTGTTGAACTTTTTGGAAAGTTGCTCAATTTTAGAATTACGTATGCACTCTTAAAAAAATAGTTAAGCTAGATAATCCTGAGCTTCTGTAACCGTAGCGATCATTATCGAGTCTTTAGCCTAATAATCATCTCAAATAGTACCTACAAAATTCTAATATAGTATAACAAAGCCCAGAGTTAGGTGGATGCGTCTAGTGAAGGAAGCACTTTAATAATATTCCATAGGTGGGCGGCCTTTAAGGATGTATTGGACCTATTTTCAAAATAGTTCCAAGTTGATGAACATTTGCGAGATTGTTCTTTTTAAATGAATTCACTAAACGGTTACTGAGTTATAACGATTTTAATTTTCACTGATTTTACACGTACTCTTATGGAAAGAGACGATCTTGACGAATAAACAATCTGAAAAAATGTTGAAGAAATAGTACCAATGTTGTAAATTTGTTTGTACATGCAGTGAAAATATCTGCCGAGTTTCAATTGTTTTCTCTACTCCGTTTTAAAGAAATAAATTATAACTCGAGAAAATTGTGAATTCTGGGCATTTTCACTGCCAAAAGTTTAGCAAATAATGCTTGAGAAGGCATTTGTAAAGTGAAAAATACCTTCCTAGGATTAAAAATAAGACTCCAACTGTCGTTCGAATTCCTTACATCTAGATTTACTATGCGTAAGACGTGGATATTCAAGTATTTCAAATTTCATATACTTTTGTCTGATATTGTACGTCGAATACATCCTTAAATACTCCCTTCGTAACTCTTACTCGAATGCGAATCTACGCCTCGAGTCGTCTTTTCCCGCATTGTCGTAATTAGGATCATAATAGTTTTCTTTCGTTACACGCTCCCGAGGACCTTTGGATGGACCCTCGCTTAATGAGACCACGAGAAGCGATGTTATGAGCGTGTAACGAGGATGGACGACGATGGTTGTTATGACACGGACAACGGTTGGGATAGGAATACCGATAACATTGAGGATTACTCTAACGGTACACGTCAAACTTTTAAGACCACCCGGATTTAATTGACAGCGTTGTTAGTAAACCAATCGTGTCTACAGTCAGGCTCAACTGATTGGACCCTCAATAATTGATTTCTACATTATCTAGTATTGTAATCTTCAGCTTAAACCTCCGTTTTTATTTTATTCACTCAAACAATTGCGATGGAGAATGGAGTCAGCCGATTCAATAGTGTAACCACTCGCCAAGAAAGATTCTTGCGTGAAAACCAGATCGAACTGTGATCGCCAGGAACGTTGATTTCAACGCGTCTGGATGCACGTCTGCTTTCTTGCACGTGGGGGGACGCGCAAGCGGTTAAACTAGATCTGTCGCTAATGGGAGAGGCGCCTAATTACAAGAAGGAAGCCGAGTGTCGTTAGAAACGCTCCTGGATAACCGGCAGGATGTCATTTGCTGCCTGAAACTACTGATTGCTCGGATTGCTTTGAACGGTGATCCGAACTCGCGGCGTCTCCAGTCTCTTCCCGATTGATCGATCCTAACAGCGTTGATGAAATGAATTCGTCAATAAAATAAAACAGCTGCTCTCGGAAGTTGCAAGCATGTAATCTATCTAATACGATCACGTTAATTCAGATCTAGCGGAGAAGGTACCTACTACCCCAAAAGTGAGCACCATTATTACATCTACCCGAAAGTAGGGATTACCTGAACTATTTTACTTTGGGATTGCCATGCGACAAAAGCTTCGGCTCTTGGTGGGCGAGTGAAATATGTCCACGGTAGTTTGAACGAGGGGAGAAGAGTCGTTAGGAATGGGAGGAGTAACGAGGGGGGATGCGAGAGATTCGGAGCGAAATGGGCCGCAGAGAGAACGCTGCTTGTTGGCCGGCTTCTGAAAAGTCCTGCCTGGTAAAGAGCACCCGACCGAATGTGATCCTTCTTGACCACCAATCCCCTCTGAATCTTCTCGTGGGGATTCGAAAACATGCGGCACGGACACGTGCACGCGTACACGGGGGGCGGTTCAAGTTTCCACTTTCGAACTTTTCCACCACCGAGAATTTCCCTGCCCAAGGGAGACCGGCGGCCAACGGAAATGACGCGCTTCCCATGGTTTGTTGGTAATGTTTTGTTACCCCGGGTGGAAAATTCCGCTCCGGTCAATCGATTAATATCCTCGCACAGTTGACACGATTACTTCCGCGCAGTTTGCACGGAATTGCGAATTACATTAATTCCGGCACGGTGACTCGTTGCGATAATTATTCCTTCATTTAATAAATAAACAGCGCTGCAGCTTTTTGGCGGGATCGTTCGTGATTATCAAACTTACCCGGCAGGATATAAAGGTTCTAATGCTGTCGATAAGTTGGTCTTGACTGTCACTTACCTGGAACAGAAAAACGGGATGGTCAGGCAGGTGGAAAATATAAATTTAGTAGTACCTATCATATTTGTGCATGATTTCAGAGATCAATTTGCAGTTTTAATTTAATAGAAATACTAAGTACTAAGTAGCCATTTCTTTTTCATTTAATGACTAATAAATAAATTGAAGCTGAGGCTTGTCCTTTGACACAAAGGTTATTAACATTATAAGCTTTAAAAAATCACGTTTGTTGCATTATATATAACGCCACAGATGGATCTTTAAAGGGGCTTTAAAAAAGTTTTGTTCAGTGCATACGTGATTCAACAACTCTGGACTTCCAAGACGCAACACCCACGATCCGGATCTTGCAAAATTATCTAAGGGCCACGCCACTTTTTGCAATATATTATAAACACGTTCCGAACGACAATCGGGTCGTTTGATTGTTCCAGGTGGCCGTGATCACCGATGGGGAAATGATCAAGCGAGCAACGTACGCGCGTGTGTCGTATTAATTTCGATAAATGGATATTCACCCCCTGGAGAAATATCGTGGCGCCCTGCAGGTGTCGCATCTACGTGCCTGACCCGGACGACCCCCTCTGGATTTTACAGTACGGTAATTGAAATTGCCAAAAATTTAACCTCCCCCTCTTTCCACCCCCTCTGCTATCAACTCCATGTATCCTAGTTTCGATTCAATAACGTCCATCGGTTTCGTGGAATTAAAACAATCTAGAGGGCGGGAAGAGTAAAGGGAATTCAATCGTTGTTCGCATGCATGGAGCACATCCGATCGAATAACATCAAAGAAGAGTGAAAACGATTACCATGAATTTTTTTCGTAAAACTCATAGCCTCTGTAGCCTCGTTCGTTCGATTCGTGGTGCGGGGTGAGATTTTCATTCGGCAACTATCGGCCGTCCGCCCCTTTTTTTCCATGCCGATACGGCGGGCAATTAATATTGGAGCGCGGTTAAATCACCGACCCGCGCAACACGCGAATTAATTTTATTCATTTCACTGGCGACCTCCATGCAAATCCAATCTAGCATTCGTGTCACGACGCCCCGCTGCATCTGCCTGTCTGTCGAGGAGGTCAAAGAATATATTTTTTCCACCGCCACCGTCCGCCTTGTTTATTTATGACGTGCATGCGAAATGAATGGGCGCGCTTCACACAGATGTACAGAGTGAATCGCTACAACGCAGCACTCGACTTTATAGAAATTGGTCGCAGCTTTTTACGTGGCATCTCTACACGATGTGCTTCGCGTTGACGTACAGTTATACCTTTTGCTCGTAGTATATGAGCAAAATTCACTGTGTAAACAATCGGATTAGAGTAACATCAGTTGAAAATAGGAAAGTCAAACAGTTTTATAGCGTTCTAATCGGACTCCTCGATTCGTTCCGTACAGCGAAACGCGTGTTGACTAATTGACCTCGCTTTCGTGCTTGTTTAGAATTAAGAAAAGGTTGCGAAATGTTGGCTAAAAATCCGCGAGAAATAAGGATACGTGTGGCAAGGCTCCCACGATTTCCATGGCGACGCGAAGAAAAGTTGCGGGAACTGATTTTCTAAAGATAGTCGAGTGTTCGGGGCCACTTTCCTGCAATTCGCGATATTAAAACGCGGGTTTCACGAAGATTGCGGGTATTTGGTTAATTCTACTAGTTTATTGCACACGCCACAGACGCTTTGAATGCATAATTGCACGGTTCCGTACGCGACAACGGTGCAGCGTGATTTCTTCGAAATTTACGCCAGCTCCGATGCAATTCTCGCTTATGTAAATTCTGCAGCGCAATTTCAGATTAGAAGCGGTGGGTGGGAAAGCGTATTCCATATTAAAGCTCGCTGAACACGAATGTCTCTTCGCCTGAAAATTAGTGAGTTAGTAGTCGAAACTAATGGCTTGATAATGGCAATCTTTTGGCGACGGTCAAAGGATTTCACAGGAGTCAGCCATGAAACTAATTAAACAACGACCAGAGTAAGTGGAAGATAGTGCCCTGGCGCGCCTGTTTCTCAGTCACTGCTGGGACCGGGCTCTTTAGGAAAGTGTTGCGTTTACAATTAAAACTATCGTAATTACTGTCTAGTTTCCGAGGGACGTTGCTGGCGCGACAAACAGGGAAATTAAAGGCAACACGGGCGAACAGGGGAATTAAAAAGTTTGCGGATGAACGGACGAAAAAAGAAGTTGCGATAGCGGGGTCTCTTTTAATGTCTCCCCACTGACCTCCTCGAATTTGAAACCGCCCAACGTTAAAAGACGCATTAAACCCCGAGCTTCGCGTTTTCTCGTTGCAATGGCTGCGCGACCTTCCACGAAGACCACGAAGATCGTGATTAGGGAGGTGGAATCGTGCCTCTAATTAAAACAATTATGGCGGTCGGTTTGCTGTGATTCTGTCTCGACCACCGATGTCCCACGGCGAGAATATAAAAGAAAGGTAATTGGACGGGGGAGGGAGGGAATTGAATTATAATCGCCGCTGTACAGTTAGCTGCGTCGATGCATCTGGCAAAAGAAGTCACGTGCGTCGATTGAATCTCAAAGGATTATCCGTGCAACGAAACAACTGCTCCCGAAGCCAGTCGTTTCTAACATTTGCGAAAGGAAAAAGCAAACGTTATCGTTCGGCTCGTTATATCTACATCATTCAATTATTTTCCAGTGTGTCCGATGCAAATGATTTATTTTAAGAGAATCTACTCCACAGTGATTCGCAGAATTCAACTGTAACATGCTGGACTAAAAATAGAAGGTACCAGCTGTTACTTCTTTTTATCTACTTGAGAGCTCTGTGTAGCACGGTCACGATGACTACCGACCAAGAATTCTTAAATGGCACATCTTCCACTCAGAATTCAAAACAGAGCGAGACGCCAATCGTGAGGTGGAGTGGCCCTCCAACCATTGCGACCGTATGCAAGCAAAACTTTGGTGCTGGCGCAGCTTCGGGGCCAAGGAAAAACACGCGACTCGAAAGAATCTCGGCTTATTTTCATAAGAGACGAGGGCAACTGCAGAGACTCTGAGCATCGTCGACCTCGAAGGTAAACTAGCAGAAGGGTGGAAAAATCGCGGTGGAAGGTAAACAGACTCGGCTGCGTCGCGAATAGAAATCCCTCTCGACCGGTGCGCGGTCTGTTTTCGCCACCCGTGCAAATATTCCAGCCGCTACCGGCGTTAGACGGGGATGAAGAGGCCCGATGAAAGCGATGACGGGCGTCGCGGCTTCATAAGCTGACCATTCTTCAGGGGTGAACGAACGAGAACGCTGGCAATATCATCAGAATGGTACTTTCGGCGGGACCAGTACGCGTTAAAGTGACTAAGTCCCCTTTAAGTGACAAACTACTTAGCTGCCATTGGCGCGAGGATTGCCAAATTCACAAAATTGTTAAATTCAATTGAAGGGTAAGGAGAAAAAACTGGGAATGTCCTTTTTCCGTGATTGTACGATTTACAGCATATTTTGTTGGTGGCAACTGGGATTACAGAACTATCGAATCACAAAGAGTTACAAAATTAAAGATTTGGTACACTACTGGTTAAACACAGGAAATGTCCACTCCGCATTGCAACAAAATATGGAATGTCCACTCTTTGTCTATGCATAAGCATTAGGGTGATCCTTATTTTTCAACTTTAAAATTTGTATTGTCTGACCATCTTAAAATCTTCTATTTGACAAAAACAACATCTTCGTGTTTTTTATTTGTATATTTTGATATATAAAGGTCGCTCAAGGACTTTATATTTCGCATGTACATTTTCAATGCCACTGAGCGACCTTTAATCCTCAATATATTTTAACAAAATTTTAAGCGAAATTCTTTTAAACTATTTGGAAGCTTCTGAGAGGGTCAAAAGAAAATTGTAAAAACTTTGATTTTTTACCATACGTATAAGGACCACCCTAATAAGCACCTGTCGTGAAGGTGAAAAGAGAATTTATTTAAGAAGAAAATTGTGTAAGAAAATTAAATTCATTGAATCTTGTGTCTTTATTTGTAGACTAAAGTATTAAAACTTAATTTTCTCAACAAAGCTGTTTTGCGACATTCCCTGTCTTCCTCCTTTATTTACGAAAACCATCTTACACATTCATTGAATCAATTTCGTTCTGACGACCGACTATTGCGCTTGAAAACGCTGAGATGAAAAGCAATAACCACCATGCAATCAATCCTGGATCCTGTGTGAAATTTCCGCCTGGTCTTTTTAATTACGCCATTGACGATTGTCTCCGGCGTCCTGTCATTAAATAAAAACAAATTTCGATACACGTTATTTGTCACGGCCCTGTTAGCAGACAGAACACACGAACCGTGTGTGTTTCGCGCGACCGATCCCAATAACGAGCATCGTCACCCGAAAAAAACTTTGAAACGTCGCGGGCTCTCGATAACGATGGGCACTGTCGAGATTGACACCGAATTTTTGCCACGTTCGAGCGAATGAATTTTTCCCGGTGGAACGTGGTGGACGCGGAATAATCGTAGTAATAATTCCATTAAAATGGGTAACAGGCACGTATACAGTTAATTAAATAATTAAATGGCTGTCGCACCGATACATCTGTGATACCTGAAACGCGCCTCGCAATGGGCTACGTGTCAAACACACGCTAATTAATCTTGTACCGTGATACACCAGACACGGTTAATTGAAAAATGTTACGTTCCTGCTTCCTTTATTATCGTTACTTGCTCTCGTGCTTGCAGCGAACGACTGGGAAATTTCTCTTTTGCCGCTGACAAGGGACAAATATTGCAAAATGGAAATTTACATTCTGGTTCGTGCGCTCTACTGATATTTTTCACATGAAAAATGTGACGTGATTTCGAGCACGCATCTGTCATCCAACTAAGGGGTAGAAAACGGCGCACTCCTGACGAGTGAGGTCCACCTCCCCCTACCGGGGTCTAAAAAGGTTGAGGGGCCATTCTGACTTTTGACGAGTAGCGCGCCACAAGCGGCTGCCATATTAACGTCCCGCCTCCCTCGTCAACTGTTTAATAAATAAATAAATAAATAAATAAATAAGGAATAACAAAATTACAAAGCCCAAATGCATCTGTATGCTATCTATGAAAAATGCATCTATGAAAGAAGCTCTGTTACCCTCGATGTATCCGCCGAACCGAAACTGCCAATTTTATGAAAGCAAATCGATTGCCCGCCGGTCGACCTCTCGATATCGGCTCGCGCGCAAGTGCACGCCGTAATGTGAAGATAGCACCTGGCGCGATTGTAATTTCCCGAAGTCCGCGGTGGCCGTTCCGATCGCGGATCCACGGACGGCCACTTCCGCATCCACCGAGCAAATATCAGCGCAGCTTCGTGCTGTTTGCACGGTTTCCGGTTCGTTACCGCGCGAGATTGTCCGCGGCATTATTCAGGATATAGACATTACGACCATGATGGAATATCCAAGGAACGTCCTTGCAACGAGTACCTATAAATTTTCCATCTGGCCCGCGATACCCAGCGACGCGGCCTCGCCCCCTTTCATTATCGGGCGCGTCCTTCGCTGCGCGAATAAATCCACCGTTACCTAATATCAGCAACTAACTCGGGCACAGCTTCCGACCATTTCTCAACATCCCGAGCGAAATCGACGTCTCGATCTGTTGCGGGGCACCCCGACCGGCGACCCAGCAGAAAATAGTCGTGCCAACGGGGGTAGGTACTCGACGTGAGAAACGACCGTCCAAATTATTTCCCGATCGCCATTAACAGGCGACGGGGGCGGCGCGCGTAAATTCGAGGGTGCCTAGCCGCGGCATCAGAAATTTCTGCCGATAGAACGGGCCCGGGGCGCGCGGCAACGACGTCGTAACCACGTTATACCAGCGGAATTTCGACTAGGTATCTTCGCCCGGCTAGAGTGCCGATCTTTGGCGGTCGATGGATCCTTGGACGGTGCATTCTAAAGGCAGTTCTCACGGACGTGGCAGCGAGAGCGATCGCGGGCGGACGTGGCGTGCTCCGAACGTCGCTGGCCAGGCGTTATTACCGTTAACGACGGGCGAAAACAACGGTCCTCGTAAACGAGCGCGTATGCACGGGGTTACCGGTGCCAGGGAACGGCGTGTCGTTAGGTACGCTTCATAAAACGGACCCCGTGAGTCCTCGTTAATGCCGAACACCTCCGGCTGTTAGTTTCAATAGCGCCGCGACGCTTCGGCTGGAGAGGAGAGCTGTTACCGTGCATTCATCCGACGCGCTTCCCTTCGACAGCGTGTCCTCCCCTCTCGGCTACCGGCGTGATTGATGCTCCGCGAATGTTCCAGTGTCGGGAGCCGGAATTTCCGTCGTTTGTTATTTTCGAGGAAACTTCGGCGCGGTGAGGGGCCGCTGGATAAATTCGTAATAGGGGGGGAGCAGAGTACCCCTTTCGGAGTGCGAATCTCTAAACGCGGAATTGTAATGGATGGTATGCATGAGAATAATTTAATATTAATAATATTGTTAATAATAATAACGTCGAAGGAGTTCGAGGGCGCTCCATTGGATTCGAGGACGAAAATTGATATGGAAATTATTCGAAATTACTTGAGAATTGCTGAGGACAAGCAGTTACGATCTCTACCCCATCGTTTCTTTGGCAGAAAGCGCAACAAGGAGTCCTCCTTGCTAATTCCTTGTTACACCGAGCACGGAGCTTAACGAGACAAGATCGCCCTGATCGTGGATGCTGCCGTTACGAAGCTTAGCAAAGTGTTATTACACTGATCCCGTTTGTCGAGCACGACGAATTATGATTTAAGGCGAAAGCCCTTTACCGGCACCCTTCAGTTAAATTTCAGCTGCGTTAGTAGCCCAGCGGCACTGGATTGTAATAAACATTTTTAACGCTTAAGATGCACTTGGTGTAACGTTGTACGGGAACCAGCTGTCGCACCAGTGCGTCGTATTAATCGCGAGCCTATGTACTTTGCAAGTAATAAGCGACTAACTGTTTCGTTAGGTGATCGAGCAAGTTCAATTTTAAACGAGCACGGTAGGGTAAAAGAACAATTACTGTCAGGTTAAGGATTGATTCTGACAGTATCTATATACAGTATATATATTTTCTATTTATTTATTATTATTTAATATGTTTAGTTGAAGAAAAAAATGTGTATGACTGTTAAAATCTCCATTTTTATTTATAAATTTATTGATTTAAAAAAGATATGACGGGAGCTAATACTGTCACCTGTGAAATGTGTTCAATCGAATTACTGACATCCCAATTATTGTCAGCTGGCCAAATACTGACATCGCAATTATTGTCAGTTGACCAAATACTGTCATCCCAATTACTCTCAGCTAATCAAATAGTGTTATCTCATTTACTGCCACATATTCCAAAAATTACTTTTTTGCATTAATTACAAAAAGTGTACGGTCAAAAATTTCGTAACTAGGACAAATGGTAGGAATGACAAGTGACAGTAACAGCGTAAGGCTTCATTTGCCTCATCAATTACTGCCATTACAATAATTAAAAAGGCTTGAAACGCTTGTACCAATCACTGTCACCCGAATATTAAATAAAACGAAGCAGTAAATCGTTAAATTTTGATTCTTAGTATGTTCCACCGTCTACAATGCTTATATTATTTAAACAATTATGTTTCATTACGTTAATAGCTTAAATATTACTATTACAGCCTTTTCTTTAGTGCCTTGTTTTCTCTGTCGCTAGTAAGGATGTTGTGGTTTTCATTCTTTTACCTAACCAAGTTAAAACTTTTTATCATCTTATCAAAATTAATGAAAAAAAATTAAGTCCTGCTTTTCCTCGTATAAATTACAATTTTAATTGTATGTCAAAATTTATTCGTGTATGACTTCACATGGTTTAAGACTTATTTTAAGTAAAACAGCATAGGGCGACAATAATCGGGTCTTTTACCCTAACCGAATCGAAAGACAAATTTTCAATCGAAGCAAGAGCAGATCGCTCCGATATGAGTCTGACAGGAATGCAGTGTAATGCTGCATAAAGATCGATTATCGATAACTGATGTAATATTGAGCTCAATGCTCTATAAATGTCGTTAATTGAGCAGGTAAACGAATTTAAGAGTTTCGTTAGCAAGGTACAGCAAAGGTACATTCACGATGATATAACAACACGTCAAAGGTATTTTCTAATCTACGGCCAGCAGACACTATCTCGAGGTTTCTCTATTACGATTATCGACTGTCGCACTGAAATGGCTCGGAATCAACGGAGCTACCGAACGATACCCGCGTTCACGATTGGGGACGCGTTTTTACGCGATCGACATAAAAGAATCGAGTCACGGTCCGCTGATATATATTTTAACAGCGCACACGTATCGAATAAGAGATCTTAGTGGTTTCTAAATAACCCGTCATTCACAGTGGCCCCCTTTTCTTTTCTCATGTTTAGTTAGTTGGCAATTCTCGCGGGCATTACGACAAAACGTTCATTTCGTGAAATTATCATACTTTCATAATTTCAGAACCTTTTTAATCCTGCCCGTCGATCTTTTGACACAGTTCTACGCGTACATCCGAGTTCCACGCAAATGTTGCATTGTAACGAACAATAGGATCTCCATTGAAATAATCACGAGCAACGGTGCTCTTTATGCTAATGCAAATACCGACTGTTCGAACCATTTGTCATTGCGCTCTTTGTGATTTCAGTAATATTCAACCTCTCATTATAATTTTTTTAATGCACCAAATAAATAACCACCGTGAATTCATACAGCCTGTAAAACGATATGTGCAATAAGTTTCGTGAATGATCGCCGTTTATAAATTTTATGCGACCTCTTTCGCCTTGCATTAGATTCATTAGTATTTAACGAATGTTAAGTAACTGTCAAAGTAAAAAATCACGTACGAATTTGGCTATTTTCGAATTGATCCTAGCAGGAAGGGACCTTCTTATACACTTGTACCGAGGAAGATTTCTATGACCCAGTTCGAGAGCGCCAACGCTGTTGTCGCATCCTTCCAAGCAGCGCAAACTTTTTGCGAAAGTTTCGAGCGCCCTCGGGAAAGAGTGCAGATTTACGGGCGTCGGTCGAAGGTCAGGGCCGAAAAATAGGGAATAAATCTTCGGCACGGCGATTGCAACAGGAAAACCGAGGAAGAAGGGACCATCGGGAGCGCCACAGAGTTATTAGCTCCCAGTGGTGGAGGAAACGATGACCAATATTCTCGAGGGCTGTTTATCCAAGATTATTTGCTCGCCCCGAAAACTGGCGCAATTGAAAAGCATTGAATTCGAGGAACTTCATCCCCGCGAATCGCCGCCCGGCCCATTACTTTTTTTTCGCCGATTAAACTGAACCGACGTAAGCCGTGGACTTTGAACACTGCTTCCATTAAGCCTGGCTCGTTTTTTGCCCATCGAAAAGCACTTTCTAAGTCAAGCAGGACGTCGAACGCGAAGTGAAAGGTCCTCGCGAGTAAAGCCCGCATCCTGAAATTTCAATCGTCGGGAAAACGCAGCGGACTTATGTAAATTTACACGATGTCAGCTGCGGAGAGTGTTTATCCACCGTTCGCGGGCCAGACGTTCCTTGCGCTGGAGGACACACTCCGCGTGCACGCACCAGCAAGAAAGTGCCTCGATATTGGGAAAGAGAAAATGTCCTTATTGATAGCCGAACGTCCATTAGCGCTACGTCGAAAAAGACTGAATAGAAGCACAGAGCGATGGGAAATTGATTTCCAATAGCGGGCAGTATGCACGATTACTTTCCACTTTGTTCTCCAACATTTCCGCCTTGAACTAAGGAAGCTAACTTTTAATTCGATAGCCGGGAAGGTTAAAGAACCATATTTTATACAAAGATAATATTGACAGTCTCGACGGATCAATCAGCGTTCAATGGAATCGCGAAAATAAAATTCCTTTGCCCAAAGTTATGTACACTTGTGTAACGCATTTGCCCAAAATTCATGTGGCTGTCGTCAGAACTAACTCTAAATTCCATCCGAAACGTTCGCAGCCCGTCGAGTCGAGAATCGATTATAAAGTATCAACAGCTCGTCAAGAGTCACTGGTATCGCGACTCACGTGGAATTAACCGAGTGCACGAGTCAGCCAACTCCATTTGTTTCGGATAGCCAGTGGAACCCAGTTGCCTCTGGGACCGTTCGATGGATGTTTCTGTTTGAATCACAGCTCGTCCTATCATTAATTGTTCCGCTTCCTGTTCCCCCCCCCCCCCGATCAAAGTGCAATGCAATCACCGCTGCCTCTGGAATCGAGTTACCTCGAAACCCTTGCCAAACTCTTCAGAGTTATACACAGTAATCATTCGTTCCATTGAGGTCTCGCTATCGTAATTAATTGCAATTCAATCGCTGGCCGTATTCAATGTATTCCTGTGTAATACAGTGCAAGACAACGTATTCGCGCCAGGTAAATGGTTAATGAGCACAGAAGCCCCGCGAGCCATGAAAAGAAATTGGAATATCGCGTTAGCGGATCTCGTTACGATGAACAGCAAAGAGATACAGGAAAGTTATCGCATGCAACGATGAAATCGGTACCGCTGTAACCACGGCGTTAACATTCGAGCGGAGATAGGTGATTCCTCGTCACGAGTCCTTCTGCCCTGTGTCCAAGCCCACGCGCACTTTCACAGGGCTGCCCTTCGCCGTTGTGGTGGTGCCTCAGAGGCTCTGCGGTTACTATTATCAGACGAAATATCGCGATATTTCGCAGACCCCCGGGCAGCGGCAGCTGCGCCCGGGGAGATTGCGAGCCAGTTTCGAGGACACAAAGGCGAATTCAGAGGAACGAGCATCGTCCGTGCGATTCATTCCCCAGGAGACGTCGCTTCGGCATCGAAACGTCGTTTGAACCGTTATCGCGCGATGGGCCAACTGACGTTTTGTACGCGAAACGTCGACGCGCTGCTCGTCAACCATTCCTCTTTTTCTTTTGGCACCGCGTTACCTGCGCTTTTCATTCCTGGCCCGCGGAGAATTTCGTGATTCTGAATGGGGTGTTACTCTGGCGATTAGATTGTCTTTTATCGATCGGTATGGGTAAAATTGAAATTTCTCGCCAATAAGTTAGTTCGATTTTTTTGTGGATGTGTAGAACACCAGATGAACTGTCATGATCATCCACTAAGACAGTTGCCAACTCATTTCGCAATGGATAAGATAGTTTTCGTGGAAGGAGAAAAAAGTAACTTGGAAAGATAGTGCAATTGCAATAAAAAAGTAAGGTGTTGCAAACGGTAGAACTTTGAAAATTTTCTTAGTTCTATTTGCTCCAACGCCTTACTGAAATATTCCAAGCTTCAATGTTTTACTGAGGCATGCCAAGTTTTATGTGGTCTTACTTTAAACTAAGTACCGATTAATATTAGTAGGACTTTGGATATTTTTGCTCGAATGTAAGACCAGATCTGGCTTGGAATATTTCTTTGAGATGTAAGGATAAGTGGAACTTATTGTTGGCGATTGATTAACTTTTTCCACATACTTTCACCGCGTGGGAATGCGATGAAAGCATGTCACATAACGCGACGGGAACATTGAATTCCGCGGCAAATGAGTCGTTTAGCTTCTGCAGCGTTCGGAGAAGGGGCAGACATTTTCTAACGGACCGAGAGAAATGTTCATGGAAGACTTCGTCGCGGAATGGCCATTACTTTTCAATATTTCTCATCACCGAGACCCGCCGACGGTCGTATAAGGAGAAGATATAGGAAAACGCGATAGTGAGAAATGTTCAGGCACAAGGTAGACGTGGTTGATAGTTTTCCCACTTCCCCAACGACGGAGCAACTTTTCTCCTGCACCAAAGTCGTGCAGCGTCGGTTCTTGTCTTTCCAAATTCTTTGCTTCCCAAAAAAACACGCTCACGCTTCCAGAGTTTCATCGAACGGAATTAATTCTAGATAAAATGTACTCTCAGAGAAATCTATGTATTCTATCCTCGCAGGAACACAATTTGCAAAGCAACACGATTTTTAAAGAGAACTATCGATAGAGACCACTTTCATAATAATTTGACGTAATTCGAGCCATGCAAGTATTGCGTGTAAATTAGCAGAATCAATTTCACTAACTTCTTCCACGGAAAAGATTAAATAACCGGCAATGACACCGTTTATTTCGCCGAAGAGGCGAATGCCATCGAAATTGCGCAAGAAATTGTCGGTTCTCGGCGTTATTCTGAAGCTGGCAAAAAGGAAAATGTCGCCCGGTAGCACGCAGTGGAAGAAAAAGCAGAAACTACATGGCTGCAAGCACGCTGCATGCGCTCCTACAATGTTGGGCGGCGGCCAATAATGTAAATCACGATGTCGAACGTGCGTGTCACACGCACCCACTCGAAACGTGTAAACGAATCGCGTCGTCAAAGCGAGAGCCGCGTATTTTTCCCTGCCTGTCAAGGGCCTTTCTCTCCTCCGCCCCTCCCCCCCCCCCCCCTGAATCGCCGATTCGCCGCGGCTAACGAACTGTCCGAGCGTATCCGTTGTCTTGTTTGCGAGGAATTAAATACGCGTCTGATTTTTCCGCCAGCGCATCGTTGTCGGCCGCGAGTCATTTATATCGCGCTGCGCGCAAAAATTCCGCGATGTAAATCACACCGCGATGCGGGCATTGCTGGAAAAATGAATTCCGCGACTCGCGCCACCAATAAACCGTTCCCCATACCCGCGTTTATTTTGATTTATCGCGAAACCGCCGTTTATTTTCCACGTCACTGTTATTCGGTGGAAAATATCGTACATGGAGCGCAAGATTCTCGTGGCTCATTTGGGATAAAGTGTTGATAAGGAAGAGCCACTAAAATGAAGTAAATCGGTTGAAAATATGTTACCTTGCATTTGAAATTCGTTAAAATGGCCTGTGGAGGGTAATGGGTGTGTACGAAAAACAGTTGGCGATTGAGTAAGTTATATTTTTGACATTCTGCAGTTTGGTGCTTTTGCAATTCGCAGTGTTACGAAATTTTAAGTGGCGCAGCTGATGTGTATGCGTGCTAACCATGTGGAAAATCTGAATGAAAGCGCGACCTGAACCACGTGCAGTCTCCTCGTTAGTTTAACGAAGCACTTTCAACGCTGCTTAGGATTTCATCTGTTACGATGAAATATTTTATATACGAATGGAATTGAAATAAATGAAATGAACAGTACGTAGAAATCTGTAAGCTACTGTTCATGGCACCGTTCGGAGTGTGTGTTCTCTCCTCGTTGCTCGAATTGTTATACTCGAGCGTGGAAAGGAAATGACGAAGAGATTTTACGAGCACGATACGGAATCCGTGACGTAACGTAGAACGTGCGTACTCTGCAAGGCTATCGCCAGCCCCTCTAATTGACCCTTGACTTGGCGTTAATTGCGCTCATTTTTCATTCTCATGGATGTGAATGGATACGTACGTAAACACGGAAATAATTATTCGATGATTACAGGATAACGATGCCACTGAAAGGATTAACAATAAGCGACAAACCAATTGAAGGGTAGGGGGAAAACCGGGAGTGTCCATTTTTCATGATTTTGCTGTCGAATCACAAAAGGTGAAGTAAGATAAGATAACGTTAAGGATTTTGTATACTGATTAAAAATAGGAAATGTCCACTCTGCACGGGAACAAAATACGGAAGAAGAAAATTATATAAGAAAATTAAATTCATTGAACCTTGTTTTTTTACTGATGGATTGAAGTGTTATAACTTCATATTCTCGATAACGCTTTTTTGTGTCATTCCCAGTTTCCCCACCTTCAATTGCACCTACTAAATCCATCAAATCGAATATCCCACGATTCTAATAAATACAAAGTCTGCTTCGATTCCTACCGATTTCAAGCTGTCCAGAATATCCTCAAGGTCTGCCAGTTTCGTGAAATTCGTGATTCCACACTGCACGAATCAAGCGTACACTGGCTGTTGACCACAAATTCGATTCACTATAAGAATCTTATATCAACCTACTGCACACGCACACACTACCGACACGATGGTCAAGCCACTATCTCCCATAAATCCCAAGTTACTGCATTATTGGCACTGAATTATGTAATCTGATGGATCTTTCATCGAGTAACAGTCCCCGTTTATACAGCAGCAAGCTTTAGAGCACTTAGAAAATACGGTGTCTCTCGTTTACGAACGACATCGGCCGGTACGACGGTCCGTTCGTCTCGTAGACTTTTCAAGAGCGCATCTCGCGCGCAACGAATGCAGCACCGTGTCGCCGGCAACTTCCGCTCGACCTCTGCAAATATTGACACCGTCAATGCAGGTGCACACGTGCGTCCATCCACGATTGTATCTCCGAGTCCGTTGTGGCCGTGCTTCCGACGATGTGCAACTGCACGCCGATATATTCGAGTGGCCTGCTCCGAGGGTATTATGCAGGTAAACGCATCGGAGCCGCGGCTGCTGCCGGCGAAGTGCGCGACGTTTTCAACGCAGTGGTACTTCGCGAATCATCTAGGAGGATGGAGGATTCTTTGACTTCCTCCTCCGCTCTCACACTCGAGAGTTGATTATAGATTAGGTCCCCCAGTATTCAGAGTTCAATTTTATCCAATCCATTGTTGCTCAATGATCTCCGCGAAATGCACTAGGTACAATCACTATGAACGATGCACTGCGAGGCTTACAGTTTCATTAATTATAATCAGCATTCCACATTAACTGGTTATCGCAAATGTGCACGTTTCCGCCGTGCCACGGTCAAGTTTCCTCGGCACGCGCGGATTCAACTGGAAGCCCCGAGAAAATACGTGCTCAGGTATTAATAAACAATATTTGCTCTTATCACGGGCAGACTCTCTCGTCGTTATCGACGGATGCACTCGCACGCGCTTACGAACCCGGTGTTCCTCGCACGAACGAGCACACACCAGCTGGAAGAAGGTGGAGCGCGTGATCCAAGTGAAAAAGGGACGGGGACACAGGCGACGTACAGAGGGCGAGAAGGGGTGAGACGGAGGGAGCGGGCGGGGTGCTCGTCCGCGCGTAACGCGAAAACGAATCGCGAAAAGTATGTATCGGTGGATCGCGTACTTGGAGCCAGCCGGGAGAGAAGACCGTTCCTTTCCACCTCGTCGGCGTCGTTTTCTGACTCACACACAAGCCTGACGCGCCTCTTAACGGAGCCAGAAATCCGAAAGAGGAGAGGGAAACGAAGAGACTCGCGGGCGATTACGAATGCAATTCGCGTGCCGCGTACGAGACGATCACCCGCCCGAGTCGACGCGTGTCCCTTCCTCTCCCTTCTTCGCCGCCCGATCCCGCGCTTCTCATTTTCTTTCTCATTCTGCAGGAAATTCTATCGAAACCCGATCTTCGTCACGCAATCTGGGTTAGTGCCGTTATTGATAGATTGCGGGAGAGAAGTGTAGCTTCGCTTAACCGCTGGGATGTGTCACGCGTTAAGGAAAAGCTTGCGTTGCAATTATAAAAATCGACGTTCGCGGTTTGAATTCGGGGACTTGAAACACTTAGCCCATTGCACGTTCAGACGACACCAAGATTCAAGTTTGATGGATTACTGTGGCGTCGTGAAAGTGATGGCGTATCTTACTGTCTAATTATCTTAGCGGAGATGATTGAAAAGCCTGCGCGTCATAAACGGTCGGTTGAATAAAAACAGTGGACAGAGTATTGCGAAAAAGAACATTCTTTACCTTGGATATCTAGTAGATATTATCTACGTTGCTTTTGCCGCCATCCTAAGGGTGCAACTCACACGCAGAAATGAAAGATATCTTGATCTGTCAGGCAGCTCGAACGCCGTGATCGAAAACTTTCTACTATCTCTCCGTTATAATAACGGTATAACGAACTGCACCGACAGCGTCCTGCTCGCTTATATTTCTACGTCTATCGATACTGGAAGAATAGCAGGAAGCCGACAACCGCGACGGCGGTCAAATACGAAATACAAGCGGCAGCCGGTTATGTGTGCACACCAGATGATAAGCATTCCGACGCGTCCTTTGAATCACGTAACGAAGACACGTAGCCGGCCACGCCATTTCCCTTCCGTCACTATACGCACTCCTTCGCCCGCGCTCGTTTCTTTATGCAAACGTGTGAATGCGCGGAATGATTCATTGAGAGTCAGGCGAACCCCCGGACGTTCTTGGTACTCCGCGGAGCGGAGGTTTCTTATTAAAAACGCGAATCGAGAAAAATAACGTTGCGACGTGGAGAATTTTCAAACGGGTAGGGAAGCCATCGATTCGATCACTGGCTGGGAATTGCAGGATTGCAAATTTCTGCGAACCGAGCTTTGCGGGCTGCGGGCGGAGCCTTTGTTCCAGAGTGTGATTGTAAAAACTGGCCGGTGTGCACAGAGGTACAGGTGTGATACGAATGAATTTCGAGTTACAGTGAGCCAGGGCTCACGGAAGTGGAAGTACATTAATCTTGTTGAGATAATACTTGATGTCTGGTCTTCGAGAGATTGAAGGATAACAGAAGAAGTGAGAATAGTCACCGAAGAACAAGGAAGTATCGATTAATAATCCTCAGTGATAACACTCGACCGTTGGCGGAATGAGTCAGCGAATCGTGTGACTCACGCTGCAATCTGCAAACTCGCTAGACGCTCCCGTTCTGAACGTAACCTGTTTGCGGTGGAAGTTATGTGTTTAGTTACAGCGCTGATGGAATATCTATTACGACATTTTATGAGCCTTTACAATGAAATGTATAACCGTCGATGAGTTGCCATTTACCTAAAAGTATATCTTCAGACGACACACGTGCAAGACTCTTCTAGCAATTGAATTATTTACGTGGTAGGTCCAACTTTCATAGCAATATAATTGACAACAAGATTCGTATCCAATTTATTCTAACGTGTTTATCCGAGTGATGCGATGAATGCTTCCACTACTGTACTCCCCGCGGCACGGTCCAATTTTTCAACAAGAATACACCAACACCTTCGTCGAGCTACCCATTTTCAATGTGAGTAATTAAAGAATCCGTATAGAAGGCCCCCTTCTTTACGTTTCCTTGCATAATACAGTATTCATCTCCACTCGTTATAATCAAGATCCCCCGATCTCAGCCCACACGGCGATGAATTAAAATTAGACGCCGGAGGTCACGCCTGAGCGTAACACGAACCTTATTGTTCCCCTCTGGGACAGTTGGTTTTAAAGGAATCATCTGCGCGCCAGAAACGTCATCGACTTCGATGTATGCACTTCGTGACACAGTTTGCCACAATGCTGCGCATTTAATCGCATAACCGTTCGTTGCGCAACCGTTCTTCCCATTGTGCCCGTCGCGAATTGCACGCGCGAGTCTATCGTCCCCGGGACGATCGACGATATATAATGGTCTTTTGTCTTTCTTCAGTTTCCAGCACGAAACCCTGGCGCACGATACGCGACTTGGACACGCAGCCCGGGAAGAATACCATTGCTTCCACATGCTACGTGGCCTCCAAGTGTTGTACTCGGTTGTATTGTGCCGCGAACAGCACACTGGACAAGATGCATGGCCACTCTTACGGAGGACGAAATAATCGGTGGAAAAAATCAGTGGTTAACCGCATTCGAAGGCTCGTCGTTTGACGGTGAATTTATGTGACGTCTGTGCATATTGTTATGCATGATCCGAGTAAATTCGCAAGTTATGTTACAGGGGAGAGGGAGAGAGCATCCCTTCAACTTTATAAACTTAACCCTTAACCGGTGACGTGGGGTTTGAGAGACTCCTGCAAAATTATATTTTTGTGTAACACTTACGGGAGACCGGGGCTAGTTGATACAGAGGCAGGTTGATACAGACAAATTATCTCACGTAGTGAGTGTACCTTGACGTTAGCAATCGTTTTTTAACTGTTTTCGTTTATATAAAGAAAAAGTAAATAGTTGTGTTCACTTTCCAATCCGTCTTGAGACGATATAAAGAATTTTATAACCCGAAGTAATTTGGCATCATATTGAGTCTTTTGAAGGTAAGGTAATTACGTTTTGTAATTATGTTTATATGCTCTACATTTTTTATGGACATGTTTATATATAATGACTTGCTGTGGGGTAAGTTGATACGGTTTCTCTGGGGCATGTTGATACAGTATATTAATTTTCCCCGACTACTTTTAATTGAATTTTTTCTTTATATTTCTTGGAAAATGGTTTGAAATTATATCAAAAAGACAAATCGTGGCGAAATATCGTAGGATGTTTTGGACAAAGCGTGTGCCGAAATAGAAAAACACTCAATATTATTAAGGTCATGCACAAAAACATACAATCATGACACAATGAGTTTATTAAGATATAGTAACAAAAGGAAGAAGACACCTCATATTAAAGTGGGATATTCCAGACATAAAAAAAAATAAAAATAAATTTTTTTTTCTAGGTATGTTTGTTTAAAAATCTGTGTGATCTTTGAACTTTTGACTGTTGGAAAGGTATTTAGATTGAAATTATATTTTTCAAATTTATTAGTTACTCATTAAACAGATATTTTAAAGATGTATCAACATGCCCCAGAGCAGTATCAAATTGCCCCGCAGTGGGGTAAATTGATACACTTTGCCTTCGTCCAAATAACATTTTCTCATTCATTTTGTATGTACTTTCTCAAGTTTTCGCTTACTATATATTAAAGAGGAAGGACCAAAGTATATTTTAGCATATTTGTTATTTGTTTAAGTAATTGATTCCAACAAAAATGAAAACTGAAAAACGTATCAACTTGCCCCAGTCTCCCCTATAGGTACGTATCAACTATCGGTCAGCTCGGTTCAAGTACATTCCTAAAATTAATAAAAGTTAATTTGCTTCGTATGTATGGCACTGTTTGAGTAACAGTTTTTGTGTTATTAACGTGGCGAAGTCTGTGACACTCCACGTCACCTCAAAGTATTTATTTATTTAAGGTGAGTGGTTCATATTGACTTTTACTGAATTTCTTCATACGTAGTGCAGTATAGATCAGTGACAGTTATTATTATTTATTACTTTTTTATTTGTTACTTTTAACTCTGACAGACTAACAACTTGAAATTTGTAAATATTGTTACACATGTCCAGCAAAACTACATAGGAAAACATCTTATACGTGTTTTAAATATAGAAATGCATTTTTTTAATGTGTTCTACTCCAAAAGTTTGTAAAAAGTGTTGTTCCCACAGAATTTTCATTTTATTCTTGTACTACTTTATCTACTACCGTTTTCCTTGTATTTAATGTATAGGTATAGAGTAAACCAACCAGTAATTGACCGCATTCCAGGGAATGACCATTAAGGGAAGAGGTCACTGAAATTTGGAAATCCGAAAATATTTGAGACATGCGAAATTCCTTTTAAGGGAAGGAAGTAGGTTTGAAGTAAAGGCCTTATGCCAGTGGGAACACAGTTTTAATCACTGGTTGTCATAGAATTTACATTACGTTACAAAAATCAAGCATAACTTCAAAAATCTTCTTGCGCAAAGTGTGTGATGCCACAGCCTCCAGGATTTACAGCGAAGAAGGGTCCATAGTGAAGTAAAAAATTGTGTATCGAGAAGTTTCTACGTCTCATACTTTTTAAGCTAAAAATGATTGAATTTATTAAATGGCAAAAATGCAAAATTTCATCAAAATTTTGAGGAAAAGCAAGCGCAGCGCAAAGAGTTTTGCAGATTTCTTCATGCCGATACACAATCTTTTTGGTTTCATGTCACTCTTGAAGCACGCCAAGCTGTAAGAGAATCGGACCAACAGTTTTGCGCAAGGAACATTAGATATATTAAAAAAGTAAGATTTGAGATAAATGCATTTTAAATCTAAAGAGTAAATTCCAGACTACTTCCCTTTTTGTATAGTCTAAAATCCATCTGGTTGATACACATTCTCATCAATCTTGCGTCTTTTCCTATCAGCAGCAATTTTCTTTGTGTTTTGTTTCTTCTTAAAGCGCTTTCTTGTAGTGGATTGCTGTTGTGAACTGCAGGTTTCTTTTCTGTTGTCTCTGTCTCTAGCTATACTTATAGCTGTTTCAGATACAACTTTCCCAGCTGTTTGTTTCCTCACTGTCAATGAGCGTACACAACCCATATTAAATTCTGAAACAACGCATGCCACAGGTACTTCAAGTCTTGCCTGCGATACAAATGTTGTCTTCGGGCAGGATCTCCACACTTTTGAATGGAGAGATTAATTTGCATTTTCAGTGCCTCCCTTACAGCACCTTGCCATCAAATTTTCATTTGACAGTCTTTCGTATCGGGTTTTCACTTTGGTGGCCACATCTTCAGACAGCTTGAGTGACATGTGTGTGTGGCTCATTGGTTTTAGTCTAATACTTTTTGCTCAATTGTAAAAGTACCACGATTGCTTGCCCTTAGTACATCTGGCATGGTTAGGTTTGCTGTCTATAGAGCTACAGTGATCTAAAATAGCCATCACAGCATATTCCATGGCCTTTACATTTGGCATATTTTTTACAATAGCATTTTTGTAACATTAGAAATAACTTTTGCAACCCGACAGAAAATATCAAATTGATAAAATATACATGTTTTCTACAAATCGCTCTATAACCTATAATAATAGCATGCTTCATTCTACTCCTACTCTTGCGATATTTTCTTCTAATGAGGTCCATTTCACTCGTTTTATATAAGCTAAGTTCACTGCACCGTAAAATCTCACTCTGTATTTTCACGTAAACCGAAGTTTTGAAAGATTTAAAAAAATATAGTGTCTAGCGCCCGAAGAGACTGACCTCTGTCGGCAACCACTGACCCTTTTGGGCCCGCTTAGAGAGTTACCTATTGTACATGGCGGAGTTACATATTGGCCGCGTTACAGATAGCCGAGAGATACGCAACCTGACCACGACCTCCGTCACATACTGTACTTTGTAAGAAAGCGTTCGTAGTTTAGTAGGCGCAGTCGAATGCGTTTTAGAATCATGGAACGCATTTTGGCCATTGAAGAAAATAAACAATGTCAAGTCCATGCAGTTAATTTGGACTTCCCAAAACACTAGCCAGCGATTGAACATACTCGAAGAGCTAAATAATAGAGAAATATACCGAAAAACCAAGGTTTTGGTTTTCGGCTCTTTCGCAACGTTTTGGAGAAATAGGTTTTTCTGGTAGAAAGACAACACTATGTGTCAAACCATGTTGTGTACGGTTGAACAAGGGTTCAAACTTGCCAAAAATGCAAAAAAAAAAAAATCTTAGAAATGGTCGAAAATCGCGATTTTTTCAGTGTCCTCTTCCCTTAAGCAAAGAAATGTCAATTATAAATTTTAAAATTATTATATGTTTATAAATTCGACCTTGTTTTACTTTCAGTGGTTTCGAACAAAACATGTAAAAATATATTTTCAAATATGTAAGAAAGTCATTAATAACTCCAGTATATGTTAAAATAAATTTAAGTTTGCCAATGTCAAATTATTAAAGAGGAGACTGTGAGACTCCACGCCACCGTTTATGGCACAAAGTGGGACGTCACCGGTTAAGGGTTAAGAACCTCCATCGTCTGTTGACTCTATCGATCGTACTATTGATTAGTAATATGCAATACTTAAGCGACAGAGCGTAGGATACCCTTAACTCTTATGCAGAGAGTAGAAGAATCGATTAACTGATTGACCTATCCAAAAGAACCTTTCACAGATTCGTCACACTCGAGACAAACGTTCGGAGAATGATGGCTGTCTTTCTGCAGTGTCTTTGATGGAACTTTTCCCACCAACCATATTATAAGATTTAGCGTCGAAGGAATTGCTTGACTGACAAGTCTTCCTGCATATAATTAAGAAGTTCATGCGCGAAGCATGACAGACGGGCGGAGAGTTTTCTTGCTTCGTAACAAAGTTTCGTTCGGATCGACGAGGAGGGGTTGTTTCCCGGCAACAACCTCTTCCAGTTCGCTGAACAAGCTGTCGGAGCGCAGTTACGCTCGAGCCGAATCAGGATCTCCTTGCTCGACGAGGGTTAATTTCGTTATCCACCAAGTGTTTGTCCACCTAGGGTCGTTGTCACGGAGATGAACGACCGTCGAGGTGCAAGACCAGCCAACGACGACGGTGTTTAACACGGTTTTACAGACTTCCTGGTTTCAGCGAGTTAATCACGGCAGAGATACATCCGCTCGACAGACTTCTTCATTTTCTTGCAGTAGAAACTCAGACAAAATCTGACGCTGTTGCATGAAACTCGCGTTTCCTAAACGAATGTCAATGAATGTGGATATCAAAGGGATTAATTGTGCTGTTGGATGCAAGAACGGCCTCAAGGCCCTTTTTGGATGAAACGCATAATTAGATTCTTCATTCTTTTCTACATATGCCCCCTAAATTTCATTGCTGTATCTTTAAAATTGACAGGGCTATGGTAAATTTTGAGAATCGATGTCGACCAACTGACCCTAACATGACACAAATTATGACTATCTTTATGACAGTATTCTTTCAACTTAGTCCACATTTTTTTCAAATGTTATGCAGATATTAAATAAATACCAATAAAAGTTGTGTAATGTTAAAAAAAATTCTATATTTTTCCACTTTATGGAAGAAGAGCCTGAAGGGATATCATTAAAAATAATTTCACTGATTAATTTATTACATACTTCCAATTGTAATAATGCAACTACAAAGGAGATATATCAAATTTTTAAATATTATACACACTTTTATAAAAAATGTCTAACTTCGTAATGTTTACAGATACTTTTCTCGAAATTGACTTTTGGCACTGAGGCCCTTTTTGCATCCAACAGTACAATTCACAAGTGACGATAACGATTCGAATTATCTAACAATATCTTCGCAGAGAAGAAAATGAAATGGAGCCGTTTTCTTTTCAATGAAAAGAAAAGATATATCGATTTGAACCATAACAATTTCACACAAACCTTTTTCTTTTAATATTGATCGCTTATCGAGTGTTTTCTTAAATAGTGCTCCACACGCAATATTTTTCTATTAACTGGCTTTAATACCCAGGCAAGCTGGTGGTTATCTACGATATTGTTCTACATGTTCCCCGAGTGTTGCTCCCGAGGGGGACAAACGAACTTCTCAGTGGGTAAACTTGTTTAATGGACGGACAAGGAGTGGCTGTCCATAGTCTAGTAAATCTTCAGCCACCAGCCCCTGAGTCAGCATTCAGGCTAGATTGCCAGTAACGAGATTTCGCTAACTTCGCGAATCATAGTCGACGAATGGATCTTTTCACCCTGTGTCGCAACCTTGCTGTGGTCCGCGATGCTTCACAGCGCGTCCCTCGCAGCTGCGAGAAACTTATCTAATGTAATTTCAGATCTAGCCTGGATATCGGATAGGCGGAGAGGTCGCGGGGAAGGTGAAATGGTTATCTCGTCGTTTTCGGGTTGTTAGGCACGCGTAGAACACACTGGCGTTTCATACATAAATAGAAAATTCATGTGCAGGATCTACGTGCTTCGTTTCCACCATCTATTCGCCAATGGTGCAGAAAGCAGTCGCCTTATCTACTACCAATTGACCAAGCAAACGGCCGCTTCTTTCTTTCACGATTCTTAGATCCATACTTTCAGTTTTCGCTATGCTGTGAATTTTCAGTCATACATTAAATCAATTTATAGAAGACAACTACTAGTGGATATTACACCAGAAGAGTAGTTATTCAGTTTCTCCATTAGCGAAGGCACAGAAAGTCAAAGCTACAACACCGACGATGTGATTTTCAACGTACGAGGAAGAGAAGTCTCCAAACAAGGAATCGCAATACGGTCTGACAACGTTATCGACTTTCACAGAACACGACTACAGTGAAATCTGCGAAACGTTTCTAGAGCTCGTTAGGCGAGATGAGTAACACTTTGTACTTTTCACACGTAACTCTAAACGCCATGAAATGGACGCCTCGCAATGGAACGAAAGCGCGACTTAAACATTCTACGGTGGCAACGCGGTTAAGGGTACACGGGAATAATTCCCGATGTAGCGCGGCGGTGCCGTTATAGACGGCTCCTAAACCGAGCAGCACCGTAAAAAATTGAAACCGCGAGGGATTACACGGTTTTTTATACGGGGTCGTACAGGCGCTTTCGTACGTGTGGCACGTAACCGTGAGCCCGTAAAGTCACTCGAACTGAAATAAAGGCCGAGCCCGGGTTACTCCCTTTACTGCTGACGATTCCATTCCCTCATGGTTTACTGACAGCTGTCGTCGTCGCTCATTGTCTTCCCGCCGTTAAGGAGACCGTAAACGTCGCGATAAAACGAAATCAGACGAAAATTCCGGCGGAGCGGCGGAAACTTCGTTTGAACGAGCAAACAGGGAAGAACAAGGGGGTGCGTTCGCTGCGGGAAGGTATCAAGCGTCAGACGCGAGATTTCCATAGCTCATTACACGCGGCGACGCGTGCAACGGGGGGGGGGGGGGTGGATGGAACAGAAAGAAAATGACCATTCCCTTTGAAGTCGCGAGCGCATCTCCCCGGGCCGCTTTTCAAATTATACCAAAGCGGAAACGCTTCAGACAAAACCCGGATCCTTTCGCGTGACAAAACCAGAATAACGCTTAACAAGCGTGTTTATGGAGAAAAAGGGGACGGCGGGGCGGGAAAAGGACCTGTCCGTGGCAAAGTTCTCATTTCGCGAGTATCAAAAGGGCCGCAGGTGGTGTCTGCGCTCGCCTTCTGCGTTATTGACAGGCCGATCCTTTTGTTTCTCGCTATAAATCAATATCCGTAGATTGCTGCCGCCGCGGCGTACTCTCGACGACGCGGGATTAAAACGAGAACGTTGATCTTTTTAGGGAGCGAACGCGCTGACACGACGGTAGGCGCCAGAAATTAACCGGCTTGCGCGCGAAATACTTCAGCTTATTGCGTCGATTTTCTGTTCCATTACGGAGTTTCTCAAATTTTATATAAATGGAGTTTCAAAGACCTTTGAATGTGACGGATGGGCGCTTTTAACTGCAGAGAAACAATCAAGGGGAAAAATTGCTCTTTGAACTGATTAACGCAGGCTAATTAACACGTTAAATGTAAGCACTGAAATTGGAGGGCCAGTTGGTGTCAACGACCCTTTCATATTCTGTGATCCAAGATATAATTGACTTGGCAGATATTTCAGTACCGTATTTGAACTTAGGGAGTGTTTAACGAAAGCGGAGTGACGGAACGAAAATATCGTTGACTGTTTGTTATTTTTCACTTGAAATAACGATGTTTTATTATTTAAGGGGTCATTCTACTTTGAACCGCCGACAAATTAAGCTATTTTTTAAGATATTTTTCTCAGTAAATGCAACATAATGAAATCGTGTATAATGAAATAATTTTTTTTGGTATTTATTAAGCTACTCTTATATTATAAAAAAAAACAATTAACAAAAATTAAGAATACAGATTAAGAATCTTTTGGAATTTTTTGGTTTGGATAACATACCTCTTTTTTAGGTGCAATATTGACACTGTAAAAAAACAATTTGCAAAAATTCTTTTTAATAAATACCTTAAGCACAATAAATACCCAAAATATTTATTTTATTATACGTTGTACTTACTGAGAAAACAATCTTTACAAATAGCTTAATTTTTTGGCCGGTCAAAGTAGAATGACCCCTTAAATATAAGATTCTGCAACTTCCCTCGTCCAACAAATCGATTCTTTCTGCAACCCGACAGTGCATCTGAAACTTTGTCAAAACTATGCCTGAAATTCCAAGGAGATATTGGAAATTACTTCCCCTGGAAAGTATAAACAGCAGTTTCTCTGTTCGAGCAACTATAGACGAGTGCTTTAAACGAGCGTCTTGACCCACATTTCTGACACGATCCATCAAGTCAGCCGGACTTCCTCGAGAGCTTGTCACCCCCGCAACCCCCTCCCACTCGATTCCACGGTAACGCGAGAAAGGGGCCCTGACTTTTCATTAATTCTTAACGGTGTCCAAGATCTGCGTCGAAGGAAACTCCATTTATAATGCAGGCCCCACTCGACGTGTTCTCCACCGGCGAGCAATCTCTAAATCCTTTCCCACGTTCGCCACGCTCGAAATTCTGCGCCTCTCCTGTGGTGCACGCCTGCCATGTGCACGTAGACGCGTGTCAAAGCGGAAAGTCCCGGGATTATCGTATGGCTCGGTTGGCGATTTAATTGCACAAGTCCATTGTCGGCTGTTCCAGTCACCGTGAACGGAGAGAAAAATTAAGGGCAGCGACTGGTATCGCGACGGGCTAAATGAAGAGGAAAATGGATGGTTGAGGGAAGACGATCATTTCTAAGAGAGACTGAAATTTTAAAGGAACCGATCTGAATTTCATTATCGTGTTTAAGAAGAAACCGAGAAGTATATAAAATCTGAAGAGGGGCGAGAAACAAATTGCAGAGAAGAAAAAAATTGAGAAATTAAAATTATGAATGCCACATTACTAGAGAATCTACTAAGACTCTTGGATTTTTGAAACGCTGTTCGTCAGATTTCAGGGATCCGTGTACTCTTAAATTGTTATTTTGTACACTTTTTAGACCACGCCTGGAGTACGCATCTGTTATCTGGTCGCCACATTATGTAAAATATATACAAATGTTAGAGAGGGTGCAACATCAATTCCTGAGATTCGCTGCGTACAAATCCGGGCATAAGATGGCATATAATGATCACGAAGTTGCTTAACTTGAAATCGCTTGAAAGTAGGAGAGTACGCATTGACCTTCTTTTTATTTTCAAGTTGATTAATGGAATGATGTTGCATTGTTTGCAAACGCTTTCGGCGTCTCTCTTGATTTTTCTACGGGATCAACCTATTCCTTTAACAAAGCCCTTAATAAACTTATGTAATCTCGCTGTTTATGAGTTTATGGTGCGTGAACTGTTTAATTACTTTAAGTATTGTATGCTTATTGGTTATGCGATTTGTGTATTATTACTTATTTTTTCTATTTTCTTTTATGTCTATTTCTCTGTTTTTTCTTGTACACTAATGGGACGTTATCCCGTTTATATATATATAAATAAATAAATAAATTATGAATATCAGCGATGCTCCCTGGCCGTTTTTCAACGCGTATAATTAGGAACACAAGCGCAGCCTACTTTCTGACGTGCAACTGGCCGCAAGCTTCACAAACAGCCGCAGCTCCGCAAGAACCCCTCTCCCCCCCCCCCCCCGCTTCTTGTCCTTTGTGTCACGTTCTTCGCATAACTTCCAGCCAGTTAATGAAGCACCCCGACCACTTGCCGCAGCGATAACGGGGAACTTTGACCCTGTCGCTGGGCGCTGCTTTGCACCTTGATGCCGTGCAGCCTTCCACGGGAATATGAACGGCGAAAGAGGCCACGTGAATTTCTCGACAGACTTTACGATCTTTTAATGTCCCGGCACTGGTCAGTGAATGTGCATGGACGAGCAACTTGCAGCGAATCCGCTTTGCTAATCGATGCCACGATGGCTGAGAAGCTTCGTTATGTACTCCGTACCACTCCTTCGCGTGAAAGCCACTTTGATCCATCAATCTCTGCCATTAGCCATCCACTTCGGTACTTTTCCAAAGCAAGCATTCTCGGGAACTCTCTAATCTTTCAAATTCTGATCGCGCATCGAAGCACGCTTGATCATACCACCAACAACTCTCGAGGACCTAAGTAACGCTCCTACACGAGCTACCTACTTAAGTTTCAATTTACGTGATTTCTATGTATCAGAAACTCTGTAAGCCTGCAGCAGACTCGGTGGCAAACTTTTGTAGAACACACTCTACCTACAGTTACGGAATACAGAATGTGTTTCTGCCCCAAATAAACTATCCTTTACAGACAAAAAAACACACCCTGCCCTCCAGTCCACGAGCGTCTTTACGACCTCTTAATAACCCCCGCAGGGGTCGTTCGACGAAGGGGAGAAGGTAGAATGGGGGAAGATTGCGACAGAAGAGGCACCACCTTTGACCCGATTTCGATTCCCCGCCCCCTTGTCACATGCGTTTCGCACAGGGATTATTTATACGACACGACGTGGACCGTGAAAATCCTCGGGATACAACAAACTTGTTTACGAGCGGTTCGAGCCTGAACGGGGGGGGGCCGAAATGACCGATACATGTCCATCGGCGGCATTCCCCCGAATCCTTTTCCTCCCGTGCCCCCCTCGCCGGCAGGATCAATATGTTTCTGGCGTGACACTGGCGGCCCGGCGAAACCTGCTGGAAAACTCGTGGCGCCTTTGCGAAGGCCGACGATAAATCTTGATTCGGCGGCATTGATATGCCGGGACGGCGCGGCTCAGGCAAATGCTCCGCCGTCGTTTAAGCGCGACTGAGATCGATGGATGACTTCGGCGAGATAACTTCGATCCACGTCTTCGCCCGAGGGTTGTAAGTTCTCTTCGATCTGCATCTGCGGCCTTGTCTTGCCTGACTCATTTTTGTGTACCATGCCAGAGATGCTGGGATCTTCTCAGTTGCGATTGAATTAAATGTATGTAGCTGGTGCGACCAGTTATGTAAGTAGTTCGTGTTCTACTGCGCAGAGTTGAGACTTGCGGACTGTTTCAGTATCCAGGACTGTTTGGATGAAGGGTGCCAATAGTCAGGCGATATGTCATATGACATCCCGCGTCGGTGTAACAAACTTGTACCAGCCCCAATCGACAAGTCCGCTCCTCGGTCAATATAATGAAGCCCATCCACCGGGAAGATCCAAAATGCACAGTGACGCGTCGAACTGACTTTATTGACGCAGAGATTGATGCACCGCTTGGGAACAAACACGGCAATCAGCCGCTCGAAATGGCCATTTGCATTTTGACGCCTCGTTAATTGCATCCGCGTGCACCGGTGTCCCGACCTTCCCCGTTACAACCTCCGCATTACGAGTTCCATATTTTGGACTGACAAAGTACAACTCGCCTGACGTACGAGCGCCGTTTCGAGCAATCAACGCGACGCAATTCATTCGGTCCTCCATCATATTTCTAGGTCCACTTCCATTCTCGTAATTAACGTCTCAATTTATCAGCGAATGCTTCTCATTCGATTAGATCGTGTGAACGCGATCTATATTCCGTGGATCGCATAATCTCAGGCGATGAGTGATTCATCGGGGCAAGACGAAATCAGCAATTCCGTTTCGACGAGGTCGCGACGATGTCTCAGCAAAAGAAAATCACCGGGAGCCGATCAACGGCCGCGACAGTCAAGCGCTGCTTATTGTTAGTAATGCCTCGCAAGCGAGAGGTCCCGTGCATCGGTGGTGTCAGCGCGGCTTCGAGGATGCGGAATCAGCGGGATGCTAGGCCTCATTTCGTCGACCAACTATGCAAATTCCCCGCGATTGGTCTCGACCTTCAGGCAGAGTTTTTAAAGCACGACGCACGGTGGTTCGAGTATAGGGGAAAGGTGGGATAGTTGATCACAGTTTTGCTATTTTATTAAAATAATAATAATGGCTTGCTTTGTTTCTATTTAATTACTTAAGTTGTGATTTTTAGAGTATTCTCAATATACTTGTACAAATTTGAGAGTTGAAAACTAATTTTAATGACTGAATTTAAACATTTTCCGACAGTGACATTATGCACAAGTATCCCTCACTAAAGGGAAGACTTGATCAGTGAATTTTAAGAGTAAATAACACATTAACTAACTACATTATTCTATGCTCGCGAACGAAAACTGCAGCATGACGTGTTGCGATAATGCAAACATTACCACGATAACGTGACAGCAGGCACAAATTGTCAATATATTAATTAAAAAACTGATGTGATCATGTATCCCCGATGATCAACTATCCCATCTTTCCCCTACTACATGCTAGCTGGACAAAATTATTTTTTGGCGGGTTTGAGTTTATATGGGGTTCAAATTTTTAGAAAATAAACCTGATTCATATCACATTAGCACTGAGTGGTGCTACCGAGCGTCGCGCTAAAAAACAATTAAAAAAATATAGTTTTGCAAATTTTTGCAGATCGACCGATTGATTAAAATAAATTAGAAAGTCTCTACTTTCCGTAAATTCAACCCTTGTCGCGTGGATCCACGAGGAACATATAGTAAAACACTCTCTTAATAGCGATCCAGAGAAAACTGAGTTCAAAAACCAGGTTTTATACCTTAAAAACTCAGAAATTACAGGAATAGACATAATGTTATAATTGTTAATTATATTTAATGTACAATACTGTCGTTTTGTCCTTTTTCCTTTATTGAATTAGTCATATTTTTATTTTATTGCTATTTTTAGTTAAATAATAAACTGTAATACGAATCAGGTATGTTTTCTAAAAATTTGGACCCCATATGAACCCAAACCCGCCAAAAAATAATTTTGTCCGGCTAGCATGTAGTATACTCGAATCGATATCGCATCTTACGTCTATTAGAGATCGTCTAATCATCGGCCCACCTGAACGCTATCGATTAGACCAGCCCACTGCCCGACCAAAAATCTGAATATTTGTCAAAATACTTAACTGGCCGCCCTAATGAATATTCAAGCGGATGACGTGAACCGCGGCGCCCGCGTTGAAAACCGTCGCGGTGCGTACACCAAGGCCGCCGAAAAGTACTTACGGTGGCGAGTGGAAAAGGATTCGCAAAAAACGATGTCCGCGCGTCTCGCGGACAAGCGTTTTTCCATTAAAAGTCGCCAGAAATAATAGCCAGGCGAGAGCATGTGTAGCTGGAGCAAAGGGCGGCTTCACGCCGAGCAATTTCTACGGAGGAAAGGGTACTTTGCATCGAAGAATAATGGATTTCCCGGCGCGAGATGATCCTCCATTATCCACACGGGTTGAACGGGCCCGGGATTTTCCGCCGTCTCCTCTCGGAGAAAAGCTCCGCGAATTTTTATCCGCCCCCATCGCGACGCCTTTCTAAACGCGACACCCGGATCGCCCCCATTGTTCCCGTGACTCTCTAGTTCCTGTGAGGTTTCGTTCGCCATTTCTCTTCCCCGGCGGTTGTCGGCGACGCGACGACCACTGGGGAACACCCTCGTTGTACCAGCGACGGAAGGATGTTTCATTTTCTGATCCTCGGGGACACCTTTCTCTGCGCGGACAATCGTCCCATCTCTAGGGTGCGCATCTATTCTCGCGGATTTCTAATCGCCCGATCGCGCTCGAGTGTTCCTTGGACTTTTCTGGCTAGGTATCTACGCGAACGCTTGAAACACTCGCAATGCTGTAAATAAGTTGGTGGAATTCGATCGTATCGCGGGACTGTACGGGAGAAATAATTTTCTATCGTTCGTGGAGGGTCGTAATGAGAGATGGTATTCACCCCTTGCGAAGTTTTTTCTTTTTTTCCTTTTAACAATATAAGTTCGTTCGCATTCATTCAGCTCGATCAGATGATATTTCACCCTGCCACAAGCGGTTTGAATTTTATAAAAACTGAATTTTTTTATATATTCGTTATTTTTGTTTTATTGTATTTGTCCGAGGTTTATATAACATAGTTCTTATACAACAGGGTTTTTGAAGGATTTTTTTATGTTATATTATATGATATACAAAATACCGTGTATAAAACATTAAGAAAATTAAACAAAATCTACGTAAACTTAAGATGTGCTTTTGAATAGAGCTTCTTTAGTACATGTTGAAGTCCCGCGACGTGAGGCCTGCGTTACAATTAATAAATCCTGTAGATTTGCTTCAGACTTGACTTGTTCCAAATACTCCTGTGTCAATGCCACACCCCTCTCTGCCACGTCATTTGTTACATTCATTTCCGAAAAAAACATACAAGCAACTTTGTAATCTTGCAGCGAATGCCAGGTTGCAGGATCATGACGTATGAATTTGTATTCCAATCCAAAGCTTTCAAAGAGTTTAATAGTATTTGGGGTTACAAAATCACTCAAATCTTTTTTAAGCCAACCGATAACATATTTTGGTCTTAATACTAAGCGTTGTAATCCGGAACGCTTAAGAGCACATGATGAGGTAGAGCTGCTACTGGTAAAATCTTTTCCACCATTTTCCGTTTTACTGAAAGGCATACATCTCTGTCAAGAAGTGATAACCCTACCAATTCCTCAGTCATGTACCACAAATGTCCAGTGAATTTCTTTAAGGCCACATCAGATATGGACTTCTTAGTCTTTTCATAAAGTTTAAGTTCCTTCATAAACTGGAAGTCGAACCAATATTTTAAATACACTAACACCACGAAGACACTCATTGTTATTAATCCTCCCTTTTCTCTGTCCGTCATTTTCACTTGATCTCTGAACAAGACCATTTTAATTGAATAAATCGCTCTTGACATGAAACGTGCGTTATGGATCGCGCCCGGTTTGTAAAATTTGATTCCGTGTGTCGGAGTCCCTCCCAAGAAAATGCACGCGAGCTCCAGCAACTCTCTATAGTCGTCACGATAGTGGTTTTCAGTTAACTTTTGCTCCACAAATTGAAGCAATTCATCTAATTTTCCTCTTAGGATCGGGGCAATCCCGTCGTCTTCTATTCCAGTTGAAAATTTCTTCTGGTCAATATTGGGCCACTGAGTTTGCAATCTTTTAAAAATATAAATGCCTGGTCCCGACGAAACAGAGACCGTAGCTTCAAACACACTCTTCAGAACTACCTCTGCCATGTGGTGTCTGCACGCAAGATATAGAAGTGTCTTCCCAAGTTGTTGCTCAATTAAAACGCATGCCCCTTTTTCGTCCAGTATTTGAACTTGTTGTGCCAAGTAGTTGATCATGCATGCCAGGACTGGTAATCAGCACGAGTAACCGTTCCACTATAGTACCACCGTTTAGTGTCATTCTTTTGCCGTCAAAATGTACAACTAACTTTGATTTGTTATCCAGTTTTTTTTAGAAAATCGGATTTGATTTGTTTAGCATTCTAATTTCTATATTTTGTCCTCGTACGGCGCATAGAGCTCTTATTCACATTTATTTCGGATGGACTGACGTTGAAATGTTCAGCAGTGTAAAATACAATTTTTGTCGCTGATCTAATGCTAACTTTACTAGCATCAAGTGTGGCTGCTAATTTTGATGAGATAGCATTTTTGCGGCCTCTTTTCTTCCTTGCAGGTTCTGTTTCCAGTGTGTCCTTAGTACTCACCCAATACTCAACATTCATTGAATGTTGTAGGGGCACCAGGATAATAGAAATCATAATGAAATACCTATTCATTTGTTTATATAGAAATTAAATTAATTCCACTTACACATTTTCATTTCTTCTTGACAACGCTTCTGCCTTTTCAATAACTTTGTCTCCCTCTCTGCTGCTCTTGTCTCTTTTTAAGAAGGTTCATATCAAGGGAACCCATACAACCAACACGTCCTTTCTCTCGTTGTAACATTAAAAACTGTCTGTCCTCTTAATTCTTGATTCGAATCATTGCGTCCACGAGAGCAATGTCAAACAGATCATCAAACGTGTTTTGGAAAGCATCTTCTCTTGTTATTTCAGTAGAGTCACGCCTCTTCGCTGTTTTTTGAAGTGATCTCCATTCGTTATACACATTTTTTAGCTGAGTCACAATACATCCTTTTGAACGGGTAGGAATACGCGCCTTCCCCCAAACTTGCATTACCTGTTGTGCTGTGACAGAGTATGTATTGAACGTAAGAATTGAGCTGCGCGGTCCTACACTTATTTTGCACGTTTCGAAGATCTTGTGGCAGGGTCAAAACTCAACGTATCGAGGTCAAATTTTGAATAAGTGCTCTACAAGTGAAAACGAATAAATTAAAAAAACTTCTCGCAGTCAATTAGAATGTCGAATTTTAAGGGACACCCTAGTGTGGCGTGCCTTTGATCCCCGAGAAATTAAATTTCACTAGTTTCTTAGGATTCTGTATTGTCTCGTTCAAGTGAAATCAGACGCGACCGAATATATGTTTAAGTGTAGCAGATCGATACCAGCGATACCATGTGTTACGTAAGCGAAACTGTCGAAAGCCAGCAAGCTCGCTCGTGACCCGGACCAGCTACGACCTTGGCCTGCATTCGGGGCTGCAACTGCAGAGCTATTCACACAAGTGCGTCGGCTGCACGTTCAGCGTCGTATACGAGCCGCGCTGCATGTGTGCGTGCACTTTGTCCGCCAAAAAAGGGAAGTTACTGTCAGTTTCAAAACGTACGATCTCTCGAATCGAGTCGCAGAAATTTTGTGTGTCTTGATTATGAGTCTCGAGAAATGTGAAAATTAATCGCAAAAATGTTTTTTCACGGGGAATCGCAAATGATTAGTTTGTCTCCGGTAATAGTGAATTTTAAAAATCTCAAGTTTTGAAAATTCTTGATTTGATTAATATTTGTTTCCTACTTCAATGCTAAGTTAGGACCGTAGAGCAAGAGGGGTGCAGCTCCATCTTTACCAACTTCGAGTAAATTAGAAAAATCAGTTTATAAAATTATTGCTTTGACTTAAAATTGAAAAGAACACTAATTGAATAATATATATTTTCACACAATATGAAGCAGTTATTGAGTTAATAAGTTTGTATTTCTACTTTCGGCAATTTTTTCAAATCTGGAGCAGCCCCAAAAAAATGGGGCACAAAACAGTAATTGTCGTAAACTCAAATTTGCAATAAATCGCTCAATTGTTATCGGATTTGCATCAAACGTGCGCCAAACGAAGTAGAATTTTTTCACGTATATTATCATAACTCAAACTTTGCAAAAAATGGAACTGCACCCCTCTTGTCCACATTGCAAAAATATTTTCAACGCGGAATTGTTGTGCGAATCTCTTTTGAATGCACCTGTACCTTCAAACACAAGCACACTCGAGCTTTTCCAAGTTTTCGTGCGCAAGTGACCGGCTGTGTTAGTGTGCTTGCAAGCATACGTGCGCGTGTATAGATCGCTCGTAGCTGAGCCACAGCAACCGTGCCAAGAATTTGCCTCTCCCTTACCCTCCACCCTTTCCCAGAGGGTGAAGCTGACCACAGAGCGGAGCGTCGGTGCTTCCTCAACTACCATGCAAACCTATGGACACGTTCTAACCACCGACACGCGCCAGACTCTTTTAAACTTCCGGTTCGAAGAAAATGTTCAAGGTTTCCTGCGAGGAACTTTTTCCTTTATGTACAAGTTGCATAACATGGTCGACATTAATTGTGTTCACAAGTAAAATTCTTATGACCGTTAAGAAACTGAAATTGTCCCATGTTCCCTGGTGAACATTTTACACAGAAACGATTGACTGCAATTTTTATGAGGCTGAATACGTATGCCTTCTGTTCTTAAATTATTAAACCAGACTTAAAGTCTACTATAAGATGAAAAATACCTCGAAAGCTACAAGAGAACACAACCTTAAAATCAACGATCTGGGACAATTGTTTATTATTGAACGCTGCTTTGTAATATTCGAAACAGCTGAAATTGAAAGGATCAGCCAAAGTGCATAAATCCCCAAGGATTACATACTGTCAACATTTCAGCAAAATTAAAATGTACAGAGTAATTCTGCGTTTTAATCGTTCCTCCGATACCAGGGGGGTTACTGGTAATTGTGGATCGTAGCCCCCGTGCAAAAGTCCAGCTGCAATTTCGCGGGATTTATTACCGCGTGGCGGAACATTGCAATGGAGTATAAACAAACGTAGAAAAAAAAACCGTTGCGCCGGTATTAAGGTTAAACGGCACACGGGGATCGTGATCGGCTTGCAGCGCTGCAATATCTGCGTTTCGGAGCTCAGGTGCATCCAGGATTTATGGACGCGTTTAACGAGCCAGGCCCGGAGCGTCGAATTCTTCATAGATACTGCAGAGGATTAGAAAACCATAATTCTCGATGATTAAACGCCAGTTATTTACAGAACAGATTCACCCGCGTACAAGCTTAATAACGAGACCCATCCCGTTCGTTCTGTTTGCTAGGGTAATTGACTTCGCCGAAGGGAAATTAAGCCACCGTCGCCCTTGCACCAAGAAAAACATTTGCTTAACAGCTCCAAAACATTAGAACAAACCTGGCACGCGTGGCTTAATGGAATTCGGGTAAATGGGAGAAACGCTGAGAGGCATTTACGAAAGACCTCGGTGGTATCCAAGCTACCAGTGTTCGCGGAACACCAGAAATCTCGTATGAAAATATTTTAGAGCGAATCAAATCATCCCCCCCCCCCCCCACCGAGTGTCTTAGAAATTATGACCTGTATAGGTTCGTCGAAATGATATCAACGGGACGTTTTACGGTCTAATCTTTTCAACACATTGGAAAGAGCTTTCCTCAGCAGGAAATGTTCACTTGCAGTAGAATTGTCCGAGGTGTCAAGCTTGGTTTCGAGAAGCAATTAACTCCGAAGGTCTGCGAGTGTTGCCATCGATCAAGGTAGAAATTACTGTTGACGCGTTGACAGGCACGACCATCGTTTCTCCTCGCGTGGCGGTATTTCACTTTCGCCGATCGACGTTCTCGATTGTTTTTCGGTAATTCGAGGAAAGGCGAAAAATACGAGACGGTCCGCGCGAGGAAAACAAGCGGAACCACGGCGGAAACAATTTGCCCGAAGAAAAGAGAGAAAGCGTAACGCCGGATTGATATTTACTCGACTCCGAAACAACAATTCTTATCGACTTTTAAAAATCACTTAGCCGTTTCCACGAACATCGTGCGAACTTCTCGGACGACGCTCCAGTTTTAGAACCGCTCCGCTGCTGGCCAATCGTCACTATTTTCTGCTTTCTTGACCTACAAACAACTGTCCAACTTCTTTCCCGTGCACTAGCTCCAGATTTATGTATAGAGTGAAATTAACTTATCAATCGAGCATCTGTCGTAATATTTTATGGCCAGCATTCGAGGCACCCTTAACAAGCATCTTCATCACCGGATTAATTAAAAACTGCGATTGATCATCAGCAGTAGAACGATTAATCCTCGGTTGTCACGCTGGGTCAAATTGACCCTGCGTTTTTTTAAGCAAAAAACCTTTTTGTTGAAACTCTTATTGCTTCAAAATTTTTTTATGCATGATGACACTTTAAATGTCAACTTTCAACGATGAACATATATTCTACAATGTTCAAACATTACCTCAGAATTTTTGAGACTTAATTCAACAAATAGTTTTTAAATAACAACTGATTGAAAATTGAATCGAAAAAGTAAGTGTGACAACCGAGGGTTAAAACATTGAAGCTCATCCCCCTGATGATAGGGTGGGTCCATCTTTTTGTACTAATTCATCATTTCATAAAAGAATGCCAGAAAGGAGATCTTCCAGACTCTGAGATAGGGATCAAGCAAAGTTGCCCGCATCCGCGTGCCAAATAATTATTCTAATACCCCTTAAAAAGTCCAAGCAACTTTCGGCGGAACGCGACGGGGGTTCGCAACCGTGGATAAATTACCGCCGCGGCGTAATGGTTCCAGCTAATTTACGGGAGGCAGAAATTAAAGTTTTTTCCGTACATTTGCGCCGAGTACCGTAATAACTCGACTTCTATATCCCCACCCTCCGACCCCCATTCTTCCCATAGCAACCCCTTTTCCCGCGCGCGAGTCTATCTTCCGGCTTCTCTTTTCCGCATCTCAAGTTGGGACACGCGAAATCCCCCCGGGGCGAAATCCGATTCTTCGACCACACGAGGGATGGGGCTTGAAACTTTAACTGGAAGCGGAAGAAGCGGCCGAAGCACGTCCAGAGAAAGAGTGGAGCGTACGAACGAAGGAGGGAAGAACTAATTGCAGTTTTGACTACTCCGGGAACTGCAGGCCGAGAGCTTTCCCCCCTCTCCCTGCGTTAAATATTGCCATGAATGGAATATTTCATTAAGTGCGGCCACGGGAAAGTTTCGCGCACCTGCGGGCAAGGTGAGGTTTGCTCGCTGCCAGCCCCCGCCGAAGATGCTCCCGGGGTGCAGTCGGTTTTCTTCGATTACCCGTCAGTCGGAGGAAATTTGCGGGATGCGAGGGAATTGGAGTTTCGAATCTTATTCCTATACACGTTACCCCAAGTTTCGAGCTGCTAAGATTTACGAGGGCACATCGTTCCGACGCGAATTCGTTCTGTTAAAGACAGCATTTACCACCGGCGACAATACACTACTATCGATATCTCGGTAGCTACTCCCTAAACATTTATGTTCCACTGTGACAGTCGCGATAAAGCTGCACGAAATTCGCGAGTAACACCCCCGATCATATAAACCAGTTACCGCAGCATTGGCACACGGTTTGAAACTTAAAGTCTCCAGGGCGCTTCGATCGCCCAGAGACTGGGCTGGACAGAAGCACAGTTGCAGGCGCCAACGAAACAAGAAGTCCCCGCGACGCTCGACTGACCTTAACCCGCGCAAACCAGCGGCGCAACGCTGTTCTATCCGGAAGCAAGGGGGTCCGGGCGGACGGGGGCGGTAACTGGACCAGAGGACACCAGGGGAGGTTTGCTGAGGTACATAATGTGTCCAAACCAATCCTGTCTCTGGCAGGCGGACCGATTCGATAAGCTCTTAATCCATCGGCAATTAGTTCGCACAGCGGCCCGCCGCAACCACCCCTCACCTGCGTCCCGCTTCCTAAAGCTGCAACCCTCTCTCGCAAATGATCGCTGTCTCTGTCTGTTTCCTCGAGTGGCAGACCTCCCCCGTGTCCTCCCTCTTTCTCGCTGGTTAATTCAACAGTCTCTGTGACTGTATAATTAACCACTACCGGGGTGCCGGCTCGTACGTGTGCGCGCGTGTGCGCGCTTATGCACGGAATGCTGTTGCAGCTCGCGCACGATATTCACGGACCAGCGATTCGAACAATAACGAGAGGTATCCAGGAAACAGTTTATGCTTCGAGAGTTCCTTCGCTAGTAGCTACTCCTTTTTTTTTTTAACGAATGTGCATGCACGTTCTCGACTAACTTTAGTCGGTGAAAATATAGGTGGTATAATTGTAATTTGTTAATTAGTTATAATACAGTTTAAGAGTTCTGTTGGGCATACATTACTGTTTTCTAAATTAAAACGAGCTGTCCCGCGTGAAGCATCGATTCTGTGTAGTTCTTCTTGCTCTATTCGATTCGCCTTGATCTCGTTTCTATTGACAGACCGAACTACTACCGGTAGTTCTCAATTCACAGAGCTAAGAATCTACAGAAGTTTTCAATCATCCGTTACAAGGGACTTCGATGTAACGTTCTATGAACATCCACGCTGCTTTGTCGTGTTCTCGTCGAATCTCAGCCGACAAGGCGCAGTCGAGAAACTGGCGCTCTCGAGCAGGATAAAAATGGAGGGGAAAAAAATAGTGGCCGAAGGGGGACACGGAGCCGCGCGATATTCGGGCGATTCGGTCTGAAAGAAGTGTACGTGACGTTCTGGCTACTTATTTTCCGAACGGGCGGAGCTTCCGTGTCGAGAAAGAGATGCAAGGGCGAACAGCCCCCGCGCGGTGAATAAAAGCAGGAGAGACGGGAGTTCAAAAGAGCACGAGAGGGAACAGCTACTTGGTACTTTTGTCGTAAAGAGGGGAAAGCATACTTCGAAAGAACTCACCGTGATACGTCCTCCTGAGAAACAGCTCGTGGCGTGGCCGCGCCGTGAAGAGCCAGAGACGACGCGTGACGTGATTCTTGCGAGTACGGCAGGGTCGAGTTGTTCTCCAGCGCCGACACGGAGCCATTTTGCTTTCCTATGTGTCAGAGGGACAGAGAAAAAGAAAAAGAACAGCTAATTTAGAAGTTTCCTTTCGCGCGGTAGAAAGCCACTCCACTCGCGAGTTTCAGGCTTGAGTCAACCTCTGCTCTCGAAATCACGTAAGTTTGAATGATACTCAATGCACACTCCGCTACAATTACCCCCACTGCTCGAATTAATTAGAGTATCACCGATTCAAGTGGTTGCATCGACCGCAAAGCTACCTCCTCGATACTTTCAAACCCTCCGAGTTGGTAAAAATACATTTATTTAAATATGCAACGTTTCCTTTATTTTTAAAATTTTACTAATTTTCCTGTATCCTCGGGAATCGTGATTCCTTAACAGTTTCAAGCAGTGTACACTCTGAAACGCTTAAGACTCTCCCACAATTAGGTGCACCAGTTCTTCTCGTCCGAGAAAATTAAAGCAAACATTATTCCGGAAGCGGAGGTCTTCCCGCAATTACGTTTCCGGGAGGGCGGGGCGGGGGGATGGGGGTGAACTCTTTAAAGCGTGATTCGAATGCAGGAAGTTGAAGTCGTCCGGTTTGTCGCAGTTTTTGCGCGTTTCGCGCCGACGACGAGCACCGCGCGACGTTTGCAAAACGAGTCGGTCCTCGGGTTTATTCGCGAAGGCCCCAGAGAAGTTTACGAGCTCGACTTTATGAGCGCGATGAATAAGTTACGCCCGATCGTCAGGGCGGCCGGGATGCTGGAGGATCGCGAAGACGTCATGAGGATCAAAAATTCATTTCTACGCGGGTACGGGCGAGCGAGGGAGAGCGGTCATCCGCTGTGTTTATATTCGCCCAGGGAATCGCGGGGAATTGAAAGAATTACGGGGCGGTGAAATTTTGCAAATTAATATATAATACTGCCATAAGCAACTTACGAATGCATTTCGGTGTGGCCAGGTAATACGCATGCACATTCAGAACGTCGACTGCTTACCTATACCGATCTCTGAGGGTTCGAGTTCACCTCTATTATAGTTTGTTAATTGGGGTTTAGATTGCTCAATAATTTATTAAACAATTATGAAACCGCAGTAGGGTAATCTTGCCTAAATCGTACCCCTTAAGAACAAATGCTTATTATATGAATAATAACAGGGAAAATGAAACAAAATAGAATAAAGAGTTTCATAAACTTAAGTAAAAAAAAAAAATCAACATCTGTTCATAAAAACGATTCACAGTACTGTCTCTCAAATTGCACGCGTTTTCGGATTCTCTATACACGCGAAGCTATCCCCACTACTTCGTTTGTTGTCGCCGCGCCGCTGCCTCGGGTATCGGATGTCAAAGAGAAAGCCGAAGAAAGGTTCATAACCAATACGAAACTGCTCTCGCTGCCCCATCCCCCTCAAATCGCGTGCGCCCGGTCTCGACACACGCGGCTATAGAGAGACAATACTGTATTTCGAATAGGTATGGAAAAAGTACAATGTAGTATTAATGTTCCTAATTCGTACTTTCTAATTTAATTACTACATTCATCACAAAATTCGTGTACCCACATTTTACAGTGCGTGTAATTGTATCATATTTTCCTGTCTATTTTCTTGACTCAATTTACATAACCAGCTTTTATTTTCAACATCTTTCTTCCTCTGTTTGTTTTCTTCCGTTTGTGTATTGGATTTGACGCAATTTTCCCTGTTACGAGTTTCCGGGTTCTGTTTTTCCTGGATAAGTATGATTACCTACATTGTCTTTGTATGTTCGTACCAGTAAGATTTAAGCTTACACACGGTGGTACGAAATAGGCACATAGGTCAATTTGAATTCGAATCTATGGTGCTAAAATATAGGGCACTGTTCGTTGATGTGAAAACAAGATATAAACTTGAAAAAAGACGTAGTTTCGCATACAAATTTCTTTCACTGATTTTCACAAATCGTAATTGTACAAAATCTTTAAGAATCATGGCAAAATTTTAGTAAAAAGTACCCGAGAAACTTACCTGCTTTATATTAATTTTGTGGAATGACGGGATGGTGACTCGACTTGTTAATGGCGTAAACGCTAATTGTTGTATACACTTTCTACCATTAGAGGCGATTATGACTGCCTTAGGTTAGAATAAATAGCGGGTGTACGATTTAGGCAAGTTTACCCTACCGAAGAAGTAAGACTCTCCGCTAATCAAAACTTTTCAAGGCAAGTTTTGAAAATGTTCAGTATTAGGTAAGCTTTCCCAGCGTGTAGCATGCATTCGTGACAATTCGCAACGCCATCATTATTAATTTCCGCGGCAACGAGACCGCCGAACGACGGGACAGCGATATTCTAAAGCCCGTTTCCGTTTCAAACAGCAAGAGAAAGAATTTCCTCCGCGGCAGAACCGCGTCCGGTGGCACGAACAAAAGTAACGTCGACGTTTTTTCGCTTGGCGCAAAATATTTATCGTCCCGCCAGGCAGCATCGCGAAAATTCGAGAAGAAAAGATCGCGAAACGAGGGGGGAAGGAAAGCCGCGGATACGAACCTGCCCGGGAATAATATATGTGAATAGAAACACGCGGGGGATAGCTTACGTGGTTGTGGCGAGAGTGAATTGTCCGAGGCCATCGGGGGTGGTGGCGGGGGCACGATTCCGGTTTCCGGTTTCGCCACCAGAAGAACCACGCGATCCTGGGTCGCCTTCAGCGTCGCCACTGCTTCCTCGTGCGTAACATTCTCGAGGTTTTTGTCGCCCTGCTGGAATCAAACGAACCCTCTTTTTTATCATCTCAATATGTGGGGGCAAACCCAATACGGTGAAGAATTTTGTGGCAGAGACTTATAGTTTCATTTTCGTCTTGTTAATCGCTTGTATCTGCATCCCAGAGTTAAAGGCCGGATGATTTTATTTAAATGAGCATCAAAGTGTCTCAAGTCGATGATAATGAAAGTTTGAGTATTTATAAATCCAGAAGCATCACTGTATAATATGAAACTACCCTTTACTGGTGATCATTTAGCTCCAGAGTTTAACTAATGAGACTGGGTTAAAATCGCAGAAGTTTTCCTTGGATTTTGGTCCTCGAACCCAGGAAAGACTTTTAGGAGCCCGAACTGGTTCTCCTCGTTTCGTTATTCGCGTTTCGTTAAGGCTACAGTAACGAGTAAAAAAAAATAGTTAATAAGATCAAGGATGGCAGGCGTGTCTGAAAGAATACAGAAGATATGGCCTTCTATCATCGTTCATTTCTCGCGCGAAATATTTCCCTTCGTTCATTAACGGCCGTTCATTCATCTCAATTTCCTAACGTATTCTTTCTCACCGTTGTGTCGCCTCTATTTATCCATTTTTCACAGGGAACGGTGTAAAAAAAATGGGATGAGAATGAAATTGACTGGAAAAATGCGAACTGCCGCACGCGCATCGGTCGAGATTTACCGAGACACGGTAATTGATTTCTTCCCTTCAATTTCTCCTGTCAATCACCGTTCCTTTATCCCTTATGGAGCACCGAGAGATGGATTACAGAATAAATATTGCGAGAATCACGCGCTTCGTCTGTGTCTGCCGTTTATTCCCCAGCAAATAGAAAATCTTCATTATTTGTAACGTAAATTTCAATATTATATATTACCCAATATAAGAGTTTAATAATTACACATTGCCACGCGTTAATTAGCCATCGATGGCTGACACGTGAAGAAAAGTCACCGTCGGGGGGGAACTTTCCACCCTGTGTCATAAACAACTGACGAACTTCTAGCAGCGTTCGTTGTTCGCAAGTATATGCCGACACGCAATCATGCAGAAAGTTAGATCGACTTGCAATCTGCCGTCTAGAGCGTCCCGAAAACTTTTAAATAAATCGCCCCCTTCTCCCTTAAACCTCCAAAGAACCTCTATCAATTGCAACGTCTTGGCGTGTGGCAATCTATTTAAAAGTTTCGCCAGCTTTTTAAATGTATACTATATCGGCCAACAGTACAAAACCAGCCGACTTATTGCTCCTTTCTATCAAGCTGAAGGTGTATATTTATTATCTGGCATATGATGACCAAGGAGTAGGTTATCAATAGGTATTTGATTTATTTGAACTATAGGAGGAACAGTTCGCACTATAATTCCTAGTATGACCTACAGAAAAGTGATGAACCCTTCATGAGCCACAATGAAATGAAGTTAATATGTGACACACCGTGTATGGAATAAAAATATGAAGATACAATAAAACGATACTACACGAATCGAAGCAACAGTGCGAGGTCGAAATGCCCCGAAGCATGAAACTTCGAAGTCATTGTTCCACGAGGATGTTGAAACGCCCGTTTCATGACTTTCGCGGGTTTTAAAATTGCGCCTGTCTCAACTATAAATCAAGCTGGCCGATGTGGCGATTGCGATCGTGACGTTTTTGGCGACGAGTCTCAAGGGGAGGACGCGCGCGAAGAAAAGCGCAAACCGTCGAAGCGGAAAATGGCGGGAAGCTGCGAAACTACGAGGCTTGCACCTGCAACCACAGCAACGAGCCGTGCACACTCGATGGAAGCTATCAATTACTCGTCGGGATCAAAAACCACTCTGAACTATTTTTCGCGAGGCCCCCGTACGGTCTCTCGTTTGTGGATCGAGGGCTTTTCAAAAATGTAGTTCAAAATTCACGAGTCCATCAAGTTCACATCTACGTGCAATATTTTCAATGATCAAATCATCTTGGAATTAAAACGAGTGAACTTCCGTTTGTACAAAATAAATCATTTTCTTGTCTAAACCAAATCTGTATAATCACGAGCAGGCACCTTTTTCAGAACACTTGAACGAAGAAAGAACTCGTGAATCATTAATCAAAGAAATTTTAAAAAGTATAAACTATATGAATGCCGATTCATTCAAACCTGTTTGGTATCTTGATTATTGATTTATTTACATATTTTATGAAGCCGGCATTTAAAAGAGCAGACAAGAACCTTCGAAAGGTGAAACTTGCTGTTGTAATATTTTAAGCTGTGACGTTGAAGTATTAGTTTTAGTTGAACGATAAAAGCGACGCGAGGAATTAAATCAGATCGGGAGCAGAATTCTGTCCAACTCACCAGAGCGTTCCTGACGGCCACCAATTTGTCACCGACGACAAGACGGCCATCCACTTGAGCAGCGCCGCCCTCCATAATTTTCGTCACGTAGATTCCATTGTCACCGGGTATATGCTGATTGCCAATACCACCGGCGATACTGAAACCGAGGCCCTTGTTACCCTTGATTAGCTCGATCTCGATCAGCTGCGTATGTCTCCGTCGGCGTACGTACTGAAAATTAATTCAGAAGCATTTGTTAGACACAATCCACTCACTGCCAACTGTTTCCACTAAAACACAACATTACTTCTACAATTCTACAAACTCCAATTTCTTTAAATTATTCAGGCTATAGCAGCTTCAACCGGAGCAGATTGATTAACAATCGATCGATCTATAGGTATGTATACTGTAATTCTGTGAAATTAAAGAATTAAACTAGTTACTAGCTATATAATATTTTGATTGCCAAGGTTTAAAGCTCAGTCGCGTCAAATTTGAGCGAACAGAATGTACGTCTTCACGGTGTAATTTAGTATCCCAGAATAAATCATACTTTCCCTCGTGCCTCCCTTCTGCGCGAGGCGCAACAATGAATCCGCGTAATTAAATACCCCTTCAATGGCTCACACAGGAAGATAGCCTCCTCCCTGGAGCATTTCCTCTCGTTTACTCGTGAAATTTATAAAGTGGGCTCATCTTCTACGATCACAGCTTTTCTCGCTAACCGATGGGAGCTCAATTGCGCCCGTTTTCACCCTTTAATGGATTCCTCTCCTGGGTTATCAATTTCACGTGAATTCCCTTTCTCGATAATCGATAAAAACTCGATCAATCGCTGGAACATTTGATACCTAAGTGGCCCGGTTTCTGGACTTAGTTCTACTTTCACTGTTGAATTCGTTTCATTCCAGTGTCGAGGTATAAGCAAACTTCGTAACAAACATCGATTTTCGATTTTAATTTTGCTTACATGTCTATTAAATTCGGTGATGATCAACGCGCTAATTAACGAAGAAACTAATATGGATCGACACTATTACAGAGGCTAATAAAGACCTCATTTTCACACAGTCTTTCGTTCATCGACGTCAGATTTAATTAAATCAATTTACCGTTGTTAAACTCTAATTCAACTGCCATCAAATTTTCAGATAACAAGTCACTCTTAAAGGACCACGTTTAAAACGTATTGCAACGAACAGAGTTCCGCGAGGAAATAATAATGCCTATACCGAGAACACTTCTACAATAGCCTCGCCCCTATTTTCTGGACACTCGAAAAAGGTTAATAACGCGCGGCTGCCTGACGAGAGCATGGGCCTGTTTCAAAAATCTCTCTGCCCCCGGAAAACAATATTTTCAGGTTACAAGGGCGGATGGGGCTATTCAGGTTAAACAACTAGCAATCATGACGCTTGAAAATTTATGTGGATCAAATTTCGCGAACGCGTTCACGGACTCAACTCTACATTTATTATTTCCTTTTTTTATTAAATGTTGCTACTTTCCAGTGACGAATAATTCAGAAGAAGCAACGCGAACGTTAATTTGTCTGTTCGAACTAACAGGTTACAGAGTTCTTGCATCGATTTTAAAGCACGTGACAGCTCGCCGTCATTGAAAGACAAGATTTTGGGGTCACAAGAATTACCAGATTAATTTACGGGATTACATCCCTTGACGTGGCAAGAGAAATCCCAGTGAGACGATCGCTCAGGAGATGTCGGTCGTTAGTCGTTAGGGTTGCGGGCACAGTTTCGGAAAAGCAGTTCGTTATAGGTACCCGGGATATAGGTTAATCTAATTTCCCGGGAGAAAGATGTTCGATTCTACTGTGCCGCTTATTGATTCACTTGAGTAATTCTTCAGCCTCTTTTTCTCTCTTCGAACTTTGCTACCCCGAATGCTAAACTACTTTAACATGTCAAAGTAGCAGAACAATTGTCGCATATATATTCCCAAGGGAAAGTAACAATGAAAAATAGACACTTACTAGTTTGACGGTGTTCCCCGCTCGTTTGAGTGCGTCGACGGCTGCCGCATGCGGTACGTCGACCACGGAGACGTCGTTCACCTGCAGTATCGTGTCGTTGACGCGCAGGCGACCGTCAGCGGACGCCGCACCGCCAGGTATAAGTTTCGTGATATAAATGGCGGTGTCGTTGCCGAAATGAGGATTGTCGGTGCCCCCGGCGATGCTGAACCCGAGGCCAGCACCACCCCTCTCGAGGATGATCTCCTCGTACTCCCAGTCATCGTCTCCGTTGACCTGCAACAACACATTTATTCCGCACGTTGAATTCACGGCGAAGAGCACGTTGGGAGATTCGAACAGCGCGGACACTTGACACTAACTGACATTGAGTTTTAGAATTCTGATAAACTCTGTAGTGGCGGAGGAACTGTGGTAGGGGGTTTGATAGCCGATTACGATCGGGTGATATGTTGGGGTGCTTATCGTTCCTACCTGAATATTTCTGGGTGTGCACACAAACCTGAAATCTACATGATCACGTGGTTTGCAATTATCGCAGTATGTGACGTCTACAAACACTGGGTAAGCAAGTATCACGGTAGAATGGGGATAACAGGAAAATGAAATCGCGAATGGCAGAGCGCGAAATGGCGAGAAATCGAAAACCAGAGGTACGAATGCAGCCCGATGCAACAGAAAGCACAGATTACAGCACTAATCCGCGTGCGGGTCAGTTCCTAATTACATGAGGGACTGGGCGTCCCGCAGAGCAAAGGAGTTAACTGGTTAATTGATTTCAAGACCCGCAGAGGAGTACCTATATTAGGTCGTGAGGGAGCTGGGATCGATAATGGCCGGTTATGGTAGTTATCGCGGGAACTGTGATACCGTTTCATAATGTTATAATCCGTTACACTTGAACGCGAGTGCTATCACAAAGGGAACGCTCGAGGATGTTCCGCGGAACAATGGGACTGAACTTCATTTCCTACCTTTCACCGAGTTTATTAAAACGATTTCGGCAAACCTACGTTTCCCGCTTTTAACGGCTTGATTAAATCAAACTTCTCGTGGCTCGCTCAGTTAGAAGAGAAATCTAGCAAGACACTTAAGAAATGATGAGCATCCCGCGGGGAAAGCCATGTGTTCCGATAAAATGGAATTTCCTGCAGACACGCGGCTACCATTCGCAAACAGTCAGGCTTGATTTCAAGAACTCGTGGATGATTCAGACACGCAGGCTATAACCAACACGCGGAATATCGAATCCTCTGGTCACGGGCTTATCGAGAAGCGGGGATCGGGGAGAAGCTTGCAGGGCACATACAAAGCTGGACGGGCATCCCGAAATGCATTTCGCGTGCCACTTGGTATCGCGATGACCCGCGCGCGCAATCACGGAGCCTCGCGACAGATTCGATGCACGCGGCCGCATCGGGCGCATATTGCCTGCGGAATCGCGAATTAATCGTCCCGAATTACCATTCTATGGAGCGGACTTGGACAGATGGAACGCGGCGTAAGGGTCCTCGTAGCCGGAGGTCCCTGTTACTCCGTTAACAGCCCTCGATGGGAGCGCGACGTTGACATTACGATGCAATTATGGTAGCGAACTGTCGCCTCGGTTAATCGACGATTACCGTCCGCGCGCCCCTGTGAATGGGAACGTTAATTAATCCGACCACGTTCGCGCCAGAAGAACCGGTCCACGATGCCAGAAGAGGCTGTTCAGTGGCTGGGGCGATATAGGAGTGAAATATCGCGGTCGGAACGAACGAAATGATAAATAGTAATTGGAAAACGACACGAGATAGCCGCGAGCATGTCGCTCGCGTGTTGTAAAGTTTTCCGGCGGGGCGGGGCGATAGGAATTATGGTAACGGTAGGGTTTCGTTGTCTGCGACGTTATGGTGGAAACGCGAGCGCATGATGCAACGGTAACGGCGGGGAATTCGCGACGGAAGGATTGAATCTTTGAAAGCAGAATTGCATAGCATGAAGTTTCAAGTTTAATATTGTGAATATTTCTCCCTTAACCATTTAGCGCCCACTGTGACATATACGTCACATCGTTTCCAGACGTATAAAAAAATCGATGGTCGAGAATTTTGGGTTCCGAAACGGTTCAATTCTCTAAATGGCTGCGAGATGCAAGCCACTGGTGCGTTTATCGCTGTAAATAATGTTTACAATAATCATGGAAACGTTTCGAGCGACTGCATGTTGGACATTTTTCGATAACGCGAAACGTTTCATTTAACCAGTTCAGAGTAAAAGTACTTTTGTTTACATTTTATTTGGTAGATACGTGTTAATGAATTGTTATACTAAAAGAATAATGCTTGTAAAGTTTGATTTACGAAAAAAAAATCGCTTTCTTAATCCGTGTATTGACGTACTTAATTTGACGTATTTGTACGTCACATCGAGAAAATCATATTTCGACTGGCTTTTTTGGGGGAAACCACGATGAAGTGCATGCATTGGGACCATTTTTCAGTTAACTAATTGCAAGAAATCATATCTGGGCCTTAAAGGGTTAACATTATTCCTCTCCGTCGTTTATCGCCATTGAAGCTCGAGAAAGTTAAGATAGCGACAGACGAATGCATCCCCGATTGATCAAATCGATATTCAAGAATCCCACCCTGGCGTCACAGCACGACGAATACCCGATAGAAGCAGCGTAATGCGAAACGACAATTTACCATTTTATTTGGTGCGTTTACCATGGTGGTTGTCATCCGTGCGCGCTGTTCCACCGTCGTTAACAACATTTTAAAACGCCGATAACGACATTAATGGCGCCTCGAGCTGGCACATCCGTGTATAATTCGAACTTTCATTCACATTCACTGTGTTCACTCCAACCTCGCGCACCGAATATCGACGTCACATTTGTCGACGTCCGAATGTCATTATTCTTTACCACGCTAGCGTGTCCCCGATTGCTTTAGAAGCTTTCTTCACCATTCAATTCGATGCGTCCACGTTCATTCAACGTTCAAAACCTAACACTTTCATTGCACTTCGCGGCAGGTCCCTGGTGGAAAATTTCAAGCGCGTAGCTTCTCCCGCCCCGACGTGGCATAAATCACCTGGATTGTTTACAAGCGGGAGCGGAAGCGTATTATAAAATGCATAATCGGTATCGAACGGTTGCGTAATACCGCGGAAAATTCACGTTTTGACGCGGGAGATTAATACGGCCGCTGACGTTTGCATAAAACCGATACCTCGCGCGAAGACCGGTTAAATTCGAGGGTGTATATCGTCCACGTCGAAGATTTAAAAATTCTCGCGCAGATACGGGCGCGATATCCACAATAATCTAATTAAATCCAATAATGAAAATGTACGAGTCACCGCAGGCCGCATTTCACGTCTGGCGGATGAATCGTTGACGCGGCAATAATTCCTCGATACAGGAATAGCCGGAACAGTCATGGACGATAAGTGGGATCCACGTGACGGTCCCCTACTTTTCGGGAATCGGTGCTCGAGTACGGTTCCCCTGGCGTGAACGATCGCGGGTCCGAGATCGAGGCGAGGTGGCCGCGGATGAGTCGGCCTTTCCCGAAGGCTGGGAAACGCGAAACTGCGACAGTCCTGTCACGGCGGGCAAGAAAGTAACGTTATCCGTCCGTGCTCTCGTTCCCGCGGAGCGTCACATGCTCGAAACTGGCAGCCTGTTCCGCCCGCGACTCGCGACTGTGCTCGCTCGCTCGCTCGCACGGGCTCGCGCTCGCGCGGCGGCAGTCATCGCTATTATAATATTAGACCACTGGCCGACTATTTCCAACCGGCTGTGAAAATATACCAGCGGCACGCGTACGGAGAGCGGAGAAGACACGGCTGCTGAAATAAGCCGTTCCTGGTCAGTCACACGGCTCGCCAACGGGGCTGCCGAGATTTACGGCCCCGTGGGTCGTCGATGGCAAGGCTGTTGCTCGACCATTCCACGAGTGTACGTATTCAGTTCATATTTTACGTCCACGAAGAAATCGTGCTAATCCTCTGTGAACTGTTCGCTTCGTGCGATCAACTGCCCACTGGTCTCACTTATTTCACGGTGAAACTACGAGATACTCTGGGATGTAACGTAAAATGAAAATTTGTAGATTAGGGCTGGGACTATTTGTTGAATTTTTCGGTATTCGAATATTCGAATACTTCAGTTGCTTAATTATTTGACGAATATAATTCGAATATCCAAGTATTCGAATACTATACGAATATCCAAGTATTCGAATGCTATTCGAATATTAAATTATTCGAATAGCCCCAGCCCTAGTGTAGATCTACGTGGACTCTCCGAATTTCCGGTGGACGGTAGAAGGTTTTGAACATGCACAATAATAGAATACACTAGAATTCGATTAATAGGGACTCTGTTTCATAGAGTCATAGATTGCTCGGAATAGGTGTATACCAGTGGCAGCAGCGGGATAAATTGAATCTAGCGTCAAAGCTACTAATATCACAATAGAATTAATCCGGGAGCCATGCTGCTCAAGTACAAGTAGACCCGGAAACAACTTTACATCATCATCCACATCCAAGCCAAGCTACAAGGAATATTTGGGAATCTAATTGAATCGTTCGATACGCGTGTATATACAAATATTCGTACATTATCGAGCATCTCCCGTTGAAAGGGGCATTTCCTTAAGCGCGGGATTAATTCGGGGTACAGTGCGACCGCTGGTAATTCCGTTGGCAGGATTCGCGGAAGTTCGCGGGGGATGGGTTCTCATGTGTGTAACGCGGGATACGGCGTGAAAGACCAACACACGGTGGTCCCGGAATCTTGGCTCGAGAAACTCCAACCAGGTCCCGGAGTCCGTTCCGTTCGTGTTTCGAATTAACATCGGGACTCGGAACCGACAGCTATATTCGTCGGCCTTTGTCGGAACGCGGCTCCCAAACCGCGGGTAAAGATAGCCGCGCGTTTCGCGGCGAGCACCGGTGATTTCGAGCCGTGTCGACCTTGAAAATAATTGCCTACCCTCGTGCGCGAATTAATTTCAATTCTCCGCTCGCGATTCGCATACGATACAATTTTCCTTATCATTCGGATACCGTCAAGGACCCAGTTCCTGATCATTTAAGATGCAACGGGAACAGTTTCTGATAAACCTAAAACATTTTACTATGAGCTATCAAATGTTTGCGTATAAATTTAAAAATACTTCATAATTATTTAGTAATTTTTTGGAATAAATTTGTATCTTGGTAAACTTATTATTTGGTATTTATATACTATACTGATCAGGAACTGGGTCCTAATCCCGCCACGTTCCATGCGATGCATTTCAATATCTACGGTATTTAGATTTTTCAGGTGGATACTCTAACAAGAAAAGGAGACCTCGTGAATTCGAGGGTTTCGTACTCCATGAGAGGTTAAAAGCCGCCTAAAGTGCAGCGTGCATTCACTGCGTGCTCTTAATGTACCGAGTGAATATTTCATAACAAGAAATGTACCGTGCAGGAGAACTTATGCACTCCCGGAGAATTCTTGGCGCAAGCAGTATCCTCATACATTCAATTATTTTGTTACAGACATGCAACCCTTGTAGCATGATTTTTCTAAATGTTCAGTGAAACGAGAAGTATGTGGATTTTTTGATCAACGTCGTTGCGCGTCGTCAATTCGGACTACTTTCCACCACGGGGGCTAGAAATTTAATTTACCGCGACTGCTTTTCCATGGTGCAGGCGACATGGTACGGAATAAAATTTCTCAGAAAGAGCAGCGGCACAAAGGTGAAAAAATCGCACCGACCTCGGGGTTTGAAAAGTTTTATAGGGAAGCTTTCGCCCGCTTAGACGTGGCGCGGAATCCCACGGAGTGATTCAACGCAGTCACCATTTTAACGACGAATGAAAATACCGGGTGTATCCGACAGGAATGCTTGGCCCTCGCCCTCGTCGCCGTAAATAGCAGATTCTCCTAAAAAAGGGGAGTTGCTGGCTGGCAGGCGCGTTATTAAGGGCGAGATGATGCGCTCAAGTCCGTCGACCCGTTCCACCTTCGCCCCGCTTGCAACGCCAGGAATCTTTTAATACCTTGATAACGTAATCGCTTTTTCCGCATTCGCGTAAAAGACATTCTAATGGATTACATTCATCTTGATACTAATTCATCGAATGCTTGAAAAGCCTCCTATTTAGCGGAGAACCGCGGAAGCTCGTCGGTTTTGCCTTCCCATTATTTCTCGCAAATATGTAGTTCCCGGCGGCGTTTCAGAAAAATTAATTAGACTTCGAGGCGCGAGAGGCGACTCTGATTATTATAATATCAAGGTGAGCGCAGAACTCCCGGGGACTCGGCGGAATATTAATTTCACGCGCGTCTGAATAAATTCAGGCGACGAGAAATTTGCTTTTAAACTTAATACTTCCTCCATGCTGGGCTGGGCAGGCCGAGCGCATATATATTACATCCTAAAGTAAGGTAAGTAACGCAAGTGCGCGTACCTAAGGTGCGTGCAAAAGGCGAGAAACCGAGTCGCGTTAAGCGAAATTAACGCGAGAGGTAACCGGAGCCGCGCGGAACACGCGGCCGCCTTTTGTCTTGGGAAATTAAAACGAAAAGACTCGTTTCGTTGTGTTCCGGGATTCTAGAGGAAGCTGCGCGCGCGAACCATTTCCAGTCCCTCCGTCGCGGCACCAGAAATATTTCACATCACCGCCGAAAACGATACCGAGAAACGCATACCTAGACGTCTCCCCTGCAACCCTTTCAGTTTTTACCCCTCGAAATTTAATTAAAACGTTCATCGGCGGTATCAAACAATTTCACATTTCAGAGCTACGTAGGTACGTTAGTCCTGTGGAATTTTTAATTCTACGTAAATTGCAGCAACGGTCGAGGGCAGTGTTTCGTACCTACTCCGTTTTGTTTGTTTAAAAGCAGGGCCCCTTCCACGAACGCGGTGCATGTGGAATTCGCTGCAGTTTTAAACTGATAAAAATGAAACTGAGCGGCTACGTATAGTGGGAACAAAGGTCAATTGACTTCACAAGACCATCAACCTCCCGCTTGTAAGTGACGTGAACGACGTGCTTAGTGTAATTCAGTAGGGATTGGAGGAACACATAAGCCAAATACAATCGGTGGAACGAGTGTCAGAGATCGTAGTAAGGGGGGCATTGAATGAACGATCCGAGCGAGCGTTGCGCTCGAGGCGAGCAAATGGAACGCGCGGAGATGCGGTCACGTGCAGGGTGACACAACGATTGTTACATCAATATTAAACATCTGCGGAGCGTGGATTTGCGGCACGCATCGCCATGAAGCAATCGACTATCGCCCCTGCACTTGACACCCAGCGAGGAGTCTCGAGATCAAGTGGTTCAAGTGGTTATGGCCCATGAATCGCGTTCCTCGAATAGTCGACTCCGATGGCTGTGCAGTGCACGGCCTCGAATCGACGATAGTAACAAAGCGAAGCTTCTCCTGTATCGTCACTGATTCCCTTTCACGCTCTAACATTGATACTAGGGTGGAGCTTATTTTTCAACTATGAAAATATGATCTTCTCACCTCCTCAATTTGTTCCTTTCTATAAAAAATGAAATCCAGCAGAACAAGAGCACGATTGATCTATATTTAGGGGTAGCTCAATGATGGTGAAATTTCCAATGTACATACATGATAATTATATGGAACGGCTTGGAACACTAAGTGGGAACTCCACACTAAGTGGAACTAGAAAGTTACTACTGATTTGTTCCTCTAGATACATAAACACTATATAAAAACTTTGGACAATACGAATAGATACATTCTTATATTTAGGGGTAGCTCAAGTGAGTCAAAGATTATAGAAATTATGAAAATTCAACATATAATGGCCATATTTTAATTTATACATTTACGGTACATTACATTGTCATTTGAATTTGATAATTTGTTAAATTTATTGTTCACAAATGAATGTATTTGAAAACATTTATAGTGATCCATGCCTTTCTATATAATTATCATGGTATGTACAAAAGGCATGGAACACTATAAATGTTTTCAAATACATTCATTTGTGAACAATAAATTTAACAATTTATAAAATTCAAATGACAATGTAATGTAACGTAAATGTATAAATTAAAATATGGCCATTATATGTTGAATTTTCATAATTTCTATAAGGTAAATGTCCCCATTAGCGACCGCTTAAGAGTGTGGCTGGTCCGAAATAGTAATTTCTTTACTAATATACGACAATGTTTGAGTAAAGTATGGATCATTGTATTTTTTGGAGTATCTAGTTTCTTAATCAAATTAGTTTTAGAGTAATATTTGACTATATACACAAACATTATGGTGAAAATTATATTGGACCTGATGTCCCCTTTATTGACCAACTTGTACCATTTTCAATTTTCTGCTACAATAATGAAAGAAAATGAATATTTTCTTTTTATTTTATAATTCTGTATATATTTCTAGTTAATTTGAGTAAGTTACTGCATGGATCCATGTATTTTTATTGTTAAATTTGCGAATTTAATGATATCTGTAGTATAACCTCACGTTATTAGAATCTGTCAACTTTCGTGTCAATGACCGACTCCTAATTTACATGTGAATTTACTTAAAGATGAAACAATAAATTACATAGGCTTTAATTATAATTTCTGAACTTTCTGGTTGATATTTCGCTTTCTGTATTGCAATAAACAATAACAAATTAATAATTGGTCACTAATGGGGACGCGGTGGCTAATGGGGACATTTACCTTAATCTTTGACTCACTTGAGCTACCCCTAAACATAAGAATGTACTCGTATTGTCCGAAGTTTTTATATAGTGTTTATGTATCTAAAGGAAGAAATCAGTAGTAACTTACTAGTTCCACTTAGTGTGGAATTCCCACTTAGTGTTCCAAGCCGTTCCATATAATTATCATGTACATTGGAAATTTCACCATCATTGAGCTACCCCTAAATATAGATCAATCGTGCTCATGTTCTGCTCGATTTCATTTTTTATAGAAAGGAACAAATTGAGATGGTGAGAAGATCATATTATCATAGTTAAAAAATGAACTCCACCCTAATGTACATTGGTAATTTCACCATCATTGAGCTACCCCTAAATATAGATCAATCGTGCTCATGTTCTGCTCGATTTCATTTTTTATAGAAAGGAACAAATTGAGATGGTGAGAACATCATATTTTCATAGTTGAAAAATAAGCTCCACTCTAATTCATACTTTCACAGTCTAACGTGAATACTAAGATATAGTTAAAAGACATGCAACATATTCCTCCAGCACTACCTCGCACCTTTACACAGAAATAGGCACTCATAGTCTGAACAAATACCCAACATTATTGCATCGTATCTCGCAAGATTAACAATCCCTTGAGCAACCCAGGCTGAAATCACCCAGCTTAAGCGGGCGATCAAAACGAATTAAACAGAGGAACGTTCCCGCGTGCCTAGAATTTAGGAAACGCTCCGAAGGTAATCTTTCCTCATTCACGCCCGATGGGTTTGCGTAACGGATTCGTTATTCCCCGGGTTGCGCAACGGCCCCCTATATACGGAGCCCACTGGCGCGCTGCAACCTTGGTTTTCGATATCCAAAGAAGGCCTGCCTTTCCTGATGCTTGTGTCTCTGCAAGGATGTTCACGGTTGCGCTGTTCGGTGTCCCGTTGCATCTGTCGCGGCCGGAAATGGTATGCGGAGCGTATCGCCACGGCGCGTCTTTCAGTACCTACGTCCATTGCGAGTCGGAACGTCGAACTCTGAGACCGCGCGAGGCCATAGGAGACCGGAATGAGAAAGAGGATCAAAGGTGCGAAGGATCGCGCTCTACTATTAGTCGACTGTCGCGCTACGAGAGGACCGCCGCCAGCCGCGATATTCGCGACGGCACCGAAATTAGCGCCCCGACACAGTAGCGTGTTGCGCGGCCGCTGGTTTCGAAACCCGCGGGGCAAGCGAAAAATTCATTTTCCCATTTCGGTAGAGCGATTTCGGTCCATTAATAGCTCGCCTCGGCGAAAGGTCGCGCACGAAAATGTGCGCGGATGTCCGGCATCGTGCCAGGCAGCATCAAGCCCCGAACGATCCCGAAAGGGGGCGGTCTTTAAGGGGGAGAGACCCAAAAAGTTTTCGAGTTTCAGCGGCGTGCACGCGTCGCCTGGCCGCGACGCCCAGCCAAGGTGAGAGGCGAAGTGAACGAGGTCCAAGTGCAGTTCCCTCGAAACTCGAAACTACGCCTGCCGGTGGCTACTCGGCGAGGCACGGGCGCATTAGCAAAATTGGAGTAACTCCAACTACGAGGCGTCGGATCGGCACCGGACTTTATACCCCTTCACCCCTCCCATTATGTTTCGTTGTTCTCCGTCCCCTTTCTCTTTCCTCGCTATCAGAGAGCTTCTATCGCTGGCCTGGCACCGTCTGCGCGGACTAATTGCAGCGTTATCCCGAAGAAAAACGTTGTCCGCCTCTTTCAGACGCGGACTGATAGCCCCCGCGCTTCGTTTTCCTGGCATTGTAATGGAGCTATTGGAGCCACTTAGCGGTCAACACTTTATTAGCTGTGATACCGACGCTAACGCACAGTGCTATTCATCTCTATCGATTGTCCGAATTATTGAGACTCTACGATTGCAGATTTTGTGCACCGAGGAATGTGGAAGGAGAGTGAATTCCTGCGCTAATGAGCGATGGAAGATCGTAGGATGAAGTTACGTGTATGTAGGAGTGAACACTGAAGCGTTAGAATTATAGGTTGTTGAGGGGAAAGTTATGACGGCGCTGGGAGACCGCGTGTATTTAGAGACTTCAGATGCAATTCTAATTAGAAGCAGGGCGTTCTAGCGAACAGTAAATCATATTATTATCGTCTACTTGGCGTGCGCTGCTCGCAATCAGTCTGATGCGTCTCGGACACCGGGCGAAATTGCAAAAAGTTCACGCGCGGCTTGGCAAACGGCGGACCATCGCATCTCCGCTTGTATTTCGAACAAAACGATGAAGCGGGCGAAGCCGCATTAATATCCTAATGGCTATTCCGGTGGATATTTCAGGTAATCAGCGAGGGATTTCCTTCTGAGCCTCCCGCGATATATTTCATCCTGCAGAAATTCATAGTAGGTACATACGCACGGGTTCATGCGATTACCGTGCGGCTTTCTTCCTGGCAAGGCTGCGTCGTAAATATTTCCAGTAGTCAGAATGCTTTCGGTATTCTTAACAACGGCATCCAAGATATTTCCGGGACGCAGAAATGCTTGAGTATTTTCATATCGTGCCTGTACGTTACTGTTATATTACCGGAATTGCCGCGCGAGTAATTAAAAATTCCCGACCGTAGGCGAAAGATCGGAAGAATTTTTATATTGGGGATGGTACGAACGACGCGTTAAATGCCGGGGAATAAAATGGGAGAAGCTGGCGTTATTAATGTCGCACCGCGAATTAACACGAAGTAACATTTTCGCGTGGTTAATGCCGCAACGGAAAATTAAATATTCTTTCCGCGATTTCATTAGCATAATTCCCGGCCCCCGTTATTCCCTTTTGTTCCGAATTTAAATACAGAGATTAAAAAATAATTGAATTACAATCGAAATCATTCCACGCTTTGGCGGTCGGCCAGAGTCTGTGTTTCATCAACCGATCGCTGTTACACGTCACGGCGGTTCCCAGAAGCTGAGGGATTTTAACGAGCAATTAATTCTTAATCGCGTGATCCATCGTAAGGTCCAATTTTCCGGCACGAAAAACCGCAAGCCGCCGGATAAAAATGCGACCGTCGATTACAGAAATTTCCTCGTTGACATCTATCCTTTCGCGTGCGTCAAACTTCATTTCTTTAATGAAACCACTATAATTATAAAAGAAACACAGTGCGTCTCTGGGACGAGTGATACCTTCTAAATATTTCAGCGACTATTTCCTTGGATGTACATATTTCGGAGCATCAGTGAACGCTGTTTATTCAGAATCCCACTGAGGCATTCTTCCCTCCACGGAAAATCGAAGTCCACTGCAACAGTTCCCGACCATTATTTACGCATCCCCCTCAGCTATTGGATCATGGACTCCGCAGGTTCACGCGCGAGCTCCAACTATCGCGAGAATTTACGAGGCACGGAACATCGGATCCGAGGAAGGCAGCTACCAATAGTATAAATCCCCACGGCCAGCCGAGTTTCGCAAATTAAACACACCTGTAGACTCGAAACGCAGCGTCCTATATAATCGGCTGAAACGGCAAATCTGGCGTCATAATAATCACGATTTCGACGGCTCAAAGACTGAGTGGCATCGTGGCGTTCTAAATACCGCGGGATTAATTCCCGGCTTAATAAATCATTGCGTCCCGGGGATTTTAAATAAAGAGGCCATGGTCCCCCTTGAAGGTGAAGTTGAATTTTCAATGCGTTCCACGGGGCGTTGGAACGGCGCCCGTGGCCTAACAAACGCGTTACAAAAACCCCGATGAAATATCTTCGGATTCCGTCGGGGCGCAGAAGAAAATCCGTCGGAGGAGGGCTGGAGGCCGGAATGGCCTTAATTAATTCAAATTAGACGAAATTTCCAGAGCAGCCCATTGCTCGATGCATAAATAAAGATTAGGCGAAGGACGCTCGCGACGCCTGCGCTCTCCGGGCACCACGGATCCGGGGCTAATTTATTCATAGATCAATTAAGAAATGCGAGGGTTGGGTAGAGGTGAAACGGAGGTAAATTAAGCAGGAAAGGACAAAAAGTTTCCCGACGAACGTGCCCACGTACATGAAAGGGTGAACGCCTGAAAATGGCTCTGGCAAGAGGGTTGGGTAGGCAAAGCGCTTAACAAGAATATTAATTAAAAGGGGCTTGTGTGGACATTTTAAAGACCAGGAATTCAAGAAGGACTTCTGCTACTGATAGATATTTGCACCCATTGTTACTCGTTTGTAAGAATGAACTGTAGGTACTTTACGAATTCTGATGCGTAGGGGAAGGTATAGACGGGTCTCAAGTCGTGCAACAGAATAACAAGCGGGTTCGAACTTTCAAACTCGTAGGATTTGGTACCAACGAGTAGTTTGAGGAAGTTGAGGGTTCAGAGGGAGTACCGAAGGTTTCTGAGGTCCCTGAAGTTTTGTGATACCTGGGGTCCCTCGGATCTCTGAAATTCCTGAGGTCTCTCGAGTACTTGAGGTCCCCTATCATTGCCGTCTAAATCGAAACGATGTAACGAGATGGGAACACTTGTACACCTCTCAGCTAAAGATGGACAAGATTCTCGAGCACCAGTTCGCAATCTATTGATACAATTTTTTATATCGAGGTTCAGGCTTCCTCGCGGAAGACAAAAAAGAACGGAGCATAAATACGATTGGCCAAAATTGGTCAGGTGAAATATTTCGATCGTTTAGAATTCTAGGTAACGAAAACCGAGTCCTTCAGTTCGTAGATCCTTTGAGTCGTACACAAAAAGCTCGAAGCAGGAAAAATGCAGTAGAATTTACTTTGGGCGAAAACATACGAACCGCGATTATCATACAAATATTCATTTAACAGTGTTTCCGTGGTTTTCCATACTCGATGTAACTACACAGGGAAACGGGTACCGAAATTGGAACTAAGCGAATTGTGAGCTGGCTTTGACGCTCTGAAAGAGCGAAAATTGTACCGAGGCTCGCGTCCTTCGTGAGAAAAAGAGAAATAAAAGAAAGTGAAAAATGAAAAGGGAATGGGTCACTGTGTGCGCTGACGGTGTTACGGCCCGTGCGTTAATTTAGGAGTACTTCAGAGGAGGCAATTATGCGTGCACGTGTATTCTCGCAAAATTTTAATATTTGCAGTTCGCGACACGGTTATTATTATTATTTCCACATTTCCCTGTCGCTGCACAGTTGACAGTAATTTAGTGGGGAGCGTGTATCTTGGGATCAATATATTTTTCTCTATTTTCTCTTTATTTTTGAATATTGGTCACGCAAATCATGGGAAACGTTATTGATATTGACGCAAAATTTAATGCCAATATGACGAGGAAGCAAATGTATCCGCGAAATGAATTTTCGCAAGATTGAAACGTTAAATTCGCGGGGCTAGTTCCAGAAATATTAACTCGACTCTAACGTAATCACGCGAAACCCGTGGAGGTGTGGTTTGCTCGACGGGCAGAGCGTTGAATTCACCGTGGATATTCCATTATTCTGACCATTAATATCGTTCAGAGATTACCTCTCGAAGAACATTTCTAAAAAAAACTAAAGAGCAGCGAAACTTTAAATTTTGCTGCTCTTCGCTGAGAACTGCAAACCAATTAGATCCTTTAAATGAATCGACATAATTACTAACAGCAAGGAAAGAGCTCCACCGTTCTCGTACATACATACGTCTAGTTTATTAACGATTCAATTAAACCTAATTGGTTATCGGCGTACTCGAAACATCGGACTTATCCGAGCTTCCCTCGCGGATATTCGTTCCCCTAGGCGAGCAATAATGAAACCGTTGAAAATGAGATTCACACGGGACAAGAAATATGCCGCGGTAAATTAATTACACGTTGCACACCGAGCAAACCCGACATGAAATTCTTGCCACGCAGTGCCGTCCTGAACATCTTAATCTCGGTATTAAATTGCAAGGCGAAGAGGAGCGAGCTCCCGAGTCCGTTAACATTGTCGTTGATTCGTTAATTAAACTCGCGTCTCCGCTAATATATCGTGGCGAAATTATTTCTAGTAATCACACATCATTTCCCCAGCACCGTGCGAAATTTCGCCGCTCGAACCTCTACCCAGCGACCTTTTTTACGCGAAACACGCTCCCGAGTGAAGCGAATTCCAAGGATGGCGATTTATGAGATACCAGGACAATGTGCTTCGACCTTGCAATAATTGCAAAATATTTTATCGCGCTTGGCTTAAACACGCGCACACTATCCTACACGAGCCATCTGGTCTCGCGGGGCGAGCCATAAAACAGCATCGCTTTAAAATTTCCAAGAAAATCGTCAACGCGGACACTCGCGTGCATCCGGTTTAATCGCGCGAGAAGTAACGTTCCGTCAAATTTCTCATTACGCGCACTGAGTTATGCCGTCGTTGGACATGCACGGCCAGCGACTTCCTGACTCGCAACCAGCCAGAGTAACACAAGGCAACTTCGTAGCTGGTTAACGAAGTTGAACATAACCGCCGAATCACTGCGCGAAGGGGCATTACGGGAGCAGACAATTTCTTGGGCGACACTTTGACGGGCTAATCCACGAAACGCTAGGGTTTCTATCGTGTACGATAAACTGTGTTGGGAAGACCTGGAGGATCTAAGCTTCTGGAACTTGCCTGCCTTGGTAATTTTCAGTACGACGCTGTTTTACACTGGATGTCGACGATTCGAGCTGCAACGAAGTTCTGACGATTCAACTGGTTGCAGTAATTTCTAAGAGAATGCGCGACTATTTTATTTAATTACAGCGAACTAAAGCATCTAAGGGAATGCCTATTTATTTATTTCTCGCGTTAGTGCTCGATGCAAGTATAAGAAATCATTTTCGGTTTCTCCGATTTCCTATTATCGTATATCGCTTACTTACTTAGCCCCCGCGTAATCCGATAAAGCAGTACGGAGATTTCGCGTGTGAAAGGTGGAGGCAAGCAACGTTTGACAATCCCGCTTTCGCCACGCAAGAAACATGGGTGTAGCAGGCGATCGGAAGGGAAGGAATCCGAAAGAAAAGCAGACGAACGTGACCGGCATAATGCAGAGTCGAATTCTTCGAAATCGAGGGGAGGGAATCCTTAGCGAGGACACGCTGACGTGCAGTACAACCACGGAATAAATTTACAACCCCTTGTATACGGTTGACGTTAGTCACCCTCTTGTCTCGCCCCATAGTTTGCCACTTTCCCGGCCAGGATTGCAGATAACCGTCTGTTTTCCAGGTTATCATTCAATTTCCCTCTATTTCTATACATTTCAATATAGCTTTTCCCCGTTTAAAATAATAAATTGGTATACCCAATATTTCTAGAGCGACTGCTATAATTCCCATTTTCCCCAAAATGGCTCCCCGAACCAAACATTATCCTCCAATCATCTTTTCCAATCCGTTTGATCCGGAGATGGACTTACACTGCAAGCAGCCGGTATATCAAATCCACCTTCTCCCGTGGCAGCATCGCTCGCGCAGGGTAGATCCGTTTAATGACTACTTCATCGATTTTACGTCCCTGTATTCCCATATCCTGGCAAGATCCCGGGATTAAACGTCCGACCGGTTACCCAGCCAGCTAAGCCCGCCATGCACGATGAAATTTTCAGCGTGCCGTTTTGAATACCCAACTACCATTCCACCGTTCGAAAGGTTCCGAACGTCCGCGAGTGGCCGGGAAAATCCGAGGGAGTTCCTCGACAGAGCACGCGTGATTTGCCGCGGAGCGCGGGTAGAAGAGGGACAGGAGGTTCGAAAACACACCTATGGCCAGTGATCCTCGTCAGGAGTTTACTACCCCGTGCTCCAAGCTTTACGGAGATAGAATGAACCGCTCTTGTCCCCCCCACCCGCGACCGTCGTTCCCCGTTTTCTATCGAGGATCGAGCCAAGCGAACCACTGCCAGGGAGCTAGCCCTCTTTCGATCCAACGAGAAACTTCATTCCACCCTGGCACGTACCATTTACGGTTTACGCCCGGGACTTTACGATCTTATTCCATGCTCGCGATGCTCAAGCACCGGGCGGCTACATCCAGCCTTGGCCTCGCCTCTATCTGAAACGCTTAGAGCAACGAGCTACCGCCTCTGTCACCGATACACGGTAGATATTATGGTAAATAGGTTTTCGGTAGCCTAGGTGAGGAAACAACGGCGAATACAGAGGATTGATTTATAATTCCTCGGAGATATTGTCGGCGATCTGATGGTGATATTGAACTACACCATGTCGATTATTATTATATTCGGATGAGGGAAAACCAAGTCCTAGTGTTTCGTATTTTCCAGATGGTTTACAAACTATTACTGTTATTTAATTTGATGTAATTTAATTATAACAGACGGGTTAGACAATCCTTTGGTACAATTCATTAGAAATGAGGTAGAAAAACGGATGCACATTAAGAAAGAAAAACAGAGAGTAAAAGAAAAGGAAAAAATGCACGGGTTTACAATGCGAAAAAAAATTAAAACCGGCTTCAAAAAAATAAAAATGCACTAAAAAGTGAAAAATAATTTTTTCCTTATTTAATTTACGACTCTCAACTTTTTATGTCGATAACTTATCATTTGCACTGGGTAAATATGGCGCTGATATATATAGACACAAAATACTACATAAAATAATAATTATTAGGTGACAATAGTCCTTATTAACCAGAACTGTCAAAATACAGGGCTAATATTGATGCAGTACGGGGTGGGACAACCGCGGGGCATCGCCCTCTTTCGAATAAAAAAAAAGATCATCAAAATCGGTCCATATGCTGAGGAGTTATGCGTGGACAAATATAACAAAAATACATACGGGTCGAATTTTATATCCCCCTCCTTTTCGAAGTCGGTTAAAAATGACTCATTCGTTGGTTTAGAAGAGCGTCTTTAGGAAGAGTGCACATGACAAAGAACATGTGAAAGAGGACAGCAGAACCGGTAGTGGGTGGCGAAGTGGAAAGCAGACAGCCAAATCGCGGGGACACGCGAACAGGCTTTATATCACGAAGATAAAGAAAATTGGATGCTTCGAGGCTCCTTTTCCTCGTTGGATAAGATCCTGCTCGGTCCGCCGCGGTGGGAATTAAAAAGTTAATGCCGTTAAACTTAGTGCAAACGATTCTAAAGTCCCCCGCGGTGAATCAATCACTATGTCGGGCGGAGCAGTGTACAAATAAAATGGAAACGAACGGTCATAAAGTCGCGCGGAGTCGCGCACGAGTCATCTCATTTTTCACGGAACAAAAATTCCTCGCGTACTTTAAAAAGGCGAAGTGACGCGGAACAAAGTCCCCCCTCCCCCCCCCCCTCTCTTAGACTTTATCTTTCCTTCAAATGACCTGTACGACCCGGCTTCTGTACCCTCTCTGCGCGAGCCTGCGAAGATAAATTGGCCGGAATTGTTAGGTGCTTTTTAAAAGTCCAAATGAACGAGGGAAAAAGGGGGCAAACGAAGTCCAGCCAAATAAACTGCGTACAGTTTACGTACCATTTTCACTCGTCCACCCAGGTAATACTTTCCAACGTTTATTCGCCTTTAAATGCATTGTCTTTAAAGAAATAAAAAGAGTTACTTTAGGAGGAAAACTATACTATTATTCGAATGTGGAAGATAATTGGATAATTTTGATAGGAAGAAGAATGTTTTATAATTAGGTATTGGTTGCAGTGCATTCCGCGCTTGAACGTATACCAACAAAAGTGCTTGAAAATAAAAACGTGTATGTCTACTAATTATTATTTAAATATCACAGCCAACGAACAGTTGGGAACTTATATTCACAACTACCCGAAATCGATTCCTTTCGTAAAACGTGTCTTTTTGGGCGTATCACAAATTACTCTACACCCTGCATAACATTGATTTCGAATTCGTAATTACTCTGCCAGAGTCGATCGAGAACAACCGAGAGAACGCTACGCCTCGTGCAAAGTGCAACCTTTCTGCTGCACCCACCCTCATGCAGCGACGCATTATTTGCCAGCCGAAGTTGGCACACCTGTGGGAAAGCTCATGTGCGCGTCAGGTTCCAGCTGCGGGTAGACTAATTCTAATACAAACATTTTGGACCGATTGGCTTTAAGTCTTAAGGATTTGGGATGTTTTGCGTGACCTCAATCATTTTCAGATCATTAAGCTTTCTTCAGTTATTCACTACTTTCCGAGAAGGTACATGGCTATACCAGTCTAAGAATAAAACAAAGTGGAAAATGTGTATTATATTACGCAGACGATATTCGAAATTAAGAGACAGCATAAAAGTGTCAACTCTGAGCACCATTTTTCAGCATCTTCAATATTTTCCATCTGGAAATATCGAAATGATTTTAAGCGTTGAATCTACAACGTTTTACTATTCACAGCAATAATATTTGAATTAACAGGAAATTGATGAATTTATGTTCGTGATTAATTGAGAAATAACCCGAGCAAATATATACGTTTACGATAATGAGATGCATAAATTGGTTGCAGGTTCAAAATTCATTTCTGCTTATTTATCTGCAGGAATTGTTTAATTCTGTTGATAATTAATACTGTGGGTACGACGCCAGAAAGGTTGAAAATGTTGGAATAATTATTGACAATATAGGAAAGAAAGGAGAAAAGTATTCATTGTTACGCTATTCTAATTGAGGACATTGTGCGTGGCGGCTAACATCCGATGACCGGAAAAGAGTAATTATTCATAATACCTATGCCGATGACTGTTAATATTCATTCCACGATTCCTGTAACCGTAACCACGTATCCGCGATCAGAAACAAGCTAGAATACGTTGTTGCCCATTAATAAAATGAGGCGAGTAGAATTGAATAATTCAACGAGCCGAAGAAGCAGAATCATTAGCGTGAATCCTCGAAAGGGCTCGAGCGATTAACGGTTACAGAGTGACTGAGGGCAGTCATTAGTTACCAAAGGTATCTTATTTTCCGTTACAGCTGTAAAGTCGAACGCGTGTGGACAGTGATAAATCGTAGTTGCGAAGTGCTCGTTACGATGCTTCAGTCTTTCCTATTTTCGAAGCAAAGACCTTAATAGTTGAGACTTTGATTGAGTTCACGAAAGAAAACTCCAGAATATACAACTTATATATAATGATCCACATTATTTTTTACCAATCGGTGACGCGAAACGTAAACCGGAATTCATGTAAAGTAAATAGTGTACCATCTGATACATAGATGGCATTGCTGTCCATTATCAATTATTAATTTGAAGAAGATCGCGTATTGTTTCTTTAGGAATCAGTAAACAAGTGACTAAGTAATCAAAGCGACGAACTTTATCGTAAAAAAATGTGTCGCAATAAAATAGCATATGTAAGTGTATTCAAATTATTTTCTCCGTCGTATTCTTCTTAAATGATTTTTAAGAAGATTGTATATGCGTCTTCTTGTTCATTTAAATGTATACATAATTATATATTCTGGAAAAAATAGCGTCGAGCAGTATACTCGTATTTAGGTGTTAGACATCGTATCGAATGGAGACATTTAAATCGCCTTCCACCTTGAGTGATATATTTCACTGATAATAATCTACGTTCGAGTAGGGAACAAAAACGACCACGCAACACTGAGAACGATCCACCGGTTGGATAAGCATCGAAACGCAAAGTGACATTCGTTTCCTTCAATTTAACCGCGCCCAGAGGCCCAATAGGCGCCCTTCGTGGGGCGGAAAGCCGATTCGTGATCCGTCGCCAACAACTAATCTCGGCAATTTGCGTGGCCGTCGAGGGACGCGTGGGGACACCGACACGCACATGTCATCCCAGCGTGATTTATATGATGTGTCCCGTTATAATGCCGCCCGACCATAATGCAATTGTAGGGGGCTGCAAGAGCAGGAAGTGACATGAAGAGCGACCACGTGGTAACCACTGCACGCGGTGCAACTGCTTCTATCGCCAATAAGCTAGGCATAAATTAAACGCAGCGAAGTCTTCTTACGCAAAAGCAAAAATATCCCATTGTATTTGCTTTACTTTACGCTCGTTTCTTTGAATACCACTGCATTCGTTGTTGCTATCCTCGTCGAATTACCATGAAACGATGCTGACTACCAAGAATGGCGACCGATTGCGATCATAATGGCGGCGTTAACGATCAGTCGCGCGATTATAACACGCACACGCGAAAACAAGAGGGTTAGGGTAGGTAAGCCAGGAATGTAATGGAATTAGGATTTCGATGAGCCTGTGTAATGCGAGACAGGGTGTGTTTTCCCGGGGGGGGGGGGGGGGGGGAGGGAGGTGCGAGCTGCTGCACAGAATTTCGAATTTCAGAGCCGCCGCTTGGGGACCGAAATTGTGCCACAGGAAAACGGACGAGCGGAACAACTCGCGGCGATGCCACTCGCCGATAAGACGAGTTTATTATGCGAGCGAAAGTTCCTGAAACATCGGATCGTGACTGAATCTACCCCTCCCGCAAATAAATCCAAGGGAATAAAGCTAATTACCTAGAACGGGCAACAAACTCGATATAAATTCTCTTTCGATGGGAAATTGGTCCTGTTTCCCGGGATCTAAAGCGTGCAAAATGGGTTGAAAAAGAGGATGAATGGGACTGGTCCCCGAGAAAGTAGGGTGGCCCGGGAACGGGGAAGATAATCGCGTCGGTCGACGGTATCCAGAAAGTTAGAAGAACCGGGGGAACCAGAGTTTACTCGATTTGGCAAGTTCGATATTCAGTCGCGCTGCGCCGAACCTCTTTAATCCCCGGTTCTCTCATTTCCCTCTCGCTACAATCGGGGGATAAAGTATGTGCCATCTTCGCCGAATTTCCAACGATCCTGCAAATCGAATGAGACCCGCCATGAATCTTTTCATGCGAACGTAGAAGAGGTGGGTGGCTGCCGACGCGAAAAAGGTGGGGTGCGCTCGACGTTTGAATGATTCGACAGCGATGAAAGGGGATAAATAATTCGGAGCTGAAGGAAAAACGGGGGAACGGGGATGTAGCACCTAAAACTAGGTGATTTGATGAATGACATTCATTTTATTATTTGTATCTACACCCCGTACCTACACCCGCAAGAAACATAAAGTCACGTTGAAGCTTAAAACGAAAAACGGTTCGCCAGTTTGTATTCCTGCGGTCGCGTAATATTTTCCGCGCGAGCAACTTTATCTTTGTCGCGGATGACCAGCCAGAATACGATAAATTCAAGTGTCCTTTTAGTTGCATTCTTCCTTCTGTGCGATCCTATCCCACCACCACCCCTGGAATTAATTTCGCAAATCCGTGCCAAATGTGTTCCACCATCGGGCAAACTCCACGAACTATGCTTCGAAGAAACTTACGTTCCTTGGAGTCAAATTCGAAGCCGCGGCGCACAATCTTCCGACAATGCAATTCCGCGATGCAGCCGGCGAAGAAGGAAAGAGGTAACTAGAGACAATTTTCTCAAAGGATTGTTCCAACTGCGAGCGAACCGAATTCACCATTTCGCGATAGCAATCGTGGCAGTTTGAAGATCATGAACTGATTAGAGAGTACCTCGGGTACCGCGCGAACTCGTTTGTTTGCGGTTTAAAACGCCGCGCGGGGCGATCATTAACGTTAATATCTCAAGTACAAATAATTATCCTCCGCGACGCCTTGCACGTGAACGCGTAACTCGCAAGACGATGCCTCCGACTACGTGGAAATTCTAATTATCCACCGAGTGAGCACAAAGTGGAGGGGTATCGATGCGATCACCGAGCTCGCGAATCAATTAAAATCCTTAATGATCTTTCCAGCCCCGTTCCAGCCAGAATCTACCGATCGCATTTCGCGATCCTGATACTTGCTGCATATAAATTCTCCCGAAACGAACGAAGCCGCCTGCTCCTCCAGAGACGAGGAAACCTACAATCTAATTTCCTCCGCGATTCGTGAGCCGCAATAATAATCGCATCGACACGATCGCGACGAGGGCACTGCCACAATGATGTTCTAATAACCTAGAAAACTTTCACCTGATCTGTTATCGACGCGTAGCATACGCGTTGTTAAAGAATATTCTCTAATACGTTGATTTCAATCGGATACAATTGACAGGCTCGAAAAAGTAAAATATCACGATCGTAACGCGATACAATTCGATTTCGGCGTACGATCGAAATATAACGTTTCTATTTGCATATCGGGTCTGTCGAAAAGGGGAGGGCAATTTGCAGAAATTAGAGTGCCGCGTGTACCATCGAAACGCAGCTAATTGTGAAATTAATGGTACGTATGGGTTTGGATCCCCGGTGGGAGATTACCAGCGATATTTAATCGCAAAGGGTCTAGCCGGGTAAGCATAGGGAAAACGGCCCCAGCACCAAATTGAGTATTTATGTGTTCCAAATAATGTTCTTTGCCTAAAAAAACACTGAGAGAAATTTCAGATCTCTAACCCCTCTGGTTAGGGTGTTATGGGGATAACAACCCTAATCTTCAGTATTTTTTTTCTCAGCAACCATTTAAGATATTTGAATGTTTCAAAAGGCAGGTAGTAGGTATTTTTTAGCTCTACCACATATTTTTTTTTCGAAATTGCAGATCAGTTCTTAAGGGTCGAAATAAAGGAATTAATTTTTGGGGGGTTGTTTTTGCAAACAACCCCTTGAGTGACACCTACGAAAAAAATCAGGAGTAAAGTGTCACTACTTAGGTATTATCTCTATAAGTTGCAGAGGGGTCGGATTGGTGGAACATATTAAAAAAATAATAAAACGTATATAAAACCTCTTGATAGAGTGTACTAAATGGACCGGCCGCGTGATCAATAGAGGGCAAAAAATCGTATATATTTTAGATTCTTCTTAGGGAAACTTAGGAAAATGTATATTCATAAATGTCATTACGTTGTAAAAATTACATATTTAACGAGTTTCGGCAATTATTATTTAAGCGCTTTGCGACGACTGCCGCTGATTCGAAATGGACAATGTGAAATAAATAACTCAGACATTTTTAAATAATATGTTGAATATTTTAGAATAAAAAAGTAATTTTTTAACTTACATGTTTTAGACGCGTGGTTTTAATCTTCGTCGCTGTCTTCGTCAATAACAGCAGTTACGTTTGTTACATCGAATAATTCCGTCAATATTTCTGCAGGCTTAATAATTTTCGATTTGTAACGCCCATGAGATAAATAATATATAATGGCAGCAACATGGGAACAGCATCCCACAGTCCGATTGCCATTTGCACAATCACAAGTATAACGTTGTATACCTGCGGAAGTGTTCGAATTGGGTTCGTACTGAATATAGCACTGGTATGTTTTGCTGTTTATATGTCTTGAACGGACTCTCATTTTTATGATATTCCTATTTTCTGTATAATAATCGACGTTCAAAACATCCTCAGCATTCATCAACTCGGCGAGGTAGCATACCGCTTGTGACAACTGATATGTACCAGTAAATAGTAGCTTCAGTTCATTTTCCGAAAGTTCTGGAAAATCTATGAGGGAAGTAGCAGACATTGTCGTAAAAGGTTTTTTACGTCGATTTAATCGTTCAGATTCTACTAATTCCTGAAGCGTGTTTTGTTGGGATTGGCGTTCCTTCATATAGCTAACTATCGCGTCAGCGTCTAAAACATGTAAGTTAAAAAATTACTTTTTTATTCTAAAATATTCAACATATTATTTAAAAATGTCTGAGTTATTTATTTCACATTGTCCATTTCGAATCAGCGGCAGTCGTCGCAAAGCGCTTAAATAATAATTGCCGAAACTCGTTAAATATGTAATTTTTACAACGTAATGACATTTATGAATATACATTTTCCTAAGTTTCCCTAAGAAGAATCTAAAATATATACGATTTTTTGCCCTCTATTGATCACGCGGCCGGTCCATTTAGTACACTCTATCAAGAGGTTTTATATACGTTTTATTATTTTTTTAATATGTTCCACCAATCCGACCCCTCTGCAACTTATAGAGATAATACCTAAGTAGTGACACTTTACTCCTGATTTTTTTCGTAGGTGTCACTCAAGGGGTTGTTTGCAAAAACAACCCCCCAAAAATTAATTCCTTTATTTCGACCCTTAAGAACTGATCTGCAATTTCGAAAAAAATATATGTGGTAGAGCTAAAAAATACCTACTACCTGCCTTTTGAAACATTCAAATATCTTAAATGGTTGCTGAGAAAAAAAATACTGAAGATTAGGGTTGTTATCCCCATAACACCCTAACCAGAGGGGTTAGAGATCTGAAATTTCTCTCAGTGTTTTTTTAGGCAAAGAACATTATTTGGAACACATAAATACTCAATTTGGTGCTGGGGCCGTTTTCCCTATGCTTACCCGGCTAGACCCTTTGTTCGAACTGTTCGATGAACGAGCGGCGGGAAAAACCTGCCCGTACCGAGCGAACATTTTTCGATTATACGAAGCGAGCGGCACGGTTTGTTCAAAACCGTCGCACACTCAACAACTTGGCAAATAAGGGTGAAGAGTGCAAACCAAAGGCCAGCAATTTTATAGTAGCGGCGGCTACATTAATTTATGCAAAAAAGTACAGGCATTCTCGTCTGTTTTATACTTACGTGTCTCGTGTCAGCCGCGAGAAGGGGCGTGTGTGCCTGCAACAATGAGAGCGTCCAGAAAATTAGACGGGGAACCCAAACGGAATATTTTTTTTTTGCTTTCTAGGGAGGTTCATGCTTCAGCACACACTCTGCACGCCCGACGCTTCGTCGAGAGCACGAAATTCCTCGGGAAAAGTCATGCTGTCATGCTACGATCCGGGCGAGGGATCATGCAAGGGCGCAGAGAAAAGCTTCCAGAGGCTTGGTGATCGGATTTAATGTAGACATTCCTATATTTTCTTTCAAAGAAGATGGCGTACTTTCGAGGAAGCAGCTTCGTCAAGGGGCCAAAAATCGTTAGGGAAACTGAGAATCGTAATACGATTTAAAGTTGACGTAGGTACGTGGGCAGATTTCTGGTTAATGGTATATACAAAATGCTATTGAAAGAAATTTCGTTTCTCATATTGTAGATTGAATTTTGTGAAACACGGAAACCTTCCGTGTTGGCGAGGTAAAGGATGGCTCAATCTGGTCGCGCTCGAACCAATAATCTCAATTGAATGTAAGCCTCGCTGATTAAACTCCGGGTGATTAAAGTAATATACTGTGTTCATATGCTACCGTGCCGGAGGGCGATATTAATTTTTAATCCCAGAAAGTTCTCGACAGCGTGTCTGGTCCACTTCCCTCTTGTACCAATCAAATCAATCTGGATTTTAATTTAATGATATTCCCTCTTCGCGACTGATACGGGGGAGTTTAAAGCACGCTCCCTGCTTCTAGCGATGGAATAAAAAGAATCTCGCCGGTTCGAAAGGTGGTAAGTGTGAAATACAGCTCGTGGCCCCTGGAGTACCATATGATTTCGATACGATTTTACTCGTGTTAAAGTTTCTCCTAGTCCCGATGGACCTCGAATGAAAAACTGGTTGAGATTCCTGGGGGATGTATTTTAATTAGAAAATCATTTTCCAACCGTGAATTTCCGGGACGTAGAAGTTGCACGGAAGCGAACGTACCGACGAGTCTTTGAAAACGCGACTCAACGCTTTCAGTTGAAAAGTTTGGCACTGCATAAAACGAACTCTAATGAATTCTAGCAGCAACTCATCCATTTTGGTATGTTTACCAGTCCGGAAAGGCAGAGCACGCTTTACCTGGTTATCAGTTCGTCCCCAAACATACACGCAACGACTCTGTACCTCTGTGTGTACACCGATTTTTCTTGATTTAATTAATGCTTCCTAACAGTGTTCTACCCAAACAAGCAGCGCGCAGTTTCTGCTTGTTGAAGGAAGATTAATTGAGCCGGGTAGCTGCAGTGTTTCCCAATCGGGGGGCGTAATAAAGTGAATCTTTGCCTGGTTAGAACGCATCGTCGAGCCTCAACAGCCCTTAAGAGACCTAGCTGCTTTGCTTCCCGGGACTTTCTCGCAGGAACGTAACGATCTATTTAGATTCGACAGTATTCCCTTTTTTCCTCGAGGCAATAGCTCGCATTACAAAGTGATTGCCACGACAGGCGGACTTGCCTCGAATATTTCACTCTGCAACTTGAGGAAACGAGCGATCGTAACAAGGAGGGGAAGATTTCCATCACTGGCAAGGCGAGGAGAGATAAAACGAGGTTATGGGGCTCGTTATCACCCGGCGAATAATGAAAGGGAGAAACCGCAGTTGCAGCTACTCCGCCAGGAGTGACCAAGACGGATCGCTAAACCCCTCCCGTTTCCATCGGGTTTCTACGCGCCCCTTATTTCCGTCTTGCCGTGTTGCCTCTGCTCCTCCGCGGCACTAACTCTAATCGAAATTTATCGAAACTCGAATCGCTACCAGCTCGATTGCGTGTTTGTGTGGGAGTCCCCTGGAACCTTTCGATGCTATTATTAGAATATTTATGTAACTGCTTTGGACCCCAGATGGCCGCTTACTCGGGCAGAAGAGTCCAAAAATTTCGGTACAAATCCTTATTATTTTTGGCTATCAATTTCTTCCCGTCTCTGTAGCCGACAGAAGCCCAAGAGACGCCAACGGCAGTGCCACAGAATTTCCCTAGGAACAATGGACCTAACGTCTACGAATCGTCCGTTGCATCGATTAGGAATCTCATCCTCGTCGCTTTAATGCTCCCCGCTTCGAATAGCCGTATCCCGGAACTCGATCATAAAGATAAATAAGAGCACCACGGACCAACAATGGAGCAAAGATAGCGGACAGGTAATTTCCTCCGTATTTCTTACTTTGTACGTAGAGAACAATGAAAAACGTCTTGCGGCGGGTGCAACGTGACGGGGAGAAAGGTAGCCTATCATTCCTTCCTCTCTTGCTATCATCACTCTCTCTCCACTCTCTCTCTCTGTCTCTCTTTCTCTCTATTCTCATCCCGTTCGAATGGAGACGGCCAAAGAGGCGGGGAAGGGTTCTCCAATTCCACCGGGGAATAATTTCTGAAAATAGAGCGAGGCGACTTTCGACGGGCTCGACGTGGCCGATCTTGAAAAGAATCAGAAAGGTAGGTGCAGGTTCATTCAACAAGTACGTCCCGAAGAGTGAAAGACGGTGGCTAACGTGGTTGCTGGTACAACGACCAAACCCAGACATTTTCTTCATTCGTGGGACCATCGCAACGATGTCAGTGAATATATAAAACACGCCAGTTGGAAGTCAACACCGACAAATATCTTTAAAAGATTAACATAGAAAGCTAAGACTTCTACCACTTACAATAATTATTCCGCGTAAGAAATTTCTAAAGAGTGAAAATTGTGTCGGATCGAAGATACGGAAGTTCGATCGCTTAGATCTGCGACTCTGAATGAAACTGGGAGGAGATACGTCTCGCGGAGAGTGTAACGTTGAGAAGATAGATCCACGGGGAAGCAAAGCCGATAACTCGGCCATTTTACGACGGAATCTCGTCGTTCTTGTTATTCATAGAGCTGTCACGCGGAAATATGAATTGACGGAGTCTAGCGCGGGCGCAAGCAGCTGCCTGAATGTGGGAAATATGCAAAGGCAGTCGTACGCGTACACGGATAAAACTGAATATGGAAGACTTCCCCGGAGCTATGTAGTCGAGTAATTCACGTTATTTTCCTCGGGTTCGCATTGAAACGTTTGCGCGTAGGGCAAACTAACTGCGTGCATGCGAGGCAGTTAAAAACCTAAGCAGTGAAATTACACATTTCGGTACGATGAAATATATTTGTCAATGCAGACTAATGACATCGTACGTACGTATGTGTGTTCCAGAAAAATTTCATTTCATAGCGGTGAATGGATTAAATTTCGTTTTAGAAATCATAATTGCATTCGCAGGGCAATTCTTTTGATTAAGCGAATGAAAAAGCGAAGAAGATTTAAATGTTCGCAATTCTATCGCTTCTGGTATCTACAGGCTCTGCCGCGTATTTCTGCAGCGAAATAGACAGAGAGATAGGTAAATGAGAATTGACAGGCGAGTGTTTCGCGGACGTGTCCCGTAATCGATTCGCTCGTCTGTCATTTCGTCCCTTCCCATACGATTTAAACGATGTTTCCATTGACTGGTTGGATATCTCTGCACGCGAGTCCTCCGTATCCCGCTGGTGAAATTCAATCTTCGAATTTTCTCGTGGGAAAAGCACACCGCTCCCGCTAGGGAACACGATATCCCGTGCGCCTACGTACATAAGCGAATGGAACAGAATAATAGTGACATGCGCGCTGTGATTGACGAGCGAATCATTTGTAATTTTCCTTAATGAAGATAATGGGAGAAACGGAATATAAAGTGGACTCCGATCTGATGCAGCCTATGACGAGAGATATTACTCAGTCCGGAGAAACTGAAGGAACGAAACAGAGATTCCCCATTTGCGAAAGGAAACTCGAATTAGTACAGATCAGAGCTCGATTTGTCTCCATTAACACGTTTTTCGTTACGATTCAACCTAAACGGAGGAAGAAGCACTCCGTCATCGTTACTTGGAGCCAAAGAGGATCACGAGGAAAGAGGGAAGCAGTTTTCTTAGGGAAGCGACCCGTTCGAAGAAGCATCGAGCTTTCCTCCGTTCCTGACGCCGTGGAAAAAGGAGGAAGAAAAATGTGTCAGGGAGGGGGCAGAAAAGATGGAGCGGGCCTGAATGGCAATTAATTACAAGGGAACACTTGCCATCGCCGGAAGCTCTCGATTCGCGATGCGCGCTGGAATATGAAATTCAATTAGCTTCTACGTGAGCCCACTTCCGGGTCGGTCTCCCGCAGAATTAAAGGCTCCGCCCGCAAGCGTCTTCCACGGTTTTTCGAAAACTTCTTACTTTCCCGCGGCCAGCACTCCCCTTGTCTGAAGAATTATCTTAGCTTCGACGGCGGGGAAGTTTTTGTTTGCGCAATTACGCCAATTCCGCCCGTTCGAGATCTCGCGAAAGCGCCGTATAATATCGAGGACAGTAATTCGCTTTAGTACGCGGTAGCTCATATTTGCTTCTTGTTATTCGCGTTAATTTACGAGGCAGTAATTTCTTAAGCGATGTTAATACAGCCTGTGCGTGTACTGTCGCAAATTACGCTCTTCATTATCTGTTACTCCGAGAGGCTACGTGACTTCCTGGCGCGCTAGCAGAAAATTAACTTGGTCCCGGTCCAGGGAGAAGTCGCGAAAAAGTTTTCGTTTGTAGTAACGATTCCTTCATTTGGTATTCCTCTGCAGTTACCGCGCCTTGTTGCGTCGTGTACTCTTTCTCCATTTCCCTCGCGAATGAAATGCAGTAAAATTCATATCAGGAACAACCCCCAAGACTTCTTAAATTCTCGCGAGTTTTTCGGCTAATATCGTCTAAGATCTTTGGGTATGAGATTACGACCTCTTTGGAAGATGGTTTTAACACGCCGTCAATATTAAATTCAGGTCTATTAGGTGCCAGGGGTCGCACAGATACAGTATCGGTAAAAAATTCACAAGAAAAAAATTCTTTAATACATGTGCTCTTATCTCATTCTCCTCTTAACATACTTTGCATACATTATGCAAAAGATAAATATAATTAAGACCTCTAGACTTCCGTGCGTTTAAGTATTATGGAAACGCAAGAACCGGTTCGAACGAAGATTACAAAAGTACACGGGAAACGAAAATTATATGACTATGAGAGAGACGGTTGGTAGGTACAGGTATATGATTATCAACGACTTGAGCTTTTCTTTGTAACATGTCGATAAGAACATCCACTTATCTTTCAATCGATGAATCGCGGGGCGCCACAATGCGAATAAAGAAAAGCTGAATTTGCTGTGGTGCTAAAAAACTTCACCAGGGCGTAGACACCATGGTACTAGAGGCCGTTTTCTTAGAAAACGGAATGACTATAGTTCGGTTACATTTACACGTTTATGGAATATCGATCTCCAGCCTCTCGAAGGGATGAAAGGGGTCAAAAGTATTCATAAATGTACCGAAATTCACTGAACCCTCGATCGCGTGCAAAGTCCGTGGATTTCGATCGACTGATGACAAAAGGGTAGAGGAGGAGAAAAACTATTAGTGTCCTTCGCAGAAGGGTGGAGAAGAAGAAATAACAGAAGAAGAGTTGCAATTTTTAAGAATAGAGTCCATGTGAAAGTCGTTCAAACGCAGTGGAACGGTTTGAATATTTTCTCTCGACGAAGATATCGTACGAGATATAAAAGCCGAATTGTCACGCGATATGGTGGCTGATGGATTCGAATATCCGCGAGACGGAGACGATCGCTTCGAAAATGCATGCTCGCCTAAACTCCGAAATCTCGGCTGAAACGCACCCGGACACTTTCGTATTTACATGCACGGGCTAAGGGGGATGTAAGCAAAATTGCCAGGGGTTTTGCGGAATCCCTTTCCCCCTCCTCTGCGTGTATATGCGCGCCAACTTTAGAACTCGGGAACAACTTGGGGGAGCAGCAGAATAAAATATGGTTCGTCCCTCGTGCCAGAAAAGGTAAATCCTTGCTGTAGATTTGAAAAATGCTCGGATATAATTCTTCCGCGCCTTCGCAGCTCACCCTCTTCCACTTGCAACTGACACGTATGCTACGTAATTTTTTGTTCGGCGAAAAAATCCTATCGCCCCGCCTCGCAACGTTCAAACACGGGAAACAGAATTTCAAGAAACATCCACCACTATTTCCGGCGCAGACAATTGAAACTTGCAAGCATTCTGCTTATAAACTCTGCAAGCAGTTACATTTTTCAGGAGACAGGGAAATGTGGGAAGTGCTTGTCCAATCGTTAACTTGTCTGTGCACGGGAGCTGCGCGCAAAAAGCCCTTCACTTGCCCAAAACCAATGAATGCCGTGGTATAATCGCTGAATCACGAAGGATTGCGACATTGATGGGGTAGTCAAAGGGGGAGGATTCTTTCCGAGGGTACTCCGTGAAATTTAATTACACGCTATTCATCTTGCTGTCGCGTCTCGCGGCGCCGGAAAAAGAAAATCTCCGCTCGTTTTTCGTGTTTGATGTACTTTTTAGGTTTTTCGTTGGTCGCCCGGCGAAACGTTTCAACTTTCAAATCCGATCAAAAGCTTTGCGGGCAACTCGGCGCAGCTGGTGCTACGGGCTGAAGATCCCGGGAGCAGTTTTGCGAAGTCGTTTAGAAAATTTACAAACTTTCACGTTCGATGCGATGCTTGCTCCCGATGATCGAATTCTGTCCCACGAATCTTGCACGCTATGTAGAGCTATGTAGAATAATCGTCTCGCGACGCAAGGTCAACGTAAACGTCGCTCATTTTAATGGCAGGGAACGGTATCAATGAAAGTGGCGCGTTCGATAGCAAGCAGAAAGGGGACGATTCATTATCGCTTATCTACAAGTGCATTGGAATGCCTTGTAATGACTCGACGGAGACCAAAGATAAAGCGTTCGTTTCGTGTCTTATCGGACCGTTGTTATCGCGGCCGTGGGATCCTCGGCCGCAATAAACCGAGGGAATCCATCGAGGAAACTCCGGGTTCAAGAACGACCACGATCGTTGTCAATTATCGGCCGTACGTTCCGTGTCTTCGAGAAACGAGAGACGAGTTAAAGCAATTAGAATTCAGTCAGCCGCTAGGGGCAAACGCCCCTCGTAATTGAATGTTGCTTTCAATCGGCGATACCGGAAACCACCGATGAAGAAATCATTTGCTGGGTTTTACGCTCGCTCTTCTCCTAAGGGCATACCTGTTTAAATGTAGGTATACAGCCTGGTGGATTTGCAACGCGATCAAGGTTATTAAAAGGGGAAACAGTGGAGGAGTTTATGTAAACTTTACGAAACCTTTGAACTTCTGGATATTGATGGTCAGTTCGATCAACTACGTCGAAAGAAACTTTGGAATGGTACGGCAATAAATTGAGAACCTTGCAGCAAGAGAGGTCCAGCTCCATTTTTGACAGATTTTGAGTTATGACGTGTAATATGTGTGAAAAAGATTCTATATTGTTTGGTGCACGTTTAATGCAAATCCGATAACAAATGAACGATTTATTGCAACTTTTGAATCTGCATCCATTACTGTTTTGCGTAATACGAATGCTAGAGATTTGAAAAATTTGCTAAAAATAGAAATAAAAACTTATAAATTTCTACATATTGTGTAAAAATATATATTTTTCAATTAGTGTTCTCTTTTAAATGTTAAGTCAAAGCAATAATTTTATAAATAGTTTTTAAACGATTTTATTTGGTTTCAATCCTCTGTCTGTTTGGTTCAAATCTAGAAACTTAATTTTGAACCATTTGCAACTCTCCAATAGACTTCAAACTCTGTAAGCTTACGTAGTTTGGATGACAATACAAAATTATGGGGGAAAAACCGAGGGCTTCATCACAAATCCAAACGACTTGAAATCAGCTTATAACCACAAATCAAAACATAGACACTAATAAGTAAACAGTAATAAAAATATCCAAAAAATATTAAGTTAAACGATTTTATGCACTAAAAAATATTTATTTTATTTTACTACAATTTCCGTGGTGTGTTTCACTTTAAATAAAATCGTATAACAGAATATAAATCAATTTAACACACAATCAAGCGTCGAAATGAAATTGTTGTGAGTTATCCTGCCTCGCGATTTTATTGAAACTGAAAAAATACCATCGAAATTGTAGTACCAGAAAATAATTTTTTCAATTTCTAGTGCAATTTAAATAAAATCGTTTAACTTGAAATATTTTTTTTCTAATTTACTTGAAGTTGGTAAATATGGAGATGCACGCGTCTTGCCGCAAGGTCCTCAATTCAGCGCAACATTGAGCAATATGTGTTACCAGCAGTATATTTGCCTCCGTATGATGCCGTCGATTCGTTTGCTATTTACAGAGACGCCAAGCAGACGATATCGAGTGCAACTGCCCGTTAACTGTCCGTCATGCACGCCATTATTAAATAATATCGTCCCACCTTCATTACGAAACAAAAATCTGCGTCGCTTTTTAGAGGAGAAAAAAGATGCAAAGCGGAGGGACGCGATCATCGTTTAATTAATACCACGAAGGTAATTAACTCTGCATCGAACAAAATGTGGGTAATAAACGCGCATGTATGAAAAGCCGATATTCGCCTCCATCAGTTTAATATGCATTTCGGGCGGAAGTGGCGAAATATCCGACATCGTCACATTGATTGGACGGATACTTTAATTAAGTTAATTTAGCACGGACCCTATTCAATCGATTATTCTTTTCGCGGGATAATTTGCCCCGGTTCGGTCGTAGTGGGCGGCTCTGCGAATTGCCATTACATCATTAAGGAATGGGATGAAACAGCACCGAGCAATCGAGATTAATCCAATACAACCACTGCATATCCCTTGCCAATTAACCAAATAATGGGAAACACTTTAAGCGCTTTCCAGGGTGCTTCTTCGTTACCCTACAATGTTGCGGTCGAAGACACCTTACCAGCCGAATACCGGAACCAAAACGTGATCGTTCAAGTTGCCCGCAAATTTCTGAACGAGGCTCGCCGACGAACACTGACAAATAACCCAGTACACCCGGTGAAAACGACTCGCCGCCCGACAAGCTAGGCCCGGGGAGATAAGTCGCGGGTTACAAGCGGATGGCTACAGAACAATGAATGCGGAAGGACGGTCAGAAAAGGTCAAAGCCTGGCTGGTATTGGCTTTCGAGGCGGCAGCGGCAGCCTGGTCAGTGTCCGTCCAGTGAAATACGCCTGCGAATACGAACGGCCGTTCATTTGTCGGCTGTCCGTGTCTCCCTGCTGCACCCCTCGACGCCGGCCACCGAGGCAGCTCCTTCCCTCGGTTTCCTGCGACTGCCACCCTCGAACTGGCTGCTCTCCATTTCTCAGCCAGTCCAATTTAACGAGAATGGCTGCCATGCACACCTACGGATCCATTCGTACGGATTTAGCCCCCTTGTCGATAGCCCGGCTTTGGGAACTGCTCAAACTTCCGACCGCCTTGGTAATCGTCTTTCAAGGCGAAGGCGGAGGAGGCTGGCTCTGCGCAACGAGTCAGGCGAAAGTTGACATTTTAACGCGATGCTGGTGGGATCAGTAGCGCACGCAGCCACCCCCCAAACAAAAAGAGTAAAAAAGGGTGCGGAGTTGTATCAAGCGCCTGAAACACGGAGCGAGACAAAGTATCAACAAGTCGCGCGTCGTCTATCTTGCCTCCCCCCTCCAAAAAAAAATAAAATTCTGAGTGCGTCAATGGGTGGGATCGTGTCCTTTCTGTATTCTGTAATTGTAGATGTTAATAGAAGAAATTGTTGGTCCCGTATAAGTCTACGTATTTGATCAGTTGGTACTGCACCCCTCTGTGATTCTTGTGGATTCACCTTCGTGTCTTTAAGCTTCCTTTTCGTTCGACAATGTCCTTTGAAACTATCACTATCGATAAGTATCTAATTTCTTCCTCTGCTAATTGACCATTCTGGTTTATTAGTCTGTTAAGTTTTACAAGTTGAAAGAGCACCTGCACTTCAGGTGCTGCCAACGAGAAATGTAGTTTCCGTCTCGTAGGAAGAATGGTCCGAGTAAATCAGAATCGGTGATATGTTAACGGCAGAACTAGGAAGACCGTGGACGGTGGAGGGTGGAACGGTGTAAGAGGAGCTTTCGATGCCAGACGGAAGGTCCAAGAACCGCGCTGGCTTAGTAGCTGCTCCCCTTCATCCTGGCCATTACTCAGGACTTAAAGCTCCTTGCATTCGCGCGTTGGCTTGTCCACGCGACCTTAGAAAAATAACTCTTATCGGTATGGGCAGTGAGACGCGTCGAACTTGTCCGAGCGTGGCTTCGGTAGGGACCACCGAATCTCAGCTTCCCGAACGTTCAAGGAGATACGACTCACTTGGAGTCAAGGATATATAACGCGACAGCGCTGCTGTGTTTTAAATTACATAACAAGACACTATCATTATCATCGTGTGATTAGTTACGAGACCGTGCCTAGCACAAATACCGTCTCACGGACGGGACGCTTTTGCAAGATAAAGAACCAGCGGATTATTTCTAGCGATTCATCACGCTACCCTCAAAGGAGCAACGAGGTAATTTACAATTTCCGCGTTGCGTGATGCACGGGAATTAATCCCATAATGCGACTCGAAGCGGCGTAACAGGAATTAAGTTTCAGCGTAGAATCGTCGCGCACAATGTGGAGACAGTGACATAAAGCTTCTGGGTGCGCGATAAATTGGATCGTTCTCCCTCGGGGACGCTGCCTTAGAGCGAAGTGACTTCTTTCTCGTTCCCTTTAGCCCTGTGGAACTCTGGAAGCGTGCCTGGGAAATGTACGGCCCTGGGAATCGTCCCGTCACTTCTGACTACGAACGCTAACGACGATCCGCGGACGTACATACCTGTATACCGCTCGTTGCTGTCTCACGTGAAAAGCAACGGGAATCGTAAATGCTACCTTTGCTAGGCTCGCGCGGGGAATGCTTCTGTCCCCCGTAATTCGATACCAACTTCCTGATTCAGTAGCGTGAAAAGAGGGAAGAAAGTTCACAGAAATTGTGTCTACGCACGCGACCTTAATACTTTCTGGTGGGGTTCGGAGGATCGCTGGAAAATTTGTAGCGCGTGGCGAATTCACCTCAATTTGGATCACGTGCTATTGTTATGAGAGACGTTTCAGGGAGAAATTACAGTGATATCTCGTGGTACGTACGCGGCATAACGGATGGCAAGTTGCAACCTAGAGGAATCAGGAAGGGTGCACAATGGCGTTAAGATTCAAGCGGAGCCATTTACGGAAACTTCCTGCGAACCAATCGGAAAATAAGACATAACGGTGCAGCGGCATGCATTATTCATGGCGACCACGACACTCTAACTATACGCCACTTAAAATTCTGGTCGATTCGTGAAAATGCACTATCCACCTGCAGTATCCGCGACTTAAACCAGTCGTTTAAGGTCAGTTCTTCATAACAGCGATTATAATGTGGGCGAAAAAAACAGCCTCGGGCGATGAGACTTGAATCCAAAATCTGCGGGTCCTTTGCGCACTGGCCAGCCGCCTAACAAATTCCCTCAACGGCGACTCTGCGATGCTACTCTTTTTCGAACTCAACAAATACAGAAACCAACGGTGCGCGAACTACATACAGTATTGTCTCTCAAATAGCGCGTTTTCTGATTCTCTATACACGCGAAGCTATCCCCACTATTTCGTTGGTAGTCGCCGCGCCGCGGCATCGGGTATCGGATGTCAAAGAGAAAGCCGAAGAAAGGTTCATAACCAATACGAAACTGCTCTCGCTGCCTCATCCCCCTTGAGCGCTCGAGCGTGAAATCAAAAGAAGTCGAATAGACTACTCGTCTCTCAAATCGTGTGCGCCCGGTCCCGACACACGTGGCTATAGAGAGACAATACTGTCAATATAATCAAATATTAACCTTTCGTTACCCGCGTTGTTGTAAAAAGTACAAGAGTTTTAAATTATTATTTTTTCTGCCTAAGAGCGACCAATCCGTTTTGAACCCTTTTCTACTCCCCTAGCTATGCCTTGTGGACTTAATGAAAAATCCCCGCCTCTTGTATTCCCGTTTTTCAGTCTGGATGTACAGACGTTGAAGAGAAAATGTCGTAATTTCTAAGAAAGTACAACGCGCGTGTAAAAGTTTCTTGGCAAAACATATTCCAAAGTGAAACTATTGCGTGAAAGGTGTCACTAGAGCAATGGAAGTACATAAAACAATACTTATTTATAATAGTAGTCATTTACTCTGTTCCGTCTGTTTTCTTTTTTAAAGACAACTAGGTACATCGCTTTTTAGTTTTTAATATAGAATTATTTTTAAAGGAAAGTCGTATTCTCAACCTAAAAAATTCAAAACACCAAATAAAACAAAGAACGGGTAAAAATTAAAAAAGAAACGCGATAAAATCGTAATGTTGTAAAAAGTACAACTCGCAGGTAACCATGTTATAAAATAGACGGCGGGCATATAACGAATGGTTAAAGTAAGCAGCAGTTTCTTAAGAAATTCTTTCAGCAAAATCTCGACTCAGCTCTTACATTCACTATGGCTGGACCTGATTGAAATACAGAAGAAGAATCCCAGCACAATAATCATCACTAATTCAAATCATCATTAATTCAAACTCAATTCAAATTATTCGATCAAATAAAAAAATTCATCACATCACCTACTTACAACTCGAATATCGTGTTACGATCTGGTGCTTGGAGCGGGGCTTGAACACTGTTATAATATCGATTTCGGTTCTCCAAACGATTATAAAGAACCTTTATCCAGAATAACTGTTATGAAGAACTGAAATTTCCAATTACTATCTGTTTCGGTTACGGTTCCTATTTCCCTCCTCATATCGGTTCCACAACAGTTACGTTTTCGGTTCTATATCGGTTCCGAAACGGTTCCAGAATCAATTCTTGTATCGACTTTTCCCTATTTGATATCATTAATTATTGTAGCTGCAAATTACTGTATACGTGCATATTTTTTACAAAATCATTATAGGAAAAGGAGAAACGTTTATACATATCATTAATTTCTAATGAAGCGTTGAAATAAATAAATCGGATACATATTTTTTACCTTCACACACACACTATATTATTCAGAATAGGAAGTTCAAAGTTTCTCCTGTTTGTATAAGGATTTTGTAAAAAAATATGCACATAAGTAATCTGCACCTACAATAATTATTAATGATATCAATTAGAGAAAAATCAATAGAAGAATTGATTTTGGAATCGTTTCGGAACCGATATAGAACCGAAAAAATAACTGTTATGGAACCGATATGAGGAGGGAAATAGGAACCGTAAGCGAAACAGATAACAGTTGGAAATTTCGGTTCTTCGTAACAGTTATTTGGAATAAAGCTTCTCCATAACCGTTTTAATCAGAACCTTTACGTAACAGTTTTAAACAGTTATTTTCGGAACCGTTTCAAGCCCTGGCTGGGAGGCATGAGCGGCTTCAAGGCGCGGTGCCACCGGCAGGTACGTTTTGCTCTGGGAAAGAATTTAGGCGATCGCAGATCAAGGTGTACCCTTAAGTGAGAGTCTGTCGCGAGGAATGCGAGGCTCCGGAGGGCAAAAGACAAAGCAGGAACGGCGATAGGTGGAAGCGGGACGAGAAAGGAAATAAGAACGAGATTGTGGTGTCTGGCACGAAACGTATGGAGCCGGCAGCCTGCCGTGAAACACTCCATTCAATGGCGTTTGGTTCTCAGCTGTGGGGGCGGGTGGAGGGAAGGTTCTTAGGGGACGGGAGAAGCGTGTGCAAGTTGTACGATTCAACATTCGGTGCACAGCTCGCCGAGGTTTGCGGGCCAAACCCTCCACTTCCAACCACCTCCGGAAGGTCGACCGAGGGAGGTCTGCGTCTGACGGGAATAAGAGAGCCGTCAAACTTGGTGGTTCTCAACCGAAGTCGGTAGAGCTCCTCGAAACAACACGATTCACAAATGTGTACGGAGTCTCAAAATTCCCAAACACAAATAACAAAACTGTAACTATATCTGCTCGATGTTCACCGATTATCACTTAAATTTTTAAGCGATGCTTTATAATGTACGTATGCAGTAACTGAGCCCCAAAGAGAAATTTAAGCGATCTGTATATGGATTTGCTTCACGATTCTATTGCATGAAAAAATGATAACCACATCGAGCCTTCTTTCTATATATGCCAATCAGACGATACAAATCGACAGAGCCGCGAAACGCTTGGTCATTATAATCCCCCTGAATCATCTTTCAGGGCATTCAATCCGCTCGCGAAGACACTAAGCACGCGGCAACGTGACGCGCTGCGTCAGCGTGAGCACAGCTGTTCGACGAAGCTGTTTCGTTTCGTATTCGCCACGGCAATATGACCGAGTCCCCGAACCCGTGGACCCCATCGAATCGCAGGTCGGTTGCTGTACTGGAATCTGTGCGGCTCGTCTCCCTCAGCGATTTCGCGTCGCCGAGGCTGCGACTGTACCGCGTATTTTCTCGCGAAGGTCGCACCGATATCCAATCACGAGTGCGCACGTGCGCAGATCGACGAGACCACAACGTGCACACAACACACACAGCGAAGCTTACATAAGACCGTCGGGGTCTCACGCATTGGTCATGGAACACGCGTGTTGTTACAGCGACGCGAGAAGAGGAAATGCACATGCAGAGCAGCGTACACGGCCGAGAGCCACTTTGATTCTCAATTGCCCGTTAATCCACGTCAATTATCACCGGCCTGTTTATCGTGATTTCGTAACACGGCGACGCCTGTTAACCATGCACACGGCACAGTGTGTCAACTGGGTCAGAATGACCTTGGGGACGCGTTATCGAAGCATCGAGACGTGACTGAATTAAATGATCGACAAATGTTTCCCATCGCTGCGTTTCTATCATTGGACGAGTCCACTCGAAATATCGTATTAGTACTCCGAACACGGCAGTTTTACCTACACATGTACTATCATCACGGCGTCTAAATATGTCGAATGCTGCTGACGGTGGTATATAATTAGGGAATTCAATCTCGGGATCCCGGCTGTTTTTCTTTTATTCTAAAACTCCCGGGATTTGATATATCAAGTTATAACTTATTTCGCGAATTTTTAAAAACGTAAATTACGTTATGAACAAGTGCAAAATGTAAAAATGGAATCCAAAAATCAGTCGGGATCCCGGGATTGAATTCCCTATATATAATACTACAATCGCGACAAATTATTCGCCGTTTGAATGACTCCACTCTCGGTTTGAGCTTTCCCTTGGTCCCACGTGGATTGTACGGGGCTTGAGTAAAGTATGCATTGGAACATTGGAGGGATGTGATCGAGTAACCGGGAGAAATAAATTGAAGAAAGTGTTGGCGGCGAGTGTAACAAGGTGTAAGCCTGCGACGAGAGTTGGGCTCGCCAGTATCCGTTTCGTCTGAAGCCCCGCCACAAAATTGTTTCAGCATCCTGCGGTTGGCAGACCCGTGTGTACTCGTAGAGAGGCTTGCGTCAAGCCACGATGTCCGGGGTTGACTTAGGACCCTGTGAAGCGGCTTGGACGTGTCGAAATCAGGTGCCAATGTAAACTGCACGCCCCCGCCGCTCGATAAAGCTTACTAACGCGCCGCCGATTTCGCGCGAGAGAAAACACACGTCGGACTTTGATCCGAATCGCTCGTTTTCAAAACGGAAATTTCTGGAAAAACCCGGTGGGCTCGTCGAGTCTCGCGAGCACTCCAGCACGAATTAAACCAAACAATATCGAGCCATGGTTAATTTGCGTTGTAAACTGCAAACACGATTCTAGGTAAGCTTCTCAACAAACGCACCTAATCGTCCGCAACTGAAACAATGCAACGGGGCTTTTCGCGTTTCACAGCTCTTCCCTTCTTTATCGAACGTCCTCGGAGCCTTTCGAAGTTATTCCACGTTTCCTTATCGTATGAAACGTTCGCGGAGTCAAGGAGAAAAATGGTCGAATGGTTTTCAACGACAATTCTCTCACGCTTCTCCAACTTCGCAATGGCTTCCCCGCCCCCGATCGGGCTTCCTTTTCGTTCTCCTTCGTCCACCTTCCTCCGTCCCTATTTCTCTGCTACCATTCTTCCTCGGAGGCACGGCGATTCGTTTTCCACCGTGAAAAGAGTAGATACGGCCGGAGCTGGGGAAGGGTGGTCGCGTTTTCAGAACGCGATACCCGCTATCAGGCGATAACGATATTGTTCGAATCGCGGAAAAGTGGCTCCGCTCGGAAGTTAATAACGAAAGTTGTGGGAGGAGGGGAATATCGATTACAGCTACACAACTATAAATTAGCCGATTACCAAGTCAGCTTGTACATTCGGAGCGAAACGAACAGTGTGTTGAACGGAGCACAGAATACAGTTTAGTTCCAGAGAAATGCAAATGCCATTTACTGTCATTTACGTGAAATCGGTTCATTAAGCTCATTCCGCAAAACGGCTTGGGGCAGGGGGTTGCCAGGGAGCAATAAAAACTAAAGCGCTCGTAATCCATTGCGTCCAGGCGAGATACGATATTACTCCGTGAACTCGTCGGCGTATCGTTTTGTTTCCCTCGCTTTTTACACGGTCGCATAGCGGAAGATCTATGCACCTGAATAAATGCATCACGCAGAAAGAAAAAGTTCAGCTTAATGCGGCGTTCTAAGATCCACTATTTATACACGGTTAGCTCGCCAGTTTTTATTCAAAGGCTTTACTCGTACTCGTGAATGGTGCTTACTCGAGATTAATGTCGTATTTGTTACGCTTGTAACGCGCATAATGCCGCGCGCTGCAATTACTTCGCGGTTCTGTGCAATTGAATTCCTATCCTTGAGCGTCCACATACTAGTGACGCGCGATATTTATCGATAACTCCATATATCGACATATTTCATCGATATTTCAAACACTAATAATTATGGGTACCTACCGATAATTTTGATCAAAACATCGATAATTTCCACTGCTCGTTTCGTTCAAGCCAATTCCAGCTAATAATATTTTAATTACTACGTGTAAGTAAAATTCAGTAATTGTTTTTCATACTCTCGTATTGAATGACGCCCATGATGGTTCTTATTAAAATATAAATTCTAGTTTCCTTTATAAATATGATTTGCAAAGTAAATTACTTGTTTTCACTTTAACACTTTGAAGTTCAATTTAAATAAAATAATTTTCTAGTACTATACGAAAACTTTTATCTTATTGAATTATTTTTAATCCAAAATGATATCCTCTTCGATATACCTATGAGTCTTATTTTTTAATTGGTAATTTGATTCGAACTTCTTTTTTAATAATATATTTCGTGCGTCGATATTGAACGAAATAATATACATACATCGATTAGCAGTATCGATAGTTGGTACCAATATCGCGCATCACTACCGCATACGTATTACACGCGCGTGAACACAAATGCCCACTTGTTTTCTTTTAATTCAAATAACCTAAATAGTACCCTTAACAAAATATGGACGATTTTGTGATCATTCGCAATATTCCCTTGAAAATCCGGCGAAATCTCCAATAATCCGCATTTAAGAAGTGACATAAATCGTGGACGTGGTCGCACGAACGTTCTTCCCAGCTCTTTCTTCGTCGACTTCCTACGCTGAAATAGTCGTCGAGATGTGTCACGAGAAATTCGTGACGCCGCGCAACGGTCTATCGAGAAGTGACTCACCGTATCTAGATTGAACAGGCTCGACACCTTCTTCAGGAACCCGTCCTGCGACTTCTTCTTTCTCCTGGTGGTCATCCTCCTCGCCCCTCGGACCGACGCTCGACGTAAATTAATCCAATTAATCCGGGCGCTCAGATAGCACCGAGCCACATACTTTCCTCACGAAACTCGCGGGAACCACACTTCACCGAAAGAAACAGAAGCACGCTCGCGTTAAATATCGATTATCACGATAATAGGCGTATTTGTGCGGAGGGAAACGTGGCCCAAGGTAACAGTAGATTCGGATAAAAATTTCTGTACCAATCCTAACCCATAAATATCGCACATCGTCAAATTCGCCAATTGAAATACAACCTCCAACGAAATTGCAATTTACTGCCCCTTTACACTTCCCGCAATCTACTCGAGCGTTATTTGTCCATTAAATAGATTTCAGTTGGTCCTGTCTGTAGTTACCAAAAAATCGTAAAATATAAAAGACGCCGCGGTGCAATTAGAAACGACTGACTGTCGATGATATTACGTCCCTTCCACCCGAAAGGTTTCGCGGGAGTTTAACGTACGGCTGCAAGGTGAAAGTGCCTCGGCCTGTTGAAAACTCAATCTAAAGGAAACACGAGACCCGTTGCATAGACTGGTAATTTTATACGAGTCAAATGCATCATAGATTCAGCGTCGCGATTACGGTGACACGGAGTCGTATTATGCTCCCCACGGGGGCGGCCTATTTTCCTACGGGCCCCGTGCGCCGCGTTTATGTCTCACGCGAGTCCAAGATAATTGAGAAAACGCCGGTGGGAAGGGGGCGGGGGTAGGCCCGCCCTACTTAGGTCGGTTAACCCGAATCGCTCTGCAAATAACGCGTTGAATTATTCCTCCGTAGCCGACGTCACGTGCGGTGGCTCGTTTCATTATGTAATACGTAATCGGCAGTGCCGATGATAAGTCGTCGCGAGCGTGCACGTGAGGTGTGTAAACTTGCGCAACCCTTTTGTACGAATAAATGAAGTGGAAACGCGCCGTGACGCAACACGCTTGCTCGTTTTACGCTCTACACTCCACGTAAACACAATGTCAATCGGCAACTCGCGAATAATTCTGCTGCCCTCCGACTTACTGCTACTTGCGATCCATTCGGGAGAGTAAGTCCTTTCTAGTAAGTTCCATTCGTTCCATGCTCGATGGCTGTTGCTACGGACCGTGCCACCTATTTCGAAATCGATCGAAATCGATTCCAGTCAGCCGCGAGAAAGAAACTACGACGAGGAACGAACGATACACTCGGGAGCTCCTGTAAGCGCGAGAGTCACGCTATCGGAGTAAACCGAAAAGCAAGGTACGAGCAAAGGTTAGTAGATGCTCCCGTAAAGAGAATGCACTCGCCGGATCGACCGGTGAACTGTACGCCCTGGGCGATCGATCAGTGAAAGTACCGGGGCACAAAGTGGCACACGAGCCGCGTCCGACTCGATATCTGTGTACACGTGTATACAGGGTGTTTCAGAACTGTGGCCTGAGACTTAACAGAGTTTAGAAAAGTTTAGAAAGTTCATTAGCCAATAAAGAAATTGATACACAGGGGAAATAATACAGCCAAAAATTCATCGAATACCACACAGATGCCAAGCAACAGATGTTCCCTCCAAAATTGCACAAGAAGAATGTTTTAATTTCAAATGCAAATAATAGGTGAACCACCCTGTACGCATGTCCGTACACATTTATCCGAGCGCATAGCAAAAAGCAATACTACGCTCCCACGAAAACCTTGTGTATACATTTCCCTCCTTACGTAGAGCGAGCTTGCCCTCCGTACGTGTGCGAGCCGGCACACACACGCGCTCACGTCGTAAACAGGTTGTCCGTCCGTCTCACTCTAGTGCGCGCGAAGCGTACTCCTGTGCAGCATACCGCGACGAATGACGACGCGGATAAGGAAACTCACGATCGCGAGGCTTCGATTTCCACGTGGACATACGTACACGTACACCTCGGGCGTATGTTATCCCCCGCCATCCCTTCCGCCCCCAGCGATCATATCGCGAACTTTAAATTCCAACGCGGGAACGCTCCAGTCGTGGAAATAAAACGATCCTTCGAACAGGTAGTAAGCCCCAAAGAAACGAAATGTACTGTTACATCTGGTGTCCTTCGTAGCTGCCTCTGGCGCGCCACGTAACGCTGGAAAACATTACCGTAGCCTCGCGACTAATTCGTTTCTCAGAACGTTCTAATTACGCGCGCATTATGCCGTTAGTCGCGAGGAACAATACCCCAGTTCGAGAGCGACGAGAGTTTCCCTGGGTTTCCCTACCGCCACGTGTTCCCTTCGCACATGCCCGCCGAAAAAGAAAAGAAAAAAAAAAAAGGTGGCAGCCGAAAACTTCGCTTTACCTTCGACCGTGGAGGACCACCGAGGCTCACTGGTCACGCATTTAGACTCGCACTCTCTCTTATTCGGCGTCAGTCGAAAATCACCGCGTATCGAGACGCCCCTGCACGCACGATTCTCGCATTCCACGAGAGGCAGGGCACAGACACACTCGCGCTGACGAGAAACAGGTTGCTCCTCTACCGTTCGCCTCGCTCCGCCACGAATTTCTTACCGCCGGTCGGGCCGCGAAGATTTCCCGAGAAGAAACCGCGCGACGCGGATACGCGGAAGAGGAACAAAGGACGGGCGTGGAATGTCAATACGCGACAGTTTCCCGGCCGCATAAACAAGAGCCCACTGCTCCACAGCTCGTAAGCGCATCTGCCTTCCCGTGCAGCGGTTCCCCCCTTTGTTTACCGAACGTATGGACAGCTACGGCGTCTCTTTATCCCGTGGCACTGGCTCGGTGGCGCGGCCAGACGCGCCGGGCCGGGCGAGCAGAGGTTAGAAAATCACGCACTGCGGAGGGAATGTGCCCGATCGGCGGTGGTTGCCGCGCGACGAATGGCAGACGCGGTGACGTTTGACGCGGGCTGGTTTCCGCGACAGTTCGCAACGGGCTCGCGTGACACGGTTACACGGCACTGCTGTAACGCCGATTAAAATCACCGACGCACCGGTTGGGAGGTTAGGTCGCCACGGACGCCTTCCTCCTCCACCACTCCGCTTTCTCTCTCTCACCGCCTGGCTTCGGTCACGATCGTGCACTCGCCGAAGGAACGCGTCCGCGTCCAACCGACGAAACGTATTTCCCGCCACGCGACACGCACTGATTTCCCGTCGATACCGATCGAACTAACCGCGGATCGAACCAGTGCTCGAAAATAATGCGAGCCGCGCGCGCGCAGAGAGAGGGGAAACGTCAAGAGCCCTCGTACGCTTTACCGAACTGGCCGTGCTCGGGCCTCTTTGCCTGCTGACGTCATCGCTCGGCCGCCGGCATGAACCTCGCTGCACGCACGGAGAGCGCCGAGCCGAGCCTTCACGGATCTGCACGAACCTGCACGATCGTACCTCGCGAGAACGCCGCTGGGCGTTATCCAAATAAACTTTTCTTCCGATTATTATTCAGACTTTTACCCAGCGGTTTCTATCGCGGATGTTAATGATTTAATCGTCGCGGTTCACTGAGGGACTCACAGTCGTCGAAAATTTTGGAATCATAGCGAGTTGACGTCTGATCGCAAAGTTCATCGATCATCGATATCTCGGTCCTCTTATCCGATCATCGATCCAAACACTAACATTTCACGAAATCATATTTGTACGTCGGCTTGACAATTCGACTGTTTTAATTTAATTGAAGCAGTCACACGATTCTGGTTTCGAAGTAACGCGGCTCCAGTGACGGCGATATAGCTGTGATTTATTTTCACGGAAGAGTGCGCGCGTTATTATTTTCGCACGGGTTCGCGACACTTGAATCTTTTTATCCATTATTTCGAAGAAAAAACGGGCAGGCGGCACGAAAGTACTCGGGGTTCTCTGCCGCGTGCCTTTCCCATTCACTCTCTCTCGCTCCTACGTCTTCGTCCGCGCTCGACGAGGACATACTAACCGTACAGAAGACGTTCGTCCGTTCGGCGACGCCAGTTTCGTGCCAGGCCGATCGCGCGAGGTCGCGCGGCTGTTTTGCGGTCAGGGGGAAGTCGAGATAGATACGGAGATACCGCTTCGGGCTCGGTTGTAATGATAGAGTTTACACGAATTTCAGAGGTTACCTGTGCATTGCTCTATTTCGACATGCTTTTACGTGTTACCAAGTCGATGAACCGTATTCAACCAGGTTCGCAGTAATTCCAACGTCTGCATAGGAAAACTGGAATTTTCGGGCAACTCAGCTCGTATAAAATGCAAATTATTTACGTGAATATATTCCACCAGAACTCATCCCCGGGTATTTAAAACTAATATTTAAAGGGGAAGTAACTTGTTTTGCCTGTAGCTAATTTCGCGTGTAACGCAATGCCACGTTCACTCCTTTTGTAGTAGCGTAATGGTTAAACTTTCTCCGCGAGATGCCCGGGCTTATCCAATTAACGGATGGATAAAATAATTTTTTGTCGTGGTTTTAAGAAACCCAAGTCTCCTTCAGAGTATGTATATTGCAAAACAGTGGAGAAACTGATTGTTTCTTACTCCCCGTTTCGGTAAGCAAGAATGTAGGTACTTCCACGTTCGTGGAAATGTTCCTTTCCCTTTTAACGACTCCCGTAATGGGCAAAAATTTCTATCGCCGTTGTTGCGCATAGGTACGTCCCATCGCGACGGAATTCAAACGCAACTTCTCGCGGCGAAATGTCCACGGACTGGTAGTCGCCATTGACGGACACGTGACGCGAATCGAGAAACTCGTTTTAATCTAATCTCGAGGGAGGGCTGGGGGAGGACCTGGGCCACGTTTCAACGTACACGCGCGCTTCGACTCGGGGAATTCCTTTTCGACAAAAAAGCCTGCCGTGAAACGAGACCCCTTCGGATTCTTTCAACTCCATTTCACGGATCTCGTACGTAAAAAAAAAAAGGAACAAGGCCCTCGCGATTCGGAGGGACGTTCGACGACCACGTTCGAACTCACCGAAGAAACGAGTTTTCTTCTAACTGCACATTCAAATCCAGCAAACTAAGATAAGAAGCGGGTGTGTAACGTGTATGGGCGCACCATGATTTTCCCCTCGCTCGTTTCCCGTTGGAAGTGTCCCCATTTCTCCTCTATCCTTCTCCCGGCGAAAGCGACCGCTTCAACTCCTTCTGATTGCTCTCGAAAAATAAATACGCTTAAAACCGAAAGCGGTCAACGCATTCACGCCCCGCCCGCCCTTTCCTCCCCGGGGCGCTTCGGGGCATATGACCTGGAAACTTAAACGAAACCTTTAGAATTTCCGGGGCAGGCAATTCCGCCGGCGGTGTATTTCGTACTATTTCGCGTGCGCGGAGCACGTCGTTGAACAATGGCAATGTTTAATGCTGTCTGGCCGGGCGCAATTTGCATTTCTCTAACGGGCTTCCCTCTGCCTCCGAAATCGCGTCGATGCATCGAAGTGCGCCCCAACGTTTGCGTAACGCTTCTCCTTTGAGCGCCCCTTTTAGTTGATTCCCAACCAAATTTCCCTATCCCAACAGGAAATTGCGTGGAGTGGCTCGAGCCGATATTCGGAAAACTGGCCCGCTCGAAAATTGCCGATCGGCGAATCACGGAGCTGCTTTCGTTACTTCCCCCACCCGGCTCCTCCGCCCACTTTCTCCCCGGGCCAATAATATTTGGCATGAATCGATCCGGCGAATTGAATAGAATAGAAAATTTGATACAGGTAATCGAGCAATCGAGCCAGAGCATCCTGACTGTATACGGTTGAACGACCTTTTACGTCCTCGAAACGAGTAGAAATAGCTCGCAAATTTTCCCACTCATTTCTGGTACACCCTGTGTATCTATTTAATTACTCCACAGTAAGACGGGAATCGGAACTGTAAGTGACACCTATGTGTCGCAGCGGCTGCACAGCGAACTCTGTCGATAAGCCACTTGTCGCTTGCCATCCTCGGTATAGTATAAGTACGTCGTCCTATTTTATACAGGAAACTGTGCCAAACCCAGTCACACCATTGTTGCTTAATTCATTATGCAACGCCGAATGCTACTAATATTTGGTTTACGTTATAATTACCTTTCCTAGCTTTGTAATCGTTACACAGTTGCTGCCTCGTTATCCTCAGAATGTGTTCGTGGAAGGAAGGGGAAAGGCGGGGGGATTGTGAGAACAGAACAAAATAATAGCAACGCAAAACAATTGGTATCGTGGTTTATTGCATCGAACACAACGGAATCCGGAGGAGAATGCCGAGGAGGATGCTGGAGCATAATTAGTGCGTGTCGGGTACTGAATGTCACGAGCTGTTCCATTTCTTTCTCGCATTTTGTTTTGTTTGTTTTTTTTTTTGTCAGAATTCGTTTGTCCGCGGCTGAATCTCACCAGTCCCTGCCTCCCGTACGACCCTAGTAATGAGAGAAAACAAAAACACAAAAACAAAAAGAGAGGAGGACAGGAAGTTAGCTGCCGAACACCCTAGGCTAATCTCTCATAACTGGAGTGGCTCATTTGCGGCGAGAGTCGCGAATGCTCATCGAGGAAAAGAGAAGAATGAAGAGAGAGAGGGGGATAATTGTAGAGCGATGCGTGCGCGAGAGAAGGAGCGGCGGCAGAGAATAAGGGGTAGAGAAAGCTGGAGATAAAGCAGGAAAAGGGTGGGTGAGTTAAGGTAATTGGCACCAAGCCCTGTTTCCCGTGTTAGTTACTGCGAAACATTGCGCGTGAAGAGGATTCTGAAGGTTTTTAATGCCGTTGAAGCGGATGAACCGCCTAGTCGGGAATAATGAAGCCGCGGTCGAAATGTAGGGGAGAGTTGCCAATATCGTACTGGTCACCTAAATCGTACCTTATCAATTTCTAAGTAATTAATGAATGTGAACGACATTTGATAATAAAAATATCAAGTAAATGCGATATAAGAAATAGAAACAAAACATTTTGAGCTTACACACTATTTTGTGCCTGCTATAAACATTTAAAAAAATCAGGTATGAGTGATGTAACTTTTTATCAGTTTATCGTAGCTGATAATAATCAAACAATACAATTTTGTCCCGGATTTTTGTATTTTTCTAAAAGCAGGTTTAATGTAGAATATTTGACATTCATTTTAAGTGCATATTACATTCATTATAAAGTTTAAATTGATATTTATAAATAAATCGATCATGTTTCCTAAATCGTACCACTACAATCCTACCAGCAGGATTTGACAACTCGTATGTTTATAGGTTATGTACATATATCATTTACATAGGTTATTGCGGCCTGTGTGTGATCCATATACACTTGTATATGTAACTATATAATAATCATTACTTTATGTTGAATATTTTCTTCTCTATTTGTTATTTATACTATTTTTTAGTGGAGGTACGATTTTGGAAACCGAGGGGTACAATTTAGGAGACCGGTTGTCTGAATCGTACCTTTAACAGTATGCTCATTTTAAAAGTTATTTATAAATATAATTTCGACCGTACTAATTAATATATATGATTTCGACGCACTGATTCGGTCAATTTAAAACAATTAAAAACAAGCTATTTTGCTATAATAATTATATAATCTTCCGACGTTTCGATCTTGGTTTAGATCCTCCTCAGGAAAGTTTAGAAAAAATATAAAATACTGCCATACACGTAATGCCATAGCACGGTGACTGAATTTAAAAGCGAAAGCAGTATTTTACATTTTTTCTAAATTTCCCTGAGGAGGATCTAAACCAAGATCGAAACGTCGGAAGATTATATAATTATTATTGCGAAATAGCTTGTTTTTAATTGTTTTAAATTGACCGAATCAGTGCGCCGAAATCATATATTTTAACAGTATGCGACAAAAAGATTAATAACAAATTAAATTGTTCTGAACAAAAGGCTAAGCATATAATAGTAGGTGCCTAAAAGATCAAGCTACAATATCCAATAGTCATTTGCGTTCATATGAGTACCAAATATGAAATATAACGTAAAATGTCTTAAGTGGTACGATATTGGCAACTCTCCCCTATTTAAAAGTAAATCCACCGATCGAAATGGATGCGGACAGACCCAGATCTCGCGAGGATGCTTTTGTGCAACATTTAGAATGATTCAGGTTAAATGAATTCGAGCACCGGCACAAAGTGAAGCAGAGACAATTCCCCTTAGCTTAGACTAATTGCCCACTCTATTGCATTGTTGAATCGCCGCGGTGATCACTGAGCAAACAATTCATTCCTCGAGAATATTTGCGAGCTAATTTGCCCTCGCGAGTCCGCCCTAATGCTTCGAGCACTATTCAGAAGGGACGATCCTCGATAAGCATCCTCCCAAAGAGGGAAAAGTTAAGCGTGAAAAGAAGACTCCATCGCGTAAAACGGAGCGAAGCAAGCTAAGGTGGAGCACAGATTTTTATCAACTTCGTTAACACAGGTCTGGAAACACTTCCTTTCCAAAGTAGAAAGTATTTTTGTCTACGATAGAGTTTCGCGCGAATGCGTAGGGAAGTTAGTGATGCAAATTTCAGAGTGAATCTGTGCACCGAGCTAGGCAAGAGGGAACCTTCATGAACTTCCAAAATGTTTTTACTAAACTCTTCAGCAGACAAGAGGTGTTGAAGACCTCGAAAAAGAAGCGTTAACAGACGTGCAGCTGTATGACATTTATTTATCCCCAGGTTCAGTGCAATATGTTGCCAAAAGTTAGTCGATTATTCCTAAGAAACCCTGCACATGCAAAATGACATTTGAATGCTTGAGTTTCTTAGAGAAAATTCCTATCTGATTTCGCGAAACAAGCAGCATCACGTTTTATGGAAATATTTCACATCTCCGGGAACATGCTCTGATTTGTCGACGTTGTACCGCGTACATCTTCATGAAGGCGATTTCATCCGAATTCGATGAAACCCACCGTGGCAGCCCGATCTCCATGCGCGCTCGACAATTCCCGCGAGATCTAGTGTCCGCAAATATCAGCGGGCTCTCGTCCGCCGTCAATATTTTACCAGCACGAAGCCTCAAACGAATTCCTTTCTACGTCCGACAAGGAAATGATTAGAGATCCGCGTGGCGAGATTTCCCAAAAGAGCTTCGTAAAAGAAGGCCAAGGGGCAGAGGTGGAAATATCGGCGCAGCGAGTCCCTCGCATTTTCTCAGAAACGATAAAACAGTTCTAAGGACAGTCGCGAAAAATATTGGAGAATTTTGCAAGATTTAAGTCTACCCTAATAGTTGTGAAAGGAAAAATGCTTGACTGAAGGATTTGCTTCAAGAGAGTTTTCACGGCGTGGAAAGAATCTCGACGGAAAACTCTTCGCCGTGAACAAAGGACGAGGAAGAGTCACCTGCCTTATATCGGCACAAAGGGGACAAAACCTGCTGAAGGGTGGCGTAGTGGGTGACGTATTGTGGATATTCGAAACAAGAAGACGGAAGATGAAACAGACCCCCTCCAGGGAAGACACTATTGAGAAACGGCATGGTTCGTTCGCGTGTCTATGGCAAGAACCATCGACCGGAACTGGATTCTCCGTGACGCTCGTCGACATTATGAAAATCTTGGAATATTGAAATTCGAAGAGCGTCATCGCTTCGGAGATAAATCTTATATTGGATTTCCTTCGAACACCGTCACATAAAAAACAGTTCGCTCGCATAGGAAAAGTGATTTCCATTCAGCAGCGTTAAACGAAATCCAACGTCACCGATAATAATCGTTGAAATTAATTGAACGTTATCGAACAAAACTGACTAAAGGATTCGACAATCGACGGATCCAAATGACGGAGCGATTAGTTCGCTTGTTCCCGCGGATGTTCCGACACGGTTGGCAAATCTACTTACCCGAGATAAATCTCGGGGAAGCATTACGGAAATGGGAGAGTGGTCGAACTTCTTAACAAAGAGTTCCACGGATAGCGGAGTCTATAGCGGTATCAAGGTTTAACGAATCTTTTTAAATTCACGGCGCGCGTCCTCTAACCACTTGGTCTCGCAGTTTTCTTCAGTTTCCTTCCACCTTACCCTTTACCCACACCACGGCCGGCTTCTTCCGCTCCCGTAGTCTGAGCCTGTATCGGCGTATCAGCGTGGGACAGAGCCCTAAGGCGAGAGTAAACCCGATTAGACGGTACACTAAATCTCATTCAACCAGCCTTCATTGTTAAGTGCCTCTACCGTCTTTCGTTCCTCGTAAAAAGCGTTCCACGAGCGCCCTGAATTACCAAGCGATGCTCCGTCTCGCGGAAATGTTCTTGTATCTTTGCCTGTTCAGGGAACTTTTACGGTCCGCGTCTCCCCCCTCGCCATCCCCCCCCCCCCCCCCGGTCGCTGAATGCTCAATGGCGAGGAACAAATTGCGCGCTTTAACGACTTGTCGTCCGAACTGTCGATATTTCTTACTCTGGTTTAGAAACTCTACCTTCGACCCACAATTTTAACGCAAGTAGACAAAAGAATATGATCCTCCGGTACCCCATTCATTATACTTAACAACTGACAGCTAGGTGAGCAGAGATTAATTAAATGGCACGGGCCTCGTTTAAATACCACCCCGTCTTAACGAACTTGATAACGAAGATGTTAGTTACCTTCAGGTATCTGCTATATGCGCTACAAGAAAGATGGGGATCTAAACGCACCGTAAACTCCAGTGCCACGGGGGTGAATCGATTAACGCGTAAGAGGCATTACTGGGGAAATTCCGCGGGCTGGTAAATATTTTCACAGGCGGTAGTGCAGCGCCGACTAATCGCTAGTACTTAACGAGGAACGTTGCAACCTTGATGCGCCTCTCGTCGCAACGATCGCGTCATTAAACCGCACCGCCCTTAATAACGAAGAGATACAGAGCGCGTTGCAACCGCGGTAACCAGATGGTAAGGGCTCGAAACGTATGCATCACTGTCGAGCAAATTGCTTTCGCACACCCCCGCGCGCACTCTTTCTCTTTCGCTATCGCTGCACTCCTCTTGTTTGATCATTCCTGTTACACCGCGCTATGCACCGCTGGGAACGCTGCGCGATACCGTAATATGCAGCGGGCTCCTTCCACGAAAATCCATTTTCGTGTTTCGGATTGCCTTAATTCGCTCCTCGGTCTTCGAAGCACGATAAATGGTTTGCGGGCAGGCTAATATTGTGAATCATGCCGGTTTTGGTTATCAGTATTATTATTCAAGACCGCTGTTATCAAATCACCGAGCGGAGGAACAAACACATGCAACACACCGGAGACTACAAATTCCGTCAAGTTTTCTAATTAATGGATGCTATCGGAAATTGTTAAAGTTCGCGATATTGAGATGGGAACGGAAGAGTGTTGGGAAGGAACCCGTGGCGAGATAGAGTTCTAAGTGTGTAATTAAAGCGTATAACGTCTGAAGGGAGGAAAGAATAAAGCTGCGTGCTTAGAGCGAAAGCGAAGCAATGTTAGGAAACGTAAGCTGTGAATGCTCACCTGGTCGCCGTCGTGCCCTTGCCAGCTGTCGTGACTCTGCAACAGAGAACAGAATATGAGCTTAAAGCAGCGAGCACACGTGGATGTTATAATATTCGCCTTTCGCTTTATTAACAAACATGTTTTTCCAGCGAAATTCACACCGGAATTTCGGGATATGTTCATGCCAAATGTTCCGAAACGCATTTTATGCGCGGTAGAACAAAGAACTGGCGCGGAGTCCACCTGCGAACCGACCACATCGTCATCCAATTTTCCACTCTACTGTCCCTGTCCCTGCGAGCCGAGATTTATACCACAAAATTTCGTCTGTCACCATTCGCGTGATTGCGCCCATGAAAAACCGAGGAGAATGGGACGCGGTGTCGTCGACGCGTAAATTTCGAATCAAAAATTTTTTCACTGCTATTTCGCGGCAATAAATTCAAAGGGATGCTGCGATCTTCTCCGAACACGTCTCTCTTAATCAAGTACGTAAAGTTGTTAACAACTTCCGGCCTTTATTAGTCGAATAATCTGCTCGTGATAAGGCGCACCATTTTCTTTCAGGTAAACCCACGATTTCGCTTGGAAGGTCGTAACTCTGTTACGGTTCATTAAATCGACGTAAATAATATCACGCACTGTATAGACAGCCGTTTTATCGGACGTGCAGGTCGACCAGTGTCGGAAATATAGGGGTGGCCCCTGGTTAATGTTCAACCACCTTGTTAGATTTATGACGGCGATATAGGCGTCATGGAGCACGATGTGCTTTGCACCCGCGCGCTACACGGTGATCCAACACAACATTCGTTACGACATATATTTCAAATGTTCGGTAGGGACTTAACCTTTAGTATCGTAGTGTAACACCCGCGTTAGACGAATTGAAAAAATCGCGCGCAAAAAAGTTGTACTGTCTTTACTTAATAATACCTACATACAAATTCTACCGTGCCAAAGATTTTTATATTTCATTCGTGTTATTGCATACTGGCAAAAGAAGTAAAGCAAATCCTACATGGAAAATGGATGGGTGAATTTTACGATCCAGTAGCCGGTGAAACTTTACTTTCCTCCTCCCATGAGTTTGCATTAAGAAGGAAGGGTCAGAGGGTCGTTGAAGCGCATACGGTGTAAGCTGACGATAACGTATCGTATCTTAACGTGCAGGGTGTAGCGAACACGATACAGATACGGCGAGGAAATTATTCCCATGATGAGGGTTGATACCTCCCGACCAGTTACTATCAAAATCCCATTACGGGACGGAAGCTGTGCCTCCAGCGAATTCGATGGCGCAGTCGGATAATACCGATATCAATTTCATGTTTCTGGAAAGGAACACGCGGCGTATAAACCTGTCCGTGTTTTCTTTTTTGCGAGATATCGAGTCACCAAGGGATGAAAGAACCCTGGTTGATAAGAGTGTACATGGTGATTGTTAACAGACCCATATTCTTGAAAATGAGAGATTCGCAAGGTTCGTAGAACGCCGGGGTATGTAAAGTTATTTTTATGAAATTATCAAGATGAATTCGTGGTTCGTATTTCTGTTGTGTAATATTTTACTCTCCGGTTCCCTTCTCTTGTAATGAAATAAAAAATATCGCAAACAAAAAAACACCGCTCAAGATAGCATGGCAAGAGGAAAAGGGGAGAGAATTCTGGTGCTGGTAGCTGTACAGGCTGACAACGGGAAATTTAATCGTGTAATGAAGTTAAACACTGCGTAAAAGTCGAGTAAAAGGCTAGAGTGCTGGTAGACGGAGCCGAGGCAGAAAATGAAAAGTACCGCCGCGGTATTATTGTTTGCAGAAGTTGCAGGCAGGGACGTTTTACGAAACATCGGCTCTCCGTTTTACAACCCTACGTCTACGCTTTCATAACAGCCCCTTCACTGATTTGTAAAAGGGACGTTAAGCATTTTATTCCCCCGCAATATCATGATTTACATAAAGAATTGAAACGTCAGACGATGACCAAATTGATTTACCTAAATCACGCTTACTAGAAAGTTTTCAGTGAAAAAAATTGGGTCCCAGTAAACAGGAAACTTAGGGGACGTTAACTAGATTCCATCCGATATGTTTTTAATCATTGTACTTTCCACGGATGGCTTTACAAAGGCGATCCCACCCCGCCTAAACTTAATTGCGAAGTTTCTACCCGGAGCAAATTGGTACATTCGTAACTTTCGACAGCCATGGGGATGATACCTAAACCAACAACGCCCGGAACTTTTCTCGTTTGCGATCAACTTTATCCGCAGAGTGCTTCGCTTTAATTGCAAAGACCTTATTTACATTGTGCTTCATCTGTGCCCGCGGTGACTGGCAGCTCGAGGGCGCCGAATTTTATCGCTCCCGCTGAATTTATTCCGATTGAAATCGCTTCGACTCGATACACGATTGGTTCGACCGCGAGTGCATCGACACCGCTGGCTAACGAATTCGGAACAGCTCGGGGAACATCTCAACTCGGGATACGAAGTTACGAGAATTCTGCACATTTCTATGGGTACCTAATAAAAAAAATAGGCACACCGTGGATTTCGTTTTTCATTATCGAAGGTACGACTTCCTTCTTCTTTATGGAACGCATAACGGTTTCTAGTGGAGGTAAGGCAGATACGGAGCGACACCGTTCGGAGAAATAAAAGGAAGCACTTAATTCCTAACAACTTCCCTTTGCACATTTCATTCGAGGCGCTTCTCCTCTTACGCCAGTCGATTCTTTAACATTGAACTTACACCTACACTTCGTTCGATAATAAATACACCTATTCCACGGCTTCCTTGTTCAATGCTCTATGCGCATTTAGTGGTGAAGTTGTACAGATATGGTGAAAGCTGTAAATACATTCGATAGTTAAACCGAAACAGGAAGAAACTCGCCGGCCAGAGCCATCGACCGCGCTTCGCTTAGCTTCCGTGCATTCGTCAATGGCACCAATAGGAGCAGAGTGAGAGGTGTTTGGAGTGAGACACACTCCTTACGACCCTACGCAAGGCGAGGCACACGTATCTTTTTTTTTCCCACGTTTTCTTTGCTCAGCGTCCTTGTCCCGGCGCTCGAAACTTGTTTACCTTAACGGCTGGCTGATTCCGCGATTCGCTATTTCGCTTGCACCGACTGCGACAGCCCGGGGATATCGGGTTACGCACCGTGCGAGCGAGACCGACGAGTGAGGAAGGAGGAAGAGATATACTGGGGTCGCGAGTTCAGGCAGACGATATAGTAAACAAGCTTCGAGCGGCGAAAAAAGTGCGAACATGCTAGAAAAAACTGTGGACATGCCGAACCTCAGCTGCTGTCGTGTATAGAGCGTGCCCTCTCGCGTTCTGGTTTCATTGATTCCGTTGAAAGACGCGCAGATTCGTACAACGAGACGCCGTATATTATTACTCCTACCGACATCGATTTTAATACGCACTGAACCAACTTTTTCTTTGCCAATATTTCTGTAAATTTTTAGACCTTAATATTAAAATTTAAAAATTCGGCGCATTTTAACGTAAAATAATAGTTTTTTCCACAACTATTTTTTGAACTACAAATTTCTGGAAAAAGACCATTAGAGCACGATTGTATGAGCATTGCGAATATATAATTATCACTCAAAAGTTAAAAGATTCAAAAATACGAAAATGGTAGCTCAAAAATGACGCTGGGGTGCAGTGAACCCCATGTGACCAATTTGTGATTATAAAAAGGTGTGACCACGAAGGGTTAACAGTCTCATGACATGATTTATAAACTACCTAAATATCGATTACGTCTGGAAATAAGTGATAGTCACTGGACGGTAAATTAAACCGTGTCAGGTGCAAGTTTTCATAATGGAGAAGTCACATTACGTGGGAAGTTATTCTCCGTTGTGAAAAATCGCCGAGATTTATCGGTAATATAACGAATGACGAGTATGCCCTGGAGGACAGTGCACGAAGCACAGGGAGAGGGATGAAATTCACTAAGGGATGATGGAGGATATGCGTTTCCCAGGATAACTAAACTTACGAGCCACTCCGCTAAGTTCTAAGACCGCAATTTAACGGCTAAGGGGATTAGTTCGGCGACGTACGAGCTACCAAAGGGGCAGCGCATTTAAGTCGACCGATGCAGGGTTGTTTCTATCCCTACTCACGAGACCAAAGACGCGAGTCATCAAAAGATTCAACCACTTCAAAGGCAACGCACTGATCTCCTTTCGAATTTATGGAAATTCCTTACTTCCATGATCCTCGTGTCCTATTTTTATCGAGAATCTGTTAATTCACTTAAGGTAGTTCCTGAATAATCTACTAAATTACAGAATTCTTTCAAATTTCGTACAAAACTAACTTGGAATACAAGAAACCCTTGTACAAAGTTTAAAATCGATTTACCGCATAGTTATCGAGAAATTGTTAATTAAAGTTGATGCATTTTAACACAGTGGCATATGGCGAAATCAAATAAAGAGGGTTATAGTTTCAGTTTTTCTTCTGAAACAGGAAAACCATATTTAAGAAATGTACAGCACAAAAGTACAACGAAATGTCAGGAAATGAATTTATTAATTTCTGCAAAACTGACCACATAGTTTCTTCGTAAATGCCCATAAAAAAATATAGGTTTACGTGCAAATTTTTGAGAAACTACGTAGAGCAGTGAACGTGGCAACGTCGCACAATCGATATGTTTAGACATTTAAATAGCAGACGAAGATTCAGATTCATATGAACATTTTTTCTGACATTTTGGTTATAAAAGACGCTCCGAATGAATGCAGCGTTGTCAAATCTGCTGCTCCAATTCACTACGCTAACTAATTTAATATTCCATTTTCGTATTACAATTATTTATATTAACATTGAACTTTTTAAAATATATATACATGATGTTAAAAATTATTATTATTATTTCCATAGTATCATACTACTTTATATTTATCGTTTATGATCCAGCTCTAATTTGATTAGCATAGTTGGTTAGGAACTACCTTAACAAGACAGATCATTTCGTCTTCAAAAGGTGACATTCGATCGAAATTTTTAACACCGCTTTTGACGACCAAATTATCACACACCTACGTTCGTTATTATCACGTTACATATTAATTATTCATTTCCGGTTACATTTCCAGCAACAATTCGCAATTTTCACCCTAAGCCCCGTAACTTACCCAGCGACGCAACAATTTCACAGACATTTCGGGCTCCCGTGGCGCATCGAGCTTATGTCGGAGCATAAATTTCCTCTCGGCCTTAAACACCATCCAGCCTTGAAACCGGGGGACAAAGTTGCCGACTTGATCTGAGACCGTTTCATCTGGCGGATGTGCCCGACACCAGTCGTGACAAATAAGCAGTTTGCGTACGTCGGCCTCTTAGCATCCAGGAATTCTGTCTTATCTCGTAAAGTCAGTTTCACGCGGAATCCCAGATATTCCCGTACGATTCCTGACATATTAAAAGGAATGTCCCCTAGCGGCTTTGAAATTTTTATCGACACCATTGAGTATCTACTTTCCGAAAATGTGAAGAAAACGCAAGGAGTTCTTGAACCGCCGAGACAAGGAGAACATCGCCGTCAAATTTATACACTCGTTCGTTTAGTAAATAATCAGTAGCATCGACGGGAACGTCTGTGACAAGCCAGGGGTGTTGCATAGATTTTATAACGATCCAGCCGGGGTCGTAAAGCAATTAAAACGACCGAACTTGCGGTACTGTGTAAAAGCAAGCAGTTAGAACTGCGATACCGGCGGCAGTTACTTGCTGCGAAGCTTCCCGGGGAATTCGGTCTTGTAAAAAATGAATTTCTGTTTGCGCGAGTGGCGCGGGGGTTCGTAACGTCGATGGGATTACACGGACGACGGGCAAGAAACTCTGGACCGAAGCGTTCGCGGGAACTCAGGAATTCGCGAGATCTCGTAAATCCAGTTTTACAAGGACTTTCGCGAAGTTTCCAGGCCGATCTCGTCGAGGATCCCGCGTGATCCTGGGTGTATCCAGAAGGACGGCGGACGATGCGGCTCCTTAATTATGAACACGCGTCCGTGGCAATAATTAATAGAGGTGGCAGACCTGGGCAAACACTGGATTGTTCTTCGAGACTGCTGCCCCTCTCCCTCTGAATTATGAACGACCTCATCTCGTTTCGACCTCTTTTCTACCCTTTTCGCTTCTTAATTATATCAGCCGTCGTCGCTTGGAGGCTGTGCTATTGAGCGCCTTGGAGCCGCTTTGACATTATAATTAAATGGCACGAGAGTGATTGCCACTATTGATCTATAATGTAAGGAAAGGCGCTGTTGTATTCGAATATTCCGTGAAAAATATTGCAATGTTGAGAGTCAAACGAATTGAAATTTTGAGAAGCCTGCAGCAAGAGGGGTGCAACTCCATTTTTGACACTTTTTCGACATGTAATAGGTATATGTAAAAAATCTACAAATGTGCGATTTCGCCAAAAGTAGAAATAAAAACTTATCAACTCAATAACTACTACTTATTCTGCGAAAATATATATTATTCAATTACCTAGTGTTTTTTAATCTTAAGTCAAAGCAACAGTTTTATAAACACTTTTTTCTAATTTACTCGAAGTTGGAAAAGATGGACCTGAATTTTGCTGCTCGCAGGAGGCCGTCGACTTTCGTCGTCTTGATTGCTCGCGGTTACCCTTATATTCGGTTATTTATAACACAGATGCTCTTGTAGATTCGAACAGGTCATCGCGTATATAATCGGGAGGAAATATGAAACTACAACGGTGAAATATGATTAATAGGAAATCTGAGACAGCCCGAATGAAACGCTCTCTTCGCCGAATTAGGGCACGTCAGACGAATAGAAATGTGTCGCGCAAAAAGAGCGTAAAAGAGTATTTTCATTCCACGACGTTTATTCCTTCGTGAAAGCTTGATCCGAAAACAATCGAACGGAACTTTCCACGGGGGGGCGGCGGTTTCCCTGGTTCGCAATTCTCCGCGATAAAAAAGTCATTCGGGGAACAGCCGAACGTCGGGGCAGAATTATGCTCGAGCCAATGAATTATACCTATGCCCATTTCCGATCGGGCGGCGGTAGAAATAATCCATCGCTGACTCGACGAAAATGGGCTACCGTCGTTTTCGACCTCGGCGTGATGAATTCGTCGGACACCCCCCGCGGGAACGTGTTCCGCTATTATATATAGCGCTCCGTTAAAAAAAAAATCCCCCGAACAGAGCGTCAAACCCATCGCCGTTAATACCTTTCAGGAGCTTATTCATCTCCCGCGAATAAATTTTTTATCGACCTTGTAAACTGCACCCTGCGCTGCACCATCGCTCGGCCTCCGCAGTAGAATATCGACGGCAAAGCGGAGATTCCCCGGCTCGATTTCATTCTTTCACTTCCCGCCGAAGAAGGGAAAAAGGCACTTCGCGCCGTAAACAAAACGCGTTTCTTTCACTTCGTTACCTCAGTATCCATAGAGTTTTATCGTCGAAACATCTTTCCGTTTTACTCCTCCACTTTTACGCCCGCCGCGGAATGCGCGCGGTTTTTATTCGGGCCTTCTTTGTTCGCGTTTCTTTTACATTTTCGATTTCAGAGCGCCACGAAGCATTGCCCGAAAGCCCTATCTCGTGCAGCTTTACGACGCATTCGGCGAACCGGACGTGGCGCGCCGTCGCGCAAAAAGAACAAAAGGAGAAATTTTGTGCTAGCCGGGAGAGAAATAAAGCGGCGGCGGTAGTAACAACAGGAGCAACGACACATGTATCTATTCGTCAGGATCGAGGTACACGCGGCGAATAATTTCGAACGGGTTACCTTGCAGCGCGCAGCGGCTGGGTGTGTGATTTTCCCCGAGAGCTTTTCGATTAAAGCGAAACGGCTACCGGCGCGCGCTGTTTGGATGCACTCGGTGCAACTGGCATAGCGGAAGTACGGTTCTCCGGTGCAGTTTGGTTTACAGGGCCCTAGTTAATCCTACTTTTCTGGCCAACCGCGCGACCATCATTCTGTTCATCGTTCGTTAACGAAATCGCCGTAATTATCACCGATTGTGCAACATTCACACCTACGTGTAAACACGACACGATTGGTAAACCCATTTGGTTGTTTATCAAGTTTCACGTGCTATGAAAATATAACTGCTTCGACGGGAGATGTTTAATTCATAGCGGTTTGTTGAAAAACATTGAAAACGTTTGTTTTTCCAACGCGCAACCATGTTGGCGGAAAAACATTTGAATATTGAGCACGCGGGGTTGCATACTAGTGAACATTTAACATTTCACCTATGAAGGAACGAATGCATGATTTATCGAAAACGGTGCAACTGCCCAGGGTAAATACAGCCCGCGAGAAAATTCTCGTGGCAGGAGTTATTCAATAAAAATTACAACGGCGTATATTAAACATCGCCTGAATTGACGGCACGCCCAGAGGCGCGTGCCGTTTCAAACAAAAGCGAAAAAATCGAACGGCAATGTGGGCCCCGCTGTTGAAACTTTCGAATTCTTTCCGGCGAAAAAAGTTCTATAGAATGAGGGTACTTAATGTCGCCTAGCAAAAGTTCAATCGCTGTCGATTGAATAATAATTGATATTTTGGCATGCAATTCGTTTCAAAATAAAGAGAAATTATTCATCTTTTAGGTAGCATAACTTAGAATCGTTGAAACCTACAAATTTTTAATTAGGAATTAAAAAACGTAAGACATGCAAAAATTCGGTCCTGAATAAAGTGTATCTAATATCGCCTAGTCAAGAAATATTGATTAATTCATTTTCACATGTGCTTTTATTATTTCTTGCTCCATAAATGTTTTTTTTATCAATCCTCGATTTTATTTTTATTACAAAAATGTAGATGTGGGAGTTTTAAAATATTCTACTTTTTACGTTCGGATGTACATATTTGGACAAGTAAAGCTTTCCGTTGCTCTGCATATTTCGTGACCTGACATGTAACAAACATCATATCGAAATCATTGTTCTCCGGTAGGCGGTATTGAAAACACGCACTTACTGCAAATAGAAAAACGCAAGTACATCATTAATTCGGTATTTCTAGTAGATATTCTTATATTCACAGAATTATTAGATTTACTTGCTCCGAATGCGATGTGAAATTGTGGCAGTCCAATACATTTTTACACTATTAAGATTCACTAAAATACTTTCCCTATTGTAATTGTTGATCACACGACGCTGAAACAATTACAGTATGTCTTCCTACATATGCATAGGTATAGGTACTAATTCAATTCATAACCGATAAATTTCAGTGCTTACTTGGCGAGATATAACGAGTGGCGATATTAGGAACATGGGAGACATGAATTGCAAGTAGCTACGGCTACTCTACAGCTGCGAAATAACGTCCACTTATGGTTGCAATTTCGAAAAGTGAAATACGATAGGAAGTGTTGTCGCGGAGACGACAGGCGGGCGATTTGCTGCGCGGAGGTAGGAATTTAAATGCTGATTATAATAAAACAGAGTCGAATCGTGAAATCACGTAAACGTCACGTGAATCACCAATAATATTTTCGCCGGGGAAAACAGGAATTTACGAGCATCTTCGCGCGGACGCGAATTTACGGCTGTCGGGACGTGGTCAGCAAAACAGCAAGGGGGTGGGTTGTACGCGTTTCAGGCTCAATAAAACGCAGATCCAGCGTCATCGTTAGCTCGTCATTCGGTATCAGCCAAGCAAGCCCTCAGACCCGGCCGGTGCTGGGCTTTCTTTACGATTATGGAGAAGCGTGGTTATGAAACGGAACGTAAAACTCTCGTTACAAGGACGTCGAACTTTTCGAGCCAGCACGTACAAGCCGCGCGGCTCTCGTCATGCTCGTTAACCCTTTCCGCGTGTACTGACGCTGAGGGGACATCTTCGTTACTTTAGTCTTTACGACCCGTCCTTTTGTCTTCGGCTATTCCCATAATTCCGCCCCACATGCCCGCAGATAGCGTGTCCTTTATAAATCATAATTCCCTCTGTGTTGTTTCTAAAGTTACCTTCGCTTACTGTGTTTTAAAATGGCAAACGGGGGACGTACTCCCCCGGGATTCGCAGCGTTCAGCTTGTATCCCAAGGGATACTCGCTCCGAGGCGACCAATATATTATTATTTTTATGCGACGGCGACGGCTAATGTCCAAAGTCGTTTGTCGTTCGTCAGGGTGAATTTCATCGGTGTTGGTAAATATCGTCTGGCATCAAGGGCCGATCGATCCTCGCGCAACACCTGTAAATTTGTCATCGTCAGAGGCATTGACGTGCGGCGAGAAAAACTGAGGGCGATCTAAAGGAAGGAAGAGTACCGCCCCCTTCGACCTTCCGCTCCATCGCTCGCGCATTTTCGACGTCTTGTAACGCTCGCGCACCGGCCCCCTCGTGACCGCAATTTATTACACTCGATATTGAAATCGAGTGACAAGCCGGGGAAGAGAAAAAAGGTTTGGTGGAGAAGGAGAAATACCTGGACTTGTGGTGCACGGTATTGTTCTTGATACGCAATGAAGCGATCCGTGAGAAATGTCCGAACGTTTTCTAAACAACGCGGCCGAATATATCGCTGTCAAGAGAAACGACGGGGGCGAGGAGAACCGGAAAGCGGGACGAAGGGGTCGAATGAATGGAACAATGAGAAAAGCCTGGTGGCGCGCAACTCGATATTTTGTTGTCGCCCGCCGCCAATTTTTTTCATTTGCTTCATTGGCTTCGTTGTTCGCGCCAGTAAACGCAACGTTCTCGAACAGGTACCTGTGGGTATTATTTCGATTCACTGAACAGCGGTCGGAACAAATCTCTCGATACGGAAATCGGTATCGCGACGGGGACAGCTTTGTCGGCGAGCATAATTCGCGATGTAACATCGGAAACCGCGCGAGAAGGTGTTTGATCCGTCGCGTTTAAATTCCCCGTCTACGGCGCGCGATTTAAATAATTCCAATTTAAATCCCGTCGCGTCTTAATCGCTTACAGAAAGATGCGGCGAACTCTCGACGCGGTGAATTTTAATGTCGCGACTTAAGGTGACGCAGCCGGCCTCGTCGATTAACGAAAAATCCACCGATCAGCCGCCGAAAGATTCTATCTTAATTACTGCTCGGGGAGGTTTCTCGGGCTCGGATCGAAAGCCGTAAAGCTTTCTTTTATCGTTAATGGCGAAGTAAAATGCAGCGGCAGGCCCGGCCTTTAGACGCGTAATCCAATCGGCCCGCTCGTTAATGTCCCCCGATAATAAAGTGCAAGTGTCGACTATCGACGACGAACTGCAACGATCAGCCCGTACAATTGAAATTACATCAGCAATGCTGGCAAGTTCTGAGAGATTCGTGTAATACGGTTTCCAGAGAAACGTGTTCGGCAAAAAGCTACCGAAGTAACCGTAAGCGGATTTACGACCGAGGATCCAGCGAGCATCTCTCGATGGTATCTAGAAAATAAAAATGCAAATTTTTCGCAACGCGTTCACTGTTAATTCTTGAAGCATCCAGCCACTCTGTTGGCGCACAATATAGATTAATCTTTCATTACCAGTTAAGGATTACTCCACGAGTTTTCACGCTAAAGGATTAAACGCTTTAATGCCCGCGCTTATTAAAAAACGAAAAGAGAGCAGAATTACAGGAACCCCAGAAGGTGCTGCGTGTAAATAGTTTATTTTAGCTGTTCCGCTGAAATACCCCGGAAAAAAATTCCCGCTGTCTATTAACTGCGCCCAAGGTTCGCCACGCTCGTACCGCGATATTTCCACCATGGAAGCTTAAAGCTTCTTTTCGCTCGAGATATTGCAGAAAATATTAGCATCCTGGCGGCGTTGCTTTCTCTTTCCTACCCAGGCCGCTGATGCTCGCCTAGCTGGACACGAATGTTTGCACTGTACACTGGAACATCGAGCTCGGGCCAGCATCAACGGCCGACAACACAAGGCCTTCGCCATTTTCGCCCGTTTACTACGGAATGCAATTTCGTGCCGCGTCGGCGGAACAACCTGCACGACAGATTACCGCTTTGTTTGCCCGTCCCGGTACTTCGAAACGCAATAAAGATCTCGGTTCTGTCGCGCCCCGGTAGGGGGGTGGCGGAATGTATGCACCGTGGACGTCGGTGCATCGAAAATCGGGAAACGATAGCGTTTAATTCTCTCGAAACACCACACACACGGCCCATCAGTTTTTCCTCCTCGCTCTTGCGACCCCCTCCTTTTAATTAAATTCCTCGAAGAAATTCCGCGGCGGGTTTCACTGTTAAAGCCGGCTGGCCGATTTAGGAAGCAACGAAGTCATACATGCCGCGACAGAATATAAAACTGGACGGGCGTAGAGGGTGTCTAAGCATTTATGTTGAAATTGTTAGCACGGCGAGCGACGGCTATGCTCGTTCACGAGACACACGTTCGTGACAATTATCGGTAAAAACAACGGCCGGGCGCGGAGATGGCGTGGCAAGTCGTTAACTGGTACGAGGAACGAAATTGAATTCGAATCGATTTCGGCGGGGAACAGAATTAAAAGACAAAATCGATTTGTCTTCGATTAGCGATGCCTGTCGGCGCGTTGGTAACGAGCACGAACTCGAGCTTGAATTCATTGTTATCGTTTCGCGGGTGCGCCACCCTTGCCGATCGGAAAAATTGACGTTCTCCTTTCGTCGAATCTTCGCTGGTAACGATTGTTATAAATATTCAGGCTTCGTAAAGGTGTGCAATATTTTACCCCATTTTCATTACTCCCTTGGACCTAAAGCTTCATTTATTTTCTATAACCTACACATCCGTGTCGCATTTAAACCAACAAATGCGATATAAAATTCAAGAAACACGAAAGGTAGGTATCCAAAAGGAGGACATGTCCTTTTTTTTTACTGAAATGCAGTCTCCTCCTATCACCTAAAAATGTTCTCCTTTTTTGTTTTATCCGCAACTCAAGCGATCCCCTCGCCTCGGATCCAAAAATAAAAAAGGATAATCCAGTCTGAAATTGTTTGTAAATGAGAACATTGTAAAATAAAACCGAATAGATATTAACTTTTATTATGTAAGGAAATATTAATGTTTACATTATATATGAATAAATTGGTAGTAGATGCAAATACTTTATTTAGGGCCTGAATATGTAATAGCTACAAGATGATTTTAATATAATGTAAACATTAATGTTTTCTTAAAATTTGGTTTTATTTTACAATTGTCCTCCTTTTCCATTTTTGGATCTGGCAACCCCACACGAAAGGAACCTCTGAAAAATCGAAAATTCCAAAAGCATCCCTTGTATGGCGAGCAGCAGCACTGTTATTGCAACGAACTTCCAGCATGCACCAGAGTGAACGACTGCAGCATCTCCACAATTCCACCCTTTATCACGAGCATCGGCAGGGCGTATACCGCGAAAATTGCTAAGCAAACTGCGTAGACAGTCCAGTGACCCTTTGATCTGTCTCTTTGGAAAAAAAAAAAGCGGATGCATACAGGCAGTAATTATCTGGCAGTCGGTGGGCGAAGACCGAGGTCGATTCCAGTTTCATCTCGGTGACCAATCAACCGACTTTCGACAAAGGGTTGCCCGTAGCCACGATGGACAGGCAGCCGCGCACAATCAGGCCGCGCATTTACGATGCATGCAGTTTGCAACAATCTCTGACGGCGGACAATTCAGAGGCGCGTGGACGAAGCGCCGATGTAAATCGAGTTTCGGGCGGCCAAGGGTGGCACGAAGGGGCGAAGATGAAGGGTCGTCGCGCTCGATCGAATTTCCGTGCTGAATGCTCAAAACTACGTATGTAACGCGGGGCACAAAGGTTCGTTATCACGGGGTATTACCTGCCAGGCGGAGATTGTACTGTTCAGTTTCCGGGAGGGGGGGGGGGGGGACGGAAGCTCGACAGGGAGGAGAGTCGATGTCCCAGCGACGTCTGTCAACCATGTGAAACGTTGTATTGCACAGATTGCGATCCATCTGGGAGATCAGTGGGTGAAATTGTCGCTGATAACGGTATCGCGTTAGGTAGAAAGGAACGTCCATCTTGCATCGGCTTTATTTCGGGATCGGCGGAGGTCGGTTTGTCGAAGCGAATGGGTTGAAAATACTGTACGCTCGTCGAATATACTTTCAATGATACTACATTATTGTCTCTCTATAGCCGCGTGTGTCGGGACCGGGCGCACGCGATTTGAGAGACGAGTAGTCTATTCGGCTTCTTTTGATTTCACGCTCGAGCCCTCAAGGGGGATGTGGCAGCGGGAGCAGTTTCGTATTGGTTATGAACCTTTCTTCGGCTTTCTCTTTGTCATCCGATACCCGATGCCGCGGCGCGGCGACTACAAACGAAGTAGTGGGGATAGCTTCGCGTGTATAGAGAATCCGAAAACGCGCGCTATTTGAGAGACAGTACTGTATCGAGGTTTGAAACTGGAGTTGAATAGTCTACGTGGAGCGTTGAAATAATTGGGAATAATTGGGAGTTTGGAATGCGCACCAAAGAAGAGAAACTGAATAATTGAGGGCAAGCAGGTACAGAGTTTTGTTTAGGACTAGACTTCTTTCACCGCGGGGTGTCTATTACGTGGGGATTACTCCGAGCAAAGCAATATATCAAGCTTCGACACAATCTCAGCCAGTACCTCGAGGCTTTAATTATTTAAATGCAATCCAATCGCAGCATTTTCTATGGTAAATTATTCAACCGTGGAATTACTCTTTTCGACACTCAGCCCAACATACCACTTCAGAGGGCTGAAAAGTGTAGGTACGTTTAAACTCCCACCAATTCGCTTCTCCTTTCCTTTCTGAGTAACTCATACCTCCTCCCAGTCAAATCAAATCCAAATGGAATTCTACAGCTTTTGGTACCAATGAAGTACAAAGAGGGAGCATTGTAAATGCACAAGGTTGCAAAGGAGGCGAAGTCAGTTAAACAGACGAGAACAAAGGTGTTTGCAAGACATACATTAAACTTTGCTCCTCTCGCCGCTTCAAACAAGCTTTACTTGCCTCCAACCTTGACCGATTTGAAGGTCGCTGTGCATTGGCTCATTCTATTTGTCCCTTTTGTGGTACTTAAGTCAGACTAAAATAACAGTGTTGATGATTTAGAAGGTAGAGGAACATCAGTTGTACGAATAAATGTACATACCGCGAATGCAACCACCACGAAGAAAGCGCGAGGGGGAACATTCATCGCATTCACCCAGATTTTCAACGCTCCACCATCTCGTTGACGCTCCTTTCCCGCCGCACAGTGGTACATAATCACACTTTTTGTTCAAATCACCGTACAGGTCGTAATTTTGTAGTAATCTTGACGATTATTTTTTAAATTTTTCCCAATTAAATTCTCTATCGATTCCTCCGGCTGGAATTTTGAATTTCTTTGCTGTTTTTTTTATATTTAGCGAAATATTAATCCCTATTGGGCAATTTGCTTCCAGAAGCACAAAACCTAATCCTTAAATAAGATAGCACCCCGAAAATCTACGCACTAAGTTTCTTCCAAAAAAGATCATTTTCTGAAATTTCGCTTCGATATATTGAATTTGCCATCGTTAAAAAGCTCTACAATTTAGAAAATTTGAGTTTGAATTCGGAATCGGCGGCCAAAAAATCCCACAGACACCGATTTTCTAAAAGTGCTGTATACTTCGCTAAATATAAAAAAAAAATAGCAACGTAATTCAAAATTCCGGCCGGAGGAATCGATAGAGAATTTAATTGGGAAGAATTTAAAAAAAAATCGTCAAGATTACTAAAAAATTACAACCTGTACGGTGATTTGAACAAAAAGTGTGATTATGTACCACTGTGCGCTGTCTTTCGCAGACTAGACGATCCGTCTAGCTCTGAAAGCCTTCGCAGTTGAAACATGCAGTTTTGATACGCTCCACAACGATACTCGAACTGCGTCTCCGATTTCTGTTTCAACACCCCCTAGGCATTTCGACGCTTACGCAACACGGTGTCTTCGGCAAGCTGCTAAACAAGTGGCGCAGGGTGTTATTAATAATTAAGGGACTCGCTGAAGTCTGTGAACAGGATCCAGTTGAGTTTGTTCCATGGCGCAGGGATACTCTGCACGACTTCTGTTTCGTTTCATGTAAAACACCACCGTTACGAACTCGTAAATTTATTCCATCATCGGGCCGCGTCGCTTTAAAATTCTGAACACCGCGGGCCTATTGATTGCGAAAGTTTCTCACAATGCTGATCGCGAGAAAGTCCGAGGGTCTCGCGTTAATATCAAGTAGCCGTCGCTCCTTTTCCCTTTGAAACTAGTTAGTTTTCATAAACACAAAGTTGCGGAAGTTTCCCCGCGAGAAAACAGGCTTTCCTTCCTTCTTTTGCTTCCACCGAACGTTTTCCGCGATAGCCACTCGCCTAGCGTTTCTCTATCGTTTCTTTAACATCTGTAATGTTTTTATACGTCGACGGGAAGAGATTCTATTCCGCGCGATCGCGTGGAATCGCTGGGCGTTTATTCGCATGCAGATTTAAGATACAGGATATTTTACGCATCGCCAACCATCTCCCCTCGATCCATACTTAACGATAGCCACGCTCCGACGATTATCGAGAAAACAGACACGAAACTTCAATCGACGTTCCACGGTAAACTCGGCGTAATTGTCGTCCAACTTTCCTCGCGCCGGGCGAAGAAGTCCGAAGTAAAAGAAGAAAAAGCGAGTCTCCAGGAAACTGTACGACGTATTCAGATGCATTAAAATTTATTCACGACTCTCGGTTATGTATACACTTATTTTCCATTCCGGATACTACGGGCTATTTCAATTTACTTTCTTAGCCCTGAAGATAGAAACGGTCTCCAGCTTCTTATTATAAAGTTTCGTATCTTCCTAATGACATTTCATGATTTTCCTAAAAATACACAGCGCGAATGGGCACACGATTTAAATATTCATTAAATAAATAACATTTCTGGTGGGAAAATAAATCAAGCGATCTTACTGAAAGTAGTATTTTAGGGGTCCAATAGGCAGTGCAATGTTATTTCCACTTGAAAAATCTTTCAATCGAAACAACTGCTTTGAGATTCCAGCAGATGGATGCAACACTATTTGTCACGGGTGTTCATTGTCAATAAGGTGGCCATTGATACTCGCCGAAGACATTTCTGAGAACGTCGGGGGACGCGAATTCTCGAAGGGTGTTGCCACTTGTTCGAATAGAAACTTTGAAACTAGCAGCTTACTCCAGTAATACTTAGGTATGTAACGGTCGTTGCTTGCACCGGATTGCACTTCGCGTAGCATGGAATCTGCCCACGCAACAGTACGCATAAGTTTGTTCACGACAGAATGTTTAATTCTACGTGGATTTAAACTTGACAAACCACTGGTTGGTAGCTGGAAAAGCTATCAAATAACATCCCCTTAAGGGGACTAGACAGTCAGAAACTCGATTTTTTTTTGTTGCATTTTTCGAAAGTATCACCCTTCCCGAGTAAAACGCCGTTTGGTTTATGATAAAATTCGCAAAATTAAGGATTTTACAACCGAAAAGGTCGAGCGCGCCATAGACCGTTTCTGCGCTCTTTCGAAACTTTAAACGCGTTTTTCTCGGAATCATATTTCCTCTTCGTTTTGCAGTGATTACGAAAAAACAGAGGTACACATCGATTTGAAAAAAATTCAGCATATATCAAACATGTCTAGTTACGACCTGAACCTACGCATAAGTCTGTGAAAACTTCAGTTTTGACAAAAAAAAAATAGAATGGCTCTTTTCCCTGGCGAAAAATGACGTTTCTTTAAAACTTGCCGTTTTGCAGCCACCATTTTTATAATTTTGACTTTTTTTCTTTTTCAATAGGTTCAGTGCAGAATGGGGGCCGGGGCAAAGTATAAATTTCAGAGGATATTTCACAATTCAATTTCTTACGGCCAGAATCACTGCAACATTACAGCGGCTCCAGAAAAAAACGACTGTAGCGCTGTCATACATTTGTATATAATATTCAAATAATTATGTTTTTACTGTTTATAGTATTAATAAGCATTACCCGAAAGTACTTGTCACAATTTGTGTTCATCTCCTTGTAATTAATTTGCAAAAAATCCTTGACTTTCGAGCGATCTGACTGCCTAGGCCCCTTAAAAAAGAAATTCCACGGATTTCCTCGAGTTTCTTCAACCTTTATATTATTGTATAGTGCAGCCCATATCAGTTCAACCTTCTCAATTCCAGCTTCCTTTCTCAAACATGCCCATTCATACCCCCAAAACGAGCTACCCTGTATATAAATTTCGATTTCGTTCGAAAATGGGGAGTCCAATAAACTAAGTAAGTCCAGCAGAAGAAGGTCAAATCAAATTTTCCGAGCTGCCCCTTTCGAAGCTTATTGACCAGTCGCTGGGTTGTCGGTGCAGCTACCTCGTCCTTTTGCCATTCTCCCGGTGACTACCACCATAGTGGTTTCCATAGAAATGTGCGTGGAAAATTTGTATCTCCGCGCGGAGTCCAGCGCGGCGGGAATTCGAGAAAAGCTTTCGTTGAATTACGAGCCACTAAAAGAGGCTCTGCGTGAGTCGTTTCCACCAGGCCCCACCTCAGCCACCCCGTATCCACCCCCTTGCCTTCGCTTCTCGCGTCTCGCCGTTTTTTCCCCTTTTCTGCAGCCGGACGGCCATGCATTCCGGTTTGCAGGTGGAAACCGGAGAAACGAATTTCCTCAAGAAAACGCATGGCTCGACGGTAATGGATACATCCGCGGCGCGCCACCGCCTGCGCTCCCCGTGCTCCGCGATATTTCGTATTTTACTTTAATTCCCAAGAAGGTTTATCGCTGCACGGATAAAGGGAGGGCCGAGTAGCTGGCTTCGAAACGAAAGCACTTGTCCCTTCTCGTGTATCATGTCGGATTCTACACTATCGTAAGGTAATTGTTAGTAACTAGAAGCGACTCCCGTTGAAAGTATTCATCTTAATTTCCCTGTGCGACGATGTTGCCTTCCTCATCCATTACGGTCGTTTTCACTGTCAAATTATGCGGTACTCGTTCCTATCAATTCTTACGCTAAGCAGGCGAGCTGGCCGCGGCAGGGCACCGCAATTCCATGATGATGTCGTTGAGCAGTACGTTCTTTCTCATGGGAAACTTGGTATATGATATACAGTCTACCGCGCTAGACTTAAGAAGAAAATATGTTCTGTTAAGGGGGAATTCTACCTTGTGGGGCCGAAAAATAGGTGAGGTTTTGTGAATTTTTTGTAGAAGAAATGATCGACAAATTCATTTGAGCTTTGGCAGGCTGTTTGATAGTATCTTCAACTATTGTTCTGAATTTTTGTGCGACGGTAAAAAAACATAGCAGACATAGTGTTCGTTGAAACAAAGCGGGTAGTCCTGGCGTTGATGGAAAGTACGCTAAGGATTATTCGAAACACAAAAAGAAAAAGAGACTCTTAATTTACACGAATGTGGCTATCTGTAGTAGTAAATTTGTTGACGTATCTGTTACCGTTCCTTGTTTATTTAAAGAAGTTTCTCACAGCTTTTGGGGAAAATTCAATTCATCTTTTTCAGAAGCCTGCCATTTTAACAAATTTTATTTTCCTTGATGAATCTACTACCACAGATAATCACATTCAAGTAGATTAAGAATCTCTTTTCCTTTTTGTGTTTCAGGAAAAACCCTCCGTTTTTTCAACGCTCTTAGTCAGCACTCTGTATTTGGTATGTTTTTTTACCGTTGCACAAAAATTGAGAACAATTCAAGATATTATCAAACCGGCTGTCAAACACCAAATTAATTTGACGAACAGTTTTTGTACAAAAAATTCAAAAAGACTCCCTATTTTTCGGCTCCACAAGGTAGAATCCCCCTTAAGTGGGGAGACTCAAATAAACCGCTAAGATTAAGGTGATTTTCGGAGAATTTTTTTAAGAAATAAATGCTTGATGAATCTTCCTGAAACTTTTTGTATATATTCGTTAAAATTGCACAATAGAAATGAAAAAAATTCATTTCAATATGTTTGTTTTTTGCTTGATGGGGTATTGGCGGGCAGTGCAAGGTTTTTAGGTTTTGCCCTGGAGTAATAAACTGAACAGATTTATCCATTTAGTCAAATTACGCATCGGAAGAACCTAAATAGGTTAAAAATCAGTGCAAAATTCATAATAATATGGGGCTCTGAAAAAACAACGATTTTCGCGTAAAATTTTCGTCTTAAATATGCAGTGAACATAGTTTTAATAATTAATATCATAAATCAAGTAACTAAGCCCGGTGGGGCATTCAATTATGTATATGTGTGCACTGGAACAGCGCGATTGATAAAATATTAGTTGAGTTATGCCGCATGCTAATTTGAAAGACGTGGTTTCGAGAAAAACACGGTTAAAATTTTCGGTTCAGAAAAGCCGATGTTTTTGGCAACTAGCGTTCTCTGACCCTAATCGGCGACTCCAGGCCCGTGTAATTGGCCTTCTGTTTCTTCGTAAAACTCGTTCTGCCCGATTTGTTGCAGTCTGTTATTACACGGGTTACTTTCGAAATCTATTGTGTGCAAAAGAATGAGCGAAGGAACGCGCCGCACAGTGGGGCCAAATGTCCAAAAAGGGGACAAAATTCAATATTTTCTAAACTAATGATCCTATCGACATGCAATTGGTTTCTTTCGATTCAGAATGAAAAATACATTCGGAAATCACTCTGAAAACAAGATTTGAGTAACTTTATTATATTTTTGCGGAGCCTGTGAATTGTAATTTAAAAAAAAAATTGAAACTTGTCTGAAACCAATTTATTTATCAGGAACAAAATTTAACGGAAATAATTAAAATAAAATAAGTAAAATTAATAAATATATATATTATTTACAACTGATTTATGTAAATTAATACATAAAATTTAAATCGAAATGAATTTTTAGGTATATATTCTCTGATACTTCCCGGTACTAAATTCATTAACGGCAACTTAAAACGAGATAACGCGTTAGTTATTCAGTTTTTTTACGGTTTTGGTCATTTAATGACTTTTATGCGGCGGCTACTGTTACAAAATGATACTATTATAGTATAAAAGTGCGGTTTGCAAAACATTGACCAACCAGATAGGCTGTAACAAGCTTTAAATAATTATTAAAGAGAAAATAAATTATAGCTACAAAGGAAAATTTTGATAATTTTAGCTTTATAACATATTGCTTTTGGAAAAAGAGAAGAGGTTTTTATTCTTTGACTATTTACGGATAAAATACAATAATAATTTTTTCCAGATACGAACTTTAAATTTTGGATTTTTGTCCGCGTTTGCCCCACTGTGCGCCGCGCGTAAATACTTGCTAGATGCGCAGGTATAAGCCCGTCTGTAGCACCGTTAATATGTAGAATTTTACTTTCAAACTTCTAGAGTATATTCCTGTAATGTAACAGCATTGATAAACCTATGCAATAAAAAGAAAATTCTATAATTACTTGAGTCTCCCCCTTACAACATTCCGCTTCCTTTCCGCTCTCCATCCCCCTTCCCAATTCCAAAATCGCTGGTGACCTCCACAAATATTCCACGAGATTATGAAAATATCACGCTGAGATTAGTAAACAGACCCCCGTGGTACCTGTTGGAACTCCGCCGACGCGCGTTCCCCGCCGAAAATTCCAGCCACTTAGACTGCTCGAATCAACAACCCCCTGTATTACAGGGCCGGTGCTTCCCGCGCGTCAAAGGGCGGCGCGCGCAGACATGATGGCCCATAAGCAAGCGTAATGACACAAGCCGCGGTATAGGATGTCGAACCGAATCGAAACCGTGCGGCGGCCATGGCGCGCGGTGTCGTTTGCTCGGATTGCCGCTTCCGCTCACGAACGAGATCTCTAACCGGCGCGCGACTTTGATTACAAAGCGACACGAGTAACTTTGATGCGGTTGAAACGTGCCTCGCGAGCGCGTCGTGCAACGTAATCGCGTTTCTCGTTCGTCGACTACACGCGTCTCTGTGTTCACATCCCTCTCCTTCCTCCAGTTTTTCGACGGGGGTGGCTCGTATTAAGAGGCCGCGCGCCATTTCGCGCGCGGTATCGACGCTTTATGCGGGCGATAGCGATACACAGAGGAGACCCGCGGAACGCTGTAACCTACTTCGATGGAACCCTCCACCCTGGCAAATGGATGCTTTTTACGGGGATCTTCGCGGGTATCGGAGATGAACAAATGCTCCGAACGATCGAGGGTGGATGCTGGGGGCGTACGAGCTCGCGGGGGATGTATACACTCGAGAGCCATCGAGGCTCGAAGTGTAAACGTTATCTGCAACTCGATAATGGATGAATATTTATGTGAAGGATAGCGGTTTGCACTGTTTTGCTGGGTTACCCTTTCAGCCACCTTATCCACGGATAATAGTACACTCCCCGAGGGATCGAGACGTAGCTTTTTATTAGGAGGCTCGCAAGAACAGCTTTCGAACGGTTTTCGAACGCGTTGAAGCATGTATAAATCTGGTTGGATGCGTCCTTTCGCGGGGAGTCTGATGGTTGACGAATGTTGTGGAAGCAAGGTGATCATCAGTGTCTCGACGGAAAGTCATTTATGGCTGCTGGTGTTAATTGGAATTCTCCATTCGCCGAGGTACTTGGAATTTCTCGAATTCGATCCTGGAGTGCAGTTATGACCTGAGAGCGTAATTTGTGGTTCTCTATGGCGCTGGCCATGATTGCTATTCGAGCTGTCTGGCGTGTTAACGCGAGTCAGCCCGCGTATCCTCGCAGCATTTCCTTGGCGAATTATTCTTGACATCAGCCAACGCATCCCATAATTTCATACGCGGCCAGATGGTTCACGGGTCGGTCCATTTCCCGGTAAAGCACCTAACGCAAATTCGCGCACATGGCGCGTCTTATTTACGAGCTTCAAAGCTAACAACTTTTCGTAACGTCACGGAATGTTAGAAGCACGTACGCCCGCGAAACGCGGGCGTAGAATTTCACTGAGCAGCCGTTCGTTCCTTGGTGGACGTTTTGCGCATAAAATCCGCCGTAATTCAAAATTCTGCGAAGGCCCCTTTGAATTCCAACCGGGACCTGTCCTTGCGAAATCTTCAGCCGACCTTTCGCTGAAACGAAACTAGAAATCCCGCATCAATCTTTGGTAATTAAGATTTTGGCTCCAGCTGAGCCAGGTTTAAACCCTTATTCGTTACAAACTGGATGGTTCTTCGGAGGGATTTCTCGAAACCCTTCAACTTTCGTCTGGAATATTTTACGACAATAAAAGTACATCTTCTTAAGAACGTTTACGCGGATCCATGAATATGAAACGTCCAGTGGGATTATTCCGTGACAGCTTTATAGGGCTCTGTTAGTAACGGCGAAGGCCTCGGTAGAAAACCGTCGCCATTCGGGTTTTATTCATCCGCATAAGCGACTTTAATGAGGAAGAAGCCGAGCCTCAAAGACAGACAGACGAATATACAGGCACACTCGTATGCACACGTATCGGACGTGCAGTGGCTTCCGATGCAGATGACGTGCAGATTAGTGGCTGCGCCGGAGGGTTCTTGCTTTGAGACGTCCGGTTAAAGGGCTTCCTCTCCTCTGCCCGATGCATTTCCGGATAATTTAGATCGCGCAATGCTACCTCTGTGTCGTGCGTACCGCTGCACACAGATATCTGCATACGTAAGGACGAGGACCCAGCTTTTGCTCGTTCATCAAGTCCTCGAGGTTTGCTAAAATCGCCCATTGTCGTGCTTCTTTTCTTTTCAACTATAATTGAAGCTTCGTAACGTCTCTGTCGGAGAAAATTTCAAGAATAATTCCATTAGCGTAATTTCGTTTTACGATTAACTAACTTGCATGGCTATAGTAGGAGACTGGTTTGCATGGGTCTCTGTGCAACAAGATATTTTATTATTAATTTTAGTTCTCTTCTTATGATAATTACACTTCGATATTAATTAATTCTCGAATAATAGCGGTATTGGATATACTTTGCAGAACTTTCTAACAGCCCGTCGGATGGCGCAATAGCTTGATATCCATTTGGGAGACGATAACATGAATCGCGAATCTGCTTTCTCGGGTCGGTTGATTTTCATCCCCCTAGAAACGTCTCATTCGCCCGTTCGACTTTAGAGGGGGCAGGATTCGAGACGTGAGTAACGTGCCGAACCACGCGGAAACGAGTTTACCCAGAGTTTATCGCGTTAATTGAAGACTTTGGACTCTTCCGATTCAGGCATTCCGTTCCTCCCTCTGTCCACTCCCTCCCCACTTCCCCCTTTGTCCTTACTAATTGCCACCCCCAATTTCAGGTAATTACTTTTCACGAAGTTACTGTAACTATCGCGCCACCCCTTTCGATGCGTTCCTTTGCGACGAGCAGTGAAATCGAAATGCTTCTTTCGTTATACCCTGCTTCCGCGCTTGCGGATTCTTAAGGGACAATCAAATTATCGAGCATTTCGCGCAACGAAGAGAATAACTTCTCGCCGACGCTGATCGTCGATTCATTCGAGCCCCTCGAGCTCCATCAACTGCTGCGTCATAAATCATAACAGCGATCGCGTTGTAAAACGGGTGACGTTACGATAATAGATTTTTCCGCGACAAAAAACGCTTACAGATAACGAGTTTCCTTTTTCACCAACGATGCAAAAATCTCTTGAATACAGTTCCCTCCCAGATAATGGGGAGTCGAGGGGATACGTTCACCATTAACGAGCAAAAAAATGAGGTTCGCTCGGTACTGAAAATACGTACTTATCCATGCTTTCGTTGCTCTCGATGGTTATATATACCTACGACGTAGTATCGAACGTGTTTCCAGCTTTCAAATTAATAGTAAGCAAACTCCGGTGGGTGAAACACTGCCAACAGCGACTGAAGGGAACCGTCCAACACACGAGTCAGTGTATTTAGTGCAAAAATAGACGTGGGCGAACCGTTTGTGTGTTTGAAAGACAGGTCGAGGGAAGTGAAAGTTTGCCGAAACGCGAGGAAATCGACGCTGGTTTACAATGTGCAGCCCGTCCGCTGGAAAACTTTCCCCGGGGCTGAAGAGGGTGGTTGAAAGGAATGTACGAAGATTAGGAGGATATCGACAGGAGGTAAGTACGGTCTCAATGCCCGAGGAGAGATTCCCTCTGCACTCGAAGAACCATCGAGACGATAAAAACAGGCCCGAGGACGATCAAAGGGAGCTCGTTAAATTAACTGCCTGTTTTCAGGAGAGAATTCATTCCGAGTCCCATCGGAATCCTAAAAAATATGTTCTTTCAGAGAAGCACGAGTGTGGACACAGTAGAGGACCCCTTGCAAAATAAAATCGCGATGCATAAAGCTTCGCTGACCCTTGAAAAGTAACATGCTCGCCGCGTAATGCGGTTCAAGACTTTCCTACCTTTCAGTTGTTTCGTTTGTGGCGGAGAGCTCTGTGGCAACCCTTTGATCAAAATTCTGCGACTTCGCCATGCAAGGCTGAAGCTACGGATAAACGTAGAGAGTGTTTCAAATAATTGTACGACCTGAAGTTGTTCCTTTATCCGTGGTATTAAAACTGCCCACTTTCATGTTGCACTGCGCATGTTTATGACGAATCACGATTATTAAAAATATGCGAGTAAATTTGTTACGATAACGAAACATGCAAAGATCGTTCTCGGGTAGGAACCTATAACGTGGAATGGAAACCATGAACGTGCCGTCGTAGAATAGTTTTCACCAGAGATGAGGAAAATTTTTATTTAAATAAAAATTTCGAATAGCCAAACTTGGCATATATCCTCAGTAGATGTCCCATTCTTGTTGCTACTAAAACTAAGTTGGTTTTTTGCAATAATTTGACTTTTGCGACTTAAAAAACTAGCGATTTTTTTTCAGAAATAGATGTTTGTTTTAGACGCTGACATTTTTTTTTAATTTTCAGTATTTCTCATTTAATCTAGTTCAGTTTACTTTGCATTGGTAATTGAACATCTTTTGGTACCATAAGTGTACATATTTAGATTATTAATTATACATTTTAATTATTTTTTGTGAATTGTGTGAATGGTATTCAGTCGAAAAACTAAAAGAAAATTATGGATCTAATGGATTATTTAACACATTAGTTGAATTCATTCTTAAATGTCGCAGATACTTTAGCATCTGATTAATTACTTAATTATCATTAAATAATCATTATTCCTCAGCAATCAACGACATTCTAATACCAAATAAAATTTCTAAAAATTATTTTACACGGTACACAAAACACCAACAGAAGTATCGTACAAAGTATTTGATGACTTCACTTTATACTCCAGTATTTATACTCCAGAAAATTTAAAATTTTCTGTTTCAGACAACTACAACGGCTAGTTTTACGCTAAGAACGCGCATATGATATTTGTAAGGCGCTCTATTTGAAGCACTACAACTCCGGATAAAACTACTATTTCTGCACACAACTTTTTTTCATATTCTCTAAAGATTGACAAATGGAGACACAAAACTGGAAGTAAATATATTTAATGGTTTTGTTTTAAAAAATTCCCCAAAGTCCACAACATTTTTCGTCCGTCGAGGTACGGAGACCCGTTAAATAATTTTTTATGTAGTTAATGTTCTGGCCTCCACGCACCGCGCAGAACCGCGCATACAAATTTTTACACACCGCGGCGTTTAAACAGTGAACGCGAGGCGGGTTCACGCGCGAATTCACCCTGACGACGAGTTCGGGGGTGCAGCAAACAGAACGAGACAGCTAGGCCAGCGTGAAGACCATCGATCAAACGAACGTTCCACGGATTCAAACGCGGGGAAACCACTCGCAACGATATTCCAAACGATATTCAGATGCTCGTTGTCGGACGCAATGCGGTATTTCCGGCCAATTCCTAAAACTCGAACGCGCTTCATCGAGGTCCCAGGGTCTGGAGAGAAAAAAGAATGGGCGAACATGTAGAAAATGTACGAGGGGATGAAAGGCGTGTGCGTGGGCCGAGGTTCGAGCCTTGAATTTCGTTCCCCCGATCCAATTGGGTCAAGAACGACTTGATGCTCGTTGGAATGCGTCTGGGTGTCGAATTAATGTAATTACGCGACGAAAACGGGCGACGTGGAGGTAATGCGGATGAAAAAAAGGAGCTGGAGTAAAGTCTCGACCTGTGACCTTCGTAGCTTTTCCATTACAACGCGGCGCACCCTGTTTCCTTCAAAATACGAAACTCCTAATTCCATTTGCATTCTGGATTAGGGTGGAGCTTAGGGTGCAGCTTATTTTTCAACTATGAAAATATGATGTTCTCACCATCTCAATTTGTTCCTTTCTATAAAAAATGTAATCGAGCAGAACATGAGCACGATTGATTTATATTTGATTAGTGAAATTTCCAATGTACATGGTAATTATATAGAAAGGCATGGAACACTATAAATATTTTCAAACACATTCATTTGTGAACAATAAATTTAACAATTTATCAAATTCAAATGACAATGTAATGTAACGTAAATGTATAAATTAAAATATGGCTATTATATGTTGAATCTTCATAATTTCTATAATCTTTGACTCACTTCAGCTACCCCTAAACATAAGAATGTATTGTCTAAAGTTTTTATATAGTGCTTATGTATCTAAAGGAACAAATCAGTAGTTATAAAATAGTTCAGATATCGACCGTATTTTTAGAATAAAGAATTAAGTGGTTACTTACTAGTTGCAATTAGTGTGGAGTTTCCACTTACGAGGAGAGGTGTCTGCCTCCGATCATTTTGATTTTTGGATATGTTATAGAGGACCAAAAAATAAGAAATACGTGTTTTTTTATTTTTCCCCGTTTTCATATTTGAGGGGTGAAAACTGCGTTCAAAGTTAGGGTTGAAAAATCATTTTTGTGGAATATCTCGAGAACTATTAGAGATAGGGGAATAGTCCATTTGTTTAAATAATACATAATAACTTTGAACGCAGTTTTCACCCCCCAAATATGAAAACGGGGAAAAATAAAAAAACACGTATTTCTCATTTTTCGGTCCTCTATAACATATCCAAAAACCAAAATGATCGGAGGCGGACACCTAAAATATTCTCCTTGTTAGTGTGCATGTAACATGTGTACATTGGAAATGTCTGCTCGATTTCATTTTTTATAGAAAGGAACAAATTGAGATGGTGAGAAGTTCATATTTTCATAGTTGAAAAATAAGTTCCACCCTAATATATATATGGAACCTTATAAGGTTTTATATCATCTCTTCGTTTCTTCTCATCATTTTCTGCATTACCTGAATGTTCCTTGTTAGCACTGATAATAGAGGTTCGACCGTACCGTACATCGCATCCTCTACCATCAAGTGCGCCCTTGTAATTCGTAATACGTCTGCGTTCGATTTCCATCCCTGATCCGTTTCAGCTTTTGTATTATACCTCCTGCGCGAAGAAGTTTTGCTCTCGACGATTTCGCGGGTATCTCCTCCAGTTCTTATCCCGTCTGAGATCACTCTATTATATATCCTCCCCCTCGCGTTTTCAATTGAATAAGAATCTGCAGTGCGTAGACGTCTGCGACGCGCACAAACGGTAAATCCGCCATCGCGGCGAGGTCGACGCGAGTGGTGTGCTCGGAAAGTTGGCAGGCGGACGGCCTCCCGCTCTCAATCGTCTCCCTTTTCCTCCTCCACTCGTCCCCCCCCCCTTTTTTTTTCGTTCAGCCCCTCGTTCGAGGCGGTGCGAGACGAAAGGCAAATAGACTCTTCTGCTGTCGCGGCAAGGACGATTTTCGAGAGCGTCATAGTCCCTGATTATCTTTGATCGTCGGCCCGCGAGGTTATCGAGGGCCGCGTCAGCTACTTCGATTCTGATTCTCCTCCATGGGTAATGCTCCCCCCCCCCCCCCCCTGTCTCGGTCCATTTTGTCAACCGACGCTTATCGCGATGCAAGTCGGCTTCGTCGAACCTCTGCCAGCCGTGTGACTCGCCAACGTAATTCTCGCGAGTTCTTGCAGGTGGAAGAATAGATTCCGAATGTTGTCGATGAAGAACAATGTTCACTTTACTCTCTGATAGGGATATCGACTGTGAGCCGCGCAATTTTTATTGAACAATGCATTGGCGGACGTTTATCGGCAGCTGGATTCGAGTGAAATTGACGCTCGTTACATCCTTACGCTCTGGTTATGGAAATGGGCTGTATTCAGCGCGTTCGGCCGGACGAACGTCCGACGATCCAGCGTCCTCGCTGTCAAACAACGTCATTGCGGAGGCCGTACCCGGGGCAACACCTCGGATCGAGAATATTTCGCTGTGACGGCCAACGTAATTCAATCGCTGACGCGGCGACTCGCCGTTTGGACGGGCTGGCCGGTGCCCGATGGTCAAATATGCCGGTATTCAAGTGGTCGGGCCGCTCCATTGTCCGCTCGTAGCATTCAACGTAGGCTGACATCGCGCGTGTCGCTAACATCATTGCGATCGCTCGCTCCTCGTTGCCCCGCACTCGTAACGCGTCCCATTACCGCCGCTTTGCGGCCTATTTAATTAGTTCCGGAGCTTTGTGAGCCACGCGAACGCAAGCCCGGGCCGATTAAGCGCACTTATCGGCCGTTTCCCGACGCGGTACTGCGTTTCCCCCGCGCTCTCGATACGCGAATCGTCCTCGAATTCCATCAGCACTGTCAACTCACGGGCAGGGGGGAGGGATCGAGAATTTCCGAGTATTCGGCGAGCTGCGCCAACAACGGCGGGAAATTTCACCACCACTGTCCAGTTTTTGGAAGCCAGAGGTTCGCGGGGGAAATTATTGTGAACGGTGAATTGAGGACTTTGCCGCAAGACGGGTGCAGCTTCATCTTTACCAACTTCTAGTAAGTTAGATAAAACTGTTTATAAAATTATTGTTTGTCTTAGCATAGAAAAGAGAACACTAGGGTAAGTCAGGGTGAGATGGTCTTACGGGAGAGATGGGCAGTGACAGTATTTTTCAGAAGGAAACGTAGAAAAATAATATTCTCAGTTCAAAGTGTTGGAATAGAACGTTTTCAAAGGTTTGTAAATCCATTGTGAAATTTAAGCTAGTGCTTCAAAATGTTTGATCTATATTTTGGTCATATTGTTTCTGTTATTTATGCTGAATATTTTTAATTCGCAATATGTATTTTCGATAGTACGTTGTTTATAGTGTTTTTAACCTTAAAGAATTCGGGCTTACGTTTGCTAGTCTAAGCGAAATGGGAATGGCTATCTTATCAGGGCTTTAAGGGAGAGATGGTCAATTGTTGTCCCGCAGTATTTGATGTAATTTCAGATATTTTGGTAAAATTCGGAGAAAATTATTTCGAAACTAAAAAAAAAGCAAGGTTGGATAAGATGTAAGTCGTGTGGTTATTGGGCCTATTAAATTTGCGCAGAGTTTGACACTGTGTGTCATACATGCGGATTAGAAGACTCACAGCAAGAGCCCAAAAAAGTTTTGAGCGGGCAAGAAGGAAGGTGGACGAAAACTAGAAAGAATCTGAAACAACCAGTTAAGGACCACAACTTCTTAGCCTGAAAGGTACATATGTCCATCTTTCCCGGACATTAAGGGAGAGATGGGCACTGACATTCTTTTTTCATTTGTAAAATTTGTACATTAAATAATAATTTTTCGTTTATTGATATTAACGGATATGTAGACAAAGGATTGAAGTTTTGTTCTACATAGCTACTGTAGCAGGCTCTAAACGAAACTATGCCCATCTCTCCCGGACTTACCCTAATTGAAAATATATATATTCTCACACAATAACTAGTCGCTATTCAGTTGATAAGTATTTATCCCTATTTCTGGCGAATTTTTCAAACTTGGACCTGCCCAAAACAAAAACATTGCACAAAACAGCCCTAGTAGCATTTATTGTTGGCATTTTGATGGCCAACTAATTCCGAACTTGGGGATACTGTGGGCCACCCAGAAATGCTACTAGGGATGCAGGTCCAAAATCCAAAAACATGACGCTTGCTGCAAGGTCCTCAATTCGGGAGACCCTGCAGAGATATCAGCGGAATTGTGCGACACTGCACAGACATCAGTGGATGGGTCAAGCCTGATACGGACATCAGCGAATCCGTGCAGTATGGTGAGGACATCACTAGATGTGGTCAATCCTGCAACGTACATCAGTAGATCTGTCAGACCCGGTACAGACATCGATGGACTTGTGTGACAAGTGTAGAGACAATTCTAGCTGTGTATGTGGTACTCTCTATGGATCTCCTGAGGGGTTAGGTTTCAATGTTTCAGACGATCCCAGGGGTCCTGAAGGATTCGAATTCCTATCGTCCAGTCTCGTGTTATCCGTATCGGATGTCGAATGGAACTTATTGTTAGATCGTCTTTTATGCGTTTTACGCGCAGAAGGGAGTCAAGTCCAAGACGATCTGTACCGTGCTCCACGGCTTTTCTATCGACTATGCAATACACATCGCCCGCATACTATTGTGCATTCCCGGAAGGTTGGTCTCTCTTAATGTAAGTGCTCAAGTATATCCCGCGATGTTTGTTGCCGCGAACGACGACGGTGCTCGCCGTGCCGATTGTTTCAGCTATGTAAACGGGCCTTAATAATAACGCATAGAATACGTCGCAATATGACGGTGGGCAACTATGTTCACAATTTTGATGAACGAACGGTATTCCAGTTACGCAAGGAATGCACGCCGGCTGCACACCGGGCGCAGTCGGAATGGAGACCGTGGATTATGTAACTGAATACATCGTACCTATTTCGACTATATTTTTTACTGTTTTGTTTTCGCGAGGGTGGTGAATTCCTCCAAGCGAACGGAACGAACGAACACCCGGCACTGTTACGACACTGACGCATCTGAATGCATATTTTCAAGCAGATAATGAGAAATGGAATAAGGGAGGCGAAGTCTGTTTACGTTGAGATTATATTGCTGCTTTGTCGCGAATATGCGTACGTATAGTTGCAGCTGTATTTAAACATTTGTCAGCACTCCTTTGTTCCTTTATCTCAATCTATAGAAATGCGTTCGTGCTGTGACAAACCAATTTACCAACAAACCAATTGTGCTCGCAAACGTGAATATCCGTTGCGCAACCCACATACTTTTCGAGCACATATTCTCAGCAGGAAGTTGAGTATAAAGGCTGTTCACCGAGGTTACGCGAATCGGTGGTCGCAAAGCAGGTTACGCAATCACAAACTGACCCTCCAATTGCGCGGCGCGTAGGTACTGCATGTTCGAAAACGGGGGAACTGTTTCTGTTGTTTCATGGAGGCAAACTTACCACTGAGCGTTTTCCTTTCGTCGACGAGATATGTAGGGGAAATTGTTTTTCTAGAACAAGAGCTGTAATATGTAGGCAACGTGTGGTGTTTTTAAACATTCGGGTGGAGCTCACCACGGTATGAGACCAATCGCAGAGCAAAGACCGTCGTAGTTTTTCATCCAGGGATGTTTAAAAATGTCAAGTTGAAAAGTTCCAGTGCCCTGTTGGCGACGAGACATTTATTTGCGATTTTTGTTTACTAGATACATTAAAATAAATTTTAATGTAAAAAAGTTAATATTTGCTAAAATAACTTTCTTTGCGACTTCTAAAATAATAGTAATAAAGGTTTTGTATTATATTTTACGCGTTTTTTAATAAGCCCGATATTACTCACACTTATGGGGTAAAGCCTGGTACGCATCAGTAAATGAACACTCAAGGATAATGAATGAACACTATTATAAAAGTATGTTCGCAGCGCGATTAATTCCATGTGCTGCGAAAATTGTTTGAATATGAAGCAAGAAATGAAAAGAAGTCTCTAATTGATTAGTTACTTACTTTAATAACTTATTTTACACATTTTAGTAAAAAATGTCCATTCACTGGTACGTGTTCATTTACTGGTACATCCACCCTACTTCCGAGAAATCTTTTTTTCCTATGAGGTAAGATTTCTAGCGGCTTTCAAAGTTTATTTTGCCATCTGACTTTTTGCTGACAGGAAAAATACATTAGGCAGCTGGTTTTGCCTCACTTTCCCCTAATCTCCTTTCTTTCCGACATTCGAACACCATCGTTCAGAATGCCTCTGAATACACACTACGGCTAACCGAAATACCATACCGCAGATCGCAACGGTACACGAAAATCCCTCAGAGCCTAACACCACATATCACTATTTAGGGGAGAGTTGCCAATATCGTACTGGTCACCTAAATCGTACCTCATCAATTTCTAAGTAATTAATGAATGTAAACGACATTTGATAATAAAAATATCATGTAAATACGAAATAAGAAATAGAAACAAAACATTTTGAGCTTACACCCTATTTTGTGCGTGCTATAAACATTTAAAAAAATCAGGTATGATAGATATAACTTTTTATCAGTTTATCGTATAATAATCAAACAATACAATTTTGTAACATATTTTTGTATTTTTCTAAAAGCAGGTTTAATGTAGAATATTTTACATTCATTTTAAGTGCATATTACATTCATTATAAAGTTTAAATTGATATTTATAAATAAATTGATCATGTTTCCTAAATCGTACCACTACAATCCTTCCAGCAGGATTTGACAACTCGTATGTTTATAGGTTATGTACATATATCATTTACATAGGTTATTGCGGCCTGTGTGTGATCCATATACATTTGTATATGTAACTAACAAACGTATCCGAATTTCACGAGGCTTCCGACTAATTTTTCAGTTAGCGAGAGTCTAATTAACGGTAGCATCCAACACGCGTTCTAGTTTAACCGGAATCGCGATCGGGAACGTAAACATCGGCTGGTCCTCCGTATATATCGGCGAAAACATTGCACGATGCCAAGCAACTAGCGTTTGTATCGATTTCCAATTAACAGGAACGGCCGGCGGTATGGATTTCTGGACCGGGCCAGCTCGCTCTCGAATTTCATTCCGCCCGAAGCGTCATCGCGTTTAATGATTCAATGAAGTTCGTCTGCGCCGCGGCGCGTGACGTAACGTATAAATTATCAAGCTCAGTCGCCGGCGAGAGTAGCTTTAAAATTTTCATTACGCGAATTAATCGACCGACGCTATCTGCATTTGCCAGGAGTCGGTGGATTCTCGTTTTTGCGCGGCCGCGGCTGTCGAGGCTGGGACATCTTGCATCGACAAGCTCGCTCCTCCCCCCTCTCCCGATGCAAATTATTACTTGGTGGAAAAACGCTCGGAACGATTAACCGTGCAGCAAAATACGTATATATTTTTCACGAGGATATCGAATGTAAACACGAGAAAATCGCGAGGAAATATATCGTGAAATCAAACGGTATCTTGCGGAAAGGGAAATATTGATCCTCTGATTGCTACTGCTATTGAACATTTCGCTACAACTGTTCATATTTTCCGCGTTTTAGTGCGTTCGCGTCAATAAATAATGCAGTAAATTGTTCGGGGATCTTTATACTCCGTCTGTATTAAAATATCCAGGGTACATTCAACCGAACCATTTACCGAATAGTCTCGCGGCATAGGGATCGTTGCTTGATGAATTTTCCACTGCGTAATAGCTAAACGTTCCTTCTTTCTTTTCTACTATGTCGCGCGAGAAACTTTTACGTGGAAGGGTCTCTGTTTTATTCATGGGGACACGATGAGGTGGCGTTTAGGGGAAGCTTCGTCTTTTGGTAGCTACCCTTCTGTTCTGGTCGGCGTGAAACGCGATTCGCAAAGGAAGGAAATACCTACCTATCCATTCTCGATAAATTATTCAGAACAGTCCGACGATGCCGCGGAAGATAAACCGCCGTTAACAGAGAACAAGCGCGATAATCCACTTCGCGGAATATAGCTTCGCGATTAATCAATAGGTTTTGGATGAGGTATCTGGCCGGGATTCATTCTTCGCAGTTATATTTGCGACTTTAGCAACTCGATTATATTGCCCCAAGATGTTTTGCTTGTTATTTCTGAATCTACTGTGCTATTCTCGCGATATTTGGCTAATTTACCAAGGAATCGACGGGAATCAACGATCTCACTCTGACGTATCAAGGAATATGCACCACCAACCGTACTAGCCAGACTGATATTTCTGACCAGATATCAGAAAATAGTAATATCGGGTATCGAAACGACAGCGAGGCCACTTCGTCGGCCCCTAATGGTACCGACGGTCGAACCGTCTGGTACCAACCTGGATAAACTTCGATCGTATCTCTCGAGTTAAACGTTGTTCCCGAGGAGCCTCCTCGTTTCGTGCACGGATCTGTAAGCATAGTATATCGCGCAAGCCTGCAGGTTAAAGCACCTATAACGAGGCTTAGAAACGGCCCCGAACGTCTTCCGTGTTCACCGAGCATGGAAGCTCCTGTGAAACGAACAACTTCGCGGTGTTCGCCGTTTTCGAAAACTCGCTTCTCCGCAGTCGGTATTATTGCCAGGGTAGCTGTAAGTGAATTCGAGGAACTTGGTCTTCGTTGCGAGGCAATGGGTTTGAATATTTTTGTTCCGTAAAATTCGGAAGCCGCAATTATTTCTCGAATATCAGGTTTGGATCATTTTCAAAGCATCGGTTATTAGCTGAAAAAGGCGTTTTATGGTAAGTGAATTTGCTTCGGGAAAGTTAGGTGTTCTTCTGTGAGCAAGAGGCTTTTTGTTATTTAGAATCGAGAGTAGGCTAAGTAGTCCATTAGCGATAACGTTTACGCAAACAGTCGCAGCAGCCCTTTTTCAGCCGGACGGCTCCATTGTACGTTAAATTAGTCGCGTTTATTAAAAACGTTCATATTTGCGAGGGCTGGCGGCGCCCCACAGGCTGCAGTCAATAGCATTGTTATGCTAAATGCTTTAATCAAGAGCCGCCGTGGCTGTTTGCCGTTCTCTCGACTGATTTAACTAATCGCGCTATATTCGATATACGATCGATGCGTGGTACTTTACCATTGTGTTTAGTTGCTATTTTATTACCATGCAACTATTAAATAATGACACAAATACATGTTCTACGTTTGGATTCTTGGCACCTGTCGAACGGAGCCCGCGAAGATTGCGTGTTCTGCAGGAAAGTGGAAAACTCGAAAGTGTTAAATCGCGCGTGTCAATTGATTTAAAAAAAATTGTGAAAAATTATCCGTTAATCGGGCAGAGTCGATGGGTCGACGGCTATCATTGCCACTTTCGAGGACAAAGGGACGATTTTATTTACAGAATCTGCGAATAACTGTACCAGCCCACGATTCTCCAATGCGACGAAAAAGCAAACAGTGGAATACACGCGCAAGCTTTTCCAAGTGCGCAGTGCGCAAATACCTTGTTCCGCGCGAGCTGTTCCCGCGATGAATATCGAGCCGCACGAACAAATATAATTTTGACAATTCCGCAATCGAGCCATTATTCGGGTCGTTGAATATTTTAGGTGCACACACATCCGCCGTCCGACGGCGCGTAAAAATTTCAGGATTTCATTAACCGCCATTGATAATCGTTCGCGTTGCGCAAGCCAAGCGGGGTGGAATGTATAGGAATTCGATAGATACGCCCATAATATTCCGCTCAACGAATATAAATAATTTCCTGTTATTTCAAGCAATTACATTGTGGCCGAGTTCTGGCAGATTTAGTTAGAGCTATGATTTTTGTCACGTCTTCTCGAAATATTTTTAAGTATAACATATTGAACCTTAATCAAACACATTTAAAAAATACACGCCACATTCAATTTACGGCATCTTTCTCTTATTTAACATCCTTATACTATAATTCTCTGATGTCTATTCCTGCTTTTAAATGTGCTGCCCGTTCTTTTATTCTTGTTCACTATCCCTAACTCCCCTTGTCACGTGGTCCTCTCTCTCGCTCATCTGTTGTTTCGTTAGCTTTATGTCCAAATAAAATGATTTAGAATTTCGACCGAAGTAATTTTTAATTTCAAAGATAAATGTTATCGGCGCGTAGGTTCGGTCAATTAAAATTAAAATTACGCGCCGATAACATTTATCTTTGAAATTAGCTTTATTTCTGTTTGATATTGTTTTTGGGTTAGGTTGCAAAACAGCATGTATGCTGAGCATCGCCAATTTATCACATAAGTTTTTTTTGTAATTGTGGTAAATAAAGACGAATTATTATTATTATTATTATTGACAGTTTCAAGTTTTACTTTAAAACTGCATCTTCCTGATTAGTCACGCCAGCACTGCCCTCAAACTCACAATCATAATCTTCCTCGCAAAAGACAAATTCAACTTGCATCAAGAAACGAGAACTGATGAGCTGATGAAGTCACCGGTTGGAAGTGGCGCCGCGATATCTATCCCGTTTGGCGTAATTTTCGGGAGAAATTAGGGTGTCCAGGTGGCGTCGGGGGATCGCGTGCAGGGGGTTGCGCAAGCCATTCAGAATTTTTGCATGTAGATTGGTAGCGAACTCTGCCCGCGAGAAGAGAGGAAGGAAGCAGTGGAAGACGTGGAAGGCAATTTCGAGTTGGGGGTAGATGTATGTCCCGGCGATAAAAGTAATGAGATCCATTATAACAGGGTAAGCTGCTGCCCGTGAGGCAAGTATCTATTCGCTTGTCTAGTAGATTGTCCTCCCCTATCCACACCCTTTTTCGACACCCTTGAAACCAGCCCTCCCCCCCCCCCCGTGCGCGCCTTAATCGTTAATTGCTTGAAATAAATTAGCGGCACGGCGTACAGCGAACGATCGAAATTTCAACCCATCCGAACAGTAGACTCGAAGAATTATGCTGCAAGATAGCAGTATCGTCTCTGTCGCGCAAAATTATTCTCTCGGATTCGCCTGACTTTTGTCCCTTCTCCTTTATCGTTACACAAAGGGCTGTAACGCGCAGCTACGAGCTTGTTCAGGATTACTCTGAGTGAAAGGACATATATTTGTCGCTGCTAGTCGAGCACGCGAGCTTCGGTTCACTTAGTTTACCCGAATCTCGTTACACTGCAGATCTAAAGTTCCCTGCATTTTATTGTCCCATCGCGATTCTGCTCTTGCTAATTAAATTGAAACATAAAGGATACCCGGATATTCTCAGCCAGCGCGTGTCGCGCATGGGCTGCATGGTTCCTGAAGCCATCTCCCACGGCGAACCCGATAGCTCGGATAACTTGCCTCGAACACGAAACTCAATAGTCGAGACGCGATAACGGCGGATCCATCCACTTTTTCGTAATTTCACGGACATCTACCGCTTCCTCGCGGAGAATTGAAATTTTCCAGGAATATTCTAAACTGCGTTTCTTTCCCCATCGAGGATACGATGAAAGGGGAGAATGGAACGTCGAACGGCCGGAGGAGCTGGAAAAATTGATCAGAAAACGGAACGAATAGCGCGCGGCAATGCGAGTCGCGGGGCGATAGAAATGTGGGAATTTCGCGGGGGAATCTGTTAAAAGGTTCGAGGGATTGCATCGAGTGAGCGCGAAGTTTGTTCGTAAGGCAAAACCGCGCGAAAAGTTCCGATGGAAAGCGAATTACACTGTGTTTGTGCATTCGCCGCAAAGGGCCAGAGTATCCACTATAAAAGGCTTTCTAATTCGATCGAAAGAAATCATTTCCGCTAGGCCAACGGGCAAACGTTACTTTTCCCAGCCCTTTTCAACCGTGGAATATAAAAAAACTTGATAGCAAAAACTCGCGTAATAAAACTCAAATTTTCCGCTTGCCATCTTCGGCAAAGAAATTTTTATCGTTCCCTTCTTCGTTTTTTTTTTTAGATACGCAAGAGGGTAAGGTAAGTTTCACGTGGAAATTTTTACGACTCTACCGTCGAGTCGGGAAACCATCTCATATTCCATTTCAGAAGGGAAAGAATCTCTGGCTGATTGTGATTTATCGGTCTGCAAATACATAAAGAAATATTCGAACGTGCTCGCTGGATACGCGGCTCTGCGTTTCAATGTTTAAGGAAGATTGAGAAATTTAGAATGATTTTCGTTCGGGAAATCACTCGCCGCTGACGGTAGAGTCGCAAGTTTGGCCGCGCGCCTCATAATTCTAGCTGAATTTTATCAAGGGCGAAACTTCATTGGGCGTATGTCGGCAGATCTGCCGATGCGCCTTAATGAAATTCCCCGCGATCCGTCGCGACGCCCATAAATTACGCGGCTTAATTAGATTAGATGTGGCTCTGTTTTATACGAAGTATTTTACGGGGTATCGTTACGTCCGCGTCTCCTCCGCCGAAGAAATTCCGATGATAAAGGGAATGCCGGGTAGCGGGAAAATATTTTAACGCCCCGCCGGTGGATTCAGTTTCCACGAAATCAGAAAATGGCGGGCTCCGTGGCGTGGCAGCCCCGCGTAAAAGAATAAACGTTCCGTCGGAATTTGTGGCTGCTACGTGCGGTCGTTACGGTATCGTTGCGTTGAATAAATTCGACGGACCAGCTGGGAATCCTCGCATATTTCGAACCTAAATCGGGCAGCTCCTATACCTTCTTACTAAGAATTTCTGCGCCACGCGACACGAAACCCTGAATTTTTCATTCACCTCTCCATTACGGAATTGATCGCAGCATGACAGCCCGCGTTACTAGACTCGACGTCCCGAATGTACCTTTGAATTCTCCGATACTTTTTCAAACTTACTGTCTGCCAGGATCGCTGCTGCAATTCCTACGTGCCAAATGCAAAGGGATGCTTAACTAAGAATCCGTCAGTCGATAACTCGGGAAGTTACAACCTCTGCAATGGAATCTTCGTGAAAACCGGGGGGAGAGATTGTAGTCGAACGAATTTATATGGAATTAAAGGCTTTAATATCGTTAATTACAATACGAATTTGATTATCTGAATACACTTCATCGACGAGGAACAGGAATCTCGGAATATACCGCAGTAGAGCAATCCCAAGACTACTCGTGGGATATTCGAAGGTGGTGAGACATCGTGCAAGAACTCTGTACATCCCGGACATCCGGTCAACGTGGAATACCCGCTGAGACGCATTCAGAAATGTCCGCGATGCGGACATTTAGCATTCCCGCGTGGATGTCGACCAGCTTGCGGCCACGAAGTCCACAGATTTTCCTAAGGTACCGGAGCTTCGCTGGCGTGGAAATTACAGGCGCGAAGTCACGTTTAAATTCGATCCCGCCACCGGTTAAATCCGCTTAAGAAAACTAGAAGGGGGAGGGAGGCGCGCAAAATTGATACGACACGAAGCGCGCTTTGCTTTCTGCGGGACTGCGCGGTGGAAAAGTAAATTCGAGCGATCTCGGCTGCTCGGTATGAAAATAATCTTATCGCGTGTATAATTCTTGGGTTGTTTCGGCGGAAACTAATTTTTATAAGGAACTATTTCAAACTCTTCAGAATACCCAAGGTGGAAAATCTCTAGCAACCTCGAAAAATTCCTAGCATATTTACCGAGCGGCGTCGGAAATGTAAGCGAACCGAGGTTCGAGATTTCCGCCTGGAAAATCGTCTGCACGTGAAGGGAATTTTAATTGCGTCTATTAATGGAAATGACGGGGCCAAAATAAGCTGCGCGGTGTCAAACGTTACTACAAGCGATATCGACGTCCACTTTGCGATCGGCGGTAGAGAAATTGTAGAATAAAAAGGAACGGGAGATAGGTCCTTGGGAACGAGGGAAAATCGTAAAACCTGCGTGCTCGACGCGGTAACCGATGGTTCCCCGAATAAATAAAATTTACAGGCGTTATCTCGCCGCGTGTGTAACGTTTAAGGGCGGAAAAAGGCGGAATGAAGAATTAGTCGACTTGGAGGAACTATTACCACGCGCGGGGAATCCTAATTGCGGTCATTAATAAAACCGCTTTGATAAAAATGGCCGAGGCTGAATCGGAAGCGTGTCGTTCCTCGAACTTGAACGCCATAACTTACCGAGATATTTAGATAAAAATGATTAAAATTACGAATTAAAATTTCCCAGCGCGGACTTCAAGGCGGGGCATAAAAACAAGTTACCACGAAGAGGACACCGTTCCCGCCCGGCTAGAAATTGTTATTACATAACAAAGAACGCCAGGCTAAAAATAAGCGTTCTTTAGGTCGAATGGTGACCATTATCTCGGTTTTCGCAGGCTGTTATTCTTAATGCTTATTCCGACCGGCGAATCTACGCATTCTACGTGATTCGCGTTTTGAATGGCACGACTCTGCACCCGGGAACAAGCTAACATTCCCCAGTAATCTTCGGGCATAATTAAGGTTTTCTGTGGATTCAGTTTCTTAATGCCTATCGTAACAGTACGAGCGTATCCATCCCATTTTTTCTTGTCAAACTCATTAAGGAGTTACATTACAAATCCTAGATTACGAACGTGACGTTTACTTAGGAATAAAATACAGCGTTTCAGCATAATGGGTGTACATTTATCTACATAGAAGGGTTTCTAAAAAGAATTGCAAAAATTCATTAAGGGTTACACCACCTTTGCGCTCGGAAAAATAGGTATAAAAATAAACCTTTTTTTTGGGGCTGCCATTATGTATATAAAATGATCTTTACTTTACACATATATATATAGTAGTTTTATGAACAATTTACAATATTGACGATTAAAAAAAAATAAAAAATGGCCGAGATATAAGCTGATAGGCATCGTCCAAAACATACAAAATCATTTTTTTCTTATTTAAAAGGATTTTTGTGATTGGGTGCCATGTTCGAAAGTTATAAATTTTTTAAACTGAAAATTTCGATGAAAATTCGATTTTTTTCTTCAAACAGCTGTCATTTCTACAAAAAAAAATTAAAAATTTTCCCTACGTCACATTTTAGCTATTACCCTTATAAATAAGAAAAAATTTCTTTTTTATGTTTTGGACGATGCCTAACGAAGAAATCATGTACACCATCAGCAAGGTATATCTCCGCCATTTTTTATTTTTTTTAATCGTCAATATTGTAAATTGTTCATAAAACTACTAATATATGTGTAAAATAAAGATCATTTTATATACTTAATGGCAGCGTCAAAAAAAAGGTTTATTTTTATTCCTATTTTTCCGAGCGCCAAGGTGGTGTAACCCCTTAAGACTTATTTCTTTGCCTGAGCTCCGCTAGGCAATTAAATTCGTACCCAGGGTCCTGCAAAAGCGGATCTGAAAACTCTAAGGCTTCTATTCTAATATCCATCGTTCAATTTTAAGACATGCCCGGAACGAAAATGCTCGATTACGTCCCACGTATCGATCGAATTTCACCGCGAACGAAAGCGCATCTATTTCGAACGAGGTATCTGACGCGGTTCTTACGCGTCTCAATTATCGGGAAACGAGGCAGCGGGGAAAATGTACATGCGATCGCTATAAGCACCCACCAGCTGTGGCCAGCGGACCGTGAGGTAGACCTTGGCGCGGCCAAAAAGCCGCAATCTTCGTAATCTCCTCAGCTTCTTATCGTTAAAGCCCATCCCTATGAAGACGGGCGCCACACGTGATCCGCATTGGCACTCCAGGTTGCTAACCGATTATTTTCCACTGCGACAACACACTAGCTTTATCCAACAGAGTCCCGGAACTGCTCCGCCTGACGATAGCCGCAATTCCCCTCTCGATTCTCAACGACGTGCTTCTCACTATTGAAAGTCACACGAGCCACCTTCTTTCCTTCGAGAACGTTTCGCCGCCCTTTGAAGCGCCAGCACTCTCTATATTCAATTATCACTGTATATCCCCGCAGGATGTCGAGCCTTTAGAAACGGAAATTTATTATAAATTTCTGTTAGTAATTTCGTTGATTGTATCAGCGACGCGGAGCTCTGCAGCGGATCGGTTCTCCAGTTTACACTTTAAGGGATGACGTCCGAAAGAGGGTGGAGAAGGAGGGTACAGTTGGAGTTTTATGCGAGAACGTTGAAAACGCGTGGGTGGCGACGGCGCCACGTGACTTCCTTCATGGGATCGTTAGGCAGATTTGTGACCTTGGAATCGCGATTCAACCACTGTGCGAGACACAGTCGCGCCTGGTACGCTGCATAATCGTGACGTACCATCTGCACGGCATTTGTCGCAGAATATTCCCTCGACACGCTCGCAGCTTTTTCCCTTCCGATACCATGCCTGGGAATCTCGAATGGCGAACGAATACGAATCGTGTCTGCGAATCGATAGGAGCATAGCAGCCTCAACTTCCGAGTTCCCACAAGTCGCGAACCAAGGACGTGAAAGATTCAAGCCTCTAGTGCCAGCTACATCCCCCGGCCGGGCTATTAAGAAACACACGAGCTGTCGAAGGAGCTCGAGGACATCCAACTGTGCCCCTTTGCCACCCACTCTCCAATCTCCCGCGATAAACGTGAGAACCGGAGATCCACGGCAGAAGCTCCGACAGCAGCGTACATTATTCACGAGGTGCTCGACGTCCACCAGCGGGGGAGTGTAACCTGCCGTTCCATCGAGCCGGCCCCCGGGCTCGGGATCCAATTAAACGCGATCTGCATCGATCAGTTATCCAATAAACTTCGTAGCCCTCCGGTTCCTCAGGCTTGTTTGCGCGACGACGAAACGTTCCGGGCGCTCATCCCCGGGCTGCCCTCCCGGAGGGAGACGAGCAGAACTGTCGCGTGTGCCGCGCGTGAGGAAGCAACGTGCACCGGAGCGCGGAAAGCGCGGACAAATGTTCCTGGGAGGCAGGAACAGATCCCGCGAGCTAGGATCCGCGCGAATGACTGGCAGTGCTTTCGCTCGGCGGGCCATGGGGTGCCGAGGGATGCTGCCAGCTGGGTTGGACGGCGCAAGATCTACCCCCACACGCGATCCACGGCCACCCGCGCCGCCGCCTCCCCCTCTGTGAACCCTCCACGCCACCGGCAGCCAGACGTATCTCCGGCGCAGCTCGCCCCCACTCTCCCCCATCCTCCTTTCGCTTCCAAATAACTTGATGCCCGCTATGGGAAAAAAACATCCCCCTCGGCGGCTTTCGCCGCGAGGCCAGAGGCGCACGGCCTGCTGGAGACCAAGAGGAGCCGGATATTACGAGGCCAATGAATATTTGAGCAACCCTGGCGCAAGGTGTTTTCGCCTTGGCCGATGAAAGAGGGCGATATTAGCGTTTGACGAGCGACGCGGTGATGATGAGCACGCGTTATGCTGCGGGCCCGAGGGGTGCACGGGGTGGTGGGATTTTTGGGGCAATCGGGACGATGTAGAGTTGCAGGTTGGTGCGAGTGGATGTAGCTAGTAATGTAATAAAGAATCACAAAGGGTGGTAGAAGTGGAAAGATCAAGATGTCACGTAGGTTAGAAGCATGTTACTGGCATGGGGCTCATGGAGACTGATATCTAATTCCCTGTTACATGCTTCCCCGCAAAGGGACGGTCAGGTACCATGAGTCAATGGCTCCCGCCGCTCTGTCCACCTTACCCGAAGTAATTCCTTTGAAAAAATAAAAGAAAGGGAAAAGAGGAAACGAGGCGGAGATCGCGTGTCCAAACAACTTCTCTGCTCATCTTCCTCTTCTTCAGCATCGCCTTCTCGAGAAATACGGAAAAATAATCTGGTGGCTTTGCCTGGCGGAGCATAAAAAACGCCCTGCTGAAGACGTCAAAGCAGAAGCTTCGGTATATTATGGGGATGATAGCGGTGCACCCCGAACCCTCTGCTTCTTCCATCTCGTTTAATGCCTGATACTCGAAGCATTCTGTCGTGACATTAAATACCACCCAACGCGGTATCGCGAGATTATACGAACCTGAATTTAAAGATTCTTGTACACGAAAGTACGTCGTTCGATTTCTGAACGAAATCCACCTCGCGAAACAGGGGTGCAAAATATAATTTACGGGGAACGCGTGAAAGTGCACGCCATTACACCAAAGACTAGTTACCATCGCAAGAACAGAAAGAAGGGAAACGGCCAACCCGCCAAATGATTTTTTAAAAGGCGAATCCGTTAAAAGCTCGCAGCAGACGTCTACCAAATAAATCCTAGATCCAAGTGTAATCTTTAACTTCCCCCGCGTTTTTCTGCCTGCTCCTTTACCACCGTCGGAAAAACAAAACAAAAAAGAAGCCCCCTTTGCCCGTCCTGGCGCGAACATCCTTTTGGTGATGAAAACGCGAGCAGGACCTGTCGAAAATGCGATCTCACCCGTTGGTAAAAATGATCTCGCGTCACAGAGGATCCTACGGTATCGAACGCTGCTCGTGAAATTACCTTGAGCCGGGGGATTCTGTTAGACAGAAGCCGACATACTTTCTCCGCCTTTTCTATCTCTCTCCCCCCCCCCCCCCGCTCGTTTCTTGTTTTCACGAAGCTGTTAACACCGAAACCCTTTCCTCGACTGATGGTTTCTTTCAGACGGGAGCCTTTTTAACTTCGCACGTCTCAAGAACCTTTGGTCGGTCTTGATGACTGCGCGAAGGAACGCGTCGCTCTGCCATCCAGCGAATGCATTGTGCATTACCCGACCGAGGCCCGTGGCGAAACGAAACGCCGCCAATGGGGATGGCCGTTGGGGCGAGCGAAAAATTCGCGCGGCGCGGGGCGAACGATTCGAGTGCACTCCGACTAGATCAAAGCTGCTGGCAGCGACGCTCGCAGAAACAAAAGGGTCTGCGCAAAGATTCTGAGACCCCGAAGCCCGGAGATCTCACGTGCGGAGCTGTTGATCGGTACACAAGAGACCAGACTCGTTCGGAGGAAAGAAACCTAAAATTTCCTACGAGCTCGGGAAGTCGGACACATTACGTAGCAGCGAGTTGTGAAGTTCTGAGCAGAGAACCCGGCTAACTCATAAGTCGCTAAGTTCGGTTCAAAATACAGGTAGCCTGGTATATGTCTGGGGAATATTTCACGTCTGCTGTGTTTCAAAATTCTAATACCACCAAAATAATCTTTTCGGGGAAAAGTTTGAAGAAACTTTCCGCCAGTCACAGTAAAGGCAATATTGCAAGCTGAGGTGCAAAGTTAAACTGGTTTGTTTTCATTAATACTGTATGTGCAGAAAAATAAATGCTTTCAAACATTTTCACGGTAAAACAATGGATTTGCTTGCTCGGCTTAAAAATGAAACTATTTGTATAGATTTTTTTGTCAGTAAATACAACATATAATGAAATAAATCTTTTATGCACTTTTTAATCTACTCTTATATTATACAAAAATAATTTAAAAGGAATTTTTGCTGTTTGTTTTGATTGTTATTTTACAGTGACAATATGGCACCTAAAAGGAGGATTTCCCAGCTCCGACTTAACCGAAACAATAATTTCGAAAAGATTTATAATCTGTATGAGTGTCGCTATAGCTCCTAGCTCAATTAACAATTTTTGTCGAGAAATAATCGAGATTTTTCTCATAGAACACCCGAGAATATAACCCTTTGGGTGTGTTGCTACACTTTTTTTCAAACCGGCGCCATTTTTTTACTTATCAACAAAAATTGTTAATTGTGCTAGGGATTATAGCGAGACTCATACAGATTAAGAATATTTTGGAATTTTTGTTTCGGATAAGCCTGAACCGGGAAACATACCTCTTTTTTTAGGTTCCATATTGACACTGTAAACGTACAATGAAAACAAATTGCAAAAATTCTTCTTAAATTTTTTTGTATAATATAAGAGTAGCTTAATAAATGCCAAAAACATTTATTTCATTACGTGTTACATTTACTGAGAAAAATATCTTCTTAAAAATAAAAGTAGAATGATTCCTTAACGTAGATACGTGCATACGTGGCTCAATAAAAGGGATTATAATTCTGTGTGATATCTCATATGACTGAATCCCATGAACACCCGATTAACAAATATAGATGGATATAACTAATGCAACTAGTTAACAATCGGTTATCAATTCGACCGTTTGCCAATGCCAGAGGATCATAGCACGGACGAAACGTTTTCATAAACATATATTACACTACATCCTCATTAAATCGAATTAAATAAGCTCTTCAGGTTGTTAATTGAATGCTGCCTTCATTCAATAAATACGTAATATGTATTCGGCAATCTGTTGGATTACGTTAAACACGGTTTCCATCATGCTAACATTTCTCAGTGGAAATTAATAATTAATAATATGCTCGGTAATAATGTGGTACGTACTGGGCATCTGCTGAGAATCGTTGCGTTGCTACTATTTAGTTGGATGCAAAAACATCGTTACACCGAGACAGACTACTCCAATTAATTATCATTTCATGTGTGCTCCAGAAATCTTTCAGGGCCATTGAGTACCGCAGAATTGGAAGAAAGGGGAACCGAAGAGTCCTTGTAGAAAACAGCGTGGGTGCCAAAATTAAACAGAAAAAATTTTATCTGAAAATGTCCTACGTGCCAATGGCAGTAATACTATAATATAAAATTTGATTTTTGGCACTTACAGTATTTTCTACAAGTACTCTTCAATCGTGTCAATGATAATCCAATAGCAATATTGTCCAGAAATAAAATTCCTCCTAAAGTAAATGTGTTTCTCATTTAAATTCTTCAGAACTCTGCATCTAATAACCGCATTTAAGCTCGCGTTCTATTGTTTCAAACCCAACCGAATTGGCTCTATAGAAATTTCACAGCACCGTGAATACCAAATACCGACACCCGAATATGAATTTAATGGAAGATCTAATAGGAAGGGGAGACTGTAGCCAGTGATTTATACGTATTTTTGTCGAGGGAGTGGATACTTGCCAGCCGATAGAGACTAATTTAGATCAAGGTCTTGGAAACGATTCTCCAGCCTCGTAAACTTCCATGCACAGATACCGGCAAATATTTGTGGCACACGTACGACCGGGGAACGTGTCAACATTTCCGTTGTGCAAACTAACAGCGATGGGGAGGAAGCGGGCACGCTCGTGGCGCGTCGTCAGATCGCAAGAATTTCGAACGAGCCATCGTTCTCCAACAATTTAAGAGTGACAGAGAGCCGTGGCAGGTTAATTGAAGCTGCACGCAGCTACCAATTACACTTTATGCTCGTTACATCTAGGAAACAGCGATTAGAAGCATGAAACGTGCGTTGTTCATCCGCGAACAGTTCGGCACGCATGGGAAACTGCAATCCTAAAGTTCCTCCTGAATCATCTAGCTAAATGAAAGAGCTTTCTGTAATCGAAGGGGTGGAATATTCATTTTGGGACGATTCTACAGAGAATTATTAAATATTTCAATGCGTCCAGTGAAGAAATAAGAGCGACACAAGTGAAGAAACGAGAACCCAGCGGATCGCGTATAAAATATTCGAAGCTGGCCGATTAAACGTGACACAATAAACGCGTAAAGGCTATTAGTACGTGGAACGAGCGACTTTTAACGAATCGGATTAAGCACGGAGGCCGGTAAATCCCGATCGCGTTGAAATCGCGAGTAGCTTATCGGTGGGCGAGCCGATTGGAAAAAGTTGCTCGTTAATGCCGTTTATACCGAGTGTAAACGCGTGTTCCGATGCGCGATAAGCCGACACTGCTGGTGCCAGGCACGTTCCAATCCTCGATACGACGGGTAGCAGCGTGACTTTTAAATTCTCGGTGCGTCATTCTGATTATAAAGAATCGAGAGGTGGCCGGAATACGCGGGGGCGAGCGGTGGTTAAGGGAGGAAATAGATGTCGTAATTTAGGTCGAGACCGATAAGAAACGTGCCGAGTGTCCGCCAGTTATTCTAAGGCGCCATTGGACTCGTCATTTATCCCTTAAAACGGGGGTGGCGGCAGATTTAATACAATTCTGGAAACAAGGGCCTCGACGGAATTGGAAACAATGGGGACGACTGCACAGAACAGTGGCATTGCATTCGTGTACACAAATTAGTTAAGTAGATAGTTTCGTTAAGTATCGAAGAAATTGTTTGACGTCTGCGAACGGTTATAGGTACGACCCAAATTGGTTTTAAACAGAGTTTTGTTAGAATAATACGTGATTCAATTAACTAAATATCAGATAATGTGGAATTATTTGAATATCAAGAATAAATGAAATACTGTGCGTTTGTTAACACGTTATAAGCAGCCTTTACGTCATAAAACGTTCCTAAAATTTTAATTTAACTTTTGCGTACGCTTGGAGCAAGCTCAGAGAAACGCCAGTCGAGGATATTTTTGTGGTCAGCCGCGTGTTTCGGTATTAAGATTTTTCTCTTATAACAGGCAGCGTTAGCCAGCCTTTGAAGTGGACCGCTCCGCGCAATTTTCCTCATATCCCTCTTTCTGCTAGGAAGCTAATTTTATTCTCGTGAAACGCCGCAGACGGTTTTTCCAGCTAATTCTAACGAGTACTTTGTGCACTGTTGTCCGTTTCACGTGTAGTTACGGTGGTTTTATTATGAAAAGCGCTAAGAGATTTCGCTAAAGGATTGCCAACGAAATGGAGGTCCCGTGTAAACCATGTTGAAAAGTGCCAATCAAGATCACGTTTACTTTAAAGCACGAAACAGGACAAACATTGTAAATAAATTACTCACATTAGAGTGGCCATGGCTGTAAGTGGCAGATGGACTTACCTGTAACAGAAAAATGTAAGGAACAATTAATACGTGTGCGTTAGTGTACCTACTTCGCAGGGAGGGGCAAGAACGTCTTCATATCGCGGACAGCACGGCGAATCGACCACGTCGTCGCGAAAATAACGCAGAGGAAATGAAAGACTCCGTTCCGTAGGAGGAATTAAAGGGAAAAAGTAGGTCATAACCTCCAGAATGTGTTTGTCAAGGGTTTCATTTATCTCTGGGTCGGCGTTAGTGGCGGGATGAAAAACGGAAGGGCGAACGTTTGCGATTTTTCGTTGCACTTTTCATCATCGCGCCCCACAGGCGACGATCAGAAGTACGTGAGAACGATCTGCCATTTTCAACTGCGGGTTTAAATATTCGAGGGCGAAAGCGCAGCTAGATAAGCCCCATCAATTTCGATGTTTTTTATTTTAAAAAACGTCACCAGCGATGTATCACGCAGAGAGTAACGCCGAGCAGCCTGATAATGTTTTATCAGAATTAATCGCCTGTATATTATACAAACCTGTTACATTAACCTGAATGGGATATAACGCGCGAGATAAATACCCTTGGAATCTGAATTTATTCTACTGCATCGTCGATGCCTCTGGTTACAGTATCGAACATAGCTTCGATGCATATATATATATATCGGGAATTATACGCTAGAGACTCGTAGGTCTTGGGATAATTTCGGCTCTAACAACGCTAATTGACTATTGTAGGTGTTTGTCCATTAAATTGTAACCAGTTAACGAGACGCTCACACGATTTCCGCGAAAGGAACAGAAGGTTGTCGAGGTAAAACCGAATCGAATTGATTTTCGATTGAATTACAATGAAGAATGATTGCGCCGAGGTAGAAGCAAAATCATCGAACCTTCGAAAGGGCGGAAGGAATAATCGAGGAGTCCCGAGATTAAGGGGAATCCCCTTCGTCCACGTCAGCCGTCGGTCTCTTTGTTATTCAAGAGTTTCTTGAACCACTTTATGCTCGGGCTGATCCCGTGTCAAGAGGATTGCACCTGATTCCCTCGGAGGGGATGCAATTCGCTCGATTTTTACGCCGGCAACTCATCCATCGGGGCCTCGGGAGGAGCACCGCACGGTGGGTTAAATTTCCCGCATGTCGCGATGATGTGTACACATCTTTTAATAAAACCGGCATTCACTTATTCTACCGTCAAAGCCACGAAATGGACGATTCGGCGTTAAATAACTAAGGAGAGAATCACGTTCGTTACCATCAGACTTATAAGTTACTAATGGCTATCCCTGCGAGAGGAAGGTGCGCGAGAAACGACAATGAAGATCGTAATCTCGGTACCGCGGACCAGCCTGCGAGGGCTCCACAAGTGCCCTGCACTTTATTCTCTGACAGGTTCTCCGCAAAGCAGCCGCTTAAGCTGATTTCTGAGAAGCCCCTCGCGAGAGCAAAAGCCTATCCCAGCGAATTATCATCACTCAGCCGCGAGTGACAGTGGCTAAACATCAATCGTCGGCGAAGGATTGACAGCCGAACGATCGATCTTGCCTCGTCCGTCGAGACCACCTAGCGGATCCCTGCCTTGGACATTCACTGGTTTTCCATCATTCCCTTCGACCATTCGACAACAGTTATTCTATTTCCCTTCGTTTCGATTTCAGGTCACAGAGGGAATTTAAAAATTTACAGGCACGGATCACAATTCTCGTCGTCGAATTTTTAGATAGTTTAAGGTACTTGTGGAAACTAGGGCTGGGACTATTCGAATAATTTAATATTCGAATATTTTACAAGTATTTATTTATTACGGGACAAGCCCAATTTAGACAAAATACAATAGAAACCAACGTACAAGAGAACAAAGAAAAACTTACTTATCAATGATTATTTTGCGCAGATTGCTCTTGAAAGTTTGAAGGGATCCACCGAAAAAATCAATGTTGTCTGAGTATAAATTGGCAGCACTGACTATTCGATTTACAGGATCACGAGTGCCAAACTTAGATTTAGTATTTAAGCAATAAAAATATTTGAATTCTACGAATAAACTTCGAATATTTGAGTATTCGAATGTTATTATTCGAATACTGATGTATTCGAATAGTATGGTATGAAGTGGGTCAAAATTAGCTTACAAGATTTCACCATGACAAATGAACCTAAAGAACTTGATTTATAATTCACACCATACTATTCGAATACATCAGTATTCGAATACTTGGATATTCGAATTATATTCGTCAAATAATTAAGCAACTGAAGTATTCGAATATTCGAATACCGAAAAATTCGACAAATAGTCCCAGCTCTGAATGCCAAGTTCTGAGGACAACGGGGCAGAGTTATCGGGGGTCTGATAAAGTGGATATTTCGAGTGGCACGGTTAGTTGAATTTATCCAAAAAGCGGGCCAGGAACAGAAGGCGAGATATACAGATAAGGCAGTGGCTTTTAATAAACGCGAACAGAGAGAGAGAGAGAGAGAGAGAGAGAGAGCAGATGCGAGGGAGTACATATAGGTGGACGGATATCGACATGTGCGGAATTGGGCGCACGGGAAACGGGAAAGTCGGCTGATTTACATTTCGGGGACATCGGGCTGAGCACGGACGTATTATCATAAAAGAATGGCGGTTGCTTTAGCTTTCCCGGAGGACATTATCGGCCACCTGCTGTTTCTCTGACGACGACCAAGCCCGCAACCACGCCTACCTTTTCATCCATTCCGCCGATTCCCGATGGAGAGGCCGAATATAATCTTGGCTAGCGATCGAAGATTTTCGCCAACATTCAAATTCCAACATTTCCTCATGCATGAAAGCTTGAACGACGCTCGCGAACTGAACATTCCCGGAGCAGAATTCTCTTCGGGTGCCGCACTCTTTAAATTAATCAATCCCGTCGTTTTGTCATCGCGGAGCATTCCGGGCTGAGAAACGCAATTGGAAAAGTGCTCGTGTGTTGAGAGTATTTTCCATTTGCGCGTGGGTGGAAGAATTCTTTCGCCACGTCAGGCGGCGGGTGACCGGAGTACCAGGAAATAGAATGAACCGCGAGTGCAGAAACGTCTTGTAAATGTAGAAATCTCTCGCTAGATTCCTATAATATTACGCGACTGGCGCAGTGGAATTTTAGGCTCGAATTTGATACTCTGAGCGGGACAAGCAATTTCTCAGGGCTAGACAGGGGTTAAAGCTGTTCGGCGTGGCTTGGTACTTTGGAAACGTCCAGAAACTTAAAGCCGACAGGGGTATTGGATCGAATGCATCCCGATGAACGTTCCCAATACTTCGTGCCCGGCATTTTTTGTCGGCCGTGACTCTTTGAGGACAGGAAAAGGAAACTTTTTGCAGCCAGAGAATGAACGGTCGACTTCGCTGGTCGCCATTTATTCTCGGGGCATGTATAACGTGCCCCGCATTCGTGTCACTGCCGATAGAAAAGTCGTAAAGATAGTGGCAACAGTCACGGGTGTGCGGAACCCCTTCTCATTTTTTTTTTTTTTCAATGCAACCGACCAGCCTCGAAGGCATTGCGATAAGGCAACGTCCGTTTTGTGCAACGTTTATAGTACTTTGTGCACAGGGAACGTCACCCTCGGGTCAGGTGAATTTTTCACGCTCGCCATGATTTACGCGGCTATGGAAAAGTGCAAACTTCAACCGAGGCAAAGAACTCGGGCTGGAATTTTGCAAGGAGAAATTACAGCTTTACTGAGGCATTATACTGGAATTATCAAATCTTCTGACGTATAGACTTTTGTCAGGCGAACGTTTTTGTAACAGGTCAGCTTCATTGCACAAATGCATACTATCGATGGAATTGATCATTTCGCTGTTACGGTTATTCTATACGTTGTAAGCAATTTCAAAACGAGTTGCATATACCTGGCAATTCAAACCGATGCGACGTGGAACGGTTTATTCGTGAAATTTCGAGAATACTCGTTGAAGTAGCTTTGAAAGTGTTATTTGGAGCTGAAGTTTGAGGTACATTTAGGGAGCCGACCGAAGCAGATGCAACCTCGAACAAATAGATGCTTCCTTAATGCAATGAGCATTAATAATTATAATTAAAATGTGACGCATCGTGTTTCAAAACGTCGCGTTAAAGAATGTTGGCCAGAGGTGCAGAAGTCTTTGATGTTCTAGGAACACGAGGAAGCTTTCGTTAATATTCGAAACATGATTATGCAACGTGGCTGTTCTAGCATTAACAGGTAACGACGTGTGAATGTTAAAGGACAGGGGGGGATATCAAATCGACGGTACATTAACTGCGCTCGCCGTGACCCGAATACACCAACGCACATGCAATATCCGCGTGTAACAAGATTTCTTTCAAACGTACTTCATCAAACTACCAGCTGAATTTGAGATTAATTAGGGGGACATATTCACCGTAGTGTTTGTGGGCCCGAGCATCGATCGCGACCAAGTGTCCGTGAATTCGTGAATTCTTGTTCGGGTTTGTAAACCAAAATATATCCGCATTCACGCGTAACGGGTTGCTAACGAACGGTACTCGAATAAACTATGGAATTTCGAGCCCGAGTGGGCGTAACGAGGGGAATCGTTTTCAGCGAGATTCACTGCAGATTGGTCCTCTTACCCTTTGGTTGGTGATCGCGTTCGAGTCGGAGATGGAGAATGTGTCGACGATGGAGTCGAATCGAACGAGCTTCTTCGGGTGCTGAGCTTTCTTCGATCGCGGACAGAGCGAGCACATGGCTGAGTCCGTTGGTGTGGTCGGGGGCATATTCGAGGTATATCCACGATTCTTCACAGGTTTTCCACGATTTTTTTTATACCGTCACACTTCACCCCGCGTCGATGAAACCAACCACTACTCCATGCTCGACCGTTCGCGTCGCAATTAGAATCACTCGAGAAAATCTCTACCACTGGCACGCGTGTATCTTGGTCTCGAACGGTTTTCGATCGCACGCTAAAAATATAGTGTCCTTTATACGCCTCGCATCCGAGTGATTACTCTAGTTCTCCCTTCAGGCTGAAAGGTTCAATCCAACGCGAAATATGGCGGGGCATTAAAGGCAGTGATTCTGTTTATTGTCCGCTGTTGGTTCAACGTCCGTTAATCAATCTATACAAGCGACCCCTTTACTCCAGCATTTGCCAACGGCGTGTTTACAGTGGCACAAGAATGCGCGATTCAATTATTGCGATTCGACAGCTTTCCCCGGCCTAGATTTCGACCACGCTAAATCTGTACACAGTCGGGGAGTAGGGGAGAGTTGCCAATATCGTACCACTTAAGACATTTTACGTTATATTTCATATTTGGTACTCATATGAACGCAAATGACTATTGGATATTGTAGCTTGATCTCTTAGGCACCTACTATTATATGCTTAGCCTTTTGTTCAGGACAAATTAATTTGTTATTAATCTTTTTGCCCCATACTGTGAAAGGTACGATTCGGACAACCGGCCTCCTAAATCGTACCCCTCGGTTTCCAAAATCGTACCTCCACTAAAAAATAGTATAAATAACAAATAGAGAAGAAAATATTCAACATAAAGTAATGATTATTATATAGTTACATATACAAATGTATGTGGATCACACACAGGCCGCAATAACCTATGTAAATGATATATGTACATAACCTATAAACATACGAGTTGCCAAATCCTACTGGTAGGATTGTAGTGGTACGATTTAGGAAACATGATCGATTTATTTATAAATATCAATTTAAACTTTATAATGAATGTAATATGCACTTAAAATGAATGTAAAATATTCGACATTAAACCTGCTTTTAGAAAAATACAAAAATACGGGACAAAATTGTATTGTTTGATTGTTATCAGCTACGATAAAATGATAAAAAGTTACATCAATCATACCTGATTTTTTAAAATGTTTATGGCACGCACAAAATAGGGTGTAAGCTGAAAATGTTTTGTTTCTATTTCTTATTTCGCATTTACTTGATATTTTTATTATCAAATGTCGTTTACATTCATTAATTACTTAGAAATTGATGAGGTACGATTTAGGTGACCAGTACGATACTGGCAACTCTCCCCTAAGTTAAGGGGGGAGCCTGGTGTAGCGGGTTGAAAAATCGATTTTTGTTTCTTGTATAAATCAGTAGCTAAACATCACGATGATATACTCCCAAAGCCGCAAAACGAAATTCGAAAAATTAAAGCGGATATAGCCGGTTTTGATACGGAGCACCAGGTTACCAGAAGACTTGAAATGTGTTTTTCTGGAAACAGTTTTACAATTTGCGGGCAATGAGCCTAATGAATAATGTGTAAGCAATTGCTTTTTCTTAATATTTTACTAGGAATTGCTTAAATTCAGCTACCATTTACTTATACGGTTTAGCAAAGCCAGCCATTGCTTATGATTTTTATTCATATGAAAATAAGAAATTCCTTTTTTGTTTAAGTAATTGCTTTTGAAGCAATTGATTTTGCTAATAAGAAATTGCTTAGTTTTTATACATCAGGCTCAATGTAACTTCGAAAATATTCAATCGACTTGGCTTTATGCGCGGATATTTGTGAACATTTTCTTCACAGAGCTCAGCTGTTGGCATAACGATATTGTTTAAATAAATAACTTTTTTTTACACATTTAAGGCAAAATTTCGTTGGAAAAAGTAAACTTTTTTCAAGAGCCCGCCATTTGTTCCATTTTGCATCTTTTAAGATATGAATTTATACGATTTGACACTCATAAATCAAAGGAAAATTGTTCAATTTTTGATTTTAGATGAAACCAAAAGACGCTACGTTGACCACAGTGGAACAATTGCGTCGTCAACGGACTGGACATAAGCCCTTATAACTTTGTTATCTGTCGCTCTTTTTTAATAAAATTTTCTTTTTATCTACCTTAATCTGATAATACAATATCCTGAAAGTTTCAGAAAGATGATTAATTACTTTCTTTAAAAAAAATTCCCGAAATGCCTTGATTTTCAGCTAGTAACACCAGGCTCCCCCCTTAGGGGGTACACTAGTGTAACTGCCCGTTTCTCAACGCCATCTTCGGGAATTTATTTAACAGAAACTATAAATTTTTACTATCTGGCGTTTTGCTTGCATATTAAGGTATATTTGAAATAATACTCATGATTTTTTTAACTTTTTTATCGCACATATACATAGATATAGTTGGTAACGCAAACTTCTTCAAAAAAATTGTTTTCCGCTGGGCGTTGGTGTGGGAATTGTTCTAGTCATCCAAAATGGAAAAACTAAGGTTTATTTTCTGTAATATGTTTGTCGTTATGGTTCCAACAGGAATCACAGAGGCCCCCTAACAACAAAAGATTTGCAGAATGACAGCATTTTGAAGCAAAAGGTTCGATTTTTGCTCACAAATTTAGCTGTTTTCGTTCTGTAAAATTAATGTTATACAAGATAGAAACTCGAACATAATAAAGGAAATAAACCTTCGTTTTACCATTTTGGATGACTAGAACAGTTCCCACACCAACGCCCGTTGGAAAAGAATTTTTTTGAAAAACCTTGCCCCACCGACTATATCTGCGTTAAAAAAGTTCAAAAAATTCTGAGTATTACTTCAAACATACCTTACCCCCCATCCGTTCCCCATTTCACGAACTGAATCTGTCCCTCGGTGTTAAATTGACAGTTATATTTCAATTTTTTTTTCAAATTAATGAGTTAACATTTACATCTTAGATTTTTCACAACTTTCGCATAAAATAAAACGATGTGAAGGACATACTGCTTGTTTACAAGAATCACAACTAACTTACGGGAAAACTGTGTCAAATTGACACGAGGGACGGATGAGGGTTAATATGCAGGCAAAATTCCAGGTAATATAAACTTATAGTTTTTGTTAAATAAATTCCCGAAGCTGGCGTTGAAAAACGGGTAGTTACACTAGTGTCATCAACAACTGTCATCAGAGTGCTACCGTGTTGATCGTAACGCTTGAACTACGGTATCCATTTCCAAAAGGAAATACGTTTTCCAGTACACTCCTCGAAATTGTCCCTCCTCAAAAATATGCTCCTATATCATGATATAAATCCGAGATTCGCTTAAAAATCGATTCCGATTTCAGATATCGGTATTACGTAGATTTGAAATAGTACCTAGCTCCACCAGGGGCAAGCAGAAGGGAAGCAGTATTCAAACGACATCTCTCCGGTGCAGAATGCATCGAATGCACAAGTCGGTAACACAGAGACTCGCAAGTCGACAGAAAGTGCAACGCGTTCGCGAAACTGCCGTACCATGAGCAGATCGGGGGTTGCGAACCCACCCCCGAAGCTCGCTTATCTCTCGAACCCCTCCACAGAAATCGATAGCCCTTAACGAGCCTCGAAAATCAAATTAGAACGACTCGGAATCGGGCGACGGAAAAAGTTTCTCCCACTCGCAGCCGGGGCGAAATTGCAAATTTGTTTTCCACGGGAGCGCAATTATGTCGCGGAATGTTCCGCCAGTTTTCCAGGCGGAGCATTCGATCTTAATTCACGTCAGTCGAATTAACGTGGCTCATTCTCGCGCTCCTTTCGCTAATTACTTTCCATCTGCTGGAGAATTTCGGCCGAGATTCCGCCTCTTACAATTAGACATTTTTCCCCGCTCGCGATGCTGTTCCCCGCTTTTGTTCCCGCGAGATCGATACCAGCGGTTTCCCGGAGGATGACGTAAATGTGTACCAAGCTTTGAGGATATAACCGCGGGATGTCGCGTAGAAGGAAGCGGTTTAAACGGCGAAACTCGCACAGAGCGAAAAATGGGACGATAAATTCTAATCAAGTAATCACAGAACTCCAACGCCCACTTGCAACGGGCTGATTCTATCATCTGGATACACTAAACGTTCTCACGCGAGAGGTCCCATAAATTCATTTCTCCACCGAAATAAATTGCGAGAATTGCTTAACGAGATTTTACACGATAATATCGCCAGCAAGCATGCGCCCGACAGGGACTGATAAATTGCACCCTCTCGAGGATGTTCAAACTTCCCTCGCACAGCTCCGCGAGGAGCCGTAAAAGACTCGAGTTACTTCGTTCCATTTATCCTCGCCGCAATTTCATTTCGCGAACTGGACGATCTCCGCGCCGGGCCAACAGCGTTACGATAATGTTTCACGCGACCGTGGCTGACGAATTTGCGAATCCATGGATCGCCGTCGAACGCGCGAAGGAAGTAGGTGCAGTTCCACCGGACGTCGCTCGACGATATAGGTAATTTGCCCGGCGGCGGATACAATGGGGCCGCGTGCACGCTCGAGAACGCGCTGGAGCAGAGCTGGGCCGCGAGGAGGACGGTGGGTGATCGAATTATTCGCGGCTGTTGCCGCTGCGCCGAGGTATTCGCGCCTCCGTGCGCGCCCGAACCGAATAATGAGACTGCGAGGACCGATGCGCGACGCTGCAAATCGCGAGGCAGCATTAATCTCCATTGAGCTGCGGCCGGTCTAGCGGCACCGGCGACACGAACCGTCCTTAATTAGCAACGAGGGCACAAGCACCGCTAACTTACGGACAACGGGGCCAATTGGCCCGTTGTGGGGAGCAGTCGCGAATCGCCGCGGAGCTCACTCATTGCCGCTCGTAGCCGTTCGATCGAGCTTCCTGCTCGGCTTTCCTTTTCGAATGAAATCGGCGAGCAGAACTCGTTAATGTTCCTTTGCTCGCTAATCAACAGGTTAAATTGAAGGCGAAAGAGCATCGCGTTGATCTTAATTACTCCCCGCCGGTTGGATTGTTTCGTTACAAATTGTTTAAGCGCCCTCGCGGCAACCGCGTGTGTTAACCACTCGCCGATCGATGGCTTTTCGCCTCTAATTCGTCGTGCGGTGGTTGCGCCGCAATTCACAGTCCGCGGAGTGGAAAGACATAAGCAGCTGTTTCCCACATAACGCGAATGGCACGAAAGAGCAGCGAGCACTTAAACCACGGCGAACTAATCGCCGCGGTGGTTTTAATTGCTTACCAAGCGAGCTGACGTAACGCCGATCCTCCACAACGTGTCTGTTCCCAGCGGTTCGCGGAAATTGGAATGACTGCGGGAGTTCCGCTGTTAAATAAACAGCATTCGCGGGAACGACGTAGCTCGTGCCTTTTCACCGTGCCAGACTCTTATTGACTTCCCGTGGGTGTCGCTTTCGTGGAAAAACACCGCTAATTATCCGTCCCTAGTAGCTACCGTCACGAAGTGGAGTTCGCGGTGACAAGCAATACGAAGATCGCCAGTTGCCGCGCGGAACGCGATTTAACTAATGTTCGCCATTTAACCGCGGTATCAGCAGCCACTACAGTGTCGTTAAATATAATTCGCCAGAGTTCCCGAACTTTCCTACGCGATAGCGCCTCGGAATCCCCGCGAATTTTAATTATGCAGGCACGTAAGACAGATAACGGACTACGTAACGACTCGTGTACCTCGCTAATAGGCAGAAGAACGGAGCTTTCGCCGGGGGGGCAAAGAAACATCCTCGAACCTGGCGTTATTGCCGCCCGCAGCGTTCCAAGTTCGAGGTTGCTCGGTAAAAAAAGTTGCAACGACTCAAGTTCTTGCGGACATGCCGGGAGGATCGTGGAAAAATACTGCCCCCGGGGTGCTTGTGACTGTGCTTTAGCAGCGGCACCAGCCAGCTGACGTCCCCGTTATTCCACGCGCAGGTACGGGACAGCTTGCGAATTTATGCTCCGGTTTATAGCTATCGAGCCGGACGGGGGCATATCGATCCAGTTTACGCGTAAATAGAAGGCGATCTCAAGACTCGAGTGCGGAACAGACTCTTGAATTTCGATGCTTTACAGTAGTTGAATCATTCGCGGCAATCTATTACCGGCCGGAGATCCATTAGCAGATAGCCTGCACTGTAAAGAGAGAGAGTTCTACGCGCCGCGAAACATAAGCCGGGAGCAAACGCCGACTAACCGAGATGCAGAACGCGCCCACTGCCGAACCGCACGCCCCGGAATGTTTTCCTCCACCTCGTTCAGGTACTCGAGAGTGATCAAACGGTCCACCGGCTCATTCGCAAAGCGGGCGGCGCGGGGGAGGCCCAGCTTTTCTCTCGCCGGGTGGTGCATTTCGATTCCGCGAACGAGTGAAAGGCCAACGGTGGCACTGGAACGGGCAGAAATCCCTGCGGCGTCCAACGGGAAGAGGAAGCGCGCGTATCCTGTCATTTCGTGCCGCAACGTTAATTACTGCATCGCGTTAATGCCGGGTGCATTCGCTTATTGCGGGCGTCGAGTGCATTCGACGGCGAACAGCGTAAGCGGGCGGCTTAACGGCAGCCGGCCTATTAAAATTGAAAGGCTACTTGAACGCCCGTTATCGTTCATTATCGTGGCTCTAGTAGACGCGTCGTCGGCCGCGACGATCGAATCTGGCGCATCGTAAATCGAGTGTCAATCGGTGCGACGTCCCCGCGCCCTCGGTAAATTAACGTTAATTGTTCAGCATTATGAATTATCAAGCGGAGAAATAAGTGCCTCCGCACGGGGCGGGGGAAATGGGTTAAACGTTCTGCATAATTAAACAAGCAATTTCCACCGATCATACCATACGGGGACTCAGTTCGAAGAATATTTGCAACAAGATAATACGATTTGCGGTAACATACGACCCTGTATCCCAGTTTCCTGCGACAGAGCGATCGCGACGGTTAAGGATTCTATTTCAACTACAAACTACGCGAGCCCGGATTAAATACACCGCGTGATTATTCAGAGCGTTATGCCGGCTTAATAAACCCATCGATGTCGAATCCTTCGAAGCGACTGTACGCGCCGGTGATCGAGACAAAAGAATTCTCGTTCGCCAGTCGAGAGGTGTTAATGAGACCCCAGCGGTTTTTCCAGTGACGGCGAGGCGTCTGGGGTTGAAACCCGTAATCGCGGCAGCGGGGAATATGTAGTTCAGCGTAAAGGCGAACGCGATTATCAAAGTTCCCTTAGGAAGGAAAAGAGTCGGACAGGGAAACGTGCATTCGGCAGAGAGCCCGCCTAACGGGAAATAAATGCAGGAAAGGGGAGACCTACTTTGCGAGCACCGAGTTTGGTTTCGGGGAGTAAAATATCCGCACGATCGTAAATAGAGATTCTCATTTATTTGCGAGATATAGGCGGCCGGAACCTTCGCTCGTAAATAATTTAAGGCAATCCAACCGGGGTGAAAATAGATTTATGATTATTTGAACGTGACGGTGGCGGGTACCGATGATCGTCGACCTCGCTGAGATAAATGTCAGGATCGCGTATATCCCGGGCAGTCGATAAATTCGCACATCCACCCAGAAATCTCAGACTCGCAGCTTAGCCTGACAACCCGCGGAACGCGATCGATATCTGCAGGAACGACAAGCTTCAGTGGCCCGGCCCAACGTGAGGCTCTCGTAATGACGTTACAACGTGATCGACATAATTTTCACGCGGAATGCTCTTATCTCGCGGCGGGCGCGTCGATGGAGATGACAAAGGGATGGCCGAGCACTGCGTGACGCAATAAATATCGGGTGGGGTGTGGATTACGCTCTGAAATTTAAAATGCACGAAAAACCAGCCAGAAATTGTAGAATTATATTTGGGCCTAGATATGCAGAAAGCTAACAACCCTCAATGATCTGAAACTGAGTAAAAGTTTGAAGATTCTATTGGTAAAGAAGAGTAGCTTTATTTCTATTGGATCTATTTTATTTCTTGTTATTGTTTCACAATGCTTTTTAATGGGTTATGTAATAGTGTGTATTAAGCTAGCTGACCCGTTACTCAGTTTCACCAGGGAATTATTTATGATGATTCCAAAATAAAAAAGCCTAAATAAAAAAAATAGCCCGTAATCTATTCTAGGACGCATGTAATTTATATTCAAAATTTCATTGAAATCCGTTCGGTCGCTTAGGCGTGACAGAAGGATAAACAAACGTTTCATTTTTATATATTAGTAAGGATTTTCTGTAACTTTTATTTTCTAGGTCTAAAATGGAATTACGGCTTGGTAGTTTGAATAATTGTACAGTGTGGGAATAATTGTACAAAATTGTGGGATCCGTACTATGTTTAACTGAGTTTTGGTGATTTTGAGGATTGGTAGCTTTCTGTATAACTAAGCCTATTTGTAGAATAATGCTTTTCACGAAAGTTGTTGAGGGGATCGGATTTGCTTCAGTCGATCAACTGAGTGGGTTATAAGAACAACATTCTCCGTTCATATTTTACCGCGGAATCGATGGAACGCATGAATTATTCAATAGATCGTTACCATTGGATCGTATCAAACTGAAATCCCCATCAGACGACGAACGGCAAAGATAACTGGTTTTTAAGCGAACATAAAAATTGCATTACACGCGATCCATAAAACGCTTCCGCGCGGCAGCCCCCTTTGCCTCTGGCATGCGAACTGCAGAAATGCAGTCCAATAGGTGGGAAGTAGGTAACTTTTGCATATCATCACGCGCAAATGTATCAAGCTGGAAGTAAAGTAATACGCTTCTTGAAATCAATGAAATTAACATAACTTTGCTAGAAATCCTCGCACCCTGATGCCGCGAAATTGATTGCTTCGCCCCTGGCAGCGTGAACTTAATACCAATTAAGAAATTAGGAATAATTGCAAAAAATTGTGAGAAGCCCATTCATAATAATTGAATAAACAGAAAAATCTATCGAACGGTAGAATGTTTCTGACAATTGCTAGTAACCACTGGTAATCTAGATTCTTGCTAATAGGAATTTTATTATCTCTTTTTCGAGAGACAGACGCTAAACTCTGGCGTATTCAGAGCGACGGCTGCAGGAAATGGCACAGGCTCTATTTAATAAACATTTCGCGAAGCACAAACAGCGTCCACGGGATTTACAGGCTCGGTGCACGCCAAAGTACGGATTATGACTGTAAACTGCACAACGTTCCGAGAAGCGGCATTATTGTAACGCTGTCACAGTACGTCTGAACTTTTGTTGAACAGCTGCAGCTTTGAAAAGTCGTAGTTTTATTCGATAAACCCGCTGTTTCGGATTAAAATTGTGGTTGCAATATACCAGTAGTTAATTTGAGAATGATAGTATTTAAAGGATTGCATCGCGATTAAAAAATATAATTACTTCCTTTTACGAAACATTTTGACATTGAATTTGAAATACATTTCAGTATGTTCAAAGAGTCGCAATATTAATTATGCGATCAGGTATCAAGTAAACAATCCAGACGATTAGAAATCAGTCTCTATATATACATTTAGTTACTTCCATTGAAAAATATCTAACGAACCTGAAAGCTACGTTAATTTAAACAGACACGAACTTTGAACAAAGAGATAAAGGCGCGCAGTCGTCGCGAGCACTGACCTATTCCACTGGCTGCTCTTGCTACGCATTTCAGTGTCACTTTTTAATTACATAGAGAGCTGCCTCGTATTCTTTAAACTGGAGAAATTACATTACCCTGTTTACAAGCAATCTTTCAAACGTGCAACAACATAATGTGGATACAAGTATGACTCCCTTCTACAATCATAATAATCCCAAGCCTTTCGACTTGAACCTTCCCTTTAACGAAATATGTTGCGCGAGAGACGTCATTAACTTTTCGAGCGTGTAACGAAAAACTAGTTACCACGTTCACTCTTCCACGAGCAATGACCCGCGTTATTGCTTGTACTTGGCACAGTTACAATCCGCTTGTGAATGCGAAACGCGTTACGCCGCCAAACACGAGTGGCCCGAGTCTGTTGCATACGATGATTTACCCCCATATTCTCGGCGATATTTCCCGCAGCGAACAGTGGAGCCTCCGAACGCGAGATTGCACGGAAACGTTGGAGCGTCGAAAAGTATAAGAGTCCCCAGTGGGAGAACGAATATTGGAGAACAAAGCTGGCGCGACGATTTCATCGTGGACCATATGCCGTTGGGAAACGAGGGCAAGCGATTTTTAGTCTCTCCAGCGGCCCGTATTCCGCGAAGCACAGAGTACTGCGTTACCTGACAAAAATTAACCCTTTCCCGCCAGCTTACAGCCACGATGCATCTCGAGTAACGAGCAATATCTAACCGTACAGCGAGCTAACAGCAGCGTCACCGTCAACGATATCCCCAACCGAGGAACGATCCTCTATTCGGCAATCCGTATCCCCGTGCACACCTGTCAACACCGTTGCACGTCGCACTGTCCCACCGGGTGCATGTTCCGCGAGGCCCCCTAAACGCACGGGCTTCCAGCGACGGCCTGCAGGTGCGCGAGACCTAACCTTCGCGAGCTCCTCCGCGGGGGCGCGTGTCAAGGTGACCGACACAACCGGGCTGAGACGAACGACACACGGCTGTCTGATGCACCGCGCCGACCGTCGTCAATGGGAATCATCGTGCCACGGCAGCGAGCGTAGCTGGCGGAAAAACGGGCTTGGATCGAGAGCTTGCGGGAGCGGCGTAGTCCCGAGCACTGACCTACGTCACTGGGCGCACTTGGCACACTACCGAGCGCGCCGGTCCTCGTGTACGTAGGTGTGCTTCCGTGTACGTGACTGCTCTCCCACTCTCTCAAGCTCGCTCACTCTCTCCCCCTACCGGCTGTCCTCCCCCTTCAGCTCTTTCACTCTCCCACCCTTCTCCCTCTCTCTCTCTCTCTCTCTCTCTCTCTCTCTCTCTCTCTCTCTCTCTGTCTTTCACCCTTCTGGATGCAGTGGTACGCGTTCGTGTAGCCGGTCACACGGCGGCGACGGCGCGCGGGGTGAACTGCACCGCCACCTCGTGAAAATTGCATTCACCCTTGCCGCGCGATCCTCCGGCCGCCCCGCCGAGAACGCGTTACCACTTTCAATTCTTTCACGGGCTCCTTCAGACGGTGGAAATAGCTGCGCATTCGATGTGTATCGTTCTCCTCAGACGGTTCACGATTCTGGGGGCTCCGCTCGAGTGGATCGCGAATTGATGACGGTGGCGGCTGGATTTCGGACGATAACGACCAGTCGATTCGATCTTCCCTTCGTCTAAGTACGTTGGGGATGAATTTGCGGTAGGGCTGAATGGGGCAGTTTCTTGTGTATCGATTCTACGCAGCTGCGTTCTGTTGTAACGCTTCGAGCATCGAGGGGGGTGAAGCGAGGATAAAAGCTCCGCCGTTCAATTACTCGATAGCGGCGCTGGACGGTAAGCAGATACCAGACAAAAGAAATATTTAAGAGCCACCGCGATGGGGATGAGTCCGTCTGTGAGAACGGAGCAAGACAATGCGCTACCGTCTCCGCGAAACGGAAACTCGAGCCGACGATTACCTACACCGATAGGCGGAAGGAAAACTGTATCCGGCGCCCCGGTCGAATCGATAATCGGGTCCCGCTGTTGATGCAGCGTTTGTAGCGTATTCGAAAGCTGTAAATAAAAAAGGGCCGCTGGAGCTTTAATTAAAAGCATGCCCGGGACGACGGGTCGCGAACAATGCAGTCATTGTATCGCGATATTTAATACCTTCCAGCTAGATACGCGCCGTTTTCTCTCGATATTTCCCCCCCCCCCTCCCCCCCCCCCGCGGAATAGAAATCCTCGCGCGGAAACTCATCCCGCGTCGCGTTACCGCCTTCTCGCGAGCGTCCTCGCCAGCAGCCAGTGCGTCGTTCGCGAGTCGATCGTGCCTACGTTCTATCATCGACTCTTGGGTTCTCTTAGACTTCCCCCCACTATCGAGTATCAAGGAACTTTATCTGTTATCGCGCGATAAAACCGGGAATCCCATTCGTTCCTCTAAGCTTTGTCGAACACGCTCGCTTTACACAACCTGTGCTCGAGTGTGCTAGCAGCGGCAGTTTCTGTGCAATCACGCTCGAAGGTACGCCATTCGAAACGATTCTGGTTTTATCGAGGCAGATAAAAGATGTGAAATTGATAAACAGACTGACAAAGGGCTTGGGAAATGAAAACCTCGCGCAGAGGATCACTGGAATTCACAAAATCTGAAAGCATGGGAAAGATTCATCTATCATTTCAGGTGGTTACTGAGCACAAAAGTACTCTGTGTAGTTCAGTAGCATTAAAGTAGGGCTGGGACTATTTGTCGAATTTTTCGGTATTCGAATATCCGAATACTTTAGTTGCTTTATTATTTCACGAATATAATTCGAATATCCAAGTATTCGAATACTATTCGAATATTTAAGTATTCGAATACTATTAGTATATTTAAGTATTCGAATATAATTCGAATATCCAAGTATTCGAATACTATTCGAATATTTAAGTATTCGAATATAGGTTCATTTGTCATGGTGAAATCTTGTAAGCTAATTTTAACCCACTTCATACCATACTATTCGAATGTTATTATTATTATTACTATTATTATTCGAATAATAACATTCGAATACTCAAATATTCGAATACTCAACTATTCGAATACTCAAATATTCGAATACTCAAATATTCGAATACTCAACTATTCGAATACTCAAATATTCGAATACTCAAATATTCGAATACTCAAATATTCGAATAATAACATTCGAATACTCAAATATTCGTAGTTCATTCGTAGCATTCGAATACTTGTAAAATATTCGAAGTTTATTCATAGCATTCGAATACTTGTAAAATATTCGAAGTTTATTCGTAGCATTCGAATACTTGTAAAATATTCGAAGTTTATTCGTAGCATTCGAATATTCGTAAAATATTCGAAGTTTATTCGTAGCATTCGAATACTTGTAAAATATTCGAAGTTTATTCGTAGCATTCGAATACTTGTCAAATATTCGAATAGTAAAATATTCGAATAGTAAATTATTCGAATACTCCCAGCCTTGATTAAAGGCGAATTGCGTTGAAAACCTTGCAGCAAGAGGGATGCAGCTACATCTTAACTAACTTCAAGTAAATTAGAAAAACTGCTTATAAAATGATTACAAAATTACAACCCCAATTGACAAATATATATTGTCACACAATAAGTAGCAGTTATTGACTTAATAAGTTTTTACTTCTATTTCCCGCAAGTTTTTCAAATCTGGAGCATTCGTATTGCGCAAAAAAAATAATGGATGGAGATTGAAAATGTGCAATCAAATCGTTCGTTTGTTATCGGATTTGCATCAAACGTGCACCAAACGACGTAGATTTTTATTTTTACGTATATTACAGGACGTAACTCAAAAACTATAAAAAATGCAGCTGCACCCCTCTTGCCGCAAGCTCCTCAATTCGTTTTGCCCACCAGAAGCGTTATACTCGACGTAATAGTTACTCCGTATTTATTAGTTTTCTACCAGCGTAATTATTAAACTTTCGCTGCGAATGCATTCCTCATTTCGGAGCGTCGACGTAAACCGCTTTCCCCCAATTAGCGGGTTGAAACGCCTGTTCAACTCCTCTAACACAGGCGCAGGGCGATTCTTACACAATGACCGATGCTGGCATTACGGTAATGCACCGTCGAACGAGATTGCAAAGAGCGAGAAATTCCTCGCCCGCGGTAAGAAGCTTTGCCAGAAGAATGAAAGGAAATAGTTGCAGGGCCTGGGTGCGGATCTTTCATAAAAATGAGTGGAAAAGGTGCGCGCCAGACAGCCGTCCGTTTGAAAGATATTCGCGCAACAATAAGGACGCGATAAAAGTTTACGGTAGCCTCTCCGTCTTCCTGAACTCCGCTCGTCGCTTTTTTTCACGAGCCACGTTAAAGCATCGCGGACGAAGAGTAACGAGGCACACAGAGAGAGAGAAAAAGTTTCGAGACAGATTAGATAGCCGCCGACTTATGTGTCTTTAGACGAGAAAGACCGATGGTCGATGCGCGGCCAAGTCGCAGTAGTTAATAACGATCAATGTCAGACAGAAGCCGCGGCCACACAGCATAAATAAAGGACGAAGGCTTTGTAACAACGAATAGTTCACCAATTCCTTGTGTCTTGCCACATCAATGCTATACTTTTAAAGAGTTTTTAAATACAGACTACTTACAATCTACCTTCCACGATTAACCATGCGACTTTGATCATTTCTTGAACCGCAGGTTCCTGGACGTGAATTTTTTAATACTTGAATATTTGACGACCTCCCTGTAGGCGATGCACTTTCAATAACGACGAATGGTATACAACTGAAATAGCGAAGGGGCTTTCAGGTAGGAAACAGGTGGGAGAAATTCGAAGCATCAACAGTGACACGAGCCTTGAATTTCCCTGCGCAAGAAACTTTCCTCGCGTGATGTTCGGCGAGAAAGGGCAACGTTCTCGCGAGAGGGTACGCGACAGAATGGTGCACGATAGTTCCTTACGAGTCACGCCAGAAAGTCACTGGCAAGGCAGGAAGTAGTATGGCCGTGCGGTGGTTCGGACGCAATTCGTATCACGATATCGTACTGGTACACTCGGCTGACTTGCTGGTTCTTCGTGCACGAAAGACGCGTGTCGCGAGCCACCTGACTGCAGAGCCTCACGAAGTCCCGATTGATTCTTCTGCATCACGGGAAGGAGAAATAACTTCGACCTTTAGAGAGTGGATAAAGTAAGCCTCCGACATTTAAGAACGCGTCTCCACGAATTTATAGCAATGGACGAAAGTTGAATCGGGATGGACACCATTTGCGTGGGTGACACGGTTTGAAAAAAAATAATTTGAAAACCTTGAAATCTCGAGAAGGATTCACCTACACGAGAATTTATTATCTAGCTCTCGTCTATCTAATCGTGCAACTTCTTCTAAGGGGTAACACCACTGTAAATTTTTCGGAAAATTGATTTGTTTTTATTGGCTTAAAAGATGCTTTGAACCCTTTAGAATATGGGGAAAAAACTGTATTGCTTGAAACTAATTTGTTTCCTTCAAATTTCGAGCTCTTCCCCAAGCGCTGGGAAGGTACAACCTAATGTCCTACCTTTTGATTTTTAACTAATACACAACGGATGTCGTTAGAAAGTTTTTATGTTCAGTTAGAAGCATTTCCAATTAAAAATATGTTAGCGGCAACGTATTTTTCTATCTTCTTTAAACGCGTTTTTCTCAAAACAATTTTCATTCTTTTCATTCGAAATTTTAACAATATCTTTAAAATAACATTTTGAAGAGAAATACGTACGGGATTTTCGATAGGTCAATTTGAACATTACTTAATAACAAATGATTGCCCTCTTTTTAAAGAAAATTGAACGTTTTTTATTCAAATATTCACCAATCACACAAAAATCGATATTTTTAAAATCCCCTACGTATTTCTCTAGCTATAACCATGTAGATTTGAGAGAATTTTTTTCCATTTTTTAGATTCAAATTTGCACCAGCTACATCGCGTGCCGCAGAGCACTAAAATTTCAACATGCTTCACGAGAATGGCTTCAGTGCCGCCATTTTTTAATATATTTCAATAACCATTTTTTTTTAATAACATAATATATGCTTAATAACTTCCTCCAGTATTGTTATTCTATCACCTTTCCTTCCATCCAAGAAAAATTGCGAGAAAACGCCTTTTTTTCAAGCTGTTACAGTGGTGTTACCCCTTAAGAAGTGTCTTTCCTACGATTTGCTGGAAATCTTTGCTAACGACAACACGAAATCATCACCACACCACTGCAGACGTTAACTGCTTGTTCGCTGAAACGGACGAAGCAAGAACAGCACTCGACTCCGAAGATCGACCGAATCCCAGATTGATCTGCGACGTCTGGAGGAGAAACAGAAGCTTTAGAAAGTACTCCCGTTATGTCTCGCAGTCACGTCTGCGTCGTAGATTTTCCTCAGGAAGCCAAATCGAGGCTTGTTGCCGGCACGGCGGTAATTCGTGATCCCGAGCAAATCGTGATTAGATTAGAAGTTGAAACGTTGCGAGGCACGCTTGCCAATTAAATCGCGGAACGCCACTCGTGCTCCCCGATAGGATGAAATGCTTGAAACGGTGCAATCAGTGTCGAAAGCGTGATCGAATCGCGACAGAATGTTAATCCACGGAATCTGGATTCTAGTCAGACAACGGGGAGCAATTCTGAAGCTGAATCTTCAGAAGAAAAAGGCGAAGAGTGAAACGGATCGATGTATACCTCGACAATTTCAACCCTAATTACCGCCGAGGCTTGAATCCGAATGCTAATATTAGAAAAAGCTCGCTGCCCTTCGCAAGAGGAACTCGGCAATTCCTCGCCTCGATCTTCGAGTAATTAATAGAGGCCATGTGTTTGTCTTCGCGATCAACAGCCCGCAATTACTAGCGCATAATTTTAGCACCGCGCGCCTCGGGAGATCGCGAGCGATCGACAATTAGAAGAACAGAAGGCGATCGAGCTTCTACGTGCTCTTGTGCAGAGTCGGTGCATTTGCACAGTGTATGCGTGTCGGCGATATGCATCGGGTGCATTAACGGGCGAGCCACGTTTTACGATTGCATCTCGAGGCTGGCTACTACGTGCATCTTCCTCTCGCGCCCGTTAAACGCAGTCGCGCCGCAGTTACGTGTGCGAGCGTTGCAATTTATGCGCGGACCGCGAGAGTACGCGTTGGTTATTTACCATCGATGACAGTGTCCGAGCGTGACGTTCGTGCGCACACGTGCAATAAGTGTAAAGTTAAGGGAGCACGGGGCGCGTGCACGGACAGCATAACGCGATAGGGAATGTGCGCTCGCGTGTTCACCGAGAGATCGGGAAATACACGGCACACCGGGTGCATGTCACCAGATCGAAATTACAACGAGTGCCCGGTATAACCGTTTGCAAGGAGGCACGCAGAGAAAAGGTGACGCAAGGTGACGGTCGCAGCTTTTGCATGGGATTTTCAAGCGGCGAGAGAGAATTTATGAGAGAGAGAGCCGTGCCAAAATTTCGGCTACGTGGGTGGAACCTACGCGAGCGCGGGGCGCAATAATAAACGCTGAGCTGTCGTCAGATACGCGGCCCCGGTTTATCAGGACCCGATTAAACGGTCCATCCGAAATCATGCGCGGCCGCTGATCTAATCTCGCGTGCAGGCAATCGGCCCCTTCAATTATAATATTTTATAAACGAAACCAGGCTGCACGACTACGTGCTCCTGGGTAATTCAGCTAATTGCTCGGGCGATAACGATGAAGATTTATCGTTAATTAGACACTTGCTGCGCGGTTGTTTATTAGACCGTGCGTTACGACCGGGCCCGTCCGATTCGCTTCCGCTCCATCGCTTAATAAAATTCTGTCTTCGTGAAACAGTGCTCTGTTACATTGAACGGGAGTTAATTAAGGAATTTACGCGGGAAGTAAGATGAGCGGGTAATTAACGTGGGAATCACCGGCGCGGGTACTTATTTGACGTAGAAAAATGATGGAGTTGGTCTCGCGGTGTAACAAAAGGATCGGGTAGAGCGAGATGCCGTAGGAAATAAAATAGTATTAGACGTTATCTGGGTCACCTTAAAGAGCACACGCCTAGGAGAATCGCGGAGGAGAAACAGAGTGTGCCACGAGTCTGTTCGATTGGACCGAATATCCCCTTCCAGCTGAGTCCTCCTAAGTCCATTCCATCAGCTGCACCAGAGAGTTTCCCTTCGACCTCTTAGACCGAACTTAAAGGATTTCAGACAGCAGAAACTAGGCGCAACTCGCCGCCGGTTGCACTCCGCGGTATTGGGTAATCGGATCCGTTTCGGGTTTATTAGACCAATTACGGTTTGCAAGAATAATTCCAGCTTAAATGGAGGAACCTTGCCTTGGATCGTAAAATTCGCTCGACAGGCATTCACGTAGAAAAGAGTAAGACAAGTTGAAATAGAGCCTGATATCGAACAAAACAGCCGCCCTATTCTACCGTCCTGTTCTCCGCAGCTTCTCTCGTTCCAGGTCGGTCGCGAAATTTTTCAGCCGTGGGTGACACAGCCTCGAATGGCTGAAGATTGATTCCACGTACGAAGGTAAAAACGTTGTAATAAATCACTAGGAGCTACGGGGGAAGAAAAGGCGAAGTCGGCCAGAAGCGGAATATATCCGCCGCGAAAAATACGGTTCGCATCGCGGCAGGAAAACGATTGTAACGTGGGAACATATCGTCCTTGGCATTCCACCTGACATATAGAACTTCAACGACCAAATAATTTATAGAGAATGTAGTTATGTGTTTTGATTTATAAATAACGCGGACATTGGAACTGATGTGGGAAAATAAGTGTATTCTTTAGAAGCTCTAACTAAAATTCAATAGGGGAGATCGGGGGTAGTTGACTAATTTGATTCGCGATATTGAAGCATATGAATGACTCCCTCGCCATTTAACGTGTCCGTGTGGTTGAAACTAACTTGTTGTATCAGTGAGACTAATAAATCTAAAAAAGATCGGTGGCAAGTCAATATTTTTATTTTGACAATTTACGAATTTTTATCGGTGAATAATTTACGGTATTCTTTTTTTAAAAAATAAGCTTGTATATCTAAGTAAATTTGTAAACTTTTGGTCCATTTATAAAAATTAGGTATCTTAAAAATTAACTAACCCCGGTCTCCCCTACTCCCCTACTCACTAAAAAAGAGAATAACTGTATTCACTGGGCTCTGTTCCGCTAATTAATATATAACAATAATAATAACAGATTTCGTCATGAAATTCCACGATACTGCGTATACGCTGTGACATCGTGGTGATAAATATGAACGGAGAATTCGCGAACAGAATTATTATTATGATCTCTACCTTGCTACTCCCGCTCGATGGCTATCGATCATTCCCTCCGTCATAACAAACCGCGCGAAACAATAAGCTCGCGGAGATATCGATTCATGAATCATTTCAGTAATTCTCCATGATTCACTACAGCGCGTGTGTCACCCCCTGGCAATATCAATCCTGCTCCAAGCATCTAACAAAAAATGATGCCTCCTCTAGCACATAACCATAGAAATTCATCGTACACACCAACGTGGAAGGTAAACACTCGTTCCACTTGAAAACTTGGCTGTGACGGGTTACTATCAAAACAGACGGACTAGGGTGAGTTGTGTCTACGCGCCGGCCGGTAATAAATGAGAGAAGTGTCTGGGAGCGTGGCTCCTCGGCTCGTCGATTGATCACGCGTGGCAACGAACATCATTACGTTCGCACTATTCACGCCAAGTCCGCCGTCGTCGCGGAAAGAGATCAATAATGTGGCATTCAATTTGTCATGCCGGCCGAAGGTCGTCCCTCGAGACTCATTAAAGGTAGACGTTCCCTGTTTCCGCTCGATTTCGTTTGCTCCACGGCAACTGCTACGCACACGGGCACTTGGTCGTAGAACTTCCGGCGGGTCGTCCTAATCCGGCTTGGTGCCGACGAGCTACGAAGTCGCGGCCGAACTGCATCGCCCACGTGCTCTCCTCGGGACATTCGCGCGATAACGCAGCACACTCCCTTATCAGAGCTGCTACCATGGCGCCATCGGATAGATGTGCGAGGAAACAGGTGGCTCTTTGGACGCCATCTCGTGGAGGGCGGTCGGAATCGATTTAGGGGTCGCAAGTGGTCGGTAGCTGTTGCTCGAAAATTGCAATTTCGAGGTGTCACTCGTGATTTTAACGTGAAACGATATTACGCGGAGTAGTTTGTGGTTGGTTGATAGGAGAAGTGGGGTGTTAAGGGCTAGGTAGAGGGAGAATTTGAATATCAAAGCTCGATGGACTTTTGATTCACCATTTCTTTTATATTTCGAGGAGTGATCGATTAATTAAACCGCACTGCCCTGTCTGAGGAGTATTAAGGGTAGTGGCATTCCTCGGTAGTACGTTTATACTTGAGGGTTGCGAGGGTTCTATTGATTTTTATTCGAAGCAGTCGGTAAGGGTAGCATGGAGCAAAGCTCTGCTGATGTTCTCATCGATTTTCACTATGTTTGCTAGAGAATGGAATAGATGGCGAACGTTCGGGATCTTCCTGAGCATGCGTCGCGGGTTTATACATACGTGTGTATCAACAAATACATGCCGGAAGATTTAATTTAACACGAGTAATTGTTTCCAATAAAAATCGTTAATATAACAAAGTCAGACCTGCAGCACCGGAAATATTAAAACTTATTTTAATCAAGATATCAAGCACTGTGTGCCTAGTCAGCAATCGTGCAATACTAATAGTAAACAAGCTGGAAGTGAATACACGCTGAATAATCGAGTGACGCAATAAATATTCCCAGTGCTGTATATCGCTGATTTTTCATCGTGTTTAAAATTTCCTCCTACGCATCAATCAAAAGAAACTATTAAATCTTACCTTAGTAAGCGTCTCATGACTAGTCAGGATGTGCTGGCTACCATCAGGGTGAAGGATACGTTCGACTGAATTCGGTCTAGAAACTCCGTCCAATTGTCCAGTCTCTTTCAACTGGGGTGGCGACGGCGGGGGTGGCAATTGTTCCTCCACTCCACCGGTGTATCGCGTTTTCTGCAACCACAGATTCCCACCATTCAACGGATCCACTCTTAACGACATAATAGATAAAACCACCTGCCCCGCATTCCTACGCAGCCTATGCACCATTTACTGCACTACGTACATATTACGTACATCTGCTGGTACGTGAAACTAAACTGACGGGCGAACCGGGGATCCCAGCAGATCATTCAAGCAGCATTATTTCAGATAACATTATATGTACCCTTGTCGGCGTGACTTTCCATTTACAGCACGGTCTCGCGCGTGTCGTATCTGTATCAGTTTGCAGCTTTAAGAGGCAGACCTCGCTCGGCCCGACTTTCGGTACGTTTAAGAAGATCATTTCGCGCGGCCGTCGTCGCCGGTGAACCAGAAGAAATCGATCGAGGAGTGGGATGTACACCAGCGTCGAGCACCGTTTCGACTGGCTGCCCACGGCACCGAAGGATGCGCACGTCGCCATCAGGTTTCGATATCGGCGACGGGCCGACTTTCAACGGCTAATCTCTCAGAATCCCGGATTTCATTTCATTATCGCGACCGCGCGGGTCTTCGGGATACCGAGGGGGTCTGTCGACGGTACGCCGGGCTGTATCAATGATCGGGAAGGGGAACGTTTATTGAAACCCTTCCATTCGAAACGTCGCCCTCGGCTGCGCGAGAATATACGACAGCATGGATTTCATCGGCGAACATCGATTTAGCTGAACGCGCGTCAACCGTGTTTTCTTCCCGTCCTGATAATAAAATTACTAGTGTCTAAGTAATTGATGTGCTGCATTAGGAGGAATATTGAACACGTTGGGGTAGCAGAGGGGGTAGTGAAAGCGTCCACAGTTGTGTCAAGACCAATTTTTTAAATAGAATTTTTCGAAATTTTTCGAAATCCCGAACCCGGAAATTTAAAAAATTCCGAAACTTTGTGAATATGTACGGGATTTCCTACTGATTACAACGCAATTTTTGTTTGCTGCCCGAATTCACTCTGGGGGGGGGTGTAATTCACCCCTGAAAATCCGGTTATTTTCCGATTTTGTGTTGTAACTCGAGAACTGTAAAATATTTTTTCCACCAAATGATAGATTTAATTAAAAGAAATAAGTTTTGTCTTGAAACTTGTTTTCTATTTCTCACAGTTCGCGAGTTATAACACAAAATTGGAAAATAGCCGAATTTTCACAGAGTAATTTCACCCCCTTCGAGTGAATTTGGGCAGCAAACAAAAATTGCGTAGTAATCAGGAGAAAATCTCCTACATATTCACAAAGTTTTAGAATTTTTTGAATATCCAGGTTCGGGATCTTCCCTTGTGAGTTAAGATTAAAAATATAGGAAACTCTATTAACATTGTAAATACTAAATATACCCCATTACCCTTCGCAATCATGTTTCTTCTATTAATTAATGCAGAGATCCGTAATTGCGCTAACTTTAAATTACATTGAATACAGGTAAATTGAATGCTAACGAAATTGACGCGTTTGAAAGCAAGGAACTCACGTGATTCCAGCAGCATCCGCAAAGATCGTTCGATCGTTTCGAATCGTGCCGTGGTACGTTGCGATTACCGTGCTCTATAGATCGAGGGGCTCTCTTTGTTCTTCGTTTGTGGACTTTAAGAGGCACCCCGTACATATAGTCGCTGAAACGTCGCCGTGAATGACGCACGATAGACACCCAGTCGATCATTGTTCTGCCGCGTTGAAGTTCGACCGAGTTCGATATTCACTTCGATTCACTATTCGCGAGTCCTTTCAACGACGTTTGACGGGAATATTAGATTTTTTTTTGTACCGTTACAACGACGATACAGTGCCTACAGTCCGTTAGTAAGGTATTATCCATCAAAATCCAATGTTAGCTTAATTTTTCTTTAGTCCACTCCCTGGTAGAACACTATTTATTTTATTTTCTAGTTTATTCGATTTTCTCCGAAGGTTCCAACTCGGGGCCAATTTGGATTCCTCCGTTCAAAAACATCCACTGGAAAATTGCACCTCTAACCGTCACACGCCAATTTTCCCCTCCGACTTTTCACTTCATGCATTTACATCTCTCGGAGAACCGGCGTGACCCACGAACTTCACGGAAACGTTTCCCCGATACAAAATAAATCGTCGGGTCTCGCAGCTGTCGCGCGCGAACGTGCAATTTTCTTCCAGTCACCGTTTCCCGTCCGGAAGCAGTCCTATCGTGCACTCTCAATGGATCACCTCGGAAAATCTGGCAGGCTTCTTCCGAAACTATCACTCTTCCAGGCTATCAGCGCGTCGCAAGTTCAGGGAAGAATAAAAAACGACAGCGCTAGTCGCCTTCTCCCTCGTCCTCCTTCATTCAATTGATTTCCCTAATAAATATCGATGCCCGATCGTTATTTCGAATCCCCGCTCCGCGGAGGATCGCGTGAACGGACGATGGAACAAGCAATGACAGAGGTAATCGAGGAGAATCCCGATCGATGTGAGGAAAAACCGAGGATGAAACCCGAGCTGGGGCAATAAAAAACTTGCCGCGGGACGAAATCTCGAGTTGAAGACGGGAACAGTGGCAGTAATTCCTCGAGCGTTCCCGGGGAACGCGAGATAAAGAAGTTGAAGAATGAAATTTAAAGGCAGAGGCGGGGGAGACGTCGACGCCGTTGAAAGCCCGACGCTAAACGGAAGAAAAGTGTCATGTATTTATGCAGCCTTTCGCCGAGAATCCGCCGGTCCAAGGGAATATCGGCACTTCCGCCTACGTTCGACCCTATTTTTGAACTTGGCCGCAGATAAGACAATGTTTAGTCGCCCCGCTCCCGGTTAATGGAGTTTCGCGCGTGCCACCGGCCCGGGAAGAAGAACTTCAAAGCGGTCATAACGTTTATGGATTTCCAAGAATACCAAACAGCGCCGTGAAAATTGTTTACGCGCGAGAGTCACGGACGCGACGTGCAAAATGGTTTCTCGCTACAAACGCGTTACGGGATCGGAACGCGTGGTTACGTCGTACTCTTTGCTTCCGTCTTTGAACACCGTCCTTCACACGCCCGGGCCGCGATTCGCGGGTGAAACGAATTCCATTCCGCTCCGTATTCCACGAAACCCGAGACATCCGACGGCAGACTAGTTCGGATTAACTGGAAACGTGTTGCTCGAGGAAGAACGTAAACGATTGTTTGCGCCGGCGAACCAGGATGCTAACTTGACGGTTCTGTTCGCAAAGATTATTTTCCTTCCGTCTGCCGGCTTCGGGGAACTATTTCCCGCGCGTTTGTTTTATCTCGGGCTCGTGGAACAACCGATTCCGACGCAAGCCGTCCGAGAAAAGCAGAAGGGTCTGGCAAGGTCGACTATTCGCGTCAATTAATAGTTCCCCCTTTTTTTTCGACACAGCCACGCAATCCACGTGTTTCCGCGTCCCATCGATTTTCCTCGGCTCGTAGAAAACCACCCTGGGGTAATACGATTCCGTGGGGAGTCGAAGGAATCTGTCTCGGATACACTACGTTTCGAAACATTCAATGCCACGGGTCGTCGTTAAATCACACTGTCGAGAACCCTCGAACACTGGCTCCTCGATTCACGATACTTTCTATCCTCATCGAAGTTCTTGATCTCTAGCAAAGTTCACTAGACTCGGAAACGGTTTATGAGAACACTAACTTGTTGAGAACTGTTCCCGCGTGGAACGAAGTCATCGTTTCGAGGCAACGGCGGCGATATCGTTAGGGAAAAATCACTCGCGACCGATTGCCCAGCAAGGGTGAGCGTACAGTGAAATTGTGGGTGTCAGGGAGAGAGGTCGAGCCTCGACCTCGAAGGGATGGACGTCAGCGTCGGTACTGTCGTAAGACCGTCTCGACGTTGGTGGTCGGCCACGTTCCGACGCTCCTACCAAGGCGTCGTGGTCTAATTCCGACACGCTTCTTTCCATCGAGCACAGCGGCGATGTTTGGCGAACGCGCCGCGTTCGCACGATCCCCCCCCGGAATCGTAAACAGCCGTATTTTCGCACGTGTTCGAGACTCTACTGCCAACTAACCGCGACCGGAACAAACGCCAAACTCGTTTCCCACCAGAACACATTCAAAACGTAGGCTTCCCTCTCTACGACGAACTCACGATCCATTCGAATTCATCTAAGCCAGAATTTCTTTCCTACTACGAAATTATTTCTACCAGACCAGCAGTCTCCAAACACTGGGCCGTCGAATCTGACCGCTCACTGAAAACAATTTCATAGCCCCTTGCGCTGACCTATCATCCTCACACTTGCTTTAAAGAACTCTTAAAAGCCTGCGCATTTCGCCAGCCAGAGCAATTCCAGCTGAGTTCTAAGCCAAAGGCTGTCGTAATCTGTGTCAGTTGTGCACTTTGCGATCTTCGCGTGCCAACGAGATAAGGTCTTCTTCACAATCCGTCCTCGATGTCAGCTTTCGCGAAATACCTATCCGCTGCATTTTACGCGGCCCGAAAGGAGCTCTGCTCGATATGGTTGACGATTGATAGCAGAAATGCGGAATTCTCGTCGGTTATAAATATCTCCAGACAATGGAGCCGTCGCTGGGCTGGAGATCGATGCATGGCGAGATTGTCTTCGCGGGGGAAATTTCGCGGAAAATTTACGCACTGGTCTGATTAACCAGCCGCTTAATTAAACTTCACGCCGGGCGAATGGCAGCCTCGTTGTTCACTGGTGTATGTACAACTGCACCGCGGTATATCAGTGGTTATTTATAATCCGCACGCTCGAAACGTTTCTATTATCCCACTAACAGATTCGCTCGAATGTAACTTTTGAATAGTTACCGTTCGTGAGCCATGAAATTGGTGGTACGTGTGATGAGCTTCTCATTGATCGTTGCAGGTTACCAAATATTCAAATCTGTATCAATACACCTGACTAACTTATTTCTCGGAGGTACTTCAATCTGATTACTCTCACGTAACGTGTCGTAAACTCATAAGTACCAAACGGGAACAACCAGATTCGGGATTTACGCTTCTTACACAAGACCTCGTTACCACTGTTAATAATCACCATCGTGATTGCAGATAATACTTCGTATTTGTCAAATAATCGGCTTTTAATCGGCGCCACGCACTTCTTCGCAATTACTGTCGTTTAAAGCACGCTGTCCGGGCGGATTAAATAACTAACAGCGTACGTATTTTGGCCGGCTTATCAGGTCGGTTAAATCAAATAGAATGCATTATAACCGACGTGACCGCAGTTTCTGCACTTCATTTGCAAACACGAAAGCCGCGAAACAGTATCGATAATACCGGCGCGCTGATTTCTGGTATGATTTACAAATTATCCCGCGGCAAGTAAGTCAACCACGATTATCCGTGCAATTGTCGACTTTGTGAGGCGCGTTTATAATCGAACGAAAAGAGCGTGTAAAACTGATGTGAATATCAATTACGGGACGTCTGCAACACGGAATTAAACAGTTCAAATAAGGCTACGGTAAATTGCTTGCATTCTTATATCCCCATTGTTTTGAGGTAGACCAACATGTTTCCGTGAATTTTCCCGACGGTTGGAGGAAGGTTGTCCCCTCTTTTTCGAAACGAAACCGCTAGAACTGTCGTCGCACAATAGATTCCATTTCGTAAGGCTCTAAGACACTGCGGATTTGGCGAAGAAAGAAGCAGAAAGATAACAGCAGTCCGTATCCCTGAGCCAGGATAAAACGCATCCCCTTTTTTCCGCTTTGCTCGCCACGGAAATGAGAAAACGAAAAGGGACGCGGAGAAAGCCAGAGCGCTGGAAAATTATAGTTTACCCTGGATGCAAAACAGATTAATTTCTGTTTTTGTCGTATCGGAAAGGACGCTACTTCTGGACGTGTCATTATGAGATCTTGCGTATAACAACGCCAACTAAAACTTAGTACTCCTTCAGACATAATTTTGAATGTTAGTCGACTGAAATTATTGTAGTGACTTGTGTCTAGTCGATACGGAGTTATCGGTGACTGCTAAATTACCGACAAGCTTACGAAGCTCGCTTCAGCACGGGGATTACATGGATAAACTTGTCGGTAAAATAGGAATCCTTCCAATAATAACGAAGATCTGCAGGGATCTGACAGATCTCTGTATTGCCATTCAAGCATCGCGGTCGAAACAATCAATATTAACTCTTCGAGGTACATGTTAATCAGCAAAGAAAAAAAGCTGCATTTTCCTTAGTAATGTTAGTATTAGGTATGGTTTAAAACTTTTCAAAATTATTATCAACGACACGGAGTTACCCACTGAAATTACGTTGTGGGAAAAGTTACATCACATCAGTTTATATCACAACTTAAATAATTAAATACAAACAAAGCAAACTATTATTAGTATTTTAATAAAAAAGAAAAATGTGATCAACTATCCCACATTTCCCCTACAGCGTTAGTATTTTGAGTTGATTTCAGAAGCAGAAGCAGTTCTCACACATTATCTGTATATCTACAAACCTGAGCTTCGTCTACGTGGTCCGGAGCCTCGGAACTGGCCGACCCGCGGCGATAAATGTTCAACAGTGTCTGGTTGACCGGAAAGGCTGGACCACCCTGCAATAATCATACGATCTGAAGACATCTGAATGCGCCCTGTCCACAAGGAAACGATATATGCTTCCGACAAATTCTGCGTTCCATACTAAGGTATCGCTGCTCGGTACCAACCGTATGGAACGAATGTATACAAGCCTGTCTGACCAATGGTCGACATCGTCCACTGGCGCGGTTGCATCGAAGCCCCCGGGCAATTAAATCTTCGCCGTGGCAGCACCACAGGCAACGATTTCCAAAGCACGCGGAATTTGATAGACAACAGAGCTCAAGCATTTCATCATCCGCAACGGAAAACGAGCATTCAACGTGCCAATCCTGGGTACAACGGCGACTCGCCAATACATCCGCCCGGCGTTGGTGTGCAAACGAGGGAAAGATTTAATTTCTGGATCAATTAGTCATTAAGCCTTAACTCGATCCCTGGCCGCAATTTAAACTTCGCCCGGCTGCTTGTTCCCTCTGTCTTGCTCGCTTTCCAACTGGCGTTTAGCGCCGCGTTCGATCTCTCTTCCGGCCGACCACCCACCCACCCACCCCCACCCGCCCGCCTACGGCGGTGTACAGACGGGTGACTGGAGGACGTGCAAATAAATAGAGAGCCAGTGAGACGCAAAGTCAATTATCGTTCGGGAACGAGAGACCTGACGGAAGTTCCGACGGCGCACGGAACGGAGAACGAGCGGGGCGCGCCGCGACCGCGTTAAACGAACCAAACGGAATTATTCATGACGAACTTTCGATGCGCAGGTGTGTTTAACATCCCGCGCCACTTTTCCTCCAGCCAGCCTACCTACGCCGTGCTCTTTATTAAATATGCACTATCGCCGCTATCGTCGTCGGTCGGCGCGTTTGTTTCACCCTGTGCCCGCGCCCCGGACGCCCGCCCCTTTCGCCACCCCATTACCCCCGCGTTACCATTCAACGCGCGAAGAATTTGTACCCGTGCTCCACTGCAGACAGGCAAAACAACTCTCCCGCGATTTGTTTTCCTTCCTTTCCATTCCACGCCAGCGTAATGCCGGATTCTATCAATACGACGTCTCTTTCCGCTGGCAAATGGCACGGGACGGAGAGCCTGCTGCGAGGAAGCGTGACTGAATTATTTCGGTCGAAAGGAGGCGGGCGACTGGATTTCCAGCGATGCTTAGATCGAGCTGAGCCAAGACTGCGTGTTAGTAAGTAGTAAATACGGAAGTGTGGTGGTGAGCTTGAAAGATAATCAATGCGTGGTGAAAGTTTCTTTTCGGTAGGCTTTGCAGCATTTTTCGGGAGAATGGATACTGCGAGTATTTGTAGAAGTTATATTTTTGGACGCTGCTGCTTTTCATCAACTATTTATTTCCTTGATAATGGTCTCAATATTGACCGAAACGTTGGAAACTGAATCATAAAATTTGCAAAACAACTTTTATCCAATTGACCGAACCTACGCGCCGATAACATTTATCCTTGAAATTAAAAATTACTTCGGTCGAAATTTTGAATCATTTTATTTCATCAACTATACTCAGAGTTGGGCAGTATTCGGTTAAATTTTCATTCGAATAGGTATTCGAATAAATTTGTGCGAATTAATTTGTATTCGAATAATCTTCGAATAAAAAATTCGAATAAAATGACATTATTCGAGAATAACGAATAATTTTTTATTTGACGGAAAATTTATTCGAATCATTTTTTATTTGACGGAAAATTTATTCGAATAAGAATTTAGTCGACTCAACGGACGAATAAAATGATCAGGTTAATGTTTTATGTTAAAGCCTTGTCATAGCTCGCACTTTGCAGGAAGGTGTAAGACCGCGGTACTACATAGAGTGGCGTTTTGATTTATTTTAAATAAAATTTGCTCACGGCAATGCATTTAAACTAATGAAAAAATAAATTTCTTCAAATTATAAGCGATCATTGAACGTTTTTAAATACACCTACAAATAGTCATGCGAATATTCACATATGCATTTATTCGTCGTTCATTCAGGTCGAATAACGAATAAATTCTTATTCCAACGAATCTGGCTAGAATAACGGTACAGATTTATTCGCGAATACCGAATAATTTTACGTCGAATAAAATCGTCATTTGTTATTCGCGCATAAATCTTGGGGATGCATACGAATTCGTATTCGAATGATTTAGCCGAATAATGCCCAACTCTGACTATACTGCATTCTGAGATATAATTTGTCTCCCTTATCGTAGTTTAAGCCTTAGCTGAATTTCGCCGCGAGACCCTCGTTAAGGGATGGAAAAACCGCGACCTGGAAAAGATCTTTTCTCCTGCGGCGAGCGATAAGGGGGGATTGTCGGAAAAATAAAGGGTTAGGGGATCGATTCCTCGTGGCGGGGAGCGGGAATGTAAACGAAAGACCACTTTCTGCTCGGGGCTGTCGTTCGAGGAAAACGGTTAAACGATCGGGACGTGGAAACGCGGGTTACGTGTTTGACAAGCGGCTGGCTGGGTTTAAGGGGAAGCGGCGACGTCCGCGGGTGGCGCGATTCTTGCGCCCGACATATTTTGATTTTACGCGCGCGCCCTCGAGAAAATAGACGTGACAGCAATATATTTGAATCCCGCTCACCAGCCCGTGCAAATTGAAAGAAAATACGGCGCGGCCGCGGTGAAATGAGTTGCTCTGCCAAGGTACTTTTTTTGGTCCGTTTCAAGGTACGTTTACGAAATGTTACGTCAATTTAGCATCGCGTTTCCATTCGCGAGCAAACGGGCTAGTTGCGTTAAAAACTTTGTTCGGCATTTGGACGGTGCGTTTCGATTACAAGGTACCGTTCGGATCCCACGGCAATTACAATGCGCGGTTCGACAGAATTTCGTGGTGCCGCGTGTTTAATCGTTCAAAGTAATAATGGAAAGCAACTTTTATTTCCAGCTCGTTCGTTTTTACGTTATTATTTCCTGGTCGCACAAAGGCACGAGTTGGTTTTCATTACCGGAGGGGAACCCTTCTCAGCCACGCTCGCCGCCTCTATTTCGCTGATTATTTCCGGCGAGTAACTTCGAGAGGCTTTCCTTCCCCGTCGGAAGAAAGGCACGCGTGATCTCGTATATATCGTGTATATACAGTCGGGGGCAGAATAGACGGATTCGAAACCCACTTGTGCGTCGAGTTCGTTTATCCAAAGATGAGACGGAGTCTCGAGTCTTTGGTAAACGTTCCACGCTACGTGCTGCTCTCTGTGTGTGCTTGAAATCTCGAGATCGAGGAACTCTTTGGCTGCATCGAAATGAAGGGAACGCAAGCCAGGGAACTTTCACGAAGATAAATTTCGGGGCGAGCTCGGAGCAGAAAACAATACGGCCGGTTCTCTCCTTAGACTTCCATCGAAATTCAAACTGCCCTCGCACGTGTATGGTTCCTTTTGTTCCCGTTTCGCGTGCGAATCTAAATCAATCTAGGACGTCGTGTCTATCCACCTGGTTAATCACTTGAAGCCACTAATTAAAGCTCCGGTAGAAAACCTCTTACTAAATTAAGTAGTGAAGTTGACATCTAGGTGTTAATTAATATCGTCTGGTTGGTTGGTTAGATACTCAGGCTTGATGTTCAGCCTCGAATTTCGATAATATTAACGTGACCCTCGCGGAACTTTCCACCAAAGTGTTCCTGTTTGCACAATATTCCTGTCCGTCGGCGGTTTAACCGTAACTACTAGCAGCTGACGTGCGTCTAGTCACCTCGTCTGACCACAAAGCGTCAGTATCCCCTGGTTAGCAGTGTTCCGTACTATTACGTCGAAGATTCGCGTCTACGTTGAATCGTGTCGATGGTCCCCTGACGTTTGGGTGTTTCCACCACTCGACTATCGAGTTTGCCTAGGCACCGAGTCCTCTAACCGTTATCAGCGTTGGTATTATAATTTATGGCACCTGCGGAATGAACGAGAGATACCCAAGCTTCCACGTCGGAATAAGTACTGACGATTTAAGCGATCGGATACGACTCGGGTGTGGAAATTTTCTTAAATCTTGAAGTGAAATTTCATTCGTAAATCATATCGCGAAATCATAGTACGGATGAAAATCCTCGACGGTCCAATTATTTGGTGCTCCGCTTTCAGGGTACAGTGGGAACATAGATTTCGGAATGGGAATGGCCTGTGATGATTGGAAGTTCGAAATAGGGATGAAGGTTATAGACGGTAGCATTCAAAGGGCCGCTTGGATTGGAATTCTATGAAGCTGTATTAACGAGCTGTTTCAGGTTTCATGACAGAGTATTATAAGAGGCAATAGTACCTCGACGTCTGACTGAAATAATTGTCTGTCTACTGCAAAGCGACGGTACAAGGTAATAATAATCAGAGAATGTTATAACGTCGAATATTTTAAAATATAATTCTGCAGGTCATCATCGATGTCTGGCACGTTATTCTAATTTCCTCCTGTCCTATCTGCTTTGCTCGAAGAAAATGCGGCCTAGGGTGCAACGAGGAGCCCTGGTAATAAAATCGCGGGCAGCGTACATCCAAGCTAAGGTATGAATCCAGGAGCTGCTGAAAAGACGCTCCACCGATTCTGGGACGATGATCGAATACGCGGATACGCGGTACCGTAAAGCGATTCCGCTTTTTGATAGAACCCTCCTCCCTCCGATCCTCTGTTCACTCCCGCGCGGTCGTAGGTGGCACCGAGCATCGTCGCAGACTCCTCCACGGATTGAAAACGGATACTTCCGGTTGGTGCCATTGCGGCTCCGAGGCACGTACTCCTTTCCCCCGAAGGCTATGAACGCGTATATCCACCTCGATCACTCGAAAACTCCATCCTACAACGCCCAGCCTTTTGCAGTCGTGGCGCACACATACGTGTTGTTTATTTATTTATGGGCAAGGAATTGGAGGAGGGTTTACCAGTCCAGGTGGATCTTAAAACATTGCTAACAGTCCGCGAAGGTTCTGAACTCTCTACATTACGTGTATCTGATTCTTGAGTACTTGTCAAACGCTAACAGAAATATTTGTCGGATGTCAGTTGGAAGAAGGAAAGGAGAGGATCTGTGCCTTTTGTATTAAGGGTCGAAAAAATCGATTTTTTTTTCTCGCATAAATCAATAGTTGGGTATCACGAAAATCTCCTCCCAAAACCGCAAAACGAAATTCGAAGAATTAAAGCGACTATAGCCAGAATAGTTACCAGAAAAATTTAAACGAGTTTTTCTCGAAACGGTATTGTTAAAATTGGTGGAACTAATATCTCGAAAAGTTATTATCCAATTCGACTGAAACTTTTTTTATTTTGAAGAATACACTTCTGTGTAGTGGAGAAACATTTAACAATTTAAAATATTTGGGAATTTGTAATTTTTTAAAGGCGTTTGAAGGACGAAAAATATAGGGAAAAAGTGATTTTAATCTCCATGTGTCGTTTGTTTCTCAAAAAATGTTATTTTCTGTCATTTCTAGTGGTATATTCACTAGGGAGTTGCATGCCCTTTAATAATCTGGCATTGTTTTTTATTTTACACCAATGGTTTAGGTGCTACAAGTTCCACCGTTTTGGATGAATTTTTTTGCCGCTTGGATTTTAACGACTCCCCAGTGCAGCCTGCAATGATTAATTACGAAAAAAAGATATTTCTATAGTTTAAAACATCCTTAATACAATGCAAAATGTTCCATTACATGACACTAATAGGTATGTGGAATTAATGGAAATTATATGTAGTAGTTTTTCCTTAATTAATTCCTAAGTATCACCTATTTTTATGGTCTCTAATCCGTAAATCGGAACTTTCTCTTAAGCATAAGACAGGGGGAAAGCCTCCCTATTTAAAGAAATGTAATGATGGCGGAAAGTCTGTGACACCTTTGGACACAGTGCAACAAACATTGTCATGGCACTCTATCTATGGCAGTCTTCATCCAACCGACTCGCGAGTCACAGGTTCTGTTTGAACGCTGTTGACTAATATTCAATAGCAATCGCAGTATTCGTTTTTATATTGGAACTTTCCTTGAAAATGGTCAGAACGAATGACCGAAACGTCGGAAATTAATATAAATATTTAATATTTGCAAAATAGCTTTGATTTATTTTTTCTTTAATTAAAAAAAGAATTGTTTAAAGTGACCAAACCAGTGCGCCGATACCATCTCAGTTAAGATTTACGGTCGAAATTTAATTTAAAAAGTCATGGCACTCTATGTTCACCACATTGTCGACTCGCTTCGAAAATATGTTCAGAGATGTGCACAAATTGAGTATCGTAATTGAATTTAATATTATTACTTAAGAGAATCTGTGCTTTTATTTGACACGGTACTAGAGACGAATTTAACGATCGACTTTATAATGAAAATGATACTTTCAATAGAAAGCTCTCTGGAAGGTATCTCGACAAGCCGGCAGGATATGCCTAAGTAAATACTTTTCTCTTAATAACGTCCAATATAGTACTTCCTATCGGTTATTGGCTTTCTTATTTGCTCGAATAAGTGGGGAACTGCACGGGCCCGGAGCTTCTTAGGCGTCTCGTCAGCAACATGGAAGACGAAGACGTTGTTTATTGCCTCATTTCCCGCGGTTTGTTCTCTATTCACTGCTATGACTTGACCCCATTCATTCCCCTGCGTTCCTCCAATTTTTCCGCTCTACACAGCGTTGCACCGCCGAAACGAGGATTATAAATCGAATCGGAGCATAACGTTCGTTTCAACTATTGGCAAATTGCGTTTGCTGATTCCGCGATTGTCGGTTGGCCGGGGACCAACCAATTCTACCGGATGTATCATTTCGCTGCATAATTAATGTCCGAGCGTTGGTGCAGATAAAATTCATCGATTACACGTAATTCTAGCGGTGCAAATTATAATCTCCTCGCTCGAATATGGAGACGGGGATTATAATTCAAATCAAAAGTGTCCTAGACCCCTGATTAGTGACTGTATAGAAATTTATATAAATGTGCCGGTGATTATGATAGTGGTGTAAGTGAAAAAAAAAAACAAAATTGAGATTTCCCTTATTTTATGTTATATTGGTTTGTATTTCAATATTATGAAAGAATTGTTGCAAAATAGTGACATGATAGTAGATATTACTTTCATAATGAGCCGCGGCAGTTTCACGTTCATTTCGATAGTGGTGTAAGCGATTTGTTCTCTGAAAGTAATTTTTTACATATTTTTGTATAATGTATTAACCTTAAATCTGGGGTAAGAAAAGAAAAAAGATAGAGAACGCGAGATATACTTAATCATGTTGAAAAATTAGGAGAAGTAGTGGTAAAGGATACATTACCAAGAATAGTAAAGTTGTTAGTGGGAAAGCATTTGAAAATAAAATTCTAAAAATGTTTGATTTTATTAACTTGTGAAGATCGAAAAACTACGTTTAAGCACTTTTGGGATATTTGAGACATTTGAATGTTTAAAAAGCACATTTTCGTAAAAATTACGCATACAATTTTACAATGATAGGACATTAGAAGAGCATATATGTTGTAAAATATTTTATTTAATAATGGAAAAATATTTTTTAATATGCTCCAACGAAACGAAACAAATATGACTTACCTACCCCACTCTCATAATCACTGGCACAAATGACTAAACGAATCTAAATTTTGGAGATGGCTGACTACGATTTATGCATCTTTCGTCTATAAACCAATGGTTCCTTTAAGAATACGAGACTCGGTGTTCGCGAAAATGGCGAACTTCCTCGATTCCGAACCACTTCGATTTAATGTTCCTCAATAAAATGTTCCCCATCCTATGGTAACGAGGGATCCCGCAAGATTCCACGGAAACGGTGTTTCAGAATTATTCTTCGACAAAAATTGCACATATCCCGCCCCGGAATACGCTGATTGGTCGAGAACGCTTCGCCCCCAACGATGCTTCCGCCGAGATTTTCGCGCCGTTCTCCCTGCCGAAGATTTTCCGCCCGTTTCCGCGAGGATAGAATGAGGGGGTTTACCCTCTTCTATATTCTTCGACCGAGAGCGCGGGGAGAATTGGAAAGGTTTCGCCAGCGGATTCGGTCCCTTTACGAAGGCCACTACCTTTATGCCGGTTTATGTGTTGCAAAAGACCATACGTATCCCCGATACGCCTTTTTTCCGCGGCCCATTCAGCCGTCCGAAAATGAGATTCCATTGTACCGCCTTTTATACCGATAATTTTCTTACTCGCCGATTGTCCCGGCAAGAAAGCGCATTGAAAAATCTTATCCCGTGTCGTTATCACGAAAACTCGTAGTCCCTTGACAGCCAGAGGATCGCGAGGTGTGCCAGGAGCGCCTAGGTTCGCTAATGTTGGCGTTGTAAACGGTCGAGCGAGGGTTCGTTTAAAATTCCATTGGCGGAAGGTCGCTCGAGATGGATTCACAACGACACCGCGGTCCCTGGTTGCCGAAAATTTATAGTCACTCCGCTGTTTCAATATAGAGGGAATTAAAAAGGGAGAGCATTAGCCGTGAGTGGCCCGTAAGTCATCCTCTTTTGGTGCTCGGCCCCTTTTATTTCCGATGAAAGGCCATTGCCGTGGCAGAGGATTCACTGGCGCGCTGTAATGTTAATAGACACCCTGTTCGCCCCCCCCCCCCCACCCCTCCGAGGAAGCGTAACCTGCGTATCGAACGGCGACACTCTTTGCAGCGCGACACGTCGATAATCCCGGCAGTGGTGCACACGGCTTTATGGCCCGGCGACCACCACGGATACCCTCCTGAAACTAATTTCATCGGATAGCTCCGGGGGTCATTCGATGCCGCCAAGAACGTAACGCTTTTATCGGGGAAGGGCGCACCGCGCGTGAACTTGATGGGATGGAATACTTCCCCCGGAGGTGGGTGCTCCAGAGGTGAGGGGTTTTAAATCGTTGCCATTGCTTCTTGTTCAGTGTTCTTGGGAAAGGTTGTTTCGTAAACTGCGATAACTCGCGCCAACCGTTCTGTGCCAATCTAGCCGGATAAATGTGAATTCGGGTAGCAGCGCGAGGAACTTTGAGTGTTTCCACGTGGGTGGTAGCAATAAAATTAACTTCCCGAGTGGTCATCGCTGTGACTCTATAAATCGGGTAATATTTCTTCGCGGCCCGTCGCCAGGCTATCCGCAGAAACATTTTTCACCACTCGAGCTACCCCTTTCGTAAGCGATTCGATCGTTTACTAGCCTCGCCCGCCGCCACCAGGATTTTCGACCAAGAATTTTGCGGAAAATACGGGACGCGGCTGGTTCGCAATTACCGCGATTCGCGTTTCTTCCAACGTGTACACGCGGGTCGCGCGCGAAGCGGCGCTGTAATTACATCAAGACGACGAGAAATAATATCAAGAGCGAACGCGGAGAGGCGTGGAACGAGACGCACTCCATCGCCCCCGTAAGTTATTACCGAGACTTAAGAGAGAAAACCTGGAAGAGCGGAAAGTATAGATGCGCCACCCCGGCACAGAACACACACACGCGTTTACCCTAGACCGTAAAATAACGACCTCATTATCAACCACCAGCTGGTTGCTCTACGGCGGTATTAGCTCTTGGATATTTATGCATGCTTTTATTAAGCTCAGCACTCACTGAGCCCAAACTTCTCCTCCCCAGCTCGCGCGTTTCTATGGCTCTTCGCCCTGCCCACGTGTTTCATTAAGGTCAGAGGGTAATCATCCCTCGATCAATAGCATTTTCATTGGATCTATGGATCGTTGTATGCCGCACAACCGGCAGATTTGAAGCGAACCGCACGAAGCGAAGGTACACGGGCAGAAAAGTTAATTAGTGTCGAATAACTGGCTCGGTCGGCATGCGTAATTAATTCCCGGAACGTCGGACTCAATAACACCAAGGGAGCATCGATCTAAATTACGATTGCCGGCCAACTAATCGTAAGCTTCCTCCGCAATCCAGCGAAATTACGAGTCCAAGTAATCTCCGCTGATTGCCCAGTGCTAAGATTCCTATTTACAGGCGATGTTGCTGCCACTGCGTCTTAAAAGATTCAATTACTCGATCCCTGGGGGAATCTTAACGAAGCCTCGAACCCTTTATTGCTGTGTCACCAATAGCGTTCGCGATAGCTAGAGAATCGCTGGTGTGACAAATGTGTCGAAGTTTATGTTACAAATGTTACTTTCGTACATCGATCAGATATTGCATTTCGTTACGAGGAACAGTTCAAGAGGTATGCCAACGAATTTCCCTTAAAACGCCTATCGATATTACTTTATTGATCGCTCCCGTCGCTGCGAGGATCATAATATATTCCTATAACTAAAGCCGGAACGGAAGCCTGGGATAGAATGGGACATGACAGGTTTATGGTCCCATAGACCGTAGTGGAAGCCAAGAACCTCGTTATAACCCAGCAAATCGAATACTAACCTCCCTCAACGTCGAGATTACTCTCCAGTAAACTTGAAAAAAATCCAACCTTCCTACAAAGATCAAAGATGTAATCCCGCGTTCCTCGGGATTCACGTCAATTCCTCCAACATTAGAATATATAAAAGAAGGATCCAATCAGGAGAAGCATTCCTCCTCGATCCCCTGACTCTCTGCCTAAATCACTGAAAGTATTCTTCCCTTCAAAAACCACCCCTGTAGGTATGTTGATCTGTTTCAAAAACTTGCTACCATTCAGATAATCTCGCAACTCCCTTGATCTGTGGCTACTGATCAGTCCTATCCCGATATCCAGCGCTATTAAAGATCGATCCCTCGATCAAAGGTGAGGCGTGTGGGGGGGGGGGGGGATCTGCGGGCTTTTAGTTAAAAGGAGAGAGGGGGGATTTAGAATTTGAAGTAACGCGCTTCCAAGGGGGCAGGTTTGAGTGCTCGTGAATATCCAGCGTAACGATCACAATATATACTCTTCCGAAGTGGCAACGGAACAGGACAGGTTTATGGGTTCATCGATCGCCGCGGGGGATGCTGGGGCCAGCGATATAGGCTGGAGATTGAGGCCAGCAACCGCCAGCGAGTGAACCGGCGCAATATAACGGGTCGGGGGCGAAGTCGTTGTCGTGGGTTCGCGGGACAAGCGTGTACAGGCACGGCTGCCAACCCCCAGTCGATGCTCGCCCCTTTGTAAGCCGATGAAAGGAAGTCACGCAGCGGCACGTGACCGGATATAGCGAAGAGGTCACGGCAAGTGCATTCTGAACACCACTCTCCACAACCCCCGCCTCTGTCCCGACGTCTTGCTTTTCTTCCATCCCCCGGTCGTCAAGCTTCCTGTTTTCTCCTTCGATTCCTCTAGCCCTTAGTACATATTTGTTTCCTCGCGTCGTTAGACTTCCCTTCTGTACCATCTTCGGCTCTCTAAACCCGGCTTCTTGTCTGTACACCTCTGCGATATGTGGAAGATGTAGAGAGAAATGCCCGGAACGAGCTCATTACCAAGTCGGCGGAAAGGAAATACGAGTTGCAGATTTCTCACGGTCTTTCTGCTCTCTTGAACTTCATCATTCCTGTTACCCCACTGTTACGTTTCTCTACTTACCAGGAAGTTGCTGGCTGAAAGCACTTTGATAATTCTGTAAATATTCACTCCTCTGCCCCCCCCCCCCCTTGCTTGCTTCTCTTTATCTCGAATGACTTTCTTGTTTTCATATGCGACGTTTACTCTCCTCTTCGAATCCTATCATTCTTTGTGGCGCCGTCGCAACTTCCAACCTTTTGGTGCACTACGGTCTCAAAGCACTTGCAACTTCTATATTGAACAGGAGCAACGCTCTGACGTGTGTGCTCCTAGCTTGCTCCGCGTGGAACGCCAACGATGCACGGTGCCAGCAGCGCTGCGCATGAAGCATTCGCGGCAATAAATGTCAAAGGGCTTTATCGAAACGATTCTGCTGCCGTTTTGACTTTCAATACCTAAGAGGATTAGGTAATTTGTTGGGTAGATTCCATTACTCCTTGCAACAGGGCCGGCAATTCAATTTGCGACACGCTGAATACAGAATATCCTCGTTCCTACGTATACGTAATGTTTACCTTATCAGTGGATGGCACGGAGAAAAGAGGGAAGTGAACGCAATGGCTTGAATCGATTAAAACCACGAGACAAAACTCTCAGAAACAACTAAATGTAAATAATGGGAACAGTCGTGAGAGATGAAATTATTGAAAATAGAGTAAACGCACCAATAAATGAACACTTAAGGCTAATGAATGAACACTTTTATTAAATTATGTTTGCAGCGCGATTGATTCCACGTGTTGCAAAAATTGTTTGGATATAAAGCAAGAAATTAGAAGAAGTCTCTAATTAATCAGTTGCTTATTTTAATAACTTATGTTACTCGTTTTAGTAAAAAATTGTTCAGTTACTGGTACATCCACTCTATATCATGAAAATTGTCTCATGAAAAAATTAAAATTCATCTACTAGTGGAAACACATCGTGAAATAATTGTCTCACGCGAGACACAATATTTTTATCTCATCGTGGATTTGCATGTTAATACTATAAAATGTTTCAAAGTCACGTTCAAATGTTTTATCTAATTTAGTTCGCCAAGCCCGCTGCATATTCTCTGGAATGTGTGCACTTGCAAATTTTATAGACCAATCGCTCCGGATTCACCGTTTTGAACCCCGCTTCTCGGCATTACATTAATTCGCCAAGCCCTATGAGAAATTAAAGAAAAGGACTGTAGGAAATGTAAAGCTGTGAAAATTCACAAACCATAAACTCGTGGGCGCGCACTGAATTTTTAACAGCATTTGCGAATAATAAATAAAGCCACATTTGAATCATGAAACTACCAGGTAGCGTAGTGCTCTTTGGTCGCTGAAAAATGGAACTAAAGCTGGAATACCTGCTTCCCCAGCGTAACTGGCTCCGATGTTGAACAAACACTAACTCACCGTTTCTGCATGTTTCACTTTGTGGCAGCAGAATTTCGCAAATAACTGTTACTTTATTCTCAATTGCAATCTGCAACCTAAACTGGACTAACAATAACTATTATTCCCTCGTTTAGTAACAGAAACTATTTCAACAATCAGGGGGTCGTTTAACTCGCTGCTTACAATGCAACGCGTGTATCATAGAACGGATCTGAATTCCGGGATCGAACATATTAAACCGATGCATCCGCGGGCGCGGCAGAGTTTTGGCCCAGCCGGTAGAATGGAGCAACCGATGGCTGGCTGGTCGCAGCCGTTGATGTAACACAACACGTACATCGGAACGAAATCGATGAACGAACATCGAAACGACTCCGGCTTGGATTAAACCACGCATATCTGGCATCCATTGCAGGCTGCCGCGCTGCCAAATATTTCTGTCGGCAGCGAGCGCGGCAAGACACTGAAATATGACCGATGCGACTACGCCACCGGATTGTAAAATCTGGATTTATCATAGCGAAATAGATGGCCTGGCTACAGGTATTTCGGATACGTTTTATTCGAGAATAATTTAGGCGGAGTGCGTTCGATATATTTCTAGGAGGAAAAAAAAATGCGGATATACGAGGCGACGCTGGAGATAGGGACTGACAATGAGTAATGGTCTAAGTAAAAACTGAATACAATTTGGAGGGAAGGCTGTATTACGAGAGTGTTAATCATCGTGGAAGTAATAATAATAGTTTGTTGCTTAACCAAGGTACTTGATGATGCGTACGTGGTATGTATGTTCAACGGGAAAGTAGAATATGGTTCCTAAGTGGCCAGACATAGTTGAGAAGTAGAGGAGGGCTCGTGCATACGTGCACGTGGAACTCTCCATATGCAGCCAGACGAAGTAGCAACGGTCGGTGCGAAGTCAGACAACGTACTAACTGGTTTTCAACAAACACACTTATTCATCGTCCCATGATAATAGAAGTTAAATGCATAGGAGAACCTATGCATACATTAAGGAATGTGCAGGTTCATTATCACACCTATGGAAACAATAGAATCTAAAGAAGATTAAGGGGCGATTACGCTTTGTTGGGCCGAAAAATAGGTATTTCTTTCTGAATTTTTTCGTCTAAAAACGGTTCGACAAATTAATTTGAGGTTTGGCAGGCTGTTTTATTGTGTCTCGAGCTATTGTTCTGAATTTTTGTATGAAAGTAAAGAAAAAAACGTTGCAGATACAGAGTGCTGACTGAAGGTGTTGAAAAAAATTGGGTGATCCCGGCGTTGACGGAATGTGGCTATCTGTGGTAGTAGATTTATTGCCGTATCTGTTACCGATCTTATTTACTTTAAAGAAGTTTTCCTGAATTTGGGGCAAAACTTCATCTTCTTCAATCGGCTGCCATTTTAACATTTTAACATAGATTAAGAATCTGTTTTCCTTTTTGTGTTTCGAATAACCGAAAGTTAAAACTTGCAGTAATTTTCGTCAACGTCAGGATCACCCGATTATTTTTCAACGCTCTGTGACAAAAGAATTCAGAACAATAGTTCAAGATACAATAAACCAGCCTGCCAAATCTCAAATTAATTTCTGAAACCGTTTTTGGAGGAAAAATTCACAAAGAATTGCATATTTTTCGGCTCAACAAGGCGCAATCCCCCGTAATCGTACGAAACTGCTTATACATCCCTTAAAAGTCACTTTTATCCCTCATGAAACGGTAATGGTAATCTCACATAATACACCCTTTGTCAATATTCTACATCGTATCGTCACGTTTGTACATAAAGTGAATACCTAAAATTTTCTTCGGGTTCAGTGTTTACTCAAAGACACATCTCAAACTTTCGCGGACTAACTTCTATCTTGTTTCAATAAGCTTACGTCTACATGCGTTGCCCCAGTCGACAGTAACTGTCGAGCAGAGTTTGGTAGAAAAGTCACATAGCTCTTCGGCGGGGAAATTTTTCACTCGCTTTGCCGACAGACCGTGGGCGATGATTATACGAGACTCTTGTTTCGAGTGAAATCGCCCGTGAGTTGGCGAGTTAGCGGGAGTTACTTAGTGGCCCACTGAAACGAGCTTCGTTTAGTGGATTACGATGCTTGCGGGGTTCCAGCAGCTAGACGTATTGGGCAAATTGAATGGAGCTCGGAATTCGAAAAATACTGCCGACTATCCATACACCCCGAAATTTTTGGTGGAGAGGAGCGCGCGATTTCGGCGGGAATGCGAAGAGCAAAGTTGCGAGAGGCAAATGGGGAGCGGTGTTTTAAGCTGACCAGATCCCTTTAAAACAACCACCCAGTCGGAATAAGCTGCAGCGTAACCACGAACAGTCGAGTGTGCCGATAACTTGAAAGGATCCGAGTGCTCGTCGTAAGCTCTCCGCGTTGACAGATTCAACGTTTAGTTGCCGAGGGATAACCCGCCAGCACGGTGAATACTGTGCAAGATTTAAGCAGCCTGTTGTGCGATTAAGCCCTCTGGAACCATGAGAGTGACGGCTCGAGTGGACTAATTACCCACCATGGTGAACCTAAATCCACAGTGCATTCGTGGATCAATAATGTGGGTGCGAAAAAACTTTGCGCGTCCAAAAACGTATTTCCGAGAGAATGGACTGTTTGGCGCTGGGAGCGAGCGCTTGAAACGAAACAGATATCGAGCGCGTGTTTAGGTTTGGGCGTCGATTGCAAGCGAGATGGATTCTTGGAATGCACGTGGAAATTTCGGGCGAATGTGGGTGGCATGCTCGAGAGCTGAACAGAGATGACTTTTAAGCGTCGAAGAGAGAAGACCAAAGAGTAGAGGTAGATTAAGTATAGTGTTAATAAATATGTTATTATTTTGATTAAAAATGTGTCGTTAAGTATATATTACGCCTGCCATCTTCTACGATTCCTACGTCGTCTTTGCGCATTTTCATAAACTATCAGGGCACTCGCAGCATTAACCGTGTTTAAGGGCTCAGTGATCGCGTCAGTAAAAGTAACAATAGCCATAAAATTGCGACGGTCTTTTTCTGGTAGAGAGTTTGATTTAAGAAGCAATTATACGAGAATTCTATGGACTGCTCTTCTAAGCAGCAAAATCAAGAAGCTATATTTTGCGCGGTTGCGAATTGTTTTGACAGCTTGGCCAAGTTTTCGTAGCGGCACGTCCCGCTTTCGGAATCGCATTCATCACGGACAAGTCGAAGATAAGCAGGCGAGTAATGGTAACCGTCTGCGAAAGCAGATCTCGTCTGAGCGAGAAGATACTATTTGCTCGCTCTCGAATATTCAAATCCCATTTTACCTTCGAACACACATTTTTCCTCGAATCATTTCCTAACAAAAACAGATGCGTTTTTTTTTTTTAAATATTTTCCTGGTAGAAAGAGTATTGTTTATTTCTCAATTAGCATATTCAGTACGTCAGCGCAAACAGGGAGTTGCATTTCAGATGTCTCGCGGATGAGTGACACGGAATTCTAGGACGAACAGCGCGCACCTGCATGTCGCCGTCATTTTATAAAACGCTGACAGTGCGTTATATCGTTGGGTTTATGAAATTTTCGTTCTGATCCTCGACTCTCTTGTCCCGTGCCCCCTCTACGTGCCTCGTAGTATGTCATGTTCCAGAAATGAATGGAAAGACGAACAAGAATGCGCTGATAAGGAAAAGGTCGAAGCGTACGGGTGCACGGGAGAAGCAGCTTCCAGCCGAGGCAATATGAAAACTCGGGGGAAAAACCTGACGCCCCTATTTGCTCAGTTTGTACGAATAAAATGGACATCGTTATATCTAATGGACCCATTGTGCGAAATTTTTCTTCTCGTTATACGTGCTTGAAAAATAGCAGGATCTCGAACAGACAGAAATGCGCTGCTAGGTATTACCATTTCTATATATCTTTACCAATATACAGTTTTCTACATAACTGAAGAAGTAGGTACATTTGGAAATATTATAGAAATTTAATGCTTATAAATATTGTCAACGATCGTTTATCGCGTTTAATCCCCGCTATACGCGTATGAAGAGATGTATCCAGTGTCTGCTTGCGTTCTCACGTCTCACACATTTGCATGAAAATTTATGCTTATCCAAGAATTAACGGGAGCCGTATTTGGCATTGCGATCTGGCGTATCGACTTTGATCTCGAGCGGATTCATAAATATTCACGACCGAAACGTCTCGGGGTAAGTAATCCGAGAAAACAAATTTTCTGTGCGCTGTTTTCTACCCCTGGAAAAAATAGTGGATGCATTGGTCGTTGTAACATTAATTCGAGGTAAAAAATAGGAAATCCTGTTAAATATCCAACCAACTCGACTTCACCAATTTTAGAAAATGAGCAAGGTGTTGTCATCTGATGCAGTAATATTTTACCACTTTTACAAATGCGACGGAGTTATAGTAAAAGGGATTAATACCATTAAATGATATATTATTAGGGTTTGATGCTGTAAACGCTGGCACGTCATGAATGCGACACGTCGATAATCGAAACGACGCTATTTCCGTCGCGTTTAATTTGCGAAGCTGCGGGGCGAGCACGTGAACGTGTATAAACACCGATAATATATCGTGACGTTGATAAAAAAAGCACCCGAGATGTTCAATTTTTCATCGGACATTCGATCTTGGCAGCGTGATTAATTTTGTCTATAAATTCCTGCCGCCGTGCATTTCATATCGCTGCGGACCGCGCCGATTCAACGAAATATCGCGCGCCGTTTCGGCGATCAGATTCTCAGGAAATTCATCGACGAATGGCGGGAGCTGCGATCTCTATAGCCTGGGACTGGGAAATTCTCTCCCTGGGCGAGAATTTTAATCGAGGATTTTTTCATTTTTCCCCCAGGCAAGTTTGCAGCCGCAGAATCACGGTCGAAATTTAAAATCGTCTGAACAGGTTCGAACGGGCTGATTCGCAGCCCTCGAGGAGTACGGTGCGGCCGAACAATTAACGCGAATCTTAAATTCAGTAATAATCGGCTGCCCGCTATCCGACGAATGGAAGTTGAACGGAGGCTGGTACGAGCCACGGTATTCGAGCTTCTGAAAGCATAAAACTTTTGACCTTATTCCAGTTCTCGTTCCTAGGGCCGGAACTTCTGTCGCGGCCCTTCGCGGTGAAATTACGTTACGATTCTCGATGCGGTATCAGCTCTTTTTTTATAGGGAATTCGAGGAGGGGCGAGAAAGTTTTCGTGGAGTCACGGAAATTTCAAATACACTCAATTCAACATCCGCTGGCCAGTGATGTTCGCGGAAAGTTTGCCTCGTTCGATGAGAATTTGGAAAACGGATCACCGGTGCTGCTGAATCGTTACCCACTCGACATCGTGGGAAATGGACACCCAGAACGGCTACGAGGGGAACGCACTGTACATTTCATTGGTACGGAAATGTTTGCGCAAATTATTGAAAATGGAATAGCCGGCGCAGACGGCAGCTCGGCGTTAAGCTTAACTGTGAAACATTCTCGTTCGAAAACGATAAGGTTCAATAACGCTCGATGGTTCGCTATTAAAGCAAGGGATTCCGTGGCGAAGAATAAATTGCATTTTGTAGACCCTTTCGCTCGTATCGGTTCGAACAATTAATGCATATTTATGCGACGGGGGGCGGGGGGGGGGGGGGGAGAGAGAGCAGCGGCGCCGCGTTAAATAAATGCAATTCTATTCAGGCCATAACCGGTCGTACATCAGTAGCAATTCTGGGGGTCGGCTCCACTGTCTCAGCACGCCACTGGCCATTGTTATAAAATGAAAGTTTAACGACGCGGCGGTAAACAAAAGAGGGAAAATTAAGGCCCGGCATTAAATTCCGACGGTCGCAAAGTGATCCTGGCGATGAACGCCCCAGCCCCGTTTCCTCTCTATTCCTCCGCGTGATTCCGAATTTTCATTGCGGAATTGTAAATGTTGAATTTGCAACGGGAATCAACGGGCTCTCGCGCGGGAACGTGTCACGTGAAACTCGAAATCCACCCGTTTCAACGAATACTGAACGAAACGTTTGCCATCGGCGAGGCCGAAGGAATTGTACTCGATGGCCCATGATCATTATTCGGACTTTGTATCATCAGATTTTCAGCTTAGTAGTGGGTTGAACACAGGGTCGAATTTTAGGGCACAGAGAACGTTAAAAGGAATGTGTGAAAGGTGCGCGTTACTGGTTTTACAATTTAAAAACTTTTTTTGCATATTTTCGTTCCACCACATCTCAAGAATGAACAGGTAAAAATTTAGAACTTAAAAGTAGATGTTTTTTTGAAGATGAATTGTGGCGCAGGTATAATATATAGAAATGTGATTTCTCTTTTAATTGATAATAGATTTATTGATCTAAAACAATAATCAATTTTTCTTTTAATCTAATAAACAATTCCTCGGTACTCGACGAATGCGTCCGGCGTAAAACTTTAAGTGCGTTTTTCTCGAAACACTTTTTCGTGCAATATCACCGCTGTAAAAAATGCAATTCTTGACCGAATCTAAAAATTCAAACGGTATTCTATTCGTAATTACACTCACTCCCGCGCTATCCTCTATTGTGAATTCTCATACAGTCCAATTTTTTACGACCACTTTTGTGCAAAAAAAAATATTTTTCGGAACCTATCATTTAAACATATGGCAAGCTTCGTCTAGTTATTTCTTAACATTGAGAGAGCGTAGCGCGATAACCACACATGTGTAATTAAGGAATTTCTTTCGTTGCAGCATGCGATGCATATCACAGGCAGTAGTGGGCAGAAATGAAATAATTTTTTTTTATACTCTATGTTTGTAGTAGAATAAAATGCAAAAACTTTCAAACGTGCCTTTAACCCTCTAGGTACGGGGATGTTTTAAACTTAACGTAGAATTTTTTTGAGCGTTAAAATAATCTATTTTATACTTCGGATTTGGAAGCTACTCGGTTGGAATGTTGAGAATGTGAAAATGATTGATTTATGGTATGGGACGTAGGAGTCCCACCCGGACTTACGGGTAATTTTTTGAACATTGATCGGAAATATAGAAAACAACATAAATATGTACTTAAATGATTTTTTTTTATGTGAGAAATCATGTTTGAGCAGTAAGTAGTAATGAAAAATAATGTTACAATTTTTAATATCTATTCTGTTTTTATGGTAATCGTAAAAACAACTATTGCTTTTGTTACAGACATCTTGTTGCTGTAGTAACGATAAATAACATAAACACTAATAAAAATATGTAAATATACACGATTTAACAAAATAATATAGAATAGTATGAATATTTAAAGAAATAAGAATGACATATAAGTACTTAACAATTTTCATAAATATTTACTCCTAAGTCCCGGTGGAACATGCACGTCCCATAACTTTACCCCGAAAACCCCTATATATAACGTAAATAGATTGCAGTGCCCATACAGTATTTTGTCAAGTAGGACTCACTTTTACTATATATATATGCTTATTTTACTATAAAAAGTTCTTTTACTTATATTTATAAAAATTGTCGACAAATTGCAACAGGCACCGATCACGATCAATAGCGTCAACTAGATTCATTTGTTTATGACAGAAAAAAGTTTAATTTCGGGTTCCGATGGTACAGTTTCTTCCCTGCGTAATAAAAGTCACTATACCTATTAAACCTCGATCTTATGGATGGAACGTAAATAAAAATGTGTTAGTCTGAATGGGACTCTGGAGTCCCACTAGTCCCTAGAGGGTTAAGAAAGATTTCTAAGAACCTCCCAGATGATCACAAGCGCACGGGACATCTGAAGTATATTATTTCGCGGAATCTGAGAAGGTGTGTCTTTAAATGTAATTTCCTTAAAGACCCGCACAATTCTGCAGCTTAATTCTAAAGGATTGCTTCGTCGCGGCCGTTTCATCGAGCGAGAATAGTTTCCCCGATAACAATACCATCGGCGGCCGTTAGAAGACCGGATCTCCCATCGAAAAAGAAATAATTATTATTCCCCTGGATTGTAGTCACCGTTTAATTGCAGCCGTACCTTTCTCTTCGACTGCCTCGGACGAATAAAACGATCCCCGGCTCCGTTTCGAGGCTGCGAGCCGGTAGCGAGATATCAGTTTATCTTGCGCGCGCGCTTCGACGCCGCCGACGAGGAGGAGACGGTGAAAAAAGAGAAATTCGAGCCAAATAGAGAGGCGAAAGGAAAGTACGAAAAACAACGGGAAGGAGATTCCCGGTAACGAACGGAGGTTGCTCAGGTTCTAATGAATCCCCTGGGTGAAGGCTCGACGAGAGACCAGGAGAAGGTGAAGAGGGCGACGAGTGGGAGCGGCTCGACCGAACAGGAAAGTAAGAGATGGCGACGGGCAACGTAACTCCCGATAAAGCAAACTACCCCGTGAAAATAATTCCTCCGCAGCCTATAGCTAACCTCGGAGGGGAAATCACCTTTCTAAAACTTTGATTGTATCTTCCTCTGCCCGACGCCCATGGACCACTCGCCTTCTACGGCAGAGAATCAACCATATTCCTAATTTGCAATTTACGGGTTTCGCCGAGGAAATTTGCATTCGCGCGAAATTTCCAGCTGGGAGAAAAATTCTGGCCGTCCATCCAGCCTGGGAATATATTAAACGCGTATTAAAATCGGGGTCGGATAAAAATTCAACGGGGATGTCCCGGTTCGTTTAAAACGCGTCTCGATATGCTAACGAAGAATCTTCATTTCAATAATTAATATGGAACACCTTTTATTTAATCATGGTGACGGAATCACGTTAATTATTCCGTTTCGGGCTTCTTTTTATTGTGTAGTCGCTAGAAGCTCCTGTTACCTTTGTCCCGTTAATTTCTCGCGAACTTCTGCTTTTTGAGTGTTGCACGAAGCTTTTAGGCCGGGATCCGTGATACGATTTATATCGATTAGAGACGGGGGCGGAGAGCCCTGGAGGGTTTGCCAAGACTAACATCGGATACCCCTGGCACGGACGAATGTTGCTGTAAGTGAATTATTTGTTGTTGAGGGGAACTATCGCGTGCGCTGCGAGAACAAGCTAACGAACAGAGTCAAGTGGATCTTCTTCGGGAGATAGGAAAGAATAAAAGAAGGGAAATGGGAGAACGAGCTTGTAGGTACCTTTGCGCGTGAACGAGGGGGGCTCTGTTAAATTTTTGAACGCAAACGCGCAAAAGTGCAGCGGAGGGAAATGAAACGAAATTTACGCGCGCGTGTCCAATTTCCCAGTTTAGGGACCGAGATGATTCGATAAGATAAGAATCTCCCTTGCATTCAGGCTGAATAGTGTTTGCCGACGCTCTCTGCTAGACTATCAAACGAAAGTGCCGCGAAACGCGCGCTAGATTGAAGATAAACCTTTACTGTTTTCCTTCTTTTGTGGTCTTTTTGATGGTAAGTGTTTTCTTTTCAGCTGAACGATTATTACAATCTGCTTACGTGATTTTGCGCAGTTCGTTATTTTTACGCAGTTTTGTAGATGTAAAAAAAAATGCAACTTGTGTTTATAATACTTTCCGATATCTTTCACCGTTCTTGAGATATTTCGCGGGAAAGAAAATTGTGCATTATTTTCAAGCGGTGCTGTCACTCTCTAAAACCGCATTATGGCACAAACAAAAATGGGTTTGTCTTACCCATGAACTACTCTACTTACACGCAAAGCTGCATAATTTTCTGAACTTCTCTTGTGAGACAAGGGTGTAACGAACCTTTAATGATTAACTCTTGTAGAAAACTGTATGGTTTCTTGACAAAGAACTTTGCTTTAGGATTTTTAAAATTTTTTTAGTAATGAAAACGAATGAAAACGCATTAATTTTATATTATTCATACCTATTGTATATCTATCCAACAAGTATCGCCGATTAAACTAACAAGCATTCAATATGATTTACCAATTCATTTCAATAAATGATACCATCCACCGTTTAGCCTCTATCCCACTATAATTCCACCGTTCCACCACAACAATTACTGTCTAATCAATCTACAATATTATTCTGTTTGCGAACAGGTACATGATTAAACGGATAACATGCGGCTTGTTGTTACGGCACCCTAAATGTTTCAAAAATATCGGAATTTAATCTCGTCAAGCAACCACATCTCACTGACATCACCGCACAGGGTGGCTTGCGGCAATCCTGTATTTTCTCTCTCAACATCCCTGCGAAGTATTCACCGGAAATGAGCTGACTATTACTTATACATCACACGTTCTGTCTTTCGTCGCGGGCCAGAGCACGAAGAGTATCACGAGCCGACAAAAGAAAGTTACGACCTCCGTGTCGTTGCACTCTGAAACGCTGCAGCCGACGTAAAGAGGAGCGGTGTCTTGTCTCCTTCGAGGCGGTGCTATTTTTCATGTTCAACGGGGAAACGTCGCCCCGGTTGTCCCCGTGACAAACGTTTTTGAAATTTACGCCCCCCCTTCGATACACGCGCGGACTCACACAGAAGCTCGCCGGCTCCGTTTTATTGGTATTCTACTCTATAGCCCGTGCGAAAGGTACATATTGAGAGACATTCGTCACAATTGCAACGAAATGAAACCGTGCCCGACGGTCGTTTATTCTAAGACGGGTTCAGCATTGCCCCGTCGGATTCTCCTTCATTTTTGGTGGGGTGAGACACAGGAATCTTTCTTCGATTAACAGATACTTTGATAAAGGTATTGTCCCGAGACAAAAGATTAGCGATTACGGCGCGACTGATGTTAAAGTTCCTGCCGTCATTCCCAGAAGCACGAAACTAGCCGAGCCAAAAATCTATTCTGCGTGTCTGCCGTATGGGTAACAAAGGTGCACCAGTTCTGAATTCTCCATAAGGTAAATGAAACGCTGTCAATATTGGCGTATAAGTGAAATGGAATCACCATTTGAGTTTCGGAGTTCCACCGATCTTCCTACTAACGCTTTTCCCGTGTCTGACGTTTCAATCTACATATCTTCCAACTTCCCAGACAAATTCACCCTCCCCTAAAGACCGAGTGAAACGTAATCTATCAGCACAATTATCTCCTGAGTTGACACGGTTCGAGAAACGCCTGGCCCTTGGAAAATTCAGTGAAAGTGTTTATTTTGTTTAAAATGCGGAATGCTAAAACTAGTGCACCATTGGAGATATTCGCACGAAGGAGTGACAATTTGCTGATGACTAGACACCTTCCGTTAATTATGTGGTCTCTATTCCCTGTCACGGGTTTGGATTCATCGACTGTGTGGTAACCCCCGCAAGACGAGTTCAATTGAATCGGCTCTACCGTCAATATTGTCACAGTAACGTAACCGAAGCTAGCCACCGAATTTCCGAATTTTATTCCACCATCGGATCGAAGAATTTAATGACGGCGCGGGCCATTGTGCCAAAATTTTAACGAACCGACCCACACGACTACGATCACTACACTCGAATGAGAAGTTGTTGGAAAGCGACGTGCGAGTAGCAGTGGCATATCGACAGAAGCACGATAGACGGGTAGCGGAAGAGCGGTAAGGATAAAAATATCCATCCTCCGTTCATCCGAGTCTTCTAACGCAGACATTCGCGTTTACGCCGCCATGACAACGATAATCGATTGCCGTCATCAAACGTAGATAATTATATCGTCCACAGAGCGTTTCGCGAGTCGCTGCTCGTCGAAGATAGTCTCCCGTGAACGAGCCAATAGATTCGACGCAATCACATTCCCTGTACCGTCAATATTTGCACAGAAGCGGATTGAAACCACCGGTCGAAATCTATCCATCGTTTCCCAAATTCTATCCATCTATCCATCGGCGCAGAGTACATAGGCGCGAGCGTATGGGTGATAACGGAATTGATAGAGCCGTATAATAATAATTGCGCTGCCGCCGCCGTCGCGATCCAGCACTCACGAATTCATCACGCGATTTAGATTTGCCGATCGTCATTATCGTTGCCTGGCTCGCGCGAATTACTTCCGGCCGCGTAATTCGGCGAGACGTTGATCTCCGATTATTACCAATCATCGCCTAATTGCTTTAACATCCCGAATTACCTGGCTTAATTCCGAACATGCGGATTTAGACAGATGCTTTCGAATACCTAGGTAGGCTACATACAGAAAGGAGGGATTACAGGATAAAATCTCCGAGATATTGTGTACCGGGGATTTCGCGCGATAAGTAAATTTGCGGAGTGTCTGGATTCGAGTACGGCGGTCTTCTCGACCGAGAGGAAGATTACTACCTTATTATTAGTCAAATAGAAACAGTTTAATATCGGCAAGAGGTAGCGCGCGTTCGGTTTCGCTCCCGTGGATCCTCGCTTGGCCGATTCCTCGGGCGTTTCTATTCTACGTCAGCCACGAGACGGCTGGGTCTAGGTAGCAGCCAGCCGCGACCTCACGATGCACGCCACATCCATCAAGTCGGATGAAACCGCCGTTCTCTCGCGTATAGGTGACTTAAGTTCCATCTGCAGCGGGACCCGCGCAACCTGCAAGGCGGAACACGCCTTGCTTGGGAATTACGCGAGTCAAGGGAACCTGTGCGCGCATGTATATCGTCCAAATGCATCCTCCTCAGCGGGTATCGAATAAATGGCACGCAGTGGCTGCCGCCGCGCAATGAAACTCGTGGATTCTCCTCCAATCATCGCGACAAAGATGCCAGAAACTAGGGAATATTCTTGAATAATTAGGCAGCTTTATTTTTCGCGCACGTAATAATTCATTACAATATGACTGACAGTATACTTCGACCGAAATTTCGCGGATCGATGTATCCTTCTACATGCTATTTGAGCACGCTGTAACGACTTTACGCGGCGTAGGTGGACCTTAAACTAACCCTACAAATCTCACTTTATTTCTCCGTAACGCGCCACGACGTTCGCCCGCGAAATTTCACGAGGTGGGAGGTTCCGCCGAGTTAATATACGTCCAGGGGGCAACGGCTCCTTTGCTCGGCTTCAGCGCGTGCAAACGTAAACTGCAAAGACGTTGGATTGTTCAGAAATGGCCTTTCGGGCGAGCAGAATAGTTGTTAAAGGGTACCTTCGAGGAAGTTCTTTAAAAATACGAGCTCCGCCTACAGAGAGACAATTTTATTGTTTGTCTGTTGATAACCACGAAATTGTTCGACAATAATGAATAGTGTATTGTTCCGGGAGCAGTGCTGCAGACAGGGGCTGAGAAGAATGATGGACAGAGGAAGGAGTTAAAAACAAGCTGCCATTTGTCATGAAACTGAGCTAATAATAATCCCGGCTACGGCAATATTAACGCGGCGAGTCTATAAAATATTCATTCGGGCCACTCCGCGTAAATTCCTGCCGCGAACCGACTGCCTGCGAGGGCCCTGAAACACGGCAAACACCAGCACTAATTAATCACCCCCCGACAAATTGCCGAAGCCGTGCGTTTTGCTTGTAACACCGGAAGTCTGGGAGCGTGGGGCGTGTCTGGTTCTTGTTGGCTCTATTCCGCGCAGTATCTTGTCTGGATCGGTCAAGAAGGATTTCTCGAGAAGCTGGCTGCTGGGCGGAAAGTTGCGGAGCACCCGGCTGCAAGAAGTGAGAAAGGGACGGATGGAAAAAGGGGAACGATAGGGGCAACGGAAAACGAAAATTTACAGAGCAAACGGTCCAACAGTGAAAAGCTGATTAAAGCCGCGCTATTGATTTAGTACCGCTGCGAATTCTAACAGAATCGATTCCCCCTCCACGAAAAATTCAGCTCTTCCTGCAAAAATTTTTTATTTGCCAGGCAATTCGCAATTAAATGACTGGCGACACTACGGGAGAGGTTGAATTCATTGCGAAATATTAAACAGTCATTGAATACGTAAAATCACTATCTGTAAGAACGTTTCGCGAAACGTTCGAGTCACCCAGAGTACACATAGTGCGCGCAAAGAAGTTTGGTAGCCGCGGTGAATGGTGACCATAAGTCGGAAATGGCTTAGAAGCTACACGAGGAGGCGTTCCTAGTGTCGTATATATATTTTGTCGGGGGGGTGTAACGAGATGTCGTAACTCGTGTCGCCACAGCAAAGTTCAGACACTATTGTGAGGGCGGAAATTTAAGGGTGAAGGTTAAACGAAAGCGGCCGTTTCTGTTGGATAGCGAGGATGGAGTGCGCCGAGAAAAATATGGGGGCTAAACAAAGTAGCACCAGCATCCACTTGCACAGAATTGCAGTGCAGATCGAAAGGGGACAGTAAAGCCTTACGCTGGAAATTGCAAACCTTTAAAATTAGAATAGATTCGAAACTCTTTACCACAAGATTCCCAACAGCTAGAAATTGTATACGTCGTTAAATCGAATACTGAGCAGTCTGCACGGAATAATTGGATGCGAGGTCGATAACACAGAGTGCGAAATTCTATCCTGAGCAAAAACATTTATAAAAAAAAAAAAGATAGCTTCACTCGCGAGAATACGGATCGGCAGAGGCGGCGGTTCACGAGAAACTATTCAAGCGAGATCCACGGGCAGAGAGGCTGTGTCATTAAGAGCGTCACAAGGTGCAATGGAGAGGAGCGAAAACAAAAACGAGAAAATCAATGCGCCATTGTTCGCCGACGTAATGCGCGACGAAAAGGAGAAAAGAACCGGGCAAAGGTATAGAGAGTAAAAGGGTTACAGGGGTGGGGATCGGTGATATACAGGAGCAATGTTACGCGCGATTAACCTCCTCGACGAGGAGGCAAACGTGGCCCGAACTACCCCTGCGAAACAACCATCGGGGGGGGGGGGGAGGACGAGGGAAGGGAGCAACGCGACCGGCAAGTTTTAATGCGGCAAATTTTCCTAATTTACGAACGACCAGGTTATCACGCTTATCCCTGACGTTCGGCTCCGTTTGTGGCCGCGTGTCGGAAAAATAGAGCCGGGGGGGGGGGGGGAATGGAGGTTCTTAAACCGAAAATAAAACCTCCTTAGTGAACGGGAAACCTAAGGGAAAAGCCGGGGAAAAGTTTAACGGCAAAGTTCTCGCGCGTTTGTCACGTTGATCGCATTATTCGTTATTAGGTTCAGGAATCTCGCCTGTCGCAACGTTTGCCGAGTAATATTTGTAAAGTGAAAATACGCCGGCAGTGCGCGCGCGATACTTTCGTCCCCACGTTCGTAGGAAAGCTGGCAACGTTTCGTATCGCAGGAAATGTGACGCGTTTACACCTAAATTTCGAAGGGGGTGGTCTAATGACGGACAGGCACAAAGGGTCCAGCATTATTTCAGCCCGGCGATCCCGTAATGTACCTTTGGGAGCACCGTCTGCCGTTTTCCCAAAGGGCAGTGAATATTGATACCCTGTATCGTCCTAGCGGGATGAATATTGCAAAACATGCTCGTTAGGAGAAATATTATGGCACGTTCATCCTCCGAGGGACATAAAGGGACGTCGAGCGTCGGCTGAAAAATCGAACGGTCGTATATTCGCTTCTTGCTCGGTGGCCGTGCAACCGGCACACAAAGGACACTTTTTTTTTTCGGTTAATGTTGGCGCCTTAGTGGGAATTACTGAAACGCTTCATCTCTCGGCAACGGCTACCCGATGGAAAAAAGTAGAGCAGGAAAAGAGGAGCTGCGAAGCAAGCGACTGATAAGCTCCCAGTCAAATGGATCTCACTTTATCACGGCCGAGGGCAGGAGGGTTCGGAGGGGTAGTGCAGGAGGTTTATCTGGATAGTACAAGAGCTTACATCGTCGAGCGATCCAATTTGACAGCATAACTGACAGGATAGAGCATTTACTCGAGATCAACTATGCCCGTGTAAGTGTACGCAGTACATGCTTCCGACCGATATTAGCGGCCGATTGACATACTTGCCTTTAGGCAGAACGGCGGTCGGTAAACAGTTATCCTGGCGTGGCGCCATCGCGGAGACGTACACCCCGATGTGCGACTTCAAACGGCCTAACATCCATCTACCAGTAGAAAATTGGTACAAGACACCGAGGCGTTTCAGATGATTGTCGCTGTTGCTTAAAGCGTTGTAAATTACATTGTCGCAAGAATTCGTTTGAATGCATGTGATCTGGGAAGTGAAGCATCAGACACTCAATCCTCAGCGTCAAACATCAAACTTCCCCGATCGACGTCAATCGCCCAGCGAACACGTAACTTTGAATTCCGCTCTAACTCTCTGATCTATCCCATCGCCACACCCTCGTCACCCTACATTCTCCACTCTGTCACCCAACACTACACCCGGCAGTCCCTTTACTCCCGCCACTATAATCACCCAACACTACAACGTCGCTCCTCTGCTCCCTGGCTCCGCCCTCCTATTTCATCTTCTCTCTGCTTTCCACACGCTACCCGGTCTCTGTCTTCAGAACTTGTCTGAGGGCCAAGCACTGGGGTTGCCCAACGGCTAACCCGTCAGCCTAGGATGGAAGTGAAGGATGTACGAGGCTGGTCCAACAAGTAACGCATAAGCATGTCGTACAAGGAGGGAGGAGGGATCCTGGGGTGATCCACAATGAACATGTGACATTGAATTTTCAACTTTCCATATCCAACCTCTCGTTTCTGATACCCGATTTCCAACTTCTGACGCGCATATGGGAAGTTTTACTTCTCTGGGTCTTCTTTGGAATTTCCTCGATAAGTTACATCGGTCGGGGATAATTTTAAGCTAATTATCTCATTGTTATTACCAACCCAATGACTCCAGTGAACCGTTAACTCGATGTAACGAGCAAACAGAATTCATAACTTCGTAAACATTCCATGGATAGATACGCAAACGCGATGATTAAACGACCATTATATTCTTCCACTGGCGATTCTCGGGGAAATGAAAATTATTCCAGTGCGATTTCAGTATACCGGTCGTTGCCAATTAACGCAACGTGAGCGTTGAAGAATCACGGCCTGGCAAAGGCGATACTTTCGAATGTTGTGCAATTAATCGATATTGACCCTACCTGTTGCACCGTTACAGCTTCCCGCGATACACCGTAGATCAATACGTGACTTTGAATCGTCTTGTTTGTGGACACCTGCATTTGGCATTTACAAAGTTTATAACAATTCAAAGATTAAGAAGATTCCTTTAAAAGCGATCTCACTCTGGTGTATGGATAAACTAATAGGAAAAGCTCCTAAAATTTCTTGTTCATCGTTGCCTGTTCGCCAAATAGGGTAGATGCACCATTTGTGGCCACTTTAAGGATTTCAGTGACTTTCATCGGAATTATCTTTAAAATTGTGTTTCAAATCAGGAAACTAAAAGCTTTACTAAATTTTACACTATCTTTACTATTAATGTCTAAGTTACGATTAACTAGAGAAATCGTTAAAGAATTAAGAAAATTAAAAAATATAAGAAATCCATTTTTCACCTTGCCACTTTTCGCGTAAGTAATAAATGTAACCTTATATTTCTGATGGTATACTAAACAAAATATTTACGGTTTGAAATTCTACACATAATCATGTGTTTGCAAGCAATTTCGAGCTAAAAAACGCGATAATTATGCACATGGTCAAAAATGATACAATGGCCACAAACCTATTATCAATAAAACGCAATTAACCTCCCGCAGTTTCAATTCGGTAAACGTGATTTATTTTTCTTTGATAATTATACGAAAACGTGAACGGTCGAACTTAGTCTTGTATTTCTGTAAAATCCCTAAGCGACGAACAGGTTGCATGGTAACATCTCCTTGGCAAAGTTTGCGAGCTTAAATTTAGATTCTCGCGCGAAACAGGGAGAAAGAACCGTAATGCTAGAAGGGGGAACGCAAATTTCATTGACGGTAACAAGTAATCCTCTAGATTCCTTGAATTGAGCAACCCTTTTTCACGAGGAAAAATACACGGCTCTCTGGCTAAACGGAAAAAAAAAGGGAGAAACATCTCCCTGTGAATTTCGCAAATGAATGCATCGAGTGCACACGATGCATTAAGTCCCAACCGCAACGAATGCATTGTAAAGGGAGGGCCGAAGGGGCAAGAGTGCTCTCGTTTGGAGTTTCCTCCTTTTATCGGAAACGAACGTGGTATCCAAGGGAAATGGGTTTTAGCCGAGTGCTACTATAAATTCCATTTGTCCTGTTGAAAACGGTAATGTATCATGGCTTCGCCGCCGTCTTACCGTAACCGTACGTCTGGTTAACCATACGCGATTATGTAAAAGCTTTAAATCTTTGCAAGAATATACTATGTGAACGTTTATCCTGGAAAATAGAACGCAATTACTCTAACTCCCTGACACTCGATACTTCGATAGGTTTTTCTCCCAAAACGCTCGTAGAATACTTATCGTTGTCTACGATCTTTTCTTGGCGTTCAGAGCTTCCTAAATTCACCACGGAAGTGAGCATTTTATAGCAGGGGCATTAGTAAATCTGCTTGCCTACACTAATCACAAAAGGTGGTATAAGAATTGTTACACGTATTCTTCAGCCACCGTTAACTTCATGGGACCCGTAAAAAGGAAAAAATGAGTAACGGTGACCAAAAGTAGTTTTACAGCGGTGTAGGCGGGAATTGAAAACAGGACATAAATTTCAGCTACGTGCCCACCCATGGCGTCCCTTGCAAGGAACCAGGGATACGATATTTTACGGATCAGAAAGGCCATTCGTGTGATTTACGCCTTCTTAAGCGCACCGCCGCGAATTCGTGAGTATAATTCCTTAGTTTTATAAAGCACGGCGGTGGAGCTTTTGTTCTTACATTCTCGGCGAGATGAGACTCAACTCGCAGTGGAAACAGAGAAACAGAAACGAAAAGATTACCCATGTCTCTCCGTAAAAGTTATTGTCCTCCGAATTATTAGCACAATAACGATTATAAAGCTTCCCACCTAACCATACATTACGGTTCGCCAGAAATTGAAATGCGGGATAAATTCTGCCAGCGAGCGTTTTCAATGCTTCATTAGTCCCCCCATTTGGAGCTAACGAAATTTCATTTCTAACTACCTCGGACCACCCTCCCAACCAGCTTTGGCCAAATTCCAGGGAAACAACAAGCGCGACCCATTCATTCCCTCGATGACGTTCATAACGTCACCGCACCTCCTGCATGTCGATCGTGCCAAGGAATCTAGAATTCGTCTCGCGATGCCTCGGGACGAACCAAATAACGGCGAGACGCCGTGGAACAAATTCCGCTCGCCGGTGCCTTGTTTACCAACGTTTAAACCGTCGTCGATCAAGGGCCGGGTAGGGTGATTGCTTTAAGGAGCAGCCGACACTTTAATCTCATCCGAGGATCCCCGAACCCCCGCGAGCCGGCCGAGCAGTCTGCTCTGGCTGGCCCGGAGGAAGCGAAGTAAGGAGAAATAAAGGGGGCTGCTCATCGATTTTGAGGCCTCGCGGGAAATCGGCTAGCGCTCCGGAGCCCCGAACGGAGCGCAGCTATCGGAGTGGTCGCCTCTTTTTTTTTTTCTTCAGCGGAGGGAGCAACCTTTGCGCGAGTGCATGAAAGGGGTCGCCGAGTCGAAGGCACAATTTTCCATTATACCCAGTGCAGCCCTCTTATCATTGCCGCGCATATTCCAGTGCCGTCGGACAGCTGCCTTCCGCGGAGTAATGGAAAACAAACAAGGGAAATATCGCGCGTATACAGCTCGGCCATTACTCCCTGACATTGTTCCATCCACGCTCCCCACTAGCCCTCCGACCCTTGCCACCCCGTCTTCCCTCGTTCTCTATTCCTCCCCCTCGCTCTCTCTCTCTCTTTCCGCGCGATCAAATGGTTTGAAGTTGGTTTTATGCGCAATACCGCGGCCGTATCGTAAATTTCGACGGGGGACGAGAACGAGCTCGAGTGCATCGTTCTTCCCAGATAGAGGGATTTTTATTATCTACATCCTGTGTTCTTTTTTTTTTCTCTCGCCGGATCGTAACCGCGCGCAGACAAATGTCGACGCGATCGGTGCTCGTTATATCCGGTCGGTTCTCGCGGTAACGCGTGATTTGTGGCGGCAACGTCTGCTCCCTCGAAGAGGGCTCTTCCGGGGAAGAATAGGGGCTGTTTCTGTTCGTTCAATTTATAGGAATTACCGGCGGACGTGTTCGTTTTCTGATTGCCTTTAGTGCGAGCGTTCGGTGAAATTCACGTGCTCTTGTGTCTGATGATCCGTTACAAACTTTTATTCCACTTTTTCAATGGCTCTTATCTGTCTCAATTCTTTAACAGTTATACCGTGTCCTCCAGCCATTTTCTGTTACGTTAATAACTCCGCGCTTGTAATTGGAATCTCCCTATAAAGGATTCAATCGGTAGTTGAAAAACACATTGCGCCGTTGTAATAATGAAATGTTTACTGCTGCATAGAAAGCGGAACGTATAAAGTTCGCTGGACGGGATACACCTGTTAATTAATTAACCGAAACGCCCGTGAACGGCGAGTCGCGCGTGTTTAAATTGTTCGGTTAATTGGGGGTGAAATATGTTCATCGTTACAGAGAAATGGGGGAGGTACGGGCAATAAATACGTTTAGAAAAGCGACGCCGCGTATTATTACCGGCGCTGGCAAAAATGTCGGACGTATGGGCTCGATAACGAAGACGGAAATAAACGGGCTTGCAAGGATAGCGTTTATGTTCTCCTGCGCTTTAACGATCTGTTTAACGCGACGCATGTAAAAGAGCTGGCCTGGCGGGTGATGGCGTTTCGAGTGCTCCGAGAGAAATTCACGATCGTAAAACGCGCACGTCCATCTCGTTGCCCTCTCATCAGCAGTCTCCTCCAGAAACATCGATAGTTCCAGGGCCTTCGAGCTCGCGTGCTTATCGGCGAAAGACGACTGTTGTTACAGAACAGCGATTAACAAGCGTTCAACAAGCTATCGAAAGTTGGCCACTTTCGTGGTGCCGCTGTTGTTCGGGTTGTTCCAGAACGGTCGTGTAATAAATTGATACGTTTACATTGGTGGGACAACGCGTCAGCATCTACTGTCGATCGACAACACGAAGCGCGGACAGTGAAAGAACCATTCCCTGCTGTTGTTTGTTTCTACATTTATGAGTTTATTTTACGGCGCTCCAGTTTTTCATTTGTTAATTGGCCACGATCGCAGAAAAATAGGTGTGAACGTTATCGAACGCGTTCCAACGTTGCTGACAGCCGCGCGTAGCATCGGCAAAGTAAACCGCGTTCGGTAATTACACGGGGGTCGCTAATTACGCGAAAAGTGCTTCAGCGCTGTGCAAATCCGACTACGCGGACCTAATTTCGAGCTTAATTCCACCTCGAACGCTCCAACTGTCAATTACGATGAGTTATAATAAACTACTAGGTGTAATCGCGATTAGCACTTCAATCGGGCGTATCTTCTTTGGCTGCGGGCGCACTATGCCAGTCTATTTAATTGTTAAGCTATGTATGCGCGATACATGGAAGTTTTTAACGGGAAATGTTTCGTGGGGGGCAATCGAGAATTTTCGAGCGTTTCCCCGCTGTATTGGTGTTCTTTGCGTGCCAGTATTTAATTTGGAAGATTGCAATTTTTTATGTTGATTATGGCCACGGCCCCCGTTGCGATAAAACGCGCAAAGTGGAAAATAGACGTACGGGAAATTGGACAATTTGGATGCACTTTGTGGAAAATTGCTTATGGCTGCACGCGTGGCTTCAAATAGGACGTCAAAGAGACCGACACGCCTGGTCGAAATCCTCTTGTACGTGGAGCACGTAGAATGCGTCGGAACCGCGGCCAATCAAATCAAACCTTGTATGACACGACGATATATACTTGACCGTATCGCTCTAGGTTACAGTGTCCAATATGCACGTGTGCGTTATGGAAGAAATAGTCGCTTGCTTATGGCACGATGGCACTTACATTAGTGATGACAGACATGCGGGAAACAAAGTGCAGTGTTTCAGAGTCTCTGGGCTAATGGTTATTAGTGTAAATTAGAGTGAATGTGTATTCTCCTTCTATTCTGATGGGAATCTATTATACCTTCTTAATTCTGAATGTTTGTTATTACCCTTTACTCGTGACCCATGTTTCGGTATAAGTTCGTTAATTTATCATTGCTGCACGTATCTAAGTATAGGTATACTCCTCGACACTATTTTTTGCCGAATATATAATTATGTATATATTAATTGGAAAATAAATATACAATACAATCTTCTTAAAAGTCATATAAGAAGTAAACTAGACAGGGAGACCAATTTAAATACACGAAATTGATATACAACTTTCGAAAACTTATAAGGAGGGCTCATTTATTGCAACACATTTTTTTATGATAAAGTTTTTTGATGTTAAGGGGTTATGTCTAGTCAGCTTTCGCAATTTTCGGGAATTTTTTGTGGAATATCCACTATATATTTTTTTACGACTATTCGCTTGTTTTAAAAGTACATATATGCAGCAACGCTCAGTAATTTTGTTATAAAACAACATTAAAAAATGAACGAATAACAGCCACTCTCGCAAAAGCTGGCTTGATATCGGTGAGCAACATATTTCGGAAACCGCTGTATCGATTGGTCTAAAGTTTTGCAGATTTCTTTTATATATCAAAGACTAGAAGATGAACGAAGGATTTTTTATTTTAACAAAAACTCTATTTTTAATTAACGAAAAATGAACAATTCAGGCATCGAAAAAGCGTGGATTTACGTTAAACGGCCGCCAATTCGCCAAAAATCAACTTTTTGCAAAAACCTTCGTTCATCTACTAGTGTTTGGTATATAAAAGAAGTCTGCAAAACTTTAGGCCAATCGATACAACGATTTCCCGAAATATCTTGCTCACCGATATCAACCTAGCTTTCGCCAGAATCGCTGTTATTCGTTCATTTTTAATGTTTTCTTATAACAAAATTACTGAGAGTTGCTGCATATACCTACATTTAAAATAAGCGAATAGTTGTAAAAAATATATAGGACATATTCCACAAAAAATTCCCGAAAATTGCGAAAGCTGACTAGACATAACCCCTTAAGTAATTTGTTTAGTAATTCTCAAATTTGAAACAACGGCATTTCCTTCTTACTAATAATTGATAATTTAAAACAATATCATCTATGTATCAGATGATACACTGTTTACTATACATGAATTTCGTTTAACTTTTCGCGTAACCGATTGGTAGAAAATCGTGTCCATATCTAAGCTATAGAAAGATCCAATCCCGATTTTGCAACTTCTTTGACATTTCGAGAGGCGGTCGCGTCACACCAGGCCGATGGACGTAAGCGAAAGGACTGAAGAATTTATTCGGCCGCGTTAATTTTAGTTCAGGGCACATAGACCCCGCTGTACGAACACGAAGGTCGTACCTAGTTGGTGAAATTTCTTGCTCCGAGGAGACGCGGACGTTTGCACGCGCGAGTGACGAACAAACGAGCGAATGAGCCTTGATGGTTCTCACCTGCGAGAGTACGAGGGACGTTAAGCGTTCTCCGGAGAACAGAACGGTTATCGCTGCTTACGCAGACAGATGGCACGGAGCATCCATTATGAAGAACTTGCCTCGGAGCGCGTATTTACGCTTGCACGTTTCGCGTGCGTGCGATCCGCTCTCGAGTTGCACTGGAGTAGGTACAGTCTTCCGAAGAAACGAAACACACGGCGAACTTATCACCATCGTCACGCAAATTTCGCAAAATCTTTCGCCACGGATAAAACGAAATAAATACCGAGTGGATAGTCAACGCTGAACCTCGCCTACCCGCCATTGTTGTATTAATTGTAACGGTGCAATAAAGTCATTTAATAATAATAATAATAATCTTAAACAATGGCACTGCTCGATTCCATCAGTCCTCAGTTACTGCTATCAGAAAAGTAGAAGCAACCCGCCAATAAAGGGATCTCCGCCGGGGACGATTACCCCAGTTCCGCATTATTCCGGCGGGATCAGCGAAATGAATTTTTATCCCCTCCCTCGACGTGGAAGAATCAATTCCCATTAATTGGACCGTGACGATCTATAAATTCCAGAATGCTGCCGCGTGGCGGGGGAACGGCCGATCGAAACCGAGCGGAGCCCATACGTCGGAGGTGAGCAAGACGTGCCCGGCATTGCAACTGCATTCCGCGCGAGAGACGCGCGATTTGCAATCGTTGCACGGTGCATCGTTGCGCCAGCCGCGTCACGTCGTCGATCGGCCACGACGACACGCCGCACGATGGGGAACACGGGAACTGTGGCGCGGGAGCAATTAGCAATTAAAATCAGGGGCTAGGCGATTGATCGGTCTAGCATGATACCAGCCCTGTCCCGCGGGCCAATCGACTCTTGGATTATAATTACGGGCGCTAATTGCGCGGCACCTGCCTCCCTCTCCCGGAGTCCTCCGCTACCAGAGTGCAGCCGTGTGATTAGTACTTGACAGGAAGGGCTAAAATGTCCGAAGAATTTCATTTCCGGAGGCGGCGCTCCCGTTCCACTCTATCCGCTTAATTAATTAGGCGAGCCAGCTTTGATGAAACTTAAAGCTGTCAGTTAAAGGGCTTAAGTGCGCGGGGGTAAGAAACACGATCGTTGTTCAAGGTAAAACGTGGCGCTGTTGAGGGTTGTTAGAGGTGCCTCGCGGTTCCCCGGAAACCGTTATTCCGTTAGAATGAGGTGTTCGCCGGCATTATTTACCTAACAACGCCGTAGCACTCGTAGTTCTTTCCTTTAGTTCTGCGTTCGAAGTAAAAACCAGTTGAATCCCTGAAATAAATGCCCGCGAACGATTCAAGGAAAGTGATTCCCTTAATTTCCCGCGGTGGCCAGTTTCATCGGGGGATGAATGCGAGGGAATTCGACCTGCGCGGCGTGTTTCGGTGTTCCGGCCGATCGTCGCGCGGCAAATGAAAACACCTTCGGCCTCGGTGGAATTCTAATAAACGTTGGGCCGGCATGGCCGACTCGAAAACGAGATTCCGGGACAGCTGAACACCCGTGAAACGCGTAACGAACAGACGCGCCCCCCTCCCCCCCGGGGGCCAATAGTCGGCGGAGACGACGATGCCCGACAGATGCGGCGTGAAATATCGAGGCACGGAAAAAATATATGCATTTGTAACTGAACTCACGTCGTTTTGAGCGAAGGTCGGCGTAATTGGCCCGTCGCTGGCTTCCCATTTGTCGGCGATGCGGATCGTCTCTGCCGTTTTCTGCTGCACCGATTTCGACTCGTCGAGCAACGTCAGCTCGTAAAACTCCTGGATATCTGCAACAGTCCGGAAAACGGGAAAATTCGGATTAATACGCTTCGAATGATTTTCCACTTTACATCCGCTGAAATATTGCCGCGCCCGCTGTATAGGCTCCGTCTTATAATTAAAATTGCCATTCGATTCTTCGATCCGATAAAATACAGGGTGAGACGTGGCTTGTAGCGCCTATCGAAGAGGTGGCGAGCCATCGTGTAAAGGCAAATCGAAAATGTGGAATAGGCGTTGTGCGAGCGGGGCTTCGTTCCGATAATATCGATTTTGAAGGTGGAGTGCGACGGAGAACGAGTCGGATAACGTGTCTGACTATAACGTAGTATTTCTACTTCCGCGTTACCTTTTGTAAACTGTGAACGATGGTATCAGCCTTGTACAGTAAAATACTATTCCACATTCTTGATTTATTTCAACACCGTAAATTTTATTTTTATTTCTCAACTGTTTATTGAAAGACAGTCTAATTATTAATTTTCTCACCCACGAACCATCACTTGAAAAATTGAAAGGAAATCTTCGATACGATAATACTACTGTATTATTTTTTCCCATCGATAAAACCGGGTTGTAACTGGAATATTTCGAATCGAAGATTATATTAATACTCCCTAAATTCGCCAGAGTGTTTATGATCTCACGATTAAACACATTTAACCGGCGAGTATTTTTCTTCTCGCGTTTGCGTTAAGTGTTTGCCAAGGCTTAATCAGAGGTTCCGTTACAACGCAGTCACGTTATACTCAATATTGCAAAGAACACTTTTTTACGTGATCCTTCGTAACGATGCACGTCGTTGGGGAAAGACACCGAGAATATAATACCGTCGGCAACGAGCTTGACGTATGTCCTTTGCGGTTGGAAACAGATCGTATTTCCTTCGTATAACGCTTAATAACTGCAGTCTATTGGATTGGGTCTCCATGGACACGTATCAAGTAACGATAATTTCGTTGTACAATTTAACGACGGGGCATATTATAATCATTGGAAGAGGGGGGGAATATTGGCTCTCCTGGCCCTCAAATTACGAGTGAGTAACTATGCAACATCAATTTCTGATGGACATAAATTCAGGGAACGAGCAACTGTAGTTTGGCATTATCAATCTTCATTCCCGTTCATCTTCATTCGCGCGATGCAAATTGTAAACTGTGGTCATAAAGTATTTTCATTACATCGTTAAGAAGATGTTGAGGTGCTGCGATAGTAACGAACGGCGAGGAAGGAACGGCAATTTAGTCTTATTAGCCACACTGGCCGCGCGCCCCCTCCGGATTAAAATTATCGCGCGGACGGTGTGTTTGTTTAGGTCGAATTAGCCGTACATCGTCGGTGGTTAAAGTTAATTACAGGCGGTTCGGTATTACATCCGTTAATATTGGTATATAACTGACGTAACTCTAGCATTAACTTTGAAAATTACTCCCTGGAGGCGAACTTAATAAGTGACACTCCTGAGGGCGATGCTTCAATATAGTCGCAGGAATGCCAATTTATTAATCCGTCGAGTCCACCTCGAATCCATATACGAGAATCTCGAACAATGCTAATAACGCGAGAATGCCTGGCCATCACCTCCGCAGTTGCTGAAATCGCACAGTGCTGGGAGCCAACGTTGACTGCCGATGTAAAAGGGAAAAAGTTTATAAAAAAACAAGCGTCGAGAGCACGAGAAAGTCGTTCACCGTGGCCCTCCAAGGTTTCCCAGACGGGCGGGAAACTTCTAACTAAATTTGTGGTTACACGTACCCAGCCGTTAAATGTCAAAGAGACCGCTTGTTATACGTCGCGAAAAATTCTACGACTTTAATTAACGTCCCGACTTTTTTGTCGTCGCGAACAGAGGGAGCCGCGCTCGAAACGCGCCGGCAGGCCCTCTAATTTTTCGTTTTAATTCACATTTAATGGCACCGCACTCCCGATCCCGCCGCGAAAAGTATGTCGTTGCCACTATTTATGCAACCAACAGGAATCCTTCTACCTTTTCTCCTCTATCCCTCTCTCCCACCCCCCCCCCCATCTCGGGAGAGGCGGCTTACACGGATGGCTACAAAGTAGAGTACTCGAAAAAGCGCGTTCCGAAGCTGGTCTCGAGGGCTTTTCACCAGGGGAAAAGGGTAAGGTGTCATTGGACGTGATCTCGGCTGAATAGCGGCTCGCTTCCGTTTCGACGTGTTTCATATTTCTCGTATCATCGGGGTGATCCCCGCCGTTAGTAACCTGAAAGGATTCCACGCGTGACGAAAATTTTCTCCCCATTTCCCGTAATACATATCCCGCCCGCGGAGATAATTAATACGTACCTACTCCACTCTTTCTCCATCGCGGCGTTCGAAGTTATGAAACGAAAATGTATCTTTTTTCGTGCCGCGCGTTCGTTCGGTTCGGAAAGTTCCAAAGGGGGCGCTATCAAATTATTTCTCGTTCCACTACCTCTGCCTCTCGATTTCTCCGAGGGTAAGGGGGATGTAAACTGCGTTTTCATGTTGCCGGCGACGCCTGTGTCGTTACGTTATACATTTCCAAACAGCTCCCCGGTTCCATTGGCATACAAACAAGCATCAATCTGACCCGCTCGCGACGCTTTCCCCATTCACGGCACGCACTCGAATACCATCCGACGTATAAGTATTACCGGCGACATATTTCACGAGGAATGCAAGAAATATCGAAAACTTATTTCAATCTCACCCCCCCCCCCCCCCGTCCTAACGCGTCCTGCTGCCAGCCATTCGCGGCGGTATGTAAAACGCGCGGGGAATTCTTTTTCAGTCTCGCTGCCGCGCGCTGCAAATAGCCACCGTGTCAGAACTTATGGCTGGGTCCACCCCTTTTCTCTAGCTGCAATTTCGTTCAAAGGAGCAGGAAGCGTGAAAATTGTAAAATGTTTGTTAGAACGGCGTTCCATTCGCGAGGTACGTTTCCTTTGACGCTACTGATTAAAGAACTTCCAGGTGGTCGAAGAGATGAATTATTCCCAGAGCACAATGCGATTCGGAAATATGTACACAAAGGCAGTGGTTCAAACGCGATCATTGTCTGCACAGCTTTCGGAATTACCCAGAAATTATAAACTCAATTATTCATGTGGCGATTTTTAACAATGCTAATAAACGTGTGCACGCGACAGGTGCCCATCGCTTCGTCTCACAACATTCGTCCAGCGTGATTGAAATGGTTGCGGAAGTCGCGAATTCTCTCTGCCATTCGGATGGACGCCGTCGATACGGATGTAACACAATAAATGCGCGCAATGCAATGGTTCGCGTGTAAACGAATGCTCGCAGCAGGGGGCATTTAAACATTTACAGTGACATAATTACGTATTTCGGCAGCAGGGTACCGCATAACGGTACCGAGCACAGCCAATATTAATATTGGATATTCCCCGAGCCAGTTGACGGAGGCGTGTCGAATCCGTGCACACGTGCACGGCTAGCATCGATGTTTTCTTGTCAGCGAGGCGTTTTCATAAATTTCGACAATTTCATTACAAGCCCGCGCCATGGCACGGAGATAATTGAATTTCCATCCGAACGTGAAGTAGGGATTTAATCGACATTCATCAGCGCGTTTCCTGTGATCCGCCGCGTTCCGTTAATTCCCCGCGAAACGAATTAGCGATTAGTCCGCTCGAAACCGGAGCGCAAGATTATGAAATAATGGAGAACGGACAAATTCTCGGTTGAATATAGAAAACCTCGACGAAAGGTGAAGGAAAAAGGGTTTGCGATACTTTGAATATTGCGGTAATTAATCCAGCACGGGAAGGCTTTACTCGTGAATTTTTTCCCCGCCGGTTTATTCCGCGTGCGTTCCCCTTTCTCTACGGTAGCTTCTAACTCCGAAGTACACGCGACGGAAAAGTTACCCGTTACAGTTACAGCTAACGCGCGAACGAAAACATCGTTACTCGAGGGCTTCCGCTAATTTCCCAGCGTTCCTGCACACGCTACCCTTGCTCCCGATGTTTCGTTATCTCCCCCCTTTGGTCGAGCTTCAGCCTGAACAAACTCACTCCGAAGCAACGTGTGCACCGCTCCCGATGTGTATTTGCATACATGTGTCGCATTTAACATCGCTTAAAATGCGCTCGTCAACAAAATCATTCAATAAATTCAGTTTAATTCGAGTCTCGAAGGGTCCGTGTCTCTACCGCAGTGCTTTTCTTCTGTTCCAGTTAAAGTTTCTAATGAATGTCCATCAGAAATTTGACAATGCTCGTTGCAGTCGCACACAAGTTCTGGTTTCATCGAATAGGGTAAGCAGGCCAGTAGCTGGACAAATCGTTGGTTAATCGTTAATATTGAAAGAACTAGAGTTTTAATCTACATTATTATTCTTTTACTTTGTTTCTGGTTTTATAAAACATTAACATATTTATCGAAAAAAAAATTTGTACGCGAAAAATGTATTTGTATGTTCAATTTCACGCCACCATGCGCGAGTCACTTCATGCGTTGACATCTGGCCACTTCAGGCTAGAGATAACCTCACTTTATTTGCGGCCTGGGACTATAACCTTTTGCACCGTTTTCTGGCAATGAAGACTCCATACGTTTTAAGCTTTGGTGAAATAAACTATAGTTTAACAAAAAATAACTTAATCTAGGTAGTTACTATAGCTAATAAGTCTAGCCAGACACCCGTCCATCTATTGGTTCGGAACTGTCCATCTGCTAGCCCTATTGTCCATTTACTGGTAATATAGGCTATGAGTAGAATTTTCATCATTTTATCCTTAAATACGTTGATCTTTTTACTTGCAGTTATTTTTTACTTTAAATTTGTACATTTTTACGTGCAAAGCTTTTGGTTTCTTTTTAGTACAACAGATATTTCTAAGAAACACCTTGATGTAAACTTCGGAATCAGCTAAACTGTCCAGCTACTGGCCTTTTTACTCTATTCACTTCGAAACATTCTTGACACTCTCGTCTTTGAAAGACAAAAGATGTGACACACAGTCGTATAACATTCTCAATCCCAGACAACCCCCAGTCAAGAAATGTCCCTTTCAAAGTTGCACATGGAAGTGCAGTTGGCAAGTTCGCCATATAAATGTTAAGTGGGCCGCTTCTATACAACGTTGCGCACCTAAACGACATTCCTCTCACATTCCCAGCCCCCCGCAACGACGACCTAACTCACTCTGCCTTTTCTTCCCCGGGTTCTCGGCTTAAAGAAAGAAAAATAGAACGCCATTATAATTTCATCCTTACAACCACTGGCGCCCATTGTCCATTGTTTTCCTTTCCTCGATTTCGCTTGTCCAAACGGAGGAAGGGAGGAAGGAAGGAAGGCGTGAAGGAAAGGGGATGCTAAAGTCGTCGGCGTGAACGTCGACTTGGGAGACAGATGGCTCGGTCCCCGGCCGTTTACGTAGTATGAAATGATTTTTAATTTTGCGCCGCGCCGAAGACCGCACGAAAAGGCTATAAACGCCGCCCGCTGTAGCGACGCTCTAGCGTTATCTCGATTTCCTTCTTTCCGCCTCTTTTTATCTCCGGCTTTATGCGCGCCACGGGCGTGGACGAAGCTATGCCAGCGGAGGAAGCGCGGCCGGGGGCGCGGCCGTTCAAGTTATATACAGAAACGGCGTATCTCCTATGAACAGACCCCACGGCTGGTGTTAACGAGCTCCAGTTTATCGTCGTCGACGTCTTCACGACGAGCGCCCGCTTACAGCCGAGCCCTTAGAACTTCTATGCCGTGAAAATTACGTGTCGTCGTTTAAAGTTCTGCCCTTGGCGCGGTATCCGAAAGCGGCTAACGCGCCGATTACGTGCCGCATCGGGGCCACCGTGAATCGAGCAATAAACGTAAACCGTGCCCCTGTAGCGCGTATTGCGACACGGGGCGAAGGCCACCCTTGTACCTACCCCCTTTCGCGGCGCTGTAGAATACCTTTCGCTACCGCTGCATCGTGTACCGCCGCGTTGGGAATTAGGCGTAAGCTGGGGGGGAAGACCTTTCTAACCTAGGAAATTGCTTCGTCACTTGGGAACGTTGCCAGCGCGGTGCCATTTATCACTTCGCATCAGCCTGCAACCAGAACTATTGGGACTGAAAAAATTCGTAATTTCCGTGTTTGCTGAACCCGCTTGTAGTTCACGGTGTACCCTTCGCGTGGAGCTTACTGAATTATAAACGGCCCGACAAACGAATTCAATTTGAGCTCCCTTTGAGAACCCGGCTCGTCATTCCAGCGGCGGGGCGGCAGCCAGCGCCGAATCGCCTTTCGGGAAAGCCGATACTTCGCGGAATCGTCGAATTAAATGGTAAGCAGGTTGTTACCGAGCGCTCGCTCTCTCTCTCTCTCTCGACGTCGCAGCAGCTGGAAACTTATTAATCTCCGCAAACGAGAAAACTTTCGGCCCTGACGAGGGCGATTCTTTAAATTAACTTGGCAACTCGTCGCCGCAAAGCGGCGGGTTAGGTCGGCGTTACGGAACTTCAAACGACGTGATCCAGCAGCCCGTTCGACCACGTGAAAATTACGTGCGGCCGTTTGTGGCTCCCTGTGTCTTTGATCCGATCGAAACGCGTCGGCGGAAATTCGATTCCCGGGGAATTGCTGTGCACGTTCGGGAGGCATCGTCACGTAATATCAGGAGTCCCGATGCTTCAGTCAAATAATTATCGGCCAGCCCGGGGCCAGGAGCGATTTTAACTTCCGCCAGTGTGCAGCTTCGAGATTCTTGCAACGATCATCCCCGTAAGTTCGCGAGTTCGGGACTTTCGCCTGCGTGAGGATTACACGCCAATATGGCGGAGGGAACCTTCTTGCCTCTTGCGATAGAAGCGTTAATGTACCAACGGAGGGGGCAGGTGACGCTCCCGAAGAGGAAAACCTACGAAATTTCGGATAATAATAAGGCCAACTTTAATTGGATCCTACTGAGACGCGGTAGTTACGGATTCTTAATTAAACGCTGCGCCACGGTATCGCGTTGAACCGGCTGCAATTACTGCGACGCGACATTTAACCTGATAGCCCAGTCTGTTTCATTGTTTTCGTTTCCAGCCGGCGATCGATAAAATATCGTAACAGCACTTGGACAGTTTGAGAGATTAAAGTCCTGGGAATAGAAATAAGAAGAGCCGCGGACTAAGTGCAGGTTCCGCATTCCTTACAACTCTCCTTAAAGTGATGGGGAGGAAAAGACTGTGAAACTTCGGGGCTTCAGATGTAGGTGGAGATTTACCAGCGTACCGTAGGTGTGGTGAGTAAATTATGTTAGTTTCCCGTAGACACACACCGTTCATTGTCACGATCATAGACATGCTCGAGAAGAAGACGATCCGCGCAGAAGTTGCTCAAACTTTCGTCCAAAGTCTAAAGTCTAAGCGAGCAACTGTTGCCGGGAGTTCAAAACGGCGACGAATTTCGGGGAATAGAAAGGAAGGCTGACAGAAGGGCAGGTGTACGAAATTATTCTCACTTGCGAACCCTTGGAATCTTCCTCACCCCCTCACTTTCCTTTTGCTTTAACGTAGTGATCAACCGAATGGGTTCTAGAACCTGAACGAGAACGACGCTCGATTCCGCGAACGGTTTAATTCGCTTGCATATATGTATGCAAGTAACCGCGAACGCAACTGAACCAGAAAGATTTGCATTGTACTGCATCGCTTGCGACTTGGAAACGCCGGGATTACGTGTCTCCATAAATATTTGCCCTGTTCGATTCTTGGCTAAAAGAAAGCAGAGACACATTTGCATGCTCTGTCACCGAAAACGCGGTATTCAAAGATCAGTGTTCACTTCATCGGATAGAAATTTTCAACTTTTAGAGCCTATGTGTTTCACAAGATCACTACTTGTGTGAGAAGTATAGGTTTGCTTCGAGTTACACGATAGAATCGTTCTGATAGATAAGTAATTGTGCCTAGAATGTAAAGTTCCGGAGTTTATCTTCAAGATTAAACGGTTCGCAAAATTGTTTCGTAACTCAGCGAGTGCCACCCTACTTACTCGGTACTTTTTACGTTTTCCCGTGGAACAAAAATCTTCTTCGCGCGGAACAAACACCACCAAATTACGGTCGTTACGCGTTAGCATTTTGCCCGCGTCGTAAGGCGCTCGTTCGATGAGAGTAAAAAAGTGAAAAGCCATTGGCGCAGGCGGGGTACGAAGCCATAAAGCCCCGTGTTCCTCTCTCGCGCGTGAACCATCTTCGCCCTGGTTTTGTAATAACGTTCTTGGGTGGGTGGCGTAGGGGAAACGACAGCGCAATGCCAGCGGCTGCCTCGCGTGCACTCGCAGATGCGCCACCCTCGCCGCCGACTACGTTATTATGCACAATGATCTTGTACGAATTCGCTGTCACGCGCAGCGGTCCGCAATGAGCTAGTTCGTTGATTAGATTTGTAATTAGTTACGAGCTCGCGACGGTGAGCGTGAAACTGAAGGGGAGCTGCGAAAACGGGGAGTATTCGCGACGAACAAAGGCGGGGGTGGAAGAGAGCGTGTGGTTGTGAGAAACAGGGGATGCAAAGTTGTGAAGATAATACGAGGCATCGACGCGAGATAAGCTCGGCTCACAAAACATATCTGGGAACGAAATCTACAGACATTTGTGCGTGTACGGTAAACCGGATGAACTAACCCTTAATCACCTTTTAATCTTCAATAGCTTAATAGTCTAAGTAAACGTTTGGCATATTTTGCCCTGGGTAAGTACAAACTATGATTTTGGGTACAATGGATAAAATAAATACACAGTGGGTCGAAGTGTGTGGTACAACCGAGAGGATGCTTCTATATCTCATGATAAATGGGGATGATGTTAGGGTAAGATTTTAAAACAGCATTTTGCTGCATCTCGCTCATTACACCATAAAAAGAATAAAAAACAACTAGGGTAAAGGACCCAATTACAGACACCTAACCAATTACTGTCACCTTGAGCTATTTTAGTTAAAATAACGAATTAATAAACGTGGTAAAGTGATACACAAAAAGAATGTATGTATTTCAACCTATAATCTATACTATAGATTATATTCTATAGTTTGTTTATTCGTTATTTTAACTAAAATAGCTTAAGGTGACAGTAATTGTTTTTTTTTCTTTTTATGGTGTAATAAAGACGTATTATTATTATATATGGAGCTTGAAATATTAATGGGGTGAACTATGTCTGGTGTTTCTTAGATTGAACTTACTGCGTGTACATAAAAGGGGTAAAAATAGCTCCCTAATGCACGAAGGGTGCGCTGATATTTTGGCGAGTTCGCTACGCGTGATTCTCCGCGACCTGGAACGTATTTGGCCAAGTGGAACGAGTTCTAATCGATCGATCAAAGGACAATTGATTCGTGACGGCACACGTTTATATCAGAGTTCCGCCTCTATCGAGTTTTCCAGCGATCGGTAAATCGCTGCGTTAAATTCGATGCTTCGAGGTAGCAGGCAAGCTTCGACTCCGGAGAACTGGCAGCACTGACAATGGGAATCCCTTCGGAGGTATGGAGTGGCAAAGGGAAACGCGGCTAATTTCCTGGAAAGCGGAGTGAAACTGATCGAAGACGACGATCGAGGAGCGAGTAAATAACAGAATTGGACCGGCGATCGAATTTGTTCCCCTTTTCACAAGGGGCGAAAGAAAGCCAGCGAAATTGGAAAGCAATTCTTCACCGTTCGCCGTTCGACGTTTTATCGCACGCAAGTGCAGCTAAGAAAATCGCGCGTGTTTTCTGGTGTTCCATTCGATTCCACGCCGTCGAGAGTACTTTGCCACTGGATTCCACGAGTTTCACGCTTTCCCGCACAAATCCCGCGGAAATACATGCGAGCAGCGAGCTACGATAGTACTTTCCACCCATTTCTGCGACACGATTCTACGTAATATTAATTACACGAATCGTGTTTGAACGCGTCACACTTATACGAAACAACCTCTGTCAAGAAACAAACACCGTCGCTATGAAGTTAAATAAATTACTGCGAATTCGATTCGCAGTGGCGCACTTTGTGTTAATCTAGAGACACGTTAATCGTAAATTACGTTTGCGAAAGTAAGCCGGAAACTCGACGATGAAACGTGTTTGTCAAGCAACGTTGAGCAGTCGCGATCGCTGCAACGTTGATTCCGTTCACGTTTATCGGATTATGCGGTTCGAATGGCACGCAGGATGAAAAAGCAAGGGTACAATGTACATGAATTCACTCTACCGATCCCTGTGAACACGTTTTACAACTCTCGGTTATTTAATTAGCGGTGCGCGAACGCTTCGTTAGCGCGCCGACTGCCGACACGCAAAAATCCACGACAAAGGCAGGGATGCCGCTGTTTATTGTTATGCGCGGCTCGTGAATATAATAGCAAGGATTTATGCGGCGTCGTTGATACAACCAATCCAAAGCTGCTGTGAAAATGCAAGATTATATCAGACTTTTTCTCCACCGATAATTAACAATATTTAATGATTCATGACATCCTCCTGCATTGAAATTGCACCGAATAGAATTTCCCGGGTAGGAAACAAGATATTTCCTTCAATCTTCCTAGTCGGAATAATTTCCTTCCTCACAATCAGTCGACGTTAATATTTGTCGCCCGTCGCTACAGCCGTAGAATCGCTACGTTGACATTTTTCTCGAGGGAAGGCTTGCTAATTCATTTTTAATCCCTGATTGCTTTGACAGTTTATTCCGTGCGCACAGGAACAAGGGCCGTCCACCTTTCTGGAAGTCAACTTCACCCTTGTTTCTCGTCTTCTCGTTCAACCACCCTCTCTCGAAAGAACGGGTCGCTATAACTGAATATCTGAAGTCGTGTCGAGTTACTTTTCTACGCTTGCTGTTCCACGATCACATTTAAGGGGGTATTCTCGCCTATAAGATCATTTTTTTGCCTTTCTTTAGGGCCGATTGCCAACAAAATTATCTACGAGCATTATCCACACGTATTTATTAACATTTTATTTAGATGTAAAACAAATTTTAGCTATATATAATAATAGTTAATGGAGATATGGGTCATCTCGTAGAGCGTGTATAAAAAGAGTGGCAACATGGTACACACGATTCCGGCTGTTCTGCTGATCCAAAACGAAAACACCAAAGGGATTCTTAATCACTAAGAGGGTGGCTATAGCCAGAAGCAGATTTATGAAAAGAAATTAAAAATTCACAAGATGACAGGATTTTGAATTTAAAGCTTATCTTTTTCGTCTTTAAACGGCCTTAAACTTGTGAAAAAAAACTATTTCGTCTTGATTCTGCTACCGGCTAGAATTGTATGTTTTCTGAAGGTGTACGAAAAAATGGACCACATTGGGCCACTAGAAGCTGAGATATCGTGTGTACCTTCGTGAAAAACACCGTCTTGAGAAAAACCCATATTGCCATTAATAATTATTATATATGCCTGAAATCTTTTTACAAGTTACTGAAATGTTAGTAAATACGTGTAGATAATGCTTATCGGTAAAAATTGCGTGATTTTTTGTGGGTTGTCCCTAAAGAGAATACAGGATCTCGTTCCTCTACACGAGAATACCCCTTTAATGTTTTGATCGATGTTGTTTCGTGTAAAGAAATTCGTGGATCATATTGTTAGCATGAACTTGGATATTTTTCTGTACCCTGCACAAAGGATTGTTCTGTGTACGACAGCTTTCCATTTCTCACTCGATTAATTATTATACACAAGTTTAGAACAAACATTGAATTTCGATCGTCTCGAATTGCATAGAAAAATTAAGTGGTCAAGTTTTCGTGAAATTACAAGGTATATGAAGGTGTGGGAATGTAACGCGAAACTTGTGAAGAATATATTTCATTGCCACCATCGTTTACTTGAGCTCTACCCGCGAATGTTATCGCGGTTCCATAATTGATAAGCTACGGGGTATAAAATGAATGGTAATGTCCAGATAATATCTAGAGCCTGCTAGACCGGTCATTTATCAAACTTTTCGTATACTTATTGCCAGAACCTCTGCAATTACAGATTGATGTTGGTAATCGGTTTGACGGTGCAAGAATGAATTTTCTACTCGGCAAGGTAAGGGAGGCATAATTTCTAATTACTCGCTTGAAATTGTTCTTGAGCCAGAGTAATCGATACGACGTCGGAATTGTCGTTTTTAATCAGCTTCAGCGTCTGATCGATGGACGGATTTAATCATTACTTAATGACATCCTACGTTATCAGTTCCTCATCCACCACTTTCCTTCAACATTGGAAAAACGTCCGCTGTTAATCCATCTCGAGTCCATCCACTGCAAATTGTCGGAACTTGAAACTTCGTTGTTTATTACGTTCTTCGGGCTATCCCTGCTCCTTGTAAAAATTACAAGTGAGTCAAATGATAACAAAGTTGCGATATGGAATCCGCAGTTTAGGAGGATTTTACTAAATACATCTTCCAGATCATCGGAACATAATATTCCTCCCAGATAAAAGTATTTGTGACGACAAACAGCATGTGCACATTAGCCCTTTCAAAGTATGTATTGGTATTCACAAGAGGTAATGTACAAGGAAATAAAATAATGACGAGAAATAACGATTATAACCTTTGATTTTCAACATTAAGGAAAAAATCATATATTTCTCTATCTTTCTTTACATATCGTTCTCAAGAAGTATCCCTTCATACCTTTCTGTATAGGCATCTTTCTCCATAGCAGAGATGGACAAAAGTTTTATTTAAATAAAAATCTCAAATAACGAATACTAAAAGTTAAAAAAATTATTCGTCACGCGAAATAAAGTTAATTTTTTTATTCGTCGAGCGTTTGAACTTCAGCTTCGAATAAATTTTTCAACTAAAGTTAAAGTTAAAGTTGAAAAATTTATTCGACGCTGCAGTTGAAATGTCCGTCGAATAAAAAAATTAACTTCATTTGTCAAATAATCTAAAGTTTAAATAACTTTTATTTGATCCGTCATTTAAATGATTTTTAATTTAGTTAATGCGCAACTCTGTTCCATAGGCGTCCTTCTTCAACCACACCGTTCCCTACATGTACTACAGACGTTAGGTATCCTCCCACCCCGACATCAGCCAGAAACGAAGCAGCCGCATACCAATTCTCGCTAGAACGCCTCACATGCCCGTTACACAAGTAGCAAACTATTAATTGTAACTGTCATTGTCAAAATCCAATTCGCATATCGCACGAAGGGCGGGTTGCGTTGCGCGGGAACTGCTGTAGGTCGGAATTGCAGCTTCTATGCGACACTAACGAGCCGCATTAGGGTATGCTCTGAAAGTGATCGATCGCGAAGTGATGCACCGGAATGAGAAGAGAGCGGCGCGCGCGCGGCGTTGCATTGCAAATCGCAATCAACGGCGGCAGAGAGGCACCGGATGCGATGCTGCGTTTTGGCCCGGGGTAGTAGAACGTGGCAAGAGAAGAAACGAAGTCGAGTAATCCCACTAATGCTCCTGTTAGGATCGCATCTACGCCTGGCCACGACCCAGATGCGTTTCTGGCATTCTCTTAAACGCAATAATGCATTTCCTGGCCGAGCCGATGCGGTCGGATCCTTGCGTGCCATCATAATGCGGCCATTGTCGAGCAAAGAAAGGGAATGCGACCCGTCGAAATCGCTGCGCGATGCATTTTAACGGGAATCTATGAATAATGATTCTGCATTTTGCGGGTTGTTGACACGTGCCGCGTACACGTTTCGCCTGCGAGGTTTACTACGTAAGAGCTTTTCACGATCGTTGATGTAGAATTAGGGAATTCAATCCCGAGATCCTGACTGATTTTTGGATTCCATTTTTATATTTTTCAGTCGTTCATAAAGTAATTTACGGTTTTAAAAATTCGCGAAATTCTCGGGATAAGTTATAACTTGATATATCAAATCCCGGGAGTTTTAGAATAAAAAAAAACAGCTGGGATCCCGGGATTGAATTCCCTATGTAGAATACATTCAGTTTCTTCCAGTGATGAATTTTAAATGGATCTTAATTTAAACCCCGCTTAAACTATTGTTATAATAATTTTATCAAACTTAAGGGTGGGAACCCTCGATTTAATTATGGCCAAGTTTAAAGTGGACGATATCAAGAACGGGGGAAGTTATTCCATTCACGTGAGTCCATTTTCTTTTCGCTGCAAGCGCTTGCTCCGTCTCGCCGGTGCCATCCGGTGATACCGTTATAATGGTTGAAATATTCAACTAATTAAGCCAGAATCGAAGGGAGAAAGCTTCTGGAGTCTATACTTATAGAATCTAATTGACGTTTAAAATGCCCCGCCGGGCATTCCCTCGTTTTTCTTCGCATTATTGAAGCCGTTTCACAGGGGAATAAATAAGAATCGTGGAAAGGGGTTTAAGGAGGAAATTTCTTGGGAGCTCTCGAACGGACGACAAAGCGGTGGAAATAAACTGCTCGTTGTTTCTACGTTACGGCACGAAACCGTAATCCTCAGAAGCCGTTGTTCCTTTTACTTCCCTTCGCTGGGCGACCAAAGAACATACTTCCCGACGATTATGTATGGCTTCGCAGTGCTTGGAAAACGTACGGGCAAAACCCGAAGGCACTTCTGAAGATTGCCATTTTTGGAATAGGCTCTATGAAACACGACCACTATACTTAATTAACAACCGCGAAGAAAATATCCCTGAGTCGCCTCCCTCTTTAACCTGGTCCAAGATTTCAGGTCCTAATAATGTTTGGAAATGGTAATTCGTGAAAGATGAATGGTCCCATTATGTATGGGCTATTTAAAAACACACACTTTTCCACTGACACCTCAAAAAACCAATTCGAGATATACTTATACTATTGAAACATAAATGCCAAAGAAACGGCATATACACTCTTCTTAAAAATCATGTAAGAAGTTAATGAGACGGAGAAAGCAATTTTAATACACGAAATTTACATACAACTTTAGAAAACTTATAACGGAGGCTAATTTATTGCGACATATTTTTTTGCCGATAAAGTTTGTCACTTTGAATAGTCACTTGCTCACTGGTTCTTTAATTTGAAACAATACGCCATCTTCTTCTCACTAATAATTGATCGTTTAAAACAATGCCATTTATGTATCAGATGATCCACTATTTACTTTACAGGCATTTCGTTAAACTTCTCACGTGACCGATCGACAAAAAATAGTGTCCAGCACTATATCGATATTAGTACACTGATGCAAACTAATTATATCATACCAGTTATTCGTCACCGCTAATAAACAGCTAATAAGAAACTGAACATGGTTGCTAATGGGGATACTTGTCGTACTTCCGTTGACAAAAGCGCTGAAGTACCTATTTATCGACGAAAACTTCCGCGGCGGGAACTTTGCACAATAAAATAACGGGAAAAACGGTAAATTTGTCAGCCTGTGGATAACGATTAACTTGATGTGGAGGCAGTACGGCGCAAGTACAAGCAATTAGTGCAGCTTCGCCGTGGAACTTTGCCCCGCGTTTTGTTCGTTCCCTCTTATCCCGGCTCGTCAGCCCTCTAAATTTCCCTCTATTTCCGGCTTAATTTATATCGTTCGCTAACAGCACCCAGTCGTCGAGAAAAATGCGCGCCGAATAGTCGCGGCGTCGCAAACAAAACGAAGGGAAGGCGAGCAAAGGGGCGGGCAACATATTCGAGAGGAAATAAACCCAAGGAAACTTACGCGCGTTACAAAAGTTCCCGTTCGACGATATTACGAGTCGCCCAACATCGTTGACGGTAGAAATTAAAATATTCAGTTGTGACAACTTGGCATCGTCTGACGAAAACGAATGCGTGGGGTGCTGGGAAAACTATTTCGAAATCTCGAAAAGTGACGATTGGATTAAATGCGTGCACTGAAGCCGTTGGTTTCATGATACTAGATGCTCCAAGTACAAGAATGTTTGCGACTTGCATGGAGAAGTGAAGAAGAAGTAACATATCAATTAACTTCTTCGGGTATTATATTTTTTGTAAGCTACTTTTTGTTATTTTTTTGACCGATCAGTTGCAGTGCCAATGTTTTTGGTTGAAAATGAAAATAAATATTTGAAATTATCGCACACTATAATTTATATATATCCTAAATTGCTTGGACTTTGCTTTAATGTGCCCAAAACGACAAAAATGTGAAAAACAACGATGCTACAATTCCTTTTCCAAAAAGTGGTCGGACTCTCCCGGACTTACCCTAATTAAACGTTAATCCCGATTTGTTATCAGCATCTGACTGTACAGATAATACGGTTACATTAGTATACATTAGAAGTCGTTTTTCTGAAGTTTCAATTAAAATTAGAGCAGTTAATCTTCGCGTATGTTGAGTTTTTCATATCTACTGTGCGAACCAAAGCAGCCGTAACATATTCGCGCTCATCTCTTCCCCGAGCTGTTTTCAAAGAAACCCGCATTTCTCTCGACCCATCTGAATCGGCACAGAGGTAAACGATGTACTTTGCTGGTGATAAAAAGCGGCAGTACTCTACTGATATTAACAAAAAAGGGAGTGGAGAAGAGGATTAAAAGGAGACGGATTTCAACGAGGGGCAGGCTCAAATCGTTTCGCATACATCTTACGGCGAGAGTGATATTCGCGTTAATGCGCGCATGGAAAGTTTTTTTTTTCAAGCGGGCGAAGTGGTTTTCTTTCCGTGGCTCGATGCAAATTAACATCGGACCCCGCTTTTGACGTCCATCGCTCTGCGTTCTCGTTTTCGTTTTCTCTGCCGCGGCGGCGAATCAGGATAACGAGGTTTCCATCTATGTGCCTGGTTTTCATTCGCTAAGTACTCCTAGCAAGCTCGTTACCGAACGATACAAACATAATAAATAATTAAAAACAAGCGGCACCGCGGACGTTCGTTATACCATGAAATTTGCCGCACCCGGCAGCGGGCGGCGACTCGCACGACAATGGATCGTTTCACCGCGACGACAATTGATTCCCAAAGATTCATATTTATGCGAATGAACGATTCGTTAGCTAATAAATTTCCGAGCATTGGTTTGGGAAACTCAATTATTATTTCTGTATAATGCGTTGCGGGGTGACGCTTCGCCGCGGGCACACAAACGCCGTGTTTCATTAATCCAGGTGTATTTTATTACCGAACTGATTGAAAGAAATAAATCCTTTAAGCGACTCGATTATTTTGCAAATAATATATTGCCAGTCTGCAAGGGCTTCTTTGTATGGACGCCGGGTAATTTGAAATACAATCATAGATATCAGAACCTTGAGGACCATGGTACATCAGTAGAAATATCCAATAATAGGCAGACGCGTCAGCCAACTCAATTACACGCGTACCCGAGAACTCTTCAAAATCGATTTTCTCGAAAATGAAGCCTCCCGCGGATAAATTCGATTCCAACTTTTTGATTCATTTTTAGACAACGAACCGCCAATTTTCACATGTGCCAGGAACGAACCGACAACCATCGATTCTATGACAACCATTCGATTTCTTTTTCAGGAATATTCAGTCAGCGTGGAAGAGGAACATATCACTTTTTCGAGGGTTGTGTAAATACCCTAAATCGTAGAATTTTCTACCGGCTCTTCCTCCTCGATCCCTCCTTCCTTTTGGCTTTTATTTCGCTTCTTGCCGGTTGCCTCGAGAGAGAAGTCGGTTCTCAGAGGTAGATAATAAACTTGAAACAATACGACAAGCGACGTGCCTGCACGACACGAACATGCTTTCAGCTTTAAAGCGCGATACCACCGAGTCGCCACTCGCCCCGCCGCGAGGAAAACTATTTCATAACTGGGTCGAGCGAGTGGTGGACCATAGTTACATGCTGGATGCAGGATAAAAGGGTGCGTCGTGGAAAAAAGACGGTTCCCGTAAAACCGGCTTCCGCTTCTCTTCCTACCACGGTCAAAGGAGATTACACCCCCGAGTATTAACTAACAATTTCTGGTTTCGTTCTATTAAAAATCGTAAGTTTTCATTCCGAGTCGAAAATGTTTCGCTACCTCCGTTTCCTGAAATTCGATTGGAACAAAAAAGTGGACAAAAAAGTGTTCCGGATGGAAAATCTAATTCTTTAAGTGCGTAGATGAGAAATAAAAATTGCTAAAATTAAATGTCGACACACAACATCAACGAATTTTGACTATTTCGCTAATTATTATACACGATTCATTTCGACATGGTATAATCACCTTTCACTGCTATTCGTGGAATTAATTTCCAAGTGCGCATCACTTTTAACTGATATTCTACCAAAGCCTACCGTAAATTACGTATGTTTCTACCTGAGAAGCTCCCAAATTTCGTTCGGTTGATTCCTAATGCAAATTCACTTTGGCAATACAATGCCACTGAAATGGCTAGTGACGGAGAGTGGAGGGATGGAGAAACGGGTGAAGGGGGATGGTTACCTATGGAACAGATGCCGCCTTGTTGTTCGAGAAACAATGAGGGTACTCGACAAAAGCGACAACAAACTCAACAACTCATGGCGTCATGATGTCGCCATGTCCGACAGATGAGGAATACCGATAAGAGACCATTTGTTCGGAAACGCTTGGTAAGTGACTTATGGCGCGTCGACAATAGTTAAATGGCATCTTCAGACTGCCTTTGTTGGAAGGAAATTGGAAAATTGAGAAAAGTGACTAAAATGATAAGATGTAAATTTTAAAGATGCAATTTTTATTAACAACGTTACGCAAAATTCGCATGAATTCCTTTATTCCCTAGTTTCTTTTACATCTTTTCATTTTAGTGATTTTTCTCAATATTTATGGAGCACGGAACCAATATTTATAACAGAATTGAACCGGAAGAATGACTGTGAAGAAACAAGCCACGCCTGGGACGACCTTTTTTTATGGGGGGAATAAAAGTTTTGTCTTCCTCCCGTGCTTTACGCTATCCATGTAAACGACCTACTTTGATTTTGGTTGCTACTCGCACATATGGAAGACGCGCGGCTGCCTTGCCCTCGTAAATCCGAAAAGTTCTTCTTGGTATCCTGCTCGCTAACGTTCTCTTCGATTCTTTAACAATATGACCCCGGCATATTGCAAAAGTACTGGAAACTTCTTAAAGTGCTTCTCAGGAAATCATAATCGTTCTTCCGAACTGTGGCCCCAGATTAGGGTGAAGCAATTCGAACGGGAAAAATTCTGTTTGGATCCTGATATGTGCTGAATCGCAAATTGCACGAATAATATAAAATCTCACGTGGGAAATACTAAATATTTGCGCGCACGGTGTAAACTCTGTGAAATTAATAAAATGAATGCACATTATTATGTATATTACTTTGTATAACTTTGATGGGGCCGAAATAAAATATGTTAAAGCGAAATATTTTACGGTGCATGTATATCAGACATTGCACAAGCATCATTCACAGAATAGATAAATATTAACGAAGTAAGCGCAGAAAATTAAATTCCATTGCCATTGGATACACCTCGTACTACTAATTGTTATTACTCACAATTATTGTTTCCATCAACAGAATAAATAGGGTAAACCAACTAGTAATTGACCGCATACCAGTGAATGACCATTAGGCAAAGAAATGTCAATTATAAATTTAAAAATTACCACATGTTTATAAATGGGAGTGTAGTTGCACGTTTAATATCCCATATTTTCAGTTATGCGTATTAAACAAACAATAATAAGTACGATTCTTAATAAAACTATGCGGTCATTTACTGGGCTTCTCATTCAACAATGCGGTCATTCACTGGTTGGTTTACCCTAGAAGTGTTTTTATTCGAAACGTAAAATGTTTGTCACTCGAAATACCAATTTCGCGGAAAATAATTTGTTAGCAACATTCCAGAGCACCGTGGACCTACATATCTATATTTAGCGCATTATTTCTGCTCACGAGGATCCGGAAAAAGATTGTGCATGCAATTAGCTATAAGTTTCTTTGAAATTCGAAGCTCATCTCCGCTTGAAACTCACGTACTACTTCCCTGCAAATGTGTACCCAGCATTACGTGCCACCTAGGTCTAAGCACCTAATTTTACGATATTCGTTTAAAGTTTACGTCGTAAGATTCTACGTTAAACAGCCAGCGATACTACCTTCTTTCGCCTGGACGAATCCGTGAACTTCACAGTAACTTCCGGCGGAACCAGCGGCGCCAGGCGTGTCCAAAGTGAACAGGGTGTTCGCCGAAGAGCTGACGCCATCGTCGGGTGTCTGCAGTAGGCTGGTCGCCTGCGACAGCGTGCGCTGCTGATGATGCTGGTGATGGTGAATGTGATGGTGCTGTTGTTGCTGCTGCAGCTGCTGTTGCTGTTGCTCTTGCTGCTGCTGCTGCTGCTGTTGCTGCTGCTGCTGCTGCTGGGCCGCCAAGATCTCCTCGTGCCGGCATTTCGAGCAACGACGCATCTCCGAGCGAACACGCAGCAGCCAGACCATGCCGAACAGTGCCATAGCAATTTCGAGTCCCGGTGACCTCGATGGGTGCTTCATGCTCGCTGAATCAAGGTCATCGAGGCTCCAAGAGCCAACGCGATGCATAGCACTGAAATCTCCGCGAACGATGCGTTGCCCTTGCTTAACGACGAACACTCCCCGATCACTCGAATGACTTCTGTTCGTTGCTCCGTTATTTCGCGGCCTTTACAATTGGGAACGTTAGTTCTGAGATAAATTTGAGCTGGGGCCTTCTGTTCAAAAAGCGGAGGCGCGTATAGTTACAGATTATGCGTGTGGTTTGTCCGACTAAATTCTAATAGTTGCAGTTAATTGATTCCTATTCAGCGTTCGTTTGATGACTGTTTCTTTGTTCCCTTTGTTGTACGTTCTAAATGTTATCCTCTTTATCAAAAGTTTCCTTCCTCACGAATTCGAAATTCTCGTCTCCCCTACGTCGACGACACTTTCTTCTACTTGTCTTTTTTACTCTTCCGCTTACATTCTTTTCGTTGGAGTATTAGGAATCTCGTTAGCTCTTCTTTCGGGGCCAAACAATCGTTCAAACGGGCCCGTCTGAACCCAATCTCTGACACCCGACACCTCCTATCGCATCCAGCTTCCTCTTCCTTCTACCTGAACCAATCTCCCGCAGATTCTTCGTCACTTTACCTCCATTATTCTTCGAATCATCCAAGTATCGAGGTAATCCTGCCTCACCGCCGTCTCAGAGCTGCCAATCGAGCCGGTCCCCGCGTGTACCACGTTCCATCGATTTCATTCCTAGCTGGCCGCTCCACAACGAACGAACGCTCGCCCCGCAAATTTGTCCAGATGGCAGATCCTCCCCGTCGAACCCGCCGCTTGGATTCCACATTTTTCACTGGCAACTGTGGCGTGCGTTATTCGTCAGGATTAGGGCCCTCGATGCCTCGGCCAGAACCCACGGCAGCCGGATTCAACAAAACCGGCCACTTGCTTGCTAGTGCCGCGGGAAGATATATAGAGGGAGGATCGATCAGACTCTCGCCGATGAAGGATTCAAAATTCCCAGCTGTACGTTGCGAGTCGAAGGCACGATTGACGGCTCCAAGGGCTCGGTACGTCCCGCCAAAAATCCAGCCGCTTTGTCACCAGCTTCAGCGTCAGTGGCAAGACGTTCGCGAGCGATGAGATCTTGACCCTGCTGGAGGAACGGAGCGCAGGGAAGCGTGTCCGCGGGAAACGATTACGGCTAATGAAGCCAGTCGATGGACACTCGGGGGTTACACTTGGTCCCGGAACGGCGGCGGTACGCTTATAAAAGTAGAAAAGATTGGTTGGAGGTCCGCGCCGGTCGTAACACTCGCGTGGAACTTTTCACCGAGAGAACGCCGGAGAGGCACCGTTCCACGGTTACCCCAAGTTTCCCCGTTCGCCCCGTTGCCGCGTGGAAGTTGGAACGATCTGGTCTCGGCAGCTCTCAAGCACTACGGCCGTTTCGACCTCCGCGTCTGTTTCCTCTCGGCGATTCGCCGCGGCCCATCGAGCTGCGCGAGGCTGACGTCTTTCCGAAGGCAGCCCCCTGGAACGTCCAGGATCCTCTCCCATCGAGACAGCACTTCCGGCCGGCCCTGTATTTCACTTGATACGCATGAGTGGGCCGATTCTTTCGCCCAAGGATCCGGGCGAACCAACGTTGATATCCCGGCGATAACGCGGGCTCCTCCAACGTCGCGGACCAGTTCCAAGAGGTTTTTCGCCCGCGTCGAAACCACTGGCCGGGAACGCTCGATAAGTGACCAGACTCCTTTTATCCGGCCCTCCCCCCTTCGGTTTTTTCCATGAATTCTATTACGGAGTTTTCGGGTCGTCCCTTTCTTACGCTGGCCTGCAAAAGTCACCCGCATGGCATCGAGCCTGGCCGAGAATCGACAAGCAAAAGGAAACACACTCGAGCGGAGCCGGCGTTTTTCCTTCTCGCCGTACCACCGATGCCGCGGCGGAGCAAATTTTTCCGCTCGTTCGACAGCGGCCGTTTAGCGTCTTTAAAACAGAGACCCAGGTCTCGGGAACTTGTGGGTTCATGGTAAGTCATTGGTAAAATACTGTTCTTGGATTTCCGTTTCATATTCCAGATTTTATTTCGTTTGGTTTATTCTCTTGCGTATGCGCGTTGCTCCTCGTATGAAATAATAAGAATCTTTCTAGTGTAATTTTTGATAAGGAAGCTTATTTTTATTGTACAGGTATTTAATCTATTTTATCGTAGCAGTGGGTACTGTTGCGCAACGTTAAATGTTTGTCAAAGGCGAAGTATGTGAAAATTGGATTAAGATGGAATTGCTTCACTTGTGTTACGTCTGGAAGAATGAAGGCGAGCAAACGCAGAGTCTGGAATTTGAAACAGAGTGGTAAGAGAATTTTGCGGATCGACTTCTGGCGAAGAGCATCCCCGAGACGTGGTTGTAAATTGCGACAGGGGTCTGCGGAGGGCGTAGTGGAAAACACTTGCACGTTCTTCGAGTACTGACTGCTGGCACTCCTCGTCTCTACGAGGAACAAGACGCTCGTATCCGTCACGTACATGTAACAATTAAAACTTGAATCTTGCAAGTGAAGGGTAGCTTGTTCACGGTGATTCTCCCTTTTCAAATATTATTTATCCTTTATTAACCCCAGCCGAGAAACTAATAATTACTTAGTACACGCTGCTGTTACTAACTTGTATTTTATTTCCTACAAAGAGATTCTACCTTGCAGTGCTTTATTCGCGGATTTATCGCGCTTTATTCGATACTACAACTTTAATCTTTCACCTTGCGTAAACATCTAAATGCTTTGTTAAAACCACTTCTATCTGAGAGTCGAGGGTTGACGGTGTGATTTGAATAATCATCATCCTCGTGGAAGCATATGTAGAAATGTACTTCTATTATTCCCTTTTTCACCTTGCATGTGCGAAAAACCCGATCGTTTACGAACTATTTCTCTGATACGAGATGAATCGAAAAATCAATTGGTTTATTTAGAGTGAAGAATCAATGTGTGCGAGGATATGGCGATCAGTTTACGTCCAAACCGCACCATATCCTTTATTTATCTGGTATTTATATGAACAATGTTCCGAGCTCTTTGTTTATTCATAGGCACTGGTAAAAGTTTTCCAAAGGAATAAATAAACCGCGAACGAATGCGATAATAACGGTGGAAAAATAATGCTGCTGCCTGCACGCGTCACGGTGGTGCAGTAAATCATGGCGATACGAGCGCAAAATAATGCATCGGGGCCGTGAATGGACGTTAGGGGCCGAAGGGATCATCCAGTGAACTAACGGCGCGATGAACAATTCGATTGAAGTGGGCTGCTATGCACGATTGCGAAAGGATCGATGCACGCGCAGCAACCGTCGTGTCTGCATTAGATAATTGCCGGATTGAAATTCAGCTTACAATGTACATATTAACCTGCATGGTACTTCTGATAGGTATTAATGGCGTGAGGAATTATAATACATTCCCTAAAGTCCTTCCAAAGTTTATTACAATGCCCCTTGACAAATTAGGACCTTAAGCGGGGAGTCTTACTTTTTTCGGCTAAAAACAGCAAAATTTGGGATTTTTAAACGATTTTGTACAGCTTCGTTCCTCTGTTTGTTTGTAAATAAAATCGTGGGGCATGATATATTCCAGAACTGGATACGAATCACTTTAATACAGAAGCAAACGTCGAAATGAATTTGTTGTTAGAAAGTTTTAATTCGCTTTAATGAAACAAAATATATTATTTGCGGGATACATTTTGTAATGTGATATAAAATTCATAAACTGTAGTGGATAATGTTCCATATTTTAATCGCGGGACACATTTTGTTATGTGACATAAAATTGATAAACTGTAGTGGATAATGTTCCATATTTTAATTGCGGGATACATTTTGTAATGTGAAATGAAATGGCTAAACTGTAGCTGACGATGTCTCATTTGCCAACCGAGACTTCAACTTCTGGTTGCACATGGTGCCGCACGATTTTATTTAAAGTGATATTAACACCATCGAAATTATAGTACAAGAAAATGAAGAAAATTATTTTTTTAATGAAGCTAGTGATTCGATTTTTCTGAAATTTGGATTTTTTTTATGCATCTTTAAAGAAATTAGAGTTTTTTGCAAATTTTGCAATGTTTTCATGTCAAAAAATGGGAACCTCTTTAACTGCATTTACTATAGTCTCTTAATTATATCTAAATATAAAAAGATCTCTTTTCAAAAGGGCATCGATGCAATCCAGATGCAAATAGAAGTCTGAGGGGAATACGTTCGAAGAATGAATACTGCAACTGGATATGCTATATGTTTATATCTTTCGTTAAAGGACTGAAGTGGTCGCTAATGCTGGACAGAACCTTTCCCTTGTTTCATCCTCGCTTTTATAGCTTGAGAGGAACTTACGTGTTCCACTACCGCGAAGTTCAGTGATGAAATTAGCGGAAAGGTCGGGCGAAGCGCCTCACGAGTTCAGTGCAATTAAACGTGGCGCATGGTCCGTGTTGTTTCGCGCAATTGCACGATCCGCGCCGGCTACACGAGTGGAATTTCTTTTGATTTCGGCCGGCGTAAAGTATCCGCGGACTTCGTCCGCGATGCATGAAAATATATATTATTCTCGTCTGTCCGTCCGTTTGTTCGTTCGCGCGAGAAATTTATTCGGCGTGCGTTATTTTATAAATGCACCGCACATTCTCGCACGTGTCACTCGTAAAAACAAAACCGATATTAAAATATTATCGTGGATTCGCATCTGTTCTGTCGTAGGTATATCCGACTGAGAGAAGGAAATGGCTGGAGAGAGAGAGAGAGGGAGAGGCGAATGGGTGAGTACAGCAGCCGAGAAAATATGGAATACCGAAACATATCGGTACCGCGGAAAATACACAGTTGGTGGACACAACTGTCCAGACGTATCTTCGCTTATTCGCGAAATCCGCCGACGTATATTCGCGAAATGCAAAATGGAGCCCCACTAATTATGGAGAAGAGTACCGCGGCGGTACTTCGGACGCGTGAAAATTGCAATTCCCGTCACTACGTCGAAGTGACGCTGGATCTTTTTGCCAGGCAAATTTTCTGGCGCGAGCGATAGAAACGTTGCGCGAGATCGGGGCTGTTTCGGAATGAAACGAGGACAACGGAACGCGTTACACGCGCGGCTATTTTTCCCGACGCGGTGACATCGTCGAGCTCGTGCACCGGCGAAAATGGCGCGACACGTTTCTGCCGAATAATGACCGCGCCAGCTGAAAACCACTAATAGCGACGTTCCATTTACGATTTTTATTTATCCCGACCGGCGCGTCGATGGTCGAAAATTAATGCATGAGCGATGTCATCGGCAGGAAGCTGCGGCGCGGCGCGTTTCGCGCGTGAACTCGCGCTTGGAAATCGTCTTTTTAACAAGCTCTCTCTACTGTTTTTTGCTTCATTAATTGACAGTATTGTTGTTTTCTTTAGGCAAACGTGAAGTTGATTTAAGAATCTCTCGTTATTGAGATATAATGGTATCCGGCTACTATTTCAATTGCCTGGATGTAGAATGTGAGTGTAAATGATACTAATGAGTATAAATCGGCGAGTCAATGTAATCATTTTTTTGTGAAAGAACCCTTCTTCAACTCGCTACCGCAAAGTACCATCAAAGTGTCAGGGACCTCGCCTCTTAAGGGTACATCCCGATGACGTTGAGTATCGACTGTACCTATCCGGCGCGTGTATTTGACAACGTCGTGACATAAATTTCGCGGACAGGACGTTTACCAGGTGTAACTACGCCCGACACGGATTTCCAGCTCTAAATTAGACGCAGTCGAGGATACAAGGGCAATTTGGAATTTCGCCGGCGAACTCTCGCAACGCATAGCGCATATTTGTGCACGGTGCTCATAAACGCGGTGGAAAAGTTTTAATAAACGCAGCTGCGCAACACTATAAAACGCACCGCATCGGTGTGTACACGCGTGCCTGCATGTGTATACCAATAATTTAAAAACTTTCAACCGTGCTTGAAACGCGTCTGCTTCCAAACTCTCTATTACGATCAAAGTTTCTTTCATTGGACAGAAGGAAACTACCTCCTTCGGGAATTGCCTCTTTCAATGGTTACTACGAAGCTAAAGAAATGCAAGCAAATTCCCAATGTATTCCAGCTGGAATTATTATTTAAAGGAGCAGCGTAATATACGGAGTTCCAAGCAGCCTTGGAGGAAAGGCTGAGAGAACTAATTTACTGCGTAAGTAGTTTGCTGAATGCTGCTAATCTAAAAGCTTAGAACTTTGATCATGAACGGTTCATCATTCCTTACATATCTTTTCTTCGGAAGTTCAAAGGGGATCGAATCAACTATTGAGTCCACCAAAGTCTTCCTCAAGTCCAGCATAATCACATTTATGCACTAACTAGTAACCAAGTTAATCTACTTTCACGGGATCAGAACTTGTATTCCAATAATTCTGCATTATTGTATCATTTTCTACAAGTAAGTATTATAGGAACGTTATATTTCAAGAGGAACGTAATTTTATTGTGATTATCACGATATGCAACGAAATTCGAAATGAACACGCAGAACAATGATAAGGCCTCGAGCAGGGAACGGACGTTTTCTAACTGAAATTCCGTGAAAATGGGAAAAAACGAAGCGGCCTGCAGCTGATTCATCTTGATTTTTCATGCAAATATGGGCAGCTATTATCGGTCGCTATCGGTTGAATTGATTTTCTGTACGATCGCCGAGCCAATCGTCGTATTAATTGGTCCGGTTCGATTTGAATTAGCACAGGTAAATCCTCGCCGAGTAACCGCAAATGAATATCGATAGATTTGTTTACCAGATTTCCATGCGGCCCGCATTCGATCGTTAATAGGGAAAGTACCGCAGCCCGCGGGGCTATCGTGGCCACGCAGATGCTTTGCAATTTCGCTCTCCCGTACGCCATTGTTTTTCCACGGCGCGGGCTGCATCCCCTTCTGCACTCCCTTCGACATTTTGCGCGCGCACGGAACACAAAGCTGTATCATCGCGGGTACGCGACCGATCAATTCGTCGTGCAAACATTTTAAGAGACGATTTTTCAATATTTCACGCTTTCACGCGAATCTGCCGGCTATTCGGAACACGGTGACGAAGTCGGTGAAATTGTGACATTTGACGAGTACCTAAGTGGGAGTAAAGTGTTCTCGAAATTTGAACGCAAACGATCTAGCTCGTGTAGGAACAAGTGCGGGGCCACTGTTCTATTCAAACTACGTTCATAAATTCAGAAGAGTGGCATTCAGACTTGCAGAAAGCTTTCATTAGCCGGATATATGTGCCTTTCGCACGGGTTATGATTTGCTGGGATTTTGACTGATAACAATAGGAGGTGAATCAACGATCGAGAGTACACGCTTCTCTTTTCTCAGTTCCCAGGTATATAAAATTGAAGTCATAATGACACAGTTTCGTGGTTCTCCGAAATCGTTGCCCCATTAGAAGTCCCCCGAGGGCGGTGCTAAACAATTCGCGTACAATTGCTTAACATTTTTTAACAAAGGGTTGAAAGGATGATGCATGGCAAGCAGATCTGTCTGCAGTGCTATCCAATCCTATGGACGGAACTTCGTGCAAAGTAGATCACAGAGCAGAGCTTTTGAACTCTCCTAGCTGGCTGCTCTACGCAAACGTATACGGGTAGGATCATCTAGATTCTATTGCGATTAGGCACGCCGCTGTAACGAACGAGAAACAATTCCCTTTGCCGTGTACTGGCCTGTTAATAATACCTTAACGAAATACACTGGTTACCTTAGGGCGAAAGCGGGGCTCGTTTTGCTCGTTCAACGAGATGATACGTTTTCGATAACACGGGTGATTGTTCCTCGGTAATTTATCTTCCCTCGATCCCGCCCCAAATTTACTTCGATCGATTACCAATTTAAACTATTCGCATTAACTGGCGTGGAATCAGTCTGCAGTGGGAAAGGAATCTAAATAAATCGTTACCGAGGAAGAAGCGTAAATAATTTCGTTGGAAGCTGTCGAAACATTGAGGCAGTACGCTTACCCGTACCTAAAGCAAGAAGGGGATTCTTTAAATGTAGCCTTAATGCTTCAAATACGCTGGAAGTGCGAAAGGTAAAGTTTGCCCCGAAAAAGTTCACCGAAGTTTGCAGAAGAGTTGCACGGGCGGGGGAGGGGAATGGGAATCTGCAAATATAAAATGGTTTCCAGCCGGCGAGCGGAAGTTAACTCAGACGAGAAACCGTGTAAACCGATTTTTCTCCTTCGGGCCCCTCGAAACTCCAAAGAAAAGGGTGGAAGTAATTCAGTCGAATTTCCGTGATTCGTTGCTGCTTTCCGTGCTTCCACGAGGTCGGAGAGAAATCCCAACAAGATCGGGGAAACAGCAAACACACGCCCCCCCGAGAACACTCCCGTTCCCTCTCGTTTTTGAACAGTCAAATTAATTCCCTTTTGACGGAAACTTTCGACCGTTGCCCCGTAAGCTTTCGTGGCTCTCGCGGAAGCCTTTCGCCATTGTGAAATCTTCGCCGAGTCGCCCGGCGGCGCTCTCGCGAAGCAGTCGAGTCGATCGTTTCGAAACTTCGCGAATACCGGCAAGCAAAGACGGTCCAACTTCTACCGTGTCCATCCGAGGGTCTCGTGTTCCCCTGGATTAAAACTAAAAAGCCTGTTCGCGAACGTGACGCGCCCGAGGAACGTAAAATCTAACCCGTTTCTCTTCGAAATCACCGACTCGAAAACGCGCGTTCTTCTTTAGCGGCCAATCCCCGTCCCCTTTTCACGTCACGCGAACTTTTTTCCCCCGTCGGCGAGAAGTGTCCCCGTTGCTAAAACTCCCACCCTCCCAGACGTGGCAGGCGAACGCAAGGGGGAGGCCCAATTATTTCACAGAATCTCGCGGGGGGGGGATGCGCGCCGGTCAGCCATTCAGGAATCCCTTGGAAGACGGATACACGTACACAAGCCGGTTTCTTGTCCACCTTCCTTTTTCATCCGGAAGCTCTTTTTCTCCTCGCCTTTATATTCCCTTCTGGGAGATAAAAAAAAAGCCCGCCAGCTTTCCAGCCTGGCAGACTTTTAAGCCTTCACGAGCCTCGACACAGAGCCGGTCGTTTCTAGCTGATAGCCGGCGCGGATGGAACGTAATAAAAGTACGACTCGGCGTCGGCGGTGGCTGTACGGGCGAAAAGAAATTCCTTCCGATCGTTTTAATTCGCGTAAGCGCCCCCAACCCCCTCGGACCTCCGCCAACCCCGTCCCCCCCCCCCCCTCGCTCTGTTCAACCGTTGTGCGTCGCCGGCTTCCCCTTTTTATTCGACCGACCGTTTCGCGCTCCGAAAAAGAAAACGGGACTCGTGACGCCAGCAGACGCGTCGCGATTGTGTAACGAGTTCGTTTGTAGCCGGCCTTCGAAGACTTCGCCCTCGCCGACCAGGTATTAAAAGCGTGGCCCTTTTCGCCAGGTTGTTCCACCGACGCCGCCGGTACCACGTGAATTTTATAGGAGGCGACAAAGTACACGCCAAGACGGGGGCATTCGTTATTTCGCTCGCGACTGCGAAGTTTAATTAAGGAACTGGGTCAGGGGGCCCGGCCGCGAGCCGTCCCTCCAGGTACTCGAGTCAAACAGTAGTTCGGACTACGGTCGTGGCCGAAAGAGGGGCGGAGCATAGAGGCGCCAGTTGCATTTGCCAAAGAGAAATATATGTTTGATGACCACTTTCTTGGTCTGGGTTACATTCTGTTGATCGTTTCTTCAATTTTTCATTCAATTAGGGTAAGTGACCCAATTACGGACAGACTACTGGCACTGCGGGCATTTTGTTCTTTAGAAATAATAACAAATTAGGGAGAATTGTTTTTTTTCGTGCTCTCTACTAAGTTTAATGGGTCTAGAACCTACTGAAAATAATTTCGTATGGAATAATTAAAAATTAGTGGAATACCGATCAACCGAAAAAAAAAAACAGATTTTTGCACCTATTACGGAGCCTTCAAAACTGGAGTGCATATATTACGGAGCCCCAATTATGGAAAATATGTCCCCGTGTGGAGCCCCAGTTACGGATTCGAGACCCCATGATTCCGTTTTGTAGGTTAGACGCCGCACTTTTGGTTGGTTGCTCATTTTTCCGAAATAAACAAATAAAAGTAAATACAATTTTGGTATTTTTTTATAAATTAAGAACATATGTAATCACTGATTGTATGTACTTACATTAAAAATGCAGTAACTATTAATTGGATACAATTTCAGTTAATAAAATCAGTAAATGTCAAGTTCGCGAAAACTGTATCGATTACTGACTCCGTAATAGGAACATATTCAATAAATCGGTACTAATCACGGACTTCTATTTTTATTAGATAAAACCATTTTAAACTGACGACTATTTCGTTTTATAAGAAATATCTAGGTAATATTTACTCATAAAAAAAAAATCGAAACTTCATTCCATAAAAGTATACATTTATCTTTACTTATATACAAATGCGACTTCATAGCACTTTCACTTAGCTGTTTCAAGAATCACGACAGAATTGTCAGGATCAGTATGAAAATACGAAATTTAATAAATATAAGAGTTTAAAGTAAAAATGATTTAATTCCCCCGAATAAAATCAGCGTGGAACTTTGTGAAAAAAAATCATTTCAGGTGTTGTATAGATACAGTGTTTTTAATTCATAAAAATATAGTTAGCCCACCATAATAGGGACACCATCCGTAATTGGGTCACTTACCCTATGATGAAGCTTTTCTATTCCGAGGTCGCTCGAAAGTGATCCGAGTGTTTGATATTTCATTTCGGTTAACCTCTACTGTGTCACATGGTTTATCCACAAAGGGCTATCTCACAATTCGCCGTCCTTTTTGCTAATTTCCTCAGTTTCCGTTCGTTATTCGCAAAACCGAAAGCGGTTCCGTAACGCGAACGAAGGCACGCTGTTGGGAATAACAGTCACGTGAAATTACAAGCTTGTTTGTCGACACAGAAAGGTAACGAAATTTAGAAGATCCCGCGAGATTTTGCTTCGTTACCTTCGTTACCCCTCCGCAACCTTAAATACGACTTTGCAACTCGGACCAGAGTTCTATAGGAGCATCGTCAGTGATTTTATTGTTTGCACAGTTTGATTTCGTTGCAAGGCGGTCCATCGAATCGTTTAAAGAAACAAACACGAGAAGTCCACAGAGAAATACATACGCATAAGTACAGCTCTGTAAAATTCCTCCTCCACCCCGTATAACTCTAGAGAAGCTAAAAAAAATTCTTAATCAGAGTGCAACTTTCGCAATTCGACTCAACAGCTTACACCGTGAGCGGGTTAATTGCGCGCAAGGAGAAACGCCGTTCAATGGAAGTATGAAACGTGAAAAAACCAGACGGCACAGGTTTTTTCGGGGCTTAATAGAACAGGGAGGACAGCGACGCGCGAACGATATTGCGCCGGGCGAATATTTATCGGCAAAAAGCCGAGGGATCGGGGGTGGCGTGGCGTCCGGGCGCCGAGTTAATTACGACACGCTCGTACACGGCAGCGCGCAGAGTTCCTTGGGCAATGTTGAAGACGCATTGAAACTCCTCTGTAGGCGATCGTGATGTAGCGTTTCCCATATAGGCGCCCGCACGGGCTGCTGCCGATGTGTGTGCAAGCGAATTCGTGGCCGTACGTACACGGTAGGAACCCATTGTTTCTCCCGTGGGCCACTCCATATTGAATTAGGTCGCGTCCGTCCCCGGAAATTATATTCGACTGCAGCTTCCGTGTAATCAGTGAGCCGGGAAAACTGCGAGCGAAGCGAGATTAACGTCCGGCCGTGACCATTAGCCCCGTGAATCATTCAAAGTCTCCTGGCTTTCCTTCGTTTTCTCTTTTTCCTGCTGAAAGCTTGGACTTCGTGAAAGCTAATGATAAGCTCTTACGCTCCAATCTCCGCGGGTGTAAGCTTAAAAGTATTGCCAGTGTGTGACTGTCGGTGGACCCTCGAGGGTCGATTCTAAACTTTGGTAGTTGTCTTTTGTCACAATCAAACGTTCATTTTAACTTTTGGACATCGTGCCACGAATTGTGTTGTTTTCATCAAATATTACTGGAACTATAACTCGGAAGGAAGGCGAATGGAACATATACTTCCCGTTACACGAACGTTATTATCGATTTTGTCTTCCGAGACTACCCTTCACGTTGCGCTCAAGCACAATATACCCTCTGCAGGTGTAGCAAGAAGACATTCGGGGAGGAAAAGTTAGAGCCCGGAGTTTTCTTCTGAGATCGCTAGTAAAAAACACCCTTAGGCGCTTTAAAAATCCCTTTAGTATCCCTTACTCCCTGCATTATAGCAGTACTCCCTGGATCTCGGGGAATCGTTTCAACCGCCATTCTTTCACACTTTCACGAACTTTGCCTTCCCTCTTCCGCCTTCTTTCTCATTTCCCCCCCACTGCCTTTGTATTTACTTTCGTTTATCCCGGCAGCTTAACGAAAGGCAAACTCGCCATTAGTTTCTCTCGCTTTTCGAAAACCTTCGAGGCACGGGAATCTTAAACGATCAGGATCATTCGACTTTTAGAGGAAATTTCCGTCGGATTGATTGTAATTAGCGCCGAAGGGGAAGAGGCGTGTGAAAGACGACGCGAAGCAAGGCAGATTTGACGCGTCGCTATCGAGGAAAAGTTTGCCGTCTGATTGACGTCGACAGAGTTCCCGACAGGTTTTTCTTCCTTAAAGTGGCCCCCCGTCGACTCTCCAGCAGGAAAAACTCTTGGCCGTCGTCCGAGCCTTACCTCGTTATAACGTCCCACGGGACGTGTTGGATACCTCGCCCACCCACTTTTATCCCTTTTTTTTTCCTGCCATCGTACATTTTCAGAGTGGTCGATTCGGATGTTTTGACAGACCACTAGCACCGTCTTGAACGGTTGATTTTTATTGGCTCCCGCGGAGGTCGGCGGGGCCAGAGCAAACATTTTGAAGAGAGAATGTTGTTCGTTCCGGTTCTTTGCCGGACGACGCTCCACGGTCCAGCGACTTTCATAATGGTACGTGACCGACAGAAATCGTTGGTAAGTTATAATACAGTTCATACGGGGCATGGTTTCCAACGTTAACGATCGTTCTTCTGCGAGCAGAGTGCATTGAATGGGATGGAAAGTTTCGTGGCACGGTTTTGCAAGACGATGGCATTAATATTGGTGGGGTACAATAGCAAATACTATTTTCGATTCACTTTCGTAGGTTCTCTTTTACGTTCTGAGTGTACTTGCAGATTATTAAGGAAAGTTTTAATTGGTTTATCTTATGCGCTGATATCTCTTCGTATAGTCAAAGGTGTGTTAAAGGAAAATATAGCAGAAGCGACGGGAGAAACATATTTATAAGCACGATTTTTCGAAGAAAGGACTTTGTAGGTCTTGCAGGAAACGGTGCCCGGCTGGGTGAACACGAAGACCGCCGGTAACTACTTCCGGGCCTCTTTGAAACATGTCCTTCTCTCGTTAGCCATTCGAGTCGGACACCCTTTTCTTCCACGTCTGCCGGCTGCACAGTTCGTTAGGCAATTCCTATTTTGTCCCGCGTCCAATTTCCACCACGGAATTTTCGGCGTCATTACATTTTTCAGGAGAATTCTGCGCCACGACGCGACGGTAGGAAAAAAAAATTTCGGCCGCAATCTTCCGTCTCGTTAGCCACGCGATGGCCGAAATTTATTTAGCAGAAAGAGGGCGGGCCCCCGGTTCCAGTGGTCACGATTGACGGAACGAATGAAAAAGCATCGAGACAGACGAGACAGAGACGGAAGTTAACGCGACAGCTACCTGTAAGCAAGTAACAATTTCTATTTTGTCTTCGCAACTCGGCTGAGTTCTGCTTGTCGCAAGAAACTCCGCGAGCCCAAGTAACCGTTTGTAACTGTGTGCTCCGACTTTACTTAAACAGAACTGCGCACAAGTTCAAGATTAACGAGGGAGACCCGCTCCGTGCACAAACAATCGTCCACGGCACAAAACACAAAACGAAGCCCTGCTTGCTCCAACTTCATTGTGTCAATAATTGTTAACGTTCATTCTTCTATTCTATGGCACGCTCTCTAGACGTTTGATACTTTTCAATTAATTGTACTAGGCAGTCGGTCCTGTCTAAAATGGAGCATTTCTACTTCAATATGAATATAAAGAAACAAATTAAAACAGAGACTTCTTTTTTAGCACGAAGTTTATTATCGTCATAAGCTTTAAACAAACTGTTTTTTTTTTGTCAAAAATATGCATTATGTATGACGCTACAAATGATTCATTAAAGATGCTTTTTTAAAAAAACTCAAAACGGAGGTTCCAATCGATTTAAAACAAATTCGAGCAGCTTCACAAAATATGCAGTTTTGGACCAAACCTAAATTGAATTTAATCAAAACTCTTATTCTCTATAAAAAGATACTAAAACCCCCATTTAGACCCCATTGATGAGGTTTTACCATCCTCCCAGCCCCAAAAGATGAGATCATAGTTTCTTTTCACAAAGAATAAGAGTTTTCATTAACTTTAATTTAGGTTTGGTCCGAAAGTGCACATTTTGTGAAGATGCTCAAATTTTTTTAGTCGACTGGAACCTGTGTTTTGAGTTTTTTAAAAAGCATCTATAATGAATCATTTGTAGCGTCATATATAATGCTTATTTTTTTACTAAACAAACATGTTTTGTAAAGCTTACGATGTTAATAAATTTCATGCCAGGGGACAAGTTTCAGTCTCAATTGGTTTCTTCGTAATTAATTCAAACAGAAATGCTTCATTTCAGACAGGAACGACTGCCTAAGTAGTACCCTTAAGAAACTTGTCGAAAGAAACGTCTTCAACGAAGAAAGAACTACAACCGTCCTCGATTCAATTAACCACTATCCTACACTTCCCACGATTATTGAACAATTTCTGCGCCTTATAGCAAATGGCCCCCGTCAGCTCCCCCCGCGCGTACGAAACCGTGCAATCTTGAAGCTGCCGCGCGACAGCTATCGAATCGTTATACCGTCACGGACCGAACAATATAACGGATGTTTCCTTTGGACCCGCGGCCCCTCGTGGACATCGCGAATTCTCTGAATACGGCCATGGGACGGCATTGAAAGTTCACCGGCGAGCCGGAGCAGGCGGAAAGTTTCGCCCCTCGCGAGAAGTCGAGCAGCGGCCGACAAGCTGCATTGTTATCGACTAGTATCCCGTGGTGCGCGACTCGAAACTTCCACGATATTTTATGGTCTGCTCGATGTCGACAATACGAAGCGCTTCGGGGGGTGGTTCCTTTTTTCAATTACCGCCGCGCCTGACCAGGGTGTCGCCCGCGCCGCGACTGCTTCGCTGGAATTCCAACTAAACAGCCCATCGTTTACGGATCGATCGGCCAGACGGCTGGGCTGCAGCGCGCGTAACCTCCCCCGCGAATTCATAAATTCGCGATTGTTTCGCAACTATTTGGGGAACTCGCTTTTGACGGGGTCCCTTCGGCGGTCTCGCGTTTCTTCGCCCGAGTGGTAAGGGAGTTCCCCGGAGCTATGTCAACGACGGGGAGGTCTCGCTCGCGACCCCACGATTCGGAAAATGCTTCCGCGCCGGCGAGCACGCGACTGCCTCTGCGCGTTCGCCGGGGGTGCGTGCTTTGGCGAAATTAGTTGCGTGAGAAGTTTGATGGAAATTCACGGGGAAATTGTTATCGAGAGTTGTCAGATACTTTGATCCTGTCGACGGCAGGGTCTTGGGTTAGATTTAGAGCGTCGATGTAGGGGAGAGGTGCTATAAAAACGACAAATCGAATTGTCAAAATTCTAAACCTAGTGCAAGGGAGAAGTATTTAGAAAATTTGAAGTAAAAATTTTCCACAAAAAAAAAGCACATCACGCAATGAAGATTGAACTTCTTGCTCCCGTTGACAGGGGATTCGCAGGCAATAGGGAAATTTCCGACAATGGATTCACCATTCGATAAAACGAGACGGAGGATTGCCCAAACCCCCAGAACAATCGATCCCGTTCGAACAGGCAATCGCGATATTTGGACGGGGCGATATAAACGCGAGAAATGCCCAACAACTCGGCGCCCGTACGGAGTTTCATTTCCAGGAATTCAATAATCGGTTACATCGCAATAACTGCGAGCCATTCGATTTTATGGTGCCACGCACCTACCGACCATTGCGGCTGCTTCAATCTTATATACGACACCTGTAAGATTCTCGTACCGTTTGCAGTTATTTACTTCCATCTTTCAACGCCATCCATCAAACGCCTATTATACTGCGCCCCCCGGTGAAACGGCTACCTTTTAAATTAAACTCAGCAGCGCCCTACGAAATATCTGCATCGATAAATCACCGTGATTTTTCGCGTGAGAGGAAAAGTAGCTCGGAGAGTGCTTCCACTGAAAATTTTAAACAACGATGAACGAAAAGGTCACGTTCCAACGTTGCGCTCTCGAAGGAAGCACGTTAGTAGACATTAATATTTTGATAATCGCCCTCGGAGAATATGGTTGGCGCGCATCAGCGAATTCAGTATTTGCAATCCAAATAAGAAACGCGAGTCGTGCCTGTTGGGCGCGCACGTCATATCGCAGTACAAATCACCGAGAAATTCCAAATTCAGCAATTTCCGTGTCCCTTAGACTGGAAGTCATATTCATGTTCTGTCACCATACTCACACGTACAGAGACGTACTCTGGCAACCGTGCAAATTGGCGTACGAACATGAGAGAGAGAGAGAGGGGGGCACGTTCCATCCTTTCAAAGGTGTTGCTCGCCTAGAACGGCCTGTATCGAACGTTTCCCCAAGTATAAATTAAGGTTCTACCCGGCACAGGCGACTAATTAACCGGAAATCAAATGTCGCGTTCCGCCGGTGTCTTGCTATATAGTTGCAGCGAGCGTCGAGGATCCGAGCGCAAGAAGATTCTCGCCGTGTTTCCATTAATCACGCCGGCAAGAATCGAAGCGCGTCGGAGTTCGCGACTAATTGTAAGCATTGGTAATGATGGAAGCGGAAACTTGCTGCTTTGGAGTCATTAAGTCGGGTTGTTCCTGGTAAACTGATCCCTTGGCTGCTCGCTGACGGAACAGCCGACGAAATAACCACCGGGTCGAGTAGATGCGAGCAGGAACGGTGACGGGAGTCACGTGAGCAGAGCTTGCAAGCACCGTAGAAACGAGAAGAGAGAAACACGCTAACAGCCGGCTTTGGTTCTCCGCGCCACCGCGCCAATGACTAAACGTAAACTCGCGCACTCGTCATCCAGAAGCTCGTTAGCATACATAGTACTTATCGAGAAGAAGTTATTAGCCCGCCGTTCCAGCCGAAAATTAAACGATTAAGAGTGCAAGCTATCGTAAGATCGTAAATTTGTACTCTCATTCGCGGAGCAAAGGGAAGGGGCCATCTAATAGGCGTTTCCGTTCCGACGCAGCGTATTATAAATTCATGGAGCGCGATGCTCATCGATGCAAATGGCGTTCGCGCGGGGGAAAACGTTTATTTCGCAGCTCCTTCGTTTATTGGCAAACACGATGGAAGCAAGATGCAAGAGCCGGTTAATTCAACGCGACGACGGCCATTTCCCGTGGCAAAAGAGATTGCTGTAATTATCCTTCTGCGAGCAGTCTGCGATTTCGTAACGTCTCAAGAAATCGCGTGCCCCTTGCTCCGCGTTTGCTTCTCGAGAGGACGGAGGGCAGGAAGAAAGGAGAAAGGAGAGAGAGGAAATACGAAGTAAAAGGCTTGAACTAGAACTTGAAGCAGCGGAACGCCTCTGGTCCTAGCTCTTTCATCTCTTATTTTTAAATCTGTAACTGGACATCGAATTCTCTGCCGAAATAAAGGCCTTCTCTATTTCTCTATCGTCGCGGGTGCCACGTTCCACTCGTTCCCACACTCCTGTTCCTTCTAGAGGGGATAAGTCAAAGGGAATTACTGCTTGTTTGGCGAGCCCGAGTGACGATTGTGAGGTAAACAATTGTCGTGAAACGTGACGTGGGAAGCTGGATGGAAAAAAAAAACGATGGGTGGAATGAATGGTGGACCTGTTGGGTCGGTTAATTGATTAAAGTAATGCTCATAGAATTTTGAAACGCCCCGCGGGACAATAATTTTCTTCATTGTCGTTTCAAGTTGCAAACGAGGCGTCGCGCTCGAGGCTTGAAAGCTTGAAAGCCGGGCCGCGTTTTACAGTTGAAAGCGTTTAAATGCGCAACGATTTACGGATAATGCTTGGGCAGATTGTTGCGTCTAGCTGATTGGCCAATTCGCATGATAAATTTAACGCATTAAAAGATTTGTCGGCCGCCGGTTGCTCGTACACCGGCGCGAAATGCGTTTGTCCAGTGTCCTATGCATTGTTGTTGAATGCCTGCCGAAAGAGAAAATATTTACTGAATCGACAATTCGCGAGGTTTATGCGATAAAAGTGTTCCAGCGATTTGGGATTAAATTCTGGGAGCGGTTTTCCAATTGAAATTAAATATCTCTCATTCTGGACCAACGGTTAGTAAACATACGAAACGTATATTCGTTTTTAACTGGCTAAACAAACGCTAATAGCAATTGCTAATAACTCGTGACTTGATAAAGACTGCGATATGAAAAAGTTGTAGTAGATTTTTATCAAAATACTTGGTCTCGGGACACTTTTTCCTCCGGCAACGTTGTCGCCCTGAGGGATTTGTTTGAAACGCACCGTGATCTATCTATTCGAATACGCGCACGATGTATTTATTATCAACGTAACGGAGACGATTTATAACGCGCGTTCAGTTACGAACCGTTTGTCGGACTCGATAGGGTTTTATTTGCCAGCCAGTTCAACGGCGGCTCGAAATTTTGCGGCAATAAAACAAGGATGCTCGTGTAGTCACAGTGGAAGAGCGAAATTCCTGGGACGCGGTCGGAGGAACGTGAGGTTTTTGAATTATTGTGAGAGAGTGTCGGTGATATAGGATGATTAGAATATTTCAGTATATAGAGTATTTCTAAAAGTTTACATGGGAAATGGTGGGGTTCGTACTTGGACGAACTAGAAACTATTGGTGTGTGGTTAGGCAAAGTAGAAACGGTTAGTTCGTGGCTAGGCAAAGTAGAAGTAGTCAGCGCTTTGTCAGACAACGCTGGAACGGTCGATAAGTTGCAGTGGTCATTCATTACAATGGCAAATTCTGGTCCATCGTTAATCGTACGATTTAACCAGCCCCCTCCAAGTATCATTTTACTTCAGATCGTCCACTGTTTGTTGAACATTGACGTTTAGAAACATTTAAGAGGATTTATGTGTTTCAAGCTTTTCCACGTTGCTGCGAAACGATTGACGACTTTCAGCAAAGCAAATATTGCTATAACAGTTAGGTTTCTGCTGAGTGTTAATATTTTTATGATTTTGAGTTTCGAAAAGGACAGGAAAAACACCGTTGTTGTTTGTCTGAACTGCGAATGTGAATGGGGATTCCAACAATTGTCCTCTCCTGAATAGATAAGCAAGATCAGAAGAAAGCCGCAAAGCAAATGAAAAAGGAAGCATAATGATCCCATTTTAATGCAGTTTCCTCCTGTTCCTGCAAAAAGCCGGCGTCGTTTCTACTCGACGATAGCCTGAAGCGAGGAAATGAGAGGAAAAAGATTTCCAACCGGTTAAATAGATTCGTTTCCTTTCCATCATCTATTTCTCGTTACCACAAATTAGGGGGATGGGGTGTAGAAACGGAACAATATCGAACGGGAAACGCATTTTCCACCGACAGAATCGGGTGCCTCGTAAAGTTCTTTTATAGACACCCGCGAAAAGCTCGTCGACATTGTGAAATTTTCTTCTTTTTTTTCTTCCAACCCGAGCGGTCGTAAAATCTAACGATAAAATAGCCCTCCGTATAATTCCGTGATTAACGTCGAATAAAATCGAATGAAATCGAGCTTACCATGGTACCGTTGTAAATTTTCCTCCTTTTTTCTTTCTGTCACATTCAACGACAATTCTCTGCTACGCGTGTAAATTGTTTCAGTTCGCGAGACACGTTTTTATTAAAACTGCAGGTCGAATTAAATTGACGTATTTCAATAAAAGTGACAACGTTAATGGTTTCCGAAAAACAGTCGAACTCCGCAATAAAACGTGACAGCGATAAATTTCAATATGATTTCGACGGTTTCGATAGACGTTTCATATTTAACGACGGAACTGTTGTCCACGAAATGAACCAGTTTATAATGGAATGTTATTTTAAAAATTATAACATCGGAGAAATTTTGTTCGGATATGTTAACGAGAATAGACGAATTTCTTTTGACAATTCCCCTTGCTAGGATTATGCTCAAGAGCTTGAACAGATCGTAGCCAATGTAATGACGTTACTTTAAATATTTTCGCGTAGATTCGTAACTTCGAAATGAGAATTTAATTCCGACTTAATTAATTGGCTCTATTCTGAGCGTTATTACCTTCCGCGTGCCGCGGGGTCTGAGATATTAGAGGGTTTAAATAATTTAGAAAGAAACTGGGTATTAATTCAAACGCTTCCTTTTATCCAGTCTCCCTATCTCTGGCGGAAATTAGAAGCTAACTGGGCGTTGATTAACCCTAACTCCCGCTAATTTATCACGTCGCTAATATTCAAGGCGGCGAAGACGGTCGATTAATCTGCAACACTATATCTATTCAACAATAATTCAGACAGAAATAATAAAACAGGAAGAAACCATGTTCGGGAGTCTAACGAACAAACGAAGGGCTCCGTTTAATGCCTGGAATTTGATTTGCCGCGGTTCGACTATTCACCCTCGCTTCCGGGAATCAAGGGATTAAGACATAATTCCATACTGCAGCTTTCGGGTAATGCAGTAATTTATCGGTCGATCTCGAAACGTATGTTTTATGAGAATTGCGCCGCCGGGGCGGAAGCGATAAAATACCGTAAGAATACGTGCTTTCCAAGGGCCTGGCCACCAGGATCCTGTACTTCCGGGCGACGACGGCACTGGGAACACGTAATTCCTCGAATCTCGTCGGTGACGTCGCGTGATCGAAAAACGCGGCATCGAATCAATCCTTCTGCGCAATCGTAAACGAAAGGACGCGAAGTAGTAAAATTTTTACGAAGTTCGTGCCACGAGATCACCCCTCTGATTCCTTATTTCACCGTTCGCAGATATGCACCTGCTGTGGTGTCGCACAGTGGTCGGAATAAGGGTAGTAGGTGACATTCAGCCCAAAAATGAACTTTCTCCTATCGAAATCTACTGAATGTATACCAGTTCCTAAATGTACGACAATCCCAAAACTGAAAATATTAATGAAATTTAATAAAAATTGTAATTGAGACGAACACTTACAGTTGGACACTTTAAATATAGCATTTTTCATCAGAAAAAACTGCTTCCTTTCTAGAGATGGCCTGACAACCCTGTTTAATTTTTTTTTTAGAATAAAGAGCATTCTTTTGCGTTAAGAATTAACACCGTTAACTAAATATTACTCTTCATAATGTATTAAGAAAGTAATGCTCAATGAAATAAAGAAAATTGTCACAGTTCTTCATAATTGACAAGGAATATCTTTCAAGTTCCATCGAGTTCCACGTTCTAACCAATTGGAATATTTTTAGCACACCTTCGTCCACTCTTGAAATTATTAATGTTTGAAACTGCGAGCATTACATCATTTTACGTATATACGTTCGTATTCATCGTATTATTATTGTATTACAACAGGTGTTTACAAATATTTATGTATATATTTGGTCGACACGCAAAACGTCCGTCGAATAAATTAATAATAAATTAATAATAATGTTTAACTAAACTGTAGATTTCGTCACAATTTATAATAGTACTATTTGACTTTTCTTTATAACTCGGAAACGAATACGCATTAAATAAGGTACTAAATAAATAAAATTAATTTGTTTCATCACAAATAAGTTAAAAAATTGAAAAATAAATAATAAATGTAAAACGTATTAAATTATACACCATTAGAAAGGGATAATTTTTTTCTGTTTTTTGATGCAAATTTCATTCCAGTATCTTTTATAGTTAAAAACTTATACATAAATGTCCCCTCCCCTAAAATACCTCTATTCCAACTATGCGTCATCTTGAACACGTCAGACACAGAACGTTAAAGTCCACGCCCCTAATTACTTATCTGTCTTCTTCTAAATGTCTCTGCAATAGAGTTCAAAATCTTTCGATAACTCAGGAGGTGTACCGAAACGATGCCATTCGGGGAAGAACGGTTGCTCTGTAATTCGAGTAGATTCAGTAGAAAGAGCAACGTCCAAATGAAGGGATCACAAAGGCTTCCTTTTTTCGATGTTTTTGTTTTAGGAAGACGCGCAATAGTCTGGCGGTAAAGGCAACTTTAGCAATATGGCGGAGTTGCTGCAGACTTTACATTCTCCCTGCAGGCGCATTGGTCCGCAAGAACTGTTAAAGACTACTTTCTGTCTTCTCTTTCGAAAACTCCTCGGCTTTACGAAGCGTCTGTTTACCATGGAACGCAAGGGGAACGAGAATTCTAATCTCTCTGCATCCTAATTTTTCCCATCAGCGTTCTTTCTCGTTTATTGTAAACGAATTTCGATCGCGAATTTTGTTGAGGAGTCCCTGGAAAGCCAGAACCGCGCTTTGAAATTTTATGGGACGAGTCCGCGCGGCTCTCCGAAACTCTCGTTTACGCTGCGACAAAATTTACACGCGTGGAGCCGTAGCGGTGAACGTTTTAAACCGATTTAGATGCAGTTTGCGGTGCCGCGTCGCGTCCGCGCCGAGCTAATCACGTAATTCGTTTAGGCGTTAAAAATGTCGCGCTGATCAAACGCGGAATAACGAGATTCGGTCGGGGATCGCATGAATCATTCCACAGCCACGTATTTGCACCCGCGAAGGTATTAATTAACGCAATGGAGTAAACAAGCCGCAGCCTTTGCATCAGGGGTCACTTGATTCGCGCTTGTGAAACCGCATTCTTGTTGAAACGCGCCCTCGGTGAAGAATCGATTAACAAAGGTAACCAGATAGCGTCGGCAAACAGTCCGCCAATTGCTAATTAATTGCAGTGAAATGGCATATGATGCGACATGATACCGTTTCTTATTTAAGTTGCGATTAATTTTCTCACGTAGGAAATTCAGGGGTCGCATACGTTCTCAACTTTCGAAAAATCGATTTTTATTTGCTCACTGAAATTAAATGTTCATAGTGTGTAGAATCTAAGACAAAAAGAATTAAAGCCATATCTCAATATTTAACGAAGATATTTGTCATAATATGTTCTTTCTTCACACTGGCATAATTTTATAATTTTCTGAAAATTCAAAAAATTTGGCCCGATGGCCCATTGCTACACCACCATTTTACAAGAGTGGCTTTGAATTTTTATAATTTACTAAAAACAGAGCCTCGAATTCACCCCTCTCTCTGGCTGGCATTCTGGTTTCCCCCCTTACATCGAGTAACTGGAATCGTTCTGAAGTGCCCTCAAACGAGTAGATTCAATCCTTTATTCTACAAATTTGAAGATGAAAATGGCAATACAGGGTTTCCGATCCTCGACGAAGCTTTGAGAGCCAACTGAACGGAGAGACAGAACACGCAAAAGGGATCCATAGGTGTTTAAAGATCAAAGTGTATTCTAGACTCTGTCACTGTGACTTCATATCTCAAAGGGAGGTCGATCTCCTTTTTTCCCAGCGATTGCATGATTAAAAGAGCGCACGATGCGCGGAGAGAGTTTCGAGATCCATTCAATCACTATTCATGAATACTTTCACTCGTTCCTATTCGCAAAAGTTGCGTAGTTGATTCGACAAAAAAAAAGAGGTGGCATTGAATAACACGTGAGCTGAATCGAATTGCTCCGTTTTGAACTCTCCTCCATACATCCTCCATAGAAAAGCTTTTCAATTTTCTGTGCGAGAAATTATCCCTAGAGACCATTTGAGTAGAAACCGTCTAAACAATAACCGATGAAGTCTCCATCGTTATCGACGCCAGCGCAGAAATATTCCAGGATCAATTTTTTCTTACGCCAGTCGATGGGGAGTTGAAGAAAAACAGCGCATCGAAGTGGCTGTCGAGGGGCGTACCGTCCAAGTATCAGTCAATTACCATCGGTAGACGATCCGCGGAAAAAAAAGGAATACGGGATCGACGAGGAGGAGAGAATCTTTTCGGTGGGAGGCAGACGAAACGAGAAGTCGAAGTAGAGGGTTGGAACAGCGAGCGAAAAAGAGCGGGCTGAATTTGTCAGACGGCTCTCGCGTATGGAATATCGCTGTGTCAGCGGCAAGCTTATAAAGGCAGGTGAGCTCTCGTGCGACTTTCAAAGCTTTCCGGTGTTCCCGATGCCACCCCTCGTGACGTCGTTGCTGACTGCACGTACCACCGTCTGATTCGGTTTGTTCGAGGGTTCCGTGGATTTCGGGTGAAGCGACCGGAATAAACGACAGCCGCAGACAACTCCTGTCGCGCTTTCAGTTAGAAACGGAGTTGCCGAAAGTGCCTCCATTCATTTTCGTTGCTTTCCACCGATCGTTTTTGTATACCGAACGTGAACGTTCAGCATTACAGAGTAAAGATACGAAATCTCTGTTGCTCGAGGGCATGATCATATAGTTTAGTTAGCAATCTTCGCTGGCGGTGTACACGCCTCGTGACACAATCTCCGTAAAACCATTTAAATGAAAGATTTTCTACATTTTCCGAGGTGTCTGAAATAGGAGGATATATTTCATACGATATGGTTGGGAAGAATACCTCCTATGCATGCAGAGGCTGCAAGTATGTGCCGGCATACGAAGTATCTTCAAAACGACTCGCGAGCGGAACAACTCGGTTCTGTGGGATTTACCAGACAGTTCGGTATTCGGCAAATTCGCAATAATGCCTCCCGTTGTCATTGTCTACTGTCTCGTTTGTGTACCGGCCGCATGATGTGCATATAGACGTTCCAGCGTTACCAAGCGCGCGTATATGCCGCCGTGATGCATGCGAGTGTCCGCCCGCTGGAACACCGGTCGGACAGTTATGTACCGGCGCATATCTTTTCGGGTATTTCGCGAAAAATCTCTGGGCCGTCGAAGCCCCTGCGGGATCGCCGTCCCTCGAAATTTTCGTGTGATTCGAAGCGTCGTCGCGAGCGGACCTGACGTTTCTCGTTGCGCGAAATATATGCCCATATAGTCTGGCGAGGAATTCCCGCGGAAGTTGTACACTTTGCGGAACATGTCTTTCCGCGGCAAGGGCTCGCCGAGATGCCTGGAATATTGCATTTTTTAAGAAACAAGCTTAAAGTATTGCGGGCTTGAAAGCTGCTCTTATATTCCTCGGCTACGTTTGACTGGCTTAAGCAAGAATTGTTAAAGGATGCACAATTGTTACAGTTTACTAGTTGATCTTCTCTCATGATGCGTGACTGTACACGAAGGGGATGGCAGGCATTTCTTCGTAGATGTTTAGGGGAGATCGGGGCAGGTTGTAACACGGGGTAAATTGTAACATAAGTAAAATCTTTTGAACGACAAATCTGGTAACCTACAGCATTCGAGAACTGCTTGACAATATTAGCACCGTCGGTTTTAGTGACACAAACGAGCGTTATGGTTATAGCCCAGAATTTTAGTTTTTAGGTTACGTAAGTAAATGTTGTCTCAGCACTTTTATTTCAATTAACCGGCATTAGAAACCGTTTGAATTTTTGCTTCTTTGTCGCAAACGAATCAGTACACATTGGTTTATAATAATGTATACGCATTTTAGTGATTTGATGTTTAGTTTCTCGTTTGCTGAGATAAAACGCAAAAATTCGACCTCGGGGTAAATTGTAACATGTTACTATACTTAGTCCACTCCAAATGGTGATAAAGCAAGCTATTTGCTGACACACCGGAAAAAGATGCTCTAGACGAATAACAGAACAATCGAGAATCCAAAAAGTATAGATAAGTAAAGAAAGCGAAGAAGAAGATTTTGATAGAATCAGATGAATAAGCAATGATTGTTTAACTCGTGTATATCAAATGTTTAATAACGATCTGTGTTTTCATTTATACTTTTTAGACGCGTTTATTTGTGTTCATATTTGTATTTAAATAAGTAAAACAGATGTGTTACAATTTACCCCAGGACTGGGGCACATTGTAACAAAGATTCAGATTTGTTTAAGATGAAGCCAGATGTTAACAGTCCAATATTTTGTCACGTACTTTCGCGCAATCAGTTCACCACATATGCAAGTAGTAAATCACGCAAATTATTTCCTGATTGAGGAAAACACTTTCGAGAAAAAACTGTGTAAACTTTTTTTGTTACAATCTGCCCCGATCTCCCCTACATGTGCTTTCTGATCACCTTTCAGAATTTTTTGGGGCGAAATTGGAAAATAAACGAAAAAGCTATTTGATGGGCTTTATTCGACCTGCCTTGTGGTAAATAAAAAAAATGTTTTTTTTTAAATAAAATGGCGGTGCTAGTGCTCTTCCATTCTTGCAGTTTTTGAAAGGTCACTCTACATGGCTAGCAGTAGATGCCCCGTATATTTTGACTTAGGATAAAGAATCGAAAATTTTAATTATTTACATGACATTTACTACAAAAGTAGGTACATAACGATTTGTCAAAATATTGATTTTTGTGGAAATAATAAGAAGATGACGAAGAAGAATAATGGCGGATATTTAAGGAGAATATCAGATTTAGTAAAAAAAATTGCCTAAAATTTTAAGCCCAAATTCTGTCTAAACTTGCCTGTACAAAAAAGTTTTTAATGAATCGTAAAATCCGTAGGTACTTCTGTAGATAATCTATTATAGAAAATAGTATGAAAATTTCAAGTGAATCTAATAAAAGTTGTTCAAGTGATGCTGCTAGCCAATTTGAAAAAAGTGATTTCGAGGAGCTTGGCGGGACAACACATAACTCGGTTATTTCTTAATATTTCTGTACACTATTTATCCAATGTATTCGTTAATACATGCCCTAAATATAAAAAGTATTGAAATAATTTTCAACCTCATAGTATCATAAAAAAATTTGTCTATTTAAATTTGCTGCTTTGACCGTCGCAGGGTGGCGTAATCCCTTAAAATTGTTACGTCAGACTTGCATGTAATGTAACCAATTTTTTCCTATCAATTTTCCAAGATTCACGAACGTGTCGTCGTAATGCCGCTATGTACATATCTGTAACGAGGTTGCGATGCATTCGCACCTCCGTCAATTTGCTCCAGCAAACACGTCCGCGGTGCTTGCTGCCGAACTGGGAACACCTGTGGGCACGCGTGTTCGCGGACCTGCGAATTTCCGTATGTATTTACGGCAGCGGTGGCCAAAGTGCTTCGCGAACGAGGTAAAACGGAGTGGAAAATAAAAAGGCCGCGCGGACGATGAATGTTCCGTTCCACCGAATCGCGGCATTTCTGGCCGAAACTGACCGCCAAGTCATCGACGTGTCACAGTTTTTTTTCCTTTGATGGTATATCTCAACTGAATTTTCCGGTAAATCCAGTCAAGTATCGGCCGAACTGCAGTTTCTCCGCGCGCACGCGCGAAGCACGGACCCTGAACACCTGGAAATTTGGTTTGCCCACGATTCTCCTTGTCTCGTGTTTCCGCTCGTTTATTCAGTCGATATCGAATGTACAGTTCCATTTTTAGCGGCAAGCACGGGAAAAGTATCGGGGACTAAGCGTGCAAAAGTTCCAAAGAATCGTTCGCAGGGGGGGGGGGGGGGGGCAAGTTTCAATTTGAAAGAGTAGTTTCGCGTAATCTCGTCTGCATCCGTGTTTCAAGGGAAGAAACTTGCGACCGGTATTCGAAAGTTCTTTAGCCGCTGCAGCCCTGCATAAATCTCCCGCTATCGCTGAATTTTTCCTCGCATCGCTTTCGACCCAGCCTGCCCTGCCCCCTCGTTCATCGTTTTACGCCTCTCTTCGGCTTCAACTCTTCCATCCCCCCCCCCCCCTCCGTTATAATACTTGCCCCGTTAGCGTCGAGCGACACGTACCGTTATTGCCCCGACGTGCTTTGTTGTTGTGCATAAAAGAATCTATTGAGATTTACGTCGAGGAGAGAGCGGGGAGTGCATCTGCCTTTGCAGTTCACGAGCCTCGCCGTTCATATACTGTTTCAACGGATTCATATGGAAATGTCTCCATCGGTAATAATAAAGATTCCTCAAGACGATTTCGGTTGCTTTGAAATATTCGAATGGTTCATGAACCATGCATCACGAGACGAAGAACTAAAAGAACTCCCGCGCATAAAAAGGTGGAAATGTGTGAAGACGAATTCTCGAGGTAGATGATAAAGAGAACGAAGAAGCTGATCTAGGGAAGCTTGAAAAAGTTTTTGCTGGAAGCGCCGCGAAATACGAAGATTTATAACATCCAGGCGAAGAGTGGAGGAGCGTGGCAGGAAATGCATTTCATGCTGTCTGCGGGAGCACGCGTGAATTTTCATTCGTATGACAAATTGATGGCCAAGTATGCTTGCAATTCATTGCCATCGAGGTAAAAAATTATTCCTAGACCATTTCCAGAGCGTCCTAGCTAGAACCATTGTTCAGGGCTTCCATGCAAAGTGTTATACCTTCGCGATAAAGCTGCTCGCTTTTACACGCGTCAGTTCATCTATTAGTCACCCCTGATTCAGCCCTTACGTACAGCGATATTAATATTCAGGAGACGTGTCTCTGATTTACACGGTGACGGTTGAAGTCGCGGGAGATTCTACTGTTCCTGTAAAATTTTATTGCAAATGTAAAACTTCACTGCGTCACTGGGGGGCGGTAATACAGAGCATTCTCGCCTCGGGGTTTCTCCCAAGGCAAGGATAACAGAGTTGAATTGCTCGGAGCATTTAAGTGAACGATCCGACGAAACTAACAGAGAACGGAGCCGCAGGGTACGAACGAATTTGCGTGAAATTTTTATTCCCTTCGATCGTGCGCCATGCAACGGGCAACGGGGAAGCTGAACGCGAGTCTGGAGTGGATATCCCTGCTCTATTAACCTTTCGACCGAGGATCTTTTTTGCCACGGGCGTCGTACAACGCGGCTAAGTAAACGGGATTCGTCGGAAACACGCCCCGCTCCAGTAGGAGACGTAAGTATATTTACTAGACACGATGCAATTCGAAAATGTCGATTTCGAGCGGCATTCGTGCGCGCGGGATCCACTAAACTTGCCACAGGAGAGAAACGACGACGATTCTATCACGCTCACTTCCCCACCAAACTCTGATCTGTACTTTGGAATCGATCGCAGGGGGGCCTGAACGCCGTAACAATTTTCTATGCGGGGGAAATCAGGAGGGACTCCATCCTACCTTGTACCCTCCTTCCTGACGAACCAAGTTTGAACATTCTCTTATTTAGATAGTGGATTTAAATCTATGATTCTTGGGTTCCGTTGAAGGTGAGGAATAGCGATGCCTGGAAACGGTAGGAGTAAAATGTATTTCGTTTTACCATGGAAAGGGTGTTTGAACAGTGGAATGGTAGAAGTATTGTCTACGGCGTCGATTGTTGGTTTGGTTTGTTATCTAGAAGAGGGAGTGGCTTTCAAGAGAACTGATAAACTCACAAACAAGTAGTAGTGCTTGATACATAGTCAGGCGGTTTAGAAATGATTCAAGTGTAACTGGATTCGTTAAAGACTTTTAGATTCATTTAAGAAGTCTTCCTACGGTGACGGCAGAAAGAAACTTAATTTTTTGGGACTTAAGAAAAACGTCATATTAGTCAACGTCAAACGGAAAAAAAGATCATTTTGCATATTTGTAGCTTTATTCTATCACATTTTAAGACTATAAACAAATTTGCAAGTAAATCTAGCCATTTATACAGGAATAAGAGCATCGTGAAGAGTCCACTTCAAATATATCAGGCATACTTAAAATTAGTAGACGTTACTTTATCGTTCGAAATAGAATATTGCAACTACTTGCAAAATTGAATTACTACAGTTCACAAAACTATAATTTTTTTGCAAAAAATTGATGAAATTTTATAAGATGTTTCTTTGTTTCAAGATATTTTTTCATTATGCTGGTTCAGGCGATAGCCATACTTCTACAGATTACCAATCTTTTTCAATTTGATGTTTGAGATATGTAACTACAATTGCTGATTATTTTTACTTACATACAAATTTATTTTTACAGTCTTAAAATGTGATAGAATATAGCTACAAACGTGTAAAATGGTCTTTCTTACTTTTGACGTTGACTAAAATTCTTTTTTTAATTCCCGAAAAAAATTAAGTTTTTTTCGACCGTCACACTAGAACGACTCCTTATGTGAGAATCGTGTTCCACCAGAGAACATGACGAACTTCACGTAGTAACATACCTAGACTTCCGTGCAAGTAGCAACGCTCAGCGCGGTATCAGACGAAGTAGAATCGGGTCGCGCGTGTCCAGACGCAAGAGAAACGACTCGTATGTAACCAGGCGTACAAACAGATTCCCTCGATGTTGTACAGGAAAAACAGCTATTCTTTACTCCACAGTGGACGAGAACCACTGGAGTGGCCCCTTCAGGACGCCCACGAAACTTCTCTCGCGATTTGTGAGGGAAAGAACGCACAAATACTCCTCATAACTTTTCCTTTTGCCCTACGCCCTGGGAGTTACGCAGGTCGCTTCGAATTTCGCAAAAACGGTAATACGTATGCTGTCTCAATTGCTCGAGGCGTAAATAAAGACTAACACCGGTTTTCCCTGGGATCCTATTCGTCCCTCGGGAAGCTGATATCAGAAAAATATCGCGACACGGAGATGGGGCAGTTATATTAAATCATCCTAGGGTATCGTTCGAAGATTTGCAACGGAAAAGGGGAGAATCGTGTAACCCATTTGCAATCGGAGCCAGTGCTCCGCGAGAAGCACTTCGATGCCGCGCAATATTATCGGGGAGATGAAAACAATTTCAATAATTTCGAGGAATTCAAAGCGGATCATAAAAATTCATTAAAGGGGAAAGGAATCGGAAGTGGCAACACGTTGAACATCGCTTTGACCTCGTTACGTTGCTCGTCGCCGGGGTTCGGTAATCAGAAGGCTGCTCGGTCTGTCGGAAAATCGGAAAATGAAATAACGAGGGGCGATCAAACTTTTAGAGCCGGTACATCTGTATCACCGGTCGAAAACGATATTATATCCCATGCCGTAAAGCCAAAGACTGCCCGTAAAGTTCTGGCACAGAGGAACGAGATCGATCGCCTCGGTTCTAACGAATTACAAACGTTCAGAGTGCATTCTCGTCGCTGATACAAAGTGCAACAATTTGTTGTTTATTTTCGTGGTTTCTTCTCGTCCCCGGCAACTTTTAATCTCATCTAGGACTGAGGGCTCTAAACGACGAAATTACATTCTTGAAATTTCCGCCCGATACCTACGGTCTGCCCGGTGGCACGGTTAAGCTAACGCAGTAAACATTCGGAACGCTGGAAGAAGGGAACGATCTATATAAGATTACGCGATGCTGGAGGATCGCCGTGCGCGTTTGTTTTCTAGAATCAATAATCCGCAGCGACCCCACCACTACGGTTGATGAAATTGAAAAAGTTTAGAGCCAAAGCGAGCGCCGAGTGAAGAGATGACTTCGGTCCCATTCTCCGAGCTTCGCTGGATTAATCCACCTTATACATCGCTGGCAATGCTACCGATTGTTGGAACGATCACCTTTAACGTCAAAATATTCCATGGCTCGTCAGGAGTGGCGGTCTCTATGGCTCGTAGTTAGCCCGGTGTCTCTGTGTAACTTTGCTCGTGGCTCGACGATCGATGACAGGTATATGTGTGGCAGCTTAGGCAGGTTACAACTTGGTAAACCAAAGCACGATGGATGTACATATTAATTGGTCACCAGGAATTCCATTTACATATGTTCTTGAATTTCCTGTTACCCGCAGTTATGTTGCCATTGAAATATTTCAAATACCGTCCCCGATTATCCTCCATCTGATCGTCTGATATCTCCAACTCAAATACTCCCACTTTCGCGCTCCCAAAATTGTTGGGGTCGTGCCGCGAGGGCACTTGGTTAAATTACATAGACGGCGGCAGTAATTTCGGGCGATTATAATTACGAGATTACAATTAGTTGGCCGTGGTAGCCGTGGCATCCGAGGGAGAGAGAGATGACCCAGGTAATTCGAGGATGAATCATCGTTTGGGCGACGCCGACTCGCCGAAGCTTTTCCTAACGAGCTTCCACGGTATTCCAGGTAATAAAGTGGCCAGGAAAATAGTGGAGGCCAGCAAGCCCATTGCCAAGATTTAAACGCACCGCAACCGAGTCAGCAGGTTCCTGCACGGGTAACTTGGAGTTGCAGCTATGCAGACGAACGGTGCATCCACCTTTCCTTTATTACTTTCTTCCCTGGACAATGCAGTCCCCGGTGTTTACGCTCTTTTTCTTCTTTTTTTTTTCAGGCGGGGGTATTTATAGGATGAAGCTTACGACTTTGCTTCCGTCTTCCCTTCGATTTTCTTAACCGGTCCTTTGTTTTTCCCCTCTCTCGCGAAGTACTTTGTACTCGGAAGTACGACTCTGTAAGTTGTTGCTAAATAAGAGGGGCGAAAGTCAGTTCGAGTCGCATTGTATCGGTTTCTCCAGGCACAAAGTACACAGTACGAGACATTCGAATTCAAAGATCGCCGGCAGAGGGACTAATTTGTGGAAACAGTGTGCTTTTGTGCTCTCCTTTGTTCCTTGACAAAGCGTCGAACGTTGTAGAGATCTGTTAAGCATCGAAACCCCGCTGAATATAAGAAACGAACAAAGAGGTCCTTATTCAGCTTGCTGAAGCAAGAAACTGCAATAATTTACAGGGGATTAGAAAACACTGAGACGTTCGCAGGATGTCGTTGCACGGGAGCGCAGTTATACCTGGTAAATGGCCCGTGACGCTGAAAATTGGCCGAAGTACCAGCCGCGATCGCGTATTCTTGACTCATGATTCTGTTTCACGGTTCGTTTCCCGGCGTAACAAACAGGAAAGGGTCTTGTATCCGGCGCAGTACGGTATTTATGCTCTTGAAAAACGCAAACAATGATACGTTCCTCCTCGAATCCCACGAATTCGGTGGTTTATTAACATTAAACCTCGCGGTTCTAGTCACTCGAGATCAACTTTTGTTTCTTGGAGAGACATGAATTACGAACAATGAGGCTCGCGGTGATTGCCAGAGAATTCCCAGCTGCTTTTCATCCAGTAATATGCACGCATTCGGAACGCCGAGCTATTGTTGGTAGGAAGTACCTTCTTCATTTGCCAATTTTTTTCCCCTTGCAGGAAGCTTGACTTAATCCCTCCATATTGATTAGCAACGAGCGTTGCTTGTTCTTGCGTAGAGTACATATCATTAGCTACACATCCCGCATACGACAAACTGTTCGCCAATGTATTCGCGTATATCTCCACACTAGGTATGCTCTTACTCGGCAAATGACGAGCGCTTCGACTCGTGATTGTTCGCAGCGTACAATCGTATAGAGCAGACGCTAGCGCAAACATTTGATTATAATCGACGAATAGCCTAAGTATAGGGATGGGATCAAGTTCAATATGTACTCAGGAAACTAAGTCGAATACAATGTAAAACGTTCACTTCGTGGGATTGGATTTCTACTCATTTATTTATAGGATGCGAATATGTGCTTACAACTACTTTGTCATTTGAAAGAATCGAATTATGTGAAAGTAGTAATCGAACCCTGGAAATGTACATAACCTATACATATAACATATGACTTAAGTTTTCAAATCGTACTGGTACGATTGCAGTGGTACGATTTTAGGAAACATGATTGTTCAATTTATTTATACATATCGATTTAAACTTCATAATAAATGTAATATGTACATAAAATGAGTGTGAAATATTCTACAATAAACTCGCTTTTAGAAAAATAGAAAATTGCAGGATGCGCTCCGTGCTCTGCTACAATAAAAAGCAGCGTCGACAGTAGCCAGTATAACTCGACGTAGGATTGTCGCAAATAAAAGTAGTCCACATTACATTTATTTCGATTATACTCGCAAGTACCGCTGACGTTTCTCAAAGTTCTTATAAAGAGTTCAAACCTTTCTCGTCAAGGTTCGAGTCTACTTGAAAGTAGTGTTTTTTTTTTTCCGAAGTACTCGTGAACTGTCCGAAACTATACAGTCAGATTCGAACCTACTTCCAATATACTTGATCCCATCACTACCTAAGTAGGTCGCTAGATCCACGGGTGTAGCTGCTAGTATGACGAACATTCGTTATTCGGCGACGTTATTCCGCCTTAACATGAACACCCAGAAACTCCATAAGAACATCGATAAAATCGGAGAGCTTTCACGACTTAACGACTGCAGCCGTCCGCCAGAGGGGAGGCTATGAAAACAGCCCGATGGGGCGTAAAAAATGGCCGTTGCCCACTTTTTCCACACAATTTGCTGGCGCCCGTAACAAGATAATGGTCATTTATGCAGCCATTTTCTCCGTGGACGGGGAATATGAAGAGGAGCGGGAGCCGCCCCCGTATGCGCGCGGCCACGCGCACAAAGACCACCGCAATTGCGTGGGAACGGTTTCCGGTAGATATTCTTTTTGCAGCGCGTTTATTTTTGATGTTCCATCCCTTTTTTTCCCCCATTTCCCTCGCCGCCCCGTCCCTTTTCCTAAGCCCGCCTCGCCCACCCTCGCCCTCCCCTCCACAAGGGTTTTCCGCACCCTCTATTCACACCAGGCTTTTAGCTTTGATGAATCGCGCTGGAATTACCCGTTGCATTCGCGGGACCAATGGAGCAGCTTCCGCGGGGGGGGGGGGGCGGAAAGACGGAGAGGGCGGCGAGGAAAAAAAGCCTCCCCGAAGAAGGGGGCGCGGGTTGCGGGGCAAGCGAACTATCTCGTCGATATTTCTGCGCGTATAACGAGATAGGAAGCCGCGCAGCGGATGCATCCGAGGCATTCGCAGGGCCGCGGCGATTTTTTCTTCTTGGTCCTCCGCGGGGGGTGGATGGCGAGGAGCGAGCGGTTCTATGAGTGCACGCGGCGCCGCGTGCGTTATGCGCGGCCGATGGTATACTTTAGAGTATGATAACGCGATGCCGTTGGGGATGCGTTCGCGGTACAGCGCCGTTGACTAGGACGCCGGAATAATGCGATCTTATTAAATGGCTCGGTTTTAAAACGATGGGAGGGGGGCAGAGTGCAAGCTCTAGCATCTAGGAGATGCAGAAGACCCATGAGAATATGCTCGAGGAAAGTAACTATACACATTGCTGTTGAAAGCGTATTTGTGGCCTCGATAATTAATGGTCTGAAAACCGTGGGTAGAGTGAAATATGATAAACTCTTTAACCACGGTAATATATTACGTTCGAGGAATGCCTTTTGTATTTGTTTTCGAGGAAACCGCGAAGCCCTGTATCAGACCCAGCCACCGACCGACGTCAGACGTCTTATGAGACGTTGGACAGAAATCGACGGGAACAGACATCCCCGGTGCTGAGAAATAAGAAGGCTTGGGAAGCCAGACTGACTTGGAGAAAAAGGAGATGTACGTGGAGGAGGATACCGTAAACGAGCATGACGTGGGAGCAATATCGTCCAGGTATCGGGGGTGGGTGGGCACAGAGAGATTAAAGTGGAGAACGATTTTCCATTCCCTTTTTTAACAGGAAGCCGACAAATCAAATTCTGCAAAGGGGCAAACCCAGGCCTCTGTGTACCTTTGCGCGCGGAACACGTCACTCTACGAGGAGTTTATGTCTCGTTGAAATAGAGCTTGCGTTACACGGTGTCGGATCAGAGTGTGCACACGTAACTACCGCCTTAAGCGAGCTTCCCTCGTTTCGCGACAGGGTAATTAAGCTAATTGAATTGGCGTGCCTTTGAATATATGTTAATAACACAGCTCACCGCTTTCGCGAGTTTCGTGAATCGTTCGCGGTACGGAAAATGAACGATCATTGCCGACTCTTTTAAAGATTTCAGCTGTTTAACGAATTCATTTACTTTCTCTTCCTGTCTGGTTGTATGTACGTTCGTTGCAGCGGGAATAAGAGTATCAAAATATATGACACACTGGCGAAGTATTATTATAATACGAAAGGAGTGGTAGACACTGATAGTAATCGTGTTTTCAGCATATCGAAATCTGCCTGTGCGTGGACGATAATTTCGCCCATTATGTAGGTTAATCCGCGATGCAGAAATCAGTTAACGCAGCGAGTGCAATTTGAGGGATAATTATCAGAAGCGTGATGATGATATTAATCCCCATCTAACCGCACTCGAGCCAGGAGTCACCTGGACTTCCCGCAGACATTGGACTGATAAATGTCCAATACCCAACTTCTACGATGGATTCATGGCAATGGCAAAGAACTTATGATAATTCGGGGTGTGAGAGAGTCGGGGGAAACGATTCGAACTTCCCTATAGTAAAGGAACAGGCGGGAGTTGAAGAAAATGGAAGGTAAAGTTCTTGAAGAAACAGCGGCCGATTCAGGGTGGTTTTTTCGCGTGGGGAACATAATCGTAAGCTGGAAATACGCGCGAACCATCGTTCCGTAGAATCTCCCGTTCGGATTTTTCCTTGCCGCAGCGTTCACGGTGATCGTGCTTTTTGCGAGAAAAAAAAAAAACGCGACAGGAGTCGTTTCTAACGGCCACTGAGACCGAGAGCAAGTTCTGGGGAAGTCCTGTTAGACCGAATCTCAGTGGGTTTCGCTTCTAACTGCACAAGATATTTATCCGGAATGGTGATCCAGCGTGTCTGCCTGCCGCTGCGGTTGCGGTTATATTTATGGTATGAGATGCTTGCAACTCGCGAACTATCGCTAGTGGTGTGCCCTCCATTTTTGCGTATGTCATGAATTCATGGATTTCGAATATCTAGGGTCTTGGAATTCTAATTTTATTTTCCTTCGCATTTCTTCGATACCTAGGGGAGACCGGGGCAAAATCAGGACGTTAAGGATAAAAACTTATTATTAATGTAAAAAAGAAATTGCAATTCTTGGACATAAATGCAAATGTCTTCACCCTTTTCATCACCTCTGTTATCATTATCTTTCGGTATTTTGTTTAATTTTGTGGTTTTCTTTCTCGTTAGTCGTAGTCCTTTATTTAATTTTGATAACTTTCTCTTTTTCGTTTCTTTGTTATACACATTTTGTCCAAAACTGGGAACCCGGTTTTACCCCGTACCGTTTTGCCCTAGCATACAATTTTGTAAATATTGCGAATTATCAACAATACCATGGCGGAGTAAAAACAAACCTTTAAATTATTTACACTTTAATATGCAACAATTAATATAATTCATATTCAGGAAGAATTTAAGGGAGTTTAAAAAATAAGAGCACGTCCTGGTTTTACCCGGTTTTGTCCGAGTTTCCCCTACTTGTACTGTGATAGTAGCATTCTTTTCTGGAGGGGCTATAGAAACATCGCCCGACATCTTAAACAGGATCTTCCAGTCAACGTGCATTTAACATTAGCTGACTATCCTCCGCGCTTGCCGCGCGAATAGAATAACTTGCTGAAATAATCTCTGCGGTTGTTCTTAATACTTCCATTCTTAACCCAGAAATCCTCTAATTGCTCTTCCGCTCGCTTAACCCCGAATCGAGCCAAGGAAGTGGGGCTCGAGTGTTTCAACGCGAATAACCGACTACTGTTTCCGCGGAATTCGCGCATGCCCGAGCGGAAAGCGTAATCCCAATTTCCCTTTCCTTCTGGCCATTGTCGCGGCCGGAAATTGTAAGAGCGGAGCCGCGAACGGGGTCCGCGCACCACCGCCAAGTTGTAATCTCGCGACGGTTTACTGCGTCGTTAATTAGCCGCTAACGATCGAGTGATCAGTAGCGGCCTAGCCAGCCCGGTGAAACAATAGCGCGCGTACTCCTTGCATAATTACGTCCAACGAAATCCTGTCCGTAGGTACGTGGACGTTAATTCCCCTCAAGACCGTAAAGTGGCCAATTAAATGAGAAATTAATGCATCCTGGGGCGCCTCGTCGTTGCCATTCGACGCTTCGCGATCGCATAACAAGCGTTCGTAATAACGGCTATGGCCGATTATCGTGCTCGTCGTTCAAGTCGATCGTGGAATCGTTTACTAATTCAAAATGCAGATAACGTGGCTATTTTTCTTAGTTAACATGCCCCCATAAATTATTCTGCGCTCAAAGTTTTAAACGACAAGGGTTGTCTATTACATTTACCCAATGTCTCCAATGGATGCCATTTCTGTAGTCGCGTTTTTCGTTTTTGTTACCCAGGAAGGTGGAGGGAATTTGCAAGAGTTCCAGCGGATACGCCATGTCGGTTCGACAGAAAAGCAAAAATAACCAACGTGAATTATTGCCCGACGACCTTCCGTTCTACGGATCACGGAAAGCCAATCGTTTATTTTGTTCCAACTTCGAAAGCACCTTCTGCAATATGAAATTCCGTGGGTACAACCACGGTGTGGGTATGTGTTTGCCAGCGCTCGTACTGTTTCGATCGTGGAAATTGAAATGGACAAGCGTATCAATGTGGGGGATGCGTGTAACCGACGCAACATCGAGCAATACTCTTTTAACGTAAAACAATAGGTACCTATTGAAAAATACGGAAGAGTACCCTGCACGAAAGCAGCGATCTATCGATCATAACTACGATTGCGAGCACGGTGTCGAATTAGGTCTCGGTTAGAAGGTAAAGTTTCTATATCCTAGCAACTGTAAAATTGTTACAAGATATCGTAAAACTCAGAACGGTGAAGTAATAATTCCGAATGAAAGGAGAAATTGCGAGAGGGAGAAGATAAAAGTCGACGTTTGGCGCACAAACGACTACTGAAACTCCTGCTACCATTCCCTTTATACCTATTCACGAATTAATTTTACGACGTTCTAGGATTAAACGGGACAACTGCCGCAAGTTGAAAATTAACGTCTCTGGAAGAGGAGACCGTGATGTAAGGATAAAAATAAAAACAGAGGCAACGAAGGGTAAAAGGAAGTGGAAAAGAAATATTTGTAACGTTGCGGAGTAAATTTCAGAAGAGAAAGCTTTAGAAAAGAAGGAGAGGCACGAAGCTATTGGATCTTAGAGACTTTGCAAAGTGTCACCGGGGGATTCTACAAGAAATGAAGGTAGGAGGGATGTCTCCACGTCCGAAACGGGGAGAGAAAGAATTGCAAGCGACACGCCACGAGCCATGATCGCCACTAATCTAATTCGTTCTCATCCACGTTCGCCTTTGGGATTTACAAACAAAATTACGTTAGAAAACGACAGGCCATAAAGCAACGTGTGGTTAGAAGACGACCGAGGCGGTATTACGCCCTCGCCCGGGCTTTAACCAGCCTTTAGTGGACCTTCATTGCAACCGTTGCACCACGCAACATCGAAATATCTTTCACGTCAGCAGGGCCTCATCTAGCTCTTCCGTCGCTCTGGGCAAAAATCATTTTTGCCACCCTTTGCAACCAACAAAAGCCTTTTATATTATAAAAAATTTAATACATATATGTAAAAAGAGGATACTTTCTTTAACTCAAATTAGCCGCGCTTTACTAGCTCAGCAGGCCCGCTAATCGATATATATCGATGTTCAACGAAGGAGACGAAGATATAGAGAGATAACGTAAGAGCACATGTGCAAAGATTAAAGTGACAAATAAAATAAAATAAAATAATAGATCTAGGAGTAATTGAGGAGAATAGACTTTAATTGTCGTTTCTCTTTCTTTTAGGTAAGTAATAAACCATCTTGTACATTCGTAAATATTGTATACACATCATATGTAATTATAACCTCTTTCTTTTAGAGCAACACATTTTGGTTATTTTCCTGGAAGTCCCCAATATTATCCTTTGTCTTATATATAAATTAAGCATTTCTCCCGCCCCCAAATTTGATATGATAAAATTCTGCCCAATCCTTATAGATAAGTTAACATTGAAACCCGGCTTCCTCTAAAACCGATATTACTACCACCAATATGGAATTCTTAATACAGAATAATGCACCACGAATATGTAGAACAATATGAATCGCAGACGTGACGTTCAAGTGAACTACTAAATCACGAATGGACTCGAAGAAACCAAGGTACATGCAGATGTATAATGCGAAATCGAAAGAAGCATCGAGTATATCGCAACGAAATCCCATTTCCCGCGCGGAAGAGGAATTAAGGAGGCAATACCGCGTGGAAGCGAATCGAGTAAATTGCAGAGAAAATGGGGCATTTAAATGGAACTTTGTGCATGTGGAAGTCGACGCGCAAGAAAACCGGTGGCTTTTCGGTGCCGTTGATTAACGCCACCTTAATAGCGCTGTAACTTCGCGCAGCGCAAGAACGCCTCGTCGCCCCAGCAGCGATACTTTTTTAACGATCTAGCGGGAAGTCCCTGTATTTCGCGCGCCCGCGCTCCCCGCCAGGGACAGCGACGCCAACTTCCGCGAGCCTTTCCTGAAAACATGTCGCGCAGATACGCGAGAATTTAATCATCTTCCGGTTCCGATTGCAGCGGTCATAAATCAGCCAGCGGCTCGCATAAATAAGATCCTCAACCAGCCAGCGTCGGCGATAATGCGTTAAGAGAACGTGCAGCCATGTCGTTTGAAACGCATTCGCGTAAAAGCGTCACGTCCTGTAGCCGGAAGTATGCCTGCCAGGCTAAACTCAGGTCGACCGGTGCCTTTAATGAAGCAGACATTCTTTCGCAATTTATGATCGATTTTCTGCACCAAGAGGCTGAATTTGACAGTCGAGACTGATTTTTGCAAGCAAATTATTCGAATTTTCAAGCTGCTTGGTGATTCCAGACAGGGGGATCTATTTTGTACATGCATTGTACCGCGGATGGCATTCGACAAAGACAATGATCGATAAACTGTTTCACTTCGTCGTTCTAACTTTCATCAATGGTATACAGGAAACACATTTCCAGGTCCACCTCTCTCCCCCCCCCCCCTTTCTCTACCACAGGATTGTTCATTAACCGAGCAGATGACACAATGGAATCGATTTGCCGACAACAGATGTTATCAACGAATGCATGCATACCGGTGGAAAAAGCGCGTTGACCGTGAATTCAATTTAACTTGGCTTAAAGGTATTTAATGGGTTTCTCGATACTGCATTCTTGCCAGCGTGCTAGCCAGCAGCCGAGTCGGCTAGCAGATGCACCTAGTAAATTACGAAACAGTTCCGTAGCAGCGAACTCCAAAAGGCAACGGGCCCGCGCGCCTGTGTCTGCACAGAGGAACGGTGTCGGGCATAGTTGACGATCGCTCCTCTAAATCTTTCATCGGGAGATAAAGTGGAATCTCCGTCTCCACGGACAGCCAGCCCTCGGAATCCTTCCAAGATGTCCGACCGGGATACCCCGATGCGAAATTCGTTTCCACGATTTCTTTCGCCCCCACCGTTCTACGTCGTGCTTCCTCGCGCTTTCACCCCACGACCTCTATCGATCCTCCGTTTATCCTTCGACCTGCACCACCTTCTTCTCGTTCCACGAAACTTCATCCCCTTCCTTCGCCCCCCCCCCCCCCCCTCCGTCTTGAAATTCGTTCCCTGTTCTCCGGCGATTTTCATCCGTCCCGATTTCTCAGGCACTCTGCATCGATCAACGTTCTCCTCGCCCGGTTACCAACGTCCGCTCTACTCCCCTACGTGCGCAAGTATTACAATGGTATCCTCGACCATTCCTCAGGACTTTCATAATTATCTTTCATCTTGGCCTTCGTTCGGAACAGCACATTCCTTTTGCTGTTTTATTCAACCCATTTCCAAATCGCTCGGAATGTTTCTGACGTTGTAGTGTTTGTTTTACTGTATATCATTTTTCATCCCTACCGTCGTCTTTATTCCAGCCTCCCTTTCATTCCTATTCCTGCTTCATACGTTATACCCAAGCCCCTCTTCGCACCTTGGCAGCACTGTTTCATGATACCTTCGATATCCTGTTTGCAGTTCATTTGAATGCATGGAGATGCCCTGGGGATCAGAAGGCCGTTCACGGTGCGCAACACGTAGGATTCCGAAACTCAGATTTATTCCCTTAAGTACAGTCAATATTCCGCTTGCAGCGAGCTAGGGGAGAACGGTCCTCTTTTTTTTCCCCCGCTCCACGGCGCCGCTTTAAATTGATACCGAAGAGTTTTACGAAATTCAGACCGGCGAAAATTGGACGCGCTTGCCGGGTGATTTCTCCTCCCAGCGTTACTCCGGTAACATTGTTCGTTGGTTCACTGTTACTTAATTTAAAGAGACAAAGGAGAACCATTTGTTCCTCTTCGTAGGTACTGCGCTTGGCTCTCCTTTATTCAATTTCGCATGTCGCCCGTTCTTTTCACGCGCATGATTTCGATTAAAAACGTTGTTCAGATGTATTTTCGTAAAGTTTTCTACCTGAAGGCATGAAAGGTCCGTATTTCACGACAATAGACTTCGAAGTGTTGGATTTCTCCCCTGTTCCCCAGTAACGATTGCCGCGAACACATACGTACGCGTTGAGAGTAAAACTGTGACAAGAAAAAATGGAAATACGAAGTTTCTCTTCTACTTTGCCACTTTCCAAGGACCAGCAGGAAGAACACGAAGTTTCTTTCATAAGTGGGACTGGTTTTAACGGAAGAACCTCTTAAACGCTGAAACTTGCTAAACCCTTGGAACTTCTTGAATATTCGAAGATTCCACAGAAGGGATGGGTTTTCTTTACCATTTAATTTTACATCGCTGGCTACGTTATTGTTGATACTTCTCGAATATCGCGTTTATGCTTCGGGGGAAACGTTTATCGAACGTTTTAATGGCGAGGCGGGAAGTTGAAAATGCAAATTCGACTCGGGGACGCGCGAGAAACGTGGCGCGACGGGTCCGTTTCGTGTCGTGCGGTAATCCGGGGATGGGAAAAAGGGGAGACGATCGCAGGACAAAGGATCACGAACGATTCCCTGGACGCGGAGGGAAAAACGGTAATTATAGAGGCTGCAGAGCCTGCCGGGAACGTCTTGCCCATTCTGCCAGTAATTGCGTCGTATTGCTCGTAGAAAAACGGAGAGTGGGCAAGAAAAACAGACTGGAATGAAAAGAAATAGGGGCCGGCAATAAAGACGAACGAGGAGAAAAGGAACCACGGGTCTAGAAGCTGCTGTCCTTTTCTGTACTTCAGTCACCTTCCCACCCAGTGCTCTCTTCAATGAATTGCTTCCCTCCTACGCGATCGTAATGGACTGTGGGAATTATGAAAGCGCGTATTCCACTTCCGTTGCGAACGCTACCGGGGCGAACACCATCTGAAATTGTGAGACGCCAAGCACAGCAGCAAACGATATCTCGCTCGAATTTCTAAACCATGTACGATGAAACGAGGAGAACGATTTCAGCGTTCTACTTTGAGGGAACGTTTGTCGAATGCGTGAAAAGAAAGTTCGCTTGCAGGCTGCTGCGTACGCGCCTGGGACGAAGATTTCACCCTTCTCCCGTCTAACAAGGAGAGTTTTGAATTTTAGATATGTTTTAGAGGACCGAAAAATAAGATATACGTGTTTTTTTATAGCGGCCCGTTTTCATATTTAGGGGGTGAAACCAACCACCAAAGTTATAAGATTTTCAGGTTTTCATCTCCGATTGATTTCAATTTTGGTTATGTTTTAGAGGTCCGAAAAATATGAAATACGTGTTTTTTTACTTTAGCCCGTTTGCATGTTTAGGGGGTAAAACCAGCCTTCATAGTTACCCCCTAATAATGGTGATTGACGACAGGAACATCGTCCATACAGCAAGTTATGACGCAAATTAAATTTATATCCAGTTTTACTCAACACAATTTTTGTACCCCGTATGAACTTTGGGGGTTGTTTCACCCCATAAACATGCAAACGATCCAAAATAAAAAGACACGTGTTTCTTATTTTTCGATCCTCTAAAACAAATCCAAAATTCAAAGCAATCGGAGGCGGACACCAACTAATCTTATGAACTTTGGAGGGTGGTTTCAACCCCTAAACATGCAAACGAGCCAAAATAAAAAGACACATATTTCTTATTTTTCGGTCCTCTAAAACATAACCAAAATTCAAATCAATCGGAGATGAAAACCTGAAAATCTTATAACTTTGGGGGTTGGTTTCACCCCCTAAATATGAAAACGGGCCGCTATAAAAAAACACGTATTTCTTATTTTTCGGTCCTCTAAAACATATCCAAAATTCAAAGCAATCGGAGACGGACACCTGGGAACCTCTCCTTGTAAGCGGAATCCTTGAAAATCAGTCTACGAACACCAATCGATTCAGAACTCTTAACTGAACTCAGTAAACAGTGTTCTATAATCTCTTCAACGACATCAATCCAATTGATTCCCTGAGAACACATTAGTCCCAAACGTACCGAGATTCCGGTGACCATCAGACCAAATTTCCACCGGCGATACAAACTTCTTTCAGCCGCGAGCGACAAACCGTTCCACGCATGCAAATTATCTATATCGCTTGGGCACCGCGTTAATATCGATCCGCGATACATTTCCAGGCTACTGACAGTCGCAGATTGGAACTGAAGGGCGTGTTGCGTGTACCCATCGATTCGTTTACAGACCGGATGTTAACACCTAACAGAATACGAATCGATATGCCACAAGCCGCAGATCGTAAATATCTTCCAACTTGCAAGCCCGCACACGTGCAGGCGCACACGCACGGCGGATATTCGGTCATCGAGAACCAGCACCGGGCACCAAAGTTGCGGTTTTAATGTAGGCTGCGTAGGACACCGGGAAGCCCAGTTGCATCCGCGGCCGAAAGCTTTACAAGCGTGCTTATATCCGCGCTTGCACTTTATATTTACACGTGCGTTTGCGCTACAACTTGCATTTACTTGGTACGCAATGCATGGCACCGTTTATCCTCCGGAATCGGGACGTTCCGACCCGGCGTCAATATCGATTTGCCTGCGAAAATAACGTTGCCAGTGGAGGCGGACTATAATAACCCCCGACCGTGACAACCAGCTTCGAGCCTGGAAAAATTGATACGATTCATATATCCTGAATGCTTTTCCAGGGTGGGGAGGGGAGGGGGGGGGAGAGATTCCGAGGCTGGGCCGTGTGAATATTCATGGCTTAATCCGACACAGACTTTGACTACACGCGGATACATTTTTTTTCCCCCCGGCTGTACAAACGAATTCGAAATTTCGCGAGAAAAACGGGGAAAATGAGCGCGCGCGAATAAATTCGACAGACGTGACCTAACTTTTTCGCGGAGTGCCGTATCTGTCTTCTCCCTTTTTCCTGCCCGCCTGTCTGTTTAGGATTATACGTGCGCGAGGTTTGAATAAGCAAGTGAGCAAGTAGCGCAGCGTAAATAATTGACGAGAGAATTATTACGCAGCTGCTCACAAACGAGGGCGTAAACAATGCTGAAACAACGTCCCGCATTACGCAACTGGGTGCGGGCAGGAGAAAAAGGAAATGCTCAACGTTTCGTCGCGTTAATCATCTAGATAACACCCGACGTCATATTGCATGGCGAGATTAATGAGCGCAACAAGGTGGTGTAAAGTTTGCGAGCGGCCAAAGGCACCGCGATGGTCTATTAAACTGTCGCTCGGTGCCTTGGTCAAGTCACGTCGCACATTGTACTCGGTTTCTTTTTTTTTTTTTTTTAAACTCGACCTCGATCCGTTGATAGTGTTCTCTCTGTCTCAAAGCGGTGGCCGCTTTAAAAGTGCAAACCCAGGACGAGACAAAAGTATCGTATCTCACATGGAGACTTTAATCTCGTGGGAAAATTATTTACTTATTTTTTGTTTATTTTGTCAATACATAGTTTCATGAAATTTGACTTCCATGAGACAAGTTTCATGATATATTTTTAAAAATCTCATCTCTCCTGCGACTATTTCCATTATTTACATTTAATTGTTGCTGAGATTTTTGTCTCGTTATAGGAGAGTCTCATGTAAAATCGCATCGTGGATTCGCAACGTTAAAACACCACTCCACATAATTGCTTTGTGTTAATGTTTTGAATCAATTGTGCTGTAGATCGAAGGTTGTGTAATTCTTAATGTAGTCGGAATTTATATTCATCCCTCGAATTTAGACTTCGCCAATCAACTCGCGAATTTCAACACTACCTACTGTAATCGTAATCGTGACTTTTTGCGCTTGGAACAAATAAAGATAGATCGTCGTCCAATGATACACATATAGACAGATCTAAATGTAGAAGTCTACTCTGAACAAACACTCTTGATAACCTGCCTCTATGTATTTAACAGAAACGTCGATGCTTTCGGCGGAAGATTCTCACTATTCGTTCCCTCCATCTATCAATCAACGTCAGCTCTCAACACTCGATCATCTGCAGGTTTCTATTTCGAAGTTCGGAGACTGTTTTCGGGGGCAAAGTAAAATGAATGTTCCAGATCCATCAAATCGTTTCACAGGTACTCCGGCGTATACCGTTAAACAATCGGACAGCGAATCCTTGGAATTCCAATTTTCATCTTCTTATGAACGTTAATTCCTGTACTTGACTCTCTATTCCCCATCCTATCGAATTTCCCGCGAGATCCTATGGAATTATAGAAATATAAGGAGGAAAGTTATTTCATTAGACTCGCGTTCAGGCATTTCGTGCTCCATACGTTAGGAAGCTTTCGTTGCATTAATAATGCCCGGGCAAATAATTTCGCGCGCCGATCATGCCAGAAGTTATCGTTTCTCTGAACTTTAATAAATTTCCCGTTGCTGGGCCCCGCGCAATTCCCCGCGTCCCTCGCTTAATCGAGTACCCGAAAAAAAAAGGAAAGACGAGGGGGAGCGGGCTCCACGTAAGAGGGAAATTTTTACTGAAACGAGAACACGAGAAGCAGACGACGTGGGCGGAAACGAAGAACCGTGGGGACGATCGTTGATCGATTTTGCTTCCGGTACCGCCACGCTTGAGGCTCGAACGTGTTCGCAGGACTGATTGCCGTGGGGGGACAAACGGAAATAAATCACCTTCGGCGCAAACCGCCACGTCCGTTTCGCAGCCACGCTTCGTCATTGGCCCTCTTGTCGAACAAGCTGGCCACTTTATCGGAGATTAAATAAAGAGTCCCACGCCTTAATCCGGAGGACGCTGTGAACAGATCGATATAACGGACGCCCGCCAACATCGCTCACCGCGAAATAAAGACCTCGATGTACGAGCGATACAGGTGATCGTTCCACTCATGTATCGCTCAAAGAGGCTACGAAAAAGTGCATTCGCTGAAAAACCCGAGGGAAAATGAAACGTGGAAATAAATATATACGCGTGCTTACGTATGTTTGTTTCCATAAGGGTGGCTGTCTCTTACGTTACAGCCCAACGCAAACACACACAGTTCTCAAGTTAAGTTGTTTCTAGGATCAGCAACAATTTTGTGTTTGTATAAAAATTACTGTTCAACAAACAGCTACATCGAATTATAATACAGTAGAAAGCAGACAATGCGTGCCTCAAGAAAAACTACGTGCAAACAGCATTTCAACTCATATTTGCATATGAACGAAATATCCCTGGAAGTTGACGAGCAACCAAAAGAACCTGACGTGAAGCAGATAAAACGTGAAAAATTATCCGTACGTAGAGGCGCGAAATATTTCTTTCCACTTGCTGTGGGGGCTGGCCACAATACGGGCGAGACGGCGAAAAAAGGTGAGCCGTTATCTCCGTGATGTACCGAAATCCTCGCGTTCTCCTTCACCCCCGTTTCGCCAGTAACCATGGGTAATACGTTTTATTGTTTCTGAATGTTCACCGCGGCCGATACGAATCTCTTGTGAAACTTCATATTGCTGAAACGTCCCCGTGTACTCGTCGATGCGTGCTGCTCGCACATGCCGAGCTTTCCCATGCCGATCTACCGCGGCGCAATGCATTTCGAGGAAAGTATTTACCCGACAAACGTTAAAACACCAGACGATCGTGGACAAACAGGACCAGCATCCGTTCCAATGTGGCATCGCGATAGGATGCTGCTCGATATTCAATCGCGCGATATCACTGCTCTCCTGTAACGCAATATCGTTTCAGTGAGTTTCGCGTGGATGGTTGTATAAGGAGATGGCTGAATGCACGGGGCTGCGATTGTAAAAATGAGTCGCGAACAATCTTGGGCGTTCGTCATCTTTGACCGTTTAACGGGACGTTCGGCAACCCGGAAGTTCAGAAAATTATTAAACTCGGTGTGCAAGTAGAGTAGTTCATCTGTAGCACAACCCTATTTTTTGTTGCTGCCATAATGCAATTTTTAGGGGTGAAATCACCCCTAATTCAGAATTTTCTTTTCTGTGGAATACCTCGAGAATGGTGGGAGATATCGAAAAGAAGTTTAAACAAAAGTTGCATCCTTCTTTTATATCTACAAAACCGCGGAAAAATAATTTTCGAAAAATCCATATTTTTCAAGTTACCCCCACCACCAACCGTCAAAATTAAGTTTTTGTATTTTTTAAATATAAGCTGAAATACCTCTGGATAATCTCTTTTCATAGATATAAGTGATTTATGTGTTATATTTTTTTTTGCAAATGAATAATGCCTCTATTACCGAATTTGAAGTCCATTTTGGCAGTTTAGATTATTATCATTTCAATAACATATGTATTTTGCAAAGTCATTGTAAATCTTCACGCATTATTTATTGTTCGTGTGGTTTACGAAACAGCCTAATAAGATTACACTTCAAGTAATGCCTGTTCGAATGTGCTGTTATCATACTGATTCATGCACGTCACTAATTTGTTTTAATGAGTGTTACCTTTGATGCAATTTTAGGTGCGTACTGCCTTGCTCGAATAATTGAAAGCTGTTTGAACTTTACATAAATAATAATCTAAATATGGCTTTAAGAAACCATGTTATTAATGGAAACTGCCAAAATGGACTTCAAATTCGGTAATAGAGGCTTTATTCGTTTGCAAAAAAAAATATAACACATAAATCACTTATATCTATGAAAAGAGATTATCCAGAGGTATTTCAGCTTATATTTAAAAAATACAAAACTTAATTTCAAGGGTTGGTGGTGGGGGTAACATGAAAAATATGGATTTTTCGAAAACTATTTTTCCGCTGTTTTGTAGATATAAAAGAAGGATGCAACTTTTGTTTAAACTTCTTTTCGATATCTCTCACCATTCTCGAGGTATTCCACGGAAAAGAAAATTCTGAATTATTTTCAAGGGGTGATCTCACCCCTGAAAATTGCATTATGGCACCAACAAAAAATAGGGTTGTGTTACGGATGAACTACTCTACTTGCACACCGAGTTTCATAATTTTCAGAGAGAAGTATTCAGAATTTTGACAGAAAACCACCTTAACCCGGCTGATTATCGGCTCACGGATCGGAATACTTTCCCAGTCAAAGGGTTCCCGCCGAAATTCGATATTCGCCGAGGAACGTGCGTGTGAATCTGCTAGATAGATCCACCTTTTGAACGATACAGAGGCCCGTTTTACAGTGGCGAGGGGTTCGGGCCCGCATCCGCGCGGTGATGTGGATTCGAAGCCACATAAAAGGCTTTCAGCGCGCACAGCCTGGCCGAGCAAAGCCGCGGGAGTCTAAGGAAGCGCGCGCGACGCGAAGGATCGAGCACCTCGATTCCTCTTTGCCGAGGAAACGTTTGCGAATGGCTTCGACCGATCCGTACACACCGGGGATGATGGGGTGTGTACAGGACGACCGCCGAACGAGCCGCGTTTACACCGAGCGGCACGAGCGCCCGGAGTCTTTGAAACATCATCAACCTCTCGGCCTCTGAGGATCTTCCGCGCTATTTTTCTGGCAAATCGAGTGGACTGTTTCCATTTGGCCGAGTGTCGCCTGCTGCCAGAGATTCCCATGAATCTGCGACGGTTATCCAAGCGGAGCGTTTTCGCGCGGATTATAAATTAGATTTCGAAGGCTATCGATGTCGCGCCCGGCTCGCTTGGCTAATCCGCAGTGATTTCTCGGGATGAACGAGCTTCCCTCCGTTCAACGTAATCAACTTTCATGACAGGCATTCCGAAGCACTCCTGCGCGATAAAATATGGCCGCTGCGATTAAGAGAGATTGTCAGGGCCGATTTGGGACTGGCTGGACGTTGCAGGGAATTTCATCGTAGATGTGAATCACCGGTTCGTCGGCGATATTTTTTCTACCCTCCGTGATATTTACGAATCAGATTATCGGGGGTTGCTTGTTGCTTCAGCCGTAAAGTTCGATAAATTCTGCGTCGCTGCTGCGAGACTTCCTCCGCGACGACGTGCCTCTCGTTGGAACGTCGATTTTCATTTACAACGCAGTGGTAGTAATGAGAGTGGAATAATGTATAACCGTACTACGATGGGGAACGGTAAGAAAGTATCGATAATAGGTGTCCTTTGACCGGTACCCCCGCTATGTTTATCCTGCCCCGGAGCTTAAAGAGCAGAGGAAAGTAATAGAGGAGTCCAATTATCGTAAGGACATCGTTAAGACGAGACACGGTGGTTTGCTCAAAGTGTCGATTCTGTCGCTTCTTGTCACTCGTCTTCCTGGCTGTTCCACTGAGAACTTTATCTATACTTTGTCACGTCGTTTTTCATTTTCTCCTCGATTGTAACTCACCCTTCCTCCGTTTTTACTATCACTATTTAATTGTCCTTCAGCTTCCTTTCATCATTCGCGTGGTTTCTTTCATCTACCTCCACATTCCCTCCTCATCCTTTCGTTTGTCGTCGAGCTTCCATCATCCCCAACCCTTCATCTCGCTTCTGTTCACGTTTCTTCATTTACCTCCCCGCATTTCACGTCTATGACAGTCACGAGGCGCTTCGAGACTACGATTCAAGTCAGCCACCAACGAAAGATCGTCTTCCTGATGAAACCCACGGGCACGGAGTCTCGCTAATTAATGCAGGGCACACTGATTCCGTCATAATTAAGGGATCCGTGATAATTCACGGCGCAACAGCCGTGCGTGCCGACACAATCGTGCCGCGAATACTTGGGGCGGGAGTTAAGGTATCTCTGATGTTATCAGCGATATCAGCTTTTGCCAGCGCCGAAGTTGAAGGTATTTAGTCCGTCCTTAATTGTTACAGAACGAGGTAGAATAATTATCATGCCGGTGGACGTGTCAGGAGATTGCAGCTCAATGATCTCTGAATTCTTTTGGACGAAATGTAATTCTCTCGGTACGTTTATTTTCAATAAAGGACAATAATGTATACGATCGAAGAGCAGCGAGATATTTTAATTGCAAAAGCAGCTTTATTAATTTGAAATCCAGTTAAAGTATATGCTACATATTTAATTATCCGCGTTGCAAGGTCGAATGCGCGCAAATTTTCTCAACGGTCTGCCGATCCGGCGAAATTCTTCTGCTAATCAATTTTCGCTCGCGGAGCTTGCGAGGGCGCAGGAGGAGTTGCGTTAATTAAATTTCTTTTACGCTGAAACGGCGTACGTAAGAAGACGGATCAACGAGATGAAACGAGACGGCGAATAATGGTTGGTATTATAAACGATCGTTAAACGCGGCACGCCCGAGGACTGTCGTTTGAACTTCGAACGTGTCGTGGGGCTTACTGCGGGGGTGGGAGGGGGGACTTTCGGTATACGTAATTAAAAACCCCATGGAGGAGAAGCCCTTGTATTTTCGTGAAACCTCCGAAAAAATGAGCAGGATATGAATAAATCTTCGGACAAAAAGTCTACGACATCACGAATCACCGGAGCACGAAGAGAACAAAGGAGTCGCTAAAAGTGAATTCTAGTGCTTCAGGAATTGAAACATCGGAGAATCATACCACCGGTTAAGCGTTCCGATACGAAATTGAAGTAGTCGAGTCCCCGAAGTATCGCGGGTGTAACGTGAAATAATGCGAAATAGCGATAAAATGTTTTCGAAAAGTTTTCGGAACGACTCCATACACGGGCGAAGAATCGCAACGCTGCCGCACATACTCTATCCACCGGGGACTTTTTAAATCAATGAAATCCCCACCCCCGCGAACCGATCCACCGAAATGAAAGGTTGACGCGGGCGTCCCTGTACCGTCGACAACCTTTCATATGCGTTCACCTGACTCGCAGCCGTTTTCAAAATGTCCTCGCTCGCGGCACTGACGTCGCCGACTTCTCTAGTGGATTATGTTGACAGCCCCGATGAAAGGCGATCAGGAAATTAACCTGACTCACGTCGTTCAAACGTGTCGCGAGCCAGGCTCGCCATTCGAGGGGCTTTCATGCCTATTCCCATCCGAGTGCGCGTCGCGCCCTCCTCTCGATTTCCATTTAATTACACTTTCCGATCATTTTTCTTTCACCCGGCAATCTGCCGCGACATTATTAAAGCCGTTGCGAAACTCGCCAACAATCGGGTTTCTAACTGGAGGAGCTGTGATTTTTACACGGAGAAACGACGTGGAATAATTGGAATAATCTGCTCCTCGGGAGGAAACGGGTTGGCAAACAAAGGGCGACATTCTTTTGCGATTTTGAATTGCCAATAGGCACGGATTTACCGAAGCATATGATTAGCATATTTCAATATGCGCCGGACGAAATTACATGGCCCGGTTTCAATTATGCCTTATCCATCATGCATACACGAAATTCCCTGTAGTATTCGAGGAACCGGGAGGAGATGTGTTAAAACCGTTCCGTCTTGCTCCAGACGCAGCGCCAGGAATCTTGGCCGATAGAGGCTTCTTCGTTTTACAATGTAAGCTGTAACCATCTCAGTAATAATATATACGACGCGAGGATCTGTGTACATATGGGAGGCAATCCGACGTGCTCGCAGGGCGTGCAGGATAAATGAAAAAGCGCGGCGGGAGGATCGAAGAAGAACCGTGCTGCTCCATCCAATTTTTTCCCCGCGGAATGGAAACCAAACAAATTTCTAATTTCTATCTGGCCGCGTTAATTAAATTTTTCATCCGGCTGCGTAATAGTATATTAAAAGCAACTGGACTGATACAAGCTGCAACCGATTGAATCGTAACTTGTATTTTTTCATACGAGAAAAAGAACTTTGCGAAGGATAAAATGGCTCGATTTAATTTTGAGCGAAGATGTTCTGCAGTTCTGTTAGAAGAAAGACAGTGTTATTTTCTTCGAGACCCTAAAGTTACCACTGACACAGAATATTGCACGAAGGTAATCGAAGTTATGCAAAACATGTCGTAGCCGTGTCCGCGATGCTATCCTACGAAAGAGAATGAAAGAGAGCGGGTATCCCACATCTTTTTTCACCACTATACGATGTCGTGGATTAAAATTGCGACCACGAAGATCCTCAATGGCAAGGGTATTTTCAAAGTAATACTAAATTACGTCAGCGGGATTCTTATGAAAATTCAAGTCACGAGCTGAAAGCACATTGTGTTTGAAGTAGCTGATAACAAAGTCGTAATTAATACAGACTTTGTCTTTTGGTGGAAAAGGAATTGGAGCATGGATGAGGGCGAGTAAAATAGTTAAGCATTCTACAGAAACTAAGCCCCCCTTTACCATGAATGAAGAAATGAGAAGTCTGACAAAAGGAGGCGAAGAGAGTACGAGGGACACTTAATTAGATGTCGCACAAATGGTCGGATAAAATTCGACTTTTGCAAGTAACAAGAGAATGTAGGACACTTCGCAGATGTATAACCTATTGCAGCATTCGGGGCAACAAAAGCCATACAGGTATCATTGCAAGCGGAAAGATTGTTAACCCGGAAATGCCAAACATCTCTGACATCATCATTTCCAGTTTCATTGAATATTCACGAAAAGAATCATTGACGCGCCACTTGGCGTATTCCAAACATACCACGAAAAGTGCATATTCGCGTGGTATGCTTAACCGAGAACATACAACGCGCCCTCTTTCAATCCAATTCCTTTTAGACGGAGTTGCCAGATGCATCCCCGAACAGCATCAGATCGAGGATCGGGGAGAAAGCAACTTGTTCAGGGTAATTCGTGCGAGTAACCCGCGTATCCGTCAGGGAACTTACGTTCGATGCGGCATTTTTATGGATCACGGTGATCTATCATTCTCCCGGCAACGTATAAATTATTCGCCCCGCGGCAGAGATAGGGAAACGCAAGTTGGGGCGGTGCTGAATGTTAGGTAATCACTGTAGCGAGCAGAGCAGTGCCCCTAGCTTGTACTCGGAGTATTTTACCATAATACGCGGAGATATTACTGCAAAATCCATCAAACTGAAAGAGGCGCACTCGTCGGGTTGCAAGGCGGCGAGAGGGTTAAAGGGGGAGGACTTGAAAGAAAGCTCTCGAGCTTGATGAAGCGGCGGGGAACGGGGTGCGAAGATAGATACTCTGTGGTGAATTTTTATTTTCTCAATCTCACCGTGGAAATACCTTTCGCGCTTTTACCTTCCGGTGCAAAAGGAGAATTCGCGTTAATTAACGCCGACAGACAGAATCTCAAGGCGTGGTTCTATTCCGCCGTTAAAATGTTTTAACCATGAGGGGGTTAATTGAATAGTACAAAGATTCCGAGAATGATTCGTGCAACAAGAAATTTAGCTATTGCGTAAACTCTTTTACCGTTGAACAATACTAACTAGATATCGATTTACCAATATATAGTATTGATTATTCCATGCCATTGTTACCTAATTCTTTGACTGTACTGATGTTACTGTATGTACAGACATCGAGAATACTAGGGGAAGTCAGGGTATTGCGAGCCACGGGGAATCGTGAGCCAGCGCCATATTTTTTTCCCTAGTGAATAATGACAACTGCCAACAACTGTTATTTACTTGTCTTATGATAAGCTAATATTTTAATATAATATTTTAATTGGCTGATCTCGAAGTATTATTTTCACTTCGTGTGTGGTCTATTATTGTGACACTTTTCTGTGAATCCACGCAGGTAACTATTTTTATAATACTCGTGTGACTTCAAGCTTTCGAAATAATAAAGAAATTTGTCATTAAGTTAGCATTGTGTTATTTATTTGTGGCCATGTTGTAAAAATAATGGTTCGGGGAATTGTGAACCACTCGATATTGACGAGGAAAAATATGCCGAAAAAGATGAACCGCAATAACACATTGCATTTCAGATTAATTGTGGTCATTTTTTACTTTTTTTTATTAATTGAAAATTATTTTTTCATTTAGAGAGATGAATAAACATTTTCTAACAAGCATTGTCATTTTTATTCAATTTATAAAGTGGCTCACGATTCCCCGATTTCCCCAAATGAATTTCGCAATAACTCAAACGATATAATAAATCCAAGGTATGTATCTACTTCGAATTTTAATTTCCAATCACTAGCATTCATACATTTATTTATCACTTCTATTGAAAATATGAAGACAACTTCCCAGTAACGTGATCGTGAATAGATGCATTCATTTTACTTTCATTAACATATTTGAAGTAGCATCGAGGCTTCGATATTTCCCACCATTTCCATGTCGCGTAAAGAGACGATATTAATTTTTTCATGCTCGAACGCGTCAGCGAACCGTTCCATTAATTCTCATTCGGGCGGCATGCATTAGTTTCTCCTATTGTTTGGAGGCGGGTGAAGTAACTTCGAATCGAATCGTAGCGAATCGAATCGAACCGAATTGGATCGAATCGTAGCGAAACGAACGAAAGTGGGGACAGCAAGCAAATAAACAAACAGATGCAAGAACTCCGACAAACGTTCTCTCTCCGGAGGAACGTGGAGGGAATTCAGTGGAGGTGGCTGGAGGAAAAGTTGGGGACGCGTTTTCCCTTGTTCCCAGGCCTTAACAGCAGCTTGCAAGTGCAGCGTGCCACGATTTTCTACGGCAGAATCAGCCCCCAAGTCCGAAGAGACCCGTGCCCGACCCCACTAATTTGAAAACTAATCCACCTTCGAGCTACAACTTCCACCCTCGACCACGGGGGTTATTCCCATCGGACTTCCTGCCGAAACGCCCGTATTTTTCTATCCTTTTAGTCCAGGACACGTTCACCACGTTTAACCTCATCACTCAATCGTCCTTTCATTCGAATATATAATTTTTATATAGCTAACTGTATATATAGTCAAAGTTAAAGTCGAAGTTGAAATTGAAGAATTTATTTCACACTGAAATAAAAGAAAATAACTTTATTCGTCAAATAATCTAAAGTTGAAGTGACGGTTATTTGATCCGTTAATTAAATAATTTATTATTTAGTTAACGCTAAACTCTTCCGTATGTGCGGATAATAATACAGCAACTTTGTCCAACGCATCCCGACACGATTTCAAAAACACGTAACAACGAGCATTACGTTGTATCATGCGTTTGGCTCTTCGTGTTTAACGTTGCGCACGGTAGTTTTAATGGAATTCCAACAAAAATCGTTTCAATTACCAGACTTTAATTGAAACCGGAGAACGCCATTTGATCGAAGCGCTACGCTTTAATTCACGCTACTTTAATCTTTATTCGTAATTTACCGTGACGGTGGATTATGGAATTGGAAACGGAAAAAATCCGGGAAACGGGAGTCTGGTGTCGCGATCGAATCGGTGGTGGGGCAACGAGAGTCAGCGCCATTAATCAAAGGATGGAAGGAAGGGGCATCCGATCAGGCGACTCCAATTTTGGGCTTAAATCACGTATCTCTAATAGAGATTCTCTACATACTGCAGCGAGGACAGCAGGTTGTTGGTCGCTGCCTGGGCGGAAGGCTTAAGATGAAAACCACGCTTGGTTACCCCGATAACTATCTGTCATCGAGCGAGCTACGGGTCCAGTGCCACCGATCACGACTCGCTTCCTTGCGACGATACGCGACCACCATGTATTTTAATCAAGTTCCCGTAGTTTCGCCGATTTATCGATCGCTCTGCTAGATGTGCTTTCAGCGGCAAGTAGAGGTCTGTTCTTAACTTGGAAAATGGTGGTTTTGGAGAATATCGATTAAATTTGCCTGATTGCGACTATTACACGAAAATCGAGGGAAGAATGTAAGTTGAGAGTGGAAAGTCAACTATGTTTAATCCACTCGTCCCTTCATTCTCGAAAATATGTCTACCTCGTTGCAGCTTCGAAGGTGCCGCTTACGCTTTCATTCTGACAGATCGGCCTCTTTTCACGCGAAATTCGTTCGATCTTCTCATTCAGCGACGGTATTTCGTTTTCGCCAATTCCGTTGACGCGTCAGGAAGTTCTGATCGATGTCCGCGTAATGTTTGCCAGCGAAGAAAAATAGATTATTACTTTAATCAGCTTGTTACATCTAGCGTCAACCCTGACACTTCATAGTGATCGATGGGGCGTACTGTTTTTGAGAGTTTTGCACGCGGGCGCGAAAGAATAGCGCTATAAATTAAACAGCCATAGAAAACTCTATGTTCTTAAAACATTCACCGAATACAGGTGAAGCAGAAATTATATAACATTCGATTAATCGCCCGATTAACTATCACGCGGGCACAGAAGATTCAGTTACCAACGTTGAACGGGTACCGTAATCGTATCTGAAACGATCAATCGTGCCTATTCGAACAGTCACTCAAAAGCATACCTATCAAAAACTTTTCCCCGTGGGTTCCTCGTTTCCCGCTGGCTTCGAATGAATAATGCACATTCTCAGACACGCCATCCCCCAGAGAAATCTTCCCTTTTACCACGCTCATACAGAAAACTACGGTAGCCCGTGGAGACAGGTGGTCTTCACTCGTGACGGAATTCTCCTTTGTAACGGTGGCGTCCTTTCAAAGACCGGAGGCGGAGACGTCAAAGCAACACCTCGCTCATGAACCGTGGAAATAACATCGCAAAGTGCATTCAGAATGATCGCGCACCCATGTTCTCTGCGGCCCGTACGCCCCGCCAAAGAGGTTCACCTGGGCGGGTTTAATTTCCACGGGAAACGAGAACGCGCGAAATTACCCTCGAGACGCGAAAGAAACCGGCCGCATCGAAGCTAGCAGCGAGATTCATCGTTCCACCGTCAATCGACCACGGCCCGACAGTGCTGCCTGATCGCGGAGGCATTATTATTCGCGGCGCGAGCAAAATCGATGTAGAATCGAGGCGAAACTCCAGCCACGATACGTGCCGACGCTAATTAGGGAATATTACCACGCTCTCGCCGTTAGAACCGCTCTATCCATCTCCGCCCCCCCAACCCCCTTTTTCACCTTCCCTCGCCCACTTTCTCCGTGGAATAATCCGATCGCATCAAGACCTTCGCCGATGCGCCGCATGCATATGCATTGCCGCTCGCGCGAATAGTATGCAAATTACGCGGAGGAAAAGTAATTGTGTTAGGGAGACCTCTAACCCGCGGCTGGCCCATTTTCAACCCCCTGCCTTCCTAGTTAAGGCAAGTCGAGACTAGGCGCTGCATCATCCTCCGCGTTACTAGATCACTCTCAAACGTTTCTCGCGTTCGTACGATAAATTAATGACAGGCGAGAACAAAGGTGCAGGAAAACAAACAGCGGCCGAAAGGAGAGAAGGAGGATGCTTGGAACTTTCCGCGGGAAGGCAACATGGATCTGGTAATTAGTGGCTCCGGTTTTTTCTTTCAATTCTTCTCTCCTCCCTCGTTTTCTCCTTCTTTTCGCCCGGAAAGCTAGCTTCCCCCCTTTCTCGCCCACGTGCCTCGAATGTGATCACCAAGTTTACGTCTAACGGTGCACGAAAGTTGGGTACTTTTTCTACCGGCGAGATCTCGGGCGATTTAAAATCTATTTAGCGTGAATTCTGTGAATTTAAATGGGAGGTTCTCTCGGGAATTTTTATTCCATTCTCCAAGCAATTCTCCCTTTTTCGCGCGGCCCCAATGATTTTACAGAACCACCGCCGTGCCGGTAGAAGCTTTATCCGAACGGAGTAATTATTTTCAGCAGCGAAAAACACGATTGCACCCGTTCGCCGTGTATTTTGTAATTATTTCCGATGAACCAGCAATCTTTAATATCGCGTAACGCACCAACAACAGAAACACTCCGTTCGTCCCGTTTTGTAAGTCGCGCGAATTTAGATTTTCCACGCCATAAGATCTTTTAATTCTACAGCAGACATTACCGCAGCCGTTCACAGAATAATTGCGTAGCTGCTTGTGATGCATCAGCGGAGTCGAAGGAACCATTACAAATATTGATCGCAACAATGCTCTCTGTAAAAGTGCAGCGAACCCGCGGCAATGGTTGTAGAAGCGTTTCCAGTCCACAGGCCACGTTTGCGCAGTTACATTATGAAAATCCGGCGTTTCGAATCGGCCTGTATCGACCGTTATTGCGCACCATTATGAGCACGGTCACGCACCGATAATCGTATATACACAATTGAAGGGCAGGTTAACTTCATAACTGAACATGTGCGTTAAATGCTGCCGTGAACGTTTCACGTCATTATCATTAACTGCTGGCGATAGGCCTTAACTGAAAATGGCCGATGGATGGCCTCGTTACGCGCTTCTCGTTACATCCCCCGTAATGATTAAAATGTCAAAAATTACACCAGTCCCTGGCTTATAGGGAGGCAGCATCGTATTTTATTATGCGCACTTTTAGAGAGACAGGTCTCGATGGGTCTCCTACAATTTATTTGGAACCCGTTGTTCATTACTGTTCGGAAATGTATTGTTACCAGCATGGGAATGATGGTTAGAGCGTGCTGCAGGTATGCGAGCAGGCATGCATGCTATAACGAGAAAATAACCAGTATCCATATTGTTAAATATTCGCAGACATGTGGAAGCGTTGCGCGCTCGCGGGGCTCGCTGAAAGAGGACATAAAAAGGAGAATCGATAGCTGGCAATATTTGTCCCGCTCCGTACCGAAACGCATGGGAATAGGCGACTGTAAATTGGCATTTCAACGAAATGGAGGAGGTTGTTGCCAGTTATATTGCCCCCTGGCCAAGGAATTTCATTCCGCAGTTGACGAAGTGTTACCCGATTGAATGCTTTGCCTCAATTTTTTTTCTCCTCGTGTTTTTAGAAATTACGATGCAATATTTCGCGCGGATCGATATAAAAAGACGCACGAACACGCGCGGCTTTCTGTTTCTACTGTTCCGCGGTTGGAAGTCATTTCACTCCGTCCCATAAAACTTTATAGCGGAATTTTCGCCGAACAAATCCCCCACTGGCCGGGCTGCGTAGGATCGATCCATGAACTTAGTTTCGAAAATTTTTACGGGGAATTTTTCCTCCTCCCTTTTTGCGGGATAGGGCGAGGGGGTGGACAGATAGACAGGAGTGAAAATGAGAAAATTCCTGGAATATCTGATAAGTGTCGTTCGAAAAATTGTGGGTGGATAAATAAGTTCTTTCACCGTGGTACACTCCAACAGCGAACCACACTCGTGAAACCCCTTTTTTCATCTGCCCTCTATCAGGCTTCTGAATATTCATAGCGGCCACTAGCAGGTGAATCGATAAGTCGTCACTTTATCACTTTTCCAATCACGAATTACCCTCCGCCCCCCCGGGAGTCGGCCGAAACGTTCGCATACCATTCAAACACACGATGGAAATTGGTTTAAAGGCTGTCAACGCTGCATCGCATTTTATTCTTCTCTGTAGATTTCTTTCGTAAGCCGGCGATGGCGGGGCATACTTTATCAGGAAGATGAGCTGTATGTGCCATTCACAATGAATGTTGCGTAACATAATATTACCGCGACGTTTCCTCAAGCAATGCCGCGAATTTTCCATGTCGGAGTCACTGACTGTCTGCGAATCAAGTGTTCGTCGATTCTGTTCAATGCAAATTCCTTGTTTCCTGGAATCCATTCGCAGAAACGACGAGGGTGTCGTATTTTCAACGATATAAACGGCGTGACTCTTGAAAGGGACGAATTAAAGTGGGAGAAAAAGCTTATTACAGGAAACTTACCACTCGATTGCTCGTCGTCAAAGGAACCACTAATTACAGGGTAATTAGTGGCGGGCGTGAAAGATTCCCCTTTACGAATACGCGATTAGATAGCGATTACCGCAGTTTACTGAGGTGCTTGAAATGGAAATCTCTTTTAAAGCTGCCGCCCGGATTTCCTCCCGTTTATTGGAGGAGTTAATTCGGCAGAGGGGGGCTTATAACGCCCCTTCGAAATTTACACAACGATATATAAGGAAAAATAATGATTGGAATATTCAATACTATTGGATACTTCGCGGTAGGAAATTCGCACTTCCTGAGAAGCTGCAAATTGTAATTGTGAAAGAGAGTATGGCAACTTTTCTAGAATGTACGTTCTGAAAACTTCATGAAATGCACCTGTCACACTTGCATAATATTCTCATTTTGAACTGTCAGTCGGTAAGCAGAAAAAAGAGCGCAGGAAGAATACGGTTCGCAGAATGTAAAACATCGCGTACATTTGTTCATTTCTACGTGGAGAATTCCGGGCAATATTTCGATGCCGGCGCTAGGTGTTCGTGCGTGCTCGCACAAAGAACACGGCACGAAGATTAACATAAAATGGGAGCAATTTGTAAAAGCACGCAGGTGCACTTGGGAAAGGTACATGGTCCAGGACGGATGTATATATTCGAAACTTTTTACTCCCATCTCTACAAGTATGTACATACGAAGATATTCGTCGAAAAATTTCATCATTCTTTCTACAGAAATGTACGTTGACCACTCCATAAGCTGCCTAGTAGAATATATCCGTACACGCACAGACGAGAACAATGAAGCTGTGCGTCAAATTTCGTAATTAAAAGACCAAGTTGAAAAGAACTATAAGTGTTCATGCAAGCCGACTGAGATTTTATGTAAAGAAACGAGTAGAGCAGAGCCGTAAATGGTCAGACAAGCACAAAAGCAGGTGATTCAAAAGTGTAGAAAGTGGTCACGCAAGTAAAACAGGGGTAGATATGTGTGGTCAGGCTAGTTGAATTGGAAGCTAGGTGGTCAAACAAGTAGAGTAAATACATATATGGTCAGACTCGCTCAAAAGAACAGTACAGAATCAGCCAACAGGAACAAAAAAATTTCTGTGATCAAAGGACAGAGGCGGATTTGTGCATCAAGAGGATCACAGAATACTCTTTATACTTTGAATAAATAATTCAGTACGTACATACGAGATTCATGATTCCCGGACTCGACGAAAAGTTTTCCGAGATCTTTCGCAATAGAAGAACAGCAATATGTGCGTATGAAGAAATGGAAATGGAAATCCATGGGGTAAATAATTCAGTGTAAGAGAAGCAGATACCCAGACAGGGCGAAATGGAGTTGCGAAACACTGGGGTGGATTGGTCGAAAGCATTATTAAGATTACTGGTCGGCCATTCTTCTTATTTCTCCTCTTCCACTGTAATTGTTCCATTTCTATTTTCTCGACTCTCCTTGCACTCGCCTCTAGCCGCCTCTTCGCTTTCTGCCTGTCTTATTTCGTACCCTTGTCCCTCGTCAGTCAGTTCGTTTTGTCACGCCGTTGTTCCTCGTTTCTCAGAAAAATGCGCGCATCCATTTTCATATTGCTACAGTGACGTAGTGGATAGTGACTCATTGTCAATTGTTCTCTCAGTAACTCTTCTTGAGCTTAGAAATAGTTTGTTCGCAATAACGAATAATTCTGCTGGAATTTCAACGTTCGCTAATCAGTCACGTCGCATGAAAGCTGTCACGGGGAAACAGAATACAATTACTCGACTGATCATCAGCTTTGAGCGTCGATTATTCATAACATACCCCTCGCGAGGAATTTGTTTTTCCGCTTCAACGGAATACGCGCTTTCTCATCTATGTACCGCGTCTTGGGTGGTTTATTTATTACACTCCCTATTTCAGCAGGAAAGCTCTTACTGCCCAGAAACATCCTTCTTCGAATATTCATCTTCCTCTCACGCATGCCGTATTCATTTCCGTATCACTGTATCAACATTCTACAGAAATACGTGGAGCTTCGTAATCTTGTATTCTACACCGTCACATTCTTCTTCCGACATTCGGGACAGTTGACAAAAAGAAATAAACCAGCGATTCCCAACTGGTGAGTCGCCACGATTCTTGTTTTCTTTTTTTATTCAGTATTATGAATAATTGTATTCTGTAATACCTAACGTGTTTTCTTTACCTTATTAAATTTACCTTACCTTACATGGGGGCAGGTCGCAGGTTATTTGAATATTATAAATGTGGGTCGCGATTCAAAAACGGTTGGGAAACACTGCGATAAACAGTGAGTACTTTTACAAAACACGATGACAAAATGTTCGCATTCCTCTCAGCTTCTTACTTGCTTCGAGGCGTTCTCGTTTCACGCGTCGACGGACGTGCGCGGATGTGTTATCAAATTTTATAAAAAGCGTTGCGAGGAACGTGAAGCCGGACGAATCGAAATAAAGAGGTCCTATAGAGTTTGTAATTAATGTTTAACAAATTCAGGTCGTTTCGACCCAGCACTCTGGTTGACTATCTTCAACGACTGCCGCAGCTCTTAATCGGCAAGAATAGTGAAAGAAATGTAGGGGACCCATTGAACTTGCGCCATTAAGTGCATCCCGTACGCTTTTCATACTATACTCTACTTCTCCGCCTCACTTGCACGCTCTTTTAATTAAAATAACCGCCCCACGCTGCGCTAAAATTGTATAGCTTCTGCTTCGCCGATTGATAAAAGATTCACCGAATCCGACACGTGTGGACGTCGACAAAAGGATAAAAGGAGCGTTCAGTAGTGAAAAGAAAGGCGACGAGATGAGAGAATGTTGTACGTCGTTCGGAGTGCTTCGTGAACTTTGAAAAGGAACATGTTAAAGACCTGTAGGCTGCTTTATGAATGTTTGACCAATGTGCGGAGTACGGAGCGAGCCATCTTCGACCGTAAATAATTCACTGAGCGGCTCGAGGATGCCCCTTGATCGTGCACTACGAAAGACGGTACCCAAGGGGCTGCGGAATTTGTCCTGAAAAACTACTCTAGAAATTAAATATGTTGGGGAACGCGATACAGGATGGAGAACTGTAATGTTTGCCCCCCGGTTTCGACTGTAAAAGAACATTTCCATTCGGGAATGTGCGAACCGGTTGCACCTCGGCTTGCTGCAATTTTCATTTCAATCCAACTTAATGCGCTCCAGTCTAACGGCGGACATACCGGAGCAGCGAACGCGTATACATTAGGAGAGTTACGGGAACAATTTGACTGTGAAATGGAGCTTGAAGGATACGGTGTTAAGAAAACTTTTCGGCTTGTAATATGATAAGGCAACAGCGTACACGGAATGATCTGGAAGAATTTAGAAGTATAAAGAACTGACAGAAGTAGGCGAAAGGTATTCAAGGAATTATGGGTTCCCAAGTCAGTACTCTTGGAGATGTATGTACATGATTTCCAACTTCTCTAATACAACCTGTGTGCTTCTGAGAAGTAGGAGAATGGAATTCTATGCCAATCTAAGGCTCTGTGGCTAAAACCGGAAATTTCATATAAACATCTCCAATGACGAGAAATTCAAATTTGGGATTAAAACGACGAATTTGAGTATTTAATTATAAGTAGCATACCAGTTTAGTCCAAAAGTGCATTATCGTATTTACCCTGCATACAATAATTTTCCTAAAGCTTTTGTATATTCACCTGTCCTAACCGTACAAAGTAATAATTACTCGAAATACTCGTAACGATCCTAAAAGGGGATTTGCACGAGACACTGAAACACACGCGTTGAAGTTAGCCGCGCTCCGCGCCTGTCGAATTATTTGTGCGTAACACAGCTAAGCGCGAACTTATTTCGCCAGCCGTTTGCAGATTACCAGCGGGGATAACAAGGAAATATACGTAGCCACGGAAAATCCAGATAATAAACCGTATTATATTGAACGAGTTCTCCTGGAATACAGGTAGAGTGCTACTCTGAGCGCACCGCGAGCAAGGGAAGAACGGTAACGAGGAAGTGCAAAGATAACAGTATCAGGATCGTGTAATTTATGCTATATATTACATTTTCGAATGCAAAGTACACCCAGGAAATACCAGGAAAGAAATTTTCCCAAGTTCCAAACATTATCGTTCGAGGAAGAATAGAATTTCGAGCTCGAGATTCAGTACGTAGTCTCGTCGATAAAACTACCCTTAATTGTTCGTCTTCTCGCGAGGAGTGCGCCAAGGAACCGGTAGGAATGTTCCCGGGGGAGGGGAGAGAGAAGAAAAGTGGCAAAGGGTCTTTCAACGGGATTTAAAAGTGAAGCAAAATTCGAGGAGATAAGGTAACTATTCAAGAAGACGTCTTACTCGTAACTCGCTGTCTTAATACATCTTGCTTTAATATACGAGAAGTTCCTGGTGTTTTAAAGCACTTCAGAAGTGGATCGTGAAAAGAGTTCCACCCCATCCAAGCCGTGCCTCAAGATCCGTTATACGCCGCACTAAACATAATTAATTACGCGCTGAGTTTATTAATGACGTACTGTGTGTAAACTTCCTCAATCGCAATATTTCCTTAATCACCGAAACTTCGTTAATGATCAGCTAGAGTAAGTAAATTCTGCCATGGTCTCCAGGGAACTGGCGGGTTACGGTTTTGCCTCCGATCGTCGTTTGTTAGAAATTTTCTTGTGAGAATAGTTCTGCGCCAGCCTTCCCATATTTCCGTTCACAGCAACAGATGCACTGCACGTGCGACTCTTAATCTTGTGCGTGCACTTTCTTTTTTGCGTAATATCTGATCAATTATATAAATACTTTTCTGCGATAAGTTAGATATAGTTAGATGATAACAGAATCAGTTGCCGTTAATTATATCATAGTAATCGTCCAATAAATATAAAGGAAATGTGTCTGCTCAGTATTTAGAACATTGGTCTACTAAGATACAAAAGTCAAAATCAAATTCAAGTTCAAAATCTAAGAACTTTTGATACAAATGAGATAGAGCGATGACTTTTTTTTTAAATTAAAGCTGGAAGATTGCAGAATAAGGGAAAATTACAGAAATTATGGTACGACCGTTTTTTAACTTTGAACATCTGTGTTGAACTTGAAATATTACAACAAAATTGTGATTTATCCAATACCATGTATGGTTACATTTTTTTCTTGACATGTTGCACATCATTTCCTGTACATTTTGTCACGCTGATTTCAAATCCGTTCGCAAAATTTGTCTACTACCTCAGGATTTTGGAAAAAAAGCGATTTCAAGTTTAACACAAATTTTCAAAGTTAAAAAACGTTCGTACCGTAATCTCTCCAATTTTCCCTTATTCTGCAATCTTTCAGCTTTAATTAAAAAAAAATCATCGCTGTATCTCATATCTGTCGAAAGTTCTTTGATTTTGAAAGAAACTTCGTCATTTTAACCCACTGTGCGACGTATAGAGATTATTCTGCTACTTGCCTGACCTGAAGTTCCAATTAGCTTCCGGCCATTCCTGGACTTATACTACTTATATCGTGATTCTCTACGTTATTCTATACTCGTAGGACTGTGTACTGTGCGCAACGTAAGTTAACCCGACGAACATGTTTTTAGTATGTGTGTAGCATTCCTGAGAAAATGAATTCCTATTACCAAATAGATTGAACCAGGTGTAATCTATAAACGATAGTAAATATTTGCCTTGCTCGAAATTTCAGATAACTGGTAATAGGATAACCCGGTATTCCCTGTAGGCAGTGTTACGATAAGCAGGCTTCCAGCAATGCATTTGTGCCTCGGCCCCGCGACTAGGATATTATTACACGTAATCCAGCTTTTCGATTGACCGCAATTCCCCTCTTGTACCTCAGGCACCCGTATTACGGAGCGCGCAATAATGCAGGATACGTCCCATACCGTTTCCTTCAGGAATTAGTTTTTCCCTCCAATATCACCGGAATATTAGACTTCAAGGGCTGACATATTAAATCTCCTTCCCACGAGACTTTAATGCCCCATAAACTACGACCCTTCAATAATCAACATAAACAGTATCCCCCGCTAAAGCTGTTTTCTACTACCTTTCTTCCCCCGTCCAAAGTACACGATATTCACCAGCGTTAAATAACAGAATTCAACCCCCGGCACGAGAGTTCCCTGCTCGTTTCGAGTCACGGTCCGAGAAACACCGATCTCGCTGGCATCAAGAATTCCGAATTTCTCAGGTGAAGGCTGCTCCCTCGCAAACGAGATTACCGGGGATATACAGTAGTTAACCAGAGAGCGAAACGAGACGGCATTAGCGCAGCCAGATGTCCAACACGGGGAGAGCCGTTGCGATCGGCGTCTTTTTGGTTTCGCCGACGACGCCAGAAAAGTGAGATGAATAAGGTATGTCCGTTTAAAACACCGCAGACGGAGGAAGAGCAGCAAAAAAGGGGAATGGGAGGGGGGGGGGGGGGGAGAGGGGCCGACGATAAAAGGGCGAGGTTCGTTTGAAGAGATGCCTCGTTTCAGTTCCTCGTTAACGTGCAGCTAGTCTCCACGAGATTCCGTTGCGCGGGGGATTGCGGGTCTGCTTGAAAGAGGGCGAAGCACCAAGAAAAAAACTCGGCCGAATTACTTTTACAACTCGCGGATTGACCGGCGGACCAAACGATAGGAGGAGTAAGGTCGACCATGTAAATGTGCGCCCACGTTTTCGCGGTGCAAAATGCCTTCGGGAGTCTTGTGAATGGTCGGACGCGCGCTTCTGCCCGGAGCGTAAAAATAGCGGCGAGTGCAGTTTTGCTGAAGCTTTCGCCATTAGACGCACAAGATGGTTATGGTCGTTTTATCCGCTGCCCGCGAGAGGAATGTTACGTTGGTGCTGGGGCCGTTCAGTATGCGCTTGCACCAGGGGCGGTGGGGAAACTGGCTTCCTTTCTTTATTCTCGAGTAGTTAATAGGGGAAACAAAGCTGGTGGTATAATAACGCGGTAAAAAGGTACAAGTATATGGAACTTCTGCACCCGCAAGGACTGTGACATTTACCGCGCGACGGCTACATGGAAATTCCCTGATTTTCATTTACAAACACAGTGGCGAAACGGGTGGAATCCTGTAGCATATGAACACCGACGATAACGCTACTGGATACAAATTTTCAACGCCGCTGCATCGCGATGTGAACTGTGCTCCGACGCTAACGACCCTGATACGACTCCATAAACCTTCGACGCGATTCTGACACAGCTACGCTATAACTAAATGTCGCCACTAAACAACTCCTAGCTTCCTTGACGACAGATATTTTAAGCTTTTGCATTGAAACGCCGCATCGATCATGCGTTACGAACTGAGAGGCGAGATAGAAAAGTATTCTCGAATTCTCGGATTTCATCCGCTGGAACCGGGACAGAGAATCGGAAAATCGGATCGACGAGCGTGTTTCGCGTCTTATCAATCTCGAGGCAGGAAATATACAGGAACAATGCGAGGTCTGGATACGCGTGAACGACGGGCGATTGAAAAATCGATAACTGATAGTGTATTAATACAGGAGCGCGGCTGGCGGCGCGCCTCGTTGATGAGGAATCCAGTGAACGAGTCGTGGAGACGAAAGGAAAGCAGATGAAACGATACGCGGGGTGGGGATCCTCGAAGAGTTCCCGGATTCGCGGTATCGAGAGCACGGATACGCCGACGGGAACGTCGCGGCAGAAATCCAGCGGAGGGATCCCTCTACAGCGCGAGATATTCTTATCGATTACGCATCTCCGCGGAGATAGCAGCGACGCGGAAAGGAGGTAGGAAAAACTCCGCGGCGCGGATGTTGAAGTCGCCGCTGTGGAAGAAAATCCGCGGCAGAGGAGGAGCAACGCTCGGCGATATTTCCCTTTGATGCGGATAGTGTATCGCTGGCAGGGATTCAACAAAAGGCAACAACCGGCTGCACGACCGTTTCTGCCAGGCCGATAATCGGCTCGTTGCGGAATTGATATACACGTGTAACGGCCGTAAATCAAGGATTTGATTCACGGCCAAGATTCCTAGGGATAAAGGAGTTGCCCGCTCGCTCGAGTGCAGCTAACCCGAGCGAAACGATAAATTCGTATGTTACAGCGGCCGTGTCGTCGCTTACAAATGCCTCTATTCGACCCTCCGCTTTCTTCCCTTCGATTCTTCTGGCTGGCTCGTTCATTCCAACCAGAGACGTTCGGGGCTAGTCGCGAATTTACACCTGAATAGTTCGTAAGCAGAGTCCGCGCAATCACGTGCTCGCACAAGCAAGTACAGTACTGTCTCCCAAAAGGCACGCGTTTTCGGATTCTCTATACACGCGAAGCTATCCCCACTACTTCGTTTGTAATCGCTGCGCTCATAACTCAATAACGTTCAAAACTTTTCTCAATAATGACACACCTCACACTCTGACCGCGTGAACCGTCATACGAAACTGCTCTCGCTGGCCCATCCCCGTTGAGCGCTCGAGCGTGAAATCAAAGGAAGCCGAATAGACTACTCGTCTCTCAAATTGCGTGCGCCCGGCCCCGACACACGCGGCTATAGAGAGACAATACTGTAACTGGAATCATGCGTTAATAGGAAATTCCAGCTGGTTTTCAAATTACGCAACGCTCGTGAGTCTGACGTGTGTATCCCGCAAGCATGCACTGGAGGAACGATGCACAAAAGGAACCTTTGTAGGTACGTGAATCCCACGCGCTGTTAGCCGTTTGTGGAACCCGACGATGCGTCAATTGCCGTCGACAGTCGTATTAAGGGAATGCCCCTCTGAGACAGTCGCCAACATCTTCCAGCTACCGCGGTATATTTAGCGAAGGAGTCTTCGAGGAGCAGTTGTATACCAAACACGGCGCAGTTAGTAACGCTCGTGTTTCATTTTATTCGCATCACGTTAGTGATGCCCCCGCACGTTCGGCCTGGAATTGCATTCGAAACAACGGGGGCAGCAATTTCGCTCGTTTCCGCCCTCTTTTTAGCGTAAATCACGGCCATTCTTCTTCATTACGCGACACGTCTCTTCGCAATTCGCGGCGGAACGCATCAGAATGTTGCGCCGTTCTCAGGCTGCATTATTTATTTTCACTTCCGGCGGCCGGGTCGCCGGGCGAAACGGTGCGTGGTAATAAAATTGCCAGAGCGGCCGACGCGGGCGGCAGAATTCATTACGTTTATTAATGGGGTATCAAGCTCGTCCGCGCGCGCGGCTACCGGTGTCCAGCGGTATTTGTCCCCGCGCGGAATCGACTGGGCGCGACATTTACTCGTTCAGTCGGGTGTCGCTGCTCCGAATTCATTTATCGTGGAAAATGCCATTCATCACCGCGCGAAATTCGCGGGCCACCAGCGTTCACGAGGTAATGAAGCGGGCGAAGCTTCGAAGCCACTCGGAGAAGTTACGCGAATCGTACGGTCACGCTTCGCTAACAGTCGAAGTAGTATGGCCCATCCTACTCCCAAGTACCCGTGGGAGGGGGGGGGGGGGAATACGAGCAGAGCGATTCGCGTGTTTAATTACGGGGTAAGAGTTTGGCGTTGCCCCGCCCTAAGTGGATAGAGACAACGTACACTCGGTCCGAATGGGTGGCTGGATATTTGTCTGGGAATTTCTGAACGATAAAGTTCACTGTACGATGCGGAGAAGTTGATGATCGGGGGAAAGGCAGCCTTCTATCGTTCTGCAAGGTTACTTTGTCTTTCATGAAATGCATGGAAGGTATTGAAATGCATGGAAGTACCTTCCACTTTGGGGAAAATTTTCTATGTTCTATGATAATTTATTAGACTTTTGTTGCTCGCGCGTGTGCGCTGATCTATTCGACCGCGGTAAATATGGTAAGATTATTACATAAACAAGCGTTGTTTTCCTTCAGGCCCGGGGGACTGGGAGCAGTTAAACAAACAGAGCGAGATGCAAATTGCACAGAGGATTGGATGGCAAATGAAAAAATTCAGGATCCTCTGGGACGTGTTCTAGGCTAAGCCGAATCCTCTTGTCGTCATAACCGCCCTCTTCGTAATTGAAAACCGATGGGCAGCATGACGAGAATATTTAATTCATACTCTACCTCTACCAGTCGCGAGGTTGGCGATGTGTACGCGTGTGAGACAAAAGGTCTTGCATTATTAATGAGAATCGCAGGTCATCCTATTGATGCTCTCTCATTTTACACTTGCCTCCTCCAGCGCGGGTATCCCACGCTATTCTCGATCTACATTATGCATCACATCCTATTGTCGACATAGGTGCGTGAAAAATACCCTGAATTACAGTTTCTTTTGCCAAACTGCTCCGAATACACCAATGATCTGTAACTGCGCGCGATACAAAGTAGAGCTGTTCGAGTACTCGAAATAATCGAGCCGAGCCGGGATCTGAACGGATTCGAGTAATCCGAATATTTCGGGTAGCTCGATTCTTTCGAGTAGCTGAAAAACGAAGCGATCTGAACATTCACACGACGGCAACAACGACGGTACCGTTTAGAAGATGGAATTCAGAGTTCACTTTTTGACACTTTGACGCTACGTATCTCCTAAACGGCTTGTCCTACGTCGTATTTGACGAAATTTCGAAAGAAAACTCAACCAAAGAAAGATATAATCTCCTTCTTTTAAAACGTCTCATGTACTTTAAGCAAGCAGACTGCCCGGCACCGTCGGGTTACCCGGAATACATTCGAACTGTTGGAAAAAATCGAGCTACCCGAAAGAATCGAGTTACCCGAAAAAATCGAGCTACCCGAAAGAATCGGGCTACTCGAAACATTCGGGTTACTCGGATCCGTTCGGGTCCCGGCTCGTCTGGAAAAATCGAGTCCCGCTCGGTTCGCATTTCGAGTACTCGAACAGCTCTGATACAAAGACCCGCGATCTCGTTCACGAATCATCCGAAGCATGGTCCCCGTGGGCCACTTGAACCGCGAAAAGGAACGCCGTTTAAAATCACCCTTTCATCCGCGGGCCTCGTATTTCTGTCAGAGTCCGCGAGCAACGTAAGTTACGGTGTGCGCTAAACGGACCGGGCAAAAGTTACGCGCGCATAAAGAGCCCGGTTTTATTTGTGGCCGCGCGTGTGCACGGCCATGGCCGTCGGTTAACTAGAGTGCGAAATGGAGAACGATGCCCGGTGTTACGTGCATCGAACGCGGTTGACGAGGCTGAGATAGCGTGGAACGCAATCCGCCAGACTGATGGCTGAATATCAACTGCACTCCGCAGAATTAACTCTTATATCATTCTGGAATAGGACGTGCGGCTCGACAGGCAAGCCAATTAATTACAGCGACTGCTCGATTGCTTGTCTCTACATTCTGTCTTTACCACACTCCGCCCTTCCTGAACACTGTTTTCCGTCACTGTACGTCACGCGTGTTTATTCGCATCCCGTGTAATCCGCAATTAGTAACTTGGTAACGTCGATCAGCCTCGTTTACGCACTTCTGGAAATCGTCGAAGTAAGTGCGACAACATCTCGCGCTATCCCTACTTGCAGATAATTTCTGGTAGCCGTAACGAATCATTTCGTACGTTACTACAACTGAGTAGTAAACAATGTTCACTCTAGCAGGAATATAAAAAAAAACGGCGGAAAGGAATGTCTTAACCCATTTGTTTGCCGAAACGAAACCAAGTGATGCGCCCCGCGGGTAGAATACAGGGGACATGTTTTCGCAGGCCGTGAAAGTAAATGAAATGTGCGACCGCATCTTTGACATCGGTCTTGTTTACCGAGCGACTACGTGGGTCAGAGGTACTCCAGGCCGACAACGGTGGCAGACGGCTATGTGCTCGGGGTATAAATACATCGAAGCGTCATAAACTTTGCTTTATTTCTCGCAACTTTTGGCAACGGGGCAGCGGGGGAGCTGAAGTACACACAGTAAAGTGGATAGAAATATGTACAATAACATACCGAAGCGGAGAAGAGAAGTGAGACCCAGAGAGAGAGAGAGAAGAGGAGAGAGTCTCTCTATGTACCGCAAAAAGAGCTACAAAGAGTGAAAAAGACACTGCGGGAGCACAGGACATCCGGCTAAGTGATGCATCGTATCCCCTTCGCTGTACACATTCTTAGAGTCCAGAAAAGTAAGTTTAAAACAATGTCGCAATAAATTCGCGGCTTTTGTCTCGGCTGCATTATGCTTCTGTCCCCTGGGTGTATTAGATGTGCTCTGTATTAAAATATTAATGGAACGTGAGGAAAGAACGATATTATAGTGCACGGTGAGTAAAAATTGGGTTACGGCCTTGTCTGGCGAAGCACTGACCCATACTACTCGCTGTACATTTTAACACAGAAAACGTTGGTGTTTTTCTGTTATTTGTTCCCTCTGCGAGTTAAAAATAATTGAAACATTCCTCTACGTTTTGTGCATCCAAATTTTAGCCGGGATTACCGGATACGTCTCAGTTTCGTTCTCGAGGGCTTCTGCCGAATCCAAGCAGATTCATCCTGATTATTACCAAAATGTTCTCATAGGATATCAGCAAAAGCAAGTCCATCCATGGGCGTCTATCCTGCTGCCCCTACACGTTCCCTAATTGCTAGAATAACTGCACGAAATCATCATCAAATCCACGGCTAATTGTCTTCCAGCTTTGCACCCGGATTGACGTGACTCGCGAACGAAGGGTTCCTCCCGGGGAAACGCTGACGAAATTTGAGGGCCACGCTGGTATATTATCGAGATGATTGTTCCGAAGTGAATGGAACACTTGGAGGCGCACTGCTTGGGGGGGGAAAACTCAGTTCAGACTTCAGAAAAGCACACTTCAGTTTAATTGGAAGCCTACACTGTGATCACTCAAGTATATTGCGTGTAATTGAATTTCAACGCATTTGGATTGAAGCGCACTTGACCCCTGTTGAAGGTTTTGCGCACGAACGGGGATGAATGATTTGAAAGAATCTTGACAACGATGAAACCTCCTTTCGAGATACGATCATTATCGAAAAGCCGAATTCAAGTGTGCTGTGCGAAAAGTGAGTGATATGGTTACACTCATTGCCAGTTCCGTTAAGATACATTGTCCGAGGCAGCCGTTCCTCGTCGAAAATATCGACAGCGTGGTCCACCTTCGGCGGGAAACTGAGTCGAGGAGATTTACCAAGAACAATCCGAAATGACGATGGTCGGTGCCCTCTTAGAATCGAGGGGATACGACCGGCCACTCAGTAGTTAATTAATTCCCTCTTCGACGACCGAATAGGGTTCTTCGATGCTGTCTACGGCACCGAACCCTCAATTGACCCTTGATACACCGCAGGAGGACACGAAGAGGGCGGTGCCGGCGACATTTATACAAAGATAACGGCGACAATGGCATCGAATCCCATTTAAGAGCGTAATTAAGACTCCTTAAAAATTCTAATTAGCATCCATAACTTTCTGACGAAGTTTAATTAAAAATTCTGCTCGCATTCAGGCCATCGCCCGATACAGTCCTTTATAGGAGCGGCGGAAAAAGCGCCGTTAATAACTCCGCTGCAAAGCGCCCCGAGTATTACGCACGTCAAGATCCACGTACAAGGTAAGTAGATCTTTCGCAAGGAAACGAACCTTTAATTATGCGAGCGCTTAAATGAAACGACGATTCAAAGACGCCCCACGAAATCTGTTTTCCAGCGCGGGGCTAGAGAGACGTTACAGAGTTTATTGCTCTTCACCGTTGATCCGCAAGGATAAGGCCGAATGCCCGGAGCTTCGACGATTCTAAAGCAACACGGCGAATCGACGATTCTCTCTCCGGACGAAACCTTCCCTCGACCTCTTCGCTTGGTCCTCTGTTAATTACCAGGGTAAATACCCCAGCGCAGAATCTCAGACCATTCGGAGACACGTTGGTGGACATTCTGCGGTCGTCAAAGTGAGCGTCCACGGCGCCCGCATCCGGCGTCACGACATCGGAAAGATCAATATTGAATAACTCACTGCAAAATGCCAACACTGTACCTCTGGGGGCTGGATGGCTTTCGAAGCTGATATCAGGGAAACGTGAACACATTGAACGCGATGTCAGAAAGCAGGTTCTCGAAAGAATGGCGCGATAGTACTTGACGAATTCGTGACTACTGAAGAAAACACGGATCAGTCGATGACGACACCGGAGTATCGAGTTATCGCGGGATGAAAAGCCAAGGAAATGCGACTCGGCGTCATTTTATCGCGGAAAGTCGCGGAATAAATGGGAAGGGATAAAAGAGGACCTAGACTCCGTCGTTGGGAACTCGGATATGCTCCATTTCAGCATCCAGACCGAAGAAATATCGTTCAATCCTTCTCCGGCCAATTTTCCACGAGACCCCGCCATCAGGGCACGCGCGAGTGTGTGACGCCACCGCCTCGAAGACGCGACATTAGTCCCGGTCTGTTGAGAAGTGGAAACGTAAATCACATTACTCCCTTCTGTTCCTTCTCCGTAGACTACCCGCGACGAGCATAACGGAGGGGAACGATAATGCCTGTATAATGGATCCTGAAGTTTCCAAGTGGAATGACCGCTGTTATCGGTCGAAATGCCTCGATGCGCTGCCATCGCCATTCATTGGACGGCCCATTCGTTTCGTGAACGTGGACGAACAGGCTTATGCACCTGAAGAGGTGTGTACATGTACCGTGCATTTCGATTATCGTACGAAAACCATCAAGTTCGGCGGATCGTTTCAAGTTCTTCATTGAGTGACACGCTAAAGTGCCACTATTTCCAACGATATCGCAAACTTCTCACAATATCGTGTTTCACGCGTGAACGGTTTTATGTACGTCGCGGACCGAGGTTACGCGATGCTTTACGAGGCCGTTAAAAGTATCTCCGTTTCGCGTAATCAAGAAAAAAAAAATCGAGGCCATTCCACGCGTTTAGGGTATAAAAATAATAATAATAGCAACTAGGTACATCTTTACTGCCACCGTAAATGTATTTGCCGTGATGGGAGCGGGGAGGAAGTAAGCTCGTGGCCTAACTTTTTATCGCCGCTTTGAAAGCGTAATCTAAATTGCACAGAGCTAAGTAGAGAACAGTGAAGCCTAATTCAGCCTTTATTAGCGGCCGGGGAGGGCGTGCGGTAGCGACGGAATGGCAAGGGAAGGCGTAAAAATTTAATAAGAGTCATCGTGGCCTAGGTGACGTCTCTTATCCTCGTGGAATATATTTACAGAAAAGGGAAGTGTTTCACCACTACTAGGAACTCTTTTACTACTCTCCGCGCGGGAACGCCTCCTAGCTATTGGCGTGAAGGAAAATTGGAGACCCCCGGCCGGGAGTTTACATTTTTCGTTCCGCAACGGTGGGTCCTGGCGGAGCGCGCTAACAGAGGAATAATCGGAGACACAGCGCCAGTCCCGGTAGGGATCATTCGCTGATTGAATCAGCGATTCGATTTAATTTAATGCCTCGCATAGCGCGGTCATATTTTGGATTTACGGCCAATTCAATGTGGTGCTAAGCGCGATGATTTATTCATGGAATATTGCGGCTGCAACTCGTCGTTTGTCCGCATTCTCATAATCACCGAGGAACGTTCTCGCGTGGATCGTCGACCGGAAATTATTTATTAATATTACGTGCGAACGCGCTGCGTCGGGGCGACACCGCCCCGGTTGCTTCGCCGCTCCCCACGGTTGCGCGAGGGGCGAGCAGAGAAAAAATAATTAATGGACACGGTTTAACCTACGGCGCTTCATTGCGCGAATTTTCATATTCCATTCACCGGAGAGAGTTTCTTAAGAGAATGAAATTTCCCCGGCGGAGGAGGGGGATTAAGACGATCTCCTTATCATTCCATTTTCTATAAAGCACTCTGCTACCGTTCCATGCCTCCTTTGTACCCTGCCTTCCCCGGCCACCGTCTCGGAATTCATAGTTTATACACGAAATATCCCGCGAGAAACTCAACTTCGACAACTCCGCCGGCAAAAACTCATCCTCGAGTCCTGCAGTACCCTTCACGCGCTACAAGCAGCGGGGTAGCGTATCTCGCGTTAAGAGCTTTATTCCACGCCTGTGATTTAATTATGATTCGAATACCTGCAAGTTGGAGCACTTCTATAAATTTCAAGCTGCTCTGCCATCTTCAACTCCTCTTTAAAACCCGCCATTCAAATGGCAAACAGTATATCAAATAATTGAGCAGTGAATCGATGCGTGGCGATAAATTCAACATCCCCCTTGAAGCTTGTCGCGCGAAAACGAACCGCGAAACTTTTGGTAGAACTTTTCCCTGTTCTTTCTCCACTTGTTCTCGCGTTGCGGCTCCCAATATGCATGCCCCTGTCCGCTCGTAAACTATTCGATTGCACGGTACTCGAGCCAGCTGCGCTTCATAAGATTCTCGCCAGCAGTTTTCAGCGCGGTAAATGCGGCGTGCAATATGCAAAGTCGAGTGTTCGATTCGATGTGGCACCGTGTGCGTCTGTCGTGGTTCGTTCGTATAGCTTGTTTTTATGTGTCGACCCGTGGCAGGGTTGGAACCCGACGGCTCGATGGGGCGTCGATGGCGGTTGCCACGCTTGAAACGCGTCCCGTGTTGAAGATCTTCGGTCGAAACCCCTATCGACTGTCGCCACTCGACGATATAAACTATGCTCAGCCGGCTGCGTCGGTCATACGAGTCGCTAATGGCCGGATACCATCCGGGGATTCGGGTATTTCCGCGACGAATACGTATCCAACGGACACTTTGTATCGAGCGGAATGCATGGCGATGCTTGACAATGCGATACGATCCGCTCGAATAGATCTGATTCGTAATTGAAACGCGAGAACGGCCATGTTCCACCCTGTTTCCAAATAGGATTGAGATGTCTTGGTAGACTTCGAACTGTCTACCCCTGGGGAAACTAATGAATCACCCAGCGCGCCAATTACCGAAACCTGAGGAATTTATACCTCCCTGTTTACCTCTCGGCTTCTGGAAAATACAGCATCAATTATCTCAAGATTGATAAATCGCTCTGGCTGATAGGAATATGTACCTTTTTTTTTTACAAGAAAACTGTGTCGGTGGCGCGAAATGGGGAGGCACCACCGTTTCGAGAGATATCAAAACTCAATTCATTTGATCGTAGGATTTAGAACACTATTTTAAGCGGTAACACCACTGTAAATTTTTTGGAAAATTGATTTTTTTTTATTGGCTTAAAAGATGCTTTGAACCGTTTAGAATAGGGGGAAAAAAACTGTATTACTTGAAACAAAGTTGTTTCCTTGAAATTTCGAGCTCTTCCCCAAGCGCATCGGACTGCTTCGAAGCAACGACCGGCGTTAAATTAATCCCTGCTGGAAAGGTACAACCTAATGTCCTATCGTTTGATTTCTAACTTCTCTAATACACAACGGATGTCGTTAGAAAGTTTTTATGTTCAGTTAGAAGCATTTCCAAATAAAAGTATGTTAGCGGCAACGTATTTTTCTATCTTCTTTAAACGCGTTTTTCTCGAAACACGATTTTTCAACACGGCACGCAGCATAACTCCAACAGTTTTCATTCTTTTCATTCGAAATTTTAACAATATCTTTAAAATAACATTTTGAAGAGAAATACGTACCGAATTTTCGATAAGTCAATTTAAACATTACTTATTAACAAACGATTGCCCCCTTTTTAAAGAAAATTGAACGTTTTTTATTCAAATACTCGCCAATCACACAAAAATCAATATTTTTAAAATCCCCTACGTATTTCTCTAGCTATAAACATGTAGATTTAAGAGATATTTTTTTCTTTTTTCTAGATTCAAATTTGCACCAGCTATACTGGGTGCCGCTGAGCACTAAAATTTCAACATGCCTCACGAGAATGGCTTCTTAATAACTTCCTCCAGTATTGGTATTCTATCACCTTTCCTTCCATCCAAGAAAAATTGCCCGAAAAACGCTTTTTTTTCAAGCTGTTACAGTGATGTTACCCCTTAAGTGTGTTCAAAGTATGATAGTGATATCGAATAAACAAATGTTTCCGTGTATATACAAATTTCGGAGAGACGGGAGTTTCCAGGGTAGACAGTTTTAGAAATATGAATTTAATTAAAACGAAAGGGGGGTAATGTAAGAGTGTCTCGCAGATGGCACGAACAACAACGGTCATCCAATTTCCTTGAAAGTTTAATAACATTCGACCCGCGCCGTTCGATATACCCAGGAGAGAGACTTGTTCGGTGGGGTGCGTTCGGCGCAGAGACACAAATCTGGGGGAAAACCGTGGAGGCGCTGAATTTCGTTCGAGCACGCCGGGTCAAGGGAATAAAGGAGCGTCGGGAAGGAGAATGAAGATGAAAGGGGGTTGAAAATAAAAAAGGGTGCCTTCTGTATTCCAGAGACACCGGGAGAGGAATGTCCTTCGCATCCGCGAGTTGTTGTCGAGAGGCGGTGTGCGCCAGACTTCGAAATACCGCGAGCTTCTCTAAATTGCGCTCTGCAATGCGGCGGAAGGAAGCCTGGCCTGTGCACGTTTACGTTCCACTGGAATTACATTAATTCATCGGAATGAGAACGTTTAATGTTTAATGCAGACACGTAATAGAGTGACATTGAACAGGGTGAAAATACATCGTTGCATTTAGGAACCTCAAACTTTTGTCATTACCGAATAACTAAGTTCGTCCACTTTACATATGTTGACGTCTGTGCTTCGTCGAAGTACTGTACTTAAGGGGTTAGGCCACCTTGGACGGAGCAAAATTGCAGTCATTTTCGGCATTTTTTTTAGGCAGATAATAAAATAAACAGAAAATTTAATAAGAAGCCTGTTATTATACAACTCTCGCCGGGAAAAATCCTATTTTTTTTTCTTACAAAATGGCGGCGGTAGAGCCGTGATACGCAAGATCTTGAGGAGCGACGTTTTCCACGGTGTTCAATCTCATGGCTATACCGTTTGACTTAGAACAAAAACCCAAAAAGATTTATTTTCTGCATGCCTAAAACTAGGGAAGTACGTAGCGGTTTTGCGATATCTTGAATATGTTCTTTGCAATTGACACTTTTATATAAAAAAATGCACTTTTCTCCCCATAGTCACCATTTCGAGACAAATTAATGCTTCTGGATTTCCCTACGTACTTCCTTAGTTTTAGGCATGCAGAAAATAAATCTCTTGGGTTTTGTGTTCTAGGTCAAACAGTATAGTTGTGGGATTGAACACCGTGGAAAATGTCCCTCCTCAAGAACTTGCGTATCACGGCTCTACCGCCGCCATTTTGGAAGAAAAAAAATAGGATTTTTCCCGGCGAGAGTTGTATAATAACAGGCTTCTGTTCATTTCATTATCTTGCTAAAAAAAATGCCGAAAATGACTGAAAATTCGCTCCGTCCAAGCTGGCCTAACCCCTTAAGGGTACCTTATTAGAATTTTCCAAATAATCAATTTTTTATATTTCGGTAGTACACCATCTGAAGAATGCTCAGTTCAAAATTCGTAGCGATGTAGAGTCTACGACTATAAAAATGACCCGTTCGTATCTAAAGTACCTAGTTAAACTTTAAACGCGTTTTTCTCAAAACACGTTTTTTAAAAGCTATGGAAGTCCTAACAAAAAAATAATCAACCGATTTAAAAAATTCTTGCGGGATTTCGTTCGTTACTAAATTCTCCACGGAATTATCTGTGATGGTACAGTGCGGCCAATCGTCTTCTTTTAATAAACATTTTCATGCGTAAAATTACCCGTTTTTTCGATGTTTGTGATTCAAACGTCTGCCAACACATGAGATTACGATATTTTGCTACGACCGTAGATGCTTCCACGAACAATTTTATTATCTTTAAGAATTTTCGTGGAAGAACAGTCAGCAGTACTAGATAAAATTAAAAAAAAATTTGTTTCTTTAAAAACGTACAAATACAGTCAAAAATATTTTTCAACACTACGACGTTTACTATTTTGTAAATAAAATCCTAAAAATGACCTATTCCTGGTGATTTGATAGTAGGGTATCCTTAAATAGTTGTCAGTAATTTCACTACGCACTGGCACGTTTCATTTTTATAGACTTTTCGTAAGAATTCCCGGTATTACAAGTTCTAGGCCGGCGTGCATGTTCTTTCTGGACTTCCGGTTAGACACAGTCAGCACAAGCATCCGCGTTTATTCTAGTCGGCTGCATAAGGCCCCGCTTCAGCCAGCAGCTCGACCGCCGACTCGCTCATGCGATCACGTCTCATCCCGAAGGAACGTCCAAAATCCCGTCGGAGAGGGCGCACTGATATTCCTGACAATGCACAGCGCATGTTACCGCATACCCTACGAAACACACCAAGTGAAACGCTTCGGAATTGCGGGTTTACCGAGTCAAACTTCCGCCCCGACGAACCCGGCGCCGTTCAATTTGCGAAGGAAATCGCGATACAACTGCGCGGCACTGGAACAATCGCCTGGAATCCGATTTTTTCGGGACGGCGGCGAGATTTCAGCAGATATCGAAGTTCATGCCCCCGGGGGAACGTATTTATTACTTTCGTTTATTTGCGGAATCCCGCGAGCTGCCATTTTAATGCAATATTTTTGCAAACGGTCTCTGGTCGAGTTCGGTTGATCTAGTCGTACATGTCCGATTGCATACGCGGGTGTACTACTCGCCTGACCGCGCGCGGGGTTGTACTACTTGCCTGTAGCTGTGTGTGGTTATGCGTTAACAGTGTGGGATTGTATGCTTGATGCTTTTATCTACGTATCCATGAGCAAAGCGACGTAATAAATCCTCAACTTCAGAAAGCGCAACGTAACGGTCAGAAATTATACTTGCCGATACTTTTTCACGATTATTGTAGCGAAACTTTCATCCGGGGAACGTGTTTATCCCCCTCCAGTTACGGCGAAGTTTCTTCAAGAAGTTTCATGGAGACTCGATTGTAGTTACTCATACGCCGGCATACTTTAATGAACCTTCCAATACTGTTTAGAAACTGCCTGCGACGCGAGGCGCGTTTAAGTCTGTCTCTACTTTGGGCCCACCTTCGTTGCTCGTATATTTCGAAGTTAAGAGAAGATGGAGATTCCTTATGTAGTTACACCCGTAGCTCTCGCAGCGAGTTTCGAATTTTTCCCAGGAGAATTTTTTCATGCTCAGCCAAGTTAGAAAATGTCTGCTCCAGCGAATGAAATTTTCTTGCGAGGCATCGCTGGGTAACGACAGCTGTCGTATCGAGTAAACGGTGATGGGGAAAATGTGTAATTGCATGTGTAGTAATCATCGTTAAAGGAACAAATTGCTATATTATTCTTGGTGAAACTTGGATTTCATGTAATCAATAATAAAGCGAGTAACGTTTATAGAATACTAATGACTAATTAATCTGTGACTGTCCCGTTAAACATCCATGTCCGTGGATTATCACGTTAATCGCGTTTGCCAGTGAAATCCTCGGCGAAAACAAAGCTCTGGTAACTTTCTACCATCGGAAACCAGCATTGCCACTCCATTAAATAATGCAAACCATTCCGTCGAGTTCGTTAACTGTCCACGGCGCGTTCAGTAAAAATTAGCATTAATTGGCTGACTGCGCAATCGAATTGCAACGAAGGAATATAAGAAGTTTCCATTGCAGAATAACGTAATCGCGGATAAGGTACCAGCATCCCAGTGATTTCATCGCGTTACATTACCATTAGCGCGATAAAACGAAACGTAGGAAATCTTATCTGAAACGAAAACGTTGGGAGGAAAGATTCTGCAATTAATTATCGCGACTAAACTAATAATCTATAACTTCGACATAAAACTCTCAGCTAAATTACTTAATTCCCTACATAAATATGTCCTCTTCCTTTCCAATTACATTGCAAGACGGGAAATACAGAAAAAAAAACTTTCAAACGGAACGTTATCATGATCTTCGCTTGTACAAATTTTACTTACGATTAATTACTAACGAAGTACACTTGTTACGTTTTACTTGAGTTGCTATCTGCGACGTTAAACGAAAATTAGTTCGGGGAATCAAAAATTCAGCATCCATCTCCGCGCTGCTTCCTCGGCGGACTTTAATTTTGGTAGTTAGTAGAACGCGAGACGAATGTTAGAGGGAGTGGGAACAAATTTGCAAAGTTAATTCGACAAATTTCGCAGGAAACGAGACGGTGGGGCGGGGGAGAGGTCTGCGACAGAAGTAGAGGCGAAAGAAGAACAGGAGAGCCACACTGAGATTTGCAAATTCGAACTCTGGAGTTCCGCCCGCTCCGGGAAGAGGGGACACGACGACTGTAATTATTCTAGCTGGAATGTCGCGTCTGATTACAATAGCCACGGCGTACAGACTAGCTTAACTCGATCTTCTTCAAGAGGAACGGCGGTCGGAAGAGATACTCCGCTGACATTCTCAATTTCGCGTTGTCCTCCGGGGACTATCGCACTTCCCGCTTTCGTGGACACGCAAATTTTCCACCTCGCTCTCGCTGCCTCCCTTAAGCGTACTAAACTGTCCCTCTTGCATGTTAATGGAAAATTCTGAGCAAATTAGATGACGAACAGTGAAGAGTAAACACTTCACTACGAGTTCGCAGCGAACGGTTAATAAAGGTGTATAATTTTTCAGCACTGCAAATTGGTAGGGGCGTTCTGCCCTAGTTAGTTAAAATGTCCTATCTAGCATTTTTTCATTTTTCAAGATATGTTGAAATATTCGAAGTCCCACGCGTCTTTTACCTTTCAAGTAAAGTTAGAAAACTCTACGTGCTTCATAGAGATCTATAAACAGTCTAATGTATTTAACCTAACTTCTGTCTAAATGTTTAAAATGTTCTATCTGAAACAATTAATTAATTCGTACGTTAATAATACATTACTTGCTGGTACACGTATTACAAAAATTATATTAGGCTGTTACGAAATAATGACAACATGTTTTAATTTGAATGAAGGAAAATAAGGGCGGTACAAAGTAAATAATAAAACTTCAGTTTTCTCAGTTGTTTCAAAATGCTAGATAGGACATTTTAACTAAGGAGGGCAGCGTTTATTTCTCGAGAGCCAATCCCGTTTTAAGCTATATTTAACTTAAAGGAACATGGCGAATTACAGTCATACATTCTTAAATAGACGGACTCGACTGTAAGTAGATTAACCCTGACACTGGTCAGACAAGTGGTATAATCGCGCGCGCAGTCCGGCCAGTAGTATAACTCAGACAGTGCGGAGACAAGTGGTATAAGAGATCAGAATTACCATTACTCCGAGAGATCTGTGGCAGCTAATAACCACCATAGCGCGGAGTCATGACGACTGCAAGACGTGCAACGTATCAGTAAATTGGTCGTTATTGATCCGCATAAATTTCGCGAAATCGAATCCCCCGGGAACGCCAATCGCATCAGGGTGCTCCAACCGTTAGCTGTTTAACGGTGTAATATTACAAATGCATCTGGATACCGGCGAATTCTCGGCGTAACAAGCAAACTTCCGGGCGGAACGTTTCCATGCCAATACGTAGAATCAATGCGAGTGTACCACCTTTCAGGATGAAAGCCATCAACGGGGGACTATGGGGGCAAGCCAGCTTCAGCGACCGTGGGAAATTTCATTGGTCACGCAACGCCTTAATGGACGATCCGGTGTATTTACTTACACATTTCAATTTCAGCCTGCCCTCGGGTATCTCCGACGGGCGATCTTTATATGTACACGCGTACGTAGAAATACACCGCGCACAGGCACAGGTACATACATCTCCAGTCTAACTCCATTCAGTGGCAGACCGCAAACGCGCACCCATGCGAACCGCAGTCGATATTCACAGATATGCAAATCCTCCGTGTAGCCTTACGCTCTTAAAGACGGGCGCGCCCCATTCCGCCGCGTGCTTTCGAACATCCTTTCATCAGGAATCACGCTTAATCGACTTCATCTGGCCCGATCGAACGGGACTGGACTTTTTAATAGGATTCCCATGCAGATGCGGCCACAGTAATCGATTCGGCGCGGTAATTACCATACGATTCAGTTATTACGTTATTACGACTCTGATTATAATAGTCGATTATTTGATCCCGTAGAGTCGGCGTACGGCCTGGATATTTGGAAATTGATTTCGCCCGGTTCGAGGCAGTTTGCAAGCCAAGTAATCGCCGGCCAGGGAATGTGTAATTAGAAATTATATCTGCACGGTATCGCTAATATCTGCGAGTCTAGTCGTGGAAAGATAACTTGCTTCATGCAGGGAGCGCAATGATTTATGGGGATAATTAAGGGACGTTGGACGTATTCGTTAAGCGCATCTTCATCGGGCGGAAAATGCGACGGGCCGCGGTACGCATTGCCAACGATTATTTATTTGACCGAAAGTACAGCGACATGTTTCGCGTTAGATTTAAAATCGCAGAGTTTTATCTAGATAAGCGAAAGTCGCCTCGCAAACATCGATTTATTCGAGCGTGGTTGTAAAATTAAATAGAATGGTGAATCTGCGAGCTTTGACGTGACCGTTTCAGACAAAGTCAAATTCGGAACGGCGAGTCGACGTTTATTCAGCAAATAACTAATCAGAAGACCAACTGCGCGATCCGAAAAATCAATCGGAAGCTACGATTCCAATCGAACTTTCAACTACGTATTTTCCAGGGAACCGTTGATTTTCAACCTGCTGTGTATCCCCCTTCTTCATCAATTGGCAAACGATTGCCACTATTCGTGCCGTATCACCATGCTTCGTAAGAAATCCGAATACGGCACGCTCTTTTCGTTTCGACAAATATTGTCCTCGTCACAGCAAAACCTGCGTCGATCGAATTTGTCTGCTGTTAGTTTGAAAATCATTTTTATTCCGGCAAGAAATCGCTTTTGTTAGAACCCCGTGTGATTTTCACAGTTTCAAAACTAGACACGGCGAAACAGTTTTATAGTGCGTTACGTGGTTCCCTTGCTACTATTCCATGTTTGGCTAGACAAACTTTTATTAGAATCATTATTTACAAAGATATGGAAGCGGTTCTGACTACGTGCTTCACCCTCAACGTTTCTCTGTTGATTTTCTACCCCGATGGACAATTTGATCCTGCAGTTAAGCAGGATTACTCGCGAACTGCTATAAATCAGCGAGATTCATGACTGCGTGTAGCGGTAAACACCGTTGACCCGCCTCCCAAAAATGTTTACGAGTGCAGCTTTTGAAACTCGACTTTGCTGAACGCTCTGTCAAGGTGTAGGTACGAAAACGAGTCATTTCCCTTATTGCGACCGTTAATTACTTCTTGGCGAGATTTAACGGCGAACAACGCCACAGGGTGTATTGTGCAGATTTGCATCCGGCAACGCGCCGAACATTCCGGTGTCCTAGATTATAAATGATTTGTCGCGCTTGGCTCGTGAACTTCGAGAACCTAGCGACTGATGAATAGATACACAGTTAGCGCAATGTTTCAGGGATCTGTTTGACAACTTTTCATTCGCGGAATTATATTTTTCATGTTTAATGAAATTCTAAATTCCAACGGACTGTTTAGTTCCTAGCTTCAACTGCTACTGCAAACCGCAAATGCTTCGGTTCATTTATCAAGCCTTGAACCGACATCTTGTAAACCGAGATTCGAGTTAGTAATCCTGTAATTCGCTGGAAAACATTAGAAGGGAATCTAGAGACATTTCGCTGAAAGGAGTCGCGGCGTGTGTCACGCTTTCACCATTTTTATTAAGTGGTGTCCGTGGTGTTCGTGTGTGATGGGACGCAAGAAAGTAGGATGATACTTGTTTTATGTGCCGCTCGTTTTTCACGGCCGCGTAATATCTGCCTTCAACTTTTCTCAACTCGCGTGGCCCGCGATACCCGCCACCGCACCCAGCTCTGCCACGTTGGCGTCGCTTTCTTTCGATTTTTTACCGCGAGCGTCGACAATTTATCTCGTTGATCGTTCTTCCGAGAGTTGCCCATAAAAGTCGTTACACCAGCCCGTGGAATCGGTTCGCTCGAACCAGCGCGACCGAAATGGATGCTTGTTACCGAACACGTGAGACTGAAAAAAAAAAAAAAATAAAGAAACGCTCCTCATCCGCAACGATAAATTCCGCGAATACTTTCGATACAGTGGTGGAAGTTGAATCGTCTCAAAGAGAGACACGTTTCTTTTTTGGCAAGTAGAACGGAGAATCGACGTGAGCACAGGGTCTGTAAGTACGTATTTGTTTCGCATTTTCTCTGTATCTTTTCCACGCGAAGTACGTCTTTCTCCGACGACAAGAGTATCACGGGAACGTCTATCGGTGTTTCGTGACGAATTTCGACGCGAAAGAACCGGTAACGAGCAATCCCTGTCGCAGGATCGTTTCGTCCGACGGATCGTGACGGGAATCGGGCGGTGGTTTTGATTGGGGTCGGCACTGGAAACACGGAGACACTGATTCGTCGATGGAACGACGAGTGGCTTCGTAAATATTTTAAGCAACGCCTGTCGTCGCGTTCCCGGTTCAGCGCGACTGGCGATAAAGTAATAAAGAGGATTTCAGATTGTGAATAGAACGGGTTGAAACGTTTCAACAGGTGATACGGTATTTAAAGGTACCACGCGATGGCGGGATGACTTCTTAATGCGAGAGCTTTAGCACAGTCGTCATACGAACTAATTTCGGAATATTATCATAGCTTTACCGATGTCTCCTGAATCTTCGAACGGTTCATTGATAGAATGAGTATGATGATTACAGATGATTTACAAAATAAAGGCCAGTCGCAGTAAGCAGCAAGTTTTCTCCAAGATGCAAGAAGCACGAAGAAGTTGGAGCGTTATTTTGAAGAAACCGAGTCAACAAGCATCCTGGCGGAGTTTCTGATGGGAAATTCCGTGCCAACGAACGCAGAAGAGGAAGAAGAAGTAGAGGGGCGATAAATAGGAACGGGGGGACAAAGAAATTGGGGTCCTTCGATGATATACGCTCGGTTCTCGTTACTTTCCGCGTCGGTTGCTCGTCACGAGTATCACCTCAACCGCAGCCGCATTTTCATTACTCGACACGTCACGATTCTTCTAGACAGGAAATGAAAGCTGCTGCTTAGCCCGCGTTCCGCGAACTCTGCTTTTGAAGCGGGAGCTGAGCTATGCCGGGACTGAAGGCAGGGAGGAGGAGGAGGAGGAGGCGACGGAGGAAGAGAATTATTCGAGAACGACGACGAAGGAGACCGGGGGACGACCGAGCAACAGGGAAACAGGGAGAGAAACGGACAAAAGCGGTCGGTTGAAAATTCTCTTAACTGCGTTTTCTTTCCGGCTTCGATAAGTTTTGGACGGGAAGAACAGTGTACAAATACCCCTTTGTTTAACGTTCAATGAGACTGTCGTCGGAATGGGAAGGGAGGAAGGCCAGAGGACTTTGTTATTTCCTTCCTGTTACGGTACAGGCGGGGGGCGGATTTACTTAACGCCGCGACTCCTTGCCCGGAAATTAAAGTTCTTGCTTATCCTCTGCCTCGTGCAGACTATTTAAACGTGGATATTACAAGGAAGGCCAAGCGGAAATCACGAGCACCGCGGATCTTTTATATGTCCTCGCGGTGAAATTGTAATGAGATCCTTTGCCCGCCACTGAATTTACGCGGCCTTTTAGTCACTTGGCCGTTCCCCTAGTTGGAAGAAGTGGTGCCGCGTCGTGGCAGCGGAATCCGAGTTCCGTGTCCTTAAACGACATAAAGTAATGAGAACGCAAGGCTTCAGTAATGGTCTATGGTTCCTCAAAGTCCCATCAGAAAACTCATTTTTAACCTGTCCCAGAAGCGTCTACGTAGAATCGTCGCCCGCCTGTCCCTCGCCTGTAAACTATGCGAGTCCACCGCAATCACGTTCTTTCCCTCGCCTGCCGCGAGTTAACAGGCAGATGTGGAAAAAAAAAAAGGAGAACATTTTTCGTTTCCACGGGAGTGCCAGCGATTTCAGTACTCGAGGGGATCGACAACCGTAACAAACCCTTTGTGCGCGGCGACGAACGAACAGAAAAGAAAAATCCTCCGCCGCCGTTGTTTTCACGGGGCGCTGTACGTTACCTCCTTTGAAGACCGAGGAAATTCATCACGCGGGAAACGGGCGAATCATCGCGGGGGGCGCAACAAAGCGTCCGTTTCCTCGGCGAGTATTATCCAAAGATCATTATCCGAGTTCGTCGGCCGATCTATCCACGGAAAAACTTGGATGGATATTGGCCTGCCGACAGACGGGCGGACCGACGCTCCCATTCAGCCTCCAATTAATCCACGCATTTGGAGTACGTTGGTTAATTGTCCGGGTATCTTCACGCCGGACGAGCCTGGAGCTCGATGAAAATGCGGTGCACGCCGGCCGCCAAGTGCTCCACGTATCATTGCATACTGCTAATCCAGATTAGAGTCCATGACACAATATTCACTAGTGATAATCAGGATCCCGGGCGGGCGTGCGTGAAACGGAATCTTCTTGGCAGGCTCTCCGACCAGCGGGTCGCACTGGACGCGAACGGACGAGGATATAAATATGTTTTGCACCGAATATTTCTAGCGGAACCGGTGCTGACTCGCAAGAGATCGACGATCGGAAGGACCGCCGCTTAGGGCGGATGGCAGAACGGAGAAGTGGCCGGGGCACTTTAATAATGGAAAGTCGAAAAGGACCCACGCCGCGAAGTTATGAAATTCCGCGGAAGTAAGAAAGAGTTACGCAGCGTTCAATTTGTATAATGTATTCAAAATACGGTCGCGCGAAAGTGCGGCGGGTCGAATTTGCAATTATAATTGTTCGGATTAAGCCGCGCTACGGTTTCGGTCACACGAAACAGCCTCGCGCCTCCCCCGAGGACCCGCGAGAAGCCTCGAAAATGGGAGCGCAGCACTCGTGCAACGAGAAAAATAACTTTAACGAGAGTACGCGCGAATTTCACCGGGGTGCAAAAAATATTTATAACTCCGCCGTTCGTTAAGAATGACGGAGGAAGGCCGCGAAGTCGCGACGGGCCGGATTGAACGGTGGCCAGAAATCTTGCGCACGAAACGGTCGAAAATATTATCCTCCGGCGGCAGAGATACCTTGTCACTTGGCACGCGCGGTGTCTGCGAAACCCGATACACCACGCATTTGCGAACGTTTAATTTCACACTGTAACCATTGCATTAATTTCCCAGTGCACTACATCATGATCGGAATCGACAGCCGGAGGCACTTGATCACAGATCACAATCCTGAACGTGGGGTTGGACGTTGCTCCGCGATCGAATCCCTACATCCTGCGCGACGAACGGGATCGCGGTGACAAGTCGTGGTACAGCGGGCAGGTGAAAAGAGAAAATGGAAACAATAGGGAGGATCGGACACGATACTGGTAACAAGTGGAAAAACTCGACGGCTAGATCCGACGGTCGTTGTGGCGCGCGGCGAGCCACTGACTGCCTCCACCAATTCCACGCCTTTCCCTGTCCTCCCACCTCCGTGCACCGCCACCTCCGCCGATCACCCTTGCACACCCTCTTCGCGCTGTCCTCGACAACCCCAGGCGCAAACGCCACGACGATCCCCGTTCCTCCATCCTCCTCTATCCTTCCAACCCATTCTCTCTCCTCCCTCTCCCACCCCCCCCTCTCTCTCTCTAGCTCCGCCACCCTCCCTCGCTCTCTATCCCACCTCGATTCTTCCACCCTTTCATAATGCTCCCCGTGTTATTTCATTCTTTGCGTCGTTCACCGAATTCCAAACTATATTATTTTTACCCATTTCGCTCCGCCCCAATTTGTCCCCCCCCCCCCCCCGTTTTGGAAGTCGGAGACAACAGCGGGGAATGGGGATTTTGGGTTCGGTACTTTGTTGATTTTCACGTGCCCCTATTTGGTCGCGGTTTTACGCCCTCGAATTCTTGTTCCGATTTTTTCAATTTTTCTCTTGCCCCCCCTTTTTCACACGTAGGTTTTATTATTTATTGCCACGAGCCGGAGACGGGCTCTGCTCGCCTGAACATTTCTGTTGATCTTTGCTTGGATTCAATTTTATTCGTCGGTGGCGCTTGAATCGCTGTTTCCTTTATTTTTGTTCTACAGATCTGCAGTCGGGGCAGGAATATTTTCCTGCCGATCTTCAACCATTCCTATCATGTAGTCGCTTTTGTTCGTTTACACGCATCGTCGCTTTTGTTTGTTCAATTTGCGCGTTGCGTCGCGAATTTTCATATTTTTCCCTCGACGCCTTGAAATTCGTCTGTTTGGCCCCGCTTTATCTCGTAGTCACACTCCCCGCGATCCTCTGTTTCGCTTCTGTTCTTTTCCTCTCCTTCCACTCGGCCCTCATTCCCAAGCTCGCCCGTCCCCGCTCCCATTACTCGTCCCCTGCTTATATCTAGGACAGTGGAACTGACGTTCCGATACAAACCTATCGGATCAATCGAGCGTGTAATTGATAGGTTTGCTCGGACGGCGCTACCCTGCCTTCCAATTATTTCATTAAGAAATCGGGTGCGTTAAGTTTTGAATTGCAAATTGCGAGCCACTCTGGCACAGGGACAGAGAGGGGCGGGGCGAGACTGGCGACGAGAGTGAAACAGATAATCGCGAAGGCGGGGGGAAATAGGGCTAAACTAAAAACAGTGTCGACTAGCCAAATTCCTCTGGAACACCACGCGATATCGGCGTGGAACCGTTTGCACCACTTGTTCGTTACCTGCGACAACCAGAGCCCTGGGATTACCCGCGCACCGAATCGTTTTCGGGAAATCGTTCTCGAAATCAATTGGGCTTGATAATCGTTTCACCTTCCACTGTTAGGCAATCCTGCACGATTTCAATCGATTCGAAAGCTGTTTCGCAGTCGCGGACCGTGGGCGGCGCAAATTATTGCAAGTTCCATGGAACTCGAGGCAGAGTCCTCTGATATTCCTTCGGTCTCGATCGGCTTGGAATAAAGAGCGGGACCATTTGAAAAGGAACACAACGATTTCATTTCCTGCCGCCCGCTGATGTTCCCGTTTTTACTGTCTCCTGCCTCGCTTTCCGCGTCGCATTATATTTAAATCAACGCCATCTTCCGCGTCAGCTGTTTTTACAATCGTCCCGCAATGCTCCGATACTGTCCGCCCGATGAACGGTATATTGGAGCAACGTGGAACGCGGAGGTATTGAACGCCGGCGAAAAGCAGCCGCTAATTCGGCCCCGCGAATTCTCCACGCGAAACACGCGCAATTCCTCTGTATTGTGGAGAGCCCGTGGGGGGGGGGGGGAGGAGGAGGGAAATAACAAAAATAATAGAAGCTCGGAATTTACGAAGTCTAATTTGCCGTTATGCTTCCTTGCAATTTGCGGCCGCCGTTCACGTTTCCTTCTATACCGAAAGGAAACAGACCGAAAAGGAGGAAACGGCCAACAGAAGGTCTGACGTTAAGGCAACTAGCTTTGGAAAATGCGAGCCACGTTACAATCAACGCAAGCACGAGATCTCTACGTTTCGTTAATTTCGAATAAAATCAAATAATCCAATTTATATTTGCTATCTACGGGGGAAGGAGACCGCAGGTGTTTCACATCCCGAGGATATTACATTCTAATTTCTACTTCTCTATGATCGCAGACGAACAGCATCCGATTATCCAACCGAATGGACACCGAAACGGCCACCGATCGGTGGATGTGGCAAAGCGGTCACGCGCCGGTCGTAAAGTCGATGGAAGACGGTACCCGCAACATTCTGACGCGGAGTTGGTAATCGCGTTAAAAATTTCTGCCGCGGTTCGAAACCGGCCGGAAGTTGTTGAAGTGCAACGCGGGAATTATCGGCAGCAAATACGCGGCGGCCAGCATTATTCTGCAAAGCTTCGCGATGCGTTTAACTGTCGAACAAACTCAGGCCGTGTTTAACCGTGCCCGACCGCGTTTAGTTGTGTTTAAGCTTTGCCCCGCCAGCGGAAAACGGCGGTCACCGTGCCGGATTTATTTCATATTAACCGTGCAGAATTATTTCATGTGTCGCCGGGCAATGCAGTAATCCTACAACGAATTGCAGTCGAACTGCTCCCACGGCCGGAACCCCGCCTTTTCTTCCTCCCGCCGCGTTCTTGTTCTGTCACGGGCAAACCCCCCCCCCACCCCCACCCCCACCCCACCCCGCTCCTCCTTTTCCGCTACTTTATCCTCTATGAAACTGGAAACGCAGTTTCGCGGCGCACCAGATCGCGTGCTTTCAAAACGATCGTCCAGAATGAAATATAATATTCCCCGCTATATATACAGGCTTTCCCAGCGGTCCCCGTAAAACAACCGAACAATATTCGGTACACTTTCCTGTTATATTTGTAGCCCTTTGTCAGAAAACCAGAAAAACACGGCTGGTTTAGCGCGTGTAAAACGCTCGGAAATTGAGGATACGTGTTTTTTTCTGTAAATTCCCGCAAACGTCCGCATGAAACAACAATCACGCGTGATTGTCATTTACAAACCGTTGATGCGCGCGGTTACCGTGATAGAAGGGGCGAGATTTTATTATTAGTGAACAGAAATAATCGTGCTTTAGAAATGAAAGCTTCTGTTTTCACGATATGAGGTGCATTGAACAGGCTACTCCCTGAATTTCACGAGGCAGAAGTGAGGGGGCTCGTGACAATAGAAGAATCGTCCAGTGTCAATCAGTGTGATGGAATTAAAAGCTTAGACGCAGAGGCACCATCGATCGGTTATAACCTTCTGAATTTTCCATCGCGTGGCAACGCGGAAAGGACGCGGAATTCCGGAGGAATCCGTCTTGGGACAACTATCGGAGGCGGGCGCCGGGATGAAATTGATTCGGGAACCGGCGGAAAGAGTTCGCCAAACTGGGAGAGCAATGATCGCGCCTCACGCGCGTGAGCCAGATCCGCGGGGATGACCTCGTTTCCCCATTCAAATCACCGCGCTCGATCCACTCCATTTTCATGCTCATTTTTTCCAACGACCATCGCGCGCGAGCCCCTCCGCCACGGTTGAACGGAGAGCCCCGATACCCGTAAATCAAAAGACAATCGAAAGGAAAATCCGATCAGACTCCTCGCCGGGAGCGGAGGCGGCTGGGTGCGCCGACAGAAATGAAGTGTCAACAACAGCGAACGGGGAACGACCCTCTGGTTTTCGCCCCGTGTCGATACACCGTGTCTCTTTCCATCGTGCACGCCATCCAGCCGGTGTAAATTACGTTCCGAACCAGTGTTTTCGCCGCGAATGGAGGTGGCCAGAGAAGGTTTCCAAACGTAGACGCGGAGGGTAATAAAATAAATTGCAGCACTTAGCGAGAGGCTCCAACCCTCCGCTGGCCACCGGAACGCCGCCCGCCAGCCGAGTTACCACTCTACCTTCCTGCTAGCTTCCGTCGACTAAGCTACCTCGATTAGCGATGCTTAATACATCCCTCCGCCAACTTCATGGGCTCGAAACGGCCGGCCACCTTAACTGCTCGATTACTACTACTTCGTCGGCCAGCCTTCCTCTTTTAACTTTTAACTCAAGCTGCCTGGCTGCGTCGCTGGCGGCACCCGACGGAGGAGGAAGGGGGAGGGGGAGGGCTGTGACGGGATCATATATTGGGGAGTTGCCTGAAATTTCGGAGATCAAAGGAAGAGGCTCTCGGCCGCAGAACCGGAGATCGGAGCTCCATATTGGATTTGCTCTCTTGAATATTTAAAATTCGATGGATCAGTACAGGGATCCGTGTGTTTGCCTTCGAGATAAATCTTGCGGGGTTGAAAGTGATACGGGGGATGTGTCTTCTATTGGATAATGAGATACGCGGGGAAAATATTTGTATTCTTCGTGCGAGGGGGGGAAGATGGCGCATTAATTCTTGATTATACGAAGTCGTGAACGGGACACGGTGAACTTTTTTCATTACTGTTCGAGGCTTTCTTCGGTTTTAAGAACACTTCTAACTAAACGCTGGGACCGCTATCGATTCCCCCGTGACAGCTTCCATCGACCGAACTACTTCAATCAGCGATACTTAATATGTTCCTCTGGGAGCGGCGCAGACTGAACCTCAAGGTAACTCCTCGATTACTTCTTCGCCCGAGTTCTACTCTTTGCCTAGTGGCTCCTACCAACTTCCGTAGAAGTGGCCAATTTAGCCAAGAATTCATCGCTAAGTAGAAAGTTAAATTTTATATTATATACAAGTGGCACTCTAGTCGATAAGAAGAGTTAATGTCGTTATTAATAAGCCAACTAATACAAAGCTGGAGTTTACGTTTTAAAACCGCGAGCGTTATGGTTGAAGTGTTAAAGTATTTGCAGAAAGTATAATCAATAAACCTAAGTTTGCTCTCCTACGAAATATCCTCGTTATTCAGAATTACAAAGTCAGAGCGTCCGCTTCTTTCGAATTACAGATATCGATAACTTGGATATGAATGTTTGATGCCTCTTCGAACAATATACTCACCGAAAGTGCATAATTCGAAGTTCATAAAATGCACGTGCAGCTTTACATTACCTTTGTCTGAATATATGCATGAGAATTGAGAGTAAGGAGCAACTCCGGCACAAAAGTGATCGTGAAGAAAACATCAAGTTCAGTGAGAAAGACAAGCGCCGTGAATGCTGGGTGAAAATATTAGGAAACACTTTGGTGTGTTTATACAGATCATCATGAGAGAAAAAACACTCTTATCTGAGGGATCCTTTTTGAGGTGACTATATATCCTAACATAAACAGTTATAGGTAGGAACTTCTCGGACGTTCATAGAAGTTTGAATTATCTTATTGCTGCACTACTTCATAGTTGGGCATTATTCGAGTAAACTTTTATTCAAATGATCTCGAAATCAAGTTATTCGAGAGTAACGAATAATTTTTTATTTATTTACTTATTCGAAAATTTATTCGGCTAATGCCCAACTCTGTTACCCAGATTTTTTACATTTTCGTGGACCTCTAGCTTCCCATCAACTAAAGCGAGGACACATCAGGAGTTAGTAAAGAGGATTAATTTTGTTGAATAATCTGGCAGGTTTTCGACGGTGAGCCTTCTGCCTTTCATCCTGAATATGGTTATATCATCTCCTCGACCAAGGAATAACTACATAAAAATTCACATAGTCGAGGATACACAGGGTTTTAAAAGAAGTTGAGCTTGGGCTGCCTGACGTGAACATTTAGCGATCAAAGGTTACGTAATACACGAAAACACAATTTGAGGTATCTACACATAATTCGACACAGGTTCATTCGATTGATCGATTTACGCAACCCTTCATACATAAATTGAGTTAGTATTTATACATTCGTACCAGCATTACCATTGAATATGACCGAGGCCAGGCACGATTGTAAGAAATTAAGATGCACGCAATAATAATGAGAATAATCGTAAACGAAAAAGTTAGCGACCGCCAATTTCTTATGTAACTATTCGTTTCACACGATGTCACGTATTTCCGTATATTGGATGCAAATCATGCGTTTGGAATCTATTTAATCCACTGAACACACTCCTACAAAAGTATGATTTTCATCTTATCCCTCAGTTTTCACGACTTTGAATGTTACTTCGTAAAAATTCATCCCAAACAAGTTTCATTATTGTAGTACAATGAAATTAAAGCACGCTTGCACATACTGCGCTTCTAAAATTTAATATTGAACACAGTCAAGGTGGATAAAGTTTCTGGATAGCTGTTCATTGATAAACAAGGCGTTTTAAAATCAAACCGGAAGACCAAACGCGTAAACACTTATCTGGTCTTTTAATAACTTCCTGGACTAAAGAGTATCACTTTTGTAGGAAATATGGCATTTAATGGGTAATCGTACATGGAAATAAAATTCGTAGACTATATTTAATGTAACAGAGCCCACCTCGCGTAACGTCACACATCGCTTCAGACAATGGCTATGTGTATTCACTTTAAATTAATGTACATATTAACGGCGAGTGCCATGACACGAATTTTCGACTCGTATACAGCACCCGGCCTTTATAAATACATTTGGCTCGGCTCGGTCACGAAACATTTAAGTTAATACTTTAATCGGGTTCGGGTTAGCACGCTCCTATGCGTATAACATTCTGTGCAACGGGTAGTCGTTATAAACATAAAGGCGTAATACCTGTGCCGCCGATGACCAAGTCTTCTGGTTAAATTCTGTGTACTATCGAAAATGAGTTTCGTGGAAGTTTATGATTTTTACTGGAATCAGAATGCTGGTATGTGGCTGTCACAAGTACAGAGACACTTACTCCCACGTAAAGCTCGATGAATGAAAATTGCTGTTCAATTACAGTCGATTAATCACCGACGACTTTAAGATTAAACTTCTCTTTTAAAAAAAGGTGGCACTCTCGCGACCAGTAGGAAAGAGTTTTCCGTATGACTGAGGAATACAAAAGTCTTCAGCTCGATGGAAAATGTAATGGGAGCGTGAAAGTCGAATTCGGATTCTAATCGATCAAATCGTGATTTCAGATCCACGGACAAACAACTTGCCGTTCATTGGATCGCCCGTTCTCATTCCACTTATCATGTTCTTGTATCTGTACTTCGTTTTGAAAAGTGGACCGGAGCACATGAAGGATCGAAAGCCGTACAACTTGATTACCTTCGTGAAATGTTTCGACGTCTTTCAAATCCTCGCCAATGGGTACATAGTGCAGCAATTCATCAGCGTAGGCTGGTTTACGGAGATATCGATGTTCTGCGAACTACCGGATTATTCTTACAGACCTAGCCCATACAAGGTACAGAAATTATTACAATACTCATCAAAGTAGTTAGAAGGTTACCTAATTAAATGGCAAAAATGTTGATTTTTGTTGTTTTCATTCTCGAAACTTTGAATGCGAGTCGACAATAAGTAGATTTATTATATAGTAATTAATCAGGCTTGAGTTTCAATCAGGTTACAGTATTATTCATTTATTGGAATGTTACTAAATTCAAATGCTGAACACGAATACCAATGCGTTTTGTGCAAACAACTGAATGCAATCGGGACATTCATTAATATTCACTATTAATTTCGTCCGCTTTTATAGCTGTCTTACATAATGTGGCTCGGGACAATGCTGAAGCTGATCGACCTGATCGAAACGGTGGTATTCGTGCTGAGGAAAAAGGACAGTCAAATATCGTTTTTACATCTCTACCATCACATATCGACGCTGATGATATGTTGGATCATGACGAAATACGTCCCAGTGGCAATGGCATCTTTCACCCTTCTGATAAACTGTGCTGTACACGTTATCATGTACACTTATTATTTATTTAGCGCGTTCGGCGAGAATACGCAGAAACTGTTGGCACGATTCAAACCCGTGTTAACTATCACCCAAATGGTAAGCAGCGATAAACTATAATATGAAGGGTCTGCAGAGTGAACTATGACGAAGGACCGAAGAATTTAGGAGCATGTATCACTCACAATTACCATTATTTGGAAGATACCGAGGAGCGCGCGTTAATTGGTCCCCATTGCATGCTCCTAAATTCTTTGCTCTTCTTCGAGTTACTCTCCCTATTGTCACCAGTTCAAAGACTAGATTATTTCACGCATTTCTTTCACTGCTCCGACAGGTACAATTTATCCTGATAATGGTGCAAAACGCACAATCGTTCTTCCCATCCTGCCCAGTAACGAAGATACCCGGCACAATATCGATAATCAATCTAATCATCAACTTCTACCTATTTTATAACTTTTACCAGAAGAAATATAAGTCTACCCAGAAGAGAAGCTGAACTCACGCTCGAATACTCAACAAATAGAACATTCCTCCAAGATTTTTGCGACCGATAAACTTCAGGACTCTTCAGTGCCCTAAAATCACACAGCTTAGACGCCGTTTGTATTCATCAACGTACCGTGAGGAGCTACATCGAATAGTTTTACAAGGAATATGGATGTCAGTGACCGCTCGCGCGTAATCGTTGACTTAAACTTAAAAGAATGCTTACCCGATCAACAGCGTTGCGTTTAACATTTTAAAAGTTGATTTGAAAGAGATTTTACCAGTGTCGAATTTGGCGTCGGAGGAGTGTAAACATTTCTGGAACACTCCTTACGGTATTTACACGCCCAAAGCGTCTCAATTGAATTTCAATTAAACGTACATAGGCAATACGGTTTTATCCAATGGATACATTCGCAATTCGCAGACAATAACCTTAGTCAAATGATATACAACACTGGCGTGAGATTACCATATATATAAGTCCATAGAAATCGCAACAATAGGATGAAGCCTACATATTCAAGTGCACCGCTATTGACACGAATTAAAATCGAATACGCCGTCTTATTTCAACGCGATCGTTTATGCATGCGAACTTGTGGCACATCGTTGCCGATTAAAATAACGATAAGCACGTTGGCATGCCGAAAACAAAAGTGATGAGAGAAATGAGGGATCTTTAAAACGCTAATAATTTTACTTACATACGTAGTCGTATCTCTGCCAGTAAGAAAGCCAAATCGATACTCACCTGAAACATAGAAAGATAGATTAATGTAGTTTATACACGGATTTAATTTGTAACAAGATGATTTTAAGTGGACCAAAGTACAAGAAGCCTTGATTACAAGCTAGACAAGAAGCTTCCATTTTCATGGAGTACATAGCTACCGATAGTTTAACGATTTTCAGGCTTCGAAACCATTCAAGAAATTTCCCGAACCATATTATATTTCGAACGGCGAGTTCGCTTCCGATAAACTTCAAAGTCGAGCTTTCAATGAATTAATTACGTTCGACTATCTCCCTCAACTTTGTTGGTAAAGATCTCGATATCGCAGAGAACTGTTTTTAAGGGATTCGTGAAAAATGAATCCAAGCGCTCGGTCTAATTAATTAAGATTCAGTTCAGAAGGACGTTACTTTACCTTTATTTATTACCTTGTCGGATATAAATGTTCTTAATAAGTTAATTTGAAGCCGAAAATATTGTCGAGGAAGCTCTGTACAGATACAGAAATCATACAAAATGTGTACATGGAAAAATGCTCACCGAAACACTTTGAAAAATTCAAATTATAGAACGCATATCAATAAACTCGTCGGGGAAATTAAAAACAGAAGTAAAATTACGTACACCATGGCTATGGAAATGGAAACAGGAAATATTTTGACAACCAATATTTGATATTATTGATATTGGTAGCTTCTATCCGCAATGAGAGAGATGTAACAAGCATTGAACAACATTAAATAAACGATGCTGTTATTGTTGTTATTATTCTCTGTCGTGTTAATTAGGAGTGTATTTGCAAGTTTCGCTTAAATTAAGTTATTGCTACCAGGTAGCACAAACATAATTTATCTGCACGCATACCTATTAAATAAGAAAGCTATGTCTGCATTAAGGGGGCAGACAACTGTAAAAAAATCAGAAAAATCGATTTTTTCTTTTTTACATTTTCCAAAAGACATATGTTTCAAGAATGCTCTCTCCAAATTTTATGAAGAAATTCGCAAAATTGACGGAGATATAGTACCTATTTTCAAAAACAGTCTACAGAGAAAACTATACCTACGTCCAATTGACACGAGCAAGGGCATTTATTCTACGGAAAACCCGTCGCTATTACGTGACGATCAGTTTTTTTCAATTAAGTCCTGCTTCTATTTTTTTATCAACATTCCCCCCAATTTTGTACCCCGAAAACATGATTTTTTCCAGTGGTCCGCCATTTTGTAATTTTTTTGCGATTTTGACTTTTTTATCGTCACGTAATAGAGATAGGCTTCTAGTTTCTAAATATTTTTGTCTTTTTGAATTCGGATTAACCATATGATTTTCCTGCAGCACACATTTTGGCGAAGAGTAGGTATACAGGAAACGGATTTATGAATTTGATTGAAAAAGTTTTTGCTTCCCCTTCAATATGTACACTATTAACTGTACTAAGCAATACACTGATTTACTTGCGTTGTTTGGTCGAAATAAATTTCCGAAAACACCCTTACATTTCGGGCCGTTACAGTGGTCTGCCCCTTAAAACTGTATCTAGCGTATTTGGCGTATCTACCAAAGTCTCCTTTGCAGTCTATGAAATATTTTACGCTTTTATCACAAATATTTAGATACTGTTTTATCCAGATTTAATATTTAATCTGATCGAATTTATATAAAATACCGATAGGATAACACAAAATACTAAAAATCATATATCTCAAAATCACCATTTAACCAGGTACGTCCTTTCCAATTAACACGGCAGAGAATCATTCTATTTATGATTTTTGGTTTTCACGGAAAGGTAAATCGTGGCTTTCAGAAATAGATCGCGTTTCCATGTGAAGCCTAAAAAGATTAAATTTCAGAGTGTATATTCGACAGATTGAGTTTCAAAGTGTATCTCCCATGTTCCCATGTATAATAAGTTCGAGAGATTCTGTTTCAGAGTATTATAAATGATAACGTTATTCAGTTAGTGGTAAAGATAAATGAAATTCTGCTGATATCGATCAACACTCTCTTTTTCAGCCTAACACTCCAAGAGCTACAAGCACAGTAAAACTCTCAATGGTAACCACTGATTATTCGGCGTCGAATAAACTTAATGTTAAAGTTAAAGTTGAAACGCTCGACGAATAAAAAAATTCACTTTACTCGGCGAATAAAAAAAAATAAATTTATTCGTCAAATAATCTAAAGTTAAAGTAACTTTTAGGCAATCTATTACTTAAATAATTCTTTATTTAGGGTAAATCCGGGAGACGCGGACTCTATTCAGACTCTACATCTGTTTATATGTAAAAGTGTGTTAAGGTTCTGAAAAATTAATTCTCTAAGAATCAACTGTTTCAACCAACTCTTCGACCCAGATAATGTCCAACTCCGTCTATAACCCATCCTAATTTTATAAACACACGTTAATCATTCAATCACACTTCCAACTTGCGCGTTACAAATCGAAAGACAGAGTGGTGGAAGTAACCATGCAGCATGCTAGGGGTAGTAGCCCCTCAACAGTTTCGAAAAGCCAGTCGTTTTTGCCCCAACTACTATCTTCAAGTTCATTAAACCAAATATCGACAGCGTTCCTGGTACCAAAGCGTTATTGGCATCGCTCGATCGACAATTACCAAGTAGAAAACGCCCTTGATCCTGTACCATTTCCTTTCATATGCCATTAGACAGGGAGAATCCTAATTTTGGTCCGTCGCGGAAAAGCGACCGTTTAATACGCTTGCCCGATCGACCCGGATGATAAAAGTCAAGTCGAACGAACTGGTCCCTGAACGTCCCCGGCCATCAAACTCTCGAGGTTCCTTCGTGGACCCCTATGGTCCTTAGGAACTCAAAACCGACCGTCGATATAGCGTCGAGCGCTCTAGATTCCACGAACCGCCGTAACAATGGAAATATCTCAGCTTCGTTCCTGAAATTATTTCCGATGATCTTCGAGGCTCCGACTTTTTATCGTTCGCTTCCGTTCACTTCCGTTCGACAATCCTCGCGGACTTTACAGGCGGTCGGGCGTCCCCGAACTTCTATCCGGCGGAGCAATTTTTTGAACTCTCGTAGTGGACCGTTCGTAACCGTTAATTCCGCGCCATTGAAGCGGCGAGGCTCAATTACCTGGGACCGAGGCCAGAAAGTCATCTGCCTAAGTCACTGATTACAACTTGCTCCGTAGATCGGCACGGAGGAGACTTTACACGAGACGGAAACCGAGGTGGAACGAAAATTGGCGAGCATCGTGGCTAAACGATCGCTGCGCTTCATGTGTAGACAAATATTTAGCAACTTCGATTATTTGACGTTCTACAATCCTTGCAGACAATAGCTCTGAACACGAAATTGCAAAAAGGCGATGGAATTCATTGCTCAAAGCATAAACGCGAAATGATGCCGTAACGCCACGCGACAGAAGAACTATTCGCCACGGTTATGACAAACGCGTTTCTCGTTTTTTTTCAGTTTCGTCTACGCTTTAAACGCCCATTATCTAACGGTATTCGTATGACGGTCAGCATACCAGCTACTCGGATTCCCGACAATGCTGTGCAGGAAAAAACAGAATTTCAGCAGCTGGCGACAACGAAATCTCATATTTCTGCAAAATTGCAGCGTCTACCTAACAGTTTGGCGGGGTGAACTGAAAAAATAGCGAATAAACTTTTCCCAGCTTTTCTGTGGGCTTTTTCATCATTTTGGAATATTGGGAAAATTCGTTGCAATTCGTTCGAGCAATTTATCGGAATAGAGGAAAAAACGTGATGGACCGAAACTAGCTAGTTGTGCTTTTGAGTGGTCATCTGCACGATAATTGACACTGGTTAATACATCTGTCAGGGCATTTGCTACTCTCCGCGCCGCTACGAAAATCAGAGGAGATGGTATTTAAACGCGTTGTACGTCCATTATGGAGTAGCGAGCATGCTCGAGGGAACGCGCAGATTTATCTGTTGAAATGATTTATACGATGTCTGAAATTGGAACAGAGACGGGGTAGCCTCGGTGTAGCCGTGAGAATGCAAATATCAATTTTGCAGCGGGGGGTAACGCGGTAGAACGGTAAAAGACAGGGAGAGGCAGAAATACAATCGAGAGATCGACATAAGCGTTTTAAACAAGTATACCCGCATCGCTTTTGTTCCCCGTGAGCTGTTATATCGTCACTTTACACTGTGCCTGCTGCGACCATTGTTCTTCCTATGAAACGCTGGTTGACATACTTGGCTACGCCGACGTTTCTCCCTCGTGAACAATGTAAAATAGCAAACTAATGTGTATCTGCGCACGTCGTTCAAGGAAACAGCCCAGCCTCTTCCTGTTATTCGATTCGTTTTCGTTAACGAGCAACGGCTGTCGATTTAACTTTCAACTTCAGAATGTCAATCGAAGTGAAATTATAAAAATACATTACAGCCTTTGTTGCAGCGTCACCTGCCGGTTGACGGTGTTGCGATATTCGGTAGGCAAGAATGAAAAGTTTCTTCGAGTTTCGGCTGTACGGTGACGTCTCTATACTATTTGGGCGTTAGGAAGTTAATGCGCGCATCTATGACGAGTAGTAGATTAAGGTCAGTGTTGCGCAATAACTAAATAAAAAATTATGTAAATAACGGATAAAATAAAAGTTATTTTAACTTTAGATTATTTAACGAATGAAGGTAATTTTTTATTCCACGAATAAAGTTCAATCTGTTACTTGTCGAGCGTTGCAACTTCAGCGTTGAATAAATTTTTCAACTTATACTTTAACTTTAACTTTAGCTGTAACGTTAACTATAATAAGGACTTTATTCGATATCGAATAATTTTCTAATGTGTTAACTTTATTCAACACATGACGAATAATTTTTTTTAACTTTTATTCGTTACTCCAAACTTTCATTTAAATCAAATTTTTAAATCAGAATTATTAATTTTGCAGGGAGACACGTAGAATACCTATTTAACCCTTTCGCGACGGCGTACATTTCCACGCAAGTGCTTTTAACGATTTTTTTTAAACTATCGGAGATACTGACTCCTAAAATCGGGGCAAGGAACGAAGACTCGTTCCAGTACGTCGGATATATCCGGCGCTAGCTAGAGTGAAGCATTTAGTGGAAGCCGGATATAACCGGCGCTAGTCGCGAAAGGGTTAAAACGTTATGTAAGATCAGGTATGAAATTTTGGACGTGAAAGTTGATTTTATTTTTAACTTCAGCCAAATCCCCTTTTATTCTTAACTTCGATTCACAAAGAAAAAGAAAAAAGAAAAAAGAAACTGCTTAAGCTTGAAGTAAAATTTGACTTATACTCCAATGGGCTATCTCGCCGCGAAAACAAAGCGATAAACCAGAAAAAGATTTGACAACTTTGTTACAAGAAAGGCGAAGGATAAATGGAATTAAGGAAAGAGCACGGAGAGAATTGAAAGTGAAGGTTGGCGTCGAGAAGAGTTAAAAGAGACAAAGTCTCGACGAAGAAAGAACTGCCGCCGAGGATTGTGCAGTTCAATTGGTTATTCCCTGGTAATTTAAAAACTCAGACTCAAATCCCCCTTTATCCACACAATTTAAGCTGTTATTTATCGGGTGTAGGATTTGAATCCGCAAAACGGGTATGGTAAATCATGGGACGTTTGTTGTTAAGAGACCAGTAGCGGCACAGTCGCTTAAGAAACAAAGAACGAGAAAGTTTCTCCCGGCGTGGCTGATACAAAGGGGATATTTTTCTTTCGTGGTGGAAAAAGCGGCGCGCGATAAGACGCGGAATTACCCCCGATGTAGCAAAGACCAGCACCATTGTTAGGAGACGTCATACTCTAGGAAAGAACTCGATTACTCCTGCTCCGGGAGTCGGCCCGATGAAATATAGCGGGACGCGCTTTTATGGTAATAATAAGGACGCCGATTCCACACTCCTTCTCGTTTAAAACTTTCGTAAGCGTTGATTTACAAGGGAAGGAGAAACTGCCGGAGAAGAAGACAGAGGGAGAAAGACGGAATGCATGAAGCAAACTCCACCACAGGAAGTAAGAACGGATTCTATTTTTAACGATACTTTCATCGTGACGCACGGAAATTTATTGTTTAAATATTATCACAGAAATTTCTATCAAATTATTTCCCTAGACGTAACAGACTCTCGATGTTTCTATTATAGACACTTTTATATTTGCATTCGTATGATTGAAGGAAGCCGTAGTGGGTAAGGTCCGCAAAGGTTTCCTGTATCTTGCAACGGTTCGCGGTTTCCACAATCGAGATAAAAATACGAAAACGTGCCAGGACAGCGGGAACCGCCAGCGAAACGAACTTGTGATTCAATTGGACATTTTCTCGAGATAGGGTTTCACCTAAATCGCACGTTTAAATGACCAATTACGGCTACGTTTCCGGGCGAGTTAAACTTCTGCACCGTTCCTACTCCTCTCTGTTCGAGTGCGCCAAGGTAACGATATGCACAATACCTACGTTTGGACCTTTCATCCCTTCAAATTAGTTTGACCATCAGATATGTCGTTGATTACTCCCCGCCAATCGCCTTTGTCGAAATTTAGAGCTTAAGAGTACTCGAAGAGCTTTTTATCCCTTGTCATGTACCGATCGTTCGATAGACGGTTTGCTTAAGGGGGTATAACCGTTTGAAAATATGAAAAATTCGATTTTATGTTCATAATTTCATATATTGATGTTTTAGAAATATTATAAAACAAGCCCAATGTCAAAATTCGGATAATTGACGAAGTTATTGGCGTTTGAGTGAAACAATCCAGGTAGACTTTCACACGTTCGCTTTTTCAGAAAAATTCATGAACATTCGCCTCTTTTTGGCCGCCTAACTAGATATTAACCTGAAACATTGATGTGTCCATATATTCTTCTACGTTTCATCTACTCACGAGTCCGCACCCTGTGCAAAACACTTTTCCAAATACAGCCCCGAATACCTTTCATTCAGCATCAACGATCAAAGGCTTCGAAATTAATGAATGTTGACGCGCAAAAACTGGCCGGACTAATTCCCCGCGCATGGGCGACGGGTTTATTTAAATTAAACATCGATTTCACGCGACGAAATGTCAGCGGGAGCGACGGGCCGCGGTTGGACGGAAATAATTTGCGGGGATTTTTCCTTGCGCGCGATGGGCGTGAATAAAATTGAATCGTGAAGGAGGAGGAGCGTCCGCGTGGACGTGATATAACGGACGGCGAGCGAAACTGAATTTTCTGAAATCGACTCGTATTATTAATGTAAGATTTTCTACGGCCGAGCGCTATCGATAGTCGGGATATATGAACGACCTTAAACCCCTCTCAACAATTCACTCCGCCGGCTGAGAACGAGAAACTGTTCGCGGAGGGCCGAGTGGAAAGAAAATACGGCGATGCAAGATGGTCCTGAAGAATGATTTAGAGCCTCTTGGCGCCCCGATTCCTCGAAGACCGTTTTTTCCCGTTGGATTCCCTTGATTCTTATGTAACCGATTTCCAGAAGTTCGGGGAATCCACTCGACTCTCGGAGGATCCTGGCGATCGCTTCAAGTGTTTATGGGAAACATAGATAACGAAGGGCGAGTGAAACTTGAATAGGACTTTCGAAGCGATTCCCATTTCAAACAAGATTTAGAATTTAAAATAGTTGAGCTTGGATCCTATGCATCTACAGCCAGGGGAGTTCTATACCGAAATGGAACAACTTCTGATTCGCCACGCCCAATACCGCTCCGCTTCCATCGTGATCCCACCTTTACATTCGCATAATTTTTATATCCAGAAGCTAAGCAAATTTTCTACCCTAGATCCCCCAGTTCCTTCGTGTCGCGCATAGATTCCCCCGAATATCCCATGATTGCCAGGACAGAAACGAAAGGATTAAGATCAAGAGTAATTTCGTGCCGGTGCATTTCGACGACCTACTTTGCGGGTACGACGTCTGCATACACAAACTTAGCTCCTCGAATCGCTGTTCCCATCCCCCCCTATCCGCCCCCCGAAGATTCGATGATAGATCACGTTTTAAGAATCGTGGCGTCCGATCGGCGAACGTTTTGCATGGAGGGCGATGAAAACAGTCGGAGGAAAAGGATTACGCGCGACCCTTGCCCGAAAAGGGATAGGAACGCGGTCAAGCGGCAGGAATGGGAAGAGAATCGGGGAAAGAAATAGTCGAAAGATTGATAGATATAGATTCGAAGAAAAAAAGGGGAGGGCGAGTAAATGAACGCGAGGAAGATAGAAGCGTTATCGAGCTTCGGAATTTATCCTTCAGCTGAGAGGAGCTGATTGATTCATGGACCCTACTTAGGCTGCCGGTGCAAAGTTTCTCTGCACTTAAGGGCTGAACACGGAGATCGCTCGTCCAAGTTGGATCTACGTTAGCGAGGATAGTCGTAGCGTGTTTAATCGCCTTTCAATCCTTTTTCGTGTTGATCGCGCCAGATTTTTGAGCACAAGACAGTGCTGAGTAGGTTCGCTCAATGTTATAGTTGTTGCTCGAGATCTAACGGCACCTGTCCGTATTTTATGTGACTACGTTGATATCAATAAATGTCGCTATACCTTCGTTCGCGCGATCAATACGCAGACGAAGTTCCCGGCTCTCACAAAGCACTCGTGTCTCACAACGGACCCGTACGTGAAACTTTTAGAAGCCATTCTCATAAGTCGAAGTTTTCTGCAACGTGTCGTTCTGTGTTGGATTTCTTCGTGTAGTTGTGACTATAGCCGCGTAACGTTTCTACGACTACATTTGAAAAATTTCATTCGCACTTTATGGTCGCATGAATTTTTCAAAGGGAAACGTGCAAATTGCGAGCGCTATGCAACGCTTCGGTTACTTCGAAATGGATCCACTGAACAGTCTCCTGCGTTTAAATGACCATTTCGCCGTTATAAAGGAGAATTAACATCAAATTCGTCCGCTTCTTATGAAACACGCATGGGAAGATCGCTAACGAGAATTTATTTCGTCAGAGAAGTAATCTAGACGCGGATTAAACTGTTAGAGTCGCCGGATCTACTGCTACGCTTTGTAAATGCGAATTAAACTTGGCCTGTAGCAGTATACGTCGTTCAATGGTATCTCGTGTCATTGTACACACGTTATCCCTTTGATACCGTGAAACTTCGAAATCCCCCCAGTAAAGAAAGTGCATTTTAATGGGGTTAACGTTGATAAACGATGCAAGAGGGAAATAGAATCCTTTTAGCATAAAGGGGTAACGAAGATCGCTCGTTTTTCACAGCAAAAACTATGGCAGCTTTACAACTAGGAGCCCAAAGAAATTTCCAACGGTGTACGAAAATGACATATACAGTTACTTTATAATATTGAACCACCAACCATTTCCCCGGAAAATTACCTACGGAAAAAGCCCGAAGTAGCAACACCCTAAATCTCACGGAATTGACGGAACAGTGTAATATGGATAATAATACCCCCCCCCCCCCCCATAAATATGACTCATGTATAAAAGAAGCTAATTCCCTTTAATTCGCGAAAAAAGTTCACCTGCAAAGATTGTTAATCATCTTTGCTAATTCCAATTATACCTTAATTCACGAAAAACATTAAAAAAGTTCTTACGCAAAGATTGTGAAATCAACTTTACTAATTCCAATTGTATTCTCGTTCTCCGTTCGAACACTGATTCCTCTGTCAATTTTTATATTTGGCATTATTTATTCGCCACAAATCAATTCAGTGCTCAGATTTTCATCTTCGGTTTTAAGGAACTAGCGAGCGTTGTATAAGAAAAAAAAGTATGAAATCGACTTAATCTATTACCGACTTCGATTCGTTTAAATTAGTCTCTACCAAGCTTTTATTATTTTCCATCGTAAAACGATTTTCATACGACATTTTTAACAGAAGATGTCCCTCTTATAAAAGTTTTTGTGTCAACTACAGGCCTATCGCCCGCTAATTCCTTAAAAGCGAAGCTGAAAATCTGAGCACTGAATTGATTTGTGGCCAATAAAGGAATGTCAAGTATAAAAAAGGACAGAGGAATCAGTGTTCGAATGGAGAACGAGAATACAATTGGAATTAGCAAAGTTGATTTCACAATCTTTGCGTGAGAACTTTTTTAATGTTTTTCGTGAATTAAAGGTACAGTTAGAATTAGCAAAGATGATTTGACAATCTTTGCATGTGAACTTTTTTCGTGAATTAAAGGGAATTAACTTCTTTCATACATGAGTCATGTTTATGGGGGAGGGGAAATTACTTCAGAAATAATTATTACATTTAAATGAATCATAATAGTGGCTTTCGTGATTAAAGTTGTAAGCACCTTCGTGTTATTCGAATAATACTTTAAAATATATCACAATCTTTATAAATATCCAAATTTCATGGCAAGAATCAAAATTTCTTAATTATTTATGCTTAAATAGCATATCATTGATCAACAACGCAATTTCTGTACGTAAAGAACAAAACTTGCATCCAAAACCGAAGGTAAATGCAATTACAACAGCTTCATAGAAATAGATTCTTAAAAATCATTGAAATATCGTTGAATTCTACGCAAACGCGACCGAAATGCAATAGAATTCGATCATTTAAATATTTCGTAAACATATACTGACGCCATTTTAAAAATTGTAAACAAATCTGATTAAAATTATTCAATTTATCATAAATCAAGCTTTTCCCATTTCATCCCGATATTAACCGACTGCAAAGTTACCCACCACCCTCACAGCCAACAATGATTCAATAAAATAACGAGAATAATATGTATACCACACGTATTGCTGTCTCCTTTTTCCAAGGAATGACCAGACGCCATCCAAGCACCGTTCAAATTAACCAGCAAGTGTCATGGCGTTGCCTGCCCTTTGCTTTCGATTCCCACCACAACGCCTGTAACCTAACGATGCAACAAGTTTGAAAGAAAAGCATTAAAACAATCGTAAAGCAATTAAACAACAAATAATCTTTAAATATGCCCGAAAAGGGATGTAATTGAATACCGAGACACGATATGTGTGCACTAAATGTGCAGAAATATCGGTAAGGCAACGAAAGGAATACGCGACGAACATTTAACGGTTTTCTCGCGATATTTAATCAATTTCGGGACGAAACTGTATTAATAATAGCAGCAAGTGACGATAGAGAGTAAAGAAGAAGACGAATAATGATTAGATGTAATTATATGACGGTAGATAATGTACGCGTACTTACCATTTAAATACGCAGCTAGCTATCGAAGCGTCTTAACTCAACAACATCCACGGAACGAATGACCCTCGCGCCCTGCCGTTCTACCTCGCGAATATTAGCTTTGGTGGGGGGAGAGCGGGCATATTTCCGAAGTGTTGGGATATCGCGGCCGAGTCATGTAAACAGAGGTGACTTCCAAAGCTGGCATCGTTTAGTCATAACAACAGTCGTTTCTACGTACACGTTCGGCTAACGGTAAAATAGAAATATTACGCGTGATATATTTCCTTCGTTTATGAAATATCTAGCATCTACATACAAGAGTGTATCTACTTTAATTAAGCTTGTGAAACTTAACATATAATTACGTGATATACAGTTTCTTATTGCAAAACTTTTTACAAGCTTCGCGATACATTCGAGAATGTCGCGATACCAATCCCGTGTTAGCATCGGTACATAAAATGAATATTCATTCTGTATAAAGTATTCGAACGCTCGCTATTAAAACTGTAAAACAATAAAAATATACATGTTAGACTAAAGTAAGTAATACTGTAATTACTATAAGACACAGGTATTGAGATTATATATAACAAATTTGAAATGAATCGGATAATGTTTGTAGAAGTTATAAAACATTTATTGCAAAAATGTACTGCAACAGAGTCACAAATATATTCGAACCGCATTAATTATACGCACCTTATTTTAGATTAATATTTATTTAGTCTACCTTTGGCTCCAGACGTTGTCGCATGCTGTGCACTAGTTTTTCAATTATTTTAGATTGAAAAACTAGTGCACAGCATGCGACAACGTCTGAAAAGGGAGTTGGAGCCAAAGGTGGCCTAAATAAATATCAATCTAAAATAAGGTGCGTATAATTAATGCCATTCGAATACTTTTGTGACCCTGTTTCAGTACATCTTTGCAATAAATGTTTCATAACTTCTACAAATATTATAATATATAATCCCCCCCCATAAACATGACTCGTGTATGAAAGAAGCTAATTCCCTTTAATTCACGAAAAAAGTTCACATGCAAAGATTGTGAAATCATCTTTGGTAATTCCAATTGTATTCTCGTTCTCTGTTCGAACACTGATTCCTCTGTCACTTTTTATACTTGACACTCCTTTATTGGCCACAAATCAATTCAGTGCTCAGATTTTCAAAAACATTTATTTCTAATAATACTTATCCTTTCAGCGACACATAAAGTAATTAGAAAGTTAATACTATACAAATAAATAACTCGGACACAATGAAAAAAAATTTCAAGCACTTTTTCCATAATTTGTTATAAATTACTAAGTGCCGTGTTTTATAACGGTCTTCATCCTCAAAGCGGTTCATATTCATGCATGATACGTGATGGTACATCAGCATAGAAATGTATTGACGACGACAAAATTAATCAAACGTTTATGAAACTATTGTGATGAAAATGGCTACATTATTAAAGAAATGAATTGTAAAAATGCAGTATTTACAGTTTGCTAACCAGAATCTGTGCCATCATTGGTGCAATTCAGCTTAACCCTTATATAGTGCATCGAACTGACACTTTTGCTACTAATTAGGAAAAGGGGAAAATTGTAGTGGGAACCCAGCGGCCGTCGAGGACCTCCGTCCCACCTCAGACCCAGCTGGTTCTTGTCAACCAAGCACCATAAGGCCTTTGAAATTAGACTCACAGACTAGGAACACTGGCGCATCGACTACATAAACTTACGCTCGGCCTGCGACGCCTGACGCCATGAAATATAAGCATACTTGTCCAGAACGCCAGACAAAATACTCCGCATAAGGGCGGAATAAAAAGTTCAACGAAAGATTCGGAAGAGAAGCGGCTGAATATGCGATTACAAACTTTCCAACGACCCCATCGCGCGAACTAAGGTGATTGGCTGCCGCATTTCAAATTCATCGTAAAATTCGAACAGCGGAGCTGTCCTTGAATATTCTCTTCCATTATCGATCAGCATTTCATCTAAAAAAAAGAACCAAAAACGATGAACGAACGGCTATGTATTCTCGTGGAAAGCGTCGGGCGAAGAACCAGACTCGGCTGTTTTGCCAGAGTTAGAAATTGCGAGTCGTAAAACGTATTTTATGGAAGTGGGGGCATGTTTTAGGCTAGGCGGAGACGGCAAACTATAAAATATAGCTCCTTGTAATGCAGAGCATGCATCTTTGGCGACTGCACGGCCACATCCGCGAGGAACGTGGATGAAAAGACGAGGGGTACACGGAATCGAGGGAAGACTTTAAGGGGAGAATTCAGCGCGCAGGTTGACGTCGAGAAAGGAGAAGAATGACGAAGTCCCGGGGAAAAACTTTACGAAGCCTCCGAGGCAAGACCCAAGTCTTCTTCTCTTGCTTCCCCTGTTCTTGTACGTACATATGTATGTACGTATGCCCCTGTATGCTGGGGAAAGAAACGCGCCTGTGGTCTGGGGAATCGATACGCTGAAGACAGCGGGGAAGCAGGCATAGACTCGCAGGACCCGATACGGATGACAGTGGACACGTAGAACGCTATAGACACACTTCCAAACACGCGAACTACTATGCACGGACCTCTGAACTCGTTGAGAGCGATGGTATCAGAGCTACAACCACAGAACCAATGCAGCTGATTCCCAAAGATTTCCAAACCTTTGGCACCCTGTAACCCTCGAAATCACCGGGGATCTCGACACTTATCGAACATCCCAAAATTCTCAACCCTTTGAGAGGTGTCAACATTCAGGGATCGTCTATATCAAATTCCACGAATCCCTCGAGGTCTCTCGAGCCCGAAGTTCTCTGTATAGAGTTACTAATGAATGAAACTGTAAGGGGAGCCTCGTAATTGAAAAGATAGAATAGACAATTCACCAAAGATCTTGTTCATAAAATAAGCACGGATAAAGCTGGGAAAAAAAAGCTGTAACGGGGCTGATGAATGCGTGAGACGGTGCGCAAAAGCGGGGATGATCTGGCAAAGTGTAACTAGGGTGGATGCGAGGAAAGTCGAGTTGTAAATGCTAGGAGCAATTACATCGATAACGGCGACGCGGGCAAAAGACCGGGATATAAAATGAAGAAAGTGGCGCGGAGCTCGAAGGGAAGAAGAATCATCTGTGTGTAGATCCAGAAGATATTCCCTCTCATCCTTTCATTCTTCGCGCTTTATCCTTTTATATTTCTTTCCTCCCGGGGGAGATTTCAATTGAAAGGAGCTGCAAGTAGGGGAGCAAGAAGAGAGAGAGAGAGAGAGAGAGAGAGAGAGAGAGAGAGAGAGAGAGAGAGAAAGAACTAGATAGAATGGAAGGATAAAATGCGTCACGTTTCACAGGGACGTGGAAAGATATCGCGACAGCAAAATTCAAAGGGAAATTTGAAAAATGTTCGATCCGCTGCATCGATGGAAAAAAACTAACGTTAGAGAGCACGAACGGGCGAATATATTACAGCCCTGGCGGAATTGTAAAGAAAAGGAACAGCGCGAAGAAAGGGAGCAGGCTGAGGCTTGTAAGGAGACACCACTAAAGGAAAATTTGTGGACAACGCTTAATCCGAGATCCTCGCGCGAGGTTGCCCGTATATTTATTCATAAATTTACAGTGGATGAGGGAAAATTTTCGTTATCCCCCGTGTTCCTTCGCAACCGCGCCTTTCCCTCATTTTACGCTACCAAGCGACGTGGCGTTTCGTGCTTAAAACGAACGCTGCGCCCCGTTTAACGAGATTCGCCTTTCCCGTCCTACGCTCTCTTCTTATTTCCCCTGCACTCGCGTTCCCAGCCGCTTTTTGTCCCCAGCCCTGCATCGACAAACAGTTGCGACGAATGCAAATACACGCGCATATTTTTCGACTGACCGATAACAAAAAATAGGGCTGCATAAATATGCGGCAGTGCTGTACGAGTTCAGGGAAGAGGGATTAAAAAGGAAAGGCGAAACGCCAGTCGCTGACGAATACATGGCCCGTAGGAGAGATAGACCAAGGAAACCTTCGAATAACACAGGAAACGTATCTCATATGGTCATGGGGAAACGTGTTTCGATATTTCACTGGGCAGAAGGTGAACTGCTGATCAAACTCGGATGTTATTTAACCTGAATAATCGTATTTGAATTCCAACGGAGGCAACAGCCGGAAAGCGTTATACGTTAGTAGAGATTCCATTCGAAATTACAAAATTTAGATGGCTATCGTAATATCGGGGATGTAACTCGTTACGCAGTCACCGTAAATCTAACGTATCTCTGGTAAACTGAATTTTATATGCAAATCCACCTGCGGCCCCTTAATTGCTGGTAGTTTTAGGGAAATTCGTATAGAATCCAAGGTAAATCGTATTCCACATTCTCGTTGCGCGTAATAGAGTTGAAATCTCGACAGAGGTGCCGGTAAGGAGAATAAGGGGGGACCGAAGAGTGGGCAATCTCGCGCGACGCGGCGCCGCAACATCGACGAAATTTCGTAAAATTGTCGCAATACTAGGTTCCCGGATTATCGTCGCGATTACCCATCGCCCGAATATAATGCAAGTGGCCGCGGGGATCTGAGAAACGCGGTCAAAGCTTGTATCGTTTGCGGTTCGCCAGCCATCCGACGCGGTTACAGAAAACGGCGCGGGGACGGAGGCGGGAGCGAGAGGGACAAAGGGAGAGAGCCACATGCAATCTCACGGCTGATTGCGCAAGTTTTACAAGTTCATCCGATATCGCACGGTCGCCATACCGCGGGAACGGACAGGAGCAGAAATCGGCGGTCCTCTCGGTCGCCGTTCCACCTCTGTTCGCCGTCGCCAGGGACTAAAGGAGAACGGACAAATACAAAAGGGAAGAAAAATGTGGGGGAAGAGAACAGGCAGGAAATCGATAGTCCAAGTGGCGTTGCCGAGTTATCCTTATTATTGGATGTGTCGGTGAACTTTGACCAAGCAAATTGCTTGCAGCAAGTTCGCCGACGATCTTGCTTTCAGATGCACTTTCGTGGGAGAATCGAAGCTTCGGCATCTCCTCCTCTGCACAACGTCCTGCAGCCTGTAAAAGATTATCATCGCCCGTATTGCTTCGCTTCGGGACGAGCTTTCGACGTACGGCACCCGGTCGCGTTTCATTTCTGCGAATTCACGTGCGCAGTCTTGGCGATCGTCTAATTCCTTCAGGTCCGCGCGCGATTAAACTTCCCTTCGAGCGGCAAAGAGAGGGTGACGTTTCGTTTGCCCGACCACGGTGAAACGCTTCGTTTCATTCCCTCGTCCACCATTTCGTCCGGAACGAACGAACGCTGGATTTCAATACCGAGCGAAATCGAACAATTTTCGTAATGGTCCTGCGAAACTGCTTTGTCCTTTCCTAATCGAAAATTTGAGGCAGGGGGATCGGTGTACCAGCGAATCGCGTTCTGTTCGCGTGCACTTTGCCTTTGCGCTCTTTAATCGTTCGCACGACGCACAGTGTTCCGCGTAATGGACAAGAGTCAGGAATCCGAAGTGTTTCATCCACAAATTCTTGTATCTTAAAATGTTAAGAAAGGAACGTAGATTTCAATGTCACCCATAACTTCTGCTGAATTTACTAATTTCTTGTCAAAACTGATACTAGACATTCATTACAAATTTCGTTACATTTTTTCAAACACGTGCCATTGGCAGAATGTTTATGCTTTTCATTTGATGTTTATAAGTTGTGTTTAATACTGTCATACCTTCAAAACTGCCGAGTCAGTTTTTTATAATACTAACAATTTGTATTATTTTTTTATGTTTAAAAAAAAACACCAAAAAATACCTCCGTGATATTTTTTTATATGGATTTAGGGACCATTAAAGTTTATATCAACATCGCTCTCAACTGCACATACTTGCACGAAACAGAAAAAATAGCCAATCATTATTAAGACGCTCACCGCTCCGGCCCTTAGCGTATTTTCTAGGTCTCCTCGTGCATGAGACACTTATGTGAATCTACACATCCGATATACTTTTTCCAATTGTATATACGACATCTACCATGAATTTTCCATTCTGAATGCTGTCTTCATTTTTAAAATAGCAGTCAAACGCGATACACGCGATAAAAATAATTTGATAAAAAAACGTTTCGAGCAAAAGTTAGTCAGTATACAGTTGACAACAAATTGCAAAAGTAAATATTAATAAAAAACTTTTTATTCACTGAAAAATTAAGATCGCCTTAATTTTTTTAATGTAACTGTATATTTTTTTATACACCTATCGATGCATCTTTATATTCTCTTTAAAAAAGTATTAGGGTACTTAGGTCGAAAACTGATTAGTTCAGAAGCTATGAGTTTTGTCCCGAACGCCCGTATACTCGAAACACTGTGCGACGCCCGCGTTACGAAGTCAGAACAACATGCCGCCACCACCGAGATGTAAAAATAAATTCCCCGCTTTCAAGGACTGCTTGTAACAGTCCTGTGAAACATCGGAGAGACATCGATTGTTTTATGTTTCAAGTGTATCGATTTCTCTGCGAAATCAGGTGCTGTAACGCTCAAATAAACGTAATACCGAAAAATAAAGGTCGCCCCTGATATATTTACATTGGCGGGACACTGTAAAAGATTTAAACGCAATTTCTGCTGCCTCCTCCAATATACCCGGGCGCATCATGGCTGCCGGCTGCAATTCCGGATGTTAAAGTCTCCGTATATGTACGTGACCGTCGAAACGTGCCGACCAATGTGTTTCTCAATTATTTCGAACAAAGGACCCCCGCCGTGTTCGCGGGACCGCGTAAATTTTCTGTTTTGTGCTTCTAAACTTTACGTGCCACGGTTTTTGAATGCGGAAGAGTATTCAGAAAATAGTCACGAACAGATTCGCGTTACTCACGTTTATATTAATACCTACGTTACGAATACACCAAATTTAATTAGATGCTTTTCAGCCTGTTACCGAAATATTGTTTGTTACCAGTGGCGGATTTCAGAAAAAAGGACCAAGTGGCAAACATTGAGGGGCCCATTTTTTCGGGAAAATGAAGAGGTAGTTTACTAAAAGGGGGTAAATGTACAGAAATGTATAGAACAAATGCTTGGACAAAATCATAATTTATTTTTGAAGACAGGGCCCTAGGGGGGGCCTTCTGAGCGGGTCCATTTTTCGAGAAACTAAAGCGGTAGTTTACTGAAACCGGGCTCAGTGTAATAATACAGAGAAAAAAATATAGTTTGTATAAAATCATAATTTTTTTTAAGGATGGGGCCCTAGAGGGGGCCTTTCGAGAAGGGGCCCAGGTGGCAACTGCTCATCTGTTTGTTACCCAGAAACCTTAGACATTGAAGGTATGTACTAAAAAAACAGATATTCGGTGTGGATGGTGCCTTGAACATTCCCACCCTGTGATGTGAGAAATTGAAGCAATAACCGAACGAGGGTCAGAGGAGCGATAGGCGAACTTCCTGGACGAAACAGAAAAGTTTCCGATAATTGGAAGGTAAGTTTGTCCACCAGGTGTCATGTTTCAAATGATAGCCTATGTCCGGGATCCCATTGGACAAAGTGTAACTGCGGGCCATGTTAAGGCACGACGTGTAAACGTTATTGGAAAGTTGAACAGTGATCGCACGGAGAATAGTCGGGATAATTGTATTAAGAGCGGCAGCGTTGCGGAAAATATGCTTTAAATCTATTCGCCGGGAAGCTACGGTAATTTCCGGATAAACTCGGCAAGCCTATCGCGACCGAGCCAGGAAATACGGAAGTCGTAAAGGAAGATTCTCTGGGCACGACAGGACGTCGATTATTCCATACACGCTTGCAGAAAAATTGAGAATCTTTTAATCGAGGAGATTAAACAGCTTTGAAATACGCCCAATGAGCTCTTCCTCCTTTTACCCATTGCAATTTCAGATACCAACTATCAGTCAGTACAATTGTGCATAGAGCCAACTTCCAGTGAAACCTTCGAAACGAGTCGCTTTCAACGTGAAAATTGCTTATCCACGTTACTTTTTGACCAGCGGTTAAGAATACAGGGATGGAAATGCATGCTTAATACGAAATGTGTCTTACAGATAACTATATTCTTATTTTGCTTGTAACCAAAAAACATACGCACATTATCTATGACAGAGATTGTTAGAGTTGTTGTCTCTGCGGTATCTTCGCTATGACTTCGTCTATAATCTTGCAAGCATCAATATATATTTGCGCCGCGGACTGTTCTCCGTCGAGGACTCTCGTCACCGCCCTGTTAGGCGAGACAGCACCCTTGATCTTCGTGTAATACATTTTCACGCGATTGACAATGGCCTCAGGTGTGTCGTCGAATCTGTGATCGACGATCGCGCGTTGAATTATTCGATCTTGCAGAATTACCGGCCTCGCACTTATGTGTAATACCAACGTGGGTCGCCTTACTTGTTTATTGAACATTACTGCCTGTAGATCGATTAATTACATTTAAACAAGCAAATCAGAGGACCTACCGTTCGAAAATTTTAAATGCAAATTTAGTGGTCGATTTGACACGTTCATCTACATATAATAGCCACTACCAAAGATCGTTTCAAGATGGCACTGAAATTTGCAGATCACAATGCCATCCGTTTCTAAAGTACGGTACTTAACGTGGTTAACAAAGACAAGTTCCCGTTTCGCCCTATATCTTACTCCGTGGTTCAGTGTCTCCAATCAGCGCTCGTGACTAATATCTGTTCCCTAACGCCGGACTCTATCGGTAGAACCGGGCAGTGGCTCCATTAATGATCACCTGCTTCTTGTCCCGGGGGAAGCCAATAACCAGATAACCGTATGCACCCGGTTGAGTTAGCATCTTCTGCACCACCAGTTGAACCGCAATGTCGGCCGGGATGCTTTTACCCTGCTCCATGATACGCTTGTAATGTGGCGCCTTCTCGGAGCCTTTGTCGACCTCACGGCGCAGTATATCTGACACTGATATTAGATACAGCCCGTACTTGAGGGCCAACTTTTTGCAGAGACTGGTCTTCCCGACTGCCGGGCCACCCAGCACGAAGATCGTGATCGCCCGATTGTTCTTCAGTGGGGTGGTGTCCAGCGGCTCGTCCCTTGGAATCAGCCGCCCTTCGTCTACACCGAAACAATTTCCCATTTCTCTGAATTCTTCTCCGCTCGGTCCGAGATACTCGAGCTTCTTCCCTTGGAACCGTCTACATGGCTCGGTACACATGGGTTAAATGTCGCAGAAGAAGAGCGCCTCCCCTTTTACCCGAAACTTTTCATCCGTTTGATCCTCTTTAAGGGATACCAGCGCGATCTCGCGACTACCGCCTTTGAACGCTGTCTGACAACCTTATCATGTCCCTCTGTTTCGGGACCACGCTGACTCAATCACAACGGTACGTGCTCCGTAAGATGCTGGAGATTCGCGGGCTAGTGGAGACAGTGGAGATTAATATCGCGACGTAGAGGTAATAGGAGTTTTATCTTTAAGGATAAGCATACCTATTATTAATCTCGATAGTGAACGGTCCGCTCACGTTCTCAGCCTTTTCAACTACAGCACACTTTATTCCTGCACTCTCAGTTAAATTACCTTCAAGGTTACCTTACATATTCCTCGAAGAAATCTTTCACTTTTTTACTATAACTTGGTTATGGTAAAGTATCGTGTGTTTTAATATATCGTCTTGTGAATTCGTTGATTTCACTCGCCTCTAAAAATGTTTCTCCAAGGGAAAAATTTGATACGAATTACGGTTACTGCCTGGAATCGTGCGTCGGAACGATCATACACAAGAAAATAAAGAATTCTTCGCACCAGTTTCACTCTTTCCAGATAACTGCCACTCTGGCTGAATAGCAGAAGCGTTCATGGGTGCCATGAATTATTTTATGGCTTGAAGTTCGGTTTTGTCGATCGGGGTGATATTCCAAGTAGTTCTGTGCCGAATCGATAAAAAACAAATTTAACGCTTCGCGAATACACTGTGGAGTGGATAACTTCATTCCGCGAGTATGTGCAACGGCAATTTTCGCTCCAACATATCTTTTGGTTTATTTTAGTATTCTTGTGAAGTAGAACGCGGGTGTAAATTAAACTCTGAATTATTTTACATCTTCAACATTCTATCTACGAATTTGTTATTCGTCTCTAGACGGTAGAACTTTTAGATTGTGAAAGAAACTCAAAGAATATTTAACCAACTCATACGAAACACCCTCACACTCGTGTAAGAACATTGGCAATGCTGTGTAGAGCTGTTTACTTTTTTAAATTTCAATTCCACCAAATTCAATCTACGAAGAAATAAATTGGAGACTAACCTCCAAGAGGTCCATTAGAAGGAAATGTTGCAAGAAGAATGTTCAAACAGAGTACGAACTGTGAAGTAGACACACCGAAGATGCAAAATAAATAGTGTATTATACGCTTTGTTCCGTCTACCGAACCAACGGAGAAGAATTCTAATTTCGTTAGTCGAAGTGAACGGGAATTTGAGGCAAAGGGGAAGATCTAAGGACCCGAGAAAAAGTTTCGTCGATGCATTTCGTTACATTTCGCGAATAACGAAAATGGACATCGACAACAAGATGAAAGAGTTGGCGGAGCTATTTTCAAAGACTGGCAATGAACTGAACGAGATGGTGAAGAAGAACGAGGAATTCATGGCGGAGGAGATGCAACGAGTTCAGGAAGCTATTCGAGGGACTTCCGAGGTGCTGCATTGTTCCCCGAGTAATGAGAACCGTAATAGTTATAAATTCAATTCTTCTGCAGAATTTGTAAGTTCGCCCACACTAAATAACATTGGGTCAAAGACGGCGCGAACTTAAAAACTCGAGCAAATACTGCGCCATTTCAGAGTGAAATGGCCTAATTTCCAAACGGGCTTTAATGTCCCCTAGTAATGCTGTCTTAAGTTAAATACGCGCTCCTTCGAATTAATCTTTTCCCTTTGTAACGCCAAGTAGCAGCATAAGCTCCGGAAAATTTGATGCCCGCGCAAGTAGTTACTCCTTTGAGAGCATTAAACTGCATTTCCATAGAATTCCACTTGGAACTTATAATATAAGAATTTCTAGCCGAGCGACGGACGGCCCGCGACTAAATGACACGAGCGACGCGGGTGGCTGATGTAAATTATCGCAGGTATGCTGGAAGGAGCAGATGGCCCGTATTCGGGATATCAAGGGCATCTACGAGAAGAGAGTAAAAATCTGCCACGATAAGGCAGCGTCGAGACTTCGTGCCGCGAAGACGAACTACGACCAGCAAATTCAAACGGCGGAAACACTCGGGGCCGCGATGAAGCGAATCCTCAGGGAATGCCTGGAGACAGACGAATTTGTCAAGTGCGTCGCGTGCAGAACAAAGGAAGCTATTAAGCGGCGAACGCAAATCACAGGGAGCTTAAGCGAAACGATTAAAAAAGCCGAGGACTCCGCCGTCGAACAATTGGAGGAAGCTACGAAATGTCATGCGGATGCCCAAATGGTAGCTCTCAAGAGCTTGCAGCAGATTTTAAAGGACACGGCGGATTGCGTCCTGCGAACGCAGTAAAACATTGTTTGGAATCAGGAATAAAGCCTGATGAAAACAAATGTTTACCTGTACTGTTTTCTCTTTCCTTTTTTTTTTTTTTGGTATGAAATTCATTGGGCGCTTGGAAAATCGAGCTCGCGTTGCAGAGTGTGTAGAATGCGGTCAACGAGCACACTTCAGAGTTGTTTGTAGAATACTCGAGGGATCCGGAATAATTCGACATAAAATTGGCTAATTTCGTAGCGAAGTTGGCAAGTGTTGGAAAGTTACAACACGCTGTAGACGAAGAGCAGAACGAGCCAAGTCGAGGTTCGAGAGGATTTCAGTAGGTGTGTTAAATAGACGAAGAGATGAGTTAAGCTCCTGCTCGTTAACTCCATTCACGTAGATCAATCGCCAACGATTGCGCTCTGTTTTACAGCAAAGCAGGCACGAAAAGGCGACAGAAAGGAAATCTCTTTATTTCAACGACTCTGTTTCTGTCGCTCCTACATGTACTACTGTGACACCTTTATTTAGTCGTCCTGGTAAAGCTCTTCCTACCAGTAGTAGGCGATCGGATCAAGTATAGTGTTGTAAAAATGAGCTTCGAGCAGTGAGCTTCAAGAGCTCGAGTCGCGGCTCAAACCCTAAAGGCTCGAAACCTTAAGGCTCGAAACTTGTAGCCTTGAAAGCTCGAAGGCTCGAACCTCGTAGCAGTCGTAGCCATGACAGCTAGCTCGAGTCGTATAAATTGTATGTAGTGAAGTGATGTGCAATTGGTGGAACCATCAAATATAATATCAAGGACTTGGAGTTAACTTCATTACTATTAAACAAAAGCCTCCAGCTTCGAGGCCCGAGCCTCGAGCTTCATATGATATTAGCCTTAAAGGCTGAGTCTTTAAGGTTAAGGTTTAAAGCTTTGAAGACTCGAGCTTTATACAACACTAATCAAGTGCCTTTGCCTTCGCGCTAACTCTATACAGAGAGATTGAAAAATACTCGCGTAGATAGGTATTGGTCACTGTGTTTTCGAGTCGCGGCGCAACTGAGATACCAGAAATCTGTGATAAAACCCGAAACAATATTTCAACCACTTTTCCCCGTAATAATCCCGTTTCAACTCTAATTATTCTGGTGACAGATGATTTTCTGCAACAACATTCCAGCAGAACGGCGAACAGTGGCGTTAATTGCTGCCCGATCGATAGATCATATGGATCGAATATTCAGGGGTGGTAGGACAAAGGACATGGGCGCGGAAGTTCACGGGTCAGCGAAGCGAAGAACGGGAGTAAACCGTGAAAGATCGCCGGGTGGTAATGCACGCGACACGAGAGAGCAATTAACGTAACAAACGACTTGATTCTGGCTTGACAGGTGTGTCTAGTGACAGTCGACCGTGTCGTCCTGTATGCCCAGGCAGGCTCTATCGCCAACGTCCCCTTTAATGAGCAATACCACGGGGCGTTTCACGACTCCAGACGTCGGGGCCGAGTGACGATTAAATGAGCTGTTTACACGCCCGACCGAAGCCGAATAGAAGGGCAGCCAGGCTGTTCACGCCTCCACTCGCAGATTACTCGGTTAAGAATTTACGTTTAATCACCGACCACGAGAGATTAAACTGTCGTTTAGCTGTCGCCACGCGATACCACCCCCTCCGAAGCTTTTTCGCCGTCACGCGTGCTCGTGCATATTCACGCGAAATTCCGACGGCCGTTGCCCATAGACGGCTGTTGCCCAAAATAACGGAGCAAGATGAAACATGCAAAAGTCCCTATTCAGAAATAAATAGAGAAGTCCTTTACGGTTCCGCGATTTGAAGCTTCGTTTTCCGGGCGCAGTCGACTGAACCGTGGATGTCACTGGCATATAAGAAACACGAGAATTTCTAAAATTTCCTGCCGGAATTTCTAAAATGTTGCAGCCCTGTAACCCGTGCATACATAATTCCTGCACCGCCATCGTTAAACGAATTTCCCAAGAACGCTGGCAACGATCAGCCAGAACTTTGTCAAAGCGAGCGATCTATTTCAATGGTAAATAGCAAACGTCACGAGAACGAAAGGGGAGGGTTAAAAAACGGTAGGATAAATGGTTCCGAAGTGGGTCTCCGTTCATCCGGGGCGCGGACTTTTATTTCCATCGCGTGGATTTAGTATTTTCGCGAGTCAGATATCGCGGCGAATTTACGTGGGGGAATTCGCATGAATTCGGGCGCGTTCGTACGGATATTTTACTCGGGCGATAATAGAGGGGTTACTTCGTTCCCATTCGGGGCGGGCGTAAATTCGGGCGCGCTCGATAGGCTGGAAAATGTTGGTCCTCGGGAAGATCGACTTAATTTTTAAATGCTCGAGGAATCGAGCAGCGGAGGCGCCGATAATGATCCGTCTCCGCGGCGCGTCGTTCCGAAGCGAAGTTCCTGCGGCGTCATTTGTGCGTACACACGATAACGATAACAATGCACCGGCCTCCGTTGTCACGTAGAACGCGAATAAAGCGTGCGAACGGTGGTTTATGGGACAATACGAGTTCGTTTCGACGATGTATCGAACAAAGCGCGGGCGCGACCTCATTTCAAAATCACCTGGCGAACGTTGTGCGGTCTTTTTCAGGCGTCGAGCGACGCCACCAAAGCGTTGTCGATACCGCAGACTCCGCGCTACAGCAGATGTTGAAATGATAAATCGCGTTAACGGAGCCAATTAAAAATTTCAGAGCGGAACGATAGATACGGCGGAGGGGAACAATAAGCGTGGCGCGTTGATCGAAAATATTCCGGGCGCTGGCGGGGAAGCGGATTATAAAAGATGTTTCAGTCAATGAACGTAAATGAATATTAATCATCGAGAACGTTGCGCGCTGGAAGATAAAGGACAAAGGTGGGGCACGCGGTATCGTCCTGGTAATTATCGATTACCCTGCGCAATAATTCGCGCGAAATCAGGAATCGTCTATAAATTCCGATAACGTCGCGGGCAACGCCGCGGCGAATTGAAATAATTCATGTTTCTGCGGCATTTGGATCTTTCGAGTGTTTCGCGTTCCATTAAAATCGGGCATCATAATAATCGTTGTTCTGCGGCCGAGAAGTGAATTGTCATCGTATCGATCAATGACACTAACCGGCGTGAGCATAAATATCCTCGAAATACCAACACGACAACGAGTAATTGAATAAAATGATTAGTTTTGAATTGTTGGGGACCGATGCCGAATACTTCCGGTGAATTGTCGTTTTATTTCGCGGGGAGCCGTGCGGTATTCGCCTCGAAATAGACGAGAACAATGCCGCGAGACGGGCCGGGTGCTACGAAAGGCTGCCACTACGAGATATTTAATTGATTCAGGTGGAGGGGAAGCGAGCCAGGACTTTCCCGCAGGACGTCCAGAATGCGACCGCCGCATGGAATTCCACGGAGCACCCAGAGAGATCGCTTGCGGTCGCGCGGAATCATTCGAAGGATATCGGCATTCGGCCACCTGCCACCGAGGCTCCGACTGCTCCTCGAAATGAGGAAACTTCTGATTCTCTTGATCTTACTGCGGCGAACACGACATTTTCCAAACAGCAAACTTGCCCGAGTAAAATTCACCCTTCGAGGAAAAAGCACCCGCGGAAAATTTACGGACTGCTGAAACGCCGAGCAGCCGATGCAGCGTGACCGCGACAGAAGCTTCGATGTATCAAGGAGATGGTGGAATCTTTGAGTGAGATCAGACCGATTACAAAAAAACACAATTGAAATAATTTGCAAGCATTATTTATGCTCTTGCCATTTCGCATTCGTCGGCTACCCCATGTATCGAAACTACGACTGATACGTTCGTGGGAACCAGTTTGCAACCCAGCCGGGAGTAACAGCGCCGGGCACTTAGGCAAATGAATGTATCGAGGTGACGATTGCCGCAGGATCCGCTCGATGGAGGACGCTGGAGATCGAAGGCGAGTAGGGACTGAGATTTGCGGGTCTGGGGCCTACGAGCGGGGGAGTCCATTAAAATAAGTGGCAGACCGCGACGTTAATAATAGCTGGGCCAATTACAGCGCCGGCATCGACGCCTCTTTGCCGCGGCCTCTCTCCCAATCCCCGGCAGCAGGACTTTCAATTAGCTCCTCAACCCCGTTCTCCACCCCCCGTGGCCTCTTTTAGTCACCGCCGACTCTTCCCCCCGCTTCTTCCGTCCTCTCGACGCCGCGACGTAATCGGTCTCCGGGAAAAGTCATTACGGACGTCTGCGAGCCGCGGTCAACCGCTTGGAATCCAACCCCTGTCCCTCCAGGCCCGCGGCGCTTTTGAAATATTAATAACCGCCCCAACGCGGCGCGGACAAAATCCTAACAGCGGATCGCCGCGGAAACACGGCGCATCGTCAAACGATAGCACCAGTTGTCCTTCCCCCCCCCCCCCCCCTGAACAGAAGCGCAACCGTCGGAACAAGGCGGAAAAGTAGACGCGAGTTTGCTCCGCCAGCGGAAGCAACATAGAGCGCAAAACTCTCAGACGATTGTAAACCGTGTTCAGCGGCCGTGACGTCGCGTCAAACGTACTCTCCGAGGCAATTAAGACGTGCCGCGCCAACTGTTCAATTTTCGCTGCGCCGTGCAGACGTAACGGCGACGATAATTGTTTGGCGCGCCAGCTAAGACCTCTCCCCCTAATTCTGCTCGCGACTGTTTGCTCTGTACACGCGACAGTCATGATCAGCCCGTAACAAGCTCGCGCACGTCGAATCTCGCAACAGTCGCGAACTCACGGGGCGAATTTCCCCGTACGCGTACCTAATTCGAATAATATCAGAGACAGACTCGCCTGAATAGCTCCGGGGAGCGAAAGGAAAAAAAAGCTACTGACCCGGCAATACTTTCCAATTGGAGCCGAACGGTTCCGATTCGATTTTGGCGAATGGCATCCGCCCGCGTCATCGATCACCATCAAAATCGCATCGAGCCGGTAATTTTCGCGAATAGCCCGTATTAGTATGCGACGGGATTGGCCGAACACGGGGACACAACAATGGATGCGACGGTTGGCAGGTGCAACGCCGTGTCGGTTGCAGGTCTGCAACTGGAAGCCACGCTCGATCATTCTCTCGTCTCAAGCTGCAGAGCCGCAGTGCCACCGGTCGGCATTCGCCTGTCTCGCACCGATTGGCCGCATAATCAGTAATTGCCACGATACCCGCAGACTATCGGCCGCAAACATCCCTTATGCCATTACGCCTCTGCGATTCCACAGGACGATTGTCGTTCGCGCTGCGCGCACTTCCGCATTAGCGACGCGCACGTGGTGGGTCCACTTTGTGCGCTTGAATCGCGCCACCGCGGAAGCTTTGACGGATCATTTCGACTGTGTTGGGGTGGTTTCGCGATCACAAGCTGCCATAATTGCCGCGATATCGGGTAACACCGAAGGCTCCGACCAACGCAGAATATAATACTCCACTGCGAAGGTGAACGGTGTTTCGGAACAGTAGAATGTTTCAAACGAATCTGATGACTGGGTATGTACCAAGTGAACCCGTTATACCTACGCATTATTGGCATTGCAATAGGAGATTTCTTAAAGTTTAATACCGCCAGTCAGTCTTTAGACGGAACCGGCCAGGCTGAAAGTTGCTGGAACTCCGCGGCTCGCCCCGCACGCACAAGAAAGTTTCGTTCATAAAGAAATGATTATGCGACGGGGTGTTTTCTAAGACGTTTCGGTGAACGACACCGAGTCGCTTTGAACGCACGATGTACACCATCGGCCATTGGCTGTAGAGTTTATTAGCCCGTTATGGACTTAGTTTTCCGTGCGGCTTTCTTCGTCGCGGAACTTTTTTAGATACGCCATTAACGAGTTTCCTTAGCTACCGATGCTTAGACGTCCTTAGCTTCTGGAATCCGTGGAAATCTCATTCCCCGGGTGCGCAAGTTTTAAGAGTCTTCCGTTTAGAGACCAAAAAGTGTACTGTCGAGCGCCGCGGTGGCGAAACTTTATTAATATCCTACAAGTTTGTGCGTTCGACTGATGGCAAAAATGAAAGCTCCGAGAAGAAGGACGTCCGTATCGAAGCGCGAGCGCGTAGCACCCTTCGTATCAACATCTCCGCGATCGGTTTCCTATTAGGACTGCTGACTCCGCCCCGAAATGCTTTTATTTCTTGTTCCGAATCTCTGGCTTCCATTGAGAGGAACTTGGAATGCTGAACGAAGTACCTATATAAAGGTAAAGTATCGTCAGCCATATTAAGGAGGTATAGGACAATTGAAATTTTGAAAAATCGATTTTTTATTATTATTAATTCTGAAAGTCCCATGCTTTGTGAACATTTACAACAATGTATCCCGAGGAAATTCGAATAACTACGGAAATTATAGCGCTGAACGTAATTCGGTGCACCGTCGAGTAACGGCCTCTCAGAGCGGTATTGGCGTATGGGATTTAGCTTTGAAGCCGTTTATCTCGAAACTACATTTTCAAATACGGTATACATCATAACACTTGAACGAATGAATGTTTTCACTTAAATTTTTAACTGGAGCTGTAGAATTCCTTTCGTTATCGTGCGGAATTTGCGCATCAATATTGGATGTTTGTAAACAGTTTATAACTGATTAAAGACCTGTTTTCCCATAAAACTTGTGCGAAAAAAATGATTCGTGTGTAACTTTTACAATTTTTGTTTAAATTCGCCCAGCAAAATTTTACACGATAACTATTAGTGTGGAAATTACTCACCACAAAGCATCTTGCCTTTAGATGGTTGGTTTACTAGGGTTAACTAATTTTCAACATTCTGACAATTTTGTTATTTTACATTATTTGTAAAAGCGTACATAAAAAACTGTGAAAAGTGCCGTTATGGCGATTATTTGGTATCTAAGCAATCCAACCGACAAGAAACCGTCAATTCTAGTCGTTCAATAGTCCTATACCCCCTTAAGGGGCTAGGGCACTTTGGAGGTCCGAATATCATATGTCAATTTCAAATTTTTTTGGGGGCGAAATTAGAAAATAAATGAAAGAACATATAAAATAAAATTTATATAAAAAAATTGTAACAATTTTTGTAATCAAAATCGAGTTGTCGGTGCTCTTTCGTTCTTGCAGTTTTTAAAAAGACACTCTCCACGGCTAGCAGTACAAATCTCGTTTACTTTGGCGTAGGATAAAAACGGAAAAATTTTATTATTCACATTACATTTACTAAAAATGTACATAGCGATTTGTCAGAATATTTATTTTTGTGAAAATGGTAGACATTTAAAGAGAATATCAGTTTTAGCCAAAAATTTATCTAAAACTTTGTTAAGCCTAAATTGTGCCTAAAATTGTCTGTAGCTAAAAAGTTTTTAATGAATCATAAGTACTTAAAATATCAAGCGAATCGCATAAAAATTACTCTGCTGCCAATCTGAAACAAGTGATTCCGAGGAGCTTCGCGGGAAAACACACAACTCGGTCACTTTTTAATATTCTTGTACATTATTTACACAATATATTGATTAATACATATCCTAAACATAAGACGAATAGAATTAATTGTCAACCTTATAGTATCGTTAAAAAAAATCGTCTAAGTTGGTTCTGTTTTGAGCGTCTCAGGGTGGCGTAACCCCTTAAATGATTGAAAGGGTGAAACTGGAGGAAGTGGGTCAGATGGAATAAAACAAGAATTCCATGCGGCATGCACTCGTGTATCGAATTCGCAATTGATGATATCGAATTCGGAATACTGTCCAGGTGGAACTTAGGCCTGCTGTTGGTAAATCGAAGCTCCAATAATAATCCGTGTAAATCGCTCGAAGGATAATCGAAAATAAACGGTAAACTCATTACTGCTAATAGACTGATGTGTATTTGTATATAATATTACGAACAGATGGCAGCAATTATTATGTAACACGAGATTGATCGATTCAAACAATAAATCTACTTGAAACAATAATCGTCGGACGAGATATGACGCTACGAAATCACCGGTTCAATTAGTAATATCGAAACGACGATTGGCAAACTGCAATAAAGCGGCTGTTATCGGAGAAACGGCGCAAGAAATCATAACGGCGCTTAGCTGAGAGCACTGTAATGGCCACTCGATTTTTGTCTGATTTACGGCAACGGAATATTCATGGTCCACGAATTTGGCAATATCCGTCATTGCGGCTCTATCAGCTCGACCCACCGATATTCACGCTATACATTACCGATACAGACGTTATCTGATCAACGAGGACGGTGATAACGTATAGTACGTACTGCCTGGAATAACCACGTAGCACGGAAAATATACGAGCACCTCGATCGCCATTCTGTCTTACTTTCGATTTCGAGATTCCCCATTTCCTGTAAGGGAGAGTGGGGGAACCTCGAACACCTAAGCAAAAAAGCATACAAAACGAAAACTATGTGAGCAATGAATTTGTTTATTTTTTTACAAACATACTTAAACTATTCATCTATAAAGTACTGTGACGAATTTTTGAAAAATTATAATAAAAATCAACTTTATAGTGAAAAAGCAAAACCCTTGATGTTCCTGATTACTCGACTGCCGCGGGGTAATCACGAACAGAGTGCTAAATATCGCAGAAGTCGCACAGAAAGCGCAACTTCAATGGTCAACATATAAAAAATGTTGCTACAACCTATACCTAATGTATTTTTCAAATTCCTCTTCTTGTGCGTTAGAAAAAAATTGCAATTGGTCGGAATATCGAAAAAAAATATTAAAGGTCTTTGTTTAAACATTTTCTTTCTGAGCCTGTAATGAAGATTCTAAAATCTCTTCTGTAGAGTTAAGTAAGTTATATACATACTGAAAATTTCATCCAAATCGGTTAACGTTGCTAATTTCGAAAGTTCGAGATTACCCCATCCGAGGTGTTCGTGAATACCCCACGACATCAAAAAATAAAAAAGAATTTATTTCAGAGGTTAGAATCATAATTCAAGCAATACCTTGGTCACAAAATGTTGGTAAAAAAGTGCATTATTTCAACTAAAGAAAATCATAATTGTATCATTAATTCAACAGTAATTACATGCAGTTGAAATGGACAAAATATTACTTGAAACATGATGAAAACAATAAATTGTGTTTATCTTGAATAGCATCAGCGTTCTGTATTTATTACTTTCTGCCCGGTGTGAGATACGACCTAAACTATTAGCTAGTGGAGAGGGAACATCGTTTTTATTTATTAAAAAGCCGTAACATCGCATTCGCGATTACCCCACTCTCCCTTACTCTTCGCGCCCCTCCTTCTTCATTATTCCGTACTAACTGACAATTTAAACGTGTGCACTCGAGGGAAAGTTAAACTGACAGCGAATCGCGCCCGACAGAGAGCTCAACGAAGATACGCCGGAATACCACCGTTCCCGTACCTCGCGTTAATTAACCGTATTCCCTTTCTTCTTAATTTTTCCCGAAACAACCGATCCTTGCCCAAGCAATTTTCTGCACGCGCGAACGATTCATTAAACACTCAACCCCTTTTTTCGCATATTCCCGCCAAGCATCGCTCCCCAGGGGGGCGTATCGTCGAGCATGTAATTGAGGAGCTAGGTTTCCCGGCATTCAAAGTTTCCACGATGGTACCTTAAACTTCGTACCCGGCGACAAAGTCTACGGGCTTTTGTAATTTATGCTGTGCCTCCCCCCCCCCCCCCCCGCGAGTTCACGTGGGTCAAGGGGCGCGTAGGAGGGACGCAGGAACAGAGCTGGAAGCTGGTTAGGAGCCACTCGTGTCGGCTCTATTTGACGATAGTCTGCTCCACGAGACGGCTCATCCACTTCGAAGCTCGGGGGATGACACGGAACGAGAGGGACCAAAGGGTTTTCGAATGCAACAGACGGAATAGCTGCCGAGAATATTTTCGACGAGTGTTGCAGAAGAATGAATCAAGTGTCTGCCGGGCTGCTGTTATTCTGTTCCCACCCTAAGGTGCTTCGGACACGGGGGAAGGGGGATGAATTCCTTCGACAAAAATATAAACACGCAACGGAATACCCCTCGACTCGGTGCGAGATCCAATGATAGATACTCCGCGTGCAACGTGATAGACGAACTGGATACACACCATCGCCAACAGGATTTGGCGACGATGCAAATTGATTTCCGGAATTAATTTCTCGAACGGGAATGAAGTTTGTCCCGATAACTTCGTCTTAGCCGACCCCCGAAATCGAGTATCAGGAAATTGCCTTCTGTGCGGCTGTAAATTCGAGTATTCGCGAATGAACCCGCCTTTACGAATTTCACGCAGCACCAATCTACCTCGCTATGTCAAATCGAACGTACAGTGAAATTAAAATCAGACGTGAATAAATCAATAGGCCCGATAAACGAGACGCCGACCTTGTAATTACGCCAGCAATTATACCGAATGCAAATCTAAATGCTCCGGTTACTGGTTCAGCGTTACGGCGCTGATAAAATTATTCTGCCACGGCACGGATTATTGCCGATGATCGCGAATAAACAGAAGAGTCCAAATACAGAGATTATTGTTCGTAGGTAACCGCGTCGCGCGACGTGCGCTGGAATCGTCGGGGGATCGGCGAATCGATTCGCGCGCTGTTCGAGAGGAGGGGGGGGGGGGCGGGGACGTTGGCGAGTATAAAAGTTCAAAGGGAAGAACACGGAGCCACGACGCGGATTTCGTTATGAAAAATGAGCTCGAAGGAATAAGCTAAGCCAACGGTGAAACGAAATTTCTCGGTCCGTGTGCGCTCGGCTCTCGGTACGAATTGCCGGGAGGATCCCGTCCTCGAAATCGTTCAAGAGTTCACCGGGTTTCCGGCGGGCGGGGAGGAACAGCCTGATCAATTCGAGTTGCTGCGGCGCATTGTGAAACGGCCCCGTGACAAAAGTGGCTGTAGGAGTTTCGGTTACCGACGTTACTCGCGGATCAGCCACAAAGAATGCAACGACTTATTGTTACCCCGCGTACGTATCGATGATATACGATTTTCTATTGAGCAGCCGGACTTGTATACACGCCGGCATTTGCATCAGAGTACGTCGAGTACGTGGCCGGGAATCGAACTTGAAGTATTGCCATCGGAAAATGGTGCCACTGATTCTTTACGATGCGGATGGGCACGAGAATTATTGTCTGTTCCGGGCGACATGTTTAGGAGAACAGATTTCGCGGAGGATTTTCGATCGCGCACAGCGCGGTTAGCAGTTGCATAGAAACCTGGCTTGAACAATCGAGTTAGGGTAGAGGTTTGACAACTGAACGACACGAGTTCGCGAATAGGGGAGAGGTGGGATGAAAGGGATGCGTATTGAAGGGGACATGGTCATTATCTCAAAGATAAAGGATCTGCTCAGGCCAAAAGTGTTTTTATTTCGTAGCCACATTCATTCATGTGTAATCAAGCCACATTTCAAGCCTCTACGATGACAGAAATACACGATTGAATTTTTTTGAGGTTCAAAGTATAACTTTTAGTATTTCCTTGAACTGTCTTGTGAAGTGCTGTTACCAGCGACTGATTTCTCTATTACTGTATCTAAACAGGTATCTATTTAAGAACGATATCGTATAATGTCCGATCCTTTTTGTGTCATATTGTAATTGTAGGAATTAGATTTTCAATTTTGGTGCCTTATTTATGAAAGGGACACAGCAAAAATTTATGAAGGGGACGTCATTTTCATACCTTACTATTCTTCACTTGTTTCAGTGAAAATATGCCACCTAAAATTTGGGTTAGGATGCCATTAGATAATTCATCTCAATTCATTAGACAGTTCCTATTACGAATTAAAATAGCTACTGTGATTTCGGTACCTGCATAAACAATAATTAAAAAAATGATATTAATATTACCTGGTTTTGTTACACTGTCCCATTCATAACCACCCATGTCCCTTTCAATACAGCCAATTTATGAAAGGGACAAAACACACTTTTTTAGAAAACGAAAAATATGACATGTAAATATAGAGCGAAACTTAATAGGCCCGTGTATTGTTATAGCCAGATAACTGGCCTTTCTAATGTTACCAATTAGAAAGGCAAGGTTTTTTTAATATGTGGTCCTAAACACAAGTGTCCCTTTCATCCCACCTCTCCCCTACCTATCAGCACGTCGGAGTATGCCACTTATCGAGATAAAGGTAACCCACGTTTAACCGCGCTGCAAATCACCAAGTGACTTACTCGCCGCTGGATTTAATCGTACGCAGAGGTTGGGCAAGCAGAGGCTTCGGGCGAGGAAAGTAGCCCTCCCGCGGGGACGGACGTAATTACACGGGCGAATAATATTACCAATCAAAATATCTGCTGTTTACAGCGGCGAATTTCGGGGCAGGTCGCGTTACGTGTGCGCGCCGACGCCGCGCGAACGCTCTCGCAGACACTGTCGGCATAATCCAGCCGGGATTTCGAGAAAATTAAGGGCTCGTTACAACGGAGAGGCCATAAAATCCGGAATGGTAACGGCGTGTATTTTATTGCCCGTGTTCCGCGTGCTCCCGTGACGAACGATTCCCCGCCGCTGCCCGACCGACGAATCTCGGTATTCGAATAAACTTTACAGCTGACGGAGTCGAATAGCGGCCGACCGCGCCGATTCTACTTCCGCCCGGTGCGAAGGAGCGCGCAGATACGGGGAATAGGATTTAGGGGGGGGGGGGGTGAGCGTAAATCTCGCCGGGCGACGTCATGACCCTGACGATGCTTAACTTCTCCAGCCTTTCGCAGGATCGCTGTGTAACGCGCCAACCCCTCCACTTCTAACTCGAGTAGGTATTTTTCTTTTAAAGCAAATATTCTTCGTAACTTTCTCCGCGAGGTTTTCCTCCGTTCCACCTCCTCCAACCTGAATCCGCCGTGGAAGCATAGCTCCTCTGAAGTTCCCGCTATTGTGTCACCCTCAACTTTACTTGGAAAACCCTCGAAAACCACAATACCGCTCGCGGATGAGGCCGATTCAAGCTTCGGGCTGCAGTTACCTTTGCTGGTGTTCCAGCATTCTGTATAACTGTTGTGTAACGCGGGAATAGAATGTATAATATTGTAATTCCGTTGCGGAAGTTGGACTTTTGTTGAGACACCTCTCCGCTGCAGCGGTACATGCGAAATTTAATCTCTGTTATTGCGTCAGGCACTCTCCTTTGCAATTTCATTATGTTTCTTGTTACATTAAAGGGACTTGCAGGACGGGGGAAGGAGGAGAAAGTTCATGAGTGATGAAAAACCTTGACTCCCGGTTGACAACGCGGCGGAGCGTGGCTGTTTACGATATCGAAGGAGATTAAGTCGGTGCTGCACAGACACTAAGAAGTGTAATGCATTCTCGCGGAGGAGAGGGAATTCAAGGAGCACGAGACGCGTGCATGCTGCAGTGGAAATTTCATACAGTCTGCATACGAAAGTGCACCACCACCCCGTCGAATATTTCATTAGAAATGAAGGAGCCAGTACTCTCTCTAAAACCACAAAAACCACGTTATTAGCTTCTCTAAAACGTCAACCACACCTTTTAGAGACAAGGGGTGTTCAAAATTTCCAGGAAACAAATAATAGTGGAGCACAGTTGACGCTGGTCAAGAACATTCCATCGTTGACAGAGAATAATGTACAGAGTAAATTAAAAAATTTTGCACAGAATCCATGCTCGATGGAAAATGGAGACGCGTCGCTGGAAATTATGTCCACTGCATCGATAGTGACACGTTACGGTGGAAAATCAATAACCACGGGATTGACGCGAACCGTAGTGTCCCCCGAACATCTTTTTCAAAAGCTCTGCAACAATTATCGACTTCTCTCGTTGCCTTTCGACACCCGCCGCTTCTCCCCGCCTCCCTGGCGCCTCTCAAGGGATTTTTCCGCATCGCCAATCTTTTTCCAAGCGGGTCGCGGGAAATTAAATCGGCCGAGCGTCGAGAAACCATCAATCCCGGGGTATTAGTAATTACAAAGCCCCGCGGACTCTGACATATAATAGAAATTGAAAAGCTCCACGATAATTAGCGAACCTTTACGTGAAATTTAACGGTCTCTGAATGTTAACCAACAATTTCCTGACTATTTCACGGGATTTTCAGTGTACCGTGTTATTTAGCAGCAGGGGGAATTAAACGGCGGGCAGGTTTCCAGTGAATTTAGCGTGAGTTTAACACGTCATAGCCTTTCTTTGCACCGCTTGAACAGCGCCGATCATAGCCAGGTTTGGTCGAGTTTCGGCGCGTCGACAGATTAAAATCGACGACATGGGGACAAATGGTTGCCCTTCCACGAACCACTAACAATAAGTAAGAGCAATCGGGGTCGGTAGCGGCGGGAAAGTCGAGATTCTCTCGACGACGCAATGTTTTGGGTGGAAACATGAGGGGGAGGAAAGAACAACGACCATGGCACAGGGGTCGACGAACGAGCCAGGGAAAAATACGACCGGAAGCGTCAAAGGCTCGCGAAAGTTTCGCAGTTACAGCCTTCTAAAAAATTCTATGCATCTAAAATACACGCGTTTCGTAGCGAGCCGAGCCCGCGAGGATTTCCCATGAGCCGCGGCTATTTTCAATCCATAAACTGTGTCCCCCTTTTCCCGGGTTAGTACCGTTTAATCAAATTTCAATTCCGTCGGGCGTTATTAACCGATTAAATCAACGTTCACGACATTAACATCGCTGGGAGATAGGGGGACTAATTGGACGATATTTCGTCGATATCTAATTAAACATAGAATATAAAGGTTTGTAACACAAATACTGTTTCACTTACAGCGAAAAGCAGCGAGGTTTAATTAGAAAGAAAATTCGATAATGTACTTGCTTCGAAAGAGCACCAGTTCAGCAAGTTCCAACCACACGAGCTCCGCGAAAACGCCCCTAGCCATCTCATTGTCACGGGGGGAAGTTAGACGAACCGAATCACGTCCACGAAGGGTTTGCGAGTTGGATTGGACCTTAAGCTGTACCGGAACTCCGATCCTTGTCGACGTTAGCGAACTTAGTATAACGATGCGCGCGATAATCCAAACGATACACGCGTGTACCTGAATTTCCCCGGCAGAATTGGCCGCGTTTAAGTTGCCTTATCCTTGCGAACGGCAACAGTCTCATGATTTTATTTGCTCATGATCCGGCTGACTCCCTGCGCGCCGACTTAATCGGGTATATAAAAATTCTGCGGTACAAGACGTAAGATAGACAGAGATTTACGGGTGTACAAGTACCTGGGGAACGTAGACCCGAATATACATGCATACGCAAAGGCCTTGTACCCGACGCTCTTTGATCCGGCGCTGCATTATGTATGAGGAAGAGCTACGTACCGCCGGAAACACAATATAACCCACGAATCGTAAATCAAAGAAGACAAGAGGAAATAATCGGAACAGAGATAAGCGGGCAGGTAAATAGATAGAGAGTCTTCATTATACGTGGATACAGGTTTAGGATGAGGACCTAGAGAGGATGGAACGTCGATTGTCTGCTGGTGATTGTTCCTTAAATAATATGGTACCTCTACTGCCTTTCATTCTACGTAGAACTTTATTATGATCATCTATAGTTCCTATACAATTCAATCATCCTACCGCGTTTTGGTCGTTAAAAGTAATAATCGCTTATTTTCCGTTACGTACAAAGAAATATTGAAAGCGATTCCTTCGGTAGAAATGAAAATTAGAGGCATCCGTTAATTGAACAGGGGAAAAAGTGTGGAGAAAAGTTCGCCGGGGGAAGTTATCGACTTCTTTTCTGGTTTCTTCAGCGCAGCGACCCGGTTAATTACGTTTCTATTGAACGTCGACAAATTCCCGATTATGATTAAGAAAAGGGAATGGCAAAAAAAAGATGAAGTAAAGATCAGGTATATCTATGCATCGTGCAACATGTATGCAGCAGTATTTTGTCACATATGAAATAGAAGATGGAAAATGCGATATATGAAGATTAAGATGTACGATCTCGGGAATGAACGTAAGTAAAGATAAAATAATGCCGGCATGTTATTGGACAGGCGTCGCCAAACTGTCGGAGGATGCACACAACGTGTGCAGAAACGTAGAAGAGGGTGGAGAATCGAAAAGAGATGCATCGAATGCAGGAAGGAAGTGGGTTCTTCCGGAGTCTGAAAGGGTAGTTGCTGACTGAAGGAAAGCGGCAAAGCAATTACCATATAAATTGCTGCAGTCTTATTTGATTTCGTTGCTGTTGATTTCCTGCGCTTTCTTGGCCTGGTATTTTATTTTATAATTGCTCCACATTATTCGTACATTTAAAAATAAATTGAGAACAAACAGTGGCCTTGGACGAAGTACGAAGCGGAAAATCCGCGACAATCTCTTAAACTTCTCATTCACTACAGGCCTCCAATCATTAAAAATTTTGTGAAAGAGGAAACTGGGAGAAATGAATAAAATAAAAATAGGTAATACACAGGGGGCGTGGTTATTTTTCTCGCTTAAGCGGCCCGTTTTTAAATTGGTTCAATGAGTTGCCACGAAAATCGTTCCGCTCTTGTTATCGCGTTCCTTCAGCCAACTGCAGGTATTTTATTATAATTGCTCAGTGTCCGTGATATTCACTGAGCTGCACGCTAAAAATTTTATGAAACTAATAGCGCACGTGTGCCCCCCCCCCTCTCCCGCCCGCGACCGTTCTTCCATAAAGCAGACCGTCAACGACGAACGCGCTTTTATTCCCTCATACATTTGTCTCTTCAACCATTTCACACTTCATATGTCATCAGTAACGCGGCGGTTATCGTTCAGCTGTAAATCATCAATTACATTTCCAATTAATCCCGCGATCTGCTCTTATCATATGCCGACCCTAGACAACAGGTTTCAAGTACTTTAAATAAGCCTTTAAGGGGTTACGCCACCCTGAGGCGCTTGAAACAGCACTAAACTATTTAGTCGAATTTTTTTACTGGTACTGTGTGATTGAAAGTTATTTATTTTCTTCTTATGTGTAGAACATGTATTAGTGTATATATTGTATAAATATTGTACACAAATATTAAAAAATGTGTGACTAATGTAACAAATTATAATGTCCAGGTTCATCTGAAATGAAAACATGATGATTTTCGTGTTCCTTAATAAAATACATACAATGTAGCATACGGATTTGAAAAAAAAAATTATTGCACAAATGAGAGCAAGGTGAAGAAAATTATTCGTTTTTCACGTGACAAAACGAACTTAAACATTTATTATATATAAATGGGTTATCGCATGAAAAAAATACTACATTGTAGATAATACCGTTAAGAATATACGCGCCAAGTTTGAAATCAATCGGACAATTAGTTTTGGATATATTTGATATATCACCTTTGAAAATGTAGTTTTGAGAAAAACGCAGAAGAAGAAAAGTAAAATGGTCTCTACCTGCTGCGGAATATCGACATCCGCGCCTCGTTTAAAGTCTATAACTCGGCTATGTTGGGGAATCTTTGCGTTTACCATGACTTAAATTATTCTTAAAACTTCACGTAATAAGAAAATGCATGAAAAAATCGATTTTTCAAAACATTCAGGGTGGCGTAACCCCTTAAGCTACTTTGATACTTTGAGTCAATATTTTAAGTAAGTTACGTACAATTATGCAATCGCATACACGATTACACGAAGAAAATCGAGAATGAGCGTAAGCTTCTGTCGTCAAGGTAAAAAAAGAAATTATGATAAGGGAATGGACATCTTTCCTGCGAGACAAATTTGTTAAGAAATGCCCATTCCTCATTCAGCAAGTGAAGGAAATGCGAATATTACCTGATACTTTTTCTCAAACCATGTACGTACTATAAGTTGGTTGAGTAATCTCATCACTATTAAAAAAAAATACCAATAGAGCAGACACTGAACTCCTGCCTATTTAAAACGCAAAATACGAAGACCTCATGGTCGTAAAAATTTTGCGATCCTAAGGCTTAGCGACTTTATGAGATGGCGTCTAATGCATAACAAGTAAGTGAGAAACAAAATATCTGACAATTAATAAAATCAGTGGCTTCCCTTGTTTTGATAATAATCAAAATAGAAATTTTTCATTTTGTTTCAGTATTCTGCTCTGTTCAAACTTGAAAAAAATATTAAAATAATGTAAAACGATTATTATTTGATTGCTTATTTTTTCTGATGCCTGATTAGGGTATAAATTTCATGTTACGAAGAATGCAAATAAATGCATTGAACCTTATTTCTCTACTGCTGAACTAAAGTAATAAAACTTAATTTTCCCGATAAAGCTGTTTTCTGACATTTCCTGTTTCCCCCTTGTCCTTCAAACATTCCGTTTTCAATTATCAGAAAAGGAACGAGTTCTCTTCCCGAACATTTCAAAACCTATCCATTGCTACAGACGTGATTCACTCAATCTTATAACATTAAATAACGCCTGCGATGTTGTACATGGAGTAATTACTTGAATAAAGTAAATTTGGCGAAGCAACGTGATCCTCAATTTTTTCAGCCACCATTTTACATCGCCCCCGCATTATCCAGCCGGCTAATAAATCGCAGGGAAGATTACAGGAGCTGGACGTGACGCTTTCGCGAGGTAAATGTAGAGTGTCGGGCCAGCGGATTTCTTTATCGATGTACTCGGTGGCCGCGATATTCACTGGCTCGAAAATCGCGCTATCGAACACGAAAATTTTACGCCACTTAGGATCGATGGGAATCCGAGGCTGGCTTTTAACCGACACCCCCACCTGCGCGCGGATCCTCCCCCCCCCCCCCGTTCATCCCGACCCGGTGATGGTCGGTCCATCCCCCTGGACACCCTCCGGCCAACGCTTTAACCCCTTCACACGGACCTTTTTCCGGCGGATCTCCACTCCACCTGCCCCCACCACCATTCAGCTCTTGCGCGCGTCGGTTGAATGGCGTTTGAGGGAATTGATAGACCTCCGACGTTCGACATCCACGGACAGGGGGGAAAAAAGTCGGCGACACGCGAAAGCGGCTGGGGGACACCGCTGATCGGATTTCCCGTCGATGAATCGTCTTTCCCTGTAAGCTGTTCTTTCCTATTTATGCGTTTTGTCCGCGGAGAATTTTTGATGTCCGCAGAGCGACGGAACTTCCGCGGAATTCCCGTACAGCCGGGGCTCTGTACGGCAGTTTCTAGAATTGCACGCGCGACCCGCGCTGCAGTCACGTAAATGTACGTTCTCCTTTATGACCGCGGGGAGGGAAGGGGAAACGAAGAGAATAAAGTTGGCGTTTGCCTCGTGGTGGATGCATTGCATTATGAAAGGTTGGGATATAATTTCTCTGCCATCGGAATTGTCTCGAGGCTTCCTTAAAGTTTACAGTGGAGCAGGAGATGGGACGAGGGAATTGAAGTGGGGACACAAATCCCGAGGATTGAAGAGACTGGTGAAGCAAAAATATGGCTCCATAACTTGACCTTAATATATCCTCCTTTGATTTCATTGCTGACGCCATTTCACGCAACAATAAATATGCCGATGTCGGGAGCAGAAGAAGCTCGGACTTGGATCAGCGCCATCCCCGTCTGGAATTTCTCTTCCTGGAGGGGTTGAACGCCCTTACCGACCCGCTGGTCTACTAGAACACTGTACATAGTCTCCGATACTTTCTGTCGATCGGAACGTGCACGTGAAAATATTAGATATTCCACTTGGTCTTATTAAACGATGTGGGGGTGTCATACGTAGCTTGTAGAGTCGGTGAACAAAAGAGGAAAACAATTTTTCAAAGCTTCCAAGTAAGCGTTTCTTAAGTGCTTCTCCAACTTGAACGATACTATTCTACTTTTCGTTAATTTCAATTTCACAGTTCAAAACTAAACCCAATACAACTTAAATAATTTCCAATCGGCTTCGAGTAATTATAATACAAAACTATTATTGTCACGGTGCCGCACATTCCGATCAGCACTGCAAATATTATAAACAACCGTATAAGCGCGAATATAATCCATGTTTAATTCATAGCATTTCACCCACGTTACCGATTATAGTTTGTATTTATACAATTTATAGAACGTTGTTAAATGACACGAATGGTTTGAAGAATATATGTGGAAAAAAAATAAATGTGAAGGTTGCAAAATAAACAATATGAAATATTTACAGAGTTTATTTAAATATTCCCCGACTGGAAGGAACGTGCATTAACAACTGCTGCAAACAAAGCTTCTTATTCAAGATTTCCTACGTTACCAACTGCATCGAGCTGCGACCGAGCTTGCAAGCTCGTTGGGATGTTCGAACAAAAGAGTTGTTGGCAGTCGATAACGTCGGTGCAGAGCTTGCAAGCTGCACAAAATTTACCATCCGACCAAAAACGTGGAATTGCTTACCGACAGTGCAGTTATCACTGCTTGATAAGCAGAAAAAGCTTGGTTGAAGTATTGTTGAAGAATTGATGATAAATATTCGAACAGTGCGCTCTTTTTCTGTCGCAAATTAAAACGGCCCCGCTAACAATCCCATTGACATGTATTTCCTTCAACTCTAGGAAGATTAAACACTTTAAATGCAGCGACGAGAAATTGCGATTCCCTGAATTTTTACAATTCAAATGAAAATTTTCCTTCAAGTCCCAGATTTAATTTAGTTCACGTTAAAACTGAACACCATTCTTCGCGAGTTCTTTGAAATGCTTCAATGACACTTTGGTTGAATTATGACCCCCGACGAGACAAGAACAAGTACCATCGCGTGCGAGTATTTACGGAGTTGCACGTTTAATAGAAGGGCGAAGAAGGATGAAGGAGATTACCTCACTCGCGAGCCACGTAAATTGGATAAATTCATCGTTATTTAATATTTATCATGACAGCCATTACGTCTGAAATTCATTTATTATTTTGAACTTACCTGATGTTATATCGATTTTCTACCCATACCTATACAAAATCAGGGCGACGAAAGGATAGCATAAATCTCCAAAAAGCAGAGAGTCAGTGATGCGCCGACAATCGATGTCAGCAGTTTAGCCGAAATTTATGGCAACATTACTGTATGTTACAAGGCTTTGTTCGTAACAAATGATCGATCCCCCAAGTTCGATGGTACACTCTATTGAAATACTGGCAACTTTTCGAGCGAGCTCCGCTCGCTGTTCTGCGCCATAAAATCGATGTCGAGATTAATCGCATTCCGATTCGTTTAACTGATAGCCCAGTCACAGGCACGCGAAAATATCGTTACGGAAACGTGGCGAGATGAATTAGTTATTCATTTCTTTCACTGACGTTGCAACGTTCCCGCGTATCGCTTTGCGACGCGAAATTAAATCGCGCGCATCAAGTGACGCTTCACCATCGCGATAAAAAGAAGCTACGTGTACATTCCCGTTTTGGACTTCGGTGTATCCGAGCGATGTTGCCACAGAGTTTAACGTATCGGTAGACGATGGCTTCGGAAGCATGGAGAAATCTCAAAGTACTGTGAAACCGAGCAGTACGATTCTAGGAAAGTAAATTGGCAATAAGTCGGCAATCATGAGTTCAGTTCCACTAAAAAGTGCCAGCCATTTGTGCAATTGCTTTCCCGACGAGCTCGCCAATCTCCGCGACGAATTCGTCGCCACAATTTTCGCCTGATAAATAACGTTTCCGTCACGGAGACGGGAGTAACAAAATCTGCGCGCCATGTGCACCGTGCCGTGCTCCGAAATTAAGAAGCGGCCGAGATCATCCCTCTCCGTGATTGAAGATCGTAGCGTAAACACGTGATTACACCCGTTGTAATTTATGACGCGGGCCTCCATCCACTTCCATTTCCCTGCAGAAGATTACACGGTAAAAGAAACAGATAATGGATTAAAAAATAGACAGATGGGTCCATAAACAGCGCAAAGCCGACACTCCACTATGGCATAACACTTCAATAAACGGCCATTTTATTTATTTCTTTTCGTGCCACTAGATCATCCAGGATAACGTCCAACACGCTTCGTAAAATAGAAAAATATTTCACTGTGATCAGAAGAGAAAGCCGAACTCACGCGTGCAGTAAAATTCAGAAAGCCAGTACGTGACTTTGCAACGATATCTGTACAGCATAGGGTGGAGGGGGGAGCTGAAACTAACGTGTATCGCGGACGATAAAAAGCATACGACGTTTGGGGGCATTCGTGTTCACGAGAATAACAGAGCAGTGGTCGTACACGCGCGTAACTGGAGGGTGTATTTTGTTTTCATTAAACGAATCCCAGCTGGTTGGCAACAGCAGAAGCGTGAAGTACAGTGTTAATATTGATTGTGCAGCAAACATGCATCGGAGAATGTCAATAGGATCGCGAGTTTACATGTAACCACGCTGCTTGACGAGAAATCAAGAGTCCACGGCACAACTGCGTGAACAATGGACTAGATTTTCTGAAGCAACAGTATCGACGAATAATAGCACGAATTAGTAAAGTGACATCGATAACATTCAACTGACGAAGTGGTCCTTTCTCGAAGGACTACCATTTCAACATCCCTTGACCATTTATTTATGAAAGAGTCAATGCACTTGAACAATATTTTATGGAATAGCGTTGGAGCTTTTCGAATAAAAATATAGAGTATGGATATGGAAGGCGATAATTCGCATTGCTAATTAATTATTGAACAAAAGATTCGGCTATTTTTCGATTTTCTGTTATAACTCATATAACTGTTATAAATTACTTCTTTTAGTTAGGACTATCATTTAGTAACTTACAGTTCTTACAACTCGCGAGTTATAACAGAAAATCGAAAAATAGCCGAACCTTCAGGGGTTAATTTCACCCCCTTAGAGAGATGTTGGACAGCAAAAAAAATTTTCAAGAATTCAGAATTTTTTGAATTTCCGGGTTCGGCATCTTCCCTTGTAAGATATAAATTTCTTAGATTGCATTATTCACAGTTTCGTAACTGTTAATGTTCGCTGGCGTGTAGAAATTGCGACAGGGCGACAATAAAGCGCAGTTGAACGGTGTACTACATAGTTGTATTTCGAGCGGAACGATAAAACGGCAATTCAGTCGCTGTTAAAACTTCTGCGCGGAGAGCTCGTGGAATTGTAAATCGGCTCTATCCCTCAAATTTCCCCCTAGTCGGTCGAAGCATCGCCAGAGATTGGCGCGCTGGAGGGTGGCGCGAAGCGAACGGACTCAGGCGACCAGAAGGAGCTGGAGAAGTTTCCGCGAAAGGAAACCGCGAAAACTACGTAGACTTAAATCTGTTTTTGCTTCGACGCCGGGGGTAACGAAGCGGGAAACAGTGAAACTTGGACGAGAAGTTTAAGCACACGAAGGAAGAAAAAGCGGGGGACAGATAGAACGTTCAATGGCGACATCGATCGTGCACGTCGGCCATCACGTACAAAATACAAACCGCACGATACATAGGAAAGATAGTTACGTAAATAATCCATTTTATTGCGCCCTAGAAAAATTGATCTTTGAATGACTATACACGTTAATAAATATAAAGAGCGAGGGTAACACTGCTGGCTTGCTACATTTTCATAGAGTGTCCCATTTTAATCAGCAAATAGATGGTGTATCGATCTCGGGAAAGTGAAATTGAATTGCTACTATTACTATTCAACTATTGTACACATTCCTATAGAGATCGGGTGCATAGAATATATGGAGGTCAGGTCACCCTTCGCTATGTACGAAGCTTTCAAGCTATGGAATTCCTTACGAGGCGATAAATGCGTTGGGGTAAACCGATATTCATATGACTTCGAAGAGTGTATTCGAATTACCATGTGGACAGTCTTCCGTGTTAGGAGACGCGACTAAAATCTGTCTCCGCCTAGCTGAATGCTAACCTCGAGTGTGAAATCGAGTTGATTGTGACGGTAAAGGAAGGCTCGAGGCGCACAACAGCCAGGAATGTGCTGGAGTTCTTCCCCTGAAAAGGTCCAGTAATCTGTGACTGGAGTCGGTGGAAAAAGAAAGGAGCAGGCATAATAGCTGGCGATGGTCTCCTTTAGTTCGCATGCATATTTCTATGCTTTGCATTCAGACAGGCAGTAACGGACGACCGACCTTTTGGGCTCGCGAGGCCAAAGAAAGGGTAGCGGGAATGAGGAGAAGGTTCTGTGATGAAGCGACTCCTTAAAGAGGCACCAATGAATGGGCCGTATGTAACGTGTACGTATTATAGGATTTCGCAAGTCGTTACATAATTCATCTGAATCTTGTACTCGATTTATGCCATAGGAAACGGAAAGGGATTTGAATTAATTCGGTAACACGTTCACAGGTTCTAATTGAAAGAATCGAGGAAGACAATCGATGTAGCTAAGCTACGTAAGTATGTATAATACATATACAGTCCAACTTTGGCAATGTGAGCTAGAAAATATACTTATGAATATACTCTAAGACGTTATTAGGAGGTTGGTAAAAAGATTTGCCCAATTTCTCTGACCGCGGATTCGTTCGAGCATCCTCGAAGAACCGTCCTAATTCTCAGATATCTTGTATGCAGCTCATGCCCCATCGAGGAATCAGTCGTTATCCGAATACAAGAGACTACAAACGTACCTACTGCAGCAATTACTCGTTAAATTACCCCGGCAGGAAATAAATTTACAAAGCGATGCAGATAGTAATTGGATCGGTAAAGCGAAACGAGAAATGCTAGGAAAATGCGCAGTTCTTTTTTTAACCAGACAGTTGAGGAAGATAATTATATCTTCTGAGCTGAGTAAACAGAATTTTTATATATAGGTACACTGCGACGCATATCACTGCACCCGTAGAACACTGTCAACAGACTCTTCAAGTGCCGCAAGTGCTATAACAAGTTGCTCGATAGGAAGTGGATACGTGCTGCATAGGCAGCCAACGATGCGAACGGTAATTCCTGTCATTCAATCTTATGGCTGTTCGTGACTAGATACTATGGTGTAGATAAGTACACCAAGCATAAGCCCAACTCCATCAGCCGGTAGATAGTACGGGATACAGAATTACGTGCCCACGTAAGCGGAATAAACAACCCTTACAATACTCGTTACCAGATTCCCATGCCATCGTTCGACAAGTATTCAACAACAACTCTGGAACTTATAAAACTTACCACTTATAACCAATCCTCCAAACAGAATCCCATCACTTTAATATACTTTCAAAGTGGTGCTAAGAATTGCTTCAACGAACCGAGATACTCGTAATTAAGTATTCCATCGATACTACAAAGGGTGGGTATATGGGGTAAAGGACCCAATTACTGACACCTAACCAATTACTGCCACCGTAAGCTATTTTAGTTAAAATAACGAATAAACAAACCATAGGATATAATCTATAGTATAGATTATAGGTTGAAATACATAATTCTCTTTGTGTATCACTTTACAACGTTTATTTATTCGTTATTTTAAGCAAAATAGCTTAAGGTGACAGTAATTGGTTAGGTGTCAGTAATTGGGTCCTTTACCCTAGACAGAATTTTTTTTTTTATTTTTTATTTTCCGTCATTATTTCACCAAATTAAACACAGAATGGTGAAAAGGCGAGGCTCAGCTAAAGCTGTTATTAGACCTAACCTCGTAATAGCATACAGACAAAGCGCATATCTTGAAAAACTTGAAAAGAAAGAACTAAAACTAAGACTAGAGACAAAAACAAAACTAAACTAAGCCTAATACTAAAAACTAGAACAACAAAAAATGGAAATCCTTCCCAATGAAAAGGGTATGGGATAAAATTAACTATGTCGACGTAGTTGAAGTACGAGAAAAACTTGAGGGTTTTATTTGCACAAATAATAGATAAGTATGGTATGAAGAAATAGTGGAAGCTGACGCAAAGCTCATCGCAGAGGGCGCCACTAGCGCGTGTACCTTTGTTGATTGTTGATTTCCAAATTAAAATGACAACAAAAGGAGAAAATGTTTTAACATTTTTATGCTAAAGTTGACTTCTAATATCTCTACTTTTTTTTACAATTTTTGACGTATTTAGGACGTAAAAGATGCAAACTTATTTTTTCCAGCTATATAAATAATAATAGCTAATAATAATAAGAATAATAATTATACATGCATGCACTTATTACAGAAATAGAAATTAAGAAGTAAAATAAGATAATTTAAATACACCTAAAGCACCGATAACAAGCGTTACAGTGAGTTTCCCCATTGGAGGAAAAGATCGCGACACCTAGGTATATAGTTCGTTGAACAATTTCTGTTTCGAGCGCGGTTGTTTCCACCCGAACATTCTGAGGCAGCCTTAATGAACGACGAGGTTATTGGGGCACGACCGACCGACCGAGAAGCTCGTGATTAAGACAGCGAAACTGGGAAAGGAAGCGAAGTCGGTGAATCGTGATGAAAGATATCGAGGGGACAAGGAGACGCCGCGTCGCGTCCGACCACCTACAAACTTCCGTCCTTAATTGCATTCCAGGAGATCGACAGGAACGACGACGTGGCCGCGTAGGGAAATCAGGTACACCGTCACGTGCATAAGCCCGCGGGCGGTGCTGCATACAAAACTGCATAATTCATCTGCCGCGCACTTAGGTCCAGTTATCTGCCGCGTGGAACTTCGAGCGCCCGGGAACTTTGGCGGAACTTCTCGCCGTAATGAAGTTACGGCCGCCCTCTAAACGAAAGATGCATCGCGATAGACCGTCTCGTTGTCCGTGCGCTTTGCATGTTTCAGCGAGCAGACCTGTGTAGCTTCTGCAGCGCAAAGGCATAGTCGCGAGGCGAACGCTCAACTATTCGCGCGTTAGAAGTGAGATCTATCGTTAACGGTGCATCGACACGAAGATATTTCATCAGCCAGCGATTTTCGTGCACGCTCCTCGGATCCCTGCGCTTCGTAAATTTGTTCGCCCATAAACGCTCCACCCGCTATTTAACTAAAGTAACTGTTTCATCTCAGCATGTACACACCGGCTAACAAGGGACTCTAATTTGAGTAGCCGGTTCGTGTTTAATCACGCATTTGCGATACCATGAACGCAATTAGAATTCATTCAGCGTGATTGCTGATACGATCAATTCAGCAATTATTTCAATGACACTATTGTACAATATGCGGTAGACGGCAGGTGTATAAGCAATTGGAAATACGTGACACAGGTACTGCGAGTTCTCTGAATTTCTTAACACACAATTACCCTTTGTAAAATAACCATGTACCGCGTCGATGAACATTCTGATTTCCATTACTGACCGGGACACTTGTTTCTCTGGAACGCCGTGGAATATTTCCAGGATGGCAATCGATATTAATTCAGTTGTTGGCTTCGGATTCATTCAATTTTCCACTCGAGCACGTAAATTCATAACGACGCAATTTTTATTGAAACGAAATCCAATGGCAAATCGTCGATTCGTTTTCCTCGATATCCGCCGTTATTCGATTACAGGGCGCTTCGCCGTGAATCGAGCGGGGCGCGCTTTTTTCTCAGCGGAGGCTTCGAGACACCGGCAAGGTTTCTGAATTATGACTAGACGGGGAGGCTCGAGTTACTCGATGACTGAGAATGATTCAATAGAGGGTGGTAACCGGAGGAGTTTCGCCACTGTGGGACAATAATCGCGTTATCGAAGTTTACGCGGCGAGGTGAAATTGCGAGGTAGCCGCCGACGCGGAGTTCGGGGGAGAGCCGCGGGTTCGTGAAGTTGCTCGATGGCCAGAGATTACGGGATGATCGAACAGGGCCGAAAATTAGCACCGGGAAGCGTGCAATCGATTCCTGGGACGCGTCTCGTCGCTCGGGGAATTTTTACAGTTCGACGTAATTTGAGAGACAACGGAGCGAGCCAGTACGCTCGCGAATGATCGATCGCCCGACCTTTCGTCGAACCTGCTCGTGATCAACGAGTAGCAAGGTCGGCTAATTTTCAACTTTACTTTCAATACACGCATCTCTGAAAATAACCTTTGCCCGTTCGAGCGCGAGGACGCGAATCGATAGCCTGTTAAGAATAAACCGTCGACGATTGTAGAAACCCACCCGCCATTCGGAAAAATAAATTCTGTCTTTCTTTAAGGTTATTACCGAAGTAGGCAGTTGTTTTTCTGAGCTTGAATTTATTTCTTTGTAATTAAGTGAAAAGGAAATGCTTGATTTCGACAAAACTTAGTACATTTAAGGGGACCCTTCGGTTAAAGCACTCGAAAAATAAGTGATTTTTATGATTCTTTTACGAGAAGAGGTTATAACATATCTTAAAAACTGTTTTTGCTATTTCTAATACTTTCGTTGGGGTACGAAAAAATCTTTATTTCATATTTTCAGTCCTTATGAATTTTCTAGGTGGCGTTTTCTTGTAAAAAATTCATAAAAATCAGTTATTTTTCCTATGAAATAAGAGTGAATCGAAGCCCCGACGCCCCAGCAGATTCTCAGGAAGAAAATTATTTATAACGATTCCAATTAATTGTTTATTTCCAACAGTCCTATCGTCCGGCGTCCGTATGATCTGCCGGTGAATGGAGACTTGTCCTAGGAAAGTAAGGGTCGCTGGGATGATCGTTTCTGACCCAGATGGCAAAGAGATCAGCAATTAAGGAACACGACGACGGGAGGAAGACAATGACGAGATGTCGGATAATGAAACGACGAGATGAATTCGGTGAAAAGAGAGTCGATAGGAAAGGAGAACGTATAATTACAGGCAAAGAATAGGGCGAAAAGGGGGAAAAGGGAGAAAAATAATGACTCCAAGAAAATCTTGAGACATTCAGAGAAATTTGTTGCATTTTACCAGCAGAGCGATTCAAATGGATCGCAGGGGCGCAGCTACGAAATGATATTCATGAAAGATTTAACATCTCGGGAAGGATTCCCGTGAAACTTCCACCCCACTTTCGAGCCTTTGTCTCGCTTACGGATGATCCCTCGGACGACTTGTTTGTTTCAAACTGCAGACCAAAATGGCACATTCTCGCCAACTTTTCAACAGGCGTAAATCAACGAAAGGCAAATATCGCGGGGAGCGTAAACAAGTTTCTGACGTGCGATTCACCGTACCGACGCGGGATCTAATTATTTTAAGCAACACACAGCCGGGTGGAGGGGGGATACGTTAAGTAATTACTGGTTCCGTGATTATTTATCGTTCGCCGAAAGCGAACCGCCGCGTGGACCGCAGTTTTGCTGGCACGCGTGGATGCTGGCGAAGTTTCGTCGCAAAGTGTAAATTATAGACCGTATTAGTCTCGAGCGAGTCAAGTTCTAATGCCGTCATTTAAAGTCTAATATCTCTTTGCCGCGGGAAAGTTGGCCCGCGCGTAAACGTCAAACCCACTTATTCGTGTTTATCCGGTTTTCTCCAGGCTTCCTCGTCCGCGTCCCCAGCGTGCACGCGGGCCGATCGCGCTTTGATAAACGACACAGAAAATGCGGGGGAAGTTTCAGCAAGAAAACCCCGAGAAAGCAATGAACGTGATATCAAAGAGACTACTACAGCGGGTAGTGTAATCATAGCTGTGATCAAACGACAGATAGCTGGGGGAGGGAAAGGGTTGCTGTGCGTTCACGCTCGTATCGATTTTCTCATCTTTTCTTTCCTGGAACCATTGTGGCGTCGGAGCACACCGCGCACTCAATCCAATATGTTTGGCGAAAATTCGCGACGCAGCGACGAGTAACATGTTCGTATAACATACCGGCTTTTGTCGGCGAAGAGCATGATTCGGATGATTATTGTCTAACAAGAAGGAAATTCTCGAATCCTGAATGCTTCAAGAATTTTCAGTCGACTTGTTCTACTAGTTGGAGCAGAGTGTGGCGGGTAACTGCAGCCAAGAATGGGAAATATATTATTCAACTGCGAGGAACAAGTTTTTCGTTCTTTTCGAGAACCTTCAACTGACAGGTGCATTGAATAATTCACGAACATAGATTTTCAAAATACATTTCTAGCCCGTACGGCCTGCGCGCGTGACGATAGGTATGTGTATATCAGAGCAATATAATGTTGAAAGATTATCTTTCATGAACGCTCAGTCCACTTAATCTTTATTACGTTACCGTCGGTCTTGTTAAAGATTTCTGTCGTTTATATTCCAAAGGGAAATTGCGCACAGATTCACACACACGTTGAAATATTACACGGCGAACGTGTTGACCGAATTGAATGTTCGAGGGTTTCGAAATTCGATGCAGTTCATCCCTTTCTCCGCGTGCTCCATATTTACAGAAGTAAAACTCATTTCCGTGGGAAATATTGCACATCTCGAACCACGACGAATGGTTTAAAGCACACGTTGCAGTTTTACATTTTTGTCGATTGTTGATTAAACAGTGAAAGTGCACGAAGTGAAAAGTAATTTTTATTCGAGGGGACACCTGAGTTTCATCTAAAGTTTTCTACTTTGATGACCAAACGATTAAAATTCATTCGCCGTATACTTTATCTTCTACGCTCCTTTTTAATAAGCCAGAACAGTATCGTCAGAATTATACAAATTAATTCCGACGGGGCTTAATATTTTATTACGACAACTATTCTGTCTGACATTGCTAAATCGTTTCTTTACCAGCCGTCTCGCGCGCACGGAATGAATAATGCGGTGTGAAGGAAGGTTTTATCAGCGCTCATAAACGTGGCCCCATGAGCGAAACTAATCCAGCAACCGCTATTATGCATCAATATTACTTTTAACGTCTATGGTTTTATGCGCCGAGGTCGTAGTTTCCGCCTCCCGCATCCTATTACTTTTTAATCCCCATCTCTCCTCTAATTACGCCTTTCTCATTTTGAAATATGTTATTTCACAGCCATCTCGGTACCGAAGAAAGCATTGAAAGGCCAACAGCTCCGCGTACAATTATGAATGCGAGGAGTGTATTTAAAATGTTGAATTACATTAATTATTTCTTACCGCGCGCGGAAGAAGCGAACATCAGGAACACAGGAAGCCAGACTTACTAGTCGAGAAAAAATTACTTAACTTCTGGATAATGAAAAACTGAAGATGGCGGGGAAGAATTGAATCTTGCGCCGTCTCCCGCGCCGACGAAATCTGGGAGAAGTCGGGACGGGGAAGAAACGTATTAAATCGCGATTGCATTAAGAAACGTACTGGAAAGAAACTCGAGTCCGGTGACTTTCCGGGAGATAAATGGAGAAAGATCTTTCATCGGCGAAGGAGGAACAGGGCGGCATGAAGCCACGCTCATTTATTCCCACAAAGTAATTAACTTTCTTCGAACTCCCAAAAACATTTTGATAAATTCGGGATCGAGGTACGTGACCGTGGAGAAATATGTTTCTGGCTAGCGGAGTAAACTGACATTGCGCTTCGGGTCGAGAAAAAAAGATTCAGCTCTCGAAGGATCTCATTGGTCGAAAAGAAAATAACTGAAATTCTGACTCTGAAGGTAATTACACGACGCGGAGATTGGAGACCGCGTATAATGTACTACTACAGAGCGATCAGCGACTAGACTCGGCTGGAAAAACAAGCTGCCATCGAAAGTCGAAGAACAGATCGAGAAAGTTTGATTAGTTCGTGGCCTGACACGGGGAAATCTGCAAGCAATCTTCGTCCATGTGTGTCTGTGGTACGAGGGACGGCGGTTTAATCCACCGACTTTCGATTACACAGCTTCCTGCGGGGTTAAGAAAACCGGCCAGCGAAACGACGTGGAAGGGCACTAAGCTCTCATGTAACTCAGGGAAAATTGTGAGACAACCAGTGCCAGTATTTTCTTCCAGTAAACTCGCCACGCGTCTGTCCGTTAACTAGTTCGCCGCGGAAAGCTGCTGGGACGCAATATCTGTTTTCACTTTGAAAAACGCTGAAAAACAATTCGAGCCTGCCAAAAATCTGCGAATGTTTTTGAAATCAATTAAAACACGTGCAATAACGACCGCGTTCGACTCAATCGAAGAGTTCGGGTTAAACGAAACTGCAGTTAGGCGGTAGTAGATCAAAAAGGAGTTATAGAGGGTGAGCCAATTAAATGGACAATTGGTAGAACAGTCGAAAGCGTTGAACTTTCGTTCCCTCTTCGCTGTGCGCCGTGAAATCGATGTCGATACTCTCCTTCCCCGCATCGATTTAAGCTTTTTCACTTTGCCGATGAAACTTCAGGTGGTTCGGTTTTGCCCAACTCCACGGCGATGCTAATTACAAGGGCGAGCGGGGCAAAAAACGAAGAGGAAACGAGTACTTGCCAGTTTACTTTGGAAACATTACACCTCGCTAATAGTTGGCTTTACGCGTTCGTTAAATTAACGCTATCTCAAGCGCGGGCAATTTTCTGAAACGGAGTCGCGATCGAAGTTATCTTAACTCTGTCTCCTTTGGAGCCCTTAAATAATCTATACAGAAGCATTTGACCCGTGGACTGTGCATTAATATCGCATTATGAAGTACGATGCCAATGAGACATTAATTTCGACGACCCACGTAACGATCTCTACTTGCTGCCCCCCGCATACTACAGAAATTCATCCTGATGTGGCGATATTTTCAGCCAGATGGTCTCTTTGAATATCAAACGCTCTGTTGAAGCTTAGCATTCAAACTTTAATGCCTCCAGTTTCAGAACACTTTGCTGCAGCCGACAGGGCTGCCACGCGGATAAATGGTGCGCTCAAATTTGTAAAATAAAAACCCCGAGGTATGAGGGGTTTCGCGCACGAAAACTACGCCGGGTACACCGTTAGAAACGGCATGAGGGAAAGGGATAGCGTAGGAGGGCGAAGGTTGGGGGTACAGTATGAAAAGTGAAGAGGAAGAGAACTCGAGGATAAGGGGTGGCAACGTCAACGCGAAATAAACGCGACGACGTTTAACTTCTGGTTTCGTATCGAAGGGAGGGTCCTCGGCGGGAAGGAGGCGTTCAAAAGGGGTTGGAAAGGGGTGGAAAGGCAGGAGAGCCAGCGGATGCAGAATCCGGAGGCAATATTTCACAAGCCCTTCCTACGGCGTCTAGCAGCTTCAACCGTTCCGTCACACCCCCTTTGCTCTTCGATGTGCAAGTCCGATGGATCTGAGTCCATTTACTTCTCTGGCCAACAGAACCACTAGACAGCGTCACCGGGATGCTAACTGCAACTGTTCCTCGCGCGTTCGTCTCTTATATTGCGTGCCTTCCCCCCCTCGCTATTCATTCTTCCACGCGCCGCTCCGAGAATTATCGAATTTGTCGGACGTTAAAAGAGAAACGAGGTAGCTCGGCGAACCTACCTCACGCGCGTGAACGGAAGAAAATGTTGCTGCCACGAGGATGTGATATGGTACTAGGTTGACATCGCGTGATCCTTGTTAATCTTTCCCGCCAACGAAACGGCGCACGGCCCGTGTTATTCGAAGTAATGGACTGCCACTCCGAACTTTCTGTTATTCCATGGTCTCCGATGGAACTGATTGTTTCAAATATAAATAGCTCACGCGACTTAACACGAGTGGAGGGGGGTTTAATAATGGTGATTAAATTTATTCTATCTGCCACAGTGTGTTTGACGTCGTGTTAGAGTGAACGGTCTAATTGGCTTGTTAAAAGCAATATTCCTGGTAATATTATTACTCTATTTATCGGGGATGAAGATTGCAATACAGTTGACGTTGCAAGCGATGGATAAATGGTAAGTGTGATTAATCCAATGTGATCCAGTTTCGACGAGATCCGCGAGTATAAATAATCCATGCAAAATTCAACGGATCGTAATCACAATGAAACAAATTTCGCGACGATTGTCCGTACTAAACGGAGAAATAATTAAATAATTGTAATAGCTACATAAATGTCACGCATTACTGTGCAAGAGAAATAAACGTGATAGTTCGTGGCCGTAGCGGTGTAAGTAGATACGGACAACGACTAGTCAGACATCGCACATAATATTGCGTGGTTATCTAGGATGTGGCATAAGTAACACGGTAATCGAGTTTATAACAAGCCGGCGACTGAAATGCCACATGACTTGATACCTACTCTGCGTGTCTACTGGTTGTCTGCATGGCGATGCACCATGTTACGCAGCTAGTACTCGAGTACCATGACAGGATGTCCGTGATACATGCATCTCGACGAGACACTGACTTCTGTGCAAGCACGGCCCATACAAATAGCCAGCTTCCACTCTAACTTTACCCAGTGAACACAATGTCTAAGTACACTTACTTTATTTACAGCGAAGGCTGAGGAATAAAAATACGGTGAGTTATCAAATGGTTACGAAGCACGAAGCACGAAATATTAAAGTGACCGAAGTACAGTGTACCAGCGTGTTTCATTGAATGAATACAGAACACCCCGTGTTCTCATTAACGTTCATGAAGTTGAGCTCGTCCGCTAAAATGCAGAGGTGATCATTTGCCGTGCAAAGTAATTCAATGAGGATACCAACAGCTGTTCGCGAAACTAGCGTCACTCCGCTGCCAGAACTTACAAGAAGAGTGTCTTGAAAATGCGACATCATTAAAATTTTGTGACTGGAAAGAGTGCCCGCGATCGTAACTGCGAACTCGGTTACGGTAGAACTCGTGTTGCTTAAGTGGCTCGGTGTACTCTGAAACTATCCCTCCGCCCTGCCGTCTCTTGGTGTACCTTTGAGTTCTGGGAGCTGCGATTCAAGTTGAAGGGGTTCGAATTTAAAGCCGTCGAAAACAAACAGAGTTTATGAAAGGCTGAAGTAGCGTCGGTTTAAAATTCAGGCATCAGCGTCAAAGGTCTGAAAATACACCGCAGAGAAGCGGTGTATTGAAGCCTCGCAGCAATCCACCCTTCGTCCGAGAAAGGGTTTCCGAGGAAAGTATCCATTCGGATTCCCGTTTCACCTATCTCGAACTCGCTTTCCCTTGATTTCTCTCAATTTCAATTCGTATTTATGCTTCCCCGTGTATCGGTCGCATCATATCTAATTCCGATCCCAATATTTCCCCTTATTCTATTGCTATCGCCAACTTACCGGCCTTTTGCTTCAGTCCCATGTAAAACAGATGTCAAATGGGAATAAAATCCAGATGTACTCAACGTGAAATTCAAATGGGGGACGAGTGAGAGGGACGCCTACAGAATTGAGGACCTTGCAGCAAAATGGATGCAGCTAAGACTAATTGAAAAATATATATTTTTACACAATAAGTAGTAGTTATTCAGTTGATAAGTTTTCATTTCTATTTTGGCGCCGCCCAAAACAAAAATATTCCACAAAACAGGTTTAAAATTTGCAATAAATCGCTCATTTGTTAACGGATTTCCATGAAACGTGCACCAAACGATGTACAAAATTTGTACGCACATGCGTCATAACTCGAAAACTGTCAAAAATTAAGTGGCACTCCCTCTTGCTGCACGGTCCTCAATTGATCCCAAATTTCCCTAAACTTCTATCATGGACGACGTATAAGGAGAACATTTGATCGAGCGTCTTTAACTGCAAATCTATCGGCAAACTTGTCAGCACGTCTACCTATGATCGAAGGTGAACATTTCAACCGCTCGCGAGTCGCTTTCTCGGCGTCGATCGATGGGAGCGGGACATCCTGTATAGAAAGGACGGTCGATAGGGCGCGAGGCCATTATATTCGAAAATCGAGCCCTGAAAATGCCGCCCGGTATTCATGGCAAGTCCCCACGTTAGACTCATTGCCCGTACGACGTAACAAGTTCCTAGCAAGTTGTTAATGGTTGCCTGCGGGCCGTCGGGGTTCTCGACGCCCGACGCGTCAACGGGGACAACGTCGTGGTGCATTACGCAAATGAGGCATAAATTTCTCTGCTCAATGGAGATTATTAAACAAGTAAATCACTTAACGGCCACTCACGTGCGCGAGAAATACATTTGCATAGTTTTATGGGTTCCTTAGGGTCTCGGGGCGCGCAGCTCGGCTACGCGCGGTCCCTCGTAACTTCGTCGAGGGATAAGATCGAGAACTTGGCAAAATTTGCGGCCGGCAGTCTCCAGTAAGAAATTGAAATTTCACGGTGCTAGTTTCTGGCGGGGCACTCCGTGATCTGAATTTTTTGATCCACCTAAAAGTCACGCGGCTCAGCTGTGCCGGTCGTACGTTTCGCTTGGCCTGAATTTCACTGAGCCTGGATTAAGAACCATTTTATTCTAAGCGTGTCTACGTATTGCTATCCATCTGACGCTGATTGATTGAACGAAAATTGAGGGAAGCTTGATGGTGGAAGTTACTGTAAGTTTTCACGGGGAGGGGCGAACGGACGACTATCTCTTGAAGAAGATACGGTGACCCAAATGTCGTTAAATTTCACGTGCTGTCGAGTATGCATGCGCGTTTCTGATCGCGCATAATGATAGATAATGAGATGCAGTCGGCATCCGTAGTTTCGGGATAAAAAGGAACAGGGTGGAAAGCCATCATGTATCGTGCTCGATACAAAGGTTCTTTGTTGCGGTCGGTAAAAGGGATCGATCTGAAAGCGCCATGTAAAATGGCGCAATGCCACCGTGTAATATTTCTTGCAGCTACCATGCGTTTGTGCAGGAGTAACGGTGTTAAAAGGATTATTGTTGCAGACATCGATGATATTTTAACGACAGAGAGAATCGTAAATTAGACAACTGCGAACGGGAAAATAATCTGGCAAACTTTTCACTCTTTTGAATGATTTAAGTAGCTTTACAGTTTAATGGACGACATGACGGAGATGCTTTAACGAACGAATTTTATTAGCTTACTTCTCGAGGTTATTCAATTTCCGCTACATCAAACTTTTAGTTTCATAATTCACTTGATAGCGGTATAGCAGTGTTAATTACGTCATCGTGTTAACTGTTTGAGCTCCTGAAGCATATTTAAATGGCGGTATGGGATAGTTTGAATTCTCAATTGCTATTACATATTACTATTTAGTTATAGTTTTTATTAAAATCCCCGGTGTCACGGTAATTTAACTTCTGAACAAAAACTGCGCAGAGATTTCCACTTTGCTTTCCTTGCACGTTTCGTAGATCCACTAAACTAATTAACCTCAACTGAAGCATACACACGACCTCTATTGAAAGTTCGCCAGCGATTTTCACCCAGCCGGTAATTTTTCACTTGACGCGGCCATTGTAGAATATTAAGATTGTAGGTACTTAATTTAATTCGTACTGATTAACGTTCCTCGAGCCTCGTACAAACCTTCGTCAAAAGTATTTTTTAGTCAGGGAAAACTGCTATTAATTGGGAGAGCAACAATTGGTAAATTTTTCTTCGCTCTCTCGCACTTCTGAAAACGTTAATAACGCGGAAAAGCGATAAAGTCCGTTGCTTGCGATTATAACCAGAATTAATACGATGCATTTGTCACGAAAGATGAAGCACCGACACGGCGAGGCATCTTTGACGGAGTCACTCGTTAAATTTGAAGAACGAAGAACCATCGATGCATTCTCGCGGACATATAATTAATATTCCATAGCGGTGTCGGGAAACGGAAGCAGCAATTAACTGCAGGACAGCAATATTTTCCTCGAAAATAATAACTCCCATTGCTGGTTAGCTAAAGCCAACTTTCCCAGTAAATAATCAGAACGGAAGTTCGGTGTTCAACTGCACGTTGCCGTTACACCATATAGAGAATGAATTACGTGATACAATTCTAGCTGGTACACAGAAGCTTTGCTTGCAGCCCGTCATCAGCTTTGATTTCATTTGCATATTGCCCCGTTCCTCCAGTTTCATCTTACTTCGCGGTGGCCTATTGTTCTTCGTCGAGTTTCTCGGGTACTCCTTGCAAACAAAATCTTTAAACCAATTAGGAGTATAGTCGTCGATTGAATTACTTTCGATCAACGTTGCCTGTTTACCTAGCACCAAATCGCTGGGAAAAATAAAAGTGGCGATAAAGAAGTTTGTGAAGGAACGCGCGTTGGTCACGTATTAAGAATACATCACTTTCTTGGGAAGTGAGTGAAACGGAAGAAGGATCTTAACGATCCTTCCACACATAAGAGCAAAGAGTCAACTGCGACCAGTCGCAGTGGGATGTCGAGCGAAGCAGTTCCAGAAGAAACGTTCTGTAACGACCACCATGCGGGGAGAATTATTCGAACGGGATTTATAGAAATCGTAATGTCGCAATTTTTCTTCGGGCACGGTGGTCGCCGAAAGGGGGGGGAATGGCCGAAAATTGCGACGATGCGACTAACGGCCAAGTTTATGGCGACGAATCGGATTCACATGTGCGACACGACCCGACGAATGGGAGCGATTCCGAGGGAAAACGAGAGAAATTGGCCACCCTCGTAACAACTGCGGCGACTGCACCCGCAGCAACGATCGCGGTATTCGGTTAACGATCTTACAACAGTGCCTGGTCGTGCTTTGAATTTCAAATCGTCCCGTCCAGTAGACACGGGCAAGCTTCCGGCATTGAGCGATCGTCGGGGACCGATGGCGATTCTACGAGCACGAGAACTCGACACTAACGATCTTGTTGCAGCGGTGAGGTTGTTTTTCAAAATAAAAGTCAGTACGTAAGATGGATTTACGGTTGAACAATCTGGCGCAGAGAACTACTCAATAGACAGCACCTATCTCTTGATTTTTCATAATAATATGTAGGCACGGTAAACCAACCAGTAATTGACCGCATGCCAGTGAATGACCATTAGGTAAAGAAATGTCAATTATAAATTTAAAAATTATTATATGTTTATGAATGGAGTGTCATTGCACTTTTAATATCCCATATTTTTAGTTACGCGTATTAAACAAACATTAATAAGTACAATTCTTATTAAAAGTATGCGGTCATTTACTGGGCTTCTCATTTAACAATTCGGTCATTCACTGGTTGATTTACGCTAATACATTGTCCTCAACTAACAAGAGAGCATATCGAACCCGCACACTCCGATTTTGATGAGACTCTGCAGATTTGCAGAATAGTGACAAATATTTCACACATACTTTTTGTTATCGGCAATCGTCCATGTTGAAGTGGTGAAAAGAGCCCCTAAAGTTGGGGGTGGAAAACATATTTTCTGGACTATCTCGTGAACAATTAGTCGTAGAACACATATTTTTCGTCAGAACACATAAATTTCAGAAAATATGTTTTCGTCCCCCAACTTTTGGGGCTCTTTTCACCCTTTCAACATGGATAATTGAAATGGACAATATTTTTCACTACTCTGCAAATCTGCAGTCTGATTAAAATCGGCGTGTGCGGGTTTGATATGTTCCCTTGTAAAATCTAATTCGGTATTAGAATATCATATCTCCTGTTATTATATATTCAGCATGCACGAATATTGAAAATGCTCTGCTTAAAATAATTCGGGGATAACAGATTTACAGAATTCAGTAGAACGAGTCAATCATAAATGGTCGACGACACAGAGCGTGTTCAATATACATGCGTGGTATGTTCCCAGCTCAGCGAGAAGTCAGTGAATCAGTGTACCATATTAAACATTAACGTTCGAGTCACGAAAGTGCAAACACGACTGGGCATGCGGGAAATACGTCTTTTTCACGCATATTGGAGTGGAAATTTGTATTGCAAAACTTGTAAGTGTACTCGCGAAATGAAAAAAAAAAAAGTAAAGCCGGTGGAACGTGAAACGAAACAGGGTAAAACGATAACTGCAAAAACATGCGTATCCCATCGTATGTACGCGATCGTAGATAGCTTTTGCAATGGGAGCCTGTACTTTGCCACAATATTCGGATATTGCGATGTATGCAATACCAATAAGGTTATTGGGGAACGTACCCGCACGTCAGTGCTCAGATATCCTAGCGTCAATATGATACAAATACGTGTACGTGGCACGTTTGCTCACTCTCGCTACACACCCCGTGGTTTAACGTCCCCGCTGTCGTCGAATATCATAGAATATTACCGAGCAATAGGAATTTATCACATATTTTCAAAGGTGTCAATTGCTATCTGAAAATGAAATATCGAGGAACTACACAATGATCGCGAATTCTACGCGTATGAATTATTTGTGACATTCCTGCGTGGATCACGCTATATCTCTTTATTCACTTATTAATTATCATATACTATTTCGACGTAAACCCTCGTTTCAACAGATGGACACAATTTAGAGAAAATCCAAGCGTATACGCGGAAAGACTGCGCTAAGAATTAGGGGTGCATCTGCAGCTTTGGGAGCTGCAGCTACTTTGCCAGCCTGGGCTTCGCGCATGAAACAAAGCCTCGCCAGCCAGTGACAATAAAGGCCACTCCGCAATGATAATTAATGGATTCACGGACCCCGGGACAAAAGTTCGTTATGTAAGGTCGCATACACTCCTGTATGTACAGCAATATGTACCATGCATTGTGAATCGTATGCGAAACAAAGTACGCGTTAAGATCCACGGTGAAGATCGCTGTACGCACATTCAGTGCGTATGAAGAATTTCAAAACGTGTAGGAAATAAACAATTATGTACTTTTATTAAAACATCTTTCCATTATTCATACCCACCTTCTCATTCAGTTCATTACTGTGGAAACATTTAATGTATCAAGATATCAGATTAAAATTGTCACTGCATACATACGGCAATCAATTTTGATGACTGGATTTTGATTTTTTTATATCGAAATAATAATATATAGGTACCATTACCGGAACAGGTTCCTTTTTCACTTTCCATCAAGCTCCATTTATGGAGACGTCTAGCAGGCGACAATCGCATTGGTCACTTTCAAAGGATCATCCTAAGTGTACACGCTTCTTTCTGGTGAATTAAGGGACTGCATTGAATACCGAGCCACAAAGTGCTGAGGTATAGAAGCGTTGTACGGCGATCGATCAGCCTGAATTCATCGTCGACTAGGCTCTCTCATCTCTCCCCTGGAGAAAATAGGAGAAAGGAAGCACGAGATCGAGGATCGAAAGCACACACTCAGGCACGTGCACACAGATACACCGAGCGTCTATGGAGGTACGCGGGCGTTTCGATTTTCAAAATTCCGGCGACGGTATCCACGGCTATCGGGTCCAATAATGAAAGGCGTGTAGTCGAAAATGCAATTTTTCCCAGCAATACGATCAGCTCCACCGGTTTATACCGAATCTCCCTTACTCCGGGATACAATTCTTTCACTGCGCGGAATGTAAATTCGATAAGTAATCCTAGGCTTCCTATCAAACTCCGACTTCCAACTATGCAGTTCGCACGGCACAGTCCAGAGCAAACTAAACAATTGCCTCGTACTTTAACGTGTCCTTTCCGCGAAGCAATTTTTGCACTACCATTTTCCTATGCGTGCGCGATTTCAGTCTAGAGAAGAATGTCGCGTACAAAAGTTTGCTATTACTTGTAAGCTTAAAAGCTTATGACAAAATGCGATTGACAATGCAGTGGATACTTGGAAAAATATCATGGTGCGGGGTATAGATATAGAAGCTCCACCACAGATAAGTAAAGTAATTTCAAAGTACCGAAACAAAAAGTGTCCTACACCCTTAATGCATTCGATGCGATATCATAAATAGCAGCGACTTTTCAATTAGGTACGCGGCTACTTTTCAAACGACGACAGCGTGGAAAGTATCAAAAGATGGAGCGAAAGGCAGCTGGAAAACTGAAAAGTGTCAAGAGTTGACGCGTTTTGTGACGCGGACGTTGATAACGGTTACACGCTCACGTGTCAAATTCATTTTCCATCCTTTACCCGCCAATTTGCTCCTCTCTCTTCCGCTTTCATCTTCCGTGCACCAAAATGTCGCCGCCCCGGCGAGCGCAACGCTCCAGCGCGAATGATCGTCCGGCCTGATGAAGCTGCAATTTTCTGCGCTGCCGGCGCGTCTAACGCCTGAAATAAATCGGATTTTCCGCGCTGGCCGACACGGAATAGAAAAAAAGCCAGGCAATGGACACGGCCAGACACCGTGCAAGGGGAATTAATCGTAATTAAAACGAGCGATTCGCCGTAAATAAAGCCAGACGCGGACGCGTTGTCCCGGATCATGGTTTTTATGGTGGCTACTTAATTCGTACTCGACTTTCCCCAACAATCTGCCTGCGTTTAATCTCGCGGCGCAGTTCCAGAGGGAATGCAGTTCGTAGCAGGGTTAAAAAGTCGCGCGAAAAGAAGATCGATGCTGATTTTAAATCCGCTTAATTTCGCGCGAGAAAACAGCGGAACCTGATTCGGGGAAAGCTTACTCGATAGAGCTTCCATAGAATCTTATTCCATTTTCCTCGGCAGCTTCGTGTATAAAATTGTACAATACGGGTTCGCGTAATAAATTCTTAGACGCTGATATACGTCGTGCGTTTTTTTATTACCGCCGATTGGAGATTTGTCAAAGAAGTACAAGCGCAACATTTCGTAGGACGAGCACGAACGACGCGTTACACGTTGAGACGTGAACGTAATATTTCACTTTAAAACCCACGCTGTGAAAAGGAGTTATCTTCGCGTGTTTCGTTTGTTTGAAGGAATCGCCCGCCTTTGTTTGATCTTTTAAAGAAGGGAAGCTTATCTTCCTATAAAGAAGAAAGGGCTTATCAGAATGGCAAAGGGTGGCGTAATTCCCATCGCGTGTGCACTCGAATAATCACGATGCAATTTCGTCACTGTCATATGAAGATAATCTGGTATTCATTTATGCTCCCTTTTTTCGCCACAGCTGTGCAAAAATTCTCTTACCACACAGCCGCGGGTCTACGTCCTTTTCCTTTTTCTTATCTCGTTACCTTTGCGTCCTCCCTGTACTTCCTTCCCACTTATCTAGTTCCAGTAGTTCCAGAGGAACGCGGAAGTAGACGATACTCCCAATTCGTTCCGAAGGCGTTGGAGAAAAATTTCTCCATCGATCGGGCGGCCGACCTGAATTTCAAAGTGAAAAGAAGAAGCTGATTTTCAAGTTCCGCGACAACGAGCTTAGTTCCCTTCGAAGTTAACAAGGTATGTCTGATTTAGTAGCGCCACGGAATACGCTCACTGCCTCGCAGAAATTGCATTAAAACGTCGCGAACGTAATAATGAAGTTTGCTCGATTTATTACCCGGCTCCCGCTTAAAAGATTGATCCATTCTTTAACACCTCGCCATTCGTAGCTCTCGCAACTAGAGCCATAGTTTGCGAGAGTCCTCTGGCTTTTTGTTCCAGCAGCTTGTTCGAATTCCCGCTCGCGGATCTGCATACAATCGCGTGGTACATCGGGATTGGATTAAAACGAATGTTACAAACGTTATAAATAAAAGATAACAACGTTGTTTCACACCTGTATAATGGCCGATTTTTGAATGTACGAGCTGCGACTCACGCCGCGCGGATAAATTAAACGCTGGCCTGGAAATATTGCCTAAAACTGGCCGAAACTGGCGCACGTGCGTGAAGGCGAGCGAAATTTGTCAGCCGGCCGTGTTTTGTAACGTTACGTCCGACGCATCCGCCACCCAAGGTGTAAAATAGTGCCTGCGTGCCTATGTTCTACGTTCATGTTCTACCAAGTTACGCCCTCGAATGCATGGAGTGCCGGTGCACTAGACCAAATTCTCTCTAACTGGCTACGTAACGTCGCAACTTTACAGTCCTTCCAACCTCCAAACGGTCCACCTTCCATAAACAGGCTTGATTTAACTTTAAATCCTCTGGGTTCCTCTAATTAGGATCCGTTGACAGGACGCTGTCATCTGATTAATTCAGTGCGATCGTCTCAGTTGCGATTGTAATTCGTGTTAGTCGACTTTAAAAGTTTGGAGAAAGGCACAGTGTCGACAAACCTGGCCTCGTGAAATGGTGATGTAAATGATGACACATGGGAATGAGTGATCATCATGATGGATCTTGATGGAGATAAGCTGGTAATGTAGGAGATGTCAGTTGTCACGTGGATGCACTGAAGCAGTGGAAGTTCTACGTCTTGGAAAGTCTCTTCTAGACGTCCTCAGACTTGATACACTGAACTTGCTCGTCCGTGAGTAATCTAAATCGGGCCCCTTGGATCCTAATGTATGCTGTATCAGTTTCCGCAAGTCCAAAGTCGTGTGCACCAGACTCCACAAGTTGGCCCTGATCTCTGCTATCCGTAAATTCTGTTAGACGTTTGGAAAGCCAAGCTCTGCCAATCGATGCGATTCAGGTAGGGATTTTCCCCTGGCTAGTGGATTTGAGAAAATAGGAGGAAAATGAAGCTGACGGGAAACAAACAACCACCCATCCCTGAGTAGGTGTTTCCTTGCATCCTTGGTCTCGAATCCTTCTATCAAGAACGAAGGATTCGGAGACTGGTAAGAGAATAGGAACGTCGAACGTTGGAATCGCCAGTCGCTGCAATTTTTCACAGGACACTTTCTGTAAATCGTGAGCACGGAATGGAAGTAGAGTCCTCCGAAACGAGGAATGAAATTTATCAAACATAAACATAAATGCAATTAAAATGCACGTCTCTACTTTCTCCATTTAAAGTGAAATAATTTTCCATCCAATTTACCACGCACGACACAATCCATTTGAATTTTGCTTTTGAACCACTCGATACTGTGAGGGAAACACTTTTTGATTTCCATCGGAGTTCTCGGCCCTCTAATACGCGACCCACTTGGACAGCTATGAAGAAGCTGATGCCGACGGTAACGACTCGAAGAGAGGTGAAAGCAGCCGAGGGCGAGAGGACGATAAATTGAGAGCACTCGTCCAAGGCCACTCGAGGGCTTGTCCTCTTCGTAGACCTTGAAGTATTCGCGAAACTAACGTCGCCCTAAATGGCCCTATCGCTTCTCGAACTGCTTTCACGTTCGCTGACCAAAGTGAACGCATTCCACGAGTAAACACGACTTTGTCACCAGCCTTTGGTGAATTTAATGAAAGTAAAAGAAAGAGTCACTTCGCTGTCACGCCGCTCGGTTATTAAATTCTTGAAAGTGTCAAGAACAAACGCCGCGGTACCACTCAAAACGCAATTTCGCAGCTTCGCGAACGCATAGCGGGATTCACACCGCGAGGCTCTTCCATCATGGCAATTACCCGGAAAGTGAGACACTTGATAAGTGCAACAGATCCAAATTATTCGAAATTAAATTCACGTGGAATGGCATTCCCTGATGGCCTGGTTGCAGCTTTAACTTCAGCCGCGCCCGTGGTGCAACAATTATCGTGGCGTCCGGATAAATTAATTTGATACCTGTAACTCACAATTCCACCTGACTGCTTTCAGGGTCATTCGTTTCGCTTTGCGTCGGCCCCAGTAGGGTTCAATTGAATAAGGTACCTCGCGGTTTTCACTTCGAAGAATTTTCGAGCCTCGTTCAGATACAATGCGAAATGCGAAAAGTAAAAAACCGTTGTGGCAGGATGTAAGACAATCGTTGCTAATCAACGGCAAGTTCAGCTTCCGCTTCTATTGCAATCGAGGTCATTATTTCCTGGAGCCAGACTGAACTTGTGCCACCAAGTTTCCGAGCATATACCATGGTTACGTGCTCAGTTCTAAATTGTAACCTTGTTACGTACTTAGGGTCGCCAATGTGACGCGTAATCTTGTGGGCATTGACCAGGAAACTATGGTACGTAGACGGCCAACGATACGATACAGCCATCTCTATCCGATCGTTAATTACGACATTAACATTCTAAGGATCTAATAACAACAAACTATTGTAGAATCTGTACCAATTCATTTTGGTAGCTGTTTCTCAGTCAGCACAGAATATTTCTTAAATTTTGATCTACCAATATCTTACTGATTGTGAGATATTCCAAATTCGACCTTGTCCACATTAAAGTACCAAAATAAACGGTACTTGGAATATTTTGTTAAATCGTGACTATGTAACTGTCGTAGTAACAATATTTAACACTCCGTGGTCACACCTTCTTATAATCACAACAGGTTGCATAGCTACATGAGTGACTGATGAATCTTTGAAGTTTTAAGTGATAATTGTACATTCGTAATACCTATTCCATGCAATCATGCTCTAATAGTCTTTTTCTACAAATCTAAATTTTGATATGATGAATTTTATAGTTGAAGAAGGGCTATTTTCCACGGTTGTGGAAAAAGGTGATATTTTTTTGCGATAAATCCCCTTTTAAAGTTCTAAAGGGGCAACATTTGAATTCGAAAATTGTTCTTGGGGTGTGACCACGAAGGGTCAACCCTAAATATTTTGTAAACTAATTCACATCGTAATTACCTAAAGCAAACTAATCTATGACCACAAGTCATCAAGAATTCGATGAATCAGCTCATCCTTCTTACAATATGCAAATTGCTCCGTAGACTCGCAAACTGATTTCCCTAAGAGCAGAAGCTGATGTGACAAGAAACAGCAGTATTTCGAAAAGTATCAGCCGCGGTGACCGTAAGCATAAATTGTATCTCCGCGTTCAAATCACTTTAGCGGAAAGATGTTAATTCCGGGTGTTTCGCGGGATACTCTAATCTCGTTAAGTACTTAGCGTTCCGCTGATATGACGTGTAATCTTGCGGCCATTGTCCACGTCAACGACGGGTCCGGGGGCAACAGAGTGGAGGGTTATCAGCGATAACAGGCGGGGCGCCGCGTACAGACCTCGGCTGCAACCCTGGCGCAGTTGCAGATGCGACCGACTAATCTCCTTTATGCGGAAGCATTATACCGAGCAGGCCGAACAGAACAATCCTGGCTACGGAGTAACTCGCGGACGGTTACCGAGCTCGCGCCGGAAATAAAAGAACACGTCGGGGGCTTTAAAAGCGCTTCGGCGATATCGGCGTTAGCGGCGTGCCTGTGTTAGTGTGCGAAGATCACAGGGCACTCTCCCCGTCGCCGGCGGGGGCCAGGTTTCGAATCCAAGCGGAAACAAGGCCCGAGAGTGTCTCTATTTTTTTTTTCTCTCTCTCCTTTTTTTTTATCCATGAACGCTACAAAGCTTCCGTCGAAATTTCAGGCGAGCCTGGGCTACGGGTCTGAGGGGATTCGAACGGAATGAATCGCGCAGTAAGCGAGCTTTATGTCGAATAACAATGGCAGGAGAAACGTTCGGGAGGCATCGTGCCAGTTCCGATAAATAAGATGAGATTGAGGTGAAGCGTAGAGAACGGGATGGTGCCGTCGCCTCTTTGAAGCCTCCACGAATCGCTGGAATATTTCGGATTTTCGAACGCCCGGGGAAGCCGCGATACCGATCGAAAGCCGCGGCGCGATCGGCTTGGATATTTCATGAATTTTATGAGAAAAATTTCTCGGCTCCGAGGTCCCGTGAAATTTAACCACTTACCCAATAACGCCTGAAACAGCCTGCTCTTGAAGATCCGGATGACACGCTCGATGGCCAATCGCAGCTGCTTGTCCTGGGGCCTTGTCAGCTTAGCGTGGTAGTCTTCCAGGAGCTCCAGAGCTCTGTGAGCCTCTGAAAGCAAAGAAATGAAGGAGTTTAGAAAAACATCGATGGCAATGTACCCTCTGTTGAATCTGCGTATTGAGTGGTAGTGTACAAGTATCGGATAGATTAAATGAATGTTCTTTGTATAGTAGTCTCTCGCTTTGTAAACAGGAACCTTTTAGTATAATGAGGAGCGCGCCTATATTAATGCAGTAGGATTAACAAATACAGAACGCAATCTCGCGAGCATAATAATGAAGCGTTGCGCTAGTGAAAGGTGAGACCTGATACGGAGGAGGGGAAGGAAGAAGACAATTTATCCATATCATAATGATGCAATGAAACAGAGGAAACAATCATGATAAAGCTACATTTCACGCGTTAATATCGCGTGGTTTTACATTTCTAATTGTGAGAATAGCTCTCGCAGAGTGCGGGACGGAATTACAAATGTTCATAATTTGTGAGGATTTAGCGCGAAGACATTTTATATTTAAATAAATACTAATATCTGTGACATTCGCCAGAATGTGAACCGTGCGTTTGTTTCCACGAGAGGGCAAAAGTCCCGAGCACAAAGAAACATGTAGCAGGGACATGCATAAAATTGCAAGAAATAAAAGACACGTAGATGCGCAGGTGCATCTGATTTCCAGCGACACACGGTGAAACAGGCGTTGTGCACGTGAAATCCTTTTCTGGAGCAACGCTAATAACGAGTCACTCTCGCGCCGAGGATTCGCCTTTACATCCCGATAGTTGGCAGCTTGCGAGCGAAAAACGGATCGTTTCTTGTTCTCGGCATACATCGCTCCGAGATGGAATCTTTGTAATTAACACACTTTACTCAGCACTCTGGTGCAGCAAGGTATAACACTTGGTACGTTGGTGTGCTAAAATATTGACATTCCGATTTCAAAGAATTACTGAGATAGGATGACGCTCCAAAGCTTTCAGCCGTATTCTGTTCTACAGAAATATTGGCTAAATATACTGGCATTGAAAGATCAAGCAGATTTAAAGCAGAAGCAACTGAAACGCAGGAATGAATCGGGGGATACTTTCAGACCATTTTCTCGCCACTTCCTCGTGCATTGTTCGCAGTAAGAAGCATCTGTCGTCGACGCACGGGCGGGCAACAGCAATGCCATAAGAGCAGATAGAACTGCTTTAGAATTCCATATGCACTCTGAAGAAATTCAGAAGATAACTCGGGTATGCCAATAGTTTCTGGGAGAAGTCAGAGTGAAAGTATCACGAGTGCATTTTAAACTACTCCAATTTCGTTGTTAATTCTCTCCGGAGATATCCTGGAGGAGGAAGTTAGAAATTACGTCCGGCAATAATTCGGTAGTTCAGAAACTAGTATGCTGATTAAATATTGAACGCTGATAGCGCGACCACTGGCAATCGTTTCATCTTTAACAATTCGTATATTTAGAGGAGCTTCTATAGAATCTACCAATGGATTCTACAGAATAATTGTTGAAAACCTGAGGATCAGCTCGACGATCCCCTTCCGGGTAGTTCAGACTGTCGTGGATGAGTGTTCGGCACACTTGTTGATTCGTACTACTTCCTGAGCGAATCCTGAACTTACAAAAAGGATCGATCAGCTCTTAAACGTTCCTACGATCTCCTTTCGGTTCCTTTCTAAAAGACAGTGACCCCCTTTTGTCTGTGGCACAATACGGTAGCAGATAGAACTACGGTGCGGGTCGCAAACACCGATATAAATGTCTTGTCCGATGATAATGCGAATTTTCACGACTCTACCAGTTCGCCTCCCACGTTCCCCCTAACTCTCGACCAGCACGCTCTTCTTCGATGAGTTCTGCAACTTCAGCTATGAACTGAGGACAACGGGCACACTTTCGTCTAGTTTCAAGTGAAACGCACTCCAAATCGGACATCCTTCCTTGGGATAACAATCCCCAGGATGAAAAATTCTATTCTGCACATTCGACCATTGTTGTCGCCCAAGAAATCCTCTTCGCAATACGACGAACTTTTTTTTCGTCGGAATCTATTATGTTTAGACCCTACATTACCTAACAATGTCGTTCCAAGACAGTTAGTTAAGAATTAAGCTGTAGAGCTCTGAAGAGTACGAAACAATTAAAATTGCCAGCCATAACGTTCAGACGTCGCTAAAAAGTCGGGCCATTACTGGAAGGTGACTTTAATGAGCATCTTGCGAATGATGTTCTCGAGGACACGATTACCGAGATATTTTATGTTAAAATGCAATGAAGTAGTCGGCGTTGTGTTTTTGAACCTGAAATTCCCATCGTCGTAAATATTTCGTTCTACCATATTTCTACCGAGTAGAAACGTAAAAACGAAGTTTCTTCCCAGTGTAAAAGGCCGAAGAAAGTATGCCACTGGTTTAAGAATTATTTTTCAGATAACCAGTTGGATGTTTACAACGAACTGAGATAATTAGCATTAACCGTTCTCTTAAACGAGCATGCTAAGAGGCCAATTACTGGTAAATGCTGTATTTCCAAAGCAACCTGTAGCCTCTCGGAGTATAATTGCAGGCATTTTCTTATAGAAGGCACTCGAAATTAGCAAGTATGCCGTAGACAGGAGCGTTTACGGTTAAATACGTTAAATGCCACCTTCAAGGGTATAATGTCCCTAGAAGAGCTGACTAAAACTTAATTCGAACAACAGGCAATGAAAAAGAATAGCATCAGATTGACCAGCTCATCCTTAAACCCTGAATGTCTAATTACTTTATATTAACCCTTCGTTGACACACCTCCTTTTTCGATCAACTTTGACACACTGGGTGGTTCACACCCACAACAATTTTTGAACGACAGCCATTCTTATCCAAAGATTTCAATCGTTATGAAAAAAATCATGGTTCAATTTTAAGGTCTCTAGAATGTATTCCAGTAGTTGGTCGATTGAAATTTTATCACAGTTTTTGTAAAAAAATTCTAGATTATCATATGTCGAGAAAAAACCAAGGAAATCTTCAAAAAATTGTAACTGTTACAAATTTCAAAATTATAAGCTATAAATCTACAGAGTTGTTGTTTAGATACAATATTTTGGAAGAAAAAATAGTTTGTAAGTCGGCTTTGAAAAAAGGGTATTTATTTGGCATATGGAAGGTAAGCTATTTCGATAATAGAAAAAACAGAGATATGCATATAAACGTTTTATTTTTGTGCAAGAAATGAAAGAAAATTATTGAACATTGTATTTTTCTGAGAAATTATGAACAAATTTATTCATTTTACTCCAATCCACCGCATCTAATACATAAATAAAGACGATGAAGGTCACACATAGGTATTCTGCACGATGGGCATTGCATTTTTGTTTTGCGGTCATTTTTATAACTGCAAAGTGTGCATCGCTGTTGCTTGCCGAACTTGCATCTTTTATCATCCGTGTTCCGAGTATCTGAAGTCAATCCCAGAATATTTTGTATGCCCATTTTTACATCTGTACGTAGTGATGGAAGAATATAACGTTCTCTCAAAAACGGCTCACACAGCGATTTTATCAATGCTTTCATATACTGGTGACACGTCAATACTTTGGATTGATCTTGACTATTTATCCATTTGCAAGTGTGTAAAATTCTTGAATTGACATGCGCCTGATCAAGTACACCAAAGAAATAGCGCATTGGCCATCTTCTTGTTCCTCTGCTGGTAGTGAAAGCATGGCAAAGTTGATCGAAAGTATCCGTGCCTCCTTTTGTTTTATTATAATGTAAAATGATATCAGGTTTCCCGCGTTCATCAGATTCTGTAGATTTTATGTAATTCGATATCAATAACACTATTTTATTTTTTTTCGGAGTGTGTGACACGAGAGTGATATCTTCGTGAAATCCGTATTTTGAAGATGGAATTTCTTTCCCTGCCACCTTCATTTCAGTGGGAATCTCCCTCTTATTTTTTCTAATAGTGCCAGTCATAAGCATTTTGTAAGGCTCTTCCTTCATTCTTTGCATCAAGGGAATAGACATATACCAATTATCCGTAGTTACTCTCTTATTTTTACCGTGAACCGGAGTTGTGACTTCTCGGAAAAAATAGTCTGGTACAGGTTCATTCCTTGGTCCTTGTGACTTCCCTAAGTACGGAATGGCATTGATCAAATAAAATGTATTTGCGTCGTTCAGTGTAACTATTTTTAAGCCATATTTATCTGGTTTAGTTTTCATGTAAACCCTAAATCTACAGCGACCTCGAAAACCGAGTAACTGTTCATCAACAGTTAACAATTTGCTTGGTTGATAAAAACGAGTACAGTTGTTGATGAAAATAGTCCAAATCTCTCTAATCGGTGCTAATCTATCTTCTGCTGACCGAGTCCCTTTATTGTCAAATCTCAAGCAACTTGAAAGAAAGATGAATCTATTTTTTGGCATCACACATCGATAGAATGAAACTCCATTTTCTGAACTCCATAATTCATGTACATTGACGTGGTGAGATTTCCATAAGCCAGAGTAATAAAGTAAGCCAATGAAAGCCATCATTTCATTCAGATCAGTTTGGTGATGATAAGTATGTATTTCATAATCGGTAGCCATCATCATTGCACAAACATCTTCAATTTTATTATTGGTTTTCTCGACTATAATTTTCAGCATGTCTTCACTGAAAAGTATTTTCCAAAATTCGATGGCCGCTTTACAATTTGTCGCTTCATCTTTAGGACCAGGCACAATTTCATTATCTTGCTCGTGAACGTTTCTTTCTGAAGTTCTAGTTCTAAACCGTGTATTCCACGCAAATCCATTTTTTCCTCGTATAATGGAAACAGGTCTACCACGTGCGCGTGATTCTACGATTCGCTGTTCTTGAATCGCACTTTCTGCGTCCTCGTCGTTGGAATCTTCTGTTTCATACTCTTCATCTGAATGTTCAGATACATGGTCCTCTTCCGCATCCGAGATTGCACCGCCATATTCTTCTTCTTCATCGTTTTGTACTATCGCTTGTATGATCGTACGAGAGCGCAAATTGTAAGCCATGGTGCTGTGTATTGTAATACGTCTTACATAACATATTAATTAATGTAATTCAAAATTACTATGATTCTACGGTATACTTACGATAAATACGAGCGAAAACAGCCGAGAGCACAATACTTTTTTCACCACCCAAAACTAACGACTTTGACACACATTGGGTGGTTCGCACCCATATCCTGCTACCAATAACCCCAGGATAACAATTGACACTTGCCACATTTGAATAATAGCCTTAAAGTGTAGTAAACTTTCAAATCTAGCACTAGATGGCGCCACTAATTCGAAATTTTAGGTTATGTAAAAGATACAGAGCGTCAAAGTCAACTTATGGGTGGCTCACACCCAGGGTGTCAACGAAGGGTTAATACCTGGTTGTAGATACGGGGGGACGTACAAACGAGATTGCTAATAAAACAGCGTGAAGGAACATGCCTCAGAGTGGCACTTTGATTTTCAAAAAAACTCTCTCGGTGCGTGGATGTAGGGAGCGTTTCCTCCCGTACGTTCCATTTTCGCGTCGTCCAGGGATACATCGTAAAACGAGAAAACCACTTTGCGCGTAAACGAAAAAACAGTAGACGGATATGGATACGCTTTACAAGAACGTATTCGCGTTCCACGCGACGGACGATGCATTGTAGAGACATTGTAGAACCAAGCTTAGATCGCGTGAGCCATCGGCCATACTGCGTATAGTTTGCACGATCCTCGCTAACATCTACCTTTAACCAAATTAAAGGTCGCGTTTCACGTTTAAAGTTACAGCTTCTCCTGTACCGCTGAATTAGTGTAGATTAAAAGCAGCATTGAAAGCACAGCAATAATAGTGATCCTTGGTATCGCAGCTTGTGCCTAATCGTAACAGAAGTTTGACAATAGCCCAACCACACTGGTGCTCCATCTTTTATCACTGATTCATCACCGTCCAGCCCAAACCGCTAATCCTTGAAACATGAAATTCGGAGGGTATATTCCTTTTTTGACGTAGGTGGTAAAAAGGGGTGAAATATGTTTTCTTGGATTCCTTATTATTTCTTGGGTCCAATTAGATATCAACTTGTTTTTCACTTACGAAGGTTGCCCGCACAAATGCCTAAAAACCAGATTCAGCATTTTGCCCTAATCAACCCCTGGGGGGTGGTGAAATGTGTTTTCATGGAGTCCTTAATATCTCTTAGGCCCGAAGCGAAGCGCGGGGGTACTTTGCTACTTAGTGTATTATTCAATTAGTTCGACTCATGAAAGTTCAAAGTCCGAATATTCGAAGACTGAGAATTCAAACGATTCAAGCCAGAATGTACTTATGAGTTCAGCTCAACTGTAATAATTCTAAAACCTAAAGGATGCTGTTGCAAAGTAGATCAATCATGTCCTACGTACAGGCTTTCAATATCTCCTTCCAGTGCGTTCTTCGATGACCATAGATAGCAACAATGACACGAAAACAATAAGAGCGCTGTATGATATTTCTGTAGCATTGATAGGAGGTATTTGAAATGAACCCTCCGAGAGAAAGCACACCTGGCAGCGCCTCGGCGCCAAAAAATAAGAATGCACTCCCGGTGGAGCATGTTTGCGCATACCTTCGCGCGCTGGAACGCACCCGGTTCTTGGACAAGGAGAAAATTTCTCAGGTGTAATAAGAAGGCAACGGCCCAGTCATCTAGCTTCGCGGAACGGGAATGAAACTATGCCAAGTATGTCCATTTATCACGGCTTTATGATTCAACCGAACGTGGCCCCTGCCTCTTGAATTATAACGTCGCATCGTCCGCAGGAAGCGTTCCGGTGCTCGATCTTCGGTAACTATCGAAATTGCTCCCGAACGCCGGCGAACATATTCCGCGTTCGTCCAACACCGTTGACAGGGATTGTAAATGCAACGTAAAAACCGTTCAACGTTCCGAAGCGCCGTGTCATAAGATGAGTTTCATTACTCCTGTTTACAGTGAGAAATTCAAAACTCCTCCCTCGAGAAGCGGGATGAATTCAAAGGACTTAATTAAGAAAGCTACACAACTGGGAAACGTTCCCGACCTCCGGATTTTTAATCAAAGAAACTGCAAGGAGATGCTTCGAGACGGATAAGAGTTGCACGGGAATAACGTTAAATTAGGGAAATGTAAGTCTCTCTCTCTCTCTCTCTCTCTCTCTCCCTCTCTCCCTCCTCGGTCATGAATCGGTTAAATGTATTACCGTTAACTAGAATAGTTTGCAACTAGAGAAGTTTCGAAGACACTTGACGTTGAGGACTCTACTTAAACACGTCGTGCAGCGAACGTAGAACAGGGAGGTGTCTCGCCCGAAAGACGCGCAATAATGCAAAAAGTAAGTTGAGCAGGGTTTGATCACACATCTGGAATGTTGAAATTAATTCAGCCTTCCTTTCAGACGTTAATTTCAAGTCTGTATTAAGATGGGGGGGTTGCGACAGTGAAGTAAACGGATGAACGAAGACGGTTGCTACACCATTATTTTCGCCGTTCATTACCACGTGCGCCGGTGACACAGTTCGCACGCAATAATTAAAGGACGCCCCGGCCCCTCGCGCACGTCTAATTAAAGCACGCTAATTATCGAAGTGAATTACGGCACTCGTGTCTCGGCGACGTTTCCCATAGCCCACCCTAACGGTGGAACGTTTAAAACACCGCCGAACACTGGTCCCAAATTACATTTCGCGAGTACTTCCTTGTTCCAGCAACCCGAACTGAAAAACGTGCAACGCTAATTGTAATTCCCGGCGTTAAACTTTCCAACAACAATGCATTTTACTTCGATATAACATCAGGGAAAGCCTCTCATGCGAACCCTGCATAGAATAACAGATGCTCAAAGGATTAATCAGCGAGCACTGCAGCCCAATACGAATGGCTAAAATCTTAAAGACGATCACGCTCGAGGTCGTCGCAACCTGCATACATACGTATACCCGAGGACGTGAAACGAAACAGTACGAATTCATTCGTATACCCGTCGCAGCATCGGTTGGAAATATTCTTCGGGTTAAGTTTATGCAAATAGGATACAGGCGAAACCGCACGAACTTGGGCATTTATCATGCTTTATGAGACCACGTATAAAAGGCAAATGGAACGATGCTTGTCATTCCGAAGCTCATGAAAAATAGTGGGCGAAGCGTCCCTGTGACCGATGATCCATAACATCCTGTCGGATATACGGTCTGCACATACGAAAGAAACTCGCGCTTCTAAATACGTCCATAAATTCGACCTCCGGGGGGGGGGGGGAGGGACGGAAATACATGGGGGAGGGTAGGGAGCATGGAACGGTATCCGAGCGGGGGATAAACTTCGTTAAAACGGACCCGATGAAGCGTTTATCGCTGCGACGGAATTAACGCGGGCAACGAATAATCCTCGGGCATTATAAATTGCGTTCGACTGAACAAGGGCCATCGGGGCTAACCGAAAGGATCGAGAGCGGAAGTTGCGTTCGGTGCCACGGAAACTAAGTTAGACGCGAATCAGTTGGCGAAGTTGCGCGAATTCGCAGACACCGTTTAATCCAGGCCATCATATTACCGCTGGTGGCGTCTGCCGCGTAAGATAAACAAGGGAACAGCGGAATACAGATTTTACGAATTTACGGGGTACAGGGAATATCGGGCCCGTAGTTCCGGGAGTTATGGAAATTCGGGATAATTGGATCCCGGGCTGCTTCCGCCTGGCGAAAACACACCAGCGTGGGAGAACTGCAAGTGGGCGTGATTAGGAGACGGGTCGAAACCGTGCCACCTCGTTTTTCGAATTGTCACCATGGATATACCGGTCCCAAATGGCGCGGAACAGGAGTGTCTGCTGTGCATGAAATTGAAGGTGAGTGAAATGAATTATCAGCTGAAATATGCCGGTTAAAATTTCTTAATTATCCCTGATGGGCACCCCTTTTTTTCTTTGCAGCCCTGCGTTTGGTCGTCAACTAGAATATTGCATGCTGTCTTCTTCCTCGCGAATAAAGAGGTCCATTTAATAGGCGTTCGTGTTCATCGAGCGGAAGGTAATTCTTTGTCGGCAACTCGGATGAAAATTGCAAGAAAATATCAAACCCTTCAGCCACTCAAGGAGGAAAAGAGAAAAAATTAAAGGTAATAAATTTCCTACGGGTCGATAGGCCGACGTTAAGTCGAGATAAAAAAGTAATTCCGCCCTTCTTAATATTCCGTGCCACCTTTGCTCGTATATTTCCCTCGTGAACGGTGACAAAAGCTTTGGTATACTGGAGAAGCAATCTCTGGGAGAGTCGAAAAAGGACTGGCTGAGATTCATGGCGATCTATTTCGCAAGGAACACGGTGTAAAGACACTCAGCGAACGTAAAATGCTACAGCTGAAAATAATTCGGCATAAAGCATAAAAATTAAAACTCCCTCGCAATAATCTTTCCGCGGACCTTCGAGTGTAACTGCTGATCATTTTACGCGGAATTGTAACGAGTTCAATGTAACGTCCGCTATGAATGGAAAAGATCGATGCCGAGAGAGCAAGAGGGTGGGAAGAAAGCAAGCAAGCAACGAAGGAAGTTGGAAGAAAAAAGAGAAGCCACCGACGCTTTACATAGAAGGGAGAAATTTTACGTTTTTCTCGGCAAAAGTTCTGTACGTTACTGCAGCTAGAGAAAGAGGGACGGATTCATGACGTCCAGTCGACTTTTTCACCTGATGCTTTCCGTCTTTCTCCCTGCCTCCTTCCCACCTCTCTTACTTTTCCTCTCCTATTATCCAACTCATTTGTTCCGTAGGACGGTACACTTTCCAGAGCTACATTTGCATATTCTGCCATCCGTCTGCGTTCAATCTATTGTATACACGAACTCGCAATTTAATATAAGGTGTTACATATTATTGTAGCATAAAATATCCATCGGTTGCGGCATGCAAATATATCGTGCTAAATACCGTTGTTTAGAGTGCTTGGAAATTTTCATATTTATGAAATTTGAGATGTGAAGTGTATATTATTATTATTATTAAATATAACCTAAAGAGTCGTTGGGAGGTGAGAAAAGGAAAGAGAACAAAATAAAATAATATAAAATACACTAAAATAAAATAAAATAAAATAAAATAAAATAAACAAAACTAAGAACAAGATAAGAATAAGAATAAACCACTTACATAGGAAACTGCGAGAGGATGAAAGACCGAGCACTAAGTTTAAATGATATTATATCGTGTTAAATAGATTGTGTCTGTAGGAATTAATTAAGTAGCTACCGCTAAGTACAAACTGACGGGTCCGTGGTGCTTAACTAAGTAGTAGGTGTATGAAAGACGAATAGAATCCCGAAAAGGTCAGACAAAAGTAGTACAAACTGAAAATGTGTACACATACGTACACCTGTTGGCGTACCACGAATTTCCAAACAAAGGTGGAACGGTAACATTATCTTTGCTCGACCTATATTAGCCTCTCTTAGCCAATGGGATTGTTGGAGCATGATTTAAACTTGCATCGTAAAGGTACGATTTCATCTTCGGGTAACGGAGTGTACCATCTTTATAGCTCCAGCGATAACCCACGGGTCAGAAATTATTTCATGCTTTCAGGTCTGGAGTTACCGAACTTTTTACTGCCCCAGTAATTTAATTAACTTTGTTTTCTTTTGTCTTTACCGATACTTAAAGCACAGCAATTAAAATATAACGGCTGTTACATTACCAGAGTCTAGCTGTTACTCCCTGGTTATGTAATAGCAGAATTACTGCAGCAACTTAAAGTTGGAATCGTCAAAGCAAGCCGGGGTCCACTGGAAGTACCTCCTGCAATTTCCTTGATTTTATTACCATCTCTTAAGCACAGCGGAAGAATGTCGCGCAGTATTCGCATTGAAAATGCCGCCAATAAAATACCTAACACCGTAAGACGCTTATTCCGAGAGGAATACAAAGAAGAACCAATGCAGCATCCAGCCTTGTTCATAAGTAATTTTATATTCCTAAAGTCTCGCTGCCCTTGCTATCCTTTCCAATTAATTCTAAATCCTTTCTTCCTCCTCCTCTTTCAAAGTCCAACCGTACATCTCATCAAATTCAACATTCCTTTCGCAATTTCATCAGCTCGGTGGACATCTCGCGTCGAGATTCAATAAATCACCGGACGGTATCATCCAGCGAAGATCAGCAGACATGAAAAATTGGACAGATCGACGAATCCGCAGTATCAACACGCTGCGATCTGTTCCTCTGTAATATCGCGATTCCAGCGGAGTGTCTTCAGTCAGACGATCGTCGCTAATCGGAAATGTCTGCGAGATAACATACGAGTCAGTGGTTGCCGCTGGAATGTTCTCCGAATCGATTCCCCCTTCGACAATAGATAACGCGATGAAAAAGTGGATTCCAATAAGCCCTGTCATTCCAGTAGGAACCATCATTCGCTTTAATTTGTTATTTGATCCGAGAAATATGGCCGCAGACATATCCTATAATCGCCAACGGCGCGCGAAAATTCATGAATTTCCAACAATTTTGAGGTTCACTTGCACCGCCCTCCTACACCCCTCCCCATTCTCCATGATATACGCAAATGATAATAAATAAGAGTCGCAAGGGGACCCCGAAGGCGATCGTACAAACAGTGCCAATTTAATCTCCATTCTGCGCGCGACAGCTAAAACGATCCTCCGCCCACCCGGCAGTGGTCTGGAGCAACCATAGCGTGAAACCGCGATAATCTCAATGTCCATTTCGCCCTCAGTTCCGTTGCCGACCGTTGAAAATCTCGTAAAAAGCAGAAATCACATCCTCCGGCTATTTTGTAAATATTTCCGGTAAACATTTTTCCTGCGGGAGTCTAGCCTGCATTATTTACTGTTTAATCCTTCGTTTATGTGTGAAACTCTAATGGGGGAGACTAAATTCGTTTCAGGGAAGTTGAAGTTGCAATTTGGTACAGTGAAAGCAAAATGGAAAATGATTACTGCACGGTTATCTCTTTATTCTTCCATAGTCTGGCGTACCTCTCTCTTTAAGCGTGGCGCGGTTTCTTTAATTTAAAATTGCATCGAAACCACCGGCACGGTGCCCGTAGGAAGCTAACTTTTACAGCAATTTTTCGGGCGACACATCGCTGGGCGAACTAGGCAAAATGAAATTTCGATAGTTTAATCATTGCAGTGGCACGTGTCACTGAATCACGAGCATCGAATAAATCATCGCACGCCAATGGGCGGGATGGCCGGAACTCAGCAAAATCCAGTGAATTCTGCTTTTTGTGTTTTTTTTTTTTATATTCAATATTGAAACCATCAGCTGAACGCTGAACTAAAAAACAATATACGATCGACAGAGTGGAAGGAGCGACAGCTGTTGATTTTAAATGCAGCACGAAACTGTTTCTATTTTCTGCAGCGTTTATAATTTCGAAGCGATTCAGACATTTTAAGTGTAGGGGAGACCGGGGATAGTTTGGACAATTTTTGATTAATAGTCTTTAGCGGGCCGGTAAGATGCCTTACGGCTATAAATGGTACACCATTTGATAACTCAGAATGTGCGCTTTTCTTTTGAACCTGATAAACGGGCCTCACATTCCCTAGTATTTTTTCGAGATAAAAAAAGTTCAGAGATGCATATTGTCCAAAGTATCCCCATTGGTGGGGTTACATTGGACGTAGCACGGGGATAGTTTGGACAGATGGAAATAAATGATAATGAATAATCCAATGAATATATAATTTATTTAAAATGACAAATAGATAAGAAATAATGAAGTTTAAAAACTTTACAGCCTGTTGAGCTATTAAGGGGCTAGGCAGTCGAAAAATCGATTTTTTTATTGCATTTTCCAAAAGTACTATCCTTTCTGAATAAAATGCCGCTTGGTTTACAGTAAAATTCGCAAAATTATAGATTTGACAGCTAAAAACGTCAAGCGGCAATGTATTCCCATGTCTGTCCAATGTAACCCCTCATATCAAATCAAAACAAAATGATTCGTGCCTTTCCTCAATAAGGATACTTTGACTTTTGCATAGCATTACTTTATTCTAAACACATTCAGCAATGCCTCAAAAAAGTTAGAATAAAATGCTTCCATAATGAAGTATCCGAATCACAACAAAAATAGAGGAAAATATTATACAGTAACATACCAGAACTGAAAAGTGTGTCTTACTTTGTCATTCGTGGATGCAACACACCCTATCGAATATCAATTGATTTGGTGTGAGCATAGGCACAAACTACAAAAAAATAGCAATAATCATGACACTATGTAGACAATTTTAAAACTGTCCAATGTATCCCCGTGTGCAAACTATCCCCGGTCTCCCCTATCAATCGATTAACTTATTGGAAAGTTTTCATTAGAGCTACCATCGCACAGACACCTAACACAGAAAGAATAAATTTCCGCGAATTTACATGGAAGGTATAAACAAGCCCAGTTCCCCGCTCGTTCCATTCGATTACCGTCCCACAACATTTACCCGCGTGGCGCTGGCTAACGTCTCCAGGTTAAAGAAGAACCGTAGCTTAACTGCTTCATTATGCAAAACCTTTCGCTATCTTTTCCCTAAATAAGTTTGGGCCCCGTGTTACGTCGCTTCCCATCCCGCCGGATCGTTGCTCGTTTAGCGCTAGGCTACCCTTAAAATAACGCTAATCTTCCCATTCCCCACACTAATACGCCTAGAAATATACCCGCCCGCTTAAGGAAACTCGCTACGAAACGAGGATGGGCCAGAATCGTTTCTGTTCACCTGCAAAACACATTTCCCCGGAACGGATTTACAGGCTGCGCCAAGTGCACGCCCTTCGCGTAAAAGCTCTGCAACAGAGTTACACGACCCTCGAACGCGCGCGGAGTAAAGACTCGCACGCGTGAAGCTCGAAGTGGCAAGCATTTGCAAGCAGCGAGTGCACGGGTGAGTAGCTGAAACGGATACCTATTAGTGACTAGGTACGCGCGTTCTGGATTATCTAGTGGAGGAGAGTCTGAAGAGTGGTACAGATGGTCGAGTGTCGAGAGGCCTGACGAATTAGTTTAAATCTCCTCGACGCGACTAAATATCTAACAATCTCTGTTGCTAAAGAAGGCATATGGCCTTGGTGCTTGAAAGGCGACAACAAAGAACTTACGGTATCGCTCGAGGTACAGCACAGTGGGCAAATAACAGCACATGCCGTTATCGCCGTGCACGTGGGCATACATGTCTGCTAATTAACACCCCGAACCGGAGCACGCGAGAGCGTTGCCGTGGTCTCTGTGCCTAACAGCGGGCCTCCTCTGTCAATTCGCCGATCCACTCGACGATCCTCCGCTGGTCGCCGGAACAGCCGTATCCGGCAGAACGCGAGTACATGGCCGACGACTATTGGACTGCGGGTACACAACGTGTATATCCGTGACGGATATGCGTGCCGGCCTGTGGGATCGATGGGGATCGATCAGCTTCTCGTCGATCAGCCGTCTTTTCGACCGCGGAGAAACAGATTGACGCGAGGACTCGCGTCGCGCCAGTCGCTATTGTCACCGGCAAATACCACCGTTCACCAACAAAGTCTCAGTCCGCTCTAAAAACGTCGCCGTTCCGTTTTACTTCGCTCTTCGACCGCGAATTTCGACCCGCCCTCTGGCAGTCACCGTCGAGGAACGCCGCTCAGGCGACCTGTGCACACTGTCTGACGAGGAGACTTCCGTCGACCGATTTTAATTGCGGATTCGAGCACCGCCGCGATGCAAAACTTTTCATTACCTTTACGCGCCGTCTGCGCTCGGGATATTCGCGAAGCAGGAAATCGGGGGAGGGAAATTTGTAGTTTGAGCCAGTTTCACCGTGCGCACCAGTTTCACCCAACTGCGGGAACTCGCGGGCGCCCGAGAACGCCAGAGATAAATGCTCGCGAAGAAATTAAATGTAGTCCTTTTACCGCGCGATACAATTAGACGGGAAGAATGATCTATTTAGGGAGCGTAATTTCTCAGCGGTCTTTCTTTCTGGCAACGTTTCTGAAATTACGCGCGGCTACCAGCTGCGGATCCGAGACGAGGCAAACCCCTTCTTTTTCTGAAGCTTCTAATCCACGCGGTACCAGCCGAAATTCATTGTTTCCTATAATGCTACTTCTATTTCGCGTTCGATCTCTATTAGGCAGACGTTTCTGAGCACAGAGTATGCTTGAGCATGCTTCGAGATTCGACCAGGCCGGTTAAATACGCACACGGAGGAACGTGGATTTTTCAATTGAAAGGTGACGCGCAAAAGGGCTGCTTCATTACACCGCGCGCGATATCAATACCCGATAGGATTGATAAATGATCTCCTGACGTGCGCGGCTCGGGCTGAGCAACGAGTCCGAATAGTTTATTACCGAAGTGCGTTCGACCGTCACAGATGAAACGAATGGGCCCGGCGCCGCTCTTAAATCGTTCCTTTCGCACCGGAAGCTCGATAACGATTTTTAACCGCAAGGTATCTTGTCCCTTCGCCGACTGATAAACGACACGCCGGCCCTGCTTGAATGGAAAACAGTCGGGGCCGTGATTTCCACGGGTTAACACGATCTGCCCGAGAGGACTGTTATGCAACTGCACGGAAAATGGTCCAAGCCAAGTGCAATCGTGATGCCAAACACGCGCACGTGACCGATTCACCTGAACCGGACACGCGATTGATTTGCGGACGCGAACACTTGTCAACGAGTTAATTGCGTCGTCTACACTGAGCTTTTTTCCCCCTCCACCCTCCCCGATCCAACGACGCCGAAATGACACGCCGTGCCGGCGAATTACGCGCATCGGTTACGAGATTTTCACGGCGCAGCCAGTTACGAATTTAATAACAGGCGACCGGGGTGCTTGCAACATCGTAGCGTCAGATACGAGCGATTTGTAGGAATTTGTTAGTTCGCTATTAATTAAACTACATATTATAATTCCTGACACTGTACGAGTATATCTCTGAGTTACGCTTCAGAATTTCGTACGGTCAATATAATTTCTCGCAGTTCTTCTAGTCTGTCCTTCTATTGCGTTCGGTGATATAGAAAGATTTTCTGGTGAAAAAGTGGTGAATAACGAGTGAATTTCGACAAGTATTTAACGTTCGTAGCGACTAGCCGGCGGTACTGTAAAAAGTTTGGTTGAAACTGGTGGACTGGGGAAAGTTTCTCTAGCTGTGACGAAAACTGGCGTTAATTGGGAGTAGTCGAAAGTTCTCGACAAGCCTATCGGAGGTAACTGGTGGCTGATCACCGCTCAACACCGAATCTCGTGTGTCCACTGTTTCGTAAACATCAACTTACGTAACAGCGAGTGGATTGAACAAAACGGGCCTTGTAATCAGGCCGCGCGGGCGACAAATCCGCAATTAATAATTACAGGTCGCCCCGCGTCATTACTCATGCGGGACAATGACACCGAAATCGGCGTTCTATCGATGCAGGAATCTTGTTCGAGCTCGAATTACCGATCCACTGCACAAAATTAATTCCAGAAAATTCGGGGAAAATACGAATCACTGCACCCCACGTTTTACACACGGCTATTGCTTAGGACACCGGCGAGCGTTGATAATGCTCCCGCGGCGCTCGTTATTTTAGTCACATAAATCTACTATGATCTCTATTGTTATTGCCGGCGACGCGGAATTTCCCGCCGAACGAGCCCGCACGGGCGGCTCAATTTTTCAATGGTAAGAGCATTTGAGATTCGCCGCGAACAAAGTGCGGAGATTAAAAAAAAAAAAGGGAGCCGATTGATTATTCGGCCCATTGTTTCGTAGGAGTACTCGAACGCCTGCTTCGAACGATAAATCGTTCCCGCACATTACGGATGGCGGTGTAAATAATTTATGCCCGCTCGTAAGTCAAATTCTGATAAGCGAATTAGTCGCGCTACGCGAGGATCACGTAGGTGCGTGTTATCGAGCGCTACGGGCGCGTCACGCGCTGGCAATGTTTACGGATGCATCTTCGCGGTGGCAGATCGCGATCCTTTTTCCGCAAGGCAATTGAAAAACCATGCCCGGGTGGAAAAATTCCCTGACAAATTGGCCGCGCTATAGGGGCGACATTTTCAGCGGGCACAATTCCCAGCCAGAGATTAACATCGTGCCAATAATAGCGCCGTCGCCTTCTCGCTGTTTTCCATTAGAATTTCCGCAAAAGTCATTAAGCGTCCAGTGTGTTTTTCAAACAACGGCGCCGTCGAAACCAGATTTAACCGTGCACGGAGAGGCGTTGCGAAATATTAAAACAGCTTCGGACGTAGCGGGGTCCGAGTTGTCGATGCACTCCGTAAATATGTTTATGAGGAACGGTGTTCGATCGGCGGTGCACGATTTGTCGTTCGTCTGAGTACACAGAGCGTGAACAATAATTTCGGGAATTAACACGTGCCGCGGTAGAAGCGATAGCACTCTTGATAACAGTGCGCCGCTGAGTCACTGGGGCGACACAACCGAAGGCACCAAAACACCGCCTCGCGAAATCGCTGAAACTAATCACTCGCGTCGCACGAACTGCAGTCGAGGCGGTGTGTGTCGGTGCGCGATCATCACGTGTTAACAGGGACAACCCCGTCAGAGTAGTTTTTCCACGGGATTTGGCCGGGACATCGGGAAGGCAGAAGCAACGCAGACAGAACGCCCGCTCGGAGCGGCTTTAACCCGCTGACTGCCGGAGTCGCCCCTTTTCCAACCCCTTGACTCGCCCCGGACCACCCCCGAACTCCGCTGTGCTCCTGGCCCCTCGCAGCCTCCGACCCCCCCACCTTCCGCCCACCTTCATCCCTCCAACTTCATCTACGACCTCCACCTTCGTCTCTACCTTCGCGAGAACCCTTCCGCCCACCGGTACACGTACTCACGCGCAACCACCGCAAAAAAGTATTCGCACGGCTACTCGTTTCACCCACCGCTAACGCGCTTCGCCCTCGACGACATTATGATTGGGAAGCTGTAATATAGGTCACCTAGAAAATAACTTCGCCATTTATATTTCTCTGTCAAAGTGAGGGTGCTAAAAAAATTACGGCGCACTAGCAACTTTGCTGATAAATGCTCCCAGTAGCGAGCAAGTAGGCACACTTGATTAACGGCCTGCTTCTGTTCGGTTTCATAAAAACTGGGAATCAGAAGAGCTTTATTACTAATGTGCTCCGTGCTTCGCGTATAGCCCCAGTCGATAATAATCTGAATGGATATATGTACAGTTGTTGCATTTATTATCGAGAGCCTATGTATTGAGAATAACATTTAGCATTAATAACCGGCCATTCGAATATGTATTCAGTCGCGAGTGCGAAAGTCAGTTAAATTTTTAACCGCGGAAAGCCAAATGCCGAATGAAATTCACGCGGTGTTGTATAGCGAGCGCAGTAGCTAATTGTGCGATATAGTTTCAATTATAAATTCAGAATAATCATGTTGCGCGACAACGTGGTGCCTCGAAAATACAGACGGCGAGTTTTATGAGGCAGACTATGGTAGAGTAGCACTTTTGTCTAATGAATGACAGCTCACATTGCCGTGAATATTAGAGACAAGTAGTGTTCTACCGCGCTTGATCAGACGCCGCGCATCCACCGAAATATGTACGCCGGTTTAAAGCATTTCTAGTCTCACTTCCTTCAATTCCCAGTGGTATGTGTTTTGAATCTATGCAAGGAGGCAGGTGGAAAATTTATAGCCCAGTTAAAAAAGACAGGTAGTTTTTAACCAGCTCGGTGATTAAAATTCGCGATTCTCTTTCTGCCCATTACGAGGAGAACGAGGTCTCATATTTGAGTTTCGCACTGCAAAGTGGAATAGCGTTTTGACTGGTTACAGAGACTTGGTTAGAATGTGAAAGCAAAGGTATGAAAGCTCGACGATCCAGTACGATGAAAAGATACCGAAGCGAGGATCCCACACTTTTCACAAAACGAAACACTCGACGGGCAGGACGAACATTAAAAAATGTCACGATGAAAAAAGGACTGTGCTTTACGAGTGCCTCGAACGTCTGTTTTAAACGTCGATTGTTTGATGTTATCGTTGATCTAACGAACGCGAGCAATAGGACAAAACGCACGGACGTGGAAAAGGAACACGGAGCAGCCTTGTTTTTCTTCCTTTCTGTGCTCTATCGTGGGTTTGAAGAGCCGCGTGAACAAGTATTACGGGATGAAGAAAACGAGATAAAATCCCATGAAACGAGAAGGCGATGGAAGAAAGCCATCCGCGGTACCGACTTCTCTTCGTTTCAGCTTTACGTCTCTCGTTGACTGGGGTGAAGAATCCTGCTTTTACATCGAAAGTCCCCTTAAGACGTAAAGAAGAAAAAGAGGCGAGCACGAGATGGGGGAATCTCCTTCTGGGATCTAATAGCTTTTTACGCCTTATTACTCATCGTTACGGCTAGGAATAAAAAAGGAACGATCGGTATAGAAAAAAAAAGTATCCGCCTGATACCGTTCGATTATCAAATTTCGCTGGGCCCTAGAAGTGAAAAATAAAAATAGTGACTACTGAGCCGTCGTTTCATTCGCTAGGAAATTGAAATCGCATGAGTTTGAATTCTCCGACAACGTGGACTCGGCATTAATAGGAAAAACCTGTGTTAATATCAAGGGTGGCTTTATTCCACTCTTTTGCATCTGCTAAAGGAGGCAAAATTGTAAATGAGACGGTGAAAATGGAAGATGAACATAGTCGAAGGCAAAAAGCAAAGTGACCCAATTTGAAGGTTCACTCGAATACTCGATTCTCGACAGAACCGAATACATCACGGAGCTCTATAGAGAATGAAATTTCTAATGGAGTATGAATTCGGACTCGCTTTGTGCCCGGCCCAATGCGATGCAAAAATAAACCAGTTCTCCGAATATTTTATGGAACTATCAATAAACAAAGTGAAGAAGTACAACCGACTGAATCATGAAACTGAATATCCAGCATTGCCAACGTTAAACTAACATCAGGAGCGATGAAATTCGCACGAGACCTTGCGCGAGATAAAGAAAGGAATTACAGAAACATTTCGAGTGAACGTAATCCATGCACTAAATGCTGGAAGGTGGCAGAGGCAGCTTTTCGAATGGCATTATTTCAGGATCGGAAATCACAGCCTTGACTCCGGTAGTTGAAGCGAATCGGCTTATCACTCAGCCGGCAACGATGTGCGCCCCGTAACTTAATTACGGATTTAATTACAAAGAGCGTTAATTATTCGAAGTTTAAGCTGCGAGGCGGCGATACATAGGGCTCAGTTTACAGAAAGAATCAATCTGATTTCACGGGCTGTCGGCACGCGCGTTGAGTTCCCAAGTGAATTAAGACGGACCAACGGGCAAGTGATTTAATCGCGCCCCCGCGCAGGCCCCTAATTAATGAGATACAAGTAGCCCTCTCGCTCTACGTTGCAAAGAATCTAGACAGCCTGCGAAACGCGAGAAACCGTACTTTCTCGGGGTCCATTTAATCAGGACTGCTCGATCAACGAATACGCGAATACGCGAACTAAAATAATACAGGAATACTTTTGTCCACAGTAAGGAAGAAAAATATTTCCCATTTTATATATAGCAATTTTACGTAAAAGCTTAAGAATTTCATATGACCTCTGTATTAATATCGAATCCCGTTTAACCTCGTTACACGGTTTACTGAGCTGTGATGTAACCAGAGAATGAATAGGAGAATATGAAATCATTATTGTATGATACATTAATTAGTAACAAGTATAATTAACTCCATGCGTGAACATTCGGTTACTATCTCTTGCAGCACGGAAATGAAATTTATATTGAACAATGAAAGCGATTAGTTCCCTGCGCAAATGTCTATTCTGCACTGCGTTTCCGTGGTATAATTAGTCGAGGCGTTGTTGGATTGTGCATACAGTGTTACCGCGCAAACAATTCCTAATAACAGCAGTGCGGTTGATCCTGAAAACTCGAAAAGATACTTCGCCCGCGTAAGTTTGTATTTCATCACGCTGTTTGGATTTTTACATCTACCTCTTTGTTGTTACTAGTTAGAGAATTTCGCCTGGAAAAATCCCCATTTCGATCGATCCCGCCTTGCGTCAGCACGTAAGAAAATTGAAATTTTCTTTGGCGGTGTATTCGGTAAACGCAGGGACGGCACACTCGATGGATTTATGGTGGATATCGCCGGAAAGCGAGTGTAGATTGAAGAAGGCCGAAACCGAGAGTGCAAACACTAGGAACGGCAGTCGCCAATGACGGAACGTTATCCTCCAGAGGTAAGCAAAGAGCAATCACACAGATTCTGTGTATTCTACACCAGGAACAACAGGGATGGGTGTCCTGGTAAATCAAAATTCTGAATCTTTCGTTTCCCACCAAACAATAGTAAAATCCAGTAAAACGTTAATTTGAGAGATGTTGTTTTAATTCGATAGTAAGCGACAAAAGTAAACGATATCCACCATAAAATCCTGACGAAAGTGGATCCCTAACTGATCTGTAGGTACATAAGGCGGATGACCAGTCCCGAGAGAATTCCCATTAATCCACCAACGGACGATGTAAACCTCTGCGCTGCATGAGATTAAAGGTACTAGCAGAATTCTGGATAAACGCGAACGCCTTCACACTTGTGTAGCAACAATTATTATTATTATTAAGCGTCTTTATTGTAAACACAGAAGATAACAACGAACGAAAGTAAACAAAGCCACAAGCAAAGGCGAAGTTCAGTCAAAGACTGTTTTTCAACTTAACCCTCTAGTGCATAGATTTTTAATTCAGTTGGAAAAATTAGTTTAGTCTCATTTGGGGATGAAAAGACCGAATGTCAGTTTTCAATTTGGAGGAAATAATAATTTTTGCTCAAATTGCACTTCAAACTAGATTTCTGTCAAATTGAAGACTCAGATTGACATGTTTCTTAGACCAATATGTGCGCTGTGGCACTATTTTTTGGCTGGCAAATGAGAATTCCCAACCTCTGGACTAAACAGGTGCCCGCCTTAAGGCAGGCGTATACACTAGAGGGTTAACCTAACAATCACAGTGTGATAAATTTATCTGCTTCGATGAAAAATAGTTCATTGCAATGTATCAAAATTCCGAGCACTGATGTTCGGAGAATAATCGGCGAATCAATGGAAATAACACTAAACAATACCCAGTGCATAAATCTTGAAGGAACCGAAACGAGACGAAGCAAAGTCACACGGCCAGAATGTCCTCTTTCCCGTTTCGCCAACATAACCTGTTCCACCGTTAGGTTTTACCTTCGGCCCTTTTCAACGTTCGAGCAACCACTTCCTTTTACCTTGGGGAGTGATAGCTTTCGAAACGTTACATTATACACCAGGAACTCCTTTTGCTGGTACGTCAGTTCATCTTTGCCTCCTTCGTCCGTCGATAAAATAGACGAAGAAGAGGGCTGTGCAGGGAGCAGCGGAATGAACGCGAGGCGAAAAGGAAGGAAGACAAGGGGGAACGAAGAGAATGGCTAAGATAAAACTGCAAGAAAACCGGGACTGCTAGAACAGAGAGTATGTACCCGGTATTATCTATATGCGACGAGTTTATGAGCCTCTAACCCTCTTTACACTCGCGTCTCCGTTCTCCGCCATGTTTCGTCATCTGCTTAAGAGTAAAACATAATCCAGCCACTTACACTTACGGCTTTCCTCGAGTATCGCCAGCTACGAGTTTCCCTCGGTTTCGGAAATGTATTTGCGATGTTTATAGGCGTACGTTATCGAATTTGTTCGTAAAACCAATCTCCGTTGTCTACGATCTTTCTTGACACTCGGCCGGGAGGTAAACTCAGGCACGACTACCGAATTCAACTTTCCACAAGGTCCGTACTTTGCAAAAACATATCCCACCGTCTCCTTTGTTTGATATTCCAGGGGGAAGTTCAGGGAACATCGTAAAAGATGAAAAGCGCACTTCGGAGAGATTAATAGAGCGACACTGCTGAGCATAGCCTGACGAAATTACACGGAACTTCCTGCGTAAAGTGAATAAGGGAAGTAGTAATCCGTGTACGACAGCGGAGCAGCTTTCTCCGCGCCGTAAAAGTCTTGTCGTGTCCCTCGACCGTCGCTGTAGCATTTGGAACCACGCAGTTCCCGAAACTGAATGGGCAATTAACAACGAAAGCCCTTGTACCATCGTTTACGATCTTTCGAGTAGATTAAACCGTGTAGCTACAGTGAATACAACAAGAAAAGATGCTGCACGTGTTGTTGCGTCATAAACCAACCGAGCGGGAGCATCCGCGAAAGATACGCGCTAGGTAAACGGTCGCGTAAAAGTCAAACAGCCGAGCGTTACGAATCCGATCGGCGCGCGGACGTCTTCGACAAGTTTTAAGCGATTTGATCGACTCCGACTAGAGCCGCACACCTTCGATCGGGTGGCAGTTATATTCGATAATAAGCACAGCTGGTCAAATTCAATTATACGGTTCCCGAGGGCAAGTAATCCAATTTGCACGTCATCAAGTCACGCGGGTGAAACTAGTTCGAAGACCCGGCCATACAGCCGACCACATGTATCAAATATTGAAGTTCCCAGATTGCGCCGGACTGCCCTCGGGGACGCCAAATAACTGCCGCGGCCTGAAAACGCGCGAAGGCTTGCGTCGGAACACGTCTCTAGTTAGCCTGCTACGATGATCTGCATCGACGGGACGTTCTAAAGGGACTTAACTTCCAAACGAAACTCGGAAACAAGTTGTCACAGCCAGGCACATCGAATCTCCGCCCTTGTCTTCCGCCTTTTCGCGTTCCCGCTCCTCCCTGTCAGTTACCCCGAATAAAAATGAAACACAGACATAGAGGAATATATGACGTAAACGTTGCGCTAAACCGGCTGACTTAACGTTATTTACGACTGTTGAGGACACTGACAGGGAGTTCGTGGTACGAGCCCGATGTTTTGTTGCCTTGCGCGTGCTACGGGGATCACGCGTGACCTTTCAGAAAATTTTACAAACAGGGCAACGCACGGTTGGTACAACGTCCGCGTTGAAAGGAACGCAGCCGTGTCCCGCGAGCAAAAATAAAAACATATTACGCACGCCTCGGCTGCAAGGATTTCCAACCGCGCTGAGTAGCGGGCGTATTAAGGTTTTCCCGGGGTAATTCCACACCTCTTGCGAGTGCGCGCGCACCGAGTGTGCATCGAGTGCGTCGAGTGCATTTCGGAATGCATTTTGTTAACAATGCACAGGCGTTTCGCGTTCCCGGAACGAATGTTATTTTACCCATCTGTGACACCCAACCTCTACGCCCTCCGCGATATACTCTGATTGTCCAGCCTGTTCCTATGCAAATGTATGCAACCCCGTTCGTTTGATGTCTTTAAGTTACAACTGGCGAGAACTAAAAGGCGCGCGACGATATCGAGTGCCTATTTAAGAGGCGCATTTGCAAAAGAATTATACGATTTAAAAAGTCGCCGTACCGCGTAACGATCTATATTTGGACGCGCGGTTGTTTGAATTTTCGTACAGGAACTCGCTCACATGTGACTCGCATTGCAAATATCTTGATGCCGCGAGTCAAGGCGCCGAGATAAATGCGTGTAATAGGCAAGCTGGCAGACATCAGGCAGAATCGAGCCTAGAATCAACAAGTTTGTTAGACTTGTTCAATATAATTTGCTACCACGAGACACGGCCAATTTATATTTCAAAACATATTATTTTCCTCCGCAAACGTGTGTACTTGGTGGTGGCGTGACGTAAACGCGCGTCTCGTGAAACTGTTAACACGTTGACTGACCACTACACCGATCGGAGTTGTTTTTTGTTCTTTGAAAAACGTTCATCTGCGGTGTGCAATTGGTAAAGTGTAATCAGCTCGTAAATATAAATACCGCGTTTATTGCGTTAGCCCTCCATTTCTATCGACGATACGAAAAAGCATATTTTCGTGGCAAGATCGATACGACGCGAGACGTCCAGACTGTAAATACCGTCCAACGGTAACTGGGGAGCGTTTATTATAAGTCCTCGTCGAGATGGCAAAAAATAAACGAGCAATGACAGCTGCGGCCGAATGTGGCCGAATGACAGCCGCGGCGAACTTAACCGTACTGTCCTCTCCGCAAAGATAAACCCGCTCTGTCCCTGTAATCTCTTTTTAAAGAAACAAATCACCAGCAGCGAATCAAGAGCAAGCGTATTCGCCTGTTCAATGGGAACGTGGACCGTCGATTGAAATATGGTACACGGAAGTGCGCGATTTTCGTCTCTGTGACAGCAAGGGCTTTTCAATAAATCATGCACAATTGTTTGGCTGCTGAACGTCGCATATTTACGGAAACAGACCGCACGAAAAGTATCGAGAACATAAAAAAGTATACATCAATTACGGAAAGATACAATTTGTCGCATTCAGGACGACGCAGGACCGTTAGAGAAGTTTCTGTTTGCTTCGCTGGCTCGGCAGGCCAATGGAGTTTCAATTCGTGGAAGCCTTTACGCGGGTGTGGCCACAGTGGGCTGCCACAATCACAGGTCAGTGGAACTTTATGAATTTTACTATTCTCCGACACTTTCGTTTGGGCTTAAATAGCTATCGAAAATATTCATAACTTTGCAACAAAAAGAGAAAAGGTAGGAGCACGCAACTGAATACGCGCTGCTACTACTATTTCTCAAGTTAAATAGCAGGAATTCATATAGGGGAAAGGTGGGATAGTTGATCACAGTTTTGCTATTTTATTAAAATAATAATAATGGCTTGCTTTGTTTCTATTTAATTACTTAAGTTATGATTCTCAGAGTATTCTCAATATACTGGTACAAATTTGAGAATTGAAAACTAATTTTAATGACTGAAGTTAAACATTTTCCGACAGTGACGTTATGCACAAGTATCCCTCACTAAAGGGGAGATTTGATCAAAAGGTTAGGGAGACTTGATCAGTGAATTTTAAGAGTAAATAACACATTAATTTTTCAAAAAATATTTATTATTTTATTCAATAACGTGAAATAAAGGGAATATCATAAATGGAAAGTAAACTATAATTAAGTTGAAAGAATTACTGAAAAAATAAATCCGAAGACTAACCTAAACTAACCTAAAACAACATAAATGCATTCTTAAAGAACATTTCACTTAGATATCATCTGATTCAGATTTTTTTCTTTGCCGTTCTATGGTTTTTTCTGAGGTTTTTTCAGCTGTTCAAGTATCCCACCTCACATACTGATCAAGTATCCCTCAATGCACTCGATTTGAAAAAGGTGAAAAACTAAACTTACCCTAAATATGTAGATGAATCAATAAATATCATTAATAAGCCAGAAACTGCTGTTTTTACTGAATATATTTTAAACCGTTGAAAGTGCAACATTCGGTCGAAAAGGAGGAAGAACAAGGTGACCAAAATATTTACTTTTTGGCTGCAAATAAGATCGAAGCTTCTAACTACATTATTCTATGCTCCCGAAAGAAAACTGCAGCACGAAGTGTTGCGATAATGCAAACATTACCACGATAACGTGACAGCCGGCACAAATTGTCAATATATTAATTAAAAAACAGATGTGATCATGTATCCCCGATGATCAACTATCCCACCTTTCCCCTATTTTAACGCTCGTCATTGTAGCTCTGAAAGTTCCAAACAATCGTGTGGTAGAACCATCACGTTAAACCTACGACATTGACGCAACATCAATCGAAGATTTTTACTCCAGTGACTTTGTTATCTTTAAATTTTGGACTTGTGGTTGGTTGGACGTCCCCTTACCTCGCGTTATTAACTAGCAACGAGTCACCGTTTCCCGTGACGGCGAGTGAAGCCGCATGGGTAGCCTCTTTAATGCCATTCGGACGCCTTATTGGTTCCATTTGTGGGGCGCTTATGATGGAATATTTTGGCAGCAAGATGGCTCTGTTGGCCTCGGGAGTGCCCATACTGATAGGCTGGATTTTCATAATAATTGCGAATTCGGTCGGATGGCTTTATGTGTCTAGAATATTCGCGGGTAAGTAATTCGCTGTTCACGCCACACGTATAGTATTTCCGTCACCAACATTTCCCCACTTTGAAAATAATCCCGCACCCGGTAGGAATCTCTCTCGGAATGCACTTCAGCTGCTTTTCGATTTACATCGGCGAAATAGCGACGCCGCATATTCGCGGTGCGCTGGTCAGCACGATAGTGAATGGAATCCCGATCGGATTGCTAATCGGCAACATAATGGGCACGCTGATATCAATGGTGTGGTTCGGTGTGATCAGTTTAATTCTGAATATCTGTTACCTGGCGATATTCCCGTTTCTGCCGGAATCGCCGTATTTTTACGCGCTCCACGACGACAAGGAGGAGGCGAAGAGGACCATCCAATGGTACCACAGGAAGTCGAACGTCGAAGCGGAACTGGCTATCATCGAGCGCTTCGTTCAATCCTCCGGGACCCAAAGTTTTCGCCAGACGCTGGTTCAGATAAGCGAAAAGCAGAATCGCCGTGTGTTCATCATAATCGTGCTGCTGTTTATTTTCATGCAGCTCAGCGGCCTCAACACCATCACGTTCTACATGGAGATCATAGTGACGAAGGCGAAAGTGACCTGCATCGAACCATCCGTGGTTGTAATTCTCTCCGGCGCACTTGGTATATCATAGAATTATTTCGTAGAACCGTTAACCCTTCGTTGACACACCTCATTTTCCGATCAACTTTAACACACCTGGGTGGCTCGCACCCAGAACAATTTTTGAACGACTGCCATTCTGATCTGAAAAATCCAATCGTTAGGAAAAAAACCATGGATCAATTTCATGGTCTGTAGAATGTATTCCAATAGTTTTTCGATTGAAATTTCACGAGTGTTCTTGTACAAAAAATCTAGATTACCATATGTCGAGAAAACACGAAAAAAATCTTCAAATAACTGTAACTTTTACAAATTTAAATATTAGAAGCTAAAAATCTACAGAGTTATTGCTCAGATATAATATTTTGAGAGAAAAAATAGTTTGTAAGTTGGTTTTGGAAAACAGGAATTTATTTTGCATATACAAGGTACAGAGCGTCAAAATCAGCTTATGGGTGGCTCACACCCAGAGTGTCAACGAAGGGTTAAGCTGCGTTTTCTCCCGTTGAAGTGAGCCAGCAGCCGTTCGAACGCCTCGCGATTAGGAGACGAGAAAACAGCCATTAGCTGCCGATTATTTCTCGTATCGCCGCTTTCAAATCTATACAGTTCACCATGCTCGTATTCAGGTATAGTGGTCGGTTGGTTCAGCGTGATTCTGATCGACCGGTGCGGCAGAAGGTTTCTGTTGTTGCTGTCCTGCAGCTGCGTAATCGCCGCGACGGGGCTTTTAACATTACACTTCATGCTGCTAGAGTACGATCTCAATCCAAAGAATCTCGAATGGCTGACGATCCTTTCGATGCTGCTTTTCACAATGCTGTCTATTGGGATGATACCGGTCCCGAGCACGATGCTCGGCGAGCTTTTCCCGTCCGATTTAAAGAGCATAGCCGGATTTCTGGCCAGCATCATATCTGCGCTGTTCGCTTTCCTCGTCAGCAGAACTTATCAGCCGATGGCCGAAGTCATGACTGAGAAATACGTCTTCCTCCTCTATACGCTGGCTATGATAATCTGCCTGATATATTCGATCAAGGAAGTGCCGGAAACCAAAGGGAAGACATTGCAGGTAACATGCAACTGTTCTTCGCGCGGCTTGTTATGTTACTGACGTAGGGCTGTTCAAGTACTCGAATATTCGAGTAGCTTGAAATTCGGACCGAGCCGAGCCGAGTAATCGAATAGAACCGAGAACTCGAATTTTTTCGAGCGACTCGAAGTCAACCGAGCGGGCCGAAAGAACCGAGCGGGCTGATAGTACCTAGTGTGCCGAAAGTACCGAACAATCCGGTGTGTCGAGTAGTTTGAAGTTTGAATGTTTCGAATATTTTAGAATATGTTTATATACTGGATAATGATTCGTAATTATTATTTTTTTAATTTTATTTTATTATTATTCAAGGGAAAAACCCTTTGGTACAAAGAAATATAATGCGGGGAGACGTAAACCACAAAAGACAAATAAACATTTCTATGAGAACGAATCGAACAGATAATATAAAAATTTTAAAGTGTGCAAAGATTAAAAAATTGCAGGAAAAAATTGATTAATTATAGAATAACCTCAAGAGAGCATCTTAAAGATGCAAGGGTTTGCCCAAATAAATCAAGTTTATCATGTACGTTATTATTTAATAATTTATTATTTAACAATATTGATAATTATTATTTAATAATTATTATTTAATAATTTATTGTTTAACAATTTATTATTTAATAATAATAATAATTACGAATAATTATCCTGTATATAAACATATTCTAAAATATTCGAAACATTCAAACTTTAAACTACTCGACACACCGGATTGTTCGGTACTTTCGGCCCGCTTGGTTCTTTCGGCCCGTTCGGTTTACTTCGAGTTGCTCGGAAAAATTCGAGTTGCGCGAAACAATTCGAGTTCTCGGTTCTATTCGAATTGCTCGACAAAATTCGAGTTCTCGGTTCTATTCGAGTTGTTCGAAAAAATTCGAGTTACTCGAAAAAATTCGAGCTACTCGGTTCTTTCGAGTACTCGGCTCGGTCCGATTTTTCGAGCCGAGTCTGGCTCGGCTCGCTTTTTCGGAGTACTCGAACAGCACTAGTTACTGTACGACCGTCTATAAATCTCTTGGTCTCTTCTCTCTTCTTCTTAGTTGTCTTTTCAGAAACACAGACAAGAGTCTGAAGTCTACGTTATTTTTGGAGGCTCTATTAATGCAATGTTTACAGGAAATCCAAGATATGCTGATCAGGCAAAGAGGGGACCCATAAGGAACCGGGACATAAGGCGCGATGTAAGGAAGAATGATCTCAGGAATCACTTACTGAGTACTTGTATTTATAGACGGTTCTGTTTTATATCTGTGTGATATGAAATAAAAACAGTGCTACTACGGTTTCTTGGAAATTCACGTTCGTTGTACAACGACGGGATCGCGATTTATTATAAATGTATGACTGTTTCATCTCGATACAGCAGGAACGGTGAATAATTTATACGGAACTACTCGTGCCTTATCTTATCACGGAATGTCGTAAAAGGACGCTAACTATCAACTAGGCGGTGTAATCAAAATTGGTAATCCCGATAATACCATCTGCCAAGTTTCTTGATTTAGGATGTCGCACGGAAAGAGCAGCCTGCGAGCAACGGCAGTATTCCTGATGAACGCGACATTGGCTAAATAGCTGTCTCATGCAAACGTGCAATTAATCGGTTCGCGCATACAGCTCGACTCGCTTGCGCGAAAGTGCTATTTAAACTTACGATCGGTTTCATTCGAAAGCATCGGCTTTTCATATCACGGACTACTTAGTTAATCAAATTGGATATTAATGCTTCGAGACTTCTGGCCATCGGCTTTAAAACTAAAATGACTGACAGACTTGCTTGTATCAATTTATCATAGAATTGTGTATGTCACAAGTACGTGATGTCATCACTGATAAGGTTGGTACAAATATACTTTCGTATGTCAAAACGTACGCCAGACCCCACCCTCTCAACACTGTCTTCTGTGGTATATGTATAAAACAGAGGCAAAAATGAGTAGTTTTCTCGTGACGCGTCCGCGCTGCATCACTTGTGCTATTAAATTTACACATAGCAACTAATTGAAATAACGCGTACAGTGTTTGCAAATTTATCGTGTAAATCTGCTAGAATTCTCTATGTTACTCACACAAACATCTTTCATTCTTAAAAACCACACAGTGAATCTCGAATGTTCATTACGCCTTACAAGATTCTTTCGTTTTACACCGTTTGTGCGAGAATGAGATCAAAGTGTATCGTTAAAATTGCCGCCGTTATCTCTTAAAGCTACAAGGTTGGTTATTGTAGTATTCTCGTTACTCCCGTCACATCTAATTTCTGGTTCGCCTTTTCCATGGCAGACAAGAGATTAGCCATTGAAAAAATTAATTATTAACGCCGGAAGCTAAACGTACCGCCTATCGGTTCGTTCGCTGAACGTGCGAAAGCGTGGTAGGTACTCGAATATCCCCTGCACCGAGGAAATGCGGCGTTATCTTATCTGCTCAAAATCAACCGCACATTCATATTTTATCATTTCTAAAGGCATCCACTTCTGATGCAAATAAGAGTACACTCAGTCAGTTCGTATCTTGAGAGGGGAAACCATGATTGAAGAGGCACATGAGAAATTGACCGGAAAAGTGACGTGGCCGCAATGGATCGGCGGCATCGGAGGTAAATAGATTGTATAGCCGGCGAGCATCTCGGGTACACGTAGAAAGTATAAAGCTAGCTGCAGTTTCTGCGCGGCGGTAATAAGCGGAAGTCCGAAAGGGCCAAACTCGGCTTAGACGAGGAAAGTTCCGCTTCGTTTTCTTTCCAGTCGACGAACCATCGATTTCCAATCTGTTCGCAGTTGCACTGTTAGTGTGCCAGATCGGATTAATGGGAGGATGGTCTTCCCCGTACATCGCCAAGTTAACTTCGCCAGGATCCTCCCTCCCGATCACGATGACAGAAGCGTCCTGGGTGGCGTCGTTCCTGAATATCGGGAGACCGTTCGGCGCGATCGGTGGTGCACTCTCCGCCAGTTATGTAGGCAGCAAGACAACCATTCTGATCAACAGCGTGCCCATTGCGTTATGCTGGCTGTTCACGATCGTGGCGAACAGCGTGGAATGGCTGTACGCGTCCAGACTTTTCGGCGGCATCAGCGTAGGCATGGCCTACAGCTGTTTTTCCCTCTATCTAGGGGAAATAGCGGACCCCAGCATCCGAGGAGCACTGGTCGCATTGGGAATAATCGGCATGCCGTTCGGGAACTTCGTGATTGTCTTGATGGGAGCCTATCTGCCTATGGCGACGTCAGGCATAATCTGCCTGGCCCCCTGTCTGACCCTGATGGTAATCTTCGCCTGGCTGCCGGAGTCGCCTCACCACTTGGTGAAGAGAAAGCTGGACGAGAAAGCGAGGGCCTCGATCCGTTGGTACCATCGGAACTGTGACGTGGAGACGGAATTCGTAGCGCTGAAGAAGTTCGTGGAGAACGCGAACGAACAATCGTTCGTGAATACTCTGAAAGAGTTCAGGGACGTTCGCTTCAGGAAGTCGTTGTCCATCATCATAATGCTTTTCATGTACAGCCAGTTGTGCGGTATAAACAGTATCGTGTTTTACATGGAAACGATCTTGATATCGACCAAAGTCTCCGTGATAGAACCCGCGCAAATAGTTATCATAGTGATGGCGTTCGGGATCGTTGGATCCGCCCTGTCCATGTTCCTGCTGGACAGATTCGGAAGAAAGTTACTGATGATCGCGTCGTCCGCCGGTGTGACGATATCTTTGTGCATCCTGACGCTCGACTTCCAACTGTTGAGCTTCGGTTTCGATCCAAAAACGGTGGAGGCACTGCCGATCTTCGCGATGATCTCCCTTTATCTGACAGTGTTTATGGGCATTCTGCCTGTACCATCCGCGGTGTTAAGCGAAATATTCCCCTCGCATCAGAAATGTATTGCCGCGTGTTTGGGCAGCTGCGCGTCCGGTGTGGGCGCCTTCGTCGCCTCGGCTACTTACTTGCCTTTGCTGGACCTGATGACTGAACAATACATTTTCCTGCTCTACGCACTCCTGATATTGACGGCCGTGCCATACACGATATTTTTTCTACCCGAGACCAAGGGGATGTCTCTGCAGGATATTCAGACTCAGCTGATACAGAAGGGATAGATCTTTCGGAAATCGTAGTAGCTGTCAAATCTGTCACAGTTTCAATGAATCCGAACAATGCAACGTTCGAGCGAAGTTGCGCCGAGATAGGCACAACTGCGTGTAACAAGGATGACAATGTACCTGCATCGAGTGTGTGTAACAATCCCAATGATAAAATGTAAAAGCTAGTGATTTTGCTGGATAGTTATAGATTAAGCTCCAACATACGTTTCGCTATTTTCACGAATCTCTTTTAAATTTTGTAAACATGATACTAAAATACATCGTATTCTATTAAGTATTGGGTGAGAACGTCACGGTTGACTCCCATACGAACCGTAGTGTTTCCAGGAGAGTCTTATTATAGCAGATATTTCATTGGAGCCCGGGAGAGCGCATCGCGAAGGAGTTTCCAGTAAATCCAAAGAGCCGAGCGAAGCCTCAAATAATAATGGGAGAAAAGGTCGCGGATGCCTGCTGTTCTTTTGCCTTCCATTCTTCCCTTAACCGAGAAACGATGTACCTATTTCTCTTCGGGGGCGGACGTACGCCGCGGTAACGTCGACGATGGAACTCGGCCAGTTTCATATTTTAGAAGACGATATTTCAGCCGACCTGGCTACAACGTTGAAGATGTCACGGTCCCATGGTGGCGCTGTTGAAAATTGGATGCCGTCTTATCTCGTTCGGGTCATTGCTGGTGACTCTCGTTGATGACTCTCGTGTTTAACATTGCAGAGGTTAGAGCGGCGAGAAGAGCCCCGCGGTTACATATTTCTCATCAAATTATTTTATTCAGTAAAATGCCTGGTTAAGTTTAAAAGGTTATTAATGAAATCTGACACATGTTTTCCAGAGTCTTGCCTCTCGTTATCGCTCTTACTCACTCCATCTCCGAAGTCCTAGCTAGTTCGGTTCAAGGCATGAATAATGTCAATAATGCTTCATAATATAGTTTCAGTTATCAGCCCAACTGCAATTCTCGGTGCGAGTTAAATCCTAAATCAAGCACTGTCTTAACCATACAAGCTGTATACCTATCATCTAATTGTAAGTACCGTTATTTCGACGCCAACGAAAATGAGAGTACGCAATCTTCGATGTTAACTTCTGCGGAATATATATGTACATACATACTCGTTGTGCTTGGTGAAGTTTCCTTAATAACATTTTAGATGTATATAAACGAGGTTAATCGATTACTCAAATGTCACCGTTGCTTCACAATAAACGTTTAGCGTACAAACCTCCACTCGGGCAACACGTCTAATTAACATTTTAAATTCATTACCGGGCAGCCCAATTACGATACGAGAGGTGCGCGGAACTAATAACTGTTTGCTCCAACCACCGCCAGATAATGGCCGCGCTCGACTTTGCCTTTCTGACGTTCCGACGTCGTTAAGTTATTGCATCGAGCAGCTCCGGTTTACCGGTTAAGCCGATTTCAAGCGAATCGCCCCGCGGGATGCGAGAACATTGAAACTGTCGCAATTAATGCCGCGTATCCGTCGCCAAATCCAAATTGAGGTATCAGAAAGGGCTTTAACGCGGCTCTGCCTGCTCGCCTCGTGAAATATTCATATCGCTTCTTTTCCTGCCGTTATCAGTGCCATGCACTTCCTTAGCGACCTTTTTATTCCTTTGTCGAACCGGTCGTTACGATTTAGTGGGCATAAAAAACCGTCGTAAAGGAGCGATTGCTACTCGGAAATAAACCGGAATATTCACGAGAACGTTGGGCCGCTCGAACGAGCATGAAACGGCGAGGCAGCGATGTGCTAGGTTTTTGTAGTAGGTACATTCGTTCGGCGGTAATTATTTTTTCCAGACGCGAATCTAAGAAGGTTATCGGAGGAACATAATATTCGAGGATTTCAGCCGTCGATTGTTACGGTGAATCAGAATAGATTCAAACGATCGGGAATAAATTTAGATTAGTGTAGGAAGATGGAAGCATTGTGGATTTCAATGGAATAGAGCAGAACGAATCGAACTGAGCCTCGAAAGATTCGTGACAGTTTATTGAGTTTATCGACAAATGGCTTCCACACTTTCAACCTAAGAGGGAGATAATTAGCATATACTTTCTTACGTATGATCAACGTGCAGCAGCGGCCGAGATGGAACGCAAGTCTGTGTGGTTAGAAGTGTCACAGTTGAATGGAACGAATTTCTTCGTTTCAGCGTCAGAGCCATGAAGATGTCTGATGGCACCTTAAACCTTTCCCGTGGACAAACTAGATAGTTTATCGTCGCGAGGATATAAACGCTTCTCTTGACAAAGCCGCGGAAATTGTACGCTCGAAGGCACACATTGTACATCACTGGCTTCCTTCGAGACACTCATACACACGCCGCTTTCATCGTAAACCTGACGCATCGCAGATCCACTTCTGATCTTCTGCAACGTATTAAAAAGATAGTGGAGCGGTTGTCTCGTTCGCGTTCGCACGTCCTTTGAGTATTCGTGAGCGGAGATACGCGCGGCAAGATACACACTAGTTTTACTCTAAGCAGAAAGTGGAAAGCTGACGATACACATGGATAATCGATGCTTGAACAGTTACACAATCGTCCACCTTCGAGCCTTCACGTCCGTTTCAGAACCATTAATCGCTTTAAAGCTGCCTACAACTAAAGCAAGTCAATTATCCTGTCAACCCTTTGTTCTAGATTCTCTTATCCGATACCAATTATGCTGCTAAGTCCCCTAATGCTCGCTAAACTATCCGCGAGTAGGTAAAGGATAGATAGGTGTGATTGCTTTCTGACAATTTTCTTATGTATGTATTAAAATTAATCTGCACAATTGATTCGCGCATATTTCACTGCCCCGTGTGTCTTTTTACTAACATCGAGAACTACTACAGTAAATCTTTATGGATGCTTACAATGTCCCGCAATCGACTACCATTTCGAAAATGAACTTGCCAGAGACCATTGGTTCCGATTATTGCCCCAGTCGCTGGGAATCGATAAAAGTGCTGGCACTCGGTTGTTGCGCCAAAAACGAAACAGCAGAGCCATTCGTTTCACTCGCCGAGGCCCGTCACGTAGGTTTAATTTACTTCTACGGCAGTCTTGAATCGAGATACAACAGGGGAACACGCATAGGTTGCGAAAGAAATTATTGCCGTTTACCAAATGCAAATAGATTTACCCCACGACACCATTTATATCGTCACTCGGGCTTGATTAGTTTAGGAAACACACTGCAGTACTTCACGAATAATTGTGTATGTAAGGTTAATTAATCTTCCCAACCTATTTGCCCTCCCCTTGCAGACAATTATGCGCGCTTGAAATCTGAGATCCGTTCTTCTAACACCTTAACGTCGAGGCGCAAGAAAAATCATATATACGACGTGTAATAATGGAACGCCTCCAAGTTTCAGTCAATAAAGAAGTTCCGAAATCCATTTTGCAATGCAATAACCCTTCGCGCCACGGCAATCGACAAAGTTTCCTCGAAGCCTCCCCCTCGCAACCAGAAAGCAAGGGAGAAGAACCTTAAAATTCAACGAACCTCGGAGAGATCGTCTTTCCACTTACAAACAGGGATTCCACCCCTGTGTTTTCTTCCACGGGGACTGGTGCGCGGGGCGAGGGGTCTGATCGGCCGTAAAAATCAAAAGATCGCACGCGTACAATGGTGGCAGGGCGCGTTGAATGGAATCGCCTCTATTCCATCCACTTACACGACAACGTGCAGGGGATGCGCGTTTTCTCATTTCCACATGGAGAATGCCTCGGCATTATCCCGCAGCAGCCAGCGAAGGCAGAGCGGAGGTGGAAAGGGATATCGGCTGGTCCGAGGGAAAATCGAATCTCGAAATCGAAGTAATTTTTTACGACGCGCCGAAGAGCTCGTCGCCACCCCGCTGCTTGTCTAACCGCTTTCTTTTCTCGCCATGGAGCCCGTAAACGAGAACATTATTTTCCCGGGATAGCGGCTGAAAAAAGAAAATAAAATTTTACGGCTGGACCCTCGTCGACCGATGAAAACGGGAACTAAAGATATCACGGATAGAAGCAAACACGAAGCCCTCGAAGACTGCGGATATACCTCCACCCCCGAAATCCCCTGTGCCGTCTTCTCGCGAGCTCGATGAATTATTTAAACAAAAGGAACGGGTATGGACGAGCGGTGTCCTGCGACTGAAAAGTTCGATGCACCGTATCATCGACCGGACAAAATGTAGGCTAGTAGTATGTCACGGAAAACGCCGGAATTGGTTGGTCGCCAAGTCGCGGATAGTCAATGGAACGAAGGAAGGAAGGAAGGGGAACGAACCTAACGCGGTCTGTAACCTAAATTCTCGCGCACCGACTTCCAGCGATCCCTCTGAAGCAGCCTGCACTGCTTCCGGTGGATCAATGATACTCGTGGTCAACTGTACACAGTGTTGCGCCGCGATACACCACTTCCGACACGTAGCACCGTGTTCCGGTCGTTCGAGCGCTTTCTACGACAGAATCGAAACGAAAGACAACCCTGAAAAGCCACCTTTCTGCCATCTGTTTGGTAAATGTCCCTTCTGATGAATGAACGTCCAGGTATCCTAATAGTTTCTTCGTTTTGCAACATTATCTTCCTTTGGTTCGCCTGCTAACTGGAGCATTTGCACGGGATCAACGACGCGACGCTCGATTGCAAGACGAATTATCATCTGAAAATGCGTCGACATCGGGCGAGCGAACGCGTGAAAGTTTTCTGGGGAAGGCAAATTACTTGACGATTTTTAACCCGGGAGTAGGCGCGTGTCGGTCATTTCGACCGATGATAATGTAATGCGAAATAACTTAACAAAATGACTAAAATAATATAAATATTAGTATACAGAACTACCTTTTCAATCATATCGTTAGATAAAAAAAAGTCTCCACGCATCAATGGCCGTTTTAGAATTTTTAGCAGTAGGTCTTACGCCTTGACGTTTATTGACAACATTATGTTTTTTAGTTTTACTCTTGTTCCTAGGTGGTATTTCAGACTATATTGTTGTTTTATCTTTGCCAATGTAATGAATTGTGGAGTTCTGGAAAATTTATTTTTATACAAATGATACATTGTAATTGATTTTAAAAATAAGATGTTATATAAAAATTTATGCGAATGCAAAATATAAAATTATATTGTCTATTTATTAATTTGAATTTATCACTTAATTTTTACTTTTTCATAATAGCAATTATCTAATATATTTTATATTTATATTTTTTTTAAAAAAGTATACTTATAAATTTATGATTTTATAAACGTATTCAATTTTTATATTTTCGTCGGATTAGAAATTGCATCTTGAAAATAAATAATAAATACTTACGTTTCCGTCACTCAAGGTACATGCCTCCTCTACAACTGATATCTCTATATCCGCACAATCAATTTCCGAATCTGTATCATGATCGAATTGTATAACATAATCAGAATCATCTGCAGAATCACTGATCTTGTCTTCAATGTTTTCATTCAATAAGAAATCTCGGAAATGAAAATTAGCCATGATTGCCACACAGTACGCGTTGTATGCGACAGACGAAATGAGACTAACGTTAGCAGGTGCGCCATGATCGAAAAGACCGACGTGTAACAATGTGTGCTTTAAAACCTACACGATTGCACTAACTGTTGCTCCGCAACATAAACAAGTCGAGACCTCCTTCAAATGAAAATAATTCCACGGAAAAAGTAAACAGTCGAACGCTATGGATTATGTATCAAAAATGCTAAATCATCGGTCGAAAAGACCAACATGCGCCAACTCCCGGGTTAATGACGAAACGCTTTCACTTCTCGCTCTGCAATTATTTATACGTATTGTTAGGTAGTGTACACAAGTTTCCATCCGCGACGAACTGAACCTAACAAGTTATCGACGCTCCAAAAGAATCGAGGCGAAACACAGGTGCGCGAGGAGCAACCTTCGCGTGAATATTTATACGAGCGAAATGAACTTGCAGGGAACAAGTAGAAGCAAGGACTCGCCAGGGATTGCTGGTGGCTCCCATAGTACTCCTGTGTCTCTACGTCTTCCTTCAAGTAGACTGACATCAACTTCCAGCCATCGTATCTCCCCGCGTCTTTGTGACCCAGTTTCCTCGTTACCCCACAAACTTTATTTTATAGTTAAATTAATGAAACTAAGTTTTCATACGCTCTCGCAGTAAGGATTTCTTCGCCAGACCTACGAAAACCGGCAAAGTGTGATGAACGCCTTTCTTCGCGCAAAGAGGAAAGGATTCTCACTCTCGCACCGCCACCCCCGTGTACGTTAGAATGATTCCCAAGAAATAAGCAGCTGCAGAAAACAGGGTAACATTCGATCAATCCTGAACCAACTCGGACACATCGATGCCGTAGCCTCTGGACATCGTATCCTACATATATGATTACCCTGGTGAAAAGCGGTGGAAGAGAACGTTAGGATGCCTAGGGGAATACTCCTTTGGCTATCGTAACTTTCTTCCTCCTTTTCCTGCTTGGACCTCCACCCGGCGTGCATCGGCTGTGCCGTGGAAGATGAAATATGGTCGAACCCCTGGAGGCAAGACCACCAAACTCGCGTCTGACCTGCGAAGCGTCCTTTCGCTTACGAGATCCAAGGCTATTTGAAACCCCAAATTTCCGTACGGTCGAAAGTATCTACGTTTCACCATCATAATGATCCTTTTCCCTCCGATACCTAGCGCGTTATAATCTCCATCAAAAACCGGATATCCCAGATCTAGATATTCTGGATGTTTAGTTTGGAAGCCTAGGAAAAATACGCCTCCATACTGTTCCCCCGTTTTGTTTTTAAATGCGGTATTCCGTTCCGCTGTCTACTTCTGGATTTCCATAGAAAGCATTTCGAGAGATCGATGTTCCCTCGGCATTCCAGTGAAATGTTTTGGGCCGTACAATGGACGTGCAGAGAAAAACCGGCGCGTTCGGTTTTCTTTTATAGTCTTCAATTTTCATACGATCGGCAGAGTGTGGAACGTTGATTGGAATAGCCACGAGTATAGCGCAACGAACGTATAGCCTACGTTCGGTCTTCGTTAACATAAACTCTGCGCTAGCGTGGGCACGTCAGATATAGCACAAGCATGCGGCAAGTATAGGCGCATCGTGCCTCTAAAGTCGAATCATTAGTCATGCAATTTGCCCTGCCGAAGCAATCCGTCTAAATGATAATCAATAGAGACTGATTACTCGATGACTACGTCTGACTATGTGCTAATATCTATACAGAGTGAACCGTTAATCGACTCTGTACGATCATTGCAGCTCATGAATATGGATTATATGTATATGCTCATGTACTTACCTATGATTCCACATAACGAACATGCAGCCGCGAATTTCAATAGCAGCTGCGCTAATCGTAATACAAAGAAAACACCCTTAACGAATCGGCGAATAACACCGCGCAAACCGTTCGATATCAGCAGTAATGAAATTAGGAATTGCAAAATATCGTCACGGATGGAAACCACAACGTTAAACGAGTTCATCGTTGGTATTAAATGGATGCTGCAATCGATCGATACAGCAAAGCATTCAAAATACGGCAAACAATAGAGGCAGACCTTTAAACCCTGACGCGTCCATGAATCCATGCCTACCGGGAATAATTACAGCGCATTTGCAGTTGAACGTGGAAATCGAGACGAGCAAATAACGCTAGCGGGTGAAGAGGTCGTTAAATCAACAATAACTTTCGAAATGATACGGTTCCGACGAACAGAGTGTACATTCGTAACAATTCAGAGTTGAGAGGATGATACCACTGCGACGTACAGAAGAGGGGATTTCAGGGAAACACGTTTTTTTGTCCTGTTCCATTTAATTAATTAATGGGAATTCAATATATTATAATTCGTAGACCTTGCTATACATGATACGGTATACCTTACTATGGCTTCCTACACAATTCGATCATGAACATATACGTATAATAGCTTTACTACTCGGTTTCGCCCGGAATTCAGATTCTGATTTTATAAAAAAAATTATTTATACTGAAAATAGTTATATTCATCTGGATTAGGTAGTTAATACGTTGAGGCACATTTCGTGAATCGTGACCCTAGAGCAGAAAAGGGCGAAAAATTATTTGAAATAAAAATTTCGTACACAAATTTTTATTTCAAATAATTTATTACCCATCTCTGCCCTAGAGTTTACCGTTGGAAAGTTTTTAGGCGACAGGCAAACACGCAAACATAAACTTTCTGCTTTATATATTAAGATTGCCACCAGGAAAATTCGCATAAACGCATAAGAGTATGACAGCTTTCTAAAAGGAAAGGTTCTGGAGGGCGAAGAAAAGGTGTGATGCATGTCTGGAAACAATGTTGAACTGTTGGTGCCAGTGGAAAAGACAACTTTCAGCAACAATTCTCTTACTTCCCTCCCCGAACCCGCTGTTTACAAACCTCTTTCTTCAGCTTCCGCGATAGTACCCTTGCCAGTTAGAGCGCGCTTGCGTAACGTCTTGGCAGCTCGTCGTAACATTCTTTGAAATGACAGCGTTCGCGGAAACGGCCTGGCCGGGCTGACACGACAGCGGGACGAAAAGGTTCGGCGACTTTAGCGAGCTTTGAACCGATGAAGGCAACGTCGTTCTCTGCTAGATGGGGTCTGAAGAGAGCCTCCAAGGTTCGCCACTTGCACCTGGAGAGCTTTGCTTGTCTCTAGAACTCTCGAGCACGTGGTTAACAGACGGTAATTCCACGGCAATACAGTGTTTTCTTTCTCTTTCAGACCGCTGCCCGCGCGGGCGGGGCTTGCTCCTCGTTTCTGCAGCGGGAAACAATATTTCAAATGGCGTGAAAGCGTAGAAAATGAACCCTCGTGAATAGAAGGGTAGCTTGATCCCCTGTACGGTGTTCGTGACATCAGGCTTCGCCCTATTCGCGCACGAATACAATAAAAGGGAAAAATTGCGTAAAAGAAGCTTGTGAAATATGGCGTGATAAAAAAGACGTAACCGAGGTATCCATTACATCGCCTCGAAGATCTTCCTTTATGCTGGAGCTCCGGGCTACCTTGATATCCAGATAGCGAGCGGTAATTCAGCTCGTGTGCTAGCGAGCAGAAAATGAAACACAGATTTCTTTATTTCAATCAAGGTCCAAGCTGCCCTTAGTATCACAGACGTAGAGGCATGCGGCGTGGTAGAAAAGCTTCGTATCATTCGACAGACTAATGAGTGAGAATTATGTAAACGGTACACGCGTCTCAAAGGGTAATATTTCAATATCACTGTAGACGCTCACAGTTCAGGTGGAGTTGGTACAGCACAGAATCACGGTTAACTTTCGTCCCGAGTACGAAATCACTCGAAGCCCTCGGGCTGCAAGTCTGCCCCGGCTCTATTCACCGAGGGTGGCTACTCGGTGTTCAGAATCGAAAAAGAGAACGTATCACAACACGAGATACGTTATGACCTCCTCTAGCCGTGGTCTTGCTGCATGCACGCGCGCCCGCTTTATGTATATTTATATCCTTCCGTGCGTTAAATGCGGATATCAAAGAGTTTATATTTGTACGAGCGCCGCGCAACTATTGCTTTTAACACAGATACGCCCCGAGCACGATTCCGTTTAAGAAAATAAATAACCACCGGGATGTTAAAGTTGGCAATTTTTTCCAATCGTATTTGAAATCTGCCCAAGCAATTTCGCCGTCGAACTTTGCTTTCAGAGGAGCTTTTCCGGGGTCGCGTGTAATGTCCCTAGCTAGGTCGCCGCTTCTAAACTGTGGAAACTTCCACTCGAGCAGATATTTATCGATGGTTCGAGACGGTTTTTCTTATATATATTTTTACACTGATTGTGAGAGATTGGATTTCGTTTGGATAGATTCCTAGGTTTGGTATTGTCAAGCATCGTTCAGCATAAAGTACGGGATAGAGAAAGTTAATTAACATACAGGAGAATATTAAACTTGTAAGAAAATAGATCACAGTACAGGAATGATAAGACTCGAAGCGTTTAATTGAATTTCACGACCAGCCGCGCGAATTGTTTCGCGATCTGAGACTGCAGAGAACTGTTAAAGCCGTGCATGCACGCGCTACCAATAGCCTTGGCCCGATTACGATTTATTAGGTCCGTCCATCGACAACAACGGCGTAGATTACAGCGACAAAGCAGCCTTTGAAAGCGCAGCATCTCCCGCGGTCAAACATGACGTGGACATGAGACTTTAATAAAACAGAAAATACAGAAGCACGCGAGAGAATGCCTCGTTCGTCAACTATGCGAGGACGATTTCAAAATACCAGATTACCAAATCAAATTGCAATTCGTATCAGCATGCAATCAGCGGCAACCTGCTTCCGTTTGTCGTAAACTTGTCGCGCGGAAGAATGAACGGGAAGAAAATCGCGTGAGAAAGAAATCGCGTGAGAGGAATTCTGCGGAATGCAAACAGACAAGCAGGCGATATGAGGACGAAAGTAGTATAGCAAACAAAACAGAGATGAAACAGAGGGTGTGGGAGAAGCTTCGTAAAAAACGTGACTGGTTTACTTCAGTTTATCCGGCAGCGAGGATATCTCCTCCCCCCTTCTGGGATTCAGCCCGCAAACTTATTTATCTCTTTGCAGAAATCTAGCCGAATCTTCCCAAGAGAGAATTCAGGTAGGTGCGATAAAGCCAATTCGCGAGCTGCTCGGTGGCCGCGTCCCGTCGGCTCTCCTTAAATCGCCCCACTTTCCGTCGACAAATACAGCGACATTCTACGCTAGTGAATTATCTAGGCAAACACTTTCTACGTTCCACTTGCAAAAATCAATTAATCGCAGGCACATCCCGCCGAGGCTCTTCGGATCGATAATCCAGTAAGAAACTTCGTATTGGATACATACGCCCGGTAACGCTGAAAAATATTTCTAAGTAGAAATGCCGTTCCACTAGTCAGACGTTACAACACAATGGAGTAATTTATTCAAAGCCACGGAGATAGCTCATTGTTCCGACTGCTTTTAAAATAATGGATCCATTGTACACTCGGGCATAGTTAAATTATGCGAAATCGTAATCACGAACGAAATCTAATTGAACGCTCATCCGAGTGAGACTTAAAAGGCTTCGGACAGGAAACGGATCGTCTCGTCATTATTATTACAGGTACACGAACGGGGAAGGTTTCGCTTCTTTCCACTGGATCTATGCACGTTAAAAGCGCCATTGAGTTTCGAGGATTCCGCTGGCTTAATCGCCGTCGAACAGTTTTAATTACTGCCGAAAAGAGGACAGCGATCTGCGACGACAGCTGAAGCTGCTCTTCCGCCACGTGCTTCACGTAGCCGCGCCAGATTTCGCAAATGCATCTTCGGGGCATAATGGAAATGATAAGAAATTGGAGGACATTCGAACGATTGAAAAATTCCATCATCCCTAATGGACTTCGCCTATTATACATATTAACGCTGGACAGAGAAAGCTATTGTTACAAGCTTATCGAACGATATCATGATGTGTTGCACGTATCAGGATGAAGTTATCGGGAAAATTCGTTAACGCGCCGACTGATTATGGAATCGCCGATAATGCGTCAGAATAATTAATGGCCCCCCCTGTTCAACAACGAGGAACGTTTAATCGCGATTGTCTGAAATTCTGTCTGTGCTGCTCGATAAACCTCGCCGACAATTTTCCGTCACACCAAAGCTGCGCTGCTCTCACCTATTACCTCGAAAAGTTCGAAGAAACTCCCCCCAAAGGGGTGGCAGTAGGGGAACGCGGGGTAGATGCTGAAGGTACAACAACGAAATAAAGGCAAGGCCGAATACATTTTTTCGCACATTTGTACGTCCGCGCGCAGACTAGTTCCGTTATTCCCGGCACGAACTTTCATAAAAGGCTAGCATGAATTTTTTATAAACCACGGAATTCGTATGCCTCGCGCGCGAGTTTCCGCGGAGAAAATTTTCTTGACATCCAGGCGGCGAGCGTCTAGCAAAGTGGAACCTTAAGTTTCGTTACACGTGTGACCACTGGGAGGTGGTTCCCCTGTTCCCCAACACTCGGCGACGTAAAAATTATCAGGTTTCAGAAATCGGGTGAATCAGTATCAAGGAAGCTTTCCCTCCTCCTCCTCGATCCTTCCACCCTATCGACTGTGTTGACCGATTGCTTGTATTCGTCAGGGATGTTTGTACAAACACGGTGAAACTTTCTTCAGGGATGAATGATTCTCCTCGAGAGAATAATTTTCTATGACTCTTAACAAAACGCAACTGGTAAACAAGTACATATGTTAACCACTTGAAATGATGAAAATCGATCACTGTCACGGGGAATTCTCCTCTCCGTCAAGTTGGCGGTACAGAGATTTGATTGAAGGTTGTGAAGTTTTTACAAAGGGGTTTTATTCAGGGGAACTATGTCTTAGCTGAGGAAACAAAATGGTACCAAATGATCCCAGTGATGGTCAATGGAATAAGGAGTTTAAAGAGTTTCAGACCTTTGATAGATGCAACTTACTCCGTGACTCTTTTCGCATTCTCAGCTCATGAGATAAGCTATGTATAATACATCTCAACAGGGAGCTGTGATATAGATATACCCTGAGCACATACACGGTAAAGATTTTATATTCCGCGGACAGAGACTGCGATAAAATATGAACACGCCATAACGTTCGAACGGTTACCAAGTGGTGCTGAGACTGCACCCTTAGGATTTTAAACGATTGGTGTCTCATAAATTGGTCCTCGACCCTTCCTTTCACCGCGTATACTCGTTTCTTCTTTCCCTGCTCCTTTTTCATCCACTTCCCGCAAACTTTCTTTAAGAACACAAAGTGTTCACCAAATATCCAGTTCAATCACTTCTTTATCTGTTTACAACACAAACAATTGCATTGTACTGGCGCATAATATTGTCATCGATTTAGGGTACACGCACCGTGTGTGGCCACCTTAAGGAATTCAGTGACTTTCTTTAAAATTGTACCTAAAATTAGGAAACTGTAAGCTTTACCAAATTTTACACTATCTTTACTATTAATATCTAAGTTTTCATTAACTAGAGAAATCGTTAAATAATTAATAAAGTTAAAAATATATAAGAAATACATTTTTCACCGTTTAACATAAATTTTTTTTATATATCTTTTATTTTCTACTTTTTATTGTTTATGGATTTACATTTCGCAGCTCCGACTTCTTTAGAAATATTTTTTATTTAATTTCAAATCACGATGCAACTAGCGACCCGAACGCAGCGGCTTTTTGTCGTTTTCGAGCAAACGAGTAGCTGATTTCAAGTCGTTTGGATTTGTGGTTATGAGTTATATTTATTGATGACAGGGTAATTTTCTCACCCGCTCGGGGTTAATTTTTTTTAAACAGGGGATCAAGGTGAATAAAATCATTTATAAAGCCTAGTGGCAGAAAATAGAACAATATTTTGATAAAGTTTTCATTTCTGGCTGAGGGTGGCCAGAACTGGAAAAGTTATTAAAATACTGTACCATGTCTTGCCACATAATTTTTTCGTAATAGTGAATTGAATTTGATAATTTTATAATTTCAGAATAATTTTGAAACTACATTTAACCTATATCTGCCATAATTGATATATTAACATACTTTGATTAGTAAATATGGGAATTTTATTTACCGTATATCGACGATTGTTACAAGAACAGTGAACCGTTTACACGCTTCTTAAAAAATATAATGTTTTTTCGCGTAAGCAATAACTGTAACCATATATTTCTGGTGGTATACTAAAAAAAATATTTACGGTGCGAAATTCTACACATAATTGTGCTTGCAAGCAATATCAAGCTAAGAAAACCGCGATAATTATGCACATGGCCAAAAACAGTACAGTGGCCACAAACGGTGCGTCTACCCTACTCTTCTGATTATTTATCGTGAATATTTCACACATTACTGACGTTATTGCTATCAGCCTTCCTTACAGTTCTCCCCTTTCGTCTCTCCTATTTCTCCGCGAAACTTTCCCATCATTTCGGTCAGCGCGCTAAGAACGCCTTAGATTTCGAGTTCACTTCCGACCCGCCTTACATTTTCGTAACTCACGTTGCACTTGGAGCTGATAATCTTCCGGTGTTCTTCCGCGTTACTTCCAACCGTCCTCCTCGTCCCTCTTCCAACGGACTGCGCGGCTCTCCCGTTTCCCCCCTTCGTCCCGCAAATCCGCCCAGCATCCGCGGGCAGGAAGCTCGAGAGAACCGCCGACTTTATCCGGCAAGACGTATTCGAATCCTTTCGGCGTTGCACTCGTGTCGCCATTTCCAGGTAGCTTTCCTCGCGCCATCCCAGTCGGCGGTTGAGGTCGTCGAGATCTTTGAATGAAATCCACGAGAGCCGGACTGGAGGCCCGTTGGGCGAAGCCTCGTCCTTCCATCGATCCACACTCCAGATTAGGTAGAAGTATCTACCTCAAGAGGTTCGTGGAAGAGGTGAAATACGCTGGGGAGGGGGGTGTGGGAGGGTGGATCGCACGAAACGAGATGCTCCAAAACGGGAACGAGGCTTGGGGATTGGGGCCTCGAAAAAGCGGTTAGAAAGGGAGGTAACAAGAGCGGAAAATGCGCTAGACGTCATTTTTTTTTAAGTACTCTCTTCAACGAGATCGAAGGAATCCGGGGCGATGCATCCCGCACCCTGGATCCTTTAGTTACAGCTAATTATGTAACAAACTATAAGAACGGTAGACGCAACGGTCTTGCCGTAGCTGGTAGGAATATTTTCCTCGATAGACGAGCGTTCAATAAATCTCGATGCAAGAACACTGCGGATAATAGGCTTATACGCGCGACGCCGTTCGATGCTCTTGAATAGAAGACAGAAGTGGATGGATTACGTAAGCGGTGCTGCTGCTGCTGACCTCGAATACCCAATCGATCAAGAAGGGTATATGTATAACAGAAGGATGGAGTAAAAAGGAAACCTGCGAACAATCTCCTGCTATAATCTTACATAGCCAAACGCTTCCGTGTACGTTATAAAACCGATAAGATAAATAACCGTAGTACGAAGTGAAGCATTCTCAGCTGACAACCGGCCATACTTCACAGCACGCTGCACTAAAGTGTTCAGCGGACAGCCGTGCTCTATGCGGCGAAGAACTATTCTCATAACATTGATCTTAGAACAGATTCAAGGGTTTCGCCTCGCGGCGCTCCTCGCGCTGGCTTCTAAACTCGGTAAGCGATTAGTTTTGACACTTGGCAGGGCACCGACAATGCCGCCGCGATACATCTAATCGCGGATTGTTCGAGGGAATAAAATATTTACCCGCGGCGTGTGTCGATCCGGTGCCAAGAGCTGAGTCGCCCGTTGCGAAAAGCGAGCCGCAAAACGACGGATCCGACTCGCGCGAGGACGCAACCGTTCAACCGCATTGCCATTTTCTTTCATTCGCTGCTGGCACGCGCGTGGCCCGCACCGCGCGCAGATTAAACCGAGGAAGGCAGAAAAGACGAGTGGCCGGGAAGGAAGCCGGAATGAAAGGACTCTAGGTCGCCGCATTCTTTGTCCCAGCCAATCGCAGTGTATGACAGATGTCGCAAGCACGTAATTTCCATCTTCCTGGCGCCCGACCAACTTCCACGAAGTGGCAAACGCCCGGAATAAGGAGGGAAAACTGTACGCGGAATGGTGGATTCAGTGCGAGGTATTGTGCGCTCCTTCGGTTGTGCAAACGAATAATTTTAAGGGGTTACGGAATAAGAGGCCTTGTGTTACCTTTATACTACTGTAGATTTTACTGGCTTCACTAATCATCGATTGTTTCTATTTAAATTCTAGGGATCTTCTAGTCTCTTCTGCTCAAGGAGAATATATTGATGCGTTAGATTATTGTTACGAAGGTGGCGCGTACGTGAGCCTTTGTTCATTCTCGATATTTACAATCAGGCGGGATGAGGAGCAGGTGCAACGAGCACGTAGCCACATAACGAAGGAAAACAGTTCGAAGAAAGGACTCGGCGAAGAAGCAGCCTCAAGGGCTTAGGAGATCAGCGAGTCTTAGATGGAAGCCTTCCGGCCCGTATCTGTGCGATATAGCGCCACCCCATTTCTCTCCAATATATGACCGAAGTATCTGCCAGATAGGAAAGCTCTCAGATCTCGGATGTGGTGTCAGAATTTGTGGTATGTTGTCTGATTATCATCTTACGAGCATCCACGTTCACGTTACCCACGTCGCCACTTCAATTCGTACAATCGTTGCAACGGAGGATACTGCTGCTCGACATTTCTTAAGCGTGCAAATGTACGAACGTTCTCGCTGGTTTTAAAAACGCGCAGTGAATAATTTACTAGCTCCTAGCGAGCGCCTCCATTTTATTTATCTTCGTTTCGGAATATGATATCACCTACTCCGTTTCTCCTCTAGCTTCGCCTACCTCAAAGACAAGTTATCAAAACATTTTACGGTTGCAAACGGATAACATGTTCTTCTTCGTAGCTTAGTTTCTTCAAATTTTCACAGTTCTTCCATGCCTCTTTACTAGCTTATTGTTTCATGTAGTTGAGAACTGTTAACACAGCGAAGTTATTTCCAAGACCCAGCTTTCTAGAAGATAAGGGGCGCTTTAAACTGTCACACAGAAATGATCTGGAGCAAAGAATCAAACGCCCTTCAGACCCACAGCAGATCGACGAACAATGGCAGTGAACGAAAACAATTAATTCTCCTGGGGAAGGCGGCTCGCGATAATTCTTATGTCTCGTTCTTGATTTGGATTGTGCGAAGCAAGTGTATCGAGTACTTTATCCGGTCCCCTTTTGTAACAGTTACAAAAGAGTCCAGCAACAATGGGGCTGACTGTTCCGCGTCAGTTTCACGCACGTGCCTGCGGCGTCTCAAAGACGGAGACTTCCGATCCTCCGTGGTAGTAATCACGTGATTTTTTGCGGAACATCCGGGATTATATCTCTCCGCGGATCAATTCGCAACTCCACTTCACGTCCCTCAGCCCTCGACACTCGCTCGAGAAACGAGCTTGATGAAAGCCTGCGTAGGAGTCGAAGACCAATGGAGACGCCGCCTTAATGCAGATATATGATGGTGTGCGTACCTATAATTAAGCGAAAGTCTAAACTCTTCCGATAATAAGACAGTTCATACGACGAGTATCCTGTGCGAAGAAATGATTTCACGAGTGAAAATGATAGCAAGGACCCCGACCCACTTTCTTATTTCAACGGAATATCGCCCTTCTGATTTTATAGCGCGATTGCCACTTTTAACGCTGACTATCGTTTTTTTAATAGCCAAAAAGAAGGTTCCACCGACCGTGATAATTCTGCCGAAGGTCCGGGTAGCACCCTTATGTCTCCTGAATGATCCTGCAGGCGAGAGGACTAACGCGCCACACGAGTCCCTGGCTGCAGGCGCTGCCAGCCGAGAAAAGATTCATGGAGGCCATTATTCACAAACGATTTAGCGCCGGAATAATGAATACAACGATCTATACGGCTACCAGTGCAGACGGAAAGGGGTTGGAGGTTGGCCCTAGCCACACCGTGAATGCGGCATACTCGAAAGCGGCTCTCACTCCAAATTCTCCTCCGTCTGTTCTACAGAACCGTTTAGAAAGCTGGAGGACACTCTTCGTTTAGGTTGTTGCGTTAATATTTCTCGCGTCTTGACGTCGCATAGACTGCATCAACGTTGGCGCCGTCGAATAAATATTTATCGCCGGCTGGCATTATTGAAATAGACGACGCACCAGCGAGTGACATAAATTTCTTTGATACAGGAATCGTTCCAATCGAGCGCGCATCGGGGCAACGCGAGGGAAAAACGTTATCACCCAGAAACCCTTTCTCGTAGCCGATTTTTTTTTATCGAGATTTTCAGATTTACGGGGAGGTAAACGCATCGATCTTAGCCCCCTCGATCGGACAGGCAGATAAGGCAACGTAATCCATAAAATTTCACCGAGCACGACTGTAATACGCGGCTCGGTCGTAGGATTTGTCCCGAGTCAGGCGCACAGCATAAATCAACCCGCTCGCTATTGTACGGGCGGGGGTTCCGAGCTGGACTCCGGTGCATGCACGGCCAAAGCAAATATTTTATCCCGGCGAATTAGCATAGATTTCAGGTGTATCGCCAAATGGGAAGCCGTAATCACCGAAAAGGTTTATCTGCCAACTTGATCCACGTACTGACCGGCGCGCTACCCGGCCGCGGCGGAGGTTATATTACCCCATAGCACAACTTAAGGCGGATTCTCGTGTAACAGCCTTACAAGGTAACCGATTTTTAAGAATTTTTTTGAAAAAACTATTGGTAACATTAGGTTAAACTCTTATAGAATATAAGGTTGGCATCTATAAACTTGCAGATTTTGTCTTCATGTCTATCCTTTTTATTATTTATTAATTCTTGTGGAATCTTGTTAACCTCTTCGACGATGTTAGAGTGACGTATAGCACCTGTCATAGTCATCCGATTACAAAAAGAAAAAAAACTTCTTATATTTAGTAGATGGTTTACGCTGGAACTGAACATAAAATTTTGATTTTTTTATTTATAATACTTCTTTCATTGATGTAAAGTAAATTTATCGAAGGTAAAAAGTTACCTTTTTCTAAAAGCTGAAACTTTTTCAATTTTTCATTTTTTTCTCTTTAAATTAGGGTCAATCCCAGCGCAAACTATCTGACTTTAAGAAACTTTTCTTGTTTGCAAACAGATGATTGTGACAGGTGTTACATAGTCGAAGAGGGCAACGTATAAAGTTTAATACAATACTAACTATAGTTTCCTTTTTAAAAGAAAATCGTAATTATCAGTTACTTTTGGGACTGTTACACGAAAATCCCCTCTTAACGAGCAAGAGAAAGCGTGCAGCGTAGATATCAGTCAGAGCTCTTTTTCCATTTGACGTTCAACTTCGCAAAGAAATTAATTACAACCAGGATGGGTGAAGTCAACGTGAAAGTTGCAGGCTTCATTAAAATTACAGGATTCACGAGTTGCCGTAATCATGTAAATTGTAAAGTGATTCGAGTGGAAGATTATATTTCTTCATCTTTCAGTGCAAACAAGTGTTATTTATCCAACGTCGAAATTGCGTTCGCATGTTTACTCAAGTCCACATTACGAATTCATCACATTTGGAAGTTTCATTAAACTAGCCGGAATATACGAACGAATGCATTTTCGTTTGACGAACATCTAGAAAGTTTCTCGATACATTTGATTGCCGTGCGATTGGAGAATCATCTACTTAATCACCGTGCGCTGTTTGGGCGCAGAAATTCCACGTTAAAAGAGATGGTTTATAATACCTATCCAGCAGGTAATAACGTTTCGTAAACTCAACAAAATACCGACAAACAGTTGGGAAAATATTATTCGTTTACGTCGCATATAGGTATTGATCGTAAGAATTATTTCCATGGAGGGCATAAAAAGCGATAAATACAACGAAAGCATCGCGAGCAATATAAAGTAGCACGAAAAAACGAATAATGGAATGTAAATTGTCGAATACGGTTGCGCTATCAATTTAGCTATCGATCATCGCTAAAGCTACCCAGAGAGCTTCGATGACGTAGTGCAAACAAAAGCAATCCGAATTCGGATGTCACTGATTGTGAGATTCGATATGTTTGTGAAATTCGATATGTAGTCTTTCAGAATCCATATGGACCACGGTATTCGAGGAAGAAATATGGAAAATCCATTTTAGTGTTTGCACTCTGTAAAATAACAGTTTCGAAAATACGCCTTGATGGAATTGCACGGTTTCTAGGGAGTTGTATGATCAAAGGAACTATGGGGAACGTTAATACAGTATTGCCACGAGGAAAAAGAGAAACGATCAGAACTCTCATTTTACCGCCTCATCGAGGATTCTATCTTCGGAGGAGGCACGAAGGTGGAATCTCTCTCCCGCTCGTCGAAATAACGGAAGAAACCGAACGATATTTAAAGGCCCCGTAAGATGAAATCGATTTCCTGCCAGTCGATGGTTACGTGGCGGCTAGACGGTCGGACATCTTGCCGAGATGCTCTCCGTTACCTCATAAATGAGTCAGCTTGCACTCCGGTCGTAAGTCAGAAATAAAAACGACGGGGGTTATAAAGCACGGGCCGCCCGAAGGAAGCCACGCAACGTTATCACTTACAATCTCCATCCAGAAATATCGGGGAAAGTTACGTCCGGGGCTGAGAAAATCATTTCCAGATTATACAGATTTATTCTCGAGACATGGACTCTCGCGTTTTTAAGCGTTAGCGGGATAAGGGACAATGCTCGGCGGCAATTGCACCAAACGAGCAATTGATTTACATTCTTAAGAAACCTTCGCCGAGAGTAATCGAATAGAACATATGGGAATATCCTACGGTTTGTAATTTCGACATTTGTAGACAACGGTGACTGAACTCGTATAGGGTAAAACTATACAATACGCCCCACTTTTAAAGAAACATCTATAAAACCAATATTTTTTAATAATTCTTTAAATTTTTTGTGTGAACACATCAAGTGTTCATTACTCTTCACAACTACACCGACATTGTGTAAAAAACATAACTGGAAATAACTTTAAATAATGATTTTTCTGACCCTTACATGGGGCGTTTTGTAACACAGTCGTCAGGTAAAACGCCCCACCTCTATGACAAAACGCCCCGTCATAAAACAGTGCTTACTTTTTATTATTTTTATCAAAATGTTATAAAATGTATATTATAAAAGACATTATTAACAAAAATAGAACAATCTTGATTAAAATTATTACATTATTTTTTTATTTACATTTTCTCTTTTGACATTTCTGCCGCAAGTATTACACGAAGTTATCCACGAAAAGAAAAGAAATAGGTTACGTGTGAAAAATATGATTTCGAGGTGGGGCGTATTGTACATTCATTGCTGGGGCATATTGTAAATTCTGGGGTACAAAACGCGCCGGTTTAAATTTAACAACAACGTAGTGAAAAAAGGTTTGGGCAATAACAATTTAAAGAGGTTAATTAATCGCAGAAACAATAGTGACTTAGAAAATTGAATTTCTCACATACTAACCGCAAAGTATCTGAAGGCCGAAAATATAAATTCTTCTATATTTTTTTGAAAGCCGTAATATTTGCTCGTATTTTTATTGCGGCAGTTGTGGCCGACTGAGACAACTTCGAATATGACGATTATGTCGATGCATCATGGTTTGTGTACGTAAAATAATGGTGGGGCGTTTTGTCAAATGGGGCGTATTGTATAGTTTTACCCTACCGAATGGAGGAACGTAGTAAAATATCTGAGACGCACTCGAGTGCGGTCAAGTGCATTTCGCATTTGATCGTTCTGGCCAACAAACTTAACGTTATGCCCCTTGCCGTTTACTCCCCCTATTCCTCTGTCCTTTAAATCGTTTAATCAAGAGTTTCGACGAAAGAACCTCGAGTTTAATTATATTCACTGCATTGAGCCCAACCTAAAGGGGCTCCACGTTCTTCCCCACTCTCTTGGGACCTAACTTCTCCATACGCAATAAACTGAAACTTTGACTCGGACGCTTAATACCGCAATGCGCAACGAGCACAGAATTCTGACCAGATAACCCACAATACAAGCTAATAAGTTTGAAAAGTATACTGCGAAGGTAATCGAGGACAGCTTCCACGGGGACCAGAATTAGTGGGGAACGAGTAGGACCCAGGATGCCAAGAAACAAATTCATTAGTACTCCAGCAATACGTTTCGGGGCCAAGGAGCGCGGATTCCAAGAGGGAACTCTGCCGTGGATACGTAAAAAGGACGAGAAAAAGCAAAAATCTCCCAGGACCGTAGAGTAGCGGGATGCGGCATGGCTGCGTTCTGACAGTGACGTATACGAACTGTGCCACGGTGGCCAGAACCTAAATTGTTTCGAAGTAAATAGCGCATGGGAGCCCCGTGGCTAGCAAATTGCATCCACGGCACTTTAGGACGATATTCTCCTACCTCCCCTTCCCCCCCCCCCCCCCCACGTTGCAGTCCTTCCCAACGACCCTTCTACAATTTGTTTGGCAACGGATGACCATCTCTGCGATGCAAATGCGTTCAGAACGTGCATTTCAAGGGAATGCAAGCGGCAGGAATTCGCGCAGCCGAGGGGCATCGCGTTTACTCACTCTCTTTTGTGTCCATTAATTAAAAAATAGAAGAAGAAAAATGCTACTTTGAACACGTGCCCGACCCTGTTATCGCCCCGACGTAGATCACACCGCGAAGCAGCTCGGTTTTAAAACGCGCGAAGTGATAAACGTCGGATGGTAGCGCGCGCTCCGTAGCCGAATTCGATATTTCGCGGTTCATTCCTTCTCATACTTTATTTACATCGCCCTCCGTTCCCCGCGCACTTAAGGCGCAACTACGCAAATGAATAGGGACGATCTTTGCCGCGCTTAACGTTGACGCCAATGATTTACGCGTAATACGTCGCTACCGTTTACATCCACTTGGATAGTAATTTGTACAGAAAGCTGCAGCGGATACGGCAATGCAGCGAGAGTGCAGGTGCGAGATGCTCGCTGTGCGCCAACATTAAATCAAATATGTATCAGGAACGGGCCGCGTATTAGTCAGGAGAGATACATTTGATTAAAGCCTTAAGTGTACTAAAACGGCACTAATCGCGGAAAGTTATTATTGACGCGCTGCTTCGGCCATTAACGCGTCTGCTTTAATTACACACTGGAAATTCTGTTATCTGCCGCGCCTTTTCTACGATAATTCCATTCCACAGCCACGCGTACCGCGTACTAAAGAACAGGGACGAACGAGAATCGCAAGACGTTATTTTAGCCTCTGAACACTGCTGTACATAAACTTCGCGCGTTTTGTGGTGAACGTATTATGACTGTGATTTTTAAGAATTCGCAGAGTAATAGCAGAGAATGCTAGCTAAGAAGATTCTGATCGTTGGTAATGCGGATTTGAAAATGCCTCGAGAGGGGCTCGCGTGAGGGAGCCAACTGGAACAGGAAAGATTAAACTCCCGAAACTCCCTTAACGATTAATCTGATCCACGGTATAGCAGTGCGGTGGATCGCAGACGGAACTAACGTAGCTATAATTGCTGCAACACCAACGCACGTGAATTACGGAGAGAGCGGAGAAGCGATGTCCCCATACGACGGAACCGTGAATTCGCAGTCAACATCGCGGTGTCTCCTTTAGAGGTGAACATATTCTCGGGGGGATAAGCGACTAACTGGGGGTATTGTCACCAGACGATTCTGTATAAAGCAAAAGGACCACCTACAGGGACACCGTGCATGGCAGATGAGGGACGTCTGAAATTAATTCGGTGAACCTGTGACGCGCAACTAACCGTCGCTAAAATCGTTCCACGTTGCATTAGAACCTCTATTTCACCGACATGCTGAGGATATGATACATTGGTAATTACGTTGCAATTTTTCTGGCGGGTAAGTAAGAATATATCCTGCTACGATTAACGCTTTAACAGTAGAACTATCAAGCCCGTCAGAGTGACGGGTTTCGGATATTTTTCTTTAAAATTATTAACATTATGCTGGTGTAAATGTAATAATTTATAATGACTTTTAATAAGATGGAAGAACGGTTATATTTCTCTTTCAAATGTTTTAATTATTAATTATCTGTCTAATGTATACCTAAATAGGTACCTAAATGTATAAAATGAGTTTAAACTAAAAAAAATCAATATATTTTTAATTCATTTATACAAAGATTCCACGTTATTTGTCAGAAAAATTTTAATCTTCATTTGTTATTGAAAAATGTATTCTTCTTCTCCTACTATAAAAGGGGGCAATAAATGATGCTATTGCGTCATACTTTCTTCCGAAATTTCGAAACCAGTGATATTATTGCATCATAATATGAAATCTCACGTTTACCGCGTTTTAGGTACTTGTAATTTATGCAGCGCAATAATACGTGCAGTGAGAGCAATGAATGACTAACTAAATTGAAATTGATATTTGGTATATACTATTAATACAATTATTACCTTATAAATAAATAATTGAATACATTAAGTGCTGTTTTTTCATTTATAATTTTTATAAAAGTAAATTACACGTAGAAGCACATTTTTTTGTATTAACTATCGCAGTCTGATTTCACGCACCTATCAGAATTTTATCACTCCCTTGTAATTCCTATATTACGCAATATTTTCCCCCGAAAAAAACAGACTTAAAGCGGAGCATAACGTTGCGCTTTCAGCCTGTTTGTTCTCATCATCCTTAGTTAAACTATCCACTGCAGCCCCGAGGCCGTAGAAACACTCCAAGCCCTCGACTCGACTAAATAATCGTCTCATTAGTCTCTAGGTACACAACGGAACGTGATTGCGAGTCTTCCTCGTCATCAGTTACCGCATCGCCTTTCCGCGACTTTTACACACCGTCCCGCGACTATTAGGAAGTCCTCCTCGAAGCAAAGAACCGAAATATTGCGACTAATGAGACGTCGATTTAAATCTGTTACGTGGAGGTTGGCCAACTCAAAGGAAACCATTTTTGGCAGAATTATTGGAGTCCATCCAAATTAACTATTTCGCCGTGTGCCGGTTGGCTCGACCCGAAACTTTTTAATCTCTAATGCACGCGTTTCTTTTACTTTCACGGATGGGATTGGGAGGTTAAATAAATCGCCACGCGACTCGATCATGCGCTGCTTGCCGTGGCGATAGAACTCGGTAATTATTTACCAACGCGTAAATTTTTACACGGAGAAGAATCGCGAATGTGTTTACCTACGACGTTCATAATAGAGAGAAGGGAGGAATATTCATGGAGACAGGGCCCGTACATCAAGGGAACACCAATTGCGGCTCACTACAAGCGTTTCGCGTCTACACGCGTATGTTTAACTTAACGAGCCGGGTGTACCCCGAAATTTCTACATCTCTAACTCCATTCCTCGTAAATTAAATGAGCTGCCACTTAAGATGAAATAGGCAGCGTAATCTTTGCCACCAAACGCGACCTTAAATTCCAGTAAATCCCACTCGGTTCACTGTAACATACATTCTACAGAAAATTCTGAAACATTTTCCCCCGCCAAATCCACAGCTCGTTATCCGCCACTAACTGGAAAAATTTCTCGTCTTATCGAATTTTTCTTCACTGAGGATTTCCAGAATATCCTAAAACTCGAAGGTGTTTCAAACGATTCCCCGACACAAAACGTCGCGAGGAAGTATAGTAAAAAGCGTAGAAACAAGCAGAGGGCGAGGAAAAATACGAGGGAAAAGCGTAGATCGTTGGAGGGAAAGAAAAGAGCGAGCGTGCTGACTTGGCAAATCATCGCTCTTCGGATGACATATCGTTCAGTGGAGATTGTAAAACGAGATCCTTGGCGCCGATTGTTATCGCGACTACAGAACGAGGAAAAAACAACGAAGAGAGAATTGGAAATGGGTTCGCGTGACATTTCCTAGTTTCCTTTCTGCGACCTTACTCCTCCCCCCCCCCCTCCCCCTGAACCGCGCGGAGTTACCGTGCAGTTTCCTCTGTCACAAGGGAGGCCAACATTACCGTTCCGTTGAAATCAAGGCTATGCATCTCGGCTCCTTCGTGCGCTGCGACCTCTATCTGTATTCGGACCTGATTCTCAGAGTAAACTGCCCCTTTGTCGAGACTCCCGTCTTTCTAATTTCGGAACGCTATTCGCCATTCTTCGGAACTTGTAAAGAGGAACGAACAAGACGCGAATAAAATTGTCGAAACAGAAACGGCCGATCCAGATTTTAAAACAGGTCAGCCGAATCGATGATGCACTCCTATCCAAATCTATCACAGATTAAATTTCCTGTTACAATCAGAGTAGGTAGATTGCGTGTTCGATGGTTCCTTGTTCTCATTACAGAAGTACAAATCGCACCTTCGAGAAACCTTGACGCAAACATTACTGACGTCGGTGCATCGCCCTGAACGCATCTCCGATTTGTTACGCTTGTCGCGAGAGGGTGAAGCCGCACGACGCGACTGCAGATTTAACAGCACCATTTCTCATAGGACGCTATCGTTCCAATCGTTGTAGCAAACATCCACTATACGAGCAAGAGATGCACACGTACGAGGGACGCTGCACCGGTGTGCATCCACTGCAATGGAGAGCAATGCGGGTTGACCGGTTACCAGCGTTGCTACCTCGCTTTTCTTGACTTGTAAACCCAGCCAAGGAGCAAACAACGCGATCGCTTCCAAGAATCGCTCTTCTTGAACTTTACTGTCTTTGAGAGTCGGTAATACTTGAACGACGTCCAGCTACGGTATAAGTAAAAATATTTTTCGGGCAATGTACTCCCATATACGAAGAACTTTATAGTAGCACTCGTGACCTAGAATACGCCCGACCTATAAAATCTTTTCATGGCAGACGTACGACCATAATATTTTTCTTTCTGTACGTTATTGGTTGCTATTGCGCGGTGCTTGTTACATTCTTTTTTCTTTTTTTTTAATATGTGAATAACTATTCACGGTAGTGTGATCTCTGGTGGGTTTCCTACCTGTGTGTTTTCGTGTTGAACGATACGCGACATTTTTGATGAATTCGATGTCGTTGTACCCCAGAAACTGGTCGCACTCACCTGCAACAGAAATCGTACGAGTTGTTCAATTATTCGTTAATTCCATACATTCACTAAGAATTTCGAGATATACAGAGGTATAGACTAGAAATGTAAAAAACTGTCGCGATAGGTATATCCCGGGAAATATATCAGCCGGATCACCGCAGCTGTTTCAGTAGTCTAAGCACATATATAGCCCGGCGCGAAGTTTGCTTTCGAACAATTAGCGGTTTTATCACTTTGCACGGTGCTACAACCGCACATGCTCCCCTCCCTCTCTCTCTCTCTTCTCCCCTTCGCTCTAATCCACAGGCTGCAGCTCTGATGCAGCGAGCACAGATCCATCTACGTGGAAATCGAGCAAAATTTGCCAAAGTTCTAAGGTTACAGTCACGTATCTTGAACATATAACCGAAGAGATTCACCATGTGATAATCGTGAATGGAGAAAACGATTGGTTGAAACAGAATGTTCCAAACTCAGTGTAATAACTATAATAAAATATTGGAAACGTTTCCCTCGCACGTTCTTCGGTTAAAGTGTCGAGGACGGCAAGGTGGAGTGTCCTCGCGATACTGGCGTGACTTTCTCGCTATTTTTGAGATTAGGAAATTATGCACTCGTTTATTTTAGCGCATTTAATATATTCATTTGTGTGCAAGAAAATTTTAAATCCTGCGGGCAAAGACGTCAGGCTAAATATCTAATGAACGAAGTTCCAAAGGAAGTGGAGGAAATTAAGATGAAATTTCGTGACATAAGTTATTAAGACTGCAATATCGACACAAAGGAGGGAACGATCCTGCTAGAGCATGGAATAACTTTATCCCTGACCTATTTTCATCGTTTATGAGGTTGCACGAAGTGAACCCATCGAACGACGGCGTCAAAGGCGAACGACGTTATATCCGGGCGGGAGGTAATGAGATCTCTCTTCCCGATTGTTCCGGGAATGGACGGCTGGAGAGCAAAGAAAGAAATCACCGGCAACCGTGCCTTTCCACTTCGATTATGCTTAATTTCTTTTCTTCCGAAAAACACAGTTTACATGATTTTCACATTACGGGATTACAGTTGGTAAAATAAGCTTTCGACTTGATCGTCAAATAGAACGAGTTTCAAAAGAGATAGAATAACTTACTAATAATCAAATTTTACCCTTAATGTAGATTGAATTGTTACGGGAGTACACCATACGAGTTTATGGATCTTTAACGGTAGCTGCACAGCGGGGGACAAAGTAATTAGGTCCCTGGTCTGACAATTTCCTAGAAAATGGAGAACAGAACTGAACCGTAAGAAAATCGACATCGTGGTACCGCGGAGCTTGTAAAAGGTAACCTTCGGAATACTCTATGAGACGTGGATGGTCGAACAAATAATAAGAAATATTTAAACGACCAAGCGGCTTGTTCGCAGCGTTTTCACATTCAACGAAGATTCCGGATCAATACAAAAATGTTTGCGTTTAGTTCGAGGTTCCCGCGAGACGCCGGTGGTGTGCAGAACGACAAACGCCGCGGGAAAAAGTTTTCGTGAAGTTTGCTCCGAGGAATTCAGAAATTATTCCGCCGTTCACCGAACCGCTGTGCTTCAACATTTGCACAAAGATCACGTACAAAAACGATTGGAGAATTGCCCTGGGTCAACCGCCTACCCCGAAGAAAATCGAATGAAAGTTGGCAGACTCGGAAATTTATTCGCCCCTTGAGACGAATACTCATTAGACGAAACTTTAACGCGGCAATACGATTTCTCTCGTAGAAGAAGCGTTATAGATTTTGTTTCAAATGCGAAAGAATCGCGGTGAAGCGAAACAAAAAAAACATTCTCAATTTTCTGACCAGCCGCGGGAGGCTCCTTTCATATTCCAAGTTCATTTCTGTACATTGTCGCGGCGAATTCTTGTTCCCCGAAGTCGGAGCCACTAGTAGTTTCGAAACAAATTCCATTTAAAAGAGTGTGATAAATATAACTACTGTAGAAGAAGGGTCTTTCAAAGGGTAGATTGCGGAAGTTCGTTAACCGTAAACCTATGCAAGAGGAAAGGTTAAGAAACTTGAAAGCTTTAAGCACTGTACATCAGTTCGTGGTAATCACCTACTGAGCTAGGATTTGCATACTTCCACACCAAAGTCACGCTAGGTGTCTGTTCGTATACGGGTATTAACTACTTCATGTTGAGTCTAACAACCTGTTCATTCCGTGACTGATCGCTTATCAATTGTTACCTTGCTCGTGGATGTACATAATATTCACACATCTCCAAATACAGAAATAAATGTTAAACCTTTCAATACTGTATACAAATCGAGCATAACAATTGCTCCAGCTGAATGCTCTTCTGTGCACGACTGTTAGATGCCACTCTATCGTGTCGCAGACATTTTGCATAAAAGAATCATAAAACTGGAACACCGCGAGCAGTGCAACCATTAAATATTCGCCGGCCGCGATCCACGGGATGGAACAATATGCATGCTAAAAAGAAGGTTCCCGCGAACGCAACCGTGCCATTCGAAAGAAATATTTTAATACCCCAGCCCGTTTACCCGTAGACGGTATTAAACCCGCCGATGCGTGGATGTGAAACAGGGATGCTTGCAAACAAGGAGAGCTTTTGCATGCTTTGACGACGAGAATTCAGCCTGTAATGAAGAGGACACAAGCATGCACGGTACCTCGCCAGCAAAAATACCTCGAAAATTTTGCTCCCGCAAAAACAAGCGGCCTCTGATCGTGAGAATAGTCGCTCAAAGACTACGCGAGCACCTAATTATTCGCGAGCATTCGTCATTCGGTGATTTCGCGGACTAGAAAGTGTACAGTATCTACGAGCATACAGAACGAGAAACGGGAAAGAGGGGCGACGAATATAGCAAGAACGAAAGCTGGTCACAGGAAAAGCAATCGCGAAAATACGAATATCAGTGGCAGAAAGAGTTTTTAATCAGGACGAATTTCGTCCGTCGTGTTCTGTCCCTTGACAGAGCTGTTTTGTGTCGCACATTTTGTCTTCGACTCCGTTTACTAAACCCACTTCGTGTATGCGGCGGAACGGATATAAATGCAAAGCTCCGAAGGCACCAGTAAGCGTATACGCGAAAACTTGGAATGCCGCCTGCGTCACTAAAGAACAAGCTGAAAGTGGAAAGAGCACGAGGTACGCCGAAGGCGACGGCAAAGCTATCGTTACTCAAAATAGTTCCATTATCCCGAACGGAGCAATGTTGATGTTCTCTCTGCTCGGGAGGGAAGAAGTAAATCTCTATTCTTCCCGGGCAGCGAGGTGCGACGAGACGAGCAAAGACAAGCCGAGGCGAGGCGAGCAACCACCTTCGCCGGGATAAAAGATGAATGCGTCAAAAAAGGATCGCGAAGTTTAAAAGTGGCGCTTTCCATGCGGAAATGTATTTACGGTCGGGTCCAAGGACCGGGGGAATAGGGGGGGGGGGGGGGCGAGGAAGCAAAAGGCCCGACGAAAGGAAACAACTTGGGGGCAAGAAGAAGGAACAAGAAAGGGGCAGATCGATGCAGCGGTTCGTGGAGAAGCGTTCGTCGTTCGGTCGGAAGCGATGGAAAAATAGAGAAATGTCGCGAGATGTATCTAGGTGTCCAACCCTCTGCCCTTTGCCCTCCTTTTCCGGCCTTTTTGCCGTCCCGAGTCGCCTTAGATGGTAACCACGAGTGCCTAGCTCCCAGCGTTACTTCATTATCCGGCGAAAGAAAAGCCGCGGACGTCCGTAAAGTGAATCGCATCTCTCTAATTAAATTTTTGTCGGCGGCGAACGACCGGGCTGAGCCGCTCGTTTACACCGTTGCTCCCGCCGACTCGTCAGCAAACAGATGTAGGTAACTTCCGTCTGTTTGGATTGCTCTGGGACAAGACTGACATCCTCAATGGTTCGCTTGGCTTGTAAGATTGCATTCGGAGAAGGGAAACGGGAAATTGTGCGGATAATTTGATTCTTGAAGGCTACTTCGACCCTTGAATTCGGCAGAATTAACGAGGTCAACGACAGCGACGTGCTGAATCACGCTAGTACGATGGAACGAAATGAGAGTATTCTCGTAATCAAGCGCAGACAACATTTTCATCGCCCCCTGAAAACAGTGACCCGCGAGTATTAGCAGTGATATCAGTTTCTAGAAATGTGGAGCAAGGTTGGCCGATCATTTGCCAACTATCTGTGTATGCGCTTATTAATCGTCTTAATGACAGATGTGGCGAACCGGTAGGATTCGCCGTGCAAGGAACCCGGCCACCGTTTATTCACCGTGTAACCAACAACGTCGGACAAATTTAAATTGGTCCGCTAATTTTCTGCTCCGATGCTTGTCCGTGACACAATAATCGCCGGATCGGCCGCGAATCGCCGCCGGGCCAGCAGGGAAGACAGTGACAAATGGAGGTTAAAAAGAGGTAGACGAGAGAAAGAGGCCACACAACGAGGAGCACCTTGCCACTCGAGTTTATTTCTGAACACCCTGAGGACGACGTCACACGATGACCAGAATAGCGGGCATCTACGTCATGTCTGGGTAACCCCGAGCGAATTTCGAAGACGAACGCACAGAAGATGGAGAAAAGAAGAGAAGAGACGAGGGAAAACGGTGAGGAACGAAGATAGACCGGTAGGAATGGACACACGGGCTGGCAAAGAGAGAAACAAAGACGCTAGTGAACGAAGGAGAACGGAATAGAACGAGGAAGAGTGAATGGGAAGAGTCAGAGGCATCAGCTGCTCGAGAACATCCGAGAATTCGCGATGAAAGCTTGAACCGTAAAGGATTCGAGTCGATAGCCAGTACGGTTATTGCCAATCCATTCGTCGACCACTGTCTGCGATTTTCTGCTATAGTAATGCATCAGGCGGGACCTGTTTCGAACTTTTTAATGACGCAAATTTATACGTTGAATTCTGTCTGGAACCTGCGATCGCAACGGTCAACTTGCCAGATGTTCCCGAGAAGTTTGCCATGCCAATTTTTATCGGTTAAATCATCGGACTGGGATTTTCCGTTATGCTAATCCGCTCGTCGAGAACTCCGTAAGACTTTTCACGGTGCCAATTCGCTGGTTGAATTGTGCTTGAAATTTTGGATCAGTTCGCCTGGCGCATGACTAGAATATTCACCAGGTCCGCGGTTTTCTACATTCGTATTAATAAACGGTCGCGACACGCAGGAATTGGGGAACCACAGCTGCACCACCATAGGACCCGACACCGACCAACTCAAGAATTACAAACTCAACTGGGACCATCCTAGATCCGAGGTGTTGGGTTGGACCGAGTTTGGAGACCTCAGATCAACTGAATTAGTCCCAAAGGAGACCCTCGGTTTCAGGGAAGGCGAGTCAGTATCTCTGCGTTCGCCCAAAACAGGTCTTTAGGTCCAGAGATGAACCGCATTAGTTCAATCAAAGTAATTCTACATCGAGGTTGTTGTTTTCGAACAGTGCAATGTGTAGAATCTATGTCTACGACATTCCATTTTTGTCACAGATGGGATTCCTATAAAATGTTGTTCAGGTACAGAGTTAAACTAAATTGTCTTACATTTATGTTTAGGAATACGTAAGTGAAATGACCATGGACCTAAGGAATCCGTAACGAGCTCGATTATTAACCAAGCATAAATCTATCTGTAGCAGGCGATGAGAAGCATTCCACCAATTCAGATATTTGCTAATTAATTAGCTAATTTGACACTTGGAATTGTAACTCCACTCTCCAACAAATTCCAGGGAACCTGATACGATATTCTACTACACTATGAATCGTATAAATCACGGCTGAGCACAGAAATGGCAATAGAAATCGCATAACTAGTTGCATTACTACCTAACACAGTGCAACGCAGCTTCGCGTATCCGAAATGCTCGTAAATCTTAGTTGGGTAGTAATCGATATTATTCCACTGCATACTATGAAGATATAGTGTTTCAATTCCATCTGTCTATAATCATTTTCAACAATATTGTTATTCTTACAAAGGATTTTCAGAGAAACTACACCCAAATCATTTAATCGTATATTAGTTACTTAAATACGAAAAATAATTCTAATTATTTAAAGTACATCTTCATTATCAATGAAGACGACAGATTTGAATTACCTTCGTAATTCTCAGTATTATCCATTAGTGAAGGATACACAACACTTCTCATCGTAATTTTACGCTGCACTAAGTACACGATAGACCACAGAATCGAAATTACAGGGACCCACATGTTAAATCACAATACTGCACTTATCTGTTACAACAATTGTCCAGCCGACAAAAATCCCTTAATAATATCTAGATACTTCCAATGTCACTCTGCAGTGATTGGTCTTTTTCAATAATTTCTTCAATCACAAATCTAGTATTATATAAATTTTTTAAACAATCAAATATTTCGACGTAGGTAAGTCAAGTTGATAAAATTCTTTTAATTTCTGCACTTTCAGAGACTTCGGTGAACGGTGGAGTTGGTTAGAAATCTGAAGAAATGTTACTGAGGAAAGTTAAGAGATCATCGACCGTAGCAGACACGAAGTGGACTCGACGAGACGTGTCTGAAAAAATCTCGACCCGAGACACCGCAGATGTCGTCATACTTGTAGACGGCATGTAGACAGTAGTCACATTTCTAACATAGTCACGCCGTGTCGCCATGTATACAGCTTTCAGCGTGCACAATATATGTAAATCAGATCCCCCCCACACAATCTTCAGTGCAGGTAATTCGCAAAAACTCCCAGATCTCTTCCTCCAGTGATCGTTTTCAACAAAGCATTCGTTTCATCTCTCCTCTATCGCCTCTTTCGGAAAGAAAGTCCCACAGTTGAACTCCAAATGGGTATTTCGAAACGTATAACATTCTATGTTATATAAATGCTATTTTCTGCAAACGATTTACATATTTCTGATGACTTTCCTACTCCAAAATGGAAGTTGAGTTGTGCGTGATCAGACTTTCAAGCTACCATCTAATGACTATTTTTTTAAGCAGCAATCCGGTATATAGCCTCCACGAGAATAATTCACGCGTCAAGGAGCATGACACTGGGACAGATCTCGCGATGTCGTGTGCAGAAGATCGCCCGATAATTCTCGCGATTATCCGCTTCGATTGGGATATATATTTCCAATTTCATCGACGACAATGGCGCGCGATGGCAGCCAGCCAGCGCGCTTACTATTTATTTGTATTGTGACGCCTCTACACGTGGTGGCGGTTCGATGACACGTGACATGGAAAATTGTTCCGTGATTTTCGAGCTCCGCTGGATGTCGAGCCGCGAGGCGAGCGCCGGCGATTATTCGCCGGATGAGTGGCCGTTTCCTCTTTCGTGGCGTATCGTAACGCGTGAAACACACAGAAAAACGTTCGACGAAACTTCTGACCCCGAATAACCGATTGGATTGTTCGGCAGACGCACCCGCGACATGCGTGGGCACGATTCGAGAATCGACTGCTCGAACCTACCCTAAATTTAGCATTCTCGGCTGCGCCCCACATTAGAAGAATCACGTATATAACCTGTCTCCAAGTGTTTATATATATATATATATACACATATAAACGTTTCTCGTGCGAGTATTTTATTGAACAGTGTGTCGCGTGTAAAGATACACCTGTGCGTGTGCACGTGCCTGCGTGCGCCCCACATACAGGCACATTTATAGACACACACCCTCGTTTCGGTGTCTGACGTATATATTTTATGTGCAGGTGAACGTATCGGTGCAGTACCGCGTGGGTGTGCTACCAATACTATTGATTAGTAGGGTCCAACCACGTGTAAGGCTGCAGTGACAAATCCCGTGGTGTGTGGGAAATTCAAACCAAGACTAAGGCCGAGAACACTGTGCTTCTGGAAAGCCTGATTCAGTGTAACTACCGCCTCTACTACTTGCACATCTAAATTTAGGATGGTGATAAGGGAACGAGTTATTTAATTGCGCGGATGACGGCCAGGTGAAATTTAGCTTCAATTCTGTCCGCATACTTATCGCTCAGCACTCTCGCTCTGAACCATTCCTATGTATAAATATACACACGTGTAACTTGCGTAATAACACACGCGTAATTGCACGTGCCCGTGCTTCTTTCAATATTATACACGTATTCGTTCGCTTTAATAGCTGGAGCGTGCCCAAAATATGACAGACGCGAATGTAATTACGGCTACGTTAATATTAAACCATGAAAGCGAGATTGCTAAAATGTTTGCACATCGTTTTTCAGAAAATTCCTGGAGGGGCATGTGCAGAACTCTGTGAAAGGATATTTCCCGGTTCTTAATAATAACTCGTTTAGAATCAAATCTCGGATAGGCGTATCGTTTCCGATGACAGCGACGGCTCGTTCAAGGGCTTCCTGCACGCAAAAGAATGCAGCCGCGTGTACGCGTGCAGACAGGCCGCGGTCTAAAGACAGACGAATGATTTCGACAGGCAAATTAATACCACGCGACGATCGCCCGACGTGGTCGCCAGACTCGATCTATCGATACTAATTGGCAACAACGACTGCTCATTAATGCCAAATATACCAGCTATCTCGGCAGTGACATCGAGTTAACGATGCCTAGGATGTGTTGGCCACCGTTATATATTAATTATCCCACTAAAAAGTTTGAATCAAAAAGCAGTGGAGGGTTCCAATATATCGGAAACAAATTGATCTTCATATCGAAAATCAATCATCTGAAATATTTTGTTTACACCAGATATTCTTTTGGATGGACATTAATAAAGAAACAAAATGAATTCAACGCGAAATTTACTGGAAAGCAGGAATTATGCGAATGCAACGAAAACATCGGTGGTCTAGCAAGTGTGTATTATTGAAATTCACTCTTGTAAACCCGTGCAGATTTGCGTACACATGGCCCTGGACAATCTCCCGACACAATTAGGTTTACGACCAGAACACGTTGCACGTAATACCACTACATGAATAATTCTATCAACTTCCCAAGGCCCTAGCTCGATATTAATCGACAATAATCGGCGCGAATCCCCTTCCTCGACGGCGAATACGCCGACCATTGCTGTTTGCGGAATCATCGAACCGAATTTCCATAACCTCCATACACGGTCCCCTAAATATTTCACCGTGCGCAAAATTCATTAAAATCGACGAGCTACGTCAGGAAAGTTCACCCGCTCGTATCACACGATCTCGATACTATCGGGGGCAAAACATTAATGATACGATTGAATCAACTCCGTTCTAACTCGTACGATTTGAATATCAATGAACATACTGCAATTTTTGAAGGTGCATGATTGCAGTTACCCAATAAACGATAGAATCCATTCCTTGTATCAATTTTCTCTATCTCCACGCATCGATGTCCAACCGAAAAGTGTTGACACAGGAACGTAGTTACAACGTGTCTCTCTTTTCACGTTAATAAATAAGGTGCACCTAAAAATAAGAAGATGTAGTGACCAACGCCATTCGGATTACGATCAAACTAGCCTGCACATTCCATATCTGACGGTCCGACGTTGTGCATAGTGCTCTGGTGTATTATAAAATGAAATCAGAATGGGCCGCGACCACGCTGGCACGGTTTATACAAAACCACAAATATCAGGAGAAACAATCTACAGGCATCTGAAAATTACCATGCAATTAAATTACAAAATTGTTGTTCCCAACACCGCGTGCCCATGCACAAGCACGATTTCGCGATCAGAAGAGTTTTACATACATCATTCGTACCGATGCGAATACCAAGATAATCTTTTCGCATAGCTAAATGCTTTCTCGTTGCCAGGCAATTCAAATAATTGATACCCAATTTATACAGCTAAGCTAAATTATTTAATCAGACCGTGGTCTCATAACGATACGCAGTGCCGGATAGTTTTTTCGATCACGAAACGAAATTTCACGAGCACTAGGTAGCTGGAAACAGCGATAATAGATCGCAGCTAAAAGGATTTATTAATTCACAATGCTTGATCGAATTTACTTTCAATATTATATCGGTACATTGGCGCAATTATACATAGGTACACCATCGCTTTACCATCACAACTGATCATTAATGTGTATAATACTAAACGAACCACACTATATATACCACGAGGTCGCATCAAAATACATGAAGCGTGCACGAGGTTTGCTTTTGGTTTGATTTAAAGCCATTTACGCCAAAGTTCTGTTTATCGCTCAACATTACGGTCTGAAGCGAAGATGCAAATGCCAGGTCGTTTAAACGTCAATACACCCTTTCAGTCAAACTTCCCTCATAGACGATATGCGCATACATTAAATGCTACAAATCAAGGGAACTCTGCGGCTACTCCAATAACACTCTACTACATGTTATTAGTCATATATCTGAGCAGGTGCACACAGAGCGTTAGCAGTGGAGTAATGGGGTTTTGCCCTGAGCAAGAACGGAGCCGGAGCACGGAAAATATTTACTGCTCCACTGCCCCAATTTTTTTTTGTTATTTGAATTTTCTTTCATTTTATAAAAGCATATGAATCAAATGTTTTTAATAAATACCAATTATCAATTTTTCATCATTGAAAAAATATTATATCGTAGCTGATTTCATTGCCTGAAAATTAATCATTCTTTATGAATTTTTTTCTATATTCAAAATGCAAAGCTAAAAGGATGGAGTTTCTTGCAAATGAAAGATCACTGTTTGAAAGTATTAAAAGAATTTTTATTTCGAAAAATACAGCTGGAGTGGGGCAGGAACGGAGCTGGAGCAAGTATTTTGATGTCGAAGCGGAGCAGGAGCGAAGCAAATAAAAAATTAGTCTACTCTAATCCCTTGGGTATATATGGCTTGACCGATTTTTTTTTTTTCTAAAAATAAACAGAGCCTTGTTTGGTTACACATTTTCAGCGACTCACCCTGCACGTAAGGGATGCGCGAACAGAACGTGGCGGAACGGGAACACCCAAAAGGACAAAGAAGGAAGACTGAAAGGGCGGAAAGTTGTAAAACGGGGTACGATGTGCATACTCGGTTCGAACTAACATTAACGATCTTGGTTAACCCCGGTGCAGCGGCTTCACGGTGGAAACCAATACCATGAAATATCTGCGAACTCTACACCAACCGGAAGCCACCACGAATTGTTTTGCCGGAACTTCCCCAGACGGCGCGCGTGCAGGTGCAGCTACGAATAGGTATTCCTAAAGCTGCCAGAATCCAATTTAACGTTGCCCTGCGCTCCGCTCGCCTTCCGACATATTTTAATCCTTAGTATTGTCTCTACCTGGCTGGGTGGATTCGTTATCGACGATTTCCAACGATTCGCGAGCAGGTGACGATTATCCGACGCCCGTTATTAGTGGAACGCAAATGTATTTTCGCTGTAACTTCCTTTCTCTCAGACGATCGAATTTAGGATTCTTTTATTTCTTTCGAGCAGATATTTTACACTTTAACAATTTCGTAGAAGATATTTGCTGATGGTTCGCTTGTGAAACTCGAGTTTGAAGAATTAATGTTTTTATTTGAAAATTGGTGTAATTTCTTTGCTGATAAATCTAGTAAAGTCCCGTATATTCTTCTTACGCCAGGGTTTAAACTTAACCAGCTGGTTGTCTTAACAATATCGTTGAAAACAATTACGAGACTTCTCGAGCAAAGCTGCATAACAGCCGGTTCAACGTGGAGGGTACACGGTGTGTTGTTTGCAACACTGAATTGAGTACCGACTATGTTTCCGCTTTAATGCAAGGCTCGTTGAATAATACACGGGAGCTCGACGAAACGAAAATACAGAAACCAGGGACGAACAGAGTATATGAAGAAAGAAGAAAGGCCAATTTCTAGTATAATCAAAAGAAAATGCATAGGGCATTCTTGGAGTACTGGTATTCATGATAGATGGAGAATTAATCTTTTGACAGTGTCAAAAATCGGATTTTTTATTTTTTACATATTTTCATAGATTTATGTTTTAGGAATATTATAAAACAAGTCTGATGTAAAAATTCGGAAAATTGACGAAGTTATAGGCATTTAAGTGAAACAACCCAGGTAGCACGGGACGCCCGCGCCGCGGTGCGGCGGCTCGACCAATCGCAGCGGAACTACAATTTTCATTATGATGGCCCTAATAACTTGCACTACGTTCAACCAATTTACTTCCAATTTTGCATGCAAAATCGTAATAAGATTCCATATCGATCTACGACGCCTTTTTTTATACCGATTCCCAGTTTATTATTTGTAAAGAAAAAATGTGGACTTTTCTCTTAGAAAAATCTGACTTTATCTTTGATCTCTAACCATTTCTTTACTTTTCCAAATTTTCAAAATCGGCGAAGTAGATCGAAAGCTAAAACAATAATTTTTTAACAGAAACTTTTTTTGCAAGCCGTTGGCTTGTAAAAAAATCCACAAAATGTACACATTTTCGGAGCATTCATACGGGTATACCTCCTTAAGCTACATAAATATTTCGCAAACGCTCGATTCCTAGGAATTTGTTTAAACCTTTACACCCTCATATTTATTCTGTCTTTTTGTCTACTTCATGAAATACTAGGTGCGTGTAAAGTCCTTCGCAGCAGTTCAAGAATACTCCATAGTATTTTAAAATGAATAACCACGAACCTATATATAGAGAACGCAATTAACTCTGAGAGAAATGAAGAAAAATATTTTTCACTCTCAACAGACCGATACGAATCAACGCGGCGACTTGTTGGGTCAACTGCAGGTGAACAAAAAATTACAATATATCATTTAGAAGGTGAGTAATGGGTACGAGAACTGCAGGTATATAGAGGACACGTAGGTAAATGGCTGGTTTCTGCGAAACGGCGAGCATCCCCGCGAGAAGAGTAAGTACATAAGCCCTCGCCCCACTTCCCATTCATTGCTCTCATTATCAGCCGCGCTGTCGCCCTATATCGCCTCTGTTCTGCATACATCACGCCTACGTGCGCACACACACACCGATTTCCCACAAATTTACGTACCCAAACCCGTACACCAAATCAATGTTTGTAAATCAGTGTCGTGTGGATACAGGGAAACCTGCTGTGCAAAAAGCTACCAGGGGATAGGTTACAGATAATCGTGCAACTGGTAAATGCAGAATCGACGAAGAATGGGATCTCGAGCGCGGAGTCTACGCAACAGTGTCGAGTGACACGCCGGAATCGATATACCAGTGGCTACTCGACGTTCCTTGGGAACGTTTTCATTGAATCTATCATTTAACGCTAACTGATGTACTGTAACTGTATATAGGTATGTGCTTTGAAGAACCAATGAATATTCGAAAATTTGAAGGAGGTCGGTGGCTAGCCTCACCTAAGCATACCTACTCGAAAACGTACGACCGATAAAATGCCACACATCGCTCTTATCGAGGACCTTGCAGCAAGAGGGATGCAGCTCCACCTTCACCAACTTTCAGTGAATTAGAAAAAACTGTTTATAAAATTATTGCTTTGACTTAACATTAAAAAAAGAACACTAATTGAAAAGTACATATTTTCATACAAATAAATCGTAGTGTTATTTAGTTGATAAGTTTTTATTTTTATTTTTGATAAATTTTTCAAATCTAGAGCATTTGTATTGCACAAAACAGTAATGAGTGTAGATTCAAAATTTGCAATAAATCGCTCATTTGTTATCGGATTTGCATCAAACGTACACCAAACGATGTAGAATTTTTTACTTATATTACACGTCATAACTCAAAAACTGTTAAAAATGGGACTGCACCTATCTTGCTGCAAAGCTCTCAATTTTTCATTGTAACCATTTCAATTTCTTGCAACTGAAATATCCACTAATCATGGCATTTTAATAATTCCACGCGCAAAAATATTCCTGTCGTCTCCATTCTGACCGTCTTTCCTACTAAATTGCGCAGAGCACGTTATAAAAGATTCCGGCAGGCAAGCCTCATTGAACGGTCGTAATTAAAATTGCCCTTAATTATCACCCCGTTTTCGACGTTATTTAGAAGCCATCGCGGTTCGTTGCTGGCTTATTCCCGTGCCAGTGTTCCCGCTAGCGAGCTGTAGCCGCGTGAAAAAGTTTTACGCGACCGCTGAGGCCCGGTAAGCAGGGATGTGCGGGAACCCGAGATTACGAGCTCGGGACGGGTCGGAAAAATTCGGGCGGGATCCCGATACTCTCGTATTTGCTCTGGATTCCGATATCCGCGGGAGTCCCGGAAACTTCGGGATTCCCGGGAATTTCGGGATCCCGCCCAATCCTGCCCGAATTTTTCCGACTCGTACCGAAGCTCGGGTTCCCGAGCCACACACCCCTACCCGTAAGACGATATGCGCGGGCGAGGAGAGGCTGCACCGACGCCCGATAGTTTTCAATTTCTGCGGTGCAGGCACTTCGTAGGCAAAGACGAGGAGAGAGTCAAGGATGGTTTATGGGTCGGTGATTCGCTTACACCGGCGACCCGCAAAGCTTTTATGCAGGCCGATGTATGTACATTTTATATTCCGCCGCGGGTTTCTCTGTGTAACATGTATACGTTTCCCTGTATGCATTTATGCGCGCCCCGTTCAAATTCACACGGCTGCGTCAAACGCGATATCAAACGTAAACACGCAGCCGTGCCCCGCGTATATATTGTGCTGGACTACTTCTTTCGATAGCCTAAATAAGAAATAGACTGAATGAAGGGGGATAAAGTTATTTCACGATCGTGCAAGCACACTGTCTCGGGTAGAAGCAATGCCCCAATTCGCGGACACGCAATTATGGCAACGCTTTCGAGAACAGCTGCAACACGAAGGTTCGCATACAAGATTGAGAAATTCCTAATACGTTAACCCTTCGAATTATGAGCCTGCTAATCCATTCTGTTTAAAGTATAATAAAATCAGCATGGAACGTTAAATACCAGTGTGCGTGGAGAGCGTGCTTAAAGTAGAGCGAGGAACACTGTCCGTGCTTGTGACGCAGATTTTGATCGCAAAGGGTCAAGCTTGTTATCTTATAAAACGCGCTAGTACTTGAGCATGCAGGCAGAATCTATTGCCATTTGCAATCGACGATATGGGGAGAGCATGTTCCGACGTAACCTAAGGGAACGGAGAATCGAGCTTCCTCCACAATGGATTCGGAAATATTAAATGAAATGGTCGAAGCATCGCGATAGGTCATTGCGAACAATACCCGTGCCTTCCATCCCTTGCCAAAAATTTTTGGAGCGAACCACCTCACCCCCAGCCCCTCCCCATGAACGATAGGCTTCAATGCGGAATTGCACCTGCATTTCTATTCTTTCGTACTTTCGGTGCCATGACTGCCATGCAAAGTGTGATCTATTTTGGCTCGTTCCTCAAATGTTTGCTCGCCCCAGAAAGCGAATTTAATAGAGCGGGCGATAAAACGTATCGGCGATTTAACGACGAAAATGATAATAAAAAAGCACGCGACATCGTTTAAAAAATACGTAAAAATTCACTTATCCGGGACGCAAAGGCATTTTGGAATTCTCTGTATCGATCGATACGCGTGGACAGGGAGACGCGGTAGTCGCTGGCACGTGGTACGCAAGACTACTCATTTTCGTCGTACTCCCATGAGAGGACAATGAGCAATCCAGTATCGTGAAAAGTTCTCTTCCGCCTAGCAGATTCGTTTTGCGCTCGTTAACGTGGAAATGCTTACAACGGACGGTTGGAAAGTTTCGAACAAACCAGCCATTATCCTTGGCAGTTTATTAAAATAGGGATCAACTGCACCCGAAGCTGAAATAAACGCGCTGCAGATGACCGCAAGTGAGGCCAGAACACGAGAAGCAGAAGAAGAGGAGAAAATTTCGAGACGAGAAGCGTGGTACGGACGACCGAGCCCATGGCCGTGAGTTTCTCGTCGCATAACCGCGGCAAGAGCCCCGCCAGAGCTGAAATTATTGCGTTTTCTTGGCCCTCGCCCAAACACCGACAACTAACAGCCGTGTGATTATTGCAACACATTCTATACTGGCCTACATCGATATGGCCGAAAATCCTGCATCCAGACAGATCGGATCGTTTCGGTATTATTGGAGAAGTTCCTTCAACAATGCGAACTACGTAACGAACGACAGTCGAGCGATAGAAAACCAATAGACCGAAATTACAAAAACCGTGAAACTACTGGACTTCGACGACATCCTACACGCATAATTCCGTTGCACCGTCGCGTTTACAAGACAAAGGCGAGACGACGTACGAACCACGGACCAAGTTACATTGCACGTGGTCCGAACTCCAACAAGTTACATTCGCCGTTACGTCCCCTCTGGTAATCACGGGCGATTACACGGAAGGGTAATCTTACTCCCGTGGACACGCGACCTCTCTCGATTAGCTACGTGATTCAAGGTCGTAGCGTAATGCGCAACTCGCGCCCCGAACGAGAAGGAAAACCAACAATAACAACGAGCCCCTCGAATACTTTCGTAGCGTCGATACTCGCCCCGATCGGAGCACGCTCCTTGACAGATTATGTGTGCTCTATTCCGTCGGTTTAAAAGCCATCGCACGTGCAACTAAATGCGTTCGACGCGAACGGAGAAGGGAGAAACAGAGCGAGATTAAAGAGGCATGCGAGTGACAGGCCAGATGACAGCTGACCGAGTGACCCGTACCGTCCACCGCCCCTCCCACTCGGCGATTCTGGATTTCACACGGAATCGACAAGTTCAAAGGGAGAGGGAGGCGGGTTGTAGCTTCTTTCTTTTTTTTTTGTTTCAAAGAGAGTACGAGAGCTTACCACCTTGCTTACGGACTGGCATCCTTTTCGGCGACGATTATATCCTGGTTGCGCATACGTCGGGGACACAACACCGTGTACTGGCAGGAGGGTGGACGACGGGGGATCGGTGGAACTGCACACTGCTTTACCGGAGGGCGAAGAAACGCGAAAGAGAGTAGCACAGAGCACGGCGTGTCACTTCGATACTGCACGACGCTCGCGCACGGTTCACTATTGTCACGCGAATCGGCGACCTGTTTCACGGATGGCGTAGACGGTCGCGTACACGGCTCGGCACGTCACTCGCGAGACCTCCCGGTGGCCCGTCGAAACGTGGTAAAACGAAACGGATATAAACACAGGCCGCCACCACTCGGCCACGGGCAATATGGCGTCGCGCTTACTCTAGCAGCCGGAAAACTGACTGGTCGCGAGAACGCCACCTCCGATTGGTCGATCGCACCATGCGTGACGTCAGGTCGCCTTCTGACGCGCTCCCCCGTAAAAGCAACCCCTCGCGCGTACACCGACCGACGCGACGCGCGCCCGCACAACTTTCCCGAGACCCCGATGAAAAATTCTGTTATACTTGGACCGTACACCTACGCTGAAACAGTATTTCGTCAGAAATCAGATTTTCATGTATTCTATTTTATTACTGATAAACGAGATTATTGAAATACCGACAGTGGACGAGCCACTTACAGTTGTACTTTGGCGCGCTTCTAACGTGTGTCGCAAGCTGTCGAGGCTTATGATAACGCCATCTCGGAGTAGTAAATGAAACAGGTTAGGGGGCCCAGTTTTTGGATTTTAATTGTTTGTTTAATTAGTAAATTAAATATAAATTCTCACGTAACTAATTGAATACCGTATGCAATGACGTTTTGATAAGAAAGAGTGGATACTATAATTGAATAGGGCAGGGTACATAGTTTCTATTATTGCTTATTTTTCATGTTCCAAGGAATCTTGTCTTCCTTCGTTTCAAAGGGATCAGTGCCGTTTAAATCCTTCAGGATGTTGTATATTTAATCGGGTCTATGTATTGGTACTCATATTGTCAGCATCCCCAAAATATTCTAATAGTTTCGCGAGTGCGCGCACGTGCAGTTCACGTGGGTCAGGATCGAAAATTAAAAAGCTATAAAAATGGTACTGATGCCTATACAAAACCAAGAAAGCTATTTGAAATATGAACAGCAGGAATATGTCTCAAGATTAAAAGCTGTTGCGCATCAAAAGGAAGTAATTAAACACTGGGAACCAGCGTCTGAAGTGTATGTAACCTTCCTCTGCAACTGTAAATACTTGTATCAACTATTTAGCTACAACTTTCCTGTTTGTAAATAGTTAACTTACTTTTATTTTTTTCTGTATAAGGCGGCCACTTAAACATGCAAATGCAGGGATGGCGGTACTAGGAGCCATGTCTAGTTTAACGATTAACAGTCTTTTTAGACGCAAGTTGAAGTTACACTCAAATGGATTAGCTTTTACAGTTTGTACGATGGCAGGACCGGGGATGCTTACAGCAATCTTACACGAGTTTGTATGTCAAATTCACAATTCAGTTGAATTCAGCAAAATGTTTTCATTCTGTATGTACAAAAGCAGAGAACATTGCTTCCAATAATAAACTAACTATTGCTTTTAGGTGATTACAAATCCCATATTGCTATACGAGCGCCACTGCCCGATATGCTATGAAGTAAAAGCAGCGTTTCTTATAAACTGTACTGCTGTATTGTTTCCTTTACTCCTTGCACCATCAATAAATCTTGCGGTAATACCTCTATATACTTCTATATGTGTCGTTTACTTCGCATGATTCAGTGTGTTCTTTTTTCTGTAATTTCTGTATAGACTGCTGCGAATTTGGGATTAAGGGTACCGTACATCACCGAAGTAAGGGAGCTTGGTAAATTTTGGTGGTCTGTGGTCAAACCTGCAACTACGCAACTAACAATATTGTGTACTGTTAATTCAGTTTTCGCAAGTCTAATTACATATAGGCAACTCTTATCGATAGAGACTGTAGCAAAAGTTTTATTAGATATAGGAAAGGAGTACGACCGAGAAGAACGTGAAAAATTGGACATGTTTCAGTAACTTTTTTTCTCATTAGTTGTGCGAGTACATGCTTGTATGTGTTTACATATCTGTACGGAGTTGTTACAATAAATACTGCTGTTGGATGAAATTTTTTTATTGAATTGATGTCATCGTATGCAATTATCACACACTGCTTAAAAATTATATCTGTTTAAATTAAAAATAAACAGCTATAACAATACATTCTCTACTTGTTTAATTCTTTTTAGAGTTTTAATTACTTTAAGATCTAATACAAACTAGTATAATTTGTCTTTCGTGTCTTAACATACTTTTCCTGCCATTAATACACAGAAATTCGATTTATTATATTAGTTAATTATTGCGGTATTTGAAGAGAAAAATGAAGGCGTCTCTAACTTTAAGCATGGGAAACAATATACTTTTTCAAGCACATCGGGAATAATGACATTGTTTACTGAAATCTAAGCTGCTGAGACTTTGTCTCCGTAGGGTCCGACTTTGTAAGTACAATATATACTATCTCATTAGTAGGCAAAGAAAAACTGTTCCACGATGAAAACTTATTATACACAAGAACAATAAATAAACATTAAGAGGTGCAAATTTTTAAGCGAATAATACGATACTATATGAAAACTTTAACCCTATGTTTTAACTGTATCGCGTACATTTAACGCAATCTTAATTGCACTTAATATTCCATTCCGTAAGTAATAATCATGAAAGAATAGGTGCCACTATATCCGTAGTTCTACTATCTTTATTAAGAAATATATTGCATTATAAAGAAGATGAACATGAAACCTGATAAATGTAATAGGCACCGTTTTAAATAGTATAAAGTTGCATTCAATTACCCCTAACATCATTTTCGACTCTCCACTCCGCGGCTCAGGTTTCTGTGTAGGAAGACATTGCCGATGATGATGGGGATGCGATGAAAAACGGAATTCTATATGTTCCCACAAAAGTAATGGACACGTTTGCATAGATAACATGACCTGGGAACTAATAAATATAGAAAACAGTTGCACAGATGAGAAATGATTATGTTCTACCATTACTAATGCTTGTTCACTGGCCATTATCTTATTCCATTGATCACTAACATATTGTACACAAGAATTAACTGTGTCAGTATTGAAATAACAAATCTCATCGAAAATTTGGCACGAGTGGGGCCCGTGGCGAGGACCCCGAGGCAGTTGCTAGCATTTCTGACCATGCCAATGTGTCATGTAGTCCTGATAGCTTACAGTCACTTTTTCACTCTGGTATCGAGTCAACTTTACATTGCGTCGAATGTCTGGAGTAACTAATCCTTTATAGCCACCTTTATGCAGCAAAGAGTCTATCGTTTGTATCTGGTTCCATCCTGAACACATGAAATTCTCACTTAGCCAACTACTCGCAACTATCATTAAAGCTGTAAGAAAAATATCGTATACGAACCTTGTTCCTTCGCTACGTCCGGTAAATAAGTTGCGGTCCGTTTGTTCCCTTTTTCATTATGAAATTCAATACGTATTCCATGAACTCCTACTTCCCAATCTAAGTAATCTGTCCCATCCTCAAAATGTCGAAGTACAGAAACACTTACGTGCAAACGTGGGAGTTCATCCCGCGTTATGGGGTTGAAGCGCGAGTCCTTAAAAGCACTATAGGACATAACACATTTAAAAACCCCCCAAAAAGCATCATTATCCTCTGCCACATATTAAATAATACCTAGTGGTAGCATATTCCCGTAATCCTGCATGTAAATGCATTGCATTAAATGTACCAATGCAGCCTCGCAATCTCATATCTTTGCCAATAGTCCATGTTACAAACAATGGGCTTTAAAGTTGAATGTAAATGTCATATTAATATACAAATAACAGAATAATGCTATTATATTTGTTAACATAGGTAATATCTTTAGCAATTTGATAGATCTAGAAATAAATGCTACAAAAATAAATATGACATCTGTCAGAAAAATCCAATTATTCTGATTAATAATTAAAATTAATTTCTAGAAAGTAGGTATGTTTAAATGTGCATACGCATGTGGTGGATCTGTATGCCACAAATATACATACAACAGGATACTTAAGATTATGTATAATTGACCTAAAAATATCAAGTGTCCTGGTCAGATAATAAAAATAGATATTTCCAATGATTTCTTCTACACCGAGCATTACGTGTCGCAAGAATTGCGGAAAATATTATCAATGTCATATTCATTGAGGGGAAAAGTTTTAGGTTTCGGACGAAATCGTAGACATGAAATGCATGTACATAAGAAAGTGGAAACTGCAAGAGATACAAAGAAGATCGAGAGGATCATCGCAGAGGATCATGTGAAAAACTATTATTGCACGATAAAGGATGGAACATAAAAGTAATAAGAAATGCGAGGCGATGCCCGTGGTAAAATACTCACAACGGTTCGTTGCTGAAGTTGGGCGGTTTTGGTGGATCAAGTTGGTGCAGTTGGCAGTAAAGAACATCAAAACAATAAAAGCCCATCTCAGGCTGTACTATTATGGAATTTCGTGTACGAATACCATTCGGCAGATTTACGGTACCATTACACGGAACGCTGGAAGAGTTGTATAGCTTCTGCTTTTTCGTTCCGTAACAACTAGCTGCCATGTTTTCTTATTTAATCAACCCTTCCAACTACTGCAGGTGACTGCAGGCACGAGCGCTTTCTGAACCGTATGCATATCCCATTCACTGTTGGTGTTGCATACTAAATTGCGCGCGCGTTCCGCTAGATGTCTTGTTGTCTGAAAAACAGCTGTTTCATTGCCCGCCATTTTTCTATCGAATTTTATCACCAATTCGTATGAAATTTGGCGCGTCCCGCAGAATTGGCTTTTCTTTGTTTTATGTGCGAAAAAATTCGAACAATTTGTAAATTATGAATAGGTATTAGTATGCGGTTAGCTCTCCTCTTTGGTAATGTCCTTTAAAATTCCATGTAAAAGAGGAAGCGGAACTTTTAGCGATCTATTCGAAAAATATAAAATAAGTATGGTGTTAATACATGTCGAAACATCATTCAAGGTAGGTAGGTATATAAAGACAGTCAGTTTGGTAATATAAAATTTTTATTCATCCATCCCAATTATATGATAAGTTATTCGAACTGTTTCTTACGCTCATTTAATCGCGAATTTTTGATTTCTGATGATTCTACCGTAGGTACATACATATCGTTATGTATGGACTATTCAACATAAATTATTTAATATCAGGCACAATGCATTTTTCATCCACGGACACATTAAAAATTTGTCTGTATTCTAGAATAAAATGTTAGATTTTCTTCTCTTATTACTATGTACGTTTAAATCACACACTTGAATCGTATTTGTTAAAAGAACAGTTCCAATTATTTGCACAAGAGGAATTTAGCGGATGTTTGAAAACAATAATTTAACGTTCTATGTAACGTTATTTTATGATATTCTAACTCGACATAAATGTCAGACGAATTCGAGTGTTTTATGGGGGATTGGCAACATAAAATCACACCCCTTTACATATGATGATGAATAGCTACTTAATTTGTATGTGCACCTTTATCTCTTTCTGTTAAATTGAATTGCTAATTCTGTCTCATTAATATTAATATCAAAGTAATTTATACCAAATGTATAATTTATTTTCAACAAGAGACTCAGCATATCCTATTGTCACAAATGCACATACAATTATCCTTCAAGTACTGAATGCTCTATATCTAAGTATGTAATTGGCAGTTAATTGGACGTTATATAATGCTAAATACATAATTGGATTCTAAAAACGAACCACAGATATAATAGAACATATTAATGGCAATAAATACAAAATTGCTAATTAAAGGAAACAATTTAATAGTGTTTCTTTACTTTTACTAAATATTCTTGCTGTGATAAAAAAACAGCAATGAATAGATTGGCAGTGCATGAATCTAGCTAAGTGAAAGTGACAATAGAGGAATAAGAAAAACAAAGGCAGTAAGTCATGGAAGAACGTATCTTGCACTGTCTTCGTAATTGCAGATTGCATATTTAACATCGATTCATTGTAATGTCGTAAATGTGTCTCACTTTAAGTAATAAGTAAAAGCAGAGTAACGGTATAAGCGCTTTACATAAAGCATTAGCAATTCTATTCATGTTTCATGGATCAGATAATAATAAGAATCACAATGAGATCGTCACATTTTAACTTACAACTATATTATAACTATATTAATGCATTTTAATAGTCATAATGCAGTCCATTGCTTATTTACAGTAGAGGTCCCATTCTATCAATTTTCTTATTATACTAGCAACGCTTGTCCCCAAAATATTATTTACGTTTATAAATGAAAATTCAGTTTTGTAATATATAGGAGAATCAAAGAATTTTCATAAAACCGGCTAAAACTTTTAAAAGTATCAACTGCCAATTTAATTAATTGCAGTATATTTTAATTACCCCGTATCAGGAACTATGTATATGCTACAGTTACGTACTAACCCCATCGCTAATGCAAAGAATCCTTTCCTGTAATAAAACGCTGGACTATAATATAACTATGATTACTAAAATAAACTTCAATGTAGCAATGGTATGAAGAATTAAAACGGAAATACGATGAAATTGTTTAAGAAACTTTTCGCACACTCTTTTCCGCACTTACAATTTTCAACGAATAAATATTATATAAATAACTATTTTGCATCTGATACAATAAAAACCGTTTATTTATCATTTTATACCATTGGTACAGAGAAATCTGTATTAGTATGTTTAAAATTAGTTTATTTATTATTATATGTGAATCACTCATCACATGTAAAAAAAACAACATTAAATAAGATTCTAAGAAACTTTCTTTTTATATGATTATTTTGAAGGAATGAAGCATATTGTGTTCACTAATTGCCTAATTAATAGTAATGCAGTTTTTCATGCGAATTCCTCATAACTTGTCATAAAAATATATAATTATACAAAAATTATGCTGTAATTATTAATAACTATGTTCTATATGAATTAACAGAACATTCGTAATAGAAGAAACTATCGATAAAAAATCTGTGATCTTTCACCCTTCATTCATATATTTATGTTTATTGATCTAAGAATGATATTTTACGTTTTTCGTAGTATACGAATTAATAGAAACATATTTTCGCGTGAATTTGTACATTAAATCTTGTGAAGCAGGCAGTAAATTGCAGACAGCATCACTGTGCTATGCAATCGCTCATGTCCTCTGTATACTGCAGACATAAATGTAAATGGACATTTAATAAGTATGATGGCAAAGCTAATGATATTATTCATATTCTATGTTCTGACCTAATCGAGTCATTTTGTTTATAAACACATTGAAGCACGCGGGACTAAGTAATTACATTTTATTACAAGTTTAAAAATTCCAATATCTCACATATGCCTAATCTGATTAACGATTATTGATATTGAAGTTAAACGTTAATGCACTTTCTGGTATATCTTACGATTATTTATTCCAATTGTTAGATAAATAACAATTTCAATTATCGTAGTATGTAAAAATTATTGAAGGAATAAGCTAGTGCCATCATACATGAATACTTATTACCCTCAAGGAGAACTATGTGGTATCATATGGGGAAAAACTGTGTATGCAGAAGCATACAAAGTATAATAGGCACCACTTCAAACAAAGAAAAATTGCAAACAATAGCCGCCTCCAATGTCATTTTCGTTTACGAACTCCACGATCTGCAGGTTCTTGTGACGAAAAGCGATGAACACGAGGGGGGGGAGCAGGAGGAGGAGCGGGCGGAGGATGATGATGCGAATGTAGGGGAGGATACGATGGTCCTGTTTGATCCCACCAAAAGGAAGAGTAATCCCATACCGGTACCATCATTGGGGAAACAGAGGGCATTGGAAGAGGATGTATGAATGCGGGGTGATTACGTTGTGTCATCACTAATCCATGTTCCTGACTGGCCATGTAAGAGTTGTATTGAGTACTACTGTATGGTAAATGAGAAGTCTGGGAGATGTTAGCGTTGCAATGAACGGCAATAGAATTTTGAGATAATTGGGGCCCCTGAGTAGGACCCCAGGCCAGCTGCTAGCATCTTCGACTATGCCAATGAGTCATATAGTCTTGATAGCTTACAGTCACTTTTTCACTCTGGTATCGTGTCAACTTTACGCTACGTCTAATATCTGGAGTCACCAGTCCCTTGTAACCACCTTTATGCAGTAACGAATCTATTGTTTGTATCTGGTCCCACCCTAAACATGATAAATTCTATTTTTCAAAATAGTTATGTACGTAGAATTCGTGTAATCTTATAACAATATATTGCTCGGAGTAGTAATGTTGTCGCATAATCTGAATATATTTTTCAGAGTAGTACATCGCGAGGAGTAAAATGTACGAACCTTGCTCCGTTGCTACGTCGGGTAAATAAGTAGCAGTCCGCTTATTACCCTTCTCGTTATGAAATTCTATACGAATTCCATGGACACCTACTTCCCAATCTAAATAATCAACACCATCCTCAAAGTGTCTCAAAATTGAGACACTTACATGTAAGCGTGGAAGTTCTTCCCGTGTTATAGGATTAAAACGTGAATCTTTGAATGCACTTTAGAAAGTATCTAATGTCTTTAAGTGTATAGGGTAACAATATTATCGGAAATAAACATATAAAATAATTTACCTGGTTGTCGCGTATTCACGGAGCCCTGCGTGTAATTGCATGGCATTAAATGTACCGATACAACCTCTTAACCTCATATCTTTTCCGATAGTCCATGTCACGAACAATGGGCTGAAAAATACAAATAAATAATATTTCGCACATTTACAACATAAACGAAAACGACGTATTTTATTATTCAAATACGACAGCAATGATCTCAATGATTTTTCTAAACACCAATGATCTTTTAAAAAATTTTATTTGACACTCAATAGTTGCTAAACAATAACAAGCGTGTACAATGTAATTGATCCATTTTATTATTAAAGGCCTTCGGTGTTTATAACACAGCAAGCATTTTTAATTCATAATTAAAAGAAAAGTCTAGAAACGAAGAAGATAACAGATTATAAGCTTCCGATTAATATTTCAAACACAACAATGAAAATGTTAGACCGATAACACACGCTGATGCCAGAAATCAGTCTTTGTCTCACTGCAAGACATGAGACTCGGAAGCATCGAACATCCTAACAAAGAAACTCAAGGAGGGGGTAAAGGTACGTGGGATATACATTGGGGAAGAAAAGAGAGAGCAGCTGATGGCTCCGGTGCGTAAGAGTAAGATGGCAGCGTAGAGGAGAGAAAGATAGAGATACGAAAGAAGGACCAGGGAAGGTCACAAGTGCACAACGATGTCAGCAAGTATTATTACTCACAACGCTTCGTTGCTGAAGTTAGGCGATTTTGGAGGGTCGAGCTGATGTAATTGGCAGTAAAGGACGTCGAAACAAAAGAAGCCCATCTCTGGCTTCACTATCACACTGTTCCGCAACGGTGTACCATTCTGTAATATCGAGCCGTTGCATGGGACGCTCGACGAATTGTTCAGCTTTTGCTTTTTCGTTCCACAACAACCTGCAGCCATGTTTTCGTTATTCGACTCTCACGGCGAGCGCGACTACTGTGGACACGATCGGTCCTCGACCCACACGTCTCCCATTCTTCCCTGTCGTCGCGGGCTCGACTGTGCGCGCGTTCCGTTAGATGTCCTTATACTCGCCAAAACAGCTGTTTCATTATCCGCCATTTCTTGAAAGCGCGGCGATGAATAGTTGAACTTGAAAGTTGGCGCCACTACATGTAATTCGGTTACCGGCGAAGTCTAGCTGGCGAAGTGCAAGGATCCGAAACCGACCAAATATTGTTCCTCGCGGTTCATGTCACTGTAATTAGCATAGAAGTAGATAAAACATGTGATACACGCGTGGATGTGTGTTTGGAAGAATAGAAAGAATACCATCAAGCATTCGCAGTATACACAGTGGGCGTCGCACGATTCCAGCAAGCGAGAATGTGCCACAACAAAATTCACGTATCGTTATCAAAGTGTTTAAGCACAGAGGAATATTTGCAATACCACGAATAATCGTAGCAGCATAGGCGTCTTCTTACCAAGCAAATATACCTGCAGTTTAACTCCCAATCAGAACAACGAACGTTCGATTCTCGAAATTTGTGGTTAGAATCCCCCGAGACTCGAAAAGAATACGCGGTAGTAGTGGGATGAATTGGGCAGCAAGGACGCATACAATTGGTTTGAGAAACTATGCCGAGGGCACCGACTTTTCTAACCCCTTACCTGGCACCTGCTCGCGATGCACCGGAGAAGCCCGAGGCGTGACAGCAGATTCAACCTGGCAACGTGCACTTGCTTGTAGCTGTCCGGTATATTGCCAAGTGGCTATATTTTTTCTGACAGCTGACATCGCGTAGCCACGGTTTATCGCGTAACGGTTGTGCGTACGCTTCGTGCCGTGTGTCCAGTGAAACTACAAAGTCTCCATCTTTTTTTTCGAATATACGTGCGCGTCCTTGCGGTAAACTTAGCAACGAGCCAGGCAATCGGAGTGTAATCGTTGATTAAACAAGACAGTGTAACGATAAACATTGCTGCGTGATCGACGATCGTGAACACAAACGTAGCCAGTTTTCTTCCCAAAACCGTACCGCACTGGACCAACTGCCCGAGACCGACTTCCGAACCGGTCAATTTCGACTTTGATCCTGTCTAGAAGAAAGTCGACCGTGGGAGGTGTAGTCGAAGCGTTCTTTACGGGGGCCGTAATCCTGTCGGAGAAGGAGGATCCTGCACTATCAATGGGAATGAAAATAGGTAAGAATTCTGCTTCTATATTTATTTCACATCCGCGCGCGTGTGCGTCGCGTCGCACTATTCGAATCGCGTCCGCGATGGTCATTTCCACTCTGGTCTCTGGGACGCGGATAACTATGTACACGACGCCTGTATTTGTATTTTCTGCGTACAATTTTATACGCGAGCGTGTTATATAAAATGTGTCATAATATACTTCGAACGACCGAGTCTGTGAGTCAGGATTTACGCAATCTTAACGTGGCGCTCGAGTCGGATTATTTCAAACAGATAGGATATAATAGGAGCCTCGCACGGATATTCAATGAATGGAAAATTCGAAAGCGGGAGCGTGTTATTAGGCAACGTATGAAAATCCTGCTGCTTCTTTAATTTAATTGTCTGTCCGTCGGAGATCCGAGGTAGACGTTCCCGCGGGAAAATTCGGGTGTTCCCAGTGACGAATGCTTCCCGAGCTGGGGGAACTTTTCATTCCTTCATTCTCAGCTGCCTTTTGAGAATACCTCGCGACGCACCTTGTGATGCTTATCACTGTAATTGGCATCGCTGACATTGCCATCACACGTTCCAATTTACTCTCCGTAATTATCCACGCTTCTATGGCGTTGGTGCGCGATCGAGTCATACTTTAAGTAGCGTTAAGTAATTATAATAACAAAACGCTGCTAGTCGATTCCGTGTTTCAGTGGAGCGTCAATTTATACACGCCCGTGAGTTGAAATGCAGGCAAACAGTCTATGTTTTATTTATACTTATTCTAAACAATGTGCGTTTTATAGAAGGGTTTTTTCGAAATATTTATCATTCTTCATTCCTAGATTTATCCGTGAAAGCCATGAGCTTTTGTTCTGCAAAATATGTCTACAAAAACGTGTTGTGTTTTGCGGCGGATCGATTTGTAAAACTTTGGCGCCGTTTAAGGTAGATATGTATTTCTCGTTCAGAAACAGATTAACGTTGGCTAGCTATTCCGCGCAAACACACAAAACGCATTTACCGGTTTAACATAGTTACGGTTAGTGTTGATAATGCACTTGCATGCGCTCTACAAACGCGGTTTCACCATTTAGGCTATCAAACAAAAGTTCGAGGTCGAAGCAAAGTGTTGCAAAATATACGTAGATATTTAATACACGAAATACGTTTCACTTTTAAGGAGTCCTTCCACTGTGACGCTCTGATAAAGTACCGCTGTTTGGAACATTTTTTTGTCGCAAAAAGAATATGTTTACTAAATTCAAGTTTTCTTATATTTATTAATACGTGCTTTGAGAATACAATATTATTTTTTTCATATTTTTTTAATGCTTGCTTTCGCTAAAATAAGTCGTTATAATATGCGCTGTAAAATAAAAGACGCCTCGACTGCGTGGTCGATTTTGGTGGAACCGTGAGTTTGAAACAGAGAAACCAAAAAGATTTGTAATTGAATGACTGCCGCTATGTCAGGGACTAAGATTAATTAGATTGATGAAGAATTAACAAAGTGGCGGACGTCCAAAGTTGAACTATCGAAATTAGCTAAATGTTTAAAAATTAGCTAAACGAAAATGTGTGTTTTTATTTCGCAGCGCATATTAAACTTTTTAAAATACGAATTTTTTTGTATTCCCAAAACATTAATAAATAGAAAAAACTTCAATTTAATAAACACATTCTTTTGCGACAAAAAAAGGTTCCAAACAGCGGTACCTTATCAGGGCGTCACAGTGGAAAAACCGTTTAAAAAAGTGAACACCTTATTGTATCAACCGTACAATGATCTTAAACCCGAGATATCAATTTCACGAGGTGCATTCGTTGCGTCGGTGTGTATTGAAACAAATTAATGATTACAAAAAATCGAAGGTTCTGCGTGATGCAATCGTCACGCAATTAGTTCTCGTAGGAAAATCGCATTCCTACACACAACATTAATATCGAAAGAGGTTGCAAAGGCGTGTATACACACTCGTCTTATGCGAGCACCGCTCGCCGTAGAACTCGAACAATGCTCTTCCCGTGTCATTCTTTTCAATGATTGCAACAAGGTTGACTCTGCGTACTCTTCTCCTCTTACATACAAGTAGGTATCCCTTTCAATCTCGTCTCCTTTCTTTTTCACGCGTACGCATTTCACAATAAGCTTCTCCTACGAAAATGTATTCTCCTTTCAGTTATGTAATCGCGTCAAAGACACTTCTGATCATTATCCTTTCGTTCTGGTATATGCATACCACTCCTAATAAATGAGCAGGCGGTTTTACTTTGAATCCACCTTGACCTTCTTTTTGTACGAACAAGAATGACTCCGTCATAATATCTAGAGAAACGTGATATAGGTATCCACTTTCTCTGAGCCCGGAATGAGAAGGGAAGCATCGTTAAGGAGCTTCAAAAGAAAGCACTTTTAGTTAAGGGCCGAAGAGTTTTATAAGTAGACATGTTTTGTGTGTGTGGTATCATTTGTGGGACATGGGTATACAAAAGCATCAGTTTATAATATTCATGTACGACTATGCCTTAATAGTTGTAAAATATATTATTATAGACACTACAATTTGGTACCAGCACGAAATTATACACGCTCCTCGATGAACAACACCATGAAGGTATGCAAGGTCGGAATTCAAACAATTTGCCTCGAGAATTTCTTCAGGGTACTTACCCATCGGCTCCTTATCTCTGTCTACCTTTAAGTAATCACATGCCTATTGGGAAATCTTCGCCTTGAGACGCCACTCTCTGTCTTCGTTGTCGTTGAATGAAATCCCACACGTTTCCTCCCCACGTAGTCATGATAAATCTATTTAGATGTACATAAAATGGCACGCATCGACGAACATTGTGTGATCTTCATTCAATCCTTTATGATGAATTACCACAGATTATCTATACTTCATAAAATATTCCATTGCATATCCTTATATAAGAAAGGCGATATGGAATATTTTCTTCAACATCTATTCGATCCCTGAGTTAGGCTCTAAAATATACATATCGATGGACAAATTTATATCGATACTATCAAGGCTAATGATCGTAATGGAATGGATTAATTGTCTGTAGACAAAAGTCAGGCTGAAGAATGGGATGGTTTCATAACTGTCTTTCTTAACGACAAACGTAGCTTAAGAAATGTTACAAATTATATGTATCACTCTGGTGCATTTGCGAGGAACATATTTCGCGTTGTAGTCAAAATATTTCTTAGACGTGGTGATGCTTTCGCGAGAAAGTATGTATGTATGTATGAAACGTACTGAAGTTAAATTGTAGCAGCCCATATTTGCACGTCCGGCAATTATTCGCACTCATCTTTCATTATGAATAACTTCGAAATTTCCGTTTAACAAAACCCTGAGTAATTTCGAGCATTTTGCCGTAGAATTATCGGACTTGGCGGAACTTAAATGCTCGCAAGGTGGAACGATCATCATTTTCATAATTAAAAGTGCAGGATTAAATAGCACCGCGATGGAAGTGTCTTTAAACTTCCATAGGATTAGATGTTAACGAAATTTAGTTATAGTACGTTTGATAATAACTAGAACTACGTATAATGAAATATTTCTCTAATTTTATCGGAATTTGATCATCTTGCTTGCACAAATTCCAAAAATAATTGAAATCTTGTAAGCAAAGGATTAACCACAGGAACGTCAATCGTTAAAAAGTCGTTCAGGGTACATGGTCGAGGAATTCAATTTGCCGAGGAACCTTGCAATACATCTATGTACATATACGCTATTTTGTGTAAATTAGCACACAGGTTACTTGAACCGTGTTACTGCTCGAATCGTGCTCTGCATGAGCCACTGAATCCTCTGCCCAGCAATTACGTTTGTAATGATGTTCAAAGCGTTCGTCGTAATTGAGATTTACATTGACCGATTTCGTACCAAAGGTAAATTAAATTGAACCCATCTCTTTTATATTGTCTTAGTGAGTGTAAAGTGGGAAATAGTTTGGTACAAATGATAGGTTGCGACGTATCTAAATCATTACGCTGATTTCAATTTTACGGCTGAGGATTTTCATTTTGGGTACAAGTGTTCCTATTGGGTAGATATATTTGTTACACAGTATAATATAGATCGAATACAGTGAATCATCTTGAAAGAAGTGAGATAGATCCTTTTCAATACATCCCTGACAGTAAATTAAAAGTCTTGAGCCGTAAAAAGGCACTTTCCAGGGAGCGCGAGAAAAAGTTTCCATTAATTTTAGTACTCATCAACGTCCCTTCAAGCTAATAATGGATATTCATATTTCTGCTTCTACTACTCGCGTTACGAGCGCGCTACTGACAAAACGATAATTTCGTTCAGAATTATCGCTCCAGATACAATAAACGTTTCGACTATTTCGATTCTGCAGAAGGTTCTTCAACCTTTAACCTGGACGGAAATAGGAAAGTCGATTCGGCAACTTGCAAATCGAATCTGTTCTCATTCCATGTCTGCCAAAAGCGATGTTTTATTCACTCGCGGGGATATTGTTGGCATGGCCAACGATCGTTGGGTTGTATTTTTGGTTGGCGTATTATTTTAAATCGAGTTATATTTTATTCGGAAAGTTCTTTACCCGAGTGTCGGAGAATGAGAACGGCGCAAGACAATTTTACCTTCCTTTTAGAAATTAATGCTCAAGATTGCCCGACTGTTTCGACTCACGCCGCTCGTTAGTCTCAAAGATTCGCGCATGCGTGTGTGAACAATCGATAACTTTTGTCATTCTCGATGAATGAAAAACAAAGAGATACGTGAGAATAGTTAACGCTTCTGACTAGATGTTACACCAATATATGGCTATTTAATCTAAAACTTTCAGGAGGATCTAAGTTATTACTCTAACGTCGAAGCCCTACGTCATTAATACTATTGTATTCACATTACTAGCTATGGTTACATCTTCTATTAATGTTGATTTTTCATTCATTAATGGTACACGAGTAATCGAGCAGGCTTGCTAACTCTGTTCAACACTTTTGCGTTCCCCTAGCCAAATCAATTCGATGATTGGTGCGATGGTACCGAAATATCAAAACTACTTCATCGAACTTTGCAATCGGTAACAATATTGAGTAATTATAAAATCAACGACTGATACTGCGGGCAGAAAAAATTGCGAGAAAAGCAAGTGACGAGAGGTAGTACCAAGTAGTTTGGGCAACGGCTACGTTCGACGCCGACGAGTGTATGTAGTCTTTGTTTCCTAGCTTCTCCGTTTCCTGATTAGCGTGGCAATCGTATTCATCGCCCCTGGGCATCACGTCCTTTACGATGTTGAGGAATTGATCGAAGGGACATAGTTCCGTGCAGCCTGGAATCGTTTCGATTACGATTTGCTCGGTAACCCCCGTCCACAACAGAACCTAATACATCCAAACAGAGATGAATATTATATCTCTAATATCCAATGCAATACGTTTTCGGAATCGTGAAAATTCGAAATTCTGTCTTTTGTAGTTCAAACATTTACCCGAACGTAATAAGTTCCTTTCTTATCGCGCAGAGTTTCCAGGATAATAGTAGAACCGTATGCGGGTATAACAGGTTCATCCAATTCCAAAGCATTTGCAACTGCAGCCACATTCATTTCGTGGGCAGAGAAGAAAAACGCTTTTCTATCGTACGGCTCCAATTTACCCGCTTTGTATGCTTGGATGTCCTCTATCATTTTACGTAATAGTATACCTTGAAAAAAGGGCGGAGACGATTTTATATGTATATACGCGACAATGTAAATTTTTTTTTATAAGAAAAACGAAGGATATCCTTATACCTCCGTTCAGGCGTTTCAACGTTTTTGTGTACGATCTGAGTTTAAAGTCCAAGGCGACTATTTCCTTCATCGGGGCAGGATATACTTCCTCGGTCCATTTTGGTAGTGTCAGGTTCTGAGCAGCCTAAAATAGACGCCATTTAATTATTAAACTTTTATACGAAACGTATTCAGTGGTGCCACAGCGTAGAAGTGGCATTACCTCTTCCTTGAATAAATTGTAAAGATAAGTCACCGCGGATGTTGTGTTCACTACTTTGCCACTGTGCTGAGTTAGGTAATTCATCACATTTTTGTATTTATTTAACATATCCTGTGTACTTTGTTGATGAAGGAATCTGCTGTATTCTTCCTTGTACCTTGAATCAAAACGGAAATAAATGTCCTCGAGAATAAATACTGTTTACATTTCGATGAAGTGTGATTATAGTGCTGGACACTATTTTTTGTCGATCGGTAACGTGAAAAGTTTAACGAAATTCCTGTAAAGTAAATAGTGTATCGTCTGATACATAAATGGCATTGTTTTAAATGATCAATTATTAGTTAGAAGATGGCGTATTGTTTCAAATTTAAGAACCAGTGAGCAAGTGACTATTCAAAGCGACAAACTTTATCGCCAAAAAAATATGTCGCAATAAATTAGCTCCCGTTATAAGTTTTCTAAAGTTTTATGTAAATTTCGTGTATTAAAATTGCTTTCTCCGTCTCATTAACTTCTTACATGATTTTTATGAAGACTGTACCTATATGCCTTTTCTTTGGCATTTGTGTTTCAATTAGTGTATACATAATCATATATTCGCCAAGAAATAGTGTCGAGCACTATATAAATAATATTAAGTCGAGTGATAAGGTCCATCGAATTTGTTAACAGAACGTTAGCTCTCGTTTATACAAGTATCATCAACGTTAATCATCTGAAATCATCACTTCTTTTCAGGCCATTTTGGAATATTATTTCTATCCGTAGGTACCATGTTCTTTATTCTTACTCATTGCCAGTGTAATATTTCGACGCTGCAGAGTATTCAACTGCTCGTATTACCGCGTTTCTCGCGAGTGTTTCGCATTGCTCTTTTAATGAACGAAGCCACTAGAAAAATTACCTGGGGCAGTAATGCGGGAACAAGAGATTGTCGGCTTCGGAGGGTACGAAGAACGTTGATGTCGGAATCCAGGGTAGATGCGGATTCCAGGTTTGCTTCTCCGAGGGTGGGAATAATCCAGCCAGTACTAGCTGTAGAGACAACTGAGTCCTTGGCACAACTGTCGATCGCGCGTAGATCTTCTCCGGCCAATAATCCGTCCCGAAATATCGATCGTAACGTTGACGAAGCATTGTGCCAATCCTGTATTCGCGTAGCTTACCTTGCTACATAGTTAGACGGAACAATTACAGTTTGTGCTTGCCGATGTGCATTACTAATGGCTGCACGGTGAACAGTGAATCTCGATAATGTTTACGGTGTTTTCACATTTACGCAGATGTAATGGGGTAATGAGCACTGCGCTGACGTACGTATGTAGGTAAAAGTGAAGCATTAAATACGAATTTCAAACGTTCACTTGGATTGTTTTCATAATAAGGAGATTGTAGAAGAATATTTCTAAGAATTATAAAGAACACGAACATATGGCGACAATGAACTATTCTAGAATAAATTGTCTTCTTACTTACATTTGTCAAGTCACCATCACCCATTGGAATGTACGAATGGTCTCTATAGGGATCAGTAGGGTAATTTTGAAATTCTCGGTGGGGCACTTTGTCGCCATGCCGAAATACCTTGAAAAACATGTCGAACCATTAAAATTCCGATTTTCTGACGTCACCGACAACGATTTAAAACATTCACGAATTATTTTATACATGAGTTTTCACTTTCACTGAGAGACGTTTTTACAAGCGAGTTATATCTCGCTCGAGGACGACGCTGACGCTCGTGGCGTTCGCACTAAAATAATTTCGATAGAATAAGTATTTACCACGTGCAACAATTGTAAATCCAGATCACAATTAACCACAGTGACGGTGACGAACAGTAGGATGGCAAAGAATACCGTCGACCGATCGAGAGACATTTTTTCCCCCGACACTGATTTGCCTGACGGTCGAAGCAGGACGACAGGTACGTCCGGAATGTACAATTTCTCTCGACAATCTACGAAGAAGTATATATTCTTGCCGGTGCTTATCTAAAACAACCGGACGAGTGGGGGTGGATAAGGAACACAGGCGAACAGGTTTGCAGTTCTCTCGATTTTTATCGTCAGTTCCCCGTTTTTGCTCGTTACGTTGATCCTTTTCCCGCTGCGGAGTCGCGATCTCGTGGTACTCCTCGAAGGCCACGTACTCAAAGAATGGGAAATCTGGCGGAGCTTGTCCCCGGACTGGGCGCATCAGGTTCAGCTTCGTACACTCGAGAAATCCGTGTTTCATCGTTAAACAAAGATTACCGTGGATTGCCTTGAAGGTATTCTTGATCGGACGTGTGGTTCGTGCATGAATTTCTCCAAATCTCCCTAGAATCCACGGCCGTGCGTTGCTTAATCCGGCGTCCAAAATTAAATCGACGTTAATTACGAAAATACGTTTTTTTTTTACAAAAAACTAGCACGTTTCGGTTTGCCACGAAAAGAAGCATGTTCCATTGTTTCTGACGAATACTACCGCGTTCCGTTTCCGCCGCGAAGAATAGCACATTTCGTACTGTTGGTTGCGAAACTAGCACGTTATCTGGTTTGGCCACGAAGAATAGCACGTTTTAGATTATACTGCAGACTGAAAAACTATTACGTTTCAGCGCGTAGTATGTTTAAAAGAATTTAACTGTTGAAAATATTGTTTAATAAATAATAATTCCATCTATAATCCCTATACTACCCAGTACCCAACAAAGCATAATTTTCTCATAGTTCGGTTACTTAATTCTAAATAAAATCACGGCATCTACTTAAAGGTAAATAAAGGCATCTTATAGTTTTATCAATGTACATGTTTATTTACTTACAATTATTACCGTTGTCACTCATTTCACCAAGTAAACGTTAATTACGAAGTCTCCGAACACGGAAGATACGAAACCACGTCGTAGATTAAATTAATTATAAGTGGGAAATTCAGTATTGAAAAATGCATGTTGACACTGCATATTGCTAATCTTTCGTAGTTACAATGCTCTTATTCGTTTCACTTTGTATATATACATGATCGCATTGGTTTTATTTGAAATTTCTTAACTTCATGGGAAATTACGCAGGATGGCATTTACCCGTTTCGCTTAACATTTCGAAGTTTCTTATGTGTCCAGTACCGTGAAATTATATTAGGAAGAATATACGTACATATTCGTTGAAAGATCTTGAGATACCCGTGAAAGAGGTTAAAGATAAAAGACATTTAATCTCTCAGGCAGCAAATAAATATTCAATCCCACAAGCAACCAAAATTCGATCAAATAAGTCGAAAACCGAAACCTGGTACTTTTCGTAACGCATGTCGAAATGAAACCGGAGAAAGTAGGTGACGACTGTATTTAACTTTCCTCAATCCGACGTGGCTATAGTATGTAAAATATTTTTTCCTCAACTGTCGATCATTGGCATTAATGCAAGGAATTCTAATTTTTCGTTATGTAACATGGATGCGGTTTATGTTCTAAGCTGTACAAAACGAAATGAATTTTATAGTGAAAACGTCACGAAAGACTGGCTAGTAAAGGAACCACGTTTATGTACTTGTTAAAGATATCCTACGATAAAGTATTTTTTTCCTGAAAATGGGAAATCACCAATTATCCTGCTAATGAAATATTCAGTTGCAACGAAAGTTATTCAACCTGTATCATTAGAATATGCGTAATTGATTGATTGTATAATTGCGAAGCTTACGTCAATTTTTAATTCGACATGCCGCCATAATAACACGTTTCGTGTCGCAGCCACAAGAATATCAAGTAGAAGTTCATAAACGGTACAGAATTACCCGGGAAGATTATAAAACATTTTTACGGATCATTTTAATATATTCCTCGCAGGAACCCCGCATTAGGAGCAGGAACATGCTGTTTCTCAGCTCGCGCATATTTTTTTGCTACTTCCTTGAAAAAGAATACCTACGTGAAACCGAAATACTTGGAATTCACGACGAAAACGTTTACTGGTTTACAAACTTCCCGCTGTCTAATCAAAGTTCCGATTCTCCGAAATTATTGCACGTTCGTAAATGACAATACGAGCCTATAAAGCGTATTGTTTATGTTTTCAATAAAAGCGACAGCTACGAGGGATGCGGATTTTATTTTTTGACGATTATCTCCACGACTCGGGTGAATATTCTCCTTTATCTGAGAATTGACTGCGTATTGTATCGATAACTGTTGATGCTCAAGTTGTTGAGCTCTTCTGGAAGAAAAAGAATAGGAGAGACAAATGGCACCCAAGTATTCTTAGCCTACACGCGTTCTAGTTTCATAAGTTTATCAAGGATATGTTGCCTTGATCGTTATCAGTAACCTTTATTTGATTGCGACATTAGTAGTACATTGTGGTGCATTGGCCATTCGCCTTGTGATATTTGCTCCGTTGTGTTGGGCGCACACCCGATTAGAAGTACATACAAACTGTTCCGGGTACTTTAATGCGGTGCTTTCTATTTCATCGACATCCTGATTTTCTATACATATCGAAAACTAATCTGGCCGCTAAACTATAAAAATTACACAGCTATTCATACATTTCCTCGAGTAGGTATCTTTTGTACCTACTCAGAATCGGAGGAAAATTATTCATAAGAGGGGAAATATCCCGTGAATCACGAGTAGATATCTACATATGTCTAACTCGTTATTTTATGCAGACGTCAGTATGTATCTCTCTGTATTTAACAGTATCTGACGTATAATGGAATTCCTGGTTTAGCAATCCTGCGGTGCTTTATTTTTTCCTCTTACGACTTCCTACCGTGGACAAGGATTCCCGCTAGCGTGAGGATAAATATTGAAACAAGCAATTTATTAACACCTTCAGAAAAGAGTACAAATTTCTGCTGAACTGATTAAATTGAAAATTGCATTAAGGCGTGTATTTCACCTTGCCTTTAATTGTGAGCACTGTAGGTAAAACTAAGACTATCATACTACATATATTATGTAAACTACTATGAATAAGTCGCGTTTGCGGGTAATAGGTGTGACTGGATTTTCACATCGTTAGCGCGTCTTATCTCTTTGATTAAAAAAGAATGCTATGAATACATTCTGACTTTTATATCAGAGTAATAAATGAGTTCCATTTTACGCGATTCAATGGCACGTGTGTACGCATGTGATAGACTGTAAGGTATAGCTTAAATGGTATTTACTATGTTAATTAAGTAGCAATTTTTTTTTGACAGACGAGGCTACTAAATGGAACTCGTCCATTTCTTCATTACTCTTCCCTCGTTTATTGTTATGAGATCGCCGAACCAAAAGTTGATCAAATATGGGATAAAGATAAATATGGGACCTCTTCTTTTGATAAAGGCTTTAAAACGGATCCAGTGTTTCGCACGATTACTAAACTATCTTCTGACGTAACCAGTTACGACATTTTGGGCGAGCAAAAAATATCCTTGAATTCTTGTATATATTTCTTACATATATTTCCATACGTTACATCAGTTTCCGGGAACTCATATTGAAATATTCAAATTGCTTTTATTAATAAACAAAATGTACCTAAATGAATGATTTCGATTGCACCACGATTTCGTAGAGACCGCCAAGTGGGCACCATTATTGTTTGCATGCTCACACGATGGAAATATCAATTAATTCCTAAATAACCATCGTTAATTGATTGTTTTGTTTAACCGTGGTGCTGCATTGTACGATGTATAGTTAACATCAAATTGAGTAAATCGGTAGGATCGTTCTAAGCGGAAACATCAATTATCTGCGGTTTAATCTGAATAGGATTCGTCATACGTCTCTCGTTCCACGTAAATCGTTACGGAAATCGCTTTGGTACCGGGTACGTGGCATAAAGTGTTTATATGCACCGTCCGTTCAACGATTCGATTCCACTTTTCATAACCAAAAATGGTCAATCATGGCTCTTTTTACGTCATGATGACACAAAAAGCAAATTATTGCTCAAACTTACATCAGAATCGCATACCTTTATCAAGAACTATCTGCGATCAACATACTGAATAATGATACTAAGTCGGAGATGCCAACAAGTGGGTTTTTATTCAATGTATCAGGTATTGGCGACCATATTCCTCGATCAGGACCAATTGATCCTGCGTCGCAGCCCATTGCCGAACTATTCAGCCGCGTTTCGCGTTGGCTCTGAATCTATGAGGCGGCCGACAGTGACGAATCGCTCCCGATACCGTGCATAATTTATTTCACGGCGCTGATGCGCGATGAAACGCGTTCGCAGGATCTGGGGGCCTCGCCGGGACAGAGAACTAACGCGCTAAGAACGTCACAAGGAGGAACGAGTTGTGGGTGTGTCGCGAGTACGGTCGACCGATACACGCCTCTGTCTTATTGCGGGCACGCATGTTAAGGGGGTGAAAAAAACGCAAACCGGTCTTGAAAGACCATAACCTCTAACAACCGTACCGCTGTGGTCTTAATGAATTTTTAAAAAGATACTCTCCAGTGCGGTGTGCCGACATTATTCGCTGCTTTTCGCGCGGCGATTCCTTACTGAAAAGGTTTCATAAACTTTTATATAAAAGGAATAACCCCGTGGTCGTATTAAAACTGAACTCCGCCATTCCATCCCGCGATTGCGCGCCTTTGCGTGCTTACGGTTTTATGCACCTGCAAGCCTGGCGTCGCGAGATTATTGCAAAATTTATGAAGCCTTCGCAAAAACGGGATCATGGATGTGCATAGACGCTAAAAGTATTTTTTCCTCACCGTTTGTTGTTTCTTGGAGGTGGACTACTTATAGGCAAGAAAATACACATTGTGTACCGCAAGCAATGTTAATGGCAAAGCTTTCTATTTGTGACACGAGAAGCACGCGTGTTATTGTTCAGATTTCGACTAACTCTTGTAGGAGCACGTGTATACAGAAATAAGTTGCGTTTTCGCGATCGTAATGATGCAAGACAATCGCTCGTTTATCTTACTCTGTAATGTGTTCTGCGAATTGTTGATTAATTCCACCTACCTCGTGAGATACATATTTCAAACACCTATCGATTCTTGCGTCTGCACGTTTGTTGATCTCCAGATACCGTGAGCCGCGTCACTTTATGCAAAATTTCCGTTAGATTGATACTATTCTCTCTCTCCCCGGCTGGCGCGATCGCTTCCCATCCTTCGGTTTGCCTTTTTTAAAGATTCGTTGCAACGATTGGACTTTTATCCATCGACACGTCTCTGGAGTGGTGTATCGACTATTCGATTGCACGTTCAAGGCTCCGTTAACCTTCACTTGGATTTTCCAGCATAACTATCGCGACGTTTCTGCGCGTGCATTCACGCGCGCTGTTGCCGGAATTTCTTGCTCGATGCCGTCCATTTGTTTGGCAAATTTATTCGCATACCAGCCTGACATTTAGTGATATATCGTCGCCCCGAGGAATCATGAACGTCATGTTTCCTACGTGCTACCAATTACGCAGCCAATAGTGTTCGCGCGTGATTTAACCCTTGCGACCCGACGTAAAATGGTAGACGTTCGGATATAGCGTATTGTTAAATAAAATTAGAAAACACATCGATAGAATGCATGAAATTATTGTACAGGGTGTTAAAATATAATACCGCCTTAATTTTTATTAAAAATATGCAACATAGGTTAAAATAAATACGAAAAAGTTACTTCAAGTTACATGGCACGTCACCCGACCGCATACGATGGATCGCGTTGACGTACATGGTACGCCCTTCGGGTCGGAGGGGTTAACTGCGTGAAGGAATAATACATCTCGGATGTCGAACATGCAGATCCTTAATCCAACGGCCTTGCGTCTATGGGCGGGCATAAAAGTGAGTGGAACAGAAGATAAAAAAAAAGTAGAATGCCGGATCCGAAATGTGTTAATGTCTCCTGGGGCATAAAATCCTCATACATCACGTTTGAGTCGTAAATGTTCCATGGCGTTACCTGTAGCGCGATACTCGCGCTTATCGGTGCAATAAATTTAAAAAAAAAGAAACGCATGATATTCTATGATGCCGTGTATCGAGTTGAACAGATAATGTATTTTTAATTGACGAAGGTGTACAAGTATGAATTGTAATGTTAAAGCAGGCTGGAAACACCATTAACGGCGTTTAATTATCCAATTTATAAAGGCATCGTGAAGTTTTATGCAGGCTCGAATCAATGTGCAATAGTATCTACAGTGATATATCGTCCAGAAATGTCAAATGGTGCACGCCAGCTTTCCATTTCGACAGCCTAAAAATGCAAAAATGTAATCGAGTTTGTGGGCCAGGAGGATGTCATTATGAACCTCTCATTAATCGAAATCGCGATGTTCAGCGTTATCCCTCGCCGAGGCTTACACTCGAACACGTTTCGAAGGTTATATATGATTTTTAATCCGACTGCAGATGCAACCTTCTGATTGGTACGAGATGCAGAGCGAAGCTCCCATTATTACGCGGGGAATTAATAATGGATGTGCCAGGTTGCAAGGCAACAGCGTCACAAATTAGACGAGCTTCTTATCGCGAATGTACAGCCACGTGCACGCCTCTCTTGTAATCCGCAATCACTGGTGCATTATAATTTGTAATGAGTGGAACAACATTGAACGGGAAATACATTTGTCATTATTAAATCACATAGCCTAATTACAATGCCGAGATACTGACTGTGAGATGCGGAGTTTGCGAAGAGGTTTGCATGAGTTCTGACTCGCAACGTTTCGAAGAAAAAGATTCGTCTGGTATTTTGAACGAAAAATGTTATCTCCTTCCGGCGCGAATTCTCTGAAATCCATATAGAAACATGTTCTATGAATATATGTAAATATATTTCGAAGCATTCTAATGATGTGGGTCACAAGGTTACCAACGGATTTCGCAAATATTTTTGTACGTTACGCAGTACGCCGAACGTCGAAACAAGGAAACTTGGGGAAAAAGAAACGGAAGGATAGCCTGATAGAACCGCATCGTTGCTAGCTACTGCAGCTGCAGTTGCAGTTGTAGTCTGACTGCAAACCGCTGAGAAGGGAAATCCAATACCATGGAATTGAATAACGTATCGACAGACGTCGTAGGATGCGAAGGCACGTTCGGGAACAACTTCCTTCTGTAGGAACCACGGTAGATCAGCTCGAAATCGATAGACTACATTCAGCAGCTTCAGTACTGAATCCGCCTTAATGCAATACCTTTCTTTTTCGTCTCCCCCAGTTTCTCACCTGTCTAACAACGGCGCTCTTTCCTTCGTGGAAACAGTGTCGGAAAGGGTGGATAATATTCCTAATAGTATCTTAAAACCTTGTGAAGTTTATAAAAACACGTGGAAGAAAAAGTGGCGTTCTCCTAAGTTTTGTTCGTCTCGTTCGTCTTGGTGCTGGGCAGCCTCATATACTAGAATTATACTACAAACTAGAATTTATAAGCAGAGCGTGTGAAATGATTTTCGTCATATATAGTAGTATGTGCCGCAAAAAATATGGGAAAGAATTATTAAGCTGGTGAGACGAAGCAAATGATATGGCACATGGTTAATTTGAAAGTTGCGAGATAAGGTCGTTATTTGTACCTCCTGTGGCAAATTTGTTTGGAAGGCTCGATGAAAGGGAATCGTTTAGGCTAAGACAGGACGGAAGGAGTAATATGGGTCACCGGAAGTACGGGTAAATTATCCAGCGTAGGTACAAACGAGCTTATGTTCCAGGACACGAACGAAGTTAGACCTTGGACTAGTAACCCACATAATGCACACGGAGGCTACGTGATCGTCCTTCGAATATCGAGAATACTCATGCACGCGTAGGTACTTCAACCATTTCACAGCCCTCAAATTTGATCAAGCAGTAGCTTTGCTTTCGTTGTTAAATTCTATTAATAAAATGGTTGATATTCGAAGATACCGCACTTCGCCCATCGATATTTGGAAATAGGTCACGAATGTGTTGCACGTTGGTTGTCTGAAATGACGCATTCGAGCCAAGACACACGGTGAACTAGCAAACAGTAAAATGTTATTTTTATTTGTCGTATCACTTCGGCATCCAAAGACCCGATCTAAATCAACACGGAACCAAGATATCAGAATGCAACCAACATAGGGGCCTGAGAGTCTCAGGCTGAGACACGACTTGGGCCACCCTGGGATTAAAGGATCCTGACTGGGACCACTTCCGAACCAAGGGCGCCGTTGAGTCAATCGTAGAATCAGAAGACCTTATTGGGGTCACCCGTTCAGTCAGCCTTCTTCTAAGGAACAAGATCCAGGTTGGTCAGTATCGGGTCTTTGGATCTTCAACTGCTTTGTGTTGGCTCTCTGTGTTCCAAGTCAGCCCGAATCAACACCATGTATTTAAAATCATCTGGAGTGCAAGCTTACGTGAAGTAAAAGCGTTTTTTACACTATGTGTCACACTATGTGAACAGATTATGTCGTGCTTCGATTATTAACTGGATTTTTTGTAAATGTTTTCTTGATTTTTTTATTTCAGACCAACGTCGCTGCTGTTTAATCAGGTATTAATCGAGGTCGAAGTGAATATTTTGGACCTCAAGGAGATATACATCCTGCATGGTATCAACAGCGTTATTTTGTGCGGGGAAGAGCAAAAGTGGAGGTGAGTCGCACTATTTTCCAAAATTCGTGTAAATTCAGATAGAATAACTTGTTGGTAATCTTACCTGTCTTAATAACGGCAAATGCAAATAATGACCCCTTGTTTTTAAAGTAAGCAATTGTAATTACTCTTGTTGCCTATATCACTTTGCATGATTGCACGTGAGGGAAATGGGAGTAACTAATTTCCAGCGCGAGTGCGCTGTATTATATAATAGCGTTCATTTTTATTTCATCTTGTGTACCTACATTGGATTTTTTTTTCACGCTCCGATAAATCGAGCCTCGTAGTTGTTTCTCGATTGAGTCTGAAGACCTAGTCGAGCGTGTCACATCCAGCAAGCTGAATTCCATTAACACTGGTGCATTCAACCCCGATTCTAGATTAAATTGAATTTATTTTGCAAGAAACGCGGTCATGTACCCTAACATACAGTGCTTGGCCAGATGGTTTACGAATCAGGCGATTCTTTAAATCGAAACCAGTTCCCGTTTGAAGTGAAGTGTTGCCCGATAAATAATTGAACGATTAGTCCTCGAGAACTGCTCTAATGGCTAAAGTTCAGCAATGACTTCGCCTCTTCGGTTGTGCATACACATCCAAACGTATACACGTTAATAAAATTTCTAGAATGTTCATAAAATTAATGTCACTTCGTTTATAAACCTGTTTACTTTCATTTTCTTCGTTTTCTTGTATATTGAGTTATCAGATTCGTTTCTCTTATTTTGTTTCCCGGCTAACATCAAGTACATCACTGATAAATTTCTGATCGTGCAAAGTTTATGCGAAGATTTCCCGCTTCCGAAGCCGGTGCATAACTTTATACAAAGTGTGTTCGGAATATGAATGAAGTAGTTGATTGGCTTACGATCTTATGATACTTTTTATGATCCCGCGGACTTGAATATTTTACCGTGTATTTTAAGGACGGATTGCGCCTTGTTGGGCCGAAAAATAGGTAATTCTTTGTGAATTTTTGGTACAAAAACGGCTCGACAGATTAGTTTGAGGTTTGGCTGTTGAGGCAGGCTGTTTTATGCTATCTTGAACTGTTGTTCTGAATTTTTTTGTGACAGTGAAAAAACAAGGCAGATACAGGAATAGCGTTGAAAAATAATCGGGTGGCCATGGCGTTGACGAAAAGTACTGTAAGGGTTATCCGATACATAAAAGGGAAAACAGATTCTCATATTATAAGAATATGGCTACGGGTGATAGTAGATGCACTAAGAAAAAGAAAAAAATAGTAAAATGGCAACCTGAGAAAGGTTTTTCCCAAAAATCGGAAAAACTTTTTTAATTAAACCCATAGTCACATTGATTTAGTTTAAGAATTTCTTTTCCTTTTTGTGTTCCGGATAACCCTTACAGTGCTTTTAGTCAACGCCAGGGCCACCCGATTATTTTTCAACGCTCTCGCTGTATCTGCCATACTTTTTTTTTCACTGTCACACAACAATTCAGAACAATAGTTCAAAATACAATAACACAGCCTGGCAAAGAATTACTTATTTTCGGACTAACAAGGCGCAATCGTCGGCCCCTTAAATCGTTGATCTATAAATGCGCGGATTCTGTGTTCTACTTTCTCGCATCTGTGGTCGGGATGGTTTCGTAATTATTGAACATACGAAAAAAATTGCGTCAGTCTGGGAACAAGTTTCGCCGATAAAAACTAATCTGATTCAAAGTTATAAATTATTTTCTGTAATGCTTGCTTCCTGCAAGCCAATACCAGTAATGGTTTAGAAAGTAATTAGAAACTCGCAATAAAATGAAACAAACATTTGGAATTACCGCCCGCGAACTTGGGCTTGCAAAAAGAACTAAAGGTTTTGTGTGAATAATATACCTACTGCTTACAATAATGCCTGGAAATGGTCATCAACTTAACGTGAACATTTTTAAGTTTTGAAACATTACGATAGCTGTGTAGTTCGTTTAATATCAAAATTGGTTTCACTGGAATTGTTTTAACTAATCTGACACCCCACAACAGCTCGTATACCATTTTCTGTATTTTGAGACCTAACATTCGGACAAATGATACCATTTCAACACAGTATTTTCTTCTTCCCAACTTTTGCCACGCTATCTGTCTCACTTTGCTCGCGTATATCAAAGTTTCCCTCAAGGTCCGACTGTTTAAATTGCTGTCATAAATTTTGCGTCTAGTCATTCTATTCTAACTAGGCATTCTAACTAGTCGTCTTTCCTCCAAATAAATACCAAGTTTGTCGTATATAAGTTGTTTCGTATAATGTTGTGGTATGAGAAACGAATTAAACTTCAGCTGGTTTTATTTGATTATTTATTTATTTATTTTATTATTTTATTAGTTATTTATTATTTTATTTTCACCCAGTTTTATTTTATCATAATTTTCCTGTCAATGAATTAATAACGTACTCGAGATCTATTTTATTCAATCTTCGGCCACTCAAAAGTTGACGTGAAAAGCGATCCTTCAAAAATTGATGAAACCACGGTTCCTTCCGCGAGAGATAGTAAATTCAATGTTCACGGACTCCAGCAAGGAAGTGCTCGATAATGGCAGCGGCGAATACTGTCGAAAGGAATTGAGGTAGACGGTGGATGACTTTTCCTTGAATATTTGAAAAATGGCCTCTTACGTTTTCATTGCGTTTTGGAAAGTACATTAGTAACCCCTTTGAAATATGTATTTTCCATGAGCGTATGTAATAATTCAAATGATCGTGCGATAAGTTTAAGAAAAGAATGATACTTTGTCAGACAACTATGAAACGAGCATTCGCGAGATTTCCTTGTGACGCAAGAGCCTGTTAACATTTGATCACCGCCACGTTTAGAAATTTCGCTGTACTGTGAAAGAGTCGTTAAAATATTGCCTTCATTTTCATTCGTTTGTCTTGAAAAGTTGATTACGTCACGCGGGCAAACTTGCATAAAAGCTTTGAAGAAAAGTTGAGAAAGTTTCTGAGCAAATTGACTGAAGGTCGTATTAAGGCTACTGGTACCTTGCCGCAAACGAAATGGCTAAAATCAAAATTGTTGAAGAGCTGCTTCTGAGTTCCTTGTACGCTTCCACGACCGCTTGTTTAGTGACCTATCAGGATTCACTAAAATGCGAAAACGTTTTAACCGTGGAACGTAATTACCTGTTGAAATCCCGTGAAATTACCGCCCTTGCTAATCCCAACTACTTGCCTGAAATTTATAACACAGACTTTACCCAAGTTAAACATGAAAAAGTATTTTCCTAACAGTTAAATGCCCCTTTCAAGAAGGTGATTCAATAGGCACCGTTCGGTTTAAATTAAATTTTTAATATTGATATTTGATGCCTTTTTATATCGTAGCGTATCTCGCGCATAAAATATTCAGTATTCAAGTTCGATCGTACGGTAACAGTTATTAAATTCCCTCCACTTCTGTATCAGCGTTTCCATAAATCGCCGACCGCCGCGCAAATGCATTTTAATTTAGAGGTCAGGGCACGGAGCAATCATTCGAAACTGATGAATTATTGGACGGTTCGTTCCAATAATGAGCCGGATTAAGACGACTAAACTCCGCGTGACAAGTGACTGGAAAGGGCACCATTGAGCACAGTTGCTACTTCTCCGCCAGTTAATCTCCGTAAATTCGGTCATCCGACGGTTTGGAGTCTGGATCTAGGTGCTCTCGTGAGAATGTACCCGCTTCTATGACACCGTGAATGCGTCGGGCGCGTTCATAGGCGAATTAGGGAGAGGGGGAAATTTAAATCATGTCCGCCTACGTCCTGATATGTATGTGCTCCCCGAGTCTCGCTTGGAAAATAGTTTCCCTGAATCGTAATAATTCGAATGACGTTAAAGGTAACATTGAAATACGCGCGAGACACATTTGCATCCGGACGGAAAATGTGAAGAGATTAAAAACGTACAGGAGAAATAACGAGTTCGTTCGTGGATCGCGTGAAGATATTCCTGTGGCCGGGTAGAGCGAAATACATTGTGTAGCGATGCCTGAATAAAACATGAGTAATTCTTTACCTCGATTCTGGTGTTAGGAACTGACAAATACTTGCCGAGGATTTCAATGCTCTCCCTATGAAAATCGAAAGGAGCGTAAGTGGCAGCGATCGGGGCCTGAGTGGCCGGAAATGCTATTTTCACGGTTTGCCAGAGTTGAAAGAGTTCTATACTATACCAATCCCGAATAATAGGACAAACTCTGTTTTATAAATAAGGAAAAAAAACACACTTGACTCTCTTTCATCGCACTGTATTGGAAATTAATTTCGTTGCTTTGTTCGAGCAAAATGTGGCCTTCGACGTTCGAAGATAAAAGCTTCAAGATTTCAAAACGGGACCATTATGTGTACCTACTGATAAATGTGTATATTATTGCTTATACTGATCGGAAAAGTAAGGATTCTAGATAGACGTTGCAGAAATTGACACCGCTGTAAAGGGAAAGTCAATAGGTATATCTTTTGTTCGGTGACCTGGCTTTCGGGCTCGTGTACTCCTGAAGAGATATTTCCGATTAGCCGCAAGTTGGTTCTCGCGGAATAGAAGGCTGTTTTTCAAGCTACAGGGATTTTACGATTTTAGAAAAGATTCTTAGAGGTGCCCATTACCTACGTCTTTGCCGTTGTAATTTCATGTGTCACGTATCTCCTACAAATTACGCTTGAAACTCTCGCAGAGCTGTACAACGAATTTTTTTTTATAAATCATGCGTGTCGCAACGAACGTACATGATCAGTTACCCAATTAACGGGAAACAGGTTTTATAAACAGCTTTACACTAATCTTATCCAAAACGCTTAATCATCTCTTGCAGATATCAACATATTATGTACAATTGCTGATATGGCCTGCTTTTCACGAACCACCTGCTTTTAAGAACTCGGTAAACAAAATTATGCATGCTTGAGTAGAATTTGAATCGTTATACATTCCGTATTCCGTAACCTACTCTCATTATATCTTTCACATCTGGAATTAAAATTTTAGCGACGTAAATAACTTCGTTGAAGACTTTTAAATCGCAGTTCCTTATTCACGGTGCGTGAAAAATTCACATCGCGAGTAAAACATTAAAATTACCGTTGCCGGAAACAAGGACTTTGCACAAGGGAGGATGCACGCTATGTAATGCATCTGTTGCCTATATATCTGTCTACTATCTACCCGCGTATTTATCACCCACGTGTATGTGTATACTTCTTATGTGGCGGTCCGTCTATCCTTGCCCTGCTTCCAACAGCTTCAAGAGAGATTTCCGCGAGATTTACAGTTTTCTGAATTTATCTGAATGCCCCTCGCCTCTACTCCCTATCCCCCATTTCCTGGTGTCCTTCAGAGAACGTCTTTTTATCATTTCACTTCGAAAAATCTTTCGCGTTACGATGCTTCCTGCGGCTTCGCGCACCAGAACACCCTCTATAAATCGCGTTGAATACGTGTTTACTTTGTATTCGTCATGGTATGTACAATACTCGTATAAAAAGGTGTATCCTGCAGTCCCCCGTGTGCAATTACACGGAAACAAAAATTGTCGTGCGTCACACGGGAGAAAGTTGAGTAAATCTTGGTTTTTATAAACGTAGGTACTTTGTGCCAGCTGAATTCTTTGCTGACGTGACTGTGATTTTACTAGCATAAGTACGTAATTACTTGTGGAACTTATAATCTCAATATGCTTCTTATGAAATCACGCCATACTGAGAGGAAATATTCATTCGCGCGAAATTCGCATTGTTCCATTCCCAGTCGCCAGGTTAAACAATTAGGGTTTTAAGAACGTCCGGGGTGAAATTAATTCTGGGAATCCGATCTCATTAAGGTCATCCTTTTGGGCGTAGGTTTAATTAATTCCTGTCGGTTCCTCGTCAAGAACCGTGATGAAAAATTAAACTTTGGTTGTAGAATAATTGAAGTTACCCGGTGGAAATGTTGCGAACAAAAGTCTAAATTGTACGAAATATATGTATGTATATGAATCTGTGCAGAATACATTGTCGCTTTCGGAGCATTAATTTTTTCCGAACGCCGTTGAGCTAGTATAGGTGACCATTTTGTAGGTCGTTTTAGGTCGGCCTCCTTCGTGTACGAAGGGATCCCAAGGTTCTTTTCTTCACCTTCTTTCCATTTCCAAGATCACCTATTATCGCGGGAAACTCGCTGGCGTAAGCGTTACTTCCTTTATTGCCTGGCCGCAGATTGAGTAGCACTACTGGCATCAAGTAGAGTCATCTGTCCGTGATCAGACCAAGGCTGCTTTCTAGGAAGATGATTGCCTCTATAGACTTTTTTTTAACAGCTATGTTTATCGGCAATTTTAACACATCATAACACATCGTACAACATATAAAATATTTTAAATATTGTATAATTTTGGTAACATGTATTTTGATTTTCTGACTAGTTTCATTATATCTTTAGCTTGTTTCACGAAGATCGTAATCCGTACGGATTTCCCATAGTAACTGAATGATGCAAAAGTTTTGGCACTCTAGTTGAAACTTCCCCATAAGATACCTTTCAAGATAGTTAACGAGTACTTAACCATGTGGAGCCCTGTCTTCCCCTCAACGGATACCTAGACACATCCTATCCTCGTTTTAAGATCACGCCCTCAGTAATCGCCCAAGTTCTGTCTTTCTCGCGAGACTTCGCCCTTCGCTATGTCGATATGAACAGAATCGTGTTAAACTATCTCGAGTAAATCATGGCGCAGTTACCGTCACACATATGTATGCAATATGAAAATGCTTCTTGTCGTCTCGTTCGTGTACTTTGAGAAGCGATGATATTAATGAAAGTATTCATAAAATGTTTTATCGCGTGGAGGATTCCAGTAGCGAAAGCAGGTAAAAGTAAAGCATAAGTTTGATGCTGAAATATTAGTTTTTTCTCTCTTTGTTTCCTTCGCGAGTCATCAAAAGCTGTCGGCTTTTCAAAAACGTTTAGTACGTAGGAGACGTCCGAAAAGGATTCCAAGGGTTGCTGGGTATCGCGCACCCCCTTGTGACTTGAAAAGAAGAATAGGTATCCTTTCTCGAGAGAAAAATCTGAGTTAAAACGATATTTCGCGCGTCTCAGTTCGCGTCCCGATTTTCACCTTCCATCGATCTAGAACGGAGAAAATTGTTTCGATATGATAGATCGATTTCCCTTAACGAAGGCAAAGACCTTGCAGAGGTTGGTGTAGATCCCCGACTCGTTCGTTAACGAGAATGCCGACTGTTAGCTATTCTTCGCTTTGAAGGAACCACCGACGAACGAGGAGGGCAAAGAAACGAATAAAGGATCGCATAATACGAAAGTTGGGGACGGGCCCTCCTCTTTCACTTTTTTCTCTAAAATCTTTCTAGAAAATCGTGCATTCTATCATAGGGACGTTCCTTCCTTTCGGGTAAGAATGTCTTCCTTTGAGCCCCGTATTCATGAAAAAGATTCCCTCGTATTTTCCAGTGAAATCATTGTTACGAACTTGACTTTCAGTTTGAGAAAAGAATTAAGAGCGTTTGAAGATTGTTTAATACAACGAAGGCAGTGAAAATGCAAAGTTTCGTTAAGTATTAAAGCACCGACGGGGGATATTAATGCCGTCCACATAAAATGATGCGGATATCCGGTAGAATGGCGAGGTAAGTGTAAACACTTCAACGATCATGGCTGTTGCTAATGACAAACAAAAGAGCGTAACTGCTTCATAAAATCGCGGAGAGATTTCCAACTCCGCTGTAACGAGGGCATGGAAGAAAGATCAACAGAAATGCGATCAATAGACGAGTTGGAGAACGCGTAAGGCCATTGAAAAAACAACCTACGTTCGACGTTACGAGGGAAAATTAGGACGAGACTATAAAATCACGAAAAGATAACGCGATGATAACGACAATAAGCCTGAACTATGCGCCACAATCCTAAAATCATCGTGGGAACTAAAAAAGAAAAAAAATGGTGCGTTTATATTTAAAGGATTTTAGACTAAACTAAAAACAAAGAAGAAGTGGAATTAGAATACACCGATGTCAATGGATCTTTACACCAAAGGACCTGCAAAGCAGGAAACCCGCCCGAGGATCCGCAATCGCGATAGCTCCCCCATACATCTCGATCAACCAAAAAAAAGAAAGAAAAAAAAAGAAGCCCCCCGTCGGGGGCAAGATAAACAAAAACAGAGGGCAGGTGAGAGAAAGGGTTAAAGTAGCAAAGCAAGGATGTTAGAGCCATCCAGCAGACGTCGACGGTCTGTGTGCTCCGGCCGCGGAGGCTGCGCGGAAAAATCGATAGCAAACGCGAACCGACGGCGTCGTCGTCGGCGGCGGCGGCAATGGTAGCGGTGGCGGTGGTAGCGACGGTGGTGGTGGTGGCGGCGACGATGGTGGTGGTGGTGGCGAGTAGCAGGATAGAGTCCGATGGTGCAGTCACCGTTGGGACCGGCAGCCCAAAAGACACACGCGGACCTCGCACGTTCTCCACCCTCCCCACCCCTTCCCCCGTACGGAGCACCCCCATCCGACACCTATTCGTACTCGAACTGTTTTTTCGCACGACCCTGAGAGAACGTGCCGTGCCCGGAACGGGACTGGTTTCCCCGGCGGAGCACGCTGTCTGGTCCCCAGGCTACGGACGGGCGCAAAAGGAGCCGTCGTCGCGCATCGGCGGCCGCGGTGGCTCGTTTACCGGACGTGCAGTGGGTGTGTGATAGCGAATGCAATGCTGGTGACGCGACGTGACACAACGGGACACAACGTGACGGCGATACGACGCGGCATGACGGCGCTTCCTCGGCTCTCACGGCACTCCTGCCTGCCCTCCTGCTGCGGAACCGATCGCGTGTGAGCCGAGATGAATGCACGTTGTGACGCGTGACCACACCACCGGCCCCGGCACACGCCACACGCCGCTCGAACACGGCTCCTGGGACTTTTGCTCCGGCTCCTGCGGCTCGCCGTTCTCGTACACGTTCCCGACAGTGGATGATAAATGTTTAAGTGAACGGTAAATGTCACCCCCCCCCCCCCCCCCCACCGGCAGCCGGACGAGCAGCCGTACAATGTGCGCGTACGTTCCAACGGATCCGCGCGTGACTCGGCCCCCTCGATATTTTCGGTGTAATTTCGAGTCGGGCAGATGCATCGTGTCAACCTGTCTTTGCGGGGATTTCGGGGCTTACTGGCTCAGAAGTTTCTCGCGGAATATGCCATGCTACGCTACGCGCCTTTTAGAGGACAACGACCCCGTGTACCTTGCTTCCTTCCGAGCCTGTCTGATACGCTCGCTCGCTTAACCGCTTCAATCTTTTCCCGTCCCCGTGTCTGGCCTAAAGTGTAGGCAGATAGTTGTTAATCGTACATCTGGGATACTAGAATTGCTGGAATATAGAATGTTACCGCGGAATGAGGATCATCCTGTTTGTTAAAGCTTAGCTTCGTGTTTCTGTGCAGCTTCGAAACGAGAGTTGATGTGCACGAATGTCAAAACATGCCCCTTAACGCGTCCGCGGTGTTGGCGAAACTGCGGCCAACTTTCAATCATATTAGGACGTTTACAGCGGGAACGTTGTGTGATACTTTCAACAACGCCGCGCAATGTGCAACACTAAAGTCGTTAGTACCGCTACAACTAGACCGAATGCGGTTTTTGCGGTGCTGGAATTTCTGTCGGTGTCCGCGTAGCGTTATTTATTGTTCGTAATTTATCGAAGCATCGTTTTGTCGCGTTGCAACTAAATCTCTCGTTGAACGTACACAGTGATACGTGTTTGTTGGAATTACAGTTGAAATACCGTCTCACCCTTCTTGTATCTTTTTCTTCCGGCACTAGTTTTTGCTTTACGCAATTTCGGCGCAAACTATTGAGGCAGCGAAATGCAACCCCGTTTCGTTAATTCGATCTCTCTTTGGATTTCGTTTTACATCTTCCCTTGGTTCTTTCATTCTCTTTTGTCTCTGTTGCTGCATGAGCATTATTAATCAGCGTCGCGGCTTACTACAATGCATCCCAACGTGCATAACACTGAAATATTCTCTTGTATGTACGTTCTCCCCTTCTTCCATCATTCTTTCACTCCGTGTCACTTCTCTGCCTCAAGAGCAATCCTCCACTCTCGTCAAGCCTATTCCAACGTATCCCTGTACACAGGCCAACATAAGCGTGAAAGGTTAAAGACGTTACAAGCTCTTAAATCCCGTGCAATTATTATTTCACCTCTTGACGGATCATCTAGCTCGAAGCTACGCGAGATACAACCCGTTTGTACGATTTTATCTGCAATTGTGTGTTCTATAGACGGCTCCGTTCCTTTAAAAATGTCTTCCCACTTCGAGATTCATATCATATTGTTACAGATCGAACGCCTCGATCTTATTATTGTTCGCAAACTACCCTCAACACTCATCAAAGCAGTTCGACATTCCTCGTATAATTGTAGCCGCAAATTATCCTCTTTGAGCCGGCCGCGAAAGCTCGATATTCGGTACTCCAAGATACACGAGATACCACTTTGATCACTTAATTGACTGGACGGTCTGGCAGTAATTAGCGAATGGTCCTCGAGTCACTTTTTACGGGCGACTTACGAAACGCGAGTAGTAAAGCTTGGAACGTAGCGAGGTCCGTCGTGACTTTACACTTTATAGATAGCGTGTCAAGTGATTCGGATGCTAATCTTCAACTTAAACGTCTAATCGTGTTTATGCAAGTGGCTGTAGATGAATTCTGTTGTTGCAATGTCCCCTGTTCGTGTACTTCATCGCGCACTTACTTGCCCACGCCTCGCGGTGCACTTTCGTCATGAATAAGGTCACAGAATTTGTCAGGCATGGTGCCTCTATCCGTCACGAATTTTCATTTTCTCAAAGGTTTTTTGCTTCCGGTCACGTTCCACGAATAAACTGTATTACTCTCCAATTCGCGGTATATCCCTCCCTTTGTGCTCGATCTCTGGCGATTGGCCGGGATGTTCCAAATAGTTTGTGGTTGCACCGTGCTTTAGGGTCTCCGGTATAGTGATCCCCTCGCGAAACATAGTCACGCTGATGCGCTCATTTACGGAGGCAGAATTTCAGAGAGGACGAATTTTATTCGGCAAGTGAACTGTTATTCTTCGACGGTCCCCGAATAAATTATATCACAGTCGAAATGATCCATAAGTTATCTGTGCAAAACCATCCGTCGTATTTTCACCGCACCTAAAATACTTTATGACCGATTTTGATAATTTTTTTCTCTTTCATTTTGGAATAAGCTAACTATCATTCAGTTCAGGGATTATTATGAACTTCTTATTCGTCTTATACTTCGTTGTAAATTAAAGCGACGAGAGAAAAGGTATCATCTGCCCATTTCGGAAATGTCAACGGGAACAAAGTGGCCATCTATGAACCAACAGAATTGTAGAATAGAAAAATAGTAGTTAAGAACGGCCAGAACAGTGAGTTGTTCGGGGGGGGGTATCCTTAGGGTCGATATCTTGTTATCGGAAAGCGCTAGTCATTCTGATAAAACGATATGGCGGGTTTCGAGATAAATTACAAAACAGCAACAACGTATCGAGCGAAATGATTTTCACAATAACACACGACACGGCGTTCCGTTTTCGCCGCTGTGCCAAGACACAAAACTCACCGTAAAATCTGCGCGTCGCAAACAGAACCGCTAGGTACATATAAAAATAGAGGACATTCGACATACGTTCAATTTATGTTCCCTCCTTTCCACGTGAAACCTATGTGAAGGTTATTTTATGTTATACTCATTTTATGGTATCAGATATCGTTCCGTATCGTTTCCTTTTTAAACCGATCGTAGAAAGAGAAATATTTCGATAAACGTTTATTTCCATACACGAAGCGCCCGATCGCAAGTGTATCATTCAGCATCAGTCCGACAGCGGACGCCCGGTGATAGCGGAACGTCAGAACAATATTCCAAAAGACACGGTTTAAATCCAGAAGCCTGGAACTTTAGCAATTCTGTTCGTGAAAGCGTCAAGCATTTCGTATCGATTACAGTTCCTTCACTTTCTTACTCTGCTACGCATTTTACCATCTTCCGCCGAATGCACGCGTGCCGTTGACATACAAATTTTCACGGTACCTGACCCAGGGGTTGGGAAAAATGTAGATCGAACCGGCGATTTACCGCGAGGGGTGGTTGAAAGACGCGGAAGAGAAATGAGCTCGACGAGACGGAAGAGTCCTGCCGGAAAATTCACTTTTTCCCTAACAAACTCGTACACCCTCTTCCTCTTCTACACATTAAACCGTGTTGGGCTTAATGATCTTATCTAATACCAGCGCTTTAGGAATTCAATAGTCCCCATCGTAGCCAAAAGGTTACGAGTTTGAAACGCTTTAGCTGTGTACCTACGTCTCGTTCGACGAATTCCTCTTGGCTTTCAAGAGAGATTGAATTTTTCCGCAATTTCCACGTCTTCCTCTCTGGTCGTTTATCGTGGTACTTAAAAGTGAGGCAATTTTCTGTGGATAAAGTAGAAGAGTGAATTATAAACTTTTGGTGCTCAAAGGGAATCGACGGATGCTTAGGTACTCAGATGTATTTGGTAACTTCGCCAGGGGCCGCGGGTAGAAAAAAAAAAAGATTTCCCCGGAGAAACGCGGACAGCGAGATCTAAAAAGAATTCGCGAAACAAGAACAAAGTTAAATCCGTGTAACACAAGCGTTCGCGATCCCGTGGATGCGACCGAGTCCCCCCACAGAGCAATAAAGAGCAGCTTTTCATTTTGCACTTTTTAGGACGAGCATTCAAAGCGGAGAAAGATCGCGCCGGACTAATCCGCGATTTCTGCCTGGCGCTAAAAGCGGGCAACAATGAAACTCCAGGCGACTACGTGTTCGGATCTAGTCGAGGGAGCTCGTCGTTCACGCGCCCCTTTGATAACAGCAGGTCGATCATTTCCCTGATCCTACAACAATGCCAACTGTGAGGTTTAATAATAATAATCAAGAGACTGGAGGCGCTCAGGATATTGGATTCGCAACAGCAATAAACGTGTGATTCGGCTGTCGATCAGCGTGGCAATAATTATACATAATGGACATTTTGTCGTGGAAGACCAGCTTGCGCAAGAGGAGCATGACTTTTCTGAAAATGCTGAGAAGGGGCGATCGTTGTTTCGGTTTCTGTGATCAACCGGTCCGCGCATTGTTCGCTAACGAGCGCGCCGTCGACGGACTCGAAGGGAAGCCGATTCTCCGCGACGAGACGGGCGACATTTTCGAAAACACGTATCGATCGTGTTGCTTCTACGAGAACAAATGCAAATCGCTGGGAATAGAGTAAAAAGAAAACTGTACCCGACATGTGCATCGTGGGGCGAGGCAAACTTCCCAGTAAAAGAATTCCGCTGTGAATGGTTTCGGTTCGGGCGTTATTCCGATAACCCTAACCGGAAGCAGTGCCGAATGGGAGGTGCAACACTTGCTCCGATTTGTAACATTTCGGAAACATTGCTTCTCTTCTTAATGGAATTGTGCGGAGTTACGGTTTCGTGGGGGAATCCAAGACTTTTCGAGAGCTGGACGATGTTCGAGCATGGAATCGGCGTCTGTGGAGAGAACGTGAAGCGTGTCAGGTGAGCCATCAAGAAACATTTATGAAACTTTTTTTATTACTATTATACTCGGGAAACGGGCAAACGCAGGAAATTCAATTGAAGATGTGGTTGTAAATAGAATTGCAAATTACGGTGAATTGTACGTTAATGTGTTTCTTGCCGTAACGTTGTTGGGGCATCAAAGGACATTGCGAGAAAGGGCTTTCTGTTCGGTGGAGAGCTCGAAGATACAATAAATTATAAAGTTAGATAGTTCTTCGAAAAAGAGACAACTCGCTTTGGCTCGGGGCAATTTTCTTCTGGTAAAAAAGGAGCGTCGAACCGCCTTGACCTCGTTCTACTTTTTTTTATAACACCTTGCACACGTTGCACAGCTTCTTTGCTAGACGTAGGCACCTAGGAGAGACGAGCCCCCACCTTCGTTTCTTCTTTGCCCATTCTTTGCCAAAAGCCCCGGTGACCTCTCGAGGTCGACGACCCAGTTATCTATTTACTGGCGAATTTTATCTCGAGTCTATGCTCAAGTCTAATCTTGCGTCAGGCTTTCATTACGCTCGCTGACACTGGGCAAAATATTAAAGAGGATAGGCAAGCTAAAGGATCGTATAAACACAGGACAGTAAGAAATTTATTTTCCTCAAAACGTAATAGGGATCTATTTTTAAGACTAGAGGCGCTAATTGGTCCTATATGTGTGTTTGTCTTTAAACTACAGTCGCTTATAAAAATTGATTGTCCTATTTTGTGGCGATCCTATGCCTCAGGCTCGCAGCATATGTATGGTAGGACACCGCTAAGCGGTTGGACAATGGTAGCAGCTAATAAACTTAATGGCCCTATGGCTAGCGGCAGTAATTATAAAAGCAACGGCAGTTTAGTTGACGGCGAAGCACAGAACGGAACAAAAGCGCAGCGCTAAGCGATTTATTTGGCAAATTAGTTGACTTTCTGTATTTTATGTTTCCAGACTTGTCGTGACCCAATTTCTGTGAAAACATTTTCATTAACGAGCCGGGAAATTTTACGGCAAACACTACGCTCCCGACGAGCAAATACTTATCCTTGACTTACCAACCGTAATTACACATTCGCTGTTTCTCCAACGCGCTTCCATCGTTGCACGGGCGCATTCACCGTCGCAAATTGAAATCATCGTATCCTTAGGTCGCGCTCGCTGGGCAATAGGGGCTGAAGAAGAAGCCTCCAATTAAAGGTTCATTCCGCAGAATGCGCGCTCTCTAATGCCTTCGCATCCTCAATACGTCATTCAGCGATAAGTAACGCCCATTAACAGCATATTTGCTTTCGTTAAGGATGATACCCTATCGGAAAAACTGTCTGTTTGCATCTTGAATCGGTTGGGTACTGCTATTAGGCCGCAGTAATTTGGAGAGTACGAGAGGGCATCGTTAAACAAGCTTCAACTGGCGATTACGCCAACGATGATAATTATTACGCACAATCATTATTATGTACCCTAGACTGTCTCATCAAAATAATAAGCCGATTATTTGCATTGTAACGTGTAATTAGTAATTTCGCAGAACTTTCTGACTGCTCGCGTTCCATAATGAGATATAACAGAAGGGGGTAAATACACTTTGCAGGGGTCGTCACTATATTTACAGATTGCGAAACGATTCTAATCTGAATGATTACTATTAATAGACCGCGATGTATGTGTCGAATATGTAAATTCGTTAGTGCCATGACCATAAAAGCATTTTTCCGTTGCCATTCGATTCAATAATGTTTCGCTGAACGATTGGCGTGCTCTGGCAAGAATCGTGTGTAGGAACGTATCCGCGTCAGGTGTGTACACGTACACTTCTACGGCCAATCTCATTAAAGGAACCAATTGTTTCCAACTCATATTCAAACTTCCATTCAACCGTATAGAGTAGAATGCACCATAGTTTTCCGTTTTACCCGTCAGCTCCTTCTATTTTCTACGAAAATGAATGGGGGGACGTCAACCATGCTGGGAAAACAAAATTATCGTCGCCGGTTGATGCTTTCTCGCAGAATGGGAGACTTGTTTTTGAGCTCCTATTCAATTTCACGTGTTACACTTCCTTCTCGCCTTTTTCTTTCCTCCCGGCGGTATTCTAAAGGACCTTTACTCCCGTCCACCTTCCCAACACTTATTTACAGTAATAAGTATCATTATTACCTCGATAAACATTAGCTTTGAGTAATTTCTCCCACAAAATTAGATTCCCGCTTGGAAAATTTCATTTAACTCGATATTCTTGTGTTATTCCATCTCCTTGAAAACATTTTCGAACTTTTTGAATTGATTCCATTGGAAATACATAGTCTGATTTTACAGCAAGAAGAAATGCATGATGCGTTCAGGAATCCGTTCCCACCAGCACTGCAAATTATTTCTTTGCGATAGAATTTATTGATTCGCCGTGTTTGAACAGTTTTCATCAAAGAAAATATATAATGGCCGACAACATCGTCCACAACTGTGTCTGTTATTTATGAGCCACAATGTTCCAATCAATTTTACCGCGGCTACGATCTTTTATGGCGTTCCGTATTTTTATCAGCAATTAAAGCTTGACCGCCGTTGCGTACGGAGTTTCCGATTGCGGTATAACATTAATAGATGCTTAAAAAATTCCAGATATTATTTTAAATTCTTTCGACCGAAGCATTTATCGAGTTGCGGAAAATTGAATGTTCCTGGTGAAATTCTTCCTCGCACGTTGAATAACGTACAAAATTTAGTTTGGAAATAATTATTAAACCAGCCAGCGTGCGGTTCGAAGTTGCAAATTTAGAATTCTCTTATTCCCCTTCATTTCATCAGAAGTAATTTCTGCTACAATCACAGAAATAATATTTCTGTGCAGGTATAGATGAAGGTAGAAGGAGCAGGTTGCATTACATTCACAACAATTAAATTAACCTGGCCTTTCATCTACCATACAATAATATTTGACGTTAATATCGTCGATTATTATTATTGCTACAGGAATGCACGCACAAACGTTTTGAAGGGGTGAGTTCACCTTTAACAAGCATTCCTCACGAATCTACACACAAACCAGTTTCAATTACACTGTGTAATCTTCTACGCCGCAAGCTTGTGCTTATTAGTAAGAGTAGAAACTTGCGAACAAAGCTTGCGACATAGAATCATCAAACGGCGACGTATCATTCTAAGAAGTCGTAGGTATTGTAGAACGTAGAATTATGAAACTTAAACGCCTTGCTCGAGGCATCAGAGACATAATTCATTCTGTGTCCAATGGTAAATTCAAATCTATGAGAAAACAATTTCCTATAATATTTCCTCCATCAAAGCATACCTAGGTGAAACCTAAGTAGTTCTATTTTCTTCTCTAGTTTATTTCAACTCATTTCTCTCTTATGCTTTCAGATCCTAATAAAAGTGAAAGCTTATTCGAAATAACAGCTCTTCTAAGACTTAACATTATCATTAAGAGCGTCAAAACTACGTTCAAAAGAATATTTTATATTCGTGTTACCTTTAACGCATATTTCTACTTCTCCCTATTAATTCTGTACTCTCCCATTTATTTCGCGTGCCCATTAAATCTTGTGACTAGTAGTGAGGCCACGATGTGGTGATAATTAAATATCATATTTATTACGGCCGTCAAATTCCACATATTAATGCAATATTCGGAAGGGAATATTTGTTAGAATTCCAGTAAATTAATAAAAATGAATTTTGCGTCATCATCGATATAATATGAATCGTGTCGTGAAGGTTCTTAACATCGTTGTGATATATAAGGAGTCTCAGTGAATCTTAAAATATGAAGAAGGAACCTTCATCATCTAAGAACCTCGGAGGATACAGTATCTGCGAAATACCCTGTGCATGTGTGTAGCCTCGCTTCTCATAAGCTTTTCCCTTTCCGCATCTTACGAATCCCGACGTGCACATAATTATGTACAAGACGCGTATGTGTTAAGACAGGAACAATTTTCATCCCCGAATGCTCGCAATAATGTCAGTACTCGTTATCTTCGTCGAGGGCTGCGCGCTGAATATTGCAGGGATACGTAATATTAAACAGTCGTACACAATGCCAAGTAGAATTCACTTACAGCTACATACCTGAAATATTATAGTAACTTTGCTCTTTCACGTTCAGCAGGACGCTAAAGACCTTTCATATTTCACGGTTATTTCCATTTGAGGGAATTGCTTGGAGAATGATGTCTCATTAATAGGGGCTACCCTGTAACAGCCATTGGCGTGAAAGGATAACACCGACTGCAAGGAGAAGAGGCTTGATGTACTTGACAATTTTGTTTTGATCTTTAATTTCTTTCATAAAGCTCCGAAAGGGTCTGCCAATTTTCAGTTTAACGAAGCTAAACTTACGACAGGATCACGACAGGGAGCGGAAGGGAAGAGAAATGTACGACGCGACGAAGAAAATTGATTTACGATATCCCGACAGCGCCGGTAGGGGTCCCATATCGGATATTGCACGACACGATTTTCACGGATAAAAAACCCTGTTGCTTGGACGCCGGGAGAAACATTACGAGCATTAGACACTGATAATGCGCAAGGAATTCGCACCATTTAATTTTTCATCTTGATCACACCATTTGTTTCCAACCGAAATTTCATTTAGGCTCCTCTTTGCGCTCGTCGTTTCTGAAACGTAATATCAGACAGTTTCTCCCTCGCTTACATGTTGTGTTCCTTGACTCTATGAAATATATCTCCATCGTTGGAATTTTCCCTGTGACCGCCTTTAATTGGATCCTCTTTTCTTCAACTGTCTTCCAGCCCCGTTCCTTTGTCAACCTTCTCGTGGTATCTTTGGACGTTGGAGCATTTAACTGTTCATGTTCTGAATTTTTCTACTGTAAATGATACTTCCTAGGGAAATCGGTGGAAGTTAACGTACTATCTCAGAAACGCAACAGCGCGAATGCAACGGGTACGTTCGACTGCAACGTAGGGATGCGCGAGCGTTGAATGTTTCCAAGCGAATTTGCAGTATTTGGTTGCCGTGCGTTCAGTTGGCGATGTGGTGGCTGCACTTACTCCGCCAGTTCTGCCAACGATTCGATGATGTAACAAAGTTTTGTCGCTTCTCGTTTGAAGTTGCATGGGACTGGAGGTATTGCGAACTTTAAAAACGGCCTGTCACTTCGGAATATTCCCTCTGCTCCCGCCTTGTTACGTAAACCAACACACCACCCGCAGACTATTCCAGAACTGTACACGAACGTAACTAATTGCCAACACCCACGAAAAGAAACAATCTCCCTTGAATAACTTGAACTGTTAGATACTTCTACACCCAGTTAAGCGTGCACGTTTAATTTTTAAACACTCTGCATCTCTCTTGGGTGCATAATTTTTGTCATAACTGCGCGATTCGCGACGAATAATGACAGTAACTGGATTCGAATGGAGGAGCAGTTTGTAAGTGCCTCTTAACCGTATATCTTCCCATAAGCCCTCATAAGTCTCCTATAAAGTCTCCGCGTGAGATATCAGTTTCCCGCAGGTGTCGGCGAAGATTCGGGGAGCTGAATCGACGTGCACGAAGTTCACGGGTAGATATCATTGACTAAAACAACCGCATGCACCATGGGCAGTCCATTTCAGCTCAGACCGTTTCGATCACGGCTGCTCCTATTCGCGAGCAAATGGTTCTTGTTGTACTATCCACCGCTACGTCTGGATAACAAAGGCGACCTATCCCGCGAAACGCAATAATACAGATTTGATGAGTTACGCGAATCCCTTGAATCGTACTGTAACTCTCCTGAGCGTGTTAAAATATTTTCCAAAATTTATCGTACCCCTCTTCTACCATGAAGAACGGTATTGTCGCGATTTATGGAAAGGACGAACGTACAGCGCCCTGAAAATTTATAACACCGTTCGCAATTTTCAAAGGATTTCGCGACACGTACAAGCGAATAGATCAACGAAAGATTTTTCATCCACCGCGAAATTGTATCGCCACTCTCGCGCGCATTAACGTGATTTAATAAAGCAAGTTTTCAGGAAAATATGACTTCACGCTATTATGCCGGCAGTATTTTTCTGAAAGCTTCTAATGAATGGTCGAGTGGACAGTTGGTACTGGTGAACGTTCTGAAATTGATCTGGTATCTGGCCCCTTGGCTGGAATTCCTCAAGCACCTTTTCCAGGATAATTGAAAATCTACTTCTGCGGTTTTCCTGCCATTGTCGAAGTGCTGTCGCTCCTTCCTCTTCCTTCCATTCCACTGGTGCCTTCCTCTGCACTCGAAAATGGGAATTATGCATGCGCCCCATCGTCAACGGCGGCACTCGAAGCGCCCTACGAAAACCCACACCGTTTATAACATAGAGTTGTATATCGAACACTTTGTCATGATATATTAGGGTATTCGATAGACTGTGCCATACTTTGGCTGCCGGGATATATCGTCTTATGTATACAATAAACAAGTCAGTTACAAGGGGCTGTGCACGAAATTCTAACGCGCTTGGTAAATTGAAGAGAATTGTTCTGAGGCGGGTTAGACGTGACAGGGTCACGAAGGTTTCAACACCTCCGAAATTAGTATTGTAAATTCTAATTCTATCGCAGTATGACGGAGCGCAAGTGCCTGCCACTGTTCAGACTGCATGAAAATCATTTTGCGCGGCTAGGCACTTTTGAACCGGTATTTCAACTGGCATTTCATACGTTGGAAATATGCCTCTTTGTATATTTGACGGGAAACGGTCGAAATTTCCGATATACCATTCTTCTGAACGACTTGATTGAAAAAGTCTAGCCGATACCTATCCGTTCGGCTGAGAACTGCCCCGATATTATGCCCGATACAAAGTTTTATGGTTTACACAGCATTCCATGGGGAAATCATCCGGGAAATTGCATAACGGAATTTCAGCAACTTTGATCCGCCATCAGCATGGTCTCGCGTAGAGGATTTGTTCGGTTACGTGATTAATTAATCTCTCAGACGGTGGAAGAAGGATTACCGAGGTCAAGTCATTAGGAATATCCGATACGCAGTCGAACCTACAATTGTTCCTCCGAGGAATCGTTATGACAAGCTAAACAATGCATTTATTGCAATACTCTGGTGAAATTTTTTGTTATTCCAGTTCGAAGCTAATTACTAAACCACCAACCAGCTCCGGTCCCTTCGGTTTGAATGCGATTGCACAATCGCTCCCGTCAATTTATCCCGATTGAATGCGCGACCCCTCCTCCGCCGAGCAAAGTAGAACAGAGAATCCATTTCTCTGATTGTAGCGCGCAAGTAAGAGACGGTCCGGAGCAGAATCGTATTAAAGTATAAAGGGACGTCCAGAAAATTTCCATGGAGCCTCGAAAACGCGACACAATGGCGTGACCCTCGAAAATCCAGCGTAATTCGATGGTAGTCGGAGCTTTGAGAGTTTTCGAGCGAGACCGTTTCTGTCTTTACGAGCATTTTCCTCTCTTCGAAGTCCAGATAACCACGCCGCGTTGACTTAACACCGGCCCCCATTGTATTTATCTGGCTACGAACACGAAAGTCGCCGGTTAATGCCGACATTGTGTGTTCACTTGGAATATTGCACACATTTACATGCGCTCGTTAGATTCTCGCGTGTATGCAAACGACGCAGACACGCGAAACGTGATGGCAAGCGGAAAATCTTCTTCAAAACGCGCTACTTCGTAGTCGCTTAGACGACGCGACGTTCCTGTGGTATAGCTTCTCACAGGGAAGCGTTTAAAAGAGGCGGGACATCGATTGTCGAAGTAGTATTAATCGTTAGCGTGGCAGACGCGACAGTGAAGCAATTAAACGCGTCGCTCGTTTCAGTACGACACTACCAGTCGATTTTTCATCTTTGAAAAAGTGTGGGAGGCTATCAGTCCCGCAAACACGCTGCCCTGGTTGTTTGTCTGAACATTTTCACAGCGCAGATAAATTTGATCCTTGCAAACAACGCGCGTACCACCGTAGAATATCGAACGAAATGCAAATGGTGTATGAAATATATTTATAGATTTCACGTCGTTTGTCGACAGAAACGTTGCTAACGCTTGCACCTGATACGATATGAAATGTGTGTGTGAGTTCACCTGTCGCGGAAAATATATTTAAAGTCTTTGTCTTCGTTAGAACCGTAATTCGACGGTCAAACAGGAAGTTGTTCCTCTCCATATATATTCACGCGGAGGGGGGATACTGGTAGTAATTGTTGATAGGAGTAATTGCCTGGTGACGTTAAATACCGTCACCCGAAACCATCGTAGTTTCGTTGTAAAGAACCGTACCAAATCCCAAAGCTACCTCTTTATTCAACCCATCCTCCCTTAAACCACCGTCGTCGTATAAAAAAATATGGGCACGCATTCGTGGTGAAATCACCGGATTCTCTAGGGTTAGGTATTCTCTCGTGGAGGATTACTTAAATTTTCTGGTTCTGCTAAAGCGCTTGGAGATGTTTCTGTTTCACGAGTACAGAATTCATATTATTTCAATATTACGTATATTTTGGGGATACTGTAGAGCTTTCAACGAATTTTATTTATTAACAATCTATTCGGTGTATTGATTAAACGCTGCGATACAGAATTGGTTGAACTTCATCCGGCAATATGGCAACCAGCGCAAAAACCTTGACACGAATATTTCATTTCTCCTTGTTCCGTGCCATTTCGAAAGCAATTGTGCTAGTGCATACTCTGAAATAACAGGTACAACAGCTATAGCACTGCCATTTAGAATTTAAATGTCGTAGTTAATTGTTCGACGAAAAAACAAGGGGGAAGTATGGAACAAATGCATTCACAATAGGTATTTTAAATATGCATCGAAAGCAATTGGGAAATTGATCAGCAAACTTATCCGTGTCTGCTCACAAGACTGCAACAACTGTTACACGTCGAATCATGTTTCAATTCAAATCATTTCAGATGGAAACGAACATTCTTCTAAAATTATTACTGGTAATTACGTGTATGCAGTCTTTTAGATTGGCGCATTTCACGAGACACAGAGTAATTCCTTCAGCAGTGAAACGAGCTCATTCGAAATCCTGTCAATTCCTTTGAGTCATTCGGGCGTGGAGAGGAATTATAGCGCCTGCAAATAGGCAGTGTGGTTTACAGTCGAGTCGGTGCGTATCCTTGCACAGGCGCGTTGATCGATGAAACTTCGCATAGGTAATTAAGGTTTATACTGCAAATATCTTCCTCCATATTAACCTTAAAGATGTGCGGAGCAAACATAATTGATGCAGCTGTGGAAATTATTCGTACCAATCACTTTATTTTGTTACTAATTTTGTTATTTTGTCACTAATGGCTAAATCAACTTGTGGTCTGCATTAATATTCACAAAGCGCCGTTTTATGTATTTTACTGTACTTGGATATTTTTGATATAATGCCGTAGTACCTCAAACTATTCACAAATCAGTGGAATGTCTGTTATTAAGCAGAATCTATCTGCTCAAACTGGCCGAATAGTTATGTTCCACTATGAAATTCGAGACTATTTTTTCGAAAGTTTTCGACCCTCTAATGTTCACGAAATTGTACCAAAGTACATGGAACGAGCAAAAGGTCGATAAAGGAGGGGGAGGATTGTCAGTGAGGGTGATCCCCGACCGCTGGGCTCTTTCTCTTTTTTCTTCTTGAACGAGTAACCATATATCTCGATCGCGCGACTCCGAGTACCGGCCTGGCCCGCATAGTTTTCGTTTTGAAACTCCACGATACATGCCGCCCGTAAATCCCAATCAGAATTTGCAATTTATGGAGTAGCTTAGCCGAGCACGAACACTGAGAAGCGCACAGAAATCCACTCGTTTTCGCCGCGTGACTAACCGCACGATTTGCTCCGCGATTTATCTGGTCTCGAAACACTACCGCGGGATACACTTTTGTATTTCGAACAGATCGAAAATGTTTTCGCCGTGAGACTCGTCGAAACGGTTGATTATTGCTATCATTCCGCAATTTTATGAGTGTCTGTATAATTTTTTTTGTAATATAACGATTACGTTTACTTTCGAGTTTCATATAATATTTTTATCTACCAGAGACTAAGATCCCCCTATTAAGTTATCCCCCTTAAAATTTATGCAGAGTATGCAGTGTCACCATCAAAGACGGTTTCCAACAGCACCGACAATGTATATTATAATGCAAATATGATAAGACGCGCGTAAAGGGGTTGGCTTGATTACCCATCCTCATCGCTCTTGTTTGTTCCACCCTATCCTCAATATGTCAATATTGAAAATGGAACGAGGTTGCGAGCACCTGACGAGAGAAATTCGAAGGGGATCGGCAAGGATGATCTTTTGAAAAGTGGTATTATTGAAAAGTCCTAGGCATGTAGGTACTCCCATTTCCGACTTAATATCGGGGGATGTATGTTGCAAGTGGGCGCACGTTCGTCATTAAACAGATAAAGTAAACTGTCCCCAATGTTTCCCATCTACGTGATTAACGTTTCGCGTAAATGTTATAAATAATAGGGTGACAAAGCTTGAAAACGCATGTCCTAATGTAATATTGTATAACTGGCCAGCAGATGTTTCGGGGATGTTAACACGAATATAAATTCAACGTGACGTGCCTGTTTTATTTAAATACAAACGCGCGTCGGTGACGTTAAAAGCACGTATAAAAAAGAAATAATAAATCGAACGTGGGAGGTATCTGCAGGGATCGCAAAAGGTTAACTGCCCAGCTGTGTATGCTATGGAAATTTTAAAAGGTACCATTGGTTAGGATTAAAATTGTATTTTAGCAAAGTTTGCTATGACTTGTTATGAGTGGACACGAACGAGGGACGAATTAAAGCCAGGGTGGGCGAATAATCGAATTTTTATAATGCACGGAATATACGTCGATATACGTCGGTACCACGTTAATATACGTTGATTGAAATTCCTCGGAAACACAGCTTCAGCTTTATATTACAGTTCCGTGGACGCATTATTTTCAGCGCAAGCTGCTTGCTGGGGTGGTTAGAGGCGGGAAACTTTCGTCGATATCTGACATTATAATAACGAGGTTCATTATCGTTAACCGCCAGAAACTAAAGGAAACCCATACTACCGATAGTTTTCGTGAGAGGAAGAACGACATAGATATTTATTAATTAAAAACGAGACTGTTCGCCATTTACCAAGCCCACTTGGTAAATAATCACCAATAAATTCTTCAACTATTTTTCTACAACTTCAAGTTTGGGCAGTAGAATGGGATAAAGGAACTCTATGACGTGAAATTTTATCAAATACAGTTTCTGCGAATACTACAAAGGTGAAGGGACAGAGAGTGACGTTCGTGGAGGTGCTATGACGCCGAAACAATGCCACAAGTTTTTCGCGTGAAACAAAGAGAAGAAAAAGGTAGACTTTTGGTCGTCTTTGCCAAGTCTCGTTTTCCACGATCCGCTTGAAAGAGGAATAAGAGGCGTGGCGGGCACAGCGTCAGTAGTAAATTCTGTCCCTGATCCGACACGGCCCCCGAGAGAAGAACTCACAGTTCGATAATTACTATCCAATGGCTTTAGAAACGAAACACTATAAAAGGATAACGTTCTCAGGAACGTCTTGCAGGAAATTATTTCCTACCTTTAATGCACTTCCATTTTTCAATCGTTCCTCCCTTTCGAATACTCAGACTCTAATCGAATTGCGCACATTATTCGAGTTCTACGTCGTGCCCATTGACAGCTAACCTTTAAATAAAAATAATCCCTTCACCAGTGAAGTAACTTCACTAGCACGCAGCTCTTGAATTTTCTAAACGTCTCGAATATTTCTACGAATTTTAGTCCACTATAAAACGAGGATGATAAAGCACAAAAAATTCTGTTGCCAAGCGCGAACTAGTTGGTTGCAGGTGCCAAAATGGAAAAGAAATTAAAGTACTAAAAATTAACAAGCTAGTAAAATGGTTATAAAAAGAGACTGTCAACGTAAATTCGACGCTAACGCATTTAAGTGACAAAGTTTAAAGAAATTTAAGAAGTGTATTAAAAGAAATGGATCTATTGATTCAGTATTTAAATTCTTCTGTCATGTTCGTGTAATAATTCAAATAAATACAGTAAAAATAATAGTTAAAGGAATTCCAGCGTTTGCAGAATATTCCCGTCGCTTCATATTCAAGATTTTACGGAATCGTGGCGATTGCAATAAATTTATAGGATTTCGTTGGCGCGTAATTTCAGCGACGAAATATCAGTGCAGCATTCTTTGTTCTAATTGCAGGATGCAGGGACGACAGGATTCCACTTGCACCGGTTAAAATGAATCGCAGGGACGACCCGCTGTTGCGGCAGCATTGCACCCGCTTGCTGCAATTAGCCGAGGCGACAAACATCAAGCCTGGCCGTGGCAGCGGGAAAAGACGGGGCCAGAGGCAGCCGCATGGATTCGGACCCAGGTCAGTCTGCAAAAATTTTTTAATTACACTACCTGCGATATCGTTCGAGCGACATAGATACTCGCGTTGCGTTCATGTGCACGGGACATTATAAAAATTCTAAAAACTGGAGAGCAAATCGGAAATCGTTAATCCTCCAGCGCTACGGAGAAATACAGTAGCAAGTATGTACATCCCACATAGATGGGGGAACTAACGATCTGTCTATTAGTAATCTCGCTCACGTGCGTGGCTACCTTATTCATAAACAATTTAGAAAATGAAAATTTCAGACTTGTAGCTCCTCGATTCGGTGCAACAACTTGACGGGTCGTGGTAGAATCTATCACTTCAGCACACACATACAATCCACGATTTCCCGACTTCTTTATGCCTTTTAATAAAATTGATTTTGAACGATATTATACCACGGATAAAGCGCAACGTGCATTTAAACGAGAGCCCCTTTCAATCCCCCAGTTTTACGTTTCTCTCCCTTTTATCATACCTGCCCATAAATGGTACTTATACGTCACTTGTCCGCTGGAAATATTAAAAGCAAAAAAATCCGTCGAACAGAACGGAAAAACGAATCCTCGTGCATCGCCTATTTTTTCCTTGGCGCTCTGATATATTCGTCTTCATTACACTCCCGACTACAATAAATCCCAGGGTGGTCTGCCGTCGACATTTTTATTACCAGCCAACCGGTTCCTCATTTTTCCCCCCTCTTCTGTTTTGTCGTCTTTGACGGGTCGCGCCTAAAGGAAGAGAAAATCTCGGTGAAAAAAATACCGAGAGACAGCAAACTATCCGCGGCTTTCAGTGGGCTTGCATAATTAACCCCTTTAAGCCGACATTACACGTGTCGACGTGCGCGACATTGCATTCACGACGCATTTTAGCGATCCGCCAGCTGCCCCGTCTTTGTTTCATCCTACCCTTTTGTTCCCGCGACGTTGTTTTTACGCTTTCACGTCGCACACACCCTTTCGCGACGTCCCTTGGCGAAAATTCCTTTCACACACAGGAAAGAATTCACGACGACCCCGGTGCGAGGCCCGTCTCCGAGGGCGAACAGTTCAAACACCCGATAAATATTAACGGTCCACTGAAATTCACAGATTGATCGGTGGAGGTGACGTGTCGTTTCTGTATCGGTATCGCTCGCTGGCTTGTTCAGAACTCTCTGACAATGGGAATTCGGTCTCTCGACTGTTTCAGCAACGGAGGGCCGAGCGCCGGAGGCCGCGTGACCCTGCAGGATATCGTGAGAAGCGATCCTGGATACACGCCAAACATCGAGCATTTAGTCTTCCCGGAGCGCAAGAGCAGCAATCCGAATTTGACGAAAACCGCCGACGAGTCCCCGCCGAATAAATCCAAGTCGAACGCGCCCAGCTCGGGGAGATTCAGGCTCGCCGAGGTGCTGGCCAGACATTACTCGAGAGGGTCTTCGCAGGACTCATCCGTCACGTCCAGGAAGAATCATTTAAACGTAAGTGCTCACTGATTCTCTCCGTCGAATCGTTTAATCGTAAACCCGACGTTCTTTCGAACGGCTTAATTCTCTGGTAAATCTTGCCAAAATAGCACACTCTTGTTACAGATCTGTATGTAGGTTCCCAAAAGCTATTGTTACACCACTGTTTTATTTACAATCAATTACCTTGGATAGTAGGTACAGGGAGACCAATTTTGAGCCGATAGTCGATCGGTGCAACGGCGTCGGCCAGCGTGGATACGAGAAACTCCGATCGGTTCGACCGATTTATCGGGTCGACCTACATATCCCCCTTGATGCCTATCCTCTTTCGCGTGGCGCGAGGTCATTTCAATTTTTCCACGTTAGGTAAACAACCGACACGAAAGAAATCCGATGGCGTCTAATCAAACGTGATGCGGCGACCTCGATTTCTCATACGTGCCTATGTATTTCTTATCAACGGCGTCGATTTCGCGCCGGCGGGAAGAAAACCAGCACAATTAATCGGCGAATCTGATCGGCGGTTCAAAGTGGTACTCTCGCACGGTTACGGCCGCCGCTCGATTCTCGATCCCCGACAGATCGTCGCCCGGAGACGGGTTCTTCGCCGTGCCGCGACGAAAATAAAAATACTTTCATCGAAGGAGTTGCGTAGCCAGTCTCTCGCGCCTCAGCCGTATTTGGAAGTAGAAACAGCGGCAGCCTCTCTCGCGCGTAGCCGCGAGTTTAGTTCGTCCCGTGTCACGTCCCTGCCGCGCCGACACGCTCTTAACCAGAGTTTCAAGAATACTTTTATGCAATCAACGCTTACAAGTCCGAGTTGCTGGCTAGTACATCGGCCACGTTGACAGGCAGCGTTCTCTTCTTCTATTTTACAGATGGAAGTAGAAGAAATAAATTCGCAGCTAAGAATGTATATGCGGGGTGGCTTGTGAAATGAAGGGGCGCTGCATTTAGGGGATGTATAAATAGGGACGAGGAGAGGCAAAGTCGTTCCTCTTTATTTATTCGTAAACGAGGGAATAATTCTGAAAGTCGGCGCGCTCGCGTAACGTGTGTTGTCCTGGTTAATTGATTTTTCCTCTTAAAAGCGGCAGCGCTTGTGAAACGATCCGTGTTCGGCTCGTGGAGTCAGAAGAATGTCACGTGGAGACGTTGGGTGCAATTCATTAAAGGTAAAAAAGGACGATATACTCTGTCCTCTGTGGATTTTCTTCGAACACTTAAGAAATCCCGCGGTGGTTTCGCTGGCAGCGACTCTTCAATCTCGGATCCTCCCGTCGAAGAATGTGAATCTTCGATCGACCAGGAAGGTTTCCCATCGTCTATCGAGGGAAGACCAACGGGGGAATGGAAAAGATAGAGACTAGGGATGGATAAACGAGACCGATGAGAAACCTCGAAGCGACAGGCCATGCCGAATCGATTAGCTCGCCCGACAAAGGAATAATTGAAAACGCTCGGGAAGAAATGCCAAATGCACCAATTTAACCGCATCCAGACTACTGCATCAATAGTGCGCCGATTACGTGAATCTTGTTGCGATGTAATCATCGTGACCAAGAAATCGAAGACCAAATATCGTTACCACTTGTACACTAAATAAATCTTCCTACTTTTACACTATCTTTAGCGTATTCGGAATAGCTACTGCATATTAACACATTGCTAAACAATAATTGACGAGTAGTGATGGGATCAAGTATATTGGAAGTAGGTTCGAATCTGACTGTATAGTTTCGAACAGTTCACGAGTACTTCGAAAAAAAAAACACTAAGTACTTTCAAGTAGACTCGAACTTTGACGAGAATGGTTTGAACTCTTTATAAGAACTTTGAGAAACGTGCGAAACAGCGGTACTTGCAAGTATATAATCGAAATAAATGTAATGTGGACTACTTTTATTTGCGACAATGCTACGTCGAGTTATACTGGCTACTGTCGACGCTGCTTTTTATTGTAGCAGAGCACGGATCGCATCCTGCATTTTTCTATTTTTCTAAAAGCGAGTTTATTGTAGAACATTTCACACTCATTTTATGTACATATTACATTTATTATGAAGTATAAATCGATATGTATAAATAAATTGATCAATCATGTTTCCTAAAATCGTACCACTGCAATCGTACCAGTACGATTTGAAAACTTAAGTCATATGTTATACGTATAGGTTATGTACATTTTCAGGGTTCGATTACTACTTTTACAAGATTCGATTCTTTCAAATGACAAAGTACTTGTAAGCACATATTCGCATCCCATAAATACTCATTCAAGGATTCGAAAGTAGCTTGTATGATCTGAGTACTTTACAAGTACATGGAATTGAACATCATTTTTTATGAATAGAAATCCAATCCCACGAAGTGAACATTTTGTATTGTATTCGACTTAGTTTCGTGAGTACATGTTGAACTTGATCCCATCCCTACTGACGAGCAAACAGTGTAGACTAAGTAGTTTACACCCTCTCCAACAGCCCATGAATTTAAACAGTCGCAAGCCGAATCCCGCAAAAACTAGATCCGAATATTATGCGAAAAGCAGACCCCTGAAAACTGAATTTTTCGCCAGCTCGCGATTCCTATGCAAAGGCTTTAACCTGGTGGGCGCGAAGCGTCGCTCGCCCTTGGAAACCAACCCTAGGGTCCGTGGCAGTTCACCGAAGGTGATTTGAATTTCTGATCGCAGAGCACATCGCTGGACAGCGGAGGCGCGGTGCCCCATCAGGCAGCGGCGTCAGGGCCCAGCGGTGGCGCGGTGGCGACCAGAGGCGCCGGGCGTCGTTGGCTGTCGCAGAGCTCGCAATCCTCCAGCAGGCAGCATTCGACCGAGGACGGGGTACGTGGGGGCAACGTGGGCGTCATAGGGCCCGTTTCGTCCTCGTCCTCGACTCAGGCCCAGGCCCCTGCTCCCGCCTTGCCACCTCGTAGAGTCAGTCCAGCCGCGGATTCTACCGACATCTCGAACACGGCCGCTGGCTCCCGCGGCGACAGGTAACGCGCGTGTTCCGTGCTTTTTTTTTTCCATTACCCGCCTGTGCATCGTTACGGAACCCTCGACAAGGTTTTAATCGTTGATTGTTTGAAGATTGCAAGCGATTGGTATGTCACACGAAGACTTTTAACCACGGTACATCGTTGTACGCGTGTTGTACGTACCTGTCGCGCATATGTGCGCTCTTTGTTCGTTAAATACTTTGAGGCTAGTGTTCGCCGCGTACTAACTAGATTTTTCAGTGGACAATGCTCCTTCAACGTGGTTCCTGCATCGTCATTACGCTAAAAGTAATTCCATTGCTCCATGGTACCCTGAATTTCTAGCTCGTAAGGGAGTATTTGATGTTGAATTTGTGCTCGCGCAATACGCATCGTTAAAATTCCACGCGCGGCTAGAGTGTAAGATGGAGAGGAGATTTATGTTAAATGTAGTTCGAGATTTTTCTTACGCGTTTCGGTCTCTCGTCAGTTTTTTACGTGGGCTTCAGGGTTCATTGGCCACCGCGCGTCCGCGATGTGGCGCGGGCAGACCAAAGAAGGACAGGTGGAGGACTAGACAAATAGCACTAGCGAAATAAGACGGCGCGATTGAAGCGCGAAACGGGGAATATTTGTTCCGTGGGAGATCGAGGGCCGCAAGAAGCTTCGCTCGCTCCGAGATTAATACCGCGGCGAGGATCGTTGATATCGAACGGGTAAAAAGAGAATTAATTCGATCGTTGCCGAGTTTACGTCTGCTCTTCACGGTGTTTACTTTTTTGCAATCCTCAACGGCGGTTACATGCGATGTAACTTTCATGAAGCTCAATGATACGACGGGACCGCTTCCTGCAACGCTTCCCCGCGGAGCTTAACTTGTTTACACACGCGAATGCAAAATTCAACGAGAATACGGTGAAGGGAGCTGAATAGTTCCTGGACCCACTTCTCAACCCCTATACGGTTAATTAGTTGTCCGGGATACTTTTTACCGAGTTTAATGGGATCGCGAAAAAGCAGGCTGCACGATTTCTTTAAATACCTTAGGTTTCTAGAAAAGCGTTAGAAACAGCTGATTTCACAAAGAAAAGATGCGATCGGAACTTTTACACTTTCACTAATAGATTGAACCATTAGAGCTTTTGGATATTATTTCTGCTTCTGAAAATAAGCCCCTTGAACGGAGACTCCAGCTTGGATAAACCGCAATGTGCCAGTGAAATCTGACTCGCGAGACGGGTGGAAATTGCATTAACCCATTTAATATGAGCCTTAATGCGCTCCCAAAATGACAGTGCATCGATTTCCCGTAACGACGTGATATTTGACGTGACACGCCGTATCTAATTTAACGCGCCAGAGTGATCAAACTGCGAAAACCAAGGGACGCCCCCTGCAGACGATGTCCGTTAAAAGGTAAATATAATTAATTCAGGACGTCTATATCCGCATCCATCGATTCGATCGCCAAGATAGAGTTATATTTAACGCGTAACATTCGAAGTGAAACAAATTATATTCGGGGATATACATAAGCCCGTTTACGTTTCGTTGCCAATAGACGGATCGACCCTCGAAAATGATAAAATTATGAAATGATTAAAAACATTCACCTGTAATTGCCACTTACAATTAGACGCAAATTGCCCGCGTTCTATAGCGAGGACTTAAAGTGATTAAGGATCTTACAGAGAACATTTTACATAAATTTGAACTGGCATTAAATTTTTACACGCCGAGTTGGCACCATTCAATTTCTAGATGTACTGACTCATTTGTAAGATTAAAATGTCATCATTCCAGTGCTTTAGCCGGTCGTGTCGCGATTCGAACCTTGCCAACAATCCCATTTCCTACGCTGCTCCTTCTTTTATGATTCATTACGACGGAAGGTTATACTTGCGCCCGTTGTCTTCTTTCCTCCCCTCGCGGACTACATTTACGAAGATTCATTAATGATAAACGGTAGGGACGTTTGCGAATTACCGCGGTGTCGAGTTGTCAAGGTGTCAAACCGAAACTCATTTGTTAGACGCGCGGCAGATTTAATTCCGAAAATTTCTGTCTCGACCCGCATCGAGGTACGAAAACGTTGGGGAATTTATTTCCCGCCCTGCCACGTTTTGCGAAACATTTAAAATATTTGCTCGCAAGAACTTCTCGTTTCGCGCGTACTTGTTTTTAAATAGGATTAACGCTTTAATACTCTTACGAGTACCTATCTTTCCTAGACTGCAGTGAAGCCTGTTTCGCCGCGAGTTCGCAGAGTGTGTCATCTCAGTAGAGTCATCTGAATATTGCTAAAGTTATTAATGATATCAAGTTAGATAGCTATGGGGCGAGTAAGCTTGTTGAAACTGGCACACCTTCAACAACGAAAAGGCACAAGTTTGAAAGCACATTTTCTTTGCTCAATGAAATATCGGAGTACGTGCACTTTTTTAATCCAGTAAACGCGCGTCGGCGCAAGGTGGAAAAGGAAGGAGCGCTCGTGCATTTAATCACGGTTAAATTGGAGACGTTCCCGTGGCCCGTGGAACAGAAGCCGCATTTTTGCTAGAATCCAAAACGTCGACGTTTCACCTCGTTTCGCGTATCACTGGCTTTCACCACATATTCGAGAAAGCTCGCGCTAGCACGTGGTAGTTTGGTATCGAGGGGGTAGGAGGCCCCCGTCTCTGTAGACATTTCGAAGCAAGATGGATGCAACGTCCTCGTTTTCCTTCGTTCTTTCCCCCTCGTGACATCTTTATTTGCTCCCCTCCTATTCCGCGATATCTATATCGCCGACCACGTAGCCTCGATGAATATTTATACTGGGGGGAGATTGGCAAGACGAAGGGGGGACAGCAGCGTATCCAGGTTGCAACAGCCGCGACAACCTCCTCAAATATCGTGAATATCTGCACATGCGAATTGTAGATACGCGGGCGTAGTATGTTTGCGTCGATCTGTAAGGGTAGTTTTCTCGTGGATAAACGTAGGATATTTACGAGCGAATGTATCTCGTTTGCTTTTCTGCTCGGACGACACTCAGCATTACAAAATCGGCTCGATGCAATCTCCGTGGTACTATTTTCTATTTTATATGTCCCCGGCTTAAGCCCCTTCCCATCCACTATTTATCCGTAACGGGAGAATAAACATTTTTTACAGAGGCCCGAACGTGTCGATTCTGCATTTACGCGGCGCTGCGGATCCTTGGGAAGTGGGCTCTCAAGGATCCGCGTACAGCATCGGCAGCAATAAAAGCCAAACTAGTGGCAGAGGGAAATCAAGCGGGAACACTCGCGGCTCGTACACACGTGGCACTTCGATACCATCCTTAAAGCGCCACGACACGACGGTGCCGACGGCGTCGGGTTCGAGTTTAAAGCAGCATCGACAGGATAGCCACGGGCAGGCAAGTGAAGCACTCCAAAAGTTCATTCCATTATTCTCTATTCCGTTTTGGAATACACATTCGGCCCGATAATATCTTAAACTTCCTCCTCGAGAGCTAAATATTCCCCGCCGAAGTTTCTCTACTCTTTATTTTGCAATTTCCCAACGATCGTTCAAAATTCAAAACAGTCGCGAAAACACGGACCTCCGCCACGGGTATAGGTCTTCCGCCCTCGTATCCCTTGTTAACCCGGTTTCGTAGAAAGGAAGAATAGAATATTCTCTAGACTCTAGTTGCCATTAAAACGTTTCAACACAAGTGCCCCGAAGTTCAACATTCCTACCGATAAACTTGCGGACAGGTGGCAAGTTCTCGTCGCCGAGAATCCTCGAATTCGTTCCTGTCGGGTAACAGCGGCACCTCCGGCGAGCTTTTCATCAGCGGCGACTGCAGCCGGGAATTATCGCCGGTGAGATGGTGCGACAGGGAGGTCGACGGAGTCTATTTGGGTCGATCGGGTTGGGTCCAAGTGCAGCAAAGGTCTTTGGACGAGAATCGAAGGATCAATTACGAGAGCAGCTTGGTGACGGCCACCACCGGCACCTTGCCCCTGCCGCGGCGTGCTACGGTAAAATTGGCCGACTATCATTGCAACAGCGAGCCGGGGAAATGCCCTCAAGAATTCTCAAGATTAGACGGCCAGAGGCCCGACTATCTGGCCATCCACGGCCAAGACTTCGAATCTGTGGCGAGCAGTGCTTGCACGTCTCCCCACAGCATCCCGGAATCCTATTCCCCGCCGTCGATCACTCCAATCATATCACCTCCGCCAGCATTCCAAGATGCAGTGGGTAAACGGTCCTCTTCAAAGCACTCTTCTGGACGTAGCAACTACGGGAAGGCGCCATTCTTGCCGCGGTCCAACGCCATAGTGGACAGCGACATTATCAGTCCTCCACCCTCGCCGCCGCAGCAAATTAACTGGAGTTCCTTGCCGTCTTCCTCACGGAAAGCGTCGAACACACCGTCCAGATCTCGCAGGCAGAACAGCATCAGCCAACAGCAGCAGCAACAACAGCAGCAGTATCGAATGGCGCAGGCTAAATCTCTGGAAGATCAATCGTCCTCGAGGAGATCGCAGTTTGTTCAACGTTACATGGAGTCGTCGAGCTCTTCCTCGTCCTCGATGGGCTTTAGAAGCCTCGACAGCTGTGTCACGAGATCGACGATGCCTAGATTGGCTGAGAACACTGACTCTTCGGTGGAGGGATACGATGATGGCGACGAGGACGACAATCCCAGCTCGTCTTTGAACCTCAGCCTAGTGTCCTCCTCCATCATAGCGTTGAATTCATCCACAGAGTCGATACGCGCTAACGGGGAGAGAATTTCGCCGAATAGGCAGGCCCGTCATCACAGGAGTCAGCAGGGATTGAGGAGATCGCCCGGGTCCTCGGAGTCCGGGAAGCAGCTGTCCTTCAACTCACCTGGCTCCTCGTCGTCGTCGTCGAGCAGCGCCGAGAGGCAGGCCAGGTCGCCGACGCCCAATCCGTTTAGACGCGGGAACGCTGCGAGGCAACACCATAGCGCCAGGACGACGCAAGTGTCTCCGGAATCTCATCAGTCGCGAGTAAGAAGATCCAGAAGTCTTCAATTACCCGAGAAGAGGTCTCCAGGCACCGCAGCTCCGAGCAGGGATCACTCGAGGGAGTCTAACGAGGTCCACAGAGTCGTTGTTAAAATTTCCAATGACCGAGGCAACGATAGGAAACGGCACACCCTTCAAAACAGTACGTACTACTTCGTCTCTGCGCTGTCTTTATTTATTACGCGTGTTCTTAATTTAAGTAAGTGGCACCTTTATGTAACATACACTCTGTAGAAGCTAATATCTCAACCGGTTGTGTCGAATACTCTAGCTTAGAATACTCCAAGTTTTTCATAAACGATTGATCCCTTTATCGCTACAGTATCCTGCTCGTGTGTGTTTCCCAGGGAAAGCACAGTCGAGCGAGGACGCATTAAACGAAGAGCTTCTCCGCGAGACGGAGGCTGTGTCCGAGCTTCTTTACGGCCCAAGAAACCACGCAGCAACCAGGAATCTCCTCTCGAGCCGCTTTGAGCGTCGCGAAGACAGCCAGGAACAAAGACGGAACAATCCCAACACCTACGACGTTTACTTTATATCATCGAAACAGCAGCAATCTTCGAAAGCAACCGGCTCGTCCGCGCAGCAGCCGCAACAGCAACAACAGTCGCAGCAGCAGCAACAACAACAGCAACAACAGTCCAGACGGCCGAAGACGCTGCAGAGAGGTGCAACGACCCCGAACGCGAACCCCTCAGCCACGAACCATGACTTCTGCATCAGCCCGGACACGAAATTACGGTGCAACAGCAGCACCTGCGATTTCTGGCCGCACTGCTCGCAGAGGGATACTTTGTACTCGCCCAGCCAGGCTCCAGTATTCATGAAGCTGTCTCAGAGCTACCCAGCTCATCAGAGGCTCCCCACGGACACCGGGGGCCACGCGAGCAGAGGAAGCGCCAGCTCGTCCCCGGCATCGTTAGAGCGAATGGACGAGCGCGAGTTCCGTGAACGCGAGACCACGCGGAAGGGTCGAGTGAGCCGCGATCAAAACAATTCCAGCGCGTCCAAGTATCAAGAGCGGCAGCCGAAGAGCGTGCTGAAACAGCCGAATCGATGGTCGCCGCTGGAAGGTTCCAATGGGAGTAGTTCGACGGTCGAGAAGAGGGAGCATCATCGATTTTACAGGAAACCCGAGTTCGCCGGCAGCTTCGAAGGCTGCGAGAACAAGGACAGAAAAGTGTCGCCGGTACAGGGGAAGAGTATCGCGAACAGATCGCCCAGTGGTCAGGTCGCGTCTTCGTCGACCACCTCGTCCTCGTCCAGCAGCGATATCTGGGTCACCACCTCGGATCGAACGGTGACAAAGAGCCCGAGGAACGCGAAAAGTTCCGGGGCGTCCACTCCCATGGAGGATGCCGTGATTGGGTCCCTGAAGACGCTGATCGAGCCGCCGAAGGATGGAATGCTGTCCAGGCCGGGGAGCGCCCCGACTAGAGGGGAGGATCCCCTGCCCGGGGATGCTCCCTTGGATCCTCATCACCGATCGTTGTCCCTGCCGAAGTCCTTCCTCACGCACAACACCGATGGGTAAGTCACCAGACATTCATTCCGTTGGTAGTTAAAGCTGCTGCTGTTGCGACGTAATTATTTAATCGGCTTAGAGAGGCTAGAATGCACTCGTTTGTTCAATTTCCATAAGCGTATTTTCGATAGAGCCGGGGGAAACGGACGACAGCGTTATTTAAATCCCAGTTCAGTTTACTAGGCTTCTCGGTTGCCCGGAAGTTCGATTGCTCCCCTAATTGGCTTTCCATCTGAAACCCACCGGCTACTCCATTCTACGTGCTTTAAACGTACAAATCCCCTAACGATTGTTGTAAGACTTTTAAGAATTCTTTCGCTCCGACGGGAATCCCGTTTACCCAGAAATCTTTAATTCCCTCGGTCGATCGATCCCAGAAGCTATGGCGACGTAGCAAAATGAATTCAACAATTCCAATTATTTGTGGACTAACTGTTTAGCCCGATTTTTATTTCAAACTGTACGTTCTGCAGTGACACGCCTTCTGTACCTCGCAGGGCGTTAGTACAGGCGAAATTCAATTTTCTACAAGTTCAATTACTTCGCGTTCTCAGTTATACCAGTAGATCGTAACTCGAAGTTACTAATGATGCAATCGCATACACGTCACATGCAGTGGATGCTTCCACCCCGTGCAGATATTCGGTTCTCTAGCCAAACTTCTCTCTGTGTGTGTGTGTATTGGTTAATTCTCGTGCTCAGCGTCACCGGTATTTTAATCAACCTGTCGAACCGTGTTACGCGTGCTCCGTCATACTCTTATCTGTAAATAACGAACGAGATCGCTTCCCCTAAATTGTTGCATTCGACTCGTTACCATGCAGCAGACTTTTTTTAATTTCAAGTTACCGTAATTTCCTTTCCACTACCATGCGTGTGACTATATTTCCGGCTAAATTATACTCCTATGCAGGTACAAAGGGCTTCAGAAGTGCAGCGTACCATATGTAACGTTTATGACATTTCGAAAGTCCATTTGCGATGCAGCAAACTGGAACATTCACTATTCAGGACACAGTCATATTATCTTCATTTGACAAACTTTGTTCCGCCAATACACCAATCTTAAATAAAATACGGGAACATAGAATCCCATATGGACATAAATATACAGAACTAACGGTAATAATATTACCGAGCACCAAAGTAGAAATATTCCAAGGTGTGCGAAGGTGTTTAGTAAATCCTGGTTCACCCAGCTACAAATTCCTCGTAAGAAGGAATAAGTAAAAAGTAAGGTACATTTATGCGAACGTTCAGAACGATTTGGAAATTCCTAAAGGAGTGACATCGATTGCATGGCTTCTCATAGAGGTCTCTCCACCTTATGGTCTAAACAGATACGGAAACTTAAAGTGACGCCTTCAAGTGACGAACTTATGAACGTGCAAAGTGTAATGCGACGTAATCGTACGTTCGTCGAACCGGTTACGTAGCGCGTGTAGAGTCGCCCACGCACTGCCTACGCGGAATCCGCGAGCACGTCCGCGAGCAGACAAAGAGACATTATACCGCTCGTCACGCGCGATTCCAGTTTATACCGAACACGGCCAGAAACTCTATAAAAGTCTGTTGCGCGGAGGGGCGGGGGTGGCCGTTGATTCGGTAAAAACGGACCACGGCACAGGTATACACAAAGAGCGATGCTTAATGAAATGTTATAAAATTCCGCCGAGTCCAGTATGCTCGATTTCTCAAAGGGGAAATCTGGTGTGCACGGGTGCACGGAGGGGCGAGTAAAAATTGCGTAGAGGGGTGGAAAAAAAAATAGGTACGGAGGAGTGAAACAATGAAGCGAAGCTCGGCGAAACAAACGATAGAGAGGCGGAAGGAGAGGCAGCTTTTTTTTCGGCTGGGTTAAGGTGAGTGAAAAGTCCGACGCGAAATTAGGAAAAACTTCGGTCGGTCACATACAGTGCCGCGGTTGCTTTACATTTTCCACGGCGCAGAGTTGGAATGCGTTTCGCGTGTCTTCGGACTTTTAAACTAGGCATTCGGATAGAAGTTCGCCCGCAGTCCCTGCCCGATAGTTAATCCCGGAAAGACGCGCTCTTCGGCATTCCTTCTTTTCTACTCTCTTAAACCGTACAACTTCCTGGAGTGAGCCGACCCCTGTGCAGTCGTATATCTCGCGGTGGATGTGGCGCATGAAAATGCACCTCAAAACCGGGAAGGATCGCTCTTGATATTCCGAAGAAGATATCGAGATATAAATTCAGACTGTGATGCAGGATATAGAATAATTCCATGCGTTTCGTAAATATTCGGTTTAAAATCCATCTTTTCTGAAATGGAGATGGTGAAATTGGATTCCCCTTCATACACCTTCGAAATACTTTTACCGAATTTGAAGCACCGACTTGATTAAAAATTTACATGAACAATAAGTGGTTTCGGCGCACTAGTTCGGTCAGTTAAATTTTTTCATATCAAACAATATTATTAACAATTCAAACATATCTATGTCAAAAAAAAATTTAACTGACCGAATTAGTGCGCCGAAACCACTTATTGTTTATTCTAAAAATACGGTCGATATCATAACTACTTTATTTTAAAAATTTACATGTTTACTTACCTGGGTAATTAGCTGTTTCATCGTTACGTCGATACGTCAGGGATTTTTTACATAACAATGCTTTGTTAGATTTTTCCATACGATTACATTTTTCTTTGTAATCACCATTTTCAAACACCTGTGAATAGCCTGTTAATTTTCCTTCATGAATTATTCATTTATTTCCGAGGCACGGCCATGAAATCGTTCATTTACGTCTCCCCCTGGTTCGGAAGACGACACCCACACTAGTAAAAAATTTCGAACAACCACGCCCGACGCTGTCGAAGGATAAATTGTTTATCGATCCACTTTGTGACGTTTAATTTTGTATGGTATATCCGCGTGGCTTGTTGTCAAACCTTGGGGACGTTAATCTTTAGACTGTCGTCCTGTCCGATAGAAATAGTGGCTCTGTCCTTTATTTTCTTTGCATTTTCTGTTTTCGAACGGAATGAATACCGAGAATATAAATAAAGGGAACGGTATATAATCTAACACATTTTTAAACGATTTTTAGTATTTAACTTCACTTCTCTGTCTGGTGGTGTGTTTGTTTGGTTCAAATCTTGTAACTGAATTTTAACCTACTTCCACAATTCCAATAGATTTGAAACTTTGCAGGTGTACGTAGTTATGATGGCGATATACACATATTTAAAAAAACCCACCCCCGAGCGGTTGGAAAAAGTTACATCCCCTACATTTTTAACCCATAACCACAAATTCAATCGACTTGAAATCGGCTTCTCACGTTCTTCTCGAAAACGACAAAAAATCGATGCGTTGTTTAAGTACCGGCGTAGTAGCATCGCAATTTCCGTAAATACATAATTGAGCGATGAATAATCCGTTACGTACAAATAGTTCAATTTTTCAAATTTGTTTAGTTGAAAAATTTAAACACTAAAAAGTAAATAATAAATAATACAGATACAAAAATTATGTTAAACGATTTGGTTTAATTTGATAAAAAAATGCACTAAAATCTAAAAATAATTATTTTCTGGTACTACGATTACGATGGTGATATATCACTTTAAATAAAATCGTAGGGCAGGAAATTTCATAGCAGGATATGAATCATATTAATAGGTACGTAATCAACCATCGAAATGAGCGATAAAAGTCGATGAAATATCCTGCCCCGCGATTTTATGTATAGTCCAAGAAAATAATAATTTTTTTATATTTTTTCCTTTTGCAATAAAAATTTATTTGAAGTTTAGTAGTTTTTGTGGACTCTCGCACGACTATCAGTATACAGTATAATACATTATAGAATATTTAATAGAAATCTCTACTCTGCGATCTCACTTTTGATTCAATGCAGAATGTTATTTCAGCTCTATCTATGCATTTACGCGACGGGTGGTCGTTGGGTTCTAGAGCCTATTGAAAATTCATTGAAACATGTAAATCCTATGAATTCCGATCAGAGACAGGATTAGTTAACCAGATGAGAAATTCGTGATTAGCTCGACACAGTAAATACTCAAAGATAGACCTAAAGAAAATTTTATGAACGAGATACCACTCACAAGTTATAGCAGTCGCATCGATTGCATCTACCTAAATGCACTTCGTCAGAGCGTTAATTTCTTCGCCGTGAGCGTTACCTGGAGGTTCTATTAGTATCGACCTGTCTACTTTACCTGGCTACTTTATTCTGAAACTAACAGATGGCCTTGCATCCCGCTTTCTCACCTGTTCGTTGCTACCTGTATTTCTTCGCCTTCGGCCGCGTTTCTTTGCCATGGCAATGATCGATTCTCTCTGCGGAACAGTTTTCAATTCAATGAAAACCTTCGTGGCTTCGATTAGTCCGTTCGAAACGAACCACTTCTCATTGAAAGACACTTAATTGAATTCCGATTGCTATAATTACACCTGTTTCACTCTTTCAATCTCCTTCGTGATAACTCTAGCGACGATTTGAGGCATTGAGAGCAAAAACGGACTAACCCACACTGAAAAAATTAATTTTTCCTATTTTATGTGACTATTAGAGCATATTGGAATATATTATTGCTACTGACTCAATTTCGCAAAATATATAGCTCAGTCCGTTTTTGCTCTCATTGCCTCAATTATTTCTTAAAATTCAAACCCTGGAAATCAAATAATCTTAACTGGCAAGTTTTCTTATCAGAAATAATCCACTTCTCATTCACAAAATGAACTTGAAAACCAAAAACCTGACCTTGGTATTTCATAAGTATGCAAGAGTAAAAAAGACTATCGATTTTCCTATATTATATTCGCGTAAAAGTATTCGAAAGTGCAACGATAAATGAGTAAAGAATTTGAAGTGCGTCGACTGAAAAAGCTTCCAAACCGTAACAATTGTCGGAATATCGTTGCGCAGGTGTAATCTGCAATTGGGATCGATGAGTTCCTTCTCAATGGCCGATCGAGTGAAACGAGCCCGTGTGATGGAATCCGTCGAAACAGTACGCGTTAATTACAAAGTCGATAATTACTCCTACTCGAAAAGAGAGAGTTCCGATGGACAAGTTTAAACCGCTAAATTACCCTGCCGGATGTGTTAATCATTACCCTCGAATTTCCAGACGGTACGAAACGCTTGGGCGTCAATGAGGCTCCGTGGCTGCATTATTTTCTTTGTTATTTTACTGATAAGCGGTAATTAGAGTCTGCATCCCGCGATACCGTGTGATCGATGCGAGAAGCTTTACGTTGGACGCTGCCAACGACTCCTCATCCCTCATTGACCAGCTTAAGTTGATCGGTTACCTTTTTCACAGCTGGAAAATATCGATCGCTTTTGCAGTAATCCTAACTGATTTAAAAGCCTACTGTTCTTTCAAAAGAACATTAACAAACATTAAAACGTTCCATGGTGTCTCGATATTTTATTCACCGGGAAACAATGACCGAATCATGATCCGTACAGAGTAGATTTCGCCGAGGATCATCGGCTCGAGATTGAAATTAATTTGCATTCCGTCGGCGGGATTGACTTGACGGAATTGCTCACGTAAGAAGGTAAGTTTTATCCTGACGAGGCACGGAGCACGGTACGTTGCACCTGCAACTCACACCCGTTGAGGTCGAATGATACGAAGGAGGCGATGAAATTACATGCTTTCGCTGCCGACAATGCAGAAGGTCGACTAACGTTACGAGAGACGATCGTTTGCTGAATTTACATTTCGATCCTGTTTCCAGAACGACGCAACTCGCGCTTCTCTGAAAAACAGTTATCGGCTAATGCGCCAGCAAAGTGTAACGGTCACGAACCTAAAGCCAGGAAAAATGATTTCAAAGCACTGTTTGCATTGATCGCTGAATTTCCTTTCACGCGGTACACGCAATTCGCGCCGGAAGAGTTACTGAAACTCCGACCTCCAATTCCATTTAGACACGCTGCTCGAATTACATTACACATATATGGGATGTTGGAGCAGATTACACGCTGTCATCGTTAAAACGATTACAGTCGCGGCTGCGTTTTGGAATGGAAGGTTCACCGTAATTGTGAATTTCAGCTGCAGCAATACTAATAACATTGTTAAACCGTTATTGATAGTATTAAGTGTCTGAAGCTCAATTTAATTTACAAGACTTTCGCGGTCACATTGTGGAAATTCCGGCTTGCTTTAATAAAATTGCAGATACAATGAGGCATACAAAAGTTTACCTTACAATTAGATTCACATCATAATTTGACCACTAGTCGCTTCTCTAAATGCATGCGCTCTCTTCTCGAATTATGCTTAACGCCGGGTGAGAAAGTCGAAGAAAATGAGGCTACAATTGGACGTAATTAGTTCCCCCATGAGAGATCTTTTCCTCAGGAACGACAGACGCTGGGTGACTAACTTTTGCCTCGGAACGTTGCTCTCTCTGTCCTGTTAATTATTCATTTGTGCACGGGTGGAGTCTCTAGAAACTTCTGTCTCGCGTAGAAAAAAAATTGCGCGATCGTTTCCGTCGGTGGGTGTGACGATCGACGGAAGTGTTTGAATGAAACTCGCCGTGCACGTGTCTCTTAATTTCCTTAAGTTCAGCGATATGAGAAATGTTTGGTGTTATTTCCGTAAACATGACTGAGGTTTTCCTGCAGGAGCGAAACGTTCTCATTATTCCACCGAATAGATGACTCAATTCCACTAACGAGACCTGAATTCCAGTCGCCGCGGGATTTCCATAATCTCGTTCAAGCGATGAGTAACTGATTGTCGAAATATTAGAACCAGCGCATTGCTGACGTCCGCTGAAAGCCAAGAATCCAAGCACGTGCCTCGAGAACGGAATCCTTTAAAGTGGCTTCATTTTAGCCATCTAGAAATCGGTGGTTCAGGTGACAGTAATTCGATGAAATCTTTCATGCTTAAAAAGCGTTACGCGCCCAAGCACGCGAGTAATTTCTATTCACGGTCAACGTTCCCGCAGCAGAGTTGACGTGCTCGCCTAGGTTACAACGTTACATGCAAATGGTTCGCGATAAGGATACCTATAAAAGCAGGCGTACGCCTGTGCCGACGCTGGCACCTTGGGGTGCTTTTTATTTCCCGTCTGCCAAGCCATTTTTCATGGCGTTATGGAGCTTTAACGTTTCGAGGTTCACGGATGAAACGTTCATGGCAGGAGCATATGCTACATCGACTATTACATTTTCAAGGCTCGTAAACGGGAAAGGCGTGCTTTCGCGTTTCGTGATAAGTAGCACTGTTTACAGTGCGTCACAAGAGACACAGTAACGGGGAGGGAATATTTAAGATGGTTGCAAGAGTAATGATAAATAGGGAATGGTCATTAAATTTGTATGTATTGAATGGGGAATAGGGAAAACGTATATTTGGTATTTTTTTTATAATTGTTGACTGGTTTAAACTTACAGCAGCCCAATTGATTTTCTTCAGTCTGAGCATTGTCGTCAACTTAATCCACAAACACGTCCCATAATACTCCTACGCTAGCATGTCGCATAATGGGCTGGATTAATAACGGGAATTCCTGGCGGCATTACAACCGACTCGTAAAATATGCGCGACAGCAATTACGCATCTCGTTGAACGCATTATACGGCTCGAATATATGTAATTATTTATTCGTCCAAAGCGCGGTGTGAATTTCAAACGAGGCTTTTGCAGTTAAGGATCTTCGTCTTTTTCTAGTAAATCGTAGAAGCAGAGTTTCATTCAAGGTAATTTCGATCCAGGTGCATTGGAGAGGGAAGTTTAATACTACGTATCGGAATTCAATATTTAGATTGGTGCATATAGCTTGTGTGTATAACATTTCCTCCATAAGAAAGGAAAAGAGCAGAGGGGGATCAATGAGAGCATGGAAGAGGAGATGATAATACTCGACGGATTGCTGTCGGCCGTAGGCTGTCGTACGAATGCGGATTGCGTTCGAATCTCATTGGATTTCGTTTCGCTAAACATTGAACGCAAGTCAATAATAATGCGAACTGTGAATAAAGGTCGTCGCGCATTTTGGCGAAGCGCGGCGATACAAAGAGAAAAGTTTATAAAAAATTTATGGCCGCAGCGCAGCGACAATTGAGTAATTATTATTCATTCCTTCGATTCGCTTCGCCGAGCGGCGCTTCGCCAAAATGCGCGACGGCTTTTAAAGGCACCCCCCGGTCCAATCGCGCGAAAACATAGGTGACTTTTATAATTATTTCTAGAAAAAGTATACAATGTAGGTATGGGTCTAAAACTTTTTGCATGTAAGATAAATTGAAAGGTGAATGAAAATCTAGACTAATACTGGTAAAAATGCAGTATATTCTGTTCAAATAATGAAGTCTCCAAGTAGAGCTGTTCGAGTAGCTCGAAATTCGAGTCGAGCCGAGCCGAGTACTCGAATGAAGCCAGCAGCTGGAAACAATCCACATGCGTCGTTCGTCAGTCGCCACCTTCCCTATGCAATCTACTCGCTTCTTAATCGAGTCGCTCGGTTCTTGCTCGGATCGGTTATTCGAACCGAGTATATCCCGGCTCGCTTGTTGCAAGTACTCGAACAGCTCTATCTCCAAGCGTCCGTTCGTTCTAGAGACTCTGTGAAGACTACCGATCTCTGAAGTAACGAGCTCAACTGTTTATTGCAAACAGTAGATAACCGGCGAAGGCGTCGGTGTTTCGGGGTGGTCGCCGTAGCCTTGACAGCGTAAGCAGACCCTCGATCCCTCGACCAGCCTTCTCCGCTCAGCGACGAATTTTCTTACATGCACTTCATTCTGCTACAAGTGTACAGTATAAAACAATTTTTTTATTTCATTTTTTCCCACCCCTGCCTTTGATACGCATTGCGTGTTGGATCGTTTTAAAATAAACTGGCCTGCACTATCGCCACGATAACTTTAGACAAGATCATCCAAAATCAAAAACGCAAAGATATTTTTTAATTGCACATGTGTGGTTACCGCGCTACCCTCGGGCAGTGTTAAGAAACAACTGGGCGATGATTGCCATATGTTCAAACCATAAGCTCCCGAAACATGGGTTTTCTCGCACCAAAATGTATCGTAAAAAAGAATTGAGTGTAAGAAAATTCGCAATAGAGGGTAGCGCGGAAGCCAGTGTAATTAAGAGTGGAATCCCGCATGAAATTTTAGATTCGGTCGAGAATTGCATTTTTATCGTGGTGATAGTGCGTTAAAGTTTGACGCCGAGAGCGTTGGTGGAGGGTTCTTGCCCGTGAACCCCCTATTTTCCATGCATTTCTTCGATTAACCCTCAGAGGACGATTGGTAGATATGGTTGCGTGAGATGAATGCAGGGTCATTTTGACCCATAGCAACATTTCTATGGTACACCAGTTTCGCGAAAAAATTGAATATAAAATGAATTAAGTAATAAAAATTTCTGACATTCACTAAACTTTATTAATAAAGAAATACATAAAAAAAATTATTTACGTACATTTGGTACATAAAATAGGTGTACCTCCTGTATGATTTTTACAAATAATGTTTAGGCAACAATTTAGGCATCATATATTATATTTTGCCATTGCCAACACAAATATAACATCGTGATAGACTTTGTCAGATTTGGGTCAAAATGACCCTGCATTCGTTGTACGAGGGTTAAAACAAAAATTGATTCCTTTCTTAGATCAATGAATGTATTATTAATTAAAAGAAAAATCACAGTTCTAAAACACCTATGATTAAAGTCGTCACAGTGTTGACCCCCCTGAACTGCCTGTGAAATCCGTACTGTTAGGAATTTCGTTCTAAAATTTTACCTGAGCATTTTTTAGACGTTTTGAGATAAAAATATGCAAATATTTTTGACGTTTCGACCGGCGAGTGCCCTTAAACCTGAAGACGAGTGAGAAAACAATACAATTAAAGCAATCCTCAGAAGGAATCAAAGGAAAAGATATTCTTAAAGTTCATTTATACATATACATAGTACCTATATTATAATAATTATAAGCACTACTTGTTGTTTTTTTAAATACTGATAAATTTCTATATCACATATGGTATACTTATTCTCATCACTCGCCTTTTATAAACATTGCATATCTGATGCCTACTTATCCGAAAACAACTACATTATCGAGGACGAACATACCTGTCGGTGCTCCACAGATTCATCACCTTTAGTTAAATGAAATCATTTGCGCGGAAAATTCCTGTTGGGTGCCTCGATTAATATCAAAGTCGAAGCCGTCGTCGCGCAACCCATTTGTTGTCAACTATTATCTGCGTACAGACTTCTGAGAAATTGCTGTTACCGGCGCCATTCCATGTACATGTTCATCGTTCTGTTTGTACTCGTGCATGTACTCTGGAGGATGGATGCTGGTCTGATTGTGAGCATAAATTACGAGGCACCGGGCGAATAGAACACACTCGGCCGTGATATTCGGATCAGTCACGTGGAACACGACGCCGAAGCCGAGAAAGGGCCGGCACCGGGTCTCGTTTAACTCGCTCCCTTCTCCTTGGAAACTTCGCGGAGTTTCCGAATAACACCGGCCGTAATGTTTGACAAGTTTCGAGCAGTTGCGCCCGGGCACGCAAGAATTTATGCGTCCCGTTCGGAAAATTACACGCACGGTAATTAGAAATTCCGCCAAAGGGAGCCGTGCCCACGCGTTCAATTTGCGACGCACCTAAACGTTCAATCTCGATACGCCGGGCGAGCAGTCCCGACTAATGAAACTTCACCAGTGGGGGGGGGGGGGGGAGGGGAGAACTGTACTTAAAATTCGCCGGTGAGATTACGATGCACGACAGTGCGGGGAAAGTCGAGCGAAAGAAGGCACGTCGTGAAAGGAACGTGTCCTGCGCGTCGTAAACAGATCCCGGAGTGCTTCGCAAATCAATGAGCCCGGTAAAATAGATGGAACCAGGACGGCTCGCGAATCAGCTCGAGCAGAATCGAGCTGAATCGAGCAGAATCGAGCACAAAGAGGAGCCTGAAGATACGGTTTGGGGAATTTACGGATTCGCTCGAACGCCTTCGCGGTCACGAATGGACTCGGGAGAGTCTGAGGGTGGTCTCTTTGGGAGTCAATCGTGAGGAAATATCTATTGGTCCAGTTGGAAAAACCGCGAGTAGCTCGACGCTCGATTGACTTTGTCGTTTGGAGGCAGACCTTGAGGAAAAGAAGGCGTAGGCACTTGTTACAAGACTAACTGACCAAACCTCTCAGACATCCCAGACGCGGCGTCAATGGCGAAATGAGTTGCTCGAAAGTCAAAACTTGCAGCAGGCATAAGTATCGTTGGCATGATATATGCGGGTCGAGGCGGAGATCAGCTCCGGGCGGTTTTCAATGCAAATTGCAAGTGGCGGCGTATTCGGTAGCGCCCACACATGCATACCTGGCGCAGACGTCTGATATTAACGACCGAATGTAATGATCGTTACGCGCCTTTGTTCTAACGGCAAGAACGCTGAGATCTATGTAGCTTGGTTGCCTCGCGATACACAGAAAGTATGCGCTGATCTAATCATTCCTCCGACAAGTCCTCCGTCTTTAATTCAATTCTTTCGTCGGAACCTCCCCGCGGTTAATCATGGATCAGCAATTCGACGATCCTCGAGTTCAATAGATTGCATTGTGCTTGTGACGAATTCCATAGGACTTCACTCGTCCCAAAGTGCTCGACGCATACCGGTACGTGTAGGTAATTGGGCACATACGTTGCGAAACGGAGCCTTTCTAGTTGAAATGTTAAAATGGTACTTCGTCAGGAGCGAGTAGGGTTGGCTCCCGAGCTTTAGCAGGAAATTGTTTGAACAACTCGAGCATAGCACGCGATAAGGAACGCCTGTGCCCTTCCCCCTGCGCGTTACGAATCGTGATTCATAAACCTGTCGGATTCTATCGAATGCGAACGTGATTAATCGGCAAAGGTCCCGATAAAAATTACTACGATTGTTGCCAACTGAACGCACGTACGCATTTGTTATCGACACTTTTGCAATTCGAACGGCTAGCCGAAGATTTCCTTCCATCTGGTATTGAATGATTTAGTATGGCTGCGAAAAGGTCCTTTGGATTTCGCTGCAGCGTAATAACTGGTGTTTAATTAAATTCTGTGATGTATTGTGGCAGGGGGAAGGTTGGGCTAAGGCAATTCGATTTTAATGTTTTCGAGTGGCGCAGACATCAGACGATTAAGACAGATCCATAAAACTCAATATAAAAGGTTCATGGTTGCGAGTGACCTTATTCAGATGACCCTGGATGCACGAGACATATGTAACTCACCATTCCTTTGAATCCTTGGGTCCTCGGAGTCCTTAGAGTCCGGTGGACTCCGTGGGGTTCTTGGGGCCCCCATAATCTGACGAATCCTGAGTCCCTGAAGCTCCTATTGCACCTAGGTATATACCTTACCTCCCCAAGTCCCTTGAGGCCAAGTCAATTTCTGGGGTTGACACTATCTGGTTCCACGGGTCCAGAGTCGTTCATATCGTGTCACAAGTGTCAAGGGTCGTCTGTATCGAGTCTCATGGAACCGGTATTATCTATATCGTGCTCTATATCTCTAAAGGTCCTCTATAATCGTTTCCAGGATCTTGATATCCAATTTCTCGGATTAGAAAGTAAGTACCTATCTCATGAATAATTAAAGTAATTTCATTATTATCACAGACGCAATTAGTTCCGCGATGTCCTTCTTTCTATTATTCACAGTCGAAACGAGAATGAATGTAAAAGCGACAAATTTCTTCTGGTACCTATCTGATTTATTAAAAACATACATCTCTCGCACATGAAATGAGAATTTTAATAAGAACTGGAATTGCACGCGGATCGTTTCAAGTGTGCCATCTCCTTGTGCTGGGAACAAGTGTTGGCCAGCACACCGGTTCGCGAACCGGCTCGGTGATGCCGAAGTGGTTGCCACGGCGCATCGCGACGCGCCGGTGTATTGGCGCGGAGCGGCGCGGCGCTGCGATCGAGACGCCAGTACACCGCGCGCCTTCGACTCGGATGCATGTCGTATCGTTGTGACGTTCTTTTATCGGTCTTATCAACGTGTTCCTCCACGCCTCTCTGCGCATCCTCCCACGCGCATTTTGTTTACCGACGTCTCTACAAATTCTCAATGTGGTATGTTATGATTTCTATCTCTTCTATTCTGCTCCAACTATCCGTCAGTCCAACACGACAGGCCACGTTAGACTGGACTCCATGAATGTTATATGCATTTGAAAAAACAGATCGATTGCGATTGGATCTCAGCGACAACGTTCCATTTTCCGAACCACATTCGCCTCCTTTTTTAGTTCAACCATTTTCACATTATCAGTGGACAGCATTGGGCGGGTTTATAAATTCTCGAGTAGCTTTCATGGCTTACAGCGCGAATATCGGAGTGGATTTTGTACTCCACTGTTTCTCCTCCTTCAATTTGTCCATTCTCTTTTAAAACTCGTATTATTTCTCCCCTGTGGAAATTGTTAATCGAACCTTTTATTTCTTGGTTCAGTATTACATAATTAATGAAGCGATTAACGTTTTATAACTCGGCTACGTGTGCAAACGCACACACGTATGACAGATGTATTCCGTGAACGTGGTACTCTGTCGTCGGTCGATTCGCGCGTTCAACTAAAAAAAAAAAACCGTTTCGTTTGCTTCGTCAACCGAACGATCCTTAGCTAACGAAGGAAATTCGGAGGGAGGGTAAACATCGGTCGGGTCAACATGGCTGCGTTCGTTCGTCCTCGCAAAAATGAGGATCGTTTTTTTCCGTGGCGAGGTGCACGCGATCGACCGTCCTTGAACGTTCGAAAATATGTCCGCTGGTCCACCGAGTGCAGTAGGTCGACCCGCACTCGCGAGATCCTCGCCGCAAACCTGTTCACCTTCGCCCCAGCTCGAATTAAAGATATCCGCGGCTCGTCTTTCGTTCCTTCCGCTTAGATAAGCTCCGCAGATTTGTAGAACGTGACTCAGATTGCGTACAGAAGGCAGCAGCAGGAGAGAAAGATGAGTTAACAAAGGAAGTGACGAGGACGACCTTCGCCGGTTGTTCTTTCGCAACCTCTGTCTGAATCACGTCTACGGTGGAATCGCGGCATTGATATTTATTAGAAAGAGTGTTTTTAAAATATTTAAACATTTCTCGCGCACGTAATTGCTGTTACTCAGTCGTCTTTTGAAATTCACCGTGGCCACCGTCTTCATTAGGAGACCGCGACGCGCAGTTATTCGGAAATTTCAAGCCCCGCAGTCAGCGGGATTCTGAGCTGCTGCTACTTCCCTCTTAATTAAGGGCAAACTCGTTGACTCAGATTCTCCGGGGTCATTGAAATATTCCCTTGAATATCGATAGAAATTCTCGAATGTCGTCCCTGAAATTGTCCGAGCCCCGGCGAATTACAAGGGGGCTTAACAATTTTCGTTTACCACAGGGGGGTACCTACTAATCCGCAATCGATTCGCGGTCGGTCCGCTTTCCTTGGTTAACGTCGACCTCGAACTTCCGCGCTGGCTGTTCCATCAAACACCGAACGCCCCGGGAATGTCCCTCGGTTTCCGGCAGTTTCATTAGCCCCTTATTGCTCTCGCGAGCAAAACTGAAGAAGCTGAGCAATAGGAAAAAGTGGGAAAGTTCTCCTTTCTTCCGTAGCTCAAGTATCTTACCTAAAGTAAACAAACAGAGTGGACACATTCCGTGCTGGTGTAGAAAGGATCACTCGTTCCACGAGGTCCCTGACAACTGGAGGGATAGCTGACAAATTCCTTGACAGTGATTATATGCTTAATAGCAATTCTGGTAGCCTATCTCCTTCGGTCACATTTCACGCTTCGTCTTCGAGGATATCGCAGCTCGAAAGTTTCTAAATTGTATCGGTATTACGGATGCGTTACACGGAAGAGTGACTTGATTCTAGGTTATCGTGAAACTACAGCGAACTCGTAGCTCGGATAAGAAATATCCACCAGACCGATAGAAAGAGAACTATTTTATTAAACGAAGGCGTACACCTTCGCGGAGACGTCGAGGTGCTCGAGGCTCTCTGCCCCGAGGATCGATTGTACGTGAAACCGGTCACGTACAGAAGTTTCCAAGAATCGGGTAAAACTTTCCGATGGAACGTCGACGCTGGGGTCCGATCATAGGAATCGACGTTAACTTCCCTTTCGTTACGTAAACATTTTTGTTTCTTTTCCCGTAGATGAAAATGTTTTCGGAGTGAACGCGAGAGGGGTTTCGTCGATTGTCGAAATTCACGGTAATAATAAAAGGAAGGAAGAAGAAGGGAACGAGAGGTGCCGATCCCTGGAGCCCGTTAGAAATGTGGGGCCTGGTGATAGGAGCTTCCCGTGATTGATAACGAGGCACGATTGATAAAATTCCCCGGGCCACGATAAAACTCTGAAATTCCATGAACCTGCCCGAAAGTCGTATCACGGGGGAGAAGTAAACAACCCGTCGATATCGATCGGTCGACGTCAAAATGTAAGCTCGGAAGTTGCGCCCCCGACGCAGGAGCCGCTGCTTCAGAGAGATCGTTCCCAATCACTGTCCCTTAAGTCGAACAATTGCGGGGGCTCGGTATGATCGTGAACGCGTGAATCGTGCTCGACGGGGAAAGATTCGTCGGCGATAGTGAAATGAGTGAGAAAGGTGCGGTGTCGGCGCTGAAGAACCGAGAAAGGGTGAGCGGAAGTATCTTCTGGAGGCACAGCTGGCACTGCTCCGCCTATTTATCCAGGGAATTGTCCTTTGGCATGCTCAACTGCCCTGTTCGTAGCTGGGACAACATGGCCCGAGCCAAGATCGACAAGTAAGAGTTCAAGAACCCTTTATACCATTTTTTTTTATCTTATCGAACGAGAAGCGTGTATTTCAATGCCTGAAGCAACCAAGAAGGGCACGACAAAGGCACACAGAGGCCCTAGAACCAGTTATCTAACTTCAGGAGCGTGTTCTGCTCGCTCTAGCGATTAAAACATGTAATGTAAACACAGATCGTGTAGGTTATACGGAGGCAAACGTTTGAGAAAACATGTAGTCCAAAGTGAAAACGTGGTCCTGCACCTGTATGTTTCATGTAAGTCAAAGATCTTTGCACGACTGAAGTCCTTCCTACAACGTTTCCTTTAACTTCGAAATTTTCGATCACTTCCATAATCCATACACAATAAGATTCTATATCAGACTATAGTAGTTATGATATCGACCGTATTTGTAGAATAAACAATAAGTGGTTTCGGCGCACTAGTTCGGTCAATTAAATCAAAAAAGCTAATTTGCAATTTTTAAAAAATTATAAATTCCGACGTTTCGGTCTGTGGTTTAGACCATTCTCAAGGAAAGTTATAAAGAATACTGCGTTCGCTTTAAAGTAAGTCACACGTTTGTCTGAGCTAAAAATTGCAAATTAGCTTTTTTGATTTAACTGACCGAACTAGTGCGCCGCAACCACTTATTGTTTATATCAGACTATAACAGATTCCTTCGTTATCAAAACGGTTAGAGCACGCTCACAAAGTTATATATCGTTATGTACTTCAAGAGCAACACCCAGATATCGCAGAGAATATCATCAAGCTTAAAACCAAATGGGATGTAATTTTAATTTGAACGAGCGTGGATTACACAATGCGAGGTGCAAACATATCGAATATCGAAAGGGAGCGGATATAAATTTCATACTTTATACCTATGTACTCTTGTTATTAAATTCCACGCTGGTCGCAGCATCGTAACGCGATATATCTGTGCGTTCCACTAAAGAACGTTCGCCCTGTGCATTATAAATTTCGCGAAGCCGTTGCCGCGCGATTGTTCCTCTTTTAGTGGGACGCGCCCAATTATACGTTGGTATTTTCGCTGCATTTTTGCTGAACGAGAGGACACAGTTCCTGGTAACCGTTCGATAGCCGGCGGTTCCTCGGCATTATTTCCGTCCCGATCGATAAACACTTGGTATCGCCGCGAAACACGAAATCCACGTGAATGGGAACGCCATCGGGGGGGCCTTTAACGGCAGACACGGCCAAATTAATTGAATCTTTCGGCAGGCAAATCGAACGAAATTTCCGTGGATAGTGGAGGGGAGCATAGTTGCGTTGTTCGTGGCTTCGAACGCGAAACGCAAAGTTACGAGCCCGTTCGTTTAACGCCGACCAGCGTAGAGCCTTTTAAGTAAATTCCGTTTTATTAATTGCCGATGAAAACTTTGCACCCACACGGCCGCGGGCTTGGGCACACGTACGCGTTAAGAGACGGTTATAAAATTTCGTTCGAGTCATTAAAAGTGGTTATTTTCAACTCGATTACTCGAACGTCAATCCGGCTTCGCCCACCGTGAAAATAGTTTATTCCGGCAATTTGCGTTGTTTCCCGAATTTTATTAGTCGACTACGAAACCCCCGGACTTAAGTGCCGCGACCGTAAAGCTTGGCGAAACGGTTCCGGTCGCGAGTTTTCCATTACACGCGTTATTAGAAATAATGTAAACAGAATTTTACAATGTTAGCGGTTAAAGCTTCGAAAGGAAAAGCTCGTTGCCTGTGCGGTGGTGAAATTTCAAGAAATCTCAAGAAATTCCCCGACGAAAGTCGGAATTCAGGGAAAGTGTGCGTATATATCTATTTTTTTAAAGCACGCTTCAACTATGCCCGTATGATGGAATGTCGAGAAAAAGTGGGGTCATTGATCTTCCATAGTGAGAAACGGTTTTTGAGGTTGGGGTGGCGTGGAAAGCGATGACTCGGCGCTAATTAATTCTGTTCGTGTCAGCACGACGAATTACAAAATGTCTACAGACTGGCGACACGGCTTTGTCTATAGAGAGATCACAAGATCGCAATCACTTAACAAGAATAAGATTGCAATTCTATAGAAGTCAAATTTTCTACAACGATAAGACACCTGTTTACAGGTGTTGCTCTATCGCTGGTATCACTCCTGTAGCAAGAACATCTATTACCTTGCTTAGGAAGCCAGACTGTCTTTAATCCATTGTCTTCCTCATTAATTTTGCCGACCGGAAGGAAAATAATTTGATCGTTCATTATCCTCCGCGATTTCGCGTCTAGAAAGGCTTCGCCAAACAGTCCCCTGTATTTCAATGAATGGTTTGTTTAGCCTATAATAGTCCCTCGTATAAAGAGGACTCGAAACAGATGCGGCGATAAAAGAATTCCCGATCCACTTTGCTCGAGCTCCCTTTACTGAATATAATCCTCGGGTCGACAAACAGGGAGAAACAGAGGGAGAGAGAGTAAAGGTAAAGCAGAAGTGACGGTGAAATGAAAACAACCTGGTGCATAGGCAATTCGTTGTTCAAACAAAACGGGAAATTTTTTTTCGTTGCAAGATGAATTTAAAGAAAGTACTGTTGAGTGTTTATTTCATACTATGGAAATTTTTCGACCCGCGGTTTTCCCACGCAACGCAATAGAGAACGTACCCTCGTTGAAACTTGCCGCATAATTTCTTAAAACCGTTAAACAGAGGAGTGAATGATGAAAAAGATTACGGGAAGGTGGAAACTGTAGTGGGGGCGGAAAGACGATTAATCGTCAAAGCCCAAAGGCACTAGAAAATGAATTATTAATTCAACGAAAGCAAGGATTAATCGTCTTCCTGTTCGGTAGAAACAATGTTTCCGTTCACCTCAGTTGGAACATGTGGCCGCTGAAGTCGCTGGAGAACAATTATACCGACGTGGAATAACATTGCTGTTTCTCCTTCCTCTCGGTTCTGAAATAATCGTAAAAGTTAACGGAAGGGATAAAAGGAAATAAAGGAAATGATATTTTTGCTTAAAGTTGAAATGGGAAAAAATTTATGAGAATAAGGCGTGTATCTTCCGTTCCACCTGTTTCTCTTTATCGTACACCTACATCTTATCAAATTGCCCTCGCTGTACCCGTGGCGTGACAGTAGCTGTACACTTTATCAGCGGAGGATTTAAACTATCAAACTCTATCCGAAAATATACATGGCCAGCTTTACAAGGAGAAATGATTTGCCGTGATAATTGAACGCGGAGAAACGCATAAATTGCAGAGTAACACAGAGTGTCTGTGTAATAAGCCCGTAAGGACGTCGAAATGGAATATTCAAGAGCGAGATCGCGAGACGGCTGGGAACAAATGCAACGGGGAAGATGTCCAATGAAAGCCTTCGGCGGAAGGCGGCTCGTGTTCCCCGAGTTTCCTCGGGGCCCCGCTTGTGAATAATTTCGCGATACGATACAGAGAGGAGGAGAGAATAGGAAGAGAGGAGGGGCGGGGGACGGTGGCAAAAATAGGAGAGGATGAAGAAAGGGTGGAGCGGAGGGGTTGGTTGGCTATCAGAATGTGATTTAGGTCGGGAATTCACGATGCAATATCAATGAAATACGAGCCCCCCGAGGCTGCCTCGTCCGTATCGTGCATTGTCTGCTTCAGCAGAAACTGCTTCATGAAGAGCCGACCGGCGTGCGGCATTAAAGAAAAACTGGTCTTGGAAGAACCTGCCTTGTACAGAGGGGGGGGGGGGGGTAGCCTCTCTACCTATGCGGCACGTCGCGACGTACCTTTCCCGCCGCGAGCAGCGATATAAACATCCGTAAAGAGACGTTCGCAGACGTTACGTTTTCGCCGACATTTATTTCCATCACAGCCGAGGGCGCGGAGACAATCGCGCGGGGAGACTTCCGTAATTCCATTTGAAAATCTGGCTACCACGCCCTACTGTCACCCACCGAGAGAGTATTCAATCTTCCTCCGACGAACGCTGGCTCCGAGGAGCTCGTGGTTTTCGCGGCACGGGTTGACACTAGGGCTGGGACTATTCGAATAATTTACTATTCGAATATTTGAGTATTCGAATATTTGAGTATTCGAATATTTGAGTATTCGAATGTTATTATTCGAATATTTCAGTATTCGAATGTTATTATTCGAATATTTGAGTATTCGAATGTTATTATTCGAATATTTGAGTATTCGAATGTTATTATTCGAATATTTGAGTGTTCGAATGTTATTATTCGAATATTTGTGTATTCGAATGTTATTATTCGAATATTTGAGTATTCGACTGTTATTATTCGAATATTTGAGTATTCGAATGTTATTATTCGAATACTATTCGAATACTGGTATATTCGAATACTATTCGAATACTGGTATATTCGAATACCGATGTATTCGAATAGTATGGTATGAAGTGGGTTAAAATTAGCTTACAAGATTTCACCATGACAAATGAACCTATATTCGAATAGTATTCGAATACTTGGATATTCGAATTATATTCGTCAAATAATTAAACAACCGAAGTATTCGAATACCGAAAAATTCGACAAATAGTCCCAGCCCTAGTTGACACTGCTCGAGCCTCCCTAGTGTAAATTGTATCTTCCGAAAGGATACCCCGACCGATAATCTAATACCGTGGATATTCTGTTGAAATTAAAGAAACTGAATCTCTTTCATCCAGACGGAATTGTAATGGTTGAGCTAGCTGAGGCGTTTCACGTGGTACCTATACGTATGTTCAGTTGAGATCGATAAGAAGGCAGATCGTTTCAGTGGTTGGTGGGAAAACTGACATATTTCTGGATCCCTCGAAACGGAATGCCTCGTGTCTGTGCATCGGTGCTTCACCTTCGTAGGAAACACGAAACTAGCGAGGTTAACCGCATCCTTCCCGCAGTGTCTGTTCATTCAGCATACGACCCAACGTCACGCATAAAATACGCGTGCCGATGCGCCCGTTGCCGAGTGGGTACGTCGCGTTGCATTCACCCCGGCTTTTCATTGGGCCGGCCGTTGTCACCGTGCAAGCCGACTCGTAACTCTGGGAAATCCCTTGTAAATCCTCTCTAGACGGCCACCGTGAAATCTGCAGCGGGGAGGCTGCCCGAATTCGAAGATAAGACAGCTTATGGAAGTGAACTTCGCTTCTATTCGAACGAGTTTCCGGCGCGGGAAGCACAGACAAAAGTATTTCGCAGATATGTAAGTGCAAGCTTCACTCGACAGACCAGATATGATTATCATCATCCGCAAACAATTTCCCAATATTATTTTCCTAGATGGAAATATGCCAACAGTTAGAGATTAAATAGTACCTTCATACATCACACGGTTGGAGAAGTGTTACTGTTTTTGAATTCGAATATTAAATATCCACGTAAAAACGGTACGAGTTTATACGAAGGACTGCGATTCATCGGTTGGAGCTGTAGATACTCTGGTTTACTTTAATTGAACATTTTCAAGATTGGACACGAGAATACCGTCCCCTTTAAATTACTTTCAGCCAATTACTTTTCGAGGGAACAGTACGAACAAAAGCGAAACAGTGCTAGCACGGCTTTGAAAGAAAATACCGGGATGCAATTAATTCTGCCAACTTTTATGATGGATTTCCAGGTTGGTGGAAAATGATACCTCGTCCCCGGATATTCCTTTCGCGTTGACAATACGACAGTGCTTGAATTCGCGCTCGTGCACACGTACACGCGCGCGCGCGCGCGTAGAGAGCCGAACACACACCTGACCCAGTTTGCCTCGACCGCATCTCCGAGTGTACGAAGGCCGAGGTGAGGATTCTTTGTCACCTAGGACACGGTAATAATTTCGTCTCGTCTTCTCGGCGCGGCTATTATGCACGCTTTCCTCCCCTTACGCTCGTCCTAAGAATATTTTTCCTTGCTCGTTCGCGTGCGAGGCCCGACAATGCGAGGCTCCGAAATCCTGCGAGACCTTTAAAATTACTCGGCGCTGCACTTTCCACGCTGTTGGAACGACGTGGAGAAGACGAGCGACTCGCTAAAGAATGCTTCACTCAAAGAATTGACGATTTGACAATTCTCGCGGGCAATGTTCCTTGCTTCGAAATCGCTGGCGAAGCCTCTTAAAATCAACTGTATGAGTGACGTTATACTTGGCAACTATAAATTCAAACCTTCCAACTACCTCACTTTATGGTCTCTGGATACTTGATCATGGAATGGTTGATTAATTAATGTCACAGTTATGTAACAGACCTGGTTAAGATCGATTACCACGGTTATGTAATTGTGCCTAATTACTCGCATGGTGTTTCTCGTATTTATAATTGATTGCATTTACTGTTGTAAGAAACTCTACATACATATTGCAGTTGTAAGAACACATCTAAAGGCTCAAAATAGTACCATAATAAATATGCACATACCTGCTTACAAATTTAAAAAAATTTTAATTCATGAATGGGATCCAATCAGCATCAGCACATTCGTTATATCAATTTATGCTATCCATGCGTTATACCGATAAGTGCGACGACACATATAATTATTCGAACTTACACCAGTATGTTTTGAAACGCTCTACTCTTGTTAGTCAGGTGCTAAAGAGAAATATTCTTATTTCTCAGTCAGGAATAAAGTTATAACTTAATTCACTGTGACAGTAAACAGATGGAGCCTTTAAAACTAAAAATCTGTTATCAACTCAAATTATCAACATTTGCACTTACATCACTATGATTCTCAGCCCTTCATATATCCGTCGTTTTTTTTTATGATAATCGGACTCAGTGGAGCACAATGAAGTTTTCACCAGGTCGCAGTTCTCAAAATATCAAGCCCACTTATTGTTAGATTGTTCCATGTCAAATGAAACGTGCTTGAATTTGATTAAATATGGGTCCAGAGGAATCTTAGAGATCTCAGGGAGATGTAATCTTTTAACGTAATTACTGTTAAATATCGCAAGATGTTTGCCAACCAGCGGAACAATTATGCTGTCAAAGACTTCCGGGTTACAGAGTCAGGCAGAGAGTATACACAGTAATGACGTAATGGAGCATCAGTAAAGAGAACGGCGTCCCCGAAGATTTCTCGAGGGCCCTCGAAAGCGGGTGGTCCTCGCCGAGTTTCACAGATCGATGAATTGTCAAAGAACTTACTCCGCGCTTCCTGCGCGCAGGAACTTCTTGCACGCGAGCGTATTCAGACGAGAGTTTCGTCTGCAGCGCATTGCAAAAAGCCGGGGGTTCTAACGGGACGGGAGAAGCGGCGCAAAGGAGGAAGAGTTTCATCCAGTTATAAAAGTTCCCTCGCAACGAGCAGTGAAATTAACTACGAAACTTAAGGAATTAGAAAGCAACGCTATTTTCTGAAAACATATTTCGCGTTATGTTCCACCACCTCGTTTACTAGGATTGTAGGCGAATCGTTTAATTTACTGTCGCATTAAACGGCCACGTTTGACGGTGGTGTAATAACACGTTGCGTCGATGAAATATCTCTTCATAATTGTCGCGTCCCCTTGCGGTAGGCCAGGCTGGTGAAAAACGACTCATTCCACTGACTCTTTTCCACGTTCCTCTCTGGAAGTAATCTGGCCAGCGGCCAATCTGTTTCCCTAACCTCCTCGATGAGGGGCCCGGCGCGCACCGCTTCGCGTTTCGCTCTCACAACTGTATACGCGTTCTACTCGGTAAAACGGCCACCGTGAAATAACACCGGGATAATGAATTAATCCAATTAATCCGGTTTTGCGTTTCAATTTATCACGGTGACTTCGCTGACGCAATAATAACGGGGCAGATTCATATTCGCTGGCTTTCAAGAATCGCGATACGCGCGCGTCGACTGTTTGGAAGCGGCCACGTAAAACGGTACCGCAACCGGCAAGATTTTACACTCTGGCAACGCTAATGGTCGACCCCGTCGCAGATCTCGCGGTTATTAACCGTGCGTCGAGATAAAACGTTTGTCCCCTCCCCGTTCATAAAATCTCGTTACCGCAAGAAAGATTGAAGCCGCTCGCGTGATCCCCGGTTTTTACGTCGGGGTAAGGGCACACTTCATCGGAACGAGATTCCTCCGGGATCGTAATTGCGAGACGGAAAGGGGAGCTTCGCCCTTTCACGAGATTTTCGGGTTATGGCCTCGTCCCCTCTCCGTATCGTTTCCGACTTACTGACGTGGATCGTGGGGGTAAAAAAAAAACCGTGAGCCCCTCACTCTTGATCGCGTTCTATGGAGATTCTACTGAAAGTGAACTGCAATGGACGGGAGGGACGCGGATGTGTAGTAGGGCATGGAGCTCGATTATAGGTAGCGCACTTAGCTACGCGGCGATCGGTAATCTGCCAGCTGCTGATTTTCAGAGTCAACATGCTCGTGGAACGGAAATGGGGCAATATAACGCAAAGCAATTAAATCAGTATTTACAGTCCAGTCATAAGTTACCGGCTATTCACGAGCTAGTACGTAATCCCGTGGAAACGGAGCATACAAATTAGATCGGTTAATTGTATTTGGTAGTTGATTGGTTCATGGGAACTTGCGTCAGTCAAATCGGTACTTTAGATGCGTAGACAAGCCCTGGCGGTTTTCCAAACGGCTCAACACTTTGGCGGTGAAAACAAATGGTTCGATGTTGAAGTCTCCTTTAATCTAATCTAATCCAGAGTACGCGCCGAATAGGCAGCTCTCGCAACCGGCGAGGAAATCTCATTGTTTCTCGGTGTGGAAACGTACCCTGCTTTCTGACGAGGGTGCCCACGCGCTCATTGTGCGATCGTTTCATTATGCGAATACACGATAATATCATTTCCGGAAGCTAGGAGGGATCCCGACGTGTTGAATTCCTCCCTTGCGTCCGGGCACACGTGGCCCTTTTCCCTCCCAGCAATTCTCCGATCCCGAAAGAGATTAGACGAGAGATCCAATTTCCAGAAAAAATTCTTCCTGGCCACTCCCCTTTGCGCTCAACGGAACTTCAATTTTTCTTTAAACCTGGGTTTTATGGGAATTAGCATTGAAGCCCTTCCAGTTTGAATTAATGAATTATCTGACACTTCAGTTTTATCGGTCATTTAACCGGTTAACTGGCACGGTCCTTTTCATTATTCGGGCCCAAACTGGTAACGTCGAAAAATTAAGTGAATCACACAAAATTTGGTATACCGAGGTTAGTTTTTTTCATCTGACACCCCAACCCCTAAAAAATAGAATTTAGGGGTGAGTTTGTCAATTCTTTGTGAAAAAAATTTTATTTGTGAAGTTTTCTTGTCTATAATTCGATTGCAGCAGTTACTTTTTTCAATGCCACCCCCAACCCTGAAAAATAAGGGTTTGAGGGGTTAATTTTTTAGTTTTTTTTATTTTCTACGAAACAGTTTCGAATAATTTTATACCTGAATTCTTCATCCATAAATTCGGCAGCCATTTTGAGTCTGCCATTTTGAGTCTGCCATATTGAATTTTACAATTCCGATGCCAAATTCAGATTCAGCGACCCCAAAAACCATTACATAACAAGTTTTATTCAAATCGTTTGAAAATCAAAAGAGTTATTCCATTTGATCATATATGATACATTGACAGAATTGGCCAGATTTTTGTTTGATCATATATGATACATTGACAGTTAACCTGTTAAGAATGAGAATTGTTGCTTCAACAAATTGCCTGACGATTATTCCTCGAGAGATCACGGGTTGATAAAAGATCGCGTGGAGGATTTCGTCGTTAATTTATTGAGATTAAGGGACGATAAATCGAACTACTACAATCTGATCAGCCTCCAATAACTGCCCTTCTACCTCCCTTTTGACAATTAGGAATCTCATCGCAGATCCAATATCGGCCGTCAATTTCGTCGGATGATACTGTTGGGACAAAAAAGCTCTGGCAAGAAGAAAGCCGTGAATTTTTCTCTCGAAACGACGGTTCTCCCCTCTGCCAATACCCTGCTGTGTTTTTTTTTCTATAGGTACCATTTTTCCTACCAGAAAGGACCTCGATTCATCGGAAATTTCGTTCGTATTATACAGCTCGCGGAGCAATTTCCAGTTTCCTGGAAGTAAAATTTCTGAAAGGGAAACTGATTACGTCTCTCCTTTCACAATTAGTTCTTTTATGGAACACCGAATTTCGGTCACCGACTTCGTTAGCTGGCCCCCGGAATTTCTCTGAAACGTCCAATAAGTCGATCAAGCGTAATCGAATGCTGGAGTCAGAAAGGATTCGAGTCAACTTGTAACCAGAGGATGGAGGAATTAGCGCTTGATTGCAAGGATCTCTAGGATGCCAATTCTAAATCCAGCGTCACCGGGTATTTGTTCGACGGAAGGTCTTGTTTGCGGAGCTACATACAGATTTCCTTGTCTGTCACCAATTTTATACATTTCAAACTTCTTTTTAATACTCCTCCCTGACCGTCACTTTAAATCTCTAAAAGAGCAGCGTGATCGTTAGGATAAGCTGAAACAAAAATAGAGGACACGCGTGAAAACTGAAAATTCGATGGACAATATTCCATAAGCTACAACTCCCCAGGACTGCATTATTCGAGCATCGAATCGAAGATGGAACGCTGCCAACCACCTGCTACCGCTCTGATTAAACGAGCCACAACAGATCGACCGTTTTGTTCCCCCGAAGTGAACCGTTCGCTCCCATAAATTTCGACTTGTTCACCGAAGCTGCGCTTCGGCTGCGTTGAATACTTCCATTATTCGATCATGAAGTTTCCACGAAGTTTATGCTTCGAAAATCGTATCGGGGTCGTAATTCGGAAAGATCAGTGACGATTTATGCCGCGATTAAAGTTAAACGAAACGGGCTACAATCAACCGGGGCTTGCCGAACTAGGTCGATGTTTGTGGTAACTATGAGATTCGGCGAGCTTTAATGTCGAGTGGTAGAATTTTAACTTTCACTCAACTCCTCCGCGACCGCCTGGGATGTAAACCTAAATACAGCGCCGATGGGAATGCAAGTATCTGTTACCAATATTTCTCAACGAATATTATTCCCAGTTTCTCCATAATTGCATAAAAATTTCACTTCCCTCGAATTGAATCGACTTAGAACAGCCATTCTCCGTTCTCTACTGGAGCTGCTTCCGGAACATTAAAGTGTACATTATTGAGGAGCTTCAGCTTCTTCCTTCCCAGCTCGTTCTTCTCCTCTATTCTCTTTCCTAAGGTGCTCTAATCGAAGACTTTAATCACCGGCGTCGTTAGCGACGCGCCCTGGGTATTCCGATAGACTTCAGCAAATAAAACACGGTTCACGTCTATCTCCAGCAGTTTTAAACGGGTTCGGCGCAAGTTGGTCAAACATTCCGCGTTTACGAGCCCCGCTGAATTACGATACCGACACGGTACAGTGCCGCTCAATAATAAACGCATCCGCTGGAGGCGCGCATCGAATGGTTTTACCGTTTTACCGGTGATCGGCGAAAGAAATATTGAACAGGTCGGCAGCGTGTCGTGGCCACGACGATGAGTTTAAGACGTCACACCCCGAAGACCAACGACGCCGCAGACTGCATTCCAGACGGCCGTAGATCGCCCGTCGTAATAGATCCTCGGGTAGTCGTAACTTGGCCTGCTGCAGGTGGATACGTGTACATTGTGCGTTATGCGAGTGCAATTGTGTTGGACAGGGTACATATGCGGACGGACGTGCTATTCCGTAATTAGACCGCATAATTGCACCGTTTTACGCTTGCGCCGGGTTTCGTGGCTCGCGTCGCCATGGATCGGAGGAAGGGCGTGTCGCTAAGTGCACTTGCTCCCTTTTGTACACAGCGGCGACAGCAAAAGCCGAATGTTTCACGCGCCAAGTGCGGCGTCGAACTTGTCTTTGCATACTGACTTGCTGGAGTAGTCGAAATTTGTGGGGATTAAAAAGGTGTGGTTCTTTGAAGTGGGCTGAGTCCACCCGAGCATTCGCTTAGTATGTAGCTTTAAGGGGGTCTTCTAGTGTAACGAAGCATTTTTTTGCGTTTTTTTCTCGGAATTTTTTATGAGGAGCTTGTAAAAGTTATCGCCACCCGGTTTATTTGTACACGCTTATATATAGTTCGATTACATTTTCAATTTTTTTTAGCACGAAAAGATTAAAATTAACTCAAGTGGACCACTTTGTAGTTGCTTTTGAAAAAAAGCGGTACCCATACGGTGTCCACTATTGGACGGTTTCTGATCGTCAGAATCAAAAAATTCAAAGGGATTCCTTATTTGTATGTCCTTGGTTATAGCCGGTACGAGAATGAAAGAAAAATATTGAAAATTTAAAAAACGGCGGCACTTTGAAGATTAAGTTTCGATTTTCACACATTTTTTCGACTTTTTGGGGCTGAAAAAAAATTAACATTTTCACACAATTGTGGTAGGGGCGATAGCCACGCGTGTGCTGAAGATGTATGCAGAAGTTGACCTTAATTGGTCAAGTCAATCTTGAGATATCGTGGACACCAGTTCGAAAAACATGGTTTCGAGAAAAATGTGTTTAAAGATTTGTATTCAGTATACACAGTAAACCGATACCTATCCTTCAAAGCCTATAACTTTATGAGTATTATGAATTGGACAAAATCCTTTTGCACACATATTTTCCCTAACATATACTTGTAGAAAAAAGAGAAAATCATTTTTTTGACTCGTTACACTAGAAGAACCCCTTAAGTACATCGAGTAGGTCCTTATTGAATTGCTAATGTGCTTTCAGCGTAATTCGCTTTCGTTGCTCTGTAATAAATGAAGAAAAGTAGTCGGGCAGGCTGGATGCACTTTCAAAATGTGATACGAATACCATAGATCGAGGTGTTTTGCAACAAGCCCACTCGTTCGTTTGCACCGGCACGTGGGCCCTGGGTACAAAAGCCTCGTGGGCGTCAGCGGATTCCATCGAGACTTCATCGGCGTCCCATCTTAATTTTTATCCCCGTTCCTCGACATCTCGCGCACGCCCCTTACCTCCGCGTTTCGTTCAACCTTTGATTCGTCGGCCCGGTGTGCGCACGAACGAAACGAATCGCAGGATTGGGTCAGGCTGAGTGTTCGAGATTTATTATTCTGTAATTACGTCGATCGGGGATCGATATTTTTGCTCGTGATAATCGCGGCGATTTCGACGGAGCCTCGAATTAATTTCAGATTAATTCTTTCGATGTTAGTCATTGCTTGGACGTTACCCAATTCAGTCTCAACTGAATTCGTCGACGCGATTCTTCAACCTGAGGCACGCTTTACTCTCGTCACAAGAAATTCACAGAAATCTTCGCGACTGTCCAATAATAATAATTAATTGAAAGCAGAGAGTTTTCAACACCCCTCCGTTCGAGCAACCGAACGCCCTCAGATTTCGCATAAAGAAAAGGTTCTGCGGTTAATCGAATAATCACCAACGACGACTGGAGAAGTTTAAATATTTACAATTGTCGGAGCGCCATCCGTGAGACACGGTAATCTAAATTATTAACGTCGACGTACGTGGTCGCAGCGCGTCTACGCAAACGTGTACTCAGACGCGTCTGGTGATTGACCGTTCACGTGTTATCTTCCATACCGAACTGCACGCGAGTTTTAACCTTGCGAATAATTCGCTTGTACCGATTTGCTGGTGCGCAAAAGGGTAGCTAGCAGTGGTGGATTTAAGAGAAAAGAGGTATTCTTCTGTGAAAATGAAGAGGTAGATTATTAAAAACGGGTTAAGTGTAGTAGTACAATAAAAATACATAGTGTTTCGATAAAATCATAATTTTTTTTTGAAGATGGGGATGCTGGGAGGACCTTCTGAGCAAAGACCCAGGCGGCAACTCCTCCTCGGCCGCCCGTTAAATCCGCCACTGGTACCTAGACACCTTTTTCTAGTTGCGCCGAGCAGTATACTTATCCCTGCTCATCAGGACCCACATATCAAGGCAGAGCCTGAAGCCGTAGAATCCACGGGCTGATGATCGATAATGATGAAACGCCAGCTAGCGCCAAGAGTGGTAGACGAAGATAATAGTGTATTGCAACGATCACCTGGCAAATGGATCGAGCGTAATCCATGAAAGATTAAAGACATTCGACGATCTTATCGTCCCGGCGCACGCTGGATAAGTGGCTTTTACGTAATTCCATTCATTATGCGGCGCAAGAGCTTCATTACCGGCGAGCACGACTTTCGTGCGTTGCTGGCTGGAGGGTTCTCGCGGGCCTTTGGCCGTGCACGCACAAAAGATTCGTCCCGAGCAAATTACGCGCGAGACGTTAAGCCCGAATGGCGCGCCTACAACGACACTGTCTCGTGCGCAACCGCTCAATTGGCGTACGTGCAGTACACTCCGCCGATGCTCGCTTTGATGTAAAAGCGAAATTTTCGCCTCGCTCTCGGTGGCCTTGATCATTCCACGTTCCTCCTTTCCTTTCGCGCCACTCGTTAGGGTCCCCTCCGAGCTCGTTCAGCTCGCCTCGCGAAGGGATACACACCGGTTTTGTGTACCCCGAGTTGCGCGCGCGTGTTTGTAAATTCATCCGGCTGGGATTTCAGTGAATTCGGGAATGAATAGTTGAACGGGCAAACAGAGCCGGCCGTAGGGTCAAGTCGGATTTTGACGAGGCCCCAGCGATGCCTGGAGATATCGAACGTTTTGCGGCGACGAACGTTTATATTATTAAATGACACTCTTGGAAACGGTCTAAGATTGCTTCGTGTTCCTGGCAGATTACGCCGACACGGCGGCAACCGGGATTGCTCTGTGTTCCAAGCAGATTGTATCGGCGATGTGGTACCGAGACAAATTTGTATGCGCCTCCGGAGAAGATTGGGGTGTCGTCGCGGCTTACGGTAATTGTTGGAGGAATTATAGTTGTACAATTCGGGAAACTTGATGGAAGATGTACCAGTAGGATGGTCCATTTTTTCGATTATAAAATGTAGGTTTTCCACTAGGTTGTTTTTGTTCCAAACGCGCTAACTAACACCTGTGTAAAATTTGAGCTTAGTCGGACAATATTTGGAGGTGGCTAGGATTTATCGTTTTTAGGGGCATGGAAAAGAGTTTCGGTCTGCTTTCCAATTGAGGCAACTAGTGGCATTCACGTTTATACCTGACACAAAAACAACGTGTTTGTTACACTGTTAAGGAATAATATACACTTAATTGTGTAAAATAATGTTGCAAAACGTAGCGGCCTGTAAATGTGGTTCACATGGGCCAGTTTTTGATATACACACTTCTTTTGGTGTAAGGAAGAAAAACAGGTTTTTGGAGAGCAACAAAGAATACAAGAAAAAAATTCCCGTGGACCACCCTAATGTACAGTCGACGAATCTTTAACCTACGTCGAACTTTTCGACTCCGAAACCTCTTGAATTTAGTTTTGAACAAGCTCTACCCACCCTCTTCCGGTTCTAGGAGAGATCGCTGGACATCCTGTGTTTAATAATCCGTCTGTCGCTCGACGAGTAAATATCGACGATATTACTTTTATCATGCATGTAGCCATTTGAATTCTCGCGGAGACGCCGGGGCTGTCGGTTGCCCATGCATAATGAAAGAAGAATTTCCAGGAAGGATGGAGCCAGAGAAAAGGCTATTGGCGTTCGGAATTTATTTCCTCCTTTATTTTCTCCCCTTCAAACGAAACGCCGGCATATTAATTCTAGCGCGGCACTTGGTACACGTGCCGCCATTCACGCTGCAACGAGTGCCTCCGCGGATTGCACCGCGGTGCGAGTCGGCTGCATTCGATGCAGGATACGTTTGTCGGGCTGCGAGTGAATGGCGTTCGTTAGCCAACCGACGTTACGAAATATTAACTGGCGTCTCATCCAATGAGACGAAGCCGCATCCTTTTTCGAATCGGCCCGCGCGAGTCTTTTATTCATCATCCCCTCCAAGCCTCCCTCCAGCGCAAGGGGACATAAATACTCGCCTTCGAAACTTGTGTAATGTAATTAAAGGTTACCTTCATAAATAAAACGCGAAGTGAAGCATGTCTCGCGTAAAAGTGAAGGTAAAACGTAAGAGTGCTGAAAATGGTCACCTCGCTCGGGGAACTTGTGCGAACATTACTTTTGTTGTGACTCGACTGTATAAAACATTGTCTAGGATACAGGCAGGGACGGGGCTCCCTGTCTGAATTATTATACGAACATTCTACCTCATCACGTACCAGGGGAAGGTGAATAATAAATGTGTCGCCTCGCGATGTGACGAAACGCAAGCGAAGGCTCATCGAGGAAACGTCCAACAGCTGCTTCAAAATAACTTATTGACGACTGTCTCTTAGCTTGTAGACACGTAGGAAATTTATCCACCGAACCACGATACGAAGAATATCCCACACAGGTACCTGCAGTTCACGGTACACGGTGATAGAGGCTGAATGCAAGAGTAAACGAAGTATTTAATCTCACTCCGATACCGCAAGCCCTATGGCGCAGTGTAAAAGCCATTCTATTTAGCGGCCCGCGTAAAATGTGCATTTCTCCACGCGATCCTTCGCACGAAAATTGCCACGTTAACAAGAAGACGCCATCGAAATAACTAATGCCTCGATCTCTGTCGTATTTCATTATCGGTAATTCCTAAAATCGCACGGTCCGCAATTCGTAATTGCCGAGGCTGGCTGCAGCGTAGTGTATGCGCCGCTAATGCAACGGCCGGAAAGTAATTACGTTAATTACTGCCGGTGCTTAATAACGTGTGTTCCTGGCCGCGGCGCAGCGGTTAATAAGTTTACCAACGAACCCGAGGCGAGCCGCCTTGAGAAACCCGATTTCTGGCATTTCAGCCATTCGGTTTTGCATATGTGCACGCGAATGATCGACGTTTTGCGCCGACCTTGCGCGTGCACGTTTGAAACCGTACGATTGCGATAAAGGGGGCATAATTTTCTACCATTTCCAAGTTTCTCCGCGGCTCCGCCGAGATTCGATTATTAGCTGTTTTATTCCGCTCGCAATTATTGCAGCGCGCTCATTCATCGGTGTTTGGTCGAGCATGTTCGAACAAGGGGAAATCAGCATCTATTTCTTCGTATGCGAGTTACAGTGGCGCCCGCGCCCTCTTAACTGTTAAAGTGAAACTCTGTGATTGAGCTAATTCCCGCGGAATGAGTATTTACTCGCTTATTATTGAACGTATTTCAGGCAGGTGCGTTTCCCAGCCGCGTCTCGTGCGGCATGCAACTGTATTGCAAAGGTGGCGGGTCATAAAAATCGATAATCCAAATTGAATTATCCGTTTCTAGCGCGGAGCTAACCTTGTGTGGCTTTGCATTCTAGTGGATATATATCGCTGTACGAGGAAAAATGTGTGAGATAGCTGAAACATTGATAGGTACTCTTAGGCAATTGTAGATAATGGACCACATTATATGAATTAAGGAAATAGTAACGGGCTTTCCGGAGCTTTTAGTGAATTAAATACCTTATGCACCGTGAGCGTGTAAAGTTGTTTGAGTAGCCAATCTGCTAATGATTTCAGGCAATCTGAATGCACCAATAATTCGCTAGATGACAGCACACGAGTATCGCACGCAAATATCGAAGGATATCGATGAAATTCCGAGATCTGTGACGTTTCTCGTTAAAATTGAGACTCGATAATTCGACGCGGCGCCCGCAATTAATGGCCAGTTGATCCGAATTGTGCACCCGACGCAACGCGAATTTCCACGTAGAACCGTTGGTGCCCGTTTCAACTCTCTTGCCTGCTCCTAGTATTCAGCAACGGTTGTCAATTATCCGTTTAAAATTCGTCCCCTGCCGCGGCAGGGAATAAAAGGCAAATATTGACGCAGAATTTAGGGGAGCCGCGACAAGTACGGGCGAAGAAGCTGAAATTTACCGTCTTCGCGAAATAACCCGCGAAAGAGGAAACGAGGTTGTCGAGATTGGACGTTTACGATCCTCGAAGATACGGGAAACAGGCTAGCTAATTCGAAGGGGAGAGATCTCTATGCCCGCGTTCCTGATTAAGACGCATTAATTATTGTTTCGTTCGACGTTAAGCAGCAATTAACTTCCACAAAGTTGAAGCTCTGTCCGACTTTCCTGGTGCATCGCGTGGCTACGTTCCCGATTAATTTAATTGCGCAGGATTAAAGAGTCTTAACGAATCCTCGCATAAAATCGGATGCCTCTTAACCATTAATTCACGGGGATAATTGCGCCGGGGACAGGATAGATTAATTCCTTGAGCGGGGGAAACTAAGCGACAGCCCGTTCAGCTAGGCTTGTTAAACATTGAATGGTCGAATATGTTTCGGTCGGTTGTCTCCGCTCGTCGTCAAAGGAGGACCGTATAACGAGCCGCGATAGGTACCTATATGTATAACATCATTAGATGCTGCAATAGATAGCCTGAAAACATAATTGCAGAGAAAATGAGGCGGAATAGCATGAATGCTGGTTGGACGGCATCGACAGGATAATCGTATCACCGTGGGGCAATGTCGAGCTAACCAAGATTACAGCAACCCATAATTTCCGCGCGGATCTGGTGCACGCGTAGATGGACGCGGGTTGATGCACACCGGGAATCACCGTGTGTACACCTAGGAAATCGTCGAGTAACAGGCCCCGCGGAGAACGTAAATTTACAAAGAAGCGGAAAATCTGATCGCCGCACGTACAACGGCTAATCTAAAGCCAACCCGTAAACCCGAAGAAATTGGCGACGGGGCCGAGAAAAACGCGACGTTAAATGCTATCGCCTCGTTATCTCTTTCGTCCAGCCGGTTACGAGTCGGCTGGTTTACGGGCGCAATTTGGCGGAAAGTTGAGGGGCTGTTGCTCCTTTTAATTCATTCAATTATCGACCAAATTATTAGCATTATCTAATGAAGGGCTTGGAGAGGACGGTGATGCAAGAATATATGAAATTCTACGGCGTTATCGATCCGATTTACATCGATAATACATAGTTCTACCTAGGGCTGGGACTATTCGAATAATTTTCTATTCGAATATTTTACAAGTATTCGAATTCTACGAATAAACTTCGAATATTTCAGTATTCGAATGTTAGTATTCGAATACTCAAATATTCGAATAGTATTCGAATACTTGGATATTCGAATTATATTCGTCAAATAATTAAGCAACTGAAGTATTCGAATATTCGAATACCGAAAAATTCGACAAATAGTCTCAGCCGTAGTTTTATCGTGCAGTTGAAATCGAAAGAGAAGATGTCAAAGCGTAACCCAATTTCGAGGGAATTTGTAAAATACAAGTGACGTCGAGACGCAATTATGGTAAATAAGGATAATTTTCCGCAGCTTTGTTCGCCGAACTCTGGGAGAGTTCGGAGAAAGAAAGGGGATGAAAGTTGCTGAGACGCGGAGACAGAAGTCTACCAGGCAGAGAGTGACTAAAGATCAACGAAATTTTTCGCTCTGAATTGCTCGCTGGCGTGTAGACAATAACACACGCTTCCACTATTAAACTATCCCGGAAATTCGCGCGGCAGATTTAATGGAAATGAAAATGCAGCAGGAGCCCACTGAAATTCAGCTTGATACCGTGAAACTGTCTGTCCCGTTCTCCCTCCGCGTGCCCCTTTTAACTCGTCCCCCTATCATTCCTGGCATGGAAAATCCGTTACCGTATCACTCTAGATGTGTGCACATGAATTTCAGACGCTTCGGATCTGTTACGATGTCTTGCTCGTATTCAATATTTGCCCAGGCTACTCTAGAGTTCCCAAAACTCCCGCGATCCTCCATTTTCGTTCGCCGCGCGCTCTGTACCATTCGCGGAGCGCGCAACTCCGAAGTTTCCATGAAGCTCTTTGACACTTTCAGTCGGAACGTTAATTAACCGCGGGAGTCAATATCGAAGTCTTTCAGAGGAGCGATGAAAAAAGTTCTTTTTAACAGCATGGACGAAGCGACTTGGTAACTCCGAGTTTCCTTTGAAAAATAGTAGCTTCAATCGCGATTCAGTTCGTGAGAGCACATAGTAGCTTGCGCCCGTAAATTCGGACACTGAATTTTTAGCAATGCCACTCGTGAAGCGTCGGAAAGCAAAGGACCGTCGTCGAGGACCCGGCGAATCTGTATGCAACGTTTTATCCGCACGACTTCCTGATAACGTCGACGGTGCCATTTCCCTCTTACGACGAATTAGCCATGCAAATGCGTTTCGAACCGCGCCAGTCAACGCACTCGCGCTGCCTCCGAGTTATCGCTCCCGTCGTTATGCCGAAGTAAACTCACGCAAATGTGCGTGGGACGGTGTTTCGTTTGCGTCCAATGTTCGTATATACGTGTGTACATACGCATGTACAGACGAACACGCGACCCTTCACAGAAAATGCACGGACATTAGCTTAAATTGCCCTTTACTCGCGAGGTTGGCATCGTGAGGCTCTTCAGAGGAATCCCCAGACGCTACGCGACACAAATGCACAGACAGTTCCTTTTTATCGATTTACAGTGCCTTTGACATGGTGCATCTTTTAAACGTTCCTTTATCCATCACTGTAGACAGTAGGGCTGGGACTATTTGTCGAATGTTTCGGTATTCGAGTATTCGAATACTTCAGTTGCTTAATTATTTGACGAATATAATTCGAACATCCAAGTATTCGAATACTATTCGAATATATCAGTATTCGAATACTAACATTCGAATACTGAAATATTCGAAGTTTATTCGTAGCATTCGAATACTTGTAAAATATTCGAATATTAAATTATTCGAATAGTCCCAGCCCTAGTAGACAGTGCACACACCGTGGAGCAGTGGTTGCGCGTGCAGTAGGCGCCCATAGTCAGCCGTTCAGTGATTAAGGTTAACAATTTCCGCGGCCAGAGTATGCTACGCGTTGAAATGTTAGAATCAAAATGGTTAACCCTGATCGGGTGGAATAATTACAGTGTAGCTAGTACGCGAGCAAGCGTCTCCTAAGCGAGATTCGTCTGGACGCGTTTGGATCGGCGCGGCAACCAAAGAGAAAGGTTCAGCAACGACGTTAATGGCTTAATCTGTATCGTGATCCATAGGTTCGGCTGGGAAAGCATAAGTTCCGTTTCATCACGTTTTTCTAGCCGACCAGCAGTTCTACGCGATGATTAAAAGTTAACGATGCAGAAACATCGTGCGCGAGCGCCGAGGTAGGCGCAGCAGACGCAATCAACAAAGCGTTCCTTAAATATTCCGAAGCGCTTATTAAGGATCATTAAATTTCCTAAATTGCACCCGTGCTTCGTAACAACCTCGCGAGCATAATGCGCGATGCAACCGTATAGGGCGATGTGGGACTATGGTTAAGGAGCTGTAAAAAAATCTCTCCCCTGAATGGCAGTCGGCCGCGTTGTTGATGCACCGTGTCATTGAAATAATCATCGTTGACCCTTTTATCGGCGCAAATCAGCCTGGACGTTACTATTGTTTGAACGGTGTCCAATTTCATGCCGTTCGAACGAGGTAATTTACTTGTTCGCGTAATTTCCATTCGATCGCCAATGCACGCAAGCGAGAAATTGAGAGCGAATATATGTTATTCCGGTAAATTTCCGTGTGACATTTAAGTATGAATTGGTAAAAGGATCGGCTTTAAGTGAATCTTCTGCGGCACTCGCGATATTTTTTTATAAAGTCGTTGCAGCGACTCTACCTACACCGTGGCGCAAATTCCCCGAATATCGCCTGAGCGTAAAAGCCCAGCCATCGAGGGCCAGAACGCGCAATTTCGTTTAACCGTTGCCTGTGTGCAATCTGTCCCATTAAACGGGAGCATTGTAGGCTGTTGCAAACGTTCTTATAGCGCGGGCTTGATTCCCATTCCCATTTCGCAGGGAAATAATTACGGGAGATACGAAGTGCTACAAGGTAAATGTTCACGCTGTTTTTCTACTTGCATCCTTGCTTCGTTCTTCATCTTCATCCCGTTCGACAGGAAATTGAATCGTATGGAATATAATATCGCGCTTTCTTCTGCTTGGAGTTTAATCTTCCCTTCGAACGTTCGATCGTTTATAGTCTGCGATTGCGAGGATTGGTAATAATATTCTGTACAGCGGACGATGGAATCGATCCTTGGCCTACGATAACTTCCATCGCTTGTAGGCGAAGCGGCGCGGGAACAGGAATCGATACGTAACGTCCTCCATAATGGTCAAGGAGGTTCAGTGACCTTGTTAGATAACCCGAATCGATACTATCGCGCCGCGATCGGAGGACGGGGCGTTATCGAAATTCCCTAAACGAATGCCTCGATTTAGCTCCAATCTCTTGGCGATAACGAACTTGCTAGGAACACGAACGGTTTTCACCCTGCAAAGGGCGCTGTTGCGCACTGGAAAGACGCTCTCGTTTCTACCTGTCGCACGGCAACTTAACGCTGTGTAATTGGGGCAAATATAGAGGGCGAGGCACAGCAAATTAGCGCCTGAAATAACTTCTTTACAGTCCACCGTTCAAGACCTATTTCCAGTGAAATGTGAACTCTGAGTAGTTTCTACAAAATTCCCGTTAATTGAAGAGGAAACGTATTCTCGATCCAGTCGAGATAACGCAATCATCCCCATCAAACAGATATCTCAGGTGCAACAGAGACCTGTTCAAGTGGCGCACACGGAAAATTCGGGAACTTCCTGAAAATGGCCCCGAGAGGTTGCAAACTCGTCAAGTATGCAGGCTCAAAATGTATGGCAACTAATGGACTGCCTTCGAGGCATCAGGGTTCTAATCTAAACTTAAATTTCGAGGACGTAGTACCTTCATCATCCAGCTAGTATCTGTCGTTTACATCGCGCACTTGTTATCGTAACATTATCAAAACGGTACCACGGTTAAAGTGGCGATGAAACGAAAATTCACCGTGCCCTCCCATTCGCTACGTTGACGATCACGTTGTTACGTGGTAGTGCGCTCTTGTTCCTCAAGTAACGTACTTTATCATAAATGATAGGCTTTGTTACATCGGAGAACGAAATACGTGCGAATGGGAACGCGAAGCGACAGGGTGTCGTGCCTAGCTCTGATCGGAGTCTGATGCGTTGGTGGAGCCTCGAGGTTTTTATATCCCTCGAGGGCGTTGCCTGTTCCTCTCGCTTTTTGCGGACTCTGAATGTTACTGCTTTTTCGGCGGGAAAAGCTGGCGTTAAGAGTTTTCCCGTGTTTCGGCGGGTCCCAGATGCTGCTTATTTCTTTCGCGCGAGAATCTAGCGGCAATACCTGGCGGGACTCTTGACAACGTCGGCAGCTAAGCTTGTTCGCGGGAAATGAAGGAGGAAGCTGAAGCCATGGGCGTTTCACGGTTCATAGAATTTCATTATCGATCTGATCGGGATATCACCTTGCCAGCGTATAAAATTCCACGGGGCGGAGGCAGGTGGTGAACGTTAAAAGGGCCGCGGGCCTCCGGGGGAAAATCGTCGGCGGTACCGCGAAATAATAACACGAAGGGAGGGCAAAAAGACGGGAGGGCCGTGTGGAGTCAGGAGGCGCAGGTACGAGCAGATGTTCCTTCGGGCACGCGACAGCTGTGCGCCACGATTCGGCCTCTTCCTTCGTTTAGGTCTAGGTGATTTGATATCCTTCCAGTAAAATAGAAACCTACCCACGCCACGCTGGCGAAAGTGGCCGCGGATGCAGCGTCTATCCGAAAATCTACCCAGCGGAACAGATAAGTCGTGTCTCGGATTGACTCGAAGGAAACAAACTTCTAGACAGTGCGCCCTTGCAACTCCTTATCGAGTTTGGTCGAGTTCCCTGCAGCTATATCGAGGAACCAGATTTCTGGAACTACCGTCAACTGGGCTGTTAGGTGTTCCTCAGAAAGTCATCTTGTAGCACTTGGAAGACGAACAAGTACCTTAGAATCAATTAAATGGATTCACATCCACGGGAAATGGTCTCCTAGGATTTCAAAAGTGGAGCAAAGGCAAGGTTTTTCGTATTCCACCATGGGAATACTGCTCTCTTTAGTTAAACTGCCCTATCTAACATTTTTTCATTTTTTGAGATATGTTGAAATATTTGAAGTTCTACACGTCTTTTACCTTTTAAGTAAAGTTAGAAAACTCTACTTGCTTCGTAAAGATTTATAAACAGTCTAATGTATTTAACCTAACTTTTTTCCAAATGGTTAAAATAGCCTATCTAAAACAATTAAGTAATTGGTACGTTAATAATACATTACCTACCGGTATACCTATGACAAAAAATTATATTAGGCTATTACGAAATAATGACATGTTTTAATTAGGATGAAGGGAAGTAAATGATCAAATTTCATTAGGCAAAGAAATGTCAATTATAAATTTAAAAATTATTATATGTTTATAAATGGAGTATAGTTGCACTTTTAATATTCCATATTTTTAGTTACACGTATTAAACAAACATTAATAAGTACAATTGTTATTAAAAGTATGCGGTCATTTACTGGGCTTCTCATTTAACAATGCGGTCATTCACTGGTTGGTTTACCCTAGGACATTTTAACTAAAGAGGGCAGAATACTGGGCACGGAGAAGTCATCGATATTGAGATAGTACCTACAATTCTATGCTGACTTTCATCTAAGAGTAGACTCGTCCCGCGTAGAGATATAGGGTAGACCAGGGCGAATCGGATCACTTTGAGTTTGACGGTAAAAAAATAATAGTCACACATTAAACAACTAAATTTTTATTATATATTCGTGACCAGTAAACCCTTGGCTTGAAGATGCATATATATAAATTGAAATTAAACCTAAAAATCTATCATTTATAAACAAAAATCGAAAAAGTGAGAAATATCCGATTCGCCCCAAATATCGGGGCGAATCGGACCACCCAGAAATTCCTGAATAAACTGAAATTTTCATAACAAAATCTTTAGAATCAACTTAAACAAATCTAATTTAATGACAGTGAAGTCAAGTGATACTACTTAGCACACAGCACATAGCACAATTCTCGTGGCACCACTCTTCTCAGACAATCTTCTGAAAATGGTCGAATTAATTTTTCACCGCAGTAAATACAATGCCATCTTCTTAAAACCACTAATTTGTTTATTTTTTCGTCATTTTTTTAGATTTAATTTTTATCACAGCTTTCTTTATTTTTCTGGACACCATGATCCCTGATTACTCTTTTTTATGTACCTACGAACCATCTGTATATAAACAATTATCATATTTATAATCATAAAAATACTCAAATGAAAAAAAAGAGTGACCCGATTCGCCCCAAATAACGTGATCCGATTAGCCCCATATATAAATATTTCAAACATTCTAGATTACATAAACATATTATGATATAATAGTCTAAAATACATCAAATACTAAACTTGGACTCCGTGTAAACTAATAATAATAAGCACATTTGAATTTTCAAGCTTGCTTTTTATTTTAAATACGAAATTGCAGATTACGAAGGTTATATTCGACCAAAATTGTGACATTTGCACGCAACCATCTCACTGAAAACGTATCAATTGACGAGCTATTGCAGTAGGTGCGGGGGAGAGGGACGAGGTACTACATTTTTATCGCGATGTAAGAAATATGGACTAAATTCTTATTTTAATCCGATTCGCCCTGGTCTACCCTACTGTTGATTGGTAGAAAACCGTGTGTCAGATCCTTGGGAGCTGCGCGGATCGCTCGCAAATCGACTAGGGGCGTAGGTCTACTCTTACATAGGTGCCATTCTATATCCGTTGAATTGTATATGAAAACATATTCACGTTCTACATGAAATGCATGTTTCTTGGGATGAGAACCGCTGGCGTGTAACGCAGCTACTCGTGCATATAGAAATAGTACATCCACCCACGTCTAGACCAGTGGCACACGACTCGCGTGCCACATATTTCCTTTCGGAGAATAAAAGCACCCTCTTTCCGCAGAGTCGTTCATCCTTCCCTAGGCTGCACGCCTGAAACCGGTCCAGATGCAGCGGATTTAAGTGGCATACCAGCTGCCGTTCTATGTACCTCCACAGATATATGTCCTTCCGGAAATAATATATAATGCGGCTCGATGTTCCGCGCTTCGAGCGGGGATTTTTGCATTCACTTCGAGAAGCTCCCGAAGCACGGACCAACGAGCGTAAATACGTTTCTATAAAACCAAACTGGTTCGCTTCCAAGTAGCCCGTCCCGAAACAAAGAAGTTTCACAAAAGGTACATAAATGAAACCGTCGGAATGTGGATTTTAATCGAAATCCTTCGAGCCGTTCAAGCATTGATTCGATGAGGAATACAGAATCTGTTCACGGATATCCGCTTGTGATTCCTTTAACGAGGGAAGGCACGCGTGCCACATGTTTCTCGGGGAGCGAGCCTCGCCCTCTCGCGTCTGCCACCCTCCAAACTCTGAAAAAGTCACACGAGCCGGGCATTTAGCAGCCCCTTCTGATGAAAGGATCTGTCGCGCGTGCAATATACTTCTGTCGGGTAAATACCACCATCTCGACCCCAGTGTTCTTATTACTTTCGTCACGAGGAGGTACTTGAGGGAGCTGAATCGGCTAGAAGTGTATGAAGTTCACCTTCTGACATTATCCAAGGGAACATACTATGCGCGTTATCTTTATCGCCACGTAGCCATTGCTACTCCGGACGTTCCAAGCTCCTTCACCCAAGAAAACCGTAATATCGTAATATGGACCAGGTCCAGAAGCTCCCTTTCGATCTCCTGAGTTTGTCGCGGTTAATTTGACAAGCGATGCATCATCCCCCTCCGTCCGGAGCACCCTGGAATTAGCATAAATCACGGTAACTGATAAATACGCTCATCCCCGTACGAAGAGCCAGCCGATGTCCATCCGCGTGCAGAAACCGGTCCAGTGGAGCCGTCGGTGGTTGGACAGCAGCTGCCGCCCAGTACGACATGCCTGCACGCAACCGTGGTGAATATGCAACATTGTGCCTGTCCATTCTTCTTGAATCGGTATACCGTGGGGAATTATCGCTTGTCCAGGTGTAATTAATTTAATTCCGAGCGCGGAGGCTCATCTACGCGGTTGCGGCGGCAGCCACCCGTTCGCCGTTGCTCAGCCGGAAAGATAAAAAGATATCCGCGCACCACGTTCAACGTCTAAATAAACGAGAGCGTTGCCGGATGGCTCCTCGGTTGATATGCATTGAAGTTTCGTGGAAGATAGATTGAAACGATTGCCCCGATGCAGGTCCTTCTAAAGGCTCCTTGCGGCAGGCTGCACCTCTGCATCGGTGCCGTGCATTCATAATGGATGTTATTTTCTTCTGGTTGGTACGAAGGGCACGGCGCGCGGTTCGCTTCGGAAGGGAGTGTTACGGAGATAGATGCCTAGCGCTGGATTGCCATGACAATGCAGACCTATACGGACGATTTCGTTAGCGTTATCGCGGGTCCGGTCTGTGGCGCGTGCCAGCCACTAGACGGCTCGTTGGTATTCAACGAAAAGTACCGTATCATTCGGATAAATTGTACGTGCGCGTGCGTCTCGCATAGTTAAGCCATTGATTCTTCCCTTGGTATTCCGTTTCCCTTCGTAATAGCTTGGCCAACGTGCCCGCGGCCCAAGGCATTTCGGTCACGTATCCGTCATTACTATTCGCCGGGCGATGCTATCCACTCCAAGCCAATAGCGGCCGTTCGCGTTGTTTTTAATTGCAGTCGCGCGGATTGAACGATGTAATCCCTCGTCTCGTGGCGCAACAATGCCTCGGCTATGGGTAAGATCGAAACTGTGGATGATTACTTTCAGGGATCGATTATCCCGTCGGAAGATCCGGATGTTGACGAATCCTGGAATGCGAGACATTAATGCCGGGATGCAATATCCACGATCCTAGCTAGTGTAACTCAGGGAATCTCAATATATACGGCCTCTAGGTCACAGCAACGCGAAGATCGAGTGTTTTAGTAGCAGCCATCTATTTCGGAGCCGCGGTACTGAATATTGACGCCCCCTTGGCAGAACTTTGATACGCCAGAGGGACTTTTAAGTATGCGCAATGAATTGCTAACGGCTATCGATTTTATCGACGGCCCTTTTTCGTTTAGTTTACAAATTCGCCCTCTCTGCATCGCCACCTCTGTGCCGCAGTATTGGCCTGCAGAGAAAGGGGCTTTAATTTATCGGGAATAAGTCGAACCCCGCAGCTGAAACGTGACCTCTTTCGTCACCTGGAATCGTTTGCATCGCGGTCGAGGTCGCGGTATTCAGATTAATGCCCGGCAGTTACGAGGAAGAAGCAACTGCGCCTCTGCGCCATTCTTTAAAACAGAAATTCCGAACTTGCCGCCGGGCAAATAACACGTTGATAGTCGAGAATGTTCGCGGGATAATTTAAAAGCTGCCTCGCGAATTGTTACGTAAGTTTATACAGAATGTTTCAATTGTCGGGGGAACCTGTTTGTTTCGAACGTCAATGGCGAAGCATTTTAAGCCCCTAGCAGCGTTTCGACTTTGCGAGCCCGTTGCGTAATCTATCGCGCGCAGTTCTGTGCATCCTAAATTAGAGCGCAGAGATGCGACAGGATTTATATAGCTGGATGTTCGATCGCCCCGCTCGACGTTACTTATATAAACGTAATTTTACCGCCCTAAATTTCGCCCGCTCCTCGGCGCCATCCACTTGCACCGGTTTCGAAGCTGTCAGGTTCAGTGAACGAAAAAAAAAAAAGGGGGGAAGAAGAAAAACGGAGCCGATGGAAACCTCCTGGTTCGACGTATCTCTTTGCGATCTAAATCCTTTCCAGTTGAACAGATTTGTTCCATTTCACCCGTGAAAAGAAGTAACTTCAGTTTGATTTAACTTACAGACGGAACTTTCGTACAAAGCCTACAGCCCGGGCGGGATAAAGTGAACTAGAAATCGAGAACGTTTTGCCAAGCGACATTTCTCACGTTTCAGATCTGCTAGAACCGGATTTGAATACTCGTCCACCTACGTGCCTCCTCTAGTGACTCCGAAATACTTCGTTGCACGAAGTCACGGCGTTCGGGTCTTGATATCTATCAATTCTTTTTTTCTAAATATAGGTCGAGAATAAAGGGGCAGGTGAGGTTTCAAACGTTTCGATCTCCCGATTTTTAACGTAGGTAGGGTAAACTGTACTAATGCTGGCACAATGATGAAAAAGTCAAATATTAAGAAGCACAAGCTTAGAAAGTACTTTTTTACAATTTTTTATTCTTCTTTCACAACAACACTGCAAAGTTCAGTAGTTGAAGTACAAATTTTACATCTGGCAACACCACAACGTGGAACAAAGGGCTGAGTGTTAGGTGTTTTCTAAAAATTTTGATAAGGGGTAGGTAAGTATATTTTGTTGCTTTATAAGTAAATAATGGATTGAAATGCAGATTTACTAAGTGTTGTAGGTTTTTAATAATGAATGAAATAGTCTGTTTAAACACTTTACACTTTGTTTTTAACTACATATGTTTTCCTATATAACCTCAAATTTTAGGGTGCCAATGATTGTACTTTTATGCCTATTTTTGTTTTTCATTGAATATTTTTAAAATAAAAGACTTCACGGGTACACGAAATATTTTATTGTAATAAGAAATCCATAAACATTTATAATAACTGAAAATTAAGACCATAAGCTTCAGAAAAAAATATAGACATTCCAATTGGGATTTCGGCTTAGGGTGCCAATCATTGTACAGTTTACCCTACAACATTCAGAAATGAGATTTCTCAAGGCGGAGCTTTTAAAGTTAGTTCCCGTTGGAAACGTTCCAACTTGTTAACAGCGTTTGAAAGCGATGCTGGCAGTAAATGCGGCAGCCCCAACGTGACATTATTGTAAAAACAAAGCCAACACTGTAGCGCTCTCAAGACCGTTCCGAGAACTGTGAGAACGCGCGTTGAGTACAAGGAGCTTACGTCCCGTGTGAACGTGCCCTTAGAAAAAGTACCTTGCCCTACGAGCGACGACGAGGACGCTGGAATCCGCTCGGTTCGTTGCTGCTTCTTGCCTCTCTCTGCTCCTTTTTCTTCGTTATTCCTTCGAGCCTGCCCTTCCTTCTTTCCTTCCTTCCTGTTCCCATTTATGTGGACGTCTGATTGCGCCGCCGCGTTACCCTTTTCTTCATTGACAATGACCTACCACGGAAAACGGAGGCGAGCCGAGAGCAGCGACGCTTCGAGCGCGCCTGCTAGAAAAATGGCGAGATAGCATCTGAAATTTTCTCCGAGACTCCTCTCCAATTTACCGGAGGTGTTTACAGAGTTTCAAGGATTTAATCCTCTTGATGAGATTGCAAATCCAATCTGAATCACAGCTGACCCAAGCGAATCCTGGCTCGTTTATCATCATTCCGAACAGAAGAATTTCAGACGCTTCCAGCCTCTCATCGTAATCGTCATTATTCCGGCGTCGTTACAGTTTTATCGTCGATTTCGAGCGACTTTCTACTTCGCCGCGCTGTGCAACAAAGAATGTTTCATTTATATCCAGCGATTCGCCCCGCGTCTCACCATTCTTGTCGATGCACTGCGTTACAAAGTTTCCGCGAATCGTGCGGGAACAATGCAGTCCTTGCGTTTGACGGGCTGTTCGCGAAGACAACAAACTGCCGGGTGGTTTTTTTTTTGGGAGTCGTCGGGGATGAAATTTCCAGGAATTGATTCGAATTCGGTCCGCCACGTACTCGAGCGGAGTAACGAGCTTGGCCGCTGTGTAAATTCGGACGAACGATTCCTCGTGGAAGGAATTGGGGCAGCATATCATTTTTATGTGTGCTTGGTTCAGCGGTTTGTTTGATCGAACTCATTCTCAGCGTTGGGCCAGAATTTTTCCACGAACTTTCCAAGGGGTCGTAAAACCTTGGGGATTCGAAGCGGGGCGAGATATATTTCCTACGCGATTTGCTCCTAATTTTATGTCCTTCCTAAAAACTTGTCACGTGTGTCCAGAATGTGTCCAACATTTTAATGAGCCTTGATCAACGCCGTGTCGTTGCTGACCTCCTATTTTTATATAAAATTATTAATTATTGTATATCTTGTCCTCAAATCCTCCAAAAACTTAGTTTTTATGCACCTGTTCGGTGCCTTAGAAATCATAATCTCTTCCTTCTGGAGTCACATCGAACTCTCTACGGCTATTTTAATAGTCTTAATCGACTTTTAATAACTGCGAATCGCTATTGTAACTCTGTTGACTTTTTTTAATAATTCCTATAATTCCTTCAATCACTCTGCTCTGATCGCTGTTCGTAACTCCCTCTCCCCCAACTTTTAATATTGTTTGCTTCTGGTATAATATTATTACTATTATTCTTTTATATCTGGCTTTGTTACTATTTATTAATGGTTCTTTTTGCGCTTACTTCTCTGCTTTCGTTCTTTTAATTATATTTCTTTTGTACTTCCTAATTATTTGTTCTAGGCTTGTGTGACTGTGATTTGTATTTCTTATAACAAAGGGTTTATCCCGTTGTAATATATAAACTTATTATTATTATAACATTTGTAACTCCTTAACCACGGTACGTGGGATCTGGGAATATCGTCTTGTCAAATTGGACAACAACACACACACAGGGTCGAAGTTCCTCCAGAAACCCGCTCTGAAGAATGCAATTTGTCGGGGAGCGACACCAACGTCGTTGAACATAGTTTAACGAGCGATTCCAACTGTTAATCTTCTTAGCGCGAGCACTTAATCCGGTAAAATCATTAGAAAGTTCGCGGGAACCGTGAATTCGGCTTCTGGGAGCTGAGCACGTGAGATATGTTGCTTCTGCTGGATTTCGTGTTTTCATAATCTCCCTAAGACCACACGGGAAAAGGAACATTGTAATCGACGGATTCAGCTATTTCGAGTTGCAACAATTTCCCCACTTCATTCGAATCTCTTCTCTTTTACTCGACCGCTTCTTTGTCCTCTTAATTTCACTGCGCGATAATATTTTGCACTTTCGTTTTGCCCCCGATATTCAACAGCGACCGCGCCGCGGGCAGTTTGTTTATCCGCGGAACACTCGCCAGTAATTTCAAGAATATCGCGAAAAGTTTATTTCGCGCTCCAGCTGTTTTCTGGGTAATGGAAAAAAGAGCATAGGGGCGCGCGCGGTTCCAGGTAGAGGCGAGCGCGACTGCGTTACGGCGTGTTTTTCTCGATTTTGGAACAGTTCCAGCCTCTATTCTTTACCTGCCTCGCGGGAGATCGGTTCACGTGTTTGCACGGAGTCGCGGTGTTTGCGAACTTTCGGCGAAGGATTCCTTCACGCCTCGGCCATGGGAATCGCGGGGGCATTCCGAGAAATGAGAGAACGGCTACGCTCACGGAATTTATTGTGCGCCGTAATTGCTTGCAAATACCTGGTTTAAACGACCGGTGGGCGCGTTCTTCCCGGACCGTTCGAACCCGTTTAATCGGGGACTTAATATCGAGAGGAATTTGCATAACGACGCTTAATGGCCGCCGAAATTGCCGTCTTACAAAATCGCGGGACACGCGTAAAAGTCACCGCGATTAATCCGCGAACGGAGGAGGGAATTTACGCGGCTGCCGGGCATAAAACGGCGAGCGACTCGTTAAGTGTCATTGTTGGTTGCGTAGATTCTGATTCGAACGTCAGATTGTGCGGGTATTATTGAAAGCACGCCGTGGATGATTGCAGCGCGCTGTCATGAATATGAATTGGCAAATAGGATTGCACTTTACGCGCGAAAATTCATCACGAACAATTTACGGCTGCTCCGCTTTCGTTCCGTCGACGCTCTCGAATCGTGCGTCGATGAAGTGGCGCGTTCCTATTCCGCGGAATCCAGACGTATGTTTCTGAGTGACATTTCGCTTTACGGCCGCTTAAAAACTCCAGAAATATACAGCTTTTTCCACAGCACGCGAGAGACTTTGCAACCGACTTTGTTTTCCAGTCTTCTCTGTTTAGAGCTCCTTTCTTGCTTCTTAATACGAAGCAACGTGTCGTAAATTCATGGGAACAGCAGATTTCAGACAGGGACGACGGGACGGCAGATTGGCCCCGAAATTAAGGGGTGTGTATCGTCTGTGCACTGCATGCCTGCGTGCCCCATGCAACTGGTTTATACTGGGCATATGCAAAGTGCAAAAAACGTCCAAAAAGTATTCATTGAGGATCTTGAACTACCACGTTTAGGTACCTGTAGCAAGGAACTGAGGGACAAAATTAGAATTTAAGTATAGCGCTTCACCAACATTTAAAGAATGCAAGCTTAGTTTGATACTCGTGGAGCTTTTCCACTTCGTGAATTTAGTATTTATATGTCTGTGCTTCTCTAAGTTAACTCGAATATTCAAACTCGTATCGACCAAATTTTAGAGCACATCCGATATTCTGACTGTCGCCTATTCGAACTTACAAAACCAAATCTATTCCATCGAGCATTCCGAACGTTCACAAAACCGTTAACAAAGTAATGGGGCAGAGTAAACAAGCATTCTTCGCATTGTTTTCAAAAAGCCAGTACCACAAGCTCCGAAACCGTGAAAGCGATTGAAAAGTCCATTTACGAAAAATCCCTAAAAATGACAGTCCGCTCGAATTCTCCTTTTTGCCCCCCCCTTTGTTCGTTGCGTCAACGTGCGCGCACGTGGCCACTTTGACAGCGCGAAAAAAAAATTCTCTCACGTTCCTGTCGCTCGATGCAAAACTGAGCAAACCCATTTCGAGCAACTGTTGACAAACCCAGCACTAAAAAACGGGACAGAAGTCAGCGGGGTGATGGAGCGTAGGTAACGGGAAGAGGAGGATCGTATTAATTAGACGATGATATCGTAAATTGTAATTCAATAGCCGTGCAGCGTGTAGGGTCATTGGTTGCACGGAGTCGTGTCGACTTTCACGGGGACGCATTTAGCCTCGGAGGACACGTATCCACATCTCAGCTATGTTATCACGTGGTCCTTGCCACGGGGGACTCGGTCTTATTCGTAAATTCTCGTCCTCCAGCAAAAAAAGAAGTCCTATTGCCTCTAGCAAAGAGATGAAATTAAATTCTTTGCTTTCAAGGAGTCGTAAAGCTGTGCCACACTTCCTTGGTTCTTCAGTTTCGTTTGATTCAGAACTGTTTTCATTCTGATCCCATAATCCGAGTGTTGTTGACATTACACTCCGGTGGTACAAAAATTCGCGGTATTACGATATCGTAATCAGGGAAGTTGACAGTATTGTGATCTCATCGCTTGAAAATTTCTGAGTTTCTTGTCCCTTGTTATCGTCTGGTCGATTCTAATTTTAACCCAGGCATCGAAACAAATGGGAAAACCGCGCTTTTATTTCTTTATCTTTCCGATACTTCCAAGCTGTGATTCATGGCTGGCCGAGATTTATGTATCTGACCCCGTGTCGATAGTAAAGCGCAGCCCAGAAATCACCTACGTCCTACGTGGAGAAGGCCTGTCTGGACGGATACGGTGTGCTCTACTGCTGATCTCTTGATTCTTCGATCAGCAGTGCAGCACTGGCCTCGCAGTTAATCAACCATTCGCGGAAAATACTGGTGCACCGGTTGGATTATTCCTGTAGCAGGCGAATATTAAACTGATCACGCGAAGTTAATTTGAATTGGTCACAATATTAATATCAATTCAGTGATGGAAATTCATATTTTCGTATTGCGCAAAATTAGTGGTTACGCTGCGTACCTTGTTATTCCGTATTTGATTACCTGATACGCGTCACGTTCTATTTGTCGAGTAACGATCGTTACGCATTTTGCGTGGTTAAATAAAAATTCATTAAACTGGGGTGGAATGAGTGTCAGCGTTAAGCGAGAGCCAGAATGCCGTCAGGAAGCATGAATCATTACTAAATACTCGCGCGTTAAATCGTATTACGTCAAAGGAGTTTCTTAAGGCGATAGTTCCCGTAACATGTTACCCCATGCGAGTCAACGGTAAGGCCGACAGAAACAAATTAACAAGTATCGTAATTCCGTTTTAACGACGGCATTACGAAAACCATATCCTTGAAAGTGCGAGGAAAAGCAAGCTCGATACCTTGCACACCACGAGCCACGCTCTACGTTTTGCAATTAATATCTATAATCAGCTTAATTGAGCACGAGGGCTTGCCGCTAAAGAAGCTTCTTAATTTTTCACTGTTATCGAACAGTGAAAGCGGAACGCAGAAATTAATGTGGGCCTAGTTATGCAGAAAGCTACCAATGATCTGAAACTGAGTAAATTTTAGTTTGAAGATTTGAATTGTTAAAGAAAAGTAGATTTATTTATAATGGGTATATTTTACTTGTTATTCTTTTACAATGTTTATTAATGGGTTATTTAATAGTGAGTAGTATAATTAATATTAGTTTAAAATTTCTGCAGCTTTTATTTTTTAACAATTGTATAATGCAAGAGTTGTTTTATGGCTTGGTATTTTTTCCAAAATGAAGAACACAGAATTATGGGAACCATACTGCGTTTAATTAATATTTTGTCAGTTTGAAAGTTGGTAGCTTTCCGCATAACAGGAACTTTACTGACTACGAGTCAAAGTTTCAATACAGCATCCAATTGATTCTCAACTGGAAAGAGCGTCGCTACTACTTAGCGTTCAGTTTCGAGAACCTAAGATACCGTAGGATTCGTAGAGAAAGTTCCATGGAATGTTTGCTTTAGAAAAGAGCGTCTCTGTGGACAGCCAGAGGTGGGTGCATTGCAACGTCCATGGCTACCAAGTTCGCAATTACCGATTTCACGGCGTCATCGTCGATAAATCATCGTGACGGTTGCCGCCGGTACAATGCAGTAACGGTGACGACACTTTTTACATACCTCGCAGTTAGCGTGAGGCTTAAATCAATTCAAGTCGCGGCGAGTGCGCCTCCTGACCGAGTCAAATAAAACTGCAGGTACATTCATATGCCGCGGGTCGCAGCTGGATGAGGGAAGCCGTATTGCGAAACCGGTAAGCTTTTACGACCGGTTCTCGCTGCTCGTAACAGCACACCCACGTGAGCCCGAAACGATAAATACGATTGTTTATTTGCCCCACGGCGCGCCGATTTATCCGCGCTGCGCCGTTGGAACGCCGATGAAAAAAAAGAAGCAAGTGAAAACGAGCCGAAAGGGCACCGATAGGGGATGGGGGGGGGGGGGGAGGGTGGCTCGAATAAATTCGATTTTTAACGCTTGCCCTTAATCCTTTATCTGTAATCGTGGTTTCAAGCGCTTCTCTGCATATTTCACACCCCCTTTCTTGGAACAGGGGCGAACGCTAAATAAAGGACGAATCGATGAATAAAGGACGTAGGTACATACCTTTGATCGCGGATAGTGATTACGCGATACACATTTGAAAGGTGAACGTTGAGGGTGCAGAGTACCGAACTAGTATATTTGTTTGATTCATTATCGTGATAAAATTGACTAGGGGCGCACCTAGAGCGGGAGGGCTGGCACCCCCAAAGAGGGAGGAAAAAGGAATGTAACCACGATTGAAGTACTCAATTCGAAAAGAAAACTGGATTTTATTGTTCAAAGAAATTTTTATAATTACCTAATGAATTTTATTGTATTTGCATTAAATAATATTTCTATCTTCAACTCGGCTCTCTCCAAAATTAAATTCTGAGTGCGCCGCTGAAACTGACCAACCCTCGAAGAGGCGAGACACGGAGCTATCAGAATTTTCGATTCGCAAACGAAATGTCCCTTCTACGTAATCCGGTCCTCTGGTTGCACTTCTACAAATTTGACATTCCCTTTTCTACCTTCGTTTATCTCTCTGTCCTCTGTTTTGCAGAGGGCGGCAGTCTAGTTCGGTGAATCCAGCGATAAAATAATTTTGCGGGATCGCGTTCGTCGGACGGACTAACGAGCTCTTCCACGCCGAGGAAAAGGGGCAGTGGCGAAACGTAGTTGCGACAGCGGGGAGTTTTGTGGAAATGCGATAAAAAAAATCCTGATACCGTAGGTGGCGTGCGCCGGCTAGAGTGCGTTTGCATAAATCAACGTTATCCGAATTGCTTGTAACTCGTTGCACAGCGCCGGAATTCGGAAAACTTTCGCGACGACGGATCGGTATTTTTATTCTCCTCCCTTTTTTTTTTTTCAATAAATCTAGTTTCTCGGGTACCGAACTGCCGTGGATGCAATCGCCCCTCCCGACGAACGCATTCGGACTAATTGCGGCCGTGACAGAAGCGTGTTCGTACGAGAAGTCGCGCAAATTGGACATTGTCGGAGTTTTATCGCCCGATAACGTTGGTGTCTCGGCCGAAAAATGTTACCCGCGGATACCGCCCGGTTAGCGACGAACGGCATTGACGTTCCCCGAGATCCAACAAACTCGTCCTTGCCGCGTTTAATTTTAACGTGGCCCAGCAGATCGAGCGGTGAACAAAGCGTGCCGGTGAAAAGATTGCGGAGCAGAGAGCAACGAACGGTCGCGATAATTATAAGTACGAACTCGTGTAGGTTCCATCGATATCCATCCGAAGCCCTCTGCTCGGTGCTCCGTTTCGTGACGGCGCGAAAACTGTCTCGTTCCCATCAGCCTTGGAAGTATTGACCGAGTTCCTTGCACTTTCTACACGAAAACGGGGCGCGATACCGTGTGCAGCGTGTCGTGCCGCCCGATGATTACGAAACTCTTGATAACGGCCGGATTACCGCGCGCCGTACGAGAAATCCGCTGCAACTCCCGCCGAGTAGCTAGGCGCCCGTATTTCTCTGATTCACTGCCGGCGTCTCAATATCTCAATTTCCGAATCGCGCGGCGGGGAACAGAAATTCTCGGCTTCCTCTTTGAAACCGCTCCCGCTGCAGGCATGTATTAGATACGTAGTGCGGATGAGAAGCCAGAACTTTCGGCCGTTTCGATGATAGGGTAAACTGCACTAATTATTGTCACTCCTGATTAAAAAGCCAAATATTAATAAGCACAAGCTTGGCAACTACGTTTTTACAATTTCTTATTTTTCTTTCACTACAACACTGCAAAGCCTAGTAGTTGAACTAGACATTTGGGCTGACACAAGGGCTGAGTTTTAGGTGTTTTCTTAAAATTTTGATAAGGGGCAGGTATGTTTATTTTGTCGCTTTATAACTAAATAATGGATTGAAATGCAGATTTACTAAGTGTTGTAGGTATTTCATAGCGAATGAAATAGTCTGTTTAAACACTTTAAACTTCGTTTTCAACTACATATGTTTATCTATATAACCTCAAATTTTAGGGTGCCAATGATTGTACTTTTATGCCTATTTTTGTTCTTCTGTATTCAAGATATTTTATTTTAATGAGAAATCCATAATGCTTGATAATAACGGAAAATTAAGACCATATAAAATCTTTACAAAAATATAGACATTCTAATGGGGATTTACGCTTAAGGTGCCAATCATTGTACAGTTTACCCTAACTAGGTCGTGCTGTTTAAGGGGAGGTTCCGGTCTAGAGCCCCCCAAAATAGGTGATTTTTAGGAATTAATTAAAGAAAAACTACTGTATATAATTTAATGGGACTTGTTGCATTGTATTAGGGATGTCTTAAATTATAGAAATATATTTTTTGTTTTATAATTAATCATTGGAGACGGCACTGGGGAGTCCTTAAGGTAGAACTTCAGTGACAATCTTAGCCAAAAGTTAATCCATTTCTAAGATATTAAAAAGGCTTTTTCTTGTGATGAAAACCAGTCAGAAATGGCAGTGGTGTTTTTTTATCGCAAAGTCAGTTGAATTTGTTCTTATTTTTTATGTTATTTTGTCAATTTATTGAATATTTGATGATTTGTCATTAACTTGTTTGTTGGACTGTACCTGAAATGCAACTGCTACAAATGAAATAATCAAACTATAATTTTCCTTTTTACGTACATAAAAAGCAGTGAAAAGTGTGTCAATGTGTTGTATTGGGTGAGTGTTGATCATATATATCTTAATTATATTAATAAAACTCTCATATGTACATAATCTTTATCCTTTTCCGTGTCATTTTCTTTCATTTAAACAAAAACTATCGAATGAATTGACCGGAATTTTTGTGACAATTTTGTTCAGTGTTTGATCTTTCTGTACACAAGATTTCAAAAACTTTGGCCTATTATTTCACTCTTAATTTTGTAGTTATATTCTCAATATTGCGTTTTCCCATAAGAATACATGCTAAATTGAAAGTTAAATAAATTGAAAACTATCGAATCAATTTTTCTAAAATTTTGCAGAGGGTTTTACTATTGCATAAAGATTGATGCCTCCAATTTTCAAAGATTTTCGCTTATTTTGAATGTTACTGAAGTTCATCCTTAAAATCAAGGCGTCAAAAAATTCATCCAAATCGGTGGGACCCGTATTTCCAAAAGTTATTATCCGATTCGACTGAAACTTTTTTTATTTTGAAGTATATACTTCTGGCTAGGGGGGGAAACCAGACAAAATTACAAAAATGACAAATCATTTTTTCCCTATACCGTTCGTCCTTTCCACGCCTTTAATAATTATAAATTTTCACTATTTTGTATTTTTGTCTGATTCCCCCCTAGCCAGAAGTATATTCTTAAAAATAAAAAAGTTCCAGTCGAATCGGATAATAACTTTTGGAGATATAGGTCCAATTTTTTTGAGAACACTGTTTCAAGAAAAACGCGTTTAAAGTTTTACCTGAACGCCGAGTGGCGAGTGTTGCGCCCATGCATTTGCCGCTACCCAAATGCCTATAACTTCGGGAATTTTACGAATTTCAACAAATCTTTTTAAACACGTATTCCTGAAAGGTTGAACAATCGAAAAATGTAATAAAAAAAATCGACTTTTAGACCGGAACCTCCCCTTAACCCCTCTACTACCGACCCCTGAAACGAAAAATTGACCGTGAGGCCCGGGTGGTATAGGAGATACGGGTTTAGGGTCCGTACGAGATACGGAGGCGGGCCACCAGTGGAAAACAGAGGGTCCGTACCAGATACTGAGGTGGTAGCCGAGGGGTTAAAGAAATTCCATATCGAGGGGAATCCTCCTTTGCAAATTAACAGAACCCAAGACGCGCGAAAATTCTCTCGGGTAACAAGCTTTCCGTGTGAAATCCCCCTCCGCGGCGGTGTTCCGGGAAAGCCCATAAAGTCGGACATTAATGGCGTTAATCGTCCTACCTATTACCTTGACGTGACCTTACTGTCGAACGCTTCCGGCTCGTCGGGCGCACGCGAGCGCAAATGAATTCCCACGATGCTTTCACTGCGACCCGATACATCATTATCGGCCCGCGGAGATATCGCCGCTTGATAAACGATGAATCGTCTAACGCGCGACGCTACTAACGAACCGATCCGTTGCCAAAGCGAAAGGTCCGCACAATGACTGCGGCGCGGCCTGTGCACGCGTCTCGGGTGTCATGTCGAAGCATGATTTTCATCGAGACGGCCGGGCATTTTTAGCCAGTGTTTCCTCCGCGGTGGAGGTGCGCGGGCAGCTTGACTGGCAGGCGAGTCGTCCTCGGCTGAAAGCCGGGTCACGAGCCAGCGACGGAGGTGCATCGATTCATTCCACTTTCTACGCGGTTGCTGGTCGAAACGAACCTGAGAGATCCTTTCTCGTGGCCTGGGAGTGGCCCCGGATGAGACTTGTCGGTTTAGAAACAATAAGCGTGTCCTCCTCTTCAGGCCCGACAGCGAGGGACGCCCGAAGGAGATGCTCGAGAGGCTTTGACGAGCGAGTTTCTAATTTGAAAACGGGGAAACGATATGGGGGCTAGTGGCCTTTGATGCTCGTTCTCGGGAATTCTCTGGTTAATGGTTGCAGGACTTGTGGGAAGCTTTATTGATAACGGATGAAGGGTATCCAAGGTGTTCTATTTTAACCCTTCGTGGTCACACCATCTTATAATCACAAATTGTTCACACGGGGTTCACTGTACCCCAGCGTCATTTTTTGAGTCACCATTTTCGTATTTTAGATTCTTTTAACTTTTCAGTGATAATTGTACATGCGTAATACTTATACAATCATGATCTAATAATCTTTTTCTAGAAATGTAAATTTTTATATGATCGAATTTCTAGTTGAAAATGAGCGATTTTCCATGGTTGTAGGAAAAACCCCATGTTTAAAATTTTTTTTTATTTTCTTTTTTGCGATAAATCCCCTTTGAAAGACGTAAAGGTGCGACATTTCAAATCGAAAATTGCTCTTGGGGTACAATACACCCCCTGTGATCACGAAGGGTTAATTGAATCTAGGTATATGTAACTGTTACATTTCTTGCTGTTCAAAGATCGCGATGGTGCGATTGGTTAGAATGAGATCCTCGGACAACGTTACCAGGCTTGATTTATACAAAGAGATTAGTAGACGTTCTTGATCACACGGGCGTGGATCATCACCTCGTAGATCATTGTCCCGCGTAATATATCGACATCTCCATGGGACGATTATCGATGAGCGGGCGTGTAAATCACGTCCAACGACCTTCGACCTCGTAATTTATTACTCCGTTCCATTACTTGGCCACGATGACAAGTCTAGCCCTACAATTATTTATGGTGAGATCTAATCGCATGCCGGCATCATTTTTCCCCCCTTCTTAATGTGAAAGTCACTGTTCTCCGCCGTGACCGTGTCAGAGGTCTCGGCGTACGCGTGAATAAACGAAGGTGCCTTGCAAGACCTATCCCAACTATGCATTCCCCTGTCAAGAGCTATTTCTTATCAATCTGGAGCTTCTAAACTGGCAACTTTTAATTATCAGCATAGCCATGTCAGGTGGTATCTGTGCCAATGGCTGTGTACACTGTGCAGTGACAGTTAGAGGTTTGCTTATACGATATAGGGTAATTCCGGGAGACGCGGCCGGGCTGGATAGTTGGTCGAGTTGCTATATTCAGACTCTACATCTGTGTATATGTGAAAATGTGTTAAGGTTCAGAACAATTAATTCTCTAGAAATCAATTGTTTCGACCAACTCTCCAGCTCGGCCGCGTCTCCCGGAATTACCCTATCTGTGGTTGTAAGGAAAAACGACCCATGTCACAATTTCATAAAATTTGGGTTTATGCATTAATTCAACTGTAGAATATTGGATGTACGTTTTTATCAGAAAAAAATGCATGGAAACGAATTTTATACGTTGAAAAAATAATGCAATTTAACCGAAGTCCAATATTCAGTTAATACGCATTTGGCAAAACAACGTAAGTCCACAAAATTTAGAGAATACGACGTATCTTTCCTTTGTGATCACTTTTTATTTTCTATTTTTATTTATCTGCATATACTATAACGTATTTTGTGTAAAATAAAATGAGCAATATTATATTTCATATTTTTATTTTACAAAAAACAACGCAAAGCACAGAAGAAAACGAAAGAAGACAAAAAAGAAAGTAAAAGAAGGAAAAATAATAATGTCCTTTCTTTTCTTCTTAACGCCATTTTGATTTTTTTAGGTTCAATTCCTTCACCGGCGCTATGGTTTTCATCGGCCTCCAATAAATCTAAATCGGAATGAACGTTTCGTATATTCTTTGTTGTTGATAAGTGAATATAAAATTACCTAACATCAGGATCGATAGGTGACAACATACTTAACAAATCCTTTTTCTTTTCTTCGAATATAAAAGGACCGTCATACAGCAATTTTAATTTTTTACTAAGAAGTCCATTAAAGTCTTCTTCTCTTCTTAAATTAATTTTAAGGAACAGCTCATTCTCTTCTAAACATGCTTTATATAATATAATAGCATATTCTTTAGTATACCTTAACCTTTTTACATTTTGCCATATGAAAGAAAAACTACTTAACTGCGACACGTTCAAGCAGAACAACACAAGTCCAGTGGCCAAAACAAGGAAACATTGCTAATAAGAAGAATTGGTGTTTAGAACTTTCAACGACAATATCTCGAAAGTGAAAACATGTGACATGGGTCGTTTTTCCTTACAACCACAGTAGGAAAATCAAGGACAGATTGGACCACCACAGTAAAAAGATTTAGTTTGCCAGAGACAATAATATAATGTACTAATCCATCGTTTTAATTTGCTTTCAGCAATAATAAGGGAGGCTCCTGGCAGCATGGGCAGAGTTCCCAGAGGTCGAGCCCCAGTCCCAGTCGACGTCACCACACACAGGAAGCAACCACGCCTCACACAGCCCCTGTTTCTGTGAGTATTTGGATCCCCCTCACGGAAATACGATTTTTTTTTTAATCTACGCTCTTGATCGCCCAATTACTCTGACTTCTCGCGTCTGCTCGGCAACGATAATCGGTTCGTTAATTAAACCCCGTGAGAACGAGAGTAAAAGTTGGAAAATTACGTTGCCTTCACGTTCCCCGTTGCTTCCATCGCACGCCACGCTGCAAAATTTAGTAACTATTCGGGATTGATTTAGCTTGTTCTCAGTTATTAACCGATCTCTAGATTTTATTGTTTTAATGAACGCCGCGATTGCCGAGCGTGCGATGAGCAACGCTTCTCGAGTGATTTAAACATTTCGAGGCTCCCACGTTTCTCCCTTTTAAAAGTTTCGCGGTCGATTCACCGGGCAGCCTTCCGTAACTTTCTTTCCCAAGGGGGGAAAGTCCTGAGCGTCTCTCTTGAACTTTTTAGCCACCTTATACCGCCCCGACGCGGTCGATAGAACGTTTCTAAGTGCTTGCCAATTCCGCTGGAATCATCAGCGATATTTTTCTGTGTCACTTCCAACGGGGATACTACCGCGGGATTGTTTCGTCAGATACGGCGAGAGTGTCCTCGATTTTTTTATGAACGACTCGATAAATTTCACTGGGCCCTATCAAAGATGAAAAATCGCTGGGGGGGGGGGGGAGAGAGCGATACGTTCGGAACCAGCGAACACTTCGTTATCCCGAATTAGCGATTTGTATCGGGTAATTTGTTGCCACTCTAGTGGCAATCCGAATTCCATTAATTACATCGTCAGAAATTCGTAAATTCGGAGAACGGCTGGAACTTGGACGCGTAACGATCCCAATTAATATCACAACCGAAGTGATAAATTGCCGCGAGGAACTGTTCCGTTTGCGGTGCGCGCACCGACCGTCCAGATAAATCCGCGAACTTGTAACAATGCGACGGCTGGCCGGATAAAACATTCACGGGGTTTAATTAAGCTGACCCCAAGCGATGCTGCTAGCCCCCTCTAGTTTCAAAGTTTATCCAAGAAACTCGGAAGAGGCGCGGTTCCGCTACCATTTCCGCCCTTCTTCGTACAGTACACACTGCCTCGCGGTGGAAGTGCTTGCTCGTGATTCTTGGAAGAACAAACAGGATAACCAAGCGCATTTTGATGCTCTTGACGATGAGTTTCGATCGCGTAAAGAGATCGATTGCGTTTGCTATTTGTGCGGAAACAGTAATATTCCAGGATATTCGCGTGTACTTAATTCTGTTGAAAATGAACAGATCAGGAGGAAGTTTCCGCGATAGGGAAGTAAATAAATTTAGTTTTAACCATTTCTATCTAACCTTGTTCCAATTAAGCCGATTAATCGCGATCTTCTGATGCGGCGCTAACAGAGTCTTGAGAATTCTTCAAAGATAAACCTTGAAACATATTGAAACGATTGGGCGATCAGCCGGTAACTGACGTGCAATTGAGTTCTCAATTACCTCTACACTTGGCAACATACTTTTTCCACTACTCAATGTTCCCCAAGGACCAATCACCTTCCACTCGCGATCGTCCAAAAAAAAGTCTAATAACCCTCCTCGACGACCTGCGTCGGTATCGGACCTGCAATGAAGCGATCGAGGTATCTACGACATCCGGACGTATTACGTAATCGCTTCGAATTACGATAAGCCCTCCACGGCGAGGTGTACCGTGACGAGGGTGGCGGAACATCGCCCGCTCGTTTCTCGGTACCGTTGCGGGTAGGCACGTCCCGGGCACGATAACGTATCTAAGATTTGCATCGCCGTGGGGAATTCCACGATCTCGCGGCACGAATCTGGAATGCACCCGTTCACGTCGACGCTCCGTCTCTAAAAGCACGGATCGCGAATGCATACCCGGAGATCTCGATCCCGATCCAGGCGTGTCCCCGCAGAGAAGTGTAGGCCTGCCAACCGGAAACGTCCGCGGAGAGATTCCCCCGGATCCGGAATCGGCGCCTGTGGTTTCTTTCGGCAACGGGGAACCTGCCGCTGGATACAAATATAATGGAGGCTCGGAGTCGCGTAACGCGACGTCGCGACGCTACTTTAAAAACCAGGTTGCCCGTGTTCCGGGACAATCCGTCACGCGCGCGACTATGATCGATATACCTTTCCAGGATGTTGCTTGGTAGGTACGCGCGGCGGGCGAACTGTAGGTTTCCGTCGATAGAGGGATCGGTAAATTATCGAGGAGGGGAAAAAACGCGAGGTCGCGAAGAGAAGTCGAAGTCTGTGATATTTTATTGATGGATGTAGCGGCTCAAGTAGACGAGGTAGAAAGGATTAGACTTTCTGGAGACAAGTGATTTATGGCAGTGCTGGGAAGCGGTGATTGGGATCAGCTGGAAAAATCTAAGCGACAGGAAAAAATTTGTATAGCCTTTTGTGCGGTTGCTTTTCAATTCTGTAATATTCGTTTGGAGTTACTTTTAAAAATTCTGTTAGAACTTATTTGTTTCGATTAAGGAAATATCTGTTCATGTGGAATTTTTATTGAAACAAAAAGTGGCTGTTTCTTTGAAAAGTGTTCTCATGGAACAGATATTTTAGAACCTATACAATAAAAGTTCCATGGAAACAAGTTACATTAGAACATTTATTAAAAAAGTTTTCAAAAGATAAAGAAAAGTACTCAACTATTAGGTACTAGTTATGAAACCATTAATTATATTATGATTTTTATACCTTTTATTAAATAAACATTTGAAGAATATGATATTATATTGTTAAATAAAACTCGTACCTAATAGTTTAGTACTTTTCTTTATCTTATGAAAACGTTTTTAATAAACGTTCTAATATAACTTGTTTTCATGGAACTTTTATTATAACGATTCTAAAACATCTACGTAGGTAAGTATTACATATAAATAACACATTCAAAATATAAATGTAACTGTATGAATTATTTAATATTCTTGTAGTACTATCCATTGAATAGTATTTAGTATTTGTTACAGAAATTTTTATTCTTATATTTTATAAGTTCCATTCCAACTAGAACTTTTATTTTCAAGAACTTTTATTTTATCGGTTCTTGTGAGAACTTATAATGTGAGAACATTTTTAAAAAAGTTCCGCGGTCTTTGTTTTAAATGGAGCCTATTGAAAAGTTTCAGAACTTTTTCGATCCCTGGTTACTTTTCGGGGGTGCTTTGGTGCGCGCTCTGTATTATAGACCTCTGTATTCGTTGATCTTATTATTCGGAGCTAAATCCGCCCTTTGATGCCTGTTGATGTATTTCGACTGCGCGAGGAGACAAAGGACAGGGAATTAATGAAGCAACGGGTCATAGAATTATTGTATAACAGGGCGCACAATAAAACCCATCGAATTACCCTCGTTAAGATAATCACGGAATTCGCGGCGCGGCATATAATGCCCCTGGTCACGGTTACATCTAATTGTCAGATAAATGCTTGTCCCCGGTGACAGTAACCTGCGCACAAACGTGGGAGATGCAGTCAATTCGACGTGGCATTGTTACCGGTAATGTTAACGAACCGGCGTGCACTGTCGTCACTGTGAATGATGCATGTAGGTCGTTGTCAGTCACCATACGGTGCACACGTACAGTCAAACGCAGTAATGCAATCGATATATTAACACGGTCCAATTATAAGTCGAGTGTAATTGAAGTAGCTGATGAAATTCTGTCGACGGCTTCCGGTTCTGCGCGTGAAATATCGGTTTCCATTTTTATCCCCGGGGGACTATATTATTCATAGTGAAGTGCTATATTTTCTAATTTGATTAATATCGGATATGAATGCACGTATATATATATAGTATACATCAATTATATAAGTTAGGATCGATGAGGTCACGGTGTTTCGTTTCATCCCTTACTTGTTGGTTCCTCCTCGGGTTTTAAGTTTGCGTTAAAGGCCGCGGAAGTCAGTAACCGAGTGGATCAGAGGAAGGGAAGGGGGATATAAAGGAAAATTGGAAAACGTCGACATAGGGTATCGGTGACTGTTGAGAAGAGAAAGCGTAAAATGTTAAACCATAGAGAGCAGAAAGGTACATCGGCTTATTGTCCTGTTTAGGTTTGAGCGTATTAAATCAAGCGTAGGGCTGTTGTCCAGCCATACACCGAGGTTCGAGTCATGGCCTAAGACGAAACTGAGTTTCCCAGAGGTTAAGGGTTCCACTCGGATGACCTCGCGTCGATGTACTTAGACTGTCGCCGAGGTACCATCGTAAAACCATAAATTAGATAACGATGCTTCGAGAAATATTGTCCAGAGCAGTTTCGAGATTTGGAAGTTTCCCTCTCTTACGCCTCACAACCATCCTCGACATTCACACGCCTCCACCAATAGTTTAAGTTCATTTATCCCTGTTTCCTTAAGACTCCACCCCTGCGGAGAATCTTAGAGACTTTCCGGTCGCGAGCGAATGTACCGTCGAGGGTAGAAAGATCAGATCGAAACGAGCCGGTCTGTAATTGTTCAGCCAAACTCCTTTTTTAATATACAGTCCACTATTATTGTTATTGTTAATTGAGTGTAATTTCTTTACCACCCTTACACGTCGTCTACGTGCATCCGATGAATCGATTACGGCTTGGCAATCTAGCACGAGCATATTCGTACTCAACAGTGACAATTGAAACATTCGAATATACCGAATATGTGTGTATAATTAATGCACCCACTCGTATGCAAACGCAATGCACGTGCATCGGCGTGCATTCAAGCTGATGGCTGAGACGTCACAGGCGTCGACCATTATTCATTCGGCCGTTCTATCATCTACCGCTTCCGAGGAGGAAATTACGAATCTCTTGTCTAGCCGATCGAACGTCTGACGTCCATCCTTGGAAATAATTTCGCGACTCGCCCCTTTCAAATGTTTAATCACTTCCACTTGATCGATGTTTAATTACCGAGGTTAAGAATCATCGGCGGCTGGGACCTTGATCGATCTTCGGGGACGAAGTTATTTATTAATGGTAGCTCGATTATTGGATAACTTCTCGTTAAAAGTTCCGAAGGTTAATGCACAATTTTCAGCCGGCGACTCGGTAGACGCCGATGCCTAAGAGTCTTCTTGTCGGGACGCGACAGTCGAACATAAACGCTGGAAAATCCTGTTCGCCCGTGCAGCTTTCACTTTACCAAAACGTTATGCATTTGTGCCTTGTCACGGACTGCGAATAAAAGCAGTTTCGAGCGATCGCGTTGCACGGCGGTCCGCGTACGTGCGGAGGCACAAATAAGCGAGTATCGATCCGTCTGGTATCGTAAATCCGTTCGTTAAATCAGATTTTCATTCACCGTAGTAGATGAACTGAATGCGTAATCGATTAGTGTTTGAAATCCCAGCGAATCATGCCGAGGCACTGAATTGGTACGGATGAATAATTCTTCGATGACCTTGCTAGCCTCAAATTATCGGCGCTCTGCGCAACTTAGGGCCGAGGCGTACGTAGATTAAAGCCTCCGACAGCTACATGCAAATGCTCTCAGAGAACTGTAAATTAGGCCCTCGATGACCGAACCCTGAAACGAAAACCTATCTCTGCGGCCTGGGCCCTCGGAACGAAAAGCTTCACTGTAGGGGCTTTAGGGCCCGTACGAGATACGGTATCGGGCGACGAGTGGAAACCTGAGGATCCGTGTGAGATAGGTATTGAGGTGGTCGTCAATGGGTTAAAGTTTGGGACGCGACTGAAAAATTCTGCCAAGAATACTTGGCTCTATTATAGGCCGACGCTTTCCAGCCGTCGTTTATAACCCCTTCAATTGGCTACTCGATGCTCGAGGGGACTGCTCGTGCATCATGTCAAACGTATTAGGAACTAAATCAGTGAGATTATGATATTGGGGAACAAGTTAGGAACTGCATGGCTATAATATGAACTTTGTGACGATTTAAGAAAAAAGGCCCAGGTGGCAAACATTGAGGGGCCCATTTTTTCGGGAAAATGAAGAGGTAGTTTACTAAAACGTGGTAAATGTACACAAATGTACAGAACAAATGCTTGGACAAAATCATAATTTATTTTTGAAGACAGGGCCCTAGGGGGGCCTTCTGAGTGGGCCCATTTTTCGAGAAACTAAAGCGGTAGTTTACTGAAAACTGGCTCAGTGTAATAATACAGAAAAAAATATAGTTTGGATAAAATCATAATTTTTTTTATAGGATGGGGCCATAGAGGGGGCCTTTCGAGCAGGGGCCCAGGTGGCAACTGCTCATCGGCCGCCCTGTTAAATCCGCCATTGCACAAATCCTATGAATTTTAAATAGTACCAACGTGAGAATCTTGGACCATCAATTTTGTATAGTATCACTGTGTTCTGAAAGTATCCTTATCCTTAATAAAAGTGAAACTTTGTCTGTCTGTTTGTTTGTCCTTCTTTCACGCCTAAACGGCTGAACGGATTTCAATGAAATTTGGAATATACATTACATACCTCTTAGATTAGATTATAGACTATTCACTCTTTTTTGTACAGGCTTTATTATTTTTCAAACATTATAAATAATTCCCGGATGAAACCGAATAACGGGTCAGCTAGTTAAACATAAACCTGCAGTTACATCGATATATGGGTTAGACGAAATCTCCAAAGGCCTCAAAGACGAAGATATATACTACACCTCAAGCATAGTTTCCTTATTCTTCAGTATTGTTATCCTCGTAAAAGATACGCCACAACATGCACATTAGAATCCCTACAGCGTTCCGGGCGAAATAGAGTTTGCCAGGGTTCAGGTGAAGACATTGGCGGCAAGAAAATATCGATCGACGGTGTATACACCTTCCGGTATTCTAAACGAGCTTGGACCACATTTCTGTCCAAGGCGGTCTATCCAAAGGGAGGTCGAGAAGTCACTTGACTCCTCGAGGACGAGCATTGTCCGCGTCACTCGGTGCACAGCGAAGGAATTCAGCGCACGAAATGTCTCGATGCTATTGTCCCGGTCTCTTAATTACGAACGGTTGCTTCGACTGATTCCACTTCCATTTATTGCCTTCTTCCCTGTTGCCCTCTTCACGAGGCCCCTCAGCTTTTTTCGCCCTTTCGAGAAACCTTCAAGTTAATAATAATAGTTTAATTGACGGAAGTAAAATCCACTTATACAGAGAAAAAGTGGCGATAAAGCAGTAAGCAATAAAGCCCTTAGGTATAGAGGGTTGACATCGCAGTTATCCCACAGCTCATTAGGACTTGATTCAAACAAAACATTAAATTTAAAAGTGCGCAGGGAGTTGGCAAAAATATCAGCGTTTAACGCCAGCTGGTTAGCTGTATTACAGACTCTGTTTATCGGGTCGATCTCCGCCAGATTCGATCTAAAGAACTGGATATGAAAAAGGTGTTTGTATCGGAGTGACCTAGCCTGATCGTTGAGTCCCGCCAGACCTAGAATACCAGGTCAGTCAATTTCGCAAAATATCAGTGTTCCCTGTCTACGTTACTCGATGCACCCAAAATTGCCGTGGCTAAGCAAAAACACTGAAATATGCTCATTTCAAATTTCAACGAAGCGTTTACGTACTTCTAAAGCGGACGAACTTAGAAGGTACGTCTTTTTGGCTCAACTGTTTAAGCTTCAAAGTTTCAGCCCACGATGGCATCTGGAAAAGTATTACAGGGGAAGAGGAGTCCACGATTCGATCGACTGGTCTACCGATACCCGAAAGTTCTGTCAATTTCGAAACGTGGCGCCCCTAAAAACTTTCACAGTGAATTTCTTCGAAGCGATACGTTCCTGAAGCAGACACGTGCTGTGCAGATTCAAGAAGCTGATTAAGTCGTAACCCCGTTACGCTGAACTCGATCGTAACGAAACGCCAGAAAAGTCGCGAATTTCCTAATTAAGAAGCAGCGCCCTGATACTGAATACACGCGTTAAAGGGGTGTACCGGTGAACGGAGGCGGGAGCCGCAAAAAGATACATACTTTGCAACGTTGAATATGCACATGCCATGCGAGGATTCGTGCTAACCTTTAATTAAAACTTTTAATTAAGGTCGACGCGATGTAGTTCGATAGTATGTATCTATCGTCGGTGCACGCGGTAATCCTTGTAAGTGCACACGTACCACGGAGACAGATTCAAAAGTTGTATCGGACACCGGGGACCGAAAGCGAGCCCAACGAAACCGGACGGAATGGGCGGCGTAATGAAAATATTGGCCTTTGTGCGAGCGTATAGGGCGAACCGTTCAAATTCAAATTTATAAACGTCTGGACCGCGAAATTTCGGCCACGAAACAAACCCTGCCATTCGGAAAATATTTATTGACGGCGTTTGCCTCTGTTGCGGGACACCGCGGTGGGTGATCCCGAATCGCGGCCTGAATCACCAACCGAAAGTATGAAATACATTCCCCGGCTCGTTCCACGAAGTTACCCCGCAAGAACGGATCCACGAAAAAGAGAAACAGCACACAGTTTTTATTATGTTTTGTCATGTTTTGATAAAACTCTCTCTGCTTCATGCCCTCTAGCGACACTCACACTTATCTGCACTCTCGCGGTCTACACACATACACGCATTCCTCACGTACATACCACAGTTTTCTTCGAAAACGCATCTCTGCTTTTACGTTCCTGCGAATCTTAAGAGAGACATAGTACTGATACTCTATAAAAGACTTTATACAGCTCGATGCTTCACCGAATTCGTACGAATCTCGTAATAAGTCCCTATGTGTTTGTTTTCTTCACTGTAACCGGTAACCCAATTACACATTCTCCTTCGAACGCTCCGAAAAAATTTCCTCGCGATGTTATCGCGAAGCAGAGGAAGCTGCGCGACAAGAGAACGAGCACGCAAGAGCGATATTTTAAAAATAATTGGGCCGTTATTTTTTTCTTTGTTCCTAGTTTGTTGCGAGACATTAATTAAGCGACGCGTTCGTGACTGCGGACCGACGGAAGTTTTATTAAAATATTAAACTATAGTGCGTATAAATGTCGCTTGAACGAGCGGGCTTTAATTAGCAGAATGTCGTGGCGAGGAGATGGTCGTACATATAATCAAACTTTGTGGCGTCGTGCCATTTGCACCCCTTTTATTTCTGCGGTCCGAGGAACCCGCGAAATGTACGCGACGCACAGATTTTCTGCCGTTGCTCGTGGCAATGAAGAAACTGCCTCGATACATGGGCCACGTCGACGAAGTTACCTCCATTTCCAAAAAATTCAAAAAAATTCAGTAAAATAGCCTGACTCCTATCTATCTTAAAGACTTGATTAAATACGCTACGTTGGCCACTGTTATACCACTTCCTTGAAAGCTGGGAAACGTTGGAGAAGTAATGTAATACTGAGAAGGGTGCCTAGAAGAAGATGAGAGTAGAAGTCAGAGTGGAGTAAAGAACGAGGGGTGGCAACTGGCTAAGTGTGTGGGTGTTATTTCGCGCGAATGTGTTGAACATTCATTGAGCATTAACCCTACACTGCGCATTTCTTCTGTGCAAAAAAGAATAATTTTTAACGCAGATTTTGCCTGTGAACCCGGGAGAAATAATGAAAAATTCTGGGTTAGACCTGTACGTTTTTATTTAAATTAATATACCTACATGTATCATATCGGCTACATCGTGCACTTACATTTAATGATGTGCTTTATTGATTATGAAATTTTAGAAACCAATTATTTTTGTTCAGAAAGAAGTGCAAGCAACATTTTCTACGTTTTATAAATGAAAATGATTTTCATTTTGCACAAAATAACGGTAAATTCAATGCAGAAAAAATGTCCCTGGTTCTCTTTTATTTTGAACTTAAGGGTGGTGTGTCAGGTAGTCTACAGTGCGCAATATAGGGTTAAAATACATACGTATACATGTTGGAAATAGGGCGAGCATTAAATAATTCAAGGCAATTGCGAATTGAATTCTGCTCCCTGCAGTTGGATAGCTTTGAAATAATCTTGCTATCTTTACTAGCCATCCTAATAATCTCTGTCTACGATAAGTGGATTATTAAATCAAATATATTCGAGTAGCAGCGTCCTTATCGCGTCGTAAGCGTGCAGTAGCATGCAGCTTGGTTGCTACCAGCCGCATCCCATTGTTCAACATAGCCAGTAAGAAGAAACGTTGAAGTTGAGCGTAAATAGAAGCGCGATACCACAGCCAGGGGTAATATCGAGGCTAACCGGCGTTCCACTTGTGAAATAATTCGCTAACGAGATACTCGATCGAATATTCAGCTATTATAGACTCCTTTCGATAAGCGTGTCTAGATGGGAGCATTCGTGCGTGTCGAATCATGGGAAAGATCGACGGGGCTGGCTACTTTCCCGCGTGAGGTTATCAGCGGGTTATTGCATCTAGTATTTTGATCGGGGTTTCGCGCAACTTATACCGTGGCAACGTGTAAAATAATTCCGATTATGTTTCCGTTGCAGCCGCTGCACGATCAACGCTCGAGCGCGTACGCGGGAAAGGATAGAAGACGAATTCCTGAGCTGAGCAAGGCGCAGAGGCGTATCAAAGCGTCGAGCACGCCGGCCCTCTTGGATCGCGATGTGGAAAGGTGAGTTATTTTTTAATCAACATTATAATTCATTGGGACCTCGGGGGACATCGCGGTACAGTGATTTTATCGGTGTTCGGGTCGCGTGAAAAGAGCATCTTGACTCTCTGCGCTCTGGTGCTGTTCGAGTACTCGAAAGAACCGAGTAGCTCGAATAGAACCGAGTAACTCGAATTTTTTCGAGCAACTCGAATTTTTTCGTGCAACTCGAATAGAACCAAGAACTCGAATTTTTTCGAGCAACTCGAAGTAAACCGAACGGGCCGAAAAAACGGAGCGGGTTGAAAGTACCTAGTGGGCCGAAAGTACCGAACAATCCGGTGTGTCGAGTAGTTCAATGTTTGAATGTTTCGAATATTTTAGAATATGTTTATATACAGGATAATGATTCGTAATTCTCGTATACGATTCGTAACTCGAATATTCGAGTACTCGAACAGCCCTACTGCGCTCGTGTCTGTCTCCTGAATCGTTCTTCCCGCGACGTCCATTTCATCCCTAAAGTTACTTATCCCCAACTGTCTTTTAGAAAATCGTTAATCGATAGTGTTGACACACTAGTCAACGTGAAATGTTACCACCAGCCGGAAGATTGTTCGAGCCGCATTAACTCGAGTGGATCGATCGGTTTCAGAGAAGATGGAGAGACGTAGCATTACTTCAGTTGCTATAATAGGAAGTAATGCTATGTGACATACATTATGTAGTACGTTCGAGTAATTCTGTGGCCCTCGTTGACGAGGTCGGTGTTCCACGTTTCTTCTGGTAGCGTTTGTCCTCTCCCCTCGCCCCTCCGTCATTTTGTCTCGTACAAACACCTGGGGTACGCGAGATAAGTTATGAAACCTGCTCGCACCATGCCCCGCGGGCTTCGCGCGAAGATTTTCCTGTTTCAGGCAGCTATGTTTGCCTCGGACAAAAATATTGTGCAGGCAAATATTAAAGTAGCGCTATTGACTTCTCTCGCGCGAGATAAACACCATAAACGCCCGGGTTATTTGCTCTCAGTGCACGTTTATTTGTGAGTTTTAACGATATCGACTTGCACCACTGGGCTGCATAGAGGATATAAATCAATAAGCGGGGGAAAGAGAAAGCGAACGGAGTCGCATAAGAAAAAAATTTCGATAATCACTTCCGAGCGTATCACAGGACATTTTAATCTCACTGTTTCCCTCCTCTTGGAAAAACGAATGACAAGTTTAAATATCACGCGGGCAAAGGATGTCGCTCGCCGAAAACAGTGGTTTCCACTTTGCGGGATTATCGATAACGCGGAGGAGGGGCTAGCAACGAGGGGCTAAAAATAGTTGAAAAAGCAGTTCATCGAAGAGCAGAAGCATAGATCAAAGGGGCCGGGATGATCGCGTTCAGATTCGTTTGAAGTGCCTCCTCGTGCTTTCCCGCTTTCCAACGTGACCTCTTGATCCCTTCGGCGTGTCTCGCAGCTAGGGTTCTTTGCCGAGGCAGGAATAAAGACGTTATTTCGAATGACCCCTCCGCGGCGCCATCGACTTTGTAACTGGACGAACATTCATCCGGTCGTTGCACTAATTACAACGTGAATGGAGGATCTCCCGCGACATCTTCTCCAGTTTCACGGGCGCGTTTCCCTTTGCTTCCGGTTCGTCTCGCCGGGGAATTTTCCCCGTGGACGGTTCACGAAGAAGCTGCTGTCCACGGGAATATTTGCCGCGAAGAGGCGTGTTTAATCCTTGAATCGTTAACACCTCGTGTATATTTCTCAAATTTAACAGCACACGGCGAATGAATTTTTAACTCTCATTCCGCAATCTGCTGGTAATTCCGCGGAGTTCGTAATAAGTTACTGGAACGTTAAACCACTTCGCTGCGAAACTTTTCACCGCTCGGCAGTTCCAACAATGAGCCGTGGCTCGGCATTATTCTAATTCGAAGTTTCATGACATAGTAAGTTCCCCTTTCTTAACTCGGTCGAGTCGCTTCGCTTCCACTTTCGCTCCGTTTAACGCTGCGAACTTCCCCTCGCTCGTACACGAATGTTTCGCGGCTCAAACCCCCGGGTTCCAAGGCGATGGAACGGATTTGCTGGAAAAAAAAGAAAGCATCGCTCCTCGGCAGAATCCAATTAAAGATTCCGCGATGCCGACGATACTTCCGCGGGAATGTAAATCAACGTCTGCGGCCCGAGCATTCAAGCGAACACTTTCTCGGGATTTTAATTGTCTTTTCGAAGTCCGATCGCTGTTCCCAAACTCGCCCGTTCGCAGCATTTTTACCGGAGTTTCTTTCGCCGGGGAATAATTTAATCCTCCCCGGAGAGGTTATTTTGTAATTCGTCGCGGAAAAAATGGACGAGTCTGGAGAGGCTCTTGAAAGAGGAGTGTCATCTTTTAATATTCTTCGACTCGGCTGCGGCCTCAACTCATCTCGCGACCTATTCAAGAGCGAAACTTTACCCCCGGACTGCCTCGTCGGGCGTAGGAAACTTCCTACTTTCCATCAGTCGTGTAGAAGTATTATGAAGTTTCTCTTTATCGGCCCTTTCCCTGAAATTCCCAGTCTCCGCGGAAAAATTCCTCCATGAAAAATATTTTCAGAGCAAGTGCTCGAGAGCTTCCCGGCACTTTACAATCTGCGATCTCGTCACGACCCTTTCGCGATATTAGATCAGAAGTTTCTGCACGAGCGATTACGAAACTCGCGATTCAACGACCAAATTTCATCATTCCAAACGTCTGTGCAATACCGTCAAAATTTCAAGGTGTAACACCGGCGAGTGCTGAAGCTAGCTTTGTACACAGATCGATAAGAATGCAAGTTATGGCACATCCGTGACACCTGCTCTGGCACATACAAGTTATAAATCGGGGGGAACGACTGGCGAGTTTGCCAAGAGACTAGTGCCCCATGAAAAATAATAATGTCACGAACGTGACCACCGTTTCCGAGTACAGAGTACCTACCTTTACAAAATTTTCGCATCAGACCCTTGTAAACCTTTTAACCACCACTGGGCTACAAATTCTCGCGGTTCGTGGGATTTTTAGAACACCTTACGAGCTCCGAGTATCAAGCATCGACTGTTTGTCTTCATCCGCGAAGAATTATCTCCCGAACAAGGTACCGCGTGAAAGAGCTGGCAAGCCGAGCATGATTTATCGAAACGGAAAATCTAGGAATCGACTCAGACACCTGGAAATCTAGAAGTCGATCGAAGAACATAGATACAGAGAGGGCCGAACAAACGAGAGTCCGGACACGAGTAAGGGGCAAAAAACGGAGAAGAGAGGAAACGAGGGCGCCGACAGAGATTGGCAAGAACGACGGAACGCGTGGTAGGTGCACCGTGTCAAATTTGTACGTGGAAGGTGGCGCGTCCCTGAAGGGAGAGTAAAAATTCCGGCGATTAAAAGGGGAACGAGAGAGGAGCAGCAGGCCACTGTCACTACAATGGATAAATGGTACCTTTTGTGGAGACCGACGGCTCTTCTTGGCCGCTCCTCTCTCGCCCACGAACCCCCCCGAACCAACGGGACGGGGTGAGGGAAAAAAAAAAGGAGGGTGAAACACGCGGCGGAAGGAGATGAACGAAGGAAAAAGAGAGGGACGAGCAACCCTCGGCTCGTCCGTTTATACCTGAAGCGACCCTTGAAATCTGTTCTCGGAAGAGTTCATGAGGTGCACTGGCACACGAGCTCACGCACACACGTGAGCGCGCGTTGGTCCTCTGTGTGGCCGGCGAAGGCCTTCAGTCGCCCGCAGCTCGTCGTTCAATGCACTTCCTGTGTAAGAGTGGTACCGGGCGATTTTCTTATTTTCGAGAGTGCCCCTTTAGCTTTTCACACGCTCCTCCGCCCTGAGAGCGGGAAGTAGCATCGTGCTCCACGGATGCACTTGCACTGGTACCGCGAAACCCGCCAACTAGTGCACCCACCACCCTCCCTCGGCGAATCTTCCACCTGGTCTTCGCAGCGAGTATCGAATATTTATCTTATAGTCAGCGCTGCTTTTTAAGAATCGACTAGTTCGAGAGTTGTTGGCTTTTTCTTTCACTCGAAAGGTAGTCGTGTGTGAAAATGTGGGCGCACGTGATCGCTTCCTTGGATCAACAAGTGACGGTTGCTCCTTGAAGCTCGGTGTACTGGGGATAGACTTTCAAAGTGGAAGGTATTCTGGTGCACAGCGAGGTTTCCGTGAATATCGTTGTGCCACGAATCGTGTAAGCCTACAAGCGTCACTGGCATGCAAACGCATACGGACAAAGGTGGTTTGGTGTATCATCCGGTGGTTCCAGTCGCCTGCAGACCGTCACTCCACGCATTTCCTGTCTAAAAGTGGTCGCGAGTGGTTCTTGGCGTGCATAATAATTTCGTGGGCCTTAGCGCGTTAAAGTGACCGGTGTAAGTGGTGAAATGAATATTCTTTTTGGTATAAACAGTGGTAAATGGAGATCAAGTTTCCTTCGAAATATTTTTATAGTTGTTAGACTCGTTATCTGTTTTGTGCCAAGAATTGAAATTTAAATGAGTTTAAGTGAATGAAGTAGTGTGCGCGTTCGTGATGAGTCTGGCGGGACAGAAGGATTAAGGGACTTAAAATGGTGTTTCAACAAGGAATAAGGAAAGCCGGATGAGCATTACTCTGAAAGGGGAAGAGGATCGATCGGAATCGTCTCCATGATGTGGTACGTGACGCTGCGCAATGTTTTCCCATTAATCTGACGCGGAGAAAAACCGGTGTACGAAAAAACGTGTGCGCGAAAAAACGCCAGCAGAATGAAAAATCATAACATCTGCGCCCCCGTTAACGCTCTGGATTTACCGCTTTCGCGTTTCCAACGGCAAAAACTATTTTTTCTCGATGTAATTACCGCGGGGCGTAATGAAAGCCGTGCGTTAATTACCCTGAAGTATTCAGGATATTGTTAGGAGTAGTAGGAAAGTATACACGATGATTCAGCAGAAACGGAACATCTACATGTCTCCTTTGATACTTTCGTCAGGCTAACGAGGAGCGAGGATTATTACTCTACCAAAAGTCATTAGTCTTCAGACGGGATTCCCCATCGACGTTCCTCTTTCAAAACCATACTTCTCTCACATGAAATTCGAAGGATTTACAACCTCGGGGTATCGAAGAATTTACGCGCACCTTTAAACAGAAAGAACCCACCAGGGTGTTCTGTTTCCATCTAAATCACCCTTTACACGTGTACCTTTTTCTAAGACTCGTGTTTCACTGCTGGTGGCGTCTTAAATTGAACAGGCCCGCCTAATTACCATAAAATTTTACGATAGCTGAGCGAGGGTCCGACATATAAATCGTTCGGTCGCGTTCGTGGAACCCCGATGCACAATCGCAGTTCGAGAAATTGTAATCGAACACCGGCCGGCTGGCGAAACGCTTTCGAAATCTTCGCTGAGAAACCGCGGGTTTCCGTTTCCAAAGTGGCCCGACAGGCAGAGGCTGTTTCGCGACGGCCGTCGTTTCCGTTATTCAGCTCCGGCCAGTCATCTCGTCAGCTGCTGCACTCCGGTGTTCAGCCCCGTAAATTGGAGACGGCAGACGCGAGGCGTACCTTCGTGATCTATCAATTTTACGGCGAGTCTCCTGCGGAGTCGCAGCGGGAAGGGGCGGTGTTAAGTTCCCTGCGGCCCGTAAATTGTTTTCCATCCGCGATCACAATGGGCCATTGATTAAACCATTAATTGAATCGATCGGTGTCTCCGTCGCGCATTTAATCGAGCCTCACGAACCATTCAAGAAACGGGTCAAGTATCGAAGTGGTCGGATAATAAGAAATTTTCTTTTCAAACGGAACTTGACAGTCGAGCTTGAATATTTCTGGAGGAGTATATTACGGTGCATCTTATATTTGAAAGGGTTCTGTTTTCCTGACGGATTAAGGGAGACTTCTCGTGTAACAGGCCCCGAAATTTATAAATTTTTTGGAAAAAACTGTTGTTAATATTGTATTAACCCTTTAGCGCCCAGTGTGACGTATACATACGTCGATAATTTTGGGTTCCGAAACGGTTCAGTTCTCTAAATGGCTCCGAGATGCAAGCCACTGATGCGTTTATCGCTGTAAATAATGTTTACAATAATCATGGAAACGTTTCTGGCGACTGCATGTTGGACATTTTTCGATAACGCAAAACGTTTCCTTTAACCAGTTCAGAGTAAAAGTACTTTTTTTACATTTTATTTGGTAGATACGTGTAAATGAATTGTTATACTAAAAGAATAATGCTTGTAAAGTTTGATTTATGAAAGAAAAATCGCTTTCTTAATACGAGTATCGACGTACTTAATTTGACGTATATGTACGTCACATCGAGAAAATCATATTTCGACTGGCTTTTTTGGGGAAACCACGATGAAGTGCATGCATTGGGACAATTTTTCAGTTAACTAATCGCAAGAAATCATATTTTTCCGTCGAGTAAAGTGTCTGGGCCTTAAAGGGTTAAAATAAAAAGCAAGCTTGAAAATTCAAATATGCTTATTGTTATTAGTTTACACGGTGTCCAAGTTTAGTATTTGACGTATTTTAGACTATTATATCCTAATATGTTTATGTAATCTACAATCTTTGAAATACTTATATATGGGGCTAAACTCTTTTGGGATATAAGGATGCTTCTTTAAACTTGCAGAAAATATTATTTTTATGTCAATCCTTATTATTAAGCGCTAGGCGAGAATCCTCCCTTAACAAAACCTTGGTGTTTGAAAGGAATACAGAACTTGTCGAGTGTACATAACCGATTTTTCGTTGGATATCTTTCTCGGCCCCAAGGATGAAGTTGATATCAGTTACATCGTTAACGGCGTAAGGAAGCGATAATAACTCGTCACTGTGTTGTTTGAACAGTCGACAGTGGTCGGGCGACGAAGAGGACGAGGGGACGACCGGTCACGTAACAACCGAGCATCCTCTGGCGGAGGCAACTATTCCCTTGGTCTCCCATTCGCGCCTCCAAGACCAGCCCTCCAACTTGGGCACCAACATCGTGGCCACTTCCGGGCTCCAGAATCCTTCCCGCTCGAGCACGCAGAGCCAGCAGGAAAGCGTTCTGCAGAAATTCAGGAAGAGCTTCTCCCTGAGGTTCCACAAAAAGGGCAGCAAGGAGAGCAACGAGAGCGAGTGTCCGGCGGACGATAACGACGGATCTGGCCCCCTGGACGAGGAAGAGGAACGTGAACCACCGTCGATTGTCGTGGAGCAGTCCTCTCAGCACAAGGAGGACACCAGCAACGACCAGAAATTCCGGTAGGTTAAGCACATTTTCACCGGCCCAGTTTCTCCCCGTAGAAACTGGACGTCCTTTAAAAGGGAAAACGAATGTACAATAATAACGCTGAAACTCGCCACCGCAGGTTCGGCCCTCTTGTGTGGAGGAGTAGCAAGGAGAGGAAAAAGGCCAGCAAGGCGGCTAGGAATGCGAAATGCAATAGCGGGGACAGTGGAATACAGATCGAGGTAAGGGATTGCCACGTTGAAAATTATATGCGGTGTACTTTAGCTCTAAGTCCGCATTTCCATTTAAAAAGAGGGAGGGATAATATCGAGGCTGAAAGCCACGCGGATCATTGGAACTTATAGTATCCCGTTCTTTTAAATCTTCCATTCGAGAATTAAATATAATTAGGTCCCCCCGTGAATATTGCCTTGGCATAAAGCGTCGCGCCAGTCGAAGGGCTTTACGGGAAAGTACGAATAATGAAATGAATTGTATAAACGATACAGATGGTATCTGGTGGAGCATTGACTGGGGGCAGTGGTGGTGGAATGATGGGGGGTGGTGATAGCTCCGAGTCCCACGACACGGACGTCCAAGACGAGACGGACAGCCCTCCAGCCCTTCGTAGGCGAGTCGCCGACAAATCACGGCCCCAGTCCGAGCTCATCAACCAGATACTGATCGACAAGTTTAAGGTAAAGACTGCCGCTCTTTGCCCCGTTTCCCGCTACACGCTGTATTCACATTAGGGCTGGGACTATTTGTCCAATTTTTCGGTATTCGAGTACTCGACTACTTCAGTTGCTTAATTATTTCACGAATATAATTCGAATATCCAAGTATTCGAATACTATTCGAATATCCAAGTATTCGAATACTATTCGAATATTTAGGTATTCGAATACTATTCGAACACTTGGATATTCGAATTATATTCGTGAAATTATTAAGCAACTGAAGTATAGCATACTATTCGAATATTTAAGTATTCGAATACTATTCGAATATAGGTTCATTTGTCATGGTGAAATCTTGTAAGCTAATTTTAACCCACTTCATACCATACTATTCGAATATAGCAGTATTCGAATATAGCAGTATTCAAATGGTATTCGAATAGTATTCGAATAATAACATTCGAATACTCAAATATTCGAAGTTTATTCGTAGCATTCGAATACTCAAATATTCGAAGTTTATTCGTAGCATTCGAATACTCAAATATTCGAAGTTTATTCGTAGCATTCGAATACTCAAATATTCGAAGTTTATTCGTAGCATTCGAATACTCAAATATTCGAAGTTTATTCGTAGCATTCGAATACTCAAATATTCGAAGTTTATTCGTAGCATTCGAATACTCAAATATTCGAAGTTTATTCGTAGCATTCGAATACTCAAATATTCGAAGTTTATTCGTAGCATTCGAATACTTAAATATTCGAAGTTTATTCGTAGCATTCGAATACTCAAATATTCGAAGTTTATTCGTAGCATTCGAATACTCAAATATTCGAAGTTTATTCGTAGCATTCGAATACTTGTAAAATATTCGAATAGTAAATTATTCGAATAGTCCCAGCCCTAATTCACATTTATATTAACCAGTGTTGTACCAATAACATCGGTGTTGCCTGACAAGCTTCACTGTCGCTTCACTCGTACCTAACGTAATCAATCGAACCTATTGCACCACCAAAGAAAACTGTTTTGCACTTGATTATACTTAAAAGTATAAAAGCATTTGAATAAAATTCGATTCTACCGCGATTTACCAATGCAAAACAATCTTCCGTCGGTAGCTAGACTTAACGACAACTAATTCACTCCAAAACGCTAATCATTACGTGGATATCGCAGCTAGAATTAAGAATCAGTGGTCACAAAGGGTTACACTGATATGTATGAACGTTTGGCACCGAGTCACTCTTTCTGTTTAATTTCTTGCGCAGTTTTTATCCTCGCCGTGACGCTACTCTCTCTCGGCCCTGATTTATAACCGCTATTAAGAGCATCACGCATTTGTAGTCATTATCAAGCCGCGCGTATGACTGTTTCCTTCGGCACAATAACTCGCATTACTCACGTTTGTATACGGTTTAGCCACGCGCGTACAGATCACTGACTGTGGCTGATAGGCGGCGAGAGAATATATCGCACTAGCCAGGATACGAGGAGAGGAAGCACAGTCCTGGTTAGTTGATATCGAGTTGTTCGCCCAAGCGAGCACGATTTATGGAATCGTGCGCGTAAAGTCGAATCAGAGCTGCCGTCGTCTTCGTCTACGTACCTACATACAGTTCGTTTTCATCTGCGCGGCAGAACGATCGTTTCCGAGAAACGCGATCGCGTTACTTTCGCCAAAAGTGTATCTATCTTAAACCTGACACACCGCTGAAACATTACCAAGAATTCCTAGCCAACTCTGTCCCGTCTTTAGAAAGTGAAAATGGCAAACGGCAATAGAAAAGCGTTTAAAGCCACGAAGGCCTGCTCTCCAACGTCATCGCGTACGTTCTAATTGGCGAGTCGCTAATGTCTCCGTCGCGTGGTCGCGAAATTGCTACGGTAACGAATCTGCAGCAAGTCTCTGTGCGCCTCCGCATTAACGAAATCCGATGGAACGTGTCTATAAAAAGAAAGGTGGGGGGGGGAGCAGAGTTATCCGGTGGACACGGTTCAGCGTCACGCCCAGGAGAATCGCGCATCCTCGCTATCCGACGAAAATTAACGTAGACGCGAGTGCTAACGAGGATGTGTAACACTTTCAGGCGGATCTGCAGAGTCGAACGTCCAGGCACCAGCATGTACGGAGAACGAACAGTGATTTAGGAGGTCAGAGGTTACTACAGTGGGACACCAGGTCCGGCTACAGCCACGCGCACAATTATCGAAGGATGCTGTCTACTCCTTCGCCTATCAAGACGAGGCCTCCCAGGCTGAGTCCGAGGCACTCCTCCCATGACATCGTTACGCCAAGAAGGTGAGTTGTACGATCGTGAATTCATCCCCCGCGCCCTCGCACCCTCTATCGCAGACGCCTCATTGACTAATTCCCATCTGCGGGCAAGAGCTTTCTAACGAGAAAATCTGGAAACTTCCTGGAGCGATCGCCCTGTCAGAGAATATACATACGTACGATCCCTTTAAGCGAATATTTGCAATTTCGATTAATATTCAGACATTCACCGACTATTATCGTGTACGGCGACCGCTCGAGTTCCGCGGGAGACACTTGCGCGCAATCGCGTGGGATAATCGTAGCGACACTGCCGCCCCCCCCCCCCCCCCCAAAAACAAAACGACGGAAAAGTCCAGGTGCTTCGTTACCGTTGTTTCTCCCCGTTTCCCCGAGCGAGCGATCGAATTGCCGATATTCGGGCGGGCGCTACACGGGCGGCTAGCCGTCTCGTTGTTCTTCTCCCTTCTTTGCCAATTTCTCTGTCAACCCCGGGGCGAATCATAGCACGACATTAGACAATCATCAAAACAACAACTCCTTGAAAAATGTCCTTGACGAAATTTAAATTCTTTATTCTCGAACCTTTCCAGTAAATCGAGGGAGAATAGTGGTAGGTAGACGGGTATTATAACAAACCACCTTCTTTCAATTTTTCCTCGTAAAACAAGTTGATCTGCCACGCATAACAATGTACGGAGTGGTTCTTCCGCGACGACGGGCATATACCACCGTAAGAACAAGCCGTTTTATTTGTTTCGCATATAGAACCACGTAGCTTCAGCTCGCATGTACACAGAACAAGAAATGCCAATATTACGATACCGTTGCTCGCGATCGTTTTTAAGCTCTCTTCGGCCGGCGACTTTAGCGTGTTTATTAGTGGATTCATTCAATTGTGAGATGTAATGGCTGCTGGCGATAGCGGACAGCAGTTAATTATAATAATGGAAAAGGAGGATTAAGGGAATGAGCGATTGCTCGAGGCAGGTCAGTTTGCAGAACCACTCTGTATACACGTGTATACCTTGTCGTGTGTATATATATATACTTACCTATTGTAATTCGTTGCTGAATGTTGTATCGATGCTTATACGTAAACACAAGCTTGTTGATCCTCTACCCGAACGTGTACGAGGGTGAGGAAGAAGATTAATAGCGATTTTATTCTGGTCCCAGTAACGCGAAAGGGAGGAGTTCTCGGACAAATTTGAGGCGTTCACATAGCCAGCCACTGGGTATCAATCAGCTATCACCTTTGATGCGCACCAAAACTGCAGGTAAAGCTAACACTCGCGTCGATTTAGAGTCGGATTCACCGGCTGACACTGTGCGAGTTCTAACGTAGACATCTTCTTCGCTTTCCTCTCGAACAAACGAGCAATTGATCCGCGCCTTCTATTTACCGTTGTTAACTGGAAGCTACGATGATTGCGCTTTGATTCTCTCTCTCTCTCTCTCTCTTTCTCTCTCGCTTCGCCCTATTACGTACCTGGCTACCTTTCGAAGATACTTGAGAAGTATACGGCACGATAATTAGTTTAGCGGATTGCTCGTTTGGTCGGTGCGAAAGTCCACTGGTAGCAAGCCCTGTTGACGAAGATTAGTGCACACTTTCTACTCCAATGGTATCCAGTTTCTCTCTAGACACCACTTCCGAGAGTGCTCTGAATTAGCATGCACCCTTGTAAAAGTCTGAAAGCATTCACCGTTGTAACAGAACGCACCCGTAAGAAGAGTTTTTTTGACAGTAAGGAATGCGGACACGCTCCTGTATTAAACGTGTTGATATATCTCTTCGTTCCGTAAGGACTGCTTCCTGTGAATATACGCTTTTGTTTGCAAGCCGCAGTAGAAGCTAATTATTCTCGAGGAGCTTCGCGAAACATTTCTTTGCGCGTTCCTTAACGTCAGCAATTCCATTGTCGTTAAAATCCCGACTCAGTTTTCACGAAGCTCCGGCCAGATAATTAGTTTGTCCCCCCCCCCCGTGAAACATCATAAACGATTTTTTTTAATCTTTCGCTGCCAACGCCTACGATGGATACCTGCAGGGTGATTTTTCGACTATGTGAATGTTCGTCTCGTACCGCGAGCTAAAGATCTGAGAAATACAAACGACCGGCGGAACTCAATGCACGCCAAAAAACAGAGCCTCGAACTTGCTCGTGCATGCCATTTGTTCGCGTGATAAGAACAATCCCCCTCTGTTTGAAACCAGGCGCGAGGTTGCCCGGTGGAAATGTCCTGTCGGAGGACGAACAGGACGGGAGAGGTGGTACGTCCGACGACGAGATGATGTCCGACTCCGAGTCGTCCATCGCCTCCTTAACGGACAGAAAGAAGTCCTTCGAGCAGACGATGGACGAGGAGGTGGTGATCCTGGCTGAAGCTGTTTGGGACCACGTGGCGATGGAACCGGAGGAGCTGGCTTTTCGTGCTGGCGACGTGATCGAAGTTCTGGACAACCTGGACAAGGACTGGTGGTGGGGTAGCTGCAGAGGAGAGCATGGCTGGTTCCCGGCTGCATTTGTTAGGGTACAGCATCGTCTTCTTCGCGAATCTTCGCTTGGTTAACTTGGAATCGGTGGAATTGTAAAGTGAAACTCTCTTCCCCCAGTTACGCGTAAGCCAAGAAGACACCGTCGAGGATTGCTTGGCGGCGATGGTCTCCGGCGGCACCTCCAACTCTCAATTGAGGAGGCGCACCAGTGTTTCGCTACTGTCGAACGAGCAGGTGAGAGCCAGCGTTGTTCGCGAGCTGGTCCAGACCGAGCGAGACTTCGTTAAAGTTCTGAGAGACGTCGCGGAGGGCTACGTAGCTGAATGCCGACGGCGCACCGACATGTTTACCGAGGATCAAATAGAGACGATATTTATCAATCTCGAGGATCTGCTGGACTTCCAATCCGAGTTCTTGAAGGAGCTTGAGACGCGGATCGACTGGAGCGCTCCGTACAAAAGTTGCGTCGGTGAATGTTTCCTTAATCATGTAAGAACAGCCGAATGGGCTTACTGTATCGTTGTCGCTCGCCGTGAATCCTTGTTGTATTTTAACCGTTGTTGAAATCATTTCCAGAGGGCAGGATTTCGCATGTACTCGGAGTACTGTAACAGTCATCCAATGGCCACCGCCACGTTGCAAGAACTGTATCAGCATAATCGTTATAGCAAATTCTTCGAAGCCTGTAGACTAATGAGAGGTCTGATAGAGATTCCGTTGGACGGTTATTTGTTAACGCCCGTTCAACGGATATGTAAATATCCGCTACAATTGGCGGAACTGTTGAAATACACGAAGACCGAGCACCCGGACTATCATAAGATCCAGGAAGCTCTGGAAGCGATGCGAGGCGTGGCAGTTTTAATTAATGAGAGGAAGAGACGGATGGAGAGCCTGGAGAAATTGGCTGCGTGGCAGCTGAGGGTCGAAGGATGGGAGGTACGAGTTGACTTTGGCTTCTTCGCTTTGGATATTAAGATGGTGTGATTGTTCTTTATACCGATCATGTTGTTTTTAATAACGACGCAGGGTGAGGATCTCATAGAAGTCTCGTCCCAGTTAATTTATCAGGGTGAAGCGGTGAAAGTCACAACTGGCATGTGGACAAACAACATCACCCTCTTTTTGTTCGACCATCAACTAGTTTACTGTAAAAAGGATATTATAAAGCGAAATACTTATGTGTACAAAGGTCGGATTTATCTCGACACTAGCGAAGTGATCGACGTACCCGATGGCAAAGGTAAGGGATGACCGTGGATTTCCTAATTGCTTAATTAATACCACACTGTTGTACTACAATGTATGCACTGTCTTGTTTAAAGATCATCAATTAGGAGTAACCGTGAGACACTGTCTAAAAGTGTACAGCTGTGTCCGAGACAAGTGGTTACTGTTTTGCTGTCGGACAGCGGAAGAGAAGCATCGGTGGTTGGCAGCCATGTCGGAGGAACGGAGACTAGTCGCTCAGGACAGGAACGATGGATTGGAATTTCCATCTGCAGCCAGACAATTGGCCAGGCTCGCAGCGAGGAGGCAGCAGATCAGGCCGCCGATCAAACCTCGCAGTACGTAAAACAATTGCCAATTTTAACGTTAATAAGAATGTATATGAAGCATGTGAAATCATTGTAATTGTCTGAATCGAATAATTACAGACAAAGCGTACAAAAGAGAGTCGGCTTACGATATGCCCACTATGGTCGGACAGGGCACAACGAACTCGTTAGGACGTAAAGTCGGCACTTGGTTCACGTTCGGTAGCAGCAAAAAAAGTACTCGACCTCAGCCGTCCTGAGACAGGCCTACCTTCGTGCCATACATTGACCTGTAAAGCTCTGCTGAAAAGCGCTTAATCGTTGTCCCACGATCATAAGTTGGAAATAATTTTAGCGAAAAGTCTCATCGATCCGCCACGCTCGGACCATATTCGACTTTTTAATATTCACCGGAACCAAATCGAGATCGTACTCCACGCTAAGCGCTTATCAGATGTATGGAACGAAGGTATTTAATTTAAATAATCGTTAAATATTACTTGAATTTGTCACTGACTCAATGACATCGATATATCCTGTTGACAGGGTAGCAGAATGCTATAGGTTTCGCCAGTCCAATCGTAGCGCTCTATATTTAATTTAAAACCGTACAGTTCGATGAGCATGATGTACCTCTGCATCGTCGTCGCTATTTATTTCACTGCCTCATGGAAAGATTCTACGTAAACGATCTATTGTCATAGAACCAGATAAATCACTGCACGGAGTGACAAGGTATTATTATTTAGATTTCCCTAGCAAATAATGAACGTTGTTTGTTCAAAATAAAAGTTTAATCCCACGAAATGTTATCAACTAAATTCAATTAAATCTACGCGAAGGAGAATATGCGCACAAGCAACGTTTATGCAAGCTTCTGGCACACAGGACATTGTGACAGTGGACGAGGCCCGTAATGATCGAAGGTAAAGGGGCAAGTACCGAAAGGGTGGTCACGTTAGAAAGTATAAACATTGAGGCGAAAACTGCATAAGCTAGGAAAATAAATACACTTGTTATTAAATGTAGATAATAGGTGTTTCAAGCTACATACTAGCGAGCTTTCGAGGTACTAAAGAGAAAGTACTAGTCACTCTTATCGCGCACTCTTATCAAAGGACAGTGATAAAAACTTTAGTGTTATCGAAACGCGACCGCTTGAATAAGTGTTGTGAACAATGAACGGAATAGTAACGGCCATACACATTTTTCTTTTTATGGTAATCGAAAGACTGACGAGAGGAATGCTTTTTTCCCTGATATCTACAAGAGGATAGGTACGAAGATAGCACTGAGAGAAAAGTGTGATCGAAGTTGTGTAACCGAATTTCGCTTAGGACAACCGGTTCGTAGTTACCGAAGTGGAGGACTTTGGCGATCTTTAAACTGTATTCCTGTTACCGCGAATCTTCTAGATAGTGTTCTAGAGTGCACACTAAACTAGAATGTTTTGACCGTAGCATCACCTTTAGAGACTTCTCTCTCAGTGAAGCGAAACGTATCATTAGCACGTATCTGTAGAAATGAATTTCAAAGCAAAGAAAACGTAACACAAGATAGTACTTTTACTGCCGAGAAAGTTAGTAGACCTAAAGCAGTAATCGTAAACACTCACGGTAGTTTGTATGAAGATTTTAAATTTGGTAAAAAGCACGGAGAATTATATTTCTACGTCGCAACAGGGAGACAGTATTAACGGTAACGTGTATCACTAAACGTGTAAATATTCGCATATCAAGCCTCTTTTTCTACTGCTGCTGGAGCAGTTTCTAAGGAGAAGAATCGCCGGAGATATCTTTCAGAAGTTTTTCTACTCTTGTACAGAAAAATGTTACGAGTATATCGTAACCAGAGCCAGTCAGCCAGCAAAAACCTCTGTGTTTTGTATGTAAAAGTAACGAATTGTACGCGTTATCTGTGTAACACTTTATCACAGACTCAATTAATGTTTCAAAACCTGATCCACCGATTGTGAAAGTTTTCAACACTGCCAATACGTTTAATATGTGTGTCTTTGTTTATTTATATGGTTTTCTCGTCATGCTTGGCGTATACGTAATTCTCGAAATATACGTTTACAGAAAATAAAGAATAATCGTTACTCTATACCGACAGACTCTTCATGCTTCTCTGCCTTCGGAAATGTGTAATTAATGGAGAAGTATATTTGCGAGAGAAACACAGAAGTATTTCTTTGCTTATTTTCTGGCATTGATATTTACTATACGACGAGGACAATATGATGAAAAAAATAATAATGAAGGAGCAAGATTCCTACTCAACTGTACAGAGAACGTTAGCTAACCGTTGATGTGTAGATTAGAAGCGATACATTTGTTGCTGGACCTAACTCATTCAAGAGTTATTTTTATAGGACATACTCATTTGTTCGAGCGCCACTTCTCTATAAGCATTGCTACCTAAGAATCTAATAGCCCAAAAGTTTAATAGCCAATGTGTGACTAAACGTAAGAAGAGAATATTTCGTATTACTTATAAATGCTGAAAGGATAATACTGCATACTAAGTACGCAACTCGGAACTTCTCATTCGTTGAATATCACCGGCACGAGTAAACTAGCAAAACTGCTATAAATTACCAGAGTAATACTACAGATGATCGCAAAATGTGTTTCTGTAAAGAAAATTCTATGCAACGTTCGTTCTTTCAATCGGCCATGATCCACATATCCTGACAAAGATCCACGCTTTAGGAAATACATTATTAATAGCTTGATCTCTATTCTTTTCATGTAACTACAGGCCGAATAATTTGTACTGTTACTCTGGATATATCGAAACAGATTCTGCACAAACGTCAAAATAATGTGCTTTGAAGCAATAATACTACTAGGCAGTACAGTAATAACAGTTTAGACTATTGCGTATATATGTGTATACACATGTATATGTGAACGCATACACTTTCCCTTGTATTTCATATTAGTAGCTGCACGTGTATATTGACGATCGACATTAAATAAATGCACCTCGTTAATATGCACGCGCATTCTACGCTAACTGGTTAAAAACAACAGATACAATAATGTATCGCTTTGTTTCGTGTAAATAACTAGATACTGTACTTTATAAGTGTAAATATCATAGGACTCTTTGTTAGCGGAGAAACTTTCAACACAACCTAGGCAATAAGTAACAATAAAATTAAATGACGTATAACTTTTGGATAAAGGTTAATTATTGAATTAAATAGCGCAATGTTTTGTATATTTGTATATCTAATTTAATGATTTAATAATAAATTACTCTCTTTGCTCTATCGTTCATGTTATAAATAATTACTGTTTATGATATGTACAGTTGAAATTACATAATTTGTTTACACTTGTTTTGAAAATATAAATATATACTCAGTTAAATATATGTAAATAAACATTTTATAATTACTACATTACTATTACTTTATTGCACTGAATCGCATGTGTCTGCCACATATTAAGTTTCACAAGTACAATTAGATTTATGATACTTTGAATAAAATTGTACTCTATTTGTTACATGTGTTTGTGAAAATTACGTACCAAGTATATAGGTTGTACTTTTCGAAATTTGGGCCTTTAATTGTGAGTTCTCTATTCTCAGTTGATTCACTACATGTCTTAAAGTTTTAGCTTCTTCTGATAGTTGAGCATTTTCATCTAGACTTTGTGAATAATTCTCTTGTACGTCACGTAGCTCTGTGATATACTCACATGCTCTAGCTAAAATTCCTCCTTTGCTCTGTAAGTGCAAAAGATTTCTAAGAACTTAGCAAACAGAGTACTGTAAAAACAATTAATCAGCGACAAATACATATTGCATAGGGTATAAATTATGTCACCTGCAATTCAAAATTTGTTTTCACATCTCCCTCTCCTCCTGCCGTACTTTGTTCGCAGTCGGGCAAAAGCTTTCCCAGCTTTGATATCCAATTATTGATTTTATCCCTGCGGCGTCTTTCTACCTCGTTATGTGTTACCCTTCGTCTTTCGTCCCTCTGTGGAAGATTACGTACCGATAATTGCTACTATAGCCCAATGATTATTACCTTAAGGGCAATGAAAATGTCACCTTTTTGATAGTGGTAAGAATATTCTGCGGATTATCTATTTGAAGTTTAACACGTGGTGCGGCTGTTCTCGTAGATTCTGAGGCAACTACTTCGTTACCATTACTAAGTACATAAAATTGACCATTTATAGGCGATGTCAAAACTTGAACTGTATTATTTATAGGTGTAGCTATTGATAACTCAGCATTGTTTGTATGACCGTCACCAACTTGCACCACGCGATACGCTACCGCATTATCATTTCTGTTCACCTCACACAATTGGTATTGTATGTTGTCCTCTTCCGCGACAGTTTCTATTTCTGTATCGCAATCTATTATTTCTGCTTCCTCTAGAACGACACCGACATTGTCATTGCTAATTGTGCTCTCATCCACGCTATAAAATAATAAATACTTACAAACGTTGACGAAAAAGGGTTCAATTAGTATGGTCATTCTTAAATGATGAAATTTCAACACTATCTTCAACAAGTTAACCTTACAGTTTGAAACAAAGTTTTCTATTTTTACGAAAGATTTTAAACACGTTTGTAACTATAGAAGGTGTTTACTTTTGTACACCGTTCTCAGGTTTGTGAAATTAATCAAGGAAATTACATAAACGAGAACTATGGTTATATTCATCATCAGCTCCGGTTTTATTTTGACACGTTATAAGAAATGATTCATTCATTTAAACTTTGAATAAGAATAAAACATTTACCTCTCGTCGATATGATCGAAATGGTTCAAAACTTCCATTTTAATTTATAAAATTGTGTTGCTTTCGAACCGAGATCCTTATATTAGTTTCATGTGCACAAGAATGCACCGCAGTGCACTTGCCCCACTATATATGTGCTTTTTATACACACTACGTCATATATATGCGCATTGCGCAAGCATATTGACGAAACTTTTGCTTAAAAATCATTGAAAACAAAGGTGCTTTCGAAAAATACTGCTCTTTAACGTCTGTATGTATCATCAGACTACTGTATCTCATACATAATTTGTCTTTCGTAATAACAGAAAATATTTCTGATATATACATAATTGATACATATTTATATAAATGACTTTGCTAACAGCATGGTTAAATAATAACAATGAACGTTTCTGATAGCTTCACATTAAAATAGTCAAAACTCTGCATCCATTTGCTGGCATTGGGAATTGGGATTGAGGCCTGATTGGGGGTGTTTCCCCGCCGATGCAGCAGGGAAAGTATTGACGGACACGTGGAATCTAGGGATATTTGTTGTAGGACCGTTATTTAATAGCGAATTCGGTATCTTGCACTGACTCTGCGCTGGTTCCAGAAAATGACTTGGATTGGTTGTTTCTGATAGAGACGAAGATAACTCTATAAGAATCAACCAATCCAAGTCATTTTCTGGAATCGGCGCAGAGTCAGTGCAAGATATCGAATTCGCTATAAGGGTGCGTTCCGATTCACGCATGGAGCGCATGATGCACAGGATGTTGCATATAGTACATTCGGCAACCCGCACTAGTGCGCACTGAGTGCGAACTTTTTCAGTGCGATACCATGCCGCACATTCGGGTGAAACTAGGGTTGTGTTCCGATTCACGCATTATGCGCATAGACCGCAGCGTCTGCGCTGCGCGCATGAACCGCGTTCCGTTTCCAGCAGCGCATGAACCGCAGTAACGAAACGGAACAGGTTTCGATGCGTCTGATGCTCGCGAGGTTACGCGGGAATGTTCAAACTTACTTACAAATAGCTATGCAGTTGGATGGATTACGGCTAATTTAATTCGAGACTTTTGGACGGTGGTCGAAGCACGCTTCCTAACTACATCGGTTACTTCGTCCTAAGGATCGGGGACCGACTCCTAACGAAATTTGATGGCTTTATTGCTGGATTTTCTCAACCCGAGTTTTTCTATTCTTCTTGAACAGCGATAATTATTGAAAGCGAAAACCATATTTTATGAGTTTTACAGGACGAACTGCTGCTTACCCAGCGTAATTTGGTAAACAGATGTGTAATGGAAAAATGAAGTTATTTATTATCCGCGTCCGGGGTAAATTCAAGGTTTTGACGGCTATTGAATAGAACCGCAGGCTCTCGTACGTCTTCTGGATTAAAGTATAGCTGTAAAGTTAGCATTATAAGAGCACGTTCGAAAAACTTAGCAGTAAAAGCCTTTAAGAAATAAAAATGCACGCTACGTATTTGCTTCCTTCCTCATCTTTCGTTTCGACCCTGCCTAAAACCTTCTAGGGATGTGTTGTTCGCTTCAAAATTGAGTCCGTTACGTTGGTTGCAATTCATACAGCGAGTGCAGAGATGGCAGTACCAATTTCGTAGAATTCCCTAGAATCCTCCAACTTCTAGCTCATAATGCGTGCAGCAAGTGCAGAAAATAAAAGCATGGGCAGTCAATGCGCATATTACGCGCATGCGTATTTGTCGCTTTACGTGTGCTTCTGTATTTCGAATTCGAATACTGCAAACAGGGGAAAGTAGCGTACTTCCAGCTATATCAGAAAGAAACGCTATAAAATTTGAGTAACTTACACATTTGGTAGTTTTTTTATATGAATTGATAGTTTAAAGTGTCTAGTTTTTATTAGTATGACCGAGAAAGCATAAATTTACGTTGTAACAAAGTTGGAAGCAATAACACAAAAATGTCCATTTGACTGGAATTACAGAATTAACGTGGGGTAATTCCGGCCATGATTTTTCTTTACAAAAGAAGTGAGAAAACTGTTAAATTAATCAAAAAATATTATTTTTTTGTTTTAAAATTAATTACCACATGACTCACAAATGTATTCTTCAGGGGTATTCCATCCTGAACATTCTTCATATGCCCATGGACCACATGCTCGATTCAAAATTTAGTTTTTTCTTTCTCAGTTTCCTTTTACCTCTATTTTGGTTTTTTATGTGGAAGAGTGTAAAGAAATATTCCTGGCTTCATTCTGCCTTATTCGTAATTCTTTTATGTCAGCTGCATTTAAGCCAGAAAAAAGTAACGGTAAAAGCTGGCTACGATTACCCCTCAATTTTGGCCAGTCTTACCCCACAACACATGTTGAAATAGTTGAAGTAATACACTGCGTAAGGCTTTCTTTTTTTGGGGGTGAGAGGGGGTAGCGAATTTTTTACATTTTCTTACAAGGCGGGAAACTCACGTAGCGTTTTATGTGATATTTTATAACCTAATTTTCAATAAATACAAATTCCATCATTAATGTTCCAGAAAAGTAATTTTAGTTTAAATTTCCAGAAACCGGGAAACTTTTTTATAAATAATAAAGAATTTGAACACGATTTCTGTTCCCCGAGAATCGATTCCATAGGATCGACCTATACTGTAAAATCGATCCAAAAAATCGAACATTATGGTGCAGAAGATGGATCTTTCATATAACCTATATACATGCTAATTACATGACAATAAATATTTATTGGAAATTTCGTTCTTTTACGCTACATTTGTCAACTTTTTACGACTTTAACATCCTTCCGAAATATTATTATTACGCCGCAACGGTATCTTTATGAAATCGAGTATAGCATATAGGTTGTATTTTCTGTCACTTTGGGGAGCGGATTAGGAAGTTGTGGAGTGTAATTATTCGCGATTAAGAAATTAAAATTTCTATTCATAACGTCATTTTCTGAGTACATTTCATCAAAATAGTAAGTTTTAGTTTAATTTGTTCATGTTTATCAAATTCGTGCGTTTTATTACATTCTAATTGATTTTAGCTTCAATTTTTAGGTTTACAGATTTAAATGCTTGATAGGATTATGTTTGGTTTTGGTATCAATTTTCACGTTTTCAGGGCATGAAATCGTTCGTGGTTGTAAGTAATTTTAGCATCTATTCTCAAATTTTGGCTTCATTTTTCCGGTTTGCAGATCTATGCGCTTCATAAGGTTTTGGCTGGACAAAACTAGTCTATACAAATCGTTAAACAGAGTAATTGTTTATTTGTTAAAATTGTAAGGACACATGCCCTAAATAAACACCTGTAACATATTATATAAATTGAGTATTATTAGGTTAAAATGTTTTTAAAAATCTTCTTGTTCATTTTATATGTAAAGGGAAGGTTAAATATTACGTCTAATAAGTTCTTTTGTCGATTGTTGCATAAATAAATAATAAAAATCGATTTTTACGATAGCAAAACTCTTACATGATTAGAAATAGGGACATTGACCTTATACCCGATTCCATAAAGCTACCGTTGCGGCGTAACAATAATATTTTGGAATGATGTTAAGTTATAAAAAATTGACAAATGTAGCGTAAAAGAATATTGTCATGTAGCATATCTATAGGTTATATTTTCTGTCGTTCGAGGAGGGGACAACATAATTTCGACGCGCGTTACGGCACGTTACGAAGAGTAGTACGTTTCATTTTTTTTCTTACGGATAATTGCATGTAGAAAAAATGAAACGTGCTACTTTTCATAACGCGCGTCGATTTGGTGTATGTTTTTCAAAGCGTACGTAAAGAGACAAATACGCATGCGCGCATGAACTGCACGCTCTATGCGCTAGAGGTGGGAGAATTCTAGGGAATCGTATGCGCCACCAACGCAACCAATGCACGCATAGAATGAAAGGGAACGGTTTTCTCTGCGGTCTATGCGCATAATGCGTGAATCGGAACACAACCTAGAGCTGGCTCAGCTCTGTTCTGGTGGATTCTGGTTAATCTCAAGACCATCTCAAGATTATGACCCTATTGGTAAATTCTGTGAGAGCGCCATCTACGGTTTGAAGCTCTGCAATCGGGTCAATCGCGTTACAGAACTGGTCTCACACAAGTATTGAAATAGTACAATAATGTTATTGACATTAAATAGTCTGTTAAATATTACAAAATCGATTATCAAACAGTCGAAATTTACAATATTGCCAAATACATGTGACAGGTAACCTGATTTGAGTGGTTTAATTTTCGCCACCAGATTGCGTAGCGGAAATAAGAAAATGCCAATCTATCCACAGACAGTGTTCGCCTGAGATTTTATGCCCAACATTCCAAAAAGAATTTTATTTACGAATGTGACTTTCGAGGATAATGGTAAAACGGAAGTTTACCTCCGAAAAGATAGTCCCTCATTTTAGAGTACCTATATATAAACGATACATAAATCGGTTATGTATCGTTTGTACATCATTGTTCATTAATTTATATTATTTGTTCATCAATTGACGATTTATAATAAATTAAACAAATTTGACTGATTTTTTCACCCAGCCCCTCAGTTATATTTTTTTTTTTCATTATTTATGAATAATTTCATGTGGAATCGATCGTTCGTCGTTTGCACAACTTTGTTCGCTCATTTTTATTACTTGTTCACAAGCAATTGTCCTATCGTATTTTCTATAATACACAAGTCAGGTTCTTAAAATATTTTTCTTCATGTTATAGATAAAACTTGGGAATATTTCTCCGTGGACAGGAACTTGCAGTGGGACAAATGATGGAAAGCTGTTAACTTCAACAATGAACATAAGAAGACAATGATTTTATATATACAGTGAAGTGATTATATAGACTAAGAGTGAAAATATATTTATTATTTATATACTTACATAAATAATCACTTGTACATGATTGAATCACTTTTTTGTAATATTTTGAACATGCTTTAATGAAAATAAAGAGAAAAATACTATACAAAACTGTGTTATCATTGAAAAAACCTTCTTCCCGCGAAAAATGCACAAAGTTGCAAAACTTGACTTCTAACGAGAACGCACAAAGTTGCAAATGAAATTGGGTGTTCGAGAAATAAATTCCAGGTTTGCAACTTTGTGCGTTTTCGCGGGGAGCTCAACAAAGTTGCTAACCGAAATTTGACTCCCCGCGAAAATGCAACAAAGTTGCAAAGGACAAAATTTTTGCAACAATGTTCGAAATGATAATCGCCTGTTCGCAAGAAAAAAACTCGGTTTGCAACTTTGTTGAGATTTCGTGGGGAGTCAGAATCCGGTTAGCAACTTTGTTGAACGCCAAAATCTTCGAATATCATCTTCAGACTATTCCGATTTCAACGGATTTGAACGTCCCGCGAAAATGTAACAAAGTTGCAAGGGTCAAAAATTTTGCAACAATGTTGGAAATGAAAATCGCCTGTTCAAAAGAAAAAAACTCGGTTTGCAACTTTGTTGAGATTTCGTGGGGAGTCAGAATCCGGTTAGCAACTTTGTTGAACGCCAAAATCTTCGAATATCATCTTCAGACTACTCCGATTTCACCGGATTTGGACGCCCCGCGAAAATGTAACAAAGTTGCAAGGGTCAAAATTTTGCAACAATGTTGGAAATGAAAATGGCCTGTTCGCAAGAAAAATACTCGGTTTGCAACTTTGTTACATTTTCGCGGGGCGTCCAAATCCGTTGAAATCGGAATAGTCTGAAGATGATATTCGCAGATTTTGGCGTTCAACAAAGTTGCTAACCGGATTCTGACTCCCCACGAAATCTCAACAAAGTTGCAAACCGAGTTTTTTTCTTGCGAACAGGCGATTTTCATTTCCAACATTGTTGCAAAAATTTTGACCCTTGCAACTTTGTTACATTTTCGCGGGACGTTCAAATCCGTTGAAATCTGAATAGTCTGAAGATGATATTCGAAGAATTTGGCGTTCAACAATGTTGCTAACCGGATTCTGACTCCCCACGAAATCTCAACAAAGTTGCAAACCGAGTTTTTTTCTTGCGAACAGGCGATTTTCATTTCCAACATTGTTGCAAAAGTTTTGACCCTTGCAACTTTGTTACATTTTCGCGGGACGTTCAAATCCGTTGAAATCTGAATAGTCTGAAGATGATATTCGAAGATTTTGGCGTTCAACAATGTTGCTAACCGGATTCTGACTCCCCACGAAATCTCAACAAAGTTGCAAACCGAGTTTTTTTCTTGCGAACAGGCGATTTTCATTTCCAACATTGTTGCAAAAGTTTTGACCCTTGCAACTTTGTTGCATTTTCGCGGGAAGCTCAAAACCAGTATGTAAACTTATCAACTTTTATGTGTGGTGTGTGTTGAGTGCTGTTGTGCAAGTGTGATAGTGTTGTAAGACTGCTAGTATTGTGAGGGTGGCAGCGTAGTAAGTGTGATAGTGTCGTAAGTGTGAAAGGGAATTTCGTGATAGTGATGGTGTGAAAAATATGTAGGAAAAATGTAGGAATTGTTTGAAATGATAAATAAAATTGAAGTTATACATTATATACGTCTTTATTTTTTTTTATACACCCTACATGTTTCCACTATTCCTGTATTATCCTATATTACAGTTTCACAGCGTTTCCTCACAATTGCTGTGTTACCACGCTACATCACTTCATAGTTCTCAATTTACATTCCACACTTCACATTCTACACTGCACATTCCATACTGCACATTCCACACTTCACATTCCATACTTCAAACATGAAATTAGTCTTCCCGTGAAATCTCAACAAAGTTGCAAACCGAGTTTTTTTCTTTTGAACAGGCGATTTTCATTTCCAACATTGTTGCAAAAATTTTGACCCTTGCAACTTTGCTACATTTTCGCGGGACGTTCAAATCCGTTGAAATCGGAATAGTCTGAAGATGATATTCGAAGATTTTGGCGTTCAACAAAGTTGCTAACCGGATTCTGACTCCCCACGAAATCTCAACAAAGTTGCAAACCGGGTTTTTTTCTTGCGAACAGGCCATTTTCATTTCCAACATTGTTGCAAAAATTTTGACCCTTGCAACTTTGTTACATTTTCGCGGGGCGTCCAAATCCGTTGAAATCGGAATAGTCTGAAGATGATATTCGAAGATTTTGGCGTTCAACAAAGTTGCTAACCGGATTCTGACTCCCCACGAAATCTCAACAAAGTTGCAAACCGAGTTTTTTTCTTTTGAACAGGCGATTTTCATTTCCAACATTGTTGCAAAAATTTTGACCCTTGCAACTTTGTTACATTTTCGCGGGACGTTCAAATCCGTTGAAATCGGAATAGTCTGAAGATGATATTCGAAGATTTTGGCGTTCAACAAAGTTGCTAACCGGATTCTGACTCCCCACGAAATCTCAACAAAGTTGCAAACCGGGTTTTTTTCTTTTGAACAGGCGATTTTCATTCCCAACATTGTTGCAAAAATTTTGACCCTTGCAACTTTGTTACATTTTCGCGGGAAGCTCAAAACCAGTATGTAAACTTATCAACTATTATGTGTGTTGTGTGTTGAGTGCTGTGTTGCAAGTGTGATAGTGTTGTAAGACTGCTTGTATTGTGTGGGTGGCAGCGTAGTAAGTGTGATAGTGTCGTAAGTGTGAAAGGGAATTTCGTGAAAGTGAAGGTGTGAAAAATATGTAGGAAAAATGTAGGAATTGTTTGAAATGATAAATAAAATTGAAGTTATACATTATATACGTCTTTATTGTTTTTTATACACCCTACATGTTTCCACTATTCCTGTATTATCCTATATTACAGTTTCACAGCGTTTCCTCACAATTGCTGTGTTACCACGCTACATCACTTCATAGTTCTCAATTTACATTCCACACTTCACATTCTACACTGCACATTCCATACTGCACATTCCACACTTCACATTCCATACTTCAAACATGAAATTAGCCTTCCCGTGATATCTCAACAAAGTTGCAAACCGAGTTTTTCTCTTGCGAACAGGCCATTTTCATTTCCAACATTGTTGCAAAAATTTTGACCCTTGCAACTTTGTTACATTTTCGCGGGGCGCTCAATAGCTTATCTGAATACTTACCATATTTTGCGTGATCATGAGGCGATTGGTTCTTAACACTAGAGCAATGTAGAAGTAGTGTGACGTGATGTGTTGAAATCAATAAAGTTTGAAAGTAGGGAATGGTATGTTTAAAACAGTGCGTTAATGTAAAGATTTTTAAAAACAGCTCAGTGTAGAAGGATCATTTTAGATGTTCTTTTTATCATGTCTTTTATATATAACTTGGAATCGGAAGGAGCAAGTAGTGGAAGGAAGGCTCGTTAAATAATAATAGTCTTTTATTCCTTAACTGCATTTTATTGAAATAAGTGAAATGCGATACAATCAAATCTTACAAATGCGTTCGTAATATAGTAGATGTAGTCTTATTCCAACCGACTCGCGGGTCACACGTAGTGCCGGAGCACTGTGACTTATTTTCAATAGCAAAAACAGTATTTTATATTTGTTCTTAACTTTCCTGAAGATGATCTAAACCAAGATCGAAACGTCGAAAGCTTATATAATTATAATTGCAAAATAGCTTGTTTTTATTGTTTTAAATTGACCGATCCTGTGCGCCGAAATCATATATAATAGTAGATGTATGTACTTCATAATTTAGGTAGATCCGAAATGCAGCAAGTGATCGCTTTTAACGCCTTTTATTCCCCCAAACCCATGTTTCAGGCCAGATTGTGTCGGTATACAGCGCGCGGCATTACTCGTGTCTACTCCTGTAACATTTTTTCGACATCGATTTTACGCATTATAGTAAAGAAGAATGTAAACTATTGTAAATGAAAAAGGGAGGGAAGTTGTACGAAATGTTTGTACGGGAAGTTGTACGGGATGTTTGATCGAAATCCCACGAGAGAGAAAGAAATACACACCATTTCACTCTTGACAGCTCTGTTCTGGTGGATTCTGGTTAAGAATGGAGATAGTGATTTTTTATCTTGAGTGAATTTGCTTTTCGTGATCATAATTCTTAACATTGATTGAATAATTTTTTATAAACTACATCAATATAGCTTGTGTTAGAGTCAAAGCGTTACTTGAGCGCAATTCAGCGAATTTATACATCCTCTACTAGGCAATGTATGCACACATTGATTTGATTGGCTAAAGTATACACATATTTTTTAACTAAAGTGAAGAAATATTCGTTATATATAATATACATCTGAACTTGTATAAGAACATTTGGGAATGTTTTAAGAGAAATTGGGGTTATGTGACGCCTGTAAAAAAACAGTTATGCTCTCCACCCATCAGAAGCGATCACGAAAAATCGGTTCGCATAGTCTCCCATCTTGGCGTTGATTGGTTTGGCGTCACGGCGTCATCGCGCGCATGCTCAGATCGCCATCTTGAGCACATTCTCATTGGTGTGAAGTAGTGTGAAGATCATTTCACGCGCATAGTTTTCTATAAGTTGGCTACACTGGAGGCTGCTCTGACTGCACTACCAAAAATCGCAGTGCGAGAAAGGTTGCACTAGTGCGGTGTATTCTGTTCATCCGAATACGAAGTTTGCACTACACCAGGGCAGTTCTTGGCGCCGAATACGATACAAGATTGCTCGTATGTAAAATCCTTTGTAATCGTGCCAGAAAACCCTAGAAAACATGCTGCACTGGCACGGTGCTGAGGCAGCACCGGCATAGCGCGAAACTGCGCCAGTGCAGTGCCAGTGCGTGTCTGCCGAATCCGCTAATAGAGATGTATGCCGTGTTGGCATACGAAATTCCCTAGAATCCTTTAATTTCAGGTGCATTATTTGTGGCGCATTTTACCATCTAGACTGAGAGTGAAAGTGGGGTGAGCGTGCCTTCGCAATTGAGCTATTATAGGAATACCTGGAAAGGGAACAGAGCAATGGCGGCCGGTCCGAGAAAGAGGAAAAATAACAGGTGAACCTATCTCTGTCTTACAACAGGCTATGGATTGTTGTGACTCCCGTCTAGCGGCGTGCAGTATAAACTTCAGAACCGCGAAGTTCGAATCGGATTACGCGAATGTAATAGGAAAGGGAGACAAAGTGAAGTTCGCATAAGCCGATGGGTTTGAAATTGGTTAAAGATTCTTTTAATCAGAGTACATCAAGACTATAAACTAATCGATACCCACTTAGAAACGGGTGTTTGAATAAATGAACTGCACTTAGATCCCTTCTCCTAGATGTAATCCCAGAGCAATGTTGTAAAACGCCTGATTCTAAAAATGGATAAATAACAAAAGTTGTAAAAGCGTTTTGCTTTTGTAAGAGACTCGAGCCTCGAGAGCTGAAGTGAACAGACGTATTCCTAAAACTCTTAAAATTCATTCTTTGCGTTCAAATCGTTTAATAAAGTTACCAGTTATTTGTGTTTCAAACGTTTTATTGTTTTATTCTGTTTCTTATTATTATAATCATCTTTAGAAATCCGCGTCCAAGGAGCAGAGTGCCTTAGCACTCCACGAGCATCGTTCCTTGCCGAATTCCCTACTAAAGATCCTAGGAAACCAGACGGCCACGCAACAGGATATATAGTGCATGTGAGTGAAGTTATCTGCCTACACACATGCATACATAACACAGATAGTACAGAGTGAGAGGGATAATAGGAAGAAGGATAGGTTCACCCGTCATCTTTTATTTCCCTCAGACCGCTGTCGCCTCTACTTCTTCCTATTGCTGTTCTCTCTCCAGGTATACTTATAGCTCAGCGCTGTCCAGCGTAGGGGCCCCTCACGCGCCAGCTTCCCCTTCCAATCTTTCTCTCACACAGCGTGCCTTCCGTCGTCAAGGAGACCGCGCGACGCTAAGAAGGCTGCCACGACGGGCTAGCCGGGCAAACGCCTTCACGGTTAGCGTCGCGCGGTATCCCTGACAACGCGGACGAGAGTGGGAGAACCCCAAGCTTACGCGTAAGCGTAATCCCCTAACAAATTTACCTCACCATTAGCATTATATACCTGTACATACAAATTAACAATTATTACTTAAATATTATACTAGCGCTGTTCAAGGTGGCTTACGCGTAAGCTTGGGGTTCTCCCACTCTCGTCCGCGTTGTCAGGGATACCGCGCGACGCTAACCGGGAAGACGTTTGCCCGGCTAGCCCGTCGTGGCAACCTTCTTAGCGTCGCGCGGTCTCCTTGACGACGGAAGGTACGCTGTGTGAGAGAAAGATTGGAAGGGGAAGCTGGCGCGTGAGGGGCCCCTACGCTGGACAGCGCTGCTGTAACTCATAACTCGATAAACTTATAAAAACGGAACTAAATTAAATTGTCAAATAATTCAAATCTTTTTAGAAAAAGTACGAGAATATTTTTGGGATAGATCAAAGCTGAATTTATTACGACACGTCAAAGTACACGTCTGCACTTCATGCACAAAAACTAAACTTGGTGTAGTCGAGGTTGTGTTGTTTTAGGTAAGTAAGGCTTAAGATCTGGTCGGTTCACATTGTAGTCTCTTATTGACCCTCCCTCTGATCGTTGCCGCATTTCGTTCTTCTCCATTATCTCGAACGCTCCTTGTGGCATCCGCACTCTCAGCTCCCTGAAACTGAAGCTGCTATATCGTACATTTATAATTCACACTTACTAGAATTTAGAGATGGACGAAATCCATACCTATCTGGAGGTATTCCTTTTGATTGTGATGGAGATGTTCTTAAAGGTCTCGACATAGGAGGATGTATATTATTTCCAAGAGGTCCTCGAATTGGGCCCCATGGTTGAACCATTAATGGTCCTGGTTGAAAATTCTGAGCAAAGAAATGAATGAGTTGTATATCATGGCTAAATTATCGTATTTTTATGTAAATAAAATACCTACTCTATAATAAATAGGAATAAAAATTGGTTGAATATAATTCTCTCGGGGAACCCTTTCTTCTCTAGGTCTATCTCTTTCTCTGGATCTATCTGTTTGCCTCCTGTCTCGAGAATGATCTCTGGGCCGCTCTCGATGGTCTCGGTAAGATCTCTCACCATCTGTCTGCTCTCTACTATGATCTTTCTCCCTGTGAAATACAATTAAAAGAAATGTAATGAACGCAGATACGTGAAAGTATAATATAGCTTTTACCTATCACTTCTGTAACTTCCTTTATTTTCATGCTTAGAATCGTCATACCTAAAAGAGGGTAATCAAAATTAGCAAAAAATTTAATTTCCTAAAGAATTTCAGATTATACATTAACACATTTAAAATAGTAAGTTCTTTGTACATGATTTACACTTATGTTTAACTTATGTTTATATTGCAATTCTCTGTGTAAAATCCAGGCACGAACCTAGGGTGACAGGAACACGTGCACTTAGGTCTGTGATTTCGGATTCTTGTAGGACTCAAGGACGCCGAATGTCTTTTCAACGTTTTCAACTTGTTTTCTAAAAATGAAAGTGTTCATATTTGCGAAACAGAAGTTATAATAAATCTTAGCAATTTGAAATAATAAACATACCTGAATTTTCCAAACTCACAGTTACGACAGAACCATGTTCAATTTCTTCTGTTTCATCTATTGCTCTCTTTATTTCTTCTCTATCAAATATCCGCTTGGATCCCTCTCCTGCAATTAAGTTTAGTAAATGTAATAATAGAAAAGCAATCGTATGTAAAAATCGGGAAAGCATTTAAGCAATACTACCAGCTGTGACAGATTTTGAAGATATCAACCTCGCTACTCAGATTAATTGACTCGCTCTGAATAATTGTAAGCAATGTCATTTAATATTGTTAATTTCAAATTAGTTAAATAAATTGTTGTTAATTCATAAGATTTTATATACTAAGAGTATGTATGTATTTTAATTAAAAATGTACATAATTAAAAAATGGCTTACAACTTTCTTGAGTGCTACATATATTAGGAAAAATTTATTTCTTATAATTTTAATTATTTTGATGACATTACTTTAATAAAACTCTAACTATAAGTATTCTGTAGCAACTGAAAAATTTTCAAATTAAAATGTAATATTTTGTTTTCTTTTTCACATAGCGCATGTAAATAGCATTATACCCATACATATAGCATTATACCCATAGCATACATACCCAAAACCAGGCCCCAAGGAGAATGCACAAAACTTTTTGGGGAAAAATTAATTTGTACTAAAATATATCATATTCACTATAGCAGTTAATATTAACTATAGTATAGCTATAGTATAGATGAAGCATAATTCTTTGTGCAAGCTCGTAGGAAAAAAAAAACTATACATAAAGCAACAAGCAAGAGATATGTTAAGCATAGCAATCTTAAAACACTCAAAGTAAAATAATTGTGCTTACAGTGATCCAACGTTGTATCCCAAATCTGCTATATCCTGGGCGAACCAAAAACACGTATTAATTTGATAAATACAATTGAGAAAATTCTTGAATATTACAGGGGACGCAGTATGACCATAAAGTCCAGAATCTTCATGACTGTAGAAATCACTGATAAGAATTACATTCTTCAAATGTGGCACTTGGTAAAGTGAAAACGTTGAAATAGTTATTTAGACATCGCTAATACATTTTAACCTCTTTCAAACATTCAATCTTTAATGCCGTCAACTGCTAACTGTTGTTATAACAGTTCTGTTTTGCGTTTTGCAATTTCTATCAATGTTTCCTTGTTTCCTCGTAGCGCTCACATTACTTTTGATCTTTTCTCACATATGATTGTATCAATGGGCTTTCCTTAATAAACGTATTATTATTATTATTAAACAGAAACTAAATGGATTCTAAAAAGTGGAGAGTAATGTCTTACAGAGAAGAGACATTTTTACATTAGAAAGCATACAATGTTCTGAAACTTCAATTTGTTGATCATGATTTCTACAAAACGTCAGAATTATCTTCCGCGTTGAGCTCATTTACTTTTGTGGCACTCGTTCACTGAATGACCAAAAATTCTTAAGAAATTGCGATACAAAAACAACATGTTACCCGCTCTTCTTTTAAGCACCACATCTTCCTTGTTGAGTATGTCCCGCTTGAGATCATTGGCTGCTACTCTTCCAGGAATGGTTCTATGAATATCTACTTTGATTTTGCAAAGTTCTATTGGATTAATTTTTGTCCCTTCAGATCCTTTAAATAAGGGCATTGTACCACTTGGTGTTTCAACCCTAAAGTGCAGAATAATATTATTTGTATATATATGATTTAATAGATTTGTACTTAAAACTTATAATTTAATATTTTGATTGTTTCGTGGAGCATATTGTTTTATAATATACAACTGTATTGAAAAATGATATCAACTAAATTTGATATTTTATACAAATATAAGTTAACACTTCATCAGTGTACTTTTCTGGATATAGCCAAAAACATATTTAATTTAAACGTATTCGTCAAACGATAAGACAGAAAATTCCACGACCCAACGATGAAATGTTAAAATTCTTCTTTGTACATGAAATCCTCCAGAATGGGACACTGCGTCTATTTCAACAGTTAATAATTAAAGACACTTTATACTTACTTTTTAGAAAGTACAGTATCTTCAGGTGTATGATGCGTAGAAGTTCTTCTACATCGACTAGGTGGAGATTCGCTTCTACTCCTACGAGGTGTGTTGCATCTTCCTTCGGGAAGTGCTAAGCCCATATTACGAGCGCGTCGTATCTCATACTCCATAGCCATTTTTCTTTTCAGTCTATTATGCCTGTTCATTTTTTCTTGTTCGATCATCCAGTCGCGTCTACGCCGTCGCATCTCCTCTTCCGTTCTTGTATGTGGAACCGCGCCACTATTTTCATTACTCGAGGGCTTAGGTTTTGCATCAGGACGTGAATTCCTCGATGTATGCTGTTTCATCCCTACAACGTAGCAGAGATTAATTATACTACGTATCAAAGAGTTTCCTACTTGTTTAGCCAAACGCAAATTTGAATAGGTTTGTACTTTATACCGAATTGAAGTAAAAGAAATTACCTCGTTATCACGCAGAAAACTGACGAGCAATGAACAGAATAACCAGTAAATAAGATCGTAAGAATTAAACGTATGAGTATTATTTGCAAAATTTAAGAAGGAGACGCCTCATACACTCGCTCATTTCCCCCACAATGCAGCCAACTGCAGCCAGGGTTCCCGGACAACGTTTTGCAGAGCCGGATATTTCGCGGAGAGGGAACACCTACAGGATTGGTAGTAATGTGCGCGGGAGACTCCGCGATTGGAGACGAACCGGCGCCAGCGTCAAATTTGTGACGCCTCGGCCAATCAGCGTAGACAATATATTTCCCGGCGACGCTGATTGACCGTGGCGTCGGTTTGTCTCCCGTCTCCGCGAAACATCCGGTTTTACAAAACGTTGTCCGGGGACTAAAGCACCGCCAAAGTAAGATTGAACCTTAACCGGTTAACTGGCACGGCTTTTTTATTATTCGTGCCCAAACTGGCAACGTCGAAAAATTAAGTGAATCACAAAGTTATTCCATTTGATCATATATGATACATTCCCCCACAGCACAACTTGTAAATACTACGTAACATGGAAGTCACAAATTCTGTAACTTTTGTTATATGTACAAAATATAACTGCTACGTAATACGGGTGTCACAATGTTCTGTAACTTTTGTTACATAGATAGAACATAGCAGCAACATAACTTATGAACATAACTGAAAAGTCACACAAAACATGTAATTTTTACGTAACTCTTCTTATGTATAGGCAAGTACTCCGTAATTTTTGTTTCCTAAATAGAACATAACAGCGACATAAACGATAAATATAATTTACCGGTTGCTCGATCGTGACTGATCGTGACCTTCGAAACGTGGTAACGTTTCCTGCTGCAAAACTCCTGCACGGAACGTGTTAAAATAAGGACTGCGTTTAGCATCGGTGTGTTTAGAGTGCAAAATCTAACGTTTACGCGAGGATTAAACGTGGCGTGTTGCAATTAACAATTATTACATTGGTTTCAGGTTAAGTTGGATAGATATTTTAATTAATAAGTCAGACAGAAAACGTTTGAAAAGAGATCTTGAAACATATTCTTCTCGACATCAAAGAAGGTTCCTTTTGCAGTTTATTTATATAGATAGATTCGGGGGAAAAACGCCCGCAGATAATGTTCGTCAAATATTGAACAACCTATTTAGTTCAGAATTTGCCGCGTTATACACGTGGAAAGGGAGGAGGAATAATATTAACATTTCGCAATTACAAATGGTGCGAATAATAAAAGGTATTTACACACTTATTTTATGAACTCTTTATATTAAACCTGCGAGCTAATGTATACAATATTATTTTTTTATTCAGATAAAATAATATATTATCTATAGATAGTAATCCGGAGTTCCGCGAAGTCGATTTTAATAAGGAAGGAGCGGAATGGTTTCGACTGGGATTACAAAGAAAGTGTAGGGAGAAGAAAAAATATTATTACTAGTTTTTAAAATATTTTTATAATAAAGAATTACATATATATGTATGTGACCCGTTATATATAATATAAAGTTTATACCAAAAAATTCTAACAAATATTTAACTTTTTTTAATTAAAATAATCCTTCCAAATACCAATAGTGTAACAATTAAGTTATTGCTGTTATCCTGCTGCTACGTAACAGACAGATAACAGAAAGGTAAAATTTATATAAAAGTATGACCTTAATGTGACGTGTACTGTTATGTACATGAGGCGGACATTTCCACCCTGATGATACCTTCATGTGATCCCCATGTAACGTAACCAAAAAATTATGGTTACGTAGCAGTTACGTACAAGATACGTTTTAGTGCTGTGGGGGTTGTCAGTTAACCGGTTAATGGAGGTCAGTTATCCACATATCACAAACGTCAATTGTACGTCCGTTTTAAGTCTGAACGGCTTTAGCACGTTTTTTGGTCGTCTTTAGACGTCTGTGTGCTATCCCCCAAGATACGCAGCAGGAAACGTTACCACGTTTCGAAGGTCACGATCAGTCACGATCGAGCAACCGGTAAATTATATTTATCGTTTATGTCGCTGTTATGTTCTATTTAGGAAACAAAAATTACGGAGTACTTGCCTATACATAAGAAGAGTTACGTAAAAATTACATGTTTTGTGTGACTTTTCAGTTATGTTCATAAGTTATGTTGCTGCTATGTTCTATCTATGTAACAAAAGTTACAGAACATTGTGACACCCGTATTACGTAGCAGTTATATTTTGTACATATAACAAAAGTTACAGAATTTGTGACTTCCATGTTACGTAGTATTTACAAGTTGTGCTGTGGGGGATCTGGGTAGCTCGATTATTCAGCCAAGATATCAGTTCCGGATTAAGATTTATGGGGCTCGGGGCTACCCGCTGCCAAATTTCAACTGGAATACCGTGTATACGTCTCTTTATGTATCTAGTATGCGAATGAAATCATGTACTAAGAAAATTAAAAATTTAAACCCCAAAGCTGAGGAATTAATAAGTCATATTGTAAATATTAGCATAACAACGCGATAATAGACGTATATTGCAAATATATTAATACCTTCTGCTCAACGATCCCACCTTTACCCTAAGGACCCATCGATCATTCATACCTTTAAACATTAATAATTTGAACAGTGGGACGAGGGGGGAAATGATCAGTGCGTGATTATTTAGAGGAGGGTGTGCTGAAAATATTGCAATTGGTCCGAAAGTGGAACAGCTTTTTGGCGTTTGGAAGATATTCCTCGCCAAATATGAAAAATGTCGCTGTTTTCGTTACTGCATATAAAATTATTTTTTAATATTACTGTTAATATTACTTACTAATAAACTAAGATATTATACTAATAAAAGTCTGGTCTTTAATACATATAAACAAACCGATATGTTCCTACTTTCCTTTATTATTCGACTTTTCCTTATAACTTGGAAATGAAACGTTTCCCAAACATTTTAGTTAAACCACTGTAAAGGGCATCAAATAAGGTAGCAAATAAACAGGATTCATTTTTTTATCACAAATAAGTTAAAAAAATTAAGAAATATTAAATTATACATCATTAGAAAGGAATAATTTTTTTTAGGAATAACCTTTAAAAAGACCTAAAAGACGGACAATTTTAAATCCGGCCCACTGTGGCGGGCAGTCCTGATTAGGCGTGCGGATTTTCATCTTCCTTCATCAATCTAGATTAGCATATGCACGACCTGGCGGGGGTGCAGAAGGGGCCCCCGCACTTGGGCGGCCAAACCCAGGGGCGGCCGCAGGCCATTTATTATATGTAAAGTTTTGACTAATAAGAATAATGATTGAAACTCCTTTGCGTGATAACTGTTTAAAATTATGTTTATAGATATAAAAGAAAACACTGCGTATCACATTCTTAATTAAAGAATATTAAATTAATAAGGGGGTCAATATTGTTTTTGCACCTGGGCGATCAAAACAATAGTAAAAAAAATATATATATATTATATAACTGTCCGGGGATTTACGAACTCGGGCACTTCTGTACAGTTTTCCTTGGAGGAAAGGAATCAAAAGGAATGGATGGAGAGGATGGAGAGGAACGAAATGCGGGCGACAATCGGAGGAGGGTTCTTCGACTTGTCAATGAGAAAGAGGAACTAGGAAGAGCAGCAGACAGATGAGCCCAGAGAACCAGGCAGCACCCACTAACGAATACAACGACATCAAGCATCCTAGTCCCACACACACCCACACACACCGTGTATAATACAGCAATAAAGATACTGTACAACGTGAACCGACCAGATCTTAAGCCTTACTTACCTAAAACAACCCAACCTCAACTCACTTACTTTACATGTATTAAAATAACCAAGTCTGGCAGGGCTGTGTAAAAAAGAGGGGGAGTAAGGTAAATCTCTCGAACAAATAGGCAGGAACCACCGGGCGAAAAGAACAGCCGTGCGGGGCGGTAGCAACCTAGACCAAAAGAACGGTGAAAGCCAAGAAATAATGAGGGGGCAAGAGAGAGGCGAAACAAGAAATAAACAAAGAGGGGGAAACAGAACTCTAGAATCCATGATCGCAGTAATAAAAATTTAAACCCAGACAGCACACTGACATCTTAAAGACATTTGAAACCAAACGTTCAAGACATCTGTAATATTTCTGGAAACGTCGTTTTCAAAACTTATACATATCTCCTGCACATCTTATATCACGAATCAAGGCATTTTAAGATGTCTGGAAAAATATTTGTCACATCTTCTGTTCTCTCTGTCTCTGCCGCGCTGTTGCTACACAGTTATCCCTTTCTATCGAGAAGTCTTGACGGAATACCACGAAATAACACAATAAAATGGGAAAAAACACAGAAAACGGAAAAAATGGAATTTTAGTGTTTTCACACAATTGTCTCTAGCTTTGGTATTTATCCATAGATTGTCTTCAGTAGCATCTTGTTTTCTTCGTAAAAATGGAAACTCAACGTAAGAAATGAGCAACTGGACTCATTTTTGCGATTTCGATTTTTCCCAGATGCTTAAATGAATTGTCGATTTCAAGCTCGGTCGAAGAGAATGACTTTTTTCACATATTTCTATCGATTTCACCCGAACTACTGAACCGATTTGAAAATTTTGTGAGGTACATTTGTTGGTGATTCAATTATCTTTAATTTGATATAATTTTTTACCATATCAGTCATTCGCAACAGTCACCTTTGACTCGAATTACGCTTTTAAGGCGTTGTCGCATTCTGTGCATTAGCTTTTCAATTATTTTAGATTCGATAGAACCTCTAAAATCTTTTGTTTTAGTACGTCTTTCAAAGTTGTATCGAAATTTTTTAATCTTGTGTCGATTTCCGCCTACAAATGAGGCAGTCACAGCAACAATGGACTAACCCACATTTTTTTTCGAAATTGAATTAGTAGCAATAACGTGTTCCAATAGGCTCTACTAACCATATGAAATAGGAGAAATTTTTTTTTTAATGTGGGTTGTGCGTTGTTGCTCTGACTGCCTCAAATATTCGATGGGGTAAATGTCCAGACTTTATGGGGGTGTATGTAACCCATGCGGTGTATTATACAATAACCACTCTTGCACAATTCTGGCCGTATACTTGCGGTCATTGTCTTGCTGGAAATAAAAATTTCCAATAACCCCAATTTGGTAGTAGTACTTTCTTCTAAATTATTTTTTAAAGTATTTAAAAATGTATGTTTATCTAAACTGCCATCTATAAAAATGAGATTTCCAGTACCAGTTGCAACCATACATCCCCACCAAATCATGAAACCATCGCAGTACATTACAGTAGGCCGTACACTCTTAGTACTTAGTTCTGAGTTAGGTTTTCTCCAGACATAACGACCTCCATCCGAACTAAATATATTTTTAATACATTTTATATTGAATAAATTTTATATTCCTTAATTAATATCATGTCAAGTGCCTTGTAAATCTGACTACTTTGCGAAGCTAATTTTAAATTATGCAAATCAATTTTTCATGTAATTTCCTTAATTATGGCACGAATTGTGTGGTTTTGGGGGCCAATTTCATCGGGAAAACATGATTCGTCGTGCGTCGAATAAAGTTAATCCGCGTAATCTTTATAATACACATGACGAATAATTTTGTTAACTTTTATTCGTTATTCGAAATGTTTATTCAAACAAAAATTTGCCTCTCATAACGTTTGCCACCTGTGCCACTTTCCTTAAATCCACACAATAATTACGACTTCAATATTTATCAACATACGGCTTACAACATGCTGTACCCGACTGAAGAACGTATAGGTAGAAATACATTATGAAGAAACAAGTCACGGACGACAATAGACACGACGCAAAATATATTTCGTTTACATGATCGGTACTGGGTCCCGAGATTTCTCGTCAAAAGCGGTAAACGGGCGATATTGGGTCGCGAAATGTATTTAGTATGATCCAATCATGGAAATTTCAATTTCTATGATTTTCATTCCATCTTTTTGGAAATAGTACCAATAATGAACCAAAATACGACAAATGGGGCTAGTTTTATCAATAATATCTTAATTCGTACCTACGTCTTACTCCGATCATTATTCAGGATAATATATATTGAAATTGGTTACTATGAAAACTAATGCGATGTATGTCGTGTTTCGGGTATTTCCGTCGGGAAAACTTCAGCAATCCATTCGTACAATTTTCAACAAGATAGGATAGAAATTACGGAACACCCTTAAGTCCGAGACAGACGAGCGAGTTCCCAAACGGTCATTTAGCGGTCATCAAGTTAGGCATTGAAAAATCGACACTTGAGGGTGTTATAAACCATGTCTTTCCGAGAACTGCGTCGTGGTCTGAACAAGCCAGGCTTTGGACAACTACGTTGCCGAGAAGCATTCGTGAATGTATCGCGTTGACGACGACGACGCATCGTTATACTTTATCGGAAGAAAATAACATTTTAAACGTTCTTACACGACAGAAATGTCCGCACGCCAAAACTCAAGATAATTTAAAATTATAATTGTTCATAATTACGTATCTCTTCTTGCCGTTTAGAAGATGTTGCAATTCTTCGTAAACTTCTAGGTACAACACGTGGTACAGTCACTTTGAATTCCTTGTTCTATGTTACACCTGTACGCTGCAACGGTTCAGCTCGGAGTGTTCCAGACAGTTCGAGACCTACGTTCAGGGCAGTGTTCAGAGCGATTCGGCTGCACTGATGGTGGGGGAAACACCTACAGGAGCGGTGGTTATGCACGCATGATCTACGGCTGCGTCAGTCACGCACACATTACCACCACTCCTGTGAAGTCTTATTATGCAATTTTTTTCAAGAAAATTTTTTTTTCAAAAATTTTGTTACCGTTAATTCGTAGCGCTTATTGCACCATTAAACTTTTGTTTGAAACCGTTTTTTCTGTATGTTGTACTTTGAAAGTTGTACGTGAAAATGTGGAAGTGGCAATTAGACTTTGAGGTTAGTTTTCACCCCCTTAAAGGGCGATAGGGCACAAATGAAACACACCGTTGTTCTTGTTTTGAGTCACTCTAAAAACCCACAAAGTTGCGTTCCAATCGGTGAGTCCAGGTTCGCGGTGTTCCCTTGTCAGTCATCTTCCAATCGGACGTTAGTTTTCGAACGTGTCGACTTACTAAATTCAATAGTTCACGCAGTATTCATTTATGTATATTAAATCTTTCCTTGAAAAGGGTCTAAATCAAAACCGAAACGTAGGAAATCTAAATTTTATAGATCTGTGGCGGTCTAGAAGTGACGGCTCCTCTCAACAGAGGGCCGCTCCAGCGATACAACTCCTGACGCTCTCTCGCGAGTGGTCACAAGCCACTCCTATAGTATATAAGGAAGTTCGTTCCAGTACTTTGACACCCCAACGTCTAAGGCAGGGTTCCGACAGATGTCTACCTGATGAGTCCACTGGCGGACCCGGGACGAAACGCATCATCCTTTCCTTTTCCTTGGGCGCACAGAAGACGCCCAAAGATCAATTGAATCATTGCAAAATGACTTTTTGAATCGTGTGTGTTTTAAGTGACCGAACCTCGCGCCGATATCATATTATATTAATAAATCAGGTCGATAAATTTTTTTTAATGACTATCTCCTACCAAGTTAATTTGGCGTGTGAGATGCGTATACAGTTCGGCAATCGAGTTGCGAGCATATAGTACGCTCGCAAGATTCTTCATATATCACGTATCGCTCGAAATTTTTTTAATTATTATTCTTATTTACTTAACTATCGCAAACGAACACTCTGCCATGATGGTTTGCGCAATTGTCTGGAAATCAAGCGGGGGAGACTGCGGATACACGCGAAATGGTACCGCTGCGAATCCCTCGGATCTTGGAACAGCAACACGTTCGCGTGTCTCCCTTCCCGCTTGTTGCCGAATACGCGTACAGCTACGCAACCGTCCTCGTCGGACCATAGGTAGATGTTCACGGACACGTCGTTGTCCGCCTCGAATTGCTGACCCTGGTTCACGGACGTAGGAAGTCGCACACCAACCGTACGGAGTTTAGCACAGTGTTTCGTAATGCGCGAAATCACCTTCTCGAACGCGGTCTCACAATATCATACCTCTCCTCTTCATTAATCTAGTCCGACATTTTAAAACTTACTGGTAGACTTAACAGTCATTGTCTCGATAGCAATGTTTTCAGACTTGTATTGTTATTTTTTTGTTCAAACTCCGTGGCGAGTTCCATATAGAGCTGTACGAGTATTTGAATATTCGGGTAGCTTGAAAACCGAACCAATCCGGGACTCGGATCGAACAAAGTACTTGAATTTTTTTCAAGCGGCCCGAAAGAACCGGGCGGATTGGATAGAACCGAGCGGCTCGGATAGAACCGAGTACTTGAATTTTTCCAAGCGGCCCGGAAGAAACCGGGCGGATTGAATTTTTTCCAAGCGGCCCGAAAGAAACCGGGCGGATTGGATAGAACCAAGCGGCCCGAAAGAAACCGGGCGGCTTGGAAAGAAACGAGCGGTCCGAAAGAAGTTCGAGCCAGTGATGCCAGAATGAGGACGGGTCCTCTCGAGAATTTCCCCCACCACGCATGCACACTACGCCGGAGCGGCGTGTCCGTGAGCTCGGCGCTTCGGACAACGTCGCGAAGACGAGAGAGAAAACGAATGTGCGTCTTTCTCTCTCGCTCTTGAAACGCTGTGATCCATGGTGGGGTGCAAGCGACACGCGGCAGTGCGCGATCTTCTTGAGTGTCTCGAGATTCACTTTTCCCTTTCTGACATATGTATAATACTCTTGTAATGAAAAAAAATTGGAAAAAATTTTAAAAAATTTCGACCGCTGCTCGAAGCTCCCATTCGTTGGTGGTACTGGAGTGAGTAGTTAGTCTATGCCGATTCTGGATCAAGTGTTGGCGAGGGGGTGAGGCGGGGCGGGGTGTACCGCGCTTTTCCCTGAGATGGGCGCGGGGGTGTCCGAAATAGGGGATGGGCCGAAATGGCGTCTCGCGCGCATGTCGAGTTCGTGGACGAGGAGGTGACGTCACAGGGTAGGGGAGGATTTTCAAATTTTCAAAATGGCGTCGCGCGTATTTCGTATTGGCGCCACCTAATGGATGTTTAAGGTACTTTGGGCCCGCGTCGGTATTTGGGCCCGCGTTGGGTAATTTTTCATATTTTTCATGCATTTCGTATTGGCGCCACCTGGCGGATGTTTAAGGTACTTTGGGCGCGCGTCGCCGCCGCGCAATCTCCGTACGCGTGCGGGGATCGGTGCGCAGGCGCGACCGCGACCGATTCGTGAAAATTCGAATTGCGTCTACGATGATGATTTCTGAGAAAGAGGGCGAACCAGGATTTCTGAGAAAAGATAAGGAATCATGGGGCGCGACAGGATTGAACGCGTTTTGTGACACCTACGTGCACGCGCTTCCTGCCGTATGTTTATATTCGAATCGTAGGACCGATGAACTAAGGAGAGCACATCAATCTCAAGATGATAAAGCAATAGCAGCCATTGGGTTGCATATTGAGCCTAACCAACAGGTTCATATTGAAGAATGCACAGATGCACCTGACGCATGGGTTGCCTTAAAGCAAGTGCATCAGCCGAAATCCAGAGTCAGGATATTGCAGTTAAAGAAACAACTTTACCAGTCCAGAATGAAGGAAGACGAGTCAATGTCATCATACATATCTCGAGTTAAAATAGTTGTAAAAAAATCTCAACGAAGCAGGCTGCAAAGTGCGAGACGATGACACAGCGTACACTCTACTAGCTGGATTACCAAACGATTACGAAAATTTAAACATGTCTCTGGCCAACATACCAGATGAACAGTTTATTTCGTCAGAAATATCCAAAATACTACTGACTGAGTATGACTGGCGTAAATCCAGATGCACTGACAACAACGAGGACCGCATGGAAGCATTGAATCTACGAAAGGGACCAAAGCAGACAACATACAAAGGTACAAATCAAACACATAAACCAAAACCTCCTTTTTGTTCGCATTGCAGGAAAACAGGCCATAATATACAGAATTGTTGGTTCAAAAACAAAACCAAAAGTCAGAACCACAATGGCCAGAAGAAGGAAAGCAACGAAGGATTTTTGGTATCACTTAACAATATAGACATAGAAGATACATGGATCCTTGATAGCGGATGTACGCACCATGTATGTAAGCGAAGAGATTGGTTCGTAGAATTCAAGGAAACTCGCTTGGAACCAATCAACACAGCTGCTGAATCCAATGGAGAAAAGTCTCACACTGGAAACCGAAGGAATAGGTGATATCATAATAAAAGCCTTCATTGGTAATAGAACACAGGAAATAACATTACACAATGTATATTACGACGAAGGATGAGATCAAGGATTGTATTAAAAAATATATAGCCAGCGCGGAACTCGAAACGGGAAAGAAAGTCAAGAGATTTCGATCCGACAATGGAAAAGAATATTGTAACCAAGATCTAAAAACCTACTTTGAAGAGAAGGGTATTAAGCACGAAAGATCGAACGTCGAAACACCCCAGATGAATGGGATAGCTGAACGAATCAACAGAACGCTACTTGATTTAACCAGATCAATGTTGAAATCTGCCAGATTGCCCCAGAAATTTTGGGCTGAAGCCGTCGCTACAGCAGAGATTGTGATGGTAAAGTACTTAGATATAAGGCCAGATTGGTGGCACAAGGTTTCTCCCAACAAAAGGGGGTAGATTACCACCAAACCTATGCACCAGTAGCTGGTTTTTCAATAATAAGGTTGTTATTAGCAATTTCAGGTATTTTCGGTTTTCAGGTATTACCTCAGTCGAACAAACGTGAGGAAGGAAGGATCGTAAAACTAAACAAGCCCATTTATGGACTCAAACAGTCAGGCAGAAATTGGAATGCTGAACTGGATGGCTTCTTCACGGACCAAAGGTTTGAGAGATTACGCTCATCCAATTGCGTTTATATCAAAGGACACTGGACCGTAGCTGTAATTTATGTAGACGATATTTTCATATTTCCGAAAGAACTAACGTCGATAGAAAACTTTGTTAAACTCATTAGTGAGAAATACGAAACCAAAGATCGTGGAGCCTGAACGAGTACCCGTTACTGCAAGCTACAACGAAACACACGTGGACCGTGAAAGCTACGTCGCAAATAGAGAAACCTCGATACGTGTTATTCGGCATGCAAACCGATCGAAAGAATCGTCCCGATAAATCCGCGAGCAGATTCGATCCGAATAATCTCACGAACTTTCGACTCTACCTAAATTCCGAGGCGTTTCCGTACGACGACTTGAACTTGGATTTCGATAGGAATAAATACGCGCTCCTGTACGATATGTACGCGAAATTCGATCGATCGTACTACGGTCACGGAGAACCGTTGCTGAACGCGATCGAATTCTTACAATACGCACCTATCGTGGTCATAGATTGTTCCAGGCAAAACGAGTCGTTGAAGAGCGCTACGGTTGACGTGCGAATAGATTTCGAATTCAAAGAAAATGTTCCCGCTAACACTACCGCGTACTGTTTGATGATACACGATCGTATAGTCGAATACAGCCCTTTAACCAACGTGGTACGCAAATTGATATAGCGTGCGTATGTAAACGATTACTACTACTACTAATACTACTACTGCGGATACTGCTACTGTTTTAAAACGCCGATGTCGAAGACCTCAGTTACTGTTCTGACACCGTAGCCGACGGTGCTACCTAAACGAATAATAATGTTCGCCATTGTCGATCTGCAAGATTTCAATAACGAACACGAGTTCGTCGCCAAAGAGATCGCGATTCGGGCAAACAGCAACAACGATAAAACGACGACGACGACGACGACGATTAGCCATTGGATCTTCGAACCACCATACTTCTGGAATCGTCCGAAATCCTGCGAGCACCGTCAAGCATCCTGGCTCGCGAAGAATCATCACGGGCTTCGCTGGTCCGACGGCTACGTTCCATACTCCAAACTGCCAGGACTCCTCACCAGCGTACTGGCGAACATTGACTTCGTCATCGTGAAAGGTGCGGAAAAGAAAACGTGGATGCTGCAACTGCTACCTGACATAATCGTTGAGGATGTATGCGATTTGTATGAACTAACGGCGCGAAAGATCAACAACAGCAACAACGACAACGCTCGAACTGTCGAAGACGACGGTGGCTACGACGTTGACGACGATTATTGCGGGGTCATGCCTGACGTTCCTAATCTGAAATCTATGTCATCAACGAATGCCATTCGATGTGCATTTCATAACAACGGCGGTGTTTGCGCGCTTCAGAACGTCGAGAAAATATGGGATTATATACGTAGCGTAACCTAATGTAAGTCCTACATATTGCATCTACTTTACGCGTCATATCCAGAGACACGAATACTTATGTAAGAATTATTTTTTTTATTTCTATAGCACTGAGCCTAACGGCGGCGGCGGCGATGAGAGCAACGACAACGGCGACTGATTTCTCTACCCACGAGCATGAATATCAATCCCTCCCATACGAACGTTATTTTTACGCGAATATAGACGTTATAATTTAAGTAACACTTACGAGTAGCTGGATTATTATATCGATGTCCCCATCGCGCGCATGGGCCTCGATGTCCTCTCGACGCTGAAACAAACGTGCGAATCGATTAAAATAATGTCGATTAACGTATGCGCGTCAATACAATTTTTAAGAAACATCACTTACGAGGCGCCCGACTATCCCCAGATATTTATCCGTCCACTCCGCCATCGCGTTTTCACGTCGACACTTTAAAAAACACACGAATCTATTAAAACATTGATTAATGGTGTACGCGAACCAATATAATTTTTCTGTAACATCACTTACGAGATAGCTAATCCACTGCTGCCGTTCCACGCTCCACGCCACCATGGCATTATAACGTTCACGCTGTAACAAATGTACAACTTCGTTAGATGACGGCCCAATTGAATGCGCGCATCAATTCAATTTTCATAAAAAACCATACTTACGATTATACGAATCACCTCGTCCCGCTCATGCTGCCACGCACGTTCCACTTCGCCATGTAGTTGCTGTAACAAACGCACAACTTCAATATAATATCGTCGAATGAAATACGCGCACCAATTAAATTTACACAACTATGTATAATTGAATACTTACGATACATCGCTGCATCATAGCGGCATTCATGCCACGTGTCACGGGTGGTCGAGCGTAATTTGCAGCGTCCATGTTTTTTTTTTAAAAATGATTATAAAACTTCTCGTGAAAACTTTGGGAAAACTTTGGAAAACGCACTGGCCCGTGCGGTGGCGGTCGACGTCCTTATATGGATTTAGGTTCTCTAGGCTGGAGGGCTAGCCCTGCACGTTGCAGAGTAGGGGTAGTCGTGGAGTATGTATGGCGGGGGTGTCCATATCACAGTTTCTTCTTCTTCTTCTTCGATGATTTGATACTAATTATTCCAACTTATAGTGCACTTTTATGGTTCGCACTGCGAATTGTCTTCGACTCTTCTGCGGCATGTGTGCGTATTGAATTTAGCGCATGCGCTATTTGAATCTGCCGCGCACGCCATTTTAATTTATCGCGCGTTATTCATATTACTGTTTGTGTGTCGTAACACAACCATGATACAATATACTCTTGCACATTGGTGTGTACGTGTACGTGAATCAGTATAAAGCGACGTGGGTCAGTATAGTAGGCACCATTTAGGCACCAATTGTTTTCGAGCGCGACGCTCGGCAGGAGAGATATCACAGTGGTGCTCGAAAACAATAAAAAAAATTTAGTTTTGCAAATTTTTGCAGATCGACCGATTGATTAAAATAAACTAGAAAGTCTCTACTTTCCGCACATTCAACCCTTGTCGCGTGGATCGACGTGGAACGTATTGTAAAACACTATTTTAATAGCGATGCAGGGAAAACTGATTTTATAACTTAAAACCAGGTTTTATAACTTAAAAACTCAGAAATTACAGGAATAGACATAATGCTATAACTGTTAATTATATTTAATGTACAATACTGTCGTTATGTCCTTTTTCCTTTATTGAATTAGTCACATTTTTATTTTATTGCTATTTTTAGTGAAATAATAAACTGTAATACGAATCAGGTATGTTTTCTAACAATTTGGACCCCATATGAACCCAAACCCGCCAAAAAATAATTTTTTCCGTCGCTGATTCTTCCTCGTGGGCTCGGTCCTGCCACTGCATCTCCGGCCTGTAGCCTTCCTCGATACTTCCTTCCCAAGGTGTCCCGGAGTTCCCTCCAGTATTCCAATCCATGGTCCGGCCATGTAAAAGAGAGAGGGAAACATAAACATTCTCTTACGTATGAGAGATTCTGGTGGAACCGATCAGAACCAGGAAGACGGAAAGGCGAGACGGAGACCGAAAGCAGAGGATTGCAGCTAGTCACAAGCTTGCCATCGGCCCGTTCCCCGATCAATCCGCCCAGAACTGTCAGTTAGTCTTCTTTCTCCAGTTATCCAGTCTTTGGCTTCCTGATGGCCCCATTCCTTTTCGTGCCATCCGGTGCTATTCCAGGGGACCGTTTTGTGCGTCCGATCGGCGCTCCCGTCTCCGCGACATCCCCTCCAGCTGATCCAAACACCGTTTGGCCAACTGGTGATTGGGGATGCCATTTCCCGTCTGCTGTCCACCCTCTCTCCCGCTTTGTCCTGGGTGCCCTGCGAGAACCTCCATCCCGGCCGTGCCAGGGGCTCGTGGGGCACCTCCAGGGGGCTAGCGGGGCGCTTTCACGTATGTCCGCACCCCGCTGCGGACTGCCACGCTATTGTGGCACATTCGGGGAATTCAGGAGCCCCGATCCCGGCCGCGGTGACGGTTCCCCTGACACCTTGTCCCTCGGCGTGGGGTATCGTGTACCTGTAACAAAATATAAGCTGAGCTGCGTATGCAGCCCAGTCCACCAGATTAGCTTAAAACTAATCTTCTCTCTTGTGTCTTCTCTGCATGTTGCATCCCTCGGAAGTCTTCATTCCTCTGGCCATTGTCCTTCATATTTCGCAAGGCGTCGCACGTGGACCACCTTGCACTTCTTCCTAGGCGAGCGTTGAATCCTGTAGACGACGTCGTTGATCTTCTTCACCACCGTGTAGGGTCCTTCCCAGTCGGACTGCAGTTTTGGGTACTTCCCTTTCACTCTTCGTGGTTGGAATAACCACACTCGTTCTCCGGGCTGGAACTCCACCGTTTTAACGTGACTATCGTACCAGGACTTCATCTTCGAGCTGTAGACATCCAGACGGCGTCGAACAAAATCGTGAATCCTCTTCATTTTCCTCTTCAGCCGGCACCACTCTTGAACGTCCTGTCGACACGTGGACCAGAAGAACTGCTGGCGGATCTTCGCCAAGGCCTTATTCACTCCGAAGTGTCCAGCTGTTGGCGTATCATGGAATTCCCTCAGTACCTCTGCGACGCTCTCGCGCGGCACTACCAAAAGCCACGAGGTCGTCTCACCATCGTGGGACTCCCATTTCCTGAAAAGTAAACCTTTATGAATTTCCAGCGAGTCCCAGATTGACCAGAAAAAAATTTTTTTTTTGTCGATTTAGAAAAATGTCCAAATTTGTCCAGAAAATAAAAAATACCCATATAATCACTAAACATTCTAGTTTTAGAAAATCCAATCGTATACCTGTCAGGTATAGTGCGGACGTGGCACATCGCATGCGAAGTTTTTAAATAGAAGTAACCGCGCGCTAAGCGTAAGGAGTGACGTGTTTCTGAAAATTACGCCTTCGGCGCCCAACGTTCGTTACTGGTACACCTTTTGCAAAAATCACAGTTTCGTTCAGCAATTGTTTTCGTTTGCTACTTATTTCTCGAGATTTATTTGATTTATACCCTAGTAGCACAAAATATTGGTTAAATATTTTTTTCCAAATATTAAAAATATATTTTTTTAGCCACACTTTTTAATATGAAAAAAATGTTGATTCCAAATATTATACAATACTGTCACGTCCCGGGTGAGGTCTTTGGGGATATGACATAGACGGGGTAATATTTTGTGGGAATTCAGGCACGAATACCAGATTCGTGGCACCGAGGGTAAAGCGGGAATGCAGGCGCGAATGCCAGATTCGTGGCACTGCGGAGAGTAGGTATTCAGGCACGAATGCAAGACTCGCAGCACTGAATGTTCTTAGGAGTGCAGGCGCGAATGCCAGATTCGTGGCACTGTGGATAGTAGGAAAGCAGGCGCGAATGCCAGATTCGTGGCACTGCGGTTAGTAGGATTCAGGCACTGATTGTTCTTGGGGAATGCAGGCGCGAATGCCAGATTCGTGGCACTGCGGAGAGTGAGGATTCAGGCACGAATACCAGATTCGTAGCACCGAACGTTCTTAGGAATACATGCGCGAATGCCAGATTCGTGGCACTGCGAAGAGCAGGATTTTAGGCGCGAATACGTGATTCGTGGCACTAGACGTTAGGAAACAGGCGCGAATACCAGATTCGTAGCACTGAACGACTAGGGAATGGTTAAATTGTTATGATCTCACCGGTGACACCCGTTAGAGCACTTTGTTTTGGTTTTGGCTAATCGGATTTACCGTTGCATAGGCACAAAAGTTACTTGTAATATTTCTAAGAAATATGTCTAGACGTGCAGCTGTACACAGGCTATGCAAAGGTATGTTAGTAAACACGGTCACTGCTCTCGCGTTCGCGAACCGGAATCAGCTGTTTCACTAACTCGTTTATTTGGATTTTAGGTGTTTCGTACCAATGGGTGAGCACAAATAATTTGAAGCGTGATTTAAAACAAAGCGGTTTATTAACTTTGTTGGTTTGGTTATTATGCGTGGGATATTAGTATTCACACATAACATATATAACGTAATTATGACATAAGAATATGGTATGAACATGAAGTACAATATAAATCATAGAATAATACACTTTGTGTAGATAGTTAATAACGTAAAGATATATGATCGCATAAGCGATTATAAGACAAATATATATATATATATATATATAAACAAGATAAGCACTAACAAGATGATACAAAATATAGAAATATGATCGCAATAAGCGTAGATAAATGAAATATATAGAAATATGATATGGTATGGAGGCGATATGCACTGTAATATAATAATAATTATTAATGCTTACAGTTGGTTGCCGTAGAGCACTGAGTTTAATAATTTTAGATATACTTGTCGTAGAAATTAGTCTCTTGGTTTGTCGACGAAAGAGTCTCTTGGTTTGTCGACGAAAGAGGTCCTCGCCTCTCGATCCTTCGTATTTATAAGATTTACGCGCGGTCCTTGCGGGGTTGTATGCGGTAAGGACCTTGACACAATTTACGAATAATGCGTAGAAGGACTTCCGGGGTTTTTCTATAATCTTCTATATTTAGACTATGTTTACGGCACGTACGCCAGGTATTCTTCGCAGTTAGGTTTTTGGGGTTTTTCTATTAGTCTACAGGGTGTCCCAAAAATGTCGGAGTTCCTTGGAAGGGGTAATTCAGGGGGTGATTTGAAACAACTTTTTCCTTAGCGAAAATATTGTCCGAAGCTTCGTTAAGGAGATATTAACAAAAAGCCCCGACCAATCAGAGCGCGCGCCTTCCACCCGAGCTCCCGCGGTAGCGTTGGCTACGCGGTAGGCGACTGCGCTTGTACTACGAACGTACGAACAAGCAAGTCGGCATGCATGGAAGGAAACCGCGTTACACATTTTTTTTTAAAGCATAATCTTAAATAAGAATTATTTGAAGTGAGAGGATAAGAAGTACGTAAATTTCGTTTTTAAATAAGGCATAAACGAAAAGGTAATGTAGCAGAAAATGTACGACATGTGATCGTAATTCGTTATTGAGGAAAAATCCGTAGTTCAATAACAGCCAACACAACTAAATTTAAACAATAATATTAGTTGTACGAATAAATTCTTTCCGACTGGATTTACATGATCAGTACAAAGCTACTGAATTTCTATCGCGATGGTATTCATAAGCTGCCAGAAAAATGGCAAAAGGTAATGAACAATAATGGAAATTATGTCGATGATTGGGTTGTTTTCATATTCTTTAAATCGAACTGTTATTGTACCCTAAAATCGGAAAGAATTTATTTCTACACCTAATAATCACCAATAAATTAAATAAAACTCACCCATTCGGACATTCCTTTCCTTCCTTTTCGGAAACCTGTGTCACTGGGTCACTGTACCGATCCTGATCATCGGTGGCCGAAAAGATTTATGGTAGGGTAGCGCCAGTGCTCAGCTGATCGCAGGTATTCGCAGGACACTACCCGAAAATAAGGGTCGCAACGTCAAGTGCGTCCGGGTTAATGTACCGAATATTCACTTCACTCCACTGATACTAACACTGATCACTTAATTTATTTTCTACGGAACGTGTTGTTCCTACGTTCCACTGCCAACACCCGCACGGTAGCACTCGCGTCCCCGTCGTTCCGCGCGTACACCCAGAACATAGCGTAATACTCTTCGGCGGAGTACATTTTTGGGCCGAGATTACTAGCTGACTGACAGGATTTTTTCTCAGGCAACTTCCTCTACCCCCAAGTAGTTTCTCTCGTTCCATTATGAGTTTACTCCCACCAGGACAAGAGGCTTTAGGTAAAAAGAAGCCAGCACATTTTCGAAACACACGTGTTTTGCAGAAGTGCAAGGAACGAACCATCCTACACTTTCACAAAAGCCCGCGCTCCGTCCTTCTACTGCCAATGTACCCATTGCTTCGAGATAGAAAACAGACACCACGTGTATCGGTTCGAAAGGGTCCGAAGGGAAGAGAAGCAGAAAGTCTTCGAGTTGCTATAAAGAAGAAAATTCACGTCTGCTACGAGGCGGAACCAATTAAATCATAAATTATACGAAACTGTAGGAAACCGTTCTCTACCGCGGACTTGCGGGACAATACGGTCATAAACCGCGAACCTGGCGAAATGCTCTGGCTGATCAGTCTGATTAATTTTGGAGAACTAGAAATTACAGAGTATTATCCAGCATCAATACGTCTCGCGGAGAGACACAGGAAAAGAAGGGTAGTCCGCCGACTGCGCTAGTCCCGCCTGCTTCGTCCTACCCTCAAATTAAAGACGGATCCCTTATCTCTCGAGTATAAACACGCGCTCGAATTTCAAAACACAAGCACGCGTCGACGTATTCGGTGCGAGAGACTTTGGGCTTGAAGTCCCATTGGCCGCAAACTAACCAATCGGACCTGCTTATCTCTCGTGTCTAAACACACTCTCGGATTTCAAAACAAAAGCACGCGTCAACGTATTCGGTGCGAGAGACTGTGGGCTTGAGGCCCGATTGGCCTTGCATCCCTCGCAAATGGCCACTGTCCTCAAGAGGCCCTCTTCACAGCAATATCTCCTCCCCAAGGCCCACCTTCTCTCGCACCGAATACGTCGATGCGTGCTTTTGTTTTGAAATTCGAGCGCCTGCTTAGACACGAGAGATAAGCAGGCCCGATTGGTTAGTTTGCGGCCAATGGAACCTCAAGCCCACAGCCCTCGGGTCTGCTTATCTCTCGTGTCTAAACAGGCGCTCAAATTTCAAAACAAAAGCACGCATCGACGTATTCGGTGCGAGAGAAGGTGGGCCTTAGGGAGGAGATATTGCTGTGAAGAGGGCCTCTTGAGGACAGTGGCCATTTGCAAGGGATGCAAGGCCAATCGGGCCTCAAGCCCACAGTCTCTCGCACCGAATACGTTGACGCGTGCTTTTGTTTTGAAATCCGAGAGTGTGTTTAGACACGAGAGATAAGCAGGTCCGATTGGTTAGTTTGCGGCCAATGGGACTTCAAGCCCAAAGTCTCTCGCACCGAATACGTCGACGCGTGCTTGTGTTTTGAAATTCGAGCGCGTGTTTATACTCGAGAGATAAGGGATCCGTCTTTAATTTGAGGGTAGGACGAAGCAGGCGGGACTAGCGCAGTCGGCGGACTACCCTTCTTTTCCTGTGTCTCTCCGCGAGACGTATTGATGCTGGATAATACTCTGTAATTTCTAGTTCTCCAAAATTAATCAGACTGATCAGCCAGAGCATTTCGCCAGGTTCGCGGTTTATGACCGTATTGTCCCGCAAGTCCGCGGTAGAGAACGGTTTCCTACAGTTTCGTATAATTTATGATTTAATTGGTTCCGCCTCGTAGCAGACGTGAATTTTCTTCTTTATAGCAACTCGAAGACTTTCTGCTTCTCTTCCCTTCGGACCCTTTCGAACCGATACACGTGGTGTCTGTTTTCTATCTCGAAGCAATGGGTACATTGGCAGTAGAAGGACGGAGCGCGGGCTTTTGTGAAAGTGTAGGATGGTTCGTCCCTTGCACTTCTGCAAAACACGTGTGTTTCGAAAATGTGCTGGCTTCTTTTTACCTACAGCCTCTTGTCCTGGTGGGAGTAAACTCATAATGGAACGAGAGAAACTACTTGGGGGTAGAGGAAGTTGCCTGAGAAAAAATCCTGTCAGTCAGCTAGTAATCTCGGCCCAGAAATGTACTCCGCCGAAGAGTATTACGCTATGTTCTGGGTGTACGCGCGGAACGACGGGGACGCGAGTGCTACCGTGCGAGTGTTGGCAGTGGAACGTAGGAACAACACGTTCCGTAGAAAATAAATTAAGTGATCAGTGTTAGTATCAGTGGAGTGAAGTGAATATTCGGTACATTAACCCGGACGCACTTGACGTTGCGACCCTTATTTTCGGGTAGTGTCCTGCGAATACCTGCGATCAGCTGAGCACTGGCGCTACCCTACCATAAATCTTTTCAGCCACCGATGATCAGGATCGGTACAGTGACCCAGTGACACAGGTTTCCGAAAAGGAAGGAAAGGAATGTCCGAATGGGTGAGTTTTATTTAATTTATTGGTGATTATTAGGTGTAGAAATAAATTCTTTCCGATTTTAGGGTACAATAACAGTTCGATTTAAAGAATATGAAAACAACCCAATCATCGACATAATTTCCATTATTGTTCATTACCTTTTGCCATTTTTCTGGCAGCTTATGAATACCATCGCGATAGAAATTCAGTAGCTTTGTACTGATCATGTAAATCCAGTCGGAAAGAATTTATTCGTACAACTAATATTATTGTTTAAATTTAGTTGTGTTGGCTGTTATTGAACTACGGATTTTTCCTCAATAACGAATTACGATCACATGTCGTACATTTTCTGCTACATTACCTTTTCGTTTATGCCTTATTTAAAAACGAAATTTACGTACTTCTTATCCTCTCACTTCAAATAATTCTTATTTAAGATTATGCTTTAAAAAAAAATGTGTAACGCGGTTTCCTTCCATGCATGCCGACTTGCTTGTTCGTACGTTCGTAGTACAAGCGCAGTCGCCTACCGCGTAGCCAACGCTACCGCGGGAGCTCGGGTGGAAGGCGCGCGCTCTGATTGGTCGGGGCTTTTTGTTAATATCTCCTTAACGAAGCTTCGGACAATATTTTCGCTAAGGAAAAAGTTGTTTCAAATCACCCCCTGAATTACCCCTTCCAAGGAACTCCGACATTTTTGGGACACCCTGTAGACTAATAGAAAAACCCCACAAACCTAACTGCGAAGAATACCTGGCGTACGTGCCGTAAACATAGTCTAAATATAGAAGATTATAGAAAAACCCCGGAAGTCCTTCTACGCATTATTCGTAAATTGTGTCAAGGTCCTTACCGCATACAACCCCGCAAGGACCGCGCGTAAATCTTATAAATACGAAGGATCGAGAGGCGAGGACCTTGTAGCGGCCATCGGCACGACCAAATACGAACATTTGGTGTGCAGATGGTCGGCATGGTTTATGACACGCGCGCCAGCAAAACTATTTTTGAGTAAGCCGCTTTCCGTTCCTTTCGTGATTGAATTTTGAACAAAGCATGTTTTCCTTCGAGACTTTCGTTTACGGCCTCAATAGTTATTGCGGGTATCATAAACCCCGTGTTTCCGAAGGGCCCACGATGCGAGGCCGGGCGGCCTGCGACCGGCCGCGTCACGCGCCTCGGGGCCTTGGGGAAATCCCGCTGCATTGCCAGGAGTATTTCTCCCGCCAAATCTCACCCCCGTTACGGTGGAAGCGCGTCGAAGACGCGCAGAATAGATGGCGCGATTTTGGGCCTCAGCGGTACCAATTGGTTGACACTGGCATCGGGTCAACCAATTAGGAGGGGTTTTTCAGTCGCGCGGGTCTTGCCGGAAAATTGTGCGTCCGGCAGACACCAGTCTTCGCCCACACCTCAACAAGTGTTAACATCTTGTCAGACATTGAATAAAGACTCAGTTAGAACTATTGTGTGTTTTAATAAGGGAACAGGGTTTTACCTTCCATCTCTTTAACCTCTTTCGTCGACAAACCAAGAGACTCTTTCGTCGACAAACCAAGAGACTAATTTCTACGACAAGTATATCTAAAATTATTAAACTCAGTGCTCTACGGCAACCAACTGTAAGCATTAATAATTATTATTATATTACAGTGCATATCGCCTCCATACCATATCATATTTCTATATAATTCATTTATCTACGCTTATTGCGATCATATTTCTATATTTTGTATCATCTTGTTAGTGCTTATCTTGTTTATATATGTTCGTGAGGACGAGTGGGATTGATTGGTACTGAGCTCGTTTCGTAAAATTTATGCTTTATTCTTAATAGTTCTTAAGCTAATTGTATTTGGCGCTCTCGTGCGACCAATAAGCGGGCTTGTCTCGTCCCCTCAGTCGTTCCCGCGATTTGGGTGGACCGAGTAGCTCGGATCGCGGGTGCGGCAGGGGGGCGGGCAAGTGTATTTACCGGCGTAAGGCCTTCCGGGTCCTTCTTCTTCGTCGCGGACTTCTAGAGTAAATACGCACTGTCTTCGCATTGTCCGCTGTATAGCGATCCTTCCGTGTCTCTCCACGTGTGTAATTCGTCGTCCGCGAATTATTGAAACCGGCCTCGGCCTTTTCGAGCCGTTTGTGTTCCTTTACGGCGAAATACTTGCCTCGTCGCGACGAGCTGTTTATGCTCCGTTTCATTGGAACGGAGTAAATTTTACTGATAAAATTATAACGGATAAACAGTTTCCTACAACCACCAGTGTCGAACCGACTTTCCGAGAATCCAGAACATTCCTGAGCTATCGAAATTGCGTGCGGGATCAAGACTTCGCCAGTCGAAGTTCATTCCGCTCAATATATATATATATATTTGTCTTATAATCGCTTATGCGATCATATATCTTTACGTTATTAACTATCTACACAAAGTGTATTATTCTATGATTTATATTGTACTTCATGTTCATACCATATTCTTATGTCATAATTACGTTATATATGTTATGTGTGAATACTAATATCCCACGCATAATAACCAAACCAACAAAGTTAATAAACCGCTTTGTTTTAAATCACGCTTCAAATTATTTGTGCTCACCCATTGGTACGAAACACCTAAAATCCAAATAAACGAGTTAGTGAAACAGCTGATTCCGGTTCGCGAACGCGAGAGCAGTGACCGTGTTTACTAACATACCTTTGCATAGCCTGTGTACAGCTGCACGTCTAGACATATTTCTTAGAAATATTACAAGTAACTTTTGTGCCTATGCAACGGTAAATCCGATTAGCCAAAACCAAAACAAAGTGCTCTAACGGGTGTCACCGGTGAGATCATAACAATTTAACCATTCCCTAGTCGTTCAGTGCTACGAATCTGGTATTCGCGCCTGTTTCCTAACGTCTAGTGCCACGAATCACGTATTCGCGCCTAAAATCCTGCTCTTCGCAGTGCCACGAATCTGGCATTCGCGCATGTATTCCTAAGAACGTTCGGTGCTACGAATCTGGTATTCGTGCCTGAATCCTCACTCTCCGCAGTGCCACGAATCTGGCATTCGCGCCTGCATTCCCCAAGAACAATCAGTGCCTGAATCCTACTAACCGCAGTGCCACGAATCTGGCATTCGCGCCTGCTTTCCTACTATCCACAGTGCCACGAATCTGGCATTCGCGCCTGCACTCCTAAGAACATTCAGTGCTGCGAGTCTTGCATTCGTGCCTGACCCTAGTAGCACAAAATATTGGTTAAATATTTTTTTCCAAATATTAAAAATATATTTTTTTAGCCACACTTTTTAATATGAAAAAAATGTTGATTCCAAATATTATATACACTTACTGAAAATGTGAAATAAAAGTTTAGAAAATATGAACTAAATATTCGTGGAATATAAAAGAAATATTTAGAAAAGGTAAAGCAAATATTCTGAAAACGTGAAATGAATATTCAAAATTCCAAAATAAATATTCAGGAAATGTAACATATATATATATGTAAAAACTGTAAAATAAATATTCAGAAAATATGAAATAAATATTCATGAAATGTGAAATAAATATTCATGAAATGTGAAATAAATATGCAGACCAGCGCTGTCCAGCGTAGGGGCCCCTCACGCGCCAGCTTCCCCTTCCAATTTTTCTCTCGCACAGCGTGCCTTCCGTCGTCAAGGAGACCGCACGACGCTAAGAAGGCTGCCACGTCGAGCTAGCCGCGTAAAATCAATATTTAAAAAAATATGAAGCAAATATTTAGAAAATGTGAAATAAATATTCAGAATTGTAAAATAATTATTCATGAAATGTGAAATTAATATTTAAGAAATGTGATTTGAATATTCAGCCTATATTGAGTAAACACTTGAAAACCATTTAAATGAAAATTAATTTTATATTTATTTAAACACCAATTAATCTCTTTACAACACATATTAAATATATACATTATATATTATTTTGCTTCTTTAGCCTCGATGTGGCTGTTGCCAAAAATAAAATCACGGAGTGCTTAATCTCCACCTCCGTAACGGATGGTTGCCTCCTTCTTGTTGCAGCTGTGAAATTAAAAATAAAATAAATTCTGTATTACGTACGTATGCATGTATCGCAAAGAAAACGTAAAAGCGGTAGGATATGATGAAATACTATCATTGCGAACTTTAATTGTGAATTAACAGTTATGTAGAGCATGAAATAAATATATTGTATATGTAAGTGGACTTACCTTTTCTGCGAATGATAAAACGATCGTGATAATCGATCTCTTAATAATAATTATTTCTCGGTTCACCGCCTCACAGCGTGATGGCAAACTGGTGTCGAGATTGACAGGGCCACTACACGACCATATTGAATTGCTACGCAAACAGTCGATTGTCAACCGTTCAGTCGCCAACGCGGTATATTAATTTTTCCATAATATAAAATGAATAATTGCTTACCTAAACTAACCAGATGGATCGCTCAGAGTCTCGACACGGTCGCGGTTTATAACCGTATTGTCCCGCGGGTCAGCGGTGTAACCCGCCGATGGAGCAATATACCTACTCATTTAACTCAGAGCGAAGAAAGTCTTATTCCTGAAAAAGGGCACGATGTCGATTGCCCCTTTTCGACATCTGGCAGGCAAATACTTCCCGACGAAACCTTCGGAAACAACCAATTGCCTAGTTGTCAGCGAATGAATGAATCTTTTCATATAATTTTTAAATAGGTACAAAAATTAGTCCATTAGTACGTTTATTACGGTTACTTTCCTTATATCACCCTCGACTATGGGTCGCCGAGCTCGATTCGCTGCGGTCGGCCGAGGATTCATACATGTTACAGAAAAGCTGTATTCTTTATTCTTTATCGTATCGATGTGGAAGTGATACCGATGCATTTCTTATGTTTTTCGAATGAAAATTATACCAAATGTCATGTAAATCGAACCATTTTTAACGAAAGTTTGGAAATCAATTTATTATGAAGATTCCTTAATTACGATCCGATTTGTGTCGTTTTTGGACCATTTTCATCGGGAAAACATAAGGAAACGATTCACACCACTTTCGCCAAGATCCGATGAAAAATGTAGAATTTTTGATTCGTCACTTTTTACGGGGCAACATTGTACGGCCCCCCTGGGCTCGAAGGTCGAAGTCTTTGAAACCCATCGAGGCACGGCTTATCGGTAGGGTTGCCTCTTGAATCGAGGTTTGCGTGCGACGAAAATTCAAGCGCACCACACTTTTTTGGACGCGACACGCCTGACAACGGTTCTACTCGCACGCAAGAACGTGGAATTCCGGCGCGCCACATTTCTAACCGCCCACAAGATGCTAGCAAGAACTTCCGATGAGATGGAAACTTTTCGTCTGCAAGAAGAATGCAGATCGCAATACAGTCGTTATAACTGAGTAATAAACCATTTCCGTAATTTATAGCACCTTCAGGTAAACCAAATGTAGCTTCGTAAAAACACGTGTTTCAGTGTGCCCTACAGTAAAAGCATTTATGATATCCTCTATAAGCCAGGTATATCGAGGAATTCGTATACTTTTCGCGAACCTACGTATATCGCGATCGTGGCTTGCCGATTGTTTCGCAGATCGATAATATACATCAGGCATGGAACTAAAGTGAACGCCGCGGCCGTTTTTCGGAGGCAACGCCTCCTTTCTCCCGCCGCGCGTCTTCGCCCCCGCGGCGGGCCAAGGAGCTTCGAGCGCCTCAGACCCGTACCATATGAACCGCGCGTGGCGCATTAGGGCGACACCCGTATCAATAGATTTCCGCATCACCCATGGGGTACTATTATCGATGCGTTTTTTTTTGACAGTGGTATCCCCTGTAGGCCTATTCCACTGTGTCACGCGATAAAAATGGATAGAAGAAACGCGTTTTACTATCAAAATTTTAAATACGTTTGGGAAAACTTAATTTTCGCGCACGTTTAGACGTGCTGGGCATTTCTAAAATATCAACGGGGAGGCTGGTCGACGTTGTACGTATTAAAGTTGGAAGCGAGGAATCGCTTAGCCGTGTGCGCTGTTCTGTCTTAATGGCACGCATTTTTGAGAACGAACATTCGCACAAATATGTTGACCCGAACATGGAAAAAATTTGGAGCGCGAAATTTCTAAGTTTAGGGTATGTCGATTCTTCCAGCGTTTTAAAGAATTCGGCTCCTTTTTCTTCCCTCGTTTTCAAAGAAATGTCGTGCTGAAGATCGCACAGTTCTTCTTGATACTCGAGGGCCTGTTCTTCAATTTTTACGGTGAGGGGATTCTCAAAGAGAATTAGATCATTTCTGAGCGAGTCGAAGTCAGTGAAACGCTCATCGAACTGATCTATCACCGATTGAAGAACGTGTAAATGATTATCAAAATCACACTCATTGCCGAATTCCTCGAAAATTACCCTACACGAGGGAAAAAAGAAAAAAGTTTTTCTTCCAACAGGAGATGATTTTGATACACTAGCAACCTCCTACGAAAAGAATCGACGTGGCTGAACAACTGCGAAATAGTTTGACCGGGTTTCTGCAGTTTTAAATTTAATGTATTTAAATGATTAGTCAGATCTACTATAAGTGAGAGTTCACAAAGGAAACTCGCATCTGTTAATAAGGGGAAATATTCTGCTCCCTTTTTTTCTTGATATTCTTGCAAGAAATGGAAGATCTCATTTCTTATAGCAAAGAATTGACTTAGACATTTCGCTGCACTGAGCCAGCGTACTTCGCAATGCAAAGGGACATCAGTGTAAGCAGCGTTATCTGTTTCAAGAAATTCTATGAATTTCCTGTGAGATAGAAATTTATTTCCGCCCTTGATAGAGTTGATTAGTTGCGTCTGTTCGATCTGTACGAATGGAAACGTCTGACCGAAAATACGTGACATACAATGTTGGAAAACAGAAAACAGTCGCTGATACAATGTTGGAAAACAGAAAACAGTCTCTGTAACTGTAACGTATTTTCGTTTCCATTCGTTCAGATGGAACAGACGGCGAAACAGATCAAGATGTCTACAGAGCAAAGGTATTATCAAAATTTTGACAAGGTATGGGAAAACTTTTTTTTCGCTAAAATTAGTGATCGTACGATGTGTCTTCTTTGCGGATTTGAGCCTGCCCTAGTAAAGAAAAATGCTATTGAACGGCACTTTTCAAGTTGTCATGCGCAAAAGTATACATCGTATGAAGGCCGCGAAAAATTTGATTTAATAGAGGGGCTCAAATTAGTATATCAAGAAGGTCGTACGTATGTTCCTGAAGAAGCTTCTTCGGTGGAAAAAGCTCGCATAGCTTCTTACGCCATTTCTCATTTAATAGCAAAGCAGGGTAAACCGTCCACTGAGGGCGATTTCGTCCTCAAATCGGCGATGTCTCTAAGTAGTGACGGGTACGATGTTCTGGCATGCGAGAAGGAGCGCGCTCCTTCCGACGCACCTTCTACGATTTTGACACAAAAAGGAGCAGTTTGTCCCACTGTGTGCCGCCCTACTTCTGCCATATAATTTTTTTAAAACTAAAAAGAAATATTTTTGCATAGTTTAATCAACAACCATTAAAACCGCATAGCTCCGAATGCGATTTAATAAATATTTTCTTTAAAATAAATTCCCAAAAATTGCTTTATTTTCGGTGATCTACATCAGGATCCCCCCTTAAGACTTTTAGGGATTCTTCGCTCTGAGTTAATACGTATATTGCTCTATCGGGGGGTAGCAGGTATCTACCGTTGTCAACCACCGACTCGCGGGACGGTACGGCTATTAAGGGGTAACACCACTCTAGGATTTTCAAAAAATCGATGTATTTTTTTTGGCTTAAACGATACTTTAGGGTAATAAAAACAATATGCCATTTGATTTATAGTGGAAAACAAATATTAAAAGGTTAAATTATCGATTTTGCCGCAGCGCCTCAGAGCGCGCGCTGAGTATTCATAAAACTTTAAACGCGTTTTTCTCGGAACCAGTTTTTCCAAACTGGGAGTACGTATTTCTCGGAGACTATTGCATGGATCGATTTGAAATTTTTACAGTAGCGTCACAACAATATTCTCTTTGTAAGTACATAGCCGTTTTTTGGTTGAATGTAAACTCTTCTTTTTATAAACAGTTTAATGCTCATTTTTAGGGCAAAAAATCGATTCATTCTTTAAAAAGTGCACCATTTCCACAAAAACGTATTAAAAAAACCCCTACATACTTCCAAAGCCAATTGTGTATAGATTATAAATTTTTTTTGGTTTTTGGTCCAGGACTCAAACATGCCGAGAAATCCGTCCTCTCGTGGCGGTGTTTTCAAAAAAGCTGTTTTCGACGACGGGCTCTGTCGCCGCCATTTTGTATGAAAATGGCAATAAAAAATTGTTTCTCGTACTTCAATATGTGTTAAATAAACCCTCAGAACAGAAATTCTATTCCGTTTGTCATACTCCCAAAATAAATTGTCAAATTTGGGTCTCTTTTTCTGCCTCTAGAGTGGTGTTACCCCTTAACCGCGACGCAGGCAAGACACTCTGGCTGATCAGCCTGGTTAGTTTCTGGCAACCAGATATGGAAATTTCCCCCTCGATTTCGTCAAGAGGGAGAAGATCCCTCCTGTTCGCGCGAATATCAAAACAAAGCACGCCAGATAAGGTATACCATAGGGCAGCGGTGACCAGCGGTGGAGACCCTCACGCGCCTGCTTCCCGTTCCAATCTTTCTCTCGCACAGCGTGCCTTCCATTGTCAAGGAGACCGCGCGACGCTACGAAGGCTGCGAATCTTGAATCCGGCACACTGAGGATTTGTAAGGAAGGAACGTTAGGCGCGAATCTAAAATCCAGCACACTAATCGTTCTTACAGGGAAGGAACGTCAGGCGCGAATCTGTAATCCAGCACTCTGATAATTTGGGAGGAAAAGTCAGGCGCGAATCTTGAATCCAGCACACTAATCGTTTTTAAAGGAAGGGCGTATCCGGGGGACACCCGTTAGCACTTTGTTTTGGTTTTGACTAATTGGATTTACTGTTGCATTCGTAGGGTAAATCCAGGAGACGCGGTCGACCTAATATAAAATGGCTATTTAAACTAATATAGATTTTACTTATTTTATCACAACAAACCTATATATTCAGAATTTTATGCTGATTCAGAAAAACTAGTCGATATTTGTTTCAAGACAATATTTACTGTAAGTCGGATTGTAAATTGAAGTCATGACATCTGACCACCTCTCCCGACGTGCCGGGAGAAATGGTTTTCGTCGTTGGCAGAGACCACTCACATTATTATTCATGGAAAAATAACAAAGAAGAAAGTAAAATAATTTATGAGTGAATACAACTATCGATTTATTGATATTTAATTTGTTTACGCTGAACAAGTAAAGAACTCGTCAAAGAGAAAATGAACTACCTACTGGTGATTAGCAAGGCAAATGAATGCAAAAGTGAATAAATAAACTAAATAAATAATATCGACCGTATTTTTAGAATAAAGAATTAAGTGGTTTCGGCGAACTGGTTCGGTCAGTTAACAATTTTAAAGCTAATTTGCAATTATTTAAATTTTATAATTTTCCGACGTTTCGGTCTTCGGTTTAGACCTTTATCAAGGAAAGGTTTAGAAAATATTGCGTTCGCTTTAGAGTCACACGTTTGGTAGGACGCGTAACCCGCGAGTCGGTTGGAACGTGACTGAAGTAAACATAACGCGGAGAGACATTTAAAGGTGAAGCAAAACGTGGTTAAGAAGGAGTCAAACGAAAGACCGTTAAAAAGTCAAAACATATTTAAAAATTACTGATCAAACGAAACATTTTTAACCTCACAACAAAACTGTCAAAATACCACTAGTTGGTGTTAATGTGGGAAAGGCCCAACAACATTAGGATATGTGATCAGGTGATTACATAATATAATTATGTATAATTGAGCTGATTTTATTAGCCAAATTGAAACTACAACTCTGCCGGAGAAAATTACATCATAAAGCCTTATTGCTTTAATAAAGTTACGTAGTATTCTTGTATTTTAGGTGTTTCATACCTAAGATTTACGCTTGGTTGTTTAATCATATGTAACGTCTCCAACAGAATTCTGCGATTCCAATTGGCCTCTCTATCGATAATTTTAACATTATCAAAGTCAAATCTGTGATCAAATTCCAATGAGTGTTTTGTTAGGGCAGTATGTTGGAGGGGTGATAAGAAGATGTTTTTTTATGTTCGTATATCCTTCGTTCTAACAGTCTACACGTTTGCCCAATATAAACTTGGTTGCATCCCATGCAAGGGATTGAATAGATGATGTTCGAATTCTTTAATAATGGAATTTTATCTTTAATTGGGGGGAACAAGTTTTTTGTATAAACTGGAATTTTGAAAATCGTGTGTATCCCTACTTTTCTGAAAATTCTTTTCATGCCGTTGGAAATATTATTACTGAATGGTATGACCGCCGTATTCTTCCAACTAATAGGTCCTATTTTCTCGGCTTTTTTTTCCTTATGTTTTTTTATCAATTGTAAACACTGTAGCTGCTCTCGCGTTCGCGAACCGGAATCAGCTGTTTCACTAGCTTGTTTGGATTTTAGATGTTTCGTAACCAATGGGTAACCACAAATAATTCGAAGCGTGATTTAAAACAAACCGGTTTATTAACTTTGTTGAAGCGTTTATAGCGTTAAGTTATAATAATGCGTGGGACTTTGAGGTATATGTATGGAGATGAGATACAATATATAAATCATAGAATGAAATACTTTTAATATAATGATGACCGTTAATAATATGAAGAAATATGATCGCAATAAGCGGTTATAAGACAAATATATTTAAACAAAATATGCGTTAATGAAATAACACACTATGAAAGCAGTAAGCGTTAACGTTAGTAATACAAAATTATATGTACGCAATAGGCGTTGATAGTCAATAATAATATATGGTATGGAGATGATGTGAATAATAATATAAATAATAATAATTGCTTACAATAGTTGCCGTCGAACACCGATTTTAATACTTTCACACTGTTTAAAGATATACTTTTTAAAGAAAGAAAGTTTGTCGTCGAATGATTTTCGATGAAAGAGGTCCTGGCCTCTCGATCCTTCGTATTTATAAGATTTACGCGGGGTCCTTGCGGGGGTTGTATGCGGTAAGGACCTTGACATAATTTACGAATTATGTGTAGTAGGACTTCCGGGGTTTTTCTATAATCTTCTATATTTAGACTATGTTTACGGCACGTACGCCAGGTATTCTTCGCAGTTAGGTTTTTGGGGTTTTTCTATTAGTCTATATTTAGACTACATTTATGAATCATGCGTCGCAATATGATTCTCAAGATTCTGTTCGGCTATTGCTAAGAAGATACTCAACTCGTCGAAGGGATTTTGGGTGTTTTATAGGAAAGGGGTTAAAGTGGCTTGGACTCTGTGAGTCGAAAAGAGGGAATCGAGACGTGGTCTTGATTTAAGAGGGATTTGTAACGAGGGACTTGTTTGAATTCGTTTTGGAGGTGGTGATTCGTACCTCATAGGGCGAATAGGCGAAGAGATTTTGTAACGATCATCTCGCGATGGGGACCACTAAGGTACATCGGCGAGGTGGAGTTTATATCGATCATCTTGTGTTGGTGACCGCTAAGGTACAACATCAAGGTGATCAGCGATCGAGGAGATGGGGTAAGAGTTGAATTTGGGGGACTTTGATGGAGTGATGTTGAGGTTTACTGGTGTATTATTAAATAGGAACGTGCGAAAAATAGTGGGACGTCACACCTCCCCCCTTATATGAAGAAATGCGTAGCATTTCTTAACATAGGGTTTGGGTGTTTTGAAATGAGGAGATAACGAAAAGAAAATAAAATAAGTGGCTCATTTGGCGTACGAATAGAAAATAAAAGGTAAAGCCTATTTTGGCAGAAAAAAAAGAAGAAAATATAAAGATATAATATAAAAATGTAAAGATATAAATGGGGATTATTTATAGGGGACTACCCGACTAGAATTATTAGTTGGGCAGACATTAGGTCCGTCTTAGGCTAGCCTAATTTCGCTGTTAGGCCCGGATGGGGCAGCCCCATCAGGCCAGCGTGCGGCATGTAACGCGAAACATCCGTGACTACCTAATTGGGAAATTCGCACGAGGCCCGTATTAGGAACCCCGCGTATGGACCACATTAGGCTTTCCCAATGACTATCCAGTGTGGCCAAACGCATTAGGCCCACATTAGGCTTTCCCAATGACTATCCAATGACGCCAAATGCATTAGGCCCACATCAGGATAGCCTTATTAGGCCCTCATTGGGAGACATTAATGAAATCTCATGAGGGATCCCCCATAAAAGATCTGTGGTGTAGGCTTCAGATCGTTAAATTAATTCGTAAATGAAATAAGACTGCTCTTTTATTACAATTTTTCATTTATTATGTGTATATATATATATATATATATATATATATATATATATATATGTACAAAAAGTATAAAGACAAAATACTAGACATTGAGAGAAAGAAGTGATCGATTTGGCGTGGAATGACCCTTTTTCTTAATGATTTTATTTCCTTAATTATTATTATTTATTATTCTATTGTTACCTATACCCACAACCCTGCAATCAACATATATATATATATAATCGTTGATTGCTAGGTTATTGGTAACAATAAAATAATAAATAATGATAATTAAGGCCATAAAATCATTAAGAAAAAGGATCATTCCACCCCAAAATCGATCACTTTTTTCTCTCAATGTCTATATATAGGTAACAATAGAATAATAAATAATAATAATTAAGGAAATTAAAACATTAAGAAAAAGGGTCATTTCACGCCAAATCGATCACATGTTTCTCTCAATGTCTGGGATTTTGTCTTTAAACAAATTCCAAATCGAGAAAATGATTACTTAAACCCCAAGATATTTTCACGAGGACTATAACATATATATTCTAGTTTGGACAAAATCCCAGACGTCGAGGGAAAAATGTGGTCGATTTGGCGTGGAATGACCCAGAAGGGAATTACATTGAAAGTTCGAATATTTTTAGTCGGAAAATAAACATCAATCTTGAGGTACGATTTTTTTCTGGCGTGTTACTCTTCCTCCTTCCCAATCTCTAGCATGATGTAAAACCGCTGATACAACTTTTCTAACCTCGCTTTCGCTCATAGCATTTTCAGTTGCCGAAAATGTTGATACCAGTGATGCTAGAATAAAAGAATAATATTATTTCATATTATTATAAAATTTCATAATTCAATTAATTCAGAAAAATACCTTTGACTACATTATAAAGATTTGTATTCACGAAAGTGAATAATTTTCCTTCGGAGGGTTTGACGGGGTTAAATTTCAGGGCCAGATCTCGTGACAAGCAGAATCTCATTATCTCGCCCACATTTCGAACGATTGTTGTTCGCTTGTTAATGAGATTTATGAATTTTTGTGCCTGCAAAAAATGTTATGATGGAATTATAATTCTTGTTTTGCATACGTAATAGATAAATAAAGACGAAAAAGTAAAATAATTTATTATAAAAGTTTACCAATTTTTGGCGAAAATCTTGATCTGTTTTTATTTTGTTGTCGAACTCTTGAAATTCTTCTTTGGTATTGCAGGGAAGCAATAATTTCCAATTTTGTTCAAAATCAGAATTTACATCACAGTTCACTGTTGTTTTCTCTAATTGTTGTACCGCCAGTTTAAGCTCAACCATTTGGCTACTCAGTTGGCTCATTCGTGTTAATAACGTTTGATATTGTTTCTCGACGGTGCGGTTTAAATCTACAATAAAGTTAAATTTTATGATTATAAAAATTGCGTATAAAGTATTGTTGAACGGACGAAAAATTTGCTGCTTTCAATCATTTCTTTATCTAACAGTTTATCATAATTACCTTTCAATGAATTATTCATTTGGTCCTGCAATGCGGTATATGATGAACTCGATGATTGTTGAGTTTGAATTACCAAAGGCATTTTTTCGGTTACTGATGGTAATTCGTCCGTTAAAAAATAGATTTCTGAATCACTCCCTGAGCTTTCCGAAATTGGTGGTGTACCTTTCTGTCTCTTTCCGCCTTTACTGGATGAATTACTTTTGGCTTTCTTCCCATGTGCCGTAATCTTCCCTTTTTTTGTATTTATTGATGACTCATCATCACTACTCTTATCATCGAAATTATCCGAATTTCTGTCGACTGAATCCGTGCCATCTAAAATTTTTAATTTGTCCGAAATTGTTGGGGTAACTTTCTCTCTCTTCCCGCCTTTACTGGATGAATTGTTTTTGTCTTTCTTCCCATGTGCCGTAATCTTCCTTTTTTTCGTATTTATTGATGACTCATCACTACTCTTATCATCGAAATTATCCGAATTTATGACGACTGAAGTATCTTGAACATCTTGAAGTATCTTCCTTTTTTTGTTATTCCCAACGTTGAGAGATTTTTTAGGGTATTTGGATCTGAGTTCTTTTCTTGTTGAATTCTCTGCATTTGCCATTTTTGAAAACACGTTGCACAAGACTCACTTATATGATCACAGAAATATATACGTAAAATGATCCGTTGCTTTGGACAATTCGGTACACACAAAATATCGTCGCAGCGCTCGGCAACAGTGGCAATGCAACCGCGATCGCGTCGAAGAACGAACAGCCGATTAGTTCAATTTGTTTACGTTGGAAACATATTTGTATGTACAGTCGAACTTCGATAACTCGAAATCCTCTATAAGTCGAACATTTTCTTCATAACATATAATTTTATTACATCGTAATAGATACACTTTTGCATATCCCAGTTTATGGTTTTGATATTATACTTATTCACATATGAAGTAGAGGCATTACTAAAAAAAATTCTCCAACACTATCGCTGAAATCAAATGGGACCATTTTTTTTTCAATATCGGTAATTTTAAATATTATAGTATCCGTATTTCTACCGCTGACATTCCACATTTGGAGACAGTGAGAATTACAAGGATACGAATAAAGTGCCTTTCTCTTCCTTAATATCTTTCCCGTAATTTCGATATTATTCACGTCATCGTTTGGGGATATCCACATTCTATACACTTGTACGATTTCATTATTATTCAATAAAACTGTATTATTCGGAAATACAGTGGATAAAAGCGCCTCTTTATACTGAACTCTTTTAATTGGTATTTTCCTCTCTAATTCTTTTAATTGTCTAGTAATTTGGATTGTAGGTGGAATATCAGCTTTTTCATTCCAACTATCAGAGATTTCATTCAATCGACGGCATATTTGGGAGAGAGGCTTATTTCCATTGCGAATAAGTCGTTTCATTCTTCCTAGAGCGTTTTCAAATGGAAAACTAGAAATATTAGATAAAGAACAGTTCATATTTTTAACATCATCTGCAAGATGAATCAGATTATGAACAATTCCAACCATAAATTCTTCGCTATATATAAATGGCGCTTTGGTCACAAATTTCTTCAAATACAATCTAGCATTTTTGCATTTATCCACGGCTAATTCTTTAGACGATAATATTCTGCAACCAGTATGAAGGAGTAAGAAATGTCTATATACGACAGTTGATAAAACTTTTTTAAAGATAACAGGTCCTGCATATAACAGCAAAAATCGGTATTCAGTGGCTTTGAATTTATGAAACTCTGTTAGGGATCTAGTCGTTCGTTGAAATTCAGCAGGTACTTTTATCTTTTGTAGCAAATTCGATAGTTGGATCTTATTACAATCATTCAGCTTCAACTCTTTCACATTTCCATCTATCCAATAGTGTAATAGTTTTTTCATAATTCCCAAATACAGCAAGTGCATGGAGTCTAATAAAAATTGGTTGATCATGTCAATGTTCGGATATATGCTAAGTAAAGGAGATATTCCTAAATGATGTTCTGTATTACTTTGATTTCTAAATGACAAATCAGTTCTTTTTTCAGAATTTACCAATGGATAAATTGTCCGGTTTTCGAATCTTGCGCCACGTATCGTACATCTCTCACAGGCCCAGTATCCTGCGTGACCTTTAATACATTTCACAACCGAACGTGCAGGTCTGTCACATATAAAAGCTTTGACGGATACAGTAAATGCTCTATTATCTATAGCGATACCAGTTTGTTGCAGATCGTTAATTTCATTTATAAATTGCTCCAAATATCGTTCAAGATTGGTTGGCTTTGTATTTCCGCAATATATGGCCACAGGAAAGGGTTGATAAACATCAGGATCATGAAAATTTTTACACAAGATTGGCCAAAACTGTTTTCTGCTGGATTTAAATAATGGTAAACCATCAACGTTAAACATCAATGGTATATCATTATTTTTATGGATCTCTGGATTTACACATTTTTGAAGAACTTTACTTATCCCAAAATACACAAACTCATCATCGATGCCATTAAAGCTTTCGATGGTATAATTGATGGATGTTGTACCTAGAAATGTTTTGGCTGTCTTAGGTAAATTAGGATAAGAATGTCTCCTTAATATTTTCATCAATACCTCCAACCGAGTATGCGGTATTGGTGGATCCATGAGAGCCCATTGACGAATATCTTGTATGTCGTCATTAAAGGCACAAATCTCTTGATTATCTATAATGTTATGTCCTGCAGCCTCTCCTGTCTCGTCTTCGTCTGATGACTCAATATCATCATTAATTATAGGTGGTATTATATTTCGATTGACTTCCGAGACATTTACAACATCCGACTCAAAATTTTCTGAATTTACACTCCCACATTCTTCATAGCATCTTCTGGTTTTGAGCATCACTATTGAATCTGCAGCTTCATAATTTACAAATTCTGGGCATTGCTGATTACTGGATAATTTACGCCGCTTACGAAGTCGTTGAACTCTGAGACGTGTGAGTTCACGAGTTTTCAGTTCTCGCATATCCGACATCGCAGAGGAAAACAATTAACTTAAGGGAACAGTCTTAGATATAGTATTGGGAATTCCAATTATTTATAATCGTAAAAACTCTATTACGTCAACGTAACCTCTACACGGAAGGTTGCGTATACGTCGATGTCAGATTTGACACTGCGAGAAGCTGACTGCAAAATAACCTCTAGTTTGAGAGGCAAATGTTAGGCATACCCAACTTGGCGCGCGCTCGGCCATCCCCATTTGAGCCACGTATGGCAAATGTTAGGAATGCCTAACTTAGGCGCGCGCTCGGCCGTCCCCATTTGAGCTACGTATGGCAAATGTTAGGAATGCCTAACTTAGGCGCGCGCCCGGCCATCCCCATTTGAGCCACGTATGGCAAATGTTAGGAATGCCCAACTTGGCGCGCGCTCGGCCATCCCCATTTGCCCAACGTATGGCAAATGTTATGAATGCCCCACCTAGGCGCGCGCTCGGCCATCCCCATTTGAGCCACGTATGGCAAATGTTAGGAATGCCTAACTTAGGCGCGCGCTCGGCCGTCCCCATTTGAGCCACGTATGGCAAATGTTAGGAATGCCCAACTTGGCGGGCGCTCGGTCATCCCCATTTGCGCCACGTATGGCAAATGTTAGGCATGCCCGACTTAGGCGCGCGCTCGGCCATCCCCATTTATGCCACGTATGGCAAATGTTGGGAATGCCCAACTTGGCGCGCGCTCGGCCATCCCCATTTGCGCCACGTATGGCAAATGTTAGGAATGCCCAACTTAGGCGCGTGCTCGGCCATCCCCATTTGCGCCACGTATGGCAAATGTTAGAAATGCCCAACTTAGGCGCGTGCTCGGCCATCCCCATTTGCGCCACGTATGGCAAATGTTAGGAATTCCCAACGTAGGCGTGCATCATTCTTTCCGGATTACGGCCTAATGAGGTAACAATTAGGCTTGCCGCAATTTAGGTGTACCTAATCATTTCCGCATTAGGCCCACATTCGTGTTTAGGCATGCCTAACTGAAATTCTAGTCGGGTATTTACAGGACGGATTAAACGAGGGATAGGATTAGAAAGGAGGATAGGAGTATTCAAGGTTGGAAAGGAATTCAGAATGGTCCAGGATGAACGTTAGGTCGTAACCTCCTTGATAGAGGTCATCGAATGTTGGAATATATTACACTTTGCTTGGTTTGGTAAAATATCTTTATTACTTTATCAATAAGTGATTCCGGTGTATGCGGCACGTAGTTGCTGCAAGACGTTCGACAATAGACTAAAAGGACATTCATGTATACCGATAGTAAACATAATTAAACGGCAGATGGCACTTCTGCGTCCATCTGCTTACATGCTTATGCCTATGTTTCAACATCGAGCCACCTTAAAAACTCGGGCGTCAGCTCCGAAAGGTCAGGTAGCCTGGTAGCTGACCCCGTGTCCAGGATCTCTACGACACCTGGCCATGGAGGGATTGAGGAAGGGACAGGGAAACTGGGATTTTGATGGGAATTTTGGAATGGGGAAAAAGGCGGAGGGGTGAGTACCTCTATGGGAGGGCTGGTATGGGGTCGTGGGGTGACGGCTTCTTGCAGCGAGCGAAGGTCACTCGGCGTTGTGGAGGGGGAGTCATCGATGGTGATGATTTCGATGTTCGGCGCTGCCTCCCTGATGACAACCGAGGAGGCGACCCTTGGTAGGAAGGGTGAAAGGCTTCTGCCTTCTTTGGCCGCCTCCCGGCGCATCCATCGTAGGCGGGACAGACGCCGGCTCTTCCCTCCCCCTTTTGGCCGCAGCCCTGCTGCGCTTCTCTTGCCCCAGCGATGTGGCATTTTGGTTTCCTAATGGAAGAAATTTATTTAGACATTTGTTATTTTTTTATTGGGTCAGCCGGGATTCTCGGGTAATCGACCAAGACGCGCTTTGTTCGCGTGTATGATTTTCGTTTTCCCTTTCCATGATATTTTTAAGTTCTGTGACGGGATTACCTCTAATGTAGTGTGTGGACCAGAATACTGGTCACCAAATTTTCCTTTTCGCGGTTCTATTAGAACGAAGACCGAGTCGCCCGGTCTGAAGGTCTCCGCGTTTATGTGTCTATCGTAATATTTTTTGTAACGTACTGTGGTTTGCAAAATTGTTGCCGTCAGAAACTTGGTGGTCCGATTGAGTGTATCCTCATAGGCCCACATTCTCTAACACAGTGGGAGAAGTAAGGCACACGTATTGTCGCTATTGGCCGACGCGTCACGTCAACGAATCGGTCAGCAGCACCGCGTGACGAAGAGAGCGAGCGGGGGAATTGGGGAGTTCCGCGGCAGAGAGTGGGGCGGCACGAGCGAGGTAGCCCCCTTGCCCCGCTCCTCAACTGGATGCCAACAATTTTGCAAACCACAGTAATTTTGATTGATTTAGCTTTTCTGCTGCAGCGGTTTGCAGCTCTTGCATTCTTATGCTTAACTTCGAGAGGTATTGGTTATAGGTTTCGTTCTCAAAATCTTCGGGCAGTCTTTTCCGACTGGGTACCCGGGCTATTTTACCGAACACTAATTCATGTGGAGTGTATCCAGTGCCCTCGTGGACGCTGGTATTATAAGAGAACGCGGCCATGTCGGTCCATTCGTCCCAGTCATTGTATTTACTAATAAACATTTTCAAATATTCCGTTAGGACGAGGTGCGATCGCTCTAGAGAGCCGTTAGTCTGTGGGTGAAAAGCTGTGGTTCTAAATTGTTCGATTTTAAATTTTTGCGCTATGGTTTTCATGAATTTACCCGTGAAATTAGCTCCTTGGTCAGTGAGGATGGCTCTGGGAGCTCCGAACTGGCAGATAAATTTTTTATAAACGCATCTGCAACTTTTACCGATGTCGATTGTTTGAGGGGTTCGCACACGAAGTATTTTGTTAATAAGTCTTGCATGGTTAATATATACGTATGTCCATTTCTTGTGGTAGGTATCGGTCCTACTATATCTAGTGCTATTTTATCAAAGGCGCGCCCAGGCGTGTCGGTAAGGATCATTGGCTGCCTGGTTTTAACACGAACGAGTTTTTTCTTTTGAGAGTAGAATTGATAATAGTCCTGACATAATTTTTGTACTTGTTTATTAATTTCCTTCTTGTGTATTGGAGGGAAGCGGTATTGTTTGGTATTGATAGGCACCGGGTCCGTTGTCTGGATTCCATACTGGATAGCGTTCGTATGACCCAACTTCTCATCTGGTAGATGGAAAAGATCATGGTACTTATTCAAAATTCCTTGGACATGAAGTTTTTCCTCCGGATTCATGTGTTCCGTCGAAATTAAGTCGAGCACTTTTTCCATTCTTGTTGCTGGTTTTTCAGAATTCATTGATAATTCCGCACCCCACGCAATATTAAGAGACTGAGGGACATTTGGGTAAAGGGTTGATTTTGCATAATGCACAGGGGACGAGAATGAGTGCACTTTATCGGGTGCCTCTATTTGGTGGATCAACGGATCCTGGGGTAAAAGGGATTTGTTTGAATCTAGGGTGGGGATAGGATTGACGCATTTTGACGTCATAGTCTCTTTTTGTCGTCTTTGTTTGGGTTCTGGAATCACAATTTCGAATTCTTCCAATTCAACAGTGGGTATTGTGATCGTTGTGTCCATTTCGTTAGAATTTATTATTTGTAAGTAAGCTTTGCCGTCCTGGTTACGGACAAGAGCGTTACCAGCATGAATCCCAGTGCCTAAGTCTAACCGGGGTAAATATCCTTCCTTTATATTTGAATTTGATACGTTTACGAAGGAAACGGTTTTTGACCTAGCGGGTAGCACGATTTGAGCTTTGTTTACAAACGGAATGGAATTTCCATCGAATTCCAATTGCTTCTTTGAATAATGTATCGATGAATTTTGTTTTATGAAAAATTCCGTTCCTAGTATGCCGTGTGGTTTTATAGGGAAATCGTTTTCTACTATGTGGAACGTCACGTCGTTGCCCAATAGAGTTATTTTTATTGTCCCAATGGTGGAGACGAGGTCCTTTGCGATACCTTTAAGTTGTAAATTTTTATTCGTGTCTATATTCTGAGATTGTTTTACGGCGTGAATTTTCAATATGTTCACTTCGGAACCAGTATCGATCATTAATTCCGGAGTTATTTCGAAGTCCGGGGACTGGATTATTACGGATGGGGCTTCGTCAACGTTATTCAACCATGCGGTGGCGATCCTTGTTTTGGTATTCCCGCTTCCGCTTGTATTATTATTGGACGCGCTCCTGCTTGGCCCGTTCCACGGTACGCGTCCGTTGTCGACCGTGGGGGCAGGGCGTTTCCCGAATCTCGTTCTTGGAAGGTTCCAGGGTTTCTCTCATTTTGGTTAAACATTCGTTTTCTACATTCTGAGATTAGGTGTCCGGGCTTTTTGCAATACGCACAGATACGCAATTCCGTAGGCCTTGAGGGAGGAGGTCGAGTTTTGTCCCAGTAAGGGAGCAAAGGGGTATGAGATGCCTGATTTCCATATCCCGTAACCCTGTTTTGGGGATATCGTTCGGAAGGTTGGGAGGCTACCTGTTGATTACTTCTGCAGGACAGTGCGTCGTGTCCTGCCTTATTGCAGATTTGGCATACTAATTTAGGAGCTTTTTGTTCTGTAAACCTTTGACGGTCCCTTTCTATTTTTTTGTCTACGAGTACAGCCAATTCAAAAGCTTCATCGAGTGTTTCAAAGTTATGTTGAAACAGCCTTGTCCGTATATGGGGCGGAAGCCCGTCCACAAATGAATCCAACGTTAAGCGATCTAGATCCTCTGGGTGATTCCGTGCAAAGTCGCGATAATATTCCCTGTCTTCTTCCAAAATAGCGAATCGGAGATCCTTAACGCGAGAGATGTATTCTAGTACGTGCTCATTTGTTCCTTTGATAATGTTTGCAAGTTCTCCTCGATAATGATCCGATGTTTTCGCGGGTGAGAATGTGCGTTTCAGTTGTTTTATTAAATCGTTTACAGAGTCAAAAACCCTATCTTCAACGGCGAAGCAGGCGTGGTCTTGCAGTTTATTGCGCAACAACCTCGCCAGCTGGGGTTCAGCCTGCGGGGGAACCAGTGCTTTAGCCCTATTGCAAGCTCTCGCGAATTGCTCCACTGGTATATTATGTCCATTAAAACTAGGGACGGTTTCTATAGCGTCCTTTAACGTGATCTGGGGTATTGGATCCTGGTCCGGACTTTTGTTTTGATTCGATACTTCAGGAACATTATTATAATTGAATGGTTCCGGAGGTTTATTACGATTCAATACCTCTGGAGTTTTGTTATAGTTTAATAAAGGTTTTCTATCGAAACGGGAAGAACCCGGCGTGCCAAAATTATTTACTTCTGGCGGGGGTGCAATTAGTTGTTCTAACATATCGCGGATAGTTTGAATTTGAGCATTGTGACCTTCTGACGCGGGACCGCCCGATCCTGTAGCCATGCCCGAATGCATATTGGGTTTTTTACCAATAGCAAATTTTTCGTAACTTCTTTCGATCCTTGTTTGTTTTTCTTTTAGTAGTCGTACTTGTTCTAATAAGTTGGCAATCGCGGTATCTGTATTATTACTTTCGGAAAGGTTCGCATCTTGGTCGATTTCGCGGAATTCTTCGATATCGCTGTGTTCAGACATTTTGAATTTGACTACGTCTATTATTTTAGGGTGTTTTAGGAAGTTCCCTATATTTAGCGTACGGCAGCAGCTATTCAAAATCTATGATATTCTCTACCCGGGTAGTTATTATCGAATCGGTTGGCGTTTCTATTTGAAAAGTGATTTTGTTCGGTGCACGCGGCACAATTTTCTATAGGGCGCACTTTAAGCAAAAGATTTCTGCAACGAGGGCATTCAGGGAATATATCATTAGGTTGGTGGTAGTGTACTTGATTTATTTCATCTACTTCTACCGGATTTGAATTAAAACAGGTTAAACAAATTTTTCCGCCTTCCGTGGTCGTAACTGCTCCTCCCGAAACACAAATCAATGCGTTTGAATCTGTCAAAACGCTTCGCAGCCTGCGGCTTGGGTAGAATAGGGCGCTACGAAGTTGAATTTGGTCGCACATACTAGTGCTAGGATATCGTGGGTTTAGGGGCAAATGAACGTTCCACTTTGTGACTAAAATTATGTCACGGTTGGTTTTTGTTCACCTTTTTTTTTTAAAAATCGTTTTCGTCTACTAAGTCAAAGTCCTCATTAGAGAGGAGGTAGTACTCCGTGCACACGGTGCACCTATCTATGGGACGAGTTTGGTATATTACGTTACTGCACCGAGCGCAAGGGGGAAACAAAAAAGACGTTTGGTAGTAGTGAATTAGGTATACTGTCCCCGTATTCGGGCGAATCCGTATGGAGGCGATATGCACTCTAATATAATAATAATTATTAATACTTACAGTTGGTTGCCGTAATTGGTTGTTGTAACTAGTTTTATATTTGAAGCTTGAACATGGTAATCCGCTCCGCGGGTGGTCCGATCCCTTTTTATAGGGCAGTCGATCACTCCTTCTCCAGGTTTGTCACATGACAATTAAAGCCGCGTATTCATCTGTGCATTCGCCCCGAATGTGCATCGGGCGCGCACCAATTGGCGAACCGTTCGGCGCGCGTTCGGTTCGCCAATTGGTGCGCGCCCGATGCACATTCGGGGCGAATGCACATGCGAGTGCAAAGGAAACGAAAAACATTGTAATCAACGCCGGAGATTGGGTACCGGGAAAAACAAACCCAGCGCCAATAATAGACGGGATATCAAAAATTCCCATCCCCTGGTGTCTGATACTGATCGAGCAATAAAAGGTAAGCAGCATAATATTCAGCATTATTTCCTTTAAACTGTATACTCAACTATCCCAGAGCGTAAGTCCCTGGACTAGCTCGAAAGCGGATAAAAATATAAACTCCTTTAAAAATCGCGCCCCAAATAGGAACTAGGGACGTAACATAGGTATTTTATTGATGGCAGCGGTGGGATTGTCCGCAATAGTTGAGAAATCAAATCAGTAAAATCAAGCGTGTAAAATTAAGAATCATGTCGGATCATGGTGAAAAGGACGAAGAAGAATTGCGAAAGCAAACAGAAATAATCCGACAGGCAAAGGCAGCGTTAGAATCAAAGAGTGATTTGACCCCTACCGAAACTTTATCTCAACTCCTCACAATAATAACGTTGTGGAATGAAAAATTCGAACATTTGGATGAAAGATTCGAACATTTAAAATCAGTAACAGAAAGAGTAAAAGGATTAGAGAAAGAACGTGCCGAAGACGCACACAGTATTAAATCTGAAGTAATTACCCCATATCCGACCGTAAAACGTGCAGTACCGCGTGAATTAGACGTTCACGACGACGTTCAATCCAAAGAGGATCCGACGGGCGCAAAAATTCCAATCAAACTCGCGTTAGAAGCAGTTCCTTTCTTCGATGGCTATAGACCATCTGTTTTTCAATTCTTAAAAGCATGCGAACGGGCAAAATCAATGTTAGCCCCTCAGCAAGAAATGCAATTAACGAAATTATTAATGAATAAATTACGCGGACATGCTTTAATTGCGATAGGCGATTCTGATCTAATCACGTTAGACGAATTCGGGAATAAATTAAAGCAGTACTTTGCGCCGTGTAAAAACGTGAATCAATATAAAGGCGAATTGGGAAATACATTTAAAAAACAAGGAGAAAATATTCTCGATTATATAACTCGCGTTCAAGATTTGCGTTTAGCTATAATGGACGGAGAAAAACGTAATAATGGGGAAATATCCGCTACGCTCCAGGAAAATATTAATGCGGACACGTTAGAAGCTTTTATTAAAGGATTACCTCGCGAAATTTCTTTACGTTTGAGACAAGAAAGTCAAGGATTAGAGCTGGACGAAATCTATGCTCTATCCGTAAAAGTTGATAAAGAAGTCAAAATAGAAGATGAAAGAATGAAGACAAGTTCAAATATTCGTCAACAACCCGTGTCCTGCGATCAAGGAGCGAATTCATCGGTACCCCCAAAATAAATCAAATTCCGGACCCCCTAAATACGAAGGAGCCATACCAAAATGGCAAAATAATCAGCCGCGAAATAGCGGATGGCAAAACAATGCTACACGAAATAACGCGTGGCAACCAAATTCATCGCGAAACAGCGGAGCTGCAACATCGCCACCAAATCAATCAGAAATTTCTTGCAATTATTGTAAGAAACCGGGACATTTGATTAAGGATTGTTTCAAGTTCAAGGCCAAAATAGAATCAGGGGAAATAGTCCCATATTCAAGAATGAATCAGGGAAACCAGCAGGGCCATCCGGAAACGTCTGGCGCAATCCGGACTGGAAACCCTCCAACGCGCCAGAAAATAATGAAAATAGAAGTCCCAAAAACGGAAGAAGTAAAACCATCCGGAAAATCAGCACCCTGGAAACCGACGTTGGAAATCGAGGAAAAGAAGTCGGTGAAGGAAAACGAAACCAAGGAGGACTCGATGGAGGAAGAAGACGAACAAATAAACGAACAGTAACTGTTCCTATTAATACCGTACGAAATATTCCTACAATACTAATTACATCTCCAAATCTGGAAGGGAAGGCACGATTAATGGTTGATTCGGGATCCGATGTCAACCTCATCAAGAAATCAATGGTAACAGCATCGACAATCGTCAACACTCAAGAAATCATATATATCCGTGGAATAATCGATTCGAATCAAGCTACCTTAGGGACTGCATCAATAATGATTGCGAATCATCCAGTGAATTTCCACGTGGTAAACGACTCACTGTTTGACGATGAAGACGGAATCTTAGGATCCGAATTTCTGTTACATCAAGAAGCCAGCATCGATTATGCGAAAAGGCAAATCAAGTGGGGAAAAAACTATATTCCCTTTAATACATACGAGGAGATATTCGTGCCAAAAAGAAGTTCAGTCCCTTTCCATATTAATATTGCAAATCCAGAACTGCGTGAAGGATACGTAGGAAAATTGCACGTCAAAGAAGGAATCTATTTGGGAAATATCTTAGTGACAAATCGAGAGGGTAAAGCCCATATGAGAATAATAAATAGTACGGACGAGGATTGTAATGTTGTAGTACCTACAATTGAATTACTTCCATTTGAAGAACGTTCCTATGAACGATGTAATTTAACAAAGATATCGAATGAAAATCGATTTGAAGAAATCTTGAAACTACTGAGGTTGGATCACTTAAACAAGGAAGAAAAGGAAAATGTGATGCAACTAATAAAGGAAAACGAGGATCGTTTTCATCTAACAGGAGAAACTTTGGAAGGAACAGATAGCATATAACATAGAATTCATACTACGGATGATATACCGATAAATACTCGGCAGTATCGATATCCACCAGTTCATAAAGGTGAAATAAATCAACAAATAAAAGAATTATTGGAAACCGGTGTGATAGAATCATCCTCATCTCCGTATAGTTCTCCCATATGGATTGTTCCTAAAAAACCAGATTCAAAAGGGAAAAAACGATGGAGAGTAGTAATCGATTATCGTAAATTAAACGAAAAAACGATAGGTGACGCGTATCCTCTACCAAATATTACAGAAATTTTGGATCAATTAGGAAGCGCAAAATATTTCTCTATATTCGACTTAGCATCAGGGTTTCATCAGATTAAGATGGCACCAGACGACGCACACAAGACAGCATTTTCTACACCATACGGACATTATCAGTTTACATGAATGCCCTTTGGATTGAAAAATGCTCCTGCAACATTTCAACGTTTAAAGAATAGCGTTCTATCAGGAATTCAAGGAACCGAACTTTTTGTTTATCTGGATGACATAGTAATATATTCCAGATCTCTTCGTGAACACGAAATAAAATTTAAAAGATTCATGAAAAGACTGCGAGAAGCAAAACTAATGCTTCAACCAGATAAATGCGAATTTTTACGACATGAAGTGATCTATTTAGGACACATAATTGACGAACATGGAGTAAAACCGGATCCAAAAAAGATTGAAGCAGCAGAAAATTTTCCTAGACCTAAAACCCCTAAAAACATTGCACAATTCTTAGGATTAATTGGATACTATAGACGATTTATACCTGAATTTTCAAGGAAATCGAAACCACTAACAAACCTATTAAAAAAGACAACGAAATTTATTTGGGGTAAAGAAGAAGAAGAAGCATTTCAAATATTAAAGAAAGCTTTATTATCTAAACCAATACTTCAATACCCGGATTTCTCGCACCCGTTCAAGGTAACTACGGATGCTTCGGGTTACGCTATAGGAGGAGTGCTTAGTCAAGAATTTACTGGCGACGATCTTCCTATTGCTTATGCGTCTCGCTTATTAAATCCAGCAGAACAGAAATATTCTACGATTGAAAAAGAATGTTTAGCAATTATTTATTGCGTAACACATTTTAGATCTTACTTATATGGTCGAAAATTTAAAATAGAAACAGACCACAAACCTCTGGTATGGATGAATTCAATAAAAGACCCAAATTCTCGTATTTGGAAATGGAAACTTAAATTATCCGATTACGAATTCGAAATAAACTATAAAAAAGGGAAAAGCAACCTTAACGCTGATGAAATATGCCTACCGATAAGAGCAAGAGAGGAAGAGGATTCTTCAGAAGGCGAACTGCCGCAAAAGAAAAATTTACAGTCAACTTCATCGGAAGATTTCGAAGGACCAATGACGAGAAGTAGACATTTAGCTTTTCCAGATAAGAAACTCCAAACTCTAGAATTCCCAAAAAGGAAACGTAAACGCATTCCAATACAGAAAGAATCAGAAGATGTAGATATGGAACAAAATACGTTATCGACAGAAACGCCTCAAAATTTGGAACAAAAACGAAAAAGAACCCTATCAAATGATTCATCAATTGCTGGTCCTTCACCAAAAAGGAAAATCCAAGAAGAACCAATTGACATCACAGAAACATCGCCAGAAGAAGAATCAACTGAATTCACAGGAACATCACGAGAAGAAGAATCAGTTCAAACCACAGGACCATTACAAGAAGAAGAAGCAATAGAAATAATAGATATATGTCCATCATCGCCTCAATTATCACCTAGAACAACGACAAGTAGAAACGAAAATACAATCTCTCCACAAAATCAATTAGTGATAAGAGAATCCAGAGATTCTTTGGCAAAAATGAAAGATAATAGAGTAATTTTCATCGGATTGGATGGAAGTCCAATCGATAGAGGTGCTAAAGAACTAGAAACGGAAAATTTACTACCAAATCATGTAGACCTTACCCTGGAAAGGGCCCGACCAGTACCAGATGGAGTCAAATATATAATAAGTCTACCAATCAAAGAAGATTCAAGAACTGCTATACGACCTGATAATATTTTAAATGGTCTCACGTCATTATGGGACGTAGTCACGGAATTCGACCTGAAATCATTCGCCATAAGTAGAACCCATAATATAGAAGACGTACCATGGAAATATATCATAAATAGATTAAAAGACATTTTTGAAGAACTACCGATTACAATTACCATTTGCACTGGTGACGTGGTAACACCACCTGAAAATCTGAGGGAACATATTATAAAAGAAAAACATACGTCGTCCAGTGGAGGACACAAAGGAGTTACAAAAACTTACCACAGGATACAACAAAATTATTATTGGGAAAATATGAAAAAGGAAATTCAAAAATTCGTTAGAGAATGTCAAGATTGTCAAATGAAGAAATTAACAAGAATAAAAATAAAGCAACCAATGGTCCTGACAGACACTCCAGGTAAAGCGTTCGACAAAATCAGCATGGACATCGTTGGACCATTACCAAAAACCAGAAAAGGAAGAACACATATACTAACGATACAAGATTTGTTAACAAAATATTCAATAGCGATACCTTTAACTCGAACCACGTCTGCTGATATAGCAGACGTATTTATAAAACGGTTTATTTGCCGATTCGGATCACCTAAAGCCATTTTAACCGATCAAGGAACAAATTTCACTTCAAATTTGTTAAAAAAACATCGCCAAACGATTCAAAATTAAACGATATGTTACTACAGCTTATCATCCGCAGAGTAATGGTTCGATAGAAAGATCGCATCATGTATTAACGGAATATTTAAAACAATATGCGACAAACGACGATAATTGGGATGATTGGATAGCTTTAGCAATGTTTTCATATAACACCGCAGTACATGAAGGTACTAAATTTTCACCACATGAATTAGTTTTCGGATGCATTGCACGAGAACCTTCTAGCGAAAAACCTATTGGTGAAGATTTGGAACCTACATATGCCGAATATCTAAGAGATTTATTTTATAAAATAACTAATCTGCAAACCCAAGCCCGAGAAAATTTGATAAAGGCAAAAACTAAATCTAAACAATATTATGATCGGAAAATTAATCCACAAGATTTTAAAGCAGGAGATTTAGTATATCTCTTGAAAGAACCTCGGAGGACAAAGTTCGCAGATCAGTACTCGGGACCGTTTAAAGTACTCGAATTGTTGCCTAATCAGATTGTTAAAATATTATCTGATGGAACAACTCGTATAGTACATATAAATAAACTTAAGCTTGCGTATATTAAATCCTATCCAGGATGAATAACTAAATAAATAAATTATATACAAATAGAAAATAAAATACTTAGAGTATCGTCTATTATAGACCATGATACTCCCAGTAGAAGTTCCCCAGGAAGAGGACGAAGATTACGCCAGAGCAATCGAAGATGTAATATCGACCCTGGTTCCGCCTCTTTACAATCGATTCGAACATTTATATTGCCTAATCAGAAGCACAGCCACCATATATGGCTGGGGTAATAAATGGATTTGTGACGTTTGTTACGAATTAAGTAACTCCAACGAACAACAAAGATTCATGGAAACAGGAGGGCACTGCATCTGTAATTACATGGGGTTATTGCGGGGTTCCATCTGTACTAAATGCGGAATCGGCATGGTATTTAGACGACCAGCTTTAACCTGTCCAGAGTGCACCGCTTGTTGTCTACAACTAGACCAAAATGATAAAGATCAATTGTTACGCGGAGAAATAATTGTTGTAGAATATATATAAAATAAAAATAAAGAAAGAAAGACTATCTTTACATAAATACCATATCCCTTATAATTCTCATAAATATATATGTATATATATGTATGAAAGGTGAATAGCCACTAAACAATAGATGGCTAAATCAAATTAAGTATAAAATACTTAGAAAAACCATCTATTACAGATATGAAACTCCCCGTAGAAGAATTCGAAGAGGACTGGGAGTATTATGGACCGATAGATGGGGTATTCCCTAATCAATATCCACAAGCGTATAGGCCCTTGATGCAGATGTACTGCGTAACCAAATCAATCATAAGGGTCTACACATGGGAAATGTTAAGATTCTGCACTAACTGCTACGACACTTTAAATGAATCCATAAAACAACACCTTGTAGAAGGGGGATGGCACTCCATGTGCAAATATACAGCATTAATGATGGCTTCCTCCTGTCATCAATGCGGGATATCTTTGGCAACCGTGACACCGGCTTGTAGGTGTACCGAGTGTATTGAGGAGTATTTGGAACTAACCCCCGGAAAATGGAATGTTTTAAATATGGGAGGATTAATTGATGTAATCACCAGATGGTGATAGCAACAGTTCAATTTATATTTATTATATTTTTGTGTATATATATATTTTTCAAATATAAAACATCTATTTTATCTCTAATAATTGTCGATTGAACGACTAACCCTCATATGAAAGGTATATACTAAATTAGTATAAGAACAAAACACAAAATGATTACAGATCAGAAACCGAATTTAATTTAAAATGGGAGTGCAACACGACCCCAGACAACCACGGGAAAACGATGGACATCAAGGCCCTATCGATGGAGCCATCCCTTATGACTTCCCCGAAACTTATTTACCTTTATTATTACTATGCTGTGTACGACAGTGTGTATACCGACTCTACATATCCGATACTAAATGTATATGCGCTGAGTGCTATGTACAAACGAATGTGGCACCAGAATATGTAATTGAAAATTATCTACATGCTATTTGTATAGAATCCATAGCGGAACAAATTACGAAATGCGACCAGTGCGGTAGAGAAATAGCGTGGATTAATGAAGCAGCCACTTGTGCTGGTTGCATAGAAGAATATTTGGGCCTAACCCACCAAGAATACGCAGGATTAGCACACGGAAATTACAAAATTATTGAATATAGGTGGTAGACATCTAAACAAATGCTACCCTACATACGTTAACCAATATATAAATATCATTACAAAAGAAAATAGAAATAAGAATAATCAATAAGCTTAAAATAATTCAGATAAAATTATATTTGAAAGAAAATTATATTTTAGTTTTGGTTTCAACTAATACAACGAAGATTCGGGTATACAACAGATACCTGTTATTTATAAGATAAGATTAAGAAAGTACGAAATATTAAAAGGATAAAAATAAATCGTTGTTGAGATAACGATAGTTAAATCAATTTTTTTTTTTTGTTTGTTAAAAGGGGAATTACCATGATTTTACCATGGATAATTCTATTCAACTTGAATCTCGTTTGGGCCCTCATTGGATACGATTGCAATGGGCAACATTTAAACGTGACAACCGTTTCATTAAATTCAGTAGGAGATTGCGAAATAAACCCAATTTCCACAACCACCAAGGAAATCTACATTCAACTTCTGCAACTCTCGGACTTCAACTACGTGGAAGTCATCCAATGCAAGCTGATAATCTCAAGAACTATTTATTATTGCGGAATGCACTCGCATATTTCTGCAGTACACAACGGTTTAAACGAATACCTTGAAGATTTAACCGAACATCAATGCCGAAACATGCATGAATATGGATCCACCGTCATAGGAAATAATGTCTATTTGGTGGGACTCAAAATGAACCAGACATCAACCCGGACATTCACCATGGCTGGATCACTCACCGCAGATGGAAAATGTACCGGAGCACAATTTTCTGATCCTTATGGATCATGGGAAACAGTAGTAGTACAAGCAATGGCGAAAATAACACTCAAAACCGCTCTAGTACCAGTACGACTGGAGCCTAATAAAATCATATTGAAATCTGGAACAATATGCCATTTTCAAAACGGATTTTGTGTGGATAATGAGGACGGACATACATTCTGGCACTCTTTTCCACCATCGACTTGCAAATTCGATCGTTATGATGTACTCTATGAAGGACTGGCATCGAAAATTACCGATACCAGCCAAACCGAAGAAAAATCACCTTCAGTATATGCGCTAACCACGCAGGATATTACGTTTGCTTTAACTCCAACAGGAGAGCAACATCTATGTGGTTATACGCTTATACAAACGGAACATCCAAAATTATTCATCTTGGAAACAACAAAAGAAAGAACATTTGCATCTTTACATAAAATTCCCGTAGAAAATTTGGATATTTTTACGTATGTAAACTCCAAATTTGTCTACGTGGAAAAACACATAAGAACTGAATTGAAAACTCTATACAGAGACATAATTATTCAAAAATGCTTATTAGAACAACAAATATTAAACAATGCTCTAATAATTGCTACGCTGAAACCAGACGAATTTGCCAATATAGTCATGAAATCACCAGGACATATGTACAAGTTAAAATACGTAAAACAGATGAATGTTATATAGAGTTACCTGTATCAAAAACCAGAACAATCGGAGACGAACACCTGAAAACCTTTGAGGGGTAGTTTCACCCCCTAAATATGTAAACAGGCCAAAATAAAAAAACACGTGTATCTTATTTTTCTGTCCCCTAAAACATAACCAAAAACCAGAACAATCGGAGGCGGACACCTGGGGAACTTGTGAGTACACGGGCGCGCTCGCCGGTAGGATACGCGGCATACTTTCGTTTTCATTCAGTTAGAGACACTTTCAAACCGAATTTCAACCTGACAAGTACGTAGAATTATGCAGAATTGTCCGCTGGAAGAATACATAGGGGTGCTGAGTATAATGCATCACAGTAAAATGTTTTTTCAGCCAAAACAAACCCCCGTGTACGGGGTACACGACGCGCCTGCTCGTGTAAAACTTTTAGGCGCGCCTGCCGGCGGGTTAACTAGCATGAGCGTTCTACTCCCCTACTTCTCCCTTGCACTAGTGGAACCGCCGCCGGCCGCCATGGCGCGCCGCGCATGGGAACGGCCAGCTGAAGGGGGGAAACTGGTGTAGCGGGTCGAAGAAATCAATTTTTTTTGCATAAATCAATAGTTGAATATTACGAGAATACGTTCCCAAAGCCGCAAAACGAAATTCGTAAAATTAAAGCAGATATGGCCAGTTTTCCTACGGAGCGCCAGGTTACCAGAAAACTTTAAGTGCGTTTTTCTCGAAACGACGGTTTCACAATTTGCGGGCAATGTAACTCCAAAAATATTCAACCAATGCGCTCCTTCTCGCAGGCCAGAAGATCATACCCGTCACTACTTAGAGACAGCGAGTTCGGGCTCCCATTTCTACGTCGACTCCACATGGTTTTTCGAGGAACCACCGCAGTCTTGTATCTAGAGACGCGGTAGCGTCTCGAAGCCAAGTACATGACACCCTGTATACATATATGTATGTCGCTATCATTTACTCGTCGCCCGGCTAAATCAACCTAACCTGACTCGTATTTCATTAATATCTCATTACGCCTGCAATATTTTCTAAATTTAAAGGCATTTTTCTTATGAAAACCGCATATCAGCTTTCAAATAAGACCTTGATCAATAAAATCGGTCCACGCATAACAGAGATATCATAATATCGTCTCATGGATCAGTCGAAAACGGTAAGATTTTTCTTCTGATTCTCCAAGAAATTTTTTGTCAACATAATACGTATACGCGTTACACGCACACCTTCAGCCAGAACGAAACTATATGTGTTAGTTCTTCTATACGTATATACGCGTTACACGCACACCTCGCGAGTGTTAAATAAGGTAAGTTTTCAAAATTTGAGATGCCACGTATTTTTGGAAATATGTATCGTACCATTGAATTGCAATCATAATGCAGTCTCAAAAACAAGGTAAATTGACAAAATTTGAATTGCGACATGTTTAAATATCATCGAACTGTTTTTTATTTGTAACTAAACTCAGGATTTTATTTATGTATATATTATTATAGATAATTGAAGCGTAAAATGATGTTGGGATTGAATTTATCCTGAATTCTGTATATTAAGTAAGGGGTAAGGGCACAACGTGGGTATCCGTTGATGATTTACGTATAGAAAAACAAGCTTGGCCACGAAATGCTAAAAATGCATAGGTACATATTTTTCTTCGAATGGTGTTAATTGTGGTTGATATACACTTCAATATAACCACAAACCAGTATTGCCTTTTAATTATTAAATATCATTACATTTTTAAACATAAGCGTTTTTCTTTTAAACAAACTTTTTCTTTTCTTTAAAAAAAACTTAATATAAATCGGATCAAATTAAAAATTATCTGAAGTCATTTCCTAAGCAAATTATCTTTGTAAAAAGAAGTAAGATCCCCCAAAAAACTTAAAAAAAAAAAAGTAAAAAAATTACGCCAAGTACATGAAATCAAATAAATCACATAAAAAAGAAATTAATAATAATTACAAAGTAAAAAAAGATGTGAAATCAGAATGAGCTGCAAGTACATAAAGGTGCTTTCCCGCAGCGTGCAAAGGCGACACTGTGTAACACAATAAAAGACAAAAAAAGATGTCCGCGGCCTGGAAGTCAAATACTTGGCGTGGCCAGGCAAAGTATTCTCAGATCATCAATACCCGTACCTCCCCCTCGCAGGCTTTCAGATAATTTGTCCATTTAAAACTCAGGCAATATGAGTACATTTTCATTATATTGGGTTTTAAAATAATTGTAAGATCATTCATCCACACCGATACCTTTCCTCTCACAACCTTTCACATAATTTGTCAATTTTAAACTCTGTCAATATGAATAATGTTAGGATCCTCCTGCAGTAATGAGAACCATGTGGTACCGGCAACACATCGATTTAATAAAAGTTCATTTTTCGTTTTAGTTAAACTAGAAAGGAAGTTGAAGTTATTAAAACCTCAATCCCTAAACAGGTTATGAGCCCAGATTGTTTCTGGTGCGCATAAGTCTCTCGTGTACGTGAAGTAGCGAAGAGTCGGATTCAATTAATGAAGTGAACTGAGACCACGTGTCTGACATAACCTCAACCTTGTACATTGTATTTTCTTGTGTGCGAGTACGATTGAGTAATTGGGTTGAGCGTATTCTTGTCTGTGTAAAACAAAGAAAAATATGTCGGAAAGCAAAATCGATGCATCGTCGATCAATAAGTTTGATGGAAAAAACTACCATCAGTGGAAATTCCAGCTATGCTTTGAAATTGCAAAGGGCATTGAAGTAAAACCAGAGACAGTGACGACGGCAGAGGAAGTCGTGGCGAAGAAAAAGTGGACAAAGGATGATGCGTGTGCCATGTTCTTGCTAACCTCTGCAATGGACTATTCTCAGATAACACTCATCGAAAACTGCCAATCATCCAAGGAAATTTTAGACAAGTTGGATGCCATTTACAAACAAAAGACGGAAACCAATAAAATGTTAGCGCTAGAGAGGTTTTCGGGATATAAGATGGAGTCGAAGGACTCGATTGCTCAACATATTGCAAAGGTCGAAAACCTTGCGCAGCAGGTAAAAGACACGGGTGAAACGGTAAGCGATATTGCAATTATAACTAAAATTCTCGGAAGCTTGCCGCCGAAATTTAGAAGCTTCCGGCAAGCTTGGTTGTCGCTAGACGAGACGAAGCAAATAATCAGAAATCTAACGTCGCGTTTGATTGATGAAGAGACTGGTTTAACCGCGTCAGACGAAAACGAGAACGCCCTTGTAACGTCGCATGTAAACAAGACGGCTAAACGCGAAGAACAAAAACCGCGCTCGAAATTCGATAAGTCAAAGATAACCTGTTATAAATGTCAAAAGAAAGGTCATTTCGCGAAAGAATGTCATGGAGAAAGAAAGTTTAAACCTAAAAACCAGCAAAGCACGTATGATGGAAATTATTCTGCGTTTAGTGTATTGGAAAGAAATCCATTCATGTGTTGTGTACCAGGAAATTAGACACTCGTTCATAACTTAAACGATAACTTTATTTAAAAAAACAAAAAGTACTAATTTCGGTACATGGAGTTTTACGGAGAATATATATATATAGGAGCTCTATCTGCTTAAACGCTCAGTAACTGACTGCTGAAAAATGCGACTGCCCAAGGGTCCTACAGGCAGGCAGCCCTTGTGGAAAAACCCAAACAATGCCTCGCGCCCCCATCGGTTTGCCTAGGAGAGGGTAACGGCGATCGGAGTTATTCCCACGCTTTCTAATGTCTTTCTGCAGAAAGACAGGGTGAAGTGCTGGAAAGCGTGCTTCTTGACAAAAACCAGACGAATCTCCAATACCTCCCCTTATAAAATTTGGGTACGCGAGTACACAATGTACGAAGATACAATTTTTTTTTTTTATGGGATGTTGATGAAACGACTTACAATTAAATCTAATGATATGTAATACTTAGCAATAATCGTAAGTTCAGTGTAGGAGTAATATTAATACTAAATTGCTTAACGAGGAATACGACAGTGTGATACGATTTGGAATGTTATGATAAACTTTCTAAGCTTAAAATACTTTTTCAAAAATACTTATCTAACTACAGTTACAAAAAAAAAAAACAAATTATATTGACAACAATACTCAACGCACATTTCATGTAAAAATAAACACAATACATAAGTATAATATAATATAGTGTTTTAAAGTGTGAATGTAACAGATTACATTGGTGTAGTGCTCTTCCTAGCTATCGGGGTGCGAATTTTTGTACTATAGGGGTAATCCGGTGAAGATGCCACTTCATGTTCCATGAAATCCCCCTCCATGGATTTCAAATCAGGTTCCGTGATTAATCTTTGATCCTTGCCCCGAATGTTGTATGAAACCAAGTCCCTCGATATCTCTCGATACTCACTTCGAATATCGGAATCGAAGGTACAGTTGACAAAGTTTTTAATAACAGGATGTGTTACTTCTCTATTGCTAGAACTTTTCAAATAACGGAATAGTCGCAAGAGAAATTTGGTACATCCCAGAAAACGACAACAATTCATACAAAATATTGCCATTATAAGTCCAATTAGAATGTATAGCCCTTTGACGAACCAGCTTACATGTACTTCTGAAACTGGTTCCTTGAGTTTCTTTGATAAGGTTTCATCAAAGTCTTTTAATTTTTTATCTGCATATTGCAGATCAATAAGATCTATATTCGTTAACTTAACAGATTTTAATGGTACTGATTCAGGTGTGTTTCGATCAAATGGAGTAATACAGCAATCATTTTCAATAATATTGATTGCAGGAATATAGTAAGTAATATTCTTTTCCGCATACCGTGTTGTCTCCAGTAAATAATTATTACTATAGCCTTTACATTGAGCATCCAATTGTAATATTCCTGTTTGATATAAGGTGATATCTTGCATATACTCCTTGTTATCCTTGCAGAAAATTGTAACCGTGGACGGCTTTTGCAAGACATATACCCAACAGTTTTTTCCAATGTATTTAAATGCTTCCGATTGAAGCTTTGATGTTTCTTGTGTTACAATCCTCAGGAATTCGGGTTGTAAGTGATAACATCAATTGAATTTCGCATATCTCCTCATCTGTGGTCTTGCTGATATGCACATTTGTGCACATGTACATCTCATCTCGATACTCCTCACAATCCGACAACACTTGCAAGAATGAAAAATAGGTTTTGCTTTGGGATAGGAGTAGATATGGATATTTAGGTTCTATATAAGAGAAAGTTGATGTATTGTCATGTTGGATTGGGAGCGGGATTAATTCATATAAATGGAAATGCATTCGTTTGCTTAGTGGAAACTTTAAGACAAATACTATATTGTCCGTTATCGATAATAATTGTAGCTTAAGTAACTTATAAATTGTTGGTATATTTTTGTAAGATGGTTCTACTATTAGATTATAATCACCTTGGTACTTAAGTAATTGTTCACACAAAGTCTTCGGAGATAATATCTCAGGTGAGATCACGTTTTGATTGCCCAAACCGATAGCCTCTATATATTTACTATATTCATTTAAAACCTTTGTAATTATAGATGTCAATACAGTCATTTGTTGAGTAATCAACGATTGTAATGACAACGATCTTAAATATAAGTTTGTCTCGTTGGTAAATTTATTTACTAACTTAATATTTTCATTTATTTGTTTTTCATTTATCTCAAGAGTATGTAACGAGATATTTAATGTAGATACGGTACTGGAAATTATCTGAACCTGCGATTTCAATAACCTCTGTATTTGATAACTATCATTCGACAAAATATTTATACTGTTTGCATAAAAATGCGCATCATTAGCATCAGATGTTCCAAACAATAAATTCGATAGATACGAAATCCCATTTAGTAAACTACGTTCTTTCCGATTATTAGATTTTTGACCTATTAAATTGTATAACATCTCATGTTTATTATCCATGTTATGTATGTCTTCATCTATTAATTTTAATATTTGTTGGCAATAAACATTACTACCTATGACATCTTTTGAAAAAATATGACAGAGATTCTGCAATTTAAAGTAATTTACTGTCACTGTTTCTCGTGCCTCGTTTAAATATGTTATATTAAGAAATATTAATAACGTTAATTCCGTATTGGATATTTGTGCATCGCCTTTCTTATTATAAAATATTCCACTAGAATGGTTCACAGGAGTGTTTGTAAAATATAAACTAAATATCGGAATAGGAAATAGAAGGAATAGCAAGATTGACAGATTCATCTGAAACATAATGTTTCAAAATATTAGTATGATACTTTCGAAGTTTATTCCCTATTTTAATTTCTACAGTGCCATTTGAAAATACACGAGTTATTTTGAAAGGACCTTTGAAATTGGGTAATAGTTTTTTACTCAATCCAGGCTTTGTTTGATTTTGATACAAACAAACTAGATCTCCAATATGAAATTTTGTAGGATTGATTTTTTTGTCATAGTATTGCTTACTTTTGAATTTAGAAGTTGTTAAATTTTCTCCAGCTATTTTAAAAGAAGTATTCATACGATAAATAAGTGACTGAAGATAATCGTCATACGTATAACGGAATTCAGGTTCCTTTGTTATGGAGGAAGGTAAATATGGCTTTCTACCAAAGAAAAGTTCATGAGGAGTATAATTGGTCGATTTTTGAACTGAAGTATTATAGCTAAATATTGCGAATTGAATATATTCATCCCAATCGGTCTGATTAGGTTTTATATAGTGTTTTAAATAATCCTTTAAAGTCAAATGATATCTTTCGAGTGCGCCATTAGTCTGAGGATGATAAGGTGTCGTGGATAAATGTTTTGTTTTAAACAAATTACTTAAATTTTTCATTAACTCTGACATAAAATCTGCTCGCTGATCTGTTAAGAAAGTTTTAGGTATTCCGAACTGCGCGAAGAATTTTGTTAAAACTTTTGCAATAGTTAGTGCTTCGTGATTTGGTATAGGCTCTGCCAAACAAAATCGCGTTAGATCATCTTGCAATGTAAGAATAAATTTATTACCAAATTCAGTCAACGGTAAAGGACCAACAATATCAATTGCTATTCTCTCAAACGGAATTTCAGCTGTCGATGTAATTTCCATAGCTTGTTTAGTAGGCTTGAAATTTGTCTTATTTAACTGACAAGAGTGACATGACTTTACATATTTTCTAATATCTACTTTCATATGTGGCCAGTAATAGCTTTCTTTTATTTTGGCATACGTTTTATGAAATCCAAAATGTCCTGCTAATTTGCTATCATGATATTCCTGTAAGATTTTCGTTACTTCTTCCTGATCTTTAGGGATAATTCTCATTGTATTTAGAATACTTATATTTTTACTAGGGAATATAAATTTAATCATTTCAGATAGCTGCTGAATTTTTATATTAGTGTGCTTACTTGGAAGAACTAATACAAATTTATCATCTTTAATAATTTTCTTCAAATTTATCAATGATTCAAAAATATTTTTATATTCTAATCGATCAAAGTGCAAATTTTGAGGGAATGTTAAGTAAACTATCTGATTTTTGTTCTGCAATTTAACAGCACCGTTTATACTCGGCTTAAGATTCGTGACATCAAAATATGAACATATATAATCCGAATATTCATTGCTTTCATCCAAGTCTTGTGACCACATTATTACGATAGGATCTGAGACTTTTGAAAGTGGACCATTTTCCTTTTCAAACACTATTACGTCCTGATTCATATAATGAAATTTAATGAAATCCTGATATGTTAAAGCATCAGTAATTGAATTTATCATAACTTGCTTGTCCGATGTAAGTCGAGAAAGACCGTCCGCATTAGAATTGATTCGTCCTGGCTTGTATCTTATCTCGTATTCAAATTCATTTAATCTAAGACGCCAACGAACTAATTTCGAGGTTGGATTTTTGCAACTGAATAACCATTGTAATGGTCGATGATCCGTATATATTATAAATTTTCGACCAAATAAATAAGGTCTAAAATGCTCTACGGAGTTTAATATAGCTAGCAACTCCTTCTCAGTGGTCGAGTAATTTTGTTCGGAGCTATTTAATGTTCGAGAATAATACGCTATCGGCAAATCTTCACCATTTCGTAATTGAGAAAGAACTCCACCTACTCCTACATTTGAAGCATCAGTGGTTAACATAAATGGTTCTGAGAAATTCGGATACTGTAAGATTGGATTCTCTATTAATTTACGCTTAAGAGATTGAAATGCTTCCTCTTGTTGTCTATCCCAAGTAAAAGTTACAATAAAATCGTTAGTGGTTTAGCTAGCGAGGAGAAATTTGGAATAAACTTCCTATAATAACCTATCATCCCAAGGAATATTTTAATTTCTTTTTGATTTTCAAGACGCGGCATATTAATTATAGCTTCCACTTTTTTTGGATTAGCTTCTACACCTTTATCAGAAATTATATGACCAAGATATTCGCATGACTGTTTTAAAAATTCACACTTATCTGGTTGTAACTTTAATTTATTTTCGCGAAGTCTGGAGAAGATGTTTTTTAATTTTCTATTATGATCCTCTAAAGTTGAACCATAGACAACTATATCATCGATATATACAAAACACTGTTTACTATTTAATCCAGCTAAAACGTTGTTCATAAGTCGTTGAAAACTAGCGGGTGCATTTTTAAGACCGAAGGGCATTCGTGTATACTCATAATGACCGTTCGGAGTTGTAAACGCAGTCTTCGGCGCATCACGGGGAGCCATTGGGATCTGATGGAAACCACTCGCCAAGTCAAGAGTGGTAAAATAATGTGAGTGCCCTAGCTGTTCCAAAATATCCTCAATGTTCGGCAACGGGTAAGCGTCCCCGATGGTCTTCTCGTTTAGTTTACGATAGTCAATGACTATTCGCCATTTCCGCTGCCCTGAAGCATCTATTTTTTTTTGGTACAACCCAAAGTGGACTTGACCATGGACTAACACAGGCATGGAACTAAAGTGAACGCCGTGGCCGTTTTTCGGAGGCAACGCCTCCTTTCTCCCGCCGCGCGTCTTCGCCCCCGCGGCGGGCCAAGGAGCTTCGAGCGCCTCAGACCCGTACCATATGAACCGCGCGTGGCGCATTAGGGCGACACCCGTATCAATAGATTTCCGCATCACCCATGGGGTACTATTATCGATGCGTTTTTTTTTGACAGTGGTATCCCCTGTAGGCCTATTCCACTGTGTCACGCGATAAAAATGGATAGAAGAAACGCGTTTTACTATCAAAATTTTAAATACGTTTGGGAAAACTTAATTTTCGCGCACGTTTAGACGTGCTGGGCATTTCTAAAATATCAACGGGGAGGCTGGTCGACGTTGTACGTATTAAAGTTGAAAGCGAGGAATCGCTTAGCCGTGTGCGCTGTTCTGTCTTAATGGCACGCATTTTTAAGAACGAACATTCGCACAAATATGTTGACCCGAACATGGAAAAAATTTGGAGCGCGAAATTTCTAAGTTTAGGGTATGTCGATTCTTCCAGCGTTTTAAAGAATTCGGCTCCTTTTTCTTCCCTCGTTTTCAAAGAAATGTCGTGCTGAAGATCGCACAGTTCTTCTTGATACTCGAGGGCCTGTTCTTCAATTTTTACGGTGAGGGGATTCTCAAAGAGAATTAGATCATTTCTGAGCGAGTCGAAGTCAGTGAAACGCTCATCGAACTGATCTATCACCGATTGAAGAACGTGTAAATGATTATCAAAATCACACTCATTGCCGAATTCCTCGAAAATTACCCTACACGAGGGAAAAAAGAAAAAAAGTTTTTCTTCCAACAGGAGATGATTTTGATACACTAGCAACCTCCTACGAAAAGAATCGACGTGGCTGAACAACTGCGAAATAGTTTGACCGGGTTTCTGCAGTTTTAAATTTAATGTATTTAAATGATTAGTCAGATCTACTATAAGTGAGAGTTCACAAAGGAAACTCGCATCTGTTAATAAGGGGAAATATTCTGCTCCCTTTTTTTCTTGATATTCTTGCAAGAAATGGAAGATCTCATTTCTTATAGCAAAGAATTGACTTAGACATTTCGCTGCACTGAGCCAGCGTACTTCGCAATGCAAAGGGACATCAGTGTAAGCAGCGTTATCTGTTTCAAGAAATTCTATGAATTTCCTGTGAGATAGAAATTTATTTCCGCCCTTGATAGAGTTGATTAGTTGCGTCTGTTCGATCTGTACGAATGGAAACGTCTGACCGAAAATACGTGACATACAATGTTGGAAAACAGAAAACAGTCGCTGATACAATGTTGGAAAACAGAAAACAGTCTCTGTAACTGTAACGTATTTTCGTTTCCATTCGTTCAGATGGAACAGACGGCGAAACAGATCAAGATGTCTACAGAGCAAAGGTATTATCAAAATTTTGACAAGGTATGGGAAAACTTTTTTTTCGCTAAAATTAGTGATCGTACGATGTGTCTTCTTTGCGGATTTGAGCCTGCCCTAGTAAAGAAAAATGCTATTGAACGGCACTTTTCAAGTTGTCATGCGCAAAAGTATACATCGTATGAAGGCCGCGAAAAATTTGATTTAATAGAGGGGCTCAAATTAGTATATCAAGAAGGTCGTACGTATGTTCCTGAAGAAGCTTCTTCGGTGGAAAAAGCTCGCATAGCTTCTTACGCCATTTCTCATTTAATAGCAAAGCAGGGTAAACCGTCCACTGAGGGCGATTTCGTAAAGAAATGTCTCATTGAAGCGGTTAAATCCTTCGGGACGTGTATCACTCTTGAAGAAGCTGAGAGTATCGCATTGGGTAGAAAAACTGTGAGCTCCCGAATTTTTTATATAGGCGCATCCACAGAGCAAAAATTAATTGAACTTTTAATTAACTGTCGTTATTTCTCTTTGTGTTTGGATGAAAGCACCGATAACCGGCATACGAGTCAATTGAGCATTTTCGCTCGCATTGTACAAAATGATTTTTCGTATGTCGAGGAGCTTTTGGACTTCGTGCCTTTGCACAATACAACGACAGGACTGGATATTTTTAACGCAGTAGAGAACACTGTTAAAAAATTCCAGGTTGACTTTTCTAAATGCTCTGTAGTGGTAACCGATGGTGCAAAAGCCATGACAGGTGCCAAAATAGGACTGAACGGGCAGTTTAAAAAACGCGGGTTTAAATTCCCAATGATGCACTGCATCATTCATCAGGAAGCGTTATGTGGGAGAGATATAAAATTATCTTCAGCCATGAAGAAGGTTACGCAACTAATCAATTCTATCAAGGGCGGAAATAAATTTCTATCTCACAGGAAATTCATAGAATTTCTTGAAACAGATAACGCTGCTTACACTGATGTCCCTTTGCATTGCGAAGTACGCTGGCTCAGTGCAGCGAAATGTCTAAGTCAATTCTTTGCTATAAGAAATGAGATCTTCCATTTCTTGCAAGAATATCAAGAAAAAAAGGGAGCAGAATATTTCCCCTTATTAACAGATGCGAGTTTCCTTTGTGAACTCTCACTTATAGTAGATCTGACTAATCATTTAAATACATTAAATTTAAAACTGCAGAAACCCGGTCAAACTATTTCGCAGTTGTTCAGCCACGTCGATTCTTTTCGTAGGAGGTTGCTAGTGTATCAAAATCATCTCCTGTTGGAAGAAAAACTTTTTTTCTTTTTTCCCTCGTGTAGGGTAATTTTCGAGGAATTCGGCAATGAGTGTGATTTTGATAATCATTTACACGTTCTTCAATCGGTGATAGATCAGTTCGATGAGCGTTTCACTGACTTCGACTCGCTCAGAAATGATCTAATTCTCTTTGAGAATCCCCTCACCGTAAAAATTGAAGAACAGGCCCTCGAGTATCAAGAAGAACTGTGCGATCTTCAGCACGACATTTCTTTGAAAACGAGGGAAGAAAAAGGAGCCGAATTCTTTAAAACGCTGGAAGAATCGACATACCCTAAACTTAGAAATTTCGCGCTCCAAATTTTTTCCATGTTCGGGTCAACATATTTGTGCGAATGTTCGTTCTTAAAAATGCGTGCCATTAAGACAGAACAGCGCACACGGCTAAGCGATTCCTCGCTTTCAACTTTAATACGTACAACGTCGACCAGCCTCCCCGTTGATATTTTAGAAATGCCCAGCACGTCTAAACGTGCGCGAAAATTAAGTTTTCCCAAACGTATTTAAAATTTTGATAGTAAAACGCGTTTCTTCGATCCATTTTTATCGCGTGACACAGTGGAATAGGCCTACAGGGGATACCACTGTCAAAAAAAAACGCATCGATAATAGTACCCCATGGGTGATGCGGAAATCTATTGATACGGGTGTCGCCCTAATGCGCCACGCGCGGTTCATATGGTACGGGTCTGAGGCGCTCGAAGCTCCTTGGCCCGCCGCGGGGGCGAAGACGCGCGGCGGGAGAAAGGAGGCGTTGCCTCCGAAAAACGGCCACGGCGTTCACTTTAGTTCCATGCCTGGCATAGCTGATCAGATTTTTATCCATTTCCTTTACATAAAATACGTTTGATATTGTTATTTTAACTTTCCTTCTACTTACTATAAAATTAGTCACTATGTTTCCAACTTTAGTACCCTTCAAAATCCTTCCATCCCCAACTTTAACATTTATCGGATTTTTCAAATTTACATATTCAGTGTAATAAGAATCGTTATTTATTATATGATCTGAACATCCGCTGTCCAAAATCCAATCTATTCTATCGTTATCGCACGTATATACTACTGCTTTACCTATACCATAATTTTTTTGATCCACTTGAGTTAAAAAGGAACCTGTATCTTCTTCTTCGTAACCCTCTTTGTACGAATACTTAGCATCGTGATTTTCCGTTCCTGCGGTGCGTGGCTGCCAGCCTCTGCCCCGTCCTCTCTGACCATAGCTCCGTCCTCGTTGACCGTAGCCTCGTCCTCGTTGACCATAGCCTCTGTGATTTTGTGCCCAATGTTGCTGTTGCTTCTGGCTCGCACCTCCTAGCCACTGTACTCCTCCACTTGCTCCATCTTGCCACTTATTTTGGCAATTTCTCTTAATGTGTCCTCACTTTCCACAACCAAAGCACTGCATGTCTTTTTTTTCCACTTTGAATACGCTCGATTTTTTCTTGCCAGTTTCACTCGGGCTTCGTGTTTCCCACATAGTAATTTTGTTTTTTAGAAATTCACAAGTACGATCATCTTCTTGCATTGAATCAATTAAGTCTCCAACGTAACTTAGAGAATCTGGCAGCGTCTTTAACATGTAGTCAAGTTTTTCTCTTTCAGTTATTTTAGCACCAGCACTTTTCAATTTATTAATCAATTTTTCAAATTCTGTGAAAAAGGTGTTTGAGTCTTCAAAGTCTATCATTCTCATCCTGTCAATTTTATTCCTGATGCAGATTTGTAGTGCTGTTGACTCTTTCAAGTACATTTTGTCGAATTTTGTTAATATTTTGAATGCCGTATCTTCATCTCCAACGAACTCTAATTGTTCATTTGTTATACTACAATAGATGTAGTTCATTGCTTTCAGATTTTTTCCAGCCCATTCGGGTGATGTGTCTGTATCTTGTCTTCCACGTGTAGCTGGTTCATCACATTTTTTCCATTTCAAGTACAATAAAATCCTTTTTTTCCATATAGCATAATCACGTCCATCAAAGCTTTGAAGTGTAATTTCCTCATTTTTCGGCATTTTTATAGTTTCTGTATTATCCCATTTAATATCAAAAATTATTTTTTTCAATATCCAGATTTTCTCAATCTCTTTTATTAATGTTTTGAGCAACTGTTCAGTATTTATTTCCTTATTTCCTAAGACCATTTACACTGATAACTTTCACTTCGCTTACCATTACACGTGGCCACTTAACCTCAAAACATATGAACCAACAAAACCACGCTCTGCTACCATATTAATAAATATGATGAGGTTAATAAATGTTTTGATTTCTTCATTTTTTATTACTGCTTTTATATTCTACTTAATTATACTTTCTTTATTTCTGATTGCTTACTTATAACTTGATATATGTTCTCTTATCTTTCTTATCCATTTAGTCCTTGTTCTCCTATCTTCAGTTCCCCACACTTCTCTCTCTCTCTCTTTCTCGACTATGCGCACGCGCACTACCGCACACTCCATACTCATGCCTTACAATGTAACATATATAATTATACATATCTTAACATAGAGTACGCAGAGCGAGATTTGAAACGGAGGACGATGAAGGCTCTTTGATGAAGGGCTTATTGTATATCGCGTTGCGTTTCTCGAAGGTTTTTCCCGTCATAACTTTTGTACGTGTCCTTACAATACTAGCAGCTAATGCCCAAACTCAGAAGGCGTACGAAGGCCTGGGACTGTATTCAATAGCTTTTAAGTTACCGTTAGGCCATCCCCCTCCAGGGTCGACCGCCTTGAGCGTGGTGAGGGGGCTCTGGGAGAGCGGCTACGTTCCCCCCTCGGGCGCCGCGTGAGGTACCTGTTCCTTGCGCGGTGGCCGGTGGGGAATGCTGCCCTCTTGGCTAAGGGTCGGCCAACGAACTTCGGCCAACGAACTTCGGCTAATTGCTATAGTAAAGTAAAGTTAGTGAAAAAGTAACAACTAATAAGGATCTAGCAATGGTATATCAAGTCTTCCGGATAACTCTAGGATAAATTGACCGAGTAAAACTAGATAATGATAACAGATAAAGTAGTAAATGAGGAATTTGATTAATATATAAATAGCAGATAACTAAGGAGAGACTAGGATCGAGAAGAGTGCATAAATAAATAAATAGTTCGTTTTAGTGAAATAGATAATTAAATAAAATACGTAAAATTTGAAGTGCTACCTTATAGACTAACTAGATAATGAGTGACATAACCTTGAATTGGATACTTACCTGACTGGATTTGGGTCCGTCCGTAAAGCGAGGTAGGCCACCTGGTAGGAAGGCAGGGAGGCTGAGGAATGCTCCCCATATCTCCTATTGTGGATGGCCCTGGACCTGGTAGCGGTTGGAGCCCTAGTCACCCGGGTTGGATCCTCTGTGGATCTACTAACCCCGGGGGCTGGCCTGGGATGGCTTGACACCTATGGGCTCGAAGACACCTGACGGAGACTTGAAAGAAAAAGGGGATATGAGAATAGGTTCAGTCCGAAGCGGATTCAAGTGAGGTGAACTCTGAGCTATGAATTAGCCGAAGGAAAGAGAATAGGATGGGACAGGTGGAGCCCAGGATAAGAAGAGGACCGAGGAAGAACGAAGGAGGTCTAAGAAGTAGGAAGAGGATCTAGGAAGAAGGAAGAGGATTTGGGAAGTAGGAAGAGGAAGTAGTAGGAATTAGTGGGATTTAACAGGAGGATAGGTTAATGATCGGGAATGAGGATCAGGGACCGGATTCTTGCCTGGATCGAGATATAGGAAGATGGAAAAGGAAAATAGGAAGGAATAGGAGAAAGTTGGGAAGGGATAGGGGGCCCTGGCACCACCCCCTCCCCCCGAGGTTCGAAGTACAACCCGGGGCTAACTCTGGAGTTCGCCCCAGAGGAAGTAGGACTCTGCGGCGCTGGAGAGGTCCGACCTGGCTGGCGTGCCAGGAGTGCGTGAAGCCGCTGGGGCCGTTACAACCGGGCCCGAGTTAGGAGAAATCCGCTGGGCGGTAGGGCTGTCGCCCTTAAGACAATACATGATTCATGTCAGAGATTAGCCGTGCCTCGGATGTAACTACGGCGATCCCCGACCTGATGACGGGCCCCACGCGTGAAGTTGATAGCGCGGAGGGTTTGATAGCGATCAATGACATCGGGCTGAAGCAGCGGGCCGGTGCCACCGGGGAGGTCTCCCCGGAAAAAGCGACAGCTGCTCGACTTGGCTTAATGGACATGGACAACGAGAGGGACGGATTGGAACAACAAAAAAATGCGGAAACATCGATGGTGGCGGGGCGTGGTAGGATGCAAGTTCTCCGCCCGGCCCAGCCGGGGCTAGCAAAGCATAGGATGGAGATGGAGGTGTGGATGGGCGGGGGAGAGTGTATCCCAGAGACGCCCCCTGCGAAGGAGAGGGGGGTTATGAGGGGCTGCCCCCTTATGATATCACCTACGGAGCTCGTACACGTGACCGCACAGGGCGGGTTTCTCGGAAGTACGTTGATGAGAAGAACGCCCCCGAAGAAGATTGGTTCCCTGACGACAGCGAGCAATGCGGGAGTGGAAACCCCCCACCCCGCCCCCCCCCAAGAGGCGAAGGGGGCGGAGATGGAAGTGGAGAGGAACCTTCCGCAGGAGCCCAGAGGAGCAGATCCGGGTAGGACTAGGGCCCGGGAGGAGAGCGTCATGCCGGCAATCCCGGTTGTGAGGGGCAGGGAGATTTCCCTGGCTCCCACCTCTCGCGTGGGCGGGGCCAATAATGAACGAGCGGCCAGTAAACTGGCGGGGGTGGTGGCCGGTTTGAACGGCGTGATTGAGCTCTGCGCGAGAACCACAGAAGAGCTGGGGTCTAGGAAGTCATCCTCGAAGGTCGCCTCGGTTAAGTGGGTGATGGCCTTCGTGGAAAAAATTTCCCAATGCTGTGAGGAGGCAGTAGAAGGCGTGGCAGGAGTGTCGGCGGGCGCGGCCATTGGTCAGTGGCTGGAGGCCCAGGAACGCCTCCCTACTAATAGAGGGGACCTGAGGAAGAAAACCAGGGATGTGGGGACCCAGAGTGAGTATGGTGATGGGAATGGGGCCACGGACCCCGTGACCCCCCAGATGTGTGCTACGCGGAGGGGGGATGACCCCCCTCGGGAATGCTCAACGGGGAACCCCAAAAGACCAAGGGCTTCTCCGGCGGAGGATAAGGAGAGGACGCGGATGTCCAAGAGGAGGCTTAGGGACGGAGAGACGCCCGGCCCCCTGATAGCCACGACAGATAGCCAGGGAATGGGATCGGTAGCACGAGGATCCCCGCAGCTGGCGGGGCCCGATACACAATGGCAGCCGATCCTGACTAAGGGCCAGATTAGAAGGGCTAAGAGGGACCGCCGTAGGGACGACCAGCTCGCCCAGAGAGGAGTGGTAGACTTCCCTAGACCGCCCGATCAGCAAGGGTATCTGGATAGGAGCCAGGACCCACCCCCATATCCCCATTTTCAGGGACTAGGGATGCCGCAGGAGCAGCAATGGAGGGGGCAAGGCCCACGGCAACAGGGGCAGGCGCAGGGCCCGTATGCCCCGCAGAGCATGCAGCAATGGCCGGCTCTCCGAGGCCCAGGTACAGGGCAGCGGAAGGAGGCGGGGCCGTCCCCCAGGCAAAACCTAGGGCCAACTAGCCAATCGCAGACCCCGAGGGCGAGACCCCCCCCCACCCCAGAGGGCGGGGCCGGGGCGGGACCAGACCAGGGACCTGAAGCCCAGACTTAGGAGGAGACCCGATGCGGTCTTAGTAAACGTGGTCCCCCCTCAAACATATATTGAGGTGTATAGGGCACTTATGACCACGGGTAGGGCAGCCTTGAAGGGCGTGACGGCCGTGAAGAGGACGAGGCTCGGGCACATCCTCCTTGAGCTTGAGAAAGGTGTGGACGTCGAAACGACTGCAGCGGACCTGAGAAGAGCCATAGGTGACACCCTGGTGGTAGGATCCCTTCAGGATAAGACCGCCCTGGAGGTTAGGGATATATGTCCCCTGGCTGATGCGGGAGGGCTGGCGGATGACGTCGGCAAGGCGCTGAAGATTAGCCCACAGCTCGTCAGGGTGAGAGCGCGAAGAATGGGACCTTCGGGAACGCAGATCGGGGTAATTGAAGTTCCCACCAATGCCCTGAAGGGACCTGTGGATGGACTTAGGTTCCGCTCGGGTATCTCGGCGGCAAGAATGAGGCCCTTGCACAGAAGCACGAGATGCTTCAAGTGTCATAATCTGGGACATATTGCAAGGGAGTGTAAACTCATCCCGGAGGGGGGGAGAAAGGTGTAGAAGGTGTGGCGAGACTGGGCATGCAATTGCGAGTTGCAATAACCCCCCCAACTGCATTATATGTAGGGGCAGTGGGGTCACTGGGAAGAAGACGGCCCATGTGACGGCATCGTTGGCATGCCCTTTTAATAGAGTTGGTAAGGTGGCGGAGGGCCGTGCGAATACTAACGCGAACTATGCCCATACGACCCAGTAGGGATAAACCGGCCAGGGAAAAACCTTTTAGGGTCCTGCAGATAAACCTAAATAGATGTAGGTTGGCGCAGGACGTTATGGTCGAAAATGCATGGGACATGGCAGTGGACGTCGTCATCATTTCGGAGCCCTACAGGCCGATGCCTGAGTGGGAGAATGACGGCGTGGGAGATGCAGCCATATGGGTGACCGGGTTTAACGGCAGATTTGCCGTTGCCACCGGTAACATTAAGGCTGCGGGAGCAGTAACGGTTGAGGTGGACAGAACCCTGATCGTCAGCTGTTACTGTTCCCCTAATAGAAAGGTGGATTTCCCGGCCTACCTGGATGAGCTTGAGGAGATCATAAAGGAGATCCGGTCCCCTGGGAAGGGATTAATCGTGGCAGGAGATCTAAACGCCAAATCGGTTAACTGGGGGGGCTCCAGGACTGATAGGAGGGGCAGTCTCTGTCTCGGTCTTCTTGCTTGGCAAGGGTTGGACCCTGTGAAGCTGAAGGGGAGCTTCACTTTTAAAAGGAATGGAGGGAAGTCCCTCATTGACGTGATGGCTACGGACAGGGCTACCACGATGCGGCACTGTCGGAGCACGGTCCTCCCGAAACCCACTGAATCCGATCATCGGTATGTCCTGCACTCTTTCCTGAGCATAAGAAGCAGACCCCGTCACCCGGTCTGGTCGCCGTATGACTCGGAAGTGGTGGTCGTGGAGGAAATTCGCGACAGGTTTGTAGCCCTGCGGGCAGAAAATGCGGCAGAGGAAGAAATTCTCAGGGAAGCAGGGGGCACCGTTAATCAGGTCCCGGCAGCAGATGCCCTTCAAAAGGCCCTGGAACTCACGACGGCGAGTGTCCTCCGTAAGAAAGGGATCCCGCGCGGTGCCAAGAAGCCCAACCAGTGGTGGTCCGAGGAAATCACCGACCTTAGAAGTAAGATGCACGCGGCGAGAAGAGCGTTGAAGAGGAATAGGAAAAGGGGCAACGCTAGAAACCCTATCCTAGTGGAGGAGAGATGTGCCGCCTTCAGGGAGGCGAAGAGGACCCTGCAGATTGGCATATGGAGGGCCAAGGAGCAGGGTTGGGCAGGGCTTATCTCCATGGTGGATGGGGACCCATGGGGTAAGCCATATAAGATGGTCATGGCCAAGCTCAAGGGCAGAGGCCCAAAAAGGGTTATCCTGGCGGGCAGGGCCAGGCTGATAGCGGAAACCCTCTTTACTACCACTCGGGAAGGGCCCAGGATAAGTGGCGGGACCACAGAACGGATCCCGAGTACTTATTTATTTAGTTATTTTTATTTACTTATCTATTTATTCGGATAGCTGGGGGCAGCTGTGGCGTGCCATGGCCGGTGAATGGAGATGGGGGGTCGGTAAACGATCGACACATGGGAAGTTACCGACAGTAGAGGAGTTACCGACTGTCGGTAGCTTACCGGCATATGGTACGAGACCAATAGCCGGTAGGAAGCAGTTGGGTTACCAGCACCCGGTAACATGCCGGCACGTGGTCACCCCCCTCACGTATAGGAGGAAGACGGGGGAGAGGAAGAGGAAGAGGAATTCGCCCGTGCAAGAAAGGAAGAAAGAAGAAGAAGAAGAAGAGGAAGGAGCACGGAAGAGCTCAGGAGGAGGAACACCGCACCCCGGTGCAGGCCGACGGGAAGTAGTCCCGCCCAGTCCCCTGGAGGCCAGGGTGGAGCCCAAAGGAGAGCATTAGGAGGGGGTTTTTAGCGGGTATGCCCGATAGGGGTGAGTCCCGCATAACCCAGAGACACGCGCTCTGGGTATGCATCAAGCATTTTCCCCCTCCTCCAAAAAAAAAAAAAAAAAAAGGCCAGGCGAGGATAGTAAATAGCTTAATTTTTTCTTGCACATCTGCGTGCCAAACTTCGTCGAGCGGGCAACTGCCCGTCTCGTAAAAGCATTTAAAACTCCGCTTTACCTTTTTCCAATTGCCAACGTCCTGTAGGGGAAGAAACGGCTGCAAGTCATAAACTCATAAATCTTGCCCGAGCGACGTCATCTTGACCTTCGGGGTCGCGCTTACCTGTTAGACATGTATATACTGTATGTAGCCTATATAAACTATGTATTTGAAAGCGCGCCTCCACCACCAGCTGAGGGTGGAGGAAAGTGCGAAGGAAGGGGGCAAGAACGGAGAGATGGCCAAGGACAATCCACTGACGAAGCTGGAGGGGATGTCATCGTCCTGATTGGACAACAAGGCTCTAGGGGAGGACTAAGAGAATCTCGTCAGCAACTTCGTCGACGAGCTCCAGTCTGCTTTTCGATGGCGTGCGTTAAGCAGTTACGCATTATTGTGTGCTCTTATGTTCATTCGATTGTAACGTTCGAGAAACCGTTACGTGATGTGCCCGGGTTGGACGAAAACATTACGAAAACGCCATTAAGTGTGATTCAGTTATTACATAACCTTGTTTATGGTGAAGTCGGAGATCGCGGGGACCGACAGCGACGGTTATTTAAAATATATTAAACCATATTTGTATAATATTGTGTCGTCTAAGTCTATCTGTGTGTGTGACGTCCAGTGGCCGATTTGACCACTGGAGAATAAAGTGCCAGTCCCAAAAAGGGTCGAGTGCCAGTGAGATTCGTGAAAATTCGAATTGCGTCTTCGATGGTGATGATTTCTGAGAAAGAGGGCGAACCAGGATTTCTGAGAAAAGATAAGGAATCATGGCGCGCGACAGGATTGAACGCGTTTTGTAACACCTACGTGCACGCCCTTCATGCCGTGTGTTTATATTCGAATCGTGGGACCGATACAGCGCTTGCAATGCTCTAAACCAGCGCTGTTCAAGGTCGCTTACGCGTAAGCTTGGGGTTCTCCCACTCTCGTCCGTGTTGTCAGGGATACCGCGCGACGCTAACCGCGAAGACGTTTGCGCGGCTAGCTCGACGTGGCAGCCTTCTTAGCGTCGCGCGGTCTCCTTGACGACGGAAGGCACGCTGTGCGAGAGAAAGATTGGAAGGGGAAGCTGGCGCGTGAGGGGCCCCTACGCTGGACAGCTCTGCTCTAAACCAAGCGATGACGGATAAAAGTTACCGATAAAATCTCGCGCTACATCTGTCTTCGAATAACGAACCAAAGATACAGTAACTTTTATCTAAAATGTATTTTAATAATTTTTTTTCTAGATAACGCCCATCTCTGCCGCACGGGTCAGTGCGTTTTCCAAAGTTTTCACGAGAAGTTTTATAATCATTTTTAAAAAAACATGGACGCTGCAGATTACGCTCGACCACCCGTGACACGTGGCATGAATGCCGCTATGATGCAGCGATCTATCGTAAGTATTCAATTATACATAGTTGTGTAAATTTAATTGGTGCGCGTATTTCATTCGACGATATTATATTGAAGTTGTGCGTGTGTTACAGCAACTACATGGCGAAGTGGAACGTGCGTGGCAGCATGAGCGAGACGAGGTGATTCGTATGATCGTAAGTATGGTTTTTTTTATGAAAATTGAATTGATGCGCGCATTCAATTGGGCCGTCATCTAACGAAGTTGTACATTTGTTACAGCGTGAACGTGATAATGCCATGGTGGCGTGGAGCGTGGAACGGCAGCAGTGGATTAGCTATCTCGTAAGTGATGTTACAGAAAAATCATATTGGTTTTTGTACACCATTAATCAATGTTTTAATAGATTCGTAATTATAATATTTAGAATCAAATAGTTTTTAAATAAACATATTTTTATATTTTTCATTAAATTAGTTTTTGAATAAACGTATTTTATATTGAAAAAAGTTTAAAATATTTATTATTCGACATACATGCATGTATACTTAAATTATAACGTCTATATTCGCGTAAAAATAACGTTCGTATGGGAGGGATTGATATTCATGCTCGTGGGTAGAGAAATCAGTCGCCGTTGTCGTTACTCTCATCGCCGCCGCCGCCGTTATGCTCAGTGCTATAGAAATAAAAAAAATAATTCTTACATAAGTATTCGTGTCTCTGGATACGACGCGTAAAGTAGATGCAATATGTAGGACTTACATTAGGTTACGCTACGTATTCGCCGAGTTTCGCTTTGATGCGCTCTGCAGGGGCAAAGGACAGTTTATGCTGCTTGGCATACATGCAGGCTTCACAAAAGAAATTTTCTGTATTTGAGAACTCAATACCTTTGATTAGGTTCTTGGATACCATCTCCCTTATATATTTTACGTTTATATAACCCAATCTTTCGTGCCATTTACGTAAACTGTCCTTTGTTGTTACATTTACTTCTTGTGTCAAAACCGTTTTGAAATCCATATAATATAAATTATTTTCCTTACGTGTAGCAGTCGCGATGGGGATTTTATTGTTGTAGACAGTGGCATTCATACCTTCTTTTACAATTTTCATTCCTTTTTTCGCGATTATACCTTCTGAAAATAGGTTTTTGTTTAAGTTAGGGACATACAAGACATCAGTTATTATCGAGTCATACCATTCGCCATTTAACAATTTCTTAATTTTTACATCTCCTTTTCCTTTCGCCGATAATTCCTGTCCATTTCCTAAAACTACAATTGCATCTTTATTCAATTCCTGAAAAACAGCAAAGAAATCGCGACGATGCGTCATATGCGACGTTGCGCCACTATCGAAAATCCAAACTTCATTGTCTAGGTTCATGTGTTGGAGATTCGTTTGGTTTTTGTCAAGAAGCACGCTTTCCAGCACTTCACCCTGTCTTTCTGCAGAAAGACATTAGAAAGCGTGGGAATAACTCCGATCGCCGTTACCCTCTCCTAGGCAAACCGATGGGGGCGCGAGGCATTGTTTGGGTTTTTCCACAAGGGCTGCCTGCCTGTAGGACCCTTGGGCAGTCGCATTTTTCAGCAGTCAGTTACTGAGCGTTTAAGCAGATAGAGCTCCTATATATATATATTCTCCGTAAAACTCCATGTACCGAAATTAGTACTTTTTGTTTTTTTAAATAAAGTTATCGTTTAAGTTATGAACGAGTGTCTAATTTCCTGGTACACAACACATGAATGGATTTCTTTCCAATACACTAAACGCAGAATAATTTCCATCATACGTGCTTTGCTGGTTTTTAGGTTTAAACTTTCTTTCTCCATGACATTCTTTCGCGAAATGACCTTTCTTTTGACATTTATAACAGGTTATCTTTGACTTATCGAATTTCGAGCGCGGTTTTTGTTCTTCGCGTTTAGCCGTCTTGTTTACATGCGACGTTACAAGGGCGTTCTCGTTTTCGTCTGACGCGGTTAAACCAGTCTCTTCATCAATCAAACGCGACGTTAGATTTCTGATTATTTGCTTCGTCTCGTCTAGCGACAACCAAGCTTGCCGGAAGCTTCTAAATTTCGGCGGCAAGCTTCCGAGAATTTTAGTTATAATTGCAATATCGCTTACCGTTTCACCCGTGTCTTTTACCTGCTGCGCAAGGTTTTCGACCTTTGCAATATGTTGAGCAATCGAGTCCTTCGACTCCATCTTATATCCCCGAAAACCTCTCTAGCGCTAACATTTTATTGGTTTCCGTCTTTTGTTTGTAAATGGCATCCAACTTGTCTAAAATTTCCTTGGATGATTGGCAGTTTTCGATGAGTGTTATCTGAGAATAGTCCATTGCAGAGGTTAGCAAGAACATGGCACACGCATCATCCTTTGTCCACTTTTTCTTCGCCACGACTTCCTCTGCCGTCGTCACTGTCTCTGGTTTTACTTCAATGCCCTTTGCAATTTCAAAGCATAGCTGGAATTTCCACTGATGGTAGTTTTTTCCATCAAACTTATTGATCGACGATGCATCGATTTTGCTTTCCGACATATTTTTCTTTGTTTTACACAGACAAGAATACGCTCAACCCAATTACTCAATCGTACTCGCACACAAGAAAATACAATGTACAAGGTTGAGGTTATGTCAGACACGTGGTCTCAGTTCACTTCATTAATTGAATCCGACTCTTCGCTACTTCACGTACACGAGAGACTTATGCGCACCAGAAACAATCTGGGCTCATAACCTGTTTAGGGATTGAGGTTTTAATAACTTCAACTTCCTTTCTAGTTTAACTAAAACGAAAAATGAACTTTTATTAAATCGATGTGTTGCCGGTACCACATGGTTCTCATTACTGCAGGAGGATCCTAACATTATTCATATTGACAGAGTTTAAAATTGACAAATTATGTGAAAGGTTGTGAGAGGAAAGGTATCGGTGTGGATGAATGATCTTACAATTATTTTAAAACCCAATATAATGAAAATGTACTCATATTGCCTGAGTTTTAAATGGACAAATTATCTGAAAGCCTGCGAGGGGGAGGTACGGGTATTGATGATCTGAGAATACTTTGCCTGGCCACGCCAAGTATTTGACTTCCAGGCCGCGGACATCTTTTTTTGTCTTTTATTGTGTTACACAGTGTCGCCTTTGCACGCTGCGGGAAAGCACCTTTATGTACTTGCAGCTCATTCTGATTTCACATCTTTTTTTACTTTGTAATTATTATTAATTTCTTTTTTATGTGATTTATTTGATTTCATGTACTTGGCGTAATTTTTTTACTTTTTTTTTTTTTAAGTTTTTTGGGGGATCTTACTTCTTTTTACAAAGATAATTTGCTTAGGAAATGACTTCAGATAATTTTTAATTTGATCCGATTTATATTAAGTTTTTTTTAAAGAAAAGAAAAAGTTTGTTTAAAAGAAAAACGCTTATGTTTAAAAATGTAATGATATTTAATAATTAAAAGGCAATACTGGTTTGTGGTTATATTGAAGTGTATATCAACCACAATTAACACCATTCGAAGAAAAATATGTACCTATGCATTTTTAGCATTTCGTGGCCAAGCTTGTTTTTCTATACGTAAATCATCAACGGATACCCACGTTGTGCCCTTACCCCTTACTTAATATACAGAATTCAGGATAAATTCAATCCCAACATCATTTTACGCTTCAATTATCTATAATAATATATACATAAATAAAATCCTGAGTTTAGTTACAAATAAAAAACAGTTCGATGATATTTAAACAAGTCGCAATTCAAATTTTGTCAATTTACCTTGTTTTTGAGACTGCATTATGATTGCAATTCAATGGTACGATACATATTTCCAAAAATACGTGGCATCTCAAATTTTGAAAACTTACCTTATTTAACACTCGCGAGGTGTGCGTGTAACGCGTATATACGTATAGAAGAACTAACACATATAGTTTCGTTCTGGCTGAAGGTGTGCGTGTAACGCGTATACGTATTATGTTGACAAAAAATTTCTTGGAGAATCAGAAGAAAAATCTTACCGTTTTCGACTGATCCATGAGACGATATTATGATATCTCTGTTATGCGTGGACCGATTTTATTGATCAAGGTCTTATTTGAAAGCTGATATGCGGTTTTCATAAGAAAAATGCCTTTAAATTTAGAAAATATTGCAGGCGTAATGAGATATTAATGAAATACGAGTCAGGTTAGGTTGATTTAGCCGGGCGACGAGTAAATGATAGCGACATACATATATGTATACAGGGTGTCATGTACTTGGCTTCGAGACGCTACCGCGTCTCTAGATACAAGACTGCGGTGGTTCCTCGAAAAACCATGTGGAGTCGACGTAGAAATGGGAGCCCGAACTCGCTGTCTCTAAGTAGTGACGGGTATGATCTTCTGGCCTGCGAGAAGGAGCGCATTGGTTGAATATTTTTGGAGTTACATTGCCCGCAAATTGTGAAACCGTCGTTTCGAGAAAAACGCACTTAAAGTTTTCTGGTAACCTGGCGCTCCGTAGGAAAACTGGCCATATCTGCTTTAATTTTACGAATTTCGTTTTGCGGCTTTGGGAACGTATTCTCGTAATATTCAACTATTGATTTATGCAAAAAAAATTGATTTCTTCGACCCGCTACACCAGTTTCCCCCCTTCAGCTGGCCGTTCCCATGCGCGGCGCGCCATGGCGGCCGGCGGCGGTTCCACTAGTGCAAGGGAGAAGTAGGGGAGTAGAACGCTCATGCTAGTTAACCCGCCGGCAGGCGCGCCTAAAAGTTTTACACGAGCAGGCGCGTCGTGTACCCCGTACACGGGGGTTTGTTTTGGCTGAAAAAACATTTTACTGTGATGCATTATACTCAGCACCCCTATGTATTCTTCCAGCGGACAATTCTGCATAATTCTACGTACTTGTCAGGTTGAAATTCGGTTTGAAAGTGTCTCTAACTGAATGAAAACGAAAGTATGCCGCGTATCCTACCGGCGAGCGCGCCCGTGTACTCACAAGTTCCCCAGGTGTCCGCCTCCGATTGTTCTGGTTTTTGGTTATGTTTTAGGGGACAGAAAAATAAGATACACGTGTTTTTTTATTTTGGCCTGTTTACATATTTAGGGGGTGAAACTACCCCTCAAAGGTTTTCAGGTGTTCGTCTCCGATTGTTCTGGTTTTTGATACAGGTAACTCTATATAACATTCATCTGTTTTACGTATTTTAACTTGTACATATGTCCTGGTGATTTCATGACTATATTGGCAAATTCGTCTGGTTTCAGCGTAGCAATTATTAGAGCATTGTTTAATATTTGTTGTTCTAATAAGCATTTTTGAATAATTATGTCTCTGTATAGAGTTTTCAATTCAGTTCTTATGTGTTTTTCCACGTAGACAAATTTGGAGTTTACATACGTAAAAATATCCAAATTTTCTACGGGAATTTTATGTAAAGATGCAAATGTTCTTTCTTTTGTTGTTTCCAAGATGAATAATTTTGGATGTTCCGTTTGTATAAGCGTATAACCACATAGATGTTGCTCTCCTGTTGGAGTTAAAGCAAACGTAATATCCTGCGTGGTTAGCGCATATACTGAAGGTGATTTTTCTTCGGTTTGGCTGGTATCGGTAATTTTCGATGCCAGTCCTTCATAGAGTACATCATAACGATCGAATTTGCAAGTCGATGGTGGAAAAGAGTGCCAGAATGTATGTCCGTCCTCATTATCCACACAAAATCCGTTTTGAAAATGGCATATTGTTCCAGATTTCAATATGATTTTATTAGGCTCCAGTCGTACTGGTACTAGAGCGGTTTTGAGTGTTATTTTCGCCATTGCTTGTACTACTACTGTTTCCCATGATCCATAAGGATCAGAAAATTGTGCTCCGGTACATTTTCCATCTGCGGTGAGTGATCCAGCCATGGTGAATGTCCGGGTTGATGTCTGGTTCATTTTGAGTCCCACCAAATAGACATTATTTCCTATGACGGTGGATCCATATTCATGCATGTTTCGGCATTGATGTTCGGTTAAATCTTCAAGGTATTCGTTTAAACCGTTGTGTACTGCAGAAATATGCGAGTGCATTCCGCAATAATAAATAGTTCTTGAGATTATCAGCTTGCATTGGATGACTTCCACGTAGTTGAAGTCCGAGAGTTGCAGAAGTTGAATGTAGATTTCCTTGGTGGTTGTGGAAATTGGGTTTATTTCGCAATCTCCTACTGAATTTAATGAAACGGTTGTCACGTTTAAATGTTGCCCATTGCAATCGTATCCAATGAGGGCCCAAACGAGATTCAAGTTGAATAGAATTATCCATGGTAAAATCATGGTAATTCCCCTTTTAACAAACAAAAAAAAAAAATTGATTTAACTATCGTTATCTCAACAACGATTTATTTTTATCCTTTTAATATTTCGTACTTTCTTAATCTTATCTTATAAATAACAGGTATCTGTTGTATACCCGAATCTTCGTTGTATTAGTTGAAACCAAAACTAAAATATAATTTTCTTTCAAATATAATTTTATCTGAATTATTTTAAGCTTATTGATTATTCTTATTTCTATTTTCTTTTGTAATGATATTTATATATTGGTTAACGTATGTAGGGTAGCATTTGTTTAGATGTCTACCACCTATATTCAATAATTTTGTAATTTCCGTGTGCTAATCCTGCGTATTCTTGGTGGGTTAGGCCCAAATATTCTTCTATGCAACCAGCACAAGTGGCTGCTTCATTAATCCACGCTATTTCTCTACCGCACTGGTCGCATTTCGTAATTTGTTCCGCTATGGATTCTATACAAATAGCATGTAGATAATTTTCAATTACATATTCTGGTGCCACATTCGTTTGTACATAGCACTCAGCGCATATACATTTAGTATCGGATATGTAGAGTCGGTATACACACTGTCGTACACAGCATAGTAATAATAAAGGTAAATAAGTTTCGGGGAAGTCATAAGGGATGGCTCCATCGATAGGGCCTTGATGTCCATCGTTTTCCCGTGGTTGTCTGGGGTCGTGTTGCACTCCCATTTTAAATTAAATTCGGTTTCTGATCTGTAATCATTTTGTGTTTTGTTCTTATACTAATTTAGTATATACCTTTCATATGAGGGTTAGTCGTTCAATCGACAATTATTAGAGATAAAATAGATGTTTTATATTTGAAAAATATATATATACACAAAAATATAATAAATATAAATTGAACTGTTGCTATCACCATCTGGTGATTACATCAATTAATCCTCCCATATTTAAAACATTCCATTTTCCGGGGGTTAGTTCCAAATACTCCTCAATACACTCGGTACACCTACAAGCCGGTGTCACGGTTGCCAAAGATATCCCGCATTGATGACAGGAGGAAGCCATCATTAATGCTGTATATTTGCACATGGAGTGCCATCCCCCTTCTACAAGGTGTTGTTTTATGGATTCATTTAAAGTGTCGTAGCAGTTAGTGCAGAATCTTAACATTTCCCATGTGTAGACCCTTATGATTGATTTGGTTACGCAGTACATCTGCATCAAGGGCCTATACGCTTGTGGATATTGATTAGGGAATACCCCATCTATCGGTCCATAATACTCCCAGTCCTCTTCGAATTCTTCTACGGGGAGTTTCATATCTGTAATAGATGGTTTTTCTAAGTATTTTATACTTAATTTGATTTAGCCATCTATTGTTTAGTGGCTATTCACCTTTCATACATATATATACATATATATTTATGAGAATTATAAGGGATATGGTATTTATGTAAAGATAGTCTTTCTTTCTTTATTTTTATTTTATATATATTCTACAACAATTATTTCTCCGCGTAACAATTGATCTTTATCATTTTGGTCTAGTTGTAGACAACAAGCGGTGCACTCTGGACAGGTTAAAGCTGGTCGTCTAAATACCATGCCGATTCCGCATTTAGTACAGATGGAACCCCGCAATAACCCCATGTAATTACAGATGCAGTGCCCTCCTGTTTCCATGAATCTTTGTTGTTCGTTGGAGTTACTTAATTCGTAACAAACGTCACAAATCCATTTATTACCCCAGCCATATATGGTGGCTGTGCTTCTGATTAGGCAATATAAATGTTCGAATCGATTGTAAAGAGGCGGAACCAGGGTCGATATTACATCTTCGATTGCTCTGGCGTAATCTTCGTCCTCTTCCTGGGGAACTTCTACTGGGAGTATCATGGTCTATAATAGACGATACTCTAAGTATTTTATTTTCTATTTGTATATAATTTATTTATTTAGTTATTCATCCTGGATAGGATTTAATATACGCAAGCTTAAGTTTATTTATATGTACTATACGAGTTGTTCCATCAGATAATATTTTAACAATCTGATTAGGCAACAATTCGAGTACTTTAAACGGTCCCGAGTACTGATCTGCGAACTTTGTCCTCCGAGGTTCTTTCAAGAGATATACTAAATCTCCTGCTTTAAAATCTTGTGGATTAATTTTCCGATCATAATATTGTTTAGATTTAGTTTTTGCCTTTATCAAATTTTCTCGGGCTTGGGTTTGCAGATTAGTTATTTTATAAAATAAATCTCTTAGATATTCGGCATATGTAGGTTCCAAATCTTCACCAATAGGTTTTTCGCTAGAAGGTTCTCGTGCAATGCATCCGAAAACTAATTCATGTGGTGAAAATTTAGTACCTTCATGTACTGCGGTGTTATATGAAAACATTGCTAAAGCTATCCAATCATCCCAATTATCGTCGTTTGTCGCATATTGTTTTAAATATTCCGTTAATACATGATGCGATCTTTCTATCGAACCATTACTCTGCGGATGATAAGCTGTAGTAACATATCGTTTAATTTTGAATCGTTTGGCGATGTTTTTTTAACAAATTTGAAGTGAAATTTGTTCCTTGATCGGTTAAAATGGCTTTAGGTGATCCGAATCGGCAAATAAACCGTTTTATAAATACGTCTGCTATATCAGCAGACGTGGTTCGAGTTAAAGGTATCGCTATTGAATATTTTGTTAACAAATCTTGTATCGTTAGTATATGTGTTCTTCCTTTTCTGGTTTTTGGTAATGGTCCAACGATGTCCATGCTGATTTTGTCGAACGCTTTACCTGGAGTGTCTGTCAGGACCATTGGTTGCTTTATTTTTATTCTTGTTAATTTCTTCATTTGACAATCTTGACATTCTCTAACGAATTTTTGAATTTCCTTTTTCATATTTTCCCAATAATAATTTTGTTGTATCCTGTGGTAAGTTTTTGTAACTCCTTTGTGTCCTCCACTGGACGACGTATGTTTTTCTTTTATAATATGTTCCCTCAGATTTTCAGGTGGTGTTACCACGTCACCAGTGCAAATGGTAATTGTAATCGGTAGTTCTTCAAAAATGTCTTTTAATCTATTTATGATATATTTCCATGGTACGTCTTCTATATTATGGGTTCTACTTATGGCGAATGATTTCAGGTCGAATTCCGTGACTACGTCCCATAATGACGTGAGACCATTTAAAATATTATCAGGTCGTATAGCAGTTCTTGAATCTTCTTTGATTGGTAGACTTATTATATATTTGACTCCATCTGGTACTGGTCGGGCCCTTTCCAGGGTAAGGTCTACATGATTTGGTAGTAAATTTTCCGTTTCTAGTTCTTTAGCACCTCTATCGATTGGACTTCCATCCAATCCGATGAAAATTACTCTATTATCTTTCATTTTTGCCAAAGAATCTCTGGATTCTCTTATCACTAATTGATTTTGTGGAGAGATTGTATTTTCGTTTCTACTTGTCGTTGTTCTAGGTGATAATTGAGGCGATGATGGACATATATCTATTATTTCTATTGCTTCTTCTTCTTGTAATGGTCCTGTGGTTTGAACTGATTCTTCTTCTCGTGATGTTCCTGTGAATTCAGTTGATTCTTCTTCTGGCGATGTTTCTGTGATGTCAATTGGTTCTTCTTGGATTTTCCTTTTTGGTGAAGGACCAGCAATTGATGAATCATTTGATAGGGTTCTTTTTCGTTTTTGTTCCAAATTTTGAGGCGTTTCTGTCGATAACGTATTTTGTTCCATATCTACATCTTCTGATTCTTTCTGTATTGGAATGCGTTTACGTTTCCTTTTTGGGAATTCTAGAGTTTGGAGTTTCTTATCTGGAAAAGCTAAATGTCTACTTCTCGTCATTGGTCCTTCGAAATCTTCCGATGAAGTTGACTGTAAATTTTTCTTTTGCGGCAGTTCGCCTTCTGAAGAATCCTCTTCCTCTCTTGCTCTTATCGGTAGGCATATTTCATCAGCGTTAAGGTTGCTTTTCCCTTTTTTATAGTTTATTTCGAATTCGTAATCGGATAATTTAAGTTTCCATTTCCAAATACGAGAATTTGGGTCTTTTATTGAATTCATCCATACCAGAGGTTTGTGGTCTGTTTCTATTTTAAATTTTCGACCATATAAGTAAGATCTAAAATGTGTTACGCAATAAATAATTGCTAAACATTCTTTTTCAATCGTAGAATATTTCTGTTCTGCTGGATTTAATAAGCGAGACGCATAAGCAATAGGAAGATCGTCGCCAGTAAATTCTTGACTAAGCACTCCTCCTATAGCGTAACCCGAAGCATCCGTAGTTACCTTGAACGGGTGCGAGAAATCCGGGTATTGAAGTATTGGTTTAGATAATAAAGCTTTCTTTAATATTTGAAATGCTTCTTCTTCTTCTTTACCCCAAATAAATTTCGTTGTCTTTTTTAATAGGTTTGTTAGTGGTTTCGATTTCCTTGAAAATTCAGGTATAAATCGTCTATAGTATCCAATTAATCCTAAGAATTGTGCAATGTTTTTAGGGGTTTTAGGTCTAGGAAAATTTTCTGCTGCTTCAATCTTTTTTGGATCCGGTTTTACTCCATGTTCGTCAATTATGTGTCCTAAATAGATCACTTCATGTCGTAAAAATTCGCATTTATCTGGTTGAAGCATTAGTTTTGCTTCTCGCAGTCTTTTCATGAATCTTTTAAATTTTATTTCGTGTTCACGAAGAGATCTGGAATATATTACTATGTCATCCAGATAAACAAAAAGTTCGGTTCCTTGAATTCCTGATAGAACGCTATTCTTTAAACGTTGAAATGTTGCAGGAGCATTTTTCAATCCAAAGGGCATTCATGTAAACTGATAATGTCCGTATGGTGTAGAAAATGCTGTCTTGTGTGCGTCGTCTGGTGCCATCTTAATCTGATGAAACCCTGATGCTAAGTCGAATATAGAGAAATATTTTGCGCTTCCTAATTGATCCAAAATTTCTGTAATATTTGGTAGAGGATACGCGTCACCTATCGTTTTTTCGTTTAATTTACGATAATCGATTACTACTCTCCATCGTTTTTTCCCTTTTGAATCTGGTTTTTTAGGAACAATCCATATGGGAGAACTATACGGAGATGAGGATGATTCTATCACACCGGTTTCCAATAATTCTTTTATTTGTTGATTTATTTCACCTTTATGAACTGGTGGATATCGATACTGCCGAGTATTTATCGGTATATCATCCGTAGTATGAATTCTATGTTATATGCTATCTGTTCCTTCCAAAGTTTCTCCTGTTAGATGAAAACGATCCTCGTTTTCCTTTATTAGTTGCATCACATTTTCCTTTTCTTCCTTGTTTAAGTGATCCAACCTCAGTAGTTTCAAGATTTCTTCAAATCGATTTTCATTCGATATCTTTGTTAAATTACATCGTTCATAGGAACGTTCTTCAAATGGAAGTAATTCAATTGTAGGTACTACAACATTACAATCCTCGTCCGTACTATTTATTATTCTCATATGGGCTTTACCCTCTCGATTTGTCACTAAGATATTTCCCAAATAGATTCCTTCTTTGACGTGCAATTTTCCTACGTATCCTTCACGCAGTTCTGGATTTGCAATATTAATATGGAAAGGGACTGAACTTCTTTTTGGCACGAATATCTCCTCGTATGTATTAAAGGGAATATAGTTTTTTCCCCACTTGATTTGCCTTTTCGCATAATCGATGCTGGCTTCTTGATGTAACAGAAATTCGGATCCTAAGATTCCGTCTTCATCGTCAAACAGTGAGTCGTTTACCACGTGGAAATTCACTGGATGATTCGCAATCATTATTGATGCAGTCCCTAAGGTAGCTTGATTCGAATCGATTATTCCACGGATATATATGATTTCTTGAGTGTTGACGATTGTCGATGCTGTTACCATTGATTTCTTGATGAGGTTGACATCGGATCCCGAATCAACCATTAATCGTGCCTTCCCTTCCAGATTTGGAGATGTAATTAGTATTGTAGGAATATTTCGTACGGTATTAATAGGAACAGTTACTGTTCGTTTATTTGTTCGTCTTCTTCCTCCATCGAGTCCTCCTTGGTTTCGTTTTCCTTCACCGACTTCTTTTCCTCGATTTCCAACGTCGGTTTCCAGGGTGCTGATTTTCCGGATGGTTTTACTTCTTCCGTTTTTGGGACTTCTATTTTCATTATTTTCTGGCGCGTTGGAGGGTTTCCAGTCCGGATTGCGCCAGACGTTTCCGGATGGCCCTGCTGGTTTCCCTGATTCATTCTTGAATATGGGACTATTTCCCCTGATTCTATTTTGGCCTTGAACTTGAAACAATCCTTAATCAAATGTCCCGGTTTCTTACAATAATTGCAAGAAATTTCTGATTGATTTGGTGGCGATGTTGCAGCTCCGCTGTTTCGCGATGAATTTGGTTGCCACGCGTTATTTCGTGTAGCATTGTTTTGCCATCCGCTATTTCGCGGCTGATTATTTTGCCATTTTGGTATGGCTCCTTCGTATTTAGGGGGTCCGGAATTTGATTTATTTTGGGGTACCGATGAATTCGCTCCTTGATCGCAGGACACGGGTTGTTGACGAATATTTGAACTTGTCTTCATTCTTTCATCTTCTATTTTGACTTCTTTATCAACTTTTACGGATAGAGCATAGATTTCGTCCAGCTCTAATCCTTGACTTTCTTGTCTCAAACGTAAAGAAATTTCGCGAGGTAATCCTTTAATAAAAGCTTCTAACGTGTCCGCATTAATATTTTCCTGGAGCGTAGCGGATATTTCCCCATTATTACGTTTTTCTCCGTCCATTATAGCTAAACGCAAATCTTGAACGCGAGTTATATAATCGAGAATATTTTCTCCTTGTTTTTTAAATGTATTTCCCAATTCGCCTTTATATTGATTCACGTTTTTACACGGCGCAAAGTACTGCTTTAATTTATTCCCGAATTCGTCTAACGTGATTAGATCAGAATCGCCTATCGCAATTAAAGCATGTCCGCGTAATTTATTCATTAATAATTTCGTTAATTGCATTTCTTGCTGAGGGGCTAACATTGATTTTGCCCGTTCGCATGCTTTTAAGAATTGAAAAACAGATGGTCTATAGCCATCGAAGAAAGGAACTGCTTCTAACGCGAGTTTGATTGGAATTTTTGCGCCCGTCGGATCCTCTTTGGATTGAACGTCGTCGTGAACGTCTAATTCACGCGGTACTGCACGTTTTACGGTCGGATATGGGGTAATTACTTCAGATTTAATACTGTGTGCGTCTTCGGCACGTTCTTTCTCTAATCCTTTTACTCTTTCTGTTACTGATTTTAAATGTTCGAATCTTTCATCCAAATGTTCGAATTTTTCATTCCACAACGTTATTATTGTGAGGAGTTGAGATAAAGTTTCGGTAGGGGTCAAATCACTCTTTGATTCTAACGCTGCCTTTGCCTGTCGGATTATTTCTGTTTGCTTTCGCAATTCTTCTTCGTCCTTTTCACCATGATCCGACATGATTCTTAATTTTACACGCTTGATTTTACTGATTTGATTTCTCAACTATTGCGGACAATCCCACCGCTGCCATCAATAAAATACCTATGTTACGTCCCTAGTTCCTATTTGGGGCGCGATTTTTAAAGGAGTTTATATTTTTATCCGCTTTCGAGCTAGTCCAGGGACTTACGCTCTGGGATAGTTGAGTATACAGTTTAAAGGAAATAATGCTGAATATTATGCTGCTTACCTTTTATTGCTCGATCAGTATCAGACACCAGGGGATGGGAATTTTTGATATCCCGTCTATTATTGGCGCTGGGTTTGTTTTTCCCGGTACCCAATCTCCGGCGTTGATTACAATGTTTTTCGTTTCCTTTGCACTCGCATGTGCATTCGCCCCGAATGTGCATCGGGCGCGCACCAATTGGCGAACCGAACGCGCGCCGAACGGTTCGCCAATTGGTGCGCGCCCGATGCACATTCGGGGCGAATGCACAGATGAATACGCGGCTTTAATTGTCATGTGACAAACCTGGAGAAGGAGTGATCGACTGCCCTATAAAAAGGGATCGGACCACCCGCGGAGCGGATTACCATGTTCAAGCTTCAAATATAAAACTAGTTACAACAACCAATTACGGCAACCAACTGTAAGTATTAATAATTATTATTATATTAGAGTGCATATCGCCTCCATACGGATTCGCCCGAATACGGGGACAGTATACCTAATTCACTACTACCAAACGTCTTTTTTGTTTCCCCCTTGCGCTCGGTGCAGTAACGTAATATACCAAACTCGTCCCATAGATAGGTGCACCGTGTGCACGGAGTACTACCTCCTCTCTAATGAGGACTTTGACTTAGTAGACGAAAACGATTTTTAAAAAAAAAAGGTGAACAAAAACCAACCGTGACATAATTTTAGTCACAAAGTGGAACGTTCATTTGCCCCTAAACCCACGATATCCTAGCACTAGTATGTGCGACCAAATTCAACTTCGTAGCGCCCTATTCTACCCAAGCCGCAGGCTGCGAAGCGTTTTGACAGATTCAAACGCATTGATTTGTGTTTCGGGAGGAGCAGTTACGACCACGGAAGGCGGAAAAATTTGTTTAACCTGTTTTAATTCAAATCCGGTAGAAGTAGATGAAATAAATCAAGTACACTACCACCAACCTAATGATATATTCCCTGAATGCCCTCGTTGCAGAAATCTTTTGCTTAAAGTGCGCCCTATAGAAAATTGTGCCGCGTGCACCGAACAAAATCACTTTTCAAATAGAAACGCCAACCGATTCGATAATAACTACCCGGGTAGAGAATATCATAGATTTTGAATAGCTGCTGCCGTACGCTAAATATAGGGAACTTCCTAAAACACCCTAAAATAATAGACGTAGTCAAATTCAAAATGTCTGAACACAGCGATATCGAAGAATTCCGCGAAATCGACCAAGATGCGAACCTTTCCGAAAGTAATAATACAGATACCGCGATTGCCAACTTATTAGAACAAGTACGACTACTAAAAGAAAAACAAACAAGGATCGAAAGAAGTTACGAAAAATTTGCTATTGGTAAAAAACCCAATATGCATTCGGGCATGGCTACAGGATCGGGCGGTCCCGCGTCAGAAGGTCACAATGCTCAAATTCAAACTATCCGCGATATGTTAGAACAACTAATTGCACCCCCGCCAGAAGTAAATAATTTTGGCACGCCGGGTTCTTCCCGTTTCGATAGAAAACCTTTATTAAACTATAACAAAACTCCAGAGGTATTGAATCGTAATAAACCTCCGGAACCATTCAATTATAATAATGTTCCTGAAGTATCGAATCAAAACAAAAGTCCGGACCAGGATCCAATACCCCAGATCACGTTAAAGGACGCTATAGAAACCGTCCCTAGTTTTAATGGACATAATATACCAGTGGAGCAATTCGCGAGAGCTTGCAATAGGGCTAAAGCACTGGTTCCCCCGCAGGCTGAACCCCAGCTGGCGAGGTTGTTGCGCAATAAACTGCAAGACCACGCCTGCTTCGCCGTTGAAGATAGGGTTTTTGACTCTGTAAACGATTTAATAAAACAACTGAAACGCACATTCTCACCCGCGAAAACATCGGATCATTATCGAGGAGAACTTGCAAACATTATCAAAGGAACAAATGAGCACGTACTAGAATACATCTCTCGCGTTAAGGATCTCCGATTCGCTATTTTGGAAGAAGACAGGGAATATTATCGCGACTTTGCACGGAATCACCCAGAGGATCTAGATCGCTTAACGTTGGATTCATTTGTGGACGGGCTTCCGCCCCATATACGGACAAGGCTGTTTCAACATAACTTTGAAACACTCGATGAAGCTTTTGAATTGGCTGTACTCGTAGACAAAAAAATAGAAAGGGACCGTCAAAGGTTTACAGAACAAAAAGCTCCTAAATTAGTATGCCAAATCTGCAATAAGGCAGGACACGACGCACTGTCCTGCAGAAGTAATCAACAGGTAGCCTCCCAACCTTCCGAACGATATCCCCAAAACAGGGTTACGGGATATGGAAATCAGGCATCTCATACCCCTTTGCTCCCTTACTGGGACAAAACTCGACCTCCTCCCTCAAGGCCTACGGAATTGCGTATCTGTGCGTATTGCAAAAAGCCCGGACACCTAATCTCAGAATGTAGAAAACGAATGTTTAACCAAAATGAGAGAAACCCTGGAACCTTCCAAGAACGAGATTCGGGAAACGCCCTGCCCCCACGGTCGACAACGGACGCGTACCGTGGAACGGGCCAAGCAGGAGCGCGTCCAATAATAATACAAGCGGAAGCGGGAATACCAAAACAAGGATCGCCACCGCATGGTTGAATAACGTTGACGAAGCCCCATCCGTAATAATCCAGTCCCCGGACTTCGAAATAACTCCGGAATTAATGATCGATACTGGTTCCGAAGTGAACATATTGAAAATTCACGCCGTAAAACAATCTCAGAATATAGACACGAATAAAAATTTACAACTTAAAGGTATCGCAAAGGACCTCGTCTCCACCATTGGGACAATAAAAATAACTCTATTGGGCAACGACGTGACGTTCCACATAGTAGAAAACGATTTCCCTATAAAACCACACGGCATACTAGGAACGGAATTTTTCATAAAACAAAATTCATCGATACATTATTCAAAGAAGCAATTGGAATTCGATGGAAATTCCATTCCGTTTGTAAACAAAGCTCAAATCGTGCTACCCGCTAGGTCAAAAACCGTTTCCTTCGTAAACGTATCAAATTCAAATATAAAGGAAGGATATTTACCCCGGTTAGACTTAGGCACTGGGATTCATGCTGGTAACGCTCTTGTCCGTAACCAGGACGGCAAAGCTTACTTACAAATAATAAATTCTAACGAAATGGACACAACGATCACAATACCCACTGTTGAATTGGAAGAATTCGAAATTGTGATTCCAGAACCCAAACAAAGACGACAAAAAGAGACTATGACGTCAAAATGCGTCAATCCTATCCCCACCCTAGATTCAAACAAATCCCTTTTACCCCAGGATCCGTTGATCCACCAAATAGAGGCACCCGATAAAGTGCACTCATTCTCGTCCCCTGTGCATTATGCAAAATCAACCCTTTACCCAAATGTCCCTCAGTCTCTTAATATTGCGTGGGGTGCGGAATTATCAATGAATTCTGAAAAACCAGCAACAAGAATGGAAAAAGTGCTCGACTTAATTTCGACGGAACACATGAATCCGGAGGAAAAACTTCATGTCCAAGGAATTTTGAATAAGTACCATGATCTTTTCCATCTACCAGATGAGAAGTTGGGTCATACGAACGCTATCCAGTATGGAATCCAGACAACGGACCCGGTGCCTATCAATACCAAACAATACCGCTTCCCTCCAATACACAAGAAGGAAATTAATAAACAAGTACAAAAATTATGTCAGGACTATTATCAATTCTACTCTCAAAAGAAAAAACTCGTTCGTGTTAAAACCAGGCAGCCAATGATCCTTACCGACACGCCTGGGCGCGCCTTTGATAAAATAGCACTAGATATAGTAGGACCGATACCTACCACAAGAAATGGACATACGTATATATTAACCATGCAAGACTTATTAACAAAATACTTCGTGTGCGAACCCCTCAAACAATCGACATCGGTAAAAGTTGCAGATGCGTTTATAAAAAATTTATCTGCCAGTTCGGAGCTCCCAGAGCCATCCTCACTGACCAAGGAGCTAATTTCACGGGTAAATTCATGAAAACCATAGCGCAAAAATTTAAAATCGAACAATTTAGAACCACAGCTTTTCACCCACAGACTAACGGCTCTCTAGAGCGATCGCACCTCGTCCTAACGGAATATTTGAAAATGTTTATTAGTAAATACAATGACTGGGACGAATGGACCGACATGGCCGCGTTCTCTTATAATACCAGCGTCCACGAGGGCACTGGATACACTCCACATGAATTAGTGTTCGGTAAAATAGCCCGGGTACCCAGTCGGAAAAGACTGCCCGAAGATTTTGAGAACGAAACCTATAACCAATACCTCTCGAAGTTAAGCATAAGAATGCAAGAGCTGCAAACCGCTGCAGCAGAAAAGCTAAATCAATCAAAATTAAGTACGTTACAAAAAATATTACGATAGACACATAAACGCGGAGACCTTCAGACCGGGCGACTCGGTCTTCGTTCTAATAGAACCGCGAAAAGGAAAATTTGGTGACCAGTATTCTGGTCCACACACTACATTAGAGGTAATCCCGTCACAGAACTTAAAAATATCATGGAAAGGGAAAACGAAAATCATACACGCGAACAAAGCGCGTCTTGGTCGATTACCCGAGAATCCCGGCTGACCCAATAAAAAAATAACAAATGTCTAAATAAATTTCTTCCATTAGGAAACCAAAATGCCACATCGCTGGGGCAAGAGAAGCGCAGCAGGGCTGCGGCCAAAAGGGGGAGGGAAGAGCCGGCGTCTGTCCCGCCTACGATGGATGCGCCGGGAGGCGGCCAAAGAAGGCAGAAGCCTTTCACCCTTCCTACCAAGGGTCGCCTCCTCGGTTGTCATCAGGGAGGCAGCGCCGAACATCGAAATCATCACCATCGATGACTCCCCCTCCACAACGCCGAGTGACCTTCGCTCGCTGCAAGAAGCCGTCACCCCACGACCCCATACCAGCCCTCCCATAGAGGTACTCACCCCTCCGCCTTTTTCCCCATTCCAAAATTCCCATCAAAATCCCAGTTTCCCTGTCCCTTCCTCAATCCCTCCATGGCCAGGTGTCGTAGAGATCCTGGACACGGGGTCAGCTACCAGGCTACCTGACCTTTCGGAGCTGACGCCCGAGTTTTTAAGGTGGCTCGATGTTGAAACATAGGCATAAGCATGTAAGCAGATGGACGCAGAAGTGCCATCTGCCGTTTAATTATGTTTACTATCGGTATACATGAATGTCCTTTTAGTCTATTGTCGAACGTCTTGCAGCAACTACGTGCCGCATACACCGGAATCACTTATTGATAAAGTAATAAAGATATTTTACCAAACCAAGCAAAGTGTAATATATTCCAACATTCGATGACCTCTATCAAGGAGGTTACGACCTAACGTTCATCCTGGACCATTCTGAATTCCTTTCCAACCTTGAATACTCCTATCCTCCTTTCTAATCCTATCCCTCGTTTAATCCGTCCTGTAAATACCCGACTAGAATTTCAGTTAGGCATGCCTAAACACGAATGTGGGCCTAATGCGGAAATGATTAGGTACACCTAAATTGCGGCAAGCCTAATTGTTACCTCATTAGGCCGTAATCCGGAAAGAATGATGCACGCCTACGTTGGGAATTCCTAACATTTGCCATACGTGGCGCAAATGGGGATGGCCGAGCACGCGCCTAAGTTGGGCATTTCTAACATTTGCCATACGTGGCGCAAATGGGGATGGCCGAGCACGCGCCTAAGTTGGGCATTCCTAACATTTGCCATACGTGGCGCAAATGGGGATGGCCGAGCGCGCGCCAAGTTGGGCATTCCCAACATTTGCCATACGTGGCATAAATGGGGATGGCCGAGCGCGCGCCTAAGTCGGGCATGCCTAACATTTGCCATACGTGGCGCAAATGGGGATGACCGAGCGCCCGCCAAGTTGGGCATTCCTAACATTTGCCATACGTGGCTCAAATGGGGACGGCCGAGCGCGCGCCTAAGTTAGGCATTCCTAACATTTGCCATACGTGGCTCAAATGGGGATGGCCGAGCGCGCGCCTAGGTGGGGCATTCATAACATTTGCCATACGTTGGGCAAATGGGGATGGCCGAGCGCGCGCCAAGTTGGGCATTCCTAACATTTGCCATACGTGGCTCAAATGGGGATGGCCGGGCGCGCGCCTAAGTTAGGCATTCCTAACATTTGCCATACGTGGCTCAAATGGGGACGGCCGAGCGCGCGCCTAAGTTAGGCATTCCTAACATTTGCCATACGTGGCTCAAATGGGGATGGCCGAGCGCGCGCCAAGTTGGGTATGCCTAACATTTGCCTCTCAAACTAGAGGTTATTTTGCAGTCAGCTTCTCGCAGTGTCAAATCTGACATCGACGTATACGCAACCTTCCGTGTAGAGGTTACGTTGACGTAATAGAGTTTTTACGATTATAAATAATTGGAATTCCCAATACTATATCTAAGACTGTTCCCTTAAGTTAATTGTTTTCCTCTGCGATGTCGGATATGCGAGAACTGAAAACTCGTGAACTCACACGTCTCAGAGTTCAACGACTTCGTAAGCGGCGTAAATTATCCAGTAATCAGCAATGCCCAGAATTTGTAAATTATGAAGCTGCAGATTCAATAGTGATGCTCAAAACCAGAAGATGCTATGAAGAATGTGGGAGTGTAAATTCAGAAAATTTTGAGTCGGATGTTGTAAATGTCTCGGAAGTCAATCGAAATATAATACCACCTATAATTAATGATGATATTGAGTCATCAGACGAAGACGAGACAGGAGAGGCTGCAGGACATAACATTATAGATAATCAAGAGATTTGTGCCTTTAATGACGACATACAAGATATTCGTCAATGGGCTCTCATGGATCCACCAATACCACATACTCGGTTGGAGGTATTGATGAAAATATTAAGGAGACATTCTTATCCTAATTTACCTAAGACAGCCAAAACATTTCTAGGTACAACATCCATCAATTATACCATCGAAAGCTTTAATGGCATCGATGATGAGTTTGTGTATTTTGGGATAAGTAAAGTTCTTCAAAAATGTGTAAATCCAGAGATCCATAAAAATAATGATATACCATTGATGTTTAACGTTGATGGTTTACCATTATTTAAATCCAGCAGAAAACAGTTTTGGCCAATCTTGTGTAAAAATTTTCATGATCCTGATGTTTATCAACCCTTTCCTGTGGCCATATATTGCGGAAATACAAAGCCAACCAATCTTGAACGATATTTGGAGCAATTTATAAATGAAATTAACGATCTGCAACAAACTGGTATCGCTATAGATAATAGAGCATTTACTGTATCCGTCAAAGCTTTTATATGTGACAGACCTGCACGTTCGGTTGTGAAATGTATTAAAGGTCACGCAGGATACTGGGCCTGTGAGAGATGTACGATACGTGGCGCAAGATTCGAAAACCGGACAATTTATCCATTGGTAAATTCTGAAAAAAGAACTGATTTGTCATTTAGAAATCAAAGTAATACAGAACATCATTTAGGAATATCTCCTTTACTTAGCATATATCCGAACATTGACATGATCAACCAATTTTTATTAGACTCCATGCACTTGCTGTATTTGGGAATTATGAAAAAACTATTACACTATTGGATAGATGGAAATGTGAAAGAGTTGAAGCTGAATGATTGTAATAAGATCCAACTATCGAATTTGCTACAAAAGATAAAAGTACCTGCTGAATTTCAACGAACGACTAGATCCCTAACAGAGTTTCATAAATTCAAAGCCACTGAATACCGATTTTTGCTGTTATATGCAGGACCTGTTATCTTTAAAAAAGTTTTATCAACTGTCGTATATAGACATTTCTTACTCCTTCATACTGGTTGCAGAATATTATCGTCTAAAGAATTAGCCGTGGATAAATGCAAAAATGCTAGATTGTATTTGAAGAAATTTGTGACCAAAGCGCCATTTATATATAGCGAAGAATTTATGGTTGGAATTGTTCATAATCTGATTCATCTTGCAGATGATGTTAAAAATATGAACTGTTCTTTATCTAATATTTCTAGTTTTCCATTTGAAAACGCTCTAGGAAGAATGAAACGACTTATTCGCAATGGAAATAAGCCTCTCTCCCAAATATGCCGTCGATTGAATGAAATCTCTGATAGTTGGAATGAAAAAGCTGATATTCCACCTACAATCCAAATTACTAGACAATTAAAAGAATTAGAGAGGAAAATACCAATTAAAAGAGTTCAGTATAAAGAGGCGCTTTTATCCACTGTATTTCCGAATAATACAGTTTTATTGAATAATAATGAAATCGTACAAGTGTATAGAATGTGGATATCCCCAAACGATGACGTGAATAATATCGAAATTACGGGAAAGATATTAAGGAAGAGAAAGGCACTTTATTCGTATCCTTGTAATTCTCACTGTCTCCAAATGTGGAATGTCAGCGGTAGAAATACGGATACTATAATATTTAAAATTACCGATATTGAAAAAAAAATGGTCCCATTTGATTTCAGCGATAGTGTTGGAGAATTTTTTTTAGTAATGCCTCTACTTCATATGTGAATAAGTATAATATCAAAACCATAAACTGGGATATGCAAAAGTGTATCTATTACGATGTAATAAAATTATATGTTATGAAGAAAATGTTCGACTTATAGAGGATTTCGAGTTATCGAAGTTCGACTGTACATACAAATATGTTTCCAACGTAAACAAATTGAACTAATCGGCTGTTCGTTCTTCGACGCGATCGCGGTTGCATTGCCACTGTTGCCGAGCGCTGCGACGATATTTTGTGTGTACCGAATTGTCCAAAGCAACGGATCATTTTACGTATATATTTCTGTGATCATATAAGTGAGTCTTGTGCAACGTGTTTTCAAAAATGGCAAATGCAGAGAATTCAACAAGAAAAGAACTCAGATCCAAATACCCTAAAAAATCTCTCAACGTTGGGAATAACAAAAAAAGGAAGATACTTCAAGATGTTCAAGATACTTCAGTCGTCATAAATTCGGATAATTTCGATGATAAGAGTAGTGATGAGTCATCAATAAATACGAAAAAAAGGAAGATTACGGCACATGGGAAGAAAGACAAAAACAATTCATCCAGTAAAGGCGGGAAGAGAGAGAAAGTTACCCCAACAATTTCGGACAAATTAAAAATTTTAGATGGCACGGATTCAGTCGACAGAAATTCGGATAATTTCGATGATAAGAGTAGTGATGATGAGTCATCAATAAATACAAAAAAAGGGAAGATTACGGCACATGGGAAGAAAGCCAAAAGTAATTCATCCAGTAAAGGCGGAAAGAGACAGAAAGGTACACCACCAATTTCGGAAAGCTCAGGGAGTGATTCAGAAATCTATTTTTTAACGGACGAATTACCATCAGTAACCGAAAAAATGCCTTTGGTAATTCAAACTCAACAATCATCGAGTTCATCATATACCGCATTGCAGGACCAAATGAATAATTCATTGAAAGGTAATTATGATAAACTGTTAGATAAAGAAATGATTGAAAGCAGCAAATTTTTCGTCCGTTCAACAATACTTTATACGCAATTTTTATAATCATAAAATTTAACTTTATTGTAGATTTAAACCGCACCGTCGAGAAACAATATCAAACGTTATTAACACGAATGAGCCAACTGAGTAGCCAAATGGTTGAGCTTAAACTGGCGGTACAACAATTAGAGAAAACAACAGTGAACTGTGATGTAAATTCTGATTTTGAACAAAATTGGAAATTATTGCTTCCCTGCAATACCAAAGAAGAATTTCAAGAGTTCGACAACAAAATAAAAACAGATCAAGATTTTCGCCAAAAATTGGTAAACTTTTATAATAAATTATTTTACTTTTTCGTCTTTATTTATCTATTACGTATGCAAAACAAGAATTATAATTCCATCATAACATTTTTTGCAGGCACAAAAATTCATAAATCTCATTAACAAGCGAACAACAATCGTTCGAAATGTGGGCGAGATAATGAGATTCTGCTTGTCACGAGATCTGGCCCTGAAATTTAACCCCGTCAAACCCTCCGAAGGAAAATTATTCACTTTCGTGAATACAAATCTTTATAATGTAGTCAAAGGTATTTTTCTGAATTAATTGAATTATGAAATTTTATAATAATATGAAATAATATTATTCTTTTATTCTAGCATCACTGGTATCAACATTTTCGGCAACTGAAAATGCTATGAGCGAAAGCGAGGTTAGAAAAGTTGTATCAGCGGTTTTACATCATGCTAGAGATTGGGAAGGAGGAAGAGTAACACGCCAGAAAAAAATCGTACCTCAAGATTGATGTTTATTTTCCGACTAAAAATATTCGAACTTTCAATGTAATTCCCTTCTGGGTCATTCCACGCCAAATCGACCACATTTTTCCCTCGACGTCTGGGATTTTGTCCAAACTAGAATATATATGTTATAGTCCTCGTGAAAATATCTTGGGGTTTAAGTAATCATTTTCTCGATTTGGAATTTGTTTAAAGACAAAATCCCAGACATTGAGAGAAACATGTGATCGATTTGGCGTGAAATGACCCTTTTTCTTAATGTTTTAATTTCCTTAATTATTATTATTTATTATTCTATTGTTACCTATATATAGACATTGAGAGAAAAAAGTGATCGATTTTGGGGTGGAATGATCCTTTTTCTTAATGATTTTATGGCCTTAATTATCATTATTTATTATTTTATTGTTACCAATAACCTAGCAATCAACGATTATATATATATATATGTTGATTGCAGGGTTGTGGGTATAGGTAACAATAGAATAATAAATAATAATAATTAAGGAAATAAAATCATTAAGAAAAAGGGTCATTCCACGCCAAATCGATCACTTCTTTCTCTCAATGTCTAGTATTTTGTCTTTATACTTTTTGTACATATATATATATATATATATATATATATATATATATATATATATATATACACATAATAAATGAAAAATTGTAATAAAAGAGCAGTCTTATTTCATTTACGAATTAATTTAACGATCTGAAGCCTACACCACAGATCTTTTATGGGGGATCCCTCATGAGATTTCATTAATGTCTCCCAATGAGGGCCTAATAAGGCTATCCTGATGTGGGCCTAATGCATTTGGCGTCATTGGATAGTCATTGGGAAAGCCTAATGTGGGCCTAATGCGTTTGGCCACACTGGATAGTCATTGGGAAAGCCTAATGTGGTCCATACGCGGGGTTCCTAATACGGGCCTCGTGCGAATTTCCCAATTAGGTAGTCACGGATGTTTCGCGTTACATGCCGCACGCTGGCCTGATGGGGCTGCCCCATCCGGGCCTAACAGCGAAATTAGGCTAGCCTAAGACGGACCTAATGTCTGCCCAACTAATAATTCTAGTCGGGTAGTCCCCTATAAATAATCCCCATTTATATCTTTACATTTTTATATTATATCTTTATATTTTCTTCTTTTTTTTCTGCCAAAATAGGCTTTACCTTTTATTTTCTATTCGTACGCCAAATGAGCCACTTATTTTATTTTCTTTTCGTTATCTCCTCATTTCAAAACACCCAAACCCTATGTTAAGAAATGCTACGCATTTCTTCATATAAGGGGGGAGGTGTGACGTCCCACTATTTTTCGCACGTTCCTATTTAATAATACACCAGTAAACCTCAACATCACTCCATCAAAGTCCCCCAAATTCAACTCTTACCCCATCTCCTCGATCGCTGATCACCTTGATGTTGTACCTTAGCGGTCACCAACACAAGATGATCGATATAAACTCCACCTCGCCGATGTACCTTAGTGGTCCCCATCGCGAGATGATCGTTACAAAATCTCTTCGCCTATTCGCCCTATGAGGTACGAATCACCACCTCCAAAACGAATTCAAACAAGTCCCTCGTTACAAATCCCTCTTAAATCAAGACCACGTCTCGATTCCCTCTTTTCGACTCACAGAGTCCAAGCCACTTTAACCCCTTTCCTATAAAACACCCAAAATCCCTTCGACGAGTTGAGTATCTTCTTAGCAATAGCCGAACAGAATCTTGAGAATCATATTGCGACGCATGATTCATAAATGTAGTCTAAATATAGACTAATAGAAAAACCCCAAAAACCTAACTGCGAAGAATACCTGGCGTACGTGCCGTAAACATAGTCTAAATATAGAAGATTATAGAAAAACCCCGGAAGTCCTACTACACATAATTCGTAAATTATGTCAAGGTCCTTACCGCATACAACCCCCGCAAGGACCCCGCGTAAATCTTATAAATACGAAGGATCGAGAGGCCAGGACCTCTTTCATCGAAAATCATTCGACGACAAACTTTCTTTCTTTAAAAAGTATATCTTTAAACAGTGTGAAAGTATTAAAATCGGTGTTCGACGGCAACTATTGTAAGCAATTATTATTATTTATATTATTATTCACATCATCTCCATACCATATATTATTATTGACTATCAACGCCTATTGCGTACATATAATTTTGTATTACTAACGTTAACGCTTACTGCTTTCATAGTGTGTTATTTCATTAACGCATATTTTGTTTAAATATATTTGTCTTATAACCGCTTATTGCGATCATATTTCTTCATATTATTAACGGTCATCATTATATTAAAAGTATTTCATTCTATGATTTATATATTGTATCTCATCTCCATACATATACCTCAAAGTCCCACGCATTATTATAACTTAACGCTATAAACGCTTCAACAAAGTTAATAAACCGGTTTGTTTTAAATCACGCTTCGAATTATTTGTGGTTACCCATTGGTTACGAAACATCTAAAATCCAAACAAGCTAGTGAAACAGCTGATTCCGGTTCGCGAACGCGAGAGCAGCTACAGTGTTTACAATTGATAAAAAAACATAAGGAAAAAAAAGCCGAGAAAATAGGACCTATTAGTTGGAAGAATACGGCGGTCATACCATTCAGTAATAATATTTCCAACGGCATGAAAAGAATTTTCAGAAAAGTAGGGATACACACGATTTTCAAAATTCCAGTTTATACAAAAAACTTGTTCCCCCCAATTAAAGATAAAATTCCATTATTAAAGAATTCGAACATCATCTATTCAATCCCTTGCATGGGATGCAACCAAGTTTATATTGGGCAAACGTGTAGACTGTTAGAACGAAGGATATACGAACATAAAAAAACATCTTCTTATCACCCCTCCAACATACTGCCCTAACAAAACACTCATTGGAATTTGATCACAGATTTGACTTTGATAATGTTAAAATTATCGATAGAGAGGCCAATTGGAATCGCAGAATTCTGTTGGAGACGTTACATATGATTAAACAACCAAGCGTAAATCTTAGGTATGAAACACCTAAAATACAAGAATACTACGTAACTTTATTAAAGCAATAAGGCTTTATGATGTAATTTTCTCCGGCAGAGTTGTAGTTTCAATTTGGCTAATAAAATCAGCTCAATTATACATAATTATATTATGTAATCACCTGATCACATATCCTAATGTTGTTGGGCCTTTCCCACATTAACACCAACTAGTGGTATTTTGACAGTTTTGTTGTGAGGTTAAAAATGTTTCGTTTGATCAGTAATTTTTAAATATGTTTTGACTTTTTAACGGTCTTTCGTTTGACTCCTTCTTAACCACGTTTTGCTTCACCTTTAAATGTCTCTCCGCGTTATGTTTACTTCAGTCACGTTCCAACCGACTCGCGGGTTACGCGTCCTACCAAACGTGTGACTCTAAAGCGAACGCAATATTTTCTAAACCTTTCCTTGATAAAGGTCTAAACCGAAGACCGAAACGTCGGAAAATTATAAAATTTAAATAATTGCAAATTAGCTTTAAAATTGTTAACTGACCGAACCAGTTCGCCGAAACCACTTAATTCTTTATTCTAAAAATACGGTCGATATTATTTATTTAGTTTATTTATTCACTTTTGCATTCATTTGCCTTGCTAATCACCAGTAGGTAGTTCATTTTCTCTTTGACGAGTTCTTTACTTGTTCAGCGTAAACAAATTAAATATCAATAAATCGATAGTTGTATTCACTCATAAATTATTTTACTTTCTTCTTTGTTATTTTTCCATGAATAATAATGTGAGTGGTCTCTGCCAACGACGAAAACCATTTCTCCCGGCACGTCGGGAGAGGTGGTCAGATGTCATGACTTCAATTTACAATCCGACTTACAGTAAATATTGTCTTGAAACAAATATCGACTAGTTTTTCTGAATCAGCATAAAATTCTGAATATATAGGTTTGTTGTGATAAAATAAGTAAAATCTATATTAGTTTAAATAGCCATTTTATATTAGGTCGACCGCGTCTCCTGGATTTACCCTACGAATGCAACAGTAAATCCAATTAGTCAAAACCAAAACAAAGTGCTAACGGGTGTCCCCCGGATACGCCCTTCCTTTAAAAACGATTAGTGTGCTGGATTCAAGATTCGCGCCTGACTTTTCCTCCCAAATTATCAGAGTGCTGGATTACAGATTCGCGCCTGACGTTCCTTCCCTGTAAGAACGATTAGTGTGCTGGATTTTAGATTCGCGCCTAACGTTCCTTCCTTACAAATCCTCAGTGTGCCGGATTCAAGATTCGCAGCCTTCGTAGCGTCGCGCGGTCTCCTTGACAATGGAAGGCACGCTGTGCGAGAGAAAGATTGGAACGGGAAGCAGGCGCGTGAGGGTCTCCACCGCTGGTCACCGCTGCCCTATGGTATACCTTATCTGGCGTGCTTTGTTTTGATATTCGCGCGAACAGGAGGGATCTTCTCCCTCTTGACGAAATCGAGGGGGAAATTTCCATATCTGGTTGCCAGAAACTAACCAGGCTGATCAGCCAGAGTGTCTTGCCTGCGTCGCGGTTAAGGGGTAACACCACTCTAGAGGCAGAAAAAGAGACCCAAATTTGACAATTTATTTTGGGAGTATGACAAACGGAATAGAATTTCTGTTCTGAGGGTTTATTTAACACATATTGAAGTACGAGAAACAATTTTTTATTGCCATTTTCATACAAAATGGCGGCGACAGAGCCCGTCGTCGAAAACAGCTTTTTTGAAAACACCGCCACGAGAGGACGGATTTCTCGGCATGTTTGAGTCCTGGACCAAAAACCAAAAAAAATTTATAATCTATACACAATTGGCTTTGGAAGTATGTAGGGGTTTTTTTAATACGTTTTTGTGGAAATGGTGCACTTTTTAAAGAATGAATCGATTTTTTGCCCTAAAAATGAGCATTAAACTGTTTATAAAAAGAAGAGTTTACATTCAACCAAAAAACGGCTATGTACTTACAAAGAGAATATTGTTGTGACGCTACTGTAAAAATTTCAAATCGATCCATGCAATAGTCTCCGAGAAATACGTACTCCCAGTTTGGAAAAACTGGTTCCGAGAAAAACGCGTTTAAAGTTTTATGAATACTCAGCGCGCGCTCTGAGGCGCTGCGGCAAAATCGATAATTTAACCTTTTAATATTTGTTTTCCACTATAAATCAAATGGCATATTGTTTTTATTACCCTAAAGTATCGTTTAAGCCAAAAAAAATACATCGATTTTTTGAAAATCCTAGAGTGGTGTTACCCCTTAATAGCCGTACCGTCCCGCGAGTCGGTGGTTGACAACGGTAGATACCTGCTACCCCCCGATAGAGCAATATACGTATTAACTCAGAGCGAAGAATCCCTAAAAGTCTTAAGGGGGGATCCTGATGTAGATCACCGAAAATAAAGCAATTTTTGGGAATTTATTTTAAAGAAAATATTTATTAAATCGCATTCGGAGCTATGCGGTTTTAATGGTTGTTGATTAAACTATGCAAAAATATTTCTTTTTAGTTTTAAAAAAATTATATGGCAGAAGTAGGGCGGCACACAGTGGGACAAACTGCTCCTTTTTGTGTCAAAATCGTAGAAGGTGCGTCGGAAGGAGCGCGCTCCTTCTCGCATGCCAGAACATCGTACCCGTCACTACTTAGAGACATCGCCGATTTGAGGACGAAATCGCCCTCAGTGGACGGTTTACCCTGCTTTGCTATTAAATGAGAAATGGCGTAAGAAGCTATGCGAGCTTTTTCCACCGAAGAAGCTTCTTCAGGAACATACGTACGACCTTCTTGATATACTAATTTGAGCCCCTCTATTAAATCAAATTTTTCGCGGCCTTCATACGATGTATACTTTTGCGCATGACAACTTGAAAAGTGCCGTTCAATAGCATTTTTCTTTACTAGGGCAGGCTCAAATCCGCAAAGAAGACACATCGTACGATCACTAATTTTAGCGAAAAAAAAGTTTTCCCATACCTTGTCAAAATTTTGATAATACCTTTGCTCTGTAGACATTTTGATCTGTTTCGCCGTCTGTTCCATCTGAACGAATGGAAACGAAAATACGTTACAGTTACAGAGACTGTTTTCTGTTTTCCAACATTGTATCAGCGACTGTTTTCTGTTTTCCAACATTGTATGTCACGTATTTTCGGTCAGACGTTTCCATTCGTACAGATCGAACAGACGCAACTAATCAACTCTATCAAGGGCGGAAATAAATTTCTATCTCACAGGAAATTCATAGAATTTCTTGAAACAGATAACGCTGCTTACACTGATGTCCCTTTGCATTGCGAAGTACGCTGGCTCAGTGCAGCGAAATGTCTAAGTCAATTCTTTGCTATAAGAAATGAGATCTTCCATTTCTTGCAAGAATATCAAGAAAAAAAGGGAGCAGAATATTTCCCCTTATTAACAGATGCGAGTTTCCTTTGTGAACTCTCACTTATAGTAGATCTGACTAATCATTTAAATACATTAAATTTAAAACTGCAGAAACCCGGTCAAACTATTTCGCAGTTGTTCAGCCACGTCGATTCTTTTCGTAGGAGGTTGCTAGTGTATCAAAATCATCTCCTGTTGGAAGAAAAACTTTTTTTCTTTTTTCCCTCGTGTAGGGTAATTTTCGAGGAATTCGGCAATGAGTGTGATTTTGATAATCATTTACACGTTCTTCAATCGGTGATAGATCAGTTCGATGAGCGTTTCACTGACTTCGACTCGCTCAGAAATGATCTAATTCTCTTTGAGAATCCCCTCACCGTAAAAATTGAAGAACAGGCCCTCGAGTATCAAGAAGAACTGTGCGATCTTCAGCACGACATTTCTTTGAAAACGAGGGAAGAAAAAGGAGCCGAATTCTTTAAAACGCTGGAAGAATCGACATACCCTAAACTTAGAAATTTCGCGCTCCAAATTTTTTCCATGTTCGGGTCAACATATTTGTGCGAATGTTCGTTCTCAAAAATGCGTGCCATTAAGACAGAACAGCGCACACGGCTAAGCGATTCCTCGCTTCCAACTTTAATACGTACAACGTCGACCAGCCTCCCCGTTGATATTTTAGAAATGCCCAGCACGTCTAAACGTGCGCGAAAATTAAGTTTTCCCAAACGTATTTAAAATTTTGATAGTAAAACGCGTTTCTTCTATCCATTTTTATCGCGTGACACAGTGGAATAGGCCTACAGGGGATACCACTGTCAAAAAAAAACGCATCGATAATAGTACCCCATGGGTGATGCGGAAATCTATTGATACGGGTGTCGCCCTAATGCGCCACGCGCGGTTCATATGGTACGGGTCTGAGGCGCTCGAAGCTCCTTGGCCCGCCGCGGGGGCGAAGACGCGCGGCGGGAGAAAGGAGGCGTTGCCTCCGAAAAACGGCCGCGGCGTTCACTTTAGTTCCATGCCTGATGTATATTATCGATCTGCGAAACAATCGGCAAGCCACGATCGCGATATACGTAGGTTCGCGAAAAGTATACGAATTCCTCGATATACCTGGCTTATAGAGGATATCATAAATGCTTTTACTGTAGGGCACACTGAAACACGTGTTTTTACGAAGCTACATTTGGTTTACCTGAAGGTGCTATAAATTACGGAAATGGTTTATTACTCAGTTATAACGACTGTATTGCGATCTGCATTCTTCTTGCAGACGAAAAGTTTCCATCTCATCGGAAGTTCTTGCTAGCATCTTGTGGGCGGTTAGAAATGTGGCGCGCCGGAATTCCACGTTCTTGCGTGCGAGTAGAACCGTTGTCAGGCGTGTCGCGTCCAAAAAAGTGTGGTGCGCTTGAATTTTCGTCGCACGCAAACCTCGATTCAAGAGGCAACCCTACCGATAAGCCGTGCCTCGATGGGTTTCAAAGACTTCGACCTTCGAGCCCAGGGGGGCCGTACAATGTTGCCCCGTAAAAAGTGACGAATCAAAAATTCTACATTTTTCATCGGATCTTGGCGAAAGTGGTGTGAATCGTTTCCTTATGTTTTCCCGATGAAAATGGTCCAAAAACGACACAAATCGGATCGTAATTAAGGAATCTTCATAATAAATTGATTTCCAAACTTTCGTTAAAAATGGTTCGATTTACATGACATTTGGTATAATTTTCATTCGAAAAACATAAGAAATGCATCGGTATCACTTCCACATCGATACGATAAAGAATAAAGAATACAGCTTTTCTGTAACATGTATGAATCCTCGGCCGACCGCAGCGAATCGAGCTCGGCGACCCATAGTCGAGGGTGATATAAGGAAAGTAACCGTAATAAACGTACTAATGGACTAATTTTTGTACCTATTTAAAAATTATATGAAAAGATTCATTCATTCGCTGACAACTAGGCAATTGGTTGTTTCCGAAGGTTTCGTCGGGAAGTATTTGCCTGCCAGATGTCGAAAAGGGGCAATCGACATCGTGCCCTTTTTCAGGAATAAGACTTTCTTCGCTCTGAGTTAAATGAGTAGGTATATTGCTCCATCGGCGGGTTACACCGCTGACCCGCGGGACAATACGGTTATAAACCGCGACCGTGTCGAGACTCTGAGCGATCCATCTGGTTAGTTTAGGTAAGCAATTATTCATTTTATATTATGGAAAAATTAATATACCGCGTTGGCGACTGAACGGTTGACAATCGACTGTTTGCGTAGCAATTCAATATGGTCGTGTAGTGGCCCTGTCAATCTCGACACCAGTTTGCCATCACGCTGTGAGGCGGTGAACCGAGAAATAATTATTATTAAGAGATCGATTATCACGATCGTTTTATCATTCGCAGAAAAGGTAAGTCCACTTACATATACAATATATTTATTTCATGCTCTACATAACTGTTAATTCACAATTAAAGTTCGCAATGATAGTATTTCATCATATCCTACCGCTTTTACGTTTTCTTTGCGATACATGCATACGTACGTAATACAGAATTTATTTTATTTTTAATTTCACAGCTGCAACAAGAAGGAGGCAACCATCCGTTACGGAGGTGGAGATTAAGCACTCCGTGATTTTATTTTTGGCAACAGCCACATCGAGGCTAAAGAAGCAAAATAATATATAATGTATATATTTAATATGTGTTGTAAAGAGATTAATTGGTGTTTAAATAAATATAAAATTAATTTTCATTTAAATGGTTTTCAAGTGTTTACTCAATATAGGCTGAATATTCAAATCACATTTCTTAAATATTAATTTCACATTTCATGAATAATTATTTTACAATTCTGAATATTTATTTCACATTTTCTAAATATTTGCTTCATATTTTTTTAAATATTGATTTTACGCGGCTAGCTCGACGTGGCAGCCTTCTTAGCGTCGTGCGGTCTCCTTGACGACGGAAGGCACGCTGTGCGAGAGAAAAATTGGAAGGGGAAGCTGGCGCGTGAGGGGCCCCTACGCTGGACAGCGCTGGTCTGCATATTTATTTCACATTTCATGAATATTTATTTCACATTTCATGAATATTTATTTCATATTTTCTGAATATTTATTTTACAGTTTTTACATATATATATATATGTTACATTTCCTGAATATTTATTTTGGAATTTTGAATATTCATTTCACGTTTTCAGAATATTTGCTTTACCTTTTCTAAATATTTCTTTTATATTCCACGAATATTTAGTTCATATTTTCTAAACTTTTATTTCACATTTTCAGTAAGTGTATATAATATTTGGAATCAACATTTTTTTCATATTAAAAAGTGTGGCTAAAAAAATATATTTTTAATATTTGGAAAAAAATATTTAACCAATATTTTGTGCTACTAGGGGAATACCTACTCTCCGCAGTGCCACGAATCTGGCATTCGCGCCTGCATTCCCGCTTTACCCTCGGTGCCACGAATCTGGTATTCGTGCCTGAATTCCCACAAAATATTACCCCGTCTATGTCATATCCCCAAAGACCTCACCCGGGACGTGACAGTATTGTATAATATTTGGAATCAACATTTTTTTCATATTAAAAAGTGTGGCTAAAAAAATATATTTTTAATATTTGGAAAAAAATATTTAACCAATATTTTGTGCTACTAGGGTATAAATCAAATAAATCTCGAGAAATAAGTAGCAAACGAAAACAATTGCTGAACGAAACTGTGATTTTTGCAAAAGGTGTAGGAACAACACGTTCCGTAGAAAATAAATTAAGTGATCAGTGTTAGTATCAGTGGAGTGAAGTGAATATTCGGTACATTAACCCGGACGCACTTGACGTTGCGACCCTTATTTTCGGGTAGTGTCCTGCGAATACCTGCGATCAGCTGAGCACTGGCGCTACCCTACCATAAATCTTTTCGGCCACCGATGATCAGGATCGGTACAGTGACCCAGTGACACAGGTTTCCGAAAAGGAAGGAAAGGAATGTCCGAATGGGTGAGTTTTATTTAATTTATTGGTGATTATTAGGTGTAGAAATAAATTCTTTCCGATTTTAGGGTACAATAACAGTTCGATTTAAAGAATATGAAAACAACCCAATCATCGACATAATTTCCATTATTGTTCATTACCTTTTGCCATTTTTCTGGCAGCTTATGAATACCATCGCGATAGAAATTCAGTAGCTTTGTACTGATCATGTAAATCCAGTCGGAAAGAATTTATTCGTACAACTAATATTATTGTTTAAATTTAGTTGTGTTGGCTGTTATTGAACTACGGATTTTTCCTCAATAACGAATTACGATCACATGTCGTACATTTTCTGCTACATTACCTTTTCGTTTATGCCTTATTTAAAAACGAAATTTACGTACTTCTTATCCTCTCACTTCAAATAATTCTTATTTAAGATTATGCTTTAAAAAAAAATGTGTAACGCGGTTTCCTTCCATGCATGCCGACTTGCTTGTTCGTACGTTCGTAGTACAAGCGCAGTCGCCTACCGCGTAGCCAACGCTACCGCGGGAGCTCGGGTGGAAGGCGCGCGCTCTGATTGGTCGGGGCTTTTTGTTAATATCTCCTTAACGAAGCTTCGGACAATATTTTCGCTAAGGAAAAAGTTGTTTCAAATCACCCCCTGAATTACCCCTTCCAAGGAACTCCGACATTTTTGGGACACCCTGTAGACTAATAGAAAAACCCCAAAAACCTAACTGCGAAGAATACCTGGCGTACGTGCCGTAAACATAGTCTAAATATAGAAGATTATAGAAAAACCCCGGAAGTCCTTCTACGCATTATTCGTAAATTGTGTCAAGGTCCTTACCGCATACAACCCCGCAAGGACCGCGCGTAAATCTTATAAATACGAAGGATCGAGAGGCGAGGACCTCTTTCGTCGACAAACCAAGAGACTCTTTCGTCGACAAACCAAGAGACTAATTTCTACGACAAGTATATCTAAAATTATTAAACTCAGTGCTCTACGGCAACCAACTGTAAGCATTAATAATTATTATTATATTACAGTGCATATCGCCTCCATACCATATCATATTTCTATATAATTCATTTATCTACGCTTATTGCGATCATATTTCTATATTTTGTATCATCTTGTTAGTGCTTATCTTGTTTATATATATATATATATATTGTTGCGAGCACCGGGTATAGGCCCGTGCATAGCCTGCTGGTGCTCGCGGCGGCTGACAGAAGAGGATCGACCCCCTTCGAGAAGACTGTCGAGAAGACGCCGTAATTGTCTTGTACCGAATGCCATAGCGTTCGGACGTGTTTGCTGTTCTGTACGTGGAAATAAAGTCGTGTCGTACACACGAGTTTGCTGTCTTATATTTCCGTTGCGTCGGGGTGGCCGGTGATGAAGTCGCCCCGGCGCAACACTGGTGTCAGAAGTGGGATCCGTAACCGCGGATCCCGAGGCAACGCAAGGAGCTGTCGCGTGCGATACGCGAGGAGCCGGTGCGTGCTATCCAGCAGGACAACGGGGACAGCCGCAGCAGCAGCAGTACGGCGAGGGACAGTTACTGGGGAGCGCAACGACGACGGCCGAGGCCCGCCGACATCGAGGGACGTCCGAAGCGGCGGCGACGGCGGTCGAAGTCCGCCGACATCCAGGGACATTCGGAGCGGTTTCGAGGCCTTCCCCCACCCCTTCTTTTACCACTGGATAATGTCTCCGGGAGGTTTGGGATGGACTAGCATAAGGCGTTTGTGATGATGACGTCGCTCTGAGACGGAGAGTCCTCATAACCCCACTGTTTACCCCACTGTTTATTCCCCACTGTTTATTCCCCACTGTTTATTCCCCACTGTTTACCCCATTGTTTATTCCCCACTGTTTATACCCCACTGTTTATTCCACCATTCCTCCCTATGTGTCTTCCACTGTCCACGATATCTGGTACTTTGACGTTCCGACTTCTCCCAAGACGAGGAGAACGGCCTTTCCGTGAGGCCGCCGCACAGTGGGCCGGATTTTAAATTTGCCGCCTTTTGGGTCTTTTTTTTAAGATATCGGAATGAAAGTTGCGCTAAAAAACAGGAAAAAATTATTCCTATCTAATGATGTATAATTTACTTTTTTAAACAATTATTTATTTATTTATTTTTTAATTTTGTTAACTTATTTGTGATAAAAAAAATTTTAATTCTGTTTATTTGATACCTTATTTAATGCCCTTTACAGTGGTGTACGCATAATTTTGGGAAACTTTTCGTTTCCAAGTTATACGGAAAATTCGAATAATGAAGAAAAGTAGCAACAAAACGGTTTGTTTAAATTAAAGACCAGGTTTATGCGATAAATATCTTCTTTTATTAGTAACTAATATAAACAATTCGTTAAAAAATATTTTTATATGCATTAACGAAAATGGCGACATTTTTTAAATTTGATTAGGGATATCTTCCAAACGCCGAAAAGTTCCACTTTGGAACCAATTGCAATATTTTCAGCACGCTTTCCTCTAAATAATCACGTATCGATCATTTCCCCCCTCGTCCCACTGCTCAAATTATTAGTGTTTAAAGTTATCAATGTTCGGTCAGTCCGTAGGGTAAAGGTGGGATAGTTGAGCAGAAGGGAAACATGATCACAGAGATGTTATTATTAATATATTTGCAATATGCCCCTATTGTCGCGTTGTTATGTTCATGTTTGCAATATTAATTCCTCAGCTTCTGGGTCTAAATTCTGAATTTTTTGGTAGACAATCTCATTCGCAGAAAACAACGAAAAGAAAGTAACAAAAACAAGAGCAAATGCATTTTTTCAATTTAACCTAAAATAAAGAAGAGCAACAAACGAAGACATACTATATAAATTACTTTTAACGTCCGATCCTTATATATCTAGTATGCGAATAAGATCATCTACTAAAAAAAATCAAAATTTAGACAATGAAGTTCCGAAATTAATATTGCAAACATGAACACAACGCAACCCACCTTTACCCTACGGACTGACTGAACGTTGATAACTTTAAACACTAATAATTTGAGCAGTGGGACGAGAGGGGAAATGATCGATACGTGATTATTTAGAGGAAAGCGTGCTGAAAATATTGCAATTGGTCCCAAAGTGGAACTTTTCGGCGTTTGGAAGATATCCCTAATCAAATTTAAAAAATGTCGCCATTTTCGTTAATGCATATAAAAATATTTTTTAACGAATTGTTTATATTAGTTACTAATAAAAGAAGATATTTATCGCATAAACCTGGTCTTTAATTTAAACAAACCGATTTGTTGCTACTTTCCTTCATTATTCGAATTTTCCGTATAACTTGGAAACGAAAAGTTTCCCAAAATTTTGCGTACACCACTGTAAAGGGCATTAAATAAGGTATCAAATAAACAGAATTAAATTTTTTTTATCACAAATAAGTTAACAAAATTAAAAAATAAATAAATAAATAATTGTTTAAAAAAGTAAATTATACATCATTAGATAGGAATAATTTTTTCCTGTTTTTTAGCGCAACTTTCATTCCGATATCTTAAAAAAAAGACCCAAAAGGCGGCAAATTTAAAATCCGGCCCACTGTGCGCCGTGGTCCGTCGAACGCCATCCAGAAACGGCGTCCAGGAATGCCGATTCAACTTGGAGCTGCAAGAAGAATCGAGGGACTCGTCAAGTTCGGGGAGTTATGATCTGTAAAGGTCATGTTGAGTGCTCGGACCACACCTTGGGTGGGTGTGCGGCTCTGGGTGGCGGCCAGGGATCCATGCAGTTGTGTTGCTGGCGAGCGGCGTCCCCAGGAGTGCGGCACCACCGTAGCAACGTGGAGGCGCCTGGAGTGTGCGAAGTTGCTGAGCTGCGGCGAAGGGAGTTCGAGGGCGAACATCGTCGCAGGATGGCCGAGTGCGAAGTCGCGACGGAGGGAGTTCGAGGGCGAATACCGTCGCGGATCGCCAAACCCCGAGGACGAGCCCCGAAGAGTGGAGTCGTTAGTCGAGATGGGCTGTTCGTTAACGGAAGGTCAAGGAAGTTCACTCTGGTTGAGATCCCCGCGGAGGAAAACGGCGAAAAAGGGAGTGGCAAGCTTGTGGCTAGCTGCAATCCCCTGCTTTCGGTCTCCGTCTCGCCTTTCCGTTTTCCTGGTTCTGATCGGCTCCACCAGAGAGTATCTCTCATACGTAAGAGAATGTTTATGTTTCTCTCTCTCTTTTACATGGCCGGACCATGGATTGAAATACTGGAGGGAATTCCGGGACACCTTGGGAAGGAAGTTTCGAGGAAGGCTACAGGCCGGAGATGCAGCGGCAGGACCGAGCCCACGAGGAAGAATCAGCGACGGAGCCGTGCCCGGCAAAAAGCGAATGCGTCGGACCGTAGGGGCCGACGTGGGACGCTTCGGTGCGAGTTCCCGCGGGAGAGACGTCGCGGGACACGAAGCAGAGGCGTCTCGACGAAGGGAGGATTGCAGGTCCGCGGTGCTGCACCTGGGTGCTGGGCCGGGTTCCCCGGAAATTTCGCCGTTGGACAAGGAGCTGTATGGTAGCAGCGACGGCGTGGGACAAGGGGCCGCGGAGCTTCGAGAGCGACGTTGGAATTCCGTGGACTACGTCGCTGGAGATTTGCACCGAGGGAATTTTTCGGATGCAGTACCGGAGCGACAGTCGCCGCGGGACGAGCCCGGGCGGAGCTCCAGAGGCGTTGCGGGATAAGGCAGGAAGGGCGCACCGGACGGACACACGCAGAGGAGAGGCGAGAACGTCGTTGGACCCCCGGAGGAACGTCGACGTTGGACCTTTGCCGTAGGAGGCTGCAGGGTTTCGTCGCGGGGCACACGGGACGAGAACATCGCTGGAGTTCCAGAGGACACGTGCCCAGGATGCTTCTCCACTGGAGGGAACGCAACGCAATGGGATCATCGATGGAGGACTTCGCGGCGAAGAAACCCCGCCAGCCGTTCCGTTGTACCCACGCCTTGCCCCAGGTTTTTTGGTGGTTTTCCCTTGGGGCGTGAAGGCGAATGCCGAGGCGGCGGTCTGAGGAAGCCACCCGGACGGCACGACCACTTCTTCGGACCGGGGTACGAAGACTGCGAGGAGGAGACAACGCGGTCGGGACGTCCGCTTTTCCAGAGGGGGGAGCAGTGTTGCGAGCACCGGGTATAGGCCCGTGCATAGCCTGCTGGTGCTCGCGGCGGCTGACAGAAGAGGATCGACCCCCTTCGAGAAGACTGTCGAGAAGACGCCGTAATTGTCTTGTACCGAATGCCATAGCGTTCGGACGTGTTTGCTGTTCTGTACGTGGAAATAAAGTCGTGTCGTACACACGAGTTTGCTGTCTTATATTTCCGTTGCGTCGGGGTGGCCGGTGATGAAGTCGCCCCGGCTTATCTTGTTTATATATATATATATATATTTGTCTTATAATCGCTTATGCGATCATATATCTTTACGTTATTAACTATCTACACAAAGTGTATTATTCTATGATTTATATTGTACTTCATGTTCATAGCATATTCTTATGTCATAATTACGTTATATATGTTATGTGTGAATACTAATATCCCACGCATAATAACCAAACCAACAAAGTTAATAAACCGCTTTGTTTTAAATCACGCTTCAAATTATTTGTGCTCACCCATTGGTACGAAACACCTAAAATCCAAATAAACGAGTTAGTGAAACAGCTGATTCCGGTTCGCGAACGCGAGAGCAGTGACCGTGTTTACTAACATACCTTTGCATAGCCTGTGTACAGCTGCACGTCTAGACATATTTCTTAGAAATATTACAAGTAACTTTTGTGCCTATGCAACGGTAAATCCGATTAGCCAAAACCAAAACAAAGTGCTCTAACGGGTGTCACCGGTGAGATCATAACAATTTAACCATTCCCTAGTCGTTCAGTGCTACGAATCTGGTATTCGCGCCTGTTTCCTAACGTCTAGTGCCACGAATCACGTATTCGCGCCTAAAATCCTGCTCTTCGCAGTGCCACGAATCTGGCATTCGCGCATGTATTCCTAAGAACGTTCGGTGCTACGAATCTGGTATTCGTGCCTGAATCCTCACTCTCCGCAGTGCCACGAATCTGGCATTCGCGCCTGCATTCCCCAAGAACAATCAGTGCCTGAATCCTACTAACCGCAGTGCCACGAATCTGGCATTCGCGCCTGCTTTCCTACTATCCACAGTGCCACGAATCTGGCATTCGCGCCTGCACTCCTAAGAACATTCAGTGCTGCGAGTCTTGCATTCGTGCCTGAATACCTACTCTCCGCAGTGCCACGAATCTGGCATTCGCGCCTGCATTCCCGCTTTACCCTCGGTGCCACGAATCTGGTATTCGTGCCTGAATTCCCACAAAATATTACCCCGTCTATGTCATATCCCCAAAGACCTCACCCGGGACGTGACAGTATTGTATAATATTTGGAATCAACATTTTTTTCATATTAAAAAGTGTGGCTAAAAAAATATATTTTTAATATTTGGAAAAAAATATTTAACCAATATTTTGTGCTACTAGGGTATAAATCAAATAAATCTCGAGAAATAAGTAGCAAACGAAAACAATTGCTGAACGAAACTGTGATTTTTGCAAAAGGTGTAGGAACAACACGTTCCGTAGAAAATAAATTAAGTGATCAGTGTTAGTATCAGTGGAGTGAAGTGAATATTCGGTACATTAACCCGGACGCACTTGACGTTGCGACCCTTATTTTCGGGTAGTGTCCTGCGAATACCTGCGATCAGCTGAGCACTGGCGCTACCCTACCATAAATCTTTTCGGCCACCGATGATCAGGATCGGTACAGTGACCCAGTGACACAGGTTTCCGAAAAGGAAGGAAAGGAATGTCCGAATGGGTGAGTTTTATTTAATTTATTGGTGATTATTAGGTGTAGAAATAAATTCTTTCCGATTTTAGGGTACAATAACAGTTCGATTTAAAGAATATGAAAACAACCCAATCATCGACATAATTTCCATTATTGTTCATTACCTTTTGCCATTTTTCTGGCAGCTTATGAATACCATCGCGATAGAAATTCAGTAGCTTTGTACTGATCATGTAAATCCAGTCGGAAAGAATTTATTCGTACAACTAATATTATTGTTTAAATTTAGTTGTGTTGGCTGTTATTGAACTACGGATTTTTCCTCAATAACGAATTACGATCACATGTCGTACATTTTCTGCTACATTACCTTTTCGTTTATGCCTTATTTAAAAACGAAATTTACGTACTTCTTATCCTCTCACTTCAAATAATTCTTATTTAAGATTATGCTTTAAAAAAAAATGTGTAACGCGGTTTCCTTCCATGCATGCCGACTTGCTTGTTCGTACGTTCGTAGTACAAGCGCAGTCGCCTACCGCGTAGCCAACGCTACCGCGGGAGCTCGGGCGGAAGGCGCGCGCTCTGATTGGTCGGGGCTTTTTGTTAATATCTCCTTAACGAAGCTTCGGACAATATTTTCGCTAAGGAAAAAGTTGTTTCAAATCACCCCCTGAATTACCCCTTCCAAGGAACTCCGACATTTTTGGGACACCCTGTATATTTAGACTACATTTATGAATCATGCGTCGCAATATGATTCTCAAGATTCTGTTCGGCTATTGCTAAGAAGATACTCAACTTGTCGAAGGGATTTTGGGTGTTTTATAGGAAAGGGGTTAAAGTGGCTTGGACTCTGTGAGTCGAAAAGGGGGAATCGAGACGTGGTCTTGATTTAAGAGGGATTTGTAACGAGGGACTTGTTTGAATTCGTTTTGGAGATGGTGATTCGTACCTCATAGGGCGAATAGGCGAAGAGATTTTGTAACGATCATCTCGCGATGGGGACCACTAAGGTACATCGGCGAGGTGGAGTTTATATCGATCATCTTGTGTTGGTGACCGCTAAGGTACAACATCAAGGTGATCAGCGATCGAGGAGATGGGGTAAGAGTTGAATTTGGGGGACTTTGATGGAGTGATGTTGAGGTTTACTGGTGTATTATTAAATAGGAACGTGCGAAAAATAGTGGGACGTCACAATATACTTACTGAAAATGTGAAATAAAAGTTTAGAAAATATGAACTATATATTCGTCGAATATAAAAGAAATATTTAGAAAATGTAAAGCAAATATTCTGAAAATGTGAAATTAATATTCAAAATTCCAAAATAAATATTCAGGAAATGTAACATATATATATATGTAAAAATATGGGATACAACTGGCAAAATTCCAGTGAGTGGGAGAGCATTGATTTGCAAGAAGACCAGGAGGTATGTACATTCAAATATTTTTTGACATATATGAATATTATATCCCGGATTTTTATATTTTAGGACGAGCAACAGCCATTGCTGCGGTCGCCTCAGTGGTCCCCCGACTGGGGGCAACTAGACATTAATTCACCCTGCCTCCGCAGGTATGTAGTGCATTGTTTTTGTGTGTTTCATATTTAATATGTTTAATGTATTAGTGTTATATCGACGTTTGTATCTGTGTTCTAGGGCATATTTTATATGCCATGGGAGCGGCGGGCGCGCGTACATCGGATCGCGCGGCTGCTGCCATATCCGGTGGCAGAGGACGAGCTACGGCGAGGTTTGTACAGGATCAGATCGCGCCCCCAGGGACGACCCCGTTGAGGGGACGCATCGCTAGTTTGATCTCGCAGCCAAATCCCTCCCTTCAGGCGCGCAGCCTCGCGCGCGAGGTAGATCACTTTGGTGGTTTTAGTGGGTTCGAGTTCCACATAACCCCCCGCCCGCCCCCGCATTGCTTTGTGCGTGTTTCATATTTAATATGTTTAATGTATTAGTGTTATATCGACGTTTGTATCTGTGTTCTAGGACATATCTCATATGTCCCGGGAGCGGCGGGCGCGCGTACATCGGATCGCGCGGCTGCTGCCATATCCGGTGGCAGAGGAGCAGCTACGGCGATGTTTATACAGGACCAGATCGCCCCTCCAGGGACGACCCCGTTGAGGGGACCACGGTGCTCGCGACGAAGACAAGAGACAGCGAGAAGAAGCTGGCAAGCTGTCATTTAAGAGTCAGTCGCCATTGCTAGCAGACGCATCGACATTGACATTCCCCTGTATTTTTTACATTTACTCCTGTACAGTGTCCGTGATTGTGTAATAAAGCGTTATGGCAAACACCCGCCGTAACAATATATTACTCTCCTTACGTCTCCCACCTCACCGCCTCTGGCTGGAGCCCCTGCAGGAGCGGGAGACCCTGCCGGACCGGGGAATACTTTCCGTACCGGTATGTCGCGAAAATACAAAACTATTTTGGCTGTACCGTAATCGGGGGGAACATTGGCAGCTCGGGGTAACATTGGTATACGCCGGAATTACGTTGTTTTACGTCAGATTAGTAAAATTTAAAATCTCCAGGGCATTGAATTTCCAATGTCCCTGGTACAGCTTGGAAAATTTCAACAGCTGAACAGTGTCTTGGCTAGTAATGTTCCCATGCAGGATTTAACTACCGAACAGCGGACGACATTTCACAATGCAACACACTGTCATATTTGCGAAGAACCATTCAAGGCTGATGATGTACGAGTTCACGATCATTGCCATCTATCCGGACAGTTTAGTGGCCCAGCACATTCAGAATGCAATTTAAATCATAAAAATGCGTTTTACATCCCCATAGTTTTCCATAATTTATCCGGCTACGATTCACATTTTATTATCGAGCAAATAGCTACCGCTTTCGAAGGTCACGTTGATGTATTGCCTATAACGAAAGAAAAGTATATATCTTTCACAAAAAATGTCGAAGATACGACTGAATCAGACTCGCGAAATTATATTAAATTGCGATTCACCGATTCGTACAAATTGCTAAATACCAGTCTCGACAAATTAGCATCTTTTCTTAGCACAGATAAATTAAAAATTTTAAAATCCCAATTTGGAACATTATCCACAGAGGATTTCAATTTATTGACGCGAAAAGGTGTCTTTCCGTATGAATACCTTGATTGCGCGAACAAGCTGCAGGACCCATGCCTACCACCGCGCGAGTCATTGTACAGTTCGTTAACGGGTGAGACTGTATCCGAGAGCGATTACGCACATGCCGAGACTGTCTGGCAGCGTTTCGGCATTAGAACCTTGTAACCTCGTTCCGCGGAGGCTAGGTATTGGACGGGTCGAGTGAGTGACACAGGTAGGGAATTCAATCCCGGGATCTAATCCCGGGATCCCGACTGATTTTTGGATTCCATTTTTATATTTTTCAGTTGTTCATAAAGTAATTTACGTTTTTAAAAATTCGCGAAAGTCTTGGGATAAGTTATAACTTGATATATCAAATCCCGGGAGTTTTAGAATAAAAAAAAACAGCCGGGATCCCGGGATTGAATTCCCTAGACACAGGGTATACTGGGTAAATTAGCTTCATTATGACTAGAATACAAGGGAGCCCGGCCAGGTCTGTGCTGGCTAACAGAGTCTGTGCGGCTTATCCTACGGCTTAAACTAACGACGGTCCGCGGTTCGGTCGCGGCGGAGTACGGGCGGCTCGTACTTTATCGGGATCGGTGGCCACGCCTTCGCTCGTTATGGTATGCCCGAGGTATTGCAGCTCAGTGCGGCAGAACTGACATTTTTCTTTGTTGAGTTTGAGTCCTGCCGCCCGTAGCCGCTGGAGGACCTCTCGCAAGTTCTCGAGGTGTTCATCGAAGGTTGCTCCGAGAACGATGATGTCCAAATACGCGAACGTTCGGAGCTCCAGTTGGGGTCCGATGACCCTGTCCAGCAGGCGCTGGAAAGTGGCCGGGGCGGAGTGTAGTCCGAACGGCATGACCTTGAATTGGAACAGGCCCCTCCCCGGTACCGTGAAAGCGGTGATTGGGCGGCTGTCGGGTTCCAGGGGAACGTGCCAGTACCCATTGGCCAGGTCCAATGTGGAAATATAACGGGCGCCTCGCAATTTTTCTAGCGTGGCCTGAACCTGGGGCAGGGGGTACGCGTCCTTTTCCGTGACTTCATTTACTCGACGGAAGTCAATGCAAGAACCTCTTTTTCCCATTTTTTTTTTGTGACGATGACGACCGGAGAACTCCACGGATTGGAAGACGGCTCGATTATTCCCTCCGCGAGCATCCGGGTTACCTCTTCGTCTATAATTGCCTGCATGGCGGGGTTCCGTGGCGTGTATCGGTGCTTTGCCGGTTCGGTCCCGGCCTTCAATCGGAGGCGATGTTTCGCCATGTGTGTCAGCCCTGGTAATCGGTCGAATTGCTGCAGTTCGCTGGCGAGAAACGCCCCGAGGCGGTGCGCTTGCTCCGGGGTGCATCCTTGGAGGCCGGGGGTGGGTTCGATGGTAGCGGCCTCGTCCGTTTGGCTCCATAGCATGCCCCGGAGCTGTATCGTTAGTCCGAGAGCGTGGAGCGCGTCGATTCCCAGGATCACGTCCTGTGTTAGGCTGGGAAGGACCCCACACGTGATAGCCATGACGCAATCTCCGACGACCATCCTTACTAGCATTTCGCCGTCTAGTGCTGCGGTAGCGCCGTTGGCGACTTGAACCCACCGATCGGTGTTGGTGATTTCGTCGCCGTTTTCTCTACACCAGTCCGCTACCTCTCGATTAATATATGTCAGAGAGGCGTCCGTGTCTAGAAGGGCCTGGAACTCCCTGCCGTAAAAATTGATGGGCAAATGCGGGCGGCTATCGGTGGTTGGGGTTGCTGAGGCCGTTGGGGTGGTGGGATCCGGTCGGGGCCTTGTCCGCCGGACCTGTTGTCGTTTCCCGTCGCCGGGGCGCAGTCGCATTCTCGGCTGAGCCGGCCTTCAGTGCCGCAGCGGCTGCAGAAATCGTCGCCCTGGCCGGCGGCAGTCCCAGCGAAAGTGGCCTCGCTGGCCGCAGTTCCAACAGCACTGGTCCCGGTTGTATCCGCTACCTACCTCGGCGAGGCTAGGTTTCGGAATGTCCGGCTGGACTGGGGCGTTACTGGGTTCCTCTTCGCGCAGCGCCTCGTAGTCGGCGGCCAGACCGAGGAGCCCGGAGAGCGAACTGAAGTCTGTCCGCTTGATGTAGTGGCGGTACTCTGTTCGCAGATTGGAGTATAACCAATCTAGCTGGGTGACGGCAGACACTTGGCAGTGGCGGCGCATCAGCGTCCGGAGGGCGGTGGCGAATTCTCGAGCTTTTTCGCCCGAGTATTGGCGTCACTGCTGAATAGCCATTTCCAGCTCGTGTTGTCGCCGCCGCGACAGATATGTTTATCGGAAGGCCTCTATAAACGCATCCCATGTGGGGAGGTCGGTTTTTTCGTTCCGGAACCATTGTAGGGCCGAACCCTTTAAGATCCCTGGGAGACAATGTAGCATCTGGTCCGGCGTGACCTCGTAGCTTTCCTGCAGTTCTTCCAGTTGGTCAAGGAAATCCTCCGCTTCTTTACCGCCATCGTAATGGCCGCCCCACCGCCTTACCCGTTCCATTACGTGGTAGGTATCGGTGTGGGTTAGTGTTTTCGCCGGCGATTCGTTCCTCGGTACTGGCGAGAAAGTCAGCAGAGGCACCTCCCTCGGAGCGGCGTTCCCTGTAGTTTCTTCGTCGCTGGGGGGGGGGGGGGGCGATGTTGATCGAGACATCGGGATTGAGGGTGTCTTGCTCCATGGTGCCGGTTCACTACCCGGGCCACTACCCGAGCTCGTAGGATGTCGAGATCTCCCGTGTGGTCGATTCCACGTTTTTCGGCCCACGCCGCGAGTTTGGCCTTTGATAGCCCGTATACCCAGCTTACCTTGGTCATTCGCTCGGTAAGCTACTCGAGTCCCTGTTTGGGCGCCAAATGTAACCTCGTTCCGCGGAGGCTACGTATCGGACGGGTCGAGTGAGTGACACAGGGTATACCTGGGTAAACTGGCTTTATTATGACTAGAATACAAGGGAGCCCGGCCAGGTCTGTGCTGGCTAACAGAGTCTATGCGGCTTATCCTACGGCTTAAACTAACGACGGTCCGCGGTTGCGGCGGAGTACGGGCGGCGCGTCACGGTCGCGTTCGCGTCCTCGAATCGTTTCGGCGGCAGAGGGTTAGGAGTGGGGGGTGTCTAGGGAATTCAATCCCGGGATCTAATCCCGGGATCCCGACTGATTTTTGGATTCCATTTTTATATTTTTCAGTTGTTCATAAAGTAATTTACGTTTTTCAAAACTCGCGAAATTCTCGGGATAAGTTACAACTTGATATATCAAATCCCGGGAGTTTTAGAATAAAAATAAACAGCCGGGATCCCGGGATTGAATTCCCTAGGTGTGTCCTACCGTAACTAACTCGTTACAACCTTGGGTGAATACAGCGACTTGTATTTGAAGACTGATGTCTTGTTATTGACAGATATTTTTGAAAATTTTCGCGAAAGTTGTATCAAGAGTTATGGACTAGATTCAGCACATTATTATACTTTATCCAGTTTCACGTGGGGTGCCATGCTAAAACATACCAAAATTACATTTGAGTTGCTCACAGACCAGTGGCGGATCCCGGGGGGGGGGGGTGGGGGCGATCGCCCCCCCCTAAGAATAATAAAATATAAATAAAATATAAATATATTATGTTACATTCTGAAACACTTGTTAGGTATACACTTAATGCGTTGACAATGTATATTTGCCGAGCTATTCACGATTTGCATGCTCAGCGGGGGTCGGTAAAAGAAAATTAAAAAATGTAGGTATGTACTTTTACCCCCCCCCCCCCCCAAGAAAGGCTCCTGGATCCGCCACTGTCACAGACGTCGATATGGTTATGTTTATCGAACGCGGTATACGTGGTGGTTTAAGTCAATGTTCCGGAAGATACGCACATGCCAATAACAAGTACATGCCATCTTACGATGCATCGGAACAGTCATCGTACTTGATGTACTTTGACGTGAACAATTTTTATAGATGGGCAATGTGTCAGCCCCTACCACACGCTAAATTTCAATGGGTCGAAGATGTTGCAAATTTTAAGGTGTCTTCGATCCCGGCCGATTCACCCACGCGATACATTCTCGAGGTAGATCTGGAATATCCGCAACATCTGCACGATGCTCATGCTGATCTACCGTTCTGCCCGACGCGTGCCAAACCACCTGGCAGCAGGCAGGACAAGTTACTTGCGACGGTATACGATAAGCAGCGTTACGTCATCCATTATCGCATCCTGCAGCAGTGCACGCGTCATGGTCTTCATATTATAAAAATACACCGCCTGCTTCAATTCGCTCAATCTCCCTGACTCCGCGATTACATCGAACTAAATACACGATTTAGAACAGACGCGACAAACGACTTTGAAAAAAATTTGTACAAACTGATGAACAACGCGGTATTCGGTAAAACTATGGAAATTGTACGAAATCACGTGGATGTAAAACTTTTGACACATTGGGAAGGGAGATATGGCGCGGAGGCAATGATCGCGAAACCGAATTTCCACAGCAACGGCCTCGCCGGGAGGACAACTACGCGCGAGTACGTGCTAACGCGAACGCGATAGAGAGTAACGCGAGCGGTCGACGATAGACGCGCGAGTTCGTCAAACCCCGAGTGCCAGCTGAGAGGACGACCGCGACCTACGGCGTTCGAGCGGCACGCGAGCGAGGCGATAACGACCGGCGAACCGCCCCGTAAGCATAATAAGACCTGCAAGCGACAGCTGAGACGTAGCGCCATCTCAGAGGTAGGATAATTCAGTACTTTTATGTAACAATATACTTTTCTCTATTGTTTTTTCCTGTATATTCCTAGTACTCTTTGATTTGACCCCTTATCATCTTCCTCTTTCCCCGCGAGTATAGTCAAGGCGTGCTTTAGCACCTTGACAGAGCAAGAACCCGGTGAATCACCCTAACCGCTCGGGGTGGTTCACAAAAGTCCCTTCAGGACGTAACAAATTGGTGTCAGAAGTGGGATTTTATTCCCTTATTTTTATACTTATTATATAAATTAAAAGAGAGCGTGCCGTCGCTATCCACCGCGACCAGCCGCAATCTTATCTGCTCGTAACTTGACTATACTTCCTACTATCTAAAGTCTTGCAAAGCATTGCTTAACAATGCCGGGTGGCCTCCAGAGATCACCACCTCAAACTAGTACCTCCAATTCTCAAATACCTGATACAGCTCCTCCCATAATTCCTCCTCCCCTGTCTACTTTGCCGAACAATCGACTATCGTTAGGCTATCGGACGAACGACCTGGAAACGTCGGCATTAGACGTATGGCGTTCCCGAGAAGATGAGGAGAGAGTATATCGGGCGCTTGACAATATTCCCCGTTTTGACCCTGATTTTGTAACCTTGGAGGATTTCGCTGCCTCGATACAGCGCGCCATAAAACGCGTACCGCCCGGTCAGGAAGACAGATTTTTGACCGAGCTCATATATAAATTAAAGGATCCTTGTTTAGTTATGTATATATTGTATATAGTAGACTTAAGTTATATAGCTCGTTTTATTAGTTTAAGGACCATTTCTCGTCCATCGACATGCGACAGTCCGCTATGACTGTTGTGATCCGCGACCTCGGGTGATTACGGTGTCACCATCTCTGTAATTACCGGCGAAACAGCTGTTCTCTCCCCACTCTTCTCAGAGAGCTCCGTTTCCACGATCGCGACCAATTCTGGCAGTCGGTCTCTTGAAGTCGTTTACTTGACACGCTTTACCAAACATCTACGCTATTCTCTAAACCATAACTCGATTCTTTGTGCGATCCTTATAACTCGTTCTTTGTGCGATTCACATAAAATTCGCAGTGACTAAGGTTTCTTTGTTAAGAACCCAGACACAAGAGTTAGGGACCACTCTTGTTTCAAATGGTATCTTGGGGGAAACAGTAGAAGTCATGCCCTCAACTCCATTCAAGCCAGGAGCCCCGGCCCCTCCTAGACATCAAACTAGACAAGACTCTGGACCTAAATTTCAAGACTTGTCTGACTGAAACTTAACAATCAGATTCTTTCTGCTCTGGTTTAGTTGATGACCACAATTGGTTTAAAAAAAAAAAAAAAAAAAAACATGGCCCTCCTCGCACGCCCGTAGCGCAAGCTACAACTTTAGGTTGGATCCTTACTGGCCCGATCATCGATCGGGGCAATCTCTCTAGCGCGAAAGCCGCGGTAACACTCCAGTGCTCGACGGATGCCGATATCTCTGAAATTTGCATTTACTCTTTTATTCTTTTTTTTACAAGAAAAACCTAAACCTGCTTCGACGTGCGAAGTCGTGGAGCCCCCCCCCCCCCCCCCCCCTTTTACCACTGGATAATGTCTCTGGGAGGATTAAGACGGTGTGGCATAAAGCGTTTTACGTATTTTAACTTGTACAGGAATGCATTTTACAATGTGAATCACTTCGCCAGCTACTAGTGCCATATGTCCTGGTGATTTCATGACTATATTGGCAAATTCGTCTTGTTTCAGCGTAGCAATTATTAGAGCATTGTTTAATATTTGTTGTTCTAATAAGCATTTTTGAATAATTATGTCTCTGTATAGAGTTTTCAATTCAGTTCTTATGTGTTTTTCCACGTAGACAAATTTGGAGTTTACATACGTAAAAATATCCAAATTTCTACGGGAATTTTATGTAAAGATGCAAATGTTCTTTCTTTTGTTGTTTCTAAGATGAATAATTTTGGATGTTCTGTTGTGCTGAGGCGCCTGGGTCGAGATTCTGGATGCGAATCTCGGGGTACTCCTGGCGTCCTTCACGCTCGTCGTCCACGGGCTCCGTAGGTCCGGGTGATAATGCCGGGACGGGAGGATACGGGTTAGAGCCCGGAGGTAGGGGATCGTTGCAGGTCGAAGAGTTAGAACTCACCGTAAGGTGTAACAAGTTTATTGGATCCCGATCTGGGTGACAATGACACTGAGTCTCGATAAGTCGGGTGGTGTTCCCGTACAAAGCCTTATCAAAATCTGCGCTCGCACTGTTTGTAGGCGTTAATATACTATGGTCGGGGCGAAGCGGGGGCCATCGGGGTCCCCGTCTTTGACCCGGGATTTCGGAGTTTCGCCATGTGCTGATGGTACTGGTGCGCTTCCGAAATCCCTTACGTGGTTGTGTCGGATTTTGGCCGTTCGATTGCCGCAATCGGTATGTGCGCGGTGTCGACGACCTTAGGTGTCGGCTCGGGCACAACAGTTCCGTTTGTATAAGCGTATAACCACATAGATGTTGCTCTCCTGTTGGAGTTAAAGCAAACGTAATATCCTGCGTGGTTAGCGCATATACTGAAGGTGATTTTTCTTCGGTTTGGCTGGTATCGGTAATTTTCGATGCCAGTCCTTCATAGAGTACATCATAACGATCGAATTTGCAAGTCGATGGTGGAAAAGAGTGCCAGAATGTATGTCCGTCCTCATTATCCACACAAAATCCGTTTTGAAAATGGCATATTGTTCCAGATTTCAATATGATTTTATTAGGCTCCAGTCGTACTGGTACTAGAGCGGTTTTGAGTGTTATTTTCGCCATTGCTTGTACTACTACTGTTTCCCATGATCCATAAGGATCAGAAAATTGTGCTCCGGTACATTTTCCATCTGCGGTGAGTGATCCAGCCATGGTGAATGTCCGGGTTGATGTCTGGTTAACCAAATAGACATTATTTCCTATGACGGTGGATCCATATTCATGCATGTTTCGGCATTGATGTTCGGTTAAATATTCAAGGTATTCGTTTAAACCGTTGTGTACTGCAGAAATATGCGAGTTCATTCCGCAATAATAAATAGTTCTTGAGATTATCAGCTTGCATTGGATGACTTCCACGTAGTTGAAGTCCGAGAGTTGCAGAAGTTGAATGTAAATTTCCTTGGTGGTTGTGGAGATTGGGTTTATTTCGCAATCTCCTACTGAATTTAATGAAACGGTTGTCACGTTTAATTGTAAAGCTTAAGTTTATTTATATGTACTATACGAGTTGTTCCATCAGATAATATTTTAACATTCTGATTAGGCAACAATTCGAGTACTTTAAACGGTCCCGAGTACTGATCTGCGAACTTTGTCCTCCGAGGTTCTTTCAAGAGATATACTAAATCTCCTGCTTTAAAATCTTGTGGATTAATTTTCCGATCATAATATTGTTTAGATTTAGTTTTTGCCTTTATCAAATTTTCTCGGGCTTGGGTTTGCAGATTAGTTATTTTATAAAATAAATCTCTTAGGTATTCGGCATATGTAGGTTCCAAATCTTCACCAATAGGTTTTTCGCTAGAAGGTTCTCGTGCAATGCATCCGAAAACTAATTCATGTGGTGAAAATTTAGTACCTTCATGTACTGCGGTGTTATATGAAAACATTGCCAAAGCTATCCAATCATCCCAATTATCGTCGTTTGTCGCATATTGTTTTAAATATTCCGTTAATACATGATGCGATCTTTCTATCGAACCATTACTCTGCGGATGATAGGCTGTAGTAACATATCGTTTAATTTTGAATCGTTTGGCGATGTTTTTTAACAAATTTGAAGTGAAATTTGTTCCTTGATCGGTTAAAATGGCTTTAGGTGATCCGAATCGGCAAATAAACCGTTTTATAAATACGTCTGCTATATCAGCAGATGTGGTTCGAGTTAAAGGTATCGCTATTGAATATTTTGTTAACAAATCTTGTATCGTTAGTATATGTGTTCTTCCTTTTCTGGTTTTTGGTAATGGTCCAACGATGTCCATGCTGATTTTGTCGAACGCTTTACCTGGAGTGTCTGTCAGGACCATTGGTTGCTTTATTTTTATTCTTGTTAATTTCTTCATTTGACAATCTTGACATTCTCTAACGAATTTTTGAATTTCCTTTTTCATATTTTCCCAATAATAATTTTGTCGTATCCTGTGGTAAGTTTTTGTAACTCCTTTGTGTCCTCCACTGGACGACGTATGTTTTTCTTTTATAATATGTTCCCTCAGATTTTCAGGTGGTGTTACCACGTCACCAGTGCAAATGGTAATTGTAATCGGTAGTTCTTCAAAAATGTCTTTTAATCTATTTATGATATATTTCCATGGTACGTCTTCTATATTATGGGTTCTACTTATGGCGAATGATTTCAGGTCGAATTCCGTGACTACGTCCCATAATGACGTGAGACCATTTAAAATATTATCAGGTCGTATAGCAGTTCTTGAATCTTCTTTGATTGGTAGACTTATTATATATTTGACTCCATCTGGTACTGGTCGGGCCCTTTCCAGGGTAAGGTCTACATGATTTGGTAGTAAATTTTCCGTTTCTAGTTCTTTAGCACCTCTATCGATTGGACTTCCATCCAATCCGATGAAAATTACTCTATTATCTTTAATTTTTGCCAAAGAATCTCTGGATTCTCTTATCACTAATTGATTTTGTGGAGAGATTGTATTTTCGTTTCTACTTGTCGTTGTTCTAGGTGATAATTGAGGCGATGATGGACATATATCTATTATTTCTATTGCTTCTTCTTCTTGTAATGGTCCTGTGGTTTGAACTGATTCTTCTTCTCGTGATGTTCCTGTGAATTCAGTTGATTCTTCTTCTGGCGATGTTTCTGTGATGTCAATTGGTTCTTCTTGGATTTTCCTTTTTGGCGAAGGACCAGCAATTGATGAATCATTTGATAGAGTTCTTTTTCGTTTTTGTTCCAAATTTTGAGGCGTTTCTGTCGATAACGTATTTTGTTCCATATCTACATCTTCTGATTCTTTCTGTATTGGAATGCGTTTACGTTTCCTTTTTGGGAATTCTAGAGTTTAGAGTTTCTTATCTGGAAAAGCTAAATGTCTACTTCTCGTCATTGGTCCTTCGAAATCTTCCGATGAAGTTGACTGTAAATTTTTCTTTTGCGGCGGTTCGCCTTCTGGAGAATCCTCTTCCTCTCTTGCTCTTATCGGTAGGCATATTTCTGGTGGATTTCGAGATAATGCATCAGCGTTAAGGTTGCTTTTCCCTTTTTTATAGTTTATTTCGAATTCGTAATCGGATAATTTAAGTTTCCATTTCCAAATACGAGAATTTGGGTCTTTTATTGAATTCATCCATACCAGAGGTTTGTGGTCTGTTTCTATTTTAAATTTTCGACCATATAAGGTCTAAAATGTGTTACGCAATAAATAATTGCTAAACATTCTTTTTCAATCGTAGAATATTTCTGTTCTGCTGGATTTAATAAGCGAGACGCATAAGCAATAGGAAGATCGTCGCCAGTAAATTCTTGACTAAGCACTCCTCCTATAGCGTAACCCGAAGCATCCGTAGTTACCTTGAACGGGTGCGAGAAATCCGGGTATTGAAGTATTGGTTTAGATAATAAAGCTTTCTTTAATATTTGAAATGCTTCTTCTTCTTCTTTACCCCAAATAAATTTCGTTGTCTTTTTTAATAGGTTTGTTAGTGGTTTCGATTTCCTTGAAAATTCAGGTATAAATCGTCTATAGTATCCAATTAATCCTAAGAATTGTTTAATGTTTTTAGGGGTTTTAGGTCTAGCAAAATTTTCTGCTGCTCCAATCTTTTTTGGATCCGGTTTTACTCCATGTTCGTCAATTATGTGACCTAAATAGATCACTTCATGTCGTAAAAATTCGCATTTATCTGGTTGAAGCATTAGTTTTGCTTCTCGCAGTCTTTTCATTAATCTTGTAAATTTTATTTCGTGTTCACGAAGAGATCTGGAATATATTACTATGTCATCCAGATAAACAAAAAGTTCGGTTCCTTGAAGTCCTGATAGAACGCTATTCATTAAACGTTGAAATGTTGCAGGAGCATTTTTCAATTCAAAGGGCATTCTTGTAAACTGATAATGTCCGTATGGTGTAGAAAATGCTGTCTTGTGTGCGTCGTCTGGTGCCATCTTAATCTGATGAAACCCTGATGCTAAGTCGAATATAGAGAAATATTTTGCGCTTCCTAATTGATCCAAAATTTCTGTAATATTTGGTAGAGGATACGCGTCACCTATCGTTTTTTCGTTTAATTTACGATAATCGATTACTACTCTCCATCGTTTTTTCCCTTTTGAATCTGGTTTTTTAGGAACAATCCATATGGGAGAACTATACGGAGATGAGGATGATTCTATCACACCGGTTTCCAATAATTCTTTTATTTGTTGATTTATTTCATCTTTATGAACTGGTGGATATCGATACTGCCGAGTATTTATCGGTATATCATCCGTAGTATGAATTCTATGTTGTATGCTATCTGTTCCCTCCAAAGTTTCTCCTGTTAGATGAAAACGATCCTCGTTTTCCTTTATTAGTTGCATCACATTTTCCTTTTCTTCCTTGTTTAAGTGATCCAACCTCAGTAGTTTCAAGATTTCTTCAAATCGATTTTCATTCGATATCTTTGTTAAATTACATCGTTCATAGGAACGTTCTTCAAATGGAAGTAATTCAATTGTAGGTACTACAACATTACAATCCTCGTCCGTACTATTTATTATTCTCATATGGGCTTTACCCTCTCGATTTGTCACTAAGACATTTCCCAAATAGATTCCTTCTTTGACGTGCAATTTTCCTACGTATCCTTCACGCAGTTCTGGATTTGCAATATTAATATGGAAAGGGACTGAACTTCTTTTTGGCACGAATATCTCCTCGTATGTATTAAAGGGAATATAATTTTTTCCCCACTTGATTTGTGTTACGTCCCTAGTTCCTATTTGGGGCGCGATTTTTAAAGGAGTTTATATTTTTATCCGCTTTCGAGCTAGTCCAGGGACTTACGCTCTGGGATAGTTGAGTATACAGTTTAAAGGAAATAATGCTGAATATTATGCTGCTTACCTTTTATTGCTCGATCAGTATCAGACGCCAGGGGATGGGAATTTTTGATATCCCGTCTATTATTGGCGCTGGGTTTGTTTTTCCCGGTACCCAATCTCCGGCGTTGATTACAATGTTTTTCGTTTCCTTTGCACTGGAAATTGGTCGTGACGTGTATGTCCCAAGTAGAGTTTGTGGGGCCGCCGGGGTGCACTTATAATTATAGTTTAATCGTCGGAGTTGGACTTTTCGACCGGCTCGATTACTTTTAGGCATCTGAAGATTATTTAAATCTTTTAGTCTTTACTCGAATGGAACCCGGTTTGCGCTTAACCCCAGAGGACACGGTGGGCAGCTATCTGCGCGCCAATGATTCCGAAAGTCAGCTCAAACGTAGTTCATTTATTATTCAAATTTTATAATTTGAAAGAGTTTATTTGTATTAAATTTGACCACGTAAACAGATTGACAGCTAGTATCTAACAACATAGTGGGCAGCTGGCTGCTCGCCGATGACGCTTTCAACTGAGGAAAATCTGTTTTCTTTATTGACAATTTTACGATAATAAAACCTCGAAATGCCCAAAAGTAAGAAAGAAATTAATAAAAACACTTATAAAACACGGATTTGATTTTAACACTTTTATTAATAGTAAAAACTTCACTTACAATGTTCGCACTTTGAGATTTGACACTTTATAACTTGTTATTCACATTTATTGTTATTAGTAATGATGGTGGTTATTAGTTTTATATTTGAACATGGTAAAAAATAATAATAATGCTCCGCGGGTGGTCCGATCCCTTTTTATAGGGCAGTCGGTCACTCCTTCTCCAGGTTTGTCACATGACAATTAAGACGGTGGGAGATGAAATCTCCCAATCATCTGCCGTGGGATCCACCTGAAGAATTCTTTCTAGCGGGCTATCCGAGAGTTTTGTTTACTGCAGAATTTGAGCTATTGCGCACCTATTTCGGTGTCTTCTACGTGTCTTAAGACGTATTTCTGCAGTTATACGAAACCCTCAGCAGCGTCGATAGTTAAATTCTTATTTTAATTCATTTTTTAGAAGTTTACGCTACTGGGTTTTCGATGTGCTCTGTACGATTGGTTTCGTACAGCCCACATACTAGGGATTGAAGTTAAAATATATCGGTTCCGTATTGGAGCTCGATTTACGGGATATAATAGGGAGGGCAAATTTGTGGCGATGATCAGGAGCGCAGCTTCGTGAAGGTGTCGACTCCGCTGGCGGAAGGGGCCTCTGACCCATCAGCTGGCGTCCACTGGTCCCCTCTGTGTGCGCTCCATTGGCTAGCTGGTGTGCAGCTAGTAGGTGTGCGGCTACCTCCTTCGTGCTGATCCTCCTGTTCGCTGTTGCCGTCCGTTGATTCTTGACTTAATTTCTTCTTGTAAATTACGGATTACAATGCCTTATCGGCAACACTTGTATACTAGATGATTACAATACACCAAAGTACGAAATAGTAAATATATTCGATTTAAAGGGTTAGATAATAGTAGACTCCACGTCGCGGGACGTGACACCTCCCTCCTTAGAGAGCAAATTTCCAGAGGAAATTTGTTTCAATTCTTGGATGGCTTCTTTGAATTCTCTTGCTGCTGGAGTCGGTTGTTGTCCCTCGTCAATTGTTGTTGACTGATCTGCATTCTGCGATGACGGTTGTTTTTTGTTGGCCAGATGTAGTATTAAAGCTGTTAAGGAGCTCCATATTGCTCCTAACAAGTGTAGTCCGCATCCATAGACTGCATGTATTTGATATCCGTGTACTATGGTATCAAATATTGTCTTTATTATTTTAATGATAATAAAAACTCCAAGTAGTCCTGCGGTGAATGTTCCAAATTTAAGAAATTTGTTCCAGAATTTGGTTGCTGCATTTTCTGCTAATGAAGTGATGGTTTCTTCGTCCATAATTCCCATCATTGAAATTGATCCAGCGGGAATATTTTTCCCGGATACTCCTCTGGCGAGTGTATTTAATATAGCTGCTTTTTCTGCCGGGAACATAATGTGGTCCCTTAAATTTTCCAATTCCTTCTGTGTATATATTCCGCTAATTGCGAGATCTGAAGGAGAGGTGTAATGCCAGTTGAGTTTTGTTTTTGGATGTAATATTTGAGGTGGATGAACTTCAATTGGATGTGGTGAAATTCTGTGCCATGCCTGGTCAATTTCATACATCACTGGTAGAATGGGACTACATTCTCCATGTGTTCCTTGAGTAGTTAATATGTGAGATTTCGGTGTTAAGAACATAGAATTGTTTTTTAACCATACAGGTAACTCTATATAACATTCATCTGTTTTACGTATTTTAACTTGTACAGGAATGCATTTAACAATGTGAATCACTTCGCCAGCTACTAGTGCCATATGTCCTGGTGATTTCATGACTATATTGGCAAATTCGTCTGGTTTTAGCGTAGCAATTATTAGAGCATTGTTTAATATTTGTTGTTCTAATAAGCATTTTTGAATAATTATGTCTCTGTATAGAGTTTTCAATTCAGTTCTTATGTGTTTTTCCACGTAGACAAATTTGGAGTTTACATACGTAAAAATATCCAAATTTTCTACGGGAATTTTATGTAAAGATGCAAATGTTCTTTCTTTTGTTGTTTCCAAAATGAATAATTTTGGATGTTCCGTTTGTATAAGCGTATAACCACATAGATGTTGCTCTCCTGTTGGAGTTAAAGCAAACGTAATATCCTGTGTGGTTAGCGCATATACTGAAGGTGATTTTTCTTCGGTTTGGCTGGTATCGGTAATTTTCGATGCCAGTCCTTCATAGAGTACATCATAACGATCGAATTTGCAAGTCGATGGTGGAAAAGAGTGCCAGAATGTATGTCCGTCCTCATTATCCACACAAAATCCGTTTTGAAAATGGCATATTGTTCCAGATTTCAATATGATTTTATTAGGCTCCAGTCGTACTGGTACTAGAGCGGTTTTGAGTGTTATTTTCGCCATTGCTTGTACTACTACTGTTTCCCATGATCCATAAGGATCAGAAAATTGTGCTCCGGTACATTTTCCATCTGCGGTGAGTGATCCAGCCATGGTGAATGTCCGGGTTGATGTCTGGTTCATTTTGAGTCCCACCAAATAGACATTATTTCCTATGACGGTGGATCCATATTCATGCATGTTTCGGCATTGATGTTCGGTTAAATCTTCAAGGTATTCGTTTAAACCGTTGTGTACTGCAGAAATATGCGAGTGCATTCCGCAATAATAAATAGTTCTTGAGATTATCAGCTTGCATTGGATGACTTCCACGTAGTTGAAGTCCGAGAGTTGTAGAAGTTGAATGTAGATTTCCTTGGTGGTTGTGGAGATTGGGTTTATTTCGCAATCTCCTACTGAATTTAATGAAACGGTTGTCACGTTTAAATGTTGCCCATTGCAATCGTATCCAATGAGGGCCCAAACGAGATTCAAGTTGAATAGAATTATCCATGGTAAAATCATAGTAATTCCCCTTTTAACAAACAAAAAAAAAAAATAAAAATTGATTTAACTATCGTTATCTCAACAACGATTTATTTTTATCCTTTTAATATTTCGTACTTTCTTAATCTTATCTTATAAATAACAGGTATCTGTTGTATACCCGAATCTTCGTTGTATTAGTTGAAACCAAAACTAAAATATAATTTTCTTTCAAATATAATTTTATCTGAATTATTTTAAGCTTATTGATTATTCTTATTTCTATTTTCTTTTGTAATGATATTTATATATTGGTTAACGTATGTAGGGTAGTATTTGTTTAGATGTCTACCACCTATATTCAATAATTTTGTAATTTCCGTGTGCTAATCCTGCGTATTCTTGGTGGGTTAGGCCCAAATATTCTTCTATGCAACCAGCACATGTGGCTGCTTCATTAATCCACGCTATTTCTCTACCGCACTGGTCGCATTTCGTAATTTGTTCCGCTATGGATTCTATACAAATTTCTACTGGGAGTATCATGGTCTGTAATAGACGATACTCTAAGTATTTTATTTTTTATTTGTATATAATTTATTTATTTAGTTATTCATCCTGGATAGGATTTAATATACGCAAGCTTAAGTTTATTTATATGTACTATACGAGTTGTTCCATCAGATAATATTTTAACATTCTGATTAGGCAACAATTCGAGTACTTTAAACGGTCCCGAGTACTGATCTGCGAACTTTGTCCTCCGAGGTTCTTTCAAGAGATATACTAAATCTCCTGCTTTAAAATCTTGTGGATTAATTTTCCGATCATAATATTGTTTAGATTTAGTTTTTGCCTTTATCAAATTTTCTCGGGCTTGGGTTTGCAGATTAGTTATTTTATAAAATAAATCTCTTAGATATTCGGCATATGTAGGTTCCAAATCTTCACCAATAGGTTTTTCGCTAGAAGGTTCTCGTGCAATGCATCCGAAAACTAATTCATGTGGTGAAAATTTAGTACCTTCATGTACTGCGGTGTTATATGAAAACATTGCTAAAGCTATCCAATCATCCCAATTATCGTCGTTTGTCGCATATTGTTTTAAATATTCCGTTAATACATGATGCGATCTTTCTATCGAACCATTACTCTGCGGATGATAGGCTGTAGTAACATATCGTTTAATTTTGAATCGTTTGGCGATGTTTTTTAACAAATTTGAAGTGAAATTTGTTCCTTGATCGGTTAAAATGGCTTTAGGTGATCCGAATCGGCAAATAAACCGTTTTATAAATACGTCTGCTATATCAGCAGATGTGGTTCGAGTTAAAGGTATCGCTATTGAATATTTTGTTAACAAATCTTGTATCGTTAGTATATGTGTTCTTCCTTTTCTGGTTTTTGGTAATGGTCCAACGATGTCCATGCTGATTTTGTCGAACGCTTTACCTGGAGTGTCTGTCAGGACCATTGGTTGCTTTATTTTTATTCTTGTTAATTCCTTCATTTGACAATCTTGACATTCTCTAACGAATTTTTGAATTTCCTTTTTCATATTTTCCCAATAATAATTTTGTCGTATCCTGTGGTAAGTTTTTGTAACTCCTTTGTGTCCTCCACTGGACGACGTATGTTTTTCTTTTATAATATGTTCCCTCAGATTTTCAGGTGGTGTTACCACGTCACCAGTGCAAATGGTAATTGTAATCGGTAGTTCTTCAAAAATGTCTTTTAATCTATTTATGATATATTTCCATGGTACGTCTTCTATATTATGGGTTCTACTTATGGCGAATGATTTCAGGTTAAATTCCGTGACTACGTCCCATAATGACGTGAGACCATTTAAAATATTATCAGGTCGTATAGCAGTTCTTGAATCTTCTTTGATTGGTAGACTTATTATATATTTGACTCCATCTGGTACTGGTCGGGCCCTTTCCAGGGTAAGGTCTACATGATTTGGTAGTAAATTTTCCGTTTCTAGTTCTTTAGCACCTCTATCGATTGGACTTCCATCCAATCCGATGAAAATTACTCTATTATCTTTCATTTTTGCCAAAGAATCTCTGGATTCTCTTATCACTAATTGATTTTGTGGAGAGATTGTATTTTCGTTTCTACTTGTTGTTGTTCTAGGTGATAATTGAGGCAATGATGGACATATATCTATTATTTCTATTGCTTCTTCTTCTTGTAATGGTCCTGTGGTTTGAACTGATTCTTCTTCTCGTGATGTTCCTGTGAATTCAATTGATTCTTCTTCTGGCGATGTTTCTGTGATGTCAATTGGTTCTTCTTGGATTTTCCTTTTTGGTGAAGGACCAGCAATTGATGAATCATTTGATAGAGTTCTTTTTCGTTTTTGTTCCAAATTTTGAGGCGTTTCTGTCGATAACGTATTTTGTTCCATATCTACATCTACTGATTCTTTCTGTATTGGAATGCGTTTACGTTTCCTTTTTGGGAATTCTAGAGTTTGGAGTTTCTTATCTGGAAAAGCTAAATGTCTACTTCTCGTCATTGGTCCTTCGAAATCTTCCGATGAAGTTGACTGTAAATTTTTCTTTTGCGGCGGTTCGCCTTCTGGAGGATCCTCTTCCTCTCTTGCTCTTATCGGTAGGCATATTTCTGGTGGATTTCGAGATAATGCATCAGCGTTGAGGTTGCTTTTCCCTTTTTTATAGTTTATTTCGAATTCGTAATCGGATAATTTAAGTTTCCATTTCCAAATACGAGAATTTGGGTCTTTTATTGAATTCATCCATACCAGAGGTTTGTGGTCTGTTTCTATTTTAAATTTTCGACCATATAAGTAAGGTCTAAAATGTGTTACGCAATAAATAATTGCTAAACATTCTTTTTCAATCGTAGAATATTTCTGTTCTGCTGGATTTAATAAGCGAGACGCATAAGCAATAGGAAGATCGTCGCCAGTAAATTCTTGACTAAGCACTCCTCCTATAGCGTAACCCGAAGCATCCGTAGTTACCTTGAACGGGTGCGAGAAATCCGGGTATTGAAGTATTGGTTTGGATAATAAAGCTTTCTTTAATATTTGAAATGCTTCTTCTTCTTCTTTACCCCAAATAAATTTCGTTGTCTTTTTTAATAGGTTTGTTAGTGGTTTCGATTTTCTTGAAAATTCAGGTATAAATCGTCTATAGTATCCAATTAATCCTAAGAATTGTTTAATGTTTTTAGGGGTTTTAGGTCTAGGAAAATTTTCTGCTGCTTCAATCTTTTTTGGATCCGGTTTTACTCCATGTTCGTCAATTATGTGTCCTAAATAGATCACTTCATGTCGTAAAAATTCGCATTTATCTGGTTGAAGCATTAGTTTTGCTTCTCGCAGTCTTTTCATTAATCTTGTAAATTTTATTTCGTGTTCACGAAGAGATCTGGAATATATTACTATGTCATCCAGATAAACAAAAAGTTCGGTTCCTTGAAGTCCTGATAGAACGCTATTCATTAAACGTTGAAATGTTGCAGGAGCATTTTTCAATCCAAAGGGCATTCTTGTAAACTGATAATGTCCGTATGGTGTAGAAAATGCTGTCTTGTGTGCGTCGTCTGGTGCCATCTTAATCTGATGAAACCCTGATGCTAAATCGAATATAGAGAAATATTTTGCGCTTCCTAATTGATCCAAAATTTCTGTAATATTTGGTAGAGGATACGCGTCACCTATCGTTTTTTCGTTTAATTTACGATAATCGATTACTACTCTCCATCGTTTTTTCCCTTTTGAATCTGGTTTTTTAGGAACAATCCATATGGGAGAACTATACGGAGATGAGGATGATTCTATCACACCGGTTTCCAATAATTCTTTTATTTGTTGATTTATTTCATCTTTATGAACTGGTGGATATCGATACTGCCGAGTATTTATCGGTATATCATCCGTAGTATGAATTCTATGTTGTATGCTATCTGTTCCCTCCAAAGTTTCTCCTGTTAGATGAAAACGATCCTCGTTTTCCTTTATTAGTTGCATCACATTTTCCTTTTCTTCCTTGTTTAAGTGATCCAACCTCAGTAGTTTCAAGATTTCTTCAAATCGATTTTCATTCGATATCTTTGTTAAATTACATCGTTCATAGGAACGTTCTTCAAATGGAAGTAATTCAATTGTAGGTACTACAACATTACAATCCTCGTCCGTACTATTTATTATTCTCATATGGGCTTTACCCTCTCGATTTGTCACTAAGACATTTCCCAAATAGATTCCTTCTTTGACGTGCAATTTTCCTACGTATCCTTCACGCAGTTCTGGATTTGCAATATTAATATGGAAAGGGACTGAACTTCTTTTTGGCACGAATATCTCCTCGTATGTATTAAAGGGAATATAATTTTTTCCCCACTTGATTTGCCTTTTCGCATAATCGATGCTGGCTTCTTGATGTAACAGAAATTCGGATCCTAAGATTCCGTCTTCATCGTCAAACAGTGAGTCGTTTACCACGTGGAAATTCACTGGATGATTCACAATCATTATTGATGCAGTCCCTAAGGTAGCTTGATTCGAATCGATTATTCCACGGATATATGTAGAGTCACGCGTAACGTCACGTCGTGTCACGCTCGTACAGAGTCAGTTATCAAGTAAGATCGGGCTAAAGTCTTTGCCAGAATCAAAGTAGCCACTCGTACGCCCCGCATCGCCAGTGCGTCAACACCGTGCATCTAGTGGTAAAACACACTTTCTATTTAATTAACTACTCGCGACACTTACATTTGTATCAATTGTTCATTCAATATACTTATGGTGTTCACTTGTAAATCGAGTCGATTTCGTTAAACTCATCTTTTACCCAGCGATCCTTATAATATTAGTAGCACTCACCCACAGATATAACTTTACCGCTCGAGTTGTATCGATTTTTAAATAAGAGTTACGAGGCATTACTAACATTTCCTGCGACTCCCTGATCTCACGTCTGGGTTCGTTCGCACCTGTTACCAAAACAAGTCATCTTCTCCAACCCAGTGGCTCCCCGATTTCGCATCGGGTTCGTCCACGAAATCTCACCCTCCTACGGCTCCCTGATTTCGCATCAGGTTCGTCCGTATCCTACAGCTCCCTGATTTCGCATCAGGTTCGTCCGTATCCTACAGCTCCCTGATTTCGCATCAGGTTCGTCTGTAAATCTACCAACTTCCGAACAGCTCCCTGGTTTCGCACCAGGTTCGTCTGTGAATAATCCAACCTCCTAACAGCTCCCTGGTTTCGCACCAGGTTCGTCTGTGAACTTCATCCTAGTGACTCCCCGATTTCGCATCGGGTTCGTTCACGACGTTTCACCTTCCTGCGGCTCCCTGATTACGAATCAGGTTCGTCCGCGTGTGACTCCATTCCTAGAGGCTCCCTGATTTCGCATCAGGTTCGTCCTCGCCGTAAATAATCCTAGCGGCTCCCTGATTTTGCATCAGGTTCGTCCGCGCACCTAACTAACAAATTCATATCCGTATTCCTAGGGAAATACCCCTCTCGCCGGCCTCTCGCGTTGCCGCAGCCCCGGCTCGTAACACTAATATGGTGTGTTATACATATATCTATATTGTAATACATGGTATATTATTCCTTAATTTGTCTAATTTTGTTTCGAACCAGTCCCCTCTAAAGTACCACATCCTGATTGGACAACCTGTATTGGTTGTAGACGAAAGCCGCGCCCCCAAAACAATCCTGATTTTTTGCGTAATAATCCTATTATGTCAAAATTATAAAATCTCTTTTAAAATTAACGCCCTCACGTAACAGCTAAACTGGTGTCAGAAGTGGGATACTGCTTTTGTCAAACCCGTCCGTTGTGGTATTTTCTGAGACGTTCGAGATAAAAGAGTGCCTATGTAATTTTTATATGTGATTTAATTGGTATGCTTTGCATTTTTATTTCTTTTGTGTTTTGAATGAGTTGGAAATCCGTGATATCGCCTTCTAATTTATCTTCAGCTTATATATATATATTCAGCTTATTTATATATTTTGTGTATATTCTTTGAAATAATTTGAAAAATTTAGCAAAATGGCTAGTCCCAACGAAACCGGTAGTGCGTCGGGAAACGCGTCCGCGAATTTATCAGTAACGAACGCAATGATGACGTCTATGGCGGAATGCTTTGCTTTGCAGCAGGGTACACTAGCTGGTATCTTATTAAATATTTTTGCGGATAGCGATATCAAAATAACACTGTGCACCGGAAACGTACAGGTACCGCCCGAAGAACTCCGTCCGAAAATCATTTCGGAATTACATGAAAGCTTAATAGGAGGGCATAAGGGCGTGACAAAGGCATATCAAAGAATTCGGGAAAGATTTTATTGGCCATCGATGCGTAACGATATTCAAAATTTCATTAGAACATGCAATAGTTGTCAGGAAAACAAGCTTGTTAGGACAAGAACTCGCGAACCAATGCTAATAACCGATACCCCATTAAAACCATTCGATAAAATATCCTTAGATACTGTGGGACCTCTCCCATTGACTCCTAGCGGTAATCGACACATTTTGACTATGCAGGATAACCTTACGAAATACTGCATTGCAGTTCCTGTACCGGATATAAAAGCAGAAACTGTAGCTCACGCGCTGGTCACGCATTTGGTTTTGCAATATGGGGCTCCACGCGCAATCTTAACTGATCAAGGTACTAGTTTCATTAATAAAGTTTTAAAAGAACTGGCAAAAGTTTTCAAAATTAATCATGTAACTACTTCTGGGTACCGTCCGCAAACGAATGGTGCTTTAGAACGTAGCCATATAGTTTTAACTGAATATATAAAACATTATCTAAATGATTTTGATGACTGGGATAAAATAGTACCATTTGCAATATTTTCGTATAACACGTCTGTTCACGAAGCAACAAATTTTACTCCACACGAATTGGTATTTGGCGAAATAGCACGCTGTCCTAGTGCATTCCCTACAGACGAGTCCTTATCAACATATAACGATTATCTTCGAGATTTATTAACGCGATTAACCGAGATGCAGACGTTGGCTGCACAAAATTTGATATCGGCTAAACATAAATCAAAATTACACTACGATGAAAAGGCGCGACCATTCCAAGGTAAAATTGGCGACATGGCACGCGTTTTGGTAGAAGTTAGGAAAGGAAAATTTGGCAGTCGATATCATGGTCCTTATAAAATTGTTGGAATTTTGGAAAGGAATAACATTATATTACAAGGGAAATCTGGCGAACGATTTGTAAAGCATGCTGATAAATTATTACTACACCACTAAAATAATTAGGCTTTAGTTTCCGATCTGATCGTAAAATCGAATCGAGTTGAATTAAATGGAATCAAGCATAATGAAGTTGGTCACGCTCCTCTCTCTGATGACCTGGATCACAACGAGTCTTGGAGAAAATCGGAAAACGTACGAGATTTCAAGAATTGGCGCTAGCCCTGGATTGTATTTTGAAAGACTACACACCATGAGACTGATGACCGCTGATTGACGAGTCATGATTTTTCTCGACACCCACAAATTAGAAACTCAATTCCCAACAGACTATAAAAGGTTAAATGAAACATACAACTACTGCATCTCTCTGCTGATGGCAAATCAATGCGACAGCATCTTACGTAGGATTTATCTCAATGGGAGAATAGAAGAAGCTTTGGCGTTGCGATTGGAACTACGGGAGCTACTTTCGGCGATTCAAGTTCCGGAAGATTTTCACAATCCCAGGACCATAGTGCGGAGAAGTGTCCCTTTCGGGTTCATCGGGTCGTTGAGCCACGCACTCTTTGGTACACTAACAACAGAAGACGCAGAATACTTTAATTCGGAAATTGATAAATTATATCAGGAACAGCATGAGATAACACAAGTTATAAAGAATCAGACTCACATTATTACCAGTAAGCTCCATAAATACCATGAAGCATTGGACCGAAATACAAAATTGATGAACGAAAACCGAATTCAAATCAATCAGCTCTATGCAGCAGTAAAAGACGTATATGAACTTCTGAACTACACTCGGGTGACATATTGGCTATCACATTACGCACATTCCTTAGAACTGTCTTTGGATCAATATATAAAAGTAACCGAGAAATTGCTTGCTGCAATATACGCCGCAAGAGCAGGTGAGGTACACGGCTTGATTTTAGATAGATCAAAATTTCGCCGCATAATTACGGACATTAGAAACACACAAACTTCATACGACCTCCCGATACCACAAGGATATCAAGGAATAGAGGAATTAATTAGGTTGTCTAGTATAAAAATCGGACACCATAATGGCAGGCTATTATTAGTACTACATCTGCCTTTGGTAGATGGAGTATTATACCACCTTTACCGCCCGTATTCTTGGCCTATGCCACAAAAATTTACTCGAAATTCGACAGGGTCAAGCTATGTACATCCGAAGTTCCCATATCTGGCGATAAGTAATGATCATCGGTTCTATTTTAATGCAGATGAATTATATATTAATAGCTGCCACAGAACTTCTTACGCGTACCTTTGCCCATTGAACCAACCATTGTTTGAGGTCTAGTCCACTGACGCTTGTGAGGTATCGCTATTATTGCGACCAACCATTCAAGTATTTAAGCACTGCGATGTGCGTATACGACCGCAGCACACTCCATTCTGGGCGCGACTAACATCAACACAGGGATGGTTATATTCCTTGGAGACACCAGAATCGGTGCAAATCATATGTAGCGGAATGAAAGACGATCTAATAACCATGGAAGGCACTGGAATTTTGCATCTTAGACCGGGATGCATCGCAAAAACCACTTATGTGACCCTAGTCGGAATTCAACATTTGGAAAGTAAAGAACAGTACCTCTATCAGCTAAATTTACTATTAAATGTTTCGGAACTTCTACCCCAAATTCACAAATATCATGATATTCGCCCATTGGATATGTCACGTCCCGCGACGTGGAGTCTACTATTATCTAACCCTTTAAATCGAATATATTTACTATTTCGTACTTTGGTGTATTGTAATCACCTAGTATACAAGTGTTGCCGATAAGGCATTGTAATCCGTAATTTACAAGAAGAAATTAAGTCAAGAATCAACGGACGGCAACAGCGAACAGGAGGATCAGCACGAAAGAGGTAGCCGCACACCTACTAGCTGCACACCAGCTAGCCAATCGAGCGCACACAGAGGGGACCAGTGGACGCCAGCTGATGGGTCAGAGGCCCCTTCCGCCAGCGGAGTCGACACCTTCACGAAACTGCACTCCTGATCATCGCTACAAATTTGCCCTCTCTATTATATCCCGTAAATCGAGCTCCAATACGGAACCGATATATTTTAACTTCAATCCCTAGTATGTGGGCTGTACGAAACGAATCGTACAGAGCACATCGAAAACCCAGTAGCGTAAACTTCTAAAAATGAATTAAAATAAGAATTTAACTATCGACGCTGCTGAGGGTTTCGTATAACTGCAGAAATACGTCTTAAGACACGTAGAAGACACCGAAATAGGTGCGCAATAGCTCAAATTCTGCAGTAAACAAAACTCTCGGATAGCCCGCTGGAAAGAATTCTTCAGGTGGATCCCACGGCAGATGATTGGGAGATTTCATCTCCCACCGTCTTAATTGTCATGTGACAAACCTGGAGAAGGAGTGACCGACTGCCCTATAAAAAGGGATCGGACCACCCGCGGAGCGGATTACCATGTTTAAATATAAAACTAATTACAACCATCATTACTAATAACAATTAATGTGAATAACAAGTTATAAAGTGTCAAATCTCAAAGTGCGAACATTGTAAGTGAAGTTTTTACTATTAATAAAAGTGTTAAAATCAAATTCGTGTTTTATAAGTGTTTTTATTAATTTCTTTCTTACTTTTGGGCATTTCGAGGTTTTATTTATCGTAAAAATGTCAATAAAGAAAACAGATTTTCCTCAGTTGAAAGCGTCATCGGCGAGCAGCCAGCTGCCCACTATGTTGTTAGATACTAGCTGTCAATCTGTTTACGTGGTCAAATTTAATACAAATAAACCCTTTCAAATTATAAAATTTGAATAATAAATGAACTACGTTTGAACTGACTTTCGGAATCATTGGCGCGCAGATAGCTGCCCACCGTGTCCTCTGGGGTTAAGCGCAAACCGGGTTCCATTCGAGTAAAGACTAAAAGATTTAAATAATCTTCAGATGCCTAAAAGTAATCGAGCCGGTCGAAAAGTCCAACTCCGACGATTAAACTATAATTATAAGTGCACCCCGGCGGCCCCACAAACTCTACTTGGGACATACACGTCACGACCAATTTCCAGTGCAAAGGAAACGAAAAACATTGTAATCAACGCCGGAGATTGGGTACCGGGAAAAACAAACCCAGCGCCAATAATAGACGGGATATCAAAAATTCCCATCCCCTGGCGTCTGATACTGATCGAGCAATAAAAGGTAAGCAGCATAATATTCAGCATTATTTCCTTTAAACTGTATACTCAACTATCCCAGAGCGTAAGTCCCTGGACTAGCTCGAAAGCGGATAAAAATATAAACTCCTTTAAAAATCGCGCCCCAAATAGGAACTAGGGACGTAACAGATACTAAACATGTAAGTACTCCAATCGTGGAAGACACCATGTCTGAAATAGAGGAAAAGCTTGATGAGATAGGACGACACCACCGTAATAAAAATTTCAACAATCATTTACTACATGGCGGACTAACGCTATCATCCGTTTTCGCCCTGGGACTGGTGTTGTATTGTATGAGAGGGATTCTTTGGAAATTGTTACCAACCTGGAGCTGCAAAAAGCGGAAGTCGAGCACTTCATCCGAGACGGCAGACGTTCTAAAAGAGGGAATTCGCGGGGTTCCACCGAAACCGGCCACCACCACATCGTCATTACCATGCCAGCGGGCGCTAGTGAATTAGCCAATGACTACAGGGACAATGATTGATCTAACCATTAAGCGTTACGGGGAAACCCTCGATCAATAATCGCACAGTTCTTTGTTTTTATGTTGTATTATTCCTATTGTTTGTTTATCAGTCTAATAGCAATGTCAGAACCTGTCAGCAACGACCACGGGACATCCAGGAGGATCTTTGTGTGCCGCCTTGCGCGGTTCACAAAGCAAAAGGACCTCTTAAAACTCTTGGGTCCACATGGCGCCGAGCATGCAGTGCTAAGGGTCCAGCCTAGCGGAAACGTGGCCTTCGTCACTTTTAACACCCCGCAGCAAGCAGCTAGGGTGGCGAGCAACGCCCTTACGCAGCCAATCGTCCTCCATAAGAGGAAACTCAGAGTCATGGTTGCGGACGCATGGCATGGGTTCCACCTGCCATCCTCGGGCAGCGGGCCGTCTACTGGCATCGGAAGCAGTTGGGATAATCCATTCCCAGGGTACGAACCGATCTACTCTGCGCACTTGCCAGTAGAAGTGGTCGCACGGATAGCAGCGTTCCTACCATTCACCGATCGCGCCCGCATGGAGCGAGTATCGAAGACCTGGAGAGCAGGGGTGCAGGAAGCTTTTCGGAAAATGCAGCACCTCGATGTTAACGATTGGAGATGGCCGGGAATGCAGGGATGGAGGCGCATTAAAACGGAAGGCTTCTATTGGGTATTGGCGCGATGCGCCCCTCACTTAAAAAACATTGTTTTAGATGATGAGCTGACCGCCAAAGACCTGCGACCTCAGCTGTTGGCCCTGATTGCCAAAAACTGTCCTGCACTGGAAAGGCTGGATGTAACGGCCGTTGAAGCCCGACCATCGGCTTTTCGAGAACTGGCGGCAAACGTCAGCTCTCTGAGCGACCTGGCAATTGGGCGTTGCACGAACTGCAGCGACATTGAACTGGGAAAGGTTCTCGAAGTCAATAAGACCTTACAAGAGTTCAGCGCTAAGGGCACCGACTTCTCCGGAAAGTCCCTGCTACAACTATCGAGGGACCTAGTAAAACTGAATCTAAGAGATTGCACGGCTAGAGGCGAATACATCGCCGCAGCCATTTCAAAATTCTCGAAATTATCACATCTTTGTCTAATTAGACCAAAAAAATTTCATCCTGATATTTTACAGGGATTAATAGCAAACCCTACATTACCACGATCCATGGAGTCGATGGAATTCGTGGGGTGTAACCCCTGGACCGGGGACGGAGAACCGCGGGAGGAGGATGCGGAAGCCGAACAGGAAGAGGCAGCGGATTTCTTTGAATTCGACCTCGGTCCCATTGAGATGGCTGTCAGCCTACCTTCCCGTTACCCTCTGGTCACCGAGCTCGGGGTTGCATTCTGCGGCTGGGTGGATAACACCTTCATCCGCGAAGTGGGTCGTCACATGAAGCACCTTATTAAATTAGATATCACTGGGTGTACCAACATCAGAGGGCAGTTTAGCCTCGAGACACTCAGTGGTCTGAACCATTGTACCGAACTACAGATCAGCTTACTGTACCCGGACGTCGGTGCCCAATTCCTTAAGGACATGTCGTCGCTCAGGGAGTTGACGTGTAGGGATAATCGGGGCATAGCGGATGAGGACGTTTGTGGCCTCATCAGGAACAGCGCTACGATAATGATAATTGACTTAGAGGGCTGCATACATGTAGGACGGGCTTTTGTGGAATGCGTATACTCTGCCCTGCGAGGCGATCCTCATAACCACCGAACCCAAATCCGTGTCGGCGGAACAAGCGCGATACCCCTCAGACGTGACAGCCAGCTACTCCACGTTTTGTTAGATTATACCCGGCACTCCAAATGTCCCTACACCTAATTATCATCGGGGACGATGATTCCAAGGGGGGAGGGGTGTTACGTGCCGGTTACTTTTTCCAAATTCATTTCTAAATTCTACTAATTTTTACAGTCATTTCGCAGATGTTCTCTATTGATCCAACCGCTTAGCGTGTTATGGGAATTTCCCTCAATCAATAGTCGATTATCTGTAGATAGTCTTAATAGTGCTTGACTTATTTCTGATTTATTTCTGCTTGAAGCCGGTCACGTCAGGGCAGGTACTCACGAAGGAATATTATCAACGATCCTTCAACGCCATCGACGTTCCTGGAATGCGTGCTGTGATAAGTCTTTCGAGGCATTGTAGTAGACTACTTTATATTTTTCTTCCCTGTTAAAATTTTATTACAGTATCGTTGACATCTGATCCTACTATTAAATGTTGTGGGAGTTCCCTCGATCAATTGTCAATAAACCGATATGGTATACTAACCAATTTAAAATAATAATTGCTACGCCACTGCGTTCTTCCATGAGAAAATCTTTCATCAGCATCAATGCTCTTGGAACGCCGGATGCGATAGCACTCGAAAACCTAAGCATTGCGAGGCTGGGAACGGTCCGAGGCGACGACGGTTGGGCCTGTGTGTACGAAATGCATGCTCAGCAATTTGACTCTCTTTGTTCAAAGTCCCAAGTGCTCGGGCCTGCCCTGCGAACGCTCGTGGCAGTCGGCTGTTAAGTCGCATAGTGCGTGGTCGATCTGTCCGAGGGACATAACTATTCTCTAAAATAGTCTTGAGCCGGAGTTCCAGTGCATCCCAGTGATCGTGGAAGGACTCAGTCCCCGTAGAGACTTGTATATTCTTGTGTTTTTTTATTTTTTTTTTTTCAACAATTTAAACTCCTATTTGTTTCAAACCGTATATTTAACTAAACATTAATATCTTCGGGCTTTATTGTAAACTGACTTTCGACATTGTGCGTGTGTGTTGTGCGACACTCCTGCGCTTTATCATCTCGGACGCGGGACCCTCCAGGTCATACAGAGAGAGAAACTCAGAGAGAGAGAGAGAGAGAGAGAGAGAGAGAGAGAGGACTTGAAAATACGAATTAGCAATCTCTTGTACAGAGTTGGTGAGTGATTCGATCTGTCATGATATTGTACGGAGGCAGCAGCTGATTCAACCACCTAGTGGGTTATGGGTTTTCCCTCAATTAGCTGCTACTTGCCCTTCGGCGTGTGACGCGTTTTAAAAATTGGCTTGTTTCGCGTAATATAAATTGTAACCACATTAATTATTCGAGTGAATGTGTAAAATTAACAATACACACGATTATTGATCCAACCACTTAGTGGGTTGCGGGGTTTTCCCTCGATCAATTATTGTTGATCAGTCATTGGTTCAAATCCATGTAATCTTCACCATTTTGTTCCACCTTTGAAAACTCCTATATATACATATCTATATTGTAATACATGGTATATTATTCCTTAATTTGTCTAATTTTGTTTCGAACCAGTCCCCTCTAAAGTACCACATCCTGATTGGACAACCTGTATGGGTTGTAGACGAAAGCCGCGCCCCCAAAACAATCCTGATTTTTGCGTAATAATCCTATTATGTCAAAATTATAACATCTCTTTTAAAATTAACGCCCTCACGTAACACTATCACACGCAGGAATGCACCTTTCGGATTCATCGGTTCGATTAGTCATGCCTTGTTTGGAACCTTGGACAGTGATGATGCTGAATACATTAACAAGGAAATAGATAAGATATATGCTGATCAGAGGAAGATCACCCAACTTGTCAGAAATCAAACTCATATAATCATAAGTGATCTGCATAAAGTTCATAAAACTTTCGACCGAATTGCTGCAGAAATAAAAACCAATAGACAAAAGATTTCCGAATTAGAAATACGAATTGATAAACAGTTAGCTTTGAACTATAGCTTAGCACTGAGTCAATACTCGGCGTCTGTTGAAATTTCTTTGAGTCATTACATTACAGCAACACAACGCTTCATCACGGCTTTGAGCACTGCGCGCAACGGAAAGCTACATCCATCATTACTGAGCGGATCCAGTTTCAAAACGATAGTAAATGAGATACATAATTCAATAATAGATTTTGAACTACCTATACCACGAGACCATCAACGAATCGAGGATCTGACCAAGATATCCCGTGTGAGCCTAAAATATATAACAGGAAAGATGATCGTGATGATACAAATACCATTAGTAAATAGGATTGAATACGATCTGTACAAAATCCACGTACTACCAATTCCTCAGTACCTAAATAATAGAACTACAATTTCGGCTTTCATCCTACCAGAATTTCCATATTTGGCGATAAGCACTGACCATTCTAAATACTTCGGATCAGATACCGCATTTTTAGATTCCTGCACTTGGGCATGGCATTACTATATTTGCCCACAGGATGTTCCATTGCAAGACATAGCTCACAGAACATGTGAAACTTCACTACTACTTCAACCGGATCCGAAATTCTTACGCTTGTGTAATATTAGAGTTTTGCCCTATCACATACCTTCTTGGCGAAAATTAACTACTCTTGGCGGATGGTTATATTCATTTGAACAACCCGAACCCATGCAGATCCTATGTGGTCGGAAAAGGAATGCCCACACCACAATAGTTGGAACAGGAATCTTGGAAATACATCCGGAATGTTTTGCGAAAACACGATATCATACTCTGTTAGGATCAAAAACGTACCTGAGCAAAGATTCTTATTACTACATTCCTAATATGTTACTGAATATTAGCATGATATCACCCAATATCTATCAGTATTCCAAAGAAAAACACACTACAACAACACACCTATTTCCAAATGACAATAACAAACTGGAGCGCACATCTGAGTCGTTGTACGAAATTGAAACACAATTAGAGGAGATTGGAGAACATCATCGAGCAAGGAAATCACATTTGTCATTGACGTATGGAACAATAGCGGCACAGGCCTTAATTATAATAGGATTGATGATCTACTATTTCTGGAATCCACTGAAAACCTTATGGAAGATACGATTCCTGCGGAAACGGGGCCCGAAACACGATCCTGAAGAAGCTTCAGCAAATCAACCTGTTGCAATACCGTTACAATAATCGTCTATTTCGGAGAACAGACCACCGTTGCCTATTCAAAGGGCGATGATAAACTGCTAGAAAATGTCTAAAAACAAACCCTGACAGTCTAAGGACTATGGGAATCCCCTTGTCAGAAATTGTTGTTCTTCTAATGTTCTTTTCCTTCTTTGATAATGATTTTGTTACCTTATAATTTTGATCTTGCTTTGTGTGACTGTCTGTAGCGCATTACGACATGGCATCGTGCAGTTCGCGCCAACCGAAGTCTCTCGAACGGCGATTATTTGTCAGCCGCTTGGCGCCTTACACAAAAAGGGCCAAACTACATGAAGTATTCCGTCCATATGGAGTCGAACATGTGGTGGTGCTGCGGAAGTCCTCGGGAAACCAGGCTTTCGTGACCTTCAAGTCCACGGAAGGAGCGAAGCAAGCCCTAACTGCAGCGGACGCCGGCATCGTTTGCCATAAGAGGAAATTAAAAGTTATCATGGCAGACCCTTGGCATAGCGTCAGGCTTATTCCACCTCTGCCAGCTGTAAACCCATTTCCGGGACTCGATTTAAATGATAAAATTCCACTACCAACGGAATGCATTGCTAAAATTGCAAGCTACCTACCATTCGCAGATCGTGGTCGCCTGGAGATGGTCTCCAGACGATGGCGTCAAGGTAGTCTTGCCTCCTACAACGGAATTCAGCACATTGACCTTAATAATTGGTGTTGGCCGAACGCGTGGGAAGGAAAATTAATTACCACAGATTCTTTTCACTGGTTGATGATAAGGGTGGGCGTTGGTTTAAAGAGCATAGTTATTAACGAAGTACAGTTGGCCAGGAATCTAAAACCGCAGGTAATGGCTATTGCCATTAAGAACTGTCCTGGTTTGGAGGCATTGGACATGACCGCTGTAACCATACGACCATCGGCCTTGAGGGAAATGGAACCTGGGGCACCGCGTCTTACTTGCCTCAAACTGGGGAAATGTGAGGGTCCCGTGGATCCTGAACTCGTTAGGGTCCTGGCCCTAGCAGGAAGCCTAAAGTCATTCTGTGTTACGAACACAGACATCACTGGGAAGTCCCTTCTGGCAATCAACAAAAATTTAGAAACGCTTTCTCTCCACCGTTGCGAACAACTAAAACCCTTAAACCTAGCAATCACTCTCCAAGGAATGCGGAATCTGAACTACTTAAAGATCAGCATATGTAAAAATTTAACAGACCATAGTATTTTGCAGGCGTTAATCAACAATTCAGACTTGCAGACGACTCTAACGACCTTGGAGTTGCATTTCTGTAGTTTCGAGGAGCCCATGCCTGAAATGGAAATGGAGGAAGACAACGAGGCAGTTGAAAGGGGAGATTTTGCCGAGCTGGAGCTGGGTCCGGTAGAGATGGCTGTCTCTTTCCCCTCAAAATACCGGAGTATAACAGCCCTGAGTCTTACCCTCTGCGGATGGGTTGCTTCTGGCCTTGTCTCGGAAATTGGCCTATACATGGGGGAAATAACATCTTTGAATCTGAGTGGTTGCACAAATATCAAAGGAGAATTCGTTCTGGAACCGCTCCGAAAATTGGAAAAACTAAAAATCATAAACATCAATTACATGCATCCGACTGTCGGTGGATGGATACTGCAATTCCTCACGGGCTTGGTAGAAGTCCATTGCAGAGAGAGCCAGGGTATTACTGACGAGGACATCTGTGGCTTGCTACGGCAGTGTCCAGAAATAATCACAGTCGATGTGGAGAGCTGCCCAACCATCAGTAAAACCGTACTGAACTGTGCTTACGAGGTGGTGACAAATGGTCATCGGACAGGGCAAATACACTTGTATGTCGGAGGTACGACAGTTACGCGATACACTAGATATAGACGCAATACCTCTCTTCATGTAACGTACGACTTGGTGTATGAGCCTTTATTCCATACCGAATAATTTGTAACGGGATTGCATTGTGACAATGTGCAAACATTATGGGACTCCCCTAGTCCAATGCAACCCGAACCCAGGGGGGAGCAGTGTTGCGAGCACCCTATGGATTGGATCCATGGCCCGCTGGTGCTCGCGACGAAGACAAGAGACAGCGAGAAGAAGGTGATCGCATCGATCACCTGTCAAGCTGCCATTCGAAAGTCAGCCGCCATTATTAGCAGACGTCTCGATATTGTATTCCGCCTAACAGATTGTATTCGTTACCTGTTCCTGTATTATCCTTATTACCCCTGTTTAATGTTCTGTTATCGTTGCTGTTCAGTAAACTACTATTATGCCCAATCAAAATCGTAACATTATTATTGTTACGTATGTGGAATTCCCCCATACGCTGCTCTCAACCATTTTTCGAGCTCGCGTCTGCGAAGGGAAAACGCCCTAAAAGCCTTTTTGTTTATCACACACCACTAAGGGGGTCATGATCTCGACCATCTGGATCACGACCATGGGAACGGGAGTGACACGACGACGACCCCGAAGGAATACGGAAATTCCTAACGCATCCCCACTCATTTTTGGGACTATATAAACCCTTTGGTTTCATCCCTCGTCGGTTAAAAGCTATAGAGTCACGCGTAACGTCACGTCGTGTCACGCTCGTACAGAGTCAGTTATCAAGTAAGATCGGGCTAAAGTCTTTGCCAGAATCAAAGTAGCCACTCGTACGCCCCGCATCGCCAGTGCGTCAACACCGTGCATCTAGTGGTAAAACACACTTTCTATTTAATTAACTACTCGCGACACTTACATTTGTATCAATTGTTCATTCAATATACTTATGGTGTTCACTTGTAAATCGAGTTGATTTCGTTAAACTCATCTTTTACCCAGCGATCCTTATAATATTAGTAGCACTCACCCACAGATATAACTTTACCGCTCGAGTTGTATCGATTTTTAAATAAGAGTTACGAGGCATTACTAACATTTCCTGCGACTCCCTGATTTCACATCTGGGTTCGTTCGCACCTGTTACCAAAACAAGTCATCTTCTCCAACCCAGTGGCTCCCCGATTTCGCATCGGGTTCGTCCACGAAATCTCACCCTCCTACGGCTCCCTGATTTCGCATCAGGTTCGTCCGTATCCTACAGCTCCCTGATTTCGCATCAGGTTCGTCTGTAAATCTACCAACTTCCGAACAGCTCCCCGATTTCGCACCAGGTTCGTCTGTGAATAATCCAACCTCCTAACAGCTCCCTGGTTTCGCACCAGGTTCGTCTGTGAACTTCATCCTAGTGACTCCCCGATTTCGCATCGGGTTCGTTCACGACGTTTCACCTTCCCGCGGCTCCCTGATTACGAATCAGGTTCGTCCGCGTGTGACTCCATTCCTAGAGGCTCCCTGATTTCGCATCAGGTTCGTCCTCGCCGTAAATAATCCTAGCGGCTCCCTGATTTTGCATCAGGTTCGTCCGCGCACCTAACTAACAAATTCATATCCGTATTCCTAGGGAAATACCCCTCTCGCCGGCCTCTCGCGTTGCCGCAGCCCCGGCTCGTAACAAAACTAGTGACAGCGGTGGGATGCTACTGCATTAGAATCGCCGTAGAATTTGGGTTTTTAAATACGTTAAAATCACTCGTAATTTATTATCGACGATATACTAGTTTTCTCTAGTCAAGTCACTTAGTAATTTTAAAATGGCAACTACACAGGCGAACGTTTCTTCTAACGACATTATGAACCTGACAGTTTCAATTGCAAACTCAATGTCGCTGTTGACGCAACGGACATGTATACAGAACATTGCTATGTCAATTCCAACCTTTGACGGTGAAAGTCCACCCTTGACGCGCTTTGCACAAAATGTGGAAGACGGGTTAACTTTGATTCCTGAGGGTACGGAAGCCGAGTATCTTGCCATAATACTAACGAAACTGATCGGTCCGGCACGCAGGTGCACGTTAGAGCATAAATTCGACTCCGTTAAGAAATTAGTCCAGCATTTGAAAAAGAGATTCGCGCCGGGAAGAAGTTTGTCATATTTTCAAGTTGAAATCGCGAAACTAGGTATTCGCGAAGGAGAAAGTCTGCGACAGTACGTCGACAGAACTAGCCATCTCGTTTATTGTGCGCGCGGAGCTATTCGGGAAAGGTATCTGGATCACGCTGAAGATTTCGTCAAAGAAATGGAAAAGGACGTTAAAGAAAACTTCATCGATGGTTTACCGGATCGAATTTCCTGGAAAGTGTCGGCTCAGATTCAAGACATCAAAACACTTGAACAAGCTTACGACGCCGTGCTACAGATAGATAGAAAATTAAGGAATCGGCGACAGTCGCCCCGTAATGAATCACCCTCCAGGTGGTCTCGCCGAGACCATTACGTCGAAGATTCTCGCCACCGCGACCGCGAAGTGTCGTACCCACTTTCTCCGAGTAGATACGACCAGAACAGGGAGAGGCCTCTTAGAACATCTGGTTTTGAAGAGGAACGAGAAGGACGGACACGTACGACGGCCTGGACCTTGCGTCACCGGAGCCCCTCAAAATCCCCTTCTTATCGCTCCGACTCATCATACGCAGATGATAGAGAAAAACATTATTCTATTTTAAAAAATCCCGATAAAGATCGCAAGCCGAGTTTATATTGCTGGCATTGCGGCACAGCCGGACATGACGGAAAGTCCTGTAGGAAACAACCGCGTAATCCGAGATATCAACGAGACTCGCGAGATTCGTCCGTTGAATCAAACAAATCTTTAAACTTCGATCGCGCTCAACGTATAGGCGACACGATGAGCGGAAACAAAGAAGCTCGCCAAAGGACAGTCCGCTTCGAAGAGGAACCCTCATCAAGGAAGCACCTGCCCCACGCATCAACATCAAAGTTCCAGAATTGGAGTCAGGAACGGGAGAATTCTTAATCGATGGTGGAGCATCCGTTAATTTAGTAGTCATTAACGCCCTGGGAGAAAAAGCCGCGATAAACTCTCGGGAAGAAATCGAATTAACCGGAATTACTACTAATCCAATTCACACTTTAGGAACAACAATACTTCATATCCACGAAGCTCCTGCACTTTTCTATGTGGTAAAAGAGCTTGCAATAGAAGCAGACGGACTTATAGGAAGCCCATTCCTAAAACAGGAGGAGGCTGAAATCTCCTATTATCATGGGACTTTGGTGTTAAAGAACAAACCAACCCGACCTCTACGTTTTTCAAATTATCAAGACCTGCCTCAAATGAAAGAACTACTGACATCGACCAAACATCGTATCGAACCTAGGACGTCGCAACAGATTGCTATAACAATAACTAACCCAAGGATTAAGGAAGGATATTTACCACGTATCAAGACCCTCGAACATCTTTACATAGGGGAAGCAGTTGTGAGTAATAATAAAGGGAAGTGCTACGTTATGGCAACAAATACCAGCGATGTACCCCTAGACGTAGAGATAGAACCACAAACATTAGAGCCATTCGATATCTTCGGGTCATCAGACGAAGATTTTTACCCAGCTGTAGAACACCCGTCAAAATTCAAAACTAACGAAGATAGAATACGAAAAATCTTAGAAGCCCTAAACACTAAACATTTGAACAAGGAGGAACTAGATTTCGTTACCAATTTAGTTAAAGATTTCCCCGACCGATTTTATCTTCCTGGAGATAAACTTGGAAAGGCCCGCGACTTCAAACATTCAATTCATACATCCAACGATATTCCAATCAACACAAGACAATATCGCTATCCTCTCATACATCAAAAGGAAATTCAAAAACAAATCAGCGCGCTACTATCAAATGGTATAATTACACCTTCCAAATCTCCGTACAATTCACCCTTATGGATCGTCCCGAAAAAAGAAGACGAAAACGGCGTGAAACGTTGGCGTCTAGTAATAGATTTTCGCGGCCTCAACGAAATAACAATTTCCGATAAGTATCCATTACCTCAAATCACAGAGATTTTAGATCGATTAGGAGGAGCTAAATATTTTTCAGTCTTTGACCTCGCAAGTGGATTTCATCAAATAGAGATGGATCCGAAGGATAAAGCAAAAACAGCATTCACTACTCCAAATGGACATTATGAATTCTCTCGAATGCCTTTCGGATTAAAGAATGCACCGCCCACCTTTCAACGCCTGATGGATCAAGCACTCACTGGACTTCAGGGAACAGATCTCTTTGTTTACTTGGACGACATAGTGATCTATGCATCATCATTACAGGAACATAATATCAAAGTCAAGAAATTGTTAAACCGCCTTCGAGAACATGGATTAACCCTCCAGACCAACAAATGCCAATTTCTGCGAAAGGAAGTGGCGTACCTTGGACACATTATTTCAAAGGAAGGAGTAAGACCTGACCCTAGGAAATTAAAATCGGTTCAAGATTTCCCCACCCCCACATCGCAGAAAAATATTCAACAATTCTTGGGACTTGTAGGATATTATCGAAGATTCGTACCTAATTTCACCACAAAAGCTAAGCCTTTAATCAATTTACTAGGAAAAGGCATCAAATTCAAATGGACAGAAGAACAAGACCAGAGTTTTAAGCAATTGCGTAGCGAACTTTGTCAACAACCCATATTGCAATACCCAGATTTCAGTAAACCTTTCATTGTAACGACAGATGCATCTGATTATGCTATTGGAGCCGTACTCAGTCAAGGGGAGATAGGAAACGACCTGCCGATTGCCTACGCGTCCCGTAGCCTAAATAAACCTGAGAAGAATTATTCAGCTACGGAAAAGGAATGTTTGGCCATGGTTTACGCCGTAAGATACTTCGGGCCTTACATCTACGGAACTCCATTTACCCTCGTTACAGATCACAGACCACTGGTCTGGTTACATTCTGTCAAGGATCCAACTTCCAGACTTATGAAGTGGAAGCTCCGACTTTTAGAATACGAGTACCAGGTTGTTCATAAATCGGGAAAGACGAATAAGAACGCAGACGCATTATCTCGCAACCCTCCGTCTGCCTGCCTACCTCTTATTCCACGAGAGCTCCAGGATCCCGACTTCAAAGCCCAGATACCGAAAACAGACGCCAACGTCGAAACCATCGGACATCGCATACGACAGTTAAGACGAGATAGGGAAATTCGACCCAAGTATCGAGAGACAAGCAGCAGCTCAGATGAAATAGAAGAAACCGCACGTGGAAACGTTCAACATTCTCCAATAATACACAAGAACCGATCTTTTCCCAGCTTATCTCAAGAGGTAACCATGCCAGATGAACGCCAGGAAACCATAAACAGTTTTTCGCCCGCAGCTAATTCTACACAAATCGCCCCTTTAAATAAGGACCAGACCGTATTTGACAATTTAATATCGTTTGAGGAACCGCTCGAAAATACTGTAATAGAAAATGCAAGAAACACTCAACTAGATTTACTCAGTACCCCGCAAGTACCATCCGAAGTCATGGAAGAACCTTTACAACCCTCAATAAACCAGCTACCTGCAGGTACAACGCCCGAAGCAAGTGTGGGACAACCACCTGACAACAGGTCAACCGAACCTAGCGTCCCTGACCACACGATCGACTACTACCCTTTTTTCACTACCGAAATCGAGGATTCAAACGACCTTGACGATCTGGAAGAGACCCCATTAGACCAACCGCATAAAATTATCGTTTCTTCAAATACTTTTACCGCTGAAGAAGGATATTACGTACACTTCATTTCTGCCGACTGCAATTTAATAAACCCCGTTGGAAAATTACTGTTAGACACTGAACTAATCAATAAACCAAACCTTCTAGCAGAACAACCAAAAAGGGGAAATGTAATAACTACGGATAATGGATTATTTAAAACCTTCAGTATAATAATCTCAGACAATTTCTTCGATAATATTAAGAGAGTAGATGTGCTCAACGGATTGAAAACTCTTCGACACACCTTAGATCAAAATCAGATTAAATCATTTCGAATTTCTGCCACGGGAGACCTTCACAAAATACCATCCAACGAATTCGTCAAAATTTTAGAAGAGGCTTTCATAGGAACGGGCATGCAGATTATCCTATGCAATTGTACCATTACAACACCATCCGAAGAAGACAGACAGCACATCATTTGCGAGGCTCACGATAGTTTAATTGGAGGACATAAAGGAGTAACGAAGACATATAAACGCATCCGATCAAAATTCCATTGGTCACAAATGCGTAACGACATTCAAGACTACATTCGAAAATGCCAAAGTTGTCAGGAACAGAAATTAGTTCGAGCGAAAACTCGTCAGCCGATGTTAATCACCGACACACCTATAGGAGCCTTTGACAAAATTTCCTTAGATACAGTAGGACCTCTACCAATTACACCCAGTGGGAATAGACATATTCTCACTATTCAAGATAACTTAACGAAATATTGCGTAGCCATAGCAATACCTAACATTCGAGCTGCTACAATTGCAGATGCTTTCGCTAGACACTTCATCGCAATTTACGGTACACCTCGCGCAATACTAACAGACAAAGGAACTAGCTTCATCGGAACGCTCATGACCAATCTCTCCGAAATATTCAAAATCAAGCAAATCACAACCTCAGTATATAGACCACAAACCAATGGATCTCTGGAACGAAGCCACATCGTCCTCACTGAATACCTCAAGCATTACATGGATAGTTATGAAGACTGGGATTTATTAATACCGTTCGCAATGTTCTCTTACAATACATCCGTTCACGAAGCAACAAATTTCACCCCATACGAATTAATCTTTGGAAAACCAGCCCGAGAACCAACCTCGTTTCCAACCGGTGAAAAACTAAAGTCGTATGGAGATTATTTAATAGAATTAATAACGCACATGACTAATATTCGCAATATAGCCTCCGATAATCTAAACAAAGCAAAAATCCGTTCAAAAAACTATTACGATACCCATGCAAAACCAGCAACGTTTAACGTAGGTAATTTGGTTTACGTACTCAAGGAACCACGTATCAGTAAATTTGATCCACACTACATTGGACCGTACCCGATAGTAGACGTGACGGACCTGAATAACGTAGTATTACGAACGCATAATAAATTAATCACCAAGCATCAGGATAAACTAAAACATGCTTACTCTCCATCCACAGTTGAAAATCAACCATGATTTTCGCATATTTGCTCCTGTTACCTCTCGCTGTCACTGGCGACGACCAAATTATTACGCCGCTTGAAGCAAACGTCGGACTCTTCTACGAAAAATTACCCGATATAAGGACCTTCCAATCAGAATGGCGCCTAGTCACATCTCTGGATGTTACTCGGTATCTCAGCTATGCTCCACACGTAAAGCATCATATCTCAACGATGAATCAACTCTGCAACTGTCACGATTCCATAAATTGTCTCAGCAAGGAATTAGGACCTCGGTTAATCAAGAAAGAAGAAAATACAGTACATTATAGCAACATGATACGCACCGCAATAGGTGACACCAACCATCTTAAAAAACCATCCCCACGGCGTAGCGTACCTTTTGGATTCATCGGCACTCTCAGTAAAATGTTATTTGGAACCTTATCACAAGAAGATGCAGAATACTACAACCGCGAATTAAACAAAGTTTATAAGGATCAACGCGACATTACTGAAATAATAGCGAACCAAACGCATATCATAAAAGGAGAATTTTCGCTCACACATGCGAGGTTAGTTAATTTAACCCAAATCATATCTCAACTAACGAAAACGATGGCCCTACACTCCGAAGCATTACAAGAAACGCAGTCAGACATCAACAAGTTACGTTTCGAAGCATCCATCAGGGACTCCGTAATTGAAATAGAAAGAGGGTTGGACGATTACAGCACCAACCTGCTGTTGCTAATAGACGCAATTTTGCTAGCAAAACAAGGCATTTTACACCCCGCTATTCTTTCGCCTGAGCAATTATTGAGATCAGCCCAAAGAATTAAGGAAACACTTGCGTATGAATTTCCTCTAACGCCCGAAGAACTACTTACGGAACAAATTGAAAAAATAACAAACTTAAATGTAATTTTCACTAGGGGAAGGATACTCTTCGAACTCACTATACCTCTTTTAGAGCGAAAAACGTACAGCTTATATAAAATATATCCGTGTCCATCGACACACAACCTTGGAACAAAAAGGGTAATTTCGTATATTCAGCCACAAATCCAGTTCATTGCAGTCTCATCAGACGAACAACAATATTTTTCCCCAACGGAAGAATACTTGAAGACTTGCCGGTTTCACCACAACACATTTTTGGGACCAACTACCCTACCAGTATACCAAGCAGATCGACAACCAACTTGCGAATCTACTCTGTTATTGAACCCCACTTCAATAAATTGGAACACCTGTACCATTAAGTTGATCACACAAATCAAACCATACTGGCAGCCTTTAAATACACCAACTACATGGCTTTATTTCATGCCAGAAAATAAAAAGGCACAAATTTATTGCAAAGGAAAGAAACCGATAACACGAAATATCACTGCCATTGGAGTCTTTAGGCTACAACCCGGTTGCCAAGCAACAATAGACTCAGTACAACTAAAATCATTGGAAACCATTGATGCCTCACAAAATATTGAATATTACCCCTCTAAACCTTATAATCTATCAATAATTATACCAGAGGTTACCGAGTATCACTTTGAGGCCTTGAAAGTGAACGAACAGAAACCAACAAAATGGGAGGATCTACCGACAGCACTATCACTTACCGAAATCGAACAACGAGCTAGGAATTTTGCATCTCATCAAACATCCATTCGACAAGTACAGATCTCAACTTTTTCCTGTATTGGAGGCATAATAGTAATATTGATTATAGTAAATATAATATTGGTTATAAAATGCAAATTTCGTCAACACAACAATAAAACGGAATCTCCTAAAGAGAAGCAACAAACACCAATAAATATACCAAGTACATCCGAAAATCACAGCCCGTGCGCCACCGTCTTCTAAGGGGATGAAACCACTCCCACGAGAAACCCCCTCCGCTACACGAATAGTTTCAGAGTGGGGGCGAGATAAGGGTTTCTTCCCTATAAAAGCGGGGCATCAGTCCCCTTTAGTCAGTACGAACCTAGTTTCTACATGTCTAAAAACATCGCCACACAGACCTCACCAGACGAAGGTACAAGGACCATAGCCGTGCAGACAGGACACCACGGATCTTGGGAAATTTCCTCTCGAGTGGGTACTACAATTACACCAAAGCCTTACCATAGCAGCACTGGGGGAATTATCCGGAAAGGCCGAAGCACTTCGACTCGAAAACCCAGCTTCAAGACGGTGGGAGTCCAAACGATAGAATATAAGGCTCATCGACGTATTCCGGACTGGCTGGTGCTCCAGGAAATAACCGACTACAACATCCGTGATTGGACACCGGGAGAACCGATTACAAAAAAGCAAAGGAAATGAAGACCATCTCAGCGCGCGACCTCGGGAAGACCTCCCGCTGTTTGGTAATGTACGTGGAGGACTCCACCACCTTTTGGGTCTCGCTGGACAAACACGCGGAGGCAGCAAAGGTCGTCTTGCGTGAACTAAACATTTACATGGCGTCCAGACAACAGCTATGTCTGCCAACAATGAACAGCGTCAGGCCAGGACGACTCGTGAGCGTAAAGTTTGCCAAAAAAGGGTGGCTTCGTGGTGAAGTCATCGAGGTGAATGGAACCACCTGCACCATCTTCCTTGGTGACTATGGCATAGCCATGGACTGCCCAGTCACGGAATTGCGGTCTCTGCCACCCCGGTTCCATGCCCTTCCCTGGCAGACGGTACGGGTTCACCTGAAAGGCGTGAAACTGCGATCCTGCCGACCACTCCAGAGGACGACACAAATAGCGGAGGTCGTCATGGCGAGAAGGAAGGGCCTCCTCGCCAACATCCAGCCGACTCCAACCGGCCTCACTGCAACGCTGACGCTCGACCGGCTACCCGGACAACCACCAGTGGACATCATTGAGCTCTGGCTGCAGCTCGGCTACGTCGTGCCTAGCGACGGTTAAAACACTTACACCCCACAACACCTAGCGATAAGTACACTAATACACCTACACCCGACAATTCTCTTCCACATTTTGCTTATAAAGGGATTTTTGGGGCGTTTTTCCTTCTTTTGAAAAGCATCACGAGAATCGTGATGTTTTATCTAAGGGGGGAGATGTTACGTATGTGGAATATTCCCATACGCCGCTCTCAACAATTTTTCGAGCTCGCGTCTGCGAAGGGAAAACGTCCTAAAAGCCTTTTTGTTTATCACATACCACTCAGGGGGTCGTGATCTTGACCATCTGGAACACGACCATGGGAACGGGAGTGACACGACGACGACCCCGAAGGATTACCTTATATGGAAATCTCCTAACGAACCCCCACTCATTTTTGGGACTATATAAACCCTTTGGTTTCAACCCTCGTTGGTTAAAAGCAGTACAGTCACGCGTAGAGTAACGTCGTGTCACGCTCGTACAGAGTTGGTTATATTCAGTAAGATCGAGCTAAAGTCTCCGTCAGAATCATAGTTAACCTCATAGAATCCGCGAGTCCGGTTTATATTCTATTTGGCACTTCGAAATAGCCACTCTTACGCCCCGCATCGCCAGTGCGTCAACACCGTGCAACTAGTGGTAACTTACACACTTTTATTCATTATTTAATCGCGACACTTACATTTGTACAATAACTAATTATTGAATATACGAATGGTGTTCACATGTAAATCGAGTAGATTCGTTAAACCCATCTCTTACCCAGCGATCCTTATAATATTAGTAGCACTCACCCACTGATACAACTTTACCGCTCGAGTTGTATCAAATATTAATTAAGAGTTACGAGGCATTACTAACATTTCCCGCGACTCCCTGATTAAGCATCAGGTTCGTTCGCAACCTTTCATCCAAAACAAGGTATATTTTCCAACCCAGTGGCTCCCCGATTTCGCATTGGGTTCGTCCACGAAACCTCACCCTCCTACGGCTCCCTGATTTTGCATCAGGTTCGTCCGTATCCTACAGCTCCCTGATTTCGCATCAGGTTCGTCTGTAAATCTACCAACTTCCGAACAGCTCCCTGGTTTAGCACCAGGTTCGTCTGTGAATAATCCAACCTCCTAACAGCTCCCTGGTTTCGCACCAGGTTCGTCTGTGAACTTTATCCTAGTGACTCCCCGATTTCACGTCGGGTTCGTTCACGACGTTTCACCTTCCTGCGGCTCCCTGATTTCGCATCAGGTTCGTCCGCGTGTGACTCCATTCCTAGAGGCTCCCTGATTTCGCATCAGGTTCGTCCTCGCCGTCAATAATCCTAGCGGCTCCCTGATTTCGCATCAGGTTCGTCCGCGCACCTAACTAACAAACTCATAAACCATATTCCTTGGGAAATACCCTTCTCGCCGGCCTCTCGCGTTGCCGCAGCCCCGGCTCGTAACAAGATTAAGGAAACACTTGAATATGAATTTCCTTTAACACCCGAGGAATTACTCACAGAGCAAATCGAAAAAATAACGAATTTAAACGTAATCTTCACGAGAGGAAGAATACTCTTTGAACTCACCATACCTCTTTTAGAACGTAAAACGTATAGCTTATACAAAATATACCCTTGCCCATCGATACACAATCTTGGAACAAAAAGAGTAACTTCATACATCCAGCCACAAATCCAGTTTATTGCAGTCTCATCAAACGAACAACACTACTTTTCCCCAACGGAAGAATACTTGAAAACATGCCGGTTTCACCATAATCAATTTTTGGGACCTGCTACACTGCCGGTATATCAAGCAGATCGACAACCAACCTGCGAATCTATGTTGTTATTAAACCCCACTTCGATAAACTGGGGCACCTGTACCATTAAATTGACCACTCAAATAAGACCATACTGGCAGACGCTAAATACGCCAAATACATGGCTTTATTTCATGCCCAATAATAAGAAAGCACAAATCTATTGCAAAGGAAAGAAACCTGTAACACTAAATATCATTGCCGATGGAATCTTTAAATTAAAACCAGGTTGTCAAGCAACAATAGACTCTGTACAACTAAAATCACTGGAAACCATTGACAATTCGCATAACATTGAATATTACCCTTCTGAATCTTATAATTTATCAATAATTATACCGGAGGTAACTGAGCATCACTTCGAAGCTTTGAAAGTGGATGAGCAGAAACCTACAAAATGGGAGGATCTGCCAACAGCACTATCACTCACCGAAATAGAACAACGAGCTAAGAATTTTGCAACTCATCAAACATCCATTCGACAAGTACAGATCTCAACCTTTTCCTCTATTGGAGGAATAATAGTAATACTGATTATAGTAAATATAATAGTGATTATAAAACGCAAACCTCGTCAACACAGCAATAAAACAGAATCTCCTAAGGAGAACGAGGAAATACCAACAAATATATCAAGTACATCCGAAAACCACAGCCCGTGCGCCACCGTCTTTTAAGGGGATGAAACCACTCCTATGAGAAACCTCCCTCCGGTACACGTATAGCTTCAGGGTGGGGGTGAGATAAGGTTCCTTCCCTATAAAAGCAGGGCATCAGGCCCCTTAACTCAGTACAAACCTAGTTTCCATATGTCTAAGAACATCGCCACACAGACCACACCAGACGAAGGAAAAAGGACAGTCGCAGTTCAGACAGGACACCACGGTTCTTGGGAAACTTTACCTCGAGTGGGCACTGTATTGACATCAAGGCCATACAGCTACAGTACCAGAGGACCCGTCCGAAAAGGTCGAAGCTGTTCGACCCGCAAAATCACATCTAAGGCAGCGGCTACCCAAACATCTAATAGAAGCGCCACAAAGCGTATTCCGGATTGGCTAGTGCTCCAAGAAATAACAGACGACAACGTTCGTGATTGGACACCGGGAGAACCGATTGTTGCGAAAAAGGCAAGGAATGAAGACCATCTTGGCGCGTGACTTAGGGAAGATTTCCCGCTGTCTAGTGATGTACGTGGAGGACCCCACCACCTTCTGGGTCTCCCTGGAGAAATACGCGGAGGCAGCAAGGGTTGTCCTGCGTGAACTGAACATCTACATGGCGTCCAGACAACAACTATGTCTGCCGACAATGGACAGCGTCAGGCCAGGACGACCAGTGACTGTAAAGTTTCCCAGGAAGGGGTGGCTTCGTGGCGAAGTCATCGAGGTGAACGGAACCACCTGCACCATCTTCCTCGGCGACTATGGCATAGCCATGGACTGCCCTGTCACGGAATTGCGGTCTCTGCCACCCCGGTTCCATGCCCTCCCCTGGCAGACAGTAAGGATTCGGCTGAGAGGCGTCGAGCTACGCTCTCGCCGACCGCTCCAGAGAAGACGCAGATCGCCGAGGTGGTTATGGCGAGAAGGAAGGGCCTCCTAGCCAACATCCAGCCGACACCAACCGGCCTCACAGCCACGCTGACGCTCGACCGGCTACCTGGACAACCATCACTGGACGTCATCGAACACTGGCTGCAGATCGGCTACGTCGTGCCCAGTAACAATTGAATTCTTACACCCCGCAACACCTAGCGATAAGTACACCAATTACATTACACTACACCGACAATTCGCGATCACACTTTTGCCTATAAAAGGATTTTTGGAGCGTTTTTCCTTCTTTTGAGAAAGCATCACGTGAATCGCGATGTTTCGTCTTGGGGGGGGAGATGTTACGTATGTGGAATTCCCCCATACGCTGCTCTCAACCATTTTTCGAGCTCGCGTCTGCGAAGGGAAAACGCCCTAAAAGCCTTTTTGTTTATCACACACCACTAAGGGGGTCATGATCTCGACCATCTGGATCACGACCATGGGAACGGGAGTGACACGACGACGACCCCGAAGGAATACGGAAATTCCTAACGCATCCCCACTCATTTTTGGGACTATATAAACCCTTTGGTTTCATCCCTCGTCGGTTAAAAGCTATAGAGTCACGCGTAACGTCACGTCGTGTCACGCTCGTACAGAGTCAGTTATCAAGTAAGATCGGGCTAAAGTCTTTGCCAGAATCAAAGTAGCCACTCGTACGCCCCGCATCGCCAGTGCGTCAACACCGTGCATCTAGTGGTAAAACACACTTTCTATTTAATTAACTACTCGCGACACTTACATTTGTATCAATTGTTCATTCAATATACTTATGGTGTTCACTTGTAAATCGAGTCGATTTCGTTAAACTCATCTTTTACCCAGCGATCCTTATAATATTAGTAGCACTCACCCACAGATATAACTTTACCGCTCGAGTTGTATCGATTTTTAAATAAGAGTTACGAGGCATTACTAACATTTCCTGCGACTCCCTGATCTCACATCCGGGTTCGTTCGCACCTGTTACCAAAACAAGTCATCTTCTCCAACCCAGTGGCTCCCCGATTTCGCATCGGGTTCGTCCACGAAATCTCACCCTCCTACGGCTCCCTGATTTCGCATCAGGTTCGTCTGTATCCTACAGCTCCCTGATTTCGCATCAGGTTCGTCTGTAAATCTACCAACTTCCGAACAGCTCCCTGGTTTCGCACCAGGTTCGTCTGTGAATAATCCAACCTCCTAACAGCTCCCTGGTTTCGCACCAGGTTCGTCTGTGAACTTCATCCTAGTGACTCCCCGATTTCGCATCGGGTTCGTTCACGACGTTTCACCTTCCTGCGGCTCCCTGATTACGAATCAGGTTCGTCCGCGTGTGACTCCATTCCTAGAGGCTCCCTGATTTCGCATCAGGTTCGTCCTCGCCGTCAATAATCCTAGCGGCTCCCTGATTTCGCATCAGGTTCGTCCGCGCACCTAACTAACAAACTCATAAACCATATTCCTTGGGAAATACCCTTCTCGCCGGCCTCTCGCGTTGCCGCAGCCCCGGCTCGTAACAAGATTAAGGAAACACTTGAATATGAATTTCCTTTAACACCCGAGGAATTACTCACAGAGCAAATCGAAAAAATAACGAATTTAAACGTAATCTTCACGAGAGGAAGAATACTCTTTGAACTCACCATACCTCTTTTAGAACGTAAAACGTATAGCTTATACAAAATATACCCTTGCCCATCGATACACAATCTTGGAACAAAAAGAGTAACTTCATACATCCAGCCACAAATCCAGTTTATTGCAGTCTCATCAAACGAACAACACTACTTTTCCCCAACGGAAGAATACTTGAAAACATGCCGGTTTCACCATAATCAATTTTTGGGACCTGCTACACTGCCGGTATATCAAGCAGATCGACAACCAACCTGCGAATCTATGTTGTTATTAAACCCCACTTCGATAAACTGGGGCACCTGTACCATTAAATTGACCACTCAAATAAGACCATACTGGCAGACGCTAAATACGCCAAATACATGGCTTTATTTCATGCCCAATAATAAGAAAGCACAAATCTATTGCAAAGGAAAGAAACCTGTAACACTAAATATCATTGCCGATGGAATCTTTAAATTAAAACCAGGTTGTCAAGCAACAATAGACTCTGTACAACTAAAATCACTGGAAACCATTGACAATTCGCATAACATTGAATATTACCCTTCTGAATCTTATAATTTATCAATAATTATACCGGAGGTAACTGAGCATCACTTCGAAGCTTTGAAAGTGGATGAGCAGAAACCTACAAAATGGGAGGATCTGCCAACAGCACTATCACTCACCGAAATAGAACAACGAGCTAAGAATTTTGCAACTCATCAAACATCCATTCGACAAGTACAGATCTCAACCTTTTCCTCTATTGGAGGAATAATAGTAATACTGATTATAGTAAATATAATAGTGATTATAAAACGCAAACCTCGTCAACACAGCAATAAAACAGAATCTCCTAAGGAGAACGAGGAAATACCAACAAATATATCAAGTACATCCGAAAACCACAGCCCGTGCGCCACCGTCTTTTAAGGGGATGAAACCACTCCTATGAGAAACCTCCCTCCGGTACACGTATAGCTTCAGGGTGGGGGTGAGATAAGGTTCCTTCCCTATAAAAGCAGGGCATCAGGCCCCTTAACTCAGTACAAACCTAGTTTCCATATGTCTAAGAACATCGCCACACAGACCACACCAGACGAAGGAAAAAGGACAGTCGCAGTTCAGACAGGACACCACGGTTCTTGGGAAACTTTACCTCGAGTGGGCACTGTATTGACATCAAGGCCATACAGCTACAGTACCAGAGGACCCGTCCGAAAAGGTCGAAGCTGTTCGACCCGCAAAATCACATCTAAGGCAGCGGCTACCCAAACATCTAATAGAAGCGCCACAAAGCGTATTCCGGATTGGCTAGTGCTCCAAGAAATAACAGACGACAACGTTCGTGATTGGACACCGGGAGAACCGATTGTTGCGAAAAAGGCAAGGAATGAAGACCATCTTGGCGCGTGACTTAGGGAAGATTTCCCGCTGTCTAGTGATGTACGTGGAGGACCCCACCACCTTCTGGGTCTCCCTGGAGAAATACGCGGAGGCAGCAAGGGTTGTCCTGCGTGAACTGAACATCTACATGGCGTCCAGACAACAACTATGTCTGCCGACAATGGACAGCGTCAGGCCAGGACGACCAGTGACTGTAAAGTTTCCCAGGAAGGGGTGGCTTCGTGGCGAAGTCATCGAGGTGAACGGAACCACCTGCACCATCTTCCTCGGCGACTATGGCATAGCCATGGACTGCCCTGTCACGGAATTGCGGTCTCTGCCACCCCGGTTCCATGCCCTCCCCTGGCAGACAGTAAGGATTCGGCTGAGAGGCGTCGAGCTACGCTCTCGCCGACCGCTCCAGAGAAGACGCAGATCGCCGAGGTGGTTATGGCGAGAAGGAAGGGCCTCCTAGCCAACATCCAGCCGACACCAACCGGCCTCACAGCCACGCTGACGCTCGACCGGCTACCTGGACAACCATCACTGGACGTCATCGAACACTGGCTGCAGATCGGCTACGTCGTGCCCAGTAACAATTGAATTCTTACACCCCGCAACACCTAGCGATAAGTACACCAATTACATTACACTACACCGACAATTCGCGATCACACTTTTGCCTATAAAAGGATTTTTGGAGCGTTTTTCCTTCTTTTGAGAAAGCATCACGTGAATCGCGATGTTTCGTCTTGGGGGGGGAGATGTTACGTATGTGGAATTCCCCCATACGCTGCTCTCAACCATTTTTCGAGCTCGCGTCTGCGAAGGGAAAACGCCCTAAAAGCCTTTTTGTTTATCACACACCACTAAGGGGGTCATGATCTCGACCATCTGGATCACGACCATGGGAACGGGAGTGACACGACGACGACCCCGAAGGAATACGGAAATTCCTAACGCATCCCCACTCATTTTTGGGACTATATAAACCCTTTGGTTTCATCCCTCGTCGGTTAAAAGCTATAGAGTCACGCGTAACGTCACGTCGTGTCACGCTCGTACAGAGTCAGTTATCAAGTAAGATCGGGCTAAAGTCTTTGCCAGAATCAAAGTAGCCACTCGTACGCCCCGCATCGCCAGTGCGTCAACACCGTGCATCTAGTGGTAAAACACACTTTCTATTTAATTAACTACTCGCGACACTTACATTTGTATCAATTGTTCATTCAATATACTTATGGTGTTCACTTGTAAATCGAGTCGATTTCGTTAAACTCATCTTTTACCCAGCGATCCTTATAATATTAGTAGCACTCACCCACAGATATAACTTTACCGCTCGAGTTGTATCGATTTTTAAATAAGAGTTACGAGGCATTACTAACATTTCCTGCGACTCCCTGATCTCACATCCGGGTTCGTTCGCACCTGTTACCAAAACAAGTCATCTTCTCCAACCCAGTGGCTCCCCGATTTCGCATCGGGTTCGTCCACGAAATCTCACCCTCCTACGGCTCCCTGATTTCGCATCAGGTTCGTCTGTATCCTACAGCTCCCTGATTTCGCATCAGGTTCGTCTGTAAATCTACCAACTTCCGAACAGCTCCCTGGTTTCGCACCAGGTTCGTCTGTGAATAATCCAACCTCCTAACAGCTCCCTGGTTTCGCACCAGGTTCGTCTGTGAACTTCATCCTAGTGACTCCCCGATTTCGCATCGGGTTCGTTCACGACGTTTCACCTTCCCGCGGCTCCCTGATTACGAATCAGGTTCGTCCGCGTGTGACTCCATTCCTAGAGGCTCCCTGATTTCGCATCAGGTTCGTCCTCGCCGTAAATAATCCTAGCGGCTCCCTGATTTTGCATCAGGTTCGTCCGCGCACCTAACTAACAAATTCATATCCGTATTCCTAGGGAAATACCCCTCTCGCCGGCCTCTCGCGTTGCCGCATCCCCGGCTCGTAACAAAACTGGTGACAGCGGTGGGATGCTACTGCATTAGAATCGCCGTAAAATTTGGGTTTTAAAATACGTTAAAATCACTCGTAATTTATTATCGACGATATACTAGTTTTCTCTAGTCAAGTCACTTAGTAATTTTAAAATGGCAACTACACAGGCGAACGTTTCTTCTAACGACATTATGAACCTGACAGTTTCAATTGCAAACTCAATGTCGCTGTTGACGCAACGGACATGTATACAGAACATTGCTATGTCAATTCCAACCTTTGACGAAGCGCCGTCTCAAGGTAGGACAGTTGTATGTAACAATATATATTCTCTATTGTTTTTCCTTTATATCCATTGTATTCTTTGGTTTAACCCCTTTTTCACCTTCCTCTTCCCCCGCGAGTATAGTCAAGGCGTGCTTTAGCACCTTGATAGAGCAAGAACCCGGTGAGTCACCCTAACCGCTCGGGGTGGTTCACAAAAGTCCCTTCAGGACGTAACATTACCTTTATCAGACTTTAAAACTAATAAATTATTATTTCTTTTGAAAAATTGCCTCGTTTCAGAAATATCGGCTTCAGACACAAGCATACTGTTGGGTTTTGTCACATTGATGGTGTAATTCAAAATTTTATTAACTATTTTATTTCTAGTTGACGTTTGGATGTTGTTATTTTTAATTTTCGATAAACCTGACTCTATTGATGTAATAAATTTTGGAGAAGTGATGAAATTCTTTTGTACACAAAGAGCATGTTTGGGTTCCAATAATAATACTTTTTTAACCTTTGTTGGAATTTCGACATTCGAGAGATTTTTAAGCCACTTGTCGTTATTACTATCTAAAGCCGTATTTTCAACAGGAACAACCCCACCACTATCATTGTTAGAAGAATTAATTTTGGTGTCTAGCAAATTGTTGAATTTCTTAATACAATTATTCTTATGAATTTTAAACAATCTTTTGTATTTCTTATTTTCAAGAGTACAAAATCTTTCAAACATATGTAAAGGGAGGATAAATTGAATTTCCTCATTCAGATGCTTAATTCTATTTAAAATTGAATTTTGTATATTATGTGTGTCCTTAATAGCAATGTTGAGCAATTTTTGCATGAATCTCTTTTTTAAATTCAACAATTTACCAGATGCTGAAGCAGAAACTGTGGACATTTTAAAATTATTCATAAAGTTGTTTGAAATAAAATTACGAATGATACCATTACTTCTGCATTTAAGTAAAAATAGTTTTCTATTACTTATCTTAGTTAAGTGGGATCTACTGCAAGATGAATCCTTAAGTATTCTCCAGGCTGCAAGTCCATACGATCTTGTTATAAACGAAAAGAAACTTTCTTTAACAGTAGATGTGGATGTTTCGCCATTCATTTTAAAAGTTATTTATAAATTTAGTTTCGACCGTAATTATTAATAAATATGATTTCGGCGCACAGGTTCGGTCAATTTAAAACATTAAAATCAAGCTATTTTGCAATTAAGTTTCCGACGTTTCGATCTTGGTTTAGATCATCTTCGAGGAAAGTTAAGAACATATATAAAATACTGCTTTTACTATTGAAAATAAGTCACAGTGCTCTGGCACTACGTGTGACCCGTGAGTCGGTTGGAATAAGACTAAGCAGCAGTGATGCCAGAATCGTGGGACACGGGACGGGACGCTTACCCCCACTATGACCGTCGTCTCCCACTATGCCCTACCGGCGTCCCCCACTTTCTTGCCATCGCACTGCACACAAGCATATCCCTACTCCTGTCCGTGTGCTCGGAAGCCGAACAGGCAGCACACAGCAGTGGGGTGATCAAGGTACCCCACTTTATCGAAACTTGTACTATACACACTCATAGCTAATTCGGGAGACCCGCACTGGGCGCACTGAGTGCGAATTTAAGCCAATCGGAAGCGAGGAGTGTAAACTTTATCGGTTCCGATTGGCTAAAATTCGCACTCAGTGCGCCCAGTGCAGCTCTCCCGAATTCGCTATCAGTGTGAAGATCTCGGGCGGGTTTTTTCACGCATGCGCGGCTTGACCACCCCCTGCTTTCCCGCCAATAACAATACACCTATTGGTAACGCCCCAACAAAGATACAGTACTGCAAAAGCCGCGCATGCGCGAGAAAACCCGCCCGAGATCTCCACACTGAGACATAGGGCGGTATTCATAAACGTGTCTTAAGATTAAGCAAATGCTTAAGCATGCGGCACCCTCTACTAACCTAGTAGCATAGTAAAGGATGCCGAATGCTTAAGCATTTGCTTAATCTTAAGACCCGTCTATGAATACCGCCCTAATGTATACCGTGAACAAAACGTCTGCTTCTAGAAGGTGAAACAGGGTGAATACCGTTTGCAGTTATAAACATATTTAACCCTCCGTGGTCACACGGGGTTTATTGTACCCCAGCCAAGTTTCGAGTTTTAATATCACCCCTTTACGAATTCGAAATGCATTAAGCTATAACAGGCGTGCACAGCTGCATGCCCGCCGGGCACGGTGTAAGAAAGATAGGTGGACCGACTACGCCACCCCCACCACCAAACTGCTGTGATCTTAAAGAAAATGTTACTTGTCCCTCCAGCAGATGGTATTAGTGTAACGCGTGAACAATATCACGTTTACTTCCTTGTGTTTCTTTTACACCATGCCATAACCACGTACTTAATACCAAGTGGGTTTCAAAATTTGTAATGACTTCATGTACTTCCAATAAAAAGTTTTATAAAGTAAAATGTTTTAACTTTTAAAATTAATTATACTGAGAAAATGAGAGTCGGTTAACGACCAAACAAATATTTATCGTTATGTAAAATGCTTATTTTATGCGGATAAATTATACTTAGGATAATATTATAATAAAAACACATTAAGACTTTTTTTCAATTACACAAATATTTATTTGTTATACAGTTTTGCTGTTTTTTTCTGTCTTTACTTTTAGAACGCTCCCTATTTTTGATCCTAGCTATTTGTCGCATTCGTAACGTTAAATAGTAATGTATACAGTAAGCAACTGCGTATTCTTTATGCATTATGCATGGGAAAGAAAATTTCTCAGAAAGTAGGTCATTTATCACCAATTCATATACATTTGTAGAGTTTAAATGATTTTGAAACGATATTTCAATATTCTTAAAAATTTGTACTAAATGTACATTGGGGTGAATCAGCCCGCCCCGCGACTTTACAGTAACTAATTCGCTTTCCAGGCAATTCGAAAGGATATTCTCATACCGAGAAATAAATGCACTTCTGAATGACTCACACTTAGTTATTTTGAGCATTCTTCTGCAGATATATCCTGTAATATAATAAAGGATGCAGGACATTACCTCGTTCATTTCGTAATCGTGCTCAATAATTTCATCACACTCCCATTCTGTAAATTCGATTAAATGATCTAATTTCTTTGTTAAATTTCCAATGTGGACCTGCTTGTGGGACATATTCTTTTCTTGAAAAATATAATTATTTTCTTCTGTCTGTAATTCTAGTTAACAAGCGTGCGGAAGTAAACGTGATATTGTTCACATGTTACACTGATACCCTCTGCAGGAGGGACAAGTAACTTTCTCTTTAAGATCACAGGAGTGGGGATAGAGTCGGTCCACCTATCTTTCTTACACCGTGCCGCCGGGCAAAATTTTTCGGGCGCGTGCGGAAAGAGCATCGAAAATCACTAAGCCACGCCTTCATGAACAACAGTGCCGTGAGTGCCGTGGTGGGGAGTGTTCGTGAGTGAAGTGTGCCGCTGAACGTCAGCAACACACCTTACAATTTACACGCATACTACAACAGATATTGGCCACAGGGTGGGGGAACTGTTCACGGCGTCGCTCTTCGCTTAATTGCTCACGAGCAATCGAGAGCGCTCTTGCCGGCCACAGCCTTACTGTGCAAGCCTGAGCTATAAGTATTAGGGTGGTCCTTAGCTACTCTTGGTGAAAATTTTTTTGCAAAATTTTTTTCACGCCGCCCCCTAAAATTGTTCTATTGGATAAGAAAATAATTCCCGTAAAAGTTGAAGTTGATCGGATAAGAGGAAGACGTGGCACATTCGCGTTAAAGTTGCAATAAATGTAAAATTTTGTATGAACGGAAAAGTATGAAGAAATATATTATAATGATGGTTAAGCGTTCTTTGTGTGCACAAATATTTACGATAATAGTGCTACAGTATGATTTTTTCAACATAATAACTAATTAATATTTATATCTTCTTAATTAATTATATTAAATTTTACGTATTTTAATGAAAGTGACCATTCTTTCAATTTCTTTCTTATATTATTTGCAAGTTAATAGTAATATTAATTTTAAAAGTGGAGGGATGTTCGTCATTAACATTTTATATTTAATAAGAAGATAATATTTTTAATATGAAATGGTGAATATTATATTGTATCATAAATAAGCAAAAAAAAAATACGGTTATTGAATTTACCCACTTTTTAATACTCGCATTTAAAAACAATTTACAAATTTTTCATTACGGTAGTTTTTTGTGTCTGTATAGCGTTTTCGGTAGTCGGAAACTATTTGCATTATAATTTGTTTTTCTTCTTCATTTCGCGATAATACACTATTAAACTCTTGCATGAGTTTCACTCCACGTTCGGCCGAATCGTTAATTATTCTTAACTTATTAACTATATTTAATCCAATAGTATAATTTGGATCATTGTCCCATTCTGAAGGATCCTTATTTATAAATCTGTGGGAATTGCAAATCTTTTAAAAAATTGTAACGTTTTTTGGGAAACAAACCCTTCAATATCGGTGTCGATGCACTGAGTTACATTATTCGGACTAATTATTAATTTTTTGACGTCAGTATCATTAAGAGTATCTAAAGCTACTACCATCCGTTCTTTGGCGTCATACGTAATTTTGGAGTAAAAAAAGGCCAGCGCTGCCGCTTCTGGTGTTAAGCACCATAAACGATTACAAAATTTGCGCAATGCTACGCGACTTACATTTTTATTCATTGCACCATACGCATATAAGTTCTTTAAAAACTCGAAATCTTGCTTAGGAGCTTTTGCAGAAACTGGAGCTTGGATCCATGCTTTCAAATACAGCTTAATGAGAAAAATACAAATGTCGCGAATTCCATTTTCTTCATCCTTTGTTAAAACAAATTCGTTCCGAAATAAAAATATTTTCAAAGAATGTATAGCCTTGGCCATCCATCGAGAATAGTGAAATGCTCCTGGTACATGGAAAGAAAACTTTGGAACTGTTCCATTAAGAAAAATTATTGATAGTTCAAGTAATTCTGGATAGTCTTCTCGTGGTTGCTTAAATTCCAAAGTATATGAGGCAAAGTTTATTATTTCTGCTACATTGTCGAGTGACTGTTGAACTATCTTATCGTCAACTCCCGATTTAAAATTAAATTTATTGATTCGAGACCACGATCCTTGAAAACGTTTAAATAAGGGAATATTAGGTCCCGTAGATTTAGACAATGTTTCGTCAAAAACGCCTCGTAAAACTATCTCGTAAATATGATGTCGACGAGGTAAATATAAAAGATCTCTCTCGATTTTTGCTCTAAAATTATGCATGCGCCTTGTAATCGTCCCATATTTGAGGCTGTGGTGTCGCAAGAAAGTGCTTCTACTTTATCAATGAGTCCTCATGCAGTAAGGGTGCGTTCCGATTCACGCATAATGCGCATAAAATGCATAGTATGTGTCACGTACCCTATGCACTTCATGCGCATTATGCGTGAATCGGAACGCACCCTAAGTAAGTCTTAAACCGCATTAACCTGTTCTTTTCCAGTGCCTAAAGAAATTGCTGGAATTCCAAGCAATTGTTCATTTCCATTGAAAGTTATTGTCATAGATAATCGATCGATTTGTTCTTTACCCATGAATGATGGTAACGTATCTCTGGACAGCTGTGACTGGATTTTCAAGGCTAAAGGTCTTTCAACGTCTATCCAATGTCGAACGTTGTATATCATATTTTGGTGCTGCTACGGGTCAGTTAGGCTCAGTGTAAAATAGTCTTATATTGTACAAAATGGAACTTGGGTTTTAATGCACGTACGAACAGAACAATACTAAATAAGTAAAGAATTATGTTATACTCCTCGAAATATGAAATATTTCATTGAAATTTTCAGAAACACGCCACTCCTTACGCTTAGCGCGCGGTTACTTCTATTTCAAAACTTCGCGTGCGATGTGCCACGTCTTCCCGACGTTCAATCGATCTGAAATTTTGCACAAATTATTTTTTCATGAAATGGAACAAAATTAGGGGGCGGCGTGCAAAAAATTTTATGGTCGAAAAATAAGGACCACCCTAATGTTCATATACTCGTCTTTCTAAAAGTCTAGATGTTTGCCCGATATAAACCTGATTACAACCCAAGCAAGGAATTGAATATACGATGTTGGAGTGTTTTAAAAGAGGTATTTTGTCTTTAATTAAAGGGAACAATTGTTTCGTGTAAAACGGTAATTTAAAAATAGTGTGAATTCCGGCTTTTCTAAAAATTCTTCTTATATCATTAGAGATATTATTACAATACGGTAATACAACAGTGTTCTTCAAACTAATTGATCCTGCTTCATTTTTTCTTACTTCTTTCTGTTTTTCTGTTAATAATGGATAAACATTATTTAAAACATTAAAATCAAGATATTTTGCAATTAATTATATAAGTTTCCGACGTTTCGATCTTGGTTTAGATCATCTTCGAGGAAAGTTAAGAACATATATAAAATACTGCTTTTGCTATTGAAAATAAGTCACAGTGCTATGGCACTACGTGTGACCCGCGAGTCGGTTGGAATAAGACTAAGGTATACCGTGAACAAAACATCTGCTTCTAAAAGGTGAAACAGGTTGAATACCGTTGACAATTATAAACATACCGTAAAATGGGGGAACATTGGCAGGATTTGGATACATTTTGTTATATCGACGTGCGTTACGAAAAGTAGCATATTTCATTTCTTTTTCAAAGAGCAGCACATTTCAATCTATCACGAGAAGAAGCACGTTTCAATGTTTCTGCCGATAACAAGCATGTTTCGAAATATACCACGAGAACAAGCACGATTCACATTTCGCCACGAGCAGTAGCACATTTCAAACGCTGCAGCGAAAAGTAGTACGTTTTTTTGTTTTTCGAAGAGCAGCATATTTCAGTTTCCAAACAGTTTACAGACCACGTTGATCATCAGGTCAACATAACAATTTTAAAACGATATGATTCAAACCAGGATATTAAGAAATATGTATTACAACATGCATATAATGGTAAAATTCAATTATCATTGAGAAAAAAAGAAGATTTGTCGGCAATGGTGTCTAAAGGTCTTGTACCGAAAGAATGTCTTAAATTTTATTCTGACATTTTAACCGAATAATGTTTAACTGTTTAAATAAAGACGTTTTTCTTTCCCTTAAAAACCTTTATCTTTTTATTTGTACAGTAGAATCTAGGCAATCTATGAAACGTGATATTTTTCGCGGCTAACGGCAAATCGTGTGTTACGTGAGGGCGTTCATTTTAAAAGAGACCGAGCGGTTGAGTCAAATTTCCTCAGGTAACGCTTAACGAATTTTAAAGAGATTTTATAATTTTGACATAATCGGATTATTACGCAAAAATCAGGATTGTTTTGTGGTACTTTAGAGGAGACTGGTTCGAAACAAAATAAGACAAATTAAGGAATAATATACCATGTATTACAATATAGATATATGTATAGGAGTTTTCAAAGGTGGAACAAAATGGTGAAAATTACATGGATTTGAACAATGACTGATCGAGAATAATTGATCGAGGGAAAACCCCACAACCCACTAAGTGGTTGGATCAATAACCGCGTGTATTGTTAATTCTACACATTCACTCGAATAATTAATGTGATTACAATTTATATTACGCGAAACAAGCCAATTTTAAAAACGCGTCACACGCCGAAGGGAAAGTAGCATCTAATTGAGGGAAAACCCATAACCCACTAGGTGGTTGAATCAGCTGCTGCCTCCGTACAATATCATGATAAATCGAATCACTCACCAACTCCGTATTCTCAAGTCCTCTCTCTCTCTCTCTCTCTCTCTGAGTTTCTCTCTCTGTGTGACCTGGAGGGTCCCGCGTCCGAGATGATAAAGCGCAGGAGTGTCGCACAACACACACGCACAATGTCGAAAGTCAGTTTACAATAAAGCCCGAAGATATTAATGTTTAGTTAAATATACGGTTTGAAACAAATAGGAGTTTAAATTGTTGAAAAAAATAAAAATAAAAAAACACAAGAATATACAAGTCTCTACGGGGACTGAGTCCTTCCACGATCACTGGGATGCACTGGAACTCCGGCTCAAGACTATTTTAGAGAATAGTTATGTCCCTCGGACAGATCGACCACGCACTATGCGACTTAACAGCCGACTGCCACGAGCGTTCGCAGGGCAGGCCCGAGCACTTGGGACTTTGAACAAAGAGAGTCAAATTGCTGAGCATGCATTTCGTACACACAGGCCCAACCGTCGTCGCCTCGGACCGTTCCCAGCCTCGCAATGCTTAGGTTTTCGAATGCCATCGCATCCGGCGTTCCAAGAACATTGATGCTGATGAAAGATTTTCTCATGGAAGAACGCAGTGGCGTAGCAATTATTATTTTAAATTGGTTAGTATACCATATCGGTTTATTGACAATTGATCGAGGGAAACTCCCACAACACTTAATGGTAGGATCAGATGTGAACGATACTGTAATAAAATTTTAACAGGGAAGAAAAATATAAAGTAGTCTACTACAATGCCTCGAAAGACTTATCACAGCACGCATTCCAGGAACGTCGATGGCGTTGAAGGATCGTTGATAATATTCCTTCGTGAGTACCTGCCCTGACGTGACCGGCTTCAAGCAGAAATAAATCAGAAATAAGTCAAGCACTATTAAGAATATCTACAGATAATCTACTATTGATTGAGGGAAATTCCCATAACACGCTAAGCGGTTGGATCAATAGAGAACATCTGCGAAATGACTGTAAAAATTAGTAGAATTTAGAAATGAATTTGGAAAAAGTAACCGGCACGTAACACGTGCTATTTTTCGCGGCTAACGTCAAACCATGCTATTTTTCGCGGCTAACGGCAAACCGTGCTATTTTTCGCAGCAAAGTATCGAAATGTACTACCCTTCGTTGCGAAAGAGCATAAAGTGTTATTCTTCGTGGCGATGAATGAAAACATACTACTTTTCGAGAACAAAATCGAAACATACTACTTTTCGAGAACAAAATCGAAACATTCTGTTTTTCGTGGACAGAATGAGCAGCGTGCTAGTCTTCAAAATACAAATGAAATGTGCTACTTTTCGTAACGCACGTCGATATAATGTAAAAATTAAAATGTTTACAGTTGCTTTAAGTATCCTATCATAACATTGCATGTTTCGTGCTTGTACTACAAGTCACAGTTGTGCTAATTGAATTACACTGTAATTGAATTACGTAATTTAATTATATTGTATTTCAATTACATAGTAATTCAATTACGTAATTCAAACTTTTCAATTAATTCCATTTCTAATTACTGTAATTGTGCGTGTAATTGAATTACAATATAATTGAATTACCATGTAATTAAATTACAGCCTAACATTCTGAAGAAATGAGATAAATGGTTATGTTCATCTCTCATGTTTATACGACGCGACGTATTCCGTTTCCTGTTTATATACCTGACTCAATCTTATATTTATGTTTTTCGTTTATCCTCGTTTCATGTCTATACTTCGTATCCTTCGTTTCTAGTTCATACGTGACAACGTGACTCAGTCGTCAGTGTCAATGTTTCCTGTGGACTAGAAACTCCATTCATTCCTGTTGTGTCATCAGTGAATTTTCTTTTCTCGGTGCAAAATGAGTAACGTTCTAGAAAGTGATAAAATTGATAAAATTCTAATGAAGAAGACGGCATTCATCAAGAAGATGATGAAAAAGAAAAAGAGCAGGAAGGAGATGAACTTCCGATATTCTTGGATGGAAAATTTTTCAAATTTATTCCCCAAAAAAGTGATTTGAAATAAAAGAAAAGCTGTCGCCGAGTGTATTAAATGCATTCCAAACAAAATTGAAATCAAGGGATCTCTCACAGTGTCATCTAATTTTATTACACACTTGAAAAGGAAGCAGACGCCGAACGATGTGAAAGAGTACACTGATTACATTTCCGCGAATAAAAGACGAAAAGTGGTCAGTTATAAAACATCTCGTCAAAGCTCTCATATCAAAGTAACCCAGCAGTTGTTTGATTTAAAATTGGCTAAATTTATTGCCAGTTCTATGATCCCCTTTAGAGTGGTTGAAGACCCGTTTTTTAAGGAATTCATGGATCTTTTCAATATTTCCGCTCTCGGGCTACACATAACGAATAGACGCTCCATCGTGAGACAATTTAATAATGTGTATGATAAGCTTAAGGGGGGATCCTGGTGTAGATCACCGAAAATAAAGGAATTTTTGGGAATTTATTTTAAAGAAAATATTTATTAAATCGCCTTCGGGGCTATGCGGTTTTAATGGTTGTTGATTAAACTATGTAAAAATATTTTTTTTTAGTTTTAAAAATATTATATAGCAGAAGTAGAACGGCATATGTAGGGGGAGGTGGGGCACTTTGATGCAAGGGGCACATTGATGCACCAACCATATTTAACAATCGAAAAACGTTATTCATGTTGCGACATCACTAAAACGTGCCTAGACATGTGTGAACAAAACAGTTGCGACCGCGCTGTCCGCCATTTGACCTTTGGCGCTTGACGAGAGTAGATGTGTTTTTAGCACGGCCAACTAAAAAATTACGTGAAGTGTGAAAGTGTTCCAACGTTGTTTTACGTCATTTAGTTAATATTTAAAAATACCAAAGGTAAGTTATTCTATTTAGTAATCAGAATTGCACGTGACTTTTAAATAAGTTCAGTGGTTTTATAAATAATTGATAGTTTCTTGAAAATGTTCGCTGGGGTACTTTGATACACTAAGACAGGGGGGACATTGATATGCATCAAAGTGCCCCGCTAGTATACAATAGTGTCCCAATATACAAGTTTGCATGAAATCTGTAAACTAGTTATTCTGTTTTCCAGAAAATGGTGCGAACGTACAAACCTAAGACTGATAGAGGAAGTATTAATGAGGAGAATGTAAAGACTGCTATATCCGAAGTTGTATCGAAAAGATTGTCTATACGGAGGGCGGCTGACAAATACAAGATCAAAGCTGCAACTTTGCAACATCGCATTGAAAAATTTCGAAAAACTTTTGAAGAAAATGAAGCGTCATCTTCTAGTAAATATGGGTCCAAGTACACTGTTGCACAAGTTTTCTCAACTGAACAAGAGAAGGCGTTTACTGAATATTTACTGAACTGTAGTAAAATGCACTACGGGCTGTCTTTGCAGCAAGTCTTGGTTTTGGCTTATGAATATGCAGAATCCTTGGGATGTAAATATTCGGAATCCTGGAAAAAAAATCGATGTGCTGGAAAAGATTGGGCGGCAGGATTTAGAAAGAGGAATCAGGATGTAAGCCTCAGGAAGCCAGAAAATACGAGCGCAGCAAGAAGTTTTGCATTTAATAAAACCGCAGTTACTGAATTTTTTGACAATTATGAACGTGTAATAACGCGCTATAAATTTACACCTGATCGTATAATAAATTTGGACGAAACTGGGATTAATACAGTCTTATCTACACCTAAAGTTTTGGCTGACAAAAAACAGAGACAAATAGGACAAATAGTATCAGGTGAACGAGGAGAATTGGTAACATTCTGTGGTATAGTTACTGCAACAGGCACTGCTCTTCCTCCTGTGTATGTCTTCCCACGTGTCCACTTCAAAGAGCATTTTTTAAATGGTGCTCCGGAAGGAAGTCTAGGTTTGGCAAACAGAAGCGGCTGGATGACTGCAGAATTGCACACTCAAGTTCTAAGACATATTCAGCGTCATACTTTATGCACCAAGGATAATCCCATTCTAATCATATGTGACAACCATGAGTCTCATATTTCAATCGAAGCGGTCAATTATTGTCGTGACAATGGTATTGTCTACTTGTCTTTACCACCACACACGTCACACAAATTACAACCTTTGGACGTCAGCGTTTTTGGACCTTTTAAAGGCAAACTAAAAATCGCTTTTAACGATTGGCACATTCGAAATGTAGGAAAAACTTTGTCCATATATAACATTGCCGAACTAACAAAATTAGCTTTTCTGGAATCTTTTAACCCAAAGAATATTACAAGTGGATTTTTAAAACCTGGCATTTGGCCATTTAATAGATTTGCATTTGGAGATCACGATTTCGCACCAATAGAAATATTTGATACGAGTTCTCAAGATATTACTGACGTTACGGATGTGACAAATGAAGAAAATACACAAGAGCTAGGTTTTGCGGACGTGGACATTAGCCAAAATGATGAGGTTACCGAAAACTGTGAAGAAGACAAGATACCAGTTTTTGAAGCTGACTCCCTTGGAAACCGATTGGAAGAGGATGTAACATTATTTCCTAATGTCGTTTCACCAGGCTCTACGCCAATATTGTCCCCTGAAGTAGTTAGACCATATCCAAAAAAGGTCATTGGTAAAAACACTTCTTCATCGACGAAAGGAAGAGAGAAAGGGAAATCGAGAGTCTTCACTGATTCCCCCGAAAAAGATAGATTACAGAGATTGCACGAAGAGAAGGAAAGGAAACAGCAAATTAAAATGATAAAGCAGAAAGCAAAAGAGTTGAAAACGGCAAAAAATTTATTGGGGTTAACGGAAACTAAAAAAACTAAGAAGAAAAGATGTCGTCGTTCACAATCTGACTCCGATACCAGTCGGAATGAATCTGTGAAATTGAGTGATGATGACGACGAAGATTTTGAAATTGCATCTGATCCAGAAGATGAGGATATAAATTTTGATGTTTCCAATCCTACAAATATAAATGTTGGAGATTTCCTACTCATTAAATTTGAAAAGAAAAAAACTGTTGTTTATTACGTGGCCAAAGTCGTTTCTAAATATGGTATGACTGACTATCAAGTATCATATCTCAGGAAAAAACCAGGATCTTGTATGTTTGTTTTCCCTATTGTAGAAGATAAGGCAAGCGTTGATATCAAGGATGTTGTTTTGCAGTTACCAAAACCAAATTTCTCAAACAGCACATCTCGAACATCATCTCTTTATAATTTTTCTATCGACTTAAGTGGATTTAATGTGCAATAGAAGCTAAATAGTATTTTGTTTATATTTTTATTTTTTGACTACTTAATGTGAGTTCCTATTTTTTAAAGATTTTCTAAAGTTTATTTTTAAATAGATAGATGTTTGAGGAAAGATTAATATAAGTTTTGATGTTTTGTTAAAAAAACCTGCCATAAAGTCTCTGATAAGTGTGAAACATTGTTAGTTTTGATACGTAATTTAGATTTTAAGTAACAAATTCTAAGACTGATTATGATCTCTCACAATAAAAACGGTGTTTTTCATTAAATTTTTGTAAATAATTACCATTCTCATACAATTTACGCTTTGTATCAAAGTGCCCCAAGCAATGTATCTAAGTGCCCCGTAGGTGGGGCAGAATGATACAAAACCCATTTTTTACTCAAGTCATTATATTTTCATTATCTTCTAACTTTAATGATTCTTCTGATTGCTATTATAATATTGATTAGTTGTGACATGCATAAAGCAAAAAAAAAATTTATTTTACTCATTTTTGTTGCATAACATATGAGATTCAGTTTTTCTGTATCAATCTACCCCACTTCCCCCTACTGTGTCTCGGCGTCGAACGTCTAAATTGGCGGGTGTCCTTGTTCCTTTTGTACTCGTCCGAAATAAAAATACAGAAATATTTCTTACTCTTTATGAACACAGATTGTCGATGGACCTTGAAAAGTGAAAAAAAGTTGAAAAAATTATAAAACGCGATTTTTCGCTGGAAAATTCATTTTTGTTCATGCAATAAATATGCTTTAAATTAATTAATGTATTTATTTTATAGGTTCATCGACTAGTACGTGCAATAAACTATATGTGTGTAAAATTGCAACCCGATTAATCAAGTAGTTTTTGAATTATTTGACCCGCCAATCGTAAGAAAGTAGTTTCGAGAAAAACACGTTTAAAGTTAAAGTTTTGATAACGCGTTGGAATCATGAACGAACCCCAGTAATTTGTCACCGTACAACTAATAGTAAATACATTTGTGTTACCTAAACTAGAAATATACCTTTTAGCAGGTATGCAATGACTCACATAATAGTTCAAAAGTAGCTATTGTTACAGCGCAGGCCGAGCAAAGGGTCCCGACACAAAACCGACGTATACCTGCGCGTAGGAAATAGGCTGTGGGGCCCTTAAAACTTCGAATTTCCAATTGTAATTTTGGGAATATACTCTATGGAAGTAGTACTATAGATTAAATCAAAATAAAAAAAATCGATTTTTACACCAGGATCCCCCCTTAATAGTACAATTCAAGAAAAGATAAGTAAAGTTGATTTTCTTTGCACCACGGCAGACATATGGTCCGCAAAAAAAAGGAGTTTTTTAGGTGTAACATGTCACTGGATCAACGAATCTTTGAAGAGGGAATCAGTTACTCTAGCTTGCCGGAGGTTTCGTAGTCCCCATACTTATAATAGAATTGCTGAATTATTAAATGAAATAAACCATGATTTCAACGTTGACACTAATAAAATTAAAGCCACAATAACGGACAACGGCAGCAACTTTTTGAAAGCCTTCAGAGAATATGGAGTGTTACGACGTACCGAGAAACGGCCTAGCCGGGAGGGCAGTTACGCGCCGATACGGACCACCGCGATTCGGGGGAAACTCCGTAGTATCGAAGTTAGGCGTTTTCAAGAATCCATCGTAATCAATCGAGGGAAACCGTCCCCAACGAAGAACCGCGTCTTCGACTTTCGTAATTTAGAAACGTAAAAACCACGCGCGAGTTCGGGTTAACGCGAACGCGAGACAAGAAACGCGAGCGACCGAGGATAGACGCGCGAGTTCGTCAAACCCCGAGTGCCAGCGAAGAGGACGACCGCGACCTACGGCGTTCGAGCGGCACGCGAGCGAGGCGATAACGACGAGGCGAATCACCCTGTAAGCTAAGACCTGCGAGCGACAGCTGAGACGAAGCGCCGTCTCAAGGTAGGACAGTTGTATGTAACAATATATATTCTCTATTGTTTTTCCTTTATATCCATTGTATTCTTTGGTTTAACCCCTTTTTCACCTTCCTCTTCCCCCGCGAGTATAGTCAAGGCGTGCTTTAGCACCTTGATAGAGCAAGAACCCGGTGAGTCACCCTAACCGCTCGGGGTGGTTCACAAAAGTCCCTTCAGGACGTAACAGGAGTGAAAGAAAAGAGCATAGAAAAAGCAGTCGATGTGGGAGAAGAATTGATTAACCTCGTTAGGGATTACCAGGATGATATGCCTACCAGTAGCTACAACGAATGCACCAGCGGTGATGATGAAGATATCGATCAGCTCCTTCCAAACTATCTACCAAAACATCTAAAATGTGCTGCTCATACTTAGGGAATTCAATCCCGGGATGCGGGATCCCGGCTGTTTTTTTGATTTAAAAAAACCCGGGATTTGATATCACTAATCCCGAGATTTTCGGGATTTTTTAAAAATGCGAATTACTTTATGAACAACTGAAAACTATAAAAATAATAGAATAAACAGAACAAATCAACATAGTCATTTCATAATAATGACAATAATAATAACGATTTATTTAAATAATAATATTGAATCGCATATAACTAACTAAATTGTATTTATTTTTACAATGATATTCCCACTTTCTACTATTTTGAAATCGTTCGAGTTGCAAATTGCAACAATTTGTCTGATACATGTAAAGTCGAAACTTTATAGGTCGAAACGCGCCGCACCGACTTACAATTAGTGTGTTAAAGGCTCCCCTAAACTAACGCGAATATTCGTGGCGCAGAGCGGATCTGAAGCGGATCAGATAAGGCTCCCATAAACCGCCACGTATAAAAAACTGCTTTTATTCGACTGTGTCTTTGCGGCATGCGGCCGTGTCAGATCTAACAATAAGCAGAGCCGCAAGTCGCAACATAGTAGGCGCTTTTGATCTCTGAAGCGGTTCCAATTTTTTGAACTACCTCCGAACCAATAAGAATTCAGAGATCATCGGAGGTGCTTAGTTAAAATCGTATAAAAGCGCGAATCAGAGCTTCCGCGAGCAGTTAGTTGTTGTAAACCCAGCATGATACAAAGATCTCTCTTACTATCGTTCTCTTCTTATCGTATTTAATAATGTCTGAGAAAAGTGTTTTTACTGTTCACAAGAAAGATTCTGACACGTCGTCGGTATGGAGTCATTATTTAACATGTAAAGACAGAAGCAGTGCTCAATGCAAAAAATGTAGTGCTGTGCTATAGGAAATCATTTTAATTACTGAATTTTTTTATTACCCAATCCCGGGACTAATTCCGGGATCCCGGGATAGAATTTAAAAAATCCCGCCATCCCGGGATAGTAAATAATGACCGGGATTGAATTCCCTACTCATACTACACAGTACAACACCCATCTGGACTTGTAACATTCAATATCCGTTTATTATAGGTTTTCGTGCCCTGAAAACGAATCCGCAACCCGTTTGTCGCCATCGCCCTCAGTTTTTGAGAAAATAGATTTTGAAAAAAACTGCTAATTTTCAACTTTGAACATTTTTTGTGCCGAAACGGTAATAGTTATTCGATTATTCGTTGCGTCAAATTATTCTATGAACTCTCCCGAATACAACGATATAAGTTATTATTGCATTATGAACATTTAAATATGTTTAAACAACGATCAAAGGGAAAAGGACACCCGAAATGCACCAATTTTTGCGGATATCTTTCAATTTATTTCCAAAACTAAGGGTCTGAGACAAAATCTGACCATCCCACGCGATGCAGCACACATTGTTCCTTCGGAAAGCATCGGCAGAAGTGGTAAGTCTCGTTTCGTTTTTGTTTGGGATTGGCCCAAACGGCCACAGGCCAAGGCGGCGCGGATGCGCTCCCGAAACCGCGCGTACTTTAAAGCGGCTAACGCGACCAGATCGCGGTACACACGATCGCGGTAATGAGATCGGTCGGGCCATCTGTTGTCGCGCACCTCACCTAATTAGACAGCTCTCTCACTCTATCGCGCGACCGGCTTGTGTCGTCGGTACTGTCTTCGTCTTGCTTAGGACGAACAACTGTTGGGTGGGGTGCTGACGTCACAGAATTCGGCGAAACGGCCCGATCCATCACCGCGATCGATCTCTCTTCTGCTAGAACCGTCGGCTAGAAAACAGGTATTCTTCTGCTCTCGCGCACTTGCTCTCTACTGGAACGTTCCAGACCCTTCCAATACGAACTACTTGGTTCGCTCTCTAAAACCCGCGTATCTTCGCGTGTGCGCTCCGATCTACATAAATTAAGTTATCGTTAGCTAATAAGACATCGTTGTAATTTATTGTGAATTTGTCATGTAAAATACAAGTGTTCGTGACCTCGTAAACGTAGAGCCTATAATTACTGCATCGCTTAAAACTAGTTTAAGCCAAATACACGAACGTGCGAAGCTTCGGCGTTTCGTGTCCTGAACAGTATTGAAAACGAAACTAGATTTACCACTTCTTGTTTCCGAAGAAACAATGTGTGCTGCATCGCGTGGGATGGTCAGATTTCGTCTCAGACCCTTAGTTTTGGAAATAAATTGAAAGATATCCGCAAAAATTTGTGCATTTCGGATGTCCTTTTCCCTTTGATCGTTGTTTAAACATATTTAAATGTTCATAATGCAATAATAACTTATATCGTTGTATTCGGGAGGGTTCATAGAATAATTTGACGCAACGAACAATCGAATAACTATTACGGTTTCGACATAAAAAATGTTCAAACTTGAAATATTACAGTTTTTTTCAAAATCGATTTTCTCAAAAACTGAGGGCGATGGCGACAAACGGGTTGCGGATTCGTTTTCAGGGGACGAAAACCTATAAGAAGCGGCTATTGAATGTTACAAGTCCGAAAAAAAGTCAAAATTTGTTGTACTGTGCTATCAGCCTCTGTATCACGACTGATGTTAGTAAGTTTATGAAGCATTCCAAGGAATTTCAGCAACTGCATGCGAAGGTTATAGGAAAATGCAATTCACTTTGGAAATTAACGAATCGCCCGAAATCGGCAGAAATCATAGATAGTGTGATGGGTTGTAGCTTACACAGACCAGGTGAAACCAGATGGAACAGCCTTTATGATTCCATAAAAGAAATATGTCAACATAAAGAAAAAATAAAATCCTTATGTAGATCGCTGGGAATAAAAAAAATTTCTGCCAAGTGACTTCACATACCTTGAAGAACACATCATGTGTACACGCCCCCTAGCAGAAGCTTTGGACATTCTCCAAGGTGATAAGAATAGTTTTTACGGAATTTTATTACCTTGCTTGTTAGCTGCTCGAAAGAAATTGAAGAAATTAACTCAGGAAGAACCACCTCTAACTTATTGCAGGCCTTTAGCGGAATGTTTGTTGACGTCATTCGAAACCAGATTTGAAACATTCCTGAATCTGACTGCTCCCGAATCAGAAACCGCAGCTATAGCCGCATTATCCTATCCAGTATTTAAAAAGAAATGGATTATATGCATACCTGTAGAGAAACAAGAAAAAATTCTAAGAGCCTTTAAAACTGTTGTTGGTGAACAGATGAATGTATTACCAGACTCGCAATCTAGTCAGCCTGAACAATCGTGTACTTTTAACAACTACTTCGACTTTGGTTCTCCTTCGAAAAATGAAGAAGCAGAGACCACCTTGTTGGATGCCGAGCTCCATGTGCTTCAATATTTTAAGGATCCATCGCAAAATCTACTTCTGCTTGATAGATACCCATCAATTAAAAAAGTCTTCATTGCGTACAATACACCACTCCCCTCATCCGCAGCTGTGGAAAGGATGTTCTCGTATGCTACGATGACCAACCTCCCAAAATCGAGCAACCTCAGTGACCAGATGTTTGAAAAAAGAGTGTTCATCAAAACGAATGTACAATTGGAAGATAATTAAAATGAAGTTGTAAGTTATTTCTCTTTATATATTATAAATTTATGCGTAATACCATATTCATCACTCATAATAATTTTTTTCTGTTCGAAACCTTTACCTACATTTATCTTTCTCACCTCCTATTACCTCTCAATTTGGTTACCTCTTAATTCGTAATTATAATTGAATTACATTGTACTGTGCAATTACAATTATATTGTACTATGCAATTACAATTGCAAATACATTGCAATTACAAATTGCGATGTATTTTAATTGAATGCGAAATCTGAAGTACGAATTATAATGTAATTGAATACGATGTAATTGAATTATTTTGTAATTATAATTCACGGAATAATTCAATTGTAATTCTGCACAACTCTGCTACAAGTGTTAAAATGCATAAAATTTTTGTCATTTTCTTCTTTAATACATGTTAAAAACGTTAGTGTACCGGGGTAACGTTGGCACATCATGTAGATAACATTAACGGGTTAAGTTTTACTAATCTGAGGTCAGTAAACTTAAATTTGTTTATTTTATTTTATTTTTTACATCTCAATTAAAATCAATTCGTAACGTAGGCACATCATATAAATAGCATTAACAGATTAAGTTTTACTAATCTGACGTAAAACAATGTAATTTCGGTGTATGCAAATGTTGTCCCTGTCTGCCAATGTTCCCCCATTTTACGGTATTAAATATATTTAACTATGCGTGGTCACGCGTGGTGTATTGTACCCCAGCCGAATTACGAATTCGAAATGAATTGAGCTATAACAGGTGTGCACAGCTGCATGCCCGCCGGGCAATATTTGTCGAGCGTGCAGAAAGAGCATCGAAAATCACTAACCCACGATGCGCTTTCCGCACACGCTCGAAAAATTTTGCCCGGCCCACAGTGGCGTGTTTTCTAGGTATTTGTGAATAAATTCAATTTCCGATTTGACAGATAATGAAAATGTAAACACATGAAAATATTCTTAAATATGTCTAGTTTAATGGTCAAAGTTTGTTTTTTCCTTAAAAGTATTACCGACTGCTCTATAAACGTTTAAAGTTCAGCACAATTTTTTAGGCACTTCTGGGGGCGTTCTATTTCTTCTGTGTTTGGCGCATCAAAAATTGCAACAAATCTGTGGGATAGTTGACAGTATAGTATATTTTAAGGCGAACAAAATGATCCATAGAACAATGTTTTCCGATTTTTTAAACATTTTCTGTAACGTTCTTAGATAAGCACATTTTATTTGCGGCAATTTTACGTATATAAAAAATGTGACACAATGTGACACGCTGAAAGTTGTTTCATAAGGAAAGCAGAAGTGTATACTATCGAATAGAAAAGGAATCAGCTGCTGCTAGGCGCACCTTTTTGTGTTAGGTGCCGAAAACCATTGTAAAGTAAAAGTAACTAGGCAGCAAATCGTCTCCTTTTTTATGATTTAAAAGGAGAGGTTCCCTCCGATTGCTTTGGATTTTGAATATATTTTAGAGGACCGGAAAATAAGAAATATGTGTCTTTTTATTTTGCTCAATTTGCATATTTAGGGAGTAAAACCACCCCTCAAAGCTATAAGAAGAGGTACAAAAATAACTGACGACAAGAATATCATGCACAAAGCAAGTTATGACACAAATGAAATTTATATCATGTTTTATTCAACACAATGTTATAATGTTATACGTCGATACTCTTGAAATGCAAGAGAAAATCTTTGTTGTTTGTTTAATTCATTTGTTTACATAAATATTCCGCAGTGAATATGGCGTTTTTACAATTGCTGGCGGTTGAAATTTCGGGCGACTGGATCATTTGAAATATTTTAATATATAAATTTATATTAAATATCAATCTTTTTATTTCAAGTGATCCAGTCGCTCGAAATTTCAACCGTCAGCAATTTTAAAGACGCCAACTTCACTCCGAAATATTTTGTGTAAACAAATGAATTAAGCAAAGAACAAAAATTTTATCTTGTATTTCAAAATTTTGAAAACGTTAAATGTTAATTTCATTATAAAAACTTTCAGTCGAGGCTGTAGAATGTCCCCTTAACGTCCGAATGCTCAACAGGTGATTAACGAGAGAAGTTAGGGAACCCGGAAATACAGAAAATTATGAAACATGGTGTGCAAATAGTGTAGTAATTGTGCAGTAATTCAGTCGTAACATAACTAAATTTTTGTTTGTGCCATCGTACGGTTTTAGGGGGTAAAATTACCCCTGGAAATAAACAGAATTTTATTTTTGTGGAATATCTCGAGAATGGTGAGAGATATCGAAAAGAAGTTAAAACACAAGTTACATCTTTTTTGTATATCTACAAAACCGCGTAAAATTAATTTTCAAAACATTCATACCTTTCAAGTTACCCCCACCACCAACCCTTAAAATTCAGTTTCTGTATTTTGTAAATATATTCAGAAATACCATTGGATAACCTCTTTTCATACATATAAATAGTTTATGAGTTATGTTTTTTTTTTTAAATAAAACCTTCATTTCCATCACTTTTTAGTTTACATGAAAAATAACAATATATTTGAAATCAGCAGGTCGAAATACGTAGGAATAGGGCATTAAATAATTTATTCACAATTTTTCCCTATAAACACGCCACTGTCCGGCGGGCATGCAGCTGTGCACGCCTGTTACAGCTCAATGCATTTCGAATTCATAAAGGGTAATATTAAAACTCGGAACTTGCCTGGGGTACAATAAACCCCGTGTGACCACGGAGGGTTAAATGTGTTTATAACTGTTAACAGTATTCACCCTGTTTCACCTTCTAGAAGCAGATGTTTTGTTCACGGTATAGGGTAAACGATACAATTATTGACCAGGGTACAGAAGTTGACCACTTCAAAGAGTCTAGCAGGGTAAGTATGTGCAAACGGCCCCCACGCCGATTCCAGGAGTTGTTATTTTTTAAACAATTCTCCTTGCCTGAAAAACCATTGTGTAAAGTTTTAGATCGCTACCCCCCCGTTTAAGGGTAATACAGAGGTAAACACCCTTAACGTTATTATTTTTTATCTCGGGTACTACTAAAGATATTTGAATGAAAAAAAAAGGCAATATAGCTACTTACTAACTGTACTTCGTGTATTTTTTTCTAAATTTCAAATCTAGTATTAAGGGTGGAAAAAAAAAATTAATTTTTCGGGGGTGGTTTTTCTAAACAACCCTTTGAGTGACAACCTCCAAAAAAATAAAAAATAATGCTCTATTATCGAACTATTATATAAAAAATTCTGAAGATCGTCGAGATGGTGGAACATAGTTAAATAATTTAAAGAAGATCATTATATTTTAAATACGAGGGGTTTTGTGACGAGAAAGAGTACTTGTCGCGAGCCTAAGCACGTGTCATTTAAATGCGAATGGAAGTAACGATTGCACTTCGTTTGGGAGATCGAAGTGTGACGACGAAGATATTAATAAGGTCTAGCAGGGTAAGCATGGGCAAAGGGCCCCCATGCCGATTCTTGGAGTTGTTATTTTTTAAGCAATGCTCCTAGCCTGAAACACCATTATGTAAAGTTTTAGATCGTTACCCCCCCTCCCGTTTACGGGTAATTAGGGGGTAAACGCCCTTATCGTTATTTTTTTCTCGGTTACTACTTAAGATATTTCAATGAAACAAAAGCGACAATATAGCTACATATTAGCTGTAATTCATATATTTTTTCCGATTTGTAAATTAATTATTACGGGTAGAAAAAAATTAATTATTTTGGGGTGTGGTTTTTGCAAACAACCCAATGAGTGACAACCCCTTGTCGTGATAATCGCTTATTTGTTTCAACCTATCGAAGGTATATGCAATCCGTACTTCGCCAGGTGTATTTTGCTGTCTTTCTAATTATATAAACGCTGATAACTTGTAATCTATTAAAGCTAAAGCACTCAAATAATTTTTATCGTAATATTCATGATTCTCTCCATTAGTAAACTTGCAAGCAAATAAATGTCGATAAAACAGCAAAAACCACACCCAAAAAATAATTAATTTTTTTCTACCCGTAATAATTGATTTACAATTCGGAAAAAAATATATGATTTACAGCTAATATGTAGCTATTTTGTCGATTATGTTTCATTGAAATATCTTAAATAGTAAACGAGAAAAAAATAACGTTAAGGGCGTTTACCCCCTAATTACCCGTAAACGGGAGGGGGGGTACCGATCTAAAACTTTACATAATGGTGTTTCAGGCTAGGAGCATTGCTTAAAAAATAACAACTCCAAGAATCGGCATGGGGGCCCTTTGCCCATGCTTACCCTGTTAGACCTTATTAATATCTGGGAAATATTCGTATTTAGGGCATACGTGTTGTTCCACAGCTACCTTCACCGTCACACTTCGATCTCCCAAACGAAGCGCAATCGTTACTTCCATTCGCATTTAAATGACACGTGCTTAGGCTCGCGACAAGTACTCTTTCTCGTCACAAAACCCCTCGTATTTAAAATATAATGATCTTCTTTAAATTATTTAACTATGTTCCACCATCTCGACGATCATCAGAATTTTTTATATAATAGTTCGATAATAGAGCATTATTTTTTATTTTTTTGGAGGTTGTCACTCAAAGGGTTGTTTAGAAAAACCACCCCCAAAAAATTAATTTTTTTTTCACCCTTAATACTAGATTTGAAATTTAGAAAAAAATACACGAAGTACAGTTAGTAAGTAGCTATATTGCCTTTTTTTTCATTCACATATCTTTAGTAGTACCCGAGATAAAAAATAATAACGCTAAGGGTGTTTACCCCTGTATTACCCTTAAACGGGGGGGGTAGCGATCTAAAACTTTACACAATGGTTTTTCAGGCTAGGAGCATTGTTTAAAAAATAACAACTCCTGGAATCGGCGTGGGGGCTGTTTGCACATACTTACCCTGCTAGACTCTTTCTGCCGCCATAGTCTAATGAGCCTGCGCGTTTCCGCATCAGTGATGCACTTTGATCAGAAAAGACAGTTCTAGCTCTCGGTTCAGCAACCGATGATTTCAGTACACGCGTTCCGTCGTGAGATTATCGCAAAGGAAAACTCGCAATTTCAACTTTCAAAGAAGGTAAGGGCTTAGCGAGCATCTTTAGAGCAGCGACTTCTTTAATGGCTGTATAATCATTGTTCAATTTTGTTTACCGTGAATGCCATTAATCATAATAGGTGACAAGGGCCCAATATTAACATTCGTCATACATCCAGTCGTGTGGAACGTGATTATGTTGGGTTTTGGGGGGTGTTTAATAACTGGTTCGGCGAATGCACAGTAATACAGTTATTGACCACTCGTATTTTTCGTGCTGAAAGACCGTGATAAAATTAATTTGCGTACTCGTAATGCACATAATAAAACTTTGTTTACCTTTTGTCAAATACGTGGTTGACTACGGTCTTTGCTGTACTCTTGTTGTCTCAAATGTAGGGAAACAAAAGTGAGGACGAGTAAGAGAGTCGTCTCTTTTACTTCCTTATTTAGATCTTTACAGACTTATACGGGCTTTTATACGGTTTCGGGTGTTACGTATGTGGAATTTTCCCATACGCCGCTCTCAACCATTTTTCGAGCTCGCGTCTGCGAAGGGAAAACGCCCTAAAAGCCTTTTTGTTTATCATATACCACTAAGGGGTCGTGATCTCGACCATCTGGATCATGACCATAGGAACGGGAGTGACACGACGACGACCCCGAAGGATTTCCTTATATGGAAATTCCTAACGAATTCCCACTCATTTTGGACTATATAAACCCTTTGGTTTCAACCGTCGTCGGTTCAAAGCTATACAGTCACGCGTAGAGTCACGTTGTGTCACGCTCGTACAGAGTTGGTTATATTCAGTAAGATCGGGCTAAGGTCCCTCTCAGAATCGATAGTTAACCTCATAGAATCCGCGAGTTCGGTTTATATTCTGTTCGGCCGCGAACGTAAACTTTGTCGCGACGAAGAAGGGTCTGGTTCGTGTCAAGCGATCAGAGTGGAGATTCCGAGAAAGGACTGAGTCTCGGAGCGCAGTCAAGATAGGACCCCCTTTGTCTATATCCTGGTGCGGGTCGGTCCCAGGATAAACACGTGCAGGCCATATCGTAAACCGTCGGGCGACTGCACGGCGCCGAATTTTCCCGATAACTTAAACAAGGGAAGAGAATGACGAGAAGAGTAGTAGACTTTAGCTCTCGTGCGAGTGCGGTTAGCAAGAGGGATTCTCCCGATCAATTCGGAGATGTAGTTCGGATCGCGGCAACGAGTGCATGTTGTGAACGACAGTGTGATGTGCAGCGATGCACAACAATTCCAAAAATACACGAACGCGAATACACAATTATAAGGGATCCCTCGGAGTCAATCTCCATCAGGTCGTGCCTAGCACACAATTACATACATGAGGGATCCCGCGGACTCATAATCTCCGCCAGGTCGTGCTTAGCACACACTCACACACACTCACACATACTCGACAGAGTCCGCGGAACTATAGTTCCGCCAGGTCGTGCTTAGCACACACCCACGAACATATCTAACGAATTGTGCATGTCGCACAAACCGCATCATGTTAATTGCGCTCAACCTTCGGCTTATCGTTCACGCCTTCATAATTTCCCTTTGTAATTGATGTTTAAACTTTATTTCTGGGGTTTTTATGCCGCAAGGCTTTTCCCCAATGAGCCAATAAATTATCCAGTTATTTCGGCTCAATTCTGTTTTGTTTATTATAATTCATTCCTTCTCCACCTTTACATCCTAACATTATTTGAATTACGGGATTTCTCCATGTTGGAGAGATTTCGACGATACATATTCTATTTGGCATATTGTAATAGCCACTCTTACGCCCCGCATCGCCAGTGCGTCAACACCGTGCAACTAGTGGTAACTTACACACTTATTTAATTATCTAATCGCGACACTTACATTTGTACAATAACTAATTATTGAATATACGAGTCGATTCGTTCAACCCATCTTTTACCCAGCAATCCTTATAAAAATTGTAGCACTCACCCACTGATACAACTTTACCGCTCGAGTTGTATCAACTTTAATTAAGAGTTACGAGGCATTACTAACATTTCCTGCGACTCCCTGATTTCGCATCAGGTTCGTTCGCAACCCTTTATCCAAAACAAGAAATCTTCTCCAACCCAGTGGCTCCCCGATTTCGCATCAGGTTCGTCCACGAAAACCTCACCCTCCTACGGCTCCCTGATTTCGCGTCAGGTTCGTCCGTATCCTACACCCCCCTGATTTCGCATCAGGTTCGTCTGTAAATCTACCAACTTCCGAACAGCTCCCTGGTCCCGCGCCAGGTTCGTCTGTGAATAATCCAACCTCCTAACAGCTCCCTGGTTCCGCACCAGGTTCGTCTGTGAACTTTATCCTAGTGACTCCCCGATTTCGCATCGGGTTCGTTCACGACGTTTCACCCTCCTGTGGCTCCCTGATTTCGCATCAGGTTCGTCCTCACCGTCAATAATCCTAGCGGCTCCCTGATTTTGCATCAGGTTCGTCCGCGCACCTAACTAACAAACTCATAAACCATATTCCTTGGGAAATACCCCTCTCGCCGGCCTCTCGCGTTGCCGCAGCCCCGGCTCGTAACACGGGTATGGACCTCTGATGACTTCTGATCTTTCGTTAGTTCGAAAGTCGCTACGGTAATTCGGTGAACAAGGCCGCTTGCTGCCTCGCGGTGTTGCTCGAACCTTGGCGTTTAAGATTTTAAGAAGCCTAAAAAAGTGAATGAGGAGCCAATGAGACCGCGGCGAAGTGCACGGCACACGTCGTGAAGGGTGCAGATAAAACTCACCCTGTCCCAAGACAATATGTCTGTGATTTCGATATATTGACAGATGGTTTTAATAAAAATGATTTTAAAGTAAAAAATATGCCATTTCTTTTTATATTCATAAAGTGGTCAACAACTGTACCTGGACCGGTCAATAACTGTAATTTTGAATTGTGTTTCTTTATAATAGCATAACATCGAAACTATTGATTTCTTCAAAGTTTCTTTGCTGTTATAATCATCTTCGATACTTCTCTTTCCGCCTGGTATAACAAAACTTCATTTATAAAATTCAAGTTACTTATTCCATAGCGTTTACCTAAATTCAAGCTCTTAGGTGGTCAACTACTGTATCGTTTACCCTACCTTAGTCTTATTCCAACCGACTCGCGGGTCACACGTAGTGCCAGAGCACTGTGACTTATTTTCAATAGCAAAAGCAGTATTTTATATATGTTCTTAACTTTCCTTGAAGATGATCTAAATCAAGATCGAAACGTCGGAAACTTATATAATTAATTGCAAAATAGTTTGATTTTAATGTTTTAAATTGACCAAACCTGGGCGCCGAAATCATATATATTAATAATTACGGTCGAAATTAAATTTATAAATAACTTGTATCTTTAATGTTTATTTAGGTTAAAGTTATGTTTAGTTATGATATTCAATGTTAATTGTGAAATTAAATTCTTATTTAGATTATACGAGTATTATGATAAAAAAAATCAAATCAGCGTCATTTTATTTTTTACATTTAACCTAGGGCCCAACAAATATTCAGCCGAGAGCCCCTGAAAAGGTAAATCCGGCTCTGCCTGTCACTATATCCAAAATGTATATATAAAATTGTTTTTAGACCTCATTTTCGGAATCAGTCACTTTGACTCGAATTACGCTTTTGAAGCGTTGTCGCATGCTGTGCACTAGCTTTTCAGTTTAAATTCGATAGAATTCCATACTTCTAAAATCTTTTGTTTTTAGTACGTCTTTCGAAATTGTGTAGTAATTTTTTAATATCCTCTCGATTTCCGCCTAGAAATATTCGATGGGGTTAACCCTAGTTCGACTGACGAGGCACCCGGGTGACTATTTGAACTGTACCGCCGAAAAAAGATTGCTTCTAAGTATTTTCTTTTTCTGAGCTTCCATGACATCTCAAATGAATGATTTTTGAGTAGAAATTATGCAAATCAATTTTTCATGTAATTTCCTTAATTATGGCACGAATTGTGTTGTTTTGGGGGGCCAATTCCATCCGGAAAACATGATTCGTCGTGCGTCGAATAAAGCTAATCCGGGTAATCTTTATAAAGGACATGACGAATATTTTTGTTAACTTTTATTCGTTATTCGAAATGTTTATTCAAATAAAAATTTTGCCTCTCATAACGTTTGTCACCTGTGCCACATTCCTTAAATCCACACAATGATTACAACTTCAATATTTATCAACATATGGCTTACAACATACTGTACCCGACGGAAGAACGTATAGGTAGAAATACATTATGAAGAAACAAGTCTCGGACGACAATAGACACGACGCAAAATATATTTCGTTTACATGATCGGTAGGTGAGACCGGGGCAGATTGTAACAAAAAAAGTTTACACAGTTTTTTCTCGAAAGTGTTTTCCTCAATCAGGAAATAATTTGCGTGATTTACTACTTGCATATGTGGTGAACTGATTGCGTGAAAGTACGTGACAAAATATTGGACTGTTAACATCTGGCTTCATCTTAAACAAATCTGAATCTTTGTTACAATGTGCCCCAGTCCTGGGGTAAATTGTAACACATCTGTTTTACTTATTTAAATACAAATATGAACACAAATAAACGTTTCTAAAAAATATAAATGAAAACACAGATCATTATTAAACACTTGATATACACAAGTTAAACAATCATTGCTTATTCATCTGATTCTATCAAAATCTTCTTCGCTTTCTTTACTTTATCCTTTATACTTTTTTTCTACTTTTTGGATTCTCGATTGTTCTGTTGTTCGTCTAGAACATCTTTTTCCGGTGTGTCTGCAAATAGCTTGCTTTATCACCATTTAGAGTGGAGTAAGTATAGTAACATGTTACAATTTACCCCGAGGTCGAATTTTTGCGTTTTATCTCAGGAAACGAGAAACTAAACATCAAATCACTAAAATGCGCGACAAAACACAAGATAATTTAAAATTATAATTGTTCATAATTACGTACCTCTTCTTGCCGTTTAGAAGATGTTGCAATTCTTCGTAAACTTCTATGTACAACACGCGGTACAATCATTTTGAATTCCTTGTTCTACGTTACACCTGTACGCTGCAACGGTTCAGCTCGGAGTGTTCTGTTGCGCGATTTCGTGGGAATTTCAATAAGACGGGGGGTCCGTGCCCGTGGAATGCTGAGGCATTCAGTTCGCGAGTTTGCGTAGGAATTTCAAATGGTATGAAAAATAAAGTGAAGCACTGAATAAGTTCTGTTTGGATTTATTTGAAAAGCTCGACGTTTACTGTTTCGCTAGCAAGTTAGATCTGATCTTTTACAAAATGTACTCCTCGCTTGTAACCTCGGAGCGCCCTACTCTTCTAATTTCGGCAAGTTCCTCCGACTCCCTCCTCGGATCCCTTCGTCCAATCAAGATGGTGCCATCCCTCCAGCTTCGTCAGTGGGTCGTCCTTCAGCCCTCTCTTCGTCCTTGGCCCTTCCTCCGCGCTTCCCTTTACATATAGTCTCCTCGGATAACTTTACATTTGACGTACCGACGGGAAAGAAAACGACAGCCGTTTTACCATTGTATCGACGAAGTATAGGATAGTAGTGACTTTCAATTCATTTGTAAACGTGTGGCAAGGTCTTATCACCACTTATAGACTGCCAGACTATTTTTTCTATTGGTTTTACAACATAAACAATTATTCCACAAAATTTCAGCTTTGTCGCTATGAGTCGAATTTTTCTTTTCTTTTTAACATGTTTGGAGGTCTGCCAGACTGCGATTTTCTTATTTTATATTAAACTAGCCTAGCCCGTTACCCGGTTTCACCCGGGAATTATTTATGTTTCCTAAATAAAAAAGTCTAAAAAATATAAATAGCCTATAATCTAATCTAGGACGTATGTAATGTATTTCCAAAATTTCATTGAAATCCGTTCAGCCGGTTTGGCGTGAAAGAAGGACAAACAAACAGACAACGATTCACTTTTATATATTAGTAAGGATAAGGATTGTTAATTAATGGGTGGAAATTCAATCTTGTCGCGATGAGTCGGGGATGCTCTCAAACTTGACATGTTCGAGGGCGTGCCCTCCGGCCCTGTCCCCGGTCTCGACTGCCAGACCGCGCTTTTCTTGACTTTCAGCATAAGGTCAACTAGAAAAATGATGGAAAACCTTGTCGCGATGGGACACTAAAAATGTTCACTGGCTCCCGTACTATATTATCTGCATGCTATCATCAAGTTGGCCCTCCATGAGATTAAGTGCTGAGTGCGCCACTGGTGAAAAATGCATTCCGTAACACTATTAGTTTAAGAAACGTTGTAAAGAGGAGATGAAAAGGTAAATAAAATATGAGTATTAATTCAAGACTCAGCGGATGTCTTTACTGTTTGTAGTTTACATTTCTTTAATTCTAGATCCGCCTTTAGATTTTGAATGGTTAAGTCGTTAATTATTAGTTTTGCTGCTCTTTCTTCTGTCAATAATTGCTTCTGTAGTTCCAAACATTCTTCTTTGAGTTTCAATAATCTGTCGTAATTCGGTGTCCTTCTTTCTTTGTTTCCACTCATCCGTGACTCTGTAAAAATAAATGACATAAAAATTGACATTACTTTAATATGGGGTATAATATCGTTTCAAAGTATGAATGCAATGAATTATATCGACGTGCGTTACGAAAAGTAGCATGTTTCAATTTTCTTACGAAAAGTAACACGTTTCAATTTTCTTACGAAAACTAGCACGTTTCTGTTTTCGCCGCGAAAACTAGCATGTTTCGGTTTTCGCTGCGAAAACTAGCACGTTTGAGCGGTTTGCCACGAAAAATAGCATGTACTTACCATTTGTAGCGATGAAAAGAAGGAAATTTGAATGGTTAGCTACAATAAAAATTTATACCACAGCAACCGACACGATTTGATTTTTGCGGGCCCATGTAAGTCAGGTATGATAGGATATGATCTAATCAAAATTTTGTCCTGATCTGATCATAATATAGAAGACGAAAGTGAGAAATAGTCAATATGAATGAAATAGATAGAAAGTTGAATTCTTTTAAACTGACCACGCACTAAACGTGATAGTTTTGCAGTCTACAGTATAATCCAAAACGTGCTATTCTTCGTGGTCAAACCAGATAACGTGCTAGTTTTCGCCGCAATTCCGAAATGTGCTATTTTTCGTGGCGAAACAGTATAACGTGATAGTTTTCGCCGCAACAGTATGAAATGTGCTAATCTTCGTGGCGAAGCAGTCAAATGTGTTAGTCTTCGCGGCGGAAGACGAAACGTGCTAGTATTCGTCAGAAACGATGAAACGTGCTTCTTTTCGCGGCAAACCGAAACGTGCTAGTTTTCGTAAGAAAATTGAAACGTGCTACTTTTCGTAACGCACGTCGATATACACCTTACCATTTTGCATTTCATGTTTACAAGATGATCTGGCCTTCTCTCGTATTTTCACATCAATTTCCTCTGTGTCACATATTTACAAAAATATAATATCCATATTATAAATGCATAGAAATTTATAATTACGTGGGAGCATCCCATTTGGCCACATTCAATCGCATATATATTTACATACCTTGCATTGGCAATGTCGTGGTTTGCTTTTTTGTTGACATCTGCGACATTGTTGCGATATACGTTTCTGTATCTGCGCATATGCATACAAATAAAAACATGTACGTTTCCTCCTATGTGTATAATATATAATTTCACGATACGATATAGAATTATGATATTGAAATGTCATTAGCAAAATTCTATAATGTATTCACGTGCACATTACAAGATTTTACAAGATTTTTAAAAGAAGAAATTAGATATCTTACCTTCGTCTTCCACGTACTCCACTTGCATGTCTTCATTAACTATGTCGTCCTCTATACATAACATTCATTAATGTTGTACATTCTACACTACAATATTTAAGATATATAATAATATACATTTATTTTATTTTCTTACCACTGCATGTATTATTGTCGAATGTGGAATGTAAGCCAGCCGAGGATAATTGTGTGACTGCTAAGACTTTTTCTTCAAACGGTAGCAGAACTTTTGAATTTTCTGCACTGCCACCATTCCTCAATATATCATTCTTCTGTGCGGCGTATTTTTTTCTTATTTCTTTTTTTATAGATTCATATTTCAATCGCAATGTTTTTGAGTTTCGCGGCACTAGGCTAGTACACGCATTGAAATCATTTTGGACTTTATCCCAGGTGTCGCTCTTTTGCTTCCACGTCGTCGCGTTTGTTCGCTTACTTTCTATTATATTTTTATATTTCGTTACGATATCGATCAATAATTCTGTCTCTTGCTCCGTAAAATTCGCACACCTTTTTCTCATGTTTTCCTGAGGACATATCAAATATGGGACACGCATATTGAGTACTACAAAATACTGCTTTAACCTATCATCCTTTGCTTTTCAAAAATAATTCAGTACCACATTTCGGATTATAATTACAATAGCTTAAGTAAATTAATGTAAATGTAAACTATCTGACTGTAAGCCGATTTCTCTACCTTCGGATAAAGTCCCAGTTAGTGATGAAAACTGATGTAAGCTATCTGACTGTTTGGTGTGTGTTGGCTGGTGATGGCGGATAACTAACCGGGATCGCCGGGACTTTATCCAGAGGTGAATAATGCCCGATTTCTTCATCTTTGACTAAAGTCCCGGTCAGTGAACGACCAATTAGTTGCTATCATGTGGAACTCGTCGACTAGTTGGATGTTATCATTTGACAGTTATGTGGAACATAATTCTAACTGGAAGATTACTGAAGGTGAAGAAATTGGCTGTTAACGGCCACATCATAGCATCCAATTGGTTGTTCACTGACCGGGACTTTAGACCCGTTGGACTCTGGCCGTTGCGAGAGACGTCGTGATAAGAAATCCATCTGCACATGCATTTATGTGATTGCACTAGTAGAGCCTTTAATTGTATTATGCGCAAAAAGTCAGCTTTTTCTTCTTGAGCGCCAATCTAGCGGCCGCTAGAAGAATTGGGACGAAAAAGTCACACATTCTGAACAGCAGTTGGAACACCTCTCTATTATACTGTGGTCCATGGTATTTTGATTTGGTATCTTTGGTATGGTATCACTGTTTTGTCAACCGTAATTTACCACATTTTGTGATTTAAACCGAACTACTTGCCGTAGGTAGCACATGTGACCACTTGTTTGGAATGCAAATGGGAAATACGAGTTTTATGACAAGAACTGTCTTTTTGTCGCATATGCACATAGTGTGGTGAATGAAAACCATAAGAGAGGTTACGGATCAATTGACGACATCAATATTTTTAGAGTTGTCTGCAAACTAAACCTACTTAGTTTGAGTATTATATATCTTAAGATTTCTCTGGTAGAGATCATGAAGTATTTAAGTGGATATATTTATGTAATACTGAATGTTTTTGCCATTATCTGTGTAGTTCAGTGTAAAGACGAAAATTATTTTGAAGATGTAATGTAAGTACTTTAATAAGTCATTGTTATTGCGATAAACGAATGTATTATCATTACTTGTGTGTACGAATGGACAAGGAAGAAATATTTTGCAGGAATTCAGATGATATGGTAGACCCACACTCGTTTTATTATGATAAGCACAGCAAGCAGATGGTAAAAAAAATAGATGCGGAAACGTAAGTATAAAAATGTGATCGGTAATAGGATAATAAACTGCACATTCTGGTAATGAATTCTTTAAGGCTCCGTGAAAGCATTATGTTGGTCGTTTCATAAATTTTTTACTTAGTAGAACGAGTAGGGTATAATTAGAATGATTTATAACGCGTTTCTATCCCAATAATTCCATCTTTTACACAATAATGATAGTCATTTGTAGATAACATGAATATTAACATTTTCAGGAGTCCAGATTATATAAAAGTATATACTGACATTGAAAACGTTAAACCTACTCAAGAAACAGATAATTATAGTAGTCATGAAAAAATTTTTTACAAACGCCTTGTTAATATGTTGTTATCTAATCTGAAAATACTGGTAATTACATGATTAATACTTATATTAAAAACTCACAATCAGCAATTAAAAAGTAAACAAAGACGATACCTAATTCTTTCGATTGAAACTAGGCAAAGGATGAAGTATCAACAGTGGGAATATTGGAGATTGAGGTGTCCCATTCGCAAATGGAGATATTACAAAACTTTCAGATTCAAAAGACATCTTTAAGAGAGATCGACGAAATTTTAAGTAACATAATAAGAAAACCTCGGCATGATCCTTTAGCTGCGACTGTGCATATTTTTGATGGATTGCTGAAATCGTTCAGTATGGCACTTGAAATCATACATCACCATGTAGGAAAATTTGAATATATTTTTTATACGTGTATTAATAGGAATCTTATGGTTTTAATATTTCAGCCTAATGGTGCCATAATAGTATTTGCTGTGATAATGCTTGGTTTGATGTTCAGAATGATTAAAAGGGGACAAGGATTTCCCATTTTCGTTATTATACAAATTATATTTGTAATGAGCTTTTTTATGACGTGGTGGCAACTTCTACAGGTAAATGACATTAATTGATAATTGAAGCTGTAGAAGTATAGTCGTAGGTGATTAAACTTATACGTTGTGTTTTAAAAGGAAGCTGAAATTGCGTCTATTGCAGCACAAATGAAATTTGCAAATGTACCGATCTCGTGTCAGCCAGATAAAATGAGCATGTGGGATAAATTTGTTTCATTTGTAACTTGTAAGTGTACTGTTGTAAAGCTTAGTATATCCTGAAATACTTTTCGATTTTTTTATTTCATGCGGTTTCTTTGCAGCCAATGAAGATTGTGAAAAGTATTATCAAGCAACAATGTCTAATCCAAAATTAAAAATTACACCCGCATTCGCACTATCTCATTTTATTACCACTGTAATTCTTCATCCAATTACACATATGGGAACTGTGGTATCTGGTTTTATACATAATGCTACAGGTAACCATGCAATGATTATTATTTTCACAAGAGACAAGTAGAAAGAATCAAATACATTTAAATGCATCTTTCATTATTATGATTACAATTTTCCATCTCCAAGGTCCCTAATTATTTATCTTACTCTTTCAGATAATCTTCCATGGGCATACGCATGGTTTGTTAAGTGCATACTCTACCTGTGTGTAGGTTGCGTTATTATAATGTTACCAATTGGTTTATTTCGTGGCTCTGTCAATTTTGGCTTCGGGCCATTCTTCAGATTTGGAATGGATTACGGGACAAAAGATAAGAAAAATACAAATGACAGACAAGGTAATTCATTAGAAAATGTAAACAAACGAGATCCCATACAAATAATCCTCCAGGTAATACATAGTCCCTTCAATGTGGTTAGCAATATGTCTTCAAATACGTGCGATACATTTTTATTTACGCACTTCTGTGTCTATTCACCAATAAAAAAACATAAACTTTCTAGGTTCCTCAGGACACCAGCGTGCCAATGATAAAAAGTGCATCAGGAATCGAACAACCGAAAGCTATTCAAATTCCACAAAATAATATTAAAGAAGCAGAAACTATTATCGAGGAAAGTGATTGTCACGAACTTTACGATGATTTATCCTGTGGGGACACAATAACAAACACTGTAATATCAAAAAGCAATGATAGAGAAGACAAAATGTGCAAGATTGATGGGCGTGGGGACGGTTAATATTTCTTCTTCAGTTACAATTTGCCCGCGTACATCGTTTGTCGTAATATACTCTTTATTTATATAGTATGTAACTATTTAATTGTAAGTTGTTGTTATAATTTTGCGTTCGAAGATTTTTCGATTTTAATATACGTAAGACTTATGTCTATAACGCTTGTTACAAAAAGTCATCGTAAGAAACTAATTTCATGCCGTGATTCATCTGACATCATCCTTAAACTTTTATCATGACCATAATGAAAACGTTTTTAATACGCCTCGCACTTTAGAATAAAATGAAAGAATCTGTATTATATAAAAATAAGTGTACCTGTGTCGATAGTATTTAAATATACACATACTTTTTTACGAAATTATGATGTTTAATTGATCTCGATATCCGTGACTTGTATCACAAGGTGTCAGATAGACCTCGCATCTTATGAGAATTCTTATCACACGAATTATGCTAGTGAAAATTCAATGAATTTATCACGTGCTTTATATCAAACCATGGTGACTGAGAATTATATTCAATCATCGACGAAGTATAGGATAGACCTATCACCTTATTACATTACGTGACCTATCCTATACTTCGTCGATGATTCAACTGAATTACAGAAGTCGGTAAACTCGGTAAAGTAAAAAGTGCTTTTACCCTCGTGGTACACAGCGTCCCGATAAATCATTCCAGGCAACCACGTACACACTATGGATAAGGGATGGCTCCTATTCAGGAGCCTCTTAATCACATGCTACATATGATTGCCGCTTTCCACGCTCTCCCTGTATTTTTTCACAGACCACAAGACGTCTACGAAGTGATCCTTATTCACCGTGCGTACGTGGTCCTTCCAAAATGATTCGTCGGGACGAAATGTACGCGGGGATCGGGTATATCTTCCTGAAGAAATCGTATTCGAGGTTGAGGAAAAGTAAATTTTCGCCCCGCAACTTCTCTTGTGACTGCACCTGCAAAAGAGGCAACTTACGGCTTGCCTTTGCAACACTGTTGCAAATCGAGATTTTGCGCGTCGCGAAAAACGAATAATGTCGCAAACCCGGATGTTATTTCTCGAACGCGCTAGTTTTATTTCCAAACAATACTGAAATTGGTCATTTGCAACTTTGTTGTGTTTTTTTGCGAGAAGTTAAATAAGTACTTATTGTATTGCCTAAACTGTGATGCGAGTAGGGCTGTCATCCGTAATATCATTAATCTAGGATAGAGAGCATTAAAACCTCGGACATTTTCACTTGAAACCCGGAAACTTTTAACTATTTCTTATATTGGGTACGATATCTCCAGATAAAATTGGCTTTTTGAGCGAGCAGCATCGAAAAATCCGGATCAGTACAGAAAAAAACCCTGGACGTCCCCGGATGTCCTAAAAAGAGGACAAATCCGGGGAAACCCGGATAGATGGCAGCTCTAGATCTGAGATGTACGGCGTGGACTGTGAGGTATGACCTGTGGTGTGAGGCAGGTGCAGTGTAATGTAGCAATAGAGTGGCAATGATGCAGAAATGTTGTGGGAATCGCACAGTCCGACGACTGCGGGGCGCCGCCGCGACATCAATTTGCGGCGGTTCGCCGAGGATTTATATCTGGTTTAGAAATAAAATGATTCTTTATTCTGTATCGTATCGATATGGAAGTGATGAAAACCAATGGATTTCTTACGCTTTTCCTGTGAAAATCATACTAAATTTCATGTAAATTGGACTATTTTTAACCAAGTCAACTTGAAATGATTTAAATCAATTTTTCATAGAATTTCCTTCATTATGGTCCCAATTACGTCGTTCTTGGTATCGGTTTCATCGGCGAAACATAACGAATCGATTGGTGTCGTTTTCGCAAAGATATGATGAGAAATGCGGGCAACCTGTACGTTTCTCGCTTCTTAATGATATTCCAACCCCTCCGAGGGTCGAAAGCCATCAAATTCGGTGAGGCACTGCGGGGGGTTGACCTCGCCACGGGGTACTAGACGGCATCTCTTTCACAGGCGTTGCTGGACAATCATCCTGTAGTGCAGTGATCGCGCATGCACATATTTCAGCTCTCTCACACTAAATGCCTTAACCGTGTTAACGGTTTCATAAAGTTCCCAGTTGGCTTTCAGTTCTTTTGACTCTCTCCAAATCATGGTATGGAACGGTGGAGATAGCAAAGAGCTTTAATTAGATAGGATAAATGGGTTTTATATGTTGAAAATCCTGGAAATCTCTCTGTTTCGAATGGACAACGTTGCTATGCAATATGGAAATACTAAAGAGGCTCCCCGAAGCCCCCGTGTCCTATAACAAAAATTTACATCGGATGTTATGTCTGTCCTACGTCTGTGCCCGTGCATTTCAATGGGTTACCATCTGCAGAAGGGAATACGGACATTAACGCAAGCTCAGCTTAATGATCAGCGAGTAAACAGAAACTTGCTGCCAGTGTAACGTCTGCACTTTCGTAATTACGCGAGCTTTAGGTGGTATTTCTAAAGGAGGAGCGTACAGCCGCATGATTAAGAAATGAAGCACACTACTCCTACGGGATCGAAGAAAGAATTATTATTTGTCAATGTTCAGTATTATAATTGGCAATTGTCACGACTACAGGGTGCTAAATAGCGCTTAATTGTTTACTTATGCTACACTGCTTTGTATTTCATAAAACGTGCAAGCATATTTCACCCATGCGCGTCAGTAAGAGGGTTGCTCCTCCACAGGCGTTTCCAATAAAGCAAACTAAAAACTCGAAAGAATTAAATTGACAAATAATTCATGACTAAAGGCAAGCTATTTCCTTTCTTCCAGAGAAACAGAAATATATATACAATATTTTGAATTAACACGTAACTTCGATAAAGGGAACGGTTTGTTTAAACACACCGGAAAGTTTATTTTTCTGAAACAAAAAACAGACTGTTCTGAATGCTACAGTTTTCGCGTGGTTCGCGTTGAATGGTCCCTGAAAAAAGGGGGAAACATCGATGTAACATGAAGACGCGATGCTTCGGTGCGCGTGGCTATTGGCTGGATATAAAAATCGAGGGAGTTGGGCAACTAAAACATTTAAAACGACTCGATCGGATGGAACAACGGTACGAGAACTTTTTTTTCAAATTGTTCACAGACCCATAAACGGCAGCCGTGTTTACAACTACAAGAGACGGATACGTATTTAGGGTAGGGGATTGGTTCGGTCCACAGGGCTATAGATGCATTACATGCTTGACATGATACCTAAGAGAGGCGGTCGTGGCGCACGTACTAACATGCTCAGCCCTTAGTTCTGCTTCCGCAAACCACCGTCGTTTCCCCGCCGTGTGTTATATTCCTCAAAGAAGGCTACTACGTTTTGCTTACTCCTTCAATGACGGGAATCGCAAATACGCCCAAGTACTTGTTTGAATATTCAATATTCCAACTGCGCGATACATAGCTGCATGTAAACCTTCTCGCGTTTATAATATCAGTTCGATCGTCGAATAGGTAAATATAGTTACACATACCGAGCTCTGCGAATTTAAGTTCAGATCCAGTTTGCAGAACATCAAAGTCGACTCAATTCACTACTTCCACGTACCCGCCCTCTCGGCAGACGATTTTTTCCCCCCCCATTGTTTCAGCAGCTACGCCTATCGATCACGTTACGAGCGGCAAACGAGCATCCGGGAACACCGGCGCGAGGAGTCTGCAAACTTTTGACGACTTCGCGGAACTTCACTGCACCGTGGCTTAATCCGTTTCCGCGGTGCCTAAAGCGGGGCCACGATCTCCTGGATGCACCGCACCGGCGAGCATCGAGCAGGCTATCAAAATAACGAACCTATCTCATTTCAAAGTGCCTTACTTGCGCCTGGCTGCGTCTAAAACGGACCAAGATCGGCCCCGTGCACGTGCACCGTGGGGTCCTTTCACCTGAAACCCAAGCGACCCTTCCCCGCATCTGCCTCATTGATGTCCCTGGGTCCGCCATTAGTCGACGGTGAGCCGCGAAAAATTGGTAGAAGCTCGAACGCCTGGCCCGTTGGCTCTTAGCCGCGCGGCCCTCGGGTAGCCCTTCAGCGTCCGCTGCGAACAGTTCCTCCAAAGCATTCCCCTTCGGTGCGCTCGAATACGATCGTCGAATCGATCATCGATCCGCGAGATACCACGGCCGACGCAAAAATAACGCAGCGGTTGCTCGGCTCATCGCTCCGTTGCTCCCCATTATTCCTACGTATCCGAGTCCCCGGCTACCGTGGACCTCGATTCTCCGCGGACTTCTTCCCCCCCCCGCCCGTTCCCGCTCCGTGCATCGAGGAAAGTTGGATCGCTCGCTATCGATAGCCAGCCAGGTATTTCCCAAGGAGATTTTCGGAAGGAAGTTATCGATAATTCATTTTAAGTGGTGCCGTTACAATTGAAACTCGACAGCGAAGTTTCCTGAGGAAGACAAACTTCCAGGGGCGCTCGAACGTCTTCTACACAGCGAGATACATAATGCATACCTAGCTAGGACATAATTAAGCGAGGTAAAGGGGGGGGGGGGGACAAAGTTTTAACCGATTTACTTCCACTGGCTCCGGAGAGGGACCAGCCCGGAGCGGTGTGTCTACTTCGTTCCTGAATATGCCGCGACGATCTTAATGCCGGTTTTTCATTGTTCTTCTTCGCGACGCTGTGAATACAAAGTTCTGTTGTGATATCTGCGAGAGATAACGCAGCATAGAGCACGCCCGGTTCCAGCAAACGCTGCGGCCACCGAGATACGGATGATGGCTGGTTCTTGCGCGGCTTTGATCGTTAGCCTGTAAATTTTCGCCGCTCCGTGCTAGCTGGTCGTGGATTCAGTAACTCATGAGAGAGCTGGATATAGGGAAATGGACGGTGGGTGTAACGATCGGTTGCCGCTAGTAAACGTTTCGATGTTCACCAGAATTGCTGAATGTAAACTGTCTATTACCAACGCGGGACACGATCCCGCCGCGTTTGTCAGCATCAATACTGTGCGTCCCGCGCAAAGACGGTACAACGGGCACGATATGTAGATTGTATCACAGCTTTACTTGTTCAATTTTATATTTGTCTTTTTTGCAGATGTTATCCAGCGGGCTATAGATTGTCTTCGCACCTATTCTCCATTTTTAGAAGGTCAGTAACTAAATGCAGCTTAAATAATTCCAGCGAGAACAGATATTGCCGCGAGTCTATGCAATATTATATCGAGATAGCTTGTCTGTGGAGCATTAAAGCTAGCCATTGACAAGCCTCGAACCTTAGATCAAAGCTGCCTCGGTGTTACATACCTGTAGTGTTTACTCCTTAACCACTTTGTCTTTGTAGTATAACGTTTCACGGACAAATTCAGTTCGATGTTAAATGTCCGGCCGATTTCTTCACCTCCGACTAAAGTACCGATCAGTCAGTCGCCAGTTTGATGCTAGGTGGTAGTTAACTGTCGCGCGTGTTTCTTCGCGCTATTGGATCCTATGGTTCAGCGACTGAAAGGTTTGACGTGGCAACGCCGCAAAAACGGTAAAACGACAAATTCATTGTGTATAGTCGTTTAAAAGTAAGAGAGTGAGTAGAGATGGAGTGCAAACTCACTAACAGTGATATATCACAGTGATCGCAGAATCACGATCACGATTTAACTTAAAATTAAATTAAATCACGACCATGATCGTGATTTTTTACCTCAAGTGAATTTGCTTTCTGTGAATACATGTTTGAATTATTTTTTATAAAATACTTCGATACTTGAATTATTTTTTATAAAATACTTCGATACTTGAATTATTTTTTATAAAATACTTCGATACTTGAATTATTTTTTATAAAATACTTCGATACTTGAATTATTTTTTATAAAATCCTTCGATATAGCTTGTGTTACAGTCAAAACGTGCAAATTGAGCGAATATATATACATTCATAGATAGTCAATGTATGCACGCACTGATTTGATTGGCTAAATATTCACATATACATTATACTTTTTAACTAAAGTGAAGAAATATTCATTAATTTAAATAGATCAAGAACGATTACTGAACGATAACTGCCACTTCTGGCAGTTAATCGATGCCGGAACCTCCGGTAAAGTTAACTTGGAGATTAACTGGCAGATCACTCTTAACGAGAAGTAAAGAAACAGGCATGTGTCAGTTATGTGGAACATAACTCCAATCGGAAGATTACCGGAGGTGAAGAAATCGGCCGTAAAAGTTATATAATCGCCTAGAACGCTTAAGGTTACACTTCGAATCCAATTTCTACGTATTCTCAATCGACCACTCCCGCTGTGTCGCTTTATCGCGAACAATAGAGCTTAAACAACCTAACTTTCATATAGTATTATCCCCGTTCATCCTATAAATTTGTCCCCCCTCCCGAGGTATCAACGTACAATTAAGAATTGCCCTCCGCAATTTACTTGCTTCTCGACTCCTTTCATTGACCCCCTTCCCCGAGTCCCTAAATACCACGGCGCGACTAGGCACCCATTCTTTCCCAGAGCCCTCGAGTGTCACGTGTAATTAACACGTTTATCCGACGGTGATGCCGTCGGAGAAGGTCCACCAAAAAGGAAAGTGTAATTCACTGTCGGACCCGTGGACGTGCCACGGGCCGAGCAAAAGTAACCGCACGATAACGCCGCATTCCAGCATGAGAGGGTAGTAATTAAGACCTCAACTGGTCCCAGGGGACTTCGTGTACCGCGTCTCCCTATATCTTATCGCGCGGCTTGCTCGACTGGATGTCCATTATATCTATGGGTTTATTCACCCAGCGGGGCCAGTTCCGTAATCGTGGAACGCCTTCGTGTAAACGTGGCCGAGCTTCGACAGCCTCTTTCCCTAATTATTGACGGCTGCTCGGACACGGCGAAGAAATAGCTCCGGGCGAGGAGGTCAGCCTGAAAATCCACTCACGCCAAACCATGACGTTCCGTTCTTTATCCCGGGAGCGACGCCCAGGCGCAGCGGCAAAACCGAAACCGATGTGATTATACGTTAACAACAGACGTTTAATTTTGTAGAATCGAGCGGCGCGGACAAACGTGGTAAATGTCGGCCGCAATGCCGTGGTATAGACGTTTGGAATTAGTCGTACCGCGGCGGGGTTATTTCGTTCGATCGGCCGGGCAGGCCATTAAACGTCAGGAAATCGGACCGGTTTGTACGAGTCCAAAGTAAGTAATGCCGCCGTCAGCCGGTACATAAATACGGGAAAGTGAAGCCCACGCCAATTATACCCGCCCGACTTAACGCGGACCTCGCTGGTTTCTTGCTCATCTAGGTATAATATGGGAAGATAGTTTAATATCGCTGAACCGGTTCGCAGTCGTGCAACCGGCGACGATCATCCTCGGTCACGCAACTTGCGCTATACATACCGCGGAGACCGGAAACCGAGAAAAAGACGTGGACGTCGCATGGTATCGAGAGATAATCGAAGACGATACTCGGTTCCACTATCGGATTATCTTCAATTCGCAGTTTATTTGAAAATTCGAATGCAAGGGAAATTTCAATTAGGGCTGGGACTATTTGTCGAATTTTTCGGTATTCGAATATTCGAATACTTCAGTTGCTTAATTATTTGACGAATATAATTCGAATATCCAAGTATTCAAATAGTATGGTGTGAATTATAAAGCAAGTTCTTTAGGTTCATTTGTCATGGTGAAATCTTGTAAGCAAATTTTAACCCACTTCATACCACACTATTCGAATCACGGCCGTCTGTAGTAGAAGGCCTCCACCTACGATGTTGCAACACCGCGTTTCGAACAATAATCGTTAGGCCGATGACTATGTTCAGATCGGTACCAGCCGGCCGTGGTTGGACGAAAGGCTCGAGACAACTTCAAATCGGCCTGATGAACAGCGTTGCAATTTTGCCTAGGAGGCCTGTATTAGAGACGGCCGTGTTCGAATACATCAGTATTCGAATAGTATTCGAATAATAATATCGTAGCATTCGAATACTTGTAAAATATTCGAATATTAAATTATTCGAATAGTCCCAGCCCTAATTTCTATGCTTCCATCCTAGGGTACGACGATTTTAGTGTAATTGCCAAAATTTCAGAGAAGCGAGTTCGATAAGAGCAGGACTGGAAAAGTGTTTTTTTTTTTTAGTCGGATCATCCAATAACGCGGCCGCAGATATCATGGTTGAAACGGAGCTCCGACCCGGCATGATTAATAGAACTCGCCGAAATTGGTTTTTAATGACTCGATAAAGAAAAGTGGGCCGACCGCCATTAGACGTGTTTTAGTTACGCGTCTCTAATTCCGACTTGGGCTAATGAGCTTTTCATCAGACTCGGGTAATCTTTGGGGCCGAGAGAAGCAGGCGGGACGTAACTCTTTCTCTATAGTCATGAATGTTTAGAGAAATTGAGCAGATAAACTGATCCCATTCTTGCTTGCGGTTTAAATTGTTAAAATTGTATAGTAATTTATTTCTTACAAACAAGCTTTTATTAAAATGTAGTAAATAGGAAAAAAGAATTTTGATACTGGTCTAAATGGCTGCCTTAGAAAAATTCCCTCATATGACTAAAAATAAATGCGTGGGTCATTAATACCTACTACATATAGGGTAAAGGACCCAATTACTGCCACCTACCCAATTACTGCCACCTTAAGCTGTTTTACATAAAATAACGAATAAATCTTGTAAAATGATGCATAAAAAAATTTAGCATACAATTCAAACTGCTATTTATACGATACAACAAATAGTATTTAATTTTTTTCTTCGTTAATTTGGATAAAACGATAAAAAATTTTAAGCCGACATTAGGAGAGGGGAAACGATGACTTCCTTACCATCGAAAGTGAAAACAAGGCCTTAAAGAAAATGCTGTAATTGCAATATTTAAGCTATTGACATAACAAAATATAATGTTTTACATAATATAAGCATCATAGAAAGTAATAAAGATCCGAATTCAACGATTCATTACGTCTTTTTACTTATTAATTGGGTGACAGTGATTGGTACAAGCGTTTCAAGCATTTTGATATTACTGTCATAGCAGTTAGTTGCCCATGTACATGAGACGACATAACCTTAAAATGAGATAAACAGTATTAGGTGTCAGTAATAGATCCCGAAATGTATTTTTGAAATTGATGAATTTATACATAAAAATTGAAGTTTTAAGTTCCACCATTTTTTTCATCAAGTAAACATATTAAGCAATAATAAATAACAAGATCAACATATACTTTTAGTCTATAAGTACAAAATTATAAGATAATGTCAGCGTCAACGCTTAATGTGTCAGTAATTGGGTCCTTTACCCTACGGTAACTTTTAATATTCAATATTTGCGCCCCAACGCTATTATTTTCAGTCATAGAAAGCAATTCTTCTAAGACAGTCATTTAGACCGGTATCAAAATTATTACTTTTTTTAGTACATGTTAATAAAATCTTGTTTTGTAAAAAAAAGTTTAATACAAATTATTATATGCTTTTTAGTGAAAATATTGTATTGCCATCGGAACTACATATGTGTGCAAAGTTTAACTAACGAACTCACAAGTGGAGCTAAATAAAAGCTTGTAAAAATACTTTGAATCTCATCCATTCAGCATTTTTTAAGCTGATTTTCATTAACCGCCATTAATTGCAACGAAAGAACTATTCCATTCACTCTGTTATGCGATACCATTAATGGTTAACCACATTTTCGCTTTGCAATACCGACGAGTCATTACGATGGAGGGTACGAAGCACGAGGATACGCGGAGAGAAGCGGTTCCGTGCGGATGATGTATACCTAGAGAGCGCGCAGGCATTCCCATCGTGAGGGATGCCTCCGAGCGGCAGACTCATGTCATCGTGTCATCGATAATTGATGTATGCGCGAACTAATGGCTGTAATTACCTCAACCTAATATCCACCGTGGAATCTCGCGCATCCCCGTCGCGTACGCATCGTTCGTCGTCCCTGGGTCTAGAGCCGAGCGTGCTGGCGGCGCGCGCGCTAAAATTTCAAGAAGAAATTAATGATTTCTCATGCGCGCCCGTGACAGTCTGGCCGCGATAATTAATCGCCAAGGATCGCCCCGAGGCGTCGAACATAGGCCCGGCCATCTTGTCCAGTTTCCTCCCATTCTTTCGATTTATACTTCGCACGGATAATGCGAGGCCACTGTCTATTAGCATGCTAACGACCGGTCATTAAAACACTTTGTCCCTTAGACAGTGATAGAACGTTCTTAGAAAGCAATCGTCGCGATGGGCATCCATACTCGGACGCAGAATCAACTGCATAACAGGCTAAGTCGATTGAAGAGCTCCTACCAACCGTTTCAGTATCAATTCCCTTAATTATTTCCCCCACCTCTCCGCCACGATAATTACACTTAAAAAGACAGAAGCAGCTGACTTGCAGATAGATACATAATTCCCCGAGTGTTGGCTTTAGACAGACATGTCTCCTGCTTTCCTCACCGTGTCGCTCCTCCGTCTTGATTCACAGTCGAGCAAATGATCTTAAGCGACCAGTTGATGTTGTTAGGGCTATGATTGACACGTCCGACGATTTCCTCGTCAGATGGTTCTATTGGGAAATATTCTGAGAGCGACATCTACTAAAGTAAGCTCTGTAATCGGGTCAATCGCGTTACAGGACTGCTGTCACATAAGTATGGAAATATTGCAATAATGTCGTTAAATAGTCTGTTAAATTTTACGGAATCGATAATCAAACAGTCGAAATTTCCAATACTGCCAATTACATGTGACAGCTAACTGGATTAGTCAATAGCGCCGAGAGACAAGAGTAGGGTAAATCAACCAGTGAATGACCGAATTGTTAAATGAGAAGCCCAGTAAGTGACCGCATACTTTTAATAAGAATTGCACTTATTAATGTTTGTTTAATACGCATAACTAAAAATATGGAATATTAAAAGTGCAACTACACTCCATTTATAATTGACATTTCTTTGCCTAATGGTCATTCACTGGTCTGTGGTCAAGTACTGGTTGGTTTACCCTACCAAGAGAGCATTAGGATAGCTCTTATTTTCGACTCTTGAATTCCAAATATTAAAAAAATCTGTGTAAAGTTTGAGCCCGATTGGACAAGTAGCTTAGAGGTTAATTAACCCTTCGTGGTCACACGGGGTGTATTGTACCCCAAGAGCAATTTTCGATTTGAAATTTCGCACCTCTACGTCTTTCAAAGGGGATTTATCGCAAAAAAGAAAATAAAAACAAAATTAAAAAATCGGGTTTTACCCACAACCATGGAAAATCATTCATTTTCAACTACAAATTTCATCATATAAAAATTTACATTTCTAGAAAAAGATTATTAGACCACGATTGTATAAGTATTACGAATGTACAATTATCACTGAAAAGTTAAAAGATTAAAAAATACGAAAATGGTAACTGAAAAAATGTTAAATAAAATCGAGTTTGAACAGTTTTAAGTAATTATTTAAATGTTTAAGGGTCCATGGCCTCCTCTCCCCCTACCCAATCGTGCTCAAGCTGTACCCAGATTTTTTTTACTAATTGGAACTATTCTGGAGGGTGCCGCGAAGAAAATCTCGAAAGGAAATTTCGCCAAGAGTAAATAAGAACCACCCCAGTGTATATGTATGCGTGTCATTGTGAAGGCGAAGCGAGTGGCTCCTTGAAGTGGACCCAAGAGATGCAGTAGGTAAAGTGCGCGACGTCTCAGTTCGGAGTTCGGAGGGGCCGGGCGCAGGTTCTGGCTCGGATGACAAAGCGGCCGAAGCATTGGAATAAAAATTGGAAGCGGTGGCGCCTGGACCAGCCAGCTTGCCCCGGTCGTAATAAGATTACAAGAGAGCGAGAGTGGTGTGACTAACGAGGCTATCGTCACTGCGAAACCAGATGCTGCCGAGTGCGCGCCGCCCAGGACGAGAGCCTTTCTGGTGGTCTTGTCTGGCCATGTGTTTGCCTGCTTGTCCTCTGTCTAGCGGTGCTATTTATGAGACAAAAACCGGGCCGGATCAAAAGTACGCGGCCGGAGACGCGCGGCGGCGATTGCGCAATTTCTTGTTAGCGTCGGGCGCTTTCGGTTTCCGCCGGGCGGCCTGCCCGCCGAGGAAGACTGATGCGCGCCAGCGATTCCTCTGACAGCGATCTACCGCAGACCCGACGCTTCTAGCGGTCGTGTCTTCAATTAAGACAGTCAAACCCGACGGAAAATCGACAACAAAAGGCTTCCCGACGTTCCTGCACCGGGGAGCAACCGCGTCGGGGAAGATTATTGGCTGCACACGTTGCATCCATCGAGGAGCAATATCGGTATGGATCGATGTCTTAGGGCCCGGCGCTGCACGACGATATGTAATTTGACGAACATTTATGCGAGTGATGCACGAGCGGAGTTCCTGATACGGCGAAATGCATCCACTCCGCTCTTCTATACAGCCGCGCGCGGCTCCAGGCGCATTATTGTGAAAATTCAGGTTACCGACATTTCTTAGATTTATTGTGCCTGGAGAGAGCTGACAGTTTACTTACGTGCCCGTAGGTGGATCGCGGCTATATGCGATTGCTCCACTTTCTCACATTCATATATCACGATATGCATCTATATTCTATTTGCTTCGGCTCGACAGAGGGACGCTGCGATCCTCGCTGGTTCGAAGGAAATTTCTGATTAGTCGCTCGATCACTTGCTGCCCGCCAGGGTTCCAGTACGAGGATGGGAAGCTTGTCAGAGCCTCTCAGAGGTTGACTCGGATCTTAAGCTTCGACCTTTAACCGGCGATAACAATTTCCACTGCGGCTCGTTCGCGATTCTACTTTGACAGCCGTTCAACTTGGCAAGCGCTCGGTAAACCTTCCCTCGAAGAGCGGGCAAGTCCGATCCTTGCGCGTCACAAGAGGTCACCGGATCCCCTATGAAGGATGAACAGTTTGACGCGAGCCGTCACTGACTCCCCGCACGCTGTCACGCCGCGTTCCTTCTGATTCTTAGTAGCGTGCAATTAGTCGGCCAGTATTAGCATCGAATCCATCTCGGGGGAGACGTGGCAACTCTGACGAGGGAACGGGGGTGGCCGGCAATAATTCGGCTCACGCGGGACACGAGTCCGTGACGGTTAGCTAGAGGGAAGCGCGCCACGTCAAGGGGGAGACGGGGCGTTGCTTACTAATGTTGTTATTGAATTATTTCGAGACTTAGTTTTACGCGCGAGGGATGAAACCCCGGGCTTAGCCCTTGCAGATGGAGTAGGCGTGGCGCATCCTTGATCCTAACTGCTGTCCCTGCTAGCCGTGGGTCCTATGGATCACGCCCGAGTCCTGTGCATCCTCTACTAGATTAAGACGCGATTAGGATGCTCTTAGCCCGCTCTAGCTGGATATTCTGGACCGCTGTCGGTTTCCCCTCGCGTAGGGTGGCTGGAACTGGCTGAGCACTGAAGAAACGCGGCGTACAGGCGAGCGTCTCTTCGGGGAGATCTGGAGCAGAATGCGACAGGAAGCGAAAGCAACGACCGGCGATGGAATATCGGCTGGTTGGATTTGAACGACCATATTCTGACGTTTCTCCAACGTGCAGAAGAAATATTGATCTCCGTACACTCCCCGTTATGCCTTTACGAAGAACTCTCGCTCGAAGGATTCTTGGAGATGTTGAGCTTGAACCAAGATTTAAGTCGAATCGCGAGCATGTTTTCAAGTAAATAACAGTAGCAACGGTTGCAAGACTAAACTGATTACAACTAGAATCTGGTATACTGGTATTCCAAAATTACCCGGTTACCCGGGTACCCGTGAGATACCCGCGCAAAAGTTACTCGGTTAGCCGGGTACCCATGAGACGCTAGAGCTATTACCACCTGACCCATCGGGTATATTTCGAGGAATTTATATTTTTTCTCTGCTTAGGTGTTTTTCGGAATACTTTGGTACTCGGGTACCCGGCGGGTCGGGTAGGACTCGGGTAATATTCTTTATCTTCAGATAGAACCGGGTACCCGGGTTGCCAGTAGTTGCCTTAATTACAACGTAACCGAGGGTGTGAAAGCAACTAATGAAGAATACTGATGATCTTAACAGGAAAATGTCGGAGTAGTTGAAAGAGTACTACTCAAAAGCAGGGACCTGGAACGAAATGTTGTTTCAGCACCGATAATAATAATTTCGTTTCGGTTAATATCGTTCCTGCTAAAAAATATTTCGTTTCCATCAGAACGAAAATAAATTTTGTTCCGAACCGGTTATCTCATTTATAAAAAAACTCGTATAAACTTATTTGAACAATTTTATGGCCTTTGGCACTTGTATTATAAAATATTATAAAATATTTCTTATGGAAAAAATTTAGAGTTTTAATGCTTCGGTTGCAAGCCGTGACCACGAGGGCAAGACTCCCAACGCCTCTCGCAGCACCGCAGTTAGCCCTATCAGGGGTCTGAACCGACAGGAAACATGATGAAAATAAGGGGCGCTCGATTTAAATTTTTTAACCTGAAGTGTACAGCACGTTATTAGTCGGAATTTTTATTTCGGTTATATCGCTTCCACTCCTGCAACAGGGTTAAGAATTTCGTTTCGTTTCTGTTCCGGAAAAATATTTCGTTCTTTTCGTTTATCGTTTTCGTTTCTGTTCCGTTCCGGGTCCCTGCTCAAAAGAAGTTGAACTTCTCCGCGTACGTTACACCTATTAAGAGAAGCTGGTCCATCGAGTGGCCAGGCTGCATCCAACATAAAGTGTACGAGCTTGCGTCACGCGCCAAATATACCAGCGCGCGTGTGCCGCCCCGAGTGTAGGAACGCGAAGATAAATTAGATAAACTGCTGGTAGATCGTGGAAAGGTGAAATGACAACAAAGCGCGCAATTACTCAGCGACCGTTCGATAAACAACGGTTAGCTCGTAAAATGGTGGGTGTGGGTTGGGGAGGGGCGGGCAGGAGGTACGTAAGAACGTTTAGCCCCGCAGCTTGCTCTCTCGGCTACGAAATTGATCGAGGTTTGAAGTTTGTTTCCACGGCAAGTTACCATTAAGCTCGTACACCGTTTCACGCTTGTTAACGGTCGCGTGATTCGCGTCACATCGAGCGTACGTACGCGGTCGCGCACGTTTGCTGGTGATACCTTTGGAGGAGGGGGGATAGGGCGGCCTATTAAAACGATGGCATTATGTGATATTGTATCACGTAATTATGTATGCACATTATCGGTGCTTTTAATACGTTATAAAATTTCGGACGGCCGAGCGAGGCGCCCGTAGGGTAGGTACCTATAACGGTGTTTGATAATAACGAGGCGGGCGTCGTGATAACGTTCCCGCCGATGCGGAAACTTTTGCTCGCGGTGCGTTCTCGCGATATATAAATCTATAACGATGCTGCCGGAAAGTTATAAACAACAGTTGCTCGTTAACTTTTTTCCCTGTTTGGAGATTAGTAGGTCACGGGTGGCAGTATTCACCTGAACGTCCTTGATAGGAAAAATTCGCGCAACGGTGCCCCCTGAACAGGTGGAGGAGTAAATGTTATTTTTAGCAGAGTTGCTAAACGAGGAATGTTAATCCCCCCCCCCCCCCGATAAACCAGCGAGACGGCGATGCGAATTTTCGTATCTCACCCGCGCTCAACCCGGGCCGTCTATCTGTGCCCTCGACGCGTGAGATGCGATCGAATTGCTTCCCGTTCCGCCGCGTCACCGCGGACAAAAGAATCCCGCTTCGCTGATAATCCAAGTAGGCCGCGAAAACCAAGCTCGGCCGGGGAAAGAGGAGCCGAACCGTTGGATCCCCGCACAAGGGCGGTCGAGTACAAATGGGGAAATCGTGTCTCAATTACATCGGCACGTCGACCCGGAGTTCTCGATAAATATTCACGCCTCGATGTCGACCGTCGAAACCGAAAACAACGCCGCTCTTGTTACTCTTTTAAACTAGCGCTGTTTTGGTGGCGAAAATAAAAGACGTTCGGTGCAAGGCGGCTCGCGAGTAGGGCTCTAACGAATATTCGAATAATCTAAGTATTCGAATATTCGAATATTCGAATACCACAGAATTCGAATAATTTCTTCGAATATTCGAACCTTCGAATATTCGGATCTATCGAAGTTATGATTGCACTGAACACCAATCTGAACATGAGATATTTGTTCACAGTTTATCGTGAAATTCTTTTCATATTGGCCTTTATAATTATTTGTTTTTCAATCGATAAATTTTTAGCTTTATTAATCTTTGGTAAATTTATACATTTTGAAACGAAAACAACCATCAGTTATTAGTATTATTATTTTTATAATAATGAGTGGACAACCCCGACGGAATGGACCAAGGGCCCTCTCCTCTCGGCCCACCCGTGTCCCATCATAAGCAGATGACAAACAGTATAAGCCGACTTTTTTGTAGGAAGCTAAAACCCTATAAACGATTTTGAGGCTCTTGTCGACCAACGTTGGCAGCTACATAGAAATATATTGTTCCGCGATGCTTATATAAAATAGACACAGTAATAAAACATTATTGCCGTAGATATACGGACGACCCGCTAATGTACATAGCTAAAGTTAAGCTCTTAACCTCAAAATTCATAGAACCAATGATTAATAAAATTCCAAATTTATCGTTTGAAAAACAAATACTTGTAAAGGCCAATACGAAAAGAATTTCACGATAAACTGTGAACAAATATTTCATGTTCAGATTCCTATTCGGTACAATCAGAAATTCGATTGATCAGGATATTCGAATGTTCGAATATTCGAATATTCGAAGAAATTATTCGTATTCGAAATTATTCGAATTATTCGAATATTCGAAGAAATTATTCGTATTCGAAATTATTCGAATTATTCGAATATTCGAAGAAATTATTCGTATTCGAAATTATTTGAATTGTTCGAATATTCGAATAGTCGAATAATTACAGCTCTACTCGCGAGTCGAAGGATCCTTGAGCGAGGGTAACAAAGGGATCGGCCGGGAAATGAAATTCGTTTGCTTCGGTTGATTCGATATTTTACTAAAAGAACGAGGGAAAGAGGAGTCCAAGGCGGACGACGAACGCTCGGCTAATAAAATTAAGCTCGAGTATCGTCGCTCGGAGGGGTGGGATTCGCTTTATTCACCGACCACGCACGCCCTCCCGCGAAAAACGCTCGAGGCAGCGCGCCGGTTAATACAGCGGGCGGCGGTGTAGCCAAACGCAACGTGAATTTTTATTACACCTCTATACGTGTCTCCCGGCTCGGTAAAGTTTACCCTTTCCGCGGGGCGGGGGAGAGCGGAGTACGGCGAGGGTCTCTTCCGGCGCAGACAAAAATCTCTCGCTCCAACGATAATTCGAGTTGGTTGCGTACTTTCGGGGGAATCGGCTATGGGGTTCGGAGGGAAAAAGAGGATGAACTTTCTTCCTTCGATTCTCGTAGCCGCCCCTCCCATCGCCAACCCGCCCTTCGCCGCCCCCACGGTGTTCTCTCCCACGCGGCTCGCTGAATTGTACGTTCGCCGCGTAAAACTGACGCCATCTGCGTTTAATGCCACGCTCCCATCCGCGTCGCGGCCCGGCGGGGGTGTTTTCTGGCTACAGGCAGGGCGGAGGGGTGGCGAAAGCCAGGACTGATCACCGTAAAAGCACACGGAAACGCGCTTCGCAAATATAGCCGGGACAGAGCTTTTTCAGCGGCGCGTCGAATTGCACGCGACATTTCCTGACTGTTTTGCACGGTGTTCCCCGCACAGAGCCACCGCTCCCCGGAAACACACGGAAAAAAGGGCAGCGCAGCGCTCCCTGTTATTGGAAACTGCGCTCGATGTTTATGGGAGGAAGCCCCCCGCATTCGAAGTATATCGTCGATGAACACCGTTATTAACTCAACCGATGAGACAGCCCCGTGTCCCGTTTCCCTTTTACCCCCTTTTTTTCCCTCTTCGCACTTTGCTTTTCATTTCGCCCGCTTTTAGAGCTAAAGAGGGATGATTGCACCGCGCGAATGCCCGCCAGATTTTCGCGCCGTTGGGGTCGGATTGATCGGTATAAGGTGAGCGAGCGAAATTCAATTCAGAGGGGTAGCTTCTGTTTTACTATTTGTTTCAGCAGCGTCTTCGCATCTCTCTGCGATTAAACGGCAAACCATCTCGTAACTTGTCGTTCATTTCTATCAGCTCTCCGCGCGCGATGAAACCGCCCGTTTCAATCTGTTAATGGAAGAATGGACACGGGTTCCTCCCAATTGCGCCCTCCCCCCCGTAAGCTTCGCGATAGTCTTTGCCTCCATTACTGTACAGTATTTCACCGCTCCCGGACGTGGACTGTCTCTCGGTTTCGTGAGAACGGGCGAGTCTGGTTGCAGCAAATAAAGGGAAGCACCTAATGCGAGTCCGTGACGGTGGTGGAGACTGGCTCGGAAATTCTTGATTACATACACTTTCTTGTTAACGTTCCCGCCGGCATGACGTGAATTTTTATACCCTCCCTTTTTGTTATTCCGCGCGCCCAGTCGCCGCATGAACGTATGAATTTGATACGCTCGCGGATTACCGCCCTCCGAATTCTGATCAAGCCCTCGATTGTTTCTTGCTGCGGGTATTATTCTATCTTCCAGTTACGAGTATCATACACTGGGGGGGGGGGAGGAGGGGGGAAAGGATCGGCCCAACAATTCACTTCCGAATTCGGGACTGCGTCTGTCATTTGCTGGACGACTGCTTCGACCGTGTGCGCTATCTAGGCCAGCGATAAATTTTTGTCCTCCGAGCCAGTATTCGAAATAGATCCGCCGCCCGCAGCTAAGTTTAAATTCTATTCCTCCTCAAGCCGCGCGTGCTGCACGGAACACTCTAATAGAATGCACTTCCGCGAATGCGCGCTAAAGAAAGATATCCCGGTGTAAAGTAACCGCGTCTTTTCTGGGAAACAAAATTCTCGGAGCGGGATCGTGGCCGTGGTATCCGCGAAACTACCACGAGGATTCGCGCGTAGCTTAGCAGCAAAGTTTCCAGCTGTTTGTTCCTCGTTTCTTCCATCCTTACGTTCTTTCCTGCGCTGCACTTTGAACACCGACAGAGTCCCCTCCTTTTTCTGGCGCACAGTACCCTGAAACGCCTGATACATTCTAAATACAAACCATTGAATACTAAACGGCCAACGACTTTAAAGCAAACTGAGGACATACTGAGAAGTCAGGTCCTGAACGTCAAAGAACAATGTTAAGTCTGTAGAGAGATGCCGGATGAAAGATCGTGTCGTGGTTGTTGTTAGGGCTGGGACTATTTGTCGAATTTTTCGGTATTCGAATATTTGAATACTTCAGTTGCTTAATTATTTGAAGAATATAATTCGAATATCCAATTATTCGAATACTATTCGAATATTTAAGTATTCGAATACTATTCGAATATAGGTTATTCGAATTATACCACACTTCATACTATTCGAATACATCAGTATTCGAATAATAACATTCAAATACCCAAATATTCGAAGTTTATTCGTAGCATTCGAATACTTGTAAATTATTCGAATAGTCCCAGCCCTAGTTGTTGCATACAGTTGGAAATACTCCCAGCAATAGCACATTACTGAGAAACACTCCAACAGTCCTCGTAGAAAGCATTGTAAGTGTCAAAATTAAGACAGAAAATATTCTACATACGTGCCAATGCTAGGTACATTCACCACAGCCTTCCCACTCAGGTACTTCGTTTCATACAGTTCATTTGAGCTCGAGGATCCTAACCTTGCCCAGCGACATCCTTTACCAAAGCGATTCGACCGCGGCGTAACCCGCGATTCGCGCAATCTCGCGTAAAATTCGCCCGCAGACGTCTGGCAGGCTTCTGTGTCAGCGGGTTCAGCTGGATGGCGAGGGACCCTCGCTCTTAATCAACGGAACCATAAACGGCGGGAGGTGGTCGCGCCGGGGAACGGATCGCAGAAGTGAGGATCGCAAACAGGGTGTATCTGCTGCTGATGTACGGGCGGGATTCGCGCGTAGTCTAGCGGAAAAGTTTGCCCGTTACGCGGCGCGGAGGTCTTGGAGGGCAAACGTGGCAAGGATCCTTCTTGGAGATGGATGTGCACGCAGCCGACGCGAAGAAAGTGGTGGCGTTAGGGTGAGGAAGGGCGGTGCACGCTACAGAGGCGGCGGAAACGAGGGTAAGCCGCGTGTAATGCAGCGTGGATCGTAATTGCGGGTCTGGAAGCGCGGACAACGGTGCCGGCAAAGCGTATACACGCGTTTCCAGCGGCGCTTATTGCCTTCATTGGTCACCGTTCGTGCTGGGAACAAAGCAGATGGGAATCCTTAACACTTATTGGCCGGCGGTTGGCCGTTTCTGCGTCGTTGCTCGCGGAAGAAGGGCCCGGCTAGGTTAGAGCAATTTATCGGAGGTTACATTTGGGGGGCTGGTTCCGGCGGTCGTTCTTTTCCACGTACGCGGGAGGAGAGCCACGGAGCCGGTGGAGAAGGGAAACGGGATAGATAGGTCAGAGGGTGAAGCGTCGGGGTGCCGTCACTTTCAATTAGATAATTGAAACTGGGCCAGAGCGGGAGGGGGGAGCGGTTAACGCGCTTTCCACACGTGTTCTCGCCGCGAACGAAGGCCGCCGGAATTTTACAAAAGCGGCTTTAACTTCGCTCCCTCGCCCTCTAGGAGGCAAGCGTCGAGCGAGGGGGAGGGACGCCCGGTCTGATCGGTTTTCCTACGAGATTCGATTGTTCCGTGACCCCTGTCCACGTGCCCATGGCGCCTGTGAGCCACCATACAACGGGGTATTGTTCGATCTTCGCTTCTCGACAGAGATTTAATCTGATATCCCGGCGTAGACCGATTTCTGCGTTCCTTTGTAGCCCCAGGGAAAACGGCGCTGAAGATGCATTTCACGTATTACTCTTTCGCATTGTGCCTCTCGCTGGTAATGCGATTTTTTCTTTTCCTTTACAAGCTTCCTGCGGCGGGATTGAATTGTCCCCTTAACGCCGTACACGTTGGTGACGTAACACTACGCTTCTCACCATCCGAAAGCAGAGTACATTTGTCGCGGCGCTATCATTCTATTCTATGTTGAAGTAACTGTGGTTACGTAACGAGTAAGTTCTTTTACCTTTTCCTTTCTTCAATACGCGTCCCTTGGAAGTATCTAGTAACGGGTAGGGAGTAAGAATAGTGCTCGGCATTGTTATAAAATACTCTGTCTGTTTGGAACTTTTTATACAATCCCGCGTGAAATTGCAGGATACGATGACACCGTTATCTCGTGGTTAAGGGGGTAGTGGACTATTGGGTACGTAAAATCGGTAGTTTCTTTGACGCTAAATTACTTTGATACCAAACAATCGTTATAGTCGCGCTTCTGATAATCTTATTGTGGGCACGTTTGCGAGTATTTACAAAAAACAAAATCGTTGGAATGTATAAAATTATTGAAGTTATTATATCTGAAAGCAGAATGCATTGAGGTGATTATTGTATACACAAATATCTACAGTGTGGAAACTTGCCGATGAATTTGAACAAAAATTGTGGAAGTTACGCAAGAATCAATTTTTTTTCCACATTTTTACGGGAAAAAATCTTCTTTAATCAGTTATAAAATGTTTTATAAACATCCAATGTTACTGCGGAATTGTTACGCGATAGAGAATGGAATTCTACAGCTACAGTTCAAATTTTTAAGTAAAAATAATCATTGGTTCAATAGTTATGATGTACACTGTTTCTGAAAATGGTGTTTCGAAAAAACCGGCTTTCAAGTAAGACGGTGCACTCAATTACGTTCGCTGCTATAACTTCGACAATGATTTGAATTTCTACACGAAATGTTTAAAATTTTCATAAAGGATACGACTTTCAAAATCAGTAAAAAAAAGTAATCGATTTTCTGAAGCTGAAATAGTCCACTACCCCCTTAATGGGGGAGGCTTATTTAGGAAGCTAGGAATAAGGTGATTCTTGGGAATTTTTTCTAAGAAATTGTTCAGTGGATTTTTTCCAAACATTCAAGGTATTTTAGCTCACATTCAAACAATAAAAATTAATTTTTTCGTTACAAAGTGTTCGGTAGAAATGGAGATATATGAGACCCCAATTCTTCCCTGAAATAAAAAAAAAACAGGGATTTTCTTATTTCTAGTATAATTACATTGTCGACGAACCTAACAAACGGAAAAAAGTTAAAAGTTGGCAAATTGGTGGGACTTCAAAGAGAAACTTACGATTCCGCTCCAAGATATTTCTTACTATTTACGGAAAAAGAGTTGTTCAATTCAATTTATTTTTCAAAGTTTCAGATCCATCGACAATGTAATTAGGGTAAGTTCGGGAGAGTTCGACCACCGGGAGAGTCCGGCCAGTGCTGATATTTTAAGACTGACGCAAGATAGGGCACTGTATGTCATTGACACAAAAGAAATGAAGGCGCTTGTTGTTTATTTCACATTGACAATTGTCAGAAATCCATATTTGAATTATAAGATACAGTTAAGACTTTATGCGAGGCTGAAAGTTTTTAGACCAACTTACAGTGGGGGCGATATTTGAAAAACAGGTGAGTTTATTTACACTCTTCCGATATTAGGGATATAATATGCATATAACTACAGTGTAACACCAACAATCCGTATGTATTCGTTTTTAATTTTTTTTGATAAGGTGGTCGATCACTACCTTGATTACTCGTAGTGGGTGGACGGTCTAACCCCGACATGCGGTTGAGACCGACCAGTTACAGTGCCAATGTTTTTCATTGAAAATAAGAATAAATATTTGAAATTATCGCACACTATAATTTATATATACCCTAAATTGCTTGGGCTTTGCTTTAATGTGCATAAAACGACAAAAATGTGAAAAACAACGATACTACAATTTCTTTTCCAAAAAGTGGTCGAACTCTCCCAGACTTACAATATACAAGAAATAGGAAAGTCCTTAGTTTTTTATTTCAGGGAAGAATCAGGGCCTCCAACATAATCGCAAATTTGCAACTCCTGAGTGCGAGTCGCTACAAACGGTTCATACATCTGCACTTCTACCGAACACTTTGTAACGAAAAATTATTTATTATTTGATTGTGCCCTAAAAATGGAACAGTTCCGCTTAACAGTTTCTTAGAAACAAAATTCCCAAGAGTCACCTTATTCCTAGCGTCCTAAATAGAGCTCCCTCTTAATTGTCAATTCGGAGTCTGTTTTAAAGGCTCGAATCATGCAGTGAAAGTTCCCTTGTTTTGCCTCTGTATTTAACGGAAACGGACACGAATTTCTTCTACCGAGCAACGTGCCGAAAAAAAAATAGGAAAGAATTTTGGTGGAATGTCCGGAGTAAATGAAACGGCGTGGCCTAGATACGCAGTCCTAGATTAAATCGCGAGAGATCGCTGATAATCCGCGCTTGAAATAACTCCGCGCGCGTACCGCTCGCGCTTTTCTTCGAATTCCCGTGCTCCCGAGCCACCTACCTAGCTACCGACATGCCAAGATTTTTGCAGAAGTAGGTACTTGTGACCCTGCACCGGAGACCTAGTCGGATTCGGTGATTGGAGCCCGGGGAACGACGGGCGGGGAGTTGAACGCGTACGATTGCATGGAGCTTCGAATGGAGAAAAGTTCGATCGACTTCCGTTTCATCGGTCAGCAATTCCATCCTGTCGAATTGTTTCCGCGACATAGTATTTCCCCTGTCATAGCGGATTCCGCGCTGATCGAATTCCATTCCGTTTCATAAATCGATCGTTTAAATTCCTTCAACCCCCTCGCGGACTAGAGTTAATCCATCTAAGACAGCCGGTTCCACGGTTCCCGGAACATTTCTTATAAATCCACGCTAACGGCAAAGCTACGCCGCGCAGAGCTGCCAACAAAGATAAAGGTAGAATAAGAATGAAAGCGGGACCATACTGACACACATACTTAGATGATAAAAGCAAGTAAACGAGGCGCAGACACCGCACCGGCAAATAAAGATTCCCCAAAGTCACAGGTATCAAAGAGCAAAACCGAAAGTGGCGCCTCATTGTTTCTGTTGGCAGCCAGCCACCGCGCAGAACGTTCTCCTACGTCGAAAGGCATTCCAATCTCGAGCTGGGGTGCTAGGGGTGAGGCCGCGTATGATTGCAAGAAGCTGGAGGAACGCTGAAGAAGGCGGCGGCGCAGGGGGAGCGCGTGATTACGCGCCGTCACGAGGCTCGATCGGTCCTCATTTGAGATTGTCTCATTGTTTCCCGGGGGAGCCGGTGTGACAGTGGGTCAAGGGTTAGGCGTCGAAGGAACCGAAACGGGGCTGCACGGCGTCCTATCGTTCGCTTTCCGAACGGGGACAGAGGTGCACGGTGATCACCGGCTGAACGTGGGGCGAGAGGGGGGCCGCGATCGTCCCCGAACCCCGCAGCCCCCGCTCGTTTCACGGCTCGCTCTTCAGGATATTAAATATTAATCCCGCGAAATTACTAGCGCGGCGGCAATCTTTCGCTTTCCGTGGCAGCTCCTTTTTGTTGCCCTCGCAATCTCTAACTCGGCCCGGCCTCGCATATAAGCGCGCCGTGCACGTACACGCGCGTACACTCGACGCGGGCGGTGCGCTAAGCAATGAGGAGTAATCTAGGCGGTGGATTAACCCGGGGCTCAAGATATCAGTCCGGGATTTACCGTGGGTCCCGCCCCGTCGTTACGACTCCAGACTCGACCGGATCCCCCGGACCGCCGAGACGATTTCCGTCCCCTTTTGTACCGCCCTGTATGCACATTGCACGTCCGTCCGGTAAGTACGCGTGCGTGATATCGCGGTTCGATCGCCAGCCGTCCCGGCAACTGCTCGATCGTAAAACGAGCGAGCCCGCGGGAATCCCCCTCCCCCCCCCCCCCCCCGCTCCCTCGGAACGGTGGCACGAATTTATTAATTGGCTAACCGCGGAGACACCGGCGCCCGGATTACTAACTGACTAACGATAATTTCGCCCCGGTCAAATATTTCGCCGGCTGATCCGCCAATTAGCCTTAGGACGGCTCCTATCGAGTCTGACTTCCGGGATCACCCGGGGAACCGAGCGAACTTAATAAATCCTATCGGGCGTAGGATTGGCGAGTGTGTAGTAGGGCTTGGGACTATTTGTCGAATTTTTCGGTATTCGAGTAGTCGAATACTTCAGTTGCTTAATTATTTGACGAATATAATTCGAATATTCAAGTATTCGAATACTATTCGAATATAGGTTCATTTGTCATGGTGAAATCTTGTAAGCTAATTTTAACCCACTTCATACCATACTATTCGAATACATCAGTATTCCAATATAGCAGTATTCGAATACATCAGTATTCGAATATAGCAGTATTCGAATAATAACATTCGAATCCTTAAATATTCGGAGTTTATTCGTAACATTCGAATACTCAAATATTCGGAGTTTATTCGTAGCATTCGAATACTCAAATATTCGAAGTTTATTCGTAGCATTCGAATACTCAAATATTCGAAGTTTATTCGTAGCATTCGAATACTTGTAAAATATTCGAATAGTAAATTATTCGAATAGTCCCAGCCCTAGTGTGTAGTGTCTGTGGGGAAGGTCACTGATACTTGTAACGAATAACCGCGGTCTGTCGCGTAAGAAAACCATTTATAGTTTATATGTCGTGAGTTTAGAAAGCGGAAAATAGATGTCATCGCTAATTCCATATATTTCTAAGTTCCAATATCCTGACGAAGTTAAACGACTAATTTTGTGGGTGAACTTTGAAGACACCCTCGCGACGAAACTCATTACGTATTTCGAAGGAAGCATCCCGAGATATTTAGAAACGCGGTATCAGCGCGGTAAATACGGCTGAATGGTCGTGTCAGCGCATCCCTCGTGGACGGCGGATAAGGGGTGGATAAGGCAAAGAGACAGGGCGGGCAAATGGAGGCATTGGTAACAGAACACGTTCCTCGCTTCTTCCCTCCGTTTGCCTGGCTTTTCCTGTAATTTAGATCAACGGTCCGCCGTACTCCGCTGCCTGGAGGTTAATCTTTTTTTCCACGGACTTAGCGTGACGGTGCTGTGGGATTCTTTAAAGCCGTTCATTGAATTGAATGGCTCGCGTTCGGGTGAATTGAAATTGCAACGTTTCCATTCGCATCCGTTCCTTGACTCCAAAGTGACAATTGCAACTATGTAATTCCTCGGAGGGAACAGGCGACGTGCAATCCAAAGGAACAACCACGATCTCCAGTAAGCTGTACAGGAAGCGTTCAGCATTATAGCCGCCGCCTCGAAAATTCTTCGACTGGTCGTTGAACCACCGCGGTCCTGAAGGGTACATAACCCGAAGTGGATTCTGTGCCTTGCCGCGCACTGCTGGGACCTACCGCTTTCACACTCAATAAATTGGATACCTAACTGGAGCCCTCGAAAAACCGATGTGTGTCTTGAAACAAATTTTACACAAATAGAGCTCGCCGAATAATTTCGCGGCGAGCCGCCGTTTCCCGTGGCAACAGCTCGAGAACCATCTTCGGCTTGTCTGTAACTATACCGAGGCACCATCGACGAGTATCGCTGCATTAGAATGCGTGGGATCGGGCTGCACGTAGGTAACAAGAACACGAGTGTGGGAAGAACATGATCGAGTCGCGGCGAGTTTCGAGCCGGGCTCCGAGCAAGAAGACGCGTTTGTCCCGTCCGCCGGTGTCCCCGGTAATTTAGACCCGCAATGAAACGAGCGAATATGCTCGTACACCGCGACAAACTCGCTCGCAAATCGGGGAACTTATTGCTATCGGCCGTCCCAGCGTCCGGGTCTTAATCACGGTGGCCCAGCCACGGCTAGACCACACCGACACACAAATAAGTTCAGTAATTCGAGCACGAGGAGGGAACACGCTCCTTCCATCCTTCCCTTTTTCCTCCCTGGCAATTTATCGCGGTGTCCTGCAACGAATCCGATTGTTTAATGCGTATCGCGTGCCCCGCGGAACGACTCGGGATAAGAATAGAACCCGGGGAACCCGTTCCATTCCGTGCGACGTACTTCAACGCGATCGAAACGGGAGCGAAGGTTTCTAAGCGCTCTGAAATTAGAGATCGGTCGTAAGAAAAGTCACCGTAACGGCGCCGCGCCTCTGCTAATCGAATATTTTACTGCGAGGAAAATTTTTCATTTCTAACACCGTACCCACGCTTCAACCACCAAACGACGCACCCCTGATTCTCTCTCGCGGGTCCAAGATTTACGCGATAAAGCCATGCAGTCCCGGCACATCCGGATTATGTGTTCGCTCCTCTAATTGGTTCACTGGAAACTCCTTACACAAACGTTGAAAGACGATCCCCGGTACCGGTATTATTCTTCCCCGCGTAGTCGTGCAACGTATCGCGGTCGAAGATTCGCTGGGAGCCTAGTGGAACGAACGCGAAATGGACCAACAGCCCCGAACTTCGATCTCAATTACGCGGCCAGTCTCGTATTTCGCGTGGCAAATCGTTTGTACAAATTAACTGGCACACGGTATGCACAAGGGTGGATTTATTCGAACGGCACAAGAAGCGTAATGGATGTATATTACTGGCGTCGAATGCGGATACCTTGGTTTGGTAAAAGCTCGCCGATCTCGGTAAATCCTGGTCTCTGAAAGGAAATGTCGGGGGGGGGGGGGGGTATCGTTAATATATTTAACATCGCGGGGGTAGATAATCTTTTGGGGGGCAGCTCCGGGCGTCAGCCATTTCAGAAAGTATTGTAATACGGCACTTTAGGAACGTCAGATAACAATTTCAATCTTTCGAAATCCAATAACTCGTTACCGGGCCGCTGTAAATGGAAGTAATTCCGCCGCTCTGAAATCCTCGCGAACATCCCATCGGCTGTTCCCTCTTTTTCTCTCCACCGGCCACCGCGCCGCGCCTGCCGAGAGAGTTCTCCTCTATTTTTCCCGGCGGCACGTCGCGTCCGCGCAAAGAAAATCGAGTTCGGGCGGAAAACGAATGCTTACAAATCCGGTTCTTAACGAACACACAAAAACTGTCAACGACAGTCTGCGCTGAAATTATTTTCGCCCGCGCCGCAGTTCGTTAATGGGGAAAGCTCCGCGGGCCCGCGGGGAAACCGCCCCGTACATACCGGTTATAATTTCATTTTCACGCAACCCTTAATTGTTTCCCGCCTCCTCCCCCCCCCCCCCCACCCTACGGCCACGCAGAGGGCGGGGGCGCGTTTCTATTTCCGCCGTTAACGATCGGCCGTGGAGGACAAACGGAACGTAAGGCGGGAGCCTCGCAGCGCCACGCCGTCCCGGGACGCATCGAATCAATTTTATTTACATTTTTACGGGAAAGCACTTCGGCTTATACATTTTAAATCGCCACGGAGACCGGAGGCGGAGGAAACGGTGGTTCGGGAAGGGGGGGGGGGAGAGAGAGAGAAAGTGAGGGGGGAAGAGGCAGAACTCCCGTCGCAGCCCCCGTTTCTCTTTGCAGATCGTTAGCATATTTCCTTCCCGGGGAATATCGAAGGTATAGCCCCGGCGTCGTCGAGATAGCTCCCCAGTAAATTGTGTTCTTACGGTAATTCAGTCGTGAATCTTCCGACCGAACGGAGTCGCTGCCGTTTCCAATTACAGGATGGACTTTGATTCGTTGAGACCGGCCAGGCATCGACACGTCGCGTCGGTGAGAACGTCGACGTCCCGCGGCCGGGATCAATATCGAAATTCTTTTGAGGCGTACTCTGGCTTTGGGCATTTTGGTGGCGGACCAGCCTCGGGGGTGTAAGCTGACGGATCTTTCGGCAGCGCACACCGTGTTCTACGGGCGTGGACCAAGCACGATGCTGAAACGATGAACTAATTTTTCGCCACAGTCCGGTCAAGGACCCAGTTCCTGATCACTTGAGATGCAATGGGGGCAGTTTCTGATCAACCTAAAAAATTTTACTATGAGCTATCAAATGTTTGCGTATAAATTTAAAATACCTACATAATTATTTAGTAATTTTTTGGAATACATTTGTATCGTGATAAAATTATTATTTGGTATTTATATACTAAACTGATCAGGAATTGGGTTCTGATCAGGAACTTGACGGTAAATACAGAGCGATCTTCTTGAGATCATTAATGTTTCTTAACCCTCGGTTGTCACACCTACTTTTTCGAACGTCGTTGTCACACTGGGTCAATTTGACCCTGTCAATTTCCAATCAGTTGTTATTTAAAAACTATTTGCTAAATTAAGTCTAAAAAATTCTGAGATAATGTTTGAACATTGTAGAATATATGCCCATCGTTGAAAGTTGACATTTAAACATAAAAAAAAATTTGAAGCAATAAGAGTTTCGACAAAAAGGTTTTTTGCTTAAAAAAACGCAGTGTGACAACCGAGGGTTAAATGATTTTATTTTCGGCTCCACTTCTTTAGTTTCGGGTTTTGCCACAGGTTCCTGTTTTTTTTTTTTTGGACATGATGATCCCTCGATTCAACGGTCACTGTCGCCCGTGCTTCCTCCATGTCCAAGCCGAGCAATCCTGCCACGCATGTCCACTTGCCGATATCCTCTTTGTCGTTGACAGCTGAAACGAAAATCGACCCGTCTGACAATTCAAAGAAATATCTTCCCCGTGGCGTTTCCAATCCAACCTGAAATCCTGTCTACGAATGCGAAGGTATGCACTGGAAAATGAAATCCTTCGAAGACGTTGCAATTAGATATATACACCCTCCCGCTGTACAAAAGCTCGTTAACAAGAGGAGATCACACCTTGCGAAGAAACTTCTCGATGCGCCCTCTTTTCTTCGGCTCTCCCCAAGCTTAGGGGCGAGGTACGGTCAATGAGAAGTTCTGCCCACGTGGAAATTTGAGTTTCCAGCCAGAGAGAAGTGACCCCGTACTTTATGCTCCCGGGGAATCGATTTTGTTCGAGCGTGTTCGCGTATATCAAGTGGTAGTTGGTATTCCGGTATGAAGGGAGGAAAAAGTTTCCGCGACGTCGGGATACGGGTGGAGGGGAGGGAAAACGAAATTGGTGATTCTTTGTAAGTGATGTTGCGTTTCGAGGAGATAAGAGTCTGCAAATTGGAACCGTTTCGGTATTCGTTCTGCGTGGGGTCTCGGATACTTCTGCCCCCGTTCTTTACTTGTTTCCGTCTGATTTCCGAACAAACGTATGTGCCTTTGAAACTTCTGCTCCGGCTGAGGCAGAAAGTCGAACACCGCCCTCCGAGGGTATGGTGGGTAACAATCATGATTATTCGGTCGTCGAGCAAGTTCTTTACGGTTTTGCAACAGTAAAACCGTATCTTTCGTATCTTTGGCGCCTCTCATCACAAATCTCCGTTCACAGGCATTTTCATTGGGCAGCATTACTTGGATCATGTAATATCGTTCCATTTTAAATATGATATTACGCGGAGGCGGATATTTTCGCCGCGTTCCTCGATTTCAACTGCGTTGAATTTGCAAACACGACTTACAAAATAAAATAACGGTTAATGTTTTATAAAAGATTGTTTTACGGAATCGCGGGTAATTAACGTGGTATCAAGCAAAGTGCGAACGTAAAAATATATAAACCTCTAATATACCGTTGAATGTAATGAAATTTCCATGCACAGAGCTCCCTGTTAATACTTTAAAAGCACTCGAGCGTGGCATTAATATTTTGTAACGGACACTAGGATTTAATTTATTAGCCAATTTTCGACGAAGCGCAGCATAGGACGGGGAACGATCGGTCCGCGCGAAGTTATACGAATTTCATTGAAAGTATGGGAAGAGTAGACAGTTCGTAATGTGCAAATATTCGAGAGACGTCGCAAGCTACGAGACTAGCGGAGGCCAAACAAAGTTTATGTGTCATGGTTATTTAACGATACACATAGCGAGATACTGTATTTGATAATTTAATCATGCTGATTGGAAAGCACCGTATTATCACCAATTTGTCCATGTTATTGATAAAGTGATTAAGTCATTTGTGTTTCATGTATTAAATGGAGATTCCTCAACTAGCGTTTCACTTTCACTCTTTATCTCTTTCAGTTCTCTCTGTTTGTTGCACAAAGTAAATGGTGCGATCGCGTATTTTAAAATAAAAGCAGAAAGTTTATATGTTTGTGTGCTCGTCTGTCGCTTAAAAGTTTTGAACGGTAAACTCCGGGGTCAGAAAATGTGCATCAGCTCTTTTTGCCTGGATAATCCAGGTGAATGTGACTATTTTCACAAAAAAATTCTTTTTATTATAAAACCAGAATTCAAATTCTGTGCGAAGACGGATAGTAAGAGTTCAACCCCCAAAATCGCACTATGGCACCCACAAAAAATAGGTTTTCCTTACGCATCAACTACTTGCATACAAAGTTACATAATTTTCTGAATTTCCGGGTTGCCTAACTTTCCTTGTAAGAAAGGCGATGTTTCTAGATTTATGCGGATCTATATGGTTACTAAAACTATAGGGATTTTGATGATAGTTGGACTTACTATAGACGGCGACAGAAAATGTCTGATGTTTCTGGTTTCCATTAACAACCCCTACATTCCACGCCCAATCCCCCTGATGCGTGAAATCGGCATGGACAATTTCTGCGCCGCATTCGCTAGAAAGGAATCCGGAACTCACGTAAGAAAGACTGTAGGGTGTTTGTGACGTTCCCTTAAAGACAGGATAAACTGTTCCATTGAGACTTTGGAATCAACAGTAGCTCAGCGGCGCGTCCGCCACACACTTAATCTGGAAACGTTAAAACATTTCCCTAGAAACAATTCTGTTGCGTCTTTTTCCGGACAATGGAAGGCCAGCAGTAAGCAAATGTCAATTAAAATCACCTCAAACCGGTCGTTCCTCTGCACTGATACATTTCTTGCGGACACTTTGACATTTGCCCCCAGTTTACCTCCAGTGACGCTTTTCAGCTTCCGTAATCGCTGTCTTTCGCGTCGTGGATGATTACTCCGCAGTACAAGTCCAAACTTGATCACGCACTATTGACTATAGGATTCGTTAAAACTGCTGCAATTGTTACAAAAGAAAGTGTAAGATCGTGTAGACTAAAGCTGACTATTCAGAGGACAACGCAGTGGTTCTTTAAATGAGATGTGAAATCTCTGTAAGAATTGAAGTTTCATTGGATCTACCAGAAACTCGCGTCTTCCTTCCTTTCCCCGAGGCAACATAATTATTAAATGGTTAAAAGGTCGTTTGGTTCGCTCTGATTTATAGGGACAGATCAGAGTACGTTGGTAACGCGTCGATCCATAATTATTGCCGTATTGTAAAGCACTTAGCCTTTATGACTAGACTGGAGTGCACAGCCATTCGAATTTTTAAAAGCCAGAAACGCTCGCGCGCAGCCGTTTGTTCCGGTAAATAATAGTCTATGCGGTGATAAATAAATGCTATAGGGGTTGTTGACCGTGGCACGTAATAGAACGGCACGCTATTGTGTGCTGGAGGGCACGTAACATCTAGTAGAAAAAAAAAGGAATACAAAAAACAGGGAAAATACTCGTACTGTATAGGATATGGCAAATATGTATATGCAGATAAAAAAAAACTCATCGCGCAGGGAGGATACGGTGAAGTCGTGCTCGTCATAATAAATGTGTCACATTTAGCGAATTCGAGGAGCGTGCACGCCAGTGTATAAACCAATTTCATTTGCATCAGACACGTGTTTTTAGTTTTGAATAAATTATTTTCTTTCGCTCGGTTTGCCCGCCGATCGGGCTTGAAATATGTAAGCGCGATTTTGTCGGAGGCGCGCGTATCGCGGAATACAAGTTAGTGAAGTTTATGGGCGGAAAAGGAAAATACGTTGATTAAGCAATATCGTGCAACGTAGGCGGCTTTGTAACAAACTGGTCGCGACTCGCCGTTAATGAAGCACAGAATATTTCATCGATACCAGTAGTATCGCCTTTCGTTTCTAAAATATCTGAATAAATATGTGTCCGCACTGTATCCATCAGGTCTGGTAAACTTGCAGTATGTTGACGTTTTTGGCGTGCTGCTGAAAGAGCGACAGAGGAGTTGAATATTATTATTCTCCATTACTGTAACACTGCTGTCCATAGATTGCGGATTTGTAAGCACAGTCGAAACAACCTTAACTGGAGGATGGATAACAATTTTGTACTTGCATGCATTATAAAAACTGTGCAAGGCTCGTATTGTTGCAAGCTATACTTCGTGCACATTTACTTTGCCCCTTTAGCCTTTTTTTACTTTGTAACATGAATATGAAACAATTACCGCAAGTAATAACTTTCAAGCGTAGAACTGTAGATTCTGTTTTTCCCAATACACCATAACGAGCGGTCCAGTCACCTGCGTGACTAGTTGTGACGACTGGTATGATGTACCTACAGGATCCGAGAGTTATGGGTAACATCAGCCCGGTTGGATCTTCCAGCTGGCAATAGGTTACTCTAGCTCTGATGTTTAGATCCAGTTCCCCTTTATCACCGCGTTCCAACGGGATATCTGGCTGTGCCACATGAACCGATTGGAATAAATCAGGGGGCGAATGAAACTGTTAAAATTTTCAATGAATTATGAAGTACCTAACTGTAATTTTATGACTATTATCTTTTCTGTTCCGAGGAAACTGTTATAAAATGCAGTGTACTAACTGAAACTTTTATTCCATACATTTATGTTTAACGATGAAACTTTTATTTTCTTCAAAGTAGAACAAAGTTCTAGTTAAACACGAACATTTAATTTCCTCTGAAAATGCTAAAGTTGTGACAAGCAGATTTCCTGGAAATGTTGTGGGGTTAATAGATATGATGTTGAAACCTTAAAGCTTAAACCGTTCGGTGAAAATAGTTATATAAAAATTACGATATACTTTCTCTTCTGTATTTATCCTGCTCCTAAATCCTTAAATAAGGGATACTAATTAAAAAAGTATTCCCAACTTTTATAATTTATCCTTAAATATCTGTTTAAAAGTATGTGACCGTCTAGAAATTTTATTAATCGAACATAAAGTAATGGTTAAAACTGAACTCTCACAACAGAGTTAAAGTGTTAATCTACAAAGTTAACTCACAAGGGAACACCGCGAATCGGGATTCACCGATTGGAACGCAACTTTGTGGGTTTTTAGAGTGACTCAAAACAAGAACAACGGTGCGTTTCATTTGGGGGTGAAAACTAACCTCAAAGTCAAATTGGCACTTCCACTTTTTCACGTATAACTGTCAAAGTGTAACAGACAGAAAAAAATGTTTCAAACAAAAGTTTAATGGTGCAATAAGCGCTACAAACTTGCGTTAATAAAATTTTGAAAAGAGTTAGAAAAAAATACCCGAACGAAAAAAACGGTTTAACAGTTAAAAGTTCGATAAATAACTTCTATTCATAAAAATTAACAGTTTCATTCGATCCATGGAATAAATACATTATTTCGCATCTCTAATTCTCTAATTCCTACAAACCCTTCACCATTTATTCAAAACAATATTCACGCGCGTGTCGGTTAAACCCTCCATATATGTATAATCGAATGATAATAATTTCTGAATATATACCTAGGATTCGAACGGCGCGGCAGAACTGAAATCGCGATTCCCTAAACGTTGCCAGCGACTGTAAAGTGACATTCCATCAACGATTTCACCGTGCACGGACTCGACCGTCTCATATTGATAATCGATACTTGCCGAATACCTATAATCTTCAGTTAACTCGATGCGGTATTTGCCAAAACCAAACAGAGCAGATGTCGATACGCGGGGCTGTAGTTACCGAAACCGAGATTAACATTGCCGCTACGACTGACGATAATTATGCGGTTAGTGATTTACTTGGGCAGCTTGCTTCGTATCGTAAACTTATTAACCCCCTCCCCCCTTGCACACGAATTCCGATAACCGGGCGTAACGATAAACGCGAACCAAATATTTTTCGCCTCGATATCGTGCATGACAAAACAAAGTTGCTTCGATACGCAAGGAATTCCCGTCATACGCGAACGTTCCATATTTTTCCTTTTTTCCAAGCTAAACAGTTCGCCCCCATGCGATCAGACGTGGATCGTACGAGTCGATTAAATATCGCACAACGTCTCGTAATACCTTCCGCTCTGATTTCAAATAATCGTGACTTGTAATGAAACTGTTAATTTAGAGCGCGAATGGGAGAGCTTTAATTACTAGTCGACAATGCAGGAAATATTGGGAATATCGATCGGATCTTGGCCCGGGTAGCTGCGGTCAAGTTCATCCAGCACAGTTAGTTTGTCATAGCTTATAGCTACACCATTGGGGCGCAGCTATCGTGGCTGCAACCTTATCGCCTTGCAAATAATCGCCATTTCTGCATGCGTATAATAAATGGTTTCAGGGGTTGCGCGCTGGTTAAGTTAAAAAGGCGGAGAGAGTAGTAATATTCGCTGGCTGAGAGGATCGAAAATGTTGGATATTAACTTTGCCGGTAAATACGTACATACTCGTGCTCGCCATGTAAACAGTATCAATATGCAGCCAATTCGACGCAAAAAAAAATGTACAATACAGTTCAATCGTCTCTGATCATTTTCGATCCGGTGTATTTTTGCGTTTTATTAAACCAGTGGAACCCCAGTTATTTTTCACCTGTTATTATTCTTCGCGCAGAAATATCCGGTGTTTTATACACCACTGTACGTTGCCTTCAATTTTCAACACAGTCTTCTCAATCACGCAGCACGTAGAAGTACGCTTTCCCCCAATTCTTTGGAAATTCTTTGCAAACGTTACTCCCTGGGTAGTCTAAACTAGGGATGGATGATGTTCATCGATGTTGACGAAATATCGATATGGGGAACCAAATATCGATGTTTCAATATCGATAATGAACTGATTGATGTTTACGAAATATCGATTATAGTGGAACAAACATCGATAATGAATTAGCATTTCCAACACTTGTCGCCACGCAAATTGCAATAGTTACGGGACTAATATAATTCGTGACGAATAGGGTAAATCCGGGAGACGCGGCCGGGCCGGAGAGTTGGTCGAAACAGTTGATTTTTAGAGAATTAATTGTTCAGAACCTTACACACTTTTACATATACACAGATGTAGAGCGTGAATATAGCCACTCAACCAACTCTCCAGCTCGACCGCGACTCCCGGATTTACCCTATTCCATTTTTTACTATTCTCCTAAATAGTTTTTTCATACTTCTCTTGCCAGAGTACCGAAATATCGATGGACGAAGCTGATTTTCACAAGTAAACGTTTCATATTTCTAGTAACAGAAGAAGCGATATGTATTTTTGAAAAGAAGCATGATTGATTAATGGAGTGTAGATATCTTAGAAATATGTTTGCGACAGAAGAAATCGAAATTATTGTTTCACTGTGAATATTTATTACATTATAGTTTATTAATTATTCAGTTTATATCTCTAATGTGTCCGTTCGAAAATCTTAAAATATCGCGGAAGAATATATAGTCGAAATATTGTACTATATCCAGCGAAGAAATCTTAATCAATATCCCTGCCAATCCGTACACTTACTCTTTACCTAGTTATTCAGTAATTTGTTAATAAACATTTTTTAAATATTAATGTTGTTAGCTTATTGTTCTGTATTGTTCATTTTATGCTTTATTGTAAAATCATCGATGTTGTCGAAAAATCGATGATTATCGGTTATCGATATTTAGCTACCGATGTCAAAATCGATGTCAACATCGATATTTTCTCAACATCGCCCATCCCTAGTTCGATGATTATCGGTTATCGATATTTAGCTACCGATGTCAACATCGATATTTTCTCAACATCGCCCATCCCTAGTCTAAACTCTAAATTAGAGTAGGTATTTCGAAAAGTGAAAGCAATTATACAAGCATACATATCTTGCACAAGTGGCTCATTGAAGAACAGGATGCATACTTGCGTACTAGTTCGTTAGGCAGTTCGTAGGAACTTGCAGTACCTACTTCACGCTTCTTGACTTCCATTAAAACATTGAATTTACTTTCTAATATACCCTCGTATCATCATAAATTAACGCGAAACTAGCGAGCATGCTCTCGACAGATGAATATTTTTTTCGCTTAAAGCGTAAACATAGGATACGTACTTTCGGTGCGATCGCCGTGCATTCGTAGTAGCCTTCGCACACTGTGAGCTCGTTGGCTGGAATCAACGGCGTTCTCTGCAGAGAACAGGACGCATGTAGGAATCGCGTAAGATGCAGCAGTGGCGTGGTTTAAAACGCTGCTAGGCTGCCCGGTGCATTACGAGCAAGAAAGGAAAAAGGATCGAGTCCGCGGGACCACCGTATATTTGCCCGTTCCGCCGTGGTTGCACTGCTTCATCGCGGGACAAAGCGTCCAGTGTATTCTCGCGAGGTTCGCGCGGTAAAATGTTATGTCTGCTGTTACATTCAACTACCGCGGCAATAAATGCATTAAAACGGCTTCCCTGTTGCTCGACTCTTTTCACTGCGGATGGCACTGTCGCCGGGCAACAATGCGCCGCGTATGCTTCACGTTCGCTTCCTCATCTTGATTTACTAATTTCGCCGTACGAACAGGGAATCTGCGGCGCAACCCGCTTACCGCGTACATTTTAATTAGCTGTTGCGCGTGACGTTTGGAAAAATTGTAAGTTTAAATATGCCCTTCGCATAAAACTTCGAAATAAAATTTCCTCGAGGTCATACTTTTCAGAAACTTTAAAAATTGTCACAGAGTAACTTGGAGAATCGATGTACTATTATTGTATAAAGAGTCATGGTACGTTTTCTTTGCGAACTTTGAAGGAGCTGGTAATATTAATACCTATTATTCGTAATTGTCCAGGTTGTATTTTGGGGCCACAGGTGTCAGACCCCTCCAAAGACGAAACATTTTACTCGAGAGGATGCAAATTCCCTGGGGTATATTCATATGCCGTACCGTTATTCTGCTGGACTCGACATCCTTTCGCTGTACCTTTCACTTTTAGGCTGCCACTGTCTTATCCGTAGCGACTTATCACTTATAATCGTAAAAATTAGTGGGTGAAATCGGGGCGCCGTTGGTCGGCGAAGCTGTCGAATGGGGAACGCGGCACGCATTTTCCAGCTGGATTTAGTTGCTTCACGTCGAAAGATGAGAGCAATAAATCTGGAGCAAAGCAGAGGGACGCTTCGAGTGGCGCAGGGATGAAGGGAGGATAGCTACGCTCCGACAGAGAAAGGGTGGGACCGGGGAAGAACCATAAATCTGTTGATTTACCCGAAAGGCCGACGGCGAATCGCGCGGTCAGAAGAGTCGCGAAAATGATGAACCCTGCCATATTGTTGGTGTCCGCGGTGTCTTTGAAGCAACGACCGCCGAATGAGTCCTTTTGTTGTCAATTCGTAGCAACTTGTTATCGTCCCACGGCCACGTGCATTTTGAGATTCCCTAATTACTATTAAAAATAACTACCACTGTTTTCGTAATCGGCCATCGCATTTTCCTGAATGGACGAAGATTGTTTGCGAACGCGACACGAAAACGTGGTCTGAAATTACATACGACATATGAAATATTATCTAAGCATTCATCGAACAACGAGCTATTAAAAGATCTCGAGCAGAATATTTCAACGGCCATAGAAGCAGTTTTTTAATTACTTTGAGTTGTGGTTCACGATTTCGCGCACTTATCGCGTGCGTGTTCGCTATCGATAGTCGCCCGCAAAGAAAGAGGAAAAAGATTAATGTAACCACGACTGAAATAATTCAAGAGCTTTTTAAAAAGAAAAACAAATGGATTTTATTCTTTAAATACGTTTTTATACCCAGCTAATGAATTTTATTGAATATTTAATATATAACTCCAACATTAAATCCTAACCATTATCTACATATACCTACTAACTGAATCGTGCGTGGATTCCCGAATCTTTCCACATCGCTCGAATGTCACGGATTTGATAATAACTGCGGAACGATTTTGAAAAATCTTAATCATATCTGAAAAAATATCAATAGTACCTGACAGTAGAATATTTCTTTACTCTAGATTCATGACGAATTTAAGTTTAACAGCCCGTAGATCGCTCAATACCAGTGTCCTCCATGAAAGGTCAGAGTCGCAGCCCTCGCAGTTGGTGTTCATCGGCGCGTTAACAGCGATCGGCCCTCTATTCGTCTTCGACTCCCGAGTGTTTGCAGCGGGCAGCGGATCCGCGAGAATTCTCCCATAGTGCCGTGGCCACGGATGCGTGACGGTCGTGCACAGGAGGCTTCCCAGGAAAATCCTGGAAATCATTTCCCCGCTGAATACGCGCGGCCCTCGCCCGCAGAGGGAAGAAGTAACCGGATTATCGTCGGCCGTAAGAGGTGTATCCGGGGCACCGGCGCGGTATCGGAACGGTCGTCGCGTTCTTGTGAAGTCGGAAAAGCCCATTTCGATGTCCCTTGTGCCATCAGGCAATCCCATTTGAGATTAGACGCAGGCGTGAATTGTGTTACCTCCGAGTTTGAGCGGATCAAAGGCAAATTCCCGGTTGGGATGCATACGTACGTAATTGATATGCCTGATGGGGGTTTCCAAGTCGGATAGTCAATTACCATAATCTTGTTGCGGGGAGAGGCCGGTCTCTGTCCGTGCCGATTCCATACAGCACGCTTGTATACATTGTGGGGGGGGGGGGAGGGGGTGGGGGGCAGCCGGGGTATATCAATTCGATTTCGCGATACGAAAGAAACCGCGGCCCCGTGTACGTATCCTCCTGACCGGTGTTATTGGATTTCGTCGACAATGTGCACGGGCCGCGCGTCCTTTCCCTTTCAATTAGCGGCTGGATGGGCGTGCTCGTATATTAATCCTCCTTCGTGATTGCACGCGGGACTGGCATCGCTATTAAACGAATGAGAAGCACGTTACATCGGCTCCTCTGATTTCACGGGGCACATTAATTCGCTGCTAAACCACCTGGGAACGCTACTCCCTGGATTCTTGACGATCGAAGCGCGTGGTAAAAGAACATGCAAGTGCTCTGCGATCCAAGTGCTTAGGTAGGGTAGATGCACCATTTTAAGGCCACTTTAAGGATTTCAGTGACATTCATCGTAATTATTTTTAAAATTGTAGGTACTTCAAATCAGGAAACTAAAAGCTTTACTAAATTTTACACTATCTTTGCTATTAATGTCTAAGTTACCATTAACTAGAGGAATCGTTAAAGAAGTAAGAAAATTAAAAAATACAAGAAATCCATTTTTCACCGTTTGTGGCCACTTGCCACTTTTCGCGTAAACAATAAATGTAACGTTATATTTCTGGTGGTATACTAAACAAAATATTTACGGTTTGAAATTCTACACATAATTATGTGTCTGCGATAATTATGCATATGGCCACAAACGGTACATCTACCCTATCGGTCATGATTTTTATCAGCGGTTAACAAGTGGATATTCGATATACTAGCCTTGGATCAGCAGTCTTGATCGTTGATAGATCTGGCTATTTAAATCACGTAGTTACATAGGTTGAATCGTGTCGCGGTTACCATTCAGCAATATCTATCTACAGAAGAGGTCCCATTTTTGCGAATCTCCGAATCGTTTTTCCGAAATATTTTTTGACAGTTTCATTTCAACGATATTTGGTTTCGCGATTGTAATATCTCCTTGGGCCCGGGAAAATATCACGTGATCTGAGTTCGCAGCGGGAAAGATTAACGACCGATGCCCCGTATGAAACGCCTTTAAAAACTGCCAACCACTTAAATGTATAACCACGCGCGCTCCTTACCTATACCAGCACGATTAGCCACGTTAAATACGGCCGGCCATTTATCAGCGGCGCATAATAGAGACGTTACTTTCGCGCCATATGCTGTCTCTATACAATAAGCAGGCGTACAGTTAAATGGCCATGGCGCGCAATATGTTCTGAAACGCGACAAATAGTCAGGAAAATGGTTTGCGGAATACACAGTTTATATTTACAATAGGACAATGCACTTTTGCGCAGATAGGGAGGGGTGAGCCTGCCAGTTGTGGCCGCAGGCGAGAAAGGACACGCTCCGATGTCCGTCACCCCCGATGCCCCGAATTTTTGTCCTCTCCCTGCAACGTCAACGATCCATGAACGTGAGCCATCGCGATTACGTTGATAAGTCATATTTTCACTGCGTCGCGTGATTGTACGTATAAGAATCTTGAAGCAGAGTTGGGCATTACTTGAATAAAAATTTCGAATAAAAGTTATTCGAGAATAACGAATCAATTTTATTAGAATAAATTAATATTCGAGTGATCTCGAACAGGGCTGGGACTATTTGTTGAATTTTTCGGTATTAGAATATTTCAATACTTCAGTTGCTTAATTATTTGTCGAATATAATTCGAATATCCAAGTATTCGAATACTATTCGAATATAGGTTGATTTGTCATGGTGAAATCTTGTAGGCTAATTTTAACCCACTTCACACCATACTATTCGAATATAGCAGTATTCAAATAATATTCGAATAATAACATTCGAATACTCAAATATTCGAAGTTTATTCGTAGCATTCGAATACTTGTAAAATATTCGATTAGTAAATTATTCGAATAGTCCCAGCCCTAACCTCGAATAAGAATTGCGAATAAAACGAAGTTATTCAAGAATAACGAATAATTTTTTATTGGAATAGAAATTTATTCGAATCAAAATTTATTATTCGAATAATGCCCAACTCTATCTTAAGGTGTTCTATTCGGTCGAAGATCCAGAAAGCAACCGAATCGATAGAAAACTCGTTCAGTAGACTGATTGTTTCTAGATTTTTAGAATGCGATGTGAAATCCATTGGCGATAAGAAAGAGTCCGTCCCACGGAAATCCTTGTTAAATCCTTCCTCTTCTCGGTGCACGCTACATAGTTGTTGTTTATCGTAAGGAGGATTTTAGTTGGCTGTTAAAGCAAGGGGATGCATAATTAGCCCGATACAGCGGCGGCAGTGGCGTTGTTGGAATTTTAAGCGCAATCACGGCCAGATAACCGGGAACCGGAAGCGGGGGGTCGAACGTAGCGCGAGCACGAGAGCGAGCGCAAAAGTGCCTCGTATTTCGGGCTCGTTGCTGAATTAGTTGGATCGCGATCCAGCATTCTATTTGCGTGCTTTAAGTGAAAAACACGGTAGATCCGCAATCGCGATCGTTGCCGGGCGTCCCAGAAATTGTTTCCGATCTCACGTGTTAACTACGTTATACTCTATAAATACCCTGCAGGTAGGAGATAATTTAGTAGGGAACATCCCACGCGCAATTAAGAGATCCGTGAATTTTATGTTGATCTGAAAATTTTGTACAATGTGAACATCACGCTCAACTATTTCAAGGTTAACCATTCCTGCTTTTAACAGACCCTCCTCTCACTTTCGTCACAATTAATCGCTTCGAAATTCACTCGCACACTCATTAATGCCATCCACTGTCGAACAGATCGAGCCGGATCATCGAAGGAGTGATTTCACTGAAATTCTCTCTATTCCTTTCGCGGATTAATCGATCGCCGCCAGAGGTCCTGTGAAGAACAGACGATCCCGAAGTAATCACGAGGCGTTTGTCGCCGGCGCTCACGGCAGCCGCGTTAATTCTAATCCCGCTAGACGTCCGGCCGCCCTATCATGCACGGGTCTTCGCTAATTTGCACAATAATGGTGTAATTCCAACCAGTCAGGAAGATAGCGGCCACTACCGTGTCGCTTTCGTGCCCGGCGATACACGGCCGCCGTACGTTCGATAAACACGCCCTCGCAACACCGTGTATAAACACTTCGCGCGGACGTGTTTGCGGGGGGGGAGGGGAGAGAGAAGAGGATCACGAAGGGCGAGCAGGGAGGGTGGGTCGGGGGCGAGGGATAGAGGTGGAAGCAGTTAGCAGCTAGCAGCTACGGAACTGAAGAGGGCCAAAGGGGGGAGAGTGGAATTAGAGAAAGGAGTTAAATGAAAATGCGAAGTGGACTGGGAGGGAATGGAAAGGCGTGGGGGTGAAAAGGGGGGCGAAAGGGTTAGGAGAAGGTAAAGTTGAAACGGTTCGGTGGGGGGTCGCGAGGCGCAGAAAAGAAAACACAAAGGCAGGGAAATTAAAAAGTACAGAAAAGGGTAAGAAGGGTTAAGAGTCAAGTGGCGAACAGGACGGAGCGGAGAGGACAGATATTCAGAAGGAAATGGCGGGGGGGGGGTGGGGTTGAAGTTTGAGATAGGAGAGGAACGGCGGAGCGTTTGCCTGGCGCAAGTGGAAATACGGGGGAGCAGGAGAATCGGGGACACGGTGGAAAAGTTAGATAGTGTCGCGAATGGCGAGCATGCCATTCGGAAATGAATCCGTGTCGCGTGGGCCAGCAACGACTGCTCGATCGCGATTTAAAGCGACGTCGGTGCAAACACCGTTGCACGCTCGTGTTATCGACCGTGCGTAATTCGGCCGGGCTGCGTTTATCGTGCAGCGAATACCAGCCCCGCCGTACGATAGTCGCTTAAACTGGCGCATAAGGCACCTGGCTGCGATTAACGCAGCTTCCGATCCGGAAGCGCGAGCTCGGGGACGGTCGCTGGAATTCTGCAGAGTTTTTATCGCCCCGCTGCTGATATCCCCGCCGATTATTCGTATTTGTCGAGCAACATTTGCATTTGCACGCTGGTGACGAAATGTGTCGTGTGATGACGTTTCGGGAACAGTGGATGGTTTGTCCATCGATTTCGGATTATTTGGAATGTAAACACGAAATTGGGCGCATCGGGAGCAAGACCCGCGCCACGAATCACGTACCTACTGCCTCGCCGTACTGTCGCGCCAACTACAAAAGGTTTCAGTATCAGAAAGTATTAACGATGTTCGGTAGTAGTTACCGTTGCGTCATTTCGCCCCCATTTCCGCGCGAAGTTGACCTTACTATCCCCCGAGATCGTAATTTATTCTTGTCCCCATTTTTACCGACTCCGATCGTTATTCCCATCCGTATAGCCGACGATTTAGCAACTTGTACCGTCGACAACTCATCCCGCGTTAATTAAACGTGTTATCAAATTAACGCGATGGTAACGACAACGCGAGACTTTAATTAAATCATTTATAACGGGCACGGTGTGATACGTTGGTTATACGAAATGCCCAAATAAATCGATATTAGTTTTAATTACGTAACGCGTGTTTTCCCCGGCTGCATCATGGAAAATTGTTCTAAATTATAATCGATGTGGAAATTATTAATCACCGTGCCTTTCGGGGAAGATCGAAGGCCGCTGTCGACCATCGGTCAACGGTGATCCTATATTATTTCGTGGCAAAATATGTATAACAATACACTCGAAATGGGTTATTGCCGCTCCTCCCGATATTTAATCAACAAATATTAGTATCTGAAAGTATGGTCCAGATGAATGTATTTCCCATGCGAGATAAAGGTAAAGTCATAACATAGGAGATATTTAGGTAGGAATATACGTTATTTGTCCGGTTCATATCACCCAATTATGCTGGTTTAATAAAACTCACAACTCACTATAGGTACGCAGAGTAACCTCGTCGATCGTATTTTTATTCTGAAAGCAATTTATTATTCCTTATTGTGTCCTCACTAGGGCTGGGACTATTCGAATATTTTACAAGTATTCTAATGCTACAAACTTTGAATATTTGAGTATTCGAATAGTATGGTATGACGTGGATTAAAATTAGCTTACAAGATTTCACCATGCCAAATGAATCTATATTCGAATAGTATTCGAATACTTGGATATTCGAATTATATTCGTCAAATAATTAAGCAACTGAAGTATTCGAATATTCGAATACCGAATAATTCGACAAATAGTCGCAGCCCTAATCCTCACTATGCTTTATGTTCAAGTTAGCCTTTCAGCGATTTCTACGCGAAATTTTGTGCTCGTTCAATGATAACTTTGAAGCTTTGACCGTACTGCAAAAGAGCGATAGGTGCTGGCGTCGGAAAAGGAATTATGTCTTACGATTTTTTAATAATTCGTTGGGGCTGAAACAGTTGTCGCGTGTGTATACAATGGAGGGGAACTTATCTGGGTAGAAGTGGCGTTTTCGAGTGCAGGATCGTTGGGAGATTATTTAAGATTATCAGCGATGCAACGGACAAGCAGGGTCGGGAAGCTGCGCGTTTGGTAATAGGGGAATGGGGAAGGGGACGTGCGACGCAAGTACTTTAGATACCTATATAAATTAATTGTACGATTGCGGGGTGCGCATTGCGATCTCAAGTGGGCTCGCGAGATTAGAGGGCTGGTTTTTGTTGGATTTGCACAACAATGGTCGGATCAGCGCGGCATGTGCGAACCCGCCGCTCGGCGAACCACGCTCCCGCTTTCGAGGGATCCTTAATCCAAACGCTCTCCAATTTGATACAATTTCCTGTCCTCTTTTTTTGTCACGTCGATAGGGAACGCCGTCATCGGGCACGTGGTCCGACGTAACTGTCGGTTTAACACGCCTTTCAACGGAGCTGCTTTTTCATTTGCTCCTAATTTGCGATCACGTCCGCTTCCCTGCTGCCCGCTGAACAGCTCCCTGCTGGTTCCGATTCTCTGAGGCCTCGGCGCGGTGTCACGCAGCTTTAACGACAATTAAAGCATTGTTCATATGATTATTCAAGCCGATGCACAGTGTTTCGCGTATATGGGCGTTCGGGACAAAGCTCATAGCATCTAAACTAATCAGTTTTTGACCTAAGTACCCTAATACTTTTTTAAAGAGAATATAAAGATGCATCGATAGGTGTATAAAAAATATGCAGTTCCGTTAAAAAAAATGAGGTGATGATTGATTTTTTATTGAATAAAAAGTGTTTTATTAATTTTTACTTTTGCAATTTGCTGTCAACTGGATACTGACACACTTTTGTAGGAAAATTTTTTGTCAGTTTCGCAGATATACCTGATAACCGTTGCGGTCGTTTTACATATACGGATTTGGGAGACAAATATCATAACTTCGTACACATTTAAAATTTTTCTTCTACTAGGTTTGTAATTTTTATTACGTAGTACATAAAACATGAAAAATAACATAAAAATGAAAACAACTACGCTACGCGCCTGAGCGGTGAACGTGTTAATGATTTCGGCTATTTTTTCAGTTTCGGCCAAATTCGGACAGTTGAAATTGACGCTAATATAAAGTTTAATTTAAATATAGTTTAATTTAAATATTTAAAGATAGTAAACATTTAACATAAAACATTGGGACAAATTGTTGATATTCCATAAAAGTTTTGCGGCAGGTGGGAAGGTCATATAATACTCAACATAACTTATAAAAATCAAATTAATCAGATAAACATTCGGCAAATAGCACGTGTTTAAAGAAACGCACCGAAAATTTTAATAAATTTCGAGCATCATTTTTAACAACAAATTGGTAAATTCAGCAGAAATGATGGGTAACATTAAAAACTACGTTCCTTTATTAACATTTTAAGATACAAGAATTTGTGGATCGAACACTTTAGATTCTTGACTTTTGAGCATTGGAGATTGAGCACGGGAGATTTGCTTTTGAAAAATCTATGTCACCGATGATAAAGTTACAGTTCCATATATCTGTACTGTTCTGCGCTGTTTGGTTGTAGTAATATTTGGCATATCAATCCTAGTTTAAAAATAAATAGACAAATGAAACTTACGAAGTTGTTCGGATGCCCCTTCGAGCCAGAGATGGGTGAAATTTTTATTTAAATAAAATTTCGAATAACGAATAAAAGTAAAAAAAAAAATTCCTCATTCGTTCGTTTACCCGAGTTAGCTTCTTTCGACACATGGCGAATATTTTTTTAACTTTTGTTCGTTATTCGAAATTTTATGTAAATACAAATTTTGCCCATCTCTGCCATGGGTTATCAAAGCTCAGGAAATATTCTGCACTTCTAACTTATTTATGAATTAAGAATCATTCCCTTTGAGGTCGTGCTACGAATTATAGTAACAGCTTCGTGTTGCTTCATGTTCATGGCTCAGTAATTCGGAAACGTGCGGATCGAAATGATATTTTTTTACAAGAAGATAGAGTACCTATCATGCGACTTTTGCGTTGACGAATGAAAATAGCGAATATTTTAGTCACCATCAATACTTGCCGTGATAGATATTGTTGGTTTCCAGAGTAATCGAAGAGTGATGGAATGCAGTTTTCAGTGGGAGGAGAGAATCAATGACAGGAGAATACCGACATCCAATTTCGCTGGATGTTTTGCTCGACCTGTTCATCCTGATTTATAAACGATACGCATGCGATCCATATTTATTTACTCTGTTGTTGTTTGTCCCGTTTACATCCAGCCAGAAAAATATCGCTGCATTCGAAAAACAACAGCCTTTTCTTATCCTCTTTTCTGTACATTACAAAATTTTTATCTCGCTTAGGATATTTACTATTCTAGGGACAAGTACGAAGCCACGCGATTTGTAATTATATTTAATACAAGAATTTCATTATAAACACATATGGAAATTAAGTTTCAGTGCCAGAGGGGTAGTTGATAGTTTCAAGTAAGGAGAGAAGTGCTATAAAAGCGACAGGTTTTAAATAGAACCAATCATATTACCAAAATTCTAGACGCATTACACATAGTTACCTACAAGTTACTTTCCGGTTTGTAAAGAAAACATTGCTACCAGTAAAAAAGATTGATTCCAATGTAAAATGTGGGTTAAAATAAAGGGTATAGGTAGGTACATATTCATTTTTTATTTTCATTAATGTGTCCCTTTCATGATGTCTAATCGTTGAAGTGGAATTTTCTACTTATTTGAAAATCGTTTTTGTTATTTTCTGTTTTTATTAATAATCCTATTAATGAACTTGTGTTTTAAATACCTATCATGATATTATCAGAAACGAACGCTAACTAAAATTGTCCCTTTTATAGCAACTCACCCCTATAGTCCTCATTAAGACGCCATGGTTGGAGCACCAAAGCTAGGTCAACACTCAAGAAACACCTATTTATTTACAGCTGCGTAGTTCAACATTAAAAGTGTTATCACCAACGTTATCTTCTCAAAAACTTTACTGAATCTTTGTGAAACGATGTTCTGCGCTTCCTGGCGGGTCCCGGTTTCGTATTTTCGGCCGCGCACGTCTAAAGCAGACGGCGCGCTTCAGGCAGCCTTTGAATTATTTCGTCGCAGATACTTTGACTAAGAATGGGCAAAGTGCTCGCGAAAGTATCTACAGGACGAGTCCGTCCTATAACAGAAATTCTGTCGCTGTAACTTGCTTGAATAAGGGGGAGAAGGGAAGGAGCGTGGACCCACGCGTCATTGTGACTGCCAAGCCCCGCCGTGGAAACTTTCAGAAACGGAATAAACTTTCTTTCTCCAACGCATCGTAACTTCAGTTGAATCGCCCGACGTTACAGAGCGTCCAACGGGCGCAACGACTTCTGCCGTTCGCGTCTCCACGGCGTCCTGGTCTCTGGGCGTTCCTTAATTACGATGTGAACCCCGGCGCGAACGACGAAGGCCGCGCAAATTGATATCGCGTTCTCGTAAACGGAAGTGTAACAGCATTGCGCGAAGAATTCTCGACACGGACCCGCCTGTGTGCTGCTGCAACGCCGTTGGCGCTTCTTTACCTCCTCAGACGTAGCTGTTTTTCTAAAGGGGCAACGAATTGCATACACAGCGAAAACATTTACCCTGCGCAGAGTAAGGGTACATATGTAATATGGAAGACCTGATTTCGAAAGCTTGCCAAAAGTAGGGGAGCTTGTTTTTTTTAATAAAACTGACACGAGGCGACGTAGGAACTAATGCATAATCATATTTACATAGCTAAATGTAAAAGTATTCAAATGTTTTGAAATTATACTAAAAAAGTTAGAAAGAGTGAAAATCGGCAGTTCGAAAATGTGGTATCTAATATGGCACAGCTAGGACATTTGTAAAGAAAACTGAACAAACTTTACATTTCTTGCTAAAAATGGGGATTTATTAAGTAGATGATATAAATAAACAAATATATATCATTTTTTGGAATTTAGTTTGCTTTCTACACACACGATCCGATAAGAAATTACGAATTATACTAAGAAGAAACTAACTTTACTGGTAAACTATTTTTGGATAATCGAGAACAAACGTATTTAATGATAAATCATACAAAGATAATACTTGATACCTTCCCCTACAGCACACTTCGTTGCACGAACGTTGCACAAACGTTGCAGTACAGTTTTTACGCATGAATAAAATATATAAACATTTAATTGTCGATGTTTATTATAATTTAATTAATTTCCCTTACATTTCTTTAACGTTCCCGTAAGATCATAGTAATATTACCGAAACTCCTATAATAATTCCTGCAATATCGCCGAAACGGTGAACAAATAATTCCTGCAATTTTCCCGAAACGTTCCATGAGAAATTCCTGTAAGATCTCCGAAGCGTTCCGTGATCATTGCTGTAAAATTCCGAAACAATGTTTCAGAAATATTTCCCGCAATGTTGCACAAGGGCGGACATAGCAATTTACTTGTAACGTTTCGGAGACATTCCGTGCAATGTATCTGCAACGCTCCTGCAACGAAGTGTGCTGTAGGGGTTACTTCACTAGAATGTTCAACTATTTGATTCACTTTCCAAAAACCTTCCACATCACGAAAAATAAAAACGTTTCTCTTTATAGTGGATGCCTGACTGTCGCTCAATTGTCAGTATAATCGTCTATTGTTTTCAGGGAATTAAATAATGTACACGATTGTCTGTAGACTTCGCTATTTCTTTATCGAAGCTGTGTTCCACATTACGCGCCGTTCTATATTACCTACCTTTGCCCTACACACCCGCTGTTCGTATTTATTACAACAGAGTTCAACCAGGCGTCTCATCGCAGTCAAACAATCCGGGCCAGAATAAAGCCGCTAGACCTCCAGGGATCATCTCCGAGTCTAAGTCCCCGATTCATCGACAAAAACCTACTGAAAATTCTCGAGCCCTGCCGCTGGAAAAGTCCCTCAAAGCGCCGCTATCGATTTCCATTTTTATTGCTGGCCACGTGCGCGCGTGTCTGGTGGAATCCGTGGCGCTAATTTGCAAACAGATAACCTCGAGTTACGACCGTGAACTTTCCGCGGATAAGGGAGAAGACGGCGTGGGGTGGCCGCGCAGACCCTTTCGTAGGAATTACCACTCGGGGGGTGGGGGGGGGGGGGCGGGTGAGCCCGAGGCCAAGGAAACGGGCTCGAAGAGATCCGCGATGACGGCTCTCGGGCGCGCGGCTAAATCAAATTTAAAAGAATGACTCGTACACTTGTTTCACTGAGAGGAACAATGGCCTTTTGAACGCTCTCCTCCCTCGAGGACCTTTCAAGGCGTTTGCTGACGTTACGTTGCACTGTCGAGGGGCACAATGGAGAATTGTGCCGCCACAGAAGTAGCGCGTTCCTCTGTTCGGAAGTATCGGAGAATTGAAATAGGTTGGAAGACAACTGTTGCTCCTCTCGCCGACCGGAGAAACTTCGGCTAATTTAGCCCCGAATGAAATTTCGCTGTTCAGTGCCGATGGCTCGTTATTTTTAATCGATGGAAACGCGAAAAAGCGATACCCCTATGTTTGTGAAATTGATAAGAGGATATCCCGCGTTCTGCTTCGTTTTCGGAGGTTTTAGCACTACGAGCGTCCCATTTGCTCGATTTTCCTCGAAGGGCTATGTGTCTTGCACCGTGCAGGATGCTCGAAGTTCGCCATCAGGCACAAGTGGCACAGATATAACGCTGCAAGGGGAAACGGGCTTCTGACTATTCCGTTTTACAGCCGCTGTATTTCGTTTAAAAGAATCGGAACTGATTTACCTTGCCCAATAAGTTTACTTTTTACTGCCGCTGGTCGTATTTCATTCTCCTGAACTGTTTTTATGGGTCGGTGCGCTTTTATATAGTTTACCGATATTTTTCTATAGACGCTATAATATGATGGAACTCCCTCGCAATTTTTACTATCCCTCAGAACCAGTTATTCTGTATTCTCCTTCGGGGCGACCTAAATATCCCCTCGGCGAATGCGTCCCACGATCGACATCGATTTCGCGTGCTCTTCGTCTCGTGCGTCCTTAACGTTCGCGGTATCGTAAAGCGATTCCGAATCTGTGCCCTAAAACACGGTCAGAAGTGACTCATACGAGTAATTTATCGGCGTGCTGCGTGCCGCTATGGCGCAATCAATAACGATTAGGAGGAACCGGCCAGATTGCACACCGAAAAATATATCGTATCGGTTTAAATCACCAGGTTACGCTACTCCTACTACACTCCGTCGAAACGTTTCGGGACCGCTACGACTCTGGTCATTATTTTAATTGTTGCGAACGCTACACGTCGTTCTAAGGGGCTTAATTACAGCTCTCGCTGCCCGGCAGAGAAGTAAAGCGATTCTACTTGCCTGCTGGCGTCCACGTTTACGAGAATATCCTCTCACCTTTGCCACGGTCCTTCGTTACGTCCTGCCCAAGGTGAGAATCAATAGGATCGATTTAGCGAGTCCGATAATTAAGGTACCGTTACGATCTCGAGAAATTACTAACTGTCAATTCGTCTGCCGGACCGTGAATCAGGCAGAAATGTTCTTTAGCGAAGGACGGCGTTTAATATCTCTGCGCTTCGCGAACGATCGAAAACGCCAACAAAGGGGTGGCGTAAAAAAGTTGAAGATCTCCTTCGGTCTATCGAAACCAGCGGTAGATAATCACACTTTTTGTTCGAATCACCGTACAGGTCGTAATTTTTTAGTAATCTTGACGATTTTTTTTAAAATTCTTCCGAATTAAATTCTCTATCGATCCCTCCGGCCGGAATTTTGAATTTCGTTGCTGTTTTTTTTTACATTTAGCGAAGTATACAGCACTTTTAGAAAATCGGTGTCTGTGGGATTTTTTGGCCACCGATTCCGCATTCAAACTCAAATTTTCTCAATTGTAGAGCTTTTTAACGATGGCAAATTCAATATATCGAAGCGAAATTTCAGAAAAGGATCTTTTTTGGAAAAAACTTAGTGCGTATAGATTTTCGGGGTGCTATCTTATTTGGGGATTAGGTTTTGTGCTTCTGGAAGCTAATTGCCCAATAGGGATTAAAAATGTGTCTATTACATCAAGGAAGTTTTTTCAAAATTACAATAAGGTTGCTGAAACCACTGGCATTGATCAACATTTCATAAAACGACTGTACATAATTATGCAAGCAATGGCATCAGGAAACCCGATCGATGTAAATAAATTTAAAAAGTGCATGGATGTAATAGAGATATTTTTAATCCCTATTGGACAATTATCGGAAGAGGCACAAGAGGCGAGGAACAAAGATATTAAAAGGTGTAGAGAAAATAATACACGTAAATCGACACCTATACATACAAACGAGGACATAATACATTTTCTTTTAATATCTTCCGATCCATATATTTCCAGTTTAAGACACGTACATAAACGTAAAATCAAAGATTTGCTTCCAGAAGCACAAAACCTAATCCTTAAATAAGATAGCACCCCGAAAATCTACGCACTAAGTTTCTTCCAAAAAAGATCCTTTACTGAAATTTCGTTTTGATATATTGAATTTGCCATCGTTAAAAAGCTCTACAATTTAGAAAATTTGAGTTTGAATTCGGAATCGGCGGCCAAAAAATCCCAGACACCGATTTTCTAAAAGTGCTGTATACTTCGCTAAATATAAAAAAAAAACAGCAACGAAATTCAAAATTCCGGCCGGAGGAATCGATAGAGAATTTAGTTGGGAAGAATTAAAAAAAAAATCGTCAAGATTACTCAGAAATTACGACACTGTGCAGCGCTTTAAGAGTCGTTAGCTGATCGTCTGTATTATATATGATCTCTCGCAACACTGTGTATGCAATTATTTCATCGTTTGCTAGAACATCTGGGATTTCTATGTACTTAGGTATATACATATAAAGGAGACAAGAATTTTCCCCGGAGGTTAGTAGCGCACTCAGAGGGAGGCCATGGGGGACAACCAAAGAAAAACAAAAAGGAGATTAATGTAAACACGGGCTGAAGTAATTCAAGAGCTTTGTAGAAAGAAAAGAAAACTCGACTTTATTCATTAAATAAATTTTCAGATAGAAAATGGAACTGGATTTTGAGCTCGAAAAGGAGAGAGAAGTGGATTGTATTCTTTAAATAAGTTTTTATTATTACCGAATGGTTATCATTGAATAGGCATTAAAAATTTATTTATCCCTTCAGAAACGACTCGCGAAATTAAATCCCGAGTGAGCCACTGGCGGAGGTTATTACGTCAGACATTAAGAATAGAACACTATTCTACGAGAATTTATATTTCTGGCTGGCCGACATACATATTACTTCCTTTCTTCTCGCAGTTGAAAAGAGTCTAACACTATTTCGACGCCGATTCAGTACTGACGAATGAAGCTCGTTACTCCCAGCCTCTATTCACTCTCGAAGCCAGCAGAACAGCGCTGTACATCGCGTGACACGCCACGGCGACGCCCGCCGTCGTAAAACATTTTTATCGCAAATCTGGCCCTGAATCCCGATTTTCGGCGGTCCAGGGTTGCGCGTCACCGTTCGTTACATTAATCTGCCCGGCCCGGCGGCTCCCTTCCGCTCGCTCGTTCACGCGCGCATATTTCGTCGTTGTGCATCAGGTTCGACGCGGCAATTCATTTACCAGTGTACTCTACTCGTTTCGCGCCCGACACGCGCCGATGAACCGTCGGCGATGCGACGCTTTCCGCGGCGATCGCGCGACAGCTATTGTTTTTTCCACGGCTGTGCCCACTGGACCGGCGCCGTCCTCCATCGCGCTGAATTTCTCGCTACTTAAGTGCCGCAGAAAATGACGAATCGGAGATGTAGAGGCCTGGATATAGTGAGAAAAATGTTCTACTCCGGTGGCGACTACATTTCAATATTAGAATGTTGGCCAGCACTGGAAGAAGCTCGAGCTTCAATGCTATCTTTTCCATTTTACTCTCCTCACACTTTCTCCATAATTAGAGGAGCTTTTCGCGGAAGGGGAGACGCAGCCAAGCGGCACGCAGAAATGCATAATTGCAGGGAATGATCGGCGCGATCCATCGGGGCACACAAAGGGGATGGATCGGCGACTGAAATCACTTGGAACCGAAGGAATCTTTGCAGGTGCTATCAGTTAAAGAGCGCCGCGCTTCGTTATCTCGAATAAAGCGGTAGTAACCTTTCCGTGCCTGCAAATGGCGCGATGCTAAAGATCAAAAGGGGGGGCACAAGTGGGGAGCTCTGTGGCACGTGTTACGTCAAAGGCCGATCGCGAAACGTTCCGCCTGTTGCGCAAATGAGAAAAAGGACGGGAGCCAGCCCATGGGTGCCCCGACCTGTCAGCATTTTCCATCCAATTATCCGTAATTACGGAGGGCGCAACCGCCCGTGACCGTTTTCATAATCGGCCCGGTACCTCGGAAAACGCCGCTGGAATTTCCGATGTCGTGACGCCTCTGGGCGTCGATCCGTCGTGCCTTGATATAATTGACCAAGCGAAATGGCCACCACGTGGGAATAGAATTCAATTTGTTAGACACCCTTTCTGATTATTGAATGACCGGCCGCGAAGGAGGGCAAGTGGATGATGGCCGATTAGCCTGTTATTGAAAGATGAGTTTTGTGTAAATAAACGGCGGAGGTATCGAGGTTAATTGACTGGGCGAGGAATTTTCCAGAACGCGACGATTAAACGCGACAACATCGTTGCGAGTTTTAGTTCTTATCGTTTATTCACTTCCATCGACGCGATCCTCTTAGTAAACACGTAATCGTCCAGCGATGTACACTCGCCTGGAAAGCGGCCTGGAATGCCGTGTTACTTTTATTTCCGTTCTTTGATGAAGAAGAGCGTCTTACAGCTCACTGATGTCAATTAGTTGCTAATGGCAATCGCTAAAACGAGGATACTGCCAATTATCGAACATCTCTGTCGTTGCTTGCCGTCGTAAACTATAGCGATACAACTCGTTACTCGTAGATAGACGGTTCGATTGCCCCTGTTTCGTCACTTCGTTGCCGCGATCTCGAAATTCGTCAGCCCAAGGAATGCTCATTGTAGCTGTTTATTGTACTCGAAATTCCGCCAGAGACAAAAGGGCCGTCGCTTCCAAATAAAGGTTGTATTACTGTGCCGTGGGAAAACAATGGTTCGCCGTGAGCTCTGAAATTTTCGGGGGACCTCTAGCGTGCTGCCTCCCTATCTGCCGCGGCAGACAATATTTTCGAAACTGTGTACTTAGAACGGGGGTAATTACGGTCCCAAGCTGCGAGCTCGTGATGCTGAATTAATAATCCGGCGTATTTCAATCCATTAGCAAGTGCCATTTCGGTGGCTCAATATTTCAATAGCGCTGTATCAGAGGCAGAAGGCCGGCATGCTGATATATGACTGTCATTTTTACGATCGGCGCATCCTTTCATTTACATACATTGAACGCGCGCTAGCCTCGAATAGAGGCTGGCATCGTAATCGAGCGATCCGCAGGGCGCAAATATTAGTCACATTATTCAAAACGCTTCATGAGCATATGCTGCTAGCTAGAGCTCTTCGTCTCTTTCCCTTTGTCGCGTGCTGTTTCATTCGGACGAATGTGTTGCGCGCCCGAGAACAACATAAACCTGCATGAATTTACGCGGGGGATAGACGTAAATTCGGTGCGTGTCCTATTTTCAATAGGGGCGGGTAATTCTTAAAAGTCACGAGCATATCGGGCACGATCACGAAATGTATGTAGAAGTACAACCGGATCTACTGTACGGTAACTTTTCACTGAGTTCTAAATGGGCGTACTAGATTCAGGCAGGAGTCTGTCAATGCTTTAAATAGAATGAAAGGAAACGGTCTGCTGACAGTCTTATACTGACACTCCTCTGACGGGGTCGAAGCTTTTTTGTGCTACAGAGCATCCGAAATCAGGCCAGTCGCATTGTCAGTAACTATTAACGCTGGAGCTCTTTTGGAGCAAGGAACTGTTAAGGTGACGGCTGTTCGGGGCAACGGGACTTCCAAGTCCCATCTTTTCGATTCATCCAACTTTCAAAATTAAAGCTGTCTGATCTGAGATCAGTGATCTCGCAATCTTAACGTTTCAACGATTTTGTCTGGCACACTCCTCGCCGGGTCACGGGATTCCCGAATCTCTACGTTCTAAGACAGGCTCTCTCCATCGCACGCAGGCGATCGCGATGCTCGGGCCCATCGTGCGGCCGGTTAAATTCCGAGGGGGGGGCGAAATAACAATCAGCAGGATGGGTTGGAAGCTAGACTGTGCGAAACGGAGCACCGGCGGGCATCCTCTTCAGACGCAACGGCGATAGATGGAGTCGCGTGAGGCGCGTGCACGCCGCTCGTTTCTCCGCCGGGAAATTCCGCATCGCCGGGGCTGGCCGACTGACGCGGGTCCGACGTCTCGTGTAATTCGCACCGCCATATTTCACCGGCGCGGATCCTTTCGTACACGTAGTGGCGGCTCTTAGACCCTCGACGATTTCAATAAATTATCAAAACAACGTCCGGCCGCCGCGTATTAGCGTGAGAAGGGATAAGAGAGACGGCACAGCGTACGATGCGAGCCATCGAGCCAGCTAGCGAGCTTCAAGCGGCAATTTGCCCGGGCCTCGTACCATCTGTCAAAAGGCTACCAACGTATTATCGGTCTTTCCCGGCCAATTATGCCCAGGGCTGCCCGATCAAGCCGAGAATCCGCAGGCTTTTGATCCAGCTTTCTCTCGAATTGATCGAAAAATTATACCGACCAGTCAGAGAGCTGACCTTCTACTCGCTGAACTGACGTGGTTGCTGAACGTGGCGGGTTCCTGATCGCTAAAACACAGTTGGCCATTTATTCCTGTTGCTCTCTGCTCGCCAGACCACCGCCGATTCGCAGCTGCTACGAAATTTCCTCCGTCGCTGTGGAAATCCCGCGTATCGCCTGGTTATCGATCAAGTCGCCCGGTAACGAAGACGATGCAGTTGGTCGAGGGTCGCGTGCAATTTCTGAAGGTCCACGCTGCGGATCACGTGCGATGTATGGACGTCGCGTTAAGGTAACGGTGAAGATAAACTGTGCGACTCTGCGTCGCAATGAATATGGTAAATAGGCTAGTTGATTGAATTTGAGACATTGGTTAAAAAAATTTATTTTCATGTCTATTCTACACGAAAACTGTATTAATTTTCGAAAAATCGTACATTTAAATGATTTTTTTTGCGTTTTCAAAAACTTATTTAAACTTGATTCGGAAACGCGCCAGACTGTCGTGGCGTCCTGTATGACGTCACGCCGTGTAAAACAAAACTAAACGATCAAAGATCTAGAAATACAAGACTAAATTAACGAAGGATGTATTCCGTTTTCCATCGATACATTTCTCACTAGAGATTACGAATAAATCAGAATTCTCACGAACGGAAAACGAACCTAACCTTTCTTCTAACCTAGAATTCTCCAGGAATTTGTCAACATTCTTCGTGTCCACATGTTTACGCTACGCTTTCTTTGTCTACTGTTTACTTTGCTAAATCCTGATTCCATAGCTTATTACACTTGTGCTTCAAGATATACTCAATCGCGAACAACTGAATCACCTTCACATAAACTGGTAAATACGAAATAACCTGTTGTACGAACCTGTCAACAACAACATACAATGGCGTTGGTGTTTTGCACGGCGCACAGTGGGGTATTTGACCAGAAAAGCTGGCCAAAATTCTAGATGTTTTAGAATTTGTTCAAACTTGGTATATAAGGGTTTTTAGTGTCGCTGATTATGAATCTGATGTCAAAATTTCAAAATTCCAAATGGCAGCTCCAATATAGCGTCAATAATTGCAGAAAATTGGCCAAAATTATTTTTTGTTGTTTAATGAAAAATAGAAATACTTTATTGATCTCAAAAAATATATTTATGTCATAATAAGATAATTCGCGATCAATCAGACGATGATACAGCTCCTCGTCGGAAGACACCTCAGCTACGTCCTCTTCATCATGGGAACATGAATCTTGTATGTCCGAGGACCTGTCCTAGTCACCAGGAAGAATCATTTCTATGATTTCTTTGAGGAAGGGATTACTTGTTTTTCAGGGTATGGATCTCATACCTGTTGAAACAAAAATGCGACCGTACCGGCGACGTGAAACGCTGCAACTCTCGATTGTCATTTTTAGCAAAATTAGCTATAAAACTTCCAGCTGGACGCAACTGGAACCAATTTTTATGGCATTGTGATCTCAAAGCTTTATCAAATGTAATGACACCACGAAAAGCATCCGGACGCACCCGGAAGTATAACAAAATCGTTAATAAAATCTTATAATCGTAAAGAAAATTTACGAAATTCTTAATAACTATACAAATATTTATGATGAAAAAGTAAAACCTTTTGGAAAGTGTAGTACATACCTACCTGAAAATCACTTATAACTTTCTCCTATAAAAATCTCCTAACTTTCGACGAGCCCGTTGGTTTATGAGTGCACAAATGAAAAAAACAATATTGCTACATTGTTCCTCACATATTCAACTGCCACGAGCAGCAAAAATTTTACGACTTACGCGAAATTTTTTAAATCGATTTTTGGCCAGCTTTTCTGGTCAAATTCTGGTGTTCACTGTCACGTGACTGAATGCCTAATTTTGCAGAATTTAATTTCCAAAAATATTATCAAACTTTATTTTTTATAATAAATAGTTTATTTTTTTGTTTCCTCTGTATCATGATTAATCGTTAGAAACTCTAATCCATGCAAATTATTCTTAATGGATACAAGCCTATTGCAACCGACAATAAGTTTGACAAAGTTTCACCTCGCGGGCGACTGAAAGTTTTTAACTCGAAACTATTTAGTTACCAGCGATGGTTATATCACGCATCTCTGAGATTAATTTTCGAAGTGGAACTCTTCGGGATCGCCGCGGAGGGGACTAATTTCATTGAGTGGTAGCAGAACGGTGGAAACGACGAGGAGTTTCGTATATTATGCAAGTGCGTCAGAAGCCGCGAGTTCTCCATCCGAGGGTTAACACTCGCCCGTTTCTAGAGCTAAAAGCGAATGCATACACTGTCTTTGTACCGGGCGACGAATATATTTATCCGGGCCCGCGGATACAGGTCAAACTTGAATTCACCTGAATCCAAGGGATGCAATTCAAATGTCCGCGGGCGGCTCCATCTTTCAGCCGCACCGTCTTTTGAATGTTCAAATCGCAGGGGCGGCCGTGGCTCGCGTCGCGCATTCAGAAACAAATTCCGCGACCGCGTGCCTTTGCATTCGCGCTGCGCCGCGCGGGGCTGCGGCCATCCTTAACCGCGGCCCTCGTGTCAAGGGTGGCGAATGAAATTTTTAATGAGTTCCAGAGCGGACGGCATTCAGGCCTGCCTAATCGCGCTTCAAATTGTAACGAGTTACATTCAGCGACCCGCGCGTTCCAGCAATTTCGAAGTGTTGCCTACCGTTAAAATGATCGACGGCCAAAAAAAAAAATAGCACTGCCGGAATTCGCGAGGACGTATATATACAACGAATGGCGTGCGTTAAAAGTGAAAAAGAAAATAGTAAAATAGGAGGACGTTGATGGCCCCACCGAACAACTGGCGCACATAGTGTAACAATGGCTGACACTCTATTGACGTTTGCTTTTTATATCCTGCCTTGTTTGCGTTTACACAGGTCGACGACACGCTTCTACATTCACCGAATTTTGTCTACAACGACGTAAACTCCAATTTATAAACTCGTATGGATCTACCGCGAGAGTGCGGCAACCTTGACGCGGACTACTGGGGGGGATTTTCCAGCGGACCGAGTGACACGCTTCGAATTTATATTTCTATCTTGTTTAGTCGTGTACGCGACTTTTCGGAATGAAATTTGCTGATTAGGTGTAGAACTGCTTCAACACTTCAAGACTGCTTCCAGAGGGACTCCAGAATGAGATACCTCGAGACTGAAGAAGATTACGGCTATTCTTGATAATATTATCCGGAATATCAGCGAACAACTTCTCGCCGCTTGGGCAAACTGGAGGAAGAAGAATGTAGTGGATCCTGTTTGCAAATGAAGTGGTGGGATGTGGCGGAAATAGCCAACGACGGCTGGGCAGATTTAGAGGAGTTAATGAGCGGTCAGAGTCAAGCTCGTATAATGACTCTTTCGGGCACACGGGCCCCGTGATGAGTGATCCAAACAAGGACAAAGAGCCGCGGGAGGTAGAACGTCGCGCGACGGGAGGCCTCTGACCGTTTCGACTCCGCTGCCATCCAATAGAAATAACCCGGCTATAGTCATCAACGGTTAACCGTCTTTAGCCGACTGTCGAACCTTCCTCTACACTCCACGTCATCCCGAACGATCCGCTCCATAATTAAGACGGTGAGCTGCAAAAAACCTTTAATTGTCCTTGGTAATAGATTCGATCCGATTCCCCTCATACTAAGATCACTCTGAAAGTCCTCTTTACGATCGATAGTCTAACGGGACGAAATTACCCATAATGGGAACAAAAGCCGTTGGAATGATACCGGAGTCGGGAGGGTAAGTACTGATTTCCCTGTAGGATTTAATAGAATTCGAAAAAGAACGCGTGCCAAACGATTTCCTGCATTGGCTCGAATAATACGCGAGTTTTATAAACATATGACACGATACTCCTGCGTTGAATTTATTTTCGAACGAAGTCGATGCGAACGACACGTGAATTTCATTCCCTCCGACTTTCTGCTGGAATGAAGGGCGTACAGCGTCCGAACACAGTAATTAGTCTAAAAGGTCCCGCCGTTCTATATACGGCACGTTACATTCGGATGTCTGGTCCGTTTCACGAAGTGAATGTCGAGATATTAAATTGGTCGAAAGTGCATCGGCGAGAAATGAAATTTTCTGAAAGATTCCTCAATAGGCGAGGGGAGGGGGTGCGCCAAAGGAGTATTATTAATAAGAAATGAGAGGGACATTTGCAATGACTTACATCGATCGCATCACCGATACGACGGCGCCTTTGTGAGGCGTTCGATTAATATCTCGCAACGTTAAAACCTTAAAGACTTTGCAAATTGATGATTAAAAAAGTAGAAGGCGAACTTCTTGAAAAATTCGAGGGACGTTTGAGGTGCGCCAGACTTTTAAAACCCCTAAATATTTCAATCCGTTTTACTTAGTAACGATCCGCCAAGTGATTCGAAATTTCGCTGGAAGCCTTCGAGGGACCTCGTTGAACGTTTATAAATATATGAAGTATCCGATATTTTGTTACACAAGTTCGGACTATCCGCTTAATGATTAAAGTGATCTGATGCATTGGAGGTGAAGCGTTGAGAGGAGAAAATTCAGATCGACCTCTATCGACGACTTTAATCCGGCGAAAGCAATCAACATCAATTACACGTGGAGTTGAGTGAATCACTCTGTATGCTTTCAAGCGGAGTAATTAGACATACGGCGCATGCATATGCATTGCCTCGTCGGGACATACTAAACGGTATAAAAGCTAGCATTTCCATTTCGCGTGTATTTCGCGCGAACGTCTTTATTGGCTGCTACTTGTGGCTCGCGTGTTTGTTTGTACGCTCGGGACACGAAGCGACTGCAAGTTGGGTGGACTTCGTTTCAGAAGCTTTTAAAGGAATCACGACATTTTAACGAGGCCCTCGATCCTATCAGGAAGCGCGTTTAGTGTTATCCCCCTCTCTCTCTCTCTCTCTCTCTCTCTTTCTCTCTGCCGTGCACGTACATTCGCGCGGGAACTCCCCTCGTAAAGAGGAAGCTGTAATCGCGGAAATTAAAAGACCGTTCCTATTCTTGACGCGGCAAGTATTGGCCTGTTCGGTAGCCCCCCGGCACGCACCGCCCTCGCGGACGTATAAAATCGTAGAAAGGAACGAGGCAATGCCAACGAAACGGCTTTAATTATTACTTATTACTGGGCGAAGTAATTACGCCGGCGAAGTAAAGGTATAAAGATGGAATAAAAAGGGGAGGCACTTTACAACTCTTTCGAAAGCAGCTCCGCTTGGACACGAATGTTTAGCTGCTTTTATGGCCCCGCGGTATTACCAGCCGAGTGTAAATTTTTTCCCCCTCCATGGTTTACGCCAGCTTTATCTCGAAAAAATGCTTTTTTCATTGACAAATAAATCGGGCTTAATTTGCATTTAGTCGCGAGACGATGTGTTGAAGAGCAATATCCTTCATATTCGAAATTGTTGTTGTCTGCAACCTAGTTTCAACTTGACAAATGGTCGGTGGGCGTACAGTATGCCCTTAAAGGGCTTAAGAGGATTAAGTAGGCAGTCGTTTTTGTCGGAAATGAAGCATTTCTGTTTCAATTAAATACGAGATAGGAGATTGACGAGTCCTCCGCGATATTAACCCTCTAGTGCACACGCCTGCTTTAAGGCGGGCACCTGTTTAATCCAGGGGTTGGGAATTCTCATTTGCCAGCCCAAAAATAGTGCCACAGCGCACATATTGGTCTAAGAAACATGTCAATCTGAGTGTTCAATTTGACAGAAATCTAGTTATAGGTGCATTTTAGAGCTACGCATGCTGCAAAAATTATTATTATTATTTCCTCCAGATTGAAAACTGACATCGGATTCGGTCTTTTCATCCCCAAATGAGAGTAGACTAATTTTTCTAATTGAATTAAAAATCTATGCACTAGAGGGTTAAGTACCCTTTTTTCAGGACCCGATTTTTGCATGTCTCACGTTTTTTTAATTCCCAATTAAAAATTTGTAGGTTTCAGCGAGTCTAACTTGTGATACATGAAAGATGAATAATTTCTCTTTACTTTGAAACGAATTGCATGCAAAAATATTAATTATTGTTCAATTAACAGCGATTTAATTTTTTCTAGGTGATACATGTCAGGGAAGAAATATCGAGGTCTAGGAAGAACATCGTTATTCAATTTCAATACGGATTTTTTTAGCCTCCCACCCCTCCAAACTCTGACACTCTAAACAAGCACCTTATCCCTTTCAACTACTCGACTCAATCATCAGCACGTGCTCCCGTTTGTGGTGGCGTCTGATTTACCACTTCATTAATTTCCCGCCCTAAACAATACACAATTATTTTTCACTGCAAGTGTAACAAGGTTTACCGATTTTCGAACGCGAATTCCCACGAATTCCGAAACTCCAAATATGTAATGGCTCTACCGCGGCAATCTACCACGTTTTTCGATTAACAACATAAAATGTAATCAGACCGATACGAAGGTAAATCAATATTGAGCTGATAAGTCTGGAAATCAACGGTCCGTTCACTTTCCCATCCGTCCGCGGCGAGCGTGCGTCGGGGCCAGGAAAATATGTAGATACCTATTAAATTCATTCCTCAACGCCGCGCCTACCGTTATTTGCGAATGGACAATTCGAAATATGCACGGGAAATTTCTGCGTTACCGCGGAGCGCTCCTCTGCTACAATACACATTTAAAGAAAAAAAGGGCACAGTACGGGAGGATACATACATCAAACAGTTCCTTTCCATTATTTTAATAACAGTTTAATCCAACCTTTCCCCAGCGATACCATATTTCCCCTGTTGGAAAATCCTTGGGCAACTATAGCCGGCGAGTATTCAACCGTCGGTATTGGCCACACGAACGGAAACGTTCATCCCCTTTCTTTTCCCCTGACAATTACATTTAAAAATACATTCCAATCGAAACTCAAAGTTGCCCGCGTATCGCGATTAAAACGTATTAATAAAACACCGCTATGGCGTCGGGGCTCGGGCGCGATTCCATTTCGAAACGGTCGGCGGAACGACGGCTGGTGGTCGAGGGAAAATGAACGAGGTACAAAAGCGCGGTAAAAACGCGTTAGACATCGTGTCCAGCGATTAATAATGGAGCCTCGAGGCCCCGTCGTTTCTCATTAGCCATAACCCCCCTCCCTCCCCTGTGTTCTGGTTAACGAGAAGCACAATGATAACGATTTGACGGCCATACGATTAATAGAATATTTGATCACGCGCGCGCACACACGCACACCCCATATACACACAAACACTCCCTCTCTCTCTGTCCCTCCCTCTGTGCACGTCGCGCCGACAGAAATAGAGGTGAATTTACTGGCTGCTTGTTAGAGACACCCGTTAGAGGGGAGAGATTAATGCGAGCAATTGCAGGCTTGTGTTAATTGATACAGCCTAATCACCATCAGACGCAGCGATGGTCATGCAAACTATAGCGGACTATAATAATACAGGGTAGGCCGCTTGATAATGCTTCGTTCACTAGTGACTCGATGTTCAATTATTCGTTTACCATCGGATTAGCAGATTTCGTGAACGCTGTTTCACAGGCGTATAAGCCGAGCTTATTTGGGATTTTCGTACTCGCCAATGCGATGTAAATGTTGAAAGTACTGAAGCGAACGTTACGTCGTTGCAGGAATGATAATTTTAACGAGTTATCACAACTGATCCTTTCAATTAAAAAGCCCTACAGCGAATAGCGATCGACGGGGTGGTCATAAAATCAGCGAGTTTTCGTAATACCTTTTGTATCAGAGTATTTACAAAATGAGGTTATCGCTGACACCTGGAAACGCGTCGGGGATCGTCGAAAGCGAGGAAGAAAATATTTTTACCGACAACGTCAGCGACGGTCGCGTGAAGATGCATGGGACAAGTGATGGGGGATAAGCTATAATGACGTCCACATTCCTTTTGTGTGGTCGCGAGCATCTAATCTCGATTAGTATACAGATAAAGCACAATTTGTCGGGCAGTGTTCCTTTAAACCGAGCCTGCATTAATAAAGGGCAGGTAATCAAAGTTCCTTCTGCGGTTGTTACCGTTCCGGCCTGCTGGAGAGAACTTATCGCTTTGAACACGCTCATTGTCGATCGGTGACTGGTCATAATCGAGGAGAAAGTCAGCGGGCGTTCGACGCATCTCTATAGGCACAAGTCTTCTGCAAAGGCACACGTACCTACGCTTGCCTGTATCTTTTCATTAATCTCTGGCGACGGTGTGGCCGAAGGGACAATAATGGTATTTTGAGCAGAATGTCTAATTGTTACCATACAACCCTTCAGAGCCACATCAATCCTATAGCTATTCGAATCACTATAATCACAGATGCTCAGCCAACGTTCCGACTGGTCAGTAGTTTTCCATGGATCGCTGAAAGGAGCCCGGAAATATGTTTCAGTCATGTTGGCTCGGAACTCCAATCCATTCCAATCGAGAAACCAACGTGACGTCAATCGAAACTCTAAATATTAAAGTAGTAAATATTAATTAAATTTAATTATGAATGAACGTCGAATGAACGTATTACTATTTGAATTTAAAGCGCGGAATTAATGTCCGCGCAGCTGGAAATGGGTAATGAATTCAATGCCGTTATCAATCGAAATGGCAGAGTTTAACAGAGTTCTGTCAGACATTCTGGACCCCACCTTTCCGAAAGGAAAGTGATTAGCATGCAACAGGGGCATTGGTCTATAAAAAATATATATTTCCACGTGTGCCTCGGCCCTACGTCTACCTGGAATTTTATAGCTCACGAACCTAGCGCAATAAACACGTATAATTAACGACGGTTACGTTTCAAAGGCGCGTATGAATTCCAGAAGCTTTCGGATCACGTATTGTCGCAGTGCAGCAACGTCGTTTGCAAATACGATTCTTAATAACGCGTATTATATCGCTATGCCACGGGCGTAATCGAAAGCGTCCATTATGTCGAGCTGCAATGAATTTAAATACGCTCGAGAACAAAGCTGACCTGATTAAGGTCGATGTGCACACGACATCGGCGCGTGTGGCGAAGCAATATTCCCGTGATGCGTTCAAGAACCTTTGCCATCAGTTTCCCTCGCGAGCAACAAAACAGCCCCCCTCCCCCCGATCTTGTCAAATTGAATTATAATGCTTAAAATTGCCCGCCTTTCTCGCGCTATAGTCCGTCGTCGCGAATACGATGGCGAGCCAGTAGCAAGATACACTTTCGGCAACTAATCTCAACGAATATAAAGTGGTTCTTTCGCCGAGTAGCTTATGCTGTTATAAAGAATAAAATATGAAGACGGAGCGAGAAGCGCAGATGGTGGATGAGAAACTTTTTAATGAGAAAACCGAGCCACGGGCTGGGTCTTTCAATTATGAAAGAGTTAAAAATTAAAGCCGAGGACCTGCTTGCACTGGTTTCCTTATCGTCGGGAATAACGCGGCCTTTCGAATTCGTTAGCGATTGCACACTTTCAAGATAGGCCTGAATTTACCTAGCAGGCCACCGAAGTTTCATGACACTTCTAATCACGCTTCGAAGAAATATCGCGTTCTTCAATTCGTGGGATTAAGAAATTCTAGAGGAGTGTTCTTCAACACAAGCAAGTGATTTTCCAATTATTTTAAGCAGTGGGTACTGTTAAAGATACTAGGCAGTCTTTTTTGTCGAAAATGAAGCACTTCTTTTTCAATTAAATACAAAGAAATAAAGTAAAATTGAGACTGGTTCCTTCACACAAAGTTTCTCATAAAGGCAACTTTTTTAAAAAGCCTCTTTAATGATCCATCTGTAGCGTCATATATAATGCATATTTTTGACTAAACAAACATGTTTTTTTAAGCTTATGATGTTAATAAACTTTGCGTCAAAGAATAAGTTTCATCTTCAATTTATTTATTTGTAGGGTAAACTGTACAATGATTGGCACTCTAAGCGGAAATTCCAATTGGAGTGTCTATATTTTTTTACGAAGTCTTTATATGGTCTTAAGTTTCAGTTATTATCAATGATTATAGATTTCTCATTAAAATAAAACATCTTGAGTATCTATTAAGTCTTTTACTTTAAAAATATTCAATGAAAAACAAAAATGGGCATGAAAGTACAATCATTGGCACCCTAAAATTTGAGGTTATATAGAAAAAGATATATAGTTAAAAACGAAGTTTAAAGTGTTTAAACAGACTATTTCATTAATTATTAAATACCTATAACACTTAGTAAATCTGTATTTTAATCCATTACTTAGTTACGAAGCGACCAAATATACTTACCTACACCTTATCAAAATTTTAAGAAAACGCCTAAAACTCAGCACTTTGCCCCACTTTGTGGTGTTGCCAGATATAAAATGTGTAGTTCAACTACTGAGCTTTGCAGTGTTGTAGTGAAAGAAAAATAAGAAATTGTAAAAAAGTACTTACTAAGCTTGTACTTCTTAATATTCAGCTTTTTAATCAGGAGTGCCAATAATTAGTGCAGTGCCAGCATTAGTGCAGTTTACCCTAATTAATTGAAAAAGAAATGCTCCATTTTCGACAGAAATGACTGCCTATTTAAGTAGTTACCTTAAGCTTCGCTTCCGTACTGTATCTATTCTGCCTAAAAACAAAACAATTCGACGGAGCACAGAATACCAAATCCACCGTAAGCAAGCAGGTACGTCGCGGTTATGGAATAGAAGCACGTCGAAATTAGTAGCAGCGCGTTGAAATAACGGTGTCGAGGCTCAATGTAAACGCGGTCGAAGGAATTCGTGCCCGTGGCGTGCGGCTGCTAATGAGTCTCAAATAAATAATTAACGGGCGCGTTTGCGCATTGCACACGAGGGGAATACGTGCCACCGGGACGCGTCGATGTTTTTAATTTTTAATTTACATCCACCCCGCCTCATTACCGGAAAATTGACACTGACGAAGTCCTTAATTATCCTTCAGCCTTTTAATTATACCGGCACGCCTGCGAACCGGTGAAGGATCTGATCGATCGGCATGCGCCCGCGCCACGGACAAGTTATAATACTTCCAGCGACGGCCTGTAATGGTCCAATTTCTGGTAATAATTCACAAGTACCAAAAACGTGGCCGATATCTCGGTCAAACTGTTATCAAGGAGATCATATCGAAATAGACGTCAACCGTAAATTCGGATTCAGACATACCATGGCGACTCGAATTCCTCTATAAAATTCCAAACTCGACGTTAAATTATTGATAACGTAACCGAAGATCTTTGATTTATCGACGCTGACGGGGCACAATAATTAATGACACGGACTTCGCCGTAATTACTCAAGAAGCTGCACGAAGTCGCGTGTCAAGCTAGATTAAGCCGTAAACACGTTTCAATTTTATGGAAATCCCGTGTAATTATTGATGAATGCAAATTTTGTATGAACTAGGTACATATGTGGTATTTAAAAACGAAGTTCAGGCGAGTTCTCCAATATTACGCAATAGTCGGTAATCGATTAGACATTTCGACGTGATTGATTCGAAGTTGCAGAGATAGGAAATAGGATTAAGATTCATGGCTGATAGTGTTTGCATTCGCAATGAATCGATATCCAGCAGCAAAAGCGGTACACACAATGGACAATGAAGGCACAGCGAAGGTGGCGCGAATAATCGTAACGTAAGCTTATAGTTACCTGTTAGGCCAGGTAGCCATGAACAACGGCATTTACGAAGCACAGTAGCATAGAATAGCGACGCCACAAATTCGGACTGCATTAGCTTCGCTGCTATGACCCCCTCAAATCCCGATACCGAATAAGAGAACTGTGAGTCGATAGGTAAATCAATCCCTAATTACAATGCTTCCCCACTTTAGTGTTCAAACCACCCTGGAACCACACCTGCGCGCCGGAGCTTGAACGAAAAAGCGCACGGGGACGGAAATGAATTGAAACAGGTGCAGAGATATCGAAAGCGATCGGGGCAGGTGATGACGTCGTTCGATGTAATCGGCAATCGATGATAGAAGGGAGAGTGACTGCGGGGGAACGCTAGGGGAAGCGGTGGAATCGCTGGGTACCCTAGGAGAGGAAGGGTACCCCCGAGTGGAGAGGTGAGATTACAAGGCAATAGCGCGACGTGCAATCACGGGGACACACGTGAAGGATCGACATCGTGCCATGCAGCCGCCGGTTCTCCTTCATTCGGCTCTCCCGATAATAATTAGACGCTGTCTGGCTCGGGCTGCCTGTCCGGCTAGCCCGGCTGACATGCCCCTGGCGTCCTTTACCCTCGAGCGGTATGTACACATGTACGTCCACTACAAGCACCTCGTAGATCGCGTACGATCGCACGCGATTTCGTCGGTCAGCGTTGTAATCAATGGGAACCGCGGAAAAGGATTGGTAGGTACGGGCCGGGTAGTCCTTGATCGTTGATCCTTTTTAACCGGGGCGGCGGCTCGCGTGGGCGAGTCGCTAGACTTTTTGCCACCGATTCGAATCTTCCGCCGACCAGTTGTTTCTGTTTTCACGTTTTCGCGGCAAAGGGAAGATTGATAGGAGAGCGCGGGGTTGCGGGCGTAAGTGAATAATGAATCTTCTGTGAACGAATAAGTTCGGTTCAGACACTTCATCGAGGAAGACCAGCTTCTCCAGAAAAAAAGGGCAAGCTGGTTGCCGTTTAATGACGAGGCGGGATTTCATGTTCCTAAATGGAAGATTCGTGAATTAAATCACCCCTCCGCACCGTTGATTTATCCCCGCGAAACTTTTTGTTATTTCCTTGAAATTAAATCTACCCGCCGGGGGGTGGAGTGTTTGAAGATGCACAGGATATTGAATGGAATGTGACAAGGGGCGAATTATACGAAGCGCTGCCGTGGAACGTCGTAATTCCTTATGCCTAGCATATCGAACTTTATTTCGGACCGTTTTGATTGAAGACTAATGGCCACTCGACGTGGCCAGGCAAGAATATAGATAACCACTTTGTCATCAACGAAATAGGCTAAAGCTGTCACGAGCAACGTCCCCTTGCGAAATCTGTATACTGTGATTCGAGCCGGTGGGAGGCGCGTCCATCGTATCCCGCGCGATATTTCATCGGTTGACAGTACACGTAGAAGTCTATTGTACATATAATTCTTCCAACGCGAGAGCGTCAGCTGTCACCGGAGATCCGCGCGCGATTATTCTTGATTTTGTCGCGAAACGATACCCATCTTCGGTCGGAAGCAGTGGAAACAAGGGCGGGAATGAAACGTCACACTTTGCACGACTTCGATCGTTACCTTGCCACGTAGATGCGTACATACTGACAAAATTAAATCGTCAGAGAGCGAACTCAGCGGCACTCTAAATCGCTTGCAATGTAATCTTAATAATTTCGTCTTCCCTTCGCGGGAAGTTAGCTCTCCCCACCTCCCCCAGAATTCTGCGTGGAAACAGCATTTTCCCGAAATTAAACAAATTCCAAAGTAACTGGCTGATTTAATAAAGTGCAGCGGACGGGGGCATGACGCGGAGGAATGCTCTCGAGTTCGTTTCGCGAAGTCCGTGTATTGACTAGTTTATGTTTCGCGGGAAGTTAAAACTGGGGAAGAGGCGAGCAACAATGGGGAGCATCGAGATTCCCGTCGTCGTATCCCAGAATTACGTTCGAAGGGGAGGGGGGTGGCAGAAGTAAAACGCTTTAATACCGTGGACAGAGAGCGGTGGGAGTGCTTTTAAATGCAATATGACCCAGAATGCGAGCCGTAAGAATGGGGTCTCTAATAAATGAATATTAAGCTGTTGTACCATGTCGGAAAGTATTTCACGAGCTGCTGTCCCGTCGTTTATAAGCGTCGACCGAGTGCCTGGCGCAGCGATGACGCGCGGCTGCGGATGCATTAACGACGCCAATAATCCGCGAATTAAAAAACGACCAAGAACGGAGAAAGAAAGTCATCGTCATCGGCGATTCGCGGCTGTAGAGGGGGAAGAGAAATGACGGCGCAAGAGAAATGAAAGGGAGGGAGGCGAAGAATATTCCGCTTGATTATTTCGTTCCTTCCGGCCATCAATTTCCTTCGTATTTCCCAGCATGCCGCGGCGCTTTATATAGTTTTGTCATCTCGTAAACGACGGAATGAATTCCGAAACTCCATCAGACATAAATTATCCGCCACGGCCGGCGTAATAATAAAAAGGACGTCGCATAATCGCCCGAACTTCGTCCGAAGTTCATCATAACTAAATCCACAAGTCGAGCGGGATACGGGCGGGCCGCTCTAGATTGCGTGCCGTTCGGAAGATCCATTTGGGGGGTCCCGAATTTATCGTTTCGATGGGAGACGCTTTAGGCGAATCACCGCGGGAATCGTCTATTCCCAGGTTAGATCGTGCCGGCTGCACGAACAGAGATGTGTGAATGGCCACGAGATTTCGAGCAGGATGTTTCAGATTTATCAAGATGGAATTAAGAATTGCAACCTCTTATTCGATAGAATTATCAGTGGCGACTTTATTTCTGAATGCGGGTGATTTCTTCGCAGATATTTCAGCCCAGATTCAGACATTAAATCCGTGCTCTACTAAAATGTATCGAAAGGAAAGGAAACAGAAGTGAAGTTTGGGAATAATAATTCACTTCCTTAAGGCCTTACATACGGCTAGCAGCGCCAAAAATGCGCTAAAAGACAAATTTTTTTTAGTAGTGATAACAATAGAAATTAATAAAATTGAATAGTACACATTGTTTATTGGTATTTATACTTTTACAAAAGTTACTATATAAAAAATCACGTGATCCACAACACTAAGAAAAAAAAGTTGTTCCACGGTCGGCATGATATCTTCAGTGAATGTTGATCGATTTGCAAAATTCAAAAAAATTCTTGTAAAATAAAGTTGTAGCTATAGTCTGTCGAAAAATTCAGCAATTTATGGCAGTTTAAAAAAAAGTATGCGTTTTACGTCATAAATTGTACACTTTAATTATTTTTATAAAATTTTTAAATCAAAATATAAAAAATCCGGCTCGACAGACTATAGAGAAAACGATTTCGAATATTTAAAAAAAATCGCATCAAAAAATATTAAAAACTGTATGAGTTGTCATGCCGACCGTGCAGCAACTTCTTTTTCTTAGTGTTGTGGATCACGTGATTTTTTATATAGTAACATTTGTAAAAATAACTTGAACAAATTTTTTTTATAAAGTTGAAATACCAATAAACAATGTGTACTATTCAATTTTATTAATTTCTATTGCTATCACTACTAAAAAAAATTTGTCTTTTAGCGCATTTTTGGCGCTGCTAGCCGTATGTAAGGCCTTAAGAAAATAAATCTCCACCAATTCCACGATCTCACAAGTTTAAATGAGTAAATAAAGCTACTTATTCAATTCTCATCTATTCATTCCAATTGTGGAAAATGAAAAAATGGTTAAATGATTGCGCCTATAACGTTTCAGGTCTCCGGACTAATGGAGAAATAATTGATGTGGCGACGACCTAAGTAAATAAGTAGCTAATGACAGCACCAGTAATGCACAGTAGTAAATGGATATTGTATTTATACAGGTGACTGGCCAGGTGATAAAGGAATATTTAACGTTTCCTGCATGCGTTGCCCTGTTTCGTCACGATAACGTCGCAATTATATTTAATCGCGGGTGAATTCCACAGCGAAAAAACTGCAGCGGGCTTTGTTGGCGGGGCTGCTTGTTTAAGGACGAACGCTTCCGAAGCCCGGCGAGAGCCGAAGGCAAGAAGAAAAGCGGCCGATTGCTCAAAAGATTTCGCCTCGCCGAATTTCCAATAAAGCCAATAACTCGGCTTTATGTAATCCTTGTGGCCCCCGGCGATTTAATTGCGCTTTGATGGGAGCATTCTTTGGCGGCGCGGCGAACCGGTCTTCCCGAGGAATCTTCTTAGGCCGAAGGTTATTTATTGCGATTCGCTTTGCCCGCTTTTCGTACGGCCTTCGGAGGCGGAATAAATGCTTCTTTCTGGCGCTATTAATCACGCTCTTTGAGAATAATGAGATTGCTGATAAACGAAGGGCGCCATTTTTATAAAATGGTCCAGCATTTACTTGAAACACGCGATGCTCGAGGTTAACCTACATTGTGGAACGTAGCCTCCATGTACCATTTTCTTTCCGATATACCCCCAACTCGCCCCATATCATTTAAACACAGATTTTATAGAGGCGGGTTAAAAAAATGGCACGGTATTTTCCTTATAAAATTCTATGTATATCGCTTTAATTTTCCCCTGCGCCCCGCAATGTTGTAGGGAAAACGGCAACGCTGGTTACCAACCAGCTCCCTTCATTTTCCTGTTCTCGTTACTTTTTTTTTATAAATAAAAGCATCCATAGGTTGAATTCAGGTTACAGGTTTCCCGGACGGAGTACTGGTAGTATGGGATTGGGGAACAAAATACTGCCGGGTGGTTGGTTTCGGAAGCTTAGACCACAGTGCCGAGGGAGCTCGTATAATCTAGGAGCTAACCACCCTTCCGATTCTTGACGTTGCTCCAGCCAGCCCGGTTTCTTCCTTTCATTACGATCCTTCGCAGTTTCGGGCCCTAATCGAACCCTCTTTCTCCGCTCCGTCATGGCTGTCTGAATGCGCCGGGGCTAGATCAAAACGTTCCCGGCCGAGATTTCGGCGTCGCGGGATTCCCGGGTCTCCGCCGAAAGGCGCGCGGGACAGTAAATTAGTGCGCCGAAATTTCTGCGATTCGATCAAACGCTTGATTAAAACCGGAATTTGTTCGACGTTTAACGCCGCTGCTCGCATCGACCGATTGTATGTAAATCGGCGCAACGTTGCCTCGGCTACCGGCTCGTTCTCGTTATACAGGTATATATTTTTTTTTTATCCTCCCCCTTCCACCCGATAGCCCTTGAATGTTTTATTCGTCGGTCGAATTTCGCGAGGCTCGCGCGAAACATCGGCGATTATTGGCCACGATAGCCGGTCCAGTGAAAATTTCCCGCGGAATTTTATCGCGCGCCCTGCTCCTCCCTTCTGTGTAACGTGATTATGGCTTTAAACAACGATCAAAGATAACCCTGTACGATCGATAAAACTCATACATAAAATGCAGCTTTTGTACCGTGCGGGAAAAGGGCGAAAAAGGAGGAGGGAAGGGCGGGTGCGAGAGAGAGAGAGAGAAACGTAATCCCATCGCGATCCTCTTCGCTTTATTAAAATAGAGGCTACACGTTGCCGCGATAAGCCCGAAAATGAAAACTCGATATGCGCGATGCTTGACCAGAAACAGAGCCCGGCTACTTCGCCGCTGAATATCCTGTTTTTCCCAGTTTACAGAGCAAATGGACCACGTTAATTAAGCATCGAAGTGTACACAGGCGAGCGTCGACCGTTCGCGACGAAACTTCGGAGGATCCGGGTTTAAGCTCTACCGATTTTAAGGTTAATCATTGCTACGCTGGCCGATCGTCAACCTTCCTAATCTGAACCTCCCCCCTCCCTCCGAGCTGATCCGTCGGGCTGCCCCTTGTTTGGGACAAAACCGACGAGGATCGCGATTCCATCGCGTTTACCCCAATTTATATGCTGACCGTAAGCCGACTTGAATGCCACGTAAAAACATCCCCTCGTCGTTCGCCTGTTAGGAAAGTCCCTTTCTTTGTCCTAGTAGATCGACGTGTCCACGCCCACCCGATTAAGGGCATACTTTTCGATCGATCGCGATAATTAAAAGCCTTTGTCAATCGCACCTCTTCTATTTTTCCTTTAAATCGAGCGTAATTTATCGTGATATCGCGGTGGAGGATCGGAAAGTGCTTAACAGATTATTTTTATGTCCGAAGTGATGTAAAGCTAATGGTGGAGGAAGTGCAGTATATTTGGAATACTATTTTGTTTAAAGCGAATAAAAAATTACGGCAGAGGATGGGAAGAAATAAAACTGCATAATATTATGGGGAAACTAACGAACTTTTATATTTCAACCTCTCAGTAATAATAAAAAACAAAAAGTAAGTGAAACATGGGTGTAAATAGAAAATAACAGGAGGTATCGATTTTGTTAAGGTCCATGTAATTTGGAATATCGATATTCCAATTTACCTTCATTTTAAAAACTTAAAAAACATGTGGATAATAAAATTAGTTTCTTTTATAATCTAATCAGGCTCAAAAATCACAATATAGGAATAATCTTAGGTAAATATAAATGGACAGCGCTGGCTCAAACCGACGCGGCAGTAAAGCCGTTACGCGCGAAACAAAAGCATCGTTAAGCTTTGGAATATTCCAAATTAAAGCAGGATACCACTTTTGACTGCGATTTTGGAGGCGTTTTTCATGAATTTTTTTTGCATACAAAGACTGCGTAGAAACAAAATCGGTTTTATTCATTTATGAATGTAACTTTAATTTGCAATTACACATTTTTTGAAACTGAAAAAGTAAAAAATAATCTCTTGTAGGTGGCGCCAAAATACAGATGTTTTCAAATCGGCGTGTCAGATGACTCTTACAATTTTCATCGGATTGACTTGAAACTTTGGACAATTCTTCCCCGTGGTATAAACCATAGGATTCTTTGCAATAATTGCAAATGTCTTCGTTGCTCCTGTTATCATTGTTTCCATCACTACTACTATCATTATCCTTCAGTCTTTTATTTAATTTTGTAGTTTTCTTTTTTTTTAATTGTGGTCCTTTACCAAAATTTAGTTTTAATTTTGATAACTTCCTCTTTTTCGGTTCTTTGTTATTTTCTTTGCACTCCTCAAGTTCCTGTTTATAAAGAGACGAGGTAATAATGGCGGTTTTTCCTCGACATCTATTCGTTTGAATTTTGCGAGTCATATGTGGTACCCGATATTACCCCGGACGGTTTTACCTCAGCATACAATTTTATAAATATTACGGATTGTCAACAATACCATGGCGAAATACAGACAAACTGTCTTAGTTATTTACACTTTAATATGCAACAATTAACATAATTCACACAAAAAAATGCTTACCTGAATACTGTCAAAAGTATTCTAGGTTCTTTGATTATCGAAAATTAGATCATATCCTTCCAAAACACACAAGACGATATAACCAGGTACCCGGTTTTGTCCATATTTCCCCTACTATCGAAAGTAACAGAGATGTTTGGCGCAGTCCTGTTGAATAAAGCACCCCGCATATTAATGTAACTGGCGCCAGGATGGAATACATACATACTTGAAAATGCCTTTTTACCAGGAACATGATACTCGCGGTTGCACGTCGTCATCAGCGTCGCCATAATGATATCGCGTCAAAGAAATAGCGAGGACCCCGATGGCGGCAATTGATAGAATCGAACGCGTTCAGAATTCCCCGCAATTGGCGCAGAAATTGTTGGACGTCAATCGCGGCGAGGATTTCCTTAGCGCGACTCGGTAATTTCCCCAAGGCACCCGGTCGATCAAATACAGCGGGCTCGATATATCTGCGAGCGCTGGCGCGGATGTTGCATTGAAAGGAACAGAAAATGATCTTTACGTCTAGCGCAGATCCACCCTTCCACCGTGGATTTCGTTTGTACGATTGCGCCGGAGGATCCATCGGATTTAAATATCGCCCCAGAGTCTCTGCATCTCTGATTTCGCCGGATCCTCGCCGTTGCCGCGGATTTTCTACTTTCGCGCGAACACGATTCGCATAATATCGGAAGAAATGGGGGGAAAATCTCACGTGGAATCGTCGCGTTCGTCAATTTCTAATACATCTCCCCCGCTCAAAGATTTACGCGACGTTAAAGCGAGAGAATAGTCGACGGCGCCGGTACCCGGAGGGTCGTTCCTCATCGCTCGTCCCTGTTTTCGATGCACATTTGTCGAAAAGCCAGAGATAAAAAAGACAGTATAATTCACATTCCACGATCGGCGGACGCGTTTAGTATAGACAGCAGAATGAATTTCGAGCATCGGTTCTCGTGCACCTTCACTCGGGGGCGGGCACGAGCGGGAGCGCGGTACTAAATCTCTTTGGCAATCACTGAAAGTGGAAAGAGAAAAATTGCCCCCCCCAGCTTGGATTTCTGAGGTTAAGGTGGTGCGGATGGCCGGTGTAATTGATTCCCCGTTCTTTTACGTTTAGGATGCCCGTATATTAACTCTGCGGGCGCAGCCATTGCTGTATATGTACATAGATAATCAAACGCATATTGCGCAACATTTGTCACGCTGTATTAGGTAAATCACTTGCGTTTCTTCTGACGCGCGGTTCGCTGCAATATCGCGGGCTTGAAAAATATTTGCTAATACAGAAACGAGTTTGCCACAGGATTTCATGCGACTCGATGTCCTCATTTGCACGGCCCTCTCTCGATCATGACTTGGCACCGAATCAGACGGCTCTAACTAGATCTCCCACGGAGGCTGGATGTGGGTGATTACATCAAGCTCTGCAGTTCCTGTGCATCGTATTTGCACAGTGGTTCTGAGCCGGCATCGAGTTCAGCTTAGGCGAGCAGCGCACGTAAATAAATCGTCGCGCGATCACCTGAACACGCCGCGAATACAATTTATCGGATGTTTAATGCACAATGCTCCACTGAAAAATGTACCGTGCCCGCTGATCGATCGGGAAAGCGTGCCTTGAATGCACAATGGACGACGTGGGGTGCCAGCATTTTAATTTTTCATCCGCCCCGACTTTACGTCGCCCCATTATTTCCACCACCCTCTGTGTGTTTATGTTCTCGAAGACGCGTGCTTAAATAAAAGCACACCACTTGGGCGGCGATATACTTTGAAGTGGTAAAAATTCGCAAATTATTCTGACTGCGCCTGGTACGGTTTTAAAGAGCAACGTCGAGTCTGCAGAGCGATTCTGGGTCAAGGAGCGTGTCATCTCGGGATATTGCCAGGGATATAACAGCGAATTGCGAGTCTGTGCTTGTTGACAATGGAGACGGTAGCGCACTCACAATTGGATAACAAGATTGTGGATACAACACGCACAAGTGGCTGCAGTGATACCTATGCTCTTCTATGTCAAGCTGGAGAATGTGTTTCTCAGCACTCGTTACGGCGGCGCTGCACCTACCGAGGAAGCGTTCCATCAGCCCGAGCGATGCCGAGCAAGAAATCCAGCTCGATCAAATTGTTGGGGGGCTAACTGGGCCGCGTGCACGCGAAACGGTTGATAAGCCGCGTTGGCGCGCGGCCTCGAGCGTCGATCATTAATTTTTCATTCCCCGCATCGCATCGCTACGGTCCCAGTCGGAACGCGGGCCGCTCTTCTTCTGTCATCCGTTTGATTAAAGTCTTCATATTTCACGAACCTGTTCCGGCGCTGAGCATGTATACGACACTCGAGCGTACAGGCAAAGGGAGGGGCCGCGCGCCCATCGGGCGTCCCGTGGTATCGTTCTGCGGAACGTAGGCTTTGCATGGGACGAAACAAATGGAAGAGAAAGGGGACAGGGCCGGAGACGGAGCGAGAGAGCCAGGGAGGACTCGCTATCAATGGTAATGGCTGTCCGAGCGGACTTATTTAGGAGCGCATACGAAATTATGCACGAGCAGTGCCAGGGAGATAGAGAGAGGGAGAAAGCGAGAGGGAAAGGGACGGGGATGAGGACGGCGGGGTTGGGCTGACGGAGAAAAAGGAACAATGAGCGGGGCTGCAGCCACGGCGGGCCGCGATTTGACAGATGTCAAGACAAAGTGAGCCGAGTGGCCGGTTAGCCTCCAGCCAGGAAAGGGGTGTGCTCGATATCAGACCGTGTGTTACATTTAAATGATTGATGAACGCGCTCAATGAGAATCACAGCTGGGTCACACACATATCTTCCTCGTGGTCGAGTGCCGGGACCACCGAGTCTAATCCATGGCCAGGCTGGCTACGCGACATGATGTAAACGTCTCTCTGTGCGCGCGCGCCTTACCGATTACGTGGATACGTCACGATGGTACGCAGTATGCGATCGTGGCCCTAAACGTTTTCGAATTTCGCGGGGGAATTGGACCTCATCGCGGGGAAGAGACTTGTAGGTATTTTGATTATTACCATTGGCGGGGTGTTCTGGAATTGTTCTTGGTACGGATTCCATATTCACCAGCAAAGGGAGTTCTAGGAGTCTCTATTCCTGCAAATTCTAACGTTGAGTATCCTTCTGTCTAAGCAATGAATCTGCTATGTACATACGTAGGTAGACTTGCGATGAATACGTTGGAGCAGAACCACGAGGGGAGCATGGCCTGAATATAGGGTAAATCCGGGAGACGCGGCCGGGCCAGAGAGTTGGTCGAAACAGTTGATTCTTAGAGAATTAATTGTTCAAAACCTTAACGCACATTTACATATACACAGATGTAGGGTCTGAATGTAGCCACTCGACCAACTCTCCAGCACGACCGCGTCTCCCGGATTTTTCCTATGCTTCTTGGGTGGAACCGGGATTGAGAGACATATACCCATGGATGTGGATAAATCTTAGATTATTAACCAGTAATGGTTTATCATTGGTAAGAGGATATTTTTTGGGGGGTGGGGGGCTGGGGTAATTGGCAGAAATCAAGGTTAATTTAAAGAATCAATGTTATCAGCGCGTAGGTTCGGTCAATTGACTAAAAGTTATTTGCAAATTTTATGATATACTTTCCGACGTTTCCGTCAATATTTCATTTGATAAAACTATTTCCTTGATAATGGTCTCAATATTGACGGAAACGTCGGAAAGTATATCATAAAATTTGCAAAGAACTTTTAGTCAATTGACCGAACCTACGCGCTGATAACATTGATTCTTTAAATTAAAAATTTTTTCGGTCGAAAATTTATAACATTTTATTTAGAAATCAAGGTTGTTTTGGGAATTTTTTTTGTAAGGAAAGTATACACGCAATCTTTGTAAAACTTTCAGGCAATATTATTATGTATTTCAAGAAGTGAGCAAGCATTCTTTGATAAAAAAATCATGCCGTGTCTGATTCCAAATGGCACAAGTGTTTCGGACCGGCCAAGTTGTTCAACTGCATGCAGGCCACTGCAGTGGCCTGAAACCAAAAAAAAACAATAGCCTTGTTTAACGTGAATTTTTTAGTAAAAATCGCAATTATTTTTTCAAACTCTCATCATTATCGTAATTTTTATTTCTGAATGCGGACTGAGGGCCATCCGTAGCATAATTTTATTAAAAACACAAAACTATTTGGTTGTTTGGCATCAGGCCACTATAACGGACCCTAGACTGCACGCTGTTGAACAACTTCTGCACCGAGGCCGGTCCGAAACACTTGCGCTATTTAGAATTACCTCGTTATTTGTATATCAGAAAGTGTTTGTTCACTTCTTGAAATATATAATAATATTGCCTGACAGTTTTAAAAAGTTTGCACCTATAATTTACTTACAAAAAATTCCCCCCAAAAACCTTGATTTCTGCCCATTACACCAGCTTCCCCCCTTAATGATTACAATTTTAACCCTTCGTTGACACACCATTTTCCGATCAACTTTAACACACCTGGGTGGCTCACACCCAGAACAATTTTTGAACGACTGCCATTCTGATCTGAAGAATCCAATCGTCAGGAAAAAAACTGTTCTGTAGAATGTATTCCAACAGTTTTTTGATTAAAATTTCATGAGTGTTCTCGTAAAAAAAATCTAGATTACCATATGTCGAGAAAGCACGAAAAAATCTTCAAAAAACTGTAACTTTTACAAATTTAAATATTAGAAGCTAAAAATCTATATAATATATTGAGAGAGAAAATAGTTTGTAAGTTGGTTTTGGAAAACAGGAATTTATTTTGCACATACAAGGTACAGAGCGTTAAAATCAGCATATAGGTGGTTCACACCCAGAGTGTCAACGAAGGGTTAAAATATCGCATCGGACTGTTCCGTTGACGAACTGTAAAACCGGCAACAGACCCCGGTAGAATGGTTTTCCAGGAACAATGCTCCTATCCTTCGTGTTATCCATTTCCGAGGAAAGAAGGTGCGCGTTGTAGTCGCTGAAAAAAAATAATCAACTGACCGGATAACAATTTGGTTGAACTTGAAACGAGCGGAACGGCTAGGTGGTCGTCGCGGGCCGCGATTCAGAACGGCGCCGCGGCCGCCAGATCATAGAGCAATTTGGTGTAGTGGCGTGTCGTGTGATTGATCTGCAAGGACGATAAACATTGCTCGACCACGCAGCGAAATGACGTATACTCGCGTATTAATATCCGTGATGGAGGAAGGTGGCCAGCTGTGCAACCACGGGTGGTGGTTCGTTCACATAAATGACGCGACGCTCATTTGTCTTTGAGGATGGATTCACGATTCAAATAGAGACAACGCTTCTAATCAATCTCTTGGTAAAACGCGTGCGTGCCTATCTGCGATCGCGGGCAGGACGATGCACTCGGTTAGACGCGTTCCTCGCATACTGGCCTCGTCCTCTTTTTGCCCCTCAGCCTGACACCTTTCGCCCGGCCTCTGCGCTCCGCTTTAAAACTGCGCCGCGGATCCACGTCGGAATTCCTTCCTACCCCGCGGTTTCCAGCGAAATGTGCTCGTCGATGCCGCGATTAATTAACTGCGATCTGAATTTTCCCTGGTTTAACGCCCGAAATCAATTTGCGTCGAGCCACGGCGGCTCAGCGGAACGTTATCCGATGGAACTTTATTTATTTTTAATATCCCCGTGCCCCCAAGCGAGCCAATCGATTTCACACTTACCGTTGTTCTTCTTATACGGACCGGTGCGTTGCATCCCTGCGAGGCGCTGTGTGTCAGGTGTTGTGTATTTCTTGCAGGCGTTACGCCGCGAGCATCAATCGGCCGACGCGCCAACAGCTGAGATTTTATTCGCGCGCGTAATAATCTGCATGGTTCCGCGGGGTGGCAAGAACCCATATTATTAGCCGGGGTGGAACGGGAATTGCCATTGAATTCGGGGGAAGAGCCGGTGCCGATAACCAAGCGGGAGAAGAGAAGAAGGCACCAAGGTCCTGGCCGATGAAAAAGAAGAATGAGGCATAAGATGAGAACTGTGCGGTTTCTTTGCTCAGGATGATTCCGTAATTAACTTTTTTGTGGGCCGAGGCCTTTCTGTGCTCTGTTCGGTTCGTCTCGGGAACGAGAAGCCTGCCAGCGTATGTGTCCACTACAGAGGGTTCTCTACGGGCTTCTCTCGCGAAGAAAATAGAGATTCTTCAGTGTTCGTTCTCTGGTCACCGGTGCCCTCCGTTTTTCCTAACAGCTGGCCTGTTCGCTCGTTCGTTCGGGACGCCCGCCTTTGGAATTAAACTCCTGGCAACTCGAGTGAAAAGTCTCATCGACGTGCTCAATGAAGGAACGGCTCGAGATTCGTCGGAGGGACGTCGAGCAATATCTTTGATAGAGTTTCAATGCGTCCGTGCCGGCCGGGCGCGGAAGATGGCGTCCGCAGTTGCACAGGCCGCCGCGGACCTTAATATAGATGTTCATTTGGATAATTGAAATCATTCCGTCTGCATTTCATGCGCCGTTGCTCGCCTCGTTCCGGCTTGATCATAGTAATCGGTATCGCGTTCTGCAGCAAGATTGCATCGTTCGCGGGGAACAATTGACTGGCCCCGGCCGAATGTGCATCACCGTCACGAATGTCGTTATCGTTATCGATTACGTCTGATTTGCGGCTCTCGACGGTAGCGATAACCTATGGCCCCGTCTCGCCCGTGCGGGCCTCTTTCGAATCGTCCGCTCATGACAATCCGATTACGTACACGTAATGTCCCTTCGACCGTGTCTGGCCTAATTAATCGAGCTCTGAACCAGTTTAATCAACTTGACGATTAAGAGTCCACTCCCCTCGGAGACGAGTCCGCTCGCTTTGTTTTATGAATATCAGTGTCGATTCACGGTATGTATTGGTAATTGGCATCCGTTGAGCTTTCGCGGTTCAAACGTGCCCCTCAAGCAGCAAACACAATATCAAGTGTTGTGAGTGGTGTGGTTGCGAGGCAGAGTGAACTTTGGATTAACATAGCATACAGATTTTGTTGGCTATGGCAATCAAACCTCTCCTCCCTCTACCCGAGAATGTATTTTTCTGTGGAACTAGGAATATTCATTTATTAAAAGTAAAGACTTGTGGGAAAGAGAGTCGCTAGAGAATGTCACCCTATTTTCGTAGGAAATGACGTGATTGCTTTGTTTGTTATTTAACAGAGTTTTGTTTATGTGAAAAGGGTAAGGGGCAAAGGGGAAATGTCACGTAACAGCTTTATCGAGAAAATTTAGTGTTTTGTTCTAGCGCGGAGTGGGCATTACCTGTTTTTAATCAGTATACCAAAAGTCTAACGTTATCTTACGTGAGCATTTGAACTTTATAACCCTTTGTGATTCGACAGTTCTGTAGTCCCAGTTGTCAGGGACGAAATATGTTATACATCGCAAAATCACGAAAAATAAACATTCACCGTTTCCCCCCTTGCCCTTAAGGTAGTTCCTGAATAATCTTCTATATTACAGAATTCTTTCAAATTTCGTACAAAACTAATTTGGAATACAAGAAACCATTGTACAAAGTTTAAAATCGATTTACCGCATAGTTATCGAGAAATTGTTAATTAAAGTTGACGCATTTTAACACGGTGGCACATGGCAAAGTCAAAAAAAGAGGGTTATAGTTTCAGTTTTTCTTCTGAAACAGGAAAACCATATTTAAGAAATGTACCAAAATTGGCACAAAAGTATAAGAATTTATTAATTTCTGCAAAACTGACCGCATAGTTTCTTCGTAAATGCCCATAAAAAATTAGGTTTACGTGCAAATTTTTCAGAAATACGTAGAGCAATCAACGTGGCAACGTCGCGCAATCGATGTGTTTAGACATTTAAATATCGAACGATGATTCAAATTCATATGAAGACTAATTATATTGTAAGACATATTAGTTATCCGAAATTTATAGTTAAAATATTAAATAACATAAATAAGATAATTACTACTATACAATTTACTAAGTGAAACCACTAAAATTAAAATCATATTTTATTAAATAATGAATCCATTTACTTAAAAAGAAATGTTTAATTAAATACTAGTACAGAGTTGATAACAGAGATAGGCAAAAAATTATTTGAATTAAAAATTTCGCACACAAATTTTTATTTCAAATAATTTTTTGCCCATCTCTGGTTCATACATATGGTGTATACAAACACTTACAACTGAATATTAATTAAGAAGTTAGTCATTCGAAGCATGTTTAAAAAATTCAATGATACTATTCAATACTTTAGCACATTTTGTTATGATGGGTTTGCCACCATTTTTTTGGGATAAAATTTCAATGATGCCATCTTTTCCTTTAGTGACATATATGTCACGAAGCTGATAATAAGTAATTCCTGAATTAGCAATTTTATTTATCATATAATTTGAAAGAACACTTTTCACGTCTTTAAAACTTGCAGCATATCGGAATGTTATAGATCTCTGAATAACATTATTCACAGAATATGTATATAACTTAGTAGAGAAACAGGAGACGGTGTGTACAACGAAGTGAAATCGGGCACGATTTTGGTCCAAGGAGAACAGGTTGATCGACTGTGCTCCATCATCGAAAATATCGTTATCGTTATCAGATTGATATGCTGCTGTGGCAGTTATGTCGCGTCACGTGGTTCACTCTTGACGAAGGTAGGGAAATGAGATTATACTCTCGTTTGGAAGTGACATATTGACAAAAGGATATATTCATCGATTGGCACCCGGCCGATAGAATGAAGTTCTCAACGACTCAGCAACCATCGCCCGACTGAAAAGATTCGGATTAATCAACCGCCCCTTCCGGAGAACAAATCGTTTCCAATTCGAGCGGTATATTATTCCAATTTTCTCGTTTCCCATTAATATAACGATAACGTCCGTTCTAAAAATTTCTGAATAAAAGCAGTTATCCCAGAATCTGCATTCCGCAATATTATTTCAAACCTTACCGAACTGCCGCTGCTTTCCTCAAGTTAACCACATTAATTTATCCGCAATGCATTAAAAGGAAGAGATTTAGAAAGAAGGGAGTAAAATGAAGAAATTTAAATCTTCGAGCAAACTACAACCTTCTGCGTTCAATTTCTGGTTATCTTCGAGGTAACAGTGGAAACGAGAAAATGGAAGTAGGTACCTACACCTACGAGCTCACGCATACGTACACAATATGTATTCCGAAAAGGCAGAGATGCTTAGCTCGAAAGCCGAAAATTTATTTTCACGATAAAATGTTCGCGATGTACTAAATCAATCACTCTTTGACTATTATTTCCAGAAACGTCGGCAGATAGGACTTTTAAGCGAAAGCTTCGGGTTAAGTGAAAAATTGAAAATCCGCTTGTTTAGATAGCGTCGCGACCGCACAAATTACTTGCATCGATCGTTGAATACGAGGGAACTGTTTATTCCACACACAATGCACGGTTACACGAGCGAATGAGGTAGGCTAGGTTGCATAACGTGTGCACACCGGCCCCGAAATACATCCACCAGTCCCAAGGGATCAGTTTCTAGAACAAGATTACGTCACGGTGTTTGTAAAACGATTGGTCGCTACTACACGACTCCACTTCATCATCGGTAACGTCGTTATCGTTATCGGATTAATTGCTTCGACGAAGTTCTGCCATTCCCGCGGTTAACCGTCTGAGTGGTAAATTACAAGAAGACCGACTTTTCGATCCCGCGGCGCACCCCGATTTCATTTATTTCCGACAAACCTGTCAAGTTACAGAACCCAAATCGCTGACTATGTTAGAACCAGATAATCTCGAAATGCTACAGTTCCGGCACGTTTTGGTTTTGGTCTATAGTTTATGGGGATGATTCTATTTAATTTTTTAAATAATGACTTGTTTTGATCTTGAAACTGTGAATTGTAGTAGAGGGATGACTATGAAATTGCGTCTGCTTTTGAGGAAGTCGATGGTTGGAAAATTTGAGAAGAGATATACTGCTGGATAGTATTTTCTGTCGATCGGTCACGTGAAAAGTGAAACGATATTCGTGTAGGAAATAGTGTATCACTTGACACGTAAATATAGCATTGTTTTGAATTATCAATTATTAGTTAGAAGCAGATGGCGTATTGTTTCAAATTTAAGAATTAGTAAATAAGCGTGTCGCCAAAAAAAATGTGTCGCAATAAATTAGCCGTCGTTTTCAGTTTTCTAGAGGTGTATCAAAATTTCGTGTATTCAAATTGTTTTCTCTGTCTTATTTACCTCTTATACGATTTTTAAGAAGATTGTATATGCCTCTTCTTGGGCATTTGTTTTTAATTAATAAACATATATTCGGCAAAATATAGTGCCAAGCAGTAAACGAAGGATGTACGCTAGAATTCGAAATCGATATCTTTGACAAACACGCGCCTCTTGCAATCGTGCAAACGGATTTGCGCGCATCGATTGTGAATACGAAAGCAATTCGTTAAAAGTCGTAGAATGGTGTTCCATTATCACTCGTAATTAGTGACATTCTGTATGCGCTGCCTAATTGGACCTATAGGAATAAAGTAATGATACGTAAAACGCGAAAATAAAAGCAATCGTCTTTGACCATTGGAATGCTCGAAAATAAGCAGAAACGTGTACGTGTTTGAAGAGCACGTGCAAACGGTCCGCGATGGTTTCCAGTACGGAATTAAACTTTACGCTTATTAAACAGTACGGAACCAAATATATTTTTAATACATTTTTAATGTACTTAGTTCGGATGGAGGGCGTTATGGAGGACTTAAAAAGCTTTGCAATAAGAAAAAGTATATCACGTAAGTAATTTCCGAATATGTACTTACTAAGCCATCTGTGTGAAGTTTCACAAGCTTAATTAAAGTACACTCCTGTATATAGATGCTAGATATTTTATAAACGAAGGAAATATGTTACGCGTAATATTTCAATTTTACCTGTAGCAGAACGTGTACGTAGAAACGACTTTTGTTATGACTCAACGATGCTAGGTTTGAAAGTCACCTCTGTTTACACGGCTCGGCCACGATATCCCAACACTTCGAAAATACGTACGCGTGTATTGTCTCGCGAGTCCTGCCGCCTGGCTGCTCTCCCCCCACCAAAGCTAATATTCGCGACGTACAGCGGCAGGGCGCGGGGGTCATTCGTTCCGTGGACATCGTTGAGTTAAGACGTTTCGATAGCTAGCTGCGTATTTAAATGGTACGCGTACTAATCATTATTAGTCTCCTTCTGTACTCTCTATCGTCACTTGCTGCTACCATTAATAAAGTTTCGTCCCGAAATTGATTAAATATCACGAGAAAACCGTTAGATCTTCGTCGCGTATTCCCTTCGTTGCTTTACCGATATTTCTGCAAATTTAGTGCACACATATCGTGTCTCGCTATTCAATTATATCCCTTATCGGGCATATTTCAAGTTTATTTTATGTTTAATTGCCTTACGAATGTTTTAATGCTTTTGTTTCAAACTTGTTGCATTGTTAGGTTACAGGCGTTGAGGCTGGCATCGAAAGCAAAGGGCAGGCGACGCCATGACACTTGCTGGTTAATCTGAACGGTTCTTGGATGGCGTCTGGTTTCATTCCTTGGAAAAAGGAGACAGCAATACGTGTGGTATACGTATTTTTCTCGTTATTTTATTGAATCATTGTTGGCTGTGAGGGTGATGGGTAACTTTGCAGTCGGTTAATATTGGGATGATATGGGAAAAGATTGATTTATGATAAATTGAATAATTTTAATCAGATTTATTTACAAATTTTAAAATGGTGTCAGTAGATGTTTACGAAATATTGGAATGATCGAATTCTATTGCATTTCGGTCGCGTTTACGTAGAATTCAACGATATTTCAATGATTTTTAAGAATCTATCTATATGAAGTTGATGTAATTGCATTTACCTTCGGTTTTGGATGCAAGTTTTGTTTTTTATGCACAGAAACTGCGTAGTTGATCAATGACATGCTATTCAAGCATAAATAATTAAGGAATTTTGATTCTTGCCATGAATTTTTGATATTTATAATGATCGTGATATATTTTAAAGTATTACTCGAATAACACGAACGTGCTTACAACTTTAATGACGAAAGCCACTACAATGATTCATTTAAATGTAATAATTATTTCTGAAGTAATATATTTTGGATAATATCGTGTGAAATGTAAAGCTGCTCGTATCGAGCGAGCATTCTGTATTTTCGCATCACACCTTGTTTTCTAAATAACGAGGAGCGAAAATCCCTTGGCTGGTTCCAAGAAAAACAATATTTCCTCGCGACAAACACTCGAGGAAACCACACCCTCTTATCCTATTTATTTTTCAGAGATTGTGACCACGTGCAATGTGGCCAAATAGAGTCAGTGCTTATGACGTTCGAAGTTTTTCGTTTTAAAGAGCACAGTTGCTCATAGTAGAGCGCCGTTAACAATTTTGGGATACGCGAGGGTAGAGTCAGTGTTTTCTACGCAATTTATATTCTTTCACGAGCGTCGCGGCTCTGACCTTCGAATCGCGAAACTAGAATCTTTGGGGCGCGTTGGTAGTCTACGTATTTCTTTATTTTTTTTAATTTTGAAAGCGAAACTCGTTACCGGAAATTAGAGTCACTCCGTCAGCTGAAGATGCGATTTGTGCGCAGAATATTAATGGCAAAATGTAAGTATCTATGTATTTCATTCAATTCCATTAAAGTAGAGTTCATTCCTGAAAATTTTAGAAAGAAAAAATTAAAAAAATTAAAAAAATTGATTGTTAGAATAGAATCACCAAGCAATTAAAAACCAACAAAACTTTTATTAATTTTAATTTTTAATATTTAATTTTTTTCTTAAAATGTCTAAACGATAAAAAAATTCGTTAGTTCTGAATTGCTTCGTGGTTCTTTATTAGAGTTCAAACAATCGTAACTGTAGAAAGAAATTATAATCGTGTTCTGTTCCTTCGTTACAGTCTGGGCGTAGCTGAGCAGCCTGATGACTTCTTCTGAGCAGCTTGATGACTTCCCCTGAGTAGTAGCAGGGGTGTTGGCGTCTCCGTCACCGGGGCACAGCGAAATGTGAGTTCGCATGCATTATAGTTCCTCTGGTCACTCAATCATGTCGTAGAACGTTTGGTCCAAATCGACACGAGTGACCGGTTGTATACGTGCTTTGGCGAGCGTAATGACCGCGGGTATGGTAACCATGCCCGTGAATTGTAACATTTTGGCTGTGTATGTATTTATTAGACGAGGGCTAGGGTCTTCTTGTACAGCGCACCTTTTCAATAGAATCAAATTATAATCATAATTTCCGAGATAAACGGTTCCTAATGCGAATGTTTATCATTGATCATACATTGATGTAGATATTTATTAAATAATGCACATAAAGGTGCATAACAGCTGAGAAGGTATTGGTATGAATATCAATACGGCTGAATGCTAATTTTTATGTAACGAAGAAGTCTGATACTTTCAGACTCCACAGCTACGATCATTTTTATTTAATATGTAGTGTAAAAATCGGATGCCCTCCGATTTCGTCATTCCGCCGATTGTATTGACTTGAGTTTGTTTTATTTTTCTGATACTACGTTTTAAAAGTAATTTGATGTCTAAATGATGATAAAGGCGTAATTCCTTTCTTATAAAGGTCACTCGTTGCGTACAATAGAATAATTAATTTCCATGTGCAAGAAGACAATTGAGGGTGAGCAAATTTCAGATTCAAAGTAATTAGCATGGGAACACACTTTTTTGTTTTAAGAAATTTACTTTGACGATGGAATCGCTCGTTTTAAATTCCTTAAGTAAATTCTTCATGATTTAGAGTCATTTTCATAAATAATACATTTAGATAAATTTAGAGTCTTTTTCTTGCTAATTGAATGTCGAGTAGAGTGCTTTTTCTTGACGATGCAGTCCAAAGTAGAGTCCTTTCTTATTTATCAAACTTTAAACTATCCACAAATTGAAAGTCGAGCCACTTTGCTTAATAATGTAAAATGAAAGAATACTAGCGTGCTAGACACTATAGAGACTAATCATGTTTTCTAGTTGAGGATTTTCAGGATATCTTTCCGTACCTATTGCCTTTTAACTCATCCACGTGCCCATGCGCTACTTGGGTGGGTGAAAGCAATGGGGCACGATGACTTTCTTTACTAAATAATTACATTTTGGCGGCTGGCATTGTGTTAGTGTATCGTGCACGTCGCATTTTCCACCTGTGTGTGTTTGTGTGGTTAGGCGGTGGAATTTGCGTCGGTGAAAGATTCTCATCAAAGATCATGTTAACGAAACTATAACATTATATTATTATTCATGGTAATAACGATACCAATGTATCATATTCCTTGTTGCACACGATGATCATTCTAGTAAATAATCTTGGAATATGAAACTTAATCAATCTCGTACAAGTAAACGAGAAAGTAATAACGATTGATGTATGTACCTAATACGTACAATGCACATTATGAAGTAATCCATTGTTTGAAATTGAAAATAATTAATTGCTATGTAAACCATACGTACACGCAATGGTCACTGCCTTTGCCAGCCGATTTCAATGAAAACTGGTACGTACTTGTTAGAGTGTGATTGTGGCCAAGCTCGGGTGACAGAGTTGTCCCGGGACGGTCTCTCTAGTGTAGGCTTTTGCACCCGGGCGGCGATGCTTGAGAATCGTGGAGTGGGTTGACTGATGATTGTGTTTGAGAGACTGTTTTGCCATTTTTTTAAATATAGGTTTTGTGTAGGATAGGTAACTTACCTTCTGGTACGAATGTGTGACTTAAATATAAGTAGGTAGGGCCGGGGCAGGTCGTCGTATTCTCTGATCACATGTTCCCCCGCGCGATGACCTGCTTTCAGGAAATTTGTGAGAAAAGTCGACGGCCAGACTAGCGCGAGTGGGGTATGCCCTCGCTTCTAGCCTCGCTATGTCGACTTTTTGACGCCAGTGAGACATTGCACATTGTCGCTGGTCGCGGTCGGCAGGACGGGCTTGGGCACGCTATTAACTTTCAGAAGGGCGGGCGGCCGAAGCAAGAAGTGGCCAAAGAGCCGAAGATAGCCCGGCCAGAAAAAGGCCACATCATGTGGGCTAGGCCAAGAATGGCCCTGTATTCTCGGATGCAGGGTCATTCTTCTTAGGTATTACTTTGCCATTATGCTCGCCGGTAGTTGTAGTAGAGTAGTTTGGTTGGCGATAGGCTGACCCATCGACACCTCCTCTCCTGAAATTGAGCACACCGTGTTTTCAATTAGGATTGCGAAGAAGATTACGGGGCCAGTTAGTGTTGCGACTAAATGTTGATTACGGTTTGAATTAGCGTTGCGAATCGAGTATTCCCCGCGTTTGGTTCCAGCATAGCGTTGCGAATGAATGTCGAGCGTGGTTGTTTGTAGTGTTCCGAAAAAAGAGTCGCGATTGTTTTTGAGATTGTTCTTGTATTTTGAATTGGAGTTACTAGAGCTTGATTCATTTCATTACTTCTGATTCGTGGTATTTTTTTTATTAGAGTTGCGATGCGACTGATCGCGTTTTTTAATTACTTGTTCTAGTTTGGTATTTAATATTTTTTTCGAGTTAGTGTTGCGATGATGACTGGTCGCGTTTGTAATTAGAGTTGCGACCCCAATGCCCCGAAACTGCCCTGAGACATGTCGGGAGACATGTTCCTGGGGAAAAGAAGTCCCGAGCAGCTGGCTTTGCTGCACATGGGACTTCACACAGCCTTCAGGAAGGCTGCAACGAATTAAAGTTAGAGTTGCGTATTGCGAGATACAGGTGCACTGAATTTTTATTAGTGTTGGGAAAAATGAAACCACCCACGTGGTGGTTCTCGGTAGCTTTTTATATTTGTTAGAGTAGTGTAGCTCCTTGGGAGCTTTTTCATGTGCTATTCGGGATTTGTATTGAGTATAGTAGAATTTTCAGTAATGAAGCACCATCCGAGAATTTTGAAGTTGTTTGAGAAATTAGTGCTGCGAGTAGTCCAAAGTCCTGGTGACTATGCTCGGGAGTTAATTTTAGTCTTTAATAAGTTAGCGTTGCCAAAGAAAGAAACGGTCCACTCACGGTTTTCTTGCATTAATGAGGGGACAATGATCAGCTGCGCTTCTGCCTACTGATTACTTTTTATATTTGACATTCCTTTATTGGCCACAAATCAATTCAGTGCTCAGATTTTCAGCTTCGGTTTTAAGGAATTAGCGGGCGAGGCCTGTAGTTGACACAAAAACTTTTATAAGAGGGACATCTTCTGTTAAAAATGTCGTATGAAAATTGTTTTACGATGGAAAATAATAGAAACTTGTAGGAGACTAATTTAAACGAATCAAAGTCGGTAATAGATTAATAGCACATTCGGCAACCTGCACTAGTGATATGAAACATTTTGTTTTAAGTCGACTTCGTAGCTTTTTCTTATACAACGACCGCTAATTCCTTAAAACCGAAACTGAAAATCTGAGCACCGAATTGATTTGTGGCCAATAAAGGAATGTCAAGTATAAAAAGTGACAGAGGATTCAGTGTTCGAACGGAGAGGAGAATACTATTGGAATTAGCAAAGTTGATTTCACAATCTTTGCGTGAGAACATTCTTAATGTTTTTCGTGAATTACAGGTACAATTGGAATTAGCAAAGATGATTTCACAATCTTTGCATGTGATATAGCTAACTCGTTACGCTACCGTGTGTAATCACGAATTAATTGAATCCCAGGAAGGGAAGCGCAAAGGCTACTATATTTGACTCCTGTATTATGTATCACGAGATTCTCTTTTAGGTGCCTTCCGGTGCAGTTTCTATAATGAAGCTGATTTATCTTGCGTATTCACCAGAATGGTCCGACGAATCCCGCTTAAACTTCAGGCTTTGTCTGACGCTTAAAGGGGATGATGGCGGGGGCGGAGAGGGGGCAGTTTAATTCATCCCCATTGCGGCACTTGAGTACGTAGCGCGATACGATAATTCAGAGGCAGTCCTTTGCTATTAATTCCATCGAATTCTCACGCGACACCTTCAACGACCCGTAATGCTTTTGAGACGATAACCCCTTTCTTTTCGACGGCGTGGGGATGGGACATGCACGTTATCTCAGACAATCTACGAAATTTCGAGGTAGAGTAACCCGCGGCGCGTTCGGTTTCACTATGGAAAAGCGAACGGGACAACGAACGTTGCGACCAGGCACATCGTATTAACGGTAACGTCGCATGAACGTCACGGGGGTAGCGTTGCGGTTTACATTCACTCGGGCAACCCCCTAACCATTACGCGTGACGTAACCTAACATCCTATTATTGTTATATGTATAGATGCGCAGAGTGGTATACTATTATGCATATAATCGTGCAGAGTGTTCGCTACTGACGGACGATTATTGTTTACGGTTACCAGCCCTTCAACCTTAATCAATTCACCAGCCTTACGGAGGGTGACGTTCGGCGACGCGCTTTTTAATTTTTTACCTCGATAAACTGACAGGGGAGAGGTCGTTGAATAAAGTGGAACTAAATTATAACATTGATATATATTCTCGAATATTTGATATTAAACCTAGTGGCGACTAGATAAATATTATGACCCCCTACCAGCTGAATTTCAACTTGTCGCCCTTTCCTCGTTAAAAACTAAGTGTCACCACAGTTGGCCGCTCTGAAAGGACGTCCATTTACCTGCTCGAAATAATGCGGACCGTTCGGTCGACGCGGGGTCACTAGTTTCGCGTTGACGGCTCGACGACGCACTAGAAGGGCGAGGAGGAACAGAAGTACGTGGAGATAGGTGGTTCGTATCAATAGTAACGTCGAGTGGTCGCCGCAGGGCGGCATTGCGGTTTACATTCACTCGCGCAACCCCTTCCCACCGCGCGTAACGTAACGTAACGTTCTGTTCTGTATGTTCAACGAGCTGGAAGATCCATATCTCACTTGAGGGGTAGCTCTTAGGGAGCCGCATGTATATACATGCAGGCGCGAGTGCATGCTCGCGAGTAACGCTTAATGCCCTTGCCCTGTGTGCGCCTGTGCACGGGCACGCGCTGCAACCCTTACCAGATCGGCCGGGGTGCGTGTGCACGCAGATGCACGCGCCCGAACACGCATGTTGCCGCTCGTATAACCCGAATGTCGCGTAACCTCGTCCTCGTCCTTTTCGACTTCATTCTTCTCCCTCTTCCCCGGCACTCGCCCCTTTCTCCTTTTGTCCTCGCCGTTTCCGCGTTCTCTTTCTCGACCCCAGAATATCTTTACCCGTTTCTCGCTTCGTCCCCTATCTCCCCCCCCCCCTCAATGACCGCCCTCCTATTTCATCTCCTTTCCCCTCGCGACAGACCTGTTCTCGGGGCGAAGATTACGCTATTTCTTTATAATGCACACATTCACCAAAGCTATTGCAATCTCGTTCGGTCTCGTTCCCGCGTTATCGGCGGGGGAAAAGTATTTTCACGGTTGTGCAACACCAGCGGAGAGGGAGAGGTAGCCGGGGGGGGTGAGAGGGAACGGGTACCGCCCCGCGGAAATCTTCTCGTGAGAAAATCACGCGCCGCCATAAATTCACCGTTAAAACGGAATCGTTCCGGGCACGTTTTAGTTCCTCCTTTGTCTCCGTCGGATGTTTACAGGTGCATGCGGCTCGCGACTGAGATAGGGCGAGAGGCCTGAGTGAAATAAGATTGGGCTTATGGGGGTGACATGTTTTCCCAATTCGCCGCCCGGAAGCTCCGTATGCCTAGTGGATTTTCTTGTCGACGCTCGGCGAACTTCTCGCTGCGGCTGGTGCTCTCGTGGCGACACAACATTTTTCGTTCCCATAACGATTACTTTTGTATACTGTGTTTCCTGAACGTGCCAAGCGAGGGAGACGATTATAGAACGGAAGGTGTACGAATGGGAGAAGTTTTTAATTCTTCACGATTATCGAAGAGTGTTATACAATTTCGCCGAGTAAACATCGTTCGGAAGGATCTACCGTAAAATTATTTTCAGGGAAACGTTCACTGTGCCGTTTAGTTTCCTACATTCGTTTCCCCTCGCGTTAGATTCTTCAGTTTTAAACGGGTACGTTACTCTTATATTTCCTCTGTAGCACGGTGTAGACTGTGTGCCTCGAAACCGGTGGACAAAGCACGAACGCCAATAACTCAAAAACTCTCGCCTATGAATTAGGCGCACGCGATTCCGTTACCATCTTCGCCAGACAGGAATTATTAATCATACGTGCGGTAGAGCAAGTCCAGGTGGTTGACTTTCGGTACGCAGGTGCTATTACGATCTGATCAGATGGCATCAGGAACATCGAGAACGCGATAGCTAGAGTATTTAGAAACGTTTCGAGTAACTCATTGAATCCAATGCTTCTACCACATAGAGGGCATTAATTTTGAGTTAATCCTTGAACTTAATAATACAGCTTTCATGACTCACGATCTGAGACCTCTACATGCTATTAACACCGGTGTCCCGGAGCTCGCCCGAAATTGTATGTTGAGGAACGTACAAATTGTCTTCGCGATTTTCGAGATGAAAAATTAATTTCACAAGAGCCTAGCAATTTTTTTTTATTGCACTTTCCCAGGAACGTGGAGATTTTCATAACAGGACGGAAGTTCGACGTCAAGGATTCTCTTCTTTTCGCGAAACCGTGCTAGTCGCGGTATACAAGCACCCGCAAATCGTGACAAGACAATAGAATCGTGTTTCAATGGCGGTCTTTCAAGTTCCGTTAAAAACGAGTCAATGTACTTTTTCAAAAGTAAATGGACGGCTACTCCAGTGGAAGCCGTATTCTTTTTCCCCCTTCTGCTACGACGTCTGTCGATACGGACAATTTACTTGTATGGCTAATGAAACTACGCCGGATTGTTCCTTGGGGCATTTTTACCAGTGAATCCACTGCCGCGCGCGTGAAACTGTCAACAATATCTGTACCGAACAGTCGCACCGAAACATTACATTGTAAAATACCGTGCACCAACTCATCTACATCCTAGCGTTAAGAAATTAATTAACTCATTGGCAACTGAGAAATACGTACCGATTTGCTTCACTTCGGAGTTCACTATCCGGTAGGAAATTGAGTCTGCAAGAGCTTGAGGAAGGTGTCGATGTATCCATCTCCTATTCAGAAAAATTCTGTACGGTAATTAAAATGATATACGGCGATCTCTACGGGCGAACATCTTGAAGACACATGCAAGTTGTTCCTAACGATCGCGGTTGTACCCCCGAGGCGCCAGAGGGTGTACGCACGCCCTCATCGGCGAATTTTTAAACGTCATCAAAAACCGGCCCCGGTCCCTCGCTTTAATTGATGCTCTCCATTTTTTCCCGCTTTTGTCTAGCCCAGAGATTTATGATCAGCTGGCCGGACGCGGGCGAAAGAGGGGGGAGGGCGCAGCAAGGCCGGCGTCGGTTTCTTTGAGCGCGATTCTCAGCGGGGGATCTCCTTTCTGGCACCAACAAAACCACCGACGCCCAACAGCACCTTTTTCATCCTTCTGTCCTGATCTCTGTCGGCCTTGTCTCCGCCGTATCGTCTCGCTGGCCACATTCTCTTGTAATGCGTGGCCACCGATGCCATATGCGTTCGTGGCGCGGTAACAAATGGGACGAAGTCGAAACTGGGCTGGCAGAGCGACTTGATTGGCGTTGCGGATTGCTCTATGGTAAATTCACGATGAATATGTACAAGAAATACGGGATTGATTAAAGCATTTATTAGAATGGTAGCATTCTTCATCGCATAGGTTTGAGTTGTTATTAAGAAACTCATGGGCCTTCTCCGAGCCCCTATTTGCCTCCGAAATGTCAGCCCTGTCGCTGTAAGGTAGGACGAGCGAAGATTTATCGTAGAGGTTTAACCAGGGGTGTAAACTAGATGCAATTACGGGTGACACCTTTCGTAGGCGAGCGAAAATACGCAACGAAACATGTGTCGAAGATAATTTCGACGTACCGGAGGGGCACGCGGTCCCCGACCATCCTGAGAATGCAGCTTCGAATTTATGTCAGCAGCATAAAAGCCGTTCGCCGGATAGAGGATCAGGGTTTACGCTGCCACGATAAAATGCATTAGCGTGCTCGATTATTTACAAGCGCGTAGCAGCTCGTTTCTGGCCGATTTTTCGAGCTGCCCCGTAAAACTTCGTATATTGGGTCCGATCTCCGCGGACACTTAACGCGCTATTCGTTAAAACTGCTCGCTCGTTTTACGGCGCCACTTAAAGCGGGCATACGTTTTTTTTTTCTGCGCTGCCTAACTGCGGGACGATTCGCGTTATTTAACGATTCTGCCCCGTGGTAATTTAATCGAATTTAAATATGGCGCCGAGAGTCCGGTACTTTTAACGAGACAATTCCAAGGAACGTGTTGGCTTATGAGCGAAATCAGGTGGCGATCATTTCGTGGCAGAAACTTAGGGTGCTTTTAAAATGATTTTAAAAAGTTTACGAGCGTACTTCGGACTGCGATATTGAAGAAAGATTGTGGATAAAGTACAGCTTCGAAATTTGTCGTTTTTCGAATTATTGGGACAGTGGTTTCTAACCTCTTTTGAGTCGCGACCCCCTTTTATAATATTCAAATAAGGTAAGGTAAGATATTACATATATTAAATGTATTAAATATATTTAATAATATTATATTTTATATATACTTAATAATGTTTAATATACTTAATTATCTTATTTATTATATATAAATTATTTTTTTCATTTATGAAAAATCGGGGTTACATTATTAATAGAATATGGCAATGTAACCGTATTAAAATAAATAAGTCCTAAGAATCGTCAACTAAGAATAATCGCGGCGACAACCCAGTAAACACTTCCCGACTCACAGGTTGGGAACCACTGTATTAGAATTCTGCAAGTCTCTTCTTAGCTTGTAAGGTATACCTGTGATTTTTTTATTTCACTTTTAAGACCCCTGAATAGAAGTACGTAGATAAAATGCCGATTTTGGATTTAAAAATGTCCCGTCAAAAATAGTCGGTACTCTTATAGTTACAGGCGCGCCGTCGCAATTAATGTAGAAGAGACCGTATTTTTGAATCGTTATTTTTAGAAATCGCCTGACAACTTTGAGGGAAACTCTTGGATTTCGGGGAACCTTTTATAAATTTCACACGATCAACGTCGGTGATTCGGCGAGAATGTGGCAACCGTCTATTTTGAGTTCTTTCCGTATTTGTCTTATCGGTGTCCATTAACGTGGCGGTTCCACTATCAGCCGTTATTATAGTTGGAAACACTTCGAGGCTCTGGTCTCGGCAATGCGCCTTTTCATAACTTATCGGTTTCGCAATTTACATTAAAGACTCGTCGTCTAACAACTCTCAAAAATTCCTGCAGCAGTTTAAAAACAAAACGATTGTGGCACGCAGAAATTCAGGCGAGTTCTCCCGAGTTAAAAACGAATTATGTATATCGATTCTGAAAGTGGCGAGAGTCACCAGCATAGTACAAGGTGCGTGGTGCTGAGTTGTTAATGAGACCTTTTAACCTGGCATAAAAAGAAATATCGCCGGCAAACATAAAAGCGGAATCAATATTTCAAATCCTTCAACGCAGACAATCGCTGGTATAATCCACATGGGAACGCGGTGAGAAAAAAAAATGTGCTGCGAGCCGCTGCGACGAGGACAGGCGAATAAACCGTAAATTGGGATCGATTCAGCGTTACACGGGCACGTGAATCGCGCTCAACGACGTTTTTCAATGTGACCGCAAATCGATCCGCCTTATCGATGAACGAGTGACCCATGTAAATTCGCAAACATCCACGAAACAAAGAACTCCCTGGTCGACCTAATCGTTGGAGCCCGTCGCGTCCCAGCGATCGTCGGCCAAACGAACGGTATCGAATTGAAGAATCAGGCGCACACGCGGGAAAAGAGACGGTCGTGCGAGAGGAGAGACAATTGTCTCTCCCGCGATCGTTCCCCAGGGCAGCACGCGGAAACGCTCGAATTATCCCTTTCGAGCGTGTGGCCGGCGATTCAACAACGACTATTCTATTAACTGCGAGTCCTTCTTCGATCCCTCACATCTATTTCAGATTTATCCAATCGGATTTATCCCCGATCGATCCCCTCCGCACGACATTTCATCCACCTCGTCCCCCTTTACCCCCTCGCCACTGTCTTTTCGCGTTTTTTCCCTGCCCCACTGCCGCAGCCTCAATGGCGTAGCTAACTGCTTCCTGGTCCACGGAAATTTCAAAGCCCCCTGGGAAGCTGTCGAATGGATCGCGGAGGGTGAAGCTTGATAACCTTTGCTCCCGACAGAGATTTCGTTCCTGGCTGAGGATAAAGCTATCGGGGCTGTGAAAATCAGTGTCCTTTTTATCTTGCTTAGTTTGACGACTCGCGTCACTCAATCGCGCAAGTTACTCCTCCTGCATCGCTTCGATTATATTATGCGATACCTATATGCCGTCTTTATGAACTACACAGTTCCCCCGCTCGAGCAGCCATCTTCTGCTTTCTAAGGATTAAAGATTTCTAAACCTTGCGAGACAGTGTAGTCGCTACACCACTGTCTTGCAGCGATGCCAGGCATCTTCGTCGCGAGAGTTCGTTGTTTGTGTGATTACCTGCCTCGCTGGGTTCAACCCCGTCGAGTTTTCTTGCGCCAACCAATTTTAGAAGACAGAGGCGACCATCTTCGGTCGTTCCCTGGGACGCAAGCTTGACGCTCCGCTTTACTTGCGTGGATGTGGAGGATATGGTGGGTCGGAAGTCGTCGGAAGGAGACGCGCGGCTATCGACTATCGAGAAATTAGACCGCTCAAAGTTCCCTGTCCCGAGACGACAGTTCTTCTTTTGGCCGTGGTAAGGTGTAATGCTTCCAGGAGACCGTAGGGACGCTTCAGGAGCTGTGTGTCGTTGGGCAAACGAAATTTATTTCCGGGCGATAAAAAAAGAAACGCGGCGGGACGAACCCGCGGGGGCTCGTAAAGCACACGAAAGAATCCAACTTTTAAATGACAGCAACGAAATTCGAACGGGAGACTTCGTTCTTCGCGTGCTCGCTGGGCAATGCCGTGCGCATTTTATGCAAATCTTGGCCAGGTGGCGAATTACTTAACTCTTACTCTTGTTATTTTTCAACGTCACACATGTGACTTTAGCCCTCACTCGCGATTACGTTATTTGGATATCTACATCTATTTTACGTATACACTGTTCGTGTCAGTTTTAAGTAATTTTAAGTAGTTTTAAGTGGCAGAGGTTATCAACAACTGACAGCTGTAACTAGGGTTGCCACCCTTTTTACAGAAAAATAACGTAAATTTGCTTTCGTGAGCTATACAAAAAAGTACGCTCAACAAATTCAAAAGTACAGTTTAATCTTATTAGTTTTTATTTCTTCCAAACATATTTTCTATTGCTTTTACCATTACAAAGTAAATTTTTATTATATTGAAATGTCTCAATGGCATCATTGCACTCAATATTCATATTGAAATATATAAATAATTCGTTTTTTATTAGATTGAGAGAGGCCCTGTTTTTTTTCATAGCGCCACTTCACATTTATGACAGAGAAAACTCTCTCAGTAAATGCTGAAGTGGCGGGAACATATAGAATATAATAATATTGCGTTACATAATATCATTAATTGTGAAATAAAGTATTTTCGCGTACTTTATTGTTATTCAAAAATATAGAGTACATTTACCTATAATAACGTAAGATACTCTATTCTAAAGTACGAGTGGCAACCCTAGCTGTAACTCGCATTTCGCACTCTCCTACTTTTACATCTACCTACTGTATATAATTTCTAACTATTTTCCTCTTTCTTGTCCTAGATTCACGGAAATAAAGAGCGATCGAAATTTTGTGATTTTTCCAGAATCCCATTGCATCCTGTCGTCGAATCGAATACCACCATTATACCTATGTACATGTAATCTGTCCCATCATTATGAACGAGTGGTCCCCTAAGTTTCAATTTCATTCAACGAGGTCGAACGAGTAAGGTACACCGGGTTATCAATCACTGTAAGTCTCCTACTAGAACGTTGACAGGACTATCGCCGTCGTAACAGTTACGTTAATATTCATACATATTCATACCCGCAAAGGGCTCGCGTATTTATGCACGATACCTTCCCTTTTCAACTCCCCGTCCCGAAGTTAATCAGCATAAAGTAAGCCTTTTAACGATCGACGTAATAACACGGCGAGAGAGTCATCTCTCGGGCTGAACGCGGTGTTTATCTTTCTCCCATAAAAGTACATAAATGAGGGCCGAGCGCGACACTAAATTACGTCTTAATTTGAACCAGCACGCTCGTTCGCGGCCGAATCGTCGGCCCTTTATGAGTCGCCTGATGGCCCCTTCGAAGGGTCCACGGATGGCCCTGTATCGGCAGATTGACGCGCTAAGTGTCCGAGTGCCGTCGTATTTTATCGCGTATCGTCCAGTTCCGGCGCGAGTTGAAAGCTGTTGCACGGACGCCTACCGAAATCGATAGAGATCGTGGATGTGACGTGGCCAGAAATCAATCGAATAAAAATTTTACGATCTTTTTACGGGCTTGAAAACGAGATTCCGTCTATGAGAGTTCGCGCGACACACGATCCATTGCCGTCCGTTTGAAAGGGACGATAAATCCGAGAGCCTTCATAATTGAATTCCGACTGCGGGGGACTCGAGAGGCCAAATAAATTATTATTACCATTAGGTAAAAATGGAGATCTCTTTTGGTATCGTCTATCGTTCAAGGACGTTGAAATTTTCAAGCAGTGGATGTAGGTACGTTGACTCCAAGAACAGGTTAAAAGTGATAAAATTTAATTGATGCCAGATAAAGGGAGACTCTATGAACTAAAAGCTTTCTGAGTCGAGGCTATCGATGATTACCCGTTACCCGTGCCGATCGATTTTTAAACCGTCGCGTCGTCGTCACCAGTTCACGATGATCCGCGAGGTTGGAAATGCTGTTGGACAGTCCCGTTTCCGCGCTCGGCGGGGATTCAGCATATTTAAACCGGCGAGCTTGCTAACGACAACAGCCGCCGCCGGCTACGGCGTCTGTCGGGCTTGAACATCCGATATTCCAACGGCGTAATATTATATTATTTGCTACAACTCCGTACGGAATGAGATTTTCCCGACTTTCATGCCGTAACGTCATTACGGGACGCGTTTCGAGCGGTGTCTCATTCGAGAAAAGTCAATTTCTCGGCGGGTAAAGGACGGCATTAACGCTGCAAATTTCGCGTCACTCTACGTTCCTCCGCGGCAACCAACATTTTAATATCCTTCGTTGATGTCGCTTTCCATATATGTCTTCATCTTCTTTTTTTGTTCTCCGGCAACATACTCGACCGAAGGAGCGTGGTTTTCGTCATTACATTAATTCTTCTCGTTTCACGCTGATATTACTTTACCACAGACATTCTATTCTGAGGGTTTCAGGAACGTGCCGCGGGGCGAAAGTTTTTTTTTTATAGATTATCACTGTCTGAATAATGTGAGAAAGTAATGAAGCTAAGATTGTGAGAACAAATTAATCATTCCGATGAATAAAGGCGCGCGGCTATCTTCGGCGACGTCGCGTTCTCTTTGTTCGCGAAGTAAAGACGTCTTTCTGGTGGCAGTGTGCACGTAGCGAACTGAATCGAATATTCCCGGCAAGCTTTTAGCCAGTAAATTCCGAATAAGGTGCTCTTCCGCGAAGCTCAGTCTCTGAGAAGAACATTATCACTTAAATATAATACTGGTCTCTCGTAACAGTTTCTCTCCCCCTGGTCTTTCTCTGCTCTCTTGTTCGATCGAATAGAATCCTTACCTATTAATCGTTTGAAGCTCGTCGGCTCCCTGCTATAGACTGTTAAAATGTTCGACCTGGCTCGAAGCGGTACACTGGAATTATACTACGTGGTATATAAAAGACGACGAGGTTCTGCATGTACATCAGAGTTGAAAATATTTTAGGAACTAAAGCTGATGAAGTTTTCCAAATATTTGCCTAAAGCCTCGCCGCCACTTCTATTCGTGGCTATCGTCAACATTCCATCTCTCGTCTCTTTCATTTCAAATTTATGTCTACGTGGTATGATTCTGAAATAGTGGCTCCTCCGCCAAAGAAGACAGCAATGCGGACCTACTCTTTGATCATCAAACCCCAAATAAAATTTTGCGAATGCTTTGCTTCATTGGCGAAAATACTGTGATATCAAACGTTCGCGCTTTAATCGATAAAATGGGTTCATGAGAAGAGAAAAACGAGGCGTATTCAATTTCAACTCGAAACAACAGACACTCCATACGTTGGAGCCGAATATCACTGTGCGAGGGGCGATATCCGTCTCATTTCGTTCCCCCCCCCCCCCTCCTGCGAAATGGTATGCAAAGTTATGGTCAAACGCGGCATAAAAGAATCGGAAAGTGTACGGCCGCGTAATTTATCAGGGGAGCCCCCTCGGCCGAGAATCCCCCATTTGAATAATTAATGCAAAACGCCTTCTAAATAACCCGTGGGTGATCGTTCGCCGCACCTGCAGACGCCCGCGGATCCGCTCGTATGGAAATGCTCCCATGGTGCGGCCGCGATTCGGTCAATTCCGCTTAAGTACCGGCTCGGAAAAGTTTATTGAATTTGCGGCTGGGGCCGCGGCGAAGAAAAAGGACCGAGCGAAAGCTCGCTGCAATGTGCGGCCTCGGTCAGGTGCACGCGAACCCCCGAATAGTTTGTAAATAGAATGCCTACCTTGGAAATTGGATTTATGTCGTCGGGGGCGCCGCCGGCGCGGGACGTTCCCGAGATTGATGGCCGCACGGAAATAGTGCGTTTCGAGGATTGACAGGTGCGAAAGAGGAATTCGAAAGACCGCTTGTTGTTTCTCCCCCACTGCTCTCTCCTCGTTCTCCTCCATCTTTTCCAGTCCACCAAGATAATATAGCGTTTGGATATCGAGCTACGGGGTAGCCTTGAATCTTTCTTCTTAAAATGGCACGTATACCAAGTTTGCAATTTCCTAGTTTGTGGAAGGCAATGAACGGGTGTTTTTGCAACCCTTCTTTTACTCCCCGTGATCTCTATCAACCCAGCAAAGTGTATGTAGGTTCAAAGCACCGTGTATAGTTTTCTCGTTCAAACACGAGTCCAGTAATCCCCGATCGGGGAGAAAAATTCTTCGTTAATACGAATCGCAGATTTTTTTTCTTCTCCCCTGAACGAATTCACCTAATCCGGGAACAGGCGGCCGGGCAAATTGCCGTGCAATTATGTAACTAATTATTCCCCGTATAACTCGCCGCCTCACCCCTGTAATTTCACTTGGTAATACCCGTATTAAGACGTCTGGTAATTTAATTTCCTTTAACTCGGACTACAAGCCCGCTCTCCTCCTCGCTATCATAACAGGCATCGCGTTCTCCGCGATTTCATCGTGGAAACGCACGCGTCGTCAGTAGCGCAATACCGGTAACGTATTTTCCGATAATGAATAAGTAATTGCAGCACGGTCGAGTACCGTAATTGTATTAAGAGACGTTATTGGCGAATGAGTTAGGGAAGGGAAGGGAAAAAATACGAAGCACCGTTAAGAGTCTACTTCCTGCTCTTATTTCTCGCGGGTCCACGAGATAATGGGCTTTTACTGCATGAATAGGAGAGGAAGATGTAGTCTTTCACGAGGCGAGGCCTGCTATAGGTGTCAGACGTGAAATTAGTCTGCATTTATATTCTTTATTTGCATACAATGGAATCAGATAGCGTAATAATTGTACTTTTATTCAACGCTTTATCAACGCCCGATCGCCCCCTCGCGAAAACCCACTCCTATGATCTCGATTCATTATAAACCTATAACTCTCTAATTGCTTCTGCCTCTATTAATCGCATAATTCAGAGAGGATAATTCGCATTAAATTCTGCCGCGACTTCGCTGTGTACACGTAGTTCGGTCCGATTCCAATTAGGTATTTGATCCAAAAACTGAAAGGTATCTATGTACTTTCGCCAACTATGGGTGCAGTAAATCTATTCAATTATTCCAATTACTCGTCACACACAACATTTTTGATACTACAGTTGATTGAGCCAGAAGGTTATTTTTGTCTTCTTTCCCCTTAAACGAACTATTTCGATCTCGGAATAATGAAAATCTGACGCGGCGAGGTCCCACTACCAAACTGACAATATCATTTTTTTCATAGCTCATGACTTCTGAACTCGCGCGTGTTTTATGAGCGCAAGTAAATTTCCAACAGCTCCAGAACGACGCGAATAGACCTCTAAAGCCCGTACCGAGCGAGGATTCGACGCGACAAAAAAGAGCCCTTCGTGCGTACGAGTGGGGTTCGGCAGGCGGTACAACCGTTCCCTTTTAAATGAAAGCTAATTCCCCGTTCGAGCGGACGCGGTGGAACGACAGTCGAGGAGACATGACACGTCTTGGCCCCGGCTGGAGGATCGATCAAACTGGGGGTCACGAGACAAGCGGGAGCCGCCCCCGCTTACACGCCCGATCCCTAATTTCTTGCCGGGAATGACACTCGAGAAAGCATAAACACGTGTTCACGAGTGACGTGTCCAACGGGCCGGAGGAGGCGACGCAGTTTCACAGATCGTGAACGTAAACTTCTCATGCGCTCCATTTCAGCCGCAGACGCGCGCACGCTTATGCGGGGGACGACGACGGATTTACAGTGGGCCGTTTTCGTTTTTTCAGATGAGACCACTTACTCCACTCGGGCAGGATGTAGAGCTAAATTTACACGGGAAATATTCTTCCTCGCGACCCTGTACAGGGACGGTGTACAATTCCCGGTGCAAACGAGAGGAAAGGATATTCTCGGTGTAAAAATGAAGGGAGAACGTTAAACGAGATTTCCTCGTACGAGGGTTCGGTTCGGAGAATATCCAATTTGAAGATTCATTGGCGAATAGATAAGCGTCTGATGAAGTACGATTTGGTTAATGTGTCTGTCTATTACTGGCTCTTTCTACTTGCGCGCTAAGGTTTGGATATATTGATGGGGGTAAAGTAAATGTACCAGTGCCCGGCCATGTCCCAGTACCTGAACAGCAATGCGAATTTTATTTATTTTTAAGCTTAATTTTTAATGTGATTAAAAACAAAAAATAGTACTAATATTAGTAGTAATATTAATTAAAATCATTATTATAGAAAATTAAAAATCGTTAGATATAAATAATTATTTTGTAACACACTTCGTACGCATAGCAGATTTCGAGAAATTTCTATGGCTTTTGTTAAGAAACCCCACTCATTTACTAAGAAAATATTGACTGCATTTCTTATTTATATATTATAATAATACATTATTATAATAGTAAACTTGCAAGAAAATTAATATTTTTTTAAATAAGTCTAAATTTATTTATGGGTACAAGAATTTCGTGAATGCACCACATGGGGACATGCATTTTTAGGTTGTCCGCTTACTGGGACATCTTCATGGTTTCGTATTTTCGTTAATAAATACGTCTATTATAATACATAAACTTTTTTTCCAGTTTCCGGTAGTATAATATTGTCTTATCTTCAACAGTTCAACAACATTTTTCTAAACAAACTTTAGTGCTATTCCTTAAGCCGCTTAAGCGTCCGGGTATTGGTACATTTACCTTATCTGCCGAGGATGCGTTAGGTTTATAAAGATCGACTACTGGACACATTCGAATTTATTCTTAGAGAAAGATCACCTCCTTTTCAGTTGTACCATGAATTACGCTACACTTTGTACAGGGCGTTCTTAAGATACGGGCGCGCAAAAAAACACGAGGCACGTATTAATTTATGCCCTTAGCGTTATCCCATCTTCACCGTGTCTCCAGTCCTCATCCCGTCCCCATCCATTGTAAAAAATCGCGTTGAGATATGTATTTTTATCGCTGGATATATGAGGGTCGTCGCGATGAGACAAAGCGACACTGTCGTTTGCTTTACACCCGCTGCACTGGCAGGGTTCCCACTGAAATCAGTCAACGATAACTTTCGTATAAGCTATTAATCTCGCACGATGGCCGTCGCCGCCGCCCTTTCACTTTATTGCTCCGTTTCACCCTGGAAACGAAACCCTATTTTTCTGTCCCTTTCAGAAGATAGCTCGGGGAAGCCGAACTCGAACCCTTTCGGCTATCGTCATCTGCTTAAAAGGTAACTTATCGTAACCTCTTACAGTCTTATAACATTCTGGCCGGCGAAACGAGAAGAGCAATACGAGCTTGGTGAAGAACTCTAACGCGTGCCTCTGCGGCGGCGTTTATTCCGCAAATCGTGAAATTCAATGAAAATAAATCTCAGAATCTACTCAGCGAACTCAGTGGAATAATTTATTTTCTCCTTTTCTGCTGAACTTAAGTTGATCGACGGTATAAAATATTTTCAGGGTCTCAATGGGGAGCATCGCTCCCACCGTCGGAGTGACACACTAAATTACGAAGAAAATTACCTCCTAGGACACTCGTTAATTACGCTTCTATTTTCCCGGACAGTCATTAATTATATCCAAACGGGCCAGCGTGCCCTTATTTTTGCAGCCACTTTTGCTCGGAGCTACTTAAAAAAATGTTAAAAAACTTTTCGAGGGAAAAAGTGCCTCTCCCACTGCCGCGCCGAGGGGAAAACTTTTCCCGGTGTTCAATTACACGAATTTGTTTTCTCCTTCGCGTTATGCAAAGTCAATTTCCTCTCGGCCGTTTGTTATAATCCGACCACTTTGTTCCCGAAGACAGAATTATACGCATGCCGGCTTCCGTATACCGTGTTAGTCGTTATTAAACGTGGGCGAAAATTCACGCAACGATACAATAGCGGTAACTAACAAAGGTAAATGGTGTCAATAGTAACTGTAGCTGGGTAGCCTTTGATGTCTTACTGATGCGTAGTTTTAAAGGCCGACTGGAAATGCTTAAATACCAGCTGACCGCAATGGTACAGCGTGAAGCAAACGTGCGAGCTTTCTGTGCCTGTAGCGAGCTTTGTAGCGGCGGCGCGCAAATGCGTGCCACACTCGGCATTAGCTACTCGTTACAACTAATGCAGAAATACTCTTCTAACCGACTATGCACGGTAGGCGCGGGGCGTGTGCAATAATTCGAAGCGCAACAGTCGAAGCACTGGCACATAATGCGTAACCTCATTAAACCTATAATTCGCCAAACGCCTGGATGGATCCGGAGTGAGCAAATCTAATCGCGGGGGTGATTTTTCATCGCGCCCAGTTTACTGTTCAAACGCACGCTATTCCATAGTGAGGAATATTGATTCGATGGTATGGAGAATTTTAAAACAAGCCCGCAGCCCCGCTATGAAAAGCAACAATTAATAACAGCCTTCAAGCACAGGGATCCCATTGCATCCGGTTGCGTTTCATTTATTCGGTGCTTCGTGGTAACACGATTCCGGGCGGGAGATTCTCATTCGAGATCAGGGCCGAGCGGCGTTGTTTGCCTGATACAGGAAGAGCGAGGTAAATTTGATGATTTCATTAGTCCGCGTCTGTAACTTAATCATTCGCGTTGTCTGCGCGGGCGCCGCTGTCTCTGGGTGCCCGGAAGTCAGACCCCACCCCCCCCTCCTGCTTCTTATCTTCCGCGCATTAATCACGTCTCCACGGCCTACCCGGCTGAATTTCTTTCCGAGATAGTTAGATACCTGTCGGCACGTCGGCACGGGGAAGGATATAAACGCGCGTATCCTTGATACGGGGAAGGCATTTCCGTGTAATTGAATGGATTAAGAACGACTGTAATCCCATAGGGTGGCCGGACGAGCGGGGCGTAATGTATGCAAAAGAGCGACGTATTTATGCGACCGTAATGGAATCGCGTTTGATACATCGTGTGCCAGCGCGCTCGTTGATGTTCCAATTGCTGATCATCGTTCGCTTTTATATTAATAAAGTAATGCGAATCTGGACTTTGCTTCTTTCTCCACAAAATCCGTGGAAATTGCTTGCACTCGGTTAGCGAGCGTTTAACTAATGTAATTAATCAGTCGAAGTAATAAGTGGGAGCGTCTACCGCCAGCCCCCATGCATCGATTCGGTTGCTCCGTAGCGGAGGAACTTCCGCCTGGAGTCTGGAGTTTGAAATTATTATCTCCTCGCCGCGTTACACGGTGTATCGCTCGTCAACCGGTGTTTACATCGGGGGCGCGAGCTAGCGAGCTGGCGAACGAGCGAGTCCGCGGGCAAAGTCCGGGACGCGTTAGGGCGGATTATTAAAGCGCCGAACGGCTGGGCCGGATTACCGCCGCGACACGTACGATTTTGAATACATTAACGCGCAAAACATCGACGTTAGCCGGCCGGCTGAAATATTCGCGCAGCCATTCAGATGCCACAATTATGCCAGACACGTTTCAGCCTTTAGGAGAGAGAGGAGTCCTTAGCCGGCAGCGTGACAGTAGTTCCTCTCCTCGCGCATGAATAGAGAACCGGCCGTGAAAGCGCCATTGAAATTACGCCCGGTAATTTCTAACTTGAATAGTTAAAGACTTTAACCGGCTACAATTAGGGGCGGATGCTGCGCTGTTTGTCGACTAATGGAATTTCCACATGACAAATAAATAGCACGCGAGAGTTCCTTTCTGTTTCGGTGATATCATCCGAGGCCTTGAGATCCGTTCACTGTTCGGGGAATTATGCAGGAATAAAATAAAATTCATTCGGCGTGCAAAGTTATTTCAAAGTCCAAGTCTAAATGCTACTAAGTGCTTTACATTTCGTGTTTTATCGACCATAGTTAATGATTATTTATATGCTGTTTACATTATTTGGTACAGTAATAGCCACCGGGATGAATATTTTAGGGGAAATGTCAATTTCTGTCGAATAATCAGCTGGCATTCGCAATTGAAATTATCAGCTGACTTTATTTACATCGCAAGTGTTCTTTACTGAAATAGGTGAGCAATCTCGCGGTCGTAGCTCCAAAACCTCCCCGAGAATGAATATGACTCCACAATAGGGTGGAGCTTAGGGTGAAGCTTATTTTTCAACAATGAAAATCTGATGTTATCACCATCTCAATTTGTTCCTTTCTATAAAAAATGAAATCGAGCAGAACATGAGCACGATTGATTTATATTTAGGGGTAGCTCAATGATGGTGAAATTTCCAATGTACATGATAATTATATGGAAAGGCATGGAACACTATAAATGTTTTCAAACACATTCATTTGTGAACAGTAAATTTAACAATTTATCAAATTCAAATGACAATGTAATGTAACGTAAATGTATAAATTAAAATATCGCCATTATATGTTGAAATTTCATCATTTCTATAATCTTTCACTCACTTGAGCTACCCCTAAACATAAGAATGTATTGTCTAAAGTTTTTATATAGTGTTTATGTATCTAAAGGACCAAATCAGTAGTAACTTACTAGTTGCAATTAATGTGGAGTTCCCACTTAATGTGCGTGTAACATGTGTACTACATTGGAAATTTCACCATCATTGAGCTACCCCTAAATATAGATCAATCGTGCTCATGTTCTGCTCGATTTCATTCTTTATAGAAAGGAACAAATTGAGATGGTGAGAAGAGCATATTTTCATAGTTGAAAAATAATCTCCATCCTACTCCACAAACCCGGGACAGAAGAATACATTTGGTTTTCAGTCCATTCTAGACCTCGTCTGTGGTTTTATCTTTGTCACGAAATGTATGATAAAAATTCATTTAAATTCTAATTCCCACCATAATGAGCATTTTAATCTGTTTCTGTAGTATGCTGGTAACGTTCCAGGTGACACGGGCATGGTAATGGAGCTCTAGAGCCGCAGAAAACCGTGCCGTGAAAATACATTGGATGTTAGGTCTATTCTATACGTCTGCGATAGCATCGCAATCTCATTAAGAGAATCGAGATTAATTCATTCATCGACAGTGCACAATGAGCGTTAATGCAATCTCGCTTCTAATTTAAATATACCTATGTACCTTGACATTTCTCATCAACCTTATTCCACCGATCCCTACTGGACAACGATCTTTGTAACCAGCAACCCGCTCGAAAATAACCCGTCTACTCCCCAATACTCAATGATCGCGTATCACGTTTCGATTTCGCGAAATGAAGGAGGGAGGCCCGAGCAAAAAGTCTCCGGCAATAGAGAAGACTTTTTGCCGCGAGATAAACAGCGTCTACATCGGGGAGGGGAATCGATTTCCCGATGGGACGGGACACACCGCAGACCCAAACACTTTGCGTAGAACACCGTGCCGATGATTGCTCGGCCGGATTCCCTTTTACCGTGCGAAAGAACGCCTCGGAAAATCGTGCCAGACTGATATTATACGTAGGCACCTACCGGGTGATCGAGAAAGGAGGTCGAACAACTTAGAGACTTGCTCTGCGACACTGCACAACGTGTATTGAGTCAACATGGGTCCACAAATCAAGGCTGTAATCGTCATACGTTAACTCCCAAGATTTCCTATTACGAGGATACATAAACAGCTTACAAAGGAAGTTAGGCAACCCAGTTATGCAACTTTGTGTGCAAGTAGAATAGTTCATCTGCAACAGAAACCTATTCTTTGTTTGTCGTAATGCGGTTTTAGGTTGTGAAATCACCACTTGGAAAAAATACAGAATCTTTTTTCGTGGAATATCTCGAGAACGGTGGGAGATATTGGGAAGAAGTTTAACCCTCTAGGGACGGGGATGTTTTAAACATAACGTAGAATTTTTTTGAGCGTTAAAATAGTCTATTTTATACTTCGGATTTGGAAACTACTCGTTAATTTTTTTTTTTTAATTTGTTTATAACAAAAAAGAGTTTAATTTCGGGTTCTGATGGTACAACAGTTTCTTCTCTGCCTACTAAAGGTCACTATACCTATCAAATCTCGATCTTATTGATGGAACGTAAATAAAAATGTGTTAATCTGAATGGGACTCTGGAGTCCCACTCGTCCCTAGAGGGTTAAACAAAAGTTGCACCCTTATTTATATCTACCAAACTGCGTAAAAATAATTATCGAATTAATGATTAGTAATGGGGGTAACTTGAAAACTATACATTTTTCAATAATCACTTTTACACAGTTTTACAGATATAAAAAGACGATATAACTTTTGCTTAAACCTCGTTTTCGAGATACTCCATGAAAAGGAAAATTTTGCATTCTCCTCAAGGATGTAGTTTCACAACCGCACTATGGCACCAACAAAAAATAGCATCATCTTACAGATGAACTACTCTATTTGCACACAAAGTTGCATAATTTTCTGAACTTCGAGTTTGCCTAACTTCCCAAAATGTTTGTAAACGCTATTACGTCCCGGAATCGTTCCACCTCGCTTTCAGATCACCCTGTATGCACGTGCCAGTGTAGGTGTAGGTGGAAGGCGGTTCATTCGATCTCTTTCGGATCGAGGGCTGGCAACCGGCGCGATATCTCGGTCGCAGACCGCCCGAGGGTGCCGTACACAAGCCGGCTATGTAATTCCAGGATATCTTCGTTACGGGCTGCACGTTCGGTAGCCGTTGTGTAGGAGGTGGTGCCGCGGGAGGATGGGGTCGAAGGAAGGCCGTAGTAGGAGGGACCCTCTATTAGTTAGCCGGCAAATGCGCAGCAATGTAGGTACACGTTAAGGTGTGCAATGCCGGCAAAGGAGAATGGAGCACGGACAAGGGTGCGGGAGGCGTCGTCTTTGCCAGTGAACCGAGGTGGTCCCAGTTCTCTCTCACATATGAGAGAAACCGGGGGGGGGAACCGGTGAAAAGCAGCCCCTGGTTAGACGTATGCGCGTATATGAACGTTACACGCCGGCTGGCCTGGCTGGATCCGTTCTTCCACGGCCAAGTCGAGCAAGTTCGCTATGGCCGTTAGGCGTTAAGATGATATATGTTATTCGCTTAATTAAGCGCTTGTCCGCGCCCGCTGAACGTCCGAGCTTCAAGCGGCAAGCAAACTTTGGCCATGAGACAGGGAAAGAGGAGGATCCGCGGCGCTAGTTTCTAAGCTCGTAATATGCCGGAACGGTAGACCGGCTCTCGTCGCTGGCTCAGAGAACGACGAGATTAGACGCGTTAATTACGATAAACGTTTTTCCGTTACTGCAAGTACGGCATGCGCTACCGAACTGAAAGGGTAGTCCCGAGTTACTCTGCTGCGTGGACAAGTAAGGAGAACTTAGGTGTATTATGTTCTGTGCCCTAGATTACGATGGTATAGTACTGTGTGATATCTCTACTAGAGCTGAATGAAGTGGAGTAGCATTGAAATTAATTACGTTGTTAATTATTATGTATTAAAGTCAAGTATAGATGAATACGAACTGTGAGGGGTTGAAGCGTAAGGTTTGAACAAAATGGAAGATAAGATGAACGACATCGAAAATGGTGTATAAATTAAATCTGTATGACTGTATAGTTAATTTGGGATGTTAAAAATAGTAATTGTGAAACGAGTCTTCGCTTTTATTCTAAAGTGTACGAGTTTCCTTTCTTACAAAGCCTGCTTCGTCGTACCATTCTCCCAACATTATTGTACCAGATTATATTGTGGATCCAGGGCCCTGACTTAAATAACCGATTAGCCGGGAAACGGCGGTTTATGAGGTTCGCTGACGGGAGAACGAGTAGTCGGGACACTTATACTTTAATTAAAAAGGAGAGAAGGATGGATTTCAATTAGCGTCGGTCTACACGGCCGTCTTAGGAAGAGGCGGCTACCCTCCCTTTAACCAGCAAGTGCGAAATGAAAATCCAAGGAGGATAATAGGGGATTCGTTGCAACAAATCACGCCGGAAGTGGGTGTTCCAACTGCAACGTATGTTGGTGGCGCGGGTTAAATCTGACTTTCGCGGGAGAAAATTAGAAAAAAGAAGCCATTAGTGAACATTGAACGCTCGTACTTTGCCAGGTCATCTGGACGGGCAAATATTCGTTCCAAGGATGGAACGATGAGCCTCGGGTATCTGATGTTTCTGTTACACCGTTGTTTAATCTGTTCCTTTGTTGGGTCGTTAAGAAAAGCCAGCGTTACCGTTATATGCAAATGCGGTGGATGTTAATTGTTTCATTAAAACGCGTACTTGGCCTGAATGACCAAGCTTTGGGGGAAGCAAACTTCGTTGCACGGCGTCTTGCGGAAGTTGTTCCCTTCAACAAGGGACGAACTGTGTTACGGTCAATTCTGACAGATTGCAAAAGTTTGCCACGGCGATGCGGCGAATCCGATGAAAGAGATAAACCGAATTGATTAATCAATGTGACGCAATAACCGAAGGAAAATTGAATCTATAAATGACAAGGAAATCGTTGGTTATGGTTATGGTTCAGAAAGAAATCTAATGAAAAGTAGGTCAATGTACAATCTCTAGCGAGCGGAGACGTATTTTCAAAGAATAATACGAAACGAAGACGAAGATCGCGGCAGCAAATTGCGCAAGCGGTTCTGGAGTATGAGAAGATGGGGAGAAGTTGGTCCGCGAGATTACCTCGGTAGCGCTATTCTTTCATAAGACCGGAAACAAGGAGAAAATAAAGGCAGCATTAGCTGTTAGTCCGGTATACGGTATTTGTCTAATTAAACGCTCACTTAAGAAAAACTTCCATTCACCGAGGTGGTTCATTCTGTGCCCATTATAAAAGTTCCGTCTTCTTTCTTGAGAGATCACGGTTCCCCGGCGGATAATAATTCCTTTCGCGAGGTCATTGCTGGCTGTTTAAACGTTCCGCGACAGATTTGTATACCCCTTAATTATGGAAAAGGAATTTCAATCGGGAATGTTACGCGAAGTATAAACTATTATGAGATGAGGACGAGATACCGGGGAAAGTGGAAGTTCCTCTCCATTTCTGCGATTATTCCCCTTCCGTCCTAATGACCCGCTTTATCAAAAGCAAAAGGGGAAAATCGTTACAGCGAGATGGGATGTCACGCGTCCCGGCTTAATTAAGCGCTTGTACGCTCTTAATGCGCGAGATTAAACCCGACGAACTTTGCGCTGCGAGATCGTATCGGGGACCGTTTCTTCGCGCGAAAACTTGGATACGTACGATTATGCTCGGTACATATTCCCCTTCGCCGAACACTTTCGTACTTTCGCGCACGAAAATGAGGATGCGCCGGCCGGGGATGAGACGAAAATGCGAAATAAGGGTCGGTTGCGTCGAGGGTTTCTGCATGCCGTCGGATGGAACAAGGAGCTGGGCATATTAATTAAGAAATATGCGCCCCCGTGAATTCCGTGCGCCTGTGCCGACAATTTCCATCGCCGAGTTGATACAACTACGAAGATGGAAGCCTGTTTCCCCGTGGAAACGTTGATATTCCTCTGCGCAAGAATTTCTTTTGCTGAACTTCCCAGAAGTAAAGTGTACGATCCGATGTGAATTACAGAATTAAAAGTCCCATATCTATTAACGCTATTTGTAAAGCATAACTTTATCACTGATCCGTATTTACTAATTGACTCAGCCGACAAGCCTTGTACGAATCATTCGATTAATTAAGGACTTATCTCTGTGACACATGCTCGCACGTAACTTTGCACGATGGATGTGCACGAAAAGCTTCGCCCCTAAGCCCTGAAATCTATCCACACGTTCTAAACGTTGCGCGGGAACATCTGCCTTACGATCGTTTACCCTGAAATGAGGAAAATTGTCGGTTTCTACGACAAAGTGCGGCTGAAATTCGTACGCGTCGGGTTCTACACGCCGAGAGATGGATGTTGCTCGTGTCGAGTTTTGTGCCGGCCTGGGGGTTCTCGACACTCGATTCTAGAAGCCGGAAGCTGTTGGTATCGCGTCACACGACCCGGAACTCCCTATTATCGGATCTCGACTTGGAGGGTTCGTGATATCGGCTCGCACAATTGGGAATCATTGTTTCGGAGCACAGTTGCGCGGTGGTCATCGAATTTATGGCAGTGCCCGTAATTAGTAGTTTCAATAACTTTCTCCCCCATTCTCCTAAAACTTCACTTATCGTCGTTGATGCATTGCCCGTTAATTTTACATTCCTATGCATCATTTATTTGCTATGCACGCAGCGCCTAATTACCTCTTCAGTCATTACAGACACGCTAACGAAACAATCCAGTAAATAATGATTTACCTGATGCGATCAATGGTCAACTATACCGTGTACTTAGATTCCCTTTTGATCCAAGGATCGTAAACGCTTCTATATAGGATGGCACGCGATCCGTTTGACCTTTCGATTTTGTGGTCCAGATAAACTACCGATGAATGGAAGTTAATCATAGAGCCGCGAGGAATTCGTAGTTCCGGGGGTGCGAGCAAGCTTCGAGGCAGACTACGGCGGATTATAGCGGGGATGAAACAGGCGCAAGCAAATCGCCCCCAGCGGCTCTTGCGAGAGGCGATGTGGATTTATTTTAAAGGGTCGCTTTTGTAAATGACGAGTGTTGTTGCTCGCGGCGGCAAAGCCGAGGCAGTCGAGTAGGGTAGGGTGGCGTCTGTCGAGGGTCGGAAAAACAGCTTTCTCACTCCGAGCCCTTTGCCTCCCGTGGTTTTTATAAATTTAGTCCGGAATAAATATGGTGTTTTCCTGTGCGAGTTACGCGATGCGGAAAGTATTTCATGTTAATATTTGAAGCAGGCTTGAACAGGGAAAAACAGATCGTAAACTCGAACGTGGATAATAATCTATTAATATTAAGAAATTTCTGTAATACAGTATTTTCAGTAACTATCGTTCCCCTCGATATTTTTCCCAGCACTAAATTCGATCGTGCGAAATCCTTCCCTTAAAATTGTGGCCCGATAAATTGCGCTCTCCCGACGCTGTCGCGAAAAATGTGGCCCGAATTATCGCTCGGACGAAAATCGACACCGAAACGAGAGCGAATTTGTGGATTATATCGTCAAAATTGTCACGTAGTGTCGTAATTATGGGCGTGAACCACGCTCGATCCGATCGATCCAATCTTCGAGATGATTGATTTAATAGCTGGAGATACGGCGGGGATAGAAGGCGCAGCTACTAACTAATGCGGAATACTAATGCTCGTTGATTATAGCGATTAAGAACCTATCCATGGGTTGCGAAGAAGTGGAGGTGAAAACAAGATATTGATTTGCATCCAAGAAGAACCGTAAATCGTGTCTTACAAGCTAAAACTACGAAAATTTTAAGGCGAAAGATTTAACACGTAGAACTTATCGAAATCCCCTATACATACATCAAAATCATTGAATTATTTATTAACACTATTCGTACCGACACTTCATGTGTAACTATTCCTACAGTGACCGGTCAAATAACCGATCCTCGAAAAAGAGTTGTACTTTTTACAATTGAACGTAGATAGTAGTCAATTTGGTACAGAGTTAAATAATAAATGATTCATTGTATGCATATTTCAAGAAAAGTCGTAGAGATAAATAGTGATGTGATAACTTTGTAGGGTAAACGCACCAATAAATGAACACTTAAGGCTAATGAATGAACACTTTTATAAAATTATGTTTACAGCGCGATTGATTCCACGTGTTGTAAAAATTGTTTGGATATCAAGCAAGAAATTAGAAGATATTTTATACTTTATTTTAATAACTTATTTTACTCGTTTTAGTAAAAAACGTCCATTCACTGGTACGTGTTCAGTTACTGGTACATTCACCCGGACGTACTGGTAAATTGACCGGTCTGCTACGAATAGTGTTAAAATTATTTAGTTAGATTAACATACTATTACAACTTCTGCCGATTATCGAAACTACAGGTCTGATTAATAACTCGCGCATCACCAACAATACGCGCAGTACGAACGCGCGGTAACATCGTTACGCGGACTTACAGGGGCAGCCCCATTTCCCCAGAAACGAAAGGGGACATTTGCTTAACTCATTTTGTAAGGCGATGAGCCGAGCAGTCGGTTCTGCAAAGAGTTGAGCAAACGTGGCCGGAGACCGTGAGTGTTCGCCGGGCGTAAGGCAGCGAGGAGGCGAGGTGAAACGTCTACATGGCGAGTTTCTCGTAAAAACATCGGTCGCCAAGCGTTATTTCCCATTCGCGAAGGGATCCTCGTTTCCCTCGTCGTCGGTCTAACAGTCTTACGTGTATTTCAGTCGGACTAATGAAGCCGTCGGGTTCACGTCCGTTCACGGCGGCGCTGTTTGTTCGCGCTGATATATACAATTATACGTCCAACTACTTTCGAAACTACGGAAGATGACGTAAGTTCGCAGCGGAAATGCAACTCTGGGAAAAGTTTCGCGCGAACTGTGTCTCCTCGCGGATGATAAATACGCCAGACGGCGGCGGTGGTTCCCTGTGCTGTCCGTTTATATCGGTTTAGTCGTATATGGGACAAGCTTAATGATGAAACAAGGTGAGTTGGATGGTACACCTCGCGTGGGGCAATTAGGGGACTGTATTTTTTAATAATTTAGAAGAATGAAGCAGATATCAGGGATGTAGGAGCACTGTCTGCCTAACGCAGACATATTATTACTGAACGGGTAACTTATGAACCAGCTGGGAGCTTTTAACTTATTGGGGCTCATGTAGTATAAAGGAAGAAATAATAGCACGCGTATTTCTTTAATTTCTGATGGGATCCAACGGCGATGCAAGCGTTTCAGCTGTAAATCCACCAATTAAGAGCGAACTTAATCCAATTTCGAGTTAATCTCTACGAAAGTGCCGTTATTATAATAACACGTTATAAGACGTTCCAGGGAGGGCGTATAACGCAAACACAAACAGACCCGCACCCGTTCGCTGCCTTCACACAACAAAGAGGATAATCCATATAGGACCGGCAGCTGTTCCTGTTTCTTTTTTTTTAAAGATCCCCCCGGAACCGACAATAAAATATGCCCGCCACGTGGCAAAGAAATTCGATTCCGAGCGCGCACCGTGGGCTTCTTCGCCTTTGAGCGGCCGAGGAGAGATTTATGGAAACTGGGCAAAAAGAAACAGTAAGACGATTCTGCTTCTTGCCAGCTTTTCCGGCGTGGCATCAACGAAAGGCGAAAGTTATCGTTTCCTTTCGCAGGAGGCGCGTGTGCCACGACCGATTAAGTAGACAACTCACGGATCCCCGACTTGCGTCTACGTTGAAATACGGTTTCGCGAATCAATTCCAATTATTTTGATCGGGCATTTCCGTACCTCGAAACGGCGAACCTTTCTGAACGGTCAGTTAGGGCTGCGGCTATTGTGTAATTACGATCTACAACCTGCTTGCCCGGGCAAACGGTATAGAATTTACATTCCATCGTTTAGAGAATACTGCTGGCTATATAATTTCATCTAGGCGTTTCGGAGGGCCTGGAAGACGCTAGGATTTCTCGGGATTGATATATGTGCGCGAAGGTGTACCCTTTCATTTCGAATCGCCCGGGCATTAGGCGATTGGGATTTGCGCAACAAAGTGAAGAAATTAAATGGGTCCCCTTAAACGGTGCAATTAGGCAATTAGACGGAATACTATCTTTTGCCGGTTTAATCATGACTATAGGAATAACGACCCACCGCGAAACACGCTGGAAATATACCTCGTCACTCGATGATTACGGGTTTCTGGCTTTCGCAAGCGTTTTCGGGGGGAAATTTACCACCCATTTTACGCGAATGGCTATTCGGCTTTTGCAACGGGTACTATTAAAATACTACACGCGATACGAATATTAGAAAATTAAAAGAACCGCGTTCGTGGCTCTTAAGCCCGGTGCGGTGAATAAACGAAAAGTCGACCTTCCGGATGACATTTGTTCCTTTCTCACGAGAAAGGACGTTTAAAATAGTTGAGAAATAATCTAATTATACGTTATACTGTGAAAAAAATTAAATGACTTCATAGTTACTAGAAACAATTTTAAAATTCCCGCCAGTAATGATTTGAAGATTCGCCAGCTGCAGAGGCAGACTTCGAAGAAGTGGGAAGAGTGGCTCCATTTCCACGTAAACCATTAATATCAAATCTGCAACAAAAAGCCCATCAGCATCTATTAAAATTTTCTAATGTGTACTTCACGAGTCGTCTAATTATGCAATTAAAGAATGAAATTCTTTCGTAATGCATAGGTAATGATTTAAAGATTTTATAGCCCTCCGCCTTTTCGTTGCCAAAGCAACAAGAAATCTTAATTGAAAGGTGTTCGTTACAAAAAATAAGTTTACAGTAGCAAGTCTAATTACCTGGTCTGCTATTATCTTGAAAAAATATTGTAGGGTGGCTGGTGTTTTAATGGATTCAGGTATTCACATTTTTTACGATCTGGCGCACTGCGTTTTACCCTGAGCGTTTTAGCTTGCAGAAGTTTAAGTTCTAGATTTCGAATACTGTTCGAAAGTACCGTGGCTCCCGAAAGTACTCAAACCCCCTTTAATAGAGAATACATTTTTAAAAATTGCTTCCAGCGACCTGAGTTTTTTGCGAACTAATCCATCTAGTTTCTAATCAAGCTCAACCCGTTTGGACGAATTTTAAAAAAGTTATACTGTTTTAAAGGGTGTTCGAATACTTTCACGAGCCACTGTACGCGAAAGAGGAGAATAACTAAATTCTTTGAAGAGTTATGAGAATTGTAAGCGAAATAGAATATTTCTACGAATATTAGTAACAACTTAACTCTGCTCCTCCAATAATAGAATCAGACCTCGAAGTATGGAGAAGTGGCAACGTTTTCCTTTCAAGCCCTTCATTTTCCGGTGCTCGCGACCGAGCATCAACAAATCTATTAAAAGTTCGTCGAGCAGAACGACCGCGGTGGCATTGTCCCGGGGTCCAGGAAGGTATCCATCTTCCCTCGATCCTCGTGGCTGGCAAGAGCGTCGGTGGCGCGTATTTCCAAAAACCGGGCGACAAAAGAGCAAACTGAAGCCACCGACCGATCTTAAGTGTCGCTAAAAGCGGCCGGTGATCGCTTCGGAATGGGGGACCTCCATGGTGTGCGGGATCCTTTTTCTTCCTCCCTCTTGTTTGCAGGTATACAGAGTGTGCCCACGGCAGGAGAACGTCATTTGAACCGCGCCATTGTCAATTTCCTTCGACAATGGGGACAGCTGAAGGAGCGGGCCAAAACATTGAGACATATCCCGTTGTTGTCGCTGTCACCGCGGGCCCTCCCATTCGGTGGACATTATTACAAAAATATTTGGAACCGAACGATGCCTGTAAGGATATATCCCGCGTGCTTGTATTGTACCGATTCGTGCAACGCCGGTCCAAACCGATGCTCACTGGCCGAGACCCCTTGGAAGGAATTAGAAAGAGGAAGAGGGGGACAGAACGTGGGAGAGGAGGTGGGTATCACCAGGCTTCTCTGAGAGACTCTGTTGGAGATTTCGTGTAATTTCGACTCACGTGGCGATCGGGTATCGCGAAGCAGAAAAACATTTCGAACACCTGCACGGTCGGGCGATCTTCGACGGATCGATTCGACTGGCAATGAGACGATATCGCCACGGATAGATTGGTTGATCCGCGCGTATCGCTGGCTGTCCTCTGGAAATTTCATTTCGACGGGTATGGATGACCGGCCAGTCAATAATCGTCGACGCGGATTCGTCGTTTCACCAGCCGCGGTAATTGTATTTACGACCGATCGCAAATCAGAGGATTAAAAATGAACCCTGCGACTAGTATTTATGGAAATTGAATCACACCGAAATCACAGTTACCCCTCTCCCACCCGCCCGCCAGTCTCGCCCGTGGATCGTTGGAGGAAATGTACGGCCGAGCGCACACGTTTTTCCGAATAACGATTTTGCAAATAAATCGAAAGTAACGTTAATGCAGTAGCGAAATTACATCGGCGCGAGATTACGTCGAATGTCTGGTTGATTTTATGCGGCCGCGCGACGGCCCGTGAAATTTCATTTAACGTACAGCGTTGCGGAAAAATATTCGTAAAAGATTCTGACGTTAGTAATAATTCGAGCAAAAATTTTCAGCACCTCTGTGTTTCATCGGGCCAGTGCAAAACTGTTCCATATAAATTCCCGCTCTTATTAAGCTTCAATTGCTTTCGCCTTTGTAAAAGCTCTTTCCTTACGCGGAGCAAAACTGTTTGCAAAGTATATGATAATTGGAAATCCGAGAAATCGTAGTCGAGTGGATTTTATAATTGTTGGATTCTAAATTTCTTAAAAGTGAACTGTTCGTTTATTCTCGAAGTCAATTCCATTCGATGTTTCTGTAAAGGAAAGCCAGTGACGGACACTGTGATGTATTTCCCTTAATTAGAAACTTGTTTCGTGAGATGTATTCAAGGCTTGTCGCCCGGCATAAAGACGCAAGTTTCGGTCGTCGCGTAATAAGGACGTGTCCGCAGGACTTCCAGGAGAGTTTAAGAGGGTGACGCGAAAGTGGAGGTCGGAATTTACAGAAGGGACGTCCCTCGCCGCTGGAGATTTCGTATAATTTTGGCTCGCCGGCCCGCTCACGTTTCCTGAAAAATGTTTGGCACACCTGCGGCGTTACGTGATCCCCCGCGGTGAGACAGCTCTGATCGTTGCGAGCACAGGGAGACGGTGAGGTAGGCGTCAGCCTTAGAAAACACGGGGTTTGCGTTGCACGAAATCCTTCGCCACGTACGCCAACCGAAACCGAGATATCTTCATGCGGCCGACAAATTTCCACCTCCCTACGACGTTCAGCAATTCCCTTCGTAGACCAATTAAAGTCGAGCAAAATTACACGGCTACAATTTACAACGCGTGATACTGCTAATAAGCAAAACACATATCTCGCGAATTATTTTTTCATAGGTATAAGTAAAGGTGAAGGAAAGGGCAAGATATTCAGGCTAGTGATGCGCGATATTTATCGATAACTGTACGATATATCCATATTTGTCTGTCGATATATGAATATTTTTTATCGATATTTCAAACACTAATAATTACAGGTGTCGATATTTTTGGTTAAAATATGAATAATTTTCACTGCACCTTCTTCCGTGCACGCCAATTCAAGCTGATAATTTTCGAATTACTACGTATAAGTAACATTCCGAAATTTATGAAAATCTCTTGAAGTATGGAAGAGAAATCTGGGAAAGAGCCATTATCGAAAAATACAGGTTTTTAATTATAAATTGCGACTCGAAAGTAGGAACATATAATTTATAATATTCATTTTATTACAAAAATTAAACTCAGGTCTTCAAAAAAAATAGTTCCATTTAAAAAACCGAACTTGACCATCGTATCTTTTAAAATAATAATCGAAAAAAAATTCGTCCGCGCTAATAAATTGGCCCCCTCGAACCATGCAATTCTCTATTTTTTAAAAATATTTTTATCTCCAATACTTTAGGAGATATTCAGGTGTTTACTCTTCCCGCGGACACCCTGTATATAGCCTTCTTTTTAATTGATAGATTGATACGATCTTCGTATCGATATTATCAATATCAATACCTTTCGAATAATATATTTCATGTATCGATATTGAACGAAAAAATATATATCGATAAGCATTATCTCTAATTTCTGGCGATCCTTTCTCCAGACCCTCGCGATGGTCACGTGTGACCTTCGTGCGATAAATTTGCAATGGACCGTAATAAATTGCTCCTAACCTAAGGAAGCAACGATTGTCCGCGATGGTTGCGTAGTGGGACGGTAGCCCGGTATCAGCGAGAACTCGCTCAGCCAGCATTCGCCAGAAGTTAACCTCGACGAAGTTAACGATAGTCCATTTAACTAATGAAATTTCAGATACCTAAACACTCCCTGGGGAGGATTCCTTGATGTCCGTCAATGCCCGTAAATTTAGTTCGCCGTTTGGTGGGCTTGAGCAAGTGGCCGAGTTACGAGCGCGTGCAATACACAGCGTCGTCACAATTTGCATCGGGCGGCTTCGGCCGATAAACTAGCCCGCAATTTCATGCATACGTCATCGGGGACCGGGGGGGGGGGGGAATACCGAATCGTCGCTGGTAAACGTCACCGTTCGACGTACGTCGACGCGCGTCGATCGTCGCCAAATTCCACGGAAATTCTGCTGTCGTTTCGCGCCACCCACCGAGCCCTCCGTGAATTTCGCCCGCGAAGGCGGAAACCCTGTTAGCTGCCGGAGAGTTATGCGTCGATCCTCGTTGCCATGGGAGTCTGCGTGCCACGTCAGATATCCAAATTGTCATGCCCGTGCCAGCAGGAAATTGCAATAACATGACGGTTACACGGGCCACCTTGTGCTTATTTAAATGACAAGCGTGGACACCGCTTCTCATACCTGCGGGGAGTTATATTCGCTGGCTAATGTTTGCAAGATTAGACTAAACTGTGGGAATACGGACGAGTCCCGGATTGAATATTCTACCTACCAGTCGCTGTAATCCAGCAATCTATTTGCAGTTTTGCTTGGGTGCAGTGGCGAACGTCTTGCCATATTGTCTCGAAGCAAAAGGCTGCTCTGCAAAGCACGGGGTGAACAAGGTTAATGCACCCACTTACTGGAGAATTAATTTCTCATAACTCTACGCGCCGCGTGTAAAATATGTTGGCTTCACGGATATTGCATCGGACAGTGCTTTAACACCGCGATAACGAAGTTTAAGGCACAGGCCCGAATTAAATACAATTTTAAGCCCAGGGGTTGCGAATTATGTGGATGATTTCCAATTTTTTTGTGCAGTTGATGCGAACGTAACTCCAAATTTGCTAAATAGAAGACAAGCGAAAGCTGGCAATCAATGTCCACCGTGCGAATCACTGGAATTTTGAACGCTGTCTTCCTTATTCGCTAAATTCGCTTCCTTGTTCCATCGTGTACCTACGCTGTTACGACCCCCCAGCGCCGTTGCGGTGGCTCCCGTTCAACGTAACAAGTTTTAACGCACTATCGGGGCCCTTGAATAATTAAGGAGTTAGGGTACGTGCCACGGGATCTGTCTCCACGTTAAATGATAATTAATTCAAGCATTAAACGATATAAACTAGTTTCCGTTTTGTCGCCTCTCACTTTATGAATTTTTACTCGGACGAGAGTACACTAGGGAGCGTCACATATCAATTTTCCAAAGAATCACGGTGCTCCGTCTCGTTTCGATTCTCACGTAGCGTCTCTCTCTCACACTCTCTTCGTCGTCGCAGCAGGCTGCACAACGGTCCCCAGTGCAACTTCATTGTGCCGCGGAAATCGATGTGAAAAGGTGGAAAATGAAAAACGACGTCGAGAAGGAGAGGCTGTCGGTGTTCTTGCGCTTGCCTGGCGGCCCTCTGAGCCGCCTTAAAAGCCGTTAAATACCGCGCTGGAATCGGCTTTATGATCGCCAATGATTCAGTATTTACGCACAATACCGGCGGAATTGCCTTCGCGGATCCCACCCGCGGCTCCGTCGCCATAGGTGGTCCGAAAAACTTTTCTTCGTGTAACCTTCTGGCCCGTCCCCGCGTGCTGACACGTGAAAACCATATCTGCGCGTGACTCCGCCGCGGCCACGGAGGGAAAAGCTTTTCCGCTTCCTTTTCCTCCCCCTCGACCTTGACTAATTGGTGAAAGCAGCCGACCGTACCATCCTTGTCATAAAAACACCGTGCGGGGGTTTTTATTAATTTTCAACCCCCGCTGCCGTCATTGTCCTGATCTTTCTTCTCCAGATTCTTCTGAAATTGTTACAGCAAACAGCTGTTCAAGAGATTACGCGAAGATCTGTTACTTTGAAGCTTTCCAAGTTTCAAGGTTTTTTTTTTACCAAACACGGTGGATTACTTGGAAAGAGACCGTTGAAAGTTATTCGTCGTAATAAACATGGATGACCGTTGACAAGCGATGCGAAAGACTTACATATCAAAACATAAACTCTGTATCTCGAATAGCAATCCTGCTAATTACAGAAACCCCCCGCTAAGACTTTAATGGGCCAATTACGAGTAATATTAACGGCTGAAGCTGAGCTTCTCTGATGGAAATTAATATCTAAATTTGGAATTGTTCGTACGCGTATCATGCGCTTGTCTCGCTTTAACGTATTCAACTGAGGATTTTCATTCTGCGGAGTATGAATTAAAGTATTAAAATTTCAATTATTCGACCGATAGTGGCATTTTACTGCAGCGTTGGCCATGTGAACAAAAATGGTAAATGTTAGTAGCGACGGTGAGCAATTTAACGCTCGTAACGATCGTAACGTGCATTACTAAGAATGCAGAAATTCATCCCGTTTTCCTCGAATCGCCCCCTCTCGACGCGGCACAATATTCTGTGGCGCGCGATTACGGGCCGGCATTTCAATTGAAGTTCCTTGTCGGACCAGAGTGACCTTATTCCCTAACAAGTTTGCTGAAATGTCACCGCTTTCATCCTGCTCGGCCCTGCTTAGACCCGTTCGTCTCGTTGCCCGAAAAAGAGCTGATTCACGGCACTGCCGGGGAGCTTAATCCCGGGTCCCTCGGAGCGTCGTACAATTTTCAGAAAGATAATATTTCCGGCAAGGAACGTCTTTAATTACCGGCCGGACCTTGGATCGGCGATTTTAATTAAAGTCAAACAAGAAAGACCCAATTGTTCGGTGAGCCTGCATACTATGACCAGTGACGCGCGGTATTCGAGACCGAAGCTCCTTTTCACATTCTTCTCGATAGCTTTTCGATGATACCGTGGATGTACCAGTAGTAGATGCCACTAAGGGAGGAGTAGAATGAAAGATTCAACTGAATGGGGGCCTATATTTTACGCAACGCTGAAACAGGAAAATTTGGGGGATTTTTATCTGGAAATATTATGAAGCAAATCATTTTGAATCTTTGTATACCTTTATAATTAACAGTTGAAGATACGAAAAAAAAGTTATGTTAGAAATGTGTACTGTAGATGTCGCTATCGAGGCATCTTGCTACCGCGTCGCCGCCGAAGTTGCAAACGGAGGGGCTTCTAGCGTCTTGAATTCTTCTTTAGAATCATAAAACCAAAAACATTATTATTATTTATGAAATTATATCGTCGATGAACCTCAAAAAGAATAAAAACGTCGAAATTTTACCAAATTGTAAAGCCTAGGAAATCTTTTTCTCCTAAGCTCTACAGCTTTGTGAATTTTCGACTTTTTTACTGTTCTTGAGGTTCATCGACGATATAATATCATAAATAAATAAGAATATTTTTGGTCTTTTTATTCTAAACAAAAATCTACACTACATATTTTTAACACAAATTGTTTTTTTCGTATCTTCAAATGTTTAAATGTAAAGCCACGAAAAGGTTCAAAATGATTTGCTTTATAATTTCTCCAGAAAAAGTTCCCAAAAATTGTTCTGTTCTAGCGTTGCGTAAAATATAGTTCCCCTAAAACTCGTAGCGACGTTGTTTGTTGATCGTAAAAAATTCGTAAATAAATTCTAGCAGCTACCTTACTAAACTATGATGTGTTTATACTGTCTATACGCGAATTAAATATTCCAAAACAAACTGGGTAATTATCTAATTACGTAAAGCACGCACCCCTTTGTACCTGTTTTCAGAGACACACGTTCTTCCTCGTTTTAAACGTCCCAATGGAACTTAAACAACGTCGTCGATGTTTGGACAAAGCGGCGCGCGCGTTAAATCGACGATTCTAATTAAACACAAACAAGAGGGACCCAATTGTCCTATGAACCTGCACACAGTAACCTTAAACGCGAAACACAGTGGAAACCGATGCTTTGTCCGACGGTAGACCCCATAGACCGCGGCGCGTCGACCAGCTTCCAGGCTGACCTTATTCCCTAACGGGTTTATTGAAATGTCATCGGCTGAACTATGGCCGAAGGTCCGCGTAAGACTCCCAACAATGGCCCTGCGCGGCAAGGGCGAACGATAAAATATAGGTTGCGCCGTTTCAGGCCATCGAGTACAGCTCGCTCCTTTTTTGCCCGCGGGCAGGCATGCGCGCGCGCGCGCGCGCGCGCACCAGCGGGGGAGGAGCGGCGATGAAACGACGAGTAGCTCGATACTGACAAAGCCTCCCGTTCTTTATGAGCGACGCGGGCATTACTCTTGCCAGTGAGAGTTATGACGCAGCATACACGTTGTCAGTCCCGTATTTCGCACCTGTTCGCGCATTTTTCTTCGCCACGCGAACGGCTAGCTTTCGTATCGTTGCGTTTAAATGACGGCGCCCGTCCGACGATCCACGGGGTTAAACCAATTGCCGTGTCGTAATGAAGATCTCGGATAATGAGAGCTCCTTTCGTCGCGCAGCTTCGGCGAACAATTAGCCGGCGTTGTTTTTCATAATCGACGCCACGGCACGCGATGACGCCCTACGGGGCCTTTCTACTCTCATAATTTATTTCGCGAGCGTCCGCGATCTCCAGCGTTCCCGCGGCCCGGAAACGTTTTTCCCCCGTTATAAGATAAAAATGCGACGACGTTCGAGAATGTTTCACCCATGGCTGGAGCACCGCCAGTTCCCCGTTCAACATTATTTCCGGACTAATTCGCGGAATTCCGGGCATGAGAGCTGCATTCGTAACGCCCAACAAACGTGCCTCTTGCTTTTATTTCCCAACCCTTTTCCGCCATACTCCCCCCCCCCCCCCCTGTGGAACGTTGGAATTAAAAACGCTTCGATCGCGACCTTCCGCCCGTTTCGATTTATACCGAAAAGCGGGTTGCACAGTTTGCGCGCGGATTCCCCGCCTATAATTAACGCCGAGGATGGAAGCTGTGCTTACGAACGATTAATTAAACCGCACACGGTTTGCTCGCTCCTGGGACTCGTAAGCGCCACGGCCGCATTGTAATGAAATTGTGTTCCGATGATAAAGATACCAGCAGTTGCTTAACCCGCTGTTCCTCGCTGCGGTGCTCGCCTTTCATAGATTATCGGCTCGCGCTTTGTTCTGCGGCATGCAACGCGCATATACGTGTGTACCTCGAGCATCGAATCGGTTATCGAGTCTACTTGGCCGATCGATACTCTGCAACTCGCGCCAGAGCATTTTCAGATACGAGAATCTGGTGGGCCGCGACTGTCATTCATGCATTCAAACGTCTTCTATCGTTTATTTCTTGACTCATTCTCCTATGTGAAACGAGTGGCGAACGGGTTTTGTCAGTGTCTCGTCTGGTAAGAAGGGAGCGCTCAGTGTTAACGGGCCCTGTCAACCTGGGAGGCCCAAGGACACATGTATTTTGGGAATTTTTTTACAAAAACTTGGAGTTTTTTACATAAATTCAGACTTGACAGGTAGGCATGACCTCTTAATTCTACCTTGTTTGGCCGAAAAAATTCCATTAATTTTTTTTTGCTTTTTCTAAAAGAAATCAGTCTTGTGTATACACTCTGCAAAGCTTATAGCCAAATTCGAAAAATTGGTGAGGTTGTAGCGTTTTGAAGCGAGCGGTACGTAGGTAGAAGTATACATAATATGAACTTTTAAACCCGATTTTCTCGAAACTACATTTTTCGACCTGGCGTTGAAGAAATCTCGACAATCAATGAAGCAAACAACTTGAACTTTTACATGCATGTTGAGCAAGCGTCTGTCTATCTATGGTAGTAGATTTATTGCCGTATTTGTAACCGTTCCTGATTTTACTTAATGAAGTTTCGCCAATTTTTGAGAAAAATTCGATTCATCATATTCAGAAGCCTGCCATTTTAACATTTCTTTATTTATCTTAACGAATCTACTACCATCGATAGCCACATTCATACAGATTAAGAATCTCTTTCCTTTTTGTGTATCAGATTATCCTTAGGGTATTTATCGTTAACGCCAGGACCACCCGATTTTTTTCAACGCCTCAAGTCGGCGCTCTGTATCAGCCACATTTTTTTTTACCGTCACATAAAAATTCATTACAATAGCTCAAGATACAATAAAACCGTTTTTGTCAAACCGTTTTTGTACAAAAAATTCAGCAAAATCACCGACTTTTCGAGCAAACAAGGTAGAATCCCCCCTTAAAACACAGTAGCCAACTGTAAACGCAAGTGTCTTGCCATTGAAAATCAATGGAAACGTTCAGGGTCACCTCTCGGGTGACATTTCAAATTGCAATTAACGTAGCATGATATTAATGACATACGAGGATAGTTAACGAAATCAATCTGCAGTTCTGGATTTTTAGAAAATTTGGGCGTTAGAGCCGCCGCTACTTTGCAAAGTGAAAATGTGCCGGGTGCCAGTCGCGAGCCACAAAAGTGTTCGCTCTGATAACGGTCTTATCCCTCGCAAGGAACAGAGGCCCGTGTGAAACGCTTGCCTTGCAGGTTCTACCTCTGTAATACGAAGGTGAAAAACAGGGAGCACGGCCGAGGTTACCGTAGGAACAAGGTAATAATGGTAATCCTTTGATCTTTCAATTTCGGCACTATCGTCTGGCTCATTTACCTCGGACTGCCCGGCTCCAAAATGAAGCGGAAAAACGGGAGATCGCGTTCGGTCGGTTGGCCGGGCGGTAAGATTGCAACGGGCCCTGGGAAATCCTGGCTCCCATGGTTTTAGCGTAATTGAGGTATAAATGAGTAAAATTTAGATATCGACGAAGAGAATATTGTTTTAATTAGTCATGGAAATGTACGACTAGCTTCCCTACAGCCACTTCATTCTCTCCTAGCGTTTAAATAGTAGCGCGAATTAATATCCGGCTCGTTTACCGTATCTCGGAGGAGATTGAAACAGAACATCGTTATATTTATATCCTTGTACTTTAAGCTGCTTGTAAAATTTGCTATTAAAACGCGATGGTTCTTTTGCGGGGGGAAAAGGAGATTGCTCGTCTCTGGCAGATGCTTAATAAATGGTTTGTTCATCGATCTTAAATGTCCTCCGCTTATACAGGGTGAAGTAAGAAGGTAGTTCGACATGTACGTAGTTCGAAATCAAGTGTATACATTAAAGCTTACTGAATTTATCTTGGAACGCACTATCAACTCAGGTCTTCAAAAAAAATAGTTCCATTTAAAAAAAAAACCGAACTTGACCATCGTATCTTTTAAAATAATAATCGAAAAAAAAAATCGTCCGCGCTAATAAATTGGCCCCTTCGAACCATGCAATTCCCTATTTTTTAAATATTTTTATCTCCAATACTTTAGGAGATATTCAGCTGTTTACTCTTCCCGCGGACACCCTGTAGTATTCACAGTGATAGATAAAAAGTATGCGATTGACTTATTGTTAGATTTGGAACAGAACCACCTCGGAGTAATTTGAAACATTGAATTGGCGGGGTGTCAGGATTATCCTCACTGTGAATCGCTGGCGTGCAAGCGTTCTGTTTTTAAAAATACACCTTCCTTGGAATGACTCGACAGGACAAGTTTGTTTGCCCACGTTTATAGATTTCCATCTGTTTTCTCTCTTTTATCAAGGAAACACGAGGCTCAGGTGGGAGACCACCCTCGTAACAAAAATCCACGCTCTCGGTCTTATACCTGAGCCGAATAGGTGGCATGGTTCCTCGGGGTTAATTCATGCTCACCAGGATGGACCAGATGGCACGATAGGATGCTCTTTGTAGCATTCCGACGTTTTCCAGGGACGCTGTCGTGGCATAAGGTTAATAGAAACTTCCACGAGACGAACATCGTTAAACCGTTCACGACGCCTTTGTTAATACAGCAGAGACCGCGCATTCATGCTACGGAAGTGTCTCTGGAAAACCGTCTATACATTATGCATTAGGACAGGTCGACGCGGTGGCGCCCAGCGCTTCAAAATAATTAGAGCTCTGCCGTCGGAGGGGGATTTCATCTGAATGGAAATAAAAATAACGGAATAGGAAAAGGGTGCGCGACAAGAGTGCGATATCACGCGTTACGGGGAGGTCGCGTGAAAGGTCAACAGTTAAGTACATATTAAAAGGGGTCCGTCTTTTTGAAAGAGTTTTATATTTAAAAATAAAATGTAGCATGTATAAAGAAAGTCTGCGAGGCCTGTGTACCTACGCGATTGACACGACGCGTGTTAAAAGTTAAAAGGACGAATTTTCCGAAATTCCGTAGCTTATCAATCTCCTGGGGGTGGTTACCGATCCGAAGAACATCAGCCTCGCCGAGCGAGACTTGTCGCGTTAAATTTCACGTCCCCGGTGCCTGTCGCTCCGACAATCCACCAGACAAAGGTCCCATGCCGAACATACTGGCTAAGAATTTTTTAGCGCCCACCCACGCCCCCGCGTATCCGCGACCCAGAATATTCCAGACGGAATCGAGTTTCCATCAAGCGCGCGCGGCCGGTTATCGTGGAAATCCCTCGCGCGGGATTTGTCATCCCTCGCGCCAGCCCCGGCACTCGTGTCAAAGGAGTGACGATCGTGGAAAGCTTTGTCAGAAATACCGACCCTCCACTTACCTACTGTACGTAGCACCTCGCCGTATTCACCAACGTTCGCGGACATGCGGCGGCTAGCATCCCTTAATACGCGCACGTAGACACGCGTGCACGGTGTTTGCATAGATATACACGGAATGGCCGCGTTCGCTGGAGATGGTGGCAATATTTGCGCGGTCCTGACAGGAAGACAATGAGCCTCGATCCGACACGCGATATACAACCCCCCCTTCTGGTTCTCTATCATCCGCGATCCACCCTTGAACACCCCCCCCTCCTTGTTATGGTACACCCACCCAGACGCTGCCAGCCCTTCGTCACCAGTGAAAAACGGGGAGGGGTGGTGAAGGGTGGGTGGACCGGCGAAGGGTAGAACAGAGAGTTTCGGGGACGGATGCTTGACGGTAATCCTGAATTGTAAATTAATCCTCGACCTTTCGAGATTAATTTATACTTCGGGATTACGCGCGCCTACCTAGCCGATCGATCGCGGTACGTGACCGTTCTCTATTTATTTTAGTTTAATCTTCGAGCGGCTGGCGAACGCCGAAAGATTTCCTGCGGAATATTTGCCGTACGACTGACGGGCGGCAGAGGCTGCCGTAATAAGGATCCCCGCGATTGCTGGTTGATGAAGGTGTTGTCAAGGGTCCAGGGCCAATTTCGGTTCCCACGGGGCGCGCCGCTTTTATTTGTTTACCCAGATATTCCCGCTATGTGCGGACGACGCTTAACGAGGGGGGTGAAGAGATTCGCGTCCGATTATTGGCTACGGGTTCCTGCTACGGCATCGTACATCATAAATCGCTCATTTGAAGGGATGAGGCGTAATTCGCGTGACGTTAATTGCGGGCATCCTCATATTTTACGCCGCAGACCCCCTGCCATTGTTCCTAAGTGTGTTGTAGGATGGAGGATGTGCGATCCAAGTAGGACTGAACTTCGTAGGGAAAGAGAATCCTCCCCATTTAACATCCCCCTGCTACGTCTCTACGTTGCCGTCGCACGAGTATCAGCGAAAATAAACATCCTTTGAATCGAGGTAGACGGCGTAACATCCTGGTTCCTACAAAATTTCCCGCGTTTCATCTGCCGTTCGATCGGGGGCTCGAGGGGGCCGGTGGGTGGATCAGAAGCCACGGTGCACGGTGGCCGCTGGAAGTTGAATTGGACGGGTCAACCGAGGAAAATCTACGGCGCTGGAAGACTTAACTGTCGGGGACAAGTAGCTGACACTTCCGTTGCGTCAGAGGCCAGGTTTGCCGGAGACGAGCGTATCCCCGGGACCGGGTACACGAGAAAACCCACAGCTTTCACGGCTTTCGGACAAATTGTGAAAAGAATGATGTATTGAGCCCGTAAACGGCGTGACGTCGAAGGTGCCCGTCCCGTGGACCTCCCAGAGCCCCCTCCCCCCCCCCCTCCCCCCGGGTCCCCCGGAACCAGCTCCTTACATCCGTCTGGAGATGTGACCGAAACGTCTGCCCGCAGCAACCGCCCATTACGCCCATTGTATTCCCGAGGAAACAGTCGTCCCGGACACGTAGTTACCCCCTTACGTCAACCCGCCCGCCGAATCCTGGGTGTCCTGGAAGTCTTTCGAAGCAAGGGTACAATTACATTTCCACGTCCCGCAGTTTGGACAAGCGGACCCTTTCCGCCGGTGGAAAATACGAGCGGCCGAGAGAAAGGACGAGATTTCCTTGGCGATTCGAACGCCCATGCGGTTTATCTCTTTAACGATCTTTTGTGTGCCCCGCTGGACAGGCCCGGGAGTGAGTTGGAAATTTGCCTCGCGTATCGGCGAGCCAAAGATCCGATCGATCCTCGAATGCTAATAAGGAAATAATTCGGCCTGGGACGGTCGGGCAGGTGTTATCTGGCGCGAAAGCAATTTGCAGTTGGATTCGGTTAACGCGTTCCTCTCCGACGAAATTATTGCACGCCCGCGCGGTTTTTCGAAGCGTGTGACGGTGTGTTGCACCGTTGCCGAACTTTCGACAAATCGATTGCAAACGGGAATGCTGGACGGGAAGTGACAGATTGTGATTTCCACTTAAGGGAGTATAAGTGAAATCTCGAGACCCCGGTTATTAGTCAACCACAGCGACGTGGGAGCGAGAAATTCCGATTCCGTGAGCTGTGACGCGCACAATGATCACCGGGACACCTTGGAAAGCGCCTTTCTCGTCACGCTCGCCTTTGCCATAATTTCGAACGGCCGACAGGTAGGAATGTTTATACCCTGTAGATACTTTACCTGGCTGGGCAGTCTGTGGTCTAAACCCGTGATATATAACGAGTAGTTGACTAATCCCTTTTACCCTTGTGGTCAAGGTAGAGGGCGGTCTGGACGTAAATAGCTACGGCGGCGTTTGAAATATATATTCCGGAATTATGGCTCCATGATCGCGTTAGTATTGTCACTTTAACTAGCCTTAAATAGGATGGGTCATACGGGGAGGGAGATAAATAAATCACGCAATGTTCTGGGTAGGAGTAATATATTGCCCTGACTTAGCTTCGGAATTCAATAGTCGAAGTAACGAGACGTCTTATTTATTAGTGATAATCATGTTCAAGTCTCTGAATATATTTAAAGAATAGAATATTGGGCCTGCATTGTTCGTCACATCGAGGAATATTATTTGAAGGGCAAGGGGAAAAACGGGGAAAGTCACAAAACAGCTTTATCATGAAAGTTAAGATTTAATACTTTAGTCCGCCAGTAAAGAAACGTGGTTCAATGAATTTTATTTTCTTATATAATTTTCTTCTTGAATAATTTCTTGTTTTTCCTTGAAGGCAGAAGCTTATGTTTAGGTAAAGAGTGGGGAGAATCCATATTTTGTTTCAATGCAGAGTACATAGCAAATCTTTAACGTATTTCAATTTTATAACCCACTGTGATTCGACAGTTCTGTACTCCCAGTTCACACGTAAAAGAACGCAAAATCGCTAAAAATTCACAGTTTTTCCCCTCACCCTTCATTTGCTGTAAAACTTCTCATAATCTCCTTTATCAGCTATTGTAAATAAAAATAATATTTTCCATCGCACGTAATGCTTTTGTAATTTTTTTGCTCGCAACGATGCGTGCGTTCGGCTTTAGTACATCAAGTTATTCAGAACTTGTTTCTGTGTGTTCCACGTGCTCTCGTTAATCGTTAATCCCATGATTAATGCTACGTTCGTGTAGCCGCGGCGAAACAACCAGGCGAAGTTGCCCGGGCAAAAGAGAAACCAACAAACACGCTGCTTTGTGGCAATTACTTTTAAATATACCTACTCTTGACGAGATGAGCCGCGTTCCCGTCTGTACTTTGTCTGTTAAAAGTGTACCAGGGTTTTCGCCGAGCAGCGCCAACTGGCGCGCGAGGACACCAATTGTGAGAGAGCCTTTCTGGAAATTAAACTCATTGGGAATCTAATTCCGAGTAATCAAGGCTTCGCCAGGTTTCACCTATGCCTGATGCGGTCTGACTTGCTCTCTCTCTCTCTCTCTCCCCTCTTTCTCTCTCTCACCCTGCCGGCACAGACGTTCCCATTCTGCGGAAACGAATGCACGTATAATTACATAACGACCCCGGTGACATAAAGGAATTCTTGTGTATCTAGAAACGTCCTTTTTTTCTCATAAAAGAGCAGAGGACACTTATTGTTAGTGCACCACAGAATTCTTCTACCACGTTCGCTAATGAGCAAGTCCGACCACCTTCTACCCCACTAATCTCACGTTTCTGTAAATATTCCGCGAATCGACAAAGCAGCAAACAATCGGAACGCGCTCACGTCGCAACTTAATATAATCGTGCGCGATCGTTATCTGTCATTGTTCATTTAATCCCGGAGCATTTTTAATAAAACACCAGCTACGGCAGGTTTGCTCATTTCAAGGCGCACGCTGGTATTATTGATCGAAATGTAATTAAAACGTTGTAACGTGACGATCACGCGACGGGCGGACATATAAACCAAATATTGAATCGTTAAACACATCGCTTTAATTCTGGCGGGATGCGCGCATATTAGATCGCGTCGTTATTAACCGGCGATAGATTCTTTGTTCGCCGGCCGATCGCGACGATTGATGCGCCCTATATTAATCGCGTTCGATTACCGTGCCGCGGGCCAATTAAAACTTCGCCTTCGCCTTTTTCTCATTCCAATTAGCTATTAGGGTCACCGCGGAAGACGAATGGTTACGAGTCCGCCGGAGCATTCGGCCGTGTTTTATAAAGCCATTATTGGGCCCTAAGTGAATACGTAAGCAGGGGCTATTCATCAAATCGCGCCTCGCCTCGTATATTCGTATATCCATGCCTTGTAAGGCGCGCTCGACACGCTTACACCGCTAATAAATAAGATGTACGCTGGCTCTTAACGATTCCAATCGGCCATTTGCCGCGGAGCGCAACATTACGCCGCCCCGTGTTCCGCGATCTCTCGATATTACGCTCGGCCCTGGACCGAGCATTTGTCCGACGAGATACGCGCGACAGCCTACACGACGATCGTCATAATTTACAACGGCGAATTAACTTTATGGAAAGGGAAATATGCACGGGGTGTCCCGTAACCGGTGGTATCGCCGGCAAATTAATGATTCCACGCGGAAAAATGCGGAGCGTTGTTCGCGGTGGTTTCGTAAGAAAAATAGAGATGATTTAAACAAAATAACAGTTCGCAAACTGTAGCTACGGTGTCTCGTGCAATTTACAGGCACTCTTCGCGATTTTAACAGAAACGTACTTTTAAATGCGGCTGTGCTTTCGCGGAGCACTGAAATTTCCCTAAAATTTCACGCCAATGGTAACTTTTATCTTTTCGAAGGAAACCCTATCTTCTCAGGCACTTTTCTGTATCGGCAAGCACGACGGGCATATTTCGGCTGGTCACGTTAAAAGGAGCACCCTGTACAGGATCCCGTCGTCCCGCATTTACATAACATGAATAATTATTAATAGTTCTCCGGTCGCGTCACGGGTATCGGCGTGCGTTAACCAACGGTGGAACCGCGATGAGAAAGAATTTTATAAACGAGTCGTTGAATATCGAAGGGAATAATCGCCACGACGCGCGGAACGACGCTAATATCGCCTAATTGAATAATGGTAACGAGGTATGTATCCGTGCATTATAGAAAGGTCAAACGGCGTAACGGTCGAAATGATTCGCGGCCGACGATAATATCATTTAACGGTTCATTGAATATTGCAATCAACAATCGAGCAGGGTAATCAGGTAACGATATTTAATTACCCGTGCATTGTATCAGGTCCTTACAAAACGGGCGCGGGACAAGCGCTGTCTCTGCTAGTTTCTAGCCGATTTGTTTTCAATATTTAACAATAGAGATACCTATCGAACCGCGAATCTTCCAGCGCTAATCGAAACTTTCCATCGTTTTATTAGCGATAATTTCAGCGAGCAATGGAATTCACGTTCGCGTGCATAAACGCCTATTTAATTATCGCCGCGAAAGGAGCGTCCTATCGTCCCGTGAAACCAACCAGCAACGAGCTTGAAACCAGGGAACCGAACCCTAACCCGTACCCGGTTCGGTACGCCGTACCGCCGACTAACCCGCCTAACCGGGTAACAGAATTCGTCTGTAACCCGACTAACCGGGTTAACCGGGTTAATGCGGTTACAGTAATATTGGAAGAATACAGGGGTTGGAGTGCGTATTAAGAAGTGAGAAATCTTCGACTTCCTCTATTTCTAATCAGATCTTTCGCCGATGACACTGACACCAAGAACGACGTAATTTGGAAAATAATGAAGGAAATTCCATGCAAAATTAATTTCCATAATCTGAGGCTAATTTCGTTAATAATAGTCCGATTTGCATGAAATTTGGTATGGTTATCATCGGAAAAACACAAGGAATCCATCGACATCACTTCCATATCGATACAATAAAGCCTAAAGAATTATTTTTTTCTGAATCGGGTATGAACCCTCGGTCGACCGTAGCGAATTGGGGTCGGCGCCCTGCAGTTAAGGGGTGTAAATGTGAAATATCTATTTCAGCGTAGTAAGAAATTCTTTATTCTTTATCGTATCGATATGGAAGTGACACCAATGGATTCCTTATGTTGTCCTGTTAAAAATCATACCAAATGTCATGTAAATCGGACAACTTGTACACATGCAATTTGTATTCCTTATGTAAAAGTAATCCAATTTACATGAAATTTGGTATGATTTTCATCAGGAAAACATAAGGAATCAATTGGTGTCACTTCCATATCGATACGATAAAGAATAAAGAATTTCTTTTACGCTGAAATAGATATTTCACATTTTCACCCCTTAACTGCGGGGGGCCGACCTTATTTCGCTACGGTCGGCCGAGGATTCATACCCAATTCAGAAAAAAATAATTTTTTATTCTTTATCGTATCGATATGGAAGTGATGTCGATGGATTCCTTATGTTTTTCCGATGATAATCATACTAAATTTCATGTAAATCGAATTACTTTTACATAAGTAATACAAATTGTTTGTGTAAAAGTAATCCGATTTGTATAATATTTGGTATAATTTTAATGGGGAGAACGCCAGGAATTTATCGGTGCCACTTTCATATCGATACGATAAAGAATGAAGAATTTCTTAATACGCTGAAATGGATATTTCACATTTTCACCTCTCGACTGCGGGGCGCCGACCTCAATTCGCTACGGTCGGCCGAGGATTCATACCTGTTTAAAAAAATTATTTATCCTTTATCGTATCGATATGGAAATGATGCCGATGGATTCCTTATGTTTTCCGATGAAAATCATACCAAATTTCATGTAAATCGGACTATTTTTAACGAAGTCAGCTTGAAATCATATAAATCGAATTTCAATGGAATTTCTTTCATTATGGTCCGAATTACGTCGTTCTTGGTGTTAGTTTCATCGGTGAAACATAAGGAATCGATCGGTGTTGTTTTCCCAAAGATCTGATGAGAAATGCGGAAATCTTGGACCCCCATCGATGGTCGAAAGCCCTAAAATTCGGTGAGGCACTGAGGGGGCTTGTCCTCGCTACGGGGTACCAGGCCGCATCCATTGACGGGCGTAGCTCCTTGCCTTAAATGACTGTCTACTAGACAAGACTGTCTTATTTCGCCAGTAACCGGCTCGTAGCGGGTTAACCGGGTTACTTCGGTTTCTTCTAGAATTTAAGAACCGTTCCCTCGCGGTTACTACGGGTTACAGAAACCTTCCTTGGTTAACCGGGTAAGGGTTAGGGTTACTAGGCGGTTCGGATCCCTGCTTGAAACTCGAAGCGGGGTCCCGTCCGAAAGAGACCGAGAAGAGACCGAGGGATCACTGTAAGGTGGAAACAAATTTCCTGGAAGACGGATGAGATTCCACGGGCTGAACCGAGGCCCGAGCCCACCGGGGATATAAAAAAAAAAAAGAAGGATGGAGAAGGAAAGCAGACCTAGCTGCGACCGAGTGCCTTAAAATTCCCGAAGTTAAATCCCGACACGCGCAGTAAATCATGGCCGCGTTACGGAATCGTTCCTGGCTGCGAAACGTCGAGATGACGCGGCGCAGAGAGATCAGACGGAGCGGATCACCGGCGAGGTAAGAGCTGCGAAGACGAAGAAAAAGGGTTGGTGGACGCGGCTGGCGCGAAGGCAGAAAGAGTTCCGAGGCACAATAATAATTTGAACGCCGGTCATATTTCACCGAGACGTCCGTGAGTTATAGCAGTCGTGGTCGACGCAAATGATTTAGGTTTAATAAGGAAGGCCTGTCCGGGCCAGGTCAGCTGGGCATTGTCAGTGGAACGACGGGGCCTCTTCCATGGTGTCTCCTCCAGCTCGCGGAGGATGACTCTTCGGGGTCACCTTCCTTTTCAATGCCGCGACCACGTATGCTTGCTTCAAAGCGGGGCGAAAATCTACCCGCGACATACGAAACGCGGGCTGGATATTTCGCTCGATGAAATTCGAGAGGAAAATCACCGGCCGCGTCCTGCGCTCCGCTCGTTCAAAGCGGAAAACTGCTGGTGCTTGCGTTCCGCGAGATTCGCGACTCCCACGGACCTAACGTTTGACTGGCCTTATTAAAAAAATGCCCACGCGAGCGGGACAGTTTCTGGATTAGAGAGCTTAGTAAATTATTAGATAGCGTGTGTCTAGCATGGAACGTTGAACGTCACTAGAATGCAGTCACGTTTAGAAGTCTCGGTCGGAGACACTTGACAATTTCTGGACGACTTGTAACACCGGGAACGAAGAGAATATAGGGGAGAGTAGAAAGCTTGTCTAAATGTTCGAGCAGCGGCCAGAGAAGAGTACAGTATCTAACGCCCACGGCGACGAGCTCGTGTTCCCACACACACTAGGATCACCATGTTTATGGCCGCAGTGGAATTCCGGTTAGTTTCCCTATAGCCGAACAGATAACACAATTTCGTGTCTCATGCTTGCGTATCGGTGTTATTGGTACCGCAGCGGCGCAACTGTCGCATAAATACGTCCTCCTTAATGTTCAAAGCCACTTTCGACTTGCTCGCTCCCCTTTTGCCCCATTGTTTTAAGTTAATAAATCAGTCGGCCCCTGTATTTGTTCACGGAGGTTTGTGCGCAATAAAGCTCCGGATATCGTTACGGCCTTGTGCGTTAGCACGTTCCGCTGCATTCCTGGAATTTCCTGAAAAGCGTACTTACTGCTGAGATCTATTAACCCTCTAGTGAAATTTTTACTAGGTAGATTAGAAATAAATTTCAACGGTCGAAGCACATTTTCTTGTGCGAAATGCTTGAGTCAAATGCAAGTGTAATAGAGCGTAGCTTCCTATTTTACCTCATAGTGAATGTCTGTGTATTTTCAAGTGCCATTATTATTATTACCGTCTGTATTGCGAAATGGACTTGCTGGGTTTGGAAAATCGAAGGCAGGGTTACCATGTAACGGTTTGAGTCGCTTTCACAGGGGCAGGAAGCAGCAGGCGGCAGCACGAATCGCGAAACAATGCCTCGAAGTTCGAGGTCTTCGACTAATCGGCGACGTTGAACTGCGGCTTAGCGCGCGGCGGCGCAATTTCGCGAAGATTAGCGAGCAATCAGGCCCTTTCACGATGGATTCTCTCCATTCGATTCAGCTATCCTCGGAACGGTTAGGCGCGAGGGAAGACCGTCCGCTTGCCACTTTCTTCGCGAGGAACATTCAATTTAATTACCCCCGTGGAATGGCACGAATTCAAGTTCTTGCTCGGAAAGCTTAGTTCAACGATCTCAACGGCTGGGCCGAGGGAGGAAACGATTCATCTCTGCTCTTTTCCACGGTGCTACTTTTCAGACCCCCTTTCCGCTTGCCTCTAACTTTCTAAGGCAGCCTCCAGTTGCGTGCCGTTTACGTAGGGTCCATTATTGCTCGAATACATCGAGTCCTTTGAATTTGTTTAAGCGAATTTTTTGCCTCCAACGAGAAGGAAGACCGTGGTGAGATCGCGTTTCTTCGTGGAATGGAGAGTTTCACGGGAATGAAACAGTGGAAGAGGATCGGTAAACGAGAATTCAGATAGCTCAAAGTTTATTGGATATTGGTAGATAGAAAGTTCGCAGCGACTTAATAGATGGCATCTAGTGAATCAAGATTGTCCTTCTCAAGTTTCTTCTCCTCTTCTCTTCTTGGCTAACAACGGAAATGTCCATCATATTCCCCGCGGCTGCAATGTTATATAATCTATTTTATTTTACAACAGTTGCCAACTATGAGCACAGTTTAGCCATTGTCTTGCTGCAGTCGCCGTCAAACTGTTCCTGGACAAAAGAGGGACCACAATGTTGCGGCACTTCTTCTTCTCTTTAGATTTGACGGGGTAGCATTGTTTTCTGCGATACCTACTGGCTTAAATTACTTTTGAAGAGCGACCAATTTACGGGGGTTCCATAGGTTTAATTAAGTGTGACGAGGAAGCTTATTGTTGCACGTTCTTTGCAGTTGCTAATAAACTTCCAACCCTCGCTGCCTTCGCGTCAGTAGCCAAGAGATATATTTAAAACGATAAGTAATTAATGTTATTTAATTAATTTAAATAGAAATACAATTTTAAAACATACAAATCTAAAGGAATCCCTACATCGACACAATATGTATTACGTTACATATATAACATATATAAACCACAACGAGATCTCAGCCACCAAAGGTTTCACGAGGCACCGCGAGATAATAAAAAAACCTGCACATAAATTTCCAAGGTTTTCCAAGTCTCTATTACGCGTCATTCTGCCGAGAAAAGAGGGCATCGTCGGACCACCGCTCGTATCCGCGAGATACTTTCCAAAACGGAGTATTTGAGGGGCATTAGAGGAGGCGAACTCGCGGATGCCAGTGCGCTGACTTCTCCCCATCAACTTTTAAATCCGCGTAATTCCTCCTTGCCGCAAAGTTATCCGCCGCAAAGTAGTAAGTTGAGGAATGCGCAACTTTATAATTTGATCGCCGCAGGTTCGGGGGTGGTCGGGGTAATTTGCAACGAGGCACGCGTGAAACTTCGCGATATTAATTTGAATTTATGCCCGGCTTGCAGCAGTCAACGTTCCATCTTGCTTCTTTGCCGCCGCGAAACAATCCTCGGCGCTTCCACCGATAGGCTTCACGACGGTATCGAAGGCTTCGTTAGCCACGGGGCTTAGCGGCGTCTTCGCGACCCCGGCTCGGAGAAAAAAAGTGGCGTCGGGAAACGTAAAGGATTGGCTATTATTTTTTCGTGGATAACGCCCGCCTCGCTCCCCTAAGTGATGTACGAGCCTTCCGAAGAATTCCCGCGAAAAACTTGATAAAACGGCAATTCTCGTGTCTTATTTCTCGGGCCATCGTTCAGCGTTCCCTCTAAGAAATGTGACTCGCGAGAGCTTCGCCTCCACGTCCCGCTTCCATTCCGCTGCACATGCTTCTCGAATTAATTGACGTTCGATTATCATATTCCTGGGCTCACTATTTTATTAGGTAATACGCTTCGCCTCGGCTCTAATCATCGTCCCGCGTTTTCTACGTCGCCGTCTATATTTAATTGGAACGAGGTCTCGCAGAGTACGTCAGACGTAAAGACCACTGTTCAATGGAGCTTGCTAAAAGAAATATGGAGAGACTTATCCCACAAAGGCGCGCACCCTCGTGTTTGTGATCCAAGACGCTAATTCCAGTCGCGAGCTCGTGTTGTAGGAGCTCGAAGGTCTTTTAACGCTAGTTTTCTTTGGCGGGCGCATCGAGCACGGCTAATAGACCGTCTGGAGCACGCATGTCGATTCGGGGTCCAATTTTACTCGTTACACCGTCTGTGGACGTGGTCGCCTCGCTTTTCAAAGCGAGCCTTCAAAGAACCGACAGCCTCTCCTACGAAGATAACATCAATGGCAAATAGGACACGGTTCATAGATGTTTCTGCGGTCGCTTTTGACGATGCCCCGGCCACGTCCTTAATGCAACACGATATTTGTTCAGAGAGATGAATCGTTGACAAATGACAAAGATAGAGGAATTTATTCAGACGCGTATTAAAGAAATCAATCGGGAACAGAGGATTATCATCCTTGCCCTGTTTCGGTGGGGAGGACTTAATTAAAGTGAGGCGCGCCGTTACGAAGATTTTATTCGTTCCTTGTTTCCAGCTGAACGAGCTCGCCCCTAAAAGGTACTAAAATTTTTGGCTTACGCGCGCGACTTTATTAAAATTCTGCACCGGATATTCCCTTGGAATTATATGTTACGCTGGAACCGTGCGATAAAAAGTCTTATTCATCGTTTCTGGTTTCCTTTTTTCACCCTTATTTCAGACGTCGCGGCTATATTTAATAATTTCACCAAGATGAAAGAAGTTAGGAGCTCTGCTCTAATAAGAAGAGGACTGGAAATAGGAGCGATGCGCTTTTCTGCAATATGGGTGAAACCGTGAGCCTCGACGATTTGTGCAAGAAAATTCTAAAAAGGCAAGTGATCGATTGTCACTGTTAGAAGGGAGCTAGGTGTTCCGGTTATTGGAGCAGAATATCACAATTGAAAGGTAAGGGGAAAAACAGGGAATGTCCATTTATCGTGACTTTGCGATTTATAGCACATTTTGTTGGTAGCAACTGGGACCATAGAACTGTCGAATTACAAAGGGTTGCAAAGTTCAAATACCCCGTAAGATAACGTTAAAGATTTGCTACCTATTGTACTGTAACAAAATACGTGACTTCCCCACTCTTTGTCTAAGCTACTGTCGCCAAGGTAAAATAAGAAATTATTTAAGACCTAACTCAGACGGATCACTTTTAAAAGCCCACCACAACTACCAAACAGTGGTTGGGCTGTCGCTGGAATCAATCACGTTTGAAATCCGTATCGACGACAAAAAACTGTACCACGAAATTGTCGCTGTCGGTGGATGACAAATCGCACAATCGTTTTTTGTGGTGGGCTTCTAAAATGGTCCGTCTGAGTTCATCCTAAAAAGAAAATTATATAAGAAAATTAAATTCATTGAATCCTGTTTCTTTACTCATGGACAAAAGTATTAAAATTTGTTTCGCGACATTCCCAGCTTTTCCCCTTACTCCAATCTTAAAAAAAAAGAGTATCCCATACAATGTAAGATAGAATCTTAATTGCAACCGTAACAAATTTCATCCTTCTCTAAAAACGAATGACCAGTTACCTCTAAAGGAGATATTTCTTCGAAGCAGCTTCTCTAGATCCACGATTCGTTCCATGACTCCTTTGAAAGACGCGTGTCCACTCCCCCGGCTGTTATCTCGAATACTGGCATCTTCCAAATAGTTTCGTATTCCACGAAAGTCCATCTAATTTATTAACAGTTGGGGCATCAGATAACAGAGCGTATGTCGAGTAGCTTGATGCCCATGTGTCGTGCCACTCGATTATTATGCGATTCTACGCTCGAATATGCGGGCGGAGTAATACGCGTCACGGATGAGGTTCAGAAACGATAAGGGAAACGCGCCCCGCGTATTTCGATCGGCGGTGACACTTTTATGCCCGCCACATAAAAAGCACTGGTAATCAAAAGCTCGTTAAGATGATTTATAATTTGCCACTGCATTTAACTCTCCCTTCCGCGCTCGGCACGTATAGACGCGCTTTTTTTTTTCATAATACCGAGCGCACCCTACGGCCATTTTTGCCGGCTTGTATTTTTGCGAACAGGGGTGGCTGACGACCATGCGGTACTAATGTTTGCGCCGCGGAAAAGAGAAATACTGATACCGCTGGTGAGAATCCTACACCTCCGTTCCGATTCAACGATGTACATAGATACATCCATTACTCTTCGAAAGCCCGGAGTGAATGATTTCTCTTTAAGATGCGAATTTCATTCTCATCCTTTGCACGGGGTATCGTATTTTCAACACTTCTTTACACATTCAAAGTTCACGATTTCCATGTAAAAGTGGTGCCATAAGTAGTTTGCTTTATTCGAAACTTCGATTAGAATATCGAAGCCGCAGATATATTTGTGGAACGTTTGTCGCAACTATTCCCGGACCACTAGTTGTGGCCGAATTTCGCAAGCACTCGCTGTCCACTATGCGTTTCCGTTCGCGCGAACGTTCGACGGTTCAGCATCAGAAGAACATAAGCAAATTTGCAGCGGGAATCGAAATGTTCATTATGCACTAGCGATTTGGGCCAACCTAGGAAAATAACGATTGCCGAATTGGATTGTTTGTGAAACGCAAGGTAAACAGCACCCAATCGGAACCGGATCGAGAACGTCCCATTCAGAAATCCCCGCGCTATTATATCTACCTCGCGTCGCGTATCTTTCCTTCAGTGCCACGTATGTACGCGTCACGGCGATTTCTATGCATAATTTTACCAAACAGTTGCGGAGCACACACGAGCAGAATGTAATAAATTACTAACAACATTCACCTCGGCAATGATCGAATTTATGAATATTAATGGCCCTTTACCTAGATTCGAGCCTCCAATTACTCTCATTCCGATCGAAATTAATAAACCAACCGTTATACAGACGTTTCAAGGAATCCTCGGTTCATTAATAGAAGCACGGCGTTCGCGTAATTACGGAGCTCCGCTTTTAAGGAAATTAATGAATGTACAAGTAAGTTCATAGCTACCTCTACACCGTCCAGGGGAGTAAGTACAAAAGTTCAGCCAGCCCGGCGGTATTGTTCGCGAAGGGAACGGTGAAACGAGCACGAGGTGTCGCCATTAGAATTCGCGCCTTCTGCTCGCCCCATAAAATCGATACATTTTTTTTTCACCCGGAGGGGGTGGGCCGCAACGTCCGAAACGTCAATATGGCGATAAATACATGAAATGCGAGCCTCGAACACGATCGTCTATGGGATCGGTAAACATGTCAGCCGAGAAGTTGCTGGAAAAGTGCACTTCCTGGGGAAGTTTCCAAGCACTTTATCGGGATTTCCTTGACGCCGATGGGGTTGGCGGGGGCAGTCACCGAGCGAGTCTATGCTAGTCGGACCAAGACAATCCTCCGTGTGTGGCCGATAAAAAATGGGCTTGCTTAAATTCACCGTCAACCCCGAGGACCGGGCACCCTACGGCCTCCGGCACCCTCCTTAAGGAGTTTAGCCGGCCGCCGTGGCGATAAATAATATCGCGATTGCCGTGCGGCTCGTACTTCGTGCGGAAAAGTAATGAGAACTTTGCACCTTACGGCCGGGCCCGATGAAATATCGGGCAGCGCGTGTAGAACGTCGCCTGGGTGATTTAAAATGCATGTCCCCACGGAGCTATGATCGCGTGGCTGTCGCTTAAATTCGTAAATCAGCGAGTGTTTCCGTGTATCCTTAACACTTAGCGGTTGCATTCGTGCCAGGCGATCCTTTAGAAATGGCATGGCTCCCGTTCGAGGGCTCGGAGCGACAAGTTTTTCGACTTTCTTCTCTTGGGGGCACGGGAGTGTTGGTGCACGCGTGTAGACGGAGAAATGGATGCCCATCTATTACCAATATGCCAGGTCACACCGCCTGTGCTGTAACAACGGAGGAAGATGAATTTGCTTTATGTTGCGAAAGAGACGTCAGAGAGTCTGCGTTCCGGTGAAGCGGAAAGCATGTTCTTACTACAGGAACAGACTGAGGAACCTGCATATACCTTCTCAGAATTATTACCGACTCACTTCGAACCTCGTGTTAAACTGATTATATTTATCCGTGAACTTTACACGAGGATCTCTATTAAATATTCCACGGGATTAGCTGGCTGCTTTTAGATCGTATATTTTCGCCGATACTCGATTCCAGGGCCTCCTACTCGCGGTCCATTCTTTCACCAGCAGGGACCTGAGGATTTATCGCGATACGAGCAATGTGGTTTCCGTGCTTATCCAAGAGAGGCGAGAGCGATCATCGTCAGAGGGTTGAAGAAGAAGGAGGTGGGAGAGAATAGAGGAGCGGGGCTGTTCATTCTAGCGAGAGGGCCGTCACCGAGTCTGCGCTTACTAGACCAAGAGAATCCTCTCTATGCGCGTCCGGATAAAAAATGGGATTGCTTAAATTCAGCGTCAACCCCAAGAGTCGGGCCCCCTCCGTTCGCAAGAAGTTTGGCGAACCATTGCGGCAATAAATAATGGCGAGCACGCCCCTTTCGTCCCGTAGACCGCGACCGGGCCAGGAAAGTAATGAGAACTTTGCACCTCCACCCCGCTGGGTATAATGTCGATTCGTACACGTATCGCCGATTTAATGTACACTCGGGGGAGCGTTGCGTTAGTTATTATTTACTGCGTGTACATAAATTTAATGGCCGGCGGTCGGGGGCTAGCCCGCGTGCATCGTAGCCGCCACTTTAATGGCATACTCAGCGCGAGCCGCAGACGTCTCTATTAAAAAGTGTTTTATCTTGATTTATTCCCGCCTAGAGAAATTGCGGGTGATTATTGCGACGAATAATTTTATTACACCGCTGATAAACGCGGACCACTGCCGTAAGATTGTCTTATTAAGAAAAATAATACCAGCCGCTCTCGGCGATATTAAATTTGTAATCAGACCCGAAACGCTCCTTTTTTCTTCCCCCGTGCCCTCGAGCGGCGCTACTTAAGGCGATTACATCGCGGTATGTAACTGCGTCTGCTAAAGTCGTCCTCGACAGAATGCTAAGGCCGTGTTTTCCGCGTTACTCGCGCATCCCCGCGTCTTCCGAAGAGTGATAAACGCGTTAACTCATTATCCACGATCGCCCGTCCGCGCGAAAGCCTTTCCGTTGATTAAGCCGGCCGCGTGATTAAGCTGAAAGCACGTATGATTCATCGTGAGTTTTCAGACAACGAACGATAGCTGCCGTGTACACGTAATCCTTATTAAGGAACCTCGGGGCTCTCCTACCGGTTTTCCCCTGGATCAAAGACGATAAACTTTCCCTGTGTACGAGTCTGCCGTGCGAGATTTCACCGGTTCACGCGATCCGGAAGGAATTAGCGAGTTCGATTCAGAGGGCGACCGGTCCGCAGTTCTATCGGGCTGCGTTTTCGACGCTCCAACGATTTACGGTGGCCACGTCCACGCGCCGCCCCGATCCGATCATTTCTTTCCGTTCCGTCTCCGGGAGAACTTCGCTGTACAACGGAAGAAAAAAGCGAAACAGACCTCATTTTTCTCGCGCCAACCCTTTCCCACCGCGCCGTACGTAGCTCGATGGTTTTTTGCTAGCGAACGCATTACCCTGCCTCGACGCCTCCAACCCCCGTTCCTTAACACGTTTTTCAGAGTACGATGTCGTAGTTTATCCAGTCAGAAGTTTTTCTTTGCCGCGCCTCTCTTTCTCTTTCTAAATCTCGGCCCCGCTCTCTCTCTCTCCACACGGAATCAGCAAAAACATCCCTCCTGGATCCATAATTCATACACCCTCCAGCGGCCTTAAACGTTATCCACCCTCTGATTTCCAATGGTATCGCTCTATTATACGTTCAAAACTGCTCCGTGTTGGTGAACCGTGACGGTGGTGGTGGCGGCCATGGCAGCCGTATTGCTGTCGTTTTCGATGCTGGCCATCGTATGTAAGGTAAATGTCCCCATTATCGACCGTGTCCTCATTAGTGATCAATTATTAAATTATTATTGTTTATTGCAACACAGAAAGCGAAATATCAACCAGAAAGTTCAGAAATTATAATTAGAGGTATTTCATTTATTCTTTCATTCGTTATTTATGTAGCTGTACATGCATGTTTAAGTAAATTCACATGTAAATTAGGACTTGGTCATTGACATGAAAGTTGACAGATTCTAATAACGTGAGGTTATACTACCGATATCATTAAACTCGCAAATTTTACAATAAAAATACATGGATCTATGCAGTAACTTACTCGAATTAACTAGATATATATACAGAATTGTAAAATAAAAAGAAAATATTCATTTTCTTTCATTATTCTAGAAGAAAATCGTGGTCGGAAATAGGTACCGTCAAAGGCCGGTCTGTACCAGTTTTCGGACATCTTACAAGTGGTGTTGTTAGACATAACTAAAGTACTTCAGTAATTTTTTAATTATTAAATTTGGAGTAGGGGAGACCGGGGCTAAAAGTTCCGGGGGGTAAGTTGTTCCGACGGTTCTATCTTCAAAATGAAAATAGCTTTGTAGGGGAGACCGGGGCTAAAAGTTCCGAGTTCGGAATCAAGTCACACGGAAAAATAATTTAAAGTACAAAGCTATTTTCATTTTGAAGATAGAACCGTCGGAACAACTTACCCCCGGAACTTTTAGCCCCGGTCTCCCCTGCATTAGATTTGTACTCACAATTGAGTACAAAAAGTACGGTAATTATTAGGAAATAATAGAAAACATAAAAGATTATCTTAAACACATTATAAATTGTTTAATTTTCATAAAATGTTAATAAAAACAGTTTTTTATACTCGTGAACCCAAATTTAATAAACAAAATGATGCATTTACAATGAGGGAAACTGCTGTGACATCAGGTCCAATATAATTTTCACCATAATTGTTGTGTAAACAGTCAAATATCACTCTAAAACTAATTTGATTAAGAAACTAGAGACTTAAAAAAATACAATGATCCATACTTTACTGAAACATTGTCGTATATTAGTAAACAAATTACTATTTCGAACCAGCCACAATCTTAAACTTATACGTAGTTACGTAGCCAGCCACAACGCTGCGCGAGCGTTTTGGCCCGATTTCTAGCTGCGCCCTCCGAAAAACAGACAGTAGCGCAGAGGGGGCGAGAGATTAAACCGAATGTGTCAGCGATTTCCCACTGACAGCCGTAATAAGTCGTCGGTTCCGGAACAATATGATTCCCGCGAGAGATTCTATCGAGACCAGCGATGACGGGGGCCCCTGCCCCTGAAAAATTGGTTCGCGTGTTTATGCGCCGGTTAACGCGGCTGGTAAGCGAGCGTGACTGTTATTTTTCGGGCCGAAAGAGTTCGATACCTACGCGACCGCTTTGGCAGCTTGCCTGTTTCTCTTTGCGCTTTCTCCTTATCGCCGGGTAAACTTCGGGATTCCCAGCTAATCCGTTTTCCCACTCGTGGAAACGCTCGACCCCGGAACAATATCCGTAAATTACGAATTTACGAAACTCCTGCCGCTCGTTTCGTCGACACTTTGATTACCCTGAAACAATCGCCCAGCATGGATACAGCGAGCGTAAGTGACGACGATTTGCAGGTGTATTTGCAGTAAGCTGATTGTTTTCATTCAACTCCGTCTTGGCTGAATATACATCTCGCGTCTCTAGGGGAGATTAAGCGGAGGACACCTTCCTGTTCTTCGACGTCGACGTATTGACAATCGTTCTACCAGCGCCACCGGTTTAATCAATATTATCTATACCCGCGATCGTAGCAAGGGTGGCGCTGTGCTATTAGAAGTTTCTGGGTTCAGGTCATCGGATACCAGCGTTGGATGAGGAGCAAGTGGTGGTTAGCTCGCGATCAAACAACGAGTGCTCGTGAAACAATGACGATTCCAATTTAGCATCGAAAGGCCGGGGACAAAAGGAGCAAGGTACACAAGAGGGAATTCCACGACGATGGCGATTCATTCACCGAGAAAAATTAGTTTGCGCCGGCCTGACCTAGCTCATAACTGTTGCTTTTCCGCGGGGGGGAAGCCGAGCTCACGGTACAGACCGGTATGCTTTGGCAGTTTGCCTCGTCGCGTCCCGGGCACAGTCAATATTTTTCGGCAGGTCCTGGTTGTCGTAGGTATTACCGCCCTACCCCGAATTCCTCCGCGCAACGGCAGGTAGAAAACCGTAGAAACGCTCAATTGACCCTGGCAGGGCCTGTGGGGGATAGAAAGGTTCCCCTTCGGCCCGTTTTCCTCCTCGTAGACGACGCTCCTCGTCTTTGTGAAGGCGTCGATTGTGTTTGTCGACGACGTGGTCGGGGGAGGCGTTGAATCACATCTAAACAGGAGATATCTTATTTCCGCGACGCCTCATTGGAGGACGCGTCTTTGCTCCGCGGGCTCTCTCTGTTGCACGTGCACCGGCGCTATAAATTCCTCGATAAAGATCCCCATCTTTATGGATCCCCGCTTTACGACTTTAACAAATAGATTTAGGTCCCGCGGCTCGGGCTATTTTGAATATCGCCCGGTGCTTTCGATTTTTCCCCAGAGATAAACAGGGATCCGCGGTGTACGTGGAGCGGGAGTTCTGCGATCGACGAGCAAACAGATCAGTGCCTGCCAAACTTCTCGTGCAACTGGTTTCGGGGGCTTCGCGTCATTTCAAAGAAACGGCAAATCTCATTTCCCAGATAAAAGTACGCCCGTGCCGTACTCGGATTAGATTTAAGAAGAAGATTCGGTGTTTTCAAGATATGTACCGGGAAATAAAGCTTAACCTTCGGCGAGCCTGGGTCAAGGTCAATCGAGATCAAGAAGAATTAACTCTATCGTTAAATTTCTAGACAAAGTTAAGGGGGGGCGCTATCGGGCCCGATTTTGGAAAAATTATTATGAGACAAAATGGCGGCGCTGCAAAGTTGAACCATCGATTTTCAATAAAAAGGTGGTTCCATTCTTGGCCTGTAAAAAAAAAACTAAGAAGTAAAAAAGAAATCCCTCCGATAGCGTCTAGATAATTTCATACTCTATCTAAAGCCTTTTGAATTTTTCATTTCGGATGATTCTGCTACGAGCTACGATGGTCACCGCAAAAAAAAGGACATCCCGGTCATCGCTTATAACTCTCAAATCTTTTAATATTCTTTAACGCAAAAAATGCTGAACTGTCCTTCAGATGTACTCTTAACAATAGACGAATTAATAAAAGTGTAACGGTGTTTCTAGAAAAAATCCCAAACAAGCGCATTGTTTCGACCGCTCTAGGTAGGCCTCCCCCCTTAAGGGGTAACACCACTCTAGAGGCAGAAAAAGAGACCCAAATTTGACAATTTATTTTGGGAGTATGACAAACGGAATAGAATTTCTTTTCAGAGGGTTTATTTAACATATATTGAAGTACGAGAAACAATTTTTTTAATTGTCATTTTCATACAAAATGGCGGCGACAGAGCCCGTCGTCGAAAACAGCTTTTTTGAAAACACCGCCACGGGAGGACGGATTTCTCGGCATGTTTTAGTCCTGGACCAAAAACTAAAAAAAAATTTATAATCTATATTCAATTGGCTTTGGAAGTACGTAGGGTTTTTTTTTAATACGTTTTTATGGAAGTGGTGCACTTTTTAAGGAATGAATCGATTTTTTGCCCTAAAAATGAGCATTAAACTGTTTATAAAAAAAAAGTTTATATTCAATCAGAAAACGGCTACGTACTTCCAAAGAGAATATTTCAAGAGAAAAATTTCAAATCGATCCATGCAATAGTCTCCGAGAAATGCGTCCTCCTAGTTTGAAAAAACTGGTGCCAAGAAAAACGCGTTTAAAGTTTTATGAACACTCAGCGCGCGCAAAATCGATAATTGAACCTTTTAATATTTGTTTTCCACTATAAATCAAATGGCATATTGTTTTTATGACGCTAAAGTATCGTTTAAGCAAAAAAAGAAAAAATCGATTTTTTAAAAATCCTAGAGTGCTGTTACCCCTTAATTAACTGACCGCTTCGTGGTTCCAATAATTGAGGAATAATCAGTATCGGGTGACAAATTGACCGCACCTTTTCGGTCATCCGAAGAGTCCCTTATCTCGATCGAGGGTTAAACTCCAGAAATTCCTACCGCTCGTGGAGCCCCAGAAACGCTAAATAATTGGAGTGCCAGCGATAAGAAGGGGCTCGCGTGTCACAGAGGCGCGACGCGTGGCACTCCACCCCCGGAGTCATCGAAAAACGGTGTTATCGCAGCGGCCCATCTCATGCCGCACGGGAACGCGTAACACCGCGGGCAAACACTGCGGAACGCAGATTCGGCACTCGTCGAAATAATCTTGCTCCGGTGGCCGGAGGGACGGGAAGGCAGCCGTCGCGACGCTGGCTGTCTTGTGTTTGGATAATACACACAGATAGTCGGATAATTCACTTGTCTCGTCGAAAATGAAATTACGACGGCGGCGGTGCGGCGCAGCTATGCAAAACCCCGGCAGTTGGCGAAATGGCGACGCGGCGGCCGCGAGAGGCAATGCATAAAAGCAGCACAACGTATATTATTTTACATTTCCCAGAGGGTCTTTCTATGGGGATTCGAGAGAAGAGTAACGCCCTTCCTCCGTCCCCATCCCCTGGCCCCTCCCGCCCTCCCTAAATTCTTCTTCGACCCTCGCCGCGCGGGAAACCGGCAAACTTTGCGTGTTTATAAATTTATATTCAATAAAACGATGCTACAAAAGTGTGCCCTTTGTGAACAGAAACGTGCATACATACATAAGTCCGGTTACACGGCAAGAATCGAGTCTCGCACGAGAAGTCACGGGGGACGAATTCACGTCCAAACAGAGGATTACTTGGGGGATGGGGAGGTAACGAGTCGACCTTTGCGCAGTGCAAAGAATTGGGACCTTGTGGGTACATTGGCTGAGCGTAAATTCTGCTTACGGAAATTTCTGTTGATTCTAATGCGGGAATTCTGCTCTTCCGCTTGGGATTGGTTTTGGTTTAATCGTTGAGTGAATTCGTTTACCCCAGCCTCGGCAGTGATTACTCTGTAAATTCCAGCTGCATGACGCTTAAGTGAGAAACATTAATCCGACGATACACGCGAGGGGGAAGAAATTCAGCTCGATTCATTAACACTAATGGAGTTGTATATGCACCCGCATCTTGATCGGACCGATCACGGAACAAGATAACTGGTAATCATTCCATTCCAGTCAATCGTTGTGTATATTAGGAGGGTTTTCTACCTGATCACGATGACTCGGACGATCGCGCGTATAAAAATCGACCGCGCCGAATTCTTACCCTTGCGGAACTGTAAAGTCCTGAATGTAATAAATGATCCCCTTCTGTCCCTCTTTCCCCCGCTCGGTTTGGTCCGGCTCCGTTACAGTTGGACGGGGAGGGGGCGGTGACGGAATAAATTAAGTATTCTGCGGAGGGCGGACAGGCTCGTTCGCCTTCTGGAGTAGAGGTATAGTTTAGTTTTAAGGAAAGTGCCCTGGACGATGGACTACCTCCTGGGACGTCTGAACAAAGGTCCGAGGCAAACTCTTTTTCGAATAAAACGAGAGGAAAAGCGGCGAGACAGAGGGACGGGAGGGGCACACACGTACGCGTTGAGATAATAAATCACCTTACGGAGGATCTTGAGGGAAAATCGGTGAAATCTCATCCATTAGGATTAGGAATCCGAAAGCAGTGGGCGAAGCCGTTTTGGAGGGCACCGAACGGCAACTGGCCACGTTTCGTAAATACTCCAAGTGTTTGTTTGTTGGCACTGGTTGAAAATTTCTCAGAGCTCGTCGTTTATATGTGTTCTCCGGGCGGTGCTGGCGTTGAGAAAACAATACCTTGGACTTTCCCTTCGCCGATTTTCAAACGGACTACACGAACTGCGGAATATTTACCTCCCAGCGGTCCCCTTTTCCCCATTGTCCGTACCCTTCATATTTTGCCGCCGTTTTGGTAATCTGGGAATAGCAATGCGAGTGGTTTCGCCCCGCTTTCACTCCAGGGGGTATAAATCGAGGCATCCGACGAGCGATCGATTAAACGATGCGAAGCGTGGAACGAGAACGGGGGGTTGGCGGGGGGGGGGGGGAAATTGATAAGTCGTTGGAACGGCGGGCGTCGTAAACTGCGGTTCGCACTTTTGATTCAACAACGGCGCCTCGGAGATTCGTAAACCGACGAAAGCATTCCCGTTCGATTTAAATGCCGCGCCCCCGATCCCCGCGGAATTTCGGAACAAATTCTAGTCGTAATTCCCGATTATTCCCCTCGCATTTTACAAACTTAATGACTGTAAAAATCGAGGAAAAACGTGATTCGTGGCGTTAAGTATCGCACGTACATGGCTACTCTTTGCGAACCGTAGCCGCGACACCGTCGAACGTTATTACGTGCCATAAACTCATGCATAATGATACGAAACACTCGGCCGAAATGAATATCCCCCAACAGCTTTACGCATATTTAGCGAATATTCGGGGCGTCATGAAATATGTACCGTATTTGCATTACTGTGCCTCTCGATGATCCTGCCGCGTATAAACCGCTGACACGTTCACTTCGGGACATCATAGAGACATTATCAACGAGTGTTGAAACAGTAAATTCCTGGTTGATTGTTGATAGTGCAGTGACGATCCCACCAGAGGCTCTATTAAACATTTTCTCTTCAAATAGAGACATAATCGCAAAATCATACGGGGTAGAAGATTACGAAAGTAAATAGTGTCCACCTCAGCTTCCATCCCTGACAAACTACAAACAATTAATATTACGCTTACGATATTAATATCCAAATTGTCTATACCATTCTGGAGAAACTTGTATCCGATTTTAGGGAACCTGAATTGAATTAGGGCTGGGACTATTCGAATAATTTACTATTCGAATATTTTACAAGTATTCGAATGTTATTATTCGAATACATCGGTAGTATGATATGAAGTGGGTTAAAATTAGCTTACAAGATTTCACCATGACAAATGAACCTATATTCGAATAGTATTCGAATACTGAAATATTCGAATTATATTCGTCAAATAATTAAGCAACTGAAGTATTCGAATATTCGAATACCGAATATTTCGACAAACAATCCCAGCCCTAAATTGAATACACACTTCTATTCGACCGACTAACACGCCCAATTTTAAATGCAGGCTCATTTGAACGGCGCGAACAAGCCGCCATCGGGTTCTAAAATATACGCGACTATATCGCAACAGCACCCCCCCCCCCCTCCGTACACCCCCGCAATACCATCAGTGGAACGAGGGACAGGAGTACGATCATGTTAACCCGATGCTTCGTCACCCCTGGCGCCGAGTTTCGAGTCAAGCCGGTGTTGAAATTTTGTTCGATGAGCGAAGTACACGCCGGTTTAATTTGTAGTACAGCCGGATATGCGCGGCGTGGGTGGCGAGCGAGCGCCGGTGGGTGGATGGGCGGTTGGACGTGGCGGCGGATGGGCGGTAGTCAAATTTATTGAAACGCAACGCTGTTCTCCTCTGGTCCCCTGGAGACCGAATCCTGCTATTACGCAACGGTCTGCCCGATAGAGTCGAATTCGTGCCCGGTGCTGCAACGCCGCAACTCCAAGGACTCCGCCGTGTTTGTTAAGGGATATTTCATGGCCAGCCGTTCGCCGCTGCATATATTTTGTAATTTAATTGCCGCCGGGCAAGATGGAACACGCTTCCATTGGAATCAATTTCAATGCCGCGGAACTTTGAGCGGGTAAATTCATTTGTGTGTGTCGTCGAGCTAACAACCGAAGAAACGCTCGCACTGGGCAATTTGGCGTAGGTAGGTCATATATTTGAGTTTCTTCCAAGTCCTTGCAGTTCCTCGTGCAGATGTTGAATGTTCTGTTTTAAAACATCGCTTGAAATTTCTATGGCCCTTAATTATGAAGAATATTCTTCGGGGTATTTCGGTCTTCATTCCCGTAATTGACTTTGATATGAAAGTTCTCGCTGCTCGTACAGTACTCCAATTTATCGGAACGTTATCCCGACCTGTCCCGCGAGACGCTGGCCTGTGCTTGAAAGCAGTTTGTCTGATAGAGTTGAATTGTGCGGTGTGTTAGGTACAAGCCTCCAGAGGAACTGAGTAGACTGCTATAAAATATGTCAAGAGAACTCGGAGGTATCGCGGTAAAGTAGAGCCGGAAGACTTTATTGTTTGCCTCCCTGTCTCTTCTGTTTCCTCTTGGCGAGCATCATCGCCAGACGATGTCAGGCGTTTAAAAAATATATATGTTCCTGCGTCGTCTTATCTCCTGCCCGCGTATTTTTCTTTCATATTTTACCCAAATATCTGGAAGACTGTCTTATCTTATGCGTTCAATGTTCCGCGGATATCTGATAAAACTTTACGTACTTACACAACGCTACTATTAATTGCTGTTGGCCATCTTGCAAACGGTCAGAGATACGGCTACAATATCGAGGGGCAGGGGTGGCCGAGTCGTATCAGTTATAGCGAAGCGGGGCTATTATTTGCGTTTCACCCAAGTGCTGAGTCAAGTTTTGCGTGAGGTATGAGCGTTTAAGGGTCGCTAAAAGGGCGTGCTGAATCATGCCGCGCCTGGACCGTTCGACATTCCCTTATCAATCGTTTCGTAACCGAAACCGCCGTCCGAATAAATTTGAACTGCTGACAGCTGCGATACAGCGCGGGTCAGTTGATTGGCCACGTAACAAAGAATCCCCCAATAATACCTGCAATGGGATTTTGTTTCGCGGCGCGGTTACACGTGTCCAACATCACGGAAATCAAATTCACGGGGGCGAGTTAATCTTCCCACAGTTTCCCTGCGACTTCTCTAATGCACGGTTTACATGACACGGCTGGGATTGTTCGTAATAGTCGAACACGAAAGGGCCACGAGATTATACAAATCCGTCCCGAACGGAATCGTCGCAACTATATTCAAGAAACTTGCCCCCGACGTTCCCCAACTTGTCTTTAGGTTCCCCGTATATTCGCGAGGGGACTGGCTCGTTTCGTGTAACCGCGATTCCAGGGAAGTCCTCCGGCCGGCGATATTTCTTCCGCCCTGGAAAAGATGTAAAAATATGCGTCGCGCATTTCCAGAGATAAATCGCGGAATTACGTCACGCGTTCTCTACTATTTTTATTTATTACTCGCGGTATTAATTCTTACGCGAAATCGATAGCTCGCCCCCTGCTCCCTTCCGGCATCGACCTAGACGAGGGGCGGCGGGGTAGGTCCGCGGGTTGGCCGGTTGAAAAAAAAAATTTAATACGTTATTGGTGGCGGGGAGATTTATCGAAATGCACGCTGCTCTTCTCCCCGGGGAATAAATTCTGTGCTGCACAGTGCTTTACCAGACAGAGTCGAATTGCACGGAGCGGTAGATACGAAGGACTCGAGGGGGTGGTGGCTAAAGGATGCGCCAAGGCAGGGCTGTACATTTACATCAAAGACTCCACCGTCGGTACGCGCATACACATTTTCTCCTGCTTATTATTAAAATAAATGGACTTTCAGATGAGACGCATTATCAGCGCGAATTTTACTTGTAAAATCCCGCAGAAAGTATCTAAATAGCGACGGCTTCAAAGCCATAACGTACAACTTCCCGCGTCCACGCAATTAAAATTCCTCGTCGCGGTAAAATTAAATTACACTTGACACGGATATCTACAATATAAAAATCCGCGAAATTCGTCAGACATGATTCCTCGCGACCCACCCCCTCCCCCTTTCGTCCTGAAAAATCTCACACGTAAACGACCTCGAAAACGCTTTCCCTTGGTTCCGACAATTTTCTCCGTGAATGGGACAGAGAAAAAAAATGGAATAACCGAGTTGGCGACAGTTTCCCATTTCTCTCTCCTCGAAGGACTCGAAGTTCATATTGGTGCCGAGGGTGCAACTCGATTTCAACCCCTGGAACCGACGGCACTGGGCAGGGAGTTGAACAAAGATCCACCACGCGCGTACGTGGCCGAGACAATCATAACAAGCGGCTTGCCGGGGCGAGAGGCAGCGTCACGGGGATAGATGAAACACCGGCGGGCTTAAGTTCACCCCTCCTAGCGGCAATGAAAGAAGGCTGAGCGACCGTGAGAGGGGGGGGGGGGGTTGAATCCGGCTGGATACGCAACGGAGACGATTGCACCGCGGCAGGAAGCTCCGCTGGAATTCGCCACGGAGCGAGTCGGTTCAGCGGGCGTCGCGAATCGCGCCTATAAATTATCCTTGCTAAAACGACACCCGGCGTTCGCAATTATTTAAATGTACCGGATAACGACGGCGAGTCTGCGCCGCGCGTTGAACACCGTGGAGGGAACAGTGATTTCGAGGGATACCCCGGAGGGTTCCCCCAGTGGTCGCTTTAATACAGGAGGCCATGTCCTTGGGGGGCAACTCTTACTTTCGTCTTTGATCGTTCTACACGCACGATCCCTGCGATCGCACGCTTATACATCTTGTCGGCGCACACGGTGGCTTCTTGACGCCAGGGGTTGATCTTTGCACGTTGCGCTGTTCCTTTATGTTAAATTAATGCCGCAAAGCCGGCTCAAGACAGGAATGGTTTTACACTTTGGAGGATGTCTATTGTGGTTAAAAAGAATGCAGGAATAAGTAATGGACCGCCTTTCTATTTTAATGTGCTCGCAATTTTAATATAAGGGAGGGTTACTTGATATTTTTATCATCAAATGTCGTTTATATTCATTAATATTACATTAATTAGAAATTGATGAGGAAAGAGTTAGGTGACCAGTAGATACGGTATTGACAACTCTCCCCTAGTAGTTTCCAAAATCTATGCAGCATATTATTATTATTATTTGTTTTTATTGCTCAGTAAATATGCAAAGAAAAGTACCAGTAAGTCGTTAAAGCAGATCGAAGTAAAAGGCGAGGCTGTAATACAATACTATTAGAAGCCTAACCGGAATTAAAGAAGAAAACAAAAACTAGAACCATGAAGCAAGAAAGAGAAATTAAAATCGGGACAAAAATTGAGTCAATCGCGCTATTGAGATATAAATACTGTCACTCGTGGCGAGTCATTACTCGTTTTACATTTAAGACAGCCAATAATTTCAGTGAAAATTTGACTGGGCGTCTGACGGATTCTCCTTTCGGTATTTTCGGAACTGGCTACCAGACGAATAGGCGATATCTGCTTGATAGGCCAATTTATTGAAGTTATTCTCAGTCCGTCGCAGAAGATAGAATTCTACGCTGTACAGTGGGTTTACCGAGAAAGTTGAATAGCACACGGCAGGTATAAAGGGGATTCTTGTGAAATATGCTGAGGTTGCTCCTAATGCCAGCATTTTCGAAATGCACTGCCACTGTTCTTCGAATCTCCCCGAGAAACCAGAGGGGATCGTGCTTCAAAATCTACGTTCGATGTGTATTTCTCTCTCCGTTCTCGGTAAATTGCCCTCAATATCGGATATCGCTATATAGACACACGTATACTATTGTTCAGCTTAAAATCCAGTTAAATAGAAATCGAAGTTCCTGTCAATTTTCGTGTGAAACATTAGGTTACGGTTTGGTTGAGTAATTTAATCGTCAATAATTTTCGCGTAACAGTTGGCGAGCCCGAATAGACCGTTCGCGGCGTGAATATTAACCATGATGCGTTCGGTTCAAATGTCGAGCGTTATCTAAGTCGACCTGGAAGCTTCCGAAGTGCCCATTCAAGTGACTCGACTGCACTGAATCACAGCGGTGAATCGCACACAGAAGGCAAAGTTGGGAGCAGATTCAAAGATTCGAGGCTTTATCGCAGCATTAAAAGATTCCAAACTTTGACCAGTAGAACATTGAAATGCTCCCAATATTGAAATTACAGCGGTACAGTTTAATGAGTTTATATAATAGTCGGTTATAAATTAAACGTACGCTTTGCAGAAAACTGTTATTTAACCAGCTGACGTAAATGGGTGGTACTTGAAAATTCTTTGCACAGCGTTTGAAAATCATCCTCGAATGAAATGCACGTAAAAGCAACCCTAAGAGTTCAAATTTTCCTTACAATATGTAGGGGAAAGGTGGGATAGTTGATAACAGTTTTTCTTTTTTATTAAAATACTAACAATGGTTTGCTTTGTTTCTATTTAATTATTTAAGATGTGATATAAACTGATGTGATCATGTATCCCCCCGGATCAACTATCCCACCTTTCCCCTATAGTAGAAAGTCCTAAATTTGATTTTGTTCACTCAACCAAAAGATTCACGATCTATTCCCTACTGTCATCCAATTACTTAAATAAGCGTTATCTCTTCAGCTAGCTACGTTGGCGAGTATAAGTATAAATCATATCTTGAGCCAGCCAATGGAAGAGTGACGCAGTGGTATCAAAACAGGGGATCTCGATTGCTGAATAGATTCGCATATACATATCTATTTTGTGTTATACACCGTAACCCCCCTGCGTGAGTGATTCAATAGGTATAGAATCTGATCTAAAGCAGAAGGTGGATTTAACGGGAATGAATTACAAACACGAAAAAAGAATTATCGATGAAAACACAGTGTGTTTGAATAGAATTTGCAAATACCCACACGGTTATAAGAGTAGGTAATTTCCATCCGAGAAAAAATATTCGAAAGGTTCTATCGCGTCGAACGTAATCGCGATGAAACTGCTGGAGAAAATTCTCTACCGCGAGTGATACTATAAAATCCAAAGAATTTCAACGTGAATTGTTAAACATCCATTTACCGCGGCAATCTTTCTCTTTTCGTCGAACACTTACACATGTTTACAGTAGTTGTTTCAGCTAGTGCCACGCAATTTTGGATCCAGAGCAGCCCCACAGCCACTGAATACGGAAACACAATGTAACGTGCGAATTCGCGATAACCCCTCGCGTGATATGATTTTACTTAAATACTTGGCGTATTATTTTTAATGTCGGAGCAGGCTGCATATAATCGTCGCGGGAGATCTCGCGGAGAATTAACATTTCCCTCGCACGGAACGCGTCACGGGAACGAGGTACCGACTTATCGGAACACGCGTCCGTGTCATTCGATGGAGCCGTTCGGTAGAAGCCGCTGCGAAAATGGAGGAAAAACTGACGGCACATTTTCTCATTGGTCACAATGGCCCTAATTGAAAATGGACGCGTCCCATTTCCGTCCGGGAATCTTTCTCCCCCAATTATCATCAAGATATATTCAATCGCAGGGGCATCTAATCAGACACCGCAGGCGGGTGAATCTGCGGGCAGTTTATAAATTGGACCCTCTTTGTATATGCTGATAGAGGTCTAGAAGGGAGGCCAGAATCAATGTGATGGAACTCAGAATTAGGAGAGGCGAACTACGCCGGGGGAGAAGTAGATTTCAACCCTCCCGAGGGGATTTTCAGACTAGCGAGTTCTGCCCGGGGTACCTTTAGTCTCTCCACTCGTGCTCCAGCGGGTCGACATGCTTCTCTTCTGTACGGCGACATTCATCTCGATTCAATTTTCCCGGATAAAAATTATAACCGTATTGCAGAACGATATTCCGCAGCCCCTTCAGCGTCGCGGCGAATAAAATGTTCGGAGGATTGCCGATTGAAAGTCACTAGAACGGAATACACAACTGATAACCAATACCCGCCGAGTTTTTTTCAAAAAATTCTCCATCCAGAATGATCGTGGATGGAAATATCAGTTTCGAGGATTAGGCTGCACTGACAGGATTAAGTTCTAATAGAGGTAGAATAATCTGGAGAATTAACTGCTTAGATAGGTACAGAAGACATCCCATTCAAACTCCATTAAAATTTGCTAAGCTGGAATCACAACAGTTCTAGGGTTGCCAACTCTTTGTTGGGGAAATATAGTATTTTACAGCCAAATGTGATACAAAAATATAGTACTTTTCAGAGGCAAGTGGTAGAAAATCAAACTACATTAAAACCAGATGTTACTTTTTAAATGCATATTTTTTGTGCATTCTGCATTACCAATGAATTTATTGTCGCTAACAATTATGTCAAAGGTTTGATTGCACTGAAAGTCCAAATTAACATAGCTATATATACATAAGGAGCTCATTTTTTTAGAGATAGACTGCCTCTGCTCCTCTCTTCCCGCCACTTTATATTCATCGTAGAAGAAAATCCTCTCTGTTAAAGTTTAAATTCACAAATTAAAGTTTCGATGTAGCCATAGAATAAAAGAATAAGTAAAAGTTGTAGAATTTTATTGTTGTGACGAAAGTATACAATATACATATAATACTAAAATATTATAGTACGATTGTACAACCCTAAGTTGTTCTGGCGTTACGATGCAACAAGCTGTTTCTAAAACAATCATGAATTTCATGACGAATCGGATAATCCATCGTTTAACAAAGGTTGTAGCCACCGCGAAACATCCACGAATACAGAGAGATTATCGTGCAACGAACTTTTAGGAACCAAGAGCACCGGCAGGAAATTATTGGAAAATTTCTAATTATTCCCGTAAGTATCGAGCGTCCGATCAGTCCAAGTCCCTAAGTACACAAAGAATCGTAGGTATCGTAACACAAAGAGATATTACCGTTTCGGGTAATGGACTTCCCATCGGCAGAGAACGGGTAAGAAGTTTTGATAAGCCGCTTACAGGGAATCGAGACGGCATCGATTCGCTTTAGTCCGGCGCAACTAATAACCTTCTTAAATTTTAAGAGCTACCGCTTATTAAGGCAATTCCATCGCCGTGCGTCAGTTTCCCTCGTTTTATCTGGCGAGCAAATCATGATTCGGATTGTAGGCAGACAACTGGTATTACGAACACCTACGCGCCGGTTTCTCGGGGCCTTTACATACGTTCCTAGAAGTGAAATGCCGATGGACGTGTGGGCCCACGTGTTACACCTGAAATTCGTGGCAACTGTAACGGGCAATCGCTGGCCACGCGAGTCACAGAGCACGGTGGATTTCCGGTTTCTTATCCCACGCGGCTGGCATCGTAACGCCGGGTGGTAACCAGAATCGTGTTTCGTATAGCTGTGATATTTTACCTGGCTATGACACGCCGCGAGAGCGGGGTAGCCTCCACCGGCGTGTACGCAAAATGGCGCGTAGACGGGGCAGGAATACGTCATACAAATGGGTTGTCATTCATTTCCACTGGCTTCCCCCCCTTGATTCTGATTCATGCCACCCGCCGTTTCATATTACTCATATAAAAGGAACGCGTGTACAGCTTAAACAAAGCCCGATTCACCTGATGCTTTTGTTACCAGCGCGGCGCAGGTCGCCGCGTTCTGCGACATTTTGTGCCCCCTCGGACGGAACTAACCGCGAGATTATCACGTTCGCGTTACAGCGGAGTCTCTATTATTCGAGCCAATGGGGAGGCATGGCCATTCAGATAAGGGAATTTTCGGGATAACGGAGCACTCGCCCCCCCCCCCCTCCCTTTTTTTGCCACTCTCTGTTCGGATTACCGAACGTTTAAATATTTGACCATTTAGGTGGCATGGGATTCTGGACGATGGAAATTTGGGTAATGGTGGTTTTACTGACGATCCTAGGCGCGATGCGAGTGGCACGGTGGCCACCGGCGTTGTTTTCTTCTTGCGTGAAAGTTCCGAACACGAGGCTATTGAAGGTACGAATAATGAAGAATAATGGCTCGAGTAGCGTGGTGGTGTAATGAGCTTAAACCGGGCACAATATTTCGTTCTAAAAGTAAAACCGCGGTAGCCTCGGTGCACGGATAATGCCCCGCACTTTTGTTTACCTCTTTTCTCGCCCCTCGTCAAGAGTTCCTTCCTATTTTCCTCGTTACATAAAAAAAGGAAGGAGGCAGAGGAGATGGGGGGAGGCGAGACAGAACGAAGAAAAGAGAGAAGAATGCAAATTGACGTCGAGTCGTTTGCATAATTCAATCATTTATGCTATCTTCCCGATCGATAACGCGAGAAGTTGCATAATACATTTTTTATTAACCGCACGCTTCTACGCGGGCAAAACGCGGGCGCGGCCGTTCGAGGGCGCGCGGGCGCTCATTCCAGTTGTCCATCAAATATGCAATAAATTTCCGCGAATGTAAATATTTCAGCGCGTTTAACAAATCTCCTACCGCTGAGCTGTCCGTACTAAAACCGCAATTTCCTGTCGCTACATAAATGTCGAAAATCCTGTAAACGACGTTTTAATTAGAGGCTCGCGTTCGCCCGGCTAAACACGACCGAGCGTCATTTGTGCCCGTGTCAATTATCATTTAAACAGTCCCCCTTCCCCCCCCCCCCCTCCGGGTAAATTGCTCATGCATTATACACGTATACGCGCCGGGCGTTTCATAATTTGCACACTCTTTAATGAATGTTTATCCGCGGCCGATGAAGGATAATGAGTTTACTCTTACCACAGGGCGACTTTTTTTCTCGGCCTGGCTCGCCTGGGAAAGGACCGCGCGGGCGCGTGTGACCTCGTTATCGGTGATTTTCAGAAACCCCGTCAGCTAACAAGAGATAAACCCCTCGCAATCTTTCATCGATCGAACCGAGACGAGGCCGCTATAGGATACACAACTTTTCCATAACTCTTTGTTAACTAACAATAGCAAGTTCGGCGAGGTACCTGCGGCGTATTCGTGCTGATCAAGCCGCTCCCTCCCCCACGGTTCGATGTAGCGATCTTGTATAGAAAGTTCGGTGCGTATATACGCGCTTGTAGGCACGGCTGCGAGAAAACTTTGCTCCAACTCCTCAAGACGGTCCCAAGCACGTTGGAAACATAATGTGTTACTTGTTCTAGGTTCTTTATATACGGGAATTGAAATATACGCCTGCTGCACCTAGAGACAGGATAACATTCGTACCACAAAAGACATCTAATTACTCGGGTCTCGTTCGACTGTAAAGTTTCACCCTTCTTCTTGTATTGATGACTTCAGGGGTAATACCACTGTAACGGCACAATAATGTAGTGTAGGTATATTTCACAATTGTTAGTGGGTAAACAAAGAAATAAGTCGATAATTTGTGTAAACGCCTTAAGTAGTTTCAAGCTATTTTCTTTCTTTTCTTTTTTTCAAAATGGCACTTTAAACGCTTCATTCTCAGAACCACGTTTTTCAAATTGGCCAGCAACACCATTTGAACAAATTTTATTCGATTCACTTGAATTTTTTACAGTAGCTTCTAAACTACATTCACCATCGAAGTACGTATCGATATTGTGAAATATTGTTTTTCTCATGATGTAAGGACATTAGGTGTGCGCAATGAGCGGCTCATTTTTGTCTTCTACTGCGTATTCCCAAATTCCGTCGTATTAAAATATGTATGGATATGAATGCATATGTAAGTATGTGTGCGGACGCTTTATTGAAATGTTATTAAGGGCACGTTATTGGCTAATCTGTAAGTAAAGCTGCGCAAGAGCACACCTAATGTCCTTACATCATGGTTTTTCTTAGAAATGGTAAGCATTTGAACATAAAGTTTACTCTCTAGCTCCATTCATCCACGTCCAGCACCATTTTCAGCTAAAAAATTGTACATAACTTTAAAAGTTTTCAACAAATTGTAAAATCGATACGTACTTCGATGGAGTTTAAAAATGCAGTTTACAACCTACTGTAAAAATTTCAAGTGAATCGAATAAAACTTGTTCAAATGGTACTGCTGGCCGATATGAAAAATGTGATTCCGAGAAAAATGCGTTTAAAGTGCCATTTTAAATAAAAAGGAAAGAAAAAAATAGCTGGAAACTACTTAAGATATATATATAATAAAGGCGTTTAAACAAATTATCGACTTATTTCTTTGTTTATCCACTAACAATTTTCGTGCCGCTATAGTGGTGTTACCCCTTATAATCATAGATACAAAAACTAAGTAGGTTATTTACAAATTTCTGGATTTTCAAGATACACTTATTTATTTCGTTGAACATCCGAAATGCGAAATTGTCAAAAGCTCAAGCACTTCTTTCCTTTCAGAGCTTAATTTGCTACTTTCGGCGCAGCTGCCGCTATTCCGAAAATATATACGATTTAGGGTGTCGATACTCGCCATCCGTGACGAATCAGGTTCATAAAATTTCAGGATCACGTACAGGCAGGCCGCCTCCCGCATTGGTCCCAAGGATAATTCGATTCAACGAGATCGAAGCCGCAGCCGTAGAGTTAATCCATCTTTATGCCTTGCGGAGATTGCACCGATGGCGACTCGTTAAGGAGAGACCCCATGGCAGTGAGCAGGCTTCTCAAGTTCGTCACACTGACTATGTTCGTGGTGCTGGAAGTAATTCGTCTCCCGTGCATCTCGGTAATAACCATCGTTCGATCCATTGCCGGGATGCTGTTGTTGGCGAGAGGGAGGTCTCTGTGTCCCGAGTCGTGGGCCTTCAAAGGAGCAAACACTAATCCGTGCGCTCCACAGTTTCCACGACTCCCATTCGGTATATTCGCATTCTTGAAATTTCAACTTACGCGATAAGTATCGGGGGTTATTCCCCCGAGGGTTCGCACAATTCGTGGCACGCGAATATCATCGCGAAGCCGACGAGTAACATTCAAATAGGGTAATTCCGGGAGACGCGGCCGGGCTGGACAGTTGGACGAAACAGTTGATTTCTAGAGAATTAATTGTTCTGAATCTTAACACATTTTTACATATACACAGATATAGAGTCTGAATATAGCAACTCGACCAACTCTACAGCCCGGCCGCGTCTCCCGGAATTACCCTATTCCGCGTATGTCCCCGTTAAGTGCGGCTGGAATTTGTCCTACTCTCGACCCCGCGCGTTCCATCGAACAGCACAATTAATAATTTTTAAGCATCGAGTTTCGAAGGAGATCAAGCTGTTAATTAAGAGGCCGCGAGTGTCATGCATTGTGACAAACTCTCGCGCCACCCATTATCGCCGACGGAAATGGAACTTTATGCGACACTATCGCGCGCATGACATTTAATCAACGAATGAAATCGTGATTGACGGCAGCGAATTAAATACCATTGCCGTGCGACTTGGTTTTCATCGGTGATCCATTTTTCTACAATTAACTATAGCCATTTCTGCGCTTGGAACATTCGATAACAGTGGCAATCGTTCAGAGCGGTGATCCGTCAGAGGGAAAAAAGGAGGACAATGGAGATTCGATTTTAATTCAGTTTCATCACCACTGTGCGCCATACCGCCTGACCGTGTTTATCTTTGAATCCGCCGGAGGTTCGCGAATAAAGTATGAATTTTATCAGATATAGCTACAGGACAACCTGAAATAAGTGTAGCCGGACGTAGCAGTATATCACACTCACCGAAATGGAAAAAAAAGTTTCCAGTTAACGTGACACGATAAATCATTCCCGTCACAGTAATCTGTAATCAACCATTGAAAAAAAAAGTTCTATTTTAAATGGAATTTTGTCTCTCGCTTTAGTGTCTACCGCGTGCCCCCGAATGCGGATAAGATAAATCATTCATCGACGTGGCTGGAGCAGTATCTAAATACAATAATAATCTATTCCGAGCTGAAGTAGTGTTTGCAATAATACAAGCGAGACGGTGGTTGTTTGAAGCTGCATGTTGCAAGAGGTGCATGCATTCTAATTGCTTGAAAATATTCGGAAAGTATCGGAAGGACTTCCGGCAACGAATACCGCGCGAAGCGATTCAATAAACAGAAGAGATTGAACGGAAGGTACACACGCGGTATCGATGTACACATCGGATCCAATAAAAACCGATTTGCCCAATTTTTCACCGCACATAAATGGAATCCCGCGTTTGCCGTAGCGAGGCTACGGTGGCTGCCGAAACACCGTCTATTTCATCGGCTTTCGCGTTGGTCGCGTCGATTAATTGAACGATTAAATCCAATCGCTTCTCTTCTTGCAATTTCGCGATCGGAGTAATCCCGCCCGGCGAAAGAAACAGGAACGAGGCAGCGAGAACATTTCATCCTGGCAACGTCTGTCGAAATATAACGGATATGTAGGTATATCCTCCCCCGCCCCCCACCCCGACACTATGGATGGGAGGGGGAGGAAAAAAAGTGGCTGGAGAAAGAGGACAACAGGAGTAAGAAAAGCGGAAAGTCGATGGAGCCCCCGTATTTGCGTCGGAGATTAAACGATATCGGGTCTGGCTAATTTGTCACGGGGATAACCGAAGGAGAGAAAGAAACGTTTCGTAAGGAATCGACGCCGCGGATCGAAGGGGGTCAGTTTTTCGGCAACTGTAGCGTGAAAACGGGCGAAGCCGCGGCGAATCGTCGCCAGTCACGCCCAGATACTATATTCGCTTTTGTATTCAATCCCTCCGTCGCCCCTCGGCAATTTCGTTTACGTGGACCAATGGCTCACAATGGGGGTCTCACAAAGGGATGATCGGGTCCCCGCCAATAAACTGGGGGTTACAGGGGAAATCGGACTCGTGCACCGGATTCTATCGCGAGGATGAGTGGGTCAACCGATAAATGGCATACACTGACGACGACACCGGCGTCGCCCAGGCATCGTTCCTCTCGGCGGGAATCAAATCTACGCTGTCTCGGGGAAGAAAAAAAGAGGGATAGGAAAAAAAAATGGATGAAAACGAGAGAATTCCAGCTAACCCCCGCGTGTTCCCGATCGTTATTCCATCGATGGATATTCCTGCATGGCTTAGCCCGTTCCCGTTTACTCTCTCCCCGTGCCACTGTCCCCGCCAAGGCAGCGAAGATCCACTCGCGTAGCGCATCGATAGATAAAGACGCTCCGCTCCCTTAGATCGAAACGAAGCCATTGAATTCTCCTGGTGCTGCAACTTCTCTTGATCCAAGTATTCGCCAGTGGAATGGAGATGCTTTTGCATTCAAAGTGTCGAGGTTCTTTTGTACAAGATTCCGTAGCTGCAGGTTCTACGAATTCTGAATAGTCATTTTCTATAGCCACGATTTTCTCTCAGAAAATAGTTTAAGTGGCGGGAAAAGTGGCGCGGGAGGTGAATCTGGCGTGGTCGATCAATATTGTATGTAGAACTTTCCTTCGCAGAGTTGCTTAGAATTGCCAGTGTCTAGCTTGATATATGTGTTTCTCTATATTACAACTCAATATGAATATCTCGATTCAATCAACTCGATATCTGTTGTTTCACTGCCAGGAAACACTAAATTGATTAATGTACATAAAAGATATTAACATTAGGACTAGGACTATTCGAATAATTTACTATTCGAATATTTTACAAGTATTCGAATGCTACGAATAAACTTCGAATATTTGAGTATTCGAATGCTACGAATCAACTTCGAATATTTGAGTATTCGAATGCTACGAATCAACTTCGAATATTTGAGTATTTGAATGTTATTATTCGAATACTATTCGAATATAGCTATATTCGAATACCGATGTATTCGAATAGTATGGTATGATGTGGGTTAAAATTAGCTTACAAGATTTCACCATTAGTCCAGTGAAATTAGACGAAAATCTGCCCAATCTACGGACTAATTCCCATCAAGCTGAATTTTGGCATGAGCCTTTATTTGGTCGTTGTAAACAATATGTCAAAAGTCCCCATCAATCCGACTGCTGCTAAAAATTTTACAGAAAGTTGAAAAAATAACCTGTTTTTCGCGAATATGGGGGTGGATCTTTGCTTGCGAGAAATAATACCCCTGAAAATACGTTTTTATTTCGATTTTGTGTTTTTACTCGAGAACCGTAAGAACTGTTAGACCTACATATAAGTTACCAACTGATAGTCCTAATTAAAAGAAGTAACTTTTTCCTGAACACTTTTTTTGTCTATCTCCTACAGTTCGCGAGTATTAATACAAAATAAAAAAAGTTCAGGGGTCCATTGCACTCTCTTGGAGTGAATTTGGACATCAAGGGAAATTACGTTGTATTCAGGAGGACTTCCCCTACATATTTACAGAGTTTCATAATATTTTGAATTTTCGGGTTCAAGATCTTTCCTTGTCAAAAGTATGGGGGTTGAAACTTGGTAACCCGACATACGTGAAAATAGTTACTCCTATGAAAAAACTCGTAGGACCTTTTTTGTAGAGAATTTCCTAAGCTGTAAATTGTATAATAACTACTTTTGTTGCAAAACTGCTAGATAACGACATATTCGCGAAAAACAGGTTATTTTTTCAACCCTCTGTAAAATTTTTAGTGGCGGTCGGATTGGTGGGGATTTTTGACATTGTTTAAAACGACGAAATAAAGGCCCATACCAAAATGTAGCTTGCTGGAATTTATTCCGAAGACAGATCCTAATTTCACTGGACTACATGAAAAATGAACCTATATTCGAATAGTATTCGAATACTGAAATATTCAAATAGTATTCGAATACTGAAATATTCGAATAGTATTCGAATACTTGTATATTCGAATATTCGAATACCGAATAATTCGACAAATTGTCCCAGCCCTAATACCACCCAACGAATACCCTCAAAACAATAATAAACTTCACCTCGTGAAGGGTAATCGTATTTTAACAATTATAATTGCGTTATGTAAGGCTATTAAATGCGAATACTTTCGTTCAATGCTTTCATATCTGTTGCTAGAGAGAGAATATCCGTTACTGGGTCGGTTTAAAAAATGGCGCACGTCGCCGAGAAGATATGTTCGTCTTGCAACGCGTAGTAGTACTCGTGGGTAAAGGCAATACGGTTCCTGGCGGAGCAATACAAGGGGCAAGTAGCGGGGTAAGTAGTATAACGTGTTCGTGTAACACTTGAATAACGACGGCTCACGGGTGGAGTTTCACGTTGAGCGACCCTATATAGTTTCGCCCTTTGCGATTCGCAGGACCGTTTAAGCCATTCCAGTAGTTTTAACACGACGAAAGGACGGCCTGATTGGTCCTAGGCAGTTCCCCGAGGTCGCCCTACATTTCTCATTCGGAGGCACCCTGAAACACTTTCGGGGTTCTTCGCCTACTATGAATTTACAATGAGAGATCCCCCGTTGCCGTTAGACCCGCGTTTTTTACACTAGATTTCAGAGAAACTTTCCCCGTCGACGAGTGGGCGTCTCTCACGACCTTGCGATATATTTCCCAAAGCTAAACAATTCGCGAAAGTACGTTTATGCGAGATCCACGAGAAATTGTAGACTTCTTCGTGTCTCTGCCCGCCGAACAGTTCCCGCATCAATCATCCGGGAAGATGCATTGTAAAAATCATATAGGAGAGAATCTCTGAGAAAAAGGTAACCCACAACGACGACCTTATAGAGTCGTTCCCATATTTTTAACACGTGCAAAAATTCGTTCCATGCCCGTTTTGTGACTCCTTTCCCCCCCGGCGTTCAGTTCGCCACACTCTGGGGTACTGTTGGGGTTACTTCGGAGCCCACCACGGAACCAAATGGAAAGCGACCCCCGACGGGGCACCCCTCTCTCGGCCATTAGATGTTTTTACAATGAATCCCTATTTACTGGCCTGTCAATGCGATATTTATGTTACCCGATATTGCGTCGTCGAGCGAGTAATTGAAATTTCCCTGGCGAGAAAGAGCGTCCTTCGATCTCGGCTGAGTCAGCCGTGCCCGGTCCTTTGCACGTGAAATGGTACTTGTTCGATCATCGCCGTGTGTGACACGGTGGCCGCACGGCAATCCATGCCTCCGCCGGATCGTGCCCGATTTTCAACCGATACACCTTTTATTTCCCCACCGTATCTCTCCCGGCGAAATTTATCCCACGAACACGTGCGCGATATGTGTACGCGTCCTCCAGAGAACCGTTGCAACTCCTTTTTATCCGGAACAGCGAAGGTAGGAATATCGATGAAGAACGTAAGGCAAGCGGAAGCAGTCGCTATACGTGGCAGACAATTCCCGCGCCCCAAGGTTGCGTGGATTTATTGTTAATTTCCCCCGATGCGAACGGCCATTTCCTCCCAGAACGGCTAGAAACGAGCTACCGATTATCCTTCCATTTTTTTTTGTCCCCTGATATTTAATACGATATATTTGGAGCAACGTTACATAAAACATCAGCGATCGCGTTATTTGCGCGATACCATAAAATACGCCCCTGACAAGCGTTTCAACGAAGCGTCGCCGCCGGTCATTTGCAATTATAATATTTACGATTTTTCACCACCACCCGCCGCCCCGCGGGGGTAACTTTACGATCACGTTACTCGCAACGGTTACGTTAATTAACAGAAGAATCGTCCCTCCTCCGTTACGCCGGCGCCTGGACGCATTGCGACATTGTAAATGGCGATGTTAATTAACGCAGAAGCGATTTTTTAGATACCCCCTTGTTTTCGCGATTGCCGGTTTTATGTTCTTGAATTATAGCGCGAATCTCGTTTACGCGTGGAGCATGCAAGGCAGTTTGCATCCACTGTCCACTGCGTGGGAAGTAACCCCCTGCGTGCACAAATAGCCAGGGAACTTTTACATTCAACCGTAGGATCGGTTCGTTAAAATAAATTTTTCCAGATTGACAATGTTAGTTTTATAGAGATCGCAAAAGTTTCTTTATCGCGCGGGCTTGTTCCGACACTTCCCGATATTACTGGCAGAAATGTGAAACACTCTCGTGGACCGCTAAGACTGGCAGACTATCAGGTTGTCATGAAAAATGTATTGTTTCGTTTCAGGAAAGATTTCGCTTTGATTTATGGTTTGGTCGGGGCGGACTAAATGAAAAATGAAACTGCACAAAGATACAACGGCTGGATTTTATATCAACTTATCGAAGCATCGAGGAATGCTGCATTTCTGCGTACAAAGCGATCGCTCCGTACCTACTATCTACCATACGCCATTGACTGTTTAATCAAGAATTCATGCTACGCTCGTGTGATTCCGCATTCAGCGAAACGTATCGTAGAGATATCTAGTTCAGATATGTAGAACGCTTGCGCTCGTTCGATATTTCTTTTTCCCCGACCGAAATGGGTGACAGACGCAGTTAACAGTGGGTAAATATGTAACGAACAAATTTGAAACGGCCTCTCAACTGCATAGAACCGTCCGTGGATCGTCGTTCATATTGTTAAATTGCAATGGCCGCGAAATAATTGCAATTTTTTTTAATCAATTAGTATGTGCCGCGGTTGAAATGGATGCTGGTCGTATTCCCTTCTTCTGAAGCAGATTTTTGTTACGATATTCGTCATCGCGTTGTTAACGTGCAGTTTTTTTTTCTCGTCAGCTGGCCACGCGAATGCCGCTGCACAGACCATGATGCCCGTGTAAACAAGAAATGCGCGTAATTCCCCGGCATCGTATCGGGAAACGTTGTTGCGGTCGATGTATCGTAATACGTGCTCTCCCACATATTGCAGCTGTGACACGTTTCACAGATAATGGCCCAGAAATATTTCTACCACTGGAGAGATTCCGTTTTTACATTAATCCCACCTGTTACGGAGCTTGTGACGCGGTGGGCGGACGCAGATAGCGGAGACGTAGAAATTTATTAACTTTGTATCGCGCGTTAAGTGGATCTTTCCAAGTTACACGGCAGTGCTTTCGTTTATAAGCGACAGGGTTTCATAAAACACAATGGGCCCGCCGAGGGTATCCTCTTTTCAACTTCGTTCCCCTCGGTGAACGAAATGCCTGAGTTACGATTGATAATCGTACGAGGCGAGCCGCCGGTGTCGTGTTAAAAAGCGGGACAGATCTGTTGTTCGAATTCGTAAAAATTGGACGAAGGTGTGCTCCCTTATCTTTTCACTTGGAAATCCTGGCAACGCTCGACGCGCAGGGCCATCACGTAAATTCTCCCCGTCCCCTCGGGGGACCATATTCGAATCGGCTAATAAAATTAAAGACGAGTCCGATCGGCTCTCTTCTACGGCGGTTTGGCGTAAGTCGAAGTTAGGGGGACGCCCACGGGCGCGTCGGATAAAAGGCTGAGAACACGTGGACGTGAAATATAATATTCAGCCGAAGGGAGTGGCGGGTTGGTGGGGTGAGCTTGTTCAAGATCATGTAATGCAATCTGGGTGTAAATCGCTGGGAGTGTGCTGCGAAATGCGAATAGCTGCTTGCCGGTGCAGTTCACGTATGTAGAGCAAGTGGCAGCATTCCAAATCTCGCCACTTGGCGGGATAAACATTTCCGCCAGGACAACCGCTTCCACCCGGTTATGGATGCTTGGCAAGGCCCCTAAGACTCGTATGACGTTTGCGCTCACCTTATTATCCTAATAAGGATTAGCGGACGCAATCATTGCCGTCGCTGCGTCGCAGGCGTGGGGGGTTGAGGGCGAGCCTTTGATTCGCCTATACGGAGATAGACCGACAGAGGATTAGCGGAATGAATTATGCTTATAGCAATTACTGCGAACACGGAGGAACGCTTTAACGCAATAAATCGTGAGCAATTTCTAGAACGAGTTCAGCGAAAAGGACCTTATTTGCTTTTACAGGAGGAATTACTCGTCTCCGGAGTTTATGAGTTTATATACGAGGCAGGGATCCTTCCGGTGCAGAAGCTGTGAGCTAAACGGGCCTTCTGTACAGAAATTACTATTTTCAGAAACTACTTTGTCTATCACTGATCATCTTTTCTGAGATTATGTGAACCTGCGTAGATAATGCTCGCCCATTCAGAAAGCCAGTGGACGAAAGGTTAGAGGAAATCAACTGGAGGTCCTTAATTGTCCCAGTTGTGGATTGCAATTTTACCGACTTTTTCAATTTTACCGGTAATTCGGTAAAATTTTCATTCAAAACCGGTTTACCGGTAATTTTTTTAGGTATTGAAAATATAAAATTAAACATTACAACAAAATTTTTCTGAACTTAATCGACAATTATAAAAAATATATGCAAATAAAACTGTTCTGAACTTAAAATATAAAATGATATAACACAAAATAGATATATTTGTATAACTATTGAAAACAATGAAAAGAATATTTTTTATTTAACAATTCTTTTTAACAAATAAGCACGCCAAAAACATAATTTTTCCAAACTTTGGGCTCCTGATAAAGCACTCTTAGATTCTATACTTGTTGCTCGGGTAGTCATTAAGAAATCATATGCCATTTGTAGATATTTTCTTTTTAGTTTTTCTACTTGAAAATTCGTCTATTATTTGATGGCTAGATTCAGATTTTTAATTATTTTTCTTTATCAAATTTGGTTCTTCATGAGATACTTCGGTTTTCGTCTCTATTAATAATTGAAGTTTTTCACTGATAACGTAGTAGATATCGACGGAATTAATGAACGCATATATGCGCTACATTGTTATACATAATTTATCGAACTACCGGTAAAAATTTGGCGAATTACAATCCCTAGTTCCAGTAACCCTGTCACCAACAGTGTGTTTTAAACCAACGAATAGGCTTGTACAAATTTTTCATCCTTCCTCGCCTCTACATTTTCCTCTCTGCTAGCAGTCTTGTGAACTTTTTCCCCCTTATCCCTACCCGCCACTCAACTCGATCATGAAACTTTGTAATAAGGATATACGCAAATATTTTCAAACTTACAAGTAGTTGGGGGCACGATGCTAGTCCCCGAGTGTGCCGGTTGGCGAGGGAGACGGACGGCCGAGTAAAGCCCGGCACTGAATGTTTCGCGGCGCTAATCGCGCAAAGTGGCTGTAATCGGCAAACTTTTTGAACGATGCCCGGGTCCTTCTCTGCTCGAACGACAGGACAAACGTGGGAACGCCCACGTTCGCGCGACTAATGGAATTATACGACAGCCCTGTCGATGGAGCAGCAACTCTGACGGACTTAGGGGACCAGCCCGCGTTTGTCAAATCCTATCGGTGAAAGTTCCTGATGGGTTTCATGGAAATGTCGATCCCTTGTTACAATGACTCGTGGCCTTGCATTCTGCGGGCACCGCGATTGTATAGGTACGTATCCGCGCGGTGGCGGGCAAAAAGTCGAAAGTGCTTGAAACTCGCCATCTTCCAAAGTTCCTCGGAACTGATTACACTTCTGCTATCTCGACCGTGCCATTATTCTTCGTTACACACGTATATCGTGGCACATCGACTCAGCGATGCCAGATGTTTCAGTTTATTCGGGTTTCGCAGATGTGAAATTCAACTGGTCCGATTTTCTGTTGCGCGTTGCGCGTGGCATTTCGATTAGACTTACTCGTGAAGCTAATGGAGCGCTGTGATTACCTGATGGAGAACCTCTAACCTATCTAATAGCACGTAGATTGCATGCGGATAAATTCAATCGGCGACGGCTTCTGATAGGTTTAATCGAAATCCGTCTTCGTGATGTACCACTGGGTCCCGGTGATTCGAGCTTCACCGAACCGAGCGGCGCGCGCGGCGAACTCGCGAGTACGCCGAGACGAACGTAAGCAACGCGCGCGCATGAATACGAGGAATGTCAACAGGCAATAACTTACGGCGTGGTTCACACTTCGGCCGGGAAATTACAGAAGAACTTGTGAAAGGAAAGTTGGTGAACGCCGGCGATACAACGCCACCATGCTATCGCGCCGTTTTTATTACAGGAACGTTCTAAAATTCACGCTTCCCTAACGAACAACGATCGCCACTTAAGAGAGGACATTATCTCGAGGAAGCGCCCCACGTTTCACCGTAATACGGCGTTAAAGTAACGATGCGATGTCCGAGAAGAGAAAAAAAACGGTGGGGCCGTTCTAATGGGTAGTGGGTAAGGGTGAAGAAGGGGGAAGAAGAAAGACGGACAGAACGCGGCGACTACCCTGTGCGGTAGGCTGGCAAGAGTGCCGTTACACGAAGCAATCCTCCGTGTTTCTCACCCTCGAAGAGTCATTTCGGTCGAGCGGGGTGATGTTGACGAGAGGACCGGGGGCCGTCGGAGCATCGACGAGGGAAGAATAGAGAAAGACATCGCGCAGGATGGGCTACGGCTACGCGAACGACTGGGCAGACCAGCGTGGCTGCCAGCCGTGGAGGCAAACGTGTTCATCTTCGTTCAACTGCCTGCCCGTAGTAATTACGCTTTCACGTCGCGCGACCCTGAGTCCCTGTGTGCGCCTTGCGTCCCGTATTTGCGCGCTGCCATGGAATCTCGAAGGTCTCATTTCGGCGACACAGCGTGGCGCTTTTTGGAAAACGAGATGGCCACGTGGAGGAGCGCTTTGCCAATGGTACTCGAGTTTAAAATATAGAAACTGATGAATATCAATAGTTTCTTAATGACAAAACGTGCCAAATTGGAACCTGTGAAATCAGATTTATATTATTATTTCTTACTACTTGCTGCTAAGTGGTGTTTTGCATCGTAACGTAGAGAGCGTCGAAAGTTGATCGTACCTTCTCTCCCGTCAGGCATTACGACGTCGGGCTAAATGACGAGGCAAAAAAATGGCCCGACTTATTGTAAACGCCCTTAACGGGGCAGTCGTGAAATAGGTTTTAAAAGTTTCGAAGACACACTCGTTAAGTTCTACCTGGCGGACAAAACGTAGCCCGGTTTCTGGATCGTCGGCCCGGTGGCAGAAAAACCGGAAGGATGAACCGAGACGGGCGAGGGCCGCAAGAAATTCAACGTCTTGCCGCTGTCTCGTGAAAGCGTCCGCGGTGAAAACTCCGTAATTGTGTTTCTGTATGGTTGCCACGGTACGAGACGTACCGGGTCGTTAAGGTGCTCGGTTTTTTTTTTGCCGCCCTTCCATCCGGCGAGGCTTAGTCGCCGAGCATGATCGATGAGCGCGCGAAGGTGCTCCAGGGACTCGACGAAATTCGTGTACGCAAGTTGGGGGCGGCGTAATGAATTGATAGAGTGTCTTGAATCGATGCGTGCGCCGGCAAGGTGTGATTAATAAATAGAGAAATTCTACGTGCCTCGGGGTAACGCGGGAAAGATACCGCGGGGATGTTGATAAATTACTGTTGCACCGGGGCTGAAACATTGGGGTTGTGGAAAGAAAATAGAAATCTTCGACCAGGTTGCCCGATTGCACATTTATTTCAGGAATCTCGGCAAGATGTGATGCAAGAATTATCGAGGCGCGCGCCGAAGTACGTGGGAGTGGTGAAGGTAACCGAGCGAGTGGGAAGGCATGAATGACTGCGCGGTGATTGCGGGAAAAGTGGGGTGTTGAATGAATGGAGAAGCATATAGTGTGCGGCATTGAAAGCGATGCAGAAATATTCAAATTGGCGACTTTTCCATCAGTCGCTTGGCATCTTGCAACCACTTTGGTAACCTCGTAAATAATATTACCGCCAAGTCTCCACCAGGCGCCACACGCGCAATAAAACCATTTTCCCCGCAAACGAGTTCATTATACGCGGCGGAGTACTCAACGAGACACGTCGATTAAGTTATAATAATAAAGCCGTGGTGGGATGATCGCGCGTCTTCGTGCGCGCGTATTCTTCGACGCGATAAAACGGAATTCCTCGTGTATTATTATATGCGAGACCAGACGACGCGTGATCCTAACCGGTTGCATCGATTACTATTTGTGGCTCGTGAAAATCCTTAAGCCCCGTAAATCATCCGCTGCGGAACAGATGTAAATTACGATTATTGCGGGTTTTACGAGGCTTGACAGCGCCTTCGTAATCCGACTGTCGTGCCGTAAAAGCGAAAGTAGGGAATCGCAATAGGTAGAGACTTTACGATCGCTCGATCACTAGCGTTACGTGTGCGTAGGACTCAAGGGCAGGCCCATCGAAAGGGAAAGAAGGAAGGAAGGAAGGAAGGAAGGAAGGAAGGACCCGCAATTTCCGTTTGCAAAGCTGGACCACTATGCCCCACGCCATAAACAGATGAATTCCACGGGATGATTTTAGTGGCAATATATCATTCCCAATTTCTTCCTAATGCCCGAACAGTGAAACGTTCATTGCCATTCCAAATAGAATTTTCGCGTTTCCACAAAGTCTTCAAAATATTTTGCCCCGTGACTAAACTGAGCCTCCAGCAGTGGGATGATTTACTGTGGGGTGATTTACCCACCGAAGGGTCGTTAGCTCCGCAATTTGACACCTTAATGGTGCATAATATTTTTCAATTGTGAAGCTCGACGACCCAAACGTTGCGGACTTTGTACACGTGTGTACTTTAATTGACAACAGATCATTGTTATTATTTTTATTTATTTCAATTCTCGCAGCATGAAAACTCGAACGGCACAAAGCAAATGGATTATATTGGACCTACCATTATGATTAGGTACGTGAATGCAATAGCGCAGTATCACTATGATGTACCGAATTATATTGTTACGATTCAATTAAAAATTGATTACAACGGGCCGCGCACATTTGAACGATGGCTTCTATCTCACAATATTACTAATTTCGCTCTGTTAGCGCCGGGGAATCAAATGGAATTCATAATTACAGAATCATTTCGCCGGTTAATAGTATCGATCTTTTAAGGAATTAAATACGTAAAATCGTTATAACGTGCTCTATAATTGTACAACGTATCAAACGTTAATAATTCGGCGAATGTGAATGCGACGGATATATAATATATCGACTTTTACATAGCAATTCATTTTCGAGATCCAAGACTAAGTAGCCATAACGGGGCCGGGCAGGGATTTAATCCTCGGCTACTAAGGGCTGAGGGTCCAAGAGAGTATGAACTTTCATTAAAAAAATCGAATTTTCAAGAGGGACTACGTTTAACCTAGGGGGAAGGAGGAGGAGGAGGAGGGGGGGGGGCAGAATTAAATTTCACGTGCCTCCTTTTCTGCTCGTGGAAGCATGAAACTTGGTTCGTTCAAGAGATACCTAAAGCGGACAGCGAATGACATTCTGCCGGGAAGAGTACGTACACGAGTATGTACATTGTCCGTGAGCGAAACAACGCTGAATACTTTTATACGATCCACCTACCGCGCGGCGTATGCCACTGTACTCGTACGAAAAACTTTTTTTACCACCGTCGTGGACATTGAAAGTGTTCATATCCCGAGTTTACTCGCACGGTGATGGCTTGTCCCGAAGCAAACGGATCTACGTAGGTATACAAGCGTTTAATTGACTGGCTCGTGTGATGCGAGCGTCATGATGAAGATTAGCGAAAGCTCACAGAGCGTGCGGACTAAACCATGCCGATTCGCGCGTGGAGTTTATACGCCCGCCGTGTGCTACATTCCGAATTGGATGACCGTCGGAATGTCAGCTGAAACGCACAATTAAATTCAGTCTATGATGCGCATATAGTGCCTAGGATGCAAGACAAAAAGAAGTTACTTGCTTCATGATAGTCGGATATGAACGAGATACGGATTAAGGTGGGAATTAAGCATCGCGGTGGATGCGAGCTCATTTGCGCCGTGAACGTAGCAATCCTTCGCGGAGTGGCCCCCGGGGATGTAATTATATTCTTCTTTGGATACATTCAAAGTATATATTCCACGGAGAACTGTTCGGTTATCCAAGTACATAGTAAATGTTTTCTACTGTTCTCGTTTACGCTGACAGCAGAATCTTTATCAACCGTTCGGTTCCAGAACCGGAGTGGCGATACAGCGAACAGTTGCTGAAGAGTTGGAGAGGAGCAGGTTACATATTGGCAGATATCGGTGAACATCTATAAAACGTTTTCAATTCATAACGCATCATGAATTTAACTGTAAAAGCTAATGCGAGAGAGATATACAGAGAAAATGTGACGCGTACCACGCAATGTCGTGATTTACATCGATGTATTATTCAAGTTGGCGGAATTTTTTAGCGTAGAGAAATGTTACCTTCATCTCTGGTCGCTTTGCGTAAATGCATTGAAAGCGGCGGGACGCTTGGATGCGCTCTACGCTGAATCTGACACAGGGGCACAGATTTTATTCAACTTGCGGAAGAATTCATAAAACCTTTTTCTCAAATTCGCACTTCCATACGCAGTCTACCGGGAAAATTTAATTTTCGGGCCGGACGGAGGGAGCATCGTCGCTTTCGCGCTCACCTACAGTCTTTAAATATATTGGTATAGGTACGTACACGCAGTCGAAATATTTTACTCTGTATTTCCTTTTAATCCAATTTTCGGGACCGAAGTTTTCCAATTTTCGGTAAATCTCTCTGTGCCGGCTGTTTCGCCTTTGCTCATAGAGCGTTTGATAAAACGCAAAATATTTGAATTGCATGTTTGTTTCAAAGAGCGATGGGTGTACCGTTGACATAGGGTAAGTCCGGGATAGTTCGACCACTGGGAGAGATCGACCAGTGTTGATATTTTAAAGCTGGAGCACGACAGGGCTCTGTGTGTCATTGAAACGAAACAAATGAATCAGCTTGTTGTTGATCACGCACTGGCAATTGTTGCAAAACTGTATCTAAGTTTTTTGATCCAGTGTTACTGGTATTTGAACGACAGGTGAAATTATTTACAATATTCCGATATTGGGGGATATGATATGCACACAACTACATTGTAGTCGTTATTATTTTATATTGAGAAGGTGGTCACTCCCATGATTTTGGTATAGTTCGACGCCATTAATTTTCCCATTTACTATACATTTTGTAAGCTACACTTTTTGTTTCGCCCATAGTGGGACCCCGTAACCCGGACAGTTGCAATGTCAGAGACCGGTCAATTTCAAAGTGAATGTTTTTGTTTGAAAATGAAAACAAATATTGTAATTTATCGAAAAGTATAATTTATGTATACTCTAAATTACTTGGGCATTGCTTTAATTTGCCCAAAACAACAAAAATCTAAAAACCAACAATGCTACGATTTGTTTTCGAAAAAGTGGTCCAACTATCCAGGACTTATTCTATTTACGTAGGTGTAATGCTAAAAGCAATAGAAAATATGTTTGGAAGAAATAAAAACTAATAAGATTAAAATGTACTTTTAATTTGTTGAGCGTACTTTTTGGTATATCTCGCGAAAGCAAATGTACGTTATTTTTCTGTAAAAAAGGTGGCAACCCTATCTGGTCCTGATGTTGATGGTTCATCAACGTCAATGTCTAATTCACTGAATGTACTAGAAAATGCTTCTCGAGGCTTTCCCCGCAAATGCTTCATAATGACTGACGTTGACCCATTAAAACGGTAACGCACTTTGACATATACCACATATAATAAATTTTTCATCTTCGGATGGAGTGCTATATTTCAACACCAAACTTTTACGTGGAGCCATTTAGTACCGAATTGCGTGAGTTTATAACAGAGACTGAACGAAGAAATACAGCGTCGATACAGGTCTCAAAAGAAAAGAAGTAACCGCGATCATTCCGATGGACATTGTTGCTACATCAAGAGGCGATCCTACAACAATGTCGGTCGAGTGGATTGCGACCAGGGTTGCCACCTCTCCGGTTTGGCCCGGGGACTCCGGGTTTTGAAGGAAATCTCCGGGCTCCGGTTTTACTGAAAAAATCTCCGGGTTGTAGAAAAAAATAAGATAATAAAAATTATCAGGTATTATACAGTGGTATCAATTTTATATACAATAATAGTTATTAATTAAAAAAACAGATACTTTTAAATTCTGAATTGTTTGAGCTTAAAGGAATCGCACATCTGTTTTCTGGATATTCGAGAACAAAACGTTTTTTTGCTTTTTTTGAACCGGGATGTTGCTGTCCTTATCGTAAAAGTATCCTAAACCGATTGCACCTTATGTATACAGTAAACCCTCCTATAATGCGGTTTCCATATGTAAAACGCGGAACAAAAATTGCGACAATCCTCCTACTTATAACGCGGTACAAATTAAAATGATTTGTACTATGTAATTCTGAGTTTCTTATAACGCGGTACGAATTAATCACGTTATAGGAGATATAGGTTGACTGCAATGCGTAATGAAGTAGAATAGAAAAATAACTTTCTGTGGTGTTTGATATGGCCATTCTTAATAATGGATGGCCCTCGAGATCATAAGATCCATTAATTTCTACAACTCTACACCTTATAAATAAAAAGTGGATCCTATAAAGTTATACACTTTGCACATGGAAAATCGTCATTCGAGGAAGAATTTAGCCATCAATGTTTAATCTGATTAATGTAAATTGGAATATCAACAGTAAAGCGAATGTCCGTGATAATGCATACGATATAAATATGGCTGCAAATCTATCAGATTTATATTTTTTATCTGCTTAGGTGTTTTTCGGAATACTTGGGTACTCGGGTAATATTCTCTATCTTGAGATAGAACCGGGTACCCGGAGTACCCGGGTTGCCAGTCGTTGCCCTACTTTAATTTGCCCAAAACAGCAAAAATTTAAAAACCAAAAAGTGGTCCAACTATCCAGGACTTATTCTATTTACGTAGGTGCACCATAAATACTTGTGTCTTCCTGAAATTCGGGGGAAGGAAAAATTTTATATCACGACGCAGTGATTTGCCACGTCGGTACATACAAATTGCAACACGATTTCGAGACACGTTTTTTTTCTGCAGTCGAGTCATCACTGATGAAAAACGAGCAGGAGACCCTTCCGTTCCGAACAGTCGAGTGACGTGTCCCTTCGACTCGATTGTTTTGAAATGATAATTCTATCCCCCTCTATCACTTTTACACAAAACGAAGCGATTTCGAGGGTTCTTTCAATGTTCGATTCCGACCATATCGCTATGTAAGCCGCCTTATCCTTGAAAGGGCCATCGCGGTGCTCTCAAACACGAAGGGTCAAAACACTTTCGTGCACTTGCTCGCGAGAAAATCCTTCCTCCGCGAGTATGATAAAAAGCTCCCCTACCAGTCTGTTCCGGTTCTTCGTCCCCGTTTCCCTCCTCCTCTTCCCCCGTTTCGTTCTCTGATCCTAGAAGAATGGAAGGTCTCGAAGTGGCGAGCATGTGCCCCGGGATTGACCGAGGCACTTCGCTGCTCCTTCAAAGCGGTCGGATCGAGTCGAGTCGAGTTGACTCGCATTGACTGCGAGGGTGTACCAGCGCCAAAATATTTCTGAAGGCACGGAATAGAATCCGGAAAGTCCTCAGAAAGTGGACCTCGGCGTCAGGCACTGTCGAGGAAAATCGAGAACGCGAAGTGGAACGCAGGAAACGAGAGAAACAAGGTAGAAAACAAAAGTAAGGGGAAACCGAAGAAGAAAGAAGTACTCGGAAAGGATTGCATAACTCGTGTACACAGGGTGTTTCATAACTGTAGTTAGTACAATCCGAAGGAAACTAGAAATAATAATATGAAAATCAAAACCAACAAATCGAGTTCTCACCCAGTTAAGTTCGCAACTATGTCGCCGAATTGGCTGGCAGATAGTTAGTAAAAACCAAAGGTAGAAATCAACTCCGCTGGAAGCAAGAATAATCGCCCATCTGCTTTGCGCTTGTGTTTCCGAAACACACTGTACGCCGAAGAAACGGGTGGTCGTTGGTCTCGTACGTGAAGGGTCGGCGTTAGGCAGTTGGAACGTGCATAGCGAGGAAAAGGATGAACGGGGAGAGCCTCGAACGAGAGAGAGAGAGAGAGAGAGAAAAAGAAATGAAGCGTGGTAGGGTAAGGGCAAAAGGACGACGAGAGGGATGAGGGTGCGAGGAGAAAGAGAGGGACAAACGGAGCAAGCGAGAGCGCTGGCCGAGGGGTTGGTGTGCCTAGGGTCGCGCGAGAAGAGAACGCAGAGTGGGGAGATTCCCTAGCAGAAACCAGTCGAGTCCCGGCCTCAGGTCGCGACGGGTGTTCAGTTCACAGGCGAGAGCCGTACCGTGCGGTTGGCTTGCGTGCTCCGTGCCGTATTCTGTATAGTCGCGTCGGGCTTCATTATCAAACAGTACAGCTCGAGAACGTCAGTGTGAATCGGTGGCCGCTAGCAGCGTGTCAATTCTGACTTAGCGAAATTCTGCTATTCACGTGGCAGTGAATATTGGGGCTGGACCGTGTTACGTGACAACATAACGTTACTCGCCCGCGACGTGACCGTGGCGCGCGAGTTCCGAGTGCGGCCAGCCTCTCTCTATAAACAAACATCGAGAATCGCACGGCGACACGGTGCGCGAAAGCGTCGGCGCTTGAACGTGCACTCGCCATCGGACGGTAGCGCGGCTCGCGTGGCGTAAACAAACGGAGCGCCGGAGGTTTCCTTGGAACCGGCGCTGGCGGTAGAAACTCTGTCCTCGATTTCGGCAGTGCAAACGTTTGCCTTGCCTCTTATTCGCCGTGGCTGCCGCTGCTGGTGCCGCTGGTGGGCGGTCGAGCCGGAGGAACGTTTGGTGCAAAAACTTGGGAGACCACGCTCGTGCGATTCGTCGACACTGGGCCGTGATTCGTGGTGAGTGAGAGTGACACGCTTAGTGCGCGGACCGGGGCGAAAAAAAAGTGAATACGAGATAGATTTATACCTTCTTTCCCGACACTGGCAAGATACCTCGTTAAGATAAGATTCTTCGCGGCACTTGTACTATCCCTGGTCGAGGAGCTTCACAACTATTAAAAACCGGCGGCAACTTCACGGCACTCACCCTACACCGAGTGGTAAGTACTATCTCTGTCATCCCATCGCTCTCCTCTAGCCTTCTTTACACGCTTTTTGTGCGCGAGAATCGCGAACCCGGGGCGCACTTGCGCCTAACCCCAACCGAACGCCGCGACAGGGATAAGATCCTACGTTTCGAGGAGTTCAAGAGATCCTACAGTGGAATCTCTTTGACGACATCGATGTCCCTCGCTCGCGCTCGCGGTTCAAGGGAAAGCAAACGAGGACGATCTATCAACGCGATACGCGTCAAATCAATCGCACGAACGTTTCGCGTACATCAGCGAAAGATAAATCAGCGTGTTAGATACAAATTATTTCTACAATTCATTTATTCGCGTTTGATATCTAGGTCATCGTCGATATTCAACCATAAATGGCTACGAACATTTTTGTTTTCATTGGATTTCACTTTGCACATTTTTACGTTCGCACCATCGTCCGGAGAGCTTTTCACATATTTGCGCTGTTACAAATTTCTAGCACAATATTCTTTATCTAGTCGATGAAGAAGATGTTTGTTAGAATGACAAGAGAGTATGTTAATCATCTGTTTTATCTGGAGGGGAATGTTATACTGTTCAGATCGTTGACTCCCTTTTTGTTTTATTAGATTTGTACGATGATCTGTCGTTTCGACGAAATAGTAAATGCGCAGATAGTCTGCTCTTCATATTCCCTTTTATATATGCTTTTTGATTCCCCTTTGCCTAGTGTTTCGGCCGGATGCTGTCTCCTGCAACGCGGAAACAACGTTTGCGCGCCAAAATGATTACATGCACTCCAAAAAATCGCTTTACCGTGCAATCGAATTACGAGTTTTCAACTTACCGTGTCGCAGCAGTTTTTTCCTCGGCCGTTTGCCCTCGAAAAGCGATCGTTGCGGTTTATTACGGAAATAGTGTGAGCCGGGGCTATTCATACGGTTGGTAGACGAATGCCGCCATGCGAATATCAAGAAATCGATCACTTATATCGTCGTGTTGTTGCGTGATGTTTTATCGGTTTACACGTTCAATATTTGCCTTTATCGCCGGTGGATCAGTTTAGGGCAATTGTGTAGGTACACGTTCTTGTAGGTGAACGACGTTTTCGCGTTTTCAAGAGATTAGCGGTGGAGAAATAGGGGGAATCGCGTGTAGCTGTAATTAGGCGAGGGAAACGATGGATTTTGCTCGTTAGGGGGTAGGTGAACGGATAGGAATTACGTTGATCGTAAATTTTTTGCTGCTTCTGACCCGTTTACATTCTGCGCCGCGTATTTCCATTTCAAAATTTTCGATTGTCCCGGTAGCGACTTGCCCTTTCGCGACTGTTCGCCAGAGTTTCTGCTCCTAGAAATTCCCTATTCACGAGTCGAGTGCTTAATCTGCGTATCCCGCTTTCGGTTGCGTACGCAATATGTATGCCGAACGCCCCCAATATTCGCCGGCCGTTTGCAATTCGAATTTTCACAATCAAGCCACTCTCCTGAGGAAAAGTGAGCCCGCGAATGTTTATCTTGATACCAGTGGAAAATGCTCGTCGTTCGGCCGACTGTGAAACACCAACGTGACCGGAACGAAATTTCAGCGCTCTACGAGGGCAGGAGAACTTTTTAAAAAACACACATGACCGTCATTGGATTCCAATTTCCACGCCCGAATTTTGGAATGGCGTATTTAGAGTCGGTGAAATGCAGCTCGCGATTTCTGTTTATGAAAAATACGGGGGACAGATAGAAACTTGCAGGAGTGTAAAATATTCATGTGTGCATAGCGCGTTTCGGTTAAATCTCATTGTACCCTCGAGATGATCCTCGACACTGCCCATAATAATTAAAATTTTATTGTGAGTGCTGTTGAATCGTTCCACGTGTCAGGCTTGCCTGTGACTAATTGATCCGCCTAAATGGAGAAAAGTATGATTCATTTAAAAAAAATACGGAGGGAGCGTATCTCAGATACGATAGCACCTACAATGACTCATGGGTTGTTCAAATGATCATTCATCCAAATTATATATGTAGTCCTCTTCTTCGTATTACAGTTGCGCACATTGGATGATAGGTTTGTTTGCGAAGGTCCAATTACGTGGTAGAGTATAATCAAACGTAGTGGAAGGAATAAAATCAAAAACAAAACTGTACATACTAAACACTAGAAAACACTGTAAATGTCAAAAATCCAGTATTACGATTAGCACGTAGAAGATTTTCCGAGAAAAGTTTATTTTCTTTTAATTTTCGCACTGACGGCGTTTTCTACAAGGACTCTTCAATTAATTATTATATTGAACAACACGGTCCCAATACGTAGGTACCTGTTAGAAAGGGTGTTTTCGAAAATTGAGATGTACGTACTGTGTACGTCACGAGGTTTGCCCCTTGCAACGAGGACAACTGACCCAATTTCGCAGTGACCGGTCAAACGGTTCTTATGAAGCGCCCGAAGTATAATGGCACTGTCCAGCCTGCAAGACTGAGAATTTAAGAGCATTGTCGTGTAGCGCGGCCGAGCCGGAAATAAGAAAAGTTTGAATGAAACTCTTTGCGCGGCGTCCACGGCGGGAAAAGTCCTCTCCTCCTCCGGTTTTTCTCTCGTGCCGGCTCTCGTCTGGTCGCGGTATCAGGTATGTCTGTAAATCTCGAGGCGAAACCATCTTCACGGTGTGTCCGTGCCGAAGGAGGAATGATCGCGCGATGGCACGATAAAAAATATGGCGCGGAAATGATGAGAAATAAAAGCTCGACGAAGGTTCGTTTTTATGCTGTAATCTTGATGTTACGTGATACACGCCGCGGCCCGCATAAAAGCGAGATATATTGCTTTATGAGGGAAATGAGATTTTTATTCGCGGGCTAGGCGAAAAAGGAGCAGGAATGAATTTCTAAACGCGCCCGAAAACATTAATTTAAGCTCGGAGAAATTACGCTTATCTTGAGCGCTCCGAGCGCTACGCCAGCTTTCATTATTATTCCGCTTTTGTTACTGTTTAATTAATTCCTGGAGAGGATTTTCATGTTTGCTTCCACTTGCACGATAACTCACAGTGAATCGATATTCCCGATACTTTCGTGCAATTCGGTCTCGACGTTTCTTCGTTTCTTTCAACGCATTGCGGAGGAAAAGCTTTGATGTAAAAAGCTGTCTTGCGTTGGAGTACATTATGGTGCGTAAAGCAGACGGGGTAATTTCAAAGAACGGATGGTTGGATATTAATGCTTGCTCGGGAGATCGAGCGCTAATACCAGGTTTAATAAATGAAAGATAGGGAATCTGTTATTCTTGCAGGTGGCGAAACGTTTCGTCGACCATCGTCCCGATTGGCCCCTCCCTTTCAACCTACCTCGAAATTGTAGTAAATGTTTAAGCCCTTCAAAGGGCAAAGATCTGACGCAAAGTTCATTCGAATTCGTTTGCTGAAAATTTAGGAACGACGGGAAGGTAAACCGCGTACAATCGCAAATATTATTTACTGTTTGCACTGTATTATACTTCCGCTCTATCTGTTGCACCCAGATGCTTTGTACGCTCTGAATGCACAGTGTTCTCAAAGTACATACTATCTCACTTTGACCTTTCAAACGCTATTGGATTTTTGCACAAACAGCTACACACGCGTGAAATACCTCTGTTCCTTATTTACCTACAAAGTCTCGTTAAAAATCCACGCTGTTAAAACTTCACGTGGCCCGGTTGTTAAAGTTCGCCCGGTGACGGATCGAAATTCGGCGGTGTTCCATCGCTCGCTCGCTAAACAGCCGGTTCGGTTACAAATGGCTAGTTGCAAGGCGCGGAGCTGTGCTCCCCGAAGTCCGTCATAAATCAGTCGAGACGAATCGGCCGGAGAAACGTATCTCGGAGGCGTAGGACGTGCTGTGAGCGCGAATACGTGGCAGAAGTTAGCATGTTACATCCTGCTACGTCACGCGTAAGCCCTAAAAGGGAAACGAGATCACGGGGGGGAAAAAAAGGAGGATCGTCGGTGTCGTCCTGTCCCCGTGTTTCGATACGGACGACGGTGTCAGCTAGTCGCGCGAGCAACGTCGGGCGTCAGCGGCATCAGCGGCAACAGCAGTTGGAAAGTTTCGGGAGGGGGGCAGGGCGCAGGGAATTTCCATAAGTTGAGGGATGGCTTCTTCTTCGCCAAAGTGAGAAAAGATTGTCGCGAGGGGTAGAGCCCGACGGGCCTAGGAGATGGTGCCCGCGGATAGCAGCGGCACGGCTATACATTACACGCTTGTCCTGCGCCAGGATCTCTACCGGCTATCTCCTTTAAGTTTCTCCGTGGAAGGTGTTCGTCTGGGCCGCGAGGCCGTTCGCGTCCTCGTCTCCTTCGCGTTTCCTTCCTTCCTTCCTTCCTACCCTTCGTTCTTCATTCTTTCCTGCGGCCGGCGGCAGACGAGCGCGTGCTCTCCGCTCGTCGCCTCCGCGAGGGAATCACGCGAGCACGACTCCCCGGGTGTTGCGTGCTTCTAGATGGCTACTGGCGGCGAACATAATCTCTCGCCGTGTAATTCGGCAGTTTCGGCGGAGCGGTCTCTGCTCTGGACGATGCCCTTCGGACCGCGGTGTTCTTTGCCTCTGCTCCAGAGTACTGTATTGCAAGGAATATTGTGTGACTGTAAATGCACCAGTAAATGAACACGTACCAGTGAATGCACATTTTTTATTACAACGAGTAAAATAAGTTATTAAAGTAAGCAACTAATTAATAGGAGACTTCTTTTCATTTCTTGCTTCATATCCAAGCAATTTTTGCAGCACGCGGAATCAATCGCGTTGCAAACATAATTTTATAATAGCGTTCATTCATTAGCCTTAAGTGTTCATTTATTGGCGCGTTTACCCTAGGAGGTAACTGAGGATTTGAGAGTCCAGGCACGGGATTTGAACGCTAGGATATTTTATCATTTAGTTCCACCGTGGGCAAACCTTAATACAGCTGGTTTAGGTAATTTGCATAGCTATTTTTCAACAGTGAAGGAAATTAATAATAATAATAATCGTCTTTATTCCATGTTTAAAAAGTATTTACAAAGGTAGAAGAGAAAAGAAAAAGAGAAACCGTATCGAAGGCCACGGAAAGGGCGAGGCGCAGTGCAGCTGCTATTATGCCTGACCCGAAATAGAAACAGGGTAGAAGAAAAAATAAGAATGAGAGTACAGTAGAGTATACAAATATGACTTTGTTAGGACTCAGCAGTAGATCATGTCGGTCCGGTTCTTCCTCAGCTATCAAGCTCGCGCGTTCAACAATAAGGGAGGCTCGATAATGACGTCAAACACCTAGCTGAGCCTCGAAGGACTCAAATTGTCAAGTCACAGTTTATAACGGAGTAACAGATAAGGCGATATCAGCCGTGTAGAACCGCTCTCGATGGATAGCCCGCTCACGCGAATTCACGTTTTGCGAGCCGCGCGATACGATCTCGTAAATTCCCGCGTAGATCTCGTGTCTCTTATCGATCTAACTTATTTTAAGCTGCTGGCCAATTAAGGGGCTGGTGTTAACGCACAAACCTTCCTTTGAACCTGAATTACGAGCTCCTCGATCCCCAATTCTTTTTCTCATAGAACTTACGAACGGGAACCGGCAAATATAAAAGCACAATTATGAAAGCCTCGTGGATGATGATACTTCACGTGGGTAGGGCGATTCGAGCGGCACCCGTTGAGAATCGAATTCGGCGATGGAGGTGTCCCGTCGTGATCGCGACATATGTTAATTCTATAGCAGAAGCACGTCCCTTCCTCATCCAGCACGCACCTCGCACGACTCCCTTTCTCTTTAGTCATCGAATCACGCGTTTTATCTGTTTCCGTTCATAGGTGCCGCTTGCGCGCGTGACGATGTTCCTCGTGTGGCCATACTTTGCGGTGCCACGGTGCGTGTCGAGCACACGTGTCCGTTCGTCCAGGTATCAACTCGTGCTCGTTTAGTTACTTCTTCGTTTCCCACCTCCGGGGATGCGGATTCTCAGCCTGATTAGGGTTAGGATGTAAAGCAACAGCGGCGCCGTGATTAACGTGCGCGTTAATATAATCAGCCGACAGAGCCTGCTAATTCTAACCGAGCGGAATCTCTGGTCTACTAGCCTGGAATCGACAGCCCGGCGCGTGACACCCCGGCCCCCCAATTATCCTAATCCGAAGTAAACTTTGCTTCGCTATTTCTCATTGAGTACACGTCCCCGTTAGAGCTATTACCCTAACTTCGTACCGTAAACTGGGGAGCATTGACATGTTTGTGAAACATTTTGTTATATAATTTAAAAATTAACAGGTTTACATTTGCTTTAAGTATCCTATCATAACATTGCATCTCTTATGATTGTATTAAAAGTGTCATAATGCATAACATTTGTGTTCTTTCCTTCTTTAATACATGTTAAAAACGTTAGTCTACCGGGGTAACATTGGGGTAATTTCGACGTATGTCAATGTTACCCCAGTTTACGGTACCACGAAAACGAACGAAAACCTCCTACATTCGACTTCGTGTTTCTTTGTACGATTCCATTTGTACCATCGTAGTTTTTATTCTCTTTTCCTTGTTCTTCAGGACAGTTCTATATAGTCGAGATACAATTAGTTGGTCGTTTAATTGGTCAATTAATTGTACGAGGCTTGCTTCCTACGTTTACGCTATGCTAGCTTCCTTCTTTGCAGGATACTGTATGGCCTTTTATTTAATTTCATATTTCTATAGCTGTTTTCTCTGTTAAAAATATCCTCGACTGCGCTCAGCTGCGAAGCTGACGTGTGTATCAATTATTGTAGTAGAGTAATCATATTGATATCGAATGATTTTTAGTTAAATACATGTATCCATAACGTATCCATTCGTGTTCCCGCGTTTATCTGATTCCTTGCACATTACAGGCCGCGAGATATCTGGTGACAGGTAATCTACGGGAGTGAAATAAAATTAATTGAGCAGTGTCGATTGAGCCAGAACTGCAAGGAATTCGGGATTAAGTGTATCTATGAACGTGACTAAAAGAAATTTAAAAAAGCGTAAAAGTGACTGCAAAAAAATAAAACTTCGCTAAAAAGTAAAAAATACTTTTGTTCCTTATTTAATCTACGACTCTCATTTTTTTATGTCATCATTTAAAACAGTTCAGAGTCGTAGATTAAATAAGGATCAACATTATTTTTTATTTTTCTGAAGTCGGTTTTAATTTATGTAGTTTTACTTTTTAGTTATTTAAGTTATATAACTACATTTATTTAAATAATGAAGTCTGTTAATGAAACACATTTCTTATTTTTGGCGTAACTTCGAAACTGCTTAACCGATTTTGATAATTCTTTTTCCATGACCTGAGTTGGTTGAAGGTAAAGTAAATGCAATAAGTTTCCCGAAAATCGGTTCGGTTGTTACAGAGAAATTCACGGAGAAACATAAAACGTACAAATATGCATTCATGGTAAAAATTGGGTCAACAGGTTCAGATAAGTAAGTAAAGATTATCTAACAAAATGCCAAAATAAATGGGACAAATTGACTGCCAAAATTCTAAATCCATTGCACATGCAAGTTATTTTCCTGTTAATAACAACACTAGTGCCCAGTCATTTGACGTAAACTTCACTGCGGTCTCACTTGCAACAGAGTAGTAATCCACGGTTGATGTTTTTCGGCAGTAAAAGTAAAAATTTCGTTGATTTCCTGTGTCGTTTTCTGAGAACAAGATATATACAAAGTGTTAAACTGTTATAGCATTAAAACATCCTGTATTCAAGTGAAAGAAAAATACTTAATAAGTAAGCTTAATTGATTGTGTTCTTTGTTTTGAGGTTCTATTATATTAAACTCACTTATAGTCTTAAAAGGGACAGCATAACAAGTCTTAAATGGGACAACCGTTTCATGGCTGTCCCTCCCATACACATGTACTGCTGGACACTATGTATTTTACTTTCCTATAAAGTTATTAGTGTATCATCTGTCAATGTCATAGATGACATTGTTTTAAATTATCAATTAGTTGATGACGTCTTGTTTCAAACTTAGGAATTAGTGAAGTGACTATTCAAAACGACACACATTATCGTTAAAAAAATGTGTGGCAATAAATTAGCCCCCGTTATAAGTTATAAATTTGCTACAGTTGTATGTAAATTTCGTGTATTCAGCGTGTTTTCTCTGTATTATTTACTTCTTACATGATTTTTAAGAAGATTGTATATGCCTTTTCTCGGGCATTTAGTTTACAATTAATATATACATAATCATATATTCTGCAAAAAATAGTGTCGAGCAGTATAACTAGGAATGTTTTGTTTTATTCAATATCTATTTCTTGCAAGGTAAAAAATGCCCCCGAAGAAAAGAACTCGTATCAGCACGGAAAAAATGTTCCTTTATAACTAAAAAATCTGCTAAAGCATTAACGATAAGTCACACTCTGTAAAGATAGTAAAAAATATTCATGATTTATATTACAAAGAGTTAATTTTTTCATAGATCCTATTGTTTTGAATCATTAAGAGTTACAATTATAATTGTAGACATTTGCTACTTATTTGAAAATCGAAGATTTTGTTATATTCTATTACAATTGATGAGTTTTTATTATACTTTTATTGAAGTTGAATATACATGCTTTCTTGAGATGTACTTGTTTTTTAGATACCTATAATGACATTGTCAGAAATTGACGCTGTACAAAAGTGTTCCTTTTAAAGCACCTCTCCCCTACGTGCAATCGAACGTAGAACCTTTTCCTATTTGAAGTCGGTGAATAAAATTAGCCTTGTAGTGGAATGTGGAATTGTATACATATAGGTACTATCCACATACAGAATTTCTACCTGATATTCGAATAATCCGAATAACAATTTCGAATACGAATAATTTCTTCGAATATTCCAATACCAATAATTATTCAAATATTCGAATATTCGTTACAGCCCTACTTCTACCTACAGTACACTCGATAAGAATGGAACAAGATAGGTACTGTAGATTTTCACTTTCCCCGAATGGCTATCGGGCGTACATATCGACCTCGTTCGAATCAATCCCCTGCTCGCCAACGATCTGTCACGGGGCAAAGTATCGACACCCTTTGGAGCTCTCACAGAACGAATTCGAATGGAGTTGCGCAAGAAATTCACAGGAAAATACGGCCGCGTGACGAGTTATTACTCAATCGCCGCAGGAAACATCGAAGCGGGCCATTTCCACTGGAAATATCGAAATACTTGCATTACACCACACGGGCATAGTCCTCAGAGTTACTCCGACCGTGGAGGAAGGTTACATTAGAGCCACGCACACGCCCACGCCGCCTCTTATCGTCTCTCCCCCGTGGCGCGTGTTAATTGCCTTTAAATTCCAGCCGAGGCCGAAATAGGAATCGGTGTAATGACAGCTGGAAAGAATGCTAATGGAGAGAAAACGGAGTTCCACGGCGCTGTAGCCCGGCTGATCTGTAATTTCGTCATGGAAATGCCAAAGACACGGGCGGAGGAGAGCGCGCCAGGGGAGGGGGTGGATGCGTTGGGATCAAGGCGCACTTACAAATTACGACGCAGCCGGGTCGCCATGGACGGAACCCGGTAATTTGGGAAGGGCGACGAGATTAAGCTGCGCCTCGAAAACCATGATTTCGTCGCGACAGGGGTACGCATTATCCGCGAGAATTTGGGGTGGGGGGAGGGGGGGGGGTGCGGAGGTGGGGGCCGGCTCGACGACGAGAAGCATCGCTTTGACTTGCTAATTTTCATTCGGTCCCATGGGTCATTCCGTGTTTTCGCTTCCTGGGCACAATTATGGCCCACCATTCGTCCGCGATCGTCGTTGGCACGCCCCATCGTGGTCCCTCGACGCTTTTTCTGGGGGAAACGGGGCCCAACTCGAGCAAGAATCATTTTACTCGTATATGTGTCACGTTTAATATAGAAATACAGGCAGCTGTTGAATAAAGGAGGCGGTGCTTCCTAATGGGGATATCAACCTGATCTGTCTCTGACACCGGGCCGTGACTCAAAGGTCATATTCATCTGGAAAGGGTGACACCAACTTTTAGATCGCTCAGCTTTCAATTCCCCGTCTGACGTTTGCGTAAGCTTTGCAAGGAAATGTTGCAAATTCTTGACACGCTAATTGATTGCGTCATCCCGTTTCGATCGTTGTGGCACGGTTAGACGAGAAGCCCGCTGTCAATTTTTGAATTTGCTAATTCGAAATTGGAGTTGTACAGCCTCATCTCCGCGGGCGAGGGAAAAAAGAGCGCGCTTGCTTTTGTTCGGAGAGATTTCATCGACGGGAAACGTATTGTCTGGCCCGTTCCGTCACGCTTCGCTGGTGTCCATCGAATCGCGCTTTTGTCGCATGCCGAAACCTCGCGGTATGAACTAAAATGATTAATTGAATATTGGTATATCCGCGGCGCGAGGGAGCAATCGATCCCTGGCGTCGATGTAACACTCTCCATTTTTCGGTCGGACTAGCGGACAAAGCAGGAGGTAAAGAGAGAGGATGGGGTCGTGGTACCCAGTTGTCATCTATTTACGAGGATGTGCTTTTACTTACAATTAGTTTAGTTATTGTAGGTACTTTTGTAAAATGTATCGTTTTGATGACTTTAGTCGCTTTAAGAAGGCTGCACAAATACTTCTATTAAATTAAGATACCTTTCCTGTTCGAGGTACCAACTGAGCAATCACAGTGTCCTAGAATCAATTTCTCTATCTGCAACTACGCTTTCAGTCACATGCAAATTTAGCCAATTTCATCACGACGCCCAGTAGCCGAGTAGGAATAAAAACCTCTGATTGTTTGCTGTATAGGGCAAATCGTTGCTCCAGGAAATACATACATATAATTTTATACGGAAATCTCGTAAAGAGGAGCGGAAATTGCATTTTTCGTATATAAAGGCTCCGGAGAATTAACGAATGCGTCCAAATAGCATTCGCTTTTCGTGTTTCGAGGTGGTGCATGCATGCGCGAAATGTTTATTCACGAGAAGCTGAAAAAGTCGCGGCGTAAGTTGTCGCGTGTAGCCCGCTGGCATTTTCGCTCCGGAAATAGATGGTTTTATTAAACCGTCCGAACACTCTGACGATGATTTTTTTTCGAGGGGGGGGGGGGGGCAGAAAGCGGAGCGTGTGTCCTGGGCGTGTAAACTATAAAGCCAACAGATCGACCGTGTCATCTGCGTTGGATGACAAACGCTACCGCTAAGAAATGCCCGAGTGGCTTCATATATCACGTAGATAATTATATTATGCCGGTTCTGTGTGCGTATTTATAGTCGTGCCCCGTTGGTCGCAGCGTGCAGGACACCGAACGCTGGTGTCACCCTATCTGCTCCCATCCGGCTCCTCTACGTAGCGCAGTGGGGAGATAACGGCGGTGGGGCGGCGCTAGGAACGGGTAAAATATTAAATTGTCCGTCATTTATACCCTTCATTCGACCGAGCATCGCCAGGAAACGCAGATGCATTCGTGGAGATAGTACTTTTTTTTTTCCCCAGTGAAACCGCGTTCCACTTTTATCTCGCTGGTCTATCGTCGGGGTGGGTTGAACAATTAACCACATTTATTACCGAGATTCGTGCTTAACTCGGTCGATTTTTCATTTTCTAAAGCGCACGGCAATTTGAAAGCCGTCCCACTAACAGTCGCTTTTGATTTTTGATGTTACTACAGCGTCGGAACAGTTAACGCGATAATAACGAGTTATACCGAAGGAGATGTCCGTATTCAATCTTTCTCTGCTCACGCATTGTTGCGTCGTTCTAATTATTATTACAAATGTTACGCGAACAATGCGCAATTGGTCCCATTTGCACCATTATTCCCTGGAGCACGGTCAAGGAATCCGCATTAAAGGCTGCTTCTCTATACGAAGGAGAATAAAGAGCCCTCTGTTTGTTGTCCCCCCCCATCGGCGAAAGGGGGCCACTGTGCAACCCCCGTTTGTTCCTCGAGAATGCGTTTACGTGGTTGCGATCCCGCACCCATTCCTACGAGTGCATACTAATTCGTACATCGTCCCGTTAACGTCCACGTCCGAGAGTCAAGAGACGCTCTTACATCCGTCAAGAACAAGTTGTGCTCTTCTGGGCCTGACTTGAAGTCCTCTTGATGGGATGCCCGAGTGCGCGAGCATATTTTCCTTGTCCGAGTCGAGTGTTTCCTGGCTTCTTGCGTAACTTCGAATTGTCAGGCTGCGCGGGCAAACATCGATCGCGCGGCCGCGCTCTCGCGCTTCCCTTGGTCCTTTCCGCGGAAACCTTTGGCTTCCTCCTGCCCGCCCCGCCCTCCGAGTGCAGCTTAACGAGGAAACTTTAAGGTTAAATCGCAGAGGTATTACTCCTTCAGCGTCCCGTTTAACGGGGAGGACTGCATGACACTGGTCGGAAATAGTTCGAGAAAAATCCAAGGCACGCGAATCTCTCGACAGATGTCTTCTACACATTGAGAACAGTCGCTCAGGATAATATTGATAAACATAAAACATACAATGCGATAACACTTGAATATGCTCAATCTCTCTAGCAGGATCAACGATTCATATCCCGCTAATCCGCTCCCCCCCCTCCGCGGATAGATTTTTAATAGCAATTAGCCTGCCTGCCGGCCTTAACGACGCAATTATTCCGTTATTACTATCGTTATGAGGGAATTAATAATTAAATCACAATCAGCGACACCGGGCGCGGGCGCGATCCGCGCGGATGAAAACGCGCCACGCAATCGGTCGCGTAATACACTCGTTCGTTTCGGTATTTCAGTCATTACTTTTTAATTATCTGGATCGCGTTGCCGCGTACAAATAACGCCGCTATACAAATTGAGAGGGAACGCGCGCGCCATGCAGGACAGTGGGAGCGGGTAAAGGGCGCGGAGGGGGCGGGGGGGGGGGGGCAGGGGACGAGGCGCAAGTCGAGTAAATAAATTTGTCGAACTCTCGTCGGACGGCGCTCGTTATGGGAAGCATTCGAAGTATGCGGTTCAATGAGGCGGTAGGGGGTTGAGTGGATAAACGCATAACGCTCCGCGACGACTCGTATCTACGTGTGAACGTGCTTATAATCGCGGCCTGGAATGAGCGTGGCATGTTTTTTTCTCCTTCTGTCCCCCCCCCCCTCCCTCCCTCCCTACCTCCTGCACTTTGTGCCGCGCACAAATTATCCGCTTTTAAATCGCGCGATTTTAACGAAGCCTTTCCTTTTTCTGTTTAACGATACGCGCGCGCACCGTTCACGCCGCTACGGAATGTTTACCCACGCGGCGAGTTGGCATTCAAAGAGCGCACTTTGCGTCACGGAAATGAGCACTTTTTCCTCGGTGGACGATTGCTGTACAATCGAGGACTGGAATAGATTATTCTGCATACGAAGTGTTCCGCGTAAAGCGACGCATAAGTCATTCATATTTGTTATTAGCAAAAATGTGAAATGATGCGGAATAATGAGCGTAATGAACAAAGTGTAAGCAATTTGCTTTTTCTTAATATTTTACTAGGAATTGCTTAAATTCGTGTGATAAAAGCACAAGCATTTGCTTTATCTTGTAGGAATTCTTAAACTGACAAGGAATTAGAGGAATCGCTTTTCCTTAATTTTTTAAGGAATTGCTTACTACTCGAATGAATAAAGTGTAAGCAATTGCTTTTTTTTTAAAATATTTTACTAGGAATTGCTTAAATTCCGAGTGAGTTGCTTGTAAGGTATTGCTTAGTTTTTATTCATCAGGCTCAATATGAGATCTCTTCGCGAATCAATGAATATTTTAGGAATTTGAATTTACTCTAAAACCCGTTGATAATAAAGCATCAACTAATTTTTCTGCGAAGGCTCAGCTCCCTTTTTATTCAAGCATCGGTATAAGATCGCATTCTGACATTGAATTAGTTTAATTCGTCTTACTCGTGAACAGTTTTGGACCGCGAGGACGGCGCCGCTCTTCTTCGAGGTAAATCCTCCCTTTTAATCTCGATCCGACGCTTGGGCGTTTTCCTTCGTTTCCTCTTAACGCGGATATCCCACTGCGCTTGATGAATATTACAAGCGAGGAGGGAAGTCCCGTCGTCTAATGAGTAGATCGTGCGGCCAACCGTCAACCCTGAGCACGTATGAAAGGATTCAGCTCTTCTGCAAGGTGGTTCGTGTGTCTATCCGTGCTGGCGCGCGTGTATTCGCGCCAAGTCTCTCCGCTTGTTAGACGAGACGCTTCGCCAACAGTTATTTCCGCGGACGTCGTTCCGAGAAATTTATCAAATTCGTGCAATTATCGGTCTTCCTGCCTCGTTGGACTGAACTTGACTTCCAACGTTAATTAAGACGTTTCTCCTCTATTGTTCCGGCATAAGGTTGACAAAGAAGATAGAGCATGGCTTAACATGGCTTTGAGAAGGACATTCGCATAATATATACTGCACTCGGTCAACTGTTGCCTTTCTTTTGTCACCGAGATCCAAGTTTTATCACTCAGCTTCTTAAACGGCCCACCTAATGCATTGAACGTTAAGTGAAAGCAACGTCTAGGGTAGATGTACCGTTTGTGGCCATTGCACTGTTTATAATTATCCATGTACATAATTATCTCATTTTTAACATCATAATTATTTTGTTTAGTATACCGCCAGAAATATAAGGTTACATTTATTGCTTGCACGGAAAAGTATTATATTTTTTAAGAAGTGGCCAAAACTGGCACAATACCTTAAAGTGGCCACAAACGGTGCATTTACCCTGCCAAGTGTTTATAATGATTTCTCACTGATAGGAAAATGGTGAACCGCAAACGACCACCGCGTTGATAACGTTGAACCGACGTTTAACGAATCGTCGACGTGGCCAGTCCCTGACTATTGGATAGGGGAAGGATCCCGGTGATTCGCATGTTTGTCTGTGCACGCGCGTGTGAAATCTCCGCTTGTTAGTCGAGCCGTTTCGAGCCGGCGAGCCTTCTCGCCGCGGATGCCGGGTTAACGTGAATTTAGACGGATCCGACGCGGCATCCAAACTCGGCGCGCCGTCAAGAGCTGCTTGGACGGTTCGACGCGTCTTCTTGGCCGATGGCTGGAGAAGTCGCGGGCGGTTGGGCGACGGTGGTGAGAATTTATCGCCCGCCTAGGTAGCGGGATGACAATTAGCCTAGAGCACCCTCGGAACAGCGAGCTCAGTTTTAACGAGACCATGCCGCTTACGAGTCGAGTTTGGAGTCGCTCGGGTTTCATGCTTCCCGAAGGAACTAATTAGATAAGGGTTGCCCGCTTCGGGCGTCATTCGTTTCCTTCGGCTCGATCTCTGCCTCCTCCACCTCCCCCCACCGCCCATGCTTCCAGCGACTTTTCCAGTCGCCTTTGTGCTTCGGCCAGCTTAGCCAACTTCGCCTGACTTTCCGCGACGACACGCCTCGCCCTTTATACGCGCCACTTTTAGAACGCAAGGCAAAATATGACCCGTTTTTTAAACAGCCTCTTTCTCGTCCCTCTACTTTCGGCTGCGCGGGAGCTTAATTCGCGTTAAAAGCGGAGTCGACACGCAGAAGTGGTGACCCGGAGGGAAGTTGGAAAACAATACACCGGGACGTTATACGGGGGCAAAAAATGGATAAAGTAGGAGAAACAGGGAAAACTTTTGTCGAGAAATGCATTACGAATTAAATTCATTACTGCATTTTAAGTTTTCCTCGGAGTCAGAAATTGAACATTTCTCATTACGCATTGCTGTATAAAAAACCATAAGTAACTGGTAATATTTTCACTAAAGCGTAGAAATAAATAGAATAATTCAAGAGATGATAATTTTGCGTAAATAGTGCTGCTTTTATTCGAATAAAATGTCTTTGACCACCATCCTTGCGGTGTTGGTAGTTCAGAGCTGAAAGGGTTAAAAAGTGGACCCAGGTAAATATAAAATAAAATTGAATTCCTGCATCTACGGGCTATTAGAGGCCAAAATCGCGTACAAGAGTAGGCGATAAGCGTTAACTACAGGCTGAAGCCAACCAACCACGGTGGCTTTCTTCGACGACGCGCCTTTTGCATCGAGCGCGTTCCACTGGTATCCATTTGGATCGGTACACGGTCAGTTTCCGCGCGGAACACGTGTACACACGGAACAATGTAACGAGATAGCATGGACGTGCGTCCGTTCCTCTGGTCTGCTCGCAGTAGCGGCGATCCACTATGCCGATTATAGTATGTTACTGCCTTCCTTTAACGAGGCCAGCCCGTCTATGGACTAATCTCGGCGCTCTCCCGCAACTATGCCATTGACTCGCACGGAAAGCAAACGTACAGATTGCTTTTCATCGGCCCCTTTCGCTTTCAACTCGCGTGCAGCAGTCTCGTGAACCCAGCCCCCGTCGCTCCGACGAACGCTTTATTTCTTCCCGTTTCTTCTATCCCCTTCATCGGTCGGCCGGATTCTCGTCTGCTCTTCGACGTCTCTTCCCGTTCCGTAACATCAACCATCGCGTTTTCTTCGGCCATTCCGCGCCCGCCGTTTGCTTCTCAAATAAATCACCGTTCATTTTCTCACGTTCCCTCCCGGCCCCCTCCCCGCTCCGCTGCGTCATCGTCTTCTTACGTGCGTGTTCCGGGATCTCCGGTGGCTGGACGATTGGAATCAACGATTACGGTTAATGCACGCTCGCGGAGCACGTCACGGAACCCGCCGATTCGTCTCGCCGCCTCCGAGTAACGCGATTTTCTTACTCGTTCCACCGCGAGGACTTCTTGGCCTCTGTTCGCGCTGGTTTCGCCGCTAGAAGGTACGCGTATGCTGGAAATAATAACGAAACGCAGGAAGAAGACGAAGAAGCTTCAAATTTTGAAACTGATTATCAATAATGTTGTGAAAATATGTCACCGCGCGTAATATGCCACTTCTCGATATTTTTTTAAATAATGCACAGATGGCGTTATATTTGCACTAATTCCGTGCAATTTTGTGTAAATGCTAAGACGACAACAGATTTTGGCTTTTATCTTCTTTTATTTTCAATAAATCCTGGTAAGTTATAAAATTATCGGCTTGATCTAATTTCACACTGTAACTAGAATGCAGATTATACATTTGTGTGAACAGTTATACAAAAAATCAATAGATTATGATAAAGTATACTAACAAACGAATTTTATAATCTCTCAAACATCCGTTAAAACTATGTTCTTTGTGGAGACATTTTCCATCCTTCTTTTTATGGCCGTTTCGAGTAATATGCCACTTGTATTTCTTATGTCGATTCGATTGATGCAGAAAATGACAATTACTGTGCAATATGCGAATTATTATAATGAAAAAAGGACCTAAATGTGACTGGGTAAAAACTACTTGTTGCAAAAAGTGGGTTTATGAAGACTGCGTAGAGATTGGAGACTGTTTAGTTTGTAAGAAATAGCTATTTTTTCAAATATATTTTACGTTCCATTGAGTTCAAATATTTGTTATTAGTTACTAATAGCTTAAATAGTTTAAAACATTGTTGATTCTCAAAAATTTGAGTGATTAGTTCGCACTTCATAGCTTGTTGCATATTCACCCACCAGCTGGGTAATATGCCACTTTCTAGGACTTTTGTATTTGTACGTTTCTCATTGACCTATAAAAGTTACATATCTCTACATATTAGCCAATACACAGAATTAGTTACACTTTCATATAGTTTTATCTTTTTCCCGGTATCAATTTATACTTGCGAGATATCGCGTTTCAAAGTTAACTGTGGCATATTACCCCGAGTTACCCTAGTAACATTGGTAAGACAGGTTTCAGTATCTCTGCGGTATTATTTCTGTCGTTGGTTTTCTTCCGAACAGCGACTTTCTCGAGCAGCTTGTCTCCGTCGTCATAAATTTCCAGCCTCAATTCCGCTCGATGAAGCAAGAGTAGTAACCTATTTCCAACCACGTAATTGCAGTGAAACTGGCTTTGTTGATACATACGTGTTCCGAGAGTCAACGCACTTTTCGCGTCATTCCTGCCCTCCCCCACGCAGCATCGCCGGGTGGATTTAGCGTCGAAAGGGAACACAGGTGAAAGGGAGTGTCGCTGACAATCGAGTGATTCGATTGTGAAGGAGCTGTTGAAAAACGATAGTACACGTTGCGCTAGAAATTCTTAGAAATGCTTCGATGGCGGACGTTGCCCCGTGGGCGACTATCGCTTGCAAACGCGGACAGTGGGAAGGTGCAATTTTCTCACGTTCCTGATCGACAACTCCGACGCAAGTATTTATAGAAAATAATATTCCTGTGGAGCGCAAGACCACTTACTAGACACTGGTAATTAAAATGAGCTCCGCACCTCGATCTTCCCCACACTGCAATAAGAGTACCTGCATATCTACGAAACGATAAGTCTTCGTAGGTGGTTTAGTTTCCGAGGAGATCAAGCCGCAACGTGGGCACATACAGCCTGGGAGGTCAGTCCCCTTGATGTTCCCGTACCTCGAAGGCGAACTAATGTGACACCTTTCATGTGAAACCTGTAACACGACCATAAATATTTATCAGACACGACAAAGCCCGTAAAGATTGCCTGGGAAGCCCGCGAAATACGAAACGGGGCCCCGCCGCGCGGGGGTAGGTATAAGGACTGCCAGCGATTCGAACGCATCCCCGGTTCCGGCGTCTGACGCGGGGGGAGGATATCGTAAATAGTCGGCGGCTCCGAGTGGCTTTCGGTATTCCTACGCTGGCTGGCCTCATCCTGTGAAACCTAATCGAGACGCATACTGCCGCGAGGAATAGTGCCTCCGTTCGCGCCGCTCTCGGATACCATAAATATGTGGAGGCAGGCTCGGGGAACGAGATACACTCCCACGTGCTGTTGCTGCCGTGCTCGCCCCGGCGATCTTGCGGCGTGGGCAGGGAACGCCGGCTTGCACGACAACGGTTACGACGATGTAGAGGGCGAACGAAGACGGGCACGAAGTGGACAACGAGGAAAAAGACGGCGAAGAAATGTGTGGTGGGGAGGGAGAGGACGAGGATGACGCAAGATGGAGTCGGGCGTGCTTGCTGGACGAGCTTGTCTACATAAACGTCGCTCGTTTCTTCCCTCGCGCCCTCGTATACATGTCCCCGATTTTCTTAGCAGCTTCCGAGAGTACGTGTGTCGTTACACGGACAAGGGCGAGGGCGTGTATCGCCCGGGTCACGGTGCGCGTGTGGCCCGCCACTATTCGCGTCTGGAATTCGAATCCAACCCGCGCAGCTGGTTCAACGCCGATGCGCCCAACGATGGTTAGAGAGCTGTCTGGGACGGCCCTTTCTTTTTTCCCCCGAACGCCCTCATTTGCGGAGGGAAAAGAAACGGGGAGGGGGAGCCTGGAGAACAGTGACGGTGTTCATGACAAATTTACGGTCTCTTCTCGTTGCGGGGGATCTGTTCAGTGTTACAAAATGGCCCGATCAAATGCCGCTCCTGTTCCGCCACCGAGCTTTCAAAGAAACGGATACTCCGTAGAATGCAATTCCAGATCTACCAGCCGCCGCATGCTTCTCTGCGACCGTTTCCAGCGATGCAGCCTGGAAACGAGCTCCGTAGCAGAAGCACGATGAGTCTAGCGATGGCGAATGCGCAGCGTGAAATACGGCGCCATCCCCTACGGGATTCAAACGTAATGAGAAAGATATGATCCTCTGATGGGAGCTCATCGCCGGGCCCGACGTGTTCAACTGCAAAGGGGAAAACTGTTTCCGCGAGGCGGAGGGTGTGTTTCGCCTCGCGTTCTTTCGCACTTTCGCCCCGTCCCCTCCCCCTTTTTCCACCGTAAATCGCGCTTGCACGCGTGACACGCGGCAGTGACACGTTTCCGAGACGTGTTCCCTAGAAATACGTGCGGCCCGTTAGTCCCGACTGGAATCGGACACGAGGGTTACAGCTGCCTGACAATCCTTCATCGTCATCCAGCCCGATGGCACTCGGAGGCCCGTGCCGGCGGGAAATCCGCTGCCGCGACAGCAGATGCAGTTTCACGGATTCTTACGATTCTCTCTTTCACGCGTGACACGTGTCTTTCTCCCCGCTGGATATATCGATCCTCCCTCGAAGCGTTTCTGCAGAGACTTGTATTTCAATCTGTGCCTTCAATGCTATTAAAATATAATGCATTTAGAGGGCTCTTGGAACGCAGCAATAAGTACTCCTCGGTAACTAGGTACTCCTTTGAATTATAAATTGTACATCGTTGCTACCAATGTACCGAGACCAACAGAGCGCACTTTCATCGCCAAAGGGCTTTTAACTATCCACGAAGTACATATACTGTTTCAGTTTTACAGTAAGAATCCCTCCTGCGACACAATAATTTCCCCGTCCCCGCGAAAATATTGACAAAAGTGTCGAGGGAATTGCGAAGCCGTTGAAACTTTTAATCGGTTTTAACCGACAATGCAGAGCGCGCCGGAAATGCTCGTCATATATTTTTTTGTCCAGCTCTTCGGCTAACTGACACAGCACTCCACGATTTCCCTCTGATTCGCGAATCTCGACAGCGAACGTTCCTTTTTTTATCTATTCGAACGGTGACACTCATACAGATGAAGTGCGGCGAACAGGTTACCTTAAATTTTTAAGATGTGTAAATATCCATCTGCTGAATCGTGCCAGAAACCGTGATCGTGCAATGCCTGGATTAGGCAAGCGTGGCGTATCGTCTTGGACGTTGTCTTGCCGTAGTGATCTCGTAAAACCAGGGCCGTATTTTTGCCGTCCCGGTCGCGGGGCGGTGGAAGTCCGAAATTCGTCGCGAATGGTATTCGGGTCACGTCGAGCTTCGCTCAGGTATTCACCATGGGCACGGGGGATAGCTGTCCGATCGCGGCCCCTCGCAAATGCATCGGTACCGCGGCACGCGGAAATTCGAGCTCACGCGGAGGGGAATCCGTGCACGGCCCGATACGCGTCCGGCTTATTGACTTCCGGTGACGTGGGAATACCTCGTGGCCACCGCGTATTACCTGCTCGTTAGCCGTCGGTGAACGGCATTCTCGATGATTCGCGGGGGCAGCCAGCGGTGCGCCTCTTTCGCCAGGATTTAAAGGGAATCTGATCAGGAAACGTCGGCCAGCGGGAGAACTTAACGAATAATGCGGGGCGAGAGGAGGCCGGAGAAATAGAGACGAATGAGCTGACTAAGCAGAATGGATGTTGGTGATTACACGAAGTACTCATAGACAGACCTTGGCAGACAGATTGCATAGTGTTTGCCTGGAGATAAAACAATAAATCATATCCTGCTCGTCGGCAAGAAGCGAATTCATTATTTTAACGAGAGAGGCAAATATTTCCGTCCCGCTCCGCGCGCTTTATCCGCTTGATTAATTCAATCGTGACGATCGTCTCCCGGGAAATTCGTTGTAACGGCCATGATTTCTCTCCTCTTCATTCTCGCTTTCTTTTTTTTTTTCGTTTGTTCATGCGTCGCTATTAAAAAACGATGTTTCCACGAGCACCGAGTGCGTTCGTATAGGAAAGTGTGTATTACCATCCCAGTGGAAGGCAACGCCTCCTTTGCAATTTAAACGTAATTGCAAGATTTATTGCTTTAATAATCTCGCCCGGCGTTACACAAGCCTACCGGGCTTGGTATTAATATTAATCATTTTTCGCGTGGAACTTGTATGGCTACAACCACTTTGGGGGCTTTTTTCCTGAACGTTATTATCCTCACGTAGCGACGCAGGCAGCGGGGCGGTGCTCGTGCACGATGTATGTGCACTTAAATAATTTTCCTGCACTTTCAACGGCGTTTAATTGCGCGAACGTAATCTTTGGCGTTCCCCGCCGTGCTTGCGCAATTATCTTCGGGCTTTAAATAAATGAAACGGTACCCGAGGAAGGGAATATTCCTCGCTTCGGAGCGTTGAAGCGTTAATTTATTAACGTCGTTTCTATCGACGTGCCAGGGCTGCATCGAGAACTCCGCGTTCTGATGGAACGGCGAACTTTACGATTGATCGCGTGGAACTGCGCCGTTCCCTTGCTAATTATGTTACTTTTTTTTCGCCCCCCCCCCCCCCCCCGACTTCTCCGCCCTGCCCCTCTTTATTACAATTATCCTACGTCGCTTTTCTGGTTTCCTCTCGCAGCTGGGCAACTTTCCTCTACATAATTCTCATCGCGAAGCGGCAGGTCGCGGAACGCCGTTATTAAGTGGCTCGTTAGCATTAGGAGCGTATTCGAATCGCTGCGATATCCGAACACGTTGCTAATTTCATTTGGGTACCGTGCGAACGAGCCTGCCGCGTGAATTAGACTCGGCGCGCGTAATCGATAACGTTAAACATCAAATTATTAGGCGGAGCAGCGAACGTTGCTCTGGATTATTAGGGAATTATTAGGCGTCTACCGAACGACACAATTCCCATTTGATTATACATCAACCCTTGCCCCCCGTATTTTTCTATTCACCGAAGTAAAATCTTTACCTTTCACCCGCGGTGAGCGCAGACGCGCGACGCTTAATATCGCCGTTACATAAACTTTTCTCGATCGGCGAGCCTGTAAAAATCTGATCACGTTGCGCGACACAAGGAAGAAACGTTAATATCGATCGAATGTCGTAGCTGAAGACGCCAACCACGGGCGAGCGGAGAGCCACGATAAATTGAGGGTTACGTTGGGGAATTAATATACTTGAATGGCGCGCACAATGCGTGTAGTTTCCCGTGGCAGAGGTCGGCTAACCACCGCCCCCAGTGATCATAGACCATCGAGCCTGGAAGAAGAAAGGTTTTATGCTAATCCCTGCGTCGAGCCCACTCGTTGCCGCGGCCGAGCATTGTCCGCTAATAATCGCTCGACTGCGAGCTCTCCTCAACCCACTGACTGCCTAACCCAGCTGAGGATAATAATTATTTCGCGAGGACGCGGTTAGAAAATTACCGAGTAGACAGACAGACGGTTCCTCTCGCGGGGAGACAAAGACGAGGAGTCGCGCCGCACGAGAACCCTGGATGGTACTCGTGCAGTGTTCCCAGAAACCCTGGACGACGCGCAAAGCCCCCCCCCTTTGCCACTTTATTGCTCAGCATTTTGGCATTTTAAGATCGCGCGTTTGGGACCAATAAGCCGGTAATGAGAGGGGAATTGTCGATTTAAAGTCCGCGGCGTAATTATTGCTACCGGGGGGCTGTAATTATAAATATTCAAAGCGCGTTATCGAATCGCCCAGCGACGTTCCCCGGAGGTAATAATTATTTCACAGTGATGAGCCGAAGAAACCGTGGAATGAAGAACTCGGGGGAAGACAAAGATGAGCCACCGTACAATGAGACCGATGATATTACCTCGGACCGGCGTTCATTGAAATACCGCCGCGAGCCGGGGAGGCAGACTTATTTCCCTTCTTTTCTCTTCGGTTGGCCGTTGCTGCATCTTTCTGCTAATATCTTCTTTGCCAGTAGCTTAATTTGTAAGTCTATCTCGTTGCTAGCAGAAAATATTTTCACAATTCATCGGGCAATCCGAGTTGCGAGCTCGTCCCCGTTTCCATTATTTCTGTACATTTCAACTTCGAATCGTAGCGGCGCGTCTTCCATCCCCGTTTAAACGCCCTTCACTTTCTTGCGCTCCCTTTAACCGATCCGGAACGATGTCACAATTTTCGTGTTTAAGGGGAGGTTCCGGTCTAAATGTCGATTTTTTTTTTATTTCATTTTTCGATTGTTCAACCTTTCAGGAATACGTGTTTAAAAGAATTTGTTGAAATTCGTATAATTCCCGAAGTTATACGCATTTGAGTAGCGGCAAATCCATGGGCAACAGCCGGCCACTCGGCGCTCACGTAAAACTTTAAACGCGTTTTTCTCGAAACAGTGTTCTCAAAACGGTGGGACCTGTATCTCCAAAAGTTATTATCCGATTCGACTGAATTTTTTTTTATTTTGAAGAATACACTTCTGGCTAGAGGGGGAAACCAGAAGAATTAGAAAACAGTGAAAATTTATAATTTTTAAAGGCGTGGAAAGGACGAACATTATAGGGAAAAAGTGATTTCAAACCTCAAGTGTCGTTATTTTCTCAAAAAATGTAATTTTTTCTGGTTTCCCTCCTAGCCAGAAGTATATTCTTCAAAATAAAAAAAGTTTCAGTCGAATCGGATAATAAATTTTAGAGATACAAGTCCCACCGATTTGGCTGAATTTTTTGTCGCCTTGACTTTAACGACTCCACAGTGCCGTCTGCAATGATTAATTATAAAACAAAAAATATATTTCTATAATTTAAGACATACTTAATACAATGCAACAAGTCCCATTAAATTATATATAGTAGATTTCCTTTAATTAATTTCTAAAAATTACATGGTGACAGCGCGCGGCATCTCCTACGTTCTGCATGAAGCTTCTGCCTCCGTTGTCTCGCAGTTTCGAACCTCGAAGAAGGTATAAAGGAACCGTGCCAATTTGTACCTAATACCATAAATACTGAACAGACGCTGGAGCAGAAGCTGCCTCGTCACAAAACGTAGGGCACATTGCGCTGAATTTGCGCTTCCGCTAAGGGACACGCCGGGGACGTAAATAAAACACCACCGCGTAATATTTCGCGACGCCTATTTATTCAGCCGACATAGTTTCCTTCGTAATGTATGCACCTCCTCGTTGCCAGTTCTTGCTCTAGTTGCTAATGCTGTTACGTTTCCATTTGTTGGCTACGCTAAAGGGACCATACCAAAGCACGCATAACTTGATATTCCCAGCTTCTCTGTTTTTCCCTCCCTCTTTCTCTCTCTCTACTCTTGCTTCACCCTTAGCCCATCACTTTTGTTTCTTCATTTCATAGTATATACCTGTTTTTCCCAGGTTTTTGCTCGCCTGGCATTGTAATAAATTCGCCCGAAATGTTTAAAAACTGTAACCGGAATCTTCCGCGGCTCCCAACTTCAATGAAGCCCTTGAGACCGAGGCTGTTGTAAATCAAACAAGTTGGAAAATTGAGTTACCTCCATGTTCCTTCTCCCGTGACTGAACACCACGCACCGTTTCCAAACTTGCCACAATGTTCATTCTCAGGGGCCCATTTCGGACGGGGAATAGGTGCATTTTGTAAAGGACCTCCATTTACTCGAAGTGTTTACTCTTTTCACACACTGCCACTGTAAACTACAATCGTGTCATGAAAATTATCTTTGGCCGCCACATCCTGCTGACCAAAGATATACCAGTTTACACGTGCAAGCTGCTTTCTCCCGCCCCTCCCAGTGTCGGCTCATCGTTCTCGTTTCTCTTTTTCCGCGGGCACGTTCGTCGCTGGTTCCGTTTCGCACGCTCCCCAAACGGCAGGGACGAGGAAGCGACGGTTAACCACCACCAACACCGTGGCAACCGCCAGCAGCGAGGATGCACGAGGCTGGTAGGACGGTGATGGTGTGGTGGTCGGTGGCTCCGCGGCGCGTCGTTAAAGCATCCTCTCGTCGGGCAACGAGCGCAGGGCGCACGATTTAAATTTAAATAAGCGCGACGAAGCTGCGATAAAATATAATTAAGTTGGCCGCGCCACGTCGGATGTGGCGCTGAAGTGGCGCGGGGGTTTTGGGGGGTCGGTAGCCAGGCCGTGGGAGGAACGACGGTGGAGAACAGAGGAGAGGAGAAGAAGAAGGGCGGTCCGAATGAAAAGACTAGGAGTCGACGAGAAAGGGATGAGAGGCTGCTGCAACGACGGGGCCACCGTTCTCTGTATATATGTATATTATGCGTATATTACGAGGAAGGGCGAGCCGGGGGTATCACGTCGCTACTTAACTTGACGGACTTAATGGCCGGGCGTAATGGGCGCGGCCGCAAGAAAAAAAGAACGTAATTAAGAGTGGCAAGGATCCCCGGTTGCCAGTTACCAGGACCAAGATTTATGTTACGCGGTAATTTCCGCGAAATCCTACCGTCCTGACGAGAGCGGCAATCTCATCCCCCCCCCCCCCCCCGAAGCGCGGGGGATAGGCCAGCGAAGGCTGACGGTTGCCGGTGGTGTGTAGCTAGTTTAACGATTTGTAGAGAGGAATTGTTACGGTGGCTGGCGTCTCGTTGCGCGGTCCCCTTGTCATCCGCGTACACCTTTGAATGGACTTCACGGGGGACTCTATACGCCGTTCGCGTCAAAAGTGTCGTTACGTCCGCAGATACCGCCGTAGGTGGCAAGTGCTACACGCTTGTAGGAGTTGTAACTTCTCCTTCGGACGTTTCGACGACGAGCACAGTACTGTCTCACCGCGCAGGGACTCGGGCGATGCCCTGGCGATTTACAGCGCGCGGTAAATGCCGCGTACACCGTACGCTTGAATTTATTCTTCTTCTCGCGACGGCTCGGGTGTCTTATTAAACGGTTCACTTTCACGCCGCGAGATACAGCTAACCCACCCCCGCACTCGGAGAACAATTTTTTTTTTACCAACCACCGAGTGCCTGTCCGCCGTTGAATGGCTTTTTCAGACACCTCGCACGGTGACGCGACCTTTTCCACGCCTCATTGGAGGGAATTTTTGGGGGACCGAGGTGGAAAGAGCCGTTTCATCAAAATCGACGTGGACCGCGGTCGTCGGCGGGTCCGAATGGCAGTGAAACGTTATATGCGGATGGCGCGGGACATTTCTCATCGTAATGTGATTTATGGAACATTTTTAACTCCCCCGAGGTACGGCTGGCCCATGCGCGTTGATGGTGTTGTATCTGCCGCACACTCTCTCAAGAGAGATTCGCCTGTTCGTGTTTTATCATCCTTGCGCATACGCGCGCATTGTTCCCCCCAGCGGCCGCCGTCTCGCCGATACTTCACGCCCGAAACTAATTACCGGCTCGAAAAATTCCCGGCTATTTATTGCGCTTAGCCGCCGGTCCGTGGCTCGTTAGAATGACCTCTCCTCGTGCCCGTGATTTACCGTGCTCGTCGTACGTTCGCTTGTCATTGCCGCCGCATTGACCCCTCATTATTTTCGTTGCAGCCATTCGATTCGCCGCTACACCACTTACTCCGTTAGTTTATGGCTCGGCGGCCTCTTCTTGCAACCTCGCGAGTGGCCGAGCTGCACTCGGTAGATCGAAACCCTATTGACGAACAATAAGTAGATAAACGTTTATATATTTCATCGTGTGAAGTAAATGAAACCGTAGACATCCTGTGTTCGTCCTCTATTTATCAACATCCACTTCTTTCGCTTTGTAATTGAGTGACAAGCCCTCTCGTATTCGAAATAAAATAGTTCAGATATCGACCGTATTTTTAGAATAAAGAATTAAGTGGTTTCGGCGCACTGGTTCGGTCAGTTAACAATTTTAAAGCTAATTTGCAATTTTCAATTTTATAATTTTCCGACGCTTCGGTCTTCGGTTTCGACCTTTTTCAAGGAAAGGTTTCTCGTATTCGGCTTGAAATCCGCTGGCAATTCGTTGCGATCGCGCCAGGGTGGCAGCCCGCGAAAGAAACACAAGTCCAGCAGATTTAGTAGAAAAAGAGACACAATAGCTTCGTTCTGCCCCGTTAGGCAGTTGGGTCATCGCTTTAATCCATCGGCGGCCGATGCATGTGTGCGAGTACTTGCACGCGGGCCGGGGCAAGTGGTTTTTCTTCGGGGCAATCGTTACACGCGAGAGGTATCCCGATATTTCCGCGAGAGCAGCGGCCGTTTCGCAGTGTTACGTCGAACGGCTCATTAGTAACCGACATCCCATTATATCCCGTCGTAAATAACGTCGCACACGTACGCACCGCGAGGCCTACGGCTCCGCTATGGTTTCAAGCGCGTTACGTTCGGACGTCGGAGGTAAGATCCTGCAGCGGGAACGAAGTGCCGGCTCGTAAAGCAAAATCGTAAAGGGACGCCCGGGGGACCAGGGGTCAGGCCTCGGAGAGGCCATGGAGAAGCCGCGGGACCCTTTCGCGCCGTCTTCGTTTCGTTGTAAATCGCTTGTTGCTCCGACTTACGACGTTACGGGTCGCTATTAACTTGAATAGGATTACCTTGTCCCCCGGACTTGCTCGCAGATTAAATTTCCCCGTTAAACCGTGTCGTCGACGGCGCCGACGTCGTCGCCTAAATACGGGTCGCGTCACGAGGTTCGAGGATTGCGTAACGCCGGGGTTATTAACGAGCTTCCAGACAGTTTCGCGCTTTTTAAGCTTGGATCCGAAAGAGAGACTGCGTAGGCGTGTTTATGATAATCTTCGCTTATGATGGATCACGGAGACCTACTTAAACCTCCGGCGGTGGATCGTTACTACCAGTCGATGTGGAATATCCGTGACGGCAGTGGCTCGGTCTCGTACCGCGGACCAGTTTCGAGTTTCGCCGCCGATATTTTCGGAGCGGCAGCCGGATACGGCACCTTGTCGGCGTTAAATTAAGTTAAATCTCGTTTAATCGCGGCTTTCTACGATTCAGCGGAAACGCTCCGTGGCACGAATTTAGATAGAGCTAATCTAAATTCCCCGATCTGTAGCCCGTAATCCCCGGCCACGTATCCCGGGCTCGCCCTCCCTTTGCCCTTCGTCATCTTCCGCAACGCGCGTGCAGTTGTTTTCCTGAGCCACGCTACTAATCACCGTTCCCTCCCATCGATCCGCGAACACGGGGATTCTCTACGCGCGGCTCGGTCGAGGGAAAGTGGATTTCCCGTCTGGTATTACTGGCGGCTTTGTCTCGGTGGATCTTGGGCCGGAGAACGCGCGTGGGCGCATTTATAATAAGCAATAAGTCGCTCGATGTACCTACGTACAATAATTCACGCGCCGGGCGGATGTAAAATTTCCACCCTCCGCGGGTCGCTTTCGCGTGGCCGTTGCCAGCGAGTTGCCCGCGCGTGGGCGAGTGTGCGTAGAGCGTGGGGGGTCGTTTGATCTTACATAGGTGTGCATCTACCGGGGAATATGTACGCCGCGCGTGCTCGTGCCGACCGATTCCCACGGGACGGCAGCCATCCGATACGTTCCAGATACCGAACGCGGATGGTTTGTGACACGAAAGTTCAGGGGAAATTAATCTGTCGACAAAATGACGCACGGTCTCTACGGTTGAGTAAGCGGAAGCCTCTCGTCGCTGCAAAGGGTAAATAGAATTGATGGATGCTAGTGACCGCAATTCTCGAATAGTAGGCCTGCAAGGATTGCTCGCGGTGGGGTTGTGATTGTAGACGCTAATCGCCTGACTCCGTATGAACATTGAAGGGTGAACTATAAAATAATGAGAGCTATCCCTCACAATATTCCCTACACAACATTACTGCGCACTTCTGATGAATTAAAACGATATATTTTAGGTTGTTTATAGACAAACAGAGGGGAAATCTCGATGAAGTCACCTGGTGAGTTTTATGCACTCAAGTGGAAAGAGACGTAGGGACCCAATGATCACATTTATGATGATAAATATAATACACGCTTTATATAAGTGATGAGCAACCTTTTGTCAGAAGTGGGCCACAAGTGGAAACCTACTTCTCTACGCGGGCCACAATATTAAATACATAAACATAACTAATCCAAGAATTTTAATTTATGGGCTAAATTTGTTATTTCTGACATTGATTTACAATAAAACGTTTTTTTTCACAACATATCAAACAAACAGCACTGTCCTTTATGTAAATAAAAAAATAATTATATGTCCAACGTTTGTGAAACTGTCGATTTGCCGTTACAACTTTGCGTTTTCTACTAAAATTTGAACTCATGATGAAATAAACAAAATACCTGCTTTAAAAATACCTTGATTTTTAGTGAAAATCAATCTAAAAATTGTTAACCTTCACATTTGTTTTAGTAACTGAACCTAAATGAGGTATAAATTACAAATATCGCACCTAATATTATCAAGCTCGTTCGTGAAAAATCCTATATGACGATGTTCAGGTGGGCCACATGTGGCCAGCGGAACACGGGTTGCTCATCACTGCTTTATATAATCGAGAAACAAGCTTCGATTTCTGACAGTCCGTGTATAGTGTAGAATAGGGTGCAGTTTATTTTTCAACTATGAAAATATGATCTTCTCACCATCTCAATTTGTTCCTTTCTATAAAAAATGAAATCGAGCAGAACATGAACACGATTGATCTATATTTAGGGGTAGCTCAATGATGGTGAAATTTCCAATGTACACATATTACACTAAGTGGGAACTCCACACTAATTGCAAGTAGTAAGTTACTACTGATTTGTTCCTTTAGATACATAAACACTATATAAAAACTTTAGACAATACATTCTTATGTTTAGGGGTAGCTCAAGTGAGTCAACGATTATAGAAATTATGATATAATGGTCATATTTTAATTTATACATTTACATTACATTACATTGTCATTTGAATTTGATAAATTGTTAAATTTACTGTTCACAAATGAATATGTTTAAAAACATTTATAGTGTTCCCTGCCTTTCTATATAATTATCATGTACATTGGAAATTTCATCATCATTGAGCTACCCCTAAATATAAATCAATCGTGCTCATGTTCTGCTCGTTTTCATTTTTTATAGAAAGGAACAAATTGAGATGGTGAGAACATCAGATTTTCATAGTTGAAAAATAAGCTTCACCCTAAGCTCCAGTCTACTGTAGAATGTTGATATTTCGGGCGGTAATGAAGTCGCCCCGCAAAATAGAGAGAGCCAAGATTCTATTTCTATTTGCAGGTATGTTAATCAAATAAAACTCCCAGGCGTCTTCATAAAAGACCCGACTGACGTGTCGGAAGAGAACTTAACTTGCCACGTTCACACGATCTTTCAACGCCCATTCAATGCTCACTTTTACCAAGCGTCCTGCTTTCCTTCCTCGGATGCCACGCACGTAGAACACCCCCGATGGGTAGTGTGGGCGATCGTGGGTGGTGTTTAGGTGCGTCGCTCGTAATTACTCCCGAAGTCGCAGAAGACTCTATCGGTCTGAGCGTAGAATTACCTGACGGCATGGGGGAGAGGCATAGGTGGAATTTATAATGACGAGGGCGGGGAGACGCGAGGCGCATTTGCATGTAACCATGACGAGACACGGTGTGTGTGTGTGTGTGCGCGCGTGTTGGAAGCCGTTAAATCCGTCACGTCGCGTCGGGTGGACTACTTTCCTGTCTCGCAGTTTAAAAAAAAAAGACAGGAAAGCAAACTGAAACTTTAAGCTTGCTGCAATTTTCAGTTGGTAATTAGGCCACTTTAGAGGGGTGGCACGGATGGCTCGCAATTTCTTTCGTTCTTGCGCAAACCGGCCCGGACTTTCGCGGTGCTTTTTCACGGGGGACACTGTAATACTTCTTCCCGCTTCTTAGAGGATGTTCCTGAAGGGTTGAGGAATAAGTTGGAAGTTCTTTATAGGAACGACAAAGGGGGTCGCGAGGAGATTGTTGCCAGAATAGTATAACGGCAAATGATCGCGAATACTTTGAAGGAATCGCTGAAGTTCACTTCTCTTCCCGCTCGATATGTCACGGGGCTAAGTTTTCTCGCCGAGAATACACGTCCCTCCGCCGCACTTCCCCGTGAAAGAACCTCGACGCGCTCTAGATTTCAGGCTCGCGGTAAAATTGGTCGTTCCGTATAACCGTTTGATCGTGCGGCGGTTGTTAGCCGCGCGGAAGGATTACATCCCCCGAATGCTGTTCAGATATTGAACGAGCAGGTGAGATGGTCGTTGGAGTTCAACGACGGCCGTGGAGACCTCTTGGGAAACCACTTTGAAAGTTGGCAGGGTTCCTGATATTAGGGGTAGAGGTGAAGTAGCCCTAACGTCTCCGTCCTCATTATGTAGCTACGCACTGGGTACTTTGTGGCGGTCGATCTCCGCCTAACGACCTGTTCTTTTTTAATTAAACGCCGTCCCCGTTTCGGCTAGATATATTATGATAATTAATGGAACATGGGAACGAAGAAACGAATTCCAACGGTGCACTCTGCTGAAGAAGCACCGCCGCGCGCTTCGAAGGACGATCGATAGAGAAACTTATATACTTCCCATTGCGAAATAATTGTTATGAAGGAGAGGCTCAATCCATTCAAATTTTCTGTTTTATTTTATTTTATTTCATGTTATTTCTCTAAATCTTTGTACTAATCTGTAATAATTTGTAATCTAAAGGGTTCTCCCTTTGGTTCAATAATAATAATAATGATAAATATCGATCACCGAGCAACGAACGACTCTTGGACCTTCCCTTCCCACTTACTGGCCCGATGTATGTAGATCAGAAGAACACCTTTGTTTCGTCGAAGAGAGGACGCTGTCCGCTCTCGAATTAAGATCGCAGCGCATCGTAAACCTTCTTTCTCCCCCGGGGTTCCAAGTTCACGTGTATGCATATACTCTGAACCGGCATTCGCATGTCCGCGAAAGCCGCTTTCGTTCGTTAACCACGGCCCAGCGTAAGTCATAATTACGTGTACCGCCGCAGACACGCTCAGCGATCTCCGTTCGCGGTCAATATATGCTAATGCGTGCCATTAATACGTACGTAAAAGCGCGCGCGTGTGGAGCTCCGCTCTACGAGAGGGTGTAAATTGTGTAAAGGCCTTCGGTGGTACGAGTCGAACCGCGCTTGACCGATTAAACTAGACGTCCGTAACTGGCGGTCGATACTGCGGATGAAGGAATTAATAAGGCAGTCGGAAATCACGTCCTATATTTTATCAGACCGCCGGAGCTGGCGATATATTCCCCCCCCCCCCCCACCTCGTTTGAACGAGTTATTTATCACTGGATTAATTATTAATACCGATGCCCTTGAATAATGAATATCGCGTTTAGCGCAGCGTGAAATTATTTATGTCGAAATTGCGTTCCGCCGGCGGTCGAGCCGTCATTGTTTTATCGTATTATTTCGCTCGCCGGAAATTCTCGCAGGCAGTTCGACAGTTGTGGGTCAGTCATTTCGGTGAACGGCGATAGTTCTATGTAAGTGGTATTCGAGCGCTGTTCGCCGAGGTTCTCCGCGTTAACCAGGCGGTGTAAAAACGTCGATTATCTTTCTCATTCAACCATGAGAATCAGCCCCAAATGACGAGTTCGCTGGTTTCGATAGTCGATAGGCGGCAGGCGGGAGCGTGGCCCCGCACGTGCCCATGCATATTTACAGATTGCTCTTGGCTGGTAAACATTGTTTCGAAACCAATCTCGAGGCGACAAATGAATGGTTATCATGTGGCAAAGAACGTTCCACGTTTATCCTCAATCAACGCGCGTAATGAACGTTTACCGTGAGCTCGATATAATAATAAATTGTACGTGACGATTAGACGTCCCCCTGAAAAGCACACTGGTATCGTCTTGCACATCCAAACGAGCCAGATGTCTCCGTTCACCTGGATTACATCGCGAGGGAAATAAATTTCCGCTTTGTTTGCCTCGCGAATCAGGCTTGGAGTTCGTATCACGAAACCGACTGGAGGGTGGTTTTGTTCCGGGAGTCCCCTGATCGTCTTAGGGCGTCCAGCGACGTTGAATTACCGAAACCGTTTGCAAATACTGAAACGATTTCGAACCCTCTTCCGCAGGCGTTGCCAGCATATGCATTGTTCCGTTAGCAGTTGGGCATTGACGACGAGTTCATGGGAGGATGAAAGACCCTCGCGTACCTCGCGACAGTAGACCACTGATCCTCCTGCACCGTTCAAGTCGTGTGCCATTTTTTGAAGCAGCTCTGCACAGCCGCGCAGAATATCTCGTTTTCAATCGATACCTCTCGCGACCTCCCCGTCGCAAGACTGCTAAGTAATTTGCCAGGGGCCTATTATTTCAAGGTTCCGTTCCAGCGATTATAGGCAAACTCTAATAACGACAATTATGTCATTCCTACGGAATTCGACCGCCTGCGGCGACCCGGGACAATACCTTCGTTATCCAGGAAGATTCGGGACCTATCTGGACTCGCGAGCACGCGCAAATTCTAGGAGGGCTTAATTTCCCCGAGCCTCGCATTCAACCTCCGATCGCCGTCCTCTTTTATGCACCAGAAAAAATGCCTTTCGCCTAACGATAATTGGCTGCTTTACCCCTCCTCCTGAACCGTTTTCAAACGGAGCAAGAAGCGGAATTAGCGATTGATTTCGAGCGGCGACGGGGAACTGTATCTGGGAGATAGGTTTATGGGACGCCGGAGAAAGCGCCGGGGTTAATGGGGACAGTTTTTTTTTTTCCACGCACAGCGGGACGGTTTGTAGGCCGCCTTCACGGTTCTAATTCCGAGGGTCCATAAAATCCTACGAAACGCGCGACGCGTACAGGGTACGGGGTAAAAAAGAAACGCGGGCACGCAACCCAGAGCGGTTATTTAGGGAAGCACAAGCGCTGCTCGCCTTCGTCGCCCGGAAACTTTTTTTTTTTTTTTCTGTTTAACTTGAGAACGGCCGCAATCGGGGCCGGCTATGTACGGCCCGCCACATCAAACGGACGAGTGGCCTTTGAAGATGAAAAGCTCGCGTCGCACAACAATTTAATCTTCACGGTAATAGGGAACGGAGGAGGGAGTCGCAACGCAGTTTACGGAAGTCCCCGGAGGTTCCCCTTGGTCCTCTACCAAAGAGAGCGGACAGGGGTAGGTTCGGTCCAGCCCGAACTCGAGTTCCGGTAACCCCCCTCCCCGTGCGGAGCAGCGTGTCCAACGAGGCGGAGGACAAACGAGCAAACGAACACACCGTATCACATAATTAGGTACGCCCGCTGCCGGCATAACGAAGTTTGACGAGAGACCATAAACTTCTATTCCCCCGGACAGCACGATGCTTTTCCACTCTATTTTCTGCTATCGGATAGGATGCGCCGCTGAAGCTTGTTCTGGAGGTCGCGATTAAATGCCAGGGGAAATCTGGTCCTGGGGAATTGCTTTGTCCAAGCGGGTTCGTTGCGTAAGCAAACTGGACAGAATGAAATAACAACGATCATATATGAATCTCGGCTTAAAACTGCACCGTGTTATCGGCTACATAGGTCGCAGGAGCGTAGAGACTAATCGCGCCTGTCTAATAAACGGTCGATCTCAATTCATCAGCAATGTCTTTCACTTGTGACTGTTATTTATGGCCAAGCGCATTTAAGGAGGAATACGTAGAATGTTTACTCTGGCCGCACAGAAGAGTTCTGATAGGGAAGATCGATAGGTTCCGCAGAGAGCGGACACGTCCGCGCGGCTCGCGCGACCCCATCGCTCGCGGATTGATTGCGATCGTGGCTTGGCTCGCAGCCTGTGGTCGTAATACTATTGGACGAACGTATAGCCTTTTTGCAGAGTTTTTTTTTTCCCCCCCCGTGGAAGCTCGAAGGAAGACGCTCATATCGAGGGCTGCGCCCAGCGCGAGGACAGCGGGGCACGTCGATCGGTCGCTGACATCGTCGGCGCAATGTATAGCGATTGATGACGGGCAATTTATGTGAGAGGGTTCGGGGGCTGGAAACTAAAAACGATACCGTAATTCATAACGTCGCACATTCTCCTCTTTCAACGAGGCACGCAGGGCGTTTCAGCGCGAAAGAAATGAGAAACGTATTTCGTTATGCGAAGAACGAGGCAGCTTTTGCTGATTCAAAGCTACACGGCTGTACCGACGCTTCCCCGTGTTTCGCACGGAAGCTCTTTACGCTCTGATTAGGGATGCCGATCTTTTCTGTAGAATCGATTTTTCGAGTCAATTCAGATCCTTGTGGAAGGAATCGATTCGTAAAAAAATCGGTACCTAAAAAATCGATCACATCGAGATCGTTTCATTATAATAAAAAATATAAAGGCCGGTATTCATAGTTGCTACTTTTTCTTAAGCAAATGTTTAAGCATGCGGCATCCTCTACTAATCTAGTAGCTAGTAAAGGATGCCGAATGTTTATGCATTTGCTTATGAAGGTTAAGGTTTTTATTTTCTCGTGGATCAAGAAAATATCATTTTAAGACATACGCTTATTTACCCCAACGAACATTAGTCTATCAATTTGCTTAAGAATAAGTAGCGACTATGCATATCGGTCAAAGGGTACTTTTGAACACCCTAAATTGCAAAATGAATGCAGTCAAATTTTTGCATTTCCAGAGTTTACGCTACACACCGCTAGGGATCCACGATCTCTTTGGTTCCGATACGATCTCTGTCTTGAGAATCCATTTAAAAAATCGAATATCGCGACAAAAATGATCGATTTTAAATCAGCATCTCTAGCTCTGATATCGTGCTCAAGCATCGAATCGCCTCGCCAAGCTTTTCTTCGCGTTATAACCTCGAAACACAGCGGAAGCGGTCGTGACGCAGCGAAAAGCAGTTTCGCCATTCGTCGACGATCGTTTCCCCACTTCTGTTCAACAAGTTCCCAGAACTTCTATTAATTTCCATGAATTCGAAGGGGGAACGTGAGCGCCGGGCGCCCGCTGCCGCGCTCCGATGAATTTACGCTCGCGCAGGGTACGATGAAACTGATAAGGTGCTCCTGCTCCACAGTTATAACCAGACCATAATTCAAGCTATCGAGGAACCTGCCGGCCGAGTCAGGCCGGACCAATGGGTTCGTCGATCATCCGGGTGGAAAAATGCCACGCGACTCGTCCTACGCCCGCGGTTCGAGCAACGCGTAAGTGATGGAACCCGGTGCCCCGCTACGCTATTTTCGCGTGGCCCGCCGAGAGCGCATTTAATTACCGGGCTCTCTTAATTGGTCGTTTAATTAAGAGTCCAGGAGCGCGGCCAAAGCGCCACGTCACGCGACATTCGTTACCACGCCGAATATTCGTGGATGGGCCTATGCTGATTTCGCTTCCGTCGCGAAGCTCGTCAACGGTCGCACAAAGGAGCCAAGTCGCCGGCAGTTGGATCCGTTGACTAATTAAGCCCCTTGACGCCGTAATTAGCCACGCGTCATCCCTGATGCCCTTCTCACGGATTCTTTCGCCGGAGAGAAATGCTCGGCCCGGTCGCCCATGTCGGCGCGTCTACGTCTGAATGCTTTTGCTCGTCCGCCGGCTATCAGCAGCCCCGCGGACGAGTGCCGCGGATTAATCTGTGAAAAAGTGTTTTTGTTTGCCTCCGCCGTTCGCCGTGCCGGAGCGACGTGACGCTTTTGAAACGCGAGTTGTGCCCCGAGTCGTACGTCCCTACGGGGACTCAAAAGGTCTATTGATTTCCCCCGCGGTCGTTTGGTTTCGCCACTTTTTTCCTTCCGCCCGCCGCTGCATCGGAAATTGTAACGTCGTTCCCATTCGGGCTAATCCGAGGCGACGGGCTTCCCCCGACTTCTCGCCCGGCCTAGCTTAGTCCCCGGGGAGCCCGTTATTAATTTCCGTCGAGAGGCGCCAAGACAGTTTTCGCGCGGAGAAACAAAGCATTATGTGCGCTCACGGCGGTAACGAGCCTGATGAAAAGCCCAATTGACAGTGCCTTCTAGGTGGAGAGAGGGCTGCGAGCTCCGTTCTGCTCCAGCCACTCGGCGATTACTGCGACTAATTGCGAGGCTGTCTCCATAGGTGCCATTCCACGTATATACGTTTCTTTATCGATGGGACTCGTTTCGGGAATATTTTTCAACGCCCGGAGGGAATAACGGCAGCTTACGATACCCCTTACTTATCTTCAATTAGGGCAGAGGTGCTATAAAAGGGACAGGTCTTAAATGGGACAAATTGAATTAACAAAATTCTAAACGCATTTCACATGCAAGTTATTTTCCTGTTTATAACAACAGTAGTGCCCAGTCATTTGACCTAAACTTCACTGCGGTCTCACTTGCAACAGAGTAGTAATCCACGGTTGATGTTTTTCGGCAGTAAAAGTAAAATTTTCGGTGATTTCCTGCGTCGTTTTCTGAGAAGAAGATATATACAAAGTGTTATACTGTTATAGCATTAAAACATCCTGTATTCAACTGAAAGGAAAATACTTAATAAGTAAGCTTAATTGATTGTTTTCTTTGTTTTGAGGTTCTATTATATTAAACTCATTTATAGTCTTAAAAGGGACAGCATAACAAGTCTTAAATGGGACAACCGTTTCATGGCTGTCCCTCCTATACACATGTACTGCTGGACACTATATGTATTTTACTTTCGTATAAAGTTATTAGTGTATGATCTGTTAATGTCATAGATGTAAGATGACATTGTTTTAAATTCTCAATTATTAGTTGATGGCGTCTTGTTTCAAGTTTAGGAATTAGTGAAGTGGCGATAAATTTCTTACATCATTTTTAAGAAGATTGTATATGCCTTCTCTCGGATATTTAGTTTTCAATTAATATATACATAATCATATATTCTGCAAAAAATAGTGTAGAGCAGTATAACTAGGAATGTTTTGTTTTATTCAATATCTATTTCTTGCAAGGTAAAAAATGCCCCCGAAGAAAAGAACTCGTAAGTAAAAAAAAAGGTTCCTTTATAACTAAAAGAACTGCTAAAGCATTAACGATAAGTCACACTCTATAAAGATTGATGATTTATATTACAAAAAGTTAATTTTTTCATAAATTCCATTGTTTTGAATCATTAAGATTTACAATTATAATTGTAATACTTAATAAGTTTATGTTTATTAACGTGTCCCTTTTATGACTTATACTGTCCCATTTAAAACCACCTAGTCGTAAAAGGGACATTTGCTACTCATTTGAAAATCGAAGATTTTATTATTGTCTATTGCAATTGATGAGTTTTTATTATACTTTTCTTGAAGGGGAATAAACATGCTTTCTTGAGATGTACTTGTCTTTTAAATACCTATAATGACATTGTCAGAAATAGACGCTGAACAAAAGTGTCCCTTTTATAGCACCTCTCCCCTACTTATCTTCAATTACGACAACCTGAATATTTTCAAATTTCAGGGACAAATGTGTCACTCTATAGTAATCAGTCCTAATTGAGTCCGACACTCTTCCTCTTTACTTACAATTAGAATGAACGTGGGAGATTGAGATTGTCGATCCTTTCCGCGAGCTATTTACGGAATCTGTGTCACGTGTAATCGATTAAATGTCTGGTAAATTTACCTGGCAGTTACATTTAAAGCACTCGCCGCGAAATGTCAATGGTCAGAGGTATCGCTTGAACCCGGACGAGGTGGCAAAGACGAGCTGCTCGGAGCGTGAACCGGACGGCTCCTCGGGCGACAGGGAAACCCTGCGCAGCTCGCATTCCTCCGTTTTTTTAATGACACCTTGCCATTTACGAGCATGGCCGGTCGGGCTCCGGTTCCACTCGAGCTGCCGCGGTACCTTTTTGGAATCCTCTCGTACCAGTAATTCACCTTGACAGACCTACTCTTTTGCGCGTCTTTTCCCGTTCCACTTCCTCTCCACTAGAATTTTTCCGCCACGGCTGCCACGCTGACACCGTTTCCGCGCCCTTATGCAACGCCTTCGCAAAATCCTCTCTGCCTTTTCCCCATTCCGCCTCTCGCACGCTCCCGCTCGCCTTTCTAAATATCCCCGATATCGCGGCAGGTTTATACGAGGCGGGCCGGGCGTAATTACTGGGCGCATCTCTCTTCCGTGTCGTAGTCAAAATTAAAACAAGCGACACGCGGGCGGAGGCGCGCTCGCGAGCGACCTCGCGGAATCTCATTTAAGTGATTAAATTGTACGCCCGTTTCTCGGCTCGGGACACGGCGGATCGCGAGCGTTTTCGGTGATTAAAGGGCCGTTGCAACGAAATTTTTTGATTCATTAGATAATTAAACTCGCGGCTGGCTACGGGCGGGCGTGTGCAGCGAGGCCTGTCGTTAATATACGATAAAATACGAGACCTGGGTTCATAGAAGAATCCATGGAAAACTGATGGCCAGCCAGAGGCAGAGGGATAGCAAAACCGGGGGGGGGGGGGGGAGAAAGAGAGATAGCTTGGACGTAGGTAAATTGGAAACGTGCGCTGCGAGTAACGAATCGGTACTGCAAATAGTTCCCATTGCCTCGGTCGAAGGTTGTATATTGATAAAACCGTAAGCAGACATTCCAGCGTAAATTGATGCCCGGCTGGAGTCGTGTGTGCATAGCGGATTGGCCAGTTGCGTGTTTCGCCACATACGGTGTATACGGGGGTCAGGTGAGCTGACACAGGGGTCAGGAACACTACGGTCCTGGTTCCTCGTCTCGGTCCCCGTCGTCAGGCTGATGCACTCGCGAATGCCGGAACACGAGTTGGCTCCTTTCGCGTTTGATGACGCGATAGGCAACCTTACGACTCGATTTATCTCCCTGCTCGCTCCAGCTCCCATGTACTAGTTCGTAGAGTCGATGAATCAAATCATCGAATCGAGGCGTGATTGACGAGTTTGTACGCTGCACACTCGTGCTCGGTGTCAAATATTGAGTTTCGGATTAATTGGAAGCGAAAGTCCCGATAATATCGCCCCGGAAATTCCACTAATTTTAAAGCTCCCCAAATTTTCTAGAGCGATCATTAGCCAGAATAATGATCTGACTGTCATTTAGCAGCGCGATAGCTATGCGTTTAATCGTTATCGCGCAATGCGCGTTAGTAATACGGGCGGCGAAGCTCTTGCGCAAAAATACGCGTCGCGTGCATATACGTTGACGCACACTGCAGGCTAATATTCCCTAGAACATATGTATAGGATCCGTCGAATGCCGATAAAGCCGCGAAACCCGAAATTTCGTCGCAAATTGCCACTTTGCGAGGTGTAACAACAATCACCATATTGAACGTTACAGTCTCGTTGCAATATTTCTGCGAAACATTCAACAAAAGAGACTGCAGCAAAAGTGCGGCGCAATTTCCGCGAACGTAATACCGGGCTGGGCTACCAATTTAGCTATCTAAATCGTTAGAAGTACATATCCTTCAAAGTTCAACATCACGGGAGAGAGTGCGCTGATCGATGTCCTCTGCATCGACACCTCGGTACCCTAAACTGGGGGAACATTGGCAGCACGGGGTAACATTGGCATCTACTTAACAGCTACTAAAAAGGAAAAGGAAATAAATTTTATGCATTTTCACACTTGCAGTACAATCACAAACGATGCAATGTTAAAATAGGATACCTAAACCAAATTTAAAAATGTTAATTACAAAGATAAAAAAATTTAAAGAATATATAATAGAGTGCATTGTACATAAAAAGAAATAAATTTAAGTGTGAATGTAAGTTCAGATGTGGTAAAATTGTAACTTTTTAGTGCTATTTATATATGATGTGCCAATGTTACCCGGTTAACATTGGCAGTTATTTAGCATGTATTAAAGAAGGATAAGGACAAAAAACTTATGCATTTTGACACTTGTAGTGCATCCACAAAAGATGCAATGTTATGATAGGATACTTAAAGCAAATGTAAAAATGTTATTATTTTACGTTATATAGCAAAAAGTTCCAAAAAACATGCCAATGTTCCCCCAGTTTACGATACCTCTCCACGCGATGCCATTTTAATTACGCTGCCGTTTCCAGGGTAGGTACTTAGGTAGCATCTAAGCAGACCGAAGCGACGAACGTCTATTCGAATGCCGAGAAAAACAGCGTGAGAACCAGTGCCACGTACGAAAGCCTCGATGGATGAGAGCAAACAAACACGACAATCCCGAGCTACCGGTCTGAGCCCGCGTACGCGGCTATATCCCCCGTCTCTTCGAGGCGAGATTATCAAAATGATACATTCCGAGTACACACACGTGAACCACGCCGATACGGTGTGGAGCACGTAATGCATAAGGCCCGAGGGTGGCGTGGCGCGGCGAACGCCGCGCGTTTGCTCGCGTGTTTCTCTCGGCGTACGGTACCTATGCGGCGAGGAGGTTACGTGTTGCCCGCGCGCGCGACGACCGGCAACCGGTAGAGCCGCTCTGGAGGTCGGCGCTGAAGAAGGACAAAGAGGGAAAGAGACGAGAGGAGGAGGGCTGAGCGATCCCGGGTCCTGGGTCCCGTCTCCGTCGAGGTCGTGCATTTACACAGGCGGGGTCATCCACAGTCTCCGCGGTACCGTTAGTCTGCACGGGGCATACATATTCTCGTAGCAGTTATCCCGCGGCAGCGTGTCCTCTCCTCCTTCCTCCGCAACCCACCAAACTCCCCCCGCTGTCCCCCGTTCGCCTGCCGTTGCATATTTTTGTGCATCGTGTAAACGTGCATGCAAACCCGCACCGGTAACGTCGGTCACGTACGTCTGCTCGTGTGTCCAGTGGCTCAGCCGGTCGACATGCATAAGTCAGAAAGCACCGTGGCCGGGTTGACTGCTGTTGCTTGCAGTTTCTGCAGTCTCTCGCTACGCCCGTCATCCCCTCCGGCTTGTTCCAGTAAGTAGCTCACCTGGGCGCGTGCGTACCGGCGACTTCTTCACGGGGAGATCAACGTGACTGCTGTTTATGCATGAGAGATCGATCGATCCCTTCGCGGAACCGGAATATCGTTCTCGGGATGGGCGGAGGGGCGTTGGGGGGGGAGGTGTTGCTGGCAGAGAAGAGCTGGGATGGTCCTGCCGTGTCCGGTGGTTTTATCGACAACCCATCCGCCTGTGGACGGCGGGTCTGTTTGGTTTAAAATGTGAATACATATTGCGCGGCTCTTGCTCCACGCTGCGGAAGAATGGTGTATTTTTATCATAACGTGCAGCGGCGATAATGCAGTTGCGCGTCGTGCGCCTTTCCGTACAGGGAAACGCGTAGCGAGAGGATGGTAATGTCGGTGTTGACGGAATGTCGGACAAAAGGGCTGGAATAAAACGATCGGGGGGAAAAAAACCGAGGGAAAATTCGTATTTTCGCCATATTTCCCCCTCTTTTTTTTTTTTGTCCGCGTTATATTGCGTATCGCGCAGTCACGCGAACCTGTCGGTTATACGAAGCCCGTTTCTTTCTCGAATGCAGGAATATCGAGTTGCCCGTTGTCTCGTCTAGAAATTGAATCTCCGCCGGGTGATCTCTTTCGGCGCAATTTATATTGACTTCGTCGAAGTGGAATGGGGACTGTGTTGCACAGGCATCGCCCTGCGCCCCTTCGCGAGTAAGTTTATAATGAGATTTCCCGACCGGACCATCGTCGTCGATGTTCCCCCCCCCCCCCCTCTCGGCGCACTTAATTCGCTTGCGACGATACCGGGGCAAAGCCGGCGATCAAGCTGCTCGGACGACGGCTGATTGCGCCTATGTTTCTCAGAGCGAGGATCGAGTGTCAAAGACAGACGGATCATCGGGAACCGATTAAACGCCAGCTCGAAATAAATGCAAAGTGTCTCGGGGGCAATATCGGTGTTTCATCGAACTTGTCAAACTCAGCGACGCCGCGAGAGAGCGAACGATCGCCGTGCGATTCATAATAATTCTATTAGAATGCGTTCTCCCCCCCCACTGCGCCGTTCTCAACGTCTGCTAGATTAACATGCAGGGAGGGTACATTTGTGGGAAAGGGGAAATCCCTTGTGCAAAAGTAAGTTTAATGTACGGGATAAAGTCTCCGCGAAAATCAAGCCTGCGAATTGTATTGAGTAGGGGAAACCGGGGCAAGTTGATACGTTTTTCAGTTTTCATTGTTTTTCATTTTTGTTTGAAGCAATTAGTTAATAACAAATATGCTAAAATATACTTTGGTCCTTCCTCTTTAATATATAGTAAGCGAAAACTTGAGAAAGTTTATACAAAATGAATGAAAAAATGTTATTTGGACGAAGGCAAAGTGTTTCAATTTACCCCACTGCGGGGCAAGTTGATACATCTTTAAAATATCTGTTTAATGAGTAACTAATAAATTTGAAAAATATAATTTCAATCTAAATACCTTTCCAACAGTCAAAAGTTCAATGATCAAACAGATTTTTAAACAAACATACTAGAAAAACATTTTTATTTTTATTTTTATTTTTTATTTCTGGAATATCCCACTTTAACATGAGGTGTGTTCTTCTTTTTGTTACTATATCTTAATAAACTCATTGTGTCATGATTGTATATTTTTGTGCATGGCCTTAATAATATTGAGTCTTTTCCTATTTCGGCACACGCTTTTTCCAAAACATCCTACGATTTGTCTTTTTGATATAATTTCAAACCATTTTCCAAGAAATATAAAGAAAAAATTCAATTAAAAGTAGTCGGGGAAAATTAATATATTGTATCAACATGCCCCAGAGAAACCGTATCAACTTACCCCACAGAAAGTCATTACGTATAAACATGTCCATAAAAAAAAATGTAGAGCATATAAGTATAATTACAAAACGTAATTACCTTACCTTCAAAAGACTCAATATAATGCCAAATTACTTCGGGTTATAAAATTCTTTATATCGTCTCAAGGCGGATTGGAAAGTGAACACAACTATTTACTTTTTCTTTATATAAAGAAGGAAAGAATTTATCAACAATCTTCACATATCCCGTTGAAATGAAGCTCCATATATACGGTGTCGAGATAATTCGTCTGTACCAACTAGCCCCGGTCTCCCCTACGCTGCACCGTTTGGCTAACGATCCTCGCTGCCGCGGAATAATAGTTTTGGGCAAAAAGGCGGCACGACCATGCAAGGAGGTTGTGCCCCGAACGGATAATAAAAATGTTGGCGTGATCTCGTTCGCTTCTTGATATCGCAACACCGCGGAGCATCGAGCGAACGGGAATGGGACCAAGCAACGAGTGGTTAGCGATACGCAAACAGGGATGTTATTAACACGGCACTGACAGTAGGCTTAAGACTTAATCACCCGTTGCGATCGCGTGCTTCTAATTTCACGCTCGCTATATCCCCCCAGGCCGCCGGCTCAACATCCGGCTAATCGAATCTTTGCAGCTCCCGTAATCACCGTTTGAACACCGAAACGTTTGCGCACCTCGCCCTAACACTGCTACACTGACCCACATTAATTCACGGAACTTTCCTTTTCCACCGTGGCACACTTGCTCGGCGACCTAACCGACGTTGCCCCCTGGTTGCATCGGTTTTTCGTTCACCCCTTTATCCTGCTTCACCTTTCGAGGACGGGGATGAAACTTTGGTTACCGCGTGCAGCCGTTATCCGTGCGGAGATAGTCGGGAAAAGTGCGGGCTCGTTGAAAACTCGAGGCGGGACAGTTTCGGGGGCGAGAACGGGCCGGGCGGCCATTAGTAAGGGCTGGAGTGCAATTGGACGAAAGTTGGCAAGACGTGCATTAATTTCGCGTCGTGTCATCCGTCCACCGGGGGAGGCGGCGGAGGGTGGCGGTGCTTAGGAAATTAGGAGCGAACTTACGAGCACGTAAGCATCCATTTTCCAGCGGCGTGTCCGCGTTGCTGGGGGACACGGAGAACAGCGGCTGCCTGACGTCTCATCCGTCTTCCAATGCGCATATGTCCCGGCCAGAAATTACCATCAGGATGGATGCCGCCGCCGCTTGGTCCCGAGCTTCACGCCCGCGGCAGCCGAGTTTTATGACAGTTGTGCACGGGGTAATAATGGTCGGTGGCGCGCTGCGCCTTGGCGTGGTCACGAAATTACGTCTTAACGGGCGCCGGCACACCACCGGCTTCAAGAGCGGACGGATGAGGATGCGACGAGGGTGCCGGAGTGGTTCCCTCGAAAGGGGATCGACACGGAGCAGAGAGACAAGAACGAGTGCATGACACCGGTCTATTGTGCGCGATCGAATGACATTAGGGACATTAGACCCGCATCATGAATTACTTCCTCACTTTGGACGTCGCACTTGAGATATTCTCGTCTTACTACGACCTGTCCCCCGGCATCGTATTAATTAGGAGCTGTCTCGCGGCTGAAGAGACACCAGGCGAACGTACCTGACAACGCTGACATGTTCTCCCATTCATTACGCGGAATCGTTCTTCATTCAGTCGGTCGCCGTTTACTCTTTCCTGCCCGCGACTTTCGACACCTGGGTTGCTACTTCTTCGGGTTTGCCTCTCTCAAGTATCTAGGATACCGTTCGAGCGCGTGCAACCGACGAATGATCATTTCGCGATATGTGTTCTCTCGTTCCTCTAAAATTATAACGCGCCCCATTACGCACGCTGTCAGAATTCCTGCGTGGTCTTCGTCCCGAACATCCCAGGCACGCGAGCAACGACGATCTCGCCCGGTGACATTAGCATCGGGGCAGCGTGGAGGGTCGCAGGCCACCCCTCAGGTATGCGGCGGTTTTCGCGCTTTTCTCCGCCCAGTCTCTCGCGGTAGCCTCGGCCAATTACGGGATGTCTGGGTAGGTTGTTTTGTAGGCCGTTCTGTATTACCCCATTATGCTCCCTGTTGGCGTTTGCACGGGACCAGATGGCTCGCGCGTACCGAGGATAATTTCGCGAAGCGTTCCTTCCACCTCCAACCCTTCTTTCCTGCTCTCCACTCTACCTTCATCCTTGTCCCTCCGCCTTTCCTTCTCCCGTTTCACCCGAGCGTCCCTATTCCGCTCTTTTTTTCCCCCCCCGGCCACGTAAATCCGTGATCTCTCTCGTCCAGCCGTGAAAATACAAGCGACGGGTCTCGTTACAGCTGAATTGTGCCCGTATTTATTTTGTCCCCTGTCCCGTCCCGTCCCGCGACGCTCCTCTCGGTGCTACGCGTTTTAACGACTCTGAAAGTGGCTCTCGTACCCCGTTTAGCATTACCCGAATGATAAACGGAGACCGGCGAGATTCAGCGGGTCTATCCTCTTCCTTTTTTTTTTTCTCTCTGTTGGGAAACAGGATCAACGCGCCACGGGGGTAGCTTTGAGTATCAATCCTTGAGTAATTTTCCGGCTGAAAAGTTTTCTCATTTACAGAGAGCCCTAATTTGATCCGCGAGTATTTCACCGGGGCACGAACCCGTGGCGCGGGCGTCGTTTCGATAAACGTTTCCATCTGCGCATCCCTAGCGCTGAGCACATTATAGGGAACGAATTACCCGTTAGCCCGCGGAGTGGAGCACGGACGGCATTTCGTGCGGAACAAAAAGTAACGCAAGAAATATTAGAGCGCGGCACCTCGTAATGGAGAAGTCGTTAGTTGAGAGACTCGCTGCTGAGGGCTATTCGGTTCCGAAAACTGAGCCCTCGTTAGACCCAGTGTCTTCCCACCGACTTGTTGCGAGACACGGTTTTCTATGCAAGCTACTGCTCTCATCAGTCCAGTCCATTCAATTACTTATTGACGCACTCGCTCTGTCTAAACTCCACAGCCAAAATCCGTCTCTTACAGACGGGTCAGCCTGACAAATTTCATGTAACACGATAAGCAAACATAAACGCACGAGGGCGATTGCAGCTTTGAAAATTGTAGGGGAGAGAAAGGTTCGGTCAGATTGCTGGACCAGAATTCGAAGCCCCCGATGGTTTGTGTACTGGACGAGCGGTCTAACGAGTCTAGCTTTGCACACCAACGACGAACGTTTGCTAACCCCCCCCCCCAGCCTAATATTCGAAATGTAGGTCAGCTGCGGATAAACAAGCCTGCACTGACTCGAAATAAATGTAACGTGACTCTGTTGAAAGCGTGGGGATTTTCCTTTACCGTTTTACCAACGTTCATAACATATCCCACTGTATAGGGCACACATACATAAGTTCGGTAATAGCGTCGTAGTAGAATTGTCCTTTTATATACCGGACCGAAAGCTGCGCGGAACGTCCGGCTCCGCGGGAAGGCGACTTAATAAGCGTTTCCACGCGATTATTCGCGGCAGAGAACACTTGGCGCAATACACGTCCCCGCGTCACGAATTTAGTCCACATTCGCTCAGAGAAGGGTATGCAGTATTAGAAACGCGAATGGAGGAGCAGCGTGTACGAGAATTGTTGGGAAAGTGCGAGGTGGTGGTTGGGAGGGCCGGGAGAATAGAACCGAGCTCAAACATGTTTGATATTAACTTCGTTCAGCCGCACAGTCGAACAATTTTGTCAGTTTGGTGGCTGCAGTGTAAGCAAGTATCGCGGGAAATGGTGCATTAATTAGCCGCCGACTATTACGCCCGAAATTATTTCCGGGTAATTTTCGCGTGAACTTTCAAGCATGCATTTTTCACTGGAACCTGCCCGGCGAACCAGTGATTACATATTTCGACAATTTCTAGCAATATTCTGAAAAATATGTGGTTACTAAAAGAAGTCTTTCGAAACGCGTTAAACCCGTTTGATTATAATTGCTCGAGTTGGAATTTACCCACGTGCTGCCACCGCGGGTATAGAACTTTTAGCGTTTAGTACCTAATTGTATTTTTCTCAGAGTGAATATCGCTGACTAATTTCTCTAACGAATTTGTATTCTGTGTGTTTCAGGTAAGCGTCCATTAACATTCTTTAATTCATCACCACGGGCGGGAACTTTACTGGCTTCATGCCTCAGGATCTTATCGGATAAGTACTTTAAGAGAAAGAATTTTATCATCAACGTCAACCGATCGTAACTTGGCACTTCTTATCGCTCACATTTTCCCGGATTTAATATTTTAATTTCCAGTCGGAATTCCGATAGGAACGTGTTTCGAATATCTCGGGTGTCTTGAGCGTCTGCAGACTCGTTCCGAATCCCGTGGATCTATCGCATATTTGGGATTACTCGCGCTTCAGGCCAGCCTCTCTGTAACTTATAACTTCATCGGGGACGATGAAAACACCGTTTCGTATTCCCGACTGAATTACAAACGAATTGTGGTCCTCCTATTCATTCGAGACTCTGACAAAAGTAAGGGTCTGAAGATGCCAAAACATGGGGATATATTTCCACCGCCTAAAAGCGACGTTTCCTTCCGGTCGGCCGCGGAGGAACGATGTTTTTAAATGCATTTATAATCCACGGCGGGCGCTACAGAAATACCGTTTATGCCTTGAAAAACGACGCGACGTCCGGGGTTAACCAATTTCATCCTCGGGGATCTAATTTCCTGCCGTCAAGATGCGTTACGCCGGGACACCCGTGTTCCTCTTTATAATACGGCTCGTTTCCCCGTTGTAAACGCGTCAGCCGGAATTGCGTCCCCGTTGTAAATCTCGCTGCATTCTTGCAACAGTATGGCCTCGCTCTTGCACCGACCCACAGCACACCCACGGCTGCAAACCGAGCAATTTAAGGCGCGATTACTCGGCCGAGTTCACGCCGTCGTGAGAGCGCACGTGAATATTTTAATCCGTTGCACGAAGAATGTTGGTCCCCAGCGAGCTTCAGAAATATTGTCGAATGAAACGTGTATCACTTAGAGCGGGAAAAAAGGCGCGGGTCTGATAAATCGGTAGGTACTTAGGTACGTGCTAAAAGTATGAGGAAAGAGTTAAACAAGAAATTGCCTGCCTATTCCACTTCTACTCGATGCTAGAACTTGTGAACGCACGAGTGCTTCAATCAACCAAGGCGGTTTCATTCTACGGCTGGGACTATTCGAATAATTTACTATTCGAATATTTTACAAGTATTCGAATGCTACGAATAAACTTCGAATATTTTACAAATATTCGAATGCTATGAATAAACTTCGAATATTTGAGTATTCGAATACCGATGTATCGAATAGTATGGTATGAAGTGGGTTAAAATTAGCTTACAAGATTTCACCATGACAAATGAACCTATATTCGAATAGTATTCGAATACTTGGATATTCGAATTATATTCGTCAAATAATTAAGCAACTGAAGTATTCGAATACCGAATAATTCGACAAATAGTCCCAGCCCTATTTCATTCCATCTTCGACGCGTAATGCATTCCGAAGAAACAAATTCAGTAGCGCACTCCGCAAAGAAAAAGAAAAAAGCAGATTCGTGTACCTATCCACGGCTAACCCTCGGTTGTCACACCTACTTTTTCGAACGTTGTTGTCACACTGGGTCAATCTGACCCTGTCAATTTTCAATCAGCTGTTATTTAAAAACTATTTGTTAAATGAAGTATTCAAAAATACTGAGCTAATCTTTGAACATTGTAAAATATATGCCCATCGTTGAAAGAGTGTCATCATGCATAAAAAACAATTTGAAGCAATAAGAGTTTCGACAAAAAGGTTCTTCGCTTAAAAAAAAACGCAGTGTCAATTTGACCCAGTGTAACAACCGAGGGTTAAGAGCTTCGTAAAAAGAAAACTGGATTTGATTCTTCGAATAAATTTTTATAATAACCTAACGAATTTGATAGAATTTGCATTAAAAATATTTTTATTTATCCGTTCGACGTCGGTTCCCCCCAAGATTAAATGCTGAGTGCGCCACTGAACCAATTACTGGAAGATACTCGCAAGACAGAGATTCCCGCAACGATTAATCGCCACTCCGTTTGGCAGTATTTCACGCGATAATTTCATGGCCGGCCACAAACGGTTGCGCTAATCGCAATTACGGGAGACAGTCTTTTACAGAGGGCGTATATCAAGCGAGGATGAAACCGTGGTGTTTTCTAATATTAATGAACCGCGTGATTTAGGATAGATCGGAGTGGTCCCAGGGCTAATGCGTCGAATCAGCCTCGGCGTCCCGGCAGAACATGCCGCTATTAACATGCCATTACGGCCCATTAATGGTAATCGGCATCGTTCCTTTGAGAAGTCCCGAAGGCGGGCGTCCAACCGAGCAACGGCATATCGAGTATAATCGTCGGCCGGTGTAAACCTCCCCGCGATTAGCGTGCTCGCGTCCCCGCGACGATTATCCGCGCCGCGTGCATCTGAATGCAAATACACACGTTTCTGCGCTCGGGGCGATCGGCGAGCGAGGCGTGGCCGGGACCGAGGGCTGCCAAATAAACTGGCAAGCGAACCGACGCGAGATTGAATACTTAAAAATCGAGCACAAAGTAACGGAGCCACGATGGTAATTTCCAGCCGAGATCACGACGCTCGATCAAAGTCCGCTCGCGTTAGCGCAAGGGCGACGTTGATCTCTCGTCGACGCGAAAGCTACTTGTCACGTCCCGAGACGATACGCGCCGGGTTCTTCTTATTTCATAACGACGTTGAAGTGATCACTGAAATTAGGGAGCAGCTTCGCGGGCTCATTCGATACGAAGCGACGCCGCTCATCTTCCCAGGTAGAATCAGCACCTGATCTGCCCCGCGATAACTCGTCGCCCTGCAAATGCACTCGCAGTCGATTCGTAGCAACAGTTTAATAACCATCCTCGCGCAAAGAGAATGCCACAGTGTCACGTCGCGTGTGGCGTTCGCTGGCAGTGGGACGCGTTAATTCAAGGGTTCAATCGTTCTGAAATGTGTGTTGCGTGTAGGGGCTGCTTCTTGCCGAGCAATCACAACCGTTAAACGTTTTAAAAGAGGAAGCGACTTGTATAGGGATCATCGAGAATATGCTGGTTGGTCGAGGAAAATCGAATTAAGATCCATAATGCAAGGGCGACAAAACGGAGAGTGCTGCGGTGAATGTACGTACGTAGGATTAATTGGGGCGGGTAAACGCGCGAGTCGGCGGTCTTCCACTTTGCACGGTTTCTTTGAATTTAACTTACTACTTACCTACGCTACTCGACATAATGACCGTTCCACTTACGCCGAGTTCCGCGTTACTTCGCGTCAGTTCGACGTCGTCTCGGTCCTCTCCGCGGTGGGTATAGTTAATACACGGTCGCGCGCACGTTGGAGGCACGGCAGCGTGGCTTTTCGAAAATTGGGTCGAGTTCCCTGCGATATATATATATAGTCTAAACGTTTACGAAACGGTTGGAGGTTGAAACGTGTCCCCAAATGGAGTAACGTTATTTTCACGAAAGTCTGGCACGCGTTCCCCTCTGTTGGAGCACAAGTTTAGCAGCGATCTGCTCGCTCCTCTTTCCACCATGTAATATCAAACGGCTTCTTGGAAGTTGTTCTGGCGGAATATTAATATACCAGTACTCTAAATATACACCCGTCTGTCGCTCGGGAAGCTTCCGTCTCTGTCTCGCGTCGCGACATCCTGCTTCGCCGAAGCACGAATCGCTGTGTATCACCTCCGGGACACCGCGTAGGTGTGAAGCACGTCCACAGATCTGAGGGAAGAAAAATGTGCATCGCTTTTAATTATTCCACGTTGCTCTCTGCCTCTAGACCCCGAAACGGTTAAGTCCACCCGGAGGCGGTGAACCACGGGAGGGGAAAGAAGCGCGTACCGCGGAAGCCTTTTCCGCGCGAAATCGCTCCAACAAAGAGCTTCCACGACCCGTAAGAATAACGAGCGCGCGTCAAACCGAGACACCACGGAACAAGATAAATTCTCGCCGGTCTCCTTAAATTCAATGTAACACTTACCTGCATCCCGCGGCATAATGGCTGCTCCAATTACGCGGATTCCGCGTTACTTTACGCCTCTCTGACGACGGCTTGGCGTTAATGCGCCGTTAATACGCGGGTAGACCCAGCCTCGCTCTCTCTCTCTCTCTCTCTCTCTCTCTCTCCCTCTCATCCCTCTTTGCGTAGACGTTCTCCTCCCTTTAAGAACGGCTTGGAACTTGGTGTATCGTCGCGATGGTCGGCGCAAAGGCGCCTTTCCAGGCAGCAGTTGCTCGTTCGTTGCTGCGAAGAAAACTACGCTCTCCTCTAATTGTTTTAATGACTCCGCTTTCGTACGGACGTCCTGCGCGTTATTCTTCGCGGATCTCTTCTCCTCCCATCCTCCCGTTCCGCCTGTCCCCCTCCGCTCTTTTCTTGTACTTCTTTCTTCCACTTATTCCGCCACTCCACCTTTCATCATCGTCCTCCTTCTGCTCCTCCTCTTCCCTTTTCTTCTCCCTCGGCGTAGTTAGAGCCCGGAGACCCCACTGCGCAAACCTTGGGCGCTCTGTAGCTTTCTGCCCAAGTGCTCTTTTGCGGTCGGTCGATTGCTCGGCGGTCCAACCATTGGGTGTATCCCGGGGTACTTCTTTCTGCCCACCGGCCTTCCCGGACGCGGGCCGTTCCACTCGTCTCTACAACATCTTAATTAGGATTTCATTAACTCCGCGCAACGGTCAAGCGAACCTCGGCCACTGCACTCGCCGTCTTCTCGGCTCCTGATGACTTTCATGCTCGCCCGAGCTTGACACCGCGGGACCCCGAGGTTTTTCGGCGTCGACCACGGCTGACAATGAGTCACGGTGGATTTCTCAGTGACACGGCAGACCCATGGGAACGAGTGGCGTTCGATATGCTTTTTATCGGCGACGGATTCGACGGGCCGAGGTTGTTAGCAAAGACGTCTTCATTTCTCCCTAGGCCTTCTCAGATTCTGAATTGAATCGGAGAGTATTCTTGACACTTCGTCCTAGGGCACCTCGCGCGTCAAACGGAATAGTTCACGAGGTCAAAAAGCACGGATATTCCTCGACCCACCGATCAAGTGCTAACTTCCGCATATACGCTGATTGGTGAAGAAGCCGTCCCATCGCCAGCGCGCTTTAAGTCCCATTACTCATCGATGATGCGGCCTAGATGGTTCCCCCTCTCCCATCCCCAAGTTTGCCAGGTCCTTGGAAAGCCATTCGCAGAATTCGGCCGATGGAAGCCAGAGGTTGTCGATCGCCGAAGAATTCCCGGCCAGCGGGAGTGGAAGTTGGACCGTAACTCGGCGAAGTTGTCGCTTTGAAAAGCGAAGCGGAACGCGAGATCGATGGACTTTCCGCGCAATAATTCAGCGCATCTCCGCAAAACTAATGCAGGCGGAGCGGTGATCCCTAGAGCGGATAAATCGAGAGCCGGTTGTCGGTTTCTCCAGCGCGCTTCCTGGCCTGTCCCTCGGTTCCACTCGGCACACAAAAAGCCGAGCCATCGACGCGAGGTTACCTTCGGGATCGCCTATTATACCCACATAATCCTCACGGGGTTGGCTGGGCTCTCGTCGTTCTCTGCAGCCTCTCTCTCTCCTCTCCCTTTTGCGAAGTCCACGATCCTTTACATCCTTTCCTCCAAACACCACGGACTATTTCCCCTCTCCCTCTGTCTCGCCCAGTCTCTAAGCTCCGGGGCTCCGAGAATCTTTTCCTTCCGCGGTGGCGCAAGGTTCCCACTTTTGGTCTTGCCACGGGAAGAAGAGAGGATTAGGGCTGGTCGTCCACGGTGTCGAAACTAAGCCCCCGGCCATGATACGGGATTATATACACGGTTGAAATATCGCGCGACGAGCCACCGCTGGTGTGTATCCGTTTCAACCGTTCCGTGTTCTCGGATCCACCGATCCTGCCTCACGTTTCTGCTTTATGTATCCCCCCCCCCCCCTCCTCTCCGTCTTTCCACCGGCACAGGCGTTCATGATCTTTCGCCGCGGCGGAAATATAGGTTCCCGGCCTGATACGTTGAATGGCCGACGTTAAAGTCTGTCGATCCTGTTGGTCACGGCACCGCCGCTGGCTGAACGCGCCTCTATGGGATTTTAGTATTCCTGGGAAAAGCGATACGTTCCCGGTGTGTTGTAAAAATCGACGTCGCTTGTAGCAGAAGCCCTGGTTACGAGTATCCGTGTAGGGGCATGTTTCCCACACGATTCCTCTGCTGTACGAGAACGATCGTTGCTAGTTCTGCGTCGAATTTTCCATTTAATCCCTTACACGAAAGAGTTCGTTAGCGTACCGCCGGGTGAATGGGAGGGGGAGACTTTTAGAAATCCGACTGGAATTGTCGATTGAATGTTGAAGTTGATTAGCCTCGTTTCTGGAGTCCCTAGGGATTAATCTTCAGCGGTATCTGTCAATTTAGAATAGTGTTGTATAAAGCTCGAGTCTTCAAAGCTTTAAATCTTAACCTTAAAGACTCAGCCTTTAAGGCTAATATCATATGAAGCTCGAGCTCTCGAAGCTCAAGACTCAAGGCTTTTGTGTTTAATAGTAATGAAGTTAACTCCAAGTCCTTGATATTATATTTGATGGTTCCACCAATTGTACATCACTTCACTACATGCAATTTATACGACTCGAGCTAGCTGTCATGGCTACGACTGCTACGAGGTTCGAGCCTTCGAGCTTTCAAGGCTACAAGGTTCGAGCCTTTAAGGTTTGAGCCGCGGCTCGAAGCTCATTTTTACAACACTAATTTAGAGTCCCCGAAATAGATTTAGCGAGGGGAAGATTGCAGTGTCAAATAAATTGTCGTTTCATGACGCAGAGCGGAGCTTCTTCCAGTACACACCGAGTTCTTCTTGTACCTAGAGATGTATCGAGAAGGCCACAAAGAGGCGTGGAACGTCGTCCAGCCGTTGATCAGTATAGATCGATATCGATCGAGGGGTAAGACAGCAGCCTGTGGATGGCGTGGAATATTATCATATCGGTCTGCTGGCCGTCAAAGGGAAGATGATCCAGATCAAAGACGGCGGACCCCACTGTGTCGGCTCCACTTTCCGTTGCGCGTTTCGCAGTTCCACCGCGAGTCGCGTGTGTTCAATATCAACATTGCATTGTGCGGAGGCATCGGAGCCCCTCCCCCCCCCCCTCGCTCTGGGTGGTGTGTACATGCATATGTGCAGGAATTCGACCCCAGATACATGTTTACAAAAGAGAGAGAGAGAGAGAGAGAGGGAGAGAGCCAGGCGTCTTCCAGACAGCGTTGGTATTGTGCTGGCGCTGCCGGCTTATACTTATGTAATGTGAGACCCTCCACCAATGCACGCCACCCCTCGGGCCCATTCTCCAGCGGCGCTTAAACAGCCTGCACCGAGACCCAGCTGCCATTGAACAGAGCGTAGCTCACTGTGCCCACAACACCAGCGAGAAACCTCAGGCGCGCGTGCAAAGGTTCTCAGCATCCCGCTGACGTGATCCAGTTCTTGATAGATAGCCAAGGCCCGCCACGGTTATCTGGTCTCCTTTGAACGTCAGCGATTCGTGGCTGCCTAAGCAACGTGTTTATTTATGCCCCGGCGCGGTGGGCGGAAACAGTAGGGAACTCGTGTGAATATTTTCGAGCACGAGATGATCCGGGTAATTGAGGTCTGCTCGCTGTACCCTCCATCGATGACTTTGTTGTTAGACCATAGTAGAAGCTGCTGTTCAGGGAATGGAGTTGGGTAGCATGTATTTAATTCTTCTGACCTTATGCTTTCGATGGGAGGGAACTGTTTGGTGTAGGGCTGGGACTATTCGAATACTTGAATATTCGAATAGTATTCGAATACTTGGATATTCGAATTATATTCGTCAAATAATTAAGCAACTGAAGTATTCGAATATTCGAGTACCGAAAAATTCGACAAATAGCCCCAGCCCTAGTTTGGTGGGACTAGGGTTCGTAATAAGCTTGTAGCCTGGCAACAAGTTAGCAGCTCGATCTCGGGGGCACTGAATAAAGTAATTCTTTTTGATAGATGACGAGTACGCGAATGGAGTTATATCGCGGGTCTATCAGTAATTCAGTTGGAAGTTTGCAAGCAACTTTCTGGTAACTTGGTCAGTTGATAAACTGCGTGTGTCGGGTTATGCCTGTAGTCGTTGGCAAGCAATTCGCGACTGCCAGGCATTGCAGTAATGCTAATACCGTTCAAAGGAGAATAATGCAGTGAATGTGATATGCAGCTGAACAATGTACATAGCAATATTTTCGCGTGCTGTTTGCGTTTAAAGCCATGTAGCGGTAATAGATGGCAGTGAAACAGGGAGAGATGATATTTTTGTCGCGAGCGCGGAAAATGACTGCAATTAGGGTGCCAACGGAGGTTCGTTAACGACCGCGGCGTTTGCATTGCTAAGAGTCACTTAAAACTACCCGGTGTTCCTGAAATTTTGAAATTATCGAGCCAAGAGTTCCCCAGGCCGAAGCAAATTTATGTTAATCCACGGTAAAAGTTTTTTCGAGTCGTAAAACTTTACGCGTTCTCCTCGTTTAACGTCCTCTCCACCCCCTCCCCCCCCCCACACGAATTTAATTATTTACTCGCCGTACACCCTGCTTAAGCGAGTAGCCAAGCCGAAGGGATGCATCCTGATTCGATTGAAAATGAATGAAACAAAGATGGGAATGAGGAAAAACTAGGGAAGGAATGTGAACGAATTTCTGCGATTCGTCCCGCCCCTCCTAGCACATAAAAACTTAAGCACTCTCTTTTAAATTGCAGCGGTGCCCTTTGTTCCTTTTTCCACCGTTCCTTCCTCTTGCATTTTCCAAAGCCTGGAAAATCAAGAATGGGCCAGAGGTGGCGACGAGCCTCGGCTAAAACTCGGAATAATATTTCCGCCCCTCCTCCCCGCAGACCATTCAGATTTTAATCAAGACCGACTGTCAGTGCGGAAAAAGAAAACTTACGCCATGTTGCGGAGCAAGTGAGAGAAGAGCAGAACCCGCTATCGGGGAATTCATTTATCCAACTTTTTAATTCGATGGCGAGGCGCGCCAGTAACACGCTCGCGAGGCATGTCCGCGCCCAACTTTCGCGGCAAAATAAAACACGCGTGGTAAATTTATCTTGTTCGGGGAAGATCGCTGGAACTCGATTAAAACCAAGTTAGATGCTCGTTGGTCCCCTCGTATGTGTATTTAATCCCGCCCAATCGATCCACATCGTGAAAATTCACGCTATTCGCAGCCAAGTTTATTGACGTTGTATCTGTGTAAAGGATGGTGCTCCGGAACACCGACCACAAGATTACCACGCTTGAAAATGGCATTTGAAATACAATCTATCTTTAATCAAACTCCTAGGTGGATGACCGTTCCAATAATAGTGCAGATAGAAGTTCGTTTAAGCAATGACAGACGCCGACGCGATGCTACCAGTAACGAGGGAAAAGTGCGGCACGGGTAATTACGTCCGCGGGTTGAAGAAGTTGTTGCCCACGGAGGAACGCAAATATTTTCTGCTCACGCTTATTAAACCCAATTAACGTAGCCTCGCGATGTCACCCGCGAAGGAGACCTGGCTCCGTCTTGGCCAGCAACAGGTCGACGAAAAATACGCGTGGCGGAGGCGTAACCGGATAACGCGGCAATAAAATATAATAGCGCGGCGTAACAGCACGATAAAAACGCCAAGTGGTGAACGCGCGATTGTCCAACGCGCTGGCCGGACATTTCGCGCGGAGTCGTTTCGGACGAGCGAACAAATTAACGGGTTTACAACCAAGATCCCTCAGCCTGGATCTATCGGCGATCTCTCGAGTAGACCATGCACTTTCATGATAAAAAAGATTGTTATATTTTTGGAACTAAGGAAGGGATGAAAATTGGTGGAAAAGGCACGAATACGTACGTTCTAAATACCAGTTGCAGACCACAAAAGTGTTTTGCCTGGAAAGGTACTCGCGCTGGCGGTCTCGGGCCGCTTTAATTGCTTGCCGCGCGTTCTCTCATTAATGGCGGCTAATTCGAAATAACAATTTACCTATCGCCCGGAGTGCAGCACGGGATCGTTCCCCCCCCCCCCCCCCCCCCACCACCACTTTCGTCGTATTATGCAGTTACGTTTCTTCTCATTTTCTCGTCGGGCAGTTTCGCCCGAGCCTTAACCATTCGAGTTCGCGTCGCGACCGGTAATTTGGTTTTTATCGCGGGTCTACCATCGAGAAAAGTTTTCGTCGCCGGCTGACTCGCTGGCTGGCTGGCTGGCTGGCTCGTGTTCATGAATTTTATTAAGATCCGCGATAAAACGGCGTGCGTCTGCATTATCCGCGGATACGTCGGCCGTCTACGAGCTGACGCGTATCCTCCCCCGCGATTCTTGACACAATTCGCGAAGGCCGATGGTTTTCCGCCCCTTTCCACCGCTCTCCTCCCCTCTGCAGAACCAAGAACAACCCTTTTTATTCTCTCAGGCGGATTAAATCGAATAAATCCCCGACGTTAGTCCGGATTTCAGCCGGAGCCGCTTTATTACGAGATTCCGCGGAATATATCGTAGCCGACAAAGTGGCGGGGTTAGTTTTGTTTGGGAATATCGCGCCCGTACTCCTATCTTCCCAATTAAGGGGTCATGGTCAGTCAGGAGGCCGAAAAAAGGGTGGTCTTTGGAAATTTTGTTACTAAAAAACTATAACACATTTCTCAAAAAAAAATTTTCCTTTTAAGAATTTTTTTATTTAAAAATATTTATGAATAACTAAGTTATTGTCCATCACTCGAAGGTTCTCTCAAATAAAAGGCTTCTGCGGTGACCAAAATATTTAAAATACCATTCAACCGATTTACTTCGAATTTTACAAGCTTACTATAGGAACAATAAATTAGTATTTGAACGAAGGATTTTTCGAAACATTGATTTGGGAAAAAGTGGTTGATGTTAAAGTCAATGTTTCTATTTTTACACATAAACCGTGCTTGGTTTTCGTCAATTAAAAGAAAACTAAGAATCGGATAAAAAAATCCTTCGTTCAAAGGCTAGTTTATTGTAAAATTTGGAGTAAATTGGTTGAATGGTTTTTTTAAACATTTTGGTCACCGCAGAAGCCTTTTATTTCAGATAACCTTCGAGTGATGGACAATAAATTAGTTATTGATAAATATTTTTAAGTAAAAAAATTACGATGCACGGTACTAGATGCAATCCTTAAAAGGAAAAAAATATTTTTTGAGAAATGTGTTATAGTTTTTAAGTTACAAAATTAAGTTACAAAGTTAAGGAGGTAAATCTTTCGTAGTCCAATACAGTAGAAATTAGAGAATTGAGGCACGGTGGTAGATGCATCTGATCATCCTTCTAGTAATTTCGATGAAGAAATAACATATTCTTACTCGAGAAAGAGGACTCCGAATCATTACACTTCCCTTCCTACTTAATCATGTGCGCCACGTAGGTTTCCAGTATTCTTTATTCACCTGACGCGTCTCTTGAAACCAAACATCGTAACGTTGGACTCCCCCATTCATAGAATCTTTTTTTTATTATTATTATAAGCAACTTAAACCCTTTCAGGTTTATTTAGTTACACAAATATGAACACGTTCATTCAATTTTCGCATGTACATCACAGAACATAGAAGACAAATGGGTAAATTACACTCTTTGAGGAAAGCGTTTATATAATTACATGCCTTAATATTTGACGCGGCTATAAACGTATCAATGTTCAGCGGTCATTGGAAGCCTAATTTGTGGAGTGACTTTATTAGCTCGAGCCTGCTTGAGTTGCACAACTCTCATTGCCAAATTACATGATTTAAATTCTATTATTCGTAATTACATTCACATGTACGGATTAACAATAAATGGTATTTAATTTAAAGAATCAATGTTATCGGCGCGTAGTTTTTTTTTTTATTGACCATGTTTAAGTTGTTGTTTGAAAGATCCTTGAGATTCTTAACGGTTTCTTGTCCAAATTTTCTTAATATATATGTGTAAAAACTTTCCTTTCTTGAAGAAGTAGGTGTGCTCGTTACGCCTTCCATTTTAAATAAAATGTTACAAAATTTCGACCGAAAAATTTTTAATTTAAAGAATCAATGTTATCGGCGCAATGTTACCTACGCGCCGTAGTGAAATTTTTGCGGTCGAAATTTTGTAACAATTTATTTAATACATGGTATTTACAATACCAACGTCTGAATATCTCTACTTAGATTTTTATATGCCTTAAATCTTAATTCACTCTCCGCTCCGATTTATTCTTCGATATCGAGCACTCTCTGCGAAAGCATATTTTCCCAATCCCCATAGATACTTCCCACACGCGTCGAGCGAAGCCACGACGGCCGAATAATTGGCAACTGCACCGCGCGTAATTGGCCAGGATAGCGTTTAGAGTGGCTGGAGGGTGCCCCGTCCGAAGACGGAGAATGGAATTAACTGAAATTAACGTTGCGTCGCGAACAGGGGCGCAAGAAGGCATCGCGGGGAGCCGGTGGAACGTTCTCCCGGACGACGGAGCGAACAATCGCCTATATTTATCGCGCGTAGCACGTCGCGAAACGTGCTAATGATCGCGTTGAAGCTTCCGTTTCTCCGAACCGCGCGTAACGTTCCGCGCGATCTACTTCTCTCGCCCGAGAAACCAGCCCGATTTTTACGGCGTGCCCGAGTCGCGGCTCATTCCTGCGAGTTTTTCACGCCGGTGCGGAATCGTTGCGCGCGTCCGCCGCCGGTTACAACGATAATTAATAATACGTGGCGGGAATACGCGTGATGTACCTGAAATTCCTGCGCGACCGCTCCGAGGTGAATGTCTCCGAACCCACCGGGGGGGATACAGGAAGAATAAGTCGGAGGAGGGACGAAGACGAGCAGAGGAGGTTTGGAAGCGAGAGAGGCGTAGCGGGACACGCGGCGTATTTGCAGATTTATAACCGGGCGACCGAGCAAAAGGTGTCGCCTGGGAATGAGTAATGATATATTTGCCCGCATGCGAGGCGTTTCGAGATCGTCGGATACGCCGCCAGCCAGCGAGCCAGCGAGCAAGGGTTCCTGCGATCCCGAAATCGTGGGCGAGGGAGTGGCAATTCTCTCTCTCCCTCTATCGGTAGTTCGCAGTGAAACAACGTTCGTATCTTCGATCGTCGCACGTACACCGCCGTCTCCTACGGTCGCTTTAAATATATCCGTGGAAGGTGAGAAACGTCTTTTCCACGATTTCCTACCTGCGACTCGAGCGATCCTTTGTTCGCCCTACAATTCCCTTGATTCGAGCGCCCGAGTCTCTGGCGCGCATTGCTCGCGTTCGTCCTTTGACTGGATCCTTTGAATCCCTCGCTCAATCGGAACTATTCGAGAGATTGAACGTTTGACGCGCGTTTAAATCTCCGTTTGTGCCGGTTCCACGACTGTGTGATATTTAATCAGCAAATGAGTTCTTTTCTATCGGGTCGGAGGTTAAACGGGAGCGGTGGGCGCTCGAAGGGGAAGAGGGGCTACAGAAAGGCTGTTGCCAACGGTATCATTCCGAATGAATAACGATAACGTTCGCCCAAGTCGAGGCCCTATTTAACATCGCAAACACCTCCGCGAGGACTCTGCTACGAGTTTTCCTAGCCGCCTCCACGGCTGATCGCAGTTTCTTTGAACTCGCCGTGGCCAGGATACCTTCCGTGGAATATTAACGCGACCCTTTTGTCGCTCTGTGTCAACCTCTCGCCTTCCGGTTTTAAAGAAGCTTGCTCGGCGCGAAATTTGACCGAGCCAGACAGAGTTTCCCTGTTGTGCGGCGATAGCCGATGAAGAAGAAAGGATGGAAAGCCGAAGGGAAGCCGGGACGATATACAAATAATCCCCGGCTTCGTTGGAAGTGGGGGGGAAAAAAACTGGAGTGCTTCATTTTACTAACAAAAACTTGGCGAAGTAGCGGAGGAAGGAAAGTTTTTCCGCCGACCGGATCTCCTTTGTATCATCCGGCGTGCTGGGAAGACGTTCTCGGCGCTGGGAAGCGGGGAGGCGGGTAGAGGCGGGGCGCAAATACCTCTGTGATAAATTCGCGACTCTAACGAGAATTAAATTTTTATCTTTCCGCGATTGCGTCGCTTCAATTCGACGGGAAAGAAAAGCGTACCGATGTAAATCACGCTTCTTACCGCGCCGCGAGTCGAGCGCCCTCCGAAATCCTTCTTGCTAGTCATGAACCTATCGATTATCGATATCTTACGGGCGAGCTTGTTCCCAAGACGAACTCTCGCCTGTGCGTACGTATATCGTTAAGATACCAAGAATGCTCGACGCTCGATATTTCGTTGACAGCAATCGCAGCAGCAATTCTAATCTAAAATAATCGCGCGCCGAAGTACAACTGCACTACAATATCTCAGTAACGTATCAAGCCTCGGCCTCGTGCACGTTTATTACAATCGCGTACCCCGTGGTTTGCGTGCCCCATCGCGGGGCGTTTCCTGCGCTCCCGAAGCCGCAATCCACTTGGCGTGCGAATTATTCGGGGCCATATGCCGGGAGACGGTTTTAACGAGAGAAGAAACGGCGCCGGGGCACGGCAGATGTCTGGCTGCGCACGCTCCAGCGATTTTCCGCCAAAGACCGTCGAAACCGAGGCTCAGAAACCGGGTAAATACACGGCGAACGGACAAAAGGGAGACAATTTTGCTAACGCCGAGCGTGAAAGGTCCGCCGGGTAAATACGTCGGATTGTTCCCTCGTCAAACCGCATGAATAAATAATAATGCCCTCCCTGGGGGATTGTACACCCGCGGCATACCTACCCGTCTACCTAGCCACGGCGAAAGGGAACATATAAATATTTCTATTAAAACCTCCTTAAAACGATCCTCCATCCCATTCAGCCTGTCCGGGCATGTCTCTTTAAACGATCCTCCGCTCTTCCCAGCGGCAGACCGAGGCCACGCTGCTACCTGGTACCTGCGTGGACGCTGGAATCCGCCGGGAGGGTGGGGGTGGGGGTGGGGGGCAACGGCAATAGCAACAACAGCGTCAACAGCCTCGGGGCACCGTCGCAGTTAAATATCCCACCGGTTATGTCGTTCGGTGCTCCAACGCCTGCTGCTCGTGTCAGAGAAAGGGTTAACCCGGCGCGCGAGGATGGGAGCAGAGAGGTAGGGCGACGGGTTGCGCGCGAGGGGCATGGAAAAAGCATCGACGTGCCGGGCACAATAAACGCCTAGTCGAGCAGGTTCACCTATTACACTCGCCAGCTAAGCCACGTTTAATGCACTTCCGCCGACCGTGGAATCTTCGATCGGTTATTTGTATGCGCGATGCAGCCGATCCTCTGATCCCCTTCATCCTTTAGTCGCGCATTCACCTCTTGAACGATCCTTGATGGAGAGGAAGTCTCCGCCCGTCCAAGTCCCTCTATCTTCCTCGCTAATGTCTCTTCTAAGCGTCGGATCAGCGACTCGATTACGTGACGTCAGGCCTTTTCACGGCTTTAATATTTTCCGGGGGCCAAAGCGAACGATAATTTGTGAGCATCCAGGTGGGATTGTATAGGTAGTACCCATTTCGTGAAGTTCTTCGAATTGATACGGTTCCCCGAATATGGGAAACATTTATTCTCAACGGCTACGCGTTGGATGCAGTTCTCTTTGAGGCGAAGACGCTCATAAGTAATCGCCTTACCAATTGGGTACACTTTAGTCGTGAAACACTCCCCTAGTAGCATTTATTTGCTGGGAGTTTGTTGGGCCAATGACGTGTTATCCGTTGGCCAACTGATGAAGTGTCGCGCTATTTTTAAATTTCTTTCCAAAAGACGTCTTAAAAACGTCCAGAAGGCGTCTTGAAGAACTTCAGAAGACGTAAACACGTCTTTTTCAGGTCTGATTTTAGAAAAAAAAATTTGGCCCAACCTTGAATATTAGTTGGCAAACTGTCGTAAGTTTTTCGCCGTAGGCCCTATGTTGAGAAACTATACTAATTCCCAACTGTTGGCTGTCGTTGGCCAACCAGAAACGCTACCAGGATCAAAGGTAAAATCTCACCAGGTCCTATTTTGCCTTCCTCTCTTTACTTGTCGAACAATCCTCATTGCTCGCGAAGCAAGCGTTTCTGGGGTAACGCGTGCGTCAAAAGTTTCAGTAAGAACCCGCAGTAAAGAATATATATCGAGGTACGTGCATTCAAAATATTTTATAGACCCGATATCTCTCGATATGCTCCTTTCCTCTCCGCTTCCCAGCGCAGAGTCGACTCGCTTCGGTTGCTCACCTGAGAATCGCAGTCTCCTTTGAGTGGCTCGCGTCTCCGCTATCCCATAAGGAGGGTTTATATTTCAAGGATCCTCTTTCCGCTGAAAAATCGCTTTTTAACATCGCCGACTGGCCGGGTTGCATTCACTGAAACTGCACCCGATACGACACGTAACCCCGTCCATTTCATCGCTCGTCCCGTTTTGCGTAGATTCGCTCAAGCTTTAGAAATTACTTTTCATTTTACTGCTTTCCCATCCGCGAGTTTTGACGAAACTTTTTACGTCGGTCGAACATGGGCCCCGGGGTTACGCTGGATCCTGTAAACCCCGCGCGCATCTTTGACATATAACTTTAGGAAAAGATTGCGGTGATACGATCGGCTCTTTTATACCCGTGCGTTTTATAGGGAAACGTTGGGAGCCGGTGGCGTCGATATAGTCAAGGGGGAGGGAGGGGGGGGTTCATCCCTGCCCCGTTAGCCCCGGGCAAGATTGCAGATGACCCTATTCTTGGGGCGCAACTACTCGCCTCTATGCAAACAAAATTTCCGCGGCGCCGCGAAAATATAGGAAAATTTTCCCCCCTTTGAAAAGCGAAACACGCTTAGCGAAAAGTTTGCCCGGGGATCCTGCCCGCTTAAAAGTTTGATCCCGTTAACGTGGCTTCGCGGCGAGCAGGCCGCGGAACGGGGGGAAAAAATTTCCCGCCGTATCCGCCTTGTTTCGTCGTGTGCTCTTCGGCTCAAGTCGTTTCACCGCTGGCACGGAAATTGATTTCGACGTTTATTTATCGTTACCGGGGCCCGGCTGAATGCCTGGCGAGGCCGCGCGTGCGCCAACTCCGAACAAATTGCACGCTAGCGCGGATTAATTGATTGTTGTCGAGCACGGGTGATTTATCGTATTCCCGGTATTCTCGATCTTTCCGTCGCCATTAGTAGCCCCCAGCGACGTTCCACCTCACGAGATACACATTTCCCGGGGTTCTTGCGCGAGCGTTTCCCCCGGCTTCCAGGAAGATCCTTCATCGTTCGCCCCGCGAACTCATCGTTCCACCTGCTCCGTCACGTGGACGAGCCGCGACGAATTCGGTTAATCCAATTTATCCTCGCTGGTTAAATAATTCCCGCGGCGAGGCAGCAAAGTGCCGCGGGATAAGTGACTCGACGACGTCCGTTTAAATTTACAGGAAAGTCCATCACGGTTTCGCACACGTGAAACTCTCCTACGGTTTCGGTGTGTATTCTTAGAGGCCCCCCCGCGCGTTTTACCGCGGGGCGAGAAGATGGCTCGGTTCGTGGCTCGTTGGAAATTCATGACTATCGACGACGCGGACTTCGCCCGGGAAAAAGAGACATCTCGCGAGTACATCCCGCGTATCTATTCATACACGGGATATCGGCGATACAGTGTAAAGGGATTCGCCCTGGCGTGGATGATTTCGATTGGATCGAACCAGTTAGCTTGGCTTTTCCCTTCGTTTCGTATTCTCCCGTTTATTGGAAGGACTCCCTCTCTTTCGAAGTCGATCCACGATGCTTTCGTAGTCCTTAGCCCCCTCCGCGGTCGTCTGAGAGGCTTTCGTCTCCTTGAATCGAAAGCGTTTTATGGGTCAACCACTTTCGGCTACAGAGAAACTCCGCTGGCCCATCGATCCAGCCCGCGAACAACGCCGTGGTTCAATTATCGATCGAAGCATGATATCTCGCGCAACATTCCTAGAGTTATGGCGGAAGATTAACGGAAGTGATGTTAGCACACCTGCTCCTCCAATCCCCCATGGTGCAAGCGTTCTGTGTTTGTCAAGCGCGAGTACATACACACACACGCGCGCGCGTGGTGTAGAGGCGTGCAAACACGCGTGTGCTGCGACCAATGAATCGTGCATTGTTTCACGCGGCGGAATTTGTCGTGGAACGATTGAAGGCGCGATTAATTGCTGATTCGATGAACCCGGAGATCAGCGCTCCTTCTAGGATAATTGAAATTTGGCGCTGCAGCGATATCGAGGGCGAATAAATATAGCCGAAGAGACGAAAGGGTCGAAGGGATTCAAATACAGCTGAGGCGATAAAACTGTGGAGGAGAACTTGTTAATTGGAAAACGAAAGAGCGTTTTGCGAATGTAAATATAACTAGGTTTATACCTTGGAACTGTGTGAATCCTCGATGGAATAGGATCGATTTTTCATCGAGGGAAGAAGATTCTGGGATATAAGTACCGTCAAGGACCCAGTTCCTGATCACTTAAGATGCAATAGGAGCAGTTTCTGATCAACCTAAAACATTTTACTATGAGCTATCAAATGTTTGCGTGGAAATTTAAAAATACTTCATAATTATTTAGTAATTTTTTGGGAAAAATTTGTATCGTGATAAACTTATTATTTGGTATTTATATACTAAACTGATCAGGAACTGGGTCCTTCACGGTACTTACCTTAACCCTTTGTTGACACACCTCTTTTTTCAATCAACTTTGACATACCTGGGTGGCTCACACCTAGAGCAATTTTTGAACGAGTGCCATTTTCATTCAAAGAATCCAATTATTATGAAAAAAAATCATGGATCAACTTCAAGGTCTCTAAAATGTATTCCAATAATTTATTTCTCGAAATTTCATTACAGTTTTTGTAAAATAATTCTAGATTACCACATGTCGAGAAGAAACAAAGAAAATCTTTAAAAAATTGTAACCTTTACAAATGTCAATATTAAAAGCTAAAAATCTACAGAGTTGATGTTCGGATATAATATTTTGGGAGAAAAAATAGTTTGTAAGTCGACTTTGAGAAAAAGGTATTTATTTTGCATATAAAAGGTTCAGAGAGCCAAGATCAGCTTATGGGTGGCTTACACCCAGAGAGTCGACGAAGGGTTAAATTCGAGTTATCTTTTATCGAAAATCCTACTTCTGCGCACGTCGTCCAAAGTCGAGCAGCAGGTTACGGACGAAGTGTGGGAAGTTTCAGATAGACCACTGTTATGATCAATGAACTGCAGGTTCCCAGGAACAGCGAGGGTCAACTTGACAAGATTTGGCAATTGGGGCAGACGTATCAGACTTTAGGGAACGCCTGTCTCCCCCTGTTGCGCCAGATGCGGCTGACATGATTTAAACCGGTACTTGGGATCATTCCTCTGTTTGAAACAGAATCCTTGATCCACAAACTATAAATTCTACGGAGTACACATAGTATCCATGTATCGAGAACGTGCTAGACTATTTGTCTCCGTCCCGGGCGAACTTGGAGATCGTGATCGATCAATAATTCAAGTCCGCGAATCTGGAACTTCAAACGTTGGTTCATTCCACTGTTACTAGAGCGCCAGATTCCGCGGTACTCGCGCCTCAGGTCCAATCCCAAACATGGACTTATTATAAAATATGCAACGAAACATTCGCCCCTTACATACGTACGGCGAAGTTCAATATATCGTACACGCTTCGTTACTTACCGGCCGTCTTATACAGCGCACGTACACCGAACACAACAACCCCGCCGTGATCGCGCGAGTGCACCCACACGCACGACCGCGCAACACGCCAAGGGCATATACAACGGTGGGGAGTGGGGGGAGGGGGGGGGGGAATTCCAGAGGCGCCTCTCCGCCCAGCGTTTGCGCCTTTAAAATAATATTTTACCAGGATTATTGTCGATGGGAATGGTAAAACAGCTTACGCTTCGCAGTCGAGCGAGCGGAGGCATTATGCAAACCGAGTTCACCCCTCGTCTTCCATCTCCGGCGTTCGTCCTCCCCCCCCCCCCTCTCGCCCGACGAAATCGCGCGCCCCGCGTCGTCCTCCTCTCGCACCCCCCTACATTCTCTTCATCCCTTACGCAGAGGCTTCTCATTAGGGAAAAAAGATATCCTTCGACAAAGGTATCTCAGGTGTGGGGGCCCGTTGTTCTTGAATCCGTACTCGAAGGGAACGAATCGAATGCGTCTGCCCCCGACTCCATTGTCCCTCGGCCGCGTCGCGTTTTCCTATAATTAACGCGTGCACAATTTAGTGGCAGCCTGTCTGGCGACGAATAAAGAGAGAGAAAAAAGTGACAGTCCCTCGAGCCCCCTCATCTTTCTTCACCCTCCGAACGGCACCGGTCTCGGTGTACCCGGCCATTGGTTTCTAATCGAGCAAACGGCGGAAAGGTCGCCGAAATAAATCGCCAGCTCGTGGAAGGGCATATCGCCTTTAGTCGTTTGGAAAAAAAAAAATCGGGAATATCCATTATGCCGTTCCACGGACGAGAGGGGGGAGCGGGGTGAGAGGGGGATGTATCCCCCAGCGCCTTGTCTCCGAACTTCCCAACATCGCTGACATTTTCACCCTTGCGATTTCTATCTTTCCACCGCCCGGGCTCGTCTCCCCCGGGCCGCCGGGTCCTTTCACACCCGCTAAATCCTTCTGCTCACCCTTGCCTCTGCTCCGAGGTGACGGGTTTCCTCGTTAGGAAAGAAGCTAACCGTCATGGCGTTTCACCGAGAACGAACTGCCGTCGCCATAGTAACGGGTATCTGGCGATGCCGGGGGCAGGTGCCTTCGGAACTTATGATTCGACGTGTTGCTCGACCGATGTACTCACACGTACCTACCTACGTATGTGCCGCGGGGGTGCGCATCCTCGGCTCTTTCGTCTGCACTTACCGCGCCTGTAACGATCTATCGACAATCCTGTCGATGGTGTCGTCGCCTGGTGAAACTGGGTTACACACTTTCGGCTGTCCCCGTAGAGACTCATCAGCGTCGAATTTCCGAGCCTAATGATTCACCCCTTTCAACCCCTTCAACGCTCTCTTTTCCAGCTGACGCAGAAACGACTCTGACCCCCTTGTTATACGCGCGCGTGAAGCCGTTACTTTGATGCCGTCCGCTGTGGTGGTTTCGCTGATGCGCGTCCGTAAAAGCTCACCTCTGACGATGCAGATGAAGTAGCGGGAGTCATGCCCTAGCAGCGGGATGTTAGTTGAACGTAGCAACATTTTACCTTTCCATGTCGATCACAGATTTCACCTTTCCGTCCGATGTATTGTTATTAAGGGGTTAGCTCGCCTCGGGGGGTAGAAAATGTATCGATTCTTTGGGAATTTATTTCAGAAAGTACATGCGTATTATTATGCAATGGTTTTTATATTCAAATGTGGGACACTTTAATAGATTATTATATTATGTTTTGGTATAAAAATATTTATTTATTGAACAATTACAACTGGTTTCCCGGAAGCTGTTTTTAGAAACACGTTTTGCGGTGACCAACATTATTCGGAACTGGGTTATCCGAAATGAAATAACGAAGATGATTTAGTTAGTACAGTAGTTTATCTAGTTTTTAATCGTTCGGTTTTATAAAATTTTAATCTGTGACAAAATGGCAGATGTTTTAAGTGAAATGATCGATTTTCGTAGAAAAAAACATTCATTTTTCATCCATTAAATAAAAACTATGCATTGGAAAAACAAATGCTTCAATTAAAGACTAGATTTGAAGTCAGAGAAAAATGCGTTTAAAGATTCTAAGTCGTGTATCTCCCACAATTTTAATCGGATCGACTTGAAACTTACAGAAAACATTTTCAGGGTGATATACTTTGAGAAAATGATAAAATCCAAAAATCGTTTTTTCTGACCTTACTGGTGCGAGCTAACCGCTTAAGCATTGGGCCGCGAGAGGGAGGTTTCTTTCACGCGAGGAAAAAGTTGCCGCTAATAGGATTGAGGTACCTACACCTGGCCCGTGTCATCAGATTCGTGTATATGTACCTATCCTCTTTCACGGACTAAGCTGATTGGCGAATTTCAACGAGGAAACGCTCGCTGCGAACGTTTTTTTTTCTTTCCTCCCTTCAATTTTCCTCCTGGATATACCTCGAGCTTTGTCCCTCGCTCCATCTCGCCCCGTCTGAGAAGTTGATTCCATCGACGGAGGAAGATCGAACGAGCGGTTCTCCCACGAGCGTTTCCTTCGACCTCGAGCCTAGACATTCCACCTGGCAGATGGAAAAGCTTCTCCCGGGCTTAAATGGATTCGGCCGCTTTCAGTTCCTCTATATTAATCAAACTATAAGTGGATACATTTATTTAGGGGAATCTACCGGCGTTACGCGGCGAGAGTAGATAGCTTAAGTTGACTCGATCTCCACAAATCGTGGCTTAAAACTTTTACCCGCTGGCGCGGAGGGAGGCGAGCTCTGAGATTCTGCATACTAGGTGCTTGATAAAACGGAGCAACCGGTAAGTTTGGACAATGCCTGATACAAATTACATGGCATCCACTGCGGATCATGCTCGAAGTATTACGAGTCGAGGTCACGAACTGGGACAAAACTAAAAGAGTCTGCGAATAATACCAACAAATGGTCAATCATTTTTATAGAAAGATAGAAGTCCACGTTGGAGGCAGAACAAGTCAGCAGATTTGCCTCGCGAGAGGCACCGGTTGACTGAACGTGTAACCGTTTTTCGGGGAATTCAGACTCGCGTCCCAAGTCGATTCGATCGCTCGATCGAGTGTAGGCACACCGTACCAAAGTGTCTTCCTTTTTCACGGAGTCAGGGGCCACTGGGAATTCAGCGCGTATACACTCGTCTGAACCGCAGGAATTACGTAGAACGGGATCGCGGCGTATGTACATACATCAGCCGCCGCCAAATATTGATTTTCCCTCATGGATATGACAATGATTTGTCACCGTAGACGAGTCGCCCGTGCATACAAAAGTCTACGGGGCCGGGGCAGCCGTGTAAATAGAGTGCGTGTTTCATGGCCGGTCGCGAGGAGGCGGCCACGAACTCGAGGGGCCCTGCCCGTCGTGAATCCGAAGCGATTCCTTCGATTCTTGTTTGTCAGAGAGGGTCCGAGGATCGTGGCAAGTATTTTCTGAGGAAACATCGTCGAACGGAAAGGCAATCGGAGATGCCAGCGACGTAACGAAGTTCCTCCGTCAAGTAAAATCGCGGCAAATCTCTTTCGCGACTTCCGTCTGATTTTGTTTCATTTTACGGCACCGATCCAGCGATATATATCGCACGGTTTGGCTCCATCGCGTAACTCCCCGTAACAGTCCTCCGAGAAAATCAATGGAGAACATATTCCACCTCTATCCAGGTGGATCGAGTTCTTAGGAAAATCTCCGGAGTATCCTCTCCCCCCCCCCCCCCCCCCCCCGGAGAAGATCCATGGACTTTATTGCAAATTGGCCAAGATACCCGTCGAAAGTATCCCCTGTACTCGCTCGAACGATTCGTGCCTTTCCACGCCCTCCCATTGAAATTGAGAGTCCATTTACGTGGAGGAGGCAGATACGGAAATCCTTTCCCTTCCGTTTGCCGTATCACCCCGCCTATCCCAACTACCCACTCCCCCGTTCCCCGTGAACGTTCAATCAGGAGCTGGCGGTGTCTGAAATGACTTTATCGCTAATTCATTTAAGTTCGACCGCATCCTCTTAGGGTTGAAATTTCTCGGCCGCCTCGGGGAGTGGAGATCAACGCTGCTCCACGGCAATGCCTCGGTTAATTAGATGTGACTACACAAAAGAGGGAAGAGGGAGAGAGAGAGAGAGAGAGAGGGATAGAGACTTAAAGGCAGCGCATGCTGTGTGGGTACCGGTGGGTTGAACAGAGGAACTGTGACGCACCGTTGAACAGCCCGAAGGTGAAATTCTAAGCAGTTGCTTATTACACCCGTGGCCTTCCCTTTAACGCAGCCAAGCTGGACACAGACCGCCCGCGATCGCTTTAAATGGCTTTCCACGACCGTTCCCTGTGACCCATTCTCGCGGGCCTGCAACCCGCTCGCCCGAATCCTCCGAAAGATTCCCGAAACTTTCGCTTTGTGACCTACGCTGCGAAATTGCCGGAGTTTCCATTTAAATAGTTTAACGGGCTCCGGGGACCCGGATGTCGGTCCGCCGCGCCGCTTCCGTAATATCTGGGCTAATTAGATACAATTAGAGGGACAGCTTTTAGAAGCGCGACTCCACCTTCGCCGTGGAGCTTCGAACGGAGAAAGCTTGCATCTTCTTTTTCCCCCTTCGCGCTTCCACTCGGGCCATTCCTTACCAGCGAAACGGCAAAGTTTTCTCCCCTTTTAGTCTCAACTTGCACCCGCAGGGCGGTTCGTTAATGCTCGCTCGAGTATTAGAAGTATTAAGTGTAGATTTCATATCGTTGGAATCAACGAATATCGATAGTTAATGTTCTCCGCGTAGCAACAGCAGCTTGCGCTGCTGTCTTTCCGCGAGAGTAGGTCAAAATGGAAGGAGGCGCCTCCGGACCCGTTCCTCGTTAGACGGTCCAAGTGCTCGGTATGGCAGAAACATCGGAAGTTGAAGACCCCCAGAACCGGGGGCCGCGAGATGGGCGATAGGCAGCTGAACTGGACAGTTTAATGATCGATTTAAACGGATTTCCAGCATAGCCGCGCATTCAAATCTATGGAATGCAATTAATGAGCGGGCTTTGATCGATCTAACTGGATAATCTCGACCGCAATTTCAGCGCCGGCCTCGGCCAGAATTCCTTCTCCTTACTCGTCGCCGCGCCACGCGCTCTTTCGTCCCGCGAGCCGGCATAATTGAGTTTCCTACCGGGGGGAAGTCCAGAAATTGGCTAGGTTAAAATGAATTAACGGCGAACCGGGTCGCGGGCGCTCTGTCCCAATTCCGATATGCCGTGCGGAAGATAATCGTCGGAAGTGGTGCGCGGTTCACCATACAGAAAGGTGAATTCGAGCCTAATAGGCTGGCGGTTACACAGGCCTGTAGAGTTTTCGTTTCTTCTTTTTTTTAAAAAGTATCGCCATACTGGTTTTGTTGCTGGATACCGAACGTTTCCTTTCATTTTCAGAGTGGCCATTTTTTACCACCTCTGTCTTTGATTCTAGTATTTATTATTGCTTTGCTGTATTCAGTTTCCATTAAAACAAGAGTCTCATGCACATGTGCACCCAAAATGTAATTAACAGCACCATTCAAAGGACCAAGTAGTACAATGAAAATTTGTACTAGCCTGCAGCGCAGAGTTGACGTTTCTCAGGGAATATACGATTTCAGTTTTGTTCAGCGCGCACTGTCACAGTACAATAATAGCATTATAAATGAGCTATTGTTCTGGCCACTTGTAATAGCACAATTAATAGTGAAGGATGATGTTGTTTTTGGAGTCTTTCTTGAATTATGCGCGCTCCAACTTCGGAACACGTATGCCCAATAGGTATCGATTCGGAATAATTTATTTGTTTATTATTTGTACAACGGTGCTTTATATGTGTTAAGCATAAACACGTTGGGTGCGTTGAAGGGACTCCAGTCAACACATAGGGTAAATCCGGGAGACGCGGTCGGGCCGGAGAGTTGGTCGAGTCGCTATATTTCAGACTCTATACGTAAAAACGCGATAAAGTGCAGACCGATTACTTTTCTAGAAGTCAAATAGTTGAATGAATAGCGTCATTTCGCTTCCTCCTGTTTTTCTGGATTTATAAGCTATAAAAGGCAAATTGAGGTTACATTTAAACCTCTTTTGTCAAACAGCGGTGTACAGAATCGGATTCAAAATATATTTCTAAGTTTATTTTCGGTTAATGTTGGGGATAATGAAATAGTAGAGATATTGGGGGACAATTCAGCCAAAGTATTTGGTCATATTAACTCCTCCTCTTAAAACTAACGAGAAGACCATCTCTCGTTGCAGAAAGGAGAGATGGTCGAGTTATGATTTTTTTTTATTATTTTTGTTTATTTTTTATTTATTATTATTTTTGTTTATTTGGTTTATTTATTCACTTTTGCATTCATTTGCCTTGCTAATCACCAGTAGGTAGTTCATTTTCTCTTTGACGAGTTCTTTACTTGTTTAGCGTAAACAAATTAAAAATCAAGTCGTTATGTGAATGGTCCCTGCCAACGACGAAAACCATTTCTCCCGGCACGTCGGGAGAGGTGGTCAGATGTCATGACTTCAATTTTCAATCCAACTTGTCTTAAAACAAATATCGACCAGTTTTTCTGAATCAGCATAAAATTCTGAATATATAGGTTTGTTGTGATAAAATAAGTAATATCTATATTAGTTTAAATAGCCATTTTATATTAGGTCGACCGCGTCTCCTGGATTTACCCTATAGATTGCACCACAATGACGAGTTATTACTATCTCTTACAAGGAGAGTATTTTAGGTGTCCGCCTCCGATCATTTTGATTCTTGGATATGTTATAGAGGACCGAAAATTAAGAAATACGTGTTTTTTTATTTTTCCCCGTTTTCATAATTGGGGGGTGAAAACTGCGTTCAAAGTTAGGGTTGAAAAATCATTTTTGTGGAATATCTCGAGAACTATTAGAGATAGGGGAATAGTGTCAATGGACGAATTTTGTGTCTTTGAATGCGAAATATCACTGACTCACCAGATTTTCAAAAAGTCCATTTGTTTGAATAATACATAATAACTTTGAACGCAGTTTTCACCCCCAAATATGAAAACTGGGAAAAATAAAAAAACACGTAATTCTTATTTTTCGGTCCTCCATAACATATCCAAAAATCAAAATGATCGGGGGCGGACACCTAAAATACTCTCCTCGTTAGTGTTGATGCCCCTTTTCTTTCATCTTTCTCATTCTTCCCTTCGCAATATCGTATATAATATGTAGTGACCTATGATCTCCAGTTACACGCAATATTCTCGAAACAAAGGGAAAGTAAATCGAGTTAACACGAGCAGGGAGGCTTTTCCCTCGGAGCTTTCGCATTTTCCAACTGCAGCGTAACGCCCAGAGTATCGGCCGCGACAGAACAGAAAGCACGAAATTGCGATTGGCGCCCGAGGTTATGATTTTGATTCTTTTTTTTTCTCCTCGCTTGGCGAGCGTATCGGACGCGAGAAATATCGTAACCGGTAGCTTGCAATTTTCGCTGGCCGACAACGTCGCCCGAGGGATTAGCAATACAATCGTCGGCAGAGATACGCTCTCTCTACCTGCAGCCCTGATTTCGGATGTAAATCGCCCGTTACAGGGCGAGCAACTCGTCGATTCGATGGGCCGGCGCGAACAAAGCAGACGGAAACGCGAACAGCGCCGAATGAAGGATCGTGTTCGCGGAATGTCTGACGAAATGACGAAGATTTTTCGACGAAAACAGCACCCCGGGGGCTACTTACCCTCCGCTCATCGTATCCCTCAGATCGATGACTTCGTCGTCCAGGGAGAGACGGTCCCCATTAATGAGTGGATAATCGTTCTCAGTGGTTCGCGTGCATAAACACGATTTCCACGTTCAATGAATTCTATAATTACGCGCCGTTCCTTCAAGCCTTTTCGACGATCATCCTCGCCAGGAGCTAACGAGGAGCAGGATGCTCCAGTTGATAACGCAAATTTAAGCAATCTCGCGGCGAGGAACGGTGATAATTGCGCGGTCGATTACCGCGAAGCAGTTTTTTTATCCCCCTTCCGCCGGATAGCCAAACAATTGCAAAGGAAACTAATATTTACGCTCCTGGCCGTGTACCTTGGAGTAGATCGATAGTCACTACCACAGTATCGGTTTATTCTGCTTGCTCCCGGTCAAGAATAATTCTATTAAACCGCCGTTTAACTCGCGAGCCAGCCAATATCCATTAACATGTAACCGGGATGTTCTTGGACGGTCGATGTACAATTACTCTGTGATTAAATACCTGTCGGTGGCGATTAACCGTTTCCGTGGAAGCTAAGGAACGTAACGAGTCAGGCCGATGCTGATGGAAACTTTATACCGTCTCTATCAAGCCCGGAGCCACGTCTAATAATCGCTCGATTCCCCAACCGCAACGTTATCCCCGATGCCCACAATGCATCACGTTACGCCTGGCTTAGACCAACTCTTGCAGCCCTCTTATTTCACGTTTTTACTCCGCTGGCCTTTCGGCTGGCGGCTCGCCGACGCTCCTGATGGATGGAAAGTGGATCGCACGCAGGAAAAAGAAAAAAGAAGGAGGCTTCGTGCTCGGCAAGCGGCGCGTAAAATCGAGTATCATGGCGAGCCGTGTACCGCGAGCTGTCCCGGGGACATCGATCAATTGGTAAATTTTCGCGACGCATGACATCCTAAGGCGTTTTTGCCCCCGCCGCCGTCGGATATTGGATTTCCGTGGCGTGTACCGTTGTACATGCCCCCCACGCAACACCAGATGCCTTCCCCGGATAAAGAATCCTCCAGGATGGATTGGATCGTTCGAGTAACACGTTGCGATTGATTTTCAGAACATGGCTTCGATCCCGGCCCCGGACAGGAGACAAATTGCTCGAATTCAGGTGAAATTTTCCCGTCGATCCTCTCTAGCGCGCGGCTTCTCTCCGGCGATGCCTCGCCCTCCTCTGCGGAAATTTTTGGATCGGGATAGCGCCGCGAGACGGGCGGACTATTCGCGGCTGAAATTCTCGATCGACTCGCGGCATACCTTGTCTCGGCGCGCACTCGTCCTTTTGTCGAAAATTTCCGGGGCAACGTTGCGGCCAACGGGTGAGGGGAATTGAAGGGACGCAAGCCACGTTCCCAGATGACAAGAGAAATATCTCCGAAGATTGTCCGCGCGAGGGTATTTCTTCGTGTCGCTTGGAAGCCGGGATCGTTCATCACGACTGGGATGATTTATGCAATTATGCGGGGCATTTGCGAATTCCTCCGCGGGTAGCCTGTGTTGGGAGACCAGTGATTACGAGGAAATGAAACAACGTTGATAGATTTCGCATCGACTCCTTTATTAAAGGGAGATCGCCTGCCGTCATTCAAAATACCTAGTTCGAAGCTGTCACGAACTCTGTACGCCGCGCTAGTTCCCGAGGTACAATAATTCTAGAACGAGCAATACTTTTTGTGTCCGTGGAAGGAAGTTCAGCGGCGTTACTGTTGTCAGTTAACGCTGCGGCGTGGGCCCCAGGTGCGAGCTCGCTTGTCACGTTCGCGGGGATTTATATTATTATGCCGGGCGCTGTTTGTTAAGCCTTTACATAATCCCCTCGGCGTTATTGCCCCTCTAGGGGGGAACGCGAGTGCACAAAAGGAGCAACGGATTGAAACTCCGTAGCGGAAACATTGAATCAATAATCTCGGTCGGGTAAACCGGTCCGCCGACAATTCGCGGGTCCGCGAGTCCGAAGGAGGGCACGAGCGGTAGCGCGCGAGTTTCCGGCGCTTAAACCGGGGAAGACTTTTTTTCCCCAACGCCGGGGCATATTTTACCGTGTCACGGGCGCGTACGTCGAGTCGTTTGTCATGCTCCTAGTGATTTACACAATTACTCGGAGTACTGTTTGCTAACAGCGTGTAGAGGCGACCGAACACTCTCCCCCTTTCTCTTATTCCGGCTGCTGTGAAAGGGCCGCGTCGTCGCGCGCTTTACCAGCGCTCGCCGAATTTGTATTAGGGGACATTGTATGTCCAGAGGGAAGCGGAAGAGAAAGAGAGAGAGAGAGAGCCGGCACGTCGCGTTACCTGCGTAGCAATTAAGGTAATGTCGCCTTCGGCGGTCCAGAGACGAGCGGTTTGTCTTCTCTTTGACCGACTGCGCAGAGCCACAACTATTTACTTGAAAACCGGCCGGTCCTCCACCCTCCTTCGATATTAATCGAAGTAATTGCGAAAGCTCCTATCCGCGCGATAATCGCGAACCTATCGCGACGAAGCTTCCACTCCAGGAATTCCTTACATTTCGAGGGAAATTTTCCACACCCCGCTAATTCACTGGACAAATCACGGGTCGCTCGCGACACATTTCGCAATCCTGGATTCACTGACTGTGAGAAAGAAGAGAATTCATCGATTCTTAATAGAGCATCGTTGGTAGCTCGGCTGTTAAACGCCATGCGTGCCATAACCGACTACTGCGCACAGCTGCAGGCGTTTCGCAGTTCGTGAGTATACCGTTTTGCTTTCCCTTGACCTTTGCTCGGGGAATTATCGAGTGAATTTCAAAGCGCGTACTTTTTGAACGTGGCTGAAGCTCAGAGGTAGTTGCCTCCAGCCTATGCTCAGCGAAGTGTTCAGAGATTGTTCCCAGTCGCGAGGAGGATACGCCACGCAACGCGGTACCCGTCGGATCACATGCATCCTCGGTTCAATTAAGGCTTCACCGAGACGGCTTATTAGGAGATGTTGCGCCCGATAAGAAGCGCATTACGCTAGGCATTGATTCGCCGGGGTTTCACGGGCAGGCTTAACGAGCACGGCCCGCGGTTGCCGTTTAAAATATTTCTGTCTAAAAGTCAGAGATAATCAGCATAGGGACGATGGAAGGAAACGATGAATCGCGCCGCTCTGTGAGAAACTTTTCTGCTTTCGTTTCCTTGGATACGTTGCGGGCCAACGCCCTTCTTCCACTTCACGCTTTTTGTAATTCAGATACTTACCAAGGGGGGGGGGGGTCGCGACCTGGACGAGCACTCTGGCTGAAGTCAGAAGTAAGGGTCCTAGAGCATTAGGGCTTTCTAGCCAGCGAGCCTTTCAACATTGAAATTTCAATGTTGTCAGATTGATTTCCCAGCGATGGGGGAGGTGGGAAAGTTTCTTATCTTATTTCCAACGTTACTGCAACTCGGATCCCCAGGATTGGACTGCGGAAGATTCGAGTTCGAACGCTTCGCGAAAGATAAGATCAACACAATCTCAACAGAGTGTTTTACGCGTCCGTCGTCGAGTGCTGGAGCATGGGGATCATTAAATCAATCTTGAATGAGAGGTCGCGGGGATAAAAAGAACTCGTCAGGAAGAAAGACCCACTTTCGCCACCTCGAGCTTTCCTAAAACGAGTTGGGGAAACCCAACCCTCTGATATTACAAAGTCAGCAGGATAATAAACTCCGCTGTGATATCAAAGCACATTCATCTTTCGCCCAACGGGCCTTCATCGTGGCCATTACCCGCTCGCTGAGCCACTATCGACCCGGAGCGTCGAAAATAACAGGATCCCTGGAAATTCTTAGCCCCTAGATACCAGCGAATCTTCGTGGCGTGTTTTCTCCGCGCCCAGGGTGACTGAATGGCTCGGTATCGCGCTGGTTAGGTCCTCGTCGTGACTAGAGGGGGGCGGCTACAATTTAAGGCTGCGCCACGTCGAAACGACCGGGTTTAGAGCCTTCCCGTCGAAATGGATTTCGAATCTCATTGTCGTTGGGTGGCAGGAGGGACGGCGTAGCACCTCGGGCATCGATGCATCCGTCCTGCTCGCTTGGCTCGCCTATCCACGGCGCAAGGTGGTCTGTGGTTTATCCCTCATTACGTGCGATTCGTTTGCGGTGCGGACACTCGCAGGTCCCGCGATTTTCTCTTGTTCGTTCGGTCCGATTCCGTTGGACCCGCTACCCGCGCGCACCAGCTTCTTCTGAAGAGCCGGTGCCGCAGTTATTTATCGATTTGCAACTCGCCTCAAAGCACGTGATAACAAGACCCCTGGCAGCAGGTTGCCGCGAAATATGTTCCAACCTATACAGCGCACTTCAGAAGCATGGGTGCACACTTATTGTTAGTCGGGTTAGTGAGAATTGGTGAGCATTCAGGTCTGCGCGAGAGGCGGCGGCAAGGATGTCGGGAACGATAACATTACTTTTTTATCTTCGTCTTGAATTTAAACGTTCCTTTCATCGGGTAGCTCACTCTGCATGGATCTTGAGCGCACTAGGCGTTACTATTCAGCACGTTCCATTGAATAGAACGCGAAACGAACGATTTGCCCGTACCCGCTGCCTTCGACCAACGATAATTACAATACCTCGACTGATCGTGGCGTAGAAGCAAAGCGTCCAAGCGGCCTCCTATTGAAACGGCGTGAATCGTACTCGTTTGCGGCCAGCTTTTTCTACCGGCTGCGAGGATCGATACGCTTTTCGAACGATAAACCTGCAGCCCACGCTCTGTTTATTACAAACGCACTTCGATATTTTCAAATTGGGAACTGCTGTTTGCCGACGACGTATAATTGAAACAAATACGGCGCGCCGGAACATTCGAGAGGCCAATTTCATGGGAATGTCGTTGCGCACGAAGAATTGATACATGATTAATCGTTACGGTGTCGGCGACAACGCACGCGCGCGTTACTTTGTTCAACTGCTCTGATATTTCCCGCTTTTCCCCCTTCGATCGCTCGGGTAACGATCGCGGCACGGTTTTAACGATTCCCAGCGTCGCGCGATTGCTAGTCGATGCTGGGAATCCCACCGAGGGACGGGATGGAAGTTCCCCGAAACGAATCGCCACAATTAAGCTCGCAATTATTCGCGCCGAAGACGCACCCTCTCGCTTCGCCGTTAATTTAATTTGCCTCGCGGGAGACGTTGCCCGAAGAAAAACGGCCGACGAGATTGGAATCCGCGGCAATGAGGTATTGAGAATTCGTTTTTAACCGCATTTTATCGGCCCGCCCCCGTGAATACACGCGGCGGAAAGTTTCCCCCCCACCCGATCCAATTCCATTTAGACCGGGCCCCGACGCGATTAATAATACTTTGCCGCTGGTCCGTGTAAATTGCACGACTAATGTGCCCGGCGTCTCCGGAATACTTAACCGTGCCTTTCAGACCGTTCCCGGTGTACAAGCTATCCCGCGAGCGTTCTAAATATACAGCTATCGGTCTTTCGCTTTCGAGTGGTAATTATTCAGAGCGCTCAAAGTGAACCAGCCGGTCGCGTCTTCCTGGAAAGACACTGCCGTTGACGCGTTTCAAAGGGATCCAGCTCTCCTACAACCGTGTCCGATGCCTCGAAAAGATAGCTCGTTCGATCGCGAGGAAATTCTGGTTAAACCTTGCTACTGCCGGGTTACTTTTATCCGGACGCGCCACGAAACGTTTTCCCCGAAGCGATGCTTCAGCCACCTATACCGGTTGATTCAAAGTTCAAGCTACACAGTTGGAACACGCTTTCAATGCTTATCTACTTCGCACTCTATTCTTCCCTTGGGCGGGTGAAGTAGCAAAAGCCGCTGGGGCCTGCGTGCACCAATGAAAGAACAGTGACTTTTTGTCCATTGTGTCGGAGGCCGCAAGAGGTGGAACGTCGCGAGTACGCTCGTCTATCGCAGCTGCATCGGCAGCGATAAATCGTCCTCGATTCCTTCTGCTTCCTCTCGCGTCGTCGAAGCTCCTCGCTGTCAACGGGAGGAGCGTGCGACTCGAGCCCGCTCCTCGGACTTCCGCTCGGTGCAGGTGCGTGTTACACGCGTGAGCGGCCATTGCGGGACAAAAGGCGCGCTTAAAACCTGCAAGGTATCGTACGAGGAAGCGCGACTCCGTCGGCCAATCGCGGGCTGCGCAGGTAGACGGCATTCCTTGAGAAAGCTGCTCGAAGGTGTGCAGGGAAGGATAGAATGGACGAGCAAGGGCGTGGTTCCCGTGATTATTTCGTCCAGCGAGGACATGTTCCGTGGACAGGGGCTCGGCTATGATTACCGTTCGGTGGATGAAAGGCTTCCGCGAACGGCGCCGACTACCGGCGGTAAAACGAGTGCTACCTGGAGCGGCTTGGACAAGTTTGATAAGGGTCGTGATAAGATAAGAGGAACCTCGCGGCCACCGTGCGAGGAAGTATGAAAGAGTAATCCTCGAGCGCGCGAGCATAGTCACGGTCAATATTGCATGATGGGTGAGGTTACCCAGCCATCGATCATGCTGCAAGTTTCCATGATAGCCGTGATTCCACGCACAGTGATTTTCTGCGACGTGGAGTCCTCCCACTACCAGAAGGGGTGTACCGATTGCGTTGAAACAGTATCTAATGTATTTCTATGTCGAAAGTAGGATCTATTTTTGTCTCTAGTCTGCCGAAGTATCGGTTTTATGCGCGTGACCCTATTAATAGGGCAATGAGTACTGTGAACCAACATTTTAGCAGTGCGGACCCCTTTTTGTGCTCCCTTAATTCGTTTAGGATGTTACTTCATAGGATTGATTATAACCAGAGTGGTGTAACGTAGTGTATCTGTTTTGTAAGGTTATAACGGTAATTATGCTATATACTAAGTATTAATTGTTGCTAATTTTGTGCTCCGGCTCTTTGCAAATTTCACTACTTTTTTTTTCTATTCTTTTTTGTATACCATGGGATTTCCCGTATGATAAATAAATATATAAATCTGGCAAGTAAACGTTACTGACCTGTTCAGCCAGAAAATCACCCACGCAAATACCTGTCTCGTAAATGTCTAACTGTGGCCCGCGAGTTGATAGAAATACGGTGCAATCGGATGACGCGAATAAATTGCCACTGATCGAAGGCAGACCAGGTCAGGCAAGGTGACGATCGAGTTTTCCCGGTCGGTCGAGCTTCGCTGCGGGATCGTTGTGATAAATTCGCCTCCTGGATCGGCGAGAAATATTCGCCGGAGTTGGACCATAAGCATCCTCGCAGCCGCATCATCGACTTTGTCGTCGGTATACCAATGATGCCTGCGCCACCCTACTTTAAAGGGATAAGGCGTTCGAAGACTTATCTCATAATATATTTACGGTTACGTTGCGGCGGTTATATATTACCCGCTCCCTGTACACTGATATATTATGCATTCCGAAGGCGATGCATTCTCGCATGTGCAGGTCGCGCGACTCATTCATTTTCGACGTCGATCCACCGGGCTCGTTACGGTTTTTAAACCCTGAAGACAAATTAACACGAATTACCGGTTGAAACGACTGAAAGTCAAACCCAATCATACCGGACAAATACAAATATTTGAATAATCAGTGGATGGACAGAATACAGCGAGGTATGTATATACCGGATGCATATTTGAATTGCGTGTAAATCGGTATTCTCGGGGGTGCAAGCCTACAAATGTTCCCCGCTACCCATTATAGAGCTCCAAGGGGCCAAAATTCTTCGCCGGCTTGATGCGTTCAAGCCTTTAATATTCCAGTGCTCGGAAACTATACAGAATACACCCCTGGGCTCTTGACTCTCGACACTCCACTGTGTGACTATCTTCGCCCCCCCCCCCCCCATTGCTTTTACGATCTCCCTGTACCTATACACCCTCCATCTAAGGCGAACCAGTAGCCGGCCGCGTTCAGCTCGAAATTGCGCGACTACCGCGTAAGAAGACGCGTGAAATCCCTTCGCAGGCAACCTGCACGAGCCTGCACATTCACCAGTGCCGTCGACCTCTCTCTTCTGCCTCCCGTGATCCATCTTCTTCTATCATCTCTCCCTTCGCCCCTCCCTCGTCCTTACCAGCCCTCTGTCTCCGTTGCTCTCGACTGGATCGTTCTCCTCCCGATCCCACGTGGTTAAGAGTTGGATTACCCTTACGATGTTCCGCGGGCTAAATCACCTATTATGCATACGCCGGCACTTCTGCGAGGCGAGCGGACTCGAGCCGAGGTTAGAGCAGGCCGGAGTCGAGTTCCCGTGGCTCCGAAGACTCTCCCGCCCTCTCGTTCTCTCAGTGGCAGGCCGGAATCCACCGCCTATTACTCCCTCATTTGCCCCCGGGTCCATAGAAATGTAATTAAATCCCCTGAGCGAACGCGAAACGACGCGACGACGCGAGCTGCCGTGCGCGCTGACTCGTGGGAAAGTCAAGGGAAGCTTCCGGGACGGCGGCGGCAGGGGGAGGTTAGGAGGGGGGGGAGGAGGTACTTTTGACAGGCAAGCGTTAATTAGCGCCGTCAGGATCGACGACCTCATCATTTTTTTTAAACTTAATTGGGCAAGCACCGCAATTAGAGCAGGCGTAAGGGGTGGCTCGGGGGAGGAGAAGGAACGCATCTACCGGACGATCTTCTGTTTCACGGGACAAAGGGCGCCCGCGGAGAAACGTCGTATTTTTGCTCCGAGCTTCCACGTTTATCTCTTCTTTTTCCTCTAGTCTTTTCTCTTTAGAGCGCCAGCACGTGACCCCGCGGTTGATACACGCGGCCCCTGGACAGAGGGAAATTAATTTCAACGTTCGCAAGACGACCCGCTAACTTCGCCTCAGAATTCACGCAAGACACGGCGTTCAGTACCTGACTCTCAGAGAAACACACGGGAAAATAAAAATATTGTTTGCCCAGCAGCCGCGACTCGTCGCGTTTGCGTAGTTACATTTTATAATTAATTGCCTTCCCCTTGTTACGCTCTGGAATACCAGTCGTCGCGCGTGTCCCTGCGTTGTCGCGGCGAGCTGAGAGGCGTCGTTATCGCTGAGAGTAGGGAGCAAATAAAATTATTGGGCGTTATATGCTTCGAAAGGAACTCGCCAGTAAGTTATCCGTAATCGATGCACGACCATAACTACTGCACTGTCCGAAACGCGATTCAGTAGATGCTGCATCGGTTTCGTCGCGGAGATAGACGACGCTCCAGCGGGAGCAACAGAAGAGAACCAAGGGTCTGAGGGAGGACGACAGTTGCATCGATGCAATTGCGTTCCACGCTCCCTCGACTTCTGAAAGTCAGCTCTTTCCAACCCCCTCTCGCTGTGCCATGCATCTTCTTACACGCTCCCTTGAAAATCCCATCCTTACCGCCCCTCACCCCTTTTCTTCGAGTCACCGGCAACTTTTAAAGTTTATCTTTACGCGCGTCGTGCCCGTTCGCCTTTCTTTCTACAGTTCGTGGCGCGCTCCTCGCCCGGAGGACGGTGGCATCGCGATTCCCGGCCGGTTCGCCGGCGAGTGCCAACTTTACACTCAGTACATTATGAATACCACGATTCCGCGAAAGAAGTTATACGGTTCGGTCATTTTTAAAATGGAAAACTGCGAGGAAAGTGGGTCGCGGGCTTAGGAGCAACGCTCCTTGCCGCTCCTAGACTCGCCGATCCTGGAATCCTCTTATCGGCTTTCCGGCTCTCGAATACCTCCTCGCCGGATGTAGGAAGGGTGGCATATTTTCCCCTCTCTCGCTGCTCTTCGCCCGTTGTATTATTAATTAGCGAATCGGTTTTTTCCAACACGGGAACCCTGGTGTTTCAATAACCCTCCGAGGTGTCGACAAACCCTTCTCCCCCGTGGCGCGATGCAGCACCGATTTCCTGGGCTACCCGCGACGCGAAAGAGTCACGTTCTCAGAGAGCGGATAACTATGCGATTTAATAAGCCTCGAATAGTTTCCGCGTTACGTGACGACGCGGAGTCCTGCGGCGAGCCCTTTTTCTTTTTATCGCCGTGCCGTAATCTGCACGCGTCCGTGGCAGCCTGCATCGTGGAACCGCGATCTTTGCACATTGTAATCCGCAGAAATATTAGAATACCAGGGCTTGGCCGGTGTTAACGCTGGAGCCTTGTATCAGGGTTCATTAAAAAGCAGGAATTATTTGCCCAGCCGCGAACGATCGCGAGGGCGCTGGCTAATCGCGGGAGGACACGTGACCGTGTCGAAAAACACGCGAGAGCAATGCAAACCACGATAACGATACCGTGTCGCCGACGTGACGAATGAGTTCAATGGAAACCTATTATCGCCCGCACTTACAGCCGTTATCGACAACTTTCATTTGATACCTAAGGGGGCTGCTTTATTCCACGTGTTGTTTAGTCTAGCGAAAGCACGGTGGCTCGCAACGAAACTGCACAGCAAATGCAATACGTTGATACGGTGTGCTTACCATGTTAATACCTACAGGCACGTGATACGTACTGAATATTTCATTCGACGGTAACATATCTCTCTCTGAAATGAGGTGGTAATGTTGAAAATGATATAGAGGGTGTTTCAGGGGGTTGGTAGGGGCTCTAGCTTTCTTACGAGTAGAGATAAGAAAAATATTTCGTGATTTGAGAAGATCTGTTCTCCCTTCATCGTATCTTTGTCGTAGATGCATCAATGCGCTTGGAATCCTTTAATCATTAAATTGGGGAGTTGCCAGAATTTGAAAAAAAAGAAAAAAAAGGGAAAAGTAGTGAAATCTACAGATTTATTAATGAAAAGCTTAAAATGATAGAAATATTATTAAAACACTTAGTTACATTGAAATGGTCTTCACAAAAACATAAATTAGATTTAGGAGACACTTGATAGTTTATTCTCGCAAGATTTAGTCACTTGTTTTTGCGAGAAAAATTCACTCCTTACTTTCCCTAACCACAACTTTATTTGTTTACTGCGCGTTGGTGTCACAGATGGTCACGTGACCATGCAGTGCGTTTTCGCGGCAATTTTTTAATTCAAATAAAAATTACATTTTTCTCGTGTTAGAGGTGTAGCAAAAATTTAATATTTTTTTACAAGTATATTGTATCACAATGAACAGTTTTAAACACTTTTAAAAATTTTGTCAACTCCCCAATTGAATTAGCATGTCAGAGAAACGTAAAACTTCGTTCCTTTCGTTCCCTTCCCTTTGCATGCTCCTTTCGCTTTGACATAGTGGATACTCAAAAGATGGCGCATCACTAATGGAACTCTTTCTTTCCATTCTAGAAATACTCCTTTCCCAGAGTACCTATTTAAGACGCAAAACACGATTATGGATACCAAAGATTTTCCTGCCCCAGTTTCTCTTTGGTCGCGATCTTTATATTTACGCAGTGCCCACCCTCCCCTTCAGCCGTGCCTCGTAAACGTCAGGAATCGGAGGAAAACTCTGATCGATTGGAAACAAAGTGCACCGCTCCGATGTACCGCAGAGGCATCCGCAGACTCCGGGTCCCATTAACGTATTCTCGTTGCACGCGTGGTTAGGTTCCATCACGTCAGCGCGCCTTAAACGTTGAAACGTTTAGACCCCGGGTCTCAGTGTGTCTCGTGATAGAGAAGGCAATTTAGGGCGCGTTCCTGGCGTCCTCACGCGACACCGAATGATTTTACGGGCGTTAATTGGCGTGCCACGTCCCCAAGCCGTCAGCAGGTATATGATTCCCTCTTTCTTTTTTTTTCCCCCTCCAGTAAAAAAAAAAAGAGTAAGACGCCTGGTGTCAGGTTGATGGATGGATGAGCCCCGAGTTGGCCGCTGTTCGAACGACACCGCGCTGGTTCGTTGACCCAGGCGGGTTCGTTTAAAACTTTCAACCTCGAAAACTTGATACCTTCCCCCCCCCCTGCCCCCGAGCCGATACCAGCACGCCGTCTCTATACTGTTTTAAACTACCTCCCGATAGCGTCGGAATTTGTCCGGGATTAAAAGTGAACGGGAGGGGGCGGGCAGCTTTGTAATATTCCACGTCACGGTTATCTCCGGTGTCATCCGCAGAAATTACATTTCAGCTTTCTCTTTAGCGTACCAACGTCAGATTTTTCAAGCGACCCCCCTCATGCACCGATACAACACTTCTCCTTTTTCTTTCTCTAAGTTCAGCCGAGGCGCTAATAGCCGGTTCTAAAAATCGACCTTTCGTAGACCTCGGATCGCGCTGGTTGAACTCTCGCTTTTCGTAGTTCAATTTCGAGCGCGAAGGTGAAGAATTTTTTATTCAAGAGCAGTGCTTCGAAGTAAAAACTACCCTATATCCGCGAAAGAAAAATCAATGCAGAAGCGCAACGGTTTCGTTTCGTGTCCGAATGTAGAAGCCCCGTTCGCAAACAATGGTTGGTTTGGCTGATAGAGATCGCCGCGCGTGATTTCGATTTCGACGCTTTAGCAAGCACTTGGCGATTTATTTAACTTTAAGAGGAGTTGACCGGCGAAGCGGTGGCCGAACGGAAGGGGCGCGGAGGGAGGAGGTGGGTGGAGGAGGATGGTGGATATCCCCGCGGAGGTGAATAGCTGGTTTTGCGGGGCGCGAAAGTGGAGGATAGGTGGATGCGCGAGCGTGCATCGGTGGAAAAGCAGGCACCCCTAGGTCGCGTCCGCGTCGCGCCGTTCGGGGGCGTCGATGTATTGGGGGCTACGTTCCAGGTTGATGCCACTGGCGCTGGACGCAATTTGAGAGCAATCGACTGAACGACACGCCGCAAATCAAACCCGTCCGTGGTAGTCGTGTGTTAGCCAGCCTCACCTCCACCGACTGTGTCACCCTCTCTGATCCCCCCCTTCACCCCAGCCCCCCCTCTCTCTCTCTCTCTCTGTGTCACCTTTCGACCGCTGCCCATCCCACGGCCACCCTTTTCGTTCCGTGGATCCTCCACTGTCCTCTCAATTCGAGTTGACGCTTCTCCGTACGGTCGAGCGATTCGAGTTGCCGCGCGACAGCTGCTCCCGCCGATGCATCACCTCGCGTCCGACGCGCATTACACCCGCTGTTACTGTTAATTGAATCGATCGTTTTCAGATTGGCGGTTGCTCTACTAGCACCGTAAAATCCACGAAATCACGTCGCGCGTGCCCCTCGGCCTGCATGCATAAGCGAGAGACGACGCCCCGCCGCCCCCCCCCCCATCCTCGAGCGGCACAGGGTGAGAAACGGCCCGCCGCGTGCGGAGCAGAGGGTGTACCGCAAATTCGGTGTATCGGATACGGGCTGGTTCGAGGAACCGGGTAACGACTCAACTTCCGACTGTCTGTGCCCCTTTCGAGCGAAGGGGTCGTTAAGATCGAGGGTTGATACGTTCGGATGCGATTTCGTTTGGTAAGCGAAACCGTTCGACGTGGGTTTGACGAGTTTCTTTGAATTTCTGCTTGACGCATTATTGTGACGTAAGCTGAGCCCTCGCGGCGCGAAACAGTGGTTTCTAGCGGTAGATTATCAGAGCGCAATGATTTAATAATAGCTGAAATTCCCCTTGGAAATTTCGCGAATATGGAAACCACCGTCAACCGATTCGGTTGACGGATTGATTGCCGTCGTTAATGTAAACTTCGTGCTACCGAAAAAGTACTTGGCGAGAGTAGGATGTACGCGAAATTATCTGACGTATACTTGAAACTCCCCGCAGTTCCCGCGGTGTAGTTTGATTGCTAGCCGAACTTCGACTATTTGTATGACCTTATTTGAGGTTTCTGCTCTTTGAGATCGAAGTTTGCGCGCTGCCCTGCGTCGGGGAATGGTTATGTTTCAGAAATCCATGTATATCCCTCGCAAGTTACTCGGTTACCTGACCGAGTTTCAATGTAGCCGTTCAAAAACTGCATTGCGATTGGAATAAAGTTTTCCCTGCCACCTGTGCACCGGTTTAAACTCCACGTTCGTTATATATCTTTAACACAAAAGAACACGAAGCTAGAGATTCCATCGTGCAGCCCGAGCACCTACCATAAAATGTATTAACACCTAAAACTCTACCTGCGAACGCGATGGGTGTAAATCGAAGCTCCACCGTTACAATCGTCGCGCGGCGATTCACCGAGTCAATACTGCAGGCTTTACTTGAAGCCTCGCATATACCATTGTTGGCATTAATGAAAACCCCTCGCAAATGCGCGGCTGTGGACTGGGAACTGCACGGGGCACGGCAGCTCGGTCGGGTCTCACGTTTTGCAGACACAGGGAAAATACTGAGGCGCATTTGGTCGATCGACGATCTCTGTGAAGCGCTTAATTCACCGCTTACCCATCCGCGGCCAAAACGAATAGCTCAATGGCCAGTGGCACTCGTCTGACACTTGGTAACTGCAACGTCCCCTCAATTTGCATCGGCCCGCTCGACCGTCACGCGATCGTTGCTATTAATCGATTCGATTGCTTTCGAATTGACAGTTCTCTTAAACGATGTCCCGCTGATTTACCAGCGGATGTTTGCACGGCCGCGAACAAAAGCGGCGGGCTACCCTGCTCCTCCATCTGCTTTTTCTCTCTCCCCCCCCCCCCCCCCCTCCCGGTCGTCCAACGTTTCGGGGATTATCATGATGTTTCACCCGCGCTGCGCCTCGGTCATTGAATCTTTAACCGACATTCGAGTCGATTCCCCGCGCGCACGTTTCGCCCGTGTATTCCGAATCTCCCGGTTACGAATTTTCTCTGTTTTTCGTTGCGGCGATGGCTTCGTTGCTTTTTCCCCCCCCCCCCCCCCCCTCGTGCTCGCGATGCGCAGTTCCGTGGCCGGGCCAGCGCCGGCAGAACGGTTACTCCACGGGCGCAAATTGACTTTTTTCGTTCATCCCCTCGAATTCCCTCGCGTCTTGCTTGATTGCCGCCCATACATTCCGCGCAACGGCATCGGCGGTCTTCCCCGAAACGCGCACCGATCGTTCCCTTTCGCACAGCTTTTCCTTTGTCCGCGCATCTATTCAGCCGCGACGTCAATTACGTTATACTCATCGACCTACGGCGCGATAGCATCGCGGTACACCCGAGGAACAAAGTGAAATTGATAGCGGCCGGTTCGGCGTGACCCCCACAAAGCACCGGTCAAGAATATATCCGCGACGTCTTTGGTAATCGAATCGCTCCGCTCCGATCGCGAATTAAGGTTAACATCAATCATAGTTAAGGACATTGTGTCGAATAAAGCTAACTGGAACTGCTCCACCAGTTTTCAGAATATTGAGCTTCGCTCGCTCGAAGGGTGATTAACTTTGTGATTCAGAAAAGTCCGTGCTCCTAAAATCTGAAATAATTGCAAGATCCTAGTGTGCGCGCGCTGTACACTTTTCGGTAGTAATTTTTCTGTTATGCAGACTATCTGTGTATACATATATCGTGCTGCGATATCATCAAACTACAATCGACGAAATAACTGAATCGCAGCGTATTTAGACTCGTTAAAATCAGATTAGGGGGACTACTTACAAGGGAAGATTCCCCATCTGGAAACTATACAAATTATGAAACTTTGGGGATATGTAGAGAAAGTATAGGGGAAGGTTGCCTATTTTGGACCACTTTTTTATTTTTCTCTCCTACACGGGCATAACACATTGCAGGAAGCAAACAGAAACGGGAAAATGATCTACATCTCATGTAGAATTTATCATGTATTTAGTGTGTTAATAAAATAATTGATTAAAATAATATCAAAAAAACTAAACTAATGACTTCGGTCCATTTCAGGCAACCGGTTTCGTAAGTTGGACCACCGGTTTCCTACGTTGGACCGCTCCTAAAAACCAATGAATTTATATATACAATCTAAAAAACACTGATCTTACGGTGCACGTAGTGCAATAGTACGTTGTTTTGGTGGGTTTCACATTTGCACAACGTGTATGAACCCATTGAAGACATCGTATCATGTCTTCTTCACTGTTTTTGCTACATTGGAAGCAATACCAGCTTTTATCTCTAACATTTATCTTTTTGTCTGTGGAGTGGGGCAATCGTTGCGTTTTGGACCGGTCTAATTTAAGGAACTAGTGGTGGTCAAATATTAGGCAACTTGTAGGTTTCATCAAAAAGATATGTTTTTATTGTTATACTTATACGAATATGGAAAAGTAAGGACATGAATTTTTAGCTAAGACAGCACACTTTAGACTAGTATCATTTAAAATTATGGTACTTACAAGATGGCACGAAAAATAATGATCGCGCACCACGTACCTATTTCTCTATTTCGACGACGCTGAACGACACACAAATGAATAACCGTCTCGCTGTTCTCGCATGTTCCATCTAGACTTCCTAAATCAGTGTAGCCGAAAGAACCACTGCAAATATATTTATTTATCGAGATACACGAATGGTCCAATTAAGGAGCCGATCCAATATAGGCTACTCTCCCCTAAATATATATTAGTATTATGCACTTTTTTGCTGCCCAAATTCACTATGCAGAGGTGAAATTGACCCTTGAAAATCCGGCTATTATCCAATTTTATGTTATTAACTCGCTAACTGTAAGATATAGAAAAAAAATTTCCCGACAAAAGTTACTCCTTTTAATTTAGTACTACCGGCTGGTAACTTATAGTTCTTAAAGTTTGCGAGGTATAACACAAAATCGGAAAATAATGGAATATCTAGGGAACAATTTCACCCGCTTACAGGAATTGAGGCAGTAAAAAATTGCGTAATATATATCTATATATCCTCTACATATCCCCAAAGTTGCGTAATTGTTTGAATTTCCGTATTTTCGGATCTTCCCTTGTGAGATATAAATTTTCGAACAGTGACGTAATTTACCCGACGTCCCACCCCGTTGCTCCATCCTCCCCCGTCGACAAGTGGAGCGAGCAGGGATACGATAAAGAGGTTAATACGGTTTTAGGTAGGAAAGGAGTGGAAATAGCGGGCGTGTGCATACGGGTGCGTCCTTAAACGCTATGAAGCGGGTCGCATGTGAAACAGGAAGGATCGAGCTGCCGGCAACAAGCAGCCGTGTAGCCAGCGTCCAGTCGTTTACACTTTAAAGGATCGTGCGGCCGCGTTCGTGTGTCCGCAGCGCGGTTAATGGGGGAGCTGGCATCGTTAAAATATTGAAGGGAAATATTACTCGGCCGTCTATGGGCGCGTAAAACTTCTAAATAGAAGCCTAACGATCCGCCGCAGGCGTGGAAACGCGAGTTACGGCGCCTCGTGTTTTCGATGCTGATAGGACACGAGCATCGATACAGGTCGTTCTAGCGTTTAAACGCGGAGATCGGCGAGCGGGAGGAAAAAACCGGCGGGTTTGCGTCGTTTTCACGGGGAACCTTTCTACCTTGTAAGGATTCGAAGCACTTGTAATTGCGGTGGTTGTGGTCGTCGCGGAAGCTGCTGGCCCATGCTCGGTTGCTTGTAGATCGCTAAGCTCTAACGGTGGATCGTTGAAGCGTGCGCAAAGAATGCCCGGTCTCTGCTGTTCGTGTGACATGTTTTGCCCCTTTTTTAATCCTGCATTAAGCCAGGGTATCTGCGTTCTGTGCGCAGTCGGTATTAAGACAGTAGGGTGAAGCTTATTTTTCAACTATGAAAATATGATCTTCTCACCATCTCAATTTGTTCCTTTCTATAAAAAATCAAATCGAGTAGAACATGAGCACGATTGATTTATATTTAGGGGTAGCTCAATGATGGTGAAATTTCCAATGTACACATGTTGCAACTAGTAAGTTACTACTGATTTGGTCCTTTATATACATAAACACTATATAAAAACTTTAGACAATACATTCTTATGTTTAGGGGTAGCTGAAGTGAGTCAAAGATTATAGAAATTATGAAAATTCAACATATAATGGCCATATTTTAATTTATACATTTACGTTACATTACATTGTCATTTGAATTTGATAAATTGTTAAATTTACTGTTCACAAATGAATGTGTTTGAAAACATTTACAGTGTTCCATGCCTTTCTATATAATTATCATGTACATTGGAAATTTCACCATCATTCAGCTACCCCTAAATATAAATCAATCGTGCTCATGAAAGGAACAAATTCAGATGTGTGAGAACATCATATTTTCATAGTTGAAAAATAAGCTTCACCCTAAGCTCCACCCTATTGAGACAGTATTGTAGATCGGGGCGCGGAACAGGAACCAGTGGAAATCTAACCCAGACTTCTCTGATTGCAGATGTTTTGAAGCGCACCAGGCGAAAAGATGAAGACCGTAATCGCGTGCTGCGTCCTCTTCCTCCTCGCCAGCAACGTCCACTCCGTCGAGTGGATGCACAGCGCTGTCCTGGACAATAACTTCTTAGTGCTATGGACGCCGGGCGAGAGGGACGTCACGTTCGAGATTCAAGTGAAGACCCTCGGCTACGTAGGCCTGGGCTTCAAGAACGATGACGACACAGTTGGCACTGACATGGTCATCGGATGGGTGGACAACAACGGGCAGCTACATCTTCAGGTAAGTGTCCTTAAGAGACGTTATTCTAGGAAAGCCCGCATTTCCCCTGAAACGATCGGATTTCTCTCCACGATTTCTCGGAAGGTCTTGACGCATCGAAATAACGACGCCCACAGACGAAGCATACTCGCGCAGAAACAGCGGGAAAAGAGAAACCTGCCTAATTATCGCGGCTGCGTGGACGAAGAATTGAAAAGCGTTTTTCCGCCCGTCTTCCGTTCCATCGAGATCATATTCATTTCAGTTCGCGTGGAATAATTTCGACTAATTACTCTTATGCTACCGACCCAGGCTGCTCCGTCGAATGTTGTTGGAGACCGTCAGGAATGCTAACCGGCGTGCACGGGGGTTGGGGGGGGGGGGGAGCGCGCGCATAATGATAGTCCTTCCGGAGATAAGTAATGGGTTTCTCGTTTCGATCGGTGCATCGGATAGTTATCAATCTTGCCAACTGAAGCCAGCGACCTGTCATTACGCGTGCTCGTCATTTTGTACGACACTTGTTGTCGTTTTATTTCCCGGGGGACGATTATCTTGGACAATTTTCAGTCACCGAGTATGATGTATTGCTTCTGTCGAAACGGTGTTTCACGGCGCCCGATCGGCATCCCTCGATGGCAGGGATAAAATTTCGGCTCGCCTCGGCGACGTGTGACGGAAATACGGCACGCAGCTACGTGCTAACCGTAGAGTCATCTGAATATTCCGTCGTCATTCCAAAGTAACACCTGAAATGTAGGGATCAGCCGGATGCTCTCCGACTTCGTCGGAACCGAGCACTTTCGAAATGCCAGATCCGTGGAAGTCATCTGGTAAAGTCACGGTAGGCAAACATCGCGGCACGGGGACGCCGGTGAACGCTTCGAACCGGTTTAATTTCGCTAGAAGAGAGGCGTACAAAGGGAACGTGCGTAGAATCTTGTCGTTTCGGGACGCGGCCGGTTTATTTTCGAGTGTTGTTAAATTTAAAACATCTCGTTGCCCCTCCCCCCCCCCCCCCCGGCGCGTCTGTTGACGCAAGCCCTTCTCGAAAACCGGACTCGAGAGGATTACGCGGCTATCCTCCCTTTCATCAGCGTTGCGCGGCTGTTGTCACTTTACCCGGTTCTTCATAACATCCTCGGCCCAGAAGAGAGAGATGGTTGCCGGTCTTTTTGTTTTCCTCCCCGTGGCTTTCCCGTGGCGCAAATGGGGGGACGGACAGCAGCCGTTGCAGCAGCAACCGTGCGCGTTGCTCACTCTTCGCCCCTCATTCGCGCGTTTGTCGTCGAACATTTCTTTTACAACCAGCTTTGCCAACGGCTGCGCCGTCCGTCGGCGTTTCATCATCAGCTACGGCCGGGCCACTTGGCCGGCGGTTTTCCAGCGACGACAAATTCGCCTGGCATCGCGCTTGCGTTGCTTGTCAGCCGGCTGACAGATATGCTCTTCCTTTTCTGATTACCTTTCGCGATTAACGACAGCAATTCTGGCTGGCTAAACCCATCGCCGCGGAGAGCACGGCTATAATTTCTCTTCGTCCACGGGCAGTCGTTCATTTTAGGCTGCGCTCGCTTTCATCGAAATGATACCCTTTTCTCGGCGATGGATTCGGTACCCGGGCTCCACCTACCGAGTACCTTTATTTTAAACGATTTCAAGAACACCAGTCCCTCCTTACCGTGTAAATCATTCCACCCGTTGTAATTCAGTCAAAACTCCCCGCAGATATTTTTAAACAATGTCCGTTCGACCAGCGGAATTGGGCTGGCGCAGCATCGCATCGAACCGCGCGAACGGTTCGCTTATTACTACCCAGCGTGCAATCATTCAGCACGAGCGGGGCTACGCCCGCGTTATAGAGATCTCGGTCGTTTCTTCTAAAATGGAAAGGAGCCGTAACAGAGAGGAGAGGGATGCAATATAGGAAAGCAATCTTCTCCGCGGACTGGCGCGGGGGTTACCGAGAGTGGTGGGTCGGTGGTACTTAGGTACATATCTACGTAGGTAGGTAGTCAGGCTGCAGATCGCGTCCGTCTCGCGTGTCCGCAATTTTTCCGGTAGAATCGTTGCCCGCTCGTTCCATAATGCATGCCGTGCCGCGCGCAATGCTCTATGCGATGCAGCCGTCGCCGGACGTTCTCATACGGAGAGCGACGCCAGGAAGAAAGAGGTGGGTTGGATCGCGCGAGAGGATAGAACGGGACAGAGTGGACGGAAGGACGAGCGAAGGAAGAGGGAAGGAAGGCTGAAGAGGGAGAGAGAGAAAGTTGACGGCCAATGGGAGCGAGAAGGTTTTTCGTTATGATCGTAATCTTAGAACCAGAACAGCCGCGGGCGTCCAGACCAGCCAGACGACCGAACGACCCCGGCGACTCCTAGCGCTCGATTTCTTGTCCCCGCGGACGGTGGGATGCCCGTTTTGCACCCACCCCCGTTGCACACGCTTCCAATCCAACGGCCCGATTTCTTTTATTCGCCTGGTTTAACTTCCACGTCCCCCTTAGAGGCCCTCCACTCCCGTGGCAAACGAACCGGAGCTCTTCCTGCAATATATGGTAATGATGGACGAACGGGGTTGACGTTGAAATCGAACGTCCAGCCGAGTCTGCCGCCCGTTCTAATGGTCATTGCTACCACCGCGCCACCTGCTCGCGCCCTGTTTATGGAGAGTATATTCGACGAGGAGCTTCGTTATCGTTATTGCTCGCCCGGGTAAATTGCGAACGTGGAAGAGGAGCGAGGTCCGACAAGACGAATCGAAGTTGATTAAAGATGTACGCTCGATACATTCCCCCGCTCAGGCTCCAAGGCTTCCCTGTGTATTCAACCACTTGGATGCCTCGCGCCCCTCCGCCTCAGTCAGCCTGAATTCAATTCTCCTGGTCTAATTCTTTTACTCGCTTCGTTTAACTTTGCCCGTTCCGTTCCGGCGCGTCGCCTCGCGGCTGGATCCGTGGCTCGCTGTCTATTTGAGGTCTCTTCTATCGGAAGTGCATTCCGAACGAGCAGCCACGGGACGACGATATTCGCACTTTCTGGGTAGCCTCGATTTAGTTACTCTTAAATCTAGCGGTGTCTGCCATCCCCACACTCCCACGACAACGAGTAGGTACACAATGCGGGGGGGGGGGGGGGAAAGAAGAAACTGGGCACGATTTCGACAAAGCGGGGAAGCTCGAAGAATGCCATACGATGCGCGATTTCAAACGCCAAGCGTTCGGAAGAGAAACAGGGGAAGAGTAGAGACACTCGGCGAAGTGATCCGGGGAGGTGGGTGGTTAATATTTAACAACTCGTATAGAGCGGCCAGGCGAGGGGCGCGCAGAGCAAAACGCTCCGGGTGCCGTCGCTGTGGCTGGCATATGGATAAATAATGCAGTATGATAAATCGTTGCCCGGTTTAGCCGCCTTGGTCTCGTTTCTCTGTCGGTTTAAAAGAAAGTATCGCACGGTCGGGCGGGCGGGCCGCGCGAAAACTCGGCTAATGCGCGATTATTTCAGCTGCACAGGCGGCGGTGGATCGTGGCGAAAACCAGCCCCGAGCGAAATGGTAATGAGATCTTGCGCCCGTGCAGTTAATTTCGGTATCTGCGCGCCCGCTCCCCCGTCCCTCTTCAACCCTCTCGTCGCGCGCCGGATTCGAATGTAATCACGGTGCAGGACCGAATGCAGGACAGGCACAGGCGAGAGGGGGAAAAAAAAAAAGAAAAAAACGAGGAGCAACGAGCAGAATGAAATTCCTTTCCCGCATTGTCGGCGGTTCCCCGCCGCAGTCGGCTAAAGTGGCTGAAAAAGGCGGCCGCCGGGGGGTTCGCATGATAATGCTGCCGGGGTGTACAGAGACCGGGTGCGTGTCTCGTCGTCGTCGCCTGGCGTAACACTTGCTCCGGTAAATCCATTAACGAGCAGTTCGGACGATTGCTGAGTAAATAGCGAATTCCCTAATTCGCCGCGGGATTCCCCTATTTTTTTTTTTTAAGTCTGCTAGCCCTTTCTACTGGAGGGACCCGGGCTCTTGTGCGGGGGATGAAGGGAGGAACGGAGAGGCTATGTTTTGGACGCTACCCAAGCGGGTTCGAGCCGACGGATACTTCGGCGTGCCGCGTTTCCGCATGCAGAATCTATTCCGATCTAAGCGCATCGGAATTTAAATTAGAGTTTAGCCCGGGCGAAGTGGGTGCACGAGGGTAATATGTATGAAACAGAATACAATTTTTCCGTATATTTCGGGGGAGGGGAGGGCGGTTATACATGGAATACTTCCGTGGAATAATTTCTGATAGAGGATCTTCCCATCTGAATAGAAACGAGATTCTTATAGCTTCCTCCGGGTTAGACAGCATTCGATGTAATTCTATTCGGCGAGTGTAATGTTTCCAAATAGCATACGTGTCATTGTGTGACGTTACGTATGTGTTTAGGTTGTCAGATGTTGAATCTGAATTAAACTGGGGAGCCGCATGGGCCCGGAGAAATATTATGGTGCGAATTGAACAATAAATCGCTGAACCTGTTAGAGTTCTCAGTTTATTCCCGCGCTACCGTGAAGATCGCTCGATTGCCATTAATTCTTCCGGGCGGACAATGTCGAGCAGTGTGGGCGCAGTTAAAAGAACGCAACGCGTCGAAACTGAAACAATGACCGCAGCCGCGAATAGCGAGCGCATTGAATGAGCAGAGGGCTTTGGAAAAAAACCTTTTTTTTCCGATGGTACCGCGGTAGGGAGAGGCTCGAAAGAATTTGCGGATATTTGCGGACGCGTGTCCACGTTGAATTCTATTCGATGTTCGCAAACATGCAGTACGCACGGCGGGCTTTATTGTACGAGGTGCACAACCGGCCAAACCTGCTCCGCTCTACGTGCACGCGGACTGTTCCGTGAATAAATGATATGTTTAGTAATGCCACGTCGCAGTGTACTACTCGAGGCATTCATAGGGCCGAGGGGAATCGCGAGACGCGGACAAATAGTCGGCTGGCTTGATAAATCATGGAAGAATCAGGTGATCTGCAATATTCAATCGTAGATCGTTGCTTTTCAACCGATTCACGTCCGAGTCCCACGGTAGGTATTCTTTTTAAGCACAATGGCTAGCAAGCAAGCTGCTCGATTTTTCCTTTCAAATCGGTTTTTCCATTTAACCGAAGAGAAAGCATTTTTTCATGTCATTATCCCGCCATACTTGATATCAAAGTAAGTACAGGGTAAACTGTACAATGATTGGCACCCTAAGCCGAAATCCCAATTGGAATGTCTATATTTTTTTCTGAAGCTTTTGTCTTAATTTTCAGTTATTATAAATGTTTATGGATTTCTTAATACAATAAAATATCTCGGGTACCTGTTAAGTCTTTTATTTGAAAAATATTCAATGAAAACAAAAATAGACATAAAAGTACAATCATTGGCACCCTAAAATTTGAGGTTCTATAGGAAAACATGTAGTTAAGAACAAAGTTTAAAGTGTTTAAACAGACTATTTGATTCATTATTAAATACCTACAACACTTAGTAAATCTGCATTTCATTTAGTTATAAAGTAACAAAATATAGTTAGCTACCCCTTATCAAATTTTTTAGAAAACACCTAAAACTCAGCCCTTTGTCCCACATTGTGGTGTTACCAGATGTAAAATGTGTAGTTCAACGACTGGACTTTGCAGTGTTGTTGTGAAAGAAAAATAAGAAATTGTAAAAAAGTACTTCCTAAGCTTGTGCTTCTTAATATTTCACATTTTAATCAGGAGTGCCAACTTAGTTAGTACAGTTTACCCTATATATGGCCAGACCGAATGCACAAGAGAGGTGTTAAAAAATAAATAAACGTTTCATTTGTATTCCATCCATGGATGGATCAGTTTCATTTGAATCTCATTTAAAGTTAATCCCGCTTCAATTTAAATCACTTCTGAATCAGTGGCCCAGCTCAGCGGCCCCATTCAATTTATAATTACTAGCATTAGCCTCTCGCGACTAGTATCAAGTTGCACGTCAAAGTCCTGGACCTCTCCATTTCTTACTACAGTTTTTTTTTTATAGAATCCATTCACTACTATCCAAGCATCCCGGAACGTTAGAATCGACTTCCAGCGACTTAAACCTGTTTTCTTCGCACTCGTAGTCACGTTCGATTTCGACCAACATACAACTGACTACGATTCATACTTTTTCCCTCGACATACATAGCTGGAAATCCCCGCGAGCTATCGGTGGTTTCTCGACCGGTGCAGAGACGCCGCGTATAAAATCACCGACGAGCCCCTGGGACCACGCAGCGCAACGACGAACAGCATCTCCGGTGAAAAGAAACAGATCCAGGGTGGGGAGGAAAAACATCCAGAGACGATAAAAACACCCGAAGCTCCGCGAAAGTGCTTAGCGGCCGTGTGCAGCGTTCTTGCGTAAAAATGCTAGCTGTGCATCTGCATACGCGGCACTGCCCGCTGCACCCACGTTGCACAAGTGGCGCTGGGGGGGCTGAGAGAGGGGGGAGGATGGGTGGTGTATAACTGTGCAGAGGCTATTCCCAAGGCACTTCTGCCATGGGATCCCCCCAATGCGATTTTACCCACCGTAAATAGGATTCAGCGTAAATGCAGTTACCTATACACACGCACCACGCACGCTCGAGTAAATGTTGTGTCGCGACACTGTTTAAAAGTCCCCCACCCTGCCAGCCCCCGACCCTCCTTTTACATGCATCTGCATGATATTCTCGTCGCGGCGAAATCTGTGCTCCACGAATGCCAAGCGCACTTGCGATACACGGAGATTCTCCTTTTCATCCTAGACTCCTCGGGTTGATGAAGAAGCCGTTTCGTCTTTGAGGGGGCTTTTGGGTAGTGGATGAAAATGACGATCCACTTCGCATCGAGGCTGTTACGCGTTGGCTAACTAACAATTTAGCTAACGAGGGTAACGAAGCTTGTAACGGAAATATTGCTCTCTCCTCGAAGCCTAGCGTTGCGCAAGGAATCGAACTCCGGCTGGTCGACCAGCTGATTACTGCCACGGAATTCGACTTGCAAACGACATCACGGATGGAGATTGACGTGAAAATACACGACGATTTCCCAGCGAGGCGGCCGGGTTTGTTCAATGAAATTTTCACGAGTAATTACGAGCTGCCGGGCAATGTTTGCCGTTTTTCCCTCGACATTCTATTCGGGTCGCCAGGACTGACGGTGGTTGCGAACTTCCGACGAAACAATCGAGGCAATCCTCTCTCGGGTACAACATTTAATATCGTTAGATCGTTTGCTTTGCGCGGCACTGTGCAGCCACGGGAAACGAAAACGTTCCTCCGAGAGGTGAATCCTGTCCCTCGGAGTTTCAATAAATTCCGCGCCGGGCTCCGCTTTAAAAACCGATTCCGTTTAATGCCCGTAGATGGAAATAATTGATAAGGTTCGCCCGAGTATTAGTATAATTCCATCGCTGGCGCTCGAGCCCCGGCGGCGGGTGCGGAAAACGGGGCACCCAATTTTTCCCTCTTTTTTTTTCTCTTTCTTTCATATCGCAGAGCCAGCGGTGGGTGGGGTCGCGCAGTTGCGATCACCTTTTCAACGACGAACGCTTTCAGTTAGTCGATTCCATTATTGACTCTGCACAGCTACTTATCGGATCAGAATAGCAGCCCCGTGTTATGGCATTTGGAACGAAGTCGGGTGTTCCCAGGTCCCGCGTTGTTGGAGAAGAGAGAGAGAGGAAAGCCGTGTAAGAGGTTTCCCATCGGACGCGACGCCTCGCATGCCGATTCGCCTTTTTGAGGATCTTCCCTTGCCATTTGACGCGGTTCGCGGGCTATCCAGACCACCCCGGGATGAGAGGCAGCGGCGAAATCAGAATCCCCCCTCGCGCGAAGAACTATTTAGGATTCCATTTATAGAGGATATCTACGTTTCAGAGTCTCGCCTCGAACCGCGCATTCCGAATTGAATAAAATTGAATGCCACAAATCGTGCGAAGGCGCGCTATCCGGGCTTTGATATCGTCGTTCTCGTGTAAATTACATTACACCGCGGATGTTTGAGAAATATTTTAAGATAAAGGGTGGGACGGGTTACGGAGTGAATAAAGAGTGGATGGGTCTGAGCGGTTGCGAGGAAACTACCTTCGGGATATATCGCCTTTGTGATTCCGTGGCTTCTTGGTTCGGCTGAAAGGCACTCCCGCTATCTCCCGAACCATTCGTCAAAAGATAATATTGATTTTACAATGAATACGAGCACGATTTCGAACGGAATATCTCCGCCCGGGCCCAGAAAAAGGGGGGGCGACGGTGCCGCGGCGGTTGGAGGTGGAGGAAAAATATTTGAGGAGGAATTAATCTTGTTACAAATTGGATTATAATGACGCCTGTAATTACGTCGCTGGCGCTCAGGGGTGTCCCATGGTGGGACCAGCGTAATGGCATTCAGCGCGAGGGTTTTGTAGCCGGTCGCGAAATATATGTATGCCTGGAACGACTCCACGGAAGATTCTCTCACTGTATACTTGAATGGCTTCAAAAGATTTCTCGGCCCGAAGCCATGCCTCGCATGCTGATTCCTCTCTCTGCCCGACGTCTTTGGAGCTGTTCGGCGCCCCGGGCTGCGTCTAGACTCTCCAGACGAGATTACTCAGACCCAAATCCTTCCGAGAAGGACCATTTAAATCTTAAAATTCAGACGAGTCACCCTCGAACGATTTTAATGGCACTAATACGATTGTCGTCCCGATTTAACGTGAGTGCCATCAAATCGTCTGCCCTCCATTCCCCCTTATTAACCATTTCCATCGACAATGTCTTCTGGAGGTAATGTGGCGGCGCTGAAATTGATTTTGTAAGTGGTGGGGGACCACTGCTTAAACGCAGCTACTCCGATAATTTCGCGATAGTGGATCGCATGGTTTCGCTGTCGAAGTATGCATACCTAATTCTCGACACATCCGGGACATTGTCACGTACGGGATATCAAAGCAGAGTCTTCTTCCAACCGACTCGCGTGTCGCACGTTCGTTTTCGAGCTCTCGCAGTATTCGCTTCTTTATATTGAATCTTTCCTTGACAATGCTCTAAATTAATACCGAAACGTTGGAAATTTATATAAATCATTGAATTAATTGCAAAATAGCTTGATTGTTAGTGTTTTAAAGTGACCGAACCATTGCGCCGAAACCATATCTATTAACAATCCCGGTCGAAATTAAATTTATAAATAACTTTCAAAGCATAGTATATTACGAAGAACCTAAAGCAATTAAAAATACGTAGGTACACGTATGTTACGGTTAAGGCTTGAAAGAATTTCGTACAGATTGCAGTGAAAGTATTAATACCGTCACAAAGTCTAGTGCAGTCGTGATGCATCGAGATGTCGTGGACAGTAAAGATCGTATACCACCCAGTTTGTCTCGGGGGAGAGTGGAAACAATCTCTCGAGGAACAGGAACAATAAAAACACCCAGGAGGATCTGAGGGGGGGACGCTGCAGGCTAGGAGCGTGCGCGCGCGAGTGATGGATCGCGTCTCGTTTCGCGAATATAGATCGGTATTATAATGCGTTCGTTCTCCCCGTCGATCGGTGTCCTCCTGAAAGGGAGTCGAGGAGCTACTTTCTCGGTAGGGACCTCGATGGGACTGTCTGATACTGTCAGGACTCTGGTCGGCTGGGCGTGAACGTACCTCTCTCTTTCTCCCCCCCCCCCCTCTCTCTCTGTCTTTTCCTCCCTCGTCGAGATCGCTGGAACAGCGACGATTATCTTCCTCGACTTCCTCGACGCGTCGCGTCAGGTGGTTAACAATTTTTTAACGAGGCCAGAGGCCTGCTGTAACTTTTGCTCGTTAACCGGTAGGAGGACGACCATTCGATGGCAGATGTTATTAAATTATTGTTAATTCGACGCGAATCCGTGGGGCCGTTACAGGGCGCGACGACCGGGAATGCCGCGTGACGTGAATTATTGGAACGCTAAAATCCGCTGTCATTACTGTCGTTTAATTATTAAATAACGCGGTGGCCGCGGGGATAAACGATCCAACGGGGCGAACAATGTTACCTTTCCCCGAATACTCGTATACGGGGCGTTCACTAATTCTCCTGTCTCCAATTAATCTCGCGAAATAAAGCGAGGCCAGGGAAGCCTGCATTCTTCGCGAACGGAACGACTCGCTTCGGGAGCGAGCGAAGTGAAAAAGTTAGAAACACGACCGAAGGCAGCTTATGGATTATTGAACGTCGTTATCGAGGCACGGTTAGCGCGGCGCGAACGATTTTCAGGCTGCATTATACAACGCAATTATCATATTTTATAAAGCTGTTCTGCCCCTGCGACTCGGGGGCCCCGCGCTCGCTGCATAAAGCAACGATTTAATAACAATTTACACAGCGCTATTCGTTAGAGGGATTAATGGAACGGTGTGCATGTCGAATGATTGCCGCTGTCACGAATCGCTACACGTCTCGTAAATACGTCACCCTGTTATCAGTGGCCGATAGGGCTCCGACAACTGATTCGATACGTATGCAAATTCATGGACAGGTGAACGCATAGTTATTGAGCCGTGAAATATGATTCGTCGATAAATAACAATAACATGGGAGGGACGATCGTGATGGAATTACAATTCCCATGGGTCGCAGTCGAACGAAGATGAAAATCCAAAGTAGACCGGGTTTCGCTGTTTGGGGGAGTACCGGATAAGACAACTCAGTCTGGCAATTTACGATCGAGACTTGCAACGAACTTACCGCGAACCGGACAGACGAGAAGTCTTAATGATAGTCGAGACGATGGTTCAATTTCAATTTCAATTTCAAACACTCGATGGCTAGTCAAACCACTATTAATCTTACTAAAAAAGGCTCTATCATATTAATCTCTAACGAGAATAGCGTAGATGTCTGCCGCGGTTAAAATACAGCGCTGATAAAGTGCATCCGAGACATTTTTTATTCTGATAAAATTTTACTCCCGAAACGGTGTCGCGAACGTGACCGTTTAAGGATTTCTGATGAGGTCAGCTGCAGTGTCCTCCTGCCCTGACAACCTAGCGAGGGACGATCCCAGAGATACGCGAGTTTCCCTTACAAAATGGACCAGCTTCCAGCTATCTCGGGAATCCATTCGACCTCCACAATGTCCATGTGTCATCCAGTTAAGCACATTATTCCTCGACGTGAATATTTCCTCGGTGGACTAGCTGCGATCGCAGTTTCACGGCCGCTCGGGCAGTATCGTTCTTGAGGAGTGCCTAATTAGCAGAAATTAGATGTAGTTCGATAAGTTTCGCCGGGGCGGGGGGGGGGGGGGGGGAGCTAGGATTTGGTGAAACGTTGCTTCCACAGGAAGGAAAGTTACCCAGGGGTCGGCCAAATTGGGTACAACTTCTATTGGTCCTTCGGAAAGGACGGCAGGATTCGCCGATTGTGTTGCGGCTAAGCCAATTACTGATACGGGCTTTGTCTTCTACCTCTGTCCGCGCGATGTATCTTCCTAATGGGACGATTCTTTAAGCAAAGCCAATAAACGCTAGTCTTTTAATTTTTAATGCCTCGTCTCTGCCCTCAATCTGCGCGGGCAAGGGAATAAAGTAAAAGGATAATAAATGATGGAAAGATAACGGGAAGAGGGGGGGGGGGGGGGGACGTCGAAGCAAATGTAACGTTAACTCCGGACTTATTGCGGTCCTTTTGATTTCCCCGCCTAATTATGAACTCGTCGTAAGAGGATTTGCCGATTCATCCTTCGGGTTCGTTTGCAGTAAGTAATTGCATTTTTAAGCGCGCTGCCCGACTTGTTGTACGTAATGAAAAATCCCCGGTGCACTCCCATTGCTTGTTCCCTTTTAATCTGTCCACTGGCATTTATGAATTCCTTTTTTTTTTCAATTGTAATTACTCCCCGGGCGCGGACTTAGCGACGTCAAAGGAGGAGGAGGATCAGCGAGGAGGATTCGTAACGCCGCGCCGCCGCGAGAAACGCACGAAAAATCGTTCCGCCGCGACGCGTCCCCATTTCCCGATGAAGAAGGAGTCTCGGTGGAGGGTCGGTTTGATCTTGTTGCACTTAGCCGAGAGGCACTTTAAATACCACCAGTCGGCCGGATGATGATCCCGTCACGCGAACGAGCGCGGACTTTCACTCGAGACAGAGAGAAGCCGCACCAGTGTTGACGTTCCTCGAGTGGCCGACGGGGGTGAAGCTGATGGGACCGGAGACGCGCATCGTCATATTCTCCTATCACCCGTAACTGGCCCCAACGTTTCGGAAACGTACAGCCCGCGCGGGATCGCGAGGCGACCAGCGGCGCTTTAAAACGTCTGGCAGAAGAACCAGCAATCGAGCCGACCTCTCTCGCTGATGTTTGCTCAGCGGGGACTGGGATTCCGCGAAAGGGATTAATGACAAGAAGAGACAGCCCGCCTGGCGGACCTTGGTGTTCTTTGCCTGGTGGCGCAGCTGGGTAAAAAGTCGCTTCGACACGTTCAACGTAATTAATCTAATTTCTTGCCGCTTGTTCGTGTTGCTCCTTGGATGACTGTATTATGTAGGGGAGTCTTCTTCTTCATTAATACTGAGCAATGTTACTTGGGTGCTGGAGCAGTGTAAATCCTCTGCTAAACAATTGACATCAAGCCTCGGGAAGAAAATGAAAGATTCTAACAATTTTCTCTGATATGTTTAATACAATGCCCTAACTTAATCTAGTAGAAAAGGATTGTTCCAAAGAGACATGCACGTATTGCTCTCTTTTGCGGGCCCTGATCCGAGTAACGTCAGAGAAATCCTTAATAATTGTTTCTCCTGCTGCCGTTATCCGCGGGAACTAGGGGACGGACAAAAGGGGACTCAGTGGTTAAGTGGTGGCGCGATACAAAGGATCAAATCTGCCAGCTCTTAACGATCCCCGGCTTAGAATGCAATCCTCGAGGTGAAACTGGCTTACGCGACTCTCGGACACCGACCTCCTAGCGAACAGACGAGGGGGATGGACGCCGCGGCGAAGATGCCGGTGCAGGCAACGAAACGGATAGGGAAGCCCTCGGTTCTGGTCGACGGATAGAGAGGGATTGCAGGAGGACTTCAGCCCCTTTCTACTTCGTTGTTCGTCCTTCCATATCTCCGGTTGTAACAAGTGCTGGCGTAAAAGTCGACTTTGCCGAGTCAGCTTTAGCGGCCGTGTGTGTCTAGTTCCACCTCGTCTCTTACGGCTTCGTACAACCCTATCCTCCGTCTTTCACCCTCCCTACCCCCCCTCTGTCCGTCCCTCGCGAGCCTAGCATTGTATCGAAATTCCCGAGAGCCTTTCCTGCACCGGGACAGAACAAAAATGCTGGTGCACGGTCGGCTCCTCTTCAAAGACCGCTAGGCGCACACCGCCTCCTATCCCCCTCCCCCTCCGGAGAAACGCCTGAATCGCTCGCGACTGTCGCGCAGTCGAAGCTTTTACGCCGGGGATGGACTTACCTTGCAAGCACACCCTGTGAAACCGGTGTATTGACTTCTTTATCGCGGATTACAGGCCGTACGCCTTTTGTCCGGTAATCCTTTTCAAATGGACCCGGAAATTGTCCCGTCGTACAGGAATTCTCTTCGGCGTTCGCCGGTGTACAGAGGCACGCGCCAGACCTGATCACTTGCTGTCTCGAGGTTTTGCTTGAAACGTTTACAGAAGCTCGCGATTCAAAGTGAGGATGAAAGTCAAATACCCAGCTTTCGGCTATTGGTTCGATTGATTAGATCATTGATTGGATCATTCGCCCGACATCTGACTGGCAATCTTCTAACACATATTTTATTGCTAAATTCACTTTCCGTTGGGAAATAGAAGATTCATGAGGATTTAAATGATACGCGGGTAACGACAGCACGCTACATAATTTAGCAAACTTAATTGGGCCAAAGTGACAAGTCGCGGTGTTGATTTTTTTAAGAGATTCAATTTTGTTGGATTCCGTAGCAGGGAGTCGAGTACAGCACGTTAAATACTAATTGTAAGTCTCGCGAGAGGTTTTTATTTTAAAACTTCTATGTACCGAGTTTGACAGAGGTTCCGCTCTTAAATGCTAGAATACTCTGCGCGTTTTAGGATTTTAAAATGAGATTGGGGGTGGTGGAAGGAGGAATAAGGGTGACGCGGAAGGAACTATGGACGGTGCAAGGGTCGATGGTAGGGTGAATGTACCAGTAAATGGACATTTTTTATTAAAATGAGTAAAATAAATTATTAGAGACTTGTTCTAATTTCTTGCTTCATATTCAAACAATTTTTCCAACACGTGGAATCAATCGCGCTGCAAACAGAATTGTATAAAAGTGTCCATTCATTAGCCTTAATGTGTTCATTTACCGGTGGTTTACCCTAGCGACTGAAGTTGTAATCGCCCTGCACAATATTTGCAAAGGTGACTACTCCAGCCATGATGTTAGCATCCAACAATTTATCGCACTATCCAATGACATTTTCAACGTCTCCGAAATACATTACATTAACGAGGTCAATGATTCCCCTTAAAAGGCAAACAGTGTCAACCATTAATTCTTACTTGTCTTCCCGCGGAGTCTTCTTGCGGAGGCAGGGCATTGTTCATGAAACTACCTGGTTCTGCGGGAGAACGAACAGTTTTCGTTATAAAAGTCACGCGCGCGCCATTATATCACTCCCGGGGTATTTTTTCCGCGAGCGGTGCCCGGAACTTCGGGGTTAACGCGTGGAGAACGAGACTGGTCCCATCAAGATTTCAGGAACCGGCTACTTTCTTGCTACCTTCCTGCGCGGAGCGTGCGTGACACGTTTTTATGCCAGCGGCCGCGATCCGGTTGAGGATGAGATTCCTCATTTCGCGAGATACATGTTTACGGCGCTGCCACGGCAGCACATCAACCGAGACGAACACGTTGACGGTGTTACGGGGCTGCCGTAGGTGTGCGGCTTGACCGAAATCATCTTCCTGCTTTTAGTCCAATTATTCCACCGCCGCCATTCACCTTCCACCTCTCCCTGTACGTTCGTATTTTTCGGCGCCCGCGGCCAGAGCCGTTGTCTCATCGCAGCTCCTCTTACCGAGAGAAATATTAATTTCGTCGTAAAAGAAACGCCACGTTCTGATAGGTCGTAACCCGCGCAACTCATCAAAGATGTTCTGTCTAGCTGGGCGCGCGAAAAGCTAACCTAGCCGGGTACGTGTTTTATCTTTCTAAAAGAACAGTCATTATCTATCTTGCTTTCCCTCGCCTTTTTCATCCTCTCGTGGCCCCGGGCTGATCTTATAAGGCGCGCGAGGGCCATATCTCTAGATATAGCTTAATGCCATTGTGGCGGTTGCGGAGCGCCAGAAATTCCTCGGGAACGTTGTTTTCTCCCGCTTCGTTCCCCGGCCGATGTCGGAGCTACCTTATAAGGACCCGTAACGGGGCGTAATATTCCTGAAACACCTCTCGTCGCGATTATCGACCTCCGCGCAATAAACCGCGAAGGGATAAGGTCTCGTTTCGAAGCCAAAAGTTGGCCGGCACAGCTGAACGGGCGAGCAACAGTCCCATAGAAAAGTGCCAAACAAGGAAAAGCATCTGCATCGCGCGGAGAATGAATCTCTGCAGACGCGAGCCAGTCCCCCTATCCAGAGGAAGATTCATCGAGTATCTCGGCCCGCTGTTCGATTCTCATTTCCCAGCTCTGTTTCATCTTATAAGGCGAGCGTCCACGTCCCGCGGACCCAGCTGTTGCTGTTCGCCGCGGTTGCTCTTCTTGAAGAGTCCTCCCCGAGGTCCCTCGTCCGATCTCTCGCGTCCCCGTGCCCTCGCTCTGGTCCTTTTTCTCATCCTCCATCTCGGGTAGCCGTGGTACGCCGACAACGGTGCGTGAATGTGTATCAGGAATGATGCATGGAGGCCGAAGGACAGGGGAAGGTGGAACCGTGGTGGGTAAGGGGGGGTGGGGGACGAGAAGGTGGAGGCCTAAGAGGCATGAACGAAGGCATGCCGGGGGAGGGGGGAGGGTAGGGGGAGGAAACTAGTTATGGTAATGAGGAGATGCAATGATAGCTCCGCGTCCGCTCCAGCTTTGCTCTGGCCCGCTTGACTCCCTTACCTTCGCTCTGCCCGTATGGCAATGATCTTCGAGACCGCTTACACCTTTTACGCCTTATTGTCCGAGAGATGGCTGTTATCCGTGTGAGAGGCCGCAATCTGTGGCATCGCGACCGCGTCTCACCGCGCGCCCGTTCACGTTCACGGTTTCGCGAGCCTGTGTCTGCGCGGCCGCTGCTCTTCGCCCCCTCTGTGCCCGTGCACCCTCGTATAATGGGATGGGCTGCTCACTTTAAACACGGTAAATAACTCCCGCAGTGGCGCCGCATTATCTGGAACGCGGCCCGAGCGTAATTTCCAGATGCGAGGCGGATGGAAGTTTTTTGGACGTCCACCGTTCCGACGCGCTGTGTACGCGCGCGATCCTCCCTGCCGCGGTGGATGCCCCTCCTGATGGTTCTTGGGCAAGACGTCAAGACTGCTGCCGTTCGCCGCGGGATGATTACTCCGCGCGGTCTCACGTACCAACCCAACTATAACTCCGCCATTCCGTCCGGGAAGGAAAACTCCGTTTCTTCGTCGCTGTTAGGCTGTCGCGAATTCGAATAACATCTGGCTTCGTCAGGAGCCTTACCTGGACGAATCGCAGAGTTTTACCCCCTAGAAATAAACACAGCACCCGACCGTGTACCGACTAAGATGGCTTTACAGCTGGCACACTTTCAGATTGCCGTTGCATAAGGACGCAGCTCACGTACGGAACACTGGCGCTACGTAAACTGCGACCATTAATCGATTCCGAACGGTAGTCACGATCGTACATCGAAGGTAGCCTGAATAATTGAGTCGGAACGGTTGCGAGAGATCGCGAGAGATTAATTTGGCCCGGCGAGGAATTAAAGCCGTATCGTGTTTCCGTTGAAAGGAACAAACTGGCCGCTGCGCCTGAGTCACGATCGCCGTGTTAACGTCCAGTGGGAGGGAGATTCCAGCGTGCCCCGGTGCTATAGCAGCCCCGATAGCATCTCGAGAATCTTTCGAATTCCTTTCCGCGGCCTGCGGCGGGAACGAATTATCTGTAAATTCGACAAATTATCAGCCGTATCGTTCACACGCAATAGCACCGCGAGGAACGCGCCGGCTCGCGTCGCGGCGCAGGTTCCGGGGACGACCGTGGGCTTGTTAAAAGATTATCGGACGGTGGTGAAAGCCGACGGGGTCGTCGGTTTTCGTCGGGCTCGAGATAAATTCCGGCTATTCGGCTACTTAACTCGTATTACGGCTAATTGGTAGAACGGCTGCGTCCGTTTAATGGCTCACTCCTTAACGACGCCTACCATTTCTACCTCGGGAGCTCTCGCTGTTCAGCGCGCTACAGTGTCACGCCTCACGACCAATTAGTCCACGGGGCTGCGTTACGGTGGCAATAATCGTTAATAGATTAATTACACCGGTGGCACTTATTCATTGGCGTGCTGGTTTCTTGCCGAGCCGTCCCGGCCAGGCCCATAAGTTAAGGAGTTTGAAGTAATTAAGAAACATCGCAGCTACCGCCTGTCAGCTCGCGATTGCGTCATTTTTTCTGGCCTCGTTGCGCATTGCTACGTGAAATTAAGGACGCCCGCTTGGATGAACGTAACGGACGGGATGGAGTCGTGATTCACGCTTTCGTTTATGTAACAAAGTAGCTAGGGACCAAATTGCATTCGGAAAATCTTGAATCTGATTATCTCTTCTATCTCGGCCCCCCCGGTAATATCGTCCGCGAAACGTCCCCACTCGACGATCCAACTTAATTGAAACATATTTAATACTCCCAACGAGCGAGGCCGGCTCGGCGACAATCGCGGGGAGCCAGCCGAGCGTAGAATCTCCCATTGCGATCCGTTCCCGCGGACACGCGGGCCGGTACATACCTACAATTCAATTCCCCGCTAGTAACGAGACTCACGTAACCGCTGCGGTTTCCTATCCGCCACGGCATTGTGCCGGCGTGGAAAAAGGGGGCCCCTGGATTTTCTGCGGCGGCCGTTGTCATCCGATTATGATGGCAAGAGCCTACGCCATTACCGGGTTGACAAGCAGGGGCCCCCGGTCGTAAGTTACTTTTTGCACCGTTTCGCTCGCCGGCTAATGTATTGCGTCCGTGATGAAGAGAAGGCGGCCCCGGCACCTGGCATTCGGCTCGCTTCCTCGCCGGGACAAAGCTTTTGCCGGGGCCATGGACATCCTGCGTGCAGTAATGAGCCGCAATAAGACGGCGGGGAAGAAAAACGGGGTCTGGCCCCTCGTCTCTTTCTGCCGGCTGCAAGAGTCGTCCTCTTCTTCCCGTCCCCCGCTACATTCTCTTTATTCGCCGCCCTCCCGACGGCGTCTCGCCGCGAGACGCAACAAGAAACGGCGAAAAGAGACGTCGAACTGTGACGTGGGAGGAAACGTAGCGTGATACCGGGCCACTTGGCCGTGTATAACGTTATCCATCCACTCTCTCCTCCGCTTCTACCCTCCTCATCCTCCCGCCGCGACGCTTTATTCCTGTCCCGGCAAGATAGCAGTGTTTTTCCTTCGTGCCGCTGACAGTTCCGCTACTCCGGCTGACGGCGCAGTTACTCGAGGATTGGCCGACGAGGGACGGACAATCGGGCGCAATTCGCTTGGTGTTTCCACTTCGGGACAACAACGGGCCGTGTTAGCGGGGAAAATGGCAGCAGGATGGGAGGAGAGACAAGCCGAGCCGCGGACGCCTTCCCTGTAGCTAGACTGTGACGTGCGCCGTTGCGAGTGCCTTGGAAGTGGGACCCCCTTGTAAATTGTACGGGACGTCTTCTTTTAACGTGAAATGCACGCTGAACCCGGGGAATTGAAGGAGGTGGAAGTGCATCGAGGGAAGATGGGACGTTGGTTGCGGGGGAAGATTATTAGATGGGGACTGTACGAGTAATACAAGCTCATCTCTGATGCTATCTCATATTCTAGCTCTAGATCTCTCTCTTCAAGTTTCAACATAGATTGTTACGGAGTCAACATTTATTCAAGCGATCCTACGGACGAAAGTCCAAGATTAGGAATAGCTCCGAGGAAGTGCGCGCTACCGAAACACAGCCGTAGCCTGTAGTTATCTCTGTCATCTGTATCTGATACGTCTTCCCCATGTCGTGGAGACTCTGCAGTTGCCATAAAAAGGGCACTCTTCCCGCGGAATAGAGGCGGAGCATCAGCCTCGATAAATCCCGGGCTCCCCGAGTGATTTATATTTTACGACAGAGCAATTTACACCTTCCTTATCAATACGTTCGCAATGAATCGGAGAGGGTAAAGCCCAAGCAAACGTTTTTGTTTATTGCGGCGATAAAAATTTTATCAACGCGGCGGTGGGTGGGCGCCCGTGATGTTACCGGGTGAAAATCGTCGGGTCGGAACGATACACCGTCGATACGATTAATTCGTCGCTGGCGTTACGTGCCGATGATCCCTCGCTGCAATTCGAACGAGATTCCAGCCAGAGAAATTCACTTTCGCGCGGGGCTCCTCTCGGATTGCTAGCGAGCGGGAAGAAATTGGCACGAGCTGCGAGGGAGGTTAGATAGAGGAACAGTATTTCCCTGGAGATGGATGAAAAAAGAGGCACGGGTGGAAAGTGGGACGGATAAATGGACGTCATCCGTCCGACTGCTAGGTAGGGGGAGTACATAAATTATCAGGAGAAGCCACTGGATGTTTCTCCCTTTCGGACGATCGATGAAGAATTAGCGAAACTCTTTCTGAATTATTGTGTCGTTCCTGTTTAGTCTTAGACCACGAACTTAGAACTTCTACAAATCAGTTGCTAGGGTCAGTGACCCAATTACGGACAGATTAGTGGCACTCCGGGCCTTTTGTTCTTTTGAAATAATGACAAATTAGGGATAATTGTTTCTTTTTTCGTGCCCTCTAGTAAGTTTAATGGGTCCGGAACCCACTAAAAATAATTTTGTCTGGAATAATTAAAAATTAGCGGAATACCGATCAATCGAAAAAAAAAACAGATTTTTGCACCTTTTACGGAGTCTTTAAAACTGGAGTCCCAATTACGGATTCGAGACCCCATGATTCCGTTTTGTAGGTTTTAGACGTCGCACTTTTGGTTGTTTGCTCATATTCCGAAATAAACAAATAAAAGTAAATACAATTTTGGTATTTTTTATAAATTAAGAACCTATGTAATCACTGATTGTATATACTTACATTATAAATTGCAGTAACTATTAATTGGATACAATTTCAGATAATAAAATCAGTAAATGTCAAGTTCGCGAAAACTGTATCGATTACTGACTCCGTAATAGGAACATATTAAATAAATCGGTACTAGTTTCGTTTACAATTTCATATTAAATAAATCGTTACAATTTCGTTTATACGAAATATCTAGGTAATATTTACTCATAAAAAGAAAATCGAAACTTCATTCCATAAAAGTATACATTTATCTTTACTTATATACAGACGCGACTTCTTAGCACTTTCACTTAGCTGTTTCAAGAATCACGACAAAATTGCCAGGATCAGTATTAAAATACGAAATTTAATAAATACAAAAGTTTAAACTAAAAATGTTTTAATTCTCCCGAATAAAATCAGCGTGGAACTTTATGAAAAAAAAATTATTTCAGGTGTTGTATAAATACAGTGTTTTTAATTCATAAAAATATAGTTAGCCCACCGTAATAGGGACACCATCCGTAATTGGGTCACTTACCCCAGACGAAAACACAAAACAGCCGTCCAGTAGCTGCTGCCCAACCTACCCAGACTGATTCAATATCAGAATACATACTGACCACAGGTACAGCGGTATTTCTCTCCTCAAAGCTCTCGTTTCTCACAATCAGCCTGCGACTATCCCAGTATCACCGCGAGACGTCCATAATATAATCGAACCGGCATAACACTCCCGTTCTCTGGTGTGAGGAAGCAAGAGTATCAATGGCGAACCCTCGCCCCTCCCAACCGCCCAGTCTCTTTGCAATTATATCCGCGTTACACCGCAACTTTTTCCACCGTGCCTCTGCTCGGAGAAACGTTGTCGCTCCCCTTTCCCAGGGCGAATCGCGAGCACTCCGCGGTCTGTAACCGCGGAAGATGTATCGATTGGACGGTGGACGACGAACCTAGCTGGCCGTGGGTAACACGAGCCCCCGCCATGACGGCGTTTGGATGCTTTCGCGGTGGTTCGCGGGCGACCTCGCCGAGACAGATTTCAACCAGAGAGTTTCGGAAACCAGAGATGCACCACACGTGTGCGCGACAAAAAGGGGACGAGTCGCGGTCAGGGGCAGGGTGTTCGCGCGACCTCCACTCGATCGAGAGACACGTCGTATGCACATATATATCGACGGAGGGCAAATCGAGGCATGTGCGGCACGGAATCCCAGCCCGAAGGTTCACGCGGAGAATTTCGGTGGCTTTATGACGGTAATCTCACAAAGGAGCCGGATGATTTTCGGCTGCTTGACATTCCTGGGATCTGGGGGCCCAGGCCCTGTGCGTTCGCCGAACCGTTGATCGTCGCTCGCCCGGGCTCTGCCGTTCGGCTTCCTGCTTGAATGCCGCGCGTTCACCGGTGCATATGCGTGCGTGCACCAAAGGTCACGTAAGTGGATTAGTCCCGTGCCGCGGACGACACGCCGCGCGTTCCCCACCCGCCCAGCCGCCGGAAGTAGTTTACGCGCTAATTCGATCGCGTATTAGTCGCTCGTGAAAGCTTTATAAATACTGCGCCGCTATCGCCACCCGGTGCCCTTCATTTACCCTTTGAATCGATTACGGGGGCGACGTCACCACCGCGCGGAAATTATAATTGCTATCGACCGCTCGACGCTTGGCGTGCCCCGACGAATCCTCCGATTGATTCTCAGGCGAAAAAAAGGGGCAAAAAGTTGTCGGCCAAGCGTTCCGAGTATGGGCGGGAAATAAATTAGCACCGCGAAGAATGTCAATTCCGATGCAAGCAGGATCGCTCGTTAAAACGCTTTGCGAACGGCGGCCGAGCGTTTGCGGCCTCGAGGTCGGCTGCCTAGGGGGTGGTTAGCTACGATCAGCCCGGCGTGTATCAGTGATGCTGGAATTGCGGAATATTCTGCGGCCTGGCAAATCGTTTTTCAATAATTGCTCGCCACCGCGTGCCGCAAGTACGAGCCATCGCGAAGGCGATAGGGGGAAAAACGCTGCTCGGTTTAACGTGCTCCTACCCTCGCATCGCCTTCCTTCAAATTTGCGAGGTCGAATCGAATGAACGGCGGCCGCGGAATTCCTCACTGCTAGACAAAATCTTCTTTAAATTGTTTTGCCTGCTTCTGGTCTTAGCTTCTCGTTATGAATAGATATGCATTGGGGCTGTTAGATCAAGTCAATTTCGATAACGATGATATTCATATTTTAGGATTGATCAGGAGCATTAAGGATGTATTGGACCTATTTTCAAAATAGTTCCAAGTTGATGAAAATTTCTGAGATTGTTCTTTTTGCCTTCCTGGTGTGCTACATAAATTTTAAATGAATTCACTAAACGGGTACTGAGTTATAACGATTTTAATTTTCACTGATTTTACACGTACTCTTATGGAAAGAGACGATCTTGACGAATAAACCATCTGAAAAAATGTTGAAGAAATAGTACCAACGTTTTAAATTTTTTTGTATATGCAGTATATGGGTAGGTGAAAATATCTGCCGAGTTTCAATTGTTTTCTCTACATCGTTTTAAAGAAATAAATTATAACTTGAGAAAATTGTGAATTCTGGGCATTTTCACTGCCAAAAGTTTAGCAAATAATGCTTGAGAAAGCATTTGTAAAGTGAAAAATACCTTCCTAGGATTAAAAATTAGACTCGAAATGTCGTTCGAATTCCTTACATCTGGATTTACTATGCGTAAGACGTAGATATTCAAGTATTTCAAATTTCATATACTTTTGTCTAGAGCTCTTACTTTTTGACCCGTCGGGTATCCGGCTACCCGGAATAACTTCAAGCAATTAAATGTTGTATTGTTTGTGGTAATGTTTGATGTTAGCCAAAAATGATCAAACAATACCACATTCAATGGCTTGAAGTTGTTTCGGGTAGACGGGTACCCGACGGGTCAAAAAGTAAGAGCTCTACTTTTGTCTGATATTGTACGTCCAATACATCCCTAATTGCCTCATTAACCAGTTTGCTGCATATTTGAATCTCGGGACGATTCTTGAAAAGTGTCAATTTTACAGAAATAAAAAAAATTAATTTTAAACTTTTGCATTTGACATGTGTATCACAGTACAAGAGAATACATTTTTTTTTAATGCGTGGACTATAGTCGAAATTCGCTTCGAACCAGGCCCGATTTCCTACCCTGCTTCTGTGTATCATATGTTTTGAGCCTAGTTGCAATTAGCTACGATTAGAAGACACGAAGGATCACGAGGTATCCATTGATCGGTAGTTCCAGGAACTTCTTGTAGGTTGAAACTTTGGTATTTGCAAACAGCCATCGATCAATCGACTCCCTGTCAATGTATGCACCCCTTCTATTAAATCAAGTTCTAAACGCTCATCTCGATTGCGAGTATCTAGAAGCAAACCTTAATTAAAGCCTGAACAAAGAGGGCTCCAGGACGAGCGTCTTCAACATTAAGTTTACATAAAGAAGATCGGCCTGTCCAAATCCCGGGCCCAATTGGGGAGTTGCCAGTATTTAGAAAAAAGGGAAAAGTAGTGAAATCTACAGATTTATTAATGAAAAGCCTAAAATGATAGAAATATTAATAAAACACTTATTAGTTTTACCAAAATTTAATAAATAAAATTGACGTTTTTAAGTTGTGAGTCATGTGATCTCAAACGCCAATCACGGCGCGTGACGTCATTGTGCAGTAAACAGCGATTTATATATTTTATATATTAAAAAATATCGTTTCGACTACTTTCTACTCGATTTCTTTGGTAAGGAAAGTAGTGAAAGTATATTATTGGCAATGGAAGAGAACTTCGTTAAATGTGACAGCACAAATTTACCAAGATTGGACGCTATTATGACACACAATCTAATATAACCTCAATGAAATGAGATTATGATACGTAAGCATTAAAACTGCAGAAATAGTGAACTAGAAATGGAGATAGTTAATAATAAGTTAGTTACATTGAAATGGTCTTCACAAAAACATAAATTAGATTTAGGAGACACTTGATAGTTTATTCTCGCAAGATTTAGTCACTTGTTTTTGCGAGAAAAATTCCCTAACCACAACTTTCTTTGTTTACTGCACGTTGGCGTCACAAATGGTCACGTGACCATGCATTGCGTTTTCGCGGCAATTTTTTATTTGAAATAAAAATTACATTTTCTCATGTTAGAGGTGTAGCAAAATTTAATTTTTTTTTTACAAGCATATTTTATCATAATGAACAGCTCTAAACACTTTTAAAAATTTTGTCAACGCCTCAATTCACGAAGACCGCAGTTGTTCAAAGTGGCGATAATAGATCTGCATCTTCCATGACGGTGTCGCTGTTTTTTACATTTCAAAGGTTCTCGATCAGGTTTCCTCCTTTACTCATTTCGATCACCGACGAGCAAACTCTGCAAGGGATTCATAGCCCCCCAACGGCGGAATGTCGACGACATTTTATTACACCGAAGCCCCTGGTGTTTCGAGGGCACGCAGCAACGAGGACAGTTCATACGCGCCTCGTGGGAATCGAGGGAGCTCGGTTAAGGGTATCGAGTTTCATGAAAACGATAGAAGCACGCGTTACCTGGCCGACGGAGCGGTCGTCGACCCCATTTTCCCCGCGAACTTGTCGCGTCCAATGACTGACCGGTTCGCTGGAACCGCGCTCGAAATGATTTTACTTGGAAAAACCGCGGCCATCGCGGGGCCGATTTGTCTTCGGCGGTCGCGGCCGGCGATAAGTCAGCGGAGCACAGAAAAGCAACGCGTAGCGTGCGCCTCACGCGTGATTTGTCTCGCCTATCCAACTTTTTCATCTGGCTGCTTTGTTCCGTAGGTGGTCGGGATTTCTTGAGAGCTATTCCACGGCGTCGCCACGGTTTTCACCCCGCGCCGGCTTTCATTCGTGATTTCGATCGCGAATGACGCACGGCCCGCGAGATCTTTCTACCTTATGAAACGTTCTTGCGCCTCGCCGCGCATCTATTACGGCGAACTTTGAAACGCGACGGGATTAAGAGAACAGAACGGAGTGAACTAAATTAAACCTCCACTCCTTAAAAGCAAATCCTCGCACCCCACCCCACCGAGATCATAATTTGAACAGAACCACGCCCATCGGGCTCCCTCTTTTAAATCGAAAAACATTCCCGTGTCCCCGTTAATCCCAGCGTACACCTACAATCGCCCCAGTTTCTACGATAACCCACTGCAGAGCGGCGTCGTCGTCGGTCCGCGTCGTAGTCCGGTATTAACGCAGAAACATAGATGTATCGGTGCCGGGGCGAGCGTGTCGCGCTGCGAAAAAAAAATGGCACAAAATCATTACGCTAAAAGCGGCTGGGTTTCGCCCGGCGTGCAGAGACGAAACAAGCAAAAAAAAAAAACGAAATTATTCCGGCCGCGGGATAAAAGAAACGCTAGCCCTTTGTCAGAGAAAAAAAATGGCTGCGGACCATTTCCCGCCCTCTACCCCTTACCGAAAACTTCGCGACACGCGAGCTCTCCTTCGTCCCCGTTCCTCCGCTGGCATTTCACGAGTTAGATACGCGGAAACTTGTTATTCCGCGTGCGCGCGGTCGCGCGTTGGGACGAGGGTGCGCTAAGAAGGGTACAGACAAACGCGGAATGAAGTTTTCGGCTGGGGCGGTGGCCTTTGAGCACACGGACCTGCCTGACGTATCGGGAAGATCGGATCGCGAACGGTCGGGTCCCCGGGGAGGAAGAACAAGGCCGAAAACAAGCCACCGACGCGCGTCACGGTCTTAGTTTGCGGGGCTGCGTCGCCGTGGGAGAGCGGAAAGCGGAATTAATAACCGTTCCGGCCCCGTTGAAATACCGCGGCGGGCCGCGCGGTATAATGGCCCGAGCTCCGCCGGAGATGCTGCCGCATCCGCGCGGAACGCCGCTAAGTAAGCTTGCAGGTTATTAATAAATTACAATACACCCGACGACGTTAATTACCGGCGCCGGATCCGCGCCGGGCCCCGGCCCGCTGTCGCCCCGCGAAAGACGGAACAATTTCTAATTACCGCGGGACACGAGAGCTGTCGAGGTGTCTATAAAACAGCGGCGGAACCAGCGCGTCCCTTTGAAAAACCTGATAGACGGGAGAAACCGTTCGCGCGCGAGGCACCCTGCCACGACGTAATTTGTGTCGCGCGCGCGAACCGTCCCGCTCTTGCCGCCTCTAATTTACGGGCTGCCAGTGGGGCGAAAAACTGCCGGCGCGTAGACGATCGAGCGTAGAACGAAGATGTCAGTGGGCTGGCACGCGGGGAAATGTGCATACGAGCGATTCGCCAGCTCGATGCCAATTATAATTGGAAGTGGAGCACGATCGCGCGATGTTGGTTATACCAATTTGTTCGTTTATAGGCACTTTTGTGTTCTGTTTCAAAGAAAATGACGCGATGTTTCCCTGCGAAACTTGCTTATCATTGTTATTCGTCATCGTAGGTTCTCAAGCTTCAGTTGGAACTAGTGATGGGACTGATACCGTATCGATGCAAATCGATGCCCTTCTGCAAATTTCAATCTGGTACTGATACATATCAAAGTCAAATGTATCAAAAGGAATCGATGCTTCTTTGATACTTACATATCAGAATGTATCGATACCTGTTTGATACCTACACAAAAATATCGATACCTACTTGATACCTGTACGAGAATATCGATACCTGCAATATCTTTACGAAGAAAAGAAAAAATACGTAAAGACTGAGATGCAAAATATCGATAATTTCGTAAGTATCAAACCGGTTTTGATTCGTTACAGTATTGATATGGTATCGGTATGGTATTGATACCAAGTACATAACATTTCGATGCGTATCGATATTTCTTATTGAGTACTTTGGTATCGAATTGATTAAATATCATCAATAATATTGGTAGCAGTCCCATCACTAGTTGGAACAGTCTCCTAGCTTCGAGTCATTAAAACTTCTGAATAATAGGGGTTGTCTCGGGGCTGGTATACTTTCTAAACGTATTCCACCATCGTGTGTATTCGCGGAAATATCTAGTAAATATTACAGTACGATCGGCCTCCATATCTTGCATCCAGATTCCAGCAGCTGAATCGTGAGCAGTACAATTCCCTCAGTCCTGCTCCGTCGTACCACCCCTCTACTCCAGCAACCCTAATAAACCTGAAGGACGCTCGCGGATGATGAAGCTTGGCGAAGCCAGCTGCAGCGTTGACTTGCACTCGACAGCCTGGAGTAGTGTTACCTGCGCGAATCCAATTTCATGGAAGTTTCAAGGATCTCTCTCCCGTTCTTCTTCCCGCTGGTAGTAACTATGGTAATAATAATTAGCGTCGGTGGGAAACGCAGACCGCAATGGGCAAAGATTTGATCAGCGGTATGTTGCCCAGTCGAATCGTGTATATACTTGTCCGAGGAACGACCGAGAACTACGACCGTCCCCAGACGACATGGACGCTCGTGTTCAAAATGTCCCCCGTCCCCACTTACATTCTGATCTTGAACGATCGGGCCCAGGGATCGTGGAGCGCAGCGGCCCGGTTAATTCGACCGGTGGGTCCGCGCCACACCTCGCCGGGTTCCACGGAAAGAACCCAGTGCGAGGAAACGCGAGAGAGCCCGTATCCTTTTCTAGTTTCCGTCGGGGGACAACGGGGCGGTCTTCCGTGCGTCAACACGCATCAGGTGAACGCAGGTGAACGATAACGGCTGCGGTGTCAAAAGAGCGCGAGCCACAAAACGGACGGCGGTGCCGCGGCGGAGGATGTCGAGGGGAATTGGAGAGCCGTGGAGGATTACGAGCGTGTCCGAGATCACCGAAGGTGATAGTGCGTGCAGCGCTAACGCCTGACTGCCGGGGCCGACCGAATAAAATTAAAACATCCGTTACCGTCATCCGTGGTAACGCAGAAACCGCGCGGAGATTCTTTCGCGGATAATCCGCCGCAAGTCGATTTCATGCTAGACCCGGCGAAATCGTAGCGAACCAACGTTTCCCGCCCTGCGCCTCCGCTCCCCCGGGACACGCGTAAAAACTTCACGGGATCCCGTGAATTTAATTACCTGCGGCCGTTATAATAAATTCACGAACCGGACAGTGCAACGTACCACTCTCTCCCCCGTTCTCCGTCCCTCCTCGTCGTTTTTCCTCGCTGTTTCTCGTGGGTCCCGCGCGACAACCGCCGACCAGCTAGCCAACGAAGGCATTCTCTTCGCAACTTACGTTTACTCGGGCGCACGTAACGTGTCACGGCCAATAAAGTCACGTGTGCCTCGGCGATTTGCATATTACAGCTATCGTATATTCTATCCGTGAAATAAATTTCGTCCTCGCTTTCGGCTGGACACAGATTTCCAGCGGTAACGAGAGAAGACGGGGGAGGGGGGGGGGGTGAGAAGCTGCGGGCCCACCCCTTGCGGTGTACAACACGGCCTGTCCACGGGGACGGGCAACCAGGGGAAAAATAAAAACCAGCCCCGTCGAAGGACGGTCTCCGGTGTCACTCGAAGGATAAATATTAGTAGCAGGTTCCACGAGATCCGGCTCAGTCAGCCGTGAAAACACGGGGGGGACGTAGAAGGGGACACGAAAGGATGTCCCGGAATTCCTTGCGGCGGACGCACGTCGGATTTCGCGTGAAAACGAAACGTCCCAGCGACGGGGATCGTGATTCGCCTGGGTTGACTAATGCCTGTCAACCATCCACGTAGAGCCTGCTCCTTTGCAGGGAACATTCCTCCAAGCTTTTCATAAGAATTCTGCGTAATTCTAGTCTCTCGGATGCCTGAATGGCCAGTAGTATACTCTGTCCATTCTTAGCCACGGTATTTCTGACGAAGTGATTCAAAGGACAGTCGAAGGTATTCAAGAGTCTCTTTTGTCATAGACATTGAATTGAGACACAGTTCTTCTGAACATTCCTATTAACGTGTTCCACTTGCTATGCAGCGGTTCACGATGCACTGCCTATAAGTGTCCGTGAAGAATCGTTAGAGATTCGTTATTTTAACGCCTCGATGGAAATTAATGGGACCCCCTGGTACCTGCGATATCTGTCCGCGAGGTTGCACGGTGTCACAAAAGGATCTTGTAGCCAGGCTGTTCCCTTTACGAGCCTTCTCTCGGCTCACCGTTCAAAGGAGGAGTCCTCGTTACGATAGGATCGCGCTATTCCGGCAGCCACGATTAATGCCAGCGACGTTTAGCGTGCATACGAGAGGGGGCCTGCGTGCGCGTACAGCCTCGCCGTCGCGGTGCCCCGCTCGCATTCATTTGGACAATTTAGGCGGGCAGGGAGAAAACAATCGGGGATCGGGATCGAGTCGAGTTTGGGCTTACAAAGAGAGAGCAGCGCGGTGGTACGGGCGGAGCGGCAGCGAGAGAAGGTGGAACCAGAAGGGGGCCCAAGCGTGTCCGTGCTTGGGAATCATTGCTGAAGGGGGACAGATGGAGACGCAGGGAGGAAGGAGAGAGAGAGAGAGAGGGGAAAAAAGAGAAGGAAAAGGCTGCGAGCAAAAGCAGCTAAAGGGGTAGGAGAAGAAAGACAGAAGGTCGACGAAGATGGGACCCGTTATGGAGATGAGGAGGCCCGTCGGACAATGGCTTTCGGGGCCGGGCCCCTGAATTCATAATCCTCATTCCTACGGGCGCACAATGATCCAAATATGTTTTCTGTATAACAAAACGCTTTTATAAATGTTTATCATCAATTTAAATATTATCTGATGCGGGTGGTATTCGCCGCGGAGCGGCTACTACAGCTCGAATCGACGTCGAGGGCCCTCTATCTCCCTGTCCTCTCTCTGTCCCTCCACCGTGGACAGATGAGGAATGGCTTTGAGATTTTTCACTGCCTACCGCAGACTGCCTTTACGTCTCTCAGCTTTCGCCTCATCCCATCCGACCGACGACGACTTCTTCTTTCTTCAAACCGCCCCCCTCCCCCTACTCCCCCCCCCTTCTCCAGTTCCCCGTCCCCGCCGCACGGGGGAGAAGTTACGAATGAATTAGACCGAGGAAGAGCAAACTCTCTCTGCCCCGTCTTCGACTGCGAGCAGCCGATGAACGGTGACTTTTTAACCCGGCCCCTTCGCAGCCAGTTTTCTTTGTGCGAACTCTTTCATATTAATCTTCCGGGACTATCGATATCGGATATCAACGGCTCCTTCACCGTTTCGCTAACTTCGTAACAGATGACAATGGGGTGGAAGTTGGAGTCGTGATATCGACGGGATCCTCGCGATCTGGCGGCAGCCTGATCTTCTTTCTTTTCGGGCGATTGCTGGTTATTCTTCAACGCTTTCTAATGGGATGTGGGTTGGCGTGTAGTTCGCTTGGAAATGATCGACGCGTCAATTTCATCGATTCGATCCAAAGGAGGCACTTGAAACAAGACGAAGGACCGACGGTAATAATTATTCCACCTCGGAGTGACGTCATAGCGGGGCCATTTTTCTTTCACGATGCACCGGGCATCGGGGGCCCGGTCCCGACCAGTGCGGTATTAGATAGAGCAACAACTGGCAACCCGGGTACCCGGTTCTATCTCAAGATAAAGAATATTACCCGAGTCACCTAAGCAGATAAAAAATATAAATTACTCGAAATATACCCGACGGGTCAGGTGGTAATAGCTCTAGCGTCTCATGGGTACCCGGATAACCGAGTAATTTTTGCGCGGGTATCTCGCGGGTACCCGGGTAACCGGGTAATTCTGGAATACCCGGGTGTCTCACCGGGTACCCGGCGGGTCGGGTAATTCTGGAATACCCGGGTGTCTCACCGGGTACCCGGCGGGTCGGGTAGTAACAGCTCTAGTATGAAATAGGATGAAAGCGATTTACGAGCGCGAAACACTTTCTAGGACGATTTTCTATCGTCTGGCCAGCGAGTGGTCACGGACGATACCCGCCCCCGTTTCCCCACCGATAATTCCCGAACGCGCGTAATTGTAACGAAATTATCATCGCTACGGGTGGCTCGTAACGATGGTCCGGCAAAATTGGAGACGATTATCTCTCTCGGGTTTCGAGGTTTGCATTTTAAACGAGCCTGGAGTCCAGGCTAGAAACGGCGGCACGGCATGCGCGTATACAACTTTTAACCGCGCTTCCTGTTATCTAATTAAGTCCCGACTAGTCACGGCAACTAATATACGGGCTAACGCGGAATTGCTGTTTAGAATTACTTACTCCGCGGGAACTTGTTTTTAACGCGGATTACGTGTAAGTGGCCAGGATTTGCATTGTAAAATTCCTCGAGCGCTATAGCCGGCTGGGACATTGTTTGATCCTTTACCCGGCACAGTGTAACGCGGACATAACGGCTTATATTTTCAGCGATAACTTTTCTAATTAAACATACAGACTCTGGATAATCATTGAATAAACCTTTTGATTCGGACGGTGTAAAAAGATTGTTTGTGATCAAAATTAGCAGAGTAATGATTAATTACTTAATAATAAAGCAACGAATTAAAAAAATATTTAAGAAAGATATTTCAAGATGTTTAACCCTCGGTTGTCACACAGGGTCAAATTGACCCTGCGTTTTTTTAAACAAAAAACCTTTTTGTCGAAACTCTTATAGCTTCAAATTTTGTTTTATCCACAATGACACTTTAAATGGCAACTTTCAACGATGGACACATATTATATTATACAATGTTCAAACATTATCTCAGAATTTTTGAGAGTTAATTTAACAAATAGTTATTAAATAACAACTGATTGAAAATTGACAGGGTCAAGTTGACCCAGCCTGACAACGACGTTCGAAAAAGTAGGTGTGACAACCGAGGGTTAACTATTAGTAATTTGTAATTACAATGCATTAAATTAATAAACAATGCACTAAATGTCTGCATTTCTGCTCACGAAAAATAGCGACGTAGGTACGTATTTCTGTGTACTTACCGTTTGTACCAATTTCTGCTCACATAACATGTTGCCTTTTCAGGTAAGAATAAGTTACATCTTTTATGGAGAGGTTTTATAAGACAATAATAAAGCATAAAATAATGATAAATCAAAAATAAAATGCCTTCGAACAGAAATAGACGTTACAACATACATTGAATTGTGAAGTTATGTTGAAGTGACGGTAATTCACTTGATTCTAAACCTACTCCTCTGTTTCCTACTTAAAATAATTAAGTATAGTAAAAAAATCCAAATCCAGAGCACGATACGGTATCTGTTTTGTTATTAAATAAGAACTTTCACTGCAACGACCATCTTCTGCTCAATTATTGAATACCAATAGTGTCGTACTAATTGCACAATAATGAGTCTCTTAAATGTTCAAATAATTTAGAATCATTCAGTAACAACTATTGTTACAAGACGTGGCGTGATTCGTGGTACAATTGAAAAGTGGGTTGACCATCACAAGCTGAACTTCTATATCAAGCGGGAAGGTACGGATCGCGTCGACTTATAATCCGCCTCGAAGTCTTTCTACGCGGGCAGGCAATAACGAGGGAGCAATTGCCAATAAAGTCGAACGATCAGCGAGGTTGTTGGTTCGTCGATGAAACAATCACCGCCGGATGTCTCCGCGTGGAACGATAACGATCCACAGATGCACGATTGCATGTCTGAGGGACAAGGAAAGTGGATTCCCGGGGCGGAGACGTCGCAGAGCGAGACATGTCCTGGAAACAAGCGCCGGGCGTGGTAAGGAATGCGAAAGAATGGAATAAATTAATATTTAATCAAGGCGAGAGAGGGTCAGTAGAAGGGGGGGGGGGGGGGGTTTGAAATTTACGGGGAACGGACGTCTCGCGTTTCCACGATAATATCCCCGAGTGTCTCGTGATTAATGCAGCCGCTCGGCCGGTGAAAAGGCAGAGGACTTGCGCCAGGATCGACTCGTGATCCAGAAAAACTGGCTGCACGGGACGGAAAGAATAATGGCGTCGCGCACTGATGGCTCCTTTCGAAGTAAGCCACGGCTGCGTCGCGACGACGCCGACGACACAACGACGACGTCGACGACGACAAGGTTCGCGCGCGACACCCCCTCGTGGGAAGGTTTAAACTGCGAGGAGACACGAGCGTGTAATATAGGGATCCTTCGTTCCGCACTCCACGCGACAAGGATCTGCGTGCATAGTGGAGCACTCGCGGCGGAGCTCGGCTCCTTGGAGCGTAACACCGGTACCAAGTATCATGCGTCGCGTCGCGCCGCGGAAATTTACTGCGCAAGGGTACAAGGCATAGGATGTTGATGAACGAAATTCTACATAGGTATATACTCCGTCTAGAACTGAAATTTCATTAAATTATTTCGCTCCTTCCCCGATTTAATTTCCATTCGACAGAGGCGAGGTTCTCCTCTACTCTCTGAGAATACAGTATTGTCTCTCTATAGCAGCGTGTGTCGGCGCACGCGATTTGAGAGACAAGTAGTCTATTCGGCTTCTTTTGATTTCACGCTTTGGTTTCGATGTAGTGGGGATAGCTTCGCGTGTATAGAGAATCCGACAATGCGCGCTATTTGAGAGACAGCACTGTACCACGGATCTTTTATGCTGCTTAAAAATCGCCCACGGTAGCACCTTTACCCGGGTGATGTGGATTGTACACGCCCCCGGCGCGTTCTTCGCGGCCCGTCCACCTGCAATAGGAAGGTTCAATACACCCTTGTCCCGTCATAAAACGGTTATCGTCCCGCGACGATCTAGGCGGCGGTTAACCTCGTCTCGTTTGTCGCAATGCGTACCGAGGCAGCGTGGATTTTATCCGCCTCGCTCGTTTCCACCAGTGTCCGCGTAATCATTAACGGCGGCCGTGTTCCTCTGCCGGCGATGCTATCGGCCCGATAAATAAACGCAAAGCCCGCCCGGCGTTTCTCAGCCGTGAAACATTCGGCGGTCGCGCGTCCTCCCGAAATCATAAAATTGATAACGGCAACCGCACGCATCCGCGGTCCGCGTTTATCCGCGCGCGCTCGCCAAACTGGAGGAAGAACTGCGGTGGCCGCTCCTCGACCGAAAACGGCCGCGGTTTAATGATAAGTGCTCGCGCGATAACAGCAGCAGGCACGAGGTATTCGCGTGGCGACGTGTGCCTCTCTTGCTGGTGTCATTGCGGATGGAAGCTGCTCGGGCAGCAAAGCGCTGCAGAATTGAATTTAAGCACGAGCGGCTCTCTTACCGAGGGGATTAGCATTGAAGAGATTAATATTCTAGATTCCGAGTATAAAACTCATGAACGCCCACAGTTTGTTAACAACCCCTGTGCCAGTAAACGGCCGCGCGGTATCGAGAACCCCCACGTTCCGTGGTTTTTCGCCTTAACGCGGTGTACACGAATCTGAATTAATAATTTACCATGCTCGTGTCCAGCAAAACACTGCTTCGTGCCACACGATGACGCGCGCGCACGACACAATCGATGTTCCAGGCCGAACAACGACCTTCGATTTCCCGTACTCCATTTATCTAGGAAGAATTAGAACCACGGTGCGTGCGTAAGTGTTGGTTGTCGAACGTCACCCCGGGAGAGTTATACAATTGTTTTCTCCAAAGATGCCCATCTGGACAGTGGCGGATTTAAGAAAAAAGGCCCAGGTGGCAAACATTGAGGGGCCCATTTTGGGGGGAAAATGAAACGGTAGTTTACTAAAAGGGGGTAAATGTACAGAAATGTATAGAACAAATGCTTGGACAAAATGATAATTTATTTTTGAAGACAGGGCCCTAGGGGGGCCTTCTGAGCGGGCCCATTTTTCGAGAGACTAAAGCGGTAGTTTACTGAAAACGGGCTCAGTGTAATAATACAGAAATAAATATAGTTTGGTTAAAGTTATAATTTTATTTAAGGATGGGGCCCTAGAGGGGGCCTTTCCGCTACTGCATCTGGATATCTTCTACATAGGTACATCGAATCGCGTGGAGCTCGCGAACCATCGAGAAGCGCCGTAAACGGTGGATTCTGGGAATTGTGAGATTTACTGCCAGCAACGCGCGAGAACTTGGACGATGGACGATTTAAGAAGCCGATAGTCAAGAAACATGGCGCAAAGTGTCGTTCCGTTTCAGACTCTTCTAACAATAAGTCCTCCGAGTGGCGTGACGCTTTCCGCGGAGATGCCCCGTGCATAAATTGCCGAGTGGAGTTCGCGAAGTCAAAGGTCGGCGCCGATGAAAAGCCCGCGGAGACTCGAGGCGTGCTACTTCCGTCGATCTCTTCCATTTGCAAATCAATTCGTTTCTCGACTACCACTTTAAGGTATCGTCTATGAGCGATTTCCGAGAGGATTATCCCACCGACTCGACGGGGGCGGTGGGCGTTCGGCCGAGGACTGCCACGGCGGGGTGTCGAGTGGGGCATTATCGAACGGCACCGACAAGCACCCGAGAAACTTACTGGAAATTATCGAGCGGCGGAAAATGAATGTTGGATGCGGCAACGCGGATGTATCGTCTCCGCGGAGATTGAGCGCGGCTGACGTCTCGAGGCACGGCAGATATTTTATTCAAGACGTTGCCCCGTATTGCCTTGGAATCGTAAGCGGCGGCTCTGGACTTGTTACAGATGAAGACAATTACGCCCTGAAAAAGAACAGGGGGGGGAGGAGGAAGAGAGGCGGGGGCGAGGTAAGAGGAGGTTGAAAGAGGGATAGGAGTAAAAAGTTTCATGAATATCAAGAAGCTCGCGGCTACAAATTTCACGCTAACCTAGATTCCCTGGAATACATCCTATCACCTTTCGTATGACGTATCATCGTATCAGGTACAGTTTCGGACGTTGACGATTCCTGCGATCTTTGCTGTACTTCTTGAAAACAAACACTCGAATCACTTGAAAATTTAATGCTCGAAGCCATTTCCTTCCGCGAGGACAGTCAGCCAGCGGCGTTTAGTTGTCAAAGGCGCATCATCCACGGGGCATCTCTACTTTCTGTCACTCAATTTTTAGATCCACAGCCTTGACGCTCCGATTCAGATCGTTGGCACCTGAATGCACGACTCCATACAAAATTCTGTCACGGGTGCTTGAAACGGTCTCCGGCGACAAAGGGAAAAGCCAGGCAGCATCATCTTCGATCCTCAATATGACGTGCTCATTATGCGAATTTCGGCTATCGATCCCGGTTCTTGATGCTATTCGAGCCCATTAAGCGCGATCATTAGCTGGTCCGCCAGGACGCCGCTGTCAGCGTCGGTGACGTCGCGTCGCATTATCGCCGCCGACGAATCGGGACGGCGTAATTGACATAATTGTCCCTCACGTGAAATCGATCGGTCGAAGCGGCAGGGAGGAAAGTCCCCGTACTTACCGCGGGAATTATTCAAACTCCACGAATGCTTCTGGTAAGCGTTAGCATCCGCGAAATTGCTCCTACCACTTTATGGAAATTGAACCCTCGCGTTTCTGGAATAGCTTCTGTTGTTTGTCATTTCCATCGCGCGGCGGCGGGGAAACAGGTGCTTGTTCCAAGCACGAGGAATACTCCAAAGTTGATCTTCTTCCGCGGGTGTAATTGTGACGATTATCTATCGACATTCACGGTGCACGAGACAACTAGCGTCGAAACGGAGCGAAGTGTCTAAGTGGCGGAATTTTCCCTACGGTGATCTGCATATTCGTGATACGAGCGACGGCAAGTCGTGAGAATTCGCCGTTGGATGTGCAGAGGTCAATTACAGAACCGCCCCAGCTCATTTCGTGTCACTCGGTATTATAAAGAAACTTTCTGCCACGGGCTGGCGACATGGAATTTCCGGAAACGTTTTCCTTGTGTCGCTTCGCGTTTCCCCCCCTTCCCTTTGTTCCGGCCGCGAGGTTCGTGAGCGCGGTACAAGAACGTAGCGACAATTTATTAACAATTACCCGTGTCCGGTAATTGTTTCCGTCGCGCATACATTTGTCCGCGTGCGTGACCGAGCGTTGAATGGGATTGCGGCGATTTTTGCCGAAGCGTAACAGGTCATCGTGCCAGCGGCTGTTGAAAACCGTCTCACACTACTCGGGACAATAGACACGGTGCCTGTGCAATTTCTTGACCATTTTCTAGCAAATACCGTCAGATACGTCCGCGCTGCCATGTGCCTGTAAAGGTTTGTCCCCACTAGCGAACAGTTCGCGAACGCTAGCGGAGACCCACCTTAAGGAGGGGGTTTGCCTTGTGGGACCGAAAAAGTAGGTGATATTTGCGAATTTAAAAAAAAAAAACGGTTGAACGTATTTATTTGGTATTATTAAGTATTATTACAAATTATTTATTAAGTATTATTACAAATTGAACGTGTTTATTAAGTATTATTATAAATTTTTATGAGGCTAAACAAAAAAATGTGGGTATATAAATCGTTGATTTCAGAACGTGGAAAAAACAGCTCGTGCTGGCGTTGGAGGAAAGTGTCTTATGGTTTATCTGAATGAAACACAAGAAGGAAAAGGGATTCTTAATCTGTATGAACATGGCTATCTATGGACCTAGGGTTATGGCTGTATCTGTTACCGTTCTTTTTTTATTTAAATAATTCCCCGCGATTTTTGGACCAAATTCGAACTTTCTTTTCAAAAGGCTGCCATTTTAACAATTTTTCATTTTTCTGAATTGTTCTAGTCCCATAGATAGCCATGTTCATGCAGAGTAGGAACCCTTTTCCTTCTTGTGTTTCAGATAAACTACACATGCATATTTTTTTTGTACAGCCTCATGAAAATTTGTAATAATACTTAAAAGTACACTAAAACAACTTGCGAAATTTCAAATAAATCCGTTCAACAGTTTTTTTTTATAAAAAATTCGCAAATATCACCTACTTTCTCGGTCCCACAAGGCAGACAAAATCTGTTGTTTCCCTCTCCGATAGGCACAGATGCGCGTTGAGCAAACGTAATTGCTATAATTCCTGCGGATGCAGGATCTGGTGTTGCGCCGCGTGCTCGTGTACACGTGCTGAGCGACTGTGCGGCACGCAGAACGCACGTATCGGCCACCGAACGTGAGATACCCCGGCTCGATAGAGTTGCAAGACAATTATGTGCCGTGGGACGTGGACAGTCGGGTCGGGCAAGATACACACGCCGGAACGGCTGCGTGGACATCGAACGAAACTGCTGGATTTACGGAAGACTCGACGGTGATCATAATTCCCAGTCGCGGATTACGGCTCTGATTGCGGATTAAGCGATACTCCCCGGGCTATTTGATTACCGGCGTATCGGAAATTGTATTAACAAGGGCGACTACCAGCGGAAGAAATTTATTGCTTGCTCGGTGGAACGATCTTGCATTAACGAGCCGGGACAAAGTAATTCATTCACTACCACCCGAAAAGTTTGTCGAATTCCTTCGGCCCGGCGTTGTTCGGCTAAGTTAAAACGTTCTATCGTTGAAAATGCTCTCTCGCGAGGAAGCATTCCTACGTGCCGGCCCGTTGACCCCGCGCTCTATCTCGGCCATGTCTCCGCTCCTTTAGGTACTTACTCAGCGCAGATATTACAGGTTTGATAAACAGCTGCGGCGTAATTCGTATGATAAACCAGTTCTGCGAATCAGTTGACTCCGGGACCAGCCGCGGCGAGCTGCGTGTTTGCTACAGGACGGCGCGCGCGCCCCCGCGACAATAAACACGGGGAACGACAGTCGATGGAAAAGCCAAGGCAATAGCACCGTGGGACGCGTACAGCCGCGGAAACGGTGCTTCTATCGCGATAGCATTTTATAACAGAGTGCACTTCCTGATTTTTTTAGTAGCTCCGGATGGTAGATGTAAACGCGCAAACAATGCCGCCCGGTTGCACGCGAGCCAGAGGAACTTGCGAAAACTTTCTCGTTACGAACCGCGTACTCTAGCTCAAGTCAACGTTCACCCTTTGCGCTGCGACTTCACCCGTGTGGCGAACACATTCTTATGATTAAAAGATGGATTATTTTTAGACCTCTGCGAAAAGGTTCCGGGAATATGTTCTTGCAATGCTTTGAGCCTCGCTGCGACAATTCGCTATCGTTACTAAAAACTTCTACGCGAATCATTGTTATACAAGAATTGAGGTCTTCACCAACACCGAGGAAATTAGAAAAAAACTGTTCATAAAAGAGAACACTAAATGAAAAATATATAGTAGCAGTTACTGAGTTGATAAGTTTTTATTTCTATTTTTGACGATTTTTTTCAAATCTGGAGCTCCCCAAAACAAAAACATTGCAGATAACAGTAATGTGCATCAAATGTGCACCAAACGATGTAGTTTTATTTACGTATATTACAAGTCATGACTCAAAAACTGTAAAAAATGGAATCGCACCCCTCTTGCTACAAGGTCCTCAAGTAAGAATCTCCAGTAACGAAGAGTCCCTCAGTGTATCCCTAGCAGCATTTCTGGTTGGCCAACGGTAGCCAACAGTTGGGAATTAGTTGGGATCAGGGACCCGGAACGAAACAGAAACGAAAACGATAAACGAAAAAAAACGAAATATTTTTCCGGAACAGAAACAGAAACAGAAACGAAATTCTTAACCCTGTTGCAGGAGTGAAAACGATATAACCGAAATAAAATTTTCGGTTAATAACGTTCTGTACACTTCAGGTTGAAAATTTTAAATTGAGCGCGCACCTTATATTTTTCATGTTTCGTGTCGGTAAAAAAGTCGCCTGCCTGCACCGATTGGATCATGCAATAATCATAACCTTACCTGATTATTGGTTGAATCCAATATAAATCTATAATATCTCTATATGATTGAATCACTATAATTTTTTATAAGTACAAAAAATGCAATAAAATTGTTAAAATAAGTATACACGAGTTTTTTTATAAATGAAATAACCGGTTCGGAACAAAATTTGTTTTTCGTTCTGATGGAAACGAAATATTTGTTCAGCAGGAACGATATTACCGAAACGAAATTATTATTATCGGTGCTGAACCGAAACGAAACGAAAAAACATTTCGTTCCAGGTCCCTGGTTGGGATATAGTTAAAGTTTTGCCTACAAATTCTCAACATGGGGCCTACGGCAAAAAACTTATGGCAGTTTGCCAACTAATATTCAATTTTGGGCCTACAATTATTATGGTTGGTTAATTAACAAAAAATGTACAACGATGATTAAATGTTGTCTTACAAACGTCAGAAAATTTGCAACATCCAAAAACCTGTTATTATATTGCAAATTGTGATTTTTCTTTTCTTATTTATAAATACGTAATGCGGACGTCTGTCTTGAGACGAATGTGAAATTTTAAGGAATGAGTCTAAAGGTCGAATGATGATATTTTGTAGAATATTGCGCGTCACTGTGCAGTTTTTATAAACAATTAATACTCGTTATTAATTCGTTACCAACGGATTATTAGGGATGCGTATAAAAATCTGGGGTTTATTAAACGATGCACAACCGACTTTGCTAATCCCAGTACTTTGAAGTTATTATACTGCGCCCTAGTCAGACCTCACCTGGAATATGCTTCAGTTATTTGGTCGCCTTACCAATTAAAATACAAACTACTTATTGAGAGGGTGCAGCATAGTTTCCTTAGGTTTGCTGCATATAGGCTTGGCCAAAAGATGACAATTACTGATCATGATTATATTCCAATCCTAAATCGGTTAAATCTGCGATCCCTTGAATTTAGAAGAGCTGAAGCGGACCTTCTTTTCCTTTTTAAGATTATTAACAGCTACATTAATTGCCCTCAACTCCTTGAGTTGGTAAACTTCTATGCGCCGAATAGATCATTTAGATTTACTTTTCATTCCCAGCAGTATACCTCCTCAATGGTTAACTCTGATCCTGTAAGCCGCATCTGTAATGTAGCTAACTGATATTGTGCTAGCTTGGACTTATTTGGTGTTAGTATAAGTATCTTTAGAAACACGGTGCACACAAATTTGCAGAACTTGTGATTTGCCCGTCTGAACTGTAATGCCACCATGTATACTAATGGGGAACTATCCCCGTTTATTATCAATAAATAATAATAATAATATTGTTATGTACTGAGAAATTAGAATTATTTACAAGGAAATGTATTGGATAAGTGCGAATAACGGTTGCTTCGTAAGTGGGAAGTTTGGGTTCGATTCTCCTCCCCGCAAATTTTTTTTCTTAAATCAGACCTGAAAAAGGCGTGTTTACAACGTCTTTTGAAGTTCTTCAAGACGCCTTCTGGACGTTTTTAAGACGTCTTTTGGAAAAAAACTGTTGGGCTTATGGATAGAAACCTTCAGTTGGGCCTGCGTTGGTTACAATCGTTGGGCCCTTTAAAAATAGCGCGACACTTCAACAGTTGGCCAACGGATAACACGTCATTGGCCCAACAAACTCCCAGCACATAAATGCTACTAGGGTATATTATTAGATGACATTTCACAAATTCCGTATTCTCGTCCAATTGACCTTATCAGCTTCGAGCATCCAAACACGCCATTTTTATCCCATAAAATCGGGCATCACCGCGCGGCGAAAAAAGGAGGAAGAGGATTAAGGGAGAGGAAAAACGATTTCGTTGCAACGACAGCCGGTCGCAACGATGCGCTCGAGCTTCGTTGACGAGCGTCGACGAATTCGATAATACGGTGCCCCGAAAGAGCAGCCGGTCGCTGGAAAGGCCGGTGAATCGAAACGGAAGTCGAAGCTCGCGTCCCGTTTAAAATCGGAGCAGTTAAACGGGGGGGGGGGGGGGGCTCTCGATGGTCCCGCGCGCTCTCTTTTTCGACGAAGCCGCGCGCGGCACGCCGCCCGAGATGGTATTGTCCGCTCGTTGAATAGGCGCAGACATAATTCGTGTAATTGCGGGACACGCGGCGCTCGCCATTCTTTCGCGGCATCGAGCGTGCTCGTACGTGCACGCCAATAAACAGCCGCCGCGCGATTTGTACGAGAGGAGACAATTGTTGCGTGGGGACGCGGGCTGCACTGGCGGAAACGGAAACCCACTCGCCCGGCTGCCGAGCGTTTTCCACCGGGGCGAAAACGATGTTTCTCCCTTTCGATGCCGTCCCTTTCTCCACCCGCGCGCCACTTCGCGCCGCGGCAACAGCAAAGCTGTATATCCGCGAGTTTACTGCCGTACGTGATTCGATCCGATTTCCTTTTATCAGTTCGACGACCGCGTCCACGCGCGGCTCGACGTTACCTCCGCGAACGAACGGGCGCAATGCCGCGCAACACCGTCTGCGGGGGTGGGATTCTGTGTAAACTACCCTCGGATCGTGTCTGGCGTGCACGAAATTGATGACGAACACCGTGCCCGGAAAGGAAAGTAGTCGCGGGGCACGTACGACGGCAGACAGAGCGAGCAGCAGCTATTCGCTGGCAAAGCTGGGGGGCAAGAGGCGGGGTCCGACTTTTCGATCGGCGGTGCCGTCGGCTGCTGGTGGCGGCGGCTGCCAGCGCGGGAAAAAGTATGCTCCCCGCTTCCGACGTGGCAGCGGAAATTGAAGAAGTTGCGCGAGACGGTACTGGAAATTATTTATTACTCGGCCGTCCCGCGCCACGTCCCGATGCCTCCGCTTTTTACTGCCGCCCGCGGTTTTCGCAGCCTTTCGACCGGGGCTGATCGCGAAGGTGAACGTTCAAGGTCTGCAGGGTCTCGTTTTCAACTCCCTCGGGTAGGTACGTACTCCCTTAGCGAGGAGGCGACGAAAGGCAAGGAATGTCGACGCACAGGCACCAAGCGCCGATTTCATATCGAAGTGAAAAAACGATCGAGGTTGCCACGAGGGAAGCGTAAATGAATCGTTTGCCCAAGCGGCGTGTAAGTGTGCTGAGAAAATTTAATTTCCTGCTGGGCCAAGTCTCTGAACCGGCCCGCGATTAAAACGACGCTCGCCTGGCAATAAAGGGCGCCGCTATAGCTAGACAAGTTTAAATCCGTGGCATCTTATTTTCAGGGACGCGGATTCCCTGGCCGCCGAGACAAAAGGGCGTAGTTGTTAGCTGGTATCAGCGTGCACGGGTCTCCCTTTCTTCCCCGAGGAAGCCTTTATCGAAACGCTAAACGCGGAAGCAATATCGACGTCGGCTACCTCTTCAAAGCACGATCGTCGCGCTCTCAAAGCGGGAGAATGGTTCTTGTTTCCTCCAGGAATTCGAATTTTCTCTCCAGATTCACTGCGTTACATTTCCAAGCAGTTTCCGGTGTCCATTGCAGACGCTCGACGCGGCCAGACAGAGAAATGGACCTTAAAAGACCGTTAATAAAAATCTATAACCGTCGAATCCGCTCGCAGCCCGTAGCGGCGAGTAAACTTTGACAATATCGTTCTCGTTCGCGCGTTCCTACACCTGCGCCCAGTTCCCTTTTTTTTTTCATCGCCTCGAAAGAGTCGTCCCCCCCCCCCCCCCCCGTTTTTGCGCTAGCCGGCCCTCTCGCACGGCCGCGAAGTTTTTATTTCGAACACTTTATATTTTATATCCAATCAGGCGGTTCTCTTCGCGGCGGGGCTCGTTCCAGCCTTTCACGCGCCGAGGCTAACGTAAATGGATATTCCTGGCGTTCTTTATTCTTCCCTCTTCGCCCCTCGTTTGCCGGGGCTCGCAGTTTGCGCATACAGGCGCGTGTGCGCGGCGACTCCACAGGTGAGACGAATGGTCGGTGCCGAAGAATGTCGGGACAAAAGGGGCGGAGAGGGGGGGGGGGGGATTGCCAGAAGTGTAACACGCGTGACTCGACGGGGCTCACGTCGCGTACGCGCGGCCTACCCTCGTCCGCCCGGCTCGCTGGTAAATTAAATTCTAATAAAGCTCGCCGAAAAGCCCGAGAAAAAAGCGGGCTCCCCCGGCCGTTTACGAGGGAACAATGGCGCTGGAAGGCGTCGTGCCAGCCCGACACGGACCGCGGATAATTATATCGAGGCGGCGACCAAGAATCTCTCAGAAAAACTTGTCTTCTGTGCCTACGGAGATTCGGACGCCGCCTCGGGACGTCTAACTAACTCTCACCCGGCTTCAGTGTCCGGCTAGGTGTGCCGCTCCGGAGCGCGTTGGCCCGAGAGAAAAAAAAAACGGGCGGACTGGGTGAAAAAGGCGGCACGATCAACAGCTCCGTGAATTCTCGCACTCTCTGGACTTTGTTTCGTAGTTCGGGCGCTTTGATATCTTCGCATGCGGGGATTCGAGCAGAGTGGGGTGCAGGGAATAGAAGGACGATAGGAAATTCTTGGGACGGGAGAGAGATCGTGTAAACGTGTATGTTTTCCAGGTAATCTACTTATGGCGAAGTGACAAGTTCGGAAATATATTTAGCAATATTGCAAACTTCAGAATAGGGTGGAGCTTATTTTTCGACTATTAAAATATGAGCTTCTCACCATCTCAATTTGTTCCTTTCTATAAAAAATGAAATTTTAACTAATTGCAACTAGTAAGTTACTACTGATATGGTCCTTTAGATACTATATAAAAACTTTAGACAATACATTCGTATGTTTAGGGGTAGCTGAAATGAGTCAAAGATTATAGAAATTATGAAAATTCACCATATAATGGCCATATTTTAATTTATACATTTACGTTACATTACACCAGGGGTGCACAAGGGAGCTGTTTTAGCGCCTAGCTGTGGGCAACCCGTTCGTCCCGTTGCTAAGGTTAGAATCGGTGAGGAGAACTGCAGTAGTGTATGTGCGTGCTGGTAGGCTCATAGCGTCAGTATATATGCCTGTGTTCAAGTCATACCAAATGCACGTACACTACTGCAGTTTGACTCACCGATTCTAATCTTAGCAACGAGACAGGTGGGTTGCTCGCAGCTAGGCGCTAAAACAGCTCCCTTGTACACTCCTGCATTACATTGTCATTTGATTTTGATAAATTGTTAAATTTATTGGTCACAAATGAATGTGTTTGAAAACATTTATAGTGTTCCATGCCTTTCTATATAATTATCATGTACATTGGAAATTTCACTATCATTGAGCTACCCCTAAATATAAATCAATCGTGTTCATGTTCTGCTCAATTCAATTTTTATAGAAAGGAACAAATTGAGATGTGTGAGAACATCATATTTTCATACTTGAAAAATAAGCTCCACCCTACTTCAGAAGGGTTTGTCACCTCATAACACTGCCTCGTGCAAGTGAAGTAGGAATAATCTATCTATCCGTTTTCTATCTTTTATATCATTATATTACAAATCTATCTATAAAATAAAAAGTCCTGACTAATTTGACTGACTCATCAACGCCCAGCTCAAACTGTTTAACCTAGGAACGTGAAATTTGTAAGGTACATTGTTTTTCTGACGTAGTCATACACTAAGGAAGGATTTTTGGAAATTCCAACGTGGGGGAGGGGTAAAATGTATTTTCTCGTACTCCTTAATATCTCTTTGGCCCAATTAGATCTCAACTTCTTGTTTACATAGAATAAGGGCTACCCACACAAATGCCTAAAAACAGATTTCTAAATTTTGCGCTACTCAACCCTTAAAGAATTATATCTGGATCTCGTAACAGATCTTTTTGTAACATGTTGATCATTTTATACAGAGGTTACTTTGCAGAAATTGCATAAAAACTTGCTTCAAGAAAGCGGACATAAAAGTAAATCCCTTTGAGTAATGTATTTTGCTAGTTAAATACAAAAGTAATTTCAATTGAATGATGTGAAACTGCTGTTTAAATAATCATGGCTCTGTCGAAACGTCGGAATATTTCCGGTTGAAGTTTCGTTCTATTTAAATCGAAGGAATTGACGTATGAAACGATTGTTCGCGGTGGATTTGATAAAATCAGTGGATTTGGTAGAAGATTCAGGTGTGCCTGAAATATGGAGTGCGAAAGTTCTCGATCGAGTGACCTCCATTTCGTCGTTGCGGACGACAGAAGGTCGATTCGAAATGGAAATGGGAATGGTCCATCACCGTCGTACATTATCCTAATGTTTTTACCGGTCGATTGGCGCGCAGTTGAATCTAATGTTATTGCTCTTTCCAGGACCGGCACGTGAAGGATGCCAGCAAAGATCTCCAGGTGGACCTGAGCCAAGACTATTGTCTGCTACTGGGTTACGAGAACAAGACGCACACGGTTCTCCGCTTCAGCAGGCGATACGATACGTGCGACGAGCGGGACCTCAAGATCACGGTAGGTGGTTTGATTTATGCGGCTTCCGGTGTGAAAGATAATTTCGCGTGCCGCGCGAAGTGCTCGCCCGAGGATCGTTTGACGGATTTACGAGAAAAATTGAACAGCCACCGCCGCGGCAGGAATTATTTATCGCAGCTCTTTAGGAAATTGAAGACCGCGGCTGTATTGGTGCGAAAGCTCGAAGCACTTAGCTTGGAAAGATTTCGCGAGCTCTACGAAATTTGCAAAATTCTCTGCTGTTCATCGTGAAACGAATAAATCATTATTCGAATAATTTCCAATAGTAATTGCGAATCAAACAAAGTTATTTCATAAATTATCGAATAAAAAATTATTTGTTACTCTCGAATAACTTCATTTTAGTCGCAATTCTTATTCGACATCATTCGAATAAAAATCTACCTATTCGTTATTTTCGAATAACTTCATTTTACTCGCATAATGCCCAACTCTGGTACAAAATGTCAATACAGAGTGGGGGTTACTACATCAGAACTACATCTCACTGGTGCATCAATATACAAAAGAGTCGAAATGCGAATGAAATTCATTACTCGTCGCGTTAACTTCGATTAATTTACGAAGTCGCGAATACAATTCGTGGCCTAATTCTCCGAGCGAAGGTGTCAGGAATATCCAAACGATTCAGGGTCGAGTTAGCAGCGAGGCGAGCAGCGCGAGCACACAGGTCCAGCGGCAAGTCCCTGGCCGATATTCAGGATTATCGCCAGGGCAGCGATAAACGTAGTCGTCGTTTGAATCCAAAGGTTCGTTATCACTCGTAGCTTTCGTTCCCTGGATTCCCAGCGGCTGTAGGACAGGCCGACCTAGTTCTTTATTTCGCTGGTAATTAACTCAGAAGTAGATCGCACGATAGAGCCGTCCACTCGCCGCCACTGGTGCTCGGCACGGGCTTAGCTCGTGGAAAAGAGATTAGACGCGTGTTGCGATCTGTTCGAACCCTTGCAGCCCGGAATTTATGGCGGCCGAGCAGGGCACGGGTGTTCCGCCTTGCACCGCTGCGTCTCGCTAATATGTAGATACATGCACGTACTTGTTCTCCGCGGTTCCCAGTGCCAGGATTGATCCAGATGACGGCGGAATTCCGTTCTGTAATAATTACGTGGTGTACCGTTCCGCGCGTCAATACACACCGTCCGAAGTCGTCGATATTAGCGTTCGGCGATGAGCAGGCGAGCACACGGAGGAAAACGGAGGGGCGATGAATATTCGCGTCCCGTGTGCGGGTAAATAATCTACGCGTGCACGCGCAAATATTGGCTGGCGAACGCGAAGTTGAAGAGAAACGTTTGGCATGGGCTGTCGCGTGGAATTTCCATGGAAGTGTGCGTTACGCAGGGCGAAGACGGCGGAATAGGATTGCTTTGTCAATAAAGTAATTACGCGACGCTCGCGGCTGCGTCGAGAGGAATGTTTAATCCCTATCGATGTTGGCAGTACAACCAATTCATTTGCTCCGTGCTACGCGACGGAATTCCACGGGTCTGCGCTACGGAGAACGTGGGGCCCGGACAGAAGTGGTAGAAGTCTGAATTATGCAGATGAAGATTTCAGAATCTCGTTTGTAGCCGGATCTTCGTCACGTAGCCGCTAACCACGATTTAGAAAAAGCAGTTAGAGGGTCTTGATCTTGATCTCCGGGAGCTGGCCGCGGAGCAACTGAACGAATCTCCCCCCGTGGATGCAACAGCGGTCCCCCGTGGTCCCGCAGGACGTCCATCTAGGCAGTTGAGTCATCAAAATAGCTGGGTGCAAAAATAAAGCGAGCCACCGCAGGCCCCGAGATTCTATCGGCACGACAAACGACGAAGTCAGAGCTCCCCTTTCGTTTTATCTGATCGCGTGATGTATCGGTACCCTACATGATATTTTTACGTGTCACGTTCGCCCGGCCGGGACGACCCTAACCCCTGCATTATGCCTCGCGAAAGGAACCGCTGGATCCGTAGGTGGACCCCCGAGATACTTTAAATGGGCCTGCGGACCTCGGTACCAACGTACGTTTTGTACCACGGGTTATCGGCGATCGGGGAACGCGAAACGTATGGAGGGTCTTTGTTCGAAAAACGAAAATCACGGGCCGCCGTTGGGAACTCGTTTTACGGGCCTCGCGAATGGCAAAAGTCGATCGGTATACCTACAACTAGGGGAGCGGCGATATACTAGGTGAAAAAAATAGGTCGAAACTGTGGAACGAAATTTTTGTTGCGCGAAGCTTCGTTTTCCAGGAAATCAATCGGCAAAGTGACGTTAACACTGCATGTGCGAACTTTCAACGCGGATTCGTACAAAAACGAACCCCTGTAGAACAGCCGTGTTCTATGTGCTTCTCTTTAATCTTTTTACAACTCGCTGACGTTTGCATTAGCTCCTATGTAATGCCTCGAAATATCGTGCAAGAAAAGAGAGGTTTCGGGTTTGGAATTTAGAGCTCTTACTTTTGACTTACTTTAATCATATTTGGCTAACATCAGACTATACCACAGACAATACTGCCCTCTTTAGTTAAAATGTCCTATCTAGCATTTTGAAACAACCGAGAAAACTGCAATTTTACCATTTACTTTGTACCATACTTATTTTCCTTCATTCAAATTAAAACATGTCATTATTGCGTAATAGCTTAATATAATTTTTTGTAATACGTGTACCGGTAGGGACTGTAATATTCACGTACCAATTAATTAATTGCTTTAGATAAGATATATTAACCATGTTGAAAGAAGTTAGGTTAAACACGTTAGACTGATTATAAATCTTTACGAAGCACGTAGAGTTTTCTAACTTTACTTAAAAGGTAAAAAACGTGTGGAACTTCAACTATTTCAACACATCTCAAAAAATGAAAAAATGCTAGTTAGGACAGTTTGACTAAGGAGGGCAGAATACTACATACAATGGCTTGAAGTTGTTTCGGGTAATTTCCGTGTACCCGACGGGTCAAAAGTAAGAGCTCTAGTTCGGTTGTTGTGAGCCGCGATGGACACGGCAATGTGACAATGAATCGACGTTTTATCCGCCGCTAGACAGGGTGGAACGGGGCGTACGGAAGACTGCGAAAGAATTTGAAAAGCAGGTGTCGGTTCCGTGCCGAATTACGGGATACACGGTGTACGTAAGCGCGGCGAATCCACGATATCGATCGTCCCCGGAAATTGCCAATAGCTGGGTCCTGCTACGGGCCCTCGAAGCATTGTTATTTCTACCGACGACCGCGCTGAATTAATCGAATGAACATCAAATTAAGCGACGCCCCGTCCTAACCGGCTTACACAGAAGAGAGAGGACTTCGATTGCATATTAATATTGCGCAGCTGGCCCCGTCCTTTGGCTTAGTATGCAGACAGTCTCATCAACGAGACGTGAAATTAAACTCGAGTGCGTCGCGGGGTGATGTACACCGCCGGAAACGATCTTTCGGTGGTATTCGCGGGGCGCGGGTGTGTTTCGTCTTGTGTGCACGTAATTAGTTCGTTAACCCAGCAGGCACGCGGGCCGCGGCGAGACGCGCGGCATTTCCACGCGCATCGGGACACGCGCCCTTTTTTTTTTCGTTCGTAATTAGGCTTCTCTGCCGGGTGCAAATCACGCGACGTAGTTATGCAAACTAGTAATTATTTCGTTAGTCCGCCGCGCCGCAATTGCAAACGAACCTCGCGGACGGGGAATTTCAAACGCGAGGGTGCTCTTGGCCGAGGATGGTTTCTCATCCGCCGAATTAATCCAGGTGGCCGCGAAGAAAGCTTCGACGCGCCTCTGCTAAACTTGAAGCACAAAAGATCGATTCACAGGGAAGTGTACCCCCGCGAACTCACCATTTAAGTAATCGGCAGACGCGATGGTTGAGTTTCAGAGCATCGAATTCATCTCCGCGCGAAGCGCCACCCTCTTCCCGCCTGTGCCATTAATAACGCACCGCCCTGCATTTCCACCGCATCGCCAAGTCGAGAGGGACGCGCGACAGAGGCGCTACGAACTGCAGAAATCGCGGGTAGTTGACTCCGTCCCCGGGCAAAGAAATATCCGCCAGTGGTAGCAGAGGTCAGGCTCGGCCCAATTTCGCGTTTGTTCGCGGGTCACACCGGCAAAGTAAACAGTCCCCCGGTCCTTTGCATCTGATAAATTTCCCAATGCGCGGAACAGGACAGACCGCAGCGGGATCTGGGAAGTCGGCAGCGACAAACTCGAGCCCCATCGTGCGCGCGCGCGCGTGTGTGAGTGTGTGTCGGATATGGACGATAGAGAAACCGCAAAAGTTTTGCGGCGCGTAGCAACGGATTCCCCTTTGAGGCAGCCGAGCAAGGATTTTGCGGCGTGGCATTATGCAATCCAGCCAGACCTGGCAAATGGAATCGACCGTCACCGGGAGTTTCCACTTTGCAAGATTCGTAGTCCGGTTTTTCTGTCGGGGGGATGGTTCGCGGCTTGCCGTACCCACCCTTCTCCACTGTACACAATCCTCGCGAGTGCGATGACGGGGAATGGAGGACGGGGCAGTGAGGGATCGCGAGTTGGTACGTACATATTCGGGGAACAAGCGGACGGGGAACGTATGGAAGGGGTTGGAATCGACGGGAGAAAACGCGGAAGAACAGGGCCGGGGAGGGGGGGGGGGGCCACCGGATTGGAGGAGAGGGTTGTGGAAGGCATAGAGTATAGAGTATAGCTCGCGCCAACTCGAGGATGTGCACGTGAATGTTACCGGTAGGGTGATTGGTGTGCCTTGCAGAGGGGATTGGCTAGCTGACCCGGTTCTGCTTCTATTCCCTTCCTATCTGTACCCGTATCTAGTTTACCACTTCGCTCCCCGGCTGGCTGGCTGACTACTGGCCGGCCCTACAGTAACCAACGCGAACTTCCTGAATAAGGTCCCTCCCTCGGCGCTAGAACTGATCGCTATTCCGAATGGTTCGGCTCGGTGTAAAAGGAAAATCGAATTTGACCGATGCCTTTGGGAGTGACGAGGAGAGGGTTTGGCCCTGGGAGAGAGGGTGGGCGGAGGGTGAGTCGCCAGGTGCGCTGACGATCTTATTGGGTGGATCCCTATACTCGTAGCGTCGCGGCGGTAGGGCGCCTAGAGGGAGGGGGGATTTTGCCGGAAGCTACTATCCGGAGCGACAGGAAATCGAATCAACGTGGAAGGAGATTCCGCGGGCCCTCCGAGCACCCAGATTACATACGTTTGGAGACAATTATTGGCGGGGATTCGATTTCTACGTCAGAGTGGGTCGGCCGGATTGCCGCGTTAATCGGTCATCTAAGACCAGATTACACTGGATGGAATCTTTTTTTTTTTCTTCCATTACTTTGCTTTCGTTCTTCTTCTATTGTGCGCTTTTTGAAAGTTCACCATCGTCAAGTGTTCCCGCAGAGGTATTTAAGTTCTAACGTTGGGCCTTGTGTATTTTATATATCAAACGGTCTAACCGCGGATGTGGATCGCCTTTTCACTTAAGGGGACTAGGCAGTCGTTTTTCGCGAGAAAGAGACTCTGTCCTTTATTTATTTGTAAAAAAAAATGAAAGCACATCCAGGTGTATCCTTTTACCCAATGTTTACTACTACTATACAGATTGAGAAATAAATGGTAAGAAATATATATGTGCTTTAAAAATGGGGCGGCAGGCAGGTAAACATTTTAACGGTTTTCCGTCGTTTTGCCTTAATATCAGTATTGAAATCTGACGTAATCCGATTTCAAAGATGCGATTCTTGTTTGTTGGATTCATAGTTTCGGCACAAACCTATAAAAACAATAATTAAATCAAAATTATGCGATTGGCGGCTGAAAAACGGCGATTTTTCCGAGAAAAATTCGTTCTTGTTTGTGCGCTACCAAAATCCGGTGACTTCTTAATTTTTTTTATGAAAATCTCGAATTTTTACGGACCATATCAGAGGTTTGCGTCCAAATGGCACATGTTTTACACATTCTGTAATTTTTTCAAGTCGATCTGAACCTCCATTCGTTCGCAATTAGGGAAAAACGAAGAGAAAAAAATATTCGAGAGAAACGCGTTTAAATTGCGCAAAGGCGACGCTATAGGTTGCCGCTTGACGTTTTTAGCTGTCAAATCTATAATTTTCGGAATTTTTCGACCGTCCCACCGTAGTCGCCGGGGAGACATCGATCTATTCGAGTGCAGGTTGAAAGGGACCGTTTCCCAAAGTTGCCTGTGAAGCAAACGGACAAAGAGGAAGCATCGTCACGGGGGGAAGAGTAACTTCCAATTACGTAGATGCCTGTTTCTCCCTGGTTTTTCGCTACGAGCAACCCAGCTGTTGTCAACATGTTTGTTAAAGGGATCCGGGGAGGCGAGATTGAATGAAACCGGACTGCCTACCGCGCGAGCCCACACTTCGGTAACTAATGACAGTTCGAAGAAGTTCCTCCCCTCCCGTTTCTAAGTTTTCCAATCGGGCAAAAACTTGCGAACTGACATTTACCTAGAAGAATCCAGTCTGGCCAGACAGTGGGACTACACTCAGACGGCGTTATCGACGGACCAGACACGATCAATCGCGGCGCAGCGCTTTCCAATCAACGATCGCGTTCGTTTTCGGCCGCGACTACTCGCCGGAACGACGGGCTAAGAGGGTTCCACGTGGCTGGCGAGGAAGTTCGGAAAGCGACGCGATTCGAAAACGCGAACAGCAGAATTGGCCACTTCTACCGTACTTCTTAGAACGCTCCCAATCTAGAAAATCGAATCCTCCCCCGAAGACAATCGTGACTGGGTAATGTCGTCCATAGTAGGGATGTTAGTGTCGGGTCAAACGGCTAGGAGCAGACTGAAGATAAAGCGAAACGTGGTTATTTGCTGGTCGGAGGGGATGAAATTGGAATAATTACGTCGGGTGAAATTAAATCGTTGTGCCACTTTACTTTTAATGAAATCGTTTAGCGACCGAACGCGATCGATTAGAAACAATAAATTGCCTCGTGTATTATGCAATGAAGGAAGTTATATTATTCAATGATAGCGCATACGAGTAAAACGACCCACGTTATCCATATTGACACCGTGCTTTTATTAGTTAATTGACTATAACCAAACGATATTCGAACGTTATAAATTAAATTGGTTCTTCTGGAGAGTCGTTACCACCTTGCAGCAGATGCTTATTTAGCGGGACACTGTGCTAGAGCCACGATCGATTTTACGGAAAAACAGTTGCTGATCTACCACCAATGGAGTTCGCAAATTTGTTTACCCATAGACCCCAGTGGCCTGTAAACATTCAGTTTGTGATTGTATGAGGGGTTGCCCATTAAACTCGTGTCTCGGATTAGCGTCTAATTCCTCGCAGGCGTCGCGTCCGGGGGGCGAGGATTAGTTGAAGATTAAGCTGTTGGACACGTTATATTGGCCGCAGCTCGAGCTGCTGGAAGAAACTTGCCCGGGGTTTCCTTACAAAAGCTTCGTTCCTTCGCCCAGGTTAAAGTTATCGACGCCACGCTTCGTGCTAGATTGGGTAAGCATTGCGGGGCCACGAGTTCCCACTGGAAAAAAAATGGCAGGCACAACGAAGGCCCCAAATCAGTTTTTATCAGGCAGCAGCCTCTAAATACCACTAGTGGCGAAAATTACGGTGTCTTTGTGTTTAACCATCGGCAGAACGTGCTTCTCGCGTACGCGTACTAAATCCGTGGAAAACTATTTTTAAATGCGACAAGGAAACAAAACGGCATTCCTGGTGAAACGTCGTCCATTTTAATCCAACGTATTCTAACTCCCGCCACGGCGTACAATGACATTTGCGTTGAATTCATAAACGTCCGTTGCACTGTCTGCGATTTCTCATTATTTTTTGCGACGGCATGCAATGTCACTTCTCCACAAAGGACTCGCTTCAGCGACGCTCGACGACTCGATAAAGGGGTATTAATATACATATACAATTCGAAAACGTGGACACGCCGTAGACAAGAAAACAGAAAAGGTCGGAGAGTACTTTTTACTGTTCCGCACTAATTTCGTTTTACAAAAGAAAGTGGGTCGATGCGGAAACCTGGTTGACTGAAGGAAAAAAAAAAAAGGAGAACGAATGGAGGGAAGAGCTTTGTACGGCCGCGCTGCGGTAGATCAATATTCGACGGACATATTATAAGAATGGCGTTCGAAATATATATAAAACACAGACGCATACGCGCGCCTCTAAGAAAAAAGGATAAAAGCCTCGGAACGAATATTTTCTGTGCGCACACATCCGGGGACAAATATTTGTAATCCGAGCAAAATGAAAAATGGCCTATACTCCGGTTCGCAGCAACAAGCACGAAAGTTTCCAAAACGTGACCGTTCGCGCGCCACTGCTCCACAATTATTCCCTGTTACTATTTTCTCAGTGAACTGCGTGGATGTTAAAACAGCTGCCGATTGATTAAAAACGACCAAAATCTCTCGACGAGCGAACACGATCAAAGCTACGCTCCTTTTTTTTCTCTCTCCGCGTCTCTCCTTTTTTTCGCTATTTGTTTAATGCGCTTTGCGGTCAAATCAATCCGCCGAAACCGCTGGATCAATGGACGGATCTCGGATCGGGGGACACGACAACAATCGACCGGTTGTAAAATTGGATTAAAAGTACACGTCGTCGAACGCTTTTGTGGGAACGCGCGCGGACCAGTTTATCCACACGGTCAAGCTCGACGCTATTAAATCGTATCCAGCATATATTACGAAATCGGCCACGGAGCTTAACTGCTTACACCGAAGCTTAAATTAGGTGGCGCTCGCTCACAGGCTCGGAACAGCGTTAACCAATTTTATCGTGGCCGTTAGACATGTAAATTAGCTGCATACAAAATAAGCTAATGTAAAGCGGAAGCGATCGTATTGGTGGAGGAGGGGGGGTTTGGAGAGGAGGGGTTGGAGGCTGCGCGCCCCGGAAAGGGACGTTCGATGGAGAAAGAGCCGGTCATGCAATTTTAAGCCGCGTTCTTACGAAACAAGGCTAACACGTGTTTCATCGTGAATTCCTGTATCGATCTGTCCGCGATTAAAGGCTCTTTGTACACAGCTTTTCGCCGACCTGCAATTTAGAAACCAAGGTATCGACAAGTACAAAGGCACCCCTTTTTTTCTAGAATTCCAATTTCCCCCTCTGGCCTTTGAGTTTTAAGAAACCCAACGATTCTCACTTAAACGACTAATTCCTCGACGTTCTCTATATGCACTGTTTAATGATTAACCGTCCCCTGTGCACCACAAAAACTACGAAATACATTGAGAATCTTTCTCTGGGAGGTTGAGTAATGTGGAATGAAATGCATTCAGTTGAAACGGCAATTAATCGTTGTCATTTGGAAAACACGCGTCGACTGGCGGGTTTTGCGCCAGCGACACGGAGATTACCGGCTAATAGTTTGATCCTTCACGGGATTTTCTTTGCCGCGACATGAAGCCCCCGTTTGAATGTACGAATTCGCGGTGAAACGCGAGCGCCAAGTCCCCTCCCACCCGTGGCTCTGCATGTTCTTTATTGAAACACCGAATGGCGAGATTAACCTGGGCTTATAACGATTATGCGTTATGGCTCTGCCGAGGAAACAATTTCCATTATCATTAATTGCGGTTTTATATGCAAAAACGCGGGGGCAACGGGCGGCGACACGACCCGGTTTTGCGCCGGTGGTGGAGAGGGGAGAAAAAAAAAATAGGAATAGAGGGAAAAGAGAAAAAGAGGACGAAAACACGTCTCACGCAATGAACAGGCGACATTAATCTTTCGAAAGTTGACGGGGTTGTCATAGTGTTGCCGATCGCGATCGCGGCCCACCATTAATAAAACTGATCCGACGAACGATTTCACTTGTAGCCAGGCCTGGAACGCGTACACATCGCGGCATTACATCAAAGTCACACACGGAAGTTTATAGTTCGTAACGAGGTTTACCTAGGTTCGTGCGCGGAATGCGATTTATGATTTATGATCTGAAATAATCGAACGGCCGAAAGCAATTTTCGCCATCCCATTTCCTTTTTTTCCCTTCGTGCGCGGGGAATGCTTTATCGGCTCAAGTATTTCTTCTGCCATCGGACGCGATGGCAAGTGGGGAAAGCCGTAGGTAATTCGCGGAAACGCATTGCGGTATAAACAGGATATAAAATATTCATAAATATTGCATTCCATTATTTGTACCTTTCGTGGCGTTTTTCCGGGTTTCGAATTCTCCTTCAGTTGGTGGAATGCTGGTCGATCGTTCTACCCTTCTGGCGTCGTGTTTCTTCGTTTCTTCGGTTTAACATTGATCTCGGGATAAAGCTTGCAGTTCCTCATTGGGCACGTCTTCGTTCGATCAACCGGCGACGAGAAAATAAAATCATGGGCGTCCAGATGGTCACCACGTGCTGGGCGATGAACGGAAGGATTCATCGCCGGGGAAAAAATGGTTTCCGGGGCGAAATTGAATCGTGAAGGTTGTATCGAATGATCTTTGCCGCGCGGATCAATCATTCGTTAGGTCACACGAGAAACGAAATAAAAGTGCGCGCGGGTCGGGGCGTTCCGGAGGAACGAGATCGAAAGACTCCATCCCTCTATCCTCCTGTTTTCGTTGGAGCATTCAAGTTCTGACCAACTGTCGAACAAAGTTTGCCCCTGACTTCAGCCCCAGTCGCATTTCTATCGCTTTGATAACTACCGCAGGCCGATCGATTAAGTGTTGGCTGCACGTTTAAACTGTCCGATCATCTCGGCCCTAAATGCCAGCTAGGAAATACCCGTTGGCAGCGATAATGCAACTATTATGTCTGCGGCCATACCTCGAATCGGAGTTGGCGCGGCTAACAGCCACCAGACATTGCAAGTTAATTTAAACTTTCTCATGCTCGGCCAGGCATCTTGAACTCCCCGGCGCGTAAACTTCCTTTGAAGTATGGGAACTCTTTCGCGCAGATACACACGACATACGGAATTTAAATCGGTGAAAGCGTTTCACTACCCGAGCGATTTCGTTCGATCAGAAATCTTGTAAAAAAAGGAAGCCGCGACTGGTGGTCAACCAGTTAGGTATCAGCCAGAAACCAGTTATTGAAACGTTCACTCGCAATCGCGAGTTTACTTACTTTCCAGTACCTATTCACTGAAAGTTATTCCGATACATTGCATCGAGTATGAGTTTTCGTTGCTTTTTATGATTCATCGGGTGCTGGCGAAGGGGAAATTTGTGGCAGAGGTTGCCCAGCAAGGATCGGTCAAAATTTTTTCGAAAGTTTTCCTAAGGTGCCCTATGGCGAAAGGTTCATACTTTTAACTAGCATTGCCATCAGGAAAGTGGCAGCAGTTGTTTGAGTTCCGGTCAGGTACCATCCCGAGAGAATTGGTGGAGAGGCGTGAAGCATAGGATAGCGAAGGTACTTCTTAATTTAATTGAATTTTCTACCTAACGCTCGGGTGCGTCATGCTCGCGACGCGATGAGGAAATTAGATTCTTTTCTTCGCCCCTGGAGGCTGTTTACGATCTTTGCTATTCTTTAGCTATTGCGGGCGGGATCTTGTGTCACGATACTGTGGCTCTCTTTAGACTTCACAGGAACATCCCACACGGTTTCTTTTAACGAGATCTTACGAAATTTTGGCGAAAAACATCCCCGTTAGGGTGGCCCTTATTTATACGTGTCGAAATTGTTTTTTTTTTTATTTCTTTGCTCCCACCCCCTAGGTGGCATTTGCTAAAAAATATCCCCTGAAAAGTTTATTGCATTCGGACAGCAGGGAAGGGTGCCGACCAAGCCTTAAAGTTTAGAATTTCTAAAAAATGGTAGATCCTATCGAAATTTTCTTAAAATAATATTAAAAGAGCATTCAATTTTCTACAATTACTGTGTATGTATATAATCTTTTCATGCTTTTAACCATTTTTTAGATAATACTTCTCTATGTATATTTAAACGCTATTATTTAAAAAATGGTTGGAAGCACGAAAACCTTATGCACGCAGCAATTGTAGAAGATTGAATGCTCGTTTAATATTATTTTAACAAAATTTCGATAGGGCTCAGCATTTTTGAAAAATTCTTCAAATTCAAACTATTGATGAATTCTAAACTTTAAGGCCTGGTCAGCACCTTCCCCCGTTGTCCGATTGCAATAATCTTTTTCAGGGACTATTGTTTTATGAAATGGAACCGTAGTTGGCGGCGTGAGCAAAAGAAATCGCAGGTTGAAAATAAGGGCCACCCTAATCCCCGTAGACATTACCCGTTCAAATTGCCAGCACGTTTCGGCATGATCGTCACGTGGAATCAATAAATTCTTTACGGACAAATTGCCTGACGTTTCCACAGCGATACGTAGACCGTAAAACTCACCTTAGCAGCCCCCTGCTAATCGCAACCAGCCATCTTCCTTGTTCTCGTTCCGAGGACACCAAGATTCGGGCTAGACTTTAATGATCGTAAATTCCCGGCGTCTCGGAGATCTGGAACGACATTTGAGTTCCGGTCATGTAGCAGCCATCCCCACGAGAGATACCTGACTGGGGGGAATAGACAGAAGAGTTACTACACCCGACCCCTCCACCCACGAAAACGGTAGTTTCCTTGCTAATCCGCTGATACCTGGATAGAGTTCGCGTTCAAGTTTCCCGCGTTACTTCCCAATCCTCGTATTCACCGTCTTCGAACTTCTTCCCTTTACCGATTCTCTCTTACCAGGCCTCCGGTTGCCTCGTTCGAGTGCATTCAGGGGACATGTCCCGAGCAAGACGACTACGCCGTGTCGCTTCTCCCCTCGCAGCCTTTCCACCTATCGTTCACCGTGATTGGCCTCTTTCCCCCGTTCACGGTCGGCCTCTGTTCTCCCACGTACGCACACCTCCGCGGCGAACCACCCCTACGTGCACGCGGAAGTTAAACGAAGAGGTAACCCCGAGCAAATATCTCGGAATCAGCGATAGTTCAACGAAGTTACGGGTGAACAACTCTTTCCCGCTTCCGCACTCGGGTTATCGCGCATAATATATGATCCTCCGCCAGAATATCGTATCAAACCTTCGGTGGCTGAGTTGATACATGGATTTGGGACATTACATTAGACGGGTGTGCTTTCTTCTTCAGTTGCTCCCGAAGGTGGAGAGGTACGTGATTCATGTCGAGTAGAGAAAAACCAATTACGTCTCGACAGTGTATATTTCGTAGTTTTGAAATTTTTTCAATCGAAGCTCGATGTTTCTGTTTTTAGTATGATCCGGACTAAAAATATATCCCCAGTAGGTAGCTTACACGTTTGTTCTCTTTCTCCTGTCAAACATGCGGAGGAGACGAACGAATTCTACCGAAATAGACAGCTCAGAGGGTCGCAAGAATTGACGGTTGGGCTCCTCGGTATATAAATCTCGTCCTGGCGCCAAGCATCGATGTGGAAATGTAGGCCACCGATTGGATTCCATTCCATGCGTGAAAGCGCGCCGAAGAAATTGAGAAGCCAAGTTGCATATTGCAGTAACCGTGTCCGTTCAATCTGTATGCGCCGTCGACACATACCTCGCGCGCCGTTGCGACGACACTCCCCAGGGTACGGCTGGAAATCTGCATCATTACAGAATTTTATAATAGGAACCTGGAGACCGAATTCCCGAGGGGGAGAGGCAATTAATCAGCCGCGACGATCCATTGCCAGTCCCTGCCTTTGTAATTTCGTAAATTCTAATTGCGAAACCATAGAATTCTTGTCTGTCGGTTTTCAGAAAAGGTTGCCAGGTCGTTCGAAAACTGTTTCTTGAAAAAACCTGTGCTCCGCCAACATTCTTGATAAAAAAGATTAATACCGTAACGTAAATGACAGCAGCGAACGTAACATTTTTGCACTTTTTTCCAGCTGCATTAATAATTCTATATTTCCACAGGGCGAAGGTGTTTTTTCGCGCGTACCCGTGTAAACGCCCCCAGTTCCTAAAAGCTCGGCGTGCTACCGTTCAGAATTACCGTGGGAACGAAAAACCCCCATTTGGCTGTAATCTTCTTTGCCGTGAATTACGCGCTCATCGAAGCTCCCCCTCTCCCGTTCCTCCACGAAATCCTTGGATTAATATATGTTAAGACTGTGCAATCCCACGAGCTTGCGGCCAAGGACGCTCGGCCATGGGGTTCCATCATCCCCCTACCACTTTCCCTCTGTCCTCCCCCTCATTCCGTTGGGTTTTTCTCCGCTGAAACGCGGCTACGCCAGTAACAGGTGTTACCGTGGATAATGTGCTAAAAAGCTTCCCATCGCCGGCGTTAGTCAAAGCGGCTCGAACGGCGGGCGGCTTTTCGCGATCCTCTGCGATGCATGTCCTGAATAACGGGGCGGAATAACCAAGCCGGCGTTATCAATTCTTCGAGTGGAGACATTGCCGCGGTACGGTGCCCGAGCGTTCGGGGATTACGTGGAAACGCGGGTAAATGCGAGCAGAATCACTCGAAACTGTAGACAACAGTCCAGTCGCGAGAGTATAATCGCTGTTTCGCGCGATGCTTTAGACCAGATATAAATTTCGCGGTTCAAGCCTGCGGCTGTTTGAGCGGCAATTAGTAATACGAATTTACGAACATCAGCCGAAATCATGTGGGGTAACGCATACAGTTAATTGACCCCTATACAGTGATTGACACTCTTCCCCAAAATGTAGGAAATATAATATATTGCTTCTTTTATATAATAAAATATATCTATATTTCAGTGGCCCAGATATTTTTCTTCCGAATATAATTATATTTTATCATATAAAAAAAGCATTGTATTATATTTCCTACTTTTTGGGAAAGAGTGTCAATCATTGTGTAGGGGCCAACAAAACGCTCAACAACTGTATGCGTTACCGTACTCCAATTTGTATAGGTATCTGGGAGCTGCGTAGATCGATCGCAAATCGATAGGGGCGTAGGTCTACTTTTAGGTGAAATGCGATATAGTATAATCTTTTTCGGCCAGAAATGTGGAGCATCGAGGCGTTCTTGTTTTTGTATATCGGTGGCTTAGTGGAGAAACATTGTATGCCCACTTCTAGCGTTTTCAAGAAAAACAGATTTAAACCTGCAATGGTAGGGGAGTCCGGGGCAGATCGTAACAAAAAAGTTTTCACAGTTTTTTCTCGAAAGTGTTTTCCTCAATCAGGAAATAATTTGCGTGATTTACTACTTGCATATGTGGTGAACTGATTGCGTGAAAGTACGTGCTAAAATATTGGACTGTTAACATCTGGCTTCATCTTAAACAAATCTGAACCTTTGTTACAATGTGCCCCAGTCCTGGGGTAAATTGTAACACATCTGTTTTACTTATTTAAATACAAATATGAACACAACTAAACGTTTCTAAAAAATATAAATGAAAACACAGATCATTATTAAACATTTGATATACACGAGTTAAACGATCATTGCTTATTCATCTGATTCTATCAAAATCTTCTTCTTCGCTTTCTTTACTTTATCCTTTATACTTTTTTTCTACTTTTTGGATTCTCGATTGTTCTGTTGTTCGTCTAGAGCATCTTTTTTCCGGTGTGTCAGCAAATGGCTTGCTTTATTACCATTTGGAGTGGAGTAAGTATAGTAACATGTTACAATTTACCCCGAGGTCGAATTTTTGCGTTTTATCTCAGCAAACGAGAAACTAAACATCAAATCACTAAAATGCGTATACATTATTATAAACCAATGTGTACTGATTCGTTTGCGACAAAGAAGCAAAAGTTCAATATCTTCAAGCAGCTCTCGCATGCTGTAGGCTACCAGATTTGTCGTTCAAAAGATTTTACTTATGTTACAATTTACCCCGTGTTACAACCTGCCCCGGTCTCCCCTACGTAAGATCCGGAGGATGCAACGAACAAAATATTATTCTTGACAAATTTTTTAAGCAAAATATTAAGCGTAAATGCGATGTTTAAAACTCAAATTTCACAAAAGCTGGAGCTACAATATTTGTACAAAGCCATCGACGTATGAACTTGAAATATTCAAGCCTTAATTTCGCTGCAGAAGTCAGATTAGATTGAATTTATTATCTAGGTGAATCCAAATATAAATTCTCAGTCCCTTTTTACACGTTCGAAAGCGTTAATTCAAGCTGAAGGAGCATTCTCGTGGACAGAAACGATGACAGGGTCGATCAAAGTTTGTCAAGTAGATCGTTCACGACTGTTGGGGGCGTTAACCCCCGAGTACTTACGGCAAGGAAACTTCGGTGTTATTTTATGCAAAGCGTACCAACTCGAAACTTTCATAACCCGACGGGGACCGATATCGCGGCTTCTACCGCGCGATTCCAGCGACGAGTATAATTAATGCCCATTCGCCTCGTCCGACGATAGTTTCGAGCTGTCCTTGCCCGTCGAATATATATAAATTTCCCGGACTCGTTGTCAAAGTTGATTTCCCATGCATGGCAATGCGAAGGAAGGCAGTGAGGCGCGGAACTACGCCGCAGAGATGCCTTTATCAGGTCCGCGTTAATAACGTTACAAGTTGCGAAACTTCGTCACGTTATTCAAATTTACATACGTATATACCTGCGTGTACAATTTTAGATAGCTACAACAACGTGAATTAAATCCGACGCGTTTGCCCACGATTGGCAATCTTTATGTAGGGTAGATGTCCCTATTACTGCCACTTTATTTATTTTGCTTAATAAAAATGTAACATATAAAGAATAGTGTACAACAATAATATTATTATTAAATTGTGAACTGTTCTTATTATTATTAATATTATTGTTGTACACTATTCTTTATACGTTACATTTTTATAAAGCAAAATAAATAAAGTGGCAGTAATAGGGACATCTACCCTACATAAAGACTTTTCAAATGCGAAATTCAAACGCCCATCACAGGGCATCTAAATTGTGATTGCGGAGGAGACCAGCGATTTCTGTCGATTTGGTGTGGCAAAGGGGTAATAATATCGCAAACGGCGGTGATAGTCGGACAAAAGTTGAGCCATGAAACATGCACGGCTCCAGGAGCACAGACAACGGGAACATCACGAGTGCGGTTCATATGTTTCATTCGCGCGACTCCACTCTCATCAAGGCAGCTATATTTATAGGTATCTACGAGCTGGTCTCATCAGCTTTTTTACAGGCACGATTTATGCGCGCGGAAACGCGACAACTTTGGAATTCTAATATCGATTCACGCACGGAAACAGTGGCGAGGATGGCAAAAATAATGACGTATTTGGGTCACGTCGTGGTTTCGCGGCAAAAATAACGCTGTGGCCGTTCTTCCTTGACGGCTGAGATGCTTATTTCGTACTGCATGGAAGCGAAGGAGAATTTAAATGAATATCAATAGTTAGAAAGTAGATTTCTGTAGACTTCATGTAAAAAGGGTGATCAAAGAAAAATCGATATGATATCATCCGAGGTGTCTGATAATAAACTGTTTCTGCAAGAATTCCCCTGAAATTCCTCTACAAATTGCATTAGAATGAAGTCAGCCCCGGTATTTTGTTCAAACCTGCCGGGAGCAAGCTGGCGCGATTTCCTCCAGCCGGAAATCGATTCACCCACTAAACCGATGCGATCAGGGGTTCAAGCATCCGCATAAGAATTCACCAGTCACAGGGCACCGCGGTGTGACGACGGTGTTCCTCGATTTCTCCGCCGGGCGAGAATTCAATCAGAGTTGAAAGTACGGGTAAGTCGCGTACAGGGCCGCGCGGCGCGATAAAGGCAAAAACATATTCCGTTCCTATTACGCGGCCCATTCGTTGCTCCAATCCGTCAGTCGGTGTTCCGCAGGCTCGTAGACGCGCCATCTCCTCGTTCCCTTTAACAGACGGAGCCTACAAGCCTGCTGAATACAGCCGTTTGCGCCGTGGAGTGGCAGCCACTCTTCCGGTATTCGCCACTCGATCTTCAATTTCCACGAAATCCGCGCTATTTCGCGCTATTCGACTAGGCAAGCCGCCTCTTCTTCCACCCTTTCGGCTGTACAGGGTGGACCGGAATAGATGGTATATCCGTGAAGGAGGTGATATCGCGTCTGAAAGCGAGTCGAAACGATGGAATACCTTTTTTTTCCGTAAGAAGCTTCGCGTTCAAGCAAAGCCGACTTCGAAGACCAATTACGAACTAGGGCTGGGACTATTTGTCGAATTTTTCGGTATTCGAATATTCGAATACTTTAGTTGCTTAATTATTTGACGAATATAATTCGAATATCCAAGTATTCGAATACTATTCGAATATAGGTTCATTTGTCACGGTGAAATCTTGTAAGCTAATTTTAACCCACTTCATACCGTAGCATTCGAATACTTGTAAAATATTCGAATAGTAAATTATTCGAACAGTCCCAGCCCTATTACGAACGCGTGAAGTTAATTGAAATTTTATTGCAGACTACCGTTATGACTTCTTCCCCAGATAACACGATGTCCTATCGTGCCTCGTATCAGTACAAAGAGGAAATAAAATTCCACCGTTTCAATTCATTCTGAGATACGGACTCATCGCTTTCTCCGTCGTTGCGTGTATTTCGGCCCACCCCATATTTGCCAGGCGCACTTCCTCGTTCACCACGGTTCACAGGGCCAACCCTTTCTCTGCCGGTGTACTCGAGGCTTTCTGAAAACCGTACCAGCTCGACCGTGCGTCATTTCCACCCCCCTAGCTCTGCCAACGGGCTCGCCAGAATCGTGACCATCAATCTCCCCTTGTTCCTCTTGCCTTCGGCCTTTTCCCCTTCGCGCAACGGGCATCGAAACGAAACCGAAACGGCTCGCGCAGTTTCGACTTGGCTGGCCATGCTCCACTTCCACGATCCTCTTGCTTCTACGCTCTTGTTGCCCCCCCCCTCCGGGCCGTCTTTCAGCGTTTTCCCGCCTTGTTACACGGCCGCCCAGCTTATCCGACCAGCTAAATGGCGGTTGCTCTCCTGCAAGTCTTTCCCGCTGATTGGATGGCTCGCCCCCGCGCCGCTGCACGCATGAATGACTCGATGCTGGGAAGTTCTCTGGATCAATCGGGACCTCTCGCCGAGGCCGATTCGATTCAAAGCGCAAAAGGTATTCGTTTTCGACCCTCGTGTGTTCCTGGGACTCTGTGTGTGCACGCGGAAATCCTGGCTCACCTATCGAGCCACAGGCTGATCCCCGGGTTCCGCCACTCTTCGATCCTCTTCCGCGCCGTTACATATCCGCTTCCCGGTTTTCGGTAGCCGTTCCGCGAATTGCAAGCCACGGCCCCCGCGCGATCTCGCGCGCCTCCGCGTTTATTTATCGGGGACGTGAAGAACATTCAAAGCGGCAGCTCGCCGTCGAAGGAGAATAGGGGCAGGGAAAGATGAAAAATAGATGGGAAAGGGTTGAAGAGGCAGAGGGAAGCTAACGGTTGATAAAAATTCTGCTGGGTAGAATCGCGCGACGGCTCCATCCAATCGTCACGTCTGTCTACTGACTGCGATTTTATTCTACATTCGAGATTCACTACCTTCGCGTGCTCCGACGCACTCTTCAGTTCTCCTCTTTATCTGTATGGCGCGCGGGAAACTGAATTATAGTTTTAAAGGAAATTTACATTTCATTTGCTCTGAGCGCCAGTGGCTTTGCCAATTGAGAGGCCCAGTGGAAAACAGGCGCAGTCACCATTTTATGATTTTAGAGGAGAGGACGTTGAAGGAAAAATTGCCTTTGCAGGAAATGCGGTGCGAAATTATAATTATTTTACCCGGTACTTGACAACTGAGGCATTTGATGGAAAAAGGGCACATAGGCCTGTGTGCTGTTTTTCCTTAAATCGTTTAAATCTACTCGGGTATATGTTATATATATAATGTATCAAGAACATTACTTCTCTCGCGTTCTGATTAGCTAAATGCTGCTTTATTACGTAGCGTGATCGACACGCAGCTGCATAATCGCTGAGCGGTCGCGCTACCGCGCTGTCGTGCAATAAGTACTTTTGTTTCACCGAGTATTTTCTGTAAGCGAGAAAATATGGAAAGTGGGGCGAGTATTGAATCTGCATAGAAAGAAGCTAATTTAGGAAAGAAAAAATTGAATTGTAAAACAGCTTGATGCAAAAAATCGAAGAAATTAATATCTACTTAAAACATAACATTTTTTCATTTCGTATTTTTTATTTAAGCGATGTATAAAAAATGGGCAACGAAGTATGTAAACAAAATTATATGTAAATAAGTAAACAAAGAAGCAATTTTATTACGAATTTACCCAATTTACGGAAAAAGGCACACAAACCACTTGCTTAAAACTTATAAATAAAGACACATCATTTTCAAATCATGACTTCTGTTTCCAGAACGTTAGAAGTATACAGTAACTACATCCTTAAAAAAATTGGTTTTAATTGCATTACATTGTATTAAGTTATACAATATTGAAAACTTGGAAATCGATTTTCTTGAAATGGCATTTTGGCGTGTGTGCCCTTTTTCCATCAAATGCCTCAACTATTGTCAAATTTTAGCGGAAAAATTAATTGTATTAGGTCACGTGCCCCCTCCTCCCGGGAAGGAGCTGAGTGGAATTTACTTTTTCTCAGCGTGAAGAAAAAATATGGTTCTGCACGGTGAAACGTACATGCTATTATATTAGGAGGTGGTGGACTTACACTACACTGCAGAAACGAATTAATGTTACCAACAAACTTGTTTCCCTGAGCCCCTCAATTGTCAATCCTGCAGACTTATTCCGATCGAGCAATGGAAGCTGTGGCAAAGAGCAAAAAATAGACTGGAAATGTGGATGAAGAAATAACAGTGGAATGCCAACATCCGCTCGCACAATAATCCGCACAGGGCGGATAGATCCGCAATTTATTATCCTGTAGATCGCGGTGAAATAGCTTTCCCAAAGAAAGCTTGGAGCAGGGGTAACGAAACGGGCGGAGTCCAATGAACGAGAGGGGAAAGAAGCGTTCGAAAGTACGAGTTGGTGAAACGAAGGCTCGCCAGGCGCAATTGAATCGGTTTCGCCCAATCAGCGACGCCGTTAATGGCAATCAACGGTCCTTCCTTTTCGCTCTTTGGCAAACGATCGGACTAATTACTGATCGGGATAAAGCGCGCGCGCGCTCTCTCTCTCTCTCTCTCTCTGGCAATATGTGCACAGATATCGGACGTGCCAAGCTCGCTTCCATCCCTTCCCCTTCTCTCTTCAACCCTTACCCTCTTACCATCCCCCTTCGACCGTCTCTTTCCCTGTAGTTTTCCCCCTTTCTTCGTTTCCCTGTCAGTGGACTTCCCTTTTCTTGAAATCAGGTGGCTGGCGATAGGAAACACGCATGCGCTACCTGAAAAGGAAAGGACAGTGGGTGGGAAGGGGCAGGGTAAACGAGGCACGATAGGGCCAAGGGGCGAACGAGAGGGATGCAAAAGTAGGAGGGTGACGGGAGAACGGTGGAAAGGGGATAGAGGGGGGTGGGGTTTTCACTGTGCGATAACGACTGGCATCAGCAGCGCGCCTCTACCTACCACCTTCGTGGCCCTGCGAGCTTAATGCACGTAGAAGTGGTGAGGGTAAGACTGGAAGGGGTGAAGTAGAAAGAGAAAGAGGGAAGAGAAGGGAGGAAGCAAGGTGTACTATACGTCAAGACAATAAGTACCATTAAGATAACACTGGTGGGAGGGGGGGGGGGGCTTAGATAACCCCCGCATGAACCCCGGGGGTTCGCAATGGAGGATTCCATTTTATTCCAGCATTATTTTTACCATATCCACCGGAACTACCCCGTGTCCCTGGTTTGCCGGTAACGATCCAATCGTTCGAAGGCTGGATAAGTCAGCAGTTTAATTCGTAGGTGCACGATTGAATCCTCATTTTCACTGCGATCCCCATCGAAGAGCAACGCGTGCGCGTCACAGGTGTCCCATAGAGGCGACCCGTGCCCTTTCCTTTCGTCGAGCATCGTCTATTTTTTTTTCTCTCTCGTTTAAGTACAACGCAACGAAAGGATATTCATATCCCCGAGCGGCGCAATCGTCGTGCATTACCAAGAACCTTCAAGTTTTATCGTCCCAGATATCCATTGTTCCGAAACTGTCTCGCAGCTTCTACTAATGACAATGATTAATATTGACCCACGTGCACGGTGAAGGGAGTAATACGGTCTCCTGGAGAGACGTGGTGGGTAAACTTTAGTGTCTGCCAGCCCCACCTACGCTCTCGAGTCCTCAGGGATTCCGCAGTTCGTCGACACGACAGTCACCGTCAAAAGCTCGGATATCTCGTGCTCGGCGGCGCAGCGTTCCCAGAATTCGAGGGGACGGACCGGGGTATTCTTATTAAGCCCTTCGTCTGCTGCTAAATTCGAATTAAATGGATCTACCGCGCAATCCGGGGCAAAGTAAGGAAAGTGAACGCGTAATTGTATTAGCAATTCGTCTCAGGCACTTTTGAGAAGCGTTTAAAGGGTGCAGCGTTACTTCAGGGTTAGAGGGGTTGTGAAATTACTCTGGGTTTCTAGGCAGCTGTACGTCATAGTACATCCTGGAGTAAAATCACGTCACCGTTACTATCAGCTCATTTCTATGGCTAACCAATTTTATCCCGAAGAAACGCGTGGGACTCGACAAAACATTCGTTGCAAAATGTACATACACTAGGCACGCACGATATTCGCGAATCAAACTTCGAATTCCATTACAGGCACATTAATCATTCGAATGGAAATGCTTTCTTCCTTATTTACTCCGTTTTATCTATTCGACTGGGCTATAGTCGACGCTAATGTCTACGTCGCTTAGCATTATTCATTAACGACAGTTTTCTCTTACCTTCTCCGCGTAGGATGTGCGCCCCCGTGTCGATATAAAGAACAATTATGTACAAAGGAGAGCCGGCAAGAGGTCGGGCACACGAATAATTCATCGGGGCTGGTATAAGTAGCATGGTCGTAAACGGACACATGTGATTCCGAGGGGATCCCGGATACCGTTGGATAGCGGAAGGTCTTCTAAGTCATTAATTATACAAGTACCGTACATACTTACCCGACGGCTTGCTGACGCGAATATTCAGCCGCCCGTGCATAGAGCGCCAAGGGGTTTGCACGGAGACTGGGGGGGGTTTTGGCCTGGGACAGGGTGATAAACCTTGTTTAGAGTGGCATGTGCACCGTTCACTTTTAATTTTAGCCATCGATCAAGCTGCTCGGCTATCTCGCCCTTTGTCTTACCTCCCATCGGCTAACTGTAGTTAACAGGCTAGTAATTTCGGATAGTTCCCCAGGAATGTTCGATTCCCGGCTCTATTCAGCTCCCTAGTAAAGCTATTTGACACAATTCCGCGGTGGCTTTAAACGATATAGCAGAGAGGGTTAAATGGCGGGCCGTTTCTCTTCCGACGATTACGCTCCTTGCTTTTTAACTGGATGACATGCTAGCCTCTTTGGCCTGTATTGAACGAGAGAATCGATAGTGAGATTGATCGTAATTGGCCAGTCTTCTTTCCACGAGGATGAATCGGTACCGTGGTTTTCGTGGGACCGTAGAGCTAATCGGCTCGATGAAAGTAAATTGCCCTGATTGATCCTATCAGCCGGTTAGTTCCTTCTAAATTGGATCCCTATAAATAGTTCGGAACTCGTAGATTACAGTCCACATTCGCTACCACGAAGGCTCTAAGTAAAACTAAACACCCCCTCCCCGTATCTGCGCCCCGTAGCACCGCCGCATTCTGACTTCCGGACACCTCTTTTCAATAGGATCGAATCGTTACATGCAAACAGCACGGTGTCTTCGGCTATTTCGCATGGCCCTTAACGGGATTCACCGGAAACTTCGGTCGAGTTTGCTCCTTAATGACTGTGTACATACCGGGGGAGCGTGCTCAGGTACCCCAGTGGCCACGTATTCGCCGATGTTGGCTCATCGGCATCAGGTTGATGAAGAGAGTACCGGCGACACGACGAGCCAAGCGATAGAATCTTGTTAGCCCCGACTGTCTCTTTTGCAGCGTGACTTGTCGGCACACACAACCGCGTTCCAATCAATGGTCCCTCATGAATTATGTTGGATCAGCTTGCGAAACGGGGCCTCAACGCTCTGTTCCGAAGCTGGAAAATTTGCTGGTTCCTTTCGCTTCTGGCCGACAGGAAGGACTTCGCGAATTCAACAGTCTCATCGTTCGACTCGAGACGGTCGATAAATTGAGGCAGTCAGAGCAACAACGGACCAACCCACATTACAAAAATTTTTTTTTCCCTATTTTATATAGTTAGTAGAGCCTATTGGAACACGTTATTACTATTAATTAAATTTCGAATAAAATGTGAGTTAGTCCATTGTTGCACTGACTGCCTCAATTAAAAATTAGAAAATTCGTCAATATTTCTTAGGCCAATTACGCGTCGCGCGCATTGAAATTTTATCGAACGTTGCCCGGATATCATCTAAAATTCAATTTGTTTCGCCGGTCAGCATGGAAATAATACAGCTCAGCCGGGCAACTTGTGTATCTTTGCCATGCCGGCACACGCTTTAAAGTCATTATTCACGGCCGGCGCGGGGAACTTTAATCGCGAAAAGTTTAATCACGCGATTCTAAAATTATCTCCGCCGCCGCCGCGCGCGTATGATTTCGTAGACTCGGCGAAGGTTAAAGGCTAGGCGCGGTCGGTTGAAACGAAGAAAAACTGAGGGTGGAATGGCTGGAGCTGCGGTCGGTGGTGATTCAGTGCTTGGTACTAATTATAAGTACAACCGCCATCTTTTGTACACTTGCCCCGAGTTCCCACAACCTTTGCTTGCAAAATAATTAGATTTCGCGTGTTGAAGTCAACTGGAAGAAAACGGGGATAAAGGCAGAAGTTTACAGGTCGCCGGGTGCGGCGCGGCACAGAGAATTTTGCAGAGGAATTCGACTCGTTTAGCTGGCGGAACCCGAGCTGCGGGCGTCAAATTCGAATCTAATCGATCTAGACAGCTTGTAACTACATCAGCGGCAGCTTCAATGGGACTGTGTTACAGACGACTGACTCGCGGAACGATACTATGCATATCGCGTTCCAAACGATGCGAACGCGCGGAGCGCGGAAACCTTGCGAGATTCACAGACGCGTTGAGAATAATTGAAACGGTTGAAAAGTGATCGAATTCTCTGAGTAAATCGTGGTCGGCTCTTGAAAGACACACCGTAGACGTTCGCTCACCACGAGTAGACGCATCTTAGAACTCGAGGACACCCCATCCCCGAAAAGCATATTGAAAAAATCTGCTAATTCACCGTCGCGGTCGCTCTGCACGCGAAAACTATCCTAGAGCGCAATCGCCGCAAGTTTATCTATTAAAAAATAAAAAAAGTTCCGTGGCGCTAACTAGGGAGGACAAGGTTCGAACTGGGTCATTTGACATGGTTGCGGCTCGGAAACCCATTAAACAGGGAATCGACAGTAATTAACGCTGTTTCCCGAATCATTCGGCGCCGACGTAAATTCCTGCGGCTTCCGCGAACTTTGCCGCGGTTTCCAGCATAAACCGGGAACCCTGCTAAACTCCGAGCGACATTGAAAGAATCCAAGCGTCGAATCATGGCGTCGAGGACAATGGTCCCTGTTCTCTGAGGGAAAAAAAAATGGGAAAACTGCTGGCGATGGTCGAAAGCGACATCCGCGGCGGCGGGGAGGCGCGGGAGAAATAAGGGTTGAGAGAAAGAAGAATGGGCTTGTAGCGGGGAGAGAAGTAAGCGTCGGAAGTTTGAAGCCCTTAATTGCTTTTTAAAACTTTCAAGTTCGACTCGGACCCCTCGTCGTTCCTCATCCTCGTGCCGCGTCCTGGTCGCACCCTTTGCATTCCACTTTGGAATGTTCAATATTAGTTTTCCCTATCGGAGTTGCAAACACGCTCGGCCACGGGGTGGGGAGCCGAGGCTTCGGCAGCGTTAAGAGGGTGGCGATGCGCAAGAAAATAGAGGGAAAGGGAAAGGGAGGAGAGACAGTTCGAGGCCCGTCGATAACTAGCCGCGCGCCACTCGGTTTTTGCACTCGAAGCAATTAACGTTGCCGGGGTAAAGAAGCTGCGGCACCCCCGGGTCCCTTCTATTGGTTTGTCTATCCCCCGGGCGTCCAGCTCACTTTTCTCCCCGCGAAACTCCGCGAAACCGTAAAGTGCCCGGCCGTCCAACTTTCCCACCCCCGCCCCCGCGCCAGCTCCTTCTTTTCTTCGTTCGGCGGCCGCGCGCGCGAGGCAACCAGCGAGCTTTCAATCCGCCGGATACTTTTATTGGGTCCGAAAGTTTCGTCGCGGGAATCGCCACCATCCGGCGAGAGCCTCGTAATTCGGTTCGTCAGCGTTTGGTCGATCAATTGCGCGCGAACCGGCAAAATTTTATCTTCTTTCTGCAGCCCTGGCGGGATTAAAGTTTCACGGTGCCCGCTTTTATATGGACTGGTCCGTGACTGACGGTGCAGCGGAGTTGAGACAAATTTCCAGAATGTAGAATAATATTCTTCTCCCGCGGGGACTTGTCTCCGAGGAAAGCACTTGGAGTGTCGGCGAAGTATGATTATAATAAGTAGGGGAGACCGGGGCTAGTTGACTAATTTTTTACATTTCTAATTTTTATAAATAGACCAAATTTCCAAATTTCATTAGGTATACAGGCTTAATTTTTAAAATCGGTTTAATTCAGTCTAGGTTGTAGTTTTTATTGTATTTAGAGTAGTGAGTCGAATAAGTCAACAAACCCCGGCTGCGGGGTTAGTTGACAAATATGATGGGGTCATTTGCTTTTTAGTTTTAACCCTTTGCCTGCGAAAAGTCTATATATACGCTGTCTAAAAATATTTTTTTTATATTTTTTTTTCCAATCGTTCACAGTGTTATTTTTTTATTAATTATCATGGTGTTAGATACTGTAATTATTTTGTACATGTTTGTTATGGTCTATTTGGAAGGCCTGAAAGTTTGAAGGGAGGATAGGGTGTAAAACTGGTAGGGGTGAGTTTGAAAGGATTTGTGGTGGGGGAAGTCTTTGCCTCGACTGCATCTTGAGGATAAAACATGTAATTATTAGTGGTATTCCTATGCTTAGTCAAGTAACCCCATCCGACATTGTTAACATGTTAAGGGTCGTACGTAAAAAACCTCCACGCGCCGGATAAAATAAAGTACCGTAAATTATAGTCAATGTATCACGTTTCCACAAAATATTCATGAAAAATTCATAATTACTCGAAACAAAAATATTTACTCCCGGCCGACCTTTTTAGATTTTTCAATCTCACTGACAGAACAAGCAAGTTTTTGTCACGGCGACACATTAAATGGCAAGCTGGTCATTTATATACTTCAATATCGCGAATCGCAGCATAATTTATTCTATAATACAATAATTAAATTCAATTAGTCAACTAGCCCCGGTCTCCCCTAATATCAATACGATTAACGGAGTTATAAGGCGCTCCGTTTACTGTCGAGCGATTCCCCTTTTCTCACGCGCGACGGAAACGGAGGATCTTACTTAACGTACCAGTAACGATACGCGTTTAATCTGCATTTCGATCCATATTGCATGAGCGCCGCGGATGCTCTCCAAGCCGAACGTCCATTCAAATGCGGGGCTGAACGGTATTGCGAAAAAGGGGGCGTTTTGCAAAGAGAAGACTGCTCGTATCTTTTCCCCTCGGAGCTTCCACTGGTCGACTGGGAAGCTCCGAGGAGGGCCCGACCGAATACCTCTTAACACGAGCTTTTTTTTCGCGAAAGCGAGTCGTTCGCCGCCGATGTCTCTCGCTCCTCGAAATTGGAGCACGCCTCTCGCGTTCGACCGTCGTTGGCGAAAGGTTAATCGCGAGCCACGGTCCTCCTCGGTTCGAATGGGAGAGGTGCCGGGGAATGGGGGAGGAACAATGAAAGGGGAAACTAAAACGAACTTAACGCGGAGCTGGGAGAATCGCTTTGACAAAGGGCTCCTTTCACGCGATCCATTATGGTTCGTTATATTCGGACTTCTTGACTAATCTCTTTCCTCCCCGGTATCGCTTCGACTCGAGAATCTTTGCGACTCTCGACTCCCGTCCCATTGTCACGGGGATATTGGAAATTTCCACCTCGATCGCTTTGCAATTAACAGCGTGGTTACGTCATCCACGATATTCACTCCCCCAAGCCCCGTCGTGGACGTGTACAACTTGGAGGGGTGAGCGTGGGTGGCTGAATCTTTTATGGTACGGTCGTTGTAGGGACCGGGGTGCCATTTGCTCGCATCGCGAGTGACATCTTTAACTTTCCAAATGGGATCTCGTCTACGGGATTCAACGACTATTGGAAAGGATAATCGGGAGCTACGGGGGCTCATAAGATAGACACACTGTCCGAAGGGGTAAGGATCGAGGGGGTGGGCGCGGGCACAGCAAGAGGGAGTGATTTCCTCGGTTCAAGAGCGAAGAACAACAAAGTTTCTTAATGAAGAATAACGTTTCCACGAAAGGAAAGATATTTCCACTTAACCGAAGGTCCCCCCCCCCCCCCAGTCGTTTCTCCTTTGCTTTCTGTCGACTGGAATTGCTCTCCATTTCTTCCTTAATCCCTCAGTCGTTGTTGGCAAAACGCTCCGCTCTAACTTACAATTAATGGCGCTACCACTTCCCGATCTACATTCGCCCAGCGTTTCAATTCAACAGCAGTCTATGCACTCGACATTCTTAAACAGCGAAATGAATTTTCGTCGTAGTCTCTCAGAGTTCGCCGGAAGTAATCGTACTTGTCCCTGCTCCGCCATCGCATCCAGAAACTTAAGAAACTCAAGACACCGCACAGGTGAACTCTCCAAGCTCACCACAGACAAATTTCGCGATTGAAACTTTTCCACGAGCTTCTAGTCCGACGAAATCTTCGACAGCCCGCTTTTATCTCGGAGGTTTCATCTCGATTGGAGGGGTCGTTGCTTCGGAGCAGGCTCTTCGTATGGATCGTTCCCTTGCACGCGACACGTTTAATTTTCTTAATGATCAGTCCGCCAGAGAAAGAGACTCGGGCAGAAGCGTGGCCCCGTATGACGTCGTCAAAGGGGCTCTCCGATAGCTTCGGATCGCGTGATTCCGTCCCGACTTCTCACGCGATGCCCATTTCCTCCTATCGACCTTCCATCTCCTCGGCCCGGTCGGAATCTCGATCTCGCGCGGCGATCTAGGTCGCTGGCTCTCTCTCTCTCCCCCCCCCCCCCCCCTCTGCACCTATTCCGACCTATCCAATTCAGGTAAACGGCGCCCAATTGTCTCAGTCGGAATGAACGTAGGCCCAGGGATCCGTGAGCCCGATGATTCCTGTGGCTGTTGGATCGCCAGCGCCGACGATTATCGAAGAACGTGGATGGCTGACGCGTGAGGGGACTCCGAATCCCTGCGTCACTCGGCCCCGACGACTGCGTAATACCGCAGCGCGCTGAAAATTACGAGGCTGCCGTGGATCGGCGATTTTTCTCTCACTGCCGCACGTCTCCCCGTTACGTTTAAGAGCCGCGCTTTACCTTATCTATCGTTATAAAACGGTAAGGGGATAATTCGGGCTCGACTTCTGACTGCGGAATACCAATGGGGGAGCACCGGTGGCGCGGCAGACCGAAATTTCGGGACTGGATTGCGGAGATGGCTGAGGGACTCGAGAACGTTTTCAGTTGTGTCAAGGTGCTGAGTATTAACCCGGCGTTGGTAAGGCGGGGTCCCACAGACCCCAACAAATAACGTAGTGTATTATACAATTCCATATCTTGTAATTAATATGAGATTACGTAGTGGCGTGATATTTTACAGAATAAAAACGCAGATCCACTAAATTAAATTTTTATTACCAAGAAATGCTTAACTAATTAAACATCTTTAATTTTCAACAATTATTGTTGTTTATGGCGTCGAGTAGCGGGCGAGGGAAGGGGAAGATACACTGAGGCACGACTCACTGCAACGCGTTGTTAAAAAGTTATACTCAATTTAAGATCTTTGGGGTCTGTGAGACCCCACCTTAGCAACGCCGGGTTAAATACAGCGTATACTCGGAGCACTACACATGCCATTGACTGTGTGGAACATTAAGTACTTGGTAGTAGGTATAATGTCGAGTATCATACGTTAGGCACGATATTCGACGTTATTAAATGAAAGCGACACCACGGTAGTCAACTCGTACCCGACGAAGCAATAAGGACCCTCGGAATAAAAGATCGACCGTGGCAGGATCCACGCGACGGAGCTCATCATTGTAATTAGTTTAGGCCTGCTTGATAAGGGCAGCCCGCATTCGAATGAAAGATTAACGAGACTGCATCTGGCCAATGCTCCAATCAAGTGTGATTGTTCGAAATTGTGAGTGGAGCCGAGTACCCCAAACATTTGGCACATAACGGGGATCGATATACATACATGTTTCGAGGTCGGCCACCACCGGTGGATAGGAATACCATCGCCGGTATTGTGCAGGGCGCGCGAGACCGCCATCCTCGTGTCTCCCCCTTCTTTTCGAGGGTGCAGCCTGGCGCGGGCACACGACAGACACAGATTATCGGTGCACACAATGCGGAATTGATCCCTGAGGCATGCCTCCACGTAAAACCTTCCGAGATGAAAATGCTACGGATTGATTGCTCCGCTCGCGTTCACGTGGGAAAATTCTGCCCGCGTCACGTGAATAAACCGGACACGTTCGTTGGCATATTTATTAAACACGTGGAACAAAGGATGGGTCGGTTAAGCTGCCCTGTAACAGGCTGACGGTTCTGTATAGAATTTGGAGTATCGGGACAGTGATCAACAAACAGTCGCTATAATCTCGTACCAGGCTTGCGGATCACGCACTCGCATGAAATGACAGGTATCGCGACGCTCATTCCAGGGCAAAGGCGCACGCAAGAAACGCCCTGTAAGGTAAAAGTACCAATAACTGGACACTTGAGGATATCAAAGTTGTATATCTTAAAAATGGTCTAAAAATAAATGCCCTTTTTAACAAAAGTGTGAATATTCAGAGAAATGTTACTTCTCTCTATCAAATGAGCTACTAAAACCTTGTTTTCAGTGCGTCATTTAATTAAGTAAAAACACAAGTAGTTATGTGTACCAATACATGGATAATAGAATTCTGATTTGTCCCAGCGTTCAACATTAATCGATCAATGTTTTGTTTTGTATGTAACAAGAAACTTCTTAAGATTCTGTACATATGCTCTTTTCTCAGAAAAACGTTATATAACGATTATTACCACCTTAACAACTAACTGTATTTTTCTTATGAATTACTTGAGAAATCTACGCAGAATTCAAATGCATGCACCTTCGATATTTAAAGACTGTTTTATATATTAAACTTTACATCTAGGACTTTCTTAAGTTTTTATATAAGAGGTCAAGTTGCGAAATAACGTATATTCCCAACAATATTGCTCTAAACTTTCTATGAAGCTTAGTAAAAATATAAATGTCATTAGTGTCCAGGTATTGGTACATTTCAGTCACACTTTTCCCAGTAACCGACTCAATCGCGATATTTAGTGCCAGGGGAGCTATCCCCATTACATTTCGATTCCTCACAGTGGAGTCTCGTGGTTGACTCAGCATTTCAGCGGAAGATACATTAAAGGGTAACGTCACGATGATAGGTAAAAAATGGTAGGATAACTTTGGAGGTGATTTCAAAGAAATTAATGAACTTTATTAAAAATGTAACATCAAGTGTTTAGGTTATGTATAAAGAAGAACAAAAAAATTCTTAACAATAGCCACACAGCTGATACGTATTTTCCATTTGAGTCATTCAGCGGTAGAATTTTTCACGTCCACACCGTTCCACCTAGAATAAAAAGCCAGAAAGTTTCATAATCTACACACTAAATACTAGAGACGTACTCAAGATTTCGAAAGAACATCGACAGAAAGTTCGTAAATTTCTTTAAAATCACCTTCAAAGTTATCCTCCCATTTTTGGCCATCGTGGCGTTACCTGTTAATTCGCTTAGCGTGCAAAGCAACATGTCAGCAAATAATAAAACACTACTTCAAGTTCGCATTACTCACGACCAGAGTTTCCTGCCAGTGCTCGTTGATTTCATACGCGATTTCATCGGACAAGCCGCGCGAATGCGTACGTTGGTATAAAACCAAGCGCGCACTATTTTGTGCTTGGAGCAGCGCCAACAGCCAGGTAAATACCCGTTTCGCGGCGATAACGTTAGTCCGTTTTTGAAGAGCTGAATCGTAAATGAATCCAGCCGTTCTTAATTCGAAATCGAGCGGACCCGCGTGACCGACTGGTCGGGTTAGCGAGATATGTTTATCGGCGCCGGGACGTGCACCGTCTGCACGCTCAATCGACCAGCCCCGACGGTCTGTCTTTCCACCCAATCAATTCTTTCGCGTGTTGAATTTTGAGCATCGAGCAATCCAGTTGCGGATTAATTAATTTCACCCCGGGGTAACGGGGTGAATCTCATTGTTCGATCGTCGGGAAAGGTGTCGATTTCAAGGATCGGCGCGGGGGGAGTGTAGATTTGGCTGGTGGGCGAGTGTGCCTATCTAATTTCACCTGGTCGATATATAATCCAATCGCGATAAATTCCACGCGAACGACTACGAGGGAAATATTACTCCGGGCAGGCGTGGTCGTGGGCTATTCCAATGCGGTTCCTTCGATTCCGTGTTGTTCGCCACTCTATTACACCGCGACTCGCTAATCAATTTATGTGGGATTCTATTTTAATCGCGCGGCGATGGATAGAGGAGAAACGGACAGAGGGGTTAGAGACTTGGCGCCTCTTGTAACTAAGTAGCCACTGGTATCGAGGATCTGACGTTACACCTACCATCCTTTCTTTTCGCATGGATCCGACGCTATGACGGATCCCGAGCGATGGGGAATGTGCGAATGCGAGCCGAATGGCAGCCGCGAGCAACCCGAGTGCTCCATCTGGAAAGGCCCTTAGCCTGAAAGAGTGGAAGTCATCGATAAACGGGGATACAGAGGTTGCCGCGCGATGTACACGGGAACGCTTTTCCCTTTTCGAGCGACCTCGCGGAAACACTGCAATATGCGATTCGCCGCCGGGGGATATTGCGAAATAAAAAGGGTTAAATTAAAAATTCTCGGTCGAGTGCTCCGTCCTTCGCCCGGGACTCGAGAATATTCCTGCGGAATTTGAACGTGAAAGCACGAAGAGGCCCTCCCGCCCCTCGCCCGACCGCTCTGACCCGAAGGCTTCGACTTTTATAGCAAACTGGATATAAAGGCGGTGGCTTTGTGCCCCCGTCAGCCGGCCTTATCGATATTTCTCGATAACAAAAATGAACGACCAGGGCCGCGGACTCGTCTTGGCGCGACTTCACTGTTAGGTCCAGGACGTGATGTTCTAAGGTCGAACGCGATTACTCGAAGGGCCGTTAAATTCTACTGCTCCGAACCGATGTGGCTTTACCAATTTCCATTGTAACAAATCATCCCTCGCTATCAGGTAGTGTTGTAAAAATGAGCTTCGAGCCGTGAGCTTCAAGAGCTCGAGTCGTGGCTCAAACCCTAAAGGCTCGAACCTTGTAGCCTTGAAAGCTCGAGCCTTTAAAGCTAGAGTCTTCAAGCTCGAAGGCTCAAACCTCGTAGCAGTCGTAGCCATGACAGCTAGCTCGAGTCGTATAAATTGCATGTAGTGAAGTGATGTACAATTGGTGGAACCATCAAATATAATATCAAGGACTTGGAGTTAACTTCATTACTATTAAACACAAAAGCCTCCAGCTTCCAAGCCTCGAAGCTTGAGTCTTGAGCTTCGAGAGCTCGAGCTTCATATGATATTAGCCTTAAAAGCTGAGTCTTTAACCTTGAGGTTTAAAGCTTTGAAGACTCGAGCTTTATACAACACTACTACCCGGGACGAAAGGAGTGAAAAACCTTCGGACTCTCCACACTGAACGAATATCCCTCGTCGATTTGCGCTAACCAGTATCGTCTCCCATTTCTGTTTCAGAACGACACGATGCAAGTAGTTTGGCAGTACCACGCGGAGGAGCCAGTGTCAGCCGCTGGTGTTCTGCCCGGCCACGGAGCGGTGCGAGGATCCAGACCGCTCTATCTGGTGCAGAGGGACGCGCAGCCGAGGCAGAGCTGGCGCAACCAAGAAGCCGAGCCGTCGCTTCAAACGTGGGACATAATGAACAAGGTTGGTATCCAGTCATTTATCCACGTCCCCTGCGCGGCTCCCAGACGATCAATTACAGTGCGCGCTGTATTTTATCCTTATGCAACGAGGGTCAGCGCGTACGGGCGAGCCGATGCGAGCCGAAGCGAACCGTTCGTTCGACGGTCGATGATGTGCGAAACCGGGCGGAATCGCGTGGGCGGAAAATTATGGTGTAATACGAGCCATTGCGTGGCGAGTATCCCATAATATGATTATACCACGGAGGGAAGAAGGATATGGCGCGATGTAACGCGTCGTACGTATGCATAATGATAGACCGCGGACGTAGGTGGTAATGATGTAATGTATAGGTGTTCAAAAGATTTTGGGTGTTAGGAAAATTGTCGGTGGGGGAAACCTGGGGGTGATGGAGGGGCTCGGCAGATATCTGGGTGTACATAACGTAACGTGGTAAGTGCTTTATGTGCACGGGCCCCGCAGTGTCGATTTTTGTTTTTTATGTTTTTGTGGCGAAGCGTAGGCCACCCACGAGCGCTTATTTTATTTGGGGACTGTTGTTCGTAGGATCGTGTGCGAATATGTTTACCAGATTTTACGCTATTGGGGTCGATCCTGTTAGACCAATCACGTCCATATTGGTAACTTGGTTTCGCTATTGATTAAGTGGGCATACCCACCTCTCCGGTTCGTTACCCTTGTTAGAATATTAATTCCGAATTACTGAGACTCATTCTCGTCTGACCGAGTTTTGTAATCACCCCAACTGTCCTCCGGCTCGATCACTGGAAACCAGAACAATCGAACGGAAGATATTCCCTTTTGCACGCGGAGCCAGTGAAATCAGAAAGCTTCTGCTGCATGGAAAGCCGCCCTCGCCACATGGCCGCTAATTTCGTTGGCCGATCGGCTCCGTCCAGCTCCGGCCGCAATCTGTTCGCGCATAGGGAGCCATTATTCGCCCCCGTTCGGCACTCGAAGGCGACGGTGGCCTGATTTTAGTTCCCCGAGCTACGATACTATGGCAAAGTCGATTTAGTCACGCTTCTGTTTCTCGCGCGCGCACACACAGCCGCCGAAGAAGAGGAGCGAGAGGAACGAGGACGGCCACGGTGGGCACGGTTGCGCGTGAGATGAATGTTCGAAGCGCGTTTAACGTGTTCAGGCCCGGGTACGAGTGGATTTTTATCGGATGCAAGCCACGGCAGCATTGTGCCGCCGAATTTATGACGGCATAAATCTTAACCGGGTCACATCCGGCAAAAACTATTCGTTCATTAGCGTCGCCGGGTCATAGATTATGGGTCGACGCTATCGCTGGAATCGGACAATGCTAATTCCACGGGCTGCCTGGCTTGCTTATAGTTTGCACCGCGGTGACTCTTGGCTCCACGTCAATACTGGGGGCAACTATCGAATCTAGACTAATCTCCACTTCCCAATTTATAATTGAAGTGTAGGGGAGAGGTTCTATAAAAGGGACGATCGCAGTTAGCGCCCATTTCTGATAATAGCACACACCTCATTTTCCGATCAAGTTTAACACACCTGGGTGGCTCACACCCAGAACTATTTTTCAATGACTGTCATTCTGATCTGAAGAATCCAATCGTTAGGAATAAAAACATGGATCAATTTCACGGTCTGTAGAATATATTCCAATAGTTTTTTTGATTGAAATTTCATGAGTGTTCTGGTAAATACAATTTACATTATGTCGAGAAAACACGAAAAAATCTTCAAAAAACTGTAACTTTTACAAATTTAAATATTAGAAGCTAAAAATCTACAGGGTTATTGCTCAGATATAATATTTTGACAGAAAAATAGTTTGTAAGTTGGTTTTGGAAAACGGGAATTTATTTTGCATATACAAGGTACAGAGCGTCAAAATCAGCTTATGGGTGGCTCACACCCAGAGTGTCAACGAAGGGTTAAAACACAAGTCTATTAATAGGGAGAAGATTTATCGGCTTTCAATAAAAATATCTTGCAAACTCATTAATAATAACAGAAAATAACAAAATCTTCGATTTTCACGTTAGACGTCCTGAAAGGTACCTATACGTTAATGAAAATAAACGAAATGAGAGAGAAAATATCATTAATGGAGCAACAAAAATTGAATACACTCGAATTCTCACGACTCATTTTCCGCAAATTTTACATTGGAACCAAACTTCATTACAGCTAGCAAAGTTTTCTTTACAAACGCAGCACTCATTATTTTTAGAATTATTTGTTAAAAGTCTTGCTCGTTTTCGTAAGCCCATACGCGGGACAAAACAGTAATTCTAAGTAAGTATGAAAAAGGAACAGTCATGAAAGGCACGTCCCATTTAAGACTATACGCCACCATGTTATAAAATAATCACGAACCACTCGTTTCAGGCGAACATTGGCTCTTTTAATGATACAAAACTTTCACACTTAGTGTATACCTTTACCTAACAAACCGCCCCAGAAAAATAAAGAAACTGTAGTGAAGTTTGCGTCAAATAACTACATATGTAGGCACTAGGATTGCCTAAAACAGGAAAATAACTTTGAATTAACTTAGAATTTTGACAAACATGTCCCTTCTACAAATAACACCTCTCTCCTATACAATATATGTATGTATACATATACGTGTTAAACGAAAATGTTGATATGAAAGATGAAACGAAATGGGCATTAATATCTTCTCAGTGATCTTGAACAATTAGATAATACCGTGCTCCTTAGAAAAGTTATTAGGACGAACGTATTACAACGTAGTTATCATCCAATGCGAACAATTGTTTAGCGAACAAACGGGAGGAACGGACGCGAAATCGTTTCATTTGCCGGGCGGACGAATAATTTCTTTCCAGTCGGGAGCAGCAGTAATTTGTTACGGCGTGATGAACACCGAAACACACCGGTTCCATTCGATATAAATTGTAAACAGAGCTGATGAAATTAGCTTCGTTCGGTTTCAACGGCGCCCCGCCAACCCTGTAATTCCAATTTATTATTTCGTCACCGGTATTCTGATAATGCCACCCCTATTCCGCCCCTGTCGCCGCTTCCATTATGGGATCCATCGGCAACACGTTGGGTTGATTGAATTATTCAAAAATATCGGACGCCTCGGCTCATCGGGCGGACAAAATATATATTTTACGGGGAGCGTCGACGGTGGAAGTTTTCATGGGCAACGAGCACAGGCGCCCTGCAGAATTCACGATTCTCGCGAATCGGGGGCACTAAAGCGAGAAAGACCCTCGAAGGAAAGCTGACTCGAGGATAGTTCCGATTTTTCTACCCCCATGCGCGTTTGTACCTTCCTCGTGTACGCTTCTTATTTCCGTATTTTGCGAATTGCGCCGTTTTTACGGCCCCGTATACGTCCGAGCACATCGAACCGACGGCGTTTCCTTAGAACACCGCGGAAAAGTATTTCCATCGGCGACGGAGCCAGGCTCCAAGGCCGAAAGCCGACGATTTTTCCTTTATACTCGGTTCACGAGCGATCGATCTTTCCCTCGGGAGCGTAGGTAGGTATACGAGCCGTGCAAATCGGTTTCCACACCTGCCCCGATGTGGAGCAACCGAGCGTACGTACGTACTCCTTAATTACGTGCCTATTCTTGGAGGATGCTCGAGCAAGCGAATTCTACGCGTGCTACGTACAACTTAAACGAATGCTTACTATACTTACTCGGGGCAAAGTTAATGGGGTTAATGAGGGAGAAGCCACCTCCTCTCCACCGTTCGGCTACGTCTCAGGTGATTCGTAGCGTGACAAGCGGCCTTGAGCAAACCACTCGACTTTCTTGCGACTACGATACTTTCCGTGTCCCTCTTCCCTCGCGGTGTCTCGACACGCGTCGCGACTGCCCCCTCCGCGCGAACTTTTTAATTCCGCCAGCGGTCGATTACTCGACACACGTTTTCGCGCCGTTGCGGGAAGTCCCGTAATGCGCCGCAGTTTTAATCGTCTCGACGAAAGCAGCATCTTCGCCCGAGACGGAACGGCGGCGACATTAAAGTCGCCAGTGCTCGCCGCTTATCTTACCCCGGCGACTTGTCTCCCCGCTCCCCCCGCGTCTTTCTTATGCGAAACGCTACTTGTTCTTCCCTAACTGCGCACGCGGAAGTTTCCCCGCGGTCGAAATAACTTTTGTATCGCGCCGCGATGAATATGAATGTCTGCGGGCACAAAGAGGAGGCCAGCTTGTTACAACGGGTTTGCATTCATTCGGCTCCCTTTCCCGGACCGACAGACGATACCCTTTTTCGCGAGCAACCATTCTTGCGACGAATCGAAAGCGAAACTTCGCCGACGAGAGATGGATTCGCCCGCGGCGCGTTGCGTTCTCGTGCGTCCTCTTTGCAGACGGCCCTTATAGCTTCCTCGGCTCAAGTCTTTTGTATCTTCGCGAAGAATAAAGCCTGTGTAATTGCCGCGGTGTCTGGATTTCGGCAGGCACTATCGCTTTCGATATTATGCAGACAGTCATAGTTCATTTCTCCAAAGTTAATTATGCACAAGCAATCAGAAGTCTGAATAAGAGGGGGGTAATGAACGTTGCGCAGTTCCTGCTAATTGAAACGTTGATAAATGGGTAATTTAGCAAGTAATGTTCGGGAATTCGCGTGGGGAATTTATCCAGTTCTTGTGCATCTCGTTCGTTATCAAGCACAGCCTGTGGTGCATCACATTTCTCTCGTCTTCCTTTAAAAGATCAATAAACTTGCAAGTCTGTGCCTACTGACCCACTTACGTAACATGCACACATCGCATAGTACCCATCCGCGCACCCTCGGCAATCTTTAATACACTTTATAAAGGGAAAAATGCAAGAATCGTGTGGCCTCGTGCTGCATAACGTTAAGACGGCGGCGGAAGTGAAGGGACGTGTCGGTCTCTGAGGCTGCATTCCTCTTCTTTCATCCAATTCGACACTAATTCCTGCTGCGCGGATTCCGAGCTACCGGAGCTTGAAAGGGGAGTGTGACGCCGTTATTAGCTATTTGTACGAGCAAATGCGCGGGTAAAAAGTTGGCGCCGCGCTGTGAAACGGGAGAGGGCGAAGTACGAAGTGGTTGCGCGAGTGAACCAGTCGAGAAGCATAAAACGCGTTTTTATGTGGACCGCCTGTTCAAAAGATGCTTTCCCATTTGAGCGCATAGTACGCGAAACGCGGCATACCCGGGGGATAATTATCGTCTCCTCCCATTCCAAGAAACGGCGCAGCGGGCAAAAAGCGGCCAAGGGTGAAGCGCATCGTGAATCGCTCGCACGTCGACGTTTGCTCGTGACAAATTCACAAAAAAAACAAATTCTGCGATTCTGCTTCGCGTACACGTCCCGTCATTCAATTCGCATCGCGATATAATTCGTCCGCCTCGACAATGTTGCATAAAGCGCACTCCTCGATTCTCATCTCTGTTTCTCACTGGAATAAAATTTTTGAAAAGTTTCAAGTTCGAATTCATCTGGCAGAGGCGCGTTCCACTCTCGCGAGGAGAAGGTACGTGAAAAGGGGCGCACCAATCAGAAGCCGTGGAATCGTAAAAGCATCTGGCGAGCCTAAATATTCGCCCGCGGGGTGCGTTCAGCATATTCGACCGCAAAACAATAAACGCAGTCGTCCCACTCGGTAATCTTGACATCGATAATTTCGCAGAAGCGCGTGGGAGAATCTGGCCGACGCGCTGCGAAGAGCTTAGGGCAGCCGGAGGAGCACGGCTGTGAAAAAAGAATCGCAATTTTCTTCGGACGCCTCGGTCGCGCACACACCCCGCGGCACTAGCTCGAACGGACAGCCTTCGTTTCTTCCTCCTACCTTTCCTTTTTATATCTGCAGGGATCTTTTTCAACGGCAAAGTAAAGGCGGTGCTGATCGACACGCGGAGAGTTTTCATTGATCGTTAAAACGCTCGAGATTCTCAGGAGAACTTTATCCGTTCGACGTCTAACGTTTGCACATACTATTAATCGGATTCTTGATGTGCGCGTGGAAAATGATAATAATAATAATAATAATGATAATATTAATAGGGTAAATCCAGGAGACGCGGTCGACCTAATATAAAATGGCTATTTAAACTAATATAGATTTTACTTATTTTATCGCAACAAACCTATATATTCAGAATTTTATGGTGATTCAGAAAAACTGGTCGATATTTGTTTTAAGACAATATTTACTGTAAGTCGGATTGTAAATTGAAGTCATGACATGTCACCACCTCTCCCGACGTGCCGGAGAAATGGTTTTCGTCGTTGGCAGAGACCACTCACATAATTATTCATGGAAAAATAACAAAGAAGAAAGTAAAATTATTTATGAGTGAATACAACTATCGATTTATTGATTTTTAATTTGTTTACGCTGAACAAGTAAAGAACTCGTCAAAGAGAAAATGAACTACCTACTGGTGATTAGCAAGGCAAATGAATGCAAACGTGAATAAATAAAATAAATAAACAAAAATAATAATAAAATAATAATAATAATAAATAAAAAATAAACAAAAAAAAATCATAACTCGACCATCTCTCCTTCCTGCAACGAGAGATGGTCTTCTCGTTAGTTTTAAGAGGAGGAGTTAATATGGCCAAATACTTTGGCTAAATTGTCCCTCATTATCTCTACTATTTTATTATCCCCAACATTAACCGAAAATAAACTTAGAAATATATTTTAAATCCGATTCTGTACACCGCTGTTTGACAAAAGAGGTTAAATGTAACCTCAATTTGCCTTTTATAGCTTATAAATCCAGAAAAACACAGGAGGAAGCGAAATGACGCTATTCATTCAACTATTTGACTTCTAGAAAAGTAATTGGTCTGCATTTTATCGCGTTTTTACGTATAGACCGCGTCTCCCGGATTTACCCTATTAACCTTTCGTTGACTCTTTGGGTGTGAGTCACCCATAAGCTGACTTTGACTCCCCGAACCTTTTATATGCAAAATAAATTCCGCAAAGTCGACTTACAAACTATTTCTTCTCCCAAGCGATTATATCCGAACATCAACTGTAGATTTTTAGCTTTTAATATTGACATTTATAAAAGTTACAATCTTTTAAAGATTTTCTTCGTTTCTTGTCGACACGTAGGTAATCTACAATTATTTTACAAAAACTGTGATGAAATTTCAATAAAATAATTATTGGAATACATTTTAGAGACCTTGAAATTGATCCATGATTTTTTTCATAATAATTGGATTCTTTGGATGAAAATGGCACTCGTTCAAAAATTGCTCTGGGTGTTAGCCACCCAGGTATGTCAAAGTTGATTGAAAAAAGAGGTGTGTCAACGAAGGGTTAAAACATATTTATTACCGCACTTACAAAAAAAAAACACAATTGAAATATAAATGGCGCAACAGGCTCGGCGTGGCTGCTATTAGGCCTGACCTGAGACATTATGGAGAGAGAAAAATGAAAAACAGGAAAAGAATGAGAGGCCGGGGGAAAGTGTGAGTGTAAAAATACAGACATTGTGAGGACTCAATAGTTGATTGCGTGGGCTTTGGCTTAACCCTTTAGGGACGGGGATGTTTTAAACTTAACGTAGAATTTTTTTGAGCGTTAAAATAGTCTACTTTATACTTCGGATTTGGAAACTACTCGTTAATTTTAAAAAAATTTTTTTAAAATTTGTTTATAACAAAAAAGAGTTTAATTTCGGGTTGTGATGGTACAACAGTTTCTTCTCTGCCTACTAAAGGTCACTATACCTATCAAATCTCGATCTTATTGATGGAACGTAAATAAAAATGTGTTAATGTGAATGGGACTCTGGAGTCCCACTCGTCCCTAGAGGGTTAATGCATGTGATAATGTCGTAGAGAGGAAAGTGAATAGATAGCATCAGGCAGGAGATTATAGAAATGAGGTGCAGCATAGAAAAAAGAGCCGGAGGATTTAGCAGTATCGAAGTTAGGAATGGAGAGACGGTGTTCACATCTCTTATGCCTGGAAATGAAAAAATGTACATACACTTACTTCAGCGTTACGAGGGATCAGCTCACGGAGGTGTTTAGGTGAATAGAATTTCGTGAACAGATGCAGGATCCATTTTTGTGACATATTTAACCAACCTGATTGAACGAGTAGCGGGGAAATGTGGTCGTTATTAATTGCAAAGGAAGAATAACGAAAATAGAGCGGCTTGTATTTGATCGCCACGAACCGAACGCTGGACACATCGAAATCGGCCGAGCACGTTCGTTTACTTCAAATCAATACCGAACTGGCAGGAAAAACTGGAGGGGGACGTTTCGAAACTATACCCGTCGGCGTGCCCTTTTCAAAAACAGCGAATAGTTGCGCCCGCCCCATTCGCAATTGCGTCCCCGGCTCCGAAAATTGTTGCCCGGGTTAACTTCGTCACGCGAACTGTCCGGGGTAAACTCGTACGAAGACAGTCGCAATTAGAAAAACAGTTTGGAGCCCGGCGTTTCGGCGATGGCGAGCGTTGTACCCCGCTAAATACTACGTTACTCCATTAACGGGTATAGACAGATTCCACCGTTCCAGGCAGCTCCGTGCACCGTCCGATGAGTTTCCAGTCGCATTCTACGCGCGGGAGGATGGGCTGTACAGAGCGTTAACATTCGAGAAGTTTTGAGAAAGCATTAACGAAATTCCTCGCGCGTATACGGCCAACAACATCCACCTACCCTCGTCCAGCCGTGATTCGTTCCATCCCCTCGTTTCGGCGCACCGAGAAAAGCGAATGGCTTCTCTGTCTGCAGCCATCATTCGTGCAGGCCGTTCCTAAAAGATTAATCGTAACTTTGAGTAGGTATGAGGTTGCCGCATCAAAACAAGAAAGGGACTCGTATCATACGTGAAACGTGTTTGTCAGACCGGCTCAAAGGAATGTATGTTTGGAATAACTCTCACGGGTATTGTAGTTGTCCTCTACAAGCTTTGATACGCGGACACTTATTATTTCACATTGATAGATTATTGGGAACTGCCTGTAGCTGGTGATCATAGAGTGACGCGGCAAAGCTCCCAGGAGTTATGATGATTCTCGCACACGGGTCTAAACTGTGCCTGAGGAGGGAAGTACCTACTTCCGAGCGTGCGAATTCATTTTCTTCTTTCGATACTTGGAACTCTTAGCCAAAGTTTTAATCAACCTGCCGAGAACACCGCTCACAACGAGTTGCATTCTTTTAACCAATCTTCTTCGAATTACTTTGCAGGTTCACCTACCCGTGGACCAAGACACGCTACTCTGGTGCCGTGTTCTCAAGATGCCAAACATCACTCGCAAACACCACGTTGTGAAGGTAAGATCCCGTAGCTATAACCCACCTGCTTGCCAGCCCCCTGCGCTGAGCCATACGCATCCAGGCCCATCTAAACTTGATTAAACCCGGGAACGTAGGTGCAGATTCCCGCCGACATGGGAGCACTCGAGCTCCGCGTACCCCAGTTTCCCAAGTAGAGATACTCGCGAGTTCTCGCCAGGGATCAGGGCAACCGTTTCTTGACCCTATTTACGCTTACCATCGCGGGACTCGATTACCGTGAATTCGACGGCCATGATCCGGCGCCAATTCCTTCCCAAGGAACTAGCAAGTTGTTCTAACGCGTGTTAGGCGTTTTACACAAAATCAATCTCATTCGTACGAAGTGATTCAAAGGTCATTGCCGATCTCGAACGCGCAGCATCGAAATTGTCGAATTACTTTACGGTTTTAGTACACTCAACTCTAAACGGGAGAATCGACGAGAGTACCTATACGTCGATCGTAAAGTTAGTCGCCACGAATTTCTTTGGGAAACGGAATCCAGTGCCGGTCATTTCGCCTGTTCATCGATATTGCTCGGTAAAATTCCAAGTACAGCAACAGATTTAACGGGCTAATATATTCACGCTCAAGGCTCTTTCACTGTCGCGCGAGTCATTAATTCATACTCTCCATTCACTGTGATCCACGATCGCGAGCGAAGTACGTGGCATAACTCTCTGGACCTCGAAACAATGTCGAATCGATACAGTACGTATCCAGCGCCGGGGCAAACAACATCTCGAAGTCAATCGGACGTGACGATGGTGCGCGATGGGATCGCATTGCGCGACAGATGATTAGCTTCTAGATTCCAGGAACTCCCGCTATTCGAAGTGCACCCTTTGTCGGAGTCCCGCCGATCGATGTAGGCGTCTAAAATCGCGCGCGCCCGATTTATCCCGGCGACATAGCTGGGGTGAATGTACCAGTAAATGAACACGTACCAGTGAATGGACATTTTTTATTAAACTGAGTAAAATAAATTATTAAAATAAGGAACCAATTAATTACAGACTTCTTCTAATTTCTTACTTCATATTCAAACAATTTTCGCAACACGTCGAATCAATCGCGCTGCAAACATAGGGTAAATGTCCCTATTACTGTCAGTGTCCCTATTACTGCCACTTTAGTTATTTTGCTTAATAAAAATATAATGTATAAAGAATAATGTACAATAATAATATTATTATTAAATTGTGACTGTTCTTATTATTATTAATATTATTGTTGTACACTATTCTTTATATGTTACATTTTTATAAAGCAAAATAAATAAAGTGGCAGTAATAAGTACACTGACAGTAATAGGGACATCTACCCTAATTGTATAAATGTGTTCATTTACTGGTGCGTTTACCCTATATCGATTCGTCGAAACATCCCTGATATACCGAACGAATTAACTCCTTACGCGTACCTACGCGATGAGTTGCGCCGCCCTTGTGCTCGCCAGGCGTTGGATGTAATGAACGTGGTTTCATTTCCAGTACGAGCCGGTGATACAACCCGGAAGTTGCGAGTACCTGCACCACATGACGTTGTACGAGTGTAGCGGGAATCAGACACAATTGAACGACGCGGCGAAGACGTCCGGCAGCGATTGCAAGCAGCTCAATCAGCCGTCCCTTCAGTGCAACACAATCGCGGTTATCTGGAGCCTGGGCTCAGAGGTACGCTGCGTGACACGTTTATGTAAATCACGAGGAATTAAATAAATTTCCGTTACGCTCGACCGGCCGACGAATGAACTTAAGCGGACCGCAAAATTGAATTCGTTACCGAGACTCGAGTAGATCGTACGGGGAAATTGTTAGAAGTTTATCGAATAAGCTTAAATTTATATCAGATTGAGAACGTTCGAAAGAGAGCTGCCTCGATCTTGTACCGGTTGACGCGCTCAGAAATTGAGTATTTTTCTTCGCGCTTCACGCGGCGAGCAGGAATATTTCATACGCGCGATTAAATCGTGGCGGGATGTCGCGTGTGAAATTACTGTGCGGCATCGCGCGATCAGACGCGTCTTCGCAGGACGCTCGTGTATCCAGCGACCGCGGCGGAACGAGTTTGCGGTGGCCTTACCCTCGCATTGGTATGCATTACGCGAAATCCAAAGTTACCTCTATACACCCCGATGTTACTCCCCTGTCTCTTATGCCTGTCCCACGTTGACGTCAGATTAACATCCGGGCGACGGTGATTTATCCCCGTGTAATTAGTCGCGTAACTGATTCAGATCTCGACCGTATCTCAAACACGATTTACGGCCTCCATTACGCGGTCCGCCGTTATTATATTTTAAATAATAAGAACGGTAACGTTGTAAGTGAAACATCACCCCGCAACAGATCTCAGATTCCTCATCGATAGAACGTCGGCTGTGGCTCATGGACCTCGGATAGAAATCCATAGTTTAACGATTCAGTATCGTTTCTCCCATTGCGTTCGATTCGAGCTAGCAAGTAATCGTGCCGGTCCGTCTGTTTTCTCTGGCAGGGCTTCAATTATCCTCCAGAGGCTGGATACGCGCTGGACCCAGACGCCGGGCCTCGTTATTACATGCTGGAGACGCACTACACGAATCCGCACATGGACCCGTTCATCAGCGACAGCTCAGGCCTGCGACTGCATTACACGGATCGTGTGCGCAGCCACGACGCCGGAATCCTCAGCATCGGCATCGAGCCGAACTGGAGGCACATCGTACCCCCCGGCCAGGCGGAAGTGGTCTCCGAAGGTCACTGCATCTCGGACTGCACCGGGCAGACCATCCCCAACAGCGGCATCAACATATTCGCCGTCATCATGCATACTCATCAGCTGGGCAGGAAGATCCGATTGCGTCAGATAAGGTCCGGCGAGGAGCTGCCACCCATTGCGTCTGACACCAATTACGATCCCAGCTATCAGGAGTATCGGAAGCTGCAGAAGCCCGTCAGGGTCTATCCGGTGAGTGTTGGGCTCCGTGAATTCGTGCACGACACGCTCCATGTGTTTCATTAGACGGTGATTTAAATAGCGATTTGAACGGTGATTGAAATAACGATTTGCTGTACGGAACGGTAACGAAGGATGGAAGGTCCAATTATCGCCCCTCGATAGGCTTCGTGCCATTATCTCGCACCACCTTAGATCATCTCATCTGTATAGCACCCAATTTAACTATTTTTACACGTTCGCCACTCGCTTGGATTAAAACGAGGCCGAATGCATAGAAATGAAAATCAAACAATCGTCCATTGTAACTAGGGCTGGGACTATTCGAATAATTTACTATTCGAATATTTTACTATTCGAATAATTTACTATTCGAATATTTTACAAGTATTCGAATAATTTACTATTCGAATATTTTACAAGTATTCGAATAATTTACTATTCGAATATTTTACAAGTATTCGAATAATTTACTATTCGAATATTTTACAAGTATTCGAATAATTTACTATTCGAATAATTTACTATTCGAATAATTTACTATTCGAATAATTTACTATTCGAATAATTTACTATTCGAATAATTTACTATTCGAATAATTTACTATTCGAATAATTTACTATTCGAATAATTTACTATTCGAATAATTTACTATTCGAATAATTTACTATTCGAATAATTTACTATTCGAATATTTTACAAGTATTCGAATAATTTACTATTCGAATAATTTACTATTCGAATAATTTACTATTCGAATAATTTACTATTCGAATAATTTACTATTCGAATAATTTACTATTCGAATAATTTACTATTCGAATAATTTACTATTCGAATAATTTACTATTCGAATAATTTACTATTCGAATATTTTACTATTCGAATAATTTACTATTCGAATATTTTACAAGTATTCGAATAATTTACTATTCGAATATTTTACAAGTATTCGAATAATTTACTATTCGAATATTTTACAAGTATTCGAATAATTTACTATTCGAATATTTTATAAGTATTCGAATAATTTACTATTCGAATATTTTACAAGTATTCGAATGCTACGAATAAACTTCGAATATTTGAGTATTCGAATGTTATTATTCGAATACTATTCGTATACTGCTATATTCGAATACTATTCGTATACTGCTATATTCGAATACTGATGTATTCGAATAGTATGGTATGAAGTGGGTTAAAATTATCTTACAAGATTTCGCCATGACAAATGAACCTATATTCGAATAGTATTCGAATACTTAACCTTCCTGAACTCGCGTGATTTTTCATTGCACAAAGACTCGCATCGGTCTGAGAGACCGTGTTTTACGCGTTGAAGATATGATATTTATTCTGTATAGTTCCATAAAATTTATTTTTAATATTTATTCAGGGTTATAATACAATAAAAAAATGCACAAACTAATTTGGAATATATATATATTTTTCTTTAGTACTCTTCCGAAACAGTCTTCAATAATTGTGTAACGTACAAAAGTGTGTGCGAAGTTACTGCTGTCACCCTAAGAACTATGTAGGAAGGTACAAGGCGCGGGGGATCGCTGCTGTTAATAATTTCTGAAAAATGAGCGAATTTTGTATTCGCCGGTCTGAGACCAACACGCGAGTTCAGGAAGGTTAAATATTCGAATAGTATTCAAATACTTAAATATTCGAATAGTATTCGAATACTTGGATATTCGAATTATATTCGTCAAATAATTAAGCAACTGAAGTATTCGACCACTAGAATACCGAAAATTTCGACAAATAGTCCCAGCCCTAATTGTAACGTGCCTTCGCGGAGCAATCGTAGACATATATTTTGCTTTTTGTTGCAGGGCGATCATTTGATAGCGGAGTGCAAGTACTCGTCCGAGACCAAGGACGCAATCACGCTGGGCGGCGTGACAACGAAAGAGGAGACTTGCTTCGTGTCCACACTTTACTATCCACGCATCGACTTGTCCCTCTGCTACTCCCTGCCCTCGTTAGCCACCGTTCTGCAGAGTTTGGGAATCATAAAGCTGATACCGTGAGTACTCGTCAAAATCATACGTCGCTGTTTCGATTCGGCCTCCGTTCGGTTTCGCCGCTGTTTTCCCCGATCTTGATGCCGCGCGGGAATTGTCCAGAGCTTTGTCATCGGGACGCTCGAGTTCGGCGGAATAATCGCCCGGCTGCCAGTTCCCAACTCGTTCGACCCTCGTTTTCGCTTTGATTCGAATTCAAAGACCGTTTGATATTAATTTACACGGTGGCCACACGTTTGATACCGCGCTAATGATCAACGCGTGTCCCTACACGCACGTACACAAAGCGAGCAGGCGTTCTCGCTGCTTTTACTCTGATTACTTTAAATTGGCAATTAGGGACGGCGATGGCCCGTGCGTCACGACCGCCACGACCTGTCGTTAGTTCAACGAGGGCCGGTTATATTGCGCCAGACGCATCGTTCATTGCATTACGTAACGTTACGTATGTCACGAAGACGCTTCCTGCGACGTGTCACGAACTTTAATGTAACAAGCGTCCTGTTTCGCTAAACACACGCCCCGGCCACATTGAATACCGTAGCTAAATTACTGTTATTACTACCACTAATATCGGCAGGTCGCTGGTTGCTAGTTGGGTCGTTAACTCCGTCGGAGATCATTGTCATCGTTGCGTGACATCGGTACTGGATAACCTGATCCAAGGAGTAAACGAATTTGTCCACGTTAAGTTTAACCCTCCTTTGTATCCGGTGATAGCATTACAAAAGACAAGGTCGCTCGTAATAATCGGTGACTTGAAAGATCGATTTATCATTATTCGAGAATCACCCTTCATTACGAATGCTGTCATTGTATCCAGTTTACCGGGTCACCCCCAAAGATTGCTCGGTCAAGAAAAGCACGTGCTCCCTCGAGATAGACACAATGGCCCCGCAAGATTTGTTCCCCAAACGAGCACATTCGGAAAAGACTCTGCCTTGAAAATCCTTGACATTCCACAGAGTATATCGGTACGCTGAACCAGTAAAACGTTCGAACCCACAACCCAAACCTCCCCCTGCGAAGCTTCGACTTCACGCCCATTTCTTTCTGGTTGCAGGAGCTCCAGCCCGGTGAAGATTCAAGAACCCCCAGACTTGTTTGGCATCACGCTGGAGAACCGTCTGCTGTTCTACGACTGGGAGAAGAAATTCCAAAGCTTCCAGGACGTTACGCGCGGAGGCACGTTCAAGCCTCTGTGCTCGACCAGCCAAGGGCCGTTATCGGGCACCGACAACCTGGAGGTGCACTATCCGCGGATCTTGAGGACGTACGAGGAGACCAGCCTGCCCTGCTCGAAGAAGCCCCTCAGGAACAAGCTGTCGATGCTGCTGGACGAGGACGGGGACATCGGGCCGCCGGTGGATCCGGACAGTGACGAGACTAACGCCGTCGAGCGGGGACAATTGGTTCGCAGCAAAGTGTCCCGCAGCAGTGACGGGCCAACCGCCGGATGTTCCTCCTCCAGATCGGTATCCGCGGCTCTGATCCTGGCCACGGTGACGCTGATCGTCGGCGCCGCGTTCAGGTGAACGCTGGCCGGTCGCCACGACGCCCATCGATCGCCGACAGATCGATCGTTCCTGTTTATCTAGGACGGCCGTTTTATCCTCTTGTTGATCGCGCCGGATCGGGGGAGGAGATGCATGTAAGTACGTCCCGGTGTGTACTCTCTCTCTCTCTCTCTCTTTCTCTGACGCGTCACTTAGGCTAAATAACTATTGTCGTTCGTTTGGTCGTTGAGCGAGGACAGGGTGATGAACGCGCCCGATGTTCCGTTTCACGGTTTTTCGTCGCTTGTCTACGTTTGTCCCCAGTCACCGAATACGTGTCCGTGCAATTTTTAATACACAGTCGACCATCTGCTTTCGTTGACGCCGAGGAGCGATCGATGGAGCGCCCAGATCTTGGAGGGGGGGAATAAAACAGAGCGTATTTTTGGCGGCATTCGAAACGCGATCGACCCGAACGAATGGAAATCGTTGGCGACGCGCCGCGCGTAGAATTGCCAGATAATATATTTTCCCATGACGAACGTCCATCGCTGGTCCACGCTGTCCTCGTTCAAGGATCGACCTCCCATTTCGCGATCTCTGCTCGTGCACTATTGTTATGACGTATCGCGTGCTTGCACAGGACGTAAGGTTGGATATCTTTCGGTTCCGAGCGCCCGACTCGACGACTTCTACATCGGTCTAATTTCTCTCATAGATATTAATAAAACTGTTTGGAACGGTGCACGTGTACACGTTGCCATCGATGCACGAACGTGAAAGGATCCGTTACCCGTATCGACGCGTGGATGCTCGAGATCTGCTCTTTGAGTTGGATGCACTGACTTGCCAGTGCGATCAAAGAAAGTCACTCGAAGTTCTGGCAAGGTGTTGCTTTACCTACGTTGATAACGTCCAATTGGGTGGAATCTCGCTTTTAACGCGGTAAGATAAAGAGAATGACGCGTCGATACGGGTCGTGAATAGCAATCAACCCTCGTAAGTATATTATACTGCGCGAAGTGTAAGATCGGCTGACAAGGGAAGTTAGGTAAGCCGAAAGTTCAGAGAATAATTATACAATTTTGTTTGCAAGTAGAGTAGTTCATTTGGAAGACGAACTTATTTTTTGTTTATGCCATACTACGGTTTTAAGGGATGAAATCACCCCTTCAATTTTCTTTTTCGTGGAATATCTAAAAAATAAGGTTAAACAAATGTCGCACTTTTTTATATCTACAAACTGCGTAAAAATAATTATCGAAAAACCTTTCAAGTTACCCCCATCACCAATCCTTAGTTCGATATATATGTTTACGCTGTTTTTCAGATAGAAAAAAAGAAAGCAATTTTTCTTCGAACTTCTTTTCGATATCTCTCACCGTTCTGGAGATATCCTACGAAAAAGAAAAACGCGCTGAACCAGAAAAATGACGTTCGCCCTACGGATGACCTATTATTTTCTGAATTTCCGGGTTGCCTAATTTCCCTTGTGAGTAGAACATTGATAGTTGAGCTTAGCTGGCGTTCTCTAAGTTGACCAGCGTTCGGAGGACGCGATTCCAGGCAGATAGGAGGAAAAATAAGAGGACCCAAGTTTCTAGTCCATTTAGACGAGCGACGGGCTGCGAAATCGAACACTCGCTCGTCGTTTCTATGTTAAGAGCAGCTTGTGCACAGTCCTCGTACATACGTAGCTATGTACGTGTATCATCGGTGCTTGGCCTCCTTTACCCGTCGACGACCTCGACCGAAAGATATCCACGAGAGAAATGTGACACGGGGTCCTGTCGATCCAGGGGGATTATTATATTCTCAAGATTCTCGACTCGAAAGAATTTATATTGTTGGCTGTTTATTTCTAGAGCCGGGAGCCAGGCGATACGTTGGCGATTCTCTGCCAGTGATCTTTCAGTGTCTACCTTCTCAGATCTGTAGATTCAGCTTTCACGAGAAACGCGCCGACTTTTGCGTTTCGATCAATTCCCTCGGATCCCCAGCGCGTCCCGCTTGGCTCCTGGCGAAGTCTGTATATTCTGTTACTATTAGAGCTGCGAATAGATGCGTTTTGTAACGGAGACCATATAAACGTTGGTTGATTCACACGGGGAGCGGGAAAAATTCCGCCGTGTCACTCGACCAATGTTTGCATGGGTGCAACCGGCGGTCCTTTGTAATATTCTGTACAGTTTATTAAGTGTAACGTTGTTCGACGATGTGCCCGCACCGCGGGCGAGCGATTATTTATTTTCTATTTAATTGTATAGAGTTACTTGCCATGTTAGGACACAGTTTCGCCCTGCTGGCACGCCAGCTCGCGTTTTCCTTTCGCGCGTGCGTTTGTATTCCGCGAGCCACGTTCCGCGAAGTGCGACGGGAAACGTAGGCTCGATTTCTTCATGCGTTTTTCACGCCAGGGTGGTGCAGGGTACACAAAAATTTCAAGCGACGTTAAATATTCCCATCAGGTTCGATTCGAAGCTCGATGGTCGCTTTCCGCGCGAGGCTCTTTGGTTACATACGAGTTCGAGGATGGAGTTTGTGCGACGGGATTGGGTGATCAGGCTTTCGAACTTTTATTGTATTAGTCTGTCTAAAACACACATCTATTTCCCCGGTTTTCCACCAAATTCAGACGCCAGATGCTTATCTCGAAATATTTGACGTGGGAAAAGTTTGCGAAATGATGGAACTGCGTACCGCCTCTATGCGGAAATGATCATCTATGGAAAATGTAGCCCTCAGAATTCAAATACCCATCCCGGAATTGAGCTTGCGCGGACTGAGAAAACTTTCTGCGGCAGAAAACTTTGCAAATCCGAATTCGTGCCGAGCAGATCAGTTGCTGATGAAAATTTTGAGTACCAGCGCGTCTCTGGCCTTTCGCCACCGGGGACGCTTGCCGCCGCGATTCGATCGATTTCTGCCTGATTGAGCCCGTCCTACGGATAACACGTACTTCCATTTCTTTCGCGCAACGATTTAAAGGGGCGCTGCTCAACGGAGAACGCTCGAAACTCTATTGAAGGGAATTACCAGTGACCGATTGTTTCGTTTTTGTTCATGATTAATTAAAAGTTTTCAGAGCTCGGCCGCATTGACATTCGCCGCAATTCGACTGGGTATCAAATATTTTATTCATTCTGCAACGAAGCCTCGGTTTTCATTCATCGCGTAACGCGCGAGATAATTAAAAAAATTGCCACTGCCAGAAAATTGATACTGCCAGCTATCTGCCGGGAGTTAACAGAGTCGCGCGGGGAGAAGAATGAAAAACTACCGTAAACGACCTCGTTTATCATCAGATTCGTGAAAATAACCAGTTGCAAATTAGTCTTCTCTTCGGAATGCGCGGCAACAATCCTGCTGATCATTGAAACTTCTCCAATCCAATTACAACGTTCGGATTCAGTCGCGGATTCTCTGCCCCGATTGAATTGAGATCGAACTCGCTTCTTGACTGCGTTAATTCACATCAACCCCGACACTTCGGTGTCGTGTGATCGAAGTCTCCGAAGCACTACTTTAAGTATTAAAGAAAAAAAAACAAAGTGAGAAAGAAGGAAAGGGGAAGAAAAGAGAGCTTACCGTCTCTCTTTCCAGGGAAGGGGGGGAGAAAAAGGAGAGAAAAAAAAATGACGTGCACGTTGGCGTGCAGCGAGAGGACTTACGCCGGAGCACGGCTGGATCGATAGCGGCACGTTGTAGTCAAGAGTCCCCTAACGCGCGCACTTTTCCTGAATTCCATTAGCATCGAGGAAAACGCAGCTTACGCGGTGGACAAAGGCACCAGGAATCGGGGAGGAGCCTTGTAAGCGCGTATCTTATCGAACATTCACTGGGGAAAATCTACGTTTCGATTCGCCACTAAAAAAAATTGTTCACGCCGGTCGTCGATTTAAATCCAGACCGTCGATCGCGGATGTCGCGCCCTTTCGATCTTCGCGGAGGTCCGACAACCCCCTGAACGACGACCGGCTCGTCGACGGCGGAGCTCTCTCTCCCTAGCGTAGCGATAAAAAAAAAAAAAAAAAGAAACCTCACGTAGTCGACTAAATCGGTAACGATAACGCGTAGCCACGTTTTACAATTTAATACTAACGGATAATTCGTAAATGTCATAGGGGATCTGTATGTGTAGAGACCGTAGGGCTGTCGAGCGATTACCTTGCCTCGAGGAGAACAGTTTTTAGGCGCTGAACAGGTCCGTTCCCTTCGATCATCGAACGTGCTCGATGTAAGTTTAGTTCACCGAGAGAACTGCCAATCGTCGCTTCGCTAATGTCAGCGCTCCCAGTTCGAGATGCAAGCGTACCTTTCCGTTTCCGTTTTTAATATTCGAAGCAACTTGGAGCCATCGTGTCATCGTGCACACAGAGGCACACACAAACACACACATACACACAGAGTCAGTTACACGCGAGATAGGAAACAGAAATTGGCCGCGAACGGGACGATGAGGTAATTGACCGACGGTTGGAGGAGGAAGAAGACGAGAAGAAAGGGGGATAATTTCGAGGAACGCTCGAACGAGAACCGCCGCTTTCTCTCCCCTCGAATTTCTTCGCTGCGTGTGCGTAACCGTAGGTACGATCCGTCGAGGGATAAGCGATGATTTATCATCGCCGAAGGGACACGTTGTAATCGGCGGTGCGAGGGGGCGAGGAGGAAGTCGTTCCGTGACTTCTTCGGCTCCCCCCCCCCCCCGATGACGTCGACGCTGATTCCAGTCACGGCGACCGTGTCCTGACGCCGTTGCGTCCGTGCCGCGGACGCCGCCGTTCGGCGTGAACGGGGGTGGGCGGTGTGGGCGGTGGAGGAGGGAGGGGGTTGAATAGGAACTGCCGGTGATATGACCAGAACAATCAAGCAAAGTGTCACAAGTATAAATGTCATTTACGCTGGGATAAGTATTGTTAGATACGATAGGGAAACGATATTACGCATTTATACTCAATGATCTTGCATCGTGTGTACGTTAGCTGGTTCGTTTTCGCGCCGAGGCACCTGGCGCCCATCGTGCTCTCGTTGGTATTCCTTGCGACGTTCCACAACCATTTTCCACGGGTGAGTTCTCCGACGCGAGCATTTGTTTAAAGGTTGAAGGACAGCGTCCAGTACCTGAGAAGAAGAGTAACCGTCGCGCAAGGAGAGGCGTTGATCGATCTCCGATCGGTTTGTTATTGAATTACTTGCTCATTGTTGAAACAATTCCGCGGATGTTTTGTGAGTTGAATCGTGATGACAGATCGAGCGGCGAGAACACGACGGGGCTGGGAGATCGGAGGTGTATGTACTGTATGTAGAAAAGATTAGAGACGGTCGAGAACGATATAACCGTGGCCCATCGATAGTATGGCGATACGGCGGGTCGAGCGACAACGCGAGCAACCGAGTGGATTAAGGAATCGAGCGAATAGCGTATGCGTGTACATAGGTACCCTGTATATAGTTTTTAGATTTAAACTACGTCCCGGACTCTTCATACGCACCTACACTCGACTTCAAGGTAGCTAGCTGGAAAGAAAATAATAGTAACTTGTATTTGTATCATTTACGTGTAATCAGGTTAAGCTGTACACGATGTGCGCGCGCGCACGCCCCTCAGCTTATTAACGAGCGCGCGCGCACAGATCGTACGCGTACCCGGGCGCCCTGTCCTTCCATACCGCTCTTGTTAGATTTATACCTAATTTACACTGGATATTAACGTCTAAACGCTACACTATCATCTACACTGTAACAAATTGTATTATATTTTATATATATAAATATGTAAATGTTTTTCTAAGATGAGCTTCATTCTTTTACTTCCCCTTGTCTTGCGCCCCCATTTCCCTTTATGTATAATATTATTGTCATCACCGAGTAGAATTAAAGTGTAAGGGATATGTGTCTAAAATGATCACCTTAAGGCGTAATTCATATAAAAAATACTTATGCTGATTATTTAAATGATAGTAAAGTAGTTTTTGTAAGTTAGTTTATCTACCTTGTCATTGGCTTAGATCCAATTTATCGACCCGAGCAATTACATTTTTTATTAGCATTTTACTGATGCATCGTATCATACTGAGTCACAAAATATGCGAACATAGTAAATTTAAACAATTTTTTAAAAAATCAAATCTTTGATAATTTTTGGTACGTGATCAATGAGTAGAAATACTTAAAATTAACTAACATAAGAACTCATATTTTTCGCGCACTTCCTGGGATTCCTTGAATCATTTTACCCTACTAGAGAGGGATGATATGACCCCAATCATTCAACTCACATTCAATGGTTGAATATAACTTCAAGTTATTCCATTTGGTAACGAAACATACATTAAGGGGGTCGTCTCATGTGACGGCTGGTTTTTCTTCGCTTTTTAGGGGAATTTTTTTTGACGGGTATATGCAGAATGTTTTGAAGGTAAAATATGGAGTGGAATTGACTTTACACAGGTCAGTTCGAGACAGGTGCGAAAATAAGTTGGTCGACGGCTGACATGATTCCGGCTGTCCTGCTCATGTGAAATCAAAACGTCAAACGGCACATTAATTTTCAGGCTTGTGGCTATAGTCGGTACCAGAATGAAGTGAAAATATTGGAAATTAATGTTTGGCACAGTTTTGAAAATAAACTGTGCCAAACATTAATTTCCAATATTTTCACTTCATTCTGGTACCGACTATAGCCACAAGCCTGAAAATTAATGTGCCGTTTGACGTTTTGATTTCACATGAGCAGTACAACCGGAATCATGTCAGCCGTCGACCAACTTTTTTTTCGTACCTGTCTCGAACTGACCTGTGTAAAGTCAATTCCACTCCATATTTTAACTTCAAAACATTCTGCATAACTGTTCAAATGTTAATAAATATGTAGTAAAAATTCCAACATATTGTGTTTTGATGGTTCGTCAAAAAAATTCCCCAAAACCTTAAATTATTGTTGAATTGTCATTAAATTCGCGAAAAGAACAGCTCTCACACTACGCGTATAAAATGATATGTATTTTTACCATGTTTATATATAAAATTTATGTTAAAAATTACAATATTTACGAAACAAAGCAGTATGATATTTAATTATTCAAAATAAGAGTTAAAAGAAAGGGAAAAAATATAAATTAGGATGACAGGATTTGAACCCGTGCCGTTTTGTTGGGAAGTAAGCGCTATACGCACTCACTCAACTCACTTTCTTGAAAGATGTTTAAACTGCTTTTAAGTGGCACATATCGATTGTTTATAAACAATGCTCATTGGCATAAAATATTTTGCAGAAGGTCATCCACATGACCTCCAGATTCATTCCCTAAAATTTCATTAAAATCCCCGGGGGGGCACAGCGTGGGGTCCCCTTATAAGCCGTTTAGGACAAAAGTTACACGACATTGAAAAATACTACCTTAGATAAAAGGCAGTAATCATGATTTTTTTCTTGTTTATAACACACGCAGTGCTGATATTTACATGGCACTTCGTGTGACACTTGACGACGTACGGGCTGAACCTTTGTACATCGATATTACGAAATAGCACTACTAATAGCCCCTGAACAGCCAGGAATCTTTTCACCCCGAGGGATCGTTTTAGACACATATCCCCTGCATGATATAGTAAAGTGATCGCGTTGCTGAGCTATTCAGATGAATGAATTAAATCTGAAGGATTTATGTCATGCTCCATATTTGATATTGAATGTATAATAGGTCGGCATTTCGAGTAGTATATTTGGGAACACATTAATTAGAAACGTTTCAGTTGAAAATAGTAGAATGTGTCATTGATATCTGACCCGATCGGAAATCTATTAAAATACATATCTTACAATTACTAATTTGGTCGACGATATGAAAACCCGAGTATCCAAAAACTCTCTATCTCCCTGTGCAGGGATAGACGTTTCCAGAGTATGATGGTTCCCAAGTGACCCTTTCCCCAGCAATCACCATCTCCAGTCTCCGAACCAAATCCGTTCGACCAAATTCGCCGCGAAATTTCGCTCCTTCGATCGTCACGAATTTCTGCGAGGACTGGATACGCGAGACGTGACTCGGCAGTGACGAGTAATCATAGAAACAGTGGACGTGGCCGATAGAAACGCGACACAGGGGCCAATAAAATTACCATGGCCAGCGACAGATCAGCCGCGACGCACGTTATCGGGCGCGACACAACTAATTACAAGCGTGTATATTAGTTGCAGCCCAGACCCTTCGTAACCGCCGCAGCTTGGAACTGTTCGGCTGTTGCTGGCAGTTTCAATTGCCGTCCCGATCCAGCCGTCAGATTACAACGTGGATTTACCAAGGCGTACAACTCCCGATCCATTAATGAACAAGTTCCCGGGCTAAGTTCGCTAATATTCTGCTTGCTCCCGCTGCCGGCTAATCAAACTTCCGGCCCCGCCGCCATCCTCGCCGTCGCGTTACCTTTAACGAGACACGCGCTGGATCTTCTTTTCTTTCGCGGCCGAACGCGTTCGCCGCGCTGAATTTACTAATTGCGAAGGCCCTCCGGGCGTTCCTGTTGCAGGAAGTTTCGGGCCCTCCAGACGGATGTTACACAAGAACGGGCGTGATCGAGGAAACTGGGCGATGAATAGGAGCTGGTTAACGCTGTTGCGAGTTATGGGAATTTTCTCGCCGAACCCGGAATTGCTCCCCGTTCATTATTACTTTTGTCGGCGTCATTACAGTCTATTACAATTTCTTTGCGAACGGCGGATATTTCAACCGTTTCCGCGCCAATTTTCTCTTCAGCGAGAATATACAGGTTGATTGGGTCGAACTATACAGCACAGCTTGTAGTACAAAACGATTGCGCTGGAAATTTTCATTCAAATGAAAGAACCCTCGAATTAATACGTGTTTAAAGAAATTAATTTAGTCTGTAATCAGGACTGAACGCGGAACAAATGGGTTAATTATTTCTATGGAAAATAATTGGTTCCGTGGAAATGTCCGGGAAGTTAAGCTTCGATTTAGTATAGAGGCGTAACGAGAACCATCGATTCTGCCACCGTGTTTCTCGCAGAGGAGTTCATTGGAACGAGAGACTCCGTCAGCGCACAGTTCCTCGTAGAAAAGTAGAATAAAGGGTGCACGTTTGATCATTTTAATTGACTAGCATTTTCATTATCTACTGTTTCTGAGTGCACGATCGATGCGCATAATATAACACCATGGTGTGCGTAGGTGCTATGCATTAATTACCCGCAATTTCATATCAATTTTATGAACTCGCTTGGGTATATCTGTCCTTCAGTCTGGCAAACCTCTGCCACCGTGATTAGGGTAAAGGGCCCAACTTTCGTCCCCCCTTTGTATTTGACCCTGTAGAGGGTGTATAAAATGTTAGAACGAGCTGCCATTTGGCATGAATTTTCTTTGAACGTTTCTTTATATATCCACGAATCGCAACATGTAGTTGTGTTATGTCAATACGAGATAATAAATCAAATGTGAAATCGTGCAAACTGTGAGATCTTAAAAAAGTGTTCCTAATTTCGTCTACCAAGAAAATGTTTGTAAAACAGCAAATAAATTGAAAAATTAATTCTTTTATTGATACAAGTGATCTTACAGTTTATGTGTGCAAGCAATCACGGCAAATAAACGTCTTCTTTTGGTGGACTTCTTATTCCACTGTATTCGTCTCGGCATCTACAAAACTAAACATTTCTACTAAAATTGCTTGAAAACTGTGAAAAGATAATTCACTCCTGTAACTGTTCATGCTTCAGCCAATTTTATTCCAAATAACAAATTTTTAGAAAATCGATCTCCATTTCTTTTAGTGTTCCCGGGACGAAATGTGGAATTCGCGCAATTTCAGTATTGTGATCGCTCTAACAGACTACGCGAGTGATGGTCATCAAAGTTATTGCGTATAAGAAACTACAAGATGTGCCCGAAAAAGTGCTACAACTTCGAATTGGAAATAATATTCACTTCTAACGTGCTATCATACTGAAGTCTGTAAAAACTCGCCGTGCTCGAAAATCTTCAGCCTCGTTCAGATTAGTCAAGTTTACTGGTTTCAAGTAACTTGAAGCAGTAAACTTGACTAATGTGAACCTGTCATTAACTTGACTTGAAATATCTTTTTAACTTTCTTTCAAGTTTTAAGCGAAATATTCGTTAACAATAGTCAAGTTTACTGACATCAAGTCGCTAGAAATCAGTAAATTTGATAATGTGAACCTGTTATTCACTTCACTTGAAATATCCTTTCAAGTTTCAAGCGAAGTAGAGAGTGTTCCAACTTTTCTTGCTTTGAAATACAACTTGAATAGTGTGAACGTATGCACAAGAGTCACGATGGTAAGCCCCACTGGTATACGCTTTACACGCACACCTTGAGCCAAAACGAAACTAACACATGTTTCATCCGTCAAACGCTACCTTCACTATGCAATCTACTTCAAATTTTGACAGCTTACAGTCAGGTTATAACCGCCAAATCCAATTGTCTTGAAACTTTGCAGGCAAAGAAAACTTGAAAGAAAGTTAAAAAGATATTTCAAGTCAAGTGAATGACAGGTTCATAATAGTCAAGTTTACTGGTTCAAGTCACTTGAAGCCAGTAAACTTGAATAATGTGAGCGAGGCATTCCGCTCCTTCGCAAACGCACAGGCACGTAACTTGTTACTTGCAAGTCTGTCAGAATACTGACCACCAGATGACAATGAAAATGCAACCATATAGGAATCGAGAAATGCAGGGGGACGAAATTTGGGTCTTTTACGCTATGGTTTTGTGAAAAACATCCGTCTGAAACTTCGTCTCCTCTTTGCACTTCGATGTCAGCATCATTTATCCCTACCCTGGTGCTTCATTCGATGACGAGGTAAAAAGATTTTAAGGAATCACATACCTATTTACAGAATATAGAGGAAGGGAACCGTCTAGGGAGCCTCTTTCTGATGAACAGCACTTATATCGTTACAATCCGTACGGAATAAGATACTCTCGCGTTCCGTAGCAATTAAATAACGAGAAATAGGTCGATCAGCTACCAAAGGCCGTGGAAGTATCCAGCTTTTCCTGTGGGCTCCGGGTGAAACGAAGTAATACCTCCGTCGGAGGACTCGACGCAGTCGCAACCAGCCCGTTATAGTCGGATGCACACGAGCATGCACTCGGTTGCAATAACGAGGGCACAATGCAACGTTTCTCGAATCAATCCGCGCCCCTTGTGCACCGTTCTCAGCCGCCTCTCGTGTCGGTTTTATCGAGTTTATGTAAAGTGCCCGGGCATTATTACTTTTCCCAACGCGAAGTTAATTAAAATCTGCCAATGAACAGCGGAAGGCAATATTCTGACGCGCGACTCGCATCGCCTCTGGGAACGGGGGAAAACGGTTCGATTGTCGGGGAATGTCACTCTCCTGTAACGTTTGTTACTCGCTCGAATGGACCCGGCGCTGGCCGATCGGTAAACAAAAACGTCTCGAGAACGAGGCGGCAAGGAAAGCTTAATGAAGCAATTTTCGTTCGACGAGGGTGCGACAGGCATCGTTCTAGCTTGCTTCGGGCAGATGGGCGCGATCTCAGCAGCCAGGAAAATATTTCAAAGAAAAAGGAGCTTCTCCTTAATGTACAGTACTGTCTTCGGATTAATCGGCATCATTGTTAAGGCGTCGGAACTTCGTTGAACTCTTCGTGATCACACAGGGTGTATCGTAGGGGAGACGGGGCACAGTGGGGTATTCCCACCGAAAAGCCGGACATTAGTGAATTTCAAAAATTTTGAGTAAGCCGTAAGATTTTTAATATTAAAGGTAGATGAATGCCTGAGGGACAATACATCAGTATTCTTTTTTAAATTTGTGCACTCACAAGGTAGTATAGTTAATCGAAAGTCAAGAGATTTCATAGCACACTTTACAACTCTCTGAAACAGCGTTCGTTTATTCGTGATTTTCAAGTGTTCTACTGGAATTGTGTAAACTTTGTCATTGTAGAAGCTTTTCAGGCACGTGTAAACAGCAGTTTCGAACAGTTTTCAAGCTGTTATCATTTATACTAGTATATAAATTAAGATCTGAAGATGATTAATAATTTACTAACATTTTTGACGATTGTAAAACTTTATTAACGATTTCGTTATACTTCCGGGCACGTCCCGATACTTTTGCAGGTGTCACTAGGTTTGGTAAAGATTTGTGATCCCGGTGCAAAAAAAATGGATCCATATTCGTCCCAGTTCAATTTTTATAGCTAATTTCGTTAAGTATATGTGGTGCTCGCAGCGTTTCACGTAGGCTTGTACGTTTGTTTTCACTGGGCTTCCGCGAGACGCTGCGCTATGAAACTCGTCGAAGGATCTGTTTACAAAAAGACACGAACATCCATACAATGTTTATGATACGTTACAAATAAGACTTCGACCTGGGCCTGTTCTTTCTGCGTGCATTCAGTTGAAACAGTGCCTGCAGAGACTGCAGAGCGATATATTCAAAGTGTCTTTTACATAGTTATATCTTGTATTTTAGTTTCTCTTTCAGTTTAAGTATTGTTTTGTGTATATATTTAGTGCATATTTATATTACAAGTTTAAGTGCCTTTTTCTTTTTGTTTTCATATTGAATTTCATTTCACCTATACTTGGTAAGTATGCTTAAACATTTTTCATGTAACTAAGATATTTTCCACTTTTTTATCCAGATATTAATTATTTTACGAGAATATTTATACATATAGATATCAAAATGTCTGCCAATTCTTAGTTCTTTTAAATGCCTATATCTTTGTTAAAAAACATCTTTTTTCAATTAAGTTTGACTTATATTAAAGACAAACGATCATATTCTGCAATCATGCAGATAAAACTTGCAAGGACCATTGTTTGCAGCCCGTAAATTTAACAGATATCGAGAAATTTTGGCAATGTGATATACTCCACTTTAAAGCCATTTTTACTTTTTAGATACAATTACGATGAAAGTAATTAAAAGAATCAAAAAGTAGACAGCGCAAACTTTAAAATGGTTTTTGTTTGATTCATTTTGGATGAATTTTGACGAAGTTATGGGAATTTAAAGATTGAGCAAATTTTAAACTCGTCATGTCCGGCTTTTCGGTTCGAATACCTCACTGTGCGGGGGCTAGTTGAATAATTTTTTACATTTCTAATTTTTATAAATAGGCCATTGGTATTTTGTTAACTTGCGGCATACCAAAAGTTTGCAAATTTTTAAAATCGTTTTAATTGAGTCTGGGTTGTACTTTTTATTGTATTTAGAGTAGTGAGTCGAATAAGTCAACAAACCCCAGCTGCGGGGTTAGTTGACAAATATGATGGGGTTAGTTGACTTGTCATTTACTTTTCAGTTTTAACCCTTTGCCTGCGAATAGTCTATATATACGCTGTCACTGTTCCATCAATATAGTATACGAAACGCTTACATATGTATACTACGACCAATAAATTTTTTTTTCCACTCCTTCACAGTGTTATTTTTTTATTAATTATCATGGTGTTAGATACTGTAATTATTTTGTACATGTTTGTTATGGTCGGAGTTTCGAAGGAGTAGCTAAACTCTTTGCCTCGACTGCATCTTGAGGATAAAACATGCAATTATTAGTGGTATTCCTATGCTTAGTCAAGTAACCCTATCCGACATTGTTAACATGTTAAGGGTCGTACGTACAAAACCTCCACGTACCGGATAAAATAAAATACCGTAAATTATAGGCAATGTATCACGGTTCCACAAAATATTCATGAAAAAACATCAAGCAGTACTTAGTGGACAAAAATTCATAATTACTCGAAACAAAAATATTTACTCCGGCCGACCTTTTTAGATTTTTCAATCTCACTGATAGAACAAGCAAGTTTTTGTCACGGCGACACATTAAATGGCAAGCTGGTCATTCATATACTTCAATATCGTGAATCGAACCATAATTTATTCTATAATACAATAATTAAATGCAATTAGTGAACTAACCTCGTTAGTCAACTAGCCCCGGTCTCCCCTACCCCAAGAGCAATTTTCAAATTCAAATATCGCGCCTTTACGACTTCCAAAGGGGATTTGTCGCAAAAAAGAATCGCTTTTTTCCACAACCGTGGAAAATCGCTCTTCTTGAACTAGAAATTTCACCATATCAGAATTTACATTTCTAGAGAAAGACTATTAGAGCATGACTGTATGAGTATTATGAACGTACAATTACCACTGAAAAGTTAAAGATTAAAAAATCCGAAAATGCTAACTCAAAAATGACGCTGTGGTGCGGTGAACCCTATGCGACCAATTTTTGATCATACAAAGGTGTTACCACGAAGGGTTAATATAAGATCCCGACGTTCTCTTATGTCTTCTTCTCGAACAACGATCAATTTTTCATCCCCCGTTCCCACAATACCACCAGGAAACCCACGGCTCCTTCGTATCACCCTTGTCCCACCCCCGACGCTCAAGGAACTCTTCCGAGTATCACGTAGCCCAATTTACCAGTGAATCGATGGGCAATGAATAATTGGTGCCAATTCACGGCCATTGATCAGCAATAACGTGAACGCCAGCTGACCGATGGTTTCGTTTAATGCAAATCTCGTGCCGCCGGAACCAATCAACGGGACACTGGCATCGGAATTTACGTTTCCGTGGGCAGCGTGTAACGACGGCGCGGCAGACGAGAGACGGACGGGAGAACCAATCGGCCCTCGGCACCTTCGACCAGGTAGCAATAAATATCTAGGGGGTAGGGCGAAGTATGCGAGCGACGCCTTCAATGAGAACGGCCGATTGTGTATTTCGGAACTCCCTACGAGCTGGCGTCGAACGGTGGAGGCCGCGTCGTCGTCGCTGCCGTTGATTGAAATTTATGTCCGATGGGAGCACGCCAATTCCAGCGGCTCGCAATGGACGATACCGTCGTTGCCCGCCGGCGGATTTCGGCATCCCCGCGATACACCCTGGAGATCCTACCCGCTAAACTTCTCGTTTCGCCCGCCCAATGTCCGACCACCCTCGCGTTTACCCAAGTGTTTCGAGATTGAATTCGCTTTGGCCGCTTCGATTTTCATCCCGCACGATTCTCCCCCATCCGCCGTCTCCCTTCCCCGATGCCCGAGCTCCTCTATTTTTATTAATATTTGCGGGCACCCGAGGAGCATCGGTGGCCAGTAATTTCGCAGAAATTGCAAGTGCGTCGCGATTATTTCTCACGTTATTGGAGTACAAGTAGTTTTAAGCATCCGAGGTATCGATATGTTTGCTCCTTCAACTTAGGTGGCAAGCTACGGCGCGCCAAATACGCGAAACCGTGAGCTGTGTTAAATGAATTCCAGCAAAAACTCCCGGCGCCATTCAAAAACAGGGTCAAAGTTTCAACAGGGCGGTATTTGCCCGCGCGCCGTACATACCCGCAGTTCTCATCCCGGAGATTAGAAAAGTTACGATCGTATTTTATACGTTGCACAGTGGCGACGAAAAATCGCGTGGGGCGATACACGTAGCCGCTGCGATCCACTTGCATCGTTTTTCTCTCCCCGGTATAAAACTCGGCTTATTTCACAGCTCGGTAAGTTGGAACGGTTATCCAAGTGTTCAGCGCCGTTCCGCCCGTAATTATGTGCCCGGCCCACTTTGCATGATAAAAGAGAGATTATGTAATTTATGAATCCCATTGTGCGGGTCCACAATGGGGGTTGTCGTATACTCCGGGATACAAGAGGTCGTGCACTTCGACGCATCGTTTGCATCTAAGTCTTCGACTCCCGCGGCCGCATTGTCCGTCGGCGATCGTGCTGCAACGATGAGCATCCGATAGGAATCATGTATCTTATCCTTTTCAAACCACGGCGACCCAGTTGTCGCTTGAAGGCGGAGGGTTGCACTGCCGGCCGAAGCTTCGGCAGAAAAGAACGATACGGAGAAATATCGCGACGGTGTTATTTATACGCGAATTACCGCCCGTTATTGTTTCCGCCAGGAATGAAATTTTTCAATTGCACGTGCATTCCGCGGGTAAATCCGTTTGTAGATTAAAGTGGGTCACGTTGTTGTAATTAATGCCCGGGGCGGGCAGGGTTTCGCGCGGGTGCGCGGGAACGAACGGAAATACACGCTCCGTGATTTAATAAACTCCTTTCCCGTGGCCGTTAAAAACCCGCAATCTAGCCGGCCGCGATATCGGGCTAAACGTAAACTCGCCGCCCGGCATATTAAATCGATACAAAACCCCGTGCTATTTGATCGATACCTACCCGAGGTAGGCAGCGCGCCTGCTGTCTGACCATAGGCTGTCTCGCACCACTGCGCGGGAAACAGGAAAACATTAACGTCGAAGGATGGCGGTCATCAATTCCCGGGGACGAGTCATCGCGCGGATACCGTCGAAAACAAGCCGTGGGGGCGCAAATCACCCGGCAAAAATAGTTGAAAATACGCAACGCAGAAGGAAATATCTGCCCCAAGGAGAAATACAATCGACCGGCCCCCGGTAATTCGATGTTAATTTATGGGCTAATTAAACGATCGAAGTTCCAACACAAACAATCGAAGTTCCATAGTTGGAGATGAAAGTAGGTCGGGAAATGGGACGGGAGGGAGTGGGGGCGGGCGAGGGAGACAGGGAATGGTAACAAGTACGATATCACGCTGGTGTAGAGTTGGATTTCGTTACGGGGAAGAGGGGGGGGGGGGTGTGTGTGTGCAGATTTATACGGAACTGGCGCGCTTAAGTTTGAGCTTCCCGACGTTTTGCAGAACCGGAAGGTATTATGGATGTGTACAATAAACGGGGCGCGCGCATCTTGCGCGATTTCCCCTCGCGATTCAAAGTAAATTGGCCATTTGTTATCGGCGACGAATAAATGGCTCGTTTAGGGGGCCGCGTGTGTACGTAATCTGCGAACGAGATTGCACACGATCCTGGAGAGTAAAATTATTTGCAAGGACCTCCGAGCGGGCTTGGTACTCCGGAGGGATGTATTAGTTTGTAAAACACGCGGATATCGCTTCCTGCGATAAAGAACCTTCCGCTGCGCGCTATGTAAACCTTGCAACTGATTAACTCCAGCGTTCCATCTAAACATGTCGGAAAGAAATTGGTTTCTCATAGTATTACGTTAAAAAGAACTTGCTTCCCGCTCTCCTACCAATACACGTATTTTTGTTTTCTGAAACGTACGAGTTATTATAAAAAATGTTGACTTTAAAACACTGGCGCATTTAAATACGCGCTGGTATTTACGCGTTCCTTCCTACGCTCGCTCCGTGTCAAGCATTTTTCGTTTTCGTGTTATATGAGTATATCACATATCAGTGTCGCTGTACCTCTGGCCTTGTTTAATATTAGAATCAAATGAATATTTTGCGGTATCATCTCTGTTGAACCGGGCCATTAATATTTATCATTGAAACATACATACAATATCGAACTGCACTCGGGAATTAATTCGAGAATCGGCAGATCTCGACACTCGCCGCCGGAAGACGGAGGGGCCATTTAAGTGGCTTATATCAGCAGAATCCTATTCTTCCGCCAGCTCGGGCGCAGTCGCTCGTTAAAGAAGCAGACAGCCCATTACCTCTTTGCTTCCCAGACGGGTTCCCTCATGGCAAGTCGAATACGCCTATTCCAGGGTCCGTTTGCCGGTGGTTTCGGGGGACCTGGACCAGAGGCCCGGCTCCCAGCCGAACTTCCCCGGTGAACATTTCTTTATTTCGCCCTCGCGGAGCGCGATCTTTCTAAAGTTTTGAAACTGCCACGAGCGGCGAAACTTATGACTGCCACCGGCAGACAGTTCGGAATTAATGAGATATTTGGAAGTTCAAGTTCTACGTAAAACCGACGGCCAGCCGTCCGTCTTGCGAACTTATACACCTCGCCCCGGAACGTTGCTGCACCGCCGGCCCTGCGTCGCGCATTTGTAAAATTCACGTGCAGCCCTCTCACCCCCCTCGATTTTTTATTCGGCAAACCCTCGCGGAGCGGGAACTTTTCATGCAGTCGAAGTAAACGCGCGCTTCATCTGTTCGCCGGGATTTCGCGTACGGAAGTTACGGGGGGTATTTTTTTTTTTTGTCGCTGTCCACCTTTCGAGCCGCGTTTCGTTACTACGGTAATCGAATGAAGGCGGTTCCATCGACCGACTCGGCGCCGGTCCCCGTGACCTTTTATTCCGCCAGGTGAGAGGGGAATAAAAATGTGGGCGAAAGGGTGGAAACGAAAAAAAAACATATATAACGGCCAGCGGCGCGACCGAAAAATTTGTGAAATGTATCGATTGCTCGTTTACGATAAATCACTGCCACGCGAAAATACTGGCCGTTGGAATAATTTGCTCCGCGACACCATTTTTCATCGGGCTTGCATGCATCGATGTGGATTTACAGTCAACTACGCTCCACTGTCCCTGTCTGTTCCTTTTTTTTTCTCCTGCACCGTCCCTCCATTCGGCGCTTCAGCCACTTTAAACATGTTTATTTTTCAGGTGAAATAATGATTCACGCGGATGCATTGTAAATGTACTTTCAGAATTGATGCGGTTCCCATGAATATAAATTTCATGAAATTCGCGGGGGCGGGAAGTGATGGAAGAACCTAGAGTTGAGCTGGCGATGGGAAGAAAAGCACGAAGCTCGGCGTCACCATTTTTAAACTTAGTTAAAACCGAATACATTGGCCCTCGGGGTATGTCGCTTGTTCTCTTCGTGTTTTACACCGTTTGGCCTGGGATTCGCAGTAGTTTTCTTCCCTTCTCGCTTTAAAATACCCGCGAGTTTTATCCCCGCAAACGTTCGCTGCTGGGGTAAACAATACGTAAACGGTCGCGATGAGAAGCGAGCGTATTGACCTTTTAAGCAGACGAAGCGGACGATGGAATTTATTCTTCGACTTTCTAAGCGAAAACACAAACCGAGATTTCAAAAGCTTGCCGGAGTTAAAAATTAAATTAAGATTCCCTTCAATAGAGATATTGTAGACTCTGCGATTCTCTAGTAGCGTTTCGATTTTCCTTGCCGTTCCTTGCTTTCACATTCATCATAATCAACCCGTTCATCAAATATCCCAATTGTGTCTAAGTATTCAATGGACCGTACGCCTCGTTGTCGTAAACAGTGGAGCATTGTTTATATTTGCATAAACAGGAAGTCTCGACCTCCTTCCTCGTCGAGGTCGCCTCCGCGCCTTCCAACACTTTTCATTACACATTTTCCGCGCCCGGGAATATTCCCCCCCCCCCCCCTCGCGAAATACACCGGTAATTTCTCCCGCGACAATTTTTCCGCATAGAACTCTCGTTCCATCGGGCACGCCTCGAATAATTTAATTATTAAAACCGGGGAGGATTGGCGGTGCACCGGCGAACGAAATCAATACCGTGCAAAGTCTACTCGTCGCGCCATCGAACAATAATTCAACGATTCTTTTACCTTAGAGATGGGCCACTTAAAGTCTTCGGGAGCCCCTTCGGTTGAAGCGGGAGTGGAATCCGCCCTGTTGTAAAATGTAGTCACGAAAGGGATTCGACGGGGAAATAAAATCACGGAATGGTGGTGTTCGGGAGGGAGGAGCCGGGAGGAGCCCATCTCGCGATCCTCTGGGGTATTGGACCGTGCGCTGCTCGTCTAAATAGTTCGCTCTTCGATAATTCCGGTGCGTGCAGAGAAAATATAGCCGAGTGATGCAGCAACTGTTGAATGGATTCTAGTTGCGCGCGTTATGCAGAGAAATTCACAGGCGCCTGTTTATTCCTCCGAGAAATTTCCAGGGATGTAAAGGAGCCTCTCGATGTCCCGTGCGAAGCTGTACAAGGGAAATCATGAAAATAACAACGCATCTCCGAAGCCGTACACACGGGGCGATACGAACGTGAACGGCCAATTGCCGGGGAGGCCATAGAAAAGGCGTGACAGTGTAAGGAGAAGGCGCTTGGGGGAGGAATAAAAGCCGAAGGGGGGTTGAATGGTAGGCGAAGAATGGAGGCCGCGGGAAAAGCGCAGGGCTCGTTGTCCGCGATGCGGGAGGCAGCGCGACCGGTCTAGAAATTTATTGGCCTAGGACGCACTCGGCCACGGCACGTCACTGTAAATTAAACAGCGAACAGAGGAACGAAATGACCTCAGTCCCTCGAACTCTTTCCCTCGCCAGCTACCGTCGTCCTCCCCCATCCCCACCCATTCATCCTCGGCCGTGGCTGTTGGCGCAACGTGTTCGCCGCGGACGCCTGTTCGACTATGAATTAAAACATAAATTTCAATCAACCGAGCGGGGACATTTATGGCGGCTCCTCGCTCGACACCGTCCCCAGCCCGTGGTCCCGCGCGTACGCAAAGCGACCGGGCCCGTCGCCGTCGATTGCACACCGCGCAAAGGGGGACAAAGAGGCAGGCATCGGCGAATAAGCGATTACGAGGAGCCTCGAATCGATTAAACGGGTATCGCCGTCTTCGTTGGCCACGTCGAAGAATATCCCTCCCCGCTTCGAGGCCGTCGACCACCCCGCACGTACGCAGTTCTCAGCTCCTTTTCGCCCCGCGCTCCAATTGTTCTCCGGAAATAGTTGTTTCCAGAACGCCGCGGATAGTAAAATGTTACGGTTATCCCGGGGGCTGCTTCTTCCCTGAGAACGGGTTCATTAAATCCCTTCCCTTTTAAAAGTTGCAAGACGTTGCCGGGGCTACTCGGAGGTCTTACAAGCCCTGCTACGCGGCTTACCGTTATATACGAATTTACACGGCAAGTGCAATCTTCCCTTATTAAAAGTCTCGATTTTAATTTCGAGTAGCTTCTCTGTCCGTGCCTTGCCACTGTTATCAGGGTTATTGCAAATTAGGATCGTTACACGCCGGAGCTTCAAGTAATTTCTTTGCTTTTGATCTAGCAGCAACTTCTTATTCCTGATGGTAGATCTTTTTCTTTTTGCTCTATAACAAGATTCAAAGGGACCTAAAGCCCCGGAAGAATATTTAAAAATGTATTCCCCTCGGAAACACTTCCCTCTCGAGATCAAACACGAAGCAGCTTCGCGGACCCGAACCGCGTGTACTTCTTGTTTTCTCGAAATTCCTTTAGTCTTTCTTCAGTTAATCTTTATTGGGTAGCCGCCTATGGCGCATCGCGTATAATAGACGCCCCGGAATGTGTAATATCCAACCTGTCAACGGTATCGATTCTGTCGACAAAGTTTGCCTGCCGTGTCGCCGTCGTAGTTGATATTACTTTTAATTACAGGTAGACGGGAGGGGCGAGAGAGAGCGACGTCGGCGCCGGCGTTGTTTTTGTAACGAGCCGGCTCGTTCGTTAATTATTTCGCATGTACGCGCTGACCCTGGATAGTTGTCGGCAACTTTAAACAACGGGCCAGTTGGCAACAGGTAGCTCGCGATCACTTGTAATAAGCTAATTATTCCGCCGCGTGTAATAGAAAACCATTAGCAAGTAGCGCGCCACGCCATTATTAACTGCGTCTCTACGTCAAAGCCGACACCACCGACGACCCGTCCCGGGTAATTGATGAACACGTCGCGAATACTGATCGCCGATACGCGGGAACTTTGTGCCGGGGCAAATCATCGGGCCAAAGTATCGGCTCGCAGCAAGGCCTTCAATTAACGAAACTAAGAACGTGGGTACGCAGGTGCAACGGAATCACCGAGGAAAACTTCGCGTAAACTCCTGTTCGCGAGTGCTTGATTTTTTTCCCTATGCTTTACTTTCAACCTTTGGATTAAGGTATTTACAAAAACGCGCGGCAAATTGTTGCAGAGCTGCGACACGGTTGCCGGTATTGCAAGCGTTTTTACCTGCTCCCAGGAAAGGAGATAAAATTGCCTGCTACTGCATAGCGCAGCACTCGGGGGACGAAAGTTTACGCAAACATTTTAATTCTCTTTTAATAGGACTTCTTCTTTTATAGAAATTCCTGCAAAGTAATAGTCCCTTCCGCGAGAAATTCCAGCGAGAGAAGTATTTATAGAAGGATTTTTGTGCAAACGGCCGCGTGCCATGTACCTGTTTGACAGTCGGTGTTGCGTAATTTGATAGCCAACGAAATGAAAGAGTCTAGGTTGCTTCTCTCGGCCAGTACGTACTACCGCGTTTGGGAATTAATAAATGCAATTCGAGGACATCGCGTATTTAGTTTCACTAGCACTCAGCCGTGGCGCACTGGTTAATGCTTTCGACCGAACTTCAAAGCGTTTTCGAAGAAACATACAGAGCGGGAGCGGCGAGGGATCGAGCCAAGCACCGTGGGGATAGTTTTAAAAGAGGGCTTTTAAGAGCCGTAGTTTGTACCTGTTCCACTCGCAGCCGTATCTATTTTGCCCCTGTCCAGTCCCTCAGATTGCATTAGCACTTAATGGAACGGTGCATCGGAGCACTCGCGGGTATAACGAAACGAAAGTGTCGAAAGTGCAGGATCTTTTTGGCGCTTTAATAATTAAGCTCGCCCCTTGATGGACGTACATTAATCTCGACGGATCTTAAATCCCCACAGGCCGTATAAAAATTAATCGAACGCTCTGCAGCCTATAGGGTAATGTCCGGGTGAGATGGCTCGATCACGTTTATGTTCTAGAACTTTGCAATTTTCAGTTGTTTTTAGTGGTATGTTGCGCGTCGCAAATCAGGTAAGTTATGTGCCACGGCCGTCTCTAATACAGGCCTTCCCCTACGATGTTGCAACACCGCATTTCGAACAACCATGACTATGTTCAGACCGGTACTAGACGGCCGTACATAGACTGCCGTGGCCGTGCCGTGGTCCGATTAAACTATTGCATGAGACATTCTGCATATGTTATTGGATCAACCAATTTTACAAACGGATCAATATTTATCTATCCGACATTCATTGAGTAGACATATTTTGCAATTATGCATTGTATTTAATAGTTTAAAATGTAACAGTTTCATAAATTTGATATAGCAATACATATATTTAAACAATCTATATAATTAATTTTTTAACGTCTGAAGTTTTCTTTGCTTCGAGGAACTAAAATGTATATTCTTTAATTTAATATAATTATTAAGTAATATGTTAGAGAAATGCTGCAAAATACGTTTTAGTGTTTTCCCAGTTAGCATTCCATAGCCACAATGTTCTTTACTAATATATGTTATATCACAATCTTGTAAAATGCTATTATATCCTATTAATAAGTTTCTTTGGTTTGATACAGACAAAAAAAGTTTTTCAAACTGAGCTGATATTAATTCTTGCATTAAACAAAATATATGGTGACCTATTAACACAAGAAGTTCTGAGGGGACTTTTATTCGTTTAATACACACTGTATTGTCTTATATTTCCAATTCTTATACTTCTGTAATATATTATTTACAATACTTTATCTAAATACAAATTACACTTCTATAACTACATAACCACGACGGCAGTGACTGGCAGTGACAGAACGCGCGAAAGAAAGGCTTCAGACAACTTCACATCGGCCTACTGAACAGCATTGCCATTTTGGCAAGGTGGAGGCCTGTATTAGAGACGGCCGTGTATGTGCAATGTAAAAATGAACTATTCTCGAAAATTTTCTACGTGTGCCTTAAATTATAATTTACTGACATTTTACGAAAAAGTAATGCCTTTTTCTGAATGCAGTGTTTTAATATAATGTTTAGAGGTTATATTTACGTTCTTGTGATGAGATATTGTCGTACAATTATTGAAAAAAAACAAGCAAGTCAGCGCTCCTTGACTCCCAGGTTAGTTGGCCCATCATAAAATCACGCATAATAGCTAGTAAATGTTTTTGTAGAACCTGCCAACGGAATAAAAACGAAGATGTAATCAGCGTAGGAAGTTATGGACAAACGAGGTATTGTTGAAAGCCGTAGAAGCAGTCCAGCTGCACATCGAAAACCGATGACTGGCTTCGCTGTTTGAGCTGTGAAAAATGGTTTCACGTACAGTTCGGGTGAGATGGCCTTTCGCATAGACTGCAATTTTATTATATTTTTTTTTAAATGTATGATTATTTTTTTAATTCAATTTTATATTATTTATCTAAATGTATTTCCCTTCCGAAATATATTTTTGTCCTTTATAAAACCACTAAATTTACGGTGTACTGATTGTTTTAAAAAAAGTGGGCCATCTCCCCCCGACTTACCCTAAACTTATTAGCCAGTTTCGAATGAACACTTTCCTCTCCAATCCTTTCTCGAGCACAACGAAAGCTATCATCGCCAGCGCCTACAAACCTCTTACGCTCGCGCAATAATTTGCCCGCTTATCTCCATATCCCATAAATTCTCGGAAGCCGAAGAGTAACGTCGGCCCGTTGCTTACGTCCACCTTGAAATAAACCCGGACTGCCGTCTCGTGACCAATAACCGGCTGAGAATCATCGCGTGGTGGCTGGTCTTTGTATACGGGCGATGATAATAAAAATAGTTGCTGCGGAGGTAGAAAGGAACGGGGTGACATGGGAAAAGTGGCCGCTATGTGTCCCTGGACACCGAATGTACGTGCAGAACCAGGCAACCCGTTCGACAGGGAGAAGTGGCCTGCCATTGGAACGTGCAGGATGGCTACCGCAAAGGGAGGACGAGCTCCCGGCCAAGCTTCACCTCGGCGAAAGAGTGGAGGCCAGGTTACGGCACGGAGCCCGATTCAATCAGCTTTCATTGTTTAAAAGTGCTGGCCGCGATACCACGACGCTCCCACTGCTATCACCAGCGCCAGGACAATCGCCTTTCTCGTCCAGTTACGCGGGGGCGGGGCGGGAAACGGGACAGGGGTGGCTCCCTGTGCAGAAATAATTTCTTCCCTTCGAACAACCTTATCAACTTCCGCGCGTTCCAGCCATTCGTATGGAAATTTCAATAACTATACAGAGTGCGTCTCTGGGTTTCTCATGCTTAACTCTTCATCGCGCTGCCATATCTCATCTACTAATTTCAACACAGCCTGTGTAATACAGATTCTCATCAACGAACGTTTTAGTAAGCACCAACACCCTCGAGAGCGCAGTGCACAGCTGCTGGACTGAGTTTTCCGACCGCTTCCGACTTGATCGCGCTCTCTTCTTTCGACGTGAGTTACATTGACTACGCCGCACATTAATTACCATTAGAGAGGATTGCTCTAATTCCACTTCACTCGTCCCGCGCTCTTCTCCCGGCCCCGGCCTTGTTCCACCTCTTCCTGCTGCCGGCGCAGGGAAACCGAGGAGGGTGGTTGTTCCTACTTCAACTTCCTGCTCTCCCATTGAGCCCAGCGGAGAAGCGTTCCGCAGAAAATTGCGGTGGCACCAGAAACGCGCGAGGTCGGCCGTAGCCCGGAGGAAATTTATTACGGTCACCTTCGACGCTGACTTTAACGGTTTTTTCCCCGCCGTTTCATTCGTGGCCACGTGAATTCTCAGCCCGTTCCTCTCAATGGATCATTGCTGCTTGAACGTTTCCTGCTGCTCGGTCCACGAAACGTGTCGGTTGGATTAGACGTAACAAGCATAGTCAGGGCGAAATGAAGAAAGGAAAAAGAAGGTGTGTTGGAGAATTACGTTAGCTGGCTGCAGAGTACGAGCCTGGCGCAGTGGGATTGTAAATAAATTAAGGAAACATTTAATCCCACTGCTTGGGAAAGCCGACTGACCAGACACCTCTAATAAATAATCTGAGATTTATTATCCTTGTTGAACTGTGCTCTTTAAAAGAAGGTAAGAAGAAGCGTGCTTGAGCTTCGTAATTAATGCGAATCGCGCTTTCAATTCTGGGCAATTTTCTTGCGCGGGTGTATATATTCTATTTCTATCTGGAATTATCTTCCGAAAGCTTTTTCGCCCTCTCGGTCGCGATACGCTGCGAAGATCCCTTGCTCGCCTCGCGTGCGTTTTATTACGCGATGAGCCCGGCGTAATTCGCAGCCGTGTATCAAAATATTTATGGCGCGCAAGCGCGTTATAATCTCGTGGAAAATAATACTTCTAGATACTGCGAAACGACTGATTTACAATGGCGCGCATGAGGTGATGGCAACAGCGGCTGCTAACGCGGCCGGAGGATCTGGTCTCGTGCTATTTAGAAAACGTTTAAATAATCCAGTAACAGGGCCGACACTCGTTAAAATTTACGCCGGGCGAACCATCTAGATCAGATCGGAATCGACCTTAATTACCGACAATTATGCATAATTAAAAAGCTCGTGCCGCGTGCGCGTTCGTATTAATCTCCGACGTAATATGTTGCTGTCTCTCACGAGAGTATTCTGCAGCCGAGCATAGCTGGTTAGAAAAATTGAAAGTTCCTTAGACGTAAGATAGTAAAAGTGATCTAGTTAGTAAAGTATAACGAACAGGTTCATCGCAGTTTGACAGTAAACGGATTAACAATTAGCAGACAGTCAGATCCCGCGAAGGTCAAGTATGTTTTTGCGAATTAATTACAATGATATGATTACAAATTGTGACTAGTGTTTTTGGGGATTGTTTATTAATACTTTAAACTGTAAAAAATTCTTGATTCTACAATCGTCTGGTGTGTAGGACTTGAAATTTTTACAGTATGTTCAAAATATATTCCTTTCTGGATTGCAGCTGAACCTAAAGTGTAGAATTTTTAGTTTCTAAAATAAAAAAAAACACCTGTGTACGACGATAATCGACATTTATGATACAAATTGTCTTCTCCTAAGTAGTCGCTATTTTAATAATTTTGGTTCAATTATTTTTTCGGTGGTCCCTTGTAAAATTGGACGTCCCGAAGAGAAATATATTCCAAGGAAATAATTGTGTCTTTATGTTTAAGCTCAATAACAAGGCAAAGTCAAAGACACTTTTTCTAAACCACTGTATAATCAACCTCGTAGATATGTCGACAACATTGATACGCTGACGAGGGAACAAATACGTGGGTATATATAGTATACTTATTGCAAAAGTAAATCACGAACACTTCCATGTTGTGGAATATTGAGGGCAACAGTTGCTTATTATTCTTTTCTTATCGATTTAATTACACTTGTGAAGAATACAATTTTTGGTGATTAATAACAGTATTGCATTGGAAATTACTCCAATTTCAAGAAATTTGATAATCATCCATGGCGTCGACGTCAATCAATTGAAATTTCATTCACTTTCCGTTATCGCACTACTTCTGACGACGGAAAAGGATATTGATCTGAATATTCAGTTACACGATAGTAATTTGAATTGCCGACGTCCATGTTTACTCTGAGTGGTTTTGATGTCCATTACTTTAGCAATAGTATATGGTTTTTCACTTACTCCTGCTGCAGGTGTTACGAAATACCCTACCATGAATACAACGAATAGTACGAGAAAAAGTTTAGCTCCCTGTTACATGTTTCTTCCTGTCGAATCCTTGATGCTTTTAATAATAACGTACAGTTGTCGTTCACGTTTATATATAACACTTGGAAACGCATAATATATTTCATGTCAGCATTTTAACACCGAAAACAACTTCTCGTGACCGACTTGTCTGCAAGCTTATCAATTCATGGAGTGATAAAATTCTCACATAACATTCAAAATGATAAACGGAAGTATCACCGTCGTACTGGTACTCCCTGTGTTTATTGCCGCGTGTGACTACAAGTACTTAATCTAAATTCGTCGATGACAGAAACAGGCCAGCATTTTTGTTCGTGTTGTTTCACAACTTCTGCAGGTTTTATTAATATCAGGGCAAAATCAAACCTCATGTGGTGTCATTTGTGAAATAGATATGTAGACAAAAAAATATTTTTTTGTACTACGTGATAGTAATAAACATTGTGTAAAAGGAAAAGTCTGTGCTTGCTTTTATCTTCTTCCAATTCATTCGCAAAAAGTACTTGATTTTCGAGCGATTTGACTGCCTAAGCTAAGTAGTCCCCTTAAGCTTCGATTTTTTAACCCTCGAGCGGGCGCGTCGGTGAACTCAGTTCACCAATCCGCGTATTTCTTTGTTTCCATCTCGGGAAGATAAACATTCTCTCAACACGCTCGTCGTATGTTTCAAGAATCGCGTGATGCGTGTGCCAGTTAATTTTCAGTTGTTTAACCGAGCTAGTGCCTGTTGTTTTCACTGTTGAAAGTAGACAAGTTACACTGTCCCGCCATATAAGTGACTTCATAATGTTTTTGAAAACCGAATTTCACTGCCTTTCTTGTTCGTTTATACTCAATTATATACAAATGAATTGTTTGTTACAATATACCATTTTACAGGGCAAAATTTACGAAAGAAAAAAAGTATGAGCGAGCTCTATGTAAACTTTCAGAATTATTATTTTCCCGTCACATTTAATCAAAGGTACTATTATCGGCGGAAAAACCGTTTCTGAGGTGTATACTTTATATATAAGGGGACTAAAATGATTATTTTCAACTGGTGAACTGAGTTCACCACGCGCCTAGTCGTATAACTCTCGCTGGCACGCCCGCCCGAGGGTTAAACCCTAAAATTACCGTGATTATAATTTGAACAGCACTAGTATAAGTGTCCAAGCGTTCTGGGTTCATGTGGCGTTATTGTAAAATAGATATGTCGACAAAGAAATATATTTTCACTCTACGTGATAGTAATAAACATTGTGTAAAACGAAAAGTTTGTCCTTGCTTTCATCTCCTTGCAATTAATTCGCAAAAACATCGAGTACTCGTAAAATAGATATGTAGAAAAAAATATATTTTTACTCTACGTGATAGTCATAAACATTGTGCAAAAGGAAAAGTCTATGCTTGCTTTAATCTCCTTGTAATTAATCCACAAAAAAATACTTGATTTTCGATCGATTTGACTGCCTAATCCTCTTAACGCTACCTGCCAAAGCAATTTCCAATACGTCACGCGAGCATTGAAAGACCCTTGGAATTCGCCTCTGGAAAAAATTCCAACCGGCTTGTTTGCGCGAAACTTGTGCAACAACGCCCAATGATTAACGCATAAATAATTGACGAATAATCGATAATGCCGGCGCCAGTGGTCCACTTTGAAGCAGGCAAATTATACACGAGTGCCCTCGAGCGGCGAGCATTACGAGCGTTTTTGAAATTCAATTTATCGCGATCCTTTGTAAAAAAAAACACGTAACTAATGCAATATAATCAATAACCGATCGCCGTGCGAATTCTGTATCGTTTCCACGATTACAAAACAAACCACTTGCACCGGCGCACGAATACGCGCATTAATTGTTCAGATATTTTCCAACCTCCTCGGGCTTACCGTACCGTACGATAAAATGGTGATTAGCAGTTGAAACATTCCTCCATGTAACAAAGAATTATTCGCACCGCGATAAAAGCGACTTAGCTAACATTAAAAATTTTAATCCCCATTAGCATCCCGCGCGTAAAACAATATCGCGTGCTCCAGTTCATTCGGACGCGGCGGGTAGCTCTTTTGACCGACTCATAAAATATAACGGTGCAATTATACCTGAAACGCGTGCCCGTTTGAAGACACTACACGGTGGCCCGCTCTGTTTAGAACTTTTATGGGCTAAAGCGGCCGGGGAGCAAGTCGACGCGACGGGGCGAAGTTGAAGCCACGCTCTCGACCCCGCTGCTCTCCATGCGGTACCGCATGCCGCGCATTATTGAATCCGCGTGTACATATGCAGCTATTACGAAAGGTAATTACCGGTCGTAGTAAAAGCTGGTTGCCTGAGTTCCCTGATACACGTGCAACTACGCGTATGCGCGAGTCCCGTTACGGCGGGGAATCACGCTCCGAACGGTCTTCGTTCCGTGGACTCGGCTAAATATCCAGCCAGATTGCCTTTGAATTCGATGTCAAGAGCCGGCAGACGTTGATGGCCGATGGGAAAATCCACCCCTCGGTGGGACGGCGAATCATATCGCGCCTTATTTACTCTTTAAATAAGAACCGCGGGGTTCGGGAAGATAAACATTGCTTAGAGCGCGAGATGAAAATATTTTCCGATTAACAGTCGCTGAACGTAATCAAGGCACCTATTAGACGCTCGTCGACTTGCAACCCTGCAAATGTTGCACGTTTAGGGAAATTATGCAGCGAGAGTTCCTTAAGTTTCTGCCGTTGTTACTCACACAGGGAAATCGATCCGCTTGTATCGTTTTATATTCTCATAGAGAACGGAACCAGTTTCGTCTGTTCGGGTTCTCGTCAATGTACGTTTCGAGGGAGTAATTGCAGTGGCTACGCGTTAAAAACTTACGGATATCTGCCAAGAGCTGCACAGATCGAGTTTTTAAGGACTGCAGTCAGTGGCGGGTCACCGACCACGGTGAAAGGGAAGACGTACGCGAATTTCGGCGACGGCGGATTAAAGACCGTAACATATTTGCGAAACGATCGCTCTAACTGCTTCCTTCCGATGCTTTACGGTACTTTTTCCGCCATCGAAGCGGGTACCGTTGGGGGTGGGATTTGGCAAGAAACAGAGGAAGTGGAAACGGGCAACGAATGGGCGATGGAAGCGCGCGAGGAAGAGGGAGAACTAAAGAGCTAAGTTATCGTTTCGGAAGTTGGAAAACTTGCGGGGATACGTTGTGGATCGTGACCGATCTATAATCGGGGCAAGTCTGATACGCTGGTGTATCAAATTCAGCATTAAATTGATAATGCACTATCTAGTCAGCGAAGTAGGGTATGATTAAAATGAACCCAGAACGCTTGGACAATTATACTAATGCTGTTCAAATTAAAATCACGGTAATTTTAGTGTTTAAAGAATCGAAGCTTAAGGGGGGTCACTCAGGTGAAAATGCACTACCAGTAATTTTACAGATAAAGATTTGAAAATATTTATATCCATATTATTTTTTACGTTAAAATGAATTATGTAAGAGTTAATATAGTGACAATTTTTTTTCTCACAATTTTAAAAATAAAATTTCGAAAAAATTATTTGATTGAAAAATCTATACCCTTATTTCTGTAGAATTGTATACAAAGACTGCAAAAAAAATTCAGCTCGAAAACTTCATTTTTGTCCGAGTTATAAAGTTTTTTGTTTTGGCGTAGTAACTGAAACGCTCCTGCTTCGTACGTTGGACCGTCCAAAATGAACTACCAGTTATTTTACAGATAAAAATTTGAAAATATGTATATCCATATGATTTTTTACGCTGAAATGAATTATGTAAGAGTGGGGGAGCCTACTTTATAAGGTCCAAAAAATCGATTTCTTTTTATTGCCTAAATCGATAGATAAACTAGCCAAGAATCTATTCACAAAGTTACAGCGGCCAATTCGAAGTATTTTTAAAGATACAGAACCGAGAGCAGGTAAGCGGCGAGCATATGTGCGAGCGCTCAGCTGGACAGGCGCGCGTGCTTCACCCTTTGACGCGTCCTAATTCGTCGATCATTACTTTTAAAGACAATCGAAAGGGCAGAGTTGTGCACTGTAATAGTACAGAATAGTCGTAGAGCAGAGTGAGTTAGAGATTATATAAGTTGAACGTAGAGAATTGTAGCGATCGACCGCGAGCGAAAACTTTAAACCGCAATTTCTCCAGTTTTCATTTTTACGATTCTTTCAAATTGGCGGGTGTGATAGCAAAAAAACTGTGCGGCCTATTGAATTAAACCAAAGCTTATGCTCTTCAGTATTAAATTATTTTCTATGTGAACTAAAAAGATTGTTAAAAAAATCTTTTTAAATCATTTTTATAGCACGTTATAGTCAAATGTTGTTTTTAAAAAATAGACATTCTTCTTCTCAAATTAACAAAATTTATGATTTCGCGCTTTTTCTGCTTTTTCTTAGTTCACCCAGAAGAAAAATATATGAGCATTACAAAACCATTTCGATTTTTTCATTCAGACAAGAATTACAACCAGAATCCTTCCCGCCAATTGGAGACTGCAGTGGCAAAGCGCTCTGAGAATCGGCTGATGAATCTGCCATATTTTATAATTTTATGAGAAAACAATTTTTTTGTACTCCTCGAATATATGTTTAAATATATCTAAAAGTTTACGAAGATCAATTGTTCCTTTCCCTTTCAAAAAGATTCGAGAAAAAATAATTTTTTTGGACTTTGTAAAGCAGGACACTCCCTTAAGGGGACTACTTAGGCAGTCAAATCGCTCGAAAATCAAATACTTGTTGCGAATTAATTGGAAGGAGATAAAAGTAAGCATGGACTTTACCTTTTGCACAATGTTTATTGCTATCATGTAGAGTAAAAAAATATTTTTTTGCCTACATATCTATTTTATAAATGGCTCCACATGAGGTTGATTATACAGTGGTTTAGAAAAAGTGTCTTTGGTTTTGCCCTGATATTGAGTTTGAAAATAAAGATACAACGGTGCCCTTGGAATATGTTTCTCATAGAACCTGCAATTTTAGAGGGGACCATCCAAAACAGAATTTAACCGAAATGATTAAAATAGCGACTATGTAAGAGAATATTTGTACGATTAATGTTGATTTTCGGAGTGCACAGATGGCGTCTTTTTATCTCTGTAATTGAAGCTTTGGCAGTTTAATGCTGGGGTACACTCCAGAAAGGAATATGTTTTGAACATGCTGTAAAAATTTCAAGTTGATCCGGTCCTCGATTTTTTCGCAATCAGGGCAAAACCGCCTACACACCAGATGACCGCAGCGTCATCATATATACGTACACATTATAAAACTCTTTTTTTTACAGTTTATAGTATTAATAGCCATTACCCGAATGTCACAATTTGCATTAATCTCCTTATAATTTAATTCGCAAAAAATGCTTGATCTTCGAGCAATTTGACTGCCTACTTAGTCATCCTAAGCCTCTGGAATTATGTTAGTAAATACCAATGGCTCCTGGCTTATGAGATACGATTGAAGCAACTGCAAAGTGGAGGAATCTGTCATTGGCGAGCCTAAAGTCGTTCGACCCAATTCCTGCGATCGCGAGGAACCCTTAAAACGACTCTCCAGGTACCTACGCTAGCGGCTATTGTCCACTAGGGGCAATAAATAATATCGCCCGGTGTCCACCATCGATTTTACTTCGCTTTAATGCTGAGCTATTGTGGGCCGTGTATACCGTGCACGACTGTCACGACTTCATAGACATCGTAAACGGTATCGATCGCAGCTCATTGAGAATCTTACGCGATAGAGATCCACTGTGATCCGCGTGCCAGTGTATCCATGGTTTATGACGGATCACAGAGAGCATAATACTGATCCTTCGTGAACACCGGATCCCGGACGTCACGGAGCAAGGACCCTTGTTACTGCCAGGACATCAGCTATGCTTAATTCCAATATCGTTTTTATCCTAAAACTTTGAAACGCTCTCTGCGGAAAGAATGGATTTTCCGTCTAGACGAAAATCGATGGGGGGTGGTCCGGAAGGTAAATAAGGCTATCGCGGTGTTGGCAAAGCAAACAGCAACCGAGCGATTGGTAATTGCTATTGCCGTGAACCCTGTTCTTCGATGGTAGTGGTGGAAGATCGGTGCGCCGACGAAGTGACCTGGTGAATGGGTTGTTAGTCGAAGATTACCCCGACGCCTTACAATCACGGCACCACTTTGAAACGCATGCTCCGGACCTGGCTGCTAGCTATCGACTCGCATGCCAATTAGTGAACTAGTTATCTTCCCTTCAACTATTGCGGCAAGCGTACGTACTGATTAATAGCGGATTCAGCAATCTCGAATCAATCCTTCGCGTCTCGATGCCAGCTGGAACGCGTTAATCTCGTCAATGGAAACGATTCCTTGTTCATGAGCGAAATTTTCAATGACGTTAGTCTCGTGAATAATTTCCGGCCGGCACGCGATCGATTAATTCGCCACCCAGCGGCGTTTTATTCTCAAACGCCCAGGTAATGTCCCGCGAATGCCGCGCGTTTAATTCAACAACCGGCGCGTTCCATCGGCGACACAAATAATTCCGATGTTCTGTAATTATTTCATAACAACAGGTATTTACACACGGTCACGGCTACGTTTCGCTAGAGCCAGGCCGGCCGAGACCTTCGCTAATTAGAGATACAGGAGAACATCCGCGTATGTCAGATTTTCGGCGCGCGTTTTAATTAAATAATATAAATCTGCATCAGGGGAATCGCATACCGGGAATTAAATCCCGTGGAAAATGCATCGTGTAAAAAGTTTCCGTGTAAAAATAGAGAATCCGCTGCCACGAATTTACACCACACGGGCCATATTGTGGAAAATGGTTCGGTGGAATAGTTCGTTTGATTTGCGTGTTGAACTGTTTAAAGATACGCGGTAAAATGAATAAAAATCTTCAAATCCTGGGGGAATTTATTTCAGTGTACATTCTGCGAATATTGTACACCCATAAATTCGCTCACACTTTGCCTTAGATAGCCCTGCATGCCGCGGCGCTGAATCGTTGCGTGGAAAAGCTACGCGAGTGTTCTCGTACTCAGTGATGGAAGTGATTGTCCGAGGAGGGAAGATCGGTTATCGCGTTGTCTCTCTGACGAGCATTTGTATAAGTCCTGGTTGAAAGTATCCAGGACAAAGGGCGATTAGGGCAAATAAATGCTTCTTACCGGCAACCGTTGTGTCTTCACAACCCATTTGCTGGAGGTACGAGCGAACGGGAGAACGAGTCGAAGACCTATCTCCTCTTGAATGGCGCGCCCGTATAGAAAGGCTTGAATAGGCTACGTATGAAATGATTAAGGCTGGAAGAAGGAAGGTGGACCCTTGAAAGGGTCGGATAAGATTATAGGTTCTTTGACGGGTATAATGGTTCCAATGCCTCCTTTCCTAGATCACCGCGTTACGCGCTTATGAACTTTTAGCGTACATGCTGGGCGTTAAAAGAGAAATCGTCCGCCGTGAGCATTTTTATTTATAACCTCATTTATTTATAGACGCACAGATTCATCTCCACCCAATTATCTGCGCGCCTGAATACTGGGGGTGCCCCAGTGTCTGCGACCTTTACATTCCAATCGATTCGAATCTTCTTCAATGACGTCCCCTCACGAATGTTTGTCCGCCAATTACGATAATTTCGCGGGTTATCCACCGTTCAGACACCCCCCGCGTAAATTACTCGTCGGCTCGGTTCGTCTAGATTCCACAGTCGCATCCCCGTGGTATTTATTTCGATAGGAATCGCGGGCCCAGGGTGACGGGATATGAACTCGTTATTTATTCCTCATAACCTGCGAGCTGTTCGCCGCAGGGTCGGGGGGAAGCGGCGGGGATACGGTGATCGATGGTAGTTGAGGGTGCGGTAAGCCTGGCTCTCCAACTTTTTATTAAAACCCGCAGGGTTAACAAGGACGCGAGCGGCAGCGTACCGCCGGGCGGGAGTGTGAAACGCGTGGCCCGCTCCACTCGCGAACGAGCCGAGGATATCGTGGGTGGCTGAAGAAGTAACCGTGGCGAAGGTTGAGAGTTGAGGGCCGGGAGGGGAGAGGAGCGGGGGGCTAGGCCTGAAGTTAGATGGAAAGAGGCGGGGGTGGAGGGAGGGTGACTCGGGAGGGAAGCGAATAAAAGAGGTAAAAAGAGAGAAACAGAGTGAAATAATAGCGTGGCGCTGAAACGGGACAGACGTAACGTTTGAAATATGTCGTCAGATAGGAAGACAAAGGAAACAGAAAGAGATATGAAAGAGTGAGATAAATAGGGTGAAGGGAACTCAATGGCGGGGTCCACGGGGTGGGTGGAGGGGTTGGGGAGGGGGAGGCACGACGAGCGAGAACAGAGAAAGACCGAGTGGATAGAGATGAAGACGAGGATGAGGTTTTAGATGAGCACGCAGATGGGGGAATCGAGAACCAAGGGAGAGAAAAGTGAAGTGCAGGGTGATTTGCAAATTCCATCATCCCTCGTCGCATTAGCCCCCTTGCCTTCCAGGAAGATGCCGAGATACGTATACCTATATATACAGTCGCCATCGCGGCGTGATTGCACGCGACAAAAAGACGATTTGCGGCTTTTCCTCTGTCGTTGCTCCTGTGGAAGAAGGTTGCTTTATGTGCGTACACATTTGACGGATAACGCGTTTCATTCCGCGGTTAATTTACCCTTAACGCCGCGCAGGGGGTTGATACCGTCTTCGCATTGACTAGGGGAGACTCGAGCGGATCTTTTTACTGCGCTACTTCTGGATCAACCGCGTCTTCATTTTGTAGTGAGAAATAGCAAGAGAATGTCTGCTTCTAAGCGCATTAAAGGTGAATAACATTTTTCGCTTCCCCATTTCTGGCATTTAAGTTTTGCAGCGCTGGCATAGCGGGGAATAATGCGTTTTATTCTATCGCATACCTTTCTTTGCGAGAAGATCAACAACTTGTTCACCTATATCCAGAACATCGTTCATCTCGGGGTGGTATGCCTGTTATTTTACTCCTTTGTGGTTGCTGGGTCTGCTCCTTAACGGGCAGTCGTTCCCGCCTTCTATTCACGTCGGTTTCCTCAAGCGGCCCGATAGCGGCGCAGATACTGAACGCGAAATAAATCTGATAAATCGTTCGACTTCTAGCCATTACGATGATTCTTGGGCCGGAGAGCCGTTCGTGGTGCAGCGACGGGGTACGTGAATTGGACTGCGGTATTGAAAAATTCCTCGATTACAACAAGGAGCGGGCGAAGAAAAGCTGGTCCAGTGCGGAGGACCGCCCCCAAATGAGGCCAGCGGATTTTTCGATTTTACTCGCACGACCGTAACTATTCCCACCCCGCATTCCGCGCCAGCGTTGATGCATGCACATAGTTGCACGCGCGAATGTGCAGATGGGCAAACGGATGGCGCTGGTTTTGCATAAATCACGATTACGTTAACGTTTCCGTGGCTATAGCTAAATTAAATTGAATTGAATCGTTGGCATTAGCGGGCGCGGCACGCGAAATAATTCAACGCCGTGGTCAACTGATGGATTAAAAACTGCGGCTCGCGATAAACAAACGGCGTAGTGACCGTCTGTGCATTAAACAAATTGAGGGAATTGTAAATCATGCATCAGTCTCGGTGCATCCTGAGGCTAATGATACACGGCTTTCGAAGAGGATTAAATGTCACAAGCTGGCACGGTATGAATGATATTACATTTATACAAGTAGTAAAAAGTAATTAGTATAAAACTCGTGTCTGGATACTCGATTTGTATTTACCTCGTGATTGAGTATTTTTTATATTATATTTATGTTTGAATTAATATCATCCTGGTACATTGGTTTCTCCACCGATACTCGTTTCCCCCATTTACCCGAGAGCTTTTTAAATCAATCCCCGCCGAAATCCGACTCTTGTCGGTGCCCTTTTACCGAATGAGACCGTAGAGTTTTTGGCGGATCGGCCTGGCTGAAAATGTATCCGCTAGCATGTTCAAGCTGAAACGCAGTTTTTCGACTCGGAAAGAACTCGAAACGGAAATTGGTGCTGCTGAATGGACCGGTCAAAGAGCAGCCAGCATTTTACGTGGGGATGACTTTTAGCGTGTTCGTCTACTTGGGTTGCATCGGCTGTCGAGCAGTCATCTAGCTGTGTATACACGCGACCCCTCCCCCGCAGGCAGCTTCGTCGCTCGTCGCTGCATCCATCTGCCCTTTCAAGCCTTTTATTTCCAACCCTACCTGTTCAGAGGGACCTTTACCCTCAAAGTATTCAGATACCTGTGCACTTCACTTTGCGTCCAAAACCGTCCTAGTTTTTTTTTTTCTTTGCCCCTCTCCGCGGCAAGTGCTGAAGAAGAAGAATGGCAAACAGCGTTAAGAATGCATGCACCGCGGGAACGAGAGAAATTCGATTGTCGACAAACGGACCGTCGATGTTCGTAAATCGGGAGATCGTATAAATTTATACGCTCCTCACTGCTGGCAACTTCTACTCGAACGCGGGGACGTAAACAGTGAACCATGTGGTCGAATTGTGTTTGCTTTAATTGAAACTAGGAGAGGCTGTGTAATTTACATTTATCCCTAGTTACTCACGCAGGAAAGAGTGAATATTAAATCAACATTAAAAGATGCAGATTTATAAGTGATTCGATTTAATTTCAGTCGACATGCGATTGCGTAATCGCGTTTCCTTCGAGGCAGGAGCGGAAATATTCCCCACATTTCCGCAGTCGATTTCGTAATACGAATTTTACAGATCGCAGTTCATCCGGCAAGAAATCATAAGGGTGCATTTTCGAAAGCGACTCTTAGTGAATTTTTCATCGCTACGCCGTGCTACCCCCGTTCTCTCAGACCTTTTATTTCGCTCGCTACGCGTTCGTTCAAACCTTTCATCGAGCTCCGGGTACGTACACCACTAGGCTGACCCAATTCCGGGGAGCATGATACACTATAGGGACTAGATTCGTCAAGGAAAAATTATGTGGCATCTAGGCTCCGCGTTTTTCGACGTTAATGCAGGTAAATGACAGCAGAACCTCGAACCAGAAATACTTGCGAAATACGTGGACACGTTCAACATTTTCGTTTCTGGTTTCACGGAATGAAACGAGAGTCGTGAAATCGCAGGTAAAATTTCACTCCTCAATAATTATATTCAATGTTTCAGGGTAAGCTACTTTTACGTAACTATCGTGCAAACTAATTTCGCATTTTTAATCTATACCGATCAGAACTATATGTAGCTCTGGTTTTCTATGTTTTCCAGATGAACGAGATATGTACCTATTGCGAATAAATCGATAGGTTTTCGAGAACAGAACTGGGATCTGATTCAATCGTATTATTTACATCGCTGTGTATTTCCCTTGTGTTATTGCATGGTAAACTGGAGCGACGTAACGTCTCAATACTTGTCTTTCCAGGAATTCCTGCCATGTTATTTCGCCCATTTCTTATTTCTTTCTCGACGAAACTCCGCTACAGCTAGTATAAATACATGCGCTGCGTGTTTACAATTGGCAGTTTTACGGCGGCTCCTTAAGCTTCGCTTTTTCGCATTTACCCGTTCTCATTGCTCCTTACGGAATTGCCTTTCCACTTATCGGAAAGGCTCTCCCTCCGTCGTAATTTAAAGAGGGGAACGATTCCACCTTTTCATTTCTTCCTACGCCTTTCTAGCCCGGTCGTGTTTCGCCGATTCCTATTTCCTGTGTAACACAAGAATTTCCGAGGGCGTTTATTATTTCTTTGCAGAACCGGCATGTTGATGTTCCACGAAACAAACTATTATCTTCTGTACTGGCGTCTGAAACATACATTTCCACCTTCCACTCAAGTATCACCAAAGATTGTTTAATTATCGAATACGGTTTCAAGGGAATGCCAAGGTATTTATAATTGCGCAGAAGCGACTGGCGTTGCCAAAAGCGTTTCGAATTTCATTTCCCGTATCTCGCGGAAGAATTTCATCAGCTTCGAGATATTTCCCGAGAACGAAATCGAAATCTCTCCTCTGATCAGAGCTCCCGACATTCGCAAGTAACGAAGAAAATATGTGAAAGCCAAACGGAATGGAGCCCCGATTGGTTAACTTGGACCGAGGATTTAAACCCTGTGCGCCTCAACCCCCTGGAGTAATTACTAACCAGCATCGGTCGAAAGGGTCCGAGACCCTTCCGCGGGGCGCCGTTTGGCAATGGCAGTCACTTGGATGGCGCTGTTCGCGCGCGACAATTACTCCCGGCGCAAGAACCAACCGAAACGTGATCCTGAAAATCCGGAGGCGCACAACCATCCAGAGGAAGACTGCACGGTAAGTGCCGTCACTAACGGAGCACTATATACGGGGAGCTCGTTGCACCGTAACCACCCTAGCTACTCACCGCATCGCACTGCATCGTGCTCGACGAGGAACCTGAGGAAAGGGTGTACCGTTCAACAACCTCCGCTGTTTTATCGTTCCTGAACCATGGCCCTCTTACTCTGCTTTCGCCTTCTTTTCTACAGCCCCTTCCACCAGTTTTTCCCTTTCTCCCTGTTCATCCCTCTCGCCGTGCCACTCTTGTTTCCCTCGGCTGTGTCCCCCCCCCCCCCCCCCGGTTTTTTCCTTCCTCTACCCCGGCCTCTCAGTTCCATTAGTAAATTTCTAACGTTCATTGCTCATTCGCTTGTTTTCCCTTCCCACTTTTACTGCTCCCCCTTCTTATCGTGCGTTTTATACGGCTATACTTAACCCGGCAACTTTCAAATCGCGGAAATCTTTATTTTAACGAGATGGCGTTTGTTACAGCTGGATCCTCGTGCTGCTTTCTCTCTATCTCTTCAGCTATTTTCTCTGCGAATGAGAGTGTTTAGAGAATTTTTTATGTAGACGCAATATCAATGATAGAGCTAGCTGTGGTGAGTGCCCTGCTGGAACTGCCAGTTAGAACCGCATTAAAAAAATTTAAATCCGGATTCATGCGGTTTTCTTCTCGTAAATTGCAGATTGAACCAGATGAAATATTTTCTATCAGTTTCAAACCGGATATGCATGTAAAAATCTTGATGGTATTTATCTGTATTTCCTAGCACAATTTGTCATCGGTTCTGCTCGGATTTACACGGAGTAACTCGCGTATTACTATAGGAAATTTCTTGAGTAACTTTATTCATTTTTTAAGCTGATTCTATACGGAAATCCAGATCCAAACCAAAATGGAATCTATTGCTCTTTTCAAATTATTTTGCTATCAGTTCTTACACAAATTTGCATATCGTAAATGCATGTTCAAACACACATATTTTTGGATGAAATCGACTCAAATTTTTAGTTGTTTCTAACTAGAATCTAGAAGTGTAGATCAAAATTCACATGATACTGATCAGTTTTTCCAAGCCATTTTAGTACCTGGTTTTATTTCTATTCGCGACACATTTATGGTCCCTCGACTGATATACTCAGGTTATCAAGGAGGCGTCGAATAACCGTTACCGCTTATACCGTGAGCTGAGGTTTGATATAATTATCAATATAAATATATAAATATCAAAAGCTTCCGCCGTATTAATCTTGCGTCGAAGTCTTGATCACGGAGCAAGGTGCCTCATTAGTTTGCGGCGCCGATCTTATGGGCGGTATTCTCAGTCGTTGCTTATTCTTAAGTTCGTCTTAAGCATGCTGCATCCTCTACTATGTAGTCTACGAGGTTATCTATCCTAACTCAATTTCAACATGGTTGCTACCTCGATTCCAAACCGTTTCTCAACATTATTCCTACCCTATTCCCACAAATTATTCCTATTATCGACGAAGTGGTCTATGTTCCTACATCCTTTCCACGCGCGAAGTTGATTTCACAATCTTTGCATGTATACGTTTTTATTTTTTTTCGATTCTAAATACATGACGTAAAGGTTAAATTGGAAAGATAATTTAATTCTTCATTCGTTTTACATGAAATTATGTTGTAACACCCATCGTATTTTCTATAATACACAAGTCAGGTTATTAAAATTATGTTTCTTTATGTTATAGATAAAACTTGGGAATATTTCTCCGTGGACAGGAACTTGCAGTGGGACAAATGATGGAAAGCTGTTAACCTCAACAATGAACATAAGAAGACAGTGATTTTATATATACAGTGAAGTGATTATATAGACTAAGACTGAAAATATATTTATTGTTTATATATTATAAACAATCATTTGTACATGATTGTATCACTTTTCTGTAATATTTTGAACATGCTTTGAAGAAAATAAAGAGAAAAATACTATACAAAACTGTGTTATCATTGAAAAAACCCTCATCCCGCGAAAAATGCACAAAGTTGCAAAACTTGACTTATAACGAGAACGCACAAAGTTGCAAACAGAAATTCGGCTTCTCGCGAAGAACGCACAAAGTTGCAAAGGCCAAAATTTTTGCAACATTGTTGCAAATGAAATTGGGGTGTTCGAGAAATAAAATCCGGGTTTGCAACTTTGTGCGTTTTCGTGGGGAGCTCAACAAAGTTGCTAACCGTAATTTGACTCCCCGCGAAAATGTAACAAAGTTGCAAAGGACAAAATTTTTGCAACAATGTTGGAAATGAAAATTGCCTGTTCGCGAGAAAAAAACCCGGTTTGCAACTTTGTTGCATTTTCGCGGGGCGTCCAAATCCGGTGAAATCGGAATAGTCTGAAGATGATATTGGACGATTTTGGCGTTCAACAAAGTTGCTAACCGGAATCTGACTCCCCGCGAAATCTCAACAAAGTTGCAAACCTGGTTTTTGTCTTGCGAACAGACCATTTTCATTTCCAACATTGTTGCAAAAATTTTGTCCTTTGCAACTTTGTTGCATTTTCGCGGGGCGTCCAAATCCGGTGAAATCGGAATAGTCTGAAGATGATATTGGACGATTTTAGCGTTCAACAAAGTTGCTAACCTGAATCTGACTCCCCGCGAAATCTTAACAAAGTTGCAAACCGAGTTTTTTTCTTGCGAACAGGCCATTTTCATTTCCAACATTGTTGCAAAAATTTTGACCCTTGCAACTTTGTTACATTTTCGCGGGGCGTCCAAATCCGGTGAAATCGGTATAGTTTGAAGATGATACTGGAAGATTTTGGCGTTCAACAAAGTTGCTAACCGGAATCTGACTCCCCGCGAAATCTCAACAAAGTTGCAAACCGAGTTTTTTTCTCGCGAACAGGCCATTTTCAATTCCAACATTGTTGCAAAAATTTTGTCCTTTGCAACTTTGTTGTATTTTCGCGGGAAGCTCAAAACCAGTATGTAAACTTATTAACTATTATGTGTGTTGTGTGTTGTGTGTTGTGTGCCGTTTTGTAAGAGTGATAGTGTTGTAAGAGTGCTAGTATTATGAGGGTTGCAGTGTCGTAAGTGTGAAAGGAAATCTCGTGACAGTGACGGTGTGAAAAATATGTAGGAGAAATGTAGGAATTGTTTGAAATGATAAATAAAGTTTAAATAATACATTATATACGCCTTTATATTTTTTATACCCCCTACATGTTTTCACTATTCCTATATTATCCTATATTACAGTTTCACAGCGGTTCCTCACAATTTCTGTGTTGCAACACTACATCACGTCATAGTTCTCAATTCACATTCCACACTCCACATTCTACACTGCACATTCCACACTTCACATCCCACACTTCACATTCCATACTTCAAACATGAAATTATTCTTCCCGTGAAAACGCAACAAAGTTGCACAGGACAAATTTTTTGCAACACTGTTGGGAATGAAATTGTGGTGTTCGAGACATCAAATTTCGGCTTGCAACTTTGTTGTTCGAGACATCAAATTTGTCTTGCGAACAGACCATTTTCATTTCCAACATTGTTGCAAAAATTTTGACCCTTGCAACTTTGTTACATTTTCGCGGGGCGTCCAAATCCAGTGAAATCGGAATAGTCTGAAGATGATATTGGAAGATTTTGGCGTTCAACAAAGTTTCTAACCGGAATCTGACTCCCCGCGAAATCTGAACAAAGTTGCAAACCTGGTTTTTGTCTTGCGAACAGGCCATTTTCATTTCCAACATTGTTGCAAAAATTTTGACCCTTGCAACTTTGTTACATTTTCGCGGGGCGTCCAAATCCGGTGAAATCGGTATAGTTTGAAGATGATACTGGAAGATTTTGGCGTTCAACAAAGTTGCTAACCGGAATCTGACTCCCCGCGAAATCTCAACAAAGTTGCAAACCGAGTTTTTTTCTCGCGAACAGGCCATTTTCAATTCCAACATTGTTGCAAAAATTTTGTCCTTTGCAACTTTGTTGTATTTTCGCGGGAAGCTCAAAACCAGTATGTAAACTTATTAACTATTATGTGTGTTGTGTGTTGTGTGTTGTGTGCCGTTTTGTAAGAGTGATAGTGTTGTAAGAGTGCTAGTATTATGAGGGTTGCAGTGTCGTAAGTGTGAAAGGAAATCTCGTGACAGTGACGGTGTGAAAAATATGTAGGAGAAATGTAGGAATTGTTTGAAATGATAAATAAAGTTTAAATAATACATTATATACGCCTTTATATTTTTTATACCCCCTACATGTTTTCACTATTCCTATATTATCCTATATTACAGTTTCACAGCGGTTCCTCACAATTTCTGTGTTGCAACACTACATCACGTCATAGTTCTCAATTCACATTCCACACTCCACATTCTACACTGCACATTCCACACTTCACATCCCACACTTCACATTCCATACTTCAAACATGAAATTATTCTTCCCGTGAAAACGCAACAAAGTTGCACAGGACAAATTTTTTGCAACACTGTTGGGAATGAAATTGTGGTGTTCGAGACATCAAATTTCGGCTTGCAACTTTGTTGTTCGAGACATCAAATTTGTCTTGCGAACAGACCATTTTCATTTCCAACATTGTTGCAAAAATTTTAACCCTTGCAACTTTGTTACATTTTCGCGGGGCATCCAAATCCGGTGAAATCGGAATAGTTTGAAGATGATATTGGAAGATTTTGGCGTTCAACAAAGTTGCTAACCGGAATCTGACTCCCCGCGAAATCTCAACAAAGTTGCAAACCGAGTTTTTTTCTTGCGAACAGGCCATTTTCAATTCCAACATTGTTGCAAAAATTTTGACCCTTGCAACTTTGTTACATTTTCGCGGGGCGTCCAAATCCAGTGAAATCGGAATAGTCTGAAGATGATATTGGAAGATTTTGGCGTTCAACAAAGTTTCTAACCGGAATCTGACTCCCCGCGAAATCTGAACAAAGTTGCAAACCTGGTTTTTGTCTTGCGAACAGGCCATTTTCATTTTCAACAATGTTGCAAAAATTTTGACCCTTGCAATTTTGTTGCATTTTCGCGGGGCGTCCAAATAGCTTACCTAAATACTTACCATATTTTGCGTGATCATAAGGCGATTGGTTCTTAAGACTAGAGCAATGTAGAAGTAGTGTGTTGAAGTCAATAAAGTTTGAAAGTAGGGAATGGCATGTTTAAAACAGTGCTTTAATGTAAAGATTTTTAAAAACAGCTCCGTGTGGAAGGATCATTTTAGGTGTTCTTTTTATCATATCTTTTATATATGACTTGGAATCGGAAGGAGCAAGTAGTGGAAGGAAGGCTCGTTAAATAATAATAGTCGTTTATCGCATAACTGCATTTTATTGAAATAAGTGAAATGCGATACAATGAAACCTTACAAATGCGTTCGTAATATAGTAGATGCATGTGGTATGTACTTCATAATTCGGGTAGATCCGAAATGTAGCAAGTGATCCCTTTTAACGCCTTTTATTCCCCCAAACCCATGTTTCGGGCCAGATTGTGTCGGTATACGGCGCGCGGCATTACTCGTGTCTACCCCTGTAACAAAGTAAAGAAGAATGTAAACTATTGTAAATAAAAAAGGGAGGGAAGTTGTACCGTAGAATTGAAACTCTGTGCATCCTGTGCATTCTGTGCTCCTGATCCCGAAGCAAAAAGTATCAAGCGTTCACAATCAAAGTTGGTGGCCCAATAATTGAACGATCTCCTCTTCTTTCTGTATTTCTGATTGTGAACGCTACACCGAGGAACATCTACCTACCTACTTACACGCGTATAACCTTGTCAATTTTGGTCGGATTAACTTGACACTTTCAGGCAATATTTTCAAGATGTACTTCAAGAAAATATAAAAATCGAAACATCAATTTTTCGAAAATTTCTAGGGAGGTCTCCCCCCTAAAGCCGATTTTGTTCAAAATATGCTTGTCCAGGTCATCAATTTCCCTCGCGAATGAAAATACTGAATGATTGTTTATAAAATTCTAGTGGTAATGGAAATATCTTTCTCCTAAGACGACAGTGATTCGGTCTCGAGTAATACCATCGGATCCAACACTCAAAGGGGCTGCATAGTAAGTCTGTCAAATAATTGCGCGTCCGAAGGTACTTAATTGCGCCGCTCTACAATAAATTACAGTCGAATTCCTGTTGAAGCGCCCGGCTAAAATGTCTTTCTGCTGAAAGATGCGGTGCGCTTTTCATTCGGCCGTGCCGCCTCTTGTCCGCTGGAATTAAATTTCTCCATTCCCTTTTACATCGAGAAAAGGCTTACAGCTCGAAGCACTCTCCTCGAAAGTTTAATTAACATTGACTTGGCTTATTTTTAACAAGCCACGTCGAAATTTCGTTAGCCCAAGAGGCATCCTGGGCAAACTTCCGGCATCGTTGCGTTCGGCTACACGCGTTTCGCGAACTTTAAATCTGTCTGCTTATTAGCCCATTATCGTTAAGACCCAGCTTGGAAAAATTCTACGAGAGAATCTTGCGAGGCGATGCAGTCCTTTACTCCTCGCCCTTTCAGCGAAATACACGGATCCACTTGTAGCCTTTATGTCGCGCGTTAAACGTTCGGTTAATCCTTGCGCACATAATTACGCACAATTAGAATTGATCCAGGAGCCTGCATTCATTTCGCGCGCAAAAAAAGATATTTAAACGGTGGATAAATTCCCGACGAAGCGCGCGTTCCCTTTTGCCTTTCATCGGGAAACTGTGCGCGATCCTTGAAACAGTCGAGGAGGCCTGGATATCGCCTCGCGCTAATGCGACGGTCATAAAAATATTTGCGCGGAGACTCGTCGCGCGATTTTGCGTTTTTAATTAAAATTCCCGACGCTAATTACGGCCGTACAAGTTTTTGGAAATGTTAAAATAAATCGCGATACTCTTGTCAGTCGTATTCCGTCGGTATATCTAGTGGTGAAACGAGGACGCGGCGTTTACTGGTGGAACGTCATTATAAAGGCAGCTTTTTAACGGAGAAAAGTGTAATTAAGTTCATTCAATGCATTTAATAAGCGTTGATATTAATTAATTACAGTAATTGAGCTTTCGATGTAGCCGATATCCTGTTGCTATTTTTAACAGTAGTTTACTTAATACCTTGAAAGGAATTACTACTTTATGACGCAATGAAGGCGAAGGCTTATGAAGTTTTCAGAATGCGGCTCTTCTTGTGCAGTAATGAAATTTCCAGCTTTTTTTCACATTTCGCGCAAGCCTCGACCTACATGTTTAAGGGTCCTGGCAATACTTTCGATTCGTCTGGAATTCAGTTGCCGTCGTCGTTACGTCTGGGCCAGTAATTGCTCGAACGTATTACACAAGTAGTAAAGCAAATTAGTCGCCGACGTGAGTGGCGTATATTTAGATCGGATATGTGCTATTGCGTCAATTGGTTTGGACCCGCAGAATGGGCGCCAGTACTATTTCATTAATTACGAGAGCAAATTGAAAGGTAACGAGCTTGATGAAATACTATGTGTTGTAATGGCTCGGCCGAATATTACATGTGCCAGCATTCCCAGGATTTCTATTATTGAAACACGTCGTAATAATTCCAAGGTAAACGCCCGTCGTCACTGGATATGTCTCTGTTAATTTAATTGAAGTAACTGTACAGACAATGTTAAACGGCTTAATGTTTTGTACAAGTATAACTTAAAAATGATTGCTAACGTTGATGAACGTATACGTCCTTTACAAGCACGTGCGAATTTAATAACTTAATTGATCTCTGCCACGTAATAAATATCTTAAATTAAGTAAAGTAATAATCACATTTACTTTTGACTCGAAAATGAACTAGGATGTCTTTAAATGTAATTATATTTCGGAGCAGACTATGCATATTAATACTTGGGCAAATAACTGGCAAGATAGAGAAAGAGACATGGTTATTTGCCCGCGGCCTTATAAGGCGACACCCTTCATATTCCTCCCGAGTGGCAGTTCCTCTTATCTCTCTTCCGTAACACAGGAGTTTCCATAAGTTGATAGAGGAATTATGATGGAAGTTAATGCGGAAATACGGCAAGCCATTGAGTCAGTTTGACAACGTGCGCGTCCCCTGCGGTTTTGTACACCGCTTTAACAATCGACCGTAACGTTTGCAATAATTTTCCGTGAAAAACATCACCGGAGATAGACTAAATGGTGAAATATCTCCCGTCGCTCTCACATTGACGTCATTTAAGATTAATAAACACTCACTGCCACTCAGAATCTAATTACAGAAAAGTGTGTTCCCAGCGTCGTGGCTTCTTCTCTAATTGAACGAAATCAACAGAATACTTTCCATTCTCATAAATACCTACATAAAATTGTTTCAATCGCAGGAAAGCTTTCGGAGCTGAACAGATGCAGGTGAAATTGAAGCCCACATTGAAGGTAAGCAGAGAATGCTCGATAATACTGTGAAATTGAGAAATTGCGATGAATAGTGAATTACACATGTCGGACAAGGAATATATGAAGGGATGATCATGATGGAATGCGAAGAGGTAAAGCGCGAACTGGAAAAATACTATTAGGATAATAAGCCATTAAATTTGCCAGGGAAATCTCTTGGCTGCGAGTTATCTACGGATTGCAGGTGTAAAAATAATACCTCGCTCCTTAGCTTGTGCATGCCTCATCTTTATCGCTCCCGACGGGTGCGCGTGCAAGATGGCTCAGCGAAAGCCCCGTCGGTTTAAAGCTCGATATATGTAGCTGCGTGCAAGTCGTGCCGCGCTGGACATCGTGATTTTAAGCTTCGCCCGATGAAAAATGGCCCGAGCCACGGCTCCGCGTGCAATTACAAGCGGGATTCGCGCGAGCTTTTCGAAAGGCTTTCGCGACGCCCTGTTAACGAGCAGACAATCTATTTATTCGCCATTGCGGACGGATTGATAGTTGATTCCGCGTGAATTATAAGTAAATGATGAATTCGTGCAATCTGACAAATTCCTTGTTTTTCAAAAAGACTGAAATACCGTGTGTACTTCTGCGTGAAAAGCTTCTCCATACGTTGTAAGTATATCTACGATCGCACGAATCGATTGCAGAAATTTTCCAAAAATTTTCGAGCATTAAGATCTCGATAAGCCGTCCGATATTCGGGGCATTGAATATTAAGTAACGATAATTTTACGACTGTGCCACGAGGCTATTCGTGGGCGGGGAACTTTTTCGAAAGTTCCGCAGTGAGATCGGATAACCATATTCTTTAATGCTCCCTCGGCCGAAGTTAAAATTCTTATCGGATGAGATATCTCGGCGGCTATCTTTGGACCGAGGAGAGAGATAAAGGGAAATCCAATATAAAAAGATGAAACGGTTCCGGAGAGCGAGGAGAATGAAACTTAACATTCAATACCCGTTATTCACGGACGTTATTCACCATTTCTGTATACACAGTTGTGTCTGTGTCGGTAGCGCACTGTGACGCAAAGGCGAGAAATATTATTTTAATTTGTGCTCTTAATTATTCGAGAACCGATCTCTTTGAACCCTTCGTGGCCACACCTTCTTATAATTACAAATTAGCCACATAGAGTTCACTGCAGCTCACCGTCATTTGTGAGTTACCATTTTCGTATTTTTGAATCTTTTACCATTTGAGTGATAAGTGTACATTCCTATTAAAAGTTATTTATAAATTTAATTTCGACCGGAATTAACTTTAACAGTGACCGAATCAGTGCGCCGAAATCATATCTATTAATAATTCCGGTCGGAATTAAATTTATAAATTACTTTTTAAATGAATGGCGAAACATCTGCATCTACTGTTAAGGAATGTTTCTTTTCGTTTATAACAAGATCGTATGGGCTTGAAGCCTTGAGAATGCTCAAAGATTTATCTAGCAGTAGATCCAACCTAGTCAAGATAAGTAATAGAAAACTATTTTTACTTAAATGCAGAACTAATGGTATCATTCCTAATTTTATTTCAAACAACTTTATGAATAATTCTAAAATGTCTACAGTCTCTGCTTCAGCATCTGGTAAATTGTTGAATTTAAAAAATAGATTCGAGAAAATTGCTCAACATTGCTATTAAGGACACACGCAATATACAAAATTCAATTTTAAATAGAATTAGGCATCTGAATGAGGAAATTCAATTCATCCTCCCTTCACGTATGTTTGAAAGGTTTTTTGCATTAGAAAACAAAAAATACACCAGGTTGTTTAAAATCCGGAAAAATAAATGTATTAAAAAATTTAACAATTTACTAGAATTCAAAATTAACTCTTCTAACAATGTTTATGGTGGGGTTGTCTCTTTTGAAAATGTGCCTTCTGATAACAATAACGACAATTGGTTGAAAATTAAAGTGACCGAACCAGTGCGCCGAAATCATATCTAGTACTATAAATGTAAATTTTGATATATTGAAATTTGTATTAGAAGAAATAGTTGTTTAAAAAAAAGTTCAAATTTTTAAATGTTATTATTAATGTGTAACAATGTACAGAAATATTGGCAAATACATATCCCGGGGTGCGATGCACTCTCTGTGACCAGGAAGAGTTAAAGCTGACCATCGCGATAGCAGTACCTGTGCATTTTCGAAAAATTATCATCTCAATTAGGTACATTAACATGAAAACTGTCTTTAAAACAACGAATTGTAGCGAAGTCCAATAGATTTCTGTAAATTGAAGAGCAACGTTGACATTCGATTGATTTGCAAAAGCAACTTCTCATTTAAAGACAGCAGTTACCGTCGACATTAAGTCGGCAGGCTATCGTTCGAACGTACTTCCCCACGAACTTTACAAGTCCCCCGTTCGCAGGCCAGGGAACAGGGAAACCGAGACTTTATCTTAACTCAACCATTCCCGTTGAATTCGATAAATCCTTTTCAGCTTTCTTTCTTCCTCCCCGGCCGGCCGGGCGGTTTTCGCACCTAATCGATGGAAGAACATCGATTATCACCTTGTCCGGGTCGCTCTGCACCGATTCCACCTTACGTCTGGCGCGGGGATTCGCTGCTCGGTAAAATAAACTCGCTGCCGCGTATTCGGAATCCCCTCTTATTGTAATACGGAATAGCGAGACGAGAGAAAGATTACCCGCGACGCTTTGGCGTTGAATTGGATCAAGTCTGTCCGCGATATTTCATTTAAACCTCCACCATCCGCCCCATTTTGTTATTCCGGGCTTGTAACGCGTTTTGTAAATGAGCCTGTTACAAAGTCGATGAAAGTGCTCGTGTCAAAGAACACGACTCAGCTGAATCCCATTTCCCCTGCGTTCCTCTCCGCGTAACGTTTCACGGTCTAGACCACGGTGTACACTTATATGTATATATTTTCAGATACATCGTTGCTAGATCTCTGCGTTTCGCGCATTTCATTGCGTGTGTCTTTCAGTAGTCACTGCCATCAACAGTAGGGTGGAGTGAAACAGGTGAAAAAAAATTGAATTCATATTTTTTTATTCCTGTATTACGTATCTGTATCTGCGTTATTATTTTCAGACGACACAGGCGAATAAAAGTTTCTGTAAAAATTGGGAAAACAGAGTTATAAGTAAATAATCACAAAATCTCTAAAAATAATTTTTAATTGAACAGTACAACTAAAATTAGATATTACAATGGTAAATGAAGTAAAAAAAGGAACTTAATCTTTGCCATCTCGTGGCTGCTCAACAGCCCTCTTCCTGATTTAAATTTCAGTCAAGATGTTATTTCGTGAATACAAACAAACGTAGAAACAGATATAAATGATGAATCAAAGAATTGTATTTTCTTTCCGCCTTTCACCAACAACGGTGTGTCATTTCACAAGGATGCCAGTGGCGGTGCTGACAAAGTTCTTGCGAGTCCACATTAGTACGACATCTTTTTGTCGACATGATTACTAGAGCATGCTGAAGTTCGCTTAAGGAATTTAGGAACGATCTGTATATTCGAGCCCGGAAGCCAACCTGGAACTAACACGGTGAATGTGTTTTGCTCCCACGCACAGGCATCGCCAAGCAACGATGACGGTTTCTTCGGTGAGCAGAGGGCTGTTAGTTCCTTAGGAGCCGGTCCAAGCAGTGTTGGAGGTGAAGAGAGAAACCGTTTGTTTCCTGCAATCTGCTGGACAGTAAATTTCAGCCGACTGGCGTGCATGGCGCGGTGGAACTGCAGGATGGGAATGGCTTTCGGCTGAATATAGGGGAGTCGAAGAACCTGAGCTGCTGGAACTTAGGGGTAGAACTATCCAGGGGGAGGGGGATAGGTGAAGAGGTACGTTAACTGGAAGCCACCCGGGGAAACAGCTGATCCTCCAACGACTGCTTGCTGCGGTTTCTCGTGTACAATCGCTATGGCGCGCTATCGAATTCCTGCGATACCGATTTCAGGGACGTCATTATACGGTTCGCGAGAAACCTGACCATGGTTTACCATGGCTTCCTTAGCGACTTGGTTGACGTTAATCCTCTTAAGGGTAATTGACGTTACGCAACGATAATTTACTCGCGCAGACTTGCGTACAGCCTGTACCGAGTTAATTAATGCTCGAGGAGGATTCACGGGTGAAGTCGATGGGGCAACGTCATCGACGGAGGCTGCTCATCGCTCTTGAATATTGAAGGGCATAGGTATTCGCGAATGCACATTGCGCGGCGCGCAACGCGATAAGGAATGGGGAAACACAGAGTTGGGATTTCGAAATTCCTCTGAGTAACTCCTGTAGTGAGGGTTTCAGAGTGGAGTAGGAAAATGTAATGCGAGTCGCCTAGCAGGAGCATCTAAATCATCTCCCTTTTACCTTCCGCGTTATCGTCTACTAAAATCAAATTTTACGTGCCGATTAATTCATCGAAACCAGCAGACGCGATAATAATCTTCGCGCGTGGTTCCTATCAACGCACGCGACTCATTTCGCGATGATTTGAAACACCATGAGTAATGCTTGGCTACGGTCGATCGGTGTCCATTCGATTGGTCCGTTCCATGACGGTACAGAGACAGCTCCGACCATTTTCCAATTGCAAACATCTGCTTGGATCAAGGCACTGAATGCAGTCACACTTAGGAAGAATTAAAGCCCAGCTGAAATCGAAATATGTACATATTAATTACGAATGTTTATTTTGCAAGCCTCGCGCGGAATCAAAATGTCCCAGCGTGTGATTACGTTTTATGTCCAACCTCTACTAGAGAGCCACACTGTCGTCTATTATTCGGCATTATATTTTACGTTATTCGCGATCGCAATTCCCCTGGATTTATCCTTGGCCGTGTCGAGGGAGGGAAAAAAATAATTCTGACATCCGCGATTGGCCTCCACCGGATTGTGGACGCGCTGTCGGAACCTCGTGACTGAAAATTGGCCGTTGGCCAAATATTTGTGTCGCGAAAGATCCATTGCTTTTTCATTCCTTTTTAACGAGTAGGTATCTATAATTGAATCTTGTAACTATCCCATATGTGTACTCCGAGAATATGGCTAAAGTATGAGATCAGTTCTTAGTGAAAGCACAAAGTATCGAACTTTAAATCGCCACCTCCGGTGGGGGGGGTGGTCTCCTGAAGTCTGAAGAATCCATGGCAGGAGTCCAGTTCACTTATCCCACCACCTCCCTCCACGTTTCCCCAGCTTCCTATACTTCATAAATGACTGAGATTCAAGAAACGACAAAGCTCCCCGCCGTAACGCGATATTCGTATGGTGATACGATGCTTAGACCTCGATTTATAAGTAATCATAAGAATCTATTACGGGCTAAAAAGGGTCGCGCTGCTCCGTTCACTCATGTTTATTGTACATTTGCATGCGCTTCCTGCATGGCTGCAAAATATAAGACTCAGAAAAGTCCCGATCCCTCGGCGTACATGGGCCGCATTCACCTCGCGGCGGAACTTCAAAGGTAAAAGTACTCCCGGCTAATAAATAATTAAATACGCGAGCCGTATGGCGTTTCACGTGGAAGACATCTCGTTAAAATATGCAGCATTCCCTGGTAGACTGTGAGACGTGCCGAGTCATGCAACATTCCGACGTCGCTGGATAAAGAACGTCACCGATCGGGGTGTAAAAGAATTACGACGATACTCGAGAAGCTTCGATGATCCCCAATGAGCTTGAAAAATAGGAAATTTAAGAACAAGTACATTTGCATGAATGTTCTGGAATTCCTTCTTTAGAGAAATCAGCTGCGAATATTTCTTGCGCGGCTACTTTTACATTGCCAAAGTGGAGGTAAGTTATCAAAGGACCAAAGCCACTTTCTAGGAACAACATTCCCGCGGTCTAAAAGAAGACTCCTACAGACTCCGTAAAGAGCACAATCTGTAAGCAATGTCTATTCGTTTGAGCGGATCTTGCATATTCGAGGGTATGTCGCTTGTCTGCCGTAATCTTGGCCACAGACGCGAAAGTGGATCCTTCAAGCAGCCATTACATCTCCATAAATCATCAAGGTGTCTGAAAGGGTAACCACGAGATCGAACGCCCCGACGAGGAGGAATTAACGAAACAGGCCGCGTCCGTCGCGAAACTCAATTACACGTCATTAGACGCGTCCCACCGGCATGGCACTTGGATATAAATTATGTCCTCGTAGTATGCAAGATCAGAGGATAAGACGACGCCGGTAGCATTAATGACCGGTGCATTAACCGGCGCACGTGGTTCCTCGGTGGCAAAGGCCGCGAAAGTCCCTTCTTATTAAAAGACGAATTAAAAGCTGCTCCATTAAAACCGCTCGCCGCGGGACGTTTTGCATTATTCATGTCGTTGGAGATCGTGTCTTTGTGACCGATCGGCCGACGTACCGAGACAATTTAATTATCCACCGCGGAAACGTTCTTTCGTTTAATTAAAGGGAAACGCGTGTACCGCGTTTCTCGGTCGCGGCGAACCTGTAAATGAGTGACTCAAAAATCCATCCCCCCGCGCAATTTCCGGCGGAACGTGCGGTGCCATTTATATCGAAGCCTTGCACAGACTCTGGGCAATTATTCCCGCCATAATCGTTGCTTCTAACACGATTCCCTACTACCACAGTAACCTAATTACTCAGTTCCTCACACTTTAATTGAAGTTTCTCGACGATCTGCAAGTGTTAACCCTTTTGTTCGTGTTTCGAGGCTTATCAATTTGAACAACTCTCATTGGATGCAAATTCTAAAACGGTGCACCTGTGCAAACTTATAGACACATGTAAGGCAAATGTGTATCAGCTCTAGGGCTGGGACTATGTGTCGAATTTTTCGGTATTCGAATATTCGAATAATTGAGTTGCTTGACGAATATAATTCGAATATCCAAGTATTCGAATACTATTCGAATATCCAAGTATTCGAATACTATTCGAATATTTAAGTATTCGAATACAATTCGAATATTTAAGTATTCGAGTGCTATTCGAATACTGATGTATATAGTATCTGATTCGAATAGTATGGTGTGAGTTATAAATAAAGTTCTTTGGGTTCATTTGTCATGGTGAAAACTTGTAAGCTAATTTTAACCCACTTCATACCATACTATTCGAATACAGCAATATTCGAATACTCAAATATTCGAAGTTATTCGAGTAAATTATTCGAATAGTCCCAGCCCTAATCAGCTCCCACACTGCGTCTGACCATAGACACTCCTCATTCCCTAACCCAGACACTCTCCACTTTCGCGTCGAACCAAACAGACTTTGCTCGCGTAAACAAGAGCTTCATAAATATGTAGATAATCTGAATCACCTCACATAAGATTTTCGGCTTTATCCATATAAAACGAAAGAGGTCTTTGTACGGCGAGGTCGTTGAAAAAAGAAAGCCAATTCAATCAGTTGATTTCACATTCATGGAAACTCCTCGCGAAAAGGTCGGTGTATAATGTATTGAATTGAAAGTAAAGTGATTCCATCGGGAGTTTAAAGAACTAAAGGTTTATAGGACTCGGCACTCCATATACCACGAACAATACATCGTAGTTTAGTCGGCGCAATTAAGGCACGTAGCGCTCTAGTTGCTGCACCGGGGGGGAATAATTAAAATTTTCCCCTCGCTGCCGAATTAAAATTAAGGTGAACTTTTTCCGATAATGCGGGGGCACGATAATTTCCGCGGGACAATATTCCGACAGCGCGACGTCCCCATTCGCTCGGCATTTCCCTGAAGCCACTTAAGTGTCTCGAAGTTAGAAAGCAGGTTGCCACGGGGAACAAAAATGCAGCTAATCGCGTTTGTCCGGGTGGCAGGTTAATAAGAAGAAAACGCGAAGGACGCTGAATGGGTTGCCTCGATGGCCCAGGAGCGAGGACGGTGTCTTTCCGTCGTATAAAAATTAATTAGAAAATTTCGTTAAAAGTAGAAGCAGTTAAGTGGCGCGCTGTTGGCTAATAAAATGCAAACCATTCACCACTTGAACCTACTTTTAATCATGATCGATTGGACACGTGGCGAGATCTCGATAAATATCACCCGCGACTGAATGTCGATACGCATGATTCGTATAAACGCCGGCAAGTTTCAAGCGTTCAATTCGAATCAATTGAAACGTGCTACATGCCGCGACACACGCGGAAGTTGAGCTCGAATGGCTATTTTATTTTTTCACTTCTCGCATTGTATTATGCATTCCAACGCCCTGGAATTTTTTAATGATCCGTGAGAATGGAGCTGTGCATAATCCAATGGTTTCGCCTCGCGGAATAACAGAGACAAGAGAAAAAAGATTTGCAATTCTAGCTGCCGGATGGGCGGGATAGATAATGAGATAAAACCTGATTTTGTAAAATTAAAACACACAGTGCATTATGCAGATTCTCGCAAAGCATTTCCGCGTAAGAGATTCCGGAACTATTTAACGCTCGTGTTAATAATACCATCGGATAGTTTTAATTTTACGAAATACCAGATTTTCTAATTTTACTCGCTAATCTAGCGCACCAAAGGGCAAAACAAATTGTTCCTCTGCATTACTATCGGAAATTTTTCAACTGCCTACGAGCGGCTCGCATCATTCAGCTCGGGGCAGCGGTGGAAATTCCGGCATTACGCTCATCAGTTTAAAAAGCGCAACTGACGGGCGGCGGGAAATCAAAAAAATGCGGTCATATTTTTGGAAGCGATTCTCGGGTGAATTCCATCGGCCGCGGCGCGGAATTTCGATCGAAACGAAATAAACTACAAGCTGTCGGGACGATAAAAAAAAAAGCGTTCTCTATACGGCCGCATTACATTTCGGGCGAATTCACGTGGCAGAAAATACGTTTGGGAAATTCCAGCGAGCATGCCAGTGGCCTTACCGCGCCACATATCTGGACGCGGAACACGCGTCAACGGGATTCAGCTACGTATAATCATTTCCAACGACTATCTTTACAGCTGCCTAGCGAAACAAATTACACCGGGGACAACATCAAACAGAGTTCTCAGCGGTAAACGTTCCATTATGCGGAAACAGCGGCCCCGGAACGTTTTGCGCTGCGATGACGATAATAGCAACAATCGCAATGCTAAATGAGGTGTTTAATGGGAACGGAAAAACACAAAGTTGAACCGGTTACGCGAGGCGAATGCACCGCGGAAAGCTTTATCCAAGGAACTACAATCGATTCCCCGCTCGTTGTAATTAATTTCAACGTACCGATTTTTAAACCTTTACCACCTCCCCCCCCGCCGTCCTCCGCAACTACGCCAATTAATTGTTTTTCCATCGACTAAAAGGAGAATACTTGGCGTTTAGTACGTCGCCGGCTGAAATAACAAAACACTCGCGAAGGACGGAGCACAGGGAGCTGAAGGTATTAAAAACCGTTTCCAAAGTTAGTGCCTCGTCGTCGCAATACAGATCGAAGGGTTTCCTCTGCTAAAGGAAAACTTCCCAGTCGGTTTACCGACGGAGCGATGGAACGAGGAGGGTGGGAAAGGGAAGAAAAAATAAGGAAGAAACGAACGGCGGAAACGCTCTGGGAATCTATGCGATCGCGAGACAAATGTTGCGTTGATCAAAGGGGAATTCGAAACGGTTCCTATCGCGAAAGCGGCGCGAAGATTGCAGAGAAAAGGGCGAAGTAACGGATCCGTCTGATCCGGCGCCGAGTTCGACTACTATGCCGTACCTCGCGAGACGTATTCCACTTCGACATGGCACGCCGCAAATCCGTAAAGCTCAAATCCCACGGACTCCCTGTGGATTTGGCGATGGAATGGGGACTCTCGTGCCGGCAACGATAAAAAAAAAAGAAGAAGGGCAAGGACGCGGGGCGGAGTCGGGGGCTGGGGAGAAGAAGAAGAAACGAAAGAGAAAAGGAATTTCGAGGCTCAGACGTCGCTCGATTGGAAGTACAATTTGGAAGACTGAAGGTGCACGCAGCCAAGGGAATTTGTTACCGGTCGATGCCATGAATATTCGATATAGCCTCCCTATCGACGCACAAAGTACCTGTCAAAACAGCAATTTCGAGCGTTAATGCCGTTTGCAAGGACAGCGTTTACCAAGCAAATACTGCGCCACACTGTTTGCCTCTTATTCGCGAGCCTTGTATCGTACTCGATATGATTAATATTTTGGTATTGATCAGTCGCGCGACGGGACGGGCTTGCTATTGCGAGCGCTTCGTGAAACTTAATGCAAACTCGACCGTTCAATTACCGTTGCGTGATGGGCGGTGGGCTTCAGCTGCTGTATATCCGTCTGCGTTCGATGGCTGGGAAGTTTGACAATAACACTGCACATCTTGCAGAAGTTGTATTGTAATTCAGCTGGCAAAAGATTTGCGGGAACATGCGTGACTGACTCGCTTTCAGAGAACATTTCGGGGTATGTCTGTACGCATTAGAATTGCTAAGAGAGGTCTGCGAATGTGAAAATGTACCTTTCAGCTTTTTAGGGAGGTTTTAGAGGGAACGTACACGGGAAGTCATAGAAAGTTCAGCGAACTTTTTTTACATCTTATGTGAATTGAAAGAGAGAGAGAGAGTTTTAACTAGAGACACTATAATATATTATAGCGTCTCTATTTTAACGTCCTATCTAGCATTTTGAAACAACCGAGAAAACTGAAGTTTTATCATTTACTTTGTACCGTCCTTATTTCCCCAAATTCAAATTAAAACATGTTGTCATTATTTCGTAACAGCCTAATATATTTTTTTGTAATAGGAATCTCGGTAGGAAATGTATTATTAACGTACCAATTAATTAAATGTATTAGATACGATATTATAACCACTTGGAAAGAAGTTAGGTTAAATGCATTAGACTGTTTATAAATCTTTACGAAGCACGTAGAGTTTTCTAACTTTACTTAAAAAGTAAAAGACGTGTGGAACTTAAAATATTTCAACATATCTCAAAAAGTTAAAAAATGCCAGATAGGACAATTTAACTAAGAAGGGCAGTATAATAGGGGGATATTTCTAAATGTGTTTACGCAGTTTATGTTAAGTTAATTTGATTATTCTACCACCTTTACTTAAAGATAACAAACATCACAGTATGCAAAATCCACCGGAGAAATCGAGAGGTGCAAAAGCTGAAGAACGTAGAATATTTCAGACTGGGGGAATATCCGCTTTCGTACTCACATCTCGGAGTTCCCAAAGTCTCCCAGAAATTATTATGTATTTACGCCGCTGCGACTGTGATAATTCATAATACGTTTTAAGATATTACTTGCGTGCCGTCGACGAACAACTGAAACGTGGGAGATCTCGATTTATGCATCAAAACGATGTTCCGCTCGAAGGGGCAGACTGTTAATAGCGGCAGCTAGAGAGAACAGATATTAGCTCTTCCTTAGTATATCGTTTAAATTAATGTTTGTGTATACCAGCTCCCAACTTCAACCGACACTTAAACACAAGCAAAAGTTCTATTTACCTTTGCACTGTATTCTGTGTGATGTGCGCCGCGTTACGGATGTTGATAGAGCGGATATACGGCGGCATGCCCGCCTTCTCGTACGTACATGGCAACGCGGTGTTTTAATATCGCCAGTGTACATTTAAATGCACGCGGGACGGAAGCTCTTTTAATATAAGCGGCTAAGTAACCCACGCGTTACGTCACGATGACATAAAATGAATGGTGGTCAAACACCGGCGCGCTGCGTTACGAGGCCTGACCAGAAAATTTATTCGATTGCGTGCCCAACGTGCAGCACAGTCGCGTTCAATCTGATTAAGGACGAAATGAAATTTTTACCTTGGGAAAAAAAATTTGTAGCGTGCAAGGGAAACGCGTTACGTGCTATCGACGGGCGGCGAATAAAATTTGTCTCCCTCCGCAGCCCTTCTGCCGCGCGCTTTCTGGGCATCGACGCAGCAACGAACGCGAATTTTTCATCGCCGATTACTCCCGCTAGGCTAACGCGTTTAGCCCTGCACTTTTTCGCGGTAACTGTGAGCAAAGCTTGCCAGGCTCCTAGCGGTGACGAATCGATAGCGCAATAAACGAGAGAAGCACGAACAATTAATTATGAACGTTCCCTTTCGTCCTCCACTTATCTTCGCTACCGAGAGATCCTGCACCGCGTACGGTAAGTCGGGGAGAGATGGCCCACTTTTTTTAAAACAATCAGTACACCGTCAATTTAGTGGTTTTATAAGGGACAAAAATATATTTCGGAAAGGAAATACATTTAGGTAAATAATATAAAATTGAATTAAAAAAATAATTTTAAAAAAATAAAATAAAATTGCAGTCTATGCGAAAGGCCATCTCACCCGGACAGTACGGGTGAGATGACCTATATGAAAAATACATGTTATGAGGTTAATAAGACGAAAAATTATTTCTTTCTCTTGCACAGAACTTTTCCACACTCATTGCATAAGTTCAAAAATTTCGAGCATCCTTCGTGAAACCATTTTTCACAGCTCAAACAGCGATGTACAGCTGGACTGCTTCTACGGCTTTCAACAATACCTCGTTTGTCCATAACTTCCTACGCTGATTACATCTTCGTTTATGTTCCGTTGGCAGGTTCTACAAAAACATTTACTAGCTATTATGCATGATTTTATGATAGGCCAACTAACCTGAGAGTCAAGGAGCGCTGACTCGCTTGTTTTTTTTTTTTCAATAATTGTACGACAATATCTCATCACAAGAACATAAATATAACCTCTAAACATTATATTAAAACACTGCATTCAGGAAAAGGCATTACTTTTTCGTAAAATGTCAGTAAATTATAATTTAAGGAACACGTAGAAAATTTTCGAGAATAGTTAATTTTTACATTACACATAACTTACCTGATTTGCGACGCGCAATATACCACTAAAAACAAATGAAAATTGCAACGTTCTAGAACACAAACGTGATCGAGCCATCTCACCCGCAAGGCCATCTCACCCGGACATTACCCTATATGCATGCTCCGAGGGGGTCCCGTGAAAATCCTCGCGCCCGCGTATTATCGTTTTAATTGCCACCTTGTTACGGGCGCCGCGTTACGTGCGTCGCCCGTACAATGAGCCGGTGCCGTCGAGGAATTCGCGTATCTTCGGGTCGTTCAGACACGTGCGACCCCGTACGCAAAGTTCCTACGTGGAGTTTCTCCCGCGGGGTAATCCCCGGGTACGTCGCGCGATAAGACCGGCCGGAAGAATATACGGCGGCGTAAAGTAAGCCGGAGTCGGCCAAAGCCCGCCGCGGAAGATTCATTTAAGGCTCGTGAAGGGAAGCGCCCCTTCGTCTCCGCGCGTCTCGCGCAGCCGTCGCTTCGTTTCACCGAATATCGTTCGCGGGCAACGAGGGACTCCGCGATAATGGAGGAGGGCCCGCAGTGGAAAGTTCGTCGCGCGAGAACTTGGGATATTTTATTCGATGCCGGAATAACTTTTAATACCCCCCGCCCCTCCGTTCGCGCTTCCAGGTTCATAGCGCCGATCGGTCGGGGGGGCGAGTGCGATGGCGAGGAGAAAGAAAAAAGGAGAAAGGGTGAAAGGTTGGAAAAAAGTGGGCTGTCGCGGGAGAGGTACTCAAGCCTTGCCCTCCTCCCTCCACCCACGCCCCCTCTCACGACTTTTTAGCCATCTCTAGCCCCGGCGTCGCGCTCCACCGAGCTTCGTGGAGTTTTAATGAAGAGTTCGGGCTCTTATTGGTTTCCCCTTTAGGGCGAAAGCAACCGCCCCCCCTCCCGCTTCTCGCCGCTGTCCCGAGGCGTTCGCGCGTTTTATTGCACCCTCGGTCGCGTATTTTCTCGTCGATCCATAACGCCAGCCCCACCCCCCCAACCCTCTCTGCCGCCCCTGCCTGCCACCACCGTATCGCGCTCGATGCTTAAGTCGAAACGGAGCGGAGATGGAATATTATATACGCGCGGCTGTAATGTTAACTAGTTGGAAACTCGAGGACCACCGACCGACCGGGGAGCAGGAGGTTATTCCTTACGGGCGTAAGTTCCCGGAAGTTTAGGGAGACGGTAAATTGCATGGGATACATTGTCCCCCACCCCTGGAACGCGCCCGGCGCGCTGATGAAGTTCGGATGTCGAACATCCGTGTGACCGATTTCTTGGGCGAACGGCTTTGTTGGCCGAGCACACTCGGCGGGTTCACGGATCAGGCAGAAGTTACTGGATCGCGGGGTAGCTAAGGCCGCCGTCTTTTGTGATAACACGCACCGGTGTGACCGCCAAGAGTTTAAACGAAAGGGGACTCTTAATTAGGGCTGGGACTATTCGAATATTTTACAAGTATTCGAATGCTACGAATAAACTTCGAATATTTGAGTATTCGAATGCTACGAATAAACTTCGAATATTTGAGTATTCGAACGCTACGAATCAACTTCGAATATTTGAGTATTCGAATGTTATTATTCAAATATTATTCGAATACTGCTGTATACTGATGTATTCGAATAGTATGGTATGAAGTGGGTTAAAATTAGCTTACAAGATTTCACCATGACAAATGAACCAATATTCGAATAGTATTCGAATACTTAAATATTCGAATAGTATCCGAATACTTGGATATTCGAATTATATTCGACAAATAATTAAGCAACTGAAGTATTCGAATATTCGAATACCGAAAAATTTGACAAATAGTCCCAGCCCTACTTTTAATACGTTGTCCACCACTCTCCTCTTGACTTCTTCTCCATTAACTCGCAGGATATCTCCGCGAACGTTCCGAGAACCCATGCAACCCCAGCTTTAACTAATCCATAACTCGTTGCAAATAATTACTTGATACCTCTCCTATACATTTATCATCCGCACCTGGTGCCCGCAAGATTCCCTCGGCCGTGGAACACCTTCCTCTCGCCTCTCCGCGCCCCACAATTTCCCCGGGACAAATTCAGTTTCGCGAGAAATTCTTTTTCATTTAAAGCGCTTTAAATGTCTTCCACGCTGTTTGTTACGGCGGAATAAACGTCAAAACGCTCGTAACCTGCTGGCTTGCGCGCAGCACAGCTCGTTGCAGTAGTTCAAACGGCCCTTGAGAATAGGTTTTAGGGTCAAGGTATGGCCATATGAATCGCGGGATAAAAAAGTCGGAGGGAACGACCGAGGCTCGTAGCCGCGGTACGAGCGAGTCGGAATCACAGTTGAAGAGTCAGAACGTCCAGGCGTTGCCGTTCAGGCGTGAGAAAGCTCCAAGTTTTTAAGGCGAATGGGCACAGTTAACGGAGAGAATAAAGCGCGCGTGAAAGCGGAGTATCAAGCGTGCGTATAGAGCAACGAGCTTGAATTGATATATAAAATTAAAATTTCCAGCTGGAATTTTATCTGCCCGTTCGTGCCGTTTACCTCGCGAGACAGTTTTGCGCATACTGTGTTCTAACGTAAGCGCGGAGCCGTTTGCACCCTAGAGCTGCGAGGCACGTTTCAAACTCGAGGTCGGCGCCATAACAAATTCGGGATGTAATCGCGTCCAAGTTCGCCGTCTCCTTAGCTGTTACTTAGTTACGTACTCTGCCAACGCGTCTCGGCAACTCCGCTCAGACCAAGTTTCTAATCCGCAAATCGTTGCCTAATATACACACGCCGGCTCGGTGATGCATGCTTGAGAGGAACGATTTACGTGCCGCAACTATTCGGACCCCGCTTCTTCGGTCCGGCGATATTTCGGCGCGTAATATCGCGGCCGTCCAGAGCAACTGGTGCGTTTGAAGTAGGGCTGGGACTATTCGAATAAGTTACTATTCGAATATTCTACAAGTATTCGAATGCTACGAATAAACTTCGAATATTTGAGTATTCGAATACTATTCGAATACTTAAATAGTCGAATAGTATTCGAATACTTAAATAGTCGAATAGTATTCGAATACTTGGATAATCGAATTATATTCGTGAAATAATTAAGCAACTGAAGTATTCGACTATTCGAATACCGAAAAATTCGACAAATAGTCCCAGCCCTAGTTTGAAGCGCCATGAATGTTTCTCTCTTAGAACCCTGTCATCGATAGAGCCATATACGAACCTCCACCAGCGTCGCCCTGTTGAAATCTCAGAAGAACTTAATTATTCCTAGGATTCGAATTATGAGACGGCAAGTCGGCTGAAAATTATGTCGCTCTGACGATCAAGAAAGCTGCACGAGTATGTTCAGCGGAGCGGTTCCTTTGTTCCATTGGAGATCATCCCGGCCTCTTACAACATTGCCGCGACTAAGCAAAGCGCGGGGGAAAGTTCGCGGAACGCGAGGTAGATCTTTGCTGCAAGAAACCTGTAATTATAACTTCGCAGTTACGCCCGTAAAATTGCAATCGTAAAGGTAAATCGCGGCGCTTTGGACGCGTGGAGCGAGCGGGGTGGTTCCAGTGAGTCCCGGCGCGGGGCAGGCTCGTATTCAAAATGGAAGAATTCACTCAGAATCGTGCGTGATTTACGGCGAGATTTTAATTGCGATTTCGCATGTAGTCTATGGGAGGGTCTGGCCGCGATCAAAGAATTAAACGACGCGCCGTCTCTTTCCCCCGAAGTAACGAGGGCGAAAGAGTAATTTTCATCCGCGAGCATTTCGTCAACGGCGGTCCCCTCTTTTATGCAAATATCGCTTAAGCAGCGTTCAATTTACCCTTTTAAATTCACGGTGAAATCCGCGGCTCCTACGGTTTTATTGTTCTTACAGAGGCCAGAAAGCCGCCGGTGAGGAGACAAAGGAGCTGGATCCTTGATGGGACGCTTTCCTGTCACCTCGTTTAAAGACGAGTATTTGCATGGGCTTGAGGCGCGGCGAATTGGAATTGCGTCGAAATTCATTGTGGATGCGCATTTAAGCCGGATGTCTTCGGGGGCATAACGAACGGACTGGCGAGCGTGTGCGAGTGTCCGTGTACGTCTATTTGCGCCGAAACTTGAGCGCGAAGAGAGGAGGAGAGAGAGAGAGAGAGAGAGGCGGTGGTAGAAGAAGAGACGCAGGCAGAGACGGAGGGAGGAAGTTGTCATTACGCAAATTTAAGGCCGGACTATAACAGACGCGAGGAATTTTACGCTTTCTGCTGGCCGGGAGTTCGCTCGTAAAAAAGGAGCCTGTATTAAAACACATTAAGTCCACCTGCCGGTAGTTTTGCCCGTATCTACGTACGATGTTTTACTACTCATGCCAAAAATTTAATAAGTTCATGCAAATGAGGCCCTTATGTAAATCTGGAAGATTTCATGGCCGGCAAGATCCGTGGATCGTGGTACATATTTTTCGGCTGCCCCTTATTACTATGGTAAATTTCGCCCGGGTAGTAACGGGAACTTATTGCGTCAGGGAAATACAGGAATTTGGTTTCGCGTGTCCTACAGAGTGTTAAAATAAAGGATTCAGGTTTTCGAGGAAATTTAACGTTCGCTGAGCGGAATGAGAAGTACGATAGAGCCTCACCTGTTTAAATTAAATTATAAACGCCGGGCCGAGAGGAAAGTTGGTACAAAAGCCTCAGTTTCATCTGCCGCTAAAGAAGCACTGTTCGTCTCGATATGAAAGAGCATATACAACACATCTCATATAGCCCCGTTCAATTTTCTATAAAAATTGTCTGCCAGCCGAATGAAAAGTCCCAGGTTACTTAAAGTTCACCGAAAGTTTCCCATCAACTCCGAGGATCCTCCGTTCGAATCTGCCAGCCCGAACTTTTCATTTCCCCGTAATATACAATTCCCCTCTTCAAAAGGAACCAACCGCCCTTTCTACCTCTCGCTCTTTCCGTGAAAAAAAAATATCAGATCTCAGCACATTCTGTCAGAATCAGTCGAGAGAGATCAGGATTCTCTTTGAAACGCGTATCCTCTTATTCGTTCGAATGAAAACGTCGAAGGAAATAGAAAGTAGTATCTTACGGCGGGGGAAAGGAAGAGGGGCGGGAAGGGGCGGAAGAAAGGAAGAGGGAGGAACGGTGCCTCGACGCTTCGGGGAGGGAGGCGGGGGAAGGAGGAACACAACGTCGGCAGAGAAACGAAGTGGAGAGGGAAAAATAGAGAAGTGCAACGGTAAGGGGGCAACTTTATCTGCGCTGGCTGGAGCGGCCCTTGAGTTCGATTTTGCGCTAGTCGCTAAGTTACCTGATCTGCCCTTCATTGTCTTGCGATAACTTCGCGATACCTGGCCGAGGATTTTCCTTGGATACACCGTCCCCGACGCGCACTCGCCGCGAGAACGGGGGAAGAAAGACGAAGCGCAGGGCTTAAGTCGTGAAACTTCCTCAACGAGCTGTGCTCCCTTCCGTTCGCGGGGGTGTTACGAAACTCGTATATCCGCGAAATGATCCCAGCCGGTACTTCCGCGTGACTCTTGTTACTTCAACGAGGAAACAATGCGCCGTTTCGTTTATATGCTTTACGATACGGTCGCGCGAGCGTTCGCGAGTACGTAAACACGTGTTCCTCCAGAATGAGGGCTGCGAGCGATCGATCCAGGGTACACACAGTTACGGAACAGATGTCTCCATACACCGAATGGGGAAAACGATTCGTTTCTTTTTATTCATTTGTTTGGCTATCAACCGCTGAACATTGTTATTAGAAAATCTGTATTTCCGGAACGCTTTGCGTAGGTGAGGAGTGAAAATATGTAAGTCCATATTCCACGGCAATGTGTGCGCAATATTCCGGGAGTATTGTACCGCAGTATGTGCGCAATATTCCAGAAACATTGCACAAACGTGGCCATTGCAATATTCCACGGCAATGTGTGCGCAATATTCCATAAACATTGCACAAACGTGTCCATTGCCATATTCCGCGGCAATACTTCAACAATGTTGCAGTAATATTGCAATGCAATCCTGCAACCAAACGGTAACATTGTAATGTGTATCAACGTTTCTGCAACGTTCCTGCAACTAAGTGTGCTGTAGGGGTTGTAGTAACGTTCTTCTGAAATTCGGGTAAGAAGTTCTGTTCTAATCGTAGTTGTTTCTTGGACAGGATCTTTTTTGTGGGTCGAAACGTCGGGGAAAGAATCAAATTTCAAACGAAATTCGTGTGAGGATTGTTTCATCCCCTTTCATAAACGCGGCTAGAGCAGTGAGCATAGTTTCAAGTATTATTTCAACAGTAAACCCATATGAGCGCATTGTTAACTTAATTAATGGTTTAAATGTAATAAAGCATTCCCTGCGGCGGTATATTACGCCAACTGTTTTTTGATGTTCCTGTTGTATCGAACTTTGTGCAACTAATTACATATTATCTTCGATAGATAATGAATCGCTGGGCGTGCCTCTCTATCTATTTATAAATAAATATTGGAGGAACACTTTGTTGTTAACATTACCAGTATAAATTAACGCAGTGGTAAATTAATAATTAATATACAGTACACTTTGTTAACGAGCATGGGGTTGTCGTTGTGCGACTCGTTTGAATAAAAATGAAATGGCAAACGTGGCGAGAACTTTCATGTACCCCAAACGTTTGGGTTAAATAGTAAAGTGATATTTATCAAGACGCTATCGATGTCGATGTTACAGTATTGATTTCCGCATTACTCTCAGCTAAGGCTGTTCGTTTTTCTGAGAAGAAGTGAGGAAAAAGTGGGGGATACAGGCAGAGTTTATTTCACGAACGGCCGCATCTACTTTGACGTGTTTTCAGCAAGGTAGCATGACGCGGCGATGTGTAAGCTCATCGAAACTTGAAGTGTTCTTTCTTGTTTTACGAGACAGAAAACAGCTTCGGTACTTAAGTGGTAATTTGTCAAAGCGAACACGGACGACCTGGAACAAGCTACGCGGGTTGAAACTTAAGAGCAACATTCGGTAAACCTTCGGCAGCGGAATTAATAAAACCTGCAGAACTTGCGAAACAGAACGGATAAAAACGCTGGCCTTTTTTCTGTCGTCGACGAATTTAGTTTAAGTATTTATAGTCACACTCGGCAATCAATACAGGGAGTACCAGTACGAAGGTGATAGTTCCGTTTATCGCTTTGAATGTTATGTGCGAATTTTATCACTCCATGAATTGATAAGCTTGCAGCACGTCGGTCACGAGAAGTTGTTTTCGGTGTTAAAATTCTAACACGAAATATATTATGCATTTCCAAGTCTTATATATAAGCGAGAACGACAACTGTACGTTATTATTAAAAGCATCAAGGAATCGACAGGAATAAACATGTATCAAGGAGCTAAACTTTTTCTCGTACTCTTTGTTGTTTTCATGGCAGGGTATTTCGTAACACCTGCAGCAGGTAAGGTTAAGGTTATGTAAAAAACCTTATACCACCTGATTCCTAGTTAGAACTGTTGCTAGACATTATATTGATTTTATATGACTTGATTTTTACAATCACCCAGGGTGTGCTTCATACATTAACTGCCACCACCCTTTATCAACCATCTTATGTCCCGTATGTACGATCAGTTACAGTATTTTCTGTTTCTCTCAGTGATAGCTATTTAATATTATTTCATTTCTGTTTGTTAGGAAATGTGTAAGGGGAAGTAATGGACATCAACTGCTCGGAGTAAACATGGACCTCGGCAATTCAAATTACTATCGATAATGGAAAGTGATGGAAACTTCAATTGGCCGACGTCGACGCTATGGAAGATTATCAAATTGCTTTCAATTGGAGTAATTTCCAATACAATACTGCTATTAATCACCAGCAATTGTATTCTTCACAAGTGTAATCAAATCGATAATAAAAGAATAATTTCAAAACACACGATGCGTCTTTTACTATGGAAAAATGCATTTGTATATATCGTTAAGCAAACGTTAGCCCCAATATTCCACAACATGGATGTCCTCGCGATCCACTTTTGCAATAAGTATACTATACATACGTATTAGTTCCCTCGTCAGCGTATCAATATTTCATTTTATTCTCCGTCGACCCGTTTCCGCCGGTTCCCTCTGCTTTCAAAGTGATAGGAAGAGATATAGTCAGAAAGAGGAAGTTCGCGAAGACGAGCGACTTTCTGTCGCGCGATGAGGTAAATCGCAACACGGGATAAGGAAGATTATAACTTGCATCGGTGCTTCGGTCTAACATCTGGCCACAATCCTCGGCATATTACTTCTGTTTTCTCGAAAATAGAGGGGCGGGGTGCTGGAGCCCCGTAACGCGCTGGGAAAGATTTTCATGAATATTCTTTGGGGTTACATTAATGCGCTTTATAAATATGTATTAAACCCACGGATTTTACTATCTCCGACAAATTAAGCTTTCCAGCTGCCTTAACCCTTCCTGTTCCTCTGCCGGCCAGGACGTTACCGCTGGAAAGATGCAATTGGAATAGTAATTTCGAACCAAGATCTGCATCGCGACCTTACCCGTGCTATCCCGCCGGCGACGTTTAATATTCTACGCAATGAATTTATATTTTCTATTACAAGAACGAGAAGGAGGGTAAGAGACGACGGCACTGCGATGCATCCGGCCCGATTAAAGTCTTTCGGCGCCGGATGATCCTGTCTCCTGACGCAAGAATCCTGAGACTTACCTGAAATTACTGCTAGATAAGCGCGCAGCGGGAAAACAGAGCTGCCCTAATAGCGAATTTGGCGAAACAACACTATTCTCACGGGTCACCCGAATTTTTCTGAATTCTGCTTCGTTCTTTGTAAGTTTTGAGAAATTCTATCCGTAACCAGCTATAAAGTTTCGAAATCATGTGTTACTCGAAGGCGTTAATTTTTGAATTACCGAGCGGATTACCGAACGAATTTAAAAGATTTGTTTTTGGGATACGTAACTGCTACAACCAATACAGGTTGACCCGTCGGGAGGTGGTATTTCGAGGGAGGCTGGTTAAAAGAAATGATACTTGATTGACATGAAAATTAACCATGTATTACAATAAAAGTAAAGGGAAATCAAGGTGGTACAATAAATGGGAGTTAATACATGGATTTTGAAACAGACTCACAAATATGCGCAGTAGAGTATTGTCTCTCTATAGTCGCGCGTGGCGGGACCGGGCGCGCGCCATTTCAGAGACGAAATGGTAAAGCATTTTCGTATTGGTTATGAGCCTTTCTTCGGCTTTCTCTTTGACATCCGATATCCGATGCCGCGGCGCGGCGACTACAAATGAAGTAGTGGGGATAGCTTCGCGTCTATAGAGAATCCGAAAACGCGTGCCATTTGAGAGACAGTACTGTATTTCGCGAACGACAATTGATCGAGGGGAAACCCCACAACTCACTAAGTGAGTTGGATCAATAATTACGCAATGTTTTAACAAAATTTTAAGATAACGGTTTAGGAAAAGTCGCAATATAATTGTACAAGGAAAATGAGTTTAAACAAAACACGGTATACGCCCAAAAGAAAAAGGAACAACAAAGCCTTGTTTCACACAGGGGCAGGCCACGGCAAAACATGTGACGATCTTATAGAAATTTCCTGTCATTGCGGTCAATTGCGGTGACGGCACGTGTGAAAGGTCTCCATATGATTTTCGTTCCTTTTGCCGTATAAACAGCGCCGTTGCCGTGCCGCGCCGTGACGTGTGAAACAAGGCTCAGATCGAGGGTAAAACCCACAACTCTCTAACGAGGTTGGATCATTTATTTACTCCGTACAATAACGTAATTAAAGGGACTCACCGATTCGGCGCAGGGATTGTCAAATTTTTGGTATGGCTTACTCTTTCTGTCTCTTTCTATCTCGCTCTCTCTCTCTGTCTTTCTTTCTCTCTCTTTCTCTCGCTCTCTCTCGGTGACCTGGAGCGCTGGACGCCGGTGTAAGATCACAACACACACAATGTCGAAAGTCAACGTTTCTCTTTATATTTTTTTTTTTAAACGTTAGCGGGTAGTTGATTTAAGTAAACAATTAAAGTTGATTGTAGGTTATAAACGATTGAAGAACACAAAATTTTTTTGTCGACATATCTATTTTATAAATAGCGCCACAAGAACCCAGAACGCTTGGACACTTATACTAATGCTGTTCTAATTATAATCACGGTAATTCTAGTGTTTAAAGAATCGAAGCTTAAGGGGACTACTAAGCTTAGGCAGTCAAATCGCTCGAAAATCAAATCCTTTTTGCGAATTAATTGGAAGAAGATAAAAGCAAACACAGACTTTTCCTTTTACACAAAGTTTATTACTATCACGTAGTACAAAAAAATATTTTTTTGTCTACAAAACTATTTCACAAATGACACCTCATGAGGTTTGATTTTGCCCTGATATTAATAAAACCTGCAGAAGTTGTGAAACAACACGAACAAAAATGCTGCAATATATATTCATCTCCTTTTAATTAATTCGCAAAAAATACTTAATCTTCGAACCATCGGTCTCCGTAATATGCCAGAAAATGTCTGTATTTTTGTAGTACAAAAGCTGATGGAAAAGTATAGAAAAATGATAATAACGTTACCGTGCATTTTGGTGATAAAATACTATATAAATTTACACAACATATGTAATCTTTACTGTTCGCGTTGGCTGACTGTTGGCGGAATTATCAACTAGCGGTGGGGTATGCGTACGCTTTCAGCTATTTGAAATGAATGTGACTGTATCATGTCGATATTCCTGAATTATACGAGCATGGCGCGATAGACATATCTTCAGTTTCTTAATATGTCAATTTCTGATAACGATGTTAGTGTTATGTTCGTCATATGCACAGTCCAGTAGTTGCTATCTACGTAATACGCAAGAAATAGTGACAGTTACTCAAACCTCTTTACACATGTATGCCAGGATCGCTGATATTGATTGCACCTAATATTTTATATGATGTTTATTACCTCACGAATTGATATGTAAGTTATAAGCACGACAGACGCGAATATTTGATCATACTGCTGAGATTATCACGCTGACGTTCACGTATCTCCTTCTACTTTTCCACCCTAATCCAAGATCCTGTAATTATTGATTACTTCTAACCTCCCACCACAGTAATAACCCAAAAAATTAACATTCACGCCAGCCTCTATCGAAACAACGGGATCCCTAGAAATTTATTTACCCGGAATTACAACCACGTTAAAGGCAAGCTGTCCGTGGTACGGGGACACAGGGAGCTTCTTCGAATGCGGGACTTACGCACGCCTCTGGTCCAGACGGGGCGGCGCATTGGGGATACAAATCACGTGAGCATGCCTTCTGACGCGGAACTAATAGAGGCGCAACAAGGTGGGCAAACAGCAGCGAAGGTTCCCCTGATTGCAACGAATTAGAGTGGCCTATTCGGCGAACCGAACTCCAGTAGCAGGTAGACAACAGGCGCGGTCCGGATGAGCTGCCGCGAATCTACGAGCATCCGCAAGAGGACCCGAACCTTGTTTTCTCTCGGCGGCGGTGCAAGGACACGGTAGTCGAATGCAACGGTTAATTGCCCTGGCCACTGTAACAGGCAGTTCCATTCAATTCGAGGACGAGAATCGAGGTTTCCGCGTCGCGGACGCCTGCGCTTCCCTAACTCGGAGCGGTCCGGTCAGGGACATCTCGGGATCTCGTGAACGCATGCACGCTGGTGAATTGGAACGACCCATTCGCAACGCGACGGCGAAGCCAGAGATCAGGGTCGACCGCTCGCGACGAATTCAATGATAAATTGATTCGACTTGGTTAATTATTATTATTCGTCCCCAGGTGGGAATCCCGCGACGTTCGGCCTTTGACACGGTACACGGTGCACTCAGGAAGCCGTTGGCGTGTCATCCGTCTCGAGACGTACCCAACACCTCCGACTATCAAAGCTTCCAAGTCCCCACGAGAGATCCAACACGCCTCTAGCAGATTATTTAGTAAGCTCATTTAGTAGTACGGCTCTTAACGTTTAAACGGACTTTCGGTAAACACGGCGCTTTTTGTTTCTACAAATGAAATTACTGACAGGGGAAAATAAAATTACTTGTAATCACGCTCTGTCGCGTTTTCGTTTGAAAGTGCATTTTTGGAATAAAGGTTACAGTGGACTGTGGAACGTGAATTGAATTACTAACGCAGTGGTGTGTGGGTGAGTAGTCGCGTTGACTTGGTCCCGCAGCTTTTCCTTGTCAAATCAATGATTTTTTTTTCGAAAATTAGGAAGCCGCCAAAGTCCATTATATTTTCTCGGGGTGTGCTAATTAAATGACTGTCAATTACCTGGAGTACGTTAAGATTGACTGGAGACAGACCGATTGACGCTTCAGCGGGCCGCTCGCGGCCGTTTAATCTTCATTGTTTAGGACGCGGTGATGGAAGCACTCGACAGACGGCGCGCATTTCGTCTGCTTGCGTAAAATCCCTTATTATCTGTCCGCCGCTTTCCTCGTTACTTTCCTATTTCCGTGGCTATCGTGTGACAGACGGAGGGGAAATGCGATAGGTAGCTCAGCGACCGTTCCCCGTAGAAACTCACAAGAGAAGTCACGCTTTCGGGTAATTTCAGAAAAATACGTGTCCTTCCAGTCGCGAGCACGCTGCATCTCCTCCCCCAAGATAAATATTCAGAACTGCTAAGTGCAAAAATGTGATTGAATTGAGTGAAACTACAAAATTGTAAATTCTGCTGCAAGTTCGGTACCGAATACCGACAACCAAGTTTGTAAAAGGAAGGGTTAAGTTTTACTCAATTCACATCCCCGTTGCGTGTAATACGTGAGAAACACGTGATTCGTTTATCCAACTGGATGGGCCGCCAAGCTTCCGAAGCAGGTGTGTTTCTGTAAGATCCTCGGCTGAAGGCGAAAAGTGTCACGATCGGTTATACCTGGCACGATCGCATAAAACGATTTGTACCGGAAATATGTGCAATGACACGTACGCCGTGGACGGAAGACCCTTGTCAAAATATTAAACCCTTTCCCCTTTTAGATCGAGTTTCGAATAGTTTCATGTCATAACAAATCCGATCCTTTTTGCGGGCATATCGCGAGAGAAAGGTGGGACATGAACGGTAGCCGGTGTTGGAGGGTTCAACCGGCCAGTATCACCTTACAACAGCTTTCCACGCGTACCCCCTACACCTTTTATACGAACAACCCGTCCCATATTTCCATTTATTTTTGGCCCATCTTTTGAAATCATACACCCCCTATTTCGGGGCTGTGTGACTGCTATCACGTGGGCGTCCCATAAAGTCTTCCTCTTGCATTCTGCTTCCATTGCCACACTCTTACGCCGACTGCAAATGAGAATAAAGGAGCAACATGTCACTTTAGCACGTCGAATATTCCGCGGACAGTGGCAACAAAACCAGGAAATTTGTTAAATATAAGTTTACATGAGATTTGGCTGACGTCCACTTGTTGGAGCAATAGAACTTTACGAAGTATTTATAGTGCTTAAGGGGTTAGACTACTGTAAAACGATCGAAAAATAGTATTTCTTTTTTGGTTAAATATTAGTTTGAAATCTCTAAACTGACAAGCAAAAGGTTTGAAATATAAATATAGCTTACGAGGGGAGAACGTGAACGGGACCTGTGAACTTTTAACGAAACCGGGCAGAAAATGTTGGGGTGGATGTACCTATATAAACAAATTTAAACAATAAAAAAAGGTTCTGAACATTAAAATTATGAAGTCTTCGGATCGATTTCGTTCTTTTACATAGTAGATCTTGATGAAAGGAATAAAAATGTCTTATGCGTTATTAATTTAACCACAAAATGCATTTGTTTGTCGTAGTATAGTCCCTTAACTACGCTTGTGGGTAACTGATTTTCAACTACTGCACTAGCCTAGGTGCAAGTATCCAAAATTACGAGCCAAGAAAGTGGGGTTCGAAATCCCTGCAAGAGGGGTGTTCTTATATTTTTTTCTTCTCCTTACATTTTCGTCATTGCGCGTATTGTGAGTAATACAAATTCCGCAATTTTCAGTTTAATATCTCGATAAAAAATTAAAATTTAAATACTCGTTTTTATGACACATGTTATGAAAATATGGAATTGGAAACAGAATAAAATTCCCCAAGAATTTGCGTGTTATAAATTCCTGCGCTGAACATATGAAATTTTTAATTGTACTTAATATGTGATGAAAAACGTATTTCGGTAACTTTACGGAATTTTGGAAATTATACTTCATTGTAAATATGTATGGATACCGAGTATTTAAACAATTTAAATTTCTTTATTGAAATAGTAAACTGAAAATTGTGGAATTACGACAGACAATTGCATTTTCTGGTTAAAGTATTCCTTTCATCAAGATCTACTATTTAAAAGAACGAAATGGATCCGACGACTTCATAATTTTAATGTTCAACGCCATATTTTATAAAAATGACTGGCCATTCACAGTTAATGTTCTGGAATTTCTATATACACATCGGCCCCAACATTTTCTGCCCGGCTTCTTTAAAAAAAACGCTCGTCCCATTCGCGTCCTCCCCTCGTTAGTTTTGAAGATACAAAACCGAATGTGTGATACATTCGAATGTCTGTGCGCCGAATAATACTTTTCAAAACAGTGTACATGATTTCTCAATCCATATTGATACAATTGCGACCAAATTTTGCAAACATCTTTGTTGTTACCAATTTTTTTAAAATTCCCATTTTATGAGCGTTACAGACGAGTCGTCACGAAAATCGGTATCCTTTTCTTCAACACTCTGTTATTCAGCGAATTTTCAAAATATTAAAAATCGGGTTCGTTAATGTTTAGGCATAAAATTATACTTAATAGGCAACTTGTATCTTTTTGTTTTAGACAATCCAAATTTGAATTAGGAGGTACACCGTTTAAGAAAAACCGTCAATTTGGAGCCACATCGTGCCATATATCTATATATATTTTCTTAACTTTTATAATGGTTTTTAATGCTCTACAATATGCCAAAATCAAGTGATAAACTGCAATCTAATCGGCTGATTAGTTTCTCTACAATTTGCATCAGAAGATTACCTATTTTTTCAGACCGACGCAGTAGTCTACCCCTTTAATATAATGTTATATCTGAACATCAGCCAGCAAAACATTTCTCACAAAAATTTGAGCGTCTCTATATAAATTATATAACTCGGTTCAACTATTACGGACTAAGCTCACTAAGCAGGTATTGTTAGAAGAAACATCTGTTTTGTACACTCGCGATAATAGCCGCCGATCTATAGACATTTATTAGAGCTGCATACCTGTTTTACCTGTAACACAATATCCTAAAATCCACGGCTTCAGAATATCCTTTGTTAAGCTTGTCCTAATATTTTGACTGCATTTATCTTGGACCGCTGCGAGCATGCGCCAGGAAATTATCCAATACTCGCTTCCTTTTTAGTAGCGTAATTCAACACCATCCATTTAACCGCCGTCTTCTTTCACAGACATTTTGCCATAACCAGCGAACACGGAACCATATTTACTTTGCCTGATGATGTGCAGTGCTTTCAATTATATACCCCATACAGCTTCAATCAACGTCCTACCGAAACAAGGGAACAGTGTATCCTGTACCATGTACCTACGTACATACCTACATACCTGGACCAACCTCTTCGCCTCAGTTTACCGACATCCTCCCCGGTGCCCGATTTACGAGCACAGCTGGGGACAGTTTAAAACGATCATCTGTACTTATTACCGAATTGTGTACGTGGATCGCGCGCGCACAATGGACGCAGGTAGCGGGGGGGCAGAGGCAAGGGTAACCTGGCCCGTTGAAGGGCCGAATGCCCGTGTAGATCGATAACACTTTCCGGCGGAAACTAAGCTTAAGTGACGTGCCTAACAAGAGGAAATGAGGTAGCACGGTATACGCGGATCGGGAAGGGGTTAGTTTCGCCAAAGAAGATCGCGGTTGCCCGTGGGGACGGTGCACGGCTAGGATCGCTCCCCGGCGGGCGAAAGGGTTGAAGCAGATCGCGCCAGTCAAGGTGTTGGTTCACACATTTCGGCATAATCCGTGCGCGATATATAACAACACGGGCTTAGGATCACCGTACGGGCGGCGGTGCGGTTTCTCCCTGTACCAGGGGGGCGGTTCTTAAGCTTCCGGCAGCTGGACGGTTCATGGAGTTGGAAACGACCCCGTCTGTACGATTCCGTACCGTGGACACGATAAACGTTCGCTGGCCCGGTCATTCGTTAACCCCCTCCCCCTCCCCCCCTCCCCCGTATACATACGTACGTACGTATGTGTCGTACAATTTGTCAGGAAACGGTTAAAGCCACTATTAACCTACCAACGATTATTGCCGCCTCTTTTCGCTACGGCGGCTATTTTCCCCCGAGACCGAGGATGTTACAGAGGGCTCGTGGTAGTGGGTCAAGCTGTAAAATTAAGAGCACTCGGTACGGATTTGGAATTCGCTCGGTGGTACGGTGCTTTCGGCGGGATCGTTTGCACGGTCCTCTGCGTTGTGACCGGAAGATGGGGAAGGAAGTCTCTGTTTATAATTTTGATCGATAGTGGCGCTTGAGTTCGATTAGTTTCAGTCATTTTTAATGGATAACTGAGAGCAATGTTGGATGTTTAGTGTCTGCCGTGAGTGCGTGATTGAATGTAAAGCTTAGAATTGAATCAATACTAGAGAAGGAAAGATGTTCCTTTCCTTCCTATACATTCTATGTTCGTAGTCATTATACAGGCATATAACTTGGGGGAAAAAATATTGTCATTACATTTTATTACAGTGAATTTCTCGAAGTAGAGTAGAATAAAAAATACTCATCTTTTCGATAAAATTTACGCGTTGGTCACACATGGGTTCGATGGACCCACGCTCAAAACTGGTGTTTTTGTAACGGCTGCCACTCACCAACTAACTTTCCGATTCAAAAACTGACGGTCTCTACCGGAAGAGGAAACCTTAAATTTCAAAGCCAGGAACTTACCGATATCAAGCTCCAAAGTTAAAAAGCGGGTCTATTGGACCCCGTCCGACCAGGAAGGGTTAATTAAAGTTTTAAATTCTAGTAAGAAAATATTTGTTCCAATTAATGACCTACTTGAAATACCAATTAGCAAATATTCGCAAATACAATGACTTGGGTAATGTGCCAGTGAACAGTCCGGCGGTGGTGGAACCATTCGTCAATGTATCAGTGACTCCCTTCTGTTGGAACAATAAAGGTTTCCTTCAACAGGTATCGTCTCAGAATTACTCGTAATCGACTTCGAATATTCAGCGCAGTTGACTTGGATTGCTTATCGAAAAAGAATATCGTAATACCATTCTGTGGGTACTATTATACTTCCCTCTGGCGTTGCGATGTAAGTGGAGCGCAGACGTCCCTGCCGTTGACATGATCGAATAGGACCCGTGATTAAAGATCTTGCCAGCGGCGCTTACGTGTTTTTTGCAGCATTTATTTCCGCGCCATAAATTCCGCATTACAGGCGTTCCAACGGCATCGACGTTCATATCGACATCCACCGCAACACCGAGTCACTTAGGTATAGGTAATCAATGAATATTTCAATGGCAGAATTTCCCTGTAAATTGTTAACGATAGTTTCCCGATCGAAACTCTGCAAGCATTTTTCGATTAGTTCTTACTTCGGACAAGTAGGGTAAACGCACCAGTAAATGAACACTTAAGGCTAATGAATGAACACTATTATAAAATTATGTTTGCAACGCGATTGATTCCTCGTGCTGCAAAAATTGCTTGGATATGAAGCAAGGAATGAAAAGAAGTCTCTAATTAATTAGTTGCTCACTTTAATAACTTCGTTTACTCATTTTAATAAAAAATGTGCATTCACTGGTACGTGTTCATTTACTGGTACATTCACCCTATACTTTTATACATCAAACGGTGTCGTTTTCCAACTGAAAGTTTTATATTAATATGATACACAAAGGTATCTGCTCGCAGAAGAAGCTTTTCATTTAGAGAGCAAATAAATGATGCCAAGGGAACGACTGAAAATCGTAAAATCCTTCGAATGAAAGGTATAAAAATCCCTTTTGAATAATCTCCTCATATTGGAGGGTCTAGTTACGATTCTCGCTTTAAAAAGCTGCCAATGTCTTGATAGCAGAAAGGAAAGATGTCAATGAGACGCAATGGCCGGTCGCCAAACACATTATTACTCTGAACTCTCACAGAAGCTACCTTGTCTCATCGATGACATTCCTTTCTAGTGGAGGAGACACTGACAACCGCGCCCATCATTTATCCCACACGCAAACACGAAGCATTGTGAAATAGAGATCAGTAAACGGTGGCGATTCCATCGAGCACATCAATATTAAAGGAAAAGGAAGAGTGGCCAGCAAGGAGTAGAAGGAACTAATGGCACTTTAATACGTGCATCCGATCGGATAATCCAATCGTCGAAGGATCCGCGAAATAGAGCGCATAATTCACCGCAATATCGTGAACCGCCATTTGTCTCCGGCGCACGGCGACCTTCGACGTGGCACGAGCTGCTAATCGTGGTCAAATAAAGTTTCACCGCCGGCCCGAGGAGGAGATATCGAACGGAAATTTCGAATAATTGCAGGGGTGCGGAATGCCGGCCGAAGGCATCGACGGTAAAAACCAGCCCGTGGGCGACCAGCTAAGCTCCTCGAACATCCCTCCTCCCGCCTCCTCCCCGCAACCCCGCGCGACTTTTCCGAATAATCCTGAAACCGGGGAAAGGTTAGCGGCGAGAGCAGCAGTGGTTTGGAGGAGAAGCAAAGAGCATTGGGGAGAAACGTCGTATACGTCGTATGGAGAAGGATATAAAGGGGGGTCCAGGAGAAAGAATCGTGGACGTGGACGCGTTTAGCCGGTCGAAGTCTTCCCTCGCTTCAATTGAGCTTCAATAATTTGTGGCCCCGCGCCAGTGGGCTGGGCAGACGATAAAATGGGATGGGGATCGCCGTGGGTGCGGGGTGAACTGGTGTACGCGGAACGACAAGTAGAAGGAAGGAAAATCGGTGTAGAGAAAGACTCCGCCACTGGAGGGTAGTCGGGGCAGTCAGGATATGCGAGGCAGTTGAAAAGTTTACACGCTCCGACGGTGATGTATGGAGATTGTGCGTGCGTGACTTGCTTAGTTCTGAGCCAGGAACCGAAGCTCGCTCACTCTTCCTCTGTCTCTCTTTCTCTCTCTCTATCTCTCTCTCTCTTTCTCCCCCATTCACCTTCTCCCTCGCCCGGTTCACCTCGTCGTCGCTCTGATAACTGCCGCTTTATCGGTCCGCCAGCAGGGATACTGGTATTTCGCTCGATCGGACGTGTGGATGACTGGGACGCACGGCGGATGGTAATAACTGGTTCGAACTTCGTAACAGAAGTGGCCCGTTTTAACGTGATAAATGCTCCGTCGAGAACGTGGCCCACTTGCCCGGGGTTTCTGGCAGCCGAAGATTAGGGAATATTGATTATAATTAATTACCCCGCCTCCCTCTACCGGGTGCAACCGATTCGTACTCGACGGCCACTGAGACGTTTCACTTACACCTGGATGTCAATCGCGGGTAGCCTTCGTGGATGATCTACCGGCTTGTTTCCCTTTCTTTAACGATCTCGCAGTGTAACCATTTCTTTTAACAATTTACTCATATCACTCAACAGAGACGTGCGGCCGAACTAGTCACGCTCGTCGTAAATCAGACAACAGAAAGGTCGATGGACACGCGAACTTATACTACACAATTACGTCCCTAGTTCAATCGAACAGAGCTATCGCTAGTAGAACGAATGGTTATGGTTTATCCTCTAATCAGCGCAGGCGTGACGTGGCGCGCACGACAATTAAAATCTTCCAATGGCGCGAATTAATCTCGTTAACCTGTAACACGACGGTAAACGTTTGCAGTTTGCCCGGAGGAAACACTTGGGTAAACTTCGACGGGCCGATTAACGGGACAATACCCCGTCCGTCTCTGTATGCACTTCATAACGGTAAGAAGGACGAATTCAGAGGCGCAGTACCTTAAATAATTATGGTGTTTACTTAAGGGCTGGTTGTACGGGGAGGGGAAGCCGGGGGGGGCGGGTCCTCGGGTCCTCTAATTCCTTGGACTAGGGTGAAGGGTTAATTGAAGGCAACAATTAATTTACGATGTTGAACGAACTTACACAACTTTGACAAATTGCCAACGGTGAAGGATGAAGCGAAGAATGGCGCCATAAATAAGGATGAAGCGGGGTGAGGGGCGGGGGGGGGTGGGGTGGAGGGGGTGGCGGTGGCGGCAGGGCAGGTTCGGGGGCTGGCTGCTCGCGAGCTGAGCGGAAGGCCGGTGTGCAAGGGACAAGGGGAAGTCTTAAGCCCTGGAACTAGCGAACACTGCCGTATCCTCGGCTCAAATTAGTCCCGCAGGATTTACTCGTCGGCGGATCAGTTTTTTAATCTCCCCGGGAAGCCGCAAATAATTCAACCGCGTGCAAAACCCGCCCGCGGAACCCTGTTATCCTTGATGAAAGTTTTTGAAATCGCCTCCCCGATGAGCATTTGCATCCTCCCGCGATCGAACCAGAACGAACACCATGTAATACTTCCCGTTTAATCCTCAGTCTGGTCCATTTCGCTTCGTATCTGTTCGTTCGAGCGTGTCTTAAAACACCTACGCCGCCGTCGATACAGGTGCTCGAATGAATGGAGGTTCGACACCTCCTCTCTTATCTAGTTGGTTAAACGACGCGTGGAATATACAGTGTTCATAACTTCGGAATACAAGCTCTGCATACGCTTAGTATCCACTCGTCAGATGAATCCATGGAGAGTACAGTACTGTCTCTCTATAGCCGCGCGTGTCGGGACCGGGCGCACGCAATTTGAGAGACGAGTAGTCTGTTCGGCTTTCTTTGATTTCACGCTCGAGCGCTCAAGGGGGGTGGGGCAGCGAGAGCAGTTTTGTATGACGGTTCACGCGGTCAGAGTGTCAGGTGTGTCACTATTGAGAAAGGTTATGAACCTTTCTTCGGCTTTCTCTTTGACATCCGATACCCGATGCCGCGGCGCGGCGACTACGAACGAAGTAGTGGGGATAGCTTCGCGTGTATAGAGAATCCGAAAACGCGTGCAATTTGAGAGACAGCACTGTATTCCACTCAGTATCGTATTCAATTGTTTTAGAGGCCTTTGCAATTGTTTACTTAATTTGTTTTTTCTTGAAACATCGAGATTAGCAGGGAAACGGGGTGAATATCGAACCTCCGAGTCACCCCGCAGCCATTCACCCTGCACCCTTAACGAGCAATAAATCATCCACCCTGTAATCGTAAAGTAGTCACACTTTCGCGCCGTTTCTTCTACCAAAATCGAAGCTGGCAATGTGCGGAGGGCGTGTAGGAAATTTTTCCGCCCCATTTGCGGGCGTGTGCGATAAGACGATAGGCGAAACGTAGGGACAATTTTCAGGGAAAACCTTGTGCCCTGACGTTTTCTACTTTGCCTCCTTGTTCCCCTTTCCGCCCCATTCCCCCGTTGTAAAGTGCCGTTCGGCTGACAGCCCTTATCGGCACTTCACACGGAATCGATACGAACACAGGGGGGTATAGTCGATAGCCCCCGGCACCCGTGCCGATTTTGGTCAATGCACTTTTCGTTGGTCGCGCGGGCGCGTCATTCTCGCGCGGTATGTCGATGCAAATTGAACACCGTACGACTGTCTGTGGCGAGTGGAAGGAGTACAGGGTGATTTAGAATAGAGCTCGAATATTACTCTCATTCTTTATTGATGATTTTTAATGAAAGTATTAGCACGAAGTTTTGCTCCGTACCCTGTCAAATGAACTATTTCAACGCGTAAATGATAGACATGGATTGAAGTGCCTGTCAAATTCTGCGCCATGTCACTACCACTGGCAATGAAGCTAAAAATATGGTTAGAAGCTGTTGACAGCGGAGATTAAAGAATAAAAGTGCCATACTAACTTTCGCCATCAATTATTCTTTTAAATTTTTACGACAGAACTCGTGTGTAGCTGTGTCAACGTTGCAGTTTCATTGCGCCGTATAGCACGAGCTTGCACGCGGGCTTAATGCGCACGTCGATAATTCTGCTGTGTAATATTATTCCGACATGTATATTGAAACACCGGAAAGGTAATTTAAGCGTCCGACAGCGATGTAAACCGTGCTTAACGCTATAACGGCGATATAACTCTTTAATTAACTTCCAATCGGCTTTTTAAATCGTAAAACGAAGGATTAACTCCACACGCCAGGGTCCGTGTAACTATATCCACACCGAATTGCGGAAACGTGGTTGCAGGTGGGGTGGTTGCCAATGATACTTCCTTAGCAGCGCGTTATATCAAACTAATCCAGTACCCGCGAATATATCCCAATATCAATTGGACAAAATCCCTTTTCAGGCATCGTCTACACTTTGCGCGTAATCCTTTGTGATCATAGAATATTAAGGGGCGAGCACACAGTGGATACGTCACGCGAATAAAATCCTGCCTGCCATATTTTCAAGCGGACGTGGCTCGGTGCTTCGCGACACACCTTCCGGAGCTCGTTGGTGCGTCGTTAAACTATTCGAATCTGTCAAAACGACGGCATAAATTCGGCTTAGGCGATATGACGCGGGGCCGGGGCGCGATAATGGATCTCTCGTTGGTCGTGTCTCGCGTACTCACCCTCTATTTTTCCAAAAATTTATTTACTGCACCGAGGCAAGTCCGTTCGATGGGGTAGCCGAGGCAGCGAGTACCGGCACCTGTATTTTTAAGACGAACCGCCGCTCCACTGTCTCGCCAAAGAATAATCGCTCTTTATTGGGTAACGTTCCGTACTTTATATTCGAGAGCGCGCGTTGCTCGGAACTGAAATTGGTATCTTGAAATATCGCCGATTTTAACGCGTGCACACTCCAGCCGTTCCTCTTCTAACGAGGCCTCTTTTATGTCGGACGTAGGTGCAGTTCTGGCCTGTCCGTGCCGATTCGAAAGTAATAATTTTCGCCGGCAAATTTCCTGTGATTTCTTCGCGGAACTGATTTGCGCGCTGCTTTTCAAACGCGTGCGATGTAAAATGAATGCGGAGTTGCCGCTTAACCGCTGGATGCGTTTGATAATTCACATTGGGCATGGATTAACGTCTGTACGAATGGCGGGGCTCGCGAGCGGGGAAAATAAATACGGCTTTATGCCCTGGAAACTCTTTCCTTTCCGCGATGTGCCTGGACTGATTATTTTAGTTCATTGAATACACTTTTAATTGAAATTGTATAGAACAAGCCCCGATGTTGAATAACATTTACGTGCACGTAGTACGCCGAGTTAATGCCGAAGCTAATGCAAAATCCATTATTCCCTTTTTATCCGCGCCATTGTTCCCTTTGTTCGCGACAAACATTTAAATATCATGAAATTCTCGTTTTAACAATTACTGCCAGCTGCAATTGTTTCCGGAGCAGGCACCGCCGTATCGTGTTCCCGAATAATACGCGTATGATGAACCTGTGCAATTAAATTCTTCCTATTTGCAGCAGAGCTCGAGGGACGCTAGAGTAATATTACGATACAAGATGATTTACAAAGATCTTTGATGGATGGTGCGTTGCGCAGTTTATTGCGTCACTTTTGACTAATATCGAACGAAGCAACGGGGCTGACATGGTTGGTATAGGATCCGATCATTCATGTGCAGTTGAAGCTGAGTGTCCCAATTTCCTCCGCGTGATTACCTCGATATAGTAGCCGCACACCGATCACGATACCTGGTGTGGTTAACAGGATAGGACTACGTCGGCCTAATGTCATTTCTCTAGTACATCATATCCTGTGCAAACTACGAAAAGGAAACCCCGAGGTAAACGAGAGTAGCTAAATGATAGCTTGAGCGGCATCGTTTACTGCGGCGAATTTGTCCATCCTCTACAGTTACGGAAGTTAGGAAAAAAATCAGTTAAACCACGCTGAGATGGAGGAGCCCTACTTTGCGTATTCTGAGCTTATACCAGCACCCAGGAATCGTGGGTCTGCAGACCCTGGAAGGTGCAATTTGGGTCTCCTAACTCCAGAGTGGTTCGATGCGAGTTCCATGACTTTGGAATGGCCCAACTCTGGACCAATGAACTCGGGGTTTTCAGTATCGGGTTCAATAAGTCCGTGGTCGTAGAAATTCGAGTTCTGGAGATTGCTAAAATTGTATCCCTAGTCTCTGGCGTGGCCTTACATTCCCTTTAATGATCCTCCACCCTCCATAATGGATCTAATGCCCTCGATGTCTTCACTACCATCTCACTTAATCTGTTATTCTTATTGAACTTGCTTCAACGTGCTTAACCTTGGTGGCTTATGCAGGCTACGTTTCCGTCTCTAGAAACCTCATCTATAATTTCCGCTGTTCCAGAACAGCCGCTAAGGTTTTACCAATAAAACGGTTCTATATTTCAATTCTGATGCTCGGCTAAGGTGTGTAATTTCGTGGTAACGCACACTCTCGGAAATATGCGCAATGTATTAGGGTAATCGTGCGGTGGGGATTGGGATATTCAGATCGAACTGCTTGCGAATTATTGAGTCGCGCAATATTCATGCTGTAGACCCACACGGACGAGCAGATATGATCGACTGTCCGATCGTTCGAGGGAATATTATTGAACGTGTCAACATTGTGATTCATGGTAGGCATTAGCAACACAACAACATTAGTCGAACAGTTTTCGTTCACACACGCCACATATACCTACATTATGCTTGCAACATACTAATAATTAGCGCGTGTTCGTCGTTCTTCGTCGAGATACCTTTACTGGTTTCCTTGAGCGAAATCGGCATTTGATATTAGCGGATCACATCGGTGGGAAAAATCTTCGTTCCACGTCGGATTTGTGATATCGTGCGGTAAATAACCACTTCCTCGCACAGCCTGTATGTTGTATATGAAAGTTTAATGCACCGAATTGCAGTGGTGCGGAAGCAGAGCAGGTAACTGCGCGATAATGCATCCCCCGTACGCACTTCCGCGCGATCTCTGCACGTAACTCCCTTAACGGCGCATAAGCGGAAGTGTACGTAACGGGGCGGTTCTTGCGGCGGTTGTCGAAACGCGGTTAACTTTCTAATTGGACCGTCTTGCAGTTTACAGCGTGCCATAAAGGCAGGACCCACCGGTTCCTCACACAATACGGTATCTCCGTGAAATTTTCACGATGAATTAAGACACGCAAATAAAGCTTTCTCGGCTGGCTACACGTACCCAGGTGCACAGACGTCTATGTTTCACCCCCTCCAACTACACCAACGCCAGCTCCAAACCGCGTAACTTTTCTATTATTCTCCGCAGACGATTCTCCAGTGTTGCGTCGCAAGTTTTTAAACAAGCTGCCCGCAATAAAGCACAGCAATAACATTACCACCCTCTACCACCCGGTCGTCCCGTTTTCCCTTGCTGCTCTCCTCGCCGTAGGCTTCCTCCGGTGTCCTCGGATTCTAATGAAAATTCCACGACGAAACGAAACGAGCCTCCGTACTTTGATGTTACACACCGACGGTGAACGCTTCCCACGGAATAGATGTATATTCGGGAGATTTTGGAGAAAGGGGTACAAGGAGACATGCTGCAGTTATTGGTTAAAGGCATCAAGGATTCTATCTTCCTGTACCTGGAGACGAAAAAGGGGGAGGGATATCCCCCAAAATGTACTGTATTGATTTTGTATCTTGAGACGAAAATCTTAGCAACAACTAAATGTAAATAATGGAAATAAAAGCATTATAATAATGGAAATTAAAATCTCATGTCAGACATTTGCACCTTAAGGTGTCATTTAGCCCGCTGATAAATTCAGCAATTTGCAGGAATTTATTGCGGCGAAAATGATTATAGTAATGCAATAAAACTTTTTTCTATTTATTAAACTACATTTATACAGTAAATAATAAATGTAAAAGTAATAAAATTATTGCTTTCAAAATGCTTTTAAAAATTCATGCCTCGTTCGTGGAGGCAATTTCAGCTTTTAGATTAATCTGAACCCAAAAATCCAAACAGATTCTTAATCAGTATGACCGTCGTTATCGCTCGGATTATAATTAGTGATTTGTCTTCAAAATTAGCAAAATGGGCGGGTGAAATGCAAGAAAATTCTTTTCAGCTTTTTTCTTTCAGTATTTTACATTTTAAAAGAAGGTTGGACTCAATAAAAATACTTGGTTGTAGTCCTGGCGAGAGCCATAAGTGTGCAGAATAAGCAGGAAAATTTATAAAACAATCAGTTCGATACATTTTGAGATTTTATCTTCATGATGTGAAAAAATGATGTTTCGAGAAAAACGCGTTCAAAGTTTCCAATATGCCTCTGTAGAAGTTAAAATAATCTGAATTTTTCCATGAAAATTTAACAGTATATTCTCAAAAAATATGTACTTTCTAGAAATGATTTAAAAAATCGATTTATTCAATCCGTCTAACCAGAATGGCGCCTTAAATAATGGAAACAGTCGCGAGAGATGAGGTTTTCGAAAACATATCATCAGACTTGTCTCGTGAGAGTCTAGTTTCCTGAAACTAATGACTCACCACGTAATCGCAATAAATGACTAATATCGTACGAGGTATTCAACTCACCAACAGCACTTGAGACGAAACTCTCACACGGGATGCGATTTGACGAGAGATAACGTTCAAATTTGTCCATTAGTGAAATTTGTCCAAACACATCGTGCAATAATTATCTCACGCGTTTGAAGTCTCACGTGAGACACGATATGTTTGTCTCATCGTGGATTTTCATCTTTAGAAACAAGATCCCATTGTCAGTTGCAGCATTCAGGCGTTGCAGGTTTCCAGAAATTTGTTACCGATAGGGACGCGTGTTCGCGGCAGCGTGGTAAGCGTTTCTTTGAGGGGGGGTTTACTAGCCCGGCCGAGTTAAATATTTCGCGGTGCGCGGCGAGTTTCTAAACAAGTTGGCCGCAATAAACCGGCAGTAAAATTTTCCAACGCGGCCGTTCACGGTTTCGGGGCGAGCCCGGGGAAAGCGAGCGCGACGCTCAGCATATAAAATGCATTCGTAAAGAATCTCACGTTTTCCCGCCCTCGTAAGACGGGGGTGGGCAGCTTTGCACGTAGCTACGCAATACTTTCCTGAGCCGCAGCCCCCCCCCCCCCCCTCTGTCGATATACTTTATAGTGGTCGACTGTACAAGGCGGTTATCAATTCGCGGGAAATATTGATACCTCCCTCGGTATTCCGCGACGTTGGAGCGCTTCCTCGGAAGGGAATATTGGCACGTACCGGGCGGGATCTAACGCGGCGCACGCTTTGAGGAGGGCTTGCACGAAAGAGAAACGTCATTGTGGCGGGCACGGAAGCTCGCTTTGTCCGGGGAAAAAGGAATTTGCGTGCGTTCCAGCGGTCCTTTTTTCTTCGCGCGATATAAAGGTACACCGGTTTCTGTGAGGGAATCATTCTTTTTTTTTTTTTGCTTCTGTCGAGAAATTGCAGACTTCGTTGCCGAACTAGTGACTCTCCATTATCGGCATTTGATTTAGATCAATTTTTGCACCCAAAGCAGCGTGCAGTTTGAGATTCAATCGCGGAGTGCCGTCGTTCGACGGAGAAATTGGGTTTGACGCTTTAGCCATATGTAACAAGTTTTACGGCGTGGGTGAATGAAGTGTAATTCCTCTTGAATATCCCCGTGTCCCTGCACTAAAAAAAAAACTAGGTTCTCACTGAAGCATTCGTGTCATCTGAAAACGTGCTGTGTCCCGTTTGCTGCAAAGCTGATGCGCGCGGATAAAATATCTTCTCACCCTTACGGACCCCACCAGTAAACCCATTTTCGCGAAAACGTCACGCCTGCGCGGGCACCCGGCTCATAATTCAAAGTATGGACAATTTCTTACGTGCTCGTTGTCTTACACGAGGGTGCGCATGAATTCTACATGAAGGCCCTTGGGTGCCGGGTGCTTTGCTATTTGCCAAGTTCGTAAGGTAAATTTATGTTGAACACCGTACCGTGTACCGTCCCGCCAATAGCCTCCCGTCCGTGGACAAACAGGGCGATGTACAGCAGAATAAATAAGCGACACGTAATGCCGTTTGCCTGCATTCGTCAAGATGATTCCCCGCCGTACGAATTCGAGCAGATCCGGGAAGGCGAAATATGGTCCCCCGAATATTACTGGCTAGAAAACGCACAGCACGAGATACGTATCGCGCGGAATTGCTTGGCACAAGACCGTCTCCTCGCAAAAAGCTCCGTCGGTACCCTCGGAGATACGTCCAGAAAGAATTCCCATCATATTTAAATGGGTCAGCGTTGACAGTCGCGATATCGCTGGCGCCGATGCGTCGCCCCACCCCCGGGCGTGATGAACACTCGCGCGGACAGGCTGACGTTTTTCCGCTTTTGACAAAAATCAACTTGCACGTGCCGTCGAAAAATAATCCCTTTAACTGGAACGCGTACCAATTACTCACGTTATGTCTGCTGAAAATAAGAGACAGCCGGCTGCTGTTATCTATCCGTCTATATCGCCGTAAGATGTAGGAGATGTAAGAGGAACAGTAAAGTCTCGCGATGAAATAATAAAATGCGGAAGTCTCGAGCAAGGAAACTTATTTCCATCGCATGTCACATAGGGAGCAACCTACTTTTTCCAAGACCGAAACGCAAAGCATCTACAGTGAGCCTAAAAATAGGGCATGTTCCTATCTTTCATAATTTTCTTTCTCTGCCGTTCGCGTATCACACCCAACCGATCAAATTATTCAGGTCCATCGTTAACCCGCCCTTCACTGGATATCCACTGCATTAATTAAGCCGAGGGAGCGTCGCGTTCCCGTTAATACCGTTTGCTCTCAAATCGTTTAATTATTATGATCGCCGCGTCCCCCGGGCCTCGCAATTTTCAGATGTACACGCGGGACAACTGTATACACCGGTGGTTTATTTCAGAGCGACCTCTCCGCTCACGGGGTTAACCTTTTCTCAGGGGTTCAATCTCGTTTCCGGATGCGGCACGCTGAGAGTAGCGCGGAGGCTAAAAGAGGAGCCGGGAAGTAGCGTAAAGGCAATGCAAGGATGCGGTGCAGGAATTGCTATTAAGGTTACGGCTTCGGGTGCGCGACTAATCAATTCTGCGGCCGCTCCAGTCGATAGTTCCCAACTTGGATTTATGGACGTCGTCTGAATTTGAGGCGAACAATTGCGTTATATGTAGGCCTGCCGTGGATGTATCACCGCAAGCCGATTCAATACGGAAGCGTCCGTCCTAACGTTATTGATCGAGAACCATGATTGTTTAAGTCCTTCTTCCCAAAAGAGTAACCCTAAAACGAGGCCTTTTTTAGCCCCTTTTTGGTCCCACGATTTTGGAACTGAATTTTGTGCTAAATGATAGCTTATGATGAGACATCAATCACGCCAAATTTTCAAGTTGAAAATTCAATAACATGTCAGCCCATACGCTTCGATGCATAAACTTTTAAGTCATTCCGATAATTTAAACAATTATTTTCAGGGGTTTTCCTGACTGCTAATAACGAATTTGAACTTAGATTTTCAAAAAAATCAAGAAATACAAATGTCTGTGTAGTAGGTGCGTTTTTAATATATCGTCCACAATGTTGAATCGGCCATTTGATTTTTTTTTCGTGAATTTTGAAAATCTAAGTTCAAATTCGTTGTTAGCAGTCAGCAAAACCAGTGGGAACAATTCTTTAAATTATCGGGCTGACATAAAAGTCCATACATCGAAGTGTATTTTTTCACCTTCCATATCTCAGATACTAATTGTCACCTCAACTTGAAAATTTGTCGTGATTGATGTCTCATCATAAGCTATCATTTGGCACAAAATTCAGTTCCAAAATCGTGGGACCAAAAAGGGGCTATTTCTTGGGTCACTCTTTCTCCTCGCACAATGCACCCCGCGCCTTGGTCAGTTCACAAGCATGGTTGTCCTGAATTTTACCGAAATTCGAAGTGGCACAATACACACAGAGGCAAATTCCATTTCGAGAAACTGCAGAAAACAAGGACTCAGAAATACGATCCCGGATTCTGGAGCCGATCCAACACATCGATGAGGGCCCTCCCTGTAAGTGTAGCATTCGAAAACGGCAATCGTCCACATTTCACCCAATTTGCACGCGAGATTGCTATCGAAAATGATATTAAAACCAGAACGCAAACGCTATTTCGGAAAGCTCTGCAGAATCAGGTTTTAAAATCGAATCATTCGTTTTTTCCCCCCCCAATAACTGTATTAATTCAGTCACTCGTGCCACACGCGTATTTTTCTCCGAAACGAGCGTTCCAAAATGGCTGTCACCTATACATGCAGAGACCATAGTGCCCGGAGGCTGTGTTCCCTACCATTGGTCTCAGTTTTGCGGCCCCGTTGTTTAAAGTCGCTAAAACTGCGATTGGCGGAGGGTGTCGTGAATAGGGGTCGAATCGATATAATCGGGCGGGCATACGCGGCTCCCTTGCGGGTCATTGGGTCAACGATCGTCTTTACTTGCCGCTCCTCATCCGCGGGATGAAGCCAATCGCCCGGTATACGACGTAAGTTTTATCTAAGGCGCGCTTTATCGGACAGAAGGGTGCTCGACTACCTGCCTTTTCGTTAAAAATGGATATTGAGGCGCGGCGCCACGATTACTGGGGAGAAAGGGGCTGACGATGATGCGACGGGAAGAGACATCCCCGGGGCTGCTCCATTTTTGCTTCCCGCGGCAGCCGGGATTGAATTTCGAACGGGAGCCGTGAATCAAGACTAAACGCAGCACCAGCACACCGTAAAGAACATTGTACTACCTTTCATTGTTCGGATAATTCCCAACCCGCTCCACGGATCTGAATCTTCATCCTCTTCCCCTGTCCGACGCGGAATGGTCTCCAACGGAAATTCGATTACTTTCTCGCCTTCCGTGACTGGAGGAACCAGCGCCGTGCACCAAACGCTCCTTTAAACTCGGTTAACTATTAACAGGCTGTTGGCCGACCATTAAAGCGCAAACAAACTGAAAGAAGAACAACAACCGTAGCTGGGAAACATCTGCGACCGTCGCTCGTGTAATGGTAATGTAACCGTCCCGGAAAAACCGTTTGCCCAAACGGCCTTATTATTCCGCGAAATTGGCGTCCCGACGCGGCAGCATGAGCTGCACCGTTAATCCTAGCAACGCGGAACGCGCACCGCGAAAACGACGTCGTTTCTCATCCGCTCGTGATCCGTGGCACCTTCGTGCCGGTCATCTCGTTCCCAACGGTCTACCAATCAGGAAATATCTCGGCGTCGATGCGTTCTACATCATCTTACAATCCTTGCGCTACGAATTTACGCGGGATCGCTAAGTTGCACTCGGCTAGAGCGTGCACCGAGGTGTACCTACAGTTTGTTTTTTGGTTTCGTTATTAGCCGTCATACCTGCACGCGTGATTTCTCTACGTCGATGTAAGGAAGAAAGTTTTATATGGATCTGGGTATTGATTGGTCTTGTTTACTTTTACGCGGGCAATGCGCAAGAGTTTGTGTGTAAAGTAAGGAGCAAGGACACGTGAGTAGAATGTTGATATTTTCTTTCACGCGTGCTGCATTTATTTAACGAAACACCCTGTATATTGCAAGCCCGCGTGTACGCTTTAACGCATCTAGGATCACATGTATCGGGACACGGTAGAGAATATCCGCTGCTTTCGCGCGTGTGCGTGGATTTGCCTCGCGTTATTTTATAGGTTCGATGCGCCGTACACACCCGCGTCGACTCGAAACGTTACGACGCCTGTTCGTCTCGCAATCTACGGTAGCCCGTAAAATTAACGCCGGATGTTTCACGGGCGATTTAAGAAGGAAGAGATGCGATTTTTAAGGCGACGTCTAAGGAATTCGTTTTTATGCATTGGACATCGGGGGATTTTATTTTATTCCGAATATGCGTGCGGATGTATAAGATTGGAATATCAGGTATATCGAGGATCAGCATATACGCTGAGTTTATAACACGGGTTTCTCTGCTGCTTTTTATATCGAGAATTTATAACATATGGGTGATTTCGCGGTTACCCATAAAGAATACAAAATTCCAATCAACACTTGAAGTTTTCCAAAAGGACCTGAACGAAATAGCTGCTCGTCATTAGGGCTGGGACTATTCGAATAATTTAATATTCGAATGCTACGAATAAACTTCGAATATTTGAGTATTCGAATGTTATTATTCGAATACTGATGTATTCGAATGGTATGGTATGAAGTGGGTTAAAATTAGCTTACAAGATTTCACCCTGACAAATGAACCTAAAGAACTTGATTTGTAATTCACACCATACTATTCGAATACATCAGTATTCGAATACTTAAATATTCTAATAGTATTCGAATACTTGGATATTCGAATTATATTCGTCAAATAATTAAGCAATTGAAGTATTCGAATACCGTAGAGCTGTTCGAGTACTCGAATATTCGAGTAGCTCGAAATTCGAGTCGAGCTGGGACTCGAATGAAGCGAGCAGGAAACAATCGGGTGGCTAAAACGATCCACACGTTTCGTTCGTCAGTCGCTACCTTCACTATGCAATCAACTCGCTCTTTAATCGAGCCGCTCGCTTTAATCGAGTCGCTCGGCTCGGATCGGGTATTCGAACCGAGTATATCCCGGCTCGCTTGTTCCCAGTACTCGAACAGCTCAAGAATACCGAAAAATTCGATAAATAGTCTCAGCCCTACTCGTCATCAATTAAAATTCTAGGCTCGTCAGATATTTATTACCTCGCATGATTAACTTTTCAGTTCATTCTCGGCACATTTATTCCTCTCCCATATCGTGGATACCACAATACCCGACCGCGCCACATTTTTAACCGCATCATCCCTCTCGCACAGGAACACGCTCGCACTCCATCCAAGATGGTCCGGCGCGATTTCAATTATCAATTTATCCCTCCCCCGCAAGTTACGTAATTGCGCAACGAACGCCATAAATTTTTCTCGCGCACGCTGCAGCGAGCACGCGGCCACTTAACGCAGCACGAATATGAGGGAAAACGTTGGCCAGCGTGGGCGGACGGCCGATCCGACGAAGATTCAGCTACTATCGAGCCCCCTGGACACCGTAGACCACGTACGCGCGTGTGCACGCGCGCGCACGCCGCTTGTACCAATCAAGAATACGGGGCAAAAGCGTTCCCCCTCGATAGCCGCATTCCACGGGATAAAAAGCTGCTTCCTCTTGGCCGCTATTTCACGTGGAACCCGTTTTTCTCATTACCACTCGTTGCTACGTTCTTAATGAAAGCCGTTTTTCTCGGCGCCTCTCGTTGCTGCATTCTTACCCCGTGCGCGCCAGCTCTTGAACACGCACGCCGCGCTGACGAGCGTTTTACGAGCCATTATTGGGCCGATCTCTTCCCCCGCTGCGGGCTACTGATCCCTCGATGAACACCGAGGAATTAGAATCTGCAGATTTGCCGCCCATTCGTTATCCTCCGACGTATCCCCCTTAATTCGCTGCATTGTTCTCTGCTTTCGAAGCACATATCATCAAACGGCTCCGATAAAACTGTACCCATTAACGCTGCACTTCAGAACCTTTCGAGTACTTTATTACAAAACCGGATGCAACAATTCTGATAATCATAATCGATTCGTTACTCGTCTAATTACTCAGTCCTCATCAGTCTGCACAGCAATTAATTCTCCCTGCGAGCGCAGTAATGGAGGTTAATACCCAGTATGCATTTCCAGACCAGAAGCAAGGACCTCCCTCGCTATTTGGCGGCGAACACTCCTAAGATTCAGCGAATAGTGACACGTGGGTGGAACGAAACGAAGCCCAGCCGTCAGCTATCTGCGACAGCGTGAAAATTCTCTGGAAGATACGCGAGCGGAAAAATATAGCCGAAGTATGCGAAGCAGCGAGGTATTGGAATGCGATATATAAATGTAAATGAGTGGCGCTATCGTGGTATGTGCAATTAAGAGGTTATGAAATTCTTCCCTGTCGGAACATCCTTCTTTCGTCTCGCACCACCTTCTCCTCCGCCATCTCGCCGCGCCTGCTTCCCTCGGCCCCCGTATTTCTGGCTTCCCTCCGGCCTCCTCGAGAAAGCAGAAAGCTCTGAATTCTACGATTTGTGGGCGTTGTGACGGGTTTACGTGATTAGTTCGTTACTTTAACCGGCGCGGACAATGATTCTCGCCCGCTGGGCAATAACCGAAATAAAAACGGTTTTATTTATATTTTTTTTACCGCTATCACGTGGACCATGCACGCGCTGCAACTGCGGTTTAAAACTCGGCCGTGCCAATTTCGGCAAATGGGCTGCGTACTCGTGTTTCGCGAATACATACCCCCCCTCTACATCACCCTACTCGGGATGGAAGCCAAGGTATCATTGTTCACATGTTTTTGTAGGTTTCGGGTTCGCTGTTGTTCATCGAAACCGTGACATGTGCCATTTTTGCTCCCCGCAATGTTATTCATTACTGTTGGTAAGGTTTATAACGATATCTCTCTCAGTATTTATAAACTCTGGACCATGTTTCGGTTTTGTTCCGCCGATACAATGCATTACTCTTGTTATACCGTGAGTGCTGTGTTACGGTTTCAGTATTTGAGGAACGTCCATGGTAGTCGAATGTTGCCATCTGATGGATCTTGAATATTAAACTATATGACTTATGAAAACGCGATTTGCCGGCAAAATCGAGAGCGCTGGACTTCAGAGAACTCTTTCCATCGGGGAGATAATGAAAAGTAATGTACGCTCAAACGACCAACGGATACACGAGCGCGGATAGAAATTGAAAAGTCTGTTTAAAAGGGGATTTGAACGCGATCGAACGGCCAGTGACCCACATTCGCACGATAAATACCTTTGAAAAAAGCGGAATTAAACGCCCGCGTTCTGTTTAATATCCCTGTAAATCCACGAACCCTTTTATACTCGCTGTAATCAGTGAAATGTGTTTACATAAGGGAATGTACGAAGCGCGATGGCACTGGCATTGCAACATTTATTTGCTGAATTAATTGATGCTGCCTTTTTCTAGTTTGAACCTTTTCACTTAAACAACTGCAGTTCTGTATACAAACACTGTGAGAATACATTTAGCATTGAATAGGAGGCAGGTCTAACGCGCATCGAGAAATCACACAAGCGTGTTTGAAAGACAATTTGCGAAACGGGAAGCGATTAATTAATGTGGCAACGTCCTATAAACCGATATGCCCAGGATATATTATCGATTACAAAGGTATCGTTTACGCAGTACCGAAACCGATACACAGGACGATCAATCTTAGCTCGCCCATGGTACACCGGGAATCATTCAAAGGACGCACATGTAACGTGGTATTAGATGCCACAAATTCCGATATTCTGTCAGCTCGAAGTATGCAATAACGGGTAAATATGTATCGGGTTGTGTCATAGCATTTTATCAGAGACGTCTATGTCGCGAATCATTTACAATCTTTGCAACCCATCTCCGCCGACGTCCTCTAATTTCATTTAAGAGTACTTAGCATACTCAGGATTTAATTTTGGGGGAGCCGAGTTGAATGGGTAAAAATATTTTTAATGCAAATAAAGGGTGTCCCAAAATTCACGCAAGATTTGAATATTGCGCCATTTGTGCAGTAAAGTGCTGTCAACGAAAAAAAACCAGCGTGACAACTGACAGTTCAGGGTTATTAAAAATGGAAGGATATACGAAAGAACAACGCGTTTTCATTGTTGAGCAATATTTTAAAAATAATGAAGGTTTGGCACGTACAGTTCGCAATTTTCGTACAAAATATGGTTGGAATAGTGATTTAACTTCATCAATTGTGAAGAGATTAATTAAAATATTTAGGGAGATTGGATTAATTAGTGATCTTAAACACTCTGGCTGTCCTTCAACAAGTCGTTCAACACAAAAAAAATCAAAGCAGTGCGTGAAGCTTTGCATCTTCATGCTTACAAAGTTCAATTGACTGAAGAAATTAAGCCTACTGACCACGCACAGCGAATAGAGTTCGTTGAATGGATTATGGAACAACAAAAAGTGGATGCTGATTTTTCGAACCAAATCATCTTCAGCGATGGGACTCATTTTCTTCTTGACGGCTTGTTTAATCGACAAAAAGATCACTAATTGATCTAGTTCCCCTAAATTTTTTAATTAATCTCTTCACAGTTGATGAAGTTAAATCAATATTCCGACCATATTTTGTACGAAAATTGCGAACTGTACGTGTGAAACCTTCATTATTTTTAAAATATTGCTCAACAATGGAAACGCGTTGTTCTTTCGTACAGCCCTCCATTTTTAATAACCCTGAACTATCAGTTGTCACGCTGTTTTTTTTCGTTAACAGCACTTTACTGCACAAATGGCGCAAAATTCAAATCTTGCGTGAATTTTGGGACACCCTTCACAATAAAATTCATTAGGTTATTATTAAAATTTATTTAAAGGCTAAAATCCAGTTTCCTTTCTTTTTACAAAATTCTTGAATTACTACAGTCGTGGATACATTAATCTCCTTTTCCCATTTCTCTGGGTGCGCCTACCGAAGGGTACATCCAACCATAACGACCCCTGACAACAGCTGACAATTTTGCAATATAATTTTCTTATACCACTAAGTACCCAACAGAAAGTTTAAATCGACTCCATAACGTAATACAGAATGCAGTTTATACCTAATCGATAATCACGATAAAACAGTTTCTAAATCCTTAATCATCCTCACCTACATCGAATCAGCGAGACTTCCATCGCTATTTCACGTGCATCCGCTCGTCACCGGCCGCGTGGCGGTGCCAGCAGTCCAGCAGATTATGAACCGCGAAATAGAAGAAGTGCACGGTGGAGGTTACAATTAAGGGCGCGTCGCTGGCCCGCTGGAATAGCGCGCGGTGCGTGCATACTAATTACGCAAATGAATATTTATTCAATTGCCGCACGAAACCTCAGCTAGACCGCGGGATAAAGAGACGCGGTCGCGAACCGTCCAGCGCGGATAATATGTTGTATGCCGGTGCACGATCTCTCGGGGCAGACCGCGCCTCTGTCTCGTAACATTTATTGCGTAATTTTCCCGGCACGATCGTCCGCGACGCTTGTCTAATTGCGACATTCAGCCCGCGGTCGAATCAGGTTACGCGTCCCCTATTTTTGCTTAGACCGAACAACCCCGCGACGGCTCCCCACAGCGGAGATCCAGCTCGTTTCATGCCGGGGCAAAAGTCGCAACCTAACACGACCCAGACCGGCGTCCTGGTTTGCTTTAATATCGGCACGGCAGAGGACACGGCGCCGCCTCTCAAAGGATCTAACGGGCTAGTGTACATACGTACGTGTTTGCTTAAACGCGAGCGTATGCACACGCTAATGCGGGCACCGCACTAATTTTCGCCCCGGCCTTTTCAGGCGACGACCACCCCCTGTAGCCGCGTAATTTTCTACCGCGATTCCCGCGTCGCAATCCCGCGAAATTTACTGAACGCGGCCTGCCGGTGCCAATGGGACACGGAATTCTCCTTTTTCACCGCTTAATCGTACGTTCTTGAAATTAATTTACGGCTGCGGCCGTCCTTCGCGCCACCGGATTTCTGGATGTAAAGCCCTGGACGAAACGAGGGAAGGGTCCAGGGACTGGTTGCCCTCATAAAACTGGCTGAAAGCGGGAAGGGAACTAGGTGCGCGCCTTCATCCGGCTCGCCGCGCAGGTGAAGGAAAAATATTTTCTTTCCTGTTTACGTATGAACAATTTAATTCTGCGGCGGTGCAGTTTCATGAAATTCTGTGCTGCGGTGAACCTGCTTCCACGTGCTTCGGTTTAGGTGCTTGATGTTTCAGCGGCACCGTGTTTTTAGTGGGTCTGCGCATTGAACATTCAAAGGCGCTTAGGGATGTTTAATTTGTAGGCTGCGAATGTAGGGGATTCGAGGACTAGCCACAGGTTTATGTAAAAATCGCCATATTAAGCACCAAGCATTGTTTGCTTAACCCTGACAGGCCCAAGTGAAAAAGATTCAGTTAACGATTACTCGTAGTGTTAAAGAGATATTTGTGAGAGGCAATTGCTCGCCCCCTGGCTTTCGAGAAAAATATCGCTTATTTTTCGGAACTGATCTTTATTAACCCTTAAATGCATGATCTAATATTTCTTCGTTAAAAAAATATATTTGGTAGACATGTACATGCTAATGCAAGGAAAAATAAATAATTTTTTTTTTATAATTTTTTAAGCAGGCACATTATATAGTAAATGTATACAGTTGCAGATTTACAACATCAAAATAAACGAAATTTCCAATATAACCTAAAACAATTTCTCGAAACTAATAACTGTACCGAAAAAAGGATGAGTTATTACAAAGAAATATTATGTTATTGTATGTACTTACCTTAGAAAATCAGTTTATTACACAGCAAAACAAAACTACAATTCTGACGTCCAACAAATTTCCGAGAATCTTCACTTCGTCAAAGCAAAAGTGGCACTTAACATTCGCGAAAGAAAAAATCGTGTTACCAATCGATAAAATATATCACCGTGAACGTGGTAATTATGCAGCGGCATGCATTTTGAGCACATACCGATAAGTTTGAGGTGGTTTGCACGGTATGTTGCAGTTTTACAACAACATGCATTTAAGGGTTAAGTTTATATTAAAGAGGGGAATATTTTTAAATTTCGGTTTTAAATTTTTAATTAAATTGGCACTATAAACTGCGTTAAAAAGAGCAAGAGGGGTATAATTTTCTTTACCATCATCCCAAAGTTGCCGCCCTCCCCTGGGAAAGTCTCCGGACGCCCTTGTGCGTGCAGTCTAAAAATATTTTTTCTGAAAATATCCATGCCAGATTTGGAGATATGAGCCTGTGAGCCCCAACGTGTGCAATTTTAATTTACGTGTGTACCGTAAGGTTCTCTTTCTTTCCAAACAATCGTTTCGCAAAATATTTCGAATTTCAAGCAAGAACCGATGACCCAACTACCTTTTCTGGGACGGTCTCGTAGTAACACGCACCGCCCACGATTCTCGCATTTTCAATTATAAACTGGGCGATAACCGACGGAAGTAATATTCCGTGCGTACCGCGATCCCCCGCTTAATTTCACGTGTAAGGCCCATATCAATTTTGAATTTCCGCCGCAGCGACAGCACGGAGGTATCGATCGACGTAATGTACCCCCGTTTCGCGTTTCGTCGTTCTGTTCCAGGGTCCCGGTGCAAAATTCACGAGCACGCTAGTCGAACACCGATTTCCCCCGGTCCTTCCGAATTTCACGTTCCCCTGAAACGTACGATCTCCTATCATACGAACGCGCGCAGGCCCTTGTGCGCGTGAATCCCGTGCGTTTTACATCCCCGGCCCGTGTACTTGACAAGACTCCAAGTTGGTCGTGCTCGTTTTTCCCCGCCGCCGCTCTTTTCCATGGGACGCATGAGAGGAAGAGGATGAGGGGAGGAGATCGACGATGGCGTAGACACGGAGTCCGACCGCCACTTCTACGCGAGCCCCTGGCGGCCCGAATCGCTCGGCCATCGTCTAGAAAACTCGCGACACAAGAGTCCGAGGGCGGCTGGCAAAAGTTTGCGGTCCAATTAAAAATATTCCCCGGCTTTTTTGCTTGCACCGCGGCGCCGTTAATGGGGTCGACACACGGATGCTCGGGCGGGCTTCTCGGTGCATTCGTTCGCAACTTGAACGCGGTAACCTGAATTAAAAATGATGGGGAACGCGGGAATGCTGTGTGACCGAGTAAACGTCCCTGGAAAACCGAGACCGCCCGTTTCGAGACATCCAAGCGTTCCATGTTCACCGTTTCCCTCGGAGTTGGTCACTGCCGCTGAATTCGCCTGCCGGTTCGCCTCATTTTCGTCGTCCCGTGCTCCTCGACGGGGCCACCCTTCCCTCAGCCTTAATCGTCCTCTGATTTGGCTATAGCGAGGCGAAAAATAAATTCAATTTCACTGACTCGTTTAGTTTCGGGAGGCTGGTCGAGCGAGACACGATGTTCGCTTGATCAGAATTCTTCCACTTCGAATTGCATAATCTTCGAGCATGGTATTGCGCAACTACATAGATGTACACGCCAGCGATCGCCGCGATTCATTAAATATTATAAATCACTGTTTGCAGTGCAGCGATGCAAGCTGCTACGGCTGAATACTATCGTTTGATTTGAGTAACCGCGTCCATTTATCTTCCACCGTATAAGGTGCACGCTACATTTGCACGGCGAAGCGCGGTTTACTTTAACGCGGTGGGGGGAAAAAAAAAAGGGAGAAAAAGTTGTACGATGTACTTACTTAGTTTGATGCAAAGCCAACCGCGCTGGTATCGACGATCGACCTCCGTTGAAGTAAATTTGTTTTTATTGAAGACCGTGCGCAGCTCAACGAGAGCGTTTGCGTAACTGTGGTGGAAGTTTGCGGGAGCTTTTTGGACGAAGATCACGGGGAATATAATTCTGTGCCGAAATCAATTTGTAAATTAACAAATAATGACGTTTACTTTGAATAATGGAGGAGTATCAACGAGCAGCGCTACGTTTCACCTCCTATATTTTTCACCTTATTTCATTATTCTTCGCTGATGTATTAATCACGTTATTCGATACATAATTTACAAATGTGCCGTGGCTTCATTTACCATGTCTCGTTACGGGAATTAATGACTAAAAGTTTCATAATCAACTCGCGGACAGAGCGCCCCATAGTTTTTTCAGTTTGCATCCCCTGGGTCCACGGGCACGGTAATTACGCGGATAAATACAATCAATTTGTCGCAATTGCGTTAGCCTCTTAACCGTGCTCCAATTAGTCAGATAGTCTGGAAATTTAATTAGTTTAATCCAGACAAGTAACCAACCGTTGCTGTTCTATCTTCCTTATAATCCGCGCGACCTACTAACGCGCTACCATTATCGCCGTCATTAGGTACGCAACGCAATAACTGTCGGACTTCAATGAAAATATAAATTCTCAATTCGCGCACTAGTACGTATAATATCCCGTAGGCATTCGACGTTTGTGAACGGCCGTGCGATTGGCACATAGGTGGCGCCCCGTTAGTTTCGGTACTTGTTGAGTCCGGAAAAGAGTAGCATCGGAGATTCAGCGATGGGAGAATTGGTAACGCGGCTGACCAGCAGGGTAGAATTTTTGCCACTACTATATTCAAGGCAATTTTGAGCCGACGACTGAGATCACAACTGTGATTCTAATTTTTACAATTTTTTTTATTTTTAGTTACTATGTAATAAAAGTGTCTGACAGTGAGATACGTATGCATCGTACAAACTGTTAATAATGTTATCTTAACGCGACTGCATGGCAGTTTTTCTATGTTTTTTGTATGCCATTAATGTTCTGATATCTGTCCTAAATAAACATTTAAAAAAAAAAAAAAAACCAGCAAGGTAAAGGACCCGTCGATCTTGGGTTGGAGTCCCCATCACCCGAAGTTCATTTTTTTGCCTACATTTCGTTAATAACTTTAGTCAAATCGCCAAATGAAACTAAGTTTCGTAGTGAAAAATCTCTTTTGTATTATAGAGGAAGTGCAGCATATTTGGAATATTATTGGTAATTTGGAATACCTAAGTATCTAATAAACTACTAATGCTAGTTAATTTGTAACCCCGTAGATTATAGGGGCTAATGATCTGTTCATTAATGACATTTGTGAATGAACCACCATGTTACCATGAACTGCAAAACTTATTCAGTAACCATTCTTATCATTTTTATAAATATTCTGTTATACATATCTCCTCAAGATATCTTTATTTTAGAAATGGCGACGGTAAACACATACAAAAGAAGAAAGCAGTGGAGTTCGGAGGATTTATTTCAGTTTATAAAGTGAAGGCAAAATAGAATACCGGTATTGCAAACCATAAGTTTCAGTTACTTTTTGTTTTTATTATTACTGAGACTATGAAATATGACAGTTTATTAGTTTCCCTATGATATTATGCAGTTTTATTTGTTCCCATCCTCTGTCGTAATTTTTTATTCGTCTTAAACAAACTGGTATTCTAAATACACTGCACTTCCTCTAACAAAGGTGTAAAGTATTCTACAATAAATGCGTCTAAAGGCAGTCAACGAACTTATTAAGCGAAACAATTCCATGCCGTCTAATCTCTATTCTCTACGATAGAAGTGCAGAAACGTCAATGGTGCTCGTGAGGGCGCAGCCGGCACTTGCGCAGGTTCTGTTAAACAACAATCCCCAGGAGCATTGCAGAAGGGATGCAAACGTGGACTGCTCCTTCAGATGCTAGGTAAGTGAACAGAGGGCAAATTATCCCCGACTCGTTTCCCACGTCGTATGCAGCTTTATCGCGACTACGAGGCTCCCTGCAAATTCCACTGTAAAAATAACGAGCGCGTTTCGCGTTACCCTCGCGAAGACAGCTGCACTCGCGCTATATCGTATCGCGCGTCGTAATGCGCGTAGGTGATCACCGACGTTGTCGCCCCTGAAAGTTGCAACGGAATAATATCACCGCTGTCAGCTCGCGGCTGTTGAATCGGACTAGCGTGTATGGCAACGCGGTATCTTGCAGGAGTTAAAGATTATCGCGCGCCGAATCTCCGATTCTGCGGGCATGCGAAGTTCTGGAAGATTTAGTGCTCCTTGGCTCCCGTTTATTTACTGACCAGGGTTCGGATAATAGCGCAGACGTTCGAAGTGAGACGTCGTCATGAACGAACGTTGTTGCTTGTGGAAATCAATGATTCTTAGTTTGCGTTGTTTCACCGGATTAAGCGGTATTGATACTACCACTTTCTTAAATTGTTTCATGGCGTTGCTTGCCGAATCGCTCGACAGAAGAATTTCTACGCTAATCTCTTTACTTCACTATCTTAGGTAGGGTTGTATAAAGCTCGAGTCTTCAAAGCTTTAAACCTTAACCTTAAAGACTCAGCCTTTAAGGCTAATATCATATGAAGCTCGAGCTCTCGAAGCTCAAGACTCAAGGCTTTTGTGTTTAATAGTAATGAAGTTAACTCCAAATCCTTGATATTATATTTGATGGTTCCACCAATTGTACATCACTTCACTACATACAATTTATACGACTCGAGCTAGCTGTCATGGCTACGACTGCTATTAGGTTCGAGCCTTCGAGCTTGAAGACTCGAGCTTTAAAGGCTACAAGGTTTGAGCCGCGACTCGAAGCTCATTTTTACAACACTAATCTTAGGATACTTTTGCAGCTCCCGTACTATGAACTGGAACTCGTGTAATTACTTCTGTTTGCAATTATTAATCACGATACGCGTTATCATCCACCGTGAATTCAACATAGACAGTTTACTCTCATGGTTTTGATTCAATTCAAATATCCTGCCTTCCCCCCAAGGAAACGCAATTTCACGGGATCGCGGAGAAATCCTGAAAAATCGAGTTTGCCTCGGATTCGAAAACAATCTCGGGCACGGCGCCCTTCCACGCACCACGCAGCCGGCGAAACTTATTTTCTCCATCGTAGATTAGATTCTGTTACGTTAGTCGATGCGTCTACCCGCTGGGTCACCCTAGCAGGGTCCGCAAGATAACAATGGCCCGTCGTTTTATCCGAACTCTGATACGATAGAATCGAATGGCCAACCGGATCAATGGAACTACATAAAGTAACTCATCGGCCATAAATGGCTAATAGAAATAGGTCGACGTGGTGGAAACGAAGGTGGGGCAGCTCTCGCAGAAAGGTATAGAAATAGATATTGGCTGATCATTCGCCGTTTCGAAGGAAATTGTCCCATCAGGAGATTGAAAGGGGATCGAGAATAAAGCTCTTTCCATGTATTGGCCGGCAATGATCGTAGCGGGATGTGATAAAGGGTAATATTTCCCAGGCGAAACCGAGGAAACTTTCCTTTTCCCCCACAGCATCCGCCGCGGCTGATCCGATCTCCTCCAAGACAATGACTTTCCTAACAACCGTTGCCCTTGGCTCCCGGAGACTTTCTTCAACTTTCCCAATCGAGCCCACACCCCCACCTTTTAACGAAACGGCCAATCATAATTTCACCCTTTTAGCTAGATTAATATTAGCAGACGTTCGATACGCAGTTTCTTTCTTCTTTTTTATCGAGCATGACTCATCGGAGGATGTTGCCTACGTTCGATCCATTCTTATTGCAACTTGTTGCGCATACGGAAAACTCTGCTTCTCAATTAGGTACTTAATTCAGTGCCTCCCGGCGTTCTTTTAGTAGGTAATCCATTGGCGCACAAAAATCCCTTTCTAAACTTTCTTATCCTTGGACACCGGTCGTCAGCATTTCCACCCCAACTTCAGAATCAAGCAAGTTCTCGACCGAGGGGATATAACCGGAATCTAACCGGAGTAAACAAGTAGAGATTCAGTTGCCTTTAATCAAGGGTGGGTTAATGAAAATAACCTCAGTACACCCTTCCGCGGAGCCCAAGGCTCTCTTCCCAGTCGAAAGTTTGGTATTTTGTGGTTTCATTAGACAACGGCACGAGTTTGTCATACACTCCCTCCGCGCGGCTGGTATCCGTCGCCATCGATCCACGAAAGGTCCCTTTTGGTTGTCTTTCACCCCCTTGCCTCGAGCCAGAGCGTAATTAGACGCGGAATAAGGGTCCGGGCGGTCTTTAGTCGATCCATGCATCGGACGAAATGCGCGCCGGCTATAATTCACAGGGATACGAGCCGAGGAAGTATCGTGAGGGGAATTGAAAATGAATTATCGTTCCGATTACACAGCACCCGTGTAAAGCTGCAACCAATGCGCCACTATAATATCCCGAAGAACGTACGAGATTAATATCGGAAAATTCAATTAACAACCGCGCGATTGTAATTCCTGTCCGACAATCCTTCAAATCGCAACCATTAAAGTTTCACCGAACGAAGCATCGCGTTCACTAATATGTCCGCGTGCGATGCAAATTAGTCAAAGGTATCGAAAACATTTAATTACTGCTTTTACGACCTCTCTACGCTCTTGTCACCCGCGATAAATCGTTTAGTATCTAATTCGAGCAAAGAAGCCGACAAGATTTTTCATTCGGGGCTGGACGCCTTTCAATAAACGATGACGATTCGAGCGCCAACGGCGAGCGGCAGGGTTGTGGAAATATTTTTTCAGCGACGGCGAGCGCGGAAATTTGCGCGCGGCTCGGCGAGTGCAAATTGCTTTCGGGCCGTTTCGTCTGCCAGGAGGCCATTTGTCACCGCGGATTCTGGTCGCGCGACGTATAAGCCGGCTACGCTAATAATGACGCCGCGACGGCTAACTACAAGCTCATCGCGCGTGCATTCATGAAGCAATATACATGCATTTACACGGCCCTACAGCGCTCTCTGTCCGCCCCTCCGGCTGGCTCTCCCTTGCTCCGCGGAGGGTGGTGGTATTCGTTGTCACTTGGTCTACAGCGGCGCGCGTGCACGGTCTTTACCCGCTGTCTAAACTGAACAATGAGCGTTACCGTGTCAACGCCGAATTAATACATTCAAATTACCCATTGTTGCAGGTAAGACCAAAGTAATAGCGATGCAAATGGCGCCTGTCATCGATGCAACATGCAACGAGCCTGTCCGCGGAATTGATTGGCTATCCCAGCGGGGGCGGGACAACGTTTTTGCGTCTCGTTCGCGTGAACCAGTTGTCACGGTGCCCCGTGCCCGGTGAATGTAATTTAAACTGATGCCCACGCCGCGGCACGTCCAACCTCCGTGGGCCATTATTTTAAAAATATGTTCCTTTGCGCCCGCTGAACACGTGCTGGTCGCCCCGACCACGATTTTCCTGTGTAATTTCAGTTCGAGAGTCGCCAAGTCACTCCTCCATTGGCGTTTATTATCTCGTAAAAGAAACCAGTCTATGTAGAATGGGAACGAGCATGTCACTCGGATGTTTCTTTTATTTCGATCTGTTTTGTTTTAATGGGCGCGGGATTAATTTAGATAAGAAGTTAGGAATACTGATCCCCCCCCCCCCCCGGCTTGTAATTTTTGTTGGAAGTTTTGTTTGTCATTCTGGACAGCTCGCGCTGCTCGATGGCTGACAAACGTGCTCCGTCACGCGCGGTGACTCCTTTTTTCAACAGATCAATGAAATTGCAAACATTTGCCTGCCTCTCTTGTACACGCGCGTCGCTGTACTAACCGCGTTTACATGCTGCTTCCATTGAATCTGTATAGTCCGCAGGCTGAAAAGGGGAATTCCGTTGTTATGAAGAAAAGTGTCGGATGTAACGAATTCGCTTGTGTAATCCCCCACAGTGAATGCACCTTGTAATTTCAATGAAATCGTAGCGAAATGTATTCCAGGACGCGGCTATGTATTCGCGTCAGGGCAGCGGAGCGTTTTAACCGCGTTATTCGATGATTCCGAGTTTTTACATCGGTGTGAATCTGGTTACAAGCGGACGACACTTTTTCCAGGGGTGAAATTGAATTTACGCTGTATTTATTAATACGTTGCGCATGAATGCCCGACGGGGGATCGATGGATGATATATATACATACATACATCCTTGGGGAAGACGCGTCGGGGATGAACCCTTCAGGCGGACTTCGAATCCTTCTCCATTTAAATCATTCAAATCGCCCGTGGTCTATTTTCACGTCGCGTTCGCTCGCTTCTTAAATCACTTATACAGGTTGGAGATCCATTTTCCCGTCGCATCATAGCGTTCCTTAACCGAAGCTGTGGATGCGCATTCAAATATCAGGTGAATACATTTGCCCGACAAGAGTTAGACTGATGTTAATTTCATCCGCTGAATGACTTCGTGGGAACAGAAACTACGCATAGACGAGAAACGCTATAATCTATGAATGCACCTAAGAATCTATTAAATGCTTAAATCCATTAAGAGCCCAGAATAAATCAGAATTGGGCGGATCTGCCAGATCCTACGACCTATCAGTATCTAAGATCCTAACATTTAAGCGTCACCGTTCAACTATGTAGGGGAGACTGTGGCTAAGCCGCCACTTTTTTGGCGGTGCCAATTTTCGGCAATAAAATAAATAATTTTACCGTACATATTTATACTGCTGGAAACAGTAAAGCCTCAGCTACAAAATTACTATACGATATAATGTTTATCTGGCATAGTGTAATGAAGAATTGAAAAATTGACGTTGGTGTATTTTCTGAAATGTCAAAATCGCCGGGGCTAAGGCGCCACCCCCCTGGGGCTAAGTCGCCACCTTCTTTTCGTACGAAATTGTTAGTAGAAAATGAAAATTGTTTGAAGGAAAATACTCCAAGATGTGTTATTATTTTTTTTATTTTTTTATTTTTCACCCTTGACGGCTATGACGGCTTTTTTAAGTCTTTCTTTATCAACTGCCTCACGTTTGCGACGGTACGTGCGTACCATGTTGCTGTAATGTAAATAACTGAGGCGTTTACAATTAAAGATAGAGTGAATTCGACTAACAAGGGAAGATCCCGAAGCCGGAAATTCAAAAAATTCTGAAACTTTGTGGATATGTAGCGGATTTTCTCCTGATTACAACGCATTTTTTTTGCTGCCCAAAATCACTCTAAGGGGGTGAAATTAACTCCCGAAAATTCGGCTATTTTTCGATTACTCGCGAACTGTAAGAGATAGAAAAAAAATCTCGAAACGAAAGTTACTTCTTTTAATTAGATCTATCAAATAGTAAACATTATTAATATTTTTGTTTATAACTTTTTTCTAATTGATTAAACAATTCATTTAACTTCTACTATTTGATAGATCTAATTAAAAGAAGTAACTTTCGTCTCGAGATTTTTTTTCTATCTCTTACAGTTCGCGAGTTATAACAGAAAATCGAAAAATAGCCGAATTTTCGGAGGTTAATTTCACCCCCTTAGAGTGATTTTGGGCAGCAAAAAAAAATGCGTTGTAATCAGGAGGAAATCCCCTACATATCCACAATGTTTCAGAATTTTTTGAATTTCCGGGTTCGGGATCTTCCCTTGTAAGTGACAATTATGAATATGGCGACTTAACCTCAATGGCTTTGTGGCGACTTAGCCCCGAGCACCAGTCACAACTTCGGTCGCTCAGAAAATATTTTAGATAAAAGAAAATGAAAGGTTTCATATCAAAATCGTGTTTGGCATGCTTAATTCTCTAAGAATCACATGGCTTCAGATTTTCCGCGATGAGTGCGAAGGTGCAAACCGAAATTTTCGTTGCGAAAAGAAATTCACGAAAAAAAATTACAATTTAGCGCCTAAATTCACCATACTCTGTCGGTCGCATTGAAACCTGATTGAAGATCTCCATTATTGACCGCGAGATCATACGATGTATAGATTCGGAGATATTTAAATGTGGCGACTTAGCCCCGGTCTCCCTACATCTATTCCAGAGAATATACGCGTCCCGTAGAACAATGGAAATTCACCGGTGTCGGCGATAATAGTTAACAGACGCGACAATCTTCGCGGGAATTACTTGGCCAGAAAACGGGATGAAGGGTAAGGGGGGAGCAGGGGGGTGGAATGCTGAATTATTGCGACGGCATGGCGTACCCCCGGTACGCGAGGCATCACGCAGGAAGTTTCCGCGAAAGAAACAAGGAAGTATGGGAGCGTGGGCGCAGGAAGAGAGGCTGAAAAGGGGAAAATAAAGGAAGACACGCCGCGAGCGCGAAGCTTCGGAGACGGTGCGTCGCGCTGCTGTACAAGAAAAGAAGGATACAGGGGATGGTTGGGGGTAAGAGCCGCGAATACGTCACCTGAATGCCAACGTAATGTTCACAAAATGCCGGAAATATAAGCAAACGCGCGCCTTCTACGCTTCTCCCGTGGGGGGCGGGGGGGGGGGGGGACTGTCGTTTACATAAATAGCAGGAAAGGCCGGATTTCACCGTGTACCCCGTTCACTGGTCCGTGCACGCAGGTACCGGGCGTCTACGTGTCTCAATATTTGACGGCAGAGTTTCCCCGCATTTGCCTACCAAATGGAAGCCAAGCACGCCGCGGAGGGGCCAGGCGCGTGGTCTCGACGTATCCGGGCCGTTAGGACGCCTTCGAGACATCGGGAGCAGATGTAATCGCCCGGATTGAAGGTTGCTCTCGGTCGTCGCGTTGTCCAAACGCCTTCATATTACGAGGACGGGAACGGGGGTGGTTGTTGTCTGGCCCCGGGAAATGTCGAGTAAGCTGCCGTGTTCCCACCGGGAAGGAACCGAGTGTCCTGACATTTCGCTCGCGTCTCCGTCCCGCACCGCGTCGAAGTGCTGTCTATCTTTGTACAGTGGTGGGCAAAAGTTTCCGCGCCGGGTGAAGGCTAATACGTAGTAATAGCGCGATCGCGGCCAAGTTTTCGTTCTGTAATAAGTCGGTGGCGAAATTATAGGGGAGCGGGCCAGGCAGGGGGTGGTGATACGTGGAAATGCGAGGAATAATACTCCGCCGTTAAGGGAAATTTGAGATTCCGCGTTGCGTTATTTGATACGCCCGCACAAACGGATACTCTGCGGAGCATGTTTCACATGAGAAATATTTTCCCGAGATCACCGACCCTATTGTTCGGTTCCGGTGTAACCGGCAGAAATTACGCGCGAGTTTATTCCCGTTTAGAAATATACTTCTCGTTTCCGCGAGTTGCTGGGCTTGCTGAGCGAATACCCACCGAGAAATTCGTGCCGGGGAAAATACTGTACACGCGAGCTCTTTCAAGGAGAACGCCATCAAAGTTTCAACGTCGGCTTTAGAAGCGCGCAGTGGTAACTGCATATTATGAGAATAAGTAACAACCGGGGTCCCTGGAAAATGCACTGGTGTGCTTTCCGCCGCGCGCTAGATAAGTTCCTCTCTTCTCTTTTTTTTCCCCCCACCCCCCCATAGTATAAACATTCGCGTCATTAGTGACGGCGGGACGGCGGAGGTATAAAAACATTTTTGCAAGTATATAAAGTTACTTGTTACGTGTCGGTGGCTACGTTCCCCACGGATGTATCGTTTTTCGCGGATCGTTCTTTGTGCGGGTAGTCTTTCTTTCGAAATTACGAACTTTATTAGAACGTCAAACGCGGACACACGAGTCGCTGCCACGTCGAGGGGGGGAATACGTTACGATGCATGGTAAATCGTCCCGCGAAGACAACGCGAAAGTTCCGCGAGTTTACGCAAGTTTCCCCTTGTCTCCGGAGTTATTTCTCCACCGTATCGATTTACGACCGCACAAGGCGACACGAATTTCCACGGTACGATGTACCATCGTGTCCAACGGGGAAAAGGAGAAGAAAAAATTATTACACGTTCTGCCGCGTTTTACGCGCGAGAAGTCTCATTTCCTTGCGCGAGGCCCGTAAATCGTCAACGAACCGCCAAAGGACGCGTTTCAAATGATCATTTATTTAATTACACCCTGGCTGTTAACCAGGGCGCGGCTGGATCCGTTTTTGCCCGGTGACAGTGAATATATTGTACGGAATAAAATGAGCGTACTTAATTAAAACGCTAGCAGGGCCCCTCGTAAGTTCTTCTAATGTTTCGTTCGCGGAAATGAACAGCGACAGTAAGAAAGACGGTAGAAAAAGCAACGGCTGCTTTGAACCAGAAATGAAATAACAAAATCACTCTGACACCGGCGAGGCGCTTTCTTTTCTTAAGAGAAACTTTAACACTTTCTTCAAACACTGTTACGCGAGTGTTTAAAATTTCATGAGTCGTAATTATTTGAAACGGACGGAGACACGCTCCTTCTGGGCGCAAAATGCAATTCTACTGGAATTGTTTAGTGCGTTTTGTAAGTCGAGAAATCGTGAAAATGGGAGCTCGAGGAGATAAACCAGAAGAAAATTGAAAGGCAACATTTGGAGACGTTTCTGGTATAAATAGATATGATTTCGGCGCACTGGTTCGGTCACTTTACAACATTAACAATCAAGCTATTTTGCAATTAATTCAATATTTATTAGACCACTATCAAGGAAAGATTCAATATAAAAAGACGAATACTGCGAGAGCTATTGAAATAATTAGTCGTAACGCTGGAAAACGAACGTGCGACACGCGAGTCGGTTGGAAGAAGACTGAGGTAAATAGTAGGCAAACCCAAAACATCTAGAAGGTGAACAGAGATATGGCTAGAACGAACCGTTGAGCATTATAACCATATAAATTCAAATTTTCAAACAGTACTGTCCAAGAGGAAAACCAAACATTCTGGCTCATATGTCATATCTTATGAACATTTATAGGTGTCCAAGAGCAACAAAACAATTACATAACATTCAAAGATATGTAAGAAACAAGTAAGATCACTGAAATTCATTCGAGAACTACATCATAAGGCATTACTTCTTCAGTAATGTTGCGTAATATTCTTGTATTTTAGGTGTTTCATACCTAAGGTTAACGCTAGGCTGTTTAATCATGTGTAGTGTGTCTAAAAGAATTCTCTGATTTAAATTAGTTTCTTTATCTACATTTTTAGCATTGTCAAAGTCAAATCTGTGATCGTACTCCAATGAATGTTTGGTTGAAACAGTATGTTCTAAAGGAGATAAGAAGATATTTCTTTTGTGTTCATAAATACGCCTTTCTAGATATCTGGAGGTTTCACCAATGTTTTGGTTTATGTTTTGTTTTACTTGCAACATTCACGGAAACCGCATTTTATTCCACACAAAATTTTCCTCAAACAAATTATGCACCACATAAATCTTTCCGCCATAAACACGTCATGCTCCAGCGCATTCTTACAGGAAATGACAAGTTTCACTGCTGCCATCTATGAGGAGTGAAAAACAGTGAGTAATATAGACATCTCATTCCCACACACTGAAATCGCGAAGGTATGGCGTCTCTCCCACACTACGTGGGAGAGATGGCTTTTTGCCGACATACATTATTTATTATGCATTTTTTTATTTTTTTGTCGAAACACAAAAACATTGTAATTATAATATATAATATTAGTGTACCTTTGAAAAAAAAAATAAACGATTCAATTATATTGCATTTTTTTTATTTATTACTCCTTTATACAAAAAGTATGGCGTCTCTCTCACTTTTACCCTAAACCTGATTGATCTGGTACAAAGTTAAACTTATGTTTAAAAATCAATACTTCATTGTTTTCCTTCTATACGTCATACATCGTAAAGAATCCTACAAAAACTGTAAAAGTTGGGTGCTTCCCTGTAACAACCTGGCAGTGTCGCCATCGACTCGCGCAATAATCTCATGGATCCCAGCTGCTCTTCCCGCATTATGCGATCTTTTACGTTGGTATGCAGCCGGTGTCGTGGATATTTTATAAGAAGGGACGTCGTGTCCGTGCACAACGCGGAAGAACGAGGAATAGGCGACTCCTCGAGTGGAGTAACGTTAGGGGGGTAAGGAAAAAGGTCAGCGGCACCAGCGGTACCACGACCTTCCGCTCTTCACCTTCCCCACCCCTTCGGGCCTTACCTTCGGCAAGAATGACTCGTCCTTTTTCGATCTTCGCACGGCACGTCTTTACTCGATGAGTTTTCATTTCTTTAACCGCCGCCTTCATCATCATGAATCTCCGCGGCGTTCCGTTCCTTCGACGGACGATTCAAATGCGAAGGCACTCAGCATCCGGGCTCGTTGTACGTGATTTGCCGGAAGCCTTAATTAGAAGAGCTCCCACTACCGCGGGATACTCTGCTTTAATCCTGAACCGCGGTTTTGCATCTACAGCGAGGCTCCAGTGGGAGTGCTATTCAGGAAAGTGCGAACGATCAATAAACGTAATTATATGGTAGGGTATCTACTTACTAACAGACTTTATATTGGAATGCCTGATGTGTATTAATGTCTCGTGAATGGTACGCATTATTTTGATATTTCGCGACGCCGTATAAGGTAAATCGGGGGGAGATGCCGCGTTGGGTAAAATGCCAATTAATCATAACTCAGAGTTTACGCGATAGACGTTAGTAGGATCGTGCCGAGTTCCTTTTTTGTGTCCGTTGCTAAATGAAATTGCTTAGCATTTGTTTTAATAAACATATATATTTGAAGCAGATTATGGAACAGCGTCCGTAAAAATTTTTGCTGCCGCTTGATATTTTGTGTTCTAATAAAAAAAGGAAAGTGTTATCAACAGAAGGTACTTTTCTTATTTATTCTAACTTTTGCTGAAATGATTGGCGTACAATTTGACTTTCCTAACGAGCCTGACACCTTCCTCAACACATTGCGGAAAGATGCATAGATTGCATTGGGGTAAGTTGCCAAATCCTGTATAAGAAGAATTGTTGTTTTTACGGGTTAACATTTAATTTTTGTTAATTTAGTAGTGTTCGTTTCATAGTATATGATTTAGATAACAAGTAAGCTTTGTTGATTTGATAGAAATATATACATATATTACATTTTTTATAAATTTACCTTAATTTACGCACAGCGCCATTTTGTGCAATAATACGTTCGAGCCGATTCTAAGAATAAATCTTTCAAATCGCGCATTCGAAATCTTGTTCAATGTTGTTCGTGTTTCTGGTTTGCCCATCGGCTTATAATAAACACGGTAAACCGTGATCCAACAATGCTCTTTGCTCAAACAAATGGTCGATCCGTTTGCGTGCCGGATCGCAATTAAAGTTTGATTTATCCACAGCCGTGTAATATTTAAATTCATAAACGGAACGAATTGATATTATAACCGTTGCAAAGAGGTAAATTGCTGGGGCTGCAAATTCGGTCGGCGGTATTTCGTTTGTTTGTTAATAACGCGTTACGCCGATCGTTAGCATAAATATCTAACCCCGAACAAATTCAACGGCGGACCTGCCTCCCCTATTTCTATGATCGCCCAGAATTTTCGAGAATCGCGGGAGCGCTGCGAGCGCGCATTACGCGATTAACGCGAGCGATGAATAAAAGGATCCGTCCGAGGGGAAACAAGGATTTTTATTAACCCTCGAAAGCTGGCGCTCTGGTAAAATGAGGCTTTGTCGCTTCATAAAGGTTACCATGATAATTAGAGGAAACTCCGGACGAACATTGCGAGTATTACGCGAGGATTTCCTTTAGTCGCGCCCGCGGGAAATGAAAAGGTCTTTCGCGGCGTGCGTTCAACAAATTACTTTCCCCCTTCCCTCTTTCCCTCAAGTTTGCGTTATTAAACACACTTCCCGCTCGCGGATCCACGGTTCTCAGCGGATCGACGGAGCCCCGTACCGATCTAAGAACCGCCGGCTCCATTATGAGAGGGCGCCGCGGATGCAGCACTAGCTGAGCTGGACTGAGGGGATGTCGTTTGCTAACGCGCAAAGCCTTGAAACTGCTACGACATCAGTCTGCGGGATTGGAAACGTCCACGGTATCCGACGTCGAGGGATGTAAAACGATGAGCGTGTGTCGTCCTCCTTGAACGTTTGTTTTCACGACCCAGCTCGATTTAACGAGCTGCGAGGGGTGGGGGAACGAATTCGTGGTTTTGTATTCGAGGTCTATCTGGGCGAGAAAAATAATTTTAGTGGTCCATTGGCTGGAGAATCACTGGAAATTGTGTGCGATCGCCGAGGGGATATTTACATCCTGATTTCCGCCGCATCAGACCGATCTCCCCGATGAACGACAGATTCCTTGGGACTCGACGTTTTTCCGTTCGAGTACAATTTCCTCTCGTTACCGGGACACGCTTACGCGAGCTTAATTGTAACGCCGTGAACTCGTGCGAACTTCCTCCGTGACGGTAGCCTTCGTTATATCCGGCGAGCTTCGAACAATCGGATTTCTTCGGAGCACTACTACGGGCGAACTTTTAATTAAATGTAATGGTGTGACGCAATTAACGGCGCCCGTACCTTGTCACGTTTAACGCTCGGTATAATCGAGCATATGTATTTTGAGTAGGAACATGCGGGCATAAGCAACAATTCACCCTCTCCCTCTGCCTCGTGTGTACGCGCTCGCGAGCACAGCAATGTGCACGGGAATGTAGCTAAACAAACGTACATTCTGGGATCACCCTAAGTGTTTGCGCAAGTCGTTGCCTAGTATTGTAACACAGTCGGCGTGGCACACTGTGCGTCAACCATCGTCAGAATTAGGAAACACATGCAACGCTGCATCGTGTCGGTACTGTTGTTGCTGTTAATTAATAAACCCCGCTTCGCTGTCGCGCAGTTGGTCTCCTCTTAATAAAATGTCCTGCGAATTCCTTTCATGCGAATACATTGACGGGTTTCCGTAGTGCTGTTAGAAGTTAAAGATATATTCGATCTCTGCTGCGCCGAGGAGTACCTACGATACATATACAAAGTAGGGCTGGGACTATTCGAATAATTTACTATTCGAATATTTTGCAAGTATTCGAATGCTACGAATAAACTTCGAATATTTGAGTATTCGAATTTTATTATTCGAATGCTATTCGAATACTGATGTATTCGGGTTAAAATTAGCTTACAACATTTCACCATGACAAATGAACCTAGATTCGAATAGTATTCGAATACTTGAATATTCGAATAGTATTCGAATACTTGGATATTCGAATTATATTCGTCAAATAATTAAGCAACTGAAGTATTCGAATATTCGAATACCGAAAAATTCGACAAATAGTCCCAGCCCTAATCCAAAGGAAATAACGTCGAGTTTCCAGTGGGCAAATGGAAATTATTGGAATATTATCGCCGCGTGGATTCGGGTTAAGTACTTGATTTCCGGGGAATTATTGAAATGGTAATAATTAAGATTTGGCGGACGCTAATGGAAGATTCTTCTATTAAATCGCAATCGGAGAAGGAATAAGAAACGAATGGACCGCTCGTCTGACCCAGTCATTCCTTTTCTACTGTAGAAATTGTATTTTCCGGCTCGTGCCAAATTCCCCAACGATACGATTAATGGAATCACTTTATCCGCGTTATATTGTAAAACTGAAATTCGCAAGTTATACGGGAAGGAAATATAATCCGTAAACATAGATCCGTTTACAGAGGGGCACGGTGCCGCTAAAGTTTGCGTGAACTCGCGTGTAATGGATAGGATTCATTGAAGCTACGGTAATCCCCGTTCCCTCGGCTGTAATGGAAACATCGGTAGCTAGATACTAGATACATATGTATTCGTTAAACGCCCGATACGAGACCGATCGATGACACGAACAATGAGCAAAGTTGCCGGTTACTCTCCATCTCTCTCTGTCCCACTGTACGAGCTTGGTATTATCCCGATTGTAACAACAGAGTCATTCAAAATGTTTCCTGATACTTGACAATGCGGATGATCGCTTAACTGTAATTACCACATTGTCGAGCCGCTCATAACCGGCCAAGTAGGTGAACCATCAGCGATTCTACCTCGAAGCGGATTACGCCGGGGAAGATTGAAACGCTGACTGGCGAGATCGCGGATCGCGATACGAAGGCACGCTAACCATCATTGCGGAGCGTGCCAAATACTCTGCAATAAACTATACGTACGAATGGAAACGTATAGCTAAGAAGTGCGTGCGTGTATATGTAATACAGTTGAATTTAATGAAACGTTGGATTCCTTAGGATTCTATCATTTCGTAGGATGTTGAGCCTAAGCAGAACACTGTGTATAGGAAGCAGTTATGATCGCAGAGAGCAGGGAAGGGTAGCACGGAAAATCTGCATCTCATCGTATCGAAGATTCATGCTAATCGTGGCGGAAGGGATAATCATTAAGGACTCTTTCCAAAGCAATCAATCTCCGTGTAGCGCAAGAAATCACTCGTACAACCGAGGCGCATCCATTATATACGCCTGTTAAGCATGCATTTCCGGCCGCCACGTGGCTCGATTTCAACGTTTCACGTACAACAGCAGCTTTAATTATCGTTGCACGCGAAGGGCCACGTGGAAAAGGTCGGTGGGTGGCAATTCGCGATAAAATGGACCGACCGTCACTCACCTGTCGGGTTCGCACCCCTGCTGGCCTCAAAGAAACTGGCCGGGTTAACGAGACTACCGATACGCCTTGTGTCCAGGGGTAAATGTTTTAAACACACCCTTCTTTCTACCTTCCCTCGCCTCGTCCCGTTATTTCAGAGATTATAGGACGATTAATCGGTCGAATCCTCTGTCTCTGAACGACACGAGTGTAAAACGAGTGTCAGATTGGGCAATCAGGATGCCTGAATAAGGGTATACTTGAGGATGGTCAGTTCATTGTAAGCGCAGAGTGAAGAATATCGAGTTGTACGAGTATCGGGAAAGTTCCTGGTGGAAAAGTTTAAAGTAATGAACCAGTGTAGTAAAAAGTACTCGAAGTTTGAAGGTATTATGCAGTAATCCTTTTCACCGTTATCTACGGTAGGCAATTTATTGCATTCCGGGAACACGACATTATTATTAAAGGAACAATACATAGTTAAAGTAACAGCTAATCAATAAATACCATTAATTATAATTTCTGGTCTGTTAAAGTGCAGCCCATTAATTAGGTCAATGCATTATTCAACTATCTGGCAAAGTATTAATTAGTTTCTATTAACTTTAATATTTAGTTTGGTAGGTCAAATTTGTACCTTGTATCGAAACTAGGTAAAGTTTCAGTACGAGTTTACATGGGCCAATGAAATTCTAAAAGACTTTTAACAAATGCATCATTGTTCCGCAAGATCCACCAAATTCAACAACCATTTCGTACCCCACAATCTATTCTTCTCACCTGATTTCTCCCATTCTTTCCCTCGCCTCGATGGAACGATTGTCCTAGACTCTTTACCTAATTTACAAGCTAATTTGCACAGTGGTACGCTACAGAAGAATTTGAAAAGCACGTTAAAATTCAGCCTTGTGCGCAGAAAATAAAGCGACCGTGACTGTAGCGCATGTAAAATCAGACAAATCGTAATTTTCCTTCGTGAATTCCCAGAAAACAAAGCGCTAAATCACGCGGACCGTCGCGCGCATTTTTACCCGCATCGAAACAAATAGACTGGAATCAGCAAACGCACCGGAATTAAAACAGCACGGAACCAAATGGCAAAATGATGAGTATGTTAGCCGCCGCGTGCACAGCAACGCGAATTATAATCGGAATGTCCATTTCAAACGCGAAAAACATACCGGACACTCCCAGACGTGACTTGTTTTCCTCTGTTCTCTCTGTTACTGGAAGAAGCCTGCAATATTTGACCGCAGTTTCCCAGCTTCCGAGGATTGGAAATATAAGGTGGTCCAAGTGACGTGGGCATTGTCCAATTCAGAAGTGACACAGTGTATGATGACCCGAATAAACAACTTCCGTAAACGACAATCACTAACGAAAGCAATTTGGCTAATCGATGCTGTATTGGTGCAGGTATATATTTCAGGGATAAAATACACTTTGAATTATTCGAATTATTTGTCATTTCAAGATTTGCCTATAATCTTTCTTACCATGGGCCCAATTCTCTTTCTACTCGACACCAAAGTTTCCTTTCCATACCGGCACACTCGACATCTAAATTTGAATCATCCTTTGCCTACATTTCAGCTCATTATTATAATTCCCTTCCACCTGATATTCGGGGTCTAAATTCGTTCACTATGCGTCAGAATAACGTTCTAGTTTCTTTCTCTAATTTTCTATTTCTGTTTTTCTTCCCCAGTTTTAGATTTAGTTTAATGTTAGTTTTAGTTACGGTTAGGCTTCTAACAGTATTATACTGCAGCCTCGCCATTTACTTCGTTTGTCTTTATGAATTATTTCTTCGTATGTGTCAAGTAATAAGGACGAATAATAATAAGAATAATAATAATAATTATGAATGGCTACGTTCGCTGGGCCAGCCGAATAGTATTTTCAGGAAGCAGTAATTTGTCGAGTAGCCTAGAAATCTCGGCCGATAGAATCGGTCGTCCAGCAAATGAAAGATCTCCGGCTGAAACGGTGCGATTCTTTACCCCGAACATACCAAGCGACACAGTGGCCCGGGAAGGCCGTAACTTTGATACGGCCATTAATTCACGACTCGTTAAACTCCCAACCCTTCCGCGGCCGACACTTTTCCTGGCTGGGTATCGACGTTACGATCCAATTCAAACACGGCGACGTCCGGCCAGCGTTAACGCGTAACAATAACTCTGACGGGGAGCGGGAGGGGGAGGGGAGGCGCGGCATCCGAGAAAGGGAGGCCAGAGGATCATGATTCACGCTTGAATTTACATTTTAATTACATTACGTTTGATGGCGGTATTAATTTTATCGAAGCGACCGACCGCAGGAATTCCGATATCTTCGGCGGGCCATCGTCCGCGCAACCCACTGGCACGGCGACGCTTCTGTAATGGTGCACCGTAATAGATCAAAGCGAATCTGGCACGAATTAATAGTCCGGCAGGATGATCCGTCGAAGAATTATTGCCGCGTGCATGCCGGCCAAGTAGCGCACTGTACACGCGGGGAGAAACAGAGGGAACGGCCGTGGGGGTACGTGACGCGTCGCGACGCGCTCACCCGAGAACAATAAAAATATAATTCGATACGTGACCGGAGAAAAAAATATGTCGGGGGCAGGACATAGAGCCGGGCGTTTCTACGTGCACGCCTGGGTCCAGCCAACGGTCTCGATATAAAATTTCATTAGCACGAGACACTGGACAGTAATTAAACGTTCCGTTGCGACGACGGCGATCAACGTCGCTGCGTAACCTTAAGAATCCTTCGAAATTCTCCCGGTGCAGAAGGGCTTGCTGAAGGGAGCACGGGAAAATCGGCGCCGTTACGAGCCAGAGAGAATGAAATATTCATTCTACGTAAACGGTCGATTCCGCGGCCGTGATTTGCTTTTAATTACCGATTCGCTGACGACCGAGAATTATCGTTCGACCGGTGGTTCGTGACCCGCCGCGCTCGCCGCGTACCGTTTATCATTGCCAATTGTGTTTCTGCTTTCCGCGTGTTCCCCGTCGAGCACCGTCGAAAATCGTACACCGTATAATCGGCTGATATCGACGTGTCCCGTGGTAATTAGATTCCACCGCGGATTTAGACGGATTCGGCCGGGGTAACATAAGGAATCCGATAACGTTATAACTGATTAATTTCTGGGGGGGGGGGGGGACGCTGAGAATCGTTGATGGCAGGCAGAGTTGAGGGGCGACGGGGTGGGGCGGGGAGGATGAGAGACGGCTCATTAAATTTTCTAATTTGCTCGATGAACTCTCGGGAAAACAGTTATGCAAAAGTTCCACAAAGAAAGTATCTTCGCGTCGGCGTTCGGTCCGTTAATGCGCTTTGCTGCAAAGGCTGAGAGTATTTCCTTGACAAGAAAGACGCTGTGGCTTATTAAATAAACATAGGGTAGTTATGAACCCGCCCGAAGCTTTACGTAATAATGCGGCCTAACATGTGGCTAACGGGCTGCCGTACCGAGTGTTATGGAAATTTATTATAAAACAATCTTATTAAACACAGGCAAGCAAGCTCGTATGACCGCGGGGTTTGCAGAACGATCCGCCAGCGATCAAAGATACAGGTGGGAGAGAACGTTGCGCTGAAATCTGCCACATGTTCTAATAAACAAGCAACCGTTCCGAATCGTCCAGCGCATATTTTTCAAGCAGCGCTTTTATTTGCATGCTACAGTCGGCTTCTAGAATTTACATTTTAACTGGCAATTTTAACTTGACAGCCAATAAGCCACCGGGGAACAAAAAGCCAGCGTGCATCAGTGCTGTGACAGGTAAACGAGCATTCCGAATTACGCTGAGTGTATTTTAATTATTATTTTCTTACTCCTTGTGCAATTTTAAGCTCCACTCCGCGTGTCTTAGCCCGTCGCATGCAGATTTTCAATTTCATATGCTGCCTGAACGACTAGCGTATGCATTCACGTGAATTCTTGATACAAATTTCACAACCTTCCTGTGACTTTAAGTCGCAAATTTATTACGACTCTAGGAACCCGCTGGTCGAGCGTATTGCCGCGTTTCATTTCCTCGAAACGGTAGACACTCGCGATAAAACATTCAGTGACCATTCGAGGGAAACAAAAAAAAAAAAGATCGGCTAACCCGGATTCGATATTTATTATGCACGAAGCATGTACGGACGCGGAGGAATTGACGTGCAATAAGTGCTTGGAAAAGCAAATATGTATCTCGGCGAGCATTCAGCTAAATAGAATATTTTACGAGACGAGAGATCCCTGGCTTAACTTTTTCTTCCTGTCACACACGAGCCCTGCACCAATCCGCTTCCTTCGCCAATTGTCTCGCGAATAATAGCTAATCACTTTCATTAATTTTCAGGCAGCTTTATTAACAAAATGTCAAACCCGTCTTGACTCTCGGCGTAACGATCCGCCTCTCCTTCGTTTGAACGCACTCTCATTAGCATAGTTTCGGGGCCCGATGAAATGATTGGCTGCTCCGAAGCGACGTCTATTAATAATAACGATAAGGACGCTCGAGATCTCGTGCACGAATGATACCCCGTGACAAACTGTACGCCCGTGTCCCCATTTCCCGGACGAAGCGACGTTTTACAGCTTCTTCCCCGGATACGTCGTATAAATTCCGCTGAAACGAGACGCGATTTGACGCTCGGATGCGAGATAAGTCGCCGGAAACGAGAGCGACTCGAATGAATGATAGAGCCGCGCGGAGGAATATCCAAGGTGGCTGTTAATTAATGGGGGCATCCATCTGACGCCATTTTCCTACTCACCGGCCGACTTCCTTCCGGTTGCTCGCTGCGTTTCTGGGCCAAAGCGTAAACCTTAACGCAGCCCGTGTCTGGCCGATGCCACCGGCTGTCTGCATCGCCGACCAGAACGATTTGTAATCCGGCAAACCGTGCCCAAAGATTGAGAGTGCCCGACGGGTCCTACACGGCTTTGTATAAATTAGATCTGGCCGCGTCCCTTGCCAACACTGCCCCGCCAATTTCACCTGTGTACCCCCGTGCACCTAACAAGCCGATGTCTCCTCGGTAATTGATGCCAAGGTAGACCCGTCCCACCGTCGTTTTAACGATTCTTTCTCGTAGCAATTTCGCTCCGCTGACGAGTGAATACTCTGGGGCAATTTACACACACGAGAAGATTCGCGTGCCTCGCGTGGTGTTCAGGCTTCCTTTCGCCGCTGTTTCGAAGGCTAAACTTTAGTTGATGTAGTAGATATTTATGAGTACTAAGGCGCTCGTCTTATAAGTGGGAAAAATCGAGCAAGTTTTTCTTACGTCGAAACAAAAGAAGCTCGAGATAAAAGATCCGAGAGAACGCTATTGCTCGCTAATAATTAACGAAGACGGTCGGTAGGCGAGAATATTTAACTTCGCCAGGGAACGTGTTACTCAGGTGGGAGCTATAGGGAAAACGCATTATCAAGATAATCCTCTCCCGCCGGCAGGTGCGCGAGCGATAATGTGTTAATAACAAAGGGCACCGCTTTAACGTAATGAAAATCCAAGCTGCCTGGAACTTGCCATGCTTCTGATCTTTGTCAGATGGATAGTGAGGGGGCGGGATGTTAAATACGACGGGGATATTGAGGAGCTGTGGAAGGAAGAAGGTTGGTTTTGAGGTAGCAATTCTTTTCGATAATGAAGTGACATTTCTCGGTAGCTAATGTGACACTGGTAATCAATTAACAGCAAATTCTATGTAAATCTGTGAGGTGTGAGAGATCTAATTGCACGAAATTATATCAGATTGTGTAAATTATTTATGGGAATAATCTTTAACCGTATGTAACAGAATCGAGGGTATTGCCATTGTCACCTGTTTGTTACATGAATTTCGCATTATCATTTAAACATTTAATTATCGTCGCACCGTCATTTACAGGGGCGTATTGATAATTGTACCACTAATGACGCGCTCGTTTTTGGTAATGGATGTGTGAATCTCAGGGAAAAAGGCGATATAATGAAATTCACTCCATATATATGTGCTATAGCAGAAAAAATTAATTTTGCTGTCATATAGTGATTTGATGCGATTGAACACAGCTGCGATTCCATTTGGATGTTTCTCGCTATTGTAAGAGCCTTATTCTCTCATCTGCCAGCAATTAATTTAATTATCATTGCCAGCGAACTCGAACAAATAGAATAAATGAATAGAACCAATTATCAGCTTGCCTATTGACTATTAATCAACATAGAAATAGCGTTGCAGAGAACCTATTATATGAATTATTAACGATGGGTTGGAAGTCACTTTATGATTAGTCCCTTGGATAATATAATAAAATATAAAGCAGAAAGTGTTTGTGTGTTTTCTGTCGCCTAAAAACTTTCGAACGGTAAACTCTGTGGACACTAAATGTGTCCCAGATTATTATGCCTAGCTAATCCAGATGAATGTAACTATTTTCACAAGAAAAATTAATAATTTTTTTTCATAAAATCACAATCTTAGTTTCGAGCAAAACCGAGTAGTAAAGCTAGTAACACATAAGTATATATACAACTGCGGGATGTAATGACATATATACAGCTGCAATAACTGAGCCCTTTGAATTCAATTTCAGAATCCAAATGCATGCATAAGTCGTAAAGGTGCGACGACTAAATATCCAGCACACATTACGGAACGAGGTTTGTTAGAAAAAAGTAACCATTTACCGAGTTATCAAGTGTCACAGTCATATGATGAATTAAATGTGCCACCGGATGGAAAAAATTTGGAAACTCATTCGACTGGTCGTTAACAAGCTGCAGGGGATATTTTTCAAGTATCAACCCTCTCACAACATTTCCCAAAAGCGTAAACTGCGCTACCATCAGTTTATTTACTTTTTCTGTACTCTTTCTCCCCTCAGGTTTAATTTTCCTATTTGTTTACCGAGCTGAATTTTTCAGCAGTGACTTTTGCTCGCTTTTTATCCCCGTAATGTACCTTTAATTATGAAAATTTAATTTCACCGGGTGAATCCACCGGATAATGGCCCTTCATTAGCACACTGAAGTCAGGTAAAAGTTTATAACGAAGATTCATCACAATTCCAGCGATCTGCCTGTAATAACGCAATCCTCCCCCCTTCCTCCTTAATCCATATAAAATTTATGAAACAAATCGTTCCACGGCATAATGTTTAATTTAATAGTATTTAATTTAATAAAAAATGCAGCTGCAGAAGTAGGTAACTGCCGAGAGCTGTGAAAATACCTCGCCGAAACGAATACGCTTTAATTATTGTTAATCAAGCTGAATACATTCCCTCGTTCTTAAACGAGCGAACCTTAAAGTCCAATTTCAGTCGATATCGGTTTATCGTTAGACAAGCGGGCTACCCGTAAACGTTATTCTCGCTTTCGCGCAATGAGCCATGATTAAACTCACGGCGCTTAGCGGGCGTCGAACGGAACAGAAGGATACAACAGGGAACTAAACGCATAAAAAGCCGTTAATTCGCCCTGGGCGCTCGTTATTTTACTCGATTATGCCACTCGAGTTTCCATAAAGTTGTCCCTGTGCCGCATCGAACTCGCGCCTCTTTACTCGCTGGTTACTTGGGACGGGGGGATCAACTTCAACTTCTCTAGTATACAGCACTGAACTTTATATTGGCTTAATTGGTTTTAAAGGTGAAACTTTAGCTACGATTTTTGCCGCGAAACTTCTAATATTCGAACGTCAACCATTTGTACGAAAGTTGCTTTTAATATAATATTGTAGGGAATGCTCGAGCATCTTTAAATACCCAAATCCATAGATAGCGCATAGTTGTCAAGGTTGAGTTATTACCGAAGTTTTAATCAGCAGAATATCGATCGTTGTCTTTCAAGCTCCCTTACATTTAAAGTTGCTTCGCCAACTTCTTTAGCAAAAATGATTGAGTAATGAGAGTAACCTGTCAAGCCTATATTGCAAATAATTCCAACGCATGCACATATGTGACAACTAAATCATTTGAATGACGTGCGAAAGTAATCAATGTTGTCGCTGTTAATTCTAAAGCGGTGTTACGTTCAGCACGCCAACATTTGTCGGATATATTATTGTACATATGTATTAATATGGTATTACATAGTATAACCGCGAATACTGTAATAACATTCTGAACAAAATGTACCTATATGTGCTGCATTAGATAAACCAACCGAATCGCCTTTTAGCGTCTATGAATACTAACGCCATGCTAATATGACGAAATGGCGAAAGCTAGTCGCTTTGAGTCAATAGGATATGAGACGGGACTTTGCATTAATACCCCAAGTGGAAACGATTTATAATACCTACCAATTGTATATACCGATAATCGCGTTTCAAAGTAATTACAGCCAAAATATACCGTTTCGTGAATGATCTTTGACAGATGTACCTGAAAACCTGCCACTTGTGCGCTGTGCTGGTCCGATAGATGGAATTCATTGTTCAAATTGCACAATAACAGCGATCACGGAACTTTTTAATATTAAATCTAGATATATCAAACAGAAATACAGAATAAATTCCAACGAATTTATGTACACGTGGACAAGCAGGTACACAAGGAAAAAGAGGGATTGCACGGAATTTATTAAATTTTGCATTACAAATTTCGTACCATGCATTCCGTTTCTGTGTGACAGAGGAAAATTGTTATTTGGCCCTTTACGCGCAATTTTATTTGTCGGAGCATTTTTGAAATCATTGATCAGTGCGCGTATAGTAAAAAATAAATTATTTACTTATTGCCACCGCTGTGTACCGCGTGCGCGTTCAATCATGAAAGGTTTAACGTTTCAGAACTATCCGCTACGCGCTATCTATATGCATCTAGACGTTATATATTCTACTGTTTTATTTATTCATCTCTTTCTTACGAGCCAGCCCCGTCAGCTGACACCTACATGATATGCCAGAAAGTTTGATGAACCTTGAACTACGAAGAAGAATTTAATTGCTTGATACATGTTTCAATTCATGGCTATTTCAATATCGCTGCACATTTCTGCCGTGTAGGTAGAGACAAAATTCTATTTGAAGCATCACAGATCATTAGTGAAAGTGTGTTAAATATAGGGTTGACACGTAATTGTTTGAATCCAGTGTTTCCTAACCTTGTTTGAGTAGCGATCTCCTTTTATAATATTCAAATAACCTGCGACCCCGAGCTAAGGTAAACTTAATAAGCTAAAGAAACCACATTAAACATAGGTATTTCAGTATATAATTGCAACTCAATAATATTAAAAAAAAAAAAACAAGAACAGTGGCGACCCCCCAGAGAACAATCGCGACCCGCTTGCGGTTGGGAATCACTGGTTTAATCCACATGCAAAATAGCTTCGAGGAAAAGTGATACATTTTTCTAAATTGACCTGAAAAGCTCAATTACGTCGCAGGTCCGGCGAAAGAGGGAACCCACAGGCTCTTATATAATGCATTTTTAATCTTGCCACTTTTAGAGTCGAGTATCATTGTACCTACGAGATCAATAACTGAACGGTACACCCGTTCGCGGTACATACGCCACTACATTCAAGCTTGCAGACCCTTACAGGCCGCCGACTATCGCTAGCGATTCTTTCAAAGTTTCCCCGCAGGGAAGGCGCTTAAGTGTAGGGATGGAAAAGCGTGGAATGATTTCGCTAATAGGACACATATCTGATGGATATTATTCCTTTCATGTCTATACCGCCTGGAACGGAACAGCTCTAAAGACTTCGCTAACAAGCTTTTGTCGGCAGGCCTTTTGCTTGTTTGCCGGCGTTTAATGACTCTTATTACTTCTGATACTCGATAACAGGCGGAGTGATATCGGCGTAGAAACCGAATCGCGCCTCTTACGCCGAAAGATCGCGCCGAATAAAACGATCGGAAGAACTTTGGTCGTTACGCAAGCTCCGCAGAACAAAAGGAGGAGCCGGGCACACGGAATTGCTCAGTCTAAGCATAGACGAGCTCCGTTCGAAAGTGCAATTGCGCTTGTCAGAACTTATCGAGTACCTGATCTCGTTACTCATCCCACTCCCTTTTCCCTCCCACGCCTCCTATTCTTCGCCCCGCCGTTCTCCGCCCACCCTTTGCACGCTGTTCTTCCCCCCCCCCCCCCCCCCACGCCCTCGTCCACCGTCCTCCCTTTGGTTCCTTCGGTGCACCGACCTTCTTTAAAAGTTGATCTAAAACATCCATTAACGATACCCCCGCCCGTGGCCCTCCTTTGCCAGCTTCGAGAACGGCAATTTGTACTGGTGCAACGAAACGACTGGATAACGACGGTCGGGCCCCAGTGGAATCAAGAAACGGGCCCAGCCCCGCTCGGCGGAATGCATTTTCCGTGGTCGATATTGAAATTTCCAGATACGTATCTCACGGTTTCTATCTTATCACTTCCACGTTTTGAGGAGCAGCAATATGGCGGACGGGCATTTCCATAAGCGAATTCGGGGCCACCGAAGTTTTCCAAAATCGAGTCGGTCGATTCGGAAAACGTGCGACCGCTCTGATGGAGACTAACTTACTTCCAGCCGCTCCCATCGACCATTGATATACGCTCGCGCTCTCCCTTGCATTTTAGCGAGAGAACATCCTGTCTCATTGAGTAATGTTATCAAACATGAAGTTTTATCGCTGATGAAAGTTCCTCCTCCAGGCGCCGTTTGCCGCGGAGTGGAATGCAAGATGAACTTTCGCGCGGAAAGTTCCCCCGCGCCTTTTTTACCGTGGGCGAACGAATTCGAGGGTCCCAATGTGTAAAATTTGTCCATAAGAGAACGAAGTTAGAAAATGTTGAATGAATGATGATAAAATATTGGATAACACCTAGAATATGCTAATTAGGGCAAGGTTGCTCAAGTCGTACCTCTTAAGAAAAAAACCGTATAAAACTTAGGATTTATCAAATAAATAGAAATTAAATGGGTTATTCAAAACTTGTGTTAATATTGTTGTTATTTATTATAACGAGATTAGAAAATCTATATGCTTTCATGAAAAATAAACTAAATCTTTAAAAACTTAGTCGTTCCACCTACAGTCTAAGTCGTACCTAAGAATTCAATTAAGCCACAATAATAATTAAAACATATTTTGTATTAATCTGTTTATATAACACATAGGTATTCAGTTAGTACAAACATCACATACAATTTTTTTTGTTCTTTTGCCAACTCCAGCGCATACATCGTGCACCCATGGTTTGCATTTCAAGCATTGAATCATATTTTCCTTCCGATCTTCTCCACAAATAAAACAAAACCAATCGCTTTTCTTCTTTTTAATTTTTAATGTCAATTCCTTTTTATTAATTACAGATTTTCTCTTATTTGCCGCATTTTTTATGTTTTCCATATTCTGCGTTGACGTTATTTCGACTGACGAGGTAGAGCATGCACGGATTTCTTTGTATTGGTTTATGACGGGATTTAATTGCATATTTAATTGCAGTTTTATTTAGTTTATAAGCGCGTCCGTTTCTTCCTCATGGATTTCTTTGCTTTCTTGTGTAACTACTGCAGGGGTCTAGGGTAAAGGGTCTTCAATCACCAGTGTAGGAGTGCAAAAATCATCATCATTAAATTCATGTCTGTTGCATGGCCATATACCGGTAGATTTAAAACCATTCAAAGCAATATCCATACGGACTGATTAAAACCAAGAAGTAATTTCTTAAGTCGTACCAGTACGAGTTAGGAATCTCATACGGGTACGACTTAAGACACGGCACATGTTAAATTGAAAAGTAAACATAACTTATCATTGAACAAAATTAATAGGATTTCGTTTCGACCAAACGATTATGTAAACTCTACTGAATTTATATTTAATAAGGAACATAATTTTATCCAAAACTTATTTGTAAGATTAACTACCAAACATATGCAGAAAATTGAAATAAACTTATTTGATGAGAGGATTTATAACGAGGTGGTTCACAGCAGACGAACAATACGTAAGGCAACTTGGTTGACTCAGATGTATATTTTGTTGCCGTTGTATGCGCTCTAGTCGCCATAGTGCGTTCAAAATTCAAATGGTAGGGTAACTGTACCTAATATCGCCAGTGTTCCTAATATCGCCACCCCCTATATCTCGCAAAGTAAGCACTAAAATTTATCGGTTATGCACTCAATTAGAACCTAACCATATGCAGGAAGACATACTGTAATTGCAGCGTCATGTGATCAACAATTACAGAAAGAGAAGTATTTTAGTGAATCTTAACAGTGTAAAAATTTATTGGGCTGTCACAATTTTACATCCCATTCGGAGAAGGTAAGTCTAATAATTCCGTAAATGCAAGAATATCTACTAGAAAAACCTAATTAATGATGTAGTTAAGGACTGCAATCGATTCAAATAGTTTTTATAATGAAAATAACGTTTTTCTTGTAGCAGTATGTGTGTTCCCAATACCGCCTACCGTTACTGTCCCGCAAAAATAATAAAAGTCCATGTGAAAATGACTTTATTTGTCGAATATGTACATCGGAACGTAAAAAATAAAATACTTTAAACATCTATATTTTTAAATTCCATATTTTTAAATTCTATATTTTTAAATTCTATATTTTTCTAATAAAAATAAAATCAAAGATGGATAAAAATACATTTGTAGTGCAGGAAATAATAAAAGCACGTGTGAAAATGACTTAAAAAACTCATATATACATGAATTAATCAATTTTTCTTGAGGTGGCGATATTGGGTACACTTTTTTCAGGACCCGATTTTTGTATGTCTCACGTTTTTTAAGTCCTAATTAAAAATTTGTAGGTTTCAACGATTCTAACTTATACTACATGAAAGATGAATAATTTCTCTTTACATTGAAACAAACGACATGCAAAAATATCAATTATTGTTCAATTGATAGCGATTTAACTTTTGCCTGGCGATATTAGGTACAGTTACCCTACGACTTAAGCAACCTTACCCTACTTTAAGAAATATACGATTAAAATAACCAGTGAGTGCTATTTCAATCTCCATTCCTGGGCACATATATTACTCTGTCCCCAATGTAACGTTCAATATCGCGATTTGCGAAAGTGCAGATACGGGTGCCGGGTAGTCCCGAAACCTCTCTGCCGAAAGGCGACGGCAGGCCTCCTTTGTAAGGATGCGTAAAGGAACGTACGTATATGTATAGAAGGACAAGGAGCAGTTAAGCCGTCGCGCCAGCACGTGCCTCGCTCCTTTGCTAATTAAAGTTTCATTCTTTTGATCCTGAAAGCGCCACCCGACAAATAGAAGAAACTGTCGATTTTCCGGAAGAACGGTCCGCCGAGCAATTTTCCGTGATAGTTCACTCCCCTTCAGCCGAGTCTTTTTCCCTTCGCTTTGCCGTTGACGTCACTCGAGCGCCTTGGAAAAAATCTATTTCGTTTAAAGAGCGACCCGAGCATGGCGTCGAGTACGCTGCTGCCCCTCGATGACTGGCTAATTCAATTTTATTAGTTCCCCGCTGACGAGACGGAGCGCCTTGCGTCATTACACACTCATCAAAGGCAGATCAAGTACCAAGAAAGAGCGTAAAGGTTTGCCTCGCGATGGATCCGCAGGCTTCGCAAAGGAATCCCTAAACGAGTGACCGAAGTGCCTCGACAGTCCATACTTTACGCCATTACCCGATTACTTTGCAGGTAGCAAAGGAATTATTAGACAAAACGCCAAGAGAGCAATCGCTGGACCATCAAAAGACGTTCCTTATGAATAAATCAAAGCATCCCTCATCGTTCAACCCAATATAACGATTCATTTTCATTCAATCGCGCGCGGGCGCACACTGCCTCTGCAGGTTCAATAGAGCATACCTTAATATTTGATTTCCAACTTCCTTATTCGCCACTCGCGGATTCTTTCGTCCCATTGTAGAACGCGGAGAGTGGCGCGCGACCTCTGCCGACATAAGGAGAGCCCGCATTTATCTGGACCAAGCCGAATAGAGATTCTATTTTTGTATGGACAGACATTATAGTAGGTCAAGACAAGTTGCGCGGAGGATAGGAGATTCCTTCCATTCTGTGAAGCCGGGCGAGAGGGGTGGGGCGGCGGGGGGGGGGCGCGGGGCCTGGAAGGCAGAACTCCAATATTCGGAATTTATAACCCCTCGTAACTCAGTCGGTTTCTGCACCTAATACCAACCGCCCTCCAGCAACCAGTGCCCGCCCCCGCCCGCATCCTGCTGCGGGATGCCTGAAATCATCTTATCGCTGCGTTTCGAGATCATTATGCTTCCTGATATCCACAGGAAATTGAAATTTCCAACGAATGGCCGCGACGGCGAGAGTTGTTGCCCGGCTCCCCGCGGACAGGGGAAACGCGCGGGACTTTTCAACTCGGCTGCTAGAGGGGGCGCGGACTTGGCAACACGACGGATGTACAGTTTTTTCGGGCTAACCAGCTAGGATGTTCGATAACGCGTGATTTATCGACACGACGCAGGAGGTACAGGAAAATGTACTCACGGCCGCTGGGTTTCGCGCGGTATTTAGATGTGGATAATATGAAGGGTAGCCGGATTCCAGGTTTAATAAAAGATGGGCAAGCTTGCGGGAAGGGAAAACGCGAAGAGGATATCGGTGCTCTGTGTAAAAGTCTTTTTATTTCGCCTTTGAAAGGGAAGAGCCAAGAAGAATTTTTAGATACTGTAGACTTGAAGTACGACAAGGCTTCAGTGGGAAGACCTTCGGTGTCGTATCCCATTACGACATACAACGATGGTCAAAGGGAGGTTCAAGATGTGAATACGTAACGAAAACATGATGGTCTGAAACGGGTCATGCATCCATTCACTGATTCGGGTAAACTGTACAATGATTGGCACCCTAAGCCTAAATCCCAATTGGAATGTCTATATTTTTTATGTATGAATATCTATTATGATTGTCTATGTTTATGGATTTCTTATTACAATAAAATATCTCGGGTACCTGTTAAGTCTTTTATTTTAAAAATATTCAATGAAAAACAAAAATAGGCATAAAAGTACAATCATTGGCACCCTAAAATTTGGGGTTGTATAGGAAAACATATGTAGTTAAAAACAAAGTGTAAAGTGTTTAAACAGACTATTTCATTCATTATTAAATACCTGCAACACTTAGTAAATCTGAATTTAAATCCATTATTTAGTTATAAAGCAACAAAATATACTTACCTACCCCTAAAACTCAGCCCTTTGTCCCACATTGTGGTGTTGCCAGATGTAAAATGTGTAGTTCAACTACTGGACTTTGCTATGTTGTTGTGAAAGAAAAATAAGAAATTGTAAAAAAAAGTACTTTTTAAGCTTGTGCTTCTTAATATTTGACTTTTTAATCAGGAGTGCCAATGATTAGTGCAGTGGCAGCATTATTACAGTTTACCCTGCCTAGAAACAACATTCGCCGATGTTGAGATGTAGTGAAAAGAAGAATCTGCCGGCAGGTTACGAGATCCTGAAATGAAGCAGCCTTTATTGATTTCGCAATTCGTGCTTAAGTGCGTCCTCGGGCAGCCGGTGAGGTATTATACCCCGATAAATTCGCGTAACCGCATATCTCAGGGCAATCGTGGTACATAGTCAGAGGCGTGTTCCTTGAGAAAAATATAACCTCCACCGGCAGATTCCCCGGGGCTCTATGTATCCGCGTTTTTCTGCGCTTCCGCCTTCGAGGGCCGCTGCGGAGCATTGCTTCCAGCAATTTCTTCCCTCTCCCTATCCGCGCCCAGCGGTTCCTTCTCCTTTCGCGTTTTAATGGGCAGTCGTAAAGTACAGGAAAATTAAAAATTCATACCGGGGAGAATTTAAGAGTCCCCGTGTACGTACAACCGACTGCATTTACCTCGGTCGGTCTCGGTCTCGCGTGTATTTGCGCGTCTTCTTGGCCGCCTTGTCGCTCGAGGCTTCTCTTTTCGCACGTTTCTGCCTCTCCCGTGCTCCGCGGGCCCCCCCTTGTATTTCTTTTCCCATTCTTTCCTTTTTTTTTTCCTCTCCCCCCCCCCCCAGCCCCTTCCCGGAGCGCTCGTACTTCGCCCGCGAAGGAGCGGAAGCTCGGCACCGGAAGCCCTGGCCGGTGGGTGGCGCGCGAGGAGAAATACGCGCAAGGTCCCGACGTTTCCGTGGAAATCCTTTCCGCGACCCACTTTCACGCTTTTCACTCGGCCCGCGACCCCCTCCGACCACGCCACTCGCCCTCCCTTCTGCACAAGCTTCCGAGTCGTTTCGCGCCAGACCTCACTACCTACCCCCCGAAGGAATGCCTTTGAGGCGATCCCCTGAATCGATAATAATCGGATATCGAACGGGCGCTGGTCCCGAGGAATTTTGAAGTCTCTTACATTGCACGACTCCCTCGTGTCCTCGGTGAGGTGACTTTCATTCGAAACTCGTCGAAATCTCGTAATACACCGTTCGTTCGTCGCTCGTCGTCGTTTCCAGCGCAAAAGTAATGCATCGAAACTGGTGCTGTATGGGGATACCATCGATTGGTTCATTAAAAAGTAATTTTAAACGATAATCAGTGACTGGGGAAGCCCCTCATCTAGGTTTTGTTAACACCTGATGTTGCACTCCCACCCTTGTTATCAGACCTTGAAGTCTTCATCGGTGATTTGTTATCATTAGCGGCTGGTGATTAAGGTAGATTAAAGTAGCCGTAACCAGCCACGCTTAACCCTGTGGCTTTCCTGGTTGGTCAGCGAGGAAATCCGGGATTCGCCCCCCCCCCCCCCCATCGGTGCCAACGTACCAACAATAATATTCCTTGGCCCGTTATGCGCATTTCCCTGTTACAGGCTTGACGTATCTCGGCTACCGTCAGCCCCACCTGCTATTATTGTTGCTACTTAACAGTTATCGCGGGACACGGGGACGTCAGGGGATTATCCTTCGTTTTCCGTCGCGTCGGGGGACGACCGATCGAAACAACCGAGACGTCTTGACGCGAGATTACACGGAGGGGTGCGGCTGATACGACGGGTACAGATATGTGCGACTAACAGTAAGTGGTTTCTGTAATATCTGAAAGTGTATCCGTGGATTTTTACGAAATTAAATCGGGCCTGCGAATTGTTTAAAAGTCTGTAACGGATGAGTATTGAATAGAATTCAACCGACTAATGTCAATCAACTATTCAAGGAAATCAGTTGTTGCAGCAGCCCTCCCCGGGAAACACAGTGCAGCCCCCCTCCCTTGGGGACGCACTTGAATAATTATTGTTATTGTTATTATTATTATGCAATTTTTCACGCATGAATAAAATATATAAACATTTAATTGTCGATATTTATTATAATTTAATTAATTTCCCTTACATTTCTTTAACGTTTCCGTAAGATCCTAGTAATATTACTGAAACTGGAATAATTCCTGCAATATCGCCGAAACGGTGAACAAATAATTCCTGCAATATTCCCGAAACGTTCCATGAAAAATTCCTGTAAGATCTCCGAAGCGTTCCGTGATCATTGCTGAAAACTCCCCGAAACGTTCCGTGATTATTGCTGTAAAATTCCGAAACAATGTTTCAGAAATATCTCCCGCAATTTACTTGTAACGATTCCGAGACATTCCGTGCAATGTATCCGCAACGTTCCCGCAACGAAGTGTGCTGTAGGGGCAGGCGAATTTACATTCCGCTGAATTAACGGAGCTGCTTTGCTTCCTCAGGTGTGACCTACAGTTCCAAAGAAGCACCCTCTTATCTGAATTCCAGGCCTCGTTAACGTCGCAGCGAGCGTATCGAGAGAAATTATTGCGCACGCGATTAAATATGCTCGATAACGAGATTTCAGCGGGCGATGTGGTAAATTTGTCGCGCGGGGAACCGTGCTGGGCCACCCCCTACGCGAGGGAATTCGCGTTGCCACATAAATACAAGGAGTATCCATGCATGGCGGCGCCCAACCCTTCGCGATTCTTCTCTTCTTCATTAGCGAGAGTGCGGTTATTATTATCATTATTGCGAACGCGCGGGGCCCCGGTAATGCAATCAGAAGACCGCGGGCTTCGCCAGACAACCCAGCTTCTAGAACAGTTTTAATTGGCGGCAGGGCCGACGCCAAGTGCGAGATCGCATTCAACTTTGAATTACGGAGGGCCTCAAAATCTGAATGTGCATCGACACGGGTGGAATTTTCCCACTGCGCTGGGCGCGAGCTGTCTGAAAGAAAGCGGAAAAATAAATTGTTCTTGTCCACGTCACCTCGACTTACATAACGCTTTCGATATTCCCGTTTAATTTTTTACTAGCGAGGGAAATTTACGGAAAAGTCGTGGATGCGATTCGAGCTGGACGAATTTCTGACAAACCAGCCGTTTAGAAGGATGCAATTTTTCGACACCGTCATTTATCATGTTAACATGCTTCTAACAGCGACAGCCAACAATTTTTAAGCCATAGGGTGGCGGTAATCCCCTGTCCTCCCGGTTCCATGGTTACTTTATGATCCACACACTTGGGCACACACATGCGGCCACTCACCGAAAATATATAGCACGTCAGCGGCTCGTTTCAAGTGTGCCGCACGTCCCTATTACCCTAGCATCCCTAATTTAGTGCTTGCATCAACAGAAGGGAGTAAACTCCTATATTCGGCCGAAGGAGAACCTGTTATAGCCGTCGAGCAAGGCGACGAGGATGTTCACATGAAAGAAGCCGGCGTTTATTTCAAGTGAACGGGGTGGCGTGCTTATTTAGGCTTAACTCTAAATTAGTTAGTCGCGTAGGGAGGCACATAGCAGTCCCTGGGGATGGCTTTGAAACGATTACGTTAACGGAGCCTCGTATACTCAATAAGTGGTGAACTTTATTCCGATTAAAAATTGTCTTTCATTTTGATAATCTTGATAATTACAAGAAATACGATATAGCAGTCTAATATATATATTTGGAAAAGTTTTTGTAATGTATTTTTGTTACAAAGGTTGGTGTTTAGACCGTAAATACTCCCTGTGGACAGATCGTGGCCATCAACAGCGGTGGGGTGAGCTGGAGTTCTATTTTTCCACGAGAAAGGAAGCTCACGTTTTCTCCCAGTAATCGGATTTCAAGCGACACGCACGCGTCAACAGTTCCCCGACGAAAGTGATTCGTCATGGCAGCTGAAACGATTCTCTCTAAAAACGTCGAACTCATCAGGAGAATCTGTTGGACCCGTCGACGCCTCCTGTAATGGAGAAAGTCGGTTGCCTGGCTGACGCGTACCTCGTAGCGGCACATTCTTCTGGTCCTTAGCAAACGCCAAGGCAGCGTTATTTTAATTAAACCTAAACACACGGTGGAGTGGTTTTCTGTGCTCTTTCAAATGACTGTTCCTTCCATTCAAATTCTAACTACGTGCTGCAGAAGTTACCGGCTTCGTAACAGCGGGACCGCGTTTCCAGCCGCAAAAATAGCGGAAACGCGGATGAATCTCGTTTCGTCGAGGCGGCATGAATGGCCGTTAACGCACGAATTTCAAATAACTTCCGTAGTCTATTTAAGCTTCCATAGAATGGAGCCGTTTAATTTTACGCGTTAATTCGAGAACCAATTATTGCGTTCGAATAGACGTACTTGCGGTACTTGCGGAGGAAAACGAAAAGCGGAACAATGAAACGCGGTGGAAGTTTGAATCGTTACTCTGTAAGCAATTGAGGACCCTGCAGCGAGAGAGGTGCAGCTCCATTTTTGACAATTTTTCTGTTACAACGTGTAATATACGCATTTGTAAAAAAATGAACGATTTATTGCAAATGTTAAATTAACACCCATTGAAAAATTTCCCCAAAAATAGAAATAAAAACTTATCACCTGTTTATTGTGTGAAAATATATATTTTTCAATTAGTGCCCTGTTTTTAGTGTTAAGTTAGAGCAATAATTTTATAAACAGTTTTTCTAATTCACGCGAAGTTGGTAAATATGAAACTGCACCCCTCTTGCTGCAAGTTCCTCAATTCCAACGCTTGCCATTCGCGATATTTGATCAACCGGAAACCGGCCGCGACTTTAAATTACAGATTACACGAAATCGCTGTTTATTATCAATTTATGCACTCGCAACCAGCCGATTTCTATTACAGATTGTTGCAACACAGCCGCCGGTGTATCTAAATGCTGCATTATTCTTAATTCGGCGTTTCGATCGTAATTAGAAGCAATCTTTGCATCTCGGATGCCCGGACACCGTATAAAGATGCCGTAATCATCGTAATCTTGTTATATCCGCGGACGGCGCTTTAAAGCCGAATTTCGATGCAGAGTGATTTAACCTGCACTTTACGTCACGACGCGCTTGTCTTCGATACAATTTGCATGCATTCCGCGCGCCTCGTTCCGATACACTCCGTGGACGGGTTACATATTTCGCGAGCGAGGCGGTCGGTTGGGCAGAAAATTATCGAAAAAGAAGAGCGCAGGTTTGCACGGAGGAGGCGGGCAGGCCGAGTCTGTGGCAGCGACGATGATAGCGTTAATGAAGATTGGACGTAGACAGGCTACGCGAGTCGTCATTATAAAGCCATTTAATGAGTCGGACACGAGGGCACGCCATCGAATGTTCTTCTTTGTATTCATGGGCTGGTCAAGCTTTAATGCATCCTTCGCCCTGCGTTCGGGCGATCTCCATTTAAAACGATCCACGCATTTAAACGTTCTTGTCGGCTCTCGTTGTCGCGTTCCCCTGTTTTTCGCTTGTCCTCTTTGATAACCGCTACGAGCCCGATGGGTTCGCCGTGTTACAAACTCTTCCAGGCTCGTTCAAACCGCGTACCTTAATTACGCATTCAGGCCTCGGCATCGTTCGCTGTAATTATAAACTTCGTCATGGAAGTGACTCGACGGGCGAGCGTTCTCTTTAGCCACCGACTGCCTTTTGCACCGTGTCATCCAGATCGAATCGAACAAAGTGCTTGATTACTCTTCTACCTGCGCCGCAGGAGCGTTAATATATTGTGTACAAAAGGATGAAACCAGCAACGTTTCACTACGTTAGGAGGTTACGCCACCCTGACACCCTCAAAACAGCACAAAATTAGACGAAAATTTTCTTTGTGATACTACGAGGGTGAAAATTATTTCTATACTTTTTATGTTTACGGTATGTATTAATGAAGGTATTGTATAAATATTGTACAGAAATATTAAAAAATAGCCGAGTTATGTGTTGTCCCGCGAAACTTCTAAGATTGATCACTTTTTGCAAATCTTCTATCATAGATTATCGGGAGTACATACGGATTAGGGCTGGGACTATTCGTATAATTTACTATTCGAATATTTTACATATATTCGTATGCTACGAATAAACATCGAATATTTGAGTATTATACTATTCGAATACTGCTATATTCGAATACTGGTGTATTCGAATAGTATGGTATGAAGTGAGTTAAAATTAGCTTACAAGATTTCACCATGACAAATGAACCTTAATTCGAATAGTATTCGAATACTTAAATATTCAAATAGTATTCGAATACTTGGATATTGGAATTATATTCGTCAAATAATTAAGCAACTGAAGTATTCGAATATTCGAATACCGCAAAATTCGACAAATTGTCCCAGCCCTAATATGGATTATATGATTCATTAACAACTTTTTTTGCTACTGGCAATTTTAGACACAATTTAGGTTTAATATTTTTGACAAATTTTTCTGCTAAAAGTGATATTATCTTCAGATGTCCATCATTTTCACAAAATCAATATTTTGAAAAATCACTATGTATTTCTATTGTATATGTCATGTAAATAATGAAAATATTCGGTTTTGTATTCTAGGTCAGAGTACACGGGACTTCTATTGCTCGCTGTAGAGAGTAATTTTTCCAAAAACTGTCAGAATGAAAGAGCACCAGGAACGTCATTTTGTTTACAAAAAATAATTACAAATTTTTGTATATACCACAAGCCATGTATAATAAAGCGCATAAAAAAGTTTTTCATTTATTTTTTAATTTCGACCAAAAGAAATCTGAAACTCACATAGAATTTTCGGGCTTCTAAAGTAGCCTAACCCCTTAAAGCACAAACGCAACACGAACTTAAATTAGATAAGCAATTACTTCATAACAGGGTGTTAGTCGTACTTTCTGTTATATCACATTTCTGGTAAAGCGAATCCAACGAGGTGCGTCTGATTGGCAAAGAAAATTTCACGAATAATTACTCACACAAATTCTTACGCTAAGCACTCGGAGAACCGACGTTTATTCAATTAACCGAATAACGAGTCAGCAATCACGTCGCGTCAGTCGTGAAAATCAATTTGACGAGTGGCCTGCTCTCTTGGACTACTTTTTCCGCACTTAATTAACCATCGGGGGCTTTACTGTGCAGTCGGAACGGGCAGCGTCGGTTCGAGGTCTTCGACGATGGTGGCTGCTGGTGAATTTATCGCTTGATTTGAAATGCACCCGCCGCGTAATGTCCATTCATATCTCATCAGAGGCAACAGTGAATACTGCACCGGTAGAAGGTGGTGCTGGTCAACTCGAATGAATTCCTGGCATAGCCACCGCGGGGTTGAATTCGTTGGATGTAGGCGCAAGCTTTCACGTGCACGCTCGCTAGCATATGGAAATGGTCACTTTGGTTTGGACAAGAACGTATTTGCGCGTTGCTGAGGATTCGCTATGCATGCTCAATCTTCGGCCGCTCTGTTATACAGGCTTTCCATCAGCTGGCCTAGAGAAATACCGCGTTGATTACTTCTGAATGGGCCAATATGCTGAATCATGCTGAAGAAAGTGTTTGCATTCAAATTTCATACGAAGCTTAAAGAGCATGTGGCGTAGGAGATCGAGCCTCTATCTCAATCGAATTAATACATAAGAGAATATGTTTATTTAACCCTCGGTTGTCCCACCTACTTTCTCGAACGTCGTTGTCACACTGGGTCAATTTGACCCTGTCAATTTTCACTCAGTTGTTATTTAAAAACTATTTGTTAAATTAACTCTCAAAAATTCTGAGATAATGTTTCAACATTGTAGAATATACGCCCATCGTTGAAAGTTGATATTTAAAGTGTTATCGCGCATAAAAAAAATTTGAAGCAATAAGAGTTTCGACAAAAAGGTTTTTTGCTTAAAAAAATGCAGGGTCAATTTGACCCAAGGTGACAACCGAGGGTTAAAAGCGGAAATTAGGAGTTCTTCTAGAAAGAAAGGTACTTGGCAAGTTTCAATTCTGCTCGGTTCATTGGACGTAATGATTGTAATCCTTTCGCGTTGTTTCGTTTGAAGTCCTCTTCTACTCGGAATCCAATCCCCCAGCGTTGTTTACGTAATGATTATTTCAGTTGGAGGGCTTACTAGGAGTCCGGTGCAGAACTTTGTTACATTGAATTAGACAGCAATGTTCAGATTCGCGATTAGTGCGGATGGCAGCGGCAACTCTACAGTCGGGAACTTTCGCAAACTCTGAATCTCCGCTGCTCCGAATGTTATTCGAAATTCTGGACGCGCTTTCTCGCGGAGCGCGATGGGAGCGGCTTCCATTTTCGATGGCTTAGGATGAATTAAGATTTTTCGAAGTTAGTTCTCGAAACGTCAGAAAGTCGCGCTATGAATATCAAAATTGCGAGCGCCGGGCAAGCCGGCTGAAAGCTTTCGCGATAGTTTGCGAGCGTGGATCGGATCGATATGTAAATACGAGGGAAATGAACGTGAAGCGTGGCGGCAAGCGTTCAGCTAAGGAAACTGACATAATTGAAAGACAGGAAAATAATATTCCTTATCGCGAGCGAAAGCTATTAATCGTGTCTGGAACTATCGCTTGTTCCCCCGTCGAATCGAGCGGAAAGTCAGGCTTCGAAAGGCCGAGAAACTCTGGCGAAAATTGAGAAAAGCTTTTAACGCGAATACGCGGGAAATGAGAAAGAATGTTTCAGAGAAAAGGCACCCAGACGTTTACTTTGGATGATAAGTTAAAAACTCAGGTACGCTTCGGCCCGGTTCCAACAGAGATCCGGATTTAAATCGTGCCTCCGTGGAAAAAGTAATATCTGCGGCTGATCTCGCGTTCCCCGCGTGCTATAAAAATCAGACAGAATTTATCATCCTGAGTTACACGGCTAGATTAATAAAAAGAAACTGAGTTAGAGACTAAGAAGTTTAAACTCGTGCCTCTCACTTTTCCTCTAACCACAAACGCAAAGCCTGTCAGCATCCTCGCGCTGTTACACGCTTTGCCACCAACATTCGCGAAGAACAACCCTATTAATTAATCGCACAATACCAGCTATACAATTACATATTGCCAATCGCATCAATGCTACCCGCTAATAAAATTCTCCACGCATCCGCTGTCACTTTGGTCAACGAGAGCAGACGAGATTACACCATGTCATTTCCCTCCCGCCATTAATTAGCATCGGCCGAACATTTCGATTTAATGACGATCGGTATCGATCTGACCCGCGGCCACAATTGATCGCGATCATAACCCACTGAAACAGTGGGAAAGTGGCAGCTCGTCGTCGCGTAACACCAACGATCGTGGATCCTTAATTGGATCGGAGTTCACGGCAGAGGAACGCGTTATTATCATCGCCCGGCGATGCCTCTGCCCCTCACCTGCCCCCCGCACCCCACCCCCCTGCGCGTCGGTTTGTTATCTGGATACAAGCAACAAGCCGCACATTTGAGCCCCCGAGTAATCACACTAACATGAGATGCGGAGTCCGCCTCTACCCTTCTGAAACTACACTCCTAAAGTCTGCCGCAAGTTGGCCCGATGCGGTGTCAGCGCAGCACAGAAGGAATTCCCCGGTTAAGTACGTATCCAAGGCGCGCCGAGGTGTACCTGTCAATTGTGAGGGTGTAGGTGAGCCAGGAATACCTTTGGATCCCGGGAGGGTTAACCGCGACGCTAAGATAGCATTCAACGCAAACTCGGGGGCTCTTATTTTAATTACCCCGTCCTTCTGTGTTAGACCTGGCCCTAGCGTTACAGAGAGGGAAACAGCGAGAGCCGCGGCGGGACGGAGAGAGCGACGCGTCGCCTGTAATATGTTTCCTTCGCGGATTAATGCAGTTTACCTCGCACCCGCGTCATCCCCCCTCTCGTTCTCTCGTTGCAACGGCGTTTTCCTTGTTACAAGGAATCAAAGTTCGCCACTGCGGAGACGACTCCCGCTGTCGAGACTCCTCCGAGAGGGCGCGATTCTTATTCGGATAGTTTCGGTAATGTTTCGCACTCCCGCGAACGGGACGGCGAACGTTTGGGAATCCTCTGTTTCATTTAATTGCATTTTTCCCCCTTTCCGGCGATAAGGAAATGATGTGGTAAGTTACTTCGAGTAGCTAATTGATCCTGTCACGGCCGTAATCGTTACTCGGACCCTCGCGAGGCCTTTAAAACAGTGGATTCAGAAATTCCTCGTTACCAATAAATCGATAATCACCGAGGTACTTGTTAGCGCCGTCTTTCTGCCCCTAGAGCACCACTTGACGCGCTTTGTTCACACACTTAACTGTAATGACCGACTCAACGTTAATATCCCTTTGTACGTCTATTACGTGAGCGGGATAACGAACGGTGAACAAAGCTGCGATAAATGGCCCTCGCGTCGATGTAAGTCCCTTTACCGGATAGCGATCATTATTCTCTGGTTCCCCCCCCCCCCCCCCAAGCAATAGACACGCACTGAAATACTGATAACAAATCGGCAACCAGTTACGAATCTAACACTTTTGCACTCGGACTCCTCCATCGAGGGAAGATCGTTAAAAAAATCTCATTCACCACTCACGTCCGTTTACCAGCCAGAAAAGAAGAAGTAATTGTCGCAATTCGAGATAAATGCGCGTGGATGGGCGTTTGAGTAACGAGTACACGACGTGACGCGACCGGTTCATCGTTTATGCATTCCGTAGCGACGCATAAATTTTTCCGCTTCGCGAAAGGATCGGCTTTTTCTGCGTGGCCCTTTTTTTTCGGGCAGGGAGGCGGGCGCGTGACACGCATGTAGCCACGCCACTAAAAGCTACTCAATATTTGATGGCCAGCGAAAATGACTTACGTGCAATCCCCCCCTCCGACCTATACTTTAGCAAAACGCTGGGCGAGCGAATCGAGACGCCAGGCACCGAGATGGGAAAGCGTTTGCATGCAAGATCAATTGTTTTCCTCTTCGTCTCGCCGCGCTCCATCCGTAAATTCTTCCCCATCCGGCGATGTATGAACCCGAAACTGACCAGCCGCCGCGCGTACCCCCTTTTAATTACAGCTCTGAAAACGGTCTTTCTCATCGCCGATTCCTCCATTCTATCGTTCGACGGGCCTCTCCTATTCGAGAGCTAAACTCAGGCAGATAACGTTCATTTCCTTACCGAGGAGGATCGAGACGGGTGCCAGTGGATCTTGCCCCCAATTCGTTCAGGATGCACGGCTCGGTGAATCCCGAGGAAATGAACGGAGCCAAAGCAGGCCCGAAAAGGGGAAATTTCAATGCTGGAATTCGGTTAGCTCCGCTGCAGGATCATCGAGATTGTCCGCGACGGTTATTTCGCCGTTTGCTCGAACGCTACGCGCAAAACCTGTGGGATATGAATGTCTCAATTTTCCTTTAAACTTCCCTCCCCAACTTCCTCGATTAAACTTCTTTATCAGAGGATAACGGGAGAGGGGCTGAGTTGTGCTTTATTTACAACAAGTTAAACGCGAGTATGCAATATTATAGGGGAGAGGCTTGCAGGTTGCCACCCTTTAGCTTTTATGATCATAACTCGTCATAAAATTAACGAATCGTTGATTTATGGTATAAGTTGGAAAGAGGAAGTGTAGAGCTACAATCCCGAGCTGCAAATCATGTAAACTCTCGAAAAGGAAAAATTATACTGCAAACTATCGAAAGTATCTAAAATTGACTCCTTTGAAAGTTTGGCTTGCAGGTTGCCACCACTAGAAAAATTACTGAAAGTGTAAAAAAACTCAAGTAAAAACCTGATTCAGAAAACTTTTCAAAATTTATCAAATTTTATTGGCAGTCAATGGCCTTTTTTCGTTATTTGCAGGCGTTCGTTGCCGCGTTCAGATCTTCTTAACCTACGTGCTGTCATACTAAGAATGTATCAAAAATGTAAAAAAGAAACGAAAATATGACTAAAAAGCAATAAAAACACTTCACTTCAAACTCAATGACAATAGTAAACATCACATAATATAAAAACTAGCGGGAAAGAGTGAGGTGGCAACCTGCAAGCCAAAAAAGATGGCAACTTGCATTCCGACGCATTTTTGGAAAATATGAGAAAAAATTGTCAATTCATGATATGTTTAGAAATCTGTTTGGCATATGTAACTTAGATAAAAAAAAAACAACACAGTACGAATAGTTACCTCGAATTGTGGATGAAAATGTTCAATTTACGAGCACAGGGAAAACACACAATTTCAATAATTCAATTTTTTGACAAACACTATATCACACTTCGCTCAGCAAACACAGTGTTATTGCGTCTGTCCGCTCCAGAGGTTAATAAATAGTGACAACTACTCTTTTCACGTCGATGTGAGTCAAAGTTGAGATTATTACACTGCTAGAAAGTCGAAATACAGCAGGGGTGGCAACCTGCAAGCCTCTCCCCTACGAATCTCGTTAATACCTTGTAGCTTTTCAGACCGCATAGCAAGTGGGTTTCCTAAAAAATAATGGTACGCGAATGGTCTAACAGTGGATTGCTCCGAGTTCTTGATGATAGCGATGTGTACCAACACGTGTCCGTGTATTGAAACAGAACTCTGACAGAACTTCTGTAATTAGCTTGTACCTAGTATGGATAGAGAGTAATTTGCGTACAGTTCGCGGTAAACTGTACATTCTCAGGCGAACTAGTCGATATTACGTTTCGATTACCGATAGGGAAAAGACAGGCTCGCGTTCTCCGTGCGCGGAGCACGGTTTGCACAATGGAGCAGAGTCTGTGTCTTTGTTGGGTACCGTTCCGATTGGACTGCTAGAGTCTCTGCTTATGTTAGTTATGCCGGCGGATTCAGCCAGCAGCCAAAACTGCTTTGTTGGCACCGGCATATCAGGGTGTAACGAGCGTCTGTATTGACGTTCTATTCTGCTGCTCTCTCTGACCGTGAATCTCCTGTTTTCAACGGCCACTATTACCAGGGTACCTTTGTGTCTGCGGACCTAGGGCTTTACACATCGGAAAGTTTTCCTGATCCCTGGTGGAAGTTTATGGATAACAGAGTTAACTGTGCCTCACGTCGAGGTTTCAGCACGCGAACCGTACAGCCGTTCCTCTCACTGGCAACTGGCGAGTTTAAGCCTCGTTTAACGGTGCCCCGAACACCACCTTAATTTCGCTACGTAGTAGGTACATATCACATTTATGCGAATCTTCTCGAACTTTCTTCATCACCGCCAGCTAACGGACAACCGTATAATTCTCCGGAACCAAACGTGCACCTTACGAGTCTCCCCATCGACTACTTAGCTTTCTTGCCGTTGCAACAGCTGAATCTTACAGACGGACATGTTTATGATTTAAAGAATTCGTTGCTTTATGGAACTCCACCGAAGGGAGCTGGAGCCTCTCTTAGACCCGGATGAATCTTGCCTAGCGTGCAATTCTGATCCGTTCTCGGTTCGATTACGGCCCGAGGACCTCTTCCGACGTTGCGCTGCAAGTCATGCGTGCAACGCCAGACATCCGCCCCCTTGGAAGTACGTACCCAAAAATCGTGCGCATTCCGATCGATTCGACGATTCCCGGATTCCAGGCCGTGGATCTGGTCGTCTAGGAATCCAGCGGAGCGAACAAGGAGCACCGATACGCCGTGTGTCCGTCGCAGCAGCGGGCTGGGCGCGCTCGAATCATTATCATGCAACCGTCGGAGCCTCGCAAACGACGACCCGCCGTGCAGTCGCATCCATCTTGCCGGTTACTCGGCAGGAGACGCGAAATCAGTTTTATTGTATCTCTCCGTGCTTGCTCACTCGCCTCGCGTATGGATGCAAATTTGCTTCATTAGGGTATCGAGGATACGACGTGGCCCGAATACGATTTTCTGCGGAGATGCCCGCGGAACCCCTCGTCGGATATGGCGAAACGCACCAATTAAGACGAGGCCTATCGCGTGCCCCGAAACGTAAAAGGAGATCATCCAGGAATGGGACGAACCTTTCTCTGCTTCCACGGGCGGATTTCGTGTTATGCGACTTCGTCCTCGACTCTGGGGCCGAGCCCGATTCATTCGAACGAGATGCACAGAGTGCTCCAGGAATCGGAGGGATAAAATGCACCGGATAGCTGAGTTTGTGAGAGGACGTTGAAACACTTGTTCCTGATTCAAGGGTAACGGGAAAACCGAGATTGTCAATTTTTCGTGACGTTGCGATTTATGGATTATTTTGTTAGTGGCAACTGGGACTATGGAATTGTCGAATTACAAAGGGTTATAAAGTTCAAGTACCCCTGTAAGAGAAGGTTAAAGGTTTGGTGTAGTGGTTAAAAACAGGAAATGTCCACTCTGCACTGGAACAAAATACGAAATGTCCCCACTCTTTTCCTAAGTAGGGTAAACCAACCAGTGAATGACCGAATTGTTGAATTTATGGACCTTTGAGATTAATACTTGAATATATTTATGTATAACAACAAAACAACTGTTGAAATTGCATTTAAATTTATTTTTCTTGAAATTTCTATAAAAATAATTACTTATTCTTATCGTAATTAAAAAAAAACGATTATAAAATGCAAAACTTGTAGGAGCCCAGTAAATGACCGCATAGTTTTAATAAGAATTGTATTTATTAATGTTTGCTTAATACGCGTAACTAAAAATATGGGATATTAAAAGTGCAACTACACTCCATTTATAAACATATAATATTTTAAAATTTATAATTGACATTTCTTTGCCCAATGGTCATTCAATGATATGCGGTCAATTACTGGTTGGTTTACCCTACAAGCTTTTGTTGTCAAGGTAATACAAACAATTGTTTAAGAAGTAAATTATATAAGAAAATTAAATTCATTGAATCTTATTTTTTTTCTGATCTTTATTAAAACTTTTTTCCTGATTTCGCTGCTTTTGTGACATTCTCTGTTTCTCCCCTTACCCTTCATTTCAGGGGCTTACTGTCATCTGCACTACTTAGGCAGTCAGATCGCTCGAAAATCAAGTATTTTTATATAAAAATTAATTGTAAGAAGATGAAAGCAAGTACAGACTTTTCCTTTTACGCAATGTTTATTACTCTCACGCGGGGTAAAAAAGTTTTTTTCATACATATCTATTTCAGAAATGGCGCCACACGAGGTTGATTATACAGTATTTTAGAAAAAGTGGTTGGTTTTGCACTGATATTTAGCTTAAAACTAAAGATACAACGGTTTCCGTGTAATACGTTTCTTCTGTAACCTGTCACTTCAACCTGAGCCTTGGAAAAAATAATTGAACAAAAATTATTAAAATAGCGGCTAGCAGAAGGCGATTTCTACAATAAATGTCGAATTTTTGGGGTGCACAGATATCTATTTCCTGTTTTATCTCGGAAACCAGAGTTTTTACACTTTAATGTTGAGGTGCATGAAAGGAAGGAATATATTTTGAACATGCTGTAAAAACTTCAAGTCGATCCGAACCTCCGTTTTTTGTAGCCGCTGCAAAACCACAGAAAATACGACTACGCATAAAAATGTATAGTTTATTGTATTAATAAAAATTACCCGAAAATACTAGTCATAATTTGTCTCCATATCCTTGCAATTAATTCCCCCAAAAATTTAAATTTTTACCAAATCTGACTGCCAAATCCCCTTAAAACAACGTGGTCAACATTCTGCAATGGAGGGGTCCATATTTTTCCCCAAGAAAGAATACGAAGTTTGAAACTGTGCCATCGTTGAACATCCTTCACATTTCAGTCGGCAACAAAACGGATTTCGAGTACTGATATTTTCAATTCGCGGTGCCCTCGTTACGGAGTCTTCGTTTCATACCGCTGGTTCCGAGCGATTAAAATCTTTCCCGATTATTCTCCTCGATTCAAGCCGCGACAGGGTGATTCTGATACATTTCAAGCTGAACGAGAAGGGACGAGGGAATTCGGGGAGCGAGCGTCCTCTCGATGGGATTGAAACCCACTCTCCGCTCGTATCGCGGTCTTATTAAAAGGTATGTGAACATAATGGGGCGCGCTAATGAAGACGAAGGCCATCGCGTGCCCAGAACGCGAAAGAAGGGCCCGACGAGATTTCTGCCTCGTTCACTGGACCCTTCCGATTTATATTTACGTACTCGAGTCACGTACGTTGCGTGCGGAACGAAAGATCGCGACTACCAATTTCACGAGTGCACCCGCGTTAAAAGGCTGCCCTTCGATCTCCATCCCCTTGCATAAAAAGGTGGTAAACCTGATTAATTCCGCGCTATCCTTCTCGCTGCACCGTCCTCGTCACTGGAGAAGTGACTCTCGTTACGCGCTATCGGCCGTTCCCTCCGCGGGCACGCAGGTGTATCCGTCGAAATCGTCGAAACGTTAAACGCAAAATCGATTCGAGGCCGTGTAACGTCTGCAAACAAACAGATCGAGCTTCTTCTGTTCCAGGTACAAGCGAAGAAACAGGCGGAAGTTGGCCCTGAAAGTTGCAACAGCTGCGATACGGCTGTTTGAGTTTCGGTAAACGCGGCTTGAAATTGGTGATTGGTTTTCCTTGAGGGAAAACGGAACGAATTGTGTGTGCGCGCTGTACACGCTGATGCCGTTGCAAACTGTTCAGCAAGGAAATAGCGTTAATTCCGCTCCGCCAAGTAATTGAGATCAGCGGAGCAACTTGATTTTGTGCGCCCCGCTGGTAAAGTGGTGTAACAGCGGCATCGTAATTAAGTCTCGCGGCCCCGTTATTTTGCGAGACATTAGAAACGCTTCATCGTTCTTCTTTAATGTAGAAAATAAACGGTATTTCGCCGGAAATGGAGATTTGTTGGGTAACCGACGGGAATATGGGAGCATTTGAAGGGAACGGGAATAGTCTATCAAGAAACTTGCTTCTGCGAGCAGGGTTAAATTCGTTCAAGTGTAACGGAAACACTGTAGTATGTTGAGCTGGCGGAACTGGTGCGCGTACATTTTAACAAGCACGTATAGGTATACAATCCAGATAATCGTGAATAATTTACGGCCAGAGGGGCAGAATTATTACCGACCGTTTGGCAAACTTTTGATGAACAATCCAATAAAGTGCACGGCTGCAGATGGGATATTATACATAAGCTTTAGAGCGATTATATTCCTACGACACGTTAAAACGTTCATAGAGGATCTTACTACTTACTGCAATTAATCCAAGGAAGATGTATCCTGTAAGTGAAGCTCGTCCCAGCTCGCGAGGATCTCAACGGCCCCAATTCTAACGACAATTCCATCATCGCGAGTACATCTTGTACGAGAAGGGCCGATGTAGCTAGCATTCATAACTTCAGATATTGCTACGACTGTAACTCGGCCCTCTTGGGTCCATCCAGTACCAACTTCCATCGTGTTAGCCACCGTCGTGACTAGATCCCCAGGTCCTCAAGCGTCGGTGTTAATCTTCTCTATGTTAACCTTGTCACTGCTAGTGTTTTAGTCTTCCGACATTCTGTTTCAGTATTTACAATGAACATGACTATTACTGGAGAAGAAGCCAGATGAAGCATTCGGATCGATACAGCTGTAACTAAGGAAAGTCCGGGAAATTTGGAAGTCGGCTGCCGGTGGAACCGACGTAAATCTGTAAGCAAATACAAATAAGCTGATTGCCCTCGAAGTCCTTGGTCCATCCCTCACCAGTAATTAAACAGGGCAATCTGCAGTTCCTACCCAGGATGTCGCATGAACGGCGAGAATGAGCTGGATCCTCGGGGCTGAGAGCAGCTATAGCCAGCTTGCCTGAGAGAGAGAGAGAGAGAGAGAGAGGGGGGAAACCATCTGTGTGCACTAAGATTATATTTGGCTTGGTCCATGCAAATTCATGAGCTCCTCGACGTCCTGACATTCGGCTAGTTTGAGTTAGATAGACGCTGGGCTATTGTAGCTAACAACTTCAATGGCAACGGGGTTTGTCAGGCAAATTATAAAGGTCCCTCCCCCGATGCTGAGCAAAGATTCTCGCACGCGGGCGTAACGATTCACGTCGCCCCAATTAATGACCCGTTAACACGTACGCGCATGTAGGTCAGACTCTCGGACGCTCTGAATCTTATTAGTGTAAACAGAAGGACGTTGAATTGGTGTTGATGTATGGACCGCCCGTTAGTTTGAATTTCCCAAGAAATGGTAATTGCAGCTGACCCGCGCCGTTTAACGTACCGCTGTTAGACGCATCTGCCGTTCAGCCAGAAAATCCACAATGATCCCGTGGAGTTGTTTAAACAAGTGGAATAAGTCTCGCTTGACCAAGCGATTCCACTTCGACTATCGTCGTCGGGGTAGCTTGTCCGTCAACCGTCAGGATGTTTCCTCTCGAAGAACTGTTTCATACGAATTAGTAAGTCCGACGTTCAGTTGCAGCTAGTTGAAGCGTAGGAATCGGGGCGAAAGACAGTGGCACGCGATGTTTCCGAGCAGACCGAGCTAACACGCCGTTGCTTAACTCCCAAACTACTGACCGAGACGCGGGATCGCTGGTTCCCGTGCAAGCCGAGTCCCGGGAACGAAATTTTGATAATTACCAGCGCGCGATGAATATTCCCTGGTTTCCGCTGGCAGCGTTCCGCGGCGGAAGGGTGGCTGTATTAATTCTTCACTCAACTTATCTCATCTCGCGGAAAGTTCGGTTTATCTTGCAGTAACCTGGGCAAAGTAAACGTCTAGACGGAGCAGATCTACCCGAGATGTATCCGTGATACGAGACATTCTGTCGTATTTTATGCTGATCCTGATACACCTTTGAGACGCGAGCAAAACTTCGGGACAAGCAGCATTGGTAAGCACACGGAATGCATAGCCGTCCCGGAGACACGCGGCCACGAGCCGCGACGTTCGAATTATCATACGTCTAACGGGATTGCCCATTGAATTGAAACTGACAGATCGGGCGCATTCTCAAAACGATCGCGGGGAGCGTTCGTCAAATATGATTTTTCACTTTAACATGAATAACGTGTTTGTCTCCTCTGACTGGTTGTAATTTCGCTGACAATGAGCTATAGACGCCGTCACTCTCGGAGTTCTGCCTGTATTATTCCTCTTAAACTGGCCGCGAGAGCTTCAGCTTTCGAATGTAATTTGGGCGTCACTGGATTGTGAAGAGGCTGCATTTAGAACGCGCTGTGAAGAATGCAGGCGCACTTTTAACTCGAGTACGTCGCGTTATTGCGTTTCGGGATGGGACTTTTAACGACGAAATTGTTAGTCAAATTTTTAATGACGAACAGTCGAATATAATAGCGACGAGTGGACGAGTTAAAAGGGCCCTTACGTATTTAACGGCGCATTCGAAATACGGGTCAAAAGGTCGAGTCTACGACAGCTGTAATTTCACGCGTTTCACCGTTGTCGTTTCAGTTTTTCCGATCGAACTACTCGAAAATCGGGCCGCGCAAAATCGGTGCCGTTCATTATGGAATGCATAACTTTAGTTTCATAATTAGCGAATAGGAAGTAGTCAGTCTCGACTATTAGAGTTAAGAAGAAATAAATTATATATTACTTATATAGGGTAAACTCGACTTGGTCCGCGATACTTTTTTTATTCGTCTGTAACTCGAAGTTGCCACACCCACTTTAGTTAAAAAGAAAGTTATAGGCAGCGTTGATCTTCTAGTTTATGATGCAGTAAAAGAATTAGTCAATTGAAGTTGGTGGGATAGATTGCATTCCCGCATTATTTGGGAAATTGTTCGCGCTAATTTTGGACGGTCGCTTGTCTGTGTATTATATGTGCATTAGAAGATGTATAGAAAACCAAAACGGCAGGTACGTGATGGTAAGGTGACACTTTAACAAGACTAACTCTTGAAATTATCATACAGTAATGTATCAGTGCTATTTTTGCTCGTGAAAATGACTAAATTCTTATTTTTCGTGTGCCTGAGACAGCGTTTCTAATTACGCTGTTTGAGAAATTCTGGTGGTCAATACTGGACACAATGTTTCCTTACGTCTTAGACATGTAAGGATCATGAAACGATTGATTATACACAAAATAACAATAATATAAAATTAAGATATGTATATCGGGCCAGCGAGACTTAGCACGGAGTTACCAGAGAGTTATCACGGAGTAACCAGACTACATAGGGTAAACTGTACTAATGCTGGCACTGCACTAATCATTGGCACTCCTGATTAAAAAGTCAAATATTAAGAAATACAAGCTTAGAAAGTACTTTTTTACAATTTTTTATTTAGGCGTTTTCTTAAAATTTTGATAAGGGATAGGTAAGTATATTTTGTCCCTTTATAACTAAATAATAGATTGAAATACAGATTTACTAAGTGTTTTAGGTGTTTAATAGTGAATGAAATAGTCTGTTTAAACACTTTAAACTTCGTTTTTAAGTACATATGATTTTCTATACAACCTCAAATTTTAGAGTGCCAATAATTGTACCTTTATGCCCATTTTTGTTTTTCATTGAATATTTTTAAAATAAAAGACCGGCACCAAAAATAGTTGACCTTCACCTAAATGCAAGAAACAACTGCACCATGGTGAAAAACGTTGCAAATTTGTAACGACCTACACACACTGATGAGCTGAAAAATTCTTCTTCACCTTCCACATTTATTGGGACCGGGCCCAAGAGTTCCATGACGTTTTATTTTAATAAGAAATCCATAAACATTGATAATAACTGAAAATTAAGACCATACAAAAACTCCATAAAAAAATATAGACATTCCAATTCGGATTTCGGTTTAGAGTGCCAAACATTCTACAGTTTACCCTATGTCGTGAAAATTTAGTTTTGTATATTTTCAATTAATACTTAGTAAGTATCTGTTAACCTATTATTTGTTTTTATGATGTCTGGTCTATCATTATATCCTAAACTCCCTTGCAGAACATGTGAATATTAACAGTTAATAGAGAAATTCTAAAACCACCACGGACTTAACCGTCTTTACCCTATCACCTTTTCAGTCTCACACTGATTTCTTTCTACAAGGCAGTCGATGATTCACGTGATTGTTACTCCATATCGTTAAACCAAATCGGTGGCCCGGACCCTCCCCTCGTACGCCCCATCATCCTCTGATAGGCAATCACCGATATCCGTTTATCTTAGGAAGTCCGTCTCCTCCTGGACTCGCCGAGGCCTGTACTTCACTGGGACGAGGAGGTCCAGCTCAGGGCGTGCACGCTTAACATTCCGTTCGCAGCGACGCGCTTCCAAAGATAGCGTTACACCGTCATTAAACAGCGCCGAATATTTGCATTATAATGGAACGCCGGGCCGGTGATTCATCGAGTTCGTCTCGTTCGTTATTAATGGCCCTCGGGTTGCGCGGGTATCGCCGCGCGAGCCGGCATTGTGTGTCACTCCTCGCGGGGGTACACGCTTCCCGTCGCATTAACATAAGCGCCGTATCTCGCGGGGTGTCACTCGAAAGACGCGAGACACCGGCGTGTCCCATGGCATCCGCGCCGCACCGCCCCGGCCGGCTGGGCCCTTCCAAGCATCCCTCTAATGATGACGTCGCCCGACCCGATGCATTCTAAATGCCGACACGCCTCTAAATTAGTGTCCTCGCTGGGAACAGGGCCCGAAGGGTGCGTCAACGTCGGTGACACGCAAAAAGCGCCGCGGCCTGCTTCCCTCGAACCTCCTTTAAATATAGGATACCTTCGGGGTACGGTGGAATCGCGTGGTCGATGTCTTCGTGTCACCGCCGCGGACTGGAGAGCCGATCGGAATGGGAAGCGGGTGACAATGTAATTCGCCCCTCGGTTTCAACGCCGGCCGATTGGTACGTTTCGAGGTATTTAGGTGAGCGTCCCTTGGAGGATTTCGAATGGCTCAGTTGGATGTGAAGGTGATAGGTACTACTTAGGACAGTGAGTAGGGAATTCAATCCCGGGATCCCGGCTGTTTTTTTTTTTTTATTTTAAAACTCCCGGGATTTGATATATATGAAGTTATAACTTATCCCGAGTATTTCGTGAATTTTTAAAAACGTAAATTACTTTATGAATTCCCTAACAGTGAGTTAACCTAAATTCCCTATGGCGAGATTTTCGTGGACGATCGTGAGGAAGAAAGTGAAATTCGAAGACGCGTGGTTTTGATGAACGGAGGAAGTCTGGGATGATTGAATACTCCTTAGAAATCTGCTTCTTTAAAATTAGTATCATCTTGGGTGTTGAATGGGAAACGGTTCGTGCTGATAATGGCCCCAGAATTTCAAGGGGCGCGGTTGTTCTGTTCGATGTTGACGCGATTCCTTTTCTTTTTACGCAGGTGATCCCTCGACGCGTCCTCCTTTTCTATGGGGAGAAAATGACCGGCTGGATGAAGAGCGTTAAAGTAATTCACTGCCCCGTGGTTCCGCACGCTGTTATACTATGGCAGGGGAGACGCAGGTGGCGTTACCGAATCCTTATGCCTGAAAAGTACCATAAAAATGGTCGCATCCTCGTGAAGTTGCGTATAATGCTTCGCCGCTCTTGCACGATGAATTTTTATTACACGGAACGGAAGAACTTCCCGGGAATTCTTAATCTAAATTGCGTGAAAGTTTCGTGGCGCGAGGAAAGCTGACAGTGTCTACTTTGCGCAGCAATTACATCGTTTCATAGAAATGTAAATTGTACAGGGTGAATGATACTCGCCGAACCAATTTTCCTGCAAGACAAATAGCAAGCATCGATAAATTTCACGTTCCGCGATCTATGAGGGGCCACTCGCGACCTCATTTGGCTATCAATGGTTCACGTGTACATGACGCGGCTAGATAAGTCGTTAGTGTCTGATTTATCGACACGTTTTCCCAGTTATTGGCGAAATTCATTATCCCAGCGACAGTGGAGCGGGTGCCAATCGACGCGAAATGTCGGTAAAGTATTTAGAAAAGCTCTGTGCAAAATTGAAATGCTCCAAACTGCTGTCATCTCGACCATTAAAGTGTCGCTCCCGAAGCTACCAACTCTTCTCATGCTTTTCAATTTATCATTAAAACAGCTCGCGCTTGATAATTCACGATTTCTCCCAACGAACTACACGTCCGAAACAGGGAAACAGATTTCATCAATTCTGTAGCACCGAATAATAGTGCCGACGTAATTTAAAGCACCCACGGAATCATCCATTGCAGCGTCCAGGCACAAAAGACTCGCATAATTACAAAACCAGATGCGAATTCTCGAGTAACTGCCAATTTCACACGGACCTCCTTAGTACGGCGTTTTATCTTTCATCGTTCGCAAAAAGTAATTGACTCGTACTGGAGTGTCGGCCATTGGATTCGGAAGAAGCCCACTCTTCAGCGCCGTAGCATGCGAAAGCATTGAACCGATTCACGTGGCAGCGCAAAAACGTCGATGGAAGGCGGCACGACGCTGAAGAGCGCCTACCGGGATATCTAAATACTCCATTTAAATTGCCAGCAGCTTCCGCGGCGTCGCGTCGTTTGAATGAACGCAGAAGATGAATGCGTGCCGCGGTTAAGGCGAAAAATAAGTAAAAGTGTCGGTGCGTGTCGCTGCGAGGCCGAAGGAAACGTTTCTTTTCGGCGTGCATCCGCCGAGCTCCCATTCGGAGCTGCGCCGCCGCTTGCTCCCTTCTGTCCGCCTTTGTATCCAGCTTGCGCGAAGACGTAAATAAAACGGCACGCAATTTATTCGCCGAGCCCTGGGAGCCACCGAGAGTTCGCCCCGTGAGAATATATATCTGTTGGCCGCTTTCCTGGCGGAAACACGTGCGGTTTTCTTTCTGCTCGACGCCCTTTACACACGCGGCGGACCCGTGAATACGAATATCGCGGCGAGTTGACGTTCTTTTGTTAGTTCGATATGGAATTCTCGAGGCTGTCGAGTGGTTCCCGAGTATTGAAATGCTATCCCGCACCCCTTCCCACCTAGCCGTGGCTTCTTTCTTTCCGAACGCAGCGAGACAGCTCGCAGTTCGCTGTTATTGTAAATTACGTTTGTCTCGCTTTTTTTTTTGCTCTACCTCTTCTACTATACTTCGCGGCGATATCGTTCTAGCGTTCGAGTAAAATGAGAAATATATTCACGCGGAATTTCTAGAGATGCGTCATTATTGCCGATTACTTGTAAAGGGTCGATAATCTGGCACCGGGTCTGGCCAGATATAAAAGGATTTCTCCGCTATGCTTTCTAGAAATGTCCCGAGCAAGAATGGTCGAGCCGCAAGTTTCTCGAACGAAGGAAACTTTGCAATCACGGCGAAAGGGACGAACGCGTGATGCACGCGTGACTTCTTGTACTTTCCTTGGATGTGCAGGGTCCATTTCTTCGATAGAGAGGGGCCATGGGGGACGGGAAACTGTTTCGTGCCGGTTCTTTTGTTCCCGGTGGCAGCCTTTCAAAGGTTTGAGTGGTTCCGTGGCCCACTCCGTGGAGAGAATCGTCGTGGAAGTTCGCTTTGACCGGTTAAGGTATAATTTTCGGATACTTCCGAGGCTCTTTCAGTCGCCGGGGCACTTGTCAGCGAAGCCAATTTCGCGTTGAAAACTTTGGGAACGGAGAGTTGATCGGCGGGAAGGGCAGCGGGATTCCTAAAGAAGTTCTCGCGCGTGAGCATGGCTCCTTTCCTCTCTGGAATATTAAATCCACGGAAAAATCCCCGCGAAACGGCGGTGGAAGTGTCTGGTGACAGTCGAACTATTCGTTTAATATTCGGGTATCCTTCTGTTACAAGTAGGTCACCCATTCCGCGCATTCCTTCGTAGCCTGCTATTGACGAACTTGTGGAACTTTATTGGGAACGGCGACGCGAATGAGATTTACTAATGTGATAGGTTTGCGAGTTGCGGATTCAGCAACTGTCTTAATATCATTAATTTGCTCGTGTGCGATCAAGAATGGTCCAACATTCTATTTACCGGTGGTACATACATGTCTAACTCCGTGCGGTGTGCTGTTGGCCGTATCCACGGCGTGAACTACTGATGTCTGTCTGATTACGCACTGACAGTTTCTACTTGCTCGCCTCGAGCAGCATGGAAAACGTTCAGGAACAGAAATGGATCGCAAATGTGAGTATGTACATTCCTAAGAAGGCGTGTTACCCTTTAAGAACGTCAGGATAATCTTGATTCGAAAAAGAAAATGGTAAAAAAATTGTTTGACAAATAATACTTGCGAAACTTCTATTTTAAGGTGCAAATCCACGATGAAACAAAACTATCGTATCTCACAAGATATTTTATTCTCATGAGGCAATTATTGAATTATTTTATTATTCTTAAATTATTTTGTTATTAGGTTCGTGAAATTAAACTTTCGTGAAACAAGTTTCGTGCTAAGGTGAATGTCCCAATTTCTGCTCATTTAAGAGGTTACTTATCATAAAGAAGGTGTAAAAAATTTGTTTGAGATCAAAATTTGCTCAGTAATTGATTAATTCTTTAATAATAAATCAACCAATTCAAAACTATTTAAGAAAGATATTTCAAGATGTTTAACTATTAGTAATTTGTAATTAAATATATAATGCTCTAAATGTCCGTATTTCTGCTCATGAAAAATAGCGATGTATGTGAGCCGTTTATTTTGAAAGTGGCCTAAGTTCATTTATCTTCAAATCGAGATATTTAAGGGTTTGCGTTTCAATGAATTTAAAAATATACGTATAGGATACTAATGAGTCATACTGCTTAAGTGTATCTAAGGGTGTTAAATTTATAGTTCCTATTAAAATAGTGGCAATTATTAAGTGAATAATATACGTTTTCTTATCAAGAATGGAGTTAGGCCACTTTCAAAATTAACAACCAGATTCATTATAAAATTTGAAGATGCCCAAGTCCATTCAACATAATTTAAGATTCTTCAAATTGAAAAAAACAATACTGAATTTATTTGACATATCTTTAAAACACTTCGGAAACATAATTTATGCGACTCAAAACATTTTTTAACTACATAACGTACAAAATTACAAACATAAATTTATTACAAAACAATTTACTACTCATCTACATTTAGTGCGTGTTACGGTGGTATGTATATCGTAATAGGTCAATTATGTCCTTGAATTTTGCTGTTGTAATTTGTCCGATATTTTTATACAGTGGTGTCAATACAATATTTTCGAACTTTCTTGATCTACCCCGACGTGGTAATACATGCAGCACTTTAAAATTTTCATTTTCATTTAAGTATAAATGGAGTTAGACCACTTTACACAAACTACACGGTTCAATTATTGAACTAACTCTGAAAACTTATGTGTCAAGAATTATCGTATTTGCTCGGAATATAAGCAACCTGAAATGCTTTACCGCTAAATAACATGAAGTTGTACATGTAACCATGGTAACCGGAAAAAATTGAAAAATGGAGTTAGGCCACTTTCAAAATAAACGGCTCATGTGTTGCCCCAAGCTCGTGCAACACTCGCGTAAATGTTTAATTAATTTAGAATTATTTTGTTGCAACTTAATACAAACGAAACGCATATAATAATAAGAAAAACACGAAATGATCAGAAATGGGGACATGAGCAGAATATTCTAAAAATTTTCATTTCTCGCGAGTATTTCGATTATTTCCATTTAGTTGTTGCTGAGATTTTTGTCTAATGTAAAATCTCATCATAGATTTGCACCTTTAGAGATATGCACATATCACTTGGGGCAGTTTAAATTCTATTTTAATTGGACTGTATATTATTGCGATTAATAAAACTTCTTCCACTCGCTAACGTGACACTCTCATTTAATTCCTACAAAAAGGTGTTGATTGCATACGCACCCAAAGAAGAGCAAACAATTTAGCACAGACACAGAAACTCCGCCTAAATTAATTTCCGCAAGCTGCAATCGACAGTTTATGATTACGCGAAATAGCCCCGGCGTCGGGGATGAAATGTTACAGCATATTTATCTCGCCATTAACCCAGCAAATTTAAAACCTTATTTGCCCGTGCTACACCTCTGAAAAGGCACGGGGGGGGGGGGGGGACGATTAAAATTCGAAGGTTGCCACGATCGTTGAGGCTTGTAACGTGATTACGTCGCTCGTCGCACGGCGCGAGGATTATACGCGCGATAATCAGGCCCGAAATCTTCGAGAGCCCAGCTTCCTTGGCCGATCTCTGGGCGTTTATGAATGCGTGCCACGCACCGCCGGAATTTGCATTATTACCGGGACGCGTACACAGCCTTGACGTCGCCAGGGACACGTAATCACCGTTGGCAGGTGCACGAAAGAGTTTTGGAGACAGAACGTTCGAGGACCGTCCGACCGCCATTAGACGCCGCTCGGTCGACCTGTAAAAACCGGCATTAAAGACTTTACGTCCGCCTCGGGGGTCGCGCCAGTCCCATCAGCCCGGACGTACCTATTATCATTCGTACGACTCGTCGAATAGGAAATCGATTAAGGGTAATAACACCGCTATCTCGATGACGCGGAATTGTCCCGATCGCTGTATCGCGCGCGCTGGTCCAGCGAGAGGTATGCATCGTTACCTTGCATAGTTACTTACAGCGGGGAACTAACGAACGACCCGTTAATAAGCCAAGGGTGCAATCACTCTCTGGAACAAAGCCCATTACGGATAATAATGAACGGGAGTGGTGTATCCGAGGTTTCCTGCCGTGACGCGCGATAAATCATCTATCGTCGCGATAATTCCACCGTGTTTCCTTTCTTTGCATATCAACGTTTTCTCGCTAATCAGCTTCAGATTCAAAGGGTTGCCCTTTCGACGCTGCGGCACGCGATAGCGTTTCGCGGACGATAGTATCTCTCTCCCGGCGGCAGCCGTTCGCCATTTCCGAGATCACGCAACACGCCCGGGGGCAACGTGCACCCGTTCCTTCATTTCTCCCTTCCCCCGCAGGTCCCTCTATTTTTTTTTTTTTATGTATTCATCGACAGGGTAGTTGAAACGGATGAAAAGTTTCCGAGCGGCACGTCCGGCATCTCCTCCTTGTGTTACGGGGGCACCCGCGTCTTTCAATAATGGCGATGCGTTGGCGATTCCACTCTGCCGGATGAAAAAAACGCCCCCGCAGACAGACGCATCCAGGCCGCAACGTTTTTTCAACCTTGCCCCGGCTGCGAGTACATTTCCGCGTCAGCGGCTCCTCTCCTCGTCGATGTTTCAATGCTAATGCTTCTTTTGCCAAAAGGCGTGCGGGCGCGCGCGCGCCCCAGCTAGTGCCTGTCTCAATTGAAGCAGTCAGCGATTATTACCTTTGCAAATTTAAACATCCCATTACGCTCGCCTCCGGAGAGGGGAAGCGGGGAGCGGGGGGGGGGGGGCGGGGAAGAAGGTTTCGTTTCGAAACATTCATCAAAATTCCCGCTATCCTTTAATGAATCGTAAGTACGAAGCAGAAGGTACATAATTGCAGACACGATTTTAATCACGGGCGCGGGCTCATGCTTCTGCTCTGCCATCGTGTTTTATTCTTTCTATTCCTCCCCTACATTCCCCTTTTCTCTAGCTCCGGGATGGAAAAGGAACGGGACGGAGACTTTCCACTCTCGTAAATTCAATCGATAACGAAGTGAAAGATACGGTCTCGTTATTTTAACGGGCTCGTTAGAGGAATCCGCTGTATCAGGAAGCGGCTACTCGATCGTGTTGCTTCCGCGTTAATTCCAGGTATTTTTAACGTAGCTGATGACCCTTTTCAAACAGCCAGTCTAGGAGAAATGGCTGTGCCGATGATTTGAGCAGTACTATGAGCAGTGGCGGATTTAAGCCGTAGTCAATGTTTGCGAGTGACAGTGGCGGATCTAGGGGAGGGGGGATGGGGGCGATCGCCCTCCTAAGAATAATAAAATATAAATAAAATATAAAAATATTATGTCACATTCTGAAATACTTGTTAGGTATACACTTAATGTGTTGACAATGTATATTTGCCGAGCTGTTCACGATTTGCATGCTCAGCGGGGGTCGGTAAAAGAAAATTAAAAAATGTAGGTATATACTTTTACACGTTTCGCCCCCCCCCCCCCAAGAAAGGCTCCTAGATCCGCCACTGGCGAGTGATTCGGGGATAAACTATTAATTCAATTTTTTTAATTCTTTTTGTGTTTTATAGGTATGTGTTTAGATAGCTATGGTTATATACCTCGGGTATGAGAATTGGAAGATTTTGAAAAATGTGGGTTTTTCTCGAAACAGGCCAAGACGGTGGGCATGATAGCTGCTCTCAGTTCATCCGATTAATTTAATTATTTACACACATTTTTTAGAAAGAAACAAATATGTCCGACTTTTATAGCGAAAATCAGGACCCTTTTCTTTTGTCGCAATTCTTTCATTTTTCGACAAAATGGTGAGGTCACTGGGTAACTACGATCTCAAATATTGTTAAAAAATCGGGGATTTTTTATTCAGACCACTCGTACGAGCTGAATCGTGCACACCGTTTGGGGCGACGCCAGTAAAAGTGCTCTACGCCACTGCACGCAGACGCCACATTTTTAAACATTTTTAATGCCGAGAAACGTACATGACCCCTTAACGAGCCGCCGATGAGCAGTTAGCGCCTGGGCTCAGAAGGGCCCCCTCCTCCCCTAACAAATTATAATTTTATCCAAACACCATATTTTTTTCTGCACTGCTACACTTAGTCCGCTTTTAGTAAACCACCTATTCATTTTCTCGAAAAAGGACCCCTAACCAAAAGCCACCTCTAGAGCTCGATCTTAAAAAATAATTATACTTTCATCCAATCACTATATTTTTTTCTGATACCGTTAAGGAACTAGTTCTTGATCAGGCACTAATTTTTTATCAGTTCATGAAATAAATCGTTCATTTGAGTTTATGTCAATAAATAATTGTTTGAAATAATTACTAACATAAAAATTGATAATTCAAAAATATATGTGTTGTCTGTGAAAGCAGTTAGTATTGTTAGTTTTAGATGATCAGAAACTAGTTCCTAGTCACCTTATTATTCCATACCTTATAAATAATTAAATTATATACTTATTTTCAACTTTTTAAAATTTTTCCTTGAAGTTTAAACATAAATTCAACTTTTAGTATAAAAAGAGTCTATGGTTTAATGTTTTATTAGGTTAAAAATAAATATTAAAGCGGGAAACCCTCTAAACTGATCAAAAACTAGTTCCTTAACGGTACTTAAGGTACCCTTTTTTAGTAAACTAACTTTTCATGTTTCCGAAGGAATGACCGTTCACCACCCGGCCCTCTTTCCTTAAATCCGTCACTGACTATGAATAAAGTAAACTTGCGTACCAGAATAAGTGTTGCGGTATTTGATATCGATGGTTCTAGGTTCCTTGTGCCAATATAGATAGCCTTGGACTAATTGGTGGTAGACACGATACCGGCAACCTTGGACTCTTGTAACAAGACACCGAGAACTTCCACCGTTTAGGACTTGCGGAGACGGCATTGAGTTCCTGTAAATTTAAGTCTCGAGGATTGCAGGGCTACCGTCAGTCTTGGGAGTCCGAAATGTTGCAGGGATTCTGTAAATTCCGGGGATAACAGAGCACCGTGCCTCCGCAGTCAATCGCGTCTGGGAACGTCACGCGTGTATTGGACATGCTTCACTGTCAGGTTGATTTTTAATTATCGTCGTTACAGCGTATGCCTTCGGGGCGACAATTATTATCCACGAGAATTCGGGCGATAGCGAGCACGCCACTGCTGCGCCAGACAGGAGAAGAGACAAGGTCTGGTATTGTCACCGTCGCATTCATTGCGGGCAAGTTGGTCGCTCGCCTGATACATAATAGTTGAACCATTGTGTCATTTGATTGCATAATTCCAGTTAGACGACGGGCGACCTGTGTAACGCGCGCACGCAGCCCTGTATACTTCGCTGCCATCAATTCGACATCAATTCATTACGACTGGATGTTGCCTGGGTGGGACGTGACATTCCCAATTTTGATCGATACTCCTGTAACTTTCATGCTCGCATTGTATGTAACGTTGTCTCTAGTTCGCTGTGATGGCACACAAGTTTCTACCCTATATGAAAATGTTTCGAATATAACGAGACATTTCGACGAAATATAACGATTGCTCTTAATATTTCATGAGCGTTGTAAATTTAGTTTCACGACTGTGCGAGGTGTAGGGCTTAAATTTTTTTTTTTAATCAGAAGAGAAAGGCTTGAATGGCAGAATCGAAAGTTTATATGGGATGTGAGGTAGCGCAGTATGAATTTCGATGGACGAAAGTTTCTCTAAAACTATGTTGAACTTGGCGCAACCGATCCGGGCCGCAAGTGAAAACCATTTTGTCCGTTCCGTTACAACGTTACCATCTTCTCCCCCGTGTATTTTCGTATTAAAATGCAGATCGACGCTCCCTTCATTCGGGCAACCGCATTTTTCCATTCGAAAATTTCCTCGAAAATGGCTCGGTAATTCGAGCGAAGACCGAAGTGCCGCGCACTTCCAAATTTTCCCATTACAATGCAGATCAATCGCGTGCCCAGCAACCAGGTTCTCTATGGTCGATCCCTGAAAACCGATTTTTACAGGATTGCTGGAATATCAATGCATACAGCGCCCGCCCGCCTCCTCTGCCTAGCGGTGGTAATCTCCTTCGATTTGTCACGAGAAAAATTCGCGCTACTGGCACAAACAGTCGGTCAATCTCGGCGATCATTCAAGTCCCTGTAACGAGAAAATCATGTTCTCTCACGGTTGTGGGATTTTATCTGAAATTTTTCGAAAAATCTGTTGATCTCGAGATCTGTGTAGCGACGAGTCGGACTGCAGGCATGCCGTGAATAAAATAAGTGGTAGGTAGGGGAGAGGCTTGCAGGTTGCCACCCCGTCATAAAATTAACGTATCGTTGATTTATGGTATAAGTTGGAAAGAGGAAGTGTAGAGCTACAATCCTGAGCTACAAATCATGTAAACTCTTGGAAAAGAAAAATTATACTGCAAATTATCGAAAGTATCTAAAATTGACTCCTTGAAATTTTCGCTTGCAGGTTGCCACCCCCTAGAAAAATTGCTGAAAGTGTAAAAAAACTCAAGTAAAAACCTGATTCAGAAAACTGTTCAAAATTTATTAAATTTCATTTGCAGTCAGTGGGCTTTTTTCGTTATTTCAAGAATCGAATCCCCGTGTAATAGTTCAATCGATAGACTATTTTTGACTTCGCAAAACAGAGAAAGCACTTTGAAATTTCCGTACCAACGCCTGCGTCCTAAATGAAACGCGGCAGAGATGTATACCCGGGTTCTACTCCAACCGCCATCAGATTCCCGGATCACGAAGCTTCGAAGCGACAAGAAGCAGCAATGGCTTGTTCGATTATTCCGATTTCGTGATAAGATTCTCAGGTGTAATGTGGAATTCAGAGCCACCGCCGAAGATACATTGTCAGTGGGCGCAATATGAGGACAAGAAGCAAGAGTTGGAAGCACGGCAGCGGCATTACAGATGCAGTGGATGTCTCTAGGTTTCGAGTGCGCCCCTACACACACACACACACATATACATACACGCGCTCGCCTTAGTTCCCGCTCATTTCCATAACGGGATAGGTACATATTACCTTACGTACCATCATCCCTGTTCACTTCGTTCTGTGACCATTTTCTGCTTGGACTCTGCTTTTCGCTTCTCATCTGCCCCCCCTCTTTTCATTTTCAACCCCCTTGCGGCGTTCACGTGCGTACCTCCTATTCCTCTTATTTTCCCTACACCCCATCGTTTAGCATTTCCGTTTTATTATCGCCCCATCGCGCTTCGTGTCCACCGTCTATCTGTTCCACTTCGCGCGGTTTCCTCTTGTTCCCTTAACCAAACAGAGATGAAAGTTGAAACGCGTTGCTCGCGAAACGGACGAAGTTTAGATGGTTCCGAGCTGGCCAGAGTTTCGGCGAATCCTCGCCAGGAAATTACGGGAACCGCTCGAAGTTCATCGAGCCAGGATGAAAAGGGCGGGGGAGGAGAAGCGAATGTATCGCGTGATGAGGGCGAACAAAAAAATATCGAACGAAAGGGTCGAGCGCTCGAATATGACGGCGCCCAATCGACGCGCGGACGCGTCAACCGGGGGACAAACTGTCGAATTGTCGTTTTGCCAAACGGATAAATTGCTTGACGGATATCTCATCGGACGGACAAATTGCTGAATATGTTGCGTCGGCAATAAGCGGCGAGTGCATACGCTTCTGACCCCGCTCGTATTAAACTCCGCTGAATGGATTTATTAAACTTTTGCATCCTTTGCCAGCGGCGCGTCAACGCGAGCACGAAACACAGAGCGCGCGGCGCTCTGCGGGAGCATTCGGTTCGGGAGAAAAAAAGTTCAATGGAACGAATTTGGATGCGTTTGACACTCTGCCATCCGAATTTACTACAAACTGGCGGGTAACCATTCGCTTTCCATCGGTTTTATTTCGATCCGCACGCGAAGCTTCTTACTCTTCGCGTAAGAATTGCACTGTAATTCACTTGTAAATTATTGCTCCCATATTAACGGAGCGAACATTGAAACGCTTTGCGTTAAATAAACATTGTCCCGGCTAAACCCGTCCTAAAGTACCTGTCCGAGATGTAATTGCGTCGATCAGAATGAATTTTTTAATGAAAATACAGTTACTTCCATCGCGAAGGCATCGATGTTTGCCCTATTACGTCGCGTGTATCAGAAGTGCACATATGTGCATACGTGATCCCGACAGAGGAGCCTGGTAATCGCATATTTATAGAGTCCGAGAGGGAAGAGCAGGTGTGTAACCCTGGACACCTCTTGATTGGCAAGCATGCATATTTTATCCAGCCCCTCGCAATCGGATAACGGTGTTGTTCGTATCAATTATTCTCCAAAACTCCGCGCTTCCGCCTAATGGGGGTGGAGTTTTAATTGAAACGTAATCCCAATTAAAATGAGCTCGCGATCCTCGGCGCGGGCGATGCTCGTGTAATCGTGTTAACGAAATGGAATGTCCACTCGGACACAAGGTATGTACAATGTTCTCATTGCGAAAAAGAGATGAGAGCTCTTTACACGACGACTAATAAACGTTCCTCCAAGTGGATAATAACACTTTTAGGGGGAACGAAGCTTTTCGACTCTTATGGTTACTTAAAATTGATTTTGTCTTCTTTGTTTCATTCGAGGCTCAGTATTTCCGTGTATTATTCATTTAACTGTTTTAATTTCTCTATGCGTTGCCAAGGAAGTTCTGGTATTGCGGTTTGTAAACTATGCTACACTTATGAGAAAACCCAACTTAGGAAGGTGGCTACGAGATTCCAGGTCGCTTTCGTAAATTGGGGAGACACACAGTGTGCCTATAGTGGTTTTTGCAGAACGTGTTTTGTAATGCAGGGAACTACCTGTAAAAGTTCTTATTCGCGCTCTTAGGTACCATCTCCGAGCGTATGCTTTCCAGAATGTCTTGGAGAAAGGAGTTAGAACTTAGGCGTAACATTATACTTTTGAAACTTCCAAGCAGCACCCTGTGAAATCTCGCACGTGTGAACTTTGTTCTCAAAAATAGTGGAACCTCTTATAACAGCAGTATTTGGATTCTAAATTATTTTTAATTTAACAAATACGTTTAATTTACGAATTTATTCGATCTTCGTATACCTCACACCTGATGAACCCTCGAACTCGGAATCAAGTGAAGCTCCCGCACTCTGAACTCATTTTGTATTCATAGATACGTTCTTTGCAACGTCTAGGATCCAAATGACGACTGAAGTTAGCCATTGTTTCTCTCTCAATATATTTATTCAGTTTATTTATTCATAACGACTTATATCTCTATGCTTTTCAAATATACAGTCTTATATCTGGCATGACTCGTACCGACAGGTATTTACAATAACTCTCACAAAACGTCACATAACAACTTCACGCACACCCTTTTGGAAATATAACGTTTCTCTATAAACGACTTCTCTTATAGGATTCGTGTGCCCTCGCCTCGGCGAGGGCTCGCGACGATCTTCGCTTGAACGCGACGCACACTCAACATTCTCGTTTCACCTTAATCGCTATAACTCGCCCCCCTCTTCGGTTTGCCACTTTGTAGAAAAGACTCTGACTCTATACCTGATCTCGTGTCAAGTTATACGCGTTGAAAAATACTTGCGGCGTTCAGAAGTAATATTTTATAAAAGGAAAAGTAAAAAATGAAAACGAACAGAGGATATGCATATTGTCGGGCAATGATTCGTTCGGGAGATTTTGTCTAAACCGAGGGGAACCGAATATACAAACGTTCCGTGAACCGAAAGCAGGAGAATTTCATCGAGGATTTCGTTTGCTCTGTTCTTTCTCTTGATAACAATATGTCACAAGACACAACGAACAGCGGATATTATCGTTTCCTTAATAGCTACGTACAGTCTAAGATCATTTCATCTTTGTTCAACGCGCCAATGCCACTTCAAAGCACTTTTACCAATACTTTCTGTAACTCACCGGCATCCGAATTTACGACTCGGTTCGCTGAATTTGACGGCGATACCTCGCTTCTTCACCCCGTTCGCCAGAAAGATGTACTGCTCAAAATAATTAGCGAACTTCGTGTTTAGGGAGCGGCTTAAATGTTCCGTAAATTCCATCAAGTATCATGTATGACAAAATTGTGTACGCTTAATATCCTTTGAGCTTCGCGAAGATGTTGCCTACTCCGTTACAATTGACGCTCCTCCAATTATTTTGAGCAGCGAATTTCACTTAAACATCTCGAACGACGCACAGTGAGTGATAAAGGCAATTCAAGGGTCTGATACATTTTCGATTCACGAATATATAATTCGATTTGCAAGTCGTTTGAATGCAAAACTGTATATGAAATCAGCTGATGACTTTTCTCGAAGCAAATCATCAGAGGAAGTAAACGCGAGCTTCTGTCATATATAAAAAATTAAGTTAAGAAACAGTGAATCAGGCGCCTTCATTGCACACTGTGACTCGCTCCTGTACGCTACGATGACATTTTACACGGGACAAAAGGTGCATCGTTTAAACGAATGCAAGGTTGCTGCAGAAGCTTCGTGTGCGAGGATTCCATTAGATCTACATTCCTCGTTACTTCTTCGCGGTGAGTTAGTAAAAATTTGTGTGGGAGCAAGCGTAGATACGTGGTGAATTTTTTTTGTAAAATCGTGAGTTTCGAATATACTCGTCGACACCGAGACAATTGAGCGGCAACCTTAATCGCACTAATTCTCATATTCTTGGCTTCGAGAACCTATCGTTAAAATTGTTGCTCCAATATTTTTTTAGAGAAAGCTCGTGCAAATGTGGTTCGTGTAAACCGCAACCCTCGAAACGTCGTTGTAATTTTGACGAAAAATCGAGCGGCCTGTGTCTGACTCTTTTAAGTAGTGCATATAAAAAATTGCACGCGTCGAGTTGCGAATTGACGAATCTACCTGGCATCGGTGGGTAAATTGGACGTAATGGTTAACAGAGCGACGCCTATAAGCTACAAATAGTGCTCGCGATAAGTTTCAACTTTTGTTTCCATCGTCAGTAGGGCTGGGACTATTCGAATATTTTACAAGTATTCGAATGCTACGAATAAACTTCGAATATTTGAGTATTCTAAAGTTATTATTCGAATACTATTCGAATACTGCTATATTCGAATACCGATGTATTCGAATAGTCTGGTATGAAGTGGGTTTAAATTAGCTTACAAGATTTCACCATGACAAATGAACCTATACTCGAATAGTATTCGAATACTTAAATATTCGAATAGTATTCGAATACTGAAATATTCGAGTAGCATTCGAATACTGAAATATTCGAATAGTATTCGAATACTTGGATATTCGAATTATATTCGTCAAATAATTAAGCAAGTGAAGTATTCGAATATTCGAATACCGAATAATTCGACAAATAGTCCCAGCCCTAATCGTCAGCAGCCTGAGAGTGAAATTTTGATCCATCGTGTTCAAGGAAATATCTAATCGCCACTTTCAGCTAGGATATTTTAAAAGTATCGTTCGATGAAGCCTAGGGCGTGGCTCGTCAATTAATTTCAACTCAGTGCCTCGAATCCATTTCTCTACAAACGTGATATTAAAAGAACAGTAGGTAAACAGTTTCCATAGGTTCGCGTACGTTCAAAGTTAATCGATAAGATCTGTGCCCAATTAACAGGCTTCGTAATTAATCAAACACGATTACTGCAAGCTTTCGGTTCGTGTAACACTGAAGAGGCATGAAGGGTTTGCAAAGAGAACGATGTCCAGTACGGTAAGCATAGCTCGGCTAAGCTCGCGCGTTCAACGCTCACGTTGAACACGAGGACAATCTCTTATTAGAAACATCTAAAAATACTACGCCTTTATTTTTATATAAAAAAGATCTCGAGCGACTCTGAAGTTTCGGTTGCATAATGTACAATCAACGGGGGGGTCTCCTATAGTTATGTACAGTTCTGTTTGTATTCACTCCCCTTTCGTGTCCAGCCTCGTAATAACATACGATTACTTTTACTTAAACGGTAGAACCTCTGCAGGCCTAAGATTGCGCAAACGTACGGACAAATTAAGCTCTAATCGCGGCTCCGTTCGCAACAACTTCTATAATTTTATACAATCTTCCGCGGCATTATATTGTATCTGTTCGAAGGAAATTCCACGGTGCCGCGTGGTCTCGCGATCAGTGTCGTGATTTACGATCGCATGCGAGATCACTGTAGCAAAGCGAGCACCGCGAGCTCGAGGAGGAATGGAAGGCATTCTGTTAGCGTTTACCTTTTTCTTTCACTTGCTCCCTTTCTCCACTCGAAAGCTCCACGAGCCCATCGAGGCTGCTTATCGTGATTCACGGAATAATCGGGACGCGATAACGAGGTTGCTTGCGAGATTGGAGGGAGATCGAAGGCATCGCGTTAGAAATCGCAAGTGTGTACGCTTTCGCGTGGATCTTTATGCTACTTCGCAAGCTTTCTTTCTCTCCCTTCCTCGTTTCTATGAGATTCTCGTGAAGCCGTTTATTTTTTTATTCTCCTTTCCTTTTTAAGCGGAGCTCGTAAAAAATGTTTGTAATTAGTCAACGATTCATAGACTATAAACGTCCGAAGAAAACGGAGTTAATGATTAATGCTAGGGAGAGGGGGAAGTACGCGGTAGAATTGTGAAAATTGTGTTCAACGGTAGCTTTGTTGAGCGATATCTTTGTGTGTTTCAACAATTCGAAGTCATACCTTCTTGCTCTTCACGATACTACAGTTGAAACAAAATCGAGTGGTCGATCAAGATCACTGGGAGGGACTATGCTCGCATTCTTTTTCTAACTTATAACCAAACAAGGATATCGAATATTCCTTTTATAATTTTTCTGCAAGCGCGTTACAAGAATCCCCATGAATTTTTACTACGTTTCAGAGATTCAGAGACTTCCGTTTTTCTCTATCAGCGAGTTTCCTTGGCGTGAGGAGCAGGTAGACTTCATTACTTCTGCAATCAGTATCCATACGTCACCCGGAACGAGTTCGCACGGAGAATAAGTTACCTGATAACATTGCACGTCGTTGGATCGTAACGTTAGGATCGACCGATAACAGTGTCGGACTCCAGAAATCGGCAAGAGTAATTTAGGCGCTCTTTGTTAATACTGAAATCACCTTAGCACAGCGATCCCTTGCACCCTGGTAACCATGGGCTGTTTACTCGGCTCCCCATAGAAACAACCCCACAGGAAAAGTCTGATTTCTAACGCTTTTACCGTCCTACACTATGACCTCTTTAATTGCCCCACGTCGGGATCCTTCGGCGAATAGAGGCCCAGCTTCAGCGTCAGCTCCTTTGGCTTTCTAGGAGCGTTTCTGATGGGGAAAGGACTGAACTGCGTTTTCGGGCTAGCCAGAGTGTTGTAGTTGTCTTCGCCGCTTTTGCTGGAGTGTCCAATGTTGCCTAAGCTCAGAGAGGACTTCTTGTAGCTGTCGGAGCCATCTCTGTCCGGTAACTCGGTGTACTTCTCGATGTTCATCTTGCCGGGGAACTCCGGGTGCGAGACTGGTCGCTTGGTATCGTCGGTAAAACCGGGGGACAGCTTCGAGGCGTAATGGTTTATAGAGAACGGGAAGTGCTGCTCGGTGAACTGACGATTCGGTGACAAAGCATGATAGTGCTTCGTAGGCAAGTACGATCCTATGTCTGATCCCGGCTCAATCGGGGGCAGGGTGCCCATGTGTCTGTCGTACTCCGTACTCTTCCCGTGAGAATATTCCTTAGGGGACAGTGAATCGTACTTGCGACGAAGAAGCTCCGAGGATTCAATGGGGTAATCCAAGAAGGAGGACCCAGTGGCGTCCAAACACCGTTCCTCAATGGGTAGGTATTTGGTCGGCGTCAACGGATCACTGTTGCCGTTGCTGTAATACGGGGATGACTTGCTAGAAGCGATCATCTGTCTACCATCAGGCTGCAGGGACATGTAGTCCCCGCTGACATCTCTAACCGGCTCGTCTTCATATCGCACCCGGAACTCCAGTGACTCTTTCAACAGCAGTGGACTGTTCAGGTGTAGATCGTACGTGTTGATCGAGATCTCGGATTTGTGATTGACGTATTCGAAGGTGGTGTCCATGATGGGCTTATCGTACGAGGCTGTCGCGAAGGGATTGGTCGGCGGGTGTTTGGGTGACAACGTAGGCTTGAAGTCGAAGGCTTTGTAAGGATCGTATGAGCTCTTCAGGGGCGACGTGTCGTAGGAAACTGGCATCGAAGTGTACCTTAATGTTGGCACGTCCTTGAACGGCGACGTGTCCGGGACGTACGGAATGGAGGTCAGCTCCTTCTGAGGAAGCTCCAGCGTCGTGTCCGGCAGCACCTGCGCTGAAGAGATTTTATCGAGCTTCTCTAGCTCCCTGTAGATGTCGATGTCGCTTTTCGGCGACGAGTCGTCGTCTCGATACTTGGAGACCGCGTACGGCATCACCTTCTCGGTGTATTGGGAGAACTTGTCAACCGGGATCGACGGCTCCTGCGCCGCACCCAAGTCGCTTCTGGACTCGATAGAATCGTTGGACGATTTGTATGAGAATACGTTCGTGGAGATGCTGGACAAATCGAGTCCATCGATTTCAGTGGCGTTTTGACTAGAGGACCCTTTGTCCAGGTTCGCGATACTGACGGGGGAGCGTTCTTCGTAGTTTGCCAACAGCTTCGACAGCTCCTCGTTTATCTTGCGATCTATCAAAGCCTCCCTGGTGTCCAGATACTCGTGCGATATGACTTCGTCCACGCCGAAGTGATCCACCTGCTCCGTCTCGTCGATCAAGGAAAGCTTAGACAGCTCTTCGTTGATTTTCGCATCGAACTCGGAGACGCTGGTGGCGGACATGTTATCGAAATCCTTGAAATTGATCCTCGCCAATTCCTCGTTGATCTCGTGCTCGTTCAGGCCCATTTTCTCCAATATGGGGCTGAAGATCTTGGAGATCTCCTCGTTAATGGGGCTTATAGTGATCTCCTTGGTTATCTCCTCGAGGTCCGGCAAGCGTTTCTTCGCCTGGCAAGCAAGGATCTTCTGAAGTATGGCGGAATTCTCTTGGATTATCTTCAGCGCTCTGTCGCTGTTCCTCCTCCCGTCGTTACCTCTTTTCCGAGGCTTCACCTTCGTCCACACGCCCAACTTCGACTCCCTGCCGTCGTCGGTGTCGCCGTTGTTCTGACTACACGCTACGCTCTTCAATATACTGTCACTGTTCTCGTCGATACTTATCCTCGGATGTATCACGTACGATTTTCTTCTACCATCTCCGGTTACGTCAGGTACCTCCAGACGATCTTTAGAGAAGTTCCTCGCAGAGTTGCTGAAGTTGTCCTGCCTCCTAGCTTCCAAGCTCTTCAGGTCCTCCCAAATGTAGCTGTTCTTCTTCGTCAGCATCCCAGCATCCGTGGATCCATCGTTCGCCTTCGCCTCCAAGTGCTTTATATCTTCCAATATATCACTGGATCTCTTCTTTACCATGGAAGTGGTGAACTCGTCCGTCGAGGCTGACGACTTCATGTCAGCAAGCCTTCTGCTGTCCAGGCTGCTGGAACTTCTCTCCAACACCTTCGACCTATCCCTGTGTCTGTAATTGTAGTTCAGATAGCGTTTGTCCAGTTTCTCTTGCGGCAACGAAGGCACCACATCTTTCTCGGAGAGAGGATCATCAGCACCGTCGTCGAGGACATCCTTGTCCTTGCGATAATAATCACTAGCAGTCGACTGATAGAAGTCAACACTGTCGTCGCCGTTTCTTCTTTCCGCCAGACTCTTGCTGGTGTCCTCTATCTTCGCGTTGAACTCGGGTCTAACGAGGCCGTCACTGTTTCGAGAGGCGCTGTCCGTTTCCTTGGCCTCGGGAGATTTCACTGAGGAATCAAACTTTGCCTGATAGCCCAGGTACTTGGTCGATTCTTTCGAGCTGGTCGACTTCTGTTCTGGCGACGTCTCAGTGCTGTCCAAGCCTCGCCTGGACACGCTGTAGGGTGACGGATTCTTTTGATTAGGATTGGAGATCGGGTAGAACGGCGACGTGGCGGAGCTCAAGTCGTTCGGCGAGCCGGATACGTCGCCCTGGCCCGGCCTATTGTAATTCGAGGTATACTTTATGGAGTTGGCACTTATTGGCGATTGGAGGTCCGAACTGAACGACCTCTCGGAAGACTTTAGTTTGCCGGGGCTGCACGAGTCGCTGGAACTACTGACCACCAGCTTCGGGCTGCTCTCCGACTTGTTTCTCAACGAATCCATGCTGATCGGGGTCGACGACGCCGACTTCTCATAGACCTTCTTCGCGTCCGTTTTCGCGCTATCTCTCGTGACATCGGAGTCCCCCGAAAGGAACACCAGAGTCTTCGAATCGGAGCTGGCGGAGGAACCCGCCGACTTGTCCATCGAGAAATCGCGCGAATCCGACCTGACTGGAGTCCGTGGACTTACAGTCAAGCTGGAAGGCTTCGAATCAGGTCCCATCGTCTCGCCAGAGCTGAAGGACTTACTACTCTCCGGTGTCTTAGGGCTCTTCTTCAGATCAGAATACACCTTTGCCTGCGCTCTGTCACCTAAATATGCTTTCTCCGACGACACCTCCGCGGTTGTAGAGATTTCCGAAGACAAACCTACGACACTGCTCGCTCCGTGGATGATGGGGATCGGTTTACTCAGATTCTGGTCGACTGGTACCGGCGTGATCGGAAGATGACCGATGTACGTTTTAGAGTAAAGCGTCCTTTCAGCATTCGCAGTCGTAGTAGACGTGTCGCTGATCACACTACTCGGTTTCGAGCATTCGTAAGACTCCAAGGAAAGTTTGCTGGAAAAGTCGAAGGATGTCTTGAAGCGTTCCACGTTTTCTGTTCCCAGATCGACGGTAATACTATCAATGATCGTATCGTACTTTCTATCCAATGGCGACGAGTATTCTGGAAATACGGTCGAATTCTCTTGACGAACAATCGTGGGAACCGTATCCTTAACTTTCTGCCTCTGCTTCGTTGAACTATCGTCAGGCGATACTTCCTCAACTTCTTTTACAGCCTCCTTTGGCCGATGCCTCTCGTGCACCAATACTTCGTCCTCTTTCGTGCTAACCGTGCTGCTAGTGAAGCTTAAGTAATCGTACTTGGCCAAAGCCAGCGATTTCCTTACACTGTCAGCGTCCGAAACGTAATCTACAACAAGGTCTGGCACTGATTTCTCTTTCTCCGGCAAATACGCTTTCGTCGTTGAATCGTCCAACGACACTTTGCTCTGCGCACTGAACGTTTCAGGAACCATCGAATTATTGTCATCCTCCGCCGACAGCCGTCGTATTTGATCGGTGATTTGGGCGATCGATATGTCGTTCAAATTGTCTTCGGACCCCTTCGTGTCCTTGATTTTCATCGACTTCGCCGATTCATCGAGGGATTTACCTTTGAGTAGCTTCTCAGGCATTGGCGAGCTTTCCAGTCGAGAACTCTTCTCGTCATCCGTCGCCATAACATAGGACTCGGATGCTGACGTAAGATCTTCGCTGTCAACGTCGCTGAGACGATCCGGCTCGTCGCACAACTCCGTCGACGTGCTGTCGCTGTCGCTGTCAGCATTACTGCGCTTCGGAGATGTCAAGTCCACTTCCAAGGGTTGCAACACTGTTGTGCTGACTTCTGCCACATCTGGAAGAAATCGAATGAACGATGGTGCTTCATACGCGACAAGGAAATTGGAGAATTGTCAATGCCTTGGTTGAAGTATCGGTGGGCATTTTGATTTCCATGTTCGCTAGAAATCGAGAAAAGTGAATAGCGATACGTTTTCTTTTGTGAATTTTACAGGTGGAAAGTTGATTTTTTATAACCCTGTAGGAACTTCGACTGACTATTTCGAAAAGTTTATCTACTGTTGGTGGAACAATTCTGGCAACGTCTGTACCGACATGGTGTTAGTGACCATTGGAAGGTAACTCTAACCAGCAGAAGATAAGTATGAAACGGACATACTACATTATCAGCCTCCAATGCATTCTCCTTTACCAACAGTTAGTAAATAGAAAAATGCACACCTATTATATTTTTATAAACAAATACGAGAGAAGACTGTACTTGTAATTGAGAAACGATTTTAAATTTAAATATAAAAAGCATTTTATATGAAATCGATTTCCACACTTTGAATTGACTGTAAGAAGACCAGAGCTTGAAATGCAGGACAAATGATTATTCTTTGTTAAATCGGCCATGAACAATAACTGCAGCACAGTTTTCGCTTAATAATCGCGCATCCCGTAACCATAGCGTCTAGTTGAATGAAATGATACGTACCGAAAGAATTCAAACCCTTCTGCTTCATCTTCTTGGTATCCTTCCAGTGGAGCGTAACGCCTTGTTTGTCCTTTCGGCCCTGACTTAGAGGTGCGGGTCGCGTCTTCGGCGGTGCATTGGCAGAAGGTAGGCTCAGGGGTCGATTCTTGCTGCTCACGAGCGCGTTTTTGCCCACTAAAAGATGATTCATGGCCTGAGAAGTAGGAGGTGCAACCATGGTCTGCCTTGCACATGCTGCTGCGCCAAAAAAAAATTTATGCATTTTCGTACTGGTTCTATTTCAAGCAGGCGTATCTTCACAGTTTCTTATACTAGCTCCTCGACACTTGGAGGAACACAAAGGATCTTTTACATTCGCGCGATTCCTTTCCGCCAAATGTTGACCATTCTCTCGAGCTACCATTTCTAAGCCAACGTAGGGATTCGAGAGGATCGAACGATTTATTGTACCTTAAACCATACAAAGTAACTTCTAATTGTATTATCAGAGCCAGCAATTACCCGAGAGTATAATGTGCGCCTGCCGTTGACGCTCTCGCAGCTTGGCGTACTGCTGCTTCAAAGTGCTGATGTCCAAGGCGAGGCGGTCTTTGTCGCTGCTGGGCGCCATGGCCTGCAGCGCGCCGATCGTTTGCGGTATACGATCTACAAGAACGTGTCTTGTGACGTGAAGAAATACAGATGACATCGTAACAACGCCATTGTCACGTGGACAATATATTTTTTTTTTCTATTCTGTACCTTTCTTCAGCCGCTGCGCCATGCTAAACATCGCGGCAGCTACGGCCAATCTCTCATCCTCCTCCGTGTCACTGTCTTCGTCGTCGCTAAGTTTCCTTGCCCACGGGGTGATGTTGTATCTGTGCTTCTCTCTCAGGCCCGTGACACCTTGCAGGTGTCCCATGCTAACTATATTCTACCAACGCAACGAACAAATAAGTTTCTTAAGCACCGAGTATTGAGAGAGCTTTATGAAAGGATTGGGACAAACCTTTATGAGATTATTCGTGTCCGTAAATTCCAGCATCTCCCTCGTCAGAACCCCCATTATGCTATAAAACTCGTCGGCCGATGTCACGGTCATGATGCGACTGAGGAAAAACGACATTACAGTATCCACGGCGAATCGAAGGGACCTAACGTGTCTTGGATCCTCCACTTACTCTGAAAGCCCCTCCCATATGGTCAAAGCGGTTTTCAGGAGTATGTCGTCTCCCTCGAGGAATATCAAGTCCCAGACACGGAGGACCGCCTCCTGTGGCAAACAGTGACAGAAGAGTGTGAGGAACCATTGCATCGTGAACACATTCGTCAGAGGTGGTTCGTAACTGCTGCCTGAACAAGAGGGAACTGTTGGATCAATAATTGGATCATTCAGATTAGCTGCACGGAGTCACGACTATTCGATCGAGTAATCAGCACCGTTCGAACATCTCTAATTCCAATTTAGAAAGCACCTTAAAGTAATGTTCGATGCTTCTGTACGATTACTCCATCGAATACACAATCAGCGCAGGTATGATTTCTGCGCTCAACGAAGGGCCAACCTGTCGCCTTGTCCTTCGCGTCGTTCTGCAACAGCTCCAGGTGTTTCGAGAGCTTTGGCAGCCTGGCGCGTAGGAGATCACGGAACACCGCCATGTCGACGGAGAGCCCGCGAAGATTGTCCGCGAAATAGCCCTCCGGCAGGACACCCTCTATCAAGTAGATCATCACCTTCACCGCGGCGGTCTCGCCGCGATCCATAACCTGCAGAATGAGGGCGGCAAGCACGTTCAGGCCTTGGCAATAGCCGACGGACTTGTTCCATCGGGCGAAGCCAAGCAGAACTCTACGAAGCACCGCCTGATTGTCCCTGCCAGCTGCCCCGCAAAATAGACTGCAGCCCGTCCTGTGTAAATCCTGAAAGGGCCGACGACCAGATATCGGATTTTGCTCGGGCCAAACCAGCCTGAATTTACGATCCCCGAACCTGCAGGCACGGCTTAGGCGCGTCCCCCGATCCTAAGTGGCTGGTGCGTTTCGTTAAAGGTCATTTCTTCAGGGGCATGCTCGGAGCGCGGGCACGAAACTAATTGGACGGCTGATCGGTGACACTTAATTGCCTAGCGTCGAAGTGATTAATGATGGAAATTTAATTGCGCGTAATTATACACCGAACCGATACGGCTCGAGGCGCGAAGCTTCGCGATATGGAATTGCGTCACGTGGGTAGTTTTTGCACTCGCGTTATGCAAGCCAAGGATATTAAGTTTAATTGGGCTCTTGATAGCAGTCGAGCGATTTTTAAACGGGTTCCGTATTTTACGAGGCGCCTACGGTGTGAAACTCTTTGACGATCCATGGATGCGTAAAATAAATGTGCAATGGAGGTTGCTTATGAACAGATCTAGGAATTATTCGGATAAGAAAGCCCCACTCGCTATTCGCAGCGAGAAAGTAGTTTAACGTTCACAAATATTCGTTTAGAAACGTCCGTTACTTCTGTCGTTGTAAAGGAGCAGACAGGATGAGATAGAGATTGAAGTAGAATCGTACGTATAGCTCGCGAGGACAGTAGTGCGCACGAAGGGCTATTGTAAAAAGGATGGTAGGCTTTACAGTCTTACTTTAACGATTTGTATACCGAGCTCTTCATCGTCAGGATTGCTCCACTCGTTGAAGCAGACCTTTTCAGCCTGCTTCCAATCTACACCGCGCTGCTCTAGATGACGTTCCGCCAGCGTCAGCCACAACTGTGAAACATTTTAAATTAAGGATACGCTCAAATTTTTCAAGGTAAAATTACGAGCAAGAAAAACGTCGTTCGGTGCCTGCCTTTTTCCGAAATTCCGGTGGTATTCCTCCCTGCAACCTGGCCACCATTTTCATCGCGTCTAACCATTGTATGAACCCACTTTCTCCTGGCTGCGGTGTCAGGCTAAATCTCATCTTCGTGTCTTCGACTGTAAATTAAAAAAATTCGAGAAATAATTTAAGGCGGCGCAGAACTTCATTGTTAGATCTAGGAACATCAGATATTCCAAACGAGTAAAACTGTTTCATCGACACAAGTTGAACGGCGCATTATAATTGCAAATTATATGAGCGACTAATTAAGCTGGAGAAAATGGTCGAGCACCAATTTTTAAAATGGCAAATGAATAATAGAATCGACCTGAATACGTCTGTTTTTTCGTACGAAGTTCGTACGAGTTAACTGTTTAAACTTTGAAATACATTTGCAACGTCCGCGCTGAATGGTATCATGGGAGCAGAAGAAAGTTGTCCGTGAAACTCAATTATGGACAAAGTATGTAACAGTATTCGATAAAAATTTAATCTCTCGAGATATGAAAAGGTAAAACGATAAGGGTACGGCAAACTGTGGAAGCGGCACTCGTTAAACGTCGGTAGTCGCTTCAGTTGCGTTAAACAAATAGAAACGTTAATACACGTAGTTCAATCGAAATGTCAACTCTCGTACACGTCGGCTGCAAAGTTTTGCAGTCAGACGTCCCATTCAATGCAGCATGACGCACAGAACGGACGACAAACATGGACGCGTTTAAGCATAATCAAACGGCTCGATGATCACGGAACGCTAATCCCGTTTAATGCGTTTATCGGGGATGCAGTTTTATCCCCCTCGGTATCGTAATTTGATTAAGCATTATTAATCGAGCCAAGTAAACGATGAAATCAACATTGACACTTGAGATATAATACACCCATGTGTTGCGCCTGAATGCTTCACCTCGACTCATTCCTGATTCTCGGTTAATTCTTTTGCAAAAGCTGTGAAAGAAAAATTAAAAATTCTTACATCGACCCATATGGTGGACGTTTAATATCCCTGAATTGTATGACAATCCACCAAGTGTTTCTTTGATTGCTTTGAAGTCTGTACATTCTCTTCATCTGGATAGAAATCAGATTGGAGATCTGTTCTACTCGCAATTCCATAAGCAAAAGAACGTGGCTCGCTAAAGTGGTAATGTCCGTTTCGCAGTAGAATAGGAGCAGTTATGGCCAGACGTTGCGCGATTACTCTGCACGTTCTTTTAGAAACCGTCGGCATTCAACTGCATTTTGACCATCCAACTACGAGTTAATTACCCAAGCACTATTTCGCATCAGCGAGCGGGAATCGCGCGCTCCCTTCGTCATAAATTGTACAACTCTACCGGAATAACGTAAACTCGCCAGCCGTCTATCAGAGTGCATTACAAATACGACGTAAATTGATATCCATTACCAATTTGTTGTCTGAGGGATAAAGTTCGAGAATTCTTGTATCTTGAATTAGCAATACGCGGGTAACTAAATCTTCTTTCAACCGCAGTCTTATCGTTTCAGTAAAGTACACGTAATGGATCTTTATCTGATTTAAAACAAGGATCAGAGAGACAATGAACTTAGCAAGAAACTGCAGCTGACGAGTTATGAAGTCTTAAGCATTAAATAAATTTCTCTTGCTCCTCGAGTCCGTTTATCGTTTTCGCATGCACGTCTCTTGTGGCAGTGGGGGTTCAGTTCCCGTTATTTACAACACCGTTCATGGTTGTTTGAAAGGATCCAGGGGTCCAGAAATCATTCTTCAAATAAACTTCGAATAGGTTGGACTATTATTCCGTTTAAACCTAAGGTAAATATAGAATTGAAAATTGTTCACCTTCCAGTTCTTCGTAGTTGGAGGCAGAGCTGGCGGCGTACGCGGCTCCTGACGCGAGGTTCTTGAGGGAGTTGAAAAATCCGCTCATTCTCCAATTAGGAACGCCTCTCTTTCTTCTTCATCGTCACTTTCACCTCTCCCGCCTCTTGTTGTACTGTGTACAGCCGGCTTTCAGCCGTTTTCGTGTGTCATCATCCGTCGCTGTTGCGTTCAGTTTCTCAAACTCCTGCTTCACCGTTCCCCGTTGCGATGCTTCATCCGTGCCAGTCGCATTTTTATCACGTGTCTGAAATTCCGATCGCTGCATTGATTCGTTGAACTGGTGCCGCACAGTATCAGCCGCGAAATCGAGCTGAAACTTCGTTCCGAAGAAAGTATCGTTCCCCTTGATAATAACACTCGCATCGATTAGAGCGCGTCAAATAACCAAGTAACACGAAACGTTATAGTATCCACACCAATAGATAAAGGTAACGTACAATTCACATGACCAGTGAGGTCGTAAGCGGAACCTATAATGAGTTTAAAGGTCTGTACACAGAAATCGAACGCAGAACATGTGAATTAAAACAAGTCTTCTAGCTGCAGTCTTTTGAAGAATTATACATTATCGATCGCTGCCCTTTGTTTATTCAAATGCTTTTGTATGGAAGACATTTGGCTAGTGGAATTCTGCATTGATGTAAGGAAACGTAATCAGACACAGATGCTCCATTTCCAAGACAACAATGAGGGTATGAAACCCGTAGCGACGACTCCTTTTGCAGTATTAATTCCTCTGCTATGCAGTGCATTATGACTAAATCAGGGAGAGGATTATTCCACGCTTCTAGCGGCAAACGGAATCATTAGCGCTGTGCTTTTTCTCGGCCGTGTCTATGCAGACGTACCACCTGTTACGAAGCACACAGCGCTGCTGGAGCAACGTATGCGTTTGATTTTGCGAGGAGACCAGCGTTCGCATTCGCTAAATAAATCGATCGGTTATCTGCGGTCCCATTGAAAGTATGTGACGCACGGGGAGCAATGTATACACTGCAGAACCCTCGACTCCCGATCTCGAGGGGCACTTGACAAATCTAGCGAGAGTAATTCGCCCTTTGGAATACACGGTATGCCGTTCGAGAAGATTCCACTGAAAATCGCAGGTCGAAGAAGAAATAAGCGAATTGGATGGGTCACCAGATTTCCAATAATCATTCAGGCGAGATGAAAAGTTCCCATCTCGTCGAAATAGAGGGTTAACTTCGATCGCAGAAAGCATCAACGATTCAGTACATCGTACTTAAGAAAAATATGCACATATATGGATTGGCTGCATATGGTTGCTAGCCTCCCCACACTGGCCAGCAGAGATACACAACACGAACCTTACCGCACACGTTCGCAATGAATCGCACCGTTAACGCGCAGGAAAGCATTAATCCAACCCCTGTCAACTGTTTTGATTTATCTAATCGTATACGGAGATGGCACCGATCTCTTCTTTCCAGGCACTCTATTTTCCCTTGCCGGAAGCAGAGTATATTCTCCTGCGAAATAGAACGTTCCAAAATACGAAAAGGAGCCGCGTAAAGTCTGGCAAAGTAGATTCGAGCTAAGTCCTGTGTACTTAGGACCTACGGTGAGCTGCAAGAAATTACTACGCTGTATCAACGTGAACGTCTTCGATCGCGGTCAAGGGAGCTACCAAAACACATCCCCACGAGACGTAGGCACCACCACCACCCCCACCCCCCCTGTTCCCCCGCCCACCCAAAGAACTCACGTCTTACCATTTTCAGAGCGCGATACGACGCCGTGGAAACGTGATCGGCGCCGTGTCCCCGGGAAAACCGCACTCGAGGCTACTCATCTGTCGTCATCTGAACGAGCGCACGGTTCTCGAAGTCTCGCCGGACGCACATCCCCGTCGTCGCACCCCCTCTGACAGCGGCGTGTTCGCGCACACGTCTCCGTGCACGAGCCAGGGGCCAACGGGGCAGACGATCGAACTCGTCGCGAGTAGGCACCGTGAAACCAGCCGCCGGGCTTCCCTCTATCTGGACAGCTGTACACGGGGCCAGGGAAGCTAGGCTACCCCCGTTGGTCGCGGAATAGTAAACGCCGTGTCAGCTGAACGACCACCACGTCGGCAGGAGAGACCGATGGCGCGCGTGCGTCCCCCGTGACGATAAATACGTGCCCACCGAGAACCGTACCAGAGGGATGGTGTTCGCCCCGCCGAGCCCTGCGATAGCCACTGAAGCCGTTCCACGAAACGTCGGCCGCAGCAGCCTTAGCGATCCGCCACTCCCGTCAGATCGCATGCGCGGAAGCCCACGCCGCACGCCACCCCGCTGCGAAGGGATTTGTATCCATCGGTGGGGTGCTCGCGTGCGCCTTTCGTCGTCGACGGCCAACGGGAGCACCGTGACCAGCTCCGTCGGGAGGGCGGGGGGGGGGGGGAGAGGGGGCGGCTGGAATCCGGTTGTTAGCGTTTTTTCCACGGGCGACTCTGCCGCGGTTTCGCCGCTTCCTGCTGCAATTTGCATCGCACGCAGACTTCTCCCGGGCAGTCCTTTCCCGTTTTATGGCTGCCTGGGGATAATGGAGGCTTTCCATTCGTATTCCTCCCCCTTCTCCCTATTACTGTCACCCCCGGGGTGAAGGAACTTTTCGTCGAGGCGTTCATAGGCGGGCTTTCGTTGGTATTTTTAGTTCGGTAGGAGCGGTCGCAAACGGTTTGGTTTTAACGATTATACCGCGCTTGTGCTTCCTCTCGTTCGGCTTGATTGGCAAATACGCTTGCAGACGGGAGAGATTGTATCGCGGACGTCAACGCGGTGCAGTCGATTTTAATCCGCGTTCGCAACAAAGCGGCGTGCTACGGATCGATGAAATTATCGACTCGGTCCCTTTATGGGTCAGTCGGAAATGTCGTCAGATTCAGTAGCTACGCGGCTGAGACTAAGGCCATCAGATACATTCGCTTGATACGGCGCGTATTCACGCGCCCTTCGCGTCCAATGCAAAGTGAAACTCTCAGGGTATTCATTTCAAAGGGTATATACTGTGACCTGATTCAAACTAATACGGGCATTATTCAACAGAGATTTATAGAAATCGCGACGTAGCTTCTCATCCGCAGCGGCTCTGTTAACTTGACATTCTTGTCTTCTCGATCGAAACTCATGGAACCTAAAGTGCAGATCTCAAAGGGTCCCAGAAGTCGCACGTCGGAGCGCAAGTTGAGGAGTTTAAACGCCGAAGGGGATCGCGCGTACGTGCGTACATAACAGTTCCCGCGGCAGTAAATGCATGAAAGCATAGGAGAACGATATCGTTTAATTCTCTCCTGATTAGAAGCGACGATAGACGCTGTACGACGTTATCGTTCGCGTGGTTAGGTGGCGGAAATAATTAGGAGTCCTGCCAAGAGATCAGCGATACGTTTCGCTGAGAACGATGAGGCCGATTCGAGGAAGGGCGAAAATAAAAATCGCCGGTTATCGACGTTCCTTCGGTCTTAGCGGATTCAATCTCGAAGCGGGGAAATCCAGTTGAATATTGATTAAAGACGAGGCGGCGGCATTCGTTTGTAGATAGAATTACCCTCTTCGATGTCAACAAAGCTGAATTGCATACCTCCGCATTCGATTGAGACACGCGACCCCTTTTGCGAGAGTCCCGCGAATGCGATGCAATTCGACTCAATTCGATCTCGGAGGAACTTCGTGTGATCGCTTATTTTCAGATTCGCGCGCGCAGCTGCCAGTCCGCGCGCTCGAATTTCAATGGAAAGCTCGCGTGGATAGGTATTCCCTATTCGAGAGTGCAATTGTTCGGAGAAACGGAAGGAGACTATGGGGCACGAGTTTCTTTTAATTTAAAGTGCCTGAACGTTCTATGTTCATTGTAGTCGCAATGAGAATTCCACTTCATTATTATTGATGGAAATTTAGCGATTCTTCCTTCAGGCAGTATATTTAATAATGTGCGGAATGAATCTGCCTTTACCTTAAAAATTGAAGAAACCAGTTTCTTTAAATAATAATAATTTGTATATAACTCACTTGGGGCAAAGAATGATGGAAGCATCTACAAGATATTTATGGATATTTAGGTAGGGGAAAGGTGGGATAGTTGATCATCGGGGATACATGATCACATCAGTTTTTTAATTAATATATTGACAATTTGTGCCTGCTGTCACATTATCGTGGTAATGTTTGCATTATCGCAACACTTCATGCTGCAGTTTTCTTTCGGGAGCATAGAATAATGCAGTTAGAAGCTTCGATCTTATTTGCAGCCAAAAACTAAATATTTCGGTCACCTTGTTCTTCCTTCTTTTCGACTGAATGTTTCACTCTCAACGATTTAAAATATATTAAGTAAAAACAGCAGTTTCTGGGTTATTAATGCTATTTATTGATTCATCTAAATATTTATGGTAAGTTTAGTTTTTCACCTTTTTCAAATCGAGTGCATTGAGGGATACTTGATCAGTATGTGAGGTGGGATACTTGAACAGCTGAAAAAACCTCAGAAAAAAACATAGAACGGCAAATGAAACAGAAAAATACGGGAAAGAAAGTGAGAAGGAAAATCTTTTTTTTATCATCATCTGAATCAAGTGATATCTAAGTGAAATGTTCTTTAAGAATGCATTTATGTTGTTCAAGTTAATTATAGTTTACTTTCCATTTATGATATTCCCTTTATTTCACGTTATTGACTAAGATAATAAATACTTTTTGGAAAATTAATGTGTTATTTACTCTTAAAATTCACTGATCAAGTTTCCCTAACCTTTTGATCAAGTCTCCTCTTTAGTGAGGGATACTTGTGCATAACGTCACTGTCGGAAAATGTTTAAATTCAGTCATTAAAATTAGTTGTCAACTCTCAAATTTGTACAAGTATATTGAGAATACTCTAAGAATCACAACTTAAGTAATTAAATAGAAACAAAGCAAGCCATTATTATTATTTTAATAAAATATCAAAACTGTGATCAACTATCCCACCTCTCCCCTATTATATAAAATGTGTAACATTTTATTTAAAACACACCGAGTTAGCTGAAAGAAAAGCGAGCTAACCTCAAGGTTCCCGCCTCATCTCCTTGACATTTCGACCTAACACATATCCATATTCACCATACGATGCCATCCTCCGAACTATTCCCACGTGAGGAGTTTCTTTACGTTTTCTGAAACTTTGAAGGTAATCGAATCAGTCAATTTACGAGAGTACCTCCTTGTACAAGTTTTTACCGTGTTGGAATGAAGGTTTTGGGCACTGGAGTATAGATAAACACTTGAGAAAGTTTAAACATCTGACCTCGCGTTTTATATGCTCGCAAATCATGGATAAACGATGTAAGAAAATAATGAAAAGATGGCATGCTTACAACGCGCCAGTATTTACCCTCCGTGTAATAAAAAAAATACGTTAGTGAGGTTACGTAAAGCTGAAGTTTCACGATAATCGGCGTAATCATCAACGCATAATCCGCGCGGATGTATTCAGCAGACACGGTCATCTCCTAAGATCCGTGTTTTTGTCGCTCGCGCAAGCATATCAGGGTAATGGCTCGGAAACGGTTACTTAATATTTTCAACGCTTGGCTGAACTATTGAAGCAGCCCCGGACAGAAAAGCCAGAGTTTAGAGGCGTTTGAAAAATTGCGCGGGGTCAATAAGTTTCTGGAGTTAAGGATGAAAAATTACCCCGGAAATATCACCACGTCGCTTTAAGAGAACGAACGCCTCCAAAGGACTGTCGCGAAGGAAACTAAGGATGAAAGATCCAAAAGGAGGGGTCACGAAATGATAAACGACATACAGAAGAATAACCATTTCCTATCATTAGTGACAGACCAGGTGACATGCAGAATCGAAAAATTCGGAAGCTCAAGTACTGCGTCAAATCATTGTTCAAAAAATAAACTATTTACAATAAAAAATAAAGTTTGATAATATTTTTGGAAATTAAATTCTGCAAAATTAGGCATTCAGTCACGTGACAGTGACTTTTGCTCATCGGAGTTCCGCAATGTTAAAACTTCGATGTAAGTATACACAAGTGTAAAATATATATTATAAGCTTAAATAGTATTATATCAGTTTCATAGACCATAACCTTTTGTTATGACATAGGTATTGTAAGTTAATTGATACTGGTTTTGAGGTTAGATTTGCATTGTACATACAATTATTGTAGACAAATAAACAAGTGCTAAATCTGAAAACTGGGGCACTATACAATACTTGTAGTACGAGGAATTCATTTTTAATTAAAAACAACACCGAAAACTAACAATAGCAATACACAGACACGATCGTTTAGGTTTGTTTTACACGGCGTGACGTCATACAGGGCGCCATGACAGTCTGGCCCGTTTTCGAATCAGGTTTAAATAAGTTTTTGAAAACGCAAAAAAATCATGTAAATATACGATTTTTCGAAAATAAATACAGTTTTCGTGTAGAATAGACGTGAAAATAATGTTTTAACCAATGTCTCAAATTCAGTCAACTAGCCTATTGCTTGAAAGAAATTGTTGCACAAAGTACAAGCATTTTGCCCTTAGCAACGCCGGTTATATACCTGTTAAATCAATTTCCTTAAAACTACATATGTGAAACATGCAACCACTATGCATATTTATACACTTTCTCAGCCACCCCGAAGGTTAAGAGCTTAAAAACAGCACGCCTTGATAGGTACCCTGACTTTACCCTAATTCCCCTCGGGAGGTATTGAAACACTGCTCCAAGTAATTAGTGAACAACGCTTCTGTATAGTTAAGAGGAACGAAGCAGCTACAAGGGATGAAAAAAAAAATTGCCACCAAGGCTGCAATAGATACTTTCAATTCATTAATGTCTCCACTTTGCAAACAGCTTATCATGCCCAAGGTGTTATACAACTTAGCAGCAAGGCCAATCGTTTTAAGGATTCAAAGAGCAACTCCACGTTACATAATCGTTCTATTAAATGGCAAGTTTTTGTGCGGTCCATGCGTTTCTGGTACTTTGCAGCCGAAGCGTGCCAGAGTTGACAGGCATCGGGTCCCGATGGATCGGGTTCATCGCGCTAAATGCGGCTCTAAAGTTGGCGAAGACCGAGGAAAGTTCCGCATTTCCGTTCCTCGCAGGCGCAACATCATTAAAACTTTATCAATGACGGTACGCGCGTGCCGCTCGCCGGGCATGCGTGGTGCGCGCGACACGCGCGCGGCAAACTCTAATTATTGATCAGCCAGAGTAGCCGCACGTGAAACGGGGCCTTTTTGTTTCCCGGAAGTGTCGATGACGGCACACGAGGTGTATTTGCCGTGTCGATACCACGCTCAAAGTATCGATAACGCGTTCCCCGAAGTGGTCGTTTTCGAGTGGCGCACTTGGAGCTTTTAAACCGGCCCCACCCCCTGGCTAAAATATTTGCAACGACTTACAGCGTCACGTAAGAGTGTTGAGTTACACGTGTGTAGGTGAATTGCGAGCACGGTTACAAAAATCTTGACGATGCAATGGAAATTATGGAAGAATGTGCCACAGTACCTGCGTGCGTTGTAATTCGAAAGCAATTTCGGATGTTCACGCACGCGCGGTTGGGGAAGGGGTGCGTAGCTTTGCTTTGAACAGTCGTAGTTGTAAATGAAGAGTACGGTATGTGAAACATATTAATATTCGCGTTGACGACAGGAGGAAGCGAAAGCGTCAAGATATCTTCTAAAATTTGGTAATTAGGTACCTATTTGTGCACGAATAACTTGAAATTAGTTATTACTTTAATAATACACTTCCCAGGCTTCCGTGTTGCGTTTAATTTTCACGACTGTCCTATTGCGTCGACCAAGTTCCTGTCATAGCACAAAGTTATATTACTGTTCCAACTGTTCCATATTTATAAATGCAAAACAGCGATAAGATAAATAATAAGCTGCCGCCGGTAACGGACAGAGGCGGTATAAATCGCGTCGTTGTTTTTAATGTCAACCACGACGAAGATCGCTTTTGTGAAACGACTGTTTTATTGTCCGAAAGGAGACGCGAAGTTTCACCGAGGAAGACCAAACGAACGGTCCTGTTTCCGTATTATGCGAGGCTCCATTGTTTATTCAGCAAAGCTATCGTCGTGGCTAGAATGTTCCTGTCTGTTAAACGCTTTTTTTTCCCGCTCTGCTACTCCTAATGGGCGGTATAAATGTCAAGGGTGAGTCGCATAACGATTCGATTGAGCGGATTCGAATTGAGTGCTAATTCTAAATTACACTTTATACGCATAATGTTTAATAATCATAAAAAGCACCTCGCGAGTTTTCAATCGGACGTACACACACGGTTGGAAGGCACAAACTCGCGTTCATATCTGTTTGCCAATAGCAATGAAAATGTGACAAATATACTCACTACGTTTTAGGCTGTGAGCTTGAAGGTAGGCGGTAATTATGTCGCTCTGTTTCTCCCGTTTCATAGAGAGGTAATCCTTCCGGCGCAACTGTCGAATTAGTATACCGCCAGTATGATTGATATGATCCCGTAAATTCAGCACCATAACCTGAAGTTCGTCGGTACCTGGAACATTAGATACATGGGTCGCAAACGAACGAATCCAATTCTGAATGCTTTATAGAATGAAAGACGCGACATCGTGTAAGCAGGCTTTTGCAAAATTCAGAAGGTAACGAGCACGCATGATCGTTGGAGATTGCACGAGGCGCATTCAAATTGAAGAGGGCGCGTTTATTTCGGTCTGGTTAAAAGGACGAGATGCTTCGGGATGTCTTTGAATTGAAACCGCGATCTTGATAACGGCCCGAAAGGGCTCACCCTCTGTACACAAGCACCGAAGATTGCAGTTTTCCAACTCTTTCCGTTGGTTGCTTGTGCTCCCCGCATTCCCCGATATCTCGCTAGAAGAAACAACTGCGGGGCCGACCATTTTCTTTGATCATTCTGAACACGAGCCCAGATGTTCTCGATCGCGACCCCGGAAGTTCGCCTAAGCCACTCTTAACCAACTTGTATCGCATTAACTTTTACACTTAAAATTTAAATTGGAAAGCTTTACAGTACGATTTGAAGATGAATTTTTAATGGCGTTCGAAAATTAACCTTCTGTCTTACATATTTATACTTTACACGCTATCTTTACATTGTCGCGCGCTCCTATGGAGCTGTCGTTGATCAAGACAAATATAACATTTGTTTCGCTGAAAGTAATAACACCCCTGTTTTAATAGTTTATATGAAAAAAGACGCTTCCTCATGGGTTTCGGTGTAAAGCCCGCACAATCTCTCCCCTGGTGTTCCCTATGCATGTTCAACGAGGCGAAACGAAGTAGCATCGTGTATAGAGATAAAAGAAGTGACTTTCCCCCCTCGAGAGGAAGGGGGGAAAAAGGGGAGGAAAAAAGCAGCACTCCAAGTCAAAGAACCTTCTTGCCTCGAAGTCAACGAGGTCGCTTGTCTGTCTCGGCGCTACGACCTCTTGTCTCGTCAGCTACTGCCGAAGTGTCTTCTCCTAATTCAAGCGAATTTCGAACTCCGCGTGTTAATTTAAATTTCGCAAACGAATATGGCGGATGTTTCAGATTTTCTAGCTATCCTTCGCTCGAAATTAAACGAGTATTAGACAATGAGTGTTATTGCCGCCTCAGCTTGGAATATCAACGGTTAAATAAGCATTTTCTACCTTTCCACAAACAACAGCCAATATCAAATGTCCCCGAGCTGAACACATTTATCAGTCGCCCACATTCGCTCGGTCCTTTTCCCCATGTTATAGACGTTTCTATTTCTATATTGAATTACGCTTACTTTTCCACAACAAACGCGCCTTTTGCAAATGCTGATGCTGCGGACGCGTCTTCAGGGACGAGGCTGTCGAGTCACTCTCCGACCGCCCTCTGTCGCCGTCTGGCAAACCATATATATCTAACAGCAGTTGATCCACCAACGATGAAACTTCTCCATCCTGTTTCGCGGGTGGATTTGGTAACGGCGGTGGATACGTCTGAAAATAATTTTATTTAAAAAAGTTACACTTTCGTGTGTCCCATTTCACGTGGCATCGTAACGAGATGACAATCCCCTTCGTGGTTAAGTAGAGAAAGAAAGGATTTATGTTAAGGGCTAACGCCACGATGATAGCCCACAAATGTGAGTTTAAAGAAATTTATGAACTTTATTAAAAATGGACATAAGATTATTATGATATGTATAAAGAACAACAAGAAACACTTTTTTTAGATTTTTTAATAATAAATAGCAGCACAATAGCCGCACAGCCGATAGGTATTTTTCATTTTCATGTCCACACCACCTTCGATCTAGAACCAAAAGACAAAATATTTTGTCATCTAAACGCTAAGTGCTAGAGAACTACCCAAAAGTTCGAGAAAATATTAATTTCTGAAGGAATGGTGAACATTTGGAAACAATTATTTTTTTGGTAGAAAATTTCTGATAGAAATGTTAATTACAGAGTTTTCAATAATTTGCTCAAATCGTGGGTACTTCTCTACATAGTATTTAATGTGTAGATTACAAAATGAATTTTGAAAAATTCGGCTGTGCGGCTATTAAAATAATCTGAAAAAATATTTTCTGTTCTTATTTTTATATATCATAAGAAGCTTTTGTCACATTTTTAGTAAAGTTCATAAATTTCTTTAAAATAACCTCCAAAGCTCTCCTACCATTTTCGGCCCATCATCGTGACGTTGCCGTTAACGATGGGATTAATCACCTTTGGGTTTTTAACTTCAGTCTCGCTTCTAATGCCCTCGCTGCTTCTGTGGCAGCACTCGCTCACGCTCCTCGTGTCACCGACAGATTTCGACCTCTTCAAATTCAGACGCTTCTTAGCTAGTTGGACCGGCACGACACTAGACCTCCGAATCGGTTTCTTCCTGTTCAATTCCATAAAATTGGGCCCTTCCCAGCTTCTCTGTATCAGATTGCATCTTCTTCTGGCGTACAAGGTGGGGAACTGATACCCATCCGCACAGTACAGTAGATTTCGCGTCTGCTTGGTGACATACACGTCCCCGAAAACTCGCTCGTCCTCTACCGACACGCATTTCACGCGGTAGCTGATTTCTGCGTATCTCTTCAACGGCATCACGTTGCAACTCATGTTCCATCCGTGTCTCTACTCGGTTCTTTGAGTGAAACAAGGTGCCACAAGGTGTCTCAAAGTCACTCGAGCTTTTCGTCGCGCACCACGAAGGAATCTGGCAAACGTTCTTAGAATGGCGCCACGATTCTATTCGAGTCGAATTTTTCAATTACACCCACGGTTCGGGTAATATCTTCACATTGCTTTAGAGTAACGTTAAATTCTGTCCACGAGGGCCCCGCGAGCAACACATTCCCCATGAAACGGAGTTGACGCGTGTCAACGTGACAGGACGTTAGCCTCCGGCGTTGTTGGTTATGACTCTCGTTTCAATTGTGAAATTCCGCGTCATCGGGCAACTTCAACGCGGAAACTGATTAGTGGGTTGCAATGTGAGCCTGCAACTGGCGTAAATTCATCAACGACAAGACGAGTGTAAATTTCTTGAATTTAGATGCCTTCTCAACCGTGGGACTGATAGAAATAGATCGCTGGGTCTTCGTATTTCTCGTACACTCAGAATCGTGCGTTCATGCGGACAGATACGAAGGGAGTAATAAAAATTAACATAATTAAGCGATTTTTTTCCCTCCTCGTTTGTCGGCTAAGCTAACAGATAAATTGCAGGACAGCGGCACTCTGACATTTATACGCGGGCGGAGATAAAGAATGACCTTCTTCGCAATTGCAATTATCTAACATTTATCATTTTTGATAGGCGAACTGTTATAATTGCTCCTACCACTACCGCGAAAATCAAGGTTCCAGAAGTAGTATTAGCGGAACATATGTTGTCCATTATTGTTGCGAAATAAAACGGCCACTGTAACAGACAGTAAATATATCGTAAATTATTGTTGTGCGCGGTTCACAAGTGTTCACGACGAAGACGTAATTATTTCGATCGTATGCAACAAAAAGAAATACACTTGAACGTTTTATCCCCTTGAACGCATTTAAAACATGAATATTTAAGATTTAAAGTAGCACTATTTATGATTGATAATATAGAAATTTAAAGCTTATTATACCTTTCGTTATTCTTAAATGCCACGTGGCTCGCGCTTCCATAAAGAGGATTTTGAAATGTCACGCGTTACGTTTATAATTATGTAATATTCTTAATACTTTTTTCAATAATTTTTAAGCGGAATTTTGTTCCATTTTTCACTCGCGATAACAGCACATGCGTTCACTCACAGTTCACTACTTTGAATATCTACAATTTGCACAGATTAACACTTCGAATTTTACCGTGCCTTTCTTCATGTTTTTATTCAGTAGCCTGGAAGTTGACTTCTCTAGCAGTTAGAATATTTTTCAATACTCATGGTTAAGTTCCGTACGCGTCGAAACCCTTATCAGCAGGCCAGTAATTCGCTTCTGGTGGCCAGACCGCAACTGGAAGCGCCAGCGATATAATCGTTTCATTAAGTCTGTACCTACACTTATGTTGTCGAGTATGTTGGCAGAGGTGGTGCAGGACAAATGAAACAGCTGTTCTTATTTACGGTCGCCACCTGCCCAGTGAAAATCCAGTGAATTCCACGAGCGACCAAGAATTCCAGTGAATATTATCGATAATTGCGTCCTTCAAAAACTATTTTCACGAACTGCTGCCCAAGAAAATGTCACCACAGAGAGCAACCTAAGGAAAAAGATCACGCAAAAAGTGAAAGTAAAGCGATAGCTTTTGCAATGAACTTGAACATCGTGTTTCAGAGATTTCTGAATTTTTCCCTCGCAATTTTAATGATAGTTCTCGACTTACCGGTCGCGTTACAGTGTCAGACATACTTGACGGCTTCCTGGTGGGAAGTGTTAAGGGAAGTACGATTTTAAGGCGGTCAACAAAACCGCCGCTGTTATCGGCGTCGCTGATAGCACGGCCGATGTAATGTAGTGCACACTCAGCTAGAATTTTAAATGTTCGCTGAGTGTGCAGTAGTGGTTCACCTGGCAGGTTCAATAACCCTTTTTCCTCACGAAAAATTGCGCGCTGGAGACACGGCCCCTATTTTCCTATCAGCGCATGTAGAGAATAACTAAATCGATTTGCATGAATATGCAATAAAATATGCATACCTAACTCCACTCAATAATATTCTACTTAACCAAAATAGAAAAACGGTGTAGTAAAATAATTATTCGATAAAACATTCGTTCATAGAAGTTATGGTGAATGTTGTTTTGAATGCCAGATTGCAAAATTATCTATTTCACCGAAGATCCTTATCGTATAGTAAGGCGAACTTGTTTAATCGATGCGCCATTCACGCTCAAGATACTGTCGCTATAGGAACGAAACATTCGCGGCTGATTAGGGGACAGAAATTGCAGCATGATTCTGCGGTATCCGAAAGAGATTATGCTGTACGATTCAAGCCTTGGGATATATTCGGAAGTCGACTGATACGCCCGTAAACCGAAAATGGTGGTAACGCGGTGTGTGTGCGCGGAGAGGAAGAGGGAAGAGCAGGGAAGGGAATCTGCGTTAGGTCCAAGCACCAGTGACATTTATCGAACCAGCAACCTTCCAACGCGATTCATGTATCCACGTGAGTTTTTACAATTTTTTAGTTGACTACGTGATAATTAATAAATATTCTCATTACGAATTACGAACGAGTGATGCAATGAAGCTTGTGACGGTCCAATGTGTATTTTTACAAAGGCGTATGAATAAAGTTCGATGAACCCGTATGGAAATTGATTCCGCGTAATCGCGAAAGTAACACATTTCGTAGTAGACTCCACGGCGAGAAGCTTCTTCGTATTAAACCGATAACATTCTGCTATTAATAAGCCACTGTTGACGATCGGTACGCTCGTCCAAGCTTATCGGCAATGCAGACATTTTTGCATATGTCACAGGAACCCTTCACAAGATAGTCATTGTTAGGCGTGCGCGCAATCGCTCTCTTTCGCTAGAAAATCGTTTCATACAATACAGTAAGAAGGTAGCCTCTTACACAAATATGTATACCGTAAAATGGGGGAACGTTGGCAGGTTTTAGAAACATTTTGTTATATAATTTAAAAATTGAAATGTTTACATTTACTTTAAGTATCCTATCATAACATTGCATCTTTTGTGATTGTACTAAAAGTGCCAAAATGCATAAAACTTGTGTACTTTCCTTCTTTAATACATGTTAAAAACGTTAGTGTACCGGGGTAACATTGGCACATCATGTAGATAACATTAACGGGTTAAGTTTTACTAATCTGAGGTGAGTAAACTTAAATTTCTTTATTTTATTTTATTTTTTACATCTTAATTAAAATCAATTCGTAAGGTAGACACATCATATAAATAGCATTAACAGGTTAAGTTTTACTAATCTGACGTAAAACAACGTAATTTCGGTGTATGGTAATGTTACCCCCTGCTGCCAATGTTCCCCCATTTTACGGTACTCTTAAACAATCCAATTTCTTCGCGAAATCTTGTTTAGAGAAAACATTATTGCCACACGCGCGTCGTGTCTTATCTTAAAACCTACCAAGTTGAATTGAGCATGCCTTCCTCTTCGTGCACGTTGACGCAAAACTGGGAAATTCATATATGTAAAAAACAAATTTCAATCGCGAAGGGTCCTCGAAGAATAATGGAAAACGATCCAGAAGATGACCCAAAAAGTTTCCACGTCGTTCAGTTCGGCAGCATCAGCGCCTTGCAAATTTTCAATTTTCATAACCGAATAAAATCGGAATGTGAATAAAATTGAGCTTAAGGACGAAATAGCAGCCACGCGATCCCATCAACAGCGAGGTATGGATGTTTAAATAAAGCCGGCGATCGGCGGACGCGCATCAGAATTAGGGCTGGGACTATTCGAATAATTTAATATTCGAATATTTTACAAGTATTCGAATGCTACGAATAAACTTCGAATATTTGAGTATTCGAATATAGCAGTATTCGAATACTTGGATATTCGAATATAGCAGTATTCGAATACTTGGATATTCGAATTATATTCGTCAGATACTTAAGGAACTGAAGTATTCGAATACTCGAATACCGAAAAATTCGACAAATGGTCCCAGCCCTAATCAGAATGAATGAAACGTGTAATTTCCACGAAACTGGACTTGACTGTCGAGTTACATCGCACACGGTATAGCTGATACGTGGACGTGCATACGTATCGAATGATATCTCTGCTACGGTAACCGTCGGTTTATACCCTCGGCTGCACGTCGAAAGGCTGGCTCTCTCGCGCGTTCAGTGCGCATCCAGCATCTGAGCACACCATGCGCTTCCTCTTGCTCGTTTATCTCCTCTTATCGGTCACCGCTCAAGACGCTCGCGCGGACGAGCTGGACTGCCAAGTTTACAACCATCTTTACGTCTGCCTGGTGAACGGCGTGCTTCACGGCGTCGCGTTCGAGGATGTCAACGCGGTGCAGACCATCGAGGACATAGAACTGCACCTGGAGGGCCTCGGGATCGTCGACATAGCCAAGGACGCGTTCCTCGAGGTTGCCAATTCGTCGGCACTCTACATACGGGACAACAAGCTCTCCACCATCTCCAGGCACCATTTCGCCGCCCTCGATCAGCTCACGTACTTGGACCTGAAGAACAACACCATCAGCGGCATCGAGGATGCCGCGTTCGCCAAATTGCGCAGCCTCGAGACACTGCTGCTGGATTACAACAACATATCCACGTTCCAGCCGGGCGCCTGGAAGGGCCTCGTCGATCTCCGGGAGTTGTACGCCACGAATAATAACATCGCGCTGAAGAGGAACATGTTCAAGGGCCTCAGACACCTGGAGACCCTGGCGCTGGACTCTAATGACATTAGCGAGGTACCGATCGGAGCTTTCAGCGGCATGCCTTATCTAGACCTCCTCTACCTGTCGAAGAACAAAATCTCGTCCATGCAGCCGGAAATGTTCCGGGGCCTCGGCGAGATCAACGAACTGGATCTCGGGAAGAATCGGCTGAGGGCTGTCTCCGGTGGGGTGTTCCGATACCTGAAGAATCTCAACTCATTGTGGCTGAACGGCAACCATATCGCTACGTTGAAGGCAGACGCGTTCGTCGGGCTGGACAATCTGTTGCTTCTGTTTCTGAATAGCAACGAGCTGCATTTCGTCGAGATGTCTGCATTCGCCAGGATGAATAACGTCACGATCGATCCGGGGTTTAAGATAGGGGGAACGACGATGGACAATGTCTCGAAAATACGGGGACGATTTCGGTGTAACCATGTGGAGTTTCAGCTGCCTTACGAGTGCACGGAAATAGATTTAAAGAATTAATAAACCTGTAATCATTGTATACGTGAGCGTGTGCCGACGATTATACTAGCGCCTCCGAAGAATTCTCAATTTCCATATTAAGATTCTATTCTATCTTTAGAGACTTTACGCAGCCATGTTAAACGTTCTCGTGTTATTTTTTATTTTTACACGGTGAATTGTGGGATAATGAAATATATTATTTGTCGAAGTGGATGGGATTGTAATTGTTTCTGGTGGGAGGAAGGACTGTTTATCCGATAGAAGTTGTTTTTACAGGGATCTTCAGTGGATATGGAGAGGACGAGAGTCCCCACCCCCATCCTTGTTACAGGAGCACGGCGATGGATTACGGATGGTACGCGCCGACCGTTCACACCGTGCCCACCACTTATTATCCCCGAAACACTTCTTTCAGCGAAAATCTCGCACGCGGCGGGATGTATCGAAACTGCTCCTTGAACACAGAACTCGATAAGAGCATCGTATAAATAATTCATCCACTGCTCCTGACCAGAGGTCCACCCAGAGTCGGTTGCTTTGTATTTCGAAACAAATACTCCACTTTCTGTCCAAGTCATGTACCGAACGAATATTTTTAATAAATTCTTAAAATATCATACTCGTGTACTGTCTTCATAGCATGTACTAATACGACGATAAAATAAGCAAGAACATGGTATAATCAATGGGAGGCTGGGTTGTGAAACTGACAAGAGTCCAAGGTATAATGCTCCATGTTTATATATATATATTATTTGTTTTTTCATTATTACAGTTTAACTTACGGTATCGCAGTAATCGTATTGGAGCAGACCCTAAACGGCCCACCCAGGGTTACACGGTGTCCCGGCACCATAGTACAGAATTAAAACGGTTTCTTTCGTGTTACGATTACTGGGATTATTGTTTACGGTTGCTAACGTTTGCCTTCCTTACAGCCCGCTCCCTTTTCAATCAGAATCCTGAAAGAACATCGCGTCATCAAGCCTCGGAAGTAGTAAGGTGTGATAATCTGAGTGCATGCCATTCTTTCGATCGCGCTGGTTCTCAGTAAATGTCCATCACAGTGGTAATGGTAACTTCAACATGTATATTTATATATATATTTATATATTTATAAATGTGTGTACATAACACAATGAGACAGGTGAATTCGTCAAAGAGTTCTTAATTATCTTCAATGTCTTAACAACCATAACGACCTCTCAGTCTTCTATGGCAATGGGATGCATTGGGATGATACACAGAATTCTATCGAAGAGACCGCGCAACGTCCATTGTTACCCGCGAGCAGGCCACGTCGGATGTCTCACGGTGACATCGCCATGAAAATTACCTGCGGCAGAGGATCTCGCGGCTCCCTCGATTCGTTTCGACGATCGAAGGAACCCCGATAACATTCGTTCACACGCGGCTCCAATCTTTCACCTAATCGTCGCACCTCTCGCCCAGCAATTCTCCACAACACGTCACGTATCGAAATGTCCTGAATGGCGTCCCGTGGAAAACCCAGCGAAAGGAGGGAACGAGCACGTCGGAACGGCAGGAAGGCTACCCCCTGGAAGAATTACGGTGAAGAATTCTATATAAGCCACTATAACTACCGGGGATCTCCCTGCTGGACGTGTAAAATCGGCCCGCGCGAGGTGTCGCGGATTCTTCAGGAATCCGCAATTCGGTTGCCCTCTGCCAGCTGTTCGAATCGCCGTCGGAGTCAACGACGCGACAGAGAGGAGCACTCGACCCCTGATGAAGATTGAATTGAGGCCATAAAATGGTCATCAGGAGTCGTTGCCTCTGTCTTGAGAGGAAGACTCCTTCGATGCCCCGTGAAACGTATAATGCTCGTTACCTATCAGCCTCTCCTAGCTATCTTACGGTCCCTCGGAGAGGATCGTCTCACCTTCGCCACGCACCTCGGGGCGAGGTGGAAGCCGGCGTCCTACGGAGGTACGACCGAAAGCATTTCCACGGTATCTCGAAGAATTTCGACGGGCGTCCCGGCCGCTCCTCGTTTTTAGATTGGAATCGTGAGAAGGATCGGTAACGAGCACCCGACGCAGCGGCCGCCGCGGCGTCTCTTTACGCGTCCCTTCTTGTTACCTATACACGATCCTATACATTGTGCTACTTGTATCATTTTCACTGGAATTCTCAATGTGCTGCACTTAACGCTATACGCATACTGTTTTTGTTTTTGTTTTTTTTTGTCAGAGTTACCCCCCAATTACTTCGGTGATGATCTCTTAACGGCTAAACGATGACAGATAGAACTCGCATTTTACGCATATTTACTTAACATTCCTTCTTTCCCTCGTTTTACATGGCGATTAGATAAACGTAATAAATAGTCGTACAATCGGGGGATTGGTAAATAATCGTGTTCGCGGTATTCTTTTCGCCTACCGATGGAAACCACGGTGCGCCGTCCCGCGACCGCGCCGGCTCGGCCCCTGATGGTTCGTTGTTCGTTTCAACAGCTCGTAATCGAGACTACCCGAGGAAGTTGGCCCCGCGCGGGCCCCGATCGACGAGCGCGGAGAGAATGGCACGATTCCGCGCGGATCGACGACGCGCGCGTCTGATGATCGCGCGCGGCCGAACGTTCGAGCCCGCATTGCAAGGAGGATGCAAGCGGCCCTCCGTTGCGAAGTTACGGGAGGGCAGCGAACGATTTCGTGGGTTTTGGTCCGCGCGCGCGATTCCACAGGTACGCTAAATATTCCCGCCACGCATCTGGGATATATGCGCCGCGGGGACGAACATCGATTTAAACACTAACGCTACTCTCTCACAGTTGTCTCGTCTCCGAGGGGAGTGATCGCGGATGTACCGTGTCACCCGTCCTATAATGCCTTATATTGTCGTACAATTGATATCGAATATAACAGAGGATCGCCTCTCGTGCCACCGCGGCTCCGGTCGACGATTAAAAGAGGCTAATCATTCGACGAGAGTCAGAGGGCCATTCCTGGAGGATGAAACGGCGCTCCGTGCACGTAGACGCTCCAATTTGCCACTGCATTCTTTCTTATTTAGTTAAATAGCATTCCGACCAATTTACAATTAATTAGACCTGATACTCTCACACCTTATAACACCACACTACGCCCCGGGAACAAATGGGCTATTAGACTGCCGTTTGTTCGGGGCGATAAGCATTAACTGTTGCATATCATAGCTTTATATATGTGTATATATATATGTATGTTGTGTGTGTGTGTATGTGTGCGTGTATATATATATGTTTGTGTATCGAGAATTACGAGTGTCAATAAGTGTGATTATAGTACATGTGGCTAGCACTCATTGAAATCAAGTTGGTAACGCACGGTTACATCGAGCCTAACGTACCTTCTAGCCTATGATGATAATAATCTCACCTTAACGATTATTATTCTTATTATCCTTAAGTTCGTTACACAGAGACACTGAATAATCGTAATTAACGGTCGAGCGTCTCCTTCGCGACTGGGACCACATCGAACCTGTCTGCTCTGTCTAGTTGGCCAGGTTTTAGTACGAGAGGGTTGCTCGATATTCGCCACCCTCCCACATTCGTTGTACAGTGATAACTCGTAGTTTCATTGGTGTTTCGTTTCGCGACCCGTAGATGGTGTTACGAAAGGAAAGACGCGATCACACTCGGATAATAAAGTGTCGCGGTCAGGGAGGGAAGGAAACGGGGAGGCGAGAAGGAAAGCGACGAGAGGCACTATGTAGCTTGGCATCGTACGCCTAAAAATCGGCCAACTCGACGCGCGACAGATCCAGTCCCGCCTCGCAATAGCAGAACGCTCGATATACTCGGCGAGACGATTGAAATCGTTACTTAACGCATCCTAGGCTGCTTCGTTTCCACGAGTTTTCGTAGCTTGTTGCATGGTCCTTCTACGAGACCAAGTCAAGCACCTTGAAAGAAGTTACGAAAGGATGGGTGACAGTAGCACGATATTACCTTATCGTAACGTTATCAACGCGTCATGCCCGCCTCGTTTGCCCACCTTCGTTTATACGGTGTCCATTGCAGAAGGCATCTAATTAGTTCCACGGCCTTAGAATATCTATTCGTGGCGAAGCTTGGCCAACCACATTATTACAGGAGACAAGGGACCCTAAATAGTTTAGCTTAATCCTAAGACTATGTCCGGCAAGAAGGGGAAAAGTGACGGGATCAGAGTAAGCTAGGAAAAGAGGAGTTAACGAGATACAAGGCGGTGCAAATGTTTCTGGCTTCGTGGAACGGGGGATCTATAGATCTAACGGGTATTACTGGAAAACGTCGCTAAGACGAAATCAAACGTCGTTTTGTGTACGTAAATACGATTTAAAAAGGGGGGGGGGGATAGAAAGGTGTTATTAACGGCTGCACACTACATCACACGGGCACTAGAACAAATGATAAGGTCAGTTTTACCTAAGGGACTTTATAACGATCAAGCAACAAAATGCCTGACGACTGTGTTGCGTCCGATTGGTGGGTGACGATCTGTATGATCCTAGTGGGGAACACAATCGTTATGCGATTAGGTTGCGCTAAACTTAGTTCTAAACTATAGCAACTGAACAGCTCCTTAATGTACAATTACGCCGAGGTGAAAATTAACAATCAACGTTAATGCTCGGTTACTTAATGGTTTACACGATACGTGGACCGTCTTCTAAGGTGGTGAACAGATGATCGTGTAACATTTCTCGGGTCCGATTCCCAATTTCCCGGTAAATGGATAATCGCTGCGATTTCTCCAGAAGAAAAAGCGCTGCTAACATCGAAGTCAATGCCGTTGATTCGTCTAGGCTGTAACGTTTTAACCCAACTGCCTCTTCTAGTTTCCTATCCTACATAGTGCTTAAACTCGCACCCCTGAGATAGTCGTTATCTTTAACCGCGTCTACGTATCAGCTGCAGATCAAACGTGCCCCGCTTAACGAGCCTGCCAGGGTGCGTTCGCTCGGCCGCAGAATATTCCGGCATCGAGTCTGCCAGTCAAGGTGAATGTGGAGCAACATTCGATTATGTGCCCGCGATATTTCAACGACCTCGTAGAAAGGATGGTGTGCACAGCAACCGAATCGAGGCTTATTCCTGTTCTCAATTGTTCGGAACGCTCTCTGAATGGCTCCTCAGAAGTAACTCAATGCCAGAACTCTGCGCAACGTTGTGTAACGCGTTGACGGTGTAAGCGCACCCTAAAGCTTTCGGTTTCGTTCTGCATCGTGGCGTCAGCTCCGAAAGCGAGTTTCAACTTTCGTTCCTCGAGGACCTTTGTACTTTGCCGAGCAACTGCAACTTCCCAGCTGTAAAGATTGTCCGGGAGTAATCGCGAGCGTACGTTCTTATTTCGTTATCCCTTAAAGTATTATTTCAATGTCGATGATTTTGATATCCGTTTGATGTGTTCTAGCTTGTCCCGTTTTGCATCGAGAAAATTTCAATGGATTCGATTGGGTACATCCCGAGGGTATGTCTGTAATACCTGCTCTATTCTCAAGACTACATTCTCGTACTCTATCCTTCCTACGTGCCACTGCCTGCCGTGGAAACCACTAAAACTATCAAATTGCAACGTAAACAGACCAACGAACAGTCCTTTTGTAACAGAGTAATCCAACGGAATTATTATATCGATCGAGCTATCGCAAGTGTTGTGTACCCTTCGAACAATCGACGTTTCGCGCGAAACTAACGCCTTCGTTCGGGTGACCGATCGTTCACGATTGGACGGTGTACCTGCACTTATCCACGATATCGATGAGCAAGAAAATGTCTCGTCGCGGTGATCATACAAATGCAATGGGCCACGCGTCTCATATAAAAAAGTACAAATAACAGATCTCATGGTTAAGTGCACAGTAAGAAGTGTAAACGACGGAATCATCTATTACGGATGAGTGAGGAAGGGTGACAAGAAGGGCACTTAAGTATCAAGGCACGTCAAAAACCAAACCGTTCGGACGCCTAATTATTTAAAATTAACGCTTAACCGCGTGTGCCGTTTAAGTCGTCGTTTCCAATTAAACCTAGACACTGCAATCGAGGATGGCTCAAGTTCACATCTGTGCGCCTGCGTATTGCTTACTGTATACCGATAAAGTAATTAATCGGCAACAGTGCAGAAACGAAGCCGAATTGTCGCGAAGAAAAAAAAAGGTGCAACGCGCTTTCTCGAATGTTCTTATCGATGTTACTTTAAGAACTTTCAACCGAACGAAATGACATCGGGCTGCATTGAAAGTAAGTGGAACAGAATTTTAGAAGAAATGCTTTTTTTCCCTTCAAAGCTGACACCACGAGGTTTATCTTCGTCGTTTTACGTTCATCGGCCCTTACGCTAAGGTAAAATTGAGATCATTGGATATAGACGTTATCGTTCTCTCTTTCGCAATCGCCGCCGATCGATCTCATATCGGCCCATTATTCTGTCCGAGTACCAATCCAAAGAAGTCTGTAGAACTGAATCTCCGTCGGTGGGAACAAAACGCGAGTGTATATTTGCAGACCATCGAACGCTTTGCTTGAATGCCCATGTTTCGTCGTTCTCGCGTGACACCTAGTAACCCACGTTCCCTTTCCCGTGTCTAGATTCACGAACCCGTTTTTATTACATTTTGATTTCACGGTAATGATCTTAACTCTACAGGAGGAACGAACGTTATTCATTTTTCGTGAATTTTCACCAGCTGCTAAGTCGCCATCAGCAACGTCTTCCCCCCCCTCCCCCTTCGGCAACGACTCACGACGCGCGAAAATTTAAGAAAAATAAGCGGTTCGTTATTGGAATCGAGGACAGTTTTCGACATCGAGGTATGCTCACTCTCTTATATCGATGCGACGAATTTCGTACTTATCATCCAAATAGATCGGTCGCCGGCCCACGAATTTTTTATATGCCCAAAAGTGTATCGTTCATGAGAGAGCCGGCGATCCACAGGAGAAAATTTTGACCCAACCATAGCCCTGCCTCGGTCTAAAAGTGTTGCGCTCGCTCGCATGCACGATGTCAACGTACTGTCCCATCTCGAAAAGCTTAATGACTATTTGTGCGCTTAAGATACAGACTCGTAGATCTCGTTATTCCAGCTGACGTCGACGTCGAGTGACGGACGCTCCAGCGACCGATACGAAAGTCTTCTCTAGCCGAATGTTCAGTATAATGCCCGAATCTCCTCTTTTATGCTTTCCTCGATCATTTTTTGAATGACGTAGGCTTATTACAAATATTTTAACAAATTTTACAAATATTTCACTGCGAGACATCCTTCTCCCAATAATTTATATTTCCCATAAATTTTCTCTCTCTTGATTTTTTTTCTTTCTTCTTCCCCGTTTGTTTAGGCGAATGCTATATTATCGAAAGTTAAGCCTAAAAAGGTGTGCGGATCGCCTGAAGTAAAGTCGGATGAGGAGATGACAGGGGCCCTATGGTGCTGTTTCCTGCTCGAATCGAAAACCAGAGGTGCTGCGCTCCCGTAAACGAGACCGAGTGGTATGCAGAACGGGTACGTCGATGGTAACGAAACATAAACGGACGTTTCGAAAAGCATTACATTGTCCAGTTTAACCTGAGAATTTGCCTAGCCACTATTTAAATGCTGAATACATCGAATACATAGAACCTACATTACTTTCCCTCCCCCATTTTTTTTTCCCCCTTTAATATACATAAACGACCACGACTTCTCCTCCCTCTGCTCCTCCTAATCCACCCTTCAATTTTTTTCCACCCCTCCCCCACCCCCCCCCCCCACTGGTATCGAAACACGTAGTTAATTTAGATGCAACTGCTATACGAGATGCGCAAGATTAATTAATCACCGTTCACAGTGAAATCATAGCCACGAGATTAAGAATGAATTAGAATGACTTGTAGATCGCGTTTACCGTAATTTCGTCGAAACGGAAGTTACCAAATTGAATATCGAATTTTTAAATAGAACGATTAAAGGGTTATGTTTATGTCTATACAGATCGCCGTGGAGCGCTAGCAAAATTTACATCGTTACGTCGCGGCCCGCGCGCGAGTACGCGAGTGTCACTTAGTCATGGTTGATGATCTGCAAATATAACAGGTGTTACGTTCACCGCTCAACGAGCATTACCTAACGTTTATCTTAAATCAGACCAGCCTGAATCGTATTATCAATCGAACCGCGTAACAACAAAGGATCCATGTAAGAATACATGTAAACATAATGGAACTCTATAAAGAATTCAACTCATCGCCGCCTGGAAAACCTCTCTTCTTCGTTAAACTTAAATCGTGATAACGTTAAGACGACCTTCCCTGGTGCTGCACGATCGTTCGGTTCATTTACATGTCTCCGAAGATCCCAGCAAACGTCTTCCGAAGATTCTTCATGGTGTCTTCGGTGTCTTCGCCCTGGGACTGACTTCCTTGCCTGTGGAAAGGTACTCTGGATGGTGGAGGCTCTTCCTGGCGTCGACCAACGGATGGCGCGCTGCTCACTGTACTCGATTGCGATGCTGCGGACAGCAATGTTTGGGAAATTATAATGCAAATTCATTCGAGTTTCACTATCATGCTGTACACGTAGGGGAAGGTAGCCTAATTTGGACCATTTTTATATGTTTCAGTATATAGAGATAAATAAGAAGTGTCAATAAAAATTAGGTAGTAGAAAATAAACTCACTAAGTGTACCTTCAAAATAATACCATCTATTAAATTTGAAAAAATATTTATAATCCTGAAAAATGAGTTGAAAAAAATCGTGTCATCGGTCCAAATTAGGAAACCGATTGCCTAAATTGAACCGCTAGGCTCCTAATTTGGACCATTAGCTTTCTTAACGACAATTGGAACAAAAGAACCTTTTAATTCTGGCACTAACTCTAGCACACCGAGTATGTATCCAAGTGTGGCATTTCATGCATTGTATCATTTCTTCTTCTTTGGTTTCTTCGCACAATCTACAAAACCACGAATCACCAGTTTCTTTTTTATTTTTCTGCATTTTGTTAAAGTTGGGTGAACTAATTTTTTAAAATTTTTGCTTTAACTGCGATTTATAAGGACTGCTGGTTATTTCTACTGCCTTCTAGGCTGTTGGTGCACCGCGAGAAGACGAATGGCCATTTGGATTTGGATTTTTCTTTGCTCGCGGTGATATTTCTTCAAGCAAACTTTTAAATTGTTTGTTCTTGTTCTGCGGTGCGTTATCACTACTATCTTCATCATCATCACAGCTAGAAGTTGTAACAGGGGTTCCAGAAGGTTGCAAAACATCAGCTAGTGCAAATTGGTCATCTGTAAATGCATGCCTGTTCACCGGCCAACTTCCGGACCGGTCCAATTTCGGCAACTGTCCAGTCCAACTTAGGCAACTTGAACATTTAATGTTTAACATTGAACAAAAACCTAAATCTAACATAACCTCTCAAAACTGTAAGTGGAAATTATAGATAATTAAGTAAGGTTTGGAATGAGATAATAAGACTTGTAATTATTTACGTTTGGACGAATCAAGGGCACTCACTCTTACGTCGAAATAACTAGTTGTCTACTTAGACAAACAAATAACTCCTCTCTCAAAGCAACCACGAGGCGTTTCTACCCAAACACAATTGCATTAACCCCGTCTACATCTACGTATAACAAGATGCCTATCCAAAACTGCACAGACCTCAGTAGTCTTTGGATATCATAGTGGTCCAAATTAGGCGATGCTCCAAATTAGGCTACCTTCCCCTAAGTTAGGACTCTGTTTCATCGCGCGATGCAAGGGAAGCAGGTGACGAAGGATCATCGAACTAACCAAAGGCGTACAGACCTTGAGAATCACGACGTTGCAGTTGATGATGACTATCAGTGCTGGTTACATCGGCCGCCCCTGCAGCCGTGGACCCTACAGACACTAAGCTTCCTGTGCTGGCCATAGATCCCATGCTCCCGTGCGATCCGAGAGGCGGAATTGGCGGAGCAGGGCGATCTTCAACTGGGCTGGTTGCCTGACTGGAGCCAGACATTGACCCTCTGGACGTAGTCTTCGTCAACACGCTTTGGGGTCGACAGCATACCTGAGCAGAAAACCGAAGGTCTTGTTAAGGAGGGGTCCCGTGCTGAGGAGGGAGCAAGTCGGTTGAAAGGGAATATCGGACGACTTCGTCTTACCTGCATCTTAGCGGTGACGAGGTCCGCGATGTGGCGACGATCCTCTTCCTGCGAGTCTCCCATTAACGACAAGGCGCTGTCGTTCACCTCGATGATGTACTCTCGACCATCCTTCCCGACCAACAGCTCGATCGCGCAGATATCCAATCCACCGAACAATTGGGCCACGTGATCGACCCAGGCGCGATGTCTTTCACTCACGGCTAATTGCTCCAACATCGCCGAACCCGTGTTGGACTTCCAGTTTCCGCTGATGCTCTTCCGCCTGGGGGGCAGTATCGACAGACCGCAATTACCAGCGGTCCTAACAGTTTCGCGGTCGTAACGCATTGCTGCATTCATCGCGGTTGCTTGGTCGATTAACCCTCAACCGGCAGGGCTGGGTCTAAATGAGGATCTTTCTCTTTCAATACTTCGCACCTGATTACTTCCGACTGACAATCGAACGTGCAACTTTTTCCAGTCAATTTACCAATTTACGGCCTCACAATGAACCGATCTATTTGCTCATGTTCAGGTACCTACGTGCATATTTATTTAACTACAGTCTCGCGATTGTGGGATGAAAGTGTTAGCAAGTATAGCTGTGAATATTAGAAACGCGCGTCCCCTACCCATTACACCGTAGAAAACTGATGGTTTCGTAACTGCTCTCACGTCGAAACACACGTAACAAGTATTTCACCCCGCCAATCAAGGGTGAAGCCCATATTATGACATTTGCCGTCAGTTCGCGTCCGGTGCAAGGCTCCCGTGACATTTGCAGGCACGGTTAAGGCGCACGATTCAGAGATTTCGCGACACTCACATGAACGCCTTGTAGTTATTGCCTATTTTCTGCACGTGCACGTCGTACTTAGTGTCGACGTACGGCTCCGAGGTGGAGTAGGTGTTCGCCAAAGCGGCCAACGAGGCCAGATCTAGAAACTCTTGATTCGTCTCGGCGCGGGCTTTTCCCACTCCGCCGTGGGCGTGTCCAAGTTTCACCACGACCGGATAACGAGATGCGCTCACCTGCAAAAAGATAATCAAGGAGAATAATGAGTGCGACCGGCGGTTATGAGCGCGCGTACGGGTCGAGCCGCCCGGAGCGGCTGGACCGAGTGAGCCGTCGATACCAACGACTCTGTAACCGTTGCACAACCCAGCGACAAACGCCCCGGCCGTTCAGAATTTATTTAGTGGATTTCCGCGTCCAGTAACGGCGAATCGATTAACAATGTACCACGTATGCTGCATTCCTATCTAGCAGGGACGGGAACCAGTCCGCTGGGACGCCTACAGCGGCCCCCCCGGCTTGTCTTCAATAATCGGATACATTAACCGACATCTGTGGATGAAGATCAAAGTCTGCCGATACGCGGGCGGTTGATTAAGCAGTCTACAATAGTCGCGTGGGTCGGGAAAGATTATTACACGCGGATAACTGCTCGCGAGCCGTTACGTCCGCGAGCTATGCTGTTTCCAGTAACTGTTTGCGAAACGTACCCTCGGGATCTACTGTTTTTCGTGCCTCGGCAGGAGTGTTTCTTTGGGAAACCATTACTTGCTATGTAATAACGGCTTTTCTGCACAGAGAACACTGAACCGCGTTAGGTCAGCGAATATAAGTTGCATTGGGCACAGTATTATACAATTCGCAATTGTACTGGTGGATGCGAGAAGGGCCTCAGTGGCAAAAGTCAGTTTCGAGAAAATTTTTTATACATAAAAATTTGATACATATCTTTTGTAGTTGCATTATTACAATCGAAATTATGTAATAAATTAATCAGTGAAATTAATTTTTATTATAGCTCTCTGGCCCTTCTTACATAAAATAGAGAAATATTGAAAAATTTTGTTTTTTAACATTGGTTTTTATTATTTTTTTAATATTTTCATAATATTTGAAAATATAGAATATTGAAAAAATATAGTCATAAAAATAGTCACAAATTGTGTCATGTTCAGGTTGATGTATGTTTGGCTTATAAAGGAACATCCCCAACCCGGAAATTCAAAACATTCTGAAACTTTGTGAGTATGTAAGGAATTTGCTTCTGATTAGAACGCAATTCTTATTTGCTGCCCAAATTCAGTCTAAGGCGGTGTAATTGACCTCTGAAAATCCTGTTATTTTTCGATTTTGTGTTATAACTTGTTGAGTGTAAACAAATTTTTTACCAATGATAAATCTAATTAAACGAAGTAACTTTTATCGTATCTATTCGCGAATTATAATAGAAAATCGGAAAATAGCGTAATTTTCAGAGGTTAATTTCACCCCCTTCGAGTGAATTTTGGGCAGCAAACAAAAATTGCGTTGTAATCAGGAGGAAATCCCCTACATATTATTATTATTATTATTATTATTATTATTATTATTATTGTATACAATAAATATAAATAATATACAATAAAGTAAAATGTCAAACAGAAGAGAAGAACACTAGACTAAACAGTCAGCGAGCGCCAACGAGAATTCGCAGCTTCAACGGGCATAATATTAATAACTTAAGTTAGGATACGCGATAACAGTAGACTACGAAACGAATTGAGCGCAATCGAGAACAGATCAACATTCATTCATATTCACAAAGTTTCAGAATTTTTTTAATTTTCGGGTTCGGGGTCTTCCATTGTTAGATACCTACCTACGAATTAGGGTGAGTTGGTCAACATCGATTCACAAAATTTACCATAGCTCTGTCAATATTGAAAATAGGGCATTGAAATTTACAGGGCATATGTAGAAGAGAATGTGGAACCTAATTATGCATTTTATACAATAAGGGTCTAAGTGTCCTGAGGCCGTTCTTGAGTCTAACTGTACAATTTAGGGGACGACGTGCGTGTTCACGTGTATTGTTGGTAAACTAACAATAACATCGTAGAATATCGATAGTTTTCGTCTAGGAAAATGCTCGAAACCCGCGCTCTGTCCTATCGCACATATTTCTCCCCTCTAACGAGGAACCACCTGTAGAGTAGCATCTCCAGCAATCACAAATTTCCTTCGATTGCGGTAATCGAGTTAGGTGAAAAGAGGGTAAAGACAGCATAAAATATGAACGCTTTCCAGCCGTATCCCGTTAGTACAGATAACCACGGAATTCCCTCGCTGATAGAAGGACGACAGCGTCAGGAGAGCTTAAGTGGACGGTTCCAGTAATGGGTAAGCCTTAGGACCATTTTGAACGAGACACTTCCGTGGCTGGCGTCTGACCCCAAGAATATATTCACACATTTCCCATATTTTTATAAGTCATCAGATCGCTCTCTCTGGTGATTGAATAAATCCCAAACATCGATCAATCTTCAGCCACGAAGCATCACCGCCACCATATTCATTTGTTTCGCTTTCGAGGAATCTTGTGCTTCCTGTGCCTTTCGACAGCCTCGAAGAAATTCAGAATGATCGCCTGTCAATCGACAACCGTTCGATTTTCCATAGAATTTGTTGTTGCAGCACGCCGCAGAGGTCATCGTGGACTGTTCGCAAAGAGCGGTGACGTGGAAAAAAAGGAAGTAACTGTTTAATGGATTGCCCCACGGGTCCGTGCACGACGGACTGGCATCGTTGATAGTCAGCTAGAACAGTGCTCAAACCGTACGTACCCACGTGCTTTAGCCGGCACGTGGGTGTCGCAAAAGTGCCTTCCTGAGCACCGCTGGACGCGTGCTCCCCACCTCTTCTGGTACGGACACCAACGACGGAGATCAACGGCGAGGGACACGGAGATAAATCATTTATCGTGCTCAAGGGGACTTTCGAGGACTCCGACAGGGCAGGCTGGGGTGTCGCCTTCGATTTTGTTTCTCGTTCTTCAACCGAACTAAAAATAATGCCCGCCTCACCGCGGATGAAATGCACTTTTATATGCAAACCGGTACAATAATGAACTCGTGTCGTCGTTGTTGTTTGGAGATACTTCATTCGGGTACATATTTACGCGCTCGAATTTCTGGGGTCTTCGTCCACGTAACTTTACCTCGAACAGCTTCCACGATATAAGGTAAATGTCCCCATTAGCGAGCACTTAAGAGTGTGACCGGTTCGAAATAGTAATTTCTTTACTAATATACGACAATGTTTTAGTAAAGTATGGATCATTGTATTTTTTGAAGTATCTAGTTTCTTAATCAAATTAGTTTTAGAGTGATATTCGACTATATACATAAAAGTTATGGTGAAAATTATATTGGACCTGATGTCCCCTTTATTGACCAACTTGTACCATTTTCGATTTTTTGCTACAATAATGATAGAAAATGAATATTTTCTTTTTATTTTATAATTCTGTATATATTTCTAGTTAATTTGAGTAAGTTACTGCGTGGATCCATGTATTTTTATTGTAAAATTTGCGAGTTTAATGATATCTGTAGTATAACCTCACGTTATTAGAATCTGTCAACTTTCGTGTCAATGACCAACTCCTAATTTACATGTGATTGCATAGGCTTTAATTATAATTTCTGAACTTTCTGGTTGATATTTCGCTTTCTGTATGACGCGGCCGCTAATGGGGACATTTATCTTATACAGAACTTACAGAAATGCGTCGCACGTCGATCGGTACCTCGCAACATGGTTCCACCGATTTTCGACGATCGCCAATATGAATGCCAAGTTCCTCGAGTGGGAACGGTTCAGTGGTCCACCGCCTGACCAGGGACAACATACGTTACTACACTGCCCATGTTCGTGTTTCGCGAACAAACGGACCAAAAGGCCCGCGGGCATATTAAATGATAGTAATCGTGGATCAAACGATGATGAGTGGAACCCCCGCGTGCACGTTTTGGCGAGCGGAGTGGAAAGCCCGGTCGGACTCCCTCGAAGGAAAAGGGGAGAACAAGTATCTCCCCAAAACGGAGGGGGTGGGGAGAAAGAAAAACGTAGATCGACGCAGTTGGAAATGAGAGAGGAAGATGAAGCTGCGGTGAAACAGTGGGGCGAAGAGGGGAAAGAGAGAGAGAGAGAGAGAGAGAGGAGGAGAACTGTGGGTGGCCGATGGGAGACGGAGAGTGAGCAAGGTAAGCGAAGGAGTGGGATACGGAGGGACGATGGTGGGAGGAAACACGGGAGGAGGGATCGCGGAGGATCGAACGGAGCGGGACAGAGCGAGCCGATAATGAAAATGCTCGAGGGAGACAACTTGCGAGGGACGAACGACAGAGGGAGAGAGGTGAAAGAGCGAGCAAGGAAAGCAGAGGAGGATAGGAACGACGGGTTAAAAGAGAAACAGAGAGGCGCGATGAAAGAAATAGGGACGAAGAGGGGGAATAGGCATAAAAAAAGATCGAGTTTGAAAAGGCGGGGAGGGGCGGCGAAAGAGAGGGGAAGCTGGATGCGGGCGTGGGAGAGAGAAAGGTAAAAGTCAGAAATGAGGACGGAGACGGAGGACAGGTATGATTGAGCGAGCGCGATGAAGACAGTCGGGGCCGAAGCGAAAACGGGGGAAAGGAGGGGTGGGAACGAAGCGAAGAGAGACGGAATCAGCGGGGTGATGAACGTAAGAACGTAGGAAGGAACGAGAGGCTCCCGTGTCGCTCGCGCTTGCATTGCTTTTCGAAGCTCGCGCGCGAACGGTTCGACTTGCGTGCGAACGAACGAAACTTGCGTGCGTGCGAGCGAAAGAGGCGGCAAGCCTGCGTGCGTGCGTGCGTGCGTGCGTGGCGTCGCGTGCGTGCACGAGTGTGCGCGAATCGATAAACACGCGTGAAAATCCAGTCGGTCCTCTTTCACGCCCGATGCTATATCGGCCGGGACAGTTGGCCGCACGGGATCGTTGGTACGCGCGCGTGAAAGCTCACGGACCGGCTGCGGTTGTTCGCTCTATCGCCGATTTCCAGCGCGGCCGAGGGAAAACCAGGTGCAGGCGATTCGAATCCCGCGGGGAGCACGTCGACGGACCTGCCCGCTGGCAATTTCGGAGCATGGTCCCGCGTGTTTGAGGTCAAGGAGAATAACGGAGAGAAAGGCAGAGTGCGAGCAGGCTGCACGAGGAAAGCCGAAGCGGAAGGATCTGCGCGGGGTCACGGAGAAAGGTATCTTTGCACATCGCGTTGGCGATTTTCACATTGTACTGTCGTCCACGGTTCCGCGTCTGTGTAGACGGTGATCACGTGCATCGCTGCGCAGGCAGGCCTTGTTGTTATGATTTAGAGCAATCACGATCCATACAGGAGAATTATTTAAACCTTGATGGACTCGATTGGGGTGATTTTCCGGTGGGAAGGTAGCGGAATTCGTTTGAGCACGTGAGCTGTCGTATAAAGTTTATATTAATGAGATATAGATGTGGTTTCGGCGCAATGGTTCGGCCACTTTAAAACACTAACGATCAAGCTATTTTGCAATTAATTCAATGATTTATATAAATTTCCAACGTTTCGGTCTTAATTTAGACCATTATCAAGGAAAGATTCAATATAAAGAAGCGATATTTTTCAATATTTTTCGCTCGCCTTTATAATTCGTTAATGGTATTGGTTCTTGTCATGCACGTTCGTTTTTGTTTCGTGTGGTTATGTATTATTGCGTCTGTACATTATGGTTTTGTTCTTCCTATTATAGATATAGGGCTTAGTCCCGTTAAATAAATAAATAAATAAATAAATAAATACTGCGAGAGCTATTGAAAATAATAAGTCGTAACGCTCGAAAACGAACGTGCGACACGCGAGTCGATCGGAAGAAGACCGTTGCGCCGAAACCATATCTATTAATAATTCCGGTCGAAATTAAATTTATAAATAACTATTAAAGTTTAGTCAATCGTTCGTATGATAGAAACAATTGTATCGATTCTTGAAGCTCTATTACGCGATCACGTTGCAAGCACATTCACGCGAATATCGGGCAGATGATTCATCTGGGATACAGCTGATTTAATTGGTTAAACGAATTTGGAGCAAAGATAATGCAGTTCTGTACGAGTGTTTGGCTTCAATTCGCTCCGTTCGGCTGGAGATTAGATTTGACGCTTTATTGAACTAGCAATCCAGACGGTGACATCACACTTTCATACGGGGCCAAAATAAACGTTGCTAATCGCGCAATGAGGAGTCATCGAATCACGTTCCCACGAGCGTGCTTCCGAATTGACCCGATCGATTCCTTTCATCGAGCTTGCCTTTCACGAGCCCCCTTTATCGAACTCCACCGCAGATATATTCACTATCGTAACGCTTCGTTTCGCGGTATTGTTGGTAAATCCCGCAAGAGCCATCTCGTACAGCGCATGGCGAATAAGGTGATAAATCTAGAGGAGCTAGGCGACGTTGACGCGACACGGAATCGTTTATGTTCGACTGCAGAGGTCGACAAATAAAAACGCGTGCGCAGCATTTACGGCGCGCGGTGGGCCTCGGCTTCGAAGCCGCTTGAAACCGCGCGCGGTTATCGCGAACAGGGAAAATAACAGGCGATGAAGACGTTTACGATCGTTTCATTATGTTAATTTCATCGTCGGACACCCATTATGCCCATCGCCGTATGTAACCGGCGTGTCCCAACCCGAAAAATAAAGAATAAACCACGAATACTCGCCGGGTTTTTGTTATCACACGCGAATAAAACTGTCACCCCGTTATATTCTATCATCTTTATACCTACACGTATCCCGTAAACGACAGCTCGCGACATGAATAATTCATGGTACTAATTAGTCGAGATCTTCGATCTATCGCGCTGCCGATCATCGTTTCCCTTTGCCGCGACATCGCCGATCATCGTTTCCCTTTGCCGCGACATCGCCGATCGCGATAACGTCGCTGGTCCACGATAAAAGAAGTGGATGCGGCCGCTTGCCAATCGGAGGTGAATTAGCTTGCCTCGACTGATCCGGAGGAGAAATGTATGAAAAAATTTAGAATAGGATCGCTCGTGGTGGTTGTATCGGCAAGACATTGTACATTCCTGGTGAAATACGATGCTCGCCCGAGTGTTTTGAATGCAAAGTACGGGGGAAATTGGTGGAAGACGAAGTTTCTCGGGGTATGCTAATGGAATGCTAATAATATCAGAGTTCCATTACCAATTGCTGTCAACAAGGTGGCAGCATCGATTTAGGAAAAAACGATAACAGCGTTGAGAATGGTATGCATAAATTTCAATGCATTACGTTTTATTATCCCGAGCCACACAAAGTCAGACGAAATTCCATATTCATGGACAGGCCTGGGAACGCGGCGCGAACAGATTTTCTCGTAAACGGGGACCACGATTTCATTCCCATGATCGAGAAAGCCGAGTCGCCTCGATTACCATTTCTACCATGCGAAATACGTCCCATTAGGTACTTAGGGTTTACACTATATCGCTGAGGAATCTGGGATGGTTATTAGTTGGCAGGGAAATTTGTCATTTGCTCGACCGGATGCGAGACGTATGGGCTACGTAACACGCTTAGTTTCAAAGACACAGAGGAGAGAGAAAAGTAGCTGGGTTCCATATTATTTATTACGTTTGCTTACGTCTTCTTCGTCACAATGGAAGCAAAACGGAGGCTGCGCGTCGTAAAGCTCGAGAGAACGAGAGCTTTTGTCCGGCGTTCAATTCGCGAGAGCGACGCGCGTGTAATCGAATTCGGCACGCATCCGAGAAATCGATTTCGATAAACGGTGCGACGGAAAATACGGGGACGCGAGCTCAGGAGTCGCTGAACGAAATGGTCCCGTCGAGGAACGCACAACGTACCTAACGTTAATGAGTTAACGAGCAATTCTTCTTCGTTAGCTCTTCACGTGCGCTTCCGATGGCGTAGCATCTGGGGTTGCCACCCGTACTTTAAAATAAAGTATCTTACGTTATTATAGGTAAATGTACTCTATACTTTTGAATAACAAGAAAGTACGCGAAAATACTTTATTTCACAATTAATAATATGTATTATGTGAAACGTAACGCAATGCATATTATATTCTATCTGTTCCCGCCACTTCAGCATTTAAGTACTGAGAGAGTTTTCTCTGTCATGAATGTGAAGTGGCGCTATGAAAGAAACAAGCCCTCTCTCAATCTAATAAAAAACGAATTATTTATATATTTCAATATGAATATGTATTGAGTGCAATGATGCCATTGACACATTTCAAAGTAATAAAAATTTACTCTGTAATGCTAAAAGCAATAGAAAATATCTTTGGAAGAAATAAAAACTAATTAGATTAAAATGTAGGGGACTAGTTGACTAATTTTTTACATTTCTAATTTTTATAAATAGACCATTGGTATTTTGTCAACTTGCGGCATACCAAAAGTTTGCAAATTTCATTAGGTATACAGGCTTAATTTTTAAAATCGTTTTAATTGAGTCTAGGTTGTAGTTTTTATTGTATTTAACCACGGCTGCGGGGTTAGTTGACAAATATGATGGGGTTAGTTGACTTGTCATTTACTTTTCAGTTTTAACCCTTTCCCTGCGAAAAGTCTATATATACGCTGTCACTGTTCCATCAATATATATGAAAAGCGCATATACACGCTGCCAATTCCATCAATATAGTATACGAAACGCGTATATATGTATACTACGACCAATGCTACTAAAAGTCTATTTGGAAGGCCTGAGAGTTTAAAGGGAGGATAGGGTGTAAAACTGGTAGGGGTGAGTTTGGAAGGATTTGTGGTGGGGGAAGTGAACTTGAGCAACTAAACTCTATGCTTAGTCAAGTAACCCCATCCGACATTGTTATTATTATTATTATTAACGTCTTTTATTGCTCAAAATAACAGAGGACAATAAACGGTGGGTAAACATCGACAAAAAATACAGGCGAAGTTCAGTCCGAGACTGTTTTACAACTTAACCTAAATAATTGTTAACATGATAAGGGTCGTACCTAAAAAACCTCCACGCACCGGATAAAATAAAATACCGTAAATTATAGTGAATGTATCACGTGTCCACAAAATATTCATGAAAAAACATCGCGCGATACTTAGTGGACAAAAATTCATAATTACTCGAAACAAAAATATTTACCCCCGGCCGACCTTTTTAGATTTTTCAATCTCACTGACATAACAAGCAAGTTTTTGTCACGGCAACACATTAAATGGCAAGCTGGTCATTCATATACTTCAATATCGCGAATCGCAGCATAATTTATTCTATAATATAATAATTAAATGCAATTAGTCAACTAACCTCGTTAGTCAACTAGCCCCGGTCTCCCCTACTTTTAATTTCTTGAGCGTACTTTTTTGCATACCTCGCGAAAGCAAATGTACGTTATTTTTCTGTAAAAAAGGTGGCAACCCTAGTAGCATCCCATATTAAGTTACGTCTGCTTTTCCAATTAAACGCGCTCCCTTCGTGGAAATTTAAAGAAATCCCGGGAATTCAGACGGGCGCGTACAATTAAAATCGTCTACGTTCTCTGACATAAGAAACAAGGATGCCTGACGCGTGCGAACGTGATTTTGAAATCTATAAAGTATTCACGGCGTTATCGCAGCGGCGCCACTCACGCGGTCCAACCTCTACAGAATCCATCAGCAAACGGTTTGCGCCATTGCACAAACATCTCGCTCTCCAAGAAGAATCCCTACGAAATTTCCATTTCATTCCACGGAAGAATGTCCCCCGGCAGGGCTCCACGTAACGTTAGAAAGCATCCGCCAGCGAGGACGTTCATTAGAAGCAAGTGACTCCCTTGCTGTACAAACAGAAACGGATAGCCTGGGACGCGTTATAAATCCTTTCCGGCCTCCCCACGTCGAGGCATCGCATTGTGATAGGCCGATTAACCAACCGAGGAAGATATAATCCCTCGGTTCGACTCGTAGGGAACGTAATGCATGAGCCATATCGGCGTGTACGATATTACGTTTATTACGCGTTACAACGATACGCGGAGGACCGAGTGGCGCCAACCAGCCGGCCTCCATGTACCTACGTACAGGCCTGTACAACACGTTATACAGGGTGTCCAGCAACGGGTAGCGGAGCACTGGATACCAGACGACACACCGGGTCGAAAAGCTAAAGGGAAACTATCTCAATCGCGGCTTTGTTTCCGATTGAAATCACTTTGAACATTTCGCTTGAAAATAAGACACCGCATGGGAAAATCGTGGTTTACATTTTCTAACTGATCTTTCCACCTGGAACCATCAGTACTCCGGTTGCACCGCTAGCTAAAGCGTCACCCTGTAGATACGCAAGTAGGCACATTCGCAACGCTCGTCTATGTACCTTTGCTCCAACAGCGTTTTGTTATTCCCATTCGTGGAATACGCCGGTAGACCTGGCCTCGTAGACCAACAGATTAGACGGGCGAATCGAATATTTATAGCCGCCCGTTTTCGTGATTGCACACGCGCTATCGTGCGTGTAGAAACGATGGAAAACAGGGACGGGGTGTACGGTGTCGCGTTTCGATAACGCCGCGGGAGTTCGCGATTCATTCTTCTTTACGGCGAACGACAGCGTAATCTGGGAATCACGGCGATAAATCGTCAACTATTCCGGGATCAAACGTTTCCCCGGACGGGCCTCGGAGTTATTGGCAATTTTCTCGTTATTTATGCCTATATGGTGTTGCTTTACGCCTGTCTCGTTGCGTGATTACAGTGCACAAGAGGGCCATTCTTTATCGGGCGTCATTACGGCAACTGTTCGGTAATATTTATGCTTTATATTTGCTCCGGCAAAGATTAGCGACCGTTTCGAACTGTGCGTGCCGTTCGTTATTTTCAGTGCGACGCTATTTCACGACCCCATTCTGCCCGGTTACGTGCATTTTCGGCAACGTGAATGCACGCGCCGCAGCCGTGATTAACGGCGTTCCTCCACCGTTGGCCATTATCCAATGGCCGCCGCTGGCGCCAGTCATAAATTGATAGTTCCCGTGGAATTCGCGGGACCACCCTTTCGCCGGTACTGCCCGATTGAATTGTCCGCAACACCAGATCAATGGAGATGGATGGGACCGCGCTGGTAGGTATACACGCGTTCCTTTCTCCTGTTCGGAATTCGAAGCATGTTACAAGAATTCGTTGCTAGAGTAAGGAGAAATGACGTTAGAGGAAGTCTTAAAATATCCACAAACCGCAAACTTCGGCTTTCTTTATCCGGAACCACTGAGTGGTACTACATTTCTTCGGTGGTAATTGCTCGCGGTTCAAGAACCAGTCGACGAGTGCGTTCTTGAAAGGAGATGAACCGATAACCGAACGGTGCAATTATTGGATAGAACATCGTCTCATAATTGTGTCGGTGATTAAGTGGTGTAAGTCAGAACACCAAAAAAAGTGAGATTTTTCTTATATTATTATATGTTGATTTATATTTCAATATTATGAAAGAATTGTTGCAAAATAGCTATGAAGTAAACAATGACATGATAGTGTCACTTTCATAATGAGCCGCGACAGATCCACGTTCATTTCGATAGTGGTGTAAGTCATTTGTTGCCAGTAAGTCATTTGTGAGATAGTAAATAATCACATATTTTTGTATTATTAATCTTAGATGCGGGGCAAGAAAAGAAAAAAGAAAGAAAACGCGGTGAAGAATACATTATCAAAAATATTAAAGTTGTTAGTGACAAAGTATTTGAAAGTAAAACCTGCTTTTGTTGAAAAGAATGTTTGAATTTATTAAGTTCTGAAGACCGGAAAACCACGCTTCAACCCTTTCGTAATTTGGGAGACATTCAAGGGTTTAAAAACCATATTTTCGTACAAGGTACTCATAAAATGTTACAATGTTAGATAAATAAATAAATTGCCATTAGAAGAGCATATATGTTGTGAAACATTTTGTTCAATAATGGAAAAATATTTTTTAACACGCCCAAAGCACAACAGTCTAAGTATCTGACTAAACAATCCCCGACCCAATTAATATTTCTCCAAAAGTAATTTATTTTACACTCGTCTCATGTAGGGTGATAGACATTCGTTGAACACCTACGAAGAAAGTAGTAGGAATTAGGGCTGGGACTATTCGAATAATTTAATATTCGAATATTTTACAAGTATTCGAATGCTACGAATAAATTTCGAATATTTGAGTATTCGAATGCTACGAATAAACTTCGAATATTTGAGTATTCGAATGCTACGAATAAACTTCGAATATTTGAGTATTCGAATGTTATTATTCGAATACTATTCGAATACTGCTATATTCGAATACTATTAGAATAATAACATTAGAATACTCCAATATTATGGTATGAAGTGGGTTAAAATTAGCTTAGAAGATTTCACCATGACAAATGAACCTAAAGAACTTGATTTATAATTCACACCATACTATTCGAATACATCAGTATTGGAATACTTAAATATTCGAATAGTATTCGAATACTTAGATATTCGAATAGTATTCGAATACTTGGATATTCGAATACTTAAATATTCGAATAGTATTCGAATACTTGGATATGCGAATTATATTCGTCAAATAATTAAGCAACTGAAGTATTCGAATATTCGAATACCAAATAATTCGACAAATAGTCCCAGCCCTAGTAGGAATGTTCTTTATCAAGTACCATTGCAGTAGCATTCACGTTAAATGGCCCAAATGAGTAACGTTTCCTCAGTCCTTGCCGGTCAAACGTAATATGGAGAGCAAGCAGCATCTCGCATCGAGGTGGCCTTGCCTAAAAGTCGGTAGCTTACGAAACAGCACGTGCTGCGGTATCGTCGGGGTGTGTCTCAGTCTCCGCGGTTTCTCCCGTTACATCATCACGAATATATGGCCAGTCTCGTCATGCACTTTCTGGGTGGTTGGCATTCCTGTTCCGCCCGTTCGTTTCTTCTTGTTTATCTTTCCATATCCCGCGCCCGTGGAGGATTCATCGCGCGCCGCAGGATTACGTGGTGCACATAACCGACCGCGGGCTTTAATTAACATTCGCGATTATTCGCTGGCACGCTGTTCGCCGGCCAGCCGATTGCATTAGGCACGACCGATGCATTAATCGTCTTAACGAACGGTTGCTGAAACTCTCGCGCACGATGCTTCCATTTTAAAGACTCGGGGCTTGGTTGTAATGCCATCAACGCTCCCGTCCTCTTAGGTTAGGTCCAAGTAAACACGCTTGATCTCCTCGAGCAAAGTACCATTCATTCATATACGTAGAAGCTCACGTTTTGAATCAATATAATCCTCTTAATGAATTGCAAACATAATACAGTGCTCCGAGTGGGCAGGGCAGGTACTTCCGCAAGGTGCATTTTTCAGGGGCGGAAATAACTCAGTCGTCGTCGTACTGTATTCGTAGAATCACATAGTTCGTGATTTTCATCCCACTCTCGTTCACCATGCTCGGTCCACGCTCGTGTTTCCGGGAAAGCAGTGAATCGCCGCCGCGGGAGAAATGAATTTTCAACAGGGCGCGTTGCTTCGTACAGGCGGGCGAATCACTGGCATGAGTCAGCCTTGGCACCGATCGCGTATCCATGAATTAGCATTCGTCAACGTGGAGCACGTTGAAGACCTTCGGCGTGGTTCACGGCGAACCTGCCACGAGGTCTCTTAAAATTTCACCGGCGTGCACGGCCAACGATACACGGGCGGTGACGTCTGCCGCGTTCTTTCGCGGGGCTAACTAACGCCGTAACTTTACTACGGTCGCTGACTCACCGAGCAACAATCTCATTCACCGAGGAACCGCGATAACCGCGTCTAAACGCTTTCGCAACCCCGCTTCGGCGAATGAGACAATTCCTAGGATGGGAAAGCGGTTTAGCAATTAAAGACGTTGATTAAACGCGACGTGCTTTCCACCGTTTCCCGCTCCTCCCTCCGCACTCTCTCGTGCGACAAGTCCAACGACATGAAGGGACACACTGTTCGTGTAACACGAACCACGTGACTTTCGAACGATAAATCAGAGCCACTGGGATCCTGACTAATTGCTGCAGCCGCGGATTCTGTGACTCCGGAATCGAGAAATTAATTTTCCCTTGCAACACGATCCCAAACATCTGTTCGAATGTGCGTCTCCTATTTTTCTTTAAAGTGACGCACGATCGCGCGTTAATTAAAACTGCATCTCGCGGATGTCGCTGCTCCTTAACGGCGAAGGACAAATGCGATACTGCTTTGACAAACCTTCCATGAAGTCATACACGCAAATAGTGGATCAACGTCAAAGGAGCTCCGACTTCGTCTTCCATCTTTTCGCCCACGCTTCGAGGAAACAGCCGCGATTCCAAGTGCGCATCCTGATAACCCGAGAGTGATTTCATCTGTTATTTTCATTATGCCCGTCAGCGGGTGGGACAGCATGAGCGCTTAGAGTTAAATATCGGAGTCTTCGATAGCGTGCCGTATTTGATTTCACACTGTCAATGCGGTTTCGCTGGAAAAACTTCTGCTGAGCAATCGTACGGTGTAATCATAATTTACCACGACGCGACGATCGTTTTCTTCGAAGATTAACTTTAACAATGCAATTTGGAGGATGTACTAACGTAACTTTAATGAGAATCGTGACGTATTTCTGAGGTTTATTATTGATGCAGCGGAAAGATTTGTGTGGAAAAGGTAAATGAAGTAAATTATAAAATAATAATACTGCATTGCACAGTAGACATTACGACAGAAAACATGTAAGAAGACAAGAAAGAGAAGAATAGTTAGAAATTATATAGTGCAAAAGTAAAACTACTTAATAGTACTTAAAACTAACACTAACAGTGTATAAGGAAAGTAAATATAGCTAGTCAAATAACGTAATCAGGAGTAAGGACTAAAGTGATACATACATGTGACGTTGAAAAATAACAAGAGTAGGAGTTAAAAGTTAATTGCTATTGTTGATTAGCAAAAAATAAGTAGAGAGCGAATTTCAGATGGAAGGTTTTGTAGTGAAAAGTGTAACAATAGGAAAAGGAGCCGTAAAATAAGGCATTGTAAAGTGTAAATGAAGGTGACTTTGAAACAAATTAGATCTACATTTCGACAATGAAAAACGGTTGTTCGACAGCTTGTCCCAGCGTGCCTGTGAAGCGCATCGTTGTAATTGCTCGCAGTGGATTCGCACCAAAGATAGAGCTATTCGTCAGTCAGAGGCTCTATTTTTCTCATGTCTGGCTATAAATAGGTACAGACAATTCGTGTCAGCGGTTTGTGACCCACGAGCTGTTTTGAAACACTTTTATTTCTCCGATGCGCGCGAAAATAGCAACCCATTTATTCCTGTACGGTTAACTGCCCTATATTTTTGGCCCCATATTTTACTAAACCTAAACATCCTGGTAAATATACCGCGTATCGAGCTACCAGTAATCGTACAGATCGACAACTTTCTTCATCCTCAGTTAGCCACCCTAATTTTTCAGTTCTTTATTTTCGAAATTGTGCATCATTTTCTTCGGCATTATTCAACGGACCACCGTGTCGTCAAATTTCTACCCTAAATAGTATTAGTATAATTGACGATCTATTTGCAACACAAGAAGATTCTTTTGATCGTTCGAAATATTTAAAATTAAATTGTACCGCGCAAAATTTGTCAGAGGCGACCCGACCGCAAAATTACTCCTCATTGTTCAGCGACCGCAATTTCCATACAAGAAAGAGGACAGTTATTGTTATAAACCCCGTGACGGATTTTATGGCTGCACGTAATTTTGTGTCAGACTGATTTTTTCCTTGTGAATGAATTTTGCCATCCCAGTCGGTGTTTTTGCAACAAAGTGCGTTCGAAGCTACATCCGCCGCGGTTTCCCCCTCAAACGATTATTTTCACAAATGTAAGAAGTTCCAGGAATCAGCTCCTTCTTTGTTATGTAAACACATAATTTGTGGAACCTACAAAATCTGTTTGTGTTGATTAAAGATACGTTTGAGGTTACTTCGCAGTGTCTGGCTAGGATCGAACTGAAACTACTTGTTCCATTTCGATCGGAGATTTACGCTGGTGTTCAAATATGTATTTCGACGTGCATATCGTTGGGGAAGAAATTGAAACATTTTCATGACATCCTTTTCAACAATATTCATTTTCCTTTCTGATTGATAACTTCTAATGTTCGTACCTTGGACTTCTTTTCGTGTAGTTAGTAAGTCTCCCAAATACTGTTTTACAACTACATTTTTTATTAACCACATACTCAATACTACGAAAGATACTCAGCCATACAATTATCTGTTAAAAGTGATTGTTGCCTCGAAGCTCTACAACCTACTACCAATTTTGCATCAGTAGACAGCCGTACCTAGAAGGGACGTTTCTACTGCCCACGTAATTCGTCTGACAAGAACTTTCTAAACGAAACTAAGCGTGACATAGATTACGATAGAATCATAATTTCAAAAAGTTCATAACTGCATTCTTTTTACAAAGACCGAAGTTAAGTGACTAAATGGTCCACGAATAGGTGGGACCGAAATTTCCATCGATGACGTATCTCCGTTCCCTGGCGAAATTCTTCATGGCAGTGATGTCTGAAAGTGATCCGGCTCAATCGACGGTGAATCATAGGTCATTAGGATTCGGTCGACACCACCGAGGACTGCATTGTCGCAGACGCACTGGCGAATCTTTGAATTAATGCGATGCGAGTGCGCGCGACGCTTATTACGGCCGGCGCTTAATAAAAGCGATTACAGTTTTCATTTCGGCCGATGAATGAAGAGTGGCGGATTATTATCGTCCCGCGCGGAGCGCATTAACAAGTAATTTGAGCGAACGGCACATTGTCGACCACCAGTATCGGACCAGTTCCTTCGTTATATGTATTTACAGTGAGTCACACTGTAAATATAAATGCGCATTGCATTCATGAAGCGAATGCTAAGTTCGTTCAGCTTTTTTTATCGAGACGCCTTTCCCTGTTGCACGATTATCCTGATTCTCGGAATTCTCATCATAAAACGTGCCAACTTGTGAATGTGCTTATCAGCAAAGAAATTCGGGAAGCAATGTTTATCTTGGATTTGCAGGTAAATAAAGAGACACGTGTAATCCTTTGACTCAGTTTTCTTATAATAAGATACCAAATCATGGGGACACAGAAAGATTCTAAAACACAAATATTCAGACTTATTCCTTGATCCATGTAATCGTTCTCACTGCAAGGTACCAGCAGTCTCAGATTTCGTTTTCACGATTAACAACATTCTTCACACTTCGTTTTCGCGATTTCCACGTGGTAAACTCGTTCTGCAGCATAGTTGCATCTTGGAGTCACAGTAGCCTTCCACCTACTTGAAGTCATAGTAACTAGGGCTGGGACTATTTGTCGAATTTTTCGGTATTCGAATATTCGAATACTTCAGTTGCTTAATTATTTGACGAATATAATTCGAATATCCAAGTATTCGAATACTATTCGAATATTTAAGTATTCGAATACTATTCGAATAGTATGGTGTGAATTATTATTATTATTATTATAAACGGGAAAATCCCATAGTTTACATAAGATATAAACCCAATGGACTAATACAGTCTCACCAATTAATACACAATAATACAAGTTATACGAATTTTAACAAATCTAAATCTTATCTTAAATAAGTAAAGTAGCAAAATCATGACTCATTATTCATTATTCATGATTCATGATTCAATTACAAATCAAGTTCTTTAGGTTCATTTGTCAGGGTGAAATCTTGTTAGCTAATTATGACCCACTTCATACCATACTATTCGAATACATCAGTATTAGAATATAGCGGTATTCGAATAGTAATCGAATAATAACATTCGAAAACTCAAATATTCGAAGTTTATTCGTATCATTCGAATACTCAAATATTCGAAGTTTATTCGTAGCATTCGAATACTCAAATATTCGAAGTTTATTCGTAGCATTCGAATACTCAAATATTCGAAGTTTATTCGTAGCATTCGAATACTCAAATATTCGAAGTTTATTCGTAGCATTCGATTACTTGTACAACATTCGAATATTAAATTATTCGAGTAGTCCCAGCCTTAATAGTAACCTTTTACTATCGCTTCTATTTTCTGGTACTACCAAAATTCTTGGTAAAACAAGTATCCTTCCCTTAATGAGATGCCTTTGCGACATCTCTGCACAGTAAGGATGTAGAATCGCGGAAATCTATAAGACTTCCAATACAATTACACTTACTGACAACGGTAACCGAATACAAGCTGTTACGAGCTCGTACGATAACGCGTAAAGGATTACTTGGATGCGACGCTCGCGCAGGCGGACTACACGTTGGATAAATAAAGGAAATCCGCTTAATTACTTTCAAGTAGAACAGTCCGCGGCGCGGTCTGGCTCTGGTGAGATCTGATTCACGAGCGGCTAAGTGGCCCAGCGAAAATCGTGTCTCGCAGAGACGTCGAAGTCCGAATGTTACGCGCGCGATTAATAATAGAGGGCCGTCAGTTGCGTAGCTATGCGAACTCATAGAATTATGAAAGATCCATTGCCATTCAGATTTGAAAGCGCGCCAGGCTCCCTCGATTTCTTTCTTTTCGCTCTGCCATCGGCGGATCAGGTGCGCTCGGTATCGGTCGGTTCCGTTTCGTTTCAAAATACGCACGCCACGCGATACGGTCGGTAAGATATTTCGTGCATGGTAATGAGCTACACGACGCCACGTCCGAATTCATGATTAATCGAGTAATCGCGGCGGACAGTTGCAGGAGATATTCGTCCGCGAGGGTAATTAAAGGACCAATGCTGATGTCTCTGTTCCCGCTGCCTGAAATATGGAGCCGGGCTTGAGACACGAATGAAAGTTGGCCGCAGAATGTATCCCAGATTGCGTTCAGCTGCAGCTTCGAGCACACTTCTTTCGCATACTAGAACTCGTGTTTGTAAGTGCTCATATTTTCCAAATGTAGGGTTGCCAACCGTCCTATAATATATAGTATTGTACTATATTTGTGTCTATAATATAATATATTTCTGATACATTGATAAAATTCTACAATTTTATTTATTTTTTATTTTGTGGCTATATAAAAAATTGGGTTGCAAATTTAAACTTTAACAGAGAGGATTTTTTCTGTAATGAATATGAAGTGACTGGAAGGGAGAAACAGACCAGTCTCTCTATCATAAAAAATGAGCTCCTCATATATGTTAATTTACAGTTTCAGTGGAAGTAAACCATTGGCATATTTTTTAGAGGACAATAAATTAATCACTAACGAAAATGCACAAAAAATATACATTTAGAAAATAAGATGTTTTAATGTAGTTTGATTTTCTACCACTTTCATCTGAAAAGTACTATATTTTCTGTAAATGTACAGTATTTTTTATCACATTTAGCCTATAGTGCTATATTTTCCAGAAAAAAAGTTGGCAACCCTATCCAAAACAGAAGAACTCTTTCGATGTTTAAAAGGAGGTTCCAAAATAGGGAACCTTTTTACAAACTCACCAAGCTTCTTCAATAAAAAGCGCTTGCTGAAATCTCAACGGACCGTGATCCACGTTTCAACGAACCTCCCGATTTTATCAGAAATACAATACACGAAAATAGCGAGTGGTGAATGAATCGATGCGTGGGGATCGTGTTCGAAGGACCGATCGATCCTCTGTACCCGGTGGATTCAACGTAATCACCCTCGTTGACTGCGTCTCTCGAGCAAGTCTCCCGCTCAGGATGACGCAACGTCCAAATTTATGATTAATCGCAGTTCGATACACAGGCGGCTCGCTTTCCTGTTCCTTTTTCGGAGCACACGTAGCGAAGCGGCGAGCAAGCGAGGGGGTTTCGCATGCCGCGACCATCGCTGCACGTACGCACGCGGCATATGAGCTCAGAGCTCATGCGTACACGCGCGTGCGGATGCCGCCGCGGAATATAATAGCGGTAATACGATGAAACTGGGGCAGTTCTGCTTTGACGCGCGTCTTAGAAGCCTCCACCTGCTCCGCTCCGCCCGCTGGCCGCGCGAATTTTTATTTTTGGAAGCGAACCCGGTGGATCGTCAAGGTTCGTTCCTTTTGCGACTCAACCGTCCCGCGATCGCGAGGTGAATGCGAATTGGGCTGATCTGACGGTTGTGCGCCGTTGCCGTGATTAACTTCATTTCAACTTGGTGGCTTGTGCGAATTTTTGGAGCTCGCTTACGGAACCGTCACGGACGTTTTCAGTGACAGTGGCCGCGAGGACTCGCGGAATCCTGCGGGGACCGTTCGACTGCTGCTCGCTTGCAGGATAAATAGGAATAGCGTCGTGTATCCACAACTTTGTAGGCATTCGAGCGCTCCCGGGAAGCCAGAGTGAGTTCATCCACTTCAATTTAATAGACAGTCACGGGCAAACTTGCAAATGTTGCGTTGATGGAATGCAACAAGCGTCTGCAACCGATGCCTGCCGACTCATGCGCGGTCACGTCGAAAGTCACTTTCCATGTTCGAGAATGTTGATGCTTCTTTACTATTTCCTTTTCAAATGATCGCTCGGGATTATCGCGGGTATGCGCCACGTATTTCAGAAAAGTAAAGAAAGTAAGGTGGATAAGTGTGAAATTAGAAAGTGTTCTTAGCTTTTCAAAATCTCCACTGCCTGTTGTTGCTGAATGAAAATTTTTGGTGACCTCTACTTCTGCAATATGGCAGACAGCTCCTGAGGCACCCTGTACATTTTAATGTAGCCTATCAGATAGTAATGTTTACTTTACACGAAGGTCGCGCGAGATATGATAAACGACAGAGAACAGTAACAGAGATTCTGAGAATCAGTTCCTACTCCATAATTGACACGTCCTGTAAAATGTCATACAGTGTCCGATAGTATTTAACTCCACTGAAATATAAATGCGATCCACGGAGGATTTGCGTAAAATTCTGTGGAGAAACTATATTCTCTGCATTCGATTGCAGGTCACGTACACAGTACGATACTTCAGTCATCCTTATTTACTGGACTCGATGTATTTTTGAATTACAATAGGTGAAGGATTGCCACCCGTACTTTAACATAAAGTATCTTGCGTTATTATACGGAAATGTGCTCTATACTTTTGAATAACAATAAAGTATGCGAAAATACTTTATTTCAATATTAATGATATTCCGTGAAAGGTAACGTAATAGTATTGTACGTAGTTGCCAAACGTACACAAACCATGATCACCTCAAAGTAATTTCTTAACTTGTGTCTGTTCCTGCCACCTCAGCATTTACTGAGAAAGTTTTCTCTACCATGAATGTGATGTGACGGGATGAGAGAAAAATCAAGGCCTCTCTTAATTCAATAAAGAACGAATTATTTATATATTTCAATATGAACATTGACTGCAATAATGTCATTGAATTATTTACTAATGATAAAATGTTGCCCTCTAATGCTAAAAGCAATAAAAAATATGTTTGGAAGAAATAAACACTAATAAGATTAAAACGTACCTATTTCTAGTATTATCGAGCGTACTTTTTTTTATTTCTCCACGAAAGCAAATTTGCGTGATTTTCCTTTAAAAAATGTGAGAACCCTAAGTGACAATCGAGAAAGAACGAGAATCTTCAAAAGATGCCTCTTTAAACTGATATCAGATAATGACGATAAGTGTGCCGCGGAAACACAAGCCTCGCTTGCACGTATATATACGTGTATCGATTATATTTGCGCGACGCATTGTCTACGTGCCGCATTTGAAAGACACCTTGTAAAGCGAGTCTGTCATTATCTCGTGCATGATCATCAATTTGCAACACTTTGCGAAATGAACAGCGCCGGGACACCGCGCCTCTGCGAACTCAACAGCCGTTTATTAAATCGTTCCGTCAATCGAACGTTGTTCGCCCTAAATGGCGCGGAAAATGCGAATCATTTCTGCAGACGCGTTATATCATCGATACATCATCGACGATCGGTGACTACGAAATCACGTGCAGTCTGTGCCACCGCGTCGCCTATTCGACCATTCATCTGCTAGCGATTGATCGATCGCCTAATTAATACTTGTCCGCGCATCTGCATTCGCGCGCGCACTTGCGTCTCCGCCGAGAAATCCAGCGCGTATAATGATTCCACTGTTTTTCCTGGAAAAATCTCGATTCATCTCGCTGTTACTCGGCCAATAATTGTTTTAAATACAACGAAACCTCCGGAGTAACGGCATGAATTGCAACTATCTCGACAATCAGCCAATTTGAAGCAATTTTGCGATCATGTCTTTCACTATAGCTTGTACTATTCGATACGGTTACTGAAACAATGATAACCGAGCTAAAAGTTCGTCGTCTAGGATGTACCAATTTTTGTAGAACATTCTGTGTAGACAAAGTACTCGAGAAGTTCGAGTTCGTTGCTTTAATCTAAATGCTTTGAATTTCACGAATTATTCGGACATATTTCATTTCCATCGAATCGCTGCGAATATATCGTTTCTTTGAGCAATCAGGAACATACTAACAGAAGTAAAAGTGCGATGGGATCGGTCGCAGAACTAACATGCGAAAACCTTGACGGTGATATTTCATTGCGGCTGTCTGCAATGTCTGCAATATTTGATATGTACGCACATTTCGTTTGCGTAACGGTTTCCCAGCTTGCTCGTCTTATCGATTGATGTCATACTCAGACTGTAATAACGATCGCAGTGAATATTTGCTCGTGCTCTGCAAATGTAATATGTCTTAGAGAAGGTGGGAACCGTTTTCAGGCGATGGAATCCTGTCGGATCATGCCGGGACCTTTAAAATTTATATGCGAACGAGACGCGGTGAATGAAATTCATGAAATATATACGAAATTAATATTCATATTCATCAAACCGATTACGTCGTTAGTGGACGCGATATTGAACTTCCTGGAATATTTGAAAACGGCCCCATGCTATTTGGCCCGACTGTGAAAGATGCTAATTACTAGCCGCATAAACGACTGCCTCTTTCGCACTCCCGTTAAGTGTGCATGAAAATTACATCGCCCCGATTCTCTGCCCCTACTGTGTACACTGCAATTTCACGCACGAGAAATCAACGTTCGAATGAGAAAATATGAAGAATTGCAAACATTATCTGTCGAGTGGAATTCTTTCTGTCAGCCATGTCAATCAATTCAGAATTGTAAATGGCGTCTGAACTATGCAGAAATTATTAGAATTGTAAAATAGTATTTGCAAATACTGCTTAGCTTGTAGGGCAGGCAGAATAGTCGAGAACTCTGAAGTTTGAAGTTTGAAGCTCTCTTCTGAATTTTGAATGAGAATTTTCCATTTATTCACTGCGTTGTCTTCGAGCTGGTGTTAACATTGACAACTCGTTGACAGGAATAATCGACACATCTTATCGAAGAGAGACAGGTGGCGATTCATTAAGAAAAATTCCATCCCGACTTTAATGTATAACGCTAAGCTGATGATCAATGAATATGTAAATGGGCCTTGATGAAAATGGTACTTCAATAAAATATTGCTCCATCGTGATCGTCATCACAATGTTTGATTGCTGAAAAATACACGTCGGTTCCCTATAAATTCTCTCTGGATTCCCGTGGAAGCCTGATCTTTCTTCTGGTCGCTAAAGGGTTATTATTACTTTTAATAGGATGCGCTTCGTTACGTATTCCGATAGATCCCCCGGCAGCAATTTCGCATCTCGAAATTGGCGCGATGAAAATTTACGTTTCAACACACTCTCTGGTTTTCGGCGAAACCATACAGCTATTTTCGCTTTTTCAAGATTCTGTCTTCGGGCGGTTGGGTTATTAACATGATAATAAAAGCTCGTGACCAACAGTCGACGGTGGATCAAACGTGTTTCGTAAAATTCGAGGGGAGAAACAGGAGAGGACTTTAGGCAAGATTTTCTTTAGTGTTCGCCACGTATAGCGGATCCACAATAGCCATTTTTTCGTTGGCTTTTTACTGAATCTATAAATGCACAGGAAATCTGAATAACAAGAGAGGCGGCTGTTTCATCTCTTACAAAGAAGATTATTTACTTCATCTCCGAATTAAAATAAATCGTGGAGGATTTACACTATCAAAACGAATTCTAGGAAGAACTAATACCGTGGAATGGATTCCAGTCACGATAACATGAATATGAATTTGTTTTCTCTAAGAAAAACATTCGTTGAATACAGGTTGAAAATTATCTCGTTCCCGAAAATTTCCCTGAATAATCACTTAATTCATGATTAATTCCATCCACTCTTATCGCTTAAATGGAGTTCAAAAGTCTTCTCAACGCACATCAGTTCTATTGGAAATATAAACCTACTGATTAGCGAAGCAAGCATTTCAACAGATTTTCAACCTGCCCATTTGTCGTCCAGCAACCTATAAATCCATAAGAATTCAGATTTTTCAATATATTTATGGTCCTGTCCCGATCATCGGCGCCTCGTAAAATAAATAACGACCGTGTGCCGCTGTATAAACCATGCGTGCACTGTCATCGCTAATTTTCTTTCCCATTGCCGCGGTAGGGAAATGTTAATTGAACAGGTTTTGTTCCACGCCCTTTCCACTCTAACCGAATCGCCCGATCAGCTCACGAAACCTGCCTGCTTCGATAAAACCGTCAACATTCGGATTGCCTGAAATTTACGCGCTGCAAATTGCGCGCGATTCTTCATCTTCGACGCATTCAACGCTTCTCGCGCTGCACGGCGACAAGATGCGCGGAGATTTTCCTGGTCGAAAACGTCGCCGATGCTCACCTTTAAACTGCTGATGCTGGTTGTAACGTAATACAGGGCTCCAAGAACTCGCTGAGAACGTGCTCTAGTGGACGCGTAAATCCGCCTACTGTACACTGTAAACAGCTGCAAGAATGTCTGATGTAAGACGGTGTCTGATAGCTTCGATTGTCTTTCCAGCCTCGTGACTAGTTTTCGAGATGATCATCGCGGCCATATTTTTGCGCGAAATTATTCTGCCTACCGGAGTGACACCTACTCAAATGGTTCTATCTTTGAACGAAGGTATCTGAAATGCTTGATAGTCATTTAAATGTTAGTGGGAGGGATTTGGTCGCTAGATACCTGGCAGTGATATTTCGATAGTCCCAAACCTTCAAACTAGTTCATCACTAAATGTGTATTCACACGTTGTGATCCACTTGTCTACCTTCTGTTTGAGCACAGGCATTGAAGACTCTAACTGTTCCAATAATCCATTACTGCCTCGAGCAGAGTGAGTACATTGAAAATTCTCAACCTTTCCGAATTCTCGAAGTAGCTTGACCAGTTGTCGATTCGAACTGCTCGCGTATTCAAACTTCTCGAAGCAACAAGCGAGGAATTTATTAAGTCGACAGCGTGTACACATCGATCATGATACTAAGCTCGCAGCACCGAGCCGGCGAGTTGTAATGAGACCCGCGAACGAAAGCGCGAGGCCGGAGAAAGTAGACACGTAGGTAGAAAAAGATGTTGTAGACACATTAGCGCACGACAATCATGGGAAGTGCGCTTTGACGGTGTCTGCGTGTTATGACGCGCTCTGACGACCGCCACTACGCCGTACATTCGGATATCGCTCTTTGCGAATTCGGGAGCCATTTCCTTGGTTAAAAGACTCGCCGAATCTTGGCCGGGTTTTAAAACCAGCGGCGAAGGAGGCGTCGTCGATGTTACCCGCGGTGGTTTCTCGTTTTATCGCCGTTCGACGTCATCCCGTGCAATATCACTCCGACCCTCCCGCTTTAATGAAGATATACGAAAGCGATAAACGTTGCGACAGGACGTGAAATACACCTTTCGCCGGTGTGCGCCGATAAATTCGCGTCCGCGGAGTTACGTAAAGTCACGTGCTGACGGGACGCGTGTGATTTTAATGCTCTCGCTAAGACAACACCCAATCAATAGCCGTTGACTTCGATAAAGTGTTTACGCAGCAGCTACTCAGCGCTGCTTCGGGTCTCAAGATGTTTCCTCCTAGACGAATGATTCTGTCAGAATACTCCAGCGATATCAAACGTTGTTGGGTTTCATTCCTGACTCTAAGCTTCCGCTACGTCTGCGTAACACTTAATTCAATAAAGTTTACCAGTAGGAATGATTTGATTCTTTCAATTTCCGTTACCCGCACTGTTATAAGAACTACAATAGCTGTGAATTATTATTTTTCTTCTACCTGAGCGCAAGTAATCGGTTTTGCACCCTTTTATAGTCCTGTAGTTATGCCTTCTGCATTTTATGAAAAATCCTCGCCTGTTTTCCTCCAGTTTTTCAGTCTGGATGTACAGGCGTTGAAGATAAGCCTCGTTACTTCTAGGAAACACATTCCAAAGTGGAACTACTGCGTGAAAGGTGTCACCAGAGCAATGAAAGTGAATAAAACGATACCTACTTATTTATAATAGTACCCGTTTACTGTGTTCGGTCTTGTTTCTTTTTTAGAGACAACTACATCGCTTTTCAGTTTTTAATATAGAATTTTTATTAAGGGGAAGTCGCATTCTGAACTTAAGAAATCCATACTCCACTCCATAGCGGTGTAATTGTCTACTCAGCTATGGATATTTCTTTGCAACTCGTAGAATCCATATTCCTGGAATATGTTTGAGAAAGCATACGTGAGTTCGTGAGACTCTGGTGGACCACCGGTGTTGTGAAATGTGGCGCCAGCCCCGCAAGTTTAAATGTTTCGAATCAAAGTGTCTGCCCCCGAACGATACGTGAGGGTATCGACAACGAGCAGGGTAAATATTGCTACGGGATGTTTATCGATTCCCCCGGATTGTTATTTGTACTACAAGCTGAAACAAATTCCGAGCCATTATCGCTGTGTGACGATAAATCGCCGTTTATGAGAAGGCCGGTGGGTGAATTATCGCGGGGCTTATCCGCGCTTGTACTAGGCGCGAAAAAACTTACGGGAGAGTTATAATATTGCACTTATAGTGCGCGCTCATGTTGGATTACCATAAGTATGAGGTGCAACGCGAGTATACACCGGCCGGCGCTCATTTACGTTTAACAGCCCTCCACCGTGTATAATCTTATTCGGAGTTTAAGGTTAATTGGCATAGCCTTGCGCCCGCGCGCTTATTTACCATCGCGCAATCACAAATCTCCGTTTCAGACGGGAATTATCGATCGTAAATTACTCTGCACATTGTACGACCGGCCCCGCGTGTACTTACGGTTGTTCGTTCCGCGAACACGAAATGTTAATGGGGTCCTTATTCGACAACAGCGAAAGGAAACACGTTTTTACATAGGCACTGCTGAAAGAAAGAAACCATAAAATTAATCTCTTAATTTCCTGTCGCAAAAAATCAACCGCACTCTTATCCGTCTGAGGTGGTTACACGATAACAATTAAACGAAAGGCACTTGTAGGCACAGTTTCTTCAAATTGATGACATATGGATATCTGATACAATAAGAAAAGCATAATAAAACATAACTCATTGTCCGTAAGTGGCCAATGCTTGGAAAAATGAGGAAGCGCGTTGAGGTATGTAACAATTGCTCCTGCAACTGCACAGATTTTGCAAATGGCAACGATAGCTTTAAGTGAAGAGGCAAAGGTGACGGACAATTGGAACCTCGAGGTACCGTGTAGTATCAGAGAAAAAAAAACGGTCGAAGTGGGGGGTCCAGAGAAATTGAATCCGTTTTCCGTGTCAAGCAATGGTCATTTCATTCTGGGTTGCGACCTGCATTAAATGCGTCGATGAGCGTACTTCGAGGCGGATAATTACGCGAACGATTACGGGCGACTTATACGGCGCAACTCGGAGCCGCGGCGTAACTCAATTTGAGGTGAAATAAATCTTGATACGTGCGACGAATCACGTGGAACCGGCGAGAGATCGTCACCGGGATGCGTCACGAGGCGCGCACCGGCCCATCGTTGCCCGTCTGTTTATTATTGCCGGCGGAAATAAAAGTAATGCGAATATACGTACGGCTGCCCATGACATCAGCCAGCCAATCAATCCGTTTTGCATCATGATGCATGAAGCGCATCGGATGAATGCCATGTGAGAATATCGCTGGTATCATCTGGGTGTGGGCGCCACGAACTTGGCCTGCGGATCCTCCTCTGTGCAATTATGCGCCTGTCTGTTCGACACAGTTCACACTCTACTAGTCGCGTTCGAATCATGAGCTTTCCCTGCGTAGCGCGGTACGTTTCTAAAGTAGTGGCGCAATGTTGACAGGCATACTGTACGTAACAATAAGCATAGATACGCGAACTTCTTGTTTCTTAGTTATAGCCTGGTTATGTATGTTTCAATGCGAACGCAGGTTCTATGAAGCATTGAGAACGAAAACGGACTAGCCCACTTTTTTTTTGCGAAATTGAGTTAGTAGCAGTAGTGTATTCCAGTAAGACTAATCACATAAAATAGGAAAGATTAATTTTCTTCAATGTGAGTTAGCCCGATATTATTCTCAATGCCTCACCTATGTACGAATTTTGAATTTTCACTGCAGGCTTAGAAAAAATTGTAATTTTTTTCAAAACGACGAAACACGTCACTTAGGAAACTAAACCTTCTAGCTTCTAAAAAATACTGAAGTCGTTTGGACCTACTTTGAAAATGTTATGCAATTTTAAAGAGTGTACGATTATACCTGTGAGCCACTGTAGGGCATGTGTTTGTTAAGACACTTTACTCTCCTGTTATTTATTTATTTATTTACGGGACGAGCGATTAAAATATTTATGAATTTTACTCGTCAGTTAAGTTCGCATCTACAATGGTCAATCCCCTTATACCCCTACCCCAGAATTAAGGGGACTAGGCAGTCAGAAACTCGATTTTTTTTGTTGCATTTTTCGAAAGTATCATCTTTCCCGAGTAAAACGCCGTTTGGTTTATGTTAAAATTTGCAAAATTAAGGATTTTACAGCCGAAAAGGTCGAGCGCGCCATAGACCTTTTGTGCGCTCTTTCGAAACTTTAATCGCGTTTTTCTCGGAATCATATTTCCTCTTCGACTTGCAGTGATTACGAAAAAACAGAGGTACACATCGATTTGAAAAAAATTCAGCATATATCAAACATGTCTAGTTTAGGCCTGAACCTACGCATGAGTCTTTAAAAACTCCTGTTTTGATAAAAAAAACACGACTTTTTTAACTTTGCCGTATTACAGCCGCCATTAAATTTTTTTTTCCGCCATAGGCCAGAATCGTTGCAAAACCGCAGTGACTTCCGAAAAAATAGCGACACTTTGAACGACTGCAGCGCCGCTATATACACATATTTACCATTCGAAAAAAAATATTTTTTTGGTAGCTTATAATGTTAGCAAATGTAACCTAAGAGCACTAATCACTATCTGTATACACTTCTTTTTAAGAATTTGCCTAACGAATGTTACATTTTTAACAAAGTTGACTGCCTAGTCCCCTTAACTCAATAACGAAACAGCAAGCTTAAAATGAAATCGCAAAGTGTTCCTCGAAACTGACAGATAAACAGAATTGGGCCAAACGTGACACTCTAACAAGCGCTAGAGCGTTCGAGCCGCGAAGCAGTCTAATTCAGCCGCGTTGCCCTCACGATCAACAACTATTCCACTGACGATGCAGCTGATGTCAGCGGGAACCTGTAAATTTTCCGAAACGATCGTCCAACGAAACTTTATCGTCGCCCGAGCGAAGGGTTCAGCGGGTGAGAATAAATTCGGCATAAACGCGTGTTAAACAACGATCGCCACCGGGTGCACCCACCAACTGTCATGCACAGTCACTGGCGCTCAGTAAATGCACTTGCGTTTGCTCGTGACACCGCATTACGCTTAGTGGCCGAGCTTTCGCGCGTGATGTATCGATGTCGTTTCTGCTCGAGCACGGTAACGATACGGCGCGGCGATTCGATGGGTTTACACGTGCAACGCGTTTTGTAAGGCATTCATCTTAATAGAATGAGCGAAACGTTTTTTCGTGCTGACGTAAGGGAGACAACGTTGCGTATTTTCGCAAGCAGAAGTTGCGAGTAGCTGATCAGTCCCTGAAATATTGTTACAGATTTTTTTAGATACCAAAGTTCATTAAATAACGCTACTTGGTCCGCAAATAATAGAACCTTCGTTGAGGATTCATTGGTTCGTGCAGTCCTGGGTCTGCGAAGGTAGCGAAGAGCATTCCGCGGCTGCTGTGGGTTCCGTTAGAATTGCCTAGATTCTGGCTGTCCACAGGTCTATTCTCGCAGTCCAAGGAAACGCATCGTCAATACGATCTTTTAGGCGGCTCACACCCCGCTTTCCGGACCGTGTTCGACTTTGGTTGCCGTTTTATATCTATATTTAGATTTCGTCCAGCTTGCGGCGATTAACTGGGTCGCATTAGCGCGCTTCCGCAATACTTATCGGCGTCATCGGAATCCGCCACCATTATTCTCGAACCAAAACCTCAGGTACCGCGAGCGAGTAGAGAATCCCGAATGTTTCCACTTTCAATTGCAAAGAATTTTTATTCCGCTCGGTTTACAGCGACTTAACTATAATTATTGGAGTGCTTGATTCACGATTCACTTACTTATAATCATTTATCCATGCCGATGAGAGTTTAAGGTCCCACATCTGTGTCAGTGCATTCACGACACCGCTGGGAATCGTTTGTCGCCAGTTTCTTGGAATTCACACGTAAATCCAGATCTACTTTGCATCTACCGCGCGGAGGATCGAATACATTTGCATTAACAAGGTCTGTAGGCGGGCGACGGGGGCGCTAGATTTAGCTGGCCCAATGACAAATTGAAATTAGATGTTTAGGGACAGTTTGATTCATTGCCACGATTATCTGATTCCTTCGTAAAAAGAAAGAAACGCGTATTCTCGAGTTAACGAGCTTCCCGTTGTATTCGTTGAATAAAGTTGTGAGCCTGCTGGCATCCGACAGGTGACATCCGCATTCAATCGTTCAGACACACCTAATCGGATTTCAATAATAAATGGACCTTGTCCACAGCGAAGAAACATTTTCTCTCGTATAATTCATACGTATCTCTGGCCAGCGACAATACTATTCATTCCGCGACTCTGTTCACTCTGATTCAAAATAATTTTACCTTTTTTATTCTCAGATGAGGCAGTTAACATTTTGGACGTACTTCCTGCTGATCGCGTTAGCTCTAGCGCCAGTGCAAAGGGTGATGGGATGCAGCTGCATGCTGAGCCATCCCCAGACTTTATTTTGCAACTCGGACTACGGTAAGTGTTTTACGAAAGCACTGAATTCCCATCAATCTCTCTACAAGCGGTGATCACGTTTTCTGTCGTTACAGTGGCCGTGGTGAGAGTGAAGAGGGTGAAGATCGTGAGCGAGCACGAGATCGCCTACAACGTGAAAGTCAACAAAGTCTTCAAGGTTCGTACGTCTATGGAAATTCCTCTAGCTTTTACGACTTCCGCTGCCTTACGGCTATTTTATAGAGGCGATCGCCTTCTAACGTGGATACGCGTTTCATTAGCAATGGAACACCATCAATCCGGACGAGTTCTCGAAGCAGAATATTTTATGGAGCCCCTCGATGAGCGGCATGTGCGGAGTACACCTTAGACTGGGCGACACGTATCTCGTGAGCGGGATGATAATCGAAGGAAAAATCGGGCTGTCGCTTTGCAGCAACCCGATGAGATGGGCTGACGTAACCAGCCGACAGCGGAAAGGCTACAGGGGTCTCTATCACCGCGGTTGCGCGTGCGAGGTAAGTTAAAAAGTAGTCTTCTCAGGTGATGGTTAACCCTCCGTGGTCACACTTTCTTATAATCACAATTTGGTCACGTGAGGTTCACCTCAGCGTGATTTTTGAGTTACCATTTTCGTATTTTCGAATCTTTTAACTTTTAAGTGATAATTGTACATTCGCAATACTCATACAATAGTCATTTCCTAGAAATGTAAATTTGATGTGATAAAATTTGTTGTTCAAGAAGAGCGATTTTCCACGCTTGTGGAAAAAAGCGATATTTTTATTTTTTTTTTATAAAGGCGCGATATTTGAACTCGAAAATTGCTCTTGGGGTGCGATACACCTTGTGTAACCTCTAAGGGTTAATAGAAACTTTACGTCGCAAATTGTAACATTAATAACTGAATCTATCAAACAAGAACTGGTCTCCGCCATAGCAAAGACACGGAAAAGGCGTTCGTATTTTCAAACAATTCGAACTCAGATCTTTCATTTGCCAAATAACTGCTCTATTAAGTGGCTGTAATTTTCCTCTCTCTCCCTCAAAAGAGAAATATTCAAGTAAAGGATGTTGTTCCACGGCTCTTTGTGCTCCAGATCGGGTATACACCATGGTGGAGGAAGGGAGCCGTTCTGGAGAGCGTTGGAAGGAAGCAGTGTTTATGGGAAAGCTCGCCAGGTCCTCAAGATTGCCAAGAAAAATACGGCGTGTGCATGGCTGGGCCAGGTGGATGTTCCTGGACTCCGTCTGTCCCTTACAAGAACTGCATCAGGGAATACCAACGGAAACGCGAGCAACAAAGGCTGCGGGAGCCGTAAATTCCTCCCCATTCAAGCATTTGGTATTTCCACGATTACAAGAAAAGATCGATTAGGTATATCTACTGGCGGGAAATCGGCGTAGCTCGTGCCTGGTCACGCAGCGCGCCTTTCGTTACGATTGCACTTGGAAACTCCGTAAGAGTCTCTCGTGGATCATTGTATCGCGCGAGTAGCGTTTAAACACGCAGCAAACTTTACCGCGCGGTGTCGTCAAAAAATTAATGTTCTGTTAAGAAGGGTTTATTTATTTGCACCAGAGTGGGTTCCAAAATTGACTGTCAGTATAGCCGCAACAAAATCAAATTCGTGAAAAGACCAGAAATTTTCCTTCGCTGGGTCAGTCGAGTGATCTTCCCGTTCGGAGCAGGCGATTTTGTTGCGATTATAATGTGCGTTGCAGTGACCACCGATTAAAATATTTTATATGGGTTAAGTGGCATGTAAGTTGTATTTATTCGCGAAAAGTAGCATTAATTTCTTGACTTAAGTGTTTGCGTCTCTGCATCGTACTGCGTTCTATTTATTGCCGAGTTCGACCAAAAGTATTAATTGGAGGGTTGTGTCAGCGAGTACAAAAGTCGTTCATGGATAAACACGAGAAGAAAAATCTAGTTGATACACGCTGTGTTCTAGAGGTTCTAATATAATTTGCTGACGAACACTTGAAACTGCTTTGCATTTCCATTATAAGTTATTCGTTAACGTTTCGAGGTCCGTAGCATTAAGCCCCCGTTATTGACTGGCGTTCCATTTAATTCCCGTTTACTTCATCGATACAACCTGTCAGTATTTTCATATCTGAATAATCAAAGGCACCGAGCGAATCTGTTCAATATTCTATTTACTCACCTTGAGAGGAATTATTAATGAAAATGTCTTCGCTGTAAACATCCTTTGGCAAGCTTTTAATTTCCCATCGGAACAATGCTACTAACCTCGTTCCGTTTAATTAAACTTGATACGCTCGATTGAATTGTAAATCGAGCTATTTGAAATCTGAGACAGCGAGTGCAGCGAGCGTAATTCAACGTCTATCGGTCATCCCTTTAGTTGTACATATTAGGCTATAGATGTATATTATGCATTTTTAAATTATTCTCACTTTTCTTTCGTTGTATGTAGCCTTATCTGTGTACGAAGTTGCTAAACGGTATTTAATGTTTAGTGTAGTCTCTGAATACTGAAACATGACGTCGAGTGTATATTCCCGTGAAAGAAGGCCTGATAGCATTAAAAAAAAAACCACATGTTTCGTCGGTCAAAGGATTACGGTGCTTTGTTATTCAGAGGCGGTGTGTAAATCTTAAGCGCCATATTATAGATGTTTTAACCAGTTAAGTTCACTATTTGAGGGTGATTATTGTTTCTCGTTTACGAGCGGCAGGAAACAAGTCCCTAGACGTGGGTAGAAATTTTAGTACAAAATACTAAACGCGTTACACATTTCCTAGCATGGGAACGTATTTTAGTTTAGTCCTTCCATTTGATAACTTTTGTAAGTATTATATATTACTTAATCGATGGAGAAATAAACGAGAGGTTCGTGGTCGTTCATTGTATATTGATTTTTACTCACCATTTCACGATGGTTAGGATAGAATGTCTGCTCGATCAGAGGGAAGTTGTCTTTTCCCAAACGTCGCTGAAGACCCAGCAGATGCGCGAACACCCAAGGTTTATCCTGAAAGGACGAGTCTTTCAATTACCAAACTTTAATGTCGTTCATAAAACTTCGGAAGTTCTAGGACATTTATCCAGACGTTAATTAAAAGATACCGTCGAAGCAGTTTCCAACTCGCGACTAGCCATTTAGTACCTAATATGGTGTTCCTAGTAACACTTCGATCGACATTTACCTGGAAGTTGTAAATGGCGGTGAGATTGTTAATACTCGGGACACCTCCGTACATCAAACCGAGAAGAAGGTTCTTGTTGTCTTCCCCCGCGTCTTTTAAGTTCTGCCGTATCAGGACGAAATCAGGCTTGAAGGACCTACCGACAGAATATCCCCCGTTCGTTCACGCCTCGGTCGTTAAAATCCACTGGACAAGACTCGAGACGTCGTCTTACCGAATGACTTTAGTCCCGTTACGATAAACAGCCATGGACACGACGGTGCCAGCCTCGCTCGCCGTCAACGACAATTCCCGAAATTCCGCTTGTTCAACGCGAATCTCGTAATCGCCGTGGATTCTACGACCACGGAAGTATTTGCTCCAGTCGGTGTTCTGGTCGTCGATCACCAGCAGAGTGAAGCATCGATCTTTGTTGAACGATGGGCCTCTGGTTGCGCCCGACACTGCTGCTCCCAGAATGGACGCACCCTAGTTGCGACAATTAAAGTCTGTGTAACCTCCGGCAGGCAAAGTGTCTTCTATGAGCTACGAGTCTTCATTAACTCCCGAAGGATCGGAATTTCTTACAGGAAGAAATGAAGGTAAGTCCATCTACGCTTCACCTCTATTAACCAGAAGAAAACCTGAATTCCCCTGAAACGTACCTGGTCGCGGGCAGCTCCGGTCAAGCTCTGAACCCTCTGAAGCAAACTCTCCCGTGTCTTCGCTGGGGACGACGGAGCGCTGGTAGTCCTTGACCCGGGCCTCAAGTTGAGGCTCAGATCACCGCCGACAGGCTGGGGAGGTCCAGGTGGTGGTGGCCCATGTGGGGGTGGCCCATGTGATGGTGGTCCATGTGGTGATGGTCCGTGTGGTGGTGGTCCATGCGGTGGTGCTCCAGGGGGTGGTGCTCCAGGTACCGGTGGCTGGTTAGTGGCTGGAACTGGGGTTGGTTGTGATTGCAACGGCCGTTCCGGTACCCCTTGATACGATTGGGACGAATCCCTGGCCATGGAGGCCAGCCCGGAGTCTGTGCTTGGTTCATCGTCGAGCTCCGAGCTCAAATCCCCTGACGAGAACCTGGAAGACAAACTATGGTGGTGGTCGTGATAGTGGCAATCGGCCCGAATTAACCCGCTGCTTTCACGCTTTCGCTTTTTCTCTGGCAGGCCTGAATTGCACATCGAACAGCCAGTGCTCAGGGTGGATGGCATGGATGGCGTTCGGCGATGATGGACGATTGCTGGTTGCTGCAAGTTCGCATGCGTGACGGATGACGATGGCACACGCGCGCGGGTCTGATGCACCTGGGCGCGCGGTTTGCGTTCCCACGCGTGAAACGCGGGTTTGGCGGCCACTCGTGCTGTTCGCGAGATGGAAAAGGCGCTTTCTTGCCACGTGGGACAATTAGGCGGCGAGTTGGCTGATATATGCGATTCGAGAGCTTGTCCAACGGCGCGCAAGATGAAATTGGAATGCGTTCGGTAAGCGTTGCATTGTAATCAGGAGAACATTAAACTAAACTCTATAAAACGAACACAGCGATTAATCGGACTTCGTTCAAGTATTAGAGCCCCTTAATGACACCAATATGTAAAATATCGAGCTTCAGGCTATGATTGCAGGATACCAAAAGCGATTTTCCGAACGATCCGCATGCATAGCATACATATGTGAATAGTTCAGATTTAAAAACAGCAGCGTTTCTTCTCAAAGGATCAATTAATATGTGGAATCTTGATTAAATGAAGTGCCTATGCTATGATCTGCCAATTAAAATTACCACCCTAGCAATTTGCAACTTGTGAAACTCGAATAATACTGTTAATTACAGTTCAGGGGACGAATCAGATAACCAGCTCTCGGTTAATTGAACCAGCAATCTATCGACCGGTATAATTATACTGTATCATAGAGTATAATGTAGACGTACATTAAACCAACATTGTGTCGAGATTATTGTTCATTTTTTACGTTCATTTATTTGTCGATTCAATGAAAAAGGGTATCATAAGTTTGTCTATCCCTCGTTATTTCCCGCATTTTTGAGTAATTCTATTTATCGTAATGACTTAGATGTAGATATCTATTGAATAAATAAACTCATTCCAAAGGGACAGAGTCACAGTTCTCTTCCCTGCACAGGTTGCACAGCACTGAACAATATTTCAAGCTGAAATAACATTGACAAAAGGAATATAACTTCTTAAAAAGGTATATTATACAGGGTGCTTCAGACTTATATCTGCAATTAGATTTCTACCACTAGTTCCAAAACACCCTGTACAATTGAGGTATCCTGAAACTTCCTAAGTATCTACGTAAAAGCTCTCGAAACATCGAAAAAAAAGTTAGATCAGATCTGCCAGCGGGAAATAGGCGTATCGCGGCGATCTTAAACGCCTCGGTGGCGAATTCCTCGAGTCTCTTCAACCCGCCAGAGGGAAGTTCCAGGAATTCCGTCGGGACAAAGTGGTTCTGCGCATGCAACGTCACTCGGCCGGGAGGCACTCACCTCCGTTTCAGGTAGTTAACATTGGAGGTGAAGGACTGCCGAAAGCTGGAGAATGAAATGTTGCCGGGTGATGGAGAAGTACCACAGTATTTGGCGCAACCGCCGCGGCCGGTAATCTTGCTGGTTAACACCGACTGCGTCCCCTTAACGAGTACCGCGGGTTCCCTGTGGTTTTCACCTTTCGGACGGTCGCGCACGCGGAGACGTCCGTGTTCCCCGTGTCGCTGGGCGCGGAGATCGGGGACAGGGTGGACGTGTCGCCTGGTGTTGCCCGTCCGATCACCGATTCGTTGTTCTCCGTCTCTTGTCGAGTTGCGGGGTAAATATCAACGTAAGGTAACCCGAAAGGAAAGGATGAAATAAGAGAGGTGAGGAAGGACAAACTAAACAATCCAAGTTGAAATCTGCAATGGGAAACATCGAGGGTGGGTTAATGATAGTGGCGTCCCATCGGGGTCTAACTTTCATCTACCATTATCGATATTAAAAAAATACTTTCAGGAATAATCGGAAAATCAGGTACTGGTGTTTTAGCGCATTCTTCGATGCTTCTTGCATCATGAATTTCGCTTGAACAATGAGGGCGGGGAATGAAGACTGAGGATGATGGAGACAGAAATAATACGCTAGCTTCCACAATGGATAACGCTGTCGAGTTTATACGAGCGAAGGAAACCGCGCGGCCGCTCTAAAAACTTGCTGGCAAATTCTACGTGCGCGCGAGATGAATACCTCTCCCGCAGAAATGTAGCACGGCGAAATGTGCAGCTCGATATCCTGCTGATCGATACGGCCGCGGCGTGACTTTACATGCCGCTGGATTTTTACATGACCCCGTGTTTTGCCTCTCCGCGTTCAAGTGGCGATTTCGATTCGCGTCGAATATTGGATAGCGATGAAGAAGTGCGATAACGAGCTATTGGCTTTCGCGGAGTATGCGGAAACCGCCCAGCGAGGAACTAATTGTTTCTGTGAATAAAGGGGAGGGAAAATATGGGGTTTTGCTGATTGCGCGCTGGGGGGGGAAAGGTCGTGTTAGATTTCCGTGGAATTTTGTTGCTCGCTTTACTCGAGGCACCACACGCAACTACATTCGTGACTGCAAAACGGCGATGATTCGAAAATGTTAAACGTCGTCGACGACGGGGAGGCTTGGCGGATAGTTTAAAATTTTCTCGCTAGTGGAAACTTCAGCTTCTGCCACGTCTCTGAAGGCACTCGCCAATCAGGAGCGTCGCAGAACTGTGAATTAACTCGGCTTACGCTGCGTGTGACGAGTTAGCGAACTGTCGCCTTTCAATTAATCTGACAGGTCCCGTAGTTAATTGAATTTCAAATGAGCTTCAACGAATTTCAGTCTCCGTTGGGATTCTCGCGTTCTTGCTGACCGCGATCTGTTTACAGCCTTCTAAAATAAGCTTTTCTTTCGCAATAAATAGGTTGCTTATAACGTGAAGTTCGCTTACAGTTTGATACTGATCGATTAATGAACGTTAATGTTCGTGAAGTTCCAAACTGTTGACAGCGTTGCGTGGCCGAGGGTCGTGGAAAGTTAGGGAACATGAAGCTTCGATATGAATAGAATTTCTGACACGCCCTTTTGCTGGGCCGCCGAAATTCTAAAATTTATTACACAAACCCTAAAATTCTGTTTAATTGATATACTTCGTCGAATTTTATTGGAGAAAAATTCTGTTTTCTTTGTTGTCCCTTTCTCTGATATTTATCGCTAATTGATATAATGTTCTGTTATGTACATATTAATATAACGAGAGGTCTATGTTATTCATTTTATCTCTCGAGGGTTCGGCTTAGAGTCTAGTAATAATCGATGGCGGAAGAGTCCCTAGGTGTTAGGAAAGGGCAGGCGCGTTGACCGCCCAAAGCTGCGCGTACAGTTACGTTATGTATACAAAGACGGAAAATGGCAATTGGTTGCAAAATACTTACCGTGACTAATTAATAAGATTTGTTCAGAGTAGTACTTTGACATATTTTCAGGCTCAAAACTTTTTCGAATTTTAACTACATTACCTATATATGTTCTTATGTCAAGAAGAGATGACTGTATATAGATCAAGCATTCTGTTACATAATAAAAGTGTTACTTATAAAAATCTTTTTTACAGCTTTAACGAAAGTGATTTCCAAGTACCTGTCCTTTAGTATTTACATTGGAAGACGAGAAAAGCATGATACCAATCGCTCCACCTTCATCGATCAACACCGGCGAAATCTGCTCCCGCGTAAATTTAAACCGTGACGACTACAATTAATAATTTACGACTGTTCGTCGTTGGAAGAAGAGATAATTATAGAAACATCTACGTTACTGCTCCTTTACTTACGTGATTTTCAGTTTCTATATCCAACTCTAACACGAAACCTGACAGTACCTACCTAATCTCGATAACTAAATCCGACGTTTCTCCGCGAACAAGTTTTGCAAGGCCCTATACGTCGTAAAGCTCTAAATCAATTTTATTAATCTTCACCAGTGCCTGAGGTTTATCCAATTAACAGTAGAAGAGGTCTTGCTCTACTTAAACGTTAGCCCAGAACGGAAACGAGGCAGGTAAAATGCCTCCCACCTAAAAATCAATTCCCCGTTCTCCACGGTTCCCCAGTGACCGTTCCCGAGCCTAACCCCGGCCCCCCCCCGGAACGCGAGGCACCGTGGTACCAGCGGTAGAACGACGCCGCAACCGAGCAGAGACGTAGACGTAGGTATAAAAGCCAAGACTCGGTCCTGTTCGCATACCGGACAACAGTTCAACCCTATCCAGGCGCCCCCGTGCCATTAATCTTACCCTTAAACCTCTATCTTAGGTGCACTTAGAAAACATTAAGATCTGAGAAGTACTCACCTGTGTCGCGTGCGTGTACTACCCACTAGTTTGCCGGTGAAGCAGTGAGCCTCGGCCGAGGATCGCGAGGGTGTTACCCGGAGGGTTCGCCGGTCGATAGGTCCGCGCTTGCGTTCTCCTTATCATCCCCACCAGGCTGTCGCGAGCTAACGACAAAAGAGGGGGACGGGGGGGGAGGGGAGGGGGGGGGAGAAAAAGGGACGAGCCCCTGTGTTTCCCGATATGCCCGGTCTCGGCCCGTGTTTGTACAGGGTGACGTCGCTCGATGCGCGTCAAACACGCTCCACCTGCTGGCCGACTGAAGATGAAACGTCAGGCTGCACGTTACAGCAACGGTCGTGCCCCCGTCGTAGCTGAGGCTGCCGTTTTCAAAATCCTCTGTACTCGCAGAGCCGCCGGCAGGCCTCGGGGATGTGTACACGCTATCCCCGCGCCCTCGCAAACCACCGCTATTACGATACCACGGCGATTGCGGAGCGCGCCGGCCACGGCGACACCTTCGCGGTGTTGATTTCTCGGTGTTGCCAGCGAAGACCACTCGACCGGGCGCGCTCCAACGAGCCAACGAGGGTGCATGAAAGAATTAATGCAGCGACCCAGATATTCGCGCGGCTCCGTGACGCTGCACTTACGGAGCTTTTGTGCCCATGGAAATCGTACTTTGAAATCTTTCGGGAGATAAAATTCCTATTGTCTGGGACGGCGGTAGTCGCACGCCGGTTCGGAAGCGGGCTCTCCTCCCGGAATAAAATTTCTTTGTTTCACTCGCGTCCACGAGGCCCGTCCTGTTTTATATTCGCCCCGTGCACAATGGGATTATTATGCATTACGATTTCTGGCCTCGCGTTTATTAATTTAGACGGGAGAGTGGCGTCCGCGGGGATGGCTTTTCCTTTCGTTTCGGGTAAAGGCACCCGAGGGAGTTGATCGTTTTTTTCAAGGTGAGCCAGCTACATTTTTTCCGGGATGAAGAGGATCCGATGGGAAGACGAGCGTCTGGGTTTTCATTAAGATTACAGTTCTCATCAGATGCAAGTCTCCCCTCGTTACGTAAGGGAACGCGAATCACGGGCGATTCTTCTTCTTCTTCGCGAATTACTTCTTATTTCCCCAGTGCGCCGTCGGCTTTCCTCGGGAGACCCATTACACGATCGTCCAGCTTGAACAGGTGAAACTGTGATAACTCGTAATGAAATAAATGTACGGGGGAAACTTTGAATCGTGTCTAATTGTAACTCTGATTATTATAATGGCTTTGAGCAACTACTCCTCTTTTAATCAATTCCTCTTTTAACCCTTCGTGGTCACACGGGGTGTATTGTACCCCAAGAGCAATTTTCGATTTGAAATTTCACACCTTTACGTCTTTCAAAGGGGATTTATCGCAAAAAAGAAAATAAAAAAAAAATTAAAAAATCGGGTTTTTGTCACAACCATGGAAAATCGCTCATTTTCAACTACAAATTTTATTATATAAAAATTTACATTTCTAGAAAAAGATTATTAGACCATGATGGTATAAGTATTACGAATTTACAATTATCACTGAAAAGTTAAAAGATTCAAAAATACGAAAATGGTAACTGAAAAAATGTTGCTGGGGTACAGTGAACCCCGCGTGACCAATTTGTGATTATAAGAAGAGCGTTCGTTTATTCCGCTTGTTCGAAATGCGATTCAAACTGATTTTTATTGTATAAGTGGGAGACTGAATTTAGTGGAACTGTATTTTCAAGTAGATATGGAGGTTTTATTGCAGTGATGTGAGGAGATAGAAATGTTTATGCTTCCGTATGGTCGTCACGCATCTATTAGAAAAATGCAGTCATCCGGGGTTTAAACTGTTCCTGCGTAAAGATATCGATGCATCAGTGTCTTGAATGGTTTTCGCGTCATCCGTGAATGATCCTATAAGCTTCCTATTGTCTTCGGTATTCGCCTTTGTCCGCATTGTCACAACTTGAGAGGCACCGCGACAATACCTTCGCAAGCATCGCGACTATCGGCAGTCCCGTAATTCCGCAATCTTGGTTCAATCGATACCTACTCATTAGTTTGTCCACTGTAATTTCGTAAGTGTTATTTGAACATCCAAATCTCCTCGACATTTTACACAGCAATCTCTTTGCTGAATCACCTATCAGAATTATGAAAGAAACTTTAATTAAACACAGAGAACTTGCCATTCTTCGAACTTTCCCATTCCGGCACTATATATAGCTACCAATATATTATGAACCGCGAAAACCAGCATATCCCAGATTTTCTCTCGCGGACATTGGAACTCTGAAAATTTAAGCTTTAAAGCGGATGAGCTATCCCTCGAGTCGATACCTACACTCGGCTATTTAAACCGAGCATCTTTCAATCAAGGAACGGCTAATTCATTACCTAAATCTGACAGTTAAAGCAACCTATCTTCTGAGAATTAAGATCAGCGTCACATCGATACAGTGTCATTCGTACAACATCCCGTAAGAACCTGCTTGAAAACGGAAAACCATGAATGTGTACCAATTAAGGTCATCGTCTAGGGGAAGCTAGTTCCAAATTCCCTCCAGGTGGCCTTCAGGAAGATTGTAAAAGTCCCCCAGGCCCGACCGATAAGGTGATTCCCTGCGCAGCAAGGCCAACCGTGCACGGTGCTGACCTCGCCTAGCGAGCACGAGAAGCGGCTGAGGCGCATCGCTGGGCCTCGGAGACATGAATGCGTGGATCGCATACTACATCGGATGAAAAGGGAATGGCCGCCACGGCACGATCTATCCCCACCAGATGCCTGAACACCTGAGCGTCCCTGGGGGCACTCGGCTCAGGAGGAACGGTCATTATTGCGCCAGTATAACATTCGCCTCCAGTTCTCTACGACGACCCATCGTGTTTTCGAGACACCAGCCACGAGATCCAGCCACCAACGATCCCCCGTGTGCCTACGCGCTAGATCCACCGAAGGAGGACCCGCGTGACCACCTCGGGTACGCTGCCTCCGCACGTCGCGCTTCCCGACACGATGAGACTCTTCTCCGTAAACAACGAAAATGTGACGTGAGACTGGCCGTTAGAGGAGCGCTGGCAAGAACGCGACACGTCCCGGCCGTTCAGTGCCCTGCGCGGCACGCAATACCGCCAAAATGTCAGTGAGAAGGACCAATTTTCACGCGTTCACCAGTGCGCTTGTGTCGGTACTGTGCCTGATCCTGGTGGCGCTTCGTGTCGATCAGGTAAGTTCCCCGCTGGCCACGAAATTCCGCGTACCGGGCCACCGCTACGCGGCTTTCCCCGCGTAGTGGAATGCGTGCCGCAGTGATTCCGCCCAGCGCGATTAACTCTCTGCAGATCCTTGGTATCGAGCGTCTGTGCTTCACGCATCGTTACGAATTTAAAGTTACGCCGTGAATAACACAGCGAAGTATACGCGACGGTATTCGTGGGTAGGTGGGATAATGGGCTATTTAAATTCCTCTGGTTTCTAATCGAGGTGTAGCATATTCCGCTAGCTAAACTAGACATTGACATCAGACGACGTTGGTCCAACGTCGCGAAGTGATAATCTCGTTTTCGGAGGCTCGTTCGCTTTTGACATGTAATTTATTCAGCAGGCCTTTTCTCAGGGGTTTTGTTTACTAAAAGTGTTCGTTTGTGCCGGGATCATTTCTTGCGTGGTACAGGCATAAACAAGGGACAATTTAAAACGATACTTTACGATAGCATTATAAATTGTGCCTTTCTTCCTGGTATATCTGTTGTAAATTATTACTCTTCTTCCACAGCACACGTTTAAGTTCTTACTACTCTCATCGTAGAATCACGAGTCCTTCCAAGCATTTGGTCTCTCGTTTATCCTTCCTCTTCGACTCTACCAGTTCGTTTCTACGGATGCTATTTAGCACCGAATCGCTGGCAATCGAGCCTTGCGCTCTTATTATCCAAATAAACAGCACGAAATAGGCGGCATATATTATGCCCACTCAAGACCACCGTTCGAACGGTGGATATATCCGTTCCACCGTCACTCAAGGGGTTAATTAGATGTTCGTGGAATTCGACGTGCTTCCGTCCAGGTGTAAGTAGATCGGAGATATCCAACTGGCGCGCAGGTTTGATGAAGTCGTGTGGCTATTCGCGCGGCTGTCCTTCGTTCATCACCGTATCATTCGCTGCGGGTCCACATCGGCGACCGGACCGTATATGTATATACATCGCTAGAGTGAAAAGCAACCTAAGAAAAGAAGGGATGAAACAGAAACGCGTCCAGTTGGTTCCAGCGGAGGTTACACGGGACGCATGCAAACGCGCCTCCGCCAATATAATAAATCGCGGTGGGTCGGGCCGTGCGTCTCCAGCTGACTCATTCATCCAGCGTGCAAATACTGGCCGCCTCTAAAAACGGTGTCCCGCCGGCGCTCGTGCGATAAACGAGGGGCATAGAACCGCGTGAAATCGCTTCTCGTCAAATGTTCCGGCGTGAATTTCGCGTGGCGCGTTATTACGTAAATTACAGTCGGCCGGTTGCCGGCGCGAAAGAAGACCGCCCCGAACGGTACACACGAACGTTCTCGCGGTATCGCGAAATTGCACGCGGGAAGGGAGGAAAGAAAAAATAGGATGGGAAAGAATCACCACGGAATTCGCCACGTAATACGATATTATACAGTAATATCGGGACGGAGGTACGGTAACGGCCGTAAACTTGCCTCGCCGCATTGTTCGCGGCTTCGCTAAAAGTGCCCCGCCGTCGCAATAAAAATTCAGATAGACCGCCGGCCTGGTATCGGCTCGGCCGCGACCAGTTTTGCCATTCTCGCGGCAAACGTGGTACCGGAATGCGCCTGTGTCTGTGTACGCGTCGTGTGTCCGGCAGGAGGGCCGCATCGACACGGTCGTTCGGCCCGAAATATATTGAGCGACGAAAAGCGGGCCCCTCGGGGCCTGCCTACTGCCAGAGGCAGAAAGCCGCGCACGCATGCGTCGCGAATGCGAGAATTGCACAACTATCCTTGCGGAGTGCCTCGAGATTTTTTCAGCAGTCAGACTAATTGGAGGGCTCGCTGCGCTGCTTGGAAATTTCTAGACTCGCTCTCGACGATGATATTGAATTATTCATAACCAAATTTGCATGGAAAAGCTTCACTTTTTTAGAAGTAACTTGTGGCGGGGGAATTGATTTCGCGAGGTATCAGCCGAGAGTTTTTATTTCGATTCGTTGTAGGCGCGCGTGGCGAATGACGCAACGGCCACCCGGTATGCATCGACAAATACGGTGAGTGAGAAAACTGTTGACACAGGCAGATCCTTCAGGTCGAAAATATTCCCGTCAATCTTTCACTGGAATCCGCTTTTACAAGCTTCTTCCTATGCAAATAATTATTTAACCTACTGCGTTCTTCCCGATGGCAACGTACCCATTCGCAGTGTCGAAAGTGTCGTAGGGCAATTGCGCAACGATCCAAATTTATCCCCGGCCCGCGAGCTTTTGCAGCGGGCGGCACAACAGGGACTCATAAATATTAATAAAGCGACGTTGAGTAAATTGATCGGCGCGAGGCCGCGAGCTTAATAAGGCCACCTACTATTAGAGATCACCGCGATGCCCTCGATTACACGTATCGGCGAAAGAAGAGGCTTGAAATTCTTGACAAGTCCCTCTGCGAGCGTTTGCAATTAATTCAGCCGGGTGCTCACCTCGATACCCGTCGCACTCGCCATTAAAATTCCCGGCAAGCTTGCGCAAGCCGCTTTCAAATGTAAACCGACGATTTTCAGAGCGTATCGACGGTTTCGATAAACGTCGCGCCGTATACGCGATCTGCATTTTTGCCAACGGTGACGCGCTGTAATTGTGCGTGCGTAAAAATCATCCGCGGCTTCCAGGTAGCTCGGTGGTCTATTTATACGGGCAGCATTGAAACCAATCGTTGTATCTGCGATTTACGTCGCAGATAGCCCTGCATGAGGCAAGCCCAGTTTCCTGTGAAATGGATTTTTTTCATTAATTCAAACTTCGGTCCGCTCCGAGCCCCGTAACGACGCCGTCCGCGCTCCTGTATGCGATATTGTTTCGGTAACCACTTTAAATAGCACGTAGGATGAGTCACACAATTACGAGCTTATAGGAAGATGCGTTGGATATGTTTGGGATAATAAGAAGATCGAGTAACTGAGATTCTCGCGGAACGGGAATAGTGTTTCTACTGTTACTTACATAATACAGCTTCTTTGACCGTGACCACTATTAAATGAAATTACAGCCGAGTGCTTAATTCGGACATTAATTTGATAATAAGTTCGGGGCACGTTTCATTCGATGAAGCTGTTAGGTTGCAACGGCTGGCGGCGGAGGTACACTCGCGACTGAAATGGAATGAAATAATTCTCACTTCCTTTCTTCCCCGTTAATCAGCGGCTAGCGTGAGAACGCGCAATTAGAAAAGAAATGATCTGGTTACTTAAGTATTCCATCGCGTTGATGCAATGCAAACAAGGCGAGCCGTAGAAAAATCCGCTCCTTCATCCTTGCACGCATCTGTGTGCGCAGACATACCATTCGGTGTCCTCGAGCGCGCCCCGGTCGCGCGCGGCAAATCTCGCGCTTCTCATATATCTCGTTTCTCGACTAAACGGAGGAATCTACATTTTCCGCGTGGATTCCAGCGGAGATTCTCGGAAATATCGCGGGGCCCGGCGCGGCCGACGCCGGTGCTTTACGCGCTTCACGGCCGCCAAAGAAATCGCCGGAATTTAAATCGCGACGTGCCCATTGCGCCGGCGCATTTATCCCGCCCTTTGTAATCCTCTTACGTCGAATATTTTTCAAGGACGACGCAACCGAAAGCACCAGCAGGTTACGAGCGGCACGGACAGTGATCGAGCGCCTCCACGAAAACCACCAACTCTCCCCTTTAATCAAACTATCCCCCAGCGCAATCAATTTTTCAGATCCCCCAGCAAGCCTCGTACCTTGCCGATTATAAGCCCGGCGCAGCACACCGAACGAGTCGGAATATTCATTTTCATGGTCTACTAAAAGCTCAATGCGCTTGATAATTAATTCCCGCGTTCAGTTTTATTCTCGCTCGGTCGATTGCCAAGTATTTCGAGGGATCCCAGATCCCACCGTCTCGTTCCACAAACTTTGCCCCCTCCCCTCGCCGTGGGATATGGGAGGGGGGGGGAGGGAGATAGGACGAGAGGCCGAGGGATTTTCTCGTCGAGCGAGCAAGTACGGTACCGTATAAAGCGTCCGCGCGAAAAAGGCCGGAACCCGTTGCATACTTTTCCTCTCATCGACGTGTCCATTTCGGGCGAACGACCACGGACCAGATAGCTCGGCCTACGCCGTCACCGCGGCCTACGTTCGGCCGCGACAATATGTCTTTTCTTCGAGATTGCGAAACGGCCAGTCGTTGGCCACGGAGCAGCGCGGAGAACATCGACTATCTGGCCAACCCGCCAGCGACTATAAGCGGCCGCTGTGTCATACGTGCCTCGTGTGGCCGCACCGCGAGAATCAAGCACGTCCACACGCGCGCGAACGTACGTGCTGCAACACGGAAGCATAACGCCACGGTATTGTCCGATTTTAGTCCCACGTTGGCTGGAACGTTGGCGTTCCTCCGACGCTCTGCAAACTCCATGGTTTATTGCGATAAGTGTGAAATACCCTCGTGTCTAGCCGATCTTCAAATATATAACCCGGATTATTGTCAACCACTGCTTTATTGCACGGCGTTCCATCAGATCTCGATGACGGGATCTGTGTCTAGATTCGTGGAACGGAAGGTCGCGGAATACGATCGCTGCATCCACGGTCGAACTCGACGTAATGATTGGACGAGTAATTCATTCGCATTGTTCGATGCCAATGCTGATCCAAGTCCTTCGAGACGACACCTAACCGTGGTCGTTTGTCAAGCTGAGGTCTACACTGGTACACACTGTTTTAGATTGAGAGATATCTATTCACTGCTTTTCTTAGAATTTCACACCGAGCACGGGCAAATATGTCACCAAAGTTACCCTAGACGGGATGTTTCTGCCTTGTTGGGCCAAAAAATGTTCGATTTTTCATTAATTTTTTATGCGAATAGTATTAAATTTAGAATGTTGATATTTGGTATGTTGACTAAGCGGTCTTTATTCAACATAAAAATATTTTTTAATGTTTGACAAAAGATGGTAGTGGGAGTGGGAGGAACCACGTATGTCGGCGACGACATTCTTCGCTTGCGAAAGTCCTAAGTCCCGGACAGGTGATCGGAAGCACAAAAATGAAACATATTTTTACTTTGTACAATATTGTGTATAAGTTGACCTAGAATTATCCAAAAATATTCTAACTTTTTTTATTTAATGAACAAAATACTGCAAAAATTTTTGGTAAAAAAAAACAAAATCTCTTCAATCGCTCACTATTGTTTTATTTTCCAATTTTTCTTCTTGATTCTAGGTCAACTTATACACAATATTGTGCAAAGTAAAAATATGTTTTATTTTTGCGCTTCGAAGCGAAGAATGTCATCGCCCGCGCACCGACATACGTGGCTCCTTTCACTCCCACTACCATGTTTTGTCAAACTTTAAAAAATATTTTTATGTTGAATAACGACCGCTTAGTGAACATACCAAATATCAACATTCTACATTTAATACTTTTCGCATAAAAACAAGGCAGAAACCTCCCTTAATTAGTAATTTATGAAAATTAATTTTTTTATAAAATAGCAGGATTTTGATATTCAATAAATACCACCTACAAAAATTTTCACTCCCTGTCGAAAATTATATTCCAAAATAATTATTTATAATTAAATATGCGGCGAAAGAGCTAGATAGTGCCCTGCCCTCGCGCAGAGTGTAATCGGTCCACGCTGGACATTCTATTCTGCATGGTTGGTTAGGAAAGACGTTCTTGTCGCGAGTAAAAGTTTCATCGACGAAAACGAGAAGTTGATTTGTCAGGAGTCGATGAAGAATTTTCCTCGATTGGAATTGATAAGTTCTGGAACGATCCAGCCGTTCGGAATTACGCACCGCTTCAGTTGCTGAGAGGTGCCTGTGCATCCGAGCGGACGGAAACGATGCTAATGATGACGCGTTCCGACACCGCGGATACTATGCACGAGTACTACGTACAATACGCGATTTCACCGCTATTCCCGCTTTCATTATTCCCTGCCTATCAAGATGTTACTAAACGTCAATGAAAGTGAATATGTTTAAACAATATCACGGCGCGAGCCCGCATGGGCAATGTATCAGAGCCTCGCGACGCCCGCAACGAGACGATCTTTCACGTACCTATATGATCATCGCGAAAACAACGCTTTCTAATTTGTAAAATTCGCGTTAGATCCGCGGTACGATAGCGTAACACTAATAGTTTTCTGGTTTGTAAACGTTGAGACGCGCTAACGTGCTACAATGCCTCTTTCTAATTGCAAGGTGAAATTGAAGTTACCTTGAGAAAAGAAATTGAAGATACCTTAGTTCCTCGTTAATGATACCACGATTGTTTCTGCCATTCTGTATAGATCTTACTTGAATACTCTAAACGGAAGTAATTTCCTCCCGTAAAAAGTTGTTAAACTGTTCCCGACAAAAACTGTGCATTTAATTCTTCAACCATTGGGGAATGTTCCTCCGTTTTTCATCTCGAGGAACACCGCCTCGAGAGTTCGATCCTCTTCGTGGTTTTACCGGTGCCATGACTGCCAGATAGGATTCATAGATGGTTACCAGTTTACGACAATGCCATTTCGTACGAATCGATGTGCGTTACGAGCGTCTTTCGCGCGCGTATACGGTAGAATACAAACGGCTGGCCGGTTACTGTACGCGAAGCGTGAAGAACTCACCTCTCCGCCGATTTCGTCCCGGCGTCGCCTTCGGGAGAACCGCGGATATAAATCACGATCCCCACTGACGTGGCTGATTTGCCGGCTGCCGTGGGCAAACCTATATGAGTTCTCCATGTGATCGACGGGTCTCAAGTGTTTAAACTTCCTGCGGGGTTGAGGAGCCATGGGAAGGAAACGCGAAACGCCAAGCGATTCGAAGAAACGGGCTCCAAGCTTCTAGGAAACGTATTCCTGTTACTAGGAGTTCTAAAACACTTTACGTTATCCTACTTCGTTCCACCAGAGATCGAGCACACTCAACAAACTTCAATTTTCATCGTTTCCCAAAAAGCGGGCTAAACACATAGATTTTCTCCATAAAACCACGCCCCACGTTTCAATATCCCTTTCCCGACACAAGCATTTCTTTCTTTCCAGTATTTAAGTTACTCCTATTTTTGTTGGTATCGAAGTTACCCAAGTGAAGTTGGAAAATAGCACACGCCTTCCACGTCGGACTCGATTCCTTCTTTCGTTTTCTCCTTACAAGCATTCTGGTAATCGAACCGTTCCCTCAGGGACGGTAAAGTATAACCACAGCTTCGAAGCGTACGCAATCGTCCTGCCGGAACAATAAACGCGCGCGGGGTGTCGCTGAACCGTAATGATGCCGTTTTAGGGGAGACAAACGGCATGGTTAAGAGAACAACATCGACCAGGGATTTCGTTGTGTCGTCGTACATACTCATTATCCTCCTGATGCGAACGCCTGAACGAAATTATTGAAGTGCTGCCCGCGCAGCGTTCTCTACCCTTATGGCTGAGCGCTGTATCTTCACGAGCGACACGGTATTATCGCGGAGGTGTACAGCTGGGATTCCCAATGCGCATTGGAAATCCCGCTTTTAGTTCGTACGAATTAGGGATATCGCTTTCGATAAATCTCTCGATTCCTGTCGTTACGGCAGAGATAGAAGAAATTGAAATAAAATTAAATACACGATAAACTTTCAATGTCTATATATACCTAACCTACTATTATTCCACGTTACCTAGTCTTTTTGCCGTGCACTGTACACTCGAAGTACGTGGTTACAGTCTACTGAAAAAGACTTCTGTATTCATGTTCTGGATTCATTTTTAGAATTAAATATTCGGACTTGTAAAGGTGCGAATCCACGATGCGATTTTAGATGAGACTTTTCTGTCGCGAGACAAAAATCTCTGCAACTAAATAATAATAATAATAATTCGTCATTATTTATCACACTTACAAAAAAAAACTTATGTGATAAATAGGCGAGGTTCAGCATACATGCCGTTTTGCAACCTAAATATAGTTACTCATGATATACTTTTTAAAATATATCATGAAACGTCACATAATTAATTAAAAAATAATGAAATAATTGTCTCGTGAGATTAAAGTCTCATGATAGGATCTCGTGGATCTGCACCTTTATACTACAGACGACGTGTATCTTCATTTATTTCTAGTGTGTTTATCCTGTTTTATCGGTGCTTTAAATTAAATTCAGTCGCTCGATATTTATCGGCGATGTTACCTCGTCCAGCACGAATTCCGCCATATAAGTCGAGGCTTTGGCGTCGAGACCACAGAGGAGGAGGAGGATCTCGCCGCGACGAGAGGACCGCTGACCTCAGCCAGTAATAAAACTGAACGCAATTTTGCCTTTTTGCTTTTCAATTTCGTACTTTCACTTTTCGCCGTACTTTTCCGTCTGGCTGCGGCCGACGTTCCATACGAGCAGCAGCTCTGTCTTGCGCGCGCTCACACAGAGCCTTCATTCTCCCCCCGTTGCTCTTTCAAGACGAGAAATGCCTGATCCCGTTTATTAATCGAACCGCGGTGCAGACGTTGCCGAGAGAAAACGTTTCGAGAGGCACGCGCTCGCGCACGCAGTTCATATTCAAATTCGACGCCGAAGCCGTGCTCGAGCAGCCACAAGATGGAACGTTTGTTAATTGCAACGGTGCTGTAACCATTTTAATGATTTAATTGCCGAGATACTGGCGATGTAGAAGAAGCTCGCGTTTTATACTGCTTCATGCCGCTGGAAGAACTCGGACTCGGTTCTACGTTATTTTTCCTCCGAGTTGCACGCAGGGGTAACTGTAACGACGACTCGCCAGTGGAAACTAAGAAATCATCGAGTCTATTGCGATAAATGACGCTACGTTGGTGCAGCTATTTATAGGGAACTGTGTTTCCAGGATATAGAAGTCTTCGAATTTCCGATCACGTCGGGGATTAATTAAAACCATACAGCGAAGGCTGTCGGAGTGCGTCTCCTTCAGCTTCATTTGCCACGTATCTTCCATTTAATCTCTTACGCTCCACCTGCCAGTTATTAATATAATATAATAAAAAGGAACCTCGCTGAGAAATTATACGTTCGGACGTTACGTTATTTCTTATTTATACAGACAGACACTGATATCAATGCGTAATGGTTCAATTAAGAACAGTGCTGATTTAATCGCAGATATAGTTTAAATTACCATCCAGCACACCGCGCGATGCGTTACATGTATCCGCGATTTTTACCATCTCGTCTACCGCTTTGCCTCGAGATCTCGAGTATTCGGACGCCGCGGCAACAATTGCGATCATTTTACGGAGATAAGCAACACGCCGGGGAGATCTCGCGAGGGCAGACCATAATATCCATCTGTTCAAACACCGTGGTCATTATTGGAACTTATCGTTTATCTATTTCGACGCAGGTGGCGAAGGTAACACGTATCGGCATTTTCGCGGCACCGAGCGTTTGCGTGTAATCGTAATAATTTAACGCGATGCCCCTTTCGCTTATTCAATAAACGCGCGGCGAGAAATGCGCGCACGCCGCACGCCCACGGTTATTAAAGATACGATACGCGATCGTACGCGAGAAACGCATTCGCGTTTCTATTGGTATGTAATTTATGCGACAACCGAGAGACAAACTCGTTATGAAAATCATCGTCTCCCTTCGCTTTTGTTTGTTTACCGCGTTCCTGAACGTTTTCTCCGGCCGCGGATCTTTCCGCGCCAGGGCTAGCCTCATTTGAAATGCAAATGTAAATTAAAAGGTCCTCTTGTCCACTTCTTCGCGCGATCCTCCGCGTCTCAAGCATAGCACAATTTTAGTCTCCCGCGCGACTACCCTCGGTACTTGTACTTAGACAACACTCTGGCAGTCCCGAATTCTTTATTGTTATAAGAAGGAAACGGCTACTGGCTCGGAAGAACGAGAATACGTTGATTACTGCCTCTGCTCTGTTCCTTGCGGTAGAGTGCTTCGCGCAAGGGAATTTATAGCGACGGTGGCCTGGAAAAATACTAAACCTGTGGAAGAACATGCGGCGAGGTCGAGTAATTGAAAAATACGGGAAAGTCACGTCTCGGTAGAACAATGCTGCTGTGTCACACTCGCGAACTGTAATATACCATAGGTATTTACATTACTGCCGACCTTCCCGACGGAGCGAGTATCGCGAAACAGCTGGTAGTAATTGCACGGGCGCTCCGGATATTCTTCTAGGACTGTATTGTGATTATTGGGGAAAAAAGTGTACGACACGGTACACAGGCTCGTGGCCATGTAAAACACGATGCAGACAAATACAGACTTGCTACGTGTGACCGAGGTCTCGTGAGATAAGATAGGCACAATCCGCAGGTTCGATACGTGGGCCCACAGACTCACGGGACATGGTACAAGCACGCTCGGACTCGATATATAGAACCGTGGGCTTGAAAGCACGATAGACGCAACCCTAGGACATCCTAGAGTACATATTGGCGAACTTGAGAGGTCCCGAAGAACAGAGGACCTCTGCGATCCATTCGAATTGTCCGATAGCTTTAGGATCTCCAATGATCAATACTTGGAACCCCTGGGGTCCGAGTCATCCGGTACTCTGCAGTCCTTTGAACTTTAATACTATCTTTGACAGTAACGGGACCTTCGTTTCTGTCACGCAATTCTGAAGCCTTTAATCACGAGTGCTTTAATTCCGTAGTTGCGCGAATGGAGCACTGATTAAATCTATTCCTGACTTTACTCGCCTCTGTAGAATGCTAGGTAAGCTCGGTACCTTGGTCCGGCCCTGCTCGGGCGTTTGTCAATGCGAAGTGGCCGCACGGACACAATACACGCAACTGCAAGTGCATTCTTTGGCCAGAGGGCTCGAACCGGCTCTCGAATTATCTTGCGCGGAAAAAGGAAGAGGGAGAAACCAAAACGTATGTTATTGACCCTACCTTCTTCGGGCCCTTTCGTCTAACTGCTCGTGCCTTCGCCTCTCTTCTTTCTTTTCCACGACAAACACCGAAACCGAAGCCACCGGCATATCCGTCGAAAGAGGCGCCCACCGTTCCACGGAACGCGCTGCAATTTGCGACCCAACGGCTTCGCAACTTTTACGCTTCGAGATTTAACGGTCCGAAACGATGGTTTAAAAAAAAAATGGCTGTTTACACGGGAGCCCGAGGAACGTTTGTATCGAACGGCGTGTGAGCTGTTTGCTGGGACGACTTCCAGGAAAGGCCTTCGGAGAAATTACTGGGAAGAGGCAAGGTGGTGTAACTTCAATTTCTCTCTCGTCGTCGAAGAACCATCCAGTGTGTATTTATTGTGCACTGAAACACGTTGGCTTCTTTTCTCTAATTGTTCGGTTGTGCAACTAGGAGCATGACTTACAAGGATCGGTGAAAACTTAACATCCGGTAATAATAAAATTATCGCGACAGCGAAGGAATGTAATTTCTTTGTACGTTTGGCTACGTGGACACTGTAACCGCTGTTTGCAATTAAATTTCAATAAAATTCGTCCAAAAGGAAATTTCGTTCGAGGAATACACCGCTGAATGCCGCCTGTAGCTGTTCGACGATAATGTCCGCGTAATTGTTATTAATATTTACAGAGAGGGAGGGGCAGCGCGATAAGGCTCACGGTCTATGGGCCTGTCTAATAATTCGTCGTCGCACGATCAGATCAACTTGCGTCAGAAGCGATTGTAAATTACTTTTGCGGTGTATCTGATCGAACCGCCGCGGCGCATCGTCTCCTCCCACTTTGATGTGCGAACAACCTCTCGAAACCCCGAAAGCGTGCAAGTGAAAGCAGGCTGCATCGGGTTTGGTGGCGGCTGTTAAATTTACGCACGGTGGAAACCATTCGAAAGAAAAGCCGGGACATGTGAAAGTGTACGATTCGAGAGGATCCGCGGCGAGCTCTCGCATTCCGTTCTATTATGTTCCGTACTGTTCACGGGATAATGTGTGGCTGAGAAAGGGTACCGTTTCTCTTGAGAACAGAAAACGGAGGAACTGCAGTCTCTTCTCTATCGAACCTCAACGAGATTTACATGACTGCGAGACTTTCGATACGTGTAGTCATGATATACACTTGGTACGAACATTTTTCTACGGAACCTGAGAAGGAAAGGCAGGGGAAACTCGGACGAAGCTGGGTACCTGGGTAAAATTGGGACGTGCTATTTTTTTTAAACTGTCTTAAATTTCGTCGAGTCGTTGCATCGATATATTGTCGCGATGTGCATTATTTCATCAACAAAAGATGCTCGTGTTACAAGCGTCTTGTGTAGGTACTCTTGAAGGCTCTGATCCAATTTTCGATAATTAAGAAACTTTAATACTTTTGACAGTGTTCAGGTAGATACTTTCTGGTGTGAATTATGTTAATTGTTGCTTATTAAAGTGTAAATAATTAAAAAGTTTGTTTTTACTTCACCATGTTATTGTTGATAATTTGTAATATTTACAAAATTGTGTACTGGGGCAAAATGTGTATAACAAAGAAACGAAGAAGAGGAAGTTGTCAAAATTAAAACTAAATCTTAATAAAGGATAACAACTAAAAAGAAGGAAAACCACCAAATTAAACAAAATACCGAAGGATAATGATAACAGTGGTGACAAAAACAGTGACGACATTTGCATTTATTGTCAAGATCGTATGGTTCATAAAAATTGAATGAAGGTTAGGTGCAGTTTACAACTTGTTCTCTCTGGTTCGGGGGTTGAAAAAATTGGATGTGTTCCGTTGTTTTAGGTGCTAGGACCAGTATCTAATATGGTACCCGCTTTTACCCAGGCCAAGGAGTAAAATCGTAAAAACGGATCATACTTTAACTGTTCCTTCTATTAAAAAAGTCAGATATATACTATCATTTAAAAAAGAGTTTATTCCAATGAATCCCATTTGCAATTTCTTTTTTACTTAAGGGGAGGTTCTGGTCTAAATGTCAATTTTTTTTTATTTCATTTTTCGAATGTTCAATCTTTTAGGAATACGTGTTTAAAAGGATTTGTTGAAATTCGTAAAATTCCCGAAGTTATAGGCATTTGAGTAGCGGCAAATGCATGGGCAACAACCGTCCACTCCGGTGCTCACGTAAAACTTTCAATGCATTTTTCTCGAAACAGTGTTCCCAAAACGGTGGAACCTGTATCTTCAAAAGTTATTATCCGATTCGGCTGAACCTTTTTTTATTTTGAAGATTATTCTTTTCGCCAGGGGGAAACTAAAAAAAATTAGAAAAAGTTGAAAATTTATAATTTTCAAAGGCGACGAAAGGACGAAAAACACAGCGAAAAGTGCTTTCAAACTTGAAGTGTCGTTATTTTCTAAAAACAATGTCATTTTTGTAATTTTTTTTAGTTTCCCCCCCTGGCGAAAAGAATAATCTTCAAAATAAAAAAGGTTTCAGTCGAATCGGATAATAACTTTTGGAGATACAGGTTCCACCGATTTGGATCAATTTTTTGACGACTTGACTTTAACGACTCCCCAGGGCTGTCTGCAATGATTAATTATAAAACAAAAAATATATTTCTATAATTTAAGACATCCTTAATACAATGCAACAAGTCCCATTAAATTATATATGGTAGTTTTCCTTGAATTAATTCCTAAATATCACCTATTTTTTGGGGCTCTAGACCAGAACCTCCCCTTAATAATGTCAAAGTTATGACATTTTATTCTTAACGTCCCGATTTCCCCCCGGTCTCCCTTACAACAATTCTGCTTGAATTTGGAATTCAGCTCGAGTTACTTTACGATCTGGATTGGGAGAAAGCGTAGCGCGGTTGTAAGGAAACAACGATTACCTCGGCAAAGCCATTAAAAATACAGATGTAGGAGGAAGTACACAGTCGCATGATGTTCCCTGCGAAGTATCATAAAAAAGAATGTTGCACGTATCACCCTGCCCGATTCTACAGCGCGATATGCACACCAATATCTGGCGTTCCTGTTTTCCTCGCGGACCGTTCAAACCGCACATTCTGTTCCTGTGCATTCACCTTTCCATACAAAATCTCCAGCTGAATATCGAAACGTGCTGGGACACTCCGCGTTTAGATATTCAATAAAACCGACACGCCGGATTGGACATTCTAGCACGTCCAGCAACCGATATATTTCATCGTGCCCCCCAAAAATGTGCGCCGCTCCGCAGCTCGCAGCCGGCACTATTCCGCCCTCGTTCCTGCGGCTTCGCATACTCGCCCATGGGTGTGTACTATCGGAATGCGTTGAAACATTGCGGCCACGAGGCGGCCGGATTAAATCTTGATGCATTGCCGCTATCCACGCGTAAAATTCGCGCGCTCGCTCGCTCATTCGCACAGGCGCGCGCGCGCGCCCACTTGCAGCAGTTTCAGCCCTTAAAAAAGATTGGTGATTTATCGGCCGCGCGGCCGATTGCCGATAATGTGCATTCTATCGTAGCGAATTACTAAGTGGCCACTTGCCCGCCACGGTCCCTTGTACATGAATTATTCTATTCCGTGACCGGGGCTTGCGTCCGCGCTGGCTAATTGTTGCTTTCTCCGTCGACGAGCGAAGTCACTCGTTAGCCGGTTACATCGACCCGCGATCCGTTCGAGCGTTGTTCGCCGTTACGCCCCTCCTGTCCCACGCGAAATTCGCCAGCGAACACGTTCCAACGATGTTATCTAACCATGGACCACCGGTTGTTAACTTTCGTTTATGTAAGCGCCGCCCGGTACCGTGATGTCACCCGTGGGCTCTCTGTCGTCGCCGTCGTCGTCGTCGTCGCCGTCTATGCTCGCTTCATACCTGGCCGAGAATGATCATTACGTCACGCCGTTAATGTCGACAGGGCGTGTTGCTGGCTACTTTTTATGTCGCTTCGAGGAAAGTCGTCGATGACGCGAGTCCGCTATCTTAAGTGAAACTGTTCGTTAGTGGGATGGATGAGATTGTTATTTGTGGGATGGGAGAGGAAGAAAGGTACAGAATGGTGTACGGAGTTTCTCTAGCGAAAAGAACGTACACTTCGGGTTTGATTGGCACCGTTCTTCGGGGAACAATTTCTTTCCAGCACAATCGCCTTCAATTATAGGGGAAAAAGAGGCGTTAATTCTGTTAAAAAATTTTCTAAGAACGTTTAAGAAAATGATAGCTCCAAAGAGCCTAGAAGACCTGAATTACTAAAATCTGCCTGTGCTATCTGCGAGAGCAGTTCTCTAATAACAGTTCGCGCTAAAAATCCTGGCCATCCCCGGCGTCGAGCACGCGAGCGCGCGCCACAATTTCGCATGAATGGAGAGGAGTAACAGATTTCATGAGTGATCGAATGTTACGTGCCACGGAGATCCGGCGATCGTGAATCATAGTAATTGCACGCCTGCCGTGACTCTCAATCTGCTTGGGAATTAGAGAACGCGCTTTCTTACGATTCCTCCGAATTTCAGGGCTCCTGATTAATTTGCCGAGGCTCCATTGAACTATTCGCCAATCCGCACGGCCGTATTGATTACGCAAAGCCTTGAGGCTGAAACGTGCGCTCGTAACGAAGCCGCAATTAGTGCATTCCTTCCCAAGTACTCATAACCCGCGAAGAGCCAAATCGCGGTTTCTTGCAAGACGACACCGTCTCTATGAAGTACCGACGAAAGCGCACGAAATGGCAAAGAGAGAGAGAGAGAGAGAGAGAGACAAACATCCGCTTGCGCGCATAACCAGGCTTCTTCTGCCCCACTGATTCCCATCGGCAATTGAGAAGATCCTTCAAGGATCAGCGATAAGGAATCGTAAAGTCCACGGACGTATCTCGTTCATCACCGTCGTGTGTACAAAGAAAGTCACTCCCAATGTCCCACGGATAACAGGATAGATGGCAAAAGGGATTACGAATGGCACGCGGTGCCAGCGGGGCCAAAAAAGGAGGAACCTAGCGAAACGCAAGGACGCGCGTATGCGTTCGCCGCGTCGTGTTCTCATAATCGATTAGCCGTCCACCAGGAGGAATCCTTTTCTGTAACCCAACACGTCTGATCCTTCTCTCTGGCGCGAGGAGAGAGGCCACTGAAGCATTTAGGACTGGTGGCCTTGCGGACGCCTACATCCAGAACCTTTGTCTCGGCTCGGAGAGGCTTCGTCGCAGCGTCTCCTGCGGCCGGGGCCGATTTTATTGTTGGCGTATCCGTCCAGGCACCGCTGGACATTCCTCCCATATGCGCACGCGTGTACGTTATCCGTGGCCGCGGAGTGGTCCGGCCACATGAAATTGAAAGTTAGCGTGGGTCGATAGCTACCGCCCAGACCGGTCCCCAAGTTTACTTGGGCATTAAGTTGCCGATTCGGCCGAGAAAATATCGCCAGCTTTCGTTACCGGCTGCGAGCGCCGGCCTGAGACGACAACGGGGCGCGTACAGACAAGCGTGTGCCCTTAGTTTTCGATACCGCGGGGGCTTGCCGGGGATCGCCACGCAGATTCTTCCCCGTCTGGCCGTTAATTAATTAAATAATTTATGGACGCGGCATGGACGAAGGTCGAAGGGGCTTGGAATGCACGCGTTTAAGGGCACCGGGGGCAATTAACCGCGCACAATTAAAGCTGGCAGACTAATTAGCCGGGTACGTTAATATTAATTGCCGGCTGATATATTTTTACGTCTCGCCGGCGATCCACGTGAGCAGATACGCTCTCTGTCTCTAAGAAGCCATCTCCATAGTGAGCAAGGAGATTTGTTTTCGATAGTGTCCTGGTAGCGTCAGCCTTTATCTTGCAAGGAAATGGTACCGTGTTTTTCTATAAATGGGGTGGGCTTTGTTAATAACATTTCATAGCGTGGATGCAGCCAGTTTCAGAGGCCGGTTATGGCAGGGATTCGTGGAATTCAATCTCGTTCTCGTTCGTTCACAGGTCGCCGGCCAATTATTGGACAACGAGTTCCAGCCGACAGTTACGGCGACATGCAAAGGCGGGCAGATGACGATACGAGTGAACCTGAATCAGAGTTTCGTGGGTGCTGTTCACGCAAGAGATTTTCGAACGTCGCAGTGCATGGCGCCCGGAAATGGCTCCACGCACGCGACTCTCGCCATTAATCTTCTCGCGCTCAAAGGAGCGCCGGATTACTGTGGCGTGCTGGTGAATAAAGTGAGTACCTCGGCCAACGTTCACGATTTCAATTCGAATTTGAATAAATTAACCCTCTTCACTGTTTAGTCCGTACGTCCTACGGGCATAGAGGGTGTCTCGCATGAAAGTGGTCTTTGGACGGTTAATCTACCCACCTTTGGCGGGTGAAAAACATCGCACAGTCCCTGTAATGCTTCTATTCTGACAGGCGATGTAAATACGCGAGTATTATAGGCAGCCACATTTTAAGTGGGCGAACTTGCGTGCTGTTCCTCCGTCACTTCCGTGCTTTCATTGAAACTTACTTTGACAATCTAAAACACGCCGACAACAGACTAGGCAGTCGTTTCCCGTGAAAGAAACACTTTCTTTGTAATGCATTTGTAAAAAAATGAAAGCAAATCCAATTGTATCCTTTCACCTAATGTTTATTATTATCATAGAGATTGAAAGAAAGTTGGTATGAAATATACATGTGCTTTAAAAATGACGATGCTGACTGGTAAACATTTTAACGTTCTTCTGTGATTTTGCTGTAATATTGGTCTTAAAAAGTGACGTAATCTATTTTCAAGGGATGATTCTTGTTTTTTTAATAATTAATTATACGAATTATTAAATTGGTGGCCGAAAGACGGTGATTAATTCGAGAAAATTTCGGTCGTGTTTGTGGATTACTAAAAATCTGCGGCTTTTTAATGTTTTCATGAAAATCTTGATTTTTTACGCACCATATCATTGGTTGCTCGAGAAATGGCACGTGTTTTATACATCCGGTAATTTTTTCAAGTCGATCTGAACCGCCGTTCATTCACAGCTAGGAGAAAACCAAGAGAAAGCAAGATTCGAAAAAAAACGCGTTTAAAGTTTCTGGGCAAAGGCGCTGTAGGTTACCGCTTGACGCTTTTAGCTGCCAAATCAACAATTTGACGAATTTTGACCAAGTAACGACACTTGAAATTTGAAATCCCTGTTTTTCGTCCATTCAATGCCCTTAACAAATACGAATTTTTCAATTTTTCAAATGTTAGTGGTTCCTCCAGTGCATGGAAGTATATTCTTCAAAATAAAAAAATTGTCAATCGAATCGGTTAATAACTTTTCGAGACATTTGTCCCACCGACTTGAAGAATACTGTTTCGAGCAAAACGCGTGTAAAGTTTTGCGTGAGCAACGAATGAGTGGGTTTCACCCACGCATTCGCCGCTACTCGAATGCCTATAACTTCAGGAATTTTTCGAATTTCACAGAACCCTTTCAAACTCGTATTCCTAGAAGGTTGAACATTCGAGAAACGAAGTAAAATAAAATCGATTTTCCGACATTTTTAGACCGGAACCTCCCCTTAATCTGGCTTGTAATTCTTGCAGGACACCGAGGAACGCTCCGTCCCCATCGCGGTGAGGATACACAAGACCCTGGAGCTGGCCGACGATAAATTTTACGTTATTACGTGCGGAAAAGCGGGATTCAAAAATGCCAAGTACATAACGTTTATTAATATTAGCTCGTATCTGTGAATATCGCGACGTTAAGCCTAGATATAAGTTTCATCGCGGCGGCACGATAATTTCTGCGCAGGAATGAAACTTCGTTAGTATCGTTGCGCCTTTTGGACGGAGGCCACAAAGTGCAAGAGGCTATTTATGGTCACAACTATACTTTGCGTGCGGAGATCTCCCGGCCAGATGGTTCGTACACTACATCTCTCACTCCATTTTCACCCCTTACATTTAATTGGAATTAACGAGCGCGCTACGTAACGCTCGCGCTGGTGGCACGCATACCGGGTGATTTACTTTCATCAATCTCTTTCTTTGCAGGAATGTACGGAATTAAAGTGAAATCCTGCTTCGTGTTCAATAAACGAAACAGCAGCGTGCAGCTAATCGACGACAAAGGGTAGGTTGAACGTACGGCTTGCCGGCTTTGTCGTGGATTCCCGGCATGCATTTATCAATCTTTATATGTAATTACACATAGATGTACGCTTTCCATTCCGTTGGATCGATTAGTAGCCATTCGTCAAGTTCCTCGAGTAACCCCATACACGAACTGTTCTGTAATTCATGGTGCAATTAACAATTCAGATGATTCAGGTCGAAAACCTGAGCCAACATTTTTCTCCTTGGGACCTCGTCTTATCTTTGGAAAATCCGGTTTGCGGAATCATTAACTAATTGCGTAGAAGTGCAAAAGCACTCGACGAATTGTTAAAGTCATTAAAAAAAAACGAATTGAAGTGGCAGCTCGTTTCCTTTTGTTTCACACCACGAATTACGAAACAGTCTTCGTAACCCCATTCGTTCCAATTTTGTCCACCTCAGGGCGACCTCGTTGCCTTCGTCATAAATAGCACACCACCGCGGAATTTGCCATTGTTGAAGCGCTTCACGCTAATTCCGCGAGTGTCACGAACAGTTCCCACCGAATGTGCGGATCCCTTACGCAATCCCGATAACGCCGATTTTAGTGCGACTCGAAATAACAACCCGACCCGAGGACGATCATAACCGATTACGCAATTTTCATGTGCCGCCAACAAAGGTGTCCAGTGAAGGCTCGGGTCATGACGAAATTCATGTACGATCGGAACACCGGCCAGGCGGATGCGACATTGTTCTCGTTGTTCCGGTTTCCTGACAGTCCGCAAGTGCATTTTCAATGCGACATCGCCGTGTGCAGAGGTAAACCGATTCGCTGACTGATTCCCGATTACGGCTGCGTGCCGAATCTGGGTTAGATCGTGCCGTTCAACTCGCGTCGGAATTACCATACTCCATTTGGACGTTTTCCACGTAGAGCTAAGGCATCGCCTGCCTAAACAGACCGTGCTCCCATTTTAACGACGGTTTTAATAATAATTCACTTCTCTCGATCGAGTGCCGAACGGTAAATTACAGGCGAAAACGCGAACGTTAATCTTCTTTCCTTGCAGGAAGCTGTGGCATCCCCGTTTGCGAAGGCGATAGCGAGGAAGAAATAAAGGGAGCGTCTTTAATTAATGGGCAAAGCGTGAGCGGCGAGGAAGGAGTGCTCCTTGCAGGCACGAGCGTGTTCGTTCTTGACCCTGGTCAAACGCCATGTAAATATTCCGTCGTATCTTTCATAGCAGCTCTTTCGCTTCCTTACTATTCCGCGATACCGTAACCGAAGCTATGCACGAATTTTTCCCCACCCGATGAATTAATTAGCTCGCTCCGTGTAACGTTATCTCCCAATGAAGTTGTATTTCATTTCGTCCCGCGATAAAGTTAACGGAAACACCGTCTAACGTCCATCTATCCTCTTCGATAGCCGTGCAAACGCTGTACGAGGACGGCAGCGTTCATCCGGTATGGCTGCTGTGGCTGGCGGTAGCGCTGGGCATACTGTTCCTCATCATGCTCATAATCAACATATTCCTCTGCTCTGCGATGACCTGCAGCTGCACCAGGACAGACATCATCGAGAAGGAACCGTCGATCATAGAGGACTACGACCCCTACCGCAGTTGGCATGGTTCCCAATACGGCTCGAGGTTCGCTTTCGTTCCTTTATAGTATTCGAAGATTCTAGGTGCCTATTCTATCAATCTGACGACTGATCAATGCTAACTCCGAGGAATAACCAGATAATAACGCGTACGAGGGGCATAAAGTCGACGTCAAACACTTGGACGATGTCGCCAGTTACATCCGTGCAAGAAGAACCAAGTCATAGAACCCGTGCAAGAAGACTGAACGAAGTATGTGTATACAGTACGGGCGCGGGAAGAACGGTTGCGGTTGTACGCGCGCGTCGAGCTCAAGCCATGGTGGCTCCCTCTTTCCTCTGCGCTGGCCAAAGCGAGGCAAAGGCGTGAACGAGCTAGTCTTGGAAAAAGCGGGAACGTAACCCGACACGCGGGGAAGGGGACACGGGGTCAGCTGAAGGGTCGAGTCGCCGCAGACAAGTTCTTTTGCCGGTGGCCCGGAGGCAAGAAACTTTGACCCAGTTCCAGAAAAGAGACGGGCCAGGTCCTGCGACGAGCGGGGCAAGGATGGACGGGGTCGTGGCCGCGTCCGAGAAGGACAGAGGGATATCGCACGCGCGTGGAACGAAGACGAGCAAGGTTGTTTACGCGCCGCGCGGAAAAAGGGTCGCTCGAGGCTCGGGTAGCTTTTTTTTGTCGGTGCCCGGGGCAAAACAGGTGCGAGCGAGTGCTAGAAAAAAAGGGGACTGAGGCATTGGACCTGTGCGACGAGGACGGGCGACAGTAGTGCGTACGTGGAAGGAGGACGGACGGTGTTTACGCTAGGCGGAAAAAGCTGGCGATGCTGGATGCACGGAAGGGGGAAAACGGTGTGAACAACTGGTTCTAGAAAAAGGGGCGCGCGAAATCTTAGACAGGTGCGCGGACGGGCAAGGTTGTCGAAGAGAAGGATAGGCAAGGCCGTCCAAGTGTGCGAGAAGGGTCGGCAAGGTCGCTGAAGCGCGCGGAGAAGACGAGGGTGATTTAAAGGCGGGAAATGGAGCGCACTGTACGCGCTGCTAAGGAGTAAACGGGAGCCATGGCTTGTGAATTTTGGGAGAAGGGGGTAGATGTTTTGTAATGAGGGGTCTGATTGGGGTAATTACAGTTAATGGTGGTACGAAATTTCATGGAACATTTGAGCACTCAGACTGCGAGCTACGAGATTATTCGAAGAGGTCTCCTGCTACTATTGTTGTTCCCTTAAACGCGTACCTCAGCATTTGAAATAACTAATTGCTCGTGTGCTTGAAATAGTAATGTCTCATTAGCGATAGTATTTTCAATGGTGATGTAATGCTCGAATGAATCATTGCTTCTCTACAGGTACTCCTTAAACGGGAAGCAAGGATACGCATCCGGAGGATCGACGATGAACTCCACCAGGTCGATATCGACGAACAGCGACCACTACGCCATAGTTCATTCCAGGCCAGGAAGCAGATACTCTGGACCGGGTCAGAAGCATCATCATCATCACAGAGGGCCACCGTCGAACATCGGTTCCCATTACTCTGGAAAATAACGTTCTTCATAGCTACTTAACGAATGCGTAGAAACGAACAATTTACTTTGGTTCTTCCATGCCCTTAAACGAAACTCCGTTTTGACAACGCGATCGCTTGTAACGGGTACTCGGATTCGATGGAATCGCTGCTCACATCGTTTTGGGAACAAGCTATAGATTAATAACGAGGCAGTAGGCGATCAATTGATCCTTGACACGAAGATATTGTAATAGAAGTAAGCTGATATAGTTCTGTGACGTTTCAACAACTAAGGACGGAATGAAAGACAATCATCGTTGGGGAGGCTTGTCTCGCGTTAAGGATCACTCTTTGTATCTTCATGTGTCCTTAATAGTTACTACTAATGTATAATTACGTACACGGAGGGATTCAAAATTCCTGACTTACAGAGTATTTTTGTACTAATATCGAGGTATCAGTGTAGTTGTCTCTCCCTTCTTCCGGCGATGCAAGGCACTGGGAAGGTTATAAGGAGAGATGGGATTCGAAAGAACATCAGCCAATATGGTATCGAATACGTTTCATGTATTAAAACACTACACATTGTTCTACTTACTGTTAGTGTCTTCGCTCGAAAGGTTTCTTCTGCTAGATCGTATATGTATCATATGGTAGTCATAAATATAGGTACTTAGCATTTTATAACGTTACGCATTATCGTACTTTAATTAAGAAGAATTAGACGAACGCTTTTTGTACATAAATTCATCGATCGTGAGTCATCCTATTACGATGAATCGCGTCTATGTGACCAGCGACCACGTAGAAACCTTTTATATCATCAAAATTAGTGTATACATAACAGACACGAGTAGTCTTATGCCGTCCAGTTAGAAGTATCATCGTCACGATCGAAGTCTCCGATTTGTACAAAAACTCACATTGTATGGAGAATGACAGGAACAGGGAGTATATCAGGCAACAACATTGCTGTATTCTTCTGTAATAGTTCAACAAAACATTCCATGTTCAACGAGTCACAAATACATGTTCTTTAAATACACTGAAATTTTCAGAAAATGTTGAACTCTCTTCACTGTATTCTTCACCCGACCAAAGTAGGGAACTCTTTATTTGCTCTGAATTTTCAAATTTATTCTTACTGCACTTACCTTGGAAACATTTCTTTAGAATGCTTCGAAATCAGGGTGAGGTACTTTTACATTTGTTTGAAAACTCCTAATCGGGAAAATTAATTAAATCTTATTGCTCGAAAGACGTGATTAACGAATCTTCTTCAACGGGTGTTTATAAACTTAGAAGCTAAACAGTGAACGCTGGAATATCTGGCCTTGCATGACTCGGAGAGTTTAAAAAGAGGAACGGTTTCGAAATAATTGCGAAAGCAGTTATTGTACAATTAAATGTCCACGCATTCTGAAGATCAAATTACAAGTCTGCGACCGTGGCGGCCATAGTGCAGCTTACCAGTCGTTCATGAATAGTTCTTGTCACGTAAGGAGGCACGCATATCATTCGTTTTGTCATACTAAACACTTCGCCGAGGACAAATTGTGAATGCAAGACTTCGGTCTGGCAGACTATAATTAAAAATACGTGCAATCTTTGAAGTTATACTTAGTGGAAGTTTACAAGCAGCCAATTTCTTCGCGGGTACTATCAAATATTAATACCGCAACGATATTTCATAAATTCGTCGACTTTATCCATTTTTAACGGTGTACGGCGGAATTGTGTAGTTCATAGTTGCACGTTTCACTTTTATGCGTCGTTAATTATTCGGAAAGGATCACATGTCCGGGTTAACCGTACTGTTTTCGTTCGGATTAATTGACTGCATCTGAGTACCGCTAGTTTGGCCATTTCATTTAGCAGGGGATCCGTTAAAATTAATGGTAAGAGCATTCCAGTCTCCTACATGGTCACTGTCCTCAGTTTTTGAGAAAGTTAGGTCAATGTCTCTTTAAACTGCAACTCAAGCTCTGAAGCTTGTGTGCTCCTCCTCCGTGTGAAAGAATAGTCAAGCTTTTAAAAACAAATTTATTATTAAATGTACATTTATATCTGGTAACGGAGTATACGCGAATTGCTCGCTTAAATACTACCTGTACAAAAAACACGAAAACTTATCTCCTTGTCGACAATAACCGCTGAAACTCTTAGGCTTTTCGGTCACATAAATAAGTATACAAAAGTTCGATCATCTGATCCCAGGCAAACGAAATGTTAATACACGCACCATAAAACTTAGAACCATTTAGTGGTGAACAATTCAACAACAAATTTTAAAAACCAAACACACGATAAAAGAATCCCACGACGCGAAATGCGATGGAAAGCGCACCTGTGCATCGTGGACATTTTATCAAAATGAAGTAAATAAATTAAGGAAAAGAAAATGAGAGATTTTCAATAGTGTTAATCGTAGTGAAAAGAATGTTAAAACGACTGATCGTCACAGTGAAAATCATGCTGATTCCAAGTGTGAAGAAAGTCGCTTCGATATACTTGATCTCCAAGAAACTCCACCCTTCAAAGCCTACTCGATCAACCACCGATTTCTTGCTTGATCGAAAACTAAAGGCACACGTTTCATCTTCAACAACCCTCGTGAAAATGTTCCTGGCAGTTAGTGAAACGGAATTCTTTCCACCGTTATTTACGGCGACATTAATTTTGAGCTTTACGACACCAGGAATATTTTCCCCCATGGAGCAAAAATTTTACATGCTCGCTCATAAATAGGCATTTTCATTTTGAGTCTTCCTCAAATGAAACACTTCAATGGCTGGCAAATGGTGTTCAGTACACGTTCATGAGCTTCCCTTCTCGTCTTCTTTCATTTTCTCTTTTAAATCATTGCTTTTTCTCCAACAGTCATCAGCCAGCTAGTGTTTTATACGACAAGGCTCAATTATTAAGGATGTATTGGACGTACAATATCAGACAAAAGTATATAAAATTTGAAATACTTGAATGTCTACGTCTTACGCATAGTAAATCTAGATGTAAGGAATTCGAACGACAGTTGGAGTCTTATTTTTAATCCTAGGAAGGTATTTTAATTTGTTAAAATACCTAGGAAGGTATTTTAATTTGTTAAAATACCTAGGAAGGTATTTTAATTTGTTGGTAGGTTTTCATCTACCCATATACTGCATGTACAAAAAAATTTAAAACATTGGTACGTGTAAAATTAGTGAAAATTAAAATCGTTATAACTCAGTAACCGTTTAGTGAATTCCTTTAAAATTTGTGGAGCACATCGGGAATATTAAAGAGAACAATCTCACAAATTTTCATCAACTTTTATGAAAATCATCAACTCATCAACTATTATGAAAATAGGTCCAACACATCCTTAAACAAGTGCCATGCTGAGCGTATGCTCGTTGGCCCGCCACAATTAAGTATTTTGTGTTTCAACGGTTCTGCCGTGCCTATATGTTCAGTGAAACGAACCAGAGAGGTGTTTGTCTACAAAATGCGGATCCGGAGAAAGTGCGCGTGCATCTTCACGATCGCCAATTAATTGTGAGCTGCCAGTAACCGTAAGATGTATTTTCTCCACTCGTAATAAAGGTAATGGAGGCACCATGAATAAACGTACAACTACGCGCGCGATTACGCGAACCACGCGACTCCAGCGTCCCTAGCACTGCAACGGGTAGGGGAAAGGTGGGATAGTTGATCAGAGTTTTTCTTTTTTATTAAAGTAATAATAATGGTTTGCTTTGTTTGTATTTAATTAATTAAATTGTGATATAAACTGATGTGATCATGTATCCCCGCTGATCAACTATCCCACTTATTCCCTACTCTCGATTGGAAACCATTAGGTACAAAAGAAATAAAGATAAATTACCCAATCGTTAATCGTGTACCTGCGCGTACTTTAGCACGACGATCCCATTTCATTTTACGACGCAATATTATCCACGCGAGATTACACTGAAATTTCCAAGTGAGCGAAACAAATAAAGTGAACGGAATCGTAAATCGATCGTAGCAAGGAAAAATTAAAGAAAAATAAACGCGAGGCAGCTGGACGCGCGCGTTACGCAAGGGCGAGCGTAATTGTCCGAATTGGAACGCTCTCTACGATCGCGCGGCTGCCTCGGGAATCTCTTTGACACCCCTCTCGCCTTCCTTGACACTAATCTCTACGGATACTTGAATTATTTTTTTTCTGCTTTCCACGTATCGGCTAATAGCCGGCTGTTCTACCCTAATTGCGCTGCTCGAAAGGCCGACAAGGACAAGAACGAAAAAGCCGCGCGCGTGCTCCGCGTATGCAGCGGGAGCACGAATTTCCTCCCTAACTAAGGCCACTTTAGGAACCTGGATACGATCCAGCGAAGTGTTCTCGCCGCCTCGCGATACCGTCGTTTCAAGGAGCAGCCCGCGATCATCCGGATCGAGTTTCCTTAAACAGCGTTTCCCTAACGATCGCCCGATCGCCTCGATCGACCATCGGTGAAAGGTCCCTCCAGCGGCGCATCGTCCGCGCGATCTACCATTTTTTTTTTTAACCCCGACTCTCCCACGTTGAATGTCTCGTTAAACGATAACGACTATTTTCTAAATTATTTACAGAGTTACAAGGAATGTTGGTGATGCATCGTCCTAAGGACGGATGTCCTGGATGCTCTACGGCGTAGAGTGCTACGCGGTGTCCTGATGATTCGTCGCGTTGCTTCGCCATCGTTGCTCGCCCGTCGTCCTCTCCCTGATAGCAACGACGACGAAGCGAGAAATCGATCGATCCGGGGATCGAACGATCGTGCGCGGGGGTAAAGCATCCAGGACATAATAAATATCGACTGTTGCCAGCGTGAAGTGTTTACCGTCCTAGGAACGATCGCTATATTGCGGCGCCGTAATAGGCTGTCCGTACGAACTCTTTTCACGAGATTTTTCTCACCTATTCACCCATCTCATCCATTCACCTTGTTTTCGGGGACCACAGCTCTCTGCTCTTGATCTGCCTCTTCCTCCCCCTGCCGTGCGGACCGCTGTCCCGCGGCGAAAGGAGAGATATCTAACGAATTGATTCGCTACATCATACTAACTACTTTACAGGAATATGCTAAGAGTTATCGTTGATGCTTTGGACCACCTCAATTACTGAGCTTCGTCGGTAATGATCAGTGAAACGAGCCTAACGATAATGATGGCGGGGTGATGGGCGGCAAATGGTCCCCGCATCTGGGGAAGTTTGGCGGCACCGGTGGAAGATCCGCGTGGGTCCCCACGTGCAGGATCAGGTTCATTCCGATTAATATGTGGAAGAGGAAGTGGCAATGGAACAGCCAGTATCCTGGAAAAAATAAATTGCAGAAATTATAGAGCTCTCGGGATAGATGGTACAGACTTGCGCGCAATGCGCCACTTACCAGGATTATCTGCACGGAATCGGAAAATTACGTAGCCATTGTTTGGAACGGCGATGGTGTCCTTGGCAGGTGGCAAATTGAACTGTCGGTTGAGTAGACCCCTCTTGTCGAGATCCAACGCGTGCTTCAGATTAATCTTTTTCACGTTCTTGTCGGGGGAACGGCCGATACCAATCACGTTGAAGGCGTAGCCGTGCAAGTGGAATGGATGCGACAGGTTCGGTTGCTGTACTGTAGGAAGTAAACGACGAAGATGAGATCAGGTATCAAGAGACGGGCCCCTTCTTTAGCCGACTTGTAAATCTATGATTTTATACGGTAAGATAGTTGACATTCGAGACCATGCACAATACGTATACGGCGCGTGGAACGAGTCACAACTCACAACTTTCTCGTCCCATATATATGAAACGTTCGCAGGTGAAGGGTTAATGAGACATTGGGAAAGCGCTTACCTTCGTCTACAAGAACCACCTCGACGACAGCGTTGTGGGGGATATCAACCTGATGAGTGCACATGCAGTTGGCGCCGCAGTCAGCTGGCCGGTTGTCCCCGTTACAGAACTGTTCAGGCGGGATGTCGTCGATTTGCGAAAGCGGAGGCGCCGGCGGAAACGTGAACGAGATTTCATCGACGAGAGAAATTACGTGATCCCCGGTCGGCGCGACTGAAAGCATATCAGCCCGGATCACAAAACGCTCTCGTAGATACCGTTACACCGGACCGTTGAAATTCCGATTTAGCAGATTCAATGGTAATGAACGGGCAACGGTTGCGCCAGCCAGGTGCAAGAAAAAGAAGCTATGCTCTGAAAGAAACTGAGCTGGCGGGATTTTGAAATCGCGGCCTCTTACCCAAGAATCGATTATACGTCTGCGGCTGGAAGACCTCTTCTGGCCTGTAGAAGAGGAAACGGAATGGCAAGAATATTTTCACATCTGGACGCTGCTGGAGAATTCCTTGGTCGATCTGGCGGGCATTCTTCAGCTGGTTCACACAAATCGCGTCGTCCCGTTGCCGGCCGCACATGGCGTCCAGGGGATTCAGTACCTAGCAACGACATTTCAGGCTCGAGAAAATATGTCTTCTTATCCGTTTACTTGTTACGGGGAAAGTTAACAAATTTCTGATCTACGGGAATATCGGCGAGACTATCTGCGATACCGAAGGGTATCCAAGGTGAAAGTTGAAGAGTATCAATTCGTTCGAAACGGACGTTTGGGGGATGAGACCTGCCCATTAGGGTGGTCCTTATTTTTCAACTTTAAAATTTGTATTGTCTGACCCTCTTAAAATCTTCTATTTGACAAAAAAAATATCTTCGTGTTTTTTATTTGTATACAGTGCTGTCTCTCAAATAGCGCGCGTTTTCGGATTCTCTATACACGCGAAGCTATCCCCACTACTTCGTTTGTAGTCGCCGCGCCATGGCATCGGTTATCGGATGTCAAAGAGAAAGCCGAAGAAAGACACTCTGACCGCGTGAACCGTCATACGAAACTGCTCTCGCTGCCCCATCCCCCTTGAACGCTCGAGCGTGAAATCAAAGGAAGCCGAATAGACTACTCGTCTCTCAAATTGCGTGCGCCCGGTCCCGACACACGCGGCTATAGAGAGACAATACTGTATTTTGATATATAAAGGTCGCTCAAGGACTTTATATTTCGCATGTACATTTTCAATGCCACTGAGCGACCTTTAATCCTTAATATATTTTAACAAAATTTTAAGCGAAATTCTTTTAAACTATTTTGAGAGGGTCAGAAGAAAATTTTAAAAACTTTGATTTTTTACCATACGTATAAGGACCACCCTACTGCCCATAGACTGGATTATAAAACTTACAACACCCTGAGGAAGTCCGAAATCGTAGGTCGGAGCGTTGGTGCTCGGCTGGTAAGGGCCACGGGCGTAGCGCAATATGGCCAACTGTTGAGAACGTGGGATACCACATTCGCCAAGAGCGCGAACTTGAATCCAGTACGCTCCAGCCGGTTGATCGGCGTTTATAACGAAGTCGTACCGTTCGCCTGTAAATCAGAGTAGAAGGGTAACGTTTCGCTTTTACGAGGAGCGGTTAAAACGCGTCTGCCTCGCGCTTTCTCTCCCGCGGCGAGGCTGGGGCGAGGGAAGATTTACCAGAGAACGAGATGATTGTGTCCACCTGGACCGGCTGCACCGCCTCGCCGTCGGTGGCGATCACGGAGAGCGTGTGCCCCTCGAACGTAATCTGAGCTGGACAAACCGAGCCGAAGGAATTGATCAGCCGGAAACGATAACGACGCCCGGGTGTTATGGTGAAAACTTCAAGGGGTGTGTTCGTCATGAAGCCGGTGTTGGGGTCCTGCAACACACGGGGACAAGAACATAGAATCGTAGCGCTTCGAGGATAATCTCCGCAGGCAGAGAAATTGAAACTGAAGATGCATGGGGGTAATTGGTGGTTCTAGTTTCGAGTAGTAAAGCTCGCTGGAGATGTCTGGACAGAAGTCTTAAGGAGTATCATCGTCATACCCTAAATTGTCCCTTTCCGTTGATCAGCACGCTTTCAGGTGCCTGTCCAGTGTTAACGGCGAGACGGCCAGGGAAACGTTCGGCCGCATTCTCGTGGAACCAATCGCTGAGTAGGATGACGTGTGTAGTCAGATCGTAGTCGTAAAGGTTGCTGTTAGGGTCCTTGCTCGGCGGTTGACGGATCACGATGCTCCCGTAAAGACCGTCTATTTTCTGTAATCCCGTGTGAGCGTGCCAGAAATGCGTACCTTCGTTGCCAGCCATCCATTGGTACCTGCGCACAACGCATAATTTCTGTTGAGCCTGCAATGAAGACTTCGGAAGCGATGATAAATGATGTTGAATTAGGAAAGAAGTTACAAGGATGGTGAAATCTGCAGTCAGCTTGGATTAGTTTAATGCCGGCTTGTAACGCTTCGTGATGAATGATTACCTGAATGTGCTACCCTCTTGGATGGGGCATTGCGTTACGAACGGCACGCCGTCGTAGTATTGGCTTTCCCTCTGCCACACGCCGTGCCAGTGAATGGTCACTTCCATCCCTTCGATATGGTTCTCTACGTCTATCACGACCTTGTCGCCCTGGCAGACTTGGATGCTGGGCCCAGGCACCATTCTGTTCGCTGATAAAATACCCCTCTCCACACCGTCAGCGAGGACACATTGGCAGTCGCTCCAGACGACGTTGGTCGCGTTCGGGGTGCAAATTTGGCAGGCACTGTGGACCAGGGGAACGGAACAATGAGAATCTAGCTTGACTAGATTTGAATATTTAGGTCTGAGGCTAAGTTCTTCCAATACTCTTCTAAAGATCTTCATGAATCTTTACAGGAACCACACATTACTATGTCATTTACTGATGGCAAAAATAGAATACTCACGCCCCCAGCACGGTGTAATACTCAAGGGTGAAGTGGTAGTAGCATATCCTGGGTGGTTCACCCTCCCGGCAAGCCCTGGCACACTCGTCAGGCGAAGAAAGTGCCGGATTCCGTCGCAGTTCAGCAGTGGCGCGTTCGCTGTAGTCCAGAGGTCTCATTCTCGGTGGTCGGACAGTCACCCCTCTGCTACCGAGGTTGTCAATCCCACCGAAACCGCTTCGGAATACGCCGGTACTTGGATGCGTCTGCACCAGGCCATGGCTCGAGGGGAAGAAGCCTGAGGTGTCGTCGGTGAAGATGTTACCTGTCTTGATAGTGGGAGTCCAGAAGGAGGACGCTGACGTTTGGTCGACTGTCCCATCTGCAACGAGAAAAGCACACACAAATGTTTTAGGTCAATAGATCTGCATAGAACGTGCTGTAAGCATCGAATACAAGTCAAGTTCAAGATCGTTTCTTCTGGAAACGAAGAAATGCTCTTCATAGAGATCAAGACGTGGCCTACTGTAAAATACGAACGTGAAGTAACCCGAAGACGGAAACGGGCACATATAAGAAAGATGTTTATACTTTTTCTGGGCGTAACAATAAATTCGGGACAAGAAATAGTGGCGCGGAACGACTATAAAGTATAGTGTGGCAAATCTGGATAATTAGCAATTGACGGAAGATAAACCGTCTATCGCGGATAAGTAGGTGTTGTAATAATGTAGCGCCGTAAATTATGTAACTACATTTCACTGTATAGCACACGTGCAACAGGAATATTACACAGACACTGTAAGGTCGGTGTTCTCGGCAGGATTATACAACGAAATGAATCTGTTCGAAGAAAGTAGAACCGTGCAAAAAAGAGTTAGGTGCTCGTGGATCACCCATAAAATCAGCGATGGTTATTCGCCTCTCGATTTGCAAGGAAAAATGACCCCGATTAAGACACGCTGTGGAGAAGAAAACGGCGCTCGCAGATCTAAGATCGTTCGTTTATCTCGGCCGGCACACTTGTTGGTGCGGGAAAAGTGTACGAGGCAATGGGATTCAGTGGTTCGTAGAAATTTCACCAACATGGGCGAATCCCCGGATCAAGAAAGCTATCATTAGGTCATCGTCCACGTCGGTCGTGAGATAATCAACGGTGCTTCATTGCGCAAGAAACCGCGACAGCTCGTCTTTGGCAGGCAGCAGAGAAAACTTGTCGCGCTCGAAATCGAGCCTCGCCTCTATCATCACGCTACAGGATAAATATCGGTATCATAAACAGCGATTAACTCGTTAATTATCGTGGCTGCATGCTGCGACCGCGAGCGTGCACGATAATGGCTATGACTCGCGAACAAAGTGATTTGATGGTCACACCAGCACTCCACATTTCCTCGCGCAGCATTTCCCCTTAATTATCACAATGCTCCAGTGACTTCTACATCGAGCTGGTTTCACTACGCTCCGATGCCCTCAAGCCCCGCATGAAAAGCCATTTATGGAGCCCATGCGTATCGAAATATATGTTGCAATTATATCTACTTAGCTCTGATTTCGTTTCGACTGTCCTTCGATCCCACTTCGATTTCGTAGTAGAATTATTACAGCCACTTTGCAGCACGCTTTCTTTGATGATATCCACGAAACATCGCAAAAGAAATTCACCATTCGATACGTAAATTCTTTTTGCGATAAAGGGATACCAAGAATCCCAAGCAAAATAGGATTTAAATTAGGCCTGCACAGCAACACTGATTCCACGTGTTGCAAAAATTGTTTGAATATGAAGCAAGAAATTAGAAGAAGTCTCTAATTAATTGGTTCCTTATTTTAATAATTTATTTCACTCATTTTAATAAAAAATGTCCATTCACTGGTACATTCACCCTAGTATGAGTGTAAACTGTAAGGTGTGTTGCTGACGTTCAGCGGTATACTTCACTCACGGCACTATTGCTTATGAAGGCGTGGCTTAATGCTTATCGATGCTCTTTTCGCACGCGCCCGAAAATTTTTGCCCGGCGGGCTTTCAGCTGTGCACGCCTGATTTAAAAGTTCTTCGGACTCATTGCCCCACCTTGTAAATCGCATTCCGTTGGTCTGATCATTTGCGAAATCAGTGTCCCCGTGCAAAATTAAGTCCGTTGACGCCCCAGTGCGAATAAACGAGCGGGCACCAAATCAATTTCGCGCGCGCGACCTGCGAACCGGTTTTCTAGGGAGAAAAAAGGTTGCAAACCGGAAAAATCACGCGCACTGGAATTTCGGATTGCGTAGCATTGCATGTGGAAAATACGGTCGAAGTTTTATAAGATACCAAACTTCGCGTAGGTAGATACACGTCTGGCCATATTTGTCCGCTGCAACGATTGCTCTATGACAGGTATTAACCGGTTAACTGGCAATGTATCATACATGATCAAACAAAAATCTGGCGAAATCTGCCAATTCTATATCATATATGATCAAATGGAATAACTTTGTAATTCACTTAATTTTTCGATGTTGCCAGTTTGGGCACGGATTATAAAAAAAACCGCGCCAGTTAACCGGTTAAGTATTAATTAAGGCAGGGCTGCACAAGGAGTTGTTTTCGACGCCTAGCGGCGAGCAACCCTCCTGTCCCGTTACTAAGGTTAGAATCGGTGAGGAGAACTGCAGAACGAGCAACTGGAGAACGAGCTGTAGGCTCGTAGCGTAAGTATATATGGCTGGGTTCAAATCATACCAAATGCAGGTACACTACTGCAGTTCTCCTCTTAGCAAGGGGATAGGCCGGTTGCTCGCCGCTAGGCGTCGAAAACAGCTCGTTGTGCAGCCCCGAATTAAGGGGTCAGTCCGCTGTGACAGTTTGAGAAAGTAAGCCGGGACCACGGAAACCTTTTCTCATTAACCATTTCATATTTTTCACAAGGCAAAATGATTGAAAAATTCACCGTATTTCGACACTTAAACTTCAAACCTCTGCCATTTTGTCAATTTTTTATCACTAAAAATAATCCTGGTTCCGGCAATAACCACACTTTTTTTTTGTATCAAATGCGCTCTCATCAGTGTGATATATATTTAAAAAAAAATTGAAACAGATTTTTTTATACTGTCAATAAGTGTATTAATAAATAGACAAAACATTATTTACGTTGGACATTCCGTTTACTAAAAAATAAATCCTAAAAAATGACAATTTTCACGTCTTCATAGTGGACTCACCCCTGAAGGCTGTACTGGACTATTGAAATCTCGAAAAATCGATTTTTTTATTATTGTTAATTCTGAAAGTGTCATTCTTGGCGAATATATAGATACATAAAAGTTTCATGATGAAAGTGTAGAAATTACCCACCCAAAAGCATTTTGCTTTTAGAGGGTTGGTTCACTTGAAACTACGTATAGGGACTACAGCTGCGAGCTACGCAGAAGCATCTTTACCATTAAATAACTTCAATCATTTTCAACATTCTGACAATTTTTTTTAAATTGCTTGTAAAACCGCGCATAAGAAACTTCGAATAGCACCACTATGGCGATTATTTGGTATCTAAGCGATCCAACCCAAACGAAACCGTCGATTTTAGTTGTTTAACCCTCGATTGTCACACTGGGTCAAATTGACTCTACGTTTTTTTAAGCAAAAAACCTTTTTGTCGAAACACTTATTGCTTCAAATTTTGTTTTATACATGATGACACTTTAAATGTCAACTTTCAACGCTGGGCATATATTCTACAATGTTCAAACATTATCTCAGAATTTTTTAGACTTAATTTAACAAATAGTTTTTAAATAACAACTGATTGAAAATTGACAGGGTCAAATTGACCCCGTGTGACAAAGACGTTCGAAAAAGTAGGCGTGACAACCGAGGGTTAATAGTTCTGCACCCCTTATCAGAACCTTGGCCATATTCAGAGGATCTGAAGAAATATAATTCTCTATTGTCGTAGAATTCAGACTCACGCCATGTTTCTATATATAGAGAGTACTAAGGTGTTTTATATTCACTGAACCACAATGTACTCGCAATAATCATCGTTCTACATTTTAGATCTGATAGAAAGAGAATATTATACCAGACTTGCCATTCGATGTTTAACTACCCTTGTGCAACTATAGACACTCGGTATAAAGGGTTATAGTATAGCAATTCACCATTCTATCCGGTCGCACACCAGGCGGTCGGCCTCGTCCGCGACTGGCATAGGTGTGCATTATTTACGATCCTGCACCGAACGTCCATCGCGACGGAAAAATTCTCGGGATGAATTATACCGCTCCCTTGGTATGCGAGTTCTTTTGCCGGGCAGCCATACCCGGAGAGCTTTCGAGCCACGTAGGTACGAGTTTGGAAGCTTCTCTGTGTGCCTGCAGCGTGCCACGACATTAGTAAACGATACTCAAGGTTCTGAGAATGAGAGTGAATCGAGCGAATTTCGCAAGGCTTCCAGAAGTCAACGCTCATAATGTGATTGATTAGGAAAATCGTCGGAAAATGAAATCCTTGATAATTGAAACGAAGAGAAATCGATGTTTCGTTCCTTAACTTCATCACATTCCATTAGAAAGGATTATCTATACGCAGATTATCTATACGTAGATTATCTGTCACGTTTAAACAAATCGACTGTAAATCATAAATCAAACGTTTGGAGAATATAATTTTCGAGCATCAAAGTGCCCCACACACCTTCCCAGAATCAATATACATAGCTGAAATGCATAGAAATTACCGACATTTCTGAGATGTGTATGGAAGTGGCTGTTTTGCAACGTTTCCTTAGAAAATTCAGGTAGATCGTTAGAGAAGTTTCTCCAGACGATCGGCGGCGGTTCCCTGAGGTACATAATCCAAATGGCGATTCCAATTGCATGTCCACCTGGTTTCGTCGATCTTCGGAGCCGCGTAAGGAAATCGAGCGTTTCCAGACCTCGAGTAACACGAGTCGCAGTACTAACTGGAAACGCAATATTCAATAATTGCCCCATTTCGCGTGGCTTTCGTTGATCCTCGTCGGCGCGTGCAGCGCGAAAGTCTTGAACCCACTTGTTACCGATCGTTACGAATCGAGCCGCCCAGGCCAAACAAAATACCTACGACTCGCTCGCGGAGAATCGCAATGTCGCAATGACATTTTAGCAACGGGATGCCCTAAATTACGTGAAGCTGCTACTGATAAAAAGGAACCCGTGAAACAGATCAGACCAGCTTTTTCTCTGCTACCTCGCAGCCAATTTCGTAAATAGACCGCTTGCGCAACCAAGGTAGCAAGAAAAGGATGCAGACCTGGATTTATCGCCGCCAGAGATTCAGTAAATCTCACGATTTTGTTCCATATCCGCCTCTCGACGCACGGTAGCCAGCTCCGTGCCCAACAATTCACTTCCCTGATTTACTATCCGTCGCAACAAATGCGATGCAATTTCGTATCGCAGACCTCCGCCCCACGGCATAAGTGTCTCGACTACGGAATACGCCTGGCACGGGCGGAAAAATTCGAGATATCAAATTAATAGAGTCTGCCACGCGGATAAACGAGGCTTAATCGTCGAATCGAAAGCTCCGTCTCGCTGCAACGCTTCAGCCGGCAATTCCGCGAAACCGCATTCTATGTATATCTAAAGCAAGATTGTTGCCAGACCGTTCCGAAGCCGCAAAAGGCGATGCAAAGCCAATACGAGCGAAATCTATGAAGACATTTATTAAGGGTAAAAGTAGAAAGCGTGAATAATTCATGCGAACAATGATCTTTCGAATCAGATTCCGATAGGCGCCGGAATGTCGGCGCAGCGATGGGAAAAATGGAATCGAAACGAAGGCGTCGAGGAAACGTCAGGTGAAGTTGACGCTCCGCGTCGCAGCCCTGCGCTTGAAACAACGCGCGGTTACAATTAGAAACGGTCGAACGGGTTGTCCCAGGCGATAACTCCGTCGGGACTTTCACTGTGCATACATACTTAGCGCTGCACCCCCAACGACAGATCTCCTCATCCGATGTGTCATCATACACGGGGCACAGCCCCCCACCAGCCCCGTATCGCGCCGTTTCATTATATAATTTTCATAGTTTTACGTAACGAGAATGCGATCGCGCGTACGGGGAAACGCGGTTTACATAATCTAGGCTGATCCGCGGTGTCCCCGGTTAGAGAGTCCACCCACGAGTCGCGAGTAGAAGCCGTCACGCGGATGCTCTTCATGATGACAGCGCGATGAAGCAATGTCGTGCCAGCCCAGTTGTGCGACGCGCCGCAGTACAAACAATGCACGGCTGTGTGTAACAAGCCGACAAATTTCTACGTCGGTGCCGGAGAAACGTCAGCATCGTCGGACTGACGTAGGAGCAATCGTTACGCATGGGAAGATTGGTGAGTCCGCTCGGGGAAATGGACGAACGAATTGCGCTGCCAGTTTGGAACATCCACGTGCGATTGTAAGAGCACGTCGAGACTTTCAACGGTCGCGATGGTTCTTTTAAATGGAGATTTGAGGATCGAAGAGGAGGCCACGTGGCGTACTTTCATTAAACCCCCTTCACTTTCATCCCGGCGATTGTCAGTAGGATAATCATGCGGGCCTGGTTAAATCCACTGTCATTTAATTACCGTCAGACACGTCAAAGCGTAGTGGATCGTATTAACGTCGCACTCAGGTGTCTTTTTATCGGCTTTCGAGTCCCGTCAGATCAATTTGCGGCAATTTCTCATTCCGACGAGGGCCTTTTCTTCTGCGTGGTTTTGGGAGCGGCGACTCTCGCTCTTGAACCGTGCAATTTGCTCTTTATGCTGATTCAATGAGCATTTGTGCCTCGGATCGATCCATTTCGCACGGTGAAAAGGATCCTTCGAGACAGCGGCGGGCGAACTGGCACGGAGGAAACGGGGGACCACTAAATGTCAGGGCTTCGACGTTGCCCCTGTCACGAGTCCAAGTTTGTCCTTTCATGGGAATGCGATTGAACTTTCGGTTCCCACTTAAGTGGGGGCGAGAATGCTGGTGCACACATGGAGAATGTCTGTTGTCAGAAGACACTCCGCGTTCTGATCCTTCTTAGATTAGCTGCTGTTAAATGCAGAAGATTCGCCCGGAGGTTTCGAAATCCGGAAGGCACGATTCTAATCGAGCTATGCGACTAAACTACGGTAATATTTACATGAGTAGTTCCACGTTAACGTGTTGTGCATACGCATTCATTTGCATGTAAACATCTGCCCAATGGTTTCATTTCCTCTGCTCGTTTCTCATAACTCGCACGCGCGAATAAAACTGGAGCATAGAAAGTGGAGAATATAACGAAATCCCTGCAAACCGTATTCAAGGACAAGCAATGTTCAATGTCCCAATTTCGCGTGGTCGTTTTACAAACGAGGATAGGTAATTGATGGTTCGACTGCGCGATTAAATCGATAGCGATGCAAACTCGATCGCTCCTGAGCGACGTTTATGATATATATACAAAATATATTTGTAATGGACCGATGAGCGCGTGTATCGTGGCTTGTAACGGATAGTCAACAGAATATGCCACGGAATATTCACGAGCATGCGCTAGGAAGTGAGAGCGCGCTCTAATCCACGTTGCGCGATGATATTACGTTTTATCGCGTGCCGATAAAGATCGCGAGAATTATTTCCCGCACAATTAGACGGTTAAATTATTTATGTTGTTATGTAATCCGATTCGCTCCCCTCTTAGACATATTCGTCGATGATAGAACCACCATTTGGAGGACTTCGAAATCGGGAGACGATAATTGGCGCGGTTCGGAGTGACGAAGTGTGCTCGGGCTTGTTCCCTATAGACGCGTCGTTAAAGGTATTTGCACCGTGGGAGTCATGGGATTTCGCGCGGGAGATTCATCTTTCTAAAGTTCAAACGAAAGGTAAAGTTCAAATAAAAGTGAAGTCGTAACGGAACGGTATCGACACGAGCTGGGTTTTATGTTGTGACTCGATCGTGGCATCGCGTCCTCCTTGCTGTCGATGACCGATGGATCGAAATGCCAAGGCGATTAAGAAAGCACGCGAGAAGTATCGATGGAGCATGAGTTATGAAAAGGGTTTTCTAAGTACTAATATTTTACGTTGAATCGGGCTGAACTCGGGTAATCTTTAACAATCGAGTCCAGTCGTGATCTGAAATATTCGAGTAGTCTAAGAATAAATCAAACTGTAAACTCTTCATTTCTCCGCAACATCTATAATAATGTTTTCAAACAAACTCGACTGATCTAAGATTCAAGTTGACACGAGGAAAATGGTTTCTACCCTGGGACGCAAAAATAATACTTGCGGATAATAATTTCCAAAATCGATGTCCGAATACCGTGCATTTATGGCGAGAGGCGATGATGCTGCGCGTTGCTGAGCGTAGCGCGAGGTAGAAAGTGCGATGATCCGCGGGTGAACTTGGCCTTGTCCTTGTCCTCGTCTCATCTTACGGAGAACGCTTAAACGGTCTCTCGCTTGTGCAAAAGCGAGGTATTGTGCAAACCACCGGTCGAGAGCCGACTAGAAGGTGAAGGGAAGGTGCACCGGGCGTTGTTGCATCGTGGTTCGCGCGCTTCGTAACGATGCCGCATAAACACCGCTTCGATTGCGCTAATGAATGTAATAACGGTCCACTGAAACGGTGGCTTTCTAGTCACTGGATTACGTTTAGATTGCTACGCGTTCTTCTATACGCATAGACTCCGGCTATATTTGCGATTCAACTTTTGCTACGCGTTTATCCTTTCTTTGCGTCGAGCCGATTATTTCGGCATGATTTATATCGCAGTGATTAATCGCGACGCGTGTCGGTTAGTTTAGTAAGTGGTATCATTTTTCATTTACCCTTAAATTATTTCCCCTCTCGATGCTTAATGCGCGGGAGAATCTCACTCATCTATCACGCGGTTTCTCAGCTTTTTGCAGTGACACGCATTCTCGCGTGTCCACGTCCTAATCCGAATCGTAAGTTTCCCTCGTAGCGGACTACTCTTTGAAATTACTTCGATGTAAATTAAATCTCCGAGGCAGAAACCTTATTTCACGTTTCCGAACCTTCGCGGAGCGAGGAGCCATTTGCTTCCCGGTCGAATGAGAAACTTCATCTCTCCCTGTAATTAAATCCAAAGAATCCAACGTTCTCGTCGTCTGTGGTGGACAGGAACGTTCCACTTCCGTGCTGTTACACGACGGTCCGTTTCATTAAAGGAAACATCTTTCTTGCGGCAGCGTGCGGGATTGAACGCTTGAATTCCGATGGCCCCGCAATAAATCCGCAGTTCAAGCGAGGCAGTCGTAAGCGGCTTTGAATTAATCACCATCTCCAGCGGTTGATACAAGTGAAAGGCTTATCTCGGCCAACGCGACGCCGGAAGTTCGCTCACACGCTCGTCACGGTATTTCACGGCCGATACTATCGTTAAAATTTGTCCCACTAACATTCGAGATCGCGCTTCCTCTGATTCCGAACGAATTTTATGCTCCGTCGAGCAATCAGCTAGCCCCCTGGTGGAATACTTTCATTGGCAATCCTTCCATGAAATTACTGCTCCACCTACGCCCCACTTCTTGTACACCCTCCTCTTCTTATCCTTCTCCCTCGGCACTCAGCCTCCTTCCACGTAGTCCAAAGTGGCCAAAAAGTCCTCGACTTTCCCCTCGATTTTAAATACAAGGGGAAACTGTTAATGCTGTTGTAAACTCCTCCGCCCGACAGTTTCCAACGATTTCCCTTACTGCCGCCTCGAATCTCCTGTCAGGCTACGTAAACACGTACATGTAAAAAAGAAATCAGGTTTACGCGACAGGTGTATTTATTCGCATTCTCGAGACTTTTATTGGGCCCTGACATACGCTGGCTGGAACGTTTCTAGGTTAAACGGCTCCTAATGTATCAATGTTGCTGAGAGCGATTTGCGTCTACTCACGATTAAACTTACGAGCCTCAGATCTTATCGATTATCCCCGCGACAGAGAGTGTCAATTAAGATCTTGTACGGACGTGACTCAACGCTATCACCGCGCGTTATCTTTCCCCGTCGTCTCTTTCAGCGTGGCGTTCCATATCGTATTTTTTCGTAACGCCGCGTGTAATGGCCATTATTAATTCCGTGGAAATCGGCCTCAATAGTTGTGGAAACGATCCCGCTCGAAAGTTGCTCGAGACGATGGAAGGATTTTCAAAACGTCACAGTATAGATGGATCTTACGTCGTAGTGTTAATCGATAGTTATCAATAACCGCGGGTATTTATTACGAACTATATTTCATATTTAAAGCGTATTGATTAACGTTATCGACGTTGTATTATCCACGGCGTTAAGTGTGTTAGCAGATCTAGCTGCGCGTCTAGGTCAATGCTTCTCGTCGCGAGAGCTCGGCCCCTTTCTCTCATCCTTATTTTTATTTCCATCCATCCGACTGTCTAGCAGAAACGTACAGCCGCCTGATGACTTGCGGTTTAGTTTTCTCGAGGAACACGTGAATCATGCTTACAGGCAATGAGCACGCCTACACGATGCTTCGCGATGTCGTTCGTCGGAGGAGAACGATCTCCGTTGTACTGGAGCATAGCACATCCGTCACAGTTATGCGAAAGGCGAACCACCATCCGCGAGGTTCGTAATTTCTGTAGACAAAGGTTACGTTGTCCTGGGAGATTATCTAATAAGGTTTATGGGGCAACGATCGATGTAAAAGCAATGTTGGTACTCCGAGAGAGCTAAGAACTGTTAGGTCTTTAGGCAAACAGAGGAGTGAAGTAACCGATCGATGCAGAAGTGTGCCCCGAATGAGCTCGCGAGAATGGAACTGGTTCGTACCAGGATCATCGAGAACGTTAGAACTGAAATTGAGGCATTTGATGGAAAAAGGGCACATAGGCCTCTGATATATGTTATATATATATATAATATATCAAGGACATTTCTTCTCCCACGTTTAAAATAGCTAAATGCTGTTTTGTTACGTAGCGTGATCGACATGCAGCTACATAGTCGCTGAGAAATCGATTTGTAAGACAGCTTGCTGCAAAAAATCGAAGAAATTAATACTTACTTAAAACATAACATTTTTTGTTTACTTTTGCGCTTCATTTTGTATTTTTTATTTAAGCGATGTATAAAAAATGGGCAACGAAGTATGTAAACAAAATTATATGTAAATAACTAAACAAAGAAGCAATTTTGTTACGAATTTACTCGATTTACGGAAAAAAGGGCACATAAACCACTTGCATAAAACTATTAAATAAAGACACATATCATATTCAAATCACGACATCTGTCTACGAAACATTTGAAGGATATGATACTACATCCTTAAAAAAAATCGGATTTAATTGCATTACTTTTCATTAAGTTATACTATAATGAAAGCTTTGAAACCGTTTTACTCGAAATGGCATTTTGGCGTATGTGCCCTTTTTCCATCAAATGCCTCAATTGCTTGTCTTCGCATGTATAACGTTTAGGACGATGGAACGAACGTTTCCTGCAATTTCAACTTCTGCCTATCAAACAGGCATTTCGATAACCCCATTGCTACCGACGGCTAGAAAGCCAGGGTTCCTGGTCGCATAAATGCGCAATTATGCGGCGAGATAAAAGAGAAGTCTTGAAAATTGTGCGCCTTCTATGACCAGACGGGGGGTGTAAAGTGGCATTAAAGACCGTATGCAATTGTATCACGTCTCTGCTACGTTTCCTCCTATTCCCGTAGAAAAACCGGCCGGCGAGTGGACAAAGCTTTCTCGCCAATTATAATCAAGGATCCAGTTTCCGTTCAGCCGCGATTTCTCACCACCGTGGACCTTGATAATACGATGAAAAACGCAAGCATCGCTTGCGACCGTTTGTTGGAGTGAAACCAGCCTACAGAAGAAAGACGTTACATCACGGCCGCCATTCCTTTTTATTAACTTTCAATTCACTACTGGAAATTGACTGTCACGTTGCACAATTTTATATACTCGTAGAAACGCGAAAAAGGCACCGGCGACGGCGCGCGAGAAAGGGGGGGGGGGGCGGAATTATCGGATCCGAATCCTGGATCGGGCGATGCCGTTGCCGGTTATCTTAAGCGGAATCGTCTGAAGGGGATCCGACCCGAAAGAAAGCCGTTCATCTTGCATTTAAAGGTAACGCGGAACACATTGCAAATTTCGGGTCACGAGAAATCGACCCTGGGCAACGTGTGCGCGGTGAAATGCGATGTCGTTTTTAAAAGACCCCCGGTCCCTTTTCTTGAAGGAGAATGAGGTTGCGTTATGATCGCTTAGCCAGGAGGAAAATCCAATTGCGCTTTCATAACGCGCACGTAATCATATTGTAGTTTGATCAACCAGATACCAACGTTACGATCCTAAAGACCTAGTCAGAAAGTGGTGCTGCAGGCCCATTCAACTGGGTTTCGTCTCTGTAATGGTCGTGGGTGATCGTTTAGATCGCCGATCATCGGTTCGTTCGTAGTAGCCGGATCACCTTCGGTGGCTGGCTAAAACGGATTGGACCGAGCTCTCTCGGCGACGATAGAAGCGGAAGGCCAGGTACCGTTGTCACGATCGGCTTGCACGAGCAACGAATCAGGCCGAGATCGGTTTCGTTCGCGTCTGATTGGTTGCGTGCTGGGCAAGTAGTGATGCAGAAAGCGTGACACAGTTTTAGACGAGTGATCGTGGGACAGCTGGCTCGCTTCGGAAATAGAGAGTGATCTGGCATCCCAAGGATCGCGGTAGATCTGCCGATCTCAGCGACTATGTGCGTGCCAATGATGTTTTCACCGTTACAGTGACTTGGCACGTTTGGCAGATGCGTCCAGTTATGCAGTTGGTCAGGCGACAACCTCGGAACAATATTGCATTTCCTGCGATCCTCTCAAACGATTGGAATACAATTTTTGCTTCGGTTGCGCGTTTTTGTATATTTCAGGAATAGGTTTCGTAATTCCTGTGCGTTTCGCGAGCCACGGAAAAATGGATCTCGGGCGAGGGGACTCGAACCCTAGATCTTGCGAATCCTCTGCTTAGTGGTCAGTCACTTGAGGGGGTAGGTTATCCTAAAAATTTTCGAAAATTGGATTTTAGGATTTTTCTGCGTATTTTAAACGCAACCGGGCCCCGGAATTTTAAAAATTGGGGGAATTACAGTAAAAAATTTACGAGCCTGCACATGAGATCGGATAACGATGTCGAACTTTAAACGTGATTTCCCAGAAACTGCGTTTTCCAAAACGGTGAATATAAAATCTTGAAAACCCCTCCAATGATTTGAATAAAAATTTACAGGGAGCTGAAGGCAAGTATTCCCTTCTATGTATTGGGAGCACATTTTCAATATACATTCTTAAAAAAAGATAAAAATATTATTCCTAGAAAAAAAAGGATAAAATCAAAAACATCAACATAAAAATTGTGTTTTAGGTAATTCGCCTGTCCGAAATAGCGTTCAACATCAAAGGGTGCATTGCGTACACGTGTTCACATTTTATTTATAACTTTTTTCCCGTAAATGTATTTAAAATTTTCTTTTGCGCATTAAAGTCAACGAAATGAGGCTTAAAAACTAAAACAAAAATTATCTCTATATTCATTTATTAGTTATTACTTTAGAATATGCGTTTGAAGAAGGGGTTGATTTTGCGCGGTTGAGGGTAACCTACCCCTTTAACTAACTCCACTAAGGCCGACCCCGCAGGGTCTCTTATTTCATGCTCCCTTTTATGAGGATTCCTGATCCAACAATATTGCCTATGATAGCACACAATTTGGAGAAGAAAGTGGAAACTTTGACCTGCGAGTTATCGTAGCTATTCGATAAACATTCAATATTTCACAGCCTTGAACGCGAGGAAAAGGGAGAATTGCATATTAGTCAACGAGTTACGAGTATCTGAAACTCCTGTTTCCACCAAGTATCGTGGGAACCGCCCACAGCAATCCTACAACTCTAAAACCGAAAGTATCGTAAACTTAAATGTTTATTGCCCTTTTAGCCGCTTGTGCTTAACGTCTAGGCGTTCATCCAGCTGTGTAGTATTTAAAAAGTTTCGTTACGCTACAACTCGCATTCAGTGCTCGCAATTGTCAATTCGGCGGAGTTTCACGCTTTCCAAATTCTTCCAAAGATAGGAACCTTTGTGAGCAATTAATACATTCGTTCGGAATAGACTTTATTCGACTCGATCTCGAGCCCAGCGTATCGTTGTTTATCCCAATTACATCACGCCATTAAAATATGCGAGCAGCGCACGCTATATACGTTGGAGGAGCATCGATCCCTGGGGCTGACCTTGAGGGGAACGACATCACCGTTCATTTGCCGATAAAAAATAAAATTTGACAGGCAACGGCCAGCAGGAAAGCAGTCGAACTAGTTTCGTGCGTGTACGAATCATGGCCTACAGGTTCCACCAATGTCAAGTGCACGAGGACCACGGCCGAAGACCGGGCCCCTGTTGCTTAACATCAACTGTCAATGGACCCTGCCGGTGTCATTCGCCTGCCAGAATTTCTCTCCGCCGTGTGGAAGCACGTGGGCATTCTCCAGATACCGAGTAGCAACCGACGCGGCGTGGGCGTTGGGAAATAATGAAATCAGGGGTCGACACTCTTTCAATGGGGATTCGATCCGAATACAGCGAATTCTTAAGCCGTGGCAATTACGTTAATTAAGTCGAGCTCCTTCGTATGGTTAATGAAGCGCCGCGTTGACTTAATTAACGTCTGAGCGAACTGCCCCGAGATTTCCCCCCCGAACTTTCAACATATCTTGCGTCGGGGACCTGCATTTGTACCGGATTCGAAAACGTACGGTCAATTAAAACGCGTGTGCTGCGTAACCGCCGGTCGACACACTTTTAATTAATGGGATCGTCGACATTGGAAATTTTGGCAACTTCCTTGTAAGCGCTCCCCTGTAATTAGCTGTATTCAATGGAACCGCCACCGGGTATTGCAACTCTCATGAATTATTTACACGCGCGAATAGTCCCGTTCAATGGTCCAGCCGGCGGGCTCTGAAAATCGGTTAGCTAATGAATCATTAATCGCTGAGACGTTGAGCAAAACGTACTTCCTCCTCCGTGCGAGCACCGATTTCCCAACGAGATGTTGACTAATTTTCAAACGTTTATGGTTTATGAAACGATGTTGGAAATGCGGAGTGCAAAAAATATCGGCCTCGTTCGTTCTTGGGCATGTTTCTTTGCGAAGCAATTTTAAATCCTTACTTGTATTAATCTAATAAGTGCAATTTATTATACTTTGCATTGGTAGGTAACTGTTTCTTTTATTCAAACTGATCGTCGACCGCCGATCTTCTTGCGCAAAGGGTGAATGCTTCGCGTGTTCGTTGCCAGTAATGACGTCAAGAAAGTGCAAACAATTCCAGTAACGTCTTTTACAGATACCAAATAAAACGAGATGATCACTGGCAAAAACTAGAAGAGAGGCACGCGGGATCTTTGATCACCGAAACGGACGTGTTTTCTCTCGATGCTCCTCCACGCATGTAAAGATCGAGGGCACGTGAAAGGCGTTTTTCTTGTACGATTTTCGAAAGACAGTTCACGAAACGGACCACGCGTTCGTCTCGCGGTGCGCTGGGGCTTTCAATCTTTACGGTTCCAATTACGTCCGAGTACACTCTATCACGCGTCGCCTGACCTTTAACGGTACCTTTATCGTTAATAAATGCAGAAAGCCTCCGCGGTAATTTCAGGCTGCTGGTGGGATTAACCGAGATAACTCATTCCTGGCAGCGTTCTGATGAAACGTAATGCGTCTCGATTGCGGAAATTTGAATCAATTTGTGGTGCTTTACCCAGCTCGGTTGCGTGCCGCCATTTTCTGTGTCGAGCAATGCGCTCGCTAGGAAAATAGCTCAAGTGGGAGCACGATTTTTTCACGAATCGCACCAGTCGGACCAACTCAAGAACCTTCCTGATAACCTTTCATGAATGATGAACCTCCTGATGAACCTTTCCTTTAGACCAAAATGTTTGACCAAGCGAGTCGAACCTCCTGCAATTAATGCATAATGGCGAAGCCGTAACAATTTCAGCCCCACTCCAGCCAGTGTATTTTAACATCGTGCCGTTCACATGCCCCCCAGCGGTGTTCTGCATAAAATATGCCAGCGGTCACGGAGGTTCACACGAATCTTTACGTCCATCAGGGACGCGTGACTGAAAAGAAAAAGAGGATTCGAGCCTGCCACGTACTTTCTTCGCGGACACGCGCCCCAATGTTTCCGTATTCTAGCCACGTGTAATCATTGACCAAAATTTTCGTGCCAGACAGTCATCAACAGAGCGTGCGGCTTGTCACGGAAACCCTGAAGAGCATACTGATCCCTCACCGAGCCAGCGCTGTTTCTTTGACGCATTACACGTCGGAATACAAAGTGAACGGTCTGGTTACCCTGTCGTGAGCTTGACATTCGATCAGACAGTGAAAAGTTAATCGCTGGCGGATCAAAGGTGAGCGCTTCGGTCAATGCTGTGAAAAATCCAAACAAATATGCGCAGAAGGAGAGGTTTTTAAGTATCCGCCTCCCATTGCTTTGGTTTCTGGATATCTTTTAGAGGATCGATGAATAACAAATACGTGTTTTTTATTTTGGCCCATTTGCGTATTTAGGCGGTGAAATTACCCCTCAAAGTTCATAATATTTTTATATTGCTCTAATTTTTGGATACAAAATTTGTTTTTCCTATTTTGGCCCATTTGCATATTTAAGGGGTGAAATCACCCCTCAAAGTTCCTATGAAGAGGTAGGGGAGACCGGGGCTAAAAGTTCCGATTTCGATAAAACATAAAAAATGACCGCAAAATAATGTACTTATTCTCTTCACTATTGACTAATTTCTTGTTAAATTTATTATATTTTATGATTTTAAGCTTGTATTTAATATATTGCAATAGGTTTTTCATAAAAAGTAATTTTTTTGGTGCTGGTCGAAGCGGAACTTCTTACCCCTTTATGGGGCAAGTTGTTATCGCATTGGGGTAAGTTGTTACTAAGATATAAAAGTTGAATTTTAATGAAATACTTCATTTTCTAATTAAATAAAACAGAATTTTACGAATAATAATGGTTATTTATGAAAGTTCGGACCAACAAAAATGTATTATCTTTAAAAGAAAACGAAAACGATATAGGGTAACGCATACAGTTGTTGACCCCTATAAAATGATTGACCCTCTTCTCCAAAAAGTAGGAAATATAATATAATGCTTCTTTTATGTAATAAAATATATCTATATTTCAGTGGACCAGATATTTTTGTTCCGAATATAATTATATTTTATCATAGGAAAAAAGCATTATATTATATTTCCTACTTTTTCGGGAAGAGAATCAATTATTGTATAGGGATCAACAACTGTATGCGTTATCCTAATAATCATAAACACTATCTTTGGTATAAAAACTAAAATCTACAAATCAGTCTTACATTCAACTGTTTGTGGGTACCTACTTGTAGCCTACAGTGGCTTCTTGTCCAGATTGTAGTTTTTTAATAATTCTCGATAGAGTCAAGTGGCAGATATTGAATTCTCTAGCGACAATTTTTATCTTTATGCACAACTTCGATGGAAATGATGCCACATTTCACCTTTCATTCATATGTTCGCATCTTAAAACACAACTGGAACAATTTATACATTTGCGGTGGGGCAAATTGTTACGGTAACAACGTGCCCCAAATCACGGGAACAACTAGCCCCTATCGACACATGTGGCAATTTAAGCGATTATTTTACTTACACATATATTGAAACGATCCACACGACTACATCATGTTCTTAAATGTCATTTGATGCATAAGAACTAATCAATCAATAATAGCGACGTTAAATAATCGAAATAGACCAAAAAATAATTGTAGGAAAATATTTACTTATCTGGTACGCGACTAATAGGTCCTCGCTTACTACCACACAACTCGCTGTTGCGGGCTCTATTAAAATGGCTGATAGAGTGGCGTGATCAACTCACACGGAAAAAATAATTTAAAGTACAAAGCTACTTTCATATTGAAGATAGAACTATCGGAACAACTTACCCCCGGAACTTTTAGCCCCGGTCTCCCCTACAAAAGTTGCTATTGTTAGTTTAAAGAATATTATAACATTGTGTTGAATAGCATTTGATATAAATTTCATTTGCTTTTGTACCTCTTCTTATGAACTTTGAGAGGTGGTTTCACTAAATATGTAAACGACCAAAATAAAGAGACGCGCATTTGTTATTTTTCGGCCATATAAAACCCGAAGCAATCCGAGGCGGACACCTAAAACCATCTCCTTCTCATTGCCAGTGAAACGTGCAGCACACGAGTGGCATGAAAGTATGCGCCTTAGAAGCACGTAGCGGGAATTTGATTGTGTTCTATACTCGCGGAACAGACGGAAAGTAAAAGGAACCGTTCTGTACGGAGATAGACTCGTTTCGGGGCCACTGTGGTAAGCCGAGCCTGAAGAAGACTCGTGGAAACTGTGGATATAACTTATTCCTTGGCATGGGCTCACGTTTCATATTATGCAATAATAATCAACATTCCCTCTAAATATCCAACACCCAGTTGCTACCGTTTTCCAAACTTGTACCCTTGGAATACTTCACATAAAACAGCACAGGCATACCGCAGGCAAGGCGTCAGCCACACACGTACATAGAAACTGGGTTCCCAATCTCGATCTCGTTATTGGCAAAACAAACGGATGTAACTAGTCGAAAGGAAGCTATAAATCAGTGCGATCGCAATGGATGACGATTACCTCACGCTGGACGCGCGTGTATCTCCATCGCGAAGCATCGCTCGAGCCTAGAATTATCAGCTGTCGTTACGCGCGTTCAGCGGCGTTATTGTATCGAAGGATGGCTTCCTTCTTGATCTCGCCTCCGCTTGTGAACGGAGCGTGGAACGTTCTCGTCCGGCGTGTTCACGCGCAAAAGAAGAAAGTTGGGTGCATGCACTCGCCGATAAAAAAAAAAAAAAGAGGAGACGCGTAGTTCCGGCCGATAAAAGAAGTTTCACTCGTTGTCCTCTCCCACCTCGTCGCCCTGCATCTCTTTCAGCGTCGTGGCGTACCAGCGTGGGTGAATTGCGATTCGCTTTGCCGATCTCGGGCGGGATCGCTGCCAAGGCATCGTGGACACGGTGTTTCACCTCATACATATTATCGATTAATTTATACGAGATGGGGAGCCACGCTGCCAAGGCCACGGAAAACTTCGCGTGAAATCATCGAGCGGTTTTCCGCCACGGGGAGCGAGTAAATGTAGGTCGGGCGGTAAACAAATAAAACCGTTGCTAGCTTGTGCTCGCGAAACGCAAGGCCTTTGCACGATCGTCGAGAGACGAATGCATTATTCGGTTACAATTCCTAGAAGCTTACAAATAGGAAGATCGAGCATAATGTCAACTGCCACGCGGCGTCTATTACCATCAGTTACAGAAAATTGTTTATATTACATTTACGTAATCCACTCAGCACGACTCTGTTTTATTACTATCCGACTTTCCTCTGGTGCATGGGACGTCTTCCTTATGGCACAGTCAACTCGATCTCGCCGTTTAATGGACAGTAAAATCCTCTGTTGCGACGCCATCGATATCGTCCAGCCGCGTCATATTACTCGTCGGATATGCGTATTGGAAACGTTACTGGCAATAAAAATGCCTACTGTGGAGGAGTGCAATCAGGATTTACGACAAGATAAACCCAGCGCGACCACAGTTTGACGGATGATGGAAAATCTCGCGCCCACAGTCCAGCGGACTTTCCCTCGATTGAAAGCTCGCCGCTTTCGACCTATCGAGTATCACGCGACAGCATAGCTCCGCGGAAAAATTAGCGGATTAATCGACACCAGATCTGCGATTAGAGATCACCGAGCGCACTCCGCTCGCGGCCGGAATCTCGCTTTGGTTTTAATTGGATTGTACCGTATCGTGGTTTCATAGCCACGTCGGAGTTAAACAGAGAAAAGCGTAATGCGCGTTTTCTTTCTGCGGCACGTTTGTTGTGTATCGTGGAAATACGGTGAAGGATAAGCTAGACGCTAGATCTTCTGCGTTATCACTTTCACTGCTCGCTTCAGGGTATTGGGTAGTGGTTTTTGCCGAAAATTAAGCATTTCTTTTTCATTCAATGAAACAATGACACAAAATTTATTAACATGATAAGCTTTAAAAAAACATGTTTGTTTAGTCAAAAATGTGCAATGTTTATGACGCTACAGATGGGTCATGTGATGCTTAACTAAGAAACGGAGGTTCCAATCTCAATCAAATTCGAGCATGTTAAAAAATTGTGGAGTTTCGGCCTGACCTTAAATTGAAGTTCATAAAAACACATATTCTTTATGAAAAGAAACTAAAACCTCATCTTTGCGTAACGAAGAAATCATTTTTTGAAAAATTGCCATTTCGCAGCTGTCATTTTGATAATTTTGCTTCTTTTATAGGTTCAGTGCAAAACCAGAGGTATTCTAAAGTAGAATTTACAAGCCACTATATTTCGTTTCGTTAAAATCGCTGCAAACAAAAGAAACTTTTCTAAAAATGCTCTTTAATGATCCTTCTGTAGGGCCATGTATAATGCATATTTTTAGCAAAACGAACGTGTTTTTTTAAAGCATATATTCTTAATAAACATTGTGTCGAAGAACAAGTCTCGTCTTCACTTTATTCCTTTGTAATTAATTAAAAAAGAAATGCTTCATTTTCGACAAAAGCAACTGCCTACTTAATAGTACCCGTAATAAATTGAGCTTACTTGGAACGCAAACAGAGAGGCTGGCCCGAGAATATGTTATGACTTTGCTTGTGATTTAAACAGTTTCAAGCGCAGTGAGCTTCAGCAAACATCGCCTTTTGTGTGAAAGCGAACCTGTTTGTCTTCGCGCCGATGATCCCGCCAGGAAGGCTGCAGATCCGTCGGGGAAAGCCTTTCGGTGCGTTGAAGTTCCTCGAACCTTTCGAACGGTATAGAGTTATCGCTCCAACGGCACGTCATGTTCCAAGGTATCACGTCGTGTCAGGTATACGGACACAATAATCAGCATGGTCAGGTATCCAGCCGCGAATACATGATCCGCGAATGTAATACAAGTCACCACGAAACCGAACATGCTTTGCGCGCCACTGACTTTTAGACAGCCACAATTACCTACTAGTGGGATTCTAATAAAAATAGCCCGCAATGGAATTTACAGAAACGTATATTCTTCGGTTGAGATCGATCGGAGTACATTTGGGACTTGAACGTTTCGAATCTCTATATGAACCATCTTCGAGATAATAACGATCAGGGTGATAAGGACACTCATCAACGACCCAGTAACAGGAGCGATAATTTATTTTGGGGAGCGACAAATTCCGAGGGAACGAAAGTGGGAGAGATTTAATCATAAGGGTTTGAGACAACTTTAAAAACAATTCACTTCTTTTTCATATAACAAATTAGCAATAACTCATATGTGAGTTGCCATATTGGATTAATTTTGAAATTGTCTCGACTCTTTTAAATTAAAATATTTGATGATATTTCGAGGAAAGGGTGGCAGACACTAATTAGCCTAGGGGCGCTAAATTTCCAAATCCCCCCCCCCCCTGCCCAGTAACAAAATGATTTGGTTCTCAGTACCTCAATGAGAACTCACAATGTAGGTATATATAACTTAAATGTATAAAAACATACAACGGTACACCGATATTAGTTTAAAAATAGTGGGTGATACGATCAGAGTACCTCCGTTTAATCACCAGAATAGTATCAAGGCGAGCTGGTTACTTCCTCAGACAGAACCTATTCGCGTAATCGTCCGCGCGCTTGCTTAAGATAAATTGTTGCGGTAGCAGCGATACCATTGATATCGTCGGAATAATTATGGAAAATTACACAAAAATCGCATTATGCGGTTGGAGTCTCTGTTGCAATCGCCCGGGATAACTGTATTGGGAGTAAAATCGTGCGAAAAGTAACAGCACGTGACGGAAGCTCGGCTAATTAAGAAATCGCCTCGCTATAGTTCTCACGTGCGTAAAGCGGCTGCCGTACGAGCACCATTTCTGAACCGAATACGCGGGAACAACCGCGACAGGTATCCGATAAACGAGGTCGCGTGATCGCTGCACACGCTGGCGTTTGTCAAAGCGCAATGGAACGCCCGTTTCGGCCGATTACCTGCCTCGGTGGCGATAAATCTCTTCCCATCTCCGGCGAGTGGGTTCAATTAAGCTGTGAAATTAATACGCGATTTTATCACCGTGTGATTCCATCTCACTGTAAGTTTCGCGTTCTGCTTTGTAAATATAATAAAAAATTCTTGCAATATCCGCCGAAATAGAGTAATTATGCGTACGTAGCTTCGAATTTCGTTGCACACAGGGTGTCCCGTGAAGTCGAGGCTGACGACATCGTGGGGAGGGAAAAAGAGATCACAGAAAAGTGATTAAATTGCAAGCTGCTGCGCTTCTTACACGACACCGTATTTTTTTAGCATAATCGTCTATGCGGTTGTTTTTTTCAAATGAAAGTAGGAAGTGAAAAGTTACTTTCCTCCATTTTATAAAATTTGTATCGAAAGAATCGTCTAATGAAACATTCTCAACTTTTACTCGATCTAAAAACGTTTCCCCCATCTCTTTCTACTCGTGCAATTATATTCCTCCAACACTCGTATCGTTCTTTTGTCCCTCTCAAATCCTACAGATGCATTTATTTCGAATAAATTCTTTTCGATAAATTCTTTTCGAGAATTGAATTTGCATATGACAGCAGGATAGACTCTATACATACAGGCACTATAAATATAAATGGTTTCGGCGCAATGGTTCGGTCACTTTAAAAACACTAATAATCAAAAAGCCGTTTTGCAATAAATTCAATGATTTATATAAATTTCCAACGTTTCGGTCTTAATTTAGACCATTTTCAAATTTATAAATTTAATATCGACCGGATTTATTAATAAAATATGGTTCCGGCGCAATGGTTCGGTCACTTTAAAAACACTAATAATCAAATTTCCCAATAAATAAAATCAAATTTGATAATGGTCTAAATTAAGACCGAAACGTTGGAAATTTATATAAATCATTGAATTTATTGCAAAATGGCTTTTTGATTATTAGTGTTTTTAAAGTGACCGAACCATTGCGCCGAAACCATACTTTATTAATAAATCCGGTCGATATTAAATTAATAAATACAGGCACTATTGTATGACCTAAGCACTGCACCTTGGAACAGGCCGTTCTACCGCTCGTTTTACGGCCCGATGTTTTTCAAGTCATTAAATTAATCAAGATAAACGAATGCGCAATCGCGTGCGAGTACGAAGGTGAGTAGAACACCGTTGTGCACTATTGGTACGCAAGTAAGATTCTTTTGCAAGGGAAAGGCTCGCACGCGGTTCGACGCGAGGTATTCAATCCTTCCTCCTCAGTTCGAAAAGTTGCATTCATTCGTTGGCAATTACATAAAGGGTGCTGATACCCCGTGCAGTACCCGCGATCTAGCTTAACTTTTCCTCGCGACGCGTCTCATTGTAAAGCAGCCACCGTTTCATCTGTCTGAATATCGCAAAACAACTTATCCCGACGATATCGCGCTGCGTGGCAGCCCCGTCACGCATCGTGCCACCGCGCAGACGAAACTGTAGCTAGCCTAGTCGAACAGTTCACTGCACGGTCCATCAGCTGTCGATCGCGCAAAAACGCGGCGTTACATCATCCTAGGATAAAAGAAACAACACGCCGTTTCTGAAACTTTCACGTGACTGACGCGATGTCTGCCCGCTGCGAAATGAATCGGCGCGCGGCAGATCTGTTCACGCCGACGAAAACTGACCCCTGTCCGCGATCCATCGAGTAAAAGCACCGATGCCACGAGCTCGCCAGCGATACTTTTACTCCGCGCTCGATAGCGAGCGTATCTGGACCGAACTTTCGACTTCTCCGCGAACAAGAAGGGAATCTTGATTACGCGGTTACGGCATCGGCGACAGGAGGAAGCGCGCTGGAGGAAGTGGTCGAGATTGGCGCGCGCATGGGAGACGCGAGCGCAGCCACACGCTGGGCTCAATTCGCGCGCGTGATTGCACTTTGACGTATCGATCCAGGAACAGTATCGACAGGGCGAGGGGCGCGGTGGCGGCAGGGCAGAGCGGCGGTAAAGGATCGAGGACGGCGGGTCGCCACTTTCCCGACCTCGTCACGCCGTCACCGCGTTTTGCACGCTCTTGTGTGCCGGCTGATCATAGCCATAAAGGTGGCTTCCCACTCCCTCGATGGGAGACGTGGGTGCTACCGCCCAAGGAGGACAATAGGCTCGCCTGGCTGCCACGATTTCGTCTCGTGTTTTTTTTTTTTTTCCTTCCGTTCCGTATAACTTGTAGAAATGGAACAGGATGTGTCGAAAGCTGCGCGAGCAGACGGTGATTTTGTCGCAATTCGTCGAACGCTTGCGCCTAATTGTCGGGCTCGGCTGTGCATTCCCTCGAGGGGGCTCTACCCTGTTGTCTTCATCGTGCGCATCCCTTGCTTAATACCTAATTCTTATCCTGCCGCGCATTGGGATTCCAGCAGTAGGGGAGACCGGGGCAAAGTGAACCTCGGGGTAAAATGAGCCTTCTTAATTTATTCTTTAACAATAGGATTTATTTACAAATTTTGGTGATGTAATAAATGCGTGTAATACCACAATGATAATTATGCACATTTAGAATAGAGCTATTATTTTTGCCCGGGTATCCGGGTACCCGGGTAGACAAAAATTACCCGTGTGTCCATGAGATACCCGAGTAAATGAAGTGTGATGAGATAGTTGAGAATTTCGATTCGACAGCCGATCGTCTTTCGACTTTCGATTATTTTCGGCAATCTAGTATTGTATACGGGTACCCGGGTAGTCGGGTATCCTACGGGAACCCGGGTACCCGAGTAATTTTTTTCTACCCGGGGTCTCACTAATTTAGATATCGAAAAATGTAAATTCATTTAAAAAATTAAAAATGAAGTTTTAGAGACTTGCAATTGGTTTTCTTTTCAATTTAGCTTTTTGGATAAATGGGTCTTAAATGTGTTATTTTAACTCCAAATTTTTTCTGCGTGTTCATAACAAGCTTGTAAACATACATGTACACGTGTTTGAGGAAACATTAATACTAACATTATTAAACAATTCATTTTCCACTGAGTACACATTCGGGGTAAAGTGACCGGGGTAAACTGAGCTGCAAATGGCTGCTAAAAACCAATGCGCAAGTGATGTGCGCAATATCCCTAACCTGTCAGGTGGCTAGAAAACCATGCGGCTGAAGGAACAGAATCTAACCTCAAAAAAATGAAAAATCAGCCACAGTTTTTCAAAACCACGGTGCAAAAAAGCCAGAAGCTGCCGTGCTACACACATTGTTCCAACGCAAGGGTTAAATATTTACCTATATCCTTAATTAAAGTTCTTATTTTGTTGCGCCTCACTTTACCCCGGATAGTAGCTCATTTTACCCCATATATGGGGTAAAGTGGTCACTTTTGGCATTTTCTGTTCAAACTGAATATTAATATACTTTAAGTTTATTTTAAGTATTGCTATTCGTCACTTATCAATAGTAATGTCCAAAGTATATTATAAATCTATTTCCACACATTTTTATTGAAAGGGAAAAATTTGATTCGCCTTCAAACTTTTTCCGGCCCACTTTGCCCCGGTCTCCCCTATCGGCTACGTACCACCAACCACCGCGATACTCGATCCACCTAAAACGCGGGGGCGTGAAATAAAATTCACCCACGAATTTCTACTCTGCGGTCAGCTGTGCGGAGTATCGAGTGTGCCATTGTAAAATTACCCGGCAAAGAGAGCAAGCGGTACGCTGGTTTTTCAAATTCCAGAACCACCGACTTCTCCATCGCGCGGTTCCTGCGGTCTCTCCGAATGCCTCACATTCGGTGTCGGTTATTAAAGTAACGTTCGAGCCTATCGATCGAGAGCGGGCAGAAACCGCTCCTGACACCGGCACGGGCTTTATGTAAGAGTAACGTGACGGCTAGAGAGTCCGCGAAACGTGAAATTGCAGGCCTGTACACCACTGTCCAGGGCTTGTCTTCGCTGGCTGGTAATTAGTCGGAACACCGGCCTTTTTGTCAACAAAGCGCTATCTACCGTTGCCGCGTGAAACGGCCGCGAAATGCTGTAATATTTCACTGTGACGCGAAACAATCCAGCGACAAAGAGAAGGCTTTTTTCGCCACGGGCCCCTGACTCCCCTGGGCTGGGCTTTCCATCTTTCTTCCGGGAATCGGTCGGGCCTTTTCGACTCCGCCTAGCGCGGAGTTCACGTTCTCATGCTGTCTGAATTTTTTTATCCATGGCCATTAGGAAATTCCAGATGGCAATCTTCCGTGACACCTTACTTTCGACCTATCCACTCTCGGAGACCTGAATCGGTATTACCGTGTCCGTCCGATATCTCCATTTCGCGAGACGTAACGCGTGTCGCGTGAATCGTGAAAATCAAGCGGGGGGCCTGATTTACTCGCGGAAACGTTCGCTGGGGGTGGGGAAAGAGGAACATCGATCGCCTCGAGGTATAAATTAGAATCGTCCAGTGGAAACGGTGGCTCAGGATGGAACGATGCTACTATTCCCCGGTGGTCGCGTGGTGGCGTAGTAAAATGACGTAACAGTGCGAAGCTAGGATGTGGGTTGGCTGGTAAGTAAAGTAGAGGGTAGAGGCATGTCTGGGCGCGTGACCCAGTACGCCGCGACGGCTGGTACCTGTATGTGTACTTGTGTACGCATGAACACGCGCGAATTGCACCGGTTATTTTATATTGTGGCCTAGCAGGGCGACCGACAAACTGGTATCCCATTAAGTGCAGGAAGTGAAGCAAGTACCGAGGCTTATGGCAACAGATCATGGTATTCCCAGAGTTTTACCAGTGGTCTGGTTGACTGCTAATTAACAGCCGGACGGAATACCAACGAATCTGCACGCCTCATGGAGCCTCGGGCTGTGCAGGTGACGGTGATGAAGCAGGGTACGTTTCTGATGAATGAAGCACGAGCCACAATACCCAATTCAATCGTCTTAACTTCGTTGATCTTCGCTCCGCGCGCGTGAATTCCTTTTCTTCCACTTCATCCTCCCCCGAACCTCTTCGCCGAACCCACAATGCAACTTCCTCGGTAAACACTGATCCATCTACAATGCGCAGCTGCAATCATTTTTTTTAAATAGATTCTGGTATTTTCTCTCACATGTATTTGCATTCATTGCTCGTGCTCCGCGTCTATTAATACAGTGCACCGTGCATTTATTTGCAACAATGATGCAGCAGTACCTCGACAGCACTCGTGCCCGACAAGTCGCACCACGCGAATGCCAGATCCAGCTGTTTGCACTTCATAGACGTTAGTTAAGTTTCGTTTTTCTGCACCCGTTACTCAGCAACGCGTTCTCCTCTCGCAACAGAGAATTACGTTCGACAGAGATTGTCACCGGAGGAATTGGCATTTGGCACTGTGAACGCGCCATTAGCTTGTCCCATAACGGCGAGTAACGTTAAGTAACGCCAAATGTGACGCTCTTTAGACGAACAATCGGCGCGAAGGATGGAGGAAAAAGAAGAGTGAAGAGCACTAAGAACGCCAGGCATTCCTCGAGCGTTGTGGTGACCATAGAGTCAGTCACGATCGCTGCAGCCACCAGTTCTCACGACGAAGTTAGCGCCACAACTTTGTCAGCTAGTAAGATACGAGAGGTTAGTCCACGTTTTTATCGCGGTGGGATGCTACGCGAGACGAAGTGCCTTTCGCTTTTACTCGCGGCTGTCTGGAAGCAAAACAAGGCGATACTTCTTTGCCGTTTGCTCGGGACCGGCACGTCCGATGCAAGACAGAGTTATAGAGAAACGTTGACCGGGATCGTTGGTTCAGGACAGGGCGATTCATAATGCACGATCTGTACAGAGATAACCATATCCAGAAACACCGGCGGATGATAAAGCGAAGGTCGGCTTGCTCCTTACCGTGCGAACTACGTCGGCGTTTCCATAAAAAGACGAACGAATATGGCAGCGATTCGTCGGTGACATTTATGAGAGTGGAATCGATTAGAGAAATTAATCGGTTCCTGTCCGCCTAAGGACCTCAGCGCCTATAATGGCGCGGCAATTAATTCGCACAAGCTGGGCACCTCATTTTCGCCTAACAATTAAAAGCGGTAGCTGACGAAGTGCACAACGATGGAATCGGAGTACTGTCATTATTGATAAAAACAATTGTCGTTACTACTGTTCTAAACATTCTTAGATCACCGAATTCAGCGAAGTCGATAGAATAAAGGGGTATTCTCCCCTCCTTGGTTAAAATGTCCTATCTAGAATTTTTATCATTTTCTTTGTGCCATCCATGCAAAAGAATAAATAAATTAAACTGTTTCTAAATCTCTACCAAGTATGTAGGGTTTTCTAATTTTACTTAAAATGTAAAACACGTGTGGGACTTTAAATATTTCAAGATTTCTTGAAAAATGGAAAATGCTAGATAGGATATTTTACTTAAGGAGGGCAGTATTGTTACGAGTTTGGCGAAGTGATTGATTTTTGGCGACGACGATTTCAGAAGAGAAAGCGTAAAATATAAGCGCTCTTCTTTCTTGAATAAATCGGTGCCTTTTTACTAATCTTTGGTTTTAATTGCGACGATGCCGCGCCCGGTGAACAGTGTTTTAATATCGTATTCTGTTCAATTGCCGAACAGTCCGCTTATTTATAGGTATAATTCTACATCGATGCTCGACAATACGTATGCACACTTCCTTATGCAAATTGTCATAGAAGCCTTTCAGCTCCAAGTCGTTAACAACGTCCCCCGTATACCTGTTACGCATATCAAGCGAAACGGACGGGAAGAATCGAAGCCCCGTTTCTCACGGGATTGTCACACCTGCGCGAAAGGCACGGGCATCCTTCAGTTGAGGAAGAAAAAGAATAAGGTCGATGGAAAGTGGAGAACTGTTTCCGTATTTCGCTGCTCCTCGGCGTGGCAGGGTATTTTGTTTACGGTGCTCGTACCAGAAGAACTGGAACCTGTTAGGTGGACGAGGGACGTCACGTTTCGTCCTGTCCCACTTCTAAACGACCACCCGATCGCTCTACCATACTCTTCGCTTATAGCACTTACGATAATCGATAGCTTCACGCTGCACGCTTACAGCCGGATGCATTAATGCAACGGGATCCGTCCATTATCACGGCGAGCAACAGAAATTTTCTCCCTAGACTTTCTTTTTCGCGGCAGTGAAACTTTTCAGATATCCGAAACCAACAGGTTCCCCTGCTTTGGATGTCGACCGGACACTTTCTGCTGCGAGGGCCTGAAGATTTGCACCGTCGCGCGTGGATGTGAATGGGATCAATTATTCTCTCGGTTTTACATGAATGAAGCCGCGAGTCGATGTAGTATGTGACGCACGAATTGAATTCAAGTGTAAGGATGTCGACCGCCTAGGGTCCCCGTTTCCAGAAAAACGCTTTCGCGGATGTGGTGTTGAAACGTAGCCGAGAGAACCGTTCTGGAAGAAAGCCACGCGCGCGCTATGCCACCGCGAACGGGAATGATTGATGATCAGTGGATTCTCGAATGCAAACTTTGACGCTCTAGTTAGAACGTCGCCAACGGGCGACCAAGCAAAACACTCGTTAGGCCGGATGTGTGGACATAACCGTCGTGCATTCGCTACCGTTCCGATCACTGTTCAGACGGGAAGTACACGGTTTTTCCTCCACGCTTTTCCCCTTCGACTGTATACCTCACGTTAATGGAATTTGGCACGGTGTTCGAGTACGGGCGGCAAAAGAATTCACCTAGCGACACGTAACATGCGCGCAATTGCTGTAACCGTATCTCAGTTTTATCCCCTTCGATCGTGTTAATGAAAGCAACAATCGACGCGATTATTCCCACGAGGACTGCCGCAGCGCGGATTTATGGAACGAGGAACCAACTGGGGATGGAGATCTGAGCGTTCTGCCATTCAGAGGTGAGTTAGAATCATTTTAGACACTTTTTTTTTATCGTGAGAAGTTTCCTCTTTGAAGCTTCAATTGACATGTCTGAGTAATTGATTTGTTAAGAAACTTTGCCGTGATGTTCGCATGGTTTAAAGAGCACAGATGAAAGCGAACTCTACTTAGAAACGCTTCTGCCCAGTCCCACATATTTGCCTTTGCACCTGTCCTCGCTGGATCGACAGCCGTTGGCAAATAGTCCGTAGGAAATCTAGGAACTGGCAGCACGCTCGATTGCAGTCACGGAAACGGAAAGTAAAGAAGCAAAACGTCGTCGTTCGACAATCCTCGGTGGCACAACGAAGACTCGAAAAACAGAAAGGAGGAGGTGTAAGAACCGAGATGGTTCACTGTGATCGGAGATTTCACCAATTTCTAACGGCAAGGAAAGTGCGTTGTATGAGTTAGATTTACGGGCTGTTAATCGCCGGACGTGAATCAATACCTAAAACCGCCGAAAACCTTCCTTCACTTAATTACCCTTCAATAATTCGATTAATATATTTTTAATAAACCACTAAATCACAATTCTACCATTCATTTCATATTAAATACATTTTTCAAATTCAATTAACCTCTAATAATTCAGTTAATCGAAATATTTGTAATAAACCATTAAATCCCAACTCTAACCTTCAATTCGTATTAAATGAATTTTTCAAATGCCTGGAAGGGTAATCTCTATCTTACAATTTCACGTGAATCAATTCAGTCAATGGGCACATCTTGCGTCACCTTGATTAACGAGGGGCGATAGTGCGTGTAATTAAATCCGCGGCAAACGAGAAACAAACCGGTGAAATTGCTGGTAAAAGTCGTAATTAACGGCGATCGAAAGTCGTCTGAAGAAAACGATCGATGCCTGTCCCCCCGTGGGCAATTAATACGACTAATTAGGTCCACAGCGAATCGGTTCAGCCTTCGTGTGTCCAGTGCTTATGCACGGAGGTCGTCGACTCGTGTGTAGATAAACGGGACCATGGATCGTTTGGCAAATTGGGTGAAAACAACCACTCGCGTGGAACATCGGGTCCCGGTGACGATCTTTCGGCCTGTAAGAAATTTAAGATCGACGCGAACGAGATGTAAGCCTGTAAGAAATTTGAGATCGACGCGGACGAGATGTCAGCCGTTCCGAGACTTTCTCCCCAAAACCGTTACTTACTCTTCGCCATCTTCCTGCAGTACAAAAAAAAAAAGCGGGCGGTTTGCTCCTTTTCCTTGCGGACGGCCAATTTCTAGTAGTTTAATCGTCCGTTCTTTACTTTCACGAAACCTGAGAACCGAACCACGGGTATACGCGATATCTCGTCCTGATTTGCAATTAACGATTGGACGAACCGTTGAAAGAGAAACGCTAATTCCCTGGCGTACGGGCACGGCGGGCCGCGATCGCTGTCCAGCATTGACTTTTACCATTTCGTGAACGTTTTTTACAGGGAGAACCGTACGCCTGGCCTCGGGTGATCTTGCGGTAAATTCGAGAGATCGAGGAACCAGCGTGCAAATGCGAATGTGTCCGCGTCGAGGCTACAGTTGTCGGAAGAAACCCGCCCCGCGGGCTCATCAATTTACTGTTACGGCTCCAAAGAACCGGGAGAACCAGGCGTAGGTCGACTCTGTGGCGGGCAATCGAGTGAGTCAAGGTCGATGATAAAAAGAGTAAGAAAATTGCATGTTTGGATGAAAGTAATGCAACAAGAAAGTGGAGAGATGAAGTATCTTGTGCTCCCCGCGGGCGACAGGGAGCTTGTAATGACATAAGTATGTAAATTGTGAATCTAGATTCTGTCCTTCATCCTCGCATCTGCTCATACCTTTTTCTGTCGATCTTTCTAATATTTACGCAATGTGTGACCGAGAACATGGGTAACGCATACAGTTGTTGACACCCTTCTCCAAACAGTAAGAAATATAATGTAATGCTTCTTTTATTATTATTATTATTATAATTTACGGGAAACCCCTTAGTATACAAATAAGTACAAAGAATGTATAAAATACATGAAATAGAGTCTAAACCATATAAAATTAGGTGACTATTAATTAAACAACCGTGTTATTGTTTAAATGACTGAATAGCCGCGCACGAAAAGAACTAAGCGGTCCTATACTTTATATAATAAAATATATCTATATTTCAGTGGCCCAGATATTTTTGTTCCGAATATAATTATATTGTATCATATAAAAAATGCATTATATTATATTTCCTACTTTTTGGGCAAGGGTGTCAATTATTTTATGGGTGTCAACAACTGTTATGCGTTACCCCATATCAAAAGATCAAATGGTAAAAACACTTAGCAAGTCGAATTAGCAAAAAAGCCCAATATCCGAATTAGCGAAAAATAAACGTTTCCTACGAATCGTCTCCTCCACGAGTGAAGCTCGGTCGAAGACACTGCGAGCAGCCACAAAATCAATCCCACCGTCTAAACGGGGCGCAGCGATCGGTGGAGGCGCGTGATAGATGCAATTTCGAATCCATTAGAATCAATTTCCCCAGCGGAGCACCGCTATTGCACGGGGCGCACGCGTGACGTACCCGCGGCGGATTGCTGTCGGTGGTTTCACCGTGATTGCGATTCCAGACGAACGCGTCACGAAGAATCGGATCGTTTCGCCGGTCCGGCAGGAATGCGGAGTTTAACCTAGATAAACGTTTCTGTCTTAGAGGAAGAAGAGATTGATGCCACAACAAAAGTCGCTCGTTCGACTTAGCCGCGATTTCTACCTTCTTCTTTTTTTTTGTTCACCTTTGTCGCTCTTCCGCCCGCTCCCCGTTCCCGACGCGAGTGAAACGCGGAGGGGAGCGCGGCTCTTCAAGTTCATCGATTCGCCTCGGTCAGAAGCAGCCTCTCGGACAACCACTTCGTCCCAGTTCGTTCTTATTTTACATGCACCCGCGGCGTCACGGATCGTTTCCGGTTTTTCTTGTGCATCGGCGCTTGGAATGCGGCGCGCTGTCGGCCAGCTTCTGTGGTTCCGTTCCTCGGGTATTGCTCCGCGTTTCGATAACCGTACGCGAATGAAAGTTCGAGGGGCATGATTCAAGACATGATTCACCGGCTTGGAAACTACAGACCTCTGTTTCAGTGCTGGTCATATTAACGCGCGACGCAGTACCTATGTGCATAGTCATTTGGCAGCCTGCGGGGAAGCTTGAAATAGAAAATAAAGTGCTATTTATCGGGAAACTTGAATCAGGCGTTATCAGAACAGCGCTGCGTTTATGCAGTTATTAATTTCTTCCTCTTTTACTCCGACTTCGTTTAACTTCCTAACTAGGCGTTTGAAACCCCCGTAATGTCTCACGCAGGGCCAAAAGTGCCATTTACTTCGAACAGAACGAATTAATTCCGGTGTAGTCGGTTTGAAATGCAGAAACAGTCCTTCTGGCAGGAGAATGATCCAGTCAGCAAGTTCAATTCTCGCGCAACAATAATAAATCGTATCCTTTTAGCTATCTAAGCTAAAGCCAGGCCTGCTTTGGTGCTCTAACTTTCCCAGCCACTCTTCTAAATTATATCATCGCTCGTTAAACACGTTCATTCATTAAAACCACCTCACAATGAACTCCTGCCTCTCTTGCTCTTCTTGCGCTCCCGGTAGTTAACATCTTTTTTTACAAAGAGCTCGCGTATCAAGACCACCGGACTTGTTTCTTTCACAGACACACGACGTGCTTCTCATTAAACCGTTAAGGACGCCAGACATCAGACACGCGGAAACAAAGAGGCTGGGATACACGCGAGGAAAGGAGACAGAGAAGGACTGGCACCTGATCGGCTCGATCGACAGGCAGTCGTTAACCCGCCAATTTGCAGGAATTTCGTGGGTACCGAACGGGGAACGGTGGTGATCATCCGCGGAGGAACACAACGGACGTTGTTCATATGTAGGTGAACAACTCGTTCGACCAGTCCTCGGTAAACTGTTATATGCACTGGCACTATGCCATCCGCTGAAAACCCATTTCTAGCAGCAATGCCAGCGAGTTGCGTGCCTGGGACGTAATTGTAAGCAGTGGTGAAAAAAGAAATACGAGCAGACAAGGGTTTCCTCAAACGCGATCGACGGCTCGGAAAGCGCGCGTGTCGATTCGAGGTAACGTGGCCGCGATAATTTTCCACCTCCCGTCCAGGCTCGTTACCTTTTGTCCACTTACATTCGTGAGATCGCGGATATGGGCATTCGCCGACAATTAATCAAATGGTTACGCCGCTTCGAGGAACTGCGTACGTGGGACGCTGGAGGTGAGACAACGCGATTTCACGCGGGGCTACGATTCAATAGCGAACAGAACGGTTAGGAAGGTTCCTTTCAATGCGTTCTGTAATTCCTGGAGTTGCTGCGAGGTGGGATCCAGTTCGAATACCTTCGATAAAGTGCTTCGAGGGAAAATTCTGAGATCCGGTTAATGAATCCAGAGGGAACCTTTATGGAGAACAATTGCTTGTTGTATGCAAATGTCGACCGCAATGAGGGCGCAACGAATCTTGGGATCCGTTAAATCGCCTACCACTGCGCTCGATTATGCGGGGGTGTGTGAATTTCAACGACACTGTGCGGACCTTTCCATGCACGGGCCAGCGAAGGAGAGATTTGTAAGTTTCTGAAATGACGCAAGTGTTTGCAGAAATACAAGCTTGCTGGTGAAAGATAGTGGTAATTGAGAGGATGTGGTAAAGTTACGTATGCCAATAAATTACGTTTTTGTATCTTATTAGTTAATACGTAATGGTTTATATTAAAAAGAAATAAGATTGGTTTCTACTTAATTCGCTAGTGCGAATTGTTTTTCTCGCAATTTTAAATGCATTTCAGTTTCTTTGCAATAAACCCCTTGCTGTGATTATTGTTCCGGGTTTTCAGGCGCTATAAGAAATAACCGTTATCCTTCGTAAATGAGATAACGGTTTTGGCATATATTTTTCTCATACATTTTTAAACAGCTACTGACCCGGCGATGTCTGAATGTCTGTAAGCCCATTTTATAAAATTTCGTATCCTATAGCAGCTCGATGGTAGTAAAAAGTGTAAATTAAACAAGTGAAATTTTTAAAAAAGTACGTTTCCGAGTTGCGACTGAAAAAACGGCGCTTTATGTATATCAATCTAATTAGATTTCTGTTATAATTACAACTCAACTGATTAGGAGTTTCTTTTCTTATCATTCATACACAATTCGAAAGAAAGGAGTTGCATTCGGAAAGAAAACTAAATTTCGGTATTTTTATCGAGTACTGAAATGCGAGATTGAGAATGGGAACGATTAAAACGAAACTGGTCGCAGAATTTATGTTCGTGATTGCTGAGCAAAAACTCGATCCAAGCAGCCAAGAACGGGTAAACTTGATCATGCCTAGCCATTGAAAAGCCCAGGCTACGGATACCAGTACATGACCACAAACAAACCGATAACCATCTAGGTTAAACACTTTCATCCTGTCGACCTCTTGCCAAAGGCGGCTAAAATACTCGTCAACTGATTTACGAGACGCCTGGCAAATGAATTTTTCATAAAATACGCATTGACTTCTAATTAATAGTTCCCCGCTCCACGATTGCGCAACGTGGGCGGCATCGTTACGCATTTCCAAATGTCCACCGCGTGGAAACGGTACCCCGGTGAATGACACCGACACGAAGATCAGTAGCCGAAGATCAGCCGAAACATCCACCGGGCCCACGATGGGCACAAGTTAGAGGAACAATCGCTGCGTGTGTAGTGATTAGTCGCGCTTGCCGTAATTATAGCAATTACCTCAGTGGCCCGTGATCGTCTAACGTTTACCGCGTTTCGAGATCGAGCATCTGCTCCCGGCGAATTAAAATGTTGGCTAACGTGGGGTGCAATCAGGGAATTTACGGAAACTGTGTGTAATCGAGTGTTTTCACAGTTACAGATATTAATTCCGGAGAAATGCTAAGGCGGGAAGAGGCGTTCATCCCGGATCAGTGGGATCAACACAAACCGCAATGACTTAATTCCCGGAACGACCCAGACGAGGGGTACTTTTATACCTTCGCGTCTGTTTTACATAGCACGTGCACCATTTCTCTCTGGAGGATTGTCCTTCTGAACCGGCAGCGGTGTTAAACCAACCACTGCTAATCGCCCGGCGAATTTCTACGCGTTTCTTGCTCAAGACTATCACTGGCGACACTGGATAAGATCCTCCGAAGTTACGCCTCGATAAAAAACGTCAGAGAAGTGAGGTCTGATTTTATAGTGACCGTTCACCGTTCTCGGAAGTATTCGAGCGACACTCGGACAGTGAGAGCAGAGACGGGCACCAGTCGCGTGGCACATCGGATAGCAAGTGAAACCGACTCCAGAGACAACAGCCTCGCCTGGCATTTACTTTGACATTTATCAGGGTAGACTCGTCCTGGTGAGAGCATAAAAAAAAAAAGTCTCGCGGCTCGTGGGAAAAACATGATCGTCCCAGGTGTATCGCCGCCTACGGCTCGTCACGTTCCGGCCAGGACGATTCTACTCGGAGGACCGGTACACCGTAAGAGCATCCAACACATCACCGTCTGTCACTGTCCATCGGTAGGTTACTCGTTCCACATATAAGGCACACTTCACTCGCGACTACCTGCCGGGTTGGCGCGCGAAAATCCGCGCGGCGTGGATGTCACGCGGTCGAAAGAAACCGAGCGTATGGAGAGAAAAAAGTCCCGGCGTGCGGTGGGCCGGGTGAGGGCATCGAAGAAACGGGAAGAACGAGAAAGGACGATGAAACCGGGTGGAAACGGCGGCAGAGGAGGCAGCGAGAGGAAGGTCGAGGACCGTGAAACGAGGATAACGATACCGGCACCGGCTGCAGGAGGGAAGGGTGACGACGAACGCGCGAGGCAAGAAGGAGGAACAGCCGGCTGGGGTAAAGGCAGAAACAAGCTTGCAGGCGTATCAGACAGAAGAGGATAGTAGAAGAGCTTAGATGATGACTCACCGTTCTTCCTACCGGCAGACTGCGTGACGCGTATGGCGAGCGAGGCGCGCGTGCACGCGAAAATCGTCGCCAGGGCGAGGATCGCGTGGCCACCGTACAGTCTCATGGTCGAGCCCTGGTCCCAGTGATCTCTCTCTCTCTCTCCGCGGCTCAGCAACTAGATCTCCGTACTTCTGGCAAGACTTGCTGAGGCAATGGCTCAGCGCCGACTGAGACGTTCTTTGTGCTCGCCGCTCTATCTGGACTGTCACTCCTCCCTCTTTATTCCCCCCTTGTTTCCTTCTCTGTTGTCGGGTTTTCACACCGTTCGCCGGTATCCCCAGGGAGCGAACCGGCCCCGCGACGGCGATGATGACGGACGGGCCGCGATGGTCACTTTTAAAAAAAATCCCGAATTCCCGCGGAGGCGCGCGTCGTCCTATCGGCTGTTATCCGACTGGTCGTGATCCACCGTGCCTGCTCTTGTACACCTATTTAAAACCTATCGCTCCACCTCGCGCTCCTTACCATTGGCTCCTGCCCCAATTCCTTGTCCAATGATACACTCTCGCGCGCGTTCACCTCCTTTTCAGATCGAGACGTACGCGGCCGGCCGGAGTGGTGGCAGAAAGCGTCGGGTAGTAGGTGGGTAGGTGGTGGCCGTCTACCAGGTAGGTGGTAATATCTCCGGATGTTTGGAAGGCGCCGCGCTAATAATCACCACCGAGCACTGGAAAAGTGACGTTCAATGTTCTCCCTCTCACCCCCCCCCCCCCCCCTCTCCCCACCCCTGACGCCGTTCCCGCCGACTTCTACAGGCTCGATGAAGGTGAAGGGGTTTTAGGTGGGGTTCGCGGCTCAGCCAAGATCGCTATGCTAACTCTCCTGGCTTTCCTTGCCCGCAACCCGTCTACGTGTCCGTTTTACAGTCTGACGATGGTTCGCTTCGCTCTGTCTGATAATTGTGCAGGTGGTGGGGCCCGGGCACCCTGTCTTGGACAGGCAAGAGATAGACGTCGGGACCGTTTCGGAAGCTTCTTCGCGCGGATACACGTTTCGCGATCGGAGTAGGCTATTTTTTATATGCCTAGCAGGAGCAGGGGTATGTTGATAAATTGTGGGTAGGAGGAATGTGGTTATATCTTAGGTGAAGGTGGTGCGGTTGGATAGCGGGACCTAAGAGCCTAAGGATAAGAGGCTGCGTAGTGTTGGGACATTGTTTTATGAAGCAGAGTGTAGCACAAGTACTCCATTATATTTCGTCCACCTATGATGTTTTGGCAGTGGACCCTTGAACTGTGCCATCACTCGGTATTTCCCTGTCTATCGAACAAGGGGCTTAAGATTGGCTGAAATATCGTCCTGGAGCTAGTCTAGAGGTTCGACGTTGAACAGACTTGTCCCAGATTATACGGTTCCGCTCGATATACCTATAAATATTGTTGGACAGGTACCATTTATTGGTGGATGAAAAATCATGCGATCAATAAACGCTAGCAATACACCGAAGAGTTTCGAAAGCGTTCGAATAACGCGACGACTAGTGAGATTTATTCAAGTGGTACGCATATTTACCGGGCCTCTCGAATCGGGTAAAGATATTCGCTTCGCGGCTCGATCTGATCTTCGATTTCTCCTTTCTACGTCTTTCCCGATCAAAAAATCTCTTCGATCCGCCTTAATGGGCGGTCGTTTTGATTTTTAAGAACGCGAACACGACGCTGGTCGAAAACATTCGGCTTCGATGCGGTACGATCGGCTTCTAATCGCGGGAAATATTTCTTTCGAGTCGTTCGAGGAGAAAAGCAAGGAATGCTGGACCCGTTAAGGTATTTACATTCCATCTCTGATCGCCCAGACTTCCGCAGTGGACACAGTCTGGTGGCAGCTTCTTTAAATCACCGACTTTCGATGCTTAACTGGGATTTACGATCAATTATACTGGTCGACTGTCAGTTACACGTGAATACGAGATAGCCTGTGATCGTTTCGAGGATTAATCATCCTTGACGCGGGGATTAAAACGTTATGAGAAGACTAAGAGAACGTTCTAGCCGATATGAATAACTGCCGAATGGTATTAAGACCGAGAACTTTAGGCACACCTGTTGCAGACGCTAATTAGAAGGGAATTTGTAAATGAAGCGACTCTCATACTCAATTAGGAATCACAGTCATCTTCGGCATGGACGTTTGCCATCGAATGTGTTAATTTTTGTGGGGTAACCATTTACTATACATCTCTTCCACAAGCAACCCTTCAAACTTCTCATCTACGACCACATTTCCGAAGAATTCCATAAATCATTCGATCGATACCCTTTAAGGTTTCCAAATGCAACCTATGTCCTATTGGAACGTCGTCACAGCATGAATGCGTCATGTCTTATGATGAAACCAATTGCGGTCCGACGAAACGTTTGAGTCATTTTTCAGGACACAATTTACACCACAGGAGTTTCAAACCGTTGTTTTGTCTTTCCAACGATATAATTGTGGCAGTCAGAGCAACAACGGACCAACCCACATTAAAAAAAAATTTTTTTCCCTATTTTATATGGTTAGGGTAAGCAGGCCAGTAGCTGGGCAGTTTAGCTGGTTCCGAAGTTTACATCAAGGTGTTTCTTATAAATATCTGTTGTATTAAAAGGAAACCAAAAGCTTTGCACGTAAAAATGTACAAATTTAAAGTAAAAAAACCGCAAGTAAAAAAATTTATTTAAGGATAAAATGATGAAAACTCAACTCATAGCCTATATTCCAGATGGACAGTCCCGAACCAATAGATGGACGGGTGTCTGGCTAGATTTATTAGCTACAGTAGGTACCTAGATTAAGTTATTTTTTGTTAAAATATAGTTTATTTCACCAAAACTGAAAACGTATGGAGACTTCATTGTCAGAAAACGGTGCAACAGGTTATAGTCCCAGGCCGCAAATAAAGTGAGGTTATCTGTAGCCTAAAGTGGCCAGATGTCAACGCATGAAGTGACTCGCGCATGGTGGCGTGAAATCGTACATACAAATACATTTTTCGCATACAAGAATTCGTTTCGATAAATATGATAATGTTTTATAAAACCAGAAACGTTTTCTCTACAAAATAAAAAACAATAATGTAGATTAAAACTCTAGTTCTTTGCTGCTGGTCCCGTCCAGCTACTGGCCTGCTTACCCTAGTAGAGCCTATTGGAACACGTTATTGCTACTATTTCAATTTCGAAAAAAAATGTGTGTTAGTCCATTGTTGCTCTGACTGCCTCATATACATGTATAAATTTCCACAAGACGAAGATTGAAGAATTAGAGCAGCGAAAGCCTTAAACATCCCATAAAGAGGAAAGTCGATATTGAAAAAAGTCTTTACCCCGCGTTGCTCTTTACACTCGCCCATTAAAAGTCACCAAATTACTCGAAAGTGACAGTTACCGATGAATCGCAGGAGACTGGTGGGATCTTTCCTTGCACCGCAATGCACTTTCTTTCGGAGCGAACCTCGTCTCAATGAAACGCAGAATGCGTAGCCCGTTCATAATTGGTTTATTGGGTCCAAAGGCCGTGGTGATTAAACCAGTTTCGCGGTGCGCGCCGAGTAATTGTTTCCGCTATTTGTTATAGCCGTTGTACTACGCGACTCGCGGTGGAACCTCTCAGCAGTAGCCGGCAGGTTTGGAACGTGTCGAAGCGATTGGTCACGTAAGACAAGTCTGACAGGGCTGTGCGTGTTTATCGTGGACCTCCTGCCCGAGTTCTTGCCAAACGTTGCCTCGCGCGATGGATAGAGACAGAGAGAGGAAGATCGACGGTAATCGCCTGAACGATGCACGAAGGATGTGACATTTCGCGCCTACCGACCAAATCTTGCCCGCTGCAAGCCTGCAGCGGCTTATCGATTACGGATCGTAGCCGTCCGTGAAATTACACGGCAATAACTATAAACCAAATCACGGCCGTCCCGTGTACTCGGGTGCTACATGAACGCTACACGTAGGTACTTGAGCGTTTTCTAGACTGGAATGTTGCAGGGAACACGCGTGTTCCCGCGAATTTTTCCTAATTTCATTATCTCCATGCGGGAACAGCGCGCCATAATTCATAGGAGACTAGCACGTCTCTATAGCTAATTATTCGCCGAGTATATAAACTACTCACGACCCGATACTCACCGTATTCCTCATACACAGTGTCCAAACATGGCGCAACCACCGCGAATATAATTTCTCAGCATCGAACTGGTATAAAATACAGAATAATTATTGTTTCTTACGAAAAGTGACCTTTAAGGTAAAGGTGGTTAGTGATACTTGTCTGTACTCTGTCGCCAATAAATCACTTCTCTGAGCTGTGATTATAGTTGACACGGTATGCTGAACACCCTGTAGAAGAAGACAACGAAAGGAGCGCATGTACCAGCGGGTTTGCAAGTTCATTTCCACGGTGGAAAGGGAAACCCTCGAAAATGGGAGACACTCGGGTGAACGTAGGAGGGGCGGAGGGGGGTGGGCGAAAGGCGTCGTAAATTACAAATGAAAGAAACCAAAACGATGGTAGGCGATAATTAGAGAGGCGCGAAGAGCGACGGAAGGAAGGAAAATCGCCAGCGGGTCGCTGGGAATCCAGAGCGCTTTTCTCTTTGAAAAGGAAAGCAACGAAGGAAAGCACCCCGCGTAGACAGCGCGCGGCGTGCCAGCGAAAAGTGATTTAGATCGGGCACGCGACGCATTCCAACGACCATCAGACGAACACCGTTTCTCAAGCTATTTATGGGCATCCACGTTCCATCATGGAATTGTCATAAAAGAAACTTCGCCAAAGGTGGTTAAAAGCGACCAACGGGGGTAGATTGCGAAGGAAATTTCAATTCGTTAGTGAAATGATCTCAACGCACGCCTATTCGATATCTTGGTGGGGTATATATTGTTAAAGCTATCGCTGTTCGAGCATTCAGACCACCTACTTAGAGGTCGGCAGACGTAACCGTGGCATGTTCAATCGCCATTTCCATAGAAATCGAAAGGGAATCGTTGCCAGCCTGGACGATGCAGATCGCCGCTTGACACTTTCCATCGTCGCCCGAACACCGCTGAAATACAGTTCCGTTCTCTCTGATACGTGCCCAGAGTGAATGGAACCGAACCAGCCGACCAGTTTGCGCCAGATAAACGCGTTTCATTTCTCATTTCGTTTCATCTCCCTTCTTCTTGGTCCGGACAAGCAAGCCATCTAACTTTGCACGGCCACTTTCCGTAACACTTACGCAACTTTCCTTTAATTAGGCCAAGCAGAATTCTTAAAGAAACGCACGATTTTCACGCGTACCGGTTGTTCATGATTTGTGGGCGGATAAGTAGTTCACATTTCCAGGCTTTTACCAGTGGACTGTGAAATACCTAATGTTATCGGCGATCAGTTCGTTCTTTATCGTACGTACTGCTTCCAAGTACATAAATGCAACTTTTTGACAAGAGGATCGAGACTGGAACCGAATGTGAATATGTTTCTTCCGCGTGTACCTATCGTATCTGGAAGTTAGTAGCTACCACATATCGCGCGGCAGATGCGCCCGATTATATTTCCCTCCGCCTGGATTAACTCACACTTTCCCCGCGAAGAATTTAACGAAAAAGCAAAGTCCCCTGGTCTCTGTTTTACCAGCAGCTTTTTGTCACCGTGAAAGTTTAAACGTATTATGAAACAATGTTTCTTCGTCGCGATTCGACTAATTGTTAAATCACCGTGGCGGTCGCAGACGCGAAAAGCACGGTCCAGTTCAGATTATGACTTCACTTCCACGGAAGTGCTACCGAACTTGCATAATACTGTCAATCCAGATCGTTGCGACTGTAACGGTGTAATATAAAAGTGAGAGGCGGTCTGCGATTGTCAACATATTCCTGTAGGCTCGAGTAAATCGCGGATTCGGATATCTTCGCGGTTGAAGCAACCCTGTGCATGATCGTTGGCAGGCACGAGTACTTTCGTAGATCCTACACTGGCAAAATTTCCATCCGCCTTCCCAGAAACGTTTCTTGCGCCCAAAGAATGGCAAACCATGTTAAATTGTTCTCTATTCAACCGTGCACCTCCAACAAAAGAACAAGTGACAAGCGTTAATGTCGTAATCCTTGGTGAACCGGTGATTGACAGCTATATCTATGGAAGAATGTAACGTTTTACGTCGCGATGCATATAACCGACTTTTAGTTTCATCATAGAATTGCTCCACATTTAACGAACTTCTTGCCGCGGTTTCCTTCGCATTCAGCAACCCGCTCGACTGATTAGCTCGGGCTTTCGATTAAAGGTAAATGTACCGTAGAACGTACGCAGAATTTTGTAAGATTCGCTGTACATGCTGTTTTCAATAACCTCAACGATCTATAAAATTATAGCCTGTTAGGTTGATATCAGAACGAAAGTAGTCTTTGTTTTTGTCGATCCAATGTTGGATTAAAATAATGGCAGGTCGAATGATCAATGAAATAAGACAAACTTCCTTTCAATACTGTACTCACTCTCTACGTCTTCAATATACGAGAAGAATTCATCTGGCATAAGACAAACATCTCGGAGATAACTAAATGTAAATAATGGAAATAGTTCTGAGAGAGATGAGAGACATTTGTGTCATGAGAGTCCAATTTCATGAAAGTAATGACAAACTATTGAAATAATTGTCTCTTGAGATTAAAGTCTCTTGTGAGCCACGATACTTTTGTCTCATCGTGTATTTGTATCTTAAGAGTACGTTTATGTTGGAGCTGCGATAAACAATCAGGGCATTGATGAGAGCGAAGCGTATAAATACATTCTACAGTTTTATAATGGAAGTGTGAGCAGAGAGCAGAGCTATGCTTACTACTTACAATTAGATGACCAGCGATAGAAGCGTCGGGAACCAAATATTACTTTTTCTTCGCTATTATCGCCGTTTTCATCGTTGCTACATAACAGATTTTCACCACAACAGACTTGTTTCAGATAAGTTATGAGATGAAGTAGGCGTTAAATTAAATACAACACAATGTTTACGTTTATGTACTGCGTAGACTTTTGCCGATCTACCATTTTACGGAACTTGATATTAAGTAGTTTTAAGTGGTAAGGTTAACAACAGCTAACAGTTGTACCTCGCCTTTTGCACTCTTCTACTCTTATATGTATGTGCTACAATATATAAATTCTAACTATGTAGCCTTTTCCTTGTTCTTTCTCGTTTTCTTATATATTTTTTTTTTAATGTCTACTGTGCAATAAAGAATTAGTATACTAATATTTATATGTATTATACTAATAATTCTTCTGTAGAATCACTCATGTTTAAATGGTTCATCTTTGCGAAATCTTAAACGACTGAAACTGTACTATTATCACACCTCCACTATAAACACACCAAGAAACGATATTTTTGAGCAGCTTTTATCGACGTCTGATCGACGCACTTATAGTTTCTATCGCAGCTCCAAGATAAACGGACCCTATCAGAAATTGATCGAGTCAAGGGTAGCAAACTTTGAATAGTTGCCAGATTTCCAGATCACCTCTAGTTCTTAGGAAATGAAAAGTTTTAATTTTCCAGATGAAAGAAATGCGAGAGTCTTTAAAATTAATTGACATAAGGTGAATGTCCCCATTAGTGACCAATTATTCATTTATTATTGTTTATTACAATACAGAAAGCGAAATATCAACCAAAAAGTTCAGAAATTATAATTAAAGCCTATGTAATTTATTGTTTCAGCTTTAAGTAAATTCACATGTAAATTAGGAGTTGGTCATTGACACGAAAGTTGACAGATTCTAATAACGTGAGGTTATACTACAGATATCATTAAACTCGCAAATTTTACAATAAAAATACATGGATCCATACAGTTACTTACTCAAATTAACTAGAAATATATACAGAATTATAAAATAAAAAGAAAATATTCATTTTCTTTCATTATTGTAGCAAAAAATCGAAAATAGTACAAGTTGGTCAATAAAGGGGACATCAGGTCCAACATAATTTTCACCATAATTTTTGTGTATATAGTCAAATATCACTCTAAAACTAATTTGATTAAGAAACTAGATACTTCAAAAAATACAATGATCCATACTTTACTCAAACATTGTCGTATATTAGTAAAGAAATTACTATTTCGAACCAGTCACACTCTTAAGCGGTCGCTAATGGGGACATTTACCTTACCTATGCAGAAAATGAAGCTTTAAGTAATCATAACACTGTACTCTAGCATTTCATAACACTCTACAGTCTAGACATTGAGAATCCTTCGTGAGATGTTAAATAGATCTATTTCTGGACGGATATTCTCAATTCTGTTCGTTAATACCCAACATGCATCGGTAACATTAAGCCCGCAGAGCCTTTCAAATCATCCAGCATTTGATTTATGCACCCAGACATAATATCTCCCTATTACGATCTAACCGCACCGAAGGCGCCGAACGAGAGAGGCAGCATACACGCTCCAATCCCGTCTAAAGCGTATCACTCGCGAGCCTTTCGTGGGGTTAGATAACACACAAGCTGGGAACTCGCTGTGGATTTTCGGTTGCATTTCAATGTTACGGATTGCCGGTCTCCGAGTAAAAGCGTTCGACGTCCACGCGTACGGGCACTCCGATCTGTTCCTGGTACACGGGCACATTGTGAATGTGGAGATCGTGACTGTGTTACTATCGATCCCTAGGATCGTGGCTGAATAGAAGGTGCACGGACAATGACGTAACGAGCGGGCGATTGCAGAATAACGAGACCAGATTCTCGATCAAATGTAGCGCAACCGGATGAATGTTCCTGGTCGGCTATGTCTTCCGAGTATGAGGCCGAAACGAAAAGAAAAACCTGCCGCAGCACTTCCCGTATTCTCCAGCCCTATTCCTCGCCTCATTTTCAAATCGGGCGCAGTCTAAATCGCCGTAATCGAATTCGCTCTTATTGCCTGCTTGATGCCGCGGTGAAGCAGAATCCTACGAATTCCTTTCGCCTGGGAGCATCGATCATAGCGATGGTCTGAACATCAGCTTGCTAGTTGTCAGCTTCGCTGCCCCGCCGAGGGTTTTACTCGATTCAAACAAAATCACCTCACCTCCTTTACTTTACTTCTACTTTTTTAGTTTTAGGCGTAGTTTAGTTTGGTTTTTGTCTCTAGTCTTAGTTTTAGTTCTTTCTTTTCAAGTTTTTCATGATATGCGCTTGGTCTGTATGCTATTACGAGGTTAGGCCTAATAACAGCTTTAGCCGAGCCTCGCCTTTTCACCATTCTGTGTTTTAATTTGGTGAAATAAAGACGGAAAATAAAAAAAATATATAAAAAAATGCAAGTATTCTGTGTCGGTTAAAGGGTAGAGATGGAGCACGTCGATTTCTGAGAAATTTTTCAGTGACCCGGCAGGAGAGACGTTTGACTGTTGAGATATTTAGTAGGTAAATATCATGTAGAAAATGAAAACGTTGCTTTTTTGCTGTAGGTCCAACTGCTTTGCAGTTATCTTGCGCACCAATTTGACGCGCCCGAAAGAGAAGCTCGCGTGGACCAGTCCCAGCGAAGCCATTTTGTTCGAAGGAAAGAAAAACAAATTTTTTCGGCGTACTTCAATAGATTTTTCACTTTCTTCACCATTTTCTAAAAAAAAATCTTAAAGTGGCGTAACCCTTTAAAGTCATCCCGGAATGTCGCTCCAGTCACTTTCTACAGGTGCATTTAGTCCCCCCTCTTTTGAAACACGTATAATATAAGTAATATCGAATGAAAGAGAGTAGATTTTCCCGGTTCATTACCACGACGCGGGGTCGATGGAATTCCCGGAGTTCCCAGCATTTTCCAAGCAGACCTGTTCTCCAAAAGTGGCAGGTGACCCCTCCGGGAGGAACTAGGAAAAATAGCGAACGAGTCCGGAAAATCCAATTAGCGTTCTGGCGGCACCGCGAGGTATCGGGCCAGCGGAACAAGCGCGCTTATGTAAATGGCCGGAACATGAAGAACGTCGTTGGTAGCGGGCCCAAGATTGAACCGTGTTTCCGGGCGCGCGTAATTCGACGCACATTCAAGGAGCCCGACCTAATTGCGCAACGTTTAGCCGTTGCCAAGTTAATGGAAAGCAATTACAGCCGATCGAATATACTATCGGGCCGGGGTAAATCATAGCTGTCTCCAGGAGCGGAGGAAAAAGGATCGACTCGACCGCGGATCGTACGCCGTGTTGGTTTTAATTTCACGTCCGACGCGTGTACGTGACTGGCCAGTCCCCGTTTCATGCACCGTGGAAGCTCCGTGCGTGCACACACCCGCGAAAAACACTTTCTTCGAGGATTTCTCTGCATGCCCGATGTACATACCGACGTATACGGCTATTAAGTTGGGAACAAAAAGACAGTGGTACAATTGGCTGCCACTTAAGTGCGTATATACAGAAAGGCTTCCGAGGGAAAAGTTCTTTCACGCCTTCTCGTTATGAAGGTTGAAACGCAGCGGATGTTACTGCAAGGAAAGGGCGGAAGGAGTGGGTTTGATCGATGGAAATGGGATTACAATGATCATTGCCAAAATGGACCTAAAGTTACAGCAGGCATGGCAGAGTTCTCAAATTCCGTGCTGTTTTTTTTTTTTTTAATTAGCATTGACACGAACACTTGATCAAAAGTCGAGCTCACTTACAGTCACTCGTTCCGGAGTTGATGTGCCATCGCTGGTGACTTTTGTCGACAGTTTAACACGGTGAACCGTAACCGTGCATTCACAATAACGAATTCACTCTTCGCGAACCAAATGATCTTTGGTTAAAAGCTATTCCTCCAGTCATCGTTGTACGCGATGGATCTACATAGTTTGTGTCGGTGGCAGCGTATTGATCAACGCGGGGCACAGCATGCGGCGCCTTGGATCTCACGAAATAGATTTCCTCGTAGCTGACAATAGCCCTGATTCGCTCACAACCGAAGACAGGTTAGTGGAGCTTGGTCACAGTTACATAATTCCTTCGTTAATCCGTTGATCAACTTACCTATAATCTCCTTTATTCAAAGCCATCAGATCTGTCCATGCACGTTCCGTAGTAATGGTTACGCGCGAGTTATTTGTTCACCGTGCAGAGAGTACGAAAGAGAATATTACAGAAATCTTTGTCATTTTTATGCCTATTCATTATGCTAATGATCCATGATAAAACCATTGGCACTCGCGTAGTGGATAGCAGTAGGTGTTATGCCGCCATTAAATTATCATTTGTAACAGGAACTCAGCTGCAATTACGTTGATTAAAGAGCGAGAAATGCTAATAGTGATTAAACGAATTGTGGAAAGCTTATTGACCTTCTATCTTAGAAATCGAATGGGATTCCGCCTTAAAGCAGCAAATTAAATAAAAAGTCACTATTCCCCCACACATAATTCTGTCAAAATATGTATGATCCCACTGAGTGGCAGAAGATTCTTCACGTTTGCGTGAGAGCATCGTAGATCGTTGATTAATTAGGGCGAGATCCAGAACGAAACCGAGAGCTATCGACAGAATGTCGCATCATTAAGGTCGCAAGAAATTACGCTGCAGCTTCCGCATTGCGAGTTACCTCGTTACACCGGTCCTTTAAATTTTAATTGAATATCAAGGGGACGGTCACATTAATCACGTTGCCCACAGTGTTATCGAGCCTCTGCGCTATCTTCGACAGCATCTGTTCCGAGAAGTTAACAAAAACGTTGAATAACGTCGAGTCTATAAATCCACTAAGAAACACTTTCTAACGGAACGGCTGCGTTGAAACGGTAACAGTGTTTCCAATCGCTCTGCAATTGGTAATTAATAACGCTAATTAACGACGATTGGCTTGGACGTGACACGGGGTTACATAAAATCGAATTGACGTGATCGTTGTGCATAGAATAGTAGCATTCGTTTAAGCAACGAAGTCGTATGCGTTAGTGGACTGGCCAGCAAACTTATATCGCGATAAGTAAATTCAAAATTCAAATAATTTAAATGTAGATTGTAAAACAGCTTTTAAGCTATCCCAACGAAACCTATATACAAATATTGTCCCCCGTTTCAGTTTTCTGCGTCCCGTTCCTATTTCTTCGCGCGATCCCGTGGGAAATTAATGGTGATAGACAAACGTATTCAATCGACGCAGAGTCGCCAACTCGCGGAGATAGTTTGTCGATTTATAAATTGGTCTCGCGACTGCGGAAAGACCGTGGTCGCCGGTTATATATTTAGTTTATCTTCATAGAGGAAATAAGAGAAACAGGGTAATACTAAATCGTCAGGCTTCTTAAAGATGTTGAGCAGATAGTTTTGATTATTTCATCTTGTTAGATGATAGCGAATAGTATGTGGAAGAGTAAGTGGGAAAACCTCAAGGGAGAAGTATACTGCCCTCCTTAGTTAAAATAGACTAACCAGCATTTTTCCATTTTTCAAGAAATGTTGACATATTTAGAGCACCATACTCTTTTGGCTATTGTCTTTTACCTTTTAAGTAAAGTTCGAAAACCCTACGTGCTTCGTAGAGATCTAGAAACAGTTTAATATATTTATTTTTTTTTACATGGACGGCACAAAGAAATTAGTAAAACTTCAGTTTTCTCGGATGTTTCGAAATGATACTAGATAGGGCACTTTAACTAAAGAGGGCAGTGTATGGATTCTCATTTTTTTCCGTTTATTGTTCAGTTATAGTTCAATAAAATGATAACTTCGCATGCGTAGGGGAGACCGGGGCAGATTGTAACAAAAAAAGGTTTTCACAGTTTTTTCTCGAAAGTGTTTTCCTCAATCAGGAAATAATTTCCGTGACTTACTACTTACATATTTGGTGAACTCATTGAGTGTAACTACGTGACAAAATCTTGGACACTTAGATATCCAGCTTCATCTTAAACAAATCTGAACCTTCTTTACAATGTGCTCCAGTCCGGGGTAAATTGTATTAAAATATTTTACTTATTGAAATACAAATATGAACATAAATAAACATTTCTAAAAAATATAAATGAAAACACAGATCATTATTAAACATTTTATATATATGAGTTGAACATGCATTGCTTATTCATCCGATTCTATCAAAATCTTCTTCGCTTTCTTTACTTTTGCCTTCATACTTTTTTTTCTACTATTTGGATTCTCGATTGTTCTGTTGTTCGTCTAGAGCACCTTTTTCCGGTGTGTAAGCAAATAGCATGTTTGCTTTATCACCATTTAGAGCGGAGTACGTAGTAACATCTTACAATTTACCCCGAGCTTGAATTTTTGCGTTTTATCTCAGCAAACGAGAAATTAATCATCAAATTACTAAAATACGTACACCTTATAATAAACCAATGTGTACTGATTCGTTTGCGACAAAGAAGCAAAAATTCACACGGTTTCTAATGACGGTTAATTGAAATAAAGGTCCTAAGACAAAATATACTTACATGCTCTAAATACTAAAATTCTGCGCTATAACCACAAAATGAATACATAACGCTCGTTTGTGTCACTAAAACCAACGGTGCTAATATCGTCAAGCAACTCTCGCATACTCTGGTTTACCAGATTGTCGTTCAAAAGATTTTACTTATATTACAATTTACCCCGTATTACAACCTACCCCGGTCTCCTCTACTGTGTATCTTGTGCACCGCTAGCACCCTCACACGTCTTCTTCTTGTGAATGCGACAATAGATTATGGTGTCTCCGCGCACGGTGGGTTGGCTACGAAATCACAGGTACCTATCTGTGAATTATAGTATTGGTTTTGTCTACACGCCATTATTATTTTTCCATTGCCGTCCCATAGATAGTAATGTTTACAATCGCCTTCAATAAGGGAAGTGCACTGTACGTTGTCAATGCAATCCGGTGGTCTAGTCGGCGTATTAGTACTCCTATCTGTACTTGTACCTGATGGTGTACTTGTACCTGGTGTTGTATCCGTGTTATCAGTGGGAACTGTTACTGGTGGTGTACTTGTACCCGGTGTTGCAGTTGGATTGTCGCAAGGTGGATTTGGGGACCAAAGGCACAATTCCAGTGTCGGGTCGAAGTAAGTTTGCTTATCGGCTATTATTGGGCAGATCGTTAGACGTGGAATTGCAAAAATGCACTGGTAATATCTGGTGGAATTTGTCTCGTCAGGAATTCTGCCCATCATGTGCCAAATAGAGCATTTTGGTATCCCTTCAGATACAACATTCGCCACTGTGGCCACGACGACCAGCGCCAGTAAATATATTACTGAAATTCGTAAAAGGAAAAACGTCGTAATTGGGTATTACACTCCTGCGAATGTACATGTTACTGATTTTGACTTTTCTAAAAGACAATCAACTGCAAAGATATGTTTGAACTGATACTTATGGCCAATTCAATTCTGAACGAACACTTATTCTTCAATTTTCACTCATCTATCTGAGTTTCTTTACCAACAACAATTTCAACTTTTCATTATACTTACACTTCATAATGTAGAACACGTAATTATTGACATTAAAGGATCTCCGACTACTGTCGTTTATTCCACGACCAACTGTGTCTTTCAAGCATGCACAAGTGTTTTTATACTATGCGAAACGTTATCACTAATTAATCATGCGAATTATCGCACGTAAATTAGGCTGTTTAATGTTGAAGATTATCGTCTACGACGCCGGATGCTTTGTATCCTATCTTATGGTAGTTAGATTCTGCGCGACTATATAGAGTTCGAAATACTTGTCGGTAGCGAAAGATGGGGAAATTTAAACAGCCCTTTCTTTTATTAAGGAGCGATATCTTAATGATAATTTGCGTACAGATAATCATATATTCTTTCACTCCATATCACTTTCGAGAAACTGGATAATAACGATAATAAATAATAATTATTTGGCCGAAAGAAAACGTTTTACTATTTTAAGTCGGGTCGTCACAAGGCGAACAATTATTTCAGTATTGGTAGTTTTTTAGAACGTGTACCAGCAAAAAATAACCATTCGCCCTTTCGTTTAAGTATGTAACATCGCTATTAAATTATCGACAGTACAACGGAATTTTGTCCGTAGCAATTATCGCGATTTTTTCCAGCAGTTTTTTCTCTTTCAACCTACGAATAGCTAGAAAAGAGATGAAGACACATTCGGCTTTATACAAACCGATTAGGGCATTAATGAAACCACCACAATTTTGGTAATAATGTTTTCATAGTGGCCCATGTAAATAACGTTACAGGTTTTGCAGTTTTGTCGGAGATTAGATTATGAAGGTGCATCATTATACGGAGATAAGAAAGAATCGCATGAATAATGACAACAGCGACGGTATTAAAAACCGAGAACAAGAAAACAAATTGTTATAAATAGGTGTTAAGTAGGGGTAAGGTGGAATAAAAGGGACACATGTTGAATGGGATATAACAACTATCTGAGAGAAACGATCTTCCCACGACGAAAGTATTTTTGTTTTGAAGGCCTAATTTAATTGCAAGCCGCTGTCATTTCAAAGATAGCGGTGATACACGGTTGAACTTTTTCGTGCTTCAAAGTAAAATTTTTTATATTTTCTCAAAACATTTTGTCAAATGATGTTACCAACGACTGATGTCTTTATTATTGCATCTGGACAGATATTTATTGAAGAACCATTAGTGCAATGTCAGGTATCTCTTGTTTAATATTGTAATTGTAGAGATTTGATTTTAAATTGTGTTATATTTATGAATGGGATGCAAGACAAATTTATGGCAGGGACCTCCCTTTCCTAACTATTCCCTTTAAAACCTTACTATGATAAACCGAACATTGATAATAAAAGAATATTTACTACCGATCAAGAAGTTTTTGATCAATTTTGATGATAATTAGGGTGTTTTAATTAACATACTTAGTTTTGATGAATCTAAGGATTATCTTTTGCATTTTAATCTGAGGATTATTTTTTGTTTTTTTTAGGTACGTTAGCTTAATGTAAATTTTGTTATAAAAATTTTGGAAATACCGTGGTATTTATGTAACGTAAGAAAATAGTCGACTGTGATTTTCATACCATGAGAAATAGTTATTAAAGAATTAATATTAATATTACCACGTTTTACTGTACTGGCACATTCATAAATATCTGTGCCCATTCAATACAGCCTATTTATGAATGGGACAAACTACACATTTCTAAAAACTAAAAAATAACACAGGTATGGAGAGAAGCTTATTATTACTACATATTGTTATAATTAGATAAGTGACCTTTCTAATGTTACCAATTAGAACTAAAATGGTCATTTACTTTTTTCATTATCTCTTCATAAACATAAATGTCTCTTTCATCCCACCTCTCCCCTCTTTATTAGCATTAATCAGCCCAATTTACCAAGCAAAATCATTCTTGAGTATCGATACCGCGGCCGCTATTTACTTTTCCCCCAATCACAATGATACGTGTCTCTTTAAGGCCGTGCAACCTGTATCCACAATTAACGAATAGGTACTTACATAAGTATAATTTGGTAAGAATACACTCAACTACTTACGTAATATTATTACATGCGCACAGCACGTGCAAACACTAATATCCGGCATAGTTGCCGAACATGAACACGAACCTGTAAAGTATTAAGGTTTCGTACTTGTTGAACTCTATTTTTCAGATAAAAAGTTTCACTCACGTCATCTCATTTTATTCCGAACACTGCCACTTACATTTTTCGAGACAAGAGTGACAGATGCTAGCGGAAAAGTTTTATTATCATCAAATTTGTGGCATCGTCTGACTCCGAAGTCACACGTACATAACTGAAGTTTGAGTTTATTTCATATTTAACGTCAATCCCTTGCATCGCGATATTGTGTGCTCTATGTGCGGTTCCATTAATTTTCTATCAAGTATCATTGAAATCATGAAATAGGGGACGATGGGGGAAATACGCACAGCGAGTAATTCCGGAAATATTGATAATTGTTTAATAATTGTTTTTACTATTCTTAGTATCGAGTAAACTGTCTTAACGGAAAGTCACGCACATTTACCTACGGAGGCAAGTTTCGTCAAATAAATTCGACCCGTACCTTACAATTTTTGTGGTATTATTTTTATAGTGTCACGTATATTTACCCAGTTGGAACTAATATGTAAATGTATTCAAGCTCAGTGCGTGCCCTATGGATAATAATGTAATAGTTCTCAATGAGTGAATTTCTATATTTACTTATTATTTCTTAATCGTAAAATTTCATTTTCATTTGGTGTATTTACGGACACTGCGTATGACGTAAATGCGGACATAATTATAAATATAGTCAAGAAGAATATTTTTGTATTTGTTGTAATGAGAAATGTTATGATTCACCGATAGAACACTGGATTTTATAGTTAGCATGTCTTGGATGGACACATAAGAAATATAGTGGAGGTAGATTTTTGGCACGTTTTTCTTGCATTTTCTGTAAAGAAACAGAAAAATAGTCTGTTTGTATTGACCTCAGCCTTTTCGTAATTACCCTAACCTCCGTTTTGGTGTAAGTTTTGATTTTTATAACCTTATTTCTAATATTGTTTTGTGATGCTTTTGTAAGGCAGCATTTAATTTATTCTTATTAATAACATAAGATTAAATAGTGTCAATACTATCAGTTTAATTTATTGTTTCCACCACGTTCCCCTACATGTGATCACCGGTACCATTGTTATAAATGTTTTATTATTAACTTACATTTATGTCGTGATCTACATCAAAATGAAGTACTTATAATTACTTAGTAGTAACTATCAACACGAAGGAAAGCGTTACCAAGTGAAATTTTCGAAAACGCAGAATACTTTAATAATGAATGAATAAATTCGGAAGGAATATAATAATAGGATATGCAGTCGCGTACAGTTGGATTAGTGGATAAAATACGTAGGCGTACAATTAAACGCACTACACCATAGACGTATGCAAACTTCTCAACGAATGATATAGTGTTATATAATCTCTAAAATATATTCGAATATTCCTATTCATTGAAGTAATTGAAAGAAATTTCGCAATAAGTAAATGCAGCAGTGCTTTTCGATTTATATTGTCCAGCTTTGAGCAAATGATTCTGAAACAACTGCCAAAGTACCCCAATGAAACCTATGTACACTTAAAATGACGGAAATTCTGTGCTCAAATATTGTTCCCTGTTTCAACTATCTTCGTCCCGTTCCTATTTCTTTACGTAACCCCGCGGGAAATTAATCGTGGTAGTACCTAATCGATGTATCCAAACGACGCAGGTTCGTCATCGATTCCGGGGGACAGTTGGTTGATTTATAAAATCATCTCGCGTCCGCAGAAAGACCGTGGTCCCCGGTTACATACATAGGTAGGTAATTTTGTTCATTTTCATAGAAGAAATAAGAGAAACTGGAGAAAGTTTTATTAAAACGTCATACTTTTTAAAGATTCAAAACAGAAAGTTTCGATTATTTCGTTTTCTTCTTCCTTCTTGTAAATACGACAATAGATCAAAACGGCGCCTTCTTCGTCTAGGCACACGGTGGGCAGGCGGTTAAATCACATTCTTGAATTCTGACATTATAATAGTGATTTTGTAGACAATCCGAACGCTGAGATGTATTGCCTGTCCATTTCATGAATTGTGTACAAGTGCCTTTAATAGGGCCATTGCAAGGATCGATCTTGCAATCCGTTGGTTTAGTCGGTGGATCTGGTATATCTTCTTCTTTCACTTTACACGTCATTGAACTTGGAGTCGGCTTTGTAACCGTCACTGGTGTGGGACTTGTATGCGTTCCTGGTGTCGGACTTGCAGTTGAATTGCATGATGATGCTTCCGACCAAAGGCACAATTCCAGTGTCGGGTCGAAGTAAGTTTGCTTGTCAGCTATTATTGGGCAGATCGTTAGACGTGGAATTGCAAAAATGCACTGGTAATATCTGGTGGAATCTGTCTCGTCGGGAAGTCTGCCCATCATGTGCCATATAGAGCATTTTGGTATCCCTGCAGATACAACATTCGCCACTGTCGTCATGACGACGAGCGCCAGTAAATATATTACTGAAATGCGTAAAAGAAAAACGTTTTAATTCGATAGTACAATTTTGCGAAAACAAGTACATGTTATTGATTCCGATTTTTCTAAAGAATCATCAATCAACTGCAAAGATACGTTTGATCTGCGACGTATAGGGAATTAAATTCGGGATGAACACTTATTCTTCCTCTTTTCCTCTAATGTATCAGATTTTTTTTACCAACAACAATTTCAAATTTTCAATATACTTACACTTCATAATGTAAAACACGTAATTACTGACATTAAAGAGTCTCCGACGTTACTATCGCTTATTCGATGGCCAACTGTGAATTTCAAGCAGACGAGAGTGGTTTTATAGTACCTATGCGAAACCTTATCACCAATTAATCGCACAAATTATCGCACTTCAGTTAGCCTTTTCGTTATTTAAGATAAATATATCTTGCGATTTCGTTTGCTTTGTATTCTATCTTCGTTAGATTCTACACGAGTGTACAGAGTACGGAATACTTAACCGCGATGAAAGATGTCGGCTGACGAAATTTAAACAGCCCTTCCGTTTATTTATAGGTTACGAATAGATATTCATTCGATATCAAGCCCGAGAAACTGGATAGTCAGGGTATAAATTAATAATTATTTGACCGGAAGAATACATTTTATTATTTTAAGTTGTGTCGTCACGAGGGGAACACATTCAGTATTGGTAGATTTATAGAACGCGCAGCGTAAATGGCCCAGTACTTGAACAAGGCCCAATAATTAAACATTGAGAAGAAATTTTATTAATGATAACAGTTTTACTAATTTGCAACGTTTAAACTGTTCGAGATATAATTGCAAAACGTATTAGCTTTATATAGATACACTGATAAGCCTACATAACTGAATAATTATATCATGCAAAAATATTATTGTACTGTAAAGCTTCAACAGTTTCAATCTCGCTTCTTACCTAATGGACTCAAGCAAGCGAGAGAATATTTTTGTTAACGTTGTAATTAATTATTATTTTATCATTTTTGAAATAGTACAATTGTTTTGGATTTATTATATATTGAAGAGTTGCAAATTAATTGGATCTCTTAATAATTAATTTTTGTTTTTATTATTGAAATTGTTGCGTTTATCCATTAGTACATGATAACATGACACGGACCAGTTATTAAACGCATGTTTAGTGGTTATTTAAACACTGGTACCGACGCCAGTATTCAGTGAAATTTTAAAATTATTAACATTTATTGTACCAAAGTAAGTATTTTTTGTATCCCATATATTTACGTTAATAATAACTAGACAAAAATATAATACTCTTAATTTTGTTATAATATTAACATAACCTAAAATTTTATAATATACTTTTAATCATTTTTTCATGCCGAAGATTTAACACACATTTATTATAAATAAAATGTTTTCATTACCCCAAAATATTACCATATTGATATGTTTTCATTAACTGATAGAAATAGTTAAATTAAATATATATTTAATAATTGGGACACTGATAATTAATGACTGGGACACGCTATGAATTACATTTAATTACTGGGCCATATGAACAGTTTCATGATTTAATTAATTTAAAACTATTCCTTTAACAAATGTAGATTCTTGTTACGTTATCTGATAGTAGAGATTTTACGCTTTCGAATAATTATATTTAGTTATAATTTTATACTATTTAAATATAAAAGAAATCGCAATTATCTAAACTCCTTCCTTAACTGTTTCACCACTGGGCCATTTGCCTTACCAGTAAAAATGCAGGGTTTTAAAGATTTCATGGAATTCTACAGAACCATTCGTCCTTTCGTTTCAGTAACATCGCCATTAAATTATTGATGATACAACAAAATTTTGTCAGTAGCAATTTGCGCATTTTCGCCTAGCAGTTTTTACTCTGTCAGTCTACGAATAGCTAAATACAGGGGATTTAGACAATTTTGACTCTACAGAAACCGATTAGGGCATTAATAAATTAGCCACTATGTTACCAATACTGTTCTTATAGTTGCATTACAAATTTTCCAGCTTTGTCGCGACTAGCTTATGAAGATGAATCATGTACGGAGATAAAAAAGAATCGTAAATACTGCCGTAGGCGGTACGATGGCAAGAACGATATTGATGAAAACTGAAAACATAAAATATGTTCTCCAAAATGAGTGTTAAGTACATTTAGCATGAATCTGCCCAAAATATTCTTGAGTATCGGTGCCGTGGCCACTATCTATTTCCCCGAATCATAGTGATACGTGCTTCTTTAAGGACGTGCACCCAGTATCCACAATTCACGTATAGTCGTCTGTTGCTCAGTTCTTACGGGCAGCTGACCATATAATTCGCATCCCATATTATTTCAATAAAATCTACAAACAATGTCGATAGAGTAAAATATTTTTGTGATAACTGAAATCCTTTCCTATATAATATTTCAGTTTGAACAAAATCGCGGAATGAGACTAAATTTAACAAGAATCCTATGAGCCTGTATTCCTCGACTTGTCCACCATTCATTCTGCATGGCGCTTGCCGCAATAGCCAATAAGATTCGACACTCTGTCAAATCTCTATGGGAAGGACGTTGGGTTCGCCGTCTGGAAGAGGATAGCAATGTGCACCCGACAAGGACAACGATTACTATAGGCCCACAGCTAAGTCGAAAGTCATTGACCAAGGCGTAGGAAGCCGCGTAGGGGAAGCACCAATCGCGATCCTGAAGTAGCGGCAACGTCGCAAATTCTGGCCCCGGTCCCAAGGTGCCTTCTTTCGTTAATTCGACTACAAGTACTTGTTACCACGATTCTCTGTTAAGAATACACTCAACTACTTACGTAATATTATTACAGGTGCACAGCACGTGCAAACACTAATATCCGGGTTAGATACCGAACATGGACACAAAATTGCAAAGTGTTAATATATCGTACACATTGAACATAAAAGGTTCGACTCGCGTTATACAATTTCATTCCGCACACATTGCCACTTAATTTTTTCAACAAAACAGTATTACAGATGCTCATGAAAAACTTTCATTATCGACAGAGTGGGGTCGCACGACTACTCAAGTTTGAATTTCGCTCCCATCGCCGTCAGTCCCTTGCGTCGCGATATTTCGTGTTATTATTATTATTATTATTATTAGTTATACGGGGAAACCCCATGGTTTACAAAACAAGACAGATGTAAATTACAGAGTCTGAACAGTGAATGAATTAGCCATACATATTAGTGTTCTGTGTGCGGTTCTCTTACCTACTTTTCTGAAATTCATGATATCACCAGTACCATTGCTTTAAATGTTTTATTATTAATTTAGTTTGGGCTTGTGATCTATATAAAAATGAAGTAGGTATCTAAAATTTGTACCAACACGAAGGAAAGCGTACAAAGTGAAACTTCTGAAAAAGCCGAATACTTTAATAATGAATGAATAAATTCGAAAGGAGTTTGATAATAGGATAGGTATGTAGTCACGCACAGTTGGATTAGTAAGTAGATAAAATGCGTATACAATTAAACGCTCTGCAACCTAGACGTATGAGAACTTTTCAAAAAATAGTTCAGTATTACATAATCTCTGAAATGTATTCGGACTTGCCAATTCATTGTCGCAATTGAATAATGTTTCGCAATAAGTAAATCCGACAGTGTTCTTCAATTTATGTTGTCTAGCTTTGAGCAAATGATTGTAAAACAGGTTTCAATCCACCCCAATGAAACCTACACATAAAATGACGGAAATTTCGTGCTCAAATATTGTGCCCCCTTTCAGCTTTCTTCGTCCCGTTCCTATTTCTTTACGTAATCCCGTGGGAAATTAATCGTGATAGTATCTAATCGACGTGTCCAATCGGCGTAGAGTCGCCATCGATTCGCGAGGACAGTTCGTCGATTTATAAATTCGTCTCGCGTCCGCGGAAAGACCGTGCTCGCTGGTTATTTATCAAATTTCTACACCGCTCCCGCGGTTTTTGATCCCCTTCTTCTTGTACCGGATCGCTAATAATCAAGTAATATGTCGGAATATTTCATAATGGCCGGGCTCGTTACATCAGAAATCCATTTGAATCGGCAACGGAACAGATACACCGGTCCAAAGAGAAATCTGTAAAAAAAAGTCATAACCCGTGGAATGCGTCAAGCGCAGCAGCATACATTTTCTACAACATTAATTTTTCTATCCCGTTTTGACCGTGTTTCTTTCCCATCGCGCGCTCGTGAGAAACCATCGAAGATAAAGCTCAAGATGTCGTTTCGTGTTCTTGTCCGAAAGAAGTTCTCAATCCCCTTTCGTCAGCCGTGGATAATGGATAAAACGTAACAGTGGGCGTGGTGAGTTTGCTTGCCATTAGGAAAGAAAATTACGAAGTGGCTACATTTTCAGAGATAGATATGCATTTGTAGTCCGTGCGTAATCAGGAAAGTAAAGTTTATAATGGGAAAGAAACATTGTTAAATAATACACCTTTCGTTTTACGGTATCTCTTATTGTGGAAGAAGACACGTATGCATAAAATTTGCAATTAAATAATCGAGGGAGTCATAAGTACGTAATACGAAAACGTGTTACTTAATACTTTCATTTTCAGGTAATCTACGTGTAACACAGTAAATAGGTAAAGGCAAACTTGTTTATTCAGCAGGCATCGAACTGGTTTAATTAAAAATCAACGGTGGAAGTTTAACACGCATGGATGCTTGCACGGAGACCGAAAGCAGCTTTTTCACCGTCCCAGAACTGTTTGAGAACGTTTATCAGTTGACATTTCAGGCAATCTTTCGTAACCAACAATATGCTCCACCGTGCAAAACATACACTGTACGGAAAGTGAGAGAAGATAGAGCGCCGTGCTGCTACTTTTTACGCGACCTTTTTTCACGTATAAGTTTGCTGTAAGACAAGTCCTGACTAATAACAGCAATTACACGATCGGTAGGTATTCCTCCGTAATATCTCACACGAGCACTCATCAAGTTATTTCATCATTATATCACCCAGGTGTAAACAGAAATTTCATAATATTCGTTCTGGGGAGCCTGTTAACCGCAAACAAGAAATTAATTAGAAATGAATCACAGTGTTAACCGTACTCCACCTTCGTAATTATATTACTTTTGTGCAGTGACAGTACTAAGTAGAAAAATTCGATAACTGGAGCAAAATGAAGACAATTTCAAATACGTGGGGCACACAGTAGAAGACTCTGTACCTGATCAGACTGGTAGAAGTCAATAGAGATAGCATAGAAAGTAGAGGGTACTGGAATCAATAGCTCTATATTGGGGCTCTAACGAATATTCGAATATCAGAGAATTCGAATAATTTCTGCAAATATTAGAAAATTATTTAAATAATTTCTTCGAATTAATTAATCAATTATTTCAATAATTAGGAGAATTCGAATATTCGGAGAGATCGAATTGCGGATTGTACCGAATAGGAATTTGAAAATGTAGTATTAATTCACACTTCATCGAGAAATTCTTTTCATATTGGCTTTCACCTACAATTATTTGTTTTTGAGACGATAAATTTGGAACTTTATTAATCTTTGGTAAAATAGGTAAATCTCGAAACGAAAACAATATTCGAATACTCCTAATTATTCGAATTTTCGATTATCCGAATATTCCAATGTTTGAATATTTTCAGCTCTAATCCGTATTACTTGACTTCTTGTAGGCTTTTGTGTCCTAAGAGTCTAACAATAACAATAAATATCAGTGCGGTTTCAGGCCACCAAAGTCGTACCCAGGCTTGTGACACCCATGACTTCCTTGTGAGATCATTGAGGCGTCCAAGACTCCCGGAAAACCCAATGCTTCGGAGACACCTTTAAAACCTCCCTGATACCCTGACATTTTAATTACACGTTTATAGGCATTATCCATTAGCTGCGCACCGTCCCAGCAGTCTAACAGAAATTCTCTACCTGTTTGATGAATAAACAAGTCGATGGTAAGTAACATGTATCGTCAATGGGAAATGTATTGCGAAACGCTGTCAGGATAGAAAAGTTGTCGTACTACCAAGCGTGTTCAATTAACGTGTATGCCATGTGATACATGGCATTCCTCTGATGCGATTACCTATATACATTTCTTTATTTGAAAAGAAATAAGCTACTTCTTCGTACACTTAAAAGTAATATCAATTTTTCCCCCATTTCTTGCAGCATTATAACATTAACGCAGTCACCATACAAGTTAACGCACGGATTCTTATTATTACATAAAAATAAGTATCCAGTTTAAATGCAGTTTGGTTCTGGCCTAGTTCTATTTAACGAGCTGTTATTTATCGATGGCTACTGCCCCCAGTGCCCGGAATGTTTTTCGTAATTACATAAAAATCCATAAATTTCAGAGTTCCATGCACCGTGAAAATCATCGTCGCAGCGTTGCAATTACTGTGTGCCATTACTGTCAGATTTAGAGACTTCAAATTTCCCTTCATGGACGGAATTTTCTACAAAATTATGGATTAAAATATGTAGAAACCTCATTAGCGTCTCTCTCTCTCTCACGATTCAATTTATTTCTACGTTACGCTTATTATTGCAACTTTCTGACAATTATTCGACAAGGATCGCTTTCGTTTGCCTTGCAAAATTGAAATTTTTTTTATAAATTCTATTCCCTCAGAATTTCTGGCACTATCACAACATGTCAGTGCACCGACTTGTTACCAATTAATTCAATGGTCATTACGCGAGGCGTTACGTGTGCCAAGGATAACGGGCGATGTAATTTATAGTTCCGTTCTTTGTTAAAATGTGGTAATCACTATAACGACGCTCAGTATAAAGCAATATTGAATCTCCACCCTTCACCATCCTTCATCTCTCCTGCCAAAACAACTCTAAACATTGTATCTAGGAAATTACTTAAATCATCGCATGTATCCAAGTCTGGCGTAGGTTTCAGGCTATAAATATACATAAAAGTAGCTTAACTAAGCGCCTATTATATAAGTAATCTCTCTCATAAATAAACATTTATGAAATTGTCCTTCCAGTATACAAATCACGTAGCGATCATATTGTATGCTGACGGCTACCGTCCCATAAACAGAATAAATAAATAAACACATAAATTCGCTATAAATGAGAAGTGCGTGTATCGATTGCCCAGGAAGATTTATGATAGCTCCGAGGAGCTACCGACACGTACGCGCGCGGCGTTAATCACAAAGCAGCCGTAGGAAATTTTCGATCACGACGAAAGTGCACGTTCGCATGCGACCGTTCGGAATATTTAATTGGTATCCATGCAAACGCGAGCCTCGAGCAACAATCGGATTCGTGCCTGAGGCGCGGACACTAAAGGTAAAAATCTTGCTCGTGCCCGACTTGGTAATCGCAAAGTTATGTGTATTCGTGTTCGCGCGTCATTAATTTGATCGGGGCCCGGCTTCAGGATCGCGGGCTGAAAAAAAAACCTGGCGAAGAAATGCGCGAAATCGTTTATTTCACGACTATTAAATGGATACTCCATTTTGGAATTAATTCATTTATCTTATCGGGTGTTTAGTAAAGCACGGCTCTTAATATTAAGTGGACGATTAAGCTGCCACTGCGGGTCGTTACGAGTTAAGTATCAGAGATATGCTGCATAAGTAATGGGAATACTTTGTCTCATAAAACTGTGACGAACTATTTACCCTCGGCAGCTCGTTGACACCAGAAGGATTCAGAGCTCGGCCAATGTGGGCAATTGGACGTAAACGTCCTAGGGGTCGATCAAGATTCCACCAAAACAAATCCCACGGCCTCGAATCTTCCACAACGGGGCTGATAAGTCGCAGGCCACGGCCACTTGGCGCGCCTAATTTTTCTCCCTGTGAAATGCAACCTTGATTCTCTCCTCGCCTCGTAAAACCCTCGGTGATTAGAGGGGTGTGACATTTTCGCGATCTTATCGGCGAGGCAAGCATCGCTTTTCGCATTCCGACAAAGCGGGCTTCCCACAGGTACCCTGTGATGATGGCGGAGAGATACAAACTGGGGTCGACAGAGTAAATGTCCAATCAACCTGCAGAAGATCTTATCCATCTAATAGACAGTAGCCAGGCAAATTGCAAAGGCTCTTACTTCGGGATCTTCTTCGAACCTTCTAGATATTTCTCATTTGACCTAGGTTAAATTGGTGGTAAGGAGCGAAGTGCTATATACCAGCCAGTACGTGAGAAAGGCGGTGAGAAGATCTAACCGTGCTTTTCGTCGATCTCTTCGTGGAGAAATTCTAGTCCTTTCTTGGAGGACGTTATTCAGTGCTCGCTGTTGGCATCGAGTATTCTTTCGTCGTTACAAGCTTTCACTTCCCTTGGGGTAAGTGGACTGCGTGGGTTTATATTTCCTAGTATACTTCTCGTTATTCATGACGTCACTTGGATGCATTTCATGCAGATGTCTTTACAACAATAGATTCATAGTATCTAAATATAGTTTGGATATTCCGTCAGTAGGGGTAAATTAAATTGATGATTTAAGAAATTGATTCAAAGGAACGAGTCCTTTGTTAAGGTGTACTTAACGTCAGTGTTTGTTAGCCTTGCTAAATTCTCGTAAAGTGTTCTACACATTCACAAAAGCGCCGACTCATAGTTCTATTCAATACCGTACTTTCTTCAAGTAGGTAGGCACAAAAAAGACACTACTCCGTAATAGTTCTCAGAATGGCTAAAAATAAAGTCATTTAAATCGATGATTAATTCACACTTCTAACGGCAGATTGGAATGGGTAATAAAGTGTACTCTTTTTTTAAAGTATTACGAAGCAAAGTTTCTCCATGATTGGTTAATGAACTACAGATACTCGAAACAGCAAATGAATCAATATTCGACATCACACATTCTGGTGCGTAGAAAGTAGATGTAACGAGGCCTTATAAGTTCGCCATTAAATTTATAGGGTACCGAGCTTCATGAATATTTATACAACCGTGATTATTTTGAAGGCAGATAAAACCGATAGAAGTAATTTACAGTTACAGTTGTGAATGCAAAATCCCTTGCCACGAAGTACCTAGTAGTCCGCAGCTTTCCGAAAGTGGCACTTCGGAGTCAAACGCGTTTCTATTCCACGAAGTGCAATTACGATCGAATAAGAGTACCATTATAAATATGTACGGAGTTCGTACATCTGGTTTCTACTGCTTACTATTTAGCCTGTACTAAATAATAGACCACACAATAATATTCCTAGCAACAGGTTATGAAAATGAATCTTGCGACCGTATCTTGCGTTGCAACTTTCGTGCAAGCGTATTTCAATGGGCATTAACATCGTATAACGCAGTGAGTTAATTATCGAGCCGGCCATAATTAACACTGTGACAGAAATGAGCCGCACAGTTTTTGCAAACCGAATCCACGCCGGAGTTTGCACATACGTCAGAGGACGAATGCGGCCACGCAGTAAATATCGGATCGTTTGGAAAACTGTGCGGCGTAGGAAGCAATTAACCTGTTCACGAGCAACCATAGAAAGTAGACGTTAGCAGTTATACCATTAAAATTTTATAACTTCCTACTGGAGCCCCAGGAGCACCGAATATTCAACTAAACTTCTGAATACAGAATTTACAGCCTCTCGATGACGATTTCCTTTATAGGACTTGTAATCTTCTACTTACACGTACCTTTCGAGTTCCCAACGAGGTATGCTCGTGTCGCAGTTGATGTCCCGGCTCGGGCTTATCTGCAACAAAAAATTCGAAAAGATTCTTAATCTATACGAACGTCGCTATCGTCCGTAACTCAACTTACAGTTTTCGTTGAAAAGTAACGAAATGGGCATGTTTTTCTTGCATTTTCTGTAAAGAAACAGAAAAATAGCGTGTTTGCATTTACCCCAGTCTTTTCGCAAATGATTTTTATAACTTTATTTCTAATATTCTTTTGTGTTGCTTTTGTAAGGCAATATTTTCTTATCAATAACATAAGATTAGATAGTGTTAATATTATCGGTTTAATTTATTGTTTCCACCACTTTCCCCTACATGTGATCACCGGTACCATTGTTTTAAATGTTTTATTATTAACTTACTTTTATTTCGCGATCTATATCAAAATGAAGTATAATTACTTAGTATCAACTATCAACACGAAGGAAAGCGTCACAAAGTGAAATTTTCGAAAAAGCTGAATATTTTAATAATGAATGAATAAATTCGAAAGGAATATGATAATAGGATATGCAGTCGCGTATAGTTGGATTAGTGGATAAAATATGTAGGTATACAATTGAATGCACTACACCATAGATGTATGCAAACTTCTCCACGAATTATATAGTAGTGTTATATAATCTCTGAAACATATTCGAACATGCCTATTCATTGAAGTACATAAATTCAACGGTGCTCTTCGATTTATATTGTCTAGCTTTGAGCAAATGATTCTGAAACAGCTTCCAAGCTTCACCAATGAAACCTACTCTTAAAATGACGGAACTTTCGTGCTCAAATATTGTTCCCTGTTTCAACTTTCTTCGTCCCGTTCGTATTTCTTTACGTAAACCCGCGGGAAGTAAATCGTGGGAGTATGTAATCGACGCAGGTTCGTCATCGATTCCGGGGAACAGTTCGTCGATTTATAAAGAAAGACCGTGGTCCCCGGTTACATACAAAGGTAGGTAATTTTGTTTATTTTCATAGAAGAAATAAGAGACACTGGATAAAGTTTTATTAAATAGTCATACTTTTTAAAGATTCAAAACAGAAAGTTTCAATTATTTCATTTTCTTCTTCCGTTTTGTAAATACGACAAGAGATCAAAACAGCGCATTCGTCCTCTCGCACGGTGGGCAGGGTAGAAAATCACATGCACCCAGCAGGGCATTATAATATAAATGCGGTAGACACGGCACCTCAGTTTTGTCATCGCCTTTCCATCGATAGTACGCCCTACAATTGCCTTTAATAGGGCCATTGCAATATTCCATGTCCTTGCAATTCTCTGGTCTAGTCGGTGGATCTGTTATGGGTATGTCTAGACAGCTGGATGCATCTGATTTTGATACTAGATTCGCCACTATCGTCATGACGACGAGCGCCAGTAAACATATTACTGAAATGCGTAAAAGGAAAACGTTATCATTCGATAGTATACTCTTGCGAATATAAGTATACATATTCTGCCCCGTTTAGTTAAAATGTCCTATCTAGCATTTTGGAACAACCGAGAAAACTGAAGTTTTATCATTTACTTTGTACCATCCTTATTTCCCCAAATTCAAATTAAAACATGTTGTCTTTATTTCGTAACAGCCTAATATATTTTTTGGTAATAGGAATCTCGGTAGGTAATGTATTATTAACGTACCAATTAATTAAATGTTTTAGATACAATATAATAACCAATTGGAAAAAAGTTAGGTTAAGGGGTCTCCCTAGTGTGAAGCCTGGAGATTGGGCAACATTTGGGAATTTTTTTGAAGGAAATGTACTTGATATTGCAGTTTCAAAGTTTGAGGTATTTATTCAGTTTTGTTTGGGCAATGTACTTAAATTTTTTGAAGCATTAGTAATAATTATATTTTATGTTCGAAGGATTATAATGACAAGCTCGCAAATAAACGCCTGATGCTGGCGATCACGATCCCAGCTGTCATGGTTACCGGAAACAAGAAACGCAGTTATTTTCTTAACCTATATGAACGTAACTAGGGTTTGAACTAGAACGAAAATAGAAACTCACCAAATAAAAAAATGGCAGCACTTTAAAGAAAAGTTTTCATTTCGCGGCAAAAAAGTGGTCAGTTTTTTGAGCTGCGAAATTCGAATATTGCATACAACGACTTCATTCTAGTTCAGGTTCTAACAGAACTCGCACTGAATATATGTGTTAAGTTTTAAGTCGTTTGGATAAGTAGTTTTTGTGATATCGTGATCGCCCCGCCAAAAACTGTCGTTTCGAGTAAAACGCGAATAAATACAGTATTGTCTCTCTATAGCCGCGTGTATCGGGACCAGGCGCACGCGATTAGAGAGACGAGTAGTCTATTCGGCTTCCTTTGATTTCACGCTCGAACGCTCAAGGGGGATGGGGCAGCGAGAGCAGTTTCGTATTGGTTATGAACCTTTCTTCGGCTTTCTCTTTGACATCCGATACCCGATACCGCGGCGCAGTGACTACAAACGAAGTAGTGGGGATAGCTTCGCGTGTATAGAGAATCCGAAAACGCGTGCAATTTGAGAGACAGTACTGTATTCCGATTCATACATGCGCGTCCGGTCACACGCTACCTTTCATAGCTCACAGCGTTGCCAAAGTTTCGAATTCAGCTATAATATTTTAGGAATATGTTTTTAAGATGTTGAACTTTCAGAAAACGCAAAAAAATCGATTTTTTTTAACCATCGCTCTAGGGAGACCCCTTAAATACATTAGACTGTTTATAAATCTTTACGAAGCACGTAGAGTTTTCTAACTTTACTCAAAAAGTAGAAGACACGTGGAACATCAACTATTTCAACATATGTCAAAAAAATAAAAAATGCTAGATAGGACAGTTTAACTAAGGAGGGCAGTATTATTGATTCCGATTTTTCTAAAGAACCATCAATCAACTGGAAAGATGCGTTAGAACTGTTACGTATAGTCAATTAAATTCAGGATGAACACTTATTCTTCCACTTTTCCTCTAATCTATCAGAGGTTCTTTACCAACAACAATTTTAAATTTTCAATATACTTACACTTCATAATGTAAAACACGTGATTACTGATATTAAAGAGTCTCCCACGTTACTGTCGCTTATTCGATGGCCAACTGTGCACTTCAAGCAGACGAGGCTGATTTTATAGTACCTATGCGAAACCTTATCACCAATTAATCGTAGAAATTATCGCAATTTCAGATAGCCTTTTCGATATTAATGATAAATATATCCTGCGATCTCGTTTCCTTTGTATTCTATCTTCGTTAGATTCTACACGAGTGTACAGAGTTCGTAATACTTAACCGTGGTGAAAGATGTGGGCTGGGGAAATTTAAACAGCCCTTCCTTCTATTTATAGGTTACGTATAGATATTCATTCGATATCACCCCCGAGAAACTGGATAGTCAGGATAAAAAATAATAATTACTTCACCGGAAGAATACATTTTACTATTTAAAGTCGTGCCGTCACGAGGGGAACACTTTTAGTATTGGTAGATTTATAGAACGTGTACCAGCAAAAATGCAGAGACCATGGTTTTAAAGATTTCATGGAATTCTACAGAACCATTGATCCTTTCGTTTCCGTAACATCGCCATTAAATTATTGATCTTGCAACAAAATTTTGTCAGTAGCAATTTGCGCAATTTCGCCTAGCAGTTTTTACTCTTTCAATCTACGAATAGATAACTACATGGGATTAAGACACATTGGGCTTTACGGAAACCGATTAGAGCATTAATGAATTATACACTACGTTACCGATACTGTTCTTATAGAGGCATTACAAATTTTGCAGCTTTGTAGAGACTAGCTTATAAAGATAAATCATATACAGAGATAAAAGAGGATCGTAAATACTGCCGCAGGCGTGACGATGGCAAGAACGATATTGATGAAAACTGAAAACATAAAATATGCTCTTCAAAATGAGTGTTAAGTATATTTAACATCAATCTGCCCAATATACTTATCTGGCCAACACATTCTTGAGTATCGGTGCCGTGGCCGCTATCTATTTTCCCCGAATCATTGATACGTGCCACTTTAAGCCCGTGCATCCTGTATCCACAATTCACGAATAGATGCATAAGTACTTGTTACTACGATTCTCTGTTAAGAATGCACTCAACTACTTGCGTAATATTATTACATGCGCACGGCGCGAGCAAACACTAATAGGTAAATATCGGATCGTTTGGAAAACTGTGCGGCGTAGGAAGCAATTAACCTGTTCACGAGCAACCATAGAAAGTAGACGTTAGCAGTTCACCCATTAAAATTTTATAACTTCCTACTGGAGCCCCAGGAGCACCGAATATTCAACTGCACTTCTGAACACAGAATTTACAGCCTCTCGATGACGATTTCCTTTATAGGACTTGTAATCTTCTACTCACGCCCGCCTTTCGAGTTCACAACGACGATACCATAAATCAAGCTTTCATCTGGCTTTTCATGACCGCCGTAACGGGAAAATGACTTTCCTGCAGATAAGCAGCAAGAAAAAGTAATTCGATACGGTGGCCGCGTGGAATTTTCCATAAAATTCGGTAAACTTCAAAGAATTCTACAGTATCGAAACTTCAGATGTAACAAATCGAATTACCACGATTATAATCAAGCTTCATTCATGAATGGTTACCCAATATTCCACTGAACCATAAAGTTCCAAGTTGCAATATTTTCGCATAGCATTTAAATATTTATGTATTGATATTTTTCCAATTGCAATCTTAGTTTTCCGGAACGATTGAGTTCGTTTCATCCAGAGCTACTTAAACAGCGGATATCAATCAAGAAACGCCGCCGGCCATCGTAGGTTGCAGAAGGTAAACGCATTAAACTTTCCGCGAATCAGTAGGTACGTTCGTTTCCTTTCGCGACCACGATAAATCAGTCATTTTCTCGAATTCCACTTGCGTCCTAATGTTGATTAGGTCCACGATCTACTGTCAAAGACAGCTGACTGAAATATTTTATCTGAAATAACTTCGATTCATTTGTTGTTCATTTACGGACAAGAGATGAAGATTTCTGGACTTATACATACATAATCTATGAAGAAATTATTATAAACTGATGTAAGTAGAAGGCGTGTTCGTTCTATGAATCATCCTTTCCTCCTAAATCTGCTAAAAAATTATAATAAATGTAATCCAGGTCGATTGCAACATTGTGGCAAGGCTAAACAATATGTTTTCCAAGTCACGGTTTCAATGAGTTCGTAATTAGTCCCGTTCGCTCTCGTTTTCCTGATGGTGCTGAAAACAGTGTTGCCCCGATGATATTGCACATCCTTCAATTAGTGTAACCTCTGCTCTACATATAATGTAACTCTAGTCGTTTCTCGAACACTTTGATTTCCCAGGATTCTATGCACAACTGTGGGAAACGAGCAGAATCGTTGGTTTCGGTAAAACAAGGAATACCTACTTGTCGATTCGCAACAGCGTCACGTATTACCGCGCGTTCGTCGAATAATTACACACCGCGGGCGATGGTGAAGCAAAGGATGCCCGCCTTTCCGTTACATATTTACGGAAAGGAAAAACGTGTGTCGCTCCGTTCTGTCGGCTCTTCAACATAACTAGGAGACAAACAGCTAGAAACTGCGGAACAACCTCCGTACGATGCTGAATTTAATTAGCTGAAATCTCGCTTGTTAAATATCTCGTTTCACCGCGACGGGATTGGCGAATCATTAATTTAAGGACTTAATTTCTCCCGTTCCCACGGATTAGCACAAAATGTCCGATACTATTTAATCTATTCCCTGTCGCTCCCTTATCAGGTCCTCGTTTCGCAGACGCGCAGGCATAAAAAAATTCGTTGAATCTATTCATGAAAACGCGTTACAAAGTAGTGCTGTTCGAGTACTCGGAAAAAGCGAGCCGAGTACCCGAGAGAACCGAGTAACTCGAATTTTTACGAATCATTATCCAGTATATAAACATATTCTAAAATATTCGAAACATTCAAACATCAAACTACTCGACACACCGGATTGTTCGGTACTTTCGGCCCACTAGGGACTTTAAGCCCGCTCGGTTTACTTCGAGTCGCTCGAAAAAATTCAAGTTCTCGGTTCTATTCGAGTTGCTCGAAAAAATTAGAGCTACTCGGTTCTATTCGAGTACTCGGCTCGGCTCGGTCCGAATTTCAAGCTACTCGAATATTCGAGTACTCGAACAGCCCTATTACAAAGTCACCGTTCCGTTTCGCTAGTTTCACTGTGCGTTTTGTTCTAGATACTACACACGCTTCCAGCCGGAATGTGTACCTACTAAGCGCTAATACAAATGCGCAGGCCACAGGCAAATACCGAATACATATTCCTGTAATTGCATTCATTCGAGCCGATTGTGTTTCACTCCGCGAGTGTTCTCAGGCGCGCCGTGTTCCTTCTTCTGCAGGCGCACAGCGTTGAAATCGCCAAGCGGGAGAGTGCTCCGGTATGAAGCATGCACGGCATCCGCACGGTGACAAGATGAAATGCATGGCAGATATTTATTAGAACGCGAGCACGCGCGCTACACTTCCATCGACGTCGGTTACGTGGCATCGGGGATGAAAAAACGGAGTGATTACTCGAGTATTGTGACGGCATCGCGTAATATCTATCGCGATCGTCCGCCGATGAGGTAGAGTAACGTACATAAATTTTCTCCATCACTCCTCGGCAGTGTCCGGCTAATTCGCAAGCTACTGATTATGATTCGAACCTTCACTTTCACCCTCCATCGAGTCCTGACCTTTTCATTTATCATCTCGAGTCGGTGGTTCCGCTCTGCGAGTGCGCAGGTGCGACTTCGCGGTAAAAATCCGCATAGTTGCGTTGCCCTAGAAGCTGCTTCATTTCTGCGGTGCGTGAGGCAAAGTGGGACTAGTGTACACTGCAAGCTTGCCAGTAAAAACCTGAACATCCCTAGGGTAAAGGACCCAATTACTGACACCTAACCAATTACTGTCACCTTAAGCTATTTTAGTTGAAATAACGAATAAACAAACTATAGAATATAATCTATAGTATAGATTATAGGTTGAAATACATTTTTTTTTGTGTATCACTTTACAACGTTAATTTATTCGTTATTTTAAGCAAAATAGCTTAAGGTGACAGTAATTGGTTAGGTGTCAGTAATTGGGTCCTTTACCCTAGTATCTAAATTGCACAACTGGCAGAACTATTATATAACACCGTAATGAATTTAAGATAAAACGGTAATGATCGAATGGTGGTGCAAATTTGGCAGAGTTATTTAAAAAGTCTTCAAACAGCCGAATGCTAACACGGAAGCGAACGTGACAATTTTTTACTCGTCACCTGACGTTTAATCTACAACAAGGCCAGATTGCCAGTCACCGAACACGACTTTTACGAATTCACTGTTTTTTGCTCCCCCACCCCCTGCTACAAGAAGCAATCGCTACGGGGAAAAGGAGCATTAACGATCGGGACACCTGTAGCACGTTACTTTTACTTTCAAGCCGAAATGATCGCGGATCGGTTAATTGAAACGGAGCCAGAGAGCCGGGGAGACGGTGCTGCGTGCTTAAGTATCGGCGGGTGGATATTGTGAGCCGAGGCCAGGCCGATCGAAGGCAATAGAATCGAAGGGAGAGGCGGGCACGGCCTTTTCCTCGCGTGGCAGCCGTTATTATCACCGATGACCTGTGAAAATGCAACGGCCGGTAGAACATGAGCGGGTCCCGCATTCCCGCGGCACACGTTACCGGACACACCGCCTGGACCGTTCTCCGAGAGCGTTGCAACTCGTCTCGCACGAGCGCCCGCGCGATTTTCGAGTCCTATCCCCGCGAAATACGGGAGAGTCGATGGAACAAGTCGGGCCGAGTCGTGTGCCCCGGTCCGGACACGTCGGTTCGCCGCGCGCCCCTTTTTTTTCCCCGATAGCTATTCGACTTACAGTATTAAATAATTCCTTTTTCCCGCCCCCCCCCCCCCTCTATCGGCTGGTCGATCGGAAACTTTCACTATTCGTGGGACACCGGACTTGCGCCCACGATTATCGTGGCTGCACGAATCGAGTGGCCGTTTTAGTGCGTTTGACGGTGCAACGGAGACTGGAACTTGAAACCAGAAGAGTCTCGTTCTGAAACGAGCGTTATGATCTGCAATAAGAAGCGTTTCGTTCTGTAGCTTTGAGGGGTGGTTAGTAGCGGATAGTGGGGTTGATTTTTATATTGATTAGTCAATCATTCTATGTTTGAAAGGGTGTCGCTTGAGATGAATTGTCTCGAGGGAAAGTGATGAGAACATCGTTAGCCATCGACGTTCGCAATAAAATTTCTGGAGACAAGAAAATTACAACGCAAGGCACCAGTGCAGAATCCTGTTCATCAGCCTCACCTGATACTTCGTCTTTCTTTCTTATAATTACAATAAACACAACGTGGGTAACGAAACATGTTTCGCACCTGGGAAATAGGCTCTGCCGCCCGAGATGGTGTTTGAAGAATCATTGTGTTCAAGGGCTGAGGAAAATTCGTTCGACCTGTGTCGCAACAGAAGCAGAGAACACAGTTCGCCATCGGATTACGTAATAACGATTTTCGACCGAAGAATTCTCAAATGAAAGCGGATCGCCCTGGCCCCTCCAACCCCTCTCTCTCTTTCTCTTCCTGCTCGTGCCAAGCGGGCAAGAAAAACATTACCACGGCATAATTAACCATCTGGAATACCGCGATCGATCAACTTGCGTAATTATCGTCAAGCTCTCGTTAGCATAGTCAAACGCGCGGCCGACCGCCTCTCTCGGTTTTATCTGCCGGGCGAAAATAAAAGATTATAAATCCAATGGGATCGAATGCGTTAACGACACTGCGATTTCAATTGGAGAAAGTATGCGCGCGGCCGGGACAATAAAATCGACCCTTCTCCCAATCGGGGCAAGTTAGCGCGGGCATCGTGGCCTAATAATTAATCGGGCAACCGAAATCGTACGCCTCGGAATGCCCACGTTCCTTTGGCGGATATACTTTCGGCTCGAGGCGGCCCACGGCACCGCGTCTCGCCCCCGTTTTGTTTCGATCTTTAATTTATCTCCATCGGTGGCACGCTGGATCGTGTAACACGTTGCCCATTGTATGTCCTTGTCTCGAGGGGAACGATTTATCGCACACCTTGCGCGCTCAATGTGACGAAATCCATGTTGATCAGTTCACGCGTGACAGTGTCCTTACTCGGTCTCCATTGTATTACCAGCACATTTCTAAGCAGCCACGGTCCTCTCGAGTTGCGATCGAAGCGGTACAGAGACATTATGCTGGTCAGGAGATTCATGAATCCGTGAAGGTTCGAAGGCGCGATGCTTTTGTTCGGTCGGGTTGTATCGTACAATGGGGTATAGAGGAAGTTCCGCTAGTGCCGGAAGCTTAATGTTTTTCTCAAGGAAGAAGAAAGAAATAGTATTAAATCAATCTCCTTAGCTGTGCACACGCGAGTGGAACGTGTCGAAACCTAATTGATGTTCTTCCTATCCCCTCTTCGGTTTACGCGGAATAACGGCTCGGTAGCGTTTCGAATATCATAGACAGAGCTAATGTCCGGTATTAGGGGCCGTCTGGCGTTAAGGGAACTCCCGCTACATTCAACGTTGGCTAATCGGGGGCAGAAGCTCTGCCTATATGACCGTTCGCGTTGTTATCTCACTTCTAACTGGCGAGCGCGAAAGTTCCGCGCATCGATAGATGGGCTTCTTTTTTACGAAATGTTGTGGCTTGCGGTGGCAAGGAGCTTGGCGGAGATTCATCTACATTCGAGTAGGGCTGGGACTATTTGTCGAATTTTTCGGTATTCGAATATTCGAATACCTCAGTTGCTTAATTATTTGGCGAGTATAATTCGAATATTTAAGTATTCGAATACTATTCGAATATAGGTTCATTTGTCATGGTGAAATCTTGCAAGCTAATTTTAACCCACTTCATACCATAGTATTCGAATACATCAGTATTCGAATAATAACATTCGAATATTCAAATATTCGAAGTTTATTCGTAGCATTCGAATACTTGTAAAATATTCGAATAGTCCCTGCGCTACATTCGAGGTGCTTTGATGCCGCGTCTGCCGCGGAAGTATGAATCATCCGCGGTTGTAACAGGATTGAATGGCGGTCCACGTTGCAGCGAGCCCCGAAGGAATTCGGTAAAAGTATCCTCTGGACCAGGAACTCGCCACGCAGCGACTGTGTGACGCGCGAGACTCGCAGAAAAGAAAGCCGAAGACGCGTCGCGCCGGTGCCCACACGGTGCTCTTGATATCTGAAGAAGTAGACCGCGCGATATATCATTTCGGTGCACTTTCACCGAAAATCTCGCTCTCGTTGCCCTGAACTTGACGAGCGACGTGACCGCCGACGCGTTTGTGCCCACGAGGTTTGATCAACGAATCCTGCGAAGGCGGATGTCCTTTATTCTCACGCTCCGAGGAGCTTACGCGCTCGGCACACTTGTCCGTTGAAGCGTTCCCTGGAACAGATAGATCCCGTAAACGATTGCCGATAACATATCGATGAGGTCTAATTCATCAGCAATGCAAGCAGACAGATTTCTTAAGCATCGAGGAATATTAAGAAACACGCATAGGTGAATAAGTGTCGGTAGCCTGGCACAGAAGCTCTGATCGAGGCAATAGGCGTTTTGCACCGTTACAACGAATTTTGACGTACGTTCGAATTTCACTGCGCAGCGGAATTTAATTAGAAACAATGAACGAATTCATTTATTCAAGTGAAATTTCGAAGGATTAGCATTTAAACAATATCAAGTGTAAAGATATTAATACATGCAGATAGATTTTAACTAATTTAAGGCGTTCCTATGCTTACTAATTGTGGCTGTGCTCGTGAATACAGATCGTTAACGTCATCAGAACTTCTTTTATCCTGGCACGATGATTCATTTCAAACACAATGCTACTTTCCTTCGAACGTATAACACGTTAATAGCTCACGAATAATAACATTCAGAATGCACTACGTTCGCATGAATACGATTCGACTCGATGATCCTTTTGTTTACCGATGAAACGTGCTCTCTGTGTTAACCAGAGACGTTGCAGAAAGCGAAACGCGTGGTTGCAGATCGTAATAAATTCGAGTTCGATCGCTTTAAGAATTCATTACCGACCTGGATTAGCTTGCGGTTTATTGTACAACATTTTTGAATTAATGGTCGGGTAAAAAGTCTGGTCTAGACGATTCTGCACATGTACGGGCAACGATAAGTCGAGACGTCGACTTCTTCTAACGTCCACGCCGTGCATGAATAACTACGATCGGGTAATTGGTGTAAGTACCGGGTTCATTATTATTCTAGAAGTAACACGTAGGTACACAGAGCCGAGCTGTCGTGCGGAATCGCTAAAAGGAAGTGCGCCAGCCTGTCGATTCAGTGTTCCTTCCGTTAAATCATTTCTCGTTAACGGTTTCCTCAAAAGTCTTCTCTGATATGGGCGCAGCATGTGACGTTCCTAAATTCTATTTAAGCGCTACTAATCTGATACCATGCAGACTTCGGACTAAGTAAATCTAACAGTCCATATCGCAGGATTATTCAGTTCGATCTTACAGCTCTGTTCACCATATTTCGATCGGAGGGGCTGGTGGACCACCACGTGCACCATAATTGTAAGAATGCAATTATTTTTCGGTGAAAGCCGTTTCCTGGAAAATACACGGAAAGAAAGAGAGGTAGTCCCTTTTACCGAACGACTGTCCTCATTGTGGGGCGGGGATACATTCGAAAAGAAAGCGTGGCTTACCGGGCGATGTAATAAAAAACCTTTCGGTGGCCACGTTGATGTCCCGTTGGCAGACACTGTCCCAGACACGATGCAACTTGTCACTGTGACTGAAGGTTGAAGACATCTGGCAAGGAGAATAGCTACCGTTGTACCGTAAATCCCTTAATTGTGTACATATGTATTGCGAGTCCTGCTGTTTAAACGCTACCCCCAATTAATTTCTGTCTTACACGTCCGTCCGCCTCCGAAACATCGTACTTTCTTACAGCCTTCAGGCTTCAGTGTTTCGTTATCGTATGCAGACATTCGTATCCGTCAAAGGAGGAAAGTAATTGTGGCTCCTTTTTTGTTTGCACCCAAGAAGGTGTGAAAACACGAGCCGTCTATCTAATGGGAAATAACATCCGCAATAATAACGTAACTTCTCGCTCTCACAGATTTAGGACAATTCTGGTTTTCGTTTCGCACGTTAAAACCGTCTTACGTAAAAAGAAGACGCAGATCTTTGTCGGGGTAATGGACTTGTAACACGCTGGATGCTTTCTTCTCCGTCGCCTCCGTCGGGGCGCGACCACCGTAGGGACCCTCTAACGTCTAAACGAATTCTCTCACCCGCAGGCACCGCTCATTGTTGCCTTCGCTGAACTTAATATGCATTTCCAAGCAACGCACCGAGCGATGCTTAACTTGGCGCGTATAATACCGCGGTGAAAAAGTCGTACCACGTTAAACATACTCTTTGTGCAATCATGAAACGTTTTGCTGACTTTAATGAATCGGCTGCCGAGAGATGCTCTGTTTAGTTAATTAAGTAGGGTCTGCAGTCGCAGTGTTCCGGAAGTGTCAATTCTCAGATTAATCTTTCGTTCATACGTGACCCAGTTTTTTATTTCCATAACGATACGTAGCTGTGGGGTACAGAAAGTATTTCTGGAGGCGTTAACTGCCTGAAAATGAATTTTACATGAATCAAGGCGGGATTACTAAACGACGTTGATTGACGGTATCAAAGTTTGGAATGATGGTGTGATCAATATTCGAGTGTTGCAGGTTTCTCTTCCGATTCAAGATTAAGTGCCTGCTAAGCTTCCAAATTCTTATTATTTAATGTTGCTAATTCGGAATACCGAAGGTGAAGGTAATTTGGAATAGGTATTTCAATGCTAAACGATGCTTTTGTTTCACGCGTAATGGCTACCGCCGCGTGAATGTGCTGGTTATGGCAGAGGAAATTATGTCTGTAATTAGTGCAACTAAATTTTAAGATTTTGAATTTATATTTACATAAAGTTGTTCCTTCATTGTGATTTCTTAGCCTGATTACGTCATAAAATAAACTAATTTTATTATCTACGTGTTTTGTTTAAGTTATAAAGTGAAGATAAATTGAAATACCGGTATTCCAAATTACCTGCACGTTAACGAAATCGATACTTTTTGTCATTTTTCATTCAAACCAAAATTTCAGTTACTTTTTGTTTTTTATTATTACTGAGACTATGAAATATGAAAGTTTATTAGTTTCCCTATGATATTATGCAGTTTTATTTGTCCCTATCCTGTGCCGTAATTTTTTATTCGTCTTAAACAAACTGTTATTCCAAATATACTGCACTTCCTCTATTTGGTTCAATAGTATTGGCATCGATTTGATTAAAATTAGGAACTTATGGTATATTAAGATTCTTAATGATTTTTTATTTAAATTCTACTGACTTATCTCGCGCTGTAGTAATGAATTATTCCGTACATGAATTTCGACGCGCGGTTCAACCATTACGTTGGGCGCAAAGTAAAAGTCGATTAGTTCGTGTGCATAAACGAACACGGAGCTACAATTTGATTAGCATTCTTTGAATACGGGTATAGTAACAATATAGGGGAGTATTACTATAATGACGTCTTCCTGTTGTATGTTCTGCGGGCTATTTAACATTACGAGCTGCTTCAGTCTCATATTCCGTAATATTTGCAACATTATGGCACTTTATCACTATGTTACGTTCAAGGACACGGGTACTACTTGAAAAATATTTCAATTTCGAAATTGCAACTAAAGATAACAACTCATATCATATTCATGTTATCGCTTTCGGATAAGAGATTAATTTATATTCGTACGTTTCCGCACTATCCTGATATAGTTCCTGATTTCTACAGCATGATAAAAATGTTTCTACTAGATGCTACGTTAATAATGAGCCACGTCTACTGCTTCATGCAAATGACCTTCTAGCGTTATCACAGAAATGCTGTAAGTGACATTTTCTGTGGTCCTAGATAAATATCCATGATCTTTATTGTAATTCTTACATCATTTAACCTAGACCTCTACCGTTCCTAAGAACCGAAAGATTTGTAATTCTCGCATTGCAATCGTGCATACCGTTAGATCATAAACTGAATGAAAGCATTTCTCGCTGTCGCATTTTATTCGACGTTGAAATATATTCGATAATTACGCATCATTATTCTGAATTGGCGTATTAACACGAGGGTATGCGAATCGATTCGGACCGAACAAGAAACCGTGAAAGTATGTACATACCATGTGTCCAATAAGAAAAGCGAACCGGCAACTTTTCACTGGGACCTATTTTTTTCAATTGCCGTAAATGCTGCTACTATGTTACTCATTAGACCGTGAATTTGTTTTCCACATTGCCACCTGACACGTTTATTAATCCTTATGAAATGCGATACAAAATGAAAGGCAATACGAATTTCGAAGTGAAAACGTTGATACTTCTATGCGTCCCTAGCCAATAATGGAACAAAATTGTAGATCATTTCAACATCCACTGCGAGAAATACAGAAATTTCGCGCTACTTATTAATAATTGATTGAAATAATAATACATCAATCTTCGCTGCCTTCTTGTGATTGTATGTCAATGTAATAGATTGTTGTCAACATTATCCGCAAAAACGCTTTCACACTGGCAAGTAAATTGTGTATGATTGCCATGTATTTCCTTTATGAACGGTAAATTCCATTCGCCGCGGGAATTCTCCCATTAAAATCTAATTAATGCTGACATATCGTTGCGAATTTTCTTGTTACCTAGTTATTGTCTCATTTCCCTGCTGTCCGGGACTCTTCGCTATGTGGTTTCTAGAGAAACTTATTAAATCGGTTACGTAATTTATGAAGCCATGGAAGAATGTGGCATAATTTTATATTTAATACGAAATTATTTTGAGATCCGTAATTGAATAGTTAATACTGTTAGTAATATGAAAACAGTCACTGTGAAAAATTTGTTTACCCCGGACTCACGCTTCTGCGCTGAATTTCACTATGCCGCAAGAACGATCGATTTCGAAAAAGGAATTTGAATGCTAATTAGCCTGTCAAACAATTATTCTGTGAAGGTTTCACGTGCATACTACGTTTCTACATGTTGCGCAACGAGTTTCATTAAGCGACAGTCGTCGTTACTATGATTGCAAACACTGGATCGAGATTTTTCTGCAAAAACAAATTCTTGTTTTTCCAAGGAGAAATGACTAACGATCGACCCCAATAATTTGCCGGCAATAAGCCTGAAACGGTCAATTATCTGACAAATAAGGGTACACTCAATACAAGCAACAAAAAAATCAGAGGTGCATGTTGGTATTAGTTTATTTGATTCCTCATTAGTGCGGAAAGTCAAAGTGAAATGAAAATCGAACTTACCGAGACCAATCGGGCGTACTATACGAAGTGTACCTGTCATAAAATTTTATCTGACTTTCATGTCTGTCATTTGGACAGGTTTAACAACTTTTTTCCTTGCGCGCAGTTAAACGAGCGTTTCCCGCGACGAAAATCTACTCGAGAAACTACATATGTACGCGTTTAATACTTTGTTGATCGATGCAATTGAAATTCCACCAGAAATCCTACGTTCCCTGAGACGTTTCTTGAAACTTGCTCCTGTGAAGCATACTAATTTCCTCGACATGCTTACATACACTCCCGTTTAATGGCAAGACTGATTACCGTACGATTAACTTCAACGGTTTTTGAGAAGCAATCGCGTTAATCTTGAAACAAATTTCTTAACGACAGAAACCCATGGAAACATTAAGCCGCAGTTAGACTTTAAGCTACGATTCTACATGTACGTTGATCACACTTAAAGTTCTCAGAATGGATCGTTTCGAACGCCCAGATGTATCGAAAACCGTTTTAATTGCGTTCTTTTGTTTTTAAATACGCGCGGTGTGCTGCACATGTAAGAGCGTGCTATTACGCGAGGCGAATTCTGAAAGTTCTTTCTCTCCGTATTCCACGTGCAGCCGTGCACTTGAACTTCCCTGTACGCCGCGAAAAGCGAAAAGCTTCTAAATGTACGAGCTAGCCGTGAAAGTCGGCATAATTGAGGGCGCCCGTCTATTATTTATTGGAGCTCTTATTACCATATGAAAGCCGGGGTTTTTTTTACCGTCGATGACAGGACGCATCGTTCTAACATTTTCATGCGTGTCGCGGCAGCGCGCCACCGGAATACGATAGTAGAAACGTCGTTGCACTTTTACATTTCGCCTGGACGCCTGGCATGGAGTGTCTCGCCGTTGCGGCTCAATATTTATGCCACCTCAACCTTTAACTTCGCGAACGGGTCGACCAGCACGTGTGTATGACGGTGCACTTCTTGACAGACCCACGAAGACTGCTCATGTGAGAAACTCGCGCCCGTTCAAAAGTCACGCTGGAATATGTACAACCTAACACGCACTATCACCGTGATCGATACAGTGATCATTGCTAAGGATCCGTGAGATTGTACCTACTGATTTCTCCTCTCCCATTTTTTTTCACTTTCACCTGTTCACCACCTTCTGTCCCAAATTGAACGTAAATATGGGCTTGCAGATCAATTTTACGAATTCACACAAGGAAGGCGGGTTAAAAGTAACGCCCCCCGCTGTGACCTCTTCACATCCATCAAAAAAACGTTATGTCACTTCGAATGGCCAGTAACCGAATGGTTGATGAACAGTTAAGGAAAATATCGCGCCATGGACCGGCAATTTCTTCGACCGCTGATTACACTGAGTTGAATAGCCACGCATTGGCGTAGCTAGGATTTTTGTCTGAGGGTGGCCAGGCCCTATCTCCCCCCCCCCCCCCTCTCGTGCTATCTCTTCTTTTTATAGGTAGAAACTTTTATATACATACACATTTTATAACAATAATTTACCTACATATTTATTTAACACTAAAACAAAGGATAAACGGAATGAAAAATGATTTATTATTTTAAAAACAGAAATAAATGCAGTAGAAAAAATAAATGGTGATTTATTAAAAGCAAGAGTATATCATGTATACCTACAGTTAAAATTTATTCAAGCTTTAATTTGCGGTGTTTTTCTAAAAATATATTTAGGACCTGTTATAGGACAGATGAATGTTTTTTATTTATTTCGATATTTCCTAGGGAGGGGCCATCTCGCGTTTGGGGGGGCCCACCCGTCCCCCTAACAGTTACGCCAATGTAGCCACGCAGGGAGTAACGGGCAGGAGACATAATTATTGCTAAATTTCTTAAGGGAAAGAAAGGGAAAGTGGTGCATAGCCCAATAAAAAGCGGAGCCCGGTCCGAGTCCTTATCCGTGAAGTCTCATTTCAGTTTTCTTTTGTCCCACTCCCGTCGCGTCGGCGGAACGCCCAATTTTACACTCAGTTGACTCATTTGCATGCGGAACTTGCTGTTCCCAGGCACGCTGTGTGTCCCTTTCCTTTTTCTATCTTGGTAAAGTTATTTGCAATTCCAATGTGCGCCGCCCATGGGTCGTTTTTGCGAACGCATTGAAATGCAAAATATTTACGATTTTATGGTCATTATGTAAGGAATTCGTGTAATATGACTAGCACTGTCAGATCTGTTTCTATCGGCCAGTAAATGCCTTCAACTTCGATAAAATTACTTCACCCGAAGTGCTTCGAAATTCACATCAAAGTTTTACTTGCAGTATTTGAATTCTTGAGCTGCGCCAAGCGTTAAGCTGCTCCGAGTTGATCCGAAATAAAATTTATTGGGATCTGTCATGCTTTTGTCGGTTTTCGTGTACTTTGTCAGTGTAGGGAGTTTTCCGTGCAACTCTCTCCAACTTTCGTCTAGTATCGAGATAAAAATTAGAAAGACCTCGGACCCGAGGTAGACAATAGGCAACAAAGACTCGTTGGCGTACACGGAAGTCGCACGCCTCGAACGGAGCACATAGGTACCTACAGGGCAGAGCTGCTAGACGCGAAGGAATTTAGTGTTTCTGATTTCTCGACATTTTTCATTTCTCGAGAGAAGTAATTTTACACTGTTTTTCTCGCGAAAAGGAATTTTACTCTGTATTTCGCGAGATTTTTCTTATATATCGTTAAATTTAATTCGATTTTATTGCAAGTGGATATTGAAATAATCAAACATCAATTTCTTAAATAAACATATTATATGCGATAAAAATATTTTATTTAAATAAATAAAGTAGGACAATAAACGTACAAGTAATAAGAACTTGATGTTTAATTATTTTAATATTATGTATATATCAAAGAAATGAAAGTTGATAATGAAAAAAGATTCGGACGTAAATTTATTTGGCTTTTTTCGCAAAAATCGCTACGAAACTGCTAGCATCGAATCACATATTCAATCGCTCTCTTTCTTGCTCTTGCACAGTTGATGTCTAGAATCAAAATTTCCTTTAATCTCTCATTTTTCACTTTAGAAATTTTATACGATATTTCTCGAGAAATTTTTCGAGAAACGAGAAATCAGTAACTTTACTTTTTCTCGAGACTTTCTCGAGAAAATGGCAGTCGAAATGGTAGGATGAGATTAAAAAATACTTGCTCGCTTCCGTAACGCAAGGTCTTTAATTTTTCTTTTCGTTTTCACATTGGCCGATATAATATGTATTATGCAGGAGGAATGAAACACAGGTGTCCCTTGAAAAGGAAGCCGCACAAATGCTAAACAGGTAGCACTGCTGACTGTACCTTGTCGCGCTTGCTCTTATTTTTCATCTCCGATCGCGTAAAACTTTCATTTCCTACGATTTCGCTACAGCCAGATAAAAAGTTTGCTGTTCGTGATTTATGCTCCGCATGGAAATCATTCATGTCGGCAAAGCGATCTGAGACGCGGCGTACAGGCGACTGCCAGCCGAATATCAAGACCGGTGACGTTGTGTACGGTTTAACGTACGCTTTAGAGCGCGTTACCGCAGTCGTAAAAAATGCGGTGTTGTGTTGCGTGAAGCGTAGGTTTGCCCATGTAAAAGAGGAGCACACGGTGAAAGGATGGGGAGCCAAGTGAGCGTGAATTAATTTACAAATTTCGACGATTAGCGCAACACGCTGCCGGGAGTTGAATATCTGCATTAATGTATCAGAAATGAATTAGCAGCCACGGGGTAGGTATACCGCGGAGCCGGTCATAGGGACGTTTCTCTTCTGGCCATTATCTCGCTAGATCGATGCCTTTTAATTGCACGCTCGATTTTAGACGAGCAGGAAACATGAACACTTATGTATTCGCGGAATCGTTTCTGTAACACTGCCACCGCGATATAAATGGCAGATCCTGTTGTTGCGCACCGACATTTCCTTATTGCCCGTTAAACGGGCGTCTGTCGCTTGCGACAGCGTTTCCAGCGCGGCAGGAAATAAATTCCAATGGTATGCAGAAGAAAGCACAGCTAAAAGGATAATCGGTGAATCTCCTTTCCTCCCTGACAAGTCGCCAGCGTTACTCCGAAGTGTTTCATCGAGTTTGGCAGTATAGCGTGGCATCCTGAGATGATAAATCTTTGTTATCATCAGGATGTTATTCAATATTCTTTTACTCTCAAGTTTATGAGGGATTTATGATATAAACGTTTATACAGTTGAATGCAGCTTCGTGTTACTCTCATCAGTCTCATCGAAACAGGGTCATTATTTCTACCCACGGATTCCATGCAAGATAATCGCATTAGCATAGATCGAGCAACCCGGTTACGTAACATTATGCGTATATGCGCGGCAGAACCAATAAAATGTAAATAGATCAGCGTATTTTTCGTTGGGTTTCAACGACTTTCACTGATATCCACTTCTAGTATGCAAGCCATGCAGTTACATGGTTTCGAACACCGCCCTGCTAACGAAACTGCATTTCCTACTTCGTTTTAAAAGGCAGCACACTTTTCTCAAAGCCATTTGCATCACAAAGAACGTCACTGTCGTGTCTCGCGAAAAGGATCGCGAGCACTACTTGCCATGGTACAGTAAAGAATCATTGGTGAAATAAGTGGGGATTTAATTGGACGATTACTTGAAGATCAAGGAGGCTGGTGACCGAATTGTTACCGTGATGTGTCGGTGATGAAGAAATTCGGAGCTAAACATCATGCGTAGACGAAAATGGTAAAAGCAACGCAGACGAATGCAGACTCAACCACTGGGCGTTTGATGAAGACATAACATCCATAGATGCAGGCAAACGAGACCTAAAATGGGAAGAATTTCAGAACTAGTTTAGTGCGTGATGATAATTATAATGTAGGTATATACATGTGTCGACACATAGAATTCCAATTTTCAACAGCGCACAGTGGTCTGGGGATATCTATGCGGCCAAAATTCTGATCTTTCTGAAATTTGGTGATTAAGGGTTTTTGAGGTCGCTGATAAAGAATTTGGCACCAAAAATTCAAAATTCAAAATGGCGGATTCAATATGGCGTGCATTGTGGTCTGGAAAGCGGTATTTTATAGTCAAAATTAAAAATCATAGCCGTACTAGAGAAAAAAGAGAAAAAAGATTCAGCTCTAACATTATCTTTGACTTAAAAAAAATACACGCGTACGGGACGCCCAAATACCTCGAGCGTCATTTCTAAAAGTCTGCATGAAATTGAAGATTGCAGGAGATTGCACTTGAAATTGACATGCTCTTGTTAACAATTGTGTAAGCTTTCATGTAAAAAAAGTCCAATGTTAATTTCGCTTAATCATTTTTTTATAAGCCTTCTCAAAGTTTAAATTCATATAAACGTTGCACTATTTGTTCATGGACTAAAAAATGCCTATGACACATATAAATAACTGAAATATACTTTCTTACCTATATAAATGTATGATATAAACACGTATTTTGATGTTCTATAATGAGTAATTAAAACAATTAGATTCACATAAAATTTCATGATTTTGTCTTTGTAATATTATATCTAATCAAAGAATTATCTGAAGAAGGAAAGCTATGCGGATTTAGAAGCTCTGGAGGGTTGTCAATTCATAAAAAAAAATGATATTGTAAAGTTGAAGTTGAGAAATTGAATTTTGGCCACCATCCAGACCACTGTGCGGAGCAAGGATACTGTTTGGCGCCCCCGCCCCCTAAAAATGTTACCACCTTGTATTGCCTCACCGTAGGAGGTTGAGTCCGCGCTTTACATATAAAAGGCATAATAAACGTGTTTATTAACCTTCGTACAACGAATGCAGGGTCATTTTGGTCCAACTCTGACAAAGTCGATCACGATGTTATATTTGTGACGACAATGGCAAAATACATATAGTATTAGGTGCCTAAATTCCAGTAACATTATTTGTAAAAATCATGCAGGAGATACACCTATTTTATGTGTCAAATGTACATAAATAATTTTCTTTTATGTACTTTTTTATTACCTATTTATGTGGGATTAATTCATTTTATGTTCAATTTTTTCGTGAAACTCGTTTACCATAGAAATATTGCTATGGGTCAAACTGACCATATCCACCATTCGTCTTCCGGTTGTTAACTAGTTTCAAACATATTGCAGGTACCCTAATTTGTTTGCTGTTTCATAAAAAATCAATAAATTTTAATTACTATTTCGTAAAATGTGTATCTCCTTTATTCCCAATGGAATAACGTAATATATAAATTTGAATAAATCCCGTGCTGTAGCTTTTTCAAAACTATATCTTTTCTCTATAAAGATTTCTCATTTGGCGTCCCCCGCAAATCGATGCCCGGGACAGAAACACCCGTTGCCCCCTAGTTTCGTCACTGCGTAAACACCGCGTAATGCAAATAGGAACAAATAACATCTCATTAATTAATTCTGGGCTGATAAGTTGATCGTTCTTAGATATGGCCCACTTAAAATGTATCCATAATCAATTCTCTACATTTGTAACTGCCTGTTTCGATATCGTAAAGTAAAGTAAGAAGCTCATCCATCATTCTCCATCCATCGATTCACCCTGGAGCTAGTTTGTCTTCCAAGGAACGATCTGCGACGTTCGTCACGCCCTCGCCCAAAACACGTGTCCCAATTCGCGATCACGTGACACCTACACGATGCCTCGATGCGCCCTCTAAAAATGTATGACAAATCGCTGGTCGTGCGTGCAGCGTGATGTGACAGGAATAATTCTATATTCGGATCTGATTGCCGTTTGCCGACCACTCCCTGCTCTTAATCCGAAACGGAAAGGAAAGTGCAACACTCGTAGCTGAGATGCCGAGGATGAGGGGTGCAAAGTGCGGCCCATCATTATCCACTCATTCATTACACAGTTTTACAATGTTCTCGTAATGACAGGAAACTATCGAGCCTTAGGCTTTCCACGCAGTGGACCTCAGGCACGAGGTGGTACATGCGTAAGGACAAAATTTCTTCTGCAGTCCGAGCAATTCTTTATAAACTATTAGCATAATGATTGGGATTAGGTAGGGGAGACCGGGGTTAGTTGGTACAGTGCTCTGTTTCCAATTTTTTTCATTTTTATTTGAATTAATTACTTAATAACAAATACGCCAAAATCTAGTTTAGTCCTTCCTCTTTAATATCTAGTAAGAGAAAACTTGAGAAAATACAAACAAAATGAATGAAGAAATGTTATTTGGACGATCAATTTGAATGTATCAAAACTAGGGTAGATGTCCCTATTACTGCCACTTTATTTATTTTGCTTTATAAAAATGTAACGTATAAAGAATAGTGGACAACAATAATATTAATAATAATAAGAACAGTCACAATTTAATAATAATATTATTGTTGTACACTATTCTTTATACATTACATTTTTATTAAGCAAAATAAATAAAGTGGCAGTAATAGGGACATCTACCCTATTTACTTTTTCTCTATATAAACAAAAACAGTTAAAAAACGATTGTTAACGTTAAGATACAGAGACGCACAGTGGTCCCAAATCGCCAAAAGCTGGCCAAAATTCAATTTTCGAAGTATATAGCAGCTTTTTGCTATTCTAGTAGATTTGTTGTATACATATCAGTGCATCAAATGCCGCTTGAATTTCTTAAATATATTGATTGGTTATTGAGATATAGGCTGTCAAAGTTGACGAAATTTCATGCTCCTTAATGTCTTGAAAATGGGAGCATGTTTAATGTGTCAGAGAAAATTTATCTGAAAAGATCCACAGGTGCAACAGTTTACCATTAAAGTAGACGTTATAAACAGAAGCTTTCCACAGAAACAAAGTAAAATATCTTTCAATTCGCCCTTGTAATTCCCTTCTCAATGTGTCATAAATCTAAGTCATGTTTTAAACAAGTCGAAGGAAAACAGAGATGAGTGTCACCGAGTGTCACGCTGTAACAAGTTTCTTGATATAAAATTAAATGTCAAGTATGATATCCAATTGAGGAAATTTGCGGAAATTTGCGATTTTCTAAGATATTCAAATTTAAAGCGCCAAGTGTATTTAGTATATGAATATAACAGTATTCGTTATTTCAAACAAAACATACAAACCATAGTTTTCTTTTATTATTTTCGACAATATACTTGAACTACGTGACCTAACAAACGCAGAAATGTTGAGTTTTTTCAATAGAATCGGAAAAAATAAAATTTTCAAAACAATTTTTAAAAAAGTTTTGAAATTCCAGATTCCTAATCAGCGACCCCCAAAACCCCCGAGCACCGATTTCTGACTAAATTGAAGTACGTTTTGATGGGTTTGCCGCTTTTTAACGATTTGGGACCACTGTGAGACGTACGCTGGATCGTACCTAGTAAAGAATTGAACAAAAAACTTCACATAACTCGCTCAAATGAAGCTACACATATACAGTGACGAGATAATTCGTCTGTACCAACTAGCCCCGGTCTCCCCTACTTCGCAGCGAGCTCGAGAACCTTCCGGAAGTAGAGTAGCCCGTGACCGGATAGGCCAAGGTTTAGAAATTTTCAGTGGAGGTCACGAAGGCTAAGGATACAGCGCGAGTACGGAGAAAGTTGGAATTGTGAAAAATCTTCGCCTGAATGGGAAGTCGCGCGTAGATTAGGGGCGGGTAAGTTAGATTATGAAGAGAGGCTCTTATTCTCTTCTATCGCGTGGGCCATTCATCCTCTCACAATAGCCTGCAATAAAGTTCTACTATCCACTGTTCTATCTATCCACGTTCAATCTACTTGCAAAATATTGAAACGTTTCCTGCGGCAATTCGAGTCGGTTCACGCGCTGCCCGCGTTACTGTGCCACGGTGGACGGTCGTAGCAAGACGGAAACGAAGCAGAAAACTTCGCCCCCCTTTCTCTGACGTTCAGATTCAGATCGATGACTCGCTGGTAGGATGAAAAAAAAAAATACTAGCCTGCCTGGGGAATGAGATCGATCCTTACAAAATCACGCGCTGGGCCGTGCACTTTCCTTTTCAGAGCAGTTCGTAAGCGTGCAAAAACCGTTTCGTTGCCTTCGCCGCGTTGCTATAATAGGGAACGGCACCTGCCTCTCGTATCCCCTGCCTTTTTTTTCCGTCCCATCCCCGCGGTCCCCCGAAATCTGCGGGCAACCGCTTTCCCTCGCGGGACAGGAACGACCGTTTCGTTGTTAATTGAAAGGCTTCGTCCGGTGGAAAGCATCGGCGGTACACCTCGCCAGGAAGACAAAGAGGAAAAGGAGTATAGTAATTACCCTGCCGTCTAAGAATGGGTTCATTAAGACGCGCTCTATCGCAACACTCTTCATTATCCCGCACCTATGTGCCTCTAATCCCAACGTAAACACATTGGGGAAAGAACATTAAGCGATTTATAGCTGGAGAAGACTGTCATTGGATTGTCCTCGTTCCGGCGACGTATTCGTTAAGATCGTCGCCGTGAATCGCTGATTCTGCCGGCAGATAGCACGGGGGAACAATCTTTCTCGAGCGGGTCCCGGCATCCGCAAGAGAAAAGACGTTGGCGTAGAAAGTGCAAGGGGATCAGATTATCATACAAGCGCAGATTCATTCAGGCCGCGAGTCTTGTACCCGGGGGAACGAGATTCGTGTTTGATCTGGCGCATATGATTCAATTTCCGTTCGCTTTCGTCGGATCAACGAAACTTTCCACTTTCGACCCATTTCTCTTATGAACGAATAATATTTACCTAAATCCAGGTGGCATTTTCAAGCGCCTCGATATCAATTCTCTTAGTTGCGGTGCTAGGGCCACGCCAGACGTTATCAACAGCACTTTCAGAAGTTCTGTTCCCGGACGTCGATGACCCACTGGTCCACCTGCGATCGTTACAGGCATATAAAGTAGGCCAGACGCCCGATGGTGTCCGTTAACGGGCCAAAAGTTAAGACGCGCCAGCCTCTCCTTTGTACCGCGGCCGACAACGGAAAGTCTGTGCCGTTCTCCACCCAGGCGGCATGGAGAAACGCCTCTAAGACGAATTTCGCCTATCCACTGACCTTTAGATCCCTAGAACGCGATTGATATCGAATCGAGCCATTTGATATCGTGTACAGTGTTCCCAGCGTACCATAATCTTACACCACCACCTCCTGCGCCATTGAAATCAGGCGTGCACGCGGGGGTCGAATGGATATCCGGCTTGAAATATGGGTCAATCATTAATCAAAACATTGGAACTTAGATATCTGTTCGGGTAAATTGCGAAATCGTTTGATAGTAGTCTGCAAGGTTCACCGCCTCCTTTGAATTATTCCAATTATCAATTCTCGTTCTGTAGAAAGAATTGGTATTGCAAACGATTGAAATGTGTGGTATAAATGTGGTAACCAGATGATCCAATAGGGGACTGATTAAATGTTGATTTATAGTACTCGAAGCATTGTTCGTTTCGCGGGGATGTTATAACAGGTGGACGCGGCAAACTGGATAAGGATTAATTGATTTCCACGAAGGACGAAAAAGCCACCTAATTGCCGTTGATTGATTTCGATGTTAATGCTCCCGAGTCCCGATACGAAACTAAAAGGAAATATCCATCGATTCTGGTTTATATAAGAGTTAATTGACCAGTATTTTTCTGCGTGTAAGAATCAAGTCCGATGCGAGGAGCTCCTAAACCGGTAGCGTTAGGGCGAGAGGTGGCTGGCGTGCATACACGTATGTACGTGTAACATCGAGGCAATTTGATCAACAGCGTGGCCGATCTTTCTGTTAGGCCGTTACGAAATAGGTATAATTGTCTTACACCCTGCAGAGTAATTGCTGACACAGCAATAATTGCGATAGTTATCGTAAGGTAAGTACCCTTCCGACCGATAAAACAATATCGAGCTACGAAACGGCAGGGCCGTAACCAGGCCGAGAGATGAATTCAATTGTTGCGTAACAAGTAGAACGAAGTCTCGCGCGCACGCCCGTTGAATTCATCGCTGTGCACATCGAGGTATCTCCGCGAAGCAACCATGTAATTAAGATTTTAACCTTTCCGATGGCATCGACGATAGTCTCGTGGGAGTTGAATTCAATTATATCAGGAGAAGCGGTGAGGCGTAATTGAAATACTTGACTGTGGCAACATTTTAATCGGCCATAAATTATACGCGGGATATAGACCGCCGATTGTTCGAGGCACGCTCTCGTGTGCTCTCAACGCTGCTATCCTTCCATTTTTGCTCACGACATGCATCGCGAAATATTTTTGAACGCGCGGCGCACGCACGAAAATTGCACACGCAAAGTTACCCATGATATGCGCGCTGGAAGGGGACCTTTCCCTTCGTGCAACGAGAGCTTGAATCGGCTAAAACGACCTCACGAAACTTGGTCGATATAATGTGATAGGGATCTAGTGACCTTTCATGCGAATCAATTTATTGCGGGCTGTACGAAAACTGTCTTGGAGATTTTTAGAAGCTCACTGAACCGTGATGGCCACGTCTTATTTTAGCCACAGCCGAACACCACCTTCGTGTGTCATGGGTATTGAGTGCTTCACGTGGATTGGTACGTTGGTGGTCGGGGAACTGATGCAAACGGCCCTTTCAGGACACTCGTGTCAATTAACAGTGTAAAGTATCGATTCGATCGTAGTCAAAACCATCTTTTTTCCAAATTTTGTCTATAGTGTTGGTTAAATTTGACAAAACATGCTCTCTGTGATTCAATGGATTGAAAATTATATTAAAGATGAACCTATGGAGTAAACTTTATGATATTCCCATTAATTATAATAGTATTGATGGGGTATTTGAATTCTCGAGTGCAGAACGCAGTAATGCCTATTCAGGGCAGTTCTTGGCGGGGGTGCAGAAGGTGCCCCCGCACCTGGGCAACCAAACCTGGGGGCGGCCGCGGGCCGTTTATTATATGTAAAATTTGGACTAATAAGAATAATAATTGAAAGTCTTTTGCATGATAACTGTTTAAAATTTATGTGTATATAGATAAAAGTAAACTCTGCATATCAAATTCTTAAGGGGGAGCTCTATTTAGGGCGCTAGGAATAAGGTGATTTTTTTTCTAAGAAACTGTTAAGTGAAACTTTTTCAAACTTTCAGGGTATTTTAGTTCACATACAAACAATAAAAATTAATTTTTACGTTACAAAATGTTCGGTAGAAATTACGATATATGAACACGTTTCCAACCGCAGTTGCAAATTGGCGGGTGTAATGGTGGCCCCAATTCTTCCCTGAAATAGGTTTTTCTTATTTCTAACATAATTACATCGTCGATGAACCTAAAAAACAAAAAAAAAAAGTTAAAAATTGGCAAAATGGTGGGACTTCAAAGAAAACGTTACGATTCTGCCCCAAGATATTTTGTACTACATATTTATGGCAAAAGAGTTGTTTAATTAAATTTATTTATCAATGTCAGAGGTTCATCGACGATGTAATTATATTAGAAATAAGAAAAACCTTCGTGTTTTTATTTCAGGGAAGAATTGGGGCCACCATTACACCCACCAATTTGCAACTCCGGTTGCAAACGTGTCAATATATCTTCATTTCTACCGAACATTTTGTAACGTAAAAATTATTTTTTATTGTTTGAATCGGAACTGAAATACCCTGAAAGTTTGGAAAAGATCCACTTCACCGTTTCTTAGAAAAAAATCTCCTTATTCCTAGCGCTCTAAATAGGGCTCCCCCCTTAATTAAAGAATATCAAATTAATAAGGGTGGTAATTTTGTTTTTGCTGAATATACCCATCATCTAGAAGATTTTTTGACGAAGCGTTGCCAAGTGTTTGATCACATATCGCAGTGATAAAAATACGTGTACAATGTGCGGGGTGCACGGCTGTAGTTATGAAAAGTGAACATTTTGCCATGGACATTCCTATATAATATTATTTCTGGCCTTGACAAATTTCAAGTTAGCTGGGAGTCGACCGAGCGCGATAAAAACATCAACAACCTCTACCAAAGTCACTACATTCCCGAACGGTGTGCCCTAACAGTTCGACTTCGTCCGCGACGGTGATCGGATCACTGAATATTTGTGCAGTCACAGTGGATATTATTTCGTGATTTCACGCAGGATCGTTCCTGGCGGGGGTGCAGAAGGGGCCCCTGTACCTGGGCAGGCAAACCTAGAGGCGGCCGCAGGCCACTTATTATATGTAAAGTTTTGACTAATAAGAATAATAATTGAAACTCCTTTGCATAATAATTGTTTCAAATTATGTGTATAGGGTAGATGTACCGTTTGTGGCCATTGTATCATTTTTGGCCACGTGCATAATTATCGCGTTTTTCAGCTCGAAATTGTTTGCAGACACATAACTATGTGTAGAATTTCAAACCGTAAATATTTTGTTTAGCATACCACCAGAAATATAAGGTTACATTTATTGTTTACGCGAAAAGTGGCAAGTGGCCACAAACGGTGAAAAATGGATTTCTTATATTTTTTAATTTTCTTAATTCTTTAACGATTTCTCTAGTTAATGGTAACTTAGATATTAATACTAAAGATAGTGTAAAATTTAGTAAAGCTTTTAGTTTCCTGATTTGAAGTACAATTTTAAAGATAATTACGATGAAAGTCACAGAAATCCTTAAAGTGACCACAAATGGTGCATCTGCCCTATAGATATAAAAGAAAACACTGCATATCAAATTCTTAATTATTGAATATTAATTTAATAAGGGCGGCAATATTGTTTTTGCACCTGGGCGACGAAAACCCAGAAACGGCCCTGCGCCTATTGACTACCGTCTTTACTCGAACACAGGAGTATCGAGAAGGAGCATTTCCCTCTCAGATCTCAGCCTATAGTCCTTTCGTTTGTGGAGGCCCTGCATAAATCAAAGTCGAGAGGAAATGCACTAATCGGAGCAAAGTTTCCTCGGCTCGCGTTCCCAGTCTCTTCTCTCGTGTCTCATGGCCATTATTTCCCATCGTTTCGACGTTGCAACGCCCCGATTTCGTGCGACCGTTCACCGCATTCAAATGGCTTCGCGAAGATAATAACGATCAGTATAGTTGCGTACGTGTTGCGCATAATAGCTTGACGGCAGTCACTTCAATGAAACCACGGTCGCGGCTTCCACGGGCTCCGGGGATTTAACGGCTCCAACCTTACGCGGATTTGTCATTAGCGCCTCTTGAGTGCAATATCTCGCGTGGAAGGCGCGGTTCCCTTTTTTCCCCGTTGCATTACCTTTGAAGCACCGTAGCCTTGAGCGGCCACCAATTGGGCCCCAATTTTTAAGACAGCCATAACGAACTTTCATTTTCTCCCGGCCATGTACGGCGCACGCTCTTCATTCACAATTATTCACGAACCAGCCACGTTTCATCCTGAACTTCAATTTGTTGCTCGCGGTTTCCCAAGACTGTAGCTGAACGTTACATTGGAAACTTAACTAGATTCCCCAGCGGCTATGCTTCTTGGAATGGGAACTCATCGAGGGGTAATAATCAAGTGGCGCGAAACACGGCGCGGTCTAACGGGCAAAATGATAGTAATGATGTCATTACCACTTTTCCTCTCACTGTGCAGAGCCGCGTTAAACCTCGTGTACCGGGACCTTGCCACGGACAACGCCCAGCTCTCGCAGTTGTTCGTACGGGCCCACGTGTCTGATCGTAGATTGCTCCTGAGCGATCTCCCGGGCAATTTCCAAACGAATTAGTAATCCCGAAGATATTTGCCGGGGATTCAGGGTCAGCAGCGGGGAGTCCCGCGGCGTGCTTGCTGAAGATCATTATCTGGTGAAAGGTGAAATTTATAAGCTGGGAGAATTTCCACGCTGAACCGGAATTAAAGAAGACAGTACGCGACACATTATTTGTAGCAAAATTCAAATTCTGCGGGTATCACTATTTTATTTAATGTAAAATGGGATTAATTAAGGTAAGAGGCTAGGTTCGGTGAAATTCTCATCGGGTGACCGATTAAATCGAGGATTTCCATTGCTGGATGTGCAAATACTACGGGGTAGCTAGTTCTCTGAATTTTCTCGCAGTATGTTTCAGTCGCTCGTTCGCTCGTAACAAGGCAACTTTGACTCTGGGTTACATAATGTTTATTACCTCGTTGTGCGTCGAAACTCGTGCTATTGTGCCTATAAAACGTGTCATTGGGCGGGCAATGAAATATTTCAGATGAAAGTGGATGTTCCTCGATTAGGAAATAGAAATTGTTCAATTAGACGTTGGATAACAGCGCCGGCAGAATTAGTGCTTAGAACGGATAATGATTCCGGAAACGCGGCTCTCTCGATTGCACATGTTTCGATAAAATGTAACATGTGTTCGTATTCAATCAATACAGCCACGCTCAGAATGCCATTGTGCACGGTGGGTAATAATTTTATAGAATTTGTACGTAACGATCCCGCGACGTTTCGTTGCTACATGCACAATAAAATATGCCGCATTGTTCGTGCCATTAATTGAACGTTTTAAAATGTTACCGGCGTAAAAACCCCAGCGCAACTATGCTGGCCCGTAATCTGAGGAATTTACTTCACGTTTCGCAGCATTCTTCAAGAGGTTTGACATCGTGGCGCATGTTCCCCGATGAAACGAGTTTCTTCTAAAAATTCCAATTGACTTTTTTCACCGAAAATTACCATTTGCTTAATTATCCCATCACATCCGCAGCCTCCAATTACTATACCACGAATATTTCGCAGTTTCTGTAAAACAGCGCCTTCGTTCTCACAGCAGCTACCCTTCCACGTGCAAAAAAACTGCGCGTTTCGCAGTGCCGGATGACATCGTGCGAACAACCGCGTCAAAAGACTAGTTCTCTCTTTCTCCCCCGTCTCTGCGGAATCGTAATGCTAGGTTGCAAATCGTTGTGTGTGTTACAATTTGTTCACCGGGGCGATGGAAAAGCGAGTTAAGGGAGCCACTAAGCGTTAATTAAAGAGACCAACGCGCACGCTGAGAGATTATAACGGATATACCCACTCGCGACCTTAGCGCGCGTAATTCAGTAGAACCCGATGCCACCGCGATTAGATACGTGTGATAGGATTGTGAAATTTGAAACCCCGACCGCGATGTTTCCGAGCGCCGCATCGCTGCCGGAAAATCCTCCCAGCGTCTGGACAACAATAATTAATAGGAGCGAACGATATCGTTAGATGATTAAAGCGATTTGGATTGCACGTGTTACGCTTCTGTTGCGTGATAAGTTGTTCCGCGAGGGGAAAATTAATTTATGGCGATCAGATAGGTATACGCGGGGTTTCGGATTAAATTAAACAGCGCAGAGGAAAGAATGAGAGATTTCTCGGGATTTCAGAGGAGTCAGATACAATCTTTGAAAGTTTTATGAATCCACCGAGCATTTCCTATTAATTCGGCGTCTATAATATTCCGAATTAATGCGACGTCGATGGAGCATCCCCGATCAATGCATCAATATGTTTCTGAATCAATATCTAATAATAAACGCATTGTTCTCGTCGTATCTTTTTCGTCAGAACGCAATCTTCCCATTTATCTGACTTTCACGATCGATCCTCGTGCACCGTCAAAATAAATCGTGCCTGCTCCCACGCAAAAATTGCACAACCAACGTAAGCGCATAATTCCGTGACGTATTGCTTTCCTCCGCGATTAACAGTCCGTTTTAACGTCCCTGCCCCGCGTAAGGCAATCGCGAATCGGGCTATTCCCATGCTTTCGTAACGTACGCGCCGATAATTAACATTTGAAAAGCGGGCGCTAGAGGCACCGCGAAAAGAAAATGGTAGCGAGAGAAGAAATAGCGCAGAAATGTCCGTGCGCGGGGTCAGCAATTTTTACCAGCGTAGAACCACGCAATTCGGTTAACGAAACAACCGGAGCTTCCGTAGAACCCTCTCGGATAGTCGTGGCGTAAAAATCGCAGACCAGTAACAGCAGCGCGCTATCTCGAGCGCATCGTTCGAGCAGATGCCAGCGAGACCCTCGTGGAACTATGTATTTTGAATTAAATGCAACGCGAACAGGAAGCCGGCGTGATCGCGAGAAATCTGCAATTAAGACGCGCCACCAACGAAGATGAATCGCCGTAGTCGACGAATTTCGCGAGTCGAATAGCTGTTGCGCACAGGCTTGATGAGCCTAAACAAAACGGTTGCACGATCAGGACCGTCTAACGTCTCGAAAGCGTATTGTTCGCCGGGAATACTTAAGCGCGTATCTGTCATCCAATGGAGCAACGCGGCACCGCCATCGACGTTGCGTTTGATCAAAGATCGGTTGACTAGATGGATCGTTGATTCCTGGCGAATTCTAATTGAGCCCCCCCCCCCCCCCCTCCTCCCCGTCTGTTTATGTGCAAAGTATCTCCGGAATCGTGAGAGCCAGGCTTTTCGTGAGAGTGCGGTTTTTCAATATGGGAGTCGTAGCTCATAGGGCATTCTGTCTCGAATTTTGCAATTTTTACGTAACGCGCTCTGCTTGCAAAAGATTTGATTTTATTACGGTCGTATGTTCTTGAGCAACGTGATACTGACAAGTAGAGTATTTTAGGTGTCCGCCTCCGATCATTTTGATTTTTGGATATGTTATAGAGGACCGAAAAATAAGAAATACGTGTTTTTTTATTTTTCCCCCGTTTTCATATTTGGGGGGTCAAAACTGCGTTCAATGTTATTATGTATTATTTAAACAAATGGACTTTTTGAAAATCTGGTGAGTCAGTCATATTTCGCATTCAAAGACACAAAATTCGTCCATTGACATTATTCCCCTATCTCTAATAGTTCTCGAGATATTCCACAAAAATGATTTTTCAACCCTAACTTTGAACGCAGTTTTCACCCCCTCAAATATGAAAACGGGGAAAAATAAAAAAACACGTATTTCTTATTTTTCGGTCCTCTATAACATATCGAAAAATCAATATGATCGGACACCTAAAATACTCTCCTTGTGAGTCGAGTGGAAAGTTTTCGAGTTTGACAGCAACTTAGGGATCTTCCAGTAAAATGGCAATTCATGTTCTTTGTAGCAAATGTTTGCCACTGAACGCTTATAGCCAATAGAGAAAGTGGACATGACATTGATTGAACATTCAAATATATCTATATTCGAATTTCTATAATAAGAAATACATGTACTTGACTGAATGATTAATCGCAAGTAAATATGTGCGGCAACTTAAGGCTTGAGAGCACCGCACACAAAACGCCCATACCTTACACCTTGGGCTAGAGTGATTGTGACTACCTATCTGTTACCGGGCACATTGAAGTCGTCCACGCGGAACGCTTACGTGACTGGATCTTTTCCCAAGGCGCGCGGTATCGTAAGAAAATTTATTAAACGATAATAACAAGCGCTGCACAGAGCCTGCGTCAGGCAATGCGCCCTTCTATATCCACTGCAGCTGACAAGTAAAACTCCGGCCAACTACGGTCACGGTACCCCGGTGCCGTTGCTGATTCTCATTTTCAATTACATAAGAAGGGTCGGAAAAGTGTGCACGGCACGCAAACACCAACACGATGAATTTATGTACGTCCATAGAGCGTTGCGCGGGATAATTAAGACTCCACACAATTCTCCTATCGTTTTGACTCGCGTTAGAGCACAATCAGCACGTGCCCGCGTTTATACCCGATCCACGCTCTTGAAACGAGGAAATTCAGGTAATTGCCAGTCAAAATAGAATTCTAACGACGCGCAAATGATAAGTGCTCCTCGGGGAAGGATAGAAACGCAGGAATCGGCCGCAACTAATTACCCGGCTACGCTTATAATCAGACACATTAGCTTTATCGCCTGTCTATCTATCCTACGTAGCAGCCCTGCAACAGATCATTACTTCCTCTATATGAACTGTATTTTGTAAAAAAAAAAACGGAGGCATGCAAATTCCATCGCCGTGCAAGGTCCATTAAATATTTCGCTGAGAAGTGTAAATCTCGATAGCAACGAAATATCGGTGGGGTATAATTAACCGGGCAATATGCAGGATTCGTGTGGACGCGAAAAGAACGTCGATTAAGAGGTTCATTAGGCGGTTTCTCGAATAGGGTATCCTTGATAGGGAATTTCGTAACGCTACGAACCAGTTGAAAAGCTTGGCAAATGGTCTGCGCCCGTGTAAAAAGTTCTGCACACCGGACGCCGATTAAACGAGACATTTGCAATTCCGACGGCAGGCTCTTTATTAGGGTGGTCGCAAGACATAGGAGGATTTTTTTTCCGTCGCATCTTCGGCGGCACACCCCAAAAAGTTGCCAATTGGTATAAAAATGAGATTGTGAAAGTTTCAGCTCGATCGGATAAAGCTAAGACCTGCCTCATCAGCCCTAATGTATTGAAAAACAGCTATTTTTCTTAAAAAATCTGAGTTTTTCCGCTATAAAATTAGAACGTGTTCCTTGTTTAGTGTTGTAGAGAATGTTCCTGGCTTCAACTTTCATTACTACAACTTATTTGACAAACGTAGAGATCGGAAGATATTTGGCTTTTTCTTGGGCCGGACCCGGAAAATCGACTTTTTCAAGAAAATGTAAAAATTCGCTTAAGTTGATAATTTTACTACTTTTTAGTTATTTAGCATCAAAGAGTTCAAGTAAGATACTTTTAAAAAATAGATTTTCAATGAGGTAGGTGAAAGGTAAGAGTGGGATAGAGGGGGAGATGATGAAAGAAAATATTGACATATATCAAACCATAGTGATCTTGAAACATTGAACTTAGTAGTAACATCAGAACAGGTTTTGTCTAAATTAATTATTAATTATAGATTGTAGTAATATGTAAATTAATAATAGTAGGTAGGTAGATCGAATTGGCAGATTTGACAGATTGAGTCGTTAGAATCAAATAGGTGGTAGAGGTTTTGAGAGGGTAGATTTCAATGTGTCGGGGTATAATTTTCGACATTCAGCAACTACTTGCAGAACATACTGTTTCTGCTCTTCATCTTTTATGATACTCGCATTGTAATCCTGCATTAATTTGACACCCCTTTCGGCTGTCGTTTACAACCCTAAAACGTTTTACAATTCCCTGTCCTTTTAAAAAATCTAGGTCTTCATTCCAATCATCCGGATCGGAATGTAAGAAATCACTAGAAATGTTGGACCTGAAATTTTGAAGAAGTTGAATGTTGCTTGTGTGATAAAATAATCGACTTCTTTGTCCAGAAAAGAATGCGCTTCTTTCAAAGCGATATTGGCTTTAACTATCCTATCGTCTTGTAGGCTTAGCTCATCATCATCATCTTTGTTGTTTTGCTCAAAAGGCAATAGTTTTGCAGCCATGTTTATTCTGATTTGTTTATCTAAAGTTTTATCAAAAAAGGCGAAAGCAACTTGCTCTGGATTCAAATACCACAAATGATTAATAAGTTTAGACAATGTTACTTTTGAAATGTCACCATCAATTCGTTTATAATTGACTAAGGTTTTAAACAACTGTAAATCCAATAAACGGATTATCTCGGAGCGAAAAACGTCGAAATCCAAGAAAAAAACGGCACGGTGTCGATTGCCCCCTATTTGATATCTGGCAGGCAGATATTTTCCAGTGAAGCATTACCCGATCGTAAACGAATAAAAATGAATTTCGCTTCGAAAACTTCGAAAGTACCGACTGTAAACTAAAATGACGTTTCGCTTCGTTTTGAGCCCGCTTTTGTCCCGTAAGATGAAAAAAAAATATAATATTTAAAAAACTATACATTTAACAACTTATACTGAAATATTACTTTGATGTATTTGAATGCAAATAATTCAACGAGCAACAAAAGTATGGTTAAAAAGTAATTTTATCACGTTTATAGCGAATTTTTACATTTTCTTGAAAAAGTCGATTTTCCGGGTCCGGCCCACGAAAAAGCCAAATATCTTCCGATCTGTACGTTTGTCAAACAAGTTGTGGTAATGAAAGTTGAAGCCAGGAACATTCTCTACAAAATTAAACAAGGAACACGTTCCTAGCATAAACCGTTCAAATGTTATAGCGGAAAAATCCCGATTTTTTAAGAAAAATAGCTGTTTTTCAATACTTTAGGGCTGATGAGGCAGGTCTTAGCTTTATCCGATCGAGCTGAAACTTCCACAATCTCATTTTTATACCAATTGGCAACTTTTTGGTGGGTGCCGTCGATGAAATTCAGACATCGATTTCTTGCGACCACCCTACTCTTTATCATAGGTTCGCGCGAGCGCCGCGACGTTTCTCGACCGGACGATCTTGTCTACCGGAAGAAGGGAAGACGGTCGGTGAAAATCTGTAGCGCTGTGGTCGGCAGCGCTATGGAAATCGGAGGATATTTGTCGCGGCGTGCCTGGCAAAAGTGAGCGTTCTATATTTGGCACGGTTGGTCACTTTATATGGTGGCAGGTGCCAGCTGGCAAACTGAGATAAGCGTGTCTAATAATCGTGGAAATATCATTTAAACCTCGAGCCGCATATCTGGCCAAATGAATATAAATTGGAGCGGGTTTGCGCAAACGTGGCGCGAGTGTACAGGAGAGAAGGAAAAATAAAAGAGGAATCACGGGTTCTAGGTCCGTACCGGCGTAACATTTGGAAACCTCGGCGTTTTCTATAATTTCGCGTTAACCTCCGCTGGTTGCGCGTCATGGTGAAAAGCGAACGATAGCTCGCATTCACGGAACCGTGCTGGCTCGCGGGAGAAAAAGTGCGTTACTTTGGAATCGATTATCTAACTTGGGAGCGCGCGGTTCCGCGCGGTGCTGATATTCCAGGCTCGACTGTTCATTTCTGCGTGGATATCCGCGCCGGCCAGCGGGAAGCTAAAATTCCAGACGTTCTCGTTCGGCTTTCCCGCCGCGAATATCTCAATCGAAGCATTCTTCGGAGCCACGTTTCCACCGGTGGAAACGCGAGCTGTTTGGTTAAATAATGCCAGCAGGGGTCGCCGTTTCCAGTGATTCAGTGCTGAGTAGTTTGCATTTGTCAGGGATTAAGCGGCGAAGCAGCTGGTTGTAGAAACGGGTTCAAGGCATTGAAATGTCTGCCGTAGTCATAAGCGACCTGTCGCTATGTTCCGCATAGGAAAGCAGAGGCCACTTCCATGTCTCTGGAGCAACTCCACCTGTAAAGAAATCGTGATCAGCATACCGTATCCCCATTTCAACCGTGCAGCTTTTCCCTCGACAAATTTTCCTCTCCCATCCATTAGTTCAGCAAACACTCCCGTTCCGCGGTGCTCAGATCCCTACCCAGTGTTACCTGAATCCCGACCAACATCTTGTCCGTGGCCATACTTATTCGTCCTTCCTTCACCGCTCTCCGACACTTTCAAGCGTCTCAACTACGTATGTTCTGCATCGCCCCTTTACGCGGAGTAACGTGCCCACAAGTTATTTAAGGTAGTTTACCACGTTCCTTTTACAGTACTCTATGCACATTTTCACCAAACCGGAGACAGGGAACTGGAGCTTGTGTAATAGACTTTCAGAATTTCACTGTTCTTTGAATTACAATCAAATCTCCAGGTCCACTTCTTCCGGTACCCCCTGTTGTTCGATTTCTGACGCGTGCCCCCCTCTCTCTCTCTCTCCCCGTGTGTCGTAATGGAAACTGTTGGTTCGTGGGAGATACGTCACGAGTTGGGCCGCGCCACACCCACCCCGTGCCAGGCGTGGTGTGCACACGGTGGACAACTTCAATGCCAAGAATGCGGCGTAAAAGTGGTTCCGTTTCGTTCTGATCGAGCCAGTGGTTTCGAGCGGATCGGGCACGCGACTCGCTGGACTGACCGCACCGCCGCTCGCGTTTTCTCTCCCCCGGCTCGCGATTGGCCGAATACAACTGGCATTAAAGGTTAGATAATATCCGCGATCGTGTGTGCCGCCGTTTCGTTAGCTGCCCTTTTCCTGATCCTTGACGGCAGGCCTGGCACCGGGCCTCTCTGACGCGGGGAGAACGGGCAGGAGTGACGCGTTTCACGAAAGTACAGTATCGATGGAAAGTATCCTAGCGACACGTGGATTAAATTTCGCGGCCGAATGCAAAGCGGGATGTGGGCGGACTAGTTTTTAACCTTTCAACTTACAGGGGAACCCGCACACGCTAACTTTGGGGAGACTCTGCAGATTTGCAGAATAGGGAAGAATATTTGACACGAATTTTTTATAATCGGCAATCTTCCATATTGAGGCGGTGAAAAGATTCCATGTGTTCCCTTATTAGAACTGGATCGGAAATAAGGGGGAAGGAAGGGCGCACACAGTTTCTGACCGATTCGGTTCAGCTGACTTTGATGGACCGTACATGTTATACTTGAACTTTGTGAGCCAACAATTAGGGAACCAACTAATTGGCAGTCTTCTGAAAGATCTGTTGTTTCTAGCGGTACCTACATATGGAGGCTTTTTTTTATTAAGAGGTTATGCCTATTTACAAGGGACGTTCGGCAACCTGGAAATTGGTAAAATTATGAAACGTGATGCGCAAGTAGAGTAGTTCATCCGTAACGTAACCCTATTTTTGTTGAGGCCGTAATGCTATTTTTGGGGGTGAAATTACACTTTGAAAAAAGTGCAGAATTTTCTATTCCGTGGAATATCTCGAGAACAGTAAGAGATATCGAAAAGAAGTTTAAATAGAAGGTACATAGTTTTCTAAGAACTTTTCTTATATCTACAAAACCGCGTAAAAATAATTTTCAATAAATTCATATTTTTCAAGTTAACCCCCACCACCAACCCTTAAAATTAAGGTTTTGTATTTTGAAAATATATGCTGAAATACCTCTGGATAATCTCTTTCCATATGTATAATTTGTTTATGTGCTAAACTTTTTTTTGCAAAAAATAAAACCTCTATTACCGCATTTGAAGTCTATCTTAGCAGTTTTCATTAATAAAATGGTTTCTTAAATCCATATTTATATTATTATTTATATAAAGTTTAAACAGCTTTCTATTATATTTTTTAAGCAAAACAGTACCTACGTACGTACCAAAAATTGCATCTATGGTAAAACTCATTAAAACTAATCAATGAGGTGCCATGCATCATTTTGATAACAGCGCATAAGTCTATCTTAGTATTTTTCATTAATAAAATGGTTTCTTAAATTCATATTTATATTATTATTTATATAAAGTTTAAACAGCTTTCAATTATATTTTTTAAGCAAAACAGTACCTACGTACGTACCAAAAATTGCATCTATGGTAAAACTCATTAAAACTAATCAATGAGGTGCCATGCATCATTTTGATAACAGCGCATACGTTACTTGAAGTGTTATCTTAATTGGCCACTTTGGCACCCACAGAATACATAAATAATACGTGAAAATTTACAATGACTTTGCAAAATATACATGCATATTTGCATCCAAGGTGAAACTCATTAAAACTAATCAATTATGTGCATGCATCATTTTGATAACAGCGCATACGTTACTTGAAGTGTTATCTTAATAGACCACTTTGGCACCCACACAATAAATAAGTAATACGTGAAAATTTACAATTTTCAGAAATTTTTTTATAGAAAAAGCAATAAAAATGAAGAAATAACAACCATTCTCGCGGAAGCTGTTTTGATATTGGTGAGCCAGATATTTTGGAATCCGCTATATCGACTGGCCTAAACTTCTGCAGACTTCTTTTATATACCGAAGGCTAGTAGATGAGCGAAGGATTTGTTATTTTAACAAAAACTCTATTTTTAATTAACGAAAAACGAACAATTCAGACATCGAAAAATCGTGGTTTTGCTTTAAACGGCCGCCCTTTTATCAGAAATTGACTTTCCGAAAAACCCTTCGTTCCTTTACCGAATTCAACCATATATTAACAGAATCTTTTTTGATTTTTCAATTTTAGATGACCCGTCTCAGAGAAATCAAAACAACTTCCGCGAGAATGGCTGTTATTCCTTTATTTTTTAATGTTTTTCTGTAACAAAATTACTGAGAGTTGCTGCATATATGTACTGTTAAAATAAGCAAAAAGTAGCAAAAAATATACAGTAGAAATTCCACAAAAAAACTCCCGAAAATCGTGTTCTTTTTCGCCAGCTGACTAGGCATAACTCCTTAATGTAGCAATTGTCATCGCATGATCGTTTAAGGGTACTTTTATGTTGGAGCTGCGATAATAGCGAAGAGAGAGAAATATTTGTTTCTCGACGCTTTTATCATTTGCCATTCATATAGTAATCTCGCTGTAATCGTCGCTCTGTTCGTTTATCGCAGCTCCAACATAAAAGTACCCTAAGACACAAGAAAGTTTTCATCTCTGCATCGAGCGAGAGAAAGATTAAGATTACCGTTCCGATACTCATTCACAGGCTATCCAGGCGGCAATGGCAATGTACTTGATTTATCACATCCTTCGCGTCGTATTTATATCTTCTAACGATCAACCATTAATCGTTAGCTTTTCCTAATGTCTCAGTTCCACAACGCTGCTCCAGTTTACCTCGGGCGCCAATGAAGGTGTTGTATCGTACATCCTCTAACGGTAGAGGAAAGATTCGCTCGTTCACGTGAATGACACGGTCCGTCTCCCTATTAGTTGCTTAAGGAGTGGCACGCTCTGGAAGCACTATAAAAGAGTCTGTCCGTGAAGACAGGTATCGGGGACCATCTACGGGTGGCTTTAATTGAATTGCATCGGTGTAACGAGCGGATAACGACGCCAGCGAGCGAACAGAAGATTCCCTTGAGCGTCAAGTTCACGGTGCGTCTCTCCTCGTCGGCCTAGGTTAATACAACTTGCATCATCGTCCATGGAGCAGCCGGCGAGGCGGCCGTGGATCGTTCAGCCGAGCCGATTGCGCCACTGAAGATCGTTGCACCTTGCTGCTCGTCCTCGATCGGGCAAGATCACGGATCGTCCTCGGGAACGCGGGGATCAGCCTCCGCTCTTCTGCCGTTGCCCCCTCGATAATTCCCCTGAGTCATCCACGGAATGACTCCTAGACGTTCCACGATCGCGTAACGCTTACAACAGACGTCCAACGTCCGCCGAGACATTGAGAGATCGTTTTCTGATTAGTCGGACGCGGCGTTTCACTCTACCAGGAAATCGAGGATAATTTTGATATCGAGAAAACGGATGTCCTTACACATCAAAGAACGTGGAATAAAACCACTGGGGTTCCGATTAAGGATCACCAGATAGGGGTCTTTAGGGATTTTCATTGAACTGTTTCTGATAAGAGCGATGAGTTTTAAATTTAATTATGAAAATAGATGGAGGGGGAATTACTAATAACGCGCCTAAGTAATATTTCTCGTCATCGCATCGTCAGTTAGAAATGTCGTTTTCATCAGACCATCGCTAATTCGATTGAAGGGAAAAGCCTGCTATAAACCGCATGCTTGCACGAACCCGGCCGAAAAACGAGCGGATATTTACCCCCGTTTCGCCGTAACAGACGGTGCCCGGGGAAACGCGACCACAGTCGGTATCTAATTAGAACGAAAGAAGAAAATAATAGGTTTCCGTTAAGTGCCGACGAGCGGGTTATGAAATTTTCTAACGATCAATGGCAGAGGCCTGGCTCGCGTTCCGTGGCCGAGGAAAGCCCTGTTGACGCCGCGCTGCAGCTGCGAATGCTCGCGTTTTTAATGAGCCGATCTTGCGACATCCCATCCTAACACCTCGGTCGTTAGTTGGCCGCAGGTGACTCGGATTGATCGAGATAGCTGGGACCACACTGGGCAATCATTGAGCGATTCCTGGAGCGAATTCTGCAAATCTTGATTATCTCTAAATCGCGATCGAGCCGCAAGTGGGGCGATTGTGCGTCGGGCAGGTATCAGGAAGTTGATTTCAGATAGGATCTCGGCGAAATTAATAAACAGACGACCTAGTTGCATGCGGAACGCTCGTTCAAACGGCAGAATGTTCACTGTTGTATATAGGGGCTCTTTTAGAAGATAACGTAAAGCTTCCCGTTTTAGCTCCTTCAATTTTAATGGCATCTTTTCTGCTACGTGAATTCTAGCATTGATTTGGGGAAAAGTCGTTTAAATAGCTCGCAGAAATATTTATTCTACCTGTGTTTTCTATTAAGGGGTCATTTTACTTTGACCGGCAAAAAAATTAAGCTATTTTTTAAGATTTGTCTCAGTAAATACGATATAAAATGAAATAAATATTTTGGTATTTATTACGCGATCATTATATTGTACAAAAAATGTGAAATTTTTTAAATTTGATATAATGTCTTTTTACAGAGTCAATATGGCACCTAAAAAGAGAGGTATGTTCGTGGCGAAGGTGATTTCCCGGCTCAGGCTTATCTGCAACAAAAAATTCGAAAAGATTCTTAATCTGTAAGAGTGTCGCTATCACCCGTAAATCAATTAACAATTTTTGTTGAAAAGTAACAAAATGGCCACACTTTGAAAAAAAAACATTTGGCAAAACGCCCCAAATGAGTTCTCCGAGATAAATCTCGATTATTATTCGACAAAAATTGCTAAACTCTCAAGAACTTTCATTACCAACAAATTTGTAGCATCGAACGACTACGATGTGACATGTACCTACATAACTGAAGTTTGAGTTTAGTTCACATCGACGCCAATCTCTTGCGTCGCGATATTGCGTGCTAAATGCGCGGTCCTCTTAATTTTCTGTAAAGCATCATTGAAATCATGAAATAGGGGACAATGGGGGAAATACGGACACTGGGTAATTCCGGACACACTGATAATTGTTTAATAGATCATTGTTTTCACTATTCTTAGTACCGAGCAAACAGTCTCAACGGAAAGTCACGCACGTTTACCTTTAGAGGCAAGTTTCGTCAAATAAATTCGACCCGTACCTCACAATTTCTGTGGTATTGTTTTTATAGTGTCAGGAATATTTACCCAGTTGGAACTAATATGTAAATTTGCGTGTTATATAATGTGTGAAATATATTCGAACATGCCTATTCATTGAAGTAATTGAAAGAAATTTCGCAATAAGTAAATGCAACGGTGCTCTTCGATGTATGTTGTCTAATTTTGAAAAAAAATGTGTGTATATATATATATATAGAATTAACGTTTTTTTTTAACGTGGGGAATTTTTACCACTAAAACACCATGGCCACCATGAAATGTTTAATAATTTACATATAGATATCTCTATTATTATGACCTATTGGATTAAACGCTCTGACACCTATTTACTTATTTCTGACATAGATCCATCGTGCTAAGTCTCATCAAAATCAATGTCTACTACATCTGTCCTTCTCTTGTTAGTAAAGCCCGAAAGGAGTTATTTCATTATATGTTGTATTTATTCAGAAAAAATCTTTAAAAATAGCTTCATTTGTCGGCCGATTAAAGTAGAATGACCCCTTAACAGATAATTTACTGTACATAAATATCTGTTTTAATATGTAGTTTCAGAGGGTGAATGGTTTCATATCTACTTCACTAAAGATACCAGTTGTAGTTAATAAAGCTTCATTTACTTGGCATCAAAATGTTTAGCAAATAAACAACGTCTTTTATCGTAAGATGAATGATATGATCTTATTTTGCGACCATCCTCTTGACCCAATTAACGGCACCGAAACAGAATAATATTGTCAAGGATTTGTTAAAGCCACCGAGATTTCAGAGACCTCTTTAGGCAACGTGCGAAGCCATTATGTATTAGCTGTTAAATCGCGAAAACGATTGCAGCGATACCGCTACAAACAAGCAGCGTACCGAGATACAGGTGCGAATTGTCCGATAAAACTGACTCTCACGAGTTAATACGATTCCAATTAAATGGACTAACGCGCGAATAGGGAACGAAGGGAATCCCGCCCGTTGTATTTTAATTATGCATCGGCGCGTGGGACGAATCGCGCGTGATGCAAGGGGAGAAACTACGATAAGCCCGCGCGATTTTTCCAGGCCGAGAAACAACATCCGCTCCTCCAGCGAGAATATCGCTGAAACGCCGAACCTTGGACCGAAGCCGTTGCGAAACGAAATTTCGCGCGCGAATCATCGAACGTAATGGCGAAATGGTTGCGCGACGTCAAATCGTGAAAGTTTTAATGGTAACGGGCGTCAAATAGTACGTACGAGCGCTAATGATCCGCGGTAAGTGTAACACAATTCAGGACTTACGCAATATTTTACAGCAGTGGTTCTTAAATGCGTAGACCAGAACGATTCTGAGGTACCTAGAGGCCCTCACGAGGTCGGTGGATGGATTTCAGAGGGTTCACGGTTTTTGGAGGAAAAATTCTTCCCTCACACTTGAATGTATTATTCTGGGAAGATAATAACAGGCTTGACCAAGGTGTCCGTGCAAAGAAGGTTAAGCACCACTGCTTCACAGGGTACGTTTAACGCGAGGAAGGATCGCATTGATTGTGTGTCCAACTGATCAAAGAATTCGATACTGCAACTAATGTTACTTAATTGTTATGCAAATCATCGCGTCTGATAAGTCGAGTCGTCGTATATATTATTACGGATCTCTCATTTTTCATTACGTTAACGCTTAATAGATGTACCCGGGAGATTAAGAGTTAGATCGAGCCGGGTAATCGGTCTTCTTCAAGATAATATTAAAGATATTGTCACTTAATGCCAGATACTATTCCGATTGTGGCACGAAAGATTCTTTATTTTTCTACGGTTATGTGAATTTTATCCGTCATAAATATCGTAGCGCATTAGGTACTCAAGCACTTAAATCACCATCGTAACAATTATTGCTATAAGAGACACTATGCTAAGAGAGTGGAATTCCGAGAAACGATTATTATTTCTTCAGCTGGTGGCTAATGGACAAGTAGCGAGTTCAAATTTTCTGGTTTTACCACCTATTCAAACACTACGAATGCCTACGCTGAGGTGTCGTAAAACGTTTGTTCTCTTTCGCATTCGAGCGTTTCGCAATTTCGTGACTGTTTGTGTTGCTGTCCAACTTGCACTGATTCTATGCAAAAGCGTTGCTCGCTATATAAACTTCATGCATGCTCTGCAAGTAGACAGGAGTACACGACGAAGGGAGAATAAATTTTCTTTCACATTCTCTTTGGAAATTCCTTCGGAAAGTCATCGGTATCCTATCAATTCGATCTTTCTGTGTAAAGGTGCAAATTAAAACTAAGCAATTCCTTACAAGCAATTCCTTATTAGCGAAATCAATTGCTTCAAAAGCAATTACTTAAACAAAAAAAGAATTTCTAATTTTCATACGAATAAAAATCATAAGCAATTGCTGGCTTTGCTAAACCGTATAAGTAAACGGTAGCTGAATATAAGCAATTCCTAGTAAAATATTAAGAAAAAGCAATTGCTTACATTTTATTCATTAGGCTCCATAGAGAGTTTAATCTCATTAGACAATTATTTAATTATTTCTAAAATTATTTTCTCATTAGTTTCGTGAAATTAGACTCTCACGAGACAAGTTTTACGATATATTTTCAAAAATCTTATCTCTCGCGATTACATCCGGTATTTAAATTTAGTTGCTGCTGAGATTTCTGGTTACTATCATTAGATCGCCTAGTTTGTTGTTGCAATCTTGACCTTTGGCAGCGACATTGCCCCAGTTAGCTTATCTATCTAGCTATTCTCTAATGTAAGGAGTATCAGTATTGTAGGTATCCACGCAATTCTGGAACTGCTATAAGCGCGCGGAAACTCGTGGATATCAGGCGCTAGAGACACACGGAGCTCGTTCTGCAAGGAACGCATACGGTATCACACCGGGGAAAGTGTTCGGTGACCGTCGGACCGTGATGTCGGCTACCTTAATACACGATAAAAATGAATTGAACGCGTTAAAGCTGTTGACGCAGAATTTGCGAGCGAGTTATCGTATAATTTCAAAGGAACGAGTTCCCCCGACAGAAATTGGATACCGGCTAAATTGTATGTCTATGATCGGCGCGGGAAATCGGTTCCAATTTCCTCGCGAACGACTCTAATTCACGATTCGCGTCAATAATGCCGCGCAAATGGTTCGTGTAAAAAGCATATCCATTTCACCAACTCTATTACCACGTGTCACTCCATTCCTTAAACCCTTTCCCGAGAAATTCTGAACATTAGAGCTGTGGGATAATTTCACAGGCAGCGAAACCTGGACCGGGGTTCGGCAAATATCTCCAAATAAAGTCTGATGCTCCTTCAAACAGAATCACTTGCTTTCATATATGTACACCGGCAGATGAAATCTTGTACCAAGACCGCAGTGGAACGCGTCTCGCGATTCTCTTCTGCGAATCCGCAGAACGCGGGCACGCGATGCAGAAAATTTTTCTCCCCGGGAGAAAATATTTTCTAGCGTGCCAACGATGAATAAAGAAACTCCTTGAATATTCACCGACCATGTACCGTTTAACAAAACATCGGGATAATGATCTGCGAAGTTTAACGATATGTTAAAAGCGATCCGTTCTGTACGCGTTTCCACGGGACCTTCGCCGAGGATGCCCCGACGTCGAACGGTGTGCAGCAGCCATCTTCTTGGCGTTCCGCGTTGTTGCCATCACGTGCACCTCGAAATATATCCAAATTAAAGGAGAAATTTTCACGCTGCGGGCCTAGTGGACCGATCTGATAATGTTTCGTTGCTTTCTCGAAAGCGAAATCGGATATAAAAGGATAAACATGGAAACTCGCGTGCACCTCGGCCGCCGGCCGCGGGAATCATTGTAAATTACGCCCCGACGACCGTGCGCAATTGCTCTCCGCACGAAAACGCATAGCCAGGGCAGAAGCATTTCGCCGGTCGTGGTTTATACATATCGTTTACTACCCCATTTCGTTATGCGACGACGCTGACTTTAATTATTCGGCGAAAGGAGATTCTGTGGGATATTTGAAGGCTGAGTCATGCGAGCCGCTTTTTACCAGAACACGGATATCCTAGCTGGGACTAATTAACCACGCCTGCAACCTTACGCGCGTGAACCCTGCCGAATTTACATATTATGATCGTGACCATAATACGTTTTCGTTTACGGCTCGTTGCAAGAGCCTAACACTGGAGGCTCGCGAGTAGGGAATCCAATCCCGGGATCCCGGTGGTTTTTTGGATTCCATTTTCATATTTTTCAGTTGTTCATAAAGTAATTTACGTTTTTAAAAATTCTCGAAATTCTCGGGATGTGTTATAACTTGTTACATCAAATCCCGGGAGTTTTAGAATCCAAAAAATTTAGGTGTTTTTAGGTGTGCGACTTCGATTGCTTTTGCATGTTTAGGTGGTGAATCTACCCCTCAAAGTTCATAAAAAGAGGTACAAAAGTTCCTTCCGTTTGTTAGTTCCATCCTTTAAAATCGCATAACTTTTTTAGAATCTGTCCAAGCAACTTGAGTTGTTTTTTTTGTTGAGAAGCTAGAAGGATTAGTTTGCGAAATGACGTGTTTCGTCGTTTTGAAAAAAATCCATTTGGTCGGAATAGCGAAAAAAATAGTACAGATCGTTTTATTAACCCTCATCCGTTCCTCGTGTCATTTTGACACAGTTTTCCCGTAATAAGTTATATTATTCTGTTATTTGTGGGTAAATTTTCCCGAAACTTCGTGACTTTTATTTTTTTAACGCAAAGCACACATGGTTAGTATTGTTGATGATAGATAATGATGTCAAAGGTACAAATTAAATTTACCTATGACACCTATACTCTTATGTTTGTCGCATTGTTTCTCACGTGTTTCTTACAGTGCATCGACTTGACGATCGGTACGGTCAAAAAGCAAAACAAAACACAAACGTTGAAGTTCGAAGTAAAAATATAAATAAGTGTAAAAAATACATATGAGCAATACGAAGTAAAGCTGTTACTTTTTGACCCGACGGGTGCACGGCTACCCGAAACAACTTCAAGCAATTGAATGTTTTATTGTCTGTGGTATTGTTTGATGTTAGCCAAAAATGATCAAACAATGCCACATTCAATGGCTTGAAGTTGTTGCGGGAATAAAAAATATCGTCGACGTCTATTTTTTTATTGAAATTGGATATTCTTTGGTGCAATCGTATATTATGTCACGTACACATCTCCCGCGGGGATGTGATGCCGCTGCACTTGTTGAAGAAATACAAGGTACACCACAAGCGATTGTACCTACTTGTCGTAATAGTCTAACGCATACTCCACCCGCAAAAAAAAACAAGCCCGATGTCATATGTGCGAGAAAAAACGAAATGCAAATGTACATACTGCCAGATGTGATTCTTGCAATCAAGCAGTATGTCCTGCACATCGTTTTATTTTATGTGAAACTTGTGAAAGATCTAGTATGTAGATGTTAACTTATCAATTTGAATAGAACAATATCGAAAAATAACTGTTTACCATGTCATTTCATCGAACTTTCATCACTGTGTCAATTTGACGAGGAACGGATGAGGAACATTGTTTAAACTAACAATATAAACTTTTTTCTGAGGCTGTAATGAAAATTCAAAAATCCCGTTTGCAGAGTTAAGTAAGTTGTATACATGCTGAATCTTTCATCAAAATCAGTCAACGTTGCTCTGAGTTAAAAACGCTTAAAAATCGCAGAGTAAGGTCGAAAATCGCGAAATTACCGAAATCAACGATTTTAAAAGATGTAAGCTTTCTTTCGTGCGTCATTGTAAATTTCATTTTCGCGATAATTTCCTGTACGGATGATGTTCTTGTGGTCAGCCACTTTTGTACCTCTTCTTATGAACTTTGAAGGGTGGTTTCACCCCTGAAACATGTAAATAAGCCAAAATATAAAGACATATAGGTATCTTATTTTTCGGTCCTCTAAAACATATCGAAAAACCAACGCAATCGGACACCTGAAAATCTCTGCTGTGGATACGCGAGTCTTGTTTTAAGACGAAGATGGTTATCGGTGGTCGCAATTACTTCGTTTATTGTTTCCTTTACTTCTGTAAAGCAGGCTGATTGGTGACACGAGGCTGAGAAGTGCACAGGCATGGATGGGCCCCCTTGCTCCATTTTCTGCAGCGATTGCCAAATTACGACTATTTGCAGTGAATTTAAGGGGCACTCGTGAAACGATCCTCCTAGTAGCGAGCACAGTAATTGAGCCGACGCGACGCGAGATTGTACTGCGTGAGAAGACTAACGACGTGCTTCTGTGGCGCGTTAATTCCACAGACAATGCCACGTTTCAGTCGGGATTATCCACTTGAAGAAAAAAACTGTGTCGACTGGATCTTAAACACGCGTGTACGTGTTACAGCCACCGTAATGTCCAAACCGCAATGCATATGTATCTTCTGTCTCCCGTGTTTCTACCAACTGAGTGATTCAGCAGGCAGCATTCGAGCTTCATTCATTGTCTCACTTGATCCGCGATCGTTCAAACGCAGCAGAAGTGACTTCCTCGATGTGCTCGATTCACTTGGAACTCTTTCTTCATACTAGAAATAAGCTGGAAATTGAATTGTATAGGCAAAGCCTTCGAACCGTGCTTTAGATCCTGCATAGTGAGCAAACCAAAGAAATAAAATGGATTCCTAGATTTAAATCAATCTGAACGTTTTGCGATAGTTCACAGCGTGCATATGAACTTGATTTCATATTTCCAGCACGTACGCGTTCCTTTATTCAAATTTTTTAAATTATTGCTGTGTTTAATCAAACAGGCACGCGGTACTTGCGTAATGCCGCCTCGATTTGTCACATTCGTTTAATCGAAATTTTCCACGGTGTCCCGCCTTTAGCTATCGGCCCAGAAGCAAGAGGGACGATTTACGAGCATCATTATCTCGTTGAAACCTCGAATGGTGTAACAATGGCTGCGTTCCACAATAATTGGACAGAATGCAAGATACGAATACGATACATATATGGAAAGCTCGCGGGAGGAAGGGGCGAATGGTTCCTCATTACTCGTGTCATAGCGCTTGTTAGTTGTGCGTTCGTACAATGAACAATGATGTCATTGTTCCAAGTACATATTTCACATATAAAAATTTCAATGAAGATGCACAATAGTCTGCTCGCAGCACTACACTATATGACACAAGTTCCAAGAAGAAGGCGTTAGAAACAAAAGATAATAAAGAATATTAAGGGAACGGCTGGATGACCAAGGTCATTTAACCGCGAATCAACATCGTGCACTCTCATGAATATTAAATTACCGTAAAAGCAACCGGGAACGCCTCCGTTCCTTCTGCATACCTACCCCAACTGGCGAAGAAATTAGTACGAGACGTAAGTAGCGAGAGTTCCACCGTTGAGAATCACAAGAAGATTTATCCCCGCGTGGCGCCGATTCCCACAACAAGAACAAAACCGTGGCAATTATTGACCGGCGTAACGTAGTAATAAATAGGCTTTGCTTTCCCGTTACGTGCTATCTGATTTGCCAGCGCGCTTATGCAAGCGGCCGAAGCAGGGCCGTTTCGTAGGCTTATTTCCTCGACAACGTATCACGGCATATAGTAACACGAGCGCGAGCCGATGGAGCGCTGCTCAGAACGCACGCACATAGACTTTGCCGGGGCACGCTAACGTAATGAAGGGTGCTGGATCGCCGCGGTTCTATCCATTACGTCAGTCTGTCGCGCGTTTTGCGCAATAAACGCGCCACTCGATCGGTTCCATTAAAACGGTAATCGAGCCGCGCGATGTGATCCCGTCCCTCTCGTATTAAGTCATCGTAAAACACCGGCTACGCGTATCGTTCGCGTTCCATTCATGTTTCGCCGATCCCCAAGAAGGGAACGGCGCTCGCGGAGACGGCCGGGTGTCAATCAGTTCCGTCTGTACCCGCGAAAATGGTAATGGCCCGTTGTCCGCGCGGCCCGTTAATTTCCGCGCGAGTTACGTCTCGCGGCTTTTAATATTTCCACCGCGGACGGGTTGAGAAATGGCCCATGAGTATCGATCGGCCCCGCTCGTTCTCGCACGTACCCGCGGAATTCCTGTAATTCTTCCATCTTTCGAAACCGGCACCGATTCTCCTCGGCGCCTTGCATCTCGTCCGCGTCACCGCGCCGGTGACGCAATTAAAACGCACGAAAGCTGCGCCGTGGATCGTTTCTCCCCGTGATTCACGCGCAGGCTCGCTTCCTGCCCTCGCACCTTACTCGGCAGGCTCGGCTTACGCTATCGAAAGTGGCCCGTGGTTTACCATCATTCGGGGAATCGTAGTTTCAGGTGCTCCGATTTATTCGTGGTGGGAGAAGTCAATGGAACATTGCGTTATATTGTAAGCTTAAGCTGGGTGTCCTTGACTTATATCGTGTGCTTGCATGAAGGCAGTCTAGGCACCTGTAACGTAATGCTGAATTTTTCATGAAAATGGTAGGAATCTTTGGAATGTCACAGCGTACGAGTGATACCCAAGGAAACACCTTTGCCATAGTTAGAATTATGTATACATTAATTCAAACATAAATGCCCCAGAAAAGGCATATACCTACAATCTTCTGAAAAATCATGTGAGAAGTAAATAAGACAGAGAAAACAATTTGAATACAGAACATTTACATACAACTTTCGAAAACATATAACGAGGAATTTATTGCGACACATTTTTTTGACGATAAAGTTTGCCGCTGCAAATACTCGCTTGCTTACTGATTCTTAAATTTGAAACAATACTCCATCTTCTTCTAACTAATAACTGATAATTTAAAACAATGCCATTTATGTATCAGATGATACGCTATTTACTTTACAGGAATTTTGTTTGACTTTGCGCGTGACCGTTTGGCAAAAAATTGTGCCCAGCACTAGAATCATACTTTAACTGTGATCACTGAATCTCATAAATTTCATTTTGCAAATGAATCCTTTCGCTATCTGGATCGGCAGTAAGGAAAGACCCGCGTGTGTGCGTATGCGTCTCTAGAAAGGAAAGAGAAAGACGAGAGAATTTCACTGACCGAGGCATACAAGTGAGAGTGTCACTGTTTTTTGTATCAGCCTGTTTATTAATCACCAGCCACGATAACATCTGCGTGGCCTGACCGGCGTGTGAAACTAGCACTTCGGCATTCTGTACTTTATTTCTAGATAGAAATCCAGCCTCCGTGGAGGCGTCCCGATTGATTTAGTCCAGGTGCCTCCTAAAATACCAGAAGTTGAGACTTGGCGCCGCCCCAGATCCAACATAGGATCGAAATCATTTAATTTTAGAGCCTGCCCATGGATCATACCACCAGAGAAGCGATGCATGGTGGGATACGCTTCAATCAGAATTTGAGTGTCAGCCAACAGATTGCTACAGTGTAGGAATTACTCCAGAAAGATGAGATCACGAAGCAAAATCGGAATCGATGCGAAGAAAATAAATGCACCTAAAAGAAACTGACCACGATTACAGTTTCAAATTGGACACGATTAATTGTCCAATGTTTCACTAAAAAGAAATTTTTAAATTAAATTGCGACCGTAAATCTTAACTGAAATGGTATCGGCACACTAGTTCGGTCACTTTAATTAAATTACTTTTAATTAATAAATTACTTTTAATTAAAGTGACCGAACCAGTGCGCCGATACCATTCCAGTGTTTTACTGTTCCAAAAAAGTGAAACCTGGGCTTCACGAAGCTCTGAAAAAAACTGCGGATCTTCCATTATTTCCCAAAAGCAAATCCACGCTGAATGCCAGATTTTAAGCGCTTCTCCCAGGATTCACCCAGTTCTAGAACTTCATTGGCAAACCTGTTCATGTATCGTCGGAACGTAGTTGCGCGATTAATTAGACGTGCCCTGCCTCTGGAGAAGTTGCTACCACGGAACTTCTTCGTGAAACCTGTTGGCTCTATCCTCTTCAGCAACAGCTCCCTCAGGTCTATTAAGCAGACCCGTGGCGTGTATATCGCTTACAGGCGCTTTAGCTCGTTCATCAATTAACTAGCTGTTACCCACTGCTTGCTGTACAGACAAGCAGCCAGCTTTTCCTTCCTGAAAGTCGATCACACCGTAGAATCTCGAGTTGCGTATATATGTATATGCTTTGATGAACTCAAGCTGCTACTTGGACGCGCAACTTTGTCTCTCTGCTGCATTTCGAATTCCACTCTCCCCGCATTTCGGGCGTGCTAAATGGCAACTAGAAATTGCCTACGCTTTCACTTCTGCCTAACCTGGATCAGCTTCATGGCCGATCTCGCTTGCTAATTATCGATCGATTCGAGTCTAATGATCTGTTCGCATCTGAGCTTTGCGTGCGTCGGTCTGTTGCTACCATTCATCGATGTGTTCGATGCATAATCCTGACAAGTAGGCAGCGGTTTCTACGGGCGATCTGAGAAATCGAAGGAGTGGCCGGCGGGCGAGGAAAAAATACGAAGTTGAAGCTTTTCATGGATATCCCGAATAGATAGTGTTATCAATAATGTTAACGGGGCTGTCCGTCTGACGGGGCATTTCGCAGAGGACCATATGTTTAATTAGTGGATATTACCGTCCGGGGTAAATAATTTTAAATTTATTTCAGATAAACGTGTCGGTAATTATGATTAAAATTTATACTAGTTTGGCGAGAAAGCTAAATTGACATGTTGCGGGCGATAATGTGTCAGTCTCTTTGCTTAGATCTTAATGGCTGAGACAGACAAGATAATTAAAAACTTATATCTCACTTTTCCATAAGGAAGTGTCTACATTTTGATGAAAGTGGTCAGTAGCATATAGGGTAGATATCCCAATTACTGTCGGTGTATTACCACTTCATTTATTTTACTTAATAAAACCGTGACATGTAAAGATTAATGTTCAAACAATTTATTATTAAATTGGAACTGTTCTTATGATTATTATTCGCTATATATACACGTTTTCATTAAGTAAAATAAATAAAATGACAGTAATAGAGACTAAGTATGCCTGAATGATAAAAACAACATCGAAAATGTAGAATAAACATTCTTGCATGGTATGTCCTTCCACATCGCAACTGTAAAAGACTGCACGTAGCAATATAAGTAGCGTTGCATCGTTCGATTGAATGCACATGTGCTCGAGCTAGCGAGCGACCAGCCAAGGGTAAATAATCAGATTTGTCAGACGGTAGCGAAACGCAGCTCGTACAAATCGACTCGTGTTGAAGTCAGAAAAACCATTTCTCAGATTTATCTTCTGCCTATTGTCCATCGAAGAGCGGATGCTTTCGATAGAATACTCAACAGAAGAAAGTAGCCAGCGAACGAAATGAGTCATTTGAAGCGGTAATATTTGGAAAGTTGTAAACATCTTAAACGATACAGACATTAAACGACGAGAATAGTTGTGGCGGGTGATAACGATCAAGCTATAAATCCACGTCTCAAAGGCGAAATTCCTTGATAAAGATAAGGTGGTCGACTATGTAGCACGCTAATAGAGGATTATCTCGAAGACGCCTTCTATCGTGTCGGTTGCGATACCATCGGCCTTGCACCTACGGTGCGTCGAGGAAAGAAGAGAAATAAATTAAAAGGAGTGAAAATTCTGTTTTATGTAACAGTACAATGTACAGGCAAATTGGAATGAGTAACAGATAAGTGGACAGTTTTCTAATTAGTTTCAGCACCGTGACAAAAAAGTTACGCCGTCGGTTGCGTGTTCGGCGATTTGAACATCGGGGACAGAGAAATTTGTGAAAATTATCTGGCGAAAGTTGCGGCGCACCTAAACTTGAATTTCAGGGGGATGAAAATTAAAAGGAAGAAAGGATTGCGCATTCATGGGCGGGTGTAGTTGCGAAAGTATTTATACAGTCATTGTCTGATGAAACATATGCAACAAATTGCTAATGAAGATCCATACATCAAGCTTGATTGAGAAATACAGTGTTTAGGGTAGGAACTTGTACTGAATGTTCGAGTTGTTTCAGATACGACATCGCGTAATAGCTTTGAGGTCGCGAAAAAATTCTAGTTAGGTATCGGATTAAAAGGAAGAAGAATGTTACCTTGAGAATAAACAACCGATGGAGCATAACGCGGTTGACTGGGATAGATCGATGCCGCGGTGAAAAGGAACGTCCCGCAAGGCTATAAATTCCGGTACGTGCATTAAACTTATTTTGCTTCGATTCGCAAAACGACGAAACTTTGGGAAATGAGCGTCTTGATCAAGGTTTCACTCGGCCCCTATAATTCACCAGCTGCGTCGTAAAAGCGGTAACAAGCTAATAAAGAATGTAGCTATTTCCCCCGACGATTACGATTCTTCTAATTACAGGTGAAAAGTAATACACGAAAGTGGTAGATTTATAACCGTCCCTATCAGCAGTGTTATTAATGTATTTTGCGTCGTGCATATTTTGCCATGTTTCTAAATTAAGCGAACCACTATGGTGAGAACCCAAAGTTCTAGATGTCTGATCAAGTCAGCGATTCTAGTTTCCTGCATAATCAAAGATTAAATGCACAAAGTCTACATAACACAATGATCACGAGTGCAGTGCTGAAAAGTTCAAGAAGTGCTATAAAAAAAAAATGCACTAAAAAGGAAAAACAATTTTTTCCCTTATTTAATCTACGACTTTCATATTTTTTAAGTCGACGCCAGGTTTACACAGTGCAAATGATGAGGCGCCGACTTAAAAACTATGTGAGATGTAGATTAAATAAGGGCAAAAATGATTTTGTACTTTTTAGTGCATTTTTATTTTTTTGAAGTCAGTTTTAATTTTTTTTTAAATTTTTTGTTTTTAACTTTTGAGCTTTATATATATTGACACAACATGTTGAGGAGATATGCGCGTACGTACATAAAATAATAGAGGAAGTGCAGTATATTTGGAATACCAGTTTGTTTAAGACGAATAAAAAATTACGGCAGAGGATGGGAAGAAATAAAACTGCATAATATCGTAGGGAAACTAATAACCTTTTACATTTCAAACTTTCAGTAATAATAAGAAAATAAAAAGTAGCATAAACTTTGATCGAAATGAAAAATGACAGGAAGTAAGGGTTTCGCTAAGCTGCAGGTATAATTTGGAATACCGGTATTTCAATTTACCTTCACTTCATACAGATAAAAAAACATGTAGATAATAAAATTATTTCCTTTATGATCTAATCAGACTGTAAAATCACAATATAGGAACAATCTTAGGTAAATATAAAATAGATAGCGCTAAGCTTTGAAATATTCCAAATTACCTTCACTTTCGGTATTCCGAATTAGCATCGTCACATCGAAACCTACAATTTCATGTCACATTTTGTATACTTGAAAATATTGCAAAACTGATACGGAACCATAGAAGGAGCGCGCAAATGAGTAGAGTTAAGTGTTTAACTCTAAAGTTTTTACATATTTTAACCATGAGTGGAACGATTGAATACTTGCTGAAAATGTCTTGTAGTTTGACGTTTTCTTACTCTGCAGATTAAGTCGAAAATGTCAAAATGGGGGTTCGTCTACGATTATCTATGGTGTTACAAATTAGTTAATGTTAATAGTTTATTAGATAAGTTATTTATAAACATAATTTCGACCGGAATTATTAATAGTATATGGTTTCACTTTTTTTTTGTTCTGCATTTAAGTAAAATTAATTTTCTATTACTTATCTTAGTTAGGTGGGATCTACTGCTAGATAAATCCTTAAGCATTCTCAAGGTTTCGAGTCCAAACGATCTTGTTATAAACGAAAAGGAACTTTCCTTTTATAAATATAATTTCGACCGGAATTAGATACTTCGTTTAGTTTATTAGATACTTCGGTATTCCAAATTACCAACAGTATTCCAAATATGCTGCACTTCCCCTAATAATTAATTAGGTGACAATACCTAGTCTTTATTATTAACCAAAACGAATAAGAAAACAAATTTCGAACAAGAAAAAGATCATTAAAAATCGGTCCATATGCTGAGGAGTTATGCGGGGACAAACATATATAAAAGAAGTTCATACGAGTCAAATCTATAACCTCCTCCTTTTTGAGGTCGGTTAAAACTGAAAGCGATCGATAGCAAAGTTTACGGTTGTAATTTAGATTTCCATAAATTTCGTCAATCATCCGAATTTACTGCGATTTAATTGATCCAGCTAATCAAGAGCAAATGGACGTAATAATATCGCCTGTCAGAAAGTTTCATGGCTACGAGCCATGGCAGTGCACCCTGCGTAATAAGTTTCTAACCCGGGAAATATTAAGCACCTCGCTGAAGTCTTGACAGAAAACAGGAAAAACGCCCGTAAATAGCGTTATGCTACCTGGCACGAAAGTTCGAATAGGTAGGTCTTTCAGCAAATCGTGTCGCTGAATGCTACATATCGGCGCTTCTAATCGGCGAACTAATCAAGGTGGGGCACTGCAACTTAAAGACAGACATAGGGACACGGTTTAAGGAACAAGTCTGGTTGCGATTGCGAAATCATCCGGTCGCAGCTGTTAGCATGTTGGTATTGCGGGTGCATTGACTTTTCCTGGAACTATAACGTTGCGACCAAGCGCAGGGAAGCGAACGAAAAACGTGGGAAATCCCCGAAACACGGTACACACTTCTTCCAAGCGGATGAGGCTAAAAACGTCACGTTCCAAAGGTTTTCAATTTCCTGTCAACGTATTACAATGTGGCAAGAGCCGTTTCGCAATATCCGTTCCATTGCGTTGCAGCTATCTGTTAAGGATATCTGTCTCTCGATCTTAAAGCAAATCTGTCGTCGGTTAGAACTGGTGCAAACGGTGAAAGTTTCGAACAATTAAGGCACGCTTAACAGCCGCCTGAAAAACCAGCCAATTATTAATTAATCGCGTCGATCAGCCCGCTCGGCGTTGGCGATTAAATTTCTTCGGAACGAATGACAGTGAAATTGCGATCGGTCGATTCGTTTGGAAAACTCGAACGCTGAATGGGCGTAGCTAATAAAATCATATCGATAGCTCGGTGTACGAGCTCGCCGCGGTAGCGAGGAAGCCGAGAGGCGGGTAACGTTTCTGCAACGGAACTGGAAATTATCCTCGAGCGAGTGTGCATTGTATCTTACACGCTGGATCTAGCGACCGGCCAAGATCCTCCCTCCGGAATGATTCAGAGATCAGACTCTTTCTCTTTTTCGATGGGAACCCCCACGCACCTCTCAAGGTGCCGAATTAGAAAGGAAATTCGCAGAGCGCTTGGCTACAGGCGCAGGCGGCTCGCTAACATTTCAGCGCTCGTGAAAGCGCGGACAGACAGGGCGGAGTAGCCTTGTTCGCACGATTCCCTCAAGGAATCACGCGAGTGATCAACAACTTAGGAGTACTTTCCCGCCGATGACTCGTCAAACGTGACGTTTACGAATAACGGATACTTAGGCATCCGATATGGAGTGCCACGGTTATGCCGGAGTGGTGTCCTTCGCGGGCAGTCACTACCTACCTATCGCTAACGAACGTGGATACCAACGGGCGAGACTCAACCCTTTCATAGCTGGTGACTGTAATACCAGGCACTGGGCGCTTGGAAATTGCTCTTTAAGAACGCTTCGGCAATGGCTAACACTGATCGAGATTGTTGATTACTGGAAGCCACTTAGATGGGAGTAGTTGATAACAGTATAGGGTCTACGCTACCCTGGACCAAGTGCTTTATTAATAAGCTCCAACGGATTGACGTTTCTCCAAGTCTTTCGTAACTCAATAATACAGAACATTGCCAGTTAAGGAATTCATAAGGCTGCTTTTCGCCCTTCTTTATCATCGTGCGAATTCGATTGCACACCTTTCGACTGCCCTGAAGAAACGAAAGGTCCAAAAGGAATTCCTCAGGGACAGTCGAAGCGGGACGATAACTTACCTCGATGAAATTCGCCGGCGGTTCGCAGAAATTATTCAACGACGAGGGAGTGACAAACACTCGTTTCAAATGTAATTCGCGCATACCGCGGTCGAAGGTACACGCGGCGCGGGTGTTAAAAAACCTGGAACTCGAGCAACTCCTTTCACCGCGTGTGCGCGAGGAACGGGGCATGCTACAGGCGGATCGATGCGCCGATGCTGGTCGACCGGGGCCGTTCTCGATTGTGATTCACACATCGATCCGGATCCACTGGCTGGCCAGCTCGCTTGCCAGGCTGAAATTGAATCCGTCGGATGCACGAGCCACCGCTCGATAATGGGCTTCTGCGTTCCACGAAACCGTCGTTTCCGCTGATCACGTGCCCGCGCCCCCGCGTGCCCGCGCATCTCGCGACAGCCGTAATTACGTCGGGGAATTACAACGTATCCCGCGCAATTACCAAGCGAGAAGAGTAATTACGGAATTTCGTCGAGCTAGTTCGGCTGGCTAATCAATTACCGGGGGTGGGGGGGGGGGGGGGCCAGCTAATGACTCCTCGAGCTCCTCCGAAGACCCCAATCCCGGCTGAGAAAACGTGTCCGCGATTATGTAGAAAGGCAAATCGACCGGCAAGTACGAGCAGTTACAATTCGGTCGTGCTGCCTTCTTTTCGGCGTTTCTCTATCTGCTGGGTCGGGAAGGAAATTACCGGATACCAAACCCTCCATTTCGGGAGACTGGTCCCTTTTGGCTGGAAATGATCGATCATAACAGATGTACTTAAGAGTCGCTGCTGGACCCGAGGTGTGCTCTTATTCTGGCGAATTTTATGGGCATTAAGTGGGACAGTCGGCGAGGAACAATTGCGGATAGAACCTTTCGTCGGGAGGTTCGATACTTGTTGCGCGTTTAACCTCGCTCCACGACCCACCGTGTTGGTCGTCCTGTTATCGATTCAACGTCTCCGCTGAACGGTGCAACAGTTTCTGATCGATTAGCCGCAAGTTCGGAATTATTTACGCTCGACTTGTATATGTATAATGCCGATCCTATCTCGACGATAACTTTTACTTTCGTGAACGGCGAGCGTTTGTCGTTCCACGCTAATTCTCACGTCATGCAACGACCTTAAAAAAAAGGAGCAGCCACCGTAATCATGCCCCGTTTCGATCTTATCCAGATCGGAATTATTTGACGAAGGGGAGAACCGTTAGATACTTTTCCATTTTGCAATCCATATGAAAATCTGTGTTCTTCCATCGACAGCTCAACGATTTTTTCCATTTCCCTTGTATCATATCGAAACTCATACACATGAGGACCTTGCAGCCAGAGAGGTACAAGTTGTACCGTACAACTCCATTTTGGACAGATTTCGAGTTATGACGTGTAATTTATGTAAACAAATTCGAGGTACAAATTTTTTTCAATATTTCTTTGGGGAGTTACAGATTTGAAGAATTTACTATAAATAGAAGTAAAAATAAGAGAAAAAATTATTGTATTTTTATTTTTTTAATTTTATATCTATTGACACAACATGCTGAGCAAATATGCGCCTACGTACATAAAATAATAATAATTAGGTGACAATAGTCTTTCTTATTAACCAGAACTGGCAAAATGTGGGGCCAATATTGATGCAGTGTAGGATGGGGCATCGCCTTCTTTCGAATAAAAAAAATTATCAAAATCGCTCCATATGCTGAGAAATTATACATTGTAATTTTCAAGTCGGTTATAAATTTAGCAACTCAATAACTACTACTTATTGCGTGAAAAAAATTTTAAATTAGTGTTTTTTAATGTCAAATCAAAGCAATAATTTTAGAAACAGTTTTCTCTAATTCTCTCGAAGCTGGTAAAGATGGAGCTGCACCCCTCCAGCTGTAAGGTTCTCAAATGGAGAACTTGGGAGTTGAATGAACGTGGACAAAATATTTTATTCGACAGCATCGCACTAAACCTACGAAAACTCATGCAGTTCGTTCCTCTGATCACTCGCTGCGGTACTTATGTTCGCCAATCACTTTTACTTTAATTGTGCTATTGGATGCTCGCAGAAACCTGATTAAAGTGGCACTAATTGATTTCAATCTCCCAGTTTGCTCCGACCTATAAGGTAAATTGAATTATTCCTGTTGAACAGCTACAGAGGCAATGCTAACGCACCGACTGCCTTCGTCACATAAATTATTTGGTCGAAGAAATTGGTGTCGGCCATCGTCACAGACAATTTAGCTGTCTGCGGGATAACGACTTCGTTGCATTCGTTGAATTAGTTGAGCAATCGTTACGATGAGCAAAAGTAAAAGGTGGGAAGTTAACGCGCGAGGCATGCCCATTTATCGCGTGCTTCTTGTTGAAAAAGAACGGGGAATTATCGAATAGCAGCCGCGAAGCATTTCTTCTTCCTGTAGATGGTGTATCACAGCCATTTGAATCCATCTGGTATTAATTCTAAAGTCATAGCCGTTCACTCATTCACCTTGCACCGTTTTCAGCATTTTGAGGAAGTTCGCGTTTTTTGCGATCACTCCAGTTACCCTTTTTATTAATAATAATAATAATTCGCTTGCTCTGGTTCTTAATGGCACCAGTCTATCGGCAATTAATCTGCCTTCGACATGGGATAATTCTCTTTACAGCGAGACACTTGTACGAATAGGGGGGAAAAAAAAGGGTTTCGCTAATCGGTAAGGTGTAATTAGCGTATCTCTGATTGAAGGCTGTTAGTCAGACTGCTCGCTTATTGTTAGATTCTCGCGAGCGAGATCCGCCTGCGTGTGCAACGAATTCGATTTCACAAAGAAACGCGATCAAGGCCGTTACGTTACTGGAATGCAGCCAAGTTTATAGCAGATATCGTCTATTATCGATATACCTATATTGTGTAACCGAATAACTACCTGCTCCCAGAGTGGATGCAACTCTATGCAAATGCGCGTTGCGTATGATGTCGCAGAACAGTTGATACCAGTGTGTTCCCCTTCGCGCGCCGACTGCATTCCTTCAGGTGGTGTGATTTTCACTCAACCAGGCATGAACGTGTAAACAGCGTTGATTATTCATAATCTTTTTTCCACTGTACTGAATCCACGAATGTTTCTTGCACAGCTGTACTTACTCATAAATCAACTATAGTGCTTGAATGGCAGAAGAAAATTAATAATAGCGATTTCTCGGCGATTAAACGTCTTTTCGCTTGTGACTCACCTGAAAATTGAAAATTTCATATGCCTAACCTTGGATCGACTCGCGATAGACAGGCGTCTCGATCCACGATAAAGGTGAAAACGTGGCACGCGCAACACGGAGTAATTAAAGAATCTTCAGTTACCAGAAATATATCCAGTAGATCTAAGAAAAAGGATCCGAAAATATCCTGCTCCTCAGACAGGAATCTGCAGTCCAATCTTTCGAATACGAGACTCGCTGCTGCTAGTGTTAGCATCAAAATCGCTAATTGCACGTTGATCGGACAGCTTTTAAGCAGCGGCACTTTCTCGTTGCGGGCCTCGCTTCGTTAGAAAAGTGTAACACTCGGAAGATTGCGAGTAATTGTAGCAAATCGTTCCCTCTAGCCTTCACCCACTTTCTCCATCATAGAGCGAAGTTAAGCCAAACAATCGGGTACGAGCCGAACGAACGAATTCTAGCAACGGACAAATCGATGGTAACCGTGCGCCTGTATTTAGAAAATAATAGCATGGTACCAGCATCCCGAGTTGGTTCAATGCGGCGTAATCACATCATTAGAAAATTAATCAACTGTGACCTGTTGTTCCATGTAATTCCTGTAAAGACCGCATTATCTCTCATTGCTTCGAATCAGTTTGCCTCAGTGTTTGACACTTGTCGGGGAATATTCGATTCGGAACTACTTGCTAATCCAAGGTTTGCTTTACCAATTTCTGTACGTTTTCCGTGTTTCGAGATGAAAGCGATAAGGGAATCCCGATAACGATAACTCTGGCACTGGCGTTCCCACTGGCTTCAATTTCCTCTTCGACGGTTTCAGCGATTTATGTACCGGCAGGGTGATTTCTATCTCGTGGATTAAAACTCTTGATATATGGAAGAAGAACCTGCTCCGCGTCCATTCGCTATCGCTTCCATTACCTTGGCGGATAAAATGTTTAAATTGGCGAACCGATCGGCGAGAAGTGGAAATCTCGATTGCATTCCGAATATCTTGGAAGCGAAAGCGCTCGTAGAGGAAACCACGAATTTCATCCGCTTTAATTTCTCAATGTTTCACATGGAACGGTATAATTATCATACAGCGGATGGTTCGTTCGTGATGAACTATCGAAAGCGTGATCGCGAGTGAAAGAACGTGTGTCTGTACTAGATCCTCTTAAACCTGCCGCGCATCTTCATCAGACGGATCAATCTGGACCCTTATATTACTTATAACAACTGGGAATTTCTGGATTTCCTACGGAACGCTAACGTTTCTCAAAAACGACTTTATCAAGAGCCTCAGTGGTCAGATAAGTATGGTGCATCTAATTTTAATAATTTTATCGAACCACTTTCTCTCCTGTTACACTATAATTTCGTCGGTTTAATGCGCCAAGAGATAAGCCGAAGGACTTAATCTAATGCAGCCGAGAATTTTGTATAATCAATTCACATCAGTGACCAATAAAGATCGTCGCAAGTGATCGCGTGCAATAATTGTCTGGCTTTCACCAAATAAGAAAAGAACAACATCCGCCGACGATTAATTAAATTTTAGTACGCATCGCGCGTGTATAATTTCGTTTGTAATGCATATATATTACTCCACCGCAACCGGGACTTCGTTATTTTTGTCCATTACTGTTCGGTCGACTGTAAATGTAACAGTTTCGTGTTTACTGGAAGGTGCTCATTAAACACTTACGCATAAGAAAATTCGCGAGAAACGAAATAGTTAAATAACACTGTTAGATTGAAAGATATAGATGAACGTGCAATGGTAATTGTAAGTTTCAACTTTTCAGAATTTCCTCTTCCATCATTTGCCCACCCTATGTTCGAATTTAAAGCGAAGGAGCCAATTTCCGCGGTCACTTTGTAGTTTGTACGCGATGCGCTCGGTCCTACCCCTAATTAGGGGTAAAGAGTACAATGGTTGGCCACTTAAAGAAGAGTGTCACATAAATAGTGATTTATAAATGTGAATTTAGTAAATTTGAAATGAAAATCAATATAAATAAGTACGAAAAACCCCTAATAATCTAAAAATAAATAGAGTTTATAAAAAAGAAGCAAGAATTTATAAAAATTTACAAAAAAATGTGTTGACTACGAAGAAATATAGTTATTGGCATGGTCATGACAGTAGTTGTCGGATCGGTTCGACAGGGATTGGCCACTATTTGACACATAATATAACCTTAAAGAAAATGTTATATGATTTGATGATAGAAATGGGATTAATATTATTCAATAAAAATGGATTTATTTTATGTATGATTTGTTCATCTGTATATTTTTTCCCATATTTATGACCTTTTTTACTTTTGGCATTTTTTACTGTAGGGTAATTCAGCACTACTAAAAAATTCAAAATTTCTACAATTTACCTACAAGGTAATCACAATTTCATTTTTACCTTCAATTTAATTAAATAAATTCAGTAATTAAATTAATTCAATCAAATTTCATTATTAATTCCAATTTAATTAAATAAATTTAATAATCTAATTGAATTTGAATACACCAATTAAAATTAAAATCACAAGAAACTTAAAATATAACTATACAACGTAACATACCCTAGTTAGTATTTCTTCTCTTTATTTAATAGTACTATAATTATGTAAATCTTTAATCTTTTTTAAAAATAACCGTTTCAATACCGCTAATCAATAGGGGGCCAATATCTGTTTTACCATTACCATGGTTATAAAATAGTCGCCGGCCACCCGGCCAATTATTGCTATTCAACATCGTTCATATGACATTTGTTGGCCCCCCGTAATTTTCATAATATATGCATAATTTTAACAAATAAATAATTTTTTTTATAAAGTTTTAACCTTTATTTATCAATATACAGAGAATATGAGAGATATAGACATCACAAATACATTAAAATATTCGTAAACTTTCAACTGTACTCTTATGATTTTTTTATTGAATCGCTGTAATTTTCAAGCCGCAAAGCCGAGTCATCCTATCTGCTTTTAAATATAATCACAGCATATGATGAGTGGATAAATATTAATTACATCCGAAGCAAGAAAGTACAAGTAATATGAATATGTTCATTAAAAAAAGCATAACATTGGTATTTCTTTAAATTTTTTTATTTCTCAAAATAGAGCCAATCACTGTCAGGTGGCCAACCACTGTACTCTTTACCCTAATACCTTCGCTGCATTTAACAGAAACATCGATGCAGATGGGATCGTTTCGAGACGCGTGCCTATCGATTTCAGCAACAAGCTTCTCGCCGCAAGATTAAACACGTCGGTGAAAATGACTGGCGTTAGGGCATCCCATTTACAAGGCGAATCGGAACTCCGTTACAACGATTAATTAAAGGTTCCTCGGGATACAGGCATCACGAGATGGTATATGCTCGTGCGCGGCTCGTTGCATGACAATAGGTAATCCTTGGAATCATCGCGTGCAACTGTGTTGCGGTTTGCAACGCTGCTACACGTTCATTACCTTAAAAACCAGCGTTTGCTGCTAATTAAATAACGATAACAGAAACTGCAATTTGTTTCGATTCCCTTAATGTTATAAATGTGATGTATAATTGAGATCTAATTGAGATACGATATTCGTGGGGTTTTATGCTAAATCAGGATAACGTCCGGAACATTTGCTGGTGTTATATTAATTAGAGTTGGACAGGATTATAAAATTGCCTGGACAGTTCCGAATATATCTAGACACTCTTTCTTAATTTCCGCATTTAACGAGCGGGATGCTTTTAAAATTCTTCCACTAGACATACCTCGATCACGAAACATGATCGAACTCCACGTTCCCCAGTAACCACTGTCACTCGTTGTCTACGGACCACGTTCTACAATGTTATGTTTTACCGTAGAGCCTATCAGTACCAACTGGCCGAGCTTAGACAGTGAAAGGCGAATATCACGGAATCGCATGCACGTTATCAGACTTCTTCGATAAACGAGCTCACCGATAGGAACGACTGTAAACCGCGGAGTTAACGCCACTTTCATTTGCATCGTGACAACTGGGATATTAAGGGTAGTTGAGGGTAATCGGCTCAGCTAATATAAAATGGCTATTAAAACTAACACTGATAATTTATTTTATCAGAATAAACCTGATATACCTGTGTTCAGAATTCTATGCTGCTTCAGAAAAACTGGCCAAAAATAAAATTGGCCCCAATCCAATTTGCGTACAGATGATAAATTTCGAAGCGCCTTAATGACTTTAACCACTGCCAGTTTCTCCCTAACTCTTCCCAGGGCCACTGTTTTCTAATCTTCTTTTCCACTAAAATAAATACCAGTGCGAATCAATTACGAGCGTTTCCTCCCCCATCGTTGCTCCCCTTTCATACAGCCAACGAGAGAATCACCCAATATAACGCAACCTGTTTGCCCGCCTAGCCGTTTCCATTGCGGCGATGTGAAACGCTTGAAATCAATTTGCTTGGTCTGCAGCGAAGTTTATTCCGTCCGCGAAAGGATTAACGCGGGCCGTTTGAAAATTCTAGGATTATAGAAAACCGGATACGGTTTTACGAGACAAACCTGATTTACGACGGTCCAACGTGTACATTCGTGCACTTCGGATCGCGCGTGCAGTTTCGAAACACCTTTCGTTCGCCATGATAATTCCCTCGGTGGCCAGTGGCTGGCTGAGGTATCGCGGGATATAGAGCAGGCATTATTGGGTCTAGACCAGGCATTTTCACTCGTTGCTGCTGATTGCCTGGCAGACATCGTGGGAGTTAGCTGGATAATGACATCTCCGGATCGCTCAGTTATTCCCGTTTTGGTATGACTTCTGTCGGCCACGAATCCGTTCACCGCGCGATTGCTGCTTTCGATCTCCGAGCAGGAAATTCCGAATCGAAGACTCGAACCCCGGGATACCGGGAGGAAGCGGTCTCGGCCGTGAGCGAACAACTACTGTACCGTTACTATACATGAACGGATCGTATCGAATCGGAAGCAAGTTTTTAAAATTCCACGCTCTAGTTGCACAACCTCGGTGATTGGCTGTGAAATTCATATTCAGGGGCTCAGATATTTATTGCGATTTGGCGCGCCCTTGATTCTGAAATTTGGCTGGTGTATCCAGTGCATAGAACATTAACTTTGCGATAAAATCACTCGACGACGAATCGAGCGAATCGAGGATCGAGAACAGGCTGCGGAGCCAGTATTAAGTCTGTGCCAGGGACGGGCTTCTCTCACGAGTTAATATTTTCATTAATATACTTATGTCCAGTGGTCCGAATGAAATAATGTTCGAAGCGTTTTGTTTGCTTCGTTTTATGATCGAACATGTTATCATAATTATGTTAGCGTATGTAGCGAACGAACGAATATGAGGAATTAAGTATAGAATGTCGCGGGCGCGAATAGGAATCTATTAAATTAGCGTACGTATGGGAACTTTTCGTAATAGTGGGCGGAAAATTGAACTTGCACTTATAAACACGTCCGAAATGAACGGCTGCCGAGAATGTCGATGTTCGTTAATTTATGGTCGCGCCCAGAGACTGTTTCCTTAATTAGTATTTACCGCCGAGCTGGTTGTTAAGCACGTAGCTCCTCGCGATCGACTAAACCAGTAATGTATGCGGCGCACAGTGGGACAAAACGACCCGCCGGCGATCAAAAATCTATAACTTTGGTTCTAGTCCAGATATTTTAATGAAACTGGGCGCATTTTAACCGCAAATTTGTGGCCTTTAAGCTGTATTAATATAATTGATATTAACCCTCGGAGGCCCGTGCTGGGCCCATGAATTTGGACCTATGTTTTCGAAAAGTGGGGTTACAGGCCAATTACAATACAGATTTTATTAACATGACTGTATTTTATTGTGATAAACCCAGTTTCTTAATATTTGCTATTGTTTTCATGTGATCGGTGCTCAAAATTTGCCAAAACTGGAAAAGTATCGCTTATCAAAAACTTTTATGTTTCACACAGTTTTCATACATGACTCCGGCTATAAAAGATATTTGCGTCACACATCTAATAATTGAATCATTTCTTCCGGATATATCTTTTTTGCTTCTTACTCTTCGAAACGATGAGATGCAAGGGTCCGAAAATATCAAGAGCATATTCATCTGGTCTTGATTTTGTGCCCTTCGAGAAATTTTTCAACTGTTATGGTAACGGTAATATTTATATTCTTTATTTTTCGTTTCCTGCGCCTCTTCTGACAGCTCGCCAATTGGCAGTAAGTGGTGAAGAATGATATTTTTTCCATGCCTTAAAACCTTGTGTACTGTGGCTGTTAATTTTCGCCAAAGATAATTCTGTGTTAACAATTTTTCTGCTTCTTCTGCATAGGTATATACCGAATTTTTCAGCATTCACTGGCAGACCACAAGAAAGAACATTTAATATTGTCCTAAATTTTTTGAAAATATCTACATCTATTCCGGTAATTGCTGATGTTATATCGGGATATTAAAAAAATAGGCAGGTATGGTAGATTTTACTTCAATTACCATTTTCTTGAAAAGTAGAACAAAGTAGCACCTAATTCTTTTTGTTTCTAAGAGAGAAAGGTTCATTCTTTCACATGATATCAGTTAAACCCATTGCATATGGTTGCAACTTTTTAAAATTTAAAAAAAGTTTGTTATTAACATTTTACCCTAATGAACGGCCTTAATAAAATATATAGCTATGTAATTAACTTTGTAACTAACTCAAATTGCACCTCTCAAAGAAAAATTTTCAGAATCGTGAATAAAAACTGTGGGAAACATCAAAGTTTTTGATAAGCGATACTTTTGCAGTTTTGGCCAATTTTGGGCACCGATCACATGAAAACAATAGCAAATATTAAGAAACTGGGTTTACAACAATAAAATACAGTCATGTTAATAAAATCTGTATTGTAATTGGCCTGTAACCCCACTTTTCGAAAACATAGGTCTAAATTCACGGGCCCAGCACGGGCCTCCGAGTGTTAAAATCAATTATATTAATCCAGCTGAAAGGCCGTAAATTTGCTGTTAAAATGCGCCCAGTTTCATGAAAATATCTAGACTAGAACCAAAGTTATAGATTTTTGATCGCCGGCGGGTCGTTTTGTCCCACTGTGCGGTGAGTCTGTCGAAAGATCGCGGTTGCGAAAATTGTGTTTAATTATTTTGCAATAAAAACTGATTTTTCATAGAAAAATGTGAATTTATTACGTGGTTACATTTGTTAATGATTGAAATATCGATAACTGATCGTTGCTTCTGTAAGCAACACCCTGTATCGACAATCAGAGAAGCTTGGTAGTCGTATCATTGTTACACTTCGTGGAATCTTTCATTCTATTTAGCCACTTGTTGGTATTTCTGCCTTACTGCTCCGTAGGTACCTTTCACTGTACGCGCGAGTGCGAACTCGGTTGCAGTGGCTCAGGCGGCGAATCGATACGGCGAGCAGTCTGCACGGGCGTTATTGATTTTCATTTACAGCGGTGATTACAGGGTCACAAGCGGAGGAATATTTTCTTCAACGACAGTGACGACTGTTTTACACGCGTCTCGTTTCAATCGAAGGAAAAAATCTCTTTTTATTTTTGGGACCTTTATTGAACCACATTTCCATCTCCGGGAGCACAGTTTTCACGACGAGGTGTCAGCGACACTTTCTTCAGGGTCTGTTAACGTTTCAACACTCTCCATCTGACCGCGAAGTCCACGATAGCAACATCAGGAATGTCGACCGATTCAGCTTCCAATCCTCCGTCCTTAGAAAAAAAAGTGCGGGAGTGTTCGCGCGAATCGTGGCTTCAGTCCATCCCAATCGTTCACCTTGCAATCTAGTCATCACCACCAGTCATGACTTCCATGAACTCTGGAATTGACAGTTCAGCAACGTGGAATAAGAGAAAATACCCCGCAGATATGTAATTACAGAAACTCCGAAGAATGGCCAAACACTTCGATGACATTCGCCTCGTGGCAGGACGGCGGGTTATTTGGAATTGGTAATTGATGTCGATTATAAATAGAAAGGTTTATGTTTCGCCTGTGGGGACGCCGCAGGGTGTAGGAAGCTTGTAGCGATCAGCAGACGTTAGTCTCTAGGTCTAAAGGCGACAGGCGTTAATTAATTAACGAGACTGATAGATTCTTGGCAAACGGCGTTAACTGTTCCGTGTAACTCCCAAACGTGCGGCACGACTTGCGACGATTCCGCGTTAGTTGTTCTTGGCATGCTGGTGCTGAGGCCCGGGTTGGTAATTAGATTGATTGGCGTGTTGTGAAAATGGTGGGTTGTAAAGCGGAGCTTACCGTCGAAATCTAGGGTTCCCGAGCCGTCGGCGTCAATTTCCTCGATCATCATGTCCAGCTCCTGCGGCGTCAGTTTGTCGTCCAGCTCGTGAAGAATGTCACGGAACACGTCGGTAGTGATGTAGCCGTTTCCTTCTTTGTCATACAATCGGAATGCCTCGCGCAACTCCTGTTGCATCGCTTCCGTGTCCTCCTCCACCAAGAATCTGGCGGCCAGCGTGCAGAACTCCTCGAATTCCAGTTGACCAGATCCTGAAGGAAGAAACGGAGAATTCGACGCGAAGTTAGACATGAACCTAACGAGGGACGTCTCGCTTCTAAGCCCCATATCCGAAATGACTTAGAAAATTAAGGGTAAAGCCATCGAGTTGCAAGTGAAGTCCATTCGACACTTTCTTACCATCTTCGTCAACTTCCTGAATGATTTCCTTCAGAGTCTTTTCGCTGAGCTCGTACCCCAACATGGTCAAAATGGTACCCACCATGTCTGTGCCAATGCTGCCTTTCTTGTCGTGGTCGAAGGCATCGAACGCCTTCTTCAGCACTGAAATGCGAGCATTGACAAGTGTCAAAGACTTCTAAGTCGATGGAAGAACAATCCTGTGCGGAGCAATTGTGGCGAATTACTTACGAGCAATTTGGTCCTTGTTTAGGTCATCCTGCAACCATTACATGTAAAATTATTAGATCCACTACACAACTTTCACTTGGTGCATGAATTTAAGAGAAGTTTCATCAATTCACTTGGATATCAGATATCAACTTCAGAATTTAGATTATACTATTGAATTTGAAGGATCGAACATAACTTTAAATAAAAATCGAATCACAGAACATTCTTCGAGAATATTAAGCCCAGCAATCGATGAAACTCCTTTGGATGTTCACGCCGGAGGATTATTCACAGGAACCCACCATGGCGAAGGGAGGCTTAGGTGTTCACTCTAAGGTGCGATGTTAACACACGGCAGCGTCGACGTCTTATCCGGGTATGCACCAGATTCTGGCTGTGGACTTCTGTTTTATGTGGACATAAGGATGATCTTCTGGCACGTGATTGACCGGGTAATATCTACGTAGGAACTCTAGCGGTTTTCAAATTCATCGAGGACACTCCCCACCATGCGCGGAAGCGGAGCCACAATTGTGCGAATTCCGCGGCAACGTGCTCGATTTTGAAATTCTTCACAGCTGACTTCCTGGCCTCTCTCTTGCCTCGAGTTTACATTTATTTTGCGAACGGAAATATTGTTTGTCAAAGGCAGGTCGGAAAATTGACTGCAAGCATTAAATGAGAGATTGAATAACGGCTAGTTTCGAGCTTTATAGTTTTGCTCCGAAACTCTGAAGCGTGGAATGTGAGCAGTTGTATTTTTTAATATTTTTATTCAGTGAAATTCGTGTTTACTATTGCGTGGCAAACGAACCAACGCCAGCCAGTTCTAAGTGATAATCTAATAGGCATTCCGTGACAAACGGCAACTAGGAAACGCAGCTATTTAATCTCGTACACGAATCATCTTTTAATTGTGCAAGTAAATACCCTCATCAGGATAGCGCAACTTTCATTTTCTCTTTTTTTTTTTTAATCACACGTAATAACTCCCGTATAATCGCCACAGTTTCGCCAGGCCATTAATTTTAATGTCGATTCTGCATTTCGTAAAATACTATGTAATTCTATCGTTCGGAAGTGTAAACGGCGCGACGGTTACGTCATTTGGCGGTTATGCTCTGTAATCGCGTATAGAATTCATCGCCTCGAGAAATCCTTCGGTCTCTGTAAAAGCTCCGGTTTCGCAAGGGGCGAGCTGATGAAGCTTCCGCGAGGGTTAATGTGATTCACAATCAATATGGCGGGGGAAAGTGACGCGACAATAGCCCGAGTTGGCTCATCGCCGGACATGACGACGGGGACGCTTAAGACAATTCCGCGTAATAACCGCATGTGCTTGTATTCTTAGGCAGCTAATTATAAAGCTCATAAAGCCTAGCAGCCGCTATTATATTCAGGGCGATATTAGCACCGATTATCCGGACATATTGCTCGTTGCCACATCTTACAGCATGCTGTTGTTATCTTTATGCTCAGCTGAGCTAGTGATCTCTAGGGCCTAGAGACAATGACGACGCGTAGATCGTGGCCTCAGAGTTATATTTATATGTTTAGCCTATTAGTCTCGCGTTGATAAGATCCACCTGAGCCTCGTTCCATCTCGAGGATGCAACGCCGTCGATCAATTCGAAGATCTGTTTAGCGTTTAGTTAGATGCCTCTGAGTACAGTGACTGCAAAAGAATTGTTCATGGTATTAGCGTAACCACTTACGACAGGAGTAAATAATTTACACAGGTAGATTCTAACAGAATTTCTTTATTTCACTTGGTATTTTACATGATATTATTAATAGACTGTGTGACCGATGCTCTGCATTGATCGTAAATGCCGTGGACACAAAATAACGAGACCACAAACGACGATCAGAGGTAAAATAATGTGCACACGCTTATTTTCCTATTTTTTCGGGGTACTTTTATTAATTATCCTTATCTTATGCAGTTACTTCGACCCGATTATAGTTACAATTTCCTTTTTATATAATAGAATCACTTGTTAGAATTGTACGGGACGCGGGTAAAGTGGAGAAGTTAGCAGGTTGACAGGTCGGATGCTTGAATACAAGGTATTCTCTGTGACCGTGGATCTCCATCCTCTGTTCGGTAAACGCAGAACAGAGAGGAAGAAAGGTGCGGCGGCGTAGAAACGTCGATTGATATCGGGATCGATATAAACCTGTTCCCAGCAACGATAACTCGGTGTGCCCCGTGCGTCGGTTAATTCCGGCATAGATAGAAATACATTTTAGCCGATTGTGAGCCGGACACGGGCGGAAATATTCTCCCAGCTATACAGCACGTTGCTCGGTACGCCTTCCTAGCAGGCATCACCTACGAACCTTTAACTTCATACTTTGCCAACGCCACATACAACTCCAATAAATCGCGGCTTCCACGTGTAGAGCGGGCGGCCCCGGTTGCCCGTGGATGTGGCCGACACGAGGGACGACCGGTTCGTGCCAAGGTGATAATTTAGCCTGTCATGACCTCCATGAATTCTGCAACGCGAAACGTGGGTATCTGTAGCTCCCGATGCGCTCTCGCAATACAAACGGTCGATCCGAGCTGATAACGCGTACCTTCGAAATCGAGCGTGCCAGATCCGTCAGTGTCCACCTCCTCGATGATCATGTCGAGCTCCTCGGGGGACAGCGCGTCGTCCAACTCGTGAAGAATGTCCCTGAACACGTCGGTGGTGATGTAACCGTTCCCTTCCTTGTCGTACAGCCGAAACGCCTCTCGTAATTCCTGCTGCATGGCCTCTGTGTCCGTGTCCTCCTCCATGAACCGCGAGGCCAGCCCGCAGAACTCCTGCAAGTTCAGCTCCCCGGATCCTGGGATATGCAAAATTCCGCGGGTTAAAAACATCTTATTTATTTAGTTTGCGGAGCTGTCCGACGCACCGAACGGGTCAGCCTCGGCGATGACAGCGTTCAATTGCGGTGTCGGGATTTTCATCCCCATCATCGACAGAATCGTGCCCACCATGTCCGTGTTGATGACTCCCTTCTTGTCCGGATCGAACGCGTCGAATCCCATCTTCAGCTCTGCAATTGACGAGTCATTAAGGAACTGCGTGCCACTGCACCGGAATCGGAGGATGTTAATTTATCTATCATTCGTGATGGTAGTGAATGACCTGCTTCGGAGAGAGTACTCACGTGCGACTTGGTCTTTGCTCAGTTGGATTCCCTCCATAGGGTTGGTCTCCTCCTGCGGAAGAAGATATGAATTTATTCTACACTGACTTTACACGTTATCTAAATTTACAGCTTTATTAGGTCACTTTCGATGAGACGAGAGCAAAATCGATCAACACACGCGCCGAAGGTATACTTTGTGTTGGAGAAAGTATTCAAATACTGCCACGGTTGCACGGAATTTTAACTTCGACGTGACGATTTTGTTAATCACATTAATTTCGATTTTACTTCAAACATGTCCCGAAGTTCGAATAAATTTCCTATCCACACGTCGGGTATTGGAGGAACGATAATTACCATTGTGGCTGGGTATAATTAACGAGAGTTTACGTTCTAATCGATGTTATCACAGAAGTAATTGATTCGCGGTTCCCTTCGGAGCTATCGCTTCTGTACAACTTACTGTACCGATGAAAAATGTCACACTGAGGCTTAGTAAACTAATTAGTAGAGCTGCGTGGACGCAATCCTGCATTCTTATCAGCGTCGACAGGTAATCACCAATCATCTGCGAGCTCGAACACACTATAAAAAGATTCTTAATCGGGACCCTTTCATGGAGCATACTTTGCGAAACGGTCTCGACTCGTTGACGCAACTGTTGAATGGTCAATTGTTAAATCGACGATTGATTCCCACTATACGATCGCGTACACATTTAGATCAGCGCCCAATGTTCATACAGCGAACCGTGAACCTGATCAAACTAACCCTCATTAATTTCTAAAAATGGTAAATGAAAATTTCATTCATATCAGATCCTGAGAGACTCTGCCGCAAGTATAAAGTGCACGGAGCTGGAAAAATCAACCGTTTGCATTTAAATATGAAGGGAGCAGATAAGTGAATAGAGTAGGAGCCCGAAGGATTGGCGATAAACGCGGGCCAGTGATTTCCTCGGGTTTGTTGTCTGGTCGAAAGTTCGATAGACCGTTTTCCTGCAAAGTAGGAAAGGGGAGCGCGATACGTTGCTGTTACATCACACGCCAATGTCAAGCTCACGCGAATACGGAACCGCAATTGGCAACGACCGTAGAAAGCCAAGTGACGCGAGTCAGCGTATAGTCGACCATTTCCACCGCACGTGTACCAGCGGGCAGGCATGAAAACGATTATACCGATACCAACCGGGACCGAGCAGTGCAGCAGTTTCATATTGGCATTGCGTCCTTTTAGAGGATTGCAGTGGATTGCTAGAAGCTGCGCGGCACTGTAAAAAAGCTCACCTGGCAGCCACCTCCCGGGGGGGGGGGGGGGGGGCTAGACGCGGCGATGCTGCGTGACCTCATTGGCCAATCGGGCAGAGCTTCGACGCTAGGTACGAACTACTGACCTAATCGTCGGAAATAAACGGACGGCGGTGGAGGTGGCCGGTGATAATGACCAACGATTATTAAATCGAGACCCGTCGCTTCGACCAGGAGGATTTATTTCTGTTTAGTAACCTCCGCTGGTAACCATTTAATAGGATCTAGGCTCCGGCGTTACACTTGATCGTTGAAACTGACATTGACACCGGTACCTTTGGGCGGCTGGCCAGCATCGGCACGATTTAGGCCGATGAGAGCAGAATTATTTATTTTCCCATTGCAAAATATATGCCGTGTCCGGCTTGAGCTTAAATAGGCAATACTCCTCAAGATATCGGAGATAGAACACAGTTGTTCCATTCAGTCCACTTAGGGTAAATGACTTTGAATTGAGGCAGTCAGAGCAACAACGGATCAACCCACATTAAAAAAATTTTTTTCCTATTTTATATGGTTAGTAGAGCCTATCGGAACACGTTATTGCTATTAATTCAATTTCGAAAAAAAATGTGGGTTAGTCCATTGTTGCTCTGACTGCCTCAATTCGATGTTCAATTAAAAAGTATAATTCTTAACTGAACGAGCAATCGAGCGTCTTATACAATTTACCACGTGCGATATTTTACTAAACAAATCTTTCATTCTAATTCATTACGTTTAAACGACATATGCAAATGAAAGTATTAAATGTTGGAGGTCTCGTACAGAGCGTACTCTTCCTTCCAGTCCACCAGAAAGGACACCGAAGGAATCGCATCAGAAGGGTGCGGCGGCAATGGCGGGGTTTCAGATTTCGGTTTCTCCAGCTCGAGCTCGTTGTTCAATCTATGCAGCCTCCAAGAGGCCAATTGCATCTCCGTCGGTTCCACCTCCAAGACGTAACTGTTCCAATCGCTTTGCGCGCTCATTCTGGACACCCTTCTTCCTCGAGGGGCAGGCAGAGGAGCGGGGGGCAGAGGGGTAATATATCCATCTTCCTGCTGCTTGTTCATCGCGGCCACATTCCCACACCCCCGCTTCCCCTCCTCCACGTTAACCCCCTTCGGCAGAACGATCGCGTCCACGTTCCGTTTCACCAACATCACGCGTTTGCTGCCACGCAACAACGAAGGATGCCTCCTTATCAGCACGAAGGTCAAGAAAGCACTTACGACGAACAGCAGGACCATCGACACCACCAATAACGAGCAAACGACGATCTTGTCCGCGTTACTCAGCCATGTTCTGGACTGGTACGCGAGAATCGTCGTCACGGCCAAACAATCGAAGGGAGACGAAATGCCCGCGTTATCGCTGAGCAAACAGATCGTGTAAGTGGCCCCCGAATCGATATTCCGCACCAGATAAGAGTGCCTGACGTTTTTTGCACAGCTGGGCGCCCCATCCACGTCATTGTTGTTGAACCAGAGCAACGTCACGGCTTCGTCCAAGTCGGGGAGATTCACCAGTACGCTGTCCTCCGTGATCTCCGCGACGAAGAAATCAGGGAAACGCAACGGGATCTCTAAATCACTGGACAACAGCTTGTAGGATCGTTTAGTGTGAAGGAAAATATTGGACGGGGCGCACGTTAATAAAACATCTCTCTCGGTGGTCCCCGGTTGTTGAGTTGTGGTTGCGTCCAGATCTTGTTTCGTAGACACCTCGGTAGTTGCGTTAACAACACTTGACGCTGTTGTGTTCGATGGGCAAAACTCTGCCCTCGCGAACGATTCCCCAGCATTTGCCTCTGGGTTGCTGCAAACTGGGACAGCGAACACTATATTTGGCTGGGCTTGGATGAGATCCTGCAGCCACTTGAGGCTACACTCGCAGTGCCAGGGGTTGTTCTGTATCGCCATGCGGAATGGTCGATTGGAACGCAGTATAGAGTCGAGGAGCCCCACTGGCAGCGAACGGATGTTGTTATCGTTTATTATTAACTGCGAAATGGAAGGAGACATTGGTTCCAGTGCGCCTGGCGACACAGTGTTGACCTTCGAGTACTCGAGGTAGAGAGATTTCACTGTTGGTACACCTTCGAATAATTCACGAGTAATCAGAGGTATGGAGTTCCCTCGCAGCGTCAGTATCTGAACGTTCAGAGTTGTGCTCCCGCCTGTTATGTTTCGAAGGACGTTCATATCATTGATTACTCCAGACAGCTCCAAACTGGTAAGGGACCTGGCCACGTTGTCCAGTAAATTATATTCAGCCTCGTTGATGATGTTTTCTCGAATAGAGAGTTCTTTTAAGGACCCGAGGTGACGAAACACCGCTCTGCGCAGAGAGGTGATGCCGTTGTTCAACAGGATGATCTTCTTCGTTGTCTCGTAAATGGGCAGAGAGAAGGCTTCGTCTTCTATTTCTCTCAGGTAACACCTGTCGAGCGTTAGCTCCTCGATCGACACGTTGGTCCTCAGCCAGTTCGTTCGAAGTGCGTTCTCCGGAAATTTGCATTCGTCGAACGACACCTTGATGGATTCCGTGTTCTTGCAGTCGACCTACACAAAATTTCGCATTACATACCATCGCATGGTGCAAGCGGTATTTTTACTCGCCTCAGTACCTTGAAATCGGTCTCGATGAAGCTCGACGCAACCGCTCCAGGATCGGAGCCCCGGGGGATAGACGAGCAGCTTATGGTCGCGCAATCCTTCATCTTGCAGTAGCTCGCACTGACACCCTGCTCGATCGAAGCACCGAAGACTTGTGCAACTTCCGATCGCGTGACGTGCGTACCCCTTTTTGAAGACATGTCTAAGTTCATCGAGACGTTCTCCATCTTCTCGTTGGTCACTGCGGCCAGTTCGTTGCGTTTCCAGTATATGAATCCCATTACACTGACTACTATCACTGCTGCTAGAAGCTTCTGCCATGCAGCAAAACTGCATTCGTTAATTCATTAAATATAGCTGATTGTATTTATATTGAATCGGGGTTTCAGATGTCAAACGATTCTTTCAGAATAATTAGTATCGGAATCCAAAGAACTATTAATTATATAAAAAAAAGTTGAATTTATATAGTCAGGGTATGAGCCTAAAAGCTTAATTAGCTTATTTATATAAATAGTAATAGTAAAAAATTGCATAAGTATTTCATTAAAATATTCCTTTTATCAGGCATATTACTTTGATTTAATTTATAGGTTTGGTAGATCTACCTGTAACCTTAAATGTGGAGGATTTAGTTAAGGTTACTGTTAGATTTGAGGTAATTCTTTAATATTTTGTAGAACAATAAATGTGGAGTAACAATAAGTTGACAGCCTCTTGACACTATTCGTGCTTAGAAGTTCAGATATCGATGAATCACATTACTAAGGGAAAAGGTAGAAGATTTTTACGAATTACCTTAGTAGTTCCTGGGACGTAGAGTTCAAGCTTTTATATATCTTCAATTTTCCAGTAAACAGGCTCATGGTTTCGCCAGGGCTCCACGGAGAAACGATAGTTACGACCATCTGGCTAACCTGCTACCATAATCTAATTGCGCTAGAACGCATGTCAATCGTATCTACGTTTCTCACTGATTAATTTTATCGCGACTATTAAATGTGCTGTTAGGGAAAAAGGGGTAGACATGGAACTAGACTCTCTCGATAGAACGTTATTTATTAATTTCAACAACTGTAACGAACGGAAGCCCGTGATTTATTTAGTTGTCATTATCGTAATTGGTAAAATTATACAGCCATTTGTGTTCGATTCTGCTTAGCTCCCTTTAGACACGCTTTAAAAGTCGAAACTACCTCGCACTCGTCCTCCATGAATTCAACTGAAACGTCGAATAAGATTGCTAAGCATGCGATATTAAATATAGAGGCAACTGTTCAGAATGAGTTAATTTACCAAGGATTCCACACGTCTCTACAGTTTTCTGCCAGAAAGAGACCACGTCCACGTTATCGGTGTGCTTCGCGTTGATGCGATCCACTATCCTTTGCAATTCCAAAGTGGAGCCCGTCATCTAAAGTAACAGTGAATTAATTTTCTCTTAATTTTTCAAATCTTATTTTTCCGAATCAGTCTGCGCTTCGTACCATGCCGCTTTTCTGCCAAAGACATGCCATGAAGCAACCGTACTTTCCGACATTTGTTTCATTGTCTCTCAATTTAGTTTTATGTACCGACGAATCCTGACGTTCCAATTCTGCAATCGAGACTTCCAAACATTCAGATACTGTGAACGTCGCGTTATTATTGCACGAGGACAGATTACTCACCGATTGAAACATCTACACGCTCAACGCATTCTGTCACTTCTTCTATAGGGAGATGCATTAACCTCGCGTAGTGAGCAATGAGATTTCTCGCTAGAATTTCCTGAACGGAACATTATAAGTCCTTACAATGACTGATGTTATGAACTTTTGGGTGGGGGAAAAGTTGGACAATTCTTTGACATTGATTATCAGTTAGGATTTCTTCTAAAGGTAACAATTATGAAAGTTATTATGAAAAAGGGTACATAATGAATTATTTCTTTAAACTCTGTGTGATATGAAAAGAACTCCGGCTGAGGGAAATTGTCTTACCTGGCAGAAAAGAAGACAGGCAAAAAATAATAAATTCTTCATGTTCCTAGTAAAGAATTCCCGAACGTACAGATTCCTTCGCTGAAGTAAAAATGAACGATCACATATTTTCCTGCGGCTTATTTATACCTGTTTTTCTCTTTTAAATACCATGTTATTTAAGTTTCATGTACGTGACGAGTAAAAATTAGAAGCAGTCGCTCGAGATTTTTATCACACCACTAGGCATTGTCGATGCATCTTTTGTATAGTTGTATACAATAAGAATTAACATGGACACAGTATTACTCTGCGACCAATTATGATAATTGCCATCGTGACGTAACGACATGTGACGAGAGAATTATTCGCGCAGAACGGACTCCAGTAGAATTGTCACTCGATTTTCCTCGAGATCCGATAACTACATGCATTAATAAAATTCGAAGGAACAAGAATTCCCATTTCCTCACCATAAATACATAAAAAATTTAATTTCCCTCATTTACCTACAATCGGGTTATCAATGCTTTTTCCTTTCTAAAGCGATCTTTGCGTGTAACAAATCGTCGAGCTCCTCGTATTTTAAACGTTCGACGCAAATGTACAAAATATTTTTTTAGATTTAAGTGTTTCATCAAATATTCCAGTGCCGTTTTAAATTTGGAGCTCAGGAGGCCCGCGAAAAATTGGAACATAAAAAAATAGGGTTTTAGAAGCTAGAAAAAAAAGGGGAATGGGTCCTCCAACTGTAACGGAAAGAAAATAACACCAAAATTTAGATTTTAAAATGGGGTCCTTTTGTCGTGGAATGGACCGCACGTTTAATCTTAGTTATTTAATTGTTTTAATACTTATTCAGTTCGCGTGTTAGCGCGGTATTTTTTATTATATTTAATTTAGAATAATTTAGAGGGCCACATACGGAGCTCGCCTCAGGGCCCCCGAAAACGACGAGGCGGCACTGAAATATTCCCATGAAAGTGGTACAAAACTTATCGCAATACGTAGTTTATATGCTGCGAGCGTTGCGTTTGAAGATGTACGTAGATGAGAACACTTTACGGAGAAACGTTTTACCCCCCTCTGGCCAATTGTCACCACGTTGAGTCTCATTTACATTTGCAACAGTTGGAGAACGACACATTCTCTCGTTCTTCAGTGACTTCTTCGTCGACACTGTTCGCCAGGGGCCTGCCACGCGTTTCAGGCAATACTGCACACAGAAGACCTGCCATCAGGGTTAAAACACCGCAGAGGGTAGTTGGTCCCCACCAAATGACTGCGCCCAATAAATCAGCGACGTAAGGTGCAGCCACGCTTCCGACGTGAGACATAGCGGAATTCGTTCCGACCCCAGAATTTCTGCACACCTGTTTCAAAGAAAATTGCAGAAATCAATCTAGTAGATATCTTCGTAGTAACATCTGCGTGAAACGTGATTGGACCCTTCCCATGCCATTATAAATTCAATGTTGCTAACTGAAAGAAAGTCTTACCGTGGGGAAAAGCTCCGAACTGTACAGGATAACGATACCATAAGCAGCTGAAGCGCTGAATCTTCCAATCAAAGATACAGTCATGATCGCGTCAGTTTCTGTTGTCGGTATTATCAAAATGCACATCAGGCATAGCCCCGCAAGGATGTACAAAGCCATGCTTCCCGGTCGTCGTCCTACGACCATCAAGATTGGTGTTGGTATCAGGTATGCTGGTATCTCGGTCAGACCCATCACCAGAACGTAAATGTATCGATTTGTTGAGAAGTTGTTCACGTTCAATGCTGGAACAAAACGATTTTTATGTTCAAGAAGAAAGGATATGTGTGACGAAAATATTCTGCCAAGTTTCTGAATGGCATCGTTTTAACAGAGCACAAGTGTTCAGTGGAATGAAGAGTTTATATAATGAAACTATGGGGTAGATTAATGGTTCTTCACATACCTAATGCGTAATAAGAGAGGGAGGCTACCATCCAAGCGAAACTCGTGATGAGGATTCGTTTCCTCAATTCGCTGTTACTGACAAGGACTCGAAAACCTCTGACGTTACTTCGTAATCGTTCCTTGGTGGACTCTTCAGCGGCTGTCTCTTCAGATGGGATGATCGCTTCATCTGATTTTTTCCAATTCTGACACCGTATACCTGAAGTCAGCGCTGTCGACGTCGTTGTGGTTGAAGCTCTCTTGCAAGCTTTTTCGATTAAAATCTTCGCTTCTTTGCGACGATTGTGCGCTATCAACCATCGTGGGGATTCGGGCATAAACCTGCAGGGATTTAATGAAGTTATGCGTCTGCTTTACGAACTGCGAGCTTGTCAAATTCGTTTGAATATCTGTAATCTAGAGAGTACTCGGTTTAAAAGAAAATGTACGTAAACGATGCTTTAATCGCAAGTTACAGATAATTGGATATCAAGTGCTTTGAGTCAAGTATGATGGTTCTTTAAAGTGATTTAAGATAGCAGGAGTCTAGCTTCATTGATCGAATAAGTATTTGAGAGCTTACCACAAGTGTATCAGCAGGAGCAGAGCTGGTAAAGAGATCGCTAATTGAATGTACCTCCATTCGTATAGCAAATAAGCTATACCCGGTAGAATGACAATTCCCATAGCGTAGCCTGTGTTATAAGCTATGCCCATCCATTGTCTATGTTTCTCACTTGCTACCTCCGTAACTGCGCCACAGAAATCAGACTGTTTCACGATTGCAGATGGACACGAATGAGTTCAACTATTTACTACACTACAATTACGAAACGAAAGGGGATCTGTTTGTACATCACGCTTAAAAGTTGCATTCGAATTGCAGAAATAACACTTACGCCATTAAGGGGTTATACCTAGTCAGGGGACCGAAAAGAGGCGCAATGTTTGTGAATTTTTTTTGAAAAAGCGGGAGCATATATTTTTACAGAACCTTTTGCACTTAAAAGAGCAACATTTAAAGAACATTTAGTAATTTTTTGGTAAAAAATATTTACGTTTATAATAAAGTAACAACCGACATCCAAGAAGCCTTTTTGAAACCGGTGAGTAAGATATTTTAACAACCACTGCACCAATCTTTCTATAATTTTGTGTGCTTACTTTTTATATAAAAATCAATCGACTATCGTTCGTCTTTTTTTTAAATGTGTTCTTGGATATCGGTTGTAATTTTATTATAAACATAAATATTTTTTTACGAAAAACTTGTTCAATCTTCTTTAAATGTTGCTCTTTAATGTGCAAAAAGTTCTGTGAAAATATGTGCTTCTGTTTTTCCAAAAAAAATCGCTTTTTTTCGGCCTCCTGACTAGGTATAACCCGTTAAGTGAACTTTGAAACATTACTCACGTGTTGTGAACGAAGAGTACTGTATGGCGGCATGGCTAACGCCGTTAACCAGCCTCGAGATGATGAAAGCCCAGTACCAAGGAACGACAGCACCCACCGGGCCAGATATGATCAACAGAATTATACCGATCACGTAACTGATCTTGCGGCCATACTTGTCCGCGAAAATCCCGAAGAAGGCGCTGCCCAATAATTTTCCAAGGGACAGAGCCATGTGAGTGCTCGAGCGAGCGGCAGCGTTGTCGCAGACCAGGTCCCACTGCAATAATTACCCAATCAATTAGCGAGCTCTTAATTCGCCGAGTACTGAGGCAAACGCTGAAATTGAAATGCTTTAATGGAACGAACGTGGTCACGAGGAAAATAACACTCACGTCTTCGACGAGGGAGTTTCCGTCCTGGTCGTGCGCGAAGCTTCTTACTTCGCAAGTTGCTTCAGCAGGTAGCTTGTTTTCCATTTTGTACTTCGAAGCTTGTTCATACCCAATTTTCGCGAATTTTTCGTAGTCGTAGTTGTACATTGTGCACGAACTAGCCGAGGAGATGTTTCTTACTTCATCGTCTGTCCAATTCGCGGCGGTCAAGATTGGTACCGCGCACCAGTGAGTGGGTACCTTTGTAATGAAAATTCTGTTATATGAAGCGTCTGTGTATTCATAGTATGATCGTTTCGTTTAGCTTGTGCGACTCTTAGTGAGAAGTAGAAATACGTGGCTCTTACTTCAGCGATGAAAATATAGGACATGGAGTGCATTCCATTGAACATCGTCGGCGTGAGTGTGAATATAAATATTATCCATAGAAAGTTGGAGCCGCAGCCGAGCTTGTCGAGAGCCTCGATCAGAGGATCTGTCGGTTTCGCTGTCACGGAATCGTCGGTTTGTTCGTCAGACATGTTTCTTTCTGCAAGTAAAATGTAGGCGAATAATACTTCATTGTTATGAAATGTAGATTTTTCAAGGTGAGCGTGTTATTAAGATATATTGTGTGCCTGTTGCTTTTAATCGTAATAACAATCTTTCGGATAAAAAGCTAGTCCCTTATTCCTATTTTTAATAAAAAGGAACTATTAATATATGATCTGTGAATGCATGTAAAATAACTAACTGAGCGTTACACGAATTCGATCGCACTGTAAAATCGACCTGCATACCTTCGTTTCCCAATTTCAAACTTAATCAGCAGTCGTTTATGTTTTTATTATGTCGCACCACATTTGCACTTTGCTGAATACATCATTTCATACAAGGATTCATTCACCCATTTCTCCTTATCGACCTGTGTCCCCTATTGTGCACCTGTACACACGTGATTCCACTACATGTTTCAATGTTTCCTTTGGACAAAACTACCCACACGATCGTATCTGAGTGACTGACTGACGAACGCTCGTTTCCACCTCCACCTATCTACATAGATAAGCAACTTTCTGATTAGGTATGGCTGTATCAACGAAGTTACTCTGCTGGTCATCATAAGATAATGGTAACTGTAGCTCGTTCAGACACTCAACGCGTTCTCATCGTTATGCTTTAAGTGACACCAATGGGTCCTCAGTTTCTCCGATAATCCACTGCCCTCCCTGGCTGTTCCATCATAGAATTTCTCATTCTCATACAAATTGCAGTTCAGCTATTACACTAGCACACCTCTCAGCCCACTACTTTCCTTTCTAGCGCAGGAATTTCAGCCTATGCGATTTAGGACTGTGTGGCGAAACTAAAGTAGGTACTGCTTGTTGCCCAACAGGCTTAAGAACTTCTGTCAATATCGCGAAACCGCGAAGTTTAATGCTGCTTGTTAGCGACTTATCGGTAACGTTTAAATGGAAATAAGCTGTTTCTTAAAGGCCGTCGTTTTCAAATGATTAGTGTTTCACGTATTGCGGTATCTACGATCTTACTTTTACAAAGTAGCGTTAATCGTGGCCGTGTCTTCCTCGGGGAAGTCACAAAGCGAAGATGTGAGTTGGTGCGGGCAATCCTTACCTGCAATACGTTTGGCAAAATAAGATAGAATTAGTGGTACGAAGGCCGCAGGTGGCACGGTGTTCTTTATTATGCAAGGAGGAACGTCTCGCGGGATTCTATCAATGCAATTGAACAGTCAAGGTTACTTGAACCGTTGCTACGACACTGGCACAATTATCAGGACCATCGGATGCACTCACTTACGGCTTATCAGACGAAAAACTTTATTACCTCGATACGAGCTATCACGCGACTGTTCTATCCGTATCTTCTGACGACACGTCGCACAGGCAAAGATGCTTAATTGTACGCTACAAATTCGTCTTAAACGATGCGAATATCCGTTATCGTCTCAAGAACTTGTCGGTACGATACCATTCAGTGAGTAATGACTCAAAGGAAAAATTCTTGATAAACATAATTATCAGCTGGAAAATAAGTGGATCATTTTCGTAAATCGAACGCGGAAAACCAAAGCGTCAGGAGTTTCTTCTGTTCTCGAAGCAATCACTTTCTTAATACACTTCTTTCTGTACAATTGTGGTTAGACTGAATTTTCTTATTATTATTATTGCAGTGTAGAAAGCAGATTTTTTTCGTTACAGATTGTTGGCTCAGACGCACGAGATTAATGAAATCATATCGTCATTGTGATTTCGTTAATTTTTTACAGTATTTAGACAGTAACGCGTAATCGAAAAAGGTCGTTGGCTGCTTATCCTCATACGCGCTTTAACTCTAAAATATAATCACAGGTCGATGGTTTAATCGCTTGCATATTTTGCTCGCGAGATCGACATTCTTGAGATTGACTTCGCTCCACGCTTTTGAATTGTTTTACGTGTGTTAAGCGTATCGGAATTAACTATTGCAACATCGATTTCGTCGATGCTCGTCGATTTCTTACACCTTTGGCATTATTCAATATCGTTTTATTAAAAATTGGTTATTCAATTCGATCGCCGCCTTTGCAATAGGCATAGTCTTTTCCTCAACTTTATTTCCACAGTTTTACAATTACAAAAGACAGAAAAATTTCCAAACTATGATCTAATCTTTGGCTCTGCGGTATTAAATTCTACATTATAGACTTATTATAGTTGACTTTTTATGATCGTTGATGTATTGTAAATAACAATCTGTCTTTGGAAGATCTCCCCTCGAATTTAATATACACGTGAATTCCTGAATTCTGTATTGCTTAATTCATCGTAAGATCTGTTTGAAATAATCGTACGTTAAATATTAATCACTTTTGTGTCTGAAATGCAACCTTCCACACCTATACCTCGTCAAGTATGAAAATAAATTCCCTAGTCTTGATTTTTTCTTAAAGAGTAGTTGTAGTATGCATCAGAAATGCAAAGATGAATTTTTGGGGTGCAGTAATCTGCAGTTGAAATTATTTATTGATGTGCACGCGTCGCACCATCGGTACGTCGTAAACTAAATAGAAAAATGCATTCGCGATGTGATTCATGGCTCGTATCCAGGCTTCGATCTTGTAATTGATCTCACTCGTTATTGGAGAAACTCGCCTCGGTGTTTCCAGCTCGATTCTCCTGTAAAATAACAAAATATGTCCTTGATTTCTATTCCAAGGGTTACATAATTTATTCTACCTCAGTAATCGCAGATTATGGAAAATACAATTTTAAAAAGTCACATATACTACAGTAAAAGTATGATATTGGATTGATGGAAGCCTAAGTAGATTCAGTGCAGACATATGGCTTTTTAATTTGGACTCATTTATATAAGATATTTGGTACATTATTCACCACTGGGGTAGAATACTGTTTAGGTATCTTCAAAGATATCTCAAGTTATTTCGAGGATTGGAAAATATTTGATATTCAATAACATCATGCGAAATAAAACGCGCCTGGGGATCGAAGAATCGTGTTATTGCAGAATGTATACAAAACACCTGAATATTTTTATACAAATAAATGTTAATTGTCTTGGTTAATAAATAAAACAAGACAAGACACCACTGAAACAAGAAAGAACGAAAAAGATTTTAATGCAATTCAAAGCAACACCAATTCGGAGAGCAGCGCCAAGTATTTTGAATAAAATATTTATTCGTATTAAAATATTTATTTGTATAAAAATATATCTGATTAATATTATTTAATACACTTTTTTCTTTGTATAAATAAGCCATTGTGATAATTGGCGCCATTTGTGTATATCATTAGTTTTGTAAAGCTATTAATTTACGACAATATTTTTAAATGGGATTTTTTTTCATGGGATTAGATATATACTTGACGCTCATTTTTGTACCTTTTTTTTAAAAAGGTAATACAAAACACCTGAATGAGATCGGTGAATAGTTTAAACTTTAAAAAAGGTGGCATACCCGTCCGTTTCCGTCTCGTCCTTCTTCCGATTATTGTAAGTGTACATGTAGCAAGCTGGATAAGCGCTGGTCGTCTTCACTCGATGAAACTGTTCTATCTTTATTGGTATCGATGATCCTTTCAAAATAGTAACGCTATTCGGCTGCTCTTCGTCGCTGTACGTTACTTCACCTTCGAGCACAGTCAGCGTGACGTTAGTGAAGTTTTTAGCGATATAATTGTCCAGGTGCATACCGGGGAAGTCAGCAACGAAGAGAACGTCGGTATCGTTCGACCACGTATAAACGTGTTGCTGAATCTCTTCCAGTTTGTACCTGAAGACATCACGAGAGCTTGGAAAACAGAGTATCAAATTGTAATTGTTGCCTCGGATTCGAGATAATTCTATGTAACGTTGAATTAATGTTTCTCCATTATTGCTTTATTGCTGTCGGTTGTTGTGCCAGGGTGCAGCCAGTGTTTAACGTACCTGTACGAGTTATATTGCGAGAGGAGTGGCATTAGGAACGAAATAGGCTTAAACGGGTGCCAATCCACTGTTAACAAGTCAACATTGGGATCAAACATTCTCTGCTGGAATCTTCCGTTCAGCGAGCACCATACGTCGAAGTAGATGCTCAGGTTCGAAGATAAACGCGACCACTTAGCTTTCTTTTGGAATTGGAGCTCGCTTTTCGATATGTGAGCCTCTTGTTCGATTATATTATCCTGCGAATGCGATGTTAAGTTCAGTGAAAAGAAACATTTTTATATTACTATGATTATTCCGAGTATATTTGCTGAGAAGTGACACGAATTTATTGATAAGGAAATCACGGACCCTCAGACAGGAAGCGTACTGTTTGGCCATGTCGCCATGTTTCTCCCATCGGTCGGTTTGCACCCACGCCTTTGGATCCAAGTAACGATCCTCGTTGCTCACGTTATCGTGAACCTTGATTACGACGAGTATGGTGTCCCATACGTGGACCATCATATTCCACGAGTATCCGTACATCCCTGGTACCCAATTATTGTAACCCTAAATTGAAGCATGTTTTAATGAAGAAACATTATGGAATTTGTATTTTAAAGAATCCAGCATACCTTCGTGACGAAGTGTGAGTAGGGAAGGAATACCTGCAAAACCACGTGAGAAAGCAATAAAAATACTACGAATTTTCGTTTCCTCGTCGTTCTTGTCGACCTGAAACTGATCTGCTTCAAGTCCCTGCAAACAGCTCTGATCTTCGATTGTCGCGTCTGCATTGTGCCTTGGTGATTTTTAATTTCAGTGGACGTTTCATTATCCACACCGTTATTTATTTCCTCGCAACAAATTTTAATTGCTTTTCGATTCGAAGCCACTTTGTTTGATTTCCGAGGAGTTGTCGAAGGAGTGACGAAATTAAATTCTTCTGCGAGGGATTCGTCAAACGTTTCCAAAGCTACTAGTGATTTACTGCAGCTGCTGGTATCTTGGTCTTGCTCAAAAAATTGTGTTGCATAGCACTTGACATAGGAAACAAACTTTCGAGGCCAGTCAACGTTACAGAAGAGGGGCATTGTCGCGAGGCATACGTATGGAAACATTCCTGGGAAGAAACACTGAAATTAATGACGTTTTTACAATGTTTTACAAACGAAGGCTACGGCACATGGCACTTTGCGAACGATAAACACTTACCTATGCTGAATAACCTGGAATTCATTAAATGGAAGATTGTACAAAGGACCATCGCGGGGATGCGAGTTTTCTCGAACAGCATCCAAAATCCCACTGTCAGATCGAAGACAAATCCAAACCAATGGACGATGAAGTAGTCAGTTTGCTCGGTGGTTAAAAATAATCTGAAGCGAGCCGATAAAAGTGGAACGTGGTTGTTTTAAAAGCGACCAATGATGGTAATATAATACACTTACTTAAACGGATTGAAAACCCAGTGTCTCGACAGATTCGTCATGGCGTAACCTGACAGCCATTCCGTATCAGATTTCTTTAACCCGGCCATAAAGTACAGTACGAAGAACTGAAACTTTAGAATGAAATAGTTCCACAACGGTACTGTGCTCTTGATTCCCTGCAATTTAGTGGCGTCCAACGCGCTGCAAGAGGCAATTAATTAATTCCAAGCAGTGCAAGTTATGTAACTGTAATTATCAATTTATAAAATGAATGTTTCAGTATCTTCCTATCACTCATAATTGGACGAGCCATCTCAATAAGGTAAACAGTATCAGTTGATGGTAATAGATTAACTAAACACACTATTAGATTGCGGATTTCTTTTCTGAATCAAGTGTCCGCGCAAGAGGGAATGATTCTGCCTGGTCGGTTGTGAAGTGTCTCTACTCGAGTTTGAGGCTTTCGAATTTTTTTAGTTAGTATTTACAAGATCCTGACTCACGTCTCCGATCACGAACCAGTTTTCCCATTCAGACGAGACATTTCCTGTTCAAACTCACAAGTACTTGTTAGCCCCTGTACCCCAGAGGAGAGTCGCAACGATTCCGTAAAGGTACGTGTGATTGTTCCAGTTGCTTTTATCCAGCAGGAAGATGTACCAGTAAGGGACCACGAAACAGGCGCAAGCCACTTTGAAGTGTAAACCCAGCATGATCCCGAAGGCACCCGTCCACATTATCGTATATATCACTATGATCCATGGCAACGACGGCGGCCTCATTCCGTGGATCAATGGGAAATGACATTCCAAAGGATCTCCCCATTTTATGTCGATATCTGCCAATCCCCTTTCCTCGATCACGTCCAATACCATGCATAGCCCTACAAATGTTTCACTGAAGATATACTATTATTTATTTGTTATGCATCGACGGACATATCTCGTTTCATTCTCGTGTACTTCGACAGATAGGTACATTTTTTTTGATTCTACGCGATAAAGGATTGCTTACCGAAAAGTGCTCTAACAACTCCCAGGCTGGCTGGATCGGTCGGTTGGTACAAAAGTGTGGTAAATTTCTCAAAAGAAGATAAATCGTTCAGTCGGAACCCCCATAACCTTCCAATGTTCTCCTCGATTGAATATCGCGTCCCGAGACTCTGGTTACCGAGTTTGTTGCATTCCTTTTTGGTCCCTGGTGCATAGGCTTCGGAGCTAGCTAACTTTCTACTTTTCCTCCACATAACTGGTGAACCATTGAACTCGACTACGAAGTGGACCTGGAAGTAACGACAAAATTATCGCTTAAAATGTTCGTAATACATTTACAATACTTGGTGGTGGATTAAATGTTTGGATAAAAATTCGAATACTCTAGTAATTGACCCGGATTAGGTCGAAAATCCTCTTCATAAGTAATACAAGACACAAACTGCTGTATAATACCACAAAAGCGCAATTTACTTTATCAAAATCAATTCGACGCCATGATTCTGAAGTTTATCAAATTTTGACTGTAAACTCCAAAGGGCACCGATAGAAGCCGACACTAGAATTTAAGGTGGACAGAAGTGAACCACTCGCGGGGCACTGTACGAAACTGAAATCGGGCAATTTCGATTAAAAATTACACTTACTTGAAAGTCGGGGAGGGCAGTGTCGAAGCCTGGATGGATGGAACCGGTCCGATGAGGATGTATCGAAGGTTGCTCGCCTTCTGCGCGTTCAGCAGCTGCAGGAGCAGTCGTCGAAGAAGAAATTCCGGAGGCTGAAGAGAGAGCAGGAGCACCGTCGCCAGGCAACGTGCTCGATTATTGACCCGCGCCCGCGCAATAATAATATATTATTATCGGGCATTCTTCTGCACTGTGCTCAGGTTCATCGATGCACTTTATCGGGCGATACTCAAAAATGATTCTAAAGCTGCTTCTCGGCTACATTCGCGGCAACGATAAGGTAAAGTTTATCCCGGTTCTATTAATAGTCCAATAAAATTAATAACTCCCTACTATTAAAATAGAGTTAGAGGTTTGTGTGATCTTCGACGTAACATTCAACATCTTTGTGATCCCCCCGTTTTTATTTTATTTTATCTGGGAAACGTGTCTAGCACTGATATTTTCTGTTTCGGCTGGGAACAATTGGTAGGCTTGGAGCTGCAGTTAATTAAAGCGACCCACTGCATTTCCTTCTGATGTATTTCTTCAGAAGTAGCGAGATTTCGAAATTGCGCGTGTGTGAGTTCGTATTTGAAAGTAATTCAAGTGTAGATCGAGTGTAAGCGAGTTGCATGCATTATGGCTATGTTTAAAAATAAATTATCTACTTATACTTATCTCGGTCATTACCAGCACAATGTGTTATTATATAATAATGTACGTGCGATTTATTGATAGTTTTAACGGAGGAGCGAGGCTATACGTGGAATCTTTGCACGATAGCATACATTAAAAACAGTAATTGCTACAAATTAACATTGTTGCAAATCTTCTGAATATCCGTCGAACATTCCACAACTTCAATCCGTTCGCTCACTTTATAAAAGAAATATTGACAACAGCGCTTGTTTTTTCAATAGCGCGTTCTTTTTCAGCTAAACTTGTAAATAATGACTTCTGCTCGTCAGGATCAATGTAATAGGGGTGCGAGGTAATCAGGATCTCGAAGGGCGACCCATTACGCCCAAGATCCTTGCTTTTCATCAAGAAGGTCCTGAGGGATCGAGGATGGAGCCCGAAAACATTAATTCGAATCATTTCCGCTACAATGCATCGCTTAACCCCTTCTCATCAGCAACGTTGATGACCCGTCAACACGATTATTTGTTCTATGTCTTATAACTATCCCTACCCTGGCTGCTGAAACTATTTTCACAGATGCCACTTTTATTTTTACTGTTTATCAAGAGACATCCTCGGCTGTAATCAATATTTCTTTCTTCACGTCTATTATAATATTCAAATTATGTATGCACTATTAATTTATTTATTATTAGCACCCGCGAGGTTGCCCTGTCGGTCAACATAGTGTCGTACAAAGCAGAGTAGCCCGTGCCCTCTACTGTCGCATAAGAAAAAATTCCTTTTGATGCAAGACACGAGGGAAATGGTTGAACGGTATAACGCGTATTACAGAACCAACGATTACGCAGTTTTTGAATGCGCCACCGAAGCCTTTTCGCTCTCGCAGCTGGGGTGTTTTAATGAATGGACGTAACTTCGCGTTCTAAAATCCCCAACGGCCGTTTTAGAGCCGTAAAACAAAAGGCTGATTTATTTCAGCACGCCCCTCAATCTGTCTCCGTGGACCACTTTTAATTAGTGCTGCCTCTTCAAGGTTCAAGCCTCCAAAATTGCCGTCTAGTAACGCACCCCTATTTCATTCGCTCCCTCGATACCTTCTCGCGATAACGGCAATAAGTAAAAGATCTGCGAGGTTTGCGGTGTAATCGCGCGCGCGGTATTCGATTCAAATCGTAGACTGAAATAATAAAAGAAGAAGCGTATTGTAAAACTCATTTTAGGGGCGGGAACTGGTAACATATTGATATGGGTAATCCAAATGAATTTTACAAGCACAACAATTTCCACGTACGATCAGAATACTTTCGAGTACGCCATTGGAAAATGAAACGCAAATGGGACACGTGAGCGAGGAAATTAACGCCAGTATTTGCTTACGCGCGCATAGGAACCCCATCAACCCCCGCGCGATATTTGCCGAGCGTATTTGTTCGGGAATATGAATCAGTCCACCTGGAAGCGACCAAGGAGAGGAGCCCGAGGGAGAGAAAGAGGAGAGCCGTACGAAAGGAGATCCGCGATTGTCGTACGTATTTGCCCGGCTATTTATCACGGTTTATTATTTCCTATTGTCGATGGAGTCACGCATTGTTGGCGGACGAGGAGGGCCTCGGCGAATTTCTAAAACCGTGCCCGATCGAATTTGCATATCTCGCCCCGTGACGCGTGTCTGGCGTCCGATTACAGGCCCTATTAATTGCGGTTCGGCATTGTTCTCCTCGATAATTCCGGGGTCAATACAATGTTTTCTCTCGCCATCCTCCTTTCGCGTCGATTCGCTTTTCCAGCGTGGTTAAGCTTGCCCATTCCTGAGGGATGAAGGTTTCAATGCCACGACCTTACCGTTGGTAAAAATTGAGGGTGAGTTTCCGTCTGTTTCGTCATACATCAAAAAGTTGAGTTTTTCCTTTGAGTGGTGTTAGAGAGATTTGCCGAGATTAACATGTTGATGGGAGAACTCGAGGGTGACTTGAAATGGTTCTGAGTCCTGGGGTTATTTGAGAACTTGTTCGAAGAAGATTGGTATTTTTTTTTTAGAAAAAATATTGTAGGCAGAAGTCCTCCAAGAATTAGGAAAACGTTTGAGTTAACTACATTACAATCAAAGCGTGCTGGAAAAGTCAACTCTGTAGGTGCCATTTATCCAGCACTTCGCACAAGGATTTGAACACCTATATTTTTTTAATGTGTGATTAGTCAAGATTCAAACGACTTAACGTTCACAGACCCACGAACAATGCAGCATCGAGTAAAATGATTGAATCATAGGTCTGCGAAAAACTAAATTACACACAGTGGTCAAAGGACCCGCGATAACGTCTCTCTGAATGTATTTCGGCGTAGCAGACGTAGGGGAGAAAGCGTCTCAAAGCATTATTCAGAAAATCTCGATTAAAAGTGTAACCCCAGCTGCATTAGGCGAACCCATATTCATGTGAAATGGAGGAGAATCGGAGGAGGTTGTGGAAAGCTCTTTGTATGTGAAAGAGTGGGGTGGAAGTAGCACGTGCCTGATTCAGAGTACATAATCCACATTCTGCATATTCATAATTTCCCTTCTCTACTCGTGAAACGGCTCGAAGAAGACAACTATACAAAAATGATTCTTACTTAGATTATAAATTCCGACATTATAAACAGTTTCTTCGAATTGAAAATCAAACGTGAGCGCGCTAGGGATTTAAAAGTGAGCGTGTCACCACTACGAAGAATTCCAGCGGTAACGACCGTCGCCCGCCACGTCCAAATAGTGAAAGGGGTGGCCGGGATAGATGGAGTGGTGGCAGCGAAAAAAATCCGGCATAAAATTAACAGTATACAGCTTGCAGAATGCAGTTTGTTGCTCGCCCGGCAATATTTCACGACGGTCTCTCCCGCGAAGAGGAAGGGGAGAGGGTTCGTTCTCGAGGGGGGTGTGCAACAATGGAACCCTTTACCCAGCCCCTACCGCCCAGCCAACATCCATACATCATCATTCATACTGGAAAAAAAACCTGGGGGCACCTATGGCACGGTCTACGCTGGAGGGGCCTTCGAAAATTTCAAAGTACCGAGTACGCATCAAGTACTTTCTAATGCTACCCTGGATTTTACGTTCGTCTTGTTCACGGAGTTCGAGCTGCACCTTCGATGGTAACAATTTCCAGGTTCGTTACTACGCATTGTTCTATTTCCAACTCGAGCTCCATTATGCATTATGCAAATTATTGGGCGATAAAATGAAAAAAATTTAAGAGTAATAGACTTCCATGTATAGAAAGTGGAAACAAAAAATTCTGAGTGTAAAAGAAACATGAATAAGTGTCACCTTTGTATGTGCGTCATTAGTTATTGGACGGGATTTCTATTGTTTGGTTTGTATGGGGTGTGCTATAAATTTAAAACAAAATAAAAGAATGGAGAATGTTTGTTTTATATATCAGTCTGTCTTATGTATTATTGTAAAACAGTAGATAGTTAAGTTTGAACGAGAGGTAAATGATTTATAGATCCTGAGAGTTAAAGGGGTGAGTTGGACCTTTATGATAGATAAACTTAATTCTAGATACACAAAGAACAGAACGGCGTATCGAATCGCAAGCAGAAAAAAACTAAAACCCACAGAGGTTTCCAAACAAAACCGTGAAGTTCTTGCGGTCATTCCGTTTTCAAAAACCGACTGGCGTCCTTTGAAAAACCACCACGCCCCGGAAAGCCAAAAAGGGGTTGTGCGCGGTAGTAAACAGTGACGTGCCAAACTAGCGCGGAGGGTAAGAGAAAAAATGAAGCGTCGGGGAAAGGCGTAAAACCGTTTTCCTGTTGACGAATCTTTCCCCCTCCGGAGGAATTATTTTCGCACCCTTCGGTGAACGAGAACGAAAAACAGAAGGCTTACGAAAAATTTTTATTGTTCAAATTACACGTACGTAATCAATTCATTTCCCAAATTGTTAACATATTTTCCACCATCCCACTTATTAAACTAAAAAGGTTTCTTATTCCTTAACATTCACAATTCAAGAACTCATTCAAAATCTGGTATTTCATCCCCTCTGCATGGAAGACCTGCTCCAATTGATTTTGGCGAATATAATCAAGGGATGGTCCATTGTCGGTCAAAGTTCATCGATCAAACGTCGATCAGAAACGTTCGCCGGTACGTCGATTTGTTATCTGGAGTGCGGAAGGAAAAGCGAGAGGTAGCAGAATGAGAAACGTAATCCGCTTTTCGGAAAGAGGCAACCCCTTCGACGAGCCGTCGGTCGTGTCACAGCACGGGTGACTGATTGTAAAACCATGGAGTAACCCGCAAAAGGGTTGCCCGGCCGAAGCGCGAGGGAGACAGTTTAAAATTGAGCCTCGTAATCGACGTGTAATCCTCTAAAGCCGTGACAGCCCGGAGATAATGGAGCACCGATCAACCGATGGGTGGCCAGTTTGTTTTCCACGGCGGTGAGATCGACGAGACGCTCCTCAAGGGTTGCCAACATTATATAACACGAGCTCCTTCGTTTTTTAACTAAACAAAATAGCGAAGCACCTACAAAACCAAATCGATATCCTGCAATCAACATACTTTGAACCATCGCGGTGTGCTTGCTGCAGCTGTTCGAAAAGCGATTGTGCAGGTGCAGGTTTTTTTCACGTTCCTGAAAAAACGAGGCGCTGTCGTGACGCTACTATTTTGTCAACCGAGCTTCAGCATGGATTTTCACACCTAAGTTTTTTTGCTTCCACCGATAATCTCTCTATTGTCGCGCGCGTTACTTTAGGCAATCTGGAACCCTGATGATCGCAAACACAGTAAACGTGTAAAATTTCGCTCGAGGTTGAACGGAGCTTTTTATACGGCGCTGAAACGCTCGTGCTGGGATCAGGATGGAATTAAAACTATTAGAAACTGATTAGCATTTCTCTCTTCGGTTGTTCGTGATCTCGAAAGGGGGATGGAGCGACATTCGCATTATCACGTGCGAACGGTTTTCATTTTGTCAAAGCGTTCGGCTGGAAAGACACTTTTGGGGTGACAAAAACGGTGGGGCTACAGGTAGCGGTGCGTGTGCAACTGAGTCTACCATGTTGTCATTCGTGTGATTCATTTTTTTAATCTGTCTGCACGTCGTTAGAACGCATTGCTCGAAGGAGTTTAGAGGTTTGTGTTGCTGAGCGATTCTGAAGAATAAAATGGATCTCACTAGGAACACTATTCAGTTGATGATGGAATCGCGCAGATTTTTTATATAGATCGAAAGTATATGTTACAACGGTCACAAAAATGTAAATTAAAGATGCTCCCAAAAGCTGGCATGACTTTGAAAAATCAACAAAGGTGGAATAGGATATAGAAGGAAAATGAGGGAAAGAGAATGACAAAACCGTTTATTGAAATTTAATTATCTCCATTATAGTAACTGAATTATAATAGATTAATGGTAGATAACGATTACAAAAAAATTAATGATAATAAATAAAATTACTGATAATACTATTGAAATCACAACAGTGGGTAATTAACCATTATATTTATTATAATCTTGTCGACAAGAAGGTTTAAAAATGTGATTGAAGCAAAAATAGATTCAAGTTAAAGATTCTAGATAGCAAGAAGAAGATGGCGTATTTTTTCAAATTTAAGAATTAGTAAATCAGTGACTATATTCAAAGCGACAAACTTTCTCGTCAACAATTGTGTCGCAATAAATTAGCCCTCGTTATAAGTTTTCTACAGTTATATGTAAATTCCGTATATTCAACTTGTTTCCTTTGTCTTATTTACTTCTTACATGATTTTTAAGAAAATTGTATATGCTTTTCCTGGGCATTTATTTTTAAATTAATGTATACATAATCATATATTCGGCAAACAATAGTGTCGCGCAGTATATGTGTGATCTGTCGATCGGTCTTCGCACTGACATGTTTAAATTACTTCCTTGCTCAAGGTATGGAAGAAACATTGTGATAACTACTATTGCTTCAATCACTTTTTTAAACCTTCTTCTCGACAAGATTATCATAAATGTAATGGTTAATTACCCACTGTTGTGATTTCAATAGTATTATCATTAATTTTATTTATTATTATTAATTTTTTCTAATTGTTGTTTATCATTAATCTATTATCATTCATTTAATATAATGTATTTTCATATAATAGAGATAATTAAATTTTAACAGACGGTTTTGTCATTCTCTCTCCCGCATTTTTCTTCTCTCCCTGTTCCACCTTTGTTGATTTTTCAAAGTCAGACCAGCTTCTGGGAGCATCTTTAATTTACGTTTTTCTGACGGTTGTGACATATACCTTCGATCTATATGAAAAAATATGCGCGATTCCATCATCAACTGAATAGTGTTCCTAGTCAGTGATGAGAGGAATAATATATTTTAGGGATACTATATTAAATATATATTTTGAATGCCCGCTGCATTTGGATAGCTGGTCTTTTAATTATTTCAAGTACATTTATCATTCTGACAGAACAAGAAGGATTCTTTGAACACTGTTATACTTGTCCGACGTTGATCGCGATAAAAGTTATTTTTATCGATTCACTTGGTTTGATACGCGCAGCGATCGAACCGATTCACCAGTCAGGAGCTGGTTTCCAGGGAATACCCTGCTGAGAGATTCTTTTGTCCGCGTAGATGGCAAGGATACATCTTCCTTTGTCCCTGGGGAACCTTCGCGTATTATATTCTAGCTTTCCCTCCTAGGAACGATCATTATCTCTTTAGAAGCCCAACGTCCGCGATATGAACCAAATAATCCGAACGTTATCCCTTTTATTAAGAGAAAAGGAATCCACCAAAATGTTTGGAAGGATTGGGAACATTGTACGATACTTGTTACCTTCTTCCCAATTAGATCCTATTTTCCTCAATAATAAAACAATTTGGCAATGGAAGTGCCCCACATTTTTTCCTATCCCAAATTGTAAAAGCGAAATTTGAATTGTGGGTAAATACCTCAGCCTGTTTGGAAGACAAGACTGACTTCGTTCTCCGATTTAAAATTTCCCTTTCTCGCGTGTCAAGTTAAACAGCATCGCGCAGAGGGGCCGAAAAATAATGATAACACTTTTGACGACCCCCTGCAAAAAATAATTTCTCTCCGTGTGTTTATTTGTGTACACTGGCCCGACAGGCTTGCCACCCTCTACTCTTGCCGTGCCTCCGATGTAACGTTCATAGAAGGTCAATGGCGCGTGCAGCCTTTTTTTCTCTCCTCGATATTATTTTACCACGAATGGCAACTGTACTACTTCTGCTCAGCCACCGGGCCAAGCCGGTCCACCACGTTTTTAAGTGGCAAGCACCGCTCCACGGACATCTGCGACCATCTCTACCGAGTCGCTCAAACAGGGACTCCATGGTCCTTTCATTAGCTCCCGCGATTTTTCTTTGCGGTATGGAAATACGAATTGCTACAATACTTCAGTATCTTAACTTTTGGAAACTCAAGCAATACGCGCCTACACCGTATTCCCACGAAATATGCAAACGAAATTATCGTAGTCCGAGTTTTTACCATTTCAGATATCCAAGCGCAGATGTTAATCCACATATTGCCATCCGTCGCACAACGCGCAGTAAAATGAAACCTCTGAAATATTTGTCACCACAATCGAACGGCAATCAACGCCCTCCAACAATCCATCCGCCACCGACATCGCGTTCCAAAAATCGAAGCGGCCATCACGCAGAGTTAACGAATCCGCGTGCCCCAAAAAAGCAATCCCCGTTGTCGATGCGCCATTAGATAACTGAGACAATAGAGTGATAGCTGGAGTGCAAACATAATGGTAATGGGCTGCCGGGTAGCCAGGAACTGGGATGGGAGATTAAGATCTGCCATTGTACGTCGACTGCGTTTATGGTGGCCGCGCACACAAGAGGACTGGCGTTAACGTCAAAAGGCGTTACTCGCTCGAGCTGGCTCACCTGGTTGTAACAGAAAGGTATCTGATTATTCGAAGCAGACGAGATTGAGAGTGGACTTTAATGGGCCCCCATTGTTTCTCTGTTTCCATTCATCTCGGTGCACCCTTTCGGCGACGCCGGTTGGAGAATTTCGTCCGTTGGGGTGAATTCGTGATCGAATTATTCCCTAACAATAAATTAAGTGGGTAACTTGCTTACAAGATACAATTTTTAAAAAGCGACGAATTCCTGTAGATATAAAAGAGTAAAATCTTCTTCTGTATCGATGTTATTGATATTCCATCACGGTCGTCCACAAACTTTACTGAATAATCGCGGGAGGAGGTATGATTCTCAGCACGTGGGAGGGACTTCAAAGGAACAGTGCGTAAGTGTCCTTGGACGAGTGTAGAATTACACGCAAAGTAGGGTATCCGAAGGTTATTGCGTTATCGATCGCCTCACTCGATCGAATTCCTCCCTTTGATGTCGGTGGGGTGCATCGAGTGGCCTGGTTCCTAGATAATACAGTTTATTGTCGGTCGTAGGGTACGAATTCGTTCGTACCAACATGCGAGAGATTCGTTATCTCGATCGGATTTAAGCGCGGCCGCGCACGATCATCCGCATAGGGGTGGCTGGTGAATCTCAATTTTTTCTTTCCGTCGCAATTTCGTTGGTGTTATCGCCCGTAACGGGGTGCAATACAAATTGCGATTAAATCTACTCTCCCTCCCCCTTCTTCAGAAGAGGGAAAGAAATGTAACAGTAAAAGATATGATTTAAAGAATTAATGTTATCAGCGCGTGGGCTCGGTCGAAAATCTAAAACATTTTATGTAAAATGGAAGGCGTAACGAACACACCTACTTCTTCAAGAAAGGAAAGTTTATACACATATATATCAAGAAAATTTGGACAAGAAACCGTTAAGAATCTTAAGGATCTTTCAAACAACAACTTAAACATAAAAAAAATTCTTTAAATTAAAATTTTTTTCATTTTAAGTAAAAGATATGGATGATAAGTATTCAATTTTTTCAGCACTACCCTTGTTATTAGCGCCGTTAGCGAGAAGGGCAGTAGACATATATGGATTATCTTCGGTATTCCCGTAGAAATATGCAAACAGACAATTTTTATAATCCCCTTTGATGCCCTGACCATCCGCATGCACACTGACATCGTGTTTGTCCATCTCATTGACGGCTGAATAATTTCATTTCGTCGTTGCGCGGTATCTTAATTGAAAGGCTCTGCAAACTGCTACGGGCGCTTCACGTGGGCCAAACATTTGTTAGCCAGGTTAAATATCCCCAGGCCAGTAAGGGAGAGTGGGGTAAATACAAACGCGGGGCAATCGCGAATGCGATGTTACGGAGTTTTAATAAATAAAAAAGAAATTCCCTCTCCACTAGCTAATAGTTTAGGTCGTATCCAACGCCGCGCAAAAAGTAATAAATACAGAACGCTCATGCTATTCAAGATAAACATAATTTATTATTTTCATCGTGTTTCAAGTAATATTTTGTCCATTTCAACTGCATGTAATTACTGTTGAATTAATTATACAATTGTTGCTTTTTTAGTTGAAATAAAGTACTTTTATACCAACATTTTGTGACCAAGGCATTGCTTGAATTATGATTCTAACCTCTGAAATACATTCTTCTTTATTTTTTCATGTCGTGGGGCATTGACGAACACCTCGGATGGGGTAATCTCGATACTTCGAAATTAGCAACGTTAGCTACAAAAGAGATTTTTAAATCTTCATTACAGGCTCAGAAAAAAAATGTTTAAAAAACAACCTTTACGATTTTTTTTTATATTCCGACCAATTCCAATTGTAAAAATACATTAGATATAGATTGTAGCAACTTTTTTATGTGTTGACCATTGAAGTCGTGCTTTCTATTATAATTTTTCAAAAATTCGTCACAGTACTTTATATATGAATATTTTAAGTATGTTTGTAAATAATAAACCACTTTATATCTCATATAGTTTTCGTTTTGTTTGCTTTTTTGCTTAGATGTTGGAGATTACCCCACTCTCCCTTACTCGGACGATAGTTCTGTGCACACACTTCTTTCGGCTCGTGGTCTTCTCTCTGTGGCTGCCAGTGCTGAAAATGTAACTGTCCGGGACATGGGAAAGATACAGAACTTCGCACGGTAAATAACAGTTTATGCATAAGTTTATACATTTTAATGTTGCATGATTAATGTCTTCATTGTTAACTACGAGTCACCGACTTCATTACTATTCTTATAAGAGGCAGAGTGTTTTTAATATCCACTTGTCGAATTAAAAATTTGCCTTCAATCTTGCAAACTGATAGTTTCTGTTGGGCTATATACGCTGCAATGACATGTTTGAAAATTTGGGTCAGAATATATTCTACGCGTCCCACGAATTCAGGATGCGTCCCAGCATCGCACGTGTCATTCGCCGATTCGCACGTGCTGAAGACACGTGCCGGAGCAGGGTGCAAGCATTCGAATTAGCTAGGAATCTCTCACCGATCCAAAACCGCCTTTTGTATCTCGATTACGCGTACTTTTCCACGCCGCTCCGCCGGCACGTGTCGTGACCCAAGATTGGCCGCAATCGATTGGTCATTGCACCGCTCGACGTCTACGAACAGGATGATCATCACCTTTAAAGATTACGATATCTCGCGAGCATATAATTTTGGATACTTCGTATCGGTGCCTTCATTATCAACGTTGATTTTTTTCATTTCCCGATCGACGGCGTCAACTTTTATGATGGCACTAGTGATTACGTCAACGAATTGGATCGGTACGAATTGCACGACGCTTCGCTTTATTATCAATTTGAATTTTATGATATACGTTATCACAGAACGTAAGAGTTTCGCGCTGATTTCAAGAGCTCAATGCTTTCTGTCACATGTCTGTATTGAGAAATATATAAACTTGAATGTTTAAAGAATACGAACTACTGATTGTAAGTTGTAGTTTGTTAATGGTAAAATGTGCGTGTTATTAATACTAGTACTGATGTATTATATCAAATATAATTTAAGAGGATCAAACGTTCTTAACACGATTCTAAGGCCACCACTATCGAATTAGCTGGGATTCCCTTGTCAACGGGAAACTAGCCATGATATCTCAATTACCCTCGCTTTTACACGCTGGTGGACTAGCACGTGAATCCTGGTGCGAAGTTCCCCGCTATCAATTTCTCAAAGCCAACTACCCTGTGATAAAGACACGTGTCGGTGGCGTTTAGTCGCGTTTCGGTCTTCCTACTCACGTGCCGGCTGAATCGAGCACGTGGCCACTGTTACATACAGCGATAATTCGTGGTATTCCTTCCCATCGAGGGAGGAAGATCGATCGAGAGGGTGTGACAAGACGATCTAAGCGTTGAGCGCGATAAAGAGATAACTACGTGAGAAAACGATAAAGGTTCTCTAAAATATTTCTGAAATACAAGAATGAAACGTTAAGGTAGTATTTACTTTGTGGTAAATGCTCTCAATTAATAAGGAACACTACCTTTACAAGTTATCTATGTCCTCAAAGCAGAGGAAACAGTCGATCAGGAAATGAAGCAATAACGTGACAAAAAACAGCAGCACCTGGAAGCATTTTTTTTCTAGCCGGAAGCGATTAAGATTTCACATAAGTAAAACAGTGGTTCGATTTGTTTAAAAGCCTACTTCCGCGCTTCAACAAAAACTAAACGTCCATGAAATGACTTTCCAGTCGATACCTTGCGCTTCACCAATCGGCCACGTCCGTTTTTCTAGCACCGCCAGGAACAGGGGGTGAACGAGGGAAAATCAAACACTATGGCTTGGCGCGACTACCATGGCGAATCGATCTTAATGCACCGTGGAACGTGACTTCGGGGGTGCGTGCCACCTTTGTGGACCACCGGTACTGCAATTTCAAGGTATTTAGGCGTCCTAACGAGGCCGTCACCCCCGATTTTCCCTTCGTGATGTCGCATGTAGGTTGTGGATTCCAGGGACTGTTCCCGTTACCTAAACTTCTTACATGAGATAATTGATGATCGATAAGACATGCACACAATAAACTATAGCAATTGAGATAAAATTGGCAAGAATCTTATTTCGATCGCAGTTGACAGAATGATAATTCTCTTTGTCTATCGATAAGAATCATACAATATTTCCATTCAGTTGTGCATTTGCCTCTGGACGAACAGGAGTTAACACACTTTCAAAATGCCACTTTATCGTAGCTTCAAGTAGGGCTGGGACTATTTGTCGAATTTTTCAGTATTCGAATATTCGAATACTTCAGTTGCTTAATTATTTGACGAATATAATTCGAATATCCAAGTATTCGAATATTTGAGTATTCGAATATCCAAGTATTCGAATATTTGAGTATTCGAATATCCAAGTATTCGAATATTTGAGTATTCGAATATCCAAGTATTCGAATATTTGAGTATTCGAATACTGATGTATTCGAATAGTATGGTGTGAATTATAAATCAAGTTCTTTAGGTTCATTTGTCATGGTGAAATCTTGTAAGCTAATTTTAACCCACTTCATACCATACTATTCGAACACATCAGTATTCGAATCTAGCAGTATTCGAATAGTATACGAATAATAACATTCGAATACTCAAATATTCGAAGTTTATTCGTAGCATTCGAATACTTGTAAAATATTCGAATAGTAAATTATTCGAATAATCCCAGCCCTAGCTTCAAGTAATTAGTAAGTTATTAATTAGAGATTTACGAAGTGTCGAGACGGTATCTCCTATCACGCCCAACTACAACTAACGATCGTTTCCAGCCAATCAACCTTATCCACACGTTTGCGTTTCGAGCTCTCGCCACGTGCCAGGCCACGCGACCGAAACGCATCCTCGATGCACCGCGACACGTGTTCAATTCGCGCACGCGACCTAGGTGTTGATTCAAGTACGTATTACTCACAGATGACACCTTGGTGACAAAAAATGGAAAGAACAACAGCAACGAAATGGTAATCCGGTCATTGGTCGCTAAAACGTCGCGTGCCGCTGTGAGTGTTTTTGTGGAAGATTTTAAAGAAACACCCATGGGACATTGCAACGAGGATTGTCCGTCCTTCCTGTGGAACCTCCAGGGATAATGTGTTTTAGAATAAAACCTGAAGTGCTAACATCTGTTCGATACTCAACTGAATCTTAAAACGAACATACAATTTCTCAAGTGATTATGTGGCACTGAAGCATCTGCACGCTAATTCGTGAAATTCAAGTCGAAACCAATACCAATTTAAAATCTGCTACTGTAAAATGCCACCGTTAACGTTCCTAAGCGTCAGTAGCAGTTTCATGTTCCCATTGTGGTTTTCACACGCGCCTCGTGTTTCTCACACGCTGGTCTCTCCGACCGTTTAATACGCTTTTACGGAATTCCTACGGACCACCCCCGCTTTCTTGGGCCACCCCCGATTCCTGCTGGAGCGTGCGCCCATTTCACGGTGATTTCTTGCAACGGCGGTGAGGGAAAGCGGGTCGGTCTCTTTGAAATTCACCACTTCGCGGCGAGGATCAAAGGGAAACCGCGAAGGAAGGATTTTCGCGCTTTTGACCCTTCAGAAACGCCACTTCGAGCGATTTTCACTCGTTTTTCCACGATCCTTCGGCGATCCACGGATTGGTTACGTTAAACCACGAAACGCGGATTCCCTTTGATCGATACATCCAGCCTCCATTGATCCATCTCCGTGGCAGATTTAGCTTGAACGTGAGATTCTCGAGGGTGGACTTCCTAGTTTCGTTTCAATGAATTATTATACTTCCTCGACGGATTCCGCATTCAGAGCGAACGCAGCTTGCGTCCGGATAGCGGAGCTTTTTCCGATGGGAACCCAGGGGAGACAGGAAGTCGCGGTTGAGATTTATGGGGCTCCCGTTACATTCTCGTTAATGGGAGAAAGGGTTGCGTAAAAGTGGACACCTTTCCTCATTTTTTCTCTCATTATAACTGACGGTGTATTTCACTCAGGCTTTAATGTATTTGACAGTTTGTCAATATTCAGCATTAATTGGTAGAAGCAAAAGTAGACACGCCCCTTGTAATTATCAGGTGCTTAATGCAGACGAATCTTGTACACCTTAATTACATTGTTCAAGGAGCTGAGGGAGTCGCGAAACCTAAACCCCAGCTCGTTAGCGGATGATTAAACACAGTGATGGTCCTTTGAACGAAATAATAGGCTGGCGGCTATCTCGTGTTACTTGGTTGAAAAAAGTCGATCAATTATCCTCAACGATGACCACTTTCGACATTAGTCGTTTACGTCCTTATTGTGAGCTTAATTTCTTCGTAGCTATTATGTTATTATTCGCGCGCGTTGTTTATAAACCCCATTTACATTATCTACTCCCAACATAAATTGTGTTATATTTTTAAATGGCTCGTCAAGTTAGTGTATGTGTGGTGTACACACTAGCACGCTGCGACGCTGTAAAAATATAAGAACAAGATAATTCCTAGCATGAAATTTTCAACGCCAAAGTCAAATCACGATTCGGCTGTTAACTGATGGCTTGTCTGGCGGAGCGTAACGCGCGGGGCATAACATTTATCGTCTCGTGCACGGCGCGATTGTTATGAAATAGTAATGCGGTGCGTGGTATCGTACTCGGAAACGGGGTGGTCAGTTGGAAAAGGGTGAGTGAGGGTCGAAACGATCACAATCGAAGCAAAAGTCGGTGCACGTACTCGTCGGTGGGACACGTCACTATTCTGTTTCCGGTGGTGCTCAATATCCGTGACTCGAGTTAGGTGGATAATGAAGCGCAGCCAGGAAAGGGTGTTAATCGCGGAAGGAATCGTCGATCGACTTATAGCAGTACGATAACTTCTGTTTAAGTTAATACTTAGTTAGAGATGCAATTTATACAATCTGTAAAATTATAGTCGCGCGTGAGGGTATATTCCCGGGAAAGGAAGCTTAACGAGCTTGGATCGAATAATTTAGATAGGAAACGAGTAATCGATGCAAAAATGTCCCTCGATCCTTCGACACCACTCAGCCTCGTTACCGCATCCCCGAAGGGAACGCTCGAGGACATCCTTTTGATACGAGCGAAATCTCGTTTCCTTGCCCTCCCTTGGGTAGTGATGGGATCGAGTTGATTCTTACAATGATCGAACAATTCTACGTCCATACGTGTCTTAATTTTTATGACAGCAAATGAATGGTCAAAAATAACGGTCATTGAGCACAGATTTATTTCTGTGTTTAATACGTGGATACTTGATCGCGTGTTAGGAGTTCGAAACCGGACGGTTGCGTGCTACGCGAAAGGGTAGAGTTCCCATCGCTACGCGCAAGATACACGTTGATATGAACTCCCGCGTGGAGTGCATCAAAGTAAGAACCACTGCGATTCGTACTCCGAGCACCAAAATACGGACAGATGGCTCGTTGGATCTGTTCGGCGATGGTGAACACGTCGATGAACGTCCGTTCGTTAGTGGTGGTGCCACCTATAACTAACACGTACAGGGTGCAACAATAATCGTTGTCGAGGGTGAGAGATCCGCGATCGTTCCGTGGAAACCTGTTAACTTCTCAATGAAAATCTATTCTTTAACTTCGAACATTATATATCAATTAACTATTCTAAAACTTCCTACCTATAGCTTATACATATTCATAAAGTGGAGAAATGCAACCGTTTAAAATACTAAGCTACCACGAAATTACTACCACGAAACTAAGATGCTGACTATTGACCGAATAAAGCCACTTAATTCTTAAAATTGTTAATACAAGTCTCTGAATATTTGTAAATTCAGTGAAAGTACCATGGCGACAGACTGGCTTCGCAAAATGGTGGAACTTTTATCCACACCCTGTGCATTCGTCAAACGACACAGACATGCGAGCGCGTCGTTCCCCTCGTGGGTGATGACGCACACAAGCTAGCTGAACAATAGTTAAATCAGGGTGAGGGGTGGGCAAGGGGTGCTGTGGGTGTTTAATGAGCTGCCAGGCAGTGACTGAAAGGGGGTACGCGGCGACTGGGTGGGGTACGTGCGAGGGGGTAGAGGGATTTTTCGGGGTGCGAGGAGAACGGCGAAATCTATGGGGCACGAGCTACGGGCACCACTTGACTGTTTATGGGACCGGCACCGTGTAAAGTGTAGGAATAACATTGCATATGTTTAAATGGACCCTGGCTGGTGCTCCGTCCATTCGCTCGCGAAAACGAATAAAGAAGCGTGCAAAATTTCTATCGTGAAAAACAAACCGATGCAAATTGTGGACAGTATTATCATACCACGAGTGTTCGAATAACGATAATCTAGTTGAAGAAAAACGTAATTCTCCATTCCAAGCTTTGTATTCAGGAAAATCCCATTTGGAGAATACTATGTACAAAGAACTATGTTTCAGATATGAAATTTATATCTTTTATACAGAAAGCACCTTTTACAACGATCTAAAATATAATATTACACGAAATGGAAATACCTTGGGCCCTTTAACCATATTATGCGAAAGAAATCTTCGGAGAACCGTTATTATTTCATTATGCACGTATCTAGAAGAAGATCCCGAAGGATATCTCCGTCGAGGTTGACTGACCGCTGACCTACGGCCACGTCGATCATCCGAGCATTCATGGAAGTAACGCTTCCGTGAAATTAGGCCGCTTCTTCCTCTATTGATCCTCCTTCAAGAAGCGCCATTCATCATATTAAGTTACTATTTGCCGGCGATTTAGAAATTTCGAAGGGTGCCCCGATTGCGATATTGAGTTACTATTTGCGGACGATTTAGAGAATTAGGGAAAACCGTTTGCCCAATGAATCCATGAAACGGGCCAATTCGACCATGGAGAATGAAACTCTATATCCACTGCCGTTAGCTTCACTATCGTCGAGACGAGCCTTGCTAATTGCATTCGACATATGTAATTCATGAAAAACGGAGCCTTTCTGTTCAGTTCTTTTTCACTTACGTCTAGTCAGCTTTCGCGATTTTCGGGAATTTTTTCTGGAATTACTACTATATATTTTTTTACAACTATTCGCTTATTTTAAAAGTAGATATATGCAGCAACTATCAGTAATTTTGTTATAAAAAAACATTAAAAATGAACGAATAACAGCCATTCTCGCGAAAGCTGGCTTGATATCGGTGAGCAAGATATTTTGGAAATCATTGTATCGATTGGCCTGAAGTTTTGCAGACTTCTTTTATATACCAAACACCAGTAGATGAATGAACGTTTTTAGAAAAAGTTGATTTTTGGCAAATTGGCGGCCGTTTAACGTAAAACCACGCTTTTTCGATGTCTGAATGGTTCATTTTTCGTTAATTAAAAATAGAGTTTTTGTTAAAATAAAAAATCCTTCGTTCATCTACTAGTCTTTGATATATAAAATAAGTCTGCAAAACTTTAGACCAATCGATACAGCGCTTTCCGAAATATCTTGCTCATCGATATCAAGCCAGCTTTTGCGAGAATGTTTGTTATTCGTTCATTTATAATGTTTTTTTATAACAAAATTACGGAGATTTGCTGCATATATCTACTTTTAAAATAAGCGAATAGTTGTAAAAAAATATATAGTAGTAATTCCACAAAAAATTCGCGAAAGCTGACTAGACGTAATCCCTTAATAAAATATCTTCTTGGAGAGTGAAAACTAAAGTAATCACATAGAGGAATTAAATGAATAGCATTCAGTTAAACATTTTCTAATTCATTAATATTCGTTCGTAATAGATGCAAAGGCGGATCTGCTCGGTCAATAGACGCAGCTATTTCTGAGTGTTCCAATAGACTGTCTTTAGAGTTCGTCGAATTCGAATGAAGCGCACACAGTCGTAGACGATCTGCAGATCAAATGTGTTTTCAGCGCGCGTGTAATCCTGCCTAAGCTCACCCTACAAGCCCAATAAAACGCGTGCTCCTGCGAATGCTTCACAATGACGTTAAATCAATGATTTGTCCAGCCGAGCCTGTGGCACGGGTTTTAATCCCGGTTTTACATGTGATTAAGGGCTGGCTTAAGTGTCAGACCGATTGATGTAGTTAATGAATAATACCGATAGCGAATCTTTGCTTTGTTACCTCTTTAGAAATTCAAATTTTATATATTTGTATTGAAGCACATTTGTCGTTAGGAACAATTCCTTGATACATAATTTGGAGACACTTTTCAGATCACGCGACAGAATATGAAAAAATGTTCAAACAATTTAGAAAATCAACATTCTCAGAGTGTGCTGAATTTTATGTTAAGTTACATAGATTTGCCAGGTGTTAAAATTAGGATTGCATTTTGAAAGCACAGGATCGTTAGCATTATCGTTGATCGTCGGGGATTCGATGATTCCCGATCGACTTTGGAGGACTCGTTGCTCCCTGGACCAGTAATCCACGTCATTCCGGGATGAATGCCTGGCTGGCGCGGGCATTCTTCAAGTAAATTATAGTCTTGAATGGCAGCGCAGTGGGGGGTTGGTTGGCACGCGTACATTGGGGTACACCTGCCCCCCGTAGACATCTGTCCCCTATACTTCCATCGCGAGAGTCAAACCATGGCGTGCGGATTCTCGGCAGTTGTTGTTAGATTCTTATTAACAGCACGGAGAGCCGCAAAAATTGTTATTTCTAACAGCGTCGGTACCTTCGTTTTTATAAATATGAAAGTAGGAACATGACACGTGTCAAAGAAAACAAGATTGTTAACTACACAGCAATTTTGTTTCCTCCACTATTTTACTAAACCGTCACTACTTCTTCTCGAAGGTATAATGCACATTTGTCTGCAACATCTTCACAGACAGCGTAACAATCAACTTTCACGCCCGGCCCTCATTAATTCAATTTATTCTTGGCAGGGGCGTCGATCTGAAGCTCAAATAAGGCTTTCCATATTTTAGCGAACCACCATGCTCGCACTGCAAAGAGAGAGAGAGGAATGGAAGTGTATGGTGTTCGCGGGGTGTGTCCCATGACGCAGTGGTCTAACCGGCATTGTTCGTGGTTTACCACAAAGGCCTGCAAATGCCAAGTTGCAATGAAAAGCCCCGCTACCCCACGCGCCGCGTCTAAACAGATGCCGAAATACGATGCCGAAAGATGCTTGTCCGAATCTTCTTTTTACACCCTCTGCTATCTGTCGACAGCCTTTTGGGATAAACAGGCTCGGGGGTGGTTCCGTTCCTTGATCGACGTCGCTTTTGTCCGACTTAATTCTCTATCGCGGCGCATTTTCTCGCTGTATAGAGTTTGGCACAAATTGAATTGCGGGTGGAAGGTAGAAAATTGAATCTTGATTCTAAATGAAAACTTCCTCGGACAAGATTCACAAGTACTACGAATTAAACAGAACATACATTCATGGCTACTTCAACATTTCAATGTTCGCCATCAATCTTGGATTTAGTGATCGGTCAAAGTAATTTCCCGAGTTTCCAATGGATAAAATGCGCAACTTCTCCACGTTCGACAAAGCCGTCGATTTTTCTATTTATTCGCCAACGGAGGACCGATCGACCCGATCAATTATACCTTCGGGAGGGTGTTTCCGCGTGGCAGCGACTCGCAGCCATTAATCTTCGATTAAGTGTTCGGCGATCGGTCAAGGTAATTTCACGAATTTTCATGAATTAGGAAAACTGGTCTCCCCCCTTTTTCCAGCTCGTCTGGGGGTACCCCCGGCTTTACCCGTGCCCTCTCCACGGGGGAGCACCTCTGTCAGCCACCAGTATGTCACCATACAGACCAGCGCCCCGGTACAATGAGGGCCCCGAACGCGATCGATATGTGCACTCGACGGAAACGACCCAACGAAAGGTCGATCAAAGCGAAATCACTGCGCCTGGAAATGCAGCGGCCCGACGTTTATGGGCTGTAAAAAATTCCTCCATGAATCTTTGTTTAAAACGAGCGGGCAAATGCGTAAAGATCTGCAAACGATTACAATCGGATAAAATAATGTTTGAGCTGAAAAGTTTCCGTGCAAGATTTCCAGGAAATTCATTCCTATGCTTACAAAGTAATAAAATCCCGAGAGATAAGGTAAATCAGTTTTTTTTAAATATAATTTTTATTCAAAGTTTAGGGAGATTGGAGATATTTTTGAGCGTGCAAAACCCGCGTTACGTTAGCATAATTCTAGAAGTTGAATGACTGCTGTTTCGAACTTCTTGTTTTCCGCTGCCGCACCCCTAAAGTTGCAAGCAGTTACGGGGTGCAGAGGCCACGGCAAAAACTGATTGAATCCCCCCAAAATCCAACACCTTTACTAGCTCCTGGCCGTCTGTCGTACTGTGCACACAGTTATATGTCTCCGACATAATGGTTCCATTGAAGCATTACCATTATTGGCGAGATTTGGGGAAACGATCGAGCGTGCTAACGGATTCGTCGCAGCTTGCAGCTTGTTTGCAAATAGGCCTTGTATACGAAATTATTGATCAACCAGTTGAACGGGCTGCGCAATCGCTTCGTGCAGAAGCAATATTATTTTCGTTCCACTTTCAAAGTTCCTGGGCCCTGGGGCCTCGAAAAAAGCCGTCAGATTGGATTAATTAAATGACGCCGATTCTAACCGTTCGCGAACTCCGACGAAACTCGAGAGAAACCAATCGATCAGCACGAAGCACCACTCCAGCGGGAAAATAATTTCCATAACGAGAACAAGTGGGTGTTCCATTGTCGCGATACGATGGCCAAGTGTTAGGAAAATAAATACGCGACTTCGATCGTTCGATCAAATAGAGAGCAGGCGGGTTGTTAGCTATGAAAATAACTGAACATTTGAATTCAGGATGGAAAAATAATATTTGCCTGGGGTTCTTGCAATTTCCTTCCCGCCGTCGCATCGGTTCACCCTTTTCTGCCCAATAATATTTATTCGGACATGAAAATTGCGAAACTCCTATATGAATGCTATAACTAATCGAAATTCTCTTTCCGCGTGATTTCGTGGTGCGCAGAATAAATATTGATATAAATCATTGCATCTTCTAAGTATCAGTTCTATATATTTCATAGAATTTGTTCGGATAACGGAAATGATTAAAGGGAAGATGTGTACGGTGGTGTAAAATAGCAGGTTGAAAGGTCGACTTTTTGAATCACGACCGATTTCGAGCTTTTCAAAGTCACGCTCCTCGTGTAATCCTCCGGATTAGGCGGGTAGGCGTAATTTCAGGCGCAACTTGTGATACATCTGCCCCGCAGTGATTCCTACAAAGGACACGTGTCCTGGCACGTGTTCGTTCATTCTTGAGCAGGACTTCATTCCTGCAGAGTGGCTCGAGCACGCCTGTTTTCAAGGCGATATAACTATTTAATCGGAACTTTCGTGTTTGCCTATCAATTTGCACTCCCCTCAACGATCTTGCTGAAGTGGTTTATCTGCCATCATTTTTACGCCACGTGGTCCCACAGAGTATTTCATGGTGTTCTAAATATTTTATAATACTTATAATTTTTATAAAGGACGCGAGTTCAGTAGTGAAGGTAATGAAGCACGCTACGGCTAGGTAAAATATGATTTATTGGTAAGATATAAATTCTGTACAATATATATTCCCTGAATCGGTGGTTCCACGATCCGATAAGAGCACTGTCGGAGATGTACGCTTACAGTAACTTAGAAACAAAGGATGAGATCAAGCGTTCGAGATCAACCTAAGAAACATCGATGACTAGAAGGAAAAGGAACGCGATTTAGTACGTGTCTATATGAAACATACAGCAATCGTATCTCTCGTTACCTTTCGCAAAAAGGTAAGAAGTCGAGAAACATCAAAACTGAGAAAAAGTCTTGCTACGATCCGCTTAATGCTAGCCTTAATCCTAATAATTCGTTGCAAATAGAATGCTCTCTTACAAAGTAAATAACGATCATCTCTCACGTACTGGCCTACTCTTTTTTACAATCACGCCCCAATCGGTAACGCAAATTAAGCTCTCGCCTACGAACGATGCCGCATATTCAATTTTCGCACGCGATATGCAAACGCTTGCGATAGAAACGCAATTTACACGCAACGGTAAAACCATGTTGCTTGCAAATTGTGGCACGTATTCTTACTTTGGAATCTTGAAGGATACAGAGTTGGAGATGCGCCAGGTAATGATGGATTCTGTTTGCACAGATGCAAGGCGAATTGTTTGATAGAAATATTTGTCTAAAATTAGTTTCCGAGCGGGTGTCTATGCTGTTTCACACCGCGACGTATTGTTTGTACAAAGAGTCGATAAATTCTTTGGTCTTCCTAGTTCATAAATTATTACAGGCTATGTGGAATGTTCAGAAGCTTCAGCTCGACTATCTCGCGGAAGCCTATTTTCAAACAAGATTCTGAACTTGCGATTACAAATTTCAGCCAGCAGAATCTCGAGCACCCAAATTACTTGTTAAGATATTTTCGAGCGGGTCCGGAATCTTTCACTGTTTCACATCACACTGATCCATTTGAGCAGTCTCGTGGACGTCCCTGTTCATTACAATATTACAATGGACAGCGATGACTCATACAACTTGCAGTTACAGTATACCCGTCGACGATGTTAGAAACTTTCCTTACTATTAGGGCTGGGACTATTCGAATAATTTAATATTCGAATATTTTACAAGTATTCGAATGCTACGAATAAACTTCGAATATTTGAGTATTCGAATGCTATTATTCGATACTGCTGTATTCGAATACTTGGATATTCGAATTATATTCGTCAAATAATGAAGCAACCGAAGTATTCGAATATTCGAATACCGAAAAATTCGACAAATAGTCCAAGCCCTACTTACTATCATTATATTCAATCTTCAACGTTCCCTGCAACTTCCACTAGTCAGTCCTCGAAAATTCCCCCCGAAAAGAATCTTGCCAGAAAATCGTGTCGCCTTCAAGCCCGAACAGCCTCGATTCTACAACTTCGAAAGTCCCTCGAAATCCCCTAAGGCCACCGTTCACCGAACTTTTCTAAAGACACTGGTACATGCTGTTGTGCGGCATGTGGTGAGGCGCTGGAAGCTGATGCTGCGCGTGATACATCCTCTGGTCGTAGCAGGGCTGGTACTGCATCGGCGGGCTGACACTTTGGTCGCTGTAGCAGTCGTACTCCTGCCACTCGGGGACGTATCGCTCCTGCGGATAGGGGAACGCGGTGTGCGACGGTCCGAGCCGCTTTTGCGCGGCCACCGCGCAGCTTCCTGTCGAGGACGTGATCATGTTCCCGTTCTCGCCGATGCTCACCGTCACGTTCCCAACGTTCACGGTGATCTCGCCGGCCTCCGTGTTTCCCAAGGTCTGCGACAGCGCCCAGATGTAGTTGTGGGCGAACCGGAGGGTCTCGATTTTCGTCAGCTTAGTGTCTTCCGGGAAGGTCGGCAACGCCATCCTGAGGCGTTCCAGGGCGTCGTTCAGAGTGTGCATCCTGTGCCGCTCGCGATCGTTCGCCTTTATCCGACGGTTCCTTTTCAGCTTCAGCACCTGCGAACGAATGAATGGTTCGGTGCGGTGATTTCGATCGTTCCATTCTGTCTCGGGTTATTTTACGTTAGTTTTTTTTTTGGGGGGGAGAGAAGGGAAGGTGAATCGAAGGATGAGTTGGATTGAGGAAACTTGAGAGCAGCAAGTACTTGGGCAGAGGGGGTGGGAAGTGTCGCTATAGGTATTATTGTTTAAGGGTTTGAAGGATGTGACGGTGACTTTGATTAGAGGGAATTTCATGTACCTGCGTGGGACTCTTGCACCGAGTGTTTCGGGCCTTCTTGCGTTTCTCGTCCTTCGCTGGTGGGAAGAGGGTGTCTGCTTGCATTTCGTGCTTGGGAGATTCGAAGCTCACGTCGAAGCCAGAGTCGGAGGAGCTCGAGAGCTCGTCGAAACCACCTTCGCTGCAGAACGAGTACTCTGACGACATGGTAGATGCTTTCTGAAGAAGAAATTGTATCAATGTTACTTATGCTATCATCTACTAATAATTAACGAAGTACTTCAAACTATTTAATTTATGATTGTTTCTTATTCGTAACGACATACTTTCTACATTCCCGTGTAAAATTACAGAACCTTCACACTTTATGGGGCCCAGCGGCAATATTAATTCACCAAGCATCGTCTTACCTGCTGAATTTGTTTAACGAAGAAAGCAATCCTCGTCGGATCTATCCAAATCGATCACTTCACTGTTATCGGCCTGTATTACGTTTTAGAAACGCGTGCGCGAATGATTTGATCATCGAAGGATTCGATCACGCCATAGCCGTACGACCCCTCGACGGCGAGAAAAACGAAACACGACTGTTCTAGGCGGGGTACAATTTGGTACTGCGAAAGTGGCATGGGGCTCTTAGAGCATATATACCGTCCCGGGGGTATTTTGCCCCCTCCATAAGGGCGGTCCGCTTTCTATGGGGCACCGTACCAAGAGTTCACCCCATAATCATGACGGAGGGGCACCTAACGTTCTCCCCACCACTTTCAGTGTATGCATTAGACGCGTGCCACGGTGATGTAGCCGTCCAGTTTAGGAGATTAGAGGTTTCTAGGGCGATTACACCTCTTTATGGACCTCATGCGAAGGTGAACACGGAATTTCCTGGGGTATTATTGAAAGTATCTTTTCGGTGCGTAATAGCATATAAATCGTGCGGTTATTTATCTACGATCTGATGAATGTTATCTAATTTTGAATATAAAAAAAACGTTAAAAAAATGTTTGTTAGAAATTGTAACGCAACGAAGCGGTGACTTTACGCCCTGCGAGGCTTACCCCGTATACTTCTACGTACAGTGGGGCGTTATTGGAAAGGCGCTGTCGTAGTAAGTGCATAGTATAACTTCACCACGGTTTCTAGATATCAGTTACTACTTCGATATTTTATAGTTTCACACGAGCAAGTTACCTACATTTAAGCACCTCATTTGAATGCTAGGAAATGTAAAATGTATTTATGAATCTTACCTGAATTATTGGACCGAAACGCGAATGTAGAGTGGTCTCCTTCGTTCACCGTTATCGAGTCTCGGTAAAATTTTCAGTCTCAGGTCGCCATCGAACGCTGCCCCAGGATGTGTGGTTGAAAATAAGTGGACGATAATCTAATAGAACCAACCGTGGCCATCTGTCACATTTGCTAATCAGCTGATAATGCTCGGGACATCGCTATAGAAACGAGCAGGTACATCAGCTCCAATAGCCAAGAGTGACTTGTACGATTAATCGATGGCTAATGGTTCGCTCCTATTTCCCACTTCCCTATACGCTGCTCCTTCATTTGCAATTAGAATTAATTGAATTTTACTCGAACATTATTTTAAAAAAGAAACCGACTCTCTTTTAACAAATAGATTAAACTACTGTTTAGAAATATTCAGAGAACCTTATTACTCTACTTTCCCCATTACGCAAACGCGTCAATTTTTGAACGACGTCTGATTAATTTACCATTCAATTTTCACGATGTTTAATTTATATGTACACGCCACGTATCCCGTGCCACCTGATAGTCAATCGCGCACACCGCGAAGAGTTAATCCCAGAACGAGTCCTTGTGAAATATGTAATTCCACGGAAGGGCACGCACACTTCGCCGGCTCCCACGGAATATCAATATGCAAAGGGATCACCGGTAGCACGATAGGACAAGCGGTAATCAATGATTCCAACGAGTATTAGCATCCATCAATCACAGACCCGGCAATTATTTGACATGTCAGCTCGATTAAGTAACCGAGACGGGTATTCCACTGTCGCGTCGATTTAATCGTGCCTCGTCGGGCGCCGTGTTCACTTTCCGTCGCGGCGGACAGCTCGAGCAACGCGCAAGAATCGTTCGAAGAAGGGAAGGAAAAAGTATCGGGACCACGTGCCATGTGTTTGCATTACGATTTGTTATCGACGATATATTCGCGTGCTCCAAGTGTACTGTCAATAATTTATTCATTGGGAACAAACAGATTTTGCGCCCGACACTGGAAATCGGCGCGCGCTTCCTTTCAGGAGCCATTCCCTATGACTCCCGGTCAACTTCGATATTCACTGTCGTACCCAAATGAAACTGATCTGTACGAACGACGATACGATCGCGTATAGTGCTGGACACTATTTTTTGTCGATCGGTCACGTGAAATGTTTAACGAAATTCCTGTAAAGTAAATAGTGTATTGTCTGATACATAAATGGCATTGTTTTAAATGATCAATTATTAGTTAGAAGAAGATGGCGTATTGTTTCAAATTTAAGAACCAGTGAGCAAGTGACTATCAAAGCGACAAACATTGTCGTCAAAAAAATATGTCGCAATAAATTGGCTCCCGTTATAAGTTTTCTAAAGTTGTATGTAAATTTCGTGTATTAAAATTTTGACTTTTCTTTGGCATTTACATTTCAATTAGTGTATACATAATCATGTCGAGCACTATATAAGATTAAGGGAATAGTAAGCTTCAGTAAGGTAAATAATCGTTGGAGATTTTTCTCAGCCACTTGGCTGTCACACTTGTGACCACCAATTTATTTAATTGATACTTCATTAAAATTTTTTTCCTGTAAATTGAAAGCTCGCGAAGAAACTGGAAGCTAGTCAACTGCTAACGAGCATTTTACAACGATTTGTGCTTCTAATTTCTCGATGAAGGACTCGTCGGAAATGTACCTTGAATTCTCAAGTAAGCTGGAAACGTTTTTAACGTATTTTACGCGGAACAATAACAGTTTCTCTTCTTCCGAAGTTGTACTGATTCACGATAACAGTTTAGAACACGCAAGCGCGCGAGTAATGGCGTTTGCCTTTAGCTGCCGGTTTTTGCGTTAAATCTCTCCTGTACCATAAACGGAAAACGGATAATGATGCGTTTAATGAGTGCAAATTATAAAACCGTCTTGCGATAGGATTTGTATAATTGCAACACTTTTTAAGCAACCTCTTGACTGTCAGTTATTGTCATTTAAATTTTGACGACCTATATTCTTCTGCAACAACCGAGACATCGGCATTATGTCAAGAAGTGACAATATTTATGAATTTCTGGAGTCTCCTTCTTGCTCTCCTGTTGCTCACGTTTTCATTTTCCACGTCAAGAATCAGGTCTTTAGAAATAAAGTAGGCATTGGCTATGTCCATTGAACTCAAGCACGAGCCATTAATGGTATTGATGCTACCCGATTTGCATGATACGGTTCGACCCGATTCGATCGACTCTATTGAACCAACGCTAAGCGAAAGCCGTGCATAATGGCACTTTTTATGGGTCGCATTTGCATCTAAGGTGCTCGGCGATTATGCACCGACGTTAGGGAATGCATCACCTTTCAGGAACATAACTGTTCCCTGTCCTTTGATATATTTTCACGTCTCATTGACCTGCAGAGCGTTCCACAAACTGCTTGGATTCATACAAGTGAGTCGTAAACAGGGTAAGTTACTGCGATTTCGCTGGAGTTGTTTAAAAATTTCGCGTTTAACGATTCGAGCGAAACGTTTATCGTTGAGAAAGCCAAAGTTATTAAGCTTTTACGACGAATTGCTCGCAAACATGGTGGATACTGCGAAAGTTAAGAACTGATAAATAGTCGTGCTGTTCTTTATGGCGAGAAAAATGATTTACCGTGAAATTGTGAGTCTGAGAAGTTCTTGATCTTTGGAAACTTATATTGCTTGGTTAAATATTCAATGCAAATGTTCGTACTCTGGTGTGCAGAACTTCCACACCTCGAACACCTGTTCTCTTTTCTTGCAATAGAAGACGCTTGTTCTTAACGATCCGTGAAAATATAAGCACATATGTACGTAGGTATAATTAAAAACCGTGCTTAGACTCCTACTTCGTGTAATAACACGGTTCCTGGATGTGTTTGTATAAGGCTACTTTCTCTTTGCAATCACGTTATTACAACGCGTGCTCCACAGTGTGGAATGCTTCTAAAAATTTAACGAAAATCATTGCTGAATTTGATTAACTTCTGCATTCCGTAGAATGAAAACGAACATTTGTAAACTAAAGAACACAGTAAGTAATATCCACTGTATTAAAAACGTAGTACACGTATAATTCAGTCCAAAGTTTTTCTTAAACCTTACAGCAAAATATAGTTGTTTGTGTAAGAATCCATCGAGGTGAACTTCCATCGATCGTGGCTGATTTTTTAAACGACCATCGAGCCCCCAAAAGTGGCTGATTTGCCCCCTCCCGTGAAAAATGGCCCCGTAGCCGCCGACCAACCCTTTTCACACTTTGAAAATTCGTGCCCGTTTCGCGGCGATAAAAGGACGCCGTGAAATCGACACCGTTTCAGGACACATGTTCGATCTGCCCGCGGAAATATTGGGAATTACACGAAAGATTTGCTACCCGGTGCGTGCAGAATCGAAAATCAAATAAAAAAAGGAAAGGGGCGTGAGGCACCCGGAGAACGAGGCTGTCGAACTCGGAAAAGGGTTCGAGAAACGCTTCCCGAAGCGATTCGCTCTAATTGGATAATTTATTGGCCACGTCAATAAATAATATTGGCCCGGTTGGTCGCGCAGACCTCGTGTCTACCGAAACTGTTACAATACTCAGGAATTTATTACGTCACTTACAAACTGCTGAAGGTTGAGCTTCCATTTTTATTCTGGGCGCATTTGACCTATTAAATTCAATAAAGCGAAACAAGTTAATTAGTGCACTGATTTCCTAATAAGTTGACAGAATTTTAATCGAAGGGAATTATTATTCAAATCGTTCAAATGTCCAAATCGAAGGGAACTTACGGGGTTACATACACCCTAGAATGGTGGGAAAAATCGATTTATAAAATAAAGAATTCGCAGAAGCTATAACATCAAAGGAAGGCCAATTCTAAGACCTCGGAATCGAAGATTTACTGTGATTTGAAAAAACAAATATCTCACTATAACCTGCACCTTAAACTTTAAACGCAGTTTTCTCGAAATTATGTTCTTCAAATCCGAATTGCATGAAACTTGGAATGATTATTTCTCACATGAAAAACCACATTTTGTTTTTAATCGTTAAAAAACCGAAGAAATTTCTCTAAAAATATAATAAATATAAAAAATTTAGTAAATTTCCAGAAAAATTTCATTATTCGAGTATCTGTAGAAATTGTCATTGGTAGGCGAGCAAGATTTGGAACAGAATTTTCAAGCAGTAGAAACGGTTACTTCCTGAAAACTGTTCCAGCAGAAAAGTAGCTTAGGTGTTGCAGGCTCAGAGGGGCGCGCAAACAAGGTGCGCTTCTATTAAGAAGGGATCGCCTTAAAAGGTTTTGCCTGCAAAAGGCGCGCGTCGTGAGAAGTGGGTTAACTAACTGGCAACACCCATGTTTCATATAGTTCACGGGAGTTTTCCCAGACGAGTAACAAGCGCCGAGCGAAACCTCCAGCGAAAGGAAGAGAGAAAGACCGACCGTTGATCTTTCTGCAAGCGACGCTTTATCCCACGGCTTTCTTCTTCCTCTTACACCCGCACAACAATGCAGCCGTCTATGTGCGGGATGCGATCACTTACGTGGCTGTCATTTTGTTGCACGTGACACCGTGGTATTACGACAGACGCGAGGATAAAGATGAGGTAAGTAATGACGAGGCGTGCTAAGGAAAAAGAAGATCCCTGTACCTGCCACGATGCTCCAAAGGTATTTAATGACACTAGCCAATCTAAGGGTTACCATTAAGAATTTTTAATCAAATCAGTACAAATTATCCGTAATTGTAATACCGAAAGCTATTATCCCGTGTGAGAACGTAACTTTTCGAAAAGAATGGCGCGCTGGACGGAAGTGCACGTTGGTTATTCCTATACACCAGGAAGAAGCAAATTTATAAATTACAGTCTAATAAATAACGTATCGTTGCGTTAATCAGTGCATCGCATTGCTTTAGTTTTCTTCACAAGTCAGGATGAAAAGATTGCCTCCTAAGTAGTATACATTACAGCCCCATCACTCACCTGTTTTCCCATCCTTTAATTTCAATGTACAGAATAAAACATTCTAATAAATATATCCATGTCATTTGATTCCCCATTTGAGAATTCTCACTTCATTAGGGTAATTCCGGGAGACGCAGTCGGGCTGGAGAGTTGGTCGAAACAGTTGATTTCTAGAGAATTAATTGTTCCGAACCTTAACACATTTTTACATATACACAGTTGTAGAGTCTGAATATAGCAACTCGACCTTCCCTTACTTTCGTTAAGAACTTATCAAGTGACATTTAAAGTTACATTGAACGTGCCTCCTGTAGAAACAGATCGCTGAGAATGTCTCGACCTTCGGCGCTGAAGCTCGGTGTTCGCCTATCGCCGATTACGTCCAACTTCTGCCGATGATAACGATCCGTGGCAAATATGCCTAACGAAGCAGCCTTCTTTCGCCGAGGCACGAGCGTTCGGATTGCTGACGTCCCCCATTCGCCGGCTGGAAAAGCCGCGCGGTCGATCGGCAAAGCGGATGCAATCGGAATCGTCCTGCTAACAGAGGGAAAACAATCTCTCTGTCCGACTTTTTAGCGCCCGACACTTTATCGTAGGAGGTGGAGCTGCTCGCCTCGGCCTTTGGTAACTGTACACGTCCCCTTCTCGTCTTTCCAACAGCGTCCTCCACGTTCCCTTCCTCTTGTTCCTCGTTCGACGTCCTCCTTCCCGCCATCCTGTTTCCACGACCTTTACACCAGTCATGGATCCTTCTATTCTCTGGTCTCTGGCCGGAGAAGCGCGAATTGTCGGCGAACTGGAAAGAACCGAGATGGCGAACGTTTCCCATGCTCCTCGCTGATAGTCGCTGTGGGGAACATTCTCTTTTTCGTTTCACGATTCTTCCAGCTCGATGCTGTTCCGGATTAAGGCTGCTGCAATTAGGGCTGGGACTATTTGTCGAATTTTTCGGTATTCGAATATTCGAATACTTCAGTTGCTTGATTATTTGATGAATATAATTCGAATATAGGGTAGATGTCCCTATTACTGTCAGTGTCCCTATTAGGCCGCGTCCAGATCTGAACCAAACGCCGAACCGAACGCCACTTGAGTAGTTAGATAGAGCAAGACAAGTATATCCTTCGTCTATCTTCCTCTATCTAACTCCTCAAGTGGTGTTCGGTTCGGGGTTCGGTTCAGATCTGGACGCGGCCTTACTGCCACTTTATTTATTTTGCTTAATAAAAATGTAATGTATAAAGAATAGTGTACAACAATAATATTATTATTAAATTGTGACTGTTCTTATTATTATTAAAATTATTAGTGTACACTATTCTTCATACGTTACATTTTTATAAAGCAAAATAAATAAAGTGGCAATAATAAGGACACTGACAGTAATAGGGACATCTACCCTAGGTTCATTTGTCATGGTGAAATCTTGTAAGCTAATTTTAACCCACTTCATACCATACTATTCGAATACATCAGTATTCGAATACAGCAATATGCGAATAGTATTCGAAGTTTATTCGTAGCATTCGAATACTTGTAAAATATTCGAATAGTAAATTATTCGAATAGTCCCAGCCCTAGCTGCAATGGAAGTTTTATAAGAGCCTGGGGCGTTTGATCAAATTTTCTGTGATTCCCTGCGATGGAAGACGGTCTTCAGAAATTTGTATAATTGTAAATACATGCAGATGTTTGTTAGAGTAATATAACTAAACTATCTTGTACTTAACAAGACCTCTTAGGTAACCGTGTCTACCTTCACTTTTTATTTTCACTGGAGAGGAGACGAAGAATGGAGGAAGCCAAGTCGGAAGTGGATTTCACTTCCGTCTATGTAACTTCTTTCCACTTGAGTAATATTTTTCCGTTTATCCTTCTATAGCCCACTCTTCAGACATTCTTCTATTTTATTTGAAATGCAAAAATCAATCAAAACTTTTAGCCACCTTCACTTCTCCCCAATCCACTGTTAACCTCCCTCAAGAAAAAAGAAAGGTAAGTCTGAAGGCGAGAAAGAATAAGGCACGGATAATCTTGTTCTTGTCCTTTCAGCGACGTCCTTTCCCGACTACCTCCTCTGTCCCTTTCGCTTTTCAGCGATCTTGGGTGCAGTCGTCTTTCGCCCGCCTCCTTCGCGGAGCCTGCTTTCGATCCTCTCCAAGCCGGGCAAGAAATGGAGAAAGAAGGAGGCTGCAGGGTGGCCCGACGGCGTTCGAAAGTATTTTACAGCCTACGCTCGTTACGTTGCTCGGCCTGGATCTTCGACGGGGGCCCTTTGAACCGCCCTGATGAGAAAACCGCGAAATGAATCGAAGGAGACGCGATCGCAGCTAGCAGCTCAAGCGCGGCCACGCATGTCGCGCGCGCACGCGTGTGGTTTCGAGCGTGCACACTCGACGTTACATGTTACGCCGAGCTGCGTGGATCATTGCTTTCTTCTCCATGAACGGTAGAATCAGTGTTGCCGGCCGTGTCTTAAACTTTGATCAAGCTTAATATAACTTGGACGTGGAGTAAAGTAGCAGCGTGACGAAGCAGAGTACCAAAATTACGTGCAAAACAGAAAACGATCTTTGCCTCAAGAGGCAAAAGGAAGCTGGAAGCTCCCTTTCGAAAAAAGTAGAAACCTTACCCTGTAGTGTCATTAAAATAACTTTTACGGAAGCATGACATCCCATCCTTGAATTCCTTTGCTTTACGATTGCTTACGATTTCTGTTTACGATTATTCAGCAACGTGCACGAGTTACGTTACTCTTGCGACATCCATTGATTACCCTCAGCCTTAACTATTGCTTATCATTGCCGATCGCGCTGTTTCACGCAGGAAATGCCGCGGAGGCCTCATCATCTCGCCGAGTGCCGTAGATTTTCCCGGAACGCGTGTCTTCCTCGTTCGACCGGTGGCCGTTATCGACGACCGGGATCGGATGCGCTCGAAACGTTTGCCCGCGAAACGACGATAAACGCCCATCGACGGAATTGCCGGTTACTCGTCTCGGATTATCGAAGGAACGCACGCGTCCCGCAGGATGCCAGGAAGCTCTACGTGCAAGTATGCCGCTCACGTGGCTTCCGTAAGTGTGTCGTGCACCGTTTCCGGCAGGGGTGTCCATCTGCTTTCAAGTTTCAGGCATCAGCGCGCGTGTGTGCGTGCCGCGCGAGGGGGGCGAACTAGTTCTGCAAAACGCGTGTATAAATTAAAGTTAAAAAGCAACCAGCCACTGCAAGACACACCGTAATTGCCAGTGACACGTACTCGTCGCGGAATTGAAGTTCTTTCTATGAGAATCACGTCGCAGTTGGCGCGTTCTCAAAGGCAAGACGGAGCGTCGGGAATGGAGCAACGATGGCATTAAGAATCTGCTCCGTTGCGGGGATAATGAAGTATTTCGCGACGATGATTACTGCGTTTGAATTATACGAGGATGCACGCTCATTCTGTCGCTTCGGCTTTCTAAATCTCGTGCGGGAGGAAGGTACGAAATAGGGAAATTACTGTGAACTTTATCGTAGATGCGAATCTTCTTTTGTTCAAGCAGCGTTCGAGTGCTTATGTAATAGTGAAAAGAAGGATTTAATAATCAGTTCCCGAGGCGTTGGTTATGTTTCGAGTTACTTAATATTGATACGTAATCATTTACTATTATTTGTTGCAACGCCATATTCGCGATGTAATTGTAGCATGAACAGTTCGAATTCATTAAATTCTGTGGGATTAAAATTTGACAATCTTGTTAAACAGGTGGTAATATGCAGAGTCTCCGGTCACATCGATCGCTGGGTAATACTTTTGAAGGTGCGCCTTTTCCACGCGCGTATCCAGCCATGATGGAACCACCAAAGAGGCTCACCTGGCACGTCGAGGCACAAAAGAATCAAAAAGGTTCGCCCCCCTTTCGCTCGCAGTTACGGGGCACGGACTGTAGGCTCTCCTTCGGCGAGCTGTTTCTCTCTCTCCATTCCTTCCACTCCCATAGCAGAGGCCGCATACCTCCTTAGGATGCAGTGTAGACCTGTCCATTGGCTGGCAGACATCGGTTCTTTTTCGAAACGGCGACTCATGAAACCGAGAGGATAGACCGGGCGTACAGTTTGTACCAAGGTGGTGTCGGTGCGTCATGAGGTTCAGTGAATACGTGAACGTTCTTTGAACCGTTAGTGATTCGAAAGAATAACACGTGGCTGAGTGATGAGTTGATACGGTGCTGCGGGGAAGAAGGATCTTGGAACGACTTTATGAGGTAAGATCCTCGCTCTACTCTACATTCTCTTAGACGACACGAGTGCTTCGGTGGGTCCCCGATGAAATTCCAGAATGAAGTAAGCTTCAACTAGATTTCTTCTATTCTAAATGGACTTCTGTTCTACACCCACTATAAGGTGTCTTTATCGTTAGGTTATTAGATATATTGCGCAAGAAACCTTAAGGTGACGTTTTCTATAACAGATTTGGAGCATCGTCTCGGATCGTAATTTTATTAACGCTGAGATTCTCTTCGGCTTCCTTTCTCTTGACGTAGTCACGTGTTGAAACGGTGCGGAGCCTTGGAGTTCACCTTACAGTGCATAATTCTTTTAAAACAGATCCTGTTGGTATCTCTTCAACCTTCGGTGCTTTAATATATACAGTGCTCGAAACGATACGTGGCTTTTCTGCAAATTCATTGAACTCCGATCGCTCCAATCCTCGATTTGACTATTGGAGTGGGGGCTGTCAGAAGAACCGGTATACCTTTCACAGCCAAAAACATCATTCACATTCCTCCATATTTGTCCCCCGTAGAACTCAAATGCAATGGCACTAGGACAATGCTTTGAAGCGCGCGGGTCTTGCCAAACTCCGTCGTCGTTTTCGCCACATCTATGGAAACCAGTCTGACCGGCGAGTGCACTACTCGGCGTCTCGGTTTCAAGGAACCGGTGTCAAGTTCGTGGAACAGGAAAAGCTGAGATAGGCCGCCAGTTTAGAGCTCGATTGGCCAATTTTCTCGCGAACAAGCATTTCTTACTTAATGAAGAAACTGGATAGACACCCCTGCAATGGGAACGTATCGCGTGCTAGATTTCTTCTTCATAGTTTGAAGTCGAGCACCAGCTTAGTACATAACAATTGAAATGTCTGAAGGAGAGGCTCCTCTGTGCTATATTAAATACCAACCGGGGGAGTATCAGCTGATAAATGTCGCTCGAAAACGGCGTTAACCGGGCTCCGTCGCGGCAGATCCTGTTATTGGCAAGAAACCAGGTCCCAGTATCAAAAATAAAGAGGGAAAACAGAATGGAGCGCGTGGCAGGATGCTACTTTTCTTAGTCATTCATCCTGGCATCACCTGGTCACACAGTGTCAGGATTCCAGGCGCGTAACGTAATGGCGGGACGGGAGTGGGGTCTTCATAACGGCTTTTTTTTTCTTCCTCCTTCCTCGTCGTTCCTCCGCGGCTTTCTGGCTCCTCTATTCCTCTGCCTTTCTCGGCGATTAACGAGTCTAGGACGCCGAGGCTCGTACGAGCAGCCGCGGAACAGTTAGCCGCGCGTGCTCGTTCGCTTTTCTCGCGGCCGATGGGAGAAAATCGGCTCCGCGGACGCGAAAACTCGACTCTCTGCCACGCGGAGTACACGGTCTTACGCCAATGTCGCTGGCCTGACCGGTATCGCGACGATGGCGGCACGCGAAATTTCATAGAGGCCGCGGTTTCGCAACCTCCTCGGTGTATCGAGAATCGATTGCGAAGTGCTCGTATTTGGCACACGTGGTCGAGCACATGTAGGTCGTTTAACGAAAGTGTACTGCTTAGAAGAAAATTTACCAAGTAACGAGATGCGCAGAGATTAATTGTTTCGGGTTCGTGAAATTATAGCTGAGATGTCTTTGTAGCAAACTGTAATAGTTCATGAGTATCTAAGAGGAAAAGTAGCGGTAGACTACCTGGGTAAATGTTAATCGGTCCCTGACCCACCTTAGTATGTGTGTAGCCGAGTGCTTGGGTGCTTGGTGCCAGGGTACGCGGGCACCTCGGTGTCTGAGCTTTTGTACGTTCAATTACCTTATGTAAATTGGTATTTAAGGGGACGTTCCTATCAAATCGCTAAAAAAATAGGTGATCTTTAGGATTTTGGTTAAAAAAAGTATACAACTTGCAGTAGAAAAACTTTATGGCTTTCTTTATTCGTTCTTCAAGGATATAAAACTCTTTTTTTTATTTTCCTATAATAGTTCGAATTTTACGTGGCGCTCAGTGCACTGCTGAAAAAGCCTGCATCAAAAGAGGCGTAAACGGTACGGGTAGACAGTAGAACTCGACGTAGGATTGTCTGAAATCAAAAAACCAAAGATATAGTGCTCGACACTTTTTCTTGCCGAATATATGATTATGTATACACTAATTGAAACATAAATGCCAACGAAAAGGCATATACACTCTTCATAAAAATCATGTAAGAAGTTAATGAGACGGAAAAAGCAATTTGAATCCACGAAATTTACATACAACTTTATTGCGACATATTTTTTTGCCGATAAAGTTTGTCACTTTGAATAGTCACTTGCTCACTGGATCTTAAATTGAAAATAATACGCTATCTTCTTCTAACTAATAATTGATCATTTAAAACAATGCCATTTATGTATCAGATGATACACTATTTACTTTACAGGAATTTCGTTAAACTTTTCACGTGACCGATCGACAAAAAATAGTGTCCAGCACTATATGCTTATAGGTTATATCAATCACTATCAAATCACCCTTTAAGTAGGCAAATAAAACAAAATGGGGATGTTTGGTATACGTTTCAACACAAACATGTGAAAAGGGGGTAATTATACGCCTAAAAATACTATGAGCTCTAAAATTGATGTTCAAAGGCTGATGCGATAGTGAATTCAATTACAAAAAAAATGCCACCAAGATTTTTAGAATCGGTTCATAATTTCCTTTGTTCTGCTGTCCGCCGTTCAGAAAAATCATGTTTCGAGATAAACGCGTTTAAAATTCTGCTTGTATGTTGCCGGCGTACAGAGGTCGAGGTGTTTCTACATTGTTACGAATTTCGTCTTACAACATTTACTGACAATGAGTATTTTCAGATACTATACTATAGATGTATGCAAAAAAAAATTAATTTTCTGAAACATTTTAATAAAAATGTCCCCTTAAGTGCTGGAGTACCTGAACAGTTGCGAATACCAGGCATTGGGGACCTAAGTATGTACCCACATTCTAATTTCAGTGATCAGGAAAGAAGGTCAGCTGAAAGTTGGGATTTCTGTGCGTGGCATAATTGCACATTAAGGTGCTGAGCGATGATCCACTAAATAGTTCAAGTCTCATTGGTTGCCGTTGAAATATGTTTGAACGAGCATCACGGCAGAACGGTGTATTATACCGTGACACGTTTTACCACGTTTTACTTCGGAGAATTCTATTGCGGCTCATTACGCTGCCACGGCAATTCCTACGAATACCCTTTTTATTCATGGGAACCACCGCTCGATAACGAACGCATCAGTAAGCGTAAGAAGAACTGCTTTCTATCAGACGCCACGGAAACTAATTCCGCAACTTGCTGCGGGATGTAATAAATGGCGGAATACTTTTAACCGGTGACGAAACCGGTTTGCTTATTAATCGAACAACAGCCCATGAAATTGAACTTAACTCGGTGCCATTATTTCGTGCTTTATAGAGTATAGTTCGAGGGGGTGTGTTTAATTGGATCCGGACTCGATATGTTTTGATGCCCACTCGAGAAGCTAGGGAAATTAAACTAGGGATATTGGAAGCTAACAAAGAAAAAGAAGGGAGCTCCTGGAATTGAACGTTCTTCTGAACACTCCTTTTCGAGTAGGGCAATAAACTAGAACTCATATGGAGACAAAGTTCAAGATTTCACAGTGCGCAATGATTATATATCTATATATATCGATAGGCTGCGGTAGGAAAACGTAGTTGCACTTGCGACTTTCTCGTTGAACAGGTTTGGTCCATCATTTAATTTCACGGTATCATTTCTGGTTTGATTGAATGTAAGTGCCAAATGCTGGGCTGTTAGTATAAGAGCCTTCTCTAAATAACCACGACCTAAATAAAGGAATCATACTGGTTGCACTTTCAGGAATCTTTTATGCATTTCATATTACATTCATTCTGAAATGATGGGTTTGCTGAAGAATATGGAAGCATAATTAAGGAGAATATAGAATGGCATTTTTGCAGACTTTATTTGCAAAAGAACAACAGTGCACTTTTCTCCTTGAGCCAAATGGGCCAGTCAATTTTGTCATTTCACATTGATTGAAAGTAACGACCACTTTTATTTCAAGCCTAGGGCGCGCGGAACGTTCTCATCTTGTTATTTTCAACGTGTTTCGAATCATTGTGACCCATATACCGAATCTCGGCCAGTTAAACTTCAAATAGCAAATTGCAGGCAGCGTAAATGTTAGTGCTAAGTTGTTTATAAGAAATATTTACCACAGAGGTACTAAAGGGATACATGCATTTATTAATAAACTGCTGCATACGAAAGGCTCGTCCTAGATTAATCAAAATTCTTTTCATGTCACTTCATCATTCTTTTGTCAAAGATCCACTGCCTATGCTATCCTAGGTAGGGAATTCAATCCCGGGATCCTGGCTGTATTTTTTTATTCTAAAACTCCCGCGATTTGATATATCAAGTTATAACTTATCCCGAGAATTTCGCGAATTTTTAAAAACGTAAATTACTTTATGAACAATTGAAAAATATAAAAATGGAATCCAAAAATCAGTCGGGATCCCGGGATTGAATTCCCTAATCCTAGGTTAATACAAATAAAGAATCCTATAAGCTAGAATTTCATTAAATATCATTCTCCGTGGATCTTTCTGTGTTCAGTATTCGATAATATAGGTTTAACTCCAAATATTCATTTAACCCAATTATTAATGTTTGTTTTCTAGTTCCGTGAGCCAAGAAACAGCAATTTCGTTACCGATTCGTATCAGACTTTGATTATTCGCGGTACATTACGGATGCGCAATCTCTGCAGCTCTTCCTGGTTGTAGTCCAGACCCTTGCTTAATCTCGCAGTATCGCTTTACACTCGCTTGCTAGTAATTGCCACTTCTGTTTAAAGTTTCATGTGGGCATCCACACGATAGAAACACGCTACACGTCATGGGTTTCAACGCTCCGTGCTTTTCCGCGTTGCACGCCTTGCTGTGGAAACAGCACTTATACCGATACAATGCAAGCGTCTAATTATGATTGCTAATACTGTGTAAGCAGCACGCTTGGATTCACGTGAAAATTCTGGAATTTCCTTGGAAACACTCAGCGGATATTAACTTTCACACTTTGTACCTTAATATTTAACTTACTAAATACTGCATCCGCACCAAAAACGGTGTCTGCGGTTATACAGAGCCTGCAGTGCAGTTGCAACGCATCAGCGACTCTCTGGGAGTCCCATTTGCTTCATAATTACGTTTCCCGAAGACAATCCCTGATAACCACCTTTGGGACACGGAAGTCAACCAGCGGCATGCACGAAGACGCCGGGAAATTACTGAGGAATTGTCCTCTGTAATTGTTCGTACCTCTTCGCGGAGTGATTAGTTCTCGCGCAGTGTTTTCAACACGGCTCTACTAGTCCACAAAAGTCGAAACCCGATGAGTTTTTTCTAATTAAACGGAAAGTGCAATTGCTCTGCTCGTGAAGAGGAGGTGGGCAAGTTATGTGCTCGTGCGCAGAGTAATGAGTCTTTCAAATTACAAATCTACTAGTTGAATAAACATAATTCGAGTTCGGTGTTAAGAGATTCACGATTACTGTACACTCTGATATTTTCGCCGCGATTTGCTCTAAATACTCGACGCCTGCATTCCAAAGTAACACGGTCTGAATATCATGGCGGTTCGATTTAGGTATAACTGGGAAATGTTGGTAGAGCAGTTTTGATTCCGTGTTAAACTGTTGCCGCCCCGAGTGAGAGTTATGACGGAGGGAGAACAACGTCGAACGCGTTCTACGTTTATCTCAACCGATGCTGTTGTGCAAGACTTTTGTGCGGAATCTGTCTGGAGGCTCTACTAGAAAGTTACCGGCGTAGATCGTAACGGATCTGCGTAACGCCGATACGCGATATTCATTGGCGCGTGAAATTTCGCGACTTGATCTTGAAATCGTTGTAAATTACAATATCTCGTATGTAAGATTTATGGAACCGTTCAAAGAGCAACTGTGGCGTCGAATATTCTTTGTGGTTTCTTGTATGAGATCCTCTGAACTTGAACATTTTTTTAATTTAGGCTTTTTTACACGAAGCCCGTGAAATTTGTTTTCTCCAAGTTTAGACTTTCTTGTAAGATTAGATATCGCAGAACTTTGGTCTGTTTCTTCCTCGCACCACGTTGTATATTCGACAAGGAGGATACAGTTGAAAGAAAAGGGGTGGAGATAAATGTTCCACGTTGGCGTAACAGGACAATTCAATTTACGGATCACGACGAGAGGTTCCGCGAACTCCTGAAATGGAATCTGATTTCTAACGGCTTTTCACTGACCGCACTTAGGCCGGGTGGAAGTCATTCAAACAGTGTGCGCGGTGGCTGCAAAGCTCGTGGTTCGCCTCAAGGTATTTTTCTTCAATACCGCGAAAGAAGGTGGCTCGACGGTGTCGTTTTATACGGGTGGAAACCGGTGGCTCGGATAGAACGCTGCATCCTCCGCACAGTTTAGCTATTTCCTCCCTGCCCACACGTCTGCGGTCTGCTCCTTGCATTTTTTCATCAACCGTGAACGTTGATCCCTCGTCTGCAGAGCAAATAAATGTGTGCTCACTTCAGCTGCCTTTATACTTTTCTCTGGTAAGTTTTAATTTAAGGACACCTTCCACTACGAAGTGTGTGGTATTTTGAAGTGGCACAGCATTGATTTGGGAGAGAAATTTTGTAAAGGACACGTTTCATAGGGAACAGGAGAGTTCTAAGTTGGTAGTTTTTATTTATCCTTTCGATCGATGCCTTGCTAAGTAGTACAACTCTTGTTCAAGATACGCCTGTTTCGATGGCCGGAAGTGAACGGAATCGTGACGGACCATGGTATAGGAAGTGTTCGTTTGTTACGCAAGAGGGAGCGTCGTTTCATACACAATACTTTTCCTTAATTGTTTTATTCCAATGTGTCTTAATGAAAGTTTCGAAGAAACTCGTAATTATTCTCATTAGGTACCCATTCTTTATGCTTAAAATTCAGTTGTCGTAATCTCTCCCCAACGTACGCAGCCTTAGCTTTCATCCCGACTGCCAATAATGCTAATAGCAACACTCATATACACGCGTCGGTAGATGTCATTATACTTTCTAATTAGAGTCATTGAATCACAGGCAGAAGAATGTGCGAACAGTATGCACAGTTACGTAGAGGATACTTGTATACATTGTGTTTACACTGCTAATCGTTTATCACAATGAAAGAATTATTAACCGAAGTAGCAGATCTTGAAATATTCGAGCACCTGTAATACTTGCTAATAAAATGTCAGAATCACGTCTTTGGAAAAGGCACCCTTACAGTTTGAAACATTTGATACCTTTCATTGCTACAACCTATACCACGAAAGCTTCCAGAACAGTAATTACATCATTAAATTGTAATTAATTTGTTTAAGTGTACCTATTGTGCTCCTTCGCAGGTGACGATGTGGACGTTTCTACTCCTCGCGCTCTCCACGTGTTCTTCAACATGGGCTCAGGTGATCAACAGGGCACCACACTTCGTGCAGGGCGGCGACATGGCCAGGCTGGCCGTGTCGGAAGGTACACCACCGGGTGCACCTGTTTACACGCTTCAGGGGGAGGACCCAGAAGGCTCTAAATTGCATTACTCCATCAGCGGGGAGTACTTCACCGTGAATCGGGAGAGTGGCGTGGTGGTTCTGAGAAAGGCGTTGGACAGGGAGATGCAAGACTTGATCGAAGTCATCATCAGCATAACGGGTACCTAGTATACTGCTCTTATTGGTGTCCCGTTACAGTATTACGGTGGAATATCAATGGATAATCGGCGATATGTAGGCCAGCAGATAGGATACACGATACACCAATCAGCTACCGATCGTTCCACTGTGCCATTGAATTTTTAAGAAATTTCACGATCTGCATAACACAAAATAAATCCACTGTCCCATTTTCGAGACAGTAGGCCCTAGAAGCGGTATATATTTATCACAAGTAATCAGTGGCGCACCCAGAGGGTTGTGAGAAAAAGAGAAATCTGAATTTTATTCTTTAAATAAATTTGTATAATCACCTAAAGAATTTGATTGAATTTGCGTTAAAAATATTTTTATCACGAGATATTTTTATCTGAGTACGCCACTGCAATTAATTATTAGTACACTCTTAAACAGGGGCAGGTGATGTTTTACGCGAATCACTGCTTTAATTCATCGTAATAATTCAGGAATGTTCTCCTAGACGAAGAGATCGCGGGATCAGAGCCCAACACGGTGTCTCTTCGTCGCGAGATAGCGGTGCTGGATGAAAACGATAACCCGCCCGTGTATCATGGCAGACCTTATGCGGCTAGAGTGCCGGAAAGTGCACATGTAGGTGGTCCCTTAGTTCCTCCTGGCACGATCACGATCACTGATCGAGACGGTGGAGTAAACGCGGATATTCAAGTGCAGTGTGTCCCTGCGTCGCGGGACGACGATGTTTGCGATGTGTTCAATGTTTCCACGGAGAAGGTACATCTAAAATACACTTAGAAATGGTAGCCATTTTTCAATCACTGGCTTATGTGGAAAAAGATCTGTGAACTTTACAATATACAGTATTCGAAAGTCTAAAATTCAGTATGTATATATTAATTGGTCACACCTTCTTATAATCACAAATTGGTCACACGGGATTCACTGTACCCCAGCAACATTTTTTCAGTTATTTTTTCATTTTTTCATTCGTAATACTTATACAATCGTGGTCTAATAACCTTTTTCCAGAAATGTAAATTTTTATATGATAAAATGTGTAGTTGAAAATGAGCGATTTTCCATGGTTGTGGGTAAAACCCGATTTTTAAATTTTTTTTTTATTTTCTTTTTTGCGATAAATCCCCTTTGAAAGACGTAAAGGTGCGAAATTTCAAATTGACAATTGCTCTTGGGGTACAATACACCTCGTGTGACCACGAAGGGTTAATGGTCCAGATTCAAGACTCAGTATTAGATGGGTATTAGACACGAATCAATAGGCTCGTAGTAAATTGAGAACTGTACATTAAGTTGGCAGAGGGGAAGTACGACGTGCAGATCACCCTCGTGAAACCGCTCGACTACGAAAGAAGGAACTCTTATTTGATCAACCTCGTCGCAGTTGACGGCGCCAGCGACGTGTCGAAGAGGTTGCAAGCTAGAGCAACCGTGGCCGTCGACGTTCTCGATGTTCAGGTAAGTGGGTCTCGAGCGTAACCACGGTAACTGTAAATCCTCCGCGACCATTCCGCGCCGGTTAACGAGATCGTCGACGATCAAACCCAGCCGCGAAGATAGCCGATGCTACCTAGTGACTCTGTTTCGGAACATCCGACTGGAAGAGTATTCGCGATACAACTTTCACCGGAACGGTAAACCTCTTCTTACATCTATTCGTTCCTTCTCGACGTGTTCGCTTTACAATTCTTGAAATTCGCCGTTAAGTAACGGTCGCGCGGTGTTAATTAATCCCGCGGAACTCGGTGAATACATCAAGCACCCAGCTAGACAGAAGCTCGAGTTTTCGATTTTCAAACGATTAAACGCGTCGCTGTCCGTTTCTACCAGGCCGTTTGAAAATTCCCTCGGTTTCAGGATCAGCCACCGGTGTTCTTGAATGCGCCGTACAGTGCAGCTCTCCCGGAGAACACGCCGGCTAATCACACGGTCCTGACGGTCAGAGCACGCGACGGTGACACCGGAGAGCCGAGGAATCTGCTTCTGACTCTGGAGGAGGATGACGCTGGCCACTTTAACCTCGAGGTTTCGCGCGAGGGCGACATAACGGTCGGCAAACTCGTCACCACGAGTATCTCCCTCGACAGAGAGGATCCCAGGATTCTGCAGAACGGGGGCATTTACACGTTCCAAGTGAAGGCGACGGAGCTGATCAACAACGAGATACCAGCAGACACCGCCACGTCTATTGTCACGATCGTTGTCACCGATGTCGATGACCTTGCTCCTGTCTTCAATGAGAAACACTTCAGGATAAAGATCTCGGAGGACATTGGAAGAGATACGCCTTTGCCAGGTGAACAAACTCATATGTTAGGGAAATTGGGCAGAGAATGTTTCATTAAATGCTATTGAAAACTTTCTATAGGTGTTTAATAATTCTATGATAATAAAGGGACATTGCATCCACAGGTCTGAATATGATCGTCAGTGATGGTGACGTTGGTGAGAACGCGAAGTACACTTTAGCCCTAAGGGACGTGTCCGGATACCCTGGAATCAGTAAAGCATTCACTGTCAGCCCTAAAGAAGCTCAAGGACGCGTGCCAGTCGTAGTGAAAGCTAACGATGTGAGCGTATTGGATTACGACGTGGCTGAGCCCGCGAAGAGGGAGCTTGAATTTGAAGTGGTTGCGCTAGTCGCGAACGAAGCGGTACAGATCCTGTCGTTACTTTAAATCCACCGACTAATGTAAGTTACCTCAATCTATTGGTAGAATAAAATATCGTTCGCATGTAATTCAGGTAGCTGCAAGCAGAGTTCACATAGAATTGATGGACGCAAACGATCACAGCCCAGAATTCTCTCGATCCGTGTACAAGCTGTCGGTACCCGAGGACGCTGAAATTGGGACTCGGTTCGGTGACGTTTTCGCTAGGGACTACGACAGTGGTGCCTTCGGCGAATTAACGTACACATTGCGCGGTTTCGGCGCCGATAAATTCGAAACCAATCCCAAAACTGGCGGCATCTCTGTCGCGAGGACGCTGGACTATGAATCGCAGAAATCGTATTCGTTGACCATGGAAGCGAAAGACGGGGGTGGAAGAGTGTCTGCTGTGAATATACTAATAGAGCTTGAGGATGTAAACGATAATAAGCCTGTATTCGAGCAGAATGAGTACACTAGAACGGTTCGAGAGGGTGCAACCAGCTTCGATCCTCAGATGTTCGTCAGGGCCACGGACGTGGATGGTCCTATGCAAGGAAATGGGAAAATGACGTATTCTATAAGCTCCCATAACAGTATGACGAACGACACTTTCAAGGTACGTGGAAGAACAGACTTCTGAAATAGGGATTTGTATAATTTAACAGAATTGCTGTATAAAGTGTAACAGTACTATAGTCCTCCCGGAATTTATCAAGAGATCTTCCATAGGTAAACGCTGATACAGGAGAAGTGACAATGTCGAATCCAGTTCGTTCAGGGGACACTGAGAGAGGCATCTACGAGTTGGCAATTCGTGCCACAGACGCTGGCACACCGCCACTATACTCTGAGGCGAGGTTTTCGGTCAGGGTGGGGGTGCCCGGAAATCAAAAGCCCATTTTCCGTGGGAATTACAAGTCGAATTTACCGGGGCCCAGCACTTATCGAGCAAGGCTGCTGGAGAACGCGTCACCTGGAACAGAAGTCATCAGAGTCGTGGCTAACGATCCTGATGGAAGAGACAGCTTGTTGCAGTATCATATTGCTTCTGGCGCTAAGGACAATTATGTCATAGACTCTAGGTAACTGTCCCTTCTTTTTCTATAGCCATCTTCGCAGTTCTCCCCGATGTTCTTCAATATTAAGCGACTAAGTGATTGTGTCTTTTATAAACTTCTTAAATGGATGGTCAACGTTTCAGTTCTGGTGTCATCACAGTTTCCCCAGATGCTCGCTTGGATCTGGAGACTGGCGGTGAAAAGTACGAGGTGATAGTTTACGCCATCGATTCTGGCACACCTGTCAGAGAGACTGCCACCACGACGGTGACGGTGAACATAGTCGACGTGAACAACAAGCCACCGATGTTCAACGAGTCCACGTACCTAGTTTACGTGTCAGAGAGAGCGGCCATTGGTAATTCGCAAATCATTTTATTTCAATTATATGAACAGTGAACCAAGTATTATTCTTGTTACTGACCTAGGGCTAATTCATTGAACAGGTGAGTCTGTGCTGAAGGTAGTAGCAACCGATCCCGACTCGGACGCCTACCTGGAGTACTCCTTAGTGGAGCCTATAAGAGCAGTCGACAAAACAGGCGTGGCTCTCAAGAGCACAACTGCCTACGACTACAAATCAGCGTTTCGTATAAACTCCACCACCGGGCAAATAACTGTGAATCGCGTGTTAGACTATCAGGTGGTGGCAGTGATAATCCTCACGGTCCAGGCGCAGGATCTGAACGCTGTCGTCGACAAGGAGAAACAAATCACCAAGGTTGAGGTGACAGTATACATTCAAGCCTACAGCGATGACAATCCAACTTTCACGAATCCTGGATGGTCGCCTAATAACCCAACGATCAGGATTTCTGTGCCTGAAGAGCAACCTCTTGGCACAACTCTGTTGATGTTGTCAGCTAAAGAGCCCACCACCGGATATCCTGTTCAGAGATTCGAACTGGTGAGGGAGGATGACGACGAGGGGTACGTTAACGTCGGCGTCCAGAGTGGCAACGTCGTTTTGAACAAGAGACTGGACTATGAAGCCCTTAATCAAAAGGTACAGTTCAGGTTTCTATGACTGAGAATGTGTCAGTGGTTAGCCCAAGGAATGTGTCAGTCTAATACTTCTATCCATTTGTTCCTTTCAGTTTATTCGTTTTAAAGTTCGAGCTCTGGCTAGGGACTACGAAATAACGCGGAAGATGTCCGAGGCAAATGTGATCGTCGAAGTTCACGACACCAATGATAACAACCCTATCTTTACTCAAAAGGATTACAAGATTTCGGTCCTAGAGTCTGAGAAGCCAATGAAAATCGTGCTGAACGTTAGAGCTACAGACATGGATAGTTCTAACACCGAGCAGGAAGTCAAAAGAGGGTATGGTGAAGTGAGGTATTCACTGACTGGTGAGAATGCTAATATGTTCGAGGTGGAACCCATAACAGGGAACATTCAGGTGAACCAACCTTTCCTTAAATCTTTTTATCGAAACACTATAAACTTGTAGTTATCATTGAAATGATCAACGTTACAGATCGCTACGAACACAACACTTGACAGAGAGAAGCAGTCGGTTCTCCGTTTATACGTGGTGGCGTCCGACATGCCTCAAGGTGGTGCAGAACAACGGAGCACTAGAGCTCTGGTGACAGTCGACGTCCTAGACGTCAACGACAACACTCCAATGTTTCAGCAAGAGTTCTACACAGCTGTGATTCCTGAGAACGCTCCTGCGGGGGTCAGCGTTGTGAACATCACCGCCACAGATCCAGATGAAGGCAACGGTGGTACGATCAACTTCGAAATCATCGACGAAGGCGAAGCAAATGGTAAGGAACGACCTAGACCCGTAATTAATTAAAATTATCCTTCATAGAAACTCTCCCATTCGGTGTCATAATACGATGAATTGAAATTTTCAGGATTGTTTAAAATAAACCACACGACAGGAGAGATTTATTCTGGCCGAGCGCTGACGGGTAAAGGAAGGACGGAGCCGTATATTATGCGAATTAGAGCTCAGGATGGTGGAGAGCCAGAGCTATACTCCGACGTAATTCTGACACTATACATTGGGGACGTAGTCAGTAACGACGGGGTCCCTCTCTTCATAAGGCCTACCCTCGAGGAAGTAGCCCACGTAGCTGAAAATTCCACGATCGGCAGCCCAGTGTTCCAAGTTGTAGCTTCGGACCCCGACGACCCGAACTTGCCAAATGGAAAGATCACGTTCAAGTTCCTAGAAGACGGGAATTTCGGCAAGGACGCGAGTGCGTTCAGGATAAACAGCGAAACCGGACTGATCACAACGAGGAAGCTGCTTGATCGAGAGGCAAAGGACAGTTACACTTTGATACTAGTCGCTCAGGATCTGGGGAATCCCCCTCAGCAGGCAACCAGGGTGCTTCAGGTGATCGTGAACGACATCGACGATCACAAGCCGCATTTCAGAAGGAACTTGGATAGCCCACCGATAGAGTTAACCATCTTCGAGGAGAAAGCAGTTGGGACAAAGGTGGGGTTGATCGAAGCGATCGACGAGGACATAGAAGAAAATGGGATGATCGATTACGCGATCGTGTACGGTAACGAAGCTGGCCTCTTCGTCGTTGAGCGTCTCGAGAACAATTCAGCTGTGATCAAGTCGAATGGTCGCCTGGATCGAGAGGCAGCTGACCGTCACTTGTTGACCGTAAAATGCTTCCCGTACTCCGCTAAGAAGTCTGACATCGTACCCAAGCCTTACAATCGACAAGATCCCTCCGAGAGGCAGGTTCTCGTCAGGGTTCTAGACATCGACGACAACAAGCCCACGTTCAAAAAGCAGAACGTCACTCTGGGCGTTCGGTTGAACGTGCCAATTGATACTAGTCTGATCACTTTGGAGGCCTTCGACGCCGACTCTGAAGCTCTGCTAATAAATTACAGCATGGGAAAAGCGTCCTTCGCGTCTCTGGTCGATCCCTCCATGTCGAAACGCGAGATTCCATCGCACCTGTCCCTGAATCCCCAAAGTGGAGAGCTTAGGACAACAGGCTCCATGTCGAACTACGCTGATGGCTACATGGAGATCGTTATCTCTGCCAACAATTCGATAACACCCGGCAGGGAGACGAACATCACACTGAGAATCTTCTTGCTGCGTGACAGAGACATGCTGAAGTTCGTGTTCTCCAGGCCGCCGGTGGAGGTCAGGAAAACGCTGGAGGACTTCGAGAGAGCTGTGCAACATGCTCTGTCTCTTCCAATCAGCGTCAACGTTTACGACACTCAATTCTATTCCAAGGAGGATAATTCGCTGGACTTCTCCTCGACCAGCTCCTGCTTCCAAATGGTTGGCAAGGAGGTGTACGATCTGGGCGAAATGAAGGCACTTCTTACGGATCCCAGGAACGAGGAGCTGAAGAAGGTTTACAGGACTTACCACGTGGAGAAGGTACAGCACTGCGCTGCCGTGGTGGCTCGCGCTGACGCCTCGATGACGCAGATGTGGGTGCTGGCGATCGCGGTTCTTGTTGGGGTTGCTACTGTGGTATCCAGTTGTGCTCTTTGCTGTATGCACGCCAAGTGAGTGTCATAGCTTATTATTCTATTCAATACAAAGTACAGTACTGTCTCTCAAATAGCGCGCGTTTTCGGATTCTCTATACACGCGAAGCTATCCCGACTACTTCGTTTGTAGTCGCCGCGCCGCGGCATCGGGTATCGGATGTCAAAGAGAAAGCCGAAGAAAGGTTCATAACCAATACTATCTTGGGGGCTCGAGCGTGAAATCAAAAGAGGCCGAATAGACTACTCGTCTCTCAAATCGCGTGCGCCCGGTCCCGACACACGCGGCTATAGAGAGACAATACTGTAGTATCAGATTCTTGATTGATACTCGAAATGAAAGGAACGTATTAAGTAAAGAAATATTCAAAGGGAAATTGTGTAAGATCTTTTACCGTTTTCAGATACAAAAGGCAAGTAAAGCACGCGCGTCTACGTGATCAGCCTCGTCCACCGTTGAGCTACGTTTCCTCTGGTCCAGGAATGGTCAGTGCCACCTCGCATACGACCTTAGGTCCTGGAACCATGGTTTCCTTAGGACCTCACGAAGGCCCGTACGAATGGGGTGCTGACACAACGCTCTATCACCCGAGCACCCTTGGATCTAGGACGTAAAAGAAGAGTGGAATCTCTAATTCAGGCTATGACTTAGAAAACAGAAGAATGGAATTGTTAGTTGTGGACTGGAATCGAGGTAGATTGTCCAGGAGTGTGACTTCGATTGATGAACACCTGTATCAGGTAACAGAAGAAATGAGATGCTTCCATGTGGAATTTAAAGCTGACGTAATTTGCAACAGGAATCAGGGAGACGTTTTGATTAAGCTGATTATTAATATTCAGTGTGTTAACATCTTTATTAAAAACATACTAAACAAGTGTGAATACAGAATTGGAAGTGCTTCGAAGAGCAGTGGTTGCGGAGGGAAATCAGAAAAGCAGTACAATGAAATTTCAATTCAATTATTTTCTCAAGACTATTCGACTGATGCAAAATATACATTAGTATATTGAGATCTTAAAGTTCCAAAAGTATAAACGTGCTACAAGCTTCATTCCACGAATTTGGAGGTGTTTAAAGTCAAGCTATGCTATCGAGACAGGCGTGTTTTAATAGTAGAAGAAACGAAGGAACGAAATTGTATGTGTTGTTTCGATCAAGTGATTAGTACAGTACGTTTTTCGATAGAAACGTAGAAAAGGCTGAAACGTTGTCAATGAATTGTATTATAGACGTTCGAAGGAATTGAACTGTAGAGGAAGTCATGTGGCTGCGATCGTACAACGAAGTCGACGAATGGTGCTATAACGTAAGATTTTTAAGTGCCAAAATACGGCGACACGTGCGAAATGCAATGGCATTTCTTAGATTAAGCGGACTAACTCGCGTGAATTGTATATTTCTTAGACTGTACACGAATTCTACTCACAACACTCGCGACATTATCGTGTTCTATTGTAATATATGTAGTATTTAAGGACGAAATAAATCTGTACATTTGTTTATAGCAAATGGTGCCCTTCCTACATTCACAGGTTAAATTCTGTATAACATTGCAAGATTACACTTTAAGGAGAGTATCATTAATGTTTTACATCCATATTCTATTACAATTTGAACTTACATTCTTGGGAATCAACGCGGTACAATTCAGATTCACTTAACTTTGCGAAATTAATGTGCAAAGCATAGCAACAGTTCAAGTTTCCAAGGAAGCACGAATCTCCTAAGAGTTCCACCCACGAATTAGCCTCACGAAGATTTTCACGATTACAAGAGGAAAGTTTCAGAGCATCGGTGTGTGGACCTGATAGGAAATCAAGATAAACTTCTATCCAACGATGGATTTCATTTTCCATCCGGGATTTTCTAAGTCACGACGTGTCTTTGTGGCTACCAATTTTATAGTCCGCGTTGGCCTATTAACCTTTAGAGGACCGGCTGTTTTTTAAAAAAAATAATAGTTTTCAGTTTCCAAAATTTATATAATGTATATTTTGTGCAGAATTAGAGGACTTGCAGTGAGCCCCGAAACAGACTTTGCCGGTCCGGAACGGTAATAAAATTTTTAACATTTTTTATTTTAAAAAATACAGTATGTCTGGGGTTTTTTGTTACTGTTAATAACAAACCTGTAGTCGGATTGTAAAAATGTTTGACCTACACATACCAAAATTCAGGGAACTTTCTTTTAACGTTACTCAGAGCTAATAGCGTAGACGTAGAAGATTTTCATATCATCGTTTCTTCTTTCCTCTTCATGTTTTTATATATCATTTTTGGTATTTTTGTGTTGTTTCAGGAATTATTTTATTTTGTCGTATTTTTTGCGTTCTTTTCAGCAGAACGAATTTATACACAAACATACACAAAAACACAATCGAACATTAACACACATATACGTATTTATACTTTAAATCATTTTTAAGTAGTGTGCTTGCTCAAAGCCCCAAAAAGGCTCTGCCGGTCCCCTAATCGTTAGGCAATCGCACGATCGACGAATATCTTACGATTGCACGAGCCGAGATCTTGGAAGATTCTCGGACGCCTTCGACGAAAATGTCAAGGCGAGGTGGAGCTCCGATGATAATTTGATCCCGTGGAACGGTGAACTGGGAAACACGAGGAGATCCCAAAGAGACTGTCAGACCAGGTTTCTATAATGACCAGTATTCATCATCCTTGGAACAGAACAATCATTCCTAAGTACAGACAAATAAATCTTCTCGAAAGGTCCATTCTCCCTTGTTTTATTTAAATAGATCTAATCTTTTACAACACTCTGCCTCATATAGAGCCAGTTTCGTTTCAATTACTTTTGGAGACGCTATCGCTGAATCGTTTGAACCCCTCGACAGTATCGATGTCTTTCGAAACCTCTACGCTTTTAGTCGCTTCAGTCGTTGTCTCCTCCGGAATTACAGTGGTATAATCGTCGCATTCACTTTCGGTCGTAGTAGCCACGATTTTCTGAGCTTCGAATTCGTATTTCTCGGTGCTGGCGTAATCGTCCTCGATAGTTGATTTATGATTCGGAGGAACTGGGAAGGCTTTCTCTGGGTCGTCGAGACTGGACCCTGAAGGTTCGTTTTCTTGCTGGTGCTTCACTCCTTCGTCTTTATTATCTAGAAGAGTTTCTTGATACCGCGTGGCTGCTAAATCAGGGCCTCCTTCTTCTTCCATGTACTTCGATCTTTCTACTGCCAGGTGCTTGGCTATCGTTTCTAAAGGTGTCCATACCTTCTTTACAAATTCCTGTCGTTCCTCCGGCGCCATGGATTCCGACCTGTGAATTATGTCGTGCCTGGAAATGAAAGTTGCACATTCAATACGAGTGTTTATTAAGTCGAAAAATTTGGGCGGGGTGCAGTTTCTTTTTAAATGCAGTCAGGAAAGACAGGTAGCGTAAAACTGCAAGATTTTATCGAATAAAATTCCTTGCATTTTTCTGTTTATAGAAATACTAGCTTTACTACTCGGCTCCAGCCAAAATTTAGATTCTGATTTGTTTTTAAATAGTCACATTCATTTGGAGTAGTCAGGCATAATGAGCTGAGGCACATTTCGTGATCCCAGAATTTATCGTTCAACAGTTTTTAGGCGACAGACAAACACACAAACATATAGAAGCTTTCTGGTTTATATATTATGATTGAATTAAAGACGGTTAAAGAAGCACGATTTACGAGATGCTCAAATCTTGAGACTAAAATATTCATGCGATTAGAACCTAAGGTCAGTCATCATTAAGGTTCCAATAGTGTTTGATAATAATCTAACACGCCTCCCTATGTCGAACACGATTGGTGATCGAAACACGTGTCCAGTTATTACGAAATATGTATGGCATGTAAAAACAGAAACAGAATTCAGCTAGAAAATACTAGATAGGGAATGCAGCATAGAAAATACTACCTATTGTAGATTATCCACTTTTTAATGGTAATAACTCAATATTTAACTATTAAGAACAGATTTCTCTTGCAATTCGTAGATGCAAGTTGTATGCAAAGGTTTTTTATATTTTTATTCTATTTTTGTACCATCACCTCATATCTATGATAATTTTTACTTTATGACAGTTTTTGTATTATATCTTTTGTAATAACAGTGTCTGGTGTGTAAAAATAAAAAGCCAGGTGTGGCGTGCTCTTCTACGCTTAATAAAGCGAATCCATTATGCGTTTTATGGAGCAAGCTGGTCATCAATTTGAATTTGCGACAATCATACACCGAATTTAGCCAGCGACCTTTCACGTGGTCGTCCTTAACGAGTCTTTGAACGGTCTCGTTCGATTTCTTTTAACGAACCGGTGGTGCTCGTGCTGATGCGAATCATTGGATGAAAGTCCTCGAGTGTTTGCCGACATTCCTGGCGATTTTGCAGATAGTTCTAACGTCGAACAGTAGCGTGAGCACTAGTGACACGATTCTACGATTTACAAGTCGATATACAAGGGAAAGGCCACATTTCGTCGATTACACGCGCGTAAATCTAGCGGCAATCACGGCAGCTCGTTATTGTGTAATCGAAGTTAAGGGAGACAGCCATCGAGTCAGAAATGTGGTTGGCGTGGGTGGGAAATTTGCATAATCCGGTATTTTTGCACAATCGTGCGCTCAAAAAGTAAATACATTATTTATAATCTGTGCATTCGTGTACTTGAACCATACAGTAAATCAATACTCAATATGAACTTTATTCTTGAACATAATTAAACCCGATAATTTCACGCGGTATTCCATTCTAGAATACCAGTGTTCCTTTTGTTAATAAAAATTGAAGTTTAATTTATTATCAGATTTTTGTAGCTTGCGACCCACTGTGGCTATTCTATCTAATCCTAAAACCTAACAATTCTACCAGCCTGCATCAAATTTATTTCAACCCTCACCCTTAATTCGTTTTCGTACATCACCTGTTCATCCTGTTCTTCTTCCGAGGGTACAAGTTCAAATGGAATATCATTTGCTGCCTCTCCTCTTCGTCCATCGCGGCCTGATTAGACATCCCCCCCATTGTCTGCGGGGGTGGCGCGTAGAATTTTGGCCCCCTGTTGAATTGAAGCGGTCTTCTCATCTCGTAATCGTCCGATGGAGCCGGCGTAGGCCTAGCAGCCTTCTTGTTTTGTTCCGCGATGTCCGTGATCGGGTAAATGTCCAACATAACGCTGAATGGCTTCGGTTTTCGTTTCTTCGCGTTAGAGGGTGGATTCTCGTATTGCGACTCTAACGATGATGGTTGCTTGTTGTAATTCACTGGACGCCCGTACAAGTCGTAGTAAGGGTTGTATCTGTGTAGTCCTGTCGGAGTGAATCTGCGAAAGGAACGTGTCAGTTATGTTTCCATATTTACAGTTATAGTAGTAGCGAAAATCAAAAGATTCGAATACTGAGACAGTGCACCTACATGCACTGAAGAAGTGTCTTCAAGACGAAAATAATTGAAGCAATAACGAATTCTCATTGGCCACTTTTTACCTCCCAAGTTTAACAAAGAGAGACAGGAAGCATATTGGATGATTTCTCCATTTGAAAAATTTTATAACCTGGTCTACTGACCTGACGTTGGACGTAGCCAACAGATTGACGTCAGCAGGGTGCTTCGGCTTGTACTGATAGAATGGATCTTCGTTCACTGGATAAGATGTCTCTTCCTCTTCTGATCTATCGCTGTTGGCCATCATCTCTCCTATTTCGGGAATGAAGTCGTACTTTTTTGGATTCATGTAGACACCAGTGAACTTGATACCTCTGTTTGGCAGGTCTACGTCGTTCGTCAGGTACTTGATGATGTCCTGGATGTTCCTGGAGGAGTGCGGATACCTGTATTGAGACAGCTGAGGGTACTTTGATCGCTTGAAGGCAGTGGGCTGTGGTGTCTTCAATTCCCAATGAAAGGGGGCTGGCCGACTCTCTTCCGAGCTTTCGTATTCTTCGTTCGAATCTGGATACTTGTACCTATTCAAGCGTTAATTAATCTCCGCAGTGCAGTTTCTTTATCTGGAATAAACAGCAGTGTAAGTAATTTATCGTACCTCTGCTTCATGCGATAAGCAACAGCGTGATTGTCAAACAGCTGTTTGCCCTCTGGTCCCTTCACATTACCCTCCACGGATTTCAGGACCCTCTTCCTCAATTTATAATTGTGCAGATTTTGAGACCTGAACTCGCCATCCGATACTCTATGATTGTCGGTGTCATCGTAAGGGAGTAAGTTCCCTTCGTCTGATCGATCTTGAAGATAATCAGGATGCGTTCTGTTAACCTCAGGCGGAGCAGTAGAACTGGCCAATTTTTTCGTCACGTTGGATTGCTTCTTAAGAGAATTTTGTAGTATGTACATGTGCTTCGTCTCCTGGTTCACTTTACTCAACGTTGTAGCAGACGTAAAGTCATAAAAAAATATTGCAACCTGCAACAGAAGAATAATCTGTACACTTGTTAGCCTAAGATAACCGAATTGTAACAATTTTGTGCGTTCAATCGAAACTCCGATCAAGTTGGAAATTCCACTGGAATTAGAGCCGTTTAAAACAATACTGATTCTCACTGAACTTTCAAGTTCCCTATTGTGTACCCAGGAGTAGAATTTTAAGAATTCGAACCATTGCCATATTTGGCAAACAAGCGTACTATTTCCTCTTTTCCGTTCATTCACGAAGCTTCAATGAAACCAGCTCCGATTCCGCGAACAACGCAAGTTAATTTGTGTCGAAACACAGTTAACGCCCTATATGTGAAGCGCGCAGAAATCTGCTTTGACGCTTGGCTCCCCATGCATGGAAGGGGTATACATAGTTTTGCGGTGAAATTGTGATTTTCAGCATCGCCACTGTGCCTGTTACATTAATCATGGGGGAGAAAACTCGTGAGATGTAATTGCTGCCATTGTTCTCCGCGCGGGTGGCTCGTTAAGAAGCTGCGCGATAAAGACTTCACTTTTCATGAGACCATTATCGCCATCAAGTAGACCATCGTTCTTCGTATTGTTAGACATCGATCACCGAAGTTAAGTAGTAACTGTTCCAGCTTCAGATAAACTCGAAAATCTGAAAGTCAGCTTTCTAGTGGTTAGAAAACTTCCCATTACCCAGATCGAAACAGTTTCCAAAGATTTTAAGCGATCGTTAATTACAAGGCGGAATTAGAGTTCGCATGGTTCGGAGCCCGTTAAAAATTGATCTGCCTTCGAGGAACAGGCGCTAGAGCATGCAAACGAACACGGATACTGTTCGGACACGATACATCGTCGTAGATCGTTAACGATCGATACATAATGCTCTCAGATCACGCTGGCCAAGTCGTTGACCCAGGCGGATGCAGCAACAGGAAGGTGCACACGAATAGACAGCTCGCGAGATGAGCGGCTCTTGCAACGAGGCGGGCGTAAAAGCAGAAACTGGCCCTCGTAAATGCAAATAACGCGATATGTAGGTAAGTAGCGTGTAAATATTAACACGGCGAATGAGTGACGGTAATAGCCTGACTGGCTAATGATCCGCGGCAATCCTTCGGGGAATGTGTCCTTTTCCTTCCGTTCTTTTTTCGAAGAAAGAAATAATGGAAAAGCAATATGTATCGCAATTTATAGACAGTAGAACTGCACTTGTACAGCTTTGCTCGAGTACTCACTAATATCACTGCGACCACCACCATAACTCCTATAGCGAATTTCCTCGCTACGGAACCGTATCGACTCCTGATATCTGGATCACCGTGATCGGAGTAAAGACCAAGTTGAGATGTACTGATTGCAGTCCTTCGTCCTCCTTCAAGCATGTCCTTCCACTGGATCTGTTGGTTCTTACGCGGTACAATTACGCATTCTCGATATTTCGTAACGTTAAGTTAATCAGCTTACCGTAGACACACTCAAAAATGGTTTGAAGTCACAGTCCTTTTCATTCGTATAAAATAAATACAGAGAAAACACTATTCTTACACGGAATGTATTCCAAACGGCGAGGATGATTTGAATTTGCAATAGAGAAAATAAATATTCAGTGACGGGGAATTTTTGTTTCCTGGTGTTTGTTAAATTTGGCACGAATTGAAAGTCTGAAAGAACTGCTCTGTAACGCGTATTTTGGAGGAACAAGAGACGGTATTCTTTCGAAGCTCCATAAGCAACTAACGAGCACTCATTTCGCGCAACCGAGTTTTCACTGGTGATTCTATCAGGAACGTAGAAAATCTCTTTGTACGTGGGGGAGGCTCGTTATGGTAGTAGGAGCCAGGTTATGGGCTACTTACTACGCCATCAGGTTAAAGTCAAATATCATTGCACGATATCTGAGGAGAATGCCAATGTCACTGCGCTACGGTGACTGAGTCAGCAAATGATATATCGATGGCATAGTGCACAAATATTGTATCTACACTTTTAGCGTTCGCAAGAAAAACACGTTTAAATATGCAATGGTCCACAAGATTCAGGGACATACGATGAACAAAAATATTTTTGACAAATTTATGAAGTAGATATAAATGTGAATTTTATACAGAAACAGTCAAGAACTATTTGTTGCGTATAAAAACTCATATTTCGCAAAAATCTGGACGTACAATATTTGTGTGCAGTAAGCCATCAATATTATTTCTGTTTTATTGTATTTGACGCGGGAGGAAAACCAATATTATTATTATTATTATTATCAACGGGAGAACCCTTGATTACGTCTTACTGTCTCATTGTAGGTGGTGCACTGTTTCTTACATTGTCATTATACTTTAAAATGAAGCAGTGTAATTAAAATGAATATAATTGGAGTGAATGCGTTATGAAAGGATCTCAGGTGGCTGTGAAAGTAAAATATTTGCGACACGCATTGTTTGCTTGAAAGACACGCGTTATTTGGGAAGCCCGCTTTATGCAAAGCTGTATTTCATAATCATTAATATTCATGAGGGAAGAGGATATCGTAGGCGGAAAGGTGACTCTTGAAACCCTCTGGCGAATCAGGTGTTTGATTCTTCGCATTCGTTCACGGTCTCCTGATGAATTATCTCGGCGGACGTCACTCCGGAAAGATCAAAAGTGCAATTGAAGTTAAATGACAGACGTGTGCATAACGAGAAACTTAAAGCTTTCTCTGTCGAATATTATTATGGAGCATTAACAACGGACATTTTTTTTCAAACTGGCGCGAAATAGAAATCTAGTTCACCGTGATCATTTCCTCCGCTCCTCTCTCTCTCTCGTCTTTATCCGCATCCCGCACATCGTGAACCAATACAGCGATTACTTTTCATACAAAGTTCATTTATTCCGTTGTATGCATGTGTTACATATACGAGTGCCTTGAAAGAAACGATTTACAAAAGTTCATTACATTTTTGTGCATATATTCTTTTGCTTACAATCTCACTTTCAGTCATTGTCTTATTTTTTACATGACGAAGTACATGGTTGGTTACAATAGTGTATGACACGTAACGCGATATTATTACTTCTCTAATTACGCTCTAGATGCACCAAAGACACGTTGAACTGTACAAATTTTTCGTTCCATTACATTTACTACAATGTTCACTATCGTCCTAGATACACGCACTTGATACAAGTAACTGACGAGACTGATATATTTTTTCCTGTTAATTTCACTAGTGATATAGCAATTCCAGATTGTTCCTCATCAATTCGATCTCCTATGGCGTTCCATAAATAGCTCCTATTCTATACATATAAAAATTATAAAAAAAAAAGGACAATGTAGTTCGTGACTGTCAGTTCATCTAAATCGCTCGTCCTCCACTTCATCGTACGAATGGCGGCAGTTGAAGTGGATTCTCTGGTACATCGTAGAAGTAACCGAGGGGTCTCTTCGTTGTTGGTGGCAATGTAGGGGGTGACGCCGGGTTGCCAGTTGCTGGTACAGTGTATTCGATGTAAGTGGGCGTGATACTGTATATCGGCGTCGGTGGCGGGGGTGGCGTCACCGTAACGCGCGGAGTCGAAGGGGTTGAGGGTGGAAGATAAGGTGGAGGTCTCGTGCTTGGTTTCTTACCATCTATAGGTGGCAGATAAGAAGACGGACCGTGGGATGTTGTAACGACGGGGGGATTGGTATATCTAGTAGTGGAAGTGACTGGGAAATAAGTTACCACGGGTGGAGGTCTTGTAGTAGTGAATGGTCCAGCAGTTGGTCTTTGTGTAGTGACGTAGGGACGCGTAGTGAACGGATTATAAGTACTGCTGGGGGTGGGTCTAGATGTAGTGAAGTATCCAGTAGTAGGTCTCGACGTAGTGAAATATCCTGTAGTGGGTCTCGCAGTAGTGAAATATGCAGTAGTTGGCCTTGAGGTGGAAAAAGTGGCAGTTTTCCGGTCTGGTGGTAGATAAGTATTTGGTTGCGTGGGTGGCCTAGGTCGTGTCGGCGTTGGGGAGGGAGGTATATATGGAGGTGGTGTATGTGGTTTAGGCGTCTGCGGTGAAGGAGGTATGTACGGTGGAGCTGGCGTTCTTGGCGGTTGTGTTGGCCGTGGAGGCGAAGGAGGTATATATGGCGTTGGCGGATGAGGTCTAGGTGTCTGTGGAATTTCTGGCGGTATGTATGGCGTTGGTGGACGAGGTCTAGGTGTCTGTGGAGGTGAAGGAGGTATATATGGTATTGGGGGATCAGGTCTAGGTGTCCGTGGAGGTGAAGGAGGTATATATGGCGTTGGGGGATGAGGTCTAGGTGTCTGTGGAGGTGAAGGAGGTATATATGGCGTTGGTGGATAAGGTCTAGGTGACTGTGTAGGCGAAGGAGGTATATAGGGGGGTGGCGTATGAGGCCTAGGTGGCTGTGGAGGTGAAGGAGGTATATATGGCGTTGGGGGATGAGGTCTAGGTGTCTGTGGAGGTTCTGGTATTATGTGTGGCCGTGGGGGAGGTATATATGGCGGCGGTGTTGGCGGTCTTGGTGGCTGAGAAGGTGAAGGAGGTATATATGGCGTTGGGGGATGAGGTCTAGGTGTCAGTGGAGGTTCTGATACTATGTGTGGCCGCGGGGGAGGTATATATGGCGGCGGTGTTGGCGGTCTTGGTGGCTGAGGAGGTGAAGGAGGTATATATGGTGTTGGGGGATGAGGTCTAGGTGTCAGTGGAGGTTCTGATACTATGTGTGGCCGCGGGGGAGGTATATATGGCGGCGGTGTTGGCGGTCTTGGTGGCTGAGGAGGTGAAGGAGGTATATATGGTGTTGGGGGATGAGGTCTAGGTGTCAGTGGAGGTTCTGATACTATGTGTGGCCGCGGGGGAGGTATATATGGCGGCGGTGTTGGCGGTCTTGGTGGCTGAGGAGGTGAAGGAGGTATATATGGTGTTGGGGGATGAGGTCTAGGTGTCAGTGGAGGTTCTGATATTATGTGTGGCCGTGGGGGAGGTATATATGGCGGCGGTGTTGGCGGTTTTAGTGGAGGGAATGTTTTTGTCGGAACTGGGTATTCATAACCCGTTGGTGATGGCCTAGTTGGTGAAGTTGATCTTGTCGGCGGTAGAGGTGTGCTTGTAGGTACTGGATATGTGTATCCCGTCGGTTGCGGCCTTGTCGGTGGTGGAGTTGGCCTTGTCGGTGGTGGAGTTGGCCTTGTCGGTGGTGCAGTCGGCCTTGTAGGTACTGGATACGTGTACCCCGTCGGTTGCGGCCTTGTCGGTGGTGGAGTTGGCCTTGTCGGTGGTGGAGTTGGCCTTGTCGGTGGTGCAGTCGGCCTTGTAGGTACTGGATACGTGTACCCCGTCGGTTGCGGCCTTGTCGGTGGTGAAGTCGGCCTTGTCGGTGGTGGAGTTGGCCTTGTCGGTGGTGGAGTCGGCCTTGTCGGTGGTGAAGTCGGCCTTGTAGGTACTGGATACGTGTACCCCGTCGGTTGCGGCCTTGTCGGTGGTGAAGTCGGCCTTGTCGGTGGGGTTGTTCTTGTAGGTTCTGGATACGTATACCCCGTTGATTGTCTTGTGGGTACAGTATAAGTGTAACCCGGCGTTTTCGTTGAAACTGTATAACCTGGTGTCGAGTAAGTATATGTAGGCCGTGTTGGATGGGTCTCAGTTCTTGTAGGGAATGTATACGTTGGCCCTGTCGTATATCTCGGTGTTACTGTTGATCTGCGTAACAGGAAATTGATACACGCGTTACACTTCATAATATCATCACTATTTGAATTTCACTGTGTGCAGGATTGATTCGTTAATCTGACTTCTTACCGTGGTGGTAAAGTGAAAATCTCGTTTGGCGGTTCATAGTTGTAGCCTTCAAAATGCTGCTTGCTTGCTATTGCTCTTTTGCTTCTCTCACTGGATGCTTGCGCATGATGAGTGGAGAGCACTGCCACTACCGTGGCGATCCACAGGATCCGCTGCGCAAAACAAATATAATATCCATTTACAATAAAACACATTAATATACCATTTTCATTGTCGAATACAGGGACGCGATGGTTCAATGTAACCTTGATCACTAAGCGCAGATAGTTTCTAGGTAAATTAAGTCAGGGACTGCCACGTAATCGATTATAATATATCGAAGATTGTGTTCGTGGGATTATCTCACGCTTCACCCACGTACGTCTTACATAACTCATCTCAACCGTACCCTATGATGTATTGGTGATCGTGAAAGGTTCATCCGTGTGAAATGCGGCGTACGATACTCTCATTGATCAGCATCTATCCAACGTTAAGAAGCTACGTTATTTAACCCGACCCCTCTATCGACATCTCATCAATCTACCCCAAAATGCCTTTGCACTTTCTACCTTACAAAATCAGCATCGTGCAACATCGCACACAAACAATTAATTTCTGTTTCTTAAGTCAATATAGCACTCCAAATTATGCTGCGTACATACATACATTCAACTTGATAATCCTAACTGATGGTCGCTAACCATTATCTCCCTCCCATCCCTAATTAATCCCACTTGCGAACAGTTCGATGCGAGATCGGAGATTTCAGATTATCGGATGGTGTTTATTACCGTATTCCCCGCGATCCACGTATATATATTGATGTTTCCAGTAAACAGCGTTCCATTCGACGCCTCGGATTAAACGGAGTGTAATAATGCAACCAAAGACCGCAATTATCATTCGCTCGTTCGACGAGCTTCATAAATCAGTAGGGTCGCCACGAGGTGGAGGCCTCTCGTTGTCCAGAAATTAAAACCGTCTTATCCGTTTACGACATCGTGAACGCGGCTACGAATGATGGTTCTAGCTCGAAGAAACGTCCAGTGACCTTTAGGCGTATAATTTATATAGGAGGATCGCAAGCTGCCTATGGGGGAGAAAAGATTCTCCTCAGCGTCTTTCGCCAATATGTGAAAGGCTCCTGATGTATAAGTGGTGTCACGACGGCTCTGCCCGCGGAACACGCGATACAGATCGCAAGGTTACTGTTTCTTGAGAAATTTTCGAGATCTCACGGTTCCGTTTGGTTTTTAGCCAACCGCCTACAAACAAATCCTTGGGTTCGAGTAGCGTCACGGTAAAATGGAGTTGGTTTCTCCGAGTTCTGCAATAGAACATGGGAACCCCTTTTATTCGATTGGAATAAACGGATTAACATATAATTGAAGCCGCCTATCTTATGCAGTATAGACCGAAGCAATCTTTTCCAGACCCCTGACCTTCCTTTTACCACAATTCTACGAATTAGTTGAACCTTGTCGTCTATAGATTGGAAATACAAGTCTATGATCTGTCGTAAATGCAATGTTTCACAAGACACTTCGCGCCAATAGCGAAAACGATTTGCCACGTCTCTAAACGTTCGACGACGTTTAATTTACACCCAGAGAAAGTGGCAGCTTCATACACTGAAAGATAGTGCCTCCGGTCACGGCGAGAAACCAATGTGACAACAGATCTCTATTGGACAGCAATTCGCGCGACTCGAGGTGTAAAATTCTGTCGCAACAGAGGATTCCGGACATTGCAGCTACTTATGGCTACCGAGTTCGCCACTGTCAACGGTGCAAAAGAAAAGCATCCAGGAGGATTGAGCAAACAAGCTGTTTCTTGCGATTCCATATAATCTGATCGCACACAATTCAATCTACCATTTCCTCCAAGGCGCAAGATTTAGAATAGATTACGAAAGTTTTAACTATCGCCTAATTTGTCGACGCTCAGTTTCAACCTCTTTGACGAGCCTTGTTTAATGAGCGAACGGCCACGTTAACTATCCGACAGGTGCAAAAATCGCGCCTTGCATAATAGAGAGTCGCAAGTTGCGTCTTTGGTACTAATAAAGTGCGAGAGCAACGTCTTCAAGATACGGCTTTCTAATTATCTTGCCTCGTTTGCTGCCGATGCCCGCGCTTGTTAAAGAAAAAGAACGCCGAAGCGGGTCTATTAGGGTCCGTCGTAACTTGCACGGAGAGGAACGAAAATGGCGATGGTAAAATGAAAATCGTTTGCGTCAGAGCAGAAAGAGAAGAGTCTTAAGTGGAACACACCGGGTATATCAATTACAGATGAAAATAATCAGCAACACAGTACCTATCCAGTATCGATGGGCTTCTTTCAATTAATTATCGACTAGAAGCACTAGCTGTACCGTCGGACGAGACGACAGAGAATGAATATAGAATTTCACATAAACTGAACATAGAATCAAATAAAGTTACTACAGGTAAATGAAATTATAAGAAATATGCGCCAAATTTAACTTTAGACACGTCATTCCAGCTATTGGTGAAGACAAACATCTAAGAGATGATGAGTAGACATGGTAATTAGTAAAACTCCAGCGTACTGACGGGACTGAATAAATAATATGTAACTGTTACACCCGTTTTCCTTTCTGGAAACCGCGTTCTGCCCTATTACGGTAAATTTCTCGCGACGCGTGCCGATGAATTAAGCAGAGCGGGCTTCTTGTCACAGATCGTGACGCGCGAAAAGAAGCATGTCGCGGGAGAAAGTTTCCACCGTGGAACAGCGGCACGACTTATCTCGTCCGTGCGCCTCGTGCTCCTCACCCACGTAATAAACGTGTAACCGCCGCGAAACCGAGGAGGAATGCGGCGAAAAAGGGGTCTATTGTCGGACGACGACAAAAGGTCCGCCGTACTTTTCCTAATTAACATAACAATGATCGCGTCTGTTCTATCGGAACGGGAGAAGTCGCGGGACAGCCGTTGGCGAGGATGCAAATGACGTTCAGCAAGTGGCAGGTTTATCGGGTGACTGGATAGAGAAGCACGTGTAGGAGTGTGCCCTCGGTGTGCTACGAAATAAGGTAAATATGAACGATGGCGACTAGAACATAGAAATGCTTTTTCCATTGAATCATATTGAGTTGTTTCCTTGACCAGCTAACTATGATGCAATCGTTTTGTCTTCCACTTCTGATACCAAGCTATGGAGATGAAATGAAGAAAGAGGGATACAGCTCCACCTTTACCAACTTCGAATAAGTTAGAAAAAACTGTTTATGAAATTATTCCTTTGACTTAACATTAGAAAGAGAACACGAAGTATATATTTAGTCACACAATATGTAATAGTTATTAAGTTGTATAAGTTTTTATTTCTAAAGATGTAGAATTTTTATTTTACGTATATTACACGCCGTAACTAAAAAATGTACCTCTCTTCCTGCAAGGTCCTCAAATGCTTGCCGAGAATATTTGTGTAATAGGCATTACACGATGAGGTAATGCATTACGATATTCTTCAGAAGACGGGGCAAGAGACAGAGCCAGAATTCGTCATATTCAATTTCCCTTCAATCATAACTATTACACGATTAAAGTTTTGTATGTATTATTTAACTGTTTCGCACAACTATTTAATATACAAACTTTTTCATAAATCGATGTCGACCCGTTTACTGTTACCGAAATTATTATTCTAATTAAAAATTCAATAACGCAACGTAGTCGAATCAGAATATGTATGCGCCACGAGTCTCATCTCTCTGGTCACGAATTGCCAAACGTAGAACTCCGGTGAATCCTTTTCGGGGAAAGGTTGAAGGTTCCTTGAAAGAGTATCATAACTATTGCGTAAGCCAAGTTACAGCCCGATTCTGTATGTCCAGAGCGATAAGCAGAAAAATTGCCATGACTTCGGATGAAGAAAAAAAATAAGACAGAGGAGCCATCTTTCTTCATACGAAAGGGCACAGATCCTCCTGAAATTTATTGATCAATTTGGTCGAGCCGGGGCCGATCGTTTCGCAATCGAAATGCCGTGGTGACGATCTCGCGTTCGATTTGATCGACACCGGCGCGAGGATGATCCTTAACGACCCTGTGGATCGATTTGCTGCATCATCGAAACGGAATCATTGTTGCTCGTTGCGTAACAGCTTTCAAGCCGATCCTACCGTGTCGCGATTTTATTGATATTTTGACAGCGTGGCTGTCAGCAAGTGTATTCTCAGAAAATATCACTCGAGTGTGAAAAAGGCGCGAAGCAATTGAAGAACGTATAGGATCAGTAGTACGAAATAGCAAATTTACGTTTCTGCGATCCACGCGTTCGTTACATGTGCTACGTTCGCGTTGCAAAATCGCGAGGTTGTCAAACGACATTTAGTTATGCAGTAATTCTTAAAGGATATAATCTGTGACTTTATTGCCATCGCGTTGGCATTGATTTTTAGCACCGAGTAAAGCGTGAACTGGGACGCCAGGCTAGTAAAGGGCATTTGCCTAGCAAAAACTGAAGATTAACTTTTGGTAATAAACGGATCGATTTGTAGCACGTCTATTAGTGATTCGTATTTGGTTGAACTTTCAGAAAGTGAAGGTGTTAGCGGGCACGACGCGTGTGCTCACATTTGATTGAATAAAGTATAACTCACTGACCATGTCTCACTATTTCATGCTCGTAATCCCTTCCTCGCCAATCATCAGCTCTTGCACCTTTTCCCTTGCCACCATCAGCACCACAAATTTCGTAACCTTGATCACACAGGGCAACTACTGCATACACCAATTCTACACAGCAAAATCGGCCGCCCTCCCGAGAGGTCTCTAATTGAAATCTCCGCGGTGATGCTTGAAGGAAAGAACGCGCGGAATTCAGACGCTGGACGTGCACACATCCTTCTCATCAAGGCTGTATTACGGCATACAAGGGAATACGAACAGATAGATATACAAAGGCACTAAACCTCAAAGCGCGACCAGCGTCGAGCATAAAGGAGCGGGACAGTAGCGCGAGGCACAACAAGAAGAGGAGTCGAAGAAACTGAAAGTTGTTTGCTGCGGATGTCAATTGCCCCATCTCGATGATGAACTATCATTGACCTTCGTCTTACGTTTTCTCTCCACCTAACGCTGATGTGTCTTCGGGTGCTCGTTATCGAGACCCCTAATGTGCTAAACGCATTATCTATCCAACGTAGCCTTGAAAATAATCAACTATTAGATCAGTGGTTGATTGCACGAGGGAATTTCAATCGTAAAGGTAAGTTTGTACTTCAGCAGCTGCAATGAGGTAGAGAGAAGGATGCACAGTGGCGAATTTTCCCGAAATCGTAGCCAAAACTCATATCTGCAAATCTCAGTTAAATTGATCAAATAAATAGCAATAACATTACTCTAGAAATATATTCTAATATATTTAAAACATTCAATTATATATGTATACTTTTATAGTATACCTATACATAATACACATTTTACGTGATATGTAATCGTAAATAATAACTGTCATAATATAATGTTGAATATATGCAATAACATACAAACTCATTTTTAACTGTAGAATTGAAAATCATCGAGAATATTAATATTTACAAGTGACGATAACTATTAAGGTCGCAGGTTGTCGCAGTAAATTTGAATCACAACTTCTCCTGTGACCTTTAAACTTTACTTTAAAAAAGAAATTGAAGTTTGATCTCGCTTGATACATGACTATTCGCTCAAAGAAAGAAAAAGATATATAGGTCTTGTATTTTCATCTACCACAGTTGTAGAAATATTTAAAAAATAATACAATTATTGTAAATAGGAATTTCGAGCATATTAGATAATACCAATTTCTAACTTTGCCTGAAAAAATCCATTTTCTACGCTATTAACTTTGAAATTGCACATCTCTTAGAGAATTGCAGATAAAAAAATAATTTTAATGAACAAACATGCTTTGATATTTCATCTAAATGAAGTACCATTCACAGCCATTTCAAACAAAAAAAATTTTTTCACTTTGGCCATGATTTCGGGCAAATCCGCAACTGTGGGTTTCTTGGAAACCAGAAAACGAATGGAATGATCACTAAAGGGAAGGAAATTCCGTAGGAAATTTTGAGCGTTTAACTCTGCCTTTACCTCGGACCAGAAAGCAACGAGATGAAAGAATTAATCTGGAGGAATCAGAGTAGAAACCCAACCAAGGATTTTCAGAAAATGCTACGAGAAGGTCAAGATTAGAAACTCGCATATTCCACAATACCAAATTTGCATAAGTAGAAAATGCTTGCAACGATTCAATGTCTCCATGCCTAATACAGAGTTCGCTGGCTGAGCTCTGCTAACGAATCCAACTCGCAGACCCAAGAAGGAACGCTCGAATCCTTTCCATTTCCTTTACTTCCCAGCCCTCAATACACATAAAGCCGCTAAGTAAGAACTAATGAGAACCCCCCTGATGACGGGTGTTCCCACAGCATTATCAACAGATCTGATCCGTTGGACAGCCTCAACAGACACTCGGAGCAAACTGAGACTAGCTAGGTACATATTTAAAAATCTCTGTTGATATTAAAATCAGCCTTCATTCGCCAGCAAATGTCACTTCTGCGAAAGATCACCTGATTACTGCTCGCTGAGCATTGTTCGTCACCACTTACAAATGTCAGCTTCGGCAGATTAGTAATCATAAGCTGTTCTGTGAACATGATCGTGATGGCCGAGTGGAAGGGAAAGAAAAGCATGGCAAGGGAGGAAGGTTCTCTGTGACGAACGTCTCGCTCTATTGGCCACTTTCCACCCGTCAGTCCGTCGCGCGATTAATTCATCATATTTCAGTGCTGCAGGTCGGATCGAACGATTGGCAAACTATGAGATGAGAACGACTCGACTTTCGTAACGGCCTACCCTCGTAGTAATTGCAACGATTTTTATTGCGCTCTCAGTGACGCAAAGCCTGCAACGATTGGCCGATTACATGAATGGTAGTAAATATCTCGCGATTACAGGATAATTTTACAGGTTCTTTCGAAACAGCCGAGGAACCATAGGTGCGTTAAGTGAATGTTATGGCGATTGGCGGTCGCGCGAAGAGGCGCCGTGCCTATGAGTGTGAATTCAGAGTTGCCAGTTACATTCCGCCGTGTCATGCATATTCCTACTTTATTATATCCAATTAACGTTTCGGTAGCTATCAAACAGACACACAATCAATTTCGTGTTTATTGTGACGCCTGCAGAAACCTACTTTCTAAACGCGTTTGCGAGATATTTACGATGCCCCTTTTTTTTTCTTCCACACAAACGGGCGCCTTACGGTCTGGAACACTTCGTGGGAACTTGCTTTGCATGAAATTGTTCTCCGCGAGATGCCAGATTTGCCTGGGAAATTTTAATGGGATTGGAATTCTTGAAATAGTTTACGTTACGAAATTAATTTCAATTCCGTATCCTCGCGAAAGGGTGTACGATAAATTAACTGATTTAGCTAGACGAATAGCTTTTTGCGTTGGTGAAATTTGATAGTTCAGTGCTATTGGTACTGCTTGAACATTTTAAATACAATTCGGATTATGAAATTGGTTTCCAGAACTTGATAATAGCCGTAAACGTGGAAGTTACAAATGAGAGGTGGAAGTTTATTTTTAAGGGTGGTGCTAGCGGGGAATATCTGGCGTTACGTAATTACTACTGTGTGGTAGAAACCAATGACATTCGATCTTTTATTCTTTTATTCTGATTATCACGAGCAAGACACTTTTATACGTGGCGTGAGCGGATGCACTTCGCTGTCACACCACCGATCGAAGAACTTGTACAGGTAATAATCAACCTTTCAGTAGATAAGCGAATTTCAAACGTGTGATTCGGCCAGTTATTCTCGACGTTAATTAATTACTAAATCACCGAGGTTGATGACTATTTAACAGGTTGTACGTCCCTATACCGCACAACCCGTATTGTGTAATTAATATCACTTAGAAGCTTAAGAGACTCGTGTATTCTCGTTCCTTAGAATAAGTAAACCTAATCCATGATTTGATAATTAATTTCGCAGTAAGGGGTAGATTCGACTCGCACCATTTTTAGTCTCAGCGGTCTCCCTCGGCAATAGTGCTTGCGATTGAATAGAGAATTGAATTGTCATTCGTCGATATTCCTTACAGGATATTTAGTGTGCGCTGTTGAGTGATGTGTCTATCGTTACTTATTGAAAATCTTGACTTCTTTCATTGAGTCTACTTCAAGCCGAACATGGAGCGTTGCATCACCGGCTCGCCGAGATTTCTAATGATGCACGAATCGAATATTTCGTCGGGAAATTTTTACGAAAGAATTACGAGGTTGACCTTTCGCGGACAAAAATTTCTACGTTACGTGATCGCGAAGATAGCTTTGGACAAACGCAATGCGAGTAAGAGATGCACAATCATGCATGGGGCTGCTATTAAAATCAATTTCAGTAATCGCACACTGAATAATGGAATCAGGTAGGAGCATGTGGCTTGCGTGAGAAAGTATTTTAGTATTGTACATTGGAAATATACTTAATGCAGTTGCACAGTAAAGAAAGGACTTTTAGTTACACTTTATTCCTCAGGTTCTTATCGTACATTGCCACCCCTTATTATACACGTAATTTTTGTGATAGCAGGGCTGCTGACGGCGATTACCAGAAGAAAGTAAATGTTTGAGCACACAGGCACCAGAAAGGTGTACTTCAAGTTAAGAAACAATGATAACCTTTGATATTTAGCGCGCCAACAGCTGGCTGTCGCTTGAGTCTCGCTATTAATTCTTACGTGGCTGTGGATACGGCCGTACGTGTAAATACCAAACGCTAAGCTCACCGGTGGAAATACTGTTTTGCAGAAACGAAAGTGATCGCGGCTCACGAACTCGAAAATTGCACGATGGAATGCCCCTGCGACGCGGGAAATAGTGTCAGGTGTTGGTAGCCAACAAATCCGCATCTTCCTCCTTTCATATTAATAAACCATAGAATACAGCCGAATGCGAAAAGAACTTTTAGCACCGAAAAATTTCTTTGAATACAGAAATAACATATGAATGTCGAAAATAACTTTAACCAAAGAGGAATCCAGTAGCAGTACAATTTTTTTACAGAACGATGCTAATCAACTAATAAAGTGGAATTGTATTGAATTGGTGAGTGGTTCTCAATAAAATAAATGACGTCACGATGAAGTAACAGTAATGTTGGTTCCGAAGCACAATGTACGAGTGACCATTTCCCAATGTCGAAGAGGCACATACTTCTACTCCACCCTTCGAGCCCGCAACGAGCGCACCAACAATCTCCCCGGAGCCACACTTTCGGCACACAGAATCGTATTAAATACGTTCCGAACCTACTCCATTCTCACATCTAGCGCGTGCACGGAACCGTAATGTCTGTGGTCCATCGCCCAACCCCTCCCGCTCTTCCACCCCCCGGTCACGTGCGTATCACTTGATCCCACGTCGCACTTACTTACCATTTTTCGTGATCGCGATCTAGTTCCCGGTTCTGCCGAAAAAATTACGGCGACCGTGCGTGTGGAGGGAGCACTTCAAAACGGACACATGTCTCGCGGGAGCTTGCTCGTTCCCGGGAGAGGTGACTTCTTCGTCTCGAGGAACGTGGAGAGCATTTATAGGATTCACCCGATTCGCTGGTGGGGGGAGGGCAGAGCGTTCGGTCCATGCGATTATTGCGAGCCGACGTCCACGGGAGGATGCTGTAACTCTTCGTTCCCGTGCGCGAAGAAAGGAGAGAAGACAGCCACCGCCGTGGGGAAGTGAAATGGCTAGAGACACTGGCGAAGAGAGAGAGGGAGAAAGTGAGAGTTCTTCGGCTGGCGAGAAGGACGAGGCGATGTTGAACGCCGGCTGAAAAGGTCCGACTTCGCGGTTACGTTGGACGATACCTGAGGACGTCTAACGCTGGTGGTAATAGCGAAGGACGAATCGTCCTTACACGCTCTCTCGCCGGCAAAACGGGCACAGATTTCGTGGAATTAAATCGACTCAAGGATGAATAATTCGGTGTGGCTATCTTCGCCGCGCTATGATCCATGATTAAAGGGTGTCGCGCGACACTCGCCACAATGTAGCGCCTTCATTCTGATTACAGGATGAGGTAACGCCGATCTCGGAGTGCCGGCATCGAAGGACATCGCCGGTCGTTAGTTAAGGTGGCCGATGGAAGCCGGCGACTCCAACAGTTTTACGAAACCCGCCATTAAGATAAAATTTATCGATGACGAATGATGCGCTCAGGCTTTCAGCGGACGCATAGTAACACACTCGAATATCAAGGGAAAATTGATTGAATGAAACGCTGGACCTGTGGACCGAGCGTGTCGCTGTGAATAATGTAACTTGTCCGAACCTATGTTCGTTTAAATTATCTTAATTGAGCCCTAAGAGGCTTCGACACTTGCGCGCATCCAACAATTCTATTCCGATGTTCCTCGCTGTGTCATTCATCTCAAAACTGGCAAAAAAGAACCTCGTTAGGACCTGCGTAGAAAGTAGCCCCGCAATGTTCTGTAATCGTGTAACACAGCGCCACGTAAGTGCTGCCGTAATACAGTGTAATTAAGTTGCAGGTGTCGCCGGACATTTGACAACAGTCAAGCTTCACCTCCAATGAAGAAACTCGGATCGCTTATCCCTGCGAAAAGCTAGTCTCGCCTAATTATTTATTACCATTTCCGCGAGCACGGAGAGCGTCTAACGCCGCGAAATTACCTGGATAATTGAGCGTAATTGAGTGAACCAAGGCGAAGATGAAAGACACTGTCGTGGAAAGGGCACCTGTCGCTATAATTACGCGGCAATAAATCGACGAGACAGCATCGATACCAATTTATGAATTAGAACGATCATACAGATTTCTTCTAAAGTCGACTGGTATCGTTGGATACTAGAGTCTGATAATGTTGCAATGGACATTGCAATGCGAGTGAAATGCAGTGCACTTGTATCGGGGATTTTCCATTCTTTACGCAAATTGAAAGTTTTCATTAAAATTCATAAGGGAGCAGGCAGAGAAAGAAATGATGATATCTGGGTTAGATGTTGAGTAACGATCTGATTTCAGACTGAGTCGGTTCTTGAGGAAATGGCTCAACGATTGTATTTGTTAGTTTATCGTCGTATATTTTATAGTATATCCCTGTATGAACATATGTGACATATAGTTTGACGAGGGTACTCAGCAGGATTCATCGAAAAACGGAGAACAGGACGGCCGTAAGATCATTTCTGTTATGCAAGGTTTCACTTGAGCCGGCGTCATCGAGATTCACGCAGACTCCCATGCAGGTGAAGAACCTCAAACACAATGATGCTCGACGATCGGCTGTAATCACTGCAAACGTTACGTGAGTTCATCGTTCCCGGTGATCCGTGTGTACACATATTCGCACCTGCATCCTTCGGCGATGTCGCCATTGTATGTTACCGTAACAAAGGACGATCGCCGCGGTCGGGCGAATAATGAAACAAACACCCCAGAAGCGATTGGTTGCGTGCAATTATATCTATTAGCGTTCATCCAATTCCACGTTGCGAAACACTATTTCATTTGCATCTGATTAAAGCGATTGTTACTCAGCTTTAAGCCGTTCGCATCGACGGGAGTTCGTATTAAAGAAAATTGATATTTAGGTCACCGAGAGTTACCGATATCACGGAGGCTAATTTATTTATAGAATACTCTCAGAGACGTGTCGCTGTGAAGGTGCAACTGAATATAATTGGCAGTTAACATGGGCCATCCTATTTCTCTTAAGCAATCGCAATCGCTTAACACCATCCCTCTTCATTGCTCATAATGGCTGATCATAAAACGCTGTACGCGCAGGATTCCCTTCGTGAAGACCTTGAAGGAATCTGGGAACACGAGTCGCTCCATTCGCGGATGGGAGTCGAATGAGACGTTTTAATTGCTTATCAGTAATCAATCCAACCTATGACGCTAGATCGAAGGTCGCGTGCACCATTCCTTCGACCTTTTTACATGTGGTACGTCTCTCAGCAGCACCCTGCTCATTAATGACCGGCGAGAAGAATTAGCGCCGCATTCAGACTTTTGTCTCACGCGTAATAACTTTATAATCGTTTCTAGCATTTAATTAAAGGCTGCTTCAAGTAAAGCTCTAAATCCTCGAGGATCACGTTCACTATGAAATTCATTTTCATTTAATTAACCATGCTTTGAGGAGGAAGCCAATTATATACCGTAAATTATAAAACGTCTCATCTCCTCGGAAATAGTAAATAAAGTTTTTTAGTTATTCTGAGTTTTCAGAAATGTCAAGAACTCTCGTATACGAGGAAATATCGAACTCCGCTCCTTCCTTCAACTGGTACTGTAACTTGAACTTTACATTAAACTGCTAATAATAATCGCGCATGGCATTCGTTCGTAAACGTTATCACCGTTATTGACTACGTTTCTGCATTGTTCCACCATCATGTTGCATAAACATGGTAAACTGTGTAGACTGCATAGTGGTTATAATTCAACTAACTTCCCACGATTATGAAAATGGCGGCGAAGGGAGGTGAGTACTGCATCAAGTAGTGCAACCTGATTTTGCACCTACATGTACGTATACATGAACAATATTCCTAATTTATTTTAGTTAATAGTAATTTTAGGCTAAAACCTTCTTGCAAAGATTACTTTAAAATGACAATTATTACTAAGTAGGGGATAGTCGGTAGGTTTGGGTCAGTTAGTGTATTTCCATCCTTATTACGCATACCTTATTCGAATATCTATTATTGGATGCAGCAATAGTATGAGCATTTCTAATCAAAGAGAGAAATTTGTGAAGGTGGAGTGCTGGTATTGTCATCAAATCCGTATTTCTATATATGAATGAAGTCGTTTTCCTCATGAGACTATCCTTTCTCCTAGTATTTACTTTTCAACTGAATGAAGGGGCTACGACGACCACGGAAAAGGTCGTAATCACGGTTCGTTTGACCTTCGATCTTTTCCTTACGTTGGATAATATAGTTAATGATGGTCGTCGAACAGAACTATCCTCTGGTGATAGGAGTACTTTCGATTAAAGGGTAGATTTTGGGGAAACGAAGAGAAAATCTTTCTCTGAATGTATTTTTTGTTAGAAACCCTTTCCCCAGTTAAGGTCTGACTTCAGCAGACTTTCAGTACAGATCTGATATTATTTATTAGCTACTTCTGAAAATTATGAACAGAGATGAGGACAATGCGAGGAGAAGTTAATCTTTGATGTACAAGTTTCTTTGATACAGTACGATTCGTATAGATGACTTGTATTTTATTTACGTCCTTGTTTATTCAATTGAAATCCTGGTTCCCGTATTAAATTGAATCGAAGTTGTTAACTTTACAAGATTTACGACATGCTTTATCCACGCGTATGATGTAAAAATTTTACTGGTATACTTTTTTTTAACAAAAAAAAAACCACGTCGGTGTTTGCATCATACAGCAACCTTGGAATTTTAATTACAACAAATTATTTTGTATCATTAGTGAATCTGACTATCATTATCAAGGTAAACCAGAAGTGTCGTAAATGATCACACACGATTTCACAAGATGTACATAATATGCTACAAGATTCCTCGTGCAGGCGTAGCGAGTAGAAGATTATGTAATGCTCTCACGAATTTTTATTCAAAACGTGGGTCAAAATATTCATCGAAGGACGCATCGCGATAAACACCTCACTAAATCTCCACCATTCTTTCCTGTGTTTAGAAAATACATTTGATATTTGAGGTAAAATAGAAAATTATTTGAGTGTAAAAGCGATAGTCGTTTCTCAATAATTTCTTGCTCCTTTGCTGCTCGAAATGTTGTGTTGCAATGGTCGAAAAGGTTGAAAAGGTAACTGCTGATTTCAAGTGTCCGTTTTCACATTTCTTTGAAAACGAATCAAGGATACACGTGACAAAATTTTATAGATTGATGGTTGTTAAAGTTTCAGTCGCAGTCAATGTGCAGTTAACTTGTAAAGTAAAAGTCTGGGCGACCTGAAAAGTCTTGAGTGACCCCTGCACCTGCACATACGGATCACCGCAGTGGCATTCTCTCTTAATCGCGGCGCCGTTGCCCAATTAAATGGGAATACACAGAGAAACAGGATTTTACCAGCACTTCCCTCGCGAAGTGCATCTCCTGCAGATATTAACATATTCCAGCAGCTCCCTTCAACATTATAATTAACGTACATAGACTTCTATGTTCAAACCGTATACATACGTTACGGATAACACGCGAGATGCGGGGTTCTGGCATGCTAGTAGTCAATATTCTTCTCCAGATTACTTCAATTAAGTAAAATCAACTACAAGATTCTAGAGAGACAAGTAACAGCACGAAGTCCATCATTTCTACCGTATTTCTGTCTCTTCTCGACACCAAGGAGATCTTGTCCATGAAATTGAAATGTCGTAATAAATTCCAGCAAAATATGTGAAAGACGTTCTTTCCACTTCTATCTCGGAGATCTACAAGATCACGCACCCTGGATGTTTCAGAGATCCCTGGGGCTTCCCTGAGAAAAGGATTCTGACGTCTCAGAATTATATCTATATTCTTCAAACCCTCTTTTCAATACAGTAAAAAATTTACAATTCCCTTTTATTGCAATGATAGTATCTTTTTAAAACAATTGCAAATCGGAATAAAATGATGCTTCCTTTTCAAAATGAGAGTAGCAGGAGATACTAATGAGTTTATTTCAAAAGCTCAGTCATAATATATTACTCGGCATAAGTAGGGGAGCCCGGGGCAAGTTGATACGTTTTTCAGTTTTCAATTTTTTTCATTTTTGTTTGAATTAATTACTTAATATGCTAAAATATACTTCCATCCTTCCTCTTTAATATATTCTAAATGAAAAGTTGAAAAAATACATACAAAATGAACGAGAAAATGTTATTTGTATGAAGGTAAAATGTATCAACTTGCCCCGCAGTGGGGTATGTTGATACATCTGTAAAATATCCGTTTAATGAGTAATGGATGGATGTCTGGAGTATCCCACTTTAACATGAGGCGCTTGCTTCATTTGATTAATGTATCTTAATAAAGCCATTTTATATATTCCGTATATTCTCGCGCTTTGACGTAACGACATTGACTCCTTTTCTACACCGACACACGCGTTTTGAAAAATATTTTGCGGTTTTTTCCGCGATTCGTTTCTGACATAATTTCGTACCATTTTCCTAGAAATAAAAGGAAAAATCCAATTAAAAGTGGTCGGGGAAAATGGATACACTGTCCCATGTATCAACATTATGTACAAACATCTCCATAAACAAAAGTAGAGCATATAAACAAAATAACAAAACGTAATTACCTTACCTTCAAAGGACTCAATGTGATGTCCAATTAATTTGAATGATAAAATTCTCTATTCCGTCACAAGACGGATTGGAAAGTGAACACAATTATTTACTTTTTCTCTATAGAAACGGAAACAGTTAAAAATAGATTGCTAAAGTCAAGGTGCACGGACGCACGCTAAATCGTAGTAAAGATGGGAACAACAAGCTTCACATATCTCCCACACAAGGAGCTACATATATACAGTGTCGAGATAATTCGTCTGTATCAACTTGCCACGATCTCCCCTAACAGTTTTCTGTAAGTATTTAGCTGCGTAATTTTATTAAGATTCGTTATTTGAGGAAGGTTTATATAGGTCTCTACAATAACACTCCGCAAACATGATATTTCCATTAATCTCTACGTTTTATTTATTCGTTTTGCGCAATCGTTAACGACGGTGAGAATATAAAGTTTCGTCAGATATGTTCTGTTAATTTCAGAAGAGTCTTTATCATTACTGTAATAGCTACGATTACTTTGCCGCGAATTTAATATAAGAAACGATAAATGCAGTTTATACTAGAGGTGTACAACGGTTGTCTTCGACTATCATTTCGGAAAGCACGGTTCCAATGTTGTAAAACAAGATTACGACAACAGAATCGGTACTAAGGTCTGTCTAAACATCTCTCCTTTCCAAATCGTGTATCGTGGTGCCCAAAAGGTCGACTTTTCGATTAGAAGTAGCCACCGTAGTGACCGAATCCATGACCATAACCGTAATGAGGATAGCCTGAGGGGTAAAAGCAAATTAGGAAGACGGTAACGTTGATGAATATTTTGTCTACATTGCGATCGGTCTTGTGAACAACGTCGATGAATAATTCGTCTACTTCACGAATTCGAGAAATGATTTTATAAAATGCTGTATATAATGCACGACAGTGTTGGAAATTAATATTTCACACGTCAAATGATTCATCTAATCGAATTATCGAAGCCATTAAACGGTTTACAAAAGATTCATTGACGTTGAAGACAGTGCAGTCGCGTTCTACGTTTCATCATGCAATGACCAATGTTCTCTTACCATAATGTCCATATCCATGCCCAAATCCGAAAGACGGGTATTTGTAACTATAAACGTAAGGGTAGTAGCCGCCGTATCCGTATCCACCCAGATATCCTGGCTTCGCAGCGACGATGCCAATGATGACAGCCAGCAGCAGAATCGTGTACTTTGCGAATAAGATAGGGAAAACATGAACAATGCATCCAGTGTATGCAGAAATCAATTACAAATGCCATGGTCGTAACACTGCGCATCGCATAGAATATAAAATATCAACAAATCAATTTACAATGTTTAAATCAGTTTGCAAATTGATATTGAAACAATCTTTCAATACGATTATTACATATCGGGGCACTACACACTGAGCGTTATATTGCATAGTAATGACTCGAACGATAATTAAATATTAAATGTTTAAAAGTTTGTCACGAAGGAATATAAAGCGTTTTCTAAGTCTACAGTCGTACTAACAACTTCGAATCGTCTCTAAACTTGAAAATCCACGATGAGACAAAAATATCGTGTCTCACATGGAGACTTTACCCTCACAAAACGATTATTCAATTATTTTGTCATTAGTTTCACAAAATTAGACTCTCACGAGACAGGTTTCGTGATATATTTTCAAAAATCTCATCTCTCGCGACTGTTTCCATTATTTACATTTTTGTCTCGCGATGGAAAAGTTTTAGGTAAAACCTCATCGCGGATTCGCACCTTAAGCGCCTCATAGAAAGCGATATCGACCGCTCGAAAACTGAACTTGGATCACTTTTTGTTTTCGGTATCGTTACTTACAAGTTTCAAGCAAGCCATTCTCTGTCAGGTGACACTAGCCTGTCCGTTGCTCGAGTGATTACACCAATTTTTTTCCTGATCGATCAGCAGAGCATGTACCACTGTCCGCCTAACGTCGGTTTCAGTTTCTTTTATAACAAAGGCGGGGTCCCGCCACGGCCCCCGAACAGCGATTTTCCCAGCCTTCGTATTGGCTTTCCTCTTTTAACACTAATAGCAAAGCTCCGCATTGTTACCCTGAGATTATGCGAATGCAACGCGTCATTATGAAAGAGACATACGAAGCAGGGACTGCGATGCTTTCGGGACGGTCGCAACGTGCACGCACTATGAACAACGCCTTGACATCCAAATTCGTTGGGGGGCTCGGATGTACGAGGAACGTTCATTACATTTCCCAATCTTCCATACAGTCCGTGATACTGGAAAATAAAAGGACAATGGTGCACGTTGCAAACGCCGTTGTAACAATTCGGTGAATTCCGCAAAAATTTTCATTCAGCTGGCAGGATTACAATATGGGAATATCGAATAGCGAATGCAAGTTCCTTTCTGACGAGTAATTTCGCATATTCGCGGTAACAGTGAATCGCGTGTTTGAACGTGGCAGCTGAAATTACCAATAACCAAGCGTTTCTTGTCATTCTTGTAACGAATGTTGCCATTTACGAGGTACCAGGGCAGGTCGTTGTAGAAACAGTTACTGAAAGCCTTCGCTAAGTAGCAGGCAGGCAAAGAAGTTTGATTAAAACTGAATTCCTGTCTTTTAACAGTTAACTCCAAAAGTGGCCTATTAATTCAAACTTTTGCACTCCGCTGTTCGCAAATTGGTTAATCTTGCTGCAATTTGCGGCTTCGAATTAATCAGTTCTTATAAATGGTGATTACGAGTTAATTGACTTCTAACCTCTACATCTTGAATCATTCTAAACCATGTCCACTCATTTATAATGCGAAACTTATTACGATAAGAGAAGAAAAAGATGAGGGGGTTGTCACCGGGCTATTACAGCGCTAATGGACAGTTTAATTACCATTTTCAAAGGGACAATGGGTGTGTACGGGAATCCAGGGTCTGGAGGAGCCAAGTGATGGCACCATGAGTACCGTAATCGAAACAGAAAGAAGAAAAGTCTGAAGCTTACGTAACAAGGGTGAGGAAGGGGAATATCATGTTACAAAATGGTGAGATTACATGGTACACGTCATGGGGGACGAAATCGTGAAAAAAGAACGTTGGGACACTCGTGGTACCGGGGATACGATTATCATTAATTACGGTTAATGTGTAATGCTTCCAAGTGTTATTGATCGGAATGTTGCCCAACGAGCTGCGGAAAACATTTAATCACGCGTACGGGGAGATATGAATATTTATATTAACGAATGTCTTGCATGCGACACGAAATCACGTACGCTCGCAACAGCGTTTTCATTTTTAGTAAGACGAGTTTGGCGAATTTGCACGAACAGCATTGTAATTAGTCGATGATTCGAGAATGGACGCCTCGCATATGTATCGCATAACTAGGGAATTCAATCCCGGGATCCCGACTGATTTTTGGATTCCATTTTTATATTTTTCAGTTGTTCATAAAGTAATTTACGTTTTTAAAAATTCGCGAAAGTCTTGGGATAAGTTATAACTTGATATATCAAATCCCGGGAGTTTTAGAATAAAAAAAAACAGCCGGGATTCGTTTCGCGAGGAAAAATCGCGTGACTCTGCGATTCATTAATCGCGGCCTGCTTTTCTTCGTTCCATCTTTCTTGTACAGCGTGCGAAGTCGTTACGTTTCTTGCTTTGTGTGCATTTTTTCTTGTGTGCATTTTAGTGGTCTTGTTAGCTGTAAGGGAATAAGCCTTTTAGAATATAAGGGGGAAAGCCCGGATAAACGGCTTTTTTTCTATCCATTTTTGGGAATTTTTTGCAAAGATACTAATGCGCTAATGCTTTCATAACATTAAGGGTACATTATTTAACATTATAACAAGTAAAAAAAAAATTTTAATACAGTAAAATTATAATAAATACAAAAGAAGTAGAGCAGTATTTGAAATAGGTTTTTTCTCGAGATGCAAAACGGCGCCGGTTGTGGCGTCTCTGTATTATTTGTTTAAAAACAATAGTTGAAATAAATAATTTGGTTAAACATTGTGGTTCATATTCTGAGGAATATTATAAACTACAAGTATGCAGAATTTGAAGTTGATCGGTCAAATTGTTTTCGAGTTATCCCGGACGGCAATTTTGAAAACGTGGTTTCGAGAAAAACACGTTTAAAATGCGTTTCAGACATGCTCGACGCTCAGAGGTGCGCTGACTCACCGGGTTATATTATCAATGCGGAGTTGAATGTCGGCCTATAACTTTGAGAATATATTTTTTAAATATTTTAGCCGCGATTTATGGAAATTTTTTTTATTCTATTTTGCGTTCGAATTATACGGTCTTCTCCCCTTAAGAAGGATTTAATATTTCTTACACTATTCTGTATGTATATTAATTCTAGTCAAGGAAATAGCGAATTAGGGAATATATATTTCTAGAACTCATCACTCGCACCCTAAGATTTCCACATCTGATCGACCAGACTTCACTGCAAACTAGGGCTGGGACTATTTGTCGCATTTTTCGGTATTCGAATATTCGAATACTTCAGTTGCTTAATTATTTGACGAATATAATTCGCATATCCAAGTATTCGAATATAGCAGCATTCGAATAGTATTCGAATATAGCAGTATTCGAATAGTATTCGATTATAGCAGTATTCAAATACTCAAATATTCGAATAGTCCCAGTCCTACTGCAAACTGTGCATCCAGATTCAACCTCTTGTGACAAACGATTTTCCCTGACCCATCCAACGCCTCCCGTGAATCATCCGCTCGATCATCGTAGCGGAAACAGCATCTAATTCTGCCTACTACGTAATCTTTTTTTTTCCTGTTTTCACACTATTTCCCCAGAATCTGCGATCAATGCTGCGCCGAAGGACTTTCCGCGTATTACGTACCGCGACATATTCACCTTGGAGGTGCAACGATAAATCGATTTTTACTGCGCGGCTACCTGATGTCGAGCAACAGTTTCGGTGAGTTGTTTCGCCTACGGTTCCCGTTCCTGACGTCATCGGTGGCTGCAGTCATCTGCCGTCGTATTCGACGATCATTCGCGTTGATAGGCGACACGCGTATGCAAAATCCGCTCCCGGAGGCCACGAAAATTATCAGACCGTAGTCGGCATGCATCGTGGGCACGGCTTGTAATTGCGGGATAAGGCCAGCCAGAGCTATGGGAACTATTTTCTATATCATAACCATGGGAATGTTTCGCTGACCAATGCCAAGTTACGGCACGTGTCGTTGGGCACACCTCGTCGGGCGACAATTAAACATCTCCGTTTATCCGCGGGCGCAGCGATCCAATCTGTCCGCGATTCTTCCTTCGCGTCTTTTCGAGAACGCCGGAGCAAGGACACAGCTCGAGATCAGCCGCGAAGCTGGTAGTTATATACGCGGTTATTTGTTTTAATCATTGCGCAAGGGAACTGGCTCGAGATGTCCTTCGTGAATGGACGAAGAATAGACGATACGGTAATCCAGTGGACGGATAATTGAAGGGCTCGAGTAAATAAGCATTTCTGGAACATCATTCTCCTCTCGCTTAGAGTAATTTTATGGAGATTTGCATATATTAGTATATTTCCGTTGATATAAATATTAAAATTAATTATTACAATTACGTAAGTAAGATTCGAAAGAGAGCTTCTATGATTAGGGCTTCAGGTACCAGAAGGATATAATCTACTCCTAATAATTCAGATAATAGTTCCATTATATATATTTTTTTAATTAGAGCTCAAAGGAACGTCGATAGAAAGTTATAAAGCTTTACATGAATATTTTTACATTTTTTTAATAACCCGTTTACCTTAGCTTTGCTCAGTAATGCAAGGTACATGATGTTTTCAGCGACGGTTCCACTATATTGTACGTATCTTACTGTATTAAGACAATTCCTTCAGTGCTTGTTGGGGCTTGAACTTGGATTCTTTGGAAACGGGCCAAGGGAACACAAGATTCCCGCGTCGATTCGCAAGCAAGGCTTGAACTATATCTGAGCTGCCTTCAGAAATCACTTCTGTGTCGCTGTTCGCAGGCGATTCGGAGGTTACAGGAGCATCACTAACAGCTTTCTTACCTTGGTCGTGTTGGTAAGGATTCGGAGGAACATGTGAATAAGGGCCTGGTTTGTACCGCGGAATCAAATGATCAGGGAAAGCGGGACCGAAACGATATGGTAAGCCATTGAAGGGGAACGGAGGATATGGCAAGTGGAAATCGCCATAGAATGGACCATATGGTGGAAATCCGTAAGGAGGACGATTAGGGTATCCGGGGGGGAAAGTACCATTTCCTTGACCATTGCCATGACCATTCCCTTGACCATTGCCTTGACCATTCTCAGGTGACGGTTGCTCCGCAGTCCCTGAATTTTCGGGCTGATTCTGAGCTTGGGCAGGTTTTCCATTACCATTGTTGTACGGGTAATAAGGTTGATAAGGGCCATTGGGATAAAACCCATAGCCATTGAAAGGGTGTGGTCCATTCGGGAATTGACCATTCGGAAATTGCCCATTCGGGAATTGCCCATTCGGGAATTGACCATGCGGAAATGGACCGTTCGGAAATTGACCATTCGGGAATTGACCATTTGTAGAATTGTCAGCAGGTTGCCCCTGGTACCCTGGATTGAAGGAACCGTTGAAGGGGCCATTATAGAAATCCGGAGGTCCATAGAAGCCATCGTGATAAGGCGGTCGATAGGGAAAACGAGGATTATAATCGTATCCCGCTACCGCAGATTGTCCTTGATTCTGGTCATCGGTTAACCTAGACGGATTACCTGCGTCCGGCTCGCCCGCGGGTGCTACATGTCGACCGTTCCCTTCGACCTGCCTACCATCAGCATAGTAGGCACCTGGATGTCTGTATAATTCTGGATGCTGAAGAGCATTGTAGGGACCATTGTAATTAAGATTATACGGCCTGTGGGCTAGTCTAGCTAGCTGAACGTCCTCGTTCCCTCCTGGGTTAGCTTCGCCCCCTTCTGCAGGTTGTGCTGCATCAACTCCAGGTGCCTGGTGCAACTGGTAATTGGGAGGAAAGCCGAAGTGTCCGTGGTGATTCGCGTTATCCAGCGGATGCAGATGATCAGCATTATACTTGAAGTCGGGGGGATGCTGATAGTGATTGTTATAGTGGAGGGAAGCTCCATTTATGTCAGCGTCGATCGAGTTTTCTTTGCTGCCGATGTTCTCTGCACCTAGGATGCTGGCCCCGTCGTGAATCCTTTGGTCACGATCCAGGATAAACTGGGGGCTGTAGCGTTTTCCGTACTCTGGATCGTTGGGGTTTATATAAGCATGTTGGAATCCTCTTCTCCTTTCGTCCAGAGTCTGATACTCCTGAGCGAATCTCTTGAAACGTTCGACAGAAGATTTCGCTGGAATGTCCAAACCTTTCGGCTTGATTGATTCGATGCTCAACGTGTGTACTTCTTGTGCCTTTTTAAGAGAAGCCAGATACTCCACCGATTGGTTCGAAAAGGTGTCGTGGAAGTCGCTCAGCAAGGTCGATGAGAGGATGGACGCGACGTTCTTCGCGAACGACGTCAGGACATCGGCACCTGTTACATAAATGTGTAATTTAGAAAGCGTCCATTTGATGTAATTTAGATGCTTGAATCTAATAGCGAGTAATCAACAAGAAGACACCGCGTACAATTAGATACGAAGGTAAAACATTAAATTTAGATGATAAAATCTTGCACCTCCCCTTCTACGGTTACTCTCCCATTAAAATTCATGTAAACAGATGTAATTCATAGTTTTCTGTCGCTGTATCTTATCGATATTTGCGTCACTCAAAGGCTCCCTATTCATCACACTTCTTTGAACCTCAAAAAAGTGCTTGTCGTTTTCCTTGAACGTGCGGTTTAAGATCAAAAATTATTTTTATTAATCTACTATAAAACCAGCATTGCTCATTAAAAATTCCCTGACTGTTACTAAACTGCCGAACCCACAGGAAAGTGTAATTTATCATAATATGCTATCAGATGTGAAAGAATCGGTAATCAGTTTCTTTGATTCGAGCTGAAAAGGTGGACCCATTGCCACGCCGGGCAACGGTGACGAATATCATCTTTGCAGTTGCGAAATAGCTGCTTTTTTCCTCTAGCAAGCGAGGATCCTGTTAGCGTCCGTAGATTCTCGTGTTTGCGAGCGATGCATCGTGCGTGCAACTCGTGATGGCTAACAGGCATACATCATGCACCTTGTCATTTATACTTTCTCCCATTAAATGCTCGTGCCCCGATTCAGTTCATATAGCACCGACTAATTCTGGAAAATGGCAGGCGAAAATGAAGTCTCGTTTGTTTCATTGACATTTCAGTTGTCTTTTTCCTCATTCGTGTTTCAAATGGATCGCTCTCGTGCCTGCCGATCGTTCCTTACCACGTGTTGAAGTCACCGAAACGCCAGCAGCGTTTTCTTGTGGATATACGTACCACTATAACGTGATACACAGCGTAGAATGATATTGATGATATTCAAAACGTAATAGGGCAAAGCAACCAGTAATTGATCGCATACCAGTGAATTAGGTATTAGGTAAAGAAATGTCAATTATAAATTTAAAAAGTATTATGTGTTTATAAATGGAGTGTAGTTGCACTTTTAATATCCCATATTTTTAGTTACGCGTATTAAACAAACATTAATCAGAACAATTCTTATTAAAAGTATGCGGTCATTTACTGGGCTTCTCGTTTAAAAAGTCGGCCATTCACTGGGTGGTTTACTCTACACAACATTGACCAAAAAAGAACATTGAGTCGTGGCGATTTAATGTCTATTACTATCAATACGGATTTTGTTTCTTTGCTGTTCGACTTCTACTCAGAGTTTTCTTTACCTTTTGCTCAGTCCTATAAGTTTATTTCGAGTTTCTAATATTCCGCTGGCATAATAAAGAGGAGAAGGCAGAACTAAAAATACATGCTAATGCGTCCTTTAAAAAGTAATTATCATTGCCTTAGAAATTAGTTCAAGGGCAAACGCGAGGATAATTAACAGTTTCCCAGAGCGATATAACAATCTGCTTACTGACTCCGGTTTTTGCCGCGTTCACATCGTCTTGAAGGATCCAGAGCCCCGCGCAGAGCACCGTTATCTACGACAGAACAAAAGCGAGAGTTAGAACACGGGAGTCGAGTCACTCTTTCTCTTTGCGTCGCGAAAATCCCGGCTTCCCTCCGGGCTGCGTAACACGGAGCATGGTAATGAGAGCCCGCGGTGCGCGTGCCCGGCAATTTTCCGTAATACGATGTTTTATTTGTCATTGCGTGACGCAAGGAGCGTACATGCGCAAGTCCGAAGATCAACGCATCGCTTCATACGTGACACACTTACTTCTCGAACTCCTATTGTAGCCGATTGTGAAAATTTCGAGGGCGTAATCGCGAGGATTGTAAACCGAAGACACTTCAACCATTCGTACGATACTTTTAAGTTAGAAAAAATTCAAATAGCAAAATGTTTCGACTTTTGGACATTCGTTCTCGTCATCAATATAATTCCATTTAAACAACTTATTACACATGATTATCGTTTGGCTAACAATTATATTATTTAGGGTGCACAAACACTGGTAATCGGAGGAGAATCACAACTATCCTTATTCCGTCATAAAATACAACATTCCCCTAAGGGGAACTAATCAATGCTGTTCATTCGCACTGATGGAACCTGTTCTTCACGTTGTTGAAACGCTTGACGAATCAATCGATCGCAGACGACTTGTTGCTTCCTGAAATTCACAGAATTCCAGGCACGATATGCGGCGCATGCGAAAGAGAAAATGATTGGTTGTAGTTATGTAATATCGGGGTTCTATTGTAAAATAGACAGCACGCATAAAAGAAAGCGGGAAAGTGGACAGTAATTATTGTGATGGTCATTATGGATCATGTAAGAAAATAGCTTCGGCAAATTACTGCTTATTATTTGTGATTTTTATACAAATTCAATCATAGAGTTCTGCGAGCAGAAATTAGTCTGAATTATTAATACTCGGAGAACACTCCTCTTCGACTGCATTCACTGAACATTGCAAGTGAAAGATGTAATGCTTTGAAGCTTGCAACTTTTTTTAAAGAATTTTTAATCAAATGGTTGTTTTTATACTTTGATCTTAAGTGGATTTGAGAATTCTAGTGGAAATAGATGAAATTCTTCGATGACTATCGATTACCAATAAATAATTCATGCTGAAAGCGAAATGGGTAATTGTTCCGCGCTTCATTCATCGCTCATTCATTGACGAAGTTAATTCCTACGAGCAACGTATCCCGCGGCCGTAATAAAGCACACGTGGTCATTCACGATTTATACGCAATGTGATTTCTCGTGAATGACCACTATCGCGATCTAAAATCAGTTACAACACACTTACATTTATAGAATGAAATTCAAGTCGAAGCAGGAGGCACGCAAGCTTTCTTAGTAATGGAACGAAAAGCCTTTGCCTGCAGTCTTTAATTACACATTAAACTTTAGAAGGAAGCTGTTTCTTATCGAAAATGAAGAAAATGATGTAATGAAATTAATATCTATAAGAACGATACGTAGAAAAATATCTTCAATTACAGTCAGTTGCATAGACACAAGATGTATCTTATATCACATATTGTTATACTCGGATCGCAATTAGCATAATTATGCAACGATTAATCCTTTCTTCTTGCAAGGACATGTGCTTTAAAGCATATAAATAGGTACGAAGCTCGTAGCTGAAGCGTTATAGAAGGTTTATTAAATTTATCTGACATTTGCAAATCTTGAACAACACCTGTGCCACACGTTGCTCACACATCACAATAAATTATCACGATTGTGCAAACCCTGCCCCACCAATTACGAACAATGACACCGCTTGAATTAGGTGGTAGCACTGGACACTAATAAATTTCCACAGATTCATCTTCTTCAATGGAAGAGATCACACTGCGTCAAGAATACATTTTTTTATTCCACGAGCGATGAAGTTAACCTCGTTATTTATTATTGCAAAACGGATACAACTGTGTGAGTGCACATGTTATCTTCCCTTGTTGCAACAGGCGGTGCACCATGCAACAATAAATTCCTAATCGCTGGTGTTTACGAAATAAACATTTACACACTGTAGATTTCAATCGTTTCCAATGAACAAATTGGTGTATCGTATTTTGATAATGCTGGGTACGGTGCACCATCTCTACACTATTTTTAAAATTTACCTACACTTCTTTTTGCCATTCAAAGCAGTCAAGTTATAATTTAAGATTTTTAATTTGAATTCACGAATAACGTTGGACAAATGAAAAATCGAGTATTGTTAAATTATTTATCCCCAAAAGAGCCAATAACGGAATTACGAAAGCAAAGAACAATCCATTGCGCAACGCGCAATTGTTCGATGCGCGTTGTTAGGTCGAAACAATACGAAAATTGATTTTCGTGGCTCGTGTTCGCCTGGTCCCAAGAGACGAATATTATCGCTGCAGTTGCAAAATAGTCTCTCCTCATTTTTCTTTCTGTCAACGAGGATCGTATTAGCGTCCATATACTCACGTGTAGAGGGTAATGCATCGTGCGTGCGACTCGTCACGACTAACAGCCATACACCGTCTCCGATGTCATTTATACTTTCTCTCCTTAAATGCTTTTGCCCTAATTCAATTGATACGGGACTCGCGAATCTTCCATATCATGTGTATGAAAGATTACCATTGTAAAAACTGCTTAACTCGAACCAAACTCTCGATATTTTCCATCATACTTATTCGTTCCTGTGGACCAGTTTATACTTAATCAGGATCTTCAGTATAATACCCCGTTAATATAAGATAATTCCTACTGTAGTCGATTAAATTTCAAATGTATCCTATCATGACAATAATTATTCAATTACTGACTTCGAAAAAAACGATCTAAATAACAATTTTTGTATGTTGTATCAACCCTTCGAAGTTGCTTATTGTCTGTAAACAAAGTTAATTATATGTTGCGTCCGTTAACTCATCTCAGAAGACACCAAAGTGTCCTGATACCGTAAGAATAGAGTATCGACTAACGTAACTTGAAACACTGACAAGGTATTTCGTAATGGCATTACGGTAGACGCTTCGGAAATATCATTTTCTGATTCATTTAGCAGAGAACCGTTCATTACAGCTGAATCCAAACGAATCGCTACTTGTCAGAACATCCTTGCAATCCTGTCTTCCAGTTGTTACACAGTGATTGAGTAAATCCAATTGGAAAGAAATATTCCTTCTCCAACAACGTGATGACGGAATTCACTAAAAAAATTCAACCCCGTGGAACAGTCGCACATACATACGCAACTGTAATCCATTTATTGCGTATTCATAGTTCTAGGTCAAAATGTCTCAAGAACTCAAAAACTTGAAACTTCAAGCAACGTGGTTTAATAGTTTTCATGATCTGATACAACTCGTTCGGATGATCTTCATACAGGAGTGAAAAGAATTGTTTAACTATGACCTTTCTAAAAATAATAATCGTCCTAAGAATAATTCGATGCTCATTATCAACCAATTTCTTACCAGCCGAAATACTTTCATTGTATTCAACATTGTACTTCAACATGCTCAATCAGTAACCCGTTCATCGCACTCACAAGTATGCATTTACGTGTTGCAATGAAATTAACGGTTTAGAAGCCAGGAAACCAGTTTTCAGCGATACAAATCTCGTAGATTACGCTGGCTTGACCTCTCTTCTAACACTCAACCATTTGTTAAATATTCTTCATACATCCAGGACAGCAAGTTTCTTATTCAAATGTCACCTTAAAAATCGAACACAGAACGATGTCGTTTACACTTTTGTAATTCCCGTAGGTAACATTCTCCACCTCTTCGAGGATGCTTAAATTCTTACTATTAATGCCACAATTCGAGTAACTTAAGAAATAACGAATGAGGAGTATAGATTTATCAATCATTCATAAATAGACTTTAAATATACGTGACAGTAATGATGAACAGAATTTGTATTTCTTCAGTAACATGGTGTAACGATACGACGATAATGGGATTGCTGGTGTAGAGTTGAGTTCAATGAATATGCAAGACTCTAGAGCCATAATGGAACTTTTGTACTTCTCATTTCTAACGCTTTGCTATTAGTTATGTTTAGTATCTTATGCGACCGATCGTGCCAAGAACGCCAGGAGCAGTGACACCGGGAATGTTGTAAACCTGCACAGCTTGCGACTGTGCTCCCACTAATCGGGTAGCTCTAAAATTCGGCGCGACCACCAGAGGACGGACAGCCCTGAACCCGCTGAATTGTCGCGCCTGAAAGGCGTTGATCTGCTGTCCCATGAATCCCGGATATTTTGCTACCATTCCAGTGACACTTCCGTACGGGATGCCACCTGCAATGATAGTCACAGTAGGTAGTAAAACGACGAGGTGAAAGGTCAACTGTAAGCGAGCTGCATCTTGAATGCTTCAAATATTTCTGAGATGAAAAATCAGCCGTGAGTAACATTTGTTTTAAATAATAGGATTTTGTAAAATTGGATGCGTTTGGGAAATTTGAACTGACTTGCAACGAATTCGACATAAGAAGTATTGAGTAGAGAAATTTTCATAGTAAACAAGAATCATTTGAGTTAGAATGCTAGTGAAGACACGTTTTTTCATTTCTTGTGTTTTTATTGTCTACTTTTATATTTTCTAATTGCTTCCTTAGAGATATTGTAAAGTACACTCGTTATCATTTTCGTAAGTTTTGATCTCTCTAACGAGGAGAGTATTTTGATTTTTGGATATGTTATAGGGGATCGAAAACTAAGAAATACGCGTCTTTTTTTTTCCCCCGTTTTCATATTTGGGGGTGAAAACTGCGTTCAAAGTTACGGTTGAAAAATCATTTTTGTGGAATATCTCGAGAACTATTAGAGATAGGGGAATAGTGTCAATGGACGAATTTTGTGTCTTTGACTCACCAGATTTTCAAAAAGTTCATTTGTTTAAATAATACATAATAACTTTGAACGCAGTTTTCACCCCCCAAATATGAAAACGGGGAAAAATAAAAAAACACGTATTTCTTATTTTTCGGTCCTCTATAACATATCCAAAAATCAAAATGATCGGAGGCGGACACCTAAAATACTCTCCTTGTAAGTAACACATCCTATTTTTTATGAACCCTATGTCTGTAATCATTCAAAAGTGAAGTAAGCTTTATAATTCTTCACGATCTGCATTCTATTAGTCTATATAGATTAATGGACCTCATTTCCCAGTCTCTACTTTAAACTTTCCGTGCGGAGAAGTGAAAGGAGCCAAACTCCAATGGTCTCGAACGGTGTCGTCCTCTACCGTTGTACAGTGGAGTATAAAACCATAACAATTACTTTTACAAAGGTCAGAACCAGTTACACTTATGCGCGTATATGTACATTGAAAAATTAGAAGTAATTCTCGTAATGATAAAGGTGAAAGCTGTAGTACATTTACATAAACTTTGCATTGCATGGAAAGGGAGCAGACTGACTTACCGTACGCCAATCCGTTCACCATTTCCACGATTCCTGCGCTGTCGGGTGCGACCGCCGATAAATTTAACAGACCGACCAGAGACAACAGCAGAATTGTCTGTAAATAATGAACTATTAACAACAAATGTATCATTAATATGTATGGCTCTACCATCCCACACGTGAACATTTTAAAAATATTTCGAAGCAAATGCAAAATGTAAAAGCGTGGTTCCATCTGATATTGTAAAAATATTGTCTTGTTAATAATGTATATTTTTAACTGGATAAATCACAGAATTATCGTTGCAACGAATGATGATTGATTCTTGAATTGCGACCCACCGAATGGCAGACATATGTAAAAGCAGTCAATGACAATAGCAGCTAGAAAGTGTGCCATTGTTTGCATTTGAGTTTTTGCTTTGTGTCGTACTCCTTTCAAATAAACAAGCAGAATACTTAACCAGTGCTGAGCACGAATTTAGAAATTTCCGCGAAACATTGAATAAACACGTTCGAGGCGTTATCTGCTGGACGTTAACTATTCTGGCTTTCTCCGGATACTTCTAGTGGAAAAACAACTTGATTTATGCAGGTAAGGTACCTTGAATGGCACGTGTAATGCAAATGCTAGTTTGCTAGTGGTACCTTTGGAAAATACATATGGGGGATTCGCGTTGGCGATTCAAGGACTAGTGAAATAGGAATGAAATTGGAGCACCAAGTGGAAGATCGAATTATATACGCCGCGTAAGATTACTGTTGGTCAATAGGAGGCTAGGATTTTGTTTCTAGGATTTTCGCCATCGTGGAAGGTTAAATGCAACTCGGTAATCTTGAATACCGAAAACGAGACATATTTAACTTTGCCAAATTCTTCTCCCCCGTCGAAAGATTTCAATGATCTTTGGTTCTCGGTATTTGATTAGAAAAGGTTCAATGAATACAGATCTAACATTCACAGAACTGTGAAACATATGGACCTTGAAGAACACAATCACCTCTCACGGCGTCACTCACGTGATTCGTACCGTGATCATGCTTAGCTCTTTTCTCTTTCTGTTCTATTTAAAACGGCTTATGACCGTAATTTCTAATTGTGTGTAACATTTCGTCTATTGAAGTGACAACGCCTTCGGAGTCCCTTTTGTTACGATCCCAGATTCAATTTTAGAGTAGAGCATAGGTGTAACTAACTTAACCGTACTCAACTTACGTGAGCATCTTTTTCTCATCACTGAGCGATATGAAAATGTTAAGAATAGTGTTTATCAGTGTGTGCATGCTAAAAGAATATCTTAGTGAACACTTTACTAATGGGCCTGAATTATTTCGTTCTCTTCTACTCACGAATTCCCTTCTTCAAAAAACCTTACGTAACTTCGTAGCACTTCATCAAAAACAATTTGAACAGTGTTTCGGTGCAAAAGTTTCACTATTGGTTAGCACTACACCTTATACACATTTGCTCGCAGAATCACAGGTAGAGTATTAGGAAAATTTCTTAGTTTCCGTTTCAGCAAACGGAGGATTAGTAAACGGCAGTGTTGACGTACCTTTAATGAGAGCATATCGACCTTTCCGTAGTCGCGACGCGAGGAGAGAAGGAAACTAAAGCACTAAAGTAAAGATCGAATTATATACGGGGCTCGGCCTCGCAGTTGACCAATCAAAGGCAAGTATTTCCTTTCAGCACCGAATGTTATTCATCGATGCAGGATTTTATTAGAATGCAGCACGTACCTAAATGGAGGATATCGTCCACCTTAACCTTGGTGAACGCTTAGCCTACCTCTCACATCGTCTACGTTGATCAGGAATAAGCGAATTATATCCCTTTTTCCTTGTGTTTCTATAAAAGAAACGTCACTTTGAAATAATATACGATTTCTTTCACATTCAAACCAATTTCTGCATTTCCAAAGGGAAGAGTTCAGATTCTCTAGATGAAACTCGTCGACGAAGCCAGAAATTACTTCGTTCTATCTCCAAGCACTTAATTGCTCGTTCATTCTAGCTTCAATGGTCGCATTAAACGGTAATTAATCAATTATTTTGCCCACACAATTTTCTAGCCGTAACGGTATTCAGACCATGAAGTCCATAAACATCGCTAATTAAATGAAGTCATTTATCCCTAAATGTAGAATAATTAGCGTACCATCATCCCGATAGCCATGCGCCATTATCCGCAGTATGCACAATGCGTCGTTAAATTAATATAAATGATTCTCCTTAAAGGAATTATCAGTTGACCTTCCACATTTACTAAATATTTATCTACCACGATTTCGCATACCATCATAATTACATGCATTATTGTTGGCACGCTGTTATCTAATTGTAAGTTATACAGAGAGATCGTGACATGCCAGTGTTTTAAATTAGGTCATGGATATCCGAAACAGGAACAGGGAACATAATTACGTAATAAGATCTTCAGCACTTACAGAAAGAACAATAATTAACGCAGGGTTGAATAAAATTGTAGGTTTACGAGCAGAAATACTTTCAAAGGAGTTTAAGAATTTCGGGACACCATATTGGCCTCCATGCAACGTCTATCTTTATTGAAAATAGTTTGATTTATGTACAACAACACAAATAACAGATAAAGAGGTCGATAAAACAGTAACAAATATATAACACGTACACCTAGGAAAAGTCTCTAAAAATGAGCACCTAAGAAAATGGAATATTTCAGTTGCATAACGGTGAAATGGGTTTTTCTTTGTCAAGATTTCACTTTGCAGTAATTTTCCAGATAATATTCCAAATCACAGTACCGAAGCAGCATTATTTACGACGTTCCACGTAATAGTAAAGTCTGCGTTCTGGGTCTTTTATAAATTTTGCTCGCGTGTTACTTTCCCTTTTCTTTCCATCGTCCTTGATATCATTCTTCTTTCCTTCGTTCGTTCGGTCCTGTAACAATTCGATTTTCACGCTCTTCATTTCGCTGTTCTCTTTTTGCCTTGTGACATTATGATTGCTTTCCTTTGCCTCTATTTCAGACTTCCTCTCAAGCAAATCTGAGACAGTTCCCAGCAGGTTGTCCTCCAAGCGATTCTGAAATTGATCATTTCGTAAGCGTGCTAAATAATCGAAAGAAAGTCTAATCGAAGACTGTGATGGTACCGGCATCACCTGATCTATACTTTACTTAAGTCTTTTCTATATCAATGCTTAGTAAATGGAGCGATAGCAATTCAAGTTAATAGTTTAATGAAACTTTCAGTTTTCCCTGACTTTCGTTAGTTCTGAAAGTTAATGGAAGTGGCTGGTATAGAATAGAAAAGCATCGTGCCTTAGAAATCATAATTCTCTGATATCCAGGAAACGGTAGAAACGATTTCCCTGGACCCTTGCTCCGATAGCTGAACAGCTCTGTTCGGTGGTATAAAACTTACATCTGACTTCAAGATACTTCCGAACTCATCGTCATAACTGTCACGGTCATCCGGAATAGACCTATCGAAGTCACTGTCATCTTTAACACCAATACTCTCGTCTGTATCTTTGACAGAAGGCAACCTCTCTTCAAACTCCCTCGATTCTTCAATCCTTCTCGCATCATCACGATAGAAGTCACCACCTATTTCAACAGATCCCCTTGCCGTACTTGCATTCTTCGCATTCTCTCTTTGGTTATCGCTATGCTTATTCAGTTCTTCCGTTTTTCTCGAACCATTCACCTGTAAACTCTGACCTGCCGTGTCTTTCGTGGATTCGATCGATTTTTCATTCGTTCGACTCTCTTTTCTGTCACTCTTCGCTTTCGATACTCTAGAACGCTGCTCCATTCTACTTTTCACCGTTGAAGTTTCTACTCCGCTGTTACTTAAGTTACCTTCGATCTTAGCGACAGTATTCTTCTTTGAATCTTTCACTGACTTCTGCTGCTTCCTTCTGACCACTCTTGGCGCCGGAGTTGTACTTGAAGAAGTGGATGTAACTATGACAGTTGTAGATGCTGCAGGTTTCTGTCTTCGTCGATTTCGATTAGCTTCGAGCACAGACTTCTTCGTATTTTCCACAATAGCAAGGATATTCTTCAGGGGTCTACGTCTCCTCTTATTCGACTGTCCCGAGTTCAGTTCATTCGTAGTGTTCGTGATTTCGCTAGCATTCGTCTTGGACACCGCCAATCGAGATTCCAAATTATCTATAGCACCCTTTGTTGATGCACTCGAATTTCTCTGGCCTTTATTTTCGCTCCCCGTGTCAGGTGCCATTCCCGTAGAATTAACCGTTAAAGTCCTCGCTGTTTCCTTTCTCCCACTTTTCCTTGTCGGTGCCAACGTGACATCTTCAGGGACGATCATGCCTCTAGAGATTCCCCGATTCTTATAAGACCCAGCAGGTTTCCTATCCCGAGTACTCGGCTTCTCTTCAGCATCGCCATCGAGAACCCTCTTGATGGATCGGCTTATTTCTTCCACGCTCCTCGACCTAACACTCATCGACTTCTCGTCAAGCGGCAGCGTAGCATTTTTAGAATTATACCTGCTGCTGTACTTCATGATCGGCCGATGTTCACTGTTGCTTTCCACGTTGTCAGAAGTGTCTTCTTCGGAAGAGACCTCCTTCATACGGTTCCAGAAGCGATACTTCCCGCGGGGATAAATATTTCTTCGATATTTCTTCTTCATCGACGTGTCTTCATCATCATCTTCGTCGTCGAAGCCTTTTATGAATCGCTTACGTTTCCTGTCTTTCCTCCTTTTCTCTTCCCGCTCCATGCGTTCTCGTTTCTCCCAAGGATACTCGTATTCGACTGTCGACTTACTGCGATATCGACTACGTGCCGCTTTCTTCTCGTCATCTTTCTCCCTGTACCAAGGAAACACGTATTCTCCTTTTCCCTCGTCGCTCTCCTCAGCCTCCTTCGAGTCCTCCTCGGAGCCGGCTTTCGGCTGAGAGCCACTGTAACTCGAAAATGAGAATGGCGGATGGAAGAACGCTGGCTTGTTCACTCGCGGGCCAAGATCCGAGTACTTTTCGTCCTCGTAGTTCTCTGCAGGGGAGGATGGCCTGGCCTCGTAAGTGAAGAATGTTCGATCTTCCTCGGAATTGCTTTCCTTAGTAGCTTCTTCGGACGACTCTGTGCTTGGCTGCACCTTCGTATTCGTTTCTACCTTTTCTGAAGACTCCTCGTCGGAGAAGTACGACCGATGGAAGCTCTTCGAGGCATTGTCGCCATCTTTCTCGCCACTCTGTTTCGAATTTCCGGAATCGAAACTGGCGTTGAAATCTTTGGTATTGTTATTGGGAGAGAAAAGGGACTTCTTGAACTCCTCCGAAGACAATTCTGTGTACCCTGGGGGATCAGAGTTCAAAAAAGCCTTTAATCTGGACAGCTCTGGCGGTTCCTGCGTTGCTGTTGCATTTTCGTTGATGTTTTCATGGACAGCATAAGCGTTTCCTGTTTTATTCGATGTCTGATCACGCGAACGTTCAAGAGAACCATCTCCAGAAGGATCATCGAGTTTCTTAAGCAAATTCGATGCCTCATTTTCAGTATTGTTAGCGAAATATTGAATCTCTCGATTCTCTTTCACCTGCTCCTCATTATCTACTTCAACATCTCCATTTGTACTCGTTGGCGTGACAGTAGTAACATTTGGTCTCCCCCAATTAATTTCATCGGTAAAATTCAACGATCTCTCTGATGCAGTTGAAGCAGAACTTGGAGGTCGTCTTCTTTTAATATAATTGTACTTTGGCTCCTTTCTTCTATTATCCTCCTCCACCTTCGTCTCATTTCCGAACTTCCCAGTTTTCCTTATCTCTCCCTTCGGTTTCGAATACCTAATCCTGTCCCTAATCGTATACACGACTTTCTGTGACATCTCTTCCTTCCGATCCCCTTCATTTCTCGATAAAATACTAGTTGAAACACTTTTCGGTGCTTTGGACTTCCCACTCGTAACAGGTGACGTCGAAACTGTATCAGAAGTTGTCGAGTCTTTCTCAACAGGAGCATTTATACTCTCCGTTGTTGAATCAAATCTATCGTCTAGATCTTCACTTAATAATTTACTAGCATCTTCCACATCGAGAAGACTGTCCGTTCTATAATCCTTCTCCAAAGACGTCATTTCGATAGAGCGCTCTGCAGATTCTTCGATATCCCCTTCATCCGTCACACCTCGTTTATAAATGCGAATTTTCTGTCGATGATTAACAGCTCGAGGTCCAGTCATAGGTTTCTGCGTCACTTGCGCTCTCGTTCTATTTCTTTGCGGACTTTTGTTCCTATTGTATGCCGTACGATGTCTGTTGAAGTATTTCGGCGGCATCAGTCCTTCGATATTTATATCCACGTTATTATTCGGGTGTTCGACGATGTTTATTAACACACTGTCCTTGCCTTTCTCCTCGCGACTCGTCGAATTCGTTGACGTGTTCGCTTTAGTCTCGTTAGATTCCCTATCGGTCACTCCAGCTTCTTCAGACGCTGGGGACGTGGTAGCTTCGTGAACTTGGTACGAATTCGCCATGTTCTTGATGGTCCCCATGACGTCCTCGTAAACCTGGTTCTGATAAGGTATATAGGACGAGGATAACTCGCTTGCAGAAGAAATTGGGCGTCTTATAATCTTCTGAGGTCTCCTGGTTCGTATATACCTCGTTTTAGAACTTTTTATTCTGTACACCCGAGGCCTCCTTGTTATCACCGTTCTGGGATACGTTTTGTAACGAATCCTTCTCGTTTTCTGAACCCTTGCAGGAGCGGGATCTGGTATTCTCTGCCGATTATAATTTTCTGGCCTCTTCGAGGATTTCTGCACCACGTAATCGTCGTCTTCCTTCGGGAACAACATGATCCTGGAGGCGAACTGTTTGCTGGTGAGTTGCAAAGGTGGAATTGGTTCCTCCACTTCCTTTTCTAAGAATAACGGATTGTCGAACGGGTCATCGTCGAAGTACTTGGCTTTAAAACAGTCGAGCTTATCCCCTAAGCCACGAAGACGCTCGGGATTCTCGTTCGCACCCTCATCAGCGTCCGGCTTCTCTTCTTCCGGCAACACTTTCAAATTCGGCTCCACTTCGTCGCAGTGTCTGTAATTATCCCTCGAATGATAAAACTCCATGCCACCGTACGTTTTTCTGGGTATTCTTCTAGGATCCATCGCGTATTTCAAGGCAGACGGAGTGGGTAACCTTTCGTTCTGGTAGAAAGGGTACTTCTCCGAGTCCAAAGTGGCCTCTGTTATAGTGACATTCTCCGGATCATCTTCTTCATCAAATTCCTCCACGTAATCGAAGCCTGGCACTTCCACCTCGACCTTCTTCTCCCTGTCCTCCTCTCCTTCCTCCTCTTGGTTCTCGTTGAAACGAGCGTCGATCTCTTTGTCCACCACGTCACCGGTTACTCTAGGCGCTTCTTCCAAGAGTTCCTCGTGATTCTTCCCTCTCCCCGACCCTTCCTCCACATTCCGCTTCTGCCTCGCCGATCCTCCCTCAATCCCATCCTCCAATAAACCCGAATCACTCTCGATACTTCCACTTTTCCCTCCATCCTCGTCCAAAGCGTGCCCACCGACGCTTTCTCTTTCCACGCCGTGGACACTCCCTCCGCCCGGCGATCTAATCGACCCTTCCCCGCGATCGCTCGCGTAGGATCTCGATTTCTTCTGGACAGGCCGCCTAGTATCCGGCACGAGCCCCACTTCCACGCCGAGCCGCGCTTTCCGCGGCGAATTTCTCTCGGTCGTCGTATTTTTCGCTGCCCGTTCTATTTCACCCCGATTCGACGCGCCATTGTTTGCCACCGTCTCGAATACTTTCACGACACCGCCGGTTTCGTCAGCCGCCCCCCGTCCCGCGAATCTTCTTTCTCTCCTTTTTCCGCGGCTGGACCGGGCCCCATCGAGGCCGATCGACGCCTGACGGAACGGCCTGAGAACGTTTCTGCTCTGCTTCGGCATGTTTCCGGCATCGGTTAGGTAACCGTTCGTTTCTTGGTACCTGACGTACTCGCTGCTCGATGACGGCGCGGGCGGCAGCAGGTCGACAGCTGGCGTCGAGTGCCTTTTACGCGGGGGCGTAAGGATGGTACGAGTGGAGGGTGCTCTGGGATTCGTGTGACCGTGGCGCTGCTTCCGGAGCGCCTCGTTCTTCGTCGGTCTGCGTGGATGGAAGTTGTAGTACCCGGCTAGGTTCGCCTTCTGCCGCGACGGTGGTCGAAGCCGCGTCAGACCTTTCGTGTCGTCTTCGTTGCTCGAAAGAAAGTTGTTCCTCTGCGGGGCACTTGGTCGAGGATGCCTAGCATTGTCCTCGTTCTTCAGGTGCATGAGGACTTTCATGTAATTGTCGTTTAACATCACGTTCTCGGCTGACGGGCTTTCACTCGGGGTGTCGTTTATGGGATTCGAAGTTGATTCCTGATTTGCGGACTGGTAGATGGGAGAGTCTAGAAGCTTCTTCGGCTTATGCCTGATGGTCATCTTGTACCGTGGTTTACGGTTGATGAATGAAGTTAGGGATCCACCCAAGAAAGGGTTGCCGAAGTTCTTGTTGGTCTCCTCTTGACTTGCTAAGTTTCTTTCAGAATCTGAGAAAGAAATACCTTGGATGTACTTAGACGCTTCTAATGACTGACTGTGATCTGATGTGGGTGTTTTCTGGGTGGTAATGGGCTGCCATGATTCGTCCACGCTCGTTAGTTGGTTGCTCTGGCTATTAGTTTGTAAGTAGCTTGGATTTGTCAAGGTTTGAGTAGCGGCAAGATTCTGGGGATTTAAAATCGCTGAGTTGATGATGGGGAATGGAGTTGTTATCTGTTCCCCGTGAAGGGGATAAGGTAGAAGGCCGTTTGCGTTCGCTATGAAGGATGAAAGGTGTAAAAGGTTCGGACTCAGGGTGGTTGACTCTAAAATTGATGCAGGTTGCATCGTGGTGAGTTGATTCTTCTTTGTTTTGAAGTAGTCCCAGAAGAGTTGACTGTAACTGATGGTTGTTGGACTTTCATCTGCTCCTTGAAAGTCAATTACTTCGGTGTATGGTGGAGAAATTCCGTCAACTTCGTATCTGTATAGCTCTGAAGGATCATTCGCAAAATTTTCAGTTATTTCTGATAAAGTTGTAGTTTCGTGTGTTGCACCTTCTGTTGAAACGCTGTCTTCATCAATTGGAATGCTAGTTGTCGAATAATTCTCTACGTAAACATCGTCCTTTTGCAATGCTTGAGCTCCTTCTAGCTTCTTCGCATGATTTTCTTCGTGATCTTCACTGTGTTCTGTCAGCGATGCTGGTCTCTTTCGTTTCCTACTTCTTCTTCTCTTCTTCTCCTTTCTTCGACCATAATCAACATTCCTTTGAGACTCGGCCAGATTCTCCTGGTTACTGGATGCTTGAACTGTCCCCAGCTTATTAATCTCACTACCTTTCTCCATGTCCTCAGCTTCTCTTTCCAAATCGTCCTGCAGCCTCTGTATCCCGTCCTCAGCGACCAATTGTGGATTCACTTTCTCCTTCCATTCATCTGTTTCACTTTCAACACTGCTGTCAGCACCATCTAATAATCTTTTATAATCTGTCGTGGCCTCGTAATGATCCCTGTAATCTTCATCATAGTCTTCGAACTCTTCAGGCTCAATCTTTTCGTACTTCTTAACCTTGCCTCTGGTTTCTTCTCCGTCGTTAACCTCGTCGTCTTTAGGCTTCTTCCTGCGATCCATTTGCTCGTGCAGCTTCCTGGCGTAACCCTCGTGAAAATCAGCGTCCCTGATTTGCCCAGCATGGTCGTAGGCAGAGTCCTCGTAGCCTTCCTCGGTGTACACGGTGTTCACCTTCGAGTTCCTCACCACTTCCCTCAATCTCGCAGCGTTTTCCTTCTCCTCGTCCGTCTCCGCGATCTCTATCGCCTTTCTCCGGGGCAATCTCCTCACCGTGTGAGTTCTCCTGACCTGGGCCAGCAATTTTAGCGGAGCATCTTCCGTGGTCGCGCCTCGGTGACTCGACGGCTTGGCCCATTCGCCAGGAGCGTTGTACTTTGGCTTCGTTGGGACATCTCTCGGGACCTCGTGCTCTGAATGCGGAATCAGGTGATCTGGGGGACCTTCAGGGTCATCGTCGGAAGCCGAGTACTCTTCGTCATCGTCTGGAGGATTCTTGAACCTGTTGTAGACGATTGTCTCAGAGGATTCGATGGGGTCTTGATCCAGGTTAGATGATGTCTCGTTCACTATAAAGTTACTCCTTGGACTGTTAATTACTGTTCCATTATCACCGCTCAAAGTGGCACTGGGCAATGTTCTCGAAGGGTACGAACTATCCACCAACGATTTCGCGCGCGTCCCGAGAACTGACACCAGTAAAATGAACCACAGGCGACTAATTAATGATACTCGACTCATCGCGTTAGTCTGATCTTGCCATTGCACTTTGTTCTAATAGACACGCGATTGTTAACGCGAATGTAAATCGATGAAATTACGCGATCCTTCCCCGCTGATTAATATCGCAGGAAGGAGATTGAATTCATCGTTAATTTATCAAAGATAATTTGCCTCGCCACTCTCACATGATACGTTCTGAAAATACTTTTAGCTTCAGCTCGAATAATCTTAAAAAAACACGCGCTTTCGTAGTCGAACTGTCGCACAGCGAACCGAAATGGTGCAGGTTCATCGCCGTCCAGATTCAGCGCGGTGAAACTGTTTTTTTGCGAATGCTACGCGACGGTCTGCGGTTTCTAATCATTTTCGAACGAGAACCACCATCGAACTGTTCGCGGCACCGGCCACCTGGCCTAATTTATATTTTCCAGCCAACTGAAAGGCAGAGGTAGGGTCCCCAGGCGTTGTTGTTCACGGAGCGTTGCGGGCCTAAACGCTCAACGGTTCTGTCACTCTCGATTGAATCTCCCTCGGTGGATCGTTTCACCAGAGAAGGGAATAAAGAAACCCGCGATCGAACCTGTCCTCGTGCACACCGGTCCCTAATTGCACAGCCAGCTTTTTCCCCCTGCGCCACTTTCTGCCGATTCGGTAATTTGTACCAAATAGCCGCGATCTATGCATCGGAAAGTTCGCGCTTCTTACTCCCCTTTTCCCTTGATCGGTGCCGTTGTTTCTCACGACACACTTGTTTCACTTTTCTACGGACTTTCGACGCCGGACAGATTCTATCGGCGCACACGTTTCATTAGATAAAGTATAGATTCCGATGATGCCTTGGTTCAGATCAAATTGACCTCGATGTGCTTCACCTTATCGCTCGAGGAACGAAATAATTTCTCAACCGTTAAGCTTTGCCTCCGGTTTTTTGTGGCAATGTTTGTACTGGTCTCTCAGCAATTATTAGTAATTAAAGTTTCGGAAATGAGTTAGGGGATAGTGGATATAACGCCGGCTTATTTCCTTCCTCTATGAACTAATTGTAAGAATCAATTTTGATAATAGACGAGTGAGCGCTAGTGTATCGTAAAAAGATACATCGGAAAATTTACTCGCAACTCTTGGTACTAGCAGACTAACGGAGCGCATGCTGCAGATTGTCGGTGTTTCGTTTCTTTACGCTAGCAACTTCCGTTATCCGGCGTTTATTTAATTATAATGAGTGTAATTCCAAAGCAGCAGGTGCAACAATGATAAGAGCTGCCGCACAATGATTTTCATTTGATGAATCAATTCACTTTACCCGCCGTTTAATTGAAATTCTCCGTATAATGTTTTCTTAATTGAATAACGATCGTCATTAAGGCTGCGCAATTACTTCGTCCGTTCATTAAATACCACTTAGAAAACCTCTCGACGCGGATAGTCAGGAAATTTCATTTCGAATAGACAGTGCTTCCGCTAAGATTTCATCTGCGTCAAATCAAGCTGTCTAATTAGAGGACAGTGTGAAATGAAACGTACGAAAAAGTTTCGGTCGCGCAGATCGTTGGCGAACCAAAGCCGCTTGGAAATAAAGGATTCGATTCAACAATGAACAGTTTCGTTTCTAGAATTCGAAGTTCAGTAACGTTTCATCCGGGGCCAGCGAAGCGGAGAAAACTGTGGCTCGGGCGACACGCTTCGCGACTCGACGCGGAAAGCCAACGCGCAATCGCCTCGGCAGAAACTTAGCGAGCGAAACAAACGAATCACGGGCTACTGATGTTGGAGTATTTCAGTAAGATGTTCTAACAGATGAAACTTTAAAAAATTTTATTAATTGTATCTATTCTCACATCTTAGTACAGGAATTTACTGATGGATTATTAAAACATTCTGATAAAAGAATAATTATTATTCGAATGGTAATTGTTATTGGATTCCTATTCGCCATTAGAATTTGTTAAAATATAGGCTTTGAAATCGTACACTAGATTGCCAATCGGTTGCTTCACCTTGTAAATGCTTTTTTAGGCAAAGCAGACAATTTAATGAATTATCTCTTACAGTTAAAAATTTAATAAAACCTAAGCTTTCGAATCCTTCATGAAATCGATATGTTGGTTTACTTGGACTCTTCAACCTCTCCTCTGAACTCTCTGGTCAGTCCATTTTATCTATTCTATCTATTCTAGCTGGTCTCTTTCGCCTGTCTGGTCAAGTTTCAATCCCTCATTCCAGGAAATTTAAAGGAATTGTTTCTGGATTCTGAAATCGAAGAGATCTAAGCTCACCCCTAGACCCTCCCCCGGTTTCACTCATCGCTAACATTATTTAGTTTATTTTTCCAGTTTTTCGAATAACCATTAGACCAAAGGAAGCCATTGGAAGAAGACATGCAAAGGAGACATTGGAAGAAGAATATATTCTAAGTCGTTCCTATTAGAGACCATTAGTATATCTATGTTCGTCTGCAACGGTTATAATAAAAAGTTCGTGGATAAATAATGCATAACAGTCTAACTTGCAGTCGAATCGTTGCTACATCGATTTATTTAATGATCCATAAGCTTACGAACGTACAATTTCTCCGCCTTAATTCATAAATACGTAAAGGTAACAAAGAATAAATATATTAAAGGGAAATTCGCGCAATGGTACATAATTACAATGAGCTCGCGATTGCACCTACCCAACACGGTCATAATACTTCCGCAGACACAAAAAACTTTATGCATCGCGAGGACGAAATACTAGTGAAACAGAGCCTTAGCTAATAAGGAATACTAACTAATACGTATAAAAATATATATAAAATACAAATCTACATTCGACGTAAATACTATCTCCTCTCCAGGGTCGACTAACGTTAAAGCACGATTAATATTCAGTAACTACGATTCCTCACGATGAAGAAAGAAACAATCAGGTACTCCGAATAAAGCGAAATGTCATTCAAGACGATATCACCGGTTTCCACGCGCTGGGATCATCTTGAACCAGAGGCGGCTGCGTTTCAGCCGACTGTAACATCGACGCCTCGGGTCTGAAGAAGTCGATGATGGGATGATAATTGTAATTCACTCGCCTCTGCGGTTCTTGGTACTCGTCGTCGAAACCGCCATTTTGTAACCGCGACGAAGCGTCCATTTCAAGATCGTATGGCTGACTGTATCTGCATATTGAATACAAATTCACTGGTGAACAACCTGAGATTTTTTTAAAAGGATTCCGCTATTAGTCAAGTACCTGTTTCCAACCGAACTGTTATTCGCAGTGTCGGCATGTTCATCGACGTGAGACGTGGATTCCCTTCTGTACGGTGGTCTGCTAGGCCTGGTTGGCCTGGAACCCTTCAGCAACGGTCCAGTGTATCCTGGGGCTCTGGTGTTCGGCGCGTGTTGCTGAGGCAGCTTGTCGAACGGCCTTGAATTCGAGGACGATGGCTTCTTTGGTCTCGGTCTTATAGGAAGCGTAAAAGTCGGTCGACTTGGAGTGGCCTCCACTACGGGCTTCTTGTTGCTTGATCCTACTGACCGAAGGAATCGAAATACGTATTCACCCTGCTTTATCGATGATGATGAATTTCTTCTTTTTTGCATACCAAGAGTGGAGTCCAAAGTGGCCGCGAATTTGTTCAAGTAGTTTATCTTGGAGACTTCCTCGAAATCGTCTTTCTGATCGCTCGTGGTGGCGAACTCGGATCCTGGAAAGGATTCCTTCATCTTGGAGGGTGGATCCTTCTGGTGGGGTGGAAAGATCTCAGCGTAACCGTGCACGTGGCAGCTACAGCAAGATGGCACCTTGAATATGTCCATATGCAGGCCCAGCTTGCTGTCCCAAGTCAAAAGTCTGTGGTAATTGTACACTTGCACGCAGGACGACCGATAGTTCTCCGAGATGAAGGAGCAGCTCGAATGTGGATTCCTGAAATCGATAAACCTTAATGTTATTCCTGTTTCTTCAGCGAATTTCATGGTATTGGCGTCAAGATCCTTTTTTCGTGAGATTCTGGTTTATCCCTATCGCTGCAGGCGAAAGTGAAGAGTTTCTTTTACTACAAAGAGTACCTGATCTTTCTACCGCAAACAAAGTGCGTATTTTGTTCACTCGTTTGTGACCAAGTGTCCAATTTCAGTTGCTACGACATGGTTGACGAAAATCTTTCGGTGAAGATCTGTGGCGAAGTGTTAAGTGAATCGGAAACTGAATATTTTGTTCCGTTCAAGTACAGAGACAATGACAGAGAAGTCTTCGTTAAATGGAAGTAATAAGGTTTCGAGTTGTTACTTAAACACTTCCGTCTTAACCGTGATAACTAAAGTAAAATAATTATAATTACACTTACGAACACTTCTCCAATCGTAAAGTCTGCGTGTGTTCGCCAGTGTTTATGATGTACTTCCACATACCGGAAGCGGCCCTGGCCAATTGAGGGCGCGCATACTTGATGGCAGAGGGACACGTGAAGCCTTCTTCGACATTTTCGAATGCTGAACTTGTATCTGATCTCCTGAAATCATTGGATTATTTAATAACCCCCTCTAATAGTTCCGAATTCAAAGAAAAATTGGAAATTACATATTCCTTTATAAGCCACTTGTACACCTTACTTTTCCTAGAAGCCTGCAGCGTGCATTGCACTGATGCACAGCGGGCAAACGTTATACAGGGGCCTGATATACTTTGTGACTTCTAATTACGAGAAAATGTTCTACAAAGTCTGTTTTTCTTCGGAAATCGTGAATTATTATTCATCTAAGTACATCTATATTTGAATTTGAATTTTACTTTTCTGAAGAGGGATGTGAACAATAACTTAAAAATTTACTGTCGAAGTGATTCAAACGAATAGTTAAAGGATAGTAATTTTTAGGAGATACACATATAAACCCACCTTCTAATTTCATTGTTCTCATAGCGGCTCTCGTACCGTCCGTCGTACTTGTTCTCAAATTTACTCTCAAGAGGCAACGAGACAGGAAGGCTTTCACCAGATTCGTCGAAATCCTGAGACTTATAATCAGTCAACAAAGCTGCAACCATCTCCTTGTTGCTCCTCAAGCTCCTGGTGATCGCCTCGCTAAAAAAATTTCACACAATCTCAACGAATAAACCGAGCGAACCAAAACTAATTACAATTCGTCACGAACTTCATCCAATTCAAATTATTTTCACACGTGCTTTCGAAACCACCAAATTGCATTCCAATAATCTAGAATCTAGACAATTCCTTTGTAAACTTTATAATACAGTTCACAAAGCAAAGTGGGGGCAGGAAAGAGGAAACGAGAGTACATGCTTTCGTTGTTGCCACGAGAACTTCCTTTCTCGCCCGGTTCCCCATAACTCCCAATTAAAATAATTGTTATGAGAACAGGAGGTCAAAGAGTCATTGCGCAATAGACATTCGAATGTAGAGAATCACGGGAAAGCACTTTCTTCCACTTTCAACGAGCCCACGGAATTATGTCGTTGCCATTGTGAAACGACAGTCACCTAATTAACGCCAACCCCTGTCTTCTTGTTCGAGAAAGTGCGTTTAGATGCATGCTAGCGTGCCGATTGGTTGCGCAATGTAGTTGCATCTCGGTGAAATGACGGGAAAAGGAGTGATAGGAGACTCACTGCGGGTAATCAGTTGCTTCCAGGCACACAGTCTTCGAGAAGAAAGTGCACTCCTTTTCCGTGGGGTCTCTTTTCGTTTCCGTCGGTCGTCTTGGCGGTCTTATTAAATGCGGCCTAGACAGATCTGTAAAATTTCATTCGCTTCTGTATAGAACCGCCACTGCAACCTGATTATCGCTAAAAGTTTTTAGCGAAACCAACCTGCATATACATTTCTTCGGTTTAGAGGTGTCGGTCTTCTTGGAGGAGCAGGTCGATAAGTGGGTCGTTTTCGCAGATTGGGTCTAATAATTTTCAATTCTTGTGCCTGCGAAGACAGAGAGGAAAACTGTATCGAAAAGGTACGTTAAGTTACAATTTTACGATCGTAAATTCTTCATTAATTTCTGATTCGTAATAAGATTCTCCGTAAAAGATGTTAAGACTGAAGAAAGTCTGCCGCGTATTTTTGGAACAGTCCATTCGAGATCCACCGAGAATTTATAACCGTACTGTAATAAAATTCATCAACTGCAGCCACGTGAAAGTGGTGGTGTAAGCACGTGGACGTCACAAACGAAAGTGTCGTGTTGAAAATTCTTAGATTCGAAGCGATAAAGAGTCACGGGGAAATTGCTGTGATCCCACTTTCATATAGACTTAACGACGCGTAGCTCTCGATAGATTAAATATTTATCGGGGACAGAAAATATCGTGGTGAAATTGAATTCACGATGGACTTGCACGATGTTAGAATCAGTATAGAAGAAAAACAGCTGAATCAGATTCAACATACTATAAACACGTTTCTCGTATATGAAAGCTGACGAGACGTTTGTGCCTCTTTAAAAATGTTTTGCTGCAAATGGCGCTTATGAGCAGAAAACTTTTCAAAAAACGCCGTCAATCGTTCGTTAATAATGTTGCCTTTGAAATCTCGACAATGGACAACACTTTGAATCAGTGAAAATTAAACCTCTCCATTCAATCTGTATCTTTACCTCTGGCAATTCTTCTGCACTCTCTTCATCCCCTGTAACGTCATCAGCTATAACTTTCGCGATGTCCTCGCTGATCGGCAACGCAAGCTCTCTGGTAGCATTCTGCCGACTTCCACTGCTGAAGAAGGACCGTGTCTTCTCGAGCGGCAAAAAAATTATCTGATTAGTACTTAAAATTCTCGGTGTGGTCAAATTTTGCAATGACAGCTAGTAATTGAAACAGAGCGTGTAGAGGAAGCTAAGTATAACTTTGAAAACATTGTGCCTGTTGCCAATTAATTTCTACGAGAAGAAACATATTCTCCAAATGAACTGCGAAAGATTGCAAATCAACTTTCTCCTCTGAATTTCTACTCACATTTGCATTGTTGCGGTGTTAATATTTCGGTTCTAATTAACGTGGCGCGTGTACCAGACACATATTTTTCGAGAAGATAGAAATCTCTTTCACTCACCGAAACCACTGTCGTCCCATTCTTGGACACTTTGTCGCTGCTCTCGACGGATGTGACTGTCGTTTCGTTGCGTTCTCTACGGTCGTTAAAATCTCCGTCATCTTTGTGATTCTCCTTAGCACCGACATTAATCGAGGATAGTAGCACGACTGCCTAGAGAGTGAAACGGCCACGATCATTTCTGTCTTTGTACGCACAAGTTTGTTATTATCATTGAAAATAACATTGTGAACCAGCAAAGGGGTTCTCGTTACACTCGCTGGCCTCAAGCTATTTTCACATGCCATTGCACTTCAAAATCATCGGCTGCCGATCTTCCGCCAACGATCAATTATTTTCGCGCGCTTTCGTCGGTTCAACTTTAGATTCGTATCTATTTTAATAACGCAAAATTTATGCACGCAAGGTCTACGGTGACTCCTAATTTAGATAACTGTACAAGTGTCCCAAGGGTATTTAGATTAATATTCCAAACAAAGACAGCAGCTAGTCACAAGTTGATAAATTAATCACTGTCGTTAATAATTGGCCAAATGAAAATTACGGTACAACCAACGACCCTCGCTAAATCATAACGCGATTGAAACGAGATACCAGAGTTTTGCGACTTTTTCAGTCGTTTCCTTTCGGACGGGTAATTAATTCTTCTCCGTTCAAGACGAAATTTACGATCCCCTTGGGACCGGAGGATAAAGAAAGGAGATTCTCGATAAAAATTCATCGCGTCCCAAAACTGGCACCGCCTCCTTTTTTCTCTCGCGAATTCTTTACAGAGTGCGTCGCACTCCGCGTGTCTTATCGCTTCCGACGATCGTTCGCATGAAACAGATCCTTTCCCTCTCATAATCGCGACCCTCGCGCTTTGAACACCGTCACGCCACTTCCCGAAACAGACAATAGCACAATTCCTCCGTTACATGCGCGGGAATTGATCGCGAGGAAGCGACCCCCGATCGCCCGAGTTCCCTTTCGCGGATTTTACCTGGCACTTCTTCGCTTCCGTCGAACTGTGAAAGAAAGGATGGTTTCTCAAGCTTCCAGCTTCTGTCAAGAAGATGGATCAATCGTTGCGGAAGAAAGCTTCTTAAAACTTTATATAAATTCTTTTTACCTATAAGCGATTTTGTTAATCAAAAATCGTAATATGCGCTTGAAAGCTTTTAATTTACTTTCCTTTGGTGTTGTAGCGTTTGCGAATTGTTTATTGGAAAAATCGATTGTTTCGACCATTTTACTATATAACCCCCTAAACTCGAGAAATGAGAGCTCGCTCGCGAAACGAGGTGGAAATTCCAGGAACGAAGTGGTAACCGTATTTCCTTTACATTTAGGCGGAAATGAAATCGTGCCGCGTTAACCGCCGGCGTGCAACCTCGTGAAATCGTCGTGCAAATTCGTGAAGGAGATTTAACGACACGGTTGTACGAGCACGGTGAAATTACGCGATTTTCCGTGTTGCGCGGGACACTGCGGAGAGAGAATGATAAAAACAGCGGCGATTCGCGGGCAGCATATACCGGAGAAAGTTACGCTGTTTCGAGTGCGCGGCTAGTTTCGAGCAAAACGATCGTTTACAGTCGGATGCCACGATCGCCGTTAATTATAAGTCTAATCGAAAGTCAGTTCGAGATGAAATGACGCTAAATTGTGCAGGATTGCACGCGGTCGATTAATTGTGGACGTCTGCTCGGGGGAGATTTTCATTTACCACGGGCGCCTAAGTAGTTTCTCTCTGTCGAATTTAAATAAACAGTTGTGTAACTTTCACCCTAGCCCGTAACAAGGGTACTTTCTAAAATATGAATTTCTCACAGTAGCGGAGTGGCATGTTCCGACAGTTTTGTATTCAACCGAAGACGATAGTTAGAGCAGGCATTAACCCGTGGTACCATTGAATTCAATGCGAGACGCGCATAACGATTTCGATGAGAGGATCTTGAAATTACTATGTTCTAAATTCTGTTTGCATCCTTCCAATAATTTAATAGACACTACACGATTGCTTTGGACTCAAGTAGATTCAGTGACATTAAATCTAGGCCTGGACAGTCAACATTTTTTTCATGTCGAACCGAGTGGGACGAAGTGTTGTCACTCTTGGGTGGTCCCGCATGTCCAGACGAGTGCCCCGGGGTACTGTCTCGAACATATCGGATTCTGATGTCAGCTATGTCGCCGCGAGCACTCGTGGTGACATCGATGTACATTTCTTAATCTGGAATGACAGTTTCTACTAAAGTTATCATCTACAGCGATGCCGAGCCAATCGTCTTCTGACTCAGTCAAGTCTACTCTCACAAGTCAAATCTAATTCTAAAGCACTAAGCCCACTCTGCTCTGCCTCTTCTGTGTCACAGATATTCGAAAACACTGGGAGACCACGCAGCAGGTGTAAAATGATGTTTCAACGTTGCCGGTTGCAGGAAGTGGAGAATGTAACAGCACATAAGGGGGCTCAGTGGATTATGCCACGTGAAATAACCGTAAGAGTGGAAATTCCAACATATCCTCTTCTGTTTGCAATCAGCGTTGACCCAGTAACCATGATGTTCACCAGAAGGAAGAGCTACGATTTCACTGAGTGATCCTTTTTTTTTTTCTTCCTACCTATCGCGGCTCCTCATCAATTCTTAGCTAATGGCGTACAATTTTTCAGGATATTTCGTAATCTACACCTGCGATTATGACTGTTTATGTGAAACAGGTGTAACGATCTTTCTCAGTTTGTTGCCTGAAGCGTATTGTTTCGTTTTCCTTCGCGCCCTGTCGCGAAACGGCGATGATTATAGCACGGGTGTGAAATAACATCGATTATCTCCTCGTTGACTAATGTCAATAATCTCGATCCCACAAAGTCCTTCAATTTCAACTTATTTGATCCCAAAACCTGATTCTCAAGACTCGAGAGAAAGGTAAAAGAATAGGCAAATTAGCTAACGAGATGTGATAACGCAAGGAATAATTGCCGAGTCTCGTGGAAATGAGAGATCACCGATCGCAGAATTACTGTCTATCTAAACAACGATTTCGTGTGCACATTGTTCATAAATCTTTCGCTCGCCGTCACGCGAGAGCGAACTCGGCATCCTCAGGTGATTAAGGGGAATCTATTTACTTTTCCTGGTTCCGGGCAGGTTACCAGATCAAGGCCACGCAAAGGTTGCTCCACTTTATCTCAAGAAGCCCGACTGTACGTGCTTCAATCAGCCAATCACCTTTCCAATCACGAGATTCCCTGTCCGCAAGCTCGACAATGTTTGCCTTAAAATACGACCCAGCGACGCGTTTCCCGCTACTCTATGCGCATAATTAAATGCCACGAAGATATTTAGCTGTCAAATAAATTTAGCCGATCGGCAATTTCTATGAAAAATTTAATTCACTACCGCTCTCTGGAAGCCCCCGAAGAAAGTACTATTTGCACGGATAATTTAGGTCTATGGAGTACATCGTGCAGCGCAATTTCTGTCTTATAGGTTCATTTTTATAACGATCGTAATTATATCGATCATCGATCGAATTATATTTATGAAAGTTTCCCATAATTATGAAAGTGCGATCGATGGATTTTCACTGGCGATCTTCGTCTATCGCGAGGCAAACGTTGAATTGCGGGAAATCGTGTATTTTAATCGTCCCTCCCTAATGACAAGACCACAGTTCCTAATGCGACCGATAAGATTCTTCTTTAAAATTATGAATTCCAAGTTCTAACGCTTCTTACCACCGTGACCAGAAGTAATCCCCGCGCCATCATTCTTCCTCCGTTTCATCAACGTTTTCTTCTCACTTCTTGCCGACGCACAGAACAACATTCACTGTCACCATCAATTTTCCTGGCCCCCTTTGCTCAGCTGTTCGTGCCCGCCAACAAGCTCGTCACCTCTTCATTCCTCCAGCGCTAACTCGGAAGAACGAGTTCCGAGCCACTAATGAACCTCTGACGAAATCGTTAAAGATTATTCCTAAATTTCTTTCACGTGGAATGCAGCTTCCCCGATTTATCTCAGGTCCCAGTGTCTGTCCCGTCGATTACGGTCCTCGACGCAGTGAAACGGTTCGGGCGAAACTGTTGACTCGGCGTGGACGAGCGGAAGTGGAGGACTGAGGGTCGAGACGTGTTCGGGTGATGAAAAATTCAGCGGCCGCGGAGTCGCACTGACTTCTCCTTTGAGCCGGCGCGCAGCGCGTATGGTCCTCGTCTTCATCAGGTGGAAGGAGACGCCGAAGAAGAAGAATCATGCCCGATGCCTGGCGGCCCTCTCACGTGGGGATAATGTAGGAACGAGCGTGGTTCGTCCTGCGTGTTCCCCCGTTCGTACAGCCGTGACCGAGAAAACCGGACGGCGGATAAGCGTGTCGTAGTCGGGAGGAGGAAGAGAAGTCGGCCACACGACCTCCTCCTTCCTCCTCGGCGAAGAACACGGCTCTTTACTCTCGGCGAACAGCTGCGACAGAGAGGTGGCCGCCATCATCACCCCTGATGTGACAGCACGTCACGTTCTCTTCGCGATATCGTCACTTTTGATCAACCAATCTTACTTTCCGCTTTATTCTTCATCCCGCATACTGTCCCGTCTTCATTAGTACCAGCGCGGGGATAAGAATAATTCATGAGTGCGAGCGAGGGTGAAAATTCAACAAATGTATTTGGAGAATTTTTTAGATCGGTTCTTCGACGCGAAGGTGAATGAATTTAATTGTGGTAAATTATGATAATAATATATGGATAGAGAACAGTTTGAATAGTAAAAGTTGTGCAACGAATAAAGAAACGCAAGCCTCCTCATATCGCGACGGGGTTTCTTCTTAGCTCGTTTACAATAAACGCTGCGTAATATCGAAATTACTCTCCAACTGTTGGTTTTTTAATCAGAATAAAGCAAAGTAAGAAAAGCAAGCACTTTCAATGAAGTAGCTGCATCATGGTTAATGATTGTAATCCATGCAACAGATGGTCGATGGTGTTTTCGTTCTGATTTTCACGATAACGCCCCAATAAGAAGAGCGCGACGATCTCTGCCTTTCTAAATATTCACCAAATGAGATGACGTTAATTTCGGGAGTAAAACGAGGGACCGGCGTCACAGACGGGAAAGCGATTACGAAAGTGTGGCAATACGAAAAGTAATGTTAGTGTAGAAAGTAGAATGCGATGTCTTAATTGACTTCTTAATACTGTGTAAAGAAATAAGCGTAAATTATTGTTCCCGTAAAAATAGCAATTTGGCGAAGGAAAAGCACGAATCTTTATTCACTTTCGTAGCAACGGGAGGCAGTCGAAATAATAAGTAACCTACGTAAGCGATTAATCCATTTTTATATGAATTGTATTTCCTGGGCTAAAAACATAGCAAAATTTGGATTTGTTTTTAATAAACTAGCGATTCGATTCACCTGAAATTTGAACCATATTTTTATGCATCTTTTAAGGAGTTGCAGGTTATTTTTTATTATTTTTTAATAATAATTCTAGCATTCAGATGAATCGAATCGCTTGTTTCTTCAAAAACAATTCCCAAATTTTGCTATTCTTTCAAGATATAAAATAGAATTTCCCGTATCTACCAGAAAACACCAGAATGACCCAGGAAAACGTGTTAAATGTGCGTTTCTGCGTGTAGCGAACGATCTTATTAAAACAAACGTAGACACTATCAAGGGGGAGTTAACTCGCTCCTAAATCTCCACACGAATGTTGTCGTAAATTGCAGCAATTAACAGCGGAACGATAACATTCTCGCGTCAATAAACTTTCCTCGTCGTGCCTTAAATCCCGATCCCCCCCCGTTCGAAAATCGTTTTGCTTGCGAGCTAGCCAAGTTTCTAATGTTAGTCCTCTGACGTATCGAAGGGTGAAAGCGGCGAAGCGTTTCTGGATTGGACAGGATGGGGTTTCGTTTGAAACACGGTCGTCAATTTGACCAAGCGATCGGCGTTCTTCAGCCTCACAACAGACTTTCAAGAGAGTTTCTAAGGCAGCCTTGTCTATCCCCGTGGTAGCCTGTAATTGGCGACATTTTGTGCGGAAATGTCACGTGCCAGCAGTCGTTAGGGTGTTTAACCTAAGGTTTAACGCGGTGGAACTACCGGCAGAACCGGAGAAACGCTCAGGGAAGCGATTGATAGAGGATATCATTACTAAAGAGTCCCAACGAGGAACTTCGTTTTAAGACGACAGCAAGGCGAGTTCCGTAATTGGAGGATTGTAATCTGCTAGAGAGCTCGTAACAGAATCTGCAACCGTTGAAAACTTTTCGCGGTGGACTTTGATAATAGACACAAAGGAGTACCAATTTCTGCGATCACATCAACCCTCAACTTTCACTAAGTGCTCAACGGATCACCCTGAAAATGTCTTGGGGCGAAAATGAGTACCTCATGACAACTATAACGGTATGTTTCATTCGTGCCCAATCGCCCTTTAAGGGTGTGAAAATTAACCTCAGAGTCAAATAGGCACTCCCACCTTTCCGCATATAACTGCTAAAATACAAGAGACAGAAAAAATTTAATGGTACAATAATCGCTGCAAACTCGCGGTAATGAAACTTTGATGAGTTAAAAAGAAATACCTGACGAAGAAAAACTTTTTCAAAATTTTTTAACACAAGTTTGCCGCGCTTATTGAGGCATTCAACTTTTGTTTGCAACATTTCTTCCGTTCTCTTGTACTTTAGGAGTTACACGCGAAAAAGTGTTGAGCCACTCTATAAACCCGCATAGTTGCGTTCCAGTGAGTGGGAGTTCGCAGTGTTCCCTTGTGAGTAAATCTGGCGCATAAGCCCGGAGCTTCCACAACCTCCCTAATTTTACTCAATAAATAAACGCACACGAAACTACCGCGGGTACGGCATAAAGTGTGACGTGATACGAGGCAGCAGGCACTGTTTCCATTGTCCAGCAGACTGCTGCACGGCGAATCTGCATTCCGAAACGATAGCCCCGCATAAAGATCGCGCGAACGCGACCGTGAGGAGTTCCCCGAACGGTTTAACGACACCCCGGCGTCGCGGCGCAATGATTTCCCGTGCGGATATTTAAGAGAGTCGTGGAAATAAGGATAAACGACCGACGAATCGATCGCGAAACGATCTCCGGGTCGGTTAAGGCGATGAAGGAAATGATTATTGCTTCGGTATGGACGGTTTGCACGCGTTGCGACAACCGGCAACTTCTTGGGCGCCACTCGTACCTGCTACGTAGGCCACGTGGAGAAATATCGTAACGATCGTTCCTGATTTATCCATTCGCGTGTTTTAGAGCGGCGATGGGAGCGGATGACATTTACGAGCCGTTTCTGTCGTTTCGCGTGAGTTAAAGGAGATTTGGAAAAGGATTTAGGATCTGACTTCTTTTGTCGTGTACATACACATACACTGTTTATTGAAATGCATTTATTGGCGCTGTGATAAAATTGTTACAAATTTATAAATGATTGTTTTATAGTAAAGGATTAATCGACCGCGACCATAGTCGATTTCGATGGCGTTCTTTTTATCCCTCAATGATGACATCCCGTATTGAAGTCTATGGATCGTTAATTTATTAATTTGTTAATTAAACGGATTAGCCCCAATATTTAATAGAAGTACTAAATAACAATACTGTACAGAACGCGAAATACAAAGCAAAGACAAACACATAAATAAATGCCTGATAGCAGTAACACATTACATTACATTTATGGCAAGGATGTACGAAATGAGGAAATAACGGAGTGTTTAAAGGAGTTAAAATGATTGTTCTATCTGCTAACAGTTCGTGTAAATCAATTCATACGTCAGTTGCATCGAAAGTGTGCAACAATTTCACGATTCTTGCGCATGTCTTCGCAGGCCCACAATTAAATGGTACCGAGGTACTTTTCTGCTGAACTCCGTTAATTTTGTTGTTTCAGGTTACTGGACGTCACTTTCACTTTCCAAGCATCTTTGTTAATCGCCTTTCTGTAGTTCAAAGTGAGGATATTCTTCCGAATAGTCTCAGTGACCGATCGATACGAGGTTTGAAGGGAGTGTACAAAAATGTTTACAAAAATTAACATTAATTTTTTATTAATATCTCGATAACTAATAAATACCTAAAGCTGGAATTTTAGATTTAGGGTCCACACACCCTCCCCTCAAACCTCGTGTCGATCGGCCACTGGGGCCATTTAGAAGTACAGCCAAAAGGACAAGTGGAACGAAAGGTTCAAGATTCAAGGTTTAGGTACACAAGGTATATGTATAAACCTACTTCCTACAAAGGATTGAATAACACGCACTACTACGCGAAATTGGAAGACGCGGTTACTTCAAAAGCCTTGCCGAGTCTCTCACATCTAAAAAAGGCTGAGGCAGCCTCTGGCGGTGTCTTTTATTCCTTTAACAGTCACCTCTTCGTCAGTGATTCGACGCTAGCCACCATTTCATGAAGATCGAAACAGAGATTGTGTGTATTAAGTAGCGTCCAGTTGAAGCTACATACTTGGCCACATAATTTTCCACGGTTGCTGAGATGACATTCCCGATTCGTCACGCGCATTCTGCATTCGCACGGGCGAGATTTCGGTGAAGTGAAAACGCTCTCGTCCCGATGTATATTTGGGTCAGGGGCTCGTTAACTTTACTATCAAAAGAATGGACGTTGATCAACGAGAGGCAGGAATTTTCAGTCGGTAACGAACGAAAGTGGAACGTGTCGCTGCGATCTTACTTTTGATTGCGTCTCGGTTCTCCAGAATGGAAAGGATCTTACGAGAGACGCCATGGAATTCTGTGGGATCAAGGGAATCCTCTGAAAAAAATTCATATTCGCGGCATTGACTCATTTCTACGACTATTGTGTACAGTCTTAAAGCAAACGAAGGATTATCTATTCCTATTACTGATTGCAGTGGTGCACTGAGGATTGAATCTTGGGGGAACCGAGTTCGACAGATAAAAATATTTTTAATGCAAATTATAAAAGTATATTTAAAGAATAAAATCCAGTTTTTTTCTTTTTAGAAAGCTCTTGAATTACTTCTGTCGTGGTTATATTAAGGGGAGGCCTACTTAGAACGGTCAAAACAACATGCTGCTTTGGGAATATTTTTTAGAAAAACCGATAAACTTTTATTATTAAACATCTATTAGAAAGAGTACATCCTATGGATATTTCAGTATTTTTTGCGGTAAAAAGTATTGAAAGATTTGTGAGTTATAGGCGCCCTTTTTCTACGCGCTTTGCGCAATTCAAAATTGAAAATGCGATTTTTTTTTGATAATATATGAAATTATCTAGACGCTATCGGGCCCGATTTTGGAAAAATTATTTTGAGACAAAATCGATATTTGGCAAAAAGTCGCTCGTTTTTGGAGTTTAAAAAAATTTAGGTAAAATACGAAAAGCTCCCGCTAGCACTTCGATTTTTAACCCTAAAATAAGCCTGCAAAGTCTCGAGTAAATAGGTTCATTAATTTGTGAGTTATGTATATCATCAATTTTCAAAACCTGATTTTGAGGAAAACGCGTTTAAAGTTTTGGGTCTCAGCACTACACCGATGAACACAATTTCAGGGAATGTAAAACATCGATTTTTCAAAAATTTCTAGGTACGCCTACCCCTTAAACTCCTTTTTCCTCTTTATTTGGGGGGTGCCAGAGACCCTTCCCCCCCCCCTGGTTATGCCGCTGACTGATTATGAGATACCTACAATTTACCTGTATTCCTATGGAAGCATCCAAATAACTTTTTTTTAATAAATGACTGTTGGTTAACGATTGATGTAACACGATTCACCCTCCATGGTGCGTCTGCACCCCAAACATCTTCAATTATCGAGTACATACATGAATTATTTAATTATGCTCTTGACTCGTCTGTCTCGACTTTTAAATCACTTGCGAGCATCAAATCCCCGATTTAATAAACTGCAATCGAAAATGCTGCGAGCGTTGTTTATATGTTTTCGATTTTCATTTTACTCTCACGGCGTTACCTCGACACCGTTACTCGATTTCTAGGCGAAAGTCTTTCCTATAGATAGCAGCCACGACCTAGACACATGTTCCCAGAGAGAATCCTCGTACTCTCTGCGTGAAACTTACCCCGCTGACCTTCGTGAAATTACTAGGCATCGTGACTGGCTCGTTAAAGTCATTGACGTGCGGATTTTTACCGCTGCTTTCAACGTATACCAATTATCACGCCCCTCCCCCGCTGCGGACAATTACCAAAGATGATCCACACAGTGTGCCGATACTCGTGCGCAGCTAATTAAAATTCACAATCTCAATTCTTTCTTCGACCACGTAATTTCCGACCGCCGTACCAGACTTTCTCGAAAGTTCCTCGAACAAAAAACTAGGCATAGATTAAAGATAAGAAACCCCATTTCCTGGAACAGTCACACCGAACTCAATCCGCAATCTCCTTCAATCTGAAATCCCCAATTGCCTCAGCCGCGCGCTTCTAATATCCCCTAGAAAATCCGCTCGGTCTGCGAGGAAATGAGTACGTTTAACTGAAGAAATTCTCATCATGAGAGCGTGCAGTTGGGAGAAAGGAGAGTCGAGAGTGAGCTGCGGGAGAGAAAACTCTGCACAGAGAATCGACCTGGCGAGCGAACTGTACCTAATGATGAAACTTAGGGAGATTTATAGTCTGCCATGAGAATAAATCTGCTGGACGAAAATGATTGCGATTCGACAGAAAAAAATCGGCTTACTGAAAACGTCGATGCGCGTCGTGAATCGTTTAACCGATTTTTCTGGAGACGTTAGATCTCTTTCACGTCGAACCGTCGTGTTCACCGATGGCTATAAACGAGACCAGACGTTTTACGGCTATTTCAAGATTTCTGGAATGCGATCCAATTTACGATAACGATCGTTACCCCGATGCACGTTGCGTGGAGCGCTCGTCGGCCCTTGCAGAGTGAAGACAACTGCAGGGAACGTTCATATGCCATCCACGCGATCCCTACTGACAGGCTTCAAGGATCGTTGGAGACTCCGCTCCTGGATATTTTCGTTCGCAAAGATCCCCCAGGTGCTCGTTAACTTCGTTCGTAATCGAATTGGGCAAGTCAATTAAACGGAGCTGCTGTTGAGCACTCGGGGATCTAAAAAGCCTCTATCGATGTCCACTTAAAATGATCGAAACTACTAGATGTGAGCATCCAGTTTTTCGCCGGTTCGCTGGAAAGCCAAAGTCCTCGAGCTACTCCGCCATGAATAACGCATAAAGTTCGTAGGATAATCATACCGTTGGATCTCGCGTAATTTACTCGGCCGTAAAGCACCGCGAGGATTCAATTAATACACGAGTAACCACGGACCTCTGGATATACCGAGGTGAAGGACAACGCCGTTACCGGGCTCGCGTAGTAATTCCTAAAATTATGCAAACGGCTCGCCCGTCGTAGCACCTTTTACGACGCAGCCGCGTAACGGAACCGAGTTTTACCGAAATTGTGAAGAGAGTTCCCTGTTTGGACGAGGATCACGCGGATGGAGGAAGCTCGAGGTTAATTACGAGCCAGTGGCTGATTTTGCAACGATAATCGGTCTCGATTGGGTGCTGCCGGCGAAAGTAGTCGTGACTTTGCCGGGCCTCCTGTGTCGAAACGGTAACGGAAGCTGTAATCAACCAGTTCGGACGAAAATTGTGCGATTTAATTGCATGGCCTTTAGTGCGGTAAAAATGATTCACCGCAACACACGTTATCTTATCGCAGAAGTTATGATCCCTTTTCTCGGTGTCTACATATGAAGAGGAAATATAAAAATATGTAAACAGAATTCTGTTAAACAATTTGATTAAAAATGCACTAAAAACTAAAAAATAATTTTTTTCCTGTGCTACAATTTCGATGGTGATTTTTCACTTTAAATAAAATCGTGGAGCAGGATATCTCACAACAAATTCATTTCGACGCTTGATGCTGTATTAAATTGATTCATATTCTGTTATGAAACATCCTGCGCCACGATTTTATTTAAAATGAAAATACACCATCGAAATTGTAGTACAAGAAAAGAATTATTTTTCTAGTGCATTTTTGATAAAATCGTTTAACATAAATTTTTTTATAGATTTTTTTATTTTCTAGTTGTTAGTGTTTATGGATTTACATTTCGCACCTCCGACTTCTTTCAAACATCTTTTATTTAATTAACAGAGGCTTTTTGTCGGTTTCCTAAAAAACACGAGTGGCTGATTTCAAGTCGTTTGGATTTGTGGTCATGGGTTATATTTATTGCTGACTGGCATCCAAACTACGCACGCCTGAAAAGTTTTAAGATAGTTGGATTGGTGGAAGTGGGTTAAAGTTGAGTTGCTAGTTTTGACCGTATGGTCAAATGTATATACAAACATACAAACAAACAGAGATCGTAGCTGAATTAAATCGTTTATTAAAAACAGGGAATGTCACTGCAACAGCTTTATCGAGAAAATTGAGTGTATTGTTCCAGTGCAGAGGGAACAAATGACAAAATACATGTTATTAACCAATAGTTTTTAACCACCCTGCTGGAACTGCCAGTTAGAACCGCATTAAAAAAATTTAAATCCGGATTTTCTTCCCGTAAATTGCAGATTGAACCAGATGAAATATTTTCTATCGGTTTCAAACCGGATATGCATGTGAAAATCTTGATGGTATTTATCTGTATTTCCTAGCACAATTTGTCCTCAGTTCTGCTCAGATTTACACGAAGTAACTCGCATATTACTATAGTAAACTTCTTGAGTAACTTTATTTATTTTTTAAGCTGATTCTATCTTGAAATCCAGATCCTAATCAAAATGGAATCTATTGGCCTTTTCAAATTATTTTGCTACCAGTTCTTACACCTATCGTATTTTCTATAATACACTAGTCAGGTTATTAAAAATATTTTTCTTTATGTTATAGATAAAACTTGGGAATATTTTTCCGTGGACAAGAACTTGCAGTGGGACAAATGATGGAAAGCTGTTAACCTCAACAATGAATATAAGAAGACATTCAGAACAAAATGCTGCATCCTCTACTAGTCTACAAAGTTAGTCTACTATTCTATCACAGTTCCCGCACATCCTAACGCAATTTCAACATGGTTGCTACCTCAATTCCAAACCGTTTCTCAACATTATTCCTACCCTATGCCCACTAATTATTCCTATCATCGACGAAGTGCTCTATGTTCCTACATCTTTTCCACGCGCAAAGTTGATTTCACTATCCTTGCATGTAAATTTTTTATTTTTTTTTTTATTCTAAATACACGAAGTAAAGGTTAAATTGGAAAGCTAATTTAATTCTTTATTCGTTTTACGTGAAATTATATTGTAACACCTATCGTATTTTCTATAATACACAAGTCAGGTTATTACAAATATTTTTCTTTATGTTATAGATAAAACATTGGAATATCTCTCCGTGGACAGGAACTTGCAGTGGGACAAATGATGGAAAGCTGTTAACCTCAACAATGAACATAAGAAGACAGTGATTTTATATATACAGTGAAGTGATTATATAGACTAAGAGTGAAATTATATTTGTTATTTATATATTTATATAAATAATGATTTGTACATGATTGTATCACTTTTTTGTAATATTTTGAACATGCTTTAAAGAAAATAAAGAGAAAAATACTATACAAAACTGTGTTATCATTGAAAAAAACCTTCTTCCTACGAAAAATTGCACAAAATTGCAAAACTCGATTTCTAACGAGAACGCACAATGTTGCAAACCGAAATTGGGCTTCTCGCGAAAAACGCACAAAGTTGCAAAGGCCAAAATTTTCGCAACATTGTTGCAAATGAAATTGGGGTGTTCGAGAAATAAAATCCGGATTTGCAACTTTGTGCGTTTTCGCGGGGAGCTCAACAAAGTTGCTAACCGAAATTTGACTCCCCGCGAAAATGTAACAAAGTTGCAAAGGACAAAATTTTTGCAACAATGTTGGAAATGAAAATGGCCTGTTCGGAGGAAAAAAACCCGGTTTGCAACTTTGTTACATTTTCGTGAGGCGTCCAAATCCGGTGAAATCGGAATAGTCTGAATATGATATTGGAAGATTTGGCGTTCAACAAAGTTGCTAACCGGAATCTGACTCCCCGCGAAAACTCAACAAAGTTGCAAACCGAGTTTTTTTCTTGCGAACTGGCCATTTTCGTTTCCAACATTGTTGCAAAAATTTTGACCCTTGCCACATTGTTACATTTTCGCGGGGCGTCCAAATCCGGTGAAATCGGAATAGTCTGAAGATGATATTGGAAGATTTGGCGTTCAACAAAGTTGCTAACCGGAATCTGACTCCCCGCGAAAACTCAACAAAGTTGCAAACCGAGTTTTTTTCTTGCGAACAGGCCATTTTCGTTTCCAACATTGTTGCAAAAATTTTGACCCTTGCAACATTGTTACATTTTCGCGGGGCGTCCAAATCCGGTGAAATCGGAATAGTCTGCAGATGATATTCGAAGATTTTGGCGTTCAACAAAGTTGCTAACCGGAATCGGACTCCCCGCGAAATCTCAACAAAGTTGCAAACCGAGTTTTTTTCTTGCGAACAGGCCATTTTCGTTTCCAACATTGTTGCAAAAATTTTGACCCTTGCAACATTGTTACATTTTCGCGGGGCGTCCAAATCCGGTGAAATCGGAATAGTCTGAAGATGATATTGGAAGATTTGGCGTTCAACAAAGTTGCTAACCGGAATCTGACTCCCCGCGAAAACTCAACAAAGTTGCAAACCGAGTTTTTTTCTTGCGAACAGGCCATTTTCGTTTCCAACATTGTTGCAAAAATTTTGACCCTTGCAACATTGTTACATTTTCGCGGGGCGTCCAAATCCGGTGAAATCGGAATAGTCTGCAGATGATATTCGAAGATTTTGGCGTTCAACAAAGTTGCTAACCGGAATCGGACTCCCCGCGAAATCTCAACAAAGTTGCAAACCGAGTTTTTTTCTTGCGAACAGGCCATTTTCGTTTCCAACATTGTTGCAAAAATTTTGACCCTTGCAACATTGTTACATTTTCGCGGGGCGTCCAAATCCGGTGAAATCGGAATAGTCTGAAGATGATATTGGAAGATTTTGGCGTTCAACAAAGTTGCTAACCGGAATCTGACTCCCCGCGAAAACTCAACAAAGTTGCAAACCGAGTTTTTTTCTTGCGAACTGGCCATTTTCATTTCCAACATTGTTGCAAAAATTTTGACCCTTGCAACATTGTTACATTTTCGCGGGGCGTCCAAATCCGGTGAAATCGGAATAGTCTGAAGATGATATTGGAAGATTTTGGCGTTCAACAAAGTTGCTAACCGGAATCTGACTCCCCGCGAAAACTCAACAAAGTTGCAAGCCGAGTTTTTTTCTTGCGAACTGGCCATTTTCATTTCCAACATTGTTGCAAAAATTTTGACCCTTGCAACATTGTTACATTTTCGCGGGGCGTCCAAATCCGGTGAAATCGGAATAGTCTGAAGATGATATTGGAAGATTTTGGCGTTCAACAAAGTTGCTAACCGGAATCGGACTCCCCGTGAAATCTCAACAAAGTTGCAAACCGAGTTTTTTTCTTGCGAACAGGCGATTTTCGTTTCCAACATTGTTGCAAAAATTTTGACCCTTGCAACATTGTTACATTTTCGCGGGGCGTCCAAATATCTTACCTAAATACTTACCATATCTTGCGTGATCATAAGCCGATTGGTTCTTAAGAGTTGAGCAATGTAGAAGTAGTGTGACGTAGTGTATTGAAGTCAATAAAGTTGGAAAGTAGGGAATGGCATGTTTAAAACAGTGCGTTAATGTAAAGATTTTTAAAAGCAGCTCAGTGTGGAAAGATCATTTTAGGTGTTCTTTTTATCTTGTCTTTTATATATGACTTGGAATCGGAAGGAGCAAGTAGTGGAAGGAAGGCTCGTTAAATAATAATAGTCTTTTATCACATAACTGCATTTTATTGAAATAAGTGAAATGCGATACAATGAAATCTTACAAATGCGTTCGTAATATAGTATGTGCATGTGGTATGTACTTCATAATTCAGATAGATCCGAAATGCAGCAAATGATCGCTTTTAACGCCTTTTATTCCCCCAAACCCATGTTTCAGGCCAGATTGTGTCGGTATACAGCGCGCGGCATTACTCGTGTCTACCCCTGTAACAAAGTAAAGAAAAATGTAAACTATTGTAAATAAAAAATGGAGGGAAGTTGTACCGTAGAATTGAAACTCCCCACTTGTTTCGCAAATTTCATCATTTTCTACAACGTTTTTCATCCGTTTAGCTCCTTGCATTCTGTGCTCCTGATCCCGAAGCAAAAAGTATCAAGCGTTCGCAATCAAAGTTGGTGGCCCAATAATTGAACGATCTCGTCTTCTTTCTGTGTTTCTGTTAACTCAAGCGTATTTCCTGATCCGAACAATCTCGGCGTTTTAGTTTACAGTTGAGAATACCGCCCTATATCTCGCGGCACACATCACTACCGCAAGAGGAGTTGCCAGTATTGCAACATTCATCGTTTTTCTCCTTACTCTTCATTTATACTTATATAATCGTTGTGTCACTGATTTATCACCATCCAGCCCAAACCGTTGACCCTAGAAACATGAAATTCGGAGGATATATTCATTTTGCAACGTAGCTGCTCGATTAGAAGGGATTTTTTGAAATCCTATCCCTAAGAGGGTGAAAGGGGTGAAATGTATTTTCTTGAACTCTGCAATATCTCTTAGGCCTGATTAGATATTGTTGGAATATGTACAACGATAGACTGTTCCTAGAGTTAGAGTGTCAGGGACTTTAAGGACCCGGTAATTTATGAGTTTCCTTTATTTCGCTACAGGAGACCCAAAAGAGGGGAAAACGGTCTTCTCGACCCCTGCACTTCTCAGTCCGAGAAAACCCTCTGAACGGATAACTTGTATCGCGCTAAAGACAGTATTCTTTCTATTACTTTTGGTTTAAGTTTTATACAGTTCTTATTATTACTATACTGACGTTCGACTGTGTAACATTTATTTTCTTGAATAAATAAACATTATATTCTAACAGGTTATGGGCCCAGTCCCGATCGCCAGTGTAGTGATTATAAAGTGAAGACAGTATAAGACATTAAAGTGCGTCGTTTAATTTAAAAGTGTGAAGTTAAAAACTGTCACAATGGCTGAAGGTTTTCGGTTTAACATCCAGAAACTCAATAGTGAGAACTACTCAGTGTGGATTTATAAAGTTGAACTCTTGCTAATAAAGGATCATTTGTGGGATGTCATAACTAAGGATAAGCCTAACACTGCAGACGCTGCATGGTCATCAAAGGATGATCAAGCGCGTGCTACAATTGGTTTATTGGTAGAAGACAATCAGTTGCAGCACATTAGGAACGCTAAGACAGCGCGGGAAGCGTGGGATGCACTAAAAGGATATCATCAAAAGGCCACTTTGACAAGTAAAGTACTTTTGTTAAAGCGGATATGCAGAACGGTATTAAAAGAGGGTGGTGATATGGAAGAGCACATCACAGTTTTTTCGAATAATGTAGATCGATTGACAGCTCTCGGACAGGAATTGCCAGATAATCTTGTTGCTGCGATGTTACTTGGAAGTTTACCCGAATCTTATGAGACTCTTGTAACGGCTTTAGAGAGTAGACCCGAAACTGACCTTACTTCTCAGCTCGTAAAAAGTAAATTAGTCGACGAGTATAAAAGGCGTAAAGGAGCAAAGGACACGAGGGATAATTCGGAAAGAAATGAAGCAGCATTAAAATCAAGCGTTAAAGAAAAATGCGATATACAGGCTAAGAAGAATTGTTTCTTTTGTAAGAAGCTAGGACATTTTAAAAGTGAATGTTTGAAATACAAATCGTGGAAGAGCAAAAAGGAAAAAGCTCATAAAGTCTCAGACGATAAATCTTCTACAGATTGTTGTTTTTACGCTAAGGCATCCGAAATTTCAGAAGAGGCACATCTAGTACAGACAAAAGGGAAAGCGGATACTTGGGTTGTCGACTCTGGTGCAACGGGCCACATGGTCACATCGAAGGATTTTTTCCGGGATTTTGACGCAAACAGAAAAGGCCAAGTGTGTCTTGCAGATGAAAAGAAACTAGCCAAAGTGCAAGGCATCGGTTCAGGGATCATAAAATGCGTAGCGGACTCAGGAAAGGTTGCCGAGATACAGATGCGCGACGTGCTGTACGTTCCGACCCTAGGTTCTAATTTATTGTCGGTAAAGAAACTGACGAAAGAAGGATACAGCCTTAATTTTAAAGAAGACCGCTGCCAAATTATAAAGAATGGAGAATTGCAGGCAACAGCAAAACTTTCTCCAGATTTATATTATCTAAGTGCGGTGGAAAAGGCTTGTACGGTCAATGGAACCATAAACATGGGTCATACAGAGCTTTGTCAGCATGCTTGGCATCGACGTTTTGGACACCGTGACCCAACGGCAATTAAAGACCTGGCCGAAAAGGACTTAGCAACAGGTATTACAATCAAGGATTGTAAAATGCGAGTGACCTGTGAATGCTGCATTAAAGGAAAGATGGCACGCATTCCTTTCCCGAAGGAATCGATGAATAGGAGTCATTCGTTTTTAGATTTAATTCATACGGACGTTTGCGGACCCATGCAGACGATAACGCCGGGAAATAAGCGGTACATTTTAACGATCATTGATGATTTCTCGAGGTATTCTAAGATATGTCTTATGAGTCATAAAAGTGAAGCAGCAACATTCATTAAAGAATTTGTGGAATTAGTGAAAACACAATTTCAAAAGAAACCGAAAAGGATAAGATCTGATCAAGGAAGGGAGTATGTTAACAATGATCTTCAGGAATATTTGAAAAAGGAAGGCATACAAGTCCAGTACACAGCTGCATATTCTCCGCAACAAAACGGTGTTGCAGAGCGGAAGAATAGGTCATTGCTAGAAATGGCTAGATGTATGCTGTTAGATGCAAATTTGGAAAAGAAATACTGGGGTGAAGCAGTAAATACAGCAAACTATTTACAAAATAGGTTACCAACAAAAGCAACAGACAAAACCCCATATGAGTTATGGTTTTCAAGAAAGCCAGATGTGAAGAATCTACACATATTTGGATGTGAAGCCTATGCGCATATTCATAAGGAACAAAGGAGAAAATTAGATGACAAGGCTGAGAAACTAATTTTCATCGGTTATTCAGAGGAATCGAAGGCGTTTCGTCTATTAAATAAACAGACAAACATGATCAAGATAAGCCGAGATGTAATATTTCTCGACAAAATTCAAGAAAAGAAAAAGGATCACGAAACGCACGACGAAATAATTTTTTCAAATACGGAGACTCATCATGAAGAGGACCATGGATCTGCACGAGAGGATCATCATGAAGATGAATCATCATTGGAAGATGAATCAAGTGTAGATGATTTTCATTCGACAGGTGAAATAGACAGTGACAATGTTGAACATTCGCAAAGTGAAGTGGTAGAACAAACAGGGTGCAGACGATCTGAAAGATCGAATAGAGGAGTACCACCGGACAGGTATATGGCTAATTTAAATTTAATTAAAAATGAAGAAAGTGAACCGCGAAGTGTTAAGGAAGCACTATCAAGTTTTAACAAAAACAAGTGGAAGAAAGCGATGGACGAGGAAATTAATTCGCTAAATGAAAACGGTACGTGGGATATTGTGCCAATACCAAAAGACAGAAATCTTGTTACCTGTAAGTGGGTTTTTAAGACTAAGTGTAGTGCAGATGGAAATACTGAGAGATATAAGGCTCGACTTGTTGCGCGAGGTTTTTCTCAAAAGTATGGAGTCGATTATGATGAAGTTTTTGCGCCTGTTGTGCGGCAGACAACTTTTCGAACCTTTCTTACATTCGCAGGTATAAAGGGGATGGTTATAAAGCACTTCGACGCGAAGACTGCTTTTCTAAATGGAAAAATTTCGGAAACCATTTACATGAAGCAACCCGAAGGCTACGTTATTCCAGGTAAAGAAAATCATGTTTGCAGATTAAACCGAGGAATTTACGGATTAAAACAGTCAGCGAAGGTATGGAATGATCAACTCAATAATTTACTTAAAAAGTATGGATTCATAGAGAGCAAAGCTGATCCGTGTTTATACATGAAAAATGATAACGGAAAAATGATTTATCTTATCATTTATGTTGACGACATTTTAATTGCTGGAGGAAATATAAAGGAAATTAACGAAACAGCCGATTTCTTGAAGGAGCATTTTCGCCTTAATGATTTAGGAATTTTAAAGCATTATCTAGGCATTGAAATTCGACGAGATAAAGACGGGTTTTATTACATCAAACAAACCAAATACATCGAAAAGGTTTTAAATAGATTTGGCTTAAAAGATGCAAAAATTTCCAGCACACCTTTAGATGAAGGATATGCAAAAATAAGGGACCAGGAGCCTTCAATGGAGAAGAATGAAAAGTATCAGCAATTAATTGGGGCTTTGTTATATTTAGCAGTAAACACTCGACCGGATATTGCTGCAAGTGTCACAATATTAAGTCAGCAGAATAAGCAACCTACAGTAGTGGATTGGACAGAGGCAAAAAGGGTCGCCCGGTACCTGAAAGGGACGAAGGATTATGAACTAAGGCTAGGTCATCGAAATGGGCAAAAAGGACTTGTTGGTTTCGCTGACGCTGATTGGGCTCAAAACAGGGAGAACAGAAAGTCAATTAGTGGCTATTTATTTCAATATTATGGATCTTCAATAAGCTGGGGCTGCCGGAAGCAGGCATGTGTTGCACTCTCTTCGACGGAAGCAGAATATGTTTCACTTGCGGAAGCAGCGCAGGAAGGAATATGGATTCGCCGTCTTCTTGAAGATTTCGAAGGAACAATTTTAGAGCCAACAATCATCTTTGAAGATAATCAAAGTTGCCTCAAACTTATCTCTAATAAGAAATTTAGTCACAGGACAAAACATATAGACACTAAGTTCCATTATGTTAAAGATTTAAAGGATAATGGGATTATGGACTACAAATACTGTCCAACGGATCAAATGCCTGCCGATTTATTGACAAAACCTTTAGGAAAAATAAAGTTAAAAAATATGGCAGAGCGATGCGGGTTGATTGTTCAGCAATTTAATACAGTCTAATTATCGTTGAGGAAGGGTGTTGGAATATGTACAACGATAGACTGTTCCTAGAGTTAGAGTGTCAGGGACTTTAAGGACCCGGTAATTTATGAGTTTCCTTTATTTCGCTACAGGAGACCCAAAAGAGGGGAAAACGGTCTTCTCGACCCCTGCACTTCTCAGTCCGAGAAAACCCTCTGAACGGATAACTTGTATCGCGCTAAAGACAGTATTCTTTCTATTACTTTTGGTTTAAGTTTTATACAGTTCTTATTATTACTATACTGACGTTCGACTGTGTAACATTTATTTTCTTGAATAAATAAACATTATATTCTAACAGATATCAATTTGGTTTTTACTTCGAAAGGTTACCCACACAAATGCCTAAAAACCACATATATAAATGTTCGTTAAGCAAATGTTACTTTACAAAAATTACTTAAAGAAACCGGTATAAAAGTGATTTCCTTTCATTATTCTGCCGTAACGGAACTGGGGTATTTTACTAAGTAGTCTTCAATAAATTGGCCACCGTTGCAACACGCAGTCGAGTCCATCTTCCTTGGGCCACGATCGGTTAAGCGATATTTTCGCGTTCGCGGAAGAGGATTCCAATAAAGCATCGAGGCGACGGCGTCCCATGCGGTCACGTGCAAGAATGCGATTCCTCGGGAGCATCGATCCGCCCGTTCGCGAGTTAATTAACGTACGCGGTGTCCCCTTGGTAATAATTAAGAAGCGAGAAAGCACGTAGATGATATCATTACACGCCCACGGATGCATTCGCCACGGCACGACAATTCGTACGTACGTTTTCGCAATTAAATCGATGCACCGCTGAGCGTCGATTCAATTAGTTTAATTGAGACGTGGCCATGCTCGTTCCGCAACGATTCACTTTATTAAGACACTTTTCTGCCTTCATCACGGCGACGCGCGCTAATAAACAACAGTCTCATCAAATTAACGTTTGCTTTTCATTTATTCGATACAGACGATTCTGATGTACACTGTCCGAACTAATTTCCAATATAGATTACTGTCCTATTTATTGTAATCCATACGTCCTTCACTGGCAATAAAGATACACGAGGTCGTGAAGCTTCCCCCGAAATCAGAAAAACAAGCAGAAACTCATTATTATTATCAAAATAAAAGGAAGTAATTGAAACACAACTCTGTATGTAGGTATCCAAATAAAAAACAAAGTATAGAAAGAATGTTTCCAATTTCCAACCTTCCACTGAAATTGCTCTATTTGTCTGCGGCTTCACCTCAGTAATGCAGACATTTCTCAAATACATTTTGTCCCTCGCACCGACCATCGTTCCTTTCTCGAACCTTTAAGTCCGAGACTTTGATAAAACGAGCCGAACGTACCGTCACGTTCGGACTTTCGCCCTTATCTGGCTACCCGGTTTGCAAATTTATTTGCGCGTCCCATGCGAACGCGGCACGATTAATCAGGAACTGAAGGCATACGAGGTGTCGCATGCCTAATTCAACAAACGCTGGTCACAAAGGAACAGAAGGGAAGAGAAAATGCGATTTACGACAACGTTTACTGACAAAAGAAAGAGAAACTTCTTACAGTAGTTGAGTTTACATAGGATAATTCGATTGCATCTTTTTTTTGTGTTGCGGAAGATGGAACGAAGAATGTGTATATACGCTTGGATTGCAAACTACGCGGAGAGTAACATCGTGATAACATCGGGAATCGAGAGCCTCGCTTCCCTGCGATAATGCGGAAGCGGGGTCGCGATAACCTCGAGGGGAAATCGACGTGTATAAAATACAAAACATATTAAAAATAACCGACCGACAATGGCGGGGCTTTAATCGGCTCTGAGGAGCTCTCGTAATATAAAAAGATAGAGGAGAGAAGGTAGTACGCAGATATCACAATACAGAATAAATTTACACGCGCTTCCATGCTAATTGTATTAATATTAATAAGGACCAATCGCCACCCCAGACGCGTCGAGACAGACTAGAATGATTAAGAATAAAACCGACGATTGGAAACTTACAAACGTACATGCTTAATTATCGATCAATCGGGTATCAATGATAATACAGGCGATAATAATAATCCTCGATACGATTACGATTATAGGGCGATGATGGAGGAGGTTCGTCCATTTTTTTTTTTAGCTTTTTGATTGACGCGGTGCGTTATAGCGATGCGATTTTATGTACACGTGCTTCGAAATGGGAAACTGTCGCGATGCAAGGCATATAAGACGAGTACAGATTGACGCGATACGTCATTGTTGCTGTACCAAACGATTAATTGTTTCGTGATGAGATGTATAATTGATCGTTCGTATAACGGGGTTTCTTATTGGCGGAGGGTAATTTCGTTGGAATCCAGACTCCTGTGCAATTCCATAACTACTGTTGTTAAATAAAAACATAACTCAAAGACGCAAATTTTATTTCAGCAATGAGACTGGTGTCTCCGTTGTATAAGAAACGCCGATAGGAACGAACATTTAATGACTGGCGCATTAATTGAAAAACGCTAGATACATAATAATACTAAACGAAATACTTAGACCTTTTTAAGCTTCTTCCCCGTGTTCGAAATACAGTGAAGAATGTCTGTCGCCCTTAACTATACAGACTGTAGATTACTTCTGTCTGTCGTCCTTAACTATACAGAATGTAGATTACTTTATCTCCTTAGTTGCATTGCTATCATTTTCTCTAGTTTCGTGCAAAGCGATCTCGCCTGCTTCTAAATGCCAAAACTGCTCACACACACACACACACATGCCATTTCACACTTTCACGATCTCACATGACACATTACAGAATGTTTGTCTCTTTCCACGAGTGTCATACTGAAGTATTAAATATTAGCACTTCTGTGAATCTTGCGAGCACCTTGAGGAGATTGCCTCTGGAAAATATTCTCGAGAGGATTCAAAAACAAGAGTATCATTGCGAAAGGTGATCTCAATGTTTGCAAAATGAATCAACAGCTTCTGAACCTGTCGAAATATTCTTTTCCACGAAATTTTGCTTCTCTTATCTGTTATTTTAATACAAAATATTCCAGCACTGCGCTATGGACGGAGTCTGATTTCGCTTTAACTATCGATGAATGAATCAAGCAGTTCATTTCATAATATCTCGAGCAGCGTGATTAATATTCTTTTACCTCTATTTATTGTAATCAATATTGAATGATTTTGGCTTGCGAGTCTTTTCACCGAATACACTTCACTGTGCACGGAAATCTATTAAGTAACGTCACAAATTGAAGAACATATACCCAAATAAAGAAGCTACCTGTCCCATTGAAATATACCTTGCCTAACCAGACTCAGAACATGACGGCGCCCTATTCGATCGAGACCCCAAAATATTACGCAAAGAACTGCCTCGCGTCTTCATCAATCACCCTCATTCTTCGAGCTCATCCACCTGTGCCTCAACATTCCACTCGTACAAACAGAATAACACACAACCCAAGCTGACTATAATACCGTACACATTACTCCATAAAAAGAGAGAACACCGATGCATAAATCACGCACGCGCATACATCCAACAATCCCCAATTTCCGACGTCTCCAAACTCGATCGGAAAAGTCAATCATCTCGGACAGTTCGGGAACAACTGCATGCTCACCGCGTCCGTCTCGTTCCGCGCCAAATGCGCGGCAAATCCCATCCGGCCAGACGATTAAATCTAACCGCGTCGATCGATCGCGCATCGACCTGTCGGGATTCATGGCTCCCCCCACCCGGATCCAAGAAGATCAGCATAAGCGAGACGTTTTCTGAGCGATTTCCCGGGCTGATTATCAGTCAGTGCACTCGGAGGCGAAGCTCTCGAGGTCCACGTAATGTCCGTTCAGATTGTCCTCGAGCAGCTGCGCCAGGTCCCTCCTCAGGGTCTGGAATTCCGGCCTGCGGTCTGGATCGGCGTGCCAGCATCGGGATATCACCCTGAACAGCTCGCTTCGGCAGTGCGAAGGCCTCTCCAGCCGATAACCGTTCTGCACGTTCCGCATCACCTCCCGTGCCGTCATGTCCGGGTACGGTGTCGAACCTGTGGACACAGTATTTTTCCCGTCACTGACAGCCTGCAGGTAATGAGCAGCGACGCTCCGAGGCGACTCACTTCCGCTTCCGGTTAACAGAATGTCACATAATTGCGGGGATAAAGGAACGTTGAAATAGAATATAGATGTTGCGAACAGTGGCGGATTTAAGAAAAAAGGGCCCAGGTGACAAACATTCCGCGGGGTCCATTTTTCGAGGAAATGAAAAGGTAGTTTACTAAAACCGGGCAAGTGTAGTAGTACGAAAAAGAATGTAGGATATGTAACAGAAATAAAAATTAATATTATTTATCAAATTAAATTCATTTAAAAAAGAACTAGATATCATTAAACCCGAATAACATTTCACCCCTAATTATAAATTTATAATTATGATTCTACATAAAAAATAATTTATAATTAGCTCTCTTAGCTTCGAGATTATTATATTTAGGGGGGGCAGGGGCCCAGACGGCAACTGCTCATCAGCCGCCCTGTTAAATCCGCCACTTGCGAATATTTGGGACACAAAGCAAATTCTGTATTATAATAGAAAGCTTACCTAGAGTGACGATCTCCCACATCAGGATCCCAAAGCTCCAGACGTCGGTCTTCGTGGTGAAGAGGGAGTAAATTAAAGACTCGGGTGCCATCCACCTGATGGGCAGGGCGTTCCTGCCGTGTCTGGTTTCGATCACCTCCCCGTCCTCGTTCGCGAATCTGGACATGCCGAAGTCCGCGATCTTGCACAGCTTGTTGTGATCCACCAGCACGTTCCTCGCGGCGAGATCCCGATGGATGATCTGCGAAAACCATGGGCACGGGTACATCAGCGACCGCCTCTTTCCTTTTCTCCCGAAGGGACCGCAGGTGGACGTCCTGTTACGCAACCGCTGTGACGCGGCCTCGCGTGACAGAACACGCGAAATCGTATCCTTCGACTGGTCGCGAGCAGCCAGGAAACTCGACCTTCCCGACCATACCACCCTATCCGGGCGAGTTTACGAGACGAATTTTACGACGATGAGGAATCCAATCGCATAGATGGCGTAATACAGCGGCAACGTCGCGCTACTGCTTCTTATTATTTATTACACACGCGTGATTTATCGCGTGTTTATCGACGCGCGCCGATGCCCGCCACGGAAGCTCGGCTTTGATTTATTTCGCGTTTACCGTGGGGCCAAAGCCAGTGAAACGGAATTGACGGGTAAGCAACTGCGGGACATTTAATTATGGCCCGATGGGGAAATCGAGGAATAACTTTAAATATCGAGGTACTTCAGTCTTCTGTGATTTTTCAGTCAATTATGAGCGAAATTCTATGAAATGGTCAAGAGTAAAGTTCGAAGACCCTTGCAGCTTCTATTACGCGATTAGGGTAAATCCGGGAGACGCGGTCGAGCTGGAGAGTTGGTTGAGTGACTATATTCAGGCTCTACATCTGTGTATATGTAAAAGTGTGTAAGGTTCTAAACAATTAATTCTCTAAAAATCAACTGTTTCGACCAACTCTCCCGCCCGGCCGCGTCTCCCGGATTTACCCTATAGAGATTATACACGCCTAGAAAAAATTAAAGGGACACTATAATTTCCCGAAAATTTTGGTCATTTTCAAAACCCTTTCTTTTGATCTCGCGGCTTTTGTTCAATGTTATTTTAGTAAAAAAAGATTTCAAAAATTTAAGAAAAACATTTTTATCGGTTTGTGTGGTGCTGATGCCAGTTATCGAAGTACAGGTTTTGTCATTGTCAGGAGTTTGAATAAAAATGCTTTTCTTAAATTTTTTAGATCTTTTCTTTTTACTAAAATGACGTTGAACTAACAAGAAAAACGTGCAACAATCGTTCAAAAGTCGCAAGATCAAAAGAAATGGTTTTTCAATTTTTCAGATCATATCGCATGTTTGACCATCAAGGACATACGGAAAAAAAATCTGATTGGTCCAACCTTGTACACAGTGTATACGGGTTGTCTTAGCTCGCAAAAAACGTGGACACTTGAATGATTCCCTGATTTTCCTTGAACTGGCATCATGATTACCGAAAAATGGTAAATATGTAATTTTGGGGATCAGTTTAAAATGGATTTTATACGATGCAAAAAAACCTCACTTAAATGGCAACTAAAGGTTTTGAAAGGATAATTTCTTAGCTTTCCAAAACACTCCTGAAAATTTTTTTACGATCATGCGTTCGCAAGTTATAGGTGTTCAAAGTGAAAAGTTCCTTTTTTGCTTTGATGGCGGATAACTCGGTCAATAAAAATCATACAACATAGCACAAAAAAACGAAATTACAGAGAAATGTTTGCTTTATAAGAGCCCTCCATTGGATTTATCTGAAAAAAATTTTTTTGGCCCGTGGATATGTCCAAACTTGGCAAAAATTTCTGAAACTTTGTTTCCTGCGCATCATCTTGATAAAACAGTATCATAATGGACGAAGAAAAAAAATTGAGTGGTGGTTTCAAAAACTAGAGACTTCAAGCGTTAAAATGCTTCTTTAAATATTTTTTGCGACCATTTTTCGCGAAGATACAGCCATTTGAAAATTACCAAAATTTTCGGGAAATTATAGTGTTCCTTTAATTTTTTCCAGGAGTGTATATTTTCCGTATTCAATTATCGTCGAGTTCCTACAGCTGTGATATGAAAATGAAAACTATAGAACAAGTTTCTAAGCCACTGAAAACAATATATTTTTTCGTTAATCCTAAATGTACGCCGCAGAAGCTGTTGACCGCACCTGAACGCTACTAAAACAGCCCAGCATTTCTCAATATCCTAATTAAAAATTCGTGCTCACCGAAGGCACGGAAATTTATCGTACTTTTTACCTGTAACACCGCGAGCGTCGCATAACCTGTTCCTAATTGAACCGGTGCGCCCCGAAAACCGCAGACGCTGGCACAGAAAAATGGTAATTTCAAGCTGCTCGGAAAATCGGAGAACGAACTCGTCCATGCTAATGAACTGTAGCAGGTTCATTGTCAAGGCCAGCTGGATACACGCGCATACGTCTTTGCCGTTTCTTTAATGACTTCATCTTCTAGATTTATGGCGGCACGGTACGAACATCGGCGGCTGGTTTTTCGAAAAGGCTCGAACGCCACCACTCCATTTGTCGCCTCGACGTGCTCGCGTTTTTGCACGCGCCCGGCGTCGCTTCGCGAGAAGAAAAATACTCTCCTCGCGGCTCCAATCGAGATTTTTACACGTGCGCGAGCACGCCAACGTGCCCGGCAGAGTGCGGTGTATTTACACGCCAGGAAAAAATGCTACCTCCTTCTACGAAACACCTGAAATCGTCACCTCCAATTTTACGTCTAAAAGACTCTGTCCACATCCACTTGTGCCAGCTGTTTTTACGACTCCACTAATAATTAGACACTTTCGTGCGCGTAACGCGAATACGTAATCCCTATGCGCAGCTAGGGAAAAACAATATTTGCACATACACGTATTCGTAGTCACGCTAGGTGATTTAAGACTTCTTTTAGGTGAACGTCAAATTTTTATGTGGCTTGACAGGTGACAGGTAAGAATACGATTACCAACCATGTTAATTTTGATCGACGAATTCATTGCGGTGCTTTAAGGGGACATTGTTTAAGGGGCCCGAAAATTCGGCCACTTTTCGCGGATGGTTTTTATAATGAAATAAACAGTTAACGTTTTCGAAAGTTGGTGGGTATATTCTAGCACTCTTGAGTTACAAGAACAAATCCTTTTTGTTTGTTTATTTCATTTGTTTACATAAATAACCCCTTGTTGAAGGTTGCAATTTCGGACGACTGGATCATGGGAAATAAAAACACAAAACATGTTTTTAATTCGCATGAGAATTCTGGTACACCGCGAAAGTACAATTTTGGACAAAAAATATTAAAATGGCGGTCGATCACAGTCGGCAGTACCGAAAATGGTACTTTTTTCTATTTAATCGATATAAAAAAGTGGGAAAATATTAAAAAAGTTAACATATTCGTGGTAAGTGAGATAGCCACACTCAGGCAAATTAAAGATATGTTTGGTTTTTTTATTTCCGATAATCCAGTCGTCCGCTATTTCAACCGCTAGCAAGGGGTCAAATTCTGAAGACGCCAAATCCAGTACGAAATATTTATGTAACTAAATAAAATAAACAAGCAACAAAGATTTTTGCTTGTAATTAAAGAGCTACACAATATACCCCCAGAAGTTCGAAAACGTTAGGTGCTTATTTCATTATAAAAACTATCACCAAAAAGTGGCCAAATTGTCGGCCGAGACTGTACAATGCACCCTTAAAAGTATTGCAGTACAAACATATTACGGTGCTTTTAAAACTATAGCACCCATCGTTTCGATATTTTATTGAAGTTATCGCGCCCGGTTCGCGTATCACCCACAGCTTCAATTTTCAATTAACCGTACAATGTGTACCGGCCTCGAGGAGAGCTATTTCTACGAAGTCGTATGTAATCTTCGATTGAAATCGACATCCTGACTCGGTTGCTCTTAAGTCGTCCTTCCAACGACGAGCACAGGATACTGATCCCAATCGAGGCTTGGTTCGTTGCTGCTTGACGCCCCGAGGGCCTCGAGTACATGTATCTCATAACCAGTCGACGATGATGCTTAACTATTTCCCATTTTTATTTTCATAATCGGCCTCAGACTGCTACCGATCATCTAGGAACTCTTCGGATTCAATAAAGGAACATCCTCGAGTACAACGTGTATATAAAATGATTGACGGACCTTTAATGTCTCTCGTGCTCGCGAATCTTTGCATTTACTAACTGCTCTATCTAATAATTTAAATAAAAACAGAGACTCTTGTCGTATCTGCAACGGGAGCTTTCACTGTATTTTATTGACATAGTACGACAGCATGAAGGGCATCTTTGAGTTATCTATGAAGATAAGTGAATGATAGTTTCCTGTTATAAAAAGTCCAATGGAACTATTTGAAAATAAAACTTCTCTGTCCAAACTGCAGACGGGATCGGGATTTGTTACTCTAATGCTTTGACGAAGCAAGTCAGCTGGGATGGTTGAGGTGACTCGAGCAAACCTCGAACCAGTTATATGAATTATGGAAATGAAGAAGATATGTATCAGCAACTTAGAAGGCTTTTATACTGCATAATTCTACAATATGTTTTTTTACCATCCCGGCTGCTCGCTTTTAATACTCAATACGTTATAGAGGATTGTGTGTTTCAACGTTAATTTTTATATTTCATATTATTCGATCATGCGTTATAATAATATATGATAGTGATTCGCAGGCGTTTGAAGCATGAAGTGAAGAGAAGCCTCCGTGTTCTTCCAACCCGCTCTGAGCACTACCATCTTCTCCCAATGGGTAATTATCGTCCACTAACTTCAGAAAATCAGCTTTCGCGCGGCGATTCCTCGAAACGATTACGCGAGCGTCGGTAATTCGACATTCGCGGAAAATAATTACGGACGTGTTTCATTTCGCGTTCGTCCATGCGAGAACGATGGAGATTTCCTTTAATCGATGGAATATTGTCTCCACCATTGCTTTTCGCATAAATGAAAATCTCTGCAAGTGGTATTACTACATTTTAATGTGATAAGATTATCCTTGACCCTTGAAACGTCCTCGGGATTTATTTTTACGCTACCAAGTGCAACGACTTCAACACGGATTTATACATTATTAGCGAAAAAGCAAGTGGCAACGCAACGTAAATTTTGTTCGAACGAACGAAGGACCGTTAAGATAACTTTCACTGGCGTTCGTCGTCAGCAGGTAAACCTTAGTGGAACTACTAGAAAAACGCGTCATTAATTGTCGCGAGGTGTCTAAAAATATCCATTTTACGATGTAAAACGAAGAACGTCATCGATTTCCATTATCAGGTCTGTGTCGCGGGTTATTCCCCCAGAGATCTCGAAACCCGAACAAAGCTTGACTTTTCTCGCTCGGAGGCGCTCCTAGGTTCTCTGATTTACGCAGACAATTTATAATCATGAGGCTATTCTTGCATCCAGGTTCCAAATATCGGAGGATTTTCTACGTACCGAATGCACACTTCACTCATAATTACAACACAAATAAGCTAATGATGGTTCAGAAGTCCTGGTGCGAAACTATTAAATCCACGAAACTAGTTTCGAAAAGAACCGTGATAAAAGGATCCTGGTCCAAAACAAGCCGTTGCTGTCTTCGAAGCCTCGACAAAAGACGTACGGTTTAATTGATACAAACGCCTTTGCGAGTTCTCGCTAATGTAAGTTTATTGCGTTTTATATACACCCGCTCTCAGGGTGGTCGGACGAGTGATTCTTGAATTCGTTGCTTTTTTCACTGCCAAAACACACCACGGGCCACATTTTTGCCCACTGACACGAATTCACCTGGCAAAATAATCGTCCGTCGGGTGTCTCGTCGCTTTCGAGTTCTTTACAACACTAAGGAAATATTTGCTCACAAATACCGATGGCAACCTGTTCGTCAAAAGCGTCGCTTCTTCTCTCGCGACCTTGAACCATGGCATACAGCTATCATCGAAGGATCAACGATCAACTTTATGTTGATGTACTCCGTTGGAAACTGAACGCTAGATGCGAGATCTGTCGTTCATTAGAAACAAGAATCTAATTTTTCACGAAGAACATACACTGTGGCAAAATATTCGATTTCCTAGTTGCGCTATAAATATTCTTTAAGGACTTGAATCTGAGTGGAAAAGGTGGTCCCCGCAGACATTTTGAAATTTGATGTCAACGTTTATTATGTTTTTGCGACGAATTTTGTATTTTTTTACCCAGTCCTGTCCCAAAACCGTTTCTCCAAAAATGGTCCCCCTTTATCTGTGATAGTAAAGTTGAAAATTTATCGCCTAGCCAGCATCAAAGTAAAAGTAGAAAGAATTCCTTTTAGGTTATACTGATGTAGAACAAGGACTATAAAATCAGGCACGGTAAAAAATTTAATCACGGCATGAGAATTCCACGAGTGAAAGACGAGTTCCATCGGCTATTTATGCAATTCTTTTTCCTTTTTACCGACCATGATTTACGGACTGATCCAGATTGAAGAAGAATTAAGAACAGGTTCGACCTGAAGTGAAGTAGCAACATCGGAGGTAATACTTCGATATAATGTCGCAATAAATAGACGCTGACCGTTCAGCTCCAACGCCAAGATCCTTTAGACACGCGAGGATGCGAAATCGTAATAAAGTTTCACGCAACACCGAGAGGTCTCAGAAAAGTGATCGAAATACAGATAAGACCAGCGTTCCTTCATAAAAGAATCCAAACTTCTTGAATCCTCAGTCCTACTTCATTTCATTTACCTCTATTTCATCCGAATCGAACCACCAAATTTTCTACTTTAACATTAAAAAGGGACTGTAAAAGCACAGTAAAATCGAGACAGACAGAAACTCACCTTTTTCGATGCTAGATACTCCATGCCTCTCGCCACGCAGTAGCTGAAGACAGTGAGATCCCTGGACGTGAGTGCTGCAGAGTCCTCGCTGAAATTGTAGAAGTCCTGCCTGGTACGGTGATCACGCAGATACGCCAGCAATTTCCCGTACATCACGTACTCAAGTATGAGATAATGAGGCTCTGCAAACAACCGCGATTACATAATTAATATCAGCCTACCCGGCCCCCCCCCCCCCTCAAAGTATCGTGAAATTGCAGTTTGGCCAACATTAACCGCGGGCAGAGGAGAGAAGCGTGCAAAGGATTAGAGGACCACATGGTGAGAATATGAAGGGCTGTACTGTAGGGAGGCTCTTAAAGTAATTTAACCGGAGCACTTTCGGGCCCCCGTGGGTAGTAACCGGCTGATTGTAACTTATGGGCCCACTTTTGCTGGCCCCACGAGCTCGTAACTTTCATATTAGGCTAGCATTACCGGCCTCCTAATAACTTCGGTTTGTTAAGAAGCGTTTCTTTTCTTCTGGACATTCGCCCCCCGCCGGAGGAGCCTTGCAGCATGTCACAATATTTGCATGACAGGACGCGCGCTGATATTCATAATTATTCGAGCTACAGCGAGCTCTGACTTAACAGCAGGCATGTAGTACTTCCTCGAGTCGACGACTTTATTCTTCGTAGATGAATTATACGCATTATGGAACGAATACAGAAAGGGTAGTGAAATTTATTTAACCCTTCATGGTCACGCGGGGTGTGTCGCACCTAGGGAATTCAATCCCGGGATCCCGGCTGTTTTTTTTTTATTCTAAAACTCCCGGGATTTATATCAAGTTATAACTTATCCCGAGAATTTCGCGAATTTTTAAAAACGTATATTACTTTATGAACAACTGAAAAATATAAAAATGGAATCCAAAAATCAGTCGGGATCCCGGGATTGAATTTCCTAATCGCAGCCGAGGCTATTTTTTCTCTGCCAATATTTCTTAAATTTTTAGACCTTAATATTATAATTTGAAAATGTGTTGAATCTAACCAAAAAATCGCTTTGTTCACAACTATTTTTTCTACTACTAATTTCGTCGCTTCAAAATTTACATTTCTAGAAAAAAGCTATTACAGCACGATTGTACAACGAATGTACAATTATCACTGAAAAGTTAAAAGATTCAAACATACGAAAATGGTAACTCAAAAATGGGACTGCGGTGCAGTGTACCCCATGTGACCAATTTCTGATTATAAAAATGTATGACCACGAAGCGTTAAAGTTTCTCGAATTCGAAACCCTGGTGTAATATGCGCAAACTGTGGCTCTAAGTATTCGAGATCGTGTGCCCGACCCCCAGTAGCAGTGTCGTTCGTAATTGCGTAATTTTAATAAGTTAGATGTAAGTGAATAATTAGAAATTATTGCCGCAAGCAAAACACGCGTGTAGGGCTCCTTTGCATAATCCGATGCAAACGACTATCTGCTTGTTGGACAATTAGTTTCTTGGATAGCTGCCAATTATTTTACATATATTCATGAGCACCATTTTCTGTCATTTGTGGCGTTAAAATGCGAGAAGGCTACCTACTGTTTATAAAGGAATTTTCAGATAGGTCTGAAACTGCAACGATGACGTCTCATTCTACTGAATTCTAATAATACGATTCTTAACACAGACGCCAAACGTGTTCTATCAACGTGGCCGAGTGATTTCACGAAGATTATTGTAATCGTGCGAGTTTAAAAAACGTGTGTCTCGATTAAAACACTAACTTTGGAGTCGGTTAACTCGATGCCCGTGACAGTGGGCGTTCGAATAACTATCATTTAACAACGAACGAAGCGTGAATATATAAATGTATAATATCTGCCTACAAGTTCTTGTTCCCGACTCGTTGCTCGAGCTTTTTAGCATAAAACGAGAGGCTAGGATTTTACGAGACTCGCACGTGCCTGTAACTCCGTGTTTCCCAGAATCATTGGTCGTATGAGAAATGGACTGTCGGTTCGATAAAACAGCGCACCTCTTTCCGAGAACATGACAATACTACGGCCGGAACATTCTTCTTTTCGAGCTCTAATATAAAGCAATGATACGGGCCCTTGTTAACAATCGCCGCAATGAAAATTATTAGTTTCAAATTAATACCACTCCCCAAAACAAGGACCGTCGTTCCCGGTATTATTTACAGCGTAAGAAGCGCCAGGGCTGCGTTCCAGTAATTAAATGTCCATCAGCGAGGGATTAATTCGTTTCAGACGTCAAGGAATGCCAAAGAAATTCGTACTTTGCACCTGGCTGGCCCGAACGCGGTGCAACAAAACAGAAACACCAGGATGGGGCGAATAAACGATGCTCTGCAACGTCGAAGCGGATCGCTGACATTTGTCATCGGCAACCGGTGGCCCTCGCGTAATGATCGCCACGCGCGATAGTTTATGGCGTAAGAAAGAGCCAGCAATAACCGCGGGGCTGTGGCTGGATCAGAAGATACGACGGAAAGTCGGCTCTTAATGTTGCTCCTAATTCATACTCGCTAAAGCGTCGAGGAATCTCGTTCCCCGCGAATAAATAAGTCGAGCCTCGATTAGACCGTAAAGGAACGAAAAAATGATCGAGGAAAAAGAGAGGGATCCAGGGATTCTTCCAGGGCCCGCGGAGACTGAGCGGCCCCATGCGACACAGCTTTTCGTTCTGAATTAATCTTTAAACGTCCGCAGTGAATGAAGGTATCAAAAATGATGTGGAAATATCGATAGTCTTCAGAAATTTCAATATATGCCTAAAATCCTTTTTTTGCTATTTTTTCTAAGTCTAAGTAGGTGGTAAGAAAATATCTGACCGCGAGGAATAGCATGGAGGAGTAAGAGAAGTTCGAGAGCACAGATTATTCTTGAAATTGAATTGTTTTTTATTGCTTTATAGAAGGAAGAAAATAATGGAGCTCCTTGGAGCTGGGTGTGACGTTTCGCGAACGTTTAATGGACCTCGGTATGTTTATGTTTTTGTCGAAACTTGTTAGAAAGGGCGTAAGCTGTGACGAGAGTCGAGCGTCAAGGGACGGAAACGTCGCTCGAGAGGAATTCGAACGCGCCCACCAGGGCCGAAACGATAAATACAGGGGGGGCCGGAGATTCAGATGCCGTAAATCTTGCGAGTAGGTCCTCGCAGGCGTGTTTTTTCTTCCATGCAACCGGGACGAGGAGTTCTTCAAGGAGGTGCGCCAAAGGCGAACACGCTTCGTCCTCCGTGGACCCTAATAATCATGGGCAATTACTGGAACGACCCTATCGAGTTGAAATTTTTTTTACATCTATGCGTGGCGCGGAGGTTTGAATTTTTTAGGGAAAACTCTGAGGTATTCGTTTTTGGGAATTTGCATTAGAAAAAAGATACTTAGAGATGCGTTTCAATATCTTTCGGCCTATTAGTCTTCCATATCTCTTTGGCGAACACAAACGATTCTCCCTTATTTTTAAGCTCTTAAGTGGGAGACTAAGAAAATAGTTAGTCCTTTTAAGGCCATACCAAGCATTGAGTTCTCCTAATCTTTGCGAGAACTTATTCCACGAAGAAGGGTTAAATTTCATGTTACTACTAGACGAGCTCCCCACGCATTAGCATACAATCGCGAAAAAGAATAGTGCACGCATAAGTATCGAGGGGGAAGAACGGAGCAACGTCAAATCCAGATCGACGTTCATGCGGGCCGATCGTATCGATACCGGTATCCTCTCCCTCAACCCCATAGGGACGATCATTTCGCAGACTTAATAGACGTATTGTGCCATGAGGATCGTCGCCATGGGGACGCGTATGGAAATTTATACGATGAGAGAGACGATACCGACGAGCCAGCAACGAAAGACGTATAATGGGCCTCCCCCTTCAGGTCTGCCAAGACTAAAACCACCAGATTGTCTCTTGTCTAGAGTTTTGATGTCTCAAGCACACATTTGTCGTTAATGGCGAAATGTGTCCGTGTCACGAAACGCGGGTAACCAAAGATGCGAGCAACAATGTGGGGCGAACTGAGAAATTTCTGAAGAAAGAGCTACGTTAAGAAGCAGTATCACTAATATTCGATTTATAAACGACTGTTTATCCGTTTATTACACCGAGCACAATTATCGTCCATTACATTCTACCCTACAGCTACGCAGAATCAATAATCGACAACAACAAAACACTTTGTTAGCACATTGATTAAACGTTATGTCACGCTGATTATCTCGTTTCTAAGTAATAGCCAACGTTCTATTATATAGCAATTATCTAGAAAATGAAGATTGACAGACAGGCAACTGTTACCCATTTTGCATCACAGTTTCTTGACGCGTAAAATTTCCATCGCAATGTTGCACATTAATATTCTTCTTTCTCACATTCGGCGACGGAATTCGATAAATATAACGCGACACAATTGAAGTGGAATGTGCTGAAGTTTGCGAAAATCATTGGATTGGCGATGGAGACCAGTGTATAAGAGGTGCATTCCTTCGAGCAAGTAAAACAAGTATTTAAGGGGGTACTAGTTTTAAAGTTTTTTTCTCAGTAAATACAATATATAATGAAATAAATCTTTTTGATATTTATTAAGCTACTCTTATATTATACCAATAAAATTAAAAACAATATTTTCAATTTGTGTTGGTATGTTCGTGGTGCAGGTGATTTCCCGGCTTAGGCTTATCCGAAACAAAAAATTCGAAGAGATTCTTAATCTGTGTAAGTGTCTCCAGATTAAGAATCTTTTCAAATTTTTAGTTTCAGATAAGCCTAAGCCGGGAAATCACCTGCTCCACGTTTTTTAGGTGCCATATTGACGCTTTGTAAAGAACAAGTAAAACAAATAAAAATATTTTTTTAATTTTTTGGTATAATACAAGAGTAGCTTTACAAAAACCAAAAATATTTATTTCGTTATATGTTGTATTTACTGAGAAAAAAATCTTTAAGAATAGCTTGATTTTTCGACCGTTCACAGTGGAATACCCCCTTAAACTACTCTTGCGACGTGTAACGTGAAATTTGCCCCTCCGCCTCCGTCATTACGTATTCTACGATCAATGAAAAGTCCTATTCAATAATGTTCACAATTAGTTGTCTCGTTATCCACGACAGACTGCGTAGAACTCGTTAATCTGTCCGTGTCGACTTTGCGGAGGCTGATTCGCCAGAACCATTGCTCAATTACCAGCGGGATGACGGCGAGTAAACAGCCAGCAAGCTCGTCTCGGAGGACGAGGATCGAGCCGTTCCTTTTATTTGCAAAACAATAGCGCACGCGTGTAAATATAATTACGCTGGCCGTGCATGAACGAAGAAAAAGATAGTCGACGGTTGTCGCTGACTCAAAGACAAGGAATGCTCCTCTCGCGACTCCCTAACGATGACTTCAATATGCATTACGCGGCGATTCGCTGCACGATACGATCTTTCGATGATGGTCGAAAACGTGGAATCGTAAATAAATTGAAGATATATCAGTTTGTCGCGAGATAAGCTCCATTTGAGCAGTAATTGCGCTTCTAACACGTTGCTGTTACTCAAAGACTTCTTACACGAAGACTTCTCGGAAAAAGTAATTCTGTTCGCTTAGGGAAAGGAATTTCGAATCTGTTTATAAGCTGCGTCGATTCTGCCACTTCATTGAGAGACGTTAAACTTTAACGAATTCCAGGCTTGCTGCTTACTGTGCAAATATTGTGAAATCAACAATTTTGAAGGTTACAAGGAACTTAATGCCAGTTTTACAGAATTTTATAACGAGCATCGCTACGTTGCAAAAGATTCGAGAGGCAAACAGCTGGCGTAGCACACTCGATTTAAGCAAACGAACCAAACCAACCACCTGCTCAAGGCTTCATTACTTAATCATCATAAGCTGCAATCTGCAGGTTCTCACTAAGAGTGCCGGCACTTAAAACACTGCTAGTTTTTATATAGTTTTACGTCGTCGGTGTCCATACAAGCAAGGTCGGGAATAAGTGATTCGCATACTCAGTTACGAAGTAAGATGGCTTTAAAGATGCAGATGCAAAAAGGAGCGCGGATCCTAATATGCTGGTGGCAAATTATCATATGCCGCGTCCGCTGATGAATTCATGGTCTGACTCACGGTTTCATTGAATATGGAGGCCTGCATATGCATTTAGGCGAAAATATGCAAGACAAAGATGATTATAGTTAACGTACTGTTAGGGTAAAACTATACAATACACCCCATTTGACAAAACACCCCACCATTGACCAGTCGCCCATAACTGCCGCAATAATAATTGTTTGTGTGCGTAAAATAATGGTGGGGCGTTTTGTCAAGTGGGGCGTATTGTATAGTTTTACCCTACCACGGATTAAAAATCGAACATTTTAAGCATCTCTCGAAAAGTTAGAGCTTACCTTGCTCGGTGCAACAACCGAGGAGTGTCACAACGTTGGGATGACTGCCAAGCTGCTGCATAATTTCCAACTCTCGAACTAGATCCTCCTTCTCCCGGTCGGAAGCACCTTCTTTGACAGTTTTCACGGCCACTAAGCGAGTGGTTCCTTGATGACCGGTCAGATCGTCGGCTTCAGCCTTCCAGACCTGAATGATTGAAAAATAGCATCTAAACACCACTTTCTAACAGGATTTTAATTATCAGCCTCGACTTTTACGTAAAACAAGCGTTAGCTGTTCCGCGCAGTACCGCATAACGCTACCTATATAAAAAATTATATAATAAATTACTATTATCTAAGTGAACAGTCTTCAAATCGCGTAAATCGTTTCCCGTTTTAATTAAAGTGCCCTTAAACACCGCGAGAAAATGCAGTTCTTCTCGAAACATTATTATCTACAAGTGAAGAATTTGACAACATTCCAGAAAGTATTATGCAAGAAGTAATTGTAGAATTGCAAAATTCATTGTAGATAATCGTTTATGTAATCCACGAGATGCTACTTAATTGGAGACGTACGTAACGAATATCCAAACGATCACTAAACTGGTAAACCCAACAAATTTCAAATTTCTAGCGAAGTATTTAAAGATTACGCGAATTATAGTTGAGTGCATAAGATTATGCAAGTGAAGACTGTATCTGACACGCCATGCACGTGAACTCTAAAAAAAAATTAGTTGCTAAATTATATAATTTTAAATTCCAGGGAAACCAGATCCTCCCACGAAAGCACGAATTGCGAGGCGTCACTTGTTTTCTTTAGAATTTCAAGGCAATTTCCTTTGAAAAAAATTCGCGGTTCTGCGAGCGCCGGGCGTTTCGTGTTCACGCGCGGCGATTTATTATCGCGCGGGGGTCGGGTGCCTGAGCGTTTCGGTTTCGTTCAAAGCAGAAGATAATGCCTTACCTGGCCGAAGTTTCCTTGGCCAAGGACCGTCTGTAACCTAAGCTTATCTCTAGGAAACTCCCATCTGGATTCTTGCGACGGCGGAGGCGGAGGTTTCTCGGCTTCGTGACACTGAGCAGAGAAAAAAGCCGGTATTGAGTTGCGAATGGTAATTATTTAAAAGTGCCTGACGAATAAATCTGCAGGCTGAAGGGTTCCTTTGATGTTTCGCGACTGTAATGGAAACGCGCGCAAAATTCTGCCCCTCGACATAGCAATTATTTTGAAATAATTAAGGAGCTAAGGCTATTTGTCAATAAAATTAATGAAGCTCACGCAAGCAGGTGACACGCCTTGTTTTACAATTGTCCAGTTTGGGACTTAAATTATGAATAAAAACTCGACATGATTTTAAGAGCTCCTGGATGGGGGTCCGCGAAGGCGGAGCACTCTAATTAATTATTTGTTTTACGAGTAAAGCAACCGCCCCTATTTATCGATTTACACTGATCGATCCACCGTGTCATTTATCACCGTTTTGTTGCGGCTGGCAGAACTTGCTTGTGATTAAATATATTCAATCGTTAGAATTTCTTTTATAGGAAAGCCGCGCTTACCAAGTGCTGTATCCTCGGTAATTTTGTTATTGCTTTTTCAATGGAAGTCTTGAAGTCGCCATTTTCAAGATCCAGCGCGTCCTTCCGGCAGCTTATCTCCGACGATGTGTCCGACTCCTCGAGCACCTGTGCATAATTAACGTCATCACGTAGCACATTTTGCCCGTAAAAATTTCCTCGTTAATTACGCGCTTCGTCGAGTGTTATATTGTTTCGATAGAACAGAGAATTCTTAGTGGCAAACTGGACACGAATGCTACAGATAATTCGCGGCTTGGTGGACTTGCAAATACGCAGCACAGCGAGTGCATATCGCGGCACCGATAAAAACCAACTTTGACGCAAATACAAAAGAAATACCTACGTGGCTGTTTGCATTTTTCATTCGAGTGTGACGTGTGAAATAGATCGCATGGGTCACTTGAAGTAAACGTATTTCGTTTACAATGCTTTTATTTGTATTATTATCAAACCTTGGAGCATCGAGATTAATCCACGGAATTCCTTTGCTAACTTTTAACAGACGTGATCTCCCGAATAGATTGTTCGTTTGAAAACTGGGTCACTCCATTGTTTCGCAATGAGACTCCATCATCGAAGCGCGCAGAACACGTTCGATTCTTTTTTCGAGGAAGCCCTCAAACGGGTTTGTCCACCGTTTATTCATTTGGTCCCTGCACCTTTTCTTCTTCCCTTCCTCCGCCAGCTTTCTTTTTTACCTTCACGTGACCCTTTGTACCACCGTGCAACTTTACACTCATGAATGTCCAGTTAACTTGAAATTTATACCCACGACTTTTACGACCCCTTTCGCTAAAAATACTCGAGTTGTCCCAAATATCTCACGAATCGAACACAACTGCAAAAGCGCGCCCATGAGCGTACTTTCGGGAAGAAGAAGTGAAACGGCATTGACCTCTGCTGTGCGAAGAAATACGTCTCTGTTATTCAAGCATTCTAGCGATCAATGGCGCGAATGATAAACCAAGCCGCTGCAGCTTCGTGAATGAATCGTCCTCGATGAATTGTCCAGCGTTCGAGCTCGAGTTCGCTGCATCCTCTTAACGAGATGAGCGCAATTAAACACTCGTCAAAGACAATGGCGTGAACCATCGTTACATTATATAATTCTGCTTCTATTTTCCCACTGCCTTAAGCCACCGCACTATCCAATGGATCAAAGGAAAACAGGCAATCGTTTTCATACAATGAACCTTACGATCGTGATTGTCGACTGAACGATCATTCACGATGAATCATTGGGGAACCTTCGCGAAGCAAGTTTTTTGAAAACAGCTAACGATCAGGTTACATCCCATTAATTTTTTATATCCTGTCAATTAGTAGGTATACATATCCGATGAGAATTTTGACACTTCGATAAAAAGTCGCGATATCGAAGCCTGGCATATTTACTACTTAAAAATCGGTCTGGCCTCGAAACCAGCTTTCGGAATAACAAACTAAGAAGCCTTAACGGAACCCGGATCTAAAGATTTTGATGGATCATAATAATAGATAGACGTCTAAGGATAGACACAAAGGAAAGATCGATTTTGAAACGGAGTCCTGTTATAACGACCCGCAAACTTTCCATTACCAAAGGCCTCCAGAACACGGTCATTAATAAAACTTCAAAGTATCTACTTCCTGGTGCTTATGCCATTTCCCTCGCAACAAGCAATCGTTCATTATGCTTCGTTCAGCAGGTCCGAGCCTCGATGATCCACGGAATACGCGGCAACTCAGGCTCACCGCGGTCGTCAAGCCGCGAATCCACTCCAATTAATTTCTCGCGCACGACACCGTGTCGCGGCGGCACTCTCGAACCAATTATCGATACAGCTGGACGGTACACGCGGGATGATTTTTCGCGGCCAGGAGATAACACGAAAACTCTCGGTTAATGGCTGGATGATAAATGCCCTGGCTCGATGATAATACGCAGGCTGCGTAACGGTACATAAGTGGCATCTCGATTTAACGATCATCAGCCAGATACGCGTTACGGTACACAATTGTAAATCAAAGTTTTTTTTGCCGAGATAACGTTCTCGGTCAGCAGGACCGAATGGAAATTACGACCGGTTGGCGAGATTCCCAGGGAATAAAAATGAAACGCTCTTGGGGTTCAAGGATATCATTTAAAGCGATTGGCAGATTCGCCTTGATTCACTCAATCGATCAAACACGGCTAACGCGCTGCACTTGAATGTGTATCAAGCTTCCTCGAAGAAGATCCCGAAGGAAATATAGTCGTGATATGTTTGTTCCGATCTGTTTCATCTAGAAACTCGAAGGAAGCCAGGTGAAAATCGATTTTGGATATTAAAAAGATTGTTACATAGTCTACTGTATTATGTTCTTAAAATAATGTACCCTGATAAAGTACCACTCTTTGGCACTTTTTTTGTCACAAAAAGAATGTATTTACAAAATTGAGTAAAGTGTTTTGAGAATACAAGAAAATCTTTTTTTAACGCTTGCGTGTCCCAAAATAGGGGTTGCAATATACGCTGTGAAAAAAGACGCCTCGACTGCGTGGCCGATTCTGAAGGAACCATGTATATAAAATTTCCAAACAGCAATACTCTATCAGGGCGTCAGAGGGGAAACCCCTTAATTTTCAAGTTCTCTTAAAAATGATTTCCAATTTCCTTTTCCAACCATATGATACGCAAGAGGTGTGATGCTCGATAACTAGTGTTCCTTCTCGAGAATTCTTTCTCGAGAATTTCTCGAAAAATTTTATAATTTTTTATTTATCATTTCTCGAGAAATTACAGTGTTTCTCGAGAATCTTCAGTGTAGGAAAATTATTATAAATCCCATTTCTTTTCACAAATTAATTTTCAGTTAGTTCAAATTGTGTGTTAATCGTGAACATATATAGACACATCTACAATCAGTAATTGGTAACTGTTAGCAATATACACAAAGAATTGCACGATTGTTTATAAATTTTTTAAACTATTCTCTTCTTATCACAGATGGTATATATACAATTTAACCAACATCCACTTAAAATGAAAGAAATGTTTCTACAGCCGCAGATTTTGTTACAAAAAAAAAGAAGTAGATTGGCTGATGCGACATTAGACGCATTTTGCTTTGAAAGAACTATTTTAAAACAAAAAAAGTAATGTTTTATCAATTATATTTAATATCTGTTTTTTTTTCATTTACACAAATTTTCTCTAAGTAGACACGAATAAAAATTTAAATAAATATTATCAACATTATCCAAAAATATTAATATGCAATATTTTTGTAATTTCTTGAGAATTCCCGAGAATTCTCGAGAAATATAATCTCATTTCTCATTTCTCGAGATGCGAAAAATATCGAGAAATCAGGAACACTATCGATAACCATGGAGATGCTAAAAAACTCTTCAACATAATGAAACCCGAGTAATGTTTAAAAATCTATTTCATTGTTCGCACCTGGAATAGAACATTCCAGCATGCATGCACGCTTGCGCGCAGGTAGAAGTAGCGCGTAATGAACAGGCACGCTAACCGAGTTCCACTCAATCGCTCAGCAAGCCGACGAATCATCATAACCGATTTTACAGAAAGCGAGGTCTCCTACGAACAAATACAATCAGCCGCGACCTACTTGTTTTTTCCCGAAGAATCTTTCCAACTGTACCATGCGTCCAGCATCCTAACCTAAGCCCGTACAATGCCAGAACGATTGAAACCGCTACTCCGAAAGTAAGCGGGTCACTGACACCAACCTTGTTCCTACACCTCCACAAACTTTCACGCGAGGAGGAGCCTGGCCAGCGGACCAGAGGGCCAAAGACAAGACCACTTTCATCCAACGACCTATATTACACATGCACACGGGTGCCAGTGCTTTCTAAGTTCCGCCGTTCAGTCGGTCCAGCCGCTCTGACCTAAAATCCCACTCACCTTACGATTCCTAAGTATCAGTCTTCTGAGAATAAGACCAACGCCGACGGCGATGGGGAAGACGACCAGCGTCGCCAGGATGTAGCTGACCACGGCGACAGTCTCCTGCGATGCGATGGCGTCGCCGTCGTGTCTCTTCGATATCACTTCACTGATGTTCACCGACTCCCTGGAACTGACCGATATCAGTCCAGTCTCGAAGAACGTCCTGTTCAGTTCGCTGGGGTACACAGAGACGTTGTATTCCGGCGGGTGATGATGCACCGGCCTGTGCTTCGTCCTGTTCGCGGATCCTCTGCCCGGGCCCGTCGGTGGGACCTGCGAGGACGCCTCGCGACTCTCCTCGTGCTTGTCCTTCCTCGCGGGCTCGGAAACGGGGGCACGGCTGCTGCTCGAAGCTTCGTTCGATGTAGTTTTCGGTGTAACCGTGTCGTTGACTTTCTCGGTGGTTCTGGAAACCCCCGGCTGCTTCGCTAACGTCGGAAGCTCCGCCCGTCGTTCCGTTCCCTTGGCGAACGAGCTCACGGGGCCGCTGTTGTTGAAGATGTCCGAGGTGTTGTACAGATGCATTATAGGCAGCACGTCGTCTTTGTCCTTCGATTTGTCGGACAGATTTCGCGCCCGCACTTCCGGAGACCTCTCGCCGGAAACTCGCTTCCTAGATTCCGCGACCACCGAATCGTTTCTCTCGCTCTTCGAGTCGATCGTCGCACCTTGGTCCTGCGGCACCGTGGAGTTTTCTATCTGCACCGTGGTCATTAACGTTGTAGGGGCTTCGATCGTAGTCGTAGACGCTGTCGTAGTAGTATCCTTCGACCTGTATATCTTCTGGATCTCCGAGGGGTCTAAATTGGCCATCCCGAAAGGCTTGCTCGGCTCGGTGGTTCTGGTATCCGTCATCTGATTCACCGGCTCCGTCGGGCTCACGGTGAAAGTCTCGTTCTCGACAGGTGCTCGGGCCGTTTCCGTGATTATTCTGGGTGTAACTGGAAAAACAGGCGGCGGCATTGCTGTTGTGGTAGACGCCGTTTCTTTGGCCTCGACCGTTTCGACTGTCGCGGTCACTGTCACGGTCGACGAACCGCTGCCGTCGCCGCTACCACTGTCCGCGCCGCCCGTCCCGCTCTCATTCGACTCGTCCTTTCCACTCGCGGCGACACTCTCCGTTTCACTCCTAGACGCGTTATTTCTGTCTTTGGTATCGATCTCGACGTTCCCGCTCACCGAAGTCACAGTCTCGGTCAAATTACTACCATCCTCTTCGGTGGCGTTGTGGGTTCGGGTGGTCGGATCAACCGGCGACAATGTCCTCTGCTCCATCGTCGCACTTCCCGTCATATTTGCCGCAGCGATACCATCGGTCGTGATGTTCACAGCAAGGGGCACGGCCGCGTGAAATCCGCGCGCCTGAACCTCATCCTCTAGCTTCATCTCCTTCCCCAAACTTTTCTTCTCCGTCAAGCTAGACCCATTCGACGCGCCATGAACACCCTCCTCCGCGATCTTACCCCCTTTCACCCTTCTGCCGGACGCCCCGGTCTGGCCATTTGTCAATCTCCGCCTCTTGCCGATAACCACAGCGGCGTCCTCGTCGGGGTTCGCGCCGATCCGCTGATTCAGCACCGCGCTGGCCGACTTCCTCAGGTACCGTCTGTCGCCGAATCCCTCCAGATCGGTGTTCCTGGCCTTAGTGTGATTCCATCGGACGGCGCCTCGGCTGCCGACTTCCGTCTGCCTGCCCGTCGACCTCGGCCCGCTCTTGTTTACGGTCAGCTGCGGCGAGGTTCTGTTGACCGCCCGTTCCTCCGGCTGCCCCGCAACTGTGACGACTTTCCTCGGCTGTTCCCCCACCAGGAGAGCAGTGGACGCTCCACCGGCTGCGACTACCTCGACGGTCGTGCCGGCACTGAGTTCCGCCGGCGCTCGGTCCGCCTCTATACCACTACCGGCACGAGGAAGCTGAAGAAGAGACGGCGGCGGTGGCTGACGCCGCTCCGCCGATCCGGTCGTTATCTCGGTCGTACCGGTGCTCCTCTCCGGTCCTCCTTCTTCCTCCCTGCTTAGCCCAGGTCCGGTGTAGTTGCGCAACAGCCGCGTCACGTTCGTTATCGTGTAAGCGTACACGTGCTGCTGCTGCTGTTCCTGATGTCGATGCTGCTCCCGATTCCCTTCATCCCTGCCGGCCCAGTCCTCTCCGCGCTGTTGCTGATGCTTCTGTTCCCGTTGACGACCCTTAGACCTTGCTGTCGGTGCCTCGATCACCGGCGAGCTCCCATCGATCGCGCTACTGCCGCTGGCCGCGGAGCTCGGTGCCGAGGAAGCTCTCGTAGTGGGAACATCGCCGGAAGCGGCGACGCGAACTCGTTCCTCCGTGGAATCGACCGGTTTAACGGTATACCTCACCGCGGCGTCCGTGCCGATCGCGAAGCTCTGCCCCAGGCTGCGATCATCCTCAGTTACGATTATCCTCAGGGTGGACGTCTCCGGCGATGCCCAGCCGACTCGAAACGGTTCGGTGGCCGATCGCGCGATCTTCTCCCTGGACGTGGAAGTCTCGATGTTGTTACTTTCACGGGAGCTCGGTGTACGCGGCTGGTCAGCTTGCATCTGCTCGGTGTTCCTGGTAAATTCCAAATTACCGTTCGTCTCGTAAATGTCGATTCTCCTGATCCTCTGCTCCGTGTGCTCCCCGTACATTTCCGTGTCGGGCGCCGTTAAGGTACTCGTATCGTCCAATTTAGCATCCTCGCGTCGGAGATCGTCAACATAGGAAGCATCCTCGGTCCCAGCAACAGTGGACGAGTGGTCGGTGCTTGTACTCCGTACCTTCGCCATTTTGGACCTCTCCAAGCCGTTCGGTATCTCGATCGTGTCGTTCGAGGTGTCCGTCGGACGATGCCGAAAACGGATTTCACTTTCCACGGGCTGGTTGTCCGTGTCCGCGGAAACAGGCTGCCGGCACGGTATCTGGGTCGAGTTGGTAGCATTCCTCGTTTCAGCGAGCACGTGGGCAGTGGCACTTCCTCTCTCGTGCCGCAGCTGGTCCCGCGTGTCAGCGTGAGCGGACGGGTTATCGTCGCGAAACTTATCGCCGCTCGAGTCTGCCGCGGCGTCTGTCCCCGTGGCATTCGCGCCGCTCTCCATCGTCGGGATAACATTGACAGCGACGATGGGATCCGTTGGCCTGGGCTTCCTGTAGTACACCCCGTTCTCCGGGCTCCTGAACGCGTTCTTCATCTTCGACACCTTGTTCTTCTCGACGACCTGCCGCTCCACGGCGATGTTCATCTCCTCGTTGATGATCTCCTCCAATCTCGGCAGCGGCACCGGCGTGGTGGTGCTGGGCCTCTTCATGGAGTACCTCCTCCGCGAGCTGGGCGCGGTCGGCGCCGCCGGTGTCGCCTCCACGGAATTGTTCCCGGTGGCGTTCTGAGCATCCGGCTGGATTTTCTGGCCGAAGTAGAGGAACTGCGACATGTCCTCCACGGGGATGTTGCTCTCCACCGGCCTGAAATAGTTGTAGAGGGAGTCCGGCATCGGTACGATCTTCTTTTTGCGCGCCTCCGTATCCGTAGCTTTCTGACTGCTCGCGAGCAGAGATGAAGACGTCGGGGCGGTGGGGGCCGGGGAGGGATTCCTATGGTCGATCGAGTAATTGCTTCTCGAGTTACCGGAGGCCGGTTTGCCCTCCGAGCTTGACGCCGCGAAGCTCTCGTTGCTCGGTTTTCTCGGCCCCTGCTCGGCCACCTGCTCGCCTACCAGCTCCCCAGAGACCAGCTCGATGTCCACGTCTTTGCCCCCTGGATCCGCCACGATTATCCTGCCGGGCGATTCTGACGGTTCTTCTACGATCCCGGGCACCGCTGTCTTGCCGCTCGCCGGGGCTGTTACGTACATTCCGTGCCTGGTCTCCTGAGCCTCCAGCACGTCCTCCTTCGGCGAGGCTTCAGCTGGTCTCGGTGTGCGGCTCAGATTCCGCGATTCGATTGGCCGCTGGCTCAAGATCTGTCGTCTCCTAGCGGCGAGGATGCTGCGAAGTGCTTGCTCCCTCTTCGCCTTGGACGACGGTAGCTCGGCCTGGAGGGACATGCGACCCTGACGATGATCACCGGCCGGTGTATCTGCAAGCAAATATTTGAGCACGCAGGTGAACGAACGATTCTTGCCGTGGCAGCCGGGGATAACTAGTTCTCCCGGCATCGTTAAACAAAGACTCCCGACGAAGCAAACAGCATTAGCACTCTAACGTATAATAATCCAATTACGAGATATGCAGTCGCGCTAATCAATCGACATTTCCTAAAGCATCGTGCCCGTTCTGCATTGAATTTCCATCGAATCGCGGATCGACAACGGATCGTCCGCGCCTCGTTCAATGATCCCGATTGGAATAATTGGCCACAGTAGCGCGGCGCGGTATAATCACGACATGCAATTCCGCTTCGTTCCGGCACTATTCGTAAAGGGAAAGTTCGGGTAATGTAAACGGATCTGTAACAATGCGTCTGAGAAGCAGTGGAACAGATAATCGTTACACGAGCCTCGAGCTCGGGGCACCATTTTTCCACCACCGGACCTACCTTTAAAAGAACACGTGACTCGATAAATCTGTACGAAACTATCCCGCCCAAATGTCTTTCTCCGCGGCGCACGTTTCGCAGCGATAAACCATGCGTTGATAAAAAAACTGTCCTGGAAATTTCAGGCGAGTCATTTAATCGCTGGACCGTTCGGTTTCGTGAAATCGTTGGCGAAGTAATTAGTGCGCCGTTTCTATCGCCCGTTTAAATCGACCGCTTTTAAACGATAATTATCGAGGAACATATCGCCCGTGGTAATTTACACCGCGTACCATTTAAATTACACGGTTCGCTGTACAGCTGAACGGGGATAAACGGGACGTGAATGAGAACGTATCCGCGAGAAGGTTGTCCTTAAAAGAACGGGACACGTTCGTCGGGGTCGCGGATGGCTGAGTGGTCTTGTTATTTTTTTGCTCTCTTCGCAGGGTTCCAGGGACCCTGTACCGTTACTTCACGGTTCCGTACGCGACGAATGTTTGTTTCTTTGCGCGCCTCCTTCGGCTCCGTCATGCCTTGGTGAAATTCCCCGGAGTCACGATCCGATTGAAATCGCGCGTCAAATTCGAGCGCGGGGCGCGTGTGACCCGACGCACCGTTACATCGATCGCGTTAGACGCGTAGTTATAAGCCTGTAATGGGCTAAAAGGAGCTAATAAAACAGACTAAAAGCCTTATTCGTAATTAGATCGTGTTCCGATTAATTTATATATTCGGTTAATTGAAATTACGTCGACTTGCATCGAACAAGACTACCCGATTCTAATGTGACCTTGCAAGTCTCATTCTTGGAAATTTTTACCCTCTTTCGTGGAAGATATCGATTAAAAACTGAATCAATAAACTTCAATCGATAATAATAATGTAAAATTTAAACGATATCGTCTCAAGAGTGATAGAGTAAAATTGAAGTCAGGTCCTTTTACGATTAAAAGCAGAAGAGGTGCGAAATAGTGATTGTTAGATTATCTGTTAGATTATTATTTAAGAATATAATACTGAAATTATACTCGCTTGGAACTGAGAAGGTTTTTATATTACGCAGCAAGATATAAATGGAAAGTACAAAGGATAACGTATTTGCTACAATCGTGGAAACTAGTAATAAAAAAATATAGTTCTGAACCAAACTTGTTACCAACTTCTTGTTGCAATAAACCTATACTCCAACAGTAATTGAAAAATATGTGTGGAATAATTTGTACAATTGATAAAAGCACTGATTTGAAGGAAAACTCTTCGGAGAATGATTCTGTCGTTAATGTAACAAGGTTGCACAGCACGACAGATGCAATTATCCGTACTAATGATTAACATCAGCGACAGAAGAAGGCTGGTGGCCTGTGAGAAAAGAATTCGGTTGATCAAGCACCAAGGCCTTAGGTCAAGTCACTCCGTGCATGTAGACAAGAGGAAGACTTTCATCGTGATTGCAGATACGCTGGCAAGAGAAAGAGAAAGGATCCGATGGTACCGTTAGTAGCATCGAGGTACAGGACTCGTTTATCGTACTTGAACTTCCGATCAGATATTACGGAAGATTTCCAAGAGGAATCTGGAACACCGCCGTATCGTGCGCTGCCGAATAAAATATTGCCATAAAGAAGATCTGAAGATTAGTTCCTGGCCTCTGGTAGTATAATATGCCATCTTTTAATCTTACGTGTTTAAACTTACGATACCATCTTCTTTTCAAATTTATGGTCTTTTTATGATCCCACGGGAACCAAAAATCCGTTTAAAATCTTTTAAGAATCCAACATAACATGAAATACCTCTCATTCTAAAATTTTCATTATCACGAACACTATTTCATGTTGAACCACATTTCTGTAATAATAATTACTTCAATCAATTTTGGGTATACCTTTGCTACTGTAAAGTGAACCAGATATATTCAATAAAAAGGCATAGAGGGATACTATAGAATTCTTGAAGAGTAAAAAAGAATTTATCGTGTATCAGAAAATCGTAAAGAACTGGCGATGCTCACTGTAACAGTTTCGGAGAAAGGAAGTGGGGTCAACCGTCGTGGAGCCTCCGAAGCTAACGGTCTCCTTCAATGAAGAAAGGATGCGGCTCAAGTCAAGTGTCAAGGTCTCGGGTCAAGCCACACTGTATAAAGGCAGACGAGGAAAGATCTCCATCTCGGCGCACGATGCGACAAAGAGGAAAGAGGAAAGAGTGTGATAACGCCGTAGCGGTATCTCAAGGTAATTACACGGTACCGGTTTCCTTATAAGTATTCGCAAATAAAAGAACCTGAATCCACCCGCCCCGGGATAACCAATCCTGACGGCCCGCGACAATTTTTCCACCATCTTCTTTGCCAATCGACGACGATAAAATCAACCATACTTCATCAACGTGACTACCTTGAGCACTATCGGTTATACGCAGCAAATAACGGAGGAAATAAATATATCTGCGCTGATTTGTTGATACAGTTCTCCTCGATCCTCTAACGAACAGAAAAGTGTTAATCATTAAGTCAGCCTACCTTGAAGATTCTATTTGTAGTTACGATTAAAGCGAAGAAGAAAACCAGCGACAGAGTAAACACTTCCCGCTTTGTATCATTAAGGGTAAACAGTTTCTACAATTTTTGCCATTAAAGTCGAGCGATGGGCCAGCGAATGGCGCATTTTGAAGATATCGCGTTATCAATATTCGATAAGTAGATAAACATTCCTTTTTTCAAATGGATCGGTTATGACAGCGGTGCTTATCGCCAGGTGATGGTATTATTAAAACACTTCAGACACGGAAGCAAGGAAATCTATTATTAATCGAAATAGGCAAAGTAAAACGATCTGCTTTGTAACATCATTCATTTCTCGTCTCTGAGAACGTTAGACTCAGCTCCACGAGGATGGAGCTCGCTAACACCTTCGCAGCATTACAATTAAAGGCAAGTAGTAAATCTCGCGATTCTTCCGGCAGCGTCTCCGCGCGTTGCATTATTACCACGTTACCAGCCTCCGCGGCATCGCGATAATTTACGCGTTTTTCCGCGCGCCCCTCTAACGCGCGACGACAAAATTTTATCCGCAACCTACGACTACGTTCCGCGGCGAGAATGACCGCATCAGGTACTCGCGGCTCCATATGCACGCGCATAAGTTACAATGTCCGCGACACGTGGAAAGCAGCCTTAAACGCGGGGCACCGCGTTCCTTCACAAATCATCGCTGACGGGAAAAAGAGACGCCTCTGTGCGGAGTTAACACAGTTGTCTCGCTGTTTTCTCCGCGGACGTCAAGTTTGCATAAATTTCCGTCGTTTTTCCATAGTTCCAGCGTCCACCTTGACTCCTGCAATTCAGAGTGTCTCGCGGGCATTGGCGCTAGTGATATTAACACGTCCACTGTCAGACATTTACCAAGGACACGTGACCAACTGGAATCCCTTTTTGTCCAGCTGCCCGGAGTTAATAAAGCTGTTGAATGCTTTCTGCCTGCAATCGGCACACGCGTGGCCAATTAGTTTTTGAAACACTGTATCTTTAACGATTGGCCTAGGAAATGTTATAAAAATTCAGCTCTCGCGTTCGTTCCACCTGTACATGAGTTTTGCAACGCCTGCCTGCGGTACCGTTCAAATGGGCGCTCGTCGATGCAACAAAGGGTTTCGGTGAAATTATTTATGGAGGTCGAACATGATTGACGACCCACCCACCAGAAAAACCCGCACGTGCACATAACGAACCTACGCAGCGAGGCCTGTATACTTCGGGGCACAGTGTTTCGCGAGTCGAATCGCGAATCGAGAAAGCGCGATTTATTTTAAGGACTTCATTATCATATTCGCGGTAAGTGCACTATACCATGTCGCAGAGAGCATTCTCCACGCGTTATTATGGGATACTGTGTCGGAATTCAACGACTTCATTGTGGAAATGTCGGATGAATTTAAATGAAAGTAAGTGGTGAGAAAGTAAAGGAAGACAAAAGGGAGGGATGTAAAACTTTTGGCGTGTGTAAAATCTAAAATTGAAGAGCCTTTGTAGAAAACACTGTAAGGGCCACAAATCAAATTTTTCAGGAGAGAGGAAAAACTTCCCTGATTTTAAATTGTTTACGAAATTTGACTTATTTTGATCGCTAAATATGCTTAAGTAGGGTGAAAGCACTGGTAGTCGACCACTTAAAGCTAAACTCGAATGAAAAGTTCTGAAAAAAGTAAACAATCAATGTTATAAAATATATAAAATGTATTGAAGTAATTCAAATGTATTTAATATATCACTAAATATTTTGTGTTAGTAGGAAAGTTCGGGGAAAATAAATAATTAGCGTTAAAAATAAAGTGTCCGAATGCTTTAATAATCGACCACCTTCTTTTAATATAAAATACAAAATAGGTTATGTGAATAGTTCAAATGTGAATTAAATTTTCGCTTCTGTCATTTTGTTTCTGAGGTTAAATTAAGAAAAATTATAGTTAATACGTGGTCGACTTTTAGCATTCATTGTGAATGCAGTTAGCTTCAGAAGTCGACCGCTGTGGTCGACTATTGAAAATTGAAAGGGAATGATGATCCGGTGACCGACCTCCCATAAATAAATAAATTATCCCATTTTTTTTAATTTTTTGAAGCGCATATAAAATTGTTGATGCTTTTTCAGTGAAATAGCATAATTTTCCAGTAAAAAATGTATAGAACTGAACTACATTTGTCGTTTCGATTCAAAGCACACTTATGCTTCTCGTGTTAGAAAACAGCAATGGCACATGTAGAATCAAAATCAGTTTACAAATCACTTTAAAAGCGTTTATTTTTTTTACCTATGAAGGGCACTTTTTGTCGTATTGTAAAGTTAGAAATTCAAAATATAATATAAAATTGTCAATAAATAAATTCTTTATTTCAGTACTTATTTCTTTAAGCTAAACAATAAAAGTGGCCGACTACTAGTGCTTTCACCCTATAAAATAATCCAAATGGATCACAAAATTTCCTATTTTTTGCATTAATATAGTCCAAATTCATAAAAAAAATATTCGTAGAAAACCCAGTATATACCTTTTCGTTGTAGAGAAAACTGAATGTGTTAAAAATTAGCTCTTACATTGCTTTCTACAGAATTGGCGTTGGTACCATTTTTTAACACTATCGGTAACTTATTTATAAAGAGAAATTGCATTAAAATTCTATACTATATTATTACTATTGGCACGTAGAACATTTACGATAAAAAAAAAATAATTTTGGCAGCTACAGTGTCTTCTACAAGGACTCTTCAATTCTAGACAACTAAACAATCGAATTGTTTTGACTATGTTTGAAGTAAATGCGTGATCCTCTGCATGTTGATAAGTATTGTAACGAGATACGGTACGTCCACGTTACATCCTAAGACACAGGCAAAGAAAGCCTCGGGGATCTCCCTTCGTGGGTTTCTCACACGCGATGCTACATCGACGTGTTCCACCCTATCGTGCGGTTAATGGGCGATTCTCGTTTCGTTTCCCTTCGAAAAATGGCCCCCCTACACTCGCGTCGATGAAATGAATGGTTGCGCGGATCGTAGGAATCGGCCGCCACGCGATTACGCCATTTTCCTCTCGGGAGTTTTCCATCGCGCTGTTTCCAACAGCAATCGCGTAATTGTAGAGATACGTGCGAACAATTTCAAAGTGTAGCCAACAAATCCCCAAACTAGCAACATTAACGTTTCACGTCTGCTACTGATGCTACTGCGTCTCGCGTCTCCAGTAATTGCAATTTCGACCGACAGACACTAATCTCGTTGCGAATTGCCAAAGTAGTCCAGCGATCGAAAACTTGTTACCGATGCAATGAGTGTACGCCACGAAATTAGGGTACGTATAACCATCGACGATCGTCGGACCTGGTTTGCGGGACCGAAGCAAAGATGATTGCTACGTGAGGATGCCGCACGAACTGACCACAACTACTTGGACTCTGTTGCCGAGAAAGTTTAAGAGGGATGCGAGTACAGTGGATTGAATGTACAAGCATTTTAGGAGGCACCGAAACCTTTTTAACGTTTTTGCGATCAACCTCGTCTCTTAACCTCACTACAATTCAACAGTGAGTAACCATTCACGTGGCCTGATTTTATTAACCGCAGATACTATCCCCAAGCAACTAAATCCTGCAAACGATCGCGGTGTTTCAAGGCTGGCCAATTTATACCCCATCGGAGGATCGGTACTGGAAGCGGTAACACCGATGTAACCCAGTGTAACCACCGAATCCCTCGGCCATCGACAACCAGCAATTTTTGCTGGAACACGGGAACCGCTCGGAGGAAACGTGAGATCCGACACTGCCAGGTCCTGCATCCTGAGGTCCTGAATAATGCAGACCACCTATTATCCCTTCCGGAATCGCGAGTCATCATCTGACCTTCTGCGCTCGTGCGCGAGAAATCCACGTTGCACGGAATTCTAGAGGGTTACGGTGGGTGTCCTCTCCCTGTCCCGCCGTGAAACCGGAGGAACCGAGGCGAAAAAAGAAAGGGGAGGGGGGGGATAATAATAAAGGAGGGGGGAGGTGGTCGAATACCGTCGCGTAGGAGAAGGCACGAGAAGTCGTGGGTTATCGCCGCGAACGTGACCGCATAAAAGATCGTAATGTTTTATGTGAACACGTGTATAAGGGAAGGTCAGTTCTGCGCGCTTCTGTCCTTCTCCCGTTCATCCTTCTCCCCGCACTAGCAACAGCCATTGTTTTCGCCGAGGGAAAAGGGTTGTCGCCGGACGATGTAGCGATTACTGTTTCTTCATCGATCATTCGGAGTCTTCGAAACCGCTCTGTTCCGTTTAGTGATGTATGATTGCTACGTTGCGAAGAGACGTTGCGAAGAGACTGGGAAAAAGAAATCTGGTAAAGGGACTAGCCCGATGGTGTTGAGAAGCAACAGCGTGTATGGATTATTAATCGAGGCTCTTCGGAAATACATTGGAGAGTTAGAATATTAGGGGGAGCTGGGGCACTTAATATTATCTTGATATCTATAGGGTATCATCTTATAATCTTATATCATCTCTCAAGATCACAGAGTATACTGTTTTGTGATAATTTTTTTAACTTCTGACTGCTTCTAGATATCCAGAGAATATTAATGTTGCGCCAAAGTGCCCCAACTCCCCCTAAAGGGCAGCGATACGAGTGAATAGTGATTATCAAGAGGAGCCTTCATATCGCGCAGGCACCCGTGTTCATTCTGTCGCATCTCCCGTGGAATTTCGGTCGTTCCAGATGGAACACGCCTCCGCGGGCGCGAGCGTACACGCGCCGCAAAAAGAGGATTACGAGCGGCTGCGGCGCGAGATTCGTGCCAGATAGAAGTCGGTCTTGTCGTGCGCTACGGACTGACGTACAAATTGCAGGACGGCTACTTAAAACGAACAAGTGCTCATTACCCGACGTGATAAGTTTACCCGCGTCCGACTACGCCTCGTAAATTCATGCCGAAATGACCGCCTCGCTGGGGACGACTAAATACTCAGAAACGCAGACGTACATATCCTCGATTACCCCTCGTTTAATCCAACTTCTTCGTCACCTTAAGGCCTTCTTTATTGCCGCTGCCCTTATTCGGCGACACTCGAGTGCCTGTTATTATCGTGAGTTATTGATATTGTTCGGACGTGTTTGTCACTGTCTGTGAATCTTAGACGTAGCAATCGATAATACTCCTATTGCGTTCCATTTATAGAATTGTGTGTTTGTCGAGCTATCCGGTAACAACTTTATCGGCCACTCGACTTGTTATTCCAATTTTTAATAATGTCACTTGAACAACCTCGGCGATACACTTTGTGTTTCAAAAGCTAAGGAAGCCCTTTTTCAATGTAAATGAAATTTCACAGCCACTATATGTACAGTGGCCTGGAATTAAGAATTTGAAAAAAGATATCGGAACGAAATTTGCATCAAAATATAGGAAAAAATTACTCCCTTCTAATGATAACTTAGTATTTTTTACATTTACATTTTATATTTGTTTATTCTTTTTCAATTTTTTTAAGTTAATTGTTATAAAAACAGATTGAAAGCTGTTTATTTGATAGTTTATTTAATGCTGTTTTCAGTGGTTTAAGTCGCGGGTTGAGGAAACTTTTCGTTTCCAAGTTGTAAGGAAAGTAACGAGGAAAACACCGTGGCCTGGGACTTTCCTGTTATTTATCTTTCTATGTCACCAAATTCTTAATTCCAGACCACTACTGTCCAAGCACAAGATAATCGTGATGCACGAAAGTTGTCTTAAAGTAAAGTTAACGTTTTTTAAAATATTTCTAGCCTGAATAGCGCGAAACGTCAAGGTTGGCGAACGAATTAACATAATCTATCTTAATACGGGGGGAAAACGAAGCTTGTCACAATTGTTGGACACCAGGCAGGGTTTACGATGTTAACAATTTGCTTGTCTTATTTTAAACAGGCCAGGATCATAATCACGCTTCGGTACTGTCCAAGCCTTCGTGCGCAGGATAACTGGTAGGGTTGCTTCGTATCTAGGAGTATTATCTCGGTATTTATGCCGAAGCCGTGACCCCTGTGACAACGTGGATGTCACGGATAACCTTTTTTGCAGGTGACTAAAGGAAAAATCTGTATTCCATGCGCTCCAATCTTTCCATGCACTGTCCGCGTGGAACTAACACATTTGCAAGTGTAAGTTGATGTGTTCCTTAGAAACGAGCACCAAATTTCTTTATTGGGAACACTTTGGAAATTGAGAAACTTGGAAAATCGGGCCATATACCAGTGATTCCCAACCGTTGGGTCGTAAAGTGTTTTCTGGGGGGTCGCCACGATTTAAAATTTTTTTTTATAGTATTATTAAGTTAGAATTATAATATGAATACCTATTTGTAATGCATTGTCTTTACCTTATTAAATTTACCTTACCTTATATGGGGGGCAGGTTATTTGAATATTATAAAATTATATTTTAGAACGATGAACTATTACTGCTTGAAATTCTCCTTACTTTAAGCACCAGCCCGGTTGTACAAAGAGATGAGAAAAAGTTGATGTGCTTCTTCTTTAAACGAATTATACGCTCCTGCAATGAATAAGCAGTTCTTCTGTCTCAGGCATCATTTCAGAAAAAAAACTTATTCCGTAAAACTATCCATTCATAATTGCACGAAAACGTCTCGCGAGTATCGTATAATAAGGTATTCATTAATCCCATAATAGCTGTGTTAATGGGTATTACTACTTGTTTGCGTAGAAATCTGCTGAATCATCTCCGATTGTCCGGAGCCTAGCAATAAGATCGAAGCGGTTCAGTGATCAGATGCAGAGTCGATATTACGATCGTCGACCCGTTCCCGTTTTTTGCGTTACTCGGTTGCAAACGCCGATAGTAATTACCTTTGGATGTTTGTAGGATACTCGTTCAGCTTTTATCATGCTCGAGCAATGATTCAAGCCTAGAAATTCATCTCGCACGAAGCTCGAATTCTACTAACCTCTTTCAAAGTGTTCCATCAACAGCCGTGATAAATAATAAAGACTCTGTATCGGTTAAATATCCAGTCATCCGTTACTATGTATGCCATCAGATATCTAATAACACTAGTTACCAATCGCAATTAAAAGTAACAGAAGAATTTAAACACCTAATTGCTCATGTATTGAGGTAACTGTGCTCGAGTTTCGCAGTAATTATTAAACCGGGTTATTATGCAAATAATTGAATACTAAGTAGACAGCTGTGTACGATAAAGGAATCCAATTGGAACATCGCGGTTTGAAGAGGCGCACAATTGTGCCGCGTGCTCTTCCAGTGGCACACGAACGTATTCAATGCACATATGACGCGCGCATGTTGAACAGGCCTATCCACCTGCTGGACACATTTCCTTTGTTGTATGCCATTTTTCGGATGAAGACCGACAGAACGACAACGCAACAGGTTACACGCTCCCCGGAACATGTTTAACTGTTATCCGAATATTTATTACCATGCTCTGCGACCTGTTTTTAGAATTATTAAAACACAAAAAACCAACGATTTACCTGAATCCTACCATTAACATTCAATCGATTTGATAAGGGGCTTGGTATTCGCAGAGACTCCCCGATTAACTCGAACAGATTATTTGCCAAGTATCACGATATGCGTTAAATAAACTTAAAGAAAATGAATTAGTTACTTCCCAAGGCTGAAAGAATATGAACCTTTGTTTGATAGGCATTTTAAACAGCATGTTTAATCGGTGTAAAGTGAATGAAACCAGGGAAGCGAACTGGCACGGCTACTGCCTGTTGTGTTCCGAAATAATGGAGTCCTGTCGATCATCGCGAAACGAGGGGTTCATTACATAATTATCAATGAATTATGCGTGTTCAGTGACCGGAGTGTCCTCTGCGGGAATCGTCCCGCCGGAAGCGGATGCACGCTTCACGAAAGACGGACACAAGTGAAACGATCCGTGTGTGTGCAGACGCGGCGCAGTAGATGCGCCCGTACGCGCCGGACACAGGCGTGCAACGTTGTTCACCGCATAAAAGCTGGCACCAAACGTCTGTGGGAACTAGACGTGATTTTTACTGCCCATTATCGCGAATACTGCATCAGATATTATTAAATTTCTACCGAGTCCGGTATTAAAATGGAAAGATGGAAGTTTCTAGTCTTTCCAAGTTGGTTAATTACTGCATCGTTGCAAACAGAATGGCTGTTATAATTGCAGCTACATAAAACGAGCTTCCTTTTATTAACAGCGTAGAAATTGAAGAGACACGAACTACGATCTCTTCCTGGCAAAGGTTCACGGACATCCGCTCGACTCTGAAACCATTTACGAACAATAAAGACGCGCGCAGGTTCGATTAATCCCGCGGTAGCAGTTCGCGATTACGCGTTGAAGATTGCATCGCTCAGGCTCTCCGTTGCATAATGGATCCTCGATCTTCCATTAAATCATACACAGGCCCGAAGAGAAACTGCGAGTGCATTTTCAGATTGCAAGACGTCGAAACTTTCAATAGACTTGTTGCGTTAAAACGTTCGTATAAAAGGTTCATTAAGTACGCTGATAGCTATCGATTCATTTTCGTTCGTGAAAGTTTTCATTGAAGCTCTTCCACGAAACAATTGCCACCGCTCGATGGTTTCGAACTTTTACTGCTCACGTGCTGCGATTTCTAACTCTACAGGAGTAGAAGAACCGGTTCCAAATCGGTAATGAAATAATTTCCTCCTTTCTAACCACCTTCAATTCTTTTTTCCACTTATCCAGCAACACGGGTCTCCAATGCTGAAAATCTATTTAATATTGACCTTCTTCTAACTGTAAGATTAAGAATGTCCCGTCGAGCCTCGTGCACCGGAAAGTTACTAACTTCGGCGAGACGCGTTTCACGCGCTACCGATGTCGCGTACCGAGCGTGTTTTACACGGAATCAGAATTACAACGGGGATGCATTTAAGGGCCATCCGGTAGCATCGATAAAGTTACGCATCCGATTACGTGTCGAAGATGCTATCACCTTGAACGTCGTTACATAAGGTTTCCAGGGACGCACAATAGGGCTCCGATGTTCCATTAAATCGTATGCAAATACCGGGAGAACAATGGAACGCGGACGGTCGGATCGACGTTCGCGAAAAGTCAGTGGTCGGCTGCCGGAACGCTTCCTGGATGTGTGGCAAGCGATCCACGGGATCCCTGAAGAAGATCCCAGGAATTCAAGACCGTACCTTAACCCCCTTCTTCCTAGTACTCGGCATAGTAGCGCTTCAACCAGCGTTTCAGTGCCCCCGGGTTGAAAATAACGACTTCCAAAAATACTAGACAGTCGGTGGTTCTAAGCCACGAAGAATCTAATTTATTGTTACTAGAAATAAAAACAGAAAGATTAAGGGTGCAATTTTTGTCTTATTATAAATGACTTCTAATAGATTTGGCAAAAGATGCCTTTTATATTAGATTTGAGCTGTCAAAATCTGAAATCTGAACTTCGCAGTTACGCTAGAGGTATGGACAGTGGACGTGTTAAGACTATAAAAAAAATTTGCACATATAACACTTAGAAACATGTTTTAAAAAAAAAAACAAAATGTTATGTAATACTTCAAGGTTCTTGCGGGACCTCAAATTTTTTTGCAGAATCTATTTCTTGCGGGCTTAATCTGTATCACTAAAGACAATGTTTATTTTTTCGTTCCACCCTATCCTACCCTTCTTCCTCGGTTCAAACATCCTGCTTTGAAATGCAGGGTCCTACGTTATTCAAGAAAGCGAGGTGCGAACGTCATTCATCATAGCAGAGCGCCGAACATGGAAAATAATGACTGCCAACAGCTGTTCGGTATGAAGCAATTCGTTAACACCGCGTTACGGCTATCTTCTTACAAAAGGAATCCCGCTACACGCGGTACTTGCGGGTGTGGCTGATTGAATATAAATCATAATAAATTGTACGACAGTACGGAATTAATTTACGGGGCCGATGATTTAAGATGTTGCGGGTCCTGCGTAATTGACGCCTCATTTCCGCATCCAGCCTCCCCGACAACCAGAGAAATCCATCTTCCTTGTAGGAACCCGGCGTCGTTATTTCCTACTAACGGAATTCAAAGCGCTTTCCTGCGGATACGTAATCGATCATACGCACTCGACGCGTTCGTTATCCCTAACAACCCCGTGGCCCTAAAATATCTCAAATTCCATACATCATTCTACGACATTCATTCACACTTTGTAACAGAAGAAACAGCCTGCAGAATTATCCACGGAAGGTCAAAACACTCGTAAGCTGTTCTAACTCAAGCGCTAGAAGTCCTCCAATGATTTTTTTCCAGCGGGGAAGGTATTCGAAGCATCTAGCAATCAGCAACGAACGATGAAAATGCCGACGAACGTAGTTTCGCGTACCGTTCGACGAAGCGGCGTCCTCCTTTCGCCCGAGGGTAAACGAGCCTACCAACGATCACGATCAAGATCATTGACTTCTCACGAATGTAAAGCGATCCCCTGAAAGCCCCCGTACGGCCAGCGCGATCTTTCGTCCGGATATCACGTGGACACGGGGAAAGGAAGGACTTATCAAAGTCGTGCATCGCCGCGACGTCACGAACTGGCTCACACGGAATTTTTTTTCTCCGCCGCGACGACGTATCGCTTCCCTTTCCTTTTCTCCCAGCTTTTCAACATTCAATCATGGAATTTCTTCTCGAGGAATTTTCTCGCGTAGCTTGTTCTATTCCAGTCTCTGCGTAATGGAAGTGTTTAAATAAAGCAAAGAGAACGATTGTCATTTGATAGAATATTTAAGAATCTCAGATATTTCATAGCAATGCTACTCCTTATTCCTCCGTTGAGTCCGTCGACCCCTTGGTACACATCCCATTACGAGAAACATCCGCGAATCACTTCTCGATATGAGTATCGAGAGATCTGTACAGCTCCTCGGCTTGGCATTATCGCGCGCGTAGCCACCAGCATCGCGAGGAAAGTTACGGACTGATAAAGGGAATAAATCGCAGCGAGCGCCACGATCTCGCCGTCCACTGTCGATCGGGAGAGAAAGGAAGAATGACTTTCTGTCTTCGCCGTGTACTGAAACGCGCGTTCAAGGCTACCCCTGAAGATCACGGTCACGTCGTTAGTGCCGGACAATCGCCATCTGTCATCGAGGGTTTCGCGCAGTCAGTGTCCATCGCGTGCAAAGCAAAAGAGGAGAAAACAGTAATACTCTGCCCCGATCGGCGAACCATATATCACTCGCATTTGCATTTCCATTCGGGTGGAACTCCAGGAATCCTTCGTTCCCGTCAATCCGAAACCGCTCGTCGTTCGCATGAATAATCGTGCCCCGTTTCATCACTTTCTGTAAACACCTTTCCGCGTGATTCATAACTTCCACAAACAACATCGATCGCGACCCGCTGCCGCGTTGTTTTCCTTTCGTTTTCAGAGGCACGCGAGGGGATTTCCGTCACGATCTTCTTTTCCCTGTCGTTTACGTATTAACTCTTTATATCCTCGTGATGAGAGAGCATTAAAAAACAATTACCACTGCGAATGTTCTGATCGTCGACGAGGAAAAGGTGGTGTTCCTTTCTGAGGATTTCGACGGGGATGGCGTATCGATGCTTAATTAAGAAATTATTCACCGCCTGCGACGTGAATTATTATCCACGACCGGTTCCTGAAAAACACGGCCAAGTGGCCCGCTTGTACCAACCTCATCATCACTTGCGAACGATTGAAACTTATCCTCGATCCTGACGAGGCAAATAATGTAGTGGACGGATGAGGTCAAAGTAAAGGAAAAAGAATTCAAAGCGTGTATCTTAAAAGGCACTCTCGGTACGCGGAAGACTCTTAATGGACACCGTGAATTTCGTTGAAATCTCGGCTATGACACAACGCTTAATCTGACGTTTCGAATACTTCGTGTCTAACAATGAATAGTCAGGCTCTAGCTGGAACCAGGAAATTTGAACAGAAATGCCAACGAGCTTTGAAAGCACTCTTGAAAAACTAACATTAACTAACATTAACTGGCATTAACCATTGAGAATGCAAGAAATGACTCATTAGCAAAATAAATACAGAAACTGCAATTTCATTTCGAGAGATTGCTTATAGCGCGTGAGAGGGACGTTAATGTTTCTTCAGAAGGATTTAAAGTTACGATTTTGACGAGTGTCAATAAACCGATTTTTGCAGACGGTGTTTATGGACAATTATATCCCTCTTCGTTCCCGTCTGGACGGATGTAATACCCTCAGCAAGGTGTTACACGAGACAAGGTCTCCCGCTGTACGATACGCCATGATCACTGGCTAAGGTCGTCTATCTTGAGCACTCCGTTGCAACATTTTGTATGGACATTGAACCTTGATTACGAGGAGAAAGGTCGGTGTCGTGCAACGGCGTTGCATGCTAACGAACCTCGTCGTATTTTGTTATTTCGGTCTTGTTATTAGAGGAACGAACGCGGCAGCCTCGTGTACCACGAATCAAATTTTTTCCGACCGTAAGTCAGATCGTGGTGGGGTGCAAATCGGTCACCGACCAGAGCGTCCGGAATCTACGAATGTAGATACCACTAAGCTCTCGATCCACGAAATAAAAATTTAATGTTATTGCTGTATAATTGAGGAGCTCAGTGGAAAATAGGTACATGCCACAAATGCATACAGTTTCGTTTCTTTGTAGGGGAGACCGGGGCTAAAAGTTCCGGGGGTAAGTTGTTCCGATAGTCCTATCTTCAATATGAAAGTAGCTTTGTACTTATTATTTTTTCCGTGTGAGTTGATCACGCCACTCTGTCAGCCATTTTAATAGAGCCCGCAACAGCGAGTTGTGTGGTAGCGAGGACCTATTAGTCGCGTACCAGATAAGTAAATATTTTCCTACTATTATTTTTTGGTCTATTTCGATTATTCAACGTCGATATTATTAATTGATTTGTTTTTATGTATCAAATGACATTTAAGAAATAACCATTATTATTAGTAAAATTCTGTTTTATTTAATTAGACAATGAAGTATTTCATTAAAATGCAACTTTTATATCTTAGTAACAACTTACCCCAATGCGATAACAACTTGCCCCATAAAGGGATAAGAAGTTCCGCTTCGACCAGCACCGAAAAAATTAATTTTTATGAAAAAACTATTGCAATATATTAAATACAAGCTTAAAATCATAAAATATAATAAATTTAACAAGAAATGAGTCAATAGTGAAGAGAATAAGTACATTATTTTGAGGTCATTTTTTATGTTTTATCGAAATCGGAACTTTTAGCCCCGGTCTCCCCTACCATTAATTCGTTCCTGCAATGTAGCGTAATTCCCCTATAATAGCATGTACGTTTTACCGAGCAGGATCATATACAATGTTATCCACGCTGAGAAAAAACAAATCCGGCGTGGAAAAGGCGCCCACGCCACTCGGCTCCTTGGAAACACGTGACAGACCTTACCTTGTCTTCAAGGTGGAGATAACAGATATGTAGAGAAGTTAATCCTTCATACGAAGTAAACGCAGAAATAAGTGGTTAAGAAACGTACTCGTAAGGAGAATAAATGAAAAGAGGACGAAAGAAAAAGTATTAACAAATGGCGATAAACAAATATACGACGAAATACAAATTATTAAAAAGAAAATTAATTACTTTTTCTGTTAAAATTTGATAATAGTTGATATTTACTATCTAATTCAAGTACCGTTTAAAATAATTACAGTTTCTTACGACATTTCTTATGAAAATAATTTGTGCTTCAGCTTGCTTTCCTCTAAAATTATACAACAGTAGCATATGCTTCTTTCCACTAGGCCCGTCAGGTTAGTTCGCAATTCGTGTTAAATCCACAAAGAAAAATTAGCAAGCATGCGTGTGTATCAATTAATGTATCTTCTTCTTTTTAAAAATATTACCTGGTGTTCGTTAAGAAAATGGTACTCGGCGTATTTAGTGTCTTTCTTTCAAGTTGCCTACTGACTGAGTTTGAACTATGCCAACTTCGAATTCGTAAAAGAAACCTCAAATCCAACGAAACTCCCCGTGGAACACAAATAACACCGAGCAACGCCATAATTTACAACAACTCGAAGGTTCGTTTAAATAGGATGCATACAAATAGCGCGTCGCATTTACTTGATGATCGAACAGATCGTTGGCTATATGCACGCCGATCATTTACACGCGATCTTCTTCCGGCACGTAATACCGTGGCTAATGAGCCCACGTACCTCGAGTGCAGGTTACATAAACGTGGGGACGCGTCACGAGGAGAGAAGGGAGATAACCGACGGAGAGGAGTCGGTCTCGAAGACACACTTGTAAGAGGAGGAGGAATAATTAGTCGTCCTGGGACCAGATACCATCCAGGCTTACTTTGATTCTCTATTCGAAATCTACACAGGTTTTGTTAATAGTACAAGATTAGAAGATCACGAATACCACAACTAAGCAGCATCAGAACATTCACTGGCGAATGAAGACACGGTCAACAGCAGAACGAGGTCAATCAAAGGGGATAAGAGAACAGAAGTGACCAGAACGCCGGGACTTGTAACAGTAAAGGAAACAGGGTTGTGTAAAGCTTGCCAGGAGGAATACCTTCCAGGAATCCATTTGGATGGGCGAGAAAAGGTTTGACAAGGAAACGGTGCCAGACGGGGTCGATCAGACGTTAATGGGGATTAATTTTTATACGGCCTACATCCCACGAACGCCTCCTCCCACCGATGTGAGACAAAGCCTGTAAGGATGCGGGGATAAGTATCGTTACATGTGCCAAGGCACAGGGATAGTCATAATGTAAGCATTGAACCGACGACGGTGCCTGAACCGTCCATTGTATTCCGTAGCCGGAGTCGCAGGTTCGGGCCAGCCTTGAAGCGGTGAACCTCCCAGCGCGACAAGATGATGCATTGTTACAATGCCCGGCCCTATACTTGCCCTTTAGGGTCACGCAGAAAATCGCAAAGGTTAAGAGGTATCAACGCCGTCGTATCTGCGTTCGCCGCGAGCTCTGTGACCCGGGGTCTCGAATTTCGACGGTATCACGCCTCTCCGCTGGAATATACAGGCGGAACAGAGATCCCATTCGATAGATTCCGGTGAGTCCCGTGGAGGACACTCGTTGCTAGGTTACACGTGATTCTGGATATCTGAGGAACCTAGGTGTTTGCAGGTTCTGTGGTAGGTGTTTGTTCTTCAACATCTAGGTGGTTAAAAATGGATTCCGTCGTTCCGAACTGGTACAATTCAAATTCTATAACACCAAGAAGATTCAAGGTGCTTTGAATATTGTAACTGCTAAGAGACTTAAGCCGAGTTTCTTTGACGTAAGATTCACCAAATCCTGCCGCGAGACCTTCAGGTGATTTGATTTAGCTCCCCCAAACTGACAGCGATCCGAGTAGAGTTACATACTATAATTCAGAAGGTTCGGACCTTGGCTATGCTGGGTCTAGGTATATCCCGATAGTCTGCGCAGAATGTAGCACATAGATAAACGTGTATGTGATTCTGTGATGAAAAAGGTCCAGATGTGACGTCTCTTCAAGGTGAATCCGAACCTACCTGACAAGATACGAAGATCCGACCGCACGATCCTCCAATAAAAGAAACATCAGGTAGTTTTGAGCGTAACTTTCCTGTGGTTACCGGGGTGATGATATAATTCGTCGGAATTATGGTACGCGTACCTTAATGTTACAATGTTTAAGAGGTGTGCAAAGAGAGAGCTCGAAGGAACAACGATTGTAAACGTAAATATTGCTTAATTTTCCCGGACGGAAGACATCGCGAGTTAGGATTATCTAAGAGGTTTCACTGAAAAACTGTTGGAGCGCTAATGTCGGGGAAATATCTGTGCTCCTTCAAGGACACGTGACGCCTTTAATTGCCCAGTGACGGCACTTGCAGCTCCAACCCGTATTTCAGGCAGAAATGCCTGGACGAACAGCCAAACGACTTATGCAATCAGAACGATGTCTCTATTTCAATGCGCTGCGATCGTACACGTCAGTACACGCGGACACACTAGTATCGTGCAGCATGTAGGTACCAGAATATCGACGGATGTATTAGCACCATTCGTTTTATAGTGCTGGCTAGATATCGCGGCACACGCGCTATCAGCTAATGGCCCACTAGAAACGTATTCGCCACGAACATAGAGATTTACTGCTTCGCGTGGCGATAGGGTCAACTCGATGTATTTTCCATGCTTCGGTATCTTCTTGAATAAAACCAGCGATCTCCATAAATCCACTGGACACTTTATACCCCCCGAATGACAATACTATTACCCACACCCGCAACTGAGAAAGAAACCTCCATCCAGGGCACTGATTATAAACTCGATTTACGAGCAATCATTCCACCTAGCGGATCGAACCAAGGTTCACGCATGGATTTCTAGAAGTGCAAGCTGGCTAGAGGCAGCTGTACAGTTGCTGGACTTCAAGGCACTGCTAGGTATCGCTTGAAACAAGAAGAGCAGAGTGGCCACGATTGGCAAGACGTTAGCGCGAAGTTCGCGAAGATTCGCGTGCACTGAGGGGTGAAGGAAGAGGCTCAATAATGGATATCGATGATGTTGGAAGAGACATCGGCACGTCCGCACGCATTCCGGCAGCCAGTTATAAATCACTGATCCGTATCTCGGTAAGGCCTCCTTAACCAAATGGATGCTACTGTCGATTTGAATTACTGCCCTTACCCGGCGAGAGCCATTGCCAGCCGACATCCACTCGAAACGGTTCAAAGTTCTATGTAAACTACCGCCCACGTTTACATTCCCTGGCCGCGAGAGGGCCCCCACCGCCGCGTCCCAGATCCCTAGACAGCCGGAGAGCCTCTCTATGTCCGCAGCTCTTCTTCGAGTGATCTAAGGAAACGTGTTCGGGGCCGCGATAGAGCCGACGCTGTCGCTCATGGCTCCGGAGGATTTAGGATCGAGGGTGATAGCGACTGAATAAAAGATGAAGGAACAACCGCGGAAGGTATCGCTCGCCGGTGCCAGGGTTTCGCAAAAGGTTCCTCCGGGGGGTAAACGCGCGAAACACGATCATTTGCACTCTTTTCTGCCTTTACTTGGAGTTTGGATACCGAAAGGGGTCCAGGCACCAGCGGGAGCTCCCTTGTGGCAGGAAGAACTGGTCGAGTGTGAAGATTGTCTAAAGGCTTCCTTCAAAGTATTCTTATTGCCACGTGTTGGCGACTATCTCGAACTGCTTCTCCAGATAGTTGTCGTATAAATTCAAGCACTGCCAAGGCTCTTGCTGGACGTCCTCTATCTACTTGCGCGCTCCAGAGAGTCACTGATTAAAAGCCACAGTGTGTGCACTGTGTGTCAGCATGCAAGTTGCAATTGAAAAAGGGGCTGGTACAACGCTAGTTTTATGGAAGAGAAGGTATTTATGTTCAATATAAGGAATTCAATCCCGGTTCCATTTTTATATTTTTCAGTTGTTCATAAAGTAATTTACGTTTTTAAAAATTCGCGAAATTCTCGGGATAAGTTATAACTTGATATATCAAATCCCGGGAGTTTTAGAATAAATAAAAAAACAGCCGGGATCCCGGGATTGAATTCCCTAGTTGGATACCTATAGAAGGCGACAGAAGGGTAAACTTTCATTTCGATTGATCGTTCACAGGAATCCTGTTTATGAAACGCTAATATCCTCACACCAGGTTGAGCCGAAGGAAGCCTCGCCCGCGGTAGCTTCAAAAGAAGTTCGGTTCGAGGGGTTCGAGTGGAGCAGGCTGGCAGTTGGGTGTCCAGAGGTTCTAACTGAATTTATGGCGTCACCTGCCTAGGAATGCGGCCGTACAGACAATAGAAGTCTAGTCGCTCCTTCTTGATCCTGCGGCCGCGCCAGGCTGATCCACGATCTTTAAATTGGACCAAGAACGGCCACTGCCGAACGACCCTTTCGTCCGGCGCGCTTCTCGCCAGCAGGCTGCGAATGGTTAGAATAGGTGGCGGGGGATGGTGTCTGTGTGCGAGACACGCGCGCGAGTATGAGTCAGGTGCGAGACTGCGTGGGCTGCGGAAGATGCGTCTTGGAAGTGATTGTCTCCGTTCTCGAAGCTGTGTTTGGGCGAAGACCGTCGTGTCTCGCGGAGAACAATTGTCTATTGTGCTTTTTTAAGAAGCTGGGGGTCGTTTAATGAATCCTGACGAAGGGAACGACGCCGCGGACAACTACACTGCGCCATTCCTCTCGGAACTTTAACCCTGAAGGTAAATCTTAGATTGCATTACCATGCACCGGGCACGGAACCGAAGATAAACGTAAGTGATCCAGCCAAAGCACCCTGCTACTAAACACCTCGGCTATGAATTATCTACCACAGTTGCCCGGCGCTATTATCACTTGGAAACGCTTCGCAACACCCCGTCACGAGTCCCCGATCACCGGGAATGCCAAAAATCACCGACCGAGGTCGACGAGCAGTCTGTCCGCCAACACGAGCCGACAAGTGTGCTTTCAGGGTGACTGGTTGCGCAACCGGCGACATATCAAATCGATTGGCGTACATACATACATCGATAGCCCCGCGCAAACTCTGACCAGCGTCGTTAGTATTCAGGGAGGGCTGTCTGCAGCCGAAGCGGCGAGAAGTGCCTAGGAATTCCACTCAGGAAGAATAATTTTAGCTTCTCCCTGTTCCCCGACCTTGCCGGCTTCGCGAAACCTATGCTTTCAGGGAACATTGCTCCGGCAACGATACAATTCATCAACTCCTCTCGAGAAATTGGCGCTCCACAGATCATCCCCACTTTCCATCTCCTAAATCTTTAATTACGACAGCCCACAACACCTTTTAATTTACTAACCAGTATGCAGAATTACGTTCTTCACGGAACGATGGTGTTCTTATTGAGGGATCTTCCTCAGAGCTGCCTGCTTTTACAGGAAAAAGCAAACCTCGGAGTTGAAATCTAAACGTAGGCACACGTGCGTAGAGAGTTGTACCATTATTCCAAGGGACATTAGCCGGAGGCAGCGTGGCTGTCGTGACAGCCACGGCTCTGAATCATTCATTCGTCCCATGGCGTTGGTTCACAGCAGCCCAGCGCCCGTTGCACTTTCGTGGTCCTTTTGTCGTCCCCCCATATCGCGGTTAATATTGTACGTACACAATGCAACATCGTCTCGGGGCGTAGGCAGACCGCAGGAGGGAGAGGCTCTTCCTTCCAAGGGTTTTTACTTCTCTTACCTTCGCCTTTATTCCCTCCTTCTGGCCCTTTCACTTGTTCTGGGTGTGACGAATTTCGCCGAGCAAAGGCTCTCCTTTTGTACACTTCCTGGGCCCTTTGTGGCTTTAACGGGAATTATCACTTGGATTGTGGCGTGGGGGAACATTGATTGCTTAACGTTGGTTCAGTAGTTACTGGCTGATCAGTGATATTCTTATTAGTGATGTCAAAGCAATCTAAGACCGTCTGAAGATTGACAAACGCTTCCCGACATGTACAAATTCCGACCAGTGGTGGACTGGGTCTAAAAAAGGGCGCCCACACCCAGTTATAAGGCTATCATTTCATTTTTATAAGAAATAAATAAAATTTTTAAAAAATATAAAGTGGCATCATAAGTGGCAAAAAAGTACAATTACTATTGTTGTGAAACAAAATTATATTTTTTAATAATATTTAGTAATATTGTCTGATGTTTAACCCTTTAAGGCCCAGACACTTTACTCGGCGGAAAAATATGATTTCTTGCGATTAGTTAACTGAAAAATGGTCCCAATGCATGCACTACTTCGTGGTTTCCCTAAAAAAGCCAGTCGAAATATGATTTTCTCGATGTGACGTACATATACGTCAAATTAAGTACGTCAATACACGGATTATGAAAGCGATATTTTTTTCATAAATCAAACTTTACAAGCATTATTCTTTTAGTATAACAATTCATTTACACGTATCTACCAAATAAAATGTAAAAAAAGTACTTTTACTCTGAACTGTTTAAAGGAAACGTTTCGCGTTATCGAAAAATGTCCAACATGCATCGCCAGAAACGTTTCCATGATTATTGTAAACATTATTTACAGCGATAAACGCATCAGTGGCTTGCATCTCGGAGCCATTTAGAGAACTGAACCGTTTCGAGACCCAAAATTATCGACCATCGATTTTTTTATACGGCTGAAAACGATGTGACGTATACGTCACACTGGGCGCTAAAGGGTTAAGGGACACACCGGATTGTTCGGTACTTTCGGCCCGTTCGGTTTACTTCGAGTTGCTCGAAAAAATTCGAGTTCTCGGTTGTATTCGAGTTGCTCGAAAAAATTCGAGTTGCTCGAAAAAATTCGAGTTGTTCGAAAAAATTCGAGTTACTCGGTTCTTTCGAGTACTCGGCTCGGTCAGTACTCGAACAGCACTACCTCACAGACGCGCAGTCTATTCGACCGTCGAAGGGGGACGTAGCATTATAAAAATCATCGAGTCTCGTTTCTTTCTTCGGAGATCTCGTGTATGGAGGAAAACGTCGGCGCGCTTGATATAGCGGCAGTTCCGCCTGGCGGAATCGCAGGACGATACAAACTGGAAAGAGGGGAAAAACGAGGGGGGAAGAAAAAGAAGACGAGGGAAAGGAGGGGAACGATGGAAGAAATACTGGAGCCGAGGGGCGCGCATGCCTCTCGTCCTCTCTGTTCCGCTCGCGAGGAATGGTGCGGCCAGGCTGAACTTATGTACCGGCCGCGCGGCAGCTCTCTCGCTACGGTTATAGCGGCTGCTCGGCCGGGAGAATGTTGCTGAGGAATCATAGACGGACGTGCTGCGAGTGACGGCCACGCAAAAGGACATTAGAGAACTAGGCTCGGAGCCGCTCAGCCCCGGCCGTTCCGTGACTCTTAGAATTTCCTCGCGACCGTGTACACATCCTTCACAGCCTGTTCCTCGTCTTTCTTCGCGTTCGACGGGAAAATTGAAATGCAGGCGGACGTCTCGCGGGGAGGGGAGGCTTCCCATCCACGTTGGAAGGGAGCCAGGAGTCCCTGTACCTCGCTCGATTCGCTTAGAATTCGTATAAATCCCAGACTTAGACGGCTCTACGAGCTCCTTCGTCCTGAGGTGTGATCAAATGCTATTTCGCCGCGTGCGTGTAATTTAATTAACTCTCCTGACCTTTTCCGCCGATTCATTTACTCTTTTAGGGGAACGCTTTATACACGGCGCACACACGCTCGGAGTAGACCCTTTGCGCGGGTGTAGGATTAAAAGCTGCAATGAGTGGGTGCTCGACGAAAGGTAACATAGTTGTACTGGGTTGCATTCAGCTGGCTAGGACATTGTACGTGCTCTTTTATGGGATTTTGTATGGTGGAAAAGAAGGGAGTAGACATTTTTAAAGTAGGAATGCAGCTGAATATAATTGAAGTAAACGGGTGTGCTTCGTTGTAAGTAGAGCTGGGACTATTTGTCGAATTTTTCGGTATTCGAATATTCGAATACTTTAGTTGCTTAATTATTTGACGAATATAATTCGAATGTCCAAGTATTCGAATACTATTCGTATATCCAAATATTCGAATACTATTCGAATATCCAAGTATTCGAATAGTATTCGAATAATAATATTCGAATACTCAAATATTCGAGGTTTATTCGTAGCATTCGAATACTTGTAAAATATTCGAATAGTAAATTATTCGAATAGTCCCAGCCCCAGTTGTAAGAGTGGAAAGCTTAAGGTAGGACTCGAACAGTTACAGCTTCAACGTAGTTTCACCAATCGGGGATTAAATTATGCGTTAAACGTTTCGTAAACAATCCGCGACCTTTTAACCGTTCAATTTCAATTTTTTTCGGGAGTCCTCCTACGCAGAGGCAGACAAGTTACGCAAAGCTGTTGGAGATGCGAGTAAATACAACCGGCGAGAATCGATTGAGAAATGCCGCGGAATTAGCCACATCTTTCGATGTACGTGTTGAAATTATCTTACCGCGACGGGGCCAGGTTCGCTGCACTCCCACGGTTGCACTTTGTTTCGACTGGGATTTATACGAGCTCGCTGATTGAATTATGTAATTACCTCTCTGTACGGCTTTAAGTGGATTACAAACTCGATTATGACGGTACAGAGAGCTGCCAACAGCTCTCCGGGATCATTCGTCTTCGTTTGGCGAGTGGCAGCCTCGAATCACACAGTGTCTCAGGAATGGACAAAATATTGTACGAATAACTCACTGATTGACAGCAGATCAATAACAATTACCTTACGCCCACGATCCTGAGTATTTTCGCGGGAGTGTACTCCACTTAACAAACACGCGGAAAGCAGACGTGTCTTTACTCCCCGCAGCTATGCAACGTAGATCCAACGATCGCAGCAAATAAAGACACAAAAACTTCCCAGCGATATACGTTCCCAGTGCGGCTAAATCACCTATTGTTCGCGGAAATAAAGATTGAATTCGAAGCCTCTCCCCGGACAATTCTTAATACAATCATGCCTTCTCGAAAAGAGAAAAACAAAGACGCCCGGCAGCACGGTCAAAGCCGTTTAATGGATCGCCTCGAAATTTAATTTAGCCCCACGACGCCGGACACCTTCGATCGAGAAGCCGAGCCGTTCGCGGCACGCTTAATTGCTTTCGCGAATTGAAATTCAAGACGAACGTGTCAGCGTCGACCCCGATTCGCTATGAGCTTTTAGACCGAGGCGAAATTGTGCTCTTCATTCCAGACGATGCAGATCGAATAGGAGCCTCGCGGCCGTGGACGAGGCGAAAGGAGAAGCTGAAGTGGAAGCGGCTCGAACCAGCCGCTCTGTGAAATGAGAATCTCTCCGTTGGCTCGACACGCCTAGCGGCGGCCTTGCGCCCGGCATCGGCTGGTCCTTTTGATGGCCTGCGATTATCCTCGCGGGGAATAATCGATCGTATCGTTTCATCAGGGTCGCATTGTGGCCCGGTGGAATGAAACGAATCCCGGCCATTTCACGTTCTCCGTACGCGCGCGAGATACGTCGTTCAATCGGGGCCTAGACCTCTTTGAAATCCCGCCGACCAGAGATGAGAACGGATTGGACGAGCAGCCGGGGCTCGACCGAAGAGACAAGAAACTGTCTGCCGCGATAGGACGTTTCGTAGATTGTCGCTGCCGAGGGTGTTCCGTATTCAAACACTGGACAATTCTACTGATTGTGATCGATACTTGATCTCGAACGATGCCTGTCAATGAGGACGAAGGAGTTCTAATGTTCCATCCGTCATTCGTTTACTTCCGATGGCCCTTTTTGCGTTTGATGAGAAGTGGACTGATGCCGAGGGCTTCACGAAGCCACCTGGAGCGTGCCCTTTGTTACCTTACAGTAACAATTGTATTCCAATTGTATTTCGAACGGTCAAATTTACGGCATCTTTCTCTTATTTATCATCCTTATACTATAATTCTCTTCCCTTGGATATTCGTTCTCTGACCTCTATTCCCACTTTTAAATGTGCTGTCCGTTCTTTTATTCTTGTTCACTATCCCTAACTCCCTTTGTCATGTGGTCCTCTCTCGCTCATCTGTTGTTTCGTTAGCTTTATTTCTGTTTGATATTGTTTCTGGGTTAGGTTGCAAAACGGCACGTATGCTGAACCTCGCCTATTTATCACATAAGTTTTTTTTTGTAAGTGTGATAAATAAAGACGAATTATTATTATTATTATTATTATTAATTAATATTAAGATGTAGGTTAAGTTAGGCTAAGTAGGATAAGGTAGATTTAAGGAATGAATGTAGCGGAGAAGGTTATGTGGGAGATTGTAACCCTTAGGGGAACAATAATAAATAAAATAAAAAAATTATTATTATTATTATTTCCCATTTTTATAAAACCCTTTCCTAAGGACAAATAGAGTGAAATTGCCGTTCTTAATTGGAGACCAAAGTAGTCAGTTTGCGAGCATTCCTGCGGACGCGATGTTCCCGTAGATTCCTTCCGCGAGGAAGAATGATCCACAGCGCATAAAAGGGCGATCATCCAGAACGGGAGGATCTCCGGTAACGCGCGAGCGGGCTCATTCACTCGTTTCGTCTCGACCGTACTACCGTGATGATAACTCGGCTCTACGCTCCGCTGGCATTCCGTCGCCTCGGTTAAAGACCTAACCGACTTAACCTAGCCTAACGCACAGCCCCATAGAACCCTTCCTCCCCTTCGTGCTGTGCTCCAGCGAGCGTACGACCACCTAGAGTCCCCGTGAGAGCAGCCATTTTGTTATATAACTCGCACGCGAGGAGCCTCTGGCCTAGAAAAACGTCTAGACAATGCTGCGTTGCGGCTTCGATCGTATAAGGACTGTCTAGGATGCAACGACCCTAGTGCAAGAATGCTTTCTGTCCTACCATCACTCTAGAACGATCACAAAGCTATATAGACCCACTCCAGCGATATTTGGCTACTTCGAAGATACAGTGAACTGTGGTACAGGCTTGTGGAACGTCGGAAGCTTCGAGCCACGCGAGCACCAACCGCTACTGTTATTCCTATCTAACGCCACTTGGAGCCCCGAATAGCATCCCCGGGCGCAAGAAAATGTAGAACGAAAGCAATGCTGGGCCCCGAAGTGGCGTCACCATGACTCAGCCACGGAATTTACATTCCCCCGCGAAATCGCGTTTTTGTGTAAGCTCGCAGGACCGCGAGGGAGGAACGAAACGGGGAAGAATTCGTGAACAAGCCTCGCCGGGCCCCGCTTTCGGAAAAGGAACAGACACGGGATAGCCGAAGGAACGGTGAGAGGCGAAGTACGATTCGAAGGAATCGTAAATTGCCTAAAGGCTGCCTGGCCATCTGTTCATCCTGGTATCCGCGCAAACCATTGTCAGCTATTTTTTTTCTCTCTCTCCCCCACCCCCTCTCCACGCCTCTTCTTTCCTCGCTATTTACTACCTAGGGGGACCTATAAGGGTTTGCCAGCGGCCGCGGGCTCCTCTCCCGGCCGGATGCATTCCCCACCGTGGCCCCACGATGGAAAACAATGCTGCCGGTGGAACGAAAAATCGGCAGAAATTCTGTAATTGCCAGGCCTGGTATTTCGCGCTCGCGCATGCGTGCATCTATTCTGAAACGCTTGGACTCGTGTCAGCCGCATACTTTACAACGGATTCGCGGTAACAGAAGTGAAACGTGGATCTGCTCGATGTAAACTCGCCACTTTATCGGTGATAGTACTAGGGTAAAAAGACCAGTAGCTGGACAGAGCCCAGCGGATGGACAAATCGTTGGTTAATCGTTAATATTGAAAGAACTAGAGTTTTAATCTACATTATTGTTTTTTTATTATGTAGAAAAAACGTTTCTGGTTTCATAAAACATTAACATATTTATCGAAAAAAAATTTGTACGCGAAAAATGTATTTCTATGTACGATCTCACGCCACCATGCGCGAGTCACTTCATGCGTTGACATCTTGCCACTTTAGGCTAGAGATAACCTCACTTTATTTGCGGCCTGGGACTATAACCTTTTGCACCGTTTTCTGGCAATGAAGACTCCATACGTTTTTAGTTTTGGTGAAATAAACTATATTTTAACAAAAAATAACTTAATCTAGGTAGCTACTATATCTAATAAGTCTAGCCACACACCCGTCCATTTGTTGGTTCGGAACTGTCCATCTGCTAGCCCTATTGTCCATCCACTGGTAATATAGGCTATGAGTAGAATTTTCATCATTTTACCCTTAAATACGTTAATTTTTTTACTTGCAGTTATTTTTTACTTTAAATTTGTACATTTTTACGTGCAAAGCTTTTGGTTTCTTTTTAATACAACAGATATTTCTAAGAAACACCTTGATGTAAACTTCGGAATCAGCTAAACTGTCCAGCTATTGGCCTTTTTACCCTATTACACGGATCGCTCGAGGATCGTTCCAGCTGCCCGTTACAGCTTCGTCGATCTTGCCCACTTGATTCTTTGATCCGGTACCAAGTTGGCCGGTGATGATAAACGGAGATTACGAAGATGGGGTTCAATCTCGAAAAATTGGACGTCCAACTTGCGGGTTCAATTTCATTCACCATGCATTCGCGCGCTTTACCCTTCCTCCGACGTGGACAAGAGGTAGCTGCGTGCTGGCCGAGCCTTTTTCTACTCCCCTCGGGATTGCCCTTCGGCCTTCGCTACACCGCGAATCTGCATGTAGTAATGACTTCCTGTCGTAAACCGGCAAAATAATAAAACCGAATGGCCCCGTTACTACAAACGCGCGCGTATCTATGCCTCCAGAGATGTAACGAGATGCATTCGCGCCCGACGCGACCTTCCAACTGTCTATCAAACGGCAAGTGTGCGGGCCGCAAATAGACCACGGGAAATTAACCAATCAGCACCGCGTCGAGGAGCATTTCTTCCAGTCCCTTACCGGTAAGGAACTAGAGTCTGATCAGTTTAGAGGGTTTTCCGCTTTAATATTTATTTTTAATATAATGAAAAATTTTAAACCATAGACTTTTTTTAAACTAAAAGTTGAATTAATGTTTAAACTTCAAGGAAAGATTTTAAAAAGTTGAAAATAAGTATATAATTTAATTATTTATAAAGTATGGAATAATAAGGTGACTAGGAACTTTGACTTTATGTTAGTAATTATTTCAAACAATTATTTATTGACATAAACTCAGGAGAACGATTTATTTCATGAACTGATAAAAAATTAGTGCCTGATCAAGAACTAGTTCCTTAATGGTATACCAATTTATAACGATACTCGACAACTTGGCCGTCCTTTCCAAACTAAATAACATCTATGGCGATGGTAAAGAACGATATTTGCCGAGCTTGACTTTAAGGGGTAACACCACTCTAGGATTTTCAAAAAATCGATGTTTTCTTTTTTTGCTTAAACGATATTTCAGGGTCATAAAATCAATATGCCATTTGATTTATAGTGGAAAACAAATATTAAAAGGTTCAATTATCGATTTTGCCGCAGCGCCTCAGAGCGCGCGCTGAGTGTTCATAAAACTTTAAACGCGTTTTTCTCGGAACCAGTTTTTTCAAACTGGGAGGACGGATTTCTCGGAGACTATTGCATGGATCGATTTGAAATTTTTACAGTAGCTTCACAACAATATTCTCTTTGGAAGTACGTAGCCGTTTTTTGATTGAATGTAAACTTTTTTTATAAACAGTTTAATGCTCATTTTTAGGGCAAAAAATCGATTCATTCCTTAAAAAGTGCACCACTTCCACAAAAACGTATTAAAAAAAACCCTACGTACTTCCAAAGCCAATTGTATATAGATTATAATTTTTTTTTAGTTTTCGGTCCAGGACTAAAACATGCCAAGAAATCCGTCCTCCCGTGGCGGTGTTTTCAAAAAAGCTGTTTTCGACGACGGTCTCTGTCGCAGCCATTTTGTATGAAAATGACAATAAAAAAATCGTTTCTCGTACTTCAATATGTGACATATGTGAATAATGTTCAATAAGAAATTCTATTCCGTTTGTCATACTCCCAAAATAAATTGTCAAATTTGGGTCTCTTTTTCTGCCTCTAGAGGGTGTAATTCTGGATAAATGCAGAACACACATTGCACGATGAATAGAAGCCCAATAGTTCTCGTACCTACACAGAAACAGACAAAAAAAAAAGATAGAAACGCGTAGGCATAGAAAATTCACGAATACGTGCAAACTATCCAGAGCCACCAAGGTGTCCCGTGGAAGAAGCCCCACGTACGAAACAATCGCGTATAAACGGCCGTATCGCGTAACATCTTGCGTGACATCGTGGCGCAAAATTCGATCGTCGTCCTGTTGGTCGCGCGAGAGACGCCGCAGGAATTTCGATACAGGGAACACGATGCCAGATACGATAATCTGAACGCGATCTTTATTACCCACCCGTGTGCGCGCTCGCGAGCCCGAGAGCACCTTGCGGCCCGGCGATATCCCGCCACGGGGCTTTGTAGCTACGTACCTGCATGCATTAATGCGGGTACGTCATGCGGTGCAAGCAGAGCCCCATCAAGCTGGTGTAGCCACCTCCGAGCGACTACGCCCTCCAGGTAGCACCGTTGACGGATGATAAGTTACGTCCCCGCGGAAAAATCAAGCAGCCCCGCTAATTGCTCTGGACGATTAACCGGGGTAACGATCGCCCTTTGTGTGCACTTCCCGCGGACCGCTCGCCTCGATTTCTTTCGACCGGTTCTACATATTTTCCCCGGCCCTCCTCATTGCCCCTGTCCTTTTTCCTTCTTACCGATCGGGAACTGCCGCCATTACGCTGCCCTTGATTAGCTTACGGCTCTTGTTCGATCGATCGTTTGAACGGGGGGAATGTTTAAACTGTGGTCGCGACTCGGGGTAATATTTGTAGAAGTTCGCGTGTGGATTCTCAACGGTGAGAAAAGTACAGTCGGAGCATTCCTTGGATTCTCATTAGTATGGAATAACGTCCACTCCCACTTGAAACCCTTCTCTTCCTCTTCCCCTCCCGCGAAACCAACACGTAACGTTACAATTGCAAACCGTGTGCAACTGACAATCGAATAAAAATCAAACAAAGAACCGTCAATCTTCGGGTTAAACGGGAACGCCTCTCACATGCATCGGGTACGAAAAAAAGTGGTACTTGTATCGCTCGCGTCTATCTTCCCACATGTCTGAATGATTATGCAAAGTGCGGAGTGGCCGTCAAATCGTGTAGGCGCCACGCTGCACTCCGGTGGAGTTCAACGTCAACGGATGATGAGTTACACGGGGTTGGAAAAATCGACGAGTTACTAATTACCGTGCTCGAGCTGGGCCTGGCCCTAATGATCGCATTCTATCCTCTTTTCGCTCCTCCACAAATACCAGGTGCGGGAATGTGCAGCGAAATACTTCGGTGGACGCAGGGTTTATTATCGCGGAGCTGTGAAACTGCTCCGCTTCAACTCAATCGACTATTTACTTATTTAGTTATTTATTTATATATGCGGGGAGCCCTTTGGTATATAGAGAATAGAGAAAACCAGTGGAGGAGTAATACATTAAAGTAGAAACATAAAATTGAACAAAATAAAGGGAAAAGAAACAGTGCCAAGAGAGAAAATAAGCAAAAGAATTTTTTTTAATCGCATAAAATTCCAATACTGGGTACGTCCTTTCACCTAAGATCGTTCATACGATCATATTATCGTTAATAATTAACATTATTAACCATATCTTCGAGATGTCCAAATGCTGGATGATCCACTCAGCAAGTAGTAACCCTGAAGACTGAGTGACGTCCCTGGCAAAACTGCACAGTTCAGTTACTTAATTACCGCAGGACGGTGAACCCAGCTTACGTCGATGCGCGTTTTCACTCCAACCGAGAGCACTCTGTCCGCGTGTACTCACCTTGGCCTTCGTCGATCGTTCAAGGCCGCGCGAGCGATACGAGACCGACTTGGTTTTGCCGTGAATCATACTTACGATCAAAGTTCGTAAGTGCGCCGCGCACGTTTCAATTATTCAGTGGGCCATACGCGTAAAGCGAGGCGAATGCCTTCGTCCCGGTTGATCGGAAGGCGAAGCTCGCCCGGTCACGGAGAAAAATCATCCCGTATGGACGCAGCGCGGCAAATGCGGTTGATGAAGAAAGGTACTTGATCACGAATAAGCCACGGGTAGTACATTTATTTTCATTTGTACATAGAAAGAAGAGCCTGGAAAAATACGATTGATCGAGTGCATTGATCAGCATCGATGGTGCGAGCCTGTTGTCGAGTAGGGCTGGGACTATTTGTCGAATTATTCGGTATTCGAATATTCGAATACTTCAGTTGCTTAATTATTTGACGAATATAATTAAGCAACTGAAGTATTCGAATACTTAAATATTCGAATACTATTCCAATAAGTTATCACTCAATCTAACTAAATGTCATATTGTCAGGTTTAGCCATAAGAAAAATAATCTAGTTTTTAATTATGCCATAAATGCGATACCGCTTTCAACGCTTAACAATGTTAAAGATCTAGGTATTACTTTTTCGTCTGACTTATCTTTCTCGGCACATTACAGAAATATTATTTCTTGTAGTCTTAAGTCTTTGGGACTCATCCATAGGGTCTCGAGATTCTTTAAAAATACCAAAACTCTCAAAATACTCTACTGTCAACTGACCAGGCCCATTTTGGAATATGGTAGTATAATCTAGTCCCCATACTAGAAATCCCATATCAGCAAGATTGAGAGTGTTCAACATAAATTTTTAAGACTTGCTGCCAAACATGGTGGTCAACCCATGCCATTCGATTGTCACAACTATGATGTAATTCTTAGGAAATTAAATCTTCAGACATTATGTAATAGAAGAATAGTGTTTGATATTATGTTTGTAAGCAAAATTGTAAAAGGTGTTATACCTTGTCCGGCGTTAATTCAATTATTCTCTCTAAATGTACCTTCAAGGGGCTTAAGAAATTACTCTTTGTTACATACCGAACTGCATCGCACAGTATACGGTTATCATACCTGTCTAAATGGAATGTCTAACCACACTAACACTGTACATGATAAAATTTATTTATTTGGGCAATCCCTTGCAGCTTTAAGATGCTCTCTTGACGTTATTCTATAATTAATCAATTTTTTCTGTAATTTTTTAATCTTTGCTCACTTTTAAAATTTTATATTTTCTGTTCGATTCGTTCTCATAGAAATGTTTATTTGTCTTTTGTGGTTTACGTCTCCCCGCATTATATTTATTTGTACCAAAGGGTTTCTCCCGTGAATAATAATAAAATAAAATAAAATTAAAAAAATATAGGTTCATTTGTCATGGTGAAATCTTGTAAGCTAATTTTAACCCACTTCATACCATACTATTCGAATACATCGGTATTCGAATATAGCAGTATTCGAATGGTATTCGAATACAGCAGTATTCGATTACTCAAATATTCGAAGTTTATTCGTAGCATTCGAATACTTGTAAAATATTCGAATAGTAAATTATTCGAATAGTCCCAGCCCTATTGTCGAAGGCACAGAAGAAGCATTTAAGAATTCTGAAGAAAATAAGCATCTACTCGAGTCCTATCCTCCGACGTTCGGATTCAAAGTAAACATGTTTGGGTCGAAGCTTCCGACCGCAACCCTCGCCGACAGCAACCCTAATCGTCATGCTGGCGAGAGGCCCGCATCGCCAGGGCGCAACAAACCCGTCACTCGGCTTCATGTATATTTAAATGACACCTCGTGGCCACCTGATTCAATTTTCTTTCGCCTGATACGTGCCTACCGAGCGGTGCCATCCTCCCCCCGCCCGTTCGTCTCGCTCGGAGGCCCGTGTACCCCGCCTGTCGGGCCTCACTTTCACGTTGCGTTTTACGTCTTCAGCCGGGGCTAACGACTCGGGGCACTTATGTCAAAGCCGGCCGCGCGAGGGACCCAGAATCCGCGAGACGGGGGCACCGATTATTCCGTCCGGGCCCTCCTCAATATTCCGCGCGCGCAGCTGCTTTCCATGTGGTCGATCGACGGCTTTTACACGCGCACGAAATCCAGAAGTCGCCGCCGACTGGAGCTTCCACGAAGAAATAAGATTTCTCACTGGAAGCGTGACGCTTTTACCGAAAGCCACCGACGGTCTATCGATCCGCGATCGCGAAGGACGGGCGCCCGGCTTCCCCGAAGGCGTTTCTTGCCCGTCACTCGAGCAAATTGTTGGGTAAGTTCTTTGTAATCCTGGATTTCCAGTCTAACCTGTTACCTACTTGAGGAGGGTAGGTTATGTAAAAAAGTCACTTGGAAACGCGCAAACATAGCGTCCTGCGTGGCATCTGAACGTTCAGTTCCCCAGATTTCACGCGAGCCCGCGGCATCGATTTTTTTTCTCGATCCTCCAGTGGTCGGTACACGCTCGCAGTTTATTACTGGCGATGTTCCTTCTGCATTTCGTATTCATACCACTCTATTTCTACGCGTCTCATTACGTCTCTTTGTGTCCGTTTACGTCCTCTCGTGTCCCCCCCAGCGTCGTCCAGTTACCGATGCACTTGGAGGGACTTAAAGCCAGCTGCCCGTGACAGTCGCGGGGACATTTAAATAAGCTCCGGTCGCTACGTCGCCTCCGACAGGCATCGGATTAACACGCCAAAAACCGGGCGCCTTTCCTTAATAAACAAAAAGTCGGGCACGTTAACCGTGTCAATGGAGGCCCCCCCCTCGGTGCCCCGTCCACCTTTAACAACGTGCCCCGACGCAAAGACGCCGTGTCGAAGGGCCGAGCGTCGCCTGGGCTGGCCCTTTTTTTTCTTCCTCCCCCTCCATTTTTCGAGCTGCTCGTAATCGCTCACCGGAGGAGAGGGTTTTAGATCGGGCGGCGGAGCGTCTCTGTCCGCGAGGACGAGCGCAATTTCCAGAGGTTGCTCCGCGTGGAGCAAAAAGCTTGAAAGATCTACCCGCGTGTGTCGTTTGCGGCGGCCGTACGCCAGCGACAGAAGTGGTCAATGCCAGGGAGTGTCGTTAACCTCCTCCTCTGCGTGGCAGCGTGTGCCTTGTATATACCCTGACGAGGGGGGGGGGGGCATAGGAAAAGGGGGGCCGGGGACACGGGCCGGAATCCACGGTGGTTCGTTTGCGCATCATAACGTTCAACTGGCTCGAGAATGCGTCTCAACGGCCGCGCCGACCGGATGGACGCAAAAATGTGTGCGAGCCGAATTGTCGCGGAGCCTGGCATCCGCCACTATGCAGGTATTAAGACGTTGAGTTGTTGAATTTCTCATTTGGTGAGAACGTTCTCAGGCAAAGTTTAGTTGGTACCGATCGAAGGGGGCTAGAAGAATGGACAGTAGGCAGGTTTCCTTGAAAGGTTTTTCAGAATTCACCGATTCTGTGAGCATCGAAGGAGATATCCGAAATTAACCGTCACTGATCGAAGAGTCTGTTTGATTAGAATATTTCTCGTGTGTTAGAGGAACTCGATAGACCTGGTGGCCATGAATATGGGCTCCGTTCCTCCCAGCGTGAAGTGAATGTCAGCCGTTCTCCATCCTCGAGTTCGATCGGTGCAACGACATCGGCGATCATCGCTGGCGCGAAGATGTGCAGAAAGAAAAGACCGCGAGAAGAGGCGGCGAGGGGAAGCGGAGGGAGCTGACGAGATGCCGGGCAGAAGCACTCGGAACGGTGACAAGAAAAGCAGCGAACGCATTTATTTTAATTGGAGCCAAGGTAGCTGTACACGCGTGGCGGCTACCGCGCAGCGCAAGGACGCGCGTTTCTTCTGCCGTCGCCACGACGGAGGATAATTTAAGGATTCATTGTAAGTGTGACGCCCGAAACGAATGGCTTCCCCTCGTCATCGAGGTCCACAAGGGGCACCCTCGGCTCTGGGAACCTGCGACTCTTGCGGCGAGATTCGATGAATTCCTCCAACGTGACATATTTTTGCGAAGTAATTGTGGGAACTTCGCGCACCATGTGAACCGCGTTTCGCGAAATAGGGAACAGTTGAAGGGGAAACAAATGGGAATTTTGGGAATGGCTGTTTTGAAGAATGTCGTGCTTCAGGTCATCCACGTGCCCAACCTCTAGCAGGCGCAGAAACTTAATATAACATAATATCAATTTTACAAAATGGATGATGTTTATTTACTTGTCTTCTATCTTTAAATAAATATTCATTTTTCATGGTAAATATAGCCTTCTGAGATTTATTTACAAATTTGCTATGTGTTCCATATTAGGGCGGGGACTATTTGTCGAATTTTTCGGTATTCGAATACTTCAGTTGCTTAATTATTTGACGAATATAATTCGAATATCCAAGTATTCGAATACTGATGTATTCGAATAGTATGGTGTGAATTATAAATCAAGTTCTTTAGGTTCATTTGTCAGAGTGAAATTTTGTAAGCTAATTTTGACCCACTTCATACCATACTATTCGCATTCATCAGTATTCGAATACAGCATGCTACGAATAAACTTCGAATATTTGAGTATTCGAATGTTATTATTTGAATACTATTCGAATACTTGTAAAATATTCGAATATTAAATTATTCGAATGGTCCCAGCCCTATTCCATATTAGGTACCATCCTTTTAACTCGCGGCGTTTGACTTTTTTTTCATTTTTTCCAAAACTTCGAGACATAGTCAAATATTAACATACGAATATCTATTACTTTTGTCGTGTTTTAACGCTAGTTTGATTGAAAACAAAGTATGTCTCTACTTGTGGCAATCATTTAAAATCAGGTGTTCCATATTAGGTGCAATTACCCTAATTGAAGTCAAAGTTGAGAATATTTCGTTGGCAATATTATTATGTAATTTTGTTATAAACGGAATAGAGTGCAATTTTTTGCAGTATTTGGAGTATTTCGAAATCAGCTGGCAAGCGTAAGACGGTTTGATGATGGTTTCGCAAGGAATTGCGTCACACGAGTGAAGAATTTCACGAGAATGCTACGGAGGAATTAAAGTGGCCGTAACACGTTAACTATTAAGCTTGATCCTCAATAATGAGAGGTCGTGACGCGGGTAACAAGAAGTGCGGGTCGAGTATTTACTTTTAATTGGCGCCCCGTCTGCCGGAATCGCGGGAGCGTGCGGTTTCTTCTGCGAGTGAAGATAATTTAAGGATTCGCTCTGCGCGCTGAATGGAAGCACAATCGAATAGAAGACTCCTCTGATACCTTTCACATTGTTCTGATGCTCCAGGTTCTCAAGAAGCTTGGTAAAAGTTTGCTGAAACCATTTTAAAATTACTCTGCTTTCGTTACAGATCGATCGAACAAGATCCCATCGTGTTGTACACCCTGAAATCAATTTTCAAAGTCCCGGTATTTCGTACACCACGAATTGCTTGCTTGTGTACAAGAGAATTACGCAATTTGTCGACATAACCCACTCTCGTCCCAAGCTACCGGTAAACGAGTGCATTTACCTCGCGGATGAACTTCTTCGTGATTACACCCGAACTGGACGTTCACCGACCGATCTCTTAATCACCTCGAGCTGAGTTTGCAAATAAAATCGAACCAAGGATACACGTACACCTTCCATGAATAATAAATTCGTAACCCTCCAACAGAGACACTCGTTTCAGTGTATAGCCTTAAAGAACGGATTAAAGAAACAATACAGCTGAAATACTCAGTTCGGAATGAATTATTAATCGTCAATGCCTGCCCCTTTGTGTGCACGGTAAATTTAATTTAAGACTGTAAGAACTGTCCGGGGGTACACTTTCTCGCTGGTGATCCCTTATTTTCTCTCCTTTCTTCTGAAAAGAAGCCCCGTGTGTGTATGTGGAGTGCACGAGCAAAAGAGACTGGCAACACGCGCGCATGGTCTCGTAAAAGACACCATTAATGCAATGGCGCATCACACCGCGCAGCTAGAAGGCGCTCTCTTCAGCCTGCCACGACAGGAGCGGCTATTAAAGTGATTACAGTGGTGGGTACCCCCGTAAAGCAATTATTATGGGGCTGAATTTACATTTATTCATTGCGTCCTGAGACCGAGGAGCTCATGCTTTATACATGAATGGTAGCTAGAACTCTACTTTTATGCGTCCACGGATAACGCGCGGAGCGAACGATGCTCGTCCGAGACCTCTGGCTACATTCTGTCCTTCTTACTTTATATTTTCCAAGGAAAAGGGGATGCGGTAGGACTATACAGGCCAAGGGCGAAATTGAATAAAAGGAGGGATCCTTTCTGGCCATTAACTTCAAGTGAGACTGATTGCTGAAGACACAAAGTTGAATAGAGTATGGTAGGGATAAGATTGCTCTACTATTTTTGGAATACTAGGCTTGCTACACTTCGGGCGTATTAATCTGATTCTATTCCAAAGGAACTGGAAGACTTAAGCCAGGAATTTATCTGAAAGCTAAGGTAAGCTATGCTATGCTAATTGTAAGTTTTAAAAAATTAACTTCAATCAGAGATGAGAATTTTTTTTATTAAACTACAAGAATAACGATTAAAAGTTTTAAAAAAGTATTCAGCATGTATCTAATAAAGTTAACCTTTATTTCGAATAAAATTAAAGTTAAAATTAAAATTGAAAAACTTATTCGAAGTTGAAGTTGAAACGCTCGATGATTAAAAAAATTAACTTTATTCATCGAATAAATTCTCGTCAAATAAAAAAAATGAACTTTATTCGTCGAGCAAATCTAAAGTTAAAGTAATTATAATTCGGTCCGTTATTTAAATAATTTTTTATTATGTAATAAAAAATGGCTTCTATACATCTTTATACAACCGATTCCACCAAAAGCTAAGCTAAGCTGTGCTATGCTTTTATTTTTCATAGCACAACCAAATATAACATAGCTTAGCTTAGCTTCCAGGTGGATCTCCGACTTTAGCACCAACATCCAAGAGACCATCTTAAAACTTCACATCGAGCAGAGCAATAACCCGAAGCCTCAACACTGATTCACTCATGATTTACGAAGTTACCTGCACGTCGAATCGTAGAAAAAAAGATTCCATTAATTTCTTCGCCTATAATGATGTAAGCCCGTACGCCGGTTGAATATTCGAATGGGGGTGATTGAAAGAATCTGTCGCCAGACGAGGATAGCTTCAAGATTGATCACCGTCCCTGTTGAGTAATTAGCTGTACAGTTGTAACCGGAAGCAGTCACTGATCCTGCCCTGCCTCGTCTTCATTTCATATTGTGATTTCTCCCGCAGAGACTGGCGGCTCTGTAGCGGTAACGTTGATGGTCTTACGTAATCGGAGCTCATTTAACATTTGACGTGTTCATTTCTGCGCACGAAATTCCTTCCGTAATTTACTGTTCCCCGTAAAAACAATACTCGCATCTGGCTCTAGCTGCCACGCGAGCACGTTTTACGCGAAAACTTAACGTCTTCCGCATTCAAACGCGTCACCGATATTCATGAAGACTCTTTGAAAGCCAGCAGGATGTGAAAGAAACAAAAGATCTGCGTACGAACACGTGATGTCACCTCTTCCCAACGCACCGAATTCACGACACTTCGCTTACAATACAGCAAATTAGGCGCGCAGGAAACGCTGCGGCGACAAAATGAAGGAACGCAGTGCGTTTGAAGCTGTGACGCATGGGAGCACCGGCTCAGGATCAATCCTTAGCGAGGGAACAAAAAATGATTCTCCATTTGAAGGAAGTAAGAAGATTGCCGCCTGCCCGGCGTTATCAGCGACTGATAACCTCTAGGCTTCCACCATCACGCTGTACTTCCGTGGTGGTTATCCGACAAGCATCTGAGCACCGTTTATGCGTGCAAACGCGTTTCATCCTCGCGCGGAAAAGGTTACATCGTTCGCATAGAGCATCCCGGCCGAAGACGAATCTAGATAGAGGAACAGCCCGCGGCATGGCGAGCCCGGTAAGACGTCCAGTAAAAAGCTTTTTCTTTATGTAAATTTTATGCCCCGCTACTTTATGCTCCGCCGCGTTCCGCGGGGCTGTCGCGATAATAGTGCCTCGCATTCCAGTTTTCGTGGAACGTGGCGGTCTTCGAGATAAGCCTGCCATTTATTACGCGCCGCTCGATACTGCTCCTTGCTGACTCGGAATATCAACAATGTTGGAACAGAGCAAATGCCCGTCATGCAAACGACATTCGTTTGGAATATTAGGTTTGTAAGAGCAGCGACGCCCAACAATGGGGAAGATGAGGCAAAGCTCGGCGCAGATGGCGCCACTAGCGCAAGTACTTTGGATGTGCTTGATTGCGTATGTGTGAATTGCGCGCGCGCGAATTTTTCATTTGCGGAATGTATAAATGTGAATTTGTGCTGGTAGCGTTACGGTGGGAAAAAGTGGCAGCCATCTTCCTCATTCAACCGACCAACTGATATATCCTCTAGAAAATATTTTAGAAGAAAACTAGGATTGAACAGAGGTGCTGCTAGAACAGTGGATCCACACAGCGCGTAGTCAGTGAGTGGAGTAGTAACACCCCGCCGCACAGTGGACCGGATTTGGGTCTTTTTTTTAACATATGGGAATGAAATTTACACCAAAAATAGGAAAAAATTATTCCTTTCTAATGGTGTAAAATTTAAATTTTTTGCATTTATTTATTTATTTATTTTTTAATTTTATTAACTTATTTGTGATAAAAAAATTTAATTGTGTTTATTTGGTAAATAAATAAGGATTTGGTTACATTGTAGGCACATGAAATTGTTTATGCTATGATGCAGATAAGCCTTTGACAAAGATTTTAAAAAATTTAGAGCCAAGAATACTCGAAAATATTCCAGAATTGCTACAAATGAAGACATATTTCATAGATTGTTATTAACGTCCGACCCATACATATCGATCTTAAGAATCAGATCATACAAGAAGAAAGTTAAACCACTAGATCCTGAAGCTGCAGAGCTGATACTGAAATAAAATCAAGAAACTCAACTATCAGCCTGTTACTTACAACACGAAATGGTAAGATTAGTCAAATAACTTTTTATGTTTAATGGTACCTATTGAGAGTCAGAATAGAATTTTAGGCGAAGGCTTATCTGCATCATAGCATAAACAATTTCATGTGCCTACAATGTAAACAAATCCTTCGGAAAGTGTCTGAGTGTCTCGCGGAGTCTCGATATCGGGCGCGACGCGCTTTAACAGTAATAATTTGTAAAGTAGGACGAAGTAGGATGTGGTTTTTACATAATCATGTAGAAGAGGTTGTGCTGAAAATATTCCAATAGATTGGAAGTTGGGACTCGGTGGGACTTTAAAGATATTCTTTGTCAATTTTAAAAAATATTGCAAATTTCCTCACTATATTCAGAATTATTTTTCAATACATTATTTACATTAATTACTAATAGAAGATGATGTTTAGCGCAAAGGATCGGTCTTTAATTTCAACAAAGCGATATTTGGTTGCATTCATTTATTTTTCGATTTTTCTTTATAACTCGGAAACGAAAAGTTTTCAAAAATTTTGCTTACGGCACTGTAAAGAGCATTAAATAAGGTACCAAATAAACACAATTAAATTTTTTTAATCACAAATAAGTTAACAAAATTAAAAAATAAATGCAAACAATTTTAAATTTTACACCATTAGAAACGAATAATTTTTTCCTATTTTTGGTGTAAATTTCATTCCGATATGTTAAAAAAATCCGGCCCCACTGTGCGCCGTACGAAATACATACCTACGTAAAAATTCGCACTATGACCGCCTGTAAATCCCTAAAGGGGCTCTAAACAGGGTTCTAAACACTTTGCTAGAGTCTCCGGCAAGGCGAGCATTGCTAATCCTTGCCTGCCGGCGGTGGATGAGGGTATATTGCATTTGCGTGTTACCTCCTCCCCTGCGGCCGCATATCTGCATTTATCACCAAGTTTTCTAGGGTGGCGGGGCTGTGGGGCGGAGAGGACACTGTCCCTGGCTCGTGTCTAGGTGATCGTGCACGAGCTCTCACCGGGGCATGAGGGTATGGTAAGTCACGATGGGCCCGACGACGATGCAGCGGAAACCGTATCGGCGGGATATGCGGGTCGTGCGAAAGTCGGGCTCGATTTGTCGATGCACGACTCACGAGCGGCCACGTGAGTGCACCCCGGACTGCAGACAGTATCCAGGTTGCATCTGTGTCTTATACTCTGACGAGATCGCGCGCTGGGTCCAGCTACACCCTCGATACAAGTTTTTATTTGCTCCGCTAGTAGCTGGTAGTTGGAGAGCAGGTGCTTCTAAATTTCAAGCGTTCTTACCGGCCTTTTCAGTTTTAACATATCGCTTCGTTGAGAAACTGACACGACAGAGGGTAACGTCTAATTAAAGTGGAAGCTGGAATCTTTCAATTAAATTTTATGCTTCGCCCGCAACAACCTTCGATTACACCTTCCCCTACAGCGACCACGTACGAAGAGAAATTACGATCCGGAGGGAAGAAGTTGCCCGGGTGGTGGCGCAGCCGATCGTGTGAAAATCGATGGTCGACCTTCGATCGGTTCGTTAAACCGTCGCTCGTTGCACACGCGACAAAATGCAGTCGGACGTGCAACGTATCCGCAACATCGCCGTGCCACCGGTGCGCGCATCATCGCTGCTTCGTATTCCTACCCTCGTCCCCGGAGTAATTCCAGTTACGATAAAAGCTTTCGTGGCGAGAATTCGTCCTTCGTCGTTTGTTACGCGCTGATTTAGGGCATCGACATTTTGCTGCGCCTAGGAGAACCTTTCGTCGTTCGCTTAGGGGGCAAGTAAAAGTTGCTCGGTTATCTACGCGCAGGCGACACATCCGCAACGCTCCGAACGTTATCGATGCACGTATGCGCGTGCAACGCCCGCAATCCGGTCTCCGACGGTGAAAGCCACGGTGGAGCTTGAACGGCGAGGGAAATTGCGTGTCACTCCGTAACCTAATGAGCGTCGGACAACGATAACGCTCGGAGAAATTCGAGGAAAACGATCGTTACGTAGCGTATCGAGATCGCGAGACTCTGCTCCCCGACTGTTCGTCGCGGCCCCACCTTACGTAAGACGAGTTTTCATACCGCAGAAAGCAGCGGCAACGATTTTTCCTGTCGTTTGCTTTACGACTTCCTGCACGAAACACCGGCCGGGTCGCGTCCTCCGCGGCCAACCAGTTCGCAACCGCGGGATCGGCGTTTTATTACTAACCATAAGCCTGGTAGCCTTCCCATCAATTACTATCGTCCCATTGCGATTACTTTTACCGTAACCGCTGCATCTGGTGGTTTCAGCGAAAACCATTCTGGAAAATCGCGGATCGCTGGAACGTGCCGCCGGCGTTCTCGCAATTTCAAATATCGAAGGCAAAGTGCATTTTTCTTAGGCAGATTTAGTACCGTTTGAAAAATTCTGTTAGTTTGGAGAAGAGTTTGCTTCGGTACTATGGAATTCCTTGCGAAAATGATAATACCGATATTTTTCGGTTGCATCTTCAAAACTTTTATAGAAACCGAAATACGAAAATACCGTTTAAGTATTTTATACCCAATAGAGAGAAATATTTTCCTATATTTTCCGGTAATTTTTGCGGTTTTCGTATTTTGTTACAGTTTTCAAAATGTTTTTAGACAAGGATCTAAAACCGGTATCGCGAAACCGATTGTACATGATACTGACATTGACAGTGCCGATTTTAGCACTAAGCACCCCAGGCAAGATTATCATAGCGCCCATCCAAGAACACGAAAATCAATTAGCAGCTTATTAGCAGATATAAATGAAGAAACGATAGGGGGAGCACTAAGCAGCGGTTTGAATTCACTCAAGAAATATTCGTCCCTACATATCGGTGTTATTTCAGCTCGATTTAGTAAGTGTTATAAAGATATTACTTTAAACTACCATGTCACCGAAAGAAGAACCGGAAAAATATTTATTTCGGTTTCGGTACTGCAACAAATTCGGTATTCACCTATTTCGGTACAAGGGTAAACCAACCAGTAATTAACCGCATACCAGTGAATGACCATTAAGCAAAGAAATGTCAATTATAAATTGAAAAATTATTATATACTTATAAATGGAGTGTAGTTGCACTTTTAACCCTCGGTTGTCACACTGGGTCAAATTGACCCTGTGATTTTTTAAGCAAACAACCTTTTTGTCGAAACTCTTATTGCTTCAAATTTTTTTTATGCATGATGACACTTTCAATGTCATCTTTCAACGATGGGCATATATTCTATAATGTTCAAACATTATCTCAGAATTTTTTAGATTTAATTTAACAAATAGTTTTTAAATAACAACTGATTGAAAATTGACAGGGTCAAATTGACCCAGTGTGACAACGACGTTCGAAAAAGTAGGTGTGACAACCGAGGGTTAATATCCTATATTTTTAGTTACGCGTATTAAACAAACATTAACAAGTAGAATTCTTATTAAAAGCACCTATGCGGTCATTTACTGGGCTTCTCATTTAACAATTCGGTCATTCACGGATTACCCTATATCTGTTTCGGTAAGATATCGGTTTCGGTACAGCTTTGTTGGCGTAATACCGGTATGAGAATCATACCGGTTTGAAGTCCCTGCTGTAAAGTGGAATCAACGACCAACTCTGCTTGAAACAAGGGGCCGTTAAAAATTCTATAAGTTCGCGTGCTGGTACTCGATCTTGGGTGATTAAAGGAAGAGGATAATAGCCGGCTGTGAGACAGCAGAAGGGGCCGTTTTGCGACATTCTCGGTCACGAACGAACTGCTTAATTATAAACAAGCTATGCGGGCTTGTTACTTAATGAAGTAACGAGATAATTCGGTAACAAACGCCGGGTGGCTTGTTGGGGCAATCAGACACAAGGCCAGCCTGCATTTTCACCTGCAACTCGCGGGAGTAAAATCGAGAGAGAAGATAGGGATAGAGAGGGAACTACGCGCTTTGCAACAATGCCTGACTAACTGTGGGATTAATTGGGTTCGCGATTGCGGACACTGCCTGCCTTTTGATGACATTGTTTGTTTGCGGTAATTACGACCATCTACCGATTGAAATTTATGTTAAACAGCGTACTGTAAACTGGTATTTCATTATCTCTCAATGTTCTACTACTTACAATTAGAGGCACTTTATTCTTTTAGAATTTGAATATAACTCTGTTATTTGCGTGTACAGATATTTGCGAAGTGTTCCTAGAAATCTTTCTACACATCTGATCTGTCCCATTTCTTTTTTTTTATGCTCGTTCTACATTTCAAAGTTATTTAACACCTAATTTCACCACCGTTTCTAAATATTAATTCTTCCTTCCATCTCAGGTTAAAGCGGACGAAGATTGTGCAAGTTCAAATAGACAGTCCCGCTCGTCCTCGCAAACGACTCCGACGTTTCCCGTATTGGTATTTCATCACCGTTAGATATCCGGAGATGTTAGGAAAATTAAATATTGGAAGAGGCGAGCGAACGTATCAGTTCCGCCGAGTACTTTCGTAATGGTTACGTTCGTTCCAAGGAAATTCTCACTTCCGCGCGCGTCCACGAAACCCTCGAGCTAGCGTTCGCTATTATTTTAATACCATCTCAACACGTGCAATTATAAATGATTCCCGAAGTCATGAACGTATTTATAGCAACGCCGACTCGTCGATGACTGAACCGGCCATGAATGTAATTTTCCAGCAAAAAAATTGTGTAATCCCTGTACGAGCCTGATCACTCTGAAGAAGTAAATAAATATTCTTTTCAGCCAGTTCAATCCACGTACTCTTCGCGGCTAAGTACGGAGCATCGTAAATGCAAAGTAACCACGTCGAAAGCAACAGGTTCCTTTCAGAGCTCGGGGGCAGATCGAAGCGAGCAAGAAGGGGCTTTTAAGTAAATGCATCATACCGCACTTCCGGCGACTCCTGATATTCTCACGCCGCGGGTAACATCCGGTCAACGTACCTGGAAAAGAAGAGCGGAGAAGCTTTAATTAGACCGGGACGTATCCACCAGCGTAATTGTGGACCGTCCACGTACGCTCGTCCCGTGCCGGCGAGACTGCCGGGCACGAAAAGAATTCATAAAACCGTGTTAGTATGTTATGGGCGAGACTTATACTGCGCGAGCATGCCGCAGAACAATGAGCCCGCGACTTTGCGCGGCGAAACGGACTGGGAACGAATTGTCCACCGGATGGAGTCGCTACTTACCGAGACGAAGGAAACGCGTGGTACGAATGTACGATGTTCGCGTATGCTCTTACGGCTATATCGGATTTCTTTTATTGCTAACAGCAGGCGGCGATCTGAATGTAGTGATTGATCGATATACCAGCACTTATTCAATCTTTCCTTATACCGGGAAGGTGGCGAAGGGAGGAGGGTCATTAATTAATAACGCCTCCTTTTGCGCATAAACCGCGACGTGACTAAGGTTTCATGAATATTCGCGAAGAATTCCATCGCGAAGAAAGGCTCCTCCAAGTCAATTAAGGTGATGCAGTATGCCAAGTTGATTAGAATAATTACGAATTGTCTGGTGGCAGGAATTCTTTCACGGCTGGCGAACGCCTGTCGCGCGAGGCAAGAATTCGTTCGGATCTAATGCTATGCCAGGCAGACACGAAGCGAACTAAGGTCAAAGCAACCTACCGTAACTGGATCAAGTCAGTATCATTTTCTGCAATTATTTCCAACGGTCGTGAATTCACTCTCACGTGCCCTGCCGAGGGGTATGAAAACCAGAGTTTCCGGATAATTGAATCGCATTCCAATTAATAAGTGGACCGTCAAATGGGATATCGATCATCGCGCCAAAGATAAATTGATGACAGATAATGTCTCGAGAGAAAGTAGCTTTACGCGAAAATATACACGTTGACCTTTCAATTCCGTTTTGCTTACAACTCCGCAGAGGTATCTTCCAATTATAAAATTTCTTGATTTAGTATACTCCTATCTAGTGATCAGGTATGAGACTTCGCTTTTACTTTTCTCTATGCCTGATTGTTCGCTAATGCGAAATTCAGCCTCATTCCGTGGCACGAGAAGATTCGAAATAAATGGAGGATTACTTGCAGACGTTTAATCGGTGAGCGATCTCATTCAACACTTTCTCCAGGCTATGAAAGTCTCTCGATAACAGATTTAGAAGAAGAGGATTACAAGCACGGAAGAACACAATGGAACTATGAAGGATCGACCTCTGAATATCCCTCGCTCAAGTGCTCCACGTTAACGGGGGAACCTGGTGTAATCGCAGAAATCAAGGTGCTTTTTGGGAATTTTTTTAAAACTTTCAGGCTATATTACTATGTATTTCAAGAGGCGAACAAATATTTTTTCATATAAAAATGTCAAATTGTTCAACTGCGTGTAGTCTAGGGTCTGTTGTAGTAGCCTGAAACCAAAAAACCAAATAGTGTTCTGTTTTCAATAAAATTACGCTATGGACGAACCTCAATCAGGAATATTATCATTAAAAATAATAAGTTTTATTGCACAATTAACGTGAAATTTTTAGTGAGAAAGGCATCTATTTTTTCAAACACATCATTATTTTAATTTTTCATTTTTGAATGCGAATTCCGGTTCATCCATAGCGCAATTTTATTAAAAACAAAACTATTTGATAATTTTAATAATCCTATTTGATCCTCTTTGATAATCCTAAACTGCACGCAGGTGAACAATTAACAATGAGTTAATTCACTTGTGCCATTCTGAATTAACGCATAATTTTCATATCAAAAAGTGTATGTTCACTCCTTGTAAACACATAATAACATAGGGTAAAGGACCCAATTACTGCCATCTACCCAATTACTGTCACCATAAGCTGTTTTACGTAAAATAACGAATAAATCTTGTAAAATGATGCATAAAAAAATTTAGCATACAATTCAAACTGTTATTTATACGATACAACAAACAGTACTTAATTTTTTCTTCGTTAATTTGGATAAAACGATAAAAAATTTTAAGCTGACATTAGGAGAGTGGAAACGATGACTTCCTTACCATCGAAAGAGAAAACAAGGCGTTAAAGAAAATGCTGTAATTGCAATATTCAAGCTATTGACATAACAAAATATAATGTTTTACATAATATAAGCATCATAGAAAGTAATAAAGATCCGAATTCAACGATTCATTACGTCTTTTTACTTATTAATTGGGTGACAGTGATTGGTACAAGCGTTTCAAGCATTTTGGTATTACTGTCATAGCAGTTAGTTGCCCATAACACGACATAACCTTAAAATGAGATAAACAGTATTAGGTTAGCTGGCAGTAATTGGGGTGTCAGTAATTCAGTCAAATACATTTGAAGGGTGTCAGTAATAGATCCCGAAATATATTTTTGAAATTGATGAATTTATACATAAAAATTGAAGCTTTAAGTACCACCAAATTTTTTTTCATCAAGTAAACATATTATTAAGCAATAATAAATAACAAGATTAACATTTACTTTTAGCTATAAGTACAAAACTATAAGAGAATGTCAGCGTCAACGCTTAATGTGTCAGTAATTGGGTCCTTTACCCTAACCCGAAAGTTTTAAGAAGATTGCACGTATAATTTCCTTACAAAAAATTCTCCCAAAAGAACCTGAATTTCTCCCGATTACACCAGGTTCACCCTCAACTCCATACTCTCTGTACTTTCTAAACAACCCAACGACAATAATTAAATTCTCCTCTGGAGGTATCCCGCGTAGAACCCCAACATACAAAGGTCCTTGATAAAGAAACAATTCGACGCACCGACTAGAATCTCAATAGTTAATACCCAACGAGCGCTCGCCCTTTCCGCCGCGTTCCTGTGTCAAACACGTTTTCACGCTGTGTGCCAGCCAGAGCTGCCGGTTTCAATATTACAGATCCGATAACGAGGCGCGACCGGACACCGGATCTGCATAAATCGCGGATCGGCGTGCCTCAAATCTCCCCTATCGCCGCGGCCACGCAGGGGCTCCGGCGCGGCGATTCGATTTTTACCGCGAACCGATCGAACGGGCTTCTTTAGCGTCCCCGGCGCACTTGTCCCCGCGGATTTTGCAAATTCACCGGGCGTACCGGTTTTGAAAAGAAGTGCGCGAGCTCGCAAAACACTGCACCGGTATGACAACTAGTTCTCGAGATTGCGAAACGGGCGGAGAAGTAGGGGCGGATTGGCAAGGGGGGGGGGAGGGAGGAGAGAAAATTCCGCGGCGCGGTGTGCACGCGAATACACTTGTCGGGGCGTGCGTGTAAAGGCGTGCGATGAACCTGTCGCGGCCGCGTACACATGCGCGCGCGTAGACGCGGGAACCGCTTGGATTTACGTGCCACCGATCGCGCTGCGCGGACTGAATATTCCATGGACGACAACCGGTGGAATACGAGCCGGGTAATTTGTTCGAGATCGAGCCGGTCCGGGGGGGATGTCGGCCTTTAGAAAATTTGCATGATTAGCCGAGGTGCGACTACTCGGGCGTTCGCGCGGACGCGGGGCCAGTTGCGGGGCTATGGAAATGGCCTGTGGGAGCCGGGGACTAAGGCCCATATGATTGTAATTGCAAGCGTAAAACGATATCTAAGTATAAGTGTCGTGCTGTGAGATCCAGACATTGCAAAATGAAGTAGATCGCATGAAATGCCAACCTTTTTTATTATCAAATTAAGTAGGGGATAGTCACCGCTAATCACGATAAATGATAATCACCTTTTTTAGTGTAATTGATTCAATAGCGTTTTATTCTTTTTAGCATTGATTGTTCGTAATTTGTTATTTTTTATTTAGTGTAACTGATCCTTACAATTATTCAATTTATTTTTGTCCAGGAAAATATTAATCCTGTACCATCTTACCCCTTATTTTGTAACAACTAGCCCCCACTCGGGACACTTTGATACAGGGAATTGGAGCAAACCAATTTTTTATTTGCTCCGCTTCGACGTCAAAATACTTGCTCCAGCTGCTTTTTTTTAAATAAAATTTTGTTTAATACTTTCAAACAATGATCTTTCATTTGCAACAAACCCCGTCCTTCTAGCTCTTCATTTTCATATAGAAAAAAAATCATAAAGAATGCTTGATTTTAATTTTCGAAAGTACTATGCCTCCTCAACAGCAGGCTGCGCGGATATAATATTTTTTCAATGATGAAAAATTAGGAATTGGTATTTTTTAAAAGGATTTCATTCGTCTGCTCTTATAAAATGAAAGAAAATTCAAATAATAAAAAAAAATCTACTCTCCGGCACCGCTCTTGCTCCACTGCTCCGCACTCCAGCTCTGAGCTCCGCACCAACGCTCTGATTTGATACGACATGGCTCGACCTTCAAAATGGTTTTCGTTTAATTACATGTGATAGCGGTCAGCGATATAAGAAAGTGAATACTTTAAGTAAGATTCATTAATAGTGGTATGCAAAATAAAGGAAAACGTAACAACTAGCCCGGTGTCTAGTACCTATTACAGAATTAGCTCCCAAAGCTTGGCTTCTTTCATGGCACCCTGTATTTCAGTCAAGACGCAGAAGACTGAGTACGGTAAAAAGAAAGGAATCGGTTCCCCTTCGTTTAATTTATGATCCTGTGCGTTCGCTTTGTCGTCCCAGCGATAGTACTAATCAAGAAGCGTTCCTTCAACTCGCACCGCGGCGCTTAGGCCATTAACGTGTCCGGCCAGGACAGAAAGGCCGACTTTCACGCTAATGACAATGGCTGTGCCGCGAGTACGGCATCGTTTTCTGACCGGACGCGCCGGCGAGCGAAAGGACATGTTCGACGACAAGGCGCGAAAGTGAATCCACGTGTACTTCGAACTAATCGGCCGATAAACGCGCTTGAAAAATCACGCGCCACGGCACCGAGCCTTTCTCCTTCCTTTCGCGGATGTGTGAAACGAACGCCCCTGCGCTAGCTTCTACGCTCTATCGTCGATTTATGCCGTTCCCGTAAATTTTCACTTAACCAATGGCCGCCGCGAACAGAGTCGGTCAAAAAAATCTTCCCCCGCGCCATCGGATGTGCTTATTTATGCGGCTGCTTCGGTAATTATTGAAGCGAGTCCCTATTAGTTACGTGTAACACGTGCTGCCACGAGATCGGCCTACACTTCCGTGCATAAATTTTCATTTACCTTTCGGCGCACATTGCTAATTTTATGAATCTAGCTTTTGTGACTCGTGTATTGCCCTTTAAGGGATTCTTGAAAGACCCCACCAAGAGGAGGCATTTTATTATGTTTTTTATGTACTTAATGTTTGGTTTGAGACTTTTATTGAAATGTGATCTGCGCCTATGCGAAGCAATCCCTCCTGAGCGCTATATCGAGGGAAGGTGTGGTGTAGCGTTATTATCTTCTAATGTTCCCAGACCCTGTCGCCATACATTACCCTGTTTGTTTATTGCGTACCCGTAAAATCGACTATTTACGAGTGATTGTTCAGAGAAGGTTGTAACTTTAAGGCTTGTAAAGAGGATGTTATAAAGCAGCATCCCTTCGAGAGCCACGCTTCGTTAACAGTCTCGATTCTTCTTATAAATTTTTATCACTGCTTTAGACAGAACACTTTTATCCCTCGGCAACACAAGTTACTATGAAAGCGATAGTTACACTGGTATGGTGGCGCGTTCTCTACTGAGCTCGAAGCTGCTCCCTTCGAGCACGAACGAAATTAAGTGTCCACCGATGCAGGCGGACCCGACAGACATTTCGCAACCGAGCGAAAAATCGCCGGGTGACGCGTGGGTGGAGTATTAATTGGGTGTGAACGCGCCGCGCCGAAAGTTCAAGCCTGGAAACGTCAACCCGATCGGGCAAATCCGTTTCACGGTTCTCACGTGGCATTACCAGCCGCACGTGAAACGCGTCCTCTAGCTTCACGACCACCCAGGGACGACCGGCTAACGCGAAAAATTCCACGCACGAACCCGTGAGATAACAATTACGCGACTGTTACATAAAGCAACCCAGAAACGCGGCGACGTCCTTCCCCCTTTGCGCGCGGAACCAACGGAATTCCTCGTCGCGTTCGAGCAGTGAGCTTTCGTATATTTTAGACGGATCCACCATTCAATCAGTCCGATTTTTTAATCTTCGATATTCACTTTCGGGGCATGGATATTGCTTTCCAGATTCGTCCAGAGACTCAGAATTGAGGGAAGATGTTTAAAGCATTCATTTATAAATAAATGTTATGTGATTCGTAGTATAAGGGATGGGAAGTGCAAAACAAAGAGCATTTATGTATATCCGATTTTTGTTTCGTATCCTTGCAAATTTTTGGTGCCTTTTTGAATGATTGTCAGCAACTGAAGTTATGTCCCTTCGTGTTGAAATTCTTCACACGTAGAATGCTATAGGTATGTGCTTCTTTGTCGAGCGTTTTCAATACCCTTAAGAACCTTTAGAGGAAACAAAAACTGGATACAGTTATTTGCTAAATGATGTTACGCGTATGAAATTTCTTTTATTACTTTTTCCTCGCTGCTGAAATCTTTCTGTACGCGTGTGTTGCGGGCTGACGCGCGGGTCCCCGATAACGAGGTTCCGGCTCACAAAAACCTTGTCACACTTTTTGCGCCGGGACGTGGTGTAAATTAACGAGAAACGAGAGAAAAGAACTACCGTTCTTCCGACTACTCTTTTGTGTGCGAGGTACGTTAGGCTCTAAGTTCTCCTTCGGGAAACGAGGAACTTACGCACGTAGATTAGCCTCTTTATTGATCAAGCGTAACTGTACACTTCGAAGACCGGTACTTTCCTGCCAGCCATGGCGCCGGTGGGTTGAACCGCTGATAAAAAAAGAAGAATGCCAGTTTTTAATCACTACACCGCTACGAAACCGTATAGTCTAAGTTGGAAATAAAAGGGACACAGAAGTCTGAAAGCAAGTTCCTTTTTCTGGAGGAAGAAATAAATGGGAAAATCTGCTACAGAATGCAATTGAAGAAGACCTGCCCTCGCTAGGCTCGTGGAAAAAGGAAAATGCACATGACTAACCTAAAATATAAAAATACGAGCATTGGCAGGTTTTTGATACATTTTGTTATATAATGTAAAAATTAAAATGTTTACAGTTGCTTTAAGTATCCTATCATAACATTGCATGTTTCGTGCTTGTACTACAAGTGTTAAAATGCATAAAATTTTTGTCATTTTCTTCTTTAATACATGTTAAAAACGTTAGTGCACCGGGGTAACATTGGCACAACATGTAGATAACATTAACGGGTTAAGTTTTACTAATCTGAGGTCAGTAAACTTAAATTTGTTTATTTTATATTATTTTTTACATCTTAACTAAAATCAATTCGTAACGTAGGCACGTCATATAAATAGCATTAACAGGTTAAGTTTTACTAATCTGGCGTAAAACAACGTAATTTCGGTGTATGCCAATTTTGTCCCTGTCTGCCAATGTTCCCCCATTTTACGGTATCTTAAAAAGTGGCTATGCAAATTGCAGCAGAAATGTTTGAACACAGCGTAGCTACAAATTTGCAGCTACGCGGTGGAAAGGAAAATGAAAGTACGGAGGGGATCACAGTTTTCGAGCTTGGTATCTCTCAATCTCGTTTGCGTATCCGCGCGCGAGGGCAGATAGAGCGAGGGGGAATCTTCCGCGAAGTGGTCGTCACAGGAAAATCGGTAATACCCCGAGAAATTTGCATGTTTTATGCACTCGCTACGCCCAGCAATAAAGGGGAATGGGCGGGATGCGGCTTGACGCAAAAATTCACATGCCAGGCCGCGCCTCGGCCACGGGATATCCTCCCAGACCCTCAATTATATTTCGATACGCCGAGATTTAGGGTTAAGGGTCGACCCACCCTCCCCGGCCAAAAGGTACCTGAAACAATTTTCGAGTAAACGAGGGCCCCGGCTACTCTTTTTCTTTCCGCGGCGCCGCCCGTGCAACCGGCTGCAATTATCTCCTAAAACAAATCGAACAAACGATGCCGGAACGTCCCCTTTTATCGAGCAACGGGCAATTAAGTCGGCTCGATCGGCTCGGTGGTGTACTCTGTCGCGTTTACGCCGAGCAGGGCGGCTCGATCCGTATTCTACGTGATTTAAAAAGAATTCTTCATTCCTTTAGACCTCCGCGCGTTTTTCAACCAAGAAGAATACCCGACACTAATTCATCTCGCTCGCTCGCGTGTCGAGCGTGGCTTTTTTCCTGTGGGCGTTGGACAAGCACAGATGCAAGAGGCAAAGAAGTTCGCGGCGATTTTTCCGTGGACTAATTATCATGGTAATCAGTGACTGTCACGAAAGTGGCACGAGGTTAGCGGTTACACGATTCACAGAGTCACGCGTCGATGGGAAGCAAAAGCATCGTTGTTTCACCTGGACGAAGATCATTGGCTGGATCGACCGCGCGTGACATAACGTGCTGATATTCTTGTTTCGCCCATTATCACTGCGCTGTGCCAGTTTTTATAGCGTGTTGGACGGTTCTCCTTGATCCGCAGGCCTTGGGACATCGCAACCAAGTGACAGAAATGTGACAAGCGATACGAATGCTAAGGAGGAAAGTATTAATTATTGATCCGTACTACTTAAAATAACGCTCTGTCCAGAGTACAAGGCAGTAGCCTTTAGATTTTATCTGTTCTTTGAAAAAGGAAGCTCGAGGATGTCGATCTGCGAATGTGTAGGTAAATGCAGCGCGAGCAAAAAGCACTGTAAAGGAAACGCAAAGGTATGCAACGTGTTCCGAACACACAAAAAGGAGATAAATAAATGGAATCACATAGCTATCCTTAGCCGGGCGTAAGGCGTTCCTTAAAATTCTCTGGCTGGTAAGTAACGAGCCGATTCTAATCAATACGATTTGTTTCGCGGCCACTTCTCTACGCGCTGAGAACGGGAATTGTATCTATTGAGACGTTACCCTTTCTAACGAGCTTCTTGTTCCCCTGGAAACGCGAGCAAATACACTTTCGATTCCACGGACGTGAAAAGTATTTTCTGCGTATTAAAAATCAGTATGCGCGAGCTCATTAAGATTATTATCTCATCAAATTGGTTATTCATCCGACGACGGATGCAGGTAAATTTAGAGATTGCAAGCTGCAATTACAACTAACGCATTTCACTGTGGTGAAAGTAATTTCGTGAAAGACGGAAGATACGAATGCAGAATGTCGAATTTCACGGACAATTTCCCTTAGATGTTATCTTATTAGCACAGTATTATTATCCTATGAGCATCGACTTCCAAGAAAACCTTCCGCGATTTCGGATTGCGGCGAGTGATTTGCATAACGTTTATGGCGAGAGGCTTCAGTAACGAACATTCCTAATTACATACGAATTACATACGAGTTTACTACACTATTTTCATAATCGTTCAATTTAACTTGCGATCGTATCTCTGGCGTTCCGCAACATTTGCCCCCAAATTGATTGCAAAATGCAATTTTCAAAGTATAAAACAGCGTTTTGCTACTATGGCACATTTGTTATATACATTGCAATGTAACAAATACTGTTCGAAAAATTAAAATACAGTAATCAGTTATTATTATATAAACGTTCAAAGTTGGCTTAATTTCTTGGTCCTTAATGTCTTGATATTTCTATCATTTTTAATGTATCACACAAAGTTTCATTGAAGGAATTCATTTGTGAAATGTTTTACCATTAAAATATGTGTTATAAACATTAAATTTGCATAGCAGCAGTCCAAAATATTTGTACATTTACCCGTGTATTTCTCTTCCCAATATATCGTACATCTTAGTCCTCCCTTAATAAAGAACGAGGAAAAAAATAATGTTATACGCTTTTATACGCAAAGAGAAGAAATTCTTCATTTCAAGTACACTGCCCAGAAGGATATGCAACTGAAAAATTTTGCTATAATTTGCTAGCCTATAAGATATTTACATTTAAAGTGCTTAAGAGGGTCTTCTACAGTTATAGACAATTTTTTGCATTCTCCGGAATTTTTTTAGAACGAAACTATGAAACTTCTTCCATTGACGTTTTTTTTTACATGTATTTGTTCATTTTTCAACAATACTTACAAATTTTTACAATGAGAAATAATCAAAATTGGTGGCACTACAGAGCCTCGTACGCAAAAGGGTGTACCGAAAGGATATTCTCATTGCTCTCATAAAATCTCAAGATCTAATTAACCGATTTCATTCAAATTTGGTGTGTATCTTCAATACACATGTTGCTATAGCCCGTACTAGAATGAAGTCAAGATTATTATTTTTTTCTACTTTTCCTTACTCTGGAAATGTTAACAACAATTTCGAAAATTTGTATTTCAACTTCAAAATACCACTTTTTCTAATTGTCAATGAAAACACATGTTAACTCGTGACCGGTCAACAGTGAGTTAATAGTAAAAATGCTTATTTTCCAAAACAAGGTGAAGGAAATCAAATTTTTATGCAAACTATTTTCAAAAATCTTCTAAAATGAAATTATACTTAATTCATTATTTTGAATGCTTCTTTTTTGAGCGAAAACAGAGAAATCATCACGTTTTACGAAAAAATAACGTAAAAGACAATATTTATGCAAGCGGAAGTACATCCTCCATTATGAATTTTATATTTTCGATGACACATTTAATATCAGCGACCACGAAAACTCTAAAGTACTAGGTGTCTGTTAAATTTGATATTTTTTTCAGGTACTCGACCACCATTTGTTTTCTTTTTGCAATTTTGACTTCAGATTCTGAATCGGCGACCTTGAAAACCCTTGTATACCAATTTTTGTTCAAAACGGAAGATGCCTTCATATTTTGGCCAGCGTTTTGGCGAATTAGACCACTGTGCAGCGGTGCGAAATATAATCCACCGATCAAAGGAGTAGCATAATTTCTCCGCTTTAATAAACCATCTCGCCACAGGGGAAACTTATTCCCATGAATAATCATTATACCATTCTACGTCTAAAGAGTGAATCGTTTCAACCTTAAATAAATAAATATCCAGTTAAACAATTTCAGTGAGCATTACAGGAAGATAGTCTCGCGTGCGTGTACCACCTAGGGCTGGGACTATTTGTCAAATTATTCGGTATTCGAATATTCGAATACTTCACTTGCTTAATTATTTGACGAATATAATTCGAATATCCAAGTATTCGAATACTATTCGAATATCCAAGTATTCGAATACTATTCGAATATTTCAGTATTCGAATACTATTCGAATATAGTTTCATTTGTCATGGTGAAATCTTGTAAGCTAATTTGAACCCACTTCATACCATACTATTCGAATATATCGGTATTCGAATATAGCAGTATTCGAATAATAACATTCGAATACTCAAATATTCGAATTTTTTTTTAGCATTCGAATATTTGTAAAATATTCGAATAGTAAATTATTCGAATAGTCCCAGCCCTAGTGCCACCGCGGAATCGATTAAACCCGATGGACTCGGGGACGAATTGCCTCATCGCTGGGGCAGGGCGTTTCGCGGTTCGTTCTCGCGCGATATTCGCAGGCTTGCGCGCTGAAACCGCGTCCACGTTCGTCTCGATTACCTGGCGTACGTTTTCAATTAACCGTACGAAGCGCCGTGCGGCTTCCCCGCGATATAATCATCCTTTCTCTCCGTGTTACCCGGCGGGGCAGCGTTTCCTGCATCGCCGAAGGAGCGGTCGCTTCTTTTTGCGCGGGAGCGGGCCCGCCGCCGAGGCTTGGCTCGAATAATCGGCTTAAATGGGATGGGATCCCGCCGAACGAGATCCAAAAAACGAACAGGAACCACCGGGAAGCTGCGATGAACCGTTACCAGGCTCGGGTCATCCGGGTGGCTGCGGTAAACTGTGCAGCATCGAACACGGCTACCGCGATGCCGTAAAATTCGCTCGCATCGTTTTCCCTCCTTTGCCCGCCGCCGCGGCGAGTTCGTCCTTCCACCATGCTGGATTCTTCCATGGTATTATGGGTGCCATCGATTTTCGACTTTCCGGGACCACTTCGACCGGTTCTCCCTTATATTTGTAGCGGTCGGTGACGTAACAACTTCCTGGATACGGGGTGTCCGACAGTTTTCTGGTTGAACTTCTGGTGGAGAATTCTGGAGAGGTGTCCGAGAATGTAGGTAGGCCTTTTTGAGGTCCTTTAAAAGATCGCGTATTTGTAGCCGACGAGGATGGGATCTATTGAAATTGTGAATATCGAGAATCGACACGTTTCCGCACCAGAGGTATTTTCACGAGGTACGATCAAGGCTGGGACTATTTGTCGAATTTTTCGGTATTCGAATATTCGAATACTTCAGTTGCTTAATTATTTGACGAATATAATTCGAATATCCAAGTATTCGAATACTATTCGAATATAGGTTCATTTGTCATGGTGAAATCTTGTAAGCTAATTTAACCCCACTTCATACCATACTATTCGAATACATCAGTATTCGAATATAGCAGTATTCGAATACTCAAATATTCGAATATAGCAGTATTCGAATACTCAAATATTCGAATATAGCAGTATTCGAATACTCAAATATTCGAATATAGCAGTATTCGAATACTCAAATATTCGAATATAGCAGTATTCGAATACTCAAATATTCGAAGTTTATTCGTAGCATTCGAATACTTGTAAAATATTCGAATAGACCCAGCCCTAGGTACGATCAGAAGGTTCTCGAACACCCTGTACAGGATCGATGTAATACGTCTCGGGTCAGTGATTTATAACAGAGGCAAATGTTTGACGGTACTTGAGAGTCTCCCAGTAAGGTGGACAAGAAAAGTCAACGCACCTGAGGCAGGTGGCTGGCGCTCTTTCACGTATCAGGTTTGAAAGTTTGATGGCAATTCCCGTCAGTCGGGAATTCACGGCCCGTGGAAGAAATCGCTGCGGCAATGGCACCGTGTACCGTTAGATTGGTCGTTTAAATATTTCTGCATGCAGATACGAGTGCGTATCTCCTGCGTGAACCACGATGCACGACTTTCACTTCGTTCTTACGAATTTTAAATTCACCAAGTATCCGTGTACTTTCTGCCGATAAAGCTGCGTCTTAAAACCTGATACACCACATTCGGGCATTTTTCTTCAACTTTCTTCGTGCTTCCTGTTAATTAGCACGTTGACATCCGTCCGTTACTTCAGTTTTTTTAAACGATCACTCATTACTCTGTCTTTCCATCGCTGCCGCAGTTCGCAGCCTCTAAATTTCATTGCTACGCTTCGTCCAGATGGCTTTGTTCCAGTTGAATCGCTTCAAACCAGTAATCGTGAGCGTTAAAGCGCATTAACACTATTCGTACCACATCGCTATTTATCTTTACGACTTTTCTTGAAATATGTATACAATGAATCATTTATTATTTAATTAAGTACCAAATTGACTACTATCTACGTTCAATTGTAAGAAATATAACTCTTTTTCAAGGAATAGGTATACATACATGAAGTGTCGGTACGAATAGTGTTAAGACCTTCGCGCTTTGCACGAGAACGTGTTCAATTCAGAAATGAAGTATTCCGTGGGAACTCGTGCAGTGATGCGGGCTACATGGATCATTTATGACAGTCGAGTGGTATGGAGCCGTAACGTGGATACAGGTAAGGACGTACTAGGTACGTAATTAGCATACGTGTCGATACGTGTGCAGATGGATTGCTCGTCACGTGCAATGTTGCACCATGGAGTTATCCGCGCCTGGACGCTTATTAGGATGCAAAGATAGAAGGCAAGGAAAAAGATAATTGCACAACCGTTCTGTCTTTCTTCGTCATTAAGAAATCTCCCCTCTTCCGTGGCATTGTACGTTTTTCCAGATTTTTCAAGCCGTGGTAGGAATTTCATTACAAAACCACTTATTCTGTTTATTACTTTCTGGCACCAATAATAACTTTCTTAGGATTATTAATTTGTAGTATTGATACCACTTATTTTACATAAAATGTTTTAGATTTTCGACCGAAAAAATATTTATTTTAAAGAATTAATGTTATCAGCGCGTGGGCTCGGTCAATTAACTAAAAGTTATTTGCAAATTTTATGATATACTTTCCGACGTTTCGGTCAATATTGAGACCATTATCAAGGAACAAGTTTTATCAATTGAAAACTGCGTTTACTTTTAAAAATTCCGTAACGTATTTGACGTCCGGAACACTGGTCGGTTGGAGAGTGACTGCAAATAACTTTTAGTTAATTGACCGAGCCCACGCGCTGATAACATTAATTCTTTAAATTAAACATTTTTTTCGGTCGAAAATCTAAAACATTTTATTTAAAATGGAAGGCGTAACGAGCACACCTACTTCAGTCAGTCTCCAACCGACCAGTGTTCTGGACGTCAAATACGTTACGGAATTTTTAAAAGTAAACGCAGTTTTCAATTGATAATACTTGTTCCTTGATAATGGTCTCAATATTGACCGAAACGTCGGAAAGTATATCATAAAATTTGCAAATAACTTTTAGTTAATTGACCGAGCCCACGCGCTGATAACATTAATTCTTTAAATCACTTATTTTACTGTGAGATTCAAATTTAACTGGAAGTTACTTCCAGAATGATTACACAAAGTTTCTGATACACTGTTTAAACATTTCAGTAGAGGAATAATAATGACTCTATTGTTTTCTGGATCTTATTTTCCTCGAGAATTATTGTCTTAACGTCAAAATCTAGTTCGGTAAAGTCTTGGATAAAGTTTCTGTGAAATTGTTTATACGTTCGAATAAGTGTATAACAATCACTCGAGCCCTTCTAGACCTTATTACTTGCAAAAGGAAATAATTTAAATTCTATACATCCTCGCCTATAGAAAGCAAATTATTCGTTTAAATATTCCAGCAAGTATTCATTTACACGAAGTCCAACTGAAAACTATTTAAACATTATAATTCATATATATATATATAAGCATTAACATTTATCAAACGTTTAAACATTGAGAATAAAATAAAATTCATTCGGCGTAGAAAATCTTTGCAAAGTCCAAGTTCAAATGTTACTAATTGCTTATATCTCGATTTTTATCGACCATAGTTAATGATTATTTATACTGGGCGGTTAATGTAAATGTTGTTAACATTATTTTTCATAGTAATAACGACTGTAATGGATATTTTAGGGGAAATATCAATTTTTGTCGAATAATTCACTGTCTTTCACAGTTGAAGTTAACCGTTGACCTTGTTTTGATCGCGTCATTTCTTCGATGACCTTGAATAATTTATTCTACATATTTCATGCATTTCTTCAGTGGTGTTTGCAAGATTTTTACTATTTCATGTATTTCTTCGATGTTTTCTACCTGATTATTTCTAGATATTTCGTTCATTTCTTCGATGGTCTTGCATGATTTATTTTACATATTTCATGCATACCTTCGATGGTTACACGAGTTGTTCTATTTCGGGCATTTCGCCGATATGTTTGCATAATTTGTTCTATTTCAAGTATTTCTGCGATTGCTTTGCATGACTTGTTCTCTGTCATGCATCTCATCGATGTGTTTACAATCCTTGTTCTCCATCATGTATCTCTACGATGGTTTGTGGCATGATGGATGCTGGCATGCTCAGGCATGCTCTTCTGTCGTTCCAAGTCATTTCGATCGGCACCAGCCTAATAAGTCTTTCCTTAGTTCCCTCCAATGCCCACCATGCCATTACTAATATAACGTAGTTGATTGTTTCAGCTTTTCAGGTTCACCCTTTTGCGGGGAAGGGAGTTAAAACGATAATATATTTAAATAAAAATAGTAAAAAGTGCTAGTGAAAGAAGACATCTAAGGAAGCCCAAGCTAAGTTATTATAATATGAAGTATTTAAGGCTCCATATAAAATTGCCAAGTAGTCACTAAATCATTAGCTTTGTTGATCGTTTGTTGGCTCCTCATCCGTGATGAGGAGGTCATCGCTGTTTCATTTTTCGGAAACAAGTGGCTAAGCATGGAATCGGTATGGGTGGATCGGTTTCATCCCATGGTGTTCGTGGTTCAAAGGGAAAAGTTTCGGGCGTAGGGGGTGTAACATTTGGTAAACTCCTCGTTAGTCGGCGTGAGTCAGGTCACACCTAGTGCTGCTCCTGAGGAGTCGCTGGGTGATGAGGAATCGTTTTGGGAGACGTCGAGCACTTTTCCCTTTCGACTGGGACAGCGGGGTAGTAGAAACTGCGCCATCCAATACTCCTTTCATGCTCATCCATAGTCTTTCCTTCTTTGCTGAATTTATTTCAATCGAGTGATTGCTTGACAGTTCTCTAGATTCGATATCTAAACGGAAGGGCTCGATTGAACTTTATTTCCATCTATCTCTTTGGTATACAGTGTTGTCTCTCAAATTGCACGCGTTTTCGGATCCTCTATACACGCGAAGCTATCCCCCCTACTTCGTTTATAGTCGCCGCGCCGCGGCATCGGGTATCGGGTGTCAAAGAGAAAGCCGAAGAAAGGTTCACAACCTTTCTCAATAGTGACACACCTGACACTCTGACCGCGTGAACCGTCATACGAAACTGCTCTCGCTGCTCCATCCCCCTTGAGCGCTCGAGGGTGAAATCAAAGGAAGCCGCATAGACTACTCGTCTCTCAAATTGCGTGCGCCCGGTCCCGACACACGCGGCTATAGAGAGACAGTACTGTAGTAGGCTAAGCTTTTCATGTACAGGAAGATCGATGGAACTTTGATTCCATCTATCTTTCTACGGGTCTCTAAACGCAGCAACCTCCTCGTGGCGAGACCTGGTAATTGGTGAAAACCGAGCTGATGGCTGCGATTGTCAAATATTCTAGTTAGATATAAGAATTTCCTTAATACCTTAATAGAATAGGTACTTCGATAGAATGTAAAAAAGTAACTTGAAATATTTGAATAAATCGTTTCTTTTTTTCCTTCTACATATGAATATGTAGAAATATAAAGTGTTGTTCAATTATCCCTACCCTAGGATGGGAATAGAGTATTCAGACAGAACGCTAAGCGGAACTCGGAAAATTTCTGCAAACTACTAGAACTGATGTGATTTTGAGAATTTTAAATGCCCTCTCTGCTTCAGCACCCTGCTGAAATACACCAAGTTCCAATTCCTTGCTGAGGTATTCTAAATTACATCTATCGAGAAGGACCAGGATCCCACAAACCCGGGACAGAAAAATGCATAGGATGTTCGGTCCATTCTATTCCTCGTCTGTGCTATTATTTTTTATGGATTCCTGTGTACGGAGTCAGAAATGAAACAACGACAATCATGCGTTATTGCTCAGAAGAGAGAACGCGTATATCAATCACATATTAATTTTCTTCCTTTCATTAATCGTAAGATAACGTACTCTGTAGGTATCGACTGAGGCTTCTGTCCTATAGCTTTATTGCACACGGTCACGCGTAATGATTTCTGGATCTTTGGTCATTTGCACTGCAGACGAGATACAAAATTACACTGCGCAGAATATCCGCTCAGAAATCATTATCATAATGTACGAACGACTCATAACCATACCGTTAAAATACCATAATGCGAGGGAGCTGCTGCTTGATGTTAAGAAATGACAAGTCGTTCCATGCTTCTCTCGAATTAAAAAGGGTAATTTGTCCCTCCGACGTCCAGTATCTTTTATGGCCATTCATTACAGTGGTTGTTCGTACAACTGTTAGGGATGAAATTAAATCGCGCGCAAATGAAATTGTCCCGCATTTCAAAGCAATGCGAAAAGCAACGAGACGTGTTATTTACCATTTTTTGCTACGATTTTAATCGATACTTAATGGATAATAAGGTTCGAAAATATCCCATAATCCAAGTATCATTTGCATTTTTCTTCTGACCTTATAATAAATTTTGAATCCCTACGGCACTGCAATTAAAACAATTACGAGCATCGCAACCGGCATGTTTTCTCTTAATGCGATGGAAAATAATATATAAAATATAGCCTGGATTTGCATTAATTGATAACTACGGTATATAATTAGATAATTCCAAAGGAACTAAAATTTCATTATGACTTTCAATTACACCGTCTCCGCACTCCTTAAACACACCGAATTATACAAGGTCAACCAATCTTCACCCCATTCGTCGAACATCAAATGTTTTTTTATGGCCAGCATGGATTATTTACGATCGATATAAATTACCAGTTTATAAAATATTCTGAAAAATCCACCCCTCCTTTTCCCATTGCGTTATGGACCGCACAGGTTTATAGCTACCACGAATACCAGTGGGGAATATTACTGCGATAATAACACACGATTACATTAAATTATAATCCCCAGGAATCTTTTCTTTTTCTGCTTGGATATTGAAAAGCAAAGGCGAATGCTCAAGCAGGTCCGACGGCACGAATTGGCGAAATTACTTTTCGAGGATGGTGCGTGGGAGTGCAGACCAGGAGGAAAGAAGAAGTCACGAATCGATAATGAAGCGAGTGTACAGGCGCGATACTTTCTTTTCTCCGTTGCCATCGGATACGAAAATTTTTCTTCCTTGGCATTTAACCGATCCCTTCCTTTGAGGCTGCTCGAAGATCGATCTGATACAAGTTCTCGACAAAGTCGGGGGGAATATTCCACAGAAAGGAAGGAGAAATGCGAAAAACCAGAATGTAACCACTAAAGATCAAAGAAAACGAAGACATTTTTAACATGTAACGAAGCAGGGTACTAACAATGTATTCAGCTGATAGCAGAATGATAGTGACATGAACAAATCTTCGCGAATAACTCAAATCTGTATTATAGCCGCATGGAAGTTATCAAACTGCCAGTGAATACGGATGCGCGTTATTAACGCTCACGCATATGCCTCTCAGATCCGATCTCGAAGTATCCACGCCGGAGAATAGTCTGGCTCGCCACTTCCGAGAGGAATAAATAATGCAATTGTGATGGAGCCTGAATCACACGGGGACTATCGGAGTCATTTATCAGACTGGACGCAGCATTGTGTGCACGACTTCATAAATTCCTCTTGTAAAATGTACGCACACGGGCATTGACAATTTTTCTTTTAATTTCATTCGATTTTAAGGGGCACCACTGTGCCGGCCGTAGAAGTAAGCCGTTTTTTAAATTATTTTTCAGCAAAAATGGACAGTTTATAAATTTTAATATAGATATAAATTAATCTTCTAGACCCCTCACGCGCGCTGGTCGAATGTGTAACTATGGAACAGCAGGTCCGAAATCAAATTTCATTTCTTTTTTTATATACTACATGAGTGTAGTTTCCGTTGCACGTACGGATTTCTTAAACAAATTATTTTTGTAAAAATGGTGCGCTTTAAAAGAAAAGTTTCGAAAATCCGCAAATAAGATGGACAGTGTTTCGAGCATATTTCAAAAAATTTGTTTTCAATCAAAGAATCCCCGTACAAGCAACAGAAAATACAGAAATTGGATTTCGGAACTGCCATTCCATAGTTACACATTTGACCACCGCGCGTGGGGGTCGAAAAGATTAATTAATATATCAAAATTTATGCATGTTTTTCTATTTTTTTATAGTCTCTTAGCCATTGTACTAAAGGTAGGTATTACATTTTTTATATGAAGCCTGTAAATTATTCCCGAAAGAAATTCTTAAAAATTGCTTAGCAATTCGACGCAAAATAATTTTGCACTCATCACAAACATTGGACGAACATGAACATCATGGTTTCATCACACATCTGCCAAGATAATCAGTTGTATAATGAAGCGAATATTACTCACGTATCCATTGTCATATGTGTTTCAAATCTGGGTTAAGCTTTTGTCTGATGCACATGCAAGAGCGCATCATTCAGGATTAGTATCCGAGAAAAATTTATATCTAACGATTACACGAATGCATAACGAAATTCTGGAATAGTCAGATCGTTTAGGGACGCTGCAGAGCACGATTACGACTGTAATGAGTGGATATTAAACCAAGCATCATTACCCGCTCATAAATCCCTTGACGAGACCTTCAGTTCTATACAGGTAATGCATTTATAATCACCACAATTAAATGTACCCCATTCAAGCATCTCACGCCACTAAGTTACAAAATCGTAACAAACAGCCCGCGACGTCATCAAGGAATTTGTTCATTTGCAAGAGAAATCGCCTGCCACTTACACCCAGCAAACTCGAAAATCACCAGCACCCCCAGTTCGCCAATAAATTTGCCAAAGTTAATCTTTAAATCCCTTCGCGCCGCGGTGAAGAATGACGAAATCCTTTCTCTCCCTCGCTCTTCAATTTCGTTCATTATCCCCATTGTGATCAAGGAAACCTCACTTTCACATTCATCCGCGGACAAAACAAATCATCTATCAGGCCCGAAAAATTGAATGGCGAAAACAGGGGAATTCCATCGCAAAAAAGGTGATCACGCTGTTTGGCGTATGCCCGACAAAGGGCCCCGGCTACCGAACTCATTTATCCGCGGGGATGGGGGCCACGGTGAAGCACCTAAATCCGCGATAGCCCCCGAGTCTCGTGCACGAACGCCACTTTATCACGGCGTGGCTTTCGCAGGTTGCCCCGTTGTTGAAATTAATAAGCGCCAAATAAACGAACCCGCCAAGACAAATGGTGGCGTATTGTGCACGGACGAGCCGAGCCGTGGCCGGCTTATTTATTTCGCCGTGCACACCGCCGCAAGAACGGCCCCTCGAGGCCGAACACGGCCGCGTGATTAAGGAGATGAACGGATACCGCGGCGCCGATTTTCTTCCTTTTTTCCAGTACCATCGCTCCACGATCTGTAACGCGCCTCCATTTGCCGCGATTTGCTCCGACGCTCTACCGTCTCCCCGGTGGTCGAGTGATCAGATTTCTTTCCAAATCTGGTGCACATAGCTGCTCTAACAGGTACTTCGATTTAGAAGTACAAACGAAGAGGCTTTAATATCGATCCATTGCGAAATACTTACTATTCGTACATATTTGAAGTCGCTAGGAATAAGGTGATTCTTAGGAATTTTTTTCTAATAAACTATTAAGCAGATCTTCTACAAACATTCAGGGTATTTTAGTTCACATTCAAATAATAAAAATTAATTTTTTTCGATTATGTTGGAGGCCCCAATTCTTCCCAGAAATAAAAAACCAAGGATTTTCTTAGTTCTACTATAATTACACTGTCGTTGAACCTAACAAAGAGGAAAAACGTTAAAAGTTGGTAAATTGGTGGGACTTGAAAGAAAACTATGTAACGAAAAAATTAATTTTTATTGTTTGAATGTGAACTAAAATACCCTAAAAGTTTGGAAAAAATTCCCAAGAATCACCTAATTTCTAGCCTCCTAAATAAGGCCCCCCTTAAAAAGCAGATTCACACGAAGCAGTTGCTTGGTTTAGTCTTTAGAGCTATCAGTGCCAATAATTGCCACGGACAAGTGTGAACTGCTGCATTGCAAACCAAGGAAACGATATTTCCTAAGCCCGAACCAGGGAACTAACATATGTGAGAATGCACCTTTAGAATGCAGAAAGTCAGCTGCCCGGGACACATGTTCTTCAAGCGTCCAGGTCTTAAACGATGAACCCTTAACGATCTCTCTAGATAAGAATCGGAGCGTCCCCCTGCATACGAAGGAGACGAGCGCTGCCCTGGAAACGCTTGCGCCTAAAGAAAACTCGCATTCCGTCACAAACCGTCGTTCCATCGATTCTGTTTAACGTGGCGGACGCGAGGCTATCGGGGGCAAGTTCCCCGCCCCACCGCGCGAAGCTCCCTCGGCGCGAGATGATTCTCTGGAAGCTGGCCCCACGGGACGTTTCTGCGAAGAATGATTTTTTGCCGCGGCCCGAGCGGCACGATCGAACGTGCATAGCGTCCGGGTACGCGTCCCGCGTTATAGATCGGAATCCTTCGATGCCGGGGCTATGTGACGCCCTCATTGCAACGCAGACGTGGCATAAGTAGAGGATCGGGCCGGGCATAAATCACGGACGGGGGAAATAAATGCCAGACTGTACATTTCTCCGACTGGATATACGAATCGAGGCTGCGCTCTTGCGTTCCTATAAATCAGCAGATTGTCCGTGGAAAGAACGCCGCCTGGTAGTCGCTACCTCTGTCCCTAGATACGTAGAAGCGTGTCTGGTATCGGTCAGCCGGCTTTCGAGCGGCGCTCTCCCACGATCGGCCCTGATAGCCAATATTTTGAATGTATTAAGTGGTAACGTGTGCCTGTCCGATGTTGATGCTGACGTATCGGTTGCGGTAGGCAGTTCTAATGGGCCCGACGGTATTTGGAAATCTTGAGATCCTGAAGGGTTTAGAATGCCACGGTAATCGGGTACTACTTCGGCAATTAGAATGGGCGGGGACTAGGAGGGGTCTATTATTATTAAGCGTTAAGAGTGTAATTGTTCTGGCACAATTTCGACGCCAATAAATTGCCGATCCGCGGCGCGACACGTTACTAATACGAATCGTCGGTTAATCACACGTCGTAGCCCGGCTATTACCGTTGACTTGGACTACTTGAGATCAGCCGGCGGAGCGCAAACACCGTAAACTACACGGTGGGACATTAATCACCACCGGTTATCGTTAGGCCCGGGCAAAAACGAGAAACCGGAGGGTATTGCGTTCGCGATCCCACAGCTATCGCGAAGGGAACCGGCGCGGCCGCCTCTCGGTGCACACGCCGCGAATATCGAGCAGCGCGGAGAAACGCGGATGAAAAGCTCAATGGGGCGAGCGTGTATCTCCGAGTCCGTCAATTAACGAGTCGCCGCGTCTCGCCGCCGCGGCAGCCGGACCTTTTTTCCATTTCGCAAGATAATCAGAGGCTAGTCGGGAGCACCGAGGCTACGGTATAATTAGAGAGAGGCCGGAATCACGGAGTTTGGTTGCAAAAATCGATTCCACATTCTTCGAAGCGCATACCATCCGCTCGATAATCTCCCGGCCAGCTACGAATCCTTGTGCAGCAGGTATTCCAACCGCGGAGCGTACCTAAAATCAGTAACTCCGATCCGGCTGTACGTACCCCGGCAGAGCTCATTATCGTCCACCTCCTTTGATGCTTCTAATTGCTCGAGACCGACGCACGGGACGGAAATCGGCCAGATAGGGAGGGAGGAAAAGCCGCAGATCAGTTTAACTGATACACGCCGTCAATCGGAGTAATTCTATTAGAAACTAGGCTGAAGGCTTTCAGCGTAATTGATAGGAGAGATATCTGATTCGTTCCTCGATTATCTCCAGCTGGGTGTCTCTGAGCAGAATGGAGAACGAGCGGTCTACCGGTTGGTATTATTCAATTCCAATGTGAAATGGGCATCTGGAGGTAGTATAGTATCATTTGAATTGGTCTGGGACTATTTGTCGAATTATTCGGTATTCGAATATACCAGGATTCGAATAGTATTCGAATAATAACATTCGAATATTCAAATATTCGAATAGTAACATTCGAATACTCAAATATTCGAATAGTAACATTCGAATACTCAAATATTCGAATAGTAACATTCGAATACTCAAATATTCGAATAGTAAATTATTCGAATACTCAAATATTCGAATAGTAAATTATTCGAATACTCAAATATTCGAATAGTAAATTATTCGAATACTCAAATATTCGAATAGTCCCAGCCCTGGTCGTCACTCGAGTAGATTATAAGAACGACAGATCGAAACTTCCGCGAACGTCGCGTCGATCAGCGAATTAATTTCGAGTTTCTTCGAAGGACGCCAACGATGGTGAAGAAAGTACCAGTCAGGATGCTCGAAGTGTAAAACCCGCACTAATTTCGTGCAAAATGTCTGCGCCCATTATAGGTTAAGGTGACCAAACTCGACCGCGGTCAGACACGAGGGACAGCCGCAATAATCGTGAATCATTCTCCTCTCCCCTCATCTTTCTTGACGCCGGCGTGGCTCCCCTCGTTCGGGATGAAAGAAATTCGAACAGCGCCTACGCACCGCCGCCTCAAATTGTCCTACAGTTTTACGGCCGTTCCGCCACTTTCCAGAAGCGATCCTGCCTTTTTCCCTTTGCGGTTTTACGCTCGTTTAATGGAGGCGAAGCTTCGAAGATCTACGACCCCTCCGGTAGTCCGACAGCTTCAAAAACACGAGCACGAACGGGTTGCTAGGCTTCCTCGGTCGATCGACCAGGTTGTTGTGCTGAGGAGAGGTATCGGTAACAGCAGTGTACCCGTGGTCGAGGTACATTATTTTCATGGAGTAGGGGAACTTTGTCATTAAAGCGCCTCGTGGTTCGTGCGTTGTAAGAAATGTGGAAGCTTGTATAGCGTTGAGGACAGGGTGTTTAAAGTATGAACCATAGAAGGGGGATGAATGTCTCGAAGTTTGGGGGTTTCCAGTGCCCTGAGAAAGTTAGTTAAAAGGTTAGGTAAATTCCTAAACTTCCTTACTTGAGAGACCCAGGGGACTCTGCAAAACTCAAAGTTCTCGAAGAGCCCCATAAACCGCGAAACGACTCTATATATTTTTTGTATCTCTTCTGCTATATAGGGAAATTATTACATACCGAATTAATTAAAGGATATTCCCCTTTAAATAAATAAATAAATTATTAAAGTTATGAATCGAAAAGAAAAATGCGACTTATGCAACGAGCACGCAAAAAGATTTAATGTAAATACATAGTAATATAAATGAGCAGCTGCACAAAAGACGAAGAAAAAATTAACTTTTACTAATTTCTAGAGAGAATCGCACGTGCAGGTTTCACAAAAGGCCGTTTTCGAGAGAGCCGGAAGGAGCATTGGCGCGACGGAACTGACCTCAGTCATGCTGCCAATCTGAAGTAATAAAAAGATAATAAAAAGAAACTAGTATGTGATGCGCGACGAATAATAAACTAGAGAAATGGAAATTCATCTCAACACAAATACACCGTCAATGAATCACCAACTACCTACTTCGACAGTCTCTCTACTAGCGGCCGGCCTCTCTCGAAACAGAAAGTGTTACAGTATTTCCCTAATCATCGACTCGGTTTAACCTTCGCCCGTTCCCCGGGAATTTGAATATTTCATCGGCGGGTACAGCGCAACAGAGCGAAGGAAGTACGATCGCGTGCGACCGCAGCTGTATGAAGCTGCTTGGCAATTCAAATACCGCGACTCAAAACCCTATCAGCATGCGCGGAAACTTCGCCGAATGAATAAGCAGGCTGAATGGGAACGTCGGGCTTTGGTAAGAACCTCTTTCGAGCCGAACCGTGATTTCTTATTCGAATGCAACCGCGGGTCAAAGGCTCGCTCGCCTTCTTCACCGCGGAGTTTCCATTTTGCAGCGTTTAATGGGCCGCGATTCTCCTCGATTAGTCTTTAACGGCGATACCCAGCGGAGATCCACTTTCATTCTCGGCTTGTCCTAAATCAGCGGGGGGGCCGATTACCCGCCGAGTCCAACGATCCACTGAATTTACACGCATAATGCCCAGCAAACAGCAACTTTTACGCTTCTTGCAATGCACATAAGTTTCGTGAACGAGGCTTCATTCTCTGACGCCTCCTTAAAACAATGAAGCGCTCGTTTTCATTCTTGGATCGTTGCGCTGATCTTTGCACGAGTCTCGATTACACTGCGGTATCGTTAATAAGAGCCACTTCTTTCATTGCACGTATGTAATGCCAATTACCGAATCTTGTTACGAGGTGGCGTGCTGATTTACAGAACTCTCCGCGGAGCGTTCCGTTCAACGAATTTGTAGATCGATTACATCGAGATTAAGTGAGCGCTAATTGTAACGTTGAAAGCTGACTCTGTCCCGAAAGAGTTAATATCGTTTGTAATTTTGGAGAGACCGGGGCTAGTAGGTCAGTTTTTCAGTTTTTGATTTTTAATCAATTATGTGGACGAAATATTATTAAACCGGTTGGTATATTTGATAGGGCATACATTTGGCTATCTGATTAGATTATTAAAATTGACTCAATGTGACAACAATTAAGGTATTTTAATGTTTTATAACACCTTCCATGCTGGTCAACCAGCCCCATGATCGGAGTTAGTTGACTTACAGTATGGGGTAGGTTGACTATAGGTACGACCAGTTAAGAAAATGTTATTAATAACTTATCTCAGTGGTAATAAAATAAAATATTAATTTCTTTCTCCCATATTTTAATAATTAACTGACAATTTTTTCAACTTAAACGTAAATTATAATGCATTTGTAACATAGTGAAATTTAAACAAAAATTAAAAATCGCTTTATGAATAACAGGATAATCAGTTAAACTTCATTAACGTTATTAAATAGTCAACCAGCCCCGACCGATCATTTTCAGTTCAATAATCTATACAACCTTCAATTATTTATGTATAAACAAAAATATTATATAGAGCGTGAAAAAATAAAGTCTTTATGAAAAAAATGTTTACTTACGTAGTCAATTTTTCGACAAACGCTGATAACTGTTAAAAAAACGTGCAATCGCGGAAATAAATGTTTGCCATAGTAGAAGTGACTTGTTTCTAGAGTGAATCTTTCCGCAGTAGAGCTTATGTCGGTGCAAAGTTATTAACAATTAGTCAACCAACCCCCTGAGACAACCAGCCCCGGTCCAATATTCTTCCTTATTTCATAATCACTTTGTCACTTTTTATAGAAACCTGAAGATCCACGTTCAACACGCCACGCGATTCGCCCGCGAATAGTTCTTCGAGCAGAGATTCCTAGAATAGATCAAGCTACGATTTCTTGGAGACTTGACGCCACAAGAGCAGATGAAGACGTCCCAGCGAAGAAGAGCAGACTTTTTCCGCAAAGCAGAACAAATTAGCCGGAGGAGAAATTTACCACGCGGCACTGGCCTTCGCGCAAAGAGGGAAAAACGACGATCGCGGAAGGAGCTCTTTCGCTCTTTGTTTGCAAGAAAACAAGCGATCGCGGGCCGGAAATAATATTTCACAGGGGAGAAGAAATAACGAGTGGCTCTCTTCGGGGGCAGGACACGCTCCGTGTTCCTCTTGTTATGAGATTTTACGGCGGATGCGCACATTATAAGATTTTTGTGCGTGCGAGGAACGAGCAAGAAGCGGCGTGCAGTATATAAAGCGAACGGTAGGCCTCGGAGCAGCGTGTTTGCCAAGAAAACATCTCTTCCGGCGTTCGAACGCGTGCACCGGGCCTTTCAGCAGCATTTGCACACTTCTTAAAGTAAATTGGCTGCCAAGGGCGATTGCGAAGGATCAATGCAAATTGCGAGCGCAAATTCGAGGTCCGGTTAGCGCAACATAATTGCACGGCGAGCGTGAACTTAAATTCGATGCGGTATTCACTCATTTCATGATAATCGATCGTTAACAAGCCTATAAATTAAATTATTTACCTAATATGTACACTTTACACTCTCTCTTTGCACCCACTGCTCTTATGTTCCGAGAATGAGCATAAAGAGGTACAGACAATCTCAAGCGCCAAGAGCTACCGTCTGCCTCTCCGACCTTCGTGAATCCATTACTTTCCTCGCCTTGGGAGCGCCATCGACAGCGTCAAAACGCGGACGCGGAGGTATCACCCTTTGAATCTCCGCTCTCGATCGTCGGTAGAACAAGCGTCCCGATCCCGAAGGAATCGCGAAAAATGCGGTTGACACGGGCGGAAGGCCGCGTCCGACTGATTATTTCCAAGGATGCATCAGCCGCGTCCGAGATGGATGTATCGGCTGGATCTCTCCGGTTGGTTTGCGCTACGTCTCCATAGCCCGAAGGCCTTCGGTCTGACCTCTCGACCGGCAGGCGCGCAGGCTGCATAAAAGAGCTGGCCGACACGCGTCGAGCGGCGTCGTCCCCTTTGATTCGATAATAATTATCGTTCGCCGCGATAGAGGCGAAAAGAGGAATATCCGTAAGTGCGCGTGTGCACACGCCGCGAGGGAAGACAATAAAGCAATCTGCGACGCTCCAGGTGGAACGTTCCTTAATGGCGTCCAAAGCGGTCTAACCTCGAGTGCTGAACGGGATGCACGATGGTATCGTTATGCAGACGTACGACGACGCGGGATTTTTTTTTTTAAACGCCAATCTTTGGGTATAGTTACTGATGATGGTGGCAATTTTGAATCTTTCGAGAGTTGTTCTTTGCTGTTTTTCTGTTTGTGTACGAGTGGGTGTTAGCGTGGAGTATAGGAGAATTCACTTGTGAAGAAGCGATAGAAGAGATTTCGATTTCCGACCAATATGTGGAAATTTTGTATTTTGACAGCCACGTATGAATTTTGCCAAGTTTCAATTAAAATATCCCGCGCCTGGGGCCAAGGATGATTACAATGTAGAATCATGTAGAATTCGTTGCGCCTAATAAAACACGCGGCGCAAGAAAATTGCTGGTAATTCCAGTCGCGTGTTCGGTTTCGCTAAATTGCGGAAAATAAGGGACGCCATTACTCGCGGTGTTTTTAGCCGCCTCCAGCAGCCAAACGCGAGGAGACGATCAGCATCGGCTGTGACTCGATCCTCTGACCTCGACGACAGAATAAAATTCCCAGGTGTCGATGGTGATTTTTATGGAGAGAGTCGATGGCACAGAAAGTCCTTAAATACCGCGACGAGCGGCGATAACCGAAGAAAGGAAAATTATCGCGCCGAAGGACGTTCGTAATTATGGGAATTACACGCGGATTATAGGCACTGCATTTGGATGAAAATGGAATTGGAAGAACGGCGTTCCGTCTATGCTGAAACTACAGAGATCCCTCCTTTGTTGCCCCACGCGATTCTCTACGAGTCCAGTGTCTCTGACGGCGAAATTCCGTCTGGACGGAAGCGAAAAAACGAGCTGCACGTGCATCCGAAAACTCTTCAAGTAATCTCGACGAGGTCCGAGCGTGCCCAATAAATTCTCATCTCGTCAGCCGTTCCCCGAAAGAAACGAAGACGACCGAAGAATCCGCTGAAAAGATCCGGATTTACGATCGTCCAGCACGAAAGTCGAACCAGCCGGGAATATAAAAGTTCGTGACTATTTTTCCTCGTCCCATCGAACCATCCCGCCGGAGCGTGGATGACTATTGCGTCGCCTCACGTTCGAGCCCGAAGGACATAGCCATACCACGGGGCGGGGGGGGGGGGGGGGGTGGATGGGGTTCTGCGCTGTTGATGGTCGCGAAAAAATCGGTTCTGCCGGTCGATTGCAAATTACCCGAGCGGAACCGTGCGGGACGGGGCGAAAGGAAGAAAGGGGGGAAGGAAGAAAGGAAGGATGGGTCCGTTTCCAAGTCAAAGGTCCGGCGGCGAAACGAAGGCTAAGCAAAGGGTAGGTTAGAATGATTGCACGGGATGGTTGGGAATTTACTGCGCCATAGAACATCTCCCTTGGGCTGTTTTAGAATCGCCATTGCGGTGCGATACGCGCTCGGAGAAGTGACGCGACTATGAGAATCGGTGAAAATAATGAAATGTAGGGGAAAGGTGGGATAGTTGATCAGCGGGGATACAGGAGCACAACTTAAAGAATCACAACTTAAATAATTAAATACAAACAAAGCAAACCATTATTATTATTTTAATAAAAAAAGCAAAACTGTGATCAACTATCCCACCTTTCCCCTATAGGGTAATTCCGGGAGACGCGGCCGGGCTGGAGAGTTGGTCGAGTTGCTGTATTCAGACTCTACATCTGTGTATATGTAAAAATGTGTTAAGGTTCAGAACAATTAATTCTCTAGAAATCGACTGTTCCGACCAACTCTCCAGCCCGGCCGCGTCTCCCGGAATTACCTTAGGTATAGGATTCGCTTTTTTTTCAATCAATCACGTAATGCTGTTCTCTGTAGAATTTAACCAGCAGTTGATTCCTAGGTACTTAAGCTTAATATTTTAAAATTATCCGACCTCTTCATCCCACTTTCCATTTCCTCACCCCCTCCGCCAACCACTCCTCGATGAAAGGGATACGATCAGCATTATGGCCCTCCTTTCCGCACTCAATCTCCATCGACGCTAAACCGATAATTCCCTCAGCTTTCTAACGATCATCTCTTACTTCTAATTAACCATTCGCGTTCGAACGCACCGATACGAGCGAATCGGCTATGACTCCCAGCGTAATTTCGTAATACGCGATTCGCCGAGATGCAAATGTTATTAGAAAGTGGCCGAGCCACGAGTGGTTCCCCAGCGAATCGTGCCGCGCGACAGAAGTTGGCTCGCCGAGGCGAAAGGATGCGCGTAATTGCGACGGGACACCCACACGCCGGCCACCCTCGCCCGTCGACGTCGCGGCCAATTTCGCGGCGGCTCTAAACGTCGCGATAAATCGTAATTAATATCCTGTCCGGTTGCGCCGATTTTACGAGCTTCCGCGTAACGCTAACTACGCGATAGATAATGGACGCCGTTCGACGATAAATTGAATGGACGCGTCGCCGGAAAGTCCGCCTCGATCGCTTTAAGGAATGCGTCGATGCGCGATAGATAACGGAGGTGAAGCGTTTCGAACGGTTAGTTTCGCAGTTCTATGCGCGTTCATTTGCAAAGACGGTTGTTCTGAAATTTATCTCTTCGCGCGATGCTCCGCGACGCAAACAGCTTGCAAAAGTTGAACGTCGGCTGCTCCGCGTGAATTCGCGTATGTAGATTGGGCAACGAGGCTCGATTGCTCGCAAGATCCCGAACCCGGAAATTAAAAAAATTCTGAAACTTTGTGAATATGTAGAGGATTTCCTGCTGATTACAAAGAAATTTTTGTTTGCTGCCCAAATTCACTCTAAGGGGTGAAATTGAACCGTTCAATTCTGGCTATTTTCCGATTTTGTGTTATAACTCGCGAACTGTAAGTTACCAAATGATAGTTCTAATTAAAAGAAGTGACTTTTGTCTTGAAATTTTCTTTCTATCTCTTGTAGATTGCGAGTTACAAAATAAAATTAGAAAATAGCTAAATTTTTAGGGGATAATTTCACCAACTTAGAGTAAATTTGGATATAAAACAAAAATTGCCTTGTAATCAGGAGGAAATCCCCTACATATTCGGAAGAGAGTACATAATATCGGAGAGTCAGCGTTGGGGGAATTGGTAACGCGGCTGACCAGTATTCACAGGTAGGGCTGGGACTATTCGAATAATTTAATACTCGAATATTTTACAAGTATTCGAATGCTACGAATAAACTTCGAATATTTGAGTATTCGAATGTTATTATTCGAATACTGCTATATTCGAATAGTACATATTCGAATACTTAGATATTCGAATATAGCAGTATTCGAATAGTAGGTATTCGAATACTTGGATATTCGAATTATATTTTTCAAATAATTAAGCAACTTAAGTATTCGAGTATTCGAATACCGAAAAATTCGACAAATAGTCCCAGCCCTATTCACAGGACCCGCCGATCTTGAGTTCGAGTCCCATCGCGCCGAGGTGTTCTCATTTTCGCCTACAAGTTTTTCGTAATTCCAAGTACCGTTGATTTTAAGTGAATCTACCTGGTCAATGTTTCTGCAACTAGTAAATTAATACGCTGTAATAAAAAATAGCTGCCTCTTCTGTGGACCTTCCTCTATAAATAAGTACCTTTGTAAATAGTAAGAGTGTAGATTTGAAGTGCAGAATTACTTTACAGTTCTGAAACAGTAGGTTGTAGAGGAAGGTCTAAAGAACAGACTGCCACTTTTCGTTACAAGGTGACATACGGTAACAATGAACGATAACTCACGACAATTATGTAACCTCACGCGCTTCCGCGATGGGTGCTCCAAATCGGTAACACTTCCTACAGCGATGAAACGTTTCATACCTGGAACAAAGAAGGAAATGCTGTGTTGGAGCAGGTACGTACAACGAAGCAACGTTTCTAATACATTATCATAATACACTGTGCGTTGAAATAATTCCTGCCACGTAGTTACAGCGTTCGCGTCTAGCATTTAGACAGTTGGAAAGAGAAACAGGCTTCGTTACAATGATACACCCATGCACTTTCGCGTTGGATACGCCACGCTTCGTCATACAGAAGAATGTCGATATATCTCTCGCTGTGCTGCAAACAACCACCTGCGCGGCAATGAAATAATGGAGTATTCATGCGACACGGGATAAGGATAATTAATTCAGGACTAACGTGCCGGAAAAACTGTCCCCAACCTCGATTACTATATCACTATTCAGGCCTGAGTAAATGAATTGCATACAACTTAACAAGAAAACCTTTCCACCTTATTGCGGCGAATGTACCAGTAATGGAACACGTACCAGTGAATGGACATTTTTTATTAAAACGAGTAAAATAAATTATTAAAATAAGGAACCAATTAATTAGAGACTTCTTCTAATTTCTTGCTTCATATTCAAACAATTTTTGCAACACGTGGAATCAATCCCGCTGCAAACATAATCGTATTAAAGTGTCCATTCATTAGCCTTAATGTGTTCCTTTACTGGTGCGTATACCCGATTCCACTATTTTAACAAGTGTCAACGAAGGACGAGCTAAAACAGCTACAGTGCTCGAGTATTTCACAGATTTCAGAATCCCAGCAATAAGGACAGTTTACCAAAAGTGGAGCACTTATCATTATCGTCTTTACGTACACGTGAACCAGCGAACAAAGCGTCACTGAAAGTGGCAGAGGGTCTCCATTACGCCTATCGAAGATAATTCTATTCCGCCGCGCAGTTCGCAGCTGCAGCAAGACATACGATCGCGGGGGTATCGCGTCAAAGGGTTTTCCAGCAGGAAAGCGCGACTGGACGCGTCCGCTGTTAATGGCGTTATTAAGAGGATCCCGGCGGAGGGAGCGTGACGCGCAGGTGCGTACAGGGCGTTGCAAAAGGTGCAACGCGACCGCCGACGATTTTATCGAAGCCATGGAAACCTGTTAGAAGAAGTGTTATTGCGATGCGCCGGTGTATCTGTGTGTACGATCGCTAATAAATTCCAACAACTCTGAGCCGCGCGGCCTCTCTCATTTTCCACAGCTACGATGCACCATCTCTTTCTCGGTCTCTTTATTCGCGCCTCCGTATCCCTTTATCTCCGAATCTGATCCACGATTGAGCCCGTGCCACGTAATATGAAGCCGAATGTGTCTTCATACATTCCAAATATCGGATATGGTACCGCTACCCCTCCCGTTCCGTCCCGTACCCCTGTCATTTTGCCTCGTAACACAGTTGGCCGACTGAATCGGTGTTCTCTTCATTCCGACGCAAATTTATCTACGGTTCTAAGATTCCAAATACACTTGTACGAGTAGGGATTGGTAGCAAGAGAAAATTAAAATCAATAGAAACTAATAAAAAAGTTTAATTCAGTAGGTATCAAATTTATAAATTGTCTTTTTTAAATATTTTATAAGAGTTACGTTTTATATTAAAATCAGGGATCGAAAAAGTTCTGGAAATTTTCAATAGGATCCATTTAAAACAAATGCCGCGGAACTTTTTTAAAAATGTTCTCACATTATAAGTTCTCAGAAGAACCGATAAAATAAAAGTTCTTGAAGATAAAAGTTCTAGTTGGAATGGAACTTATAAAATATAAGAATAACAATTTCTCTATAACAGGAACAGATATTTTGTTCACCGATATTAAAAAAGTTCTCAATCGTTGTAACAAATACCAAATACTATTCAATGGATAGTACTACAAGAATATTAAATAATTCATACAGTTAAATTGATATTTTGAATGTGTTATTTATATGTAATAGCTACCTACGTAGATGTTTTAGAATCGTTATAATAAAAGTTCTATGAAATCAAGTTATATTAGAACGTTTATTAAAAAAGTTTTCATACGATATAGAAATGTACTAAACTATTAGGTACGAGTTTTATTTCTTGACATGTTCTCTTTTCTGTTCAATACTTCTTACGAAACCATTAATTTTTTATTAAAGAAACATATGAAGAATATGATATTATATTGTTAAACAAAACTAGTACCTAATAGTTTAGTACTTTTCTTTATCTTATGAAAACTTTTTTAATAAATGTTCTAATGTAACTTGTTTCCATAGAACTTTTATTATATAGGTTCTAAAATATCTATTCCATGAGAACACTTTTCAAAGAAGTTCCTGAAGGTAGCATTTGTTTCATTAAAAATTCCACAGAAACAGATATTTTCCGAATCGAAAGAAATAAGTTCTACCAGAATTTTTAAAAAACGAGGGTCCGAGAACTTTTTCGATCCCTGATTAAAATACCTAGGTACCTACTTATATATTTCACATTGTTTTGCTACTGTTCTTTTTATAAATATAAAATTGTTTACAAAGCAAATTTCTCTTGTTATTCAACAAATACCTACGAAAAATTTCACTCACTGTACAAATTATATTTTAAAATAATCATTAATAATTAAGTATTAACGGCGGCAAAAATCATATTGGCCCATAGCGGCGGAAGAGTTAGATCGGACCCTGCTCGTCCTCCAGAAACCGAATGGAAAGGGTTAAGGAGAGCGTAGGTATCCCGACGCAGCAGAATATTCATATCTAAATATCCCGCACTGGTTCCCGCAGTATATCTAAATTGCGCATGAACTAGTTTAATTTATAGCTGAAGAACGTTCCATTTCGCGGCGATAACACCCCCAGAAGCGTTCGTCATGTACCTGCACTTAGCAGCTTCGATGCAGGTTAATTACCCTCCCCTATTCCTTCGAACGAAAATTTAAATATCGATAAACCCGAACGAACGTTTGCAAGACTATTCTCGGTAATTACCAACCCAGATATAGAGCTATAAATACGCGCTCGGCGAGACGGTTCGCCCGGTATTACGTTTCAATTAAAATCGTCCTATCTTCGCGCAATCGCGAGGTACACGATTCGAGGGGAAACTTACACCGCGGTCCCCTGAATAATCTCGTAACTCTTATTTTTTTCCGGGTAACACAGAGCCAGCTGATGCTTCTATTAAGTTTGATTAATAACGAAGAACGGCCCCCATTAGGCGCCAGCAACATAATCGGACGGAAAAATCGCACCTGTTTCATTAAGCCTCGATCCCTCGAACGCCGCTCGCGAGCTGGTTTCAAGGTGAACCTATCGGGGATGCGCTCGATCTCTTTTTCTTATTGAAAACGATTACGAGGCCGGCTCGCGATTTGCGTTTCACGTGCACACATACCTGGCGAATCCTTATCGAGATGTAAAATCCTCTTTTTTTTTAAATACAATATATAACACAGTGAACGCTGCAGTTCCATCGCATCCTTATCCCTCGAGTTTGCATCCCCTCGGGAGCAGTGCTGCATCGTTATTACCGATTGCTTTAAAATTGAAAGTATCTTCGATTCCTTTTATTTACTCCATAAGACGTCACCGCTGAAGCCTGAATGTAAAATTCCCCGCAACCTCAGGGATCTTCGTGGTCGAATGAAACAATAAGACCACAAGGGGAATCAAAGCCACTGCCTTTGGTTTACACGTTCCCCCGAAGCTTTAATTAATCGTTCCCGCTGAGGACAGAATTAACAGATAGGCGGATATATTTATGAAGACATCGGCGGGCTTTTTTTCCACGCTGGGAACGCCGATAAGGGGGAGGTTCGATCGGGGGCGTGGGAGGTGAATGAAGAAACCACGAGCCGAGTGTGTCGATATGATTTGTTGCTCGCCTCCTGCCTGGCCGGTGCCGGAGAACAAAACGTAATTTACACTTTGAGAGTCGAGCTGCGCGGCTGGCCAGTGTGTGTGAAGCAGTTGGATGAAAAGGAACCTGCCAAGGCTCCTCCGCACCTGGTCAACGATTTTGCGGATCCTCGTGGCAGAAAAAAAGAATTGAAAGTCCTGCCTGAATGCGAGGACTGTCGTGGTTATTAGCCCGCACGATTACCGTGCCACTTGACACGTTCGGCAACAATGGGATCCGTTGCAAAAACGGGTCAACGTCCTACGTCACTTATTCACGGGTTTTTTTCAACTGCACATATATCAACGTTTAGCAACGCCGCGAGACCGTCTTAGGAATGACGATCCCGCAACGAGGCGTCCTACTTCTCGTCCAAGCGATCATTGAGCAAGCATCGAGTTAATCTCCACGGAATCGTGAAGCACGGCTACCTTCTAGCTTCACTTCTAGTACAATGAACAGCTCGCTATCAATGTCTCCATTGCCAGCAAGAGGACTTGGATCAATAAAGGACTCGCTCGTTTGTCCGTTCGATCTGCGGGATTATTTGCTGTATTTCAAAATTGATCGTCTTATAAGCTGTAAAAGCAACGGGACAAACGTGTAAAAATATGCGAGTGGAAGCAGGTTCTGAGGTAGAGTTTGTTATTCCCATTAAAATTCTGAATACTCGATCGTTTGAAAAAAAAAAGTAATACCGTAAAGGTGTCTCCGAGACAGAATCCAACAGGCATCGCGACCCACTTCCAAGGCAGGCGTTGTTCGAAGTACCGTAAACCTCGGCAAAACTGATAAAACCAGGTTTCAGAGATGAGCTCGGGCCTCTATGCTCCTCTCTGCAGCTGCGAACTCGGTTTACAGTTACTTGGCCTGCCTGTGTAAGAGACGTTCAACCCGTGTGTATACAAGAATGTCGCGTTATCGGGGACTGATATCAGCCGTTAAGGAGGATGAACCTGCACGGATGCTCAGATACCCCTTTTACTATCCTGAGTCAAGCTCGTGCAATGGGAGGATGTATTAGAAGGAGCGTAGAATTCTTTGAGTTTTTGCACGGAAGCCAGTTAATATTATTTATCGCAAGCAAAGAAATGTTGTGCTACAGGTTTCTGGCTAGAGGAAGTCTAAATAAAGGAATACCTGTAGTAGTTTAATTAAAGACTGTTTAGAAGACTGTTTTTCGTTATTTTATATCTTCTGTTTATTTTATTTATTTATTTTTTCATTTTTTCATTTTTTCATTTTTTGTACGTTATTTTGCTATACGTTCTGTACATAACCTGTTTAATTTTTTGTATTCGAAAGGGTTCTCCCGTCAATTAATAATAATAATAAAGAAATCCTGAATTTCGAGTAAGCTTTGGTGATTGATATTGCGACAAATAATTAGCAGAGAAACCAAATGGAATTGTTTAAACTTTTCCACGGGGTATAAATTGAATTTTGAAACTCCCCAGACATTAACTAACAATTCCGATGCTCCCACAGGTGGCACTGGCAGTTGTACCCTTTCAGATTGCACGATCGAGCGTTCGTGCTTCAACTTCCTTCGCAGTAAATCCCACTTTCGCCTCTCGAACGTCAATTTCCACGTTTCTTGCGCGCTGGACCGAGTTTCATGCAAATGGAACTGGGTTTCGTTGCAGACGTGCTCGTACGACGTACTCGGGCGCAAGCTTGAAGGAGATGGACACAGCTGCACGTGACTTCCTGCAACGTACAAGACGCAGCACGATCACAATCGCAACGTGGGCGTCTCGTAGCTTTCACTCAACAATACACCATTGCGTACAGTAATTGGTATACACGGTGATCGTCGGTGGACGTCTGGCTGAATAGAAATGTTCAATATCGCAGTGGTAAAAACTGATTACCGCCTTCCTGGCGTGCCCGGCGTGTTTTTCAAAGTACTTCGGCTGTGATTGTTTGGGCAAATAACCTGACCTATGCTGCAACTTTTAACGAACAGTGTGGGTGTACGTGTTAATCAATTGCGCAAAGTCATTTATAATTTAGACGGGGACCATCAATTTTAATGACCATAGTGGTAATAAGCTTGTTTCCAGCATCTTATGGCGCGCGAGCGAGTAACGATCCTGTGCGATCAATCGCGAGGAGAATGCAATTTCGTTTGCTTAAATACTTCAGAACAATATTATACAGATAAATCTATTTAATTACATTTTGTGTCCGCTTCACTTTCGAACAACGCCGCTTTTCATTTTACCTCGTTGTCTTGCTAATAAATCTACACGATATGAATCTTAATTATCCTCTATTAATTTATAGATTTAGCACCTCACGCCACAGGATTACAATTGTGAAGCTTGCAGCAAAAGGGGTGCAGCTCCATCTCTACCAACTCCGAGTAGATTAGAAAAAAGTGTTTATAAAATTATTGCTTTGACTTAAGGCCTGACATACGTCTAGCAGCGCCAAAAATCCACTAAAAGAAAATTTTTTTTTAGTAGGGATAACAATAGAAATTAATAAAATTGAATAGTACACATTGTTTATTGGTATTTAAACTTTATAAAAAAATTTAGTTCACTTTATTTTTACAAAAAGTTACTATGTAAAAAAAGTACGTGATCCACAACACTAAGAAAAATTCTTGAAAAATAAAGTTGTAGATATAGTCTTTCGAGCCGGATTTTTGATATTTTGATTTAAAAATTTTATAAAAGTAATTAAAGTGTACAATTTATGACGTAAAACGCATACTTTTTTTTAAACTGCCGTAAATTGCTGAATTTTTCGAAATTCAAAATTCCGGCTCGATAGACTATAACTACAACATTATTTTACAAGAATTTTGTTCGAATTTTGCAAATCGATCAACATTCAGTGGAGATATCATGCCGACCGTGGAGCAACTTTTTTTTCTTAGCGTTGTGAATCACATGATTTTTTATATAGTAACTTTTGTAAAAATAAAGTGAACTAAATTTTTTTATAAAGTTTAAATACCAATAAACAATGTGTACTATTCAATTTTATTAATTTCTATTGTTATGCCTACTAAACAAAAATTTCTTTTAGCGCATTTTTGGCGCTGCTAGGCGAATGCAAGGCCTTAACATTGACACACTAATTGAAAAATATATATTTTCACACAATGAGTAGTTAGTGAGTTGAGAAGTTTGTATCTTTTTTTGGCGAATTTTTCAAATCTGGAGCTGCCCAGAACAAAAATATTGCATAAAACTGTAAACCCGGGAATCCACCTACGTTTTAAAAAAAATTAGCTTCAATACATTCCCATTAAAACATAGCGTAGCACAGCATAGCTTAGTTTAGTGTCCAAGTGGATTCCCGGTTTAATGGGTGCATGTTCAGAATTTGCAATCAATGTTTGCCAAACGATGTAGAATTCTTTTATGCACCCCTTGCTGCAACGTCCGCAATTCTCGAGTTCCAAAGAAATTACGCCGATTCCATGCAACGGAGAACTTTCACGCGCTTCCCAGCGAAACGACTGTCAATAATTTTACGAGACACCACAGAATACATACACCGTAAACTGCTTAAAATACCGATCATCCTCTCGCAGTATCTCACTTCTGGCATCAGGGCTACTGTCACTTGTATCAACCAAAAAACTACCACCGTTACGCGTCAAATAATTCCTCGTTACAGCCGACTTTTTCGAACGGGAAAAACAAGCGCAAGCCCCGCAAACGTGCGATCGAGAGCGTGGCACCGGGGCTAACCTTCCTAGGGGCATCGTTCGCCAACGACGTGCTGTGGCTCCCCGCGAAGGGACGCCTGAAAACGGTGAAAAGAAAAAAAGGAGAACGGCCAAGTGCTTTTCAATAAAACTTATAGTCCTTATAAACCACGGGGCCCGGACGGCCCGGCGGCGCGCGACCTGCACGCAAGGGGTACGAACATGCACTTTATAATAATAGTAAAAATGACGACGGCAGCGGCGCGCAGCATGCGAACTTGCATGCAAATGGATTGCAGGTAGGCTCGTAGGTACACCACCCCGTGTGCGACACGAATATATATTTATATATACGTTGCTCGGTACCGACGCGTATTTCACCGGGCTACCAGGCGGTTCGACGCGTCTTTCACTCCCCCGGTGGCTTCTCTCCCCCCGTCGCAAACGGCCCGGCCGGGTCAGCTTTATGCACCGATTATTGAAATAATTGTAACGCCCACAGCCGCGGCGCTCCAACACCGCAAACGAGGCTTTATGGCGTAATTATTGTCCAGTGAATGCCGCCGCTCGATCTTTACGATCGCGTTATTCATGCTGGGATCGCGACCGAGGTCCCCTCTGTCCAGTCGTCTGTCGCAAAAATCGAGCGCCCGCGTTGCTCCTTGATTCACGAGTTCGCTAGAGACTAGAGCTGTTCGAGTACTCGAAATAGTCGAGTAGCTTGAAATGCGAATCGAGCGGGACTCGATTTTTCGAGCCGAGCCGGGACCCGAATGTTTCGAGTAGCTCGATTCTTTCGGGTAGCTCAATTTTTTTCGGGTAGCTAAACTCGGCTCGATTATTTCGAGTACTCGAACAGCTCTACTAGAGACATGTCCTTTCGTTATTCCTAATTGTTCCGTCGTCGACGCTTACGAGCGCCGATGGACAAGTAGAATCAGCCGATGATAGGCAGACGTGCCGGTAAAACCGTTCTCGATCTCACGCCTACGAATCTTTAAAATCGATTATCTCCGATAAAAGGAATCTTCGAAGAGATTTCATTGCACACTTCCCATTTACTATTGCGAACCACCATCCTGTACGAACTACGCGAACATCGGTATTTGCATATCGAGTCCCCTCGCAGCACGGATTTACCAGAATAATCCTGGAAAAGTGCCCAGCCCTTTGTTGCTAAAATCCATCCTAACCCCGGCTACTGGCGGAAAGTGTATTTCACGGGTGATCCTGAACTATGTTACATAAATAGTGCGGTATACGCGTATTGTAGCGATCGGCTTCTGGAACTACAGGCGCATTCAGGCGACAGCACAATATGGGACAGACCGCGAATGCATTCAGACGCACCGGATCGTGCTGCAACACCGGCCGCGTCCAAAGAGGCGAATACCCACGCGCAGATCTGCAACAGGCTTCTTATACGTCCCTCGAATCTATACGGTCCTCGATAAGAAGAAATAGAAGAGTAGCCGCGTGTAGCCGCGTTGCGCGGCACAATGTAACGCACGCGTTGCGCAAACCGCGGCAAAGGATCCCAAGCAACGACACGAGAGTGCTTGCGTATCTACCATCGCGAATAACAGCGATCTCTGGCGTTTATCTCTCTTTGATCGACCAAGGAAAATATAATTTCGGATCTTCGCGGTATTAAATCGATTATTGAGACTAGGGCTGGGACTAATCGTCGAATTTTTCGGTATTCGAGTACTCGAATACTTCAGTTGCTTAATTATTTGACGAATATAATTCGAATATCGAAGTATTCGAATACTATTCGAATATTTAAGTATTCGAATATTGATGTATCCGAATAGTATGGTGTGAATTACCAATCATTAGTATTCGAATACTGAAATATTCGAAGTTTATTCGTAGCATTCGAATACTTGTAAAATATTCGAATATTAAATTATTCGAATAGTCCCAGCCCTAATTGAGAACGCGCCGCGAAAGTCACTTTCCCCTCCGCCGCTGCTACCCTCGAGTTCTTTCTCTTTTACTTCGTCAATGAGTGGGAATTGCTTTGAGCAAGGCGAAAAATATTTAAATCTCCGTCGATTTAAAAGAACCTTAGATTTTTCCTCCAAGCAAACGCGACGCTTCTCGAAGCTCGTCACAGCTCGTGATGTATCGTAAAGGTACGCGAATAAAAATTGAACGACGCTGGTCTTTCTGCCTCGTGCTGCGCTGATCGCGCTTTAAGAAGCATTTAAACACCACGGGTATTGCACATCATCGAATATACTGGAGACGAGTCATCGGTGAACGCGTGCGCCGTTAATTGATCCGACACACGCGATTCTCGTATTTACGATCGCCTCGCGCTGCCACGGAACGCGGGATGCTCGCCGTGGATCGTTAAAAAAGCACGTGGTCCGGTGTGCGGGGATTTTCGGATCGTCAACGGGGATAGTCCAGCCACCGTGTGCGTCGCGTCGCTCGTCAGTCGACGAATAAACACTTCCGTAAAGATCCTCGACACTAGCGTATGCGCGCTTAACGCCGCAGCTTCGTGCCAGCTTCGCAAATTACGCGTAGAAGAATGTTCGGCGGGGCACGTGTTCGTTGGTGGTCCATCGACTGGCGTGCAGAAGCGATTGTAAATGCGAAAAGTCCCGTGTCAACGCCGCGGTCAAGTAATATTCACGACGATCCCAGCGGGTACGTTGTGCTCCATCGCTAACGAAGCAACGCTCCGACCAGCGTGGAAAGAGATTCTGACGTCGGGAGGGAAAAGTTAGGAACATTGCAAATTCTATTAATCAGCGAGGGTTGGCTGGATGCTCTTCCAGGTTGGAATAACAGAAACGTTAATGAGTAAAATCTTCTTTTGCATATTGGATGCAGGATTCTGTGTAGATGATTTAGGAAACTTGGCAAGGAACAGGAGACATTATGCAGATGATCTTAGTGTCTTTAGTATTGATACGGGAAATTTTGTGTGTGAAGAACATGACGCAGAACAATGGGTCTATGTAAGTACAGTACTGTCTCTCAAATGGCACGCGTTTTCGGATTCTTTATACACGCGAAGCTATCCCCACTACTTCGTTTGTAGTCGCCGCGCCGCGGCATCGGGTATCCGATGTCAAAGAGAAAGCCGAAGAAACGTTCATAATTTTTCTCAATAGTGACACACCTCACACTTTGACCGCGTGAACCGTCATACGATACTGAAATCAAAGGAAGCCGAATAGACTACTCGTCTCTCAAATTGCGTGCGCCCGGTTCCGACACACGCGGCTATAGAGAGACAATACTGTAATTAGGCAGAAAACTATCAACCTCCAAAATGGCAAGAAATTAGTTAAACGCTGTATAAGTCCCATAATTTTGTGATATTTATTTTGTAAAAAATTACCAACCTATAGAACCACTTTTATATTATACAATTATTAAAACTACCATGCTACAATTCCTTTTTGGGCTTAAAAAACAAAGCCACAGAAAGTTGAAAATTATATTAATTACACTACTAAATAAAGCTACTTTTCTTCAACGTTCAAAATCTTCAAACTAAATTTACTCATTGCCAGTTTCAGATCATTGAGGGTTGGTAGCTTTCTGCATAACTAGGCCCAAATATAACTTTGAACTATTTCTAAAGCACTAAAACCACAGAAACATGCACCCAGACTCTAGATGCATTGCACCGTGGAAGCTTCAACTTACTTGCGCATAAATTTATTGGCTTTATTGGCCACGTTCCTATCAGCATCGTACTTTACACGAAACCCACGGATTTATGTACTGCACTCTATGTTTCAAGGCGTTACTTAGCATTTCATGTGACCGTTAGTTGGGTGGTACTCACGCTTACCGCCACGAAGAGTTTTCGTTACCGTGGGCGGATTATATTATGCAATTTCACGGCCGCCACCGGCGAGATGCAAGCAGAGGGGATTAGGATTGTGCCATCATATCAAAGGAAGCGACCCGCACGGCCACGTACGCCAGTAGCTCGTTGTATCGTGTAATCGTCGTATGCAGCAAATACGGTGGATGCGGGAACGCCGAGTCGAAAGATAAATTTCGTACGCGATAATCGGCGTTACCATCCGCGATTGCGTTTGTATAATTTGATGTCCTCGATACCTCGATGCCGACCACGTCCAGATGAAACAACGTAGTTGCTCGATAGCACCTTGGCATTGGGGCTAAGAATGGCGCAAACAATCATAAGAGATAGAGAATTCTATCTCCGATAGAGATACGAGCGGCATGTATTTTCCACATGAACATCGTATTACTGTAATTCAAATTGCAAGATGCTTTAATCACACGATACGATCAATGTCATATTGAGGTCATGATAAAAAGATAATGAGTAACGGAAAGAAAAAGATTTCTTTATCGGTCCTCTTCGTGAACCGTTTCCTTGCCAAATAAGGGGGGCAAGTGGAAGTGTTAAGGTACACAGTCAGACATAGATCAGTAGTGCGTACCATGAATATTTTCAATGTTACACTTCGAATTAGCTTGCACATAGGGTAAATGTCCCCATTACTGTCAGTGTCCCTATTACTGCCACTTTATTTATTTTGCTTAATAAAAATGTAACGTATAAAAAATAGTGTACAACAATCATATTATTATTAAATTGGGACTGTTCTTATTATTATTAATATTATTGTTGTACACTATTCTTTATACGTTACATTTTTATTACGCAAAATAAATAAAGTGGCAGTAATAAGGACACTGACAGTAATAGGGACATCTACCCTAGATCATTTTCATATCGATTACAATGTTGGAAATTTATTAGCTAGATATGTAATTCGTTACTCCTTTTTCCATATCACAAATCGAACTTTTTGTTGCTATTCACTGTTGTGAATAATAATTTAGGTGTTACCTTGACTGCGTACGATTATTTTACTCCTCAAAAAATCGACTATACTTCCTTGTGTAATTATGAAATGATAGATTGAGTAGGTATAATGGATACAAAGAAGGCTCTTCGATGGATGCGCCGATCAGCTTTCACCCAGCTGCATTTCGCTCTCGTATCACGAGAGAGAATCCCGAGTAAGCGGAACAGGCCAGCGAAGAACAAACGGAAAGCTGGATCATCGGCGACTTTGCTTTCCTCCAACCAGACCTTTCTTCCTGCCATTAACCGGCGCGCATGGGAACAACCGTTAGGTGAAAGGGAATCGCAAAGCGGCCCAGTGAATCGAAGAAACTCTTTCGCGGCTTTCTGCCTCGCGAGATTGTCTCGCAATTCAGCCAGTAGGTGGGTATGCACACACCTCCGATAGGGAGCGCGGGCAATAATTTATAACGGTCATACCTCACATTCGACCGTCACGGAATCGTTCGGTCGCGGCCGAGGGACACCTTTCTTCCGCCCCCCTCACGCTAAAACTCCCCTTATCCTTTCGCTTCTCGCGTGCTCTGCCAGCTTTCGCGCTTAAGTCGATTAATTCCCCGTTGAATGGGTGAGTACACTTCTGAACGTCTAGCCAACAGCATTCAGTGTCTGTTACCGATCTGATGCACCCTTCTTAATCGCGTCGCCATTAGCGTAACCCGTGTTCCCTTCCAATCCATTGGTACGGGAATTCCACCCCGCGCAGACGTGCACGGTGTTCGAGCGTAAAATGAAAAGCGCGAGGACTATCCTCCGAAGAATACTGGCTACTCAAGGGAACGCAATATCATTGGTCACCCAGCATGCGAGGGCAGAGGAACGGTATTTATGTCGTCCGGTACCTGGTTGTGTATTAAAAACAATAATTAATTGAAACGGCGTTGTTCGATAAACGATACGGTTCAAGGGGCCCGCTCCTCGAGCGCTCTAACGACGTACGAAAGTGTTCTGGATGATGAACACGTGGAAAACACACTACTAATGGAATATACGAGACCGTGGGGCGAGCGAAGTAATTAGAGACCCGATCGTTCCGCGCGCGTTCGAGGCGGAACTGAGACGACGACAGTCGGGAATGAACGTGCTTAATGCGAAATCGAAATTGAGAAATAAGAAACACGAAACGGCACGTCGCGGTGTGCAAACAGATATCGAAGTGTTAATAAAATGCTGCTTAATTATGAGCCGATCTCGATTGTTTTTTAAATGAGCTTGAAGGAAGGAGAACGGTCGCGAGGGGCATGGTAGAGGAATAAGGAATGAGAGAAAGCAAGCGCGAGGCAATAAATTGTGCGACGATGTTTCAGAGGTAATTTGCGCGGTGGAGTAGTTGAAGAAAGGCGAAATAAAATGGCGAAACGTGGATGAAGGTGAAGCAAATTTACGTCACAGCGGGGGCACTTACCGTAATATATGTACACGATAAAAAGTTACGGAACAATTTCGGCATAATGAAAGAAATGAGCCATTTAAATGAGGTAGCGGGCAGAAGAAGCCGCGAATAATGTTATGGCGTTTTAAACGTCGCTGGTTTATTGAACACCTCTTCGCTCAATTTAAACGCTTTTTTTCTCAGGCTTCGGGGAACGTACTCTAAAACGGCAGAACGAGTTAAAAGTCGAGTAGGCTTTTTTATGAGTCAAGGAAGTCCGAAGTAGAAGTGGATGATGATAATTTAGCAAATTTACACAGGGTGGTTAGTCAATGCCACACAAGAGTCAATAGGAAGCGAAAACGAAAATAGCACGCAATTTATATTCGGTAAACAGCAATTTCAAGGTTGAACGAGTGGAATAAATCGACGAATGGTGACCGAAACATCGAGGCTGCCAAATTCCTTTAGCTACTTTTTTAATAATAGGTAGGGGAGAGTTGCCAATATCGTACTGATCACCTAAATCATACCTCATCTCGCAGTAATTAATGAATGTAAACGACATTTGATAATAAAAATATCAAGTAAATGCGAAATAATAAATAGAAACAAAACATTTTGAGCTTACACCCTATTTTGTGCGTGCTGTAAACATTTAAAAAAATCAGGTATGATTGATGTAACTTTTTACCAATTTATCGTAGCTGATAATAATCAAACAATACAACTTTGTCCCGTATTTTTGTATTTTTCCAAAAGCAGGTTTAATGTAGAATATTTTAGATTCGTTTTAAGTGCATATTATATTCATTATAAAGTTTAAATTGATATTTATAAACAGAGGCGGATTAAGGTCGGTTGGGGCCCCAGGCGCAAAAAAAAATATTGGGCCCCTTGCAAAAAAGGGAAAGACAGGAAGAATAAAATCACGTTAACCATATTTTTAAACACATAAACAGATTATGTACTCATAATGTTTTAATTTCATTTATAATTTGAATGAAATGTATATATAATATAAGTAATAATACAAAAAAGTGGAAAGGTGGTAAATCCGCCTCTGTTTATAAATAAATTGATCATGTTTCCTAAATCGTACTACTACAATCCTACCAGCAGGATTTGACAACTCGTATGTTTATAGGTTATGTACATATATCATTTACATAGGTTATTGCGGCCTGTGTGTGATCCATATACATTTGTATATGTAACAATATAATAATCATTACCTTATGTTGAATATTTTCTTCTCTATTTGTTATTTATACTATTTTTTAGTGGAGGTACGATTTTGGAAACCGAGGGCTACGATTTAGGAGACCGGTTGTCTGAATCGTACCTTTGACAGTATGTGACAAAAAGATTAATAACAAATTAATTTGTTCTGAACAAAAGTCTAAGCATATAATAGATGCCTAAAAGATCAAGCTACAATATCCAATAGCCATTTGCGTTCATATGAGTACCAAATATGAAACCAGTGGCGGATTTAACAGGGTGGCCGATGAGCAGTTGCCACCTGGGCCCCTGCTCGAAAGGCCCCCTCTAGGGCCCCATACTTAAAAAAAAATAATGATTTTATCCAAACTATATTTTTTCTGTCTTATTACACTGAGCCCGTTTTCAGTAAACTACCGCTTTAGTTTCTCGAAAAATGGGCCCACTCAGAGGGCCCCCCTAGGGCCCTGTCTTCAAAAATAAATTATGATTTTGTCCAAGCATTTGTTCTATACATTTCTGTACATTTACCCCCTTTTAATAAATTACCTCTTCATTTTCCCGAAAAAATGGGCCCCTCAATGTTTACCACCTGGGCCCTTTTTCTTAACCCTTCGTTGACTCTCTGGGTGTGAGCCACCCATAAGCCGATTTTGACTCTCTGAACCTTTTATATGCAAAATAAATACCTTTTTCTCAAAGTCGACTTACAAATTATTTTTTCTCCTAAAATATTATATCCGAACATCAACTCTGTAGATTTTTAGCTTTTAATATTGACATTTGTAAAAGTTACAATTTTTTTAAGATTTTCTTCGTTTTTTCTCGACATGTGGTAATGTAGAATTATTTTACAAAAACTGTGATGAAATTTCAATAAATAAATTATTGGAATACATTATAGAGACCTTGAAATTGATCCATGATTTTTTTCATAATAATTGGATTCTTTGGATGAAAATGGCACTCGTTCAAAAATTGCTCTGGGTGTGAGCCACCCAGGTGTGTCAAAGTTGATTGAAAAAGGAGGTGTGTCAACGAAGGGTTAAATCCGCCACTGAATACAACGCAAAATGTTTTAAGTGGGACGATATTGGCAACTCTCCCCTACCAAACAGATCTCCGATGATCTTACTGACTGACAGATATTCTGTGAGCTTCCCCTCTACATTACTCGGGCCAATATCCCCACAGAACCAACTTGCATAGGGGAGGGTCAACTCTCCCCTACATCAGACTCACCAGCATCCAAATTCGCCAATGGGAAACTAACAACTAACTAGCGCAGAGCTAGCGTCCGCCAGCGAAATCCTCGGGTTTCCCAGAAAAATCCCCAATGTCCAGTCGCGAAACTCGTTTCTGAGGCGGCGGAATTCGCGTTTGCGAAATGAATTACCACGTATTAACGCCGTTGCGCTCAGGGGCGCGAGCACACCACCTGCAATCGCTCATAAGGCGCATTAACGCCGACTGACGCGTCCCGTGTGCGTATACCCGGGACGGTCGTACACCTGCTTTATTAACGTGGCCGTATCTTCTAGAGCCAGCGGAGGTCGCATAGAGTTGCACCCTTTGCGCACCTCTCGGGCGCGCACGATCCCGCGAGGGCCTCTCTCGCCTACGAAACGAGAAAAAAGAAGGGCCGCGTTAAATTATCGGCATAGCTGGGGTGTCACGTTCGCGTACGTGTGCGCGCGGCGCACGCGTGTATATTTTAGTGGCGGGCAGGCCTGGCTGCTCGCTGATCTCTCCTCGAATACGTAGCTGATGTTACCGTGAATGCATTGCTGGTGCAGCGGCTGCACCCTATAACACTGGCTTTTGTATAATCATAAATCTCGGCCACCGCGAAAAATGCACGGCTTATTCGCGCCGTCGGATCGGATGTCCGGGGAATGTTTAGCCATTTACGGTTTCCCCTGATAATTTACCCCGGTCGTTAGTCCAAGGGCGATTTTTACAGGCGCCGAACCAACGGGCAGATTGGCTCGCGCACGGGGAAGTGCATTGTCCGGGACGTGTACAGCGTGGCTCGTTTGCTCTCCGTGATTCTTTTCGGGGACGGAGTTACTTCGAGGGACACGCGTACAGGTGTGTCCTGTGCTACTCACTAGCGGGGATTAAAACTGTGGTTCAAATACATTAAGTGGAATGTATGGAGTGTATGGAGCCACGTGGCATGAAAGTTTAGGGTATGCGGAGGTGGTGGAGCTGAATGGACGCTGGACTATTCAACGAGTAAAATCGAAGATTTATTTTGAGTTGGATTGCTTAGCAAATAAGCGCCATAGCGGTACTTTTCACTGTTTTTTATGTGCGCTTTTACAAGTAATTTAAAAAAGAAATTGTCAGAATGTTGAATATTACTGAAGCTATTTAACGCTAAAGATGAACCAATTATCTAAAAGCGAAATGCTTTGGGGTGAGTAATTTCTACACTTAAAATTTAGAGAAAAATTGTGAAACTGATCACTTTAAAGTGACCGAACCAGTGCGCCGATACCATTTCAGTTAAGATTTATGGTAGAAATTTAATTTAAAGATAAAGATTGTGGAAGTTACACTCGAATCAATTTTTACGGGAAAATATCGACTTTAATCGGTTGTAAAATGTTTTACAAATATCCAATATTTATGCGGAAGTTCCACACTATAGAGAAAGGAATGCTACACCTCCAGTTAGAAATTCAAGTGGAAATATTAATTCGTTCAAAAATTATGATGAACCTATATACGGTGTTTAAAAATATAGTTCCGAGATAAACGGCTTCAAAGTGAAGTCCCCTATGTCCGGTCTGCGAGGTATTTACTCTACGGTGAAGAGGTGGACAAGATTCCACAATAATTAATAAATAACAAAAGGGTTGATATAAAAAAATTATTTCTGCAAGTTTAAAGATGTCTCCTTATATCCTAAAAGAGTTTAATCCAAAATGATCAACAGTTTTTTAAAAAAAAATCTTGAGGCTGTTAGACGAGAATCCCCCCCTTAAACAGTCGTCAGTGTTAACACTCGGTGCTTTGGTACACCCGAGTGAAATTTTCTGAAAGGAAAACTCAACGGGGTATCCTAATTTGCGAAGAGAATCGCGGTGTTATCTTTTGAATACGAATTGAAATTGCGCAGATCTATCTCGCTTCTCATGATTGTAAACGTCGCGTAACGCGTATAGAAGCCGAACAACAGGCCCAGGAACTTTCCCAGGCATTAAACGCTGCCGCGAATGCCGGCAAAAAGTGACAGATCTTTCGTTAAAGCACCGTTCCGCAGAATTCAAAGCGCAATGACTTGGGAAGCGATTCTCGCCGTTCGCTATAAACACCAGAAGATGGTATTTAAGGTATTTCAGCACTCCTTGAAAACGTACGTCGAACGATTTTCCTTTAAACACGTTGGCTAACGGTTACGAAATCGAGTGGTTTCCTGAAAGGATCTCGGTAGCGTTTCGAATCGGCGTTATTATTACTGTTAACCGAGCGATAAAAATGAGAAAAGGAAAGGGATACTTTCGACGCTGAGGAAAGGAATCTATCTACCTAAGAGCTAGCAGAATCGTACTTTGTTCGTGTTAGGTTCGCCGTCGAACAATGTGCTCCTGAGAATTGAACATCACAAAGGTAATTCCGTGAAAGGCGAGACAACGTTGCGCCGAATAGATAGGTGGAAGTAATATACCGTGAGTTGCGGAATAACGTCGAGAAAATATCAATCAAAATATACAAGGACGTAGCGAGGAGTGGCTAGAGAAGAGGCGTATGGTCGGCAAACCACAGAGGGAGCGGATATACGCGAAAACAAGCGGTTACTTCATAGAAGAATTCCTATCTCGGCGAGGATCTGTGGTAACTGCCCATCCGCGTTTGACGATTCGAATCCTCGTTTCACGTGTTTGATAATCATCTTAACGCGGAACATCGTGCGCCGCTGCACAGTGCACACCTATGCGCATCTATGCGCACGGCGAGCCTCGACGAACCTGTATGTACGCAATTTCCACGCGGCCGGGTTGTCGAACCTATTGCTCTCTCACGAGATCCCGCAATTTCGCGGCGGAAGTGCGAACGCCGCGTTTCTACCACTGCTGAGTAACTTTGATTATCCAGCCGCGGTACCCTTCGGGCGGAGGGAATTGGAAGCGATTCGACGCGGGAACATTTGAGGAATTCAGTTGGAAGGCTACTCGGGCACAAAACGATCCCTGGAATTGAGAAAGGAACCTTCTGTTCTCTGTCCCACGAAGAGAGTTTTTCCTATGGTACTCAACTGAACGCAACGTCGCGAATTTCAAAGTTCGATTTCCTCGAAAATGGAGCGCAATATCGAAAAATTGTGTTCTTTCTTGTCGACTTATTTACTTGTTATAAGTCGAAAAGGAACAGTCACTTTTTTTGATACTGCGCTTCATTTTCGAGAAAATTGAGTTTGAAATTCTTGACGTTGCGTTCAGTCGCGTGTAGGAAAAGCTACCTTAAGATGAACGAAGTAGGGCTGGGGCTATTCGAATAATTTACTATTCGAATATTTTACAAGTATTCGAATGCTACGAATAAACTTCGAATATTTGAGTATTCGAAAGTTATTACTCGAATACTATTCGAATACTGCTATATTCGAATACCGATGTATTCGAATAGTATGGTATGAAGTGGGTTCAAATTAGCTTACAAGATTTCACCATGACAAATGAACCTATATTCGAATAGTATTCGAATACTTGGATATTCGAATTATATTCGTCAAATAATTAAGCAAGTGAAGTATTCGAATATTCGAATACCGAATAATTCGACAAATAGTCCCAGTCCTAGAACGAAGGATGCACGTCGGCGATAAGTTCGATGACCTGTCATAAGGTGGATCTAATCAACTTCCTTCCTGTAAAATGCAACACAGATTGATCGATAAATGAAACGTTTCTTTTCGGATGAAACTCCCACGATTTAATCGCTACATTCTCTGAAATCCTCGCGAGATTGAGAGTTATTGATTTTCATGATCCCGATCGTTGCGGTCATTGCGTTCGAGCTTTATGATTCATCCGTACATTGTGATCGTTGAACCTAATCGGCGTCTCTACGTCACGGATATGGCGTAACAGTTTGCACGAGGAAATACAACAGAGTTTACCGCAATTTCTATTATTCCCGTGATTTATGAACTGATTGATATCGCGGCTAGATCGAAAACCGACCGCGTACGACGAAATGTTGCCTGGTTATTGATCCTTTCGGGCCGAAAGGAGCCGCTCGTTATTCCCACGGTCGGACACAGCAGCAGATAACGGGAACATCCTGCCGATGATTATGACGATAATGTTAAAACATGGCCCGCTCTCACGAAATTAACGACTCCCTACTGGCACGGTCTAGTCGTTTGTAGCCCGGGGTAGAAGGTTATCGAACTTGGTGCTCATCGGGTGGTCTGCTCATAAACGATTGTCACATTTCATAATCCGTTCAGAGTGACCAATTTCTTTGGCTCGTATGTCTTCCTAACTTCTATTCGAGCTAATAAAAGAAGAAACAGTAACTATAAAAACTGACTAGGAATTTCTGCTGTACTAATCGATACTTCAATATTAATCGCTGGACGCTCTTTAGTTCCCCTGCCTCTTGTAGGCATAGATTATACTACACATTATTTACCCTTAAATAAATAACTATATTAAGGGGTTACATGATTGATGGTGTACATGATTTCTCTGTTAGGCATCGTCCAAAACATACAAAATAATTGTTTCCTTATTTAAAAGGGTAATAGCTAAAATGTGACGTAGGGAAATTTTTTTATAGAAATGACCTGTTTGAAAAAGTAAAATCGAATTTTCATCGAAATTTTCATTTTAAAAAATTTATAACTTTCGAACATGGCACCCAATCACAAAAATCCTACGTCACATTTTAGCTATTACCCTTTTAAATAAGACAAATTTATTTTGTATGTTTTGGACGATGCCTAACCATCAGCAAGGATTTTCAAAAGAGGGTCCTAGTTATCCGCTTATATCCCCGTCATTTTTTATTTTTTTTTAATCGTCAATATTGTAAATTGTTCGTAAAACTACTATATGTATGTGTAAAATAACAGCGTCAAAAAAAAGGTTTATTTTTATACCTATTTTTCCGAGCACCATTATCAAATAATTTGGCATTGAAATTAGAACTCGACCACCATTTTCCTATAAATGTCAGCAAAGAGTAGCTTTCTTACGCGCATAAATAGGCACCCCCAAAGAAAAATGAAAAAGGAGATTAATGTAACCACGTCTGAAGTAATTCGAGAGCTTCGTAAAAAGAAAAGAAAACTGTATTTTATTCTTTAAATAAATTTTCATAATCACCTACTCGATTTTACTGAATTCGCATTAAATGAAATTGCATTAAACAAATTTTTCTCAAATATATTTTTATCCGTTCAAACCGGCTTCCCCCAAGATTAAATTCTGAGTGCGGCATTGTACCGAATGCTGCTCGAACGAGAAAGAAAATGTCAGCCAGATAAAAAAAAGAAAGCTCGGTAAGAATATTAATTCCAAGCTGTTGCGTAAGGTAAATAATCGCAGCTTAACGAGAGCGAACACTGGAGTCGAGGACGACACAGGCCTCGATCTTCTTACATTTCGCGGAGGCAGGCCGGTGGTGCGCGAGCATGGAAAAGAGAATCGGTCTCGCCTCGTTACAGCGAGATCGGCTTTAGTCATCGCTAACGAGCGATTAGCCGACATTGGCGCTACCGAGCGAAGAAACCGCTTGGTAACGAGGTCACGAATAAGTGCAGGGGACGATGCCTTGCTCCTCGCTTTCGTTATCGCGCGCACAGTCGCTAATTACATAAGCCGCTCGACAGAGAACAGCACTTTGCCTGTCGGATAGCAAAAAACCAGTACTTTGTGAAATGACAAGCTTGAGCCGAAGAGTGTGACCACGCGGCCCACGAGAGTAGAGAATAAAAGAGCGAGCTGTCGCGTATCTTTGACAAGCTTCTCGCATTATTTCACTCCGGTCAACTCCTTACTCCTCTTTTCAACGGTTGCTCTTCTTTTTAGAAACCTTTCATGCATTTCAAACGACTACGCAAGACGTTCTGTACGTTTAAAGAGAAACTGAGGTGACGCCGCTCTGTTCGGCGTTATTGTGATTTCCTTCAGAGAATCTGTTACGGAAAATCCAGAGGATCGCACTTCGATCTACGATTCAAGTTCCGATGACTAGGATGGCAAGAACTGTAGTTACCACGAATAGGGCTGGGACTATTCGAATATTTTACAAGTATTCGAATGCTATGAATAAACTTCGAATATTTGAGTATTCGAATACTGCTATATTCGAATACTGATGTATTCGAATAGTATGGTATGAAGTGGGTTAAAATTAGCTTACAAGAGTTCAGCATGACAAATGAACCTATATTCGAATAGTATTCGAATACTTGGATATTCGAATTATATTCGTCAAATAATTAAGCAACTGAAGTATTCGAATATTCGAATACCGAAAAATTCGACAAATAGTTCCAACCCTAACTACGACCGCACGGAATCATTAATTTTCTAATCGAACATCTACTTCTTCGTCGCAGATACATTCATTTTTTCACCCAGCACTACGCCATCTCGAGCGAGATTACTCAATTTTGAATAAAAATGTGGAATATCTTATGTAGTCACAGGGATTAATCCGGAGAACATCTTGCGAGCATTAAGTATATACATAAACTCAAAAAGCGAGAACCACAGCTGCTGGCTTTTAAATCCCTCTGAATCTCGTCGGAGCTAATCGCAGGATACGGAAAATCGGTCGTCTAAAATGCAATTTAAGTAATCAACGCAGAGGAATACACTCGGTTTTTACTACCGACGGATGCACCCCACCTGGCCTGCAATTATCCCGCCTTTGCGCTAAGAAATGCAACCTTCCTGCATTTATTCCCGAGCTGTGTAGTCCTCTTGAGCCGAGGAAGCATTAATTGCTAGAAGAAAGTCGAGGGCGTGCACCAGGAGCCTAAATCAAAGCGTTAATCCGTCACGCTGACCTATGGATCCTTTCTACGGTGATGGGGCGTGATTATCGCTGGTGAAACTCATGGGAAACGGACCGAGGGACTCGTGATGCATGAGCGTGCGTTTCCAAAGATACTATTAGTTATTTATGCGCGCGTCTTGGCCACCAAACGGGCTACACGGCGTGTTTAGCCGATATTACACGTTTTACGAGGCTGCTCGGGATTGTTGAGAGGGTATTAGGATTGTTGGAAGATACCTTGGAGGGAACTCATTTGGTCGAAGCAAGACCTGCTACTAGAACCACTAGAGGCTTCCGGGTTGTCGAAGGTTCCAAGGATTTACTTGATCAAGTTTCATCGCCATCAGCGAATGGCCACTTCAGCAGTGATTACAGGACAACGTTTAGAAAGATCATACATCGATGTTCCAAGCTTCGGGGATTGGTAGCCTGGAGGTAAGTACGCAACTATACTAACGTTCGCCAAATAAATTGTGTGCAAATTACGAAACGAATCGCCCCATTGTGCACACCGTAAGAGACGTGAACTCGTGCTCCCCGCACGGCAACATCAAGAACGATGCAGAATCTCCTTCAGGAAGTGTGGATAGATGAACGCGCTATTACGCCCGCAAATGTCGCGGCTGGAATTCCCAGTGCGCCTAGACGAGAGACGCGGAGGAGATTTTCTCAAGGAAACGTCGAAGCCGGTGCACACGAGCAGAAGCTCTCTGTATACATTACGCTTATGTTCGTAATAATGCGCGCTATGTTCCACGACTGGTTTCGCTGTACCGTACGCCACACCGATACCGCTACCTTCGTGTTACGATATTCCGTAACAGGTTAATATTATTACAGATACAGCTTCCGACACATGCCCCCCACGCCGCGTGCCCGACCTACGTGCACCGTAGGTTTATACACGATTTTATCAACGAGTTTTATCCCGAGTAGCTCATAGTCGGTAATAGAACAGCAGTAGCGCGCGTAAACCCGCGAAGTCGGAAAGGTGGAAGTGAAATGCAATTAAATTTGCAGGCGTGTGCGAGTACTTGGAATTCGATTTTTCGAGAGTTTGAATTTTTCGGGCTACTTGAAATCGATGAACTGTTTGAAACAAATGCGAGCTACTTGGAAAGCTCGAATGGCTAGAGTACTCGAGCCTCCGTAAGACTTCGAATTACCTACTTGGAGATTTCTAAATTTTCAAGTAAAAAATTGTCGAATTACTCGAATATATTCGAACAGAGCTCTAACTTTCGAGTTATTCGTATATATTCGAATTACTCGAGTTACTTGAATATTTATGTATTTAGTATCAATTCTAAGAAAGAAATATATGAGCCGCATGTAACTCGAAGTAATTCGAGTAATTCGATTTTTTTCAAACAGCTCGGAAAATTTACACGCTCGACCGATCATTATTCGACTCGAAATTCGAAAACTCACACTCCTAGAAACCTTCAACCCTGTACTCTATCCCCATATTCACCCCTCTTCTCCCCATTCACAATATCCAAGTAATATAATTTAACACACATTCCAGCAACTCTTATCGCCACTTTCCATCAGTACCGTCGTCCTCTCGAGTAATCGCAGCTTACCGCGCGCGAACACGAGATAATTAAGGAGGATCAGAAGCGAGGACCGCCGCGGTATCCAATTCTCGGCTGGCACGACGAAAGAGTGTGCCAATTTGCGTCCACCGATCCCCCGTCGAAATGCTATTGATTCGCGGAGTCCATCGAGGGCAATGATTCACAATAGAGTTACAAGAGTTACTGCCCGATTGCCACGCATTATCCACATTCCTTGTTCCGGATCGAAGAGGGTCCCTGGGCTTCCTGGTGAAACGCAATACCAGATTTCAATCCGCGGAGCGCGTGTACCTGACGGGGGCCCCGGTGAAATCGAGATAGCAAGCCGCTTATCTGGGAACATCTATCAGGGACCTCCGACCCCAGTGATTCGTCTCTCTTGTCGAACGTGCCTACATACCTTTAAACTTAAACGATTCGTTCCGTTCCCTCGCGCACCGTTCACTCGGGCCGCTCTCTGTTCGCGCCCAGGGCATCCTCTCTCACTTTTATTCCATCGCTTTTATTGCCCCGCGACCGTGTCTACCTTAGACAGGATAGAAAAACCCTCTACACGGTGCTCTCATTGTCAGCGTATTGAGTCATCGATTCTTGATCGCCGGTCTTTGTGCTAAGCTTTTGTTAGGGAACGCTCCATTCTGAGGCGCGCGGTCTGTACAGTATAATAGGTAACAATGTGCCTTGAACTCTGTGAACCATCGGTGGATAAAAGGACGAGTCCTGTCAGTCGGGTTTAGTCCTGATGCAGAAGATGCAGAGGAGCTTAAGTAAGTTCGATTAGAAGATTGGTAGGAAAAGGTGAATTTGAAATTACAAGTTTCTCGATCCCAGTGTTTAAAGGCCGTTTTAAAACCCCCCTTTTCGCGAGTGAAGGTGGACAGTGATCTGGAGAGAAATCGTCGGCAATTTAAACGACGATCAAACCACCGTGAGAAGATACCCGCAAGTTCGTAGCAAGCGCCTCGGCTACTTGATCGCTCTTAAGTGCTTTCAGGTCGGACTGATTGGTACACGGTGTACTTGGTAAAGTCATCGCGCTTGCGAAAGCTTCGTGAGACGTTGGACGCGCCAGTGGTAAATAGGGCTGGGACTATTTGTCGAATTTTTCGGTATTCGAATATTCGAATACTTCAGTTGCTTAATTATTTGACGAATATAATTCGAATATCCAAGTATTCGAATACTATTCGAATATATTAGTATTTGATAAAACGGTATCGGCGCACTGATTCGGTCACTATACAAAGTTTATTTTATTTATTTGAAAATAAAATAAATTATCACAGCTGTTTTGCAATTAATTATAAAGAAATCCGACGTTTCGGTTCTTGATTTGAACCCTCTTCAAGGAAAGTGAGATTAAACGACACGCGAGTCGGTTGGAAGAAGACTTCTCGCGTGTCGTTTGCTCGATTTCACGCTGCGACAGATTTTTCATCAGCAAACGCAATATTATACATTTAATCTCACTTTCCTTGAAGACGGTTCTTGATTTGAACCGAAACGTCGGATTTCTTTATAATTAATTGCCAAACAGCTGTGATACTTTATTTTATTTTCAAATAAATAAAATAAACTTTGTATAGTGACCTAATCAGTGCGCCGATACCACTTTATTTAATATTTACGGTCGAAATTCTAATTTGAAAATTATATAAGTATTTGAATACTATTCGAATATTTAAGTATTCGAATACTATTCGAATATAGGTTCATTTGTCATGGTGAAATCTTGTAAGCTAATTTTAACCCACTTCATACCATACTATTCGAATACATCGGTATTCGAATATAGCAGTAAGGTAAATGTCCCCATTAGCGACCGCTGAAGAGTGTGACTGGTTCGAAATAGTAATTTTTTTACTAATATACGACAATGTTTGAGTAAAGTATGGATCATTGTATGTTTTGAAGTATCTAGTTTCTTAATCAAATTAGTTTTAGAGTGATATTTGACTATATACACAAAAATTATGGTGAAAATTATATTGAACCTGATGTCCCCTTTATTGACCAACTTGTACCATTTTCGATTTTCTGCTACATTAATGAAAGAAAATGAATATTTTCTTTTTATTTTATAATTCTGTATATATTTCTAGTTAATTTGAGTAAGTTACTGCATGGATCCATGTATTTTTATTGTAAAATTTGCGAGTTTAATGATATCTGTAGTATAACCTCACGTTATTAGAATCTGTCAACTTTCGTGTCAATGACCAACTCCTAATTTACATGTGAATTTACTTAAAGATGAAACAATAAATTACATACCTTTAATAATAATTTCTGAACTGTCTGGTTGATTTTTCGCAATAAACAATAATAAATGAATAATTAATCACTAATGGGGACATTTACCTTATTCGAATAGTATTCGAATAGTATCCGATTACAGCAGTATTCGAATAGTATTCAAATAATAACATTCGAATACTCAAATATTCGAAGTTCATATGTAGCATTCGAATACTTGTAAAATATTCGAAGTTCATTCGTAGCATTCGAATACTTGTAAAATATTCGAAGTTCATTCGTAGCATTCGAATACTTGTAAAATATTCGAATAGTAAATTATTCGAATAGTCCCAGCCCTGGTGGAAAGCAGAAGGATGCTGCTGAAGCTAGGTACAAAAAAGATTGCATATTGTTCATAGTTACAACTATTTCCTGTATAATGATCGCACAAAAAGGCTTCCACCCATTCTCTCTAAACATTATCTCACGAGGATGATCCGCTTCAACATTATCCTTCGTGGATTCGAACAAAGGTTTCGTAACAGCTGTACCTTCCCCTAATCAGAGAACTGTAACTATCTCTAAACACTTCAATCACCGAAAAACGAGAATACTACTCAACAAACCATTGCATTCATTTACGAAGGTTCATTGACAAAGACTAACTTCGAAGAACTGTACTATTACGAGCTGAATGGAGATTGAAGAAGCCAGGTGTCCGCAGAATCGTAACCGCGGCTGCACCTGTTACGTCCGTCGCATTTTTCCACGCGTAACCCGTGAACGAACGCCTAGCGGACGTTTTCACGGCGTTTTAAAGGCATCCGGCACGCTGGAACAGAGAAAGTTGAAGAGGAAACACGACCAGCCTGCACGCGTGTCTGTGCGCGCGATTCACGTCGGGATGTGCCTCTCGCGGTCTCCGCGTTCGTTCCAGGACGATTTCACGGTGATTCGTAACGATGCCCATAAAGGTCAAACCCAGAAGAGCTGGCTGCAGCCAGGGCGTTCGCCAAAAATGGTTGCCTAGCCAGCGGCGCGTTCGCCGACCACGATTTACGATATTGATTTTTAAAAACCACCGGACGTGGCGTACCGACACGGAAGCTTTCGAAAACTCGTTCCAGACGCCAAACTCTGGCTAGGTACCTGCGGCTTATCAGCATGCCGAGCTCGCCGCCAGGAATGCAATCTAGGAATCTCGACGAGAATGTTCGTTCCACGTTGCACCACGTGAGTTTCCGTTTCGAGACTCGTTGCGTCTACGATCGAGTCTCGAAGTGGTCCGCCTTCACGTCCAAGTTTTCGAGTTCCAGCGGCCACCCTGGTAAAATCTCTTCGGACGACTCTTCAGGCGCATGAAGGTCCCTTCGCATTCCGCTCCGGCAACGAAATTAATTCACGTTAGAATGACGAGCACGCACGGACACGTTGATTAATCAAGTTTAAATCGCGCACCAGATAGCAGGATAGCGCGTAAACTCGCTCGTCCTCCATTAATCACTATCAAGCAGGGCGAATTTGTCAGCGTCGTGAGTCGTTGAAGTGAATCATTAAGAAAGCCTACCGCGAAAACGCGGCACTGGTTGGTGCTATGGTTATCGGCGATACTCTTCTGACGAAATTCGCGAACCCCTGGCAATTAGAAAGTTCATCGCACTGCGCGGTTTCCCGGGAAAACGAGCCGGTGAATCATCGGTAGGTGGACGCTGCGTGCATTTCAATGAGCATCGGGCAGCCACGGAGACCGGGAACGAAAAGCTTCTGGCGGATGGTCGGCGTTCTGGTGAACACTTGCAGGATCCAGCGCCTCGTAATTTATTATAGCCAGCTGTGACGTGGGAACGTGTAATTTAGGGGGGGGTCGATTTGTTGCAACATCTCTCCACGCACGCGCTATCTCATTTCGCCGGGGCCGTTCCAGACACGTCGCTGTAAATATCAAAACTATCAGGAAACGATTGCTGCGCTTCGCCCAGAGGAGACTATTCCTCAGTGGAATCCATTATACGCGGTGCTCGTCCGCTGATAACTTTCGAAAGTACAAGTAACGCTGAGTCAGTTGATACTCATCTGTCGGAGTATCGGAGAGAATGCAGTAAGTGAACGCGCGAACCGAAAATAGTTGAAAAAAATTCGCGCCCGGGGGGGGGGGGGGGATGAGTCACTTGCTGACGCACCTCGCCAGGGAAGGTTATGCGCCATTGAGGACGACATGTCCAAGGCCACCGTTTAGCGAGGTTCCGAACCAAAAATTAATTAATCGCGTGCGGGAACTTTCTTTGATTATTTGATGGACGGATAGGTGGACCAGTGGTTGGAAGAATTTGCCGGCTGGGAACGTTTCACGCAACAGTCGAGGTGCCTGCAGATTTGTTTCGTTTGCTCGACGAATTATCGCGGGACGCTTCGCGCAGCTGGCCCATTATCGGCAATAACGAGCCGCCGTAATTTTGTCAAGCCAATTAAACAGTCTTACCGGCAGATAAAACCGGCGAAACGATACGCCGTTTCCCATAGAGCCGAACTGCCGTGAGAGAGGCTCGTAACTCAGGCTAGGCGAATATCAGGCCTGGCCGAAGAGGCGTTTCGAGCCAAGCACCGCGCCGATAGATTCGCCGAGATAACTCTTAATGCCGTGTTAATTATCCGTTGCTGGCTGGCAATTACTATCGGGATAGCAGCACGCCCTAAATTCCTGGCCTGCCAAGCCGTTTGAAAAAAACGTATCGCCGTGATAAAAGAACCGGACTCGATCGTGCATGATGATGCTTTATTGTTGTTCCCGCGGCCAGTGATCCAACGGAATGATACTTTGAAGACATTCTTGGTCCGCTCTGTTGGGACCTTGCAGCAGTTTCGTTTTTGCATTCGCAGGCACCGGCCAATTGGAACATTGAGAAGGAAATATGTCTGTCATGGGTCTGAATAACTCGGTTGATCGGAGCAGTTGTTTGGGAAACAAAAGCAAAACGGTCCATCAGCTCTTGTTCCCCTTATGCACTCAAGTGTTAAGAATGTAGGAGATACAATTTCTCGTGGAGAAAGTTGGCAGGTCCTACAAATTTTCGAAAAATCGATTTTTCGATTGTTATATTTCTTTTAACGTGCAACAATTTGAAAATATTCCCTGAAGTGTCAAGTTAATCCGACCAAAAATGACAAAGTTATAAGCGTGTAAGTAGGTAGGTGACCTAGAACGCGTTTTCCTCAAAATCATGTTTCCAAAGTCGGTGCCACACATAACCCAAAAATTAATGAACCGATTTACTCGAGGCTTTGCAGGCTCATTTTAGGGTTAAGAATCTAAGCGCTATCGGGAGCTTTTCCTTTTTTCGCCTAGATTTTTATTACACTCTAAAAACGATCTATTTTTACCAGATAGCGCCTAGATAATTTATGTATTATTTAAAAAAATTCAAATTTTCGATTTTAAATGATTCCGCACCGAGCTACAGTTGTTTCCACAACACGCCTAAAATAAGAAACGTTTCGGGCATCGCCTATAACTCATAAACCTTTCAATATTTCTTACCAAATATCCGTAAGATGTGCTCTTTCCAATAGACTAATGTTTAATAATAAAAGTTTATCGGTTTTTCTAGAAAAAAATCCCCAAAAAGCCTGTTGTTTTGACCATTCTATGTAGGCCTCCTCCCTTAAAAACAGAGATTCTAAATATGAGCACACGTTTCAAAATTCTCGAAGGAATAATAAAAAATTGTCGAGTAGTTGCACTTTCGTATTTTTCCATATCCCAGTCAAGTTTGTACACGCGAATTTCAGAATTTAATGCCGACAATTATTGCATTTTAATCGAGCGCGAAACCAACTCTCCAAGCGACGTTAAATAACTAGCTCGAAAGTCACAATTAAAACCGTTTCCTTATAACCGCGCGGTGCACAGTTCCTTAATCAAATTCCTGACGGAAACGCACGGGAGAAAGTCGATCGGAATTGTTAGTATCATAATCGGTACACAGGGGAAAACAATTTCGTCGTAAATTCCTCGGTGGGGCTATTACCGTGGCCGGCCGATCCGCGTGAAAAATTCGAGGCACGCGTGTAATGAGAAAACAAGAGGGATGGATCGTTCGCAGCTAATACTTCTTCGATGCCAGCCAAATCGGCCACTTAAGACGGTTACGTAGGAATTTGCGGTCGGAGCATTTGCGATGCTCGCACGCGGGAACACGCTTCCTCGCGATCGACTTCGGGTGATTCGACAAGCGTCGAACCTGTAAAGTGGTGGGATAAAAGAGGATACGGCAAATCTCGAGGACCATCCCAGTGATTTCGACAGGTATTTCTTTTTCACCGTTCTACTACACCTTTCGAAGAAGAATGCGAAGCGGTAGGACGCAGATCTCCCGAAAGAAAACATCCTCAATTACATTCACGCGCGGTTTGAGAAGAATTCTTGCTCCAATCATCTCGAACCCTCTTCTTCTTGAATAAAATGACTCAGAATTTCGACCGAAGTAATTTATCCTTGAAATTAAAAATTACTTCGGTCGAAATTCTGAATCATTTTATTTAAAATGGAAGGCGTAACGAGTACACCTACTTCTTCAATAAAGGAAAGTTTTTACACATCTATATTAAGACAATTTGGGCAAGAAACCCTTAAGAATCTCAAGGACCTTTCAAACAACAGCTTAAACATGGTCAAGATAAGTAATAGAAAAGTGTTTTTATTATATTCAAATGACCGAACCTACGCGCCGATAACATTTATCCTCTTCTTCTTGCTTTTGAATAAATCCCGTTGCCGAAGTATTATAAGAGTGCATGTGATAACTCGATCCTTCCCTTCACTTGCAATTTCGTTGGCAATCCTCCAATCGTTTATACGTTGCACAGCAACCACTCGCGCATTCCCCCACGACGATGTAATCTCTTAAACGACGTATCTAATTTCGCGAATCGATATGACTCTCAATCAGAGGGATCGCAACTATAACCAGTGTTAAATTCGCGCAGGAGCGATGCAAGGATGCGTCGAGCTACACGTGATGCTGCAGTTCGTTGCAATTAAACCTCACTGGCAATTGGCGTGCCCGTCCTGTTATTACGATCAGATAATCTGAGCGTAACGTTCCACGAGAACAGGTGGATGGTTCAAGGGCACCGCGTGGCCTCCGATGCGGAGAACCTATCTGGATTCACTCGCGTTGCATTTTCACTTTCGTTCGAGTTCGCCGAGTACCCGGCGTAACGCGGTGCACCCGGGTGCCATTTCGGCTGGGGGTCGTACATCAAGGGTTGTCGTCTTTTTTCGAGACCTACGAGGGTGGTCACGAGGACGTAAAGTGCAGTAAGCTAAATGTCCTTTTGCAAGCAATAAATTCAGCCGCGTTTCCTGGAACGGTTCGATATTTCACGAACGCTATCACCATTATCTCGAACCACCTCGTCCAACTAATTATAAGTTGCCATTTATAGAATACACGGGCAGAGATTTTTCAAAGCCGAACCCTGCCTCGAGGAACCATTGTCCTTTGGAAACGTATTTAACAGACATCGCGCCGCCGTTAAAAATGAACCGCGCCGACCGCCTCGATAGAGTCAAGTATCATCTCTTACCATATTTCATGCATGGTTTCGGTGCGATACTTCGTTCATATTTCAGGCTTATCAACGCGTGCCCAGAAGGTAGCGCGTCTACCTTGCTCTCTCTCTCTCTCTCCCTTTCTCTCCCCCTTTGCTTTTTCTGTCTACGGTACCCGCCAATTATAATCTGATTTTTGAGAGAAACGTATGGAGATCCCCGGCCATTTTTATCCGTGGTCATAAATAACGACGCTACACGGGCGAAATGTGTGTCGATGGGCATTTTTCGAGACGCCGCGGCGTCTTTCGCTTCAAGGCAAAGTCGTGCGTATCGAAAAAGGAAAGATGATTCATATATTAAAACTACCTATCCCCGTTTAAGAATGTATTTATGGCTTCCTTGGGAGGAGCATTGCGACCGCGGATTCTTTGGACTCGAATAATTCAGAGAAACTGTAGCAGGAGTAAAACAAGCGAGATACGGGCTTCTAAAGATATTGCACTATGATTATAATCGAAAGAGTAATTTGCCTCCTTCTTTGAGAGGTCTTTTATAATACGAGATCGACGTGTAACTGGATCACATTCGACGCAACGCTTTCACTAGATTTTAATTATCCTTGATAGACTCTACGCGTCCAACACGTCGGCTTCAGGTTCCACCAATAATTGAAATACCAGATGTTGCAAAACTGCCAACAATGCTGCTCCGAGCTTGTGTATGCGACCGAAGTGGTATGATAATAGCTGCGTGATTTCATGCGATCGGTGGGATCGATCAGGCGACCGTGCAATCAATGGCAGAGTTTGTGCAGGCCGAGTAAATCGAGGATAACTGATTTTCTAAAGGATCTCGTTTACGTAATAACAGAAATATCGCCATTCAAGGTGTTCAATGGAAGAATTAGAAATCTTCAATGCAACATAATTTGCTGTAACGAAATATCTCCAGAGCTCCAGATAAAGCAAGCTCTCTTTGCAAACAGAAATACGAATGAAACGTTCATTAACAAATGTCATAAATATCACTGCGAAATATTCTCCAAACGTAATAGCCAGGAGCTGCGATTGCTTCACTCGGCGAAACTTCAAAGCAGAATACCAAGGATTCTCGTTCAGCGATCCACGCCTGGCATGATCTAAAAATGTTGGCGCTAATTGTGAGCAAAGATGCACGAGTAACCTGGCACCGTGATCTAATTAAAAGACTAGCCTTGAGCTTACTCTCATGCAGCTCGTTTCGATTTATCGCCGTAAAAACATTCCCGATGCTCTCTGTAATATACTGCGCCACGTGCATCGTCCCAAACATCGTGGAAATCATTAAAATAACTTTTAGCGGAATCTCGTGTTACCTCGGTCGGAGTTGATTTGCGAGCCTAATTGGTAAGTGGACGCTTATTTTTTCCCCTAGGTACGCTGCACCTTTGAATTCTCCAATTTTTCTTCAGAAGCATTCCGTATGGGTGCGAGTACAAGTTACACACGCGAGTTATTGCAACAGCGCACAGTGTTTCGAGTATATAGGCGTTCGGGACAAAACTCACAGCTTCTGAACTAATCAGTTTTCGACCTAAGTACCCTAATACTTTTTTAAAGAGAATATGAAGATGCATCGATAGGTGTATACAAAATATGCAGTCCCATTTTAAAAAAATGAGATGATAATTGATTTTTTATTGAATAAAAAGTTTTTTATGAATTTTTACTTTTGCAATTTGTTGTCAACTGGATACTGACACACTTTTGTAGGAAACTTTTTTTCGTCAGTTTCGCAGAAATACCTGAAAACCGTTGCGGTCGTTTTACATAAACGGATTTGGGAGACAAATATCATAACTTCGTACACATTCAAAATTTTTCCTGTATTAGGTTTGTAATTTTTATTCCGAAGTACATAAAAGATGAAAAATAACATAAAAATGAAAACAATGACGTTACACGCCAGGCGTAGCACGCGTCTTAATGATTCCGGCTATTTTTTCAGTTTCGGGAAATTCGGGCAGTTGAAATTGACGCTAATATAAAGTTTAATGTTCCCTCAATTAGTATATAAAAAATCAGGGAGGTACTTTTTGGTACTTTTTTTAAAACTCAAGTCAGAGATAGTAAACATTTAACATAAAAAAATTGGGACAAATTGTTGATATTCCATAAAAGTTTTGCGGCAGGTGGGAAGGTCATATAATACTCAACATAACTTATAAAAATCAAATTAATCAGATAAACATTCGGCAAATAGCGCGTGTTTAAAGAAACGCACCGAAAATTTGAATAAATTTCAAGCATCATTTTTAACAACAAACTGGTAAATTCAGCAGAAATGATAGATAACAATAAAAACTACGTTCCCTTATTAACATTTTAAGATACAAGAATTTGTGGATCGAACACTTTAGATTCTTTACTTTTGAGCATTACGCGAAACACTGTGCAGCGGCCTGAACTCCGCGTTGCGAGATCTATTTCTAAAATCCTGCCGGCGCAAAGGAGAGGTACCTGGCGGTCGAATGTTAATTGAGAGGCGCAGTCCAGCCTCCCTTAACGAGCAGATTAGCAGATTTGCGATGCGATACCGGAGGGCAATTTAATCGAACAATTCGATCGAATAGCTCTTCTTGCTCGCCGGCACTCGATCGACTATTTAGCTCTTAACGAGCGACGCCGTTCGGTTAGCGAGGCTTTAGTAACAGCGGATTTAAGGAACGCCAGTGGGAAAAACGGCCGATGCTGGGACACACGGCCCCCGGACGAATAATTCTTATTGAATCATCCGGTTACACGCGATAATCTCGCGGCTGATCTCTGGGATTAAAACGTCGTAACGATTTTTAGGGCGAAATCCGGTTCCACGGGCGCGATAAATGCGTTTTAATTGAGTATATCGAGGCACTGGTTGGCGGGCTGTTTATTTTCGTTCACTCCGCGATGCGTTTCCATTATTCATTTCGCCCCTGCGCCGTTCCTTTGTCAGCTCTCGCGGCGCCGTTTCGAATGCGATAATAAAAGGATTTTCGTTTAATTTCCCCCTCCGGGCGAATGGCATTGCTGCACGCTTAAGGGTCGTTACGATCCACCGGCTGTAAAGCACCGAGGGCTGTCGCTTTATTTCACAAGAGATTTTTCTCCGACTCATTGGAACCTCCGCTGTGGTATCCATAAATCTTCGAATGATATCAACAGTGCAATACGTTCCTCCGAGCTTAGCGAATCTAATTGCAGTCCATTAACCCCGTTCGCTGCTGGGAGTTCGTTAACGTCGCGGCGGCGGAGGTCCGTCGATCGGCAAAAGGACGGATCGATTTAAATCGGGGATCGATAAGGCGCGCGCGACGAACAGAGAAAGGGGCACTGAAAGGTTTACGGCGACTTCTAAAGTTCAATAGCAACCGAAGCAGGCAAGGTTCGCCTCTATTTATTTTATAGAGGTGTGCTCCACTTGCCAGACCGACCAGAGAGTCAGCCTCCATTCACCGAAAGCCGCGGAAGGGAGAGAGAGAGAGAGAGAAAGAAGGGCTGGAGGGATCGACGGGGAGGGAAGCGGGACGGGGTGAGGTAGAGAAAGAAATCAAGGTTTACGATGGTGCACTTTAGCTGTTTCTGCATGCCACCGCGGCGCAGCGAAACCGCGGTGTTGCGCCGCGCAGCCAGCCGATACGATTTACGCGACAAGTTTCCACGGCTCACTTCGCGAATCGCATCCGCTCTGGATTCTTTCCAAAGATACCCCCCCGACTGACTTCTCTCCAAACAACGAGGCTACCCACTTTTTTCCTGCTTAGTTTATACGCCCCGGCGTATGCAAACCGGTTTAAATTCTCCTTAAATGAAGTACGGATCATTTGCCAACGGAATTGCTTTCGGATAAAGCAGCCATTCAGTGATGAAAACACGATCTCTGCTGGGTGATCAGCCTTGTGTTAATCCTCCGCCACGAGAGGGCCCGAGTGATACGTGTCGTCGAGGAGCTACTTTTAAAACGTACTACTCATCCATGTACACATTATTTATGATCAAGATATTCGCACTCAATCATCTTGTTAGTGGATAATAAAGCCATCAGGTGTCTTACTATGTGCAGAGTGGGATATTGTACTGTTGGATGCAACAACGGCTTCAGGACACTCAGCCCCTTTTTGCATAGAACGCATAATTAAATTCCGCAGTCTTTCCTGATTCATATGCCTTCCACATTTCATTGCCGCATCTTTAAATTTGACAGAGTTATTGTCGATTTTGGGAATCGATGTTGACCAACTCACCCCTAACTCGTACCTAATAATAAGTCAAACGCACATCAACCTGAACATGACACGATCTATGACTCGTTTTATGTCTAGGTTTTTTCAAATATTATGCAATTGGATAGTTTTCCCGTAATAAATTATACCTACTGTTCTGTTATTTGTGATTCTTGTATGTAAATGTTAACTGATCAATTTGAATAAAAAATATCGAAGAATAACTGTTCACCTTGTCGTTTTTGACACCGAGAGACAGATCCAATTCGACAGGTTAAATAAATAATAAAACCTTTTTTACATATTTCTCCATTTTGTGCACGGACCTGAGAGGACTATAATTAAAATTAATTTCACCGATTAATTTATCACATAATTCCGATTATAATATAATAAAGCAACTACCGAGGAAATACATCAAATTTTTAAATATTATAGACTGTTTTTACAACAACTTCACTATGTATAAAAAATATCTAACTTCGTAATGTTTACAGATACTTTGCTAAAAAACTGAATTTTGGCACTAAGGCCGTTCTCGTATCCAACAGTAGGTGCAATTTAAATCGAATTCAAATTCAGATGGAACTTTTTAAACCCCCGAGGAAGATACACGCCACTTTGCTCTACTCCCACTTTCCTCGAGCTCGATGGTTACTCGCAATTTGCTATCTGCAGCAACGTCTACACGAGCCTAGCATGCTTCTGATTGCGAGTCACGTGGTAGGTACCATTAATAAACGTCACCTGTAATCACTTTCCGCGGTCGACATTCGCCCCGTTTTCAGCCCCAGTAATTCAGTGGACGGGATTTAAACCGGGCGCTTTATCGCGCCCGCGTACTACTGTGTATGCAACGTCCCACCTGACCGTACCACCAGCCGAACAACTTACTCGTAAATTGGTAAGAGTCCAACTAGCACGATCCGCAATAAAACCACCAACGAAACTTCCATTACGCCCGGCAGTTATCAGCGGCCGTGACGCGGGGGCTCGTGCGCAACTTTAAAGTAAATGGTGCGCTCTCGATGGTGGCCGTGCTCACGTGCAACTCGTTCCAGCGTGTAACGCGTATTACAAGCCGGGCTTGTAACATTCCACTCGTGAGAAACTCGCTCACGGTTACGCGATCGGCCTCGCCGCGATGATTCGATTAGGTTAATGATAGCGGAGCAGGCACCGACCTGGACGGTCAGTCCCGGGTTAATTCCGCGCATTATCGATGCAAAATAAATTGCATTCGCGCCGGGGACACCGTTCGTCCGACAAGAAACGGGGACTTGAACGCCTGGGACGCCGCACCGCCCCCCCGTGGGATCGTTCCTTCCTCTCTCGCTTTCGACTTTTCAAACGACCAGACTCGATTTCAATGTAAGCCACTTTTTGCCCGAGAACAATCGTTCCCATCGATCTTTCAATTTGTCCCCGTGATTAAGGCCTCTTAGGCTCGAATGACGCGGCGGTTCGGTGCAACGGTGACGCGCAGAATTTTACAACGGCCGTTTACCAACGGGGCTCTCGGGGCCACCAATTATGCTTGATTTGGTAATCACAGCCTGCGTAATTTCGTGTAACGGGCGATTAAACGATTGGGACTCCTTCGCGGAGCCGGTCGATGATCCTTTCAGCATCGAAACAGGTTTCAGGGCACGACGTCGTGATGAGAGGCTTCTGTTCCTGACCGGTCGGAAAAAGACACCCTTGCTGTCTAAAAAGAATGTTCTTAAAACGGTATGCAATAGTGACTAGGTTAAGGCAGGTAATATGGAACACCTGATTGCAAAAGCTTGTCAAAAGTAGGGGAATTTGTTTACTTTAACTAATGCATACCTAATCATATTTATAAACCTAGTAAAATATAAAAAATCCAATTGTCTTGCAATTATAGTAAAAAAAACTGAATACAGTATTGTCTCTGTATAGGCGCGTGTGTCGGGACCGGGCGCACGCAATTTGAGAGACGAGTAATCTATTCGGCTTCCTTTGATTTCACCCTCGAGCGCTCAAGGGGGATGGAGCAGCGAGAGCAGTTTCGTATGACGGTTCACGCGGTCAGAGTGTCAGGTGTGTCACTATTGAGAAAGGTTATGAACCTTTCTTCGGCTTTCTCTTTGACATCCGATACCCGATACCGCGGCGCGGTGACTACAAGCGAAGTAGCGGTGATAGCTTCGCGTGTATAGAGAATCCGAAAACGCGTGCAATTTGAGAGACAACACTGTAGAGTGAAAATCGGCCGTTCGAAAAAATAGTATCTAATATGGAACACCTAGGAAATTTGTAAAGAAAACTGAAAAAATGTTAACTGTTTTTTACTAAACAGGTATGTTCCATATTATGAACACACACGTTCCTACAAGAAATTAAGAATTATACTAAGTAGAAAGTAACTTTATTGGTTAACTTTTATGGAATGATAAAGAACACCCATATTTAATGATAAATTATACCAAAATAATACTTTATAACTTACAATATTTCACTACAATATTTAACTATTTGATGCACTTTGCAGAAACTTTTACACCCCACGAAAAATATAAACATTTCTCTTTGAATGATGGATCTGCTTAGTTCGTTATGTCTTTATCGAAATTTTACGAAGTTCCATATTACCTGCCTTTACCCTATTTCAAGTCTCCCAACATTAGTGAATATGGGAGCCACTGACGACCCGCAAAAGCTCAGTCCGTGCCTGAACGTGAAACACGCGTATGCGTTTCACAGAATCTTCTGTCCAGCCACGACATGAAGCCACGATCGATCATAGACGCGAGCCCTCTAATTGTCGATTAGCCGTTTAAAGGCTGGCAGAGAGAATGCCCTCGCGATACTATGGGGAGGTGAATGTGGAATAGGTCGAGAAGGTCCCTTATTAAAGTACAGACAAAATGACCGGGTCGTCTTTGAGAAGCGAGAGCCGCTTGTCAGCTTATTGTGGCGCGGGGCCAACTAACGCAGCCATCCATTTATCGGCCTCCCATCAAGATAACAAGACCTTTTTTTCGCATTCGTTAACAACTCTCGCGGGGATGGTGCACGATCTACGGACAAGGCCCTCCATTATGGACCTGCGTAATTAAGCTTTGTCCACGGTGAAAAATGGCCCCCCTCCGCTCTGCTTTGGCTGGCGATCAGCTTTCGTGCTATCAATTCTCAGAGGCGCGAGACACGCTGCGAAAATAGAACGGTGATCCCGCGCGCCCTGAAATTTTGCAAATTTCCGCTGACATACAAAATTCAATCAATTAATTATCTTGCAAGGAGACGCCTCGCTTGCTTTAACAACGCGCACTTCGAATAACCTGCCAACTTGCTACTTCAAAGATTACAACGCGCATAAATCGGGCAGCTGACGGATCGCGGGCGATAAACGTTACACTTTCAGCGGGGCACCAACGACAACGTATTACGAAAGTTACGACCACCGTGTATAGTCGCCAGGATTGCGTCGTAAGATGTTTAATCGCGCAAAGGCACGTACAAAGTGCGAATCAACTTTCATGTCACGGGCGTGCAAAGTGGCGGCGCGCCGTGAACCCGACTCGATTTATTTTCGTTTTCGCGATGCGCGCTCGGCCATTAACATCGGCCTGTCTCTCCTGTCTGCGCTCAAAGGTGGCGTTTTTATTCAGAACTATATTTCCAACTCCGGAATCTTTACTGTCGCTCAGCTGCCTTTCCTCGGCTGTCAATGTCTCTCAGAAGACTATAGTGGAATTTGAATCAACCGCGTAGAAATGTAACTAAAGCTGGCGCAGCAATGTTGATCGTCAGATGCATGTAGGTGCCTTAGTTCTGAGAAATTGATGTCGAATAAATGCTTGAAACGGGTTGAAATTTCCATTTGAAGCGAGAAAACGAGATCATCAGCGTCGTAACCTACGGCCTTCGCCTCGTTATATTTCTCCCCCGTATTGTTAACAGAGATTTACGCTTCTCCGTGGCAGTAAACCATCCGCGGTGCAATTTCTTGGCACTCGGACTGATCGACCACCTTGCGAATGGCCTGGCACGCCGGCAAAGGATGCAGGGATTAACATGTTTCCAGTACAAAGCGATACGTGTCTGACTAAGAACGTCCTCGGTCACTGCTTAAACCGACACTGACGTCGTTATCAGTAGTGACACGTGACTATGTCGGTCACTTGGTACTTCGTGAAATATTTCACCTTACAATGCTTTTATGAGCTTCTTTTAAGCTTTAACGCTTCGCGTTGGTTATACTCGGGGGTCTTTTATATCAGATTTTTAATAGAACGAGCTTCTCACAAGAGGAGACAGGATATTAAGGGGAAACACCACTTTGAGGGCCCGAAAATTTTATTAGAATTTTTCAGTAATAATTTACAATTTTCATATACAATTTGTATTACATACCTTTCGTACAATCTCTTAACACACTATAAAAAGATGAATAGAGAAAAATGCATTAATTTTAATATATTTATTAATCTTCTAGACCCCTCACAAAAAAACATAAATCAAATTTAATTTTTTCTATAGACGATATGAATGTAGTTTCCGCTGTAAATACCCCTTTTTTATGGAAAACAAATTTTTTAAATACGCTCGAAAAACTGACCATCTTATTTACGGATTTTCGAAACTTTTTCTTCTATAGCACGCCATTTATACAAAAATAATTTGTTTAAAAAATCGGTACATGCAACGAAGACACTCATCTGGTTTATAAATAAAAATTAAATTTGATTTGGAAGCTACTGTTGCATAGTTACACATCCCGCCAGCGATTTATGTTTTTTAGTGAGGGGGCTAGAAAATTAATTAATATATTAAAATTTATGCATGTTTTCCTATTCATTTTTTTTTATAATCTCTTAAGACCTTGTACTAAAAGTAGGTAATACAAATTCTACACGAAAACTGTAAATTATTCTTAAAAAACATTCTTAAATTAAAAGAGACTTATTTTTCCGGACGTCACAGTGGTGTTCCCGCTTAAAGAAGCTACTTTTATTTCAATGTAATGAATGTTGCGCAAAGGACCAACTGTGAGATCTATTTCTTCCAACCACACCAAGTATTATCCTTTCCCCCTCGTTAATAACCGAACATTTCATACGTATCACGCTCGTTAATACGCTCTCCAACTTCCTGGAGACTAATTACCAAGAACTTACATTTAACACGGCTCTTCTTATCCACAGATCACCAATCACTGGGTAATAACATTCCTATAACTTATTACACAATCACTGCTCATTTATTACACAGAACGCATACTTCCCTAATTACAACATCCACCGCTCAACAACCGCAACTGGGAAACGCCAGCCACCAAGTACACAGAAATACTTTAAAGAGCATGGAATTTCTTCGCATGAACGGGAGCACTGCATTGAAATGGAAGAACAATACGGGGAACACTTTCCACGAACGTAAACCGAAGCCAGTGAGCAATCTGCGATTCTTCAATTTTCCGTGATTGAAATCCTTGAAGCCTCTTACTTTTCTTATCAACGCGTTAACAAGTTTTCCTTTATCGCCAATCTCGCGGAAGATATCAAGATAGCCTATTTCAAGCGGCTTTATCTCTACATCTTTGGACAACGGAGAAAAAACTCGAAACTCATCACGTTTTATTAGAGACAGTACTGCTCGCCGCTCGAGGAAGAAATGCAATTTCGCTGTCGAACGCTATCGTTCGTCAATTAAAATACCCGTGAATGGTCATTACTAAACGTTACGGTGCAAAGTGGCAGGTAGTCGCGTGCAAGCGACTGCCGCGAAATACACGCCGGCCGTATCTCGAGCCTCGCAGCGTAATCAATGATCACAATACGATTATGGTTGCGTCAAGATCCTCCGCGAGATCGTATCGCGTCGCTCGTAGCAGGATCGTTACAACGTCGGGGAATAGTTAATAAGAATAACAGTGAGTAACGTTTCTCGCGAACCATCGGCCCCGAGCAGGTGAGCATATGGATCTCCTTACATAACGCTGTATCGCGGATAAATGTACAGGGTGTGTCGCGAATCCATTGCCAAGTGATTCACTCGCTTACCTGCACGCCTTCGAATACTGTTTCGTGAATGACGAGCGTCCGAGCATGGATCTTTTATAACCGACTGTGGGATCATGTGCATTAGACTCGTTTAAAGTCGTTTAAAGGCAATTTAAGTCGAAAATAAATAGAAAGAGATTCCCTAGTTAATCTCACACTGAGTTTATAAATATCCTTGTAGAAAACACTGCATGTGCCAAAATTAATAAAAAATGTTCTACGGGAAATGTTCTACGCGGCAATGGTAATACTAGTATAGAATTCTAATGCAATTTCCCTTTCTAAATAAGTTACTAATAATGCTGGAAGTTGGTATCGCTGATACGCCCAACACCACTTCTACAGAAAATTAAAAGCCAATTAAAAGATAAGTAAACAGAATTGGCACAAACAGCGCTTGCAAATTTAAACGAATGGCACATTCAATTTTCTCTAAAAGTAAAATGTGACACATACAGGGTTTTCTACAAATACAATTCTCTTTTTCATGAATTTCGATTATATTAATACAAAAAAATAGAAAATTCTGTGATTCGTCTGGGTTATTGTATACTTAATAATTTAAAGTGAGGGAAGTTTTTTCTCTCTCCTGAAGAAATTTGATTTTCAGCATTTACCGTGTTTTCTACACGGCAAGAATTGAAACTACGTTCGGGCAAGATATTTATATTAGGAGCGAGGACGATCGATGATTAATTCACGGCACACCCCGTATACCTCTAACTATTTGCATGTGGAAAATGATGGTCTAACCCGGTGAAACGAAATGCGCGTCGATTGTCAGCCACATTTCATCTTCGTCGACTAGCTGGGGAATAGACGTACACGGGGTTCTGGCGAAGCTTAATAAACAAGTCGCCGCCCCACGCGCGTACATCAACTTTTCCATTAATGTTTTCAACGTAGCTCGCAGACATTGTCCCCCTCGGTACACCCACACGCAGCGTCTGCCACGCCATGGGGCCACGGGCGCGTATTTCCCTTCGATAAGAATGCACACGCCAGTGACGTAACGTTACACGCGAAGTTTACACGGATGGCCTAGAATCTGTTGCGCGACCCGGTGATTTACGGAATCCAGCTTTTACACGAAGCGCTTTGGTGTACGGTCCGCGGTTACAAAACGCCGCGGGACGCGTTAACGCTCGATACCGATGTTAGCCTCCTTCGGGAACAACTGCTTAAGCTCGTTTGCACACAGGCTGTGAGGTAATTCGCTGTACGGCAATGAAACAGGCGATTCCTTATGGTAAAATAAGTGTGGAATACAATTCTGTCACCGCAGCCATTTTTGTCAAGGGAAGTCTGTTCAAAGATCTCTGAGAATACGGGCCACCGATCTAGGAACTTCGATGATTGTTAGGTAGTTTCAGGGCCGCAGATTGTACCGAGGCTCCAGAAAAGTGCAAAATTAAGAAAAGAAAAAATTAGAACGAATTTTTTATATTTCATTGAAATTAAGAAAAAAGAAATTGGAACGTAATTTCGAATATAATAATCAGACTGCGGACGTTTATGCAAATGCATAATTTTATAGGCAAAAAATAAAGTAATGGGACCTAGACAGAAATTTGTTTTGTCATTAGAGAAATCCAAAATTATACTTTTTATTTTGCATATAATGCATATTGCATATGTTTTGCATAATGCATGTTTGGTGCATATTGCATATTCTTTCTATATTATTTGCATATTTCTTGCATATTTCTCATATGTTTTGTGAATACGCGGCTGACTTTGCATTACGTGCTGAATATAGGCACACGTTGTTGATGGCGGAGTCACAGGGAACTTCTGGTCAGTTAGTTACTGTAAATAATATCGAGAAAACTATTGTAATATACTGCAATTTGAACTATAATACCTAAATAAAATAATAAAATGTTGAATCTCCTATAGATACTTCTGTGTGAAACATTGTTAGCTACAATTAGCAATTTCGAAGAAATATTTCAGGTTTCAACTTTGGATGATGCATAAACATCCGCAGTCTAATAATAATATAATAATTAAATACTATTAATGATATGGGAATAAAACGTCATGTATTTAAATGTGTTAATGTTAATTGTTTATTTATTTTATTATTTATTTCATTTTAGGGCTGGGTGGCCGCAGACCGTACCGAGGCCCCAGAAAAGTGAAAAATTAAGAAAAGAAAAAATTAGAACGAATTTTTTATATTTCATTGAAATTAAGAAAAAAGAATTTGGAACGTAATTTCGAATATAATAATATAATAATTAAATACTATTAATATCATTTTATTATTTATATCATTTTCTTTATTATAGTTATTATCATCCCTTTTCCATGATTTTCTTCTGTGAAAATATGTTATGTTTTATACCGTTGAAAAATTGCTTGTGACCACAAAATATTTCTTGCCCCCGGGCCCGTTTATAGAAAAAGCCCGCCCTGCGTAGCTTATCACTTCTCTGCACGGTGGACATTGTGGTGTGTTTACAAGAGAAATGTATCGCACGTTCGCGTGCTGAGAACTTCCTTACTTTGTTAAGTAATGCATTGTGTTCGATTTCTTTGGCGAATACGGCGAGGGTGTGAAAATTCAGGAATCCATCGAGGACGCGTGGGTTTCTGGAAAAAGCTCGGATCGGTCCGAAAGTTCCTTGAACTAATCGGCGATGGATGACGATTTACGTTGCTCCCAGTCGATTTGCATCGTTCAGCTAAGTCCGCGCACCTGTTGGAACTCCAGAATGGCTGTATTCGTGCCAAGGTGTTCGCACCCGGCCATTTGTGTGCGACGACGCGATACACTCTTCGGGGGAATACGAATGCGACTATTGTCGCGGGATAGTTCCATTCGCAGTCCTGTAGAAAGGCAAACGTACGACGACGCGTTTTTTTTTTTATAGAAGACAACCGCGATACGGGAACGTGGAAACAATATACCGCGGACAGGTGAAAGTTATATTCGATGCGTTATGCATTAGCCGCGTAGACAGAGATTAATGCACGAAAAATCCCGCATCGTGTTTATTGTTTTGCTCGATTGTGCCGACGGTAACCGCACTAAATGGTCCCCTGGCTTTTCATACTGTCGCGTGGAGCTGGAAAGCTTTAATACCGAGAACTAGGAAGTAGATTTGTCGCCGTTTACGATTCGTAGGAGTGCCAGACACGATCTAGCCGCAACGTTGAATTTGCAATTGCCCCGATTTAAAACGTGTTTAAACGCTGTTATTACTTGCACAAAATACCTGCCGTGGTTTTTAGCGGTGTCGTCGAGTCGCGCCCCGTCAATAGCGATTTATTCACGCGCTAATACGTTCTGCAAGCCTGTGTACGCGGACGCCAATGACGAACACGCTCGACGTTACAAAGAAAGTCCCGTCGACCTTGCGGATGGCTCTATAAGGTTCGAAAAAAACTGAACGCACGCCCCGAACGTGCAATTTATGACCTCGTCATTAAAATGTATAAAGGTTCTGCTTATCACGTACTGCCTCGTAACGTAGTGTATTACGGTCCCCGATGAAGCGCCGCGTGTACCAAAGAGGAATCGCTTTTTTTCTTAGAAATATCTACAGCGAAAATCAATTACCTCGCGGGGAAAACTTTTCAACGGTCACCCTTTCGTACTGGCACCTTTTCCCCAACAATGAATAACACTTCAAGTAAATTATAAATTAATGAAGCTTGAGGTAATGAGAATAGAATATATCTGTCGGTACAACTAATAAGAATTCACTGTGATCAAATACAAGCGAATGCCAACTCAAAATTTCCAATTAGATATATGAAGGACTGCGGTAGGTAGGGGAGACCGGGGCTAAAAGTTTCGAGTTCGGAATCAAGTCACACGGAAAAATAATTTAAAGTACAAAGCTACTTTCATTTTGAAGATAGAACCGTTCGGAACAACTTACCCCCGGAACTTTTAGCCCCGGTCTCCCCTGCATCGAGCTTGTTGGATTGAGTTGAGTTTAGAGCTCGATAGCTGAGTATAAGATGCCATTTTCGGAGAGACGGAGGGAAGAACGGCGAGGAGTTTCGTCAGACGGGAGCCACCCCGCGGCCTCGATGGCAACTTTATACGGCTGGCGAAGGAGCCTCGATCGAGGAGCGAGAAATAGAATTCCTACGATCGAGAGTAAATCCTGGCCTCGTTCGAGAGAGGGACGCCAGTATTCGAGCCGCGTAGGCATGCGACGAGTTTGGAAACGACACAATTATCGCCGCGCGCCGGGCCGATTACGTTATTCCCGAAGAGGCTGCTGGTGGGTGCTGTAACCGTAACGCGATTCCATCCTTTTCCTCATTCACTCTGCGCACCGATATCGCCTTTACCTTCCATTGTTCTCAGCTATTACGTTGTGCTCCAGATATCTCAATGTCTTTTAGAGCCTGTTTGCCAAGCGTTTAACGGCTCCGGCACGCAGACACTTTTCCCGCTGCCGGGTCTCACCTTCGCTTTCGAAAACACCGATGTGGATACGGTAAGCTCGTGGATACAAACGTTTCTTTCACTATAGACCGTCCAAGTTTATAAACCTTAACCTTGCTCCTAAGTTCTATCAGGCCATGCACACTAAATCCTAAGTTTAGGTAAACTTGAGTAATGCGAGGAGAGATGGAAAATTGGGTCTCCCGTGGGGTTGGCACCCTTTTTACAGAAAAACCAATTTTAAAAAAATACTCGCGAATGAACTATAAGTACATTTTAATCTTTACAAATTTTTACCTCTACCAAACAACTTTTTATCTTTTTTAAATAACTCAATGACGTTATGGTACTCGATATTCATATTGTGTGTAAATACAATTTTAAAAAAATATTTAAATATATAAATAATTTTTTCTTCATTAACATAATGGGGAATTTCTTTTTTCTTGGTCAAAAATATCGATACTTTAGGATTTTTTATAAACAAAAATGTAACATTAATTAATTTGAAACTTTGTATATGTATTTGTTATACTTTCATCATGTTACATAAACTTTTTCAGTTCAGTTCACTTAAAAATACAGTTTCAGTTGCCCGTGAACTAGGACGCTCCGCACAATTGCTTCATTAACGGTTGACGTGATATCTGCCCTCCAGTTCATCTGCAATCAAAAAATCTATTTAGATTTTATTTTATACACATATAATTATCGTTTGACCTGCAATGAATAAAAAGAAAAATTATTTTTCGAGAAATGGTAACTGTTTAAATTCAGGTGTTCGATTTTTTGCAAAATATAACCATTTCCATGTTACCATTTCTCGAAAAATAATTTTTTTTATTCATCGTAGGTCAAACGATAATTATATGTGTATAAAATAAAATCTCATTAGAATTTTTTATTTCAGATGAACTGGAGGGCAGATATGTCAACCGTTAATGAAGCAATTGTGCGGAGCGTCCTAGTTGACGGGCAACTGAAACTGTATTTTTAAGTGAACTGAACTGAAAAAATTTATGCAACACGATGAAAGTATAACAAACACATATAAAAAGTTTCAAATTAATTAATGTTACATTTTTGTTTATAAAAAATCCTAAAGTATCGATATTTTTGACCAAGAAAAAAGAAATTCCCCTTTTAAGAGGGGCTTTGTTTCTTTTCTCAGTAAATGCTGAGGTGGCAGGAACAAACAGAAGAATATTGCGTTACGTTTCGTAATATCATTAACCGTGGAATAAAATATTTTCGCATACGTTATTGTTATTCAAAAGCATAGAGTACATTTACGTATAATAACGTAAGATAGGCTTTATTTTAAAGTACGGGTGGCAAGCCCAGTCCCCGGGTCTTCAAACCTCTAATCGTCGAATTGATCGTGTGAGCGGTTCTCTCGTAACCAGCGTGGCCTGTTGCTCGTGTTGAAATCGAAATCGTACGGGTCGGGACGTTCGAGCAAGGTCGCGCGCAATCGTGTCGCAACCCTGCCTAACTGCATTCTTGCCCCGCGAGCGGGTCGCCGAGTAATTAACTGTAAAGGCAATTACGCACGAACGCGTCCACCTTCGGATTTATTGGAAGCGGGGCACGTCGAAAGAGGTAATAAGGAGCAAGGAGAGATCCCCCGAGGACCCTCCGCGGCGACACAACGCGAACACCGCGAGTGTCGTTAATACGATTACGGTGGAGCGCAATTAACCACCGTTCTGAATAATCGCAGCTACGCCCGCGCCTCGTCTCGGAAGCCATCTGTGGCAAATTGCAATTTTCCTAATCACTGTTTACAGGATTCACGCCAATGATTCGCCGCGGTCCACTTTTACTGGAATACCAGGTCAAAACTTTCAAGCTTTCAATATTAAGAACGTGCGGATGATTAGATGCTCGAGAAAAGAGTAAATGGATAATCCATTTGCATTCCTGCACCTCGCAGTAATTTCCCTCGGCAGATGTTGCGAACTAGACTTTTTTAACAAGAAATGGAGCTCGAAAAACAACCATATAATTTCATCGAATTCCTACCTCGGACGAAGGGCGTCAGGAGGAAAACCGCTACAAGATGAAAGCAATATCCATAAAGCAGAGGCGAACGCTCGTTCTTACCTGGAACAGAAAATATTTTCCCATTAAGTTAGAACCACTGCGGCACTGATTTACATCTCTATCTATTTTCGCACGCTGCATGGTGCTTACATAACATGTGCATTCGCGTTGCAGCCAGTTCCCCGTCATTACCAATGAGAGAATTGACCAGCCTTGCCGGAGAGTTCTCTCTTCTTTGCGGAGCAAGGGTGACGACGACAGGACAGAATAAAATCGCGGAACTTGAAGCTCGAACATTGCAGGAGAGGTTTCAAGTAACGCGGGAAATGAAGTATATTTCACTGGGTAGAGGTTTAATGCACTACGGTAAGCAAAGAATAAAGGTGCAAAAAAATCAGCAGATAAATTCCCAGTGAAGGGATTTCCCAAGTGAGATCGTATCCCGTATCCTATCTTTCCGTCCTCTCACGCGTTTTCCACTTACATAATCGCCAGCCGGGTTGGAAGAGCGTGTATACGCGCGAGACCCAGTCGATCGCCGTGCGACTCGGCTAAACGTCAGGCGAGCCTTCTCAGGGGTTCCGTTTTCAGCGATACCTCGCGCAATGTTCGACACTGTTAATCCGTTCTTTTTCTCCTGGCCGCCGACAACGTTCGATCGATCGTTCTGGGCCTTCGAACCGGGTACATCGGGTATCGAGTTTCGACCTATACAACAACGCTCCGAGACAACTGGGCGTGTGATGTACCGGGATCGTTTCTGCTCGCGAGTAATACGACTGCCGGCCATTAAGCGAGATATACGCGGCTACGGCCGGCTGGATTTCGTATGTTAATTTGATGGCGACGACACATTGAGGAACGACGATCGCCCGGCTGTGTATCTCGTCGGGATGTCAATGATGCCCCTAGGGAATGGCTATCCTAAGACTGCACACGTGTGCCTCTCAACAATACAGTCGCTGGTCGCATGCAGCTTCGCGTTACAGCTAGCTTCTACCAAAACGTTCACTGAGAAACAGGGCCCGATATAGGTCTTCCGTCGCTCTGAGCAAAAAGGAATTTTGCTGTTCTTAATTGTAAATAGTTATTTTAAAATATAATTTTTGACAGCATGCGAATCTTTTTGTAGACGTTTGGGGAATAACAAAAGCCTTTTGTAATATAAAAAAATTAGTACTTATGTGGATGATTTAAAAACAATTTATATTTTATATGAAATTCCAACGTGTACCTATTAACTACTTTTTTACCGCTTCTTCGGAAAATTTACTTTTTTATTGATTTTAATTTCCTCTTTCTATCAGTTTTGCCGCTTTGGGCAGTTGCCCTGCACTAGGGCTGGGACTATTTGTCGAATTTTTCGGTATTCGAATATTCGAATACTTCAGTTGCTTAATTATCTGACGAATATAATTCGAATATAGGTTCATTTGTCATGGTGAAATCTTGTAAGCTAATTTTAACCCATTTCATACGATACTATTCGAATATAGCAGTATTCAAATAGTATTCGAATACAGCAGTACTCAAATAATAACATTCGAATACTCAAATATTCGAAGTTTATTCGTAATAGTAAATTATTCGAATAGTACCTACCCTGCGCACGCCAACTATATCGGGGATTTCCGAGCAGAGTAACCGTGTTACAAATACTGCACTTCCATCGGAAAAGTGGAATTTTACTGTAATGAAACAGGAAGAATCTCTGGAAGAGCGAACCCTAGATAAGTTTTCCTGTGAAAGTCGACTGAGAGGCAAAAAGACAAATATCTATTATCTAATATCTATTCCATCCATGATTTGAAATCTCCTTAACAAAGGAATATTTTGCTAATCTGGGAAAACGAGAATGGGCAATCCAGAATAAATTCCATCTTAAAATTAGTTTATTTGTAAACTTTCGTGAATGGTAGAGTCTTAGACTTTGTATGTTAATTTGATAACGACGACACATGGAGGCGCGGCGACCATCCGGGTGCATATTTCGTCGGGACGTCAAGCGCGCCCCTCGGGGTGCGTATCGTAAAACGCCCCCGCCGTTCCGTAGGTTCGCGGCTCGCGTCGGTTCGTCGATCATGCACGTGTAACCGCTGCCGTACAATTGCAATACCTTACGGCACGAAATCCCTTGTGCAGCCTGAAATATTACGGTTATAAAAGTATTTATACTTATTATTGACGCGCCACGATCAACGCCCGCGATGGCGAAACGCGAGCCGTGGTGTTGTTCATGGGCCATTCAAGAGCACGCTTATGCGCTCAAATAATGTATTTATGTACCATTGAGACATTGAACAATGAACTTTACATCATTTCCGATGGCGAGCACCGGGAAGAGGGGGGGGGGGGAGGGAAATTTAAAAGCGAGGAGAAGGTGGATGGATGAAGGAGAACCTAACAGATATTCAAAGAAGATTAACTATCTGACTGATTTCAGAATTTACTGGCTACAAATTATGGACGATCGTATATCACCACACTTTGTGAAACGGGGATCGTTTATTTTTTGAAAAATCCCCCTTGTTTCACGATGCGATTTTTCCTTGTCTTAACCGCGAGGAACAATTAGATCGACTTCCGCGTTGGTCTCTCTGATCCTGCTGCGAGGAACGTGCAGCCTCGTTCACCACTATTGTTAAACAATTCAATCACGCAAGCGCATGCCCGACCTTACTCCTAGATCTGATTATTTCTTTCCCACGATTGACTGCTCCTTCGGACACGTTTGCACGTTGGACAATATGAATGGCACCTACAAGCTTCCATACTTAACCGGCGATAGCTTCCTGAAAGGCTCGCGTTTCGCGTTCGTGAAATATGAGAAAGAAATTATCGACGCCGTGGCCGAATCGAAAGTGCTCTTAATACCTCGTCAAAGAAATCACTTAGCAACTGCGCAACAGCTATACTCGCCTGCAGATTGAATTTCATTCAGTGGAAACAAAACGTTTCATGGAAAAGCCGCAGAGGTACGCCTTTCGGAATTGAAAGAAACTTCCACGGATTGAAATTGCATGATAATATACATAGTCATGTATAACAGCAGGAAACAAATTATCGAAATTGCACGTTTATCGTTAATAACACGCTGCATGGAACATATTTAATCCAATTAACCGGTTAACTGGCAATGTATCATATAGGATCAAAAAAATCTGGCCAATTCTACCAAATCTGCCAATTCTGTATCATATATGATCAAATGGAATAAGTTTGTGATTCACTTAATTTTTCGATGTTGCCAGTTTGGGCACGAATAATAAAAAAAGCCGTGCCAGTTAACCGGTTAATAGCCACGCGAGAATTGATACAGGTATGTAATATTCATTAATAATGCACGTAAAATATGCCATATTCATTTTTATCGAATTTGTTAAGGGTAGGCCGACAGTTCCCAATTTTCTTTACTGTGGCTGGAAGATTTTTTAAATGTGCCTTAATAAATTTTAAATTTTGAGCAACTTGTGCAATTACAACGATATTATTTCCACTAAAAGTTTCAACTGCCTATTTGCAGAAATAAAATAAACACGGAAAATAAATAATTTTACTATTTTCGGGTGTTACGAGAAAAAAAGTGGCCAAACCTCCATAATTTTATCGAAATTGTTAATTTGTATCGGGCGATTGTAATGAACGAGTAATTAGTCTCTACTAATGACTTATTCTATCGCATGATATCAACATCGGTAAAAATCGTTGTATTCATTGCGATTTATCCCTAATGTCACGTAACGATTCGATAATTCATCTATGACCGCAACCAAATACAGTGAGATACATATAAAAGAAATATGTAACGTGAAGATGCACTTTAATAAAGCATATGCAATATGCAAAATAATTTTTGCATATCAATATATGCATTTGCATAAACGTTTGCAGTCTATTCATTATGTTGCCCGAGTGTCTCTCGGACAAAGCGAGCGCACTCTGCCGTTCTGCACCCACGATTAAGCAAATTATACCTGACACTTATCCCTGAATACCAGCAATTTACAGCAAGGACAACGCGATATAAACGCCGTGGGAGGTGATATTAAATCATCATAATTATCGACCTTACACGTATCGCAACGAGATCCACTATAGGCCAATTTTTTTTACTTTCCATGAAAATATGAAGCCTCAAAATACGAGTGACCGTTTTCTACAAAGACAAGGCTTGTGTTAAAATTGGGAAACTCCCACATCGTTAAAAATTTGATATATCTGGAAAATTGATTGATTCTTGTCGACGCTTCGCAACGAGATCCAGTATAGGCCAATTTTTTTTACTTTCCATGAAAATATGAAGCCTCAAAATACGAGTGACCGTTTTCTACAAAGACAAGGCTTGTGTTAAAATTGGGAAACTCCCACATCGTTAAAAATTTGATATATCTGGAAAATTGATTGATTCTTGTCGACGCTTCTCAACAGAAGCCGCGCTGGCAACTGGAAGACTTCAACTGCACGAGAGATGTCGACTACAGTTTGAAGCAGAATCTTCTGTGCGGTAAATACTTTTCCACCGCATTAACACTCTACTGCATATAGGGTAAACTTGCCTAATTCGTACCTGCGCCAAAATTGCACACCGGGTGTTTCTTTTAACCTAACGCAGTCACAATCGCCCCTAATGTAAACACATAACCAAGCCATGCCGTCGTTCCCAAAAAAAAATATAAAGCAGGTAAGATTTTCGGGTACTTTTCACTAAAATTTTGCTATGATTCTTAAAGATTTTGAACAAGTACGATTTGTGAGAATCAGTGAAGGAAATTTCTATGTGAAACTCCGTCTATTTTCAAGTGCCCTATATTTTATTAACAGTGCCCCATAGAGTTGAATTCAATTTGACCTATGTCCCAATTTCCTACCACGGTGTGTAAGCTTAAATCGTACTGGCACGAACATACAAAAAAATCTAATCATAACCAGAAAAACCAGAACAGCAAAGGAAACTCGTAAGAGGAAGAATACCGCCAAAACTAATCCACAAAAGAAAGAAAAGAAGAAGAAGAAAAAAGACGATGCAAATGAAAGCTGTGTCTGTAAATTGTGTCAAGAAAATGAACAGAAAAATGAGGCAGTCAGAGCAACAATGGACTAACCCAGATTTTTTTCGAAATTGAATTAGTAGCAATAACGTGTTCCAATAGACTCTACCGATTATATAAAATAGAAAAAAAAACTTTTAATGTGGGTTGGTCCGTTATTGCTCTGACTGCCTCAAATATGATACAATCCACGCAGTGCAAAATGTGGGTAGGTATACGAGCTTTGTGTGCGAATAGATAGATTTACTTTTGAATATGTATGTGATGATCGTCGTAATTAAATTAGGAATTTAGGATTTCGGAACATTAATCCTAAATCGTACTTTTTCATATTAAAAATAAATCGTTTTTTTTTAATATAAGTTGATTATTTATTATTGCGTGAGTTTATAAAACTGTTTATTCTATCAATAAAGAATCGATTACCACTAACTTTGTTTCACTATTCATGTAATAAACATTTGCTCTTAAGGAGTACGATTTAAGGTACTTTTATGTTGGAGCTGCGATAAACGATCAGAGCAACCATAACAGACAGATGACTATATAAATGACAAACGATAAAAACGTCGAGAAACAAATATTTCTCTTTCTTCGCTATTATCGCAGTTCCAAATATAAAAGTACCCTTAGGCAAGTTTACTCTACTTTCCTTGTGCAGCAAACTCCTCTGCCATTCGAGCTTAAATTAATCGAAATCGATGGAAGTGGAGATAGGGCGGAAACAAAATTCTTTTTCTCCTAGAATACATCGTCTACCCGAAAGGTAGGGGACAAAGCTTGGTAGCAGTTTGTATCACAAATCACCGGTCAGCGAGGGTCACGTTCACGTGCACGCGTGACCGTGCGTCCACGTCCCACCTTCCATCCACGTTTTATCGCTCCTAGGCGATTTATGCCCGCGGGTCCCTTTCTACCATCGTCTCCTAGACGGCTTGCATAGGCGATACGCTGCTCAGCGGCCCCTCAAAGGCCACCGAATCCCGCTACGCCGGTTAGTTTATGGGTTAAAATCCTGAAAGACGAGGCGAGTGCCCCGCTCGTGCCGACAATGGCCCACGGGGGTGCTCGAAGACCAATGTTCCGTCGCTTTTTCCATATTCTTGGATCGAAAAAAAATGCTGCGTTCATTAGCCATTTCGCTATGCAGGCTACGAATTAATAACATTAACACCTTCCACGGTGATCAATTCTGTTGCAAACACAACCCCCGTGTTCGCCACAGTGTGATCCTGAAACGATTTCGTTTTATATGAATTCTGCGCGGTAAAGTTTCGCTTGAAAATCGCGAAGGTTACTTTCCTGGGAATACATTCCGTAGCGAGCACGCATTTTATGAATGCAACGTTCAGTCGCGCTACGCAAGATAGCGAAGGGAAAGAGCCGACCGGCCCGAAGCGAGGGAGCATTGGAAATAAGAGCAGAAATCGTGGAAGAGACCGTATCTGCATAGAAACGGTGCGTACACCCGTGGATCGCCAACCATTCAATAGAGTATTTCCTTAGAGTTTACCACCGTAAACGAGCACGAGAAAGCAAGTGTTTTACGAGCGAGTTAGCTTGTCAGGTGGCCGCGACTTTTATGACGATCCGCAACATCCCCGTGTACTCTTTGTTCATTGTTCTAACCACGCCTCCGATACAAAGGGGAATAAATTTCACGAGATCCTGGCCGATAACGGGAACATCGGCGATCCCTGCCGAAAATATCGCACTTTTTCCAACGATCCGGAGCAAGGGCAGAGGGTGTGACATCAGAAAGCACGCGGTAAGAGGTTCGAATTGAAGCAGCGATCTGTGAGAAAGCAAAAACATCCCCGCTGATTTCTTACTCTTGTCTGAGCATCGAGCGTCAAGAGTGAAGAGCCTCTTTTTCATATCAAGAATCAACACTTCCTAGAAATGTGAAAAATCACAATACCATAACTCTGGGCAAACGGGTTAAATCTCGCTTTCTAGATACAAATAAAAAAAAAAAGGACACCAACGGTTGCATTCCAACATCCCTGCATATGGTAACAACTCATGTCATCGTAGTGGGTGGGGATTCTTAAAAGAACACCGAACACTTCAGCCCGACGCCCCTAAAACTGATAAAATCTTATCCTCTGAGGTAACACGTTCTACCAGAAAAGCTAGCTCGTTGAATTCTTCACATCTGACTCCGATGGCCGCCGTTAATCAAGAACCTCGCACAGTGCCCATAGCTTACCTTGCGATAAAACGGATAGACAGGAAAGAAATGACTTGCAGAATGACCGAAAAAATTTCAGACACCAAGCGTCGATACCTCGGTCAGATCCTTCGACTTGAAGGAGGATAAAAATCCGCGACGCAACAGCGACGGAGAGCGATAGTCGGGACACGGCTGACGAACCTTCAGCGAGAAGGAGCCAAGGTCGGGATAGGATAAGCTGTCCGTTTTTCAGCCGGCTCGCCGTACAGCCGGCGACACACTTAAGAGACGTTGACCTCCCGACCGGCTGTGTAAACACGGTGAATATCTTCATTTGCGTGTTTGTAGGCGGCCGTTGGAGCCGAGAGGTGCCCCGGCCGTATGCACGCGGAATAAGTGGGCAGCTGCAACGGCTTTGCAGCTCGAATCCTATCTGGGTAACCCGGTCCCAGAAACTCGTTCCGCCCTTCCGCGGATCCTGCTGAACCGTACGCGCGGTTACTTAGGCAGCCAGCCAGGAAGTGGACGTCGAAATTCCCCCAACCGCACGAGTGTAACTCTTTGCCACGCTGGGAGCAGGAGGATCGTAATCGGCGCAACAGTTGCTTTTCGGATTGCTTGCGCTTGGGATGAGAATGTTCTGTCGGATTTATGGATTGCAAGGAGTATCGCATATTCTAGGTGGTGCGGAGGCGGATTTGTGTGTAGCGAATTAGCAATAACTCGAGTGTGAGTTGCCATATTGAATTAGTTTTGAAATTGTCACGACTCCTTTAAATCAGGGATCGAAAAATATTTTGTTTCTTGACCATCATCGTTGGTTAGTTGGTCCGTTATTGCGTTACAATACATTGAATAGTATTTAGTATTTGTTACAACGATTGAGAACTTTTTTAATATCGGTGAAGAAAATATCTGAAAATTTTTTATAAGTTCCATTTTCCAACTTTTATTTATAATGTGAGAACATTTTTAAAAAAGTTCCGCGGTCATTGTTTTAAGTGGGACTATTGAAAAGTTCCAGAACTTTTTCGATCCCTGCTTTAAATTAAAATAATTGTTGATACTTCGCGGATAGGGCGGCAGACAATTAGCAGTGGAGTGTGTTTTAATACAGTGGATTTGAGTAATCGGAGATTCTTTTTGCATGTAGATCTCGCAACTGCTGTTAATGGCAATATATAGTCGATGTGACGATTATACATTTCTTCTTCTTTAAATTAATATTTATTTTTGAGTGCTCTTTTAACGTACTCTTTTAACCTTCGATGAGAATGTCCGCTTTTCTAGAGCCTTGGATATGTGTATGTTAGTAGAGATGTCGTAATATGGATCGTGTTGGATTCAAAGTGCTAATGCGAACTGCCAAGTAGAATCAGTGAGCCAGTGGTCAGACTAGGAAAGAGCGTCCCACTGAATGGTTAGACAGCTACATTACTATGGTATTGCGAATTTCTAACGCAAATAGAAGACACTATATATATTTTCGAGAAGCACTGACAATAGTAACATCTATCAAAAGGAAGTTAAATGGATTTCAGAAGTGTTGGTAAACCGGGGCTAAGAAATTCGATTAATTACAAGGTTCGATGACGCATTTACGGTTGGCAGAGCGAAGCGATGCGAGAAATTCGATGGAAGAAGATTCGAATAAAAAGAAATATGCAGCATTTCGCATCCTATGTGGGTAACCCGGTTCCAAAACTCGTTTCGCCCTTTCAAGGACCTCCTTGAAGTGGAGCCACGTCGAAACCTCCAGGAAGTAACGAAATGTCGTTTAACAGCATTTTTTCTCCGAAAGTGGAACTATCGCCGGCAACAAAATATTATCTCGCGGAATAACATACGTAAATCTCTGAATATTCGCCACGAGTTGTTGCTCCAAGATGACAGAAGCTGACTCAACTAGAAATTAGGATTAATTTCGCTCATTTAACGATCGTTGCTTAGAACTTAACTTAAAGCTTGAAACGAGATAGAGAACTACCAAGATGACAACATCTGCTGATAACACACGAGTCCGTAATCTATTAACTCCTTCCCGAAGGTGCCGTTATTGGAAGAAAGGGAAAACGGTAACGGTGCACCTCTCGATCCACTTTACCCGTGTCGCCTGAACACTTTCTCCGCTCGATTGGAAATCATGGAGGAGACTGGATCCCGACAACTTGGAGAACGTGAACTTTCGAATGCGTAGGTTACTCCTGCGTCACCTTTCAGCATCGTTAACGGGAGCATCGTGCAGTCGATTCGCCTCTCCGGCTCGATCCCCCAAGCAGAACTGTTTCTGCCTTTTAGCGTCGCCTTTAATTGATTTCTTGTGGCTTTTATAGAGAGGATCTTGGCGCTCTCCTTTCCTCGGCAATCTAGCAGTTCTAGTTTCACGAGTGTTAAGAATCGTTTACGGTACATGGATGGCCTCTCAGCTATTTTCAGGATTCAGAGTTTACGCGCCATTTTACCTGACTACTGTGAATTTAATTAGTACTTCACAGCCTTCATGTCTCGTCTTGCTTCTCAAACTTGAACTTTACGAGTGTAATGCAAGACCGCGGAGATTTCAATATCGCAATATCCATCATCGAGACGCAGCTGCGGGAAGGAAAGGCTTAAAGAATGGTGGCTGTAAGGAACAGTCGTAAAACGAATTATGAAGAGCCAGAGAACGAGGCTATGAAAGGAGGCACGAAGAGGATTGGAAGTAGAAATTATTTGACAGGAGGGTTCCCCGTGAACTAATCTAAATAAAATAAATGGTAGCGAAAACGCACGGCGGAGGGTGCTCCCTAAGCTGCGCCGCGGCACGTCTTCATCAGTTTCGTTCGTGCGAACTTTTGTTCTTCTCATAATCCTCCGTCTTCGCTATTAAACGCGGCCATGGATGTTCTTTTAGCTCGGGTTTCATCGTCGTGCGCCGTTATGGTAGATATTAAAAGACAGGAGATACTCATCAGAGCGTAAAACAACAAGTTTCTAAGAAAGGCAACAGTCGTAGCGGTAATATAAAAAGACAAATGACACAAAAGGGCAAGGAAAACATTCATGTACACATCAAGGTACATTATCTACCTCTGAGAATCTTCTTAATACTGTGAAGTTTCAAGGTTTACAGAATAAGGTAACTAACAGTTGGCCTTTTTCTGATATATTTCTGACAATTCTGAAGCCGTCTCCTATGAACCACGGAGACCAACTACCAGAAATGAAATCGTGGCGATCTAATTTATTGCTTGAGTCGGGGGGAGAGCGAGGCAAGATACCATTTAGCCGTATCGAAGAAGATATCGTTCGTGTGAAGGGGAGAGATCGTTTCTTCGTCGCTCCCGTTTTAGGCGCGATTCTCGCCCATCTAATTCGCCAGGGGCGAGGAGATGACCCCCGTCTATTAGCCGAATTTATAGAGGGCTTCGAGGAACCGAGGCGCAATTTCGAGTCTTCTCCCGCAGCGTAGAACGTAGGCTCAAGAAGAAACGTATCTTGAAGGAGGCACGATGCAGGGGGGGGGGGGCACAGAAACGGGTGGGTAGAAAAAGAGGGGAAGTCGAAGAGCATCGAGGGAAAGGAAGAAAAGGAAGGATCGAGGTTCTAGGAACCGTCGTGCTCGCGCATCTTCATTATCCTCGTTCAGGGCCTAAGGGCATCCGTGTATACAACGGTAGAACCGTGCTTGGACTCGATCAATTAGCGTACAGACTTCGTGATCCGAAACGGCGAAAAGGACCAAAAGGAGACGCACCTATAGATTCACTTTCCGCTTATGAAAGTAGCCTTCGTCGTCGTCAGACCCCCTTGCATCGCTGGCACAGTGAAATAGCTCTCCACGTTGCGAGTACAAATGCCACTAAGGAATTTCGTATCTCTCGAAAGTTGTTCAGTAATTAGTAATCCTCAAGCTCCCCTCAACTAAGCGATATTAACACACCATATTAGCCAGGAGAGTATTAAACGTTGCTTCGGTAAAGACGGAACAACGAGAATGGTAACTCCGTGGCCAACTTCCTCCATTTCCAAGATACCCGCGCGAATTCCTTACAGCACCGTCTGCTTTTAAAATTCCCGTCGTGTGTCGCGTCGCGCAGCTGTGACTTACGTCAGCGCATAATTGCCCGGGTGAAAAAAAAAAAATCAAAACACGAGTTATTTTTATACGGTGCCCATAAAGAGTCACCGTAATCACGCGAATGAGACATGCGGCGGGGAAACTGTCCACGCGACGAGCACGGATCGACGCGCACCACTCGGCGAGCTGACCCGCGGTTAAATGAAATGAGTCACGAATTCGTGTGTTCCAGGGAACAGTGGGTAGTTAACAGCGTACGCGGCACTGACCGCAATGTGAATCGCACGCAGCTCGGTGACAACGGACTGTCACAAAGGATGTCCTCGTGCCACATAGCCTCGAAGAGAAACCACATTTTCGTTATCGATAAAATCAGTCGTCGAAGAACGATTTTTTTTAATGCTTAGATAAGTGCATTCAGGTCTGCGCAAAAGGTATTGTTAAAGCAGTTTTAAACAAAGGAAATTCTTATTAACGGTGCATAGATTTCACAAATTACGTAGGCAGGTATATATATATATATCAGTGGCGCATCCCGCCAAAGAAAAAGGGAAAAAGAAATTAATGTAATCACGTCTGAAGTAGTCCAAAATGAACAGCTTAGTAAAAAAAGGAAACTAGGTTTCATTTTTTAAATCAATTTTTATAATTACCTAATGAATTTTAATGAGTTTGCGTTAAAAATATTTTCATCCAATCGACACGGCTCCCACCAAGATTGAATCCTGAGTGCGCTACTGATGTGTATTAGTCAAGAGAATCGCAGCACTGTCGCTCACATTCTCTATGCATCGACCAGAATCGTTCGTGAAAGTTTTATCGAAGACTGCTCCTATGCCAACACCCGCGAAACGATTTCGGACTACCAATGAGTAAGGTCGGACCCATGATGCATCGATGGCACAGAAAATGATGATTGTATTCTGCTCACCTCGGGTCGTTTGAAATTCATACAATAAAATCGACGTCGGATTGACGAAGCGCTGACTTCCATATGGTGTATATACCAGTAGCGGATTCGTCACACCCCATTCAGAAAGCCTCGGACCTGTAAGACCCCACAGATGACATTCGCGGATCGGTGACATCCGATGAAAGATGACCTAGGGTTCGGAACAGCCTTTGAATTCTAACGAACTCGTGATGTCCTGGATGTAAGGTTCGGGGACTGGGTTCTGGAGTTAAGCTCGAGGATTGTCTACCGATTCTCATTTCCGTATTCAGTCTCGTGAATGTATAATAGGTGTGTTAATTGTCTCGATATAAAGCCAAAAAGTAACTCTGAAGGGGATAGGTCTGGGCGAAGCTCTTAGGTGATATGAAGACCTTTAAAAATCATAAATGAAAGAGTAACCCAAGAAATAGCCCCTTTTTTGTCCCACGATTTTGGAACTGAATTTTGTGCAAAATGACAGCTTATAATTAGACATCGTTGACAACGTTGAGGTGACAATTAGTTTCTGAGATATGGGAGGTGAAAGAAGTGAAAATGTATGGACGCTTCGATGTATGGACTTTTATGTCAGTCCGATAATTTAAAGAATTGTTCCCACTGGTTTTGCTGACTGCTAACAACGAATTTGAACTTAAAATTTCAAAATTCACGGAAAAAAATTAAATGACCGATTCAACATATTGTGGACGATATATTAAAAACGCACCTACTACACAGCATTTATATTTTTTAATTTTTATTTTTCTTTCGTAAATTTTGAAAATCTAAGTTCAAATTCGTTATTAGCAGTCAACAAAACACCTGAAAATAATTGTTTAAATTATCGGAATGACATAAAAGTGTATACATCGAAGCGTATGGGCTGACGTGTTAAAAATTTATTTTTCCTATTTTATATGGTTAGTATAGAACCTATTGGAACACGTTATTTCTACTAATTCAATTTCGAAAAAAATGTGGATTAGTCCATTGTTGCTCTGACTGCCTCAATTGTCACCTCAACTTGAAAATTTGTCGTGATTGATGTCTCAACATAAGCTACCATTTGGCACAAAATTCAGTTCCAAAATCGTGGGGCCAAAAAGGGGCTAAAAAAGGCCTCATTTTTGGATCACTCTTTAATTCCCTTATAAAAAATATTTCAGCCATTTTAACAACAATTAATGGAGATATGGGTTTTTCTCAAAACGGTGTTTTTCATGACGTTGCACACGATACTTCAACTTCTAGTGGACCACTCAGGCCCATATTTTTTGTACACCTTCAGAAGATATACATATAGTTCTAGCCGGTAGCTGAATCGATTTGGAAGAGTTTTTCTTTCATATGTTTGAGGCCATTTAACCCTTTCGTTAAGAGCGCAGACTATAATCGGCACCGACGCGACGACCTGTGTGTACGATCGCCGATTTTAATTTAGTAAAATTATTAAATATTCTTTAAATGTTGCTCTTTTAACTGCAAAAGGTTCTGTAAAAATATATGCTTCCGCGTTTCCCAAAAAATTCACAAACATTCGTCTCTCTAGTTACAACCCCATAATTATTATTACATATGGCTGAAAATTTTTTCCAACTTACTGAAATGTTAATAAATACGTGTGGACAATGCTCATCGGTAAAAACCGTGTAGAGTAAAGGTAGGTCAAAGTTCGCAGCGGTGTTAGAGTTCGCACCATGCTAATTTCATGGTTTGAGTTGTGGCAGTTGCCAATGGTGATTGGCAGACAATTGTCAATCAAGGTAGAGTCACTAATGTCGAATTTCGTGGCTGTGTTTCGGTTTGTTATCTTACAATGCGGTAAGTACTGAATTCGTTAGTTCTGATGTAATATTCTCATGTTTGGGAATCAATATTATTCCTATAAATTGATCAGTAAATATTTTAATTAATATGCCGTCTGAAAGAGCTGAAATTCTTCTATTAAAAAGTGCTAATAGAAGTTTTCAATTCTCTAACAATACCTGCTATGTGGGGCAAAATTTCGCATTTGACACTTTTTGGAAATATTTATTTTATATAAGTTGTGACAGGTAAATTTACATGAAGTCACTGCCTATCAAATAATAAGGAATAGTAGTTATTTCTCACAAAACGATATGACTATCAGTGTAACACCAAGGATTTTAGAGAAGTCTAAACTTTAAGCGCGCACTCTTGCCCCACATTACTCTAATGTTGTTTTGCGTCGTTCCTAAAGAAAGTCTCAAAATTGGCCATCTAGACGAGAATACCCCCTTAAACGACCAAAAAGTCTAATCAGTTTTCACGATGCCTGCTGCAGAAGTTCAACGACTCTAATATGCAATCATATTCCAAGCACGCTTGCAATCAGTTTCCCCGATTGTTTTCCGGCAAATCGATTTTAATCGACGATAAGCACCGCCGCGATACGTAACATTATCGATGTCACAGCCACTTAAATTCAACGCCACGGATATAATTATCGCGCGCGCACCGCCAGCTATCATTCGCGCGGTCGTTAGGAGGCGATTGTGCGTGCACCACGCTCGTTTCCACGCGCTGTATTCAAGTTTAAATCAATCAATCCGACGCGTGTGCCACTTAGCTTTAGCAACATCCCGCCGCAGCGAAGTATCTGCCCTGGCCACGTGGGCGCACCAACGACAACGGAACTGCTCCAAGTCAATTGGCCGTCTCTAGAAGCAGGTAGATGGATTTCTCGCTGCTAGCACGCGTGCACACCGGTCGTGCCAGATCGTTGGACATTGTTTAACGCCGCGTTGCGTCGCAGCCGATTTCATAACCGTGAACACGTCTGGCTACTGCCGCGGCCGGTGACTTCGTTGCTGGCACAAGCGCGATCCTCTTACGTTCGATCTTCGTTCTCGTTCGCCAGTTGCGTCACTCGCAGATCTATCTTCCGATTTCAAGAAGTTTACGATCATATTCTCCCTTTACATCGCGCTGTTTATACAACTTCCATAGTAAATGTAAGTCTTCGGTGGTTTATCCGCATGGCAGTGGAAAAATCGACGAGCAAGAATTGTTCATCGATGACGCGTCTATTGAAATACGGACGGTATGATTATACCGCGGGCTGTCGCAACAGTGTACGAACCGAACCCTTGCCTCGATCTACGATTCTCTCGGAATGACAGTCCTGAAATGCACAATTACGGACTGATAATGGCCGAAGGACCGATGACAAATCGCTGAGTCGGGACTAGACGTGGCACAATCGTTCGTCATCGATGCTGACTTCGAATCAGTGGATATGGAAATGTAAGGATTAGTGATTCTCCGGCACGAGTCGCTGAAATGTACCCTGCTTTCATTCGAAGTACAGGATCTCTTTGCTAACCAAGGGAAACGCTTTCGTAACTGCAGTCGCAGTGTAAAAAGAGAAAAAATATATCGTATACCTAAAGTTAATATTATTCACACTTCTGTGTCTTTTTACTTATGAGTAATTTATTTAGACGCGCAGCTTACTATTATATATTTAAATTAATAAATCGATATTTGAAAGAAAATGCGTATTTTCGTTTTCCTGTCAATTTGACGGGTGCTCGTAGAAATGGGTGTATAGAAATATTCGTGGAAAATTACTGTTAGGATGAGACCCGAACCGTTTTAACGGATGGACTTCTAGAATTACGAAACTCGTATCGAGAAATTTATTCGGTGCTAATGACTCTTTAACGGCTTCACGGGCGGCGAGTTTTACGCGGCGAAAGCGAGGGGTTCATTGAAAACTAGAAGCAAGAAAATCATGGTTTTCTCTATTCTCCGGCGACGGGGTGTCAGCCATTTAGTTGCATGGGTTGCCTCGCGAGATAATGATATAATTATCGCGGGCAACTAAGAGAAACTGGACGTTGGACGCGCAGCTTGGTTTATGATCCTGAAATTGTAAGGCACGAGGAAAGTACTTTCGTTAGCGTCGTCTTCACGGTGGTTGGTTTCAGTTCTGCAAGCGAGAATCGCGGGGAAAGAATAGCAGATGCCTGGCTGCGCTTCGTGCCAGGTGAAAACGGCGCTGCGATCATCGAAGAACGCAATTTTTTACTTAATCAATATAACACAGTCCGCCTAATTAGAACGAAGCCGGGAAAGTACAGAATAGATCAAAGCAAGCTATCACTTTCTTACATAATCCGGCGTAAAGTAAATTACAACTCATAAAACTAGAGGAATAAAAGACGAGTAGCCTCTAACCACTTCATTTAATTTCTTTCCCTAGAATCACTCTTACATTTCCAAAGTGCGATAATTCATTCCCATCTCCACACACCCTGACAGTGGCGCACCTAAAGGGAGTGAGGGGCCTGGCAACCCCCAAAGAAAAAGGAAAAAGGATATTAATGTAACCACGTTCGAAGTACTTCACGAACTTTTTAAAAATAAAAGAAAATTGATTTTAATTCTTTAAATAAATTTTTGGAAACACCTAATGAATTGTTCCAACCCTCGGTTGTCACACCTACTTTTCCGAACGTCGTTGTCACACTGACCCTGTCAATTTTCAATCATTATTATTTAAAAACTATTTGTTAAATTAAGTCTAAAAAATTCTGCGATAATGTTTGAACATTGTAAAATATATGCCCATCGTTGCAAGTTTACATTTAAAGTGTCATAATGCATAAAAAAAATTTGAAACAATAAGAGTTTCGACAAAAATGTTTTTTGCTGAAAAAACCGCGGGTTAAGTTTGCATTAAAAATATTTTTATCCGATCATCTCGGCTCCCACCAAGATTGAATCCTAAGTGTGCTACTGCACCCTGAACATCCAACTTTGAATCCTTGGTTCGTTACAGAAACGATTCTAAAACTACAAAGGCGGCCATTTCCCACGAGCCCCTTGTCCCTGGCCGTTTTCCGGCCCGCCTTTTTACAAGCCCGCGAGATGAGCCCGGCCCGAGCGATGGTGCACGCGTGCATACACGTCGGTGCGCATATTCGCGGTGCATCGGTGCATACATGCGTGTCGGAGGAGCTGCAGCGCGCGGCGGTGCGGCGGCGGTGTAACAGCGGGCCCGTAGGTGGCTTAGTGATCTCATGTTTCATATTTATACTCTCATCTGCATATTACGAGCGGGGTGTGCCTAGGTGGCTGCTAGCCGCTCCGGTGTGCACTGACAGCTGGAATGCGCTGGATTAGATTGCCCCAGAGCGTTCCTCCTATACCTGCTGCGAATACGCAGCTCTTCGTCCCCTGCGACAGCCATCCTTCGTGGTGGGAAACCGTTTTCTCGCGTGACAGCTCCGGATGATAAATCTATTTAACCCAGCCGCCACCGGGGCCCCCCAATACACGCTGTTAAGCATTCAAAGAAATTACTTGGCCGTCCGTTTGGCAGTAGGTAAACGTCCCCTAAGCTTCCCCCTGTTCCCCCCTCATGTAAGAACTATCGTCTAAACATGGAACAGTTGCGAGAGATTCAGCGTCGCCCGGCGAACCATTTCTCGATTATTACCTAAAGCGTTACGTTACGACGGCTCCCCTTCGTTACGCGGGACCGGCGATTAACCTGTTTTCCACAATTAACGGAACCGCGTCTGGCTTTCAATTAACGGCCTCTACAAGGGTAAGATTCAGCCGACACGCAACCGGATAGACTTCGTAGCCTTAAAGGGAATACAATGTCGGGAGAGAAAGAGCAAGAGGAGGAGAGAGAGATCACCCGGCCGCGGACTATGCTTGTTTACCGAACGAACGCATATCGCGTGCAATTACATCGCAATTTGTTCTGTTGTCTCGAATTTCAATGGCAACGGAGCCTGCCGCTGTGCCTCAATATCCCCGATGTTAGGTAACAGGGTAGGCATGGTGGAGATCTTAATTTACATGAAATTTGAAGAAAATCGGTAAGCTGACGCACGGTTAGATTGTTATTTTTACCAGGACCACGCACTGAAGTTTGTAACGCTGCCCAGCGGCGTTCAGGCTGAAATCAAGACGGGAGAACCGAACGGCCGAATTCGTATTAGTGGCGGATCCGATTTCTCACGCGAGGAACGATTGCATCTAGAAGAATCATAAGAATATTACGGCTCCGCGAGCGGCCAGTGCATAGACCACAACGATTTTTCTGCCGGGCTCGTTGAACCGGAGTGAAATGTTACCTCTCCCTTGGTCGCTCCTCTCTCTTAACCGCGGTGTAATGTTACTACGCAAAGGTGCACTCCGTAAAGTCCCATAAAAGTTGCCGGCATCTAGCCTCTCGGAACGCTCGCTCATGGAAAATATGATTTTTTATCTGGCCCGAGACGTGACACGTGCAGGAATTTAAAATACAGCGGCCGGTACGCGCGGCCAACAAATTTACCTCATATTTTACTGGTAGCATGGAGGAAAGATACGGAAATTGAGTAACTTATTGACGAAAGCAATGGGGACTATTGCAAAAGTAAGTAGATTGAACTATGGAGAGATTTTACAGGTCTGTCTTGGGGATCAAGGAGATCAGGAACGATAAATTATTTCCTTGACGTTCAATCCCAGATTGCTTTGGATTAAATACCGAATTAGCCGACGTGATGAGGCACAAAGGAGCTGAACCCCAATTTCTTTTAACCAATGGTAATTAAAATTCATTAAGTCCCACTCCTTGTTTGACGAGATTGCGATCGCTCTATTAAAGTTCGTCTTGCAATTTAATTGACGTGAAACACGGAATCTGAAGAAAAGGGGGCGAATGTCTGGAGCTGGGAGCAGGATTGTCTAGCTGGAATCCCCGGAGACGACCATCCGCTCCCTTTCTCTTGCTAGGACGACGTCGGTAGAAATTTCTCTTTCATTACTTCCAAAACGACTGTAATTACGCGGGGAATATCCTCCTGAAGAACATTTCGATGATGAAGCAGGATGCTTATTGTCCTCTCGTAGATTGAACCCTAATACGTGCCTGTTCATCTGGCTCTTAAAGGTGAATGCACTGATCGTGCCGAGTAGGATAAAGTGCTTGGTAATCGAATTTTTGCGCTGCCGCATGCTATTTATTAAAAGTAATTTGGATGAAGAAAGTATTGAAATTAGGGCTGGGACTATTTGTCGAATTTTTCGGTATTCGAATATTTGAATACTTCAGTTACTTAATTATTTGTTGAATATAATTCGAATATTTAAGTATTCGAATACTATTCGAATATTTAAGTATTCGAATACTCAAATATTCGAAGTTTATTCGTAGCATTCGAATACTTGTAAAATATTAGAATAGTCCCAGCCCTAATTGAAATAAGAAGTACCTTTCGTTTAATCGAGAAAAGTAATACTATTTCACCTGAGATTCCATTTAGGAAAAAAATACCTAATGCTTTTAAATATCTACTTATTGTTAGGTAATAAAGAATTAGCTCATTTCGCGTGCAATAAGATTGTGAAAGTAAATTCGATTTAATTATCCTGTAGGATCTTGTGCCACTTAATATAGAAGCCACCTAAATGAGGAGCGAGCAGGAATGCTAATGAAGATGCTAACGCCGTCCGGCGCAAACCGTACAAAACAAAGCTACAAGCTCCTCTTGAAACTGTCATTACACAAGGCAGTAACAAAGTCGAGAAAATTAACTTAACGACCTGCCTGTTTCCAGCTAGAAGCAGGAAGCGCTGTTCCAAGCAGAAGCAAGAGTGGAAAACGTTATTGCTGGCTCGTAATGAAAAATGAAGACACACGAAGAGGCAAGGTACACAATTTCTCTCTCCATTCTTCCCCTTCGAGCGAGCTAAATTAATTGCACCAAGCTAATGAACCTATTCCGCTCGAGCCATACAATCCTTTTCATCCTCGATACGTTCACTGAACTCTCCAATCGTCGCGGGGATGGTCCAGTCAATTAATTGCGCGAAATTAACGAGCTGGCTGGATAGATGCGACCGAGCCAGCCTCTCCAAACAGGCCGAACCCCCTTTCACCGCCACTCGAATGAAAGTGTACACTTTTTAAACCTCAGGACTCTTGTACCTCGTGTTGCTCGTGGTCCACTTTAAGTATCGCCTATTCCTTTCTAACCATTTTTCGAGCTATCGATGAAGATGAACGTTACGCTCCACTTCACTGAATTCTGGACATTGAGTTCCCACTTTTTGCATCGCTCCAAGGAGATGCGTTTCCTAAGAGGGATATATTAAATATGTGTTTCACTGAAACGTAGCGTAGCTCGGCCAGTAAGAAAAAGGGACATCGATGAAAGGAACTCACGAAACTGTAAAATTTACAGATCTTGTTTAGGGCTGGGACTATTCGAATAATTTTATATTCGAATATTTTACAAGTATTCGAATAATTTAATATTCGAATATTTTACAAGTATTCGAATGCTACGAATAAACTTCGAATATTTCAGTATTCGAATACGTTAATATTCGAATAGTATTCAAATACTTGGATATTCGAATATTATTCGAATACTTGGATATTCGAATTATATTCACCAAATAATTGAGCAACTGAAGTATTCGAATATTCGAATACGGAAAAATTCGACAAATAGTCCCAGCCCTAATCTCATTCTGGTACAGTGAATTGGCTCGAGTTCTATACGCCCCAAGTTCGTTCGATCGGCCGAAGGGCCTGGCAAGTATCTGGAAAGCGATGTAGTTGCTGTCGAAGGCAGAATAAAAGTGGACGAACGCACAAAGACAGAGGAAGTCGAGTAGGAAAGGGGCGAAGGGGAAGGGACGCTAGAAAGCGGAGGTGTGCTCTTGCTAAGCAAAGCATGCAAGTGTCCCACAGTGGAACTAATGGCGGTGCCATTAATATAACTTTGCCTTAGCTTAGATGCAACCGCGGTTTGTGTACATACGCGTTTTGTACCAGCGAGGAGTGATGCATGGCACGACGCGATTCACGGTCCTCTTAAACGTCACAATGCAGCCCGTGGGATGGGGACATTAATCCTTTCGCCGACTTTAGCGTCTCGTCCCCGCGCTTCCCTCGCGGAGTAGCTTAGACTCTAGCGCGACTCGTGCTCAGCTCGAAAGTAAGGACTCCGCTGCTCCTGGGGCTCGAGCCTCCCGTATAAGAGGATAAGAGGAGTTTCGTTACTCGTTAACGTTTAAGCACGTCACGAGAGCCTAGAGAGGCTCGATTATTCACGAGGGAATCCTTATTATCCCCGTACGTCGCGTATGATAGGCGCATCCTGGCCCTAGCCTGGATCCAACGGTGCACCTTGTGCGGGGCGAATGATCATGTTAAGTATTTCAATTCTATGGAGTTTCAGTTATAATGGGATACGAGTCTCGGGTAAGAATACCTGTGCGTCGACCTAGAATTAAGTCCAGAGTTATGTGGTTCAACTGTAGGTGCAGAGTCTTCTAATAAATAATTGTCACGAGAGTACTACACCTCGTAACACCTGCTCGTAAGGGGTCTCTCTATTTTGACGGGTTGAAAAGAAGCGCGATATTTGGGACTTCTTTTAAGAGAAACCCTCAAATTATATTAATTGAGGCAGCCAGAGCAACAACGGACCAACCCACATTAAAAATTTTTTTTTTTTCCTATTTTATATGGTTAGTAGAGCCTATTGGAACACGTTATTGCTACTAATTCAATTTCGAAAAAAAATGTGGTTTAGTCCATTGTTGCTCTGCCTCAATTGAAAACTTTACATATTTAGGCAACATTAAAAAAATTAATTAAAAAACGGGACCTAAAATTTTAAACGCGTTTTTTGCAAAACGATGTTTTTCAAATTGGTTAGCATGTCTCGTTGTTACTAAAACGATGTCGGTTTTTGCAAATCTAGACTTCTGCGACTTTAAAAACCAGCGAATTTTTTTGCAGACACCGATGTCTGTTTTAGACGCTGCCATTTTTTCTTTACTTTTCAGTATTTCTCATTTATTCTAGTTCAGACGATAGCCACGCTCATACATATTACACAAATTTTTAAATGTTCTATTTTAGACAACTACAATGGCTGGTTTTATGCTAACCATGCGCATGATTTTTGTAAGGCGCTCTATTTGAAGCACTATAACTCCGGATATTCATATTTCACATTCTCTAAAAATTTGCAAATAAAAACCCAAAGCTGAAAGCAAATATATTCAACGGTTTTGTTTTAAAAATTCCCAAAATTTTATATCATTTCTCATTCCTCAAGGTAGCGAGACCCTTTAAAGTGCTATAAAAAAAAAAGTGAATCAGCGATACCGTGCAGTCACTTTTGACGCAAAATTCGGGCACAGATGGCAGAGATCCGACTGTGGAGAAGACGACTCACGGCAGAACACACACATATCTTGTCCACGAGGGAACTTAATCCCATCTGGGATACGAGTCCCAAGATGAAACGGCCGACACCGAATTCGGGAGAAAATCTCAGATACATTCTCGAGATAGAGCTTTCGGCGCGACACTTAGCCGCGAACGGAGCGTGAAATCCCAACGTGTGCGTGTTCCCTTGGCTAAACGCGCTCTTCTTCGGCAGCTGCTTGTCCGACACGGGAATCAGATGGAAACAAGTAGCCGCGTTCAACGAACCACTTCGGCGAGCCCCAAAAAGACGAGGAGCTTCCCCATCGACATGGTAGGCGTCCCATTTTCGGGGTTGTCGACGTTAATACCACGAAGAAACATGTCACTACCAGTCTACTGTTTTAGAAGCTCGTAGATCCTGTTTAGCTTCTGGGGACTTTAAACGTCGCGCATCGCGTTTCACGTCTACCTGAATTCTACCCACTTCGGTTCACTGAGGACTTAGGCTTAACGACAAACTTCTGCGCCTAATTCCATACAAAGCTTACACCTTTATATATTTATCTCTTATCCTTATCAAACTGTGAAAGATGGAGCAAATTAAAGGGCAAGGAAAGGTAATACTTTTGTCTATAAAATGTGAAATTTTCATTAAAAAATTCGGAGAAGAAGCTGCGTGGTAGCTGTTTCCGTACAATGGTTTCACTTTTCACATTTTCAGTCATAAAGTCTACTTCTATGTTCCAATGCCCCCTTTTATAAAAAATTGAAAAAAAAATGTAATCAGCTACCAAAAGTACTAGTTTCGTTTGTCCACTTGAAGAATATTTTCCTTTTTTGTTTCAGATGAAAAGCATCGAGGATACGATGGTTGCCGCAGACGTCTTTTTTTTTTAAATCTGTGGCGCCATATGTACCTAATGCATATTTTTGACTAAAGAAACATGTTTCTTAAAGCTTATAACTTTAATAAACTTCATGGGAAAGAAAAAGTCTCAAATTTCAATTTGTTTCTTTGCAATTAATTGAAACAGACATGCTTCATTTTAGACAGCAACAACTAGTACCCTTAACCCAAAGTAACGTAGCGAAAATTCGTTTGAAAGATCAAGGATGATTAAGTTTGCACGAATTCATCGTCGGGGGAGTTAAACGAAAGCTTAATAGCCAGTTGGAATCACGTTTGAATTGACAAGTTGGAAGGAAGCACGGTCGTGCATACCTAGAGGAAGATAATCACGGCGGAGTTCATTCCTAGAATAACATCAGAGATGGACCCGGCGTCATTGTGAAGGGGGGGGGAACGGTGTCCGAGGGGAAGCGGATACCCAGCTATTACAAGAGGATTCGCTGCGGGCAGAGAAGATATCTGTTGCATACCTCGCCTAGGACGATCGGGTTCATTGTTGGGCCTAACCTTCGATAAAGCCTTTGTCCCTGTCGCTTCTTCTCCAACGTCCGCCGGCGGCCATTGTTCCGAGTCGGCGTAATTAGTGGACCTTGGGGGATAATCTCTTCGTTCAGCGACTCGTGTCTGAACAGGGAGACACGATCCTTCATTCGTGACTTTTCGAATCGTTTGACGAGGCAGATAAGCCCCGCGGGCTCGGATGAATGCAGCGGTAACCTCGAGGTGTACCTCTTGTTAGCGGAGATGCCACAGATTAAAGCGACGCCCGATGCGCGATTCTAATTTCTTGCGAAGCGACCGCCGATACGAATCGACGCGCAATAAATATGGAGGTCCGATTTACGATCTCTACTCGCGGGGCGGCGCGCGCGAACGCTTGCTTAATGAGAACAAATGCGTGTAACAGAGGAGAGCCCGCTTTTCTCACATGTTTACCAGTCGGCCGATCCCCCACCTCGCGCGGCTGAATGAAATTCGCCGTATAAATAAAAAAAAAAGAAAGAAAAGAAGAAGAGAAGGAATTAATTGCCCGTCGCTCCTCGGGATCCCTGGGAGAAGCGGTTAACGAACAGCCCCGCTATTTATGATACATCAAGCCTCGCGCAGATTTATGACAAACGCGAGCACCCAGCCGAACGACGCCTACGTAGCGGATAGGATCCCGAATCTCGCTTGGGCATCAATATTCCCCAGTTTTATTTCGCGGTTTATCCGAGCCGCGGATCTCCGGCGCAAAGCATCGCCGCGTCCGTCTAATTACATTCTACTTTGTTTCGCCGCGTCCAAATGTAGCCCGGCTTTGTAGCCCGCTTTTGGATGAAAATAATCTGGCCGCGGATCTGCGGCAGGGTCCCACGATTTCTACGGTCGTCCGCCGCGTTCATTAGTATCAAAAGATCCCCGAGCCACGAGGAGCACGGTGCCATGAGAAAATAAAACGAGATAACAAGGAAAACGGAAAGCGAGATAATAGGGAGTCGAAAGAACGCGAGAAGGATCTCGAGGAGGAGAGGCAGCCCACGAGCGGAGATAACGCGGAACCGAGCCGCTGCCACCCGTATTATCGGAACAATCGAACATCCTTTAGCGGAGGAAACGATCCACAGAAGTCTATTATCTGTTCGAGTGGCACACGAGCTTTGGGGGTGGATTTAAGCGCGGAGGAGTGGGGGCGTTTGGAGAAATATACGACCACCTGAACTCCAAGTTTATGCAGGATCGTTCCAGGAACTGTGAGCTAAAGACTAACTCGATAAAAGAAAGACAGAAGGGATTGATAGGATGATACGATGATATGATGGTGGTAAACAAGGCTTCCAGTTTCTTCTAATTAGTGGAGGTGTATATTTTTTTCCAGGTCCATAGAGAAAAATTTACTTTGACAGGTGTTCGAGTTTATGCTTCGGTCAAATTCGTAGAGAACATGCATATTGAAGGCCGTAAGTAGGCTGGACCCGTGAACATGCTTGCTTGATACCCATCTCCATAATAATTCGCTTCTTGGAAGCTGAACCGGCTCGTTTGCAAGTAATCCTTTCTTAGTAACCTTGGAATAAACGATCCATCCCAATTTGGCGATTCCCCGAATACACGCGTGCTCCAAGTGATCACGAAAGTCGTTGGAATTCCATTCGTTATAATGTTTGCATAAACAGATTGAAAAGTGGCTTTGATTTTCCTTACGCGTTCGAATGAAAAATGTCTAAATCCTTCACCTATTGCGCATTGTTTGCTATTCTTATGCTACGATCTATCAACTATCGACGACAGCCATTCAATTTCTAGCAATTTAAATCGCAATTCCCCTGTTTACTGACACCCCAATTAAACGAAAGCTTGCAGAACATTACACAAAGAGTTCATTAGCTGCTGCTATTATCCGATAGAAAACGAGGAACTTTCAGCCAATTTAAAGCGAATACTTTCGATATCGTGACCCTCTCTCCCGTGCAAAGAACAATGCTTACCCAGCAGAAACGCATCGTCGATCATTAATCAATGCCCCGAGAAAACATTCGAGCCTATTGTACACTAGTGCCGCACAAATGAACTCGTTGGTTCGGAAGAAACGAACGGGACGCCTTGGAAGAGCATTAGGTAGTCTGAGCAAACCTTAGTTGATTTCAACTCGTGGATCGTCGAAAGCTTGCGTCGCGACGTTTCAATAAGATTTATTACAGCCGCGGATCGGAAATCGTCGATTATTATAAATGATTTACAATTCGAATTCCTTATCGCCTTCGCGAGACACGATCGCGGCACTGCAGAGGGCCTTGAAATCCTGTATTATTGAATTTTCGAACGACGAAACGCATCATTAGAAATGTCCAAACATAGGGTAAACGCACCAATAAATGAACACTTAAGGCTAATGAATGAACACTTTTATAAAATTATGTTTGCAGCGCGATTGATTCCACGTGTTGCAAAAATTGTTTGGATATGAAGCGAGAAATTAGAAGAGGTCTCTAATTAATTAGTTGCTTATTTTAATAACTTATTTTACTGGGTTTAGTAAAAAACGTCCATTTACTGGTACGTGTTCAGTTACTGGTACATCCACCCTGGTTACGATAGAACAAGAATATTCGTTGCAAAATTTAACAGCTACCCATACAAAAATAGAAGCGTTGCGTTGCTCGGTTTGTATAAATAAAGAAGATTAATTCCAGCGTCGCGTCCTAAGCGTTAGACCAAGGTGTGGAGCTGCAACAGCAACGAATACAAATTGCAACGATCGTGCAGGATCTCGGTATCTCTTACCGAGGCACAGAAAATACATATTCATCCCCATAGTGCTTAACATTAACGCACGTTTCAATCGGCGGTCTTACACAGCTCCGTCTAGAAGCATGTGCAAACACAGCTCTGATCTGATACAAACGGTCTTCTCGTTTTTATTTCACGTAAGAAGAATTTGTAGAGCGGTGAAGCGCTGTCGATTTCGCTGAGCCCTGAGTGACTACTCATTCACGATGAATTGGCTAATCGAAACTAATTCCCTTCAAGACAAGAGAAAGCCCCGCTCAGCAATCTTGCAAAGGTCATATTTCTCGCTGAGAACTACATAATCTCACGCACGTTGAACGGATCGATCATCTGCACGGCGAAGATTACTGTTAGGCTCGCTTCATCAGGGTTACTGTTACGAATAACTTTATCCCACGCATTCCCTTCGTATGAATCTCCAAGACGAGCGACCCAGATGCGAGCCGAACGGTTGGCCTAGCTCCGATTCACCCGGTTCTGTATCATTAATCGCCACTTCTGAGACAGAGCGCAGAATGCAAGGCAGACTATTGCGCCATTCCAACCTTCGCCGCTCGGCGATCGGAGGAAGACGCCGCGATCGGATCTTTGCATAGGATCGGTGCAGTACCTTGTTGCCGGAATACGGTGAACGGAAGATCAGCTTTGTGGGAATGGAGTAGATCCTTGGGAGTTAATGATATAATCGAAGGTGACTTCTCGCCGACTAGTCGCCGACTCCCCACTAAACCGGTGATTACGGCAGTGTTTTGCGCGCAGAGGAAATATTATTTAGAATTTTACGATCGTTATATGAGCTAATAAAACCGCTCAACTGTTTTGGTAAAAATCGCCAAGTCCTGAACACTTTTTATTCACATTCTCCAAGTGTTAGAACTTCGACAGCGAATATGATTCTCTTTATAGGGTAGATGCATCATTTGTGGCCACTTTAAGGATTTCAGTGTTACAATATCTTTACTATTAATGTCTAAGTTACTATTAACTAGAGAAATCTTTAAAGAATTAAGAAAATTAAAAATATAAGAAATCCATTTTTCACCGTTTGTGGCCACTTGCCACTTTTCGCGTAAGCAATAAATGTAACCTTATATTTCTGGTGGTATACTAAACAATATATTTACGGTTTGAAATTCTACACATAATTATGTGTCTGCAAGCAATTTCGAGCTAAAAAACGCGATAATTATGCACATGGGCAAAAATGGTACAATGGCCACAAACGGTACATCTACGCTTTGTATAAAATGATTCAGAATTTCGACCGTAAAGAATTTTTTTTTAAATTTTAAAAGTAAATGTTATCGGCGCACAGGTTCTGTCTATTTTTAAGAGTAATTAAATAAAAGCTGTTTTGCAAATTTTACGATTAAATTTCCAACGTTCGGTCAGTATTGCGACCATTATCAAGGAAAGAATTAAATCAAGAAGAAAACTGCGTTTGCTTTTATAAATTTAACACGTATTAAACGTGCGAACGTACCAATCGGTTGGAGAGTGATCTTTATATGTATAATATAACTATGCAATACGCTAATCTGCAATTCGATGAGGTGGACCTTTTGTCTATTCAGTCATTTAAACAATAACACGATTGTTTACTTAATAGTCACTTAGTTTTAGATGGTTTAGGCTCTATTTCATGAATTTTAGGTAGTTATTTGTATACTAAGGGGTTTCCCGTAAATTATTATAATAATAATAATATAAAGTAACATTTTCTTTATATTGGCCAGAGGCAGTGGCGGATTTAACAGGGCGGTCGATAATAAAAAAGGCCCCTGCTCAGAAGGCCCCACAAGGCCCCATTCTTAAAAAAATATGATTTTATCCAGCACTATATTTTTTTTATATTTTCTTGTACACTGTAAGTTTTAGTAAAGCACCTCTTCATTTCCCCCAAAAATGGGCCCCTCAGAACGTTTGCCACCTGGGCCTTTTTTCTTAAATCCACCACTGGCCAGAGGGGGCAGAATAAACTAATACAAGGAGTGAACGTTCGCCAGCAAATTTCTCAGAAAGTTCGCAGAAAAATGCATCGAGCCGCAGCGCGAGTCGCGATGCTATCGATTGAATACAATATCCTCGATTGCGTTGCCGCGCGAACTTCGCCTCCCATGGTTCCAGCGGCAACGCGAGTCGCGTCGAACGTCGCGGATACATCACTTCTGTCGCAACCGGCGATTTTTACCATATCTCCCGATTAATCCCCGCGTCGAACGTGTCCCCCGTTAAATAACTTGAAACATTACCATGGAAACGGCATGAGATCACGGTTAATTAGCAAGCGTGGCACGTAACGTGTCACGTTTTTCCCGGGAAATCGGCGGGCACGGGCAGGCCTTTGGTACGATTTGCAATGCTGATGCGCCTCCCCCGTCCGCGTGACTCTTTTACAGCTGGAGTTTTTTTCCCCCTCCCCCCCCCCCCTCCTCGACTCTCGCGTGCAACAAGCCCGGGTAGGGGAGGAGAGGTTCGAGCCTCCCTGCGGATCAGGATGCGCGCCGCGGACAGGATCTTACGCTCGGCCATCGATCACGCCGATTATGAAACGGTACCTCTCCTACGATGATGGTTTTGATCCGATCGGCCATCATTAAACACCCCGGAGTAAAGTCGCCGTTGCCGTGTGCAGCCGTGCGTGTGCATCGCGATCGCGGCACCCCGGTCAGGTCGCACCTACACCCAGAAGAGGAGCCTCGGCCGCGCGGCATTAAGCGCCACAAATCAAACAACGTATCATCTTGTTGCTCTTCCGCATAGTCACGCCGCGCGGCGCACATTCTCGATTCCGTGGCTGGGATTCTTCTGGGCTCGGATCGGCCACGGGGGCGAGCAGGGGACGGAGGACAACGTCGCGGTTGCGACAAAGTATAACGACCGCGAGATGATTTATCGACGGCGGGCGCGGTGCCTGTTGCTGGCGGAGGAATGAGGCACGAGCGGGACGAACGTCGGTTTGTACCGTATTGTCGCTTGTTTGTTGCCAGGGAACAAGAGGAATAGGAAACGAGCCAGCCAACGGACCACACATAAATAGCCCATAGACGGGGAAAAAGTTTCTCGCCGCGGGGATGTACGAAGAGGAGGGCGGAGGGCCTCGACCCTTCCAGAGGAATCCAACGATCAATGGGGGAAAAATGGGGAAGACATCGCGGGATGCCCCGAGTGCCTGTGGAGTCTTCATAGTAACGACGAAGTGACACAACTCGGGGAGTAGTCTGTCACAGTAAACCATTTTCTACTTTTCACAGCCACCGTATTAGTTTGAGGTAGGGCTGGGACTATTTGTCGAATTTTTCGGTATTCGAATATTCGAATACTTCAGATGCTTAATTATTTGACGAATATAATTCGAATATCCAAGTATTCGAATACTATTCGAATATTTAAGTATTCGAATAGTAGTCGAATAATAACATTCGAATACTCAAATATTCGAAGTTTATTCGTAGCATTCGAATACTAAATATTAAATTATTCGAATAGTCCCAGCCCTAGTTTGAGGTACTAGTCTTTGATAAATACACTCTGAGCCACGCTTTCAGCAATCTCCCATCGTCGCTGACCCGTTCTATTCGTCAGAATTCAACGCGGCTGAATGAAATTCCCCGGCTACCATATTTATTAACCGAGACATCAATTCTCGCTGCCTGAACGACATAAAATATTCGCGAGGCGAATTCTAGAACCGATCCCGTTTCTAGCTAACCCGAGATTCGCATACCGGCGAGTAAGAGCCGGCGTAACCTACATGCTTCTCGAAAATAAATCATTACCAACCGTGAGAAAGAGCGGCGGGTTCTCGGCAGAATTCGAGAGTGGACACGTTCATATCTTCCTGTTCCCCCTGAATAAAAACTTCGCGGCTATGAAACGGTCACGTGAATTTTGCATAACTTCCCCACTGCGTTACGTGTGATAAGGAAACCAAACGCTTGACAGACAGTTATAGCTACCTGTTAGATTACTTTCCACTTCGTAGATTAGAGTAGAACGTGGTAGCAGAGTGGAGGAGAATGGTTTCAGGTAGTCCGGCGAAGGAACGTGGAGAATTTCATTCCAGATGCTCGCCGCGAAATCTCATCATCGCGATGGGCTCGCCTCGATAATTCGACTAAATGTTAAGCGCTCGATTTACCATGCACTTTTCGCTAAAAAGTAATCGCTTTAATTTCAGGGGAACGCTCCGCGAAGGCCACTGGCACCGAGGGCACGCCGCAACGCTCCCTCAAAATTACACGTTCGAAAGGGACGAAAAAATTAGGTGGTCCGGGGAAGAGCAGAAAATCGTGCGATGCACGTGCAGAGCTACCTGACGCAGGTGATTCACGGCCACTCGAGAGCTAATTTAGATCAGCGGATCGATAGGTTGCTCACTGGTTGGTGGACCTCACGTGCAACGTTACGCTGCTTTCGCTTTTTCGAAGCGGATCGCTGCGCGCGATAATGCCTTTCGTCTGGCAACAGGCGCGCCAGCAATTTCGAATGTACAGAACGCTCTTCGACTGTAGAATCAACGAAGATCTCGCGCAGAAGAGGAATCCAATCAACAAACCTCCCTCAAATATACTCCACAGAGATACAAATCGTTGGAGAAAATGTAGGTACAAATTCAAGAGGCTGATAAAATTTGCAAAAGCCTTCAACTCAATCCTGCCAATCTCTCCTTTCGATCTTTCCACCACTTTTATGGCATGGGGGCTGCGGTACTGGTCTAGCAAGCAATCGCCAGCTGTCTCAATGAATGACAATTCATAACGCAACCTGACAATGAAGGCTGTTTGACATTAACACGCACGCAGCCGTGTAATATCGCAGAAAAAGAAAGGGAAGTAGTGGTAAATCGGAGTTGACCTTGGGGCAGCCACGGGAGAGATCATTTTTCTGTGATTTGCGTGTAAGTGTTACGCGATTCGTTCTCCCTAAGCAAGGTGGCAACTAGGGAATTCAATCCCGGGATCCCGGCTGTTTTTTTTATTCTAAAACTCCCGGGATTTGATATATCAAGTTATAACTTATCCCGAGAATTTCGCGAATTTTTAAAAACGTAAATTACTTTATGAACAACTGAAAAATATAAAAATGAAATCCAAAAATCAGTCGGGATCCCGGGATTAAATTCCCTAGTGGCAACGTATTCCCTCGTTAACGCGCGAAAATTTCGTTCCCCTTCAAATTTATCGCGCTCGGGGGAGGCGATTCGTAAGTCACCGTTGCAGAGAAGAGGTTCCCCGAAACGGGAACGCAGACACAATAGATTACGGGTTCATGTACGCTTGCGGCTTCATTGTGGGCGACGATGAAAGCAGTTCTTGCCGGATATGGGCGCCACTTCCTGTTCCTATCCAGGACTATTTCAGCGCAGGAGGTCATCGGAAGCTTTGCCGTCCAAAGCCTGCCCCGCGATGATGAATAACCCGGAATTCAATGAAACGGAATTACCTAAACTGGTTTACAGACACGGGGACTGCCATAATCGTTCGTGGGACAACGGCCTTAATGAGGTTACATTAGCGCGTAATTATCTGAATGCCTGCCACTAATTCTCGGGCAGCTTGATTTCTTCCGCAACAGATTCTTTATAGTCTCTTATAATGTGCCTAAGTAAGAATGTAGAATCTTGATGAGAATCTAATTATTTGCAAGATTATCGAAATCAAAAGCTGAAATGCACAGAACAAGTTCAAAGGAACTATAATTACGTTATTCTTCGCACAGTCTGACCCAACGTCCGCAACGACACAATAACGGGACGTTTCAATGGGCAGCGCATAATCCGTGACTATTTCTCCGACGGAGTGATCAGAGTGCATCTATTTGGCGCGCAGATTTATCTCGCGCGGCTCTCGCGATATAAATTGCGAACAGTCTCCACAGCTGATTATTTATAACGCAACACGCATGGCAGATTGGCGTGATTAATGTCGCTAATGATTTACCCGGGGGACATCGTGGGAATAAAATACGCTGCCTTCCTTATTCGGATCAGCCGGGCATTCTCAAAAGCATCGAAAATCCCAGCGACCAGCTTAAACGAGGGAATACTAAAGCCTATACTTCATTTGACTCTTCCCCCCTTCAAATAACATCCCATGAGTGTTAAGTCACCGATTGCATGGTGTAAGAATAACACCCCAACGCTCTGCCCGTGTTCGTCAAATTATAATGGACGCAACGCTAATGGTACGACCAGAAAGAGCACGTTACGACCCCGATTACGTTTAAAATTCCAGCGAGACCACGAAGCGAAAGATTGCTCGACGCCGATGGAAACTCGAGTCCCGCGATTTCCCGCCGCAGAACCGGCGGATGCGTTATTTTATACGTAATAATGATAGGCGCTTTAAGGTCTGCACGAGCGGCGGAGATTCCATCGCGGCGGGCACGAATTATTATAAAAAGTTAGAACCAGTTCCACGATGACCAATACCGCGGCGGTATCGAGCTAACGTACTATTCATAATATTCCATCACTTGGAAATACCTCATCCATTCCCGTCTTCCCCCCAGGCACCTCCATTATCCTTAATTATCCGCAACCTAGCGACCGTGCAGCAAAACTCTGAGAACGCCTCGGTGTACTTTGCTTTTCCAGGCCCTTTAGCGGGCAGGCTCGCGCGGGATATCGAGGAAGGATGTTAAACGATAAACCGCGTTTCTAAGCATCGATAAATTTCACCCCGTGAGCCCTAAAAATTAGCGTTATTAGATAGCCGTTCACCGGCACTTATTTACGATCCTAATAACGCATCCACTCGAATCTATTGCTTTCGGAATCCTCGCGCGTACAGGGAAGTATGGTGGTGAAATATGGCGGGAAGTATGAAGGAGCATAATTGCATCTACGAAGGGAACGATCTTCTAGCCAATTCGCGTTTGAAAAATATTTCACCTTGAAGGAAGTATTGAAATTGGTATCCTTCGGTGGAAGGTCGCCGCGGAGAGTTATTCTTGTGATTTCAATTTTCGAGAAATTAGATGTTTTAATGCCAGGTTGAAGTACGAGGTAATAATTCGCAATCAGCAGACACAGAAGAAACCATAACCATTGTCAACGATGCCCCGGCGTTTAACATCTACTCAGGCGTTAGATCGAAAGACAAACGAGGCAAAGGCTCGCCAAGGCTTATCCTCTACGGGACGAGCACACATCGTGCGCGTATAAGCGCAGGAACACTAACGATTATTTACAACATTTTGTTAGAACGGAACACCTTCCTCTAATAGCTTACTCCCTCTTGCGCAAGCTCATTATTCTTAATTATCTACAACCAGTTATCCGCATTGTAAAACTCCCGGTGAAACAGGTTTTCGGGTACGCGTAGCCTCCATTCTAGCTGAATAAATTAAAACCCCTTATCAATGATCACGATATTTAAACGCAACCAGATCGAATGATAGGAATATAAGCTTAGCCGTGACGGGGAAGTTAGAACGTCGCGAAAAAAGCTTCTAATTCTGTCTTTCCTCCGGCGTTAATTACACGCAGCACTTTTAATACCAACGGTTAATAACAAAAATGAAAAGCTTGCAGCAACAGAGGTGCAACTCCATCTTTACCAGCTTCAAGTCAACTGGAAAAAACTGTTTATAACTGAGAATACTAATTGAGAAATATAAATTTTCACACAATAAGTAGTAGTTATTGAGTTGATAAGTTTTTATTTCTATTTCTGGCGAATTATTCAAGTCTGGAACTGCACCTGTCTTGCACCAAAGAGTAAAAAATCGGTCGCTTTTTGATAACTATGCACACTAAGGAACAGATTTGCTGCTTTTTTAATCTAATATGTAAGATATACGTCGAAATTTGTTGTAGACCTAATATTTTGCCTTTTTCAGTGGCAAAAGAGCAGTGTACAGTGGATTCTGGGGCTCAACTGATATATTGTACATCACTGGTTAGGTGCAAGAAAGAGGCAGATCCGGATCTGCATTCGTGTTGCACAAAACGGTAATGGTTGCAAGTAAAAAATTTGCAATAAATTGCTCATTTATTTTCGGATTTGTATCAAACTTGCGCCAAACGATGTAGATTTACAAATATTACACGTCATAACTAAAAACTGTCAAAATTTAAGTTGCACCCCTTTTGCTGCAAGGTCTTCAAATCAATTCCATTCCCCTAAACCTCGATCGACGGATCTCGCATGAACGCAGCACAACTAGGGCTGGGACTACTTGTCGAATTTTTCGGTATTCGAATATTCGAATACTTCAGTTGCTTAAGGATGTATTGGACGTACAATATCAGACAAAAGTATATGAAATTTGAAATACTTGAATATCTACGTCTTACGCATAGTAAATCTAGATGTAAGGAATTCGAACGACAGTTGCAGTCTTATTTTTAATCCTAGGAAGGTATTTTTCACTTTAAAAATTCCTTCTCAAGCATTATTTGCTAAACTTTTGGCAGTGAAAATGCCCAGAATTCACAATTTTCTCGAGTTATAATTTATTTCTTTAAAACGGTGTAGAAAAAACAATTGAAACTCGGCAGATATTTTCATCTACCCATATACTGCATGTACAAAAAAAATTTAAAACATTGGTACTATTTCTTCAACATTTTTTCAGATGGTTTATTCGTCAAGATCGTCTCTTTCAATAAGAGTACGTGTAAAATCAGTGAAAATTAAAATCGTTATAACTCAGTAACCGTTTAGTGAATTCGTTTAAAAATTTTGGAGCACTTCAGGAAGATTAAAAAGAACAATCTCACAAACTTTCATCAACTTGGAGCTATTTTGAAAACAGGTCCAATACATCCTTAATTATTTGACGAATATAATTCGAATATCCAAGTATTCGAATACTATTCGAATAGTATGGTGTGAATTATAAATCAAGTTCTTTAGGTTCATTTGTCATGGTGAAATCTTGTAAGCTAATTTTAACCCACTTCATACCATACTATTCGAATACATATTCGAGTACATCAGTATTCGAATAGTATTCGAATACTCAAATATTCGAAGTTTATTCGTAGCATTCGAATACTTGTAAAACATTGGAATAGTAAATTATTCGAATAGTCCCAACCCTAAGCACAACGAATATAGATACGGTCTCTCCTGAAATCATCGGTTACCGACCGTTTCCGACGCGCGTGCAGTCTAACGACCACCTTAGGTGTCGGATCGAATCAGAAAACACAAGGCCAGTCCCTCCGTAAGACATACTTATCTACTTTTCTACGTCACGCCGCGCTATCACTCCCCGCTAGATATTTCCCCAGCCGCGGCACTCGAATCAGCGAAATTGCGCGTACGTTTGCATCGCGAGTTCCCTTGGCGATGCCCAAGCCAGCCTTTCCAACGCAGCCATCGCCGATCACCTCCTCGATATACGTTCGCGCGGAATCGACTCCCCCAAGCGTTCGAATCCGGCAGTAAGAGCCGGCGTTAAATCAGCGCCCCGCGATCCCCGGGTTCTCTGTAGCTTCATTCAAAGACTTTGAGGGGTGCAGCATGCGCGCGTACGGCCCGCAGAGGGCATCCTAGAGGAATCTCCCCGAGTGTTACCATTAGTTTTCCGCGCGCCAATAAATCTGGCCGTGGGATCAGGTAGGCAGGCAGTGGCCGTGGCAGTCGCTTGCTGCCCTCGCAGGAGCGGAGGAGCGGCCCGATTCGTACCGAGAGAAACGCGGCGAGTGTCTTTCTCGCGGTAACGAGCTCCCATGTACCACGTCGCTTACTTTCTAGGAGCGGTCATCCGTTTCCACTGCGCCTGCCGTGCCTGTGCCCCGTGGCCGTGTTCGAATTATAGCGGCGGTCGGCCCGTAACGCTATCCTCGCGCGTACGACACGGACTGACATCGCTCGCGGGTCAAAGGTGGAGCGGGGATCTCCGGTTGTAATGCACGCTGTACTACGCGGCACGTCGCGTGCATCCCTCCCCCTCCCCCCCCCCCCAAGAAATGATGAGCGGGAATGATGCGCGCGCCCCGGCGGGGCCAGAGGGCCGCGATAACGCGACCCGCCCCGCTCACGTTTATGCTTTTCCCCCGAGATTTATGCGCGGGGATTGAGACGTCCTCCCATAGGACAATGTAAATCCACGGGGGCGAAGCGCGCGCGCGCGGCAGCGTTTTATGTCGAAAGCTAAAGCGACGTGACGTACGGGCAAGCGGGAGCCGAGTTACGGAGCGCACGCTGCACCGCTGACATTGGATTCATAGAAGAAGGCTCGTACGGTGATGCGCTTTCAATTGTGGGAGTGAGGATGCGCGGCTCAACCTTCAGATCTGAATTTGAAGTGTACCGCGGCGGAACTTGCATAAAAGTTACGAGCCCTGTCCCGTTACTCGGGGCGAACTTCGCAATTTGCAGGACGCCCATTGTTAGTGGTTGCGAATTATTCGAGACCGCGAGGCGCGCGCAACGCGCGGTGCCTTGACACGAAACGGGAGTGCGATCGTTGTCAGTCGCGACACACGGGAAATGAGATGCTGTGTTTTTCAAGTGGGATGAGATTATTCGCGGATCTAGGGTGACGAGGTGTATTCTCTGAACTGGGGGGGAAATCTGTACGAAGAAACGATAAGGCGACAGGCATGTTCGCGTGAAAGTGAATTAAGAGATGATTATACAGGGTCGGGGACAGAGCGTATAACTGTGGTTTTGTTGATCGCAGCTTTTCGTAAGCAGCGCCTCGGCGAAAGGAAAGTATCTGGCTGTCTTCTTCCTTCCGTCGCGGCGCGACACTTTCACGGAAGTTCGGATATCGATTATTGATAGATAGTAGGAATTTTCCAGTGGAAATCAACCGAGCGACCAGCATGAATTACTGCGACGAGTTCGAGTAACTACAGTAATAACCGCATAGATCTGGAAATACGTTACAGAAATGCCGCGTTTCTTTTATCCACGCGAATATCGGCCTCCTACGACAGAGACTTTCACGAGTCCAAGTTCCCAAGAAGGGAGGCACAGGTCATACTAATCTCGAATTTATAAAATTCAGTATCCATCGCATAAATTACACTCGAGGCCCAAGTAGATTAAGATACCTACGTTTTCTAGTTGATACGATTGCATGGGCGCGCGAAACGTAAAGGTGAGAAGTGAAATTAATCATTAAAGACTCACATAGGTACGTATCTCCCCGACATACTTTTCTATCCTGTCCCGATCTTATCTTCCAACGTAACAGCATTCACGGTATATACCTGTAACAGACCAAAAAATCGTCAGATATGAATCACGCTGAATACTAAAGCAGTCTTCACGCGAGCAACTCTTCCTTTCTAACCACATATTTTTTATTTCACATTTCACGTTAGAGTCGTGACAAAATGGGGAATACCAGTTACTCTTAGCCGCCGTACTTTCTATTCAACTCTAAACTCACTCTTCAATCACCATCTGGAATCGTGAAAGAAAAAGTTAATCTCTTTGTCCCCTGGATCCCAACTGTACCTACGCCCACCTCGTTCACAGCTGTTCTCGGCGACTCGAGGCGGGCGGATTAACGCCCGCCTAAATCCTGGGCAGATGTTTAGAGACGAGGGGCGGACGTTCGGCGGCGAGGATTCGCAACGCGGGACGATAGGGACACGGCCAGAAGACGGATAAGGCCTCGCTAAACCGAGAAGGACAAGGAACACGGTGCTTCAGCATCACCGCTGGCATCGCCGAAGAAACGGACGGTTCGCGTAGAGACCCGGTATTACCATATTCACGAGGCTTCCATCTCGAAGTCAATGTCATGGTCCGACGGAGCCCCCGGGCAACGCGAGACGATCCCACAAGCAGCCTTGAAGAATGTCAGTGTCAGGGCCCCATCGGCCCCTTGGGCGACAACCAAACCAGTTCGCAGTCACGTGGACCACCGTCGTGTTTTGAAACAATATTAATAGCCCGGTCGTGATATTGCTGCTGACCGAGGGCCGGAGTGAAAACGAACCTTCCAGCAGCCAGCTAATGGACTTCCCTCGTCCCTGCGCGCGACATTTCGCGTATTGCCTGACAAATGCGGAACGCGTACGCGCCTTTTATGCGCTCGCCTCTAATCAACCGGGTGTAGGCTAATTCGAAACTGGGCGAGCTTGTTTCGTCGTTTTTCATGGGTGCCTGTACACACTCTGTGAAAGCAGCGAGCTGAGAACACGTTTAGGGTTTTTAATGTGATATCTGTATTGAAAGAGCGTGACAGGTTTTTGGGCGAGAGAAAACACGAGGAGCAAATCGATTCGATGGAACGATCGATCATCGAATTAAAGCTGCACGTAACGGGATTCCTTAAAAACGTTGTTCACCGTCGGCCGCCTGAATCGTGCTTCACTGCTCGCGGCTGAAAAACAAGCCTGTCGATCCTCTTCAATTTGAACGTTTCTCGACGCAGCGAGAATCTTCGATCGTATTTTTATTGCGCAATGCTACTTCCAGAGTTTAGGAAAGATTTCTATTCTCCTTCAATATGTATATATTTTTGTGTAATAAATTCTACTTTGGAGCGAAGAGATAGGAAATGCGGTCTAAGAATAAGTAGCTTAATTATTATCCTCGTACTCGCAAGACTCGTGCGATTGACTTGCAGCAAGTGACGCGATTAAGCAGCCAAGTTGGATAGGAATGCGAAGGACGTGGCGCGCGCATCGGAAATCGAAGGGAAAATCGGTCATCGGCTGCCTCTAATTAACGACTCTCTACGCGCTTTTCCGAAGGCAACGATGGGCGCTAATAAAGTGCAGAGAACCGAGAACTTTCACTAGCGTGGCCGCTCTCACGTGCGTTGACGTCGAGACGCCTTTAAAAGTCGCATGCGTCGTGACTCGACGCGCCGTGAACTCGCGCCATGGACAGCGAGGAATTTCATTTTTCTTCCCCTCGATCGAACCTGAGGCCAGACCTTCGGGTCAACGAAAGTGCAAGCTGCCTGTTCGATGTATGATGTTTAAACCAGATTATTAAATAACCAGAAGTTGCAGAGTTTACTGTTCGTGTTTTTCACGTAGACGAGGATAAGAATAATCAGATTTGATATAGTTCAAAATTAATGTACTTTCAATCGCTGTTTTTCAACATTTCAACTAAATATATTATCAACTGTACACAACAGTTATGAGGTCTTCTTGGTATGGCGGTTGAAATAAAACTTAATTTTTCGAGAATTAGAAATAGAAACAAATATTGGTCGTCTGGCATCCAGAAAGATGTTATTTTCACGATGCTCCTATTTCTCTACAAATGGATATTTTTACTTGCAAATTTTTGTTATAGTCTTCCAAGATGATAGAATAAAGCTACATACTTGTAAAATGATACGTGTAATATTTGATTCTTTTTTAATTCCCAAAAAATTATTTTTTGCAGCTGTCGCGCATTTTGGGGAAGCTCGACGCGGCGAAGTGAATCGAATCGAAGAAATTAATAATAATTAATTAATGGTCGCTGCGCTTTGGTCATCAATTGTTTATAAACTTTTCTCTTCGTATCAGCGATAACTGCAGCAGTGTCTGCTCACGAACCACCGTATTCTACTGCCCTCGACTATAAGGAGAAAATCACTTTCAGTCTTATTTCAGATTCCCACCATTTCCTGTCGTCTCACGTTTCGCGATTGATGTGATTGCCATATAAACATTATATTCTTTATTCTCAGCGTGGAACGATGAAAAGTCCATTTATATATTTTCTGTTAACCGACCTTTGCCCTGTACCCGGCGTACATCACGAGCAAAACCGCCCAATCACCGTTTCACACGCAATAAACATTCGAATCGGTCGTAGAATCCCTTTCTTCGTCGGAATTCCCGCGATATCGGCGCAGCTCGCGAGCAGTGGATTTACACGCGCGTATTTTCACCGTGTCCGTTTCCATCGTACGTGCGAGTTACGGGCCGAGAGCGAAAAGCAGTCGCCAAGTGCATCCTACTTTCGCCAGCGCGATCGTTCCTACACACTTACGGTCTTGCGTGGGTTATGTACGTCAAACGAGCTGCAAGAGTGACTCGCCACGAGACACGCTCGCTCCTCGATCACTCCCCAATGAAATCGACGTGCGATCAAGGTGATCCAAGTCCACCGCGGGATTAAAAGATAGCGATTTCAATCGTCGATGGGGAATCGCAAACAAAACTGTCAAAGGGCTTCGATGATATAGATGTTTCTATCACAGCTGAGGGAAAGGGTTGAAAATTCCCGCTAACTGATTAGTCCAGTGTTTTTCTCTTATGTTTGTCATTACTTTAGTTTATTTTATTTTACTTTTATTTCAATTTTATTTTATATTATTTTATAGTAATTACTGTGCATATCTATTCATTGGTTGTATTCTAAACGGTTTTCCCGTAAATAATAATAATAATAATAATAATAATAATAATAATAAAATTACTTAATAATTGTAATTTACAAGGGAAGATCGGACACCCGGAAATTGACCCCTGAAAATCCGCCCATTTTCCGATTTTCTGTTATAACTATAAGAACTGCAAGTTACCAAATGATTCATATTAAGTTACCGATTAAAAGAAGTAACTATTGCTTGAAAACTTTTTTTCTATCACAAACAATTTAGGGCTGGGACTATTTATCGAATTTTTCGGTATTCGAATATTCGAATACTTCAGATGCTTAATTATTTGACGCATATAATTCGAATATCCAAGTATTCGAATACTATTCGAATATCTAAGTATTCGTATGCTATTCGAATATTTAAGTATTCGGATACTATTCGAATATTTAGGTATACGAATAGTATGGTGTGAATTATAAATCAAGTTCCTTAGGTTTATTTGCCATGGTGAAATCTTGTAAACTAATTTTAACCCACTTCATACCATACTATTCGAATACATCAGTATTCGAATATAGCAGTATTCGAATACTCAAATATTCGCAGTTTATTCGTAGCATTCGAATACTTGTAAAATATTCGAATATTAAATTATTCGAATAGTCCCAGCCGTAATACAATTCGCGAGTTATAACACAAGATCGGAAAACAGCAGAATTCTCAAGGGTCAATTTCACCCCCTCAGAATGAATTTGGGTAACAAAAAGATCGTAATAAATACCTATATATTCTCTACGTATCCCCAAAGTTTCCTAATTTTTTTAACTTCCGGGTCGGGAATCTTTGTTAGTAAATGAAGATTTTCTATTTTCACGTTATAGTAAAAAAAATATAGAGATTTGGGCTCCTCGATACACTCCTCTCCGCGAATTACAACTTCGCAACTTTTCGAGGCATCCGTCAATGACATCCGCGAGTAGTCCGTCGATAATAAGGTCAGTGGGTCTGGTGAATCAATAGCCAACAAAATAAACGTTTCCTAGACACCCGGTATGCAGCCGAAGAGTAGCTGAATCTAGCAGAGCTCCGTAGGAGTTGCGCACCGTGAGAGAGTTGGTCGACCCGTTTACTTTCTCGCGCGAAGATGCAAGCCGAAGGAACAAAAATCGCGATTCGCCGGCGTCCACGGAAAGGAAACACGTCGAGTCACTGTCCAACATCTCGAGACACGTGTTCGTGTCTACCACGCAGCTGGCGGGTAGAGGATCTATCGAACGCTGGCGACGATTTCACCGCGGGAAAACACCTACGCTACAAACAATTCATCCCCGACGAACATTAACATTGAAGCAGGAAAGTCTTTTACCATCATATCCGACTTTCCCCTGGCGGATAAAAGGAAACCAATAAAATTGAACGCAGAGACTCTCGAATACAGTAACTGCAAATAAACTACACCACCGATCGCGCACGGAACGGGAAAAACCATCACGTCACTCCAGCTACGAGGATCAGGACTCAAGCCCGGATCTGTCGTTAATCAGAAACGATTCACCGAATCGCTAACTGATCTACGAATTAAGTTCATCGCACCAATCACAGATCCATCCCCCATAAGCCTAATATATTCCGAGAGGATTACAGCTCCCCCGCAAAAAGAACTTCAAACGCGGAACGTTGCCCGTGGCTGGAAGGCGAGAAAAACGCGAACGATGATTGATCCCGTCCCGCCTGTCAGGCCACATCAAACACCGCGCCAGGAACGTCAACACCTAATCAACCTTAACTAACTCCGCTCAACGCTACAAACCCCTCTAAGCCGATAGTTTCAAAGCCACGCCTATCAAAGACACGTTCCAGGATCGGACAAGCTGTTAGCCGAGGGAAAAGGAGCAAAACTGGCCGACAGCTTCTCTGGCTGTCCCGATAATCAACGAGCGCATCGTGCAAGCTCAAACTCCCCGCTGGCCTAAGCGCAGATTCCTGTTTCCCTGACTAGAACACGTCCGGCGAGGCGATGTAATTCTGCGAACCGCAAAGAACGGGCGGCGTAACGCGCCTGTACACTCGCGGCCGGGGCAGTAGTACCTACACACCAGATCCTGATTCAGTGTAGCAGCCTGCCAGCCCCGATAGGGACGCGGCCCCCGCGCGTCCTCTTCGTCCTTTTCCACGCTGCCGCGGGTTTTTACGCCCCGTAGACGGTGGATCCAGAAAGAAGCCCACGGCGGTTAGAAGCCCGCGCCGTGGCATCGCCTGGCCGGGGGCTACTCGCGGAGTCAATTTTACTCATTAAGGCTAGATTCCTGCACGAAGCATGTGGCGAGTGCCGGGGAGAAACTAGATCCCGTGGCGGGATAGCTGCGGGGCGAACGGCGCGAGCGGTGCGCCCGTAAACAGGAGCAAGTAAACGATACCGTCTCGCGAGGGCTCGCGTGAATTCTGTTTATACGGCTCCGGCGAAATGGGCCGTGCACGCGAGTTCCCTCGGACACTCTGGCCTCGATTACATTCAGCAAAAATTCCACCCGTCGGCGCAGGCGGCACGTGACGAAACGTGACGAAAGCGCGACTCGGACGGAGCAGCGAGCTGGGGAACTCGGAGTTGGAGGGATCTGTTTAGAGGGGCAGGTCTAACAGATGCACGCGTGCTTGAACGAAACTGAGACAGGGATAGGCGAGATCGTATCGGAATAATGGCGTGGACAAAAGATTACCCGATGGTAACCATGCCGGTTCAACTTTCTTATACTCCAGAGACCACGCAGCAGAAAGGGTTTCTTACAGGCGATAAAACTCTTACTTTGTACCCACGAAGAAACTCCGTGGCCCAGAGCGTTCCTGGCGAGGTAATAATTTCTTCCACGACTAAATCGTCATTTCTCGCAGCACTGAAATTCGATCGATTAACGACGAAAGTCTATTCGATTCCTCGTTTTTCGGTGAAGGTCAGTCCGGTTTCGGACAGGTCTTAAATGGGACAAATTGAATTGCCAAAATTCTAAACGCATTGCAGATGCAAGTTATTTTCCTGTTTATAACAGGGATCGAAAAATTTCTCGGACCATCGTTTTTTTAAAATTCTGTTAGAACTTATTTGTTTCGATTAAGAAAATATTTATTGAAACAAATGCTACCTTCAGGAACTTCTTTAAAAAGTGTTCTCATGGAACAGATATTTTAGAACCTATATAATAAAAGTTCCATGGAAATAAGTTACATTAGAACATTTATTAAAAAAGTTTTCAAAAGATAAAGAAAAGTACTCAACTATTAGGTACTAGTTTTATTTAACAATATACTATAATATTCTTCATGGGTTTATTTAATAAAGGGTATGAAAATCATAACATAAGTAATTGATGGTTTCATAAGAAGTATTGAACGGAAAAGAGAACTTGTCAAGAATAATACCCAAATAACATTTTTTTTAACTTACATGAACCGAAATGTTCTTGTAGTACTATCCATTGAATAGTATTTAGTATTTGTTACAACGATTGAGAACTTTTTTAATATCGGTGAACAAAATATCTGTTCCTGTTATAGAGAAATCTTTATTCTTATATTTTATAAGTTCCATTCCAACTAGAACTTTTATTTTCAAGAAATTTTATTTTATCGGTTCTTCTGAGAACTTATAATGTGAGAACATTTTTAAAAAAGTTCCGCGGTCTTTGTTTTAAATGGAACCTATTGAAAAGTTCCAGAACTTTTTCGATCCCTGGTTTATAACAACACTAATGCCCAGTCATTTGACGTAAACTTCACCGCGGTCTCACTTGCAACAGAGTAGTAATCCACGGTTGATGTTTTTCGGCAGTGAAAGTAAAATTTTCGTTGATTTTCTGTGTCGTTTTCTGAGAACAAGATATATACAAAGTGTTTAACTGTTATATCATTAAAACATCCTGTATTCAACTGAAAGGAAAATACTTAATAAGTAAGCTTAATTGATTGTTTTCTTTGTTTTGAGGTTCTATTATATTAAACTCACTTATAGTCTTAAAAGGGACAGCATAACAAGTCTTAAGGGGTAATACCACTCTAGGATTTTCAAAAAATCGATGTTTTCTTTTTTTGCATAAACGATACTTTAGGGTCATAAAAACAATATGCCATTTGATTTATAGTGGAAAACAAATATTAAAAGGTTCAATTATCGATTTTTCCGCAGCGCCTCAGAGCGCGCGCTGAGTGTTCATAAAACTTTAAATGAGTTTTTCTCGGAATCAGTTTTTTCAAACTGGGAGGACGGATTTCTCGGAGACTATTGCATGGATCGATTTGAAATTTTTACAGTAGCTTCACAACAATATTCTCTTTGGAAGTATGTAGCCGTATTTGATTGAATGTAAACTTTTTTTTATAAACAGTTTAATGCTCATTTTTACGGCAATAAATCGATTCATTCCTTAAAAAGTGCACCAATTCGACAAAACCGTATTAAAAAAACCCTACGTACTTCCAAAGCCAATTGTATAGATTATAGATTATAAATTATTTTTAGTTTTTGATCCAGGACTAAAACATGCCGAGAAATCCGTCCTCCCGTGGCGGTGTTTTCGAAAAAGCTGTTTTCGACGACGGGCTCTGGCGCCGCCATTTTGTATGAAAATGACAATAAAAAGATTGTTTCTCGTACTTCAATATGTGTTAAATAAACCCTCTGAAAAGAAATTCTATTCCGTTTGTCATACTCCCAAAATAAATTGTCAAATTTGGGTCTTTTTTTTCTGCCTCTAGAGTTACCCCTTAAATGGGACAACCGTTTCATGGCTGTCCCATACACATGTACTGCTGGACACTATATGTATTTTACTTTCCTATAAAGTTATTAGTGTATCATCTGTCAATGTCAGATATGTTAATATTAGTTGATGGCGTCTTGTTTCAAATTTAGAAATTAGTGAAGTGACTATTCAAAGCGACACACTTTATCGTTAAAAAAAAGTGTGGCAATAAATTATCCCTCGTTATAAGTTATAAATTTGCTACAGTTGTATGTAAATTTCGTGTATTCAACGTGTTTTCTCTGCATTATTTACTTCTTACATGATTTTTAAGAAGATTGTATATGCCTCGGGCATTTAGTTTTCAATTAATATATACATAATCATATATTCTGCAAAAAATAGTGTCGAGCAGTATAACTAGGAATGTTTTATTTTATTCAATATCTATTTCTTGCAAGTTAAAAAATGCCCCCGAAGAAAAGAACTCGGATCAGCACGGAAAAAATGTTCCTTTATAACTAAAAAAGCTGCTAAAGCATTAACGATAAGTCACACTCTATAAAGATAGTCAAAAATATTGACGATTTATATTACAAAGAGTTAATTTTTTCATAGATTCCATTGTTTTGAATCATTGAGATTTACAATTATAATTTTAATACTTAATAAGTTTATTTTTATTAACGTGTCCCATTTAAAACCACCTAGTCATAAAAGGGACATTTGCTACTTATTTGAAAATCGCAGATTTTGTTATTTTCTATTACGATTGATGAGTTTTTATTATACTCTTACATGCTTTCTTGAGATGTACTTGTTTTTTAAATACCTATAATGACATTGTCAGAAATGGACGCTGAACAAAAGTGTCCCGTTTATAGCACCTCCCCCTACTCTAGAGACCACGCAGCAGAAAGGGTTTCTTACAGGCGATAAAACTCTTACTTTGTACCCACGAAGAAACTCCGTGGCCCAGAGCGTTCCTGGCGAGGTAATAATTTCTTCCACGCCTAAATCGTCATTTCTCGCAGCAGTGAAATCCGATCGATTAACGATGAAAGTCTACATATTCGATTCCTCGTTTTTCGGCGAAGCAACTGCGTACAAAGAAAGCGAAGGCACAAAGTGAAACCAGGGAAAATGGTGGGAGCCAGTCGAGTATCCACGCCTTTATACTGAAATTCACATCGAGAGGGAAGGTACGATCCCCTTATCCCGCCAGCAACGCCGTGTAAAATAGTCTCGCCTCCTGACCTATCCCATAAAGAGGAAGATGCACGAAGTCACGGTCGAAATTCAATTTCGTTTTGCGCTCGCCCTCGGCGGCGGCTTGTAAAAACCGTCACGCGCGTAGACAACCCACGATTATCGCCGGCGAAAGAATCATTCCCGCGGCGCGGAGGCTGGATATTACCGCGCCGGGAATAGTAACGCGAGACACGGAAACCGGGTTAGATAATAGGAGGACTGAAAGCTGAACGAAATTGGCCCACCAAGGAATCCAGCTGGATTTTATTTACTGGAACTGCGGGCTCCCTCGGGGCGAACTCGTTCGAAGCCGACTTCAGGGCCCAGATCCTCCCGCGTGCCACGGGATATCGCGGCCTCGAATCCTACGCCGTAAAAACTCTAAGGGACGATATGGGGATTTGAGCGCCCCGTCGTAAACGATCGTGCGTATTGCATCCGAGAGGGATACCGAGGTGCTCTCCTTTTCTTGTACCCTAACGATTTTTCTAACGTACCCCTCGAGTTAGATACGAGCTCGCAATGTTCCGCAACGGTGAAGCTCATAGACCACCCAGCGTTTGCCAACAGTAGCAGAAGAGCATCGCGAAATGCGCGTCGTTTAAAGCGCATCTATCGCAGTTATCATAGAATTTACAGCGTCATTAGTTCTAATGAAGCTGCATCCGAAGGCAGGGAACGTGCGTAAATGATGCCGGGAAAATAAAGGAGCGGTGCGTAGAGCATATGCGCATAAGCGAACGTGACTGGAATAAAGTTTACGCGGCACCGTGAATCAGATGGCACAGTTCCTCCACCGGCGAAGCAAGACGTCTACGTCAAAAACCAGCCAGTACCTCGAACAATCTCGATTTCATATCGGCGCACATAAATCTGCTCGGATGCGGCATTATTAAATCCACCGGATCCTAGGCGCGTCCAGCCGGCTGGCCAAATACGGGGTCGGAATAAAACGCGAATTCATAATCGATCGACGTACCGGAACAACTGTAATAACGTTGTTTGGCAACTTTTGGATCAACGTCGCTGGCAGCAGGGTGGATTTTTTACGCCGGTATAGCAAGAAGCAACCACTTTACATGGTCAGACGAGTCAATTATGTTGAGGGGATTCGATGAAGAAGTTTAAAAGATTTAGGTGCTCCATTTGGAACCTTTAGTTAACGAAGATTATTGTAACTCTGTCTTTTCATTCCTCGAACTCTATGCTCAGCTGTAGTTTGAAGGAACGACCAATTTTCGCGGTACACTGGTCACAGTGATGGTGTTTATTTATTTATTTATGTATTTATTTATTACGGGACACGCCCACTTTGTACAATAAAGAAAAAGAAAAACAGTGGCATACGTATAAGAAAAAACAAAAACAAATCAAGTCGTAAAAAACATAGAGAAAAAGAAACAAAAGACTTAGTAATGGACCTAACTTAATCAGTGACAATTTTGCGTAGATTGCACTTGAAAGTTTGCAAAGTTGGCAATGCTGACGATCCGATTTACAGAATTACGAGCACCAAACTTAGATTTGATTCTTGAACAGTAAAAGGATGTTCTTCCTCTTAGGTTTCTGGATGCTGCATAGAGGGAAATATCCCTCAAAAGTGAAGGACAGCTGATGTTACCATTGACAATTTTGAACAAGCAACACAGATCAGCAATTCGCCTACGCTCCGATAATGTAGATAGGTTTAGGGACGCAAGAATTTGGTCGTAATTGTGATTGTCGCGTGACAGTGGACGTCCCAGTGTTACTATCATACATCCACAATGAAACTGACCCCGCACGGAGGTTCAAACTATCAATGATCACAGCTTCCAAGCGCAGGCCACATGGGAAAGGATTCTGACGTTAGCGCTGCACCTCGCCGCTTCGGGACACGCTGAAATAATGATACTAATGGTGTAATACGTTGGAATCATTTTTCACACGGGCGCGATCTATCGATAGGGGGCGCTGATCGTGAAACTTTCGAATCATTAATCACTCCTCATCCACCTCCCTCGTATCTTTCGTCAACTGAGAATCGATCTGCGCGGGGACAATGTTAAGAATCTTGCACGGCGAAGGACGTTAATTTTGGACGACGGTGCAGGCACAAGGAACCGCGATCTTTGTAATCACGCGTCCGAGGGCATCTCCGGTAAGCGTACCAACGAAACGTAATCGAAATGGCGGCGAAGATACCGTGATAAAGCTAACGTCGGCTCGCGGTCTCGGCCGGAACATTTCGTAGCGAGTTTCAAGAGCAGCACGGGCTGCTCCAGACGAGATCGTTAGATACGAGGTACCTAGAAATGCCAGGGGAAAGAAACGGGCAGAGAGGGAGGGAGAGACAGAACAGTGGTTGCACTATAAGCCACCTGCAAAAACCTGGATGGCAACCTGTTCCCCGAGCAACGATCGCGCATCTACTCGCAGCTCTCTCGACTTCTGTGATGAAACTCGATAATACGTGCAGGAGACTCGTTCGCCCAATGGGGAAAAAGGAAATTCCTGTTTTTCGTCCTCCGCGACCCTTCGCCACCCGTTTCAGACGATGCTTTCCATCGATGCCTCCATGGAAATGTCATTGCTCGGGAATATATAATTAGCTGGCTATTCTCAACCTACTGTTTCGTTTCAAATGTGACGTTTTAAAGTCGACAAATTCGTCCAGGTATAAAATAAATGGATTGAGAGAATAGAAGCGATGGAAATGTTTGTAATAAAACTCCGTTTACAGCTATCTGGATCTAACTCAATTAGCGGTTGATTGGTTTAATGAGTTTCTTTTAGTAATTGGAGTGAATGCTTCGCATCATCCTCTGTTTATTCTATACCCTAGCAAGCATTGGGATTCGCGAAGAATCCCTGCAGCTGCGACTTCATACTTTTTCCCCCCCCTTATCCTTCCACTAGCATCTCTCCCGTCGTGTTCACCGTTTTTGTACGCCCGTTCCTGTTCAGAGGAAAAGGACATAGCCTTCGGTATGATTGCTGCTGCTCGAACGCCGGCTTTTTCTTACATTTGCGTGGTATTCTTCGCCATCAAGTGGTTTTCTTCGAACCGGGGATTCTACGAAGTGCTCGTAAAGTCTAGCAAGAGTAAACAGTGGGGCACGCGTCTCGTACCCCCTGCCAGCTTAAATACACCTCTAATTTGAATACTTAATGGAGCAACCGCGGACGACCTTGCTCGGATCGTTAGCACCGAAAAAGCCTTCAAACGATTTCTGTAACAGGTACGAAGGCTGCATGAAACGAGTACGATTAATTTCTATGGGGGTATTTCAAAATCATTTGACCAACATTTTGGGAGGAAGCCTTCCTGATATGTTAAATAGTATTCGAACGATAGAGACACTTTGCTCCTACATTCATGGAACTATGTTTCATACATCAGAAGCACATTTCAATTGTTGTACGATAAATACATATTGCGTTAGCGTCATAAATTGATGTCTGGAGGAGATTATAAGGTTGATGCAACCAAGATCGATCTCCGTAGATTTCCAGAGACCCAAGCTGCATCGCGCTAAGGTCAACGTTTTAATTGCCTAGGAGGAACTTACAGGAGACTATCACCTTCCTCTGGAAATGTGAGCACGATACGCTTCCCATCGTTTCACTTACCTACACGCTTCACTGAAACCTAAGAACGATTGCGTGTCCCATGAGATCTTAATCAATCGCGGAGAATTATACGAATCCTACGAAATATTCATCCAGTTCTATCTCTGCTCCATCTACTAAAGATCAGGTCGAATGTTCCTCCCAAAACAGCTAAGATCGAGATACCTAGGTAAAGCTCGTTGGTCTTGAACCGTGTTTTATAATCTCAGGCTAACAGCTTTCTCCGATCTCGAAAGACCTTCCTCCCTCTCCACTTCTCCGAACTTGCGTGAACGAAACAAACGGTTCCTCTAACAAATTCCCAGCACGTGAATCGAACAGCATCACTCATCAGCCATGAAAATTATCCAATGCAAAATTACTATAACTCCAAGCATCCGCTCGGCGCATCCTTCAACTCGAGCGCGCTCGAACGCCGAGGGAACGTGACTCGAGAAAGTCGCATCCTCTGCGTTTCCGGTGGGGCAGAGAAATTCCAGAAGAGCTTGTTTAAATGCAGGCTGCATTCGGTTGCCTTGAAACTACGTGCCGGTTATGTCATGTCACCGCAAGTGGGCCACACCGTCCTCTCCTTCGGTTGTTTTATTCCCAACCGACCAGGACGCTGAAATACACGCGTCGTCGCGAGCTTAACGTTCCCTCCGGTCTCGGTCTCTATCTCTTCTCGCTCCGAGTGGCTGGCCTTTTGTACGTAAGAGTTATTCCGTGGTTGCGGCCGCCTTGAAAAACCTGATTTCCCTCTTGTGTCACTCTTGCGACGCCGCCGTCGCTTTGCTCGCAGCAACGTGCAAAGGTCAAACGCACCGCGTTTGTTTGTTTATGGCGCGTGCAACAAAGCAACGGGACGGTGAACCAATTCCGCGTTGAAGGCTGATTCAGGCACGTCCAGTTATTTAATCGAGTGGCGAGTAATTTAGTAATTTACCATTGTTTTTCTAAACTGCCCGACTAAATTTTAGTGTCCACCAACGGTTAATTATTAAATTACTCGTTACTCGACTAAATTACTGGACGCGTCTGAACCAGCGCTTTATACGAAGCTCGTTCGTTCAAACTAGGGCTGGGACTATTCGAATAATTTACTATTCGAATATTTTACAAGTATTCGAATGCTACGAATAAACTTCGAATATTTGAGTATTCGAATGTTATTATTCGAATACTATTCGAATACTGCTATATTCGAATACCGATGTATTCGAATAGTATGGTATGAAGTGGGTTCAAATTAGCTTACAAGATTTCACCATGACAAATCAACCTATATTCGAATACTTAAATATTCGAATAGCATTCGAATACTGAAATATTCGAATAGTATTCGAATACTTGGATATTCGAATTATATTCGTCAAATAATTAAGCAAGTGAAGTATTCGAATATTCGAATACCGAATAATTCGACAAATAGTCCCAGCCCTAGTTCAAACCCGGAGTTTACGCTAAACAAGCACGCCGAACTATTCTCATCGATCATCAACAAGTGGAATCACTCGCAGACTCATTCCGCCCCGAGGAACGCCCCCGACGTTTCCTATCATCGCGTCACACCGGCTCGACCATTAGCATCCGGGGCTGTTCTCGCGGGGTCGATTCACTGAACGATGAGACTAGAAAGATTAATTGATTACCGTGAGACCACGCTCTCGGATACGAGCCGCAGATACGCTTCCATCCTCGACGTCTTAACTCCCACCCTCCCCGTTTATTTGGTTACCCCGGCTTATCTCGACGATCCACGGCCCCGACGCTGTCGGCGTTATTACCCCTACGAACCGAACAATCATCCACCAGCGCACACCGGCTCGGACAACAATGTGATAGACATAACCCGATGACCCGAAACCCTAATGAGAGGACTCGGCTCTCCGAGGGGCTCCACCGAGACCTGTTCTCGTACCGATGTAATCGGCCCCGTTGTGTTCGGTAAATTGGATTCGATGATAGAGGGCTTTCTGCATTGCGCGCTCGCTCAAAACCGCCGTGCTCGCGTGCTCCCTGCGAATCGCCTCGTGTTAACTCGGAATTCTCTCGTAGGTGGTACTTGACGCGTGCTTCTATCCAACGACGCCGAGGTTCGCGCCCAGCGAGGAGTTTACGGTGGTGGGAAAATGTACGCGGCTTCGAGAACTGGAGTTTTCAGATGCTAGGTGAAAAGTTGCGAGACGTGTTGGAATTTAGCGATGAATTAATGGATAGGTTTAGTAACGGTGGTTTCACTGTAAGCTCGGCTTTACTTTAAGTTTTCTACTCTCGCTCGAATTTAATAATAATAATAATTTTGCAAGAGGAGAATGGAACAGTCGTTAAAGGGTTCAGGCTTAATGTTCGACAAGCTTTTTGATGGATTTCAAAATGAAAAGATTTGATACAAAATTATCTAAAGGAGTAAAGGTAGGGTAAGGCCAGTCGGCGCACAGTGGGGCAAAGTGACGAAGTTAGTTTCAAAATCAAAGAACTTTTGATAGAAATGAGATAGAGCGATGATTTTTTTTAATTAAAGCTGAAAGATTGCAGAATAAGGGAAAATCGGAGAGATTGCGGTACGAACGTTTTTTAACTTTGAAAATCTGTGTAACTTGAAATCGACTTTTTCCAAAATCCTGAGGTAGTAGGCAAATTTTGCGAACGGATTCGAAATCAGCGTGACAAAATGTACAGGAAATTATGTGCAACATGTCAAGAAAAAAATCTAACCGTACATGGTATTGGATAAATCACAATTTTGTTGTAATATTTCAAGTTCCACACAGATTTTCAAAGTTAAAAAACGGTCGTACCATAATTTCGTTAATTTTCCCTTTTTCTACAATCTTTCAGCTTTAATTTAAAAAAAAATCATCGCTCTATCTCATTTCTATCAAAAGTTCTTTAATTTTGAAACAACCTTCGTCACTTTGCCCCACTGTGCGGCGCACCTAACATAAAGTGGCTATTAAAACTAATCCTGATATTGTTTATTTTATAAGAATCAACCTAATATGTGCAGAATTTTATGCTGATTCGGAAAAACTGGTCGATATTTGCTTTAAAACAAAATTTATTGAAAATCGGGTTGAAAACTGAAATCATGACTTTTGAGATCTATCTTAACCCTTCGTTGACTCTCTGGGTGTAAGCCACCCATAAGCTGATTTTGACTCTCTGAACCTTTTATATGCAAAATAAATACCTTTTCCTCAAAGCCGACTTACAAACTATTTTTTCTCCCAAAATATTATATCCGAACATCAACTCTGTAGATTTTTAGCTTTTAATATTGACATTTGTAAAAATTAAAAAATTTTAAAGATTTTCTTCGTTTCTTCTCGACACGTAGGTAATCTACAATTATTTTACAAAAACTGTGATGAAATTTCAATAAATAAATTATTCGAATACATTTTAGAGACCGTGAAATTGATCCATGAGTTTTTTCATAATAATTGGATTTTTGGATGAAAATGACACTCGTTCAAAAATTGCTCTGGGTGTGAACCACCCAGTTATGTCAAAGTTGATTGAAAAAAAGAGGTATGTCAACGAAGGGTTAAGATGCTAGGAGAAATTGAAATTTTATTTCTTTACGCTAAACAAATAAGGAACACGTCCAACAAAAAGATAGCTACCTACCTACTGGCGATTAGCAAAGCAAATAATATAAATAAACAAAAACTTTATTTTAATATTTGTAAAGAATGAGCAGTGAAATACTAATTTTTCTAGTTTATTAAACCTAATTAGTTTTTCTTTCCGGTCACAACTATTACTTCTTTCACTATTTTAACCAGTCGACTAATGTGCTTCCGCTCATTATGTCTAACTAATCCAGATGAATGTGTCCATTTTCACAAAAAAAAAATTTTTTTCTAAAATCGGAATCTAAATTTCAGGCGAAGCTGAGTAGTAAAGCTAGTAGCTTATTAGGGCTGGGACTATTTGTCGAATTTTTCGGTATTCGAATATTCGAATACTTCAGTTGCTTAATTATTTGACGAATATAATTCGAATATCCAAGTATTCGAATACTATTCGAATATAATTCGAATATCCAAGTATTCGAATACTATTCGAATATAATTCGAATATCCAAGTATTCGAATAAAATTCGAATATCCAAGTATTCGAATACTATTCGAATATAAGTTCATTTGTCATGGTGAAATCTTGTAAGCTAATTTTAACCCACTTCATACCATACTATTCGAATAATAACATAGCATTCGAATACTTGTAAAATATTCGACTAGTAAATAATTCGAATAGTCCCAGCCCTATTATTAATCTGGAAAAACACAGAAGGAAGCGAAATAGCACTATTCATTCAACTGTTTGCCTTCTAGAGAAGCAATTGTTCTGCACTTTACCGCGTTCTTACGTATAGAGTCTTAAATATAGCGTCTCCACCAAGTCTCCTACCAGGCCGACTCACCTTAACTTACCCTACAAGCGTAAAATATCTTGTGGAGCACAAGTTACTCCGTAAATCATGCATCTGATAATCAATTGTGAACATAAAGCACCTTTCCCTGCGTTTAGCTTTGCCGCATTATCTGCGCGTAGTAGAGCACTAGAGATAGCTGTGCACCTAATGTCACAGCTATTTGACACAGTCGCAGTCCAACTGCTATCCACCCACGCGGAGCGCGTAGTGGCGTCGAAATCGTTCAATTTGCCCCTACCCTCTCAGGTATAACATTACATCCATTTTCTGTACTACCAAATAATAATGCAACGAGCATATCTTGATCTGCGCAACAAGATAAACACCTTGCTTATTTATCTCCGCTGGAAATGGCATTGCACAGGAGTAGTAAGGTAGAACGGAGTAAGCTCCTACGCCACTGTTGCACTTCTAATGTAGGTGGCTCGCGAATAGACCGTGTCGGCATCAAATGCCTGCGACATTAGGTACCATTATCTATCGGCTACCGCATTATTTCGAGCGATGAAGCAATACGTTTATCCTCGCTCTGTTAACTGCTTACTTTACGATAAGGATAAACACAGCTTTCTTGCTCCCTTTTAACAACGTGCAAAGATTTAATGAAATCCTACAACAGCGTGACGAACCGAAAAGAGCGATACCCTTTTCCGAGTCATAAGGAAGTTGTTTCACGCGCGAATAAAGGACCCCAAGGAATGGCTACTGCCGCCACTGTCGTAAAGTGAATTCCGGGGACCACGATTATGAAGAGCGAGCCACCTCCTCGGCGAGGATGGACGCGTCGCGCGTCATCCGATGCAAATCAGCCCGCTATCCTCCACGTTACTGTCTCGTCTTCGCGATTCCCCTCCTTCGAAACAGCCTACCACAAACAGCAAGCTTACCGCGATGGCTAAGGAAATGAGCTAGCAGACCGTGAAACCGTAAAATCCATCGGAACGAACTGGCAGAAATGGAAATTCCTTTCACCTAGTTTCTTGCGCATTTTTCAACCTTTCTCGAACGAAACTTTACTCGCTCGATTTAGCGCTAGGTTTTTCGACCTTGCTCTCGAATACTCGGAGATTAATAGACCACTATTGCGTATCGGTGAGCTAGTGTGATTATATTTAAGGAAATCGGATCGAGTAAACGATTCGCGACGGTCGATTTCTTCCATTAAATTGATTTCTCACGTCGCGGAATAATTTTACAGCGAAGATTCGGCTTTCCAACAAATATGAATGATTATTACGCGAAACATTCGTTGGGAGGCGGTGGATAACAAGTCGCAGCCGGCGCACCAGCGGCCGCCACTGCTGCCCGGCGAGACCGACTGCTAATATTCAAACGGCGTTCATTTGCACGGAGCAGGCTGACGTGCCATTTTTGTTCCCGCGGCGTGTACAACGAGACAACGGGCTGCGTGGGTTACAAGGGTGGTGAAGGATTGCAGGCACAAGAAGCAACAGCAATTTGGGACTCCCCACGTCGCCTCTGCACTTAACATCGCCATTCCGTGTTCTCTCAGGCCGTGCCATAAATCAAAAGAGGCCGCGTCTCTGGAGCACCTTCCTTCCTCAACCGAGTCTACTCGCTCGCCCGTCGTACTCGGAGCTAAATGCAGTTCAAATTTTCATTATCCCCGTCGTTCGTTGCACCGCAACGGCGTATACAAACCCGACGCGCGCGAGGATCGAGAACGAGAACGCAGGAGCAAAAAGCCGGTCAGCACCGTTAAGCAAACGGGTTACAAGAACAAACATCGGACGATTTTCCACGGTGCGCCGTCCGCGAAGGGCGGACGCCTATTCATCGAACCGGAGGCAACGGAGGAGCTAAGCCGCGGCATACGCGTAGATGATCAATCTCGAGGGAGCAGGGCAAAGAAGCGGCGGGACCAGGCCCCGGGGAGCTCGCTAGACTAGTCTAACGAGATGTTATCCTCCTTTCCTAGCATTTTCTACTGTCCTCCTCCCGCGATCTGATCGGGCCCCCTCTGTTCCTCTCTGCCGCACTTTTTCCCTCCCCCCTCTCCCCGCCGATTTCCTCTGCTTCTTGTTTCTCCACGAGGAGCGTGCACCCGGTGCGCTCCCTCTATATCGTCCTCCGACCGCCGCTCGATCTCGATCCTTTCGGCCGGGCGACCAAGTGCATGCTCCAGATCACAGCAGCTCGATATCGAGCCGGCCGAACCGAAGAGAGGAGGGCAGCCAGCGCTCGGTACTGAGGAAACCGATACCTCCAGTGGAACCGGCGTACCGGTCGTGCGTTTAATGAATATAATCGAACGGAACGCCCACGAAAAGGCCCGTCCGCTTATGCCGTTGCGTCGACAAAGGCTGGCGGACAGCGACACTTGGAGATCGGATCACGCGCTAAATCCTGGACCCCTCCGAGCAGCTCGATAAATCATCCCGCGCGATGGTCACTTTACGAGGACACCCTAATAATCACGCGTGGACACACTGTGCATTTATAACCGGGACGGAATTGATTCTGCGCGGGCCGCGATACCGTACCGGCAATTTTTCAAATCGATTACGCGCCGCGGCGGCTCGGGGCCCGACACCAGCGTTATTTGTCTTTGGTTGCCACGGACGGCCCTCGGAGACGTCAAACGCAATTACTACGGAGTCCTGACAGACTGGAGACGCTTGCCGCTGATCACCTTGGCGGGCGCGGAGGATTCCAATTAGAGGTGCGTGGATCTCAATGGAGGTCGACGTCAAATGATTATGGAGGGATAACGAGATTGTTGGGTAAAAATAGAGGCGAGAATGAGGACTGTATGGAACTATTAAACTGTGATCGCAAGGATTGATTTTGCCACTTAAATAAAGAAATCTCTTTAACATATTTATTAATGACCTAGGTCGCGCTCTTCGGTACTCTAATTTCTTATTATATGCTGACGACTTAAAAATCTTCAGGGTGATTAAACACTCCCATGATGTGCGGAAGTTGCAGGATGATTTGTTAAGCTTCGGTCAATGGTGTGCTTGTAATAGTATGAAGCTAAACTTAAGAGAGTGTGTTGTGTTGAGGGCAACGCGATCCGCCCTGGAAATTGACTATTCATACGAATTGTGTAGAGTAAAACTATAGAATACGCCCTATTTGACAAAACGCCCCACCATTATTTTACGCACAAACCAGGATGCATCGACACTATCGTCAAATTCGAACTTGCCTCAGTCGGCCACAACTGCCGCAATAAAAATACGAGCAAATATTACGGCTTTCAAAAAAATATACAAGAATTTATATTTTCGGTCTTCAGATAATTTGCAGTGAGTGTGTGAGAAATTCAATTTTCTAAGTCACTATTGTTTTTGCGATAAATTCACATATATATTTCGAAAGTAGACAAATTAACCTCTTTTAATTGTTATTGCCCAAACCTTTTTTCACTACGTTGATGCTAAATTTAAACCGGCGAATTTACAATACGCCCAACCTCGAAATCATATTTTTCACGAGTAACCTATTTCTTTCCTTTTTGACTATCCTTGCGACAGAAATGTCAAAAGAATAAATGTAAATAAAAAAATAATGTATTAATTTTAATCAAGACTGTTCTATTTTTGTTAATAATATCTTGTATAATATATATTCTATAACATTTTGATAAAAATAATAAAAAGTAATCACTTTTTTATGTCGGGGCGTTTTGTCACAGAGGTGGGGCGTTTTACCTGACGACTGTGTTACAAAATGCCCCATGTAAGGTTCAGAAAAATGATTATTTACAGTTATTTCCAGTTATGTTTTTGTCACAATTTCGGTATAGTTGGGAAGAGTAATGAACACTTAATGTGTTCACACAAAAAATTTAAAGAATTATTAAAAAATATTGGTTTTATAGATGTTTCTTTAAAAGTGGGGCGTATTGTATAGTTTACTTTTACTATTGTATAGTTTAGATTACTCGCGAACTGTAAGAGATAGAAAAAAATCTCGAAACGAAAGTTACTTCTTTTAATTAGATCTATCAAATAGTAAACATTATTAATATTTTTGTTTATAACTTTTTTTCTAATTGTTTAAACAATTGATTTAACTTCTACCATTTGATAGATCTAATTAAAAGAAGTAACTTTCGTCTCGAGATTTTTTTTCTATCTCTTACAGTTCGCGAGTTATAACAGAAAATCGAAAAATAGCCGAATTTTCGGGGGTTAATTTCACCCCCTTAGAGTGATTTTGGGCAGCAAAAATAAATTGCGTTGTAATCAGGAGGAAACCCCCTACATATCCACAAAGTTTCAGAATTTTTTGAACTTCCGGGTTCGGGATCTTCCCTTGTAAGTCGTGTCTTGACTTTAGAAACCATATCGTGCGCATACCAAGCGAAGCATGTAGAACCTTAGGTGTTATAGTAAGGTACGCCGTAGGCTTTAGGTGTAAGGACACTTTAAAATTACTTTATACAGCCCTGGTTCGTCCGCAACTCGAGTATGCATCAGTAATTTGGAATCCGAAACATAGCAAATACATCTATCTACTTGAGAGGGTACAGCATATGAATCACGACTATGGTCCTATTCTAAGTGAATTGAATCTCTCTACCCTAGTGAATCGTAGAGTGACAACAGACACATTATTCTTACATAAAGTCGTCAATAATCTATTAGATTGCTCGAAGCTTGTGGGGCTTATGTGCCTTAAAGCACCTTCTAGGGATTTGAGGATTCGTCCTTTATTTGAGACCAAGCTTCCACAGTTTACGCACTACTCAATTGACCCGATGAATAGGGCCATGCTAATTGCGAACTCACTCGTGGATGACATAGATCTGTTTTCTTGCTCATCCGACTTTCTGCGTGTACAGTTTTCAAAACGGTTAACTGTTCAAACTCTTGATTAACTGATAGACTGTTATGTATTTTTTCTGTATGTATCATAGCTCTTAAATGGGGTGTCCCGTTAACAAAATAATAATAAATAATAAATAAAGGATGCGGTATTCTTGATCTGTAGGTCTCTAGCAGAAATGCTGGTTTTCCGTACGCTTCGATGGTATCTGGACCGGTGAGATCGATACCGATCGGACCCGCGGCCATGATCAACAGCGTGAATGGTATCACGCTGCTGATTGGCGGCACACGGCACGATATAAAGCTCGAAAAGGCACTGCTCGCGGTTCTTCGAGCAAGCAGACCCCCGGCGAGGTGGTGAATAACGATTGGACGCCCACCAGCACGCCGAGAGGCGCGCATCGAGATCGGACACCCGGTGCAAAGCGTGTTAGACACCTCAACTTTATGGCGACATTCAATTTTATAACGCGTCCTACCGCAAGTGAACTAGAAACCATCGTGCCGCGAGAGAGGGGGACCTCTCTCCGGGGCTAATTGACTGTCGATCTTAAAAATAAACCGCCCACGCGAGAAAGCAGTGGACGGCTAGAATTGCTGCGATCCTCGCGCGAGAGGCTGTCTTACGAAATATTTAAATGGACGTGCTGGATGAAGCAGTGAATACAAAAGCCTCGAAAGCAGCATTTTAATGTCCCCCAATAATAAATCACGTTCGCGAATAATTCGAGATTTCTAGGGAGCCCCAAGTGTGGCTACTAAAAAATTATCTTGCTGCTAGCAAAGTAGGGCACCTCGCGAGCCAACTCAACGGTAAATCGGTGAGATCGTTAAATCAGAACTCCACGTGACAGGGCTGTAATTTAAATTGAAGTGAAAGAGATTAGTCACGGATGTAATTGCTCCACTGAAACGCGGGGATGAATGGGGAAAAATTGGAATCTAACGAGATGGCGACTCTTGAAGAGCGAGGATAAAGGGAGCATCGTTCTCTGGCTACGGTGCACTGAATTCTTGCCAGGGTGGAATTAGCAAGATCCCCGGGGGATAGAACGCCCACTGGTGAAAGATGCATTCCGGGATTAGTCTCCGCGAAAGCGTATCTGGCATCTGGGCTCTCGGTTCCCGTGGTAGTCGATTTCATAATAAGAGGGAGAGAGCAGGGGAAGTCCCACGTTACTATCCAACATAATCTGCCGACGACTTACGGAATTTCCATTAACGTCTAGTTAGGAGATCGGCGATCGCTGATGAACGACAATAAACGACAGACGAGAAAGGAGAACAATGCGTGTCTACGGGCCAACGAATTGACTAAAAAGGAAACGGTTGCGCGACCACCGGCGAAGCCGGGGTCTGCTCCAATTTGATAAAACCCATGGATTTTACGAGGCGACGAGTCTAGGATTTGCACGGCTACCAGCCGGTTCGCAACAAGGTTTTACAGTTTTACGGAAAAGCCCCCGTGAAAAATGTATCGGACCAAGCTGATGATAATTTGCGAGATTGTTCATTTTAATCTTCCAGATGTGCTGCGGAAAAATTAAACGAATTCAGTGAAAGGTTGTTGAGTTACAACGATTTTAATTTTCACTGACTTTACAGGAACTCTTATGGAAAGAGATGATCTTGACTGAAAAAATGGTGAAGAAATGGTACCAATGTTTTCAATTTTTTCGTACGTGTAATATATGCATAGATGAAAATATCTGCCGAGTTGCAATTATTTTCACTACACCGTTTTAAAGAAATAAATTATAACTTAAGAAAATTGTGACTTCGGAGCACTCTCACTGCCAAAGGTTTAGCAAATAATGCTTGAAAAAGCATTTGTAAAGTGAAAAATTCTTTCTAAGACTAAGATTAAGACTCCAACTGTTTGTGTTCCTTATGGGGTTATATCTAATCAGGGGACCGAAAAGAGGCGCCAAGTTTGTGAATTTTTTTGGAAAAAGCGGGAGCATATATTTTTACAGAACTTTTTGCACTTAAAAGAGCAACATTTAAAGAACATTTGGTAATTTTTTGGTAAAAAAATATTCACGTTTATAATAAAGTAACAATCGACATTCAAAAAGCCTTTTTGAAACCGGTGAGTAAGATATCTCAACAACCACTGCACCAATCTTTCTATAATTTTGTGTGCTTATTTTTTATATAAAAATCAGTCGACTACCCTTCGCTTTTTTTTTAATGTATATTTTCGATTTTACTAACGAAAAATGGCCGTTTTTAAATAGCCGCACATTTTATTTCAAATTAATATTTCGAAAATTCCCCCTCCGTCAGTCGATAGATACATTAATATACTAACGAAATCTTTTTTGTTTTTTGATTTTAGATAATCTAGTTCCGAGTTGCAGTGCTCACCGCAAAACAACTTTTTAAAAGAGCCTTCTTGGATATCGGTTGTAACTTTATTATAAACATAAATATTTTTTTACGAAAAAATTGTTCAATCTTCTTTAAATGTCGCTCTTTAAAGTGCAAAAAGTTCTGTGAAAATATGTGCTTCCGTTTTTCCAAAAAAAATTCGCAAACATTCGCTTTTTTCGGCCTCCTAACTAGGTATAACCCCTTAATCTAAATTTACTATGCGTAAGACGTAGATATTCAAGTGTTTCAAATTTCATATACTTTTGTCTAATATTGTACGTCCGATACATCCTTAACAGGGGCGACGTTCGCGGAAAGAGCTTCGTAAAAATTGCGACGCTGCGGCAGAGAAGGGTGTTGGGGAAATTCTTGGCAATATAAATTGTTTTGCTGTTAGATTAAAAAGGTGAAAGTTTCATGTCATTAGGGAGTGATTATCCAGCTATAACGGCAGATCCGCGTTAATGGTGATTATACCGACTTCAAATGAATTGCAATTACCGCGACGGACAGCTCACGGGAGCTTGCAAGGCAGTCGAGTCACGCGTGGAGGGATTGATTTTTTGAAAAGAGGCTCCTTGAGCCGGCGTTTCGTAGCCGTCCCAATCATCCTTGAATACGGAATTCATATGAAGCACGGAACCCCGGCGAATCCGTGTAAATCACGCGTATGCTCGCGAGCATCGGGGACGTGAGGGAACCAGCCACTCGGATTAAGTACGCGTGGTGCATCGAAAGCGGCTCGAAATTCCGCGGAGATCGATAGGCAGCGAATTTCAAGCGTGAAGACGCCGGAGCAATCGAGACGCTTCGATGCTCTATTACCGGGCAGCCCGTCGTCACGATGCATTAACGGCGACGCGTGTTGCCGCTGCGACAAAATAAATCAAAGATCGGCCTCGATCCACCGACGTGCCGTACAAATGATCACGCGACCACGCCGCCGCGTCGTTAGACTTCTATTAACGATTGCGTTTGATAGACCCTTACGTAATTATGCACGGGAACCACCCACGCGCCGCGCAAAGCTTCTCCACCTCCTTCAGATTCGCATAACCCTCTTTTCTTTCCTCTTCCCCTTCACACCCTTCGCCCCTTCAAACCTCCTTTGCCTCTGTTCCTTCAACACCGCCACTCCGCTCCTCCCTCTTTCGCTCCAATTCCTGTTAATCCCGAGTTTTCCCTCCCACTCGTCCCCCGTTTCTCCTCCCCGTCCATCCTCCTCTGTACGCCCGTTTTCCAAGCGAGCAGCGCACGCAAGTGTCCGCGATTGCAGAGGCCAAGGAGCGTTTCGTGCCGGCGAGAAGATCTGGCCGGCGTTCATTGATAAAACGATGGGGGCTCCTCCGTCGCCGGCGCGAATTAATTAAGACGATCGATGCGTCCCGACGACTATAGCACCCCCCTTCGCGATACAGCTACGTATAAAGCCGTGGACTTAAGCGTGCCGTCCTGCGTGCCTCCGTCCTCCACCCTTATCTGGATCTCCGTGAAATGCGACGTGCGGTATGTCCCCGGCGTCCGATGACCGATCGCCGCGATTTACCGCGTTCGTTAAATTAAATTACGCCGACTTGTCGCCGGACAGCTGGCTATCGCCGATGAAAGAACATACATCGGCGCACGAACACGCCGCGCACGCATTTCGCATTTATAAATCGGCCGGGGGTATTTAATACTTCGCTATCCGCGTCTGCTTTCAAACTTTCCCTCCGCCAACGCCATTAGTAAATCGAGGAGTCGATGGTATAAATCTGAACAGCAGCGTAAACTGTGTTAGATATAAATGCGAAGGTGTGGATGCCCCGCTAGTTGATCGAGTTCTCTGCCGCAGCGTCTCGTGCGTGTAAACCTCATAAACCTCAACGCGGATCCGATGTAACGAGTCCGAATAACTATCGTCGTCATTCCCAACCGTCTCATGGCCAATCGCTCCAGGCTGTCGGAAGGTTGGCGAAGGTCCGAGGCGTAAAACTTTCATGAATCCGCGATAGTTGAAGCTCCGCAGACGGCCCCAACGAGAGACTGGTTTAACTTACACGTCCGTGCAATTACGTTTAGTGTTATAACAGCTCCTATGATGATACTCGTATAGCGCGCGCAGGGGAACCCGCATCCGACGTAAAAAGCTAGTTTTCTCGTGCGGCGAGCACAGGCACGCCAAAAGTGCAGAGGTTGTAATGCGTCGGGATCGTAAAACAGAAATTATTAAGTGGTTCGTAAAAACGAGAGTCATGCGAGGCTGGCGCTCAAGAACAAAGCCTGTTCGTGAAACCCTAGCGGCGGGATTCAACCATCGTTGCTTTACAACCACTCGCATTAAAAGCCGCGACAAAGCATTATCCACTTTCGTCAGAAAGCACAATTGAACAGTCCTCGTAGAAAAGACTTTCAGTACCGAAATTAAAAAAAAAAAGAAATTCTTTATCGGAAAATAACCTACGTGACAAATACGGTAATACTATAGTATAGAATTTAATTTTTGAGACTTGCAATGTTTTTTACAATTTTGAAATAGTCATCGAAATGTGTTCAATGAAAATTTAATTGGCCACTTTACTATAATTTTCCAAAATCCTCGGTACTTCACAATCCACAATCCCAATTTGTTTCGCTCGCGTTTTCAATCATTTGCAGCTAACTACATTTACTAGAAAATATTCACATAGAAGTGATGACCACCCGTGCGATATACGTAGGTGGCACGTATTTGCAGGAGAGCAAAGTGATCTAAAAGTACGACGTGGCGGAATTTATGAAAAGGCGTACGACAAGATTGGGTTAGTGGAGCAGTAGCTGAAAGGCGTCAGAAAAAGCGGACTCGTGTAATTCGTTCCAGCTCTACTCGATCATCGAATGCTGCTGCATCATCGTCATTTAACAAGACTCTAATATCGAGAAGATTATATGGCGAAAGTTTATCAGATCCTGTAACACGATCTACCTCTCTCCTCGCATTCAATATGCTCGTTACGCTTTAATGTAACGAAAACACGTTTATTGCGTGCCAGAAGCGGTTCGTTAATTGCCCGAAGGATAGAAGATAGGTATTTCCATAGAAATCTTTCTATAACGAATGAGGTTAATGATGTCGACTACTTTGATAAATTGATGTCACTGGAATTCGACGTCGGAATGCCGAGGACTCGCGGAATGAACGAAATCATGTCGCGATAATTGAAGCGTGACAAGGTGTTCAACTAATTAACTTACGCCACCTGCGACACGCTTGCCTTCGATTGACTTCGATGCATCATCGCTGGAGTCGTATCACTTCTGTGCATCGTTAATAAGAGGGACAAGAATTCTAAGTCTGAAACTACTCGAAAGATTTTTGTGGACCACGCTTGAAAAATTCGATGCCACTATACCCAAATCACTTTCTCGTCGAACGTTAACTGCAATAAATAATAAAGTGCTTGAAAGGTAGGAGGTCCGTAACCTCTTTTTCTTTAAGCGTGACGGGGAGGCATGCATGGATGTCGAAACGAAATGTTTAATGACGGTGTTGCTACCGCAGCGACACGATCGCGCGTGCAATTAGTCGTAAGGGCAACGCGATGGCCAACGCAGCCAGCGTACGTTGAAGACAACAAAACGGCCGAACGCGGGAACACAAACACTGTTTTCAAACGCGCGGCTTCTCGGAAACGAACCGTCAAACGGGCGGCGCAACAGGAATTGCGGAAAAAATGTTTCCATACGGAACGCGAAACACATAATGAACAGGGTAACGGGGGCCCGCGAGAATGCCTTTTTACGTCGTGAAATGATAATAAGCCGCCTATGACAGCGTTTTCGCCTTGCGTAAATGGCCATTGAGCGGTACTTTAACTCGCTTCCACGGCCCTCGTAAATAGCACGTACAACCGCAATTCTTCTTGCAGGGGAAAACTTTCGGTTCGCCACGCGTGCAATGTAAAATGCACCTGACGAAATTTACCCCCTCGAGGTTGCAAGATAATCGGACTTTATAAATCGCAATTTAATTACGCGACTATGCGCCACGTGATAAAAGGTAATACCATCGCGGACCGTTCGAGGATAAAATGGCGGAGTATAGAATACAGGAGGCGACAGATCGACAAAGAGATGAGCGTAGGAATTGTATTCGAGTTTCTAGAATAAAGTAGCGTTTTTCCAGTTATTTGCAGGGATTCTTGCCACGAAGAAAGCTTCATCCACCGACGTCTTCATTAGAGGGCGGCAGCCCGCGACGAGCCGCGATCGTTACGGTTTACGAGCATTAAGGAAATGCATTAATACGGACTCATGCGCCTGTAAACGCACGATCACCTTGATGGACGCTGTAACGAAGCCTTTTTCGCGGACGCGGCTGCAAAGCATATGCTATAATTGGTCTTCTATCTCGCGGTCATTAAGACCCTTTGCAAATTGTAAATGCAGATTATAGTCGCCATGGTACGAGGGAGGCTTCGGATAAGCGGCACTCTTTGGATAAGCTTCATTTTTAACCGACTTCAAAAGGAGGAGGTTACTCAATTCGTCACGCATGATTCATTATGTATGCTCACGCATAACTTTCGCATAGGTGCACCGATTTCGATGATTCTTTTTTTATATAAAAGCGTATGAAGAACCGGTGGTACCACGGTGATTTTTTTATTATTATCTAGATACTCTAGAATTATCTAGAATTTCAGTTTTAATGTATGTTCGCGCATAATTTTGTAACGCGTGGATCAATTTGAATGATTCCATATTGTACCAATTGGTACCATAGTAACAGTTTTTTAACTGACTTCAAACGAAGGTAATTAAAAATTAAAAAATAATAAACTTTTAAAGAAAGTAAAAAACCGACTTCACAAGTGCGCTAAAAAGAATAAAATAATTTTTCTATAAGTCGGTGCCGAAATAGAAACCGAATCAAATCAATTTCTAAACCTTTTTGAATTATAGTCCATTAGCACACTAACGCACCGGAATTAGAGGGAGCAAAAATTTAGGGCCACTTCACGCGTCCAGCCGATTTAATTGTGTTTCTATTTTGGCACCGACTTGAAAAAAGTTTATTATGCCCGAAGAATTTTGCAAAATGTGGATTGCAGGAAAGAAGCTTATTACTGTATATGAGCAATACTTCCTTTCCTCTAAACTCTAAAGCAAACATTTCACCTAAAATTCAAAATTGTCATAAGGTAGACCAGGGCGAATCGGATCAAAATAAGAATTTAGTCCATATTTCTTACATCGCGATAAAAATGATCATTCCGATCAGTGAGATGGTTGCGTGCAAACGTTATAATTTTGGTCGAATCTAACCTTCGTAATCTGTAATTTCGTATTTAAAATAAAAAGCAAGCTTGAAAATTCAAATGTGCTTAATGTTATTAGTTTACACGGTGTCCAAGTTTAGTACTTGATGTATTTTAGACTATTATATCATACTATGTTTATGTAATCTACAATCTTTGAAATATTTATATATGGGGCTAATCGGATCAGGTTATTCGGGGCGAATCGGATCACTCTATTTTTCATTTGAGTATTTTTATGATTATAAATATGATAATTGTTTATATACAGATGGTTCGTAGGTACATAAAAAAGAGTAATCAGGGATCACGGTGTCCAAAAAAAAAAAAAGAAAGCTGTAATAAAAATAAAATCTAAAAAAAATGACGAAAAAATAAATAAATTAGTAATTTTAAGAAGATGGCATTGTATTTACTGCGGTAAAAAATTAATTCGTCCATTTTCAGAAGATTGTCTGAGAAGAGTGGTGCCACGAGAATTGTGCTGATAGTGGCGGCAAAAAACAGCAACATCCTTCCGATCTGTGTGCTAAGTAGTATCACTTGACTTCACTGTCATTAAATTAGATTTGTTTAAGTTGATTCTAAAGATTTTGTTATGAAAATTTCAGTTTTTTTTCAGAAATTTCTGGGTGGTCCGATTCGCCCCGGAATTTGGGGCGAATCGGATATTTCTCACTTTTTCGTTTTTCGTTTATAAATGAAAGATTTTTATGTTTAATTTCAATTTATATATATGCATCTTCAAACCAAAGGTTTACTGGTCACGAATAGGTATATAATAAAAATTTAGTTTTTTAATGTTTGACTATTATTTTTTTACCGTCAAACTCAAAGCGATCCGATTCGCCCTAGTCTACCCTACCTCACCCTCACTACCCTTGCGTCACCGAACCTGATTCACACACCGAAAGAAGCAGTTCAACCACCTATCAACTTCGTCCTTACTCTAACGAACTTTTAAAACCCTATGCATCGCAACTGTCGATTCAAAAAAATAAACTACCAGTTTAGTTCACTACTAGGTGGTTTCTAGATCAAGCTCCATCAAAGTCCAAGCCAGTCACACCTTCCAGCTCCTTCACCATCTATCCTCCGTGCTAACTTTTTCACGCTACTCATCCATCACGATATCTACCGGAACCATCGGTATGATAGCCCTTTCACGCTGGCTCCCAGCCATTCCGCGTCTTAGGAGCTCTAATCTCTACTCCACAATTAGGTGGCCCGTTAACGTCGCCTCAACAGGCAACGTCAATCCGCATATTGCCGCGCCAGACGTAAAAGGAGCCCATATTCCCAGAAGACATCATCGGCTATAAACCGGAGACGAGCGGATCCACGAGTGTGCGCCACGATCCTATCTACATTCTTGGACACGCGCTGCCCGCGAGACGCGTATGAAGTTGACGCGATAAAAGTGCCCGCGCATATGTACACCGTCGCAGGGGACGCGGGTAATCTGGAACGAGCTGCAGACCGCGATGAACCGTGAGAGCTGCTCCGAGCAATCGGTTTAGACGAGTTCGAGCTTTTTGCTCGTCTGCCCGGACCCGTTTGATGGATGGTACCCGAGTGTTGCTATAATATAGTCGCGTCCGCCAACATCCAGCCCGTACGCGCGCAATCGCGGTCCTTTTTCGAGGCGTGCGAGCGCGGCCTGGAAACTCCGCGAAGAAAAGGAGACTCGTAGTCGGCGCAGAAAAGATTTATTGCTCCGAAGCCCCAGCAAAGAAGGAAGAGGCAATGGCACATTTTTATCGTGTGCCGTGGCGTTCTGCTTTTTGTAGTCCTTGCACCCTTTCGTGCCTTGTCAGCTCGATTCAAACTCTCGTTACATCTATCCGCAGTGATCACGCTCTTCGATTACACGCAGCGCGTGGTCTCCTCATTCTTTGTTAATTACCACTCGCTTATTACGAGCAAACGCGGGTAGCCGGTTTCGATTTCAAGTTCGAGTTCGATTGGTCGGCGGATTCTGAGAAATGCGCCGGTGTCGTTGGTGATTTTTCATCCGACGTCGCTTGCAAACCTGTTTAGAGTCGCCACGATTATATCTATGTGTGGCGGATGACGCGCGACCGTTCGCCCTGGGAAATCGCCGGCCAATATTCCTGATTAAAACGACAGAAGGCATGGAAGATAAGGTCGAACGATGCGTTCGAGTGAAACCATACCGATGGTAATGTTTGTAGAAGCTTCCATATTTTATGTACTTATTCAAACGTACTGCCTCTTATATAAAATGGGAGAAAAATGGAAAGGAATATTTGAACGTCTGCCGAGTTTCTAGTCGATTAATATAGGCAAGAATATTGTCGACTTAAAACCCAATCCTCATAAGACAGATGTTTGATTGTCATGTTTTCGAACATGGTGCAAGAATATTGCCCAGCCACGAATTCTATCAGAATTCCACAAAACCCTGGAATTGGTGGCAATTACTCTTCCAAGAAAAATGGCTACATTGCGACACGAATATTTACCATTCTTTCATAATGCGTAAGGAACTGTGCCCTCGGTTTTTTATGGCTGACAATTTTTCACAGTTGGGAAACTCTGTAGAAACCCCGAAATTATACACCTAGGAAACGGGGGAAGCTGCTTTTCATGTAATCGCATCGCCGTTCAAAAACGACGGGGGTCTACTCTAAAGAGGACTACGCAATTACTTTCTCACTGGCGTATTTGAAGGTCTCGAGTTTCAGAGCTGGTGATTTCTAAAAAATTTCTTACTTCCTCCCCGCCCAAGTTTAATTGCACGTACGAAATAAATTGTGTATACGAAACCCTCGGCTGGCAGATATTCTAAGGAGCAAGCCGCAGCGGATGAAATATGTTTACGAAGCGAATCTCCTAGGTTCCCATTGCTCTTTGAATCTTGTTCAATAAATTTTCCGAGAAGAGCGGAGGACCTCGCGGAAATAAATCTCCTAACGCCTGAAAGCCATCTCCCCGGGCGTTCTATTATAGACATACTTTATGCAGCAATATATTACAATTAGCGCCAGCAGAAAAATCCAAGTTAAATCTCACTCCCGTTTCTGTTTCCTGTTTCACTTTCTGCCACCGGGAGATATATGCGGGTTACACAAATCTGGATTTGATCGCGTGAAAACCGATAAATCACGGGGGAACTACGAGAAGAATATATTGCTCCGTATTTTTCTCCGCGTGCAAACAGTCCGTAGCCGCTGTAACGCCGTTGAATATCTGCCAGGGGCGCACCGGGTCCCAATGAAAAATGCGAGACGAGCTCGCAACGTTTTGCGGTGCGAAACCGAAATAAACGTAAGCCAATATAACCGCGCGCGGTAGGGACGCAACGAATGCCACGGAGTCGTTTCAGCCTCCACCACCATTACGCTTGACGAATAAAAGGGAGATATTCCCCCGCGTTACCGGCGCTAAAACTTCCACCGAATTAATTGCGGAATGGCAGACAGTAGACACTGTTTACTGTCAGCGTCGCATGCAAGTACGACCGTAATTTCGCATTACACTCGATATCGTACCGTAAACCCGGCGACTATAAAGTTCTAACTACCGGTGTCTCCGCAGAAACGGCTGTATATGGTGCACGGTACACGCTCGATCCGAGTATATACGCGACTCCACTAAACTTTCCCTTCCCTGTCTCTGCTGGAGATTCGCGGGGCAAGCTGCGACCGAGGGATCAGGAAAATCGAGGTGCACCTTCCTTCTGCGGATGCCCGCAGAAAAGAAAAGACAGAAAAGAATCGCGAGGAAGGCTTTCACCCGACCGACGCTTCGCCGGAAAATAAAGCATCCACGGGAGGAGCAGGCCCCCGTCTGGCTATCTCCGCTGACCGAGCTGGTTGGTGTAATCATCGGTACCCCCCGTACACCAGCAACCACCTTCAACAGCGGGACGTAACAAGAGGTAAGTCAAGCAAGAAGGGAGAGGTGCACCATGTAAGAGAGTTTAATGCTTCGTATCAGGGGAAACAGGAACCCTATGCGCGTGTACACCCAAGGTATTTACGGACTGAGCGTTATCGCGCGAATTTGAGGCGTTGTCGCGATCAAGGAGAACCCCGCGGTGTAACCTGATGGCCGCGCGGTATAATTGGACGGGGAGGAAAGATGCTGGAGTGGCAAGGGCCTGGCGATTGTGGACCTCGCGCGTGCCCGTGGGAAAGCTAGAACGTATTGGTGGAAAATGGACGAAGAAGCAACGGAGTTATGCGGAATGTGGACGGGGGATTAATAGAGAGCGAACGAAGGATATTTGCTCGACGCGTGTTCGCCTTTAGGTGGCGATAACTAAAGCAGTATTACACGGGAGGGAAGAATAGAAGCGAGCTGCGGGAGACTTCGACGCCCGCGTAGGCCACGTCTATCATTGGAACTGAGGATTAAATAGCTCGCGGTAGTGGAAGGACAAATCTAGGATACAGGTTTCAGAATCCTTCGCCTCGGCCGTATGTTCATGCGCGAACCAAGGCTCCGCCGTATCTCGGTAGAGTGAATGCATCGTTCATCCGTTTCTGCGGCACGAATGTTCGGCGAATCGCGTTACGGGTATCACTGTGGGAATTCGCGGGACGGCGGACAAAGTAGCCGACGGGAAAATAGAGGAAGAGGAACGGAAGAGACTTTACACGGCACCGTGGATCCGACAGAGGCTATTCCTTACCGTTGTCCAGGTTCGTAATGATGGATAATGACATAGGATGCGAGTGACCGGTATAAACCTGCGCGTATTCAGCAAGAGGACCACGACGACGGTAACTCCGTATCACATAAAATGCCGGGCGAGGAGAGAAGGGAGGAAGGGGGGGGAGAGAGAAAGAGAGTGGCATCCGTTTACCACCGAGATTCTGCTTCACCTGTGCAACTTATACGCGCGCGCCTTGTACCAGCCTGCGCACGCTGTGTTACACAGCGAATGTAAGGTGCGCTCCTCGGCACAGTACATCCTTCCCCCTTCAACCGCCTCTCTGAATATCCCAACACAGGCTCCCTAAGGCTCAATCTCTATAACCTGGCAGGGCACGCACGCGCGTCGTGACTTTGCTGCCCGTAAGAACTTCATTTTTGACGGTCGACGAGAAGTCCTATGAAATCTCGGAGATCCTCCAGATCTCGGGGAGGCTTCTCTCGTTATAGCCGGTGACCGCGGACGCGTCTCTATAATTCTCCAATAAAATTCCCATTTTAACGGGGCAAGAATCCTCGCGGCACCGTTGTCCGGAACGCGCCGCGGGTCTTGTCAAGCAACTCTTGAAATCCTCGGAACAATTTAACCGTTTCCTCGCTGCGACGCCTGGAGATCGTGGTAGTTTCGCTCTCCTTATAAGACCCAGCCTTTCTACAACGTCCCAGAAATTCTGCAGGAGAAACGGCGCAGCGTTTATTAATCGCGGCGATAAAAACCGCAATTAGGTGTAGCATCCTCTTCGCCGTGTAAAAATCGATCGCGGCGGTCTGCGGGGAAAAGTCGGAGAACGCTCCTCCTCCTCAAGCGTGCAACACGCCAACACGACGTCCAGACGTGCGCGCTCGCGATGGTCTTTGCGTTTTATTCTTAATCAACGTGCCCGGCGCGATCAAGCTGGCGTACGTACGATCTCTGCCCATAGCTTCTACGTCCATCGCGTGTCAGTGGGCATGAATCCCGGGTAATTGTAGTGTTTTAGCGCGTTCCACCAAATACCCCATCGGTTTAATAAATAGAGGCCTTGGGAGCTTGATGATCTGGCCCTCGGTCAACGCCACTAGCCATTACCGCGTGTTTATTATTTTCCACTTTAATTAAGAAGACGTAAATCGGGGAGGAACCTGCCCGAGAGGAAGCCCGTCGAACCTGCTTCGAGATTGCCCGATCGGGGTTGCATTTCTCATAGAAGCTGACTGCTGCAAATGGCACGCAGGTGTAGATAATGGGTATAGGCTTACAGAAACGCTCCGATCGTGTTCGATCAACACCACTCGATACCATCTGTCACCTAGTTAGACTTTTACGTCTTTCACTCATCGACCGCAGAAAGCTAAACCGCCTCGCCAAATATAGAAAACATTGCACTCGCTGGCCCTCGGGAATGCTATCTTATATCGAATAAATTTGTGGAGCATTTAATGATAGGCACTGAGACTCCGATTTATCTCGTTGATTGCCTTAAAAACTTAATTCCCCCGACCTTCTGTTTCCCTAGAGTTCTCGCCGAGCGCGAGCTAGCCGCGACTATTGCTTTTCCATGCTGAAAGTTATGCTGGCGATAAGAACGGTGATAAGGAACTGTAACGTAACGCCGAAAGATTAGTAGATAAAGCGTACCCGTTCCTCCCTTAGCTCAGAGCGAAATGCGGTCTTGCAAGCCGACTACACCATACTGTTACAGAATCTCCACCCTACACGCCCATTTCTTTATAAGCCGGTATCCAGCTACACGAGCCTAGCTAGCATTTACATTCACCTGTGCATACTCGGGTTTCACTGCCAGCCGATAATCGTCATTCCGCCTCGCTATCTTTTTAATTGCCACCGCTGCCGTTTCTGCAAATCTCCCGGCTAACCATTAACGCGCCGACTGGGATCGCAAATTCAGAGTAGGAGTCGACGCGAATCCGCCACGATACTAATCCCGCTCCCCCGGAAAACGGGGATTCCTTAACTAACGCAGGGGGATCTATTCTTCTACGCTACATTATTCCCTTCACCCTTTGAACCCCCGTTTTTAACCGCGCAGTAAATCCTCTTTCAACTACGTCGATAGCAATTTCCTGCTGCAACTAATTCTCCACTAATGCTGATAAAAATAATTGGAGAATTAACTTCTACTACCTCCTGCTGCATTCTCCGTCTTCCTATTTATTTGTTACTATTTCTGCGCACACCGGTCCAGATACTATCTCGACCGACCGCTAGCATAATGCGCTATTACGCGGAGTATAGGCTCCACACCCTCTCCTTTATAAGTATCGAGGCATTTTCTACCCGCATTTGCGTTCACCTGCGCGCACCGCCGCCGCCCAGTGCCACCCGATAATCGTCATTTTGCTTCCCGGCCCGGTATTTTTCCCAACGGCGCACCACTGTCGGCCCCGAGTTTCTGCACCGGGAAATTTATTTCCCTGGCGGTATCTCGAGGAAACAGAGAATGGGCCCGTCTCCCCTACGGCTGCCAACGAATCCGTAGGCTCTGTTAACGATGCGTGCGTTTCGCCTCTCAGAAACTATGACGGCAGAATGTTGGCGGCGTTCGCGCCGCCGCTATTGTACTGTCAGCGCTGGCAAAATCCTGAAAGGCGCGCGAAGTAAACCGGGCCCCGTGCATCGGAACGTCAAAACTGCGCAAGGAAAGTGGCATTCCCGCGAAGTGGAGCAACGCGGGCAAAAAAAAATATCGCTTCGCGGGTAAATTACGAGCGGGCGATAGCGATTTATCGCTCGGCGACGGCGAACGCCGGTCGCGTTCTTCCAGCGACGCGAGCTCGAATTTCCGCTTCGCCAGCGAGCCAGCACGTGTTTATTTACTAATTATATGGCAGGCGGCGGCGGGGACGTTTGTTTCTTTCAACAGAAGCGAGTTAGGTATTTCCGCGCGTTCGCTCACGTCCGAGCAACGCCGAGGTGCGAAATGTACGCGTCGAATTTCAGCAGGTGCGATCGCGGCTGAGTCATAAACACCGCGAGAAGCGCCGCGCGGACAGTAAGTATTTCTTATCGGGGTGTTGATGTTTTCTTTACTGGGGAATTTTCTCCAAATACCTCTGGATAGTCCTGGAGAATACCGAGAAAGAACGGCAAATCTTCCGGATGAACTTAAAGATTTGAAAATGTAAATATGAAAGAGGATGGCATTGAAGTCTCCCAAACCACTTGGAGGTTCGGCGGCTCGGCAATAAGGAGATTTTAACTATTCATTGTTCTGCATAATAGCGGGAGCGAAACGACGTAACGGGTGGACTTGCATACCCTCGGGATGAACGCAGAGCCGTATCCAATGTCGACAAAAGAACTCGACCGAGTTAATGTCCCTAATCACGATCGCTTGTAAAATTACACCCTTCGAATCGCGAACGAGCGAACGAACGTGTTCCGCGCGGCTCGTAAAGGCCACCGAAAAAAGAGAGGACTGTTCAACGTGCAGAAAATGCGAATACGCAAGGAAACGCGTGCATCTGTTGCAAAAATGCGCGGCAAGAAAATGGTACCTTCGCGCACACTCGTTCGCACGTTCTTCCCTGCAATTTTATGGGAAAAGTCGACGGGGAAAAGTTGAGTCAAAGATTAAATACGCGTAAGTGATTGAAATACGAATATTTTTAAAGGGTTAATTAAAATTTCAATGTAACAACCACTTTTGCAGCAGGTTCGCTTACTCTGAAACACTGTGAAGCTTCTCAAGGTTGCAGGTACCATCGAAGTAACCATTGCAAATCCTTTCCACATTCGAATGACGACCTTACAAATTGATCTGGCGAAGCGAGCGAGGTAAATCGGTAATTGGCACCATTATCGTAGGAGTAGTCGATGTAAATTCAATTTCACGTGTACGAAGAGATAATTAGACTCGTAAAAATCGTAGCAGAAACCCCATAACTCGGGACAACTGGTTTGCCGGTCGAGTTTCAATGGCAAGTATGCATGATTTATTACAGGTTCGTTTAAATCTTGTTCCAACCGTGTCCATACGTGCGACACGGACGAATGGCAAAGCCGCCCATACCCGTATAGGCGAAACCTTGAAGTCCTTGCATCGCGTTACACGACCATACGCGTAACACGTACGAGCCAATACGCAATACTTTGAGGAACAAGCGGCGACCATGGCGACTATTATCCTTAAGATTACGCGCGCAATATTCTGAAGCGACTATCGACTAATCAGCGAGATTTTATACTGAGATCGTGATACTCGGATGAATATTTTCCCGTTTTAAGAGGCTGGTCCGGTCTAAGGCCCATAAAAATAGGTGATCTTAAATTATAGAAATAAATTTTTTGTTTTGTAATTTATCATTGCAGACGGCACTGGGGAATCGTTAAAGTCGGGGCATCTAAAAATTCATCTAAAATGGTGGAACGTGTAGCACTTAAACCATTGGTCTGAGATAAAAAACAATGCCAGATTATTTTAAAAGGCATGAAACTCGCTGGACTAAGCAGTAAAAATGACAAGAAAATACATTTTTTGAGAAAATAATTAAAATAAAATATTTTTCGTCCTCTCAACGCCATAAAAATTATAAATTTTCAATTTCTTTTCAATTTTACTGGTGTCTCCACTCGCCAGAAGTATATTCTTCAAAATAAAAAAAGTTTCAGTCGAATCAGATATTCATTTTTGGAGATACAGGTTTCGCCGATTTTCAGAACACTGTCGAGAAAAACGCGTTTAAAGTTTTACGTCAATTTGTTTATCTATATTCGCCCGCATGTTTGTACTTCGCTGGTATTTATGTGATCCTCGGTAATTACTAATCACGAAACTTCCTGGATTCAAGTGGCGACGGTAGGTCATATTTATTCTACGAAGCCAGCGAAACGCGGTGTACTCGCGAATTAGAAGAATCATCCGACGCGACGGGGTTAATCTTAATTAAATCTCCCTCGATCATTTAACATTGCGTGTACATTAATCTTCGAGGCTTCCTAGATCCCAACACGAAACCGGCCGTTTTATTCTGTTTGGCTTCTCGCGTGTAACTAGCTTCACACGCGGTGAAAATAGATAAGGGCCCAGCTCGCAATCTCGTACATAGATTTCCTTATCAAATCGCGCGGAACGTTACTATACGCTGCTACTCCCGGCACAGTGCATCCTTCCCTCGCCTTTTATTTCCCGTTGCCTCCTTTTACCCTCTTTCTACTAAATGAAATTACGAACGAGATTAGTGATCGACGATGGGGATGCCAATAATTCTGACGCGTCCTATTAACGGCATAACGTTCGCAATTTTTCACAGAAGTAGAGTCAATCATAACGCAGCACGCGATTGTTACAAAAGGAAATGGAATAAGGAGCAATCGCGCGTTACCATCGTCACGCCTGCCCAAAGTGGCGGCACGCGATTTATGGGCGATCGCGTTCCGAACCGTAAATAACATTAACGAATCGTAAATTCTGCTATCGTTAAACAAATGCCCAGGGCAGACCGGCCATCGTACAGTTAACCCTAGCGCGCGTTCGCACGATTCTTTCCTCTTAACAACAGGCTCGACACGTACGCGGGTACCATTGGCACCAAGGTTGAAAAAGAATCCTACGTTGGCAGCGTTTACGTCGCTGAGTCGATGCATGCATATGCATCGGACGCCCCGAGAGACACTGTCGCAAATTCTAAAATAACGCACGACCGTTTGATCCCCCTGTCTTAGCTCAGGCGCGTGTACACTTTTGTGTTTCTAACTGCGACACAATCAGATAAGGATATCTAAGGCGCTGCAATGAATGCTATATCAAACATTGCGCTATTTAAATAAAATTAATATATGCGGTTGTATAGGTTTTAACCAGTCACGCTCTCTAATTCCCTGACAAAAGCTTTTCAAAGTACGTTGATGGAAATATACATGACCTTGAAGTCGTCAACTATCTAGCTTCTCGATATTCTAAACCCCCCTCGACTTAATTCAAGTCCCGTATTTTTAATTGCCTCTGATTCTACTTAATTCTAAAGAAGGAAGCATTGATAACGCGAATGAACAATAGACTGCACTCGATTGCAACAACGTAGCGGCACGGCGCGGCTGTGCGCGAAATTTTGTCGTGCCGAATCAGGGAACTCTGTTGATTGTTCATGATCAGTCGCTTAGAATGTCGCCGAATCAGTTTCGCCGTGACTATGGGTTTCGACACGCGCCCCTTGCATCATATCCTGTATTGTTTCACACCAGCGACTAAGTGCCGTGCCGAGGGAGATCTTTAAGCGAGGAATTCCGACTTAATTATCGGCCGAGGTGAAACGATCGGAAAACGCGCGCATACACGTTCGGAGGCGAGCGGCGAGTCGCGCAGCGTCAAATTCTATTTAACGCAGGCACGTTTAGCCGCCGATAGAAAGCTCGATCGCGCTAAATAATTTGCACGCACAGTTAGACGCTACCAGGGCTCATCGAGTTGGCACACGACACCGCGGTCGACACGCGCAGAAACGCATTTCCGCCTTTCTAAACGAATGTAAATTAAACGTACGCGATTAACCCGATGGACACCGTCCAACGATGACCGATAGCCAGCGGTCGACGCATTCTTCGCTGGCGTGGGAAATTTTTCTCAAATATGTGGGTGGGGTCAATTCCACCGAGATCGGGAGACTTATCTTTTAATGGGGTATCCGCGTTGGTGAACTGGGGCTTAATTTCAATGCCTCATTAGCATCGGAGCTACAATAGTAGTTGTCAGAATCATATTAAGGGGTTAAATACACATAAGTAGGACCGTGAAAAGAGGGGACACTTTTTAATTTTTTTTACCTATAAGTAATTTTGTTAAGGGGTTATGCCTACCTGCAAAATTCGGAAAAATGGATTTTTGGGTTTCGATATTTTCTTAAAGTACAACATCTCAGAAATATTGTGCGAAAGTTTCAATTTCATCCGACCAAAATTGGCGGAGCTGTACGGGTTTTAGTATAGGCATGTCCTGGAGGATGTAAACCTAACTTAAAACTTTAAACGCGTTTTTCTCGAAACTACATTTTCAGAAACGGTGAGCAATATATCTCGAGAACCGCTGCATCGAATGAATTCAGCTTTTGTAGGCTTGTTCTATATATAAAAATCTTGTCCTTAATCGTGGCTTTTTCGTTTCCCAGCTGAAAAACGAGCGATTTTTGCGGCGAAAATCGATATTTTAATATGAACAGCCGCCATTTTGTAGCAAATTAATTTTTCGGGATAATGAACGATTAAGGACAAGATAATTTAATATACTAACTAAATTCGTTCGAATTTGTCATTTCGGATGATTCAGGTCAAAGTTAGAGTGATCACCGCAAACTACTAAAAAAAAATCGCTGCCGGGAGATCATTGATATTTCTTTTATTTATTTATATTTTCCATTGGAATAATTACTACTAGTAGTATAATATGTACACTTTCGAATACATAAAGGTTTCTTTAAAAAAGTCTTCAAGTTTTTCCCCCCAAAAATCCCGAAAATACTTGCGTTTTTAGACCTTGCAGGTAGGCATAACCCCTTAATTAAAAACTGTAATATGCACTTGAAAGCTTATAATTTAAAGAATATTTTCCAACAAAGAAATGACGATAATTCGTCTTGTTCGCCGTGTAGCTGCTGTTGGATAAAGCAGGGTCATCCAAAAGAAAAAAAGGTCCCTTAAAGTATATAAAAGAAACTAATATTTATCATACGCTGATTTTAAATTTTAATTTTTAAAAAGATACGAGTGTTTGAACTTTAATTCAACCCCAATTTCCTCACACAAGTTTCATCAGCTTTTTAATGATTAAAACCAAACTGTAGCTATTACAAAAAAATCCGTATGATTATAGATATTGATGTGAGAAATAATCGTGCCAAGTTTCATTCAAATCGCTCGAGTTTTTTTTAAATATCAGTGGCACCGATTTGACAAACATAGTTTCAAGAAAATAGCGTTTAAAGTTAAAGCTACAGATTAAAGGAGGATAATTTATTTTTTGAATTTACAGAAAATCGTCTATTCCGAGGCGAATTCTTTAATGGAAAAATCGATTGTTTCGACCAGTGGCGGATTTAACAGGGTGGCCGATGAGCAGTTGCCACCTGGGCCCCTGCACATAAGGCCCCTAGGGCCTCATCCTTAAAAAAATTATGATTATATCCAAAGTAGATTTGTTTTCTGTATTATTACGCTGAGCCCGTTTTTAGTAAACTCCCTCTTCATGTTCCCAATAAAATGGGCCCCTCATAACGTTTGCCACCTGGGCCTTTTTTCTTAAATCCGCCACTGGTTTCGACCATTTTAAGTGTATGTAACCCCTTAATGAGAGCTCATGAAAAATTGCCAACCATATTGAAGGTACAGAGCGCTTATTTTCCTCAATGTAACTGAAGCGACCGAAGCTGAGGAGTTTCGCTATGAATTATGCAATGCCAACTTTTGCTACGGATATTGCTCGGTACCAGTCGAGGGAGAGATATCGGAGCAGCGGAGACAATGCAGTTCAACCCGAGTTCATCGCTCGTCCATCCGAATGGAGCGGCAAGTCATCCCGCGAAACACGTTTCCCTTTTGCATTGAGTGACGAGCAAGGAATTCGGGCACATCCAGGCTCGTCCCAATGGCATTAGCTATACAAATTGTGTGTTTCAGTATTGTCAGCGAAGGATTCATTAATTATTTGCAAGCAGGCTTCCGAACATATTTAATGCCCCCCCTGCGACTGAAAAGGAAATCCGACGACAGAGAAATCGTGGAAAAATTGTGTCCCTCCCCGCGAAAACGAGGCGTGCGTTCGAAGACAACTTCGGTAAGGCACAAGGCCTCACTCGGCGAGCGTATAATACTTTCACAGAAGCGTTAGAGCAAAGGTCATTCTTCCCCGGCAAATCCAAGACGAGTAACACAAAGTTCAAGCATTCACCGTCATAGTACTGATTTCGAGAGACTGCGATTGCCATCCGGCGAAACAGAAACCGTCGCGGACGTTTCACCTTTTGTTTGTCAACAACTATTGCCATAGCGGCGCACAGAATTTCCGGTGGAAAAATACCGTGCCTATGCCAACTGGAATTTTTTTCCGAAAGTGAAACGATACGTAACACGCCGCAATCGCGAAAGGTCGTGTCCGACACACGAGCAACGGAAATATATCGTGGAGAATAGCACGTGCTATTAAAATTGCTAATATCGTTGCTGTGCTAAGGTCGTACGTCTCGAAGCAGCATCGTGACACACATCGTGGAATGAGCATAAGCGACACTTTCGATAATTTAAATGAGCAGTGACATTCGATGCAAATCGTGACGCATACGAAATCAACATCGCGAATCGTTAGCTACCTCCAGAAAGCGCAGCTTTTTTACATTGTGCAATTACATTGCATTTCCTTAAATCGTTGTATAGCTTTATAGCAAATTAAACGAATTTATGAGATAGAGTAGATGTACCGTTTGTGGCCATGTGCATAATTATCTTATTTTTAAATTGCTCGCACATCATTATTATGTGGAGAATTTCACATGATAAATATTTTGTTTAGTATACCACCAGAAATATAAGCTTACATTTATTGCTTGCACGGAAAAATATTATATTTTTTAAGAAGTGGCCCAAAAATGGTACAATACCTTAAAGTGGCCACAAACGATGCATCTACCCTAAACAATTGGTAGACTGAATTTACCCCAATTAGATATATTTGCAATAGACACACGATCCTTGTCAGCAAAGTATTTATGAAATTACGTATACAAACAGCCACCAACGTGCAAATTTATTCGTGTCAAATAAATATTCAGTAGTCATTAGCATGCAAACTTATCGATCCAGCGAGAATGCACTGTGAAACAGTGCTCCTACTTAAAATTTAAAATCCTCGAATTACTTGAAAAATATCTGCACTTGCAACATGGTGTCGTCTAACGAAATGTCACATTGTCCAACCCCTTATAACGTTGCAAATTGTCATATTTTTTATATAAATATCCCAGGGTGTACGGAGACTTTTTTCAGGGGGGGGGGGGGGGGCAACTTTGGGATGATGGTAAAGAAAAATATACCCATCTTGCTTTTTTTAACCCACTTTATAGTGCCAATTTAATTAAAATTTTAAAACGGACATTTAAAAATAGTCCCCCTTTTAGTATAAACTTAATAAAGATCAGTTTCCAAAAATAAGCGATTCTGTTTCAAAAGCCAGGGGGGGGGGGCAACTGACCCTTTTGCACCCCCCTCCACCCATGTAAATATCAATAATAAATAAATTACGCGTTATTTAAGAAGGACACCTCGTAGCATGTCTACGTGCATCCACACTCTGAGCGTAAAAGAGAACTGTAACGAAGAAGAATAATGGGACTCACCTGTATCGACGCGGTGCCGTGCGTTGGTCTCGTTGGCCGGAAGAAGGTCGTCGTACTCCAGCGTCGTCACATCCTTCGCGTGCACCAGCACGATCACGGAGGTGATCAGCACGAACACCATCGTCACCACCGATCGTTTCACCGTCATCGCGAGGGAAGCGAATAAACGCTGTTACCCGGCCACGAAAAGTCCGTCACGCGACGCAGGACGGCGCCGCGCGATCACATTTTCGCGAGCGTACGAAATCGACGCTTCGAGCAGAAAAGCTCGAGATTATCGAGCGCGGGAAGTTCGAATCACGGGGTCGCGTATCGGCCGCCAGATCTCGCATATCATTAATGGAATCGGAGCACGGTGCGGGACGAGCCGAGTTACGGGGACGGTTAAATATCGGCGGCGGCCGCGTAGCTACCGGGCGCGTGCTCGATAAGCGCCCTGATCGGGCCGACTGTCATAATTACTGCGCACGCAGGGCCGCTGCGAAACGAGTCCGCCGTTCACGGGTGAGAAACTCGAGGTCGGTGAAACTTGGCGGAATCCTTTGCTCGTCGCGTCTGCCGCGCCTCCGTTCCTCCCTCCCCCCTCCTCGATCATTCGCGTCCCTTCGAAAGGGCTGTCAGCCCGTTGGCATCGCACTCCCCACGGCTGTCACTCGCGCGCGCGCGCGACTCACCACCGTTCCACGTACGCGAGGAATCAAAACAATTATGCCCGGGGTCGCGCGTGCTACCAGTTTTAAAAGAAGTGTGCGCCGCACGAGCCCATGTCACACTGCTAGGCAGCGGTCAGGTGTTTCAAGCAGCCGCCATACGACACCCGCGCCATCTGTCCCCCAGTCGCCCAACACCCGCAGCCGCTGGCGCGCTTTTCACGCGCACGGCGCACGGCTCCCTTCTGTCGGTCCACGCCGTGTCACGTGGCCATTTCACTTCATTCATGGAGACAGATCCCCCTTACAACTGCGCGCTACGAGCGTCCGCGCGCGTAAACGTCACCCGGCCCCGTACGCACGCATCACTTTTCATACTCTTTCTCTACCGGTCTACTGTTTCTCAAACGTACATGCGAATGGAATTGTTTCTTTTGTTTTTAACGTTCTGATTTTGTGGAATAGGGCGAAGCATTATAAATCGCATTGGCGATTTATTTGACAAACCCACTTCGACGCTTTGCAAAGTCTGGTAAAAGTTCTGCAGAACAGTAATGATATACCATTGGTCCGTAGTGGGTCAAAAATGGATACCTACTTAATCCTGTATTAAATACTTAAATATACTAATCAAAGAATTTTAATATATGAGGTCAATTTGTTATTTCTGACATGGATTTACTATTGAAACAATTGCAGGCCGCAGGTCAGTGGCTGAAGGGCCAAATATGGGCCCCGGGGTGCTCATCATTGCTATAGATAGAGTATCAGATCACAGAGATAGTAGTAATTCGAAGAATAGTCATATATGGGTGAAATCTATATATACATATATGAAAGAAAAAGTCCTGACTGACTGACCCTCATCATTGCCTAACTCAAACCGTTGAACCTACGAACGTGAAATTTGGAAGGTACATTGTTTTCATAACGTAGGTACTAGGGCTGGGACTATTCGAATAATTTAATATTCGAATATTTTACAAGTATTCGAATGCTACGAATAAACTTCGAATATTTGAGTATTCGAATACTTGGATATTCGAATATAGCAGTATTCGAATACTTGAATATTCGAATAGTATTCGTCAAATAATTAAGGAACTGAAGTATTCGAATATTCGAATACCGAGAAATTCGACAAATAGTCCCAGCCCTAGTAGGTACAAGGAAGTGAAAAGGGGGAATATAAATTTTCTCGGACTCCCTAATATCTCTTATCCCCGATTAGATATCAACTTGAATCTTACTCAAAAAGATTACCCACACAAATGCCTAAAAACCAATTTCAGAATTTTTCCCTAACCAACCCCTAAGGGGGTGAAATGTACTTTCACGGATTCCTCAAAATCTCTTAGGCCCGACTAGACATCAACTCGGTTTTTACTTCGAAAGTTTACCCGCATAAACGTCTAAAAACCAATTTCCAGGGTGGTAAAAAGGGGTGAAATGTGTTTCCATGGAGTCCGTAATATCTCTCAGGCCCGAAGCTAAGCGCGGGAGTGTTTCTCACTATGTTACATATTGTCACCAATAAAAAATTACTACCACCTCTCTTCATCCCTAGCTCTCTGCCATGCGAAATCGCGTGACGGTCACGTAAGGATGACTCTCCGCCAGGAGGACACAGATGCCTCCGTCCACCGGTATTTAATTAAGCCCGGTCGTCGAGAGAAAAAAAAGTGGTTGGTACAGGAAGCGATGGGTTTGGAGTGCGCGAGCAGCGGACCATGGTTCGAGCCCCGTTACGGGACAGACGCATTGGCGTAGCTGTAATCAGCCGCCACCCTGGATTTTCGCGAGCGTTACCGACGGCGGTGCCGTTCCGACGCCTTTGCCGAATGCTCGGCTCACCTCCTCACCGGTATTCCGGGGGATCGCGAACTATGTCGACCTTAAAAATCATCGACACGCGGCAGGGAGAGTAATGGTCAGAGCAGAACACACCAGCCTTCTCCTTCCAGCGCGCTCCCCTTTTCCGCTTTTATCTCCCTCTATCTGTCCCTAGCCAGAGCGGCTAACGATCTCCTGTTCTTCACCCCGACAAGGAAACGGACGGTGGATGCTGCCGGTGTCGTAGGTCGATCGCGATACACCATCTCCGATGCACCGTTCGCCGCACTGCATAATGATCACGGCATGAGATTGCCATTTTATGGGGAAAGTGAATAGAACAGAGGATGTAACTGGAACCTCTCCTCGATTACTCTTCGACTACCGACTTCGGCAACAGGACAGTCCGCGTGGATATTGCACAGTTTGAACGGGGGCCTTTTGGAGCTTCGTCACCTTGGTCATTGTAACAGCTAACGGCACAATTTTCACGGAGCCGGCAAGATCTGGAAGATTGTGAAGTGTATCCTCTTTTTAATGAATACCCAAGGTACTACGCAGCTGCACTTCTCACGTCTACGAAATCTGTAGTAACTTATTGTTTTAGCCTTCGACTACGATGCAGCACTCTTTCAATTCCATATCTGTTGCGGAACATCATTTTCAGGCGTCCTTTCCAGGGATCCAGTTGCAATCGATTGCTCAAACACCGTATTTACATACCGTTAAATGAAGTAACGGGCGACACGTGAACGCGAATGACCTGCAGAAGTTGCTGGAAACGAGTGTTAGGGTTGGTGTGCGATTTCGATATGACGTCTAAACACGACGCTACGTAACGACGAAATCTTTCTATGCTTCTTCGTTTTACTTGGTCCCTTTTCCAAGCCCTGGGGGACATATTCTCACGAAATCCGGTTCTACTGGTTTGGGGTTAGATTCGAAGGTGAGGCTTAGCTGCGGTGGCCCGAGAAATCGGTACTCCTGCTGATTACTGTACCGCACGGCGCCGTAGTAGACTAATTTGTTTCTTAGATAACCAAACAGGATTCACGTGTCGATACTTCGTAAGAGAAATTTAGACACTGCTAATAGTATATTGGACGTGAAAATTAAGTAGGCTGCAGAGATCGTCGAGGCACAGATAATTTCATGAAATTCAGTACCTAGATCAAGCACACACTCCATAGGTATTCCTAAAGAAAATAAAAATGACTCGCTCCTTCATTAGACTATAGGGAAAGTATAAAGATTATACCAAGGAATCCGCACAGTGCATGTTAATTAACTTAACCCACATAATCAAGGTCCGTGAATGCTTCACGGATCAAAAAAGAAACACGGTGCAAACAGTCGATCATTTGTAATTCCTTCATCGTTAACCCCTTCAACTTGATTTGTTAAATGAATTCGGAGACACTGAAAGTCTGAAAAGATTATAATGAATTAAATTTTAATATAATTCAATATAAAAAACTGTAAAGAATCGTCACGTGTATCTATGCCGAAAACGCAAAAGTAATCGAATTTACATTGAAAGAAAAAAACAGACCAGTTCGACCCAATCGATTGATTTTTCTTGACTTCAAGGGATATTCGATAGAAATCAGTCGTTCACCCCCAATCGGAATCTCGCCGTAGAAGCGCGACTCTTCTCTCATTTTCGTTTGGAACGTAGGAATAAATGAAAGGACATTAGTGGTCCTCACATTACAGGTTGTCACGTTCGCCGAAGGGTTGAAATTTATTACCTCAAATTGGTTACAAAATACGCCATAATTCTCGTTGAATTTATGACCGCGCTGGGCCAGTGTTGACGACGTGACCCGTGAATACGTCTCCCTCATATAATATTATACATACGAGGGCAATACGAGAGAGCGGGTGCATATAAATATTCATATGCAATGCATCACTGCACCATGCATCAGTTCGCGGCTATACGTATTACAGACACGAACACTTCACGATGCATACAGAGTGCATTTTTAGTAAAATCCTTGATTAGCCTCCTTTAAAAGGATCTTAAAGTATCAACGCCCGACCAAAGGAACCTTTCACGTGCGATGATAATTCTTAGCGCTTTGAAGAGTAGACCTATTTACCTATTTAAAGAAATTTTTCACCAAAATCCACCTCGTGACGAGAATCGTGTCATTTAATTAAAATCGACAAGAATTTTCTATATTCCGCAACGAATATCATACTGTCATGAATTGCTGTTCAATGCAAAACGGTTAATATGTGAATAGGAAAGAAGTTCTCACAGAATCTTAACGCCACATGATAAAAGTTTCACCCTATATACGAAAGCTTCGTGCAACAGACACTTTCTCCCCCTCAACAGGTTGTTAAGCCCCTCTGCGGTGTAGGTTTAATTAAAAATCGAGCTTGTCGGGATACCAGAGGGAAGAATAAATTTAACCCGTATGAGCCATTAATTGGCGTCCCTATTTGCCGACATTCTTGTCGTACAACGCGAATGTTCGCGTACGCCGAGATAGCTCCCAAAGAAAAAGGGTTCGTAAGTGAACCGATTTGTTTGTCTCGTGCACGCGTGGAACGTAGAGAGTGGCAACGGTAGTGCGTAAAATATGCTTGATACAAATGTATTATGGTATCATTGGCGCAGCGAAACTTGGCCATACGTCTCTCGAAATGTTTCATTATTCGTGCGTACGATGGGAGTCCATGAAATCTACGACTTCAACCTCGCTGGGATATCCTACCTTCACCCCTTTTATTATATATTTTTAAACAACCAAATGTGGGCTGGATACCCAAATTTTAACCACGCGAACATTAAATTTATTAGGTAATAGCACCCTTATTACCTCTGCACTTAAATTATTTGTCAAGTAAACATGACCCACCCCCGATATAAAGTAGCCCCCAAGAAATACAATCGGATTCTTTATGCAAGTCAGATTTAAGGGAACCATCGATCGAATATGCAAGTAACATCCTGAAAGGCAGAAGAAGGCTTCTGTGCTTTGATAGTGGAGAAAACCCCTACTCCTCCGATTCTTTTAACTGATTATGGTCTAAGAGAAAGTATCGCATTGAAATTCTAATAATATTTATGAAATACCCAATTCGGCATTACACAAGCCAGGAATGAGTTCGAAGAGAATCTTTATCGCGAAGAAGCGAAGCTAAATGGTCGCGGTAGGAACTCGGCAAGAGAAATAATTAACTCTGCACGAGCACATTTGCAGCTGTCGGGTTTCGCGAACAATGAACTCATGGGAAGTAGTCAGGCCGTGCCAAGAAGCTGCTACGAACAGCCACGACGTTCGTTGCAACAAGTCTTGGTACTTATAGCATCGAACCTCCGTAGTTAGTATCCAGAGGCCAGTACATAGCATTGATCAGTCCGTCAGTAATTTTAGTTTAAGGGGTCATTCTACTTTGATCGATCGAAAAATGAAGCTATTTTTAAAGATTTTTTATGAATAAATACAACATGTAATAAAATTAATCTGTATGGATTTTATTAAGCTACTCCTGTATTATTAAAAAAAAATTAAAAAGATTTTCTTAATTTTTTACCAATGATTTTTTATAGCGTCAATGTAACACCAACAAAAAGAAGTATGTTCGTGGAACAGATGCTTTAAAAATAGCTTCAGTTTTCGGCCGATCAAAGTAGAATGACCCTTTAAGCTACTTTAATTAGTAGAACCTGAAAGCTTCTGAAGTTATTTTGGGAAGTGACCGCATGTCCTTTAACGATTTATGGCCATTCTAATGAAAATAGATATGATTTCAGCGCACTGGTTCGGTCACTTTAAAACATTAACAATCAAGCTATTTTGCAATTAATTCAATATTTATATAAATTTCCAACGTTTCGGACTTAATTTAGACCATTATCAAGGAAAGATTCAATATAAAGAAACGAATACTGCGAGAGCTATTGAAAATAATAAGTCGTAACGCTCGAAAACGAACGTGCGACACGCGAGTCGGTTGGAAGAAGACTGAGGTAAATAGTAGGCCACCCCAAAACATCTAGAAGGTGAAAAGAGATATGGCCAGAACGAACCGTTAAGTATTATATTCCAAACAGTACTGTCTAAGAGGAAAACCAAACATTCTTGCTCATATGTCATATTTCATGAACATTCTAGTGAAAGATATGAACATTAAAGTAAAAGAAGTAATATGTATCAGTTTCATCAGCAGATAAGAAATACGCAGTTGTCAAATGAAATTCCCGTTTACTTATATCCTCTCTTATTTACTAAAATTTAAGAAAGAGCAATGCCGTGTTAACTGTAGAGAATAAGAAGTATAAAGAAGCAATGCAATATTCCAGTGCTAAATCTGTACTTGAATAATTAACGGCCACCGATTAGGAGAAGACGTAACGCGCTCTACAATGCGCGAGTTATTCAAAGAAATTTCTTCCTAAAAGAAATACAATCTCCAGACATGCACAGCAAAGGAATAATCCACTTCGTCAAGGAATTCGCGAACAATGTGCAGTAGTTTAATAGAATTTTTCTAGACACGCACACAATGTGTAGTAGATCGGCCAAGTAAGATACAGCGAGTGAGAATACAGAAGAGAAGCCTGTATAACGGTATAAAATACAGTCGAACTGTGGCTCGCAGAAAGCAAGAAATGGAGCACGCGGCCTTTTTCCTCGGAGGGCGATCAGATTACGGAATAAAACGCGCATTACGGAGGAGCCGCATTTCGTCGAGGTACCTGCGTGTGCACATTACAAGATGAGATTTCCATACGACATTACTTCAGGGACCTGTTCGTTTCTTTGTACAATCTTCTAATGGAATCTGTACTTTGGAAAAGAGTTCTAGAGCTCAGGTCCCGCGGTACAGTCTTCTACCAACAACAAATTCATTCAGTACCTGATGGACAGTGAAATCAACTTTGCAGACTTGTATCGCACTTATGCAAGATGTACAATATCGAGATACATCGCGTGATTTTTCAATCTCATTAGTAAAATTTTATTTGCAAATTGTTGCACGCTGGTAAACGCCGTACGGTGTAACAATACGCTGTCTTTTTGTCAATTTGAAATTTTCGCACGGCACCATTAGCAATGATCTCTAGTCTTAAGTAATATCCTGGAGTGACAGCAGCGGATATTACCTACTACGGCTTCGTACGAAACAGACATCACGAGCTTTACCGATGTTCAGTTGGGAAATGCCATTTGAATAATATCCTTAGCAATAATTGCTTCGGTCACGAAGAAGAGAAGCATTGTTTTCGATGAACCAATGCATTCATTAGACCAATTGCTCCCTCTTCGACATCGTTCGTTATTTTTCTGTTTCAACCTGAAGAAAGCTCTCAGCAATCATTTATTTTCCATTTCATACAGGATTTTTATAATATCCTGAAGAATTTAGCTTCTTATTATTGATAGTGCTACTAAAGAAATTCATTTTTACAGTTTCTACTTGCTGGAAAATCAACAGTGGCGCCAGAATGAGAAGAATAAGACTGTATTCTAAATGCTTTTTAATTACATTAATTATTTTGTATAAATTAATTGTATAATCATAAACTAACGAATACTTAAGAATCAAATTAAATGCTTTGTATTTAGCTCGTTGTTTTCAATGTTTGTGACTGTATGTACACAATATGAAAATCAGAATAAATAACAAATTTTAAATTACATAATGTAAATGCTTAATATATTTGGCCTGCATTCTTTGGTATATAATGAAGTCTTACTTACATAATCGTACGGAATTTCAGAACATGAAATTGAAACTCGATAACACATAAAAAATAATTAATCTGTAACATACTTAAAGCGTACATGTAACAATGAATTACAATATGTGGCACTGACATCGAAAGCATTCCCGAGTACATCCATAAGATTTCATAAATTTCAGTTCTGGAGATGTTTGGGTAGGCCCTAAATTCAGAGAATCCTCGCTTTCCTCGCTCAGTTCTTCAATGCTAAATGTATCAGTCAGATCTTGCTTGTGCTTCGCAGAATCTTTCGATTTAGACGATGGGAAAAGAGTCATTTCACCGTCGCTACAAATTCAAGAGATCACATTCGAAAGCATAATATTAAGAATTTATTGTCTACTTACCTTTCGCTGTCGCTATGCCAATATTCGACGAGAGGAAGATGTTCTTTATTCTTATTTGGTATAGGAAGTCTTTGAATCGATATCAGTCCGGTAGTACTACTACCACCACCACCGCACCCCTTATCATACTTTGGCAATTTTATATAGTCTGAGTTACGTTGAATACGTTTCGCCTGTTCAATTCGTGCCTCTGTTCGAAATAAGGAATATGTAAAAAGAGTTCTAAGCGATACAACTGAGCAATACGATAATAAATTAACAGTCGTACCAAGCTTTTTCTGCAGCTGTTTAGTAGTAGAATTATGTTGAGATATTTGCGTCTGATTGCTACTGCAGCTGCTATCGCTTCCCTAGAAATGTACAATGCGTCCAAAGGTTTTCTCTATACGTCTATACGCGGGTAAGATATAACAAATTGTATCGTATATTTACCACAAAGAGTCTTTCATCTTCTATGTGACTAGTAGGTTTTGGATCACTGTCAATCCCACTATCTTCCATCACAAAACAAAATTTTATATTAAATTAAAGACTTCTCTCAACTCATCTGAAATGTAACACAAAACCTTTACAAAGAAAACACCAGAAACTAGTTTAAACATAACCATGTATCAGTAAAATAATTTTCCGTAAAATAACATAGAAAATAATACCTTTTCTGACTTAAACATTTAATAATAATGCGCAAATTCCATTTATAAATTACGTACTGTCATTTTTGGTAGACAGGTACTTTGAAGAGATACTTAAAAAATAACAATTTACTCTGGAATGTAATATATTGCACAAATAATATATGCTTTGTTGTATAGAGGATGCATTAAATATAATACTGCTTTCACTTTTACTCACAAGTATTTTGTAAATTATTCTGACTTATCTACAAGTAGCAAACATGCTTACATTATCATGGCATGTCCCATTATTGATTTTCTTTCATCTATATAACCACACAGAATATCTAAATAGTGCAGCCCACTATTTAAAAAAAATAGACAAATTTATAGTTAAATATGCAATGCAATAAATCATGATTCACTATATATACCATGTATATGCAACATATCTTGACCTAAATTGCATTCCACAGAATTGAAATAAAATATTATTTTCGAGTAAGAGATTTCGAAATACTTGTGCGTTTTTTTTTTAAATTTTAGTAGAGTAGGGGTAACAAATTATTATATAAAAATGATACAACAGTTCATTTGAAATAGGTATTATTTAAATACATCTATAGCAATGTAACAAGTTTCCTAGGAAACCACAACTTATTTCCCTACATTTTCTGAAGATAAATGAGATGTGGTGAACTTCACTTTTGTTTTCTAATATACATTTATTGTACTAAAACAGTGTTTCCTATTTGCCTAATATAAAAGGCACTTTAGTTGCTACAAACAGTCAGAGCAAAATTTTACATTCTTTTATTGAATTGTAAGTATTTGGGTGGATACCTTTCCGCAGTAAAGTATAGCAAGAATATACAACATAATAAATACTAAATTATTTCACATTTTCGTATGCAGTTGGACAATATACAGTTTGCAAATCAAGAACAATGCGTCCATCTACAGTATCGAAGAAAGCGATGTCCAGGGTTGTGGAATCACAAAGAGCGCTAACGACTGTTAGTATTCTGTACCTTACATGGAACACTTAATTGTAGTAGCAATGCCTGTATCTACATGTATTATTTGTAAAAAGGGACTACTAGCATTTGATAAAGAATTAAAACTTATTTATTACATACGTTTAGCACATGAGTATGGCGAAGAGTCGTTTAGATATGGGTGGTGGCGATATGGATTGGATGCGTGGAAAAATTTATCTTAAACCAGACGACCAGTTGCAATTGACAGAAATTGTACGTTTAACTTGTTGATGCTAAGTTATACTAACGCTATATATCCTAACTATACACTTTCAAGCAAACCTTCCTATTCATTTTAATCATTCTGCAAATCATATTATAATATAAAACTCTAGGAATTACAAGAGGAATTTGCACGAGTTCTAACTATACATAATACAAGGGTTCCAGATTCTTTAGTCGAATGGTCATGGAAATTGAAAGAATTCATAAAGTTACCTCCTCCGCCGCACTTAGTAACTATTATAAGTGTGCCAGGAGCAATATTACACAAAGATTCTGACGAAGCAAAAATACAACTGGCAGGTGGACTCGTAGGTAAGGCTTGGTAAAACATAGAAACCTTTTACCACATTCATAGTATCGAATACTGTATTACATAAAATGACTGTTTTATTGATAGTGGAAAGCCACCATGAAGCAATAACTCTACCGCATGATGATCATGAGGAGGAAGAGGAAGAAGGCGAGGAAGGGGAAGAACCGGAAGATATAGAAGAACCAGATCTCAAGTTAACTGGTAATAATAAGAACAAAAAATAGCACAAGCACCTACAAGCAGTATGTGTATACTGCTTATTAAATTTAAAACTGATTAAACATATTTTATAACTATAGATGAAGTACCAAAGGATGTTGAAGAAGAAGAAGAGCACAAAGAACCTGAACAAGAAATCGAACCAGATGAAGAGGAGATAGAGCAAGTAAAACCTAAGAAGATACCAAATCAATTTAATTTTTGTGAAAGAGCTGCTCTGACTTACACTAATCCTATGCGAGTAAGTTTCTATAGGCTTACATTTAATAAAACATGGCTTCCATATCTGACTGATTTTATATCATTTCTATAGGAGATGAGTACGCAAACTGTACCTCCACCAACGGGGTTGTTTAATACCAACGTGTTTCAATGGACAATCTTTGATAAGTATCAGGTATGTGCTTTTATACCGAGTTTAATTAGTTCGAAACACATGTAAATGATATTTCAGCAAGATTTTGCTCAACAACAACGCGAAAGAGAAAGGGAGAGGAGAATTCCACTTATACAACCAAAGAAGGAGGATTTTAAAAAGAAGGCCAAAACAGAATCCATGGCAGTAACAGCAAGAATGCTGCAAGCTGTAAAAACATTAGAAAGAATGGTGAACCAAAATAATTTTGACGACATATCTCAAGGTCGATATCTTTTCTGCAAGCTCTTTTAAACAGTTAGATTTCGTTCGATGTGGTATTCATGGGAGCATGTTTAGACTACAGATACTGGGATGATCCAAGCGATGAATTTAAAAGTGGAGAAGGTTCGCTATTGCCTTTATGGAAATTTAGTTACGACAAAACCAAAAAACACGACGTCACAGACCTATGTTTTAACGGCAGATATTACGATCTGTTTGCAGTATCTTATGGATCAAGTTAGTAAAAAACGATAAAGTGTTAGTATACTACAACTACTTATGTACGTAACGTTTCAGTGTCATTTAATAGCCTGATAACAAACGGAAAAGTATGTTTATATAGCTTAAAAAATCCATCGTATCCAGAATGGATCTGTCCAACACAGTCTCCAGTGATGTGTTTGGCTTTCAGTGAACAACACCCGCACCTTTTAGTTATTGGTAAGAAATGAAAAGAGATATAACGCGTCCTCACAGCAATATCGTTCATCTTCTCTTCCACAATAAAGGTACTATGGATGGTGCTGTAGCCGTTTACAATGTCATGCTACCATCAACAGTTCCGCAATACAAGAGTAATGATGTTTATCAAAAACACGGAGGTATAGTATGGGAGGTTCGTCAAGTACTAGTAAAACTACAATAAACATTTATAGATCTATTATCTTTAGTTTAGAATTTATCAATCATTTAAAGTACTCTTATGCAATCGACCCGATAACTTCAAAATACGTAATGTTTAAGGTATGTTGGGCGCCAGATACAGAAGAAGGTAATTTGGCATTCTACAGTGTCAGCATTGATGGAAAAATAAATTACTGGATATTAAATCAGAGTGACCTTAGTTTGACTACAGTGATGACACTGTTTCTGGACCGACCTCCAATACCTGGACCAGATGGAACTATAATTACGCTTAAAGGTAGTAACTCTTGATATTAGTAGTAACAATGGTATTATCAGCCTTTCTTATATCGATAAATTGTGTTAAAAGCATTTCCACATTCTTTCAGGATGCGGTACATGCCTTGCATTTCATCCCGCTGATCAAAATGTATTCTTAGTGGGCACGGAAGAAGGAACAATTTATAAATGCAATACAGCGTACAGCAGTGTTTATATGAAAACCTATAACGAAGCGCACAATATGCCTGTGTATCGGATAGTATTCAATAAATTCAATTCTAGTATATTTGCAAGTTGTTCAAGCGACTGGAGGGTAAAGATTTGGGAAGATGACAGAATGTAAGTATTTAGAATATTAATATAAATAGCCAGAACTTTGAGGAGAGAAGTCCTAATGGAAAACTATTATATCGAAGTTTGTTACATTGTTTAATTGTTTATAGGGAGCCTTTATTTATGTTTGATCTTGGTGTTCCGATTGGAGATGTTCAATGGGCACCATACAGCTCAACTGTATTGGCTTGTGTTTCAAATGATGGGAAAGTCACAGTCTTTGATTTGAATGTAAATAAATACAGGCCGATATGCAGTCAAGCAATTGTTAGTAAAAAGAAATATAAATTAACTCGACTAGCATTTAATAATGAACTGCCATTCATTATAGTTGGCGATGATAAGTAAGTGTTTCTTTAACACACCTCTTAATAACAATTTATTTTTACTGTTATTTTTTACGTTTTGTGTTAACAGAGGTACAGTGACTACATTGAAATTGTCACCAAACCTCAGGATAAAAGTAAGACCAACAAAGAAGCAACTTCATCTGACGCACAGAGAATTAGAAATTATGAAATTGGATAAATTATTGAGCTTCGTACGCGAACCGCCTGTATTAACACCACCAAACGATGTAAGGATAGAATAGCTAAATCGGATTTTTATCAAAATAAACAAATTTGAAATATGTATACATTTTACTTCTGTAAATGAAAATCTATTTGTATGCGAAGATCCTGTACTCTGAGTATATGTATATGTTTGTAATATACACAAGAAAGATTAATTTTCTAAAGGACACTTTGTATATATTTTATTATTTGTTATAAAAAATATTCTGTACCTATTTTTTTGTAAACATCAACATTTTATTAATATTTGCTATAACGGAAAATACATGGTAGTATCTATATCTTTATAAATAAATTGGCACTAAATGTAAAATACATTAAAAATATTCCTATACTTTACAAATTTAAACTTAGCAACTAGGTTTGCTATAACAGTCATTCGCTATACTAGAAGCACTTATTAACAATCATGACTTTGTAAATAGAATTATTTATGTTAAAGTTCTTGCAATTCCATACATGTAATAGTACTAACTTTACTTCATAATAAAATACTACTTTACAAAATTTACACTTAAACTTTCACGTAGGTACCTACATTTAAGAAAAGTAAAAAATGAGAGATATTTGTATATAGGGGCAAACGTATTTCAATTATAATAAGCATACAAATATTATAATGAGCATACAATGCATAAAAAATAATTATCCCGTAATATACATGTAAAAAACGCAGTGGAAAATGTATATTTCAAAAAGTGAATAAACATTGCATCTTTGGCACATTTAATTCGTTTCGTCAAACGAAATTACAAACCACAATTTGTTAATATTATAATTAGAGGTATCAAAAAATTCATCTGCAAACAGTTGTAAATACTGTACTACATTCTAAAATACATGATCCTTGTAACTTGTCAAATAACAAGTTTCAACTTTGCATTTAAAATGTTCGTTAGGAACTTGTGACAATACCTAACAATGTATTATTAATCAAATAAAAGGTAAAATTGAAGGTATAATTTCGTCAATGTTTATAAAATATGGGAAAATCTGAAAATAATATCTCATTTAAGAAGACTACAATGTATTTCTATCTTAATTTCTTAATAGAATACATTAATTCGGATATTTAAGATGATAAATAAAGACTGTAAAATCCTACTATGTTTATAGATAATCACCGATTATGTTAATTTAAATACAAATCCTAGAAATAAAGTTTCCCAGGAATTTCTGGATTTTCTATCACACCTTTAAAGTATTTCAATTCTAAGAAATCCCTTATATTATTCGGACATGGCACTTGTCTACCAGCGAATTCAATACTCGACATTGGATGAAGAAATTGTTCCGGGAAGTCTCTGTTATTTAAAAACCATGCATCTTTAATCATAGAACCATTCTTCCCATAAAATGGAAGTATGTTTGCATTTAAATGATTTGTCTTTGAATACTGCACTTTAAAGAATACTCCTTCTGTTGCCTTTTCCCAAACGAAACCGTGATTATCGACGACGGGTTTACTCATGGCTTTAATTAGCCATTGCGATCGATCGATATCATCACGATTTATTCCTATTTGTACTTCATGATCCCATGGTAATATATCACCATTTCTCATGGCACCAAGTAAAGAGCTTCCTTCTAACCAAAATCTGATACCAACTTCCTCTAATTGATCAAACACATGATGAGCAACCTTTCTTAATCCTGAGAGGCAACAAGGTGGCGCGTATCGATTTTGATAAAGATACGATGGGACTCCATTTACCACCGAACCAAAACATCTACTACTTTCTCTCGAACATCCATACCATTCTATGGAATTGGAAGCTCTTATGACCTTCTTAATACCCAACTTCTCGAACATCGATCGTTCACGAGTTTGATGCAATTGTTGTACTTTCCATTGAGATTGTTGGTTTCTATGCAACGATTTCCCTTCATTGAATTGATAATTTGTCAATATATGTATCTGGTAACATGTAATAAATCATCTAATAAAGTAAGATTCGCTTTCTTCTTAATACATACACATACACTATCTGTTTCTAGTAAGTACAGTAGTAATCACAAGCATAATAAACACAATGTAAAAAATGAAACTTATATATTGCATAAATATAGATATATGAAGGTCACCCAAAAAATAAGTAATATTGAAGAAACTTTTCATTTATGATTCTTATAACAAACATGCTACTGACACTCGCACACGTACTTGACAAAAATTCAACTCAAATCTGTTTCGTCACAAATGTATAAACCAGGACAAATAATAGAAGCATAATAAATTCAAAAGTAAAGTTAAATCTGAATTACGAACCTTTGCACCTAGCGCAGTCGTCTGAATGTACAATGCGTCCGTGAAAGGTAAAAGAAAAGGATCGGTTAATTTCCTTAATAGCCTCGTCTCGACCATTGTGGCGTGCTTTCCACTAACAGCGTCACATTCATTGCCCAAAATATGTGAAAACTTCAGAGTCCATTCCTTTACTTTTAAATCAATGTGAATGCAATTCAAAGAGACTCTTCCTAATGGAACAGTTACTATTCCTAATTTTGCTGCTTGTGACAGAGTCTCCTATAACAAAAATAATAAATGTTGTGAAAAAGGAGTCTTAAACATTATCGCTTCTTTCTTTAAAAGAGAACTCTTGACATATAATGTTCCTTACTTGCATGACTTGCTTAGAAGAAAGTCGGCTGCCGTCGGGTAAGAATAAAACGTACTTAGTACGCACGTAGAAAAGTGGGTTTCTCTCATCGTAAGACTGATTAAATTCCGGTTGCATATTCACCAGTTTCACATTTTCCATGCTTTCATTCGCAAAATCAAGCTCCAATGGGGGGTACGGTAGCTCGTTGCATACTATTAAAATTGGTATAGTGGGATAGAAGTGTAACACAGACTCTACGGTGGCAGTCACGTCATTTTCGAATGTTTCAAACTGCCGTATAACCACTGTCACCAAGCGAGCTAACCGACGGTGAAGTTTGTGCGGAGGGTCAGGTGTCATCATGCTCGGTGTCAACAACCGGAACGTGTTTTGAGTTGCAAATAACCTCCATATTCTATGCCATATAATGATATTGCCTAATAGTGCAAGCACTAATAAAGTTCGCACAAACTTAAAGCGCATAATTATCGCGTGTTTCGCAGTATCATTATATGTCAAATTTTCATGTCATAGCACCTCTAAACAACGTTTGAACATTTGACAGACCGCGACATTTGCTGCGTGCTTTAATTCTGTTACACAGTGTCGCCAACCTGTCAATTGCCGTTCACAAATCTCACAATCGTCACACTACACGGGGTTCCCGCATTTTACAAAGGTATTCTGGGAGTGAACAAAGTTTGCCGCCGTTTCCCGCATAGAAGATTCCAATGATAATTTAAAATATTATTATGGGCGAATTCTACGTACGCCCAAATCGCCCGTGATTTTCATTAAGCTAGGTTTTCCTGTACGCGACTAAACGCAACCTCAAGAATTTCAAAGTCGATTTTCTTTCTTTTTTATTTATAACAAGTAAATGAGTCGAGAAGGAATAAAATTTTTTGTTATTGCGCTTCATTTTCAAGAAAAATCAACTTTGAAAGTCTTGACAATGCGTCCAGTCGCGTACGGGAAAACCTTAATGAAAATCACGAGCGATTTGAGCGTAAGTGGAATTCGCTGTAGATTTGTGGCGGTCTAGAAGTGACGGCTCCTCTCAACAGAGGGCCACTCCAGCGATCCAACTCCTGACGCTCTCTCGCGAGTGGTCACAGGCACACATTTCGCGAGCAGAGTGCTTCAGCACCCCACGGGCACCAACCCGCGTTCTGTTCATAAAATCACCGTGAAAACGCGCAACAATGCAACTTCCTGCGCATCATGCGCGAATCGGAACGCACCCTATAAGTAGGAATATTGGCAGTACTGGCTCATTGTTTTTATATAAACGTCAAACTCGTCCGCAGTGTAGTACTCGGCGTTCTGCTTAAGTGGAGTGGAAGGTGAAATCAATTCGGCGTTTGTTCCGGAGTAATTGAAAGCCCGAAAACGCCGGAGTTCACATAGATTTGTGCGAGAATATCGTTTCGTCGATAAGCCATGCCTCTCCACCGTTACACTCACGCAGTTCTCTGCAGAATTCCTCTTTCGCTTCGCACGAGAGGCGAGGTCACGTTAGACGAGGCTAGAACGCAACATTTGGCACTAGCTCAACTGTTACGGGAACTGGACATCGATGTTGTTGAAATGCCGCCGGACGAGAATTCGCCGCTTTGCGTTTTCGTCGAAGATATCGCTGTCGTCTGCAATGGCATTGCGCTCATAGCACGGCCAAATGAACCATCCCGCCTGAAAGAGGTACACTTACTACATCTTACATTCCTTGGCAAACATTCTTTCAGTTTCGTAGTTACCGTATTCCCAGCTAGTACTATATCAATTTAACGCGCATTAATATTGTTTATTAGAAGACGCATATCCATAGCCATACTTCCAGTGCACGAGTGCCTAAAGTGACGATGATCTAATTTCAGATTGAGACAATTAGAGCTGTTTTGAAGAAGGAGTTGGAGATCCCGCTTATCGAGATCGCAGATAAAAATGCTCGCCTTGATGGAGGAGACGTCTTATTTACTGGTACATTCTTTCCTCGGAACGAGATTGATAAATTATTATTTAGGATATTAATCCTGTTATTACCACAGGTCGTGAATTCTTCGTCGGACTGTCTCATTTCACGAACGAGGCAGGTGCGAGGGCAGTTGCAGCAGCGTTTCCAGAATATCCTTGTGTACCTATCAAGGTAAGTTGATTATTAAAAGTCACATTTAATATTCAATGTATTTCATGTACTTGTTTGCTTTTTAAAATGTATATTAAATTACTCTTTCACCGCTGTACTTAAACGAAACTATTTCTAATTTCTAGCCGTTCTATAAACATGAAAAAAATCGCATGAATTATTTGACGAAGTATTTCTTAAAGTAACAACTAATCGATGTCTCTTGCATATTAGAATTTAATTTAAATAGTTTATTATATACTACGATATGTGAGATTAACATAGATATATGTATCGTAATTGTTTGGTCTAGAGTATAGAGATAATATGTCCTTTTTATGTGTTTCTAGTGTTAATATAGTACAATCTCCATTATTAAATTAATAGATAAAAAACTAGATTAATAGGATGAATGTGATCATATAGGATAAATGTATACATGTTTGCAGACATAAAAAGCTGAGCTAATTGTGCTTCAAGTTTTAGCGTTCTTATAGATTGATATGTACAGTGTCGCAAGTAAAGTTCATCAGAATCTCTATTCAGTAGTTGTACAAATGAAATTGATACTCTTATCATGACCCACCAGTTTCATGTATTGACATTATAGTTATTTAATATTAACGAGACACGTTCATGGTATAATATATTTCTATGCAATACGTAAATATGTTTATATTGGGTTCAAAATGTGAACGATACAGAAAGAAATATCAAGGTGATATAATTTACCGTTTTGATGTTCGTTTAAGGTGGGTGATGGTGGCGAAGAGGTGATAGTGGAAAGTCTTACCTCAGCCCCACTTCAGGTTTGGGTGTACTAGACTGACTCACATATTTGCAATTGAAACAAAAATTCTCACGATTTAGAAACACAATCTAGCACGTTTCCAACAAGTTTATGTGTGAACAAACGTTTTACATTGCAAACTTGAGCAAAACGCTTCCAAACGAAGAGTGTTAATATGCGAATTATGGCTTAGTGCAATTTTGCACATGAACCACACACATTCGTACAATTAGAAACACGTTCTTTCACTTGTGCACGTAATTATACGTTGTATTTATTTATATAGGTATGCAATGCTGTAGCACTTAGTAGTGTAGATAATATGTGAATACAAGATACAAAGTTTCTTTCTTTAATGCAATGCCATAAAATCCTGGATACATTTGGAACATTTTATTCTTTAGCCTGTGCATCGTGTCGGAGTATAATTAAAAAGTGATGTGTATACGATCGAAATGATGCTTAAACTATGTATAGTTATTGTAAGGGTAATGAGAATATTAGTAATATGTATCAGAATAAAGAGAAAGTGAATTTATGCATTTGGTATCACTATTTTCTTATCATTTGTGATTGGAAATATAAATTTCTTATTCAATTGTTGCTTACAGGTGGCTGAATCTAAGCGTCTCAAAGCTTTAGTCACGATGGCTGGTCCAGACATTATTTGTGTCGGCGCTGGAAAGGAGTCGCAAGAAGTTTTAAAGGTACTTTGTCGTGGACATGGGCGTGTGTTATCCTTTAACACTGTCTTTATCTATTATCTTTTACGTTTTCATGTTGCTCGTGGTGCAGAGAATCGAAAGAGAGGCGACATACACCTACCAGACACTAACTGTCCCCGAAGATGCTGCCGCCAATGTATTATATGTTAATGGAACGTTGATTCATCGATCAGAAGATGAAATTCCACGGTCAAGTAAAGTATTTGCAGAGAAAATCGAGTTTCCAACCAGATCATTGCACATGTCTGAATTAGCAAAGGTCAGTTCTGGTTTAACTTCTTGTTGCTTATTGGTACGTAGACCCAGACATATTCGCAGTATTTAAACTAAAAGAGGATAACGTACCTAGCAAACGCGTTAATTTGCTACTTTCGTATGTCGATACGAATCGAGAGATGAAAAAATTTGAGTATTTCTAATGAGAAATATTACCAAAACGCTGTGCAAAAGAACCTATGGTATCGACGTAGGAGTTTACGTCACTCTAAAACTTCAGCAACCTACTTTAAAGAGCAGAGCAGATTATTTTATAATTATTTTATAAAAAGATTATCTTACTATAGAAGAGATTTTATAATTAAAAAGATTAATATATTTGATTTTACCATATTTACAGTAGAGGTAATATATTGAAACTTTATCTAATTTGTAAACTTTCGCTACATCAGTCATAATTTATATCTTGCCATTTATATAAAAAAAGAAATTATATCCTTTTGTTTTGTACTCGATTCCTTTACGACAGCATTTATAGTTGCATAATATTATTTTAGTATTAATATTTTTTTATTTTTTCATAGTTTGAAAGGTACTCTATCGTTGTTTACTATTTATTATTTTATATTCTATGCTTCATGCTGATAACAAACGTTGAATTCAGTATCAAAATGTTATAGTGGTTAATATTGCACCAAATTTCTCTTTCTAAAAAAGACTTATGACAATTAAAAGATTGATTCATAAACTATGCAAGGAAATCAAAAAAAAATTTTAATATAAGCACAAAAATAACAAAATCATAGAATTAATGGGATACGCGATCGACGTTCAGTCGATGTCTTCTACTTTTGATATTTTATGTTACATAATTAGAAATGAATTAGGAATTAATCACCAGTATTCTGACACCTCTGAATGCATTTGCTACTAGTCTATAAAGTGTTCACTTAACTATTCAAATAGAGCTCTTCTATAATGCAACAAGTATACTACAATGTTAATGATATATAAAAGCACTGATAGTTAAGAGTTATTGTGCTGATTCACATTAAAACAAAGTTACGCAATTAAGAGTCTAAACAGAAAAGGCAAGAGTTCTGTATAAATAAACTTGATATATGTATACACAATATATATATATATATTACGGCAAGCTAAACTTTTTCGGCAAATTTACAATGTTTGTAGAATTTTAATATAACTCACGGTGGCATAACGCAATGGTTTCTTCATATCCTTTAAAGTCATGACAATATCTACATATGTAATTTATTACATTTTCATACATTTTGATATGCATATTTTCTTGTTAACTCAACAAGCGTTCCTTTCATTTCTTGTAATTTTTTAATCTTTCTTTAATACGAAAGTGTTCTAAATATTCTCAAAGTATTCTCTTCACAATTTTTAACCTTAGATTTAGCACCATTCTGTGTAATTTCTTCGCAAATTCTCCAAAGTGTATAAGGCTAAAAAGTTGTAAACAGAATAAAAACTATATGCTAGACGTTATAGTCTAGTTTTTATCAATTCTTTCCTCACCCACAAAAGTGTCCAGTATCAGCTGGGTTACTAAAATAGTACAGCACTTGTACATCATTTTGGAGCTCAAGTGAAATGTGTAGTAATCGTTACGAGCCGTAACTGCAAGCAACGCGAGAAGGGTATTTCCCAAGGAATATGGTTTATAAGCTTGTTAGGACTATTATAAACGCCGAGGAATCTGGTTGCAAAATCAGGGTTGTAATAATCAGGGAGCTGCAGGAAGGTGAAACGTGAACGAACCCGATACGAAATCGGGGAGCCACTGGGTTGGAGAAGTTTCCTTGTATGAGTGATACGTGCCAAGGATAATTGCATCGCGTAATTGCAAGCAAACATATAGAACATATGAGGCACTTAGAGCAACAACGGACCAACCCATATTAAAAAAAAATTTCCTATTTTATATGGTTAGTAGAACCTATTGGAACACGTTATTGCTACTAATTCAATTTCGAAAAAAATGTGGGTTAGTCCATTGTTGCTCTGACTGCCTCATATTGTTGGTGATCATACAAATTGCATATTTGGCATCGTCATTTATTTTAAGTATTCGTAAGGATATAATAATTTCTTTTTACAATTGGTGGATGGAAAATCATCATATCGAAATTTAGGAACAATTATTCTAGCTGACATGTCATTAAATAATATAACAGTCTTCCTGCATTCATTGTATTCGGAAGTAGTCGGAAATTGGTTCTTGGTAAACACACACTCTTGAACATTAACTCGTACAAACGTGTGCCTTTTTTAGATGCAAAGGCACATTATTGTTACTCACCACCAGACAGCTTCTATGTTTATTAATTCACTTATTTACACATCTATAATGTTTAAGTCATTATTGATAGGACACTTCAACTAATTTCGATGATTATCGATTTCATTACACACAAGTCTTCTTGTTTCTCCTTCCTCTTTCTGCGTCATTAAGAGTAAAAAGTTAGAACAGATGTGTGATTCCCTCGAACAAGTAGAAATGGTGGCATATCGCGTGTTAGGGTCTCTAGCCAGGCCATATAGAGGGGTGCTGATACAGCACCTTTCCGAGGCATTGGCAACGTCCTGGAAAAATGCAATCTGCGATAAGCATGTCCAATTAAAAACACCGCCAACCCCCTTTCACTTACATAACAACTAAATTCGCTTCCATCGAATGTTCCAGTAACAATTCTCGCAAACGTAAATGCCTATTCGTCTTCTCTTTCATAGCAATTAGTTCGGAATCTTTAACGATATCTGAAAATTTAGAAAAAAAAAAAGAACAGGTAAAAACACAGTAGGGGTAACTTGTTTCGCAGTACGATATAAATAGCAATACCGTCGTCTGTTGCTTTTGGATCGTCCGTTTGTTGAAAAGTTGCTATCAGCGAATCAAAGAAGCTTTTCGTACTATCCTGTGCTGGTTTCGAAATATCTGGTATAACTTTCAAAGCGGAGTAATCTATCCGGAATTTTGACAAAAGACTTGCCATGCTAGAAACGCAATCATAGTATTAACTATTTATCTTACCCACCTCTCAAAATCGAAATACATATTTCGCAACTTACTTTCTCTGTTCGTATTCTAATTCAGAATTCTTATTCGCTAGTGCGAAAACCCTTAATTTACTATTGGACCAATTATGCCTCGTGCTAATAATGTATGGCAACAGAAGGGTTAAACCACCGTCATCGTATAGCCACCATACATCGATCGTGCCCTTCTTCTGTTTCCGCTGAAATTTCGTTACGACGTTAAGTATATCTTTCGCTATGGGTATGATATTCTGTCGAGTTTCGCGCTGGTCTTCCGCTGTTGGATTAGGGTACTCGTTGATCATTTTAGAGCGCCTCGGGGCCGGACTGCCCGGAATTGAGATATCTGACGTGCTGCTAGCTGCGCAAGCAAAGTGTTTCATTATCGATCCTCGCTCATTACACCAAATATGTAAAATAATGTTTCAAGCTCTTTGCAAACCTTGGCTAAGCTGAGAGAAACTTTGATTCCCTGGTATGGAAGCTGGCGCATTCTTCTTCTGGTCATCAACATCTCCCATCACCGCGCTATAATCCAAACCTTCGCTTATTCGCAAAAGCGCTACCGCTATGTGCATGTCCAAGGCTTTGCTGCAGAAACAACAAGTAACGCGCATGGTTAATTCATACAAGTTCAAGCATCCCACTTCGAGCTATGTGTAAATACGCACTGCATCACGTTAAAGTACATATTCAGATTTTCTCTCGGGCATATCGCCCAGTCTTGCTTGTAGCCCATCAGCAAAATGTTAGGCCTCATCTTCCCCAAGCCGGCAGCTTGCAGGAGAGACGTAGCCCCGTCTTGAAATTTCGCGCCATCCACCAGAGAATAGAATGCCTTGATTTTATGGGTTCTGAACCAGGAAGTACATTTGGTGATCATGGAGTGGCGCGTTTTGTACGATATCGGCGTCTGAAGCACCAAAACGAAGAATAACGTCAAACATCGTGGAACAACCACAGAGCTGCCAAGTAGTCGAATTGTATTCGAGTACCTCCATAATATGACCGCAAATAAATAAACTATTATTCTTCGTGATGTGGTGCGCGAAGTCGACGAGGGCCGATCTTGCGTTTGGCGCACCAGTCAGTACCAACAGCTGAGGTCTGTAATTTTTAACGTGCTCTTCGACTCTATCTAATTGTTGGACCGCAGTTAAGGCACTGTTGTACGTTTGGGCTTGCGTGGTCGAACCCCAGTTTACATCTGCAAAGCAACGCGACTATTAAACATCTTACACCGAGGTGTCTGGTTTACATATTATTACCTGGCTTCCTATACGAGACCACTAGGTAAAGTGCTAAAACTACACATAAAGTGATCAGGGCTGTCCACCATGAGATCAGGAACATCACAGAAACGCACAGAATAGCACCGGCAAGGCTTAGCCACATATTATAATACTAGAACGAGAGAAAGTACAAATGATTACAGCGTTATCTCGGAATGAGCGGTTCTGTGATCCAAGAGCGTTACCTTAAACGTTGGTCGCCAACCGATCGGCTTAGCCAGTGAAGCATGAAAGGTACTAAAGTTAATGAGGGTGTAGGCCGCCAGGAAGAAGTTTGAGATCAGTGGAGCTATGGCATTCAATTCTCCTAAAGCAGAAAACACGTTAACATCTTTTACACCGATATATTTAATGTATTATTGTTTAAGTTAATTATGGAGCACTGGGACGTTTACCGATTAAAATGAAACCAACAGCGATAACAAACGTAAGGAAATAGCCACGAATTGGTTCTTTGTCTTTGTCACCACTGAACCACGCTATTCCAGGATAGAGCTCGTCGAGGCAGAGTGCTTGGAATACTTTTGGCGCGGAAACCAATGATGCTAAGGCACTGGATAGTGTGGCTGCAAAACACCCGGCATATATAACTGGTCCAAACGCGGAGACCAATTCGATCACCTAACGAATTCAATTTTATTAGACAATTATATGACTCAACCTTGTATTTATTTCTTACAAAATATCACAATACCTGAAAACTATTGTGGCTGCCGTAAGGGCAGTTGCCTGTGCAGTTAAATTTCGTGCCGTACATGCTCCAAACTATTTGGCTGGAATGTTCTGCAGCGATAGTTGTGCTTTCCGTTGACTCGTTACTCGCGTTGTTGAAAGCAATCAAGGCGGAGTACGAGTTATTGAAAACGTTCCATAGATCATTAACATCGCCGGACGCGTCTCTTATAACCGTCCCTCCTACCATAAATGACATGAAAATGTACGAGATTGTTGTCAGAAGAATCGCTAGCAATGTTCCCTTGGGAATAGCTGTTTGCGGATCCTGTTGAAGAAAGAATAAAGGAAAATTTCGTGAACGATGTGATCTAGAGGCGCATCCTGCTATTTCACAACTACGTAGTCACATTTTCTAGAGAACGGTGCATGCGGTGTAACAATGTGATCGTTTGGATTTAATCTTAAGAATTACGATATTACGGGAATATTCCCAATAGACGGAAGGACTAAATCACCTTCAAATCACCGGATATATTCGCACCTGCCAGGATACCTGTTGCCGCTGGGAAAAAGATAGCCAAGACTGAAAAAAAATTATGTTGCACCCCTTCGCTGTATCTGTAGTCCGAATAAAAGTTCTCCTTCAACAGATCGCCTGCGAGCAGAAGAGAGAAGAGATTCTTTTAAAATATCATTCCGTTATTTCCTGTTCTTTCAAAACGACATATGCAGCTTACTTCTAGAAGCCTCAGGCATGACAAATGCAAGAATTTGGGCCTTGAATGCTTCAAGAATCTTGGAACATTAAAATCGTTAACTACTCTACACGAAATCGGCGGAGAATATAATAGCATCTACTTGCATTCGAGACTGACGTCTTTGCTAGCTGCTAAGTAAATCACAGGTACTCGTTCAAACATTACCATTGTATCCCATAAATCCTTTGGCCTTCTCTTCGTCGTCTTTGGGACCGATAAAAGTGCCGATCATGAAGTCGACGATCGCTACCAGCAGAATCACTAGTAGACCGATCTGGGCCTTTGCCTCCCATTCCAAACCGATCATCACGATCAGCAGGAGCAGAACGATAGTGATGCAGCCTGTTGGAAGACGACGATGAAAGTATCTTACAACGGGGAATACACTGGCTCGTTTATACCTATGATTCTGATATCCGTGTTGTCGCAGTCGACGATGCAGACACCGTTCGATTTCAGACAATCCACCATGCTCTCGCAGAATCCGACGACGTACATGGCACAGGCGACCGCGTTCGCCAAAGAGAATATCAGCCCTATGGCCCCGCCGAACTCTGGGCCCAGTGATCTCGAAATCATGTAATACGTGCCACCTGCGGGGAACGTTCGATTAATCTAATCACAGAGACAGATCTGTGGGCAAAAGCTTGGCGTGGTGGTGTGTGATTTCTTATTGCATTTGAGGAAGCATTATTTACCTCCTTTGATGAGCCCGTTCGTGCTAATCGCCGACATCGATAGCGACGTTATAGTGGTCACGGCTGTCGTTGTGAATATTAATAAAATGGCTTCTCCTAAAAGCACGGAGGGAACAGAGTTTCAGAATGAACGGAGGAAGGGAACATAAAAATTCTGAAACTTTGTGAATGTGTAGGGGATTTCCTCTTGATTACAACAAAATTTTTGTTGGCCGCCTGAATTCACTCAAAAAGGTTGATATTAACCCCCGAAAATTCGGCTATTTTCCGCAAGAGATAAAAAAGAGTTTCAAGACAAATGTTACTTCTTTTAATTAGAGCTATCATTTGGTGAAAAAATTATTTTACAGTTCACGAGTTATAACACAAAACGTGAAAATAACCGGACTTTGAAGAGTCAATTATACCCCCCTAGAGTGAATTTAGGCAATAAACCAAAATTGCGTTGTAGTCAGGAGAAAATTCCTTACATATTCGCAAAGTTTCAGAATTTTGTGAATTTCCAGGTTCGAGATGTTCCCTTGTTAGACGTGACTGACCAGTTACTGATATAATTACCTATCCCCGCTTGAGCGACGACCCAGGAGAGCCGCAGGAAGAGCATCACGCCCCAAATGTTGAGGAGACATCTCAGCAGGACTCCTTGGATCCATCCAAACTTAATCCCGGATGACGGCGGCTTTACGTGCGCTATGGGCAACGTGTGCGAGCCTGGGCCCTAGGACAGCGAGAGGAATCGTAATTTACATGGTCGGGTGTTTACTTTTAGCCCCCTCGATGAATTTCGTTGATTAATTACAAAAGGAATATTTACAATACGGTGACTCCGTTGACGCCTATCTAGATCATTCGAGTTCAAACTAAATCTATTGTCCTACATACTCGCCGCGGCTAATGGAGTTTCTATTGCACGGCTATGGATAAATCGCGGCAGGCCAAGTTAGCGCGAATAAACAAGTATTTATAGAATTAAACAGCAGAACATGTCGAGAGATCCGTAGATCTCTGTACGTGAGCGTTACGCGTAAATTGAGATTTAGAGGTGGTTATCGGCATTGAAGGTGATTCGTCTAGAGGAAGGGTCGCCAGTCGACCAATGAAGACTAACGATTTACGTAACAATGCCTCACATGTCGTACATTACACGTCGCCCAATGTTGATACAGACTTTTTCGGAATTCAGCGTGAAAATCCTGGCGACGATCGCGACACATTCACTCCGTAATTAAATCTCGTGGGGAAAGTACTTTCCTCCTCGTAACGAGAAAAGAGCGTCGGACTTCGACCCACGAAGCCCTAAACGAAAGCTAACGAAATAGGAAACAGATACCCGGAAAGATCGGCCAGAATTTGGGCTCGTGGAAGGTTAAACGGGCGAAGTAAACTTTCTAGAATACTAGCTGCGATATTTTCAGAGTGAAGCTGCACGGTTAAGCGAGCCTCGGGGAATTAGCTTCGATCTGCTCGAAATGCGCGTGGATCTCGTTGAAGGAAATGTTTCCAGAAGCCGTGGAAACGAACGAGTGGGTAAACAATAATTGGATCGCCAAACCGTTCAGATGTCACGGCGGTGTCATCGAGATTAGGTGTACAGGAATCATTGATGAAATCTCGATAATGTCAGGGCCGATATTCTTTATTAAATTATTTCCTCTACAACGAGAGTGTCGATTACCTTCAGGAAGGAGCGTTCGTTTTTCTTATTCGAAGAATGGGAACACGACCATCAGCTAGTTCAAGGGTACCATCTCAACTAGCTTATAGCTCTTACAGAGACGATTATTTCATCCCATTATTTCCCGTTATATCCTCGAATATCGTGCCTTGGACGCCGGTATAATTGTAAAATTATTCTTACGCATGTGCGCGGTGCCAATCTCGCAGCCTGCCTCCCGCGAAAAAAAAAAATCATCTCAGGACCGTTTCTCGAATGCTCCGGCTGAATCAATAAAATCGATCCTAAACCTCTGAACTATCAATTTTATTTATATTCACAGGAATCGTGGAAGTCGAAAGCAATTTCGTATCGTATCGATTTCACCATCCGCGAGGAAACTCGAGCATCGTGTTTCATAGGCGTGTTACGTCCGAGAAATAATTAACGATATAACACCTCGATATATTCTTGGAACTAATGAGGGAAATTTCTTAGATGCCCTGGATATCTTCTTCCAGTTACGACGAGTGTATTAAAAGCTCGTGTGACGAGAGAAATGGCCACTTAAAAGGCCCCTGCCTTTTCCCCCCTTTGTCTTCTGCAACAAGTGCAACGGGAAAGAATAGACTCCCTCGAGATTCTCGCTCGTCGCTGTAGATCGTCCATCGGATGCGATCCACGAACGCGCGTAAGTGCATGGGACGCGTAAGTGAATTACGAGCCGAGTTGCATCGAAGAAAAGAACGACAAAGAAGGAAGTGCTCCACGTGCACTGTTACATGGACTCGTGGGTACAGACACGTTCGCAGAATACGTGGTATAATAGTCAAATAATAACAAACGCTTATCCTCCCGGCTCGTAATGTATTCGGAGCACGCATTTTGCTGGTCCTATTGACACTCTCGTTAACCAATGCGTGCCGTACAATTCGGATTCGCGGCTGATATTTAAATTTTCTAGCACTCGCACTTCCGTCATCCACATTAGTTGTTTGATTGATCAATCTTCATTATCGTCTATACCTAGGCCGCAGCCAGTGCTTGGTGAATATCTGTCAGCCACCGAGTCGAAATACCATTTTAGTTTCTGGGAAATTAAAATCTCGGCAGCGGGACTGGCAGAAGTTTCGCGTTAATTGGCGGGGCGCGTCAAAGATCAAGTGTGCAATTCGAGGAATAGAAATCACCAATTCATAATTCACAGCTAGCCCAGAATGCGGCTCTACTCTCGCAGGGATACCAGTTTCTCGAATAAATATACCAATGGGTGAGACAGTCTTGTGGCATTTATGATCGTTTTAAGCGATGCTTTAATTGCCCGAACGTGGGGGTCTCGGCATTAACCTGCTGCAAAGTGCAAACCGTGAAGGTTGTATGCCTCCGCGTGCATTTTCCAACATTCATGCAAGAGATCCTAATGGAGCTTCATAGTGGGTGCTATAATAATTATTTTCAGTAGCAGAAGGAATAGTTTATCTTAATCATTGCGATTTCGATCAATTCGACTTTGTTTTAACAACTTGTACAAAATCATCGTTGTGGTCTCTATCAATCCTCGATACCTATAGGGTGGATGTACCAGTAACTGAACACGTACCAGTGAATGGACATTTTTCTCTAAAACGAGTGAAATAAGTTATTAAAATAAGCAACTAATTAATTAGTGACCGCTTCTAATTTCTTGCTTCATATCCAAACAATTTTTGCAACACGCGGAATCAATCGTGCTGCAAACATAATTTTATAAAAGTGTTCATTCATTAGCCTTAAGTGTTCATTTATTGGTGCGTTTACCCTACCACAAAAAATTGAATGAAAGTGACACCGATAGACTCCCAAGCAGTACAAGGAGAATTTCATTCAAGTTTTCACGAATTAGTGGCAGCTTTGCCTCTCCGAAAATGTTCGAATGCAATGAAGCGCTGCACACGTGCAGAATGCTTGCCAGTCCAACGTGACACTTTGCTTATATCATTTAGATACGATCCTCTGTAATCTAACAAATTGACAGCTTCCCTTTGCAACTTTCTTTCCGAGCACAAACCAATTCCTCTGTGTTACCTTTAGTTAATAATAGTTACCTCCAAGTCACCTTGTATATTCGTCAAATTGAATGAAGCCAATGGAGATAAGCAAAATCTTTTACAGATAGATCCAATGACTCGCGTCGAGATGATCGCGGGGCAACCGAACCAGTCGAAACGAATTGTGTCCAAAGTTTATTTTGGTTGAATTATCGTTAGCTTCGGGTCGGGGTCAATTTTTATGGTAGACTTATGTGATTACTGTCTTACGTTCTGCTGGCCATTATTTAGGCTTATATTTATCTCAGATCGCCGTAGGACTTTAAAAAACTGTGATTCATGAGAACATTTCATAATATTTTATAGTTGCCATTGGATGGAAATAAGAAGGGTTGAGATAGAGGTTTCTTTAGTTAACTTTTATTTGACTTCAGTTAAAAACGTTGGACCTCAGAAATATTAATTAGAAAACAATTTCAAGCGACTCGAGGGTGAACAGTTTCAGTACAATCATATGTTACAGTCTAGCATTCTCTCTATACAATCAAATACTCCTCTAAGTAGTTATTAATTCTATTACTATCTCGTTGAATACAATATTTACTTCTCGGATCGTTCATTCGGATCTGCATCGAGTATTGAAGCGGGATCGTTTAGATTAATTTATTTCAATTCTAACTTGGGCGTTACTCGAATGAATACACGTAGAGAATCTTGTCTCGAGGGGGGGGCGAAAGTATTTGATCCAAGAATGTCTCGAACATTGAACCGCCTGCAAGCAACCGTAAAATATTCGCAGGGGAGACAAAGATGATGTAATTAATTTTCTTACACAATCGCGTGATGTATAATTGTGTCGCGATACCGATCGATCAAGACATGTCGCGAGATAAAATATTAGCTATTAATTTACATCGTCGAAGGTATTATCGAAGAAAAATTAAATAAGTGACGGCTAGAGATATCATCTTATCGTCGCCCAGAATGAAACGATTGCAATAAACGAAATAGGGTACGAATATTAACAATCCTTTCGCCAATTATAGGATTTTTAGAAATGATAGGGCTTTATGTTTAAATATTTCAATTGAGCACGACTCAAAGACTTCCTAGAATAGAAACCGTCAATATCAAACTCTAACGTGTTCCCAAGAAATCGAAGAAAAGAAAGTACAATTTTCTTTCACTTAAGCGCAGCAATTAAGCGATTCCAATTACCTTCTCCTAATATTCGTCGCGTAATCGTTGAAGCACTTTCCCGAAGCTTTACCTACCAATATATACACAATTGAAGACAGTCGACCGTGCTCTATGTCTACCCTTCCCAGGAAGAATGTTTGTACCTACTATTACACATCGGGCGTATAGCTACGTTTGGTACACATGTTTAATTTTAGATTGCAGTAATTGACGAGGAAGGGTCTTAGATAAAGGACGAGGATCTAAGAAATGGGTGAATGTCAATGTACACGACTCGTTGTTGCGGATGTTGCTTTGAGATAAGCTATTCCTTTTCCACTAAGGAACTCTACCTTACAGTTATTCACATCACTCATTTAACCCTTAACTATATATATATATATATACCATACTCAACATCAGTGCCGTCTTATCGTTTTCGGAGGCCCTAAGCTGAGCCCATACGTGGTCCCCCGAATTATTCTAAATTAAATAGAATAAAAAATACCGCGTTAACACGCGAAGTGAATAAGAATTAAAACAATTAAAGAAATAAGATTAAACGTGGAGTCCATTTCACGAAAAAGAGTCACATTTTTAAATCTAAATTTTGGTGGATTCGTTATTTTATTTCCGTCACAGTTCGAGGGCCCATTCCCAATTTTTTTCTAGCTTTTACAATCTTATTTTTTTTTTAAATGTTTCAATTTTTTGGGTGCCCCTGAGTTCCAGGGCCTTGAGATAACTGCCTCTTCCGCTTACAGGTTAAGATGTCACTGCTCGACGTGCTTTCACTACCCTTTCTCAAGAACAATTTTGAAAACCAGACCAATTTGAACGTCGCTTAAATACTCCTCGGGCTCCTGAAACTCGCATAAAAGGTACACGCGTGGAGGAATCGCGTATTGGAAGGGCAGCGCAGCTGGAAAAGAATGCCAAGCACATAGCACCGCGTAGCATCGTGACCGTAATGAGTACAACTACCGGCGCATTATAAAACAAAGAAATAGTGGTGCTATTAATGGTCAAGTATCATCATCCTTACCTTGTTAAGCAGAGTGGGATTGTGAAGCTCGTCCAAGGATGGCCTATGAGCAGCTTGGATGCTCATAATGTTCCTGTAATTGTCCAGTCTAGGCAGCGCCTCCCTGGTCAGGTGCCTGAGGGACTTTTTCGTCTCTTGCTCGCCAAGCAGATTGGCGCGGCCCTCGAGACTATCCACGCGATTCACGTGGAATCTCGTTCTTCTCAGGGGATTCAACTCCACCGTCTGGGAATCAGCATCCCCGCTTATTCCGTTCTCGTGAGCCATTTTTCCACGTACGACTTTCTATTCCCTTGCGATTCCTCTGCTCTTCCTTGGTGCCCGCTACTCCGCGCAACTAGGTATCAGCTACCAACGCTGACTTGTTGCTTATTTTCTGGGAACTGGTGCCGCACTGCGGACGATCAAAGAATCGATCGATCTTCTCCGTGAATTCGACGGTTTATTGATTCAGCCTCGATCTGGAGATCCCTGTTAACAATCGTCGCACCGTGAAGGATGCTGGATTTACGCGATGGCGAACTATGCAGCGGGAATCCGCGACATGGGTGACTGTGAAAGGTCTCTTCAAGTACCTCCAAGTACATTAACGACTTGACTAATCATCGATTTCGAATCGATTCGACGGAGATAAAAGGATATTTATACTCGTTGCATCCCCTACAATCGGTCTCTGTTGGAGAAGATCGTCGCCCGATGCCCTTGGTTCTAGAGTTACAATTAGTTAACAACTGCCGCGTAGGCTTGTCAATTATGAAATTACCCTTGTTTACAACACTACACATAATTACTGGCTCCCGACGGGTTAATGCATGAGTGATCTAGTTATCGAATTAATCGCTTCTTGTCACGCCGTGAAAAAAATGAAATTCCTTCGGTGAATGAAGGAGACTTTATTTCAGTCTGCGCGAGTATTCGCGACGTGAAAGTCCAATGCGGTGATTAATATTTCACTTTTTATTGTTATTATTTAACATTTAAAGGATAGTCTCGAGACGTTTTCGATTAACCGTTGAAGATTGTGCAGAGTAATTTGGGAAATAACTATTATTGTTCCGGTAAAAACGCGTCTTATTGTTGTTCTTACATTGATAAACGCGTAATTACAGTTGGATAAATACGTAAAAACGTCCGGAAAGCGGCGACGCGAGATAACTTTTCGAATAAACCTTTGCATAACAACTGATACCTACACCGAAATCAGTGTGCAACCTTGCAAGACGCGTTTGCAGCAGCAAATTTCTATCAAGCAGTAAATAAATTTTTAAAAAAGTTTAATTATACCGTTTATTGATTTTAATTAAGTCTCGGGCAAAATAAACTTAAACAGTTCAGAATCACGCTGTAAGCAAATCAATCTAATGAGGATTCTTTGCTAAATCATCACGAACTCACTGTATCCGTGCACTATTGTACGATTGCAAAGCAAATATTACTAATTTGTTAGAAATGGCGACAAATATTTTCCGTACTTTGAAGCTGAACGAATGCATTTATCACCGATGCATATCGTTGCTGAACCACCCTTAAGAAGAAAATAAATTTCTCTATACTCTAGAAACATAACGAACAATATTTTCTAGCTGGATAGCTTCCAACCAGAGTGAAGCAAGTCAATAAACCCCCGATAAGAAGAAATTCACCTCGCACGGGTAGGGAAGAAGAAAGCTAAGACAACCGTAGAACTGAAACGGCCGAAAGCAAATTGCCAACTGGGGTGGTTTTAAATATATTAACCCTCTGCAGAGAAAGGCACGAAGGTCCAACGTCGCAGGATCAACTGCCGGAAGTGTGGGAAAAAGCACGCGTTTCGAAAAGTAACGGCGCTGTTAGTGGCGCAGCCGGCTCACCCTGGTCGCCGGCCTTCGCTGCGAATACAATACAGACTAACAGTTTTGGTTGCATTATCCTCGCCGGAGGGTCGGGACCGGTGCACGCGGTCCTTTCCGCGCGTCTTATTCAATAAAGGAGACCGCCATCGATTTCAATTCGAGAAACAGAGAAGCAAGTATCGCGCCCCTTCACCTTTCCTCTCAGCCGCGCAAAATGGTCCTCTCGAATGGAGCCGGGTTATCTGTCAGGTGTCCAATTCCCCCATAACCTCGCGCCATGAATATTCACGCCGTCGAGCTGTTTTACATCTGGATGCGGCCGGCTATTTCAAACTTCGATGCTTTCCGAAAACGCGAGCAACTGCATCTCGGACAGCATGGAGGGATGCCGGCTGCGTTCTCGTCTCGTCTCGTTTTCCACGCTCGCGCTGTACAAGCCTCCTATCACCCCCTTTCTCTCTCTCCCTCTATTTCTCCCTCACTGGCCTCTCCTGCACTGCGAGAGAATTTTGGAACCGGTGCACGTTAGGTACGCGGCTCGCAAGCACGTGTAACGTCTGTCATACGGTGGCTCGTGCGATCTCAGGGGCTCGCCACTTTCACGACGCGTCCGACCGATACAAGACCCCGACTCCTACTGACGGCAGCACGTCGCACGAATCCCCCTTTAACTTCAATCCTCGAGCGTGCGTGCACGCACACAGTTTCACTCGCCTCGGTGCGTGCACGCGCGCTCATGCAGCCGCACGATAGCGACGGCTCCGAGTCGCGTTCGATTCTCTTGGAGATCGGAGCACCTGACGATATCAGTGCTAGCAAAATAAAACAAAGGGGAACTGTAGAAATTTTCTGAATTTTAAAATCTAAATTTTGTTACAAACACTTTCTGGTCAATTTATCGAGAGGGCCTGAGAAGTCGTACATTGCGTAGAAGTGACCACCCTGTATAAGGCAGGGGCGTCCGGTGACTTTTTGGGGATGATGGTAAAGAAAAATATACCCCTCTTGCTTTTTGTAACCCGTTTTATATAGTGCCAATTTAATTAAAAATTTAAAACCAAAATTTAAAAATATTCGCTTTTTTAATATAAACTTAATAAAGATCAATTTCAATGATGAGTGTTTACAGCGCGTAGGTTCGGTCAATAAAATAAAAGTTATTTTGCAAGTTTTAAATTGAGTATTATTTTATTCACCGAACCTACGCGCCGTAAACACTCATCATTGAAATTAAACATTTTTTCGGTCGAAATTCTAAATCATTTTATTTAATAAAGATCAGTTTTGAAAAAAGCGATTTTTTCTCAAAAGCAAGGGGGGAAATTATCCCTTTTGACTCATAATCTTTTAAGTGCTTAGGGCCTATAAAGATCTTAACGCGGCCCTGAACGACATAGTCGAATCACTTTGAATATTGTTGGGATCTGAGATATGTCCAAATTCGCTGGGCACTGGCAGTCTTCATTACTGTAAGTATGAAGATTTTGGAAGGATGCAGGATAGTGGTTGAAGTTCGCAAAGAGGCAGGTAAATACCCATCGCTACCTTGCATACATATATCGGCGTATCCAATCCACACTTGTTATCACACGCGCACACAGTTTCGTGCAGTGACGGCTCATAGCGTTCTCCGAACCTGTGACTTCATTGAGGATAATTTTTTGGGGTGGGATTAATTCTTATTGCAAATAATCGGTGAACGACGAATCACACTTTTTAATTTTTGAATTTCAAATTTATGAGATTGCGGAGCGATTCTTACAAAATTTGCAGCCAGTGTTTCTTATTAATTATGAATATATTATAGTTTAAAGAAATGATTTAAACCGGCGAATCTACTAGGTAAGATTTCAATGCATAAAGGATATTTCACAAAGCCAGAGACACATTTTATGAATTGTTTCATTTTATTATCTTTTAAAGTGTACCAGCTCTATATACATCAACGAAATTGTATACGATTTTTAATGATTTTATCAAAAATACAGTTCTAAGTAATTGTCTCTCAATTTAATGCAGAACCTGCGGAATTTTGCCAAAACAACGCAAACAGAACTACACGTTCCTTTAACATATTGAACACAACTTTTAACACGTTAGATTAACACGTAAAATTAGGATATTTAATTATACAATTATAATTTTGCTATAATGAACAAATGCTTATTCGTTAAATTTAATTATTGCTGAAACCGCTGAACACAAGTTCAATCGCTGCCTGCACATCGCCGTTGGTGAACTGCAAAGCCTGAATATTTAACGTGTCATCTTGCAGCCCCATTTCGTGCATTTGCGCCAACTGTCTTTGCAAATCCGTGAATTGCGGTAAAACGGGCGGTAGAATTGGTGGCAGTGTGTCCTCACTGATCAGACCCGGTGTCGCCGCAGAAGCTTGTTGCATAGCTTGCATAAACATCTCTGTGGTTATCACTCCTGAATTTGCACTGCTGGCTGAGGTAGACGAAGGAGAATTGGAAAGGGGAAAGCTTCTAGCTCTTGCTCTAGAAACGGCTGCGGCAAGTTGCGCAGCAGTGATCGTAGTATTCGATGAATTAGTGGATAAATTCGGAGGTTGCGTCGAGTCTGAAGACTGAGAAGAATCTCCTGCCATTTCCTCGTCGTCGCTCAGATTATCTAAACTATAAGAATAGGCAGTCGGTTGCGAGTTGGACAGCGAGTTGTTGGATCCAGCAGTCGCGTTATTGTGTGCCTCTTCATGAACAGCAGCAGCTATATTTTGTGCCGCTTCTACCAGGACTGGATGCGCCTCCGCGAACCTATCCATACAGGCGACGTAGTCATTAATTTTACATAACTACAGCACGAACAAGTACGCAAAGTAAAATTCACCTTCTGACGGTATCCACATCCGTAAAGTGGGCCATTAAGTCAGGATTTTGCAAGATGGCAATCGCTACAGTATCTTCATGCAACCCAGGAGATGATGAAATAATATTGTCTATGACTTCTGGTCTTTTCCCTAAACGCTGCAATCAATAATTCCGCGTTATGAAGTATTTCACACGTTACAAAAACTTAATTTAGTACTTACATTCAATGCGCTTCGAAGTGCCGGATTCTCTTTAAACGACTTAAATGCAGACGCAAGTTGCAAGATATTATCCTCCGATATATATTTAGGAAGCGAAGACGTGTCTGATTCTCTTTTCTTCAAGACGTGCACCATCGCACCACTTTTTAAGCCACAAGATTCCAGGGTTAATTCATCTTCCAAAATGCACCCACAGTAAACCAATTCTAAAACGAACAGAACAAGTCTTCTTGTCACCGTAATTTAACAACTGCTTCGTTGAAAAGTATTTAAATTAGAAACTCCGAAGATTCTATATTAAAAAAACAAAGAGTCAGAACAAAGCGAAGTGTCATCTTACCAAACGATTCCTTCGATAGGTTAACTTTCCCAGCTGTCTCGCATTTCAGGTCCTCAACTTTAGTTTTAAAATTCACATCGTTCAGCTTAATTGTGGTCAATGTCTGAGGGTCTATACGTATGCCTAAGATTAATTCTGAAGCCATTATTTTCAGTGAGTAATGTTTGAATACATAAATGCACTTCCGAATGGATGCACTTGAATTTTAAGAAATCATTCGGTAAACATGACGCAGTTTACCGTCTTTCTCCTACCACTATTTTCTCCTCATTGCCGTATTGTTCTTGCCGTAGAAAAATTTTAAATCCTCAAAAACAAAGCTATCCGCGTTATATTATTTCAATCGTTGTATTATTTTACACGAACTTTCAACGATGCAACATAAACTTCAGGTAAAAGGGCGATTATTTTAAGAACCTGTTAATTTTAACTGTCAGGAATTCTGTAAAAACATTACCAGTCATAAAATCGTAAATTAATTACTTTGATATGTATAACAAATTGTTAATAATCTTCTAAACCGAGATTCAAATTGTGAAATTACAAAATTGTAGAAAACAACATTTCAAAAGTGCATTGCCTCGATAAACGATGTCTCGATAGATTTACTGTATTCGATATGTATCGATAGAAAACGTAACCCAGCGGTATGATGGACAGGTTCAGGGATATGTTCGTCATAATCTCCGATAGCTGACATTCAAATAATTCTCTCATTATGTTGTGCCATACACAACTTTGATATGACATAAAAACACGCAGAGATGCAAGACATTTGCGAAAATATTCGTACAGCGATCGAACATGGACGTACCGATATAATTAGGTCCCTTTTAGATGCGTGTACGTGTACCGAGTTTTACGTTAAAACTGTGCCGCTTCTTTATGATTTATCACGTAGTATTATACTACAATTACATGTTTGTAAAGCAGAGGGGGAAAATTAATCCTTTTTGTGACAGGTGAAAATGGTAATACAGCCGAAGGAATAACGAAAGAAAAGATTCTAAATCAACCACTTTTGGAGGAGGGTACTTTCCTTTCGTATGCTTCCAAGGTAATGTGTTCGTTACGAATTATAAAAGCATTTCTTCCCGAGAATATCTTGTAAGGAGTACAGTTCGTTTATCAACTTATATGAAAAATTTAGACCAATCAACCAGACATTGTGCGAACATTGTTAAACTGTGGCGCTAATCCAGCCGTTCAAAATACCAACGGGCATAATGCTGTGGATGTTGCATCGAGCGACGTAATCAGGCGCACTTATATAGAAGAATTACTGAGAGCGACTGCTGGGTCAGAGTATGTAATATTATTTCTCACATTTGCACCTAACATAGTAGCTAATGCTTTCACGTATTTCTTGACGATGCATGATTGTTTAAAGGATAGACAGAGTATTGCAGTTATTAGATGCAGGATTAAACGTAAACTCATGGGACTCCCATGGTAGTAAAAATACACCTTTACATTGGGCAGCCTGTTATGGAAACAAAGATATTGTCGCATGTTTAATTGGTAAGTCTTAAAAACGTGCTTTTAGGCGATAACTGTACCTGTTACCACGTAACACAAGAATACGCAACTTTTGTATAGAGAGAGGGGCAGATGTAAACGCTGTAAATGGTTGCGGTGCCACACCACTGCACGATGCGGTAAATCGTGGGGATGTTGCTATTTGTCAAGAACTACTACAAGCGGGTGCAAATCCTCTTATACGAGCAACTAAAGGGTATTTAAATAATACGATAGTATGATAATAATGAATGTTTTAACATAATTTAAGGAGATTGTTTGCAGAACTTTTGCCGGGAAAACGCCATATGATCTTTCCAGAGGAAAGCAACCTCTGTACTGTTTTCTTCAAAGATTTCTATCAAACTTTGTATCGAACGAGAGTGAAGCGATGCATAGCCCGACCGCATCATTTACGGAAGGAAACTTCTGCCAGAAAAGCATTTCAAGTAACATGAGCCAGCTTTCCATCGAATCTACTAAATCGTTAGATCCGGTGTACGATGTACCTTTGCGCGAATCAGGCAAAGATAGTCCGAGTAAAAGTGCGGAGAAGGATGGGATTTATAGTTTACTTTGGCCACAGCCACAAACCATCGTCGAACTGAAAACATTTTCTGCACCTTTCATTGCTGGGAAAGAACTTTTTATATCTATAATACAGGTACAGCTTTTTTTACTATAACTAATACAGTCATAATTGCACGATTTGCATTTCTTTTATATATTCCGTTGTTACACAGGGTAGCGAATCTATACACAGAATACTAGACGTTTGGGAAATTAGCAGAACTCACTTATTAGAGTTGGGTCACGATGTAAAAATTGGCGAAGTCCATCCTAGCTCTGGCAAATTACTTAACGACAACAGGATCGAATGTATAGTGAATAGAAAGTTATTTAATAAACCCGATGGGTATCAATTGCATATTTCGCAAAACGCTATCAAAGTCGGTGCCGGCAGCCTGGCTGGGTTACATTACGCAGTCTGTACGTTTGTACAAATTCTGCGATTGAGCAAAAATCATAGGTCAGAAGCATGCGAGATCGAACCTGTTTTCATAAAAGATGAGCCACGATTCACGCATCGTGGTATATTATTAGACATCTCGCCCAGAGGGCGAATACCCACTTTAGAATATTTGCTACATATGATCGACTTATGGTCGTCCTTTAAAATATCCCACCTGCATCTGTATTCGAGACTTACTCCGAATTGTGATTGGCAACTCTGCTATTCGAAATCCGAAATGGTTACCCTTGACCGTTACTGCAGGTTTGTACTGCGGGTATTTTTATGTACGCTTAATTTCATGTCTACAGAACGTTTATTACTTTCTTTCAGAGACCGACATTTAGATTTAGTCCCGACTTTGGACGTTGATTCGAACGTAGGTCAGCATCATCTATCACAAATGTGGCCTATTTTCCAAGAATTACTGGCAGTATTTCCAAGTCTAAGTTACGTTCACGTCGGACCGAGATTGGCCAGTTTACTCGTTCACGCAGACAATTTCGATTTGAATTTGTCAATTAATGAAACTATTGAAACAGACATGTCGGAAGTATTTAAATCATATTCGTGTCTTCAAGAACTGTGGCACATTTTAAACTTAAGCTCAAGTACAACCTTGTTGCTGTGTTCGAATGGTTTACATTCCAAGGCAGAATTTCATAATATACCCAACAACATTATTCTCGTCGAATACGGGTTTCAGGTAAATGTAGTCATTGTTTGCTCGGTTCGTTGAAATTTAATTGGTAACTGTTACGCAAATGATCTCTCGTATTATTTATGACATAGGCGGATTATGATTTCTCCGAGTGGACAGAAGCATTTAGAATAGCGGGCGGTAATGTTTTACCTAGCTCCGGGACAGCAAGCTATAATAGTTTATCGGGGTGTCCAGCATCGACTTATGCTAATACGAAGAACGCAATAAAAACATCGCTTGAGCAGGATTCAGTAGGTATAGTTGTAGCACATTGGTCTGGGAGCCATCACCTCACTCCTCACCCCTTCGCTTGGATTGGATATTTAATAGCAGCGGGGTTATCGTGGAATCCAGCCAGCGAAATAGAAGTAGGGTTTGACGACAATTACGAGATTTCGGAAGTATTTGGATCGAGGTAAATACATTTACGAGATAACTTCAACTGTAAAACACGGAATAATAAAATGTTACTTTCACAGGCAAAAATGTGTTACAAAATTGTTGGACATTCATGTTTTCCAAGATTCGGAATATAAGATTGGAAACGCGATATTAGAACTGGGGCGTTTAGACACTTTAGTGCTTACTTTGAGTAAAAACCAGGGGGCAAAGGATTTACAGCAGATCCCTGATAATCGTGGATCAACGTTGTACAGATTATTAACAGACCCGGACAATGTAAATTTGGAGTATCTTTCGGCCGATTTGTTCGCAGTAAGTGTACAGTTCTAACGTAAATATAATTTGAAATTAAGCACAGGAGGGGAATAATATTTGCGACTTTACTTAACAGAAAGTAACCAAGCAAGTTAAACGCATTTCGCATTCGCTGTACGAATGCAATTTATCGTCGAAATTTTCGTCGATGGAAATACAGGAGCTTCAATTAACCGCTGACTTAATGTTAACGGCATGCAAAATCGGGAGAACGTTAATTGGCGTCGGTGTGAATCCTAACAGCAATATGGGTCTGGCGGTTATTAACTTAGGAGTGTGTAATCTGCCACCTACATTTAGAACTGATGTAGCAAATAAAATGTTGGCTCACATAGAGCAATACAAGGGTTCGTGGTTACAAAGGCATTTACCTCAGGGTCTTCAAAGCTCTTTACTAGTCCTGACTAGTGCTTTACATAGGTTTGTGCCAGAAACATAATTTTACCTCGAACTTTTAAGACACAAAAGATTTTTCATATTTATATATATATACATATATAACAAAACTATCAGTTCCTGCTGCAAAAGACTGCAGGTACGCGCTGTGCTGAAAGCAACTATCCATAGAGCTTATGAATGTTCCTTTAAGAGGATACTCGTTCGTAAATACACATTAACACAATAATGTTATCTCACTTGTTTTACATACAATTTCAGTTGCTCTTCCGGATTAAACATCTCACGTTACAGTGATATTTAATACTTATATGTAGACGATACTAAGGGAACATTCTCAAGGTCTGATGAAAACTTTACAGAAAAGTATTGTTTATGCCAATTTATAACATGAAAAAGTGATAATTACAAGTATAGAATTAGGTTTATTAAATACAGAGGTATTTAGTTATTACATATATACATATGTGTTTTATTCTTTACAACGGTAACTATACAAGATTTTTGCGGTAGAATTGGTATCAAAATTTATGTACAAAGGTATTTTAATACTAAATGTTTCTGAAACAATATAATTTTTTAACATTATAAGTCCTCTATGATTGGTGACTTAGATTAGTATTCTTATTATATTAAATTAAATAATTGAACACATTAGTCAGATTAGTATATTTTTTCAAGTACTATTGAAATATCTAGAGTGTTGCTAAGTTTTCCAGGAAACAGCATTTGTAGCGTTAAACATACGAGTGTGATGTTAATTTCCATTAACGAAATGCGATACATTTTGACAGTACCTTTAAATTTTTTATACGCTTACAATGCTTTCGAATAGCAAAACTTTAATTCATATCAAACTGTTTAAAATAATTTCAACACATGCAATACGAACATTGTTTACTAATGCTGAATAAATACTTCGAGGAATAAATGCTGCAGAATATGACTTAATCGCTTATTGGTACATTATTGTTGTGTATAAGATTATTCTGGGTCTGTTCGTTCCAACCGCCCATTTCTAAATCCTGCTTTTGTTGTATTTCATTCTCAAGAGCCTTAAGTCTATAGAACTCGTTAATTTCGAATTGATACTTTGGAGCCGTGATACCGAAAAAACTTGCCAAACATTCACCCAAGTAATCGCAGCCATCCAATATTTTACCACCGATAGATGTTGTTTGATACCAAGTCCACGGTAGCCAATCGAGTGTCTTCTGTGGTTCCCATTCGTTCATAGCATGTATCGAAATCATTCAATTAGAAATGGTCGAGGAAGTTATTGCGATGCGTGAAGATTATAAACAAAACTTAACTGGGTCTATGTGAGTTACTGTTTTATTCGTTTCTGGGGCATCCGTTTCATCCTCGGAATATTCTTCCAAATCCCCATCCGAAAAATGTAATACCCTCTTTAGTCGTCTCTTTGGCCTAAGGTCCTAAAATTATTTCGAATTTACAAAGACACGAAGTACACGCCTACAATTAACATACTTCTGTGACAGCTGCACTACTGTCGTTTAAAATAACGTCAGCTAACTCGCAAGCTTCATCTTTTTCCGGAACCATGATTGGTGCTTCGATTGCCTCCAATATTCTTTGTAATTAACACAAATTAAACACTCTGACAGATCTCATGTGTAATGTTGACCAAAACAGACCGTGCAACTTTCGTCACTGGCGGCATGAGTCACTCGAACACCATTGAATATTAAATTACAGAGAGTGTTTTATACTACAGAAAATCATAGATTAAATATTTACTATAAGGCGTAGTAAGTTACAAATGCACACACGTTTACTTGTAAGAACAAACGCTGCGCACGCGCGTCTACGTCCAAGGTATTTCTCGAATCGAATTGATTCAAAAAAAGAATTAACAATGCTCGCATTAACGAGAAACAACTAAATCATTATATAATTTTTTTTATCTCTTACAGAAATAATATACACCTATACACGCAACTTCTTCAATATTGATCGAATACTCCATCGATAACTTAGTTGAAGCATACTTACCAACAATATCGCTTCAAGTCAACATTTTCTAATACACACACTATAAACTTATGCGTGCAAGCATTCGCCGAGTTTAATATCGATAATTCAAGATCAAAATTCAGAAAACACTGTTGCAGAACTATCGATCTCCCAGTAGTATATGATGGCACCCGAAATGCAACACCTGTCGCTTTGGTTATAGGTATACTTACCACTGCTTTCGAACATCGCCTATACATACGCAGTTCCCAAAGTGGCATCGCAATCGTCGATTGCAATTGATGCGAAATGGTAGAAGAACGGTAGGAAGAAGAAGAAGGAGACGAAGAAAATGAAAGGAAAGGGAATGTTATGGTGTAAAATGGATGTGGAGGTTTCGAGGCAGTAAAGAACAAGGTTCATCGATAAGGCGAAGAGCAGGCAGCCGGCTGCGTTTTGTGGCTCATTGTCAGTTCTACGAGGAATGACGGTTCGGGCCTGAGGTTTGCGCCTGGTCACCGTGGTGACGGGTTGCTCAATCGCGACACTTATTCCTCTCGCTTTTCTTTCGTTTACTTTAACTGTACCGCCGCAGATGTTGTTCAAGTGACTTCTTCTTTTCATTCGCTAATTTCACGATGGCACGGACGCTGGTCTGTTTGCGATACTTTCTCATCGGTGGTGCTATCGTCGTCGGCGTAAGTGCATACATATTTGCTCCTCCGCGGTGGGTTCAGGCGTAGGTAATATGACTATACGGTTAAAGCATCGCAGCTAAATGTGAATTCGTTGTATTCTAACGCACTGGAATTACACAACGCGTTGCATTCTTTTTCGGCTCGGGTCCTCGACTTTCGTTCGGCTGTTCTATTATTAAGAATACAGCCGTGCGTCGGTGACCAGTTTCCGATTTGTCGCAGAATTGGACGCCCGCCAGTTTACTCTATCGTGCTAGCGCGTCGTTCTTTCGAAATCCGCGATGTTCCGGTTTTTCAAACACTTCGCCTCTCTTCCGTTGTTGCTTTATTAATCTCATTCCGATCCAATGGCTTTCTGGCGCGATTTTACGTTCGATTCGTGGTGCCATATTGTTGACTTTACCCTTTGCCTTTATTTTGTCGTCGTCATTGATTAATATCGTTATCGGTGGAGGTCTTATCGAAGAGCAAGGAGGTAGTAACGTCTACGATTTCTTGAAAAAGTAGTTATTTATTCTGATTTTATATTATTCATGAATTTAGCAATTTTCTTTTGTTAAACGTCATATCAATTAAAGTTAACCCTTACAATAATCACTATTATAAATAGCGCAATTTATATAACACGTCTTAGCAATCAGGTACCTGTAAAGTTCGTTCGAATAGACAACTCCCTTGTTGTTTATCCATCGTATCGATACATGCAACAAAAAATATTCATGATATCGTAACGTGTACTATCTTGGCCATGATATCAACTGCATAGAGGCGCGCGTGCAAATCGATGCAACTCGTGTAGAATTATTCGAACAGATTGCGATAAAAATATCGCAGCCAAAAAATAGATATCAAAGATAAAACGTGTTCAAACAGGATCGGTAATGGACATTATCGAAGTGTGCCAAGGATACATTTGTGGCGAAAACCAATTACGAAAAGTAATCATCGGTAAGAAGATAAATGCAATTGGTGACACCAATGGTTTAAGTTCAAACCGGCGAACCGGTTAACGCGAAACGCTGACGGTGAAGCATAAGTTATATCGACATCTTCTGTTACACCATCTCTTAAAATCCTCACTTCACTGAAATACGGAAAATGCAGAGATTAGATACAACCGATCCCCGCTTATCGTACATGTTAGCGCACGTTATCAGCCGGGAATATATTGTCTCCGAAAGGTGACGGCAAACTTTTCTTTTTCACAGGTATGCGGCGTTATACAGAGTATTTGTGCCGGGTATTTTATATACCAATTGTATGAATATGCACCCCTCACTCCCAGTAATGTATGCGGCTCGGCGATAACTCTGTTAGTGATGGGCCTGGTGGCAGCTATGATAGGCTGGTGTATCTGGCAGTTCCTAGATTTTTCAAATACTGGTCAAGTTATAATTGTAAGAAATATTACATCGCTAGTCTTTACCACTCACGCCGATAGTCAGGGGCGGATTTGTGTATAGGCTAAGTAGGCAGGGTTGCCAGGCGCACTGGATAAGTGGCGGTGTGTTGGCGTGTATGACGTCATACGACGTAGATGAAGGGGAATACTTACATTTGGTTGGTGGCGCCGTGACGACACGCCAACGCCAAGCCAATCCAAGCTGAGTGACGTCATATATGACAGTCCGTGTACGGAATCGCCTGACAACCCTGTAAGTAGGCTGTAGGGCGGGAAATTTTTGGGAGCGGCAAATTTTGAGCGATAGAAATTGGGAAAGATTTAATCACAGAAGCTTGAGAAAACTTTAAAGGCAATTCACTTCTTTTTCATATAGCAACTTAGCAAAAACTCATTTAATTAATTTTAATAAATTGCCTCGACTCTTTTAGATTAAAATATTTGATGATATTTCGCGGAAAGGGCGACAAACAATTGTTAGCCTAGGGGCGCCAAAACTCAAAATCCGCCCCTGCTTATAGTAAGACTTGAAGAGTCCTTGTGAAAAACTTGTGAATAGTATAGAATTTGATTTTTGGCTCTTACAGTGTTTTCCACAAGGACCCTTCAATTACGTTCGTCTGTCTTTCAAATTGAGTAAACTTAATTCTTTAAAACCATAAGATTAAAGTTGCTTGCGTTGATCGGTACAATTTACTTTTCTATCAAATTACTTACAACAGAATAACATGTATTCTTGCATTTAGTTTTCCGTAGTGCTAATAATCATGACGGCGATCAATACGGGTGCTGGGATTTGGGCCCTTGTCAGGCACGAGCAAATGGATCTGTTACCAATCGCTCATCTCGAACAAGCGTTCAGTCTTGCTGTGTCGGATGAGAAACCTCTCTGGGATCGAATGCACTCGAAGGTAAATTTAAGAAAGCGTTTATTAATTTCTAACATCATCACTGAAAAATATATGCATCTCTTCTTTAGTTACACTGCTGTGGAATAAATGGACCAGCCGATTACCGGGGCCAAGATGCGATCCCCTGGTCTTGTTGCGATACGTCGTCGATTTCAAATACCAGCGACTCTAAAGGCGCGTGTACCACGATGTACGCGAGGGGTTGCCAGCACGTAGTAATAAATCGCAATAGATCGATCCTCCTCCACATTTTCCTACTCGCATTATGCACAGTATTACTACAGGTGAGTTTTCGATTCATTGGTTGACGGAATTTCTTTCGGAGCTTTTATTATTGTACCATGTTCAGATCGGTTTCATAATGTGCATGTCATGCTACACGAGATCATCTCGGGAGAGGTTGGAAAGAAGAAAAGACTTGATGATCGCCGCGCAAGCATTCGCACGTGCATCCAAAGATTTAGGGGTGAACGACAATTTCCTCAGTCCCGAAGCAAAACATCTCAAAGCATCCACGGATGTATGACGAATACTTCACGAGCTCTATAGCTTAAAGATTATTTACAGTGTAAAATAAATCAATATTTGGAACATAACCAAACATTAATCTCTAGTACAGTGCCGTGAAAACACTTCTTTCCTATTTTACATAAACCTAATGACGTGTGTAATGAGAACGTGAACGAAAACAAAGCAATTATTATTAATGTATACAAGTTTGTACGACTTTGCCACGCACAGAATAAATATTTGTGATATGATACTTTATTTACAATTTCCTCTTTTCTTATTGAATTCTCAGAATCTCTATTCCATAGGTTTCATATGCATACGAATCTCGCAAAGTTAAAATATATTTTTGAACGAGTTCAAAAAGGAGGAGGTTATAGATTCGACCTGTATGTATATATTTTTTATGTTTGTTCCCGCATAACTTAGAGCAGGTCTTCCCAAGTAGGGGAAATCTGCTCCTGGAACACATGTTTCGGTTCTCCCTCCAACGCTGCGCCTTCAGCTAAGGTGAGACGATTCCTACTGACCTCTTTCTCTGCTTCGTAGCGGCGTCACTGTCTCCTCTGAGAGAGTGAGTGTTGGAGGGGGAACCGAAACATGTGTCCCAGGAGCAGATTTCCCCTACTTGGGAAGGTCTGACTTAGAGGATATAAACATGGAGGGACACCCCCTCTCTTTCTAGCCCTAGAAAGCCTTTCTATATGCTCTAACGGCCGATTTCTTCACCTTCAGTAATCTTCCAGTTAGAGTTATGTTCCACGTAACTGCCAAATGATAGGATCCTACTGACTTAAGAGCATTTAAATGCTCTAAGCCAATTGGTCGTTCACTGACTGGAAGATCACTGAAGATGAAGAAATCGGTCATAAGCCGCATAACTCCTCAGCATATGGACCAATTTTGATAATTTTTTTTTATTCGTACAAAATCAAAATAAACTCAATATTTTTCCAGTTCCAGTTAATAAAGACTATTGTCACCTAAGTATTATTATTTTATGTACTGCGCTCCGATGAAAAGAAGTCTGTTGAGAAACTCTAGGGTCCGAATCACGGTTCGAATTGTATATCCCTATTGGCTGGCGCGGCAACGTCGACGAATACAAAGCAAGGAAACTGGACACGGGCGGCGGAAGCCAATGCGAGCGAAGAACCCCTCTTGCCCCTGTGACATTTCGACCGACTTCTTTTTCATCGGTGCACAGAAAAATTGATAGTCGTAGGTTAAATAAGGGAAAAACTTATTTTTTACTTTTTAGTGCATTTTTATTTTTTTGAAGTCGGTTTTAATTTTTTAAAAAATTTTGTTATAAACTTCTTTAACCCTCTAGGGACGGGGATGTTTTAAACTTAACGTAGAATTTTTTTGAGCGTTAAAATAGTCTATTTTATACTTCGGATTTGGAAATTACTCGTTAAATTTTTTTTTTAATTTGTTTATAACAAAAAAAAGTTTAATTTCGGGTTCTGATGGTACAACAGTTTCTTCTCTGCCTACTAAAGGTCACTATACCTATCAAATCTCGATCTTATTGATGGAACGTAAATAAAAATGTGTTAATCTGAATGGGACTCTGGAGTCCCACTCGTCCCTAGAGGGTTAAAAAAAGCCCGCACAATCGTATTATACATAACCTGAATATCGAACATTATATTACCCTGCGCGTAAAGTCGAGTGATACATCCTATAGCAGTATAGGCTATAGAGCTTCTTCGACTGACGATTCAAAGGGAAACCATCTTTCACGGAGAAGGAGAAGAGGACAGAATCAATGAGCGGTTATAATTTAACTAGTCTGATATTTCGTGCACTCTATTTCCACCGTTACTCGCATTATCGGCGCCCTCGACGCCTATGCGAAGTGTACAGAGCATTCGAGCTTCCTTAATCTTTCCAGATAAAGGCGGGCGCGGCGCTACATATTGCGCTGTACGGGAACTCGTTTCGGCTCTACGTTCAGTTGACCGCGAGACGTCTGTGTATCACAGTTGTTGCTCGCGCCTTTCGCAACCTAACCTGTTGAGCGTCTGTTTGTGCGTCCTCTGAACGACTTTCGTTATTTCAACGATCGACTTCTTTGCAACCGGACTAACTGCACGGGACCAAAAATCAGTCAAGATGAGCTGCGGAATGGGAATGATAAAATACCTTCTCTTCATATTTAACTTCATCTTTGCGGTAAGTTCAGACATTCTTTCGACAAAGCTACGTACACAGTTATGTGTGTATGTATATGTAGTTTACTCGTGAAACTGAAATAGCCGTGTACAACGTAGTAACCGATTCTCGAGAAGTAATTGAAGATCACGTTGCTATTTACCACTTATTGGCAAGTGGGTGGTTAAATGAAAGATAGATACGTGTTCTAACAGTTTTAATTACCACTGCCTCGCTGCTGCGCTGGCACCGCAAAGAGTGCCTGTATGCCCTGCATAGCCAAAGTTTTTACGTCGTATTTGATTTGTACTGCCCAATCAATGCATGCGCTATTTTTAAATACTATCAATAAACCAGCTCTTTTGTTCGAACGTTCAACAACTCATTCTTTCACGCAATTGCCCCGTTGCAGTAAATTACCTCTTATCTGAATTTTTTTTGATCTTAAGTATGTTTTCAAGTTGATTAATTTTGATACTACCTATCGAAGTGTAGTATAACTCCATGATTAATGTATTCAATTTTCAAATTATTTTGATTTTATGACATGTTTTGTTTCCCTGTTCTGCGTGAGAAGAGAATAGCGTGGCGTATATACATAACTGTTTCTCGCTGCATCAAGTCAACCGTATCTCAAATCGAACGGGTCTAATCACAGAATCTATCTAGTCGATTAATTGCAGATTTCGGTGTCCTGTGAATTAAAATTTGCGCATGTGGTGTGAGAGAAGAAAGATATTTCTGTGGAGTGGGTTGAATTTCTGAGTCAGTGTTTTTTTTTTCATACATGCTTGTTTAAACACGCGCCAGTCTGCGAGCGACAGAACGAGAGTGAGTCATGCGATAAGAAAAACCGTTGCCGTTACAAAGCTCCATTATTTTCGTGAATTATCAAAGTTAGACAGAGTTTAAACAATTATACATCCAAAACATTTTTGTCGATATGTCATTCCGTATCGGTCAAATTTATTTGTCTCGAAACTTTTAACCGTATTACATCTGGAACCGAAGGCCATAGCGCCTAATGTTTTGTTTAGATTACGTGCCCTTCCTGTGCTTATCGCATCACGGCTCCGTCTCTTCGAAGTTTGATAGAAGTCCCCGATTCATATTTAGAAATTCTTCATATAGGAATTCTTAACATTCATTTTCAAACCATTGGATAACGCGGATTAATCAGAAGGCTGAATAAGCGACCGCGATACACCTGTGCCGTATGTTCTCAATAGCGATAGGGAAAAAAGGGGGATAAATGTATATCCTTTTCAGCTATTAGATAATCGATATAGCGATTCTATCTGTGTCAGTACAGTTTGTTATGCTCGATGTTCAGGGAACTCGGTCGTGTTCGATATTTCGAGTAACACCTGTTCTGCATAAATCTAATTTTTATTCAGCGTGGGTGTTACACATTTGTACCCTCCCATTGATTATTCTCAAGTCACATTTATCACAAAACAACTGTAGCACAACAAATCCACTGGGACTTCTGTAGAATCGCGAAAGCAATTTCAATCTTCCCACTCGCATCTTTTCCTTATACGAATTCCACGAATTTGTGTCGCAAGATTGCAGAATTTCCTGCGACCGTATTTTCCTCCTTTATGTTTCCTGTGCAGTCTAGTGCCTAAATTAAAGATTGCAGAAAATAATGTATAATCAATGACACAATTACATTTTCGTCTTAATTTGGAATTTGTAGTTAGATTACAGTTAGTTTGCCCAACTGTGCTGTGGACTCGAGTCAGTTTCCTTAAGCAATAAAATGTGTGACGTGGTCGCGAGCCATTGGCTGCCAGAGAATCTTGAACGATGATACGGTGTGTGATGAAACAGGGGGGGTAGAGAAAGGGGGACAGAGAGAGAGAGAGAGACTGGTTGCAGGCATTTCGGCTGATGCACACTACTCATCGTGTTTTTAGTGCCCGTTCCACGCTCGCCTCGTCCTCGGCCCGTGCACGTCGCCGCCGATCGTCCTTGTGGCGGTTCAGTTTTACTTGCGTTTCTCTTCCTTTCGGGTCCGGGCCCCGTGCGACCGAATCGATTTCAAGGCTTGCGCGACAAGATGACCTGTGTTTCGGGATGTATAAAATGGTTACTCTTTATTTTCAATCTTCTGTTCGCTGTAAGTAAATGACAGTGGATATTCGTTCGTTTACCGACTTACATATGTACTTGATCGCTGGATCGGTATTAGAGCTCTACCTGCTTGTCCAATGGAATTATTTCCAGCTGTTAAAGCGTTCTTTGCACGCTGAGGCCTTGAAAAGAATTGTGGAAGAAATTGCTAAGAAATTCCTGGGAATACTTTCTCCAACATGAGTAGTGATGACGATTCGAAACGATTCGAAGTTATTCAATTCTGTAAAGATTCGAATCCTGGACAGAAGTTTCGAATCGCTTCGAATCCCGGGCAGAAATTTCGAATCGCTTCGAATCGCGGACGAAAGTTTCGAATAGCTTCGACTATTATTCGAAATAAGAATTTCTTGACGGGCTTGATACCTAGGCCTTGAATAGGAGTGTGCGGCTCGTCTCGAGCCTCGAAGCACGGGAACCCGAGCTTCGGGACGGGTCGGAAAGATTCGGGCGGGATCGGGCGAGATCTGAATACCCTCGTGTTTCGAGATTCTCTCCAAATTCCGGATGAAAGTTGTGGGACAGGAAGTTGTGGTAAATCTGAGATGTTTAGTCTTTCTTTGAATGTTGTAAACTTGCAAGTACTTTCAAAATAAAAGTATTAATTATTAAATAAAATTGTTTTGTGTGCTGTGTGTAAAATGGAGGATGCTTTTAAAATTTTATGACAGAAACAGTATATTTTCTTATTGTTTATGTAAAAACTTAATACTTTTATTTTAACAGTAGTGATCCTCTTCATAGGATCTGCGACTTAGGCAATACATATTTTAAAAATCTGGACATATTCTCTTCTATTTTTGTTTTATTATATGATCTTCATTTGCTGCGTCTTTGCTGTCTCTACTTTAAGTTTTTGTGTTGGATTTATTAAAATGGTTCCTCGACCGTTAATATCAAAATAAATAAATAATAACTTTGTCCCGGGATCCGAAGTGTTTCGAAACATTGTGTCATAGATTCGAAGCGATTCGATCGGTCTTGAGCCCATCACTATACATGAGCATCCGTTGTTGATTTCTGAGAAGAGGAGTAGAAGGGGAGTAGGGGATGGCAGTAAGAAGGGGGCGATACATTTCATTGTCTAGTCTTTGCGGCATCTCTGATAGCATATTTGTCCGGAGCAGTGTGTATGCTTTGCAACGACTTACGTCATTCCTTCAGGGTCAGAGGGAGACTGGATATAATTCCGCTCTAAAATCCAAGGTTTACGCGGGTCCCGTTCGCGTTAAGGCGGGGTTAAACATGTGCAACAGCGCGCATTGCGCGTCGAACACTCCGTGTTTCATACGGCACGCTGTCCCTCGTTGCGCGTCGACCTATTAAAATCGACCCTTTCAAGGGTGTTCTGTAACGCGCATTACATGTGTTTAACCGTGCTTTTACGGTAACCCCGGCATTTGATAGGTCATTAAAAATCTCGTCCCCATATTTCAACTTGACACATGCGCGTAAAATTTAAAATATGTGAACGCCCTGTGACATCAAGTGGAAATTGCAGAAGTTTTCTTTATTACTCTTGTTCTTGTATGACGTTTCAACCTTAAAACTTGAAATTTAATTGTGCGACGCGCTTGGGCTCTGCAGCGAAACAGAGTTACTTGTTTCAAATGTTTATAGTGTATAAAGGTTCAGGCACGTACTTGCTTAATCATTTATCTTTCAACCCCAAATGGTCCCAACGTTAGTCATGACACTGTCACATTGCAGTTACAATCCTCCAGACGTAGTAAAAGTGGAACGCTCCGCGGGTAATGTTTCATTTTACGGGTGTCCCTGTTAACTGTGAATCATATCGAGTTCCATGCATTATGGCTGATGTCATAAAGAACCGACGCGTTCTTGGAGCCTCGAGCTGGGTTCTCGTTAAATGGGACTCCTATCGCAGTTTAATCTTCTGTTATTAGACATTTTCACTTCCTGACAATCAGGGTTGCCAGATCAGGTCTGATCTTTCGCCGGAGATTTCAATTTCGCGGAGGGGGGAGGGGGGGGGGGAGAGAGAAAATAAGGGCCAATAGAAAAACAGGCATCTAAAATTCATTATAATGAATTATTATAAAGGAGTAATCATAATAATTGAAATAAAAGTATTATGAATATTTATTTGAATTTAGTACAGATTTTAATAGTTTCCCTTCCACTCGGAGACTCTTCGACAACCTTTTTATTGTGCCTGCCTGAGGCTGGAGACAACGATATAAAACCTGAGACTCCGGCTGAACGCCGGAGATCTGGCAACCGTGGTGACAATACTATCGCCAAGTCGTTCTGTAATCTCAGACACGTTTAAAAGCCAATTATGGTTTATTTGATAAGCCGGTTACAGTGCATTATTTGTTAGATTGTACTGGATGCAAAATCTACGCTCCAGGTACCAGTATTGACAGTATTAACAACATGACAGCAGCAATATTTCACAACAACTATTCCGTAGCGCCATTAAAATCACATTATTAAAAAAGAACAGAATACGAAGAGAGCCATTATTTGATAGAAACGCAACGCCGTGTGTAACGATCACCACGATGATAAAGTAAAAAATTGCGCTCGTTTATGACGAATTCTTTTACATAACTCTGTAAGTTTCAATAGTACCACGGACACCGTTGGCACCGCGCATGAAACTATGTATTTAACGAGGCTGGCATGTTTTCTCGTCTACCTCGAATATTTTGCACAACGATACAAAGTTGCCAGCGAATGAAGCTCCTAAAAAAATTTAATTAACCTCGCTGTTGCGCAGAACGCGGCGAGATTTTGTTCTTGAATAACTTGAGCCTTATGGACGAGCAAGTATTCAACGTTGTAAATTCCATTTAACCATCAACCAGTAGCTTTGGGGGGATTAAAATGAAAATGACTCATACTCTCTGCGGTGGCGTTGTATCCGTTTGATTACAGTGCAGTGTAGGAAACGGATCAGTATTTCTATATATATTTTGCTATCTCAACTATTGCTTGCTTTGCTTGGGAATTAGTTACTATACAATTTAATACAATTTAATGGAAATTTGAATTAGATAATGACGCAAACTGACGGGGTAGTCTCTTTATCCATTTTCCAATTGCAATGATTTTCGGAACCACGTACAGAACGATATCGATTAACGTTCAACATGTTAAAGCTTCAGCGGAGATATACATCTCCACGACAACAAAGTGTATACACGTGGTTTCATTGCTTCTAAGAATAGAGATAAGAAACTATTGATTCTATGAAAAGTTATGTACGTGTAAAAGACTTGTTACATTTCGATTTACAACATCGTGCAATACTTTCCAGTCTTACTGTATCGTAATAAACTTTATTTCTTCATTACTACTGTCTACATTCATCCCCATGATCCTGTAACTTTTTTAATATTTTCTAGTTTCGATTTCCACCAAAATCTTCTTTGTGGTAGTAATATAGCGAAGTCGTAACAGTAAATTATATAAGCGTTAAGGGGGAGCCTACCTAACAAATTAAAAAAAATCGATTTGTCGATTTTTATATTTTTTTAAGTACATCTTGCAAATATTCCCTGAAAGTGTCAATTTAATCCGACCAAAATTGACAAAGTTATATGCGCGTAAGTAGGTAAGTATTCTTGCGTGTAGCGCACTGACCCAAAACTTTAAACGCGCTTTCCGCAAAATCATGTTTTCAAATTCGGTGACACACATAACTCAAAAATTAATGATCCGATTTACTCGAGGCTTTGCAGGCTTATTTTAGTGTTAAAAGTCTAAGCGCAATTGGGAGCTTTTCCTTTTCATGCCTAGATTTTTTTACACTCGAAAACCGAATGATTTTTTGCCAAATATCGATGCTTCAACTTTGCACAGCCGCGATTTTGTCTCAAAATAATTTTTCCAAAATCGGGCCCGATAGCGCCAAGATAATTTCATATATTATCCAAAAAAAATCAAATTTTCAATTTTGGATGATCCTGCACCGAGCTAAAAAAAGGACGTCTCGGGCATCGCCTATAACTCAGTAACCTTTCAATACTTTTTACCACAAAATATCCGTAAGACACTTCCGTATACTTTCCAATAGACTAATGTTTAATAATAAAAGTTTATCGGTTTTTCTAGATCAAATTCCTAATGAAGCATGTTGTTTTGACCGTCATAGGTAGGCCTCCCCCCTTAAATGAAACATATTTGATCGTTCTATGCATCGAAATTGTAGAGGAAGCAATAAAACTCGGCAGTGTCGTCTATAGCGTTCCACTTTAGGTTTTCGTGCGCCTATGAATGGAAGCCGAGTGAGGGACACGAACAGCGAGATAGATTTTACAACCCTCTCGAGGTTCGCGTAGTTTTCCCACGTTTTTCAACGTCCTTGTCGCGGCGCTCGAAACCTGTTTACTTTAACGTCGGGCAGATTTGTCGAACTTCGCTGACCATGCATTCAACGCTAGACGACGAGGAATAGCGAAATGAATCAAACCGTCTAGGCGCTAAAGTAAACATGCGTCTGGGGAACGCCGTTGAAAAGAACGTGGGAAAACAAGAAACCGAAACATAGGGTCGTAAGGATCTCACGTGTCACCTTCATTCTGTTTCCATTGATCAGGTAAACCTGGGATCCTGAATGTGCGACTCGCCGCCGGCCAGAGTTCTCACAAGGGAACATCCCGAACCCAGACATTCATAAAATTCTGAAACTTAGTGAATATGCAGGGGATTTCCTCCTGATTACAACGCAATTTTTGTTTGCTGCCCAAATTCACTCTAAAGGGGTGTAATTGACTCCTGAAAATCCGGTTATTTTCCGATTTTGTGTTAGAACTCGTGAACTGTAAAATAATTTTTTTACCAAATGATAGATCTAATTAAAAGAATAACTTTCGTCTTGAAACTTTTTTCTTTCTCTTACAGTTCGCGGGTTATAACACAAAATCGGATAATTGACGAATTTTCAGGGGCTAATTTCAACTCCTTCAAGTGAATTCGGGCGGCAAACAAAAATTGCGTTGTAATCACGAGGAAATCCCCTAAATATTTACGAAGTTTCAGAATTTTTTGAATTTCCGGGTTCGGGATGTTCCCTTGCCAGTCTCCCTGGCTCTATCGGTGCTAGTATTTAATATTTAACTATCAAATTAATTAATTATCAAAGTAAGTAGGTAAGTGCATTGTGAAGGGATCTCTGTCAATTTTCAATGAAACGTTCATTTTACAATTTCTCCCGGAAAATAAAGATGGGCGTATACTGGAAGTTGTGATCGATTGCGTATATTGAAAGCGTAGTATTCCTGGAAACGATGAGTCATCGCCACATGCGATTTCGGCTGTTAAAACACGCAGATGCAAAGAAAGAAACTTTGCACGACGCGCGTCCTTTTGCCCATTCAAGGTTTCGAAACGTTGGTCAAAGCAGCGAACAGGTTCCGCCGCTTTCGGTGGCCGGTTTACTTTTCATAGCTCGGAGCTTGCTGAGGGAAGTTCGAAGGCTGACACGGGGAAATAACGGTGTGCGTTAGATAACGTTCTGTTCCTTGAAGATCGAGTGAATCACTGGTTATCGATGGGAAACGGTCGCCTTTGATCAATGAAGTGGTAGTTCTGCAATGCTAATGACTACTAGTAACGCGTCGATAACTTGCACTGGCGCCAAATGCTAATAATACCATGAATAATTTTAGCTACAAGCATCCGTTAAACGTCCGAATTGATTTATGTGGTTTTAATTGGCCCATCGACACCAGTGCTAGACTACTGTGTCTAATATATGCACATAAATGTACAAAATGAAAGTACCAAGTAGTGGTCTGAAAAGTAACTGTTCTCTACTCCGTTTATCAGAATTCGTTAATCAATTCTTGTGATCGTCGATTTGCTATCCCTGTGCTTAAACATTTCGTTACTAAGAATTACTTATCGAACTTGCTCACGCTTATCAATTTGCCAGAAAATGTATACCGTGCTCGCCATTTAGCGTGTAAATGTTTCTCTAATGAACACATGTAGGTAATTTGTTTTTGTAACGTTTTAAGCGATATCGCAAATACTTATTTAGAAATTCCAAGATATGTATCGAGCTATTTCTGCAGCGCTGTTTCAATCACTCAAACGATTACGAATACACGAAGACTTTGCAAAGTATTACCCTAATTAAAATCTTGAAATAGAATTAGAGTGATTACATAACACCTTTTTTAGCGGTTTAATTGAAATTACAGTCACTAATCAACGCTCCTCGGTGGTCTACCTCGCTTTATTCAAAGGTTTCAGGGCGTATTTGGTACAGAAATTTAGTAGATTTTCGGTATTTGAGCGCCTGGTTTAAATGCAGCCAACGAGTTCCAGTATTATTTCCATCGATAGGCGCATACGATTTCAGCGGAAGTTGGCGTTGAAAACTACGGGAGTAGGATGATGTCATCCAGTTAGCGATCAAATCTTTGCGTGACGGTGCTACATATCGCAGCAGTCGTACGTAACTAACTTTTCCGCGAGGCATCAGGCGAGCTGGATTTTCATATTTAAACCGTCTATGTATTAACAAAAACAACTGAAGTAAAGCTGTTTCGAGCGCATCGCAAATTTATTCCGATATGAACAGAAGAAAAAGTTGCGAGTGGCAAAGACTTGCATGAAGAAGTAACTTCCTAACTCGTACATATCCTCGGGTGAAACTGGGACGCAGTACTCGCAAGTAGTCAGACTATAGTCAAAGGCTGGCTTGAAATGTTAAACTCATGTTGTCAAGTAGTAAAGCTGAATCGATCAGGATAATTTTGAATGTATACATAGCTCGGAGAAAGTGTGCCTCTGTAACGTGTCAAGGATGCAGCATACACTGTTACATTTCCATCGACCCATGCAAATATTGATTACTAGAAATATCGATTATCAGCGTAGATGCCGAACCTTAAGTAAAAAAAAAGGTTTTAGGACGAATACATAGCAGACTTTCCCTTTATGAAATTACTTTCCTTATTTGCATGGAACTGTAGTTTCGCGACGGATGAAAGGAATGATGTAGGTTCGTCGAGGTCATTTTGCCAAATAATCAAACGAAGCTGTCAGTGGCGATGGAAGTTGGCAGCTTTACAGAATAATAGTTCCATCGACTAACCTTGCAATTGCTTTATCTTGCGAACAGTGTCACTTAAGCACTATCGTCGAATTGTTTGCAATATTTATAAAGGGTAATCTTATCTTGGTGTTCTCGGGGTGTCGTAATTACTGGCAGTGATTCAGTCATTTTATGATTGCTAAGTACTCTGGCGATGCAGAAGTATGAATAATGTTTAATGATTCACATGTGACGATTGCAGATAACAGTACCTAATTTAACCGGAATTAAGCTTTAATAATAAACCGTACGCGTTTGGCTGCGGCGATAAAGAATTGTACCTATCTGTATTTTGGACTCCCGGTTCCGCAACAAGTATTTCTAATCCCAGTAAAGCCGGAAAAGCGAGATAAAACGTGGCCGAAAGTACGTTCTACGAATTTAGGAAACGGTACGATAACACGATGATACGGTAACGAAAGTGTTAGATAAGAATGAAAGGTGTACTGCGCTAGAAAGAATCAGGGTAGGAAGAATCATTGCTGGTCGCCTGTCTACGCCAATTTGTTCAATTGTACAAATGGTGATATCGGTTGATACGCATTCAAATAATCGCAGCATTAATGACATGCAAGATTATACCACACGTTTGCACCCGTTACGCGATAGGCCTCGTCTATCGTATAAAGTTTATGAAGTACGCAGATATTGTCGGTATCGATCTTGCTTTATCGGTGAATCATTATTGGACTTAACCAGAAAAAGTGTCTTCTTGGAGATAGCTTACCGAGAAATTGTATATTGTGACAATGATATACGAATAGCTTTCCTTGCTCAGCAGCGGTAGAATTTTAATTAAACCGTTATATTAATTACTTAAAATATAATACTTCATTATTATATTATAGCATATTAAGTATTATATTATTATCTCTTCTCTTCTCTTTATATATATAAAGCGGAAAGTATTATTGTGTTTGTACGCGGTAAGCATGGAAACTACTCAAGCAATTCTCCTGCGGTTTTCACGGATGTGTAGAGACAACATTTGGGAAGGTTTTAGGTTATCTATCATCTCGATATTACTAAATGGGACTGAGTAGTGAATCGAGGCAGATAAATCTTATCTTACGTGGCGTCCACCGCGGTGCGCGCAAGAGATGCGCGTATGGTTGCTTGCATAGTGGTGGGGATCATAGTTGCCTGACAGACACGTGGCGCGGCGCTAGCAGCGGTGGAGGGGAGAGTCGGATTAGCATGTATAGCTCTATACAAGCGAGGATTCCCCGTCCACCGCACCCCACCGTGTTCGTGGTCTCTACTGTACAGTAGGGCGGAGCGAAACTATATAGGCGAAAATTTAAATTTGAATTTTCAGTTGGCCTGGGTGCGGGATAGTTGTCTTTTGATTAACCAAACACAACTGTAAAAAAATTTGGAAAAATAATCATGTCTACAGGTTCCTTTTTCTCTTAAGAATATAAAAAATAAGATTCACATGTTAATTTTTTGATGCATTTTATTTTCTTCATTTTCTTATATTGTGTAACAAGATAAAAACTTATTTAATAAAATCTTTTTTGTCTCCACTTTTGGAATTGCTCTTCTGCAAGCAATCTTTGCCCGAATCAATTCGTCCCTGGCGTTGTTACCACATACTGATTGGCCGTCGGTTGGTTGTGCAATTCAAATACTAAATATTATTTAATATAAAAAACCTAAAAAATGTATAAATACCAGTTTTTAGGAACCTAAGTTAGCGCTGGAGCAAACTGCCCTTTTTTACTTTTGTATTAAAATACAAGAGTATTGTATTAAAATTTCAAAATTTCACCTTTATAAAGGAACCTGAAGATATCATCGCACAGGACTGACGTTGGGTGGGGTTTACTTTGACATAAATAGGCAACTTTTACACACCCAGGGATACGCCATTTCGAAAAAAAGAATTTTCGCTCCGCCCTACTGTACAGTCCGTAGGTGTTCCCCCTCCACTACGAATAGTTTGCAGGAACCCACTTCCCGGCAACGCTGTGCATACTCCTGGCAAGCCTGGTGGAGATCCATTGGTGTCACTTCCATATCGATACGATAAAGAATAAAGAATTTCTTACTACGCTGAAATGAATATTTCGCATTTTTACCCTCGACTGCGGGGGGTCGACCTGAATTCCGCTACGGTCGGTTGAGGATTCATACCTGTTTCAGAAAAAAATAATTCTTTATTCTTTATCGTATCGACATGGAAGTGCCGATGGAAATTTCATGTAAATCTGACTATTATTAACGAAAATAGCTTGAGGTTATGGAAATTAATTTTTCATGGAATTTCTTTCATTATTTTCCGAATTATGTCGTTCTTGGTGTCAGTTTCATCGGCGAAATATAAGGAATCAGTTGGCGTCGTTTTCGCAAAGATCTGATTAGAAATTCGGAAGTCGAAGATTTCTCATTTCTTAATAGGCACCCAACCCCTTCGAAAGGGCCGAAAGCCATAAAATTCGGTGAGGCACTGTGAGGGTTATCCTCGCCATCGTAGCTCTAGAATCACTATGTAAAAGAGAAAGCTACGCGAGAAGCGACTCCGCTTGGGCCTCATGTTCTCAACGAACGCCAGGCCCAAGCGAAACATTCGAGAAACGAACTAAAGTAAATGTCCCCATTAGCGACCGCTTAAGAGTGTGACTGGTTCGAAATAGTAATTTCTTTACTAATATACGACAATGTTTGAGTAAAGTATGGATCATTGTATTTTTTGAAGTATCTAGTTTGTTAATCAAATTAGTTTTAGAGTGATATTTGACTATATACACAAAAATTATGGTGAAAATTATATTGGACCTGATGTCCCCTTTATTGACCAACTTGTACCATTTTCGATTTTTTGCTACAATAATGAAAGAAAATGAATATTTTCTTTTTATTTCATAATTCTGTATATATTTCTGGTTAATTTGAGTAAGTTACTGTATGGACCCATGTATTTTTATTGTAAAATTTGCGAGTTTAATGATATCTGTAGTATAACCTCACGTTATTAGAATCTGTCAACTTTCGTGAATGACCAACTCCTAATTTACATGTGAATCTACTTAAAGATGAAACAATAAATTACATAGGCTGTAATTATAATTTCTGAACTTTCTGGTTGATATTTCGCTTTCTGCATTGCAATAAACAATAATAAATGAATAATTGGTCACTAATGGGGACGCGGTCGCTAATGGGGATATTTACCTTATAGAAGAATAGGCAGAAAGTTGTAACTTGTAAATAGTAAGAGAATTTCGAAAAGTGAAAGTTAGAAACGTAGAGGAAAAAAAGTATATACCGAAGAGAAAGAACGTGGTGGCAGAGACGTAACTGCCACAGATCTGATTTAAGTAATACGAGAGTTCGAGTGGTATCGTAAACCGTCCGCAATAGTGCAGCGCGCGGCTCGCTAACCTGAAACGGGGCGCACCTGCTGCCTTCGAACATACCATCCTACGAAAAACCTTATTTTGTAGACAATAGGCTAGAAAGATGGTAATACTTATTTAGAATTTAAAAACATGTGATGTTGCAGGCAAAATTGTGAAAATAAGAATTTGCCTATCATTTTTCATGTTACACAAATGAATTTCATAAAATATTATGTGAATAGGCAAAATAATATAAATTAAAAAAGAAAAGAATAAATGCAATACGATAAATAGTTCTAAAGATAAAAGTTTATGTGGTTCTGAAATAAATTCAGATCCATAAAAATTATAACTAACTCCCTCTAATTTCACATCGACTAGGTACATCGTGAAAACATTTAGAAAAATACGTAAATGTATTTTTAAGTATTTATATATAAATTAAATTAATTGATTCTATTTATTATTATAAATTTGTTTCATTTATACCATGTATTTCGCTGTGGATTGCATAAGATGCAAGGCCAGATTACTGACGTGATAAAAAATAATTAAAATAACCTACTAAATAATTTTGGTCACGATTTGCAATTCGCAACCGGGATAGTAACAATTTGTCTCACAAATTTTAATCGAGCGTATTTCTATTTTCTTCCTATTTCTCATGAGGTGATGAATTCTAGTTTGCACGCATTTCTATCTCTCCCGACTTTGCGTCAACCGTATTGCGGTCGGTCGAGAATCTCGGTTGACCGTTTTGCGAACCTCTCCATAAATTAACGCGACCGTATTCCCGACCGGTCTAGAATTTCGGTCGACCGTAAGTCTGAGAAAAATTCTCTCTCGGTTACCGAATGAGAGAAAAATTCGGACCGCTCGTCATCGCTCACCAGTTTTGTTACCAAACCGTAAATGCCATATCGGTCGTCTCATTGACCCCGACCGTGATCGTAACCGAAATTCTATCGCTCTCTACTCCCTATTAAGCACTGCGTAATAATTAATGAAGGCGGTACTTTAAGCTAGTATTATTATATATTACTACATACTATATTATATTATATTAAGCTGCTAGGCATCTATTGTCTCATTCATTGACAAATTGCGAACCGTCTTCGTTCGACGTCCCGGTAACTACACTCTGTCAAAAGTACGTTGAACCACTTGGCTCGCACCTGGGACATGACCTAAATTCACCTGTGGCACATTCACAATCGTGGTGTGTACCGTGTACAGAATGTTCAATGCCAACCGGTTGATATTGTGCAATGTGATGTAATAAACCGCTGCTATCGCTGGAGCAAGTTGTCCTAGTCTTTAATCACAAGCTTATATAATTGCATAGAAACTCGAAGACCCTGGTAATCGAAGGGTGCGTATATACAGGATGACTCCTCTAAAACGTTCGAGACTATTAAAATAGTGCTCGATATGAAAGTAAAAAGAAAGACCTCTCCGATGATAAACATTTTTTTTTTACTTGGGTGAAGGACGTGGAGCGTTTGAAATTTTCTTTATTTTAAGAAACTTACAGGCTTAACCCTCTAGTGCATAGATTTTTAATTCAGTTGGAAAAATTAGACTACTCTTATTTGGGGATGAAAAGACTGAAACCAATGTCAGTTTTTAATCTGGAGGAAATAATAATAATAATAATAATATTAATAATTTTTGCAGCGTGCATAGCTCAAAAATGCACTTCAAACTAGATTTTTGTGAAATTGAAAACTCAGATTGACATGTTTGTTAAACCAATATGTGTGCTGTGGCACTATTTTTGGGTTGGCAAATGAGAAGTCCCAACCCTTGGATTAAACAGGTGCCCACCTTAAGGCAGGCGTATCCACTAGAGGGTTAACTATAAGAATTCAGGCATACCGGGTGCCATTAATATATTAATATATTTGGGAGTGGGTCATCGAGTCCTTCCCCTATCCCGTGGCGTTGCCTCGTCAACCGTATGCTCACCTTCGAAATTTCCCTGTTGCAGGTATGTGGCATAGGAATCCTCGCCATCGGTGTCATCATACACCTGCAGCTGTCCAATCTAACGAAGACGATTGAAATGAATGTTATGTTCCCGGCGATAGTGTTAATCGTTATCGGGAGCATTATCTTCGTGATCTCGTTCTTCGGATGCTGCGGCGCCATCAGGGAGAGTCATTGCATGACTATCACGGTGAGTGCTCGTGCGCATCGTATCGCTGAATCGTATCATTGTAATCGACACTCCAATAATACGGAAACCTTGTCTCCTTTCAGTTCGCATCGATCCTTCTATTCATCTTGATAATACAAGTGGCCATTGCTGTGTACGCGTTCGTCATCTTTAAGAACAACGAGAACGAGATCTCTATCAAGTCCACTTATAGCGAGATATTCAACGGCTACCCTGACCACGTGGAGAACGCGGAAATTGTCAATATTATTCAAAGCAGCGTAAGTGTGGTTTACAGCAATGTCTCGCGGATCCGAATTCTACCAGCAGATCTCGCTGCGAGATGTCTCTAGCGATTTTACACAAGTATAAATAGGCTGGCTCCAAGAGGTTCGCATAATTCGTTACAGTTGCAATGTTGTGGCGTTCACAATGCGAACGACTTCCGTCCTCATGGCAACTTCAGCGGCGTTATCCCCGGGAGTTGTTGCGGCAAAGCGGAAAAGGAGGTTTGCTCGGATAGTCAAGTGATCAATGTTCCTGGCTGTGCAGGCAAAATCGCAGATGCCCTTCAAACCGCAGGAACCATTCTGGGTAGTGTCGCCATTGGTATTGCTGCAATTGAGGTAAGCTTTCTCCTCGGAGCTCGTCATTCGTGACTTGCGAATTATTATTTATCAGCGGGAAGCATTCATGGGCGGATTTGGGTACTATAATGGGTCGAAAATTTTGGGGAGTGACAAATTTTGGTGAGTGGCAAGTTTTGTGGAGCGACAAATTTTGGGAAGCGACAAATCCACCTTGAATTCTTCCCACGCTAAGATCTCGGTGCTTAGCATGCTCCGAGCTCAAAGATTGTTGGTTAAACCATACTTACATTACTTACCGATAGCCATTGGGCGTTTAGTCACATGCTCTGCGTTTGCTACGCATGCGTGTAACTTCGCGTAAACTATAGCCGGAGTATAGACTTTTATTATTGTCGTAGCTTAGAATCTGTGCTACACGTATACTCGTTTTATTCTGTTCCAGCTGGTCGGCATTATCTTCGCACTTTGCTTGGCGAATTCCATCAGGAACACTGAACGTAGAGGTTACAGGGTTTAAAGGAGGCTGAACGATCGAAAGTGTATACGTATATACGTTATGTGAAAAATTAATATAAGTAATAACACTATTCTACCATAAACAAGTCGATCTTGAAACGCGGTAGAAGTTATAAATTTGCAAAACAAATTTAGAGAGAGCTAATGAACGATAGACGTAAGAGGGTAAGCGCGGGAGGACAACGAAGTGCCTTTTCATTTGAATTTCCAGTATAGTGTTTTGTTCCAAATCTCCGACCGTGGTATACATGATATTGAACGCGTAAACATGTTATTTAATGTATTTTTTATTTTGATATATTACCATTGAACTGGATAGATTTTTTTTATTAATGGTAGGCAAGACACAATAATAGTACTAGTAGTAGTGATAATAATAGTAATAATAGTAATCGGTGCAAAATATTTCTAGAGGTTCGGCCATTCTTTTCATATTTCCGAAATTAACGTGACATTCGTACGTTGACTAATAACAGTACCTAGCATTTCTGCACACAACGGGCAAAAGATCGTGACGAAATTTTTGGGCTGAAGCAAGCGGGATCTGAGTTTCGAAATTCGTGATACTTCAAATTAAAAATGTTATATTTCTAGAGTACTTTAACCGTGTTAAAGGAAAGCTAAAATCACAGCGCGTTCTGGAGCTCCGCGAGCGTATGGAAAAATATTTTTTATAAGAATATTTTGATAAGTATTACACATCGCTTACAGATGTTTTTATAACATACAATTCATGTTGTTTGTACAGCACATATTCACTAAACTTTTCAGAGATTAATTGTCGAATTATATATATATATATATAATATCTCTCTTGTAATAAAATCTGTTTTGTCCAAGTTACCATTGTTATTAACACTGATCTTCCGTGTTTTGTTCTCATAAAGGAGGGAAACGTGAAATTCAAAAGACATACCTACTCTTACGCTTCCACCATGTTCCCCGGTTTCATTTTAATCAAAATCAATCGAGTATATTTATCACATCTATTTACACGCAAATCAGACATAGACGCGAGCAGATTACTTCAATTATTTATTGAATTACTTTGTAATACGGTCGCGTTGACCGTGCGATATACCATTAATGTTTCTTCTTTCTGCTTTTGTAGGAACGGTTTTCTAAATTGAACATCCATTATGCGCCTTTACATTCGTTATATTGTCGTTATTTATTAAGTTCAAGAGAGGATAACTTACATCTGTTGTGCTATAATACATACTATTTACAGTTTCCCAATCACATATTTACGGCTATCGATTTCTTGGTATTCCATTCTCTTTTCCTTTCGATTGGGAAGAGGAGCAGGTGCTTAATAATCGCATTTCCGATATAATGTAACCTTACGCGTACCTTACGTCTATGTCGTTAATCGATTACTCCCGAGACTGCAGGACAAAAGTTGTTTTCGTCGGAACTTGTTCGTTGTAGTTGCTAAATATTAAAATTATCGATACAGCACGATTAACACCTTTCTATTGTTAAGCTAGATACAAATTATACGACACGTGCTCCTGTAATATCGATTATTCCGCCGTGGCAACGTAAAGTCGGATTCGGCTTCGCCATACACGTGCCGCATCCACTTAGCCGTTCAATTAACATATTAACAGACATCGTCAAACTACGAGTACGGGGAAATAGCGTATTAACGGATGAACGCAAAAGACAACTTTGTACCCATACAGTCTTCGTTTCAAATATTGAAAATATCCATCGTGTTTAATTATGCCTACATGTAAAATATCCCGATCTCTATCGATCCATTACCTTAACGTTACACGGACTAATGATATATTTACCCCTAGTAATTTGACCAAACGCGTGTCACGACACCGTCAATCTCGAGGACGTGTCCACGTTCCCTTCGGAGTAGCGTAGCACATTTCGTACAAATCACGACGAAACGCATCAATGCATGTAGTTGGTACGGCGTTCTGATCGCAACGTACTTATCTACCATCCTTGCGAGTTTCTTTTCTTTCTATCCTCTACCACTCATGCGTATCCGCTCAAAATTAAACACTCCGCTATCTTACACAGCTCGTCGGATGTACAGAGGCTCTCGATGATCCTTCGTCGAAAACGAAACGAAAGTCGTACATATTTCTAGCGTATATACAAGCGTGCCCCAAAAACAGTGAGACGACCAGGGACACCTCTTGCCACTTTGCAACCGAAGCATTCACTTTTAAATTATAAACGATTCAAGTTTCAGCGCGCCCCAGGTAATTGATCGGGGGTAAAGACGAATATTATCTCCGCGAAGGACATAGAGATATAAAGTTCGTTTTGATTAACATTCTTTATTACACAAGTGAATATCTCGCGGTTAAGTGGAAATAGCACGTCTCAGAAGTCGAATTTTTACGCTCCAACTCACCTTGAAAACGAAGCCTCAGATTGCAAAGTGGCAAGTACCCTTTTTCTTTCTTATAGTACAAGGAATTTGCATGTTTCTTGCCCCATAATTTTGGAGCAGCCTGTATGGTGTCTCAAAACCGTGGCCACAAACGTAGCTACACGTAACTAAACAACAGGACTAATTGAAAGTGACAAAAACATTCGAATAAGCACAGGCTGGTGGTAAAAAGAAATTTAAAAATGTTCCTACCTACAGCTAGAGGGTATCGAGTAAAAAATTCCTAATTCAAACCTGTCTTTATTAGAACCTCCTTGTTTCTTCCCACGATTCCCATTACCCGGGGTGGGTTTGTACTCAGAGCTTTGAAACACCTCGTATAATGCGTGCCCTACACAAACAAGAATCGATTACGTGCCTCGTGAACAATCCGTTCAGATTCGTCCAGGGAATGGTACAAATTTTCGTATCCATACAAAATCTTTGAATAGCCTTAATCTAGTGGTTTCTAAGCTCAGTTTCGGAAGATAACGCGTCGCGTTCAAATCATACGGGTTTCGTTGGAAAACGTAGAAACAGTTACCACCCGCCGAACACCACGTTTGTGCGTGTTCGCTCAATGGAAATCATTCGGAGGTTGCACTTCTCTCCGATCAGTGTCTAACTTCTTCCCCCGAGACTCTTGAAATGCTCGATGGAAAGCTGGGGGAAGCTTTCTGTGCGTGAATCCTCAACGACGGCAATACTCCGTTGCGCGTTAATGACGATTTTTAATAAAACTTGCCGCGTTTGGTACCGTTACTTGATCTAGTTTCAAGACGTATTCTCCGATGGAAGTACTGTTCAAAATGCTTGGGATCATTCTTACAGGATTCGTGCTGAGCTCGCGGCGCGAGGTAGGATCATAGTTTCAGTCTATGATAGTCTCCATCGTGGCAATTCGTATGCGCTGTACATGCTACTAATGTTACTAATAGTGTCCGGACCAGCTCTCGCAGAGATTGGCTCATACTCGGGCGTTAAGTCCGCACGCTAATTAAGAAATCTATTTCCACGTCGTGAGCAATAGTACGTTTCAAGTACAACAATTGTCTTCTGCCCGGCTCCCCCCTTATCTGTACGTATAAAGTTAAGTAGTCGAGAGAGAATCGTATTATCGAAACGGAATTCTTTCATCGGTCGGAGCTGAGCCTTCTATGCTACAGATCAGAGACCAGTTTAATCGGGAACGGTTCGCTTAATAGTTTCTACGACGAGGAAGCTCGCAAATGAAAAATAGCAAGGCACGGATGCCTTGCCGCGTGAGTTCTACGAGGAGTCGTCTCATTGAATCGTCAACAGATGAAACGATGCTATTAGTCTCGCAGTTATCTCCAGCAGTCGCACCCGACGCGTTTCTGAAGATGTACAAAAACTCTGATACGTGCGATCGGATGACGAACAACTGCCCTTATTCGTAGGAAAATGAGTACCCTATTTACAGAATCGAACGTTCCAGTGCGAGTTCAATGATCAGGATGCGGTAAGAAGTAGCGAGTAGCTAGGGGCTGGAACATATGTGCACACCTTGAGAAGTTTTGTCACAGATAGGCAAACTATGATACACACATCTATCCTTACTCTAGTTCATCTTTTGCGTCAACGTCAAATTGCCTGATCAGGAGAGGATGTAATTTATGGCAAGGAAGCATGGAGGGCATTCTGCAAGGATGTTTAATCTCGTGCGCTGTACACTTAGGACCACAGAAAATGAGTACACAAACAAGTTTCCATTAAAGCTTCTTACTACAATAAAGCTATACTGACCTTCTATGAGAAACCTGCCGAATACATTCGGGTATATTCAAATCCATCAGAATTATACGACTCGAGTTATTCGACGCAACTCGAGAAGACGTTTCACCAGTTTTCATTTATAAATAATACGTTACAACAGTCCTCCCTCGCGAATAGACGAAGAGTTGCATAAATCTTTGCCAAGTGTATTCCAGAACATAGGTGGGATCAGTGATAGGCGTACAATTCTCTTGAAAATTTTCAATCAACTCAGCAGAGTTCCAATCGCTTCGAGTGCTATTCGAATCACGAGAATGTTATTACAAATAAACGACTAAAAATTCCCAAGATCCACCGACCCTCTCACCCGTCAATATACCAAACATTCTTCTGATCCGAATGAAATTCGAAGCGACTAGGGTTAATTGGAAGAAGGGGCCTTGATGCCCATCGCTGTCGGGAGGGAATACCTGTCGATTCGGCGATCTCGCGAAGCAGTTTGCCTATCCCTGACGAGAGCTCTCGGCTGGCGCGTAGCTTTAGAGACCTGATCGCGCGACTCGGTATCCTACTGGAAGCTGATATCCTACGGGGATAGCTTGATGATGTCGCCGCGAAGCTCCGCGGACGGCGCGTCGTCCAGATCGATGAGACTGGCGTTGGAGCCTGCCGTGGATGGCGGCACGATCTCGTCGAGGAAGTCGAAGGAGGCCACCGCTTCGCGTTCCTTGTCCCCGTATCGCACGAAGAAGTCGTCGCCGCGTTCGATAATCGACGGCCTCGAGCCCCAGGTGGACGGTAGTCGCAGCACACGGTGTGCCTGGGCCGCCGATGCTGAGAAACCAAGCGCAGCGGGTCAACATGCCTCAGACCTCACTTGATCTCTTTTCTCTCTCTTCCTATACCGGCTCTAGCAGACACAGAGTAGCTCGGCTTAGCACTCTAAACACGTATCACGCCCCCTCTCTCTCTTTCTCTCCCCCTCACTCTCCTCTACAAAACGTATTTACTCGTGTCTCCATAGATTTCTCATATCTCCGCCCCCTTCCGTTGTCAATTCTCGCGCGCTCACTGGGCCAGTTAACTTCTCTCGTGGACATTACCGTTCTCTCGAGGACACTCTGCATTGGCAAGCGCACGACTTCCTTCTGTCTCGCGGCTCGTGACAGCCGAATAGCGCGCTCGGTCTTATCCACTCAAGAAAGCTTCTTACAACGACGGCAGGGTTGCGACCGTTACTCGACTCGACTCCCCTGCTAGTCGGCTGCCACGAGCGACGCGGTGTGATCGAAATGAACGAGATGTTAGAGTTTTGTAACTGCGATGGTTAGTTGCGTTAGGGGCCGCTCGCCTGCACCGGGCCTAACAGAGAAACGATGGCAAGGGTGAAGAACGATGAGAGCGTTCGAAGGCCGTAGTAAGAGATAGCATGAATGAACGATATTGTGTGATAGTCGAGTACCTGCCAATGACAATTGCAAAAGTACCAATCTTATATAGAATGAGAGAGAAAGTAACTGCTCTACGCGACACCCTTGACGCAATTCCAGACGCGTCACCAATGCTCGATACAACGCTGACAAATACCCGATGTACAGCGAGGACCATAGGAGCGCATTTACACAATTTACACAGTTTTTGAAAGTCTGCCACATTTACCTTTACAACGACGTTATTCTGTACGTTCAAAGAAAACAAAAAAAAAAAATCAATTAACACATTACGGACAAATTTCTGACGGACAACCGCGGACCCGTCCGTTTGATGCTGTACCTCCATATAATAAAAAATAAATGTGCGATCGTGTTCGTAATGTGTTAACCGTCAGACGAGAATCCACGAGGGCCGCCACGTGTTCTTTGCCCGAGGCGAGAAGTTGGAATTGCGTAAAGGTGGCCCGGATCGAATTCGTTTCTGTATCGTCTTCTGGTTAATAATCTGTTAGTAAGCCAATGGAAAGTCCGTAGTGGCCGTACAGTTCAGGTTGAATTGTAGGTCCCGGGCGAAACGATTCCTCCCCAACTGGCGTGTCGGTTACAGAAACTGATCGTCACTAAGCCGAACTACGTAGCTTTTCTTGTGACAATCAAAGCACACCGCGTAGGAGCTACCATCTGAACAGAAAACGTGGAAAAGGCTATGTACAGAGCGAGGGCTACCAGGCGTTCAGTGGTCTTGTTTCCGTTTCATTGTGACTGTACAGTGATTGGTGTTAGCAGCGTACCGTGTTCACCCGTTAGTAGTGCAGAGACCCACGCTAATATACCGTTTGGTACCGTGGCTAGAAGAGTTTCCTCTCTGCCCCCGTCATCGCGGTCTAGGAACTTTCAGATTCTTAAACAGATGAGTCGGTGATCTGTTGGTTGAATTATTCGACAACGGTGCTTCTGGGTGTATTAGCGTGATTTAGAGATGTCGTTAGTGATGTTATGTCCAGTGTAACAAGCGGAAGCGATACTTTCGTAGTGCATTCTCGAAAGAACATTGCTCGTGAGTAAGACGCGTTTGCTGCATGTATCGTTTCCATCTCTACAGCGAAAGACCAACGAGAAGTGGAAAGTTATCAAGTGTTTCGTCAGGATCGGTATCGTTGAACGCGCCTCGGCAATTTGTGTGAAGCGGAGGGTATAGTTTCTCAGTTAGGAAAGAAGCATCTGAGAGCGATGCGCGGGATTGGACGGGATGAGGATGCGCTCTAACGAGGACCGTTGATAAATACCTTTCTTTTGTCGTCGGTATCGGTGTAGTCTGTGCAAGTGACGGTAATCCGGCGGTTCATCCCCCGAGTCACTTCCGGCTGATCCGCTGCTCGATGTCGCTGAAGAACTCTCGCTGCTTGCCAGCATCACGTCTAGGAGGTTGGCTCTTGCCTGCAGGAGTGGCGATTTTTTAAAGCGAATTATTTTATTGTTAGACATAGCAGTCGTTGTTCTCAACTTGTTAACTGGGACCAGTGGCGGATTTAAGGGAAAAGGCCCAGGTGGCACACGTGGCCCATTTTTTCATGAAAATGAGGAGGTAGTTTACTAGAAGGGGGTAAATGTACAGAAAAGTAGAGAAAGAATGCTTGGATGAAATCATAATTGATTTTTGAAGACAGGGCCCTAGGGGGCCCTTCTGAGCGGGCCCATTTTTCGAGAAACTAAAGCGGTAGTTTATTGAAACCGGGCTCAGTGTAATAATACAGAAAAAATATAGTTTGGAGAAAATCATATTTTTTTTAAGGATGGGGCCCTAGTGGGGCCTTCCGAGCAGGGGCCCAGGTGGCAACTGCTCATCGGCCGCCCTGTTAAATCCGCCACTGACTGGGACAGATGTATTCACTCGTCGTTCAAACGTTGGAAGTTTACATTACCAAATCTACACGAGGCTTCTTTTGCTAAAAAGATGACCCAGCTAACAGGTTAAACGAGAAGAGCCAGACTCTTTTACTCCTTGATACTTACTTTTGGGTCGGTGAAGTCAATATCCCGTTCAACGTGAACCCATCCGGTTGGACAGCAGCAAGCGAGATCCAATTTCTCAAGCGGCACCTGGTTGTCCTGGTTGGCGTTGTTCTCCTCGTTCTTCCTGATCATTCGATTCAGCTCGTCTATGACGTCCTTGGACGTAGCGCGTTCGTGGAAGCTGAGCGATCGGTCCCTTCCCTCGATCAGCAGAGGTGCTCTTGCTGGGCTCACCTAGTAGCAATAATCAAATAACACTAACAACATTCCCCACGTTCCAATAAAATCCTTCAACGTTCGATAACGCGACATTAACCCCCGGAATAACTCCCCTGTAAGAGGGAACTTACAACTGTGCTCGGCGTGGAGGACGTAGCCGCCTCCTCGTCCTCCTCAGGGACAGCGCCCAACTCGGACGGCGCAACCGTGGTGTAAGATACGCCGCCGTTGCAAGCCACTGCGCTGATTATTCTCTCTTCCGGTGCTAGAGACGGCACGGGTATCTGATCCAGCAGATCGTCGTTACTGCTCGTTTCAACGATGTTTTCCGCGTTACTGTTATCTTGATCGACGGGCGCTTCCATCTCGCCGCACATCGCCTCCGTTCCGCACACGTCCTTGCCCTCGCTTCCCTCTAGAACTACCCGCGGCAAATTACACCCCGATCACGGTCGTTAATAAATCACTGCCCGAAGACAGCCGATCGCGGCTTCAACGGCAGACACTCGGCGAAGAACGAACCTTCTGTTGTAAGAGACGGGTTGTTACGCTCCAGACGATTATTCGGCGCCTCGACCAAATACATCTGCTGCTCGGCGATGAAGGACAGAACGTTCTGGAGGGCCTGCTCCCTGTCCGGCGGCGGTCTGCCGCTTCTCGAGGACGTGCTCGCCAAGCTCTTCGTGCTCTCGAACTTCACCAGCCTGTAGAAGTCCCGGGTGAAGTCTGTGCCAATGGAGGGCGAGTCGGGGTCGTCGCTGCACCCGGACAGCGCCGCCGATGATCTTTTACTGGAGTTCTCCAGGGCTCCTTCCTCGCTGCTCCACGAAGCGCCTGGGCTCGTCGCGTACGGCCACGATCCGGTCGCTCTGGCGTCCATCAGAAGAGCAACCTGGCGCGATGGAAGAGAAGCATTTTTTAATTGAAGGAACATCCAAAACAGAACTATCGCGTGTGAAAGACTGGACGATAGATGAAGAGATGGATGAAGTATTCCATAGAGGGACGAAATAACTAAATGTATTTCTGTCAGGGAGGATCTTCCTATCGTCCTTGTTATATTTCTGTTACGACGTTCGTACCAATTCTCCTCCCGTTCTATCAGCGAGGTAACTGGCACCATTCCACAAGCATTCGTTCGCGTCCTCCTCCAATTCCAGGGGATTATGCTCCTTGATTGCTGGCAGGGCGGGGGTGGTGGTGACGGCGGGCTCCTTCCACACCGCGGATTCGTTCTGAACAAGGTCCTCGGTGGACAACGAGAAACTCCAATCCTCCAGCTCTGCTCTGTCGTATTCCAACTCGAGGAGATCTCGATGTTGTTGAGCACTTCTGCTGTCGTCCAACCTGAAATTTATCTCGCCGTTTAATCGCCGCCGCCGTTCTGCCTTACCGTCCAGTTAAACACACGAGCAATCATCTCCTTCGGATCTATTCTATTCAACGAATCCAATTCTAGCTGATCGTCTTCTATAAAAATGCAAATCACCGAAATGAAAGGACTTGCCCCGGCATTCATAAATAATTCAATGCCGTGCTCGCTGCTCGGGATGTTTAAACGTATCTCGAGGAGACTGCTAATGGCGGACATCTTTTGTCAAGCGTATTCCTCCCGTTTGTTACTGCGACACGCGTTTGTTTGGTTGCATACCTGAGCCACTGTTGCACGTACTCGGCGTCCCAGCCGTCCTCCTCGACCAGGAGGAGGGACGACGACCCCATGGGGCTGGGCAGCTTGTACGGCGTGAAGTTCGTCGTCGTGGTCAACTTTAGGCATAGGTGACTGTCAGAGAAGCTGCGCATCACGTGCTGATACGGCAGCAGGTCTTTGGTCGGCGGGTAGCTGTGACGTGGATTTATTCCCATGGTGACGTTCAGCGGTAAAAAGAGGACGTCCGGGTCCCCAGCGTCGAGGGCGACCAGCCGCGCGTCCGGGGAAACATCCGCCTCGGTCTCGTCGGTCGCCTCCTTCAGATCCTCCAACCCCCGGGAGGGCTCCTGCCTGGCGCCCTCGCCCTGCACGTCGCTGGACATTGTCGAGTAACCCTCGTCCCTGTTGCCGCTCTCCGGGCTCTCGCTGCCTTCCTCCTCCGACGGTTTCTGGGCTGGATTTCAGATTTTACAAGCGACCCCAATATTACCTTCCCTTTCATCGTCCGAGTGTGAGTCTCAGTTTCGCCAGAGATGAGGGAACATTTTATACAAATAAAAATTATGAGTAACGAATGAAAGTTACAAAAAATTATTCGTTATCTGTCGAATGAGGTCAGAGTAAGTTTTATTTGATCTGTGACTTAAATCATTTTTATTTACGGTTAGTCAATGCCCAACTCTGGTTTTGGCTGAAGAATTAAATTTCTGATTAAGGTGACCACTGTATTTTGGTAATCTTTAGTTTATAAGTTAAAGTTTTTGGTAAAAGCGCTTTAGCATGGCGGTGATAGACATACCCAAGGGTCTGTTCCTTCGGCACTTCGTAGCCGCCATGACGGGTATTTGTAAATTGAGAGAACGAGGCCTCGACAGAGGGACCCAAGCCGGATCCAAACCGAGAGCAGCCACCACGGCCGCTGGTCCAGCTTCGAGGATCCCTTGGATCAACTCCGACGGACTTCCAGGGCTCGCGGCTTGAGCCAGTATTCCTGAAAGCGCACGATTTTGAGCCTCGAGCTCTCGAATGCGCCTTTGCAGTGCACCGATCTCTTCCCTGAGACCCTGCGTACGGAGAAAGCGTAATGATTAGCGGGGCTTGTCGGTGTCGATCCGGCTCGAACGATATTCGGTAGAAAGCGCGTTAGCGGACGGATAACGAGGCTTGGTGGCTTCGATGCTAAAATTCTAGCTGCTATTGCTTGCATGGATAAGCGGGTTGCGATGCATTCAAGTTGCGCTAATTTTAAGTAACGAGAGACCTGGCGAGATTTAAAAATATCAGCGCTTAGGAAGGCGCAAGTGGTTTCCAATTAGTTTCGTTACTCTAAAACTCTGAGAAATTTAAAGGGATGTGAAAATTTTACGGTAGATTCTTTTCAAATTCAGTTCAAATCTTCCACTCTCTGATCAGCACATCCTTCTACAAATGTACATATGAAATAATCTCGAAAATATGCGCGTTACGTAATCAGTCGAATTTGATATGCGCGATGCACAATCGCAGCCTTGCAACCTTGCAGCTCAGCAGATGCAGATGGATCGGACGGGTATGATTTTAAGGACATTTGTTTGAGTGATGACGGACGCGTTTAAACTAGGGCAGGGACTATTCGCATATTTTACAAGTATTCGAATACTCATGTATTCGAATATTGATTTATAATTCACACCATACTATTCGAATACATCGGTATTCGAATACCTAAATATTCGAATAGTATTCGAATACTTGGATATTCGAATTATATTCGTCAAATAATTAAGCCACTGAAGTATTCGAATATTCGAATACCGAAAAATTCGACAAATAGTCCTAACCCTAGTTTAAACCAGTCGTATGAATACGAAACAAACAATTATTACTTAGTTATATCTGCAGCGCAGTATGAAAGATTCCCATGGCACTAGTAGACGAAATGAAAGAGGTACAGGGTGAATGAACCGGAATTGAAGATTGATCGGAGAAGAGAAAAGAAAAGACCGAAGGAAGAGTGAGAGAGAGAGAGAAAGACAAGTCGAGGACGTGGTAACGAGAGCATAGCAATGAACCTTTTGGGATAGAAGGGCGCGGACCACCTGGTTGGCGACGTCGTCCAGGCACCGCTCGTACTGGCGGCGCTGAGCGTCCGCGTCCCGCGCTAAGGCAGCGTGCTCGGTCTCCAAGGTCGCCAGACGTGCCACCAGCGCGGCATGCACTTCACCAGCGCATGCAGCCTCCAAACCCCGCAGCTGACCCCTCATCGACTCGTTCTCCAGCTGCAGCTTCGAGATTTGTGCCTGATACTGGTGCACGCGTGCCTGCGTTGCAAACATCAAAATCTCATTACCAATTCCGCGCGACACCTCGCTACTTCCATCCACGCCATACTCTTATCCTCGACCCTTTACTGTAAGAAGCTTTCTGCCTTTCACGCCCGGATACGAAACCTATTTGCTTAAGGGGTCCGACCGCCTTGGCCAGGCCAAGAAGTACCGCATCTATAGGAATTTATTTCCAAGTGACAAAAACACCTTTATCCATAAAAATTTTTCAATGAAGATAGAGACATTTTTGAATAATATATACAATTTTTTTTCAAATATCAACACATTCCGAAAACTTTAAATGCGCTTTTCTCGAAACTACACTTTCACGGTATAGCAACTGATTTTTATACAATTTTTATTACAATGTTCTTAAATGTATTCTCTATCGTCAAACTGTCGATTTCTTCGATATTTTAATTTTTACTTGACTTATGCGTAAATAAAGTCCTTTTTCTTACACACGAAAATGAACTTTTCGCTTCAAAGTGTAACTATTTTGTTATTTTTCAACCAATCGAAAAAATTGACGGTCGGCCGATAGAGAATACATTTATGAACATCCGTGCAAAATTGTAAAAAACTCCATCGAGTTTTATATTTGAAAAAAATTGTATATATTATTCAAAGATTGAAAACGTTTTATCGATAAAAAGTGTTGTTGTCACTTAGAAATAAATTGCCAAAGATGCGATATTTCATTACCTGGCCAAGCTGGTCTGATCCCTTAACAATTGCCGTGGCTTTCCAGACCTGGCCAGTGGATCTTGCATGAGTTGCTTTGGAACGAGGCTTTGCGGACCCTTTCAATTCGCGATGAGGTACAACACATCATATATCTGAACGTCAGCGGCACAACGTGCGCCCGGTGCACCGTGCAATCTGTCCATAACGTCTCCCGCATGAACGGGCAACTTCTTAGTCGCGAGGCGCACCTTCCAAGGAAGAGTTGGTTGCGGCCTCGCGTCGAGGGTTAATAATGCGAACGGCCGTTATTAGCAGAAAGGCGTTTAACGTTAAATTAGGGCTGCGGAGACCTGTCGGAGACAGGGGTGCTAATAGAGGGTGCGTGTGTCTGATTTATAACAGTCGTGCCAGCCAGCCGGCCCTTGCTAATGTCTACACCCCCGTTTTCTTCCGAAAGTGAAGGGAGGCCAACGATTTTCTGTCATCCCTCTACCGGGGGAAATAAAAATACAAACTGGCCGCTTCTTGGAATCTCCCTCCCTGCGACGCATCTGACGACACCGCTGCCGTTGCTACGCGCGCCTAGGCTGCGGGTCCTGGTAATTTATCGTCACGCACGACGACAGGAGACAGACCGTCGCTTCTGCGCTTCTAAATTGCGCGCATCGGTCTCGTGAAATTTCTAATCTAATTCTGAAGCGGTCCTGCCGCGACCCCTGGCAAGTGCCTCACTAGTCCTGACGTGCGACTTGTCACTTTGAAATACGACGAGGTATAGGGAATCCACATAGATGGAGGTGTCGCAGAACTTATTGATATACAATAAGGTAAAGGCACACGTACTTGACCATGAGTAGTTGACCACTTTTCAGAAAAACGTGAAAAATAAGGTTTTTAGCAGTGACGATCTATTGAAAAAAGTACAGTTGACGTGCCAAGACATCTGCCAACTAAAATCTAAAACACTCAAGTTTGAAGTACACTATGAATAGTGTTGGCGAACGTTTATTTACACCAAGGTGAGTAGTGTGTTCTTGTATCGTTATTTCCTTAACGATTTTGTTAAGAACAGGTGTATGGTTCAGGTAAAAAATTCGTAGGTTATTAACTCTTTTTGACTGAACTCTTTACTTGTTAAACTCTCATAGTGTTCTATATTTAGTAAAGTCACCGTTTTTGTTATACTAACCACAAAAACACATAGTTTGTGGGGTGGTCAAGTAATGACTTTTGTCATTCTAATTGATTTTAGAAGTTGACAGGTATAGTCAATTACTGACTGTGTATGTACTGTTAGTGGTTATTGCGGTCGCTGATTCCGAATTCGACATAGGATTTATAAAATTAATTTATTTCAACAATTGGTTTAACAAATTATATTGTAAAAAAGTTTTAGAATAAATCAAAAAATTTGGAGACATACATGTTTCTTTAGTTATTTCCCCGGCAGAATATGTACCAAAACATGTAATTTTGCAACCACTTGTTCAAACAAATTAATTTTACAAATCCTATGTCGGATTCGGAATCCGCGACTACAAAAATCAGTAGCATATATACAACTTTTTCGTCCATTTACCTAGTTTCTTTTAATTTCACTTTCCTTTTTTAGTTGTAACTTGTTCTAAATTATTGACAATAAACGATGCTAAAACGGTTACCTACATCATTGCCTTAATTCTCTTTCTAATATAGGTGGACAATTACTGACTATCATAGGGCCAACTACTAGTATTTTCATTTTCAAACACGGTCAACTTCTGAAGCAATTACTGAACTTTGAAAAATGGTTCTAAAATCTTTATAATATAACTTTTTTAAAAAATCGTTCTCGTTACATAGTTTAGAAAGCTTAAAGAGTATCTTCAGGCAGCGACTGTCACTAATTAATGGCAGAGCAAGTAGTTGCTATTGTTTACGTGAAGGATTTCTCTTAACTGGTCAACAACTGATGCCTTTACCTTACTGTATATTTTGAATATTAAAAAGTCTGGATAAACATGCTTGCTGTACAGGACTAAAGTGGACTCTGCCTGAAGTGTTGCTGCCTCGTGTGCAATTCACTAGGGTGGCCTTTATTTTTCAACATCCGATTTCTTTTGCTCTCACCTCCATATAGGCTCCCACGGTTGGCGTATAGGCAATACGCCACGCTGAGAGGCCCACAAAAAAATTATATACACAGTAATTGTAGAAATTTGAATGCTCTTTTAATATTATTTTAATAGAATTTCGACAGGGCTTACCATTTTCGAGAAATTCTTTAAGAGATTAAAAGAAAAGAAATATAAGTACCTATATGAGGCAGTCAGAGCAACAATGGACGAACCCAAATTTTTTTTCGAAATTGAATTAGTAGCAATAACGTGTTCCAATAGGCTCTACTAACCATATAAAATAGTAAAAAAATTTTTTTAATGTGGGTTGGCCCGTTGTTGCTCTGACTGCCTCATATAAGTTTAGAAATTCTAAACTTTAAGATCTGGTCGACAATCGTTCCTGTCCGATTGCAATCAATTTTTTCGAGGATGATCTTCTAATGAAATGGAACCATTCTAGAGGGTGAGAGCAAAGAAATACGTCAAAGAAATTTCGAGACGTAGGTAGGTACAAAGAAGGGCCACCCTAGTAATTCACGCTAGAGATTTTCTTGATCGAAGAAAAGAAGCTCAACTCCAACATTCTGTTCCCGAGCATGACCACTGTCGATCGCCCATTGACCAACCGCTGCAATTGAAAATCGAAGGGATCGTTTACGCCCATTGAACGCACTCTCGCCTGCTGCCAGGTAGAATTATTTATCGGATGCGATTCCCAAGCAACTTTTCGACGCGAGATCGACAGCCGTCGGGAACGGGGCGGCTGGCGAGGGTGCAGGGGGGGAGCTCGAAAGTAAAATCGAACGGTTACAGAGAACTCTTGCTGGCGTGCTCGGCTTCTGGCAGTCGATAGAGGGATTTTCAGGGGCCGGCGTCCGTGGGGTGGACGACATTGAACCAGGGGATCGAGTGACGATCGATAATAAACGGTATTTCGTGGGGCAGCGATGCGCACCCCTCGCCCCCACTGAATCTACGACTCTTTTAGAAGCAAACCGGCCGTGAACGAGATAGTGCGTACATTCTAAGGGTTCGCAGTGAACGCGAACGTTTACTGTTCTCCTCCCTTCCCATTGCGCCGCCGTTACTTTGTTAAGTCTGGAATATTGGCCGCTGGCAAATACGTGGCGGACGTATCGTCGGTTATTGCGCAGAGAGTTGCAGGACAGACTGGAGATTGTTGCATTCGACGGGAACCTAAAGCGTGTGTGGGCATGCATAGGCACTGTGACGTTGCGCATGTCGCAGGACAATTGTAAAGCCGAAAAAATGTTTTTACCTCTAGTAGGCCGAGGAACCACAGTGTTTGTCACTTTTATATATGTATACTATGCATATAATAGTTAGATCACTTATACTAGAGCACTAAAGAGATGAGTATGCGCATCCGCCATATTGGGTCCTCTGGAGAGAGAAAATTATTGAGTATCCGCCTTTTTGAGTATGCTCAGATTCAACAATTAAGTGGTTTCGGCGCACTGGTTCGGTCAGTTAACAATTTTAAAGCTAATTTGCAATTTTAAATTTTATAATTTTGAAATCTTTCCTTGAAAAAGGTCTAAACCGCAGACCAAAACGTCGGAAAATTATAAAATTTAAAATTGCAAATTAGCTTTAAAATTGTTAACTGACCGAACCAGTGCGCCGAAACCACTTAATTGGTTATTCTAAAAATACGGTCGATATCTGAATTATTTTATGCTCAGATTCATTTTATAAACAAAAATATAGTAGTACGACACATTATTAGAGTATTTTATTACATTTAAGCTTAGGGGAGAGTTGCCCCTGGGTTGCGTACTGGTCACCTAAATCGTACCTCATCAATTTCTAAGTAATTAATGAATGTAAACGACATTTGATAATAAAAATATCAAGTAAATGCGAAATAAGAAATAGAAACAAAACATTTTTAGCTTACACCCTATTATGTGCGTGCTATAAACATTTAAATAAATCAGGTATAATTGATGTAACTTTTTATCAGTTTATCGTAGTTGATAATAATCAAACAATACAGTTTTGTCCCGTATTTTTGTATTTTTCTAAAAGCAGGCTTAATGTAGAATATTTGACATTCATTTTAAGTGCATATTACATTCACTATAAAGTTTAAATTGATATTTATAAATCATGGTTCCTAAATCGTACCACTACAATCCTACCAGTAGGATTTGACAACTCGTATGTTTATAGGTTATGTACATATATCATTTACATTGGTTATTGCGGCCTGTGTGTGATCCATATACATTTGTATATGTAACTATATAATAATCATTACTTTATGTTGAATATTTTCTTCTCTATTTGTTATTTATACTATTTTTTAGTGGAGGTACGATTTTGGAAACCGAGGGGTACGATTTAGGAGACCGGTTGTCCGAATCGTATCTTTGACAGTATGTGACAAAAAGATTAATAACAAATTAATTTGTTCTGAACAAAAGGCTAAGCATATAATAGTAGGTGCCTAAAAGATCAAGCTACAATATACAATAGTCATTTGCGTTCATATGCGTATCAAATATGAAATATAACGTAAAATGTCTTAAGTGGTACGATATTGGCAACTCTCCCCTATATTTGGTTTATAAAGCAAATTTGACAATACTGAAAAAGGCGGGTTCTTAATAATCATCTCCCTCCAGAGGACCCAATACGGCGGATGCGCATACTCACCTCTTTAGTGCTCTACTTATACTCTTCAAACCATCTTTCTTCTCATCACGTTTCAACGTTACGGATCCAATTTGTTGAATTTGTACTTTGGAGAATAATTATAAGGACAGGTTAGATCTGTGTTTCCTGCACATTTATGAATCGCGATCCTCTTTTATAATAATCAAATAACTTGCAATCCCCCCTGCCATATAAGGTAAGGTAAATATTTCCTTCCTTTCATTTATGAAAAATCAGTGTCACATCATTAATAGAATCTTACAATGTTACCATATTAAAATAAATAAGTATTAAAAATCGTCAACTAAAAATAACCGTGGTGCCCCAGAAAACACTTCGCGACCCACAGGTTGGGAATCACTGCTGTCGATATTTTTGCACAGAACATCAATGTGATAATTTCTTTTCTTTTACTTTTTCAGTTACCTATTCAATAATTCTTGATTTTCTTATATTGTTACCAGTTCATTTTTATTTTGTCCTTGGTGTTTTTATTGTTTACAATCTCGTGTGTCATAAATTATTTCGTTTTTATGTTGTAAACATTGGGGTCTACCCTTAAAAGGGTATTAAAGCCATATTAAAGAGGACTATAATTCCTCAGCTTAACCGAGGTAAAAATGTTGTAAAAATCCTGATTTCACAATTGTCCTGCGACATACACACAGGGTGTCACTGAAACCATTCAGGGATCAGGATCTCGCTCCCCTGACGTGGGGGATGAAAATCTGCCCTGAAATATTGCAGAAATGTCTAGAGACATGGTAGGTAGGTACAGGAAATTTTCAAACTTCTACTCTAAACAGTTTTCTTTTCCCGATTAATGCACCATGCAAATTCTATCTTCCTATCACTACAACTCCCACTGTAATTACCCCAGGAATACCCGCGCACAGCAGCATATACTAGGGCTGGGACTATTTGTCGAATTTTTCGGTATTCGAATATTCGAATACTTCAGTTGCTTAATTATTTGACGAATATAATTCGAATATCCAAGTATTCGAATATTATTCGAATATTTAAGTATTCGAATACTCAACTATTCGAAGTTTGTTTGTAGCATTCGAATACTCAACTATTCGAAGTTTGTTTGTAGCATTCGAATACTCAACTATTCGAAGTTTATTCGTAGCATTCGAATACTTGTAAAATATTCGAATAGTAAATTATTCGAATAGTCCCAGCCCTAGTATATACCCGCCGCCGCGCTTACTCTCAAGTGGCTTTGTCTCCGCGAGCAGATACCGCCCGATCTGTTCCATTCTGGTGGCGTCAGGTCTGGCAGAAGTTACCGGGAAGCTAATGGAAACGCCGAAACAGAACGGGCCCCCGTACCCGGCCGATCGTCAGATAAGTCGATACCGCCGTAACAGTTTAATCCCGGCAGAATCTAGTATCCGTTGGACGCGGTCCCGACGTCGCTCGTTCGGCGTGTCGCATCATGAAACGAAGGCATCGGGCAAAAAGGGGCGAAAATGAACTAGCGTCGCGTACAGCGGTGGTCGGCGATCAACGATCTCTGTCTTGTCGCGCCGGGAACGATCGCGCGCGACGATTCGCAGGGAAATGCAATAACGGTCGGCTTCGTGCGAGGACCGGCTGTTATTGAGCGGGGGGGGGGGGGGGCGGGGGTGCAGGGAAGCTTTTTACGCGTGTGTCATCGCGTGTGCCCCGGCTTCCGTGCGCAAAAACGAAATAGCCGTGACAATGAACGCTCGACTAGTCGATCGGCTGCGACGAAGGGGGGGGGGGGGGTCGGCACTCTTCGTTATCTGCCCCGTGCTTATCGACAGCGCGACGAACGTGGGGAGGATCGGGCCGATATTTCGCGATGCCTTTCATCCCCCGCCTCGGCCCCCGAGTGGCGGATTAAAATCGGATGAGCCACTCGAACGGATATAAATTTAAGGAGGACGCCGCCCGGCGGAATTGAAATAGCGCTCGTTCCAAGGGCGGGGGCTTGTTCCGGTCGACTGAACGGTGAGCAAGCACGATGTAACGCCAAGTACGGCCAATTATCGGGTAATCGAACTCTCCTACGGCTGGGAGTATTAATGGTGGGCTCGCATGCCGTGTAATCGATATCGAAATTCGTGTAACGAAAGAGCCACGGGGGCTGGGGGATGTTCTGAATCGTTTCGGCCCGCTAGGCGGTTGCTACTGTTCGAGGACTCCGAGAGTTTTCAAAGCGCGCTTAGCGTCGGACGCCTCTCTACCGCTCTTCTAATTGATCAAAGACTAATTAACGCTTCGCCGATTGCTCGTTTTGCGAGCGAGCTCATTGTCCTTGGGCGCTTTCACATTCCTGCGCTATTCGCTGGTTCTTGAAGACCGCGCGCTCGCGAGCTCTCGCATTGGGGAGCCGCAGTATTCAAAGGCACTTTCGGAGGATACTTCTGAATGGCTAAGTGACTAAACTGTGAAAGGCTCGAAGATGCTACTTCGAAATACTCTTGTCTGCGAATATAATTCTTGAATAGTCGAGGCAGGGGGAGACGGTCCACGTGTATCGCGTGGAATTATTTTAAACTCGATGCTTAATTTACCGCGAAAGTTGGTGGAACGGCGAGCTTACCTCGTAAGAAAGCGTGAGCGCAGTTTTCTCTTGCTTCAGCTGTTCAGCCCTGTGCTTGTGCTGCAGCAACCCCCGCGACGACTCCTCCATCCTGCAACAAATCAGACACGCTTGAAGGGGCAGTCCAATTTTAATTCCCGTCGAAAAGATTCTAATTGAACCGACCCACGGCCCCGCTCCAATCTCTTTCGCCTTTTTACGCGAACAGGCACCGTTGTTATGCACGTCTCAGTTGCTCTCGGCATACCAATCCCACCGTGAAATATTAATATTTCAAGTTGCAGCGCGGTCGTCGGGCAGAGCGTTCTTCGGTAAACCAAATTTCAAATAATATTCCCGATTATTTGCGCTAGGAAAAAGTTGTCGCCTTTTGTATCGGTTTAATGGAAGCAAGGGAAATGGACGAGCGCAGCTGCGCCGCAAACGAAATGGCTATAATTTGGAAGACACTTGTGACTGTACTTCGTAGGACTTTCACCCCCGAGATGAGCAGAACACGCTTCTAATGTTTCGCCATCTGTCGTGGAAACGCCGCGTCTGTTACCCTGAATTACTACTTAGTTGTACGTAAGCTTCTGTGTGCTGAATAATAAAGATTTTCCAGGCACCCTTTAAGCATTAACTCAGATTAATTGCACAAGATGTGGTCAACGTGTACACGCGATAAACCAAGCTGTTCAATGAAACTAGGGATGGGACTATTTGTCGAATTTTTTGGTATTCGAATATTCGAATACTTCAGTTGCTTAATTATTTGACGAATATAATTCGAATATCCAAGTATTCGAATACTATTCGCATATTTAAGTATTCGAATACTATTCGAATATAGGTTCATTTGTCATGGTGAAATCTTGTAAGCTAATTTTAACCCACTTCATACCATACTATTCGAATACATCAGTATTCCAATATAGCAGTATTCGAATACTCAAATATTCGAAGTTTATTCGTAGCATTCGAATACTTGTAAAATATTCGAATAGTCCCAGCCCTAAATGAAACAGAACAATTGCACACACTTGCTAAGTCTAATCATCTAATTTAAGGAGTTAGGCCACCTTGGAAGCTCGAAAGTCACATGTAACTTTCAGATTTTTTGGGGCTAAATTAGAACGTGAATGAAGAAACATTTTTAAGGAATTTATTCTACATGCCTTGTGATATATAAAAAAAATGGTAACTACTTCTTTTTAACCAAAATGGGATTGCTGGTGCTCTTCCATTCTTGCAGTTTTTGAAAAGACACTCTCAACGGCTAGCAGTTGAAGTCCCGTATATTTTGATTGACATTGATTTATATGACATTAACCACGGATGTACATAGAGATTTGTTAAAATATTGATTTTTGTGACAATGGTGGACGTTTGAAGAGAATATCAGTTTTAGCCGAAAAAGTTGCTTAACCCTTCGTGGTCACACCTTATAATCACAAATTGGTCACACGGGGTTCATTGTACCCCAGCAACATTTTTTCAGTTACCATTTTCGTATTTTTGAATCTTTTAACTTTTCTAGAACTATAAATTTTTATATAATAAAATTTTATATAATAAAAACCCGATTTTTAATTTTTTTTTATTTTCTTTTTTGCGATAAATCCCCTTTGAAAGACGTAAAGGTGCAAAATTTCATATCGAAAATTATTCTTGGGGTACAATATACCCCGTGTGACCACGAAGGGTTAAATATTTCTGTACAATATTTATACAATACATTCATTAATACATGTCCTGGACATAACTATAGAAATAATTTTCCACCTCATAGAATTATAAAAATATTCGTCTAATTTAACCTTAATAAACCCCTTAATAATCGTTCAGATGTCAACACTATATACTAAAGCAGATTTGTTTCGCGAAGATGAAAGAAACTAGCAGACCTACCATGGATATTTGCACAGAACCCTCAAGAGAAATCCTGAAAAGGGATACAAAGCGAGGACCAAGATGTCTGACGCGAAACAGGGGTGAGCAAAATAAACTAAGAAAGTTTGTCCACTCGTTTTCGAAACACAGTTCCATGCCCCACTTCCAAGCCAATGATTCGCTGTGTACCCAAGGTTTCATCTACAAACGATGCAATCGCGGGAAAAGTCTCGACCCCCGCGATGTTGATTCGATTATCCGTTCCTCCGGCACGCGTGAGCCGATTCGCGCGCTTCATGCCCGCGACGTGCAACTTTCCGCGACAGATTTCTTCGTGCGCACGCTCCGCGAGCTTAATGATCTGATTAGAGATACAAGAGGGTCCCGGAGGCTGAGATATGAAGCCGATTTAAGCTTTCCGGGGGAGACGAACCGAGGGCTCTCCTCAACGCTTGGCAACACCCTTTCCAAAGCCTCCCTCCCTGCGCGACCACTCTTCCTTCTCGCCTTTCCAACCGAACTTTCAAACTAACTGCACACTTTCCGGGCAACGTCCAATTGTTTTCTATCGCGTAGCAGCCATCTGCACTCGCGCGGAAGGGCATAATGAAGATTAATTGGCGATTACTCGGGGGGTGCTGCTTCCCAGGGAAAAATTCGCATCTCAAAAAAATAGAATCTGGTAGAACGCGGCACACTCCCAAATTCAATCGCAACTGATTCTTTGCTCCCCGGAGTGTGCTCCGAAAGCTGCTCGATAAAGGAAGAATGTGAATTCAGCAGAAATATCTTGTTACTGAAACGAAGGGTTGCAATTGGGCGTCGGGTAGAAAATTCGACGATCTGTGTGCTGATACCGAGTGTCCGCTTAGAACACCCGGGGGAACGCTTATCGCCTGTCTCTTTCCCAGTGTCGTCTCATAGAAGATTCATTTGTGTACATATCGGATCGCCAAAAGAAACTCCGCGAATAAGCTGATTGCGCCCCGGCGAGGTTGCTTGTTCAGGCTACCGGATTGTGTATATTCGAGGAGTTCGAGGACGTTAATCGGCTTAAAACTCCGGCCTCGTTAAAGTTTCCAGTTCGCCTTAACTCTTAATGTGCTTCCGAAACGATTACGAAAGTGGCCTTCGGAGGATTCTAGTATCCGATCGGGCTTTAACGAAAGATAAACCGTCCGGGTTTATTAACGCACCGAGAAGGTCACTATCTTTTATGCGCTCGCCTTTTATCCCGTTATCCTTTATCCTCTGCTACTCTTCCCGTCTCTGTTCACATCTCGTTTACTCGATGCCTGGGGGTACTCCTCAAGAATTCACATTAAAGTCACGAAAGGAGATCAAAAATATTGTGAAAGCTTATTCAAACTCTGATTTCTTTAGATATTCAGCTGTGTCTTTAAGTTTCTAATTTTCGAAAAGCCTATTGCTGCGTTCGCGGGCTTCTCCGGGAAAGCAATTAAGAATTTATACGCGCAGTAAATGTGAACAGACGATGGCATCTTATTCCTCTCGCGAGGGATAACGCAATAATTCACAGGATCCAGAAGTAACCCCGTAACCTCCTTCATTAGAGTTTTGCCCCCGCGGTCCATTCCGCCGACGAAAATGGGGGACTTTCCACGGAGGATCCGCGTAACTTATCAACTGGGGTGCCACTTCGGGCGCCGGGCTTAAGAACAATGCTCTGCAAACAGTAATTATAAGCGCAAACAGATGAGCGATTGTTAGCGAGGTTCGTATATGATGGAGAATCAAGATTGCCCACCCGAGGGTTCAGTTTGCATACTGCCCATTTTACCTGTTTCCTCAAGATTCCATAGATTCCCTCTAGGCAAGCTTATCAAAATTAGACTACAGAAGTTGCAAATAGAGCCTCCTGCCTCCAGTTCTTTCATACCAGTAGCTTAGCTAACTTGTATTACACGACGAGATAATTTACAAACCAGAGTTGGGCGTTAACTAAATAAAAAATAGATTCGTTAAGAAAAGTTACTTTAACTTTAATGAATAATTATTTTATCTTTTATTCGTTATCCGAAATTTTATTTAAATAAAAATTCTGCCCATCTCTGTTATAAGCTTATGAATAAGATACAAATAAATATTTGCAAAGTTTTCCCTTTCAACGAATTCTAAAGTTGAAATTTAAATTAAACTTTCGATGACTACTTAGGTATTTCTAACTACTTCAATATTATTGAAGATCCCTCCTCGCTTGGATCGAATCGAAAATGAATTGTACACTCTTCTCGTTCGCGAGCATTGGCGACCTTAGCGCGACGCGACGTCCACGACGCACTATTCTAGTAGGGAAACGTGCTCGAGTCGCGACAAAAGTCGTCAGGAGGATGGAACAATGCGGAAAAGAGGCGTTATTGTTCTGGTTGCCGGCGGTTCCCGACAAGTGCCGCGGAAGATGATTATCGTTTAATGAAAGTCCAGCGACGCGGCTCCCGCGTATAATTCGGCGCGGCCTCTCCCTGCATCATTATAATCGAGTTTGCGCGGCGATAGCCGTAAATCAGGCGAAACGGCTGGCCGCTGCCATGTGCTTCGGCTGGCGATAGAAACTCCGTATGGCCAGACATAAGAGGCGGAGGGATGGGACTTTGGAATTCTGCCCCTGCAGCAGCTCACCGCGTTAAGGCCTGTCCACGCCGGACAGTTTTCTAGCTACTTTTATCTATTATAGTGCCAATTTGTAATCTTTCTTAAGTTACAATAAATTGAATTACCAAACTTTAACTTAACATTATTTATTAAATTAGGAACTATGCAACCATGTACAGACTAGGGCTGGGATTATTCGAATATTTTACAAGTATTCGAATGCTACGAATAAACTTCGAATATTTGAGTATTCGAATACTGCTATATCCGAATATTTGAGTATTCGAATACTGCTATATTCGAATATTTGAGTATTCGAATACTGCTATATTCGAATATTTGAGTATTCGAATACTGCTATATTCGAATAGTATGGTATGAAGTAGGTTAAAATTAGCTTACAAGATTTCACCATGACAAATGAACCTAAAGAACTTGATTTATAATTCACACCATACTATTCGAATACATCACTATTCGAATACTTAAATATTCGAATAGTATTCGAATACTTGGATATTCGAATACTTAAATATTTGAATAGTATTCGAATACTTGGATATTCGAATTATATTCGTCAAATAATTAAGCAACTGAAGTATTCGAATATTCGAATACTGAAAAATTCGACAAATAGTCCCAGCCCTAGAACAGACTGAATAAATACCCTGCCTTCATAATTTAACCTTCTTTGTCAAATAATTATTATTTTATAAAAAAATGTATCGCTTCTTAAAGACCTATAACTTACTATTTAGAGGAAACTCTCTAGGAAACTTTAGTAATCATTAACGCTAGTAACTATTAGACCAAGTCTTCTATCGACCGCGGAGAAACTCATTATTCTCCATGAACCAGAATTTAATATGAAACATCGACAGAGTTGTACCGAGCGAGTAACTCGAAAACGTTCCCTAACTGTGCAATAATAAATCCCGCACATCGTTTTTTCTCCTCTCCCTCGAAATCGCGTCCCCGTTCCTTTTAATCCTTTTCATGACCCTCTGAAAATTGCCGAGCGCTTTCCGCGCACCGCGTCCCATTTATCTATCGAGGTTTTAAATAGAATGCCCCATCGAAATTCAATTCGTCGGCCGGGCCTTTAGCGAGCCGCTATAAACTCATATTTCATTGGAATCCGCGACCCTGTGCGTTAGTCCCGGCCGCTGTGCAAAAAGCCGCACAGCGAGGTCCGCCTTGCTCGGTGCACTTTGGCGGGGAGAAGTGCATGAAACGCGGCCGCGCGGAAAAAAAAGGGTAGCCCCGCAGAATGTAATCCACCGTAGGGCATTATTCTGTTGAGGCACGCGGGCGACAGTAATTGCCAGCGCGGGCTGATGCCTCGTCGGGGATTGATCAAGGGCTTGTTTCCTTTCCCCGCCCGGCTTCTTCCGCGGCGACAGAAAACATTCTCCCCGCGAACCATTAATCTCGCCTCGTGAATTGAGTCGGATCGCGGGCATTTTTCAGCGGCGAACAACGGTGCGGGAAGATGTATGGCTACAAGGCGAGCGTGGCTGGTGAACGTGGTCGATTCTTTCGCGATAAATTGGAGAACCGAGCGATCACTTTGTCTCCTATTCGCGGAAAAGGATTAGATATCGGGCTGACAAAGTGAGATTTACGACAGCGATGTTTTGTTGACGAAATTAATGGATCACCGACGTTGTTGACAACTGGCCCTGGAATGGTTAGAAAATAAACATAAAAGGGGCGGATAGTTTGATCACACGTCGGATCAGGGTCCACTTTGACCTATGATTCCATTCATACATATTTAAAAATAAGCTTTTACATTAGATTTCAATCTTCTTTGATCTAAAATTCTTGTGGGTTTCAAAAAATTATACTACTTTCGTGTGTAACGTATGTAAAATTATCTTTCTCTCCTGGGAAAGAGTAAAATGGATCACATCTATTGCAGTGGGGCACTGCAAGTAGAAATTAAACAACCCGATTTTCTCTTCCCGGTAAGAGAACACGAAGAAGTCTGACCGCGTCTGACATATTACGCACTCGTACTACTTGCAGCTACAGTGAATGCAGCGTAGTGGATTCTCCTGCAAACTGGAGAAACTTTGGCATGTTCTTGGAACATTTTGCTACATATTATAAAAAAATTAATACTTTTACATCTGCTATAAGGGGTCATACCTAGTCAGGAGGCGGACAAGAGGCGAATGTTTCTAAATTTTTTTGAAAAAGCGGAAGATGCTTATAATCCCTTAAGTACCCTAATATAACAATGCACCTTTTGTAATTGTACTATAACTGCCAAGATGCATAAAATTGTTATCCTTCCCCTTCTTTAATACCTGTTAATAAGCTGCCAATGTCACCCCATAACCGGGACAACAATGATACACAATATAAATACCACTAACAGTTAAAGTTTCCCCAATCTGAACTTACATCGACAGTCAAATTTGTTTCGTTTTATATTCAATGCACTCTCTTTTGTTTTTTAAATTAATACGGTACACGCACCAATAAATGAACACTTAAGGCTAATGAATGAACACTTTTATAAAATTATCTTTGCAGCGCGATTAATTCCACGTGTTGCAAAAATTGTTTGGATATGAAGCAAGAAATTAGAAGAGGTCTCTAATTACTTAGTTGCTTATTTTAATTACTTATTTGATTAATTTTAATAAAAAATGTGCATTCACTGGTACGTGTTCAGTTACTGGTACATCCACCCTATCTTTAAATTTGCTGTAAGTATCCTATCATAACATAGTGAACATGCATAAGATTTTTGTTTTTTCCTGTCAATGTTTCCCCCGTCTACGGTACTGCATAGATCGTAGAGCATAGACCCTTTGAGACCCTTCGTTCCCTACGATTACTAAATGCGAATATTATACGATGAGGAATGCGAACGCCTCGTTGGACGCTGCGAATCTCGAGGCTGCACGTGCACAGGGCGCAGCCCTTCCGCTGCACGGAAAACGTAATTACTGCGTCTTTAAACGCTCGTCCGCAATGAAATCCTTGGAAGCGACGTGGAGCTTAATGCGTCGAGAGATCTCGCGTGCGAGAGGAGACGGGAGCAGAGACAGCCAGTGTCCTTGGCAGCCGCGTCCTCGCCAGGGCGCGTGATAATTTCCACGGGCGATAATGGCGCCGGCACACAAAGGCACGCCACCGCCGCGAGGGCGGCTCCAACACTCGTCACCGGCCGATTCAATAATATATTCGTGGATACCTGTTTACCTTAGCCACCGTCTGCGTTTGCACAGCTCACGTGTGCGTAAACGTGCGTGCCTCTATCGCTCGCGTCCGATCTAACGTGTAAACAATAATTACAGGACGCTCGAGCAACCCTGACCAACGGTCCACGGTCGACCGCCGGAGATTTCCATTTTGGGAAGCTCGCGCGGAGAAGCCTGATCGCGTGTCACTATCCACGGAAAGAGGAAGGGCCGACGAAATCGTTTCTATAAATTATAGTGGCACGTACGATATGGAAATATCTGTGGAATATAGGGGGAGGTTTGGTAACGATTCCTGAGAAATGAATTTAGAAAATACTTTCAAGGGTGTTCTTGGGATCGTGTAGCACCGTCATTCCGAACCTGTGGGTTGCGAAGTGTTTTCTGGCGAGTCGTCAATTTTTTTTTCTCAATATTATTAAGTTAGAATTATATTCTGAAATATCTATTTTGAATGTGTTTTCTTTACTTTAATAAATTTACCTTAACCCTTCGTTGACACTCCGGGTGTGAGCCACCCATAAGCTGATTTTGACGCTCTGTACCTTGTATATGCAAAATAAATTCCTGTTTTCCAAAACCAACTTACAAACTATTTTTTCTCTCAAAATATTATATCTGAGCAATAACTCTGTAGATTTTTAGCTTCTAATATTTAAATTTGTAAAAGTTACAATTTTTTGAAGATTTTTTCGTGTTTTCTCGACATATGATAATCTAGATTTTTTTTACAAGAACACTCATGAAATTTCAATCAAAAAACTGACCATGAAATTGATCCATATTTTTTTTCCTAACGATTGGATTCTTCAGATCAGAATGGCAGTCGTTCAAAAATTGTTCTGGGTGTAGCCACCCAGGTGTGTTAAAGTTGATCGGAAAATGAGGTGTGTCAACGAAGGGTTAAAGGGTTTTTTTAATATCATAAAAGGAGATCGCGGCTCAAGAAATATTGAGAAAGACTAGTACCTATATTTGAGACCAGAAGCGAGTGTGTTTATTGTAAAATTCCGGAAGGGGAAATTTCAAGCTTTGCCATTCTTCGTTTGAAATAATGTAGTTGAAATATCGACCGTAATTGTATAATAATTATTTTGACCGAATCAGTGCGCCTTTATCACTTTTAGTTAATTCTTCGTTTGAACTGAAATCGTTTTACGACGAAATCATCGAGTAATACTGAACGCTGCTTGATTCGAATAGAAAGTGCGTCTAATCCTGTTTCCACGGGGTGGAATCCTCGAACTCTAGTCAGCTTCCAAACAACCAGAAGCCATTCGTCTCTTAGAGCCGTAGAAGTGCATAATTTGTTTATGACTCGCAGAAATTGACTGAGATATAGGGTAAAGCCTTTCGTTACGCATTCATACGGATTGCGTGGGGGCGACGTTCTGTCGACAGGCAAGACAAACGCGGTTTGTAGGACGAGGGTGGACGTGGACATTTTCTCAGAAGCACTGTAGCGGAGTTTGATAACGAACAAGATTGGACGGCGAGTGGTGACACGATAATAGCCGGTTTATTCGATATGATCGCGCTTCCGCCTGACGAGCACTATGCTCGAGGTAGGTATATAAATATTGCACAACCTCAAGGGGCGTAAGAGTGGTTCGATTTCCCCATTCATCGCAATAGAATACCATACAATTTTTCACGACACATTTTCTAGTAACTAGCATCGCGATACCATCCCCTTAAAATAACAATCCTAAAAGCTTCTCATTTCTTCGACAAAGATAGAGAAGCATTCGAAGAAGAACGACTTGAGAATACTTCGAAGAAAAAGCCCTCGAGACGGCAGACGATATTATTTACCAGCGGTATTGTTGCCGTAGAAATTTTGTTTGAAGTCCCGCGCAGTGATTTATAGAATCATTTGCAAGCGGAAGTGAGCAAGCCCTTAGGGTGCAGCGCGATGGGGTGGCGTACCTCGGCGCAGGGGTCGCCCGGGGGAAGAGAACGTTACCAAGTGGTAACTATTGAGAATGCTACGTGCGGGGAATTCTGTTAAAAAAAGATGCTACACTTCAAGCAGAAGGGAAAGGCTTCGGAATAGAAAATTGCATTACGAACGGGCCACAGGGATGGTAGAAGGGTCGCGGTAATTGGGTGACAACGCGAACGGCTGATAACATTCTCAGAACTACCACGATCCAATCGTTTCATTCCATTTCTATAATTTCATGCGATCAAGATCCCATATCTTTTCGATCCATTTTTCGCTGGCACAAACGTCCCGCGTTTCGGGGAGCGAACACGTGACGCACGTGGAGCCGGAATGTATTCCAATGTGCATGGGAATTGATGGTTTATCTGTCTAATGGTATAGCCTCGTTGAAGGGCGATAATAATCGAGCAGAGCTCGCCCGACTGTTTTCCCCACAAAGGTCTCGTTTATTCGAACGGGAGCGCGTGTCATTCGCGGGATCCTATTATTCGAAACGAAATCTACCCCAATTTTCAATCCACCGAACGGTCGGTTATCCTCGCTTATGACAGCTTTGATCAAATGGCATCGACAGCGGCGGAAATCCACTCTGTTCTACCCGAATCACTAAGTACAATGCCATTAACGAGCGCGGCTTAACGGTATCGGAGCGTTGCGCTGCAAATCTCTCCCTCGGTGAATTTTTCTGTATACCACATCAGTCACGACGCAATTTCGTGGAATCAATAGCGAGCGGAGTCGACATACTAAATTGGAAACACCGAATCTACCGCAGAAACTAATTACACCTCCCCAGGAATTGCTGCGCGACGCCGAGGGAATGCCTCTTTACGTTCCCGCGAAGGCAGGATTAATCAACGCCTGAGCCGCGCCGCCTCCGATACATTGGATCGCAGGAACGCTAGCCGGGCGATTATTCCGAGGAATAGAAGCCGATATACGCGCGATGCATTTACGAGAGTCGGCGCGTGACAAAAGGAGACGAGAGGGCGGAAGGGCCTTCCCGCTCGTAAAACCTGTAATAAACGATGCCGCGTATCTGGCTAATACAACGTGACGGTAACCGTGCTTAACAGGCACTCGTAAAACCGTGTATGTATCCGGGGAAATAAATTGAACGGTGCCGTCATACGGCGAAATAGCGCGGCTCGATCACGAGAGATGCAATAACGCCGAATCTGCCCGGCGTCGGGACAATGGAAAACCGAATCACGGTGCCCGCGATCGAAACTTTCAGGCCGTTAAGCCGCGTTCATGTAATTTAAGCCTTTCCATGGCAACGCTAAGTAAAGGGAAATTTCCAGTGGCTTTAGGCTTCGGGGAATTATGGACGAAACCGGGTACCTGGGTAAAACCGGGAGGTGCTATTATTTTTAAAAAGGCCTTACATTTTCCCGCGTCGTTGCAGTCACATGTTGTCACGATGTGCATTGTTCCATCAAGAAAAGAGGATCGTCTTACAATCGTGCATTGCGAGGTTATATCGTATTGTGTGTTTTGGAAGGCTATGATCTAATTTTCGATACTTAACCGGTTAAATGGCAATGTATCATATATGATCAAATGGAATAACTTTTTTGTTTTTCAATCGATTTGAATGAAACTTATTGTAATGGTTTTTGGGGTCGCTGAATCTGAATTTAGCATTAAAATTGTAAAATTCAATATGGCAGACTCAAAATGGCCGATCCAAATTGGCTGACAAATATTAAAATACTATCGGGATATAGAAAAATGTATATAGGGGTTTTTGGGGTCGCTGAATCTGAATTTAGCATTAAAATTGTAAAATTCAATATGGCAGACTCAAAATGGCTGACCCAAAATGGCTGCCGATTATTAAAATACTTGCAGATCAAAAAAAGCTCTTGCGGTGGAATTATGAATGAAGAATTCAGGTATAAAATTATTCGAAACTGTTTCGTAGAAAGTAAAAAAAAATAAAAAATTAACCCCTTAAACCCTTATTTTTCGGGGGTTGGGGGTGGCACTGAAAAAAGTAACTGCTGCAATCGAATTATAGACAAGAAAACTTCACAAATAAAAAAAGTTTTATAAAGAATTGACAAACTCACCCCTAAATTCTATTTTTAGGGGTTGGGGGTGTCAGATGAAAAAAATTACTCGATGGTATTATTCGATGGTACCAGTTTGGGCCCGAATAGTGAAAAGGACCGTGCCAGTTAACCGGTTAAAGAACCTACAATACTTTTGACAGTGTTCAGGTAAGTACTTTTTTGTGTGAATAGCTAAGACAGCTCGTTTGTATTTCGCCATGGTGCTCTGTCAAAATTCTGAACAAAATAGGCTAAGCATATAATAGTAGGTGCCTAAAAGATCAAGCTACAATATCCAATAGTCATTTGCGTTCATATGAGTACCAAATGTGAAATATAACGTAAAATGTCTTAAGTGGTACGATATTGGCAACTCTCCCCTAAGTGTGGCTCACGAAGGCTGCACTGGTTGGGGGACTGAAAAATTGGACGAATTCCGTTGCTATAGGTGCTAGGGCCAGTTTTTAGTATGGTACCCGGTTTTACCCAGGCTATGGGGTAAAACCGTAAAAACGGACCATATTTTAAAACATAATTTTTTTTGTATTTCTTATTGTTTTAAATAAAATGGATTTATACTATTAATTAATAAAGAGTTTAGTCTAATGAACCCTACATTCAATTTCTTTTTTACATTAATAATGTCAAAGTTATGAGCTTTTATCCTTAGCGTCCCGGTTTTACCCATATTTCCCCTACTTTCGCACAGCTTTGTCGGCCACGTTGGAGCGCTTTTTCATTCAGCGTGTGAATGAAACAATGGGAACGCTGCTTCCTCCGAAACTAAAAGAGAGAATGAAAAAGTTCGTGGAAATTTACAACTTGGTAATTCTTCGAATGGGGAGTATAAAAGTTCTTGAATTTCTGTTGCAGTTTCATAAAAATCCCCGGATTTTCACTCGGTGAAAATGTTGAAGAGTGTATACGGAATTACCTGCCAAATTGCCAGGGAAAATTCGCCGGCCGTAATGAATTTCTGTAACGTTTTACAGGCTCCCCAAATATTATTTGACGGTCAGATGGTATAACGACAGGGGAGCGCGGGCGTGCATTATATTTCACGGGCATAATTGCAGCGAAGATTCGCAATTACTGCGGGGAAAAATGAAAAGTGTCGGCAGGAAATGGCGGCTAATTCGACGTTAATGGTCGTCGACACACGGACGGGACATAATTTCAGCGGGCAATTTTCGATCGTTGCCCATCGAGATTGCCATTTCCACGCGGACTTTAGAATTGAATAATAATTTTCTCACCTATCATTTCCGTGCTCGGCCTAATAGGCCGCCCATTCACCGGATCGGAAATAATTCGGCCTCCTACGCCGCGCGGCAACTCCTAACTCCAATTCACGCTGCGAATTCTCCATTTTAACACGTCAATGCTGAAGTAAGTTCACCGGTTTCGGGTAACGAAGCGTATTACGCAGACGTACCTACGCCATAGAAGCAAGAGAAACAAGATAATCGCGAGGGACGAAGGAGAATCCACAGAGAAAGAGTAATCATAGGAAAGTTTAAATTAAAACGCAGTAAAAGTAACAAAGGGCTTGGAAGAGTCTACGCTAAAAAAGTCGACCACCGGGAGACAAAGAAGAGCTGCGGGAATGGGAAGTGGTGAAAAAGGAGCAGGTGTGTGAGGAAGCGCAGGGTGGAAAAAGGAAGAAAGAAAAAATGAAGGGAAGGGCAAAAGAGGGAGAGAACTGGAGCCTAGTCTAGAGGGTGCACGGAGCGACCGTTGCAGCTGTTGCACGCCGAGCTGCACGCGTTGTTTCGCGGATGTGTCGGCTTCGTTTAAAAGGCGATCGAAAGCCGAAGGTTCTCCTCGCGATTACGGCCCTCCGAATTGCGCTTTAATGCGCGAGAATGAAGATCGAAATGTGCACGCGAAACGTTCTGCTGCGGGCGGAGGGCGCGCGATGACATTTCGTGCACGCCGTTCATAAATTGCGACGGTGCACACGGTTCGCGTACTTAGCGGAGAAATTACGGAAATTAATTATCGCTGATTCACGCGCCGCGACTCGGCTAGCAGCTTGCGCGCGTGCACGCGCATTTATTACCCCCCCCCCCCCGCGTCTTTTTTAACGCCCCGAGGCGGAAGCGTTGCGAGCGGACGGCGATGCTTCTGTCCCGGACGAAATTCTCTGAGGATCTGTTTGAAAAATCGATTGAAAGTGAAACGATAGGGGCGCGATTGCTGTCGGCGATGAAACAGTCCTGTTATCCGACGCCACTTTGTTTCTCGTTATCGCCGCGCGATCTGTGCCGACGGTAATTATTCCGGCAATTAATCACCAGCTAAATAATATATTGCCTCTCATTTGTTACGGAATTTACCTACTGTTGCGGCGAGCGAGTACAGCGACGGGAGAATTACATTAATATGTCTGACTGCGGTGATTATTAATGTCGCGTGTCGCGTGTAATTCAATACCAGCCGATGCATCCAAGCGTATAAATAACCGAATCAAGTGGAGAAACAATAAGCATGCATCACGGGCCGTTATTTACCAACTTTGAGTAAATTAGAAAAAGCTGTTTATAAAATTATTGCTTTGACTTCATATTGAAAAGAGAATACTAATTGCAATTGAGTTGATAAGTTTTTTTTTCCATTTTGGCGAAATAATATTCTATAATAAAAATATTAATATTAATATTCTATAATAAAAATATTAATATTAATATTTCTAGTTAGAAAAATATTAATATTTCTAGTTAGAAAAATATTAATATTTCTAGTTAGAAAAATATTAATATTAATATTTCTAGTTAGAAAAATATTAATATTAATATTTCTAGTTAGAAAAATATTAATATTAATATTTCTAGTTAGAAAAATATTAATATTAATATTTCTAGTTAGAAAAATATTAATATTAATATTTCTAGTTAGAAAAATATTAATATTAATATTTCTAGTTAGAAAAATATTAATATTTCTAGTTAGAAAAATATTAATATTAATATTTCTAGTTAGAATAATATTAATATTAATATTTCTAGTTAGAAAACTATTAATATTAATATTTCCAATATTTCTAATAATAAAAATATTAATATTAACATTTCTATTTTTATTTATTAGCAACAAATCGCTCATTTTTTATCGGATTTCCATCAAACATGGACCAAACGATGTAAAATGTTTGTTTACGTATAATACACGTCATAACTCTAAAACTGTCAGAAGTGGAGCTTCATCATTTTCGCTGCAAGGTCCTCAGTTCAACAGGCGTGACCAGAAAAGTCGTCGAAATGAAAGCTTTCTTCTCACTTTCCTATCAACTATCTCTGTCAATTGTCCCAATCATCTCTCGCCACCTGCGCACCATAGTCGCCCGATTTTAATCCGATATTAATGCCAAGAAACGGAAAAAGGAGCGTGAAAAAGGGGTCAGATCCCTGAGATAACGAGAAGCTTACGCTGGGGGCGAAGGTACGAGCGAGGGAAGTAACAGGAACAGGGGGCTGGGCGAACGTGTTGCGTTAACCGACGCGATTATTCATTCAGGACAGAAAACCGTCAGCCGGTATATCCGGTCGGTTGTAATGCATCATGTCGCGTTATATTCCGGAAAATAAAAAACAAAATGTCCGCCCGGCTCGCGTACACGCATTCTGCTCGCGTGTTGTACGCGGCGCGTGATCCGTCGTTCCCCTCCTTCCTGGAACGAGCCGCGCGAGGAATCCACGTCGGCGCGGATTGATCCTTCAACCCGTTCCGAACACCTTTTCTCCCCCCTATTCGGCCACCGATGCGACGCGTGACAAGGGTAGCGTATGATTAGGATCCTTCGCGAAGCTGTCGGAACATTTGGCGCGCGCGCTTTTTACCGACACCGTCTCCCCAGCACTCGGTTTTCCCGTTTTCTTTTCTCTATTTTTTTAGTCACCGAGGACTCGCGTTCTTCTGGCTATTTATTAAGGGATGAAGGTAGATTGAATGTTGTGCGAGCAGGGAGAGAGTAATACTTTGTTTCAAGGGTTTACGGGAAGGGGTTTTTATGGGAATGTGGATATATTGTCACTTTGCAGAGATACATTATCTATTTATTTATTACGGGTAATAACCTTTTGGTATATTATAATGAAATAAAACGTCATGGGTAGGTGATAGGGCTGGGACTATTTGTCGAATTTTTCGGTATTCGAATATCCGAATACTTCTGTTGCTTAATTATTTGACGAATATAATTCGAATATCCAAGTATTCGAATACTATTCGAATATTTAAGTACTCGAATACTATTCGAATATTAAAGTACTCGAATACTATTTGAATATAGGTTCATTTGTCATGGTGAAATCTTGTAAGCTAATTTTAACCCACTTCATACCATACTATTCGAATACATCAGTATTAGAATATAGCAGTATTCGAATAATAACATTCGAATACTCAAATATTCGAAGTTTATTCGTAGCATTCGAATACTTGTAAAATATTCGAATAGTCCCAGCCCTAGTAGGTGACGAATAAATAAGATAACATTAAGGTAAAGATTAAAGTACACAAATAGCAAGGAAAACAACACAGAGAGATGAAATAACAAGTATAAATGTTGCAACTTAATCATCCAGAATACGCAGAACTGAATTTCTAAAAGTAGATAAGGAAGTAGCGAGAAAGTCAATATTATGGCAGATTATGAATAACAGTGGAGGTACTGTGTAGACAATATGGAGCCACTTTATTATATTGCAACTTTGCTATTGCAAACAATGTAAGTAGCAAAGAAAATAAAAAATAATTTTTTTGGTGAAAAAGGATTTCGAATGCCATGCGGAATACGGTGGAAAAAATTATAACTGCTAGAATAATTTATTTTAACTTGTTAGGGCTATCGCAAGAGCTAAAATCATAAATGCCAACTTCGCCGTGATGAAAAACGATAAAAGTGCCAGCAATCTTCACGGCCCTAATTCTTTACCAGCCTTTTCATTTCCCTCTAAATCTGTAAAGGTGGTAGACGCTGAAAGTCCTTAGTAACAAACGATCAAGTTCAGATTAGGTAACAGACACGCGTTTTTGGTCTCTACTGAAAATTTTAACTACAGGCGCTTAATCGTTCACCATTTCGACTCCCCAAGTAAGGAGTTTCGCGAATGAGTCTATGGACGACTCGTTTTGATCGAGCATCAGTTAACGTCGCCAAAGTGGATAAGTATCACTGTCGCAGGATATCGAAGGAAACGAAACGCGATGAAATTACAGGGAACGGAGATTGTAGCCGCGCGAGATGAGCGGCAGGATGTAATTTAGTTTAGAGTCGCGATAAAAACGGCATAGATCTATCGGGTACGACGTTCCGCCCGGTATTTTCAGGTGAATTGAGACGCGGGGACGTAGAGGGACAGCGATTTCCAAAGGGTGGAGGCCGTTATTGCTGTCTGCAGACTGTCATTTCCGTCGGCAGCGCGGCAGATATAACAGTCGTGCCGGGGCTGTTATCGACTTTCCACTGGATACCAGCCCCGATTGATCGTAACACATCTTCCACTTTACGATTCTCACGAATTTACGTACGTTGCAACGCGAATGCTTTGACGACTGTTATGGAGACGGCAGATAAGGTGGGATCACGCGAAACTGTTCTTTATGGACACTAAAACGCCGGTCAGAGTATCCAATGTTGCGAAGAAAAATCACTGATGAAATCGTAAGCGTAAGTGAACCCAGGCATATAATTAGTGATGGGACTGATACCGTATCGATCCATATCGGCACCCTTCTACAAATTTCAATCTGGTATCGATACATATCAAAGTCAAATGTATCAAAAGGAATCGATGCTTCTTTGATACTTACATACCAGAATGTATCGATACCTGTTTGATACCTACCCAAAAATATCGATACCTACTTGATACCTATACGATAATATCGATACCTACTTGATACCTATACGATAATATCGATACCTGCAATATCCAAACGACTTGAAATCAGCCTGCAACCACAAATCAAATCAATTCAATCGATATGCAATATAACCACAAATCTAAACTTAGACACTAAAAAGTAAATAATAAAAAATATGCAAGATAAATTTTTTAAGTTAAAGTATCGGTTGCGATTTGCAATTTAGTACTTCACGAAAATATCATTTATTACCAATCATGATTTGATAATACAACAATGAAGTAGGAGTAGGAATCAATATCATGAACTACGTATATAATTGAATTTTTATTAGATGTACATTATTCCTTAATAATTAAGAAATAATATTTTGTTGACTTTCTTATCTTTTAAACGATTTCTTTTCTTACTTAGTAGCTCCCCAACCTTTGAAAAAACGCGGTCAGCAGGCACGGAGCTTGCCATAACGCAAAAATATTTGTTTACAAACTCCGCAAGAATGAAATATTTTCTTGCATTTCCCTTCCAATAAATAAGAGGATTTTGTCAAATCATGATTGGTAATAAATACTATTTTCGTGAAGTAGTAAATTGCAAACCGAACCCGATACTTTCCTATCAAATAGATATCAAATAAATAACGATAATTTCGTATGGTATCAGACAAGTATCGATAATTTCGTAAGTATCAAATAAGTATCGATAATTTCGCAAAGTATCAAACCGGTTTCGATTCGGTATAGTATTGATATGGTATCGGTTGAAGAAGAATCGGTATCGATGATTCATACCAAGTATATAACATTTCGTTGCGTATCGATATTTCCTATTGAGTACTTTAGTATCGAATTGATTGAATATCATCAATAGTATTGGTATCAGTTAGTGATGGGATCAAGTATATTGGAAGTAGGTTCGAATCTGACTGTATAGTTTCGAACAGTTCACGAGTACTTCGGAAAAAAAACACTACTTTCAAGTAGACTCGAACCTTGACGAGAAAGGTTTGAACTCTTTATAAGAACTTTGAGAAACGTGCGAAACAGCGGTACTTGCAAGTATAATCGAAATAAATGTAATGTGGACTACTTTTATTTGCGACAATCCTACGTCGAGTTATACTGGCTACTGTCGACGCTGCTTTTTATTGTAGCAGAGCATCCTGCATTTTTCTATTTTTCTAAAAGCGAGTTTATTGTAGAATATTTCACACTCATTTTATGTACGTATTACATTTATTATGATGTTTAAATCAATATGAAAAATAAATTGAACAATCATGTTTCTAAAAGCGAGTTTATTGTAGAATATTTCACACTCATTTTATGTACGTATTACATCGTACCTAAAATCGTACCACTGCAATCGTACCAGTACGATTTGAAAACTTATGTCATATGTTATATGTATAGGTTATGTACATTTTCAGGGTTCGATTACTACTTTTACAAGATTCGATTCTTTCAATTGACAAAGTACTTGTAAGCACATATTCGCATCCTATAAATAAATGAGTAGAAATCGAATCCCATGAAGTGAACTTTTTGTATTGTATTCGACTTAGTTTCGTGAGTACATATTGAACTTGATCCCATCCCTAGTATCAGTCCTATCACTAGATATAATACATATGGACCTCCGTGGGACATCGATGCCAATAAGTCTAGCAGCTATAGTCTAGATACAGACGATGTCAAGGAGATGCATTCAGGTGTCTGAGATCCCATTCCTCAGGGACTCTAGAGATTTCAGAGGCGACAGACCTCCGAAGCCCAGAAGATTTAAGAGGCTCCAGATCTCTGAGGTTCTAGAGATCTAAAAGGCTCTAGAGCTCTGAGGGTTCAGAGACAGAGTTGGGCATTATCCGAATAAAAAATTATTCGTTATTATCGAATAACATTTAATCGCAATTTTTATTTGAAGATTATTCCCAACTTTGCTTATAGATCCCTGGAGACTTAAATATCACAAACGACTTCAGACCCCGAGAACACCACATAACCCAAGCCACCTTCACCACATTCCGTACTTCAGCCTCATCTATATAAAATAATACAAGCTTCAGGTTAATAACGCAAGCCTCACGCTATCACCTTCTACTCGAACGATCCTCATTCGCGCATCGCATTTCGATACCGCTCCAGCGGCCCACCAAACTGGAAATTAGGATATCACGCGGAGGGTCTGCTTCGTTAATTAACGACGCGAAATCTCGCGTGAACGAGGCTCGCGGGCTCATCACGGGCAAATAACTGCGCGATACCCCCCGGAGGGGCAGCGAGTCTGCTCGATTCTCCGGCAATTTCAAGTTCTCCCAGTTCGCTCCTACAAGTTACGGGCTGCATTTTAACCAGACGCGGCTCTATTAGACATCTTCATCTGGCGGGCATCGTAGCCGCCAGAACTGCGCGGTAAATGGTTTCATGTTTGTTAAGTGTTTCGGCAATTCCTTGGCGCCCCCCCCCGACTGCGGATACCGTCGGGCCAAGTTTCGGGGAGGCCTCCTCCGCCATTGTCATCCCGCGGGCGCAGCTCGGACTCGGGTGAAAAGGACGGCGGTGAACCGTGAGGACGGGGACAAATACCGTGTTCATTTCTGCTCGGTCGAACTCGTTCCGCGGCGAAACCGCACGGAGGCTTGGTAACATTGTTTCGAGGGAAGGGTGTGGATCGATGTCATGAGTGATTTAATGCCCCGGCCGGCCCGGGGGGGTTCCTTGAAATTCAGATCCTCATTGCCCGCTGTACCGTGCGCCTCGCTCGAAAGAGGATACTTTCTCCGCCACGTCTACCAAATAATCGTGGCTGTTATTATAAACGTACGCATGGGAGGGGAGGGAACCGGGACACCAAGTTCCAGCGTGTCTTCCGCGTGTATCGAATCCAGCCGAGCAGACACGAGCCACCAGCCACGGGCACGTTGAACCAGAGCCACCGGGTTCTCCCCTCGACGAGTCACGTCCAACGCATCTCGGAAGCAGGACATGGTCGATCCTGCGAGGGGGTTTGCTCGTGGCAGAACGCCACGAGAAACGAGACGGTGGAGCACATTGTGCGTTCAAACGACAAAAGCACCGATGCGCTTCTCACGGGTCCGTGGCTCGTGCAGGATGCCACACACACACACACAGCGCGCCTTCACAGGGACGGGGCAACACACGGGACGTTTGGCAGACGCGTCTTTTGCATCCGTCGTGTGAATGTTGCGCGTGCACGATCGTTATGGTAATGCCCCGGCATCGTCGCAGCGATCTTCGTGATCGCGCTTTGACGCGTCACGGTCGACGAGCCTTTGAAAGCCGTCTAAAAAGCGCCCTCTTCGCTGCGGCAGTGGCGTTTGACGAGACTGTTGCGAGTTCGGGTCAGGGGAGGGGAGCCTGGGATCGTTGGGACCCGTGGAAAGCGACGTTTCATTAGTTTTCACTGTTATCGGGGACTTCCTTGCGCGGCTCACCTACTTTGATCGGCGTGGTTATTTGTAACCATTGTAATTTGTAACCAATTTGTAACCATTCGATTGGAGGATTTATATTGTTCCGTAAGGGACACTGTAATCGATATTAGAATTGAGGGGCTCACGAGGAGAGTATTTTAGGTGTCCGCATCCGATCATTTTGATTTTTGGATATGTTATAGAGGACCAAAAAATAAGAAATAGGTACGTGTTTTTTTATTTTTTCCCGTTTTCATATTTCGGGGGGTGAAAATTGTGTTCAAAGTTAGGGTTGAAAAATCATTTTTGTGGAATATCTCGAGAACTATTACCAGATTTTCAAAAAGTCCATTTGTTTAAATAATAAATAATAACTTTAAATACAGTTTTCACCCCCCAAATATGAAAACGGGGAAAAATAAAAAAACACGTATTTCTTATTTTTCGGTCCTTTATAGCATATCCAAAAATCAAAATGATCGGAGGCGGACACCTAAAATACTCTCCTTGTCAGTGGGAAACAGAGTATGTTCTTTGTAGTTCTTTGTACCATTAATTCGTTCGTGCAATGTATTTTATTTTTGTTATTTTTCAATGTCACACATATATTTGGCTATCTACATCTATTTTTCGTGTACATTGTTGGTGTTAGTTTTAATTAGTTTTATGTGGTTAGGTTAACAACAACTGACAGCTGTTACCTCGCCTTTTGCAGTATTCTACTGTTATATGTGCAATATGAGTTCTAACTATTTTTTCTTCTCTTTCTTGTTTTCTTATATATTTCTTTTGTAATGTCTACTGTGCAATAAAGAATTATTATTATTCCCACCATCTCCTAACATAATAGCATGTACGTTTCAACTAGGGTTTGTTGATTTTTAAAAACCGGTATTTATTTATACATTTGTAAAATTCGAAAATCTGGTTTTAAATTTAAAAAACCGGTTTTATATAAAATCGCCTCGGACACAAGCATATTGTAGTAGGTAATAGTTTACTGTAAAACTAATCTTCATGAGTTCATATTTTTAGAACAAAAAAATTCTAAATGGAATGAGGATTTATAATTTGGTACCATCTTTTAAAAGATTTATATTTTGCATTTTCATTTAGTTTTGTATAGATAGAGTATATATAATTTTGTTATATTTTTGTAATTCCCTAATATTGAGGGAACTGAATTTTTTAAAATAAGTACAAATATTTATTTACTATTTTAATTATATTTTTTGCGAAACTTCGAAAACCGTGTTAACCGTTTTTGCGGGGGAATAGTGGAATTCGAAAACCGGTTTTTGTATAAACCCTAGTTTCATCGAGTAGAATTATATTCAATTTTCTTCACTCTGAGAAAAAACAAATACATTGGGAAAAAGGGGCCCACGTCACTCGACTTCTTGGGGACTCACGGCCTAATAAAAATAATTTTTCTGCTAAAATTTGATAATATATAATTTACTATATAATTCAAGCACCGTTTAAAATAATTACAAATTCGTATGGCATTTCTTATAAAACCAATTTTTCCTTCAACTTGCTTTCCTCTAAAATCATAAAACGTGTGCCTGTTTCCCGCTGGGCCCCACAATTCCATCTGCTCCGCGAGATTGTTCAGGCCATTCCGCTTGACGCGGAGGTTTCCTGGCGAAGGATCTCCTCGCGAACTTTTAATCCGCGCGAAAGCAATTACTCTGGATTCGTATGAAAGCGTCGAGACGTAATTCTGCCGATAAGAACGCAAAGGTACTTTAGCTCCGCTCCCTGGCTCGCGTACGCGTGCCTCGCGATCTAGCCACGATGCTATCCCCAGCCAACGAAACGAATTTTTATCGCGGACCCCATTTGGCACCGGTATCGTGCCTCCCGCAGCCAATAACCCTCCGAAACCGGAATGGCACGCATTATATCGCGCAAGTTTGAATTTTATCAAAAAACTTCTTGGCCCCGTGCCGCACAATAACGTTACATCGATTCGATTATTCATAAGCTCGTTCCACGGCTGATACTTTTACGAGGCTGTCCCCTGTATATTGCATTCACATATCATCGAGAGCCTTTAAACCGTTTAACGATACAAAAGAGCCACCCAGTATGCCCTACCGTGTGCCAGCCCAGTGCGAATTAAAGTTAAACAAAGCCACTAGCGAAAAGGACAAACGTTCAATTAATACCCCTTCTTCCTTTAACGAAATATTAACATTTTACAAAGCACGGTAATCCTCGTGAAGGATTCACTGAACAGTGTGTTACACGAGTCCGAAGCGCGGATCGTTGAAATTTTCACGGTAAACCGATTGGAATTTTTCAATGGAATACCGTTTTCCGCGGTATCTGGCCAGATACAATCGAACGGGGAGGAATTAAATTTCAGCCATTTCCGCGATCCCAGCGCACGCGCCAGGACGCTTTAGCATTGTATTTTACACCGCACTTAATACCCCATTTAACACTCGAATCGTATAATTGGTGACTAGTGAGTCGCTGATAATTAAGCAATTATTCGAATCGCGAAAGCGTGCGCGTCGGTCCCACAATGTTTAATATTTTACAAACATTTTGCAGCGCTATTAACGGGTAACGGGCGACGCGGAAGCGTTGCTTTTTTCTTTCTTATATGGATTTATAGCCGCGCGGCGTGGAAGAGGGAAAGCGAAGAAATCGATTTCTCTAATCTTCCGCAGCAAGTGTTACGCTATGAAACCATAAATTCCTGCCAGCCGTTACATCGAGCTACACGCCGCCAGGCGTAAAATAAGGAGCCGATAAGAATTGTTAATGGACCGTTTTAATTCATCCTTCATTGCCGGCGGGAGAAGTGGGAGGCTAGAATCCCTGGACGCCACGAGCAGTCGAAACATTAGGATTGCCAAATATTCATACGAGAATGATACTGGAAAGTGAACATCTTTCCCCATTTTACTGGGGCGGGGGAAGCTGCGACATGTCTGTAATAACGTTCAGTACAATTTCCAACTTTACTGTTCGCTCGCGAATGTAATCCTTTAGCAAATCGTGAAACCCCTCGGCAGATTTAATGTCAGAGTTCTAGCTTCCGATATTCGGTGTAATATATCCGGCGGGTGCCATTTCCGACGTCGAGATTTGTCGCTGGGAAAGAGCCAATATGAAAGAATTATTATCGACCTTTTACCTTGGGGCCCTGCGCTATACGCGAGACCGTTGCATTGTCGTATATTTTCCAAGAAAAGGAAGGAGGAAGAACATTCCCAGCACTTCTGAACTCCGCTGGCTTAATCATAAACTAAATCACCCAGCCGAATTTGTTCAACTGATCCGCATACATCCGCCAATAACTTATAGGCCTGGCTTTCTTTTATCACGCCAGTGTTCTAAGTCCATATAAATCCCTGGGCGAGTACTCCCGTTTCCACTTCACCCTCGGCATCATTTAGCAGAGCCTTACTCTGTCGTACACAAACGGAGACACGGGGTGTGCCACGCGTGTTGCATTAATCCAACGCGGAGTTTAACGAATTCCGTTTGTCCGCGGGACGCGAGGAAAGTGAATGGTAAAACGTTAACCGGCAGTTAAGGCAGAATTTCCACGGCCCGCCGCGCTCGGCTCGCGAAGCACAGTATGGGGATGGGGGATGAAGGGGTGGGGGGTTGTAATCTCGGCTACCTCGATACAAGCTGATAAAATATCCGCGGGGGTGGCCGCCCCCAGGTCGCGATACGTTATTGGAAGAGTGCCAATATCGATGATTTACCATGAAATCCACTAGTTATTGCGTGGGAAACGCGGTCTCATTATTTATACGTTCTATCGCGGCCGGTACTTTTCCGGCGAGCCTGTACACGGGAAATAAAGTGCTGTCTGCGGCTCGATGAAATAAGCGATTTTCGCAGGCCCCGCCGCCGCACACCGCCGCGGAGAGAGGGGCCGATGGAGGGCGAAGGAAAAAGAGAAATCGATGTCGGACAAGCGCCTCGAATTATTGCCGGATGTTTGGCAACCGCATCGATTTACAGGCTTGGTTTCTCCTTTCCTGCCTGCCAACGGAAACGCGTAGGTACACGTCGGGGAACCAACCTTTTCCTCGTCTCCATCGGACGCGGATTCGAAACCGTCTTGAGAACAGCTTCTCCGAGTTTCGATCGCCGAACGGAGACGAGTTTAACACTTTAACGCTGGCATGTAGATCCCCTTGAAGGAAAAATATCCCGTTCTATTTTTACCGTGAAAAATGGTTCGAATTTTTAGATTTTTACATAAAGATTTTTTTTCAGGGGTTCAAATGTATAACACAAATGGTTATAGGATTCGGGGAGGTCCATCCTTCTTCAATTAATAAAACCACTCTAAACATGTACTGCTTAATGTGAGGCAAACCTGAATCTGAGTTAGGTCTACTTGTGAGGTTTCAAAGAACATGTATATTTGGGAATTTTGGGGGAAAAACATGATGGCTTTTTAATCAAACCTTTAGGTATTCGAAAGGGTACATGTTGAACTACTTGTAGTAATTTTTCCAATGGAAAATATAAATAAATAAAAGAAATATCAGCGATATCCCCGCAACAATTTTTTTTCGGGAGTTTGTCGTGGCCACTTTAATTTTGACCTGGTTCTTTCGAAATAAAAAATTCGAGGGAATTTAGATAGTATATTAGATTATCTAGTCTTTAATCGTTCATTACCTCGAAAACTTAATTTGCTACCTAAATGGCGGCTTCTCATAGTAAAAATATTCGATTTTCGCCACAGGATCGCTCTCATTTTTCATCTTTTTCATCTCTAAAATAAAAACTGCGCAACCGAAATAAAAAAAGCCTCTATTAAGGACTAGATAATGTAATATACTAACTAAATCAGGTTGAATTTTTTATTTCTGACAAACCCGGTCAAAGCTACCATGGTCACCGCAAAGTGTTTAAATAAAAAAACGCTGCCGGGAGATCGCCTATAATTCAATTATTTATTTAAATATCGCCTTGCAAAAAATGCAAGAACTTTAAAATATATACTTTCGAGTAAACAACCGTTTATCTAAAAACGTGTTCGAGTTTTAAAAATCTCCCGAAAATACTTGTGTCTTCAGACCTTACAGGTAGTCGTAACCGCTTAAGGAGGATTCAGCGGGTTTGCATAATACTTTGCAGTGCTTATTGTATAATTGACAGTCGTTGATTGCTTGCTAATACTGGAGCAGTTCAAGTGGAACGGCTATTGGTCGTGTAGATTATTAATTGTTACGCTAGAACCATCAAAACGCTACTAGCAATTGGAATTAATATTGAATATTGATTTGCAGAATCATATTGTTTAGGGCTGGCACTATTCGAATAATTTAATATTCAAATATTTTACAAGTCTTCGAATGCTACGAATAAACTTCGAATACTTGAGTATTCGAATGTTATTATTCGAATACTATTCGAATACATCAGTATTCGAATATAGCAGTATTCGAATACTTGGATATTCGAATTATATTCGTCAAATAATTAAGCAACTGAAGTATTCGAATATTCGAATACCGAAAAATTCGACAAATAGTCCCAGCCGCAATATTGTTATATGATACGAATTCCAATAGACGCTACTCAGGTCTCAGTTATACTTCGCCTATGCATTCGCGCGTTCCTGTCGGTCTGGACCTCTCGCGATATGTATTCCCCATGTTTCCCACACCAATGGTTCGCGTGTTTTTACTACGCATAAGCTCGCCGAGTTCAATTAAAATGAAACCTATCGCCCGGATACCGTGCTCGAGACTGGTAAATTAAAAGAGCAATTGATACGCCAACGGAATCCCAGACGAATCGCGTGGGAATTTTGGTTTTACCCACGTTCTGGGAATGAACGAATAAGGCTTCCGGAGGCTATTTCATTTCTATCACGCGACTATTGAGCTTCAGCTAGCAGAGGTACGCTTCTTGTTACCTGGCCAACTCTCTTTGAAGGTGATGGACTCTGGAGCGTGCTCTCTCAGCTTCAGCCGTAGCCTCGCGTACCCGAGCTTCCGCCTCCATTCGTTGTCGTCGTTCTCGTTCCACATCTCGTTGCGTAGCCTCTCTCTGCAACAAACAAATCGATACTCTACTTAGTTGAATCGTGGAGCGTCGCTGAGCAACGTGTACGTAAGCTCGTAAATACAGTACTGTCTCTCAAATAGCGCGCGTTTTCGGATTCTCTATACACGCGAAGCTGTCCCCACTACTTCGTTTGTAGTCGCCGCGCCGCGGCATCGGGTGTCGGGTGTCAAAGAGAAAGCAGAAGAAAGGTTCATAACCAATACGAAACTGCTCTCGCTGCCCCATCCCCCCTTGAGGGCTCGAGCGTGAAATCAAAAGAAGCCGAATAAACTACTCGTCTCTCAAATCGCGTGCGCCCGGCCCCGGCACACGCGGCTATAGAGAGACAATACTGTATATCCTCAATTTTATGAACGAGTAGAAATCCCAAACTTAGTGGGGGAGCTCAGAGACTTTTTGTAAAAGGAATTCGATGTCAGTAAGACGCAACTGTACGAAAACTCTGTTCCCTCCATCGTGAATCACAACAGGCACGAAATGTACTTTCGCATCGCATCAACTTCTCTGTTTAAAGAAGGGAAGTGCGTGCTTGTACATTCGGCTGAAGGGGGATGTACAAAACTGTAAAGTGCTTAAATGTTATAGGTACCAGAAGTGTGCCACGAAAAGTGGGTAACTGAATAAACCTCTCGCGTAACAACTCTTACTCAACTCCCCGACTAATAACCAGCCCTCCCTTCCATCATCTGGAAAAAGTTCCACTGCCCTCCATACCAACTACCAAGAACTTCATCCCCCGCCATTCCATCCGATTCACATGCAAATTCGCATCTTTTCAAGATCATTGATCAGCTCCCCCTTCGCGGAACCCGTCGCACGTATTTCTTCTCTTTGCAGATGTTCATTGACTCACGCCAACGATTCACTCCCCTCGGCACGATAATTTTCAATATTCTTCCCGACCCCCTCGGACCCGCAGGAGAGCCCGCCGAATTTTATCGAGACAATGTCCACGCTTTCAAGCTCGGACGGGCGTAAGCACGCCGTGGCTTTATTGTCGGCGGTTGAGCTTGCGCGGGACGCGAAATGAATCGTAAAGAAAAAAGTGGGGGCCTAACGAGCAAATAAAACTTCCTCCAGGCAAATACGTCCTATTTACGATCGCCCTCCCCGTTAGGATAACATTGATCTGCCGCGATAAGGGAGTCCTTTCGTAGCTCTCGCTTCCGGCGCGGTTACGACTGTCCAAGGATTCCCCGCCGATTCGAAACGCCGTTGCGAATTTTATATCGCCTGTAACCATCGGTTCCGTGCGGGGGGTAACGGCTAAGTGAATCAAAGAGCGCAAATCGCGCGAGACATCGTTCGCAGCGAAGCCTCCGATCGATTCGCGAGCAACGTGGATTCGATGCTGCACAAAGCGGATATGCACTTGTGCAGTGATTGCGTGCGGAGATTATTTTCGCCTGATTCTATATGGAATAAAAATAGATTGGCTGGCAGAGGGATTGACAGGCGGTTATATTGGATTACTCGTTAATACGCATCCATGCGTTGATACCCGTTTGTGCTGTAATTATAAGAGCCGATGGAAAAAATTGATTGGGTTTTCGTAATCCCGCCTCTGCGCCTGACAAAGTTATTTTTTAACCGTTCCAATACTTGACAGTCTGCCGGGGAATAATAACATTGCCGCGAGTTAACTGGACATCCTTTTCAGATTAAATAAAACTGTTGCGTCCTTTCCACATAGACGCGCGCTGAAAATAATCAGTTTCGTAGCGGGATCGAATATTGACGAGGTTACAAGTCTATAAACGATTTCTTCTGCACGATCCTGAATAGAGAGGGAGTGCAAAATCACTGACAGTGATTTATCACAGTGATCTCAGAATCATCAGAATGATTAAAGTTAAATCACGACCGTAATTGTAATTATTTTAACTTGAGTTAATTGTTTACAGTGATCGTAATTATTGATCTTGACTGAATTATTTTTTATAAAATACTTCAATATAGCTTATACTACAATCAAAGCGTGATAATTCAGCGAATATATAAAATATACGTTCATAGTCAATGTATGCACGCACTAATTTTATTGGCTAAATTATTCACATATGCATTATACTTTTTAACTAAAGTGAAGAAATATTCGTTGATTTAAATAGATCAAGAACGATTACATTGCTTCAAAATATACAACGGAGATTCTGTAAGAACAGTGACTTCAGAATATTGAGAGAGAAAGTAGAAATTGGGGTTATGTGACACGTACAAAGGGCAGTTATGCTCTCCACCAATCAAAAGCGATCACGAAAACCGCGAATCATTGTAAAAAATCACCGTGATTGGGAACCAACGTGATCGGATCACTCGTGATTCACAAATCACGGTTCTAGCCAGCACTAATCCTGAACGCTCGTTCTTCCACTGAACGCGGCGGGGTAGTTTTAATAAATGCATGCTATATTTGTGAAGGATAAAGGAGGCCCAGGATGGCCCGCGACGATCGGACATTCCCTTGATTAAACCAAGATGCAAGCTCGGCCCGATCGAGCGGAACGATCCGATGGGGCGGCCGAAAAATACGGAGGAACACGCGGAAGAGGATGGAGGAGAAGAGAGATCGTCGATCTTCGATCGACGGTGGGAGGAATTATTCATGAATTTAAATCGAGCCGCGGCACGGTACATTGATTGCACCCTTTCGATTCTGTGCGCGGCTAGAAATCCCCCAACCTACTCCCCCGCACCCCGACTCCTCTGCCCCTATCAATAATTGCGCCCGACCAATGTGCCGAAAGCAGTATTTCACGCGATCCGACACGCCGCCTATGGCCGTCGATAATAAATCGTCGGCCGCAGAACTTGGAAAATCTGTCTTCCATTTCGTATCGGTCGCTCCCAGCTGTAAGTAGAATATTTGTCGGGGAACCTCGGCCGTACTGGCGCGGACTTCATTCCCTTAACGTTTCAATTTCGCTGGATCGCGGCGAGAGCTCTGCTATTTCACGACCATCGCCGGGATCTATCGGATTCCTCGATTTCCTTCTCTTCTCGGTTCGGCCATTGATTCTCAATCGACTCGCTGGTGATATGTTTGTATGTGATGACAAGTTTCGTGTGACAGTTCGAGGTAATTGATTGTTTGTCGCGTATTGTGGAGATTAATAGAATCTATGGACTGCGATTTTTATTGAGATTTCGCGTTCATTAGAAGACTTCTTGATGAGTTAATCTATCTTGACTATTGGATATGTAAAATCATATAAAAAATTGATTGCAAAAAACTATTTGACCAATCAGTCTGAAATTTTCACACGTTATTCGGCACATCAGTGGTTATTTATTTATTTATTTATTTATTAAACGGGTTAGCGCCAATTTGGAACAGAAGTACCAAATACAATACTGTACAGAACGCAAGATACAAAGCACATCTTTGGCCGGGAGCACCGAAACCTTTTTCGAATAACCATTTCATACTTTTTTCAAGGCAAAATGATTGAAAAATTCACCGTATTTCGAAACATTAACTTTAAATCTCCGCCATTTTGTTAATTTTTTATCAGTAAATGTAATCCTGGTTCCGGCGATAACCACAATCATAATGATTATAACATACTTTCAATTTTTTGTCTCAAATGCGTCGTTCTCAAGAATTACCTGCACCAGCACTACATCGCAATCTCAAGACGCTCACATCAGTGCGATATATAGTGCTCAACACTATTTCTTGCCGAATATATGATTCTGTATACACTAATTGAAACATAAATGCCAAAGAAAAGGCATATACACTCTTCATGAAAAACATGTAAGAAGTTAATGAGACGGAGAAAGCAATTTTAATACACAAAATTTACATACAACTTTAGAAAACTTATAACGGGGGCTAATTTATTGCGACATATTTTTTTCACGATAAAGTTTGTCACTTTGAATAGTCACTTGTTCACTGGTTCTTAAATTTGAAACAATACGCCATCTTCTTCTAATTAATAATTGATCATTTAAAACAATGCCATTTATGTATCAGATGATACACTATTTACTTTGTACGAATTTTGTTAAACTTTTCACGTGACCGATCGACAAAAAATAGTGTCCAGCACTATATATTTAAAAAAAACTGTTAAAAATTTAAAACAGATTTTTTATGCTGCCAATAAGTGTATCAGTAAGTAGACAAACGTTGGACATTCCGTTTACTAAAAAATTACAATTTTTCACGACTTCACAGTGGACTGACTCCTTAATATTAAAGATTGGGTGCTAATTATGGTATACATTCTCCTTTTGAGCTTGCTAGAAATATCGAGAGCGAATGTTTGCTACATTCTTTGTATCAATAGATATAGTTTCGGCGCAATGGTTCGGTCACTTTAAAACACTAACAATCAAGCTATTTTGCAATTAATTCAATATTTTATATAAATTTCCAACGTTTCGGTCTTAATTTAGACCATTATCAAGGAAAGATTCAATATAAGAAGACTTCCTCCAACCGACTCGCGTGTCGCACGTTCGTTTTCGAGCGTTACGACTTATTATTTTCAATAGCTCTCGCAGTATTCCCTTCTTTATATTGAATCTTTCCTTGATAATGGTCTAAATTAAGCCCGAAACGTTGGAGATTTATATAAAATATTGAATTAATTGCAAAATAGCTTGATTCTTAGTGTTTTAAAGTGACCGAACCATTGCGCCGAAACTCTATCTATTGATACAAAGAATGTAGCAAACATTCGCTCTCGATATTTCTAGCAAGCTCAAAAGGAGAATGTATACCATAATTAGCATCCAATCTTTAATATTAAGGAGTCAGTCCACTGTGAAGTCGTGAAAAATTGTAATTTTTTAGGATTTAGTTTTTAGTAAACGGACTGTCCAACGTACATAATGTTTGTCTACTTACTAATACACTTATTGGCAGCATAAAAAATCTGTTTTAAATTTTTAACAGTTTTTTTTAAATATATAGTGCTGGACACTTTTTTGTCGATCGGTCACGTGAAAAGTTTAACGAAATTCCTGTAAAGTAAATAGTGTATCATCTGATACATAAATGACATTGTTTTAAATGATTATTAGATCTATTAATAATTCCGCTCGAAATTAAATTTATAAATAACATTCTTTGTATCAGGAGAACAGAGCCTACCCATGAGCTCCACCTTTGCTGTTTCGATCCTGTTACGAGGAACCGAGGCCATTGGTCCCAGAAACGGGCAATTCTTCAAGCATAATGCGCATTACGGTAATAATTGAAGTACATACACTATCGAGCATGCTTGTTAGATCCATTAAAAGTTTGCCAGCTCGGGAGACTTTAAAGCCTCCATTACATATCCCCTCTCGATCTGCATTCGATCCCAAAGAACGAGCTAGTTAAAATCTACTAATTCCAATCTTCGATTCCTCCTATCTTCCTTATTCCTCGGTCTCGCTCGGCTCGACAAAAGGATTCAATCTTCAAGCAGACACTGTACTGTCTCCCTCGCAATTCGTTGTGCTGGGCGTGAGGGAATCTAGCGACCACGCTTAAAGTCGTTGCAATCAGCTAGGAGGCGGTCTATTAAAGAGAGTCAGGTGAAAGGCGTTTAGCCGAGGGTCCAAACGAAAGATATCGCGGAATACAATCTGGTAAAAGCCGACTGACCACCGCGCAGAGGGCTTAAGGGATGGTTCGACCGGATTTATGGAGCCTTAAATCCCGACGAACGTTCCTTCCTCCCCCGTATGCGCCATTCTTCTTTTGGGGTTGCTTTCCGTCGTAATGCGATCCTCTTGTCCTTGTCTGCGGGCCGTGGGTCGACGGAACGCTCGTCATTGCGAAGATTGCGCCCCGGAAGTTCCGACCACTCCGGGGGCGGCGGAAGTTGACACTTTCGACCTTATAACTTTCGCTCTTCCGACGAGGATTTGAATAGGGGAGCGACAGAAGTGTAAAAGGCAACTTTTACCTTCCCCCCCCCCCTGCCACTTCTGCTCTTCGATCACCTTCGATTATATTTGGGGGTGATAGTAGACCCTCGCGTCGGTGTGTAGACCCCTTGTCACAACCTGGGGAGGAATTATGTTCTAGTTGGACCAACCCCTTCTTTACTATATTCTGCGCTGCAAGCTCGTTTCCGAATATGCGATTCAGGGGTAGAGAGATAAAATTGTAAGAGATCTTCTAATAGACGACGCGACTTGTTGAAATTTCACTGAGCGAAGGGGAAACGAGAGAGCCGAGGCTGAATGAATTCAATCCGCCAAGCAAGGGACGTTCCTCTCTCTTTTTCGTTTCTTTTATTCCCGCCGATTGGGGACCCTCATGCTAGATCCTACCTATTATTTAATCATTCGAGCCAATTGATTCCAATTACGCCCGGGTATCTCTCGTACTCGTCAACATCAACCCGTTCCCGTGGATTTTGGATCATCCTGCACGTTCTAATTCACTTTCACGATCTGTCCAATCCTTTTCATTAGCTTCCCCCAGCACGCCACCCACCCCCCCCCCCCCGCGGCTCGTTGTTTTCGCTCGCGATTCCATTATTCTCGCCTGCTTTATCAAGATTCCTTGTCAAACGCCTCGGACCGAATTTCACAGTAATTATCTGGCGGCTATTGTTCTCGACTGGTGGAACGCGCGGAATAAAATTTGACGGGTTGGATAGCGGCGCCGGGGAGGGTGGGCTTAACGTATTCCAGAAGGAACAGCATCGCTTACACAACCACCGAGACGGTGGGCACGTCGATCGATAGCTGCACGTGAGTTTCGCTCGGGGGCACGTGCAGCGTGTGAAAAATTTCCGCTCGTAACAAGATTCGGCGGGTAAACCATCTCGGCGGCGTGTCGAAAGGATTCGCCGATCGATTAACGAATTTTCTCGAGGCTGCAACCCTAGGAAACAGCTACTGTGCACTTACTGTATTAATATATTCAATGAACATCTGTTATAAAATATACGGAGCTCGAAACATTGTTCTCTGAACAGCAAAGTTCTTTCAGTAATTATTCCCAGTAGCACGAATCAATAATAAGTCAGACGGAAACAGAACGGATTCTACTGAAACCTTACTTGCAAAGGAAGTTAGGCAACCCGGAAATTCAGAAAATTCTGCAACTGTGTGTGCAAGAAGGGTAGTTCATCCGCACCACAAACCTATTTTTTGTTAATGTCACAGTGCGGTTTTAGGCGGTGAAATCCGAAAGAAGTTTAAACGAAAATTGCACCACAAAGAAACACCACAGTTTTCGAGTTACCCCCGCCACCAATCCTTAATTCGATAATTATTTTTCCATAGTTTTGTAGATATGAAGAAAAGATGCAACATTTATTTAATCTTATTCTCAATATCTCTCACCATTTTCGAAATATTCCACGACATAGAACATTGTGCATTTTCTCAAGGACTGATTTCACCCCCTAAACCCCTATGGCAAAGTTGCATAATTTTCTGAATTTTCGGGTTGCCTAACTTCGCTCGTAGATATCAGTCACTGCCTAAGTGTTAACTAGTATCCCCGTTCCCTAAATTATGTATCCAGATCATTCATCGCGAAGTGCTGATAACCATTCTTCTCCCTCGAAAATAATCGCGCGGACACGGTTTACTCATCGCAAACTTCAAATCTATTCATCGACGGACTACCGGGCCCGATCCCACTCGCCCCGAGTGCATTCTTTGCCCGGCAGACCTTCCTTTCACCTTCCCGTATTAGTATTCCCATGTTTTTTTTTTCGGCGGAGAAGACTGCACCGTCGGTTCAAAGTCCCTGGTGACTCAGAGCGCGCGCGCACGTGTTTTATTCGGGGCACGTGCGTGGCGAGGAAGCTGCAAGAAGGCCTCGCACGCCGGCCAATCGGCCGTCATCGAGTTAGAGGGGACCGTTGCCCGTTCGGGGAGGGGGCCTCGGTGATCGAGCAACAAATAATTAATGAACAACCGCGAGCTCCTCGTCCCTGCACGACCATCGGCGGGGAACAGCCTCAATAATTCACCGGCCGACGAAATTCTCGCCCCCTCGAGCGGATTTCTAGCATCGCGCGTGGAGCGAGGCTGAGGAAAGGGAAAGTGGAAGCTGCGAAGGCAGGTGAGCATTCTTGGGGGCAAACGGATTGATCGTTGGGTCACGTGCCGCTGATCCTCGCCACTCGTCGCTGGGCGAAGGAATCGCGATAAATCTTGCAGGCTTCGCACCTTCGGGGGGTTTCGAGGGGATGCGAATGTGTCATTCGCGAGTTAACTAGTCGCTTTATTACAGCCTCCTCCGTGGTAATTAGCGATCCTCGACGACCGAGCAAACTCACATTTCAATGTTACGTTTAGGGTTGAGGGGTTACATACACCTAGAATGGTCGAAACAATTGATTTTTCTAATAAAGAATTCGCAGAAGCTAGGACCATTTTCTGTAAATTCTAAAAAAAATTATTTCGCTTTAACCTATACTTTAAGTGATATTCCTACCTTGTGGATGAAAAATGATGCGAACTTTCGGAATTTTTTAAAACGAAAACATTAAATGTATTTGCTTCTAGCTTTGTGGCTTTATTTGTCAATCTTTAAAGAATATGAAAAAAAATTGTATGCAAAAATAATGGTTATATTATATAGTTGTGTGAAATAGAGAATTTAAATTTTTGTGTAATCTGTATGAGTGTGGCTATCGCCTGAAGTAGATTAAATGAGAAATACTGAAAAGTAAAAAAAAGGCAGCGTCTAAAATAGACATTTTTTCTGCTAAAAAATAACTGGATTTTTAAGTCGCAAAAGTCTATTTTTGTAAAAACCGACTTAGTTTTAGTATCAACGAGAATGGGACAATTACTGAAGATATATACGAAGTTTGAAATAAATCGGGTGATTGGTTTTTGATATATCATACTAAACCCACTTCGCAAAACATCGTTTTGAGAAAAATGTGTTTAAAGCTTTAAGTAGCGTTTTGTTAATTAAATTTTTTTTAAAATGTATGAAGGTATAAAGTTTTCAATTAATATAATTTGAGGGTTTCTCTTAAAAAAAATCCCAAATATCCCGCTCTTTTCAGGTCGTCAAACTAGGGAGACCCCTTAAACATCAAACGCACTTTTCTCGAAACTAAGTTTTTCAAATCGATGCCACTGATACCTATTTCAAAAACTACTCAAACCGATTTGAATGAAACTTATTCTGAAAAAAAAGAAATTTTTTAAAAATATTTTTAAATTATAAGTTCTCAAGTGCACATTACGATTTTTGGTTAAAAAATTACTTGTAGTTAAACAAAATTTATAAAACGTCCACTCTTTTCACGGTCCTAAGTGTATATAACCCCTTATTACGTACCACAGACGTGTATTTCTTAAATAGGCAAAGGAGAGGAAGAGAAATACACAAGAAACACCGATGGAACGGGAAGAAAAACGCGGAGGACTTTCTTCGCCGTGTTGAAATCAGAAAAGTCTACAACACGGGCAGCAGACACGCGTCAAAGGTAGCGGTGACAAACGATCGACCCGTGGCCGCGCAACTGTGCAAACAGAATAATTAGCACCTCTGAACTTCGGGCACCGCCGGTGCAACGCGAGCATTGTGTACTTTTCCGTTCCACGGATAGATCTTGCCCCGCTGTTTGCGTACCGACGCTCGATCCCCGCAGCGAGTACATCGAATTCGCGCACGGTTTATGCGTGCGAAAATTCGCGTCACAGCTGGGACAACAGAGCCCGCAGCTTGGGGCCTCGATCGCCGATTAGCATCGCACCCTACACGCTCCACCTGTATCTGGTGTGTGTTTTCTAAGTTACACGCTTCTGCGTGCACTTAAGCGAGTCGTTACTCGAATACGAACTAGCTGGGTCGTTGCACGCGTTAATATCCTACGTCGCGGTTACGAATCGCCTTTCCCTTCTGGCTTTACGGTTCGTTCTGCTGTTCCCTGTCCTATTGTTACTACGAGACCGTTTCTACTTGGTAAATGGTGAGAGAGTAGTAGGTAGTAGGCACTAGTTCCACGGTAGCGACTAGGGATGTAAAAATTTTAAAAATATCGATATATCGGGTATACGATATATCGATACACGATATATATATCATAGATGAGGTATCGATATATCGAATATATCGAATATATCGAATATATCGATACACGATATATATATCATAGATGAGGTATCGATATATCGAATATATCGATATTTTTCATTATACTAAAAAAAGATAATATTAATTCTTTAATATTGCTTATCAATTTTTATAAGAACTGCTTGGATTTTGTTTAATATGCGCAGTACTATCACAAAAATGCAGCTGTAAAATTGAATTTCAAAATTATCGCAATACACACGCAATAAATGAATATTATTTTATTTATTCTTGTACCGGCTTCTTCAATCGTTCTTCATTTAATTTCTTAACTTCATCTTCCTTATCAGTAAGCAAACCACATGCACTATTTGGATGTTTTGTATTAATGCGCGTGTGTAAATTAGAAATGTTTCCTGAGGTTTGAATAATTTTTTGAAAAAATCTACATTCGGCAGAACCTCTTGATTTTTTATCAAAAAATTTCCAAGTTTTGCTTTCTGTTTTGGATGCCGTGCTGTCTAAATTAAGCTTCTTACTTCATATAAATTTATATTTATATTTCGTCTAGTAAAGCGCAATTAAACTCTCATCAAAGCTCCTTTGTTCTCTACTTTACGCTAGAGTGTACTACTTTCGCTTTCACGCCGACTACTCTAGACACCAAAACTACTACTTCCATAATTTATCGATATTTTTCGAATACATCGATATATCTATTTGATATGCTTTTCGAAACTATCGATACAGAAATATCGATATATTTCTTCATTTTATCGATAAATTTAATACATCGATATATCGATATATCGTGTACTACTTTCGCTTTCACGCCGACAACTCTAGACACAAAAACTACTACTTCCATAAGTTATCGATATTTTTAGAATACATCGATATATCTATTTGATATGCTTTTCGAAACTATCGATACAGAAATATCGATATATTTCTTCATTTTATCGATAAATTTAATATATCGATATTGACATCCCTAGTAACGACGCGTCTATTCGCGATTCCATTTCATTTAATGAGTAATGGCGTGCAAATAAAAGTCGACGCTCGCGATTGTACGAGATCGATGAAATATCGTTGGAATTTTACATTATATTTGATGCAGAAGAGTTCTTCTGGTTTCTGTACACGTTCTCAAGCGCCAATTGCCCATTTCGTTCGTCTCAATGGATCGCAATTTTCCATCACCATGTGCCATTAATAATTTAACACCGTTCTACATCCCCGTCACTGCGAAGCATCGGCGACAGTTATATCGTTACAATTTCCACGTTGTTAGCAAAGAAACCATTAATCGCGCTGCCTCCTCGTCCCATCGTAATTCGCGTAGCAGGCAGATCCGGCGGGTCTCACTGTCGAAGAATAATTAGAATCTGTTTCTGTTTTGTAGTTCGTTCACGTTCCTTTCAGGCCTGTCATTGGATTGCTCATTCTTCAATGCTAATTATCCAGCACGTAGCCTGATTTATTAATCCGCCCGCTCGACTCCCGTCGGCCAGCCCGTTCGTTTACGAAATTAACGAGAACGGCGACACTTTTCCGAGAATTTCTGGACTTTCGTGCGCCCCCGACGACCACCGCCCTGCATCGTGTTATTTAAGGCCACTTTTCGACGATTTATCGCCGCGAACGGTGGAGATACGCGCGGTTACGTCGAACCGCGTATTATCGATGATAACGTGGAACGTTGTTTCGTGACGCGACGTTGCGCAGCCCCGCATAAAACTCGTGCACCGACATTTTCGTCTCTGTAATGGCGAGTCGTTCGCAGTGAACCAATTTCTGCGGAATGCCCTGCGAACGATGGCGTGGCAGCGCTGCGCTTCCGCTCCAGCGATGAAAATGCGACGATGATTGTTGACGAACGTTCCGGCTGACATCGCGCAAAGCAATTTCAAAACTTTCCGCGCCATCGCGACGCGAGCAACTGCTTGCTGCTTTTGTTGTTTTTAAGATCCAGCATTTCTCACTGCACGGTCTAAACTTGAGATTCTAATTAGAACTTGGGAGATTCGTGTTTTCCTGCACCAAGTTTTGCAGGGGGTTGGAGATCGCAAACTTGCTTCTTCAATAAACGTCTGCCTCGCTGTCGTAATCTTTATCGAGTTAGATGAATTTCTAAGTGGAAGAACAGAGCTCGTTCATAGAGAATCAACACCAGAAGCTGAATTTTTTTTTAACACTGCAATATTGCAGTAGAGGAATATATTATTATTTCCATTCCATTTAACGTTTATCCTTTTCGATAGATTTCGACTGCTCTGGAGCGTCCGTTACCCCTGCAATTTCGATGGAAAAATACGCGCGCCATAAACACGAATCGGCAAAGCGCGTTGAAGCTCGATAGGGAGCGTACCGTGCGCGATCCAGATCGTCAAAGTAAACTCTGACTTTTACGAGCGCGAGCCGTATGAATGCTTCATTCATCGGTACGGAAAGCGGCCAGTGAATGCGTGTCTCTCATGGGCATAGATATCTACACGTGATACCTGCGGGAGAGCTTAAATGGCCCATGAATTTCCCTCGTTACCTTCTTCCCCTCCCCTCTGCATTTTTATCGGCTCCCATCGAGAGGTCCGATAAATCAGAAATCTCCCAACAACAGCTCTGCTTCGCAAAAATCAGTGGGCTCGACGAATCCTTCATCGACGCGAAAGCTTAAAGCGACAGGATTGCATCTTTCGTGAATAATTCATTTTATTTCGTCGAACGCATAACTCGTATTTGGGACCGTTCTATTCCCAGAAGGTAGGATTTTGATATCAGTTTGCTTTCGACGAGAGGAATCAGTTGGCCGGAGAGTAATAGAGGAAATATGTAAAATGCTCCTCGGTTGGCGCGGAAATTTCAAGCACGAGCGCTCCTTTTCTCCCGGAATAATTCATCCGCTCTCTGTCCTGTGCCGGCGCGTGTTTCGTCTTTGAAGAAAATGTTCGATTTCGCTAGCAATTTCCTTTCGCGGGGGCCCGGGGTGAAATTCAAACGAAGAGCGAGAGCTGGCACGTTTCCCTTCGACGCGGAAATTGGACGCGGAGCTTTCGCTCCTCGCGAATAATTTATTTCCCCGCGCTCTTAAATGTACCCCCCCCCCCCCCCCGGTCGGTGGAGCCGTTGCATTCGCTGTTCGATCCCGCGGTCGAGTCACGCGGAAAGATTTCGCAATTGGAGTTTCAGCTTGTTCGGGCGATCCCGTTTAAACGTCCGACGCTCTGTCCCGTAAAAAGAGGAGAATACGGGGCGTCCGTCCGATTATCGCGAAATTTCTTTCGCGACGACGGGAATTGGCTTTCGACTGGACTTGGCGGGGGAAAAAGTTGCCTCGAGTTGAGAAACTCGCGCTCCGCCACCGACAATGGTTATGCCTCCGCGTTTAGAACTCCCCGCAACTTCTCTCCGCGATTATCCTTTATGGCGCGAGACGAATATCCAAACAAGCTCCCCGGCCTGAACAGCTTTTTCCAGGGAAAGTCTGCCGCGACGACCTCGAATTTCCCGCTCCACTGCACTCTGCATAATATTGTAATGGCAAGGAGACTCGTACAAGCTATGTATGCCATTTGGCCCTTTAGTCTATGTTTTATCGCGTAGAGGGTAAGAATAGGGTGGGCCTTATTTATGCGTATCGAAATTTTCTTTTTGTATCTCTTTACTTTCGCTTCCTATAACGGTGCCATTTGATAAATAAATAGTCTCTGAAAATGTTTATTACAATCGGGCCTGAAAGTTTAGAATTCACGAATAGCTTGGATTTAAAGAATTTCTCAAAAATGGTAAGCCCTAGCGGAAATTTGTTCAAATAATATTTAAAGAGCATTAAATTTTCTACAATTACTGTATACATAATTTTTTCGTGCATCTAACCGTTTTTTAGGTAATAGCGTTTGAACATAGAGAGATCCGCACTGGAGACGCGCGAGGTGCGGACGTCTATAGATTCAGACGCTATTATTTAAAAAATGGTTAGAAGCACGAAAAAATTATATATACAATAATTGTAGAAAATTTAATGCTCTTTTAATATTATTTAAACGAAATTTCGATAGGGCTTACCATTTTTGAGAAATTTTTCAAATTCAAACCACTGATGACATTCAAACTGTAAGGCCTGGTGGGCACCCTTTCCCGTTGTCCGATTGCAATACTCATTTTCAGGGACTACTTTTTATGAAATGGAAATATATTAAGGGATGAGAGCAAAGGGAATTAAGTTTGAAAATAAGGGTCACCGTAGCGTAAGAATGTCGAAGAGATCTGTGAAGCTACTCCCTTACCCCGCGAATGTTCCTCAAGTGCGAATGAAATTTGATACCCGCGATTACGACAGACGTGAAAACTACCCGTCTACCTCGGCTCCGGCTTTCGTCCCGCTCCTTCCATCTACCCGTCCAATCTAAATTGTCGAGGATTCGAAGAAGAAAAAAAAGGACAACGAAGGAAGAACGCGGCCGCAGATGACGCGCGTGGGGTTGCGAGTGGAAGGAGCACACGCGCCACCTCCCCCGAAAGACTCACCCTGCTCTGCTTAGTGAGGTTGGCGCCCATCAGTCGGCGATTCTTCGTGGCGTCGAGGACGTTCCGACGGGGGGTACCCTCTCCGCCGGGACATTCCCCCCGTCCTGAGGGTGCAGAGGGATTGACCCCTCCTGCTGTTCCCCAACGGTGCAGTCGCGCGGCCACCCTGCCTATCGGGCCCTCTACCAGTCCCTTTAAAAGTCGCAACGTGCCACCCCTGCACGACAGCCCGCCGACACCACTGTCGCAGTTGCCGCTGCCGCTGCTACTACCACCACTGCCGCTAGTTTTGCAATGGTCGTCGACGCTACCAGTTCCACTGTCACCAACAACACTACCTACACCACTGTCTACACCACTGCCTGCTCCACCTTCGCCGCCCTCCGCCTCCTCCTTTCCCAGCCCCGGCCTATCCTCCTCCTCCACCCCTGTTCGCCTCCTCTCTCCTGTCACCTTCGACGAGCGCGGTAGCAGCCACGGGTAATCCTCGCCACCCTCTGGACGATGTTGTCGCAGCTGTTCCGAAATCGTTGCAGCTGCAACGCAACCGGTCGATGAACTAGCGCGCCGCACGTCCAGCCCCGTAGACGGCCGCTTTCGCTTTCGTTCGCCGCGAGGATCTCGCGCGAGCCCCTCGAGAGATCGCTCGGTCCGAGGGACGAGTGGCCGGGGGGTTGCCGTGACGCGACACCGTTCAAATAGCAACGTACCTCCGCCGTCACAACCGGCGACGCTTTAGGAACGACCCCGTGGAAGCTCGAGCCCTTGGACGACCCAGGCCGGCGAGGGTGGCTAGCACGCGTGACGGAGAGTGTCGCAGCTTTCAACTGCGTTAGAAAATACATGCAAAAGATATATCACGATCTGGAGGTAGTGGATTGCCAGCTCGATACCGAAGGCTAGGTGTACGCGTCCTTTGGCGGACTTAAGGCAACGATCGAACTAGAGAACTTTAACTGTTGGGGTTAAGAGAACTTGCACCATCAGCTCAACATCTCGCTCGCCACTGCGCTGGCTAGCATCTCTCGAACGAAACCGCTGCTCCCCTGTCAACTGTCTTTACACGGCTCGCTCACTGTCATGTCCTTTTCTGTTCGCGTCCAGCGGGCATCGGTATATCCCACCTGGTCGTTCGATTTTTACAGTCCCCCGGACCACTGTCCACTTTGCCGCTGCTCCTCGATCGAAACGCACGTAGACGAAAGCGGTTATTCGTGTCACATCGAAACCGTCCGCCGTTGATAGTTGCCTGTCGAGTAGACGGCTCAATCGAACACCGAGCGCTGCAAGGACTTCATCGAGAAACCCAACAAAGAGGGTCTCATCCCTTCCACCTTGAACGAATCGACCTAGACATCCGTGTCCCCGAGAGCCGCGATCATGATTCCACCGAGGCAGCTTCCTCTCAGCCTCGATATTTACCGAAGGAACGGTATCTGTTGTCTCTGGTGCAGCTGCGTGTTTAATAACACCGAACGCGCGGCGAATGTCTGTGGCACCGTGGCGGAAGTGGTAGCTGAGACGCGAGGAAGTCACGCGCGATGAAGGACGAAGGCAGCGTGCGGGATCGAAGCGTAAACGCGAGCTGACATCCGTGTGCCGCGCTGGTTGCCGACCGACTGACTGCCTATCGCCGATTAACGGCCTGGCCTCCCTCGGCCGCGCGTCTGACTCACTCCAACCCTCGGGGAGGATTTTCGTGGCTGCGCTTGCGTGCACCCTCGACGCCTCGCGCTTGCATATGTAGCCGCGCGCGTGTGAACGCGCCTCGTCTCGATTGTCCCCGCGCGGTCCTACGCGCCGCTATCACGCCGCTTGAAAAATGATTGAGAGCACCGCGCCGGGCGAATAAACCGGCGAAAAAACCCTGCGCCGCGGGTCGATCTTCCTTTCTCTTCCATTTCGCCCCGTGAGTCGCGCGTTCGTCGGGATTTCTGGGCTAGGAGGGCACATGCTTCGCGAGCTGGCGAGCATCGCCAGCTCCTTAATTGGAAATCTTTCAGGCTTCTGAGTGCCTCGGGTGTTTCCTCGTGGTGGAGGCTGAGTAGTCGATTTTTCTGGGGGTGTGAGTTTCTAGCGTGCATCGGGGTGGAGGGTTTTTAAAATTAAAATTCATCTCATGTTGGTCAGAATTAGGGTTGGGACTATTCGAATATTTTACAAGTATTCGAATGCTACGAATAAACTTCCAATGTTTGAGTATTCGAATACATCAGTATTCGAATGCTACGAATAAACTTCGAATGTTTGAGTATTCGAATACATCAGTATTCGAATGCTACGAATAAACTTCGAATGTTTGAGTATTCGAATACATCAGTATTCGAATGCTACGAATAAACTTCGAATGTTTGAGTATTCGAATACATCAGTATTCGAATGCTACGAATAAACTTCGAATGTTTGAGTATTCGAATATATCAGTATTCGAATAGTATGGTATGAAGTGGGTTAAAATTAGCTTACAAGATTTCACCATGACAAATGAACCTATATTCGAATACTTAAACATTCGAATAGTATTCGAATACTTGGATATTCGAATTATATTCGTCAAATAATTAAGCAACTGAAGTATTTGAATATTCGAATACCGAAAAATTCGACAATTAGTCCCAGCCGTAGTCAGAAAATGGATAAGGATACTTTTGCTTGAGATTAGTAAAAGTATCATCTACGGAATCCAAGGACCAACGTTCAGGCTCTGGAATAAAGAGGAGACGAAAGATTTCACGTCGCGTAGAATTGCTTTTTCAATTTCTGTGCTCCTTCAATCGAAAGGGAGCTGTAGCCTGTACTATTATAGTTTCACTGTAGTGATTTAATTTTCCCAGTACCTCGCGAGTATTCATTCCATCGAATAATGTACCCCCTTGAGCGAAAGAAGAACCGCACCGTTCGCCACGGACAATTTGTAAACGTCCCCGAAGTCCGATATCCCCGAGCTCGTATTAAAAGCGGCGGACAGTGAAAAATTCGCGTTATAAATATCAAACACGGCCCGTAGCTCCTACCACCGAGAAATTTCCACGTTGTCACGGCGTTCGAGTATTCCTTGCGGGCGGCGGGAATGAGATCTAGTCTCTTTCGCCGTGAATCGCGCGCTGTAAATCAGGCGGTGGTCGCACGATTAAAGCGTCTCGCTCGGAGCCAGGTTACGGTTGTTCTCAACAGCCGTCGAATTTCTGCGACGACGGAAATTCCGAGAGGCAGGTGGATAACACGCACGACTACCCATACGCATGTGCCCCGGCGCGTGATCGTGTTAACGCTACCCCTAATCAGTTTTAAAATGCCATAAAGCGGATTAACCGCCCAAGGATATTACGAGTCAATCGAAGTTATGAATTTATCACCTGGGGGAGTAAACGAGATTACCTGGCCGTAATCGGCGCGATTCCGTGCCGGTGTAATCGTCTTGGTACGTCGTTTATTTGATTACCACGTAGTGTCTTCCCAACGGGGGGAATTAAAGAAAGTTGATAGCAGTTTAACAATTTCACTAGCACCTTACAATTCCAATTATCTTATTTTAATCCGCGCAATCGATGAAAGTCTTGACAGTAAACTTTTGTCAATGTATCGTTCAAGTATCATAACATCTTTACGAAGTTCGAGTAAATTAGAAAAAATTGTTTATCAAATCATTGCTTTGACTTAACATTAAAAAGAGGACACTGATCGAAAATTGTATATTTATACACGATAAGTAGTACAGAGTTATTGAGTTGATAAATTTTTATTTCTATTTTTGGAGAATTTTTCAAATGTGGAACTGCCCAAAACAAAAATGTTGCACAATACAGTTACGGGTGTAGGTTCAAATTTACAATAAATTGCACATTTTTTACGTATATTACACGTCATAACTGAAACTGTCAGATATGGAGTTGCACCTAGGGAATACAATCCTGGTCATTATTTACTATCTCGGGATTTCTTAAAGCCTATTTCGGGATTCCAGGACTAATCCCGGGATTGGATAATATAAAATTTCAGTAATCAAAATGATTTACTATGTTTTTAAAATTTTAAATCTTTATATAAAGTAAACAAACTTACTTTCTACTATTAGTCTGGAACATAAGCTAAAATCGTTTTTAACAATAAAAACAGTAGAACAATGAAAAACATTAAAGTTCCAATAAGTAGATAATATCAGTAAACCAATATGAAGTTTTTTGGAAATGTGAACGAGGAAATAGCAATTCACCTAAAATGTATATCTACAATGTTTCGACTTTATGTTTTCCAACAAATTGCGATTTGCAATTCGCGTGATTTCGAAATAGCAGAAAGTGAGAATATCATTGTAAAAATAAATATAGTTTACTTACTTATATGCGACTTAATATTATTATATAAATAAATCGTTATTATAATTGCTATTATTATTATGAAACGACTATGTTTATTTATTCTGTTTATGTTTATATTTCTCAGGTGTTCATAAAGTAATTCATATTTTTTAAAAATCCCCAAATTCTGGGGATTAATTATATCAAATCCTGGGATTTTTGGAATCCAAAGAACAGCCGGGATCGCGGGATCCCGGGATTGTATTACCTAGTTGCGACTAGGGCTGGGACTATTTGTCGATTTTTTCGGTATTCGAATATTCGAATACTTCAGTTGCTTAATTATTTGACGAATATAATTCGAATACCCAAGTATTCGAATACCATTCGAATATTTAAGTATTCAAATACTGATGTATTCGAATTATAAATCAAGTTCTTTAGGTTCATTTGTCATGGTGAAATCTTGTAAGCTGATTGTAACCCACTTCATACCACACGATTTCGAATATAGCAGTATTCGAATAGTATTCGAATAATAACATTCGAATCCTCAAATATTCGAAGTTTATTCGTAGCATTCGAATACTTGTAAAATATTCGAATATTAAATTATTCGAATAGTCCCAACTCTAGTTGCAACCCTCTGGCTGCAATGTCCTCAATTTTGTTTTGTTTCACATACTGATAACGTGAAGGATTTCTCGAGGAAGAGTCTACCATTGGCTGACACTGAACAATAATTGGCAAGCAGGTCTTTCGCGCGTGTCATTATTAAAAAGAAAGTTCTTCGCGTCAGTGACCATTGTCAAGTAGAGGACGAAACGACAGTGGCCAACGGGGGGTTCTCTGCATGCAGAACATCCTCCCCTCGCGACTGGATATTTCCTGCGAAAGCGAATCTCTGCGATCGATACTCTCCACCGCGAGCCATTCCGCAAAGTATATTAACAGGTTGCCAATATCGCGATAGCGGCTGGAAGGATCCTCCCGGAGGGCGACATTGTGAGGCAAACAATTTAATATGCGCGGCCTCTCGGCGAAAGTCCTTGCTAAGGACCCTTCCTCGGCATACCTTATCTGTCTTCTGGCAGTCACAAAGCCGAGATCTCTCCGTTTATTGGAAAGCTCTGCCGCCGCGCGATCCCCGGGACCCGGATGAAAGGCGCCATCGCCCGCTCTTCTACTCGCGTATCATCGATACAGAAGCCCCACGGTATGTCCTCTGAATGTTGATGCTCCGCGGGGGCAATTTGGGAGAAAGTGGAATTTGCGTGGCATTCCGTTTTGAGGGATCGCCTCGGCCCGCCGCCTCTCCTCCGACGGAACAATTAAACCGGATAAGAGCTCGGGGACGGAACATCGAATAATTTCATCCAACTCGTATTCGACCAGGCTGATCCTCGTACTGTTTGCGCAATCGTGCTTGCTTGGGAAATCAAGCAGGAGGAAAGGAAATACGCGCGAATGCTGTCGGTGGTTTCAGTGGATTTGATTTAACAAGGGGATTATTAGGTATAGTGAGGATTACCGTTAGGCTTCTCGATAAGCTTTTTTGTTGAAACTGAATATCTTGAAAGCTTTGTATTAGTAATCGCGAATGCGTGTAAGTATTATCACGGGCTTAATTCTCTTTCTACTCGGCATCAAAATCTACTTTCCATACCGGCACAGTCGACATCTAAATTTGAATCCTCTTTCGTCTATATTTCTGCTCAATATTATAATTCCCATCCACCTGATATTCGACGGCTAAATTCGTTTCCTGATTTTAAATATAAAGCTCGACGATTTATATTTCTACACTAATCCTAAGCCACTTTTATATTTCTACACTATTCCTTGTCTCGTTTCTGTATGTCCATCTACGTTTATTATGCTTTTAATAAATTTTCTCCTAATTTTCCTGGTTTTACTTTTCTTCCCTAGTTTTAGCTTTAATTTCAGTTATTTAGTTACGGTTAGGTTTCTAACAGTATTGTACCACAGAATCGGCTTTTACTTCGCTATTCTTCGTGTATTACTGTTCTTTGTATGTTCCAAGTAATAAAGACGAATAATAATAATAATGATAATAATAATAATCATGGATAAAAGGGTAGGACGAAATCTCCAATTTTTACAGAAGTGGTTTCCGCGATTATTAAATGGAAACGCCGAGGAGAATGTAATTCCAAGACGAAAGCGACGAGGAGGATTCCTTAAGCCGCGATTTTCGATCCGCGGCACGTTCATCCCTGAGCACTGTGTCGCACTTTTCATTGACTGCGCTACTTTCGCGAGTGTTTTACCCTCCAAGGACCGCTCCAAGGGGTGGGAGCCTGCGTCTCCCTTCTTTCCTTCCCTTATTTCTGTTCCTGCTCGAGCACGCCCTGACGGAGTATGATACCTAAATAAAACACTCGCGGCAAAATTCTTCATTGCTTATAGAAAACAGTAAATCTGTTTCCCATACGCTTGTCCCTTTCGGGAGAAACTTTCGATGCTAACAACAAGAACACCTTTTGCACTGCGCTACGTATTAATAGCAGCTTTCAAAACTATAATAACTAACTTAAAATCCATACACATGATAGGTATAACTAGTTCAATTATAATAAATTTGAGGGTACAAGCTGCGATCACAAACTAGGGTAGATGCACCATTTGTGGCCACTTTAAGGATTTCAGTGACTTTCATCGTAATTATCTTTAAAATTGTACTTGAAATCAGGAAACTAAAAGCTTTACTAAATTTTACACTATCTTTAGTATTAATATCTAAGTTACCATTAAGGGGGTATTCTAGTGTGCGGGCTAAAAAAAATTGATTTTTTTTTATTTTCTATAAGTATATATTATAGAAAATTTGTGGGTAAAGGATTTTCTGCAATTCGTAAAAATGACAGAGTTATAGCGGTTAGAAGAGATGCGTATACATACAGTGGCCGAAATAATGATAGGTTCACATTAATTGGTTAACATAAAAATGTGTTTTAAGCTCAACAGGACTGGTTCGAGCAGGAAGAGGGTCCCCTTTATGGCCCTGGAATAGCTGACTAAAATTTGAGGTGAGCAAAATTTTCTCCGTAATAAAAACTGTGTATAAAACTTTAAACGCGTTTTTCTCGAAACAATGTTTTCGGAAGCGGTGCCCATGATATCTTGAAATCGACTTGACCAATTAAGCCCAAATTGTACATACATATTCAATAGACGTGTGGCTATCGTCCCTACCACGGCCATGTAAAACTATTTGTTTGTTTCCATTTTACATACGTTTAAAAGTATAAAAAATCTACTAAAATCACAACCTTATCTTCAAAATGTCGCTATTTTAATAATTTTCGCTATTTTTTCTTTATTCTGCTACCTGCGATAGCCAGTGGTATACTAACTTGGAATCTATTTTCCTTTTTTGTTTCAGATAAGCACAATCAGCAAAATCGTGTGCACCATGCGCAGACATTTTTTTTTCATGGAACACTTCAACGCGAAATATTGCAGCCAATTTTAATTTTTTTATGCTGAAAAAATTTGTAAATACTCTCTAAGTGCTGATACATATGTAGGCAAAACCAGGATTCACTAACTTTAGCGAGTTTTTTGTAAGAAATTCCACAAAAACGCAGAAAATAACGACGTTTACACTAGAATGCCCCCTTAACTAGAGAAATCGTTAAAGAATTAAGAAAATTAAAAAATTTGTCACCGTTTTATATTTCTGGTAGTATACTAAACAAAACATTTACGGTTTGAAATTCTACACATAATTATGTGTGTGCAAGCAATTTCGAGTTAAAAAACGCGATAATTTTGCACATGGCCAAAAACGGTACAATGGCCACAAAAACTATACATCTACCCTATGTCGAATATATTCCTACTCAAATTGACTGCCTTCTTTTCCTTCTGCCGGTTTAGTACACCCCACCATCTCCCCCACCGACCGCGAAAGGATTCGACGTGTCTGGAGGCGAGTTCTCCCCACTTCACCGACTCGCCACCGGTAAACTTGTCGCGTCGCATGAAACTTGTTCCTGCTCATAACCGTGCACGGAGGCACAGCGGGGACGGTGACGTATGCGCATCATAATGCCGCGGTGTGTACGTCTTCATGGCAATTAGCATGCATCCAGCAGAGCTTAGGGCATGCCAGGGGGTGTCCGAATAATCCCGCGTGATCTACGCGCGTTTCCGATACCCATATGCACTGTGCTTATGCCAGTGGTTGCCGCAAACCCCACGTATACAAGTAGCCCCGCATTACGGCTCGAGAGGGAGGAATAAAAGAGGGAGAGAAGCCAGGCGGGGGCGGAGCCCTTTGAATAATTTCCCTTTTTACACGCGCCGGGCACCGCGGTTTATTTGTTTCCCGGGCAAAAATCCACCGGGCCGATATCCCTCTAACCACCGTTTAACGAAGATCGGCGCGATCAACGTGTTCTATCGCAACACCGAAAACATTCGTCGATCGATGTCCCAGCCACGCGGTGCTCGACGCGCTCTGCAGCAAAGCGGAATTATTAAATTCTGCGTCTACCGTTCGCGTTTAATCGACGGGCTCTCGTTTCTCTGTGGCATGCCAAACAAAGCGGTGTATGCAGTTTGGGCGCCAAGTGTAGACGTTGATTGCTTGTTTCATTTCATTCTGAAATGTAGATTTACGTGCACGTTTCGGTGGGAAGGCTTCTCTGCCGCGGAACCGTTAATCACAGTGGATGAAGTTTTTAAAGCTGATGGAATAGGAGGATGTATTTGTAGGAGCATATTCGTCAGGTTTCCAGTTGGAGCCTGCGTGTTTTTTTTTTTTCGAGATTAGCTGAACATACCGAGATAAGGGGCCGAAGAAGCGATGCGCATTGAATAACTTCAGTTTCACGGGGAGGGAATCAAAGGGCGAGGCGTATCGTCGCGACAGAAGCACTTTTGGATCGCGAAGAGGGCCTCTTAATATGAAAATTACACGTCCAATGCGGAAAGGAAACGTCGCGCTCTCGCCAGCAAACAAAATGCTGAAAGCAGGGGAAGGAGGGAGCCGAAATCTTGATTTGATATTCCGCGTGGCGGGTTTCCCCGTACTCGAGGAGCTTTTACACGGCCAACCTGCGCCTCGCTACGTCTCGCTGAATACGAACAAGTACGACGCGCGTTGATAACACTCTCGAGAGCTTTCCAGTGTACCGTCTACATATTCGCCCTACACGAATGTATGAAACAACTCTGGGCGACTTGTACTGCGCTGGGAACAATGATTAGCTGCATTTAATTAAATAACTTTTCGCAGGGAGCTCGATGGGGATGCTTTCTTAATTTACGCTACCATTCGCTGGTGGATCTCAATTTCAAAGTTTCGTGGACGTGGGCGACACGAAGGGTCCGTTTTTGGAAAAGTTTAATTCATTGAAAGACACATTTTGTACTTTGTGGAAGCGACACTTTTAATTGCGGATTTTCTGTTAAGGACCATTTCGAGTGATAGAAGAGGGAATGTAATGTATTACAAATAGGGCTGAGACTATTTGTCGAATTTTTCGGTATTCGAATATTCGGATACTTCAGTTGCTTAATTATTTGACGAATATAATTCGAATATCCAAGTATTCGAATACTATTCGAGTATGTAAGTATTCGAATACTATTCGAATATTTAATTATTCGAATACTATTCGAATATTTAAGTATACGAATACTACTCGAATATTTAAGTATTAGAATAGTATGGTGTGAATTATAAATCAATTTCTTTAGGTTCGTTTGTCATGGTGAAATCTTATAAGCTAATTTTAACCCACTTCATGCCATACTATTCGAATACATCAGTATTCGAATATAGCAGTATTCGAATAGTATTCGATAATAACATTCGAATACTCAAATATTCGAAGTTTATTCGTAGCATTCGAATACTTGCAAAATATTCGAAGTTTATTCGTAGCATTCGAATACTTGCAAAATATTCGAATATTAAATTATTCGAATAGTCCCAGCCCTAATTACAAATCGTGATCTAATGTTCTGAAGCATTAGTTCCATTTATCGTTCACACGATTAGTTTCACGTGTCTTTTCCACGATTTCCCTTGCATTGTTTCAATCAGCATTGTATTATCCGCGTTGCGTTCTTCCGTACGTCTCTCTACAAGTGGGTATCATTTTCCGTGCCCACCTGCCACGGAAACATTTCCCGCGAATACTCATGTATCCAGCAAACAGGGCGTGCTTCTCGTTGGACCAGTAACGCCGATGCTTTTACTCTTTGTGCCGACCCTAAAGGGGAGTTGGATGATACTTCTCGAATAATTGGTAGGGCAGTAATGACAATTATTTAGGTTTTCCGCGTGGTTATTCGTTGCCGGCCGTGCGTGTGACGCGATATTGCCCGAAGGGAATCCTGAAGAGCCAACTAAAGGAACTTCCCCCGCTCCATTTAATCCGCAGTAAATTCTACGACAAAGACACCAATCTCCCTCTCTATCTGACTACAACGTCTAATTCTAATTCATTGTCAAATTCCCTCGCATCGAACCGACACCTGAATTCCACGCCAGAAACATAATTCCACATTCTACCCCTTGCTACTTTATCAGTCATTCTCTTACCAGCTCCTCCCAAGTAATCAACCTTCCACTTTTCAGCTGAAAAAAATATAATTCGACCCGCACCATATTCCCAGAAACTCGTGGTAAGTTTCTCGAACGAGGGCACGTCCCTCGGTGGGTCAGCAACGGCACCCCTTTTACTTTCTGCCCCAGCCCCCGGGAAGCTTCGATGCTTCTCCAAATAATTCGTCGGCCAGGAACGGCGCGGATCCCTGCCTCCTCTGCGCTATGCGCACGTTCGTGTGTGCCTCGCCATTAATTAAAGGGGCCACGGGGTGCACCCTCCCCGATAAAAACCTTCGGGCGTATAAAGCGTGGGGGCGACCGATGGTTGTCCCGCGGACGCGGGGGTGCGGCCTCGAGATAGCTCGAATAACCAGCGGGGTCCAACGGTCCACCGACATCTCGGGGCTTTTAGTTTAAATTTCCAGAGCTATAAGCCGTGTCATTAACGTCCATTTATAGGGATCCCGATCTCCTGTGAAGATTCAAATCGCTGGAAACGCTGGCCTAATTGATCGATGCCCGGCGTCTCATTCCCAGCGCGATCGTGTTAATCTTTTTAACGAAGAAATTACCATTTTGCCTATTTTATTCTCCTGCTCGAAGAGAAATACTTGTATTTTCAATCTATTCAAAAAGTAGGAATACGAATATTTAATGTTCCTTCAGCGAGCTGCACGTCTGCGTAGTTGTTTCAGTAATTTCGTTACCTTTTCATTTATCAATAGGGTCTCTCTCGCGGAAAAAGGGGAAGAATGAGATACCTCATCGAAAGGTTCCGTTTCGATCGCGACGCAGATTTCCGGTATCATCCCGCCGACGGACAATTTATGTCCGTTGTCTGGCCGGTGCAACAATTTATCGTCGTCTGGCTTGTTTTTCCCCGCGCGGCGTCGAAGTGTATCGGCACGAATTGAAATACTAGAAACACTTCGGCCGGGCTGCTTTTTTCTGCCGCGTACGTATCGATCAGGAACGGGGGGGGGGGGGGGGGGCGTAGTAAATGGAGAACACGGGTCCAGACTGAATTCCGTCGCGATTTTTCCATTTTGACTTTTATTCGGCGGGCGAGCCCCCACTGTCTATTAAAAAACCGCCAATGCGTAAAAAGTTGTCGGCGGTAACGTCGCGATACAAGCAAGCTCTTCCCTCGGCGATAGTTTATTGACCGACTCGGTGGTCCATTCGTAAATAACAGATATCCACGCCGCTTCCACATTGCCCGCGTATTATTTTATCAATTTGCGCATCACCGGCGCAACGCATTCACGCGCGTGTTTCACTATCGCGATGGAATGTGGCGCGCGTGAAAATGAAAAATCTATTCGCTCGATATTAATCCAGATTGACGCGCGGAATTTATGACGATTTTCGAAGAATTCGGTTCGCAGAATTCTTATCATGAAATATGCGCGGGCATATTTCCATTACGCTGTAGCCATTTTTATCAAAATTCCAGCGACAGTCGATTACGTTTACGCAAAGCGTATAAAACTCGGGTGAAATCTTTAAATGTCGTCGACGTCGTTTGCTCTTCACTTTCCCTTCACTTTCGCTGCCTTGACGTATTTCGTCCCTTCGCCTTTCCCCGACATTTTTACAACTTCGTTAACCTTTCGCGCATTTAGAAATTGCTGCCTCGCGTAAGCCGCGCCCCACAGCTTTATTTCTCAGCGAATTATCTCGACGAGCATTCAGCCGTCTCTTCATTAAGATACTGTTACAGTTTCACCACGCTCTGCCGTTGCTAAAAGCTTGCTACACCCCGCGAATAACGTCAAGTGGTAACATTGAAGCCGAGCGAAACGAATCACATATTAAGACCACTTAATAAAATAATATTATTGCGATAAACTTGATCTCCTTGCGCTTGGAGCTCACATTTCCTTAAAAACACCATTAACTAATACCAAGTAGCGCGAGTAATTGGCGAGGATGGATAGAAATGGATTATGCTGCCCGACAGCGCATCGTTAAGGGCAAGATCTGAACGCATCGAAGCATAAATCGCCGTTTAATTGTACGGGGCTGTTCATTGTTCGAAACGATGAGCATACTGTCCCGGATTTGATGCAACACGCCGGAAACGGCGCGGGTCAGAGTGCAAAGTTATGTACCGATCAGCTGGGCCACCGTAAACCACAATGCGCAGTGTTTCATCCCCTAATGTGGCTGCAGTCATTAGTCATTACTTAGGCTCCCAGTGTACGAGCGATTAGAATGGGTTAGTGGGGTACGATTTAGCGTCCCGCGGGAGTTTTCGGCCTCTTGCCTGCATTAATAAGCCACGCGTCTTTGAACATGCCCATTGTTATGGAAAAATAGGCGCGGGGGGATCTGCGGCCACGAAAGAGTTGAGGACACGAGAATAGCTCTTGCTGTTTCTCAACTGGCCTGGATATTCCTCGTGCACCCCCTTGGGGCTTGAGCGCCTAACCCCCTTTAGGGAACTCGAGGGGAATTTCGAGTAGATAATTTTGAAGAATGACAATTGTACGATGAATGATTTTGGTACGAGAATGAAGAGGAAGGGGGAGGATTCTAATCTTCTAATCCTCTAATGGGGATGATTTTAAGCAGTCTGCCTGAACCCATTCAAAAACTGGAGTACTCTCCATTACCATTTCTTTTTTTAAAAAACAATTCCTCATTCAAAGAATTTTTTCACAGGAAGAGATCCTTTACAAGGAAATCAACTTTGGATGATACGATAATTGAATAATACGGTGGCTGCATTCCAAAGGGAAGTGCAGTAGGATTTATAATTAAGACTCGCTTGTAACTCAGCGCACGATACTGGCGATGCGGAGAGAACAAGTGAATTACTAGTAATCCCTTTGACTATCGAATTAATTGCTTTCTATGATTTACCGAATTCTCGCGGGGCAATCAGCGATACGCAGGTGAGGCTTCGAGGAATCATCGAAATGTACATCACGCGGAACTTAATCGATCTTCAACTATCGACGGTCCTTTGATCAGCGCGCGCGGCTGATAACACGGTCATCGTTAACCATCGTTCCTGTCGATGATTCGAATGGAGCCGCGGACGAGCAGCGATTAATTGGGGCGCAATCACGCAGTTACACGAGGCGTAAGATTGCGCTGGGCCCGTAACGGAACGCGTATAAACGCGATGCGTGTAAGACGATAATGCGATTTCGGATGAAATCCTGCTCCATGTGTACCCCATAATCAACCGGCATCGATGTCTGAACTGGCAAGATGGTGTCGTTAATCAAGGTGTCTGTTACACGTTATTAACTCAAACTACAACTCTATTGCGAATATGTAATTGCAACTAGTAACTAGGACTAATAAAGTTGAAATGAGCTGAAAAATAATTATGCCATCATTTTCATTTATTTTGAGATTCTAAGTCATTTGGTTCTCGATTAATTGTAACTACCCATACAGCACACTTCGTTGCAGCAGTATTGCAGGAACGTTGCTGCAATATTGTGTTGTTGCAGGTTGCATTGCAATATTGCCGGAACAATGCTCTAATACTGTTGTTCATTATTGAAGTGGCAAAGATCCTGCAATATTGCACCGATATTGCAAGTTCGTTGCCGTGCAATGTTCCAGTGGCAACGATCATACCATATTGCTGCAATATTGCGTGCACATCGACGGGCAATGTTTCAGTGGCAACGCCCCAGCAAAATTGCACCCACATTACCGTACAGTATTGCTAGTATTATAAAATATTATAATAGTAACTAGAACTACTAAAGTTGAAATGAGCTGAAAAATAATTATCCCATCATTTTCATTTATTTTGGGAATTCATTTGGTTCTCGATTATGCTCCACGCTTGACTTCATTGTGTGCAAAAATTTTGGAATTCATCTTGCCTCAAGCCCCGTAAATTTTTCAGAAAGCCTGCCCCCCGCAGCGGAACCTTAGGCCGTGATGAGACAGGACAGCAATTACCGACTGATGACGACAATTGTTGCAGCAGGCCGTGCAACTGCGTGAGCATGAATATCACTCGATTATCGAGAACGCGTCGCTCCTACTAAATACCGCGTGCACCCGCTCCAACCGGAGCGGGAGTAGTCGAAATCCATTAAAGGGTTTCGCGCCCTCTGCGCCGCGCGCGTACATCCGCGAACCTATCCGGTTTAACCCTTGGGGGATAGGTTCCTCAACCCTTTCGCGGAAACCCAGCGGCTTCCGCTTTTCCTCCCTCCCGTGTTGCGGTTTCGCAAGGCAGCCCGCTGTGTTTTTCTTTGTGCCAGAAGCCTCCGCAGCTGACCAATAAAACTCCCTTCGTCGTCTCGAATTCACGAACAGGAAGCCAGGAATATTTAATGTACATGGGGTAGCTACAAAATGCTTTAGACCTGGAAAGGCCAGGCTTGGTAAAGTGTCCACTTTCGCCAGAAATTGTGGCGGAAGAAAATTTGGGAAAATCCAGTGGCCCATGCTGGCAGGTTTGTTTAAGTTAAAATCGTATCATTACACTTTAAGCCTGTTTAAAATAAACACAACGGTATCAAGAGATCTGCGCTACGTAATTTTAAATACGTACACGGCGAGATTTTAATGCCACTGAATGTTAATTGAATTCCCGCGAGATTACGTTTCACTTTTGCCCGAGATGAAAACAATTCCCGTGGCCAAACAGCGGTGCTCGGTGGAAGTTGAGCGCCCCGCGGGAACCGGCCGATAGTAAATTTTATCTGCGACACGTACAATGTTAAAACTCTCGCCGGCGACAAATGAAAGTAAAGTTTATGCAACGATAACGATCGTCCTGTACTTAAATACGCGTGAATTTCCACGGTTTCCCCGGTAATCCTTGGAAGCGGTTTTACGACATTTTTACTGCCCTCCGCCCGCACCCTCCGCCCGCAACCCTCGTCACGAGAGATACCTGACGAGGGGGTGAAAACGTCCCGAGTACATTTTGAAATTATCAAGCACGGCCACGGGAGAAACCCTCTCGCGAACGATTAAAAACCTTAGGCGTCGGGATATTAAAACGACCCTAACGCAACCTCCGTCTAACCCTTCCACTAGAAACTACACGAATTTATCAAATTTCCGGTGAAATGCTTGATAACCCCCCCCCCCCCCGACGATGCGTGTATTCCTCAGAAACATATACTTAATTCCGATAATTATAACAATCACATTTATACAAGATAAATTTATCTAGAGGGCGTAATTGTATCAGTCAGCGCTGAAGGAGAGCGAGCAGAATTGCATTGTAAAAAAAACGACAACCCTCTTCCATCCCGCTGTAGCAATTTCCATCCCCCATGAAACTCCGCCGACACTAATCGATACTTATAACCGAGGAGCCAATGATTGATAACAAAAAATCGCCCAAGAAGAAATACAATCTTTTCGATAATACCAGACGTTTCCTCGAGGGTCCTGTCCTCGTCCCCGCTTTCGTTCGCCCGATTGTTTTTCATCGTATTAATGATCGATATCGCAACGAGACACGATTCGACGTCGCCGAGGCGACATTGTACCTTTAGACGGTTTGCGACGTCGCGGCGCCATGGAATCCGGGGAGGGTAGCTCCCCTTCCCTTCTTCGTCCTTTCGACTTCGCGCTGTCTCGCTCTCTTAGCCTCGCTTTCATCCCCTTTCTAGCCACGCCGCCCCCCGCCATCCTTCATCCCCGACGCCTTTGAATTTACTTCTATCGCCTCGGGGGCCTGTCTCGTATATTGATACATCGGTGTCCTGATTCGTGTTACATCGATGGATCGTTGATCGAGAAAAAGGAGCCCGTGCGATAGCTTTCATCCTCGGAGCCGGGTCCTTTAACGAGGCACGTATGAATAAAAGGGAGAAACGAAATTAGTAATGGTGGTGATCTTCTGGCGAAAAAAGATGTTCGAGCAAAACGAGCAAACCTCAGGTTCGTGTTGGATTATCGATTGCATCTCCCCTACAGCACAGTTCGTTGCAGGAACGCTGCACAAACGTTGCAGTACATTGCAATGCTGCCGTTTGGTTGCAGGTTGCATTGCAATATTACTGCAACTTTGTTTAAACACTGCCGTGGAATATTGCAATGGACACATTTGTGCGTTTCGGGAATATTGCGCACACATTGCCGTGCAATATTGCAATGGCCCCGTTTGTGTAATGTTTCGGGAATATTGCGCACACATTGCCGTGCAATATTGCAATGGCCCCATTTGTGTAATGTTTCGGGAATATTGCGCACACATTGCCGTGCAATATTGCGCATATATTGCGATACAACCCACGTAGAACGTTCCTGCAACGTCGACCTCAAAATACGGTGCAACATTGCACTCGAAATATATGAGCGCCGTTCCTGCAACGATCCATTGCTGTGCAATATTGCTGTAAAATTCCGAAACAATGTTCCAGAATTATCTCCTGCAATGTTACACAATGCGGACATAGTAATTTCCTTGAAACGTTTCTGCAACGAAGTGTGCTGTAGGGGCTGTAGATTTCAATTTATTTACTTTTACACGTGTTTCTTTTTATTGTACTTTAGTTTTTACACGTTCTTCGCTTCGTTCCACCTCGTTCCATTATCCCAGCTGCTTCGTACACCATTCTCACCTCGTTCAACCGAATATTTAAACGCGATAGGGCCGAGCGATGCATTTGTAGCATCCGAGTGAAGTGAAATGAAAGTTCATGAAAAATTGTCGGTGCGACACAGAGGGCTCCGTAATTCATAAGCTGAAACGTGTGCAGCGTACGGGAAGCGCAAAATTTGCAAAGGAAATTACCGCGAGCCTGGCCCCAAACTGTATCTCCTTTACCGGCCACGCTAATAGAGTTTCAAAAAAAAAAAATTGTACCTCAAAGCGGGGCTAACGACGTTATCCTGGGCCGGGAAAGATGGCTGCCCGTAAAGAGCGATGATTATTTATGCAGATTCGTATCATGCGCGCCGTTAACATCGATTCTTCGGCGATCTACCCTTACGTCACACACGCTGCGACAACAAAGAACGCGACCCCCTTCGACCCTGGCGTGTCCACCCCTTCCGACGCGCGCAATCCTTTCAAAACAGATCCCAATGCCACGGCAGAGCAGAAATTATGCGACCAGCGCCGCGCTGCCGTTCGAAATTTGAATTTCAACGTGGGAACGTTCTCGTGCGACGTTCAGATTGCGTAAATTAGCTCGAACCAGGAGACTGGCGAGTTGGTTACACGTGCGCGGAATGCTCGCGCCGCAATTCTTACGAGCTATTTTTCGTGATGGAATTCACCGAGCTATTTTTACATAGACACCCCTCGAAGCTCGCTCGCCAAAATGTCTTGCTGATTATTATTTACTCGCCCTGGAGACAGAAGTAATTATACCGTGAGACGGTCTGGCCTCCTTGCATTTAGGATAATTATTCCATGCATATTTTAACTATTCGCCGTCTGGCCCTTTGAATCGTCATAACAAGAAACTTATTGTATTGCAAATGTACATAGTGAACGACGATAACGCAATCAAAGCGGAAATAATCGTGACGCCCGAAAATGAAAATTCTATTTCACTGTGTTACTTGACGCGTTCCTGTATTAAATTAACTCCCCCCCCTCCCCTCGTTTCTCCTCGCCTTGCCATTCCCTTCGTTCACTTTCCATCACGGTTTTATCAACTGCCGAGGTAATTTGTTACCTTCGCCCCTATTTTGTTCACCCTTTCTTAGCACACCGACCGCGTCGATCTCGAGGCAGCGCGAATGCAGAATCGAGAGGGAGAGCTGGATAAACGGTGGAAAAACGAATACGCGACGAGCGATGTATGTGGGTCAAGTCGCTTGACAGACAAACTTGCAATATTTCATCGAACCCTATCGCCGTTCAATTGACAGAATCAGTTGTCACGCCGAATCTATCGACGCAAGAAAACGCATGGCAGAGATTGAGAAATATATTAATCTTTTTCTCTCGGACGCGCGCGGATTGATGGTGAATATCTTACGGAGTCTGAAATCCCGCGAATTCGTCGCGTATCGGGGGAGAGTAAAAAAAATATATTTCACCATTACTTTCGCTTCATTTTTTCCCCCGATGCGTCATTTTTCATCGCGGGCAAGGCTGACTTTATGCGTGTAACGGCACGGTATAGTCATCAATAAGGCTTTCCCGGTGCCTTACATAAATATCCAGCGATTAACATATATCGACCACTTCGCCGGCCTTCGAGTGCGCGATTAAAATTCAAGATCCCCGAGCCTTGCGCATTTTCATGCAAAACCTTTATATTCCGAAGGAATGCCTATTCATCTGACGAATTAAACCTTTCGTGGCTCCCCGAGCAGATTTGTCTGTTGTTATTTATCGACGCAATATCTTGCACGCGAAATTAATGTCCAGGGAGGACTCTCAGGGTGGACGAATAGGGTAAACTGTACAATGATTGGCACTCTAAGCGGAAATCCCAATTGGAGTGTCTATATTTTTTTATGAAGCCTTTATATGGTCTTAATTTTCAGTTATTATCAATGATTATGGATTTCTCATTAAAATAAAACATCTTGAGTATCTATTAAGTCTTTTACTTCAAAAATATTCAACGAAAAACAAAAATGGGCATAAAAGTACAATCATTGGCTCCCTAAAATTTGAGATTATATAGAAAAAGATATGTATAGTTAAAACCGAAGTTTAAAGTGTTTAAACAGACTATTTCATTACTTAGTTACGACGCGACAAAATATACATACCTGCCCCTTTTCAAAATTAAAAAAAAACGCCTAAAACTCAGCCCTTTGTCCCACTTTGTGGTGTTGCCAGATATAAAGTGTGTAGTTGAACCATGGGGTTTTGCAGTGTTGTAGTGAAAGAAAAATAAGAAATTGCAAAAGTGCCAGCATTAGTGCAGTTTACCCTATGTTCTAGGTATCTTGATAGCAGAATCATTGCAAAATATTTCAGGAATCCGAACAATCGAGGCAATTAACGATCACGCGGTGGCCAGTTTCGAAACCACCCACGCCCCAGGCCGGGCGCAACCTCTCGTGTAATTCGCAGGGTGTTTGTCGCGTTATTTTTCAAATAATTACATTATGCACGCCCCCGACGCCGTATCCAGGAATCGAAATGAACCGCGGCCATCCCGGGGGCACCACTGGCCATATCATCGCGCGAAATGTTAATTTCGCATGGGACGGAGTCGCGTAACTTCGGGCGGACTCTAATTAACAAACCCTTCCCGCGGCGGTCCGAAAGAAACAAATTTTCCAATGGAATTTTTCTCGCCCCGGCCAATCGTAACTTCGCCACCAACGGGACCATGAAACGGGGACGGGGATGGACGCGTGTCCGTTCCAGAGACGGATCCGAATCGTCGCCCGGAGGGGGCTGAGCCGTCCCCCTTCGAATCAGCCGAGTCGTTTCGTTTGACCGACGAGCATCGCGACGGCCCCGTTGAACGAGGCCGCGGAAAATATTCCCGCGGATGATAAAAACAGGGGCAATTTGCCAAAACGTCGGCCTGATGGCTGCTCGCGTTGCAGACACGAGGGTAACGCCGGCCAGGAGGCTCGAGAGGAGCCCCCGCGACAGGAAACTCCGCAAGAACTCGAGAAAGGGAGAGCGCGGCGGGCGGGGTGGTGGGGGCGCAGCCAGAAAGGAGGGTCGTAAGGAGGACGGGCCAGGGGTGGAGGATATCTTCTTGCAAAGTGGGATGTAAATTGCTCGCACGTACATTAGTCATCATCACTCGCAGCCCTCTCTCACCTCAACTTTGTTGCTTCCAAGTGGCTGTCCCTCTTTCCTCTCTTTCTACGCTTTTCCACTCCACCCTTCGGCGTTCTCCTTTCCATTGGCCTCTTCGTCGCTCGCGCTTATTGTTCCACGATTTCGGGGACTACGCTCTGGAATGCTCCTTTATTCCCTTGCTCAATGGTTTTCGTCTGCTTGTCGTGGTTTACTGGTTTTTATTTCCGGTTTCTCTGTTCGGAATAATTCGATGTCACGCTAAACTAACACCCTTGGGCTCCCAGCGATAGTACTTGGGTTTATGATAGTCTCTTTTCCTCGTTATCGCGGAAGAGCTGATGCAACAATCAGAGTTTCCACTCGGCGCGGCGCCACTCGAGTTCTGTCTACTTTTTGGAGTCCCTCCCGACGAAAGCTCTCTGATCAAAAGCGTAAGTATCGTCGTGGATACGCGTTTGTATATCTTCAAGGAGCACACCGCCGACTCTTATTTCCACCCGTATGACTCCACCGAGTTCCTCTCATATTTGCTTTCTATTCAACGTGCCGGTTTTCCTTTTTTCCCCAGTCGCCGTATCAAATGCTTCGCAACCCCACGATTTCCTTCTCCCACAGTTTCCCTTCTCGTGTCAATCATGCGTACACCGTTTTTACTTGTGGGTTGTTTATCTCGCCGAATTTTCTGAATTATACTTCGACGCATCCGTTACTCGTTAAATTAACTGTCACCAGAGTTGGGCATTATTCGACTAAATTTTCATTCGGATACGAATTCGTATACATCCCCAAGATTTATGCGCGAGTAACAAATGACGATTTTATTCGACGTAAAATTATTCGTTATTCGCGAATAAATCTGTACCGTTATTCTAGCCAGAGTCGTTCGAATAAGAATTTATTCGTTATTCGAACTGAATGAACGACGAATAAGAAATGTGATACCCGGCATCTATCGATGGAAGTCTGTACTGTGACCAACATACGTTTTGACGTGTGTGTCTAGAAGTGTGCGTAAACGTCTGAACGAACCGAGGAAATCCCGCCTTAAAGAAGTATTGATGAGTTCAACGTGTTTCTCCCGGACGGCTTAATGTGTGGCCCAAAATAATATTTACTATGTCTACTGATTTGCGATGTGATTTAGAATTACACAATAACGCCACTCTATGTAGTACCACGGTCTTACACCTTCCTGCAAAGTGCGAGCTATGACAAGAGTTACTTAACCTAAAACATTAGGTCTGACGGGTGTCATTCAGTGGTGTCATGATACATCGCCGAAATCGCTTGATCATTTTATTCGTCCGTTGAGTCGACTAAATTCTTATTCGAATAAGAAATTATTCGCATAAATTTTCCGTCAAATAATAAATTATTCGTTATTGTCGAATAATGTCATTTTATTCGAATTTTTTATTCGAAGATTATTCGAATAAGAATTTATTCGCACAAATTTATTCGAATACTTATTCGAATGAAAATTTAGCCGGATAATGCCCAACTCTGGCTGTCACTAAACAGGCTGGCCAGAATCGAATTCCGCTTCGTCTTTGCACAGTTGAAAACAATAAAAATTCCCTTAGGAACCGTTCGCTATCCTATTTCTCCTCCTCTCAGACTTCATTGTTTACGTTCCTATCGCCGCGCTCTCCGTCGAGACGCTTATTTCCTGGCCTGAATTTCCGTTCCCCCCTACGAACTTCGGCTCCATCATACGAGGCCTTTCCGTTTCGATCGGTCAAAGTCGCCTATCGACGCCCCTTTCCCCGGCTTCCCTTATTTTCTCTTACTTCCGTTTATCTTTCGCGACTCCCTCCAGTCGCTACGTCTTCCGGCGAACGACGTTTGTTCGACTTAACTTGAAATAAATTCGTCCGAGAGGAAATTGCTCTCACTAGATGTATGCAGAACGCTCCAGTCGGAGCTTCCATCTTGTGTGGATCCCGTCTTTGAAGCACGCGACGCCCCTGTGGCCCTCGAAACGTTGATTTATCGAATGGAATACCTACTCTCCACGCGAATGCAAGTTGGCGAGTTTTCATACTTGTTCCGTTAATATTCAAGTAGGTACTCGAGAGTTTCGCGTATGCACTCTACCTTTGCATAATAAATTGCCGCTAGTGGTCGAGGATAATTACTGTCATTATATTCTACTATTGATACAGGCTGTTCCACAAGAGCGTGTTCCTTGTAGCCATGTGGCCTTGTGGCCCTGTGCTTTAAGGAGTGGATGCTTGAGAATTCGGAGGAGAAAAGTGTCTTCTACTAGGGTGACTAACATGCATGGCATTTTAGTTTGTGATTTCGTTGAAAACAGGCGATTTTTAAAATGAGAGCATCGTATTTTTTGTTGTTTTTGCATGACGTGGAAAAAAGAGAAGAGTATTGTAACGTTTGTGCTGGCCTGCACAATCGCCTGATGCGAATCCAATCGAAAACATTTGAGGTTTGATAAAACACAAGTTTCAAGGAAAACGTATATTCACGGTAAAGCAGTTACCTCGAGAAATTCGAGAAATATGGTCTTTTATTCGGAGTATGCAGAAAAGTTAGTTGAAAGTAGGGCTGGGACTATTCGAATAATTTAATATTCGAATATTTTGCAAGTATTCGAATGCTACGAATAAACTTCGAATATTTGAGTATTCGAATACTATTCGAATACATCAGTATTCATACCATACTATTCGAATACATCAGTATTCGAATACTTAAATATTCGAATAGTATTCGAATACTTGGATATTCGAATTATATTCGTGAAATAATTAAGCAACTGAAGTATTCGAATATTCGAATACCGAAAAATTCGACAAATAGTCCCAACCCTAGTTGAAAGCATGCCGAAACGGTGTCAAGCGATTATCGACAACAACGGAGAGTGGACCATATACTAGCTAATTGTGTATTAATTCATAAAACATGCTTTTTGACAATATAGACTTCTTCTAAATCTAATGATTCCTTTCGGATACACGAGGAAGACGCTCTTGTGGAACAGACTGTATTATAAATCCATACGACAGTATTGAATCTCCCCTGAAAAATGAAAACTGTATAAATGATTTAAATATCTCCTCAGCTTCTCAGGAAATTGAATTTCTTCTTCGTTCGATGCCATCGAACACCCCGTGGTGAACTTTCTCCGATCATTTCGCCGTAATACAATAAAAATTCCGGCATTACACCAATTAGTTACCAAGGGCTTAATTAATCGCCGGCGATATTAATAATTTCCCAGGATGCCCGGGGACCATTCGGGCAACTTTCCCGTTGCAAACAAAATGTTAATTAACCGCGGCCTGGGGGTTACGCGGTGCACTCGGTGAAAAATCTCTTCATTATAAGTTTGGCAAGATTTTAACAGGGCTCAGCAGGCGGCCCGAGCGAGCAGCGACTCCTCGCAGCATCGCCTCCTTCGTATTAAACTTGCTGGTCGAAAGAATAAAGGCGTTCTTAGCTTTAATCGCCGCCACTCGCTCACTTCTTATTCATAGTGACAGCGAACGATGCTAATAAAACGTCCATCGATCCAATGCTTCATTATTCCAAATGCCACGAATCTCTTAATAATACCAGGACTGTTAATCATAATTTAAATCACTGATCACAAAGTCATTCGCAACACGAATCGCCCCGCAAAATGTTCTGAGACCACTCTCCACTTCGAACAGTGGTTTTTGGTGTGTTAAGGGGAGGTTGCGGTCTAAATATCGATTTTTAAAACGATTTTATTCAGCTTCGATGCTCTGTTTGTTTATTTTTATTTCAGTTTTCGAATGTTTAATCGTTTCAAGAATACGTGTTTAAAAGAATTATTTCAAATTCGTAAAATCCCTGAAGTTATAGGCATTTGAGGCGCTCGCGTAAAAGGTTAAACACGTTTTTCTCGACACAATGTTCTCAAAATCAGTGGAACCAGTATCTCAAAAACTTTTCTTATTTTGAAGAATATACTTCTGGCTCGTGGAGAGACAGCCAAATTTAAAAAAAATGAAAATGTATCATTTTTAATGGCGTCGAAAGGACGAAGAATATAGGGGAAAAATGATTTCAAGTTTCAAGTGACGTTACTCAAAAAATGTAATCTTTTTCTGGTCTATCCACGAGCGAGTTTCATGCCCTTTAATAATCTGGCATTGCTTTTTTATTTCGAACCAATGGTTTAGGCGCTACAGGTTATTTAACGACTCCCCAGTGCCGTCTGCAATGATTAATTATAAAACAAAAAATATATTTCTATAGTTTAAGACATCCTTACTACAATGTAACAAGTCCCATTAAATTATATGTAGTAATTTTCCTTTAATTAATTCCTAAGTATTTCCTATTTTTATGAGCTCTAGATCGGAACAGCCCGTTAAGTGAAGACACTTATTTAATCAAGTCACCATGTTTACATAACGTACTAAAAATATTGATTGCATCTCTCGAATATTTAGCATGTACTCCCTTCCACCTCATTTAACATTAAAAGTTATTTATAAATTTAATTTCGACCGTACTAATTAATATATATGATTTGGGCGCACTGATTCGGTCAATTTAAAACAATTAAAAACAAGCTATTTTGCAATAATAATTATATAATCTTCCGACGTTTCGATCCTGATTTAGATCATCCTCAGGAAAGTTTAGAAGTCGGTTTAACCGACTCGCGGGTCACACGTAATGCGATAGCACGGTGAGTAAATTTAAAAGCAAAAGCAGTATTTTATATCTTTTCTAAAATTTCCTGAGGATGATCTAAATCAAGATCGAAACGTCGGAAGATTATATAATTATTATTGCAAAATAGCTTGTTTTTAATTGTTATCACATATATATCATTTAACATTAGTTATAAATATTATTTCATAGCACGCGGCGTTGGGGGTGATGCAATAAATATTTCCAGTATTGTATATAAAACGTAATTTGATTCACAGGAACAATTCAAGGTATAGGTATCCTATACAGAGCGAACCGCACGGTATCCGACCGGATAATATCCAAAAGTAATAACATGTTGCCTTTCCTCCTATCACGAGGTGTTTCTTATTTCAGGCTGGGGCGCGTATGCCACGAGGCTCGTCACACCCCATACCGATATAGCTTTGTCCAAAAATTCGCACCACTCATTTTCACACGCTCGATTATGCGCTCTCCCACGTGGCCCTCGAATAAAACGTTACCTATTCTCGCAACTCTCGGCTGGCGACGCCCACCGGTGCTCCAAAAGAATTACTCGTTAAACGGCCTCGCGCCGACAATGCTCCGCTCGTTCAAACATTCCGAGCCCGCTGAGCTTTCAAACGCAAGCCGCTTTTACATCCGTTTAACCGGGGATATCGACCCGCGCCCGGAGACTCGAGAGAAATGCCGTTCAGCTCCTTTCTTTCGGCGAAATCCCAGGTGAAAGAAGTCACGCCCGTCTAACGAGCAGGGAAACCCACTCGCGTAATCACCGTCCACCGTTATTATGCTTCGGAAATTGGTTAATTAAAGCCGCGCACGTCGCACGGAAGCAAAGACAAGATTCCTGCCAGCAAGCCCCCAGGTCCACGCGGGCCACGTGGCCGCGCATAATTGAAGTGGACGTGGGTGGATCGGTAAATCATGCCTTCTTTCCACGTACCTACGATTCATGGGGTTTATCGCCGTGTTCTGGGGCCGGGCGAAGAAACAGTCAGGTTGCCCGCCGATGATTACGTTTCTCGATATCGGAGATTTATCGTCCCGCGTAGGAACTGGAGGTGGCCAACCTCGCGCTCCCTTGCTCGGTTATCATTATTATTCAGCGCTGTTCAACCGTGGATTTTCGAACTTACATACCAAATACTTTATATCGAACCCTCGGTTATTACCGTTCGTTTGTTCCCTTCGGTAGACTGTTGCGTTTCCATTGCTCCCGCATTCTGTAACCATCCACGATGCCGCTGCATTGTGCATCCCCCCCCGTCTACTTTGACTGCTCCAAAGAATTCCCTCTTTGTCCAACAGTCGAATGGAATTCGCGCGAGCGGCGGGCAAAAGGTGTGCCGCGAGCGCGAGAACGTTTCCCGCGCCGGGACAATATCGCGCGCTCGCGATTTTTATATTCTCCCAGGCGTAAATACGCCGGGGATTCACTCTCGCTCTCGTTTCGAGGGCCGTTCACGGGGCAGAAGTGCGAGGGCGACGAGGGGTTAAAGTTTCTCGAAGAAGCAGCCTGACGTAAAATTTTAATCCACCCCTGCACCCCAACCGGGTCGATGGTAGACGCTCCCTCCCGCACGCCCCGCCCCACCGAGCGGTTGCAAAACGGCAAACAAAGAATATTAGCGCGATTATCGAGACGGGGCCCCCCCCGCGGTTCCCTCGCTGGCTGTTACTTCGTTTATTCCCACGAAGAAGGGAGGGACTCCGCGATGCCTTCCGCGAGCTAACGACCGGGAGGAAGCCGAGATCTTTGTCGGTCCGTTGCCCCTCCACGTCGCGAATCACGGCGGAGCGCTTTCGAAAAAGCCAGAAAGGAAAGTCCGCGGCGCGGATGGAGATTACAACGGCGCCGTGTTTCGCGACAGGAATAACGGAGATTAATGGAGACGAATATTCGCGGGCGGATCGCTCGATGGACCAAAGCGGTTGTTGTCCCGTTGCGACGTGGAATTTCCTTTGGTAGCCGGGTAGCTAGACCAGCGGCGCCATTCATCAACGACGATTAATAATTAAAGGAGACTGAGGACGACTTTCAACAATCGCGCGACTCTGGAAGAAGCTGGTTGCGGCCGAAGAGGCGACGCGGATAACGCGTCAGCGTGATTAATCGATAAGGCGCTGGGCGACGGTTCCTTTCGACGATTTATGCCACTTACTGTGAATTGATCGATTCCACTTGATGAGAGGTGATTAATGGCGTTAATGAAAGGCTGCAGGGTTTCGCGACTTTTTGCGAAATAATATTTAATAACGCGTCCGCTTGTCCGCTCGCCCATCAATCAGCCCGATATTTTAACGCGGGAAAATTCACTACCGGGACCGTCTTAATTGGCGGACCAGGGAAACGGGTACAAACGTTCAACGATGATGAATTGCGGAAGCGTTCCTGCGATGAATACCAGCCGGCCGGTGTCTGTGCGCGGGAACATTATTCGGCGTGTACTGCTTCGCGTGGGATTTGAAATTTCAAGTGGAAACGCCGATGAAAAATCTGTAGCAGCGAGTTAGACAGATAGAGTGCAATGGAAGGAATCTTTTGTAAGTGCATCTTCCTTTGTACTCTCCTAGACTGTTCGGTAATAGCGCTGGGACTATTTGTCGAATTATTCGGTATTCGAATACTTCAGTTGCTTAATTATTTGACGAATATAATTCGAATATCCAAGTATTTGAATACTATTCGAATATTTAAGTATTCGAATACCATACGAATATTTAAGTATTCGAATACTGGTGTTTTCGAATAGTATGGTGTGAATTATAAATCAAGTTCTTTAGGTTCATTTGTCATGGTGAAATCTTGTAAGCTAATTTTGACCCACTTCATACCATACTATTCGAATACATCAGTATTCGAATAATAACATACGAATACTCAAATATTCGAAGTTCATTCGTAGCATTCGAATACTTGTAAAATATTCGAATATTAAATTATTCGAATAGTCCCAGCCCTATTCGGTAACAATCTATTGAAAGCTGAACTTGTTATTGAACTAGCATTTTGCTGAATCTCGCCCGTTACACCATAAAACAATTACTTAACTATGTATTAATTTAACCCAATCTGATGGAGAAATAAAGACGTATTATTATTTAGATTAATCGGAGGAATAATATTGCCATATTAATATAACTACAAACACAACTCCCAGAGCAACAGGAATAACTGGAAGAGCTTCTCGAAACATCCTCGACGTCCAAATCACTGTCAGCAATTAACCCTGCTGGAAGCCCAGCCGCGCAGGAGATAAAGATCACGAGGAGATGGTCGTCACCGACGCGGCTCCGAAAGTTTCTCCAACATTCTTGGCCATCCTTCTCGTGGCGGTTAATCGATAATCGTTAAGGAATCTGACTGAAAGGAGGGTTTCATGGCTGCTGGAGAACCACGTCTAGGTAGGTGGCTCCCGCGGGAATGAATGACTGATGAGGAGGACCCATCCCCATTCCCCCCCCCCCCCCGACCGACCACTCGGCTACGAGCAATTCTAAGATTCACTTTACGGAGACATCCGAGATAAATTGCGACCGCATGCAAATATCCGCGATACGTCAACGCCACGGAGGTGGCTCGTTATGCACGTGTTGCGCGAAAGCAATGCTCGCGTTTGTTATCGCGGGGAGGAGACGTTGATAGGGAGAGTAGCACCCAAGTGACGATGAGAAGCCACCTGATGAGGAGCAAGCGATCACGCGTAGTCGAAAAATTGGCATTCGTTGCCAGAGACACTCGCGTGTTCGCGGCGATGTTTCTATTGAAACGAAAGTACAATCGAAGAAAGTACAATCGGGGGAAAATTTACTTTGAGATTTTGATTCCTGGAGATTTATAAATGTAGAGTAGTTAATGTACAAAGTTAACTTAAGGAGGATGACCACTGTGACGGCCGGAAGGGTAAGCCATTTTTCATGAATTCTTTTCAGGAATAATTTCCAAGTGTTAGTACAATGTCCTAAGAAACTATAAGAAAAAAATGATTATGAAAATATACATCAATTATAATATATTAATTAATTTTCTAGACCCTTCACTGGTAGAATGTGTAACTATGGAGCAGCAGGTCCAAAATCAAATTTCATTTTTTTTTTATAAACTATATGAGTGTAGTTTCACTCGTTAACAAATTATTTTTGTAAAAATAATAATAATAATTCTTTATTGCACAGTAGACTTTACAATAGAAGACATATAAAAAAGCGAGAAAGAGAAAGAGGAAAAAGAAAAAGAATAGTTAGATTTGAATAGCACATATAACACTAGAGGTGGTGCGCTTTAGAAGAAAAGTTTCGAAAATCCGCGAATAAGAGGGATAGTTTTTCGAGCGTATTTAAAAAAATTAGCTTCGATCAAAGAATCCGCATGTGCAACGGAAACTACACTCATATAGTTTATAAAAAAAAATTAAATTTGATTTCCGACCTGCTATTCCATGTGGGTACCTAGAAGTTTTACTATTCATTTTTTTAAATAGTTTCTGAAAACATTGTACTAAAGGTAGTTAATACAAATTTTATATGAAAACTGTAAATTATTCCTGACAAAATTCTTAAAAATGGCTTACCTTTCACAGCGGTGTTCCCCGTTAAAACAAAAATAAATGATTTAAAAGTTAAAAGCTCGGAAAATAACTTTTATCTATAAAAGTTAACAGTTTCATTCGACCCTTGATTTTCAAGGGTTCCGGAGAGTAAGAGATGGGATAACGTGATTGAGCAGGACTTTGTTAGAATGACGCAGTGGCCAGGCTACCGATGGATGGCAGGGATGACACAGTGTTTACTATGTACCGTTTGACTATTCGATATGATGCATGTTTGCGGATGAACTCAAAGCTATACAATATTAATTTATGCGCGAGTCATGAGCAAATAAGGGTAAGCGCATTGCAAAGTACATTGTCCCGGCAAAGAGTCCCCGTCCCAGAGTTATCAGCCCGTAGCTCTACTGCGACTCATCTAAAATATTCCTCCAGCAAAGTGTCCGTACAAGAAATCCGCGCCACTGTTACATCGCTACGGCGGAATTGTTTCCTTTATGCACCCGGCCGTACGCGTCCCATAAAATGACAGCTTCAAGAACCTGGGGAAACGTCCTTTGAAAGGGCCCCGCCATGAATAATCCGCGGCGTAACGCGTACACCTCGAACGTCAGCGAACCGGAGCTCTTTGTCAGGCAGCGATGCAAATCGCCAGACGCGGCGTGCATCACGTCGCGTCGCGTCGCGTCGCTTCATTCCTGGTCCCGGCGTCCTCCGCGGGGCGGATCCGCGGACACGCGAGGGGTAACATCCGGTTTACGCCCCCGCAGACCGGCCCGCGGTACAATAATGATTATCCTGTCGTCCTGCGCATTAAAGTTACGACTTCCCTCCGCCGGCAGCGACTTCCCGCCCGTATCCTTGCCTCCGCGGGGACCCGTGGCACTCATTAGCCGAAGATGAATTCGTTTCTTCGATGATGCATGAGACCTCCATCTATTTCGATCAGGGGAATTTAATGGGGAACGACGTTTCCGAGCTTGACGGATGAGCAGCTCGTTGATCACGCACGTGCGTGTGTACGCGCGGGATGGAACCGTATCGTTGCTCGTTGTAGGTACTATAAGTAATGCGTTTACGATGTTCCTTCGGCTAGTGGTGGTGCTGCAGCTGCGTAAGACACGAAGGGTTGAGTGGGTTTTGCGGACGGTATCTTTGCTGAGATGCCTCGAACAGCGTCCTGAATGTCACTTCCCACTTGCTTCTAGCGAAATTCCTTGCGAAATCTGTCAATCTATGCATGAAATTCACGGTGCGGGATAAACCGGAGCCGTGGAATCGTCAGCGGCATGATCGGCAGCCATGAACGTAACGGCGTAGAATCTGGAACGGTAATTGGCCTGTCCCAACTCTCATTTAGAGAGACAATTTCGTCTTGCAAGCTGGTAACGATAGATCAGAGCGGCGGCCACGCTATTGCGCCACGGAACGGACAACGTTGTCCAGGGCACGCGTGCCCGTTCGCACGTGTAAGGGTGTGTATGTGCGTGGCGCCGTCGCGACGGCCGGTTTTCCACTTCGGAAAGTCCAGGAGCCGTAGGGACGGGGACGAGGACGGCCGCGCACCCTGGTTCTTTAACCTTTGCGGAAGAACCTTTATTGGAAGTAAATTGCCAGCCGCCGCGATCTCGGCAGGCATGGATGAAAGTTATTGATCACTCGAGCGCGACACCAATGGCAGATTTTACGTTCCATAAAGATTAGAACGCCTGTCCCGAATGGCGCTTGGCCGGACGATTTTCTGCCCGATATAGGGTAACCAAACGACGAAACTTTCGGTGGAATGGCAGATCGATCGTGCTCGTATGTTCTCCTTGTGGTGTCCGCGGCGATTAATGAGGAGATGGTGTTGGACTTCGCGCTTCCTTCAGCTGTGCTTTCTTACGTTTACTTAAATAGTTCCCTGTGAACTGAGATGTAATTGACAGTTGGGCTGGGACTATTTGTCGAATTTTTCGGTATTCGAATATTCGAATAATTCAGTTGCTTAATTATTTAACGAATATAATTCGAATATCCAAGTATTCGAATACTATTCGAATATAGGTTCATTTGTCATGGTGAAATCTTGTAAGCTAATTTTAACCCACTTCATACCATACTATTCGAATACAGCAGTATTCGAATATAACAGTATTCGAATTGTATTCGAATAATTTAGTCGAAACATTCGAATACTGAAATATTCGAAGTTTATTCGTTGCACTCGAATACTCGTAAAATATTCGAATAGTTCCAGCCCTAGTTGACAGTAGTCTCCAAATTTTTTTTGTCGCATTCTTCAAGCATTCCTTTTCAAGTTCTACGTTTCATGGTACCTCGATAAAATGTTCTAAACGTTCAAAGAAACAGGGTGCCAGCGTCATCACCGATCTTCGTTGAGAATGATTAAAGAAGCAACTTTATTCCTCTCGGTTTCCCTCGGACGTGTAATAGCGACGCGAGGACAAGGCTGCCACCGACGCGTGAGAATCAATCGAAGAAAGTGCAAAGATATACGGCGAAACCAGCGATCGAACAAATCGTGGACGTTTTCCATTAACAGGGGATTTATATTCGCCGGCGATGGATCGAGTTGCGAGCGGTGGTCCACGCGCAACCCAGGACTTTTCCTACCCACCTCATAACGTATAAGGATCCAAGGCGTTTAGTACACGCGATCCGACTGGGGCTGGCGTAAATCACCCCGATAGGGAAGTGAGGCCGTACGATTCTGACCAGAAACGAGGAAAACCGGACGACAAAACGGCAGTTCGCGCCGGGACCGAGCCATTCAATTAAGTTTATCTCCGGCCCTTTCGTAGACGACCGCCACGTTCACATATATCAGCTTCCGCTGGAATCTTGCAACCTGACCACGTAGCCACCCTTCTCTTGTAGGACCTATCTGCACCGTTAAGGACACGCAGCCAGCCGAACGCAAAAGTGTCTAACCCACTGCATGAGAATCGCGGTGTATCTGGCTGATCGGTAATGTTTTCTACACCGGACAGCACATTTTCTCCAACTTCTTCTGTTGCATACCTACGAAGCGTCTGGAGTACCCCGGACTTGCCTCGAATTGTGTGCAACGGTGGTAGTCCTCTGGGATTGCAAAAGGTTCGTCTGACAAGGGGAGGGTTTTAGGCATTCGCCTCCGATTGCTTTGGTTTTTGGATATCTATGTTTTAAGGGCCCGAAAAATAAGATATACGTGGTTTTTTAATATTCCCCCGTTTTCATTTTTACGGGGTGAAACCATCACTCAAAGTTCATAAGAAGAGGTATAAAAGTTCCTATTGTTACTTTAAAAAATATTATACCGTCAAGGACCCAGTTCCTGATCACTTAAGATGCAAAGGGAGCAGTTTCTGATCAACCTAAAACATCTTACTACGAGCTATCAAATGTTTGCGTATAAATTTAAACATACTTCATAATTATTTAGTAATTTTTTAGAATAAATTTGTATCGTGATAAACTTGTTATTTGGTATTTATATACTAAAGTGATTAGGAATTGGGTTCTGATCAGGAACTGGGTCCTTGACGGTAACATGATATAAATTTCATTTTCGTGATAACTTGCTGTCTGGATGATGTTCTTGCTGTCAGTCACTTTTGTACCCCTTCTTACGAACTTTAAGGGGTGCTTTCACCCCGAATATGAAAATGGCCAAAATAAAAAACACGTAGGTAGCTATTTCTTATTTTTCAGTTCTCGGAAGCATATCCAAAAACCAAAGTATCGGAGGCGGACACCTAAAAACCTCTCCTTGTGAGTGAAGTGTGGAATGAGTATCGAGTAGTGAGTGTGATGGAGCTTTTTGAAATAAAGTTCTGAAAAATCGTAGCACGAAACCTCGTATAAATCAATAACAACTTCGATAGCACACATCGTTATCCCTCTCAAGGCTTCGGGAAGATATTAGTTGCGCGAAAGAATCATGGATTTCCTCCACGAAAGTATGTTCAACCGTGTCCAATGTTTCTTCCCCTTTCGTACCCTTATAACTCCCGCGTGTTTCGGTGCAAATGGTTACGTATCTTATCTAGCCCCTATACGATACACCTAGTTCCTTTCCTTTCCATTTCCCCGGTCCATTTCACCGTTCGTAAGTTCATTTTTCCGCGATATCGCCGTGGTCGTGCGTAAAATGGCCACTGGGCATCGCTTGAATTTCGAGCTTGCCCATAAAGCCACTTTAAAGCACGCGGAATAGGGAGGGGCTGTCCCTCTCGGATAAGGCAACTTCTCTCCAACGAGTGACCTACTTTTTCGAGGGATATCTACCATCTGGGCGGGAAGTAGACTACTTTGTAGATAGCCATCCGCACGTTCAAAGCCAGGAAGTGATGCAAATTTGACTTTGTTGTCGATGGCTTATCAGAAATGGTTCAGCATCCTGTTCAAAGAAAGAAACCTCCCCATCCTTGGGAACTCCTTGCTGAGGAAGATGAGCTTCTGAACCTTCCTTCGAGAATTCAAATTATCACCAGTAGAAAACATCTTTCGAAGAGACCATTCCTTCCAGCTTCAAATACCTTCGAAATCCGCATCCCGATTAATTACGAGAAAATTCATCCACAAAGGTTCGTCCAAAACGAGCTTCTATTGTTCGTTGGCAAAGTTCAAGGGAGAAGAACCGGGATGCTTCTTCAGCAGCAACAGCCTCGACAGCCAGTGGAAGACGAGGAGACTCGTGGCAGGGAGCCAGTCTGCCGTGAAGGCGATTCCGGCTCTTCTTAAAACTCACCCTCCACCCTTATACTTTCCCTTTCCGCTCGCAAGGGCCCTCCCTTCGCTTCTCAGTTAGGTTAATGGAACGCATTGCCGCAAACGGCAGGAAAGTTAAGGCCGTTTCCGATTGCAAATGGACCGAAGGCAAATCACACTGGCGACGCTCCGTCGAATTCCACAGCCGAGGGACGCGGGGCCACAGATAGCGAAAAAAATCTAGCTGCAGGGAATTTCAGCAACTCCCTCTGATGCCAGTCGCCGTTGTCGACCTTCCTTTAGCACGATCTCCGTTCGGTAAAAACCTTCACCCTTCCATCAGTCTAGATATGTGAATTTATTCAAGACAACCTTGCCATTCTTCCCGCACGGCGCCAAGAATCCAGTGCCTCCGCTAGATTCTTTCTCAACATTCCGTTCTGTTCTTCCTCCGATGCATTCTGACAGAGTGAAGTCTACGCAGAGAACACTGAAGAATAAATGTCACAGAAAATACAAGGTACCTTTTCTGCGTCTCTCTGTCATGTTTTGAATTAATCCGGCAAGGTTCTTTTCGAGCGGAAAATTCATTTTAAGGTCGTGCTAAAGGCAAGGGAAATATCAATCTTTGCTCGCTTAAGAGTCGCCGCGTTCCGACGCTTTGAAAAGAACCAAAGGGGAATTCAAGTACGCGCGCAACGCGGTATTTATCTCGCCGAGCAAAATATCGGGAAAGGGCGGAAGAGGAAGCGGGCGGCTAGGGAAAAGCAAAGACGAAGCCTCCCTGACGCGCCGGAATGAAATGCTCCCGGTTATTGCTTGTTTATTCCGTTGTTTTGCATGCCACGACAGACAGCGAGGAACGCGTTTCTAACGCGGACTGCATTTCGTCCTCCTTCTACGATCCTGCGCGGCAAGAATCTTTCGCAATTCCCCTTTCAGATTTTTCAGATAGAAGGTGACTAGGTGTCAGGGTGGAGCTTATTCTTCAACTATGAAAATATGATCTTCTCACCATCTCAATTTGTTCCTTTCTATAAAAAATTAAATCGAGCAGAACATGAGCACGATTGATCTATATTTAGGGGTAGCTCAATGATGGTGAAATTTCCAATGTACACCTGTTACATGCACACTAACAAGGAGGGTATTTTAGGTGTCCGCCTCCGATCATTTTGATTTTTGGATATGTTATAGAGGACCGAAAAATAAGAAATACGTGTTTTTTTATTTTTCCCCGTTTTCATATTTGGGGGGTGAAAACTGCGTTCAAAGTTATTATGTATTATTTAAACAAATGGACTTTTTGAAAATCTGGCGAGTCAGTCATATTTCGCATTCAAAGACACAAAATTCGTCCATTGACACTATGACACGTATCTCTAATAGTTCTCGAGATATTCCACAAAAATGATTTTTCAACCCTAACTTTGAACGCAGTTTTCACCTATATTTAGAGTGTTCCATGCCTTTCTATATAATTATCATGCACATTGGAAATTTCACCATCATTGAGCTACCCCTAAATATAAATCAATCGTGCTCATGTTCTGCTCGATTGCATTTTTTATAGAAAGGAACAAATTGAGATGGTGAGAACATCATATTTTCATACTTGAAAAATAAGCTTCACCCTGAGCTCCAGCCTACTAGGTATGCGCCGAATATTTAGCGCAGAATTTTTAGCCGTTCATCGAAACGCTGGTGAATTATTGCAGGGTACATTTCTGATAATTCGACTTTGGCCATGTTTCTGCTTCCTACTATGTATTCGCTCTTTACGCGTGTTCTTCCCGTTTCGCTTCCACGGACGTCGGGTCATTTGTTTCGCACACGAGTCGCTCGTTCAATTATTGGTATTCAATTACACCCACCCCGATTCTTTTCCCGCGATCGGCCGCGTGGATTTTCATTTATTAACATCGAGCGTGTAACGGCGTTCAATTAACCACTGTCGTTAACGCGGAATCTTCCCAGCCCCCCCCGGGGTGTACACCTAATTTATACCGATGTTCCCGCGGATATTCGTTAGCTCGCGGGATCCGCGTGTGGCCCGCGAGTTAGAATTCTAATTAAACGCTTTAATTAACGTGACGCGTGCAGTTCATTAGAGCACCACGCCTGCTGGTGTCCCGGTCGTAAAAATTTTTCATAAAACGCGAAAAACTCGGCGGCAGCGTGCAACAGAAATCGCGCGCTACGGCATGACGATTGTAGTTAAGGCGAGTCGTTCCACGACGCTTTCGAATCGCGGTAATTTGCATACGCAACGCTCGTAACGGGCAAAACGGCCGTAACTGCTTTGTTTTCAGCCAAGTTCATGCTTGAGGCGCTGGTCGGGACGATTTAAAGAATCGCGCTTAATTGGATTCGATTAAGCCTCGAGCTTCGCGTGCAAGGGTTTGGGCAGGACGAAGTTACTTGGGAAGTCCCTTGAATTCTACAGAACAGTCTATGTATTAAGGGGTCGCTCTAGTGTGACGGCCTGAGAAGAAGGCAATACTTGGCATTTCTTTTAAAGGGAAAACGTTACATTGTACTAGTTAAAAAACTTGATGTCTATTTTTGTACACACTTAGGCAACATTTAAAAAAAAATCAATTTTCTGGACGATTAAGAAAAATCAAGAATATCTTTAATTTATAATTATGTAACTATCGTTGGGCCTACGGCAAACGAAACATATCGATAAATAACGAAATAGGGTAAACCATCCAGTAATTGACCGCATACCAGTGAAAGACCATTAGGCAAAGAAATGTCAATTATAAATTTAAAAATTATTATATGTTGCACTTTTAATATCCGATATTTTTAGTTACGCGTATTAAACAAACATTAATAAGTACAATTCTTATTAAAAGTATGCGGTCATTTACTGGGCTTCTCATTTAACAGTTCGGTCATTCACTGGTTGGTTTACCCTAGCGGCGTTTGAAAGAAAAGCTCCTGATTTCTGCGAAAAAAATGATAGTATTTTTAGTGCGAAAAGTTTATTTTAGCAAACATTGGCTTGATTGTAGGCCGAACGAAAATATTGTATCCCACAAACATATTCTATCATATCTCAAGTGGATTAGTCCGGAAGTGTTTCAGAAATCGTGCGCGCTAACTTTGAAAATACTGTTTTGGGAAACGCGTTTAAAGTTTTAGGTACTGTCTTTTTTGTTTATTATTTTTAAATGTTGTCTTAATATGCACAAATATGGATACGATGTTTTTAATTAATATAATTTGCGGTTGGCTCTTAAAAAATCCCAAATATCGCATTCTTTTGAGGCGGGCATTATAAATTTTACTGCTTATTCTGCACACCTATGACTCTCGCAGGGACTACAACCAAGTATTTTCATTGAGTCTAACCTACTTTTAAAATCGAAAATAGCAAAAAAGCCGAAAAAAATTTCTTGCATTTTGTCCGCCATTTTAGTAATTTCGAAAATAAATCACTAATTATAGTCTGAGCAATATCGACAGTCATACTGATTAAGAATCTGTTTGGATTTTTGGGTTCAGCTAAGTCTAACAACTGAAATCGCCTGCACGAGCGAGACATGAATTTTTAAACATTTCATCAAGACCGCTTTCAAAAGCATTTTAAAAGCAATAATTTTGTTACTTTTATGTTTTTTATATACTGTAGAAATGTAGGCAAATAAATAGAAAAAAGTTTCATTCCATTATTATAATTATTTTCGTCGCAATAAATTCCTGAAAATCGCTGAATTTATCGGCGCGCTAATCGGAATGACCCCTTCAAGCGAATTAATAAAATTATCCACTGTACTGAACGATACTGTGCAATACTTCGATCTAGTTCAAACGAAAAATATGAAATTTTAATATTTTATCTTTAACGTTTTATTGCACATGAGAATAATTTACCTAATACAAGTTTGGCAAAGCTAAAAAAGAAATGAAACAATTCAGATATCGACCGTATTTTTAGAATAAACAATTAAGTTGTTTCGTTGTTTAACACTTTTTTTACGCTCTGTGGGATTTCAACGTTCGAAAGATTTTTAAACCAATTATTATTATCAGAAGTGTTATTGTTGAACGATATAAAACCATTATGGTCACAGTTTGATAGAGGCTAGAAACAATAGTTTTAACAGTGACCATAATGGTTTTATATCGTTCAACAATAACACTTCTGACAATAATAATTGGTTTAAAAATCTTTCGAACGTTGAAATCCCACAGGGCGTAAAAAAAGTGTTAAACATCGAAACCACTTAATTGTTTATTCTAAAAAAGAGAGTGTAATTTGGGCAAATAGTAAGGTCCATCGAAAATCCTGCTTGACACTTAACCTTTCACTCCAATCGGACGTAAATTATCAATATTTTTACACGCGTTAGAATATTTCCCGATGGAGCAGCACAGAAGTGGTGATTAAACGGTACCGCCAGTCTCATTATCGCCTGGGTAGATATCGTCAAGTAACCTGCATTAAGCGTCTAAAGTATTTTCGATGTTACCCATCTATCACAGAGCCAGCGGTTATCTCGGATAAATGGACCCCGGATACGATGATTCATGAAAAGTAACTGTAATTAGGAATGAAGGAAATTTTAACGCGCCGAACACCGCGTGCAGCTGATAGCATCGTTGCATTTGCATTTCGCAGGGAATTCGCGCATTAGACGGTATCTCGGAGCGAACGAAAGTGTCGGGCCTCGTTTCGGTTAATGCACCCAGCGGAAGATTGCGGACCATTATTAATAATATCGATAAATCGCGGAGAGTTGTTCCGTGTTCGCGGAGTGCTAGAATACGGACGATTATCCGTGGCAGATATAAATCAATTGATTCAATCATTCATCCGCAGGCGTGTGGAAATGTTTCGATGGTTTTTACTCGCGAATTTATTAGGGCAGAAGTGATGCACTGATATCGGCTTTGAAATTCACTTACAGTAAAGTTATATATTCAGTGCGGAGCAGATAGTGTCTGATAAATGAGCAAGTGTACTACTAGCAAGTTTTCGGAAAATTAATTCTGTTGCGCGGCGTTCCATAGTAATTTCCTATACGTTGATAGGATCGATTCTATCAGGGGAAAGGGTCCCTGACGAAACGAAATTTTCTACGGGAAACGGTGCACATAATTGGCAATATCGTTGCATTAGCATCCCGACAAGAATTCACGCAGAACAATATCTGGCCCAGCGAAACGGCATTTCCTTAAGGGCCGTGCTTTTTCGGCCCTCATCCTTCGTTTCAATTCACTTTCACGGGCGGTTAATTCGGAGAGAATGCGCTTTGTCTCCTTCCTTTTCCCGCGGAATCTACAAAGCGGGGTTTTTGAATTCGGCCCCCGACAATCGTCCCCGCAATTTATTGTCTTTCCACTAATGAATTAGTCTTGTCCGTTATGAGTGTACAGAAACGTTCGCGTTCTCTTGCAGAGATGCGGGGTACTGGCGTCTTTGGAGGAATAATTCATTATCATGCGATTTGTTTAAAATAATATACTATGATACAGTATGAAATAATGTTCGGAAATTATAAAACAGCATAAACTTGGGGTAGAGGATAAGATAAATTCTGGAATAGTACGACCTATTATAATAATGGATATGAGGAATGTGAAGGCAATGTTAACTCTTTTTAAAATAGAATACTTTCAGCCATCCTTAAAAAAATGTCAGGGAAACTTAGAACACGAGCTTGCTTAAGAAGTCCATAGCACGAAATAGTTCCGGAACGATTTAAACATCGTCGAAAATTGCCTGACAGTGTTCGCAGCAGTTTCTTACGTTCCAGCAGCACCGAAATGCACGTGGAAATTCAAATAACGTCAGTGGGATTCTTGAAGAAGTTGCGGGAAACTCTCTTATCGACAGTTACCAGAGGACTTCTTTAAACTTTCTCCCTTTTTCTCCGAGGAGAAAAGCTCGCGACGAATACGCGCCAAGGATAATCCAAGATGAGACGGGGAGAAATGAAATTTAATTGAAAAGTACGACTTTTGTGTTCTTTCCTCTCAACGAATAATAGCCTCTTAATCTTTATACAGAGCCAGAGTCACGTCAACACTTCATTAAGCATATTCCTTTTATCCTAAAAAGCATTTAAATAAAAATTTCTCTGAAAGCAGATTAGGTATTGTCCGAAATACCTTCAGGAACCTATGCTGTATTAAAACTAAAATTTCCCACGAACGTATCGAACTTCCGAAATTCCCCCGTGTACGATTGAAATTTTACCCAGAAGCCAGTATGAATTAAATAGAAACCGGCGGGACAAAACGACGGTGTCTAGCTTCTACTCGACTCCATTCAGCGGGCCGAGATAAGAACCGAATCTCCCTAATTCTCACGCTGATTTCCAATTTGGATGGAAATTCGGTAGATCCGATCTGGAAAAGTGGAAGTTTCGCGTGTCGCCGAAAATTGTGCCGGTTCTTCGTGACTAAGGAACTTTCCGACCAACTTCCTCTCCACATAGTTCCTATCAATTTCAAACTAAGAACGTACCCCTAATCTCGACCAGCGATTGACCCACGAAACTACAATTGCCATCATTAAATCTGCTGAATAATTACACGGAGAATGAGCCCGTTATCGCCAGCAGCCGAAACTGCGAATCTGCACGGAATGACGTGTCCTCCGTCGCTCGGCCACCAAGCTTCATCGGGTTTTCGATTTAAACCGAAGTCGCGGCAATCAATCTCGCCGCGTTCGCGGAATCGTTCAAGCCCCGATTCATCACGCGGTCCATCGATGGGAAATAAATAATTTTAACGCTAGAACCGGGGGAGGGAGGGGGGTGGGGGAGGGGGGCACCGGTCTCCACCGGCGGCTGCTGCGAAAGCTGCATAAATCATGCGAGATTACACCGGGTAGTGTATTTCCCGCTTTTCCACTCGTTGCCCGCGGTTGTTTTTGTCACGATACTTTATAGGCTCGCAAATGGGGAGGCGGTGGAAAAGGGCCCCGGCCACGTCAGGAGCAGGCCAACAACGGCCCTGTCGTACATCATCCTCCACCCGCCGCGCGATCTCGCCCACGAATTCGAATCGCGCCCCGACGCCGCGGATGTTTGGCACAGAAACAGATTAAAATGGGATAAACGGGATTATATCTGGGGCGCCCCGCCGCAGCGGCGAATTTATGCGTCCCCGCAAGACGCATGGGTGCTCCAACCGCTCTCCCTTCTTACGGACCTCGAACACTGGCCGTGGGAAATAGAACCGCCTGGGTTTCAACTACTTATTTCGGAAATCACGGTCTGAGAGGGTCAGAGTTTCTTCAAGGTTAACAGTTGGAGGTTAAAGGAGCAACGCCATGGTGATAGGAAAAAAAATGGTAGAGTAACTTTAAAGGTGATTTTAAAGAAATTTATGAACTTTAAGCATAAAGAAGAGAAAAAAAAGAACAAAAACACGTTTTCGAAAAATATTGACTTTGAAGGAATGGCGAGCATTTTAATTTTCTCATCATCTTGAATTTTTTAGGAAAAGGATTGTTTTCAAATGTCTACTAATAAAAATCAATATTTTTTCGAAATATTGGGTACTTCTCTCTAGGGTATGTGTCCCAATTACGGAGCCTTTCTATTAAAATTATCAATGAAACAAAATTCATGCATAAATAAACGTAAACAAATTTTAAAACGACAATTTTAATATGTATTTATAACAAAATGCGTAACACGCTTTCGGTGAATTAATAGCATTTCTTGCCCAAAACCTTAACAAATGATGTACCGAACTATTTCAAATAAATCAATTATAAACACTGCGTTCATCGTATAAAATGCATATTATATCCTATCAAGGTTTAATGTAATTAAAAAAAAAATAAATTCAGCATCTACAAACTTATTTGTTTTTACTTTTAAGTTAAATTCCGTAATACCGTCAGATTTTCAATCTTGTCTGTAATACGGAGCCTCGAAGTCGGAAGCGCAGTCTTTGTCATAACCTCATTTTTGTTCCAAGCTGTCAAAAGCAGGGAGTCGAGACCGAAGCAGAAACCGAATTTCCGACCGGTCGCGACCGGTCTAGCGACCAGTAACCGAAGCGAAAAGGGACCGATATTGCGACCGTAACGGTGAGAGGTTGTGAAGGGCGACCGAAACTCCAGACCGATTGCCTCTCGACCGGGAATCTCAGACCGAAGGCATGACCAGTCCGCCGACTGGTCGGTTGACCGGTCGCAAACGGTCGCAACCGGTCGCAACCGGTCAGAACCGAGGTTTCTGTTCCTCTCGATAAATTACGAGTCGGAGCAGTTCGGAGCGGTTCGGTTCTGTTCGGATCGGTTCAACCTAGGTGAATAAGCCGGGAAGGTATGGATGCTGTTCCTGTCGCTCACACTGTTTGTCACTCTCGTGACGGGTTTGTTGATAGCAAAACTTTTGCAGTTATTTGTTACTGTAACACTGTCCATTCCAAAGTATGTCGATCTGCCGAGATATTATTGCATTTCAAACACTAGTTATGTATTATTTTAGTAGAAGCAGTTAATATAAATAAATTATTGTTAATATACAAATAACAAGAAAATGACTGAAAATATAATTCTTCATGTGATTATTTTATAAGTATGTCCAAGTGTGGAAAAAAACAGAAGATAGGAATGTATCGCGCGAAATTTATATATATCGTCATATCTTCTACAATTATTTATTAATCAGTGTGAAAATTGGTGAAAATCTTCCTTGTATATTAAGGAAAAATTTTGTCGCGATATATTATATTTTCAATCATTTTCTTGTTATTTGTATATTAGCAATAATTTATTTATATTAACTGCTTTTACTAAAATAATACATAACTAGTGTTTGAAATGCAATAATATCTCGGCAGATCGACATACTTTGGAGTGGACAGTGCTACAGTAACAAATAACTGCAAAAGTCTGCTATCAACAAACCCGTCACGAGAGTGACAAACAGTGTGAGCGACAGGAACAGCATCCATACCTTCCCGGCTTATTCACCTAGGTTGAACCGATCCGGACAGAACCGAACCGCTCCGAACCGCTCCGACTCGTAATTTATGGAGAGGAACAGAAACCTCGGTTCTGACCGGTTGCGACCGTTTGCGACCGTTTGCGACCGTTTGCGACCGTTTGCGACCGAGAGAAATTCTCTCTCGAGTTTCGGTCGAGAGAAAACTCCTGACCGCTCTCGCTCTCTACTTCGGTCGAGAGACCCGTAAATGCCATATTGGTCGGTCTCACTGACCGCGACCGCGACCGAAACCGAAATTCTATCGGTCTCGACTCCCTGGTCAAAAGTGAAGCGCGTGTGTGGTTCTGAATAAATGTGCATAATAAACACGAATCAGCCTCCACAAAAAAAAGTTTTTTATATAATAATAATATAATAGCTATTTCATAAAAGCTAGGTTAGGAGCGACATTCACAGGTACCAAAATGTGGACAGGCTCCATATAATGGGGGGGGGGGCTCCGTAATAGGAACAAAAGCAGATGTTTTTGTTTAATTAAATACATTACAAAGATTTAATTTTGTTACTTAAAAAAAAGTCCTTCATAAAGAAGAATTGTTCACCAACAGATATTGATTTTCAGAATATGAAATTCATGTAGCAGTATTGTTTAATTAATATATGATTACGCAAACTGGCTTAAACCATCCGTAATTGGGACACATACCCTAGTCTTTAGAGTGTAGATTGCAAAACATTTTGTCTTTTTGTTCTAGGTCCAACGGTGTGGACGTGAAAAATTCCACCACCGCATTTTTTGTTAAAAAAATCTAAAAAAAAATGCTTTTTTTTGTTCTTCTTTATGCATATCAGAAAGTACTTATATCTTATGTTACGTTTTCAAAGTTCATAAATTTCTTTAAAATCGCCTCCAAAGTGATCCTACCATTCTAGCCTATCATCGTGACGTTACCTCCTAATTTCACTCAAGATTAAGGGTCTGAGGGGTGGAACACCCCCGAGACTTGGATGTCAAAGCTTCAAACTTTTCTGAACCTCGAAGATTAAGCGCTCATTTTTTAAAGCTCAAATGAAATCTCCCGACAGGCATGAAAGAATGGCCGCGCTCCGTTCCCGTAATAACAGCGGAGCAGATTGTTCGAGGCGTTCGAATTTCAGGGAGATTCTCGAGGTATCGCGTTGCCGCTGGTGTTTCGCCGGCTAGTGCGGCGGATGATCCGCAGAGCTGTGCGAGATAATTCAGCGGATTCCGCGAGGCCGGGCCAGACAAGCCAGACGGAAGCGATTACAGGCTTTAAAGGCGCGTCGCGGTCGAAATGACATAACACGGAATAAATCGGAGGAAAGGGGAGAGGGGGCGATTACGGTTACGTTGCACGTAGTGCTTCGGGTGTACGAAGGGTTCCTGTTATCTGACACGAATTGGCGACGCAGTGTCGGATGTAACGGTAGCAGACTACGCAAGCATCTTGAAAGCGAGTACGGAGACCGGTGTTCTTCACTTTACTCACCTTGTTGATCTGTCGTTGTAACTTCGTGATGGTCGCTCGATCGCGTTGCGCTGCCACCCGTTCCGCCTGCAACGCCTGCTCCAATTCTTGCACTCGTTCCTCCAAACTTTCCTGAAACAGCGGATAAACAACGGTTAAATACAACAATAAGCGCTTCGCGGTGGGCAGGGAATTCGTATCAACGGAAAAGAGGATGGCTCTGTATGGAGTTCGTTGTCAAACAATGTGTAACGAGATACGATAAACTATCTGTAGCCTCGGGGAGGAACGTTCATCTCGGATTACAGCATGACTAAGACAACGAGCGCCAAGTGCCTTATGACCACAACAGTAATTGCTTCTCCTGCTTCTTGGAGGAATGCTCTCTGCGGCGAGATTAGTGGATTTTGCCCAAAATCTACTGCCAGCTCGGTTTCCGGGCGTCGTTATGGCAACCGTGGAGCAGATTTATCAAAACGATTAATAGAGACGCCCAGCCGGCGGTTTACATAATGCGAACGGATAGTCGAACGACTAATCACTCTGAATGATCTAGGTTGACATATTTGTGCCGCTATCTGCACCTGCAGCTCTGGGCGCTCTGGGAGGCCGGGAACAGAAGCTTCGCTTTAATATGAAGAGTCAGGGGAAAACAGGGAATGTCCATTTTTGGGGGTTTTGCGATTTGTGACATATTTCGTTGGCGGCAACGTGTCGAGTCACAAAGGGTTAAAGATTTAGTATACTGGTTAAAACGAGGAAATGTCTACTCTGCACTGGAAGAAAACCCTTTGCCTAAGCAGGAGCTTCGAGTTGAAGCAAGAAATTATTTCAGATGAAAATTGTATAAGATAATTAAATTTATTGAACCTTGTTTCTTTACTGACGGACTAAGCACTGAAGTATCAAAACTTAATTTTCTGGATAAACCTGTTTTTTTTTTCTCATTACTCTTCATGTTACGTCTGTTTTGAGAAGAAGAAGCAAGCGAACTTTGGCACCGTGAACAACTTGAACGCTGGCGATGAAGATTGGATTAAACTCGCGTTGGAATTGCACTCTGGCCTAGGAACTTTGAACCCTTAAATCTCTTCGACCTCCGAACCTCTCAGTTGGTGGAACTCTGCGAAAGTCACTGCCCAGGCTCTGTCGCCTATTGGTGTACTCTCGCTGTTTTACAATATAAAACACGCTCTTACTATTTATTACGCAATCAACCTTGCGAACACTGCATGGATTAACGAACGTTCGAAAAACAACAGGATGATAACGACAGCATAAGCTGGACACGGTTCCGTGGCTTGAAAACCTTTCGGAGTTTATGGAAACATTCAGCGTTGCCCGGTTCGCAGCTTTTCCCGCCGGTAAAAGCGTGCAAGCCACGGAAGAGCAGTTTGAACGGGCACGGGGTCGTGGTATTTCTCGGTTTTGGGAATCCGAATCGCCCATCCGCGTTCTCGTAATCTCTAAGTACACGTACAGCGTGATCTCTCGAGGAACTTTAAGCCCCTGTTAAGGCAGCTTAAAACTCGAGCAACAGGAATTACGGGTAGGGAATATCCCGCTGAAAGTTACAGGGAAAGTTCACAGCTCCCGTTGCGTTCCTGGCCGCGAAAGTTAATTGAGAAACGGTCGACCGTAAGCTTCCGATCTATGCGCGATTCGGGATCGAACCGGCAACTGCTCCCTGAGATAACTCGGCGAACCAGGGGCTTACATACGACGCGGAGAACCACCATTTTTGCGTTTCTGTTCCATAAAGTATAAAGGATCCACGGTTTCGAGAGGAGCACGCAGATCTACTGGAATATGAAAGTATCGTCGCGGGCAAATTTGAATTGGATGACTCTCAATTATCTAGAAAAGGGTAGAGGAAGTGCAGTATATTTGGAATACCAGTTTGTTTAAGACGAATAAAAAATTACGATAGAGGATGGGAACAAATAAAACTGCATAAAGTAATTGAAACTTTGGTTTGAATGAAAAATGACAAGAAGTATCGATTTCGTTCAGGTGCAGGTAATTTTGAATACCGGTATTTCAATTTGCCTTCAGTTTATAAACTTAAACAAATCCTCCGAACTGCTTCCTTGTTTTGTATGTGTTTACCGTTGCCATTTCTAAAATAAAGATATCTTGAGGAGATATGCATAACAGTAAAAAATGTAAAAATGGCGGTTCATCCTCAAATGTCATTAATGAACAGGTCATTAGCCCCTATAATTTACGGGGTTACAAATTAAATAGCATTAGTAGTTTATTAGATACTAAATTACCAACAGTATTCCAAATATGCTGCACTTCCTCTACTAGAATTGCTTGCGTTCGAAGTTTGAATAGATTTAGCAGAAAATACACCAAAAGACACACTGTCAGCTTGAGTTTTACCAAACAGAGTTACACCCCTATTTAGTTGCACCCTCTCTGTTTGACAAACGAGACAGCTGTGAATGTATCGCCACGGAAAATAGCGGAGCGTTCAGGAAGTATATAATCCGAATTTTCCCCAATAACGAATTCCTCTCCAATTTAGGTGTACGCCAAGGCATTCCTGATTATCAAAAGCGCACATTGGGACCATCCGAGCGGAATGGTAATGAGTGCCGGTCTCTGAGGGCTGTTGGTCGCGATTTGACCATAAGTATCGGTGCAATCCATTAGATTCGAGGCGGCGGCGACGGTTTCAGGGGTCCTCGAGGCACCCAGCAACGCGCGGCCAGGGGGGGGGGGGATGATTCGTATGCGGGGGCACGTAGCTGCAATTCACCCTTTCTAACCCCTCGGCGAGTCCACGTTTTAGTACTCCACACGCCTGGCTATTGTTTGTCGCGAGCGAACGAAATTATACCGGGTGTACCGCGCGCACGCTAACCGCGCCACCTGACCACGCGCCACTCGTTCAATTCGACGAAAATCATTTGCTAAATTTGCCCGCGAATTCCCGCGTTCGTTAGCGATCCGCTGATAAGACACGTTGGCTTGGGGTAGAATTTGTGGCACGTTGGTGCGATAAAGTAACGCGTGGAGAATAAAAAGTTTGCGTATAACTCGATTGTGTGCGACGTGATTGTTTATCCCCTTAAATGTATTAGAAATTAAATGGAGGATTGGAATACGGGTAGATGGAGATTCTAGGGAATGTACGGAAGGGTCGCTTCTTTCTAGAGTTAATTCGCAATACACCCCGTATACACGTGCAAGGATTTCCCTGCCCGCTCGCGTGTACTTGTAAATCTGTATTAAAGGCTCTCCAGAATGACCGTGGCTGACGTTATCGGGAAAGTATTGGTTTTCCTCGGATTAATGGCCCGCCCTGCGTCCTGAATAATTATGAACCCGTCAGGCTAGGATAAACAAGAAACGATTTAAAGCTCGGCTCCTTTGGCCGTAACTTTTGCAAGGAGTCAAGATTAAGTGTCTCCTATTCTTGCCTTTCTGAACTTTCACTCTTCCTCCTCGTATAATTAGCGATATCGAAACGAATGCCAATTATCCCGGCGCTATAAAAACTCAGCGCGCCTCCTTTCAATCACCAGCTTCGTCTAATATCAACCAACTTTATTATCAAACCATTATCCACTCTAGCACAAAGTATTTCTCTTACAACCGCTAATTCATCATTCTCACCTCGCAATTGGTTCGTTCCTACCCTGTCAAGAATTTCTTCGCCGATTCCCAAGGAAGTACGAAATTACGGATTTCGCTCGCCGATTAATTAAATCCGGCGGGCATCCGCGCCAGAAACAAGACGTATCGGTTTTCGGTGCACGCGAACAAGTAGACCGGCCCGCGCAATTATAACAAGCTGGCCCCTGTGTAACTAGCCTCTGTCTTGGGGTGAACCCCTTCACGATGGGCGAAAAGGGGGCCGAGGACAGTGTGCGCGGGATCCATTGGAAGACCCATAGAATTAGTACAGGGACTTCCGGGACGTCATTTAAAGTACAGAACCGCCGCGATGAGCCCACTCTATATGCAGAGATTCCGTTAAATTGCAAACGCCCATTTTCCAGTGAACAGGGAGGTGAACGAGAACAAGGGTAAGGTCTCGGGTCCGCGTCGCCCTCGAGTAATCAGACGGTTAACTCGATCCCTGGAACGTTTACGGGACGACAGCTCGAGCCGATTTTCTTATGCCCCGGAGAAAACCTCGCGTCTGCCATCCTCCCCCCTCCCACCTCAGTCTCTCTCTTTCTCTCCTCCTCCCGGCCCCGTGCCTCTCCCTCCCGCGACCCTCTCCTCGGGGAATGTTAATTTCGGCAGAATGAATTTATTCGATTTGCCGAGAAAAGATTAAATCTCGCTTGAAGGCGCATCAGACGCGCACCCGCGAACGATCGATGAAACGGGAACGGCTGTCACCTGAGCCTCCGCCACGTGGATGCGGCCGTGCTCCTTTTCGAGGAAAGAGTCCAAGGTGAACGTACTCTTATCTCGGTCCTCTTCCTCGCCGAAATGAAAGTCGCGCGGATTGTGGAGTATGAAATGGAATTTCGGTTTGTCACGCATGACAGTGAAATTAGGATCTGGCTGGTTAAATTTTTGTATGGGGCCTTTGTTTCGTCATTTCTAGCAATGCGTCAAAGGGCTCTATCGATCCGACATCTATTAAAAATTTTACAGAGTGAGAAAGGTAAAAGAATGGTTTTTGGCGAATATTTAAATAGTTATCTATCAGTTCTACGGCAAAATAGTTAGCATGAAATTTGTAGCTTAGGAAATTGTCTACAAAGAAGGTTGTATGAGTTTTTTTCGTAGGGGTAACCATTTTCATGTATGACGGCTTACAAAGTTTCAACCCCCATACTTTTGACAAGGGAAGATCCCGAACTCGGCAATTCAAAAAATTATGAAACTTTGTCAATATGTAGGGGTGTCCTCTTGAGTACAACACACTTTTGGTTGCTGCCCGAATTTACTGTAAGAGGGTGAAATTGACCCCTGGAGAGTTTCCGATTTTGTGTTATTACTCGCGAATTGGAGGAGGTAGGAAATAAGTTTTCAGGAAAAAGTTGCTTCTTTTAATTGGGACTATTATTTGGTAAGTTACAGTTCGCGAGTTATAACACAAAATCGGAAAATAGCCGGATTTTCAGGGGTCAATTTCACCCTTTTAGAGTGAATTTGGGGAGCAAGAAAAATTGCATTGTACTCAGAAGTACATCCCCTGCATATTCACAAAGTTTCAGAATTTTTTGAATTTCCTAGTTTGGGATCTTCCCTTATCAATAGAATGAGGGTTGAAACTTTGTAAGCCGTCATACATGAGAATGGTTACTCCTACGAAAAAACTCATACAACATTTTTTGTAGACAATTTCCCGAGCTACAAATATTCTAATAACTATTTTTGCCGTAAAACTGATAGATCAAGAGATATTCGCTAAAAACTGTTTTCTTTTTACCTTTGGTGCTCTGTAAATTTTTTAACAGATGTCGGGTTGACGGGGAATTTTGACATATTGTTTAAACCGCGAAAGTAGAGGCCCCATATAAATATGTATCTTGCTGGGAATTATCCCCCAGATTGGCTATATTTCCATCTAATTTCGCCGGACTAATTAACAGGAGAGCGCGCACGTCGGAAAGTGACTCGCGAACGCGCGAGGTGATTTAATAGACTTTCAGCGCGAAATATGATCGCTTTGCATACGCAAGAGGTCGCGGGCCGAAAGGAAGGGTGTCCTTTGCAGCGCGCCAGCCACTTACTACGGAGCGACTTACCCCAAAGACGACAACGGCTCTTTGGTGTCGAAATACGTGTGAAGCATTCGTGCCTCTAAATGCGACCGCCTTAGGGTAAGATCTCTCGTTCCCCCCTCCCTTTCCCGCCTCCTCGCCGCCCGGTCGTCTTTCACTCTTCCCACCTCTGCATGCTACGGATACACACCCCGTGCATCCTCCATCAAAACGTGTTACCATAAATCTTAATGAACTTGGAGGATTTACGAATCATTTATACATGTTGCACGAGACGCTTGAGGAGATTAAGTGAACCGGTGAAACGGAATATCACGACGAACCACATAACTGGTCGAGTTCCGAGCCGCTTTCTGTAATCTTCTTGCTGCTCCTACTGCGAACTTTCTTTGATTAATTCATACATTTCGAGTGGCACTTTGCAGACATACCGCGCCTTTGGATCCTCCGAGCTTCAATGATCGTTGCCGGACGAAACTCGTAATCAACCGTGGTCTAATTGACCAGTTGGGGATCATTAAAGCAAAGTGTATATCTATACAAATTCATTGGACAGTTCGAGAAACTGTTGAACACGCCGATTTTGTGAAAAATATTTGACACGTATTTTTCATTATTGAAATTATCCATGTTGATGTGGCGAAAAGAGAACCTAAAGTTGGGGGTCGAAAACATATTTTCTGAAATTTTCCAAAAAACTGAGCAGGGGTTTGGATTCGTCTTTAAAAAACTCACGCTTCAAAAAAAATTGTGCTTGGCCTAATAGTTCTCGAGATCGTAACAAAAATACGTGTCAAATATTTTTCACTTTATTCTGCAAATCAGCGTGTGCGAGTTCGATATTGAGCTCTGAAATGTTTCAGTCAAATTAATCAACGGAATATATCGGTTCCACTTGCCACGTGAATAGTTTGTCGCGAGAAAATAATTTTTAACAGCGAAGTATCTCGAGATTCCACTTTCAACAGCCCCCGAATAATAATGGCGTTTCCATCGCTCGACGCCGTTAATCTCAGCGTTTCCCGATGAATTATTAGCCAGCCCTGTGATGTTCTGCCAGATGCGAGGCACGAAGGTGCGAAATCAAAGCGACATTTGTGTCGGCGACACGTGTTTTTAATTTCCGCGTGGAAACGCGCGCGAGAAACACTTTAAAGTCGGGCTCGAAACCGACGTGGATAGCTCAGCCCTCGCCCTCGTAAAGTTCGCTCCACCCTCACAGGTACAGCTAATGAAAATCGAACCATCAAGAACGCAAACTGGCTTGTTTCGTTTGAGGGATTTCCCTTTGAGTTATGGGCAAAGAGTTAGAAGTAAAACTGCCGCGACTAGGTTCAACGAAATTGCTCATGCTGAAGAGGAAGGCTCTTTTGCAACAGTTGCTGGCAGACAAGCAATTTAATACTACTTTCAAAGCAAGTTAGAATATTCTTGACGACGTTGAAAGCGAAACAAACCCTGCACAAAATTTCAAGATCCACAGGATCTTCGCAGCAGGTTTCTCTACCGAATCTCCATCGATCCAAATCCCTAAGTCCACACAGTTTCTATTCATCAGCTTTTCCGCGCCCCCTATAACCCACAGAATCCTAGAATACTCTCCAACGCTATCTCCTGACCGCGGCTTTCTTGCTCGCAGTAAAATTCGCTCCTTAATCCAGAGGTTACCGTAAGAGCTCGCTGCGCGATCGAACTTCCTGCTGGCGAGATCGTACATTAGATTTCAATTACCCCCTGGCAATCTCGCCGAAGATCAAATAATTCAGCTCCGATTAACGGCCAGGCAATTATAATATTACGCGCGCGGGCATCCAGAGCCTCCCCCCTCTTTCTCCGCCTTTCTCCCCCGATAACGATTCGGATTACGATTTAGTTACGAAGCAGCGATGAATAGGACACAAGCGGAGGGGGAGGTGGCCGCAATTACGGCGATTATGGTATCAAAGCGGTAGTGTATCTGGAATGCTGATTGCCCCGCCGTCCAAGATTCAGCGCCGCCTTTTAATGCTCCTGGTGCAGTCTTTAATGCGCGTACACCACCGGCGATTTATTATCCGCCGGTTGACACGTTGCTATAATTTACCGCTACATTCGCGGAATATTCCTTGGGCCTCGGGTACCGCGGAAAATGCGAAACAAACTGGCGATCCTGCTTCGTATCCCGCGGCCGACCCTACGCTTAATCCCCGTGCTCCCAGAGCGATATTTATAACAACAATTTGTTACTTCTTACTCTTAATTTCGCTCGTTTGCTTTTCCTCCTCCCTCTGCCCCCCCCCCCCCCTTATTTCTGTGCGGAGGAAACCTGTAAATGAATTACTGCTCGTGAAATACCGAGGCTGCTTCGAACGGGGAAGAAAGTGTAGTTAAGGCTGGATCCTTGGATATAGTTGCAGCAAAATTAAGTGGCCTTCTTTTGAGACTTTTGGGAGTGAAGCATGTGGATGATTAAAGAGAATGTAGAATATACTGCTCGACAATATTTTTTAGAAATCATATGACATGTAAATAAGATAGAGGAAAGGATTTGAATGCATGAAATTTACATGCAATTTAAGAAAACTTATAACGAGGGCTAATTTATTGCGATATATTTTTTAAACGATTTTATTCAGCTTCGATTCTCTATTTGAATGTATGTATGTATGTTTGTTTGGTTGAAATTTGGAAACTCAATTTTAACCCACTTCCAACTATCAAATAGACTTGAAACTTTGCAGGCGTACGTAGTTTGGATGACAGTACAAATTTATATAATAATTACTTAGTCATCAATAAATATAACCTATAACCACAAATCCAAACGACTTGAATTCAATCGACATGAAATCAGCAAGTAACCACAAACAAGATTTAGATTTAGACACTAAAAACTAAATAATAAAAATATGTATAAAAAATGTTTCTGTAAAACGCTTTTATTTAAAATGCACTAAAAACTAAAAAATAATTATTTTCTTGTACTACAATATTCATGGTGTTTTTTCAGTTTAAATAAAATCGTGGAGCAGGATATGTGATAACAGAATATGAATCAAATTAATACAGAATCAAGCGTCCAAATAAATTTGTTGTGACATATTATTCTCCTGCACGATTTTATTTAAAGTGAAAAACACCATTGACATTGTAGTACAAGAATATAATTATTTTTTAGGTTTTAATGCATTTTAAATGAAAGCGTTTAACTTAAAAAAAAATAATACACTTTTTTATTTGACGATAAAGTTTGTCGCTTAGAATAGTCACTTGTTTATCAATTCTTAAAGTTGAATAATTAATAATTTAAAGCAATACCTATCAGATGATACACTATTTCCTTTACAAGAATTTCGTTCAACTTTTCGCGTGAGCGATCGGTAAAAACTAGTGTTCAGCAGTATAGATCAAGGAGTATGTAAATAAGATGCAGAATTTGATCAATACCTTGGTAGCGTTTCAACGATCAACTTCCTTTAGCCTTGTCACAACCATAATCGCGACGGTGATCACCTCGAATGCTGTTTTACTATTAATTATTCAAAATGCTGCGCAAACGCGGTTGTTACAGTTGCAATATCGTTGTACGACGCGACTGAAATAGCATGTGACGAGAATTTCTTCATAGACATTGTCTGCACTGTCTACGGCCGCTTTCTATGGAACAATGTGACATTACAGTTGTCGATTGGAGCGAGCTAACAAGGACTGGTTAATTTGCATATGCTGCATTGATATTAATTGGTGCGCTGTAAACGTGCAACGTCGGCGATCGATGTTTTTTTTAAACCGCTTCTATGAGAATTCTTGCCACTGATTTGTTCCTGTAAGCTCCAAGTGAAAAGCGAATTCCAATGTTCGCTCGAAGAAGCTCAAATCGAGCACGGATGAGAAATTGGCCAGGAAATATGCAGCACTGAGCGATGAGTAATAATTGAAACGGCGGACTGCGGCGCCGACGTCTGTTCCAAATTTACTCGAAATGCATGAACTTAGCGGACGCGCCCCGAAAATGTACACGTGCTCTAACATGCACGAACACGCCCAGCTCGTTTGCATGTAAACTATTCGCAGGGCCGAGTAACGCCCGGCATGCACGTCAACCGAAATGCAACACGTGCTTGTCCCTTGCTTGTCTCCTGGCCCCGAGAACTTCCCGTATCAGTTTCAAAGACGACCACACAGATACTTGGCCACCGATTGTACCGCTTCGCACTGGGAGATCGTGAACACGGTTTAACTCGAGTTTCTTCGAATAAAAGTGCCTCGAGACGATCGCCTACATAATTCTGGGACATTTGTCTTTGAAGCGTGGTACTTACTAGGGCTGGGACTATTCGAATAATTTAATATTCGAATATTTTGCAAGTATTCGAATATTTTGCAAGTATTCGAATGCTATGAATAAACTTCGAATATTTGAGTATTCGAATACTTAAATATTCGAATAGTATTCGAATACTTGAATATTCGAATTATATTCGTCAAATAATTAAGCAATTGAGGTATTCGAATATTCGAATACCGAAAAATTCGACAAATAGTCCCAGCCCTAGTACTTACTTGGGGAAGGGTGAAGATGTATTATATGCAATGCAATATTTAGTGATAGTTATTGATAAAAGTTGAGCTGTCGATCTAGAGGAGATATAAATTCCCCTGCCAGTTAAGGGATGAAATTTGCTACGGAATGAGCCGAAATCTTTGGAACCGTTAAGATACTGGGTCCCAGAAATTATTATTATTATTATTATTGTCTCAACGGGAGAACCCTTTAGATTACAAATTATTACAGATTAGTACAAAGATTTAGAGAAATAACATGAAATAAAATAAAAATAAGAAATAAGAATTTCCAAGGGACACTTAACGTTTGTTTTATTTCTTTACTTTATTTCTCACCCTCCACCCTCCATTATCGATCAAAGCTAGGCACCGTACCGGCGGATTAGCCGATTCCACGGAAATAAAAAACACCCGTATCGTCGTTCACTGTGAGTGGACTACTATTTAAGTTGCCATTACGCCGAGTAACGAAATCCTCTTTGCCGTTTTCCACGGGGCCGTAACTTTGATCCTGATTAGCGTTGCCGCCCCCTTCGTAACGAGAGCTCGCTTTTAGGGCTATCGAAAATCTCACAAAAGGGGGCCTACGCCGCGCGTGTTCCGTACGTCCCACGTAGTACATACACGGAAGAAGGAGCGGGCTTTAGATGTCGTCACGTCCAGCTGAGCTTTTCGGGCCGATAATTAGGTGGCGAGAAAGGGGAGAGGTGGAAACGGGGGATGGGACAAATCAGGTGGAAAACAATGTACTTCAAAGGCCTACACGCTCGTTATACTCCCGTTCAGGCGTTTCCGTTTTTTATACACGGAGGACGTGCCTAGATTCGGATGTATGCAAGCTTCGGGCTCGCCGAGAAATGTGTGAGGCAAGAATTGAAGGAAAGCTGAAAGTCACTAACACCGATCACGTATTTTCGTACATTCATGAGTGCCGAGGAGTTTCACACTGACTTTTCTACAACGAGGGTGTACTGGTAAAACACCCTAACTCAAAAAATTAAATCATTTACTTTAGATCTTGTTCCTTCTGGGGCTGGGACTATTCGAATAATTTACTATTCGAATATTTGAGTATTCGAATGTTATTATTCGAATACGATTCGAATACTGCTGTATTCGGATAGTATGGTATGAAGTGGGTTAAAATTAGCTTACAAGATTTCGCCATGACAAATGAACCTATATTCGAATAATATTCGAATACTTAAATATTCGAATAGTATTCGAATACTTGGATATTCGAATTATATTCGTCAAATAATTAAGCAACTGAAGTATTCGAATATTCGAATACGTCCCTTCCAAAAAAATCGAACAAAACCTTTAAATTCAGTTTGTGAAAAACCATACGTATTGACTTACTCTGTTTTAACAATGCAGAGTTACCGCGGTGCCATTTCACTCGAAACATCTCGAAGCTTCCACCGCCACTCGTCGCGCCGACGACGCAGATTGAAATGCAAATATTCATCCGCGACGAATAAAACCGTACCTTCGCTCGTCTGTTCAGCGAGCCACCGATTCCCCTAACTCGCCTGATTCCAGTGTTCCTAACGAAGTCGAGATTCACACCAGGTTCCTGGGAATATCTGATCCGAAAAGCGCAACTACGCGGCGGAAGGGTGACGACGAGTTAAGCTCTGGCACGGCGTATTAAGTTCCACGGATATCTCGAGGGCTTCCACAAGCTTCGCATACTGAGGGCAGGGGAACCAGCGCGAAATTATGCAGGAAATATGTACAAGACGACCCTGTATATTGGTCGTCGGGGCTAGAAAACGTGCTCGCCTCTCTGCTCCCTGCAACACACGGATTTCGTACGACTGCAGACTTTCGAGGCTGTTGACGCGTTAATGCAAATTTATCTCGCTTCCTCTCGGCTTCTGGCAACGCGTTAAATGGCACTACGCGCGTTACTCGGGGACCTAGCAAGTCGAAGAGTCTCGGTGGATGATTCAAGACAGTGTGGAAAGTAAGCGTGACTTAGTTTTGAACAAATTACAGAGCCTCACTTGCACGGAACTGACGCACGAGCGATCCTGAGTCGAACGGAATTTAGTGACAGCGATGGCAGAGCCGGGGGCAACGAAATCTGAAGCACCGCGGGCAACGAGCTTCTTCGATTTTCTGTTAGAACGCGGGGCCCGTACCCTCGAGGGCCGTCGCGCGTTGCCAAGAGTCAGCAGGATGCAAAAGGGGTCAACGAACGAATGCATGATTTTTCCACGAGTGCTCTCCATTGCCCAGCGATCGCGTGGAATTCGTCTACCAGGCATAAATCTCCATCTGATTAAAACCATCGGGGCACGCGCCAGGCAACTGGAAGTCAAGCGAATTTGTCGTTTCGAGTAGGGCTGGGACTATTTGTCGAATTTTTCGGTATTCGAATACTTCAGTTGCTTAATTATTTGACGAATATAATTCGAATATCCAAGTATTCGAATATCCAAGTATTCGAATACTATTCGAATATTTAAGTATTCGAATACTGATGTATTCGATTAGTATGGTATGAATACTGATGTATTCGAATACTGCAGTATTCGAATAGTATTCGAATAATAACATTCGAATACTCAAATATTCGAAGTATATTCGTAGCATTCGAATACTTCTAAAATATTCGAATAGTAAATTATTCGAATAGTCCCAGCCCTAGTTTCGAGCCGTAATGTTCGATAATTCGTTGCGTACCAACGTTTACCTTTGATCTGAAGTGATCAATCCAATCATCAACTGTCCCACTGTTTTCGTTTGAAAAGGATGCGCGCAGAAGGGTACGACGCGAAGCGCCAATGAAGGAGATACAAACTCAAAGCAGCGTGGAACACGTCTTAATGAAATACAGCCAGCGAGCGGGCTTTCATAAATAACCGAAATGAAATCTGGGGGCTCTAGTAAGTGAAGATAACAACGTGTCGATATAGGTTACACCGTGGAAAGGAACGCCCGGAGACCCTGCGCCTATAAATTTCGTACTATTACTTCTGGCGAGTCTACGGTGGGGTAATAAAATGCTATATAACACAGCCTGGACGGCCTCTATGTGGGATCCCCCGGCTACACGCCGCGAATACAGGACCACCTATGGAGTGAGCTGGAATTCGAGCGAAGAGGAAATAGTTTTCTTTCGGCGGCGATGGTAACGTGGAAATATGCAACCTCCATTCGTCATCTTTATCTGCAGAAGTTTGTCATCCCAGGCGAGGAGACAGAACGGTAGATAAGCAAAAATTGTGAATAAAAATCGTTGGGGCACAGAGGCGCTATCGGATGCTGCTTCATCTTCGATCGAGGCACTCTTTGTTCCCCTGATAATTTAATACATCCAGCAATAGCTAATCAACTAAGATGTACAACAAATAAACGAAGCTGTGCCTCCCAGCAGTTGGGAGGCTCGTTTAAGAAATATACATTTACAAAAATGCTAAGTGACCCGTTCTGTTTTATACGAAGGCGATGATGGACTCGCATTTCTCGATCGACGCGTCTCTGTCCGCCGCGAATGATTTACATGGCAATAAACCAACGCCTTGGTGCGGCTGGAAAAACGCTTTTGATTTATCCGCGCACTTTCGCGAAGTACTGGACTTCTGCCAGACCGGAAGGTCCATCTCGCCGGAAATCACGGCCATAATTCAGTGCCCGGCACGGAGAAGAGCCGAGGACCATGAAAACACCCTCTAGTCAAGTGTCCTGCCAGCGGGATTTGCATAAAACGGGTCGCGGTTTTGCAAAATCAATTTGAACTTTTGCGGTCCCACCTTCGCCCACCGCGCCCGGCTCGCCTCCCCCTTCCGACCATCTCTCGGCTCTAACTTTATTACGTCCGAGGACGTCTGTTTGCAGAGCTCGGTAATAGACTTCGGGTGAAAAGGAAGTGGCCGTGGAACTGCGTAGAGAGAGATTTTATTCGTCCCTTTCATCAACTCCTCCTTCCCACCCTTTCTTTCTCCTCTCTGTGGTGCGTGTACTCGAACCCCGAAGTAGTGTGGGTCGATAATTTCCGAGGGAATGCTTGCAAACACTCTGAATTGTAATTGCCAGTGAGTGTTGAGGAGATTAAAAGCATCGAGGAATTAGCTTCTACCGTGACTGATGAATCTTCGTAGACATTTTTTCGATGATACGCAACGAGTCGAATAAAAGGTGCACGTTGATGGTCAATTTTATCGAGTCGACGCGTTCACTTCGGTGGAGAGGGAAGCCTGAATGATAGAGCCGCCGCTTTGCCCACGAATGTTAGCTTTCGCGAGAAATCGCGTAGAATATATCAACCCTTTCCAGGCGACGTTTCGCTTTATACGGAAGCCGCGGGGAAGTTTCGAAGCGTCCCACGGGGAATTGAATCCTCTGGAGGATGCCGCCGAAATTGTGAAGAAAGATGAAGCGTGGGGAGGGGCGACGAAAGGGAGCAGGGAAGAAGGTGGAGTGTGTGGAAGAACGTGTATTCTGATAGGGAGCACGATTAGAAAGGGATGCAGAGGGTAAATGGCAAGAGTGTCATTTAAAATTCAGATTTTTGCTCGAGAGACGTAGCAACTTGTTGTATTTATTCCGAAGTTAATTTGGATGTTGTGTGCAAGTTAAAGATATACGATACCAGATATTTTTCTTTAGATAAAGAATGCGGGAGTACTTTGGAAACAGCGGGGCATTTCGGTGAGAATTGGCTCCACTGAATGATGAGTCTCGGGAGAGACGGTGCAGCAGGGAGGGTCGATATAAAAAAGAATCGCGAACAAAGAGGCGAAACAGAAAAATAAAGATCGGCAAAAGTGCCTCTCCTGAATTTGGCATCTGCGTTTTATTGTCCCGTGCCTATAGAATTCGAATACACGCGCGCAGGGACAGAACGGCCGGGCTTTCTTCCGTCGCGAGCAAATAAAGTTTGATAATACGCTCGATTTTATATTCTCGCAAAAATCCTGTTTTGTAACGACGCTGCGATTTCTGGAGCTCCTCTTTGTCCCGAATGAAGGACTCTTTAGCGTTGAAACGGTTCAACGAGGTCGAGGAAACATGCTAGTATTTTTGAGAACTTGAGAAACCCCTCTATTGAGGGAAACTTCAATCGTGAAATCGTACCAACTATTGGGTTGGTTCCTTTGATCAGAAAAATTTCATGAATTTTTATTACACACGAGATTGCAATCTAGATATAAATAAACCAAAAGCAACTAATTGGCTAATTTTTTTATAGCAAAAGGTAGGAAAATTCATGATGTAGGTAGCTACTGTAAGTGTATATTATAATTCCGTTAACGAAGCCCAAGAAACCGAACAGAGAAAGACACGAAGGCCCTTTCGAAGGGGGTCTCGTTTTATAAAGAAGTTGCGGCTGTGTTCCGAAAGCGCTCCCAGGGGAATCGATTCTCTCGGAAGACGAAACTCGAAAGACGCCGGGGGGTGGTTTCCGAGAGAAGAGAAGAAAGGAGGGAACGAGAAGAGACGAGGAGAGCTGGGTAGAAGGCACGCAACTGGCGGGGAAGCAAAGATTAGACGCAGGACGACGGACGTCGGGGAGGAAGAGAAAGTAAAAACCTTCCCCTCGATACGCTCCTTCGGCGGAGACATTTTAATTTACGTCCCCTTCGGCACGATATCGCATCGAATTCCATTTCCGCGCGACAGACACCCGTTGGATTCGTATTGTCATATTCTGCGATAAAGGAACCAACGGAGGAACTCCTTCAAGTCTTAGATTATTGTGATCATCGTTACATCCCTTTGTTCCGATCTTGGCTAATTAGCAGATGCTGCAGGGGTGTTGCTCATACTTACGAGGCTGCAGGAAACTTTGTCACTTTTGTGGCGTCGAAGATTCGTTTGAAACTAGGGCTGGGACTATTTGTTGAATTTTTCGATATTCGAATATTCGAATACTTCAGTTGCTCAATTATTTGGCGAATATCCAAGTATTCGAATATTATTCGAATATTTAAGTATCTTTAGGTTCATTTGTCAGGGTGAAATCTTGTAAGCTAATTTTGATCCACTTCACTATTCGAATACTATTCGAATTATAACATTCGAATACTCAAATATTCGAAGTTTATTCGTAGCATTCGAATACTTGTAAAATATTCGAATATTAAATTATTCGAGTAGTCCCAGCCCTATTTGAAACTCGGCGTTTCCTTTCTAACAGAAATTCTGAAGGCCGTGGACGTTTTCTTAGCTTGAATGGTGTTTTGTACAGTGCATAGTAACTAATTAAAAGTAGACGAATATGAAAGTAGCCCCACTTCAGAGTGATTAGATGAACTTCTGCATCGTTAGTGTTTCTGTTTTCGGGTTCTGCTGAAGGTACGCTTTACGATACACCCTGTATAGTCGTATTGCTGGAACCGAATGTCAGTCGAAACGGGTGCGCCATTAACTGAATCAACATTTACTCGTCCTATTTTTGTCGCAGAAAATGGAAACCGTGTTCTTAGGCGTCGCCGAGTGCTCGCCGGGGATTTTCGTACGCGTGAAATTGTACGGGAAAAATGTGTACGTTAAAACTACCGATCTCAAAATCGTCCAAATGAAAAAGACAACGAATCTGCTATATGAAAAATGTCCCCGAACGAGTATCTCACTTTCAACGGCGTGTAAAAGGGGTTGGACGTCAAGCGCTATTAATTACAACGTAAAAGTACATGAAAATCAGTAGGGGTTGATCTAAAGATTAACGATTTAATCGTTTAAAAGCTTCTCCGAGCGCTTGGAGGACAGACAGCGCTGATGGAGGCTTTAATCAATTCAGAGTGAGTTATGGTGTTCCGCGGCTTCTTGAAAGTTCGTGTCGTTTCTTATTCAAGACAAGGCCGCCGCCCTCATCCCCGACGAAACCGCGTCATCAAAAATCTACCGAAGTCTCGAAACTTCCTTGTCAGAGACCAGGCTTCTGTTTTCTTTTTTATTTTAATTCTGGTGGATCAAACGCAACGAAATACCAAAACGGGGGTTTAGGTATTTTTCGGTGGGCATACATCGTCGCGTCTCGTCTATCCATCAGTGATTACCGCACGCAAATATATATCCAGCGCAATAAAAGATCTCGAGTTCGATTTATAGCGGCGAAAGTGGCGTTTTATTGGCGCTATCGATCTCACCGATCCAGGATCCCCAGGCCAGGCTGTCCTGCCCTCTGATACCCGTCGAAATAAGAGGGATTCGGTGTAGCAGGTGTCGCGGATAAACTGACAACGGTTAAAATATAGCGTGCGCGCGTTTAATGTACGTATAACCGTTGCAGATAATTTATCTTTCCTGCCGGGGCTGATACGTTATCGCCTTATTTTGTTTCGTCGTGTATTTGTTTCTCCTATCGATGCACCGTTATTTGCGCCTCTCCGTTCGATATCTCTCCCAGAAATTCATCTGATAGAAATTTGTATGGTAATCTCGCGGAGCGTAGAGAAACAGCTAATGATTTATATAAGCGCATTAAATTAAGAAAAACTCGATCTTCCTATATCTCCGTTTGATATTAAACAGAAACACGGATAAACGGAAACGTTCGCGAGCATAAGAATCCGCAGAAATCACTGTTATTACGTCGCCTATGGGGGAGTCTGAGAGGATGTATGTGTCTAGGGTTTGCACGAGCCTCGATACGATCTTAATTTAACTTACATACCACACCGTGAACGTTCAATCTTATCCGGCTGAAGAGAGCCCACTGCGTCTTCGAGCTTTTGCAACGAATGGAAAATATTTATCGTTTCCGTGATCCTGGAATCAGCTCGGAGAATAATTGACTCGCCGGCGAGTTAGGCGTTGGTTGGTTCGAAAGGGGCTCGAGGGGTGCGCCTTTAAGATCGAAGTCTGGGCGGCGGAGAATGAAGAACAATGGGGTAAGGATGAACGGGTAGGAGAGCGGTTTAGGGCGAGGGGAGGATTCGAGGCTGTGCCACGGGTTCCCGGGCTTCCTGGTGTAGAAGGCCTAGCGAGAGATAGAAGGGTGAAGGAGCTTGAAGGGAAGCTAATAGAAATGAAGAGGCCGCCTGTCGCCGCGTCGGGGCATAAAGCTGTAAACCGTACAGGTGCTATCGTCCCCGATGGTTTAAGAATATGAAACGGAGCAGCTATCGATCGGTTTCGGGATAGAGAGAATATTCGTTGGGAAGAAAGAGAAACGGAAGATGTGATACTTGGTTTACAGGCTTAAGTGAAGTGTAATAGTTTTCTAATAGTGTTTTTTTTATTGATCTCGCCGATGTTTGAGAGCTCCGCTGAGAGCAACTAGAAAATAGAGGGGAATTATTCTGAGATACTCCAAACTAGTTGCAAATGATTCGAAATAGTGTCTAAGGGGAACGCAGGTCCCGTTTCTATTTTCCATGCGCAGGCATCGTGAGCTTTAATTTTATCTACGATCGCGACTTTTCATGCTTTCTCTAGGGATAGGGTGATAAATCAATTCAAGGGGTAGCTTTACGGCTGAAGCGACGCCGGTTACTATAAATTCTTATTCCTCAAAAAAAAGTAGGATGTTCTGTGTTATGAATAAAATATAATCGCGCTGGCCACCGCTTCGCTGCAGATTTTTAACAGAAAATAATACATACGTAATTCGCTGGTGGTTCTTTGCATCCAGAATCGATGTTACTTTCATTGAAATTTGCCCTGTCGACGAGACAGATTATCTGCAATCTACGTGAGAGGAAGCGGTGAACTTTAAATCTCCTTAGAAGATTTTCGGAAGTGTCGATAAAAGGTGGAGGTTCTCGGAGGAGCGCTTGGTATTCGAAATAACGGCCATGAATTCACAACGAATCGATGGGAAGAGGGAAGACTGTCCTGAGCGGAGATGAAATGAGCATGCATTCCACGATTCCTTGGTATCTGTTGTTTACTTATCCAAGTTCCATCTCAAGATTGTTTTTCCGCTTTATCCCTACCGAGTGATCGGGAATGATCTTTTTTTTGAATCAGTAGAAGACTTCTCTGAGGGATGTTTCGAAGATGAATTATTTTCCATTACTTTTCCGCTTTTCATCCCGAGTTCCACTTCTCGCCAAAGTCGAAAATTCCTCGGCTCTTCTCTTGGCTCGCGGATTTTCAGATTTCAATTCGAGAAGCATTTACCGCGGGAAACTCCAGAAAGAGTAAGCCCGCTGGCAGATTCATCCAGACGAAAAGCGACATACACCCTGATCCCTTTTTATTTGTGCATTTCGCGCAAAAATGGTCGAGACTTAAAAGATTTACGACTTCCTTCGGTTCTGACGGCGCCTTCTCTCCTTCCACCCTTGCCCCCTCCTTTCTTTTCCTGGGCGTGGAAGCAGAGTTTCCTCTCTCCTCGTGTATCTCACAATTCTCCCCGCGACCCTCGGCGATCCTTAAGTTATGCAGATTTCGGGGATCGCGCGGAAATTCCCACCGAAAATTGAAATTTCGTCCTCCTTTGTCTCCCATCGGGGATCAGCCTGAGTCCGCGCGAAAGGCTCCCCCGAGATTACGTTCGCGTGGGAAACAATCGAGCAACGCGCGAGACGCGCCTCGACTTTCATTATTATCGGCGAAAAAAAAGACAACGCTTTCTTCGGGGAGTGCCCCGGGGTTATGAATATTTCTCTGCTTTGATCTACTCAAGGTAATGCAGCTTTTAAACGCTAGAGAGGTATCACTAGGAAGGAAACAAATCCTTCTAGCTTCTCAAAAAGGCTCAACCCTTGTTTGGATCAATTTTAAAAAAGTTATTCTACTTTTGCCCTGCACTAAACGCAGGCTACCGTATAGTGTTTAATTTTGCAAGCGTATAGAAGTTGCCAACAATTCCTTTCCCCCGCCAAGGAACACATTTTCACTCGCATTGTCCTCTGCGCAGTTCCTCCATTCTGAAAACGTCTCCGACGAACTTGCTGCAGCGTCGAAGGCAAGAAACTCCTCGTCAATAATACACTGTGTTTAATCAAAGGGGGCATGTCGCGTCGTCGAGAGTACGGCTCAATTTAGATCCAAGATTGCCCCTAGTGGTGGCGTTTACAAGACACCAGGCCGCGATCCTTCATCCCCCACGAGCGCAACTTCTGCCGCGTTTAATGGAGAGAGCCCAAGGTATGTTCTCGCCGGAACGAGCCTCGCAGGCACGCGGGCCCCTCCTTTCCGACGAGACAAAAAATACACGCAAAACAGAGGCTTCCGCGGAGTCGCTCGAAAAGGGTTAAGCAGGTTTAGCAACGAAGGGTGTAAACGTCGACGGAGGACGACAGGCCCTGACGCAGGGCAACCTCCTTGACCCTTTTCCTCGCCGACGTGGCCTCGTCTAATCGCCCTTAAAGACTCCTGGAGGAATGATGAATCGATGGTATAACGAGGGTCCTTGATGCACGTCTAACAGCCACAAATGTATCGGCTTAATGGCCATTGATTTCCACCCCGAAGCGCTTTCCATTCCCAATTGCGAACTGGACCTTGCGTCTGACGGAAGGATCGTCGTTCACGACTTCCTCTGGGAAGCCTTCGCTTCGTCCATGCGTTTGATGGAAGCGATTGAAGAATGGTAACTTTGTTCCAAGTGTGTTCTGGGTTAGGGAGGAATTGTGTTTCGTTATAGTTTGACACTTGCTCCGACGGGACTCGTGGCTGCATGTTCAACGTACCATTGGACTTAGTCTTCAGAGTCAGTGGTTTTTCTAACGTCACGAGGGAGGGACGTATGCGAGGCATGCCGGTAGGTTTCCGAATATTAGAATGTAAATTGCATTCAGTATTCGTGAATATGCATGCAACGATGTCTGCTCCTATTGATTTCATCCGTGAAGGAGAGTCGGAATTGGCATCAGAGGCCAGCCTGAATGCTCGGATACAGGTGTCTTATTGTCTGAATGCCCGGAGGGGCTCATTGTTTGGACGTCCCAGATGTTAATTCAAGGCATATCTGCATGAAATACGGGGATCTTCGTAGCCCTCGTGAATGAGAAGAGAAATGAACCGCGGCGGGTATGAAAAATAATTGACAGACCGTGCACGTGACTGTCCTGTAACACTGGTAGCCAAATGAGGCGCAGGTAGAAACTATGAAGTTCCAAGAATGGCACAGAGTTCATTCTCATCAAACTCGTAGTAGTAAAGTATTGTCCTCCCTCGGCAGATACGTTGTGGGTAAAATAGTCAATCTTTTCATCGAGCCCAAAGCCGTCATTAACGATAGAAGAATCCAAGCGGTGGCCATGAACCGGCAGCAGACTTTCTTCTTCTTCTTTTCACGGACGAAAGCCTCGCGGGCCGTGATTGCATTCAGGAAGGAAGCTCGAAACGCCGATTATGAATCACCGATTCGTGTAATCGCTGCCTCGTGGGACCTAGAGTCGAGGTTGCCTGCGAAGACCCAGTCGTCATCCTCCAACGAGCAACGTGGGAGGATACGCTACGGCGGATATCGCGACTCGTAGACGGAGGCCCTCGAATCACCGCAGGAAATGGAAGATCAATATGTACTCTGCTACTTTACAGTGTCTTGTTTCATGGAAGGATACTCGCCCCGCGCTGTGCTAAAATTGGACGCTGCCAGCAGAGAAACTGTGCCTCTCGTTTCACGGTAGTAACTGTTGCTTCGATTTTTACGTTACGCGCCCAAGGTCGCGCGGCATAGCTTGACCATTGATTGCCGCTGTTGCTAGTAGGTCGGTCCAATCCCCTCGCGTTCTTCCTCCAGGCATCGTTCATCACGCAAAGAGGTTCGACGTGGCGAGGTATTCAATTAGCCGGAATTGAACGGCCACGGTGGAAGCCACTCGCGAATACCTCCGGCACGGGGGAAGAGGAGAATTCCCGCTGATGCAGTAGGAAAGATGATTTCTTCGTTAGAAAGGAGGGAACTTGTGATTTCGTGACATCAGCTCCTTCTGCGAGCCGGGGGTGTTTCATTTGGTTAGATCGCGAGGGGCTGGCATGTAACCGCATTAGTCAAGCTGTCGTGCTTCGTTCGAGATCGCTTGTCAGCCGATCCTTTGACGGGGGGGCGCTGCTGGCCGAACAATAATTTCATATCTCCGAAAGTGCCGGGCAATCTAGCTCGCATCGTCGCGCTCCGTCGCCTTGCGTTTCTCATCACCATCGGTACTCCCCTTTTTTGCTCCTCTTTCGGGCACGCCGCGCAACTTTTCAATACTACTCCCGTGAATCGTAATCCGAGGCTGACGTTTCAGTTGCTCCTCTCGCCAACTTGCGCGCAATAGAAATTCAAATGCGAATGCACCATTGACAGTAGGGCTGGGACTATTTGTCGAATTTTTCGGTATTCGAATATTCGAATACTTCAGTTGCTTAATTATTTGACGAATATAATTCGAATATTTAAGTATTCGAATAGTATGGTATGAATACTGATGTATTCGAATAGTATTCGAATACTCAAATATTCGAATATTAAATTATTCGAATAGTCCCAGCCCTAATTGACAGGACAATTTTAATCCCGAATATTCCGCAATCACTGCGACTAAACTCGCTACAACAAAATGAAACAAGACACTGCATTCTTATTAAAATTGATCACCGGTGAGATGGAGCAGGTTCATATCCACGCGAGCTCATCTGCGTTCCCCGCGAGCACGCCTCATCGCGAGCGATCGTAACGAGAAGTGTGACCAGCACTTTAGGAAATTGTGACGAGTAACGAACCGCGGTGGAGGATTGCCAACCGTCCGAATTGGTCGGTGACAAATTCGCCGAGACCTTTGTGCATCCATCACTCGAGCTGCCAGATGAACGACAGAGGGAGTGGATATTAGGGAGAAAAGATAATTGCGATGGAGCGAATGAAACTGCGACTGTTGATCCCGTGTGAGCTGTCAGCGTGCGAACACGTTAAATGAATACTTTCGAACGAATTCGTAGGTAACCTCGTAAACCGATGCTCTGAGAAACGCTGGACTGTGTATTTGGGGCAAGGTAAACGCGGGAGCTCGACAAAGAGATCGATCGGAAGCCGTGGGAGCAAACCGCACGAAATATTCGGTGGCGCGATCGGAATTCCCCTGCCCCGTGTTTGCTGGCGATTGAATGGCGAAAGTCAGATCACCCGCGCGATTTATTGTTGCGTAGCAATCGTCAATCCGCTTGCGAACGTAGAGCACGTATAATTGGGAGGACTAGCGTCCCGGCTCCGTGTTTAGCTACCTTTTGTGGGATCAAGGTATTACCGCGACCGGTGCTCCCGCGCCATTGTTATCCAGCTGCACGCGGGGTGGCTTCCATTGTGACTGCTGCCACCCCGATCGGGGATAGGAACCACCCCGAAACGCCGGAAGTTACGGGGCCAGGGTTTGCTGTTAAATTTTAGCGCTCAATGAAACACCAGGCCCACCGAAAGAAATTTCATTCCCGGTGTAATTTCCTGCGAGCCCTTCGACGGGAGTCCTGGAACGCCTTCTACGATCTAACGACGCGGGGAATTATATTAATCTTGCGGGTATTCGGAGGTCGCTATTGTCTTCAACGATGCACAGAAGGATTCATTGTGCTCGCGCTATGATTGCTATAATTGCATCGAGTTACTTCAGCAGTTGTAATGTGTTGTACGAGTTAGGGTTCCCTTTGCATATGATCTATCGGCTGGTCATGGGTGGGACTTGATTCGCAAGGGAAGTTAGGCAACCCGAAAATTCAGAAATTTATGCAACTTTGTGCGCAAGTAGAGCAGTGCATCCGCAAGACAAACCTATTTTTTGTGGCTGCCATAGTGCGGGTTTGAGGGTTGATATCACTGATGGAAAAATATTCAGAGTTTTCATTTTCGTGGGATATCTCGAGAACGGTGAGGGATATTGAAACGAAGCTAAAACTAAAGTTGCACTTTTTTTTGTACCTACAAAACGATAAATAATTATCGAAAAATCCATACTTTTCGAGTTACCCCCACCACCAATCCTTAATTCGATAATTATAATTACGCAGGTTTGTAGACATACAAAAGATGCAACTTTTGTTTAAACTTCTTTTCGATATCTCTTATTATTCTCGAGATATTCCAGGAAAAAGAAAATTCCATATTTTTTCAAGGGATGATTTCACCCCCTAAAACCATACTATGGCATCAACAATAATAGATTTGTGTTACGTATGAACTACTCTACTTGTACATAAAGTAACATAATTTTCTGAATTTTCGGGGTGTCTAACTTAGGGCTGGGACTATTCGAATATTTTACAAGTATTCGAATGCTACGAATAAACTTCGAATATTTGAGTATTCGAATATTATTATTCGAATACTCAAATATTCTACTTTTATTCTACTCAAATATTATTATTCGAATACGATTCGAATACTGATGTATTCGAATAGTATGGTATGAAGTGGGTTAAAATTAGCTTACAAGATTTCACCATGACAAATGAACCTATATTCGAATAGTATTCGAATACTTAAATATTCGAATAGTATTCGAATACTTAAATATTCGAATAGTATTCGAATACTTGGATATTCGAATTATATTCGTCAAATAATTAATCAACTGAAGTATTCGAATATTCGAATACCGAAAGATTCGACAAATAGTCCCAGCCCTAGTCTAACTTCCGTTGTCAGTAACTTGGAAGATAAAATATAGCGTATTCTTGGAAGAATATGAGAAGGATTTGATGGAGATCTATGAAAGGCAGGGTACCGATTACAGAATAGTTACCGAAGGATTTCCAGTCTCTCTGTTACACAGTCGATGTCACTGTGGCGAAGTGGGATTGTCTGAATGAGCTTGAGTAAATTGTTTCAAACAAAAGGGAGAGACGAAGAATGGCGGGGATCAAGGAAGAGCATGTTGGATTTCCTAGCTCTTCTTTTCGGTTTTACCCTTGAAAGGCGACAGATGGCTGGACAAGCGAGCACCGCTCAGCGAATCCTGAGGGAACTACCTGCTTCCCTTTGCCCTTTGTTCAATTCCCGGGGGCATGAATTTGAAAATAATCACAATAACCATGACTAGGCGCCACGGAGGAGCCGTGGTTTCGCGAACAAAAGGGAGATCGATGATCGTGGACGGGGTTTCCATTCACTTGCACGGAAATAGGAGATTCAGGCATCTTGGTGAATCAATACAACGATATTACGTTCGTTTTCGCCGATAAGATAGAAATTAGAAAAACATAAAGCCTTCTTTACCTCAGGCATCGATCGTCCGAATGATTTGATTCTTCGATTTCTTCGGTGACTCGCGTTAAAACGATGCTCCGGTCGTCGATTCGCAAGAAACAGTGAAAGGTGGAACACGTTTCCGCTTCCTAACCGCGAAAAGAAGGCCATTTGCAGCAAAATGTAAGCAGAAACTGCGGTTTCTGGTTTCCTGCGACTACCTTTCCCTTATGTTCGCATCGAGATACAGCACTTGAGACTATTACGAATTTAACGGGACGTAACAGAACCTCGAATATCATTCCGGAAGGTATCTTCGTGGGAGTAATTCGACGATCTATTCAAACTTACGATTCTAAATCAAGTATACAGCTTTTCCACTGTGCAATAGAGTCTCTAATCTTTCGAACCCTTAACTTGCACGTGAACTATGAAATTCTAATAAAACAATCACTTTTCGTTTCGTTAAAGGTTGCGAACAATTTTGTCCTGAATAGTGCAAGGGAATACATATACAACTAAGAGGTTTCGCTTAATCCACCCCTGGGACACGATACAGCAGGATCCGACGCGATAACAGAATGTCCCCCTGGATGCACGTCACTCGTATTTGTTCCTGTCAATCAAAACAATCCATGATCGAACAGCGAGGAGCAGCACGGGGGGTGAATCAACCGCACTCGTGCATCGTGCAGAGGGTGCGCGTGACGTTTAGCCCAATATCCGGACGTCTGACCCACACTGGGATTAATCTACTTCAAAGGGTCGCCGCGCGCTTTCTTTTCTTTCGTCCTTTTAACTTTCGCGGGATTTTAATCAACGCGGACGTGGCGTCCACCACAGGGCGGTGTGAAAAAAGAAATCTAAAAAAATAAGGGCTCACAAAATTCCTGGACCTAACTGGCGCACACTGGTCTGTCCAATAACAATCGAGCGGGGCAAAAGTCGTAGGTCGTACATAAATCATCAGTTAGGTGGAAATGTTTATTATTTGTTTGAAAATTACATTGTTTTACCACCCTTAAAACTTTCAGCTCAGCCTCCAAGGGTTTTTTAAAAGCAAAATTCGTATTCTGGGGATTCTTAAAATGCAGAAAGCGAATATGAACTGTGATTTGTAGAGAAAAATTGTTTACAACCACGTTATTTAGAATGAATTACACATTTTAACTCCTAACGTCACTATTTTTGAAGATAGAATTATTTTAATTATGTATAAAAATTATGTAGAGTTGCAAATGTTTGCAGCTATAACTTGTGAATATGTACTCTATAAAGCAAATAGGAGAAAACAGCTCAAACATTTTTAGGTTCCTTGAGGTTCCTGGATATCTAGAGCTTTTCCAACGAAAGCTATTGAAAAATTCCATCAATTTTATGATCATATTTTAATTCTGTTCGGTGGAAATTAAAATACTCATGGCTGAAGCTTGATTTACTACTTACTCGTACCTCTACAATCCATTATTCAAAATACTGACAATTTAAAGCGCAATACAATTGAGCACTTCTGATATATCGCTGATACCGACACATTCCAACAATCGATTACTAAGCGGCCGACTCGCGTACGTTTCGCCGATCGTTACTTTTATCAAATACGTATGAAGTCGCATACCATATCATTCCGATATCTCTGACTCAGTTGCTTGTTTTATGACCAAGATTCGTTCATTTTGGATGGTCATGGTTTTAACCTTTCGTCCCGCTAGACGATATTTAATTTTTATCAATAAATAAGATTTATTAAGTTAATAAACAGGGTACCTGCCTATATAGTTTAAGTTGAAGAAACTTGGTTCTCAAACGAAATCTCAATCGTTGTACTGTTGATATTTGGCTCTATTGACTAACGAGTTTGCCGACCACTGCGCTAGACTATCAATAGACCAACCACTGCGTGGCGGATTGAATCTTACGCCGACGATCCACAATTATCTTAAATTCAACCTAAACGAAGTTTACCATCTCTCCGTTAAGTGTAAAAAAATCTGCAATCACGTTTCTGGGATAGTATCCTCCACTGAAGCAACGTAGACGAACAGTCTCAGCTTTGAATCGAGCGGAGGCGTCTTCGAGAGGCTCGTTAGCGGTAACCACTCGCGATTTATAATTATCGCCGGTCGGTTCGCCGCGCGAGGAACAGAAAGCGAAAGAGAGGAAGCAAGAGGGAGAAAGAGACGGGGAAAGTTTCTCTTCTCCTCCGGTAAAAGCCTGACGGCATAGTTTCCCCGCGTATATCCTGAATCACCGATGCCGCACGCTCGATCCTTGATCCTCGTGACTCTCGGGCCAGCTACATCTATAACCGTTCTAAAAGCTTGGATATCAGGCCCGTGGAAACCGGCCTCTTAATCCTCTTTAAGCGGGCAGACACTTGCCGCGCGCGGGGAGATAAGTCGTCCGTGGCTGTTTTCACGCAGATTAGGCATTAAATTCCTATCGTTTCGCGGCCAAAGACGACGACGACGAGGTTCCTTTTTTTACGGCCACCTCGTGGCAAGATAAATCGAAGATAAATGTAAATATCCTGGTACCGCGACCCCCTGAAATCCGTTCCACGAAGATTCCGTGCTGTTTTTTTTAGTGCCTCGTATAAAGCGACGAGCTCTCCACCGCGCCGTCATCTTCGTCGTCGTCGTCGCCTTCGCTCGCCGCGAAGTAAACGAGCCAGGATCGATCAAACGAAATCGCGGCTTCGCTGCGAAATGGAACAGAGTGTTTTATTACAGCGGAACGTCCAACGTCCAACGCCCACGCGGCCGATCGCGTTACCCTCGATCCTTAATTGTTCGTGATAATTGCACAGACCTTTCTAAGCGACCGCGCTCACACGCGTGCACGGCCTCCTCTGATTCACGTACACCTCTATTTAAAGCCCACGAATTTTTCTGGACGCGGACCGAGCCAGGAAGAAAACGCGAACGGAAAGACAGGCGAAGGCGGGAACCGGCGCGAGAGCGAAGTCACGCTTTGCTTGTTCGTCCCACGCGAGCCAATATCCCAACGCGGATACGCGATATTGCGATCAATGCCATTGGCCTATCTGGAATACGATCCGAACGAGCGATCGCGGGACGTGTGAGAATCCCGCCGCGACGCGCTTCGAGATCGATTACCGGAGATACGCGCGCGGTCGTCCTGCGGCCCGTCGCTTTTCATTCGAAAAAACCACCGGAGCATCGCCGCCAACGGCGAGCGAACGCGACCCCTCTGCGACTTCCAGTGTCTTACTCGTTGGGAGATTGCCTCGATCGATTCGGCGGGGAGTCGATTCTCAATTGGCGATAATTCCACGTTGCTACTGTAAGACAATTTTTATTACGTATGCGGTGTGTTCTCGGCACTCCTGTTGTGTTATTCGTGGAACTTTATATTGTAATAAAGTTTAGAAATGATTCTTAATTTTTATTTATGGCTGCCCACAAAATAATTCATTACTAAATAGTTTTATCGAGGAACAGTGGTATTAAAAATTTATATGGTGTGTCGAGTAGGGCTGGGACTATTCGAATAATTTACTATTCGAATATTTTACAAGTATTCGAATACCGATGTATAAATGAACCTATTTAATATTTAAATATTCGAATAATATTCGAATGCTTGGATATTCGAATTATATTCGTCAAATAATTAAGCAACTGAAGTATTCGAATATTCGAATACCGAATAATTCGACAAATAGTCCCAGCCCTAGTGTCGAGGGCACCCCACATAATAGTTTCGTCGTTTTGTACCACGTAACTAATCAAGAGTTAAACAAGATTCAACCAGTTTCTGCCTCGATTACAGAGTGTCTGCAGTGTCATTTAGTTAGGAATTTAATATCGGTGAAATACAGGCGTAAACAGCGGTTAGGTCAGAGCGCGTTGGAATTCCAGTTCCACGAGGTGCTCCTAGAATTAGACGATGCAACGTTAAGCCGTGCGCCGGATGGTTTATTGGCAATGAAATCGGTAATCTCGCGAGGAGGACACAACCTGTCTGAATTCTGAAATTGCGTGCCCACGTAAATTGCTGGCGTATCTTTAATCCCTTCGCACCGAGCCGCCATCTTCATTGACGATCCAATAATCGTAAAGGGTAATTCGTGGACGCACGCTCACGGGCGTTCCATCTCGAAATCAGTTACGGTACATTTACTTCGAACGTCACCTAAACCGCGCACCGGCATGCGAAAACGCTGGTCCTGCGTAATCCTGTGTAATGGACGCAAGGAAGTTCGAGCAACCAGTTCGTTTTAAATAAGAGATTTATTAACACAACGCTCTGAACTTTACAGCGATTAAGTGACAAGGGTGACTGCCCGACAGGCTCCGAAAGTTAGTGAAAAATGCCTGGGGGGGTTTCAGAAATTCTAGACCCCTTTACTAATTTGCAGGCATAATTTTATTTTCCTGGTTCCTACAGCAAGGCAAGTCCGCCATTTGGTAAAAGAGACACGAACTTGGGTCGGAATCCCACTCATTGTACCCTTTCAATGTCCATAAACTCGGGGGTTGGTGGTCTACGAGACGGTCGAGCAAAATGAATTTTTTTCGCCATTAACAGCGAGCATTTGGGTATCTTAAGTAATTATCAGCGGTAATTGAATGAGCGGTTAAAACCCTCGTGAAAAGGCCAGCAGCTATAAGTACTGGATGACTGTAGGGAGAAAATTAAGGGGCTGGATCGAAGGTCGCGAAAGAAAGGACAGTGGTATAAGGAGAAGAGAGAGTTGATGAAGAGGAGGAGATGCTTTTGAGGACAGAGGCTGGCTACTAGGTCGAGGGTTGCCGTGAATGAAACCTTCAAGGAGGCACCTCTCACCTTTCATGTCGTGCCGAACCGAAATTGTCTCGAGTGTTCCCTTTTCATTAATACCCTTTCCACGATGGACCTAATTTTTGGTTGCTGATCGATATTTCCGGCGCCCCTTTCTCCTGCGCCGCGCGACGCGGAGCGTAACGTAACCACCGCATTTCTCAATTTCCTATCAAGTAGTTTTAAAAGCAAAGAGTTTCCCAGCGTATTATTAAATTTAATTAAAATTCGCTCCGGTCATCTTGCGGAGAGAAGCGACAGCATAATTTCCTTCTACGAATCCGGAATAATAAAGGGGGATCATACATTATTAAATTCGCGAGCTCCTATTTCTCCTTATAAATTTAGTTTTTAAATATGCCTGAAACGAGGGGATGTTCGATTTTATATGAATGTAGAGGAAATCCAGAAAAAGCAGACGAAGCGAAGGACGCGTGGGGAGGAAAGTGGAATACACGAAGGATACTGATGAAGAGAGCGAGCTTCTAAGGACAGATGAGGAACGGGTAGTGGGTCGAGGGTTCGGGTGAATGAAACCACTGAGAAGGAACCTCTCGTCTTCTACATGGGACAAAGAGGCACCGTCGAGGACGACATCGGTGACTACGGCGACAACGCTGAGAATACCCGAAGGGAAGTTTACTTTGATTAAAACTGTTCCAGCAACGTCGGGGGGGCCTTTTCATGCGTGCTTGGTACACAGAATTCGTTTGGCTTACATTACAGACGTACGGCAAGCACTTCCATCGATTCATGTTCCGCGATGCGTGTTGGGAACGAGCCTTGCGGAGACCACGGAGTTCCTGTGGCTGAGCGATGAAACGTAATCAAATGCTATGGGCAGTAAGAAGATTTGTGGTGTTCTTCTCTGATGTTCAGAGAAGAGGGCACTGCGCACAGTGTTTCAGAGTGGGGGGATAAAATACCTCGGTAAAATATTTAATACCGGGTATTAAATATTAAATATCTTCTTTCCCTTTCTATTATCGAGCTACTTCGCCACGCGACGAGCAAACTGTTCGCACATTTCATACGTTGGTACTCGTAATCCATAGAATCGATTTATGATTTATCACGCCAGTCGCGGCACCGTTCCCCGACCGTGGAGACGAAGCAAATAACAAGGCAATCGTAAAACGAGCGAAGCATAAACGTAGATAAGCGAACGAAGGAACGCGAAACACGCCATCGCTCCGACATTTCGTAACCCCGTAGGACCGTCGTTTATTGTCCCTAACAAAACGATTACACCCACGGCAGAAAGGCCGTGAAATAATTGACACCGTCGATGAGAAGTCCTTTGTCTGTCCGAGAACAAAGAAGCCTCGCGAGGCGGTCGCGACTCGCCACCGGCAGTCTCCCTTGATTAAAATTGTTTTAATAACACAGGGAACTCGCGCGCAGCTCGGATAGTTCCGACGCTGGAATAACCAAGGAGCGATTGCAATAAAAAATAAAAAACACTCCCTTGAATCATGCTTGTTTACGAGCAGCTATTTGCCCTTCTCATTAACATTTCACGTTTAATCGTGCCCGCTTCATTATCATGTACTAAACGTTGTGATTTTATGGTAATCGCGCGCGTAAAGTTTATTCAAGATCCAGAACTTCCGCGATTCCCGGTGGCCCTGCGTAGAATCACAACTCGCCAATTCATTTACTAGTCATTCAACGAAGGTATGGAACAATGAAGCACGATAATTAAGTCCGGGCTGCTGAAAGTATTCGTGCGGTTTTAACGGGTCCGTAGTCCTCTCTGTAGTAGGGCTGGGACTATTGGAATAATTTACTATTCGAATATTTTACAAGTATTCGAATGCTACGAATAAACTTCGAATATTTGAGTATTCGAATGTTACAATTCGAATATTTGAGTATTCGAATGTTACTATTCGAATATTTGAGTATTCGAATGTTATTATTCGAATAGTATTTTATGAAGTGGGTTAAAATTAGCTTACAAGATTTTACCCTGGCAAATGAACAATAGTATTCGAATACCTAAATATTCGAATAGTATTCGAATACTTGGATATTCGAATTATATTCGTGAAATAATTGAGCAACTGAAGTATTCGAATACTCGAATACCGAAAAATTCGACAAATAGTCCCAGCCCTACTCTGTAGAAACGAATTTTTCTACCATTGATACGGTTGTAAGGATTTCACTACCGACTTGCCGAGGAATTCACCGACCGCCAGGCAAATAGCTATCCGTTTCACGTATGGACACATCGTTTCGTGGGGAACGTGACCACGCTCATGATCAATTATTTGTTCCACCGTCCTTCGATATTTATGCCGTCATGCACGATCGTTAAAGTCGCAATTGCACCCCACTCGAGCCGCTTCCACGACCATAAATTACGCTGCACCGTGGACTGGTCCGCGTGCTGCTAGCGTGCACCGGGCAACAAGTTGCAATTATTAAGTGCCCCTGGTGCTGGTGCTCGCATGACTGGAGCACAAATATTTTCCGTCGCGCGAGAAATCTCGATAGGATACTTCCTCGGGTTCGTCGCCCTTCCCGCTGCCTTGTCACGCGAATTTCGCCACGAGATTCCTAAAAAGATTTGCCACGTTTTCACGCCACAATGGAGATCGTGCGTGCAAGAGAGTTCTAGAGCCGAGGTTACGCGGATTGCTGTTGGTTGTACACAGATCACAATGACTCGAGGAAAGATTTTTATGATCCCCGGGCCGGAGATATTAATGATCGTTCGAGGGGAGGCGTAATAATTCACTCGTGAGAGAAAAAGTACAGAAATAACCGCGGAATCCCCATCAATCATCGGGGCGAGAGTTCGCGTTCCCTCTGAACGACTCTATCGAGCACGCGCGATCGATATCGACCTTTTAAGGTAACCCTGATCGAGACAGACAATTTATCACGCGGAGGAACGATGCGTGAAACGGAGCAAGCAGCACGATCACCGGCGCAGACAGATAAACACGCGGAAAGGTGCGTCGCGGTGAGAAATCAAAGGCACCTCGTCGAGAGGCACGAAGCTGTTTGCTTCGAACGGTACAGGAAGAGGGATCCTTCCGCGGGATCATCGGCAAACAGGAGGGATCGAATGTTTCCAGTTATTTATAATTCAATTTCCATAATTGACCAACTATTGGTCAACTTCCATGTCTGCCACTTGAGGGTTCGTATTTTTACAACAAGCAGTGAACGGAGGAGTTTAAAATTTATCTCTCGCGGTATCGCGTTTATTACTGACCGTCGAGGAACAGCTTATCCGGGAATCGAGTTCACCGTCAACCCGGAATTTTTTAATTCGCGAGGGGCAGCCTGCATCGACAAAGAAGCGGCGTTGCAAATTTAATCGGCGATAAACGCACGGCAACGTTTAAACGAAGTTACAAAGGGGGAGGAGGACTGCTGAACGAGAGAGTTTACACGATTACGCAATTCCCAGGGATCCCTTTTCCTTTTCGTCGTTTCGCATCCTGTCAGCGGCAGGGGCAACTTCTCTTTAGTCTAACCCCTCTAATTATTTTGTTTCCGTAACCGTGGCGACAAAACGCCGAACCACGTCAGGGTTCTACGACCGGCGAGATCGTGCCTCGTGTCGTAATGGGCGAATTCTTCATGCGTAGAAATAATTCCGCTTTTTCGGCCACTTGCCTGGAGAAGCTCGGGGGAAAGTGCTCCCGACGACCACCGCCCGATCGATCTTTCCGAGAAGCGATTAAGGGTGGGAAAGAGTCATCGACTGTCCGATGCCAGACGTCTAGCGTATTACGGTTATTACTACTGCGATTATAGATCATCTCGCGGTGCGATTTATGGTTTCCTTGGTGGCTATACTCTAAGTCTGGGATGGATTGGAGAAGCAGACGCAATAATTAGAATTGTATTGTAACAGTGAAGATCAGGGGCGCACTCGGGATTTAATCTTGAGGGGAGCTGACTTAAAGGGATACAATTTTTTTATATACTGTCATTCTCAGCTATTATTATTTGTATGAGAAAGATCTTCAAGTTATATATGTAGTTGAAAATCCTTAAGAAATTAATGCTTTCCAATCCCGTTTTATTAAGAGAATCTAATGACCCGAATGTAATTACTGTGAATAGAAAAGATTTGAAAGAGTTCAACTTCAATAATGTAACTCATATTCGACACATTAAGCATCCCGTATGATTGTGCAATTAAAGAAAAGTAGTTGAGAATGTTTGAAACGCGACGTTAAAACTTCTATCGCGAATTTAAAATTTATTTATTAGCACACGCATTAACGTTACTATTCGCGAGTACTAAGTATGTATTCGTGGTCACTGAGCTCGCTACAACAATCATTTTGTTCGATAGAATGCAGAAAGATTGAAAGAATGAAAAAGTATCACTCACCGTTCGTTGAAAACAGTCTCACTGCGATCCGTGCAGACAAGCATCTACCTTTAGCAGTAGCTATTCGATTTGCAGGCCAATGTCCCGCAGCTAACGTGTCACGCTCGCAAATATCTCGCATTAATTTCGCGACGAAGAAGCAATAAGAGCATCGGTGCTCTGAAATAGTTCTAGATGCGTTAAAAACACTGACTCTACGTTCGTGTTAACATTACTAACACGCAGGACCACTGTCCCCTATGAAATACTTTATCGCGAAATAAGCACTGACTCTAAAATCGCATTGGGAAGACGTGTTCGGACTCGAGTAAAGTGTTTCCAGAATAGTCCTCTAGATACTGAGTGTAATGTAGTAGAATTTTGTTAAAGGGCCTTCCATAGAGTCCAGTAATCAATGAAATTGATGCAGGAATCGTGAAATCACGAAATAATATCCACTGTGACTGCACAGATATTCAGTGACCCATCACCGTCGCGGACGAAGTCGAACTGTTAGGGCACACCGTTCGGCGATGTAGTGACTTTGGTAGAGGTTGTTGATGTTTTTGTCGCGCTCGGCCGACTCCCAGCTAGGCTTGAAATTCGTCATGGCCAGAAATAATATTATGTAGCAATGTCCATGGCAAAATGTTCTCTTTTCACAACTACAGTCGTGCATCCTGCACATGCTACACGTATTTTTATCACTGCGATATGTGATCAAGCACTAGGCAACGCTTTGTCAAGAAGTCTTCTAGATGATAGGTATATTCCAGTGAAATGTTGTTAAACGGTCGTTGTTAAACTTAATGTTGTTAAATGTTGTTAAATATTTAGTCCAGTAGTCGAATGAATTGATGTAGGAATCGAGATATCAGGAAATAATATGCAACCTCAACTGTTTCCCATGAAAGTTGAAATGTCTCAATTTCTAATGACTCGAATGTAGAGGAAGTGCAGCATATTTGGAATACTGTTGGTAATTTGGAATACCTAAGTATCTAATAAACTACAACTGTTATTTAATTTGTAACCCCGTACATTATAGGGGCTAATGACCTGTTCATTAATGACATTTGTGGATGAACCGCCACTTTTACATTTTCGACTTAATTCGCAGAGAAAGAAAATGTCAATCTGCAAAACTTTTTTAGTTACCGTTCTTATCATTTTTATAAATATTCTGTTATACATATCTCCTCAAGTTATCTTTATTTTCGAAATGGCAACGGTAAACACATACAAAACAAGGAAGCAGTTGAGCGGAGGATTTGTTTAATTTTATAAAGTGAAGGCAAATTAGAATACCGGTATTCCAAATTACCTGCACCTTAACGAAATCGATACTTCTTGTCATTTTGTATCCAAACCAAAGTTTCAGTTATTTTTTGCTTTTTATTATTACTGAGACTATGAAATATGACAGTTTATTAGTTTCCCTATGATATTATGCAGTTTTATTTGTTCCCATCCTCTATCGTAATTTTTTATTCGTCTTAAACAAACTGGTACTCCAAATATACTGCACTTCCTCCAATGCAAATTCAATAAAATTCGTTAGGTGCTTAGAAAAATTTATTTAAAGAATAAACCCCGCTTTTTTCTATTTACAAACCCCCTGCTTGGAGGGGTGGTAGGGTCCTTTGGCCACCGAATTTTAGGTATTTCTACAATTGTTATCCCGAAATAAATAACGAAATAATCTATAAGTATTTGAAAATGCTATCCTCTACTGAACAATAATTCTTTCTTCCAAGCAAACGACAACGATGTTCATGGCTGTAGCGGCGAGTCCCGCGAAAGTTCTGTTTTTATTGTAGGGAAACGCGAAAGAACCATAGGATAATAAAGCCCGATGGAATTACAAGAAGAAATTGCCCACTATTTACGATTCGGCGTAGCCACTTTAAGCCTGTCCAAGGCGAGGAATTAGAAAGTATATGGCGACAGTTTCGATGTGTTTCGTGAAATTCTTTTACGACCGTGATTACCACCCGCGCTATAAAAGTGGGTACTTGAGGCCCGTGTAGTCGAGGAAGAATTGTATTCTTCTCGCCACCGGTTTGCTGGTCGTGCCGATGCAGGAATAGAACATCCTAGACACTTCCCTCAGGAGAAGAAATCAAATTACAGCCATAGGCTTAATAACTGACACGTAAATTCTACCGGGAAACAAGTTCCCGCGAAAGAAATGTACACTTTGTATGCAAACTTTTATCGTAGCCTCGCGTGTGCCGCGCTGGATTCTCTGACTTTCACGACGGATTTTCACATCTTCGAAAAGACGTATTCAGAAGAGAGCAGATGCTGCCGGCGAGTCCGTGCATTTTCCGAAAGAGAAATCGCGGGGGGAAAAAGTCGAGGATTCATCGAACTATCATCTAGGTTGCCTGACACGTTGCAGGATTATCCGCGTGTAATTTCTACTGCGATGTAATTATCGCCGGCTCTCCAGACACGGTTTGACGGTGCACATACCACATGGAATTAGATTGATACGTGGTTTAGCCGAACATAAATCACCTTTCCAGCGCGGAGCAGTTAAGCAGATGCGACTGGATAATAGGACTAGCGTGTCGCGAGTGCGTTCGACTTCTCGCGCTCAGTTTGTCGATGTCTCCGCGGAGCGACGGTGTAAAGCGAATTAACGTCGTCGCTGAACCGTAAGAGCGACGGATAAGTAGATAACGCGATTAATGCGTGAGCGCATCCGATCCCCTTGCCTCGGCTGTCGGGGAAACTTCGAACCGATCCTGCACACGTCCACGCCGGCGCAAATTAATTTACTACACCTCGTTTTCGCAACAGTCGCGAGATGGGTGCTACACGCTCGTAGGCTAGATTCCAGGCACTATAATTAACAATTAATCAATTTCTTTGCATTCCGAAATGGTTGACCGTCGCTCGTCGATGCACTGGCGAAGCATCAAAGCCCCTCCCCCCCCCCCACCCCGCACGCGAAACATGCTAGCTCGACTCCCCATCGAATAGCAAGATAAACACGCACGGCTCCTAATTAGAATCGCTCGGCGGGTCGGTGGATGCTCGTTCGCGGCGAGAGCAATTTTCGATTAGTTCGAACGAAGCTTTTCGAGGGCGAGCGTCGCGACGTAGGCGGCGTCCCCGTTAATGACGTCGTATTCACCTCTCTTTCGGCGCCGCGTCCTGCATCGTTCTGCATCGCGAGGCAACGGTATCGCGGCTGCAATCAGCCGCCCGATTAATTGAGAGCGCAGGACAACCGTGAGCACAATGCCCGCGCGTCCTCGCAGCAGGCCTCGCAGCGTGGATCGACGCGCAATCCTGCCACGCGCGTCTATATTTATCGCGCCCCGATAAATCTGTCGGGCCCCGAGCGATCGCGAACAATCGTTCGGTAATTGCAGTGACAGGCACACGTGACAAACTTACTTTTGCCCTTGCGCGATACTGGTTCCGCTGTCAGCGAAGTTCATTCGGCTTTAACGTCGCCATACCAAGTCGGGGCGAGATCCGCGCGAAGATCTTCTCGAGATTCCCAGAACGTGAAAGACGCAATTAGCGAGAACTCTTTGGACGAGGTCTGTTTTTGTGGCCAGTGGGGATTGTAAATTCACCGACTTATTCAATCACCGGTAATTTTTAGTCAAAATTGGTTTAAAAAAAGAGTAAGGGAGACCGGGGCTACTAGTCGACTAATTGCATTTAATTATTGTATTATGGAATAAATTATGCTGCGATTCGCGATATTGAAGTATATGAATGACCAGCTTGCCATTTAATTATGAATTTTTGTCCACTAAGTACTGCTTGATGTTTTTTCATGGATATTTTGTGGAAACGTGATAAATTGATTATAATTTACGGTATTTTATTTTATCCGGTGCGTGGAGGTTTTGTACGTGCGACCCTTAACATGTTAACAATGTCGGATGGGGTTACTTGACTAAGCATAGGAATACGACTAATAATTGCATGTTTTATCCTCAAGATGCAGTCGAGGCAAAGAGTTTAGCTGCTCAAGTTCACTTCCCCCACCACAAATCCTCCCAAACTCACCCCTACCAGTTTTACACCCTATCCTCCCTTCAAACTCTCAGGCCTTCCAAACAGACCATTACAAACATGTACGAAATAATTACGGTATCTAACACCATGATAATTAATAAAAAAAATAACACTGTGAAGCAGTGAGAAAAAAATAAAAAAATTTATTGGTCGTAGTATACATATGTACGCATTTCGTATACTATATTGATGGAACTGTGGCAGCGTATATATAGACTTTTCGCAGGCAAAGGGTTAAAACTTAAAAATAAATGTCAAGTCAACTAATCCCATCAGATTTGTCAACTAACCCCGCAGCCGGGGTTTGTTGGCTTATTCGTCTCACTACTCTAAATACAATAAAAACTACAACCTAGACTCAATTAAAACGATTTTCAAAAGTAAGCCTGTATACCTAATGAAATTTGCAAACTTTTGGTATGCCGCAAGTTCACAAAATACCAATGGTCTATTTATAAAAATTAGAAATGTAAAATATTAGTCAACTAGCCCCAGTCTCCCCTAAATATTACCGAAAACAACTTCTTTTTTAAATCTAATCGAGCATTATGAAAAATGTATGCATATAAAATTATTCTAAACATAAAATACAAAATGAGATAACACAATATGCGTACATCTGTTAGCAAACTACTGACAATACGAACCCTACGGAAAGCAATGAAAAGCAATAAAAAGCAATAAATTTTTTTATTTACCTACTCTTTTTAACAAAAATTTTATTAAAATAAAGAACAACATATTGGAGCGTGCCCGGGTCCTAAGACCCAGGAGCCCGAGGAATTCTACCCAATCTCCCTCCCCCTCTCTCTCGCCGGGCCTAATCGCAGGTGCATTTGGAAATCGGCACATGACGAAAGTCAGGCATCATCTTGATACTCCCGCGAGATCGACTATGAATACGAGCTTGATACTAGAGCGCCGGCGCTGCACGGCGGTAATGGTACATCACGCTGATCTATTACTCGGACAGGAATGGGTATCCGGTTAATCAGATTAGCCAGATCGCAATTACACGTAATTGCAACTTGACACCGTTCAATAATATCTCCGCGATTAGAAGGGGATCGAGTATGGTGAAAGCAGGCAATTTACTAGTCACGATATGGAAAATGTTTGGATGAGCTACTATTATTGAATCAATCGGCGACGACGGAGCTTTCGCGTACTTGTAAATTAGGTAACAATAGCCGCGCTTAATAGCTAATATAAATACAGTGAAATAATGGATAGCAGCTTGATTGTTATCGGGGGGGGGGGGGGGGGCGAGCTTTACGATGATTGAGCCTCATAAAGCGGAGCGTAACGAGTAGGAAAAGTGGAATAGCGATAAATTCGATTCCGCCCATTGTTAAACTCTCTCCGTCATAAAAGGATTATTCCTGCGCTGGCCGTCAATGAATGCGCGCAGCGATGACCGTGGTGCTTTCTACTGCACCGTGGACCGTGCACGGAATTTACGATAACCAATTGAATGTAATCGTCCTTCAAACCAGAAGGCAACAGTAGCAGTGGCTAAGGCAAAGCCGTAATGGACGAGCACGAGAACAATGGAGAAGATAAGGGAAAGCTGCCGGTGCTACTGACGTCTCTCCCGCTCGGTGCCATTGTACTTTACGATTCCACTTGCGATGCAACGCGCTGCGCGCAAGTTCGGTGGTTTATCGACTTTCGCGGTAATTGAAAATTCAATTCGAGTTATCAATATCACCGAGCTTGTCGAGAGAAACTTAGAAACCTCTGCCTCGAGGAATAATAAATTCTGCCCCCCCCACCCCCCGGGCCCGCGACGAGCCTGCTGGATCTTTCGCACTTTTCGACACAGTTCGCTTCGGGCCATTTCGATTTTTCAGTGGAGAGTTAAACGAACTGCGAGCACAGGGAACTTTTAATGAATTTACGCAACGAAAGTACGTCGATCGACTTTTACACGAGACTGCCAGTGGCTCCATAATGGAGCAGAACACGGCATACGAAAGTTAGCTTACCAACGATCGACAGTGTATCTCGATCGTAGATCAGAGAGAAAAGTAAACGACGAAAGCAACTCGGATAAAGGCAGTGTCGAGGCGCAACGGTCTTGCTTAATGCTTACGCTTTATCGCGGCTGTTTCACTTAGAGGTTCCCTTGGCCGTGGCAAAGGGCGACTACAATGGAAAAGAAACAGATTGCCCCTCGAAGGGGTGGCGTCTCGATTATCGGCAAAGCTACCGATTGTAGCCCACAACACGGCACCTGGCTGTTAGGAGGATGTAATCATGCCACGGAGATAGGTAGATTAACTGTCAGTGCTTTATGAGCGACTCGAGAATGTATTAGATCGGTATGAACCGCGATCGATAACTGTTTACGCGGTTAGGTGGCCACGAGTTGGAGATGGAATCGAGTGAGGCCTGCGTCGGTTAAGGTTACGCTGCAGATAGTACAATCTCAATTATCGAAACACTTAATTAAACATCTGAACAATGTCTGCCAAGCTTGCCTATTTGGTATAAGTGTAATTAATGAACTTTCCCGACGAGTTCACTTGGCGTTTCCAATACGTGATAGATTGCCAAATACTGCACAAACATTGCCATTGTAATATTGCACTTCAATATGTGCGCAATATTTCTGTAACATTGCACAAATGTGGCCATAGCAATATTACACGGTAATTTGTGCGCAATATTTCTGCAACATTGCCACAATATTGCAATGCAACTCGCAACCAAACGGCAACATTGCAATGTACTGCAACTTTTGTGCAACGTTTCTGCAAGAAAATGTGCTGTAGGGGAAGATAGTTTCGTTTAAAATTCATGAATGTAGTTGTTAATATTCGACCGTGGCAAGATATGGAAATTCGTGAACAATTACAACCCCGATGGCACCTCTGTCTCCAGTCACTTAGATCAATGGAACGTTATCGGTTCTCACCGCGACGCTCTGAATCAGGGAATCTCACGAGTCAACGCTCTGATGCGCCTTGCCATCAGAGGCGATGAATCACCAAAACCATTGGATTATTCGGCGACAGCCGGGTTCCCAGAAGCAGATCAGTCACGACTGCGATTGCAAAATATCCCCGCTGATAGCACCGCGGTGACTTACATCGATTATCGCTAAGTACCTCAGCGATTAATAGCTTCAGATGCTGATTCGTATTGCAGTATCGAAAGGTTGCTTCACTCACCTGCAACAGAAAACGATAGGGATACATTAGTGAATGTGTATTTAAAAAATATTTCAACACACGTTATTACTATCTTATGCAGCGCTTTTACACCAGGGATCGAAAAAGTTCTGGAACTTTTCAGTAGGTTCCATTTAAAACAAAGACCGCGGAACATTTTTAAAAATGTTCTCACATTGTAAGTTCTCAGAAGAGCCGATAAAATAAAAAGTTCTTGAAAATAAAAGTTCTAGTTGGAATGGAACTTATAAAATATAAGAATAAAGATTTCTCTATAACAGGAACAGATATTTTGTTCACCGATATTAAGTAAGTTCTCAATCGATGTAACAAATACTAAATACTATTCAATGGATAGTACTACAAGAATATTAAATAATTCATACAGTTAAATTGATATTTATAATACTATAATAATACGTAATATTATAATAATACGTAGATGTATATTCATATATTCTATTACTGAAATATAAATATTATATATTATATTAGAGATTTTCTACGTATTTCGGTTCATGTAAGTTAAAAAAAATGTTATTTAGGTATTATTCTCGACAAATTCTCTTTTCCGTTCAATACTTCTTATGAAACCATTAATTACTTATGTTATGATTTTCATACCCTTTATTAAATAAACACATGAATAGTACCTAATAGTTGAGTACTTTTCTTTATCTTTTGAAAACTATTTTAATAAATGTTCTAATGTAACTTGTTTCCATGGAACTTTTATTATATAGGCTGTTCCATGAGAACACTTTTTAAAGAAGTTCCTGAAGGTAGCATTTGTTTCAATAAAAATTCCACCGGAACAGATATTTTCTTAATCGAAACAAATAAGTTCTGACAGAATTTTTAAAAAACGAGGGTCCGAGAACTTTTTCGATCCCTGTTTTACACCGCGTTTCCTTGAAATTATCCTGCTTTTGCCAAATAATGCTTGTAATCTGAATTCCGCGACAAGTACAGGCCGGAAAATGATCGATTCTGAAGAAGATGAATGAGTACCATTTCCAAGACCCATTTTCCTTGCACGGGAATTGATGAGACGCGATAGTGAAGGGCCGAATAGACGAGTAATAATCATTTGCCATTTTCCACGAGGACAAATGCTCGCGGTCTTCCCACCGATTGTCCTTGAAGGAAACGAACGCGGTTAATAGAAGAACGATGAAAGCCGTCTGCGCGCGAATACTCGGAGCGCTCCCAGGGAGGATACGTACAACGAGGTGAAACGTTTTCTCGTTTGCCGTGTTCCACGGAGAGTACGTAGCCATATCTTCCACCTAATCCGCGGGGAACGCTTCGTTGCCCGGTTTTTGTCCTTCAGGGCCGATCGAACGGAAAATTACGCGAGTATTCTTGAAACGTGCTGCTACGTAGCAACGTGTGCAACTCTATCGGTGGAATGAAACGGGCGAGAAGAACACGAGAGAGTAGAGTGGAATCGCGACGAGGCGAAATTGGAGAAATCGAAGAAATTGAAGAAACCGAATTGCGCGAATGGAAATAAGGTGCCCCCTGGAAGAAATAATTCCCGAACATCTGCGAAGAAAGTGGCGTGTCTCTCGAGCCATCTCAATAATGGATCCTGACATATAATTTAATCGGCAATATTTCCCCGGATCAATGTTAACTAGACAATCTACGAAAATAGGAACAACTTCGTGACCAGAAACGTTGCATCGCGAGAAAAGTATAAAGTGTGGTTTATTATTCCCAAGATCCCTAGATCCCCCAGTAGTAGATACAAACTACAGCTGCAATTCGCATACCACGTACCTAAGCACAAAGTGCATAGTACCTAAAAACCAAGAATAAAGTGCCCCCCAAAGAGAAGCTTCGCCTGGGAAAAATGGAGGATCGTTAGGCGGGAGCGCGTGCAACTGGAAAGCACAGTGAAACCACTGAGGCCGTGGAGGATGGAAGGTGCTCAAGAGAACGGAAGATTAGGGATGCAGCAGAGGTAAGTATACGCGGAAGGGAATTAAGAAAAAGGGAAGAAACAAGAGAGTATGCACGGAAGAGCGATTGCAGGGCGAAGGTGGAAGAGGATATGCGTCGCGACTGGGTAACGCGGCTCGAAGAAGACGAGGAAGAAGAGGATAGAGCCGACGGGTTGGCGGACAGGACGGGCTGAGCGACGAGGAAAGAGCGAAGAGGAGATAGCGGTGAACGATAATGTCCAGCCGTGAGCGTTACTCCGACCGTGAATGTGTCTGGCCACGTCGGGTCCTCATCCTTCGAAGGACTATTTGTTCCACGCAACGCGTAAATTACGGCCAATCGGGCCGGGGAGAGAGCCGACGGAGCAGCAACAACGACGCTCCGTTGCTTCGACGTCCATTATGTATCTCGAAGACGAGGGAATTTCGCGAGGCTGCCCCGGAGGCTACTGATCCGAAGCACGTCACGGTTCGACGGTCTGTTCCGACCCAACTTATCCCTGGCGAACGCCGGCAACTTGTTCAGGGAATTCGATTATTCTTCTTCCCGCTCGTGCAGCCATCCTGCACGCAGAATGTCTTCATCGAGCTCCTTACGGGAATGTGCGGAAGGACCCATGCCAATTGAGGAGTTCAAATGGTAAACGACGTGTGTAGATGCCAGAGGAAGAAAAATTAAACTTCTTTTATTTTACTTTTCAAGTTCCAGCAACCCATTTGGGTCATTAGCAACCACGCCAGTTTACGTGAATGGAACGTAGAGACTTTAAAAAATTCAATTTGTAGCTTTAGAAGTGAGCATCTTTTTCATAAGTTTCCGATAGGTTAAAAAAAACATCCCGAAGTTCATTTCAAATAACTTGATGAATAATTCCAACAGGTTAAAATAAAGTGACCGAACCAGTGCGCCGATACCATTTCAGTTTCCGATGGGTTTTGTTTTTTAAACTCGTAGAGTTTAATTCCTCGTGCAAGCCACTTTCGAACTTCTTAATAGTCACAAAGAAGTCACAATCTTATGTCTACAAGTGAAACGTGCTGCTATAAAGACCCAACCACGTGGTAGCCACGATTATTCCTTCAATCTTATGATAATTGACGCTATACACACACGCTGCGATGGTTGCGCGAGACATTATTCCCCGTGATTCATCAGGTTCCCATAAGTTAAAGCGAATCGGTGTATTACTATAAATTACAAAGTGATTGCGTTTGAACGTTATGTTTCGTACGGCGCTATGAATTACCCTCGGGGGTATCAGAGGCTGCGCCGTATTAAAAAGTTAACGCCGCCAAGGAAAGCCGACAATAATGAAACGCGCTTCGAACAGGACCGAAGAGATATGCAGCCATTATTCGCGTGAATTACCGACAGCACGATCTTTGCCCTTTCGTTCTGGCTGAATAGGATGAAGTATTTTCAATCACTGACTCCGCGGTTCGTGAAAAATATACGCCCATAAATAGCGACGCGTATGGGCATTACTATACATTACACCTTAACAATAACTGATCGTTGTAATGCAATAAATTTCACTGGAAACGTCACGTCCTTTTCAAGCGCGGAACGGCGAAAGATTCAAATTGAATATCATGCACCGTGTACCTACGCATTATCGTCATTTTAATGATGCCTGTGTGACTGAAATGAATATTCGTTGTCCCTTTATTCCCGTGTCAAGCGAAGTATCAACTTCGACTGACAGGATATATCGTTCAGACGTAGAGAATCATATTCCCGAGAAAATAGGAAGAAATCAAAGTCCCAGCGGCAGAAAACAAACGTCGAGGATGAAGGACTCCTAGGGTACCAGCCATCTCGTTAAACAACAAAGTTACCGGAGCCAAGTCGCCCTCCAATTATTTCCAGGCAAGTATCTCGAAACAGAGTACCGCTCTTATTGAAGATGTGTTCCTGCCAGTGGCTCCGCTCGATAAACAGCCCAGGAGGGTCGAGCAAAGAAAAAGGCGTTCGGTTTTCGGCCGCGCAAGAACGGGAACAAATTTTATTGCCGCCAGTAAACTTTTTCGCCCGCCCCGTTCTCCCCCCCCCCCCTCGGCCGCGTCGCTGCCATCGGGGGCTCCCGCCACCATGATGCAGACATTAAGATAATCGCCCGTACCGAGAGAGCGTTCCGTCGAGGAACAGGATGGGATCCCCGCTCGAACGATGAACAGTATCGCTCGGCCAAGTTATACCTCGGTGCCGGGTTATTTTCTGGGTCTGTTATCGGGCCCCGAGTGCCCGTGATTGCAGGCTTTCCCCAACGAGGATCGCCAGGATTACAAGGTGAAAAGCTCCTGACAGCATCGCGAAACAATCTGCCTTCGGCCGTGGCGATTCTCGAAAACGTTTTGCTCGTCGCGGCAAACACAAGGGGCAGGAAATTGGACACCGAAATGAGCCGAGAACTGCTTTAAGCGATGGCTTCTTATCGCTGGTCAAACAAAACTGTGAAACAGAATCTTCTACCGTGGATTCATCCTCCCAATAGATAATTATAAATTAGAGAAGCTACTACTTTCTTTGTGAACCTAAATAATTTAAAATTATTAATTTCACATGTCCTTTGTATAATTCTCAATCCCCTCTGGAAACGTGCAAACCAAAGCCACTTTAAAATAGGGCTGGGACTATTCGAATAATTTACTATTCGAATATCTTACAAGTATTCGAATGCTACGAATAAACTTCGAATATTTGAGTATTCGAATACTGATATATTCGAATACTGATGTATTCAAATACTGATATATTCGAATAGTACGGTATGAACTATGAAGTGGGTTAAAATTACCTTACAAGATTTCACCATGACAAATGAACCTATATTCGAATACTTAAATATTCGAATAGTATTCGAATACTTAAATATTCGAATAGTATTCGAATACTTGGATATTCGAATTATATTCGTCAAATAATTAAGCGACTGAAGTATTCGAATATTCGAATACCGAAAAATTCGACAAATAGTCCCTGCTCCACTTTAAAAGGGACTCCAGAACCAGTCAGCAAGTCTCGCCTATGTGACAAAGCCGAATCCCTGCGGTTATCGAAAAGAGCCCCTGACAAGCCGCGATAGCTAGCCAATTCCGCAGGCGTCGCAAATCATCGTATCAGAAGGACAGCACGAGAAAGTAACGGCGCGGGTGGACTGGCCAGGAACGACCGCGGCCACGAAACGAAGCCGAATAAATGAGCACGGTTAATCCGTGGCGCGAGCTTAAAAACGAAATCCCTCGTTTCCGCGGACTTTATCGGCCGTGCGGGCAAATATAATCACGTAGGCAGGATTTAGCCGAGGCCGAGGTTAATTCGGTGGCGTCGGGAGCCTCCTGATCGCCGGCCATTCGGCCCGCTTTAAATTCAAATTTCGGGTCTGCCATGCCGCGGCTGCAAGTGTTCCCGCCCCACTGAATTACGATTCCGCCCGGTCGCGTTGCTCGTTTTCGTGGGCCGCGCGCAGCCGATCCAGAAGCGGCCCCCATGGAAATGATTGCTCCCACGCGACATGTCTGGCTCATTAGGCATTCCTTCAGTCTGTGGTTACACTTGGCCACCCTCTATTCTCGACTTCACGTGTGGACAGAAAAGATGAGCGGAGAGGGGGGGGGGGGGCGAGACCGGCAGGGACATGCGCGTGTACGGGGATGAAAATCGCGCGCGATTCTGATGAGAGCTTACGACCAAACGTGCGAATAGACGAGACTCGAGGCACGGTTGCAGTTAATTTATTTTCGTGAGTATTTTCTCAGTTATTTTTCCTCTTGCTGGCCCACTGGGTTTCAGTGATTAAGAGAAGTAAAGTTTAATCAACTGAAGACTCTGCTATTCAGTATTTTGTAGTGGAGGAGCTTCTTTCTTTGGTGCGTAGAGTAGTGGGCAAGAGAAGGCAATGGAGGAAGTAGGAAATTGGAGAAGAAGTAAGAAGTTGCGGTTGAAAGGGATCCGTGAATGGACGGAGTCAGGTAGATTGGTTTCTTCTTAGGTGAAGAAGAAACTTCGACTTGAAGTGTAAATAATTTAATAGTCCACGTCGCTATTTGAAGAGCAAGGATTGGCTACTCGAAAATTAATCCTCAGTAAAAAAGACTGTCCATATGTGACATTTTTTGTGTAGCAGGTTTTATTCATTCTATAAATAATAAGCAAGGTTATTCGAAATTATGGTGGTATATTTTATATTTACCCTATAAAGAAATTAATTATAATTATCTTTAATGAATTTAATTTTAATATTTATGTTTAATCTGACTATAATTTTTACTGTTACATATTCTATGTGACATATGTCATACCAAATTAATTGTAGACCACATGATTCCTGAGTCCAGAGAATATTCTCGCAGAGAACAATTATTTAAAGTCAAATCTACCTTAAAGAATTACCTAAATGACAATGCATCAATAGAACGACTTGTAAAATATATACAAAACATAAATGTATTCCACAAGCTGTGGCCTCTAATAGTTATGCAATTCAGTCGCTAAGCAAAAAAAAAGTTTAATACTGTTTCAAGCTTGTTTCTCTAAAGGGGTGCTTATAGAGAATCTATCAACGTGTTTTACTGAAAGGGTGCGCAGCAACAGAAGCCTGTGAAGACAGAAATAGGTAAAATCCTTGGCATAGACAGAAGAGGCGAATCGTGCACGCTCGGATTAAGCGATTCTGCATACAGAGAACCCATGACATAAGATGCATAAGGGGAATCAAGGCTTGGCAAGAGACGAACAAATATGCAACCGAGGCATACGTGAATCCTCTTCTAAATTCACGTGTGGACAGAAAGGATGGAGACAAGTGTAACGGGAGAAGCTCGATATGGTATGCACATATTTACTATCTCTTTTCGAATGATACATGGGCATGTTCTAGGAAATTGGTTGAAATATTTGCGGTTGCCATAATCGTAATTAATTGAAGAAGCACGGAACCAAATAAAACTTTACGTCGTATAATTAACCCTCTAGGGACGAGTGGGACTCCAGAGTCCCATTCAGATTAACACATTTTTATTTACGTTCCATCAATAAGATCGAAATTTGATAGGTATAGTGACCTTTAGTAGGCAGAGAAGAAACTGTTGTACCATCAGAACCCGAAATTAATTTTTTTTTGTTATAAACAAATTTAAATTTTTTTTTTAAAAATTAACAAGTAGTTTCCAAATCCGAAGTATAAAATAGACTATTTTAACGCTCAAAAAAATTATACGTTAAGTTTAAAACATCCCCTTCCTAGAGGGTTAAACATTCAATTATAAAGTGTACAACTATAATTCAATTATAATGTGGAGCAATGCCGATGTAGAGCAACACGAACAAATTCCCAAACAACAATTGTGCCTGTACGTTTAGCCCGGGATCAGCTCCGCCCTGCTAATTTCCAGCAGTGATACGCGCGCAGATGCAAATACGGTTACAGAACGTTAACCAGGGAAAGGCAAAGAGAAAGCTAAAACTCGTAGGTAGACGAATCCGACGTTCAGGCTGATTCACCTAACTCGCGTCTCCCACGAACGTTCGGTAACATCTGGACGAACGAACCGCTGCTTTTCGGCTAACGAGGCACGTTTCATTGCGTAGCCGCTTCAGATTGCCAATCGGGAATCGAAGTGCTGACCGATTATGCAGATTATGCGGAATTACGTCGCGGTGATCTTTTTATGGCATTCGAATTGCAACGCAGGGTGGCTCGGCATTTATTCGTGCTTTTGAAATTTCAGAAATTAAAATTTCCCCTAAATTGCAAAAAGTTTGCCTGTATATATCCAACTCTTTATTTATTGAAATACATACCGTCAAGGACCCAATTCCTAATCAGTCTAGTATATAAATACCAAATAATAAGTTTATCACGATACAAATTTATTCCAAAAAATGACTAAATGATTATGAAGTATTTTTAAATTTGATAGCTCATAGTAAAATGTTTTAGGTTGTTCAGAAACTGCTCCCTTTGCATCTTAAGTGATCAGGAACTGGGTCTTAGCCGGTATTCCACTTTGAAAGGTGCATCGTTGTTTCACCGAAACAAACGGCATTAGTACGTGTGGAAATTGAATTTGAGGAGACGATATTCGTCGAGAACAGCGACCACTCGACTATGCATTGCCGACAAGAGATGTTGGCACGACTACTTCAGTAATTAAACACGCGTGAATGCTCGTACGGTATTCCGTATCCAGAACCTATCTTCGACATTAAACATTTAATGGTTTGCGCATGGATTCACTGATTCCTACAGTGGTAACTTGCATTGTCCCGATAAAGACGGCAGATAAAGCGACAAATTGGCTTGCAATCAAATCAGGACTTTAACCGTCGATAAAGTCGAAACTGTTCTCCATGAAATATGTAAATCGTAGGACGATGTACATTACCTTTCACGCTCGATTCAACGACGATTAACATTTAGTAAGGGACAGCTTCTTACTGCCTCGCCCCGAGCCATCTCGAGAAATTTATCTATCAATGGACGCGTCTGGAAAGAACTCGATGATGGTAATCAGACGGGGGCGTTGCGCGGAAAAATGTCAATAACCAGTTATCGTGTGGCCGGTTAACCGCGGGGCAGGCTACCACGTTTAACCGACAATGAGCTACTAACACACACGCGAGTGTTAACGGTGGATCACGCAATTACAGCCGCACTGCCTCAACGAGGCGGTTCGCCCGCAATAATCCGGTATTTACGGCCGAATTTATGCGCGGCCACGGGCGCTTAACTACTTAAATATAAGCGATTTACTGGGAATCCCGCGGGAGAAGAAATATCCCGAACGTTCCTTCTGCGAGATGAGAATAAGCCTCGACCGAAACATCGAGGTTTCGGCTCGTAAAAAGGCAGCTGGCCACGTGACCGGTCCTCGAGGAATCTTCAGGAATCCTCCCGCGACGAACTTGAGAGCGACCGTGAAGAAGGAGGGGAGGAAGAAAAAGCAGAAGGCGAGAGTACGTGGTGTGTATAAAAGGTGTCACGTCTTGGCTTTAAATCTTGTTACCATTCACTGTCCACCGGGAGAAAGAGAGAAAGGTTGCAGTCGCGGTGCTCGAGTGCGAGAGACGAGGGAACAAAAGGAGAGAGAGAAGGTGGAGGACGAAGAAGAGAGATTGAATCTCCGGAGTGGGTCTGGTGGCAGAGACCTTGGCTTTGGCGGTATATCCATAACGAGATTAATGACTCGGCTTCCCGAGACTCTCGGGAACGCGCGAATTGAGAAATTTGCACGCCCACGCGAAACCCGCGGCGAAAAACCTGAGTAATGTTGGTCCCGCTTGCCGCGAACTTTATCGAACGATGAGAAAGACAGCGGAAAGGGAATGTTCGGCACAGAGACATTTTATACTAGGGGAGAGGTGGCATAAAAGGGACAAATTGAATTGCCAAAATTCTAAACGCATTACACATGCTAGTTATTTTCCTGTTTATAACAACACTAGTGCCCAGTCTTTTGACGTAAACTTCACTGCGGTCTCACTTGCAACAGAGTAGTAATCCGCGGTTGATGTATTTCGACAGTAAAAGTAAAATTTTCGTTGATTTTCTGTGTCGTTTTCTGAGAACAAGATATATACAAACTGTTGAACTATTATATCATTAAAACATTATAACATCCTGTATTCAACTGAAAGGAAAATACTTAGTAAGTAAGCTTAATTGATTGTTTTCTTTTTTTTGAGGTTATATTATGTTAAACTCACTTACAGTCTTAAAAGGGACAGCATAACAAGTCTTAAATGGGACAACAGTTTCATGGCTGTCCCTTCCATACACATGTACTGCTGGACACCTGCCTATTTTAGTACAATTAGTCTCATTTTTGTTCAAGTAGGATTTAATTTTAAACTATTTTATTATTTAAATATTATTTTAATATTTATTTTATTATTTTATAGATTTTTTATATACTTATATTTACCACTCGTGGGTATTCCTATGTTGAACTTAGTTTGTAAGACATAAATTTTATAAAAAATGTGTCCTTTATAACTAAAAAGCTGCTAAAGCTTTAACGATAAGTCACACTCTATAAAGATAGTCAAAAATATTGATGATTTATGTTACAAAGAGTTAATTTTTTCATAGATTCCATTACTTACTAGTCGTAAAAGGGACATTTGCTACTTATTTCAAAATCGAAGATTTTGTTATTTTCTATTATAATTGATGAGTTTTTATTATACTTTTCTTGAAGGGGAATAAACATGCTTTCTATTGATGCACTTGTTTTTTAAATTCCTATAACGACATTGTCAGAAAAGGATGCTGAACAAAAGTGTCTCTTTTATAGCACCTCTCCTCTACGCTACAGACAGAACAAAATCAAGTGGCCACTCGATTTACCACTTCCTGCCGATTCCTTTCTCACTCGTTTCTCGCCCAGCTTTTCTCTCTCGAGCGCAGATTTCTTGCCAATTTACATTTCTCCGCGGTATGCCTTCGGCCTCGCGTTTACGTTAAGAAAGATGATTATCTGGGTAAAGGAGACAGGGACGGGCCCAAAGAGACCGGGGAACCTCGGCGGAGTTAAAAATAATATGCACAGCTTATTTCAGTCGAGTGCATTCCGCGCGATTAAAGTGCATTAAAGGAATTCGCGAAGGTTCGCGATAAATTTATCTCCCTCTCAGTGCTCACGAATGAGGAAGCCGCAGGTGAAAACGTTGCATTCGATAAGGGGCGTCTTTGCCGCCGTTTCTTTGTTATCTCAGCGACTTCGTCGCACTTTTATTGCACGGGCGAGCCGCCGTTTTTAACGACCTCTTAATCTGTTTCCGCAAAAGACCGTCCGCGTTTCACCGTCGAAAAATCACGGCGCATCCCTCATTATCTCCGACCGGGGTCTTTAAGGTTCTTTCGAGGATAACGGTAGTGGCGTGCATACGAGTCGAATCATCTTCTCCCTTGCCCCCATTTTTTTTTTTCTGAGTAAGACACTTTGTGTGTTCATGTAGCCGACTCTTGTAATTATCATTACGCATCATACCTTCCCTTCAGCGAAACGATGATTCATGTTTCATGGTAGACGGTTTCGCAAGCAACACATGGTCGGATTCGCTTTATCGCGGTACGTTTGTTATGCCTCTGGCATAAGTTTGAGATCTCAGGCATTATATTTCTAACGTGCTAATTTGTATTGGTGGTACATTCTGGGAGAGATGAGCATCTGCAAGTTCTCAGAAGGATATCTCTTTGTTGAATTTTACAGTAATTTTTAATGTTGATGGGAGTTTCTTGACTCCGTGTTGCCGTACGTGGGATTTTTGTATCCAGTTACTCGTTTCCCTGCTGATACACACCTCTGGCTTCAATTACCCAGGATCTGGATTGGCCTGCGGCTCCAGATCGCTCGTTTACATAATTCGGCGGAAATCATCGAGCTTATCCTGCAACGCCAGGACGGACGAACGGACTTCTGAAGCATAATCAGCCAATTTAGAGTGGCTAGGCAAATGCGTCTAATGCACTGGCGAATGGATGAAGATAGAGCGCACCATTGAAGATCTCGAAACGCAAATTCTGATATTCGATGCACGCAATTCACGCAATAAATCGTTCTAGGCTTGGCAAATGAAGAAAAGAAACACTTGTGTCTCGGTAGGGATGCAGCTCCATCTTTACCAACTTCGAGTAAATTAGAAAAAACTGTTTATAAAATTGTTGCTTTGATTTAACTTTGAAAAGAGAAGCCTAATTGAGAAATATATATTTTCACAGAATAAGCAATAGTTACTGAGTTAATAAGTTATCAATTCTATTTTTGGCGAATATCTCAAATCTGGAGCTGCCCAAACAAATATATTGCACAAAACAATAATGGATGCAGCTTCAAAAATTGCAATAATTTGCGCATTTGTTATCGAATTTGCAACAAACAAGGTGGATGTACTAGTAAATGGACATTTTTTATTAAAATGAGTAAAATAAGTAACTACTTAATTAGGGACTTTTTTTAATTTTTTCCTTCATATCCAAACAATTTGTGCAGCACGTGGAATCAATCACTCTGCAAATATAATTTTCTAATAATGTTCATTCATTAGCCTTAAGTGTTCATTTACTGGTGCGTTTATCTAATGTAAAACTTTTTTACATAGGGTGAATGTAGGGGAAAGGTGGGATAGTTGATCACAGTTTTTCTTTTTTATTAAAATAACAATAATGGTTTGCTTTGTTTGTATTTATTTATTTAAGTTGTGATATAAACTGATGTGATCATGTATCCCCGCTGCTCAACTATCCCACCTTTCCCCTACCAGTAAAGGAGCACGTACCACTGAATGGACATTTTTGATTAAAACGAGTAAAATAAATTATTAAAATAAGGAACCAATTAATTAGAGACTTCTCCTAATTTCTCGCTTCATATTCAAACAATTTTTGCAACACGTGGAATCAATCGCGCTGCAAACATAATTGTATAAAAGTGTTCATTCACTAGCCTTAATGTGTTCCTTTACTGGTTCGTTTACCCTACATTACGCATCATAACTCAGAAACTGTTAAAAATGGAGCTCCTCAATTCCAAATCTCTCCCCACGAACTGTCCACATGCCACCCTTTTCCCACCAACCTCCCTCCCGAAAATCGCGACAATGTGAAAGGAAGTGGAGCTACACAATTCGCGACCAAGAGTGAAGAAGAGAACGCGAACGCAGACAGAGAGCATTGCAGGTACATTCCTGTCCGAGAGTGTCGAGCTAAGTCGCCGGCGCGGGACTTTATATTTCCCCGATTGTCCAGCTGTAAGGAACGGCCAAACACTCGGGGGTCCGCGCAAATATTGAAACAAAGGCATGCAAATGAGCGCACGTTATTCGCGGCAAGTTTTTCACGGGCCCCCGAGTAAGTGGGACCGTCGGTTTGCAAGACAAACCGGTTAATTGCAAGCACAAAGGGGATGCGCGAAGGGCGGCGGGAGGGGGTGGGGGGGGGGGGGGGGGTCGGGGGCAATACGAGGAGTGGGGCATGTCGAGTTCGTCGTCGGCCCATCTACTCCCAGACACCTGCGAATTCCGGTTCGTTTCGGGCGTTCGTGTGGCGCGATGTAATTTAGCATTCGCTTCGACCACAAACTGCGCTCGCCGCAGACCCACTCGAACTCCGCTGGCTGAGTCACACCTCTCAGGTGTTTTAATACCACGAAACGTGAATGGATTTTTACGTCAGGCTCCCCCCCTGCCCCTTAATGTATACACCCTGTATTACGGTGCTTCCGAATCTTGTTCGTGGCGCATTACTCGCCGCACAGGCCGTTCCTACATTTGTACTCCGGCGTCCACGTGAGAAACGACACTTTTCTTGGATACGACTTTATGTTTTACGATCGCTATTAATTAAATCCCCGATCATTTATTTCCTGCGGCGTACAGGTGAAAGTTTCCTCGCCAGCCTGTTCTAACGCCGCTCAAGTCGGTTCTGGTTTGCGGCGTTGTTACGTTGTTTTGGTAGATTTTTTTTATGTACATTTTTAACCTGGGAACTGAATCCGTTCGGTTCAAGCTGAGCGATGAAGACGAATCTGCCCGGCACAAAGGAGGCAATTCACAAGATGAGGTCAACAACAAATGGCAGCGGTGAATTAATTTCACTGATTGGCATAATCACGACCGCTGTCGCAAGGGTCAACAAAGGTTAATATTCTCTTTCAGAATCGTCCACCACTATTCTGTTCGCTTCAGACAGACTGTGGGTACCTTAGAGTGGAGCGAAAAAGATTAAAATTTGGAGGATCGGATTCTTATAGCGTGGAAAATTTGCTAAAAGGCTAATGAAACCGGTGAAAATTTTCAGAATAATCGGAGCAGTAGAAGTCTCATATTTTTATAAATTTCTATGATAAATGCTAAAACTAGAGCACTTTTGTATCGCAGGTTCTCATTATTTTCTGTTATTAGGGAGGCAATTGCGGACTAAAGAATAGATAAAACCATCTTTAGCTGTCACAGATCCAAAATGGCCTAAAAAATGGTCGGACAAGATAAAATAAGCAATGCCCGACTATCTTGTACCCACAACTTTCTCAACAAGCGTGTAAAATGGACCATCTCAACAAAACATTTCCAACGGGACGTTCACCCGCGCCCCACCCCCGTCCGAGGGAAACATTAGATCCTACCAGATTGATCAAGCGGAGTTTTAAAGATTCGAGGGGAAGAATTTTAATTAGTTACCAAGGCACGAAAGCTTCTTAAGGATTCTCAATGGCCTCTCGAAGCACCTTCGAAACTCTTTAAAGCTTCAAGTGCAACAGAATACGACTAGTCTCTTCTTTCCCCCAACTACGCCAACGAGTAGCTAAATGAACTGCCCGTTGCGTCCGTCGATCCCCTCGCTCCTTAATTCTTTTTCTCAATTACCGGACACTGCATGAGCGAGCACAGAATTCTCCATTTCGGGGAACTTTTCTTCCACTATTTATCGTCCCTCGTTCGACTAAATTAATGATCGCCAGTGTGAAGCTCGAAGAACGTTAATAAATGAAAATTCAACGGAACCGCGGCAATGCGCAGAATTTCGCCAAACGAAAATTTAACGATCCACGTGCGAAGCACGCGCACGTCTGAAGTGAAGTGCGTGGCGAGAAACCTCGGCACAAAGAGCCCGGCGAAGGAAAAAAGATGGAAGGGTGAAAATGGCTCGAGTCTCTCATCGACAAATTACGCTCTCGACGTCGGTCCCTTCGTCAGGATCGCATTTTTTTTCGAGAGAGAGGCGATCAGCCCCCATTCTTCGAGCGTGGTCGGCCGTTTTCCTCGTTTTCGAAAACCGGGGTCCCGCGCGTTTCGATCTACTACTTCGACAGAGGGGTTAGAAAGCAAGCGGAGGGTCGGTGAAGTGGAGTCTCTTGCCTCTCCCTTGGCAACGGTCACTTGGAAACCCGTCGACAGAGTGGACATTTCGCGGAAGCTCCACGGAGGGGGACTTTTCCAGACTCTTTTTACCATCTGTAAAGAGCTTTCGAGGGTGCACGCGCTGGAAAGCGAATTTTCTTTCCTGAAATTTTCACGAGACGCCTGGGCCCCCGACTCGCTGCTTCGTCAATGTTTCAAAACGATAATCCGGCTTCAAATATGGGATAAACGGAGTGACAATCTGTATTTCTCGTGTTTCCAGCCAGCTTCAAATGCACTTACCATTTCTGAGTGGCTATGAGAGGGAAATGGAAATTTTCTCCGCCTGAGAAAGAATATTTACAACGTAGGGTAAGGTTGCTTAAGTCGTACCATTTGAATTTTGAACGCCACTATGGCGACTAGAGCGCATACAACGGCAACAAAATATACATCTGAGTCAACCAAGTTGCCTTACGTATTGTTTGTCTGCTGTGAACCACCTCGTTATAAATCCTCTCATCAAATAAGTTTATTTTAATTTTCTGCATATGTTTGGTAGTCAATTTTGCAAATAAATTATTGATAAAATTATGCTCCTTATTAAATATAAATTCAGTAGAGTTTACATAATCGTTTGGTCGAAACGAAATCCAATTAATTTTGTTCAATGATAGGTTATGTTTACTTTTCAATTTAACATGTGCCGTGTCTTAAGTCGTACTCGTATGAGATTCCTAACTCGTACTGGTATGACTTAAGAAATTACTTCTTGGTTTTAATCAGTCCGTATGGATATTGCTTTGAATGGTTTTAAATCTACTGGTATATGGCCATGCAACAGACATGAATTTAATGATGATGATTTTTGCACTCCTACACTTGTGATTGAAGACCCTTTACGCACTCCTCCGTTGGACATGAATAATCAAGAAGAGCTTTCTGCAGCAGTTACACAAGAAAGCAAAGAAATCCACGAGGAAGAAACGGACGCGCCTATAAACCAAATAAAACTGCAATTAAATATTTTAGCTCCTATTCCAGTAATAAACCAAAGCAAAGAAACCCATGAACGCTCTACCTCGTCAGTCGAAATAACGTCAACGCAGAATATGGAAAACATACAAAATGCGGCAAATAAGAGGAAATCTATAATTAATAAAAAGGAATTGACATTAAAAATTAAAAAGAGGAAAAGCGATTGGTTTTGTTTTATTTGTGGAGAAAATCGGAAGGAAAATATGATTCAATGCTTGAAATGCAAATCATGAGTGCACGATGTATGCGCTGGAGTTGGCAAAATAATGTTTGTACTAACTGAATACCTATGTGTTATATAAACAGATTAATAGAAAATATGTTTTAATTATTATTGTTGCTGAATTGAATTCTTAGGTACGACTTAAGCTATAGGTGGTAGGACTTAGGAAACCGGTTGCTTTAGTCGTACCGACGTAAGTTTTTAAAAATTTAGTTTATTTTTCATGAAAGCATATAGATTTTCTAATCTCGTTATAATAAATAACAACAATATTAACACAAGTTTTGAATAACACATTTAATTTCTATTTATTTGATAAAAAGTTTTATACGGTTTTTTTCTTAAGGGGTACGACTTGAGCAACCTTACCCTATTTGCATCCACTGCTTTCAGTTCTTTCCATTCGATAAGATAGTAGATCGACGAAGTCTTGAACTAAATCGCAATATATACCACTACAGTATATTCGAGTATTTAACCATCATTATATCACGACCGGGTGGGACACGAAATCGCGGTATTGTTCCTCCCGATGCTATCATTAATTACAACCGAGCAGGAGGCGTCAATCATGAAAAGAGGATGCTCGCGAGGACACGCCGGAATCACGAGAAACGAAAAAAAAAAAAAAAAAAGAAGGAAGCGGCGCAGCGAGGGGGTTCCCTCCAATTTGCGACTGCGCCGGGGTACGTGAGTAATTGCAAAGATCCTGAGACAAAAGCTCGCGGCTAAACAAAAGATTGACCCTCGCTACCTTGTCAGGGGGTTGCGCGTCCTTAGGACGATGTATGATTGCGTGCCTCTTGACTCTTAAGCCGGGAGAAAAGGCGAATCGGTTTACACTATTCGCGTGGCTGACATTTTCGCTGCTATCATTACGGCCGCTATAATTTCTCGTGATAACGAGGGCGCACCGTTCGCTGGAAATTACTGCGACAGATACGAGGATAACTGATCGGGGGAGGCATTGCTGCTTCGCTCTTGTCAATCGAAGGGATAAAACCTCTGCTTACTCTCTTCCACTTCACAGCCTGTCTGCAGGGCGATTCGAAGAAAGAAGAATACCGAAGGATTCAGCATAGGCAGAAAGTATTACGCTAATGTAGGTGTTTAGTGAACCCTGTACACGCGATTTCGTAAGGTCGTGCTTCGCTATTCTTTCTGTGATAAAGAAGTTTGCTCAGAGACGTGCACACAGTGTATTCAAACACTGCTGATTGACGGAGGTTTGTTACTGTGCCGGGGTAAGCGAACAGGGGTTGCCTTCCGGTGCATCCTCCCCCTTCTGCCCCTTTTCACTTTCATGCGAAGGGAGGAAGGAACAATGAATCGCGGGAACAACGCCTGCCCTGAATACACGCCTGGTTAGCGATAACTGTGCGTTGCCATGGAAGAGGCGCACCACGCGACACCTGCGGAAGAAGCTCCTTTCACGCTGCAACTCTAATCCACCTGAATAGCCACTATCTGGAGGAACTAATAAAACCATCGATTTTCAATTCAGCAGAGTAGGTACACTTCCATTGGCACGTTCTACACCCCAAACCTTAGAACCTTAAAACGTACAAAGCCAGAATACATTTCACTTAAAATCGTGGCTCGAGATGCTAATCTCGCAGACCACTTCCTTACAGTCACTCAGCCGTTTTTCTTCCATCCTTCTTCCCCATTCCCTCGACCTGCTTCTCATTCCGCTCGCCTCCCAAGATTTCAAGCGTAACACGCGCAAAACGGCAGCCGTGACGCTCCCGCTATTATTGCACGATATAAGTCGAGCTACCGATGAAAGCTTACACCGCGCCGTCGACAACGTGGACGCAAGGGAATGAGACTGCCTCCTGCCACATATTTCCCCTTTCAGCCGGTTCTCTTTCCGCTTCGCGGAGAACCAAGGGGGCCATCGACGAGCGGAACACCCACGTACGCGATGGGTATACGTCTTATTTACGGTAATTGCTTCTCATCTAACTAAGAGGCGGCATCGGCTTTTCCGGGTTCTCGATTCGCGGAATTCGCTTATTCCCGATCCCTGCCCCCTCGAAGACTGCTCGCACGGTGGCTCGCCCGTATTAACTCGTCCCTGGCAAATGCACGCACACAGCCCGAAGCCACCGAGCGCTATCTCGATTTATGGCTATCGGAGAGGGACTTCTTGCGGGTTTAAATGCGAGGATCTATCTCGGCTACATTTAGCAGGGAAAATGGAGTAACGACGCCTTCATTCCCCAGTGTTAGGGGATCACTCTTGGTATCCTCGCTTCAGCACTTGCTCTTTGTAACATTGTAGCCCTCTGAATTTTAGGTGAAACTTTCCTTTTCACCTTTGGCGGTCATTGGTGAATTTCTTTGAAAGCATTCGGTGTATGATTAATTTCATAACAAAGAAAGTGTGTCGACCATGAATGAAAAATGGTATTCAGAAGGAAGGCTAAGCTCGCATCCGATAAGTGAAATATAATATCGATGTCGTGACAGGGCTTGATAGTTTCGTCACGTACAACGCTGATGAAAGTAACTCCGCCTCTAACATTAATGGATCCGTATTTTTTCCCCAAGTTATCTGTGCCTTGTATCGATCAAATTGCGGGGCTGACTAGCATTATAATCGATGTTGCCGCCAACGAGGCGTGAAAGTGTCCGGTGCAGAAGGAACCTCTCGTTGCTTCCAGTATAAATTCCTTCGGGAGTGAATGATCATCTGAGAAACAGCTTTCCTCGCGCACGAAGTATAAAAAAAAATAAAGCAGAACATCCAGTTCCTCGTTCTCCTCTATACTAAACACACGAATCTGCCGAAAAGCAGGGAAGCCGCTTTCTTGCCCCCGATTCGCCCGCCTTTCATTTCTCAAGGAAACAAGCGTTTCTTCGAAAAGAACAACGAAGGTTCGACCGAAAGTGATGTGGGCAGTTAGCAGCGTCTAGCTTAATGGGCCAAGTTAAGCCCCAGCAGTTGGAATTCGACGAAAGATCAGTGGAGATTTAGAAGAATGCGGGCAAATCGGTAGATAAACTATCGGGGCCGTTCTTGCGCGAGAGCCTGAAATTCGTCATGGCTTAATGACGGGCCTGGTGCTCCAAGGGAGAAGCAGAAGGGAGGCAACTGCTCGGTGTCTTTCTGGACGATTTCTCTGATGGCTTACGGAGCAGATGACGAATGCGGCCCAGTTAGGCTCAACGATATTAGATACCATCGGGAATCACTGTTCACGAAAGAAACGTTAATGTGGGATAAAAGGGAGACACCATGCGTGATGATGCAACCGACGCTTTGACCACTGCCTCTTCACCGAACCTAGGGTGACCTGGCCAGTGAGCGAACACTTAAGCTGCATGTCTCTTAAAATTCGTATTCAAAAGTCATTATTTAATCCCCTGAATGTTATTGCTGTAAGCGAACTGTTCTATTAACCCTCGGTTGTCACACCTACTTTTTCGAACGTCGTTGTCACACTGGGTCAATTTGACCCTGTCAATTTTCAATCAGTTCTGAGATAATGTTTCAAATTCTGAGATAATGTTTGAACATTGTAGAATATATAATATAAAAAAAATTTTGAAGCAATAAGAGTTTCGACAAAAAGGTTTTTTGCTTAAAAAAACGCAGGGTCAATTTGACCCAGTGTGACAACCGTGGGTTAATGAAGTCAGACATCCCGGAACACAATTCTAGCAATGTTTGCTAGTTATAACTTTCATTAAAAGTCTGGAAGAGGATTAAATAAAAAATGGGCCAATGACCAGTGAGTGAATATAAATTTCTAGTGGTTGAACAGGGGTACACCAGTGAGTGAAGGGGATAATAACAGTGGTTAGGTTTCCAATGTATTTAGAAGATTTATCGTGCAAAGAATTTTTCATTCCCCAATTACAATAATATTATTGATTTGATACTTTACTAGTCTTATAAGATCATAATTATACGTAATTGAAATTTGGTTTCTGTGGTGGGTTAACCTAACCTCCACACTGGCGGCGAAAGTGTCAATCCAATGCATGAACACCTGACAAACTCGACAAATTCTTATAAATCCGTTATTTCATACAGTATTTTTCGTTAAAGGCACATCTAAACGATGTAATTATAACAACAAGATTATCATAGGGCCATTAAATGCACCTCAAAATACAAATTGTAGATATCACGTAACAAGCCTTCTTTTGAACTTGTGGGACGCTATGAGGACAACTGCTGAATAAACGGAATTAATGTCGTATCGGTTATAATTAACAGACTGCGGATGTTTATGCAAATGCATATTTTTATAGGCAAAAAATAAAGTAATGGGACCTAAACTCCAAGTCATTTTAGAAGTAACTTACGACAGACAAGTTCAGACCTGTGAAACAAGCTACTATTGGCTCCGAGGGAGTGTTTGTTTGGGGTATAGCCAATAGTAGCTTGTTTCACAGGTCTGAACTTGTCTGTCGTAAGTTACTTCTAAAATGACTTGGAGTTTAGACAGAACTTTGTTTTTTCATTAGAGAAATCCAAAATTATACTTTTTATTTTGCATATAATGCATATTGCATGTTTTGCATAATGCATATTTGGTGCATATTGCAGATTCTTTCTATATTATTTGCATATTTCTTGCATATTTCTCATATGTTTTGTGAATACGCGGCTGACTTTACATTACGTGCTCAAAAGAGGCACAACAAAATTGACAAACGTTGATGGCGGAGTCACAGGGAACTTCTGGTCAGTTAGTTACTGTAAATAACATCGTGAAAACTATTGTACTATACTGCAATTTGAACTATAATACCTAAATAAAATAATAAAATGTTGAATGTCCTATAGATACTTCTGTGTGAAACATTGTTAGCTACAATTAGCAATTTCGAAGAAATATTTCAGGTTTCAACTTTGGATGACTCACTTTTTATTTTGCATATATGTTGCATATTACGACATATTATACATGCATAAACATCCGCAGTCTAATAATTAAACAGACAAACGCTTTTGTGAGATATCTGTGGGTCTCCAGCGTAGATGTCAGTGTTAGTTTCAACATAAAGTGGACGTCATACGCGTTAATTTTTCGTATTAAATCAGCAACGTTCACTCACTGGGGGGTGTTCACTCACTGGACAGGTCACCCTAGTCGAGATCGATAGCTACTCAACCGCAACAATGATTTTTACTCCGAGCTTGCATGGATAGCTCGAATATCATTAACGTTGAGGTAGGTTCTCACCACGCCAACTTCTTTTCACACTCGCATCTACTTAGGCTCGCGTCGCCTCGGGTTTTCCGTACCTGAAGCACTCTGAGCTTGCCTCGGTTAATATGTTTGGTCAGTTGCTCGGAGAACCTCTTCCCTCCTCTTTTAGCGGTCACCGAAAGCGGTGACGTTGTATCGCCTCGCCTCTCTTCCTCAAAATTGTCGAAATACATAAGAGGAACATAGAAAGAATAGAATGAACCGAGGCGATTGAGAGCCTACCTTTAAACTCACTTCGCATTATCTCTAATTACATCCTCCTGTAGTTTCCCACCCCAATCCTTACACGCTCTTCAACTCCGCAGTAAATACGTATATCGGTATGATTAAACAGCAGAGAGTCGACCATTTACAGACATTTTACGTTCCGTTCGCAACGTTCGCCGGCCCAGGTCTACAATTATTCACCCTCTCTTAATCTCGCGTATCCTAATGACTCCATTGGACCCAATAACGACGACCCCGTTAAGGAACACGAAGGTTCCTCCGAGTCGCTTCCTCCGCGCATCCCGTAATCCAGCTGGAACAGCCTTCGGAATAAAAAACCCGCGACGAGGACACCGTCCCGAGATGGCTGGTACATGGAACAGCAACGAGGCTGGCGGATAATAAGCGGCGCGGCGCGGCTGTTGGCGCCAGCGGGAAACGGTGTAAAAGATCATAAAGGATCATTTCGACACGGCGTGCCGCGATATCGCGTGACGATCCGCGCCGGCACTCGATCGTCTGCGTGTACACGCGCTGCTCGTAGACGGCCAGCCGCGGAAAGAAAGGACGGCGGAGTTGGTCCCGGAGCTGCTCGAAGCGGAGCCACCCCGCGACGGCCACTGTGGGAGCCGGGCGATCGAGCCAACCAGCCCGGAATAAACGGTCTGGCCTGCGGGCATAATTAAACTTGTCCCTTAAAAATGAGTAGCCACGAAGGCGGCGTAAACAGCGAGTTTCGGAGAGTGCAACAGCGAGGCGGTCCGGGGCGGTAATTAACGTTCTGCTCGGCGACCGGCGCGAGCAAGAGGGCAATGAACAGGCCCGGGGGAGAGGCAGAGAGCCAGAGAGGAAATTCTCCTCTCCTTTTACGTTATCCTTGAGTGGATCGGCCGGGTGGAAGAGAGCGAAAGGGTCGCGGGCGGAACGAAAGACGCGAGGCGACGTGCCGAAGGGGGAGCGCAGGTGAGGGAAATAATTTGCTAGACGGTGAACGCTGGCTGCTGTCGGCGACAAAGAAACGGCGTAGCTGCTCTCGCGAGTCCTGCACTTGGACCAGTCGAGCTTCTGTAATGCTAATCTTTGGCAGTGTCTTTTCTCTACGCTCTTTGAAACGGAGGAGTTAAGGAGCCGTGTCTAGCTTGATTCTGTCACCTGCAATTGTTTCTGCGGTGGTATTTGCTCTACGCGTTTGGTCACCCTGTAGGTTCCTCTTTACACTTGAGTTACATTAATAATTTGCAGCTATTACCGTCTCGTTCTCCCCTGTACTTCACGAGGTAATTTTATTCAATTTTTAGTACCGATAATGGCACCATGAAAAAGGAGATAGGGGGGGGATCGATGCAACGAAGGGTATAAAAAGAGTAAATCCTCTTTAACTTCCTTTCATTCCGACCTCCCCGAGAAATTCCCTCCGTATCGCCGGGGATAAAGAATGCGGTGACCTCTTCCGCCGATAGGATCTAAATTAAATGGCTAATTAATTGCCGGGACGTGCATCGCGGCCCGCAATTAATTGCCTTATTTCGCGGTATTGCGAATTGGCCTGCGGTGACGGTCTGATGAGAATTATTACGTCATTAGGTCACAGGAACGAGCCGGCGTTGCTGAATCGTAATCCACGGACGAATAACATTTTCGTTGCGCTCGAAATTAACCTCTCCGCCTCTCTCTCTCATTCCTCCTTCGTCTCCTGCCGCGAATTTGCAAATTCGCCAGACTCGTTAATATTGAAATACGGCACCTGTTCATGGTACGCTATCGTCTTGCAAAATTACGAACAGATATTGTAATTCTTAAGAAAGCTTTACTCACTTTTTAACTTTCATCTTCTCTTGCACTATGTATAATATTTGTACGATCAATATGAATTCTTTTTAATAGTTTTACGCTCGCGCGAAGAATGTCGGTTTTCAACGATACCATTTGCTTCCAACGCTGCCGCACCTAAATCTGATCGGTCCCTCCCTGTTCTCTTGGCATCATCGAAAACAGATTAGCGGGTGCTCTTAAAAGGCACAAGAAGAACAGGACAGGCAAGAGAGCACGCGGCGAAATCGCTTTCGTGCCAAGAGGGTGAGGTTAAGTGAAAGAATAGAGGTTGCGTGATGGCCCCGGATTCGGGAGTAAAAAGGATAAACGTCCCATCTCGTGGGAAGTACTTAACGAAATCCTCTCATCCGCGTGGCCATTCTGAAGCTGATCCTGCTCTCCAGTTGGAGTATTCCTCGTAAAATAGCTTTAATTGCCGACGTTCTCAAAGGAAGACCCCCTCGGAGATTATTCTTCGGGCGCAATGTTGGTATTGTGCAAAAGTTAACCGGAAGCTGTTGGAAGAGTTCCTTCAGAAACTTACTTTTATGCTGGAAAATGAACAGCTTAAAGTGATGTCACGATATAGAAAATCTAATAACGGTGTGGAATAAAGAAAGGTGTCGGCAATTTGATATACCGCCCGTGCGTGGATTCCAAGTAGTATATGGTCGTCTCTGACCAGACACGATTTTTATCAAACCTAAGTTGCTACGCCAAGATCGGAACAGTACGATAAATTCATTTGTTAACATTCTACATATCCTAATTAGGGCTGGGACTATTCGAATAATTTAATATTCGAATATTTTACAAGTGAATAAACCTCGAATATTTGAGTATTCGAATGTTATTATTCGAATATTTGAGTATTCGAATGTTATTATTCGAATATTTGAGTATTCGAAGAATAATATTCCGAAAAATTCGACAAATAGTCCCAGCCCTAATCTTAATGTAATACGGTAGTTTGATTAATTAAATAATAAATGCCGCAGTAATACTTAACACGAAGGATTCAAATTTCAAACGTCAACACTTAATAGAAAGTTAGAAGAATATTGTACAAGAAATTCGATATACCAACATCGTTATTTTACCAACTGCAAATAGTGTAACCATTTAACAGAAATTGGAAAATCCTGCTATCCTTCCCTTTTGAATTACTTCCAACGATTTATCGATATATTATCTACAGAATGAAATTACTACGCCTTTCATCTTCCAGGGATCTCTTTCACGTTGCAAAATATCGGTGTTTACCTAGCAAAATTCTGCCCCCTCGCTGTAAATCATAATCCAATGCAAGAATGTTCGTGGCTCGTATGGCCGTCATTATTTACGCATCCTGCTACGAACAGGACGAGGGTGCGCCTCGCCGCTACTGAACACCCTCTAGCCTCTAGAACGTTGGCCACGAGTTTCGGAAGGAAGAAATCCCTTTTCCAGCCCCATTTTGCGCCCCAGGGATTATGGAATCGTCCGTGTGAGTCGTACTTAAAAATCGATGAGTTTGTTTTTCACGGGCGCCGAAGAATATTTCACTACGGATTACCATTTTTATTTTGATCCTGTCAGAATTACACCGCTGCCTTTGATTTAATACTCTACTAAAAATAGGGTGAAACGTACGACCAAGAGACATTCTAAAACGGGATGACATCTTCATCATCTGAAACTCTTTGTAAACTAATCGCTACGGATAATCACTAACAATAATTTCACGTAGCAGCCAGACTCAACCCGTAACGACCATAACGATTATTTCGAAATTTCTTGAAGCGCCAGCTGAATGACCATCTGGAAATTACTTCATTGCTACTCGTTAAGAGAAATCAAGCACGATCGCGGATGAAGGGGAATGGAGTTACGTGTACCTGCACTTTTCTACTGCTATTTTCAAAGCAATTTCTACTTGCGTCGTCTGTTGCGAGCAGCAGATCAAAACAGATCCAGCTTATAAATTGCGTTTAATGGTTCTTTGATCAACGGTAATCTCACTTTAATAGAACGTTATTAATTCGAACGTCACCGCGCACACAATCACTCAATCGAATTTCCAGTTACTCGCGCAACGGTAATAACAATTTAATGCAATTCTAACGACACAAGTGTCGCCGGTTTTCTTCTCTCACGGTGATTGCTAAATAAATAATAAGTCCAACCTTTTTTACGTCACGAGACGACACTTATAACTCTACTCCAGCGTAAAAACCAGGACGATCCATTGCAGAGTTTAACGAACCCACTTTTCCCTATCAATATTCTCTATTTTCATCGAAAAGTGCCTATGCTCCCTTCCCTTCCTCCGCACACCCCTTGTGATTATCAGCAGCCTTCCATTTACCATTTAAAAAAAAAGATTGAATTGCTTCGGGCGTACTTCTCCTCAGCCACGTTCGCCCGCTTTTTCGTTCTCGTTTACACAAGCTCGTGCTTCTTCCTGCTTCTGTCCAAGTGTTTGCTCGCCCACCCTCCCCCGCGGCTATCTATCCGACCGATAGACAAATAAATAGGCAGACAGACGTCGATCGACACCTTCCCCACCCCCTTTCCGCCATTCCTTTGTCCATTTTCCCGCGTGCAGGAACGCGACCCGCCGGTGCACAACGTGCGGTATTTCATTCGAGCAATTTAAACGGGTTATTTGCCGGCAACACACCGGCGCACCTGGTGTCGCGATGTCGGTACGCCAAAAACCAGCTGCGCGCGCTCGCACAGATTACGGTCGGCTCTTTTTCACAGCCGAAATCCTTAATGATATCGACGGCCGCGATGATGCAGTGCGGCCGTTAAAATTGCGCACGTGGCCACCGCGAATTTTTGCTACGCGGCGAGCTGATTTCAGCTGGAACACGTTTTCGGGCCGTCCGTTTAATGAAACAGAGCGCGGGACGGGCACGCGGCACCGAACCATTCCAGTGACTCTTGCAATTTAGAATTTCGTTTTCGTCGCGTTCGAACGAAATTCGGCAGCTCCGTGTGGTTTTCCACGCTCTCTATTTTTTTCTGTGTGGAATATTCTGTAAGTAGTTTGATATTAGATCGAATATCATATAAGTTAAGATCAGATTGTTCGCGGATATTTGCAACAGATTTGCCATCACTTTTTAAGTCAAGGATCTCAGGGAACCCTGCGAAGAAGACTGGCGAAAGACACTTTCCATTTCGCGAAGCTTTGGCGTTTTACGAGACACTAAAAAAACACTCCACGCAATTCAGAGAAAGGGATGGAAACTTTACAATTTCAACGCCTCCGCGTTGAACTCGTCAAACGTCTTCCCTGAATCCTCGCACCCGCCAGCTTCCCTTTCAGAATAGATAAACAGTCATCCTTCCCCGGGAGGGATTAAACAAGGAGACTACTTTTCCTCTGACGGCGGCCTGTAATTACGTAAACTGCGCGGATAACAAGGCCCGCGGTCGTAAAGAAGTTACTTTTTCTCTCCGGCAAAGCGCGAAGACTTCGTTAAAAAACTCGCGCGCGCGGCAAGAGGCGAGTTGAAAGGATTCGAGATGGAGCTACGATTCGCGGCGGTGAAAAAAAAATCGTCCTCGCGCCCTGCGCATCATCCTTTCTTCGAGTTTGCAGAGCTGCTGGATTCCCCTCTGCCTCGTGTCTAGCTGCTTCCGTCCCGGGAGCTGGCATCGGGTTATTTTAATCGTTTTTTTTGCAGGACCAGGCGCGCGAATACTTTTCCCGACGAACGCGGAAACGAAGTGGATGTTTCACATTCAAGGTATTTCTCCCTTTGACGAGCAACCTTTTGATGTCGTATGAAAATTAATCTACTCGTACTTCTAGTCGGATTCGCTGAACGTTAGAGAACCGTTTCTTCAAATCTGGAAGCATCTTATTTACTGGGAAATTCGGCGTTCACAGTCAAGGTAAACTTCATTCGAAACCTTGAATTTGCAACGACTTTTAATTATATAGACATACCAAAGCGACTTCGCGATCTTTATAAATTTCTGGGGAGAACTTACTACATAGTCTATGACAGATAAATAGAGAGATCAAAGGGGGAAGAATCGAGGATGCAGAAGAGCAAGGTACGAAACGATAGAGGCTGCCAGCGAGGGAAATGGAGATACCTATAAACAAAGGGGAAATAATAGATCGAAAGGGAGAGAAACTCGTAGATAGAGAGAAGCAGGGGAAGAGAGACCGGTCACGCAACGAAGGGAAAGGTGGACTGAATGGGATTCGGCGGATCCATTCAAACCTATCGGGGAAATAATACCCTTTGTGCATTGTGACCAGTCTCGTTAGTTACCTAACGCACTCCTGCGCCTGCGCCCCCGCTATCGCCCTGCCAATTCTCATTAACGTCAGACGGTAAAAGTAAAAAAAAAAAAATAGAAGAGCGAGACCAGCGGCCGTCAGTGACGAGGCGTGACGGGATGTGCTGGCACGTGAAAATCTCCGAACACGGTGGAACGCGTTTGGAACACGGCCGAATTAATAGTGAAATCCGCGCCAACGAGGATCGGCTAAATGGGATTAACGAGGAGAACGCAATTCCACGATCCATTTCCTAACGAATGTTTACGGGAAATTCTCAGCCCGATTATTCCCGCCCGTCCAAGATCTGAGCGAATTGAATCGCGAGCTTAACTCCTTCACAGAACACGCGAGAAGAAACAAAGAAGATTTAACGCAACTTCGTACAAATAATTTCGCAGGCGACATATTTTACGCGCAGACTCGAGCGGCAATCTTCCGAACAGCAACGGTGAAACGATGCCGCGAAAGCCGACGACTCTGGAGCTGACTCGTAGATGAAAACTGCCCAGTCAGCGGTGGCTCTCGGGGCTCTTCTAAAATCCGCCAGATGAGCATTATAAACGACGCGGACCGTGCACCTCCCACTGTCTTATCTGGAGGGAAGAGCGAATGCGTATCCCATTCGGGAAAGGTCAGTTGGCGAGTATCGCAGACTTTACGGTGCAGTAAAGTTCTTTAACGATTGGCACGCAAGGAGGATCGACATTATAGAGCATCCTCGGCTACGGCAGCGAGACGCTTAGCTGGGAGGCGACGGGGAGGAAAAAAGAGGACGAAAAAAAGGAAGGGGGGGGGGGGGGGAGTGTCCCCGCGGTCCTCGTGAATGTCGCTTTAATGTTAGTTTAATGGTCTTTCCACGAGTTCGCGCGGAACGCCCGGGACGAGCCAGTCTTTTCGGCTTCCCATCCCTGGGAAAACGGCAATGATATTTCCCAATTTACTCGACGTCTAGAGCGCCGTGTTTACGGAACGATCGTCGGATCACGAGATCCGCTCGTTTACGGCGCGCTCGACGCGCTCTGTATCGCGCGGCTCGTTCCATCTTCCTGACAGAGCGAGCTGCCGGGGGTGTGACGTCTTGTTTCTTGTTGCGTGAGTCCAGACTGTCAGGGGGTGGAAGCGTGAAGTTGCCGCGATGGGATGATTTAAGGAGAGACGGTGGAATTTTATTTTCCTCGACATTATGGATCGGGAATGAACGATGCCTCTGTCTTGAACGAATTTATTTAGCAGAGGTTTTGCATCGGGGTAGGTTATGCTCGAGTTCAGAATGGAATAATTCCAGGGAATTGAAAGTTCGACGCTTTCAAGATCCACGCGCTGTTAGTGATCTACGTCACTTAATCGCTAATGCAGGAAGTGGGTTAGACCTGGACAGACTCCAGAAATTTCAAGGTTAAATCGTAAAGTGACAACTCGAATAGATACACGATTAGGGGAAATATGGGTAAAACCGGGACGCTAAGGATAAAAGCTCATTACTTTGACATTATTAATGTGAAAAAGAAATTGAAAGTAGGGTTCATTAGACTAAACTCTTTATTAATTAATAGCACACTAGCGGACAAAAAAGTTACCACTTTTTCGATTTGTTCTATTTTTGTTATTTTTTAGCATACTTATGGGACAGTGGTATTTGTTTAATATGCATATTCTGATGAAGAATTTAAAGCTGTATAAAACCCAGTTAAAGTTTTTACCCAGGGTAACATTTTTGGGACCGACAAAGAAGTTACCGCGTTTATTAACTTGTTAGGTTGTCCTAAAAGCAAAATGTGCCACCACAAAATATTAGATTTTTTTTATTAATGTTCAAAAGTGGTAACTTTTTGATGGCTTTAAAAGTGTGTTGTCTTGGTTAATGTTATGTGAGGTTTTTGTTTGTTAGGTAGATAACTTTTACTGTAACTGGATTTTATCAGCTTTTAATTCTCTTTCAGAATATGTATATTAGGCACATACTGCAGTTTTGAATTGATATTGAAAAGTAACAGAAGTAGAGTGGTTCGAAAAAGTGGTAACTTTTTTGTCCGCTACTGTATAAATTCATTTTATTTAAAACAATAAGAAATACAAAAAAATTATGATTTAAAATATGGTCCGCTTTTACGATAAAATTGTATTGTTTGATTATTATCAGCTACGATAAGCTGATAAAAAGTTACATCAATCATACCTGATTTTTTTAAATGTTTATAGAACGCACAAAATAGGGTGTAAGCTCAAAATATTTTGTTTCTATTTCTTATTTCGCATTTACTTGATATTTTTATTATCAAATGTCGTTTACATTCATTAATTACTTAGAAATTGATGAGGTACGATTTAGGTGACCAGTGCGATATTGGCAACTCTCCCCTACAACAAGCTGTACACTGCACCCACCCTTCATTCAATTTGGATGAACCATAGGATTCTTTGCAATAATTGCAAATGTCTTCGTTGCTCCTGTTATCATTGTTTCCATCACTACTACTATCATTATCCTTCAGTTTTTTATTTAATTTTGTAGTTTTCTTTTTTTTAGTCTCTTACCAAAATTTAATTTTAATTTTGATAACTTCCTCTTTTTCGGTTCTTTATTATTTTCTTTGCACTCTTCAAGTTCCTGTTTATAAGGAGACAAGGTAATAATGGCCGTTTTTTCTCGACGTCTATTGGTTTGAATTTTGCGAGTCATATATGGTACCCGATATTACCCCGTACGGTTTTACCCCAGCATACAATTTTGTAAATATTATGGATTATCAACAATACCATGGCGAAATACAAACGAACTGTCTTAGTTATTTAAACTTTAATATGCAACAATTACTTACCTGAACACTGTCAAAAATATTGTAGATTCTTTAAGTATCGAAAATTAGATCATAGCCTTCGAAAACACACAAGACGATATAACCTCACTATGCACGATTGTAAGCCGATCGTCTTTTGTTGATGGAACAATGCACATCGTGACAATATGTGACTGCAACGCCGCGGGAAAATTTAAGGCCATTTTAAAAATAATAGCACGTCCCGGTTTTGTCAATATTTCCCCTACGTCTGACTATGGCTTTGGATTATCTACTTTCAACACTGTTCATAACGCGTTTTTACCACTCTGCACCTTTTCTCGGCTTGATAGCACATCTTCTGTCAATTTTTTCATTTCTCACACAGACAAATAAGTGTGTTCACTTCCACTTCGTTTAGTATTAGTAGGGGAGAGTCGGGTAAAGCGAAACGGATGGGGAAAACGGAACATCAATGTTTTTCACCTGACATGGGACCAAACGGTCCTCACAGAATTTCGCGATAGACTCGGGCACACGTTATTTCTCGATTAATAGTGTTGTAAAAATTTCTGGTAATTTTTATATATATTTTTGTAGATTGTAGATTAAAACTTTAATTACTATCCTTGCTTCCAAGAAAATTTATTTTATATAGAAAATTATGATGTATGACATACATCTTTCATTCGATTAAACTGTTAGTTTAAATTGTAATAAATAATATAATTCTGCTGATATTCATATAAAAATCCATGTGTATTTGATTATTTTCAATAATTTTCATGTCATCCGGTAAAATATTTTTTCTTATGTGTATTATACCTAAAGCGTATATTTACAGTTTTTTACATAAATGAATGCTTTTTAAATAATAAAAATAAAGGTTAACACGAAGATCGGTTCACAGCATGTGGATTTGGGGGGATGCAATAAATATTTCCAGAAATAATTGGGAATTTGCGAAGGAACGGGATCGATTGAAATGCCCTCTCGTGGCGAGCACAAATAGAACCACAGAAGCAAATTTGCAAGCACAAATTCTGTCTGACTTGGCTGGCAGTAATGGAAGCGACCTTGAGCAGCCAATGGATTCTGTCTTGGTTATAACGAAGCAAGGAAAGCGCGCGTCATTAAGCGTGGCTCGACGGTGTTCCACGTTCATTCAGGATCGCCGTTAACGTCGCGTGATTGACACGAAGGGGCTGAAACAGAGAACGCGAGGGGGATGGCGATCGGATGCCGCCAGACGCACACGATGAGTTATCGATTTCGGTTTCGATTGTCCGCCACCCTAGCGCGCGCACGAGCAACGTTGCTCGGTTTTGTTGCTCCCCCTGCGTTTCCCTCCCGCGCCGGGGCAACCGCCGTCACACCATCGCGCCGATACCGTGGAGTTTCTTGTTAATGAATACCCCACGTCTCTCTCTCCCTCTCTCTCTTTCCCCAGCGATGCCCGCTTATCGATATACCCCAAGCAGCGCGGAAAAAGCGTTTCGTACGGTTCGGTTAACTCGAATCGTGTACAAGGATTATGCTAATGAACGCTCTGGAAGATGAACGTCGCAGATACCTTGTGTTCCGTTAACGATTCCGTTTCTGTTGCGCGACATGTACTCGCTGGGAAATTAAAGGTAGGTGGTGTGAGATTTGTTCTAAAGCTCGCGGTGAACCGAGGGAACAGGATATCCCGTTTTCTTGGGAATGGAGCTGTTGCGATTAGAACTTTGGAGTGGCAAGTTGCGGTACAATCGGGTGGGAGATGATTCCTCGCGGAAAGTTAATTGGATATATGAAGAGAATCTGTGGAAGGGTAGAGCAGACTGTATGAAATTGAAATAGTTCGCAGGAGTGAATACGCGGGGACTTATCGAGGTGTAAAGAAGAGCCGCGTTGCTTTCTATGTTAATTTCACCACAATCCCGTTATCTAGTGCCGTTTCGAGCGCTCGGCGCCTAGCGAAGCGCTATTAACGAATTATTTGTATTCCCACGGCGAGGAATTATTTATTAATCTCGCACGCGCCGTAATTAAAATGTGTACAGCGAGCCCGGCCGATTGTAGCTTTCCAGCCGATAAAATTCATATTTTACGCGGGTAATTGGATCGCTTAATTACGTTAATAAATAAGCGAGGAGGGATTTCAGGCCGACAATCGGAAATGTCCACGCACGCGAAACGCGATGCTCACACCTAAATGGATTGCCGATGGTATAAATACCCGAAATGATTTAGCGATATTACGACGGCTTTTATGCAGGTAATCAATTTCGATTCAACTTCTTGCTCGCTTGCTTGCTCGCCTTCTTTCTTCCGCCGAACGCCCGCCACCGCGTTTTCCGTTAATGAAATCGCTGGCAACGATCAGATATCCGCGTCGCCACTGGCAATGAATGGTTCCACGCGCTCTTATACAGACGTACACTAACGATCAACAGCCTGCTACACCTACATCGTGCACATTTTTTCTCGGCGAACGCGAGCTGAAGCGTAAGCCACTTAACCACTGCTTAATTTAGAACTGCACAAACAGGAAAGGTGGGGCAATTCCGAAGATTATGAGATTTACTGGCGAGATGAATATTATAGAGTGGAGGCTTTTGGGAATGCTTACGGTATGATACAATTGGCTATTTTAATCGGAGCAAAATTAATTAGCCAGTCAAGGATATTCGGGATGAGTTATCTTTACTTATATTGAAAATATTATAAGAAAAGGAGAATGTTGATATTAATAAAGTTTATTGTACCTAATGTTGATGGTCCTAAAGTTTATTATATTTAATGTTGATAGTCCCAAAGTTTATTATATTTAATATTGATATATCCACAGTTTATTATAACTATTGTTGATATTCCCAAAGTTTATTGTACCGAATGTTGATATTCCCCAAGTTTATTAGACCTAATGTTGATATCCCCAAAGTTTATTATACTTAATATTGATATTTCCACAGTTTATTATAACTATTGTTGATATTCCCAAAGTTTATTGTACCTAATGTTGATAGTCCCAAAGTTTATTATACTTAATGTTGATAGTCCCAAAGTTTATTATATTTAATCTTGATATTCCCAAAGTTTATTATACCTAATGTTTATATTCCCAAAGTTTATTATACTTAATGTTGATAGTCCCAAAGTTTATTATATTTAATGTTGATATTCCCAAAGTTTCTTATACCTACCTAATATTGATATTTCTAAAGTTTATTAGACCTAATGTTGATATTCCCAAAGTTTATCATACCTAACGTTGATATTCCCAAAGTTTATTACACCTAATGTTGCTAATCCCAAAGTTCAGTCCAGTAATGCACGTGTAAATACGTTTCAGAACCATTGCCGTAAGTGCAGCATCGTGCGGTCACAATCGGCCAAGTGATTAATCACTGATCATTCTTCGTTTAGAGGCAGATCCTCTCGATTAGTTGAAATTCTCCTAATTACTCATTTACATAGTAAATGCATTGCTCGCGTGCTCCGCGGGAATTACGTTGCTCCAAGCGAGGCCTCGCTGGATTTGCCGTGGACGAGATTGACAATCCCAGATAGCTTTAATTTTTCCGGCATTATTAAATTGAAAGAAGCTTTAGCGGGGGATCAGATGAGATTGGATGAGATATGATTCATTTTCGAATTGATTCCCTTCGATGGTATGTGGTATCGAAGACCACGATGTTTCAGTTCTGTGTAATGGTTACTGTTTTAGTGGCAACTCTAGACTGTAGAGTGCAAAGCGATCCGAGATTGATTTTTTTCGCATTTACCACGGTAAAAAAATTGTTCTACATGAAACACCCTTTAAGCGGGTGCACAATTTTTGATGGACCAGCCCAGACCAATGTCGGGGGCAAATTTAGTTTTCGTGCTGGGGACTTGTGAACCCTTCCAAGCCATTAATTTATCGACAGTGGCGCGGCTAGTGGTAGTTCATTATTACAAATTTAATTTCCATTTAGAATTATTTAACTGAACAGCACTGACGGTGTTAAATAATTTCATCAGGTTGATTTAAGGTACTCACGTACTTCAGGAGAAATGGGGCAAAGCGCTACATCATCAACATTGCAAGGTACATACCTGGAAAATAAAGAAACACGCTTTTCTTAGTAATCGAGCGACGTAAATACAGTATCAACATAACATCGTAGTAGAAATTTAATAACGTCGGAAATGTCAAAGTAACCGGTCGATTAACACGGAACGCTGTAAGTACCACCACTGCACGTCACGGAAATTGCATTACGAGTGCAAACGTTAAAAATGAATCGTGGTTTCGCAGGAAATCTCCGCGATATCGCGGATAATTCGCTGGAAGGAACGAGACGTAATATTTTCATAAGCATCGAAATAAATCCTTCCCCCGCCTATTGTTCCCATTTTCGTCGACAATCGCGGAGTCGCCTTTTCATCGTGTACCCTCGGCGTAGTCGGGTCTTCTCGGAATTGTTAAGCACAGCGTTAACGGTGGGCGTCGACTTTCGAGGCCGGCTACGGTGGACGTATGCATTAACAACTACAGGAGGGATCCTGAAAGGACGAAGGAAGAAGAAGAACGAGCCAGCGAACGGACGAAGGGGAAGAGAGAGAGAGAGAGAGAGAGAGGAGACCCAGACAGGGTTAAAGTCCCCTGCTCAGGAACTTGAGGGCAGTGCCGTAACCACGGCTTGATAAATTACAGTATTTTTCGATACCCCGCAGGAAAAAGGAGAGCCGCGTCGAATATGAGCGGCGCCCTTAATGGAATCCGATGGATTACACAGGAGAGAGCAACGATTTCTCTCGCAGAACGTCCGCCCCGCTGGATGCTTCCTTTTTTTACCAACTGTAATCTCAATTTGGCAAGGATTCCACGTTGGAGAGCTACGTTTAGCGCTTTTTTATCCACGTGGAACTATTACACTTCCACCTATTAAGAAAACAAAACGTAGCCACGGACCTTTCCTAATAAATTAGGTACTATTGGAAATAATACCATAGGCGTTACTTATTCTCCTCTCCTTCCCGTTGGATATCTCGAATACTAGTTCGCGTATGATCGCAACGTCTCTGACGCGGAGCTCCGAAATTTTCCTAAGAGAACCCAGCGGAGTCTCTGCTCATCCCTACAGAACCTTCCACAGACTTTTTCGCCCCCGATCGGCGAAATGCCTCCCCGTAAAAGTACGTTTCGCCCCTTCGAACGCGACCCGGCCATCTCGGTGCACGCCGAAGACGACAGAAGCGGCGAAGAACTATTAGGGCGACACATCGCGCGGTCGCTTTATCCGCCGAGGGATCTTCCGTTCTTCGTTGGTCCTCGCGTTAGGGTGGCGGCCGTGGTATTGTTCGACCTTGTCGACGGCGATGATGGCGAGCCTTATCTCGGTGGACGCGCGTGACTGGTCCCTGACAGAACAGACAGGGAGGAGCGTTGGGGCTGTGCTGCCTTTGCAGCCTGTGAAAGTCTGGCGCGGCGTGCTCAGACCGAAACGCAGAAACACTGCTGCAGATAACGAAGAGAGAAGCGGAGAAAGGGAGACTGCGAGCGGCAGGGCGACAAGAAGCAGAGGGAAAAAGGGGTGGCCGACTGCGAGATTACGGAGATACCGCGAAGAAGAGAAAGGTCAGAGACCACGGGCCAGGAACGGGAGCGGAACGCGGGGCGGAGATACCGCAGCGATCGCGTATTTTAATGTGAATTATCAAAATGATGCTGAGGAACCAGCCTTCTATCGCTGTACGCAACATAGACTTATGTAGACGGAACGTGTGCTGAGAGGGGTTGCAAGGTTCGCGGGAAGGGCAAATCGGGTAACTCCGTTCCTCCTCGGTGCTATTCGGAAATACAATGACGTTTTATATATCTATGAGGGATACTTAGTCGAAATGGTTAGGTATACTTATAGGGGAGAGTTGCCAATATCGTACCTCATCAATTTCTAAGTAATTAATGAATGTAAACGACATTTGATAATAAAAATATCAAGTAAATGCGAAATAAGAAATAGAAACAAAACATTTTGAGCTTACACCCTATTTTGTGCGTGCTATAAACATTTAAAAAAATCAGGTATGATTGATGTAACTTTTTATCAGCTTATCGTAGCTGATAATAATCAAACAATACAATTTTGTCCCGTATTTTTGTATTTTTCTAAAAGCAGGTTTAATGTAGAATATTTTACATTCATTTTAAGTGCATATTACGTTCATTATAAAATTTAAATTGATATTTATAAATAAATTGATCATGTTTCCTAAATCGTACCACTACAATCCTACCAGCAGGATTTGACAACTCGTATGTTTATAGGTTATGTACATATATCATTTACATAGGTTATTGCGGCCTGTGTGTGATCCATATACATTTGTATATGTAACTATATAATAATCATTACTTTATGTTGAATATTTTCTTCTCTATTTGTTATTTATACTATTTTTTAGTGGAGGTACGATTTTGGAAACCGAGGGGTACGATTTAGGAGACCGGTTGTCCGAATCGTACCTTTGACAGTATGTGACAAAAAGATTAATAACAAATTAATTTGTTCTGAACAAAAGGCTAAGCATATAATAGTAGGTGCCTAAAAGATCAAGCTACAATATCCAATAGTCATTTGCGTTCATATGAGTACCAAATATGAAATATAACGTAAAATGTCTTACGTGGTACGATATTGGCAACTCTCCCCCACATACATTCCAAATTTCGTATATCATGTAGTTCATAAACATAATTAATATGCATAAATAATTATATATTAAAATATATATATATCGATCATTTGCTGCGACATAACTAAACATTTTAAAAGTTATTTATAAATTTCGACCGTACTAATTAATATATATGATTTCGGCGCACTGATTCGGTCAGTTTAAAACAATAAAAACTAGCTATTTTGCAATAATAATTATAAAATCTTTCGACGTTTCGATTTTAGTTTAGATCATCTTCAGGAAAGTTTAGAAAGGATATGAAATACTGCTTTTGCTATTAAATTGAGTCACTGTGCTATTGCATTACGTGTGACTCCCGAGTCGGTTGGAATAAGCCTAACGTAGGGTAAACTGTACTAATGCTGGCACTGCACTAATCATTGGCACTCCTGATTAAAAAGTCAAATATTAAGAAGCACAAGCTTAGAAAGTACTTTTTTACAATTACTTATTTTTCTTTCACAACAACACTGCAAAGTCCAGTAGTTGAACTACACATTTTCTATCTAGCAACACCACAATGTGGGACAAAGAGCTAAGTTTTAGAATAAAGAATTAAGTGGTTTCGGCGCACTGGTTCGGTCCGACCGAACTGACCGAACCAGTGCGCCGAAACCACTTAATTCTTTATTCTAAAAATACGGTCGATATCTGAACTATTTTATTTCAAATGGAAGGCGAAATCTTTACACAATCCACAAAAAAGGAAAGATTGTTAACTGACCGAACCAGTGCGCCGAAACCACTTAATTTTTTATTCTAAAAATACGGTCGATATCTGAACTATTTTATAGCTAAGTTTTAGGTGTTTTCTAAAAATTTTGATAAGGGATAGCTAACTATATTTTGTTGCTTTATAACTAAATAATGGATTGAAATGCAGATTTACTAAGTGTTGTAGGTATTTAATAATGAATTAAATAGTCTGTTTAAACACTTTAAACTTTGCTTTTAACTACATGTGTTTTCCTATGCAACCTCAAATTTTAGGGTGCCAATGATTGTACTTTTATGCCTATTTTTGTTTTTCATTGAATATTTTTAAAATAAAAGACTTAACAGGTACTCGAGATATGTTATTGTAACAAGAAATCCATAAACATTTATAATAACTGAAAATTAAGACCATACAAAAGCTACAGAAAAAAATATAGACATTCCAATTGGGATTTCGGCTTAGGGTGCCAATCATTGTACAGTTTACCCTATATCGCGAACAAAACATCTGCTTATAGAAGGTGAAAACAAGGTAAATACCGTTGACAGGCAAAAACGAAAGTCGAAAGATTTTATAATTATTATTGCAAAATAGCTAGTTTTTATTGTTTTAAACTGACCGAATCAGTGCGCCGAAATCATATATATAACTAAACATTCCTAATTTTGGAGGAAACGCGTTCAAAAGTTTTGTTAGACAACAACCGCTTTTTCTATACAAATAATTCAAAAACTGCAAATTTTTAGTGGTGTCATTGTTGCAGCAAACGAGCGCTATAGTACAAGTAAAGATATATTTAAGGATAAGAATAAATAATAAAAAACACGTAATTTATTTAATTTATGCCTATCTGTGACAGTTGAGCAACAGTGGTTATGTTATGATACAAACACAGCCATTAATGCCGAACTTAACTACCGAATTGCCTGTATGGTTTCTGCCTTTTTCCCTCCGATCTTACGTTCCCCTCGCCAACAGACTAGTGTTGTAAAAATGAGCTTCGAGCCGTGAGCTTCAAGAGCTCGAGTCGCGGCTCAAACCCTAAAAGCTCGAACCTTTAAGGCTGGAAGCTTGTAGCCTTGAAAGCTCGAAGGCTCGAACCTCGTAGCAGTCGTAGCCATGACAGCTAGCTCGAGTCGTAAAAATTGTATATAATTGTAATATAATATCAAGGACTCGGAGCTAACTTCATTACTATTAAACACAAAAGCCTCCAGCTTCGAAGCTTGAGTCTCGAGCTTCGAGAGCTCGAGCTTCATATGATATTAGCCTTAAAGGCTGAGTCTTTAAGGTTAAGGTTTAAAGCTTTGAAGACTCGAGTTTTATACAACACTGCAACAGACCTCTCTTCCGTTCCGTCTATATAAGTCTATGTTACGCAATCTTCGCGGTGAAGCGTCAGCCTTGAAAACGACGGATGACGGACGGACTGTAACTAGAATTGAATTCATCCGAGTTAGCAACGAAACCCCCTCGCGTTCTTATTCCTTTCGAGCGGAATAACGCTCGGTACCAGAGCAGAATCGAATTAAGATGAATGGACGGAATATGTAACGAAGGTGAAGAGGACGAAGCTCGTAGCGAAGAACAGGAGAGAAAAGGAGGAGCGCTGGGTCGGGACAGATAAGAAGGAGGAAAAGATGAGGTGTGAGGAAAGTGGAACCTGGGAAGGGAAATAGAGAGACAGACAGCAGAGGGTAGAACGCCGTCTGATAACGGTTCCCGTCACGCCGACAACCGGCGCCGGTCGCACGCCGTATAAAACACCCTCGCGCCTCGTTGCAAGCGTCGATGCACCGGTGCTGCGACTGCAGTTTCCACCTCCACCCGGCCGAGCCGCTCGACGCCAGCTTCCCGTGCCTCCTCAATGGCGATCTAGATACTCCATCGACGTCCACCGACGGGATCCGTTGCGCGGCTGACGGAAGGGACTGGACGATAAACAATAACCGCGGTGCGTAGTGGTGCGAGAGATCGCATGGAAACGGTCGCCAGGTTATCGAGGGGGTCAGAGTTTTCGGAAGAACGAGGGTGGTGGATGGTGAAGTCGAGCGCGAATTGACGGATGCTTTTGCTGGTCTTCGAGACGCTGTCGCGTGGAAAAGGATAGAAATAAGGGCGCGCATATATATTTCTAACGGGGGCGTGTTTGCAGCTGAAACAGTCATCCGAGTGTTTTCTAAGATACGAGTCCCTTCAATCAATGCTATTTACTTCGAGCGACTGAACTGCTTGCCGACACTTAAATCCCCTCGCTTCTTTCAAAAGGAATCGTACGTTTCAACTGAAAAGCAGGCTCGACTTCATTGACCCCGGTGAATGGACCTCATCCACGCGAAATTGCAGCGAAATACTGGGGCGCGAAGCGTCAAGTCGAGCTGAAAGAATTGATTTTGCGAAACCGATGATGCTGAACGTCCGGGCGCCGCGACGCCTGAACGTCGAAGTAGCCAATTAAAATCTCTTTGGAGTCTTTTTTAGGACCGCTCGCCAGCATCAAGGAGGGGCGGGCTAATGAATTCTGGCAGAGGGTGTTGGGACGTAAAGCCGGTTTCCAGCGTAAATGCTTGGGACCAGACATCGAAGAGAGAGAGAGAGAGAGGGGGGGACGGGGAGGAGATACTGGTACAGGGATTCCTGGTGTACGGTGCACCCAGCAGACAGGATCGATGCTTCCTGTCTGCTCGAGAGCCTTTAAGCAACGAGTCATTGACTGGCTACGCCTTTGTCAAAGCAATGAGCTGGAAATTTTCGCACTCGCGTTTTTAAGATCGACGGTGGCTGGCAGAGGCGAAGGGCACAGGGTGGTCGTCAATCCAGCGAATTGGCGTTCGACGGTGTCAGTAAACTGGTGGGTTCAAGTCAACCAGCCTTGGATATTTTAGAAAGTGTCACAGAGAGGGACGAAATTCATTGGCGCCCAAACACGCTACACCCTTAGACACGATCCACTGAAACCCTCAGACAGGGGACACTGTGTAGGTAAAGCCTCTACGTACTTCTCATCCCAACTTCCCCATAGCAATATAGTTCCTCCCCGTACATGTGTTAAATAAATAAATAAATATGAAAGTCAAGGTGATACTACTCAGTAAAGGATCCTCAGCGAACGCGTGAGATCACCCCCCCCCCCCTCCCCCGAGCTCGGTGTCTTTCCTCTGTCCTTGAAATTCTGCGCGTTAATGAGTCGCTGATCATCTCACAGTACTCGAGCAATAATCAACCGTTCCTCGGCGAAACTGAGAGTACCTTGCTCCTCGTGGGAAGGCGAAAGCGAAGCAACCTTTACCAAGGACGCAGACATCAGAGGACTCGGAAGAGGGCGGACGAGCACGGAGGGGAGGGGCGGTTGATTTATGGAAATTCGGTGACCCGAGTGAAAGCATCGCGGTGGCTTGTTGCGAGAAAAAGAAGCGGCGCGCTGGGGTCGGGAAAACATCAGCGAAATGAGGGCCGACGCGGGGCGATCTTTGATCTCCCGTTTCGAGGGCAGATCGAGGCGCGAATGGCTCGCTATTGTTACCCGCGCGGCGGTTGCTGATACACTTTCATCGGGAATTATCTGCATCCTAAACGAGCCACGAGATCAAAGGCGCCGTGTTGTTTTTTTCCGTGTTTGTTGAGCTAAGTGGATGCTATTACCAGCGTTAATAAGAGGAACTCGGGCGGCGTAACAGGCACGTGGCGGTTACGTCGCGGGATAGTTTGCTTTAATTTTGGTAATCGAATTTAATGATACGGACGTGGCTCTGGGAGGCAACGCGAATGTTCCGCCATTTAACAAAGTGTAATTAAGGGGTTACGCCAACCTGAATGTTTTAAAAAATCGATTTTTTTTTCTTGCATTTTCTTATTACGCGAAGTTTTGAGAATAATTTAAGCCATGGTAGACGCAAAGACTCCCCAAAATAGCCGAGTTATAGACTTTAAACGAGCAGCAGGTAGCGACCATTCTACTTTACTTCTTTTGCGTTTTTCTCGAAACTACATTTTCAAAGGTGACCTATCGAATATCTCCAAAACTATTTGTCCGATTGATTTCAAACTTGGTACGCATATGTAGCATAGCAGTTTTTCCATCCGATACCCCATTCGTATATAATTAATGGTTTAAATTCGTTTTTTCACGTGAAAAACGTATAATTTTTTTCACTTCGCTCTCATTTGTGCAATACATTTTTTTTTCTCAAATCCCTATGTTACATCGAAGGTATTTTATTAAGGAACACGAAAATCATCGGGTTTTTCGTTATAATTTGTTATAATACATGTTCGTTATAATTTGTTAGGTTAGTCATTTTCTAATATTTTTGTACAGTATTTATACAATATATACACTAATACAGGCTCTACACACAAGAAGAAAATAAATAATTTTCAACCTCATAGTATCAGTAAAAAAATTCGTCTAGTTTAGTGCTGTTTAACTAACCCAAACTAACCCCTTAAACGGTGATGCAAAATCGTTTTTAGAAAGGGATAAGATTTTCTCGAAAATTTGATATTTCGGGGCCGACTTACTTCTTTGTAATGAAATATTCATGGCATTTTAATAATCTTCTCCACGCTCTTGGCGAGTGTATAACGAACAAATGGTAATTTTCGCGTCTTCTTCAGGATCCCTCGCCACGTCAAGAGCTCTAGAATGTCAATTAGAATATAATGGAGCCTCTTCTGTTCCCTTTGGTGGTTGCACCTTTGTGACAGATCGCGACCAGGCAGACTCGTGTGCCTGCTGAAAGTGTCTAGAGAGCCTGTACGTGTCTCCATAAATGTTAATTAACAATGATTACCAAGCGCCCTTCCTGTTTAACGTTCCTGCCAACTACCGTCCGGCCTCTGGATCCTATTGGCACAGGCTACTACGTGCCTGACGCTGTTAGGCAGCTTCTACGTCAGCACAGAGGAGCGTAACAATGAGAAATTGCCTGAAATTCAGCCGCCCCTTGCGTAAATTCCATTTATCATCTATTCTTTTTACCCCCCATTGTGCCGCGCGCCTCTTTAATGAATGCACGACTTTTTGAATTAATTCCTGATACTCCACTGCATTATTTTAAACTGTATAAAGTCAGGTACGAAGGGGTGCCTAATAAAAAGCACTGTCTCAAGATTACCACCTACCGAGAGATCTAATGAATCTGACAAAAAAGTTGTAACTAAATCAAATTTTAGTACTACGAGTCTTGTTATTAATTATCCACAGCCGATGCTTCTTCGGAATAAACGATAATGATTCGTGACTCTTGAAACTAGCCTGTGAAATCACTGTATATTAATTTAGAGCAGTAACCTCCTAGCTTTTTCACTGACCATCCCTTACTGTTTAATCTCGTCCGGCGACGACATTGTATAATTCAGAGATTTTAATGAATAAACCAGAGGAATCACAATGCTGTGCGCTAGGCATATGTTAGAGGGTGAAATTAGATGGCGTTCAGTCAGGAATTAAATTAGTTAAGCGTGCCCATTAGCAATTAGCAGGCATCATTCAGGGCAGGATATTTTCGAGCGAGCATTTGGAAATTCGCTGGGAACCGTACCCAGCATCGCAGGCCGGCAGGAACAGGCGTAATTAGTCGACCCTTTGAGGTTTCAGACCCTCTTTCGAGCATCGATATTAGTAGTATAGCGCACCGAGGATCGCCCTACCCCGTTTGCACGCGGGTTAAAGCACAAGGGTAGTTCCGTACGATGGAAACAACGCCGCTCCGTTTGTTGCCGCATGTTTCGACGGAAAGTCGTTCTAGAGTCGGCTAACTATTATTGATATATTCCAGTGTAACTTCGGGAATGTGTTCCACGGATATTGCTCGTGCAGTTCAACGTCACACAACCGTCTGCGCGTTTGGAATAACTTCAACAACCATTGCACGAATGAACACTTGGCGAACATTAATATCCTAACTAATTCGCGAGAGCAGTTTTATGCAGGGATCGAAAAAGTTCTGGAACTTTTCAATAGGTTCCATTTAAAACAATGACCGCGGAACTTTTTTAAAAATGTTCTCACGTTATAAGTTCTCAGAAGAACCGATAAAATAAAGGTTCTAGTTGGAATGAAACTTATAAAAAATTTTCAGATATTTTCTTCACCGATGTTAAAAAAGTTCTCAATCGTTGTAACAAATACTAAATACTATTCAATGTATTGTAACGCAATAACAGACCAATTAACCAACGATGATGGTCAAGAAACAAAATATTTATGATGTGAAATTCTCCACATAATTATGATCTGCAAGCAATTTTGACAGCTTACAAAATTTCAGATAGACGTGTTTTTACAAATATGTATCGTTGTACGATTGAATTGCAACCAAAATGCAGTCTCAAACACAAGGTAATGTAGCATGTTTCCATGGAACTTTTATTATATAGGTTCTAAAATATCTGTTCCGTGAGAACACTTTTTAAAGAAGTTCCTGAAGGTAGCATTTGTTTCAATAAAAATTACAAAAATTACAAAACAAATAAGTTCTAACAGAATCTTTTAAAATCGAGGATTCGAGAACTTTTTCAATCCCTGGTTTTATGGCGAGTATTGAATATGTTTCCTCGCGATGTCCTTACCGAATTGATAATTTATAATTTCTAAATATTGCGTCCCCATTTTAAACTTCTCCTTTAAAGTTACTCAAATCTTGCCCCGAATAGTTCTTTAAACTTCGTATTATAGGAGATAGCTACATAAATGCCCTGCACCCTTCGTTTCGCAACTGCCTATTTCATTTTTATTATTAATCGAGCTGCCACCGAGGCGGCAGAAATCTCTAACATTAACGGACGCGAGTGACCCGTGAAAATAGTTTATCCCGCGTCGTTTTAGCGCAAATTACTTACTTCCAGCGCAAAAGTATCGCCCAAGGTAACTGCGTGGAGGCTGATACACGCGAGGAATTACTCGGGGCCCGACGACGCTAAGGATCGCCTGATTATAGGGACTCGAAATTTTCTAATGCGAGCGTTAAATGAAAACCGTGCCGCGTGTAACACGGGATTTCCTTCTGAACGATCGCCTAAGCGTAACCCGTAATCAGGCGCTGGATAATTTTCCAGTTTCACGCGGAACCCTCCATTTCGCGACGCGACCTTTTGCAACGGCCGAGAATTATTAACCGCGGCGAACGCGGGTTGCGTCGTTCCCTCCGCGACTGCCGTGGGTACACTGTGTCAACGTGTGGTCCGCGCACGTATTTCTACGCGGGAATAACGTGTGCACTATCGACGCGTTACATCAATGACACGGAACTTGCCACTGCATTCAATTAACGCATCTGTGGTTTCTAATTAAAAGTTATCGTTGCTGATGTTTTCTCACGCCTCGCTTGTGGTGGTGGTAGTGCTACGGGGTAATGATAATATTAACCTTTCGGGCTCTGTGGGCGTTATGAGCATTCCCGTCTAGCAGTTACGTGCGTGCGGTGACCGCCCATGGGCGTTCGAGATGTGCATTTGAAAATTGCTAACCTTGCAACAAGGGGGGTGCAGCTTCAATTTTTATCATTTTTGAGTTATGGCGTGTAATATACGTAAAAAATAATGTGCATCATTTTGGTGCACATTGGATGCAAATCCAACTGCTCAGTTGAACAAATGAGCGATTTATTGGAAATAAATAAGAATAGAAATATTATTTTTATTATAGAATATTTTTACGCCAAAAATAGAAGTAAAAACTTATCAACTCAATAACTACTACTTATTGTGGGAAAATATAAGTATATTTTTCAATTACTGTTCTTTGTTTTAGGGGGGAAACCGCTGTGAAATTCTTTTTCCGGATTTTTTTGCTTGGGTATTTTCATAATATTTAGGGTCTCAAAAATATACCTGCACAATTTTAAAGTGGATCTTGAAAAATTGGATCGCTCAGAATCGAATGCACGCACAGGTATGTAACTTGGTGTCAATCGCCCGAAAAGTTTATATCCAAGAATCCAAATGTATCTAATAAGAGGGATCACGAGATTATATATTGTTTGTTGCAGTAAATAACATCTGTCAAAGCTTTAAACGCGATTACCTCGAAAGGCATTTTTCAAACTGGGCGGATTAATAACTCGGATTAATTTTTATTGGATTCACTTGAAATTTTCAGGGAATATACGTAATAAAATTATCTTCAGATAAGCGTACAAGTGCTTTGATCGAATAACTCATCTAATCATAACATTCAGAAAAACATGTTGATTCCTATATCTTTTGTTTTAAAGTTCGCCATTTCTTAAAAGATTAAATTTGTTAAACCTGTACGCTTAACTAAAGCTATTATAATATACTTGAAGAAAACGTTCGAATTTATCAATTCGAAGCAAATATTGGAAAGTTCCACGACCGTCTGTTTTGTAATTTTTTTGGTATAGCCTAACGTTATCGTATGCTGTGGCTATGCTGCGCAATTTTTTCCCAATCTAGAAGCATAAAATATTTTCAGTTGGCAATAAACATTTTTCATAAAAAGTTACATTTCATTATAACAGAATGCCCTGAAAATAGCCTTTATTTTTTACCGTCACAGCGGCTTCTCCCTTTAATGTTAAGTCAAAGCAATAATTTTATAAACAATTTTTTCTAATTTTATCGAAGTTGGTAAAGACAGAGCTGCACCCCTCCTGCCACAAGCCCCTCAATTGCTAATTGAGGAATTCCTGTGTATAAATGTCAGTGATGTAGTGATGACTGTCACTAGGGATTGCAATTTTACCGACTTTTTCAATTATCCGTAATTCGGTAAAATTGTCATTGAAAACCGGTTTACCGGTAATTTACCGGTAATTTTTTAAGGTATTGAAAATATAAAACTAAACATTGCAACAAATTTTTTTCTGAACTTAATCGACAATTATAAAAAATATATGCAAATAAAACTGTTCTGAAACTAAAATATAAAATGATATAGCACAAAATAGATATATTTGTATAACTATTGAAAAAAATGAAAAGAATCACATAATTAAATATTTTTTATTTAACAATACTTTTTAACAAATAAGCACGCCAAAAACATACTTTGTCCAAAGTTTGGTCTCCTGATAAAGCACTCTTAGATTCTATACTTGTTGCTCGGGTAGTCATTAAGAAATCATATGCCATTTGTAGATATTTTCTTTTTAGTTTTTCTACTTGAAAATTCGTCTATTATTTGATGGCTTGATTCAGATTTTTAGTTCTTTTTTTATCAAATTTGGTTTATCATGAGATACTTCGGTTTTCGTCTCTATTAGTAATTGAAGTTTTTTCACTGATAACGTAGTATAGATATCGACGGAATTAATGAACGCATATATGCGATACATTGTTATACATAATTTCTCGAATTACCGGTAAAGATTTCAGGTTTTTTCTCGAGATTTACTGGCAAACCGGTGAATCGGTTTACCGGTATCGCAATCCCCAACTGTCACGCTGAGAAGTGTAAATTAGTAGAACCTCGTAAGACAATCAACGAGTACCGGTCGATAATAAACAAATCCGTTTGGCGTTTCTAATATAAATAACGAGTTAAGATGCTCGTTGGCGTATGATTGGCGTAGCAATACGGTTTAATCGGTAAAAATTCGTGCAGCATCGCACTAAACTGTGCCCGCACGCGTTACCGGCACACGAGCACACGCAGCAGCTATTATTAGCCGACCACCTGTGCGACCTGGGGCGATTGGTCTCGCACAATCGGTTGCATACGTGCCAGACCCCCAGGGCCGTATCGAGTAACAACAGGAAGCATCCCGTAAAGCTGGGGTATCGAAAGTTCCGCATAGCGCATTGAAACCGCGCTATCCTATCTAATTATTGCCGGTGGAAACGCGTTTCAGCACGGCAGATCTGTCGAGGAGCGAGCGCCTGTATCGGGACAAGCTGGCTTAAGTAAAAGCGAGTCCGGGACAGCCCGGCACAATTAAGGCGGAGTGAAAGAAGCACCCATCACGGCTGATAAAAAAGAAACTGTCCAGTAGGCTCGATACAACGCGGGACGATACCACGCCTCGTTATCCCTGGCGAACTCGTTAAGCAGCCCGTTTAGTTTGCGTCAATGTTATTAAACCGGCAGAAGCGTAAATGCTCCTCGAAACCGGTCGCCGCAATGATATTCCCACTCGTCAGGCGTACTGTCGCCTCTGCTCGACTCGCGGCCCATTCGCGCGGGCCCACTTTTCAAGGGACGTCGGCGCGGATTACAAGCCTCGAAACTGCACGTACGATGAACAGGGGCCTCGTCGCGGACTCCCGAGACGCGATCAGCCGGATTATGTTTCGTATCGACTACCTAGATCCCCGCGCGCGTTGCAGGTCTTATTTATCGGCACCCGCAGGTGAATTTGCGGCGGCGGAGCCGGGGCGAGGCGAAATTCGCAATGAAGTCAGCGCGGCGCAGCGCCCATGGGCTGCGTCTAACCAGAAGGAGGATTTATCCACACGCTAGCGCCCGCCGTCTCCCGCTCGACGGAAGTTAAGGCAACCTGTTCTCGACCGGCGTCCATAAATTTCCCCGATTAATTCGAGCAAATCCGGTCTGATGCCGCGATTAAAAAGCTTTAAATAACCAGAGGGCCTCGCGCGGCACTTTCCCAGCGGCGCGTATTCCGCCGGCGAAACTATCGATCGAGCTGCGAGTCGAAGACCAGTCTGCAGAATTTTTCTCTTCGCGAATATTAATAGGAATAAATGCGGCTTCGTTCGGTCTGGTTTGGTTGCCGTGCCTTGGGAGAAGTTAATTGAAGCGCGGGTTTAAATAAACTTCGAATGCACTTCTTCTGATTTCCAGCAGGTGGAAGATGAATTGATGTAATGACACAGGTAGAGAACAGCCCTGACAAGGGTTTCCACTCGATTCCTTCTGATGACGAATGAAAAATGTTGCTGGATAGAATAGTGTTGTATAAAGCTCGAGTCTTCAAAGCTTTAAACTTTAACCGTAAAGACTCAGCCTTTAAGGCTAATATCATATGAAGCTCGAGTTCTCGAAGCTCAAGACTCAAGCTTCGAGGCTTTGTGTTTAATAGTAATGAAGTTAGCTCCAAGTCCTTGATATTGTCATGGCTACGACTGCTACGAGGTTCGAGCCTTCGAGCTTGAAGATTCGAGCTTTCAAGGCTACAAGCTTCGAGGCTTTGTGTTTAATAGTAATGAAGTTAGCTCCAAGTCCTAGATATTGTCATGGCTACGACTGCTACGAGGTTCGAGCCTTCGAGCTTGAAGACTCGAGCTTTCAAGGCTACAAGCTTCGAGGCTTTGTGTTTAATAGTAATGAAGTTAGCTCCAAGTCCTAGATATTGTCATGGCTACGACTGCTACGAGGTTCGAGCCTTCGAGCTTGAAGACTCGAGCTTTCAAGGCTCGAGCTTTCAAGGCTACAAGCTTCGAGGCTTTGTGTTTAATAGTAATGAAGTTAGCTCCAAGTCCTTGATATTGTCATGGCTACGACTGCTACGAGGTTCGAGCCTTCGAGCTTGAAGATTCGAGCTTTCAAGGCTGCAAGCTTCGAGGCTTTGTGTTTAATAGTAATGAAGTTAGCTCCAAGTCCTTGATATTGTCATGGCTACGACTGCTACGAGGTTCGAGCCTTCGATCTTGAAGACTCGAGCTTTTAAGGCTCGAGTCTTTCAAGGCTACAAGCTTCGAGGCTTTGTGTTTAATAGTAATGAAGTTAGCTCCAAGTCCTTGATATTGTCATGGCTACGACTGCTACGAGGTTCGAGCCTTCGAGCTTGAAGACTCGAGCTTTAAAGGCTCGAGCTTTCAAGGCTACAAGCTTCGAGGCTTTGTGTTTAATAGTAATGAAGTTAGCTCCAAGTCCTTGATATTGTCATGGCTACGACTGCTACGAGGTTCGAGCCTTCGAGCTTGAAGATTCGAGCTTTCAAGGCTACAAGCTTCGAGGCTTTGTGTTTAATAGTAATGAAGTTAGCTCCAAGTTCTAGATATTGTCATGGCTACGACTGCTACGAGGTTCGAGCCTTCGAGCTTGAAGACTCGAGCTTTCAAGGCTACAAGCTTCGAGGCTTTGTGTTTAATAGTAATGAAGTTAGCTCCAAGTCCTAGATATTGTCATGGCTACGACTGCTACGAGGTTCGAGCCTTCGAGCTTGAAGACTCGAGCTTTCAAGGCTCGAGCTTTCAAGGCTACAAGCTTCGAGGCTTTGTGTTTAATAGTAATGAAGTTAGCTCCAAGTCCTTGATATTGTCATGGCTACGACTGCTACGAGGTTCGAGCCTTCGAGCTTGAAGATTCGAGCTTTCAAGGCTGCAAGCTTCGAGGCTTTGTGTTTAATAGTAATGAAGTTAGCTCCAAGTCCTTGATATTGTCATGGCTACGACTGCTACGAGGTTCGAGCCTTCGAGCTTGAAGACTCGAGCTTTAAAGGCTCGAGCTTTCAAGGCTACAAGCTTCGAGGCTTTGTGTTTAATAGTAATGAAGTTAGCTCCAAGTCCTTGATATTGTCATGGCTACGACTGCTACGAGGTTCGAGCCTTCGAGCTTGAAGACTCGAGCTTTAAAGGCTTTGTGTTTAATAGTAATGAAGTTAGCTCCAAGTCCTTGATATTGTCATGGCTACGACTGCTACGAGGTTCGAGCCTTCGAGCTTGAAGACTGGAGCTTTAAAGGCTCGAGCTTTCAAGGCTACAAGTTTCGAGCCTTAAGGGTTCGAGCCTTTAGGGTTTGAGCCGCGACTCGAGCTCTTGAAGCTCGCGGCTCGAAGCTCATTTTTACCACACTAGGATAGAATAGCTTAATTTTATGTTTGCCTTGTGCATTCGTTTAATTAGGAAATGAACGCGATCGATGCTAGAACGGCAGTCTTAAATTAGCGTCAGACAGAGCCGCAACTATTTTATGCGATTCGATGCAAATTCGAGCGCGAAGCTCCGCAGGAGGGTGCGTCAATGTATTCGTCGTCGTTCCCCGCGGCGTTGGTAGCGACAGCAATGGCGATAGACCGACGGGTAATTAGGCTAATCAATCGAATCGCATGGTCCGTGTATGTACACGTGTACGCCACTGATATGACGGTACATGACGTGGATTCATGACGATCACCTGGACTTCAAAGGGTCGACCGCAAAGGTGCAGAGTTTTCCATGCAACAAGCTGAACGCTCCATCGCAACTGAAACCGCTCCAGCACCTCTGGTGCCACCCGCGCCCACTCCGTTATTTTCACACGAAAGAATCCTGAAGAAGAACACGCAAAGAATTCACAGCCACCATTCTTACACCACAGGTGCTGGATCTCGGGAATTAATATCCAAATACAAGTGTTTCTCTGCGAAGAATTTCGAACCACCCGGGCCGTACGCTACAGTTAGGGAATTCAATCCCGGGATCCCGGCTGTTTTTTTTTATTCCAAAACTCCCGGGATTTGATATATCAAGTTATAACTTATCCCGAGAATTTCGCGAATTTTTAAAAACGTAAATTACTTTATGAACAACTGAAAAATGTAAAAATGGAATCCAAAAATCAGTCGGGATCCCGGGATTGAATTCCCTAGATATAGTAAAGGCAAGCTTAACAACTTTCATCCTCAAAAACGCTTTCGCAATGCGACGATAATGAAGAATTAATTTTTTAACGGTGCGTGCATAACGGCGTCATGAATATCTCGATTCTCCTAAATTTAATTACAGCCGGTGGAGCAACTAGAGAGGCTCGTGTTTGTACACGCGAAAATCAAGGCGCGTATCGTTTTCCACGCGAAATATGCCAGAGATGAGCGTGATGCCAGCATAGTTGTGGACATCAAAGGACGCCGCGCCACCGACCGAATCGCTTGTTTGCCGAAAACGATACATACGTACGTACATAGCCAGGTCGACGAGGGTGGAATACCCATCACGTTCCACGGCAAACGTAATTTCGCTAATAAATGGCCGAATCACGGTGTTAACCTCCGCGTCGCGCATTCGAAACGATGGAAGGATATTTGCAGGAGAGCACAGGCCAGATCCGCATCATGCCCATCCTCCTGTACAAGACACTGCACCATCGGCTTCTAAAACCCGATGCATAATGAAATTCAACGCGCGATGAAAAAGGGATCGGCGATAAGATAAAGGAAAATCGAAAGTAACTGGAGCGCCGCGCTTCTCTGAACGCAACACACACGCAACGCAGATTATAGTGCGCGCCTTTCGTTTGCAAAACAGCCACCGAGTGGATAATGGGGCAAAGATAGCCGGACTACCGGGCAAGTGTAGCCGGGCGCAGATAACATACCTCGGGTTCAGGTAACACTTGCAAGTGGCGACTTAACGTGTCGACCGGTAATGAAACGGTTCCAGTGGCGGTCACTGATAGCTGAAACCCGCGAAAATATGTCTCCCACGCGCTCCCGCGAACGCCCCGATCATTATTCCAGATACCGCGTGTATGGAATTTAATTGAACTCGCTCGGGTAAATCGCGCTTGTTAAACGACGCCAGGTAGGCGATACTCGTGCTGGTAAGTAGACGACCGTCCCCGGGGTATAAACACTAGTGTAACGAGGAGGGCAGAATTCTAGCAATGAATTTTCTGTCCCCCCTGAACGATCATCGGGACGATAACGAATATCTCTGTTGAAACATCCGAATCTCGAAGTGGCGCGGAAAGGAGTCCGCATTAGGCTGGGCCGAAAAAAATTTTGGATTCTTTCCTGGTCATAGTGGAAAAAGGGTGTGAGGTGTGACAAAAAGCTCACTGATTTTTTTCTTTAATTTTAAAACTATATTTAACCGCGCCCCGGCGGGGTGAAAGGTGTCGTTTTTTCAAATTAATTGTTTTTTTAGATCATAGGGCGCAATCGGTTTCTACTAAGCTAGTATGTAACCAAAAGTTTTTTTGTTGAATTATCTCAATGTTTCACTGCGGTTCGCTATTTAATAAATAAGTGGCGGAGGACAGGCGCACAGTGGGGCAAAGTGACGAAGTTTGTGTCAAAATCAAAGAACTTTTGATAGAAATGAGATAGAGCGATGATTTTTTTAAATTAAATTAACAAACGTTAAAAAACGTTCGTACCGTAATCTCTCAAATTTTCTCTTATTCTGCAATCTTTCAGCTTTAATTTGAAAAAAAAATCATCGCTCTATCTCATTTCTATCAAAAGTTCTTTGATTTTCAAACAAACTGCGTCACTTTGCCCCACTGTGCGGCGTGGTGTATTGGATTGAAGCACCATGACGCAGTTTGTTTTCAAAATCAAAGAACTTTTGATAGAAATGAGATAGAGCGATGATTTTTTTTTAAATTAAAGCTGAAAGATTGCAGAATAAGGGAAAATTGGAGAGATTGCGGTACGAACGTTTTTTAACTTTGAAAATCTGTGTTAAACTTGAAATCGATTTTTTCCAAAATCCTGAGGTAGTAGACAAATTTTGCGAACGGATTTGAAATCAGCGTGATAAAATGTACTGGAAATGATGTGCAACATGTCAAGAAAAAAATCTAACCGTACATGGTATTGGATACATCACAATTTTGTTGTGATAAAATAATTCAGGTATCGACCGTATTTTTAGAATAAAGAATTATGTGGTTTCGGCGCACTGGTTCGGTCAGCTTTAAATTCTTTGAAACAGACAAAGCATGTTTGGGTCCCAAGGTTAACACTTTTTTTACCCTCTGTGGGATTTCAACGTTCAAAAGATTTTTAAACCAATTATTGTTATCAGAAGTGTTATTGTTGAACGATAAAAAACCATTATGGTCATTGCTAAAACTATTGTTTGTGCGCCGAAACCACTTAATTCTTTACAATTGTGTTGTAATATTTCAAGTTCCACACAGATTTTCAAAGTTAAAAAACGTTCGTTCCATAATTTCGTTAATTTTCCCTTATTCTACAATCTTTCAGCTTTAATTTAAAAAAAAATCATCGCACTATCTCATTTCTATCAAAAGTTCTTTGACTTTGAAACAACCTTCGTCACTTTGCCCCACTGTGAGGCGCTGAGACGTTGTGATCGTCGCATCGGTTACTAAGTATGTAATACACATTCCTTTTTGCCAGCGAGGCGCAGTGAAACATTGAGATAATTCAACAAAAAAACTTTTGGTTACTAGCTTGATAGAAACCGATTGCGGCCTATGATCTACAAAAACTATTAATTTGAAAAAAACGACACCTTTCACCCCGCCGGGGCGCGGCTAAATATGGTTTTAAAATTATAAAAAAAAATCAGCGAGCTTTTTGACACACCTCACACCTTTTTTTCACTATGACGAGGAAAGAATCCAAAAATTTTTTCGGCCCAGCCTAGCCCGCATTTTCAAGCCGATGTTATTCCCCAATTAGCACAGGGGCACGCGCGATCCTTCGATTAATTAAAATTCACAGTTACCACGGGCGCACAACGTGCAGTTTTTTCGTCCTCGGTGGCCAAGTACATTGTATCTGTTAATTAATGCACGACCTACTCGCACCCGGGCTTAATCGCGACTTATTGCAAATGCTTAATTAACGGGGGGGATTGTCAGCCGGGCCCTTCGATAACCCGTCGCTTAATCGGCGACGCTGTTTTTCCGCTGGCGCACGTGATCAAAGCCGATAACATCAAAGCGTGTCTCCAAGTGCCTATGTATTGGGATTCCGTCGCGACGCCCTCAGCCGTGAGATTTCAGGCCATTTTTCATTCCACCTGGAAATTCTGCGAATACCGACGCGTTTTACAAACTTCACCCTCTACGGTGTCACGGAGATTTGACGCGGAAAAGGGGGGGGCTGTCCTCGTTCCGATTGCAATTTATTCGAAAGTTGCAAATGCTTCGAGTAAACGTACAAGCACGGCTGTTTAGCGCTGAGTTCTCCCATTTTTCTCTTCTTTAGAATCATCCTTAAATTACCTCGACAGAGCTGGCAAATTTATGCGGGACAATTCACGAACGAGCGAGCGAATGGAAATAATTGTTCTTTGTATTTATTCCCACTGAATCTTGCGATGTTTAATTAAAGGAACAATGCAACGTCTTCGCTAGACGGCTTTTAACGAAACCATTGGACAAGTGGTCGACCAGGCTAATTGCTCTAACAATGGCCCGTCTTAAAACTTTCTCCACGGTCGACTATGTTTCGAAGCCCCGGAGGGCTCCTAATTAAAACGAACGTACGAGCGCGGCCGGGCGACGTCCTCATTCATAAATTCGTTTGCCATTCACGCGAAACCGGTGCGCCTTGTGTACGGGCCGCTAGGATCCCGACGTCGTCCGTGAATTTCTTCGACGTGAATGAACGGTGATCGTGAATGAAACAGGTTGTTCAACCTTATCGCCAGCTATCGACATTGTTACGCGGTTTGTTCACGGGGACTCGCGAAATCGAGCAGGGAAACGTTCGTCCCTTCGCGAAGTGAAAGGCGCTTGTGTCGCGCTTTCTCGTCGATTTAATAATAATGTGTCTGTTGCGAGCAATTATATCTGCGCCCTGAGCTCAAGCAGTGAAATTTCTATGATTTAAACCGAACACGTTGCGTGTCACAGCTTGTTTATGGAAATACTGTCTAGACACGTTGAAGTGACAACAATTCCATCGCGCAATATCCAATATCAAGGGTTTCGATTCGATACCTTCGACACTGAACCAGACAGCTGCCCTTGGTCATAGGACTTTATAACGTTGGGGATGCAACGACGCGGAGAGCGATTATTGCTCCCGTCGCTCGGGCTTCACGCTTCTATGGAGGGCACAATAGGAGAGTGTCCGTCACAAAGAAATCCCGCGAAAATTTCCGAGGGTGGGGCCACCCCTCGCTCCCAGCAACCCCACCGTATTGTTGACCTATTCAATTCGGTTTGGAAGCTGGCCGATGCCGTCCTGGGACAGAGAAGAGGCCGTGTTTCACGCTCTTCCTGCGTGTAATTTTCAACGGAGCGACGTTTCGAGGGGCGTGGAGAGACGGGAGAATGGAGAACAGGTGATATACAAGTCCCTTTGACGATGTTAATAGAAAACTTCGGTATTGACAGTTTCCGATGGGGCGCGTCCCATTGACGCCTGAAGATAGATGTTTTTAATTCAAGGACTCGGTGCAACGTGAAGTGCAGCAAACAGAGCGCTGGATATATTTATTGCATCACTCTCGAATTTAATTGACGTGGGAGGTACGCAGAATTTTCGTGGCAATATGATTGACAAAAGGATTCGTATCCAATCTATTTCGGGCCAGATAACGAGCTACATATTTTTGCAATATTTCTCTAGTAGCAATAATAAGAGTGGTGTAAGTGGTGACGTGTTTATTCGAGTGATGCAATCAATATTTCCAGTAGGGTAAGTGACCCAATTACGGACAGATTAGTGGCACTGAAGGCCTTTTGTTCTTTAGAAATAATAACAAATTAGGGATAATTGCTTTTTTTCGTACCCTCTAGTAAGTTTAATGGGTCCGGAACCCACTGAAAATAATTTTGTATGGAATAATTAAAAATTAGTGGAATACCGATCAACCGAAAAAAAACAGATTTTTGCACCTATTACGGAGCCTTCAAAATTGGAGTGCATATATTACGGAGCCCCAATTACGGATTCGAGACCCCATGATTCCGTTTTGTAGGTTAGACGTCGCAGTTTTGGTTGTTTGCTCATTTTTCCGAAATAAACAATAAAAAGTAAATACAATTTTGGTATTTTTTATAAATTAAGAAGCTATGTAATCACTGATTGTATATACTTACATTAAAAATTGCAGTAACTATTAATTGGATACAATTTCAGTTAATAAAATTACTGACTCCGTAATAGGAACATATTCAATAAATCGGTACTAATCACGGACTTCCATTTTTATTAGATAAAACCATTTTAAACTGGCCGTTATTTCGTTTTATAAGAAATATCTAGGTAATATTTACTCATAAAAAGAAAATGGAAACTTCATTCCATAAAAGTATACATTTATCTTTACTTATATACAGATGCGACTTCTTAGCACTTTCACTTAGCTGTTTCAAGAATCACGACAAAATTGTCAGGATCAGTATTAAAATACGAAATATAATAAATATAAGAGTTTAAAGTAAAAATGTTTTAATTCCCCCGAATAAAATCAGCGTTGAACTTTGTGACAAAAAATTATTTCAGGTGTTGTATAAATAGTTAGCCCACCATAATAGGGACACCATCCGTAATTGGGTCACTTACCCTACTGTTTATCGCGTATCCATTCGCAACAGATGCTCTGCAGAAGTCTGTTGTTTGAACAACGATACGCTGTGACGTGTGAACAATTGAAATTCAAAGTAATGCAAACGAACAGACAGGCGACGGATCGTTGCAATCTTCGATATCGAAAATATGATTTTATGTTCCGTAATCGTTACCAGAAACTAATCCGTCTTTCACGGAGTTGGGCCTACCCAAAAAACGAGGGGCCAGAACGATTTGTCACGTGCTATGCCTTTATGTGGGTACTTAGTCCTTACTCTCCCTCTTCTCGCGCCTGTTCTAGACCTTTTAAAATCTTGTACGTCTCACGATAACGCCGGATAAGTCTGAGGAAAATCCCTTCGATTAATGATCCCTACAGATAACCCAAACTGGGGTCAACGACACGCAGATATGGTAGGTTTTATCAGCAGCCCGGAGTTGCTATCGGATCTTGGACACTCGGACCTTTTTCGGGGTGGAAATTTGTTCCAAAAGATTTGTGACTGTACTGCTGGATTGATATTAAATTAATTACACCTGACAAATGCGTCTAACATCTAACAATCTCATCTCTCACTGGGATATTTATGCACTTCTGTTGAAACTCCAACAGTTTAAGCAAGCCATTTCCCAAGCCTAAGCAAATGGAAAGAATTCTTTGGAGAGACTCGAGACATTTTCCTCGCACCACTCGCTTTCTCTCAAGAATTACTTTCCTTTGATTACTCGTTACTTCTGCCGACAACACATCTGCTTCTCCAGCGCCGAGACCTCCGTCGCACGCGAGAAAACAGGTAAGCCACGTTACGTCTTTATTGCGCTCTCGGACAGCGGCGTCAGGAACATTTTACTTTTACACATTTTTCTTGTTAACGTGCGCGCCTCCTCGAAACAAAGAGCGCCGGAGAAGTTGGAACGGCAATCAGTTATGTCTGCTTCGTTCTCGGCCTGGGAGCACTCCCAGAGCCTCGAGAACTTTCCTGACTCGATTACGCCAATTTCAGCGCAAACTCTTTCGATACCTCCAGGATCGGTTCCAGTGAATCACTGGTAAGTAGGTATCGAGGTGATTTTGTTTCTTGTCGATGGTTATCCGACGAACTTTGGCTAACTTTTCGACAAGCAATAAGGGACTCTTGTACCGACTGAAATCGGTATTCACATTGCTGTGTATTTTGGATGTGGAGTTGTAATGAAACGTTATTTACTGAATTCAATTCACAGCGATCATTGATTACTGGGCGAAGAGCTCCACCTCTATATAAAATTCGTGTTACAATTAGCAGTTAATTTGGTACCAAATTAATTCGGGTGAAGACGACAGTTACCCACCAAAATTAACAATTCAATTATGCTAATTGGCACGGTAATGGAATGGAGATATTCAGGCACAGAAATTGATAAAAAGTCCACTGACTTTTAGAATAAATTGGGCGTAGGTGAGATTTGGGAGGTTTGTGAATTTTTAGTGCACATTTCGTTTAGGATGTTTGTGTTTGTGTTTCAAGAACAACCAGGCGAATGAAATGTGTCGAAAAAGAGTGCACAAGGTAATCCACCTCGCCAGGAGCAGATTTTCAAGAATCTACTCCTCGAATTTCAGTCGCCACACTGTTGGCTAAACTATGCTTCGAACGCGAAACAAGTTAAAAAAACGTCTTCGTATATTATTTTTGGGTATTTATTATATTGGGTATTTTAAGAAATGGCAATAACAACACATAATAACACATATATTTAAAAAATTATTGGTATAAAAAGAATTTGCATATTTATACACTTTCTGGAATTACGCAACTTTTTATTTCGCGAAAAAGAAGAGGTTGATGCAGATATGCTCGATTAATTAGAGTTACCAAACAGTTATACAACATAAGAATATAAACAAAAGATAATTCTTGTAATTATAGACAGCAATTAAAATAAAATTAAAGTTAAAACTATTTTTAAAAAAAAATTGCAGCTTAATATTTTTGTTTGTTTTTATCCTCCTAATATCGTGTATATATCTATCATTCAAATACATTTCATTACATCATCAATAACACTGCTAGAGACATAATAATATTTTTTCGCGCTCGAAGCATGGTTTAGCCCACTGGCGCGCCAGTGAAATATGCTAATTATAGTGTTCAAAGAGTGGAACTAATTGAATAAGGCGATGTAAAACGTTCTTTACCAAAAATTAGCATAAGTTAGACGAGCCGTTTATCTTTTTATTGCGTCTGCGTCTCAATTGCCTGTTTTATAATTACCAAGTCACTTTCAAATTGTTGAAATGGGATTCCAGCCACATACATAAACATTGATTAATGGTCTGCAGCTTACTGAAACTCAACCAGACTCTTCTTATCAGAAATATTCGAAGGAACAAAAAAATCCGAGAAAGTCATTAAACGAGAGTGTGAGAGTTTAGTGATTCAACATTTTCTCTAAACTACAAGTTTACAGTCATCGGCAGAAACATTGCTTGCTTTCTCTCGTTCACGGGGAGCTGGAAAATCGAAACAGCTGTTTGGCAAAAGCCGCGTCACGAAATTTCGCTTGGACAATAGCGTTATTTTGATGGCGTAGGAATAATCTAGCGTCCCTGTGATTTATAACGTTTCCACTCGATGAATAGCGCCTTAATCAACTCTCCCGTCGCGATTAATTGTTATTCGGAATGGCGTCACGCACGGCTCAAACTGCACCACTCTGTCGGCTCGCTTGCGAACACACGATTCGTCACAAGTTCTCATAGAACACTGTCCAACCCTTCAATACACTCTCAAACTTACTGCGTTTCAAATATATTTGTTAATGGAACCAATAATCACTTGAATCTTAATAAAGAAATTATGAATTATTTCCTTCACAATTATCATTGGTTTTCAAATTGAAAACGTAATATTGTATCGCGAATCCAGTATATTTTTACAATTTAAGTCCACCCAAGTGCAGGTGGATGTAATTATTCTCCTCTTCGTGGAACTTCGTTGAAATCTGAGTTAGCGCTGAATGAAGTAATTACAAAATAATAAAAAAAAGTAAATCGCGAGCATGCGCGCATGAATTTCAGTTATGCTCCCCTATTTTCTTCCTTACTCTCCTTTATTTAACCCGACCACACATAGACTGTTCGTAATTATAATTAATTCGCTCGCTTGCAAAAAACCTTCGAATTATTCCATCCGGCTGCGCGGCACTGTGTAACAACCCCCTGAATTCTGCGCTGTAATTTGCTCACTTTCTATATAAATTCGAAAGAAATCCCTCGAATTTATCGGCACGGAACGATTATTGGATAAATCCGAAGTTTCGCGTTAATTTCCCAGGGAAATATAATTCTCACATTTCAACAGTTAAATGAAATCTGATTCGACTTAATAAACGAATTATAAATCGCTAATAAAACCGCCTCGATAGCTTAATAACGTCCCGAACAATCGCCCGAGCTAAGAGCAAAGGAGAATCAAAATCTCCCCTGAGTACTCTATTAAAGCAGTAATATACGGGACTTAATAACAACAGCGGAAGCTCCAAAAAATCTCGAAATTAAATTTTTCGCCCGTCCACGCATTAAAGCCGAATAAAACCGTAATTAAAAGCAACCACCCCTCCCTTTCTTATTGGCATCAAACGAAATTGCGTATACTTCGTCGCGGGGAGGATTGCATTAAAATGTTTCGGGGCTCTCCCCTAATCTCTCTCGTCCAGTGGTAAAAATTCGGCATAACTCGCGCTCGCGTGGCCCCCGTCCGAGTGCGGCCTGCACGAAAGAGAAGGACGACGAATTAATCGCATGCAAATGCTCCGTGACGACACCTCCGTGGAGTTTTAATAGTTTGCCAGGAAACGCGTCACGCCGGGCCTCTTTGCAAAGGTCGGATGAACGCTTTAGAAAGGGGATTTCGTCACAGACTCCTAACCGTATCTGCAGTTATTCTTCCGCGTTGTGTACGAAGGAATCGATAGTCTTGGATGCTGAACTCACGACTACGGCTAAGTATCTCGATCTATTATGTGCACTGTCATACTGCGATGTGGGAAACAGAAGTAGACGGTGAACAATCCGCATAGATATATTTCGACATGCCGTTGGATATTAATATAAGTGGCTCGTAGATTAATTTTCGAAAAGTTCCGCGACTCGTGACTCAGCCTTCCGCGGCTGTCCGCAAACGCAAAGCTATTCAGGAGAGTCTAGATTATCCGCGATTATTATTAGCATCGTCCTTCGGCATTACCTACCTTAATTATCCTTAGTTATCCTTAAAATTTCCACGGACTCGGGCAATGCAATTTCAGTCGGCCACAATTGACCCTAAATGCCGTGGTACGGACGGGCAGCCGCGGACAAAGGGTTAAGTCGTTAGAATTACGGACGTCGCGACGCGAAAGCGCCGTTAATTTCGGAATAATCGTCGCGTATCGACGCGCGCTGTGCGAGTCCGACCGGGAGAAAGCTCGCGCGCTCCAATTTAATATGGAAATCCTACTACGCCCTATCGAGAAAATCAATTACGTCTAATGAATACAACATGAAGGGTTAGAGGGTTCGGCAGGAATCTGCGCGCACTTTTTCACCCGCTCGACTAACGTTAGCCGACGTCGAGGCGACGGAGGGCAAAAATTCTCCAAGTCGTCCGACACGATTTGTCAAGGCTTAATGACCGCGACAGATTTCCTTTCGGAACGATTTCATTAAACTTGCCCAGATCGTGAGTGAAATATCCAGCGCATGAAGCTGGAACCAAAGAAAATTCTCATACGATGATTTGCAAAGTAAATCGATCTAACCGAAAGTCCATGCGTCTTTTCTTCGAAGTTGCGAAATTTATCAGTAAACACTATTTGAAGCGAAATTCTTCGCAATGCTGGAAGCCTAACGCGACAAAACTAAAGAAAAGAAGAAAAGAAGTTGCACAAGTTTCCATGGATTCGACAGAGACGAAGGATTCAATTTGTACCGCTGGGAAATCTTAACAACGCCTGGAGAGAAAATGGAAATACATGTACAAACGGCCAAGACGGAGAATTCTAGATTTAATGAATACGTTTTGTCCGAATGTAAAAGCCGCGATACGGTTACATATCGCGCGTTGTCAGTTAGGGCGGAAAGGAGCGTAGGAAAAGAGAATTCAACGGGATAGTTGAAGCGGGAGGCTAACGAGCCGCCTCGATTCCAAGCTACGCTGGCAGGCCGGCATGTAGACGGTAGTTAAGCCACTTCACACGTTACGACTTATTCAATTATGGTTACATCTAATGAATACAACATGAAGGGTTTAAAGGGTGCAACAAAAATCACCGCGCGTTTCACCCCGTCCAAACCTCGGGGGTAACAGAATTTCCGGCCGAGCTAGTCGAAGGAATACGATTTCAAAGCGAAATGCAAAACAGTGGTGGATTGCATTAAGAAACGTCGCGCGGCGTCAATTAATCGTTACGAAGGGGATGAAGTTTCCGGTGAATTTGCGAGATAGGGGCTAACGGTTCAGACGCAAGAAGAATCTGAATGAACCGCATCCGAATCGAAAGTCCCCTTTTAACTTGAAAGACGACGATGTCTAGCTCGGCAGTGTAGCTTGGATGTCGAGAGAATTCAAGGTTTACTGGCGATGCCCTACTTATTCCTAGCTGGTACATTACAACACACCCCTTAAACTGCCTGCCAGACAGAGGGCCAAACACGAAACCGTATCCCAGCTAGAGTTCTGTTTGTCCAACCGAGATTCCGTCATCTTCCGTTCTATTTGCAGGAAATAAGTAAATTCGGAGGCGGTCTATGTAGATAGAGACGGTCACCGTGAAGTGCAGCTTGTGCAAACACCGTCCGGGCAAACAACCGCGAAGTTGAACGACCGTTGAGAAAAGGAAAAAGGGCCGACTTACCTTCGCAGGATCAGACTTCTCCGACTCGTCGTTGAAGGTCTGCGAACCCCTGGACATGGTGTTTCTACGGGGTGTGGTGCCATCTTGCGAGGGGCGCACGAACTCGATTCTGCCACCCTCGACGACGATGTTAGGGGCTGGTGGAAAGTTCTCTGCGTTACCGACTGGATCGCAGTAGCCGAGGAGCCCAGCCTTCTCGCCGTACAGGGGATGAATCTGTCTGTAAACGTCGGTAAAGGAATATCCTTCGTTAGGGGGTTGTGTTTCCAGATGGAGCTCCCAGTGTGAGAGCGAAGGGTTGCGATCGCTTACACAATTAGTGACTCGTTTTTACGCTCATCCAGGATAAAACTACCCCCGAATTCTGTATAGACGCTTTATTCAATCGGAAACGAACAATTTGTCTATGCCTATGGAGCTTTCATCGGGCGCAATAGAATTTAATAGCCTGCGCGAGTTGAAAATAGCTTTTTGATCTGGGAAACGTATCAATGCGACGGGCCACGGTGTAATGGAATTAAAATGCAATTTGGGTTTAACTGTTCTATCGACAAATTCGTTTCACGCTGTTTTTGTTCGCGTAATTGCAGTTTTATAGGATCTTCTACTTGTTCTTCGGAATCTGTATAATGGATAGTCGGACTGGGAATTAATGAAGCACGCCAGTGGCTAGCAATATTTATTTTGAAATTAGCAATTTAAAGGGGCAACCCACTTTTCCTCGGGCTCATTAAAGCCTCTTTCTAACGCGAAAATTGTAAGAGGCATTTACAGTGTTTGCAGAGGAGTAAACAGTAGTGAAAGCTATGGTACTTTCTCATGTGTTGATGCCCCGTTTTATGTGTTAAAGGAGAAACGAGGAAAATAGGTTGGTATCACGAAGTACGTGCAGCGTGTGGCGCTCAATTAATTAATAAAAGTGCAGTTGAAAATGCGGAGCCAGAGGCTGCTATTTAAATTGCAGGGAGGGCTTTTTGATGTGGTCACAACGAACTAAAACTCACCGTGTCCGATGGCGCAAAAATGTCGAGGGACAATAATTGCATTATCGCTAGTTGAATTTGTGCGACAGACACTCGCTATTTAGATTAAAAAGTGCACGCGATCCACGCTTTTTCATTCTTTTGTGATGCGAGGCTAGTCTGGTAAAATCGTTTCGCAACTTGGGCACAGACGCCCCGCAGCTATGCGAAACTGGTAAATTGTAATTAATAGCTGAAATCCTTTCCACGAACAATTATTATTCTTTTACAGGCAAACTTGTTCAAAGCGTTGAATTACTAAAATGCAACATTTAACGTTTTCGAACTGGGCGCTCTATTCAACTCCTTTTCTCAGGCGTTTTACTCTGTTTTACAAATTAACCAAACCGATCGAGTTGCTTTAAACAAAAATACAGAAATTTCAACAACGGAGTACGGTTGGTAGCCCTGAACATCTGACCTCAACAATTGTGATTGATGCATCGAATCAAAGGCTTCCTATCCAATCAATGGGACTTCGATTCTCAGCGATTAGAATTCTATAAGAGACTCTGACATCACCTAACACATTACACGCGTTAGACACGCGTTTCAATGCATCGAGACGTTGTTGAGCAACCGGAAAACTGACCGACTTAGCCGAGTGACCTAAACGCTGACAAAGACTATTGGCTGATTCCTTGCGTGTCTCCGTGACGATCGATTTTGCGAGGAGCGCAAATGTTAACGATATGGCAAAGGTCTGGCTTTAATAAAATTACAAACCAATGATCCATGGCACCTGAAGCGCTGCGACGAATTTATAAATAATTGGAAGAAGTATTAACGCAGCAAAAAAGATCGATTCTTTTTAATAAGGGTGTATGAAAATATTTCTTATCGTTCACACAGAATTGCCACGAAACTCTGTACCGACTTCGCGCCAGTATAAAAGTTAATGCTACAAAATAAATCGTCGACTCTTGCTTGAAATAAACCCGCAAAAGGATCTAAGGGCACCTATAAACTTTACGTTTATCGCACGACACGGAGCGTATTTTTATGTTACTGATTTTTACGGCACACGTACACTCGACTATCTTTCTTCATTTGGTACAATATAATTCTTTCGTACGAGTGAAAATTTTACGATGTGTAACTTTGAAAGAAGTGATATTTATTGCGGTACACGTTTAAATTCAAGATACTCCAATAAAAAGGCTGAGAATCTGCTCGAGTAGTATAAAGACCCTGATTTCGCAATTGCAATGCTCCAGCGAACTATTCTACAACTGACCTGCTTGTAGTTGCGCTCGAATTTATGAACACAAATAGCCCGGCAAGTATGCAAACGATGAAACTACGCGGAACGAACACGCAACTATTTCACGGATAATTTCGGAGGTAACTCGCGCACTCGGTCTGTCGCACAACTGACTGTTTGCTCCTCGCTTAGAGTCTATCAAAGCAGTGGTCAGTGATTTCGGTGGCGACGGAAAATTCATTTTATGGCGGTGGAAATTTTATGAAACCCCGCGGTCGTAACAAGGAGAGTCGTAAACGCGAAACCCTCGCGAGAAAAATATAAATCTACCTTATCCAAACCTCCCCTTGCCTATCGTTTGAGCTTTCCAATATCTGGAGAATATATTTTTCAACAAATATTCTAATTACGGTTCGTCTGACATTTCCACCGCGTGACTTTCATGTTCTGGATGGGACCTTCTCTTCTGACTGCACAGCAGACAAAGCGAAACGTACGAGAGGGCGAAAAATAAAAGAGAACTGCGGGGATACTTGATAGTAAGTGGTTTAGCCAGGGATCGCGATGGGGTGAATCTCGTCAGGTGGCGAGTCTGAGTTCACGGGGGGGGGGGCTCGGTTTGTTGCCGACCGAAGGGGCTTGAAATACCACGTGTCGACGAGGAAATAAAATGGGCGTTTCAGTGTGCACGGCGAATGGTTATTGTGTTGCCAGGCTTATCGAACGTCAAGACTCTATCGAGGGATGAATCTCGTCGGGTAGGGTGAAACGTACGAGCCTGGGTAAAAATAGAATTTCCCCGAGCATGCCGCGGGAACTACGGTTTATTAACGCTTCTCAAAACTGAATAGGGCGGGGTTATTTCAGAAAAGAACGCTCGAAACCGACAATAATCCAGTACTTCAATTACCTACTACCGCGCGATTCTTCTTTTGATACATGGAGACTGTTCCAAACAGAAATTTTCTAGGCTTACAATTAGAGGCCTAATGTATTGCAATATGAAACGAGTGTAAGTCAGATTTATTACCTTTGCAGGAGGACACTTTGAATATTTCAAGCGCTTTGTAAGAACAGGTGTTAAATTTTGGTCGTGAAAGTTGGTAACATATATGTTAAAAGAAACATTTATCTCCAATTTCGATTCCCAAAAATTTTGGTCGTGAAAGTTGGTAACACATATGTTAAAGGAAGCTTTTATTTTTAACTTCGATTCACGAAAAAGCAACTGCTTCAGCTTTCACCAAAATTTGACTTATACTCCTTTGATATGTTAGTCCCATCGCTCTACAACTCGATATCAAAATCGTGAATAAGAAATTACTACAGTAGCGCACTCAGAATTTAATTTTGGGGGAAACCGAGTTGAACGAATAAAAATATTTTTAATGCAAATTCAAGAAAATTCATGTGGTGATGGAATGAGCTCTTGAATTATTTGCCATGACCCACATATATTACCAGCAACTACAAACTTTCAATGTCAAACATTAATTACTTTTAATAAGTCACTCTCGAAACATAGCAATTCTAATGCAATCAAGAGACCATCAATTTTATTAACTCAGTCGACCCTTTCAAAGCTCCACGGAATCGTACCCTGCCTCTAATTATCGTTTGAATTATTACATTTTATCGAGATTCCATTGAGTCTCTCGCATATAGGTCGGAGCCCTTCAAAAGATGAAAAGCCCCGACCGCGAGGAGAAAGTAAGTACTTCGGCACTTTCCGTCAAGTTTTCCAATTAAACCGAGTTTATTACGCGGGAAATTGAGGTCGAGGTTTCCATTTTTTTTTTCTTCACTAGATTGTAACGGCGAGAAAGATTTACACACACGAAGTGGCTTACCTGGGTGATGGTATGGGGCGAGGCTTATCGAGCGCCAGATCCGAGCTGAGGGGCGAATCGGGTCCGCGGACGCTGGAAGCCCTACGCAAACAGAATTATCGTTAGTTCAATTACTATTCGGAAGCCAATATCTATCACGAGTTCTCTTACGTCTGCCAATCGAGTTCAATGACCAGTGGAGCGGCACACGCGAGTCGTCCGCCAGTCGATTGAAACAGATAATCTTTCGCGAGAAGTGCGCAACCATAACCTTTTAAGCGACTCAATTGTAAACTCCATTTCAAATCACCGCGGACGATCGAAAATCTATTGGCGCATGCGCAGAAGTCAGTGAACTCTATGATTCACATTTGCCAATGGATCGGGAATCATAGATTAGATAATTACCTAAAAAAAATTTTTAAATTAAAACCGACTTCACTAAAAAGTAAAAAATAATTTTTTCCCTTATTTAATATACGACTCTCATATTTTTTAAGTCACCGCCAGATTTACACAGTGCAAATGATGGGGCGCTGACTTAAAAAATATGAGTCGTAGATTAAATAAGAGAAAAAATTCTTTTTTACTTTTCATTTGTTATTTTCAATTTGTGCCGTGCATCTTGTCACATTTTGTATATTTTACTAAATAGCCACGCAAGACGCACTCACGTTATATACACGATACTACGTTCGACCTGGAAGACGCATGCGCCCTGCTGTCCCCGCGCTTGGGCTGAGCGTTCAAAAACAGGGCGCGGGATTTTCAAGGCGTATAATCGATGATATAATGAAAAGCTCGAGAGCGATATTCTATTTCCTCTTGGAAATGTAATGGAATCGTATTGCAATTGTAAATCGAAATTGTAAAATTATACAACTCGCTATTCTGAATAACAGTTGAAACAGCATTGCGTGCAGTATTATTTCAGAAGATATCAGAACGACACTTTAAATACAGAACGATCTCGACTTATTGAATCGGTGCCGGTGCGAGTACTGTTATTACGTTGCGAGAATAAAATCTCTTGGACCGGCCGTAAATTACACGGTGCGTGGTTTAAATTATTGGAAAATGAATATCTCCAGTGGACGGGTCAAACGATTATTCACAGAATATGCCTCGCGGGAGGATAGCCACCCTTTCTGTGCCATATAATATATCGACGTTGCTTTACTGTTTCGCATGTTCAGACGCGGCGAGGACCATCTCCCGCGTCGTCTCATGAATTTCTTTTATCGAAGCGCGTATAATTCGTCGTGGTTACGCAAGGCTCGAGGGCCGGGTGCTTTACTTTTACGAATCTGCCGGGCAAATAGCCGCGCGAACCAAAGTGGCCGGCGTTAATGCAGAATTCGTTTTCGCGGGCCGCGCCTCCGGCGGATCTACACTACGTTTGTCGCCCGCGCATCGGAAAGAGGATGCCGGGATCGGCGGCGGGCGATTACGCAATCGCGATTCAGTTCCCACCTCTACCGTGTTACGACGCAATATTTATATTTCAACCGTACGACGACTCGATATCGGGAGTACGCTTTCGTGCGAGCGCGCCGTAACTCAACTTCTGGCGCCTGGCGTACGCGACATAAATTAATAAGTCGGACGAATAAACGCGACAGCCGCGGATACTTTACGGGCGATCGTAGAATTAATACGCCTTTCGTTTTACGCCGGCCCCCTCGATGCATCGACCCGCAGAACCGATTGCATGACCGGGCCGATAAATATGTGATATGCTGGGGACGCCTGAATATGATCGTTCAGTCGATGCATGTCTTAATGTATAGATTGCGCAATTGTCAAAACAAAATTTATTTCACTCGTAGAGAGAATGGCTAATCGACTGAGTTGCGTTAATAACTCTTTTAATCGATAGGTATTACCGGTGTTTAACCCTCGGTTGTTATATTAACCTACTTTTTCGAACATCGTTGTCACACTGGGTCAATTTTCAATCAGTTCTTATTTAAAAACTATTGGTTAAATTAGGTCTAAAAAATTCTGAGATAATGTTTGAACATTGTAGAGTATATGCCCATCGTTGAAAGTTGACATTTAAAGTATCATCATGCATAAAAAACAGTTTGAAGCAATAAGAATTTCGACAAAAAGGTTTTTTGTTTAAATCAATTTGACCCAGTGTGACAACCGAGGATTAATGATCTTAAGAGGAGAACCTGTTTTAGGACACTGCAAAAAGGTGATTTCCGCGAATTCTTTTAATGGAGAAAAATAAATTCGAACTTTCCAAAACTTTGGGGGTATTTTAATATATAGTCATACGATACGAAAAAATTGAATTGGAAATTTTTAAGTTCAGCGTAGCGAAATTGATTTATCAGTGACGTGCCTCGCCACTGGAATTGTGAAATTCCGGGCAAAATGGAGTCAAAATAAAAAAGCTGAAGTTTTTCATAATTTTCATAAACTTACGTTTAAAAATTTCGATGTTTTTATACAAGAAAACATGGTTTAATTTAATTTTTTCATAAACGTTTTCAGTTCGTCGACGATGGTTAGTCATTATTTAATTAAAAAGCCCCGGGGATAATCGGTCGGTCCGTTTTTGTGGTATCTTTCCCACCATTTCACAATTCCAGTGGCGAGGCGCACAAATAATTAATCAATTCCAGCGCGAGAAACTTGAAATGCTTCAATTAAATTTATTTTTCTTTATTATAAAAATTCGCGAAAATCACTTTTTCAGCGTTCTAAACCAGGTTCTCAAATTACGTACCTAAGGATAATTTTGGCGATTTCCTATCCCCTCCCTCCCCAATATAAGAATTCGTAAGATTTTATATTTCACCCCCTGCCCCTTCCTTACGTAATACTTTTTACATTGCGTTTTTATCAGTTATTAAAATTCCTTTAAAGATTTATATACGTAATTTATTTAACTCGATTTCCCGTGTGCGATGAAACATCGTTTTTTAGGCTATTCACATCGAAAATGAGGTTAAAAAGATATTACGTAAGGCGCTACCTGTCACCCTCTCCCCCCTCTGTAACAAACTGTAAGAAATTCGCGACCCTCCCCCCAAAAAAACCTTACATAATTTAAGGACAATCCCTTAAGAACCTTACATATCATCGAGAAGCCGAGATTATCTATGAAGTTTCCAGATTTCTGTGGATTTCTGTTGAATATGCCAACTTAGAATAGAATACTTCGAAACTTGCCTGTGCTTGCTCTAAATTGGTAGCAGGTAGGTGGCGTGATGAATTTCGGAGGTCTAGTTTATTCGCTGGACCGCCGACACCAACTATCTCGGGCAAAGAAGTTACTTTCCGCACCAACAAACCCGCTCCGCCCTATACAGGAACTTTCTAATGCTGTGATTAATGTGCGGTTTGAGGTAGTTCGGACACGGGCTAAGAAGTTTAACCTGATTGACTGATACTGGAAGCTGCCGTTTCGCTGTCTCATCCCTAATCCTCCGGAAACTGTACTCCCAGCCAAGAGGAATTACGGCGGCAATTACTCCTGTGTTTTGTAAGAGAGCCGTGAACTCTTTTAATCCAGCGGCCATGATTAATTACTACCTCGCGAGCTTGGCAGTGGCGCCTTCCGGAAACTACCTCAGGGTCGCAAAAACTGTGGACAGCGTCGCCGTGAGATACATATTACTTCATCAAACACGAAGAGGAACCTTCAGAGAAATTTTCAGTCAAACAGACGCGCGGAAAAAGCTGAGTTTATAGATGGAATGGCTGCAACTCATTGTGCAGCGTCTTCTCGATATTCGGCGCTGTTTTTATCCATACCATAAGCAGCGAAACAAGAGAAAACGGGGGAATATAATCAGCAATGCGATTCGTTTCACGATTTCAGGCTCTTAAACCGTTATTTCCATGATTAATACCCGGAGGGGAAGCAGATGTATTTCAGTGAAACGAGAGAGGGATACCACTCGATGTGGACTTCCAGTCAGGAAACGTGTAATTACGAGGCTGCGGCTAATTAATAATAATCATCCGCGGGTCGGTCCCCGTGATAAAGCCTGCACATTATCGCGGGACCCGGCTAAAGCAGTCGTTTGTAATTACGTCTGCCTTCAGAAGTGGCGATCTGGCCGCGCAAACGTTAACACGTATTTATCTCAATTAAAATGCCGGCTCGTTCTGAAAACGTCTACGATCCCTTGTACACCGCCAGATCTGCCATTAATCAATTAAGCAGAGTCGGGGAGGATGTTTGCAATTAGATCTTGGAGATCACGATCGTCTGTCCGATTGATTTTGCAAATGCAAACGAACCCGTTTTCTTCGAATGATGCATTACGAGGGCCGATGTTTAATTAATCCAACCGGCGGAGTAAATGGACGCGTCCCGTAATGCAAAACCGTAACTAATTGTACCGCAGACCTTATCTTCCCCCTTTGATACATATTCTGGTCTTGCAATATTTGCCAGTAACCGTTCTAATGTTAAAATAACAAATCTACAGTGTTCCCGCATCGATCGTAGAGAATTAAGGGGTTACATTCACCTTGTTCCGAACCCTAACTTAAAATTGCAATAAGCATAACAGCCGAAACACCGGGGTCGAGCTAATATTTCACATAGGATTAGGACCATAGCTTTAAATAGTTATAGTAGCAATATTCATAAAACCCTCTAAAAATAAGTTTTATGCGCGTCTTCCCTCATCGTCCATCCCTAACGGGACTCTGCCGTTCGACATTAATTGCAGTCATATACGCGTCCGCCTCAACTTAAGAAATATACCTACACTGTGAATCACAACCTTTAGACAACACCGAGGTAGGTCTGTTTTTTCTGACAGCCTCATGGGCTAATCCAAAAGGGTCGCTGGTCAACGCTGGTCCCTCACGTACATCCCAGATCTGGGGTGACCTTGCGCTCTCGCGCCGACCACGCAGACAGGTAGAAAATATCTTGCCGCCAAAATTCCGGCCAGAATGATTCCCGCCAAATCGAGCCCCCTTTCCCGGAAAAGGCACGCCAAGGGCGCAGGGAATAGGTGGCGCGATTCGTGCTAGGGAATTTACCCGATTGGTTGACACGAACATTACGTTGGCCACTCAAGTCAAAAGAATCTCTGCCGGTCTCTTCTTCATACTTCGGAGGAGCCCGCAAGTCAGTCTTCATAACAGCTCCCGTCAGCGCAGTACGGTTAGCGTCAATTCGTCAGCGCAGAACGATTAACGCGAATAATTACTTGTTAGTCGCAATTCACCGCGTACACCTGTCATACTTGTTCATTGCCTTAAATACATATCACTTCACTGTTCCTTATATTCTGCATTCAATTTACTTATTAACCTTACTTCAGTAAAACGGGTAGGGATCCGCGTAATTTCGGTGTCGATAAAAATCGTAACGGAGATTTACGACTTCCGTTGACTCGACACTCAGAGGTCGAGTCTCATCGTGACTACGCGTGAACATTTTTGGTCCTTCGAGCCGGATCCCCAGTGAACTTGTGGACTCATCAGTCTCTCAGTGCTGCAGATAGTGATATCATCTGCAACGTCGATCCAAACATCGACCGTGAAATCACATCAGTGATCCAATTCTTGTGTGCGGTGCAACCGGAGGACTTCGCAGCGACGACCAGGTTGCAACATCACCAGTCGTTTCAAGTCATTCAGGCTTCATCACTGCGCAGCATCCTCACCTAGGAACGCCCCAAGGACCTTGCCATTGTGGCACTTCCCAGCACTGATCGTGCGATCATCATAGTGATCAACCATTACTTGCGGCACAACCGGAAGGCATCGCAACGACGACGAGGTTGCAACAGCACCAATCGTCTCAGGCAATCCAGCCTTCATCTCCTGTGCAGCATCCATCCCAGGATCTCTCCAACTTCGGACGTTGTGACGGATGTCAAAATCCTTGACGACTTCGCTTCGATAAGGTAGGCTCGTTTTGTTTCGCCAATTCTTTCTCGTTTCCTTATCCTATTCCCACGATGCCGAAAACAAGACGTTCTGATCAGTCTTCCAATCAAACACAATTGGATAATTTATCGCAAGAGACCACTTTTCTTCGACGTAAACGCGGCAAAATCTTAGGGCAGATTACCTCATTTGAGACATTGCTCGACGAATGTCCAGATAGTGAACGGAGCGACGCGTACCTTCTCAAATCGCATTTGGGCAGTCTGAAAGAACATTGGAGTCGTTTTGAAGACATCCAATCCGCCCTTGAAGACCTCGATCAAAGTGAAGAAACGCGCCGTTATGAAATCCAAAACCGCTACCACGTCGCCATAGCGCGAGCCAATAGACTCATTGACGGAGATCCGTCAGCAACTCCAACAACGCGCGTTCTGAACCCATCGCCCGCGTCATCCACGTCAACACAATTGACGGTTAAACTCCCTGAGCTGCATTTACCAACGTTTGACGGGACAATCGAGGAATGGCCATCTTTTTTTGACATATTTTCGTCCTCAATCGACCGCAACGAAGATTTAACACCGGTGCAAAAATTGCAATATCTCCGGTCGGCCCTGTCAGGGAAAGCAGCCGCGTCTATTCAATCATTAAATACTACAGACGCAAACTACGCCAGCGCAATCGAAACATTGAAGAAAAAGTACGATCACACTCGCAGAATTCTAATGCGACACTGTGATGCAATTCGAGACTACCCGAAACTCGCGAAAGATTCCCCGGAAGCGCTAAGTGATTTCGTAGACTCCATAAATCAACATCTGCGAGCATTAAAGAACCTCGGGGAGCCAATCGAATCTTGGAACGCGATTCTTGTTTCCACCATTCTGTCCAAGGTTTCTTCAAATACCGTTTGGCAATGGGAACTGACCCTAAAAGATAAAAAAATGCCAGCTTATACCGCTCTCCTAGAATTTCTGGAAAAACGCGCAAACTGCGCTCCAATTTCGCCACCGAATTCAGCATTCGCGGATAAAAATAAACGAGGACCGATGGATCAACAACGACTTAACAAATCAGGATCACCGCGAGGTCACGCCTTTTTGACCGCGAAGGACACGGAATGTCCTGTTTGCAAGGGCTCTCACGGGATTTGGTATTGCGAAACATTCAAGGCGCAATCGGTAAAGGAGCGTTCCCTCACAGTCGAAAAAGCCTCCCTATGTCCAAATTGTCTCGGAAAAGGACACACGCCAAATTATTGCAAATCGGGTGCATGTCGTATTTGCCACAAGCGGCATCACACGATGTTACACAATTCTGGCTTCTCGCAAAGGGAAACAACGGGCGAATCTTCCGCGATGAATTCCATAATCACATCTGAGTCTTCTGCAGAAGCATATCAGTCTACGTCGGATTGACTAAGGGAGATCGAGGATCCCAAGGGAACAGCAGGTCAAAATGCCTTCGTCATCAATCCTGCTACTAATGAGCTCCTTGTTACGGCGCGAATCAAGGTTATAAATGAAGACCAGCAACCTATAAGTTGTCGAACACTAATCGACACGTGTGCAACATCAAACTTTATGACCGAGAGCTTCGCTAAAAGGCTTAAATTACCACAAAGGAAATGTCACGTTCCCATCGGAGTCCTCAACGACCTGTCCACGATTGCGTCCCACAGCATTGATGCAACTATCCAAGCGCGTGCCGGCAATTATCAACGGACATTAACCTTTTTGACAGTTCCCAACATTTCGGCGTTAATACCTGATCAACCGATCGACCGCTCGTCATTAGCCATTCCACGCAATCTCAACCTTGCTGATCCCGACTTTCACCGGCCAGCACCTGTCGACTTGTTACTGGGTTCCGGAATGGCGTTGTCTTTATTGTGCGTCGGCCAAATTGATCTATCGCCTCCTAACGGTCCAGATTTGGTCTTGCAAAAAACAAGATTTGGATGGGTCATCGGGGGAAGCGTACCAGCCGCTCCATCAGATAAAAAACAGTTTTGTCACTCAACCTCTGGTCTTCAACTGGATCTTACACGGTTTTGGGAAATTGAAGAAGGCCCGCAGATCCAACACCTGTCGGAATCAGAAACCGCTTGTGAACAACATTTCCAGGCTAATACCACGCGAACCATTGATGGGAGATACGTTGTGGCACTTCCATTCAACCACAAAATTCGACAACTAGGCCAGTCGAAGTCAAGAGCTTTGAAGCGACTCGATTCTCTTGAACGGAAGCTACAAGGGGATGCAGAGTTGCGCCAACAGTATCACGCGGTGATTCAAGAATATCTAGATCTCGGCCACATGTCCGAGATTACGGATGTCCAATCACCCAACGACGGTTATTACTTACCGCATCATGGGGTCGTAAAAATTACCAGCCAAACAACGAAACTGAGGGTTGTTTTCGACGCATCTGCAGGAACCAGCACAGGAGTATCTCTAAACGACACACTACATGTGGGACCGAAAATCCAAGACGATCTTCTATATATACTCCTTCGTTTTCGCTCCCATCAATATGTCCTTACCGGCGACATTGAGAAAATGTACCGACAATTTCTCGTCCGACCGGAGGACAGGAAATACCAACAAATTCTTTGGCGCGACATCGATGGGAGGATCAAGACGTATCAACTCAACACGGTCACGTTCGGAGTTTCTGCAGCTCCATATTTAGCCATCCGTTGTCTCAAACAATTGAGTGAAGACGAGGGTCATCGATTCCCGGGCGCATCCAAGGTTCTGCAGCGAGATTTTTACGTGGACGACGCACTCACAGGAGCCTCTACAAGAGAGGACGCACTCGCTCTTCGGAAAGATCTCACCGAACTTCTTAAACTAGCCGGTTTGAATGTTCGGCAATGGGCGTCCAACGATCGGAGCCTATTACAGGATTTACCAAGGGAATCAATCAATAGCAAACTTCACCTCGGGGAATCATCAACACTGAAAACCCTCGGAGTTTTTTGGAACTCAACGCAAGACGTTATCAACTACGCGGTTAAAATTACAACTTTTCCTGTACGCGTCACAAAACGTCACATGAGCTCCGAGATCGCGAAAATTTACGATCCACTGGGACTCCTAGGGCCAGTAATCATAGTCGCGAAAATCCTACTCCAAAAGGTCTGGTCTTTAAAAATCGATTGGGATGAATCATTGCCAATGAACATCCACTCAGAATGGACTCGATACTATGCTCAGCTGCCTTTATTAAATAACATAACATTTTCACGTAAAACTATTATCGACCAAGCAGTGAACATCCAAATTCACGGATTTTGTGACGCCAGTGAGAAGGCGTATGGTGCATGCATCTACCTCCGCACTACTGATGCACGTGGTAAAATACAAATCGAGCTGTTGCTAGCGAAATCCAGAGTAGCTCCCCTCAAACAGCAATCGATTCCGCGACTCGAACTATGCGGGGCACTCCTTCTTACATCTCTAGTTGACACGATTCAAAGGGCTCTACGTGTCAGTGCAGACCAGCCCATCCTCTGGACAGATTCTACCATTGTCCTACACTGGTTAAACACTTCTCCTCATATTTTAAAAACTTTCGTCGCAAACCGAGTTGCGGAAATTAAGGCGAAAACTCAAATTACAAGTTGGCGTCACGTAAGGACCTCCGACAATCCTGCAGATTTCATATCTCGAGGTCAGTCACCGGAGGAATTCCTTCGGACTACCATTTGGCACCACGGACCAGATTGGCTACGCCATAAAGAATCTCATTGGCCAGTCTGGGAGATGACACCATTAAACATCCCGGAACAAAAGAGGACGATCTGTCTAACCACGACACCCGTAGATATCACCATTCTGGAAAACCATTCTTCGTGGGGAAAAATGCAGAGGATAGTTGCGCGTTGCTTCCGCTGGAAATGTACCAACACCGCAAAAGGAATCATCACACCATCAGAACTAAAGTACGCGCATGATGCTATCATCAAACTCATACAACAGCAGTATTTCCCAGAGGAGCTACGGTTTCTTACCCAGGGCAAAACCGACCGAGTAAAGGGCAAATTGCAACGCCTAAATCCGTTCATCGATGAAAACGGGCTGCTACGCGTAGGAGGACGATTAAAACATTCGATAATGCCATTTTCGCAAAGGCACCCCATCATCCTTCCAAAAACACGCATCACAAGTCTAATCATCGAGAATGAACACCGTATACAATTACACACAGGAACACAAGCCACCCTGTATTCAATGAGACGACGATATTGGCCCATTGATGGCCGAACTCAAGTTTGGAAAACAATAAAGAACTGTGTACGTTGCTGTAGAGCACGCCCACCACCCATCAACTACATTATGGGCGATCTTCCTGAAGCAAGAATTAGAGAATCCCGCCCATTCACCAAAGTCGGAGTAGATTACTGCGGACCATTTTTTATTAAGGAACGCCGGCATCGGAATCTCAAGCGGATCAAGGTGTACGTAGCCGTGTTCGTTTGCCTTGCAGTCAAGGCTGTACATCTTGAGCTCGTAAGTGACCTCACCAGCGAGGCCTTCATCGCTGCTCTTCGACGATTCATCGCCAGAAGAGGATTCTGTACCAACTTATACTCGGACAACGGCACAAACTTTATCGGCGCGAACAACGAACTGCGCGAATTACGCGAACTCTTAAAATCCGACGATCATCATGATAAGGTAAAAACCTTCCTATCAGAACGAAATATCGAATGGAGTTTTATTCCTCCTCTGACTCCGCATTTCGGCGGCCTTTGGGAAGCAGCCGTGAAATCCTTTAAACACCACCTAAAACGCGTCGCAGGTAACGAATTGTTCACATTCGAGAATTTCAATACTCTGATAACAGAAATCGAGGCTATTCTAAACTCTCGTCCACTCACTCCAATTTCTTCCGACCCAAACGATCCTCTTGTCCTCACTCCAGGTCATTTCCTTATTGGCGATTCATTAACGAGTCTCAGAGACCGAGACTTCAAAGATATACCATCCAACCGTCTATCTAGTTGGCAGCATATCCAGAAGGTGAAGCAGCATTTCTGGACCAGGTGGCATCGGGAATACCTGAACGAGTTAACCAGTCGCAGCAAATGGACCAGTGGGATACATCCAATCAAGAAGGATACGGTTGTCCTTCTTAGGGAAGACAACGTACCGTCCATGCAATGGCCCTTGGGCAGAGTCATCAAGGTTCATCCAGGTTCCGACGGCATTATTCGAGCTGTTACAGTTAAAACCGCCACCAACGTACTCGATCGGAGCGTCAAACGGTTGGTACCTCTACCCAACCAAGTTGACGAAGACAACCCCGCAGAGCTGCCATGCAGGATCACGCCTAATCAACATGCGAACATTGAAACATAATTTTAAACACATTCTCACACTTGACATACACACCTTGATCAGTAGCCTCTCAACGGGGGGAGGATGTTCCGAACCCTAACTTAAAATTGCAATAAGCATAACAGCCGAAACACCGGGGTCGAGCTAATATTTCACATAGGATTAGGACCATAGCTTTAAATAGTTATAGTAGCAATATTCATAAAACCCTCTAAAAATAAGTTTTATGCGCGTCTTCCCTCATCGTCCATCCCTAACGGGACTCTGCCGTTCGACATTAATTGCAGTCATATACGCGTCCGCCTCAACTTAAGAAATATACCTACACTGTGAATCACAACCTTTAGACAACACCGAGGTAGGTCTGTTTTTTCTGACAGCCTCATGGGCTAATCCAAAAGGGTCGCTGGTCAACGCTGGTCCCTCACGTACATCCCAGATCTGGGGTGACCTTGCGCTCTCGCGCCGACCACGCAGACAGGTAGAAAATATCTTGCCGCCAAAATTCCGGCCAGAATGATTCCCGCCAAATCGAGCCCCCTTTCCCGGAAAAGGCACGCCAAGGGCGCAGGGAATAGGTGGCGCGATTCGTGCTAGGGAATTTACCCGATTGGTTGACACGAACATTACGTTGGCCACTCAAGTCAAAAGAATCTCTGCCGGTCTCTTCTTCATACTTCGGAGGAGCCCGCAAGTCAGTCTTCATAACAGCTCCCGTCAGCGCAGTACGGTTAGCGTCAATTCGTCAGCGCAGAACGATTAACGCGAATAATTACTTGTTAGTCGCAATTCACCGCGTACACCTGTCATACTTGTTCATTGCCTTAAATACATATCACTTCACTGTTCCTTATATTCTGCATTCAATTTACTTATTAACCTTACTTCAGTAAAACGGGTAGGGATCCGCGTAATTTCGGTGTCGATAAAAATCGTAACGGAGATTTACGACTTCCGTTGACTCGACACTCAGAGGTCGAGTCTCATCGTGACTACGCGTGAACACACCTGGAAGTCTGGAAAAAGCATACAAGTTCGGGAATCTTTTTGGGGAAACGTGCAAGTGTTTCTACTAAAAAATATATCTTTCAACTATATTATTCTAAATTTTCAGGAGATATTATTATTAACTAAAGGAGATATCGGCTTGGATATGAGTCGTGTTTTTTTAAACGCTGGTGGACATTTCCTAGGCCAAACGATGCATCTGAAAGCAAAAATTCAAATAGATTTAAAAAATAAATAACTTTCAGATGTACCTGACGTTCTTCGAATTTTAATATTGTGTTTTGGTAAAAAAGTGCGGCCGTTTGAAGTTGAAATATCGAATTTCGGTGGAAATTTTTTTTTCCAAACAAGCCTTGCCATCCAATATTGCAAAATTCAAGGCAAAATTTAAAAATATGAGAACTTCGGGTACTTCTGAAAGTTATGTATTTTTAAAATCTATTTGAATCTTTGCTTTCAGATGCATTTGACCTAGGGATGTCCACCAATTAATGAAAATTTAGGATAATATAGTTAAAAGATCTATTTTTTAGTACAAAAACATTGTGTACGATTTTTACTCATACTTTTCCCCCAAAAAAGTGCCGAACCTGTATGTAACGATAGCAAAGATGACGCTATTGGCATTCGAAGAATGACCGCTTCCTGGTTTCGCCTAACATCATTATCCCTACGATGCTATTAGCAATGGTCACCGGAAGCATTCACAGAGATTTTATTTTGCAACGGGAGAAGCGTGCACGCGCAGCTGGGGCGCGCAAAAAACGGATCGATTTCTCGTGTGCCGGAGAACCGGATACCAGATATGAATTTTCACGAGAGAGATTTCTGATTAATTTAATAATTCGTCCGTGGTAGACGTTATCGCGGCCATTACATGGTAAAATACACCGTTACACCGCGTTGTTAGCGTAACAAAAACAGGCAATTATTCCGCACAACCATTTCTCGTGCAATTTGGTTCCTACAACATCTGCTTCAGCTTAAAACGGCAATTCTGCCTCCGAAATTATAACGACGGTCGATAGTTTCGCCGCAATTTTATTTCTCATTTTTTAAACATTTTATTATCATGTACTACAACAGTATTTATTACCAACGGTCGAGCACGCCCCTAAAATGCAATAACAGCGCCCCAATGTACATACACATTGGTATTGCATGCGGTCAGATGTTAATTTCGCACGCACCAGGCTTTCACGCGCATCGAATCGGCGTACAGGGTAAAAAACCTAACGAAGGGAAAGATAGCTAAATAGTATTCCCAATTACGCGTGCTCGGTTTCTTTTGATATTGCGATTCGCATGTTTTATTCGCACGTCGGTATACTCGAATTCCACTGTCGATGCCGCGGAATTGAGTGCATATAGCAGAACTTCTTTCATCTCCGTATTAGGAGCGATATCGTTTTCGAACTTTTTAATCCTGACTCCGCGTGCAAAACCACGGATTTGCATATTCGCGATTGATGGCGAGCGACTGATCCGCGGACGAAGCGAGCGGAAAAAAGAATCCCACCCCGGGAAAAAAGGGGGAGTAGACAGCTCGACCATCCTTTTACAGGAGCAGCTGACAGACCGCCTCGAGCATTTTCATCAGACGTACCTTTCCACCTCTTTCAATGTTCCCGCCCGCGATCAAATGTGAGGCCCGTTCAAGTCGTTTTAATTAAAATCGACAGAAATTCCGGAGCGATATGAAGTTACGCTCCGCTGGATTTTATCATTTCCTATTTATTAAACACGCGATGCTAACGGCGATCTGCAGTTGAAATCTTTGAAACGTTCACGATCGTGTCATCACCTCGTGTATAAAACCAATTCACAGGGTTTAAAAAATTCATATGTCAGCATCAAGTTGAAAAGCTGACGACCAGGTTACGCAAACCACGAAGTGGACAATCTTGCAAATACGGATTCTACTTTACCCACCACCCCATCTACGAATCTCCAAGTAGATCCTTTAAAAATTTCCAAATTTCACGGACATTGATTTGCTACGATAAAGGTGTAATAGAAGCTCGGTTGATCGAGGCGCCTGAAAATTGCGTGGGAAAAAAGTGTTTGTAACGAAAAGTCGCGTGCACGTCTGTTACCTGAACACGAGCGATAGAAGAAACGAAGCAACCAGCACCCTTTGTGAACGACACGGCGAGCCCGAGGGCGTTTTAACGTACCACGCGTTTTCTCGCGCGATCCATTCGTCGTTCTTTAAACCATTTGCCTTTCCCCACCTGCGACGAGCCGCCTCGTTCCTCCGTGGAAGCCTAGACGACGTTGAATTCGCACAAAACGTGCATTAGCTGCAAGAATCCGCGTCGGTGGCTGCGTCTCGCTCGGAGTGCTCTCCATCCGAACTGTCGTCGCCCTTTGCGACAAAGCGTTTGCACTGCGACGTCTTCCGGGGGTCGATTTAATAAGCTCGACTTGAGGAAAGAAAGCGAACCGCCAAGTTTGTCAACGTCTTTGAACGAAGAAGAAGGGGGGGGGGCTGAGACGTTAAATGACGGGAGGTGGGGAAGTGAAGTGGTATGAGTCTAGATTCTAGAAGAAACCCAAGGGAGTGAAGGAAGAAACGTTCAAATATTCAAGATACGGGAATTGTTATTTAGAATCAAGGACCTATGACAAATGTGTGATTTTTCCTTGTTCGATAAAGAAGAGATAAGTGTCACCGACTTACGATTAGGGAATTCAATCCCGGTTATTATTTACTATCCCGGGATTGCGGGATTTTTTAAAGTCTATCCCGGGATTGGGTAATAAACAAATTTCAATAATTAAAATGATTTACTATGTGTTAAAATTCTAAATCTTTATTTAAGGTAGTTCCTAACCAACTATGCTAATCAAATTAGAGCTGGATAATAAACGATAAATAAAAAGTAGTATGATACTATGGAAATAATAATAATAATTTTTAACATCATGTATACATATTTTAAAAAGTTCAATGTTAATATAAATAATTGTAATACGAAAATGGGCTATTAAATTGGTTAGCATAGTGAATTGGAGCAGCAGATTTGACAACGCCGCATTCATTCGGAGCGTCTTTTATAACCAAAATGTCAGAAAAAAATGTTCATATGAATCTGAATCTTCGTCTGCTATTTAAATGTCTAAACATATCGATTGTGCGACGTTGCCACGTTCACTGCTCTACGTAGTTTCTCAAAAATTTGCACGTAGACCTATTTTTTTATGGGCATTTACGAAGAAACTATGTGGTCAGTTTTGCAGAAATTAATAAATTCATTTCCTGACATTTCGTTGTACTTTTGTGCCAATTTTGGTACATTTCTTAAATATGGTTTTCCTGTTTCAGAAGAAAAACTGAACCTATAACCCTCTTTATTTGATTTCGCCATATGCCACTGTGTTAATTAATTAACAATTTCTCGATAACTATGCGGTAAATCGATTTTAAACTTTGTACAAAGGTTTCCTGTATTCCAAGTTAGTTTTGTACGAAATTTGAAAGAATTCTGTAATTTAGTAGATTATTCAGGAACTACCTTAAAGTAAACAAACCTAAATTAAAATCATTTTTAAGACTAAAAGAACAGTCTGAATAAGAATATTCAGATGATCTCTGAATTCTTATTGGTTCGGAGGTAGTTCAAAAAATTGAAACTGCTTCAGAGATCAAAAGCGCCTAGGGTAAACCAACCAGTAATTGACCGCATACCAGTGAATGACCATTAGGCAAAGAAATGTCAATTATAAATTTTAAAATTATTATATGTTTATAAGTGGAGTGTAGTTGCACTTTTAATATCCCATATTTTTAGTTATCCGTATTAAACAATCATTAATAAGTACAATTCTTATTAAAAGTATACGGTCATTTACTGGTCTTCTCATTTAACAATTCGGTCATTCACTGGTTGGTTTACCCGATAAGATAAATTGCAATTTGCAACTCGCACGATTTCGAAATAGTGGAAAGTGGGAATATCATTGTAAAAATAAATATAATTTAGTTAGTTATATCCGATTTAATATTATTAAATAAATTTAATAAATCATTATTATTATTGTCCTTATTATTATGAAATGACTATGTTGATTTATTCTGTTTATTCTATTATTTTTATATTTTTCAGTTGTTCATAAAGTAATTCGCATTTTTAAAAAATCCCGAAAATCTCGGGATTAGTGATATCAAATCCCGGGTTTTTTGAAATCAAAAAAACAGCCGGGATCCCGGGATTGAATTCCCTACTTACGATTCAACACTGCTAGCCAGGACAAGTAATAGTGTTCAAGAAGCAATATGTCGAAGATGTTCCTGGTTTGTTGAAATTTCGCAAGCTGGGTAGACCGCACCAGAAATCTTAATATTATGCCGAAAATTATCTGCTCCCCGCCGAGAGGCGCAGAGGCATCTCAGCAAGGAAAACAGAGCTCGTTGACAGAAAGACGGGAACCTCGTCAACCGAACCAACAACTGACACACAACTTGCCAAGGGAAATAAACTCGCGGCTCGCCACCCTCGCGTACACCGCGCCCGTATAAATTTCACCGCTTTCCGTAATTCCTCCTAGATCGTGACGCAATGATCGCGGCGTTACGCAAGCAAAACGCCAACAATATACATCCTGAAACCGTTCCTGGTTCCGGGTGGCTAAATAACCGCGGTTAAAAACGTTACCATAATCGGTGAAAATGGCAATCCGAACTTGCGAACCGCAGCGTTTATTGTGTAATGTTTAAGAAGTGAATTCTGCCTCCAAGAAGAACAAACTTAACATGGACATTAAAAATATAGAAATGTCATTGAACATTTTAATCGCATAATACACGCCCCGTGATAAAGTCGCTGAGACTAAAAAGAAAGCGGACACGTCCGTTGGGGGAGTGTTTCCAAGGCAAATACTGTAAAAAGAATAACTAGACCGCGCCAGGTGAATCACCCCGTTTAATTAGTCATGCTTAGCGTAATGGAGATGAAAGCATCTAATAAAAGTAACGTCATCCTCGGGGATCGATTTTATCCATACCTGGCAACCATCGCCGGCCGCGTAACATCTATTTTGATAATCCTTTAGCCGTGCACCAGGAGAGGATACTGCACGATGGTCGAATAATTCACGCAAAGCCGCTTTGTACTGAACATCACGGAGTGGTAAGGAGGCTTGTTATTAACACATCAAAACGGGTCTGGAAATTGCGCATCAGAAGCAATTTCCGCCCAAACATACTTGAGGCTCGTTTAGTGCGAGCCGGAGAAAAGCGAGGGTATTAATCTCTTCCGTCTTTAACTGTTCATAGTGTACGACGAATCGTAATTCACGGTGCTCCTTCGGCTTCCTGGCACGGTGTGCACGAGTTTGCCTACCTTGGCCGACGAACAGGAGTGGGTCTGCCTTTACGTCCATCAGGGGCTCAGCCAGCGGAACGAGGATACTTCTAATGCGTAGGAGGTCCTCAGGTGCACGCACCGTTGCTCGTAAACTGATCGTTTACGCACATCGAAATGGAGATGAAGGCGTGCTTGCAGAAAAACTTATATTTCTTCCTTACGTATTTTCCATGCAGTCAGTTTGTTCTGCGAGTACCTATTACTTTCGATGCCGTGGGACTTGCCCCTGTGGTAGGGGAAACCTGTACAAAACCGTGTACCAGGACAAAACCGTGTACCATACTTATTTTTGAATATAAATTAAAGAAGCCCACGCGAGTTTGACAATTGTTTTCCGCCATGTTGGACTGTTAGTCGACAGAGATTCGAGACGAAATACGTACGCTCCAGTGGATTGTTAAATTGATTCTGTTTCTAAGTGATCTGATCTTATTTTCGACTGACTTTAAGTGGACTATGTAGTGTTATACTAATTCGAATGTAAGATACGTGAAGGTATCTAGTAGGGATGGGCGATGTTCATCGATGTTGACGAAATATCGATTATAGGGGACCAAACATCGATAACGAACTGCCGAAGATAATATTCGCATTTTTTTTTAACATTTTAGCATTTCCAACACTTGTCTCCACGCAAATTGCAATAGTTACGGGACTAATATAATTCGTGACGAATATTCCTTTTTTTACTATTCTTCTAAATAGTTTTTCATACTTCTCTTGCCGAAGTATCGAAATATCGATGGACGAAGCTGATTTTCACAAGTAAACGTTTCATATTTCTAGTAACAGAAGAAACGATATGTATTTTTTTAAAAGAAGCTTGGTTGATTAATGGAGTGTAGGTATCTTAGAAATATGCCACAGAAGAAATCGAGATTATTGTTTCACTGTGAATATTTATTACATTATAGTTTATATTTCCAATGTGTGCGTTCGAAAATCTTAAAATATCGCGGAAGAATATATAGTCGAAATATTGTACTATATCCAGCGAAGAAATCTTAATATATATCCCTGCCAATCCGTACACTTACTCTTTACCTAGTTATTTAGTACTTTTTTAATAAACATTTTTTAAATATTAATGTTATTAACTCATTGTTTTGTTTTGTTCATTTTATGCATTATTATAAAATCATCGATGTTGTCGAGAAATCGATGATTTGTGTTCGATGATTATCGGTTATCGATATTTAGCTATCGATGTCAAAATCGATTTCAACATCGATATTTTCTCAATATCGTCCATCCCTATTTCGAATATAGGTTCATTTGTCATGGTGAAATCTTGTAAGCTAATTTTAACCCACTTCATACCATACTATTCAAATACATCGGTATTCGAATATAGCACTATATATATTATCTAGTAACAGTATCTATGTCTATTACATTTTGAAGATTGTGGCGGATTGTTGTCATTTTCATATTTAGCTGTAAGCAAAAATGTAGGTGCTTACGTCTTGGGGCACAACCGTGCGGGATAAAACCATACCCCGCTACTTTAAGCAACAAGAAGAAGAAAGCCTACTCTAAATATAGAACAATCCAAACCAAAGGAACGTAGAGATAATAACGTTTAAAATAATTTAGGTGTGTACATGATGAGCCACCCAAGACAAGCCACTTGAATAACTTCTGTAATTTTTGAGATTGAAAGAAATGTTTGAGATAAAAGTTGTTTGATTCTGAGGGGCTCGTTACGTCGTGGATAGAACTAAATACTATTGTTGTTACTTTAGATCAGGGTAAAATCGTATAGTACATACGGTTTTGCCTACTCAATGGGGCAAAATCGGAAAAAGAACCGGGTTTGTTTTATTGTTAAATTAAGTAACCTGTTTGGACTTTTCAATTATATTTTTATTACTTTGTGTTGTTTATAATTTAAAAAGTTATGAACCTAGAAGCTTAAGTATACGGTTTTTTACAGGTTTCTCCAATATTGAGCCTAACGTGACGATAAGTCACACGAATACGTAGGGGAAAGGTGGGATAGTTGATCACAGTTTTGCTATTTTATTAAAATAATAATAATGGCTTGCTTTGTTTCTATTTAATTACTTAAGTTGTGATTCTTAGAGTATTCTCAATATACTTGTACAAATTTGAGAGTTGAAAACTAATTTTAATGAATGAATTTAAACATTTTCCGACAGTGACGTTATGCACAAGTATCCCTCACTAAAGGGTAGACTTGATCAGTGAATTTTAAGAGTAAATAACACATTAATTTTCCCAAAAATATTTATTATCTTAGACAATAACGTGAAGTGTTGCGATAATGCAAACATTACCACGATAACGTGACAGCAGGCACAAATTGTCAATATATTAATTAAAAAAACTGATGTGATCATGTATCCCCGATGATCAACTATTCCACCTTTCCCCTAAAGTTTACGTCGTAAACAGTACTGGAAATCAGGAAATTAATTTGCTGCGCGAGGATTGACTACTCGCTCCATGGCTGACCAAGGATGTACCTGTACCACTTTCCGCCTAAATCTCTCGCACAACAGTTTCTGAAATTAACAAACCAACTAATCCCCATGGATACATTCTTATCATTTTCATAGCAACCAGGGCTACCAAATGGTCTTCATAAGAGTCCAGGATTTCCGTGGCAGATCGACAAACTTTCCATTTCAATTTGCAAAGCCTGGCCCTGTACAGGTTTTATAAGAAGTCCCCGTTGCCTCGAATAACCTGGATTCGGGTCCGCCTTCGTTATTAATGGCGCGAGAATTTCGCCGAGTTAAAGTTTCATCAGCCGAGTGTCAAGAACGGTAATTCCCCGCAGCCTGTCTCTCTCGTTAGCGGAAAGCTCGACGGCGACGCGGAGTGGAAGCTGTGGTTCTTCCAGAAGGATATTGTGTTACATCACGGGGACGAGACCTGAAGCTGTTAATGCACCAGCATCTGACACCGACTTCGTTCCTGGAATATGCATCGAGGGTGTACCGTTCCGTTACCGGTCGCGGATTATGCAATGCAAAATGAACGGGAAAGGAGGTTTTATCTTTTTCCTTTGTTAATTAAATCGCCCCCTCTCGTGTTACACGCCGCACGATTCCGTGCACCGGGCGGCCGCAGGCAGCTTCGGAATGAAATTGTCTCGAATTTTCAAGAGTGCCGACGCGTACCGTAAATTTTCCTCGAGGACGAGCTACACCTTTCAAGCTGACCTTTGCTTCCACTTGAGTTTAGTTCCGAGGTGTCTCGTTGCTAACTTCCTCGCCATTCTGAGAACACGTACGGCTTTCAAGTCGAACGGAGACGTTACTAATTTAATGTCGGTTCGGTAAAACACAACAGGGCTTGGGAAGATTGCGAAGATAAAGTCACAGGGTGGGTTCCATCCTTGTCCGTCGATCTATAATATCTCGCTTCAATTTACTTGGAAAGGAAGTTGCCGAGAGATTTTTTTCGGCGACCTCTTTCGCAGCTCATTACACCGCGAGACTACGCTCCTCGTACGGAATCAGCAGCCTCTTTATCTAACCTGCAGGCCAGCGTCGTCATCTGGCAAACATTTTTTTCCCCCCCAAGGGGACTCTCTTATTTTTCCCTCGTCTCATCAAAGAGCTCAGCGCTACCGCGGGGTTTAAGTTACAACCGGGCGAATCTTGAGTGCGAAATAACTCGCCTTCTTGGTGGCCACTCTCTTCTCCGAGGCACGATTTTTCGGCCGCAGGGACGTTACCGTTGCATTTTTTTTACGGGAAAGGCGGCAGCCGACCCAGCACCCGACAAATTAGGTTTCGCCGGGACGAGAATGTGATTTTCGTTCTGCCGTTTTCGTGGATTTCACCGAGTTTCGTGTCACCTAGGTAATCCCCTACCCTTTATTTTTTTATTAAGGAATCTGTCTGAAAATTTTCGTCCTTCCTCGGAGCGGCGGAATAATCCTCGAGGATCACGTTTTCCCCGAGATATATGTAAGATACATTATTTTCTGTTTTGGTATAATAATACTCACTCTTCCCCTTAAAATGGCAGTGCTCGGAATTTTCATGCTTCTCGCGAAGGCAGACGCAGAGAACCTAGTAGCTTCGCCTTCTTACCTGCAACAAGGAAATATACATTTTTCTTAGAATCAAGTATTTAGTTAGGAGATGCATTGATTATTCTGAATGTATGGGTGAATAATCGGAGGAAGTAAATATTCGCAGCAATTCGCTAGCAGAAAGGAACATTTGAGAGCCTCCCTTACAATTCCCACTGAATGTTTCACTTCCACGAATATTCCAAACTTGGACTGCAAATGTAACACGGCTTTATGCCACGTCACGATTCTATATTTCACAGTTTTCCATCAAGCGCAACACTGAGGCACCGCGAGAAATAAAATCGTCGCAGGTGTTCAACGACTTCGTAAATCCCACCAAGAACTCTCCCTATCTCCCGTCGCAAAGCTTCCATCCTGCTTTTTATCTCGCTGTCTCGAAAAAAAAAAAAGAAAAATAAAAAAGTGTAAAAGGAGAAAACATTTCAGCAAGACCGACTGCATCTTTCACCGAAGAGAGATTCGCTCTCGGGTGCCGTCGAGCTGTACAGAGTGGTTTAAAGTACGAGGTCGAAGAAATACAGCGACAGAATATTTACTTGTGGATATTCGCAATGCTTAGACCTTAAATAAAATACCTTGCCAATAAAATGGTAATTTTTCCGTAATCCTATACCACAACGATCTCGCGTTTACAGCAGAAACTAAACCCACAGAGCGCGAACGAAACAGTTGCCTGCGTATCATCTTATCTCCATCGAGGTTGATTCACTGACCCCTGCCAACTGTACAGTTTTCTGTCCAATTCTGCCGACTACCGTGTGCCCCTAAGTCCTTCGACCTCTCCTTTAGACCACCCTGTATCATCCAAGCTGTTTTCCATCCGGCACCGTCTTCAACGGGCCACTAAAAGTCCCGCGGAGCACCGGCAATATTTCCTCGCTATCTGGCGGTGCCATTTTCGTTCAGCTCGTACCAATAGCCGCGGAGGTTTACAGCCGGTCCGCGAGAGCACCGTTACACGGTTGCACCGCTTAAAATGAAGCACAACAAGCGCGATAGGCGCGTAAAACGTCCTGCCACGCGGATTAATATTATCCGCTCCGCGGCCAGCTACGCGGTGTTCGCGGAGAAGCCGCGGGCCTCCGGGCTGTCGCCAGCCTTAATGATAATGCCACCGACGAGTCGCAGGCAAATATTCCACGTTTATTGCTGTCCGGTAGCTGTACCCCGTTTTACGGCGTCGTTTCTCCCGCGAGGGACAGGCGGGCATTAATTCGACCGCGTATGCGCGCGGGGGGATCTAATTCTTGTTCGATTCAAAGTGGTCGCGCGGAATTGTTGCGTTGTTATGAATTGTTACCTTGGAGTTGGATAGTTAGTCGGCAGAGACGAATGTATTCTAATAAGGATAAGGTAGGTACTGTACCGAATGAATTCACGTATCGCGATACCGTGTAGAGTTGTTCGAGTACTCGAATATTCGAGTAACTCGAAATTCGAGTCGAGCCGAGTACTCGAATGAAGCGAGCAGCTGGAAACAATCGCATGGCTCGAACGATCTACATGTTTCGTTCGTCAATCGCTACTCGCTTTTTAATCGAACCGCTCGCTCTTATATCGAGCCGCCCGTTTTAATCGAGTCGCTCGGTTCTTTCAGGATCGGTTATTCGAACCGAGTACATCCCGACTCGCTTGTTCCGAGTACTCGACCAGCTCTACCGTGTACCGAATTCACTATAGACCTCTTGCTACGTTGTTGATAGGGTGACGATGGTAGCTAACAAATGACAGCAGAAGAAGTTGGAATCATAATGATCCTATGAAGTCGGTGCAGGAGCTAAGTTACGCTATGCGATGCTACGTTTTGAAAAACGTCAATACATTTTCATGCAACTGTTCCCACCAAAAGCTAAGCTAAAACATAGCCCAGCATAGCGTAGCTTAGCTTAATTTCGCGTTGGATTCCCGGCGTAAGAAGCTGATTCGCAAGTGGAACGTCGAACCGTCGTAACGAAAGGCTTCGACCGCAGCCAACCGAAGTACATTATTAAAGTAACGCTTCTGGAGCTGGGCATAAAATGCCGCGAGCGTCGTAAATCTCGCCGATGGGAGAGCGACGCCAACGGAGCGGGAGCGACAAGGGCCGTGGAAAAACCATGAAACAACGTGGCCAGACGATTCTCATTGCTAACGAGCCTAAAAACGAGGCACGGTGGCCCGGCGCGAGCGTTCGCTTTGAGTTCAGTGGCCACGACACCGTTTTAAAGGGCCGTTCGCACGCCGCGGGAATACCGAGCCGTATGATTCTAAGTGGTTCGTAATAGACTTTCGGGAAACAGGCGCTTTTAGAATTTCACCGAGGGGCGGTGATTCACCCTTTCCCACGTGAGAATGCGACGGAAGCAGTGGAAGACGAAGAGAAGAAGGGGGTCAAGCGAGATTTCGGCCGCGATTCCGTATGCGTGCAGCTGTCGGTCGCCTCTACTCTCTCTCCCCCTCTCTCTCTCGCGCGCTGCACCTCCTTGTAGCGGGGCCTGTCAGCAATTTCGGTAATTGGTTAAGTTTAGTATGCGTGACGGGGGACACGGGATACGGGATACGCGAGACGACGAGTAACATCGTTGTTTGATACACGGTTCGGTGTCGCGAAACGAACAGTTTCGGGAACGCGAACGAGGGGGGCGTTGCGGATGGAACGGCGAATTCTTCGTAGTAGTCTGATCGGTAATAGATTTATGAATTAAGAGAATCGATGAATGCGACTATTTTAAGGGGTTAGGCCACCTTGGACGGAGCGAATTTGTAGTCATCTTCGGCATTTTTTTTAGCAAGATAATGAAATAAACAGAAAATTTAATATGAAGCCTGTTATTATACAACTCTCGCCGGAAAAAATCGTATTTTTTTTCTTACAAAATGGCGGCGGTAGAGCCGTGATACGCAAGATCTTGTGGAGCGACGTTTTCCACGGTGTTCAATCTCACGGCATGCCTAAACCTATGGAAGTACGTAGGATAATCCAGAAACATTAATTTGTCTCGAAATGGTGACCATGAGGAGAAAAAATGCATTTTTTTTTATAAAATTGTCAATTGCAAAGAACATATTCAAGATATCGCAAAACCGCTACGTACTTCCATAGATTATTCATAAGAGAAGAGTGTCTCCAAATTTCAAATCAATCGGATGAAAATTGTGGAAGTTATGCGAAACACCGTTTTGGGAAATGTCATTTCGAGAAAAACGCGTTGAAAGTTTTACTTCATATTTTTTACGAATAAAATACGAAAAAAAAACGATTTTTTTCGGCGAGAGTTGTATAATAACAGGCTTCATATTAAATTTTCTGTTTATTTCATTATCTTGCTAAAAAAAATGCCGAAAATGACTACAAATTCGCTCCGTCCAAGGTGGCCTAACCCCTTAAATAGACGATAAAAAGCTTCCAGGTGTCTGACTTTTCCTCTGGCGCATTGCGAAAATACTTCCTGGTTCCCAAAGGAAGCCGCGCGTTCAAGGAATGCGTTGTTCCGAGACCGATTGTCGCGCAGGACACTTTCAGGTTGTTTCGGCCTCGCCACGGCAGATCAAAGTCAGCCGTGATACATATTTCATCGTGAACGTCTGAGCCGCTGCCAAGAGCTTCGGATGCGTTCGTCCGAGGATTTGCGAGCGGAAGTGAGCAGCCGCGGAGGGAAAAAAGTGACGGGAGCAGAAAGCTGCCGCAGCGTCGCGTAAACAGAAACGCTGCGCTTCCTAGCCTCCACGCGAAGTGACGTCGACAAAGTGACGTTATCCACAGAAAGGAACTTCCTGCAGAGTTTCCGTATGAGCACCGACAGACTTAACTTAGAAATTCAGAATTCTTTGCGCTTCTCGGGTCTTGGGCCACTGCAGCGAAAATGGAGCAAGGAATAGTTTTAAAGATACGGTTCACAGCTCGTCTAACCGCAAGGAATCGACTGGAACGCGAGGAATTTTCACTCTCACGAGTTGAAGAAGACTCGGCCGTGTTCAGGCACGAAGAGCCTAAACGTAGAATTCCTTTTTGCGCTGCGGTCGATCCGTTCCAGCTAGCAGAGGTCCGAGGAAGGTCGCACGACCTATCGCAGGACGAACGGCAAATCTCCAGGAAAGAGGAAAGACCGATAGGAGAGTCGCATCCCTGGAAGAAACGAGCCGCTTCCCACGGAAGGCACCTGCACGACTCCCTACTATTTCTGCTCGGCCGATGTCACTTGCTCCGTGGCTGTTCACGCGCCGCTGAAACGGCGTTATATTTACCGCTTCCTCGTACTCGAGACGTTCCGCAGCTACTCCCCGTTCTGGGTCAAAAGTCTCGGCGGCCGAGGAGGAAGAAGGAGAGGGTTCCAACGCGAAACAAGTGGCTCGCGAGAACAGAAGTGGACTCCGCGCGAACCCGAGCCTTCTCTTCCTCCCTCTCGCGCGCAATCGACAGCGGCACCCTTTGAATCTCACGCTAGAGCAATCGAGTTGACGAGTCGATCGTTTGAGAGCCAGCTCGTGACGATCTATCATGACGAGGTATCGCCTTTGAGACTAGAGCTGGGACTATTCGAATATTTTACAAGTATTCGAATACTACGAATAACCTTCGAATATTTGAGTATTCGAATACTACGAATAACCTTCGAATATTTGAGTATTCGAATACTACGAATAACCTTCGAATATTTGAGTATTCGAATACTACGAATAACCTTCGAATATTTGAGTATTCGAATACTACGAATAACCTTCGAATATTTGAGTATTCGAATGTTATTATTCGAATTCTATTCGAATAGTATGGTGTGAAGTGGGTCAAAATTAGCTTACAAGATTCCACCCTGACAAATGAACCTAAAGAAATTGATTTATAATTCACACTAGTGATGGGATCAAGTATATTGGAAGTAGGTTCGAATCTGACTGTATAGTTTCGAACAGTTCACGAGTACTTCGGAAAAAAAACACTACTTTCAAGTAGACTCGAACCTTGACGAGAAATGTTTGAACTCTTTATAAGAATTTTGAGAAACGTGCGGAACAGCAGTACTTGCAAGTATAATCGAAATAAATGTAATGTGGACTACTTTTATTTGCGACAATCCTACGTCGAGTTATACTGGCTACTGTCGACGCTGCTTTTTATTGTAGCAGAGCACGGAGCGCATCCTGCATTTTTCTATTTTTCTAAAAGCGAGTTTATTGTAGAATATTTCACACTCATTTTATGTACGTATTACATTTATTATGAAGTTTAAATCGATATGTATAAATAAATTGATCAATCATGTTTCCTAAAATCGTACCACTGCAATCGTACCAGTACGATTTGAAAACATAAGTCATCTCTACATATATAAAGCGGAATGTATTATTGTGTCTGCAACGTGTAAACTCGGAAAGTACTTAACCAATGCTTTTGCGGTTTTCACACATGTGTAGGGACAACATTTGGAAAGGTTTTAGGCTACCTATCATCTCGATATTACTAAATGGGGCGGAGTAATAAGCGAAATAATGAAGCGAGGCAGAGAAATCTTACGTGGTGTCCACCGCGGTGCGCACAAGAGATGCGCGTACGGTTCCCGGTACGGTGGTGGGGATCACGATTGCCAACGATTATTTCGAGAATCTGTTTTCCAGTTAATTTAAAAATATTAATGCTGCCGTTATTAATTCATATGAGAAGCCCGGGCAACGCCGGGCACTTTAAGCTAGTATGTTATATGTATAGGTTATGTACATTTTCAGGGTTCGGTTACTACTTTTACAAGATTCGATTCTTTCAAATGACAAAGTACTTGTAAGTACATATTCGTATCCTATAAATAAATGAGTAGAAATCCAATCCCATGAAGTGAACTTTTTGTATTGTATTCGACTTAGTTTCGTGAGTACATATTGAACATGATCCCATCCCTAATTCACACCATACTATTCGAGTACATCAGTATTCGAATACTGAAATATTCGAATACATCAGTATTCGAATACTTGGATATTCGAATTATATTCGCCAAATAATTGAGCAACTGAACTATTCGAATATTCGAATACCTAAAAATTCGACAAATACTCCCAGCCCTATTTGAGACGCGTCGAATGAAACGTGGTTCCAAAGAATTCTAGCCAACGGAGCTCAGCAGATTCTGTTTATTTCTTACAAATTTTCCCCCGTGCAACACTAACTCTATCTAATAAAGTTTCTTAGTAGCATCGGTAAATATCTCAGAGATAAGACAAGCTGCTTAGATGTGTATCCAGCAACAAAGTAATCGAAGCAACGATTTTCGACACGATCCAGCGACTCCCCGGAAGGGGAAAAAGAGGGAGAAGTAGCCGGCGAGGCAGCGAGACGCGAAGTCGTATAATGTCACGAAGAAGAGCGGAACGCTTGGGAAAACACTCGTCGAGCACGAACGATAACTACTTCCGGCGGATACGCCACTCACAGGATCCTCCTTTCTCCGCCGCGGCTCTCCTTTCCCTCCTAGACTTTCGATTTTATTTCCCCGCCGATCTCAACAGATTCGATCGCGATTCGACGCACCGGCGTCGGCGAGCCGATCCCGGGGCGCGGCTTATCGCGACCCCCCTCGCCGCGAAATGAAATTTCCAAAATGATGGACGACCTGGGCGCGTGTTTCCCCCGAGGGTTGCTTCGTCCATCCCGCCCGCCCAATCCTCAGCATCCGCCAACAATGGCGCCACGATAAAAATCGATCTCGCCCCGCGCCGTTGCATGTCCTGATTACGAATTACGAAAGCCGCCGAGCGGTTCCCGCCGACCCACGCGGAATTATTTCCACGATCCTAGCCGCGAAACGAAACACAATGGCCCGAGAGGCTCGCGTGAATCGGCATCGGCGCGAAAAAAGGTGGCGGGAACTGGTTCTGCCCGAGCGATCCATCGGTTTCCGCGTCCCGTCGGTGTCGCACGGAATTACGCAACCCGGCGTCGTTGTGAATGATCTACGAGTGGCTGGCTGTCGTACATCGTCCGCGTTACGAGCGTAACTTTAGGAGCCACGTATCGCAAACTGGTTACCATTCAAATTGGTCATAAATACAATTAACCTCTGCACTTGAGCGTCTTCCTCTCGCGCGTTCCATGGATATACGTTTCCTCGGGAGACGTGCATGATTCGCAGATCTGTACTCCCCCGTTCGGAATGAATTGCCTCGCATGGTACACCTAAGAGTAATATCTAAGTCGATTGTACTTCACGATCCTTGATAGGAAATAAAAGATAGTTTCGCAGCCTATGCTCTTCCTTTTCACTGTGCACCTGGCTTCTAGAAGAATTGTTCCTTCTAAGCTGATTTAAAAAGGAAGTGTATTTAAAAAAATTATGTTAAACGATTTCGCAAAAAAATGCACTAAAAACTAAATAATAATTCTTTTCTTGTAGGGTGAATGTACCAGTAAATGAACACGTACCAGTGAATGCACATTTTTTATTACAATGAGTAAAATAAGTTATTAAAGTAAGCAACTAATTTATTAGAGACTTCTTTTCATTTCTTGCTTCATATCCAAGCAATTTTTGCAGCACGAGGAATCAATCGCGTTGCAAACATAATTTTGTAATAGTGTTCATTCATTAGCCTTAAGTGTTCATTTACTGGTGCGTTTACCCTACTAGAATTTCCATGGTGTTCTCTAATTTTATATAAAATCGTGGTGCGGGATATTTCATAACAGAATATGAAATTAACACGAGAAAACCCCATCAAAATTGTAGTAGAAGAAAAGAATTATTTTTTAGTATTTAGTGCCTTTTTTGTAAAATCGTTTAACATAGATTTTTGATTACCAGAAGCTAAGTAAAATCATTTAAAAATAGTAATAGAATGAGTTATTCAAGGATCACGAAGATCGCAGGGGGTAGTAGCAATTATTTAACACTTATTTGATTACGTAGTAAAAATCTGCAGGGAAGGTTTGTGACCACGGAGCCGGGAGCGTAGCCCAGTTCGCGGTGCATCGCCCGAGAGGCTCGCGAACTCGCGGGACACACTCATACATCAACGGATAATTATTACCGCGGCGCGACTCGGTAACTTACAAATTACAATGGCGAGTCGGCGGCCGAGCGAAGTGAATAGCTGCTATATCGCGTTTCAGATTATGTAAATAATCGTTCACGGTAGGTGAAATTAAAGAGGCGCGCGTATCCTAGCAACAACGACCGCTGCATTCGTCTTTTTCATAAACAATAGCGACAGGCTTCGTCTGCACCCATGGATGATCTCTCTTTCGCGACACACTTCGAGGGAATTGTACCGACACGAATAGCTTGGGAATAAATCATCACCGTGTCATTCGTTTTTTTTATATTTTTAACGCACAGAATGGTTTAAACGGTTTCTATTGATTCACAAAGTAGGATTCAATTTTTGATCAAGTTGCTGGTGTTCAGAGTCGGATAGTAAAATTAGAATTATCGTAATAAATAGTTTGTAGTTGACGAAAATTTGGAAGCAAGGGAATTCATTTTAGAGATAATTCTTTGGAATGAAGTTTGTGGTTCATGAAACTAGAAATATACCTACTTGAATGAAGCGTAACAATGTGACAGCTTTGGAGCTACAACGAGATCGTTTTATTTCCAAGACATTTATGACTGGTTTACGAACATGAACGTCCGAGTTAAATATAATCCACTCCCTTGCAAACGGGACCTCGGATGCATAAATCGCGTGATTACAATCGTGGGAGTCGCGACGCGAAAAATTTGAATTCCTCTTCCTCTGCTTTGTACCATTTGCGAAGTACATTTACTTAAACCACCGCGTACATGAAAATTCAATTTCTAAGCTTCTTCGCAGGAAAATGGAATTAATATTTCACTTTGTATCTTGAAACAGGACTTATCCCTTTGAAATCTAAAGACCATATTTCGAGCACTTTATTTCACTTAGAGGTATCACATTCTGTTGTGAAATCCGCTCCCAACCCATTTTGATAAAAATGAAAGCTCGTAGCTCTTGGATAGAACGCGTGGAGCGATTTTTAACAATTTTGCTGGAGGAATCATCGTTCACTGCGGCTTACGGGAGGTTCCTCTCCGTTTCAGTTAATATTATACTCCCGTGAAGCATCGTTCGAGGTAGCGCAAAAAAAGACTACACACCTTCCAGCTTTCGTCGGTGCAATAAAAGTTTCTCTGCGCCGCCGCCGGCTGCCGCGCGGATAGACGCGGACAAATTGTTTTATTCGACGGTTACTTTCGTTAAATTCTATTTCTTCGCGGCTCGTAAAAACCAACGACTGACGTTTTACGGGCTAGAAACTTCTTGGCCAAGTTTCGCTCGGCCCCATCGGCCATTCTATCCCCCTGATTCGTCCGCGCAACGACTCCTCTCTGCTCGACCTTCGATGCGAAAGCGGTACTTCCAACTCCACTGAAAGCTTCGATCCTACGAGCTGGTTCTTATTCATGGCCAAATTAAAAAACCGTGGCGATGCGAAGTTCGTAACGCGCAAACTTCCGGTATGTTTGTGCCAGGATCGTCCATCGCGCGTGAAACTTTTCAACGCGATGCAAGAAGGGGCTATTCTTTATTATTTTATGGGGAATCAACGTTTCGTCTTTATCGCGAAGCTTCCTCTTACGCGGTTAGTTATTTATATTAAATTATGAGCCACGGTGGAAGAATGAGAATAATGTCGATAGGTATACTGCATATTTTCCAAATATAGGTAGCTACAAACTTAAGGTGTCGAGTAAAAGCACAAAATATCTCCGTGTAATCCTATATGTTTAAGAAAGAGCTGTTTTTCCATAGACATGACGATGCAAACTGACTTTTTGGTCTCGTATACCCAAGGAGGCTTCTTTTGGAGAAAATCCTTGGGTACACGTGATCTTCCTGATGAGTCTTCGATTTAAGGGGTAACACCACTGTAACAGTTTGAAAAAAGGCGTTTTTCTGGCAATTTTTCTTGGATGGGTGGAAAGGTGATAGAATAACAATACTGGAGGAAGTTATTAAGCATATATTATGTTATTAAAAAAAAATGGTTATTGAAAAATATTAAAAAATGACGGCACTGAAGCCATTCTCGTGAAGCATGTTGAAATTTTAGTGCTCTGCGGCACGCAGTGTAGCTGGTGCAAATTTGAATCTAGAAAATGGAAAAAATATCTCTCAAATCTACATCTTTATAGCTAGAGAAATACGTAGGGGATTTTAAAAATATCGATTTTTATGTGATTTGTGAGTATTTGAATAAAAAACGTTCAATTTTCTTTAAAAAGAGGGCAATCATTTGTTAATAAGTAATGATTAAAGTAACTTATCGATAATCCCGTACGTATTTCTCTTCAAAATGTTATTTTAAAGATATAGTTAAAATTTCGAATGAAAAGAATGAAAATTATTGGAGTTATGCTGCGTGTCGAGTTGAAAAATCGTGTTTCGAGAAAAACGCGTTTAAAAAAGATATAAAATACGTTGTCGCTAACATACTTTTATTTGGAAATGCTTCTAACTGAACATAAAAACTTTCTAACGACATCCGTTGTGTATTAGAGAAGTTAGAAATCAAAAGGTAGGACATTAGGTTCTACCCTCCCAGCAGGGATTAATTTAACGCCGGTAGTCGTTTCGAAGCAGTCCGATGCGCTTGGGGAAGTGCTCGAAATTTTAAGGAAACAAATTAGTTTCAAGTAATACAGTTTTTTCCCCATATTCTAAAGGGTTCAAAGCATGTTTCAAGCCAATAAAAAGAAACAATTTTTCGAAAAATTTACAGTGGTGTTACCCCTTAAGGGCAGAAGACCGTATAAATCGAACGAAAAATCGAAACAAAAATTTTCTATAGATCGCTTCTAAAACATGTCAAAAATATATTCTTCAAGGTATCTATATATTCTCAAAATCTCCGAGCGTCCAGCATACTTAAAACGCATTTTAAACGCATTTTTCTTGAAACTACATTTTCAAAATTGGCGCCGTGGATAACTAAAAAATTATTTAACCGATCAACTTCAAATTTTGCGCACTCTTAGTTTATAATATTCCTCAGAACATGAGCCTAAATACTTAACCAAATGATTAATTTTAACCACTTTATTAAATATGCTATTTTTAAAATATGCAATTTTTGTATACCATATTTGGTTCACATTCCTACAATTATTAAATAAATTGAAGAAAATTGTATTGGTCTGTTTCACATAACTACCACAGACCCTCTTATCATAATTTTAAGGTCATACAAATTCTTTTACTTGTTATAATGTTAAATAAAGTACCCTTAAAGCTCCAAGAGGATTAGCGTATTAGTATCTTTACAACAAATTCCTAAGAATTGATAAAAAAATGAGCCGTTTATACGAACTTCTCCCTTTAAAGAAAAAGGCCCAAGCGGCAATTGTTCCGAGGGGCCCAAATTTTTCAGGAGAATGAAGAGGTAGTTTACTAAAAGCGGGCCGAAAGTGTAGTAGAGCAGGAAAAAAATTATAGTGTTTGAATAAAATCACATTTTTTTAAGTGGGCCCTGGGGGCCTTCTGGGTAGGGCCCCAAGCGCCAACTAATCATGGGCCGGCCGTTAAATCCGCCACGCTGAGTGTAGCTGCATGTAAGAAAATAAACCTTCTCGCCCACAATTACAATGTTATAGTAATGAACAGTGCGCTGAAAATGTCAACCATTTTAAAGAGACTCCTCCATCTTTTCTTCAACGAAAGAAGGTTACTTCAAACTTCCATTATAATTCCACTTCTCAAGAAGTCCCCCAGAAATAGAATTTTTAAAACAGTTACTTCAGTCCCGAGCTTCTGCGTTACATAATGCCAGCAGTTTTCGTTGGACTTCGCGAGAGCCGTTTCAGGACGCCTCGGGTCGCGGGATGACGCGAAAGTTTCGCGAGAAATGGGGCGCCCTATAATTACCGGGGGAGAAAGACGCGAGTGACCACCGCATTCTTCCGTGTTCCGGAAAGTCTATTTCAGATCCGGACGGGGTGGTCACCGCGCCCCAGGCTGCGGAATGTAATTACCAGCTGAATCATATGCTGGTTCCTACTGTAACTTCAACGAATCCAGCCAGGGGTTGAGTTAGCTTTCGCGGCGGCCGACGTGAGTCATTGCATCGTTGACAGTGTCTACTCTGTGCGCGGACGTCGGTGCAAAATAGCCTTTCAGAACGCCGTAAGAAATGTCTGATCTTCCGTTTCCTATATTAATAGAGACTGCCCGGGTATATTAATAGTCCCGTCCCCGTGATTGATCTTACGTGTTATTTTAGCGACGTATTGGATGCACTTAAACGAACATTAAATCCATCAAATAATAATGTTCCGACTCTACGGTTAATGAAGATGAATAAACTGTTACCGTTAAACTTGCCCATCCATCTTTCTCCACAATGCAAAGTTTTAATTTCTGTTAACTCTGCCTGTGAATCTGGGCTTTCAAAAAGTTAGGGGTATTCTCGAAGCTGACTGTGGCACTTGACTTATAGCCACCCATTTAGTGATTAGTTGAGAATCGAGGAGAGCAATGATATTAAATAAATGGTCGAGGAATGTTAAACTCGATTGCTTTCAGAACAAACTACATAGATATTAGCTTACTGTGACTCGTCGACAGAACTGGAGTTTCAGTGCTGTGTCGTTTCCATTATGTCGAGGCTAGCAGCGAGTCCAACATTCGTCTCAGTCTCTTAACCGTCGTGGACAAGTCTAAATATCGCTGTGTTCAAGTGGAAATCTCCTTTCCACGTGGCTCGCGCGTATGGAATGAAACGTTGCACGCTGATTAATTGCACCTCCGCCAAAGTCGCGAGTACGAATTCCGCATAGACAAGGAACAAGTGTTTACAGCGCTACCAACGGGCACTGGTCGTTTTTGCCAGGCGAACGATTGGCTTTGATCTTGCGCTAAGGTGAAACAGACCGATGTTCATTTCGGTACGGGATGGAAGTTTTGTTAATCTGTTTGGAGCATCTACTTCTGCGCGTGTTTCCATGCAGACTCAGATTTCCAATATTCCCCTCCTACTAAAGGGGTCTAGGCAGTCGAAAAATCGGGTTTTTATTGTCATTTTCCCGAAAGTGCTATCTTTTCTGAATAAAGTGACGTTTCGGTTATGTTGAAATTCGCAAAATTGTTGATTTGACAGCTAAAAAGGTCAAACGGCAACTTATAGCGTCGCACAGTGGGGCAAAGTGACGAAGTTTGTTTCAAAATCAAAGAACTTTTGATAGAAATGAGAGAAATTAAAGAAATTATAGTACGAACGTTTTTTAACTTTGAAAATCTGTGTTAAACTTGAAATATTACAACAAAATTGTGATTTATCCAATACCATGAACGGTTAGATTTTTTTCGTGACATGTTGTACGTCATTCCCTGATTTTGTCACGCTGATTTCAAATCCGTTCGCAAAATTTGTCTACTACCTCAAGATTTTGGAAAAAATCGATTTCAAGTTTAACACAGATTTGCAAACTTAAAAAACGTTCGTACCGTAATCTCTCCAATTTTCCCTTATTCTGCAATTTTTCAGCTTTAATTTAAAAAAAATCATCCCTCTATCTCATTTCTATCAAAAGTTCATTGATTTTGAAACAAACTTCGTCGCTTTGCCCCACTGTGCGTCGCCTTTGCCCAGAAACTTTAAACGTGTTTTGCTTGAATCTTTTTTCTCTTGATTTTACCGTATTTGCGAATGAACGGGAGTTCTGATCGACTTGAAAAAATTACAGGATGTATAAAACATGTGCCATTTCCCGAGCAAAAAAAATTAGAAAGTCGCGGATTTTTAGTAACCCACAAACACGACCGAATTTTTCTTGAAATAATCGCCGTTTTTCGACCAATTTAACAATTCTGTTTTAATTTTATTTTGTATTGGTTGCGCGAGAAACTACGGACGTAACAAATAAGAATCACATATTGGAAAGAACGTTAAAATGTTTAACAGTCAGCACTGCCATTTTTTAGGCTAATGTATATTGCATACCAACTTATCTACTTTTTTTCAATCTCTATGATAATAAAAAACATTGTGTAAAAAGGATACATCAGGATTTACTTCCATTTTTTTACAAATACATTAAAAAGAAAGTGTTTCTTTCACTGAAAACGATCGTCTAGCCCCCTTAAGCGCATCGCAAATAGAATCTCTTTCCACATTTTTCATTTCAAAACATTCGATGTTTATGCACTGATAAGAACGGGAAGCTCGCGGGGAGATAAGAAAGAGTCGTACGTGTACAGAGGGAAGATTATACTGGCGCTTGATTGCTAGTAGATAAAATGAAATGCCGCAATAAATTCATTTTTATACGCATCCCTTGCGCCCTTCTGTATGGAATAGTGGCGTGACACTTTGGCGTGCTGTTTACTTCGTGTTGCCTCTACCCTCGAATATAAAGTTAAAAGGGGAAGGTAGAAGGAACGTGGAATATTTCAGTAAGGTATTAGAACTGATAGAACTTGTAAAAATTTCAATCCTCTCTGCTTCAGCGCCGTACTGAAATATTCCACGTCCCAGTACCTCAGCGAAGTATTCCAAGAAGTTCGATCTGCTTGTACTTTAAAGTATTAATATCACTGGGACTTTGAGAATTCCTGTTGAAATGTGAGAGCTGGTGGAACATGGAATATTTCATCAAGCTGAAAAATACATGAAACATAGAACACATCCGTCAAGTGAAACACACGCGGCGCCCAGAAAATTTCCCGAAGATAGATCAACGTCGCGTGCACATTTATGCAACCCCTCCCGCTCCGCGGAAATTTGATCGTCGCCGGGAAGCCGTTCCACTCGAGATTAGGGCTGGGACTATTTCTCGAATTATTCGGTATTCGAATTATTCGGTATTCGAATTATTCGGTATTCGAATAGTATTCGGTATTCGAATAGAATTCGGTATTCGAATAGAATTCGGTATTCGAATAGTATTCGGTATTCGAATAGTATTCGGTATTCGAATAGTATTCGGTATTCGAATAATAACATTAGAATAGTATTCGGTATTCGAATAATAACATTCGAATAGTATTCGGTATTCGAATAATAACATTCGAATACTCAAATATTCGAATAGTCCCAGCCCTACTCGAGATTCACCCCGGCAAATTGAAAGATGGAAATTCCAAATAATTACCCGGGAGTATCCGAAACTCGCGCCCGTCGGCGATCGTAAATCCTAAAACCGACGCGTACCCCCGCGGCGTTTCTTCCAAGAGAGGAGAAGCTGCGCGTGTACTCGCAGCTGTGCACGAGCACGTGTGCACGCGACGATTTATCTCTTGATACGTTACTCAGACTCCCAGACGACGGCACGGGAGAGGAAAGAACGACAAACGAGTCGAGCGTTATCAGACGATTACGACCACTAGGCGCGCGATATTCACGCCGCGCTCCCTCCCGCGGAAGCGTCTCGAATCCGCGCGTCTGCACGCTTTCCGGTACCCGCGAAACGTTTCCGTGTTCACGCGCGCTGGCGCGCCACCTCGCCTCGAGGAGCATCTTAACCTCGCGAAAGTCGCTTCGCGCACGTCCACTGGGTAGATTGAATTAAACGGTCAGCCTCGGAGTAACTTGTAATGCTCGGGCTAATGCAAACGTATGTCGTGCCAGATGTGGGTGCAGTGCTATTAAACCTGGTTACAAGTCTCTTACACATATTTCCTTTCGGCGTGCATAAGTAGATCTGGCGGGATATAAATTCATATTACAAGCGATACACGCCTCGAAAATCTAAACGAACTTGTTACTCAGAGTCTTCCCTGTGCCACTAAAAGTGACCGCTAGAATTCTAGATTCTATCAAAGATCCTCGAACGAGAGAGGAACGCGTTGGAAGAATCTGTTGGACGTAGAATAGGTTAATGTGTCGGTTCCGGTATTCCGCGTGGGAGGAGGAACCGTTTCTTCCACGATCGCCGGAGTTTTCACAATCCGGAACAAATAGGTACGTTGGCTCTGGCGCCGAAATTTATCGGACGAAAATTCCAGGGCGCAGGGAACACGAGCTACGCGGGTACACTCGCATTATAAATGCGTGAGAGAGCTGGAATCGCGTGGGTGAGCTCCCACGCATCCGCTAGACTCATTTGAATATTTATCCATCCGAGGATCAGACGGACGCGTCGCGCTTGCCAGCGATCAGAGAACTCCACGAAAGTGGAGCGCGTTCGCGCGCTGTCAATCGCGTGCTTACGCTAGTGCACGCTGCTTCGAGTTCGCGATAAACTTCGATCCCCTTTGAGCAGCTCCTATTCGAGAAGTGCTTTCTCGGGGATCAGTGAATCGAGGCAGGCAAAAGTCCGATTGCTGTCTAAGAGATTCGATTACTCTGGTGGTTGGCAATCTAGCGAGAAGTTTATGGCGACAATGAAGCATTTCTATTTCAATTAATTACGAAGAAATAAATTGAACCGGGGATTTGTTCTTGTTCTGTCTGTCAGTGGAAAGGGAAACGTCGAAATCTTTTTTAAGGATGTATTGGACATACAATATCAGACAAAAGTATATGAAATTTGAAATACTTGAATATCTACGTCTTACGCATAGTGAATCTAGATGTAAGGAATTTGAACGACAGTTGGAGTCTTATTTTTAATCCTAGGAAGGTATTTTTCACATTACAAATGCTTTCTCAAGCATTATTTGCTAAACTTTTGGCAGTGAAAATGCCCAGAATTCACAATTTTCTCAAGTTATAATTTATTTCTTTAAAACGGTGTAGAGAAAACAATTGAAACTCGGCAGATATTTTTATCTACCCATATACTGCATGTACAAAAAATTTTAAAACGTTGGTACTATTTCTTCAACATTTTTTCAGATGGTTTATTCGTGAAGATCGTCTCTTTCCATAAGAGTACGTGTAAAATCAGTGAAAATTAAAATCGTTATAACTCGTTATAACGAAATTTATGTAGCACATCAGGAAGGCTAGAAAGAACAATCTCAGAAATTTTCATCAACTTGGAACTATTTTGAAAATAGGTCCAATACATCCTTAAGCAGAGTTTGCACTAAATGAAGGCTGCTCGTGGAATGCAGCAGGTCTCAGTTTCGCAGCATTTCTCAACAACATATTTCACGTGTACCCAGTATCGAGTTACTTGTAAGTCGCGTGGATGCGATATAAGATGGCGGCAGGAATCGTGAAAGCGTGCGACATCCCTTCTCGAACGAAATCGAGACACGCTTTCACGAGCCACCGTCTTCTCGATTTCTTTGATCTATCTCGAGGATCCGTCCGAGGCACGAAATGACGGAAAATGGGAAAGTAATTCACGCGACAGCGTCTCTTCCCCGTAATGAATAAAAATTTAACGCTTTATACGCAACACTTTTACCCTGCATCCTTATTCCACTTCTCGGTTCGCGCTCAAGCACGGAGAGGGAAAGGAAGTTTAATTAAGGAGACGTTTAAGCTGAAGAAGAGATACAAACACGTTAACGAACGTGATTTCGGGGTTTAATTGTTGAATAAAACCACGATGTTATTGGTATCCGCGATGGCGCCAGGTTTGAACGGTGCAACGAGGTTAATGGATGCATCCAGGGAGCATAAACTCGTCAAGTAATCGTTGAGGGAATCGTAGCTCGCGGAAGGAGGCGTGCAGCATCGATATGTAATCCTGCAAATTGAGTTTGAATGCTGAATACACAAGTGTCGGCTGTGCCTCGATGGGCGCAGTTCGACAGTTAATTAAATTGTCGTCCAGGGACTCCTAGTGGAATAATTTTCTCGTAACAACGCTCTTATTAGCGAGGCCAATGAATTTCGTTTCGCGTTAACGAGTCTCCTATCGAACGTATAGAAGTTGCCACGGGTTTCAGATTAAAATCTGCGGGAGAGAAAAGCGACTATTGTTTCGTCGCAAGGTAACGAGCCACTCGATACATTTCCAAGCGTCTCCGCGAGTTACGAAGTCAATTAAAAGGAAGACAGAGCCCCTGAAGATATAAACTCTATTCGAGTTTATAAATAGTACAGCACCTCTGCCACAGTCTGCTCGAACAATCACTTAAATGTTGACGCATAAAATATGGCGAGCGGTATGTGTGTTACTTTCACGGTGTCGGAAATGCGAGATACGATGACTGCTCGTAAAGAAACGCGTTAATTAGCCGTAGTCTTCAGTAAATTGTCAACGAGCATCACTCGAATACGGTTTCTCTGGCCACCGTACGATTTCTCTTTCGTTATTTACGCCATAAAGCATAATTTTACACACTTCCGCGGGTATAAGTTCATTTATTTATACCTCCACTTCCCTTGTAGATTTTTTATCCAGCCTCTACGTTTCCATGGAAGTCGTGCCAAAGAACAGGCGACATTTTCAGAGCTGAGCATCGTTCGTCTGTGGAGCTAGATATCTTGTAGCTCCGTTTGTATAGGATTATGCAATGACTAGCAAAATAATTATTAAATATTAGAGCATGATTTTATCAGTATTGCGAAGGTACAATTATCACTGAAAAGTTAAAAGATTAAAAAATACGTGCAGCGAACCCCATCTGGCCGATTTGTGATTATAAGAAGGCGTGACCACGAACGGTTGTGTAAGAAGGAAGAATATAATCCGCGAATATAACGCAGAAATAACGCTACAATATTCCACGATATTTTATAGCATAATACTACAACGCTCAAACTTTGCTCGTGCGTCTCAAAAGTTTTAACGTACAACGCGCGATCACTATATTTCGCGAAGGCAAGTTGTATCATCGTGGAAATCTGTGCAGAATTCTCCACAATGCGTTCCACGGAAAAGCACGAATATATTTCGCTTAAAAAACAAAGCGAAACCAAAGCGCAGAACGCAGAAGATATGTACATTTAATAATTTGTATAATCGACTTGATTCTGGAGCACAATAAATATAACTTTTTCACCATCTGGTGAAGTCATATGTTTATTTTAGCATAACCTCTCTGGCACGAGTTTCCTTTGCGAAATTTGCATGCATTCGCAACACTCTTCGTTAAACTGTCAAACAAAAGCCGAGATCTATCTTGACGCGTAAATGTCGCGCAGCGTCCCGTTTCCGAAGCGTGACAAATGCAACGGAACAAAGGAAGCGTTTGCGAAATATGCATTTACATAAGTTCACACTTAAACGAGCCACAAAGGAGCGGAAAGGTGAATTTAAATGAAATTAGCATTCGCTGATAGGATCAATTAAGTGTGTTCTACTTGTCGCCACGCTGTTTCACCCACCAACGCGACAGCCAAAGATTCCAATCGACAGTTTCTCGTTTATAAACGTGGTCAAAGGAGCAGCAAGTAAATTGCTGGTACGATCTCTCCAGTGTCCCCTGGATCTCTAAATCCGTTTCCTTGCTCGCGGTTCTATCGGTGAAGGGCTTGAGTCCGATCTGAGGACTCGAGAATGCTTCAGACTAATCCCAGAATTGCATCAGAGCGTTAGTAATCGTCACTGAGAAGCCTTCGATACCTCAAACAGTCTCAATACGCGGTTAGTTATCCTTTGTATCTGTTATTTTAATTGTAAGTCTTTGTAGTAGATGCACTACTTTTAACTGTAAAAACGAAAATTCCCTAACAAATACCTAACACTTTAAATACCCACCACAAGATTCATTCGGAGATCAAATAGCAACCAAACTCCAAGAGAATACAATAGGTATTTTCTGTTATTACAACCCTTTATTCTTTTAAGCCCTACAACTATCCAATACGAAATTACGAATACTTCCATATAGTACATAGAAGGGATGTAGCGAGGTCGTTAAAGCTGCGAAGGTCCCAAAGTTTACAGCCCCGAAGTTTTAGAACAAGTGCCAAATTTGACTTTTTCCGGGTGGTGAGTTTTCCAGACCTCTTGTTCCATAACCTCAGGGCTGTAAACTTTTGGACTCACGCAGCTTCTACCACCTCGACTATATCCTTCCTAGCTCTAGTGCCCAGGACAGAATACACTCAAGTTCCCCGAGCCCTGCCCGGCTGACCATTATCGATCGAAATCCAACGTAACCGAAACCGTCGGCGAAGCGTTGTCGGCGCAATCGCGAAGATTACAACGTAAACTCCGTTTGCTAGGAGCCTGGGAAGACGTTGCAGCGATCCTTCGGCCGTGTGATCGCCGTTGACGCGAGTAATACCGATAACAATGCTAGTCGCAGCTGCGAGGGACGGGTATCGGAGCGCAGGCCGCGGTTAGCAGCAGGCATGGAAGAGCGCGAGCAGGTTGGTCGGTCTCTCTGTAATTTGTAACGTCGGCCATTCGAGCGTGTAACTCTGTAATGACGCGTAATGATCCCGCCGCGAGTCCCGAGCGCCGTGGCAGCTGCACGTTGCATATGCAGGCCCGTTTCCGTCGACCGAGACACGGGCCCCGCTGTGCCCCATCGCGTCTTCGTGACCGCGATCGCTGGGCGATGGAAAACGACCCTCGAGATCCGCGACCGTTCGGGATTCTCCGCAAGTGTCTTTAGCGTTCACTAAAAAGAAACGGTGCTCAATTCTATTTACAAGATACACGTTCCGAGGAAATGGAATGGAAAGCGGTCAGTTTTACGTTTTCATGGGGATCAAATTAGGGCTGGGACTATTTGTCGAATTATTCGGTATTCGAATATTCGAATACTTTAGTTGCTTAATTATTTGACGAATATAATTCGAATATCCAAGTATTCGAATACTATTCGAATATTTAAGTACTCGAATACTATTCGAATATAGGTTCATATGTCATGGTGAAATCTTGTAAGCTAATTTTAACCCACTTCATACCATACTATTCGAATACATCGGTATTCAAATATAGCAGTATTCGAATAGTATTCGAATAATAAGATTCGAATACTAAAATATTCGAAGTTTATTCGGAGCATTCGAATACTTGTAAAATATTCGAAGTTTATTCGTAGCATTCGAATACTTGTAAAATATTCGAAAAGTAAATTATTCGAATAGTCCCAGCCCTAGATCAAATAGCAAATGCATGGCGGCGCGATTCTAGGGTGCTACAACGAGTGACTCATCAGCTTGAAGTTGTGCATTGGAGACTCGTCACTCCGGAGGTACGTTTTGTGCATAACTCGTGAGGTTAAAGTGGCTTAATGGGAGATCGATGACTTGGATGTATTTCAACGAGTGATCCATGAGCCTGAGGTGGTTCAAAGGGAGATTCATGAGACCAGGGCGAAGCAACAGGGAGGGAAGTTGTAACACTGCTGCGACTTAATGCTTTTCATCCTTCATTTCTACATATTTCAATGCATACGAACCAATGGAATTGATGTTGTACAAGTTCCACTAGATAGACAGGCCCGTGTTTGACGTATTAGTGTCATTATTGGAAGCTAGCTGGTATTTTAGGAGCAACGCGATCGATCGAGCATCTAATTAACGTCTCTGGTAGGAGACGTGCAAAGATTTTCCAGGGAGGTCGTTCTACGTCAGCGGAGCCAAAAAATGCTGGCAAACGAAGCGCGAAATTGGATCACGCGGGTGGCTCCGTTTCGAGGTAAAAGAGAGCTCGTTACGGCATGTAAATGCGTAATAGAGGGTTCACTTTGCATATTCTGCGATTGGTCGTCGGATACCTGTAATTAAAGATAGTGATTTCGTGTAACGATTGAAAATCCGTTTAACGGGCTGTAAAGGATTTTATATCTGAGAAGCAAGTGGCCCATAAAAATCGCGGATAGTTACACGAAGCAAAGGCACGAGAGGACAGGCATTATTTTATACGGTTTCGCGGGGAGCAATAGTTATTCGCCGCGTCTTCGGCAATATTTTATCCGACCCGTGGCGTGAGAAACTGCTAGCCGCGACCTTTCCTAGAAAATACCTTTTCCGTTACAGAAAAACCGCCGACGAAAAGCGTGCTTCTATCTGATGGAGACAAATTCCTGCGGCCGGCAGTCGTAAATTAACGGCGCGCGACACGGCTAAGTGAAACCGATTCGACAAAACCATTCATCTTAATTACGATCCCGACGGTTTTCCTGTTCTTTCGGGTGTCAATGTAAATTTGCATCCTTATCGCCAACCGCGTTAAATGTTGCGCCACGTGAACGATTTCAACATCGTTCAGATATTTGCTAATTCTAAACTAAACCATTAATTCTCCAGCTCCGATTCCTATGTAAACATACCTACAGTTACCCACAAAAGTATACGGCCGCCCATATGTATAACATATTTCACTTATCTAAGTAGATGATATTAAATTCAGAATTACCCATTGTAATTTGCATTGGAAGGTGTAAGCCTTGATTAATATATTTTTAGTTAGTACCATCCACGAAAGAAATGCTCAAAGGAATTTCCCTCGTGGATGAAGCTTTAAAAATTACAAAAATTACATAGTTTGACAAAATAATGACACTTGAAATTTGAAATCACTTTTTCCCTATGCTGTTTGTCCTTTCCACGCCTTTAAAAAATACAATCTTTCAATTTTTATTAAATGTTACAGGTTTCTCTACTGCATAGAAGTACATTCTTCAAAATACAAAAAATTTCAATCGAATCGGATAATAACTTTTCGAGATATTTGTTCCACCGATGTGAAGTTCACTGTTTCAAGAAAAACGCGCCTAAAGTTTTACGTGAGTGCAGACTAGCCGGGTTTCACCCATGCCACTCAAATGCCTATAACTTCAGGAACTTTTCGAATTTCAAAATATCCTTTCAAACCTGTATTTTTAAATGTCCTTATATCATTAAAAAAATGACATAAAAAAAAATTTTCTCAACATTTTTACACCGGAACCTCCACTTAAATAAAATCCGTTGCGTATAGGGTGAACGGATAGTTTCTCGAATAACTGTACGTGTATCCAAAAATTTTTCCATTTACCAGTCGCAACTTGTGAAGTGGGTTACATGCTTTATTACACAGAAATAGTGATAGCAGGATGCTCGATAAGGTGTCAGAATCGAACCGCGACACGTCGATACGATTTGAGTGCAAGTGTGGCGTCCGCATCGGGGAGTAGCGAGCACCGTTTCGCCGCAATGTAAGCGTATCTGGCCGTGCATCGTGGGGGTTAATCGCGAGATGCCGTATTACGTTCGATTTAACGGCGTCCATTAACAACGCGTAGCAAATCGAGACGTCGACCACAAAATCGGTCATCACGCACTAAACCGTCTTTACAACCCGACAGCGTCGACCGCGGCGCGGTCGCTGCAAAGTTCTGCGAAGTAACCGCGATGGTTTTGACGCCACGTCGAGGCGACACCGAAGCCTCGATGGAAAATATCGCGTCACGGCGTCGGGCGATCTTCCTCGTTTACTGCGCGTAAAGGAGACTTAATCAGGATAGTGAAGATTGCAGTGTTCGGAGAATTTGCAACGGGGTTGGATGCTGAGTTAATCTTGCGTGACTTAAAAGAGGGTTAACGAAACTGAAGAAAGAAGGAGAAGAGAAGGAAGGTTAGACGGGTTTCTATGAATTAGAAGAATTTCGAGTATCCTTGAATAGAATGTTTAATTGGGCGTGGGACAGAATTCTGAAGTTGGAAGTGGAAGACTGAGTAGAATCGTAAGCGTGGGAGTATTGTCGAGTAGAATTTTAAACATGGAAGTATCGTCGAGAAGAATTTTAAGCTTGGAGGTATTTCCGAGGGGAATTGTTAATTTATTGTTTTCGAGTAAAATTCTGAACTTGAAAGTGACGTTGAGTAGAATTCTAACCGCGGTAGTGTTAAGTTGAATTTTAATCTTGGGAATTTTATAATAGATCGAGTAGAGATGGCATTTCAGCGACAATCTATTTCTTACTCAAAGAATATAACGTGTTTCGATAAGGGGAGCGCGTAGAGTCCTCCTACGCAGGAATTTTGTTACGCGCTGAGGGATATTAAAAATGGAAGAGGCGGGAAGGAAGAAGTTGTCTGAGATTCTCGCCAAACGCGGGCATTCAAAGAAATTTTAATATCAGGAGAGCTCAGTTGCGACAAGAACACAGCCATGGTATTCGCTGCTTCCCCTCCGCGAGAAGGAAAAAATATAACGCGACCACTTTCATTATCTCAAAGAAAATGCAGAGCTGCAAATGAATATTGCACGTGCAATCACATAGAAGTACACTACTCTCCCATTTTGCGTCGTCCTCTATTCAGACTACCCGCTGTCTGACCATGAACGTCTGATTCCACTAGCAAACAATTTTCTGGCCGTGAATAATCTCGCTTCATTTAGACCCGTTAAAATAATAAAGTTTCACGGGCAGAAACAATTTTCGAAACGCGGGCGAGTTTCCTATATTGTTCTCCTCTGAACGAATGCAAACAGAGGGTTGTATTGTAGTTTACGACAAAAGCAGTTAATACAACATAACCGTGAGTTTATGTATGTCGATTTTAACGAATCAATTTGTATTACTGCTCCCGTTCGTCGAATATTAAAACCTTTCAACCCTTTATACATTCAATATCAATCAACCCTCTTCAAAATTTCAATCGAGAAAATGATTTCGCTGTGCGTCTGTTACGCGCGTGTTTATAACGCCGCGCGATATTTACATTTCTATCGAAAATATCACAGTTGGATCTGCGTTTTAAAATGCTCCGATGAATTGATAAATGACTGAATGTGAATTGCGGAGAGAGCTGCAGTTCATTTATTTCCTTTGTCCGCGACTGCCGAGAATCAGCGTGAATTATTTCACGCAATTTTTAGTAGTAATTTGAAAGTACGCTGCAGTTCCCAGTAACACGCAGCAGAACCAGGATTTATCACCGCCGAGACCGATACGTACGACTCCGTGCTCCTTAACTATTCAAGGATTTCTTTAGTGAGACGTTCAAGGGTTAAAAAACATCAAGCGGGAAACTCGGAGCAAAGCATCGATTTACGTTCCACTGCTCATTGCCCATCGCCATGATCGCGAGGACTTTAAACTCGAAAAGGAACGCATCGACTGATGTTTTCAACTCGGCTGATATCGGTCCGTTCAAAAGCCCTTAATCCAAGCATCGCGGACCATAGGCTCTCAGAGTTCATTTCCAATTTGGCCCTTCAACATCGATATCTCGTTGATTCAAACGCCACTCCGAGTCGGAAAATTGAACGTGCAGCGCTTCAAAGCGGGACACTGAACAGCAGAAATTCGTTAACGAATTAATCCTCTAAAATTATTTATAAGTTCATACGTATATAGATACCTACTATTTCAATGTCAATAGGTGTTATTCAAGAGCATCGTAAAAAGAAAAACAAATGAATTTTATTCTTTAAATAAATTTTTATACTCACGTAATGAATTTAATGGAATTCGCATAGAAAATATTTTTATCCGCTCAACTCGGCTCCCCTCAAGATTAAATCCTGAGCGCGCTACTGATTTCAATCACATCGACTAAGCTTCCCCGTATATTTCGCGTGCGTTAACCGTCGCCAGCCATGCAGTTCTAAGTCGCGGGCCCAGCAGCGACTGTCGCCGACAATCATTGATTTAAAGGCGACCTGTACGTTTCGCCTATAATTTGTTTCGACCACTGTTCCGTTATCGCGACGCCAGATTTTATATAATTCCCCTCCCCCCCCCCCCCGGTTTTACGTAAGCCTCATTAAACCGGGCGAATTTTTCCGATGCGAAACGGGCCGCGCGGTTGCGCGAGCATTGTCTAATCTCCTCGCATTAGTCGTTATTCATTGCTCGTGTTACAATAACTGGCCGCCTTGTTCGCGGTGAGATATGATAAGATCGATAGAAAGCGGTGGCTGCCCTCCTGCTACCACTCGGACCACATTGTTGTGGGCCCCGAGTCCTTGGCGTTGACACAGGCTGCGCGAGAAACGGAACACGGTTTCTGCGAAAAGAAACAATAGCCTGTCCCCCGGCGCAGGGGAACCAGGCGGACAGAATGCCCCGGGAATGGCTGATCGACTTTGAAACACGTGGTAATTTTCAGCTACGGAACAGTAGGCTCCGGGCGCTGGCGCCGGGAAGGTATGCGGCACGGAATCTTACAGAAGAGGACAGTGGAGAATGCTTTCGAATACAATGGCGGGCAATGATTAGATGTTACTTGTTGGAACGAGACATCCAGCTTCTTGAAAGGTGCTGTGACAATGATATACTGGGCTCAGGGGCGGATTTTGGTATGGGCTATGTAGGCTGCAGCTTAGGGCGACGAATTTTAGGGAAATACAAATTTTTGGGAGTGGTAAATTTGGGGCGGCGAATTTTGAGGAGCGGCTATTTTTGACGAACGGCAAAGAGTGACCCCAAAATGAGGCCTTTTTTAGCCCCTTTTTGGGCCCACGATTTTGAAACTGAATTTTGTGCCAAGACATCAATCACGTCAAATTTTCAAGTTGAGGTGAGAATTAGTTTCTGAGATATGGGAGGTGAATGAAGTGAAAATTCATTAACGCGTCAGCCCATACGCTTCGATGTATAGACTTTTATGTCATTCCGATAATTTAAACAATTATTTCCAGGGGTTTTGCTGACTGCTAATAACGAATTTGAACTTAGATTTTCCAAATTCACGGGAAAAAAATCAAGAAATATAAATGTCTGTGTAGTAGGTGCGTTTTTAATATATCGTCCACAATGTTGAATCGGTCATTTAATTTCTTTTTTCGTGAATTTTGAAATTCTAAGCTCAAATTCGTTGTTAGTAGTCAGCAAAACCAGTGGGAACAATTCTTTAAATTATCGAACTGATATAAAAGTCCATACATCGAAGCGTATGGGCTGACGTGTTAATGAATTTTCACTTCTTTCACTTCCCATATCTCAGAAACTAATTGTCACCTCAACTTGAAAATTTGTCGTGATTGATGTCTCATCATAAGCTATTATTTGGCACACAATTCAGTTCCAAAATCGTGTGGCCAAAAAGGGGCTATTTCTTGGGTCACTCTTTGGGAGGCACAAAATTTTGGAGAGCGAAAAATTTTAGGAAGCCACAAATTTTTGGTGAAAGAAATTGGAAAAGGTTTAAACACAGAGGCTTGAGACAGCTTTAAAAACAATTCACATTTTTCATATAGCGAATTAGAAATGACTCATATGTGAGTTGCCGTATTGAACTAATTTTGAAATTGTCTCGAGTCTTTGAAATTAAAATATTTGATCATATTTCGCGGAAAGGGCGGCAGATGCTTGTTACTCTAGGGGTGCCAAATCTTCAAATCCGCCCCGAATTGGAACTAGGACTCGATGGAATGTTAGGATGAAGTTTTGAACCTGCATTGAATGGTCTTCGTAGAACTCAGAGGATAATTTAAAGGCGCATTACGTGTCAGCAACAACTCCTTGGTTATTTTATCGACTTTCATTATTGTATGTAGAGTGGAAGAGGTATCGATAAGGAGCCTTCTAAGGGGCCATCGATTATTGCAGTCTATAAGTAGAATAAGTCCCTTTCTCTTTCTACGTTGAATTATAAATCCCCTCGAATCGTTAATTTCACGTAAACGCGGTTATATTGTTACAAAGCGTATCGCGATTTGATTCGACCATCCTTCATAATTCCTTGGACATTCATTACCTTCACCGGCGCTCGTAGGCCGCGACAGTTTAATTTGACTTGTATTGGATGTCGATTGCGTGTTTATGGGAAATTAGCTTTATCGTTGCAATTAAGGTTGCGCCTGATTGCGATCGCGGCCAGCACGTGAATCGCTGGACAATAACGCAACGTTTCATCGCCGATAAGTGATTGTTCGTGGTTTTGCGCTGTTTCATCATACGTAGGAAGAATCTCTGTTGTGCGCGCATACAATGAGGCCAATGGAAGATTGAATCGAACCAATGAAGACTTGAACTGCATCGTTGCTTCTGGTATTTGTGCAACGAGAATTGTCTGACGATTAAGCACACAAGCGATGGGTACATTTATTCAACATGCAACATCGTCGGACTCTATGGAAATTGCGGAATCACGATGCACTTACATTTCGACAACTACGAAACGATATTTTCATGAAATATTAAAATACTACTACACCATACTAGGGCTGCGACTATTCGAATAATTTAATATTCGAATATTTTGCAAGTATTCGAATGCTACGAATAAACCTTGAATATTTGAGTATTCGAATGTTATTATTCGAATACTGTTATATTCGAATACTGCTATATTCGAATACTGCTATATTCGAATACTGTTATATTCGAATACTATTTGAATACTGCTATATTCGAATACTGATGTATTCGAATAGTATGGTGTGAATTATAAATCAAGTTCTTTAAGTTCATTTGTCATGGTGATTTGGATATTCGAATTATATTCGCCAAGTAATTAAGCAACAGAAGTATTCGAATATTCGAATACCGAAAAGTTCGACAAATAGTCCGAGCCCTACACCATACCTGCATCGATTCCTCAGCACACTAGTACACAGGTGCATCGATGCATTACCAATTACATTACTCCACCAGCGCTCTGCTGTATTAGCATATCGATCTAATGATACATTTAACTATTCCAAAGCTTATAAAAATCTCAAAGCCTCGAACTGTCCTGTCCACCGAAAAGATCCTTTGATCCACAGCAAAAAAAAGAGAGACAATCAAGAGCCAGGACTGGAGATACATCCAAGGAGGAGCTGCACAATGCAACGCAGCCTCTCGTTCCGCCTTAACGGCCCCGATTGAGCAACAAAACGACGGAAAGAAGAGCATCGGATATCGCCACTCCTTGTAGCTCCGGCCGAGAGAAAGGAGAGACCGAAACAAGTTTCGGGAGTACCCTTAGGGCCTCATCCGGAATAATTGACCGAAAGGGGCCTCCCTCCAGCCAGCTCGGTGTCCGTGGATAATTTACTCCTCGCGTCTCTGCCCGCGCGGCTTATCCGGCCATTCGGATGCAAAGGGCGCTCAGCGTCGCCAAGTCGATACGAGGCTTTAATCCGACGACGAAAAAGTCCGCGGCACACATCTCCGCGCGCCCGTCGACGGGACGTCTGCACGATACCAGCCTTTTATTCCCACCTCCGACCACTGCACTCGGACCCCGAGGACACGCGTATTACGTCAAACCACGGGACAAGGAAACTCACTCGCGCGGACAACCAGCAACGGCTCCCTTCCACGATTAATTTAAATGCTAATGGAAGGGCCCTCGGTTCTTTCGCAGGTCGATGGCAGGAACTGCATTCGATGGTTGAAAAGGGGACATCGATGATCGTTCATCAGCTGTCTTACGGAACTCGCGTTGGTTGAGCTTGGAGAGATTCGAAAATTAAAGTGGGTGTTGATCTATTTGATTATGGAAAGTGTAAATTCCAATTCAGCGTGAAAAGGCTGGGTTGTTTGGGTAGCTTTACGAAACAACCAAGTCGAAAGCCCACATGATGTTCCACAGCAGCTGTAGGGCCCTACTTGGATGTACAGTAACTCAGCGAGATTATTACATCCCCGGGTGCCCGATGCTCGGCAAACGCAACAGCCGAATTTAGAATCCTTTATTCCCCACACGGATCCCCAATGAGGCAGGAAGTCTTCCTCGCCCTTCCATCGAATTCTGAATTCGAAAGAAGGGACAGACCCGCCAGCGGGCCAATTTCGACGGCAAAATGGCCACTCGGATGAGATTATCCGTTCGGCTCGATGATCCTGCGCGAAAGGAAGCCCCGTATATATTCATGCCCGTAACCTGGCTGAAAGACTCGATAATATCCAGCGATAAGGGGAGTTCCTGAAAATGTCCTGCGGCGGCTGTAAGACGATTACGGCGTACTTCGCCCCTCGCGCCGCTGGATTTATCAGAAGAGTGCCGGGTGAAGGGGAGTGCGGAGGGCAGCCGGGTCGGGCGATAAATTTTTTGGCAGCCAGAAGGCAGAAGAAGTAACGGTTCGGCCGTGAGAAAAAGAAAAAGCAAGGGCCCGTTCGATATCGAACGCGTCTGCCAACTGATTGCGAATGCTAAAGGGAATTCGATTTACAATCGGGGCAAAAGGAGGAACTGGGCCATGCTCCTGCCACGACGTCGCGACACGTAAGTACGAGCGCGAGATTTGCGACAGCTTCGGGACACGTCGGTTCGATGGAAATGTTGCTTCACTGTGGATTTCGCTCGCGTCGCAAGGCTTGCAAACTGCTTCAACGCTTTCTCGTGAACGAAACAGTAGTGGACGTTGCATTCGTCGGTGAAGTAAAGTAAGAAATGATTCAAGTTGGAGAAATTAACATCAACACTCACGCTCTCGTTCCTCTTCAATGATTAAATAGTAAGCAAGCTTGCAGCGGACTTTGAATTCTCCTTACCTGAAACAAAAGAAACATTTCGTTAGAGAAGAGAGGGTAATTGATAGTGGTCCAGGATTCTGTTATTCTGTCTTCGATACTGTTGACACTATAAGGTAAATGTATATTCGTGTATATCACACGAATTTTACACATGGATGAAATATTATCATTAAGAAAGGTAATACAAATAGAAGATAACAAGATAACAGTAATAGTTGCTAAGATGTTATGTCATTATTTTGTTGTTGTCTTAATAATAACGCGGACTTATTTCAAACTTTGCACACGTGGCCAAGTTTAGGGCCGTTCCGGGATTTCACTGTGCCAGTAGATAGACAAGCGAATAAAAGACTAAGTAACCCCTACAGCACGTTTCGTTGCAGGAACGTTGCAGATACATTGCACGGAATGTCTCCGAAACGTTACAAGTAAATTGCTATGTCCGCCCTTGTGCAACATTGCGGGAGATATTTATGAAACATTGTTTCGGAATTTTACAGCAATGGTCACGGAACGTTTCGGGGATTTTTCAGCAATGGTCACGGAACGTTTCAGAGAGATTACAGTAATGGTCACGGAACGTTTCGGACATTTTACAGCAATGATCACGGAACGCTTTGGAGATCTTACAGGAATTTTTCATGGAACGTTTCGGGAAAATTGCAGGAATTATTTGTTCACCGTTTCGGCGATAATGCAGGAATTATTCCAGTTTCGGTAATATTACTATGATCTTACGGAAACGTTAGAGAAATGTAAGGGAAATTAATTAAAATATAATAAACATCAACAATTAAATGTTTATATATTTTGTTCATGCGTGAAAAATTGCATAATAATAATAACAATAATTATACAAGTTCGTATTAATACGAACTTTAATTTTAATCTTTCAATAAAAAATGATTTCCACAATGTACCATTTTTCTAAAAATGTATTAGTTATACCAATGTACTGAACATTATTAATAATATTCGTTTAAGAAAAAGTAGAGACTGTTTAGTTTACCATTTAGTCTCCTGTAAACTGGAGAGTTGAAGAAAATTACTTTTCTTTAAGAGTGTTACAAGTTTCCCGAGAAAAATATGTATATGAACATATTTTATTAAATATTTGAATAATTGAATAAAACAGTTCTTTTATGAATAAAGCTAATATTAAATGTGATAATCAATATTATTTGCATTAATGTCGAAGTACTGGGATTTATCCACATATCGGGACATTTACCTTACACACTTCGTCCACGGAGCGAATAAAATAAGCCACACCGAATATACTCCCAGTGATAGGATTTATTATGCTCCATATTCTTCGCCTCGGTTCACGCAAACTCCCCCTGAATCGCGTGAAACCGGCCTCACGGAATCGAACCTCGTAATTTTCAATCCCGTACGCGTCCCGGAACGGAAAGCCAATTCGGCGTCAATTTTCTACGGCTCGCGGCTCGCCAGCGTATTATAACCCGTGTTCCCCGATTTTGCGCCGCTGGAAATCGAATTCCTATGATAAAAGCCACCGTAAGGCAGCTTGGAAGTGAGTCATCGCAAACGGATAGCCCCGGGGAGCAAAATCGAGAGAATGTCCGTGGATGATGCAGCGCGAGGAGCAAGCGTTCCACCCCCGAGGCAGCGCGCGTGTTCCGCTCGCGCGGACTCTCGATCCGCGAACGTTCGAGGGTGGCCCCCGACAGATTAATTGTGCCATGCCAATTCCGCTCTGCGAACGTTTCTACTCGACCGCCACCCGATGAATGGGTTATTTCGTTATGCGGCTGCAGATTAACGCCGAGGGCTGGTCAAACCAGCGGCGTAATTGGCCTGATGCGCTGCAAAACGGAACCTCGTCAGCCTACAAACCTCGAAAAACCACTGCACGTGCTGATGTACACTCGGGCCAAATATCGATTGGAGTTACTGTCCATTTACCAACGTGGGGGGTGGCTAAGAGATAGGTACTATTTGCTACTGCAATTTATATTACGAGAATCACAGCAGTCTAATTACAGCGATGATCAAAAGGAAGTATAAAATGTCACTTTCAGATGGCTAAATGGTAAATTCAGGTTTTCCGCGAATGGCGACAGTGAGGAATAATTGCATAGGTATTCCAGAGTTACAAAAATGAGATTTTTCATTACCACCCAAAAAAACACAAGTTTTAATTGCTACAAAACGAAGACCCCCCCACCGCGAGCAGCTCAATTAAAAGTATAATTGTCCGTTTGTAGCTCAACCAGGGATTGTTCTCTGCGCTCGGTAGAATTCACAAATGAAATTCGAATTTCGTGTCTGTCTTAATTTCGCGAACAATTATTTCCGCAATTAACCACCTCTACACAGTTCCCAAATTCATTTCACTTTTCACCCGCTATCACTGTCGCGGGGATTGCGGAAGCAATCATGTTTTGCAAAAAGAATCTCTCTTCCGCGATCCTCAAGCTTATCGATCTCTCGATTAATGGTGCTGGAGCGACGAACGATCCCTCGCCGACGTCCGTGTCTTCCATTTCGAGGCAACGGGGAAGCTAATAAACCGAGAAACGTTCGTCCCGGGAGGAGTTACGAACGGGTGGAACGAGGGTGCGTGGCTGGTCGGAGAGCGAATCTCGTTTCGCGGCGGGAGCGCCGATCGACACTCGACAGCCGCGAACGAGAGACACTCGACACGAAAATGGAAAGCGCCGCGTGGGCGTTGTCCTCTTCGGGGCCCCCCTCGCGATCGCGATACATTCTTTTATCGGCGCGACCTCCCACCGCATTTACGCTCGCATGTGCATCCGGCTATCTGCCGGTGCATCTGCCGCAGATATGCATCATACGTATGTATAATACATACATGCATGAGCGCCGAGGAAACGAGTGCCAGCCACCAGGGGCGTAAGATTTATTCTCGCGCCTTGCCGAATTCGCCGAATGAATAATGCATCCAGCCCGACTATTTACACGGATATTTTCACTGCCGTTTAAAAAACAAACGTTCGCCCATAAACATTCCACGCGGACCTCCGTATCGCCTTGGCACGAATCTAGCGCTCGGGGTGGATGAATGTTGAGGAGACGAGGGAATCCGGACAACCCAGCGAACCGGTGTAATCCTCCAGCGCTAATTAATGAACAGAGGTCTGCCATTCTCGTTAGACGCAGAAGAGAGCTACTCGAAACCTCCATTTTATTCCACGACGGTGCTCGGCCACACGCTGTTAATTGGAGGACCGAAACACGAGCTTTTCGCGTTACGATTGTTAGTCGCTTCTTGGGAACACACCTTTTATCGATTGTCCACAGTATTTCCTATCCGTATGCCGATGTTGGTCACTGTTCTTTAAAGGGTCACATGTCCTTGACAGGTTGGAAAATAGGATAATTTTTGTGATTTTTTTTATATAGGTAAGGAAACGTTATGTTTGGGAATCAAGATGTACACATTGATATGTTTAAATTAGCAGTATTCTCTTCAAAAAGAAATTTGATATATTAAATGGTGCCATAGCAACCCTTTCTCTCAAGCGTATTTACGGCCCCGAAAATATCTCAGAGATTAATGTTGCAGGATTTTGAATAATTTTGCAGGAAGATTGTTAAGACTGTAATCTAGTACTTCTCGAGACAATTTTTCGATTAGTCTCTTCTTTTGTTCTGTATTAACAAAAGAAGATAAAACCTTGAGACTTAACACTTTGAGCAACTGCTACTACTACGTTTCAAAAAATACATTTTTTCAAAATCAACGCCGACAAGTACTAGATTACAGTCTTAAGAATATTCGTGCAAAATTTTATTCAAACTAGGGCTGGGACTATTTGTCGAATTTTTCGGTATTCGAATATTCGAATACTTCAGATGCTTAATTATTTGACGAATATAATTCGAATATCCAAGTATTCGAATACTTAAATATTCGAATAATATTCGAATATAGATTCATTTGTCATGATGAAATCTTGTAAGCTAATTTTAACCCACTTCATACCATACTATTCGAATACCTCAGTATTCGAATAATAACATTCGAATACACAAGTATTCGAATAGTAAATTATTCGAATAGTCCCAGCCCTAATTCAAACCGGTCTACTAATCCCTGAGATATTTTTGGTACCGCAAATGCTATAACTATGAGGAGGCTTTGGGAGAAGGGGTTGCTACGTCACCATTTCTTAAGATATCAAATATCTTTATGAAGAGAATACATATAATTTATACACAGCAAAGTGTACATCTCGACCTTTAAACATGGCGTTTCTTTATATGAAAAAGAAATCCTAAAAATGACCCTAATTTCCCATCTGTCAAGGGTGTGTAACCCCTTAGACTTAGAGAAATACAGGGACCGATGATATTCGTAGCGATCTCCCCAGGCTAGCCCGAGAATCAAGAATCCGCCCCAGGTCAATTGCATTCGACCCCCGTCCGATTATTTTCAAGATCGCGAAGACGAATCGCGCGGGATCGGAGGTCCCGTCGTCAAGATTATTCGTCACGGTGCCTCGCGGCGGTAATCGTTAACGTTCGGTCCCGTTTTCGACGGGGAACCGCCGACCAGTCTGACGACGGGCCCCTCCGGTCGTTCTTCATCCGACCACTGCCGGGGATGTCCAGAATGACACTGCTCGTGGTCCCGAAGCCACGAGCAAAGGTCACCCCGGGCACAGAACATTTCTGCTAAGCAGATATAACAAGGGAGATAAGCGTGAATCGCGAATGATTTACGGCGAGAACCAGCGCCCGGCGTTCCTCCTCGTTAAGATCGAACTCGAAACGTGTCACAGGATTTATCCCCGCGCGGACAAGCGTTTCCTGTCTTCGTGTCTCGGCCGGTGTTCGCTTGTTCTTACACGCAAGAGGTGTGTTGAAAGCAAAGGTGAGGCGCTTTCTCTTCGATCTATTCTGCCAAGTTGCGCTTCAGACGCCGATTAAAATAAAACGGAACGTATGGACTCTATAAGAACCTGGCCGAGTTAGCCAGATGTAAAGAACGTTTGCGATGGCTTTTTCAAAGACTTATAACCAGCCCCCGATATCTCTTTTCGCAGACCTCCTCTCTCATATACCTCGGGTGGCTCGGAAGCAATTTGAAAATCGTTCTATTATGCGTCCGACAATACGCCCTCGACCGAATTCGTATTCAGAAGAGTGGCCCCTCGCGTGCTCGATACCGAATTACGATCCTCGCCACGCCACGGCGGCGTGAAGGGGCATCGTGGAAAGAGAGAACAGCGAGGGCATTAAACGCTACGGGAACGCGAGGAACGAGAAATCGAGCTTCCAATCTCGTTGGATTCTCGTGCAGACCGAGAGGAGACGCTCCAGCTGAACCCGAAAGGTTTCTCGCACGATCCACCAGGATTCCTTTTACCCGTGCTTAGATGTAGCCGGGGCGAAACGGCGACGAATAGAAAGAGGAACGAGAGGAGCCCCTGCGAGGGAATTTCAGATTCGCCGATATCGAGCCTCGTGCACCGGGGATCCTCCGCCGGTGATCTCTCGTGATCCGCTCGCGGAGTGGCTTAACGCTTTCTTTTCGATCGGCCAGATATTCATTGGCACTGGAGGTGTTTCACCAAATCGCCAGGCGGGTTATAGAGAGGTTGCGCGGAGAGAGTAACTGCTCGTTTAATCCACGATTCAATTGGGACTAGATTCTCCCGCCTAATTCAGGGTTTCGCAAACTTTTCTGAGTCGCGATCCCTTTTTATAATATTCGTATAGGTAAATTTAATACGGTAAAGAAAACACATTAACGCTCGGTTGTCACACCTACTTTTTCGAACGGCGTTGTCACACTGGGTCAATTTGACCCTGTCAATTTTCAATCAGTTGTTATTTAAAAACTATTTGTGTGTCATTAAAGTGTCATCATGCATAAAAAAAATTTGAAGCAATAAGAGTTCCGACAAAAAGGTTTTTTGTTAAAAAAAAAACGCAGGGTCAATTTGACCCAGTGTGACAACTGAGGGTTAAAAAAAGGTATTTCAAAATATAATTCTAACTAATAATATTTTTAAAAAATGTATAAAACTGTGGCCTCCCCCAGAAAACACTTCGCTCGTAGATAAACAAGAAAGATAGTTTAGTGAAAGGTGTAATATACTTTTATTCTTAATAAAGACTTTGATTCGATAAAGCGAACGAACTTTCGCACCTACCTAATATAAATAAAGAGAATACATACATGGACATTCCCTGTTTTTCCCTTTACTCTTCATTTGTCGTAGACATAAAAGAGCTTTATAAAAAGTCTGTTTATAAGATGGGACTTGTCCATTCGTGTTGCACAAAACAGTAATGGGTGCCGGTTCAGAAATTGCAATAAATCGCTCATTTGTTATCGGATTTGCATAAAACGCGCACCAAGCAATTTTTTTACGTATATTACAAGTCGTAACTCAAACACTGTCAAAATTGGAGCTGCGCCCCTCTTGCCGCAAGGTCCTGAATTTGCATTTGCAGCGTGCAACCGCGAATGATCCTTGGACGTAGTCAAAGATATACAATAACAAATGCTCCGAGATGATTAACGTCCAATATTCGCCCACGTGGCAGGATCACCCACAACCCTAGCAACGTTGTTCCCCTTTTCAAGCTAAAATACTGTTGCAACGCCACATCAGTATTACTCACCGCCCGATTTGCATGAGAAAAAACGACGCACGAATTTCCTCCGATAGCAGCACCGGGCCGTTGGCGGTCGTCCCTCGTGCATTACTCACGGTTTATATGCAGATACGGGCGAACGGCGAGCGCGTATCGCGTTATTATTTGCGCGCCGCGTTTCGTTGTTATGTCTTATTGCGAACGGAGCGGACGTGGCCCACCTTAAAGGCCTATCTTGTGCATGGACGTTCGCTGTTTACGTCCCGACCCCCGATTCTGTTCCGGCCCGAGAATTGTGGGTGCACATTGAAATCGTATTTGCGTGCGCGTCGTTTATCCAGCACAGTGAAATACTGAGTTACACAGATCGCTCGTTTCGGTATCGAACCGACGGAGGTAAACGGCGCTTTATTGTGGCCAGGCGAGATTACATTTATGGGGACCGTGGTGCTTTAAAGTACCTTCGTGGAAACCCAATATATATTCTACTTTCATTGATTTCTGTTTGACAATATTCGGGAGATTTTGGATTAGATGATGGGGATGATTTACGGGCAACAATTGCCAGAAATCGACGCGAACTCGCGGTGAAGTTCGAAGTGTCTCGAATATTTATTCTTCAAACAGTCTGTAAGAGTAACGCAGAGATATTTAATAAAATAAATATTAGAGCAGTGATTCCCAACCAGTGGGTCGCGAAGTGTACTATTTTTATTTGGCGACTTTTAGCGCTTATTTATTTTAATTATTACGTTAGAATTATATTCTGAAATACCTATTTGTAACGTGTTTTCTTTGCGTTATTAAATTTACCTTAACTTATATTTGGGGGAGGGGAAAATTATTTGAGTATTATAAAAAGGGATCGCGGCTCAAAAAATATTGGGACACACTGTGCTAGAGAAAAGGGCGACGTTTCGACTCTGAAGTCGTTTTGTAACTTTCTCTAAATTCCTCCCATGCCCCGTTAAAAACGTTCCATCAGCGCCCGCCGAGGAAGGCTGCCTTCGAAAAGAAAACTCCTGACAGAGACGGAGAGGAACGTGGAAATCGTTTGCGTTCGACGGGCACGGGGAGCGCGCAAATTACAGCCAGCAGACTGGCAGAATAAACTTCGCGGGCCGATCGAGAAAACGATCAAAACGTTCTGTTAGGAACAACAGCACCGCCCCGGTGCTTGTGTTTTAGCCCGCTTCCGCGGAAATAAAATATCGAGCGTCCGACCATTACTCGATAAATATACACTGGCTAGGAACTGGCACAATAAGACGTAAATTACGTCCGCGTAATGCCTGCCGCGTCATTAAAATACTCTTCGACGGGGGGGCAGCGGCCCACACGCTCCTCGTCCCAGCTGCACACACGAGCATCGGGGGCCATTAAACGTGTGCACTCTGTCCGTACGCACCGAAGTAACGCTAAGGCGAGTCGAAGGTGCGAACATTTCTAATTACATTCACTCTAAGGTTCCTCTCTGCCTCTTTTTTTCCGTCCCTCCTCCGCCCGCCCTCCCCCGTCACGCTGGCATTAGGATGCAAAAGGTTAATGGACCTTCGTTTCCTGGTGATGTAACGGGTTCATTGTAATGTTCCATACGGGGAGTGGATTCTTTTACCTGGCGCAACGCGGATGGCTTTTTTCAGACCCTCGGTTGCTCAGGCTTAATTGAAATCTTGATGAGGTTATATGATAGGTATGTAGCAGGGTGGAGCTTGAAAGGTAAAAAACGTCTTACTACCCTGATTTGTTCCTTTAGATATACAAACAGTATATAAAAACTTTGGACAATACATTCCTATATTTAGGGGCAGCTGAAATGAGTCAAAGATTATAGAAATTATGAAAATTCAATTGTAATTTATACATTTACATTTGCATTTATGTTTGATTATTTGTTCAGGCCTTTCACACGTCTAGCAGCGCCAAAAATGCGCTAAAAGAATTTTTTTAGTAGGGATAACAATAGAAATTAATAAAAATGAATAGTACACATTGTTTATTGGTATTTAAACTTTATAAAAAAATTTAGTTCACTTTATTTTTAAAAACGTTACTATATAAAAAATCACGTGATCCACAACACTAAGAAAAAAGTTGCTCCACGGTCGGCATCATATCTCCAGTAAATGTTGATCGATTTGCAAAATTTAAAAAACAATCTTGTAAAATAAAGTTGTAGTTATAGTCTGTCGAGCCGGAATTTTGTATTTCGAAAAATTTAGCAATTTATGGCAGTTTAAAGAAAAGTATGCGTTTTACGTCATAAAGTTTACAGTTTAATTATTTTTATAAAATTTTTAAATCAAAATATCAAAAATCCGGCTCGATAGACTATAGAGAAAACGATTTCCAATATTTTAAAAAAACATTGCACATTGGACATTTCACTATCACTGAGCTACCCCCAACTATATGTAGATCGATTTTACTTTTTATAAAAAGGAACAAATTGAAATGGTAAGATCATATTTTCATAGTTGAAAAATAAGCTCCACTCTACTATGTTGCATTTCTTTTACAGCAATATTTCTGTATCCAGGTATTCGATATATTAATGGTTCAAATGGATATCATGTAGAAATTAGAATATCGCAAGTTGCTTTCGGAATGAAGGTGGCTAGGCTTTGTAGACAGAAACTACGCAAGATCCTGTATCCAAACAGCTGAAGGCGGTTAGGCTGTGTACATCGAAGTAGAAGCGGACGCTATACGCAGACATTTCTATTTGCTACACACTTAGGGAATTCAATGCCGGGATCCCGGCTGTTTTTTTTATTCTAAAACTCCCGGGATTTGATATATCAAGTTATAACTTATCCCGAGAATTTCGCGAATTTTTAAAAACGTAAATTACTTTATGAACAACTGAAATATATAAAAATGGAATCCAAAAATCAGTCGGGATCCCGGGATTGAATTCCCTATACACACTGCACCGAAGGATGAGAAGAATTTCACCAAACCAAAATTCCCAGCTGACCGGACTCGCAGTCTCAACAAATTTCCATATTGGACACGGTGGGGACGTGACCGGCTTTCCTCCGGCGGCTTTCGATCAGCCGGAATACCTGCGGCGGCATTAATTAACACCAATTTTGTCACGCGTGTACGGGAGTGCACGCACGGCCGTTATGAAGCGTACGTTGCACGCAGCCGATGTGGTCTCCTCGACACCTCGCCAGAACACCGTGGCAGCCTTTCATTGCTCCGGGATAGAGATGGGATCAAGCTGCATTTATATAGCCCCCGACACCTTGGGAAATTGAGGCCCCTAGTACGCTAACACAGGTGTTACCAGCATGGTAAAACACTCGGCCGTGATAAGACACTGGACAAGTCGCTTGTAATACAGTGAACTCCGCAACTCCATAAAGCAGCCTCGCCCGATACAATCCACCTTCGTCGCTGACAAAACTCGACCAAGTTCAAGGTTTACATACACGCTGCCGACCAAGTTCAAGCTCGAAGCCCGACCTCCCCTCAGCCTGGAATCCAATCTCATAGCTGGCGGATTCGCTCGAAATTTCACAGTCGCGGGCCGATTGTTCGGAATCCGCAAATCAATTACCAGCTTGATCCCATCTCTAGCGGACCTAACCGTGGTGTACATACGTAGGTACGCGCATACGTGTGTCGTATTATTTATAGAAGCCCGAGAGCCACGGAGTCTGATAGGCAATCAAGGCAGGGCGCGTGTGCAGCATTCCGCGGCTGAGTCACCAGTCGTACATAAACCAGTCCTCTGTACAGCGACGATACGTCGTAATAATGGTAAACCTTCCGCCATTGTTTACGTCTATCGTCGGATCATCCGCGGACCTCTCACCTGGCGGATGCATCGCCGATACATGCGCGACGATCAGATACCACGGGCCCGGACAAATGCGGAGATTTATCGTGTGAACCATCCTGGATACCGATGTTCAGGTCCCACCCTTTCGATATCCCTTCGCTGGGACAGTCACGACGATGACAGGCTGATTCGCGCTCAATCATTCGCGTGGCTGGTCTTCGTGAATTCTTGAGGATCGGAGCATGGTGCACGCGTGCCAAAGTTTGCGCGCGAGGGACTTTAAGATACTATAAGGAAAGTTATGAAGTCTTTTTTCTGTAGGTACTAGATCGAGTTCGTGCAAAGACTAGAAGTAGGTTGACAGAGGAGGATTATAAAGAAGGCTAAAAATAAGAAACATGTTTCTTTTAAAGTGGGTCCTAGATATTAAATTACATCCTTTATGGTTAGGGTTACTATATGGTATCCAAAAGGAGGACATGCCCTCCTTTTTTTTTTACTGAAACGCAGTGGCCTCCTATCACCTAAAAATCTCCTCCTTTCTCGTTTTATCCACAACGACAAAATTCCATCACTATTTATCAGATCCAAAAATAAAAGAGATGAACAATCTGGGGTGAAATCGTTTGAGAAGGAGGACGTTGTAACATAAAACCCAATTTTAGGTATCAACGTTTATTATTTGAGAAATCATTAATGTTTAGCTATGAGGTACATATTCAGGTCTCAAATAGGGAGTAAACATTAATGTTTTCTTGTATAATAAAAGTTTATATCTCAAATTGCGTTTTCTTTTACGTCGGTCTTTTCAAACAATTTCAGACTAGCTTGTCCACCTTTTTTATTTTCGTATCTGGTAACCCACGGGTGGGACTGTATGGATGGGACTGTAAAATGGGTGGGACTGTATGGACGTTGGAACTGGTGAAAGTTTGGCAACTTTTGCGAACCGTTAATTTGATTAATGCGAGATAATGACAATTTGGGAAACTTTGATCCAGGCGGCCGATTAATCCTCCCCGTCGTTAATCATCCCGAGGATCTCCCGAGACACGTCCACTCGCTGACACGCGGTGGTATCGCGATGGAAGTCGGGAGATACGGTCAGAGAATCGGGATTTAATCCCGAACACGTCGATGAGACCGATCAAGATCCGAGCGCGGCTTTTATATTCATTCAACGCCGCCCAACGGCCATCGATCTTCCTATTGACCGTTTCAATCGTAATCCCCGTATCGGGAGTAGCCCATTGTCCAGAGCGTGCCACGAATATTTCACATTCGAAAAGATGACTCGGTGCAACACCACCTGCGAGTTTTTCCAACGATCCCCGCGAAACACCGAGCAACAGAGTCTGACCTTTCCCGATGCGTTTCCATTTCCAGCATCCTCGAAGAGTTAATCCCGAACCGAGTTATAAGCACGTCCTTAATCCGCCGTTACTTTCTAATAAATTTTCAATCCTCTTACAATTAGGCAACTCTCGAGTCTGCGCCCGTCCTGTTAATTCGTGTTCAGCCTGTGAAAACGAACAGACCGGAGGAGGCAATCAATCAGAATCCTTTCAGCATCCTGGGACGCGTTTGTTCTCGGGCCGGGGTTCATAAATTTCAAGATTAAAGGCGTACCCGGGTAGGCCAGCGGGTAATTAAGGGTAATTTTAATTGGCTCTAAGTGGGCGAGGCTAAACGGGACGAGCGTGCCTTCCGCGAATCTGCATTTCGATTGCGTGAGCGTACCAGGATGCTGCAGCACAGCCGCTGCACCTGCCATAGACGGGCGCGGCGGAGGCAAACGGGACGGCGGTAATGTCGGCTGAGTTATTTTCGGTCGGTCGCAGAAACTCGCCGCGCTGCAGAGGAGCGTCACACTGTCTGTTCGCGGGGGCACACGTGCCAGCGGCTAATGGCTCATTCAAGCCAGGCACCGTGAAAATTGAAATCAAAGAGCTCGCGTGCTGGCCATTTCGGGAGGCCACGCGGGAATCCGCGCGTTTCCGTGCCCTGTCCGCAGGCATTCCCGTCTGTCACGGCCGTGCACGTTCATTTTGGCCGTGCGCAGGTTCGAAGACCCACGGGTCTCGCTGAAATGTTGCGCTTGGAAGCCTGGCTCCGAGATCGTCACGCGGCTCTCAGTGAATAACGAGATTTTCCTCTGTTTAGTTCGCGGTGAAAATAGGGTAGATGTACCATTTGTGGCCACTTTAAGGATTTCCGTACCATTCACAGATACATAACTTACAAAAGAATACGTACACAAAAGTAAAGAATATATCGGTGTAATAAAAAATCTACAGATAATTGAAATATTCTACGTTGAACAATGTTTTAAACATAATTATTTAAAAAATCATTATATTATCGTGCCAGACTGTTTTGCACCATTTGTGGCCACTAGAGTACCATTTTTGGCCAGCTGGCTTTCCATTTGTGGCCACTTATAGAATTGGTCTATAAGGCCAATACGAAAGACCCACAGTAAGACTTGTAGTTTTTAATTTATTACAAGTGTTCATTACTGAACAAATAATACAACACTTGCTGCACAAAAATAATATTAACTGCCAATATCCATTTTACTTTTTCTTTTGGTAGCGACAGGTTTTGCTTTCTCTGTTTTTTCTTATTCCTTTCTTCTAACTTTATGGCTTTAATCTTTTTATTTTCTTCTATTTTTGCTAGCCTGTTTTCTTTATTAATTCTGAATAACCTATTTCGGGGTCATATCGTTTACTCCATTGCGCTTGATGTTATGAGACATTAAACATATTTGTTGAAATTCAATAGGTTAAAAGTTATTTTGTAAAGCCGATTTTTTGTTTCTCAGCTAAGTAAATGATTATGCTCTATGATGTGTACTCTCTCTAGTCTATTAAATTTAATAAAACGCCCTAGTTTTTCAATATTTTTTGGTACATAATATAGGGGAGACCGGGGCAGGTTGTAACACGGGGTAAATTGTAACATAAGTAAAATCTTTTGAACGACAAATCTGGTAACCTACAGCATTCGAGAGCTGCTTGACAATATTAGCACCGTCGGTTTTAGTGACACAAACGAGCGTTATGTATTCATTTTGTGGTTATAGCCCAGAATTTTAGTTTTTAGGTTACGTAAGTAAATGTTGTCTCAGCACTTTTATTTCAATTAACCGGCATTAGAAACCGTTTGAATTTTTGCTTCTTTGTCGCAAACGAATCAGTACACATTGGTTTATAATAATGTATACGCATTTTAGTGATTTGATGTTTAGTTTCTCGTTTCCTGAGATAAAACGCAAAAATTCGACCTCGGGGTAAATTATAACATGTTGCTATACTTACTCCACTCCAAATGGTGATAAAGCAAGCTATTTGCTGACACACCGGAAAAAGATGCTCTAGACGAACAACAGAACAATCGAGAATCCAAAATGTAGGAAAAAAAGTATAAAGGATAAAGTAAAGAAAGCGAAGAAGAAGATCTTGATAGAATCAGATGAATAAGCAATGATTGTTTAACTCGTGTATATCAAATGTTTAATAATGATCGGTGTTTTCATTTATATCTTTTAGAAACGTTTATTTGTGTTCATATTTGTATTTAAATAAGTAAAACAGATGTGTTACAATTTACCCCAGGACTGGGGCACATTGTAACAAAGATTCAGATTTGTTTAAGATGATGTCAGATGTTAACAGTCCAATATTTTGTCACGTACTTTCACGCAATCAGTTCACCACACATGCAAGTAGTAAATCACGGAAATTATTTCCTGATTGAGGAAAACACTGTCGAGAAATAACTGTGTAAACTTTTTTTGTTACAATCTGCCCCGGTCTCCCCTACCATGATCTAAAATGTTCCCACATGTTTGTGGTACAGTACCGACCAAAAAAACTAAAAAAGAATTAAAGAAAAGCGAAAGAAACGAAAGTGCAAAAGAAGCAAAGAAAAGAAAAGCTAAAAGACAATTAAGGGGTATTTGGGTAAGGGGTATTTTTCAGAAAAAATTAAATTGAACTTTAGAAGAATTTTTTCGCTAAGTATTGTATAATAATTTTACAATAATTGGGTATTGTACGATAAGTTGCTAATGAAAATGCCTACTGACCAAAAATGGTTGTACCGTGGACTGTTTATGGCCATTACGTGGCCACAAATGGTACAATTCCATTTTCGATGTACCATTTTTGGTCAGAGCCTAATTCCAGTAGAGTTTAGGTTATATCGTTGAAAATCTTTTTTAATTCTCAAAAATATTTGTTTTTTAATATAAATACGTATAAAACATCATCCATACTCTTGTTAAATACAGTAACTAATCGTTTTCTTACCAGTCGTATGCTAAGCACCATTTGCAAGGATGTGGAAAGTTATCAAAGATTTGCACATTCACGTATGATTATTAAATAAAACGGGACAACAAAACAGTAGAAAGTAGTAGAAATGGTGCCAACACAACCCATCCTTAGACAGCTTCAGTCATTGTAATGAAAGTAAACTTAGAATACTTAATATATCGAAATAAATAAGACAGTGGCCACAAATGGTGCAGTGGCCACAAATGGTACATCTACCCTAGCTCCCTATACCTAGATACCATATCCCTGACCTACCAGCTACGTTGTTACTCTGAAAATTCTTCGAACCTTATGCTTTCGTCTCAATCTAAGCTAAGTAAAGCTGTCATGCTAAGTTCATTGTAAAATTAGTTCCGCTCCAGTTCAATTACACAGAGATCTGTCAGTACTAACGAAAGTATGCAGTTATTCAGAAGTGCCAGGGGTTTCCTCAATGTCACGCTCGCTGAAAATAGTGATCGATGGTTCAAGAATAGATCGCCGGGGAGAAAAGCGACATTGAGAGGGTGAGACGGTTCGCAAAAAGAGAGGCGCGACGGCGAGGGAGGATTAAAAATGGCCAGCTTAAAAACAGCCGGTCCGCTCACGGAGGTAAGTAGACAGCGTGAGCCGACGGCGGGGATTTTTCCAGACTCCGATCCATCAGAGATCTCGAGGAAACACGCGATCCTCTGAGGTCTGGCGCAACCACGATATACACGAGCGTGACGTGATACCGGATCCGCCTCCGGTTGGACGTCCAGAGTATCGCGTCCGAGGCAATTCAGCTCCGCCACTCGGTTATTACCCAGAGTAACTTCTCGTATGTCTCCACTCTCTCACCCCCGTTTACTTTGTCTGCATTCGACCCCGCGCTGCGAGCAAATCGACTCGGGGATCCTGGCCCACCGATCGTACGAAGCGAATCCATGTGTTTCTTTCAAGTTCAAAAAAATGCGACAAAAAAATAGCACACTGTGTAATTTTCTTAATTTTCGCATAAGAAATTGAATACTAACAGTTCTCGTATTACGAACGAGTTTCAGTCAACAATTGATTGCACATGTTCAGGGTAAACACTTCTGTGTTGCCTACTGGCTTAAGGTACAGCTGAAAACGTAAACATTAGTGGTGACCGCTGCGTCAAAATGATAGCACACCTTCAAAGTTTTCCCTCTCCAGTTACTGCTAAGTCGTCAAACTGTTCATACAGGCAAATATTTAATACTCTGCGTGTTTCAGTATAGAAATTTATTGAAATTAACGACAATGGGTCGTGGTAAAAGATTGAGTGAGTGTGAAATAGTAACAATTCAAAATTTGCGAAAAGAAAATTGTTCCATCGGCAAGATTGCGAAATTGTTAAATCGTAGTTGTAAAATTATATACAATCTTGTAAGAAATGGAGAGAAAAATGGAAAAAAGAAAAGCACATGACGTCCAAAAGTGACAACGGAACGTCAACGACGTGCGATTTTAAGGGTTGCGTCAAATTCTGTTGCTACTGCAAGAGAAATTGCAGCAGAAACTGGAGTAAACACAAATGTACGTAATGTACAGCGTATTATAAAAGGCTGTAAACCACCGCTAACGAAGCGACATAAAGAAGCTCGGTTACAATTTGCTGAAAAATATATTCATTGGAGGGAAAAATGGCGGAGAGTTATTTTTAGTGACGAAAAGAGATTTACGTTAGATGGACCAGATGGATATCGATGTTATTTCCATGATTTGCGTAAAGAAACACACATTTTAAGTCGTCGACAAGCAGGTGGTGGAGGAGTAATGGTGTGGGCTGGAATTGGGTACTATGGGAACACTGAAATTAAGTTTATAAGTGGAACAATGAAGAGTCCAAATTATATTACTTTTATAGACGAACAGTTGAAGAAACATGCAGTAGAGAGTGGGGGCCCTAACTATATTTTCCAACAGGACAATGCAAGTGTTCATACAGCAAAGGCTGTCAAAGAATACTTTCGACAGCAAAATATAACAATTTTAGAATGGCCAGCCAGGTCGCCGGATTTGAACATTATTGAAAATTGTTGGGCGCAATTATCGAGATCAGTATATGCGAAGGGAAAACAATTTCAGACAAAATCAGACGGATTTCAACTGGATATCGTTAAGCCGAAAATTTGTTAAAAAATTATTTAAATCTGTACCAAAGCGTTTAATATCAGTTATACAAGCAAAAGGTGGAACTACAAAATATTGAAATAATTTTTTTCTGTACATATTAAGTATTTTAAGAGAAATTTGCTATCATTTTGACGCGCCGATTTGTCGTTATTATTCAATAAATTGTAAAATAAAATTATTCTTTTATTCTTATTAAACACTATAATCGTCAAAAGCAGTGCCATATATTGTTCCAATAGTTGAAAAAACTTTTATTCACATAGTGTGCTATCTTTTTGCCGCGGAGTGTAGTAGTCTGAAGGAAGCTCGTACTGGAATAATTTCGAGGATAAGATGAAGACCTAATTTGTCAACTTTGCCTCATCTTCGATCTGCGGTACCAAAGCTTCGATGTCCAATCACGAAGACCGAGGTTCGAGAATGTCGCTATTATATTTATTACAGGGAACTACAGAGAATATCGATACCTTCTGATACCTCACGATACACGAAATAGAACCGACTCGGGCTGGAAATACATACCGCGGAATATTTCGCGCGGAGAACATTGCAACGCGAGGGGGATTATTCTGCGGCTCGAGCGTTTCAGGCAAAGCTGCTCGCTCTAGGCGTGCTTCCACAGAAATCATAATCGCGACGGAGGGCAATCAAAGCGTATCTGTTGCAACCGGTAAATTAACGCTGTTCGCGGAGCAGAGAGCTCGATGAAGATAGCGGAGCGAGAGAATCGTTTGCTGAAACCGGCGCGGGAGTACTGTTAATGAGTTTAATCGCGGAACTGTGATTTCGCTGCCACCGATCCTAATATTATGGTTACGTAATGACGTTTTAGTTTTGTTAAGGTAGGTACCGTGAAACGCATACGTTATCGGCCAAGAGGAACGGTTCTCCAGCAAGCAGTTGCCCCGCGTGGTAATCAAGACAGATGGAAACGGAATCGCGAGGAGAGATTAGCAATTACGCCGGCACGAAAGAGTTAACGAACACCTTTCTGCATCCACGGAATAATAATACAATTAGCCCGCTCTACGAGCACGATAGAGCAGACGCGTTCTCTCGATCCGCCGTCATTATACCCCCTCATTATACGCGACTCCGGGATCCTCCTTCTCCGAGAACGGAACGAGAACAGACTCGTAGGAGGTCTGATGAATTATCGCGGACCATTTCGGACAAAATCTGCCCGGTTCTCTGCGCCGCGCAACTCAGCCGCGCGCCAAGAGAGACGCGCGTTTATTATTCATCGAGAGACTGCCCGCTCCTGGAGTTCACGCTGCGGAAAACTTCTCCGCGAGATGGATAGAGTGTAAATTGTAAATGGTTCAACTTCCAGTGGAGGGTGAACGTTGCTAACCCATTTGCGAAACTTCCAACGAGATAAATAGCAATTCCGCGGATAAATAATCAGTGATTTTTAAAGTGGCATCGTTGATGTGGGCATTAGCTCGAGCATGAATTATGAACGCAGCGGGACGCTTAATTTGTAACGAAGTGTAACAGCGGAAACTTATAACGAAGATGGAATATCTAAGCTTGATTGAGAATAAGGGAGGCTGGGGCAAGTTGATATATTTTGCAGTTTTCAATTTTTCTCATTTTTGTTTCAATTAATTACTCAATAACAAATATGGTAAGATAAATGAAAAAATATTATTCGGTATGGGACCATTTACCCAGTCATAAATATCCACAGCGAGAAATGAATTGGATTCCATTGCTGCGCAATCCACTTTCGTAAATCTCTCGATTTTTATGGGGGCCGCGATCTCGCATCGACGAAATTACATCTGGAAGTATTAATCTCAAGATTTATAAGGGACGACGCTGGCAGCGCTAGAAGGGGCCGAATTCATAGTTCCCCTTATTATAGCATACGTCTCCTAATAAACTTCCATCCCGCTTTATTGCTAGCTTGTTGAATACGCCGGACGTTTTTTCATTGTGATTTATTGCTCCCGCTTCCGCTCACTGTTGCGGAAATATGGTGCTTCAAAGTCGGCAGAAGCAAAAGTTTATAAGATATATCGAACGACGAGGAATATCAAGTTTCACTAACAAAATCACTTTCTGATTTTGAAACGGGAAGAGAGTCGATGTAAAGTGGAAATAAATTATAGAAGATACATTCAATGAATCCCCATTCAGCATTTAATCGCCCGACCTCGTTACTTCGACACGTTCATTGTCTCGCTTAAATACCCGAAGCGGCTTGGTTATGCGCACGAGAAATCCTCCGCTGGTCGGGCTTTCGAGGCAAGACACTGAAATGCACTAAGATCTCGTGCGACCAGTCGGTCACGCCACCGTATAAAACGACCTCCGAGATTTATAGATCAAGAAATAATTGCCCTCAATATCGTTGCGGTGGCGGGACGTGAGACGGGAACGGAATCGTCGTCCGTGTGCCACGAATCGAAACCACCGAAGCAAACCTGTCGAACGCATTCCCATCAACATAAATAACAAAATGAAAGTAAACACTACAAAAATCACACCGGCCATTTAAAGAAGAAAAACAGGCAGAGGAGCTGCGCAATACTGAGAATTCTCGAGCATCACATACTCTGTAAAACGACTCCCAATGTGCATTTCGTGCCACTAGGGTAATTCCGGGTGAGACGGCCTTTCGCATAGACTGCAATTTTATTTTTATTTTTTTAAATGTATGATTATTTTTTAATTCAATTTTATATTATTTATCTAAATGTATTTCATTTCCGAAATATATTTTTGTCCTTTATAAACCCACTAAATTTACGGTGTACTGATTGTTTTAAAAATAGTAAGCCATCTCTCCCCGACTACCCTATGCAAAGTAGGTATTGTACCTACGTTCATTTCGAGCGAATGTAAAATATCGATCGTCAATTTGTAGCTGATACGGTATCAGTGATACCTCAACGAATCCTGAGAGACAACCCAAAATCCGATCCTCTGCGTATCAAATTATCGTTCACGGTGAAAACTAGATCCAGAGGATGGAGATACACCGGCTACAACATGGAACATGGACAGACATCACAAACTTCCGTGTACGTTGAAGTTTGGGAATCTTCTGGGACGTTAAGTTTCAGCTTCGCTCCATCACCAGCACAAAGGACCGTAATCTAAGCCAAGGTAACGAAATATTTATCTGAAATGCGAGAGCATGAAAGGGTAAACGTGGCGGTGACAATCTAACTTGGAAAGGGGACGAAAGGGGACAAAGAAGCAGATGAATGGACAGATATCTAAATTAACGGAGGAACGCGCACGCCCGTGGACGCGAGAACGTGAAATGGGAGCACAAAGGAAAAGGAGGATGGACGGATGACACGAAGATAAATAGATGAAGCAGAAGGCAGAGAAGAGACCGGCATTATTAACGCAAGAGGAGGCCTCTTTACAAAGGGAACGATGAAATCAGAGCTCCGAAAATCAGTCAAGATCCAATCTCCTAGCTGCTGTCGATCTCTCTATTCCCAAATCTCAAGCTTCTCACACTTTTCATCCCTCGACACGCGATTCTAACCGACACAGTGTTCTAACCACGCGAGCGCATATAAAGAACGTCCACGCCAACATTCCATCTATCAAGAATTAGAAAAGAGTCTAATTGTCCGGCTTCGGATTCCGAAGATTCCCGCGTTAGCGAGGATGCTTCCCTTAAAGCGGCCCAATCCCTTTCCCATTTGTTGCTTGGAATTAATTTCACGCTCGAAAAAGCAAGAACGATCGCGAGGATACTTTGCATTCCTCTCCCGGTCGAACAGACAACAAAGGCCGGGGGTTTTACGTGAATGGAAACCGAAAAGCGGGCAAGGAGTCGAGGATGAATAGAGTACCGCGATCGTATCTAACAAATTTATTCCGTCTTCCAGGCGCATCGACGAACAATCTCGATTTCCTGCGCACCTACTCCCGTTTCGTCTCGCGTTTCATCCCCCTCGCGAGGATGAAACGGGAAAATCGAGTTCCTCCTTTTACGGGATCGATTGGGTCTGGTTTTACGCGTCCCCCGTCTAATTGGAGCACCGTCTCGCGTAACTTCGGGATAGCTGCGTCGAAATTTCCTCTAATATCCCCTTCGTTCTTGTGGGACGCGCGTGTGTGGGCCCGGGTATCGAGCTAACGAACACAGATGGGCCCGCGGGTTTTCTGGTCGGCCCTGCGAGCTGAGATCAGATGCTAATCCCGCTAATCCCATTAGGAAACAAAGTCCGAAACCAGTTTACTGAAAGAGGGACAGCACGAAATGTTGTAGACAGCGGATATAGTGGGTTAAATCTCGTGAGATAAAGGACCGAGGTGGGGCGGACCCTGTTTCTGGAATTCGTGGTGAAGCTTCTTTTCAACGTCCAGTTCCCTGGGTCCTATTCAAACGCCATTCTAATATCTGTGTAGCATTCCGCTCGCGTGTTCACGTTTTCAGAATCAAACGATAGCGTGTCCTTCAGGGGCGGGTTTGGAGATTTGGCGTCTCTGGCTTTGAAATATCATCGAATATTTTCATTCAGAACAGATGAGACAATTTTAAAATTCATTCAATATGATATCTCACATATAAATTATTGCTAATTTGCTACATGAAAAAACTGAACTGTTTTTAAAGTTGTCTGAAGTTTCTGTGTTTAAGCCTTTTTCATTTTTCTGCTCCCAAAATTTACCGCCCTACGTTGCAGCCTACTTAACCTATACACACGTGCATTGTCATTCATGAATGTTAGGGCAACTGCTGTATTTTCAGAAAATGTGATAATCGGTAAAGATCGAATACCTTTCACTGCTTTTAATGTGAAATACCGAATGATGTAAAATTTGTCAGAGTATCTTCAATAAATGTGAAATGTTTTTATAATTGTTTTACACAGAGTAAGTGTCCTGCTACTTATATATAGCAGTGCAACTAGAGAAATCTTATGTTCGCAGCAGAAAGCAAATTCTTTCATTCTTCTTCCTTATTTCCTTTATGTTCTCGTAATGCGAATATTTGTGACTGCTCGCTGAAAGGGTAGGAATTGAATCCTTGAAGTCCTGGATAATGTTAAGAACAAAGTCGTTGCGCTGGCTAGGATGCGATTTTCCTCGAAGATTTCGTAACGAGCTTCCTGGAAGAGGCTCTACGTCGAGTGCCTTGAACCTTCCACGGTGCACTTCCAGAAGAAAACCGGTAGTCGTAATTCCAGTATCTCCGAGTGTCACTGACTAGGCCGAGCGTTATCGTCCAGACACTGCAAGACTCGCTGAGAACAACCTCGAGGATGAGCAGAGGCGCTGGGGCTTCGCACGGCAAGCCAAATTCATCGTCTGTAAATTCTGAAATGGGAAATCGAATCCTGCCAACGTTCGACCATTTGTCCTATTGGTAGCCCTCTTTTAACGTGCACCGACCTTAAGAGGGTTAAAAACAACTAATATTTATGATTTTTTTTCTAAAAATTCTATTGTTAATATTGGATTAAACTTTTTTGAGATGTAAGGAGGCATCTTTAAGCTTGCAGAATATTTTTATATCGATCCTTCTTATTATTTATTAATTATTGTGGTAAATATGTAACACTGAACCTAAAATTTTAATTTTAGTTTTTGTTTATAATACTTTTTTCATCGATATTAAATATATCTAAGGAAAAAAGATACTGTTTATTTCAAACGCTATACATTTTAAATTAGAGTCAATCCCAGAGGAAGCTATCAAACTTTAAGAAATTATTCTTTTTTATGGAATCAGATGACTGTGATAAGTGCGTACCACGTCACGTTAACAGGAGTTACATAATTAACACAATAATTAATAAATAATAATTATGATAAGAAGGATGGATATAAAAAGAAGTCTGCCTCGTTATATCCCAAAACAGATTAATCCAATATTAACAGTAGACTTTTTAAAAAATAACCCATAAGTATCTGTAACTTTTGGGACTGTTACACGAAAATCCCCCTTAAATCGACTTTCCACCAGTTTAAAAATGATCGCACCGACTCTGCATAACTGCGCAACACATGGCGAAGTGTGGATTGCGACGAAGTTTTCAGAATTGTAAATGTGTAAGTCTGTAGGAAGAATCCTTTGATAGCCCAGACTTTAATAGCAATCCATGATTGGTAGGGACAGTCGTCCAGGAATGAAAGATCTGGATTCCAGCATTCACTCTACAATCTGATCAGCCAATTTCCAATGTTAACTCCCCCGCATAGCTGAAATCGCCCACAGTGAGAACGAATTGCATGACCTGAATTCAAGCCTGAAACCAGCAATTCGATGCACTGTCACTTCTCCTCTCCGTTTAATTCGCTACCCTTGATATCAAAGATAAATCTGCGAACCTGGAACTTCGTCGAATTACTCGCAAAGCTCACAAAGTGATAACGCTTTCCACCTCGTCCTAGCAGAGTAACTCAGTATTGCTCTATAAATTCCCACACACAATGAACCAACGCTGGGATCTACGATATATTTGAAATTCTATCAAATCCCCTGTCGTAAGGTACTCCTCAAGTATTGGCAACCGCGTAGGATCGGCTAAAGGAAATACGAGGTGCGAAGGGGCGTGAAGTGCGCATTACAATCCATGCACCGATGATAAAGCACTAGGCTGGATGTTTTTTACACGGCTATAAAATCGCACATTGGACCCCCGCTGGTGTCCAAAGCAGCGTGCTTCGGTAGACAGTCCACGAGCGGCCGATAATCCAGTTCGGCATGCTCGTAACATTCCACGCGATATATGCAAGCTCTTTCAGCTGCGTACACAGATTAACGATTGTAAACATTCGGCGTTTTACGAGTCGAATGGTATCCCTCGCTTTTAGTCACCGCGGTCCTTTTACGCCCGTAAAACTCGACGAGTAAAGAACGTCAATGTTAATCGCCTACTTCCACGATTCGCTCGCGCAGAAACCGCCAAAAACAGCGACGATATTAGTTTACTTATCGGCGTACTCCGTGAGAGATCGTTTCTCGCGAAATCTTCCTAGCTGCATTCCCGACGATTCCCCGCGCTGGAAATGCCAACGCTCGTCCAATTATGACGAACAAACAAAGCGCGAATGGTCGGGCGGCATTCAGTTTTCGCGGAGCACGAGCTTCTCTTTAGCCGCGGAGATAAAGAGTACAAATGAAAGACCGACAGAGGGAGAGAAAAGTGGTACGCGGTTACGTAGAGCGATGTGGGTTAACCCCAATTGCAGCCCACGCGAAGTCAAAGACCTTTTGAGAACTTTCCTCGGCCACTCATCGTGCCGCGAGTTTTTCCCCTCAAAATTGCTGCACGGCTACCATTCTACCTGCGACGCTGGATCGCGGAGCAAAATAAACCCCAAATGTCTTTCATCGAAAATCAAAACCTTCGGCGATCAGGAGTTACGTACTTGAAATTATTATTACTTGCATCGGAATTAGGGGTGGGACTATTTGTCGAATTTTTCGGTATTCGCATATTCGAATACTTCAGTTGCTTAATTATTTGAAGAATATAATTCGAATATCCAAGTATTCGAATGCTATTCGAATATTTAAGTATTCGAATATTATTCGAATATAGGTTCATTTGTCATGGTAAAATCTTGTAAGTTAATTTTAACCCACTTCATACCATACTATTCGAATACATCAGTATTCGAATACTCAAATATTCTAAGTTTATTCGTAGCATTCGAATACTTGTAAAATATTCGAATAGTAAATTATTCGAATAGTAAAATATTCGAATAGTAAATTATTCGAATACTTGAAAAATATTCGAATAGTAAATTATTCGAATACTTGTAAAATATTCGAATAGTAAATTATTCGAATACTTGTAAAATATTCGAATAGTACATTATTCGAATACTCAAACATTCGAAGTTTATCCGTAGCATTCGAATACTTGTAAAATATTCGAATAGTACATTATTCGAATACTCAAACATTCGAAGTTTATTCGTACCCTTCGAATACTTGTAAAATATTCGAATAGTAAATTATTCGAATAGTAAAATATTCGAATAGTAAATTATTCGAATACTTGTAAAATATTCGAATAGTAAATTATTCGAATACTTGTAAAATATTCGAATAGTAAATTATTCGAATACTTGTAAAATATTCGAATAGTAAATTATTCGAATACTTGTAAAATATTCGAATAGTAAATTATTCGAATACTTGTAAAATATTCGAATAGTAAATTATTCGAATACTCAAACATTCGAAGTTTATCCGTAGCATTCGAATACTTGTAAAATATTCGAATAGTACATTATTCGAATACTCAAACATTCGAAGTTTATCCGTAGCATTCGAATACTTGTAAAATATTCGAATAGTACATTATTCGAATACTCAAACATTCGAAGTTTATCCGTAGCATTCGAATACTTGTAAAATATTCGAATAGTACATTATTCGAATACTCAAACATTCGAAGTTTATTCGTACCCTTCGAATACTTGTAAAATATTCGAATAGTAAATTATTCGAATAGTAAAATATTCGAATAGTAAATTATTCGAATACTTGTAAAATATTCGAATAGTAAATTATTCGAATACTTGTAAAATATTCGAATAGTAAATTATTCGAATACTTGTAAAATATTCGAATAGTAAATTATTCGAATACTTGTAAAATATTCGAATAGTAAATTATTCGAATACTCAAACATTCGAAGTTTATCCGTAGCATTCGAATACTTGTAAAATATTCGAATAGTACATTATTCGAATACTCAAACATTCGAAGTTTATCCGTAGCATTCGAATACTTGTAAAATATTCGAATAGTACATTATTCGAATACTCAAACATTCGAAGTTTATTCGTACCCTTCGAATACTTGTAAAATATTCGAATAGTAAATTATTCGAATAGTCCCAGCCGTAATCGGAATGGTAGCCGCGAATTTGAAAAATAAATGACAGTAGGATATTGCATACATAAGCCTCCGAAAGCTTCCCATTGAAGAAACTGAGGCTGCAGCTTTCATTCCGTACTTGCACCGCGTGCTCGTCCTCAGCGAAGCCACCTACACTGGTTTCGCAAATAGCGGAGCTTATCGCGCCAATCATTCATTCCCTCCGCGCTAATCATTCGCGCGCCTGCGGTTTCCCGCTCCGGGCCTAGCGAGAACGCGCGATTTCTCCGTTTTAACTGGAACGAAAGCGGCGTCTCTGGCAAACAGCAAACGAACTAATCTCCGCGCGGTTATCTTATCCGCATCGTGTTGCCCGCGGCACGAATACTGTTCTTTGGCAACAATAAATTCATTACCCCGGCTGACGTGCCACTCTCGGCTGTGCGAGCACCGCTGACAGACGTTTTATGGCGCTTATCTGCGAGTGCTGGGTCGCGCGCACCCAACGATGCACCCGGCTCCCGAAGTGTGCCACTGGATGCACCGCGTGCACCGAACGCACCCAGCACAGATCTGTCCCCGGCTGCTCCCGATGCACTTGTTACGGGAGACTGACACGCTCTCAATTCTGTTCTCACGCCATAGATATCTGCATTCCCGAAAAATCCGTGCAAAAATAGATACCGTGCGGAGAAAAAAATGCGCCAGTGTCACCAGGACACAAGCATACAAAGAAATCGTCGAACCCTCGAACTCAATTTCTCCTGGTTGCGTCACTTGCGAGATAAAGTCGGAACGGTGAGTGCTAATTCTATGATTTTTTTTAAATTGAAAACAAAATCTTAGAAAAAATAGTGGAAGTATTTCTTCTTAGAATTAAAATTCTAAACAGTGTTAAATCTAATCGAATCGTGCAAAAAGAGAATTCAAATTTTTCTAGGCCGCGCGAAATCAAAATAGTGTGAAAATAGAATTCAGTATATTTCGAGCAGTGGAAGTAAAAGGATGATAATAGTTTGTTCGATTTTTATGCTGATGTGGCGAATTTGTGGAGGACTGGAATCTTCATAGAATTAAAAGCACAATGTACATAGCACAGAAGCTATATATTCTGGCATCCGCCTGGAAACTAATAAATATCGACCGAATACTGAACTCGCGTATATTTTTACATCAATTTATATTTCGTCCCTCTACTGGCCTACATTTACCGCGGAAATGCTTTCATAATTCATGTATTCGTTCGATATTCCAATTGCCCGCGTACACAGAAGCATGCGAAATAATTTATGCCCGAGCTTTAAATTGTTTCTATTGTGCAACGCCGAGTGACTGTGTCTTACAGAAAACACTGACGAGGAGAATATTTTATGTGTCCGCCTCCGACCATTTTGATTTTTGGATATGTTATAAAGGACCGAAAAATAAGAAATACGTGTTTTTTTATTTTTCCCCGTTTTCATATTTGGGGGGTGAAAACTGCGCTCAAAGTTAGGGTTGAAAAGTCATCTTTGTGGAATATCTCGAGAACTATTAGAAATAGGGGAATAGTGTGAATGGACGAATTTTTTCTTTGAATGCGAAATATGACTGACTCGCCAGATTTACAAAAAGTCCATTTGTTTAAATAATACATAACAACTTTGAACGCAGTTTTCACCCCCCAAATATGAAAACGGGGAAAAATAAAAAAACTCGTATTTCTTATTTTTCGGTCCTCTATAACATATCCAAAAATCAAAATGATCGGAGGCGGACACCTAAAATACCCTCCTTGTGAGACTGTTTGTCTTTCAGTTAAACAGTCTGAGCAAGTTTCTCCAATGCAGTAAAATTTCGCCTCTCAAATAGTACGCACAGTTAATTTTGAATTACTTGAATCATCTCTTATGTAGAAACAGCACGTTTTCCAAATTAATTTAAACTCTTTCGGAGTATGCCACGCGAGGGACGGGGCTTTTAAGCGAAGAGTGTGTATGAATATTTAAAGGTAACGTTCAGCAACCTCAAATACCACTGGGCTCGTATCAATAGTTCAGATGAAATCGATTGTTCAAACAGACCCGTCAGTTAGCTTCCAAACGGCGAACAAACGGTGACTTCGTGGAGAGCTAACACGTTGAGCCACCGTATTGATTTTTCTACCGGGGTCTTGTATTATTATGCAGCAGGCAAACATCGATGCCGTGTAAACTTCGCTATCATATCTAATTAGCTTCCGTTTCCCCGGCTTGCGTAACAAGCCGGAACGTCACGTGTACCCGAGCTTATCAAACATCCGACATTATGCATGGAAAAAGATAACTGTGCCTAATATAGGTTACAGTGACTGTAATCTAAACTTCACAGCTGTTTCTTCGTGTTAAAGTTATTACACGATATTAATCTTACGAAGTTCGATTTTCAAGCGTTTTGAAACCTTTCAACTTCACTTGTTTCCACTTTTTTTACAACGGCGTGCGAAGTAATGTGTAAGTTAATTACAAAGGGATTGATTTTCAAATGCGTTTATAACAAAAGGGCTTATTTCCAAATGGTTTCATTCAAAAGGGTTTATATTTTATAGCTTCCACCCAAAGGGCCAATTTCCAAACCTTCTTTTAACTAACTATTAAATAACAATGTCGGTAAATTTAAAACATTACCGCTATTAGATGGAAAAATAGAAGGTACGTGTACTAAAAAAGTAAAAGATTTTTTAATCAACGTTGGTGTCGCAGTTTTCTGCGATGATTTAAAAATTTCTATGTGGAAAAGTGCCCTTTTGAAAAATCACTCTTCAACTGTTAAACAATGATTCTACCACTCACAGACCTCCACATCTGCAATCATTCAGCCTCGAAGGAAGACTCCGAGAACACTTGAGAAACGTAGATATTTCACAGCTTACCTGCAACAGAAAGATAATAATTTGTTAGAGAATTACGTTACCAGAAATTGTTCTCTTAAGCCCCACTGTAATTCCGGGGAACATGTTTCACGCCTGGCCGATGAATAATTTCAATAAAATGCAAACGATATGATCGTTCCTCCTCCTTGGACAGGCGACCAACTTATAACTCTCTCATTTCCCTGGCCAGGATTTATGATACAGGCGACCCGAAGCTCATTTGCACGTTCGACAAGTTTTAATGCCGGAGTCGTGGCATTGTGACGCGTCGCAGGCAATACCGAAAATCCAATAATTTCTTACACGGAATCGCCACGAACGTGTACCCCGCCTGCTGGCCATTTATCAAAGCCAGTGCGAATGGCATATTGCACCTTCGATACTTGCATTCGACGATACGCGTACACAATCCGTCGAGCAATAAAACTTGTCGCGGCGTTAACGACTTTCAAGCAGACAGCTTGTGTTCCTTCTCTGTGACAATGAGCCATGTCCCTATGATGAGAACAAGGAATGCGTCGAGGCAACGAATGCTAAAAATTGGGCACCGTTTCTGGCTAGAAATGAATTACCCCCGAATGGCGAAGCAATGTTGCGTGTGCTCATACTTGAACGAGCATAAGACGTTGCATACGATTGCTCAAACTGCCAATCAATTGTGACAGGCAAGGATTTGATTCTGGTTTTGATTCTCGACTTAATTGGGCCTAGTTATGCAGAAAGCTACCAATCCCCAATAATCTGAAACTGACAAGGGAACATCCCGAACCCGAAAATTCAAAAAATTCTGAAACTTTGTGGATATGTAGGGGATTTCTTTCTGATTACAACGCAATTTTTTTGCTCCCAAATTCGCTCTAAGGGGGTGAAATTAACCCCTGAAGATTCGGCTATTATAACTCGCGAATTGTAAGAACTGTAAGTTACCAAATGATAGTCCTAATTAAAAGAAGTAAGTTTTGTCTCGAAACTTTTTTTCTATCTCTTACAGTTCGCGAGTTATAACAGAAAATCGAAAAATAGCCGAATCTTCAGGGGTTAATTTCACCCCCTTAGAGTGATTTTGCACAGCAAAAAAATTGTGTTGTAATCAGAAGGAAATCCCCCACTTATCCATAAAGTTTCAGAATTTTTTGAATTTTCGCGTTCGGGATGTTCCCTTGTGAGTAAATTTAGTTTAAAGATTTTAATTGTTAAAGAAATATAGCTTTATTTCTATTGCGTATATTTTATTTCTTGTTATGGTTTTAGAATGTTTTTTAATAGGTTATTTAATCGTGAGTAGTATAATTAATATTATTTTATATTTCCTGTGCCTTTTGTTTTTTAAGCCAAAAATGAAATTATGTCATGGTAGTTTTAATAATTGTAGAAGACTGTAATTTCTTGCAAAATAAAAATTATTATGGGATTCGTACTGTGTTTATCTAATTTTTTGTCATTCCGAGGGTTAGCAGCTTTCTACATAACTAGGCCCGATTAAAACATACATGTATCAACAGTTATCTGTAAACAGTAGTTCTTCAGGACCTCATATTACAACTAACTAATACCCCGCAAAATACTCTTCAATCGTCAGTTCACCAATCACCTTACTCTACTCACATATAATCAGATCTTCTGAGTAACCGTTTGCAATTGAAGCTTATTACTCAACAGACGTCTAACGAAAATCGTGAAAGACCATCAGGACCAAGATATAACCCAATAAGAGCCACGAGAAACACGAAGAATAAAAGCCATAGGATAAACCGACGACAGAGAAGCAACGAAAGAAACAAGAGAATAAGGAAGAATCGAAGAAGATGTTGATAAGAAGAAATCGTTTGGAAGAAATAAAAGGCACGGGAAAATAAACGGGCGAGAGGCAGCAGCGAAGAAGACGCAGGGAAAAGGAGGAGGAGGAAGGAGTCGCCGGTGGTTCCGTGAGGTACATGAAGTATTATAGCGAGCAGGATTCGTGAGAGGATTCCACCCAAGGATCAGGTACGTGCCACGCGTGTGGTCCATCTCTGACCCCCGTTTTCGAGGTCGGGCCCCGAAAGGGTCCGCGTATAAGTATTCTGATGTACGATCCCTTGGAATCGTTACTCCTCCGTGGCTGCTTGACCTCTGCCCGCTCCTTCCAGCCCCGAATCTTCTTTATCGCGGGCCAATTCCTGTAAACATTTACGTGTCCCGGGCCGAGAAAGAATGGGAAATGCCCCAGCGACGTCCAATTCGGACCCACGGCAATTTATAAGCAAGCCACCGGAAATTTATAAAGGATCCTCTTCGAATCCTCGCGCGTTATTTACCGGCCTGCTGCGGGCCAGCTCTTATGAACTACGACTCGATACCACGATTAATAAAAAAAAAGGAGAAACTGTTGTTCGATTCCTGTCACACGGGCAGTGGCGCACCCAGAGGGGAGCCAAGATACACCTCCCAAAGAAAAAGGAAAGAACAGATATAACCACGACTGAAGTAATAATTCAAGGACTTCGTAAAAAGAAAAGAAAGCCGAATTTTATTCTTCAAATAATTATTCGTAATCAGCTAAAGAATTTTATTCAATTTGCTTCAAAACTATTTTTATCCATTCAACTCGGCTCCCGCCAAGGTTAAGTCCTGAGTGCGCCACTGCGATTGGTTATGAAAGGAAGAGGAACTCTGACCCGCAGCAATCAGAAAGCAAACATGCGTTTACCATCGTGTGGCATTGCATATCGAGCTCGAGGAATTGCAGAATTATATACGCGTGCCAAAGAATAGTCGACTAAGAGGATTCCTGGAAGAGGTTTCGTAAATTCACTCCTTCTACAAAACGCCGCAAGCAGGCAGGGCTATTCCACTAAATCGCAGAAAAGAGACGTGGCTGTCGTCGCTGAATTTTTCCCCGTCGCGTGACTCGGTGCCTTCAAACGCATTATTTCCTCCCCGGATCGTGGAGATAGTGTTGCGTCATCGTTGCACAGGCCAGCTGATATCTGATGGCTGGCTGTATTATACCACCTAGCGCTTCGGCATGGAGCCTTCCAGACGGGATACACGGACGTCTCGTCCTTCCAGCTTTGTAACAAGGCGTCTCCCGGGCCGCCTTCAATTCCCGGCTCGAATATATCGCGCTCGTTACCACCGCGTGGAATGTAGATCAATATCAAGGCTCGTAAACCTTGAAGCTCGCAAACCCTTGGATTTTACAAACCCCGAAGCGCTCTTGACCCGAGTAACCTTACAAGCGGCCCGCACGAAATTGATTGAAAAGTTATCTGGGTTACGAGCAGGGCTTCCCGACCAGGCGACCACCCAATCTCCAAGCCTGTACCCACGAATCTCCGCAATATCTGTGTCAATATTAGACGCCCGCGTGATTTCCCAGGAGTTAAGCCGGTTGCTGCGACGGGGCCTGCTAGGGCGCCCAGCAAACTGTTTCAAGATCTGATTTACGTTGCCGGACGTGTCCTGAATCCCCGACGAGGAACTCGCCGGTCCAGCCGAAAGCTTCCACACTGTCCGTCTACGGTAGGGCACGCGGGTTATGGTGGCCAACTAACGAGAGGGTTAAATTGATCGCCGTCAGGGTTGCTTTCAATGAGCCCCAAGCTCGCTGCGATATCGCTGCTCGGCATCGAGCTTCGCCCGGCCGTGTAGATGCGATAGGTATCTGCGAACCGTTGGATTCTGCCTAATCGCTCAATCCTATCGTCCGCGGCCGTGTCACGAGCCAGCCAAACAGCAATATGAACCTTCTTTAATGTCAGAGGCCGAACTACCGTTCCCCCGCGATTTCCCGGTAAAACCGCCACGGGAAACCGATTCGATCCGCCGAACGCTACCGGAGTGTTACGCGATCGCTGATGACTTATCGATGGGCACGATTAACAGCGAGCAGGTTCCTCGATCTGTTGTATTAATGTCGATGGTGGATTCGCTCGCGATGCCTTAATTAAGGGGTTGTGCATACCTGCAACGTATGAAAACACAAGTCTCTTTGGGATTTTTTTTTAAAACTTGAAGACGTTTTTAAGTAAACGGGTGTACATATTTTAAAGTTTTTGTAGTTCTTTTTGCAATGCGATATCTAAATTAGGGCTAGGACTATTCGAATAATTTAATATTCGAATATTTTACAAGTATTCGAATGCTACGAATGAACTTCGAATATTTCAGTATTCGAATGTTATTATTGGAAACTATTCGAATACTGATATATTCGAATACTATTCAAATACTGCTGTATTCGAATACTGATGTATTCGAATAGTATGGTGTGAAGTGGGTCAAAATTAGCTTACAAGATTTCACAAATGAACCTAAGGAACTTGATTTATAATTCACACCAGACTATTCGAATACATCAGTATTTGAATACTTTAATATTCGAATACTTGGATATTCGAATTATATTCGCCAAATAATTGAGCAACTGAAGTATTCGAATATTCGAATACCGAAAAATTCGACAAATAGTCCCAGCCCTAATCTAAATAAATAATGGAATTATGGGCGATCTCCCGGCAGCGTTTCTTTATTACTGTAGCTTTGACCGGGTTCATCAGAAATAAAAAATTCGGCCAAATTTAGTTAGTATTATTAGATTATTTAGTCTTTAATCGTGACTTTTTCATTTCCGTTGTGTAGTTTTTATTTTACAGATGAAAAATTATGAGAAATTAGACGACTCTGTGGCGAACATCGATACTTTTGCTATGAGAAACTGCTATTTTGTATTAAATTAATTTCTCGAGATAATGAACGATTAAGGACTAGATAAGCTAATATACTAAGTTCCCGCGATTTTTTATTTCAGATGAATCAGGTCAAAATTAGAATGGAGGAGCAAAATTAGATATTTCTTTTATTTACTTATATTTTCTATCGCAAAAATTACTACAAGTAGTTTAACATGTAGGGGAGACCGGGGCTAAAAGTTCCGGGGGTAAGTTGTTCCGATAGTTCTATCTTCAATATGAAAGTAGCTTTGTACTTTAAATTATTTTTTCCGTGTGAGTTGATCACGCCACTCTGTCAGCCATTTTAATAGAGCCCGCAACAGCGAGTTGTGTGGTAGTAAGCGAGGACCTATTAGTCGCGTATCAGATAAGTAAATATTTTCCTACTATTCTTTTTTGGTCTATTTCGATTATTTAACGTCGCTATTATTGATTGATTAGTTCTTATGTATCAAATGACATTTAAGAACACGATGTAATCGTGTGGATCGTTTCAATATATGTGTAAGTAAAGTAATCTGTTAAATTGCCACATGTGTCGATAGGGGCTAGTTGTTCCCGTGATTTGGGGCACGTTGTTACCGTAAGAACTTGCCCCACCGCAAATGCATAAATTGTTCCAGTTGTGTTTTAAGATGCGAACATATGAATGAAAGGTGAAATGTGGCATCATTTCCATCGAAGTTGTGCATAAAGATAAAAATTGTCGCTAGAGAATTCAATATCTGCCACTTGACTCTATCGAGAATTATAAAAAAACTACAATCTGGACAAGAAGCCACTGTAGGCTACAAGTAGGTACAAATCTCAATAAGTACGTACCTACAAACAGTTGAATGTAAGACTGATTTGTAGATTTTAATTTTTATACCAAAGATAGTGTTTATGAGTATTAGGGTAACGCATACAGTTGTCGATTCCTATACAATAATTGATCCTCTTCCCCAAAAAGTAGGAAATATAATATAATGCTTTTTTCCTATGATAAAATATAATTATATTCGGAACAAAAATATCTGGGCCACTGAAATATAGATATATCTTATTGTATAAAAGAAGCATTATATTATATATCCTACTTTTTGGAGAAGAGGGTCAATCATTTTATAGGGGTCAACAACTTTATGCGTTACCCTATATCGTTTTGGTTTTCTTTTAAAGATAATAAATTTTTGTTGGTCCCAACCTTCATAAATAACCATTATTATTAGTAAAATTCTGTTTTATTTAATGAGAAAATGAAGTATTTTATTAAAATGCAACTTTTATATCTTAGTAACAACTTACCCCAATGCGATAACAACTTGCCCCATAAAGGGGTAAAAAGTTCCGCTTCAACCAGCGCCAAAAAAATTACTTTTTATGAAAAACCTATTGCAATATATTAAATACAAGCTTAAAATCATAAAATATAATAAATTTAACAAGAAATTAGTCAATAGTGAAGAGAATAAGTACATTATTTTGCGGTCATTTTTTATGTTTTATCGAAATCGGAACTTTTAGCCCCGGTCTCCCCTACACTTTCGAGTACATAAAGGTTTGATTAAAAAATCCAACAAGGTTTTCCCCCAAAAATTCTCAAATATGCATGTTTTTTTCAGAGCTCACAGGCAGGCATAACCCCTTAAGTACTGGCCGAGTTCTGTCTCGTTTAATAAATCGAAAGGTGCGAGAACTTGTGTAGAACTGGTCTAGATAATGGCGACCGATGCTCGGCACTGTTATTTTAAAGCACGTAACTGATAGAGCGGGAAATATTTGCATAACGCTGATACTATTTTTCAGAAATCCTGTCGTCGCGGGAAACGCGCGCAATACGGTTTCTCCTCGTGTTGAACGCGAGAATGAAATGCATGGTACGTAAATAAATGGCAAGACGATGCAGAAAGTAATGCATATTACTTAGGAAGAAAGAAAACGCGTCGTGCCTTCGCTGGCGTTTAGAGCTAATTGCTTCCTCCTCGTGAAAAACGATCTCCCTTTCCGGCAGGATAATCGTGAAAAATGTGTGGGAGAATTACTTGCCGGTGGTCTAAATTAGTGCTGGCGGAGGCTGCCAAGTAGTAGGCAGGCGATTTAATTTCAGGCTGAAATGTGCTTCGGTGTGCGGAACCACTGCCAAGTGTTCCAGGCGCAGTTGGGACTTTAATATTCTACGACTCGTTTTTACGAGTATCATTCTGGAACGCTCCCCACTTTCCCGATAAGTTTCGTCCCGCGCAAGATAAGCCGGGACTTAGAAGTCGCCTGCAACGAGTCGAGAATGGAAAGTCGGGCCAATAAGTATTCGAATTCTATCAAGAGACTGTATACACTGAAAAGCTCTGAACCAGCTAGCCTATCACTCGCTCGACATTTCCAGCGAATATCGTCAGCGAAACTCAATATTTTAGGGAACCGTAATCGCCGAGTTTTTACATATCGACGCTCTAAATATCCACCTATTAGCCACCCGAAGAACCGGCTCGCAATGACAGAACGCATTAGCGAATTTCATTCCGCGTAACTAGTCTTATTAGCTAATACCGCTGTATTCCCTTACATAATCGCGCCAATCGCGATCTGGCGCACCGCGCAGCCCTAATCGTTCGCACACATCTCCACTCCAGTGTACACAGTGTTGCGCAACGAAGTCAGAACCTGTGTCGCGTGGAAATCGAGTTAGCCGGCAAACAGTGCTGCTTCTATCAGCCGGCGCGTCACGGTGCTTGCGTTATGATTAACACCCAATTTAATTCCAACGATGATTCATTGCCGTTCGCGGGCAACGTTTCCTAAACTTCTCCGGTTTGTGCAAACCTACGGTGCGCGCGGTGAAAGCCGCGAGAATCGAGCCGCATTGAGTCATAGGAGGGAATTATAGTCTCGAATGAAATCAAGTGGCTGCTCGAGTTCGCTGTGGGACTCTTCTAGACTCGTCTAGAGGTTCGAGCAAGTTTTCCTGGAAATATTAAAGTCACGCGCGGTGCACCCGGTGAATATCGTAACTGTGACTTTCCACGGTCCACCTTGGCGATTTTCTCGCGACGCGTCCGGACGCCTCGGCTCGTTGCCCGCGCGGGAACGCCGCAGGCGCGTCGCGTCGCCTCGCGACCAAGTACCGTTCCGCAGATGGAGCCGCGAATAATTTAACGCGCGGGCGTCCGCGAATGTGTTACAGTGAGATTATATCACGGTGCATCCGTTACGCGGCGAACAACACGTGGTTAATATGCATGCACGGCTTAATTTACATTAGCCGCCGCATCCAGGCTGCATTATGTACGCGGAAGCGGCCGCCGCGGAGGGAAGAACCGCGGGGAACGGCGACGGATGACGTCGCGGAACCGACGGAGAGAAGATCCATGCCGAGCTGGAACGTCGGTGCTGCCGGCGAGCAGCGGGGAAACGGGGAGAGAGGAGCACGTTTAGGTCGATAATATAATGCGTGGATGAGAGGCTAATGAGAGGAGGAACAGGGACGCACGAAGCTGGGGAAGCTTTGCGCGCGGGAAATTGGTGCGGCGACGCGACGTGGGAAGAAAACGCGATCAAACGACCGCTGGTGTTGACGAGCTTAATGGATTTCGCGGAAATTCGACAAACATGGTTTCCTCTTTTTTGTCGAAGGGGGGTGTAAGTAATGGTGGCTGCTTGGGCTAAGGGAAATGCAATTCCCGGGAAGTGCAGGAGGAGTTTAGAAGTAAAGTAGAATAGACAAGACGATGTGTCATCGAATTTTGAATAGAACTCTAGATCTATGGAGTCTCGTTCGGGTTCAATTGAATTCTAGACAAAGCTATACTGAATTCCACTTAAGGTGGTCTTCTAGTGTAACGAAGCATTTTTTGGGTTTTTTTCGGAATTTTTTATGAGGAGCTTGTAAAAGTTATCGCTACCCTGTTTATTTGTACATACTTATCTATATTTCGATTACATTTTCAATTTTTTTGAACACGAAAAGATTAAAATTAACTCGAGTGGACCACTTTGGAGTTGCTTTTGATAAAAAGCGGTGCCCATACGGTGTCCACTATTGGACGGTTTCTGATTATCTGAATAAAAAAATTCAAAGGGATTCCTTATTTGTATGTCCTTGAATATAGCCGGTACCAGAATGAAAGACAAATATTGAAAATTTAAAAAACGACGGCACTTTGAAGATTGAGTTTCGATTTTCACACATTTTTTCGACTTTTTGGGGCTGTCAGAATGATAAAAATTAAATATTTTCACACAATTGTGGTAGGGGCGATAGCCACGCGTGTGCTGAAGATGTATGCAGAAGTTGACCTTAATTGGTCAAGTCAACTTGAGATTTTGTTTATAAATTTCGACCGTACTAATTAATATAAATGTAAACCGTACTAATTAATATAAATCTTGAGATATCGTGGACACCATTTCGAAAAACATGGTTGCATGAAAAACGTGTTTAAAGATTTGTATACAGTTTACACAGTAAACCGATACCTATCCTTCAAAGCCTATAACTTTGTGAGTATTATGAATTGGACAAAATCCTTTTGCGCACATATTTTCCATGACATATACCTACTTGTAGAAAAATAAAAAAATAAATCATTTTTTTGACTCGTTACACTAGAAGACCCCCTTAAAGGGACTAAGCAGTCAGAAACTCGATTTTTTTTTGTTGAATTTTTCGAAAGTATCACCCTTCCCGAGTAAAACGCCGTTTGGTTTATGTTAAAATCCGCAAAATTAAGGATTTTACAGCCGAAAAGGTCGAGCGCGCCATAGACCGTTTCTGCGCTCATTCAAAACTTTAAACGCGTTTTTCTCGACATCATATTTCTTCTTCGTTTCGCAGTGATTACGAAAAAACAGAGGTACACATCGATTTGAAAAAAATAGTTTAGGTCTGAACCTACGCATGAGTCTATAAAAACTCCTGTTTTGATAAAAAAAATTGAATAGCTCGATTTTTTAGTGAAAAAAAAATACGACTTTTTGACCTTTGCCGTATTACAGCCGCCATTAAAAAAAAATTTCCCCCATAGGTTCAGTGCAGAAAGAGAACCTTCAGGATGCTAAATTCACCACGGACGTCACAAAATTCATTTGTTTACGGCCAGAATCGTTGCAAAACCGCAGCGACTTCCGAAAAAATAGCGACACTTTGAACGACTGCAGCGCCGCTATATATACATATTTACCATTCGAAAAAATATTTTTTTGGTAGCTTATAATGTTAGCAAATCTAACCTAAGAGCACTAATCACTATCTGTATACACTTCTTTTTAAGTATTTGCCTAACGAATGTTACATTTTTAACAAAGTTGCCTAGTCCCCTTAAGGACGTTCAATGCCGGAACAAAAATGCTAAGAAGTCTTTGACAAGTCATGGTGCAGTTTCTAATATTAAGTCGAAGGATGACATATCTCTATCACTGGAACAATCATCGGGCAAACGAAATTGTTGCAATGTTTGCGTAATTACTGAACGACGCGCAGAATGTATCCAGTAAATCCAGCTCATCGAATCAGGTTACAGACTTTAATCGTGCGATATTCTTTCTAACCGCATAATGAACCTGTACGCGCCACTCATTAGACACTGACGTTCCAGGGGAACGACTTAGCGTAATGAATGGTACACGTTTTTGCGCGCCGGTGCTCGGTTGTCAGACAAATCATCGCGAATGAACGGCTACTAGGATGCTATCGCGGTATCTACCATCTCGCCAGCAGTAATTTACAAAGCGGATTAAGACGCGTGCTATTACGTAGTCGCGGTTTATCCGCTCGCGCATCGATTCTTCTTTCTGCTATAATTCTATCGCCCCTCTCAGGCAAGTGGGAAAGTACAACGATATTATCCAAGCAGCACGTCGCGAGATATCTACCGAATCTTTCCCTAGACAGAATGTTTCTATTAAGCTACACTTTTCTATTACAAGCCTCTCCCACGGAAAGGAGCCGCGCGAAAGAATGAACGTTACAAGCTAATCACGGTGGAATCGAGCTCCTCACGTCGAATCGGTAATAATTACTTGACCCCATTATTCCCCGCCGCGCCAATCAGCTGTGGGCGTTGTAGAACGAATCACGCTCACCTGAGCCGAAAGAAATCCTTTTGTGTAATTGCCGCAAGAAGAGAAGCGGCAGAAGTAAGCTGCACAGCGCTAATAACAGGGATTGGGAAACAAAGCAAAGAGAAATTAGAGATTGGAAACTCGTGGCTAATCGCAAAAACTTTCCAACTTCGCCGCGCGCGTTCGCTTCCTAGTGAATCACACAGCTCCGCGTTCAAAGTGGATGGGCGCAAGCGCGATTACATGGCTCGGTCGGATTCACCGGGTAAAACCTCGCGATCCGCCCAGGGGGTGGCTTCCTGCGCTTTCTGATAACTTGCTAATTAGTGGATAATTCGACGAGCTGTCTGCGCGTAGCAGAGGGTTACAAACAAACAACTGCAACGTCGTTTATCGGGAAACGATCGAGCAGTGGCCTATCAATGCGGGAACCAACTCTTTTTCCTCTACCTGCATCTGCGTACGCCCGATCCTCGCGAATTTTTCAACTTCTCTCAACTCCTCGGTTCACTGAAACGTCACACGTATTCCATAAATCTAACGTAAATTTCCTGTTTAATTCTATAATACATACTTAGGGTAACTCGGGGTAATATGCCACTTCTCAATATTTTTTTAAATAATGCACAGATGCATATTTGCACTAATTCCGTTCAATTTAGTGTAACTACTAAGACGACAACAGATTTTGGCTTTTATCTTCTTTTATTTTCAATAAATCCTGGTCAGTTATAAAATTATCGGCTTGATCTAATTTCATACTGTAATTAGAATGCAGATTATGCATTTGTGTGAACAGTTATACAAAAAATCAATAGATTATGATAAAGTATATTTATTTATTTTTTCATTTTTTCGTTTTTGTACGTAATTTTGTTATATGTTCTGTACTTAACCTGTTAAATTTTTTGTATTCTAAAGGGTTCTCCCGTCAATAAATAATAATAATAATAATATGCCACTTGTATTTCTTATGTCGATTCGAATGATGCAGAAAATGACAATTACTGTGCAATATGCAAACTCTATTATTTGATAAAAAAAGGACCTAAATGTGACTGGGTAAAAACTACTTGTTGCAAAAAGTGGGTTCATGAAGACTGCGTAGAGATTGGAGACTGTTTAGGTTAGTTTGCAAGAAATAGCTATTTTTTCAAATAAATTTTACGCTCCATTGAGTTCAAATATTTGTTATTAGTTGCTAATAGCTGAAATTGTTTAAAATATTGTTGATTCTCCAAAATTTGAGTGATTAGTTCGCACTTCATAGCTTGTGGCATATTACCCCACCACCTCGGTAATATGCCACTTTCGAGGACTTTTGTATTTGTACGTTTCTCATTGAACTATAAAAGTTACATATCTCTACTTATCAGTCAATACACAGAATTAGTTACACTTTCATATGCTTTTACCTTCTTCCCGGTATCTATTTATACTTGCGAGATATCGCGTTTCAAAGTTAACTGTGGCATATTACCCCGAGTTACCCTATTTGCGCTACACTCCTCTTTTTCATCTTCGATTTAATAGATCTACATAGGGTGAAGCCACCAGTAGTCGACCATGTATCAGTAGTCGACCACTTTCAGAAAAACATGAAAAATAAGGTTTTTAGAAGTGACCATCTTTTGAACAGAGTGTAGATAGAGTGCAGTTAGAGCTCATTTAGAGAACTACACATTGTTCAAAACCTTATTTTTCATGTTTTTCTGAAAGTGGTCGACTACTGGTGGCTTCACCCTATAGAGTTCTTTAAACGAGTATTTTTTTATTTGCATTTTATTTTCTCAATTTCTTTTTCCTAAATATTATTCCAGCGACGAATCTCAGCGTATTTAAAGACGATTATTATAATTATTATAATTTCTGGTTCTCTATATGTACGCTATCGTAACACTTTTGTTAATAAATGATAATAATACTTTCAACTCTCCGCAAACAATTGCCACGTGTTTCGTGTAATTTCCGCGAACCACAAACTTTCAAACAGTGACGATTATTTAGCTCTATCAAGCCGCGCGTTAAATAACAGTATAACAAATATGCATGCTCCGCGTATGAAAATTTCAGCGAGTCATACTTAACGCGCACCGCACGCTGCCCGGTGTCCATTAATCACGCCGCGAAAAGTCTGCGCGCCGTATATTTAGACCCAACGACAAAGATTTATTAGAAGCCAGAACACGCCTGATAACCTGCCCGACCTCTGACATATCAAATCCCGTCGGCCGCTGGAAGAATCGGTAATAGATGCATGAACTTCTCACCTATCACGAAAGTTTAGCAGCTGGCTACCGCGTTCCCTCGGCCAGCCAGCGAGCATTTCGGCGCATTTGAAAATACCACCGCGGCAAATATAGCGCATTCGGACTGGGTCAACGGGAAACTAGGTGTCTGACATTTTCCATCGCATAAAATACCGAACGTTATTATCGTACAGCACGCGAATGTACCCCGACACGCACGCCATTACACTTTGCCACCGCGAGTGATTACCGGGCGCAAAAATTGAAACTCGAACGCAGCGTCTGTGTACCCTAGCGCGAAGACGGAACCGGAACGTTCGAGAAGCATGCGAAATAACGACCGAACTGTTTCACCTGTTATGCATCGTCGCAGAGGACAGGAATTCCTTTGAACAAGTATCCTCCCTGGGCACTCGCCTCCCCCACCTCGATGTTCAAGTATGCTTAAGGGTCAAGATGAAAATAGCGAGTTTCGTGACGAGGTCATTGACACCAGGCGCAAGTAGAGGTGCACTCGAAAACGTCTCAAGGTGCCAAAGGTCGAGCGAGCAGGCGCCGCAATAAGAGTCGATGGTGCCTGCGACAAATCTTCATTCAGGCCCAGAAAAAAAAAAGAGGAAGAAGAGAGCTCCCGCTTTTTTCCAGCTTGTCGAGTCTTCGAATTTTCTGCGCCTCGATCATCAGTCCAGGCAATAACGTAACGGCGCGCCGCGGCGTCTTCATCCGACGTTCGTTCGCGGGCCCCTCGAGTGGCGTCTGCTATTACAAGATTGCAAGCTGCATTTTACGAGCTTTCCCCCGGGGAAGTTGCGCGACGACGAGCAAGTTACGAGATACACTTGAAAACCGCCAAGTATACGAAAGTAGTTTCGAAGTTGGCCGCAGACGTGGTCCCGCTGGGAGGAGCGCGATGAAGCCTCGAACCGCTGACGTGCACGCAAATGAAGAGAATTCTGACGCGCCGAACGAGTCGTAAAGCGCCCACGTAGAACGTCGGAAGGAGCGCGCAGCCTTGGCTGCAACGCTAATTGTGGGAATTCCTAGCAGCCTTTTTATGGAGATGATCCCGCGCCCAAGGGCGCCACCGCGGAACCGTATAATAAGATTACGAGGCTTCCAATTCAAGCCTACGAGATTTATTCCCCGCGACCGGGGCAGGGATTAGGAGGATTCCGTGGGGCAGTGCATCTCCTTGAATCGTGTTCGAAGGGAAGAAAGGATTTATATTCGGCCGTTCGATGCCATCGTGAAATCGTAAAATCTCAGCGCGCTTTCCTTTTGAATTTCCCCGGTTTCAATGGGGAGCGATTCGTTTTATTGCCAGCGAAAGGCAGCAATCAGGAGCTGCAGCTTGAGATTTACTGTTAGAGGTGCAGGTACAATAAAGGTAGGCGAGGAACGTGAAGCAGCAGCAGGGCTTCGCACCTCGGTTGCGATACATTTGCCCAGCGCATTAGTACGGGGCTGTGGATCACAGGCGACTGAACTCTTAGGCTACGATAACGAGTAACGCATCATCGCGTGGCAACTGAATTTTTACCCAACGATGTCATTCGACGCGGAACCACGGGGCTGAGACACAATCCCAGATGTTCCTCCCATTTACTGTCACGAAGTAACACCGAGCACAATTGCCCATCGTCGCGCATGAAATCTAATACCGCCGAAATGCACCATTCTCAGGTGCAATTTGAAAGAATGGCCGGACGTAAAGCTCGCCCGGTTAATGTACCTCGTAAAAGGATGCACCGGCTTAAGGTAGGGATATCAGGAACGGTCGAGCGGCAATGCGACGATCGTCCATAAAAGAAGTTACCGTGTTGGCCGGTGTTTCGCCGGGGAATTGCCTCGTCTACGCGCGAGGGAAGCAGCCGAGCGTCTAGGAGAGGAGAAGATCGAGAGGCAAGGTGCGGTGACCTATCACCGTGGACCAGCCGGTTACACGGCAGACTTGGCTATCGGCAGCGGGAACGGCTGCAGGAGTGACTCATCCGCTCGTAACCGCTCCGTTCTCTTCGTTCCTTCAACCTTACGCTCATTCCGCTCGGTTCCACTTGGCTCCACGGCTCGGTGCCGTGCAACACGCCGCGGTATCGTTTCTGCAGCTCACCCAGGAGCTGGTTCTTCGTCTAGGAATAGTATGTACGTCCGCTTTGACGGCGTACCCCTGACGAGCAAGGCCTCCTCTTCGTGCAGCCCGGGTTTGGAAAAGTCGAGGAGCTGTCTGAAAGTAGGGATGGTTCGGTGCCGGCAGAGCTATGTGGTAAGAAACTTTCGTTCTTTTAGACAGGGAACTGATACGTGTGCCCAGACGTTCGATGGTCTCGTTGTTTCAGTGACGCTGACACTGACGGCACTGAACCGTCACGGAACTGATACGTGTGCCCAGACCTTGCACCGGTCTCTCTTCCCGTCAGCTGATTAATAATAATAATAATAATAGTTCTTCGTCTAGGCCAGCCGTTAGCCTCGTCGAGCTCGACGCGTTCCACGCGTGGAAAAGCCTGCTAGACCATCGAGTCTACTACGAACCAAAGCTTCGTTTCTTCGACGACAGGCTGTCGGCGTTGCGACAGCCATTGCGAGGTGGGATAGCTTCTCGAAATGTGCTGTCAATGCATTGTTTGTCGAGACAGACGTGACTGCGACGTGCACTGCTTCATGGATGAATTTAACGAGCTCGGTTCTTTCTTCGGTTATTAAGCTTCTTTCAGAGGTAAGGTGCCAGATGGTGAGGTGAAGAGGTACCAGATGGTACAGTGTTTTGAGTGTTAATAATGATTGAGGAGACATTCGGTCTAGGAATGGAATAGAATACTCTCCACAGAATCTACGCGAAACTGTAACCCCTCGCTGTCAGTCACCAGAGTTTCCTCCAATAGAATAGTACGAAGATGGACCAGAACAGCAGAAGACAGGCTGTCCCTCACCCGAGGATGAAACAGAAATCGTGATGCACCGATTACCACACTCGTCGCACTAGTCGCGCCACAGTCCACCGACGATATTTCGAGTGACGTTTAAAATTGCTTCGTGCCAACTGGCTACAGCCCCGCGCTAACACGATCCAAGCATCGCCGCGCACGTCGCGGGCATCATAACCCGGCGAGTTCCCTCAAATTCCCCTCGTTACACCGTGCACTTCGTATGGAAAGTAAAAAAACAGTCCAAAGGGACAGAAATTCACTTTATGGAACATACTCCCCGTCGCTCCGAATAACAGCACTCGCGCGTCACGTTTCGTCGAAGCCCTTCTCGATCGAAGCGTTCTATGCGTCGTTTTTTATAAAAAAAAACAACCATCCAGTAATATTTTATAGGAGTTACCGAGTATAGTTGGACGTTTGGATCGTTTTTTACATAGATTGTCCCGCAATATGCGAGACCCAGTTTACGAACGGATTCTGCACTTGAAAACAATGAGAAAAGTTTATATAAACGTGTGCTCTGTTGGACCTTGTTCCCGAGTTGTACCCAGTTTTGTACTTCCCGCTTATTATTAGATATTGTTAATGTGTTTAACACAAGTAGGGTTTATACAAAAACCGCCTTTAAAAAACTGGTTTTCGAATTTTTACAACTTCGAAACAACAAGTATTAAGTTAATAAAAATTTAAATAATTAAAACAGTAAAAAATCATTATACTTATTTTGAAAATTTTTGGCTTAATTAAAATTTATGAAATCACAAAACTATAAGAAAATAAAATATACTCTATGTATACAAAGCAAATAAATAAGAATAAAATATACTTCATACAAAACCAATTAAAAAGAAAAGAAAATAACTATTTAGAATCTGTACAAAATATAAATTATGAATCTTTATTTCATTTAGTATTTTTCTTCTGGAAATAGAGACTCATGAAGATTAGTTTTAGAGTAAACTTTTGCTACAATATGTTAGCATTCATCCAAATGTTAACGTTCTTAATTCAATAATTAATTAATTATTACATATTAATTCTATCATCTAAATCCGGTTTTCAAAAATAGTTCAATACAAACTTAGCAAAGTTAAAGAAGAAAGTCGCCTACTGGCGCTTGCAAACCAAACTTGCACTAAAGTTAAATATCGTTCAGTTGTTGCGTGAATTGTTAATTGTAAAATAAATCAACGACCATGCCCAATAAGGAAACTCCACAACAGCGCGACAGTATAGTGCTGGACACTATTTTTTGTCGATCGGTCACGTGAAAAGTCAAACAAAATTCCTGTAAAGTAAATAGTGTATCATCTGATACATAAATGGCATTGTTTTAAATGATCAATAATTAGTTAGAAGAAGATGGCGTATTGTTTCAAATTTAGGAACCGGTAAACAAGTGACTATTCACAGTGACAAATTTTATCGGCACAAAGATATGTCGCAATAAATTAGCCCCCGTTATAAGTTTTCTAAAGTTGTATGTAAATTTCGTGTATTAAAATTGCTTTCTCCGTCTCATTAACTTCTTACATGATTTTTATGAAGAGTGTATATGCCTTTTCTTTGGCATTTATGTTTCAGTTAGTGTATAAAATTAGAAAAGTGTTATCACAGACGCTAAATTTCTACAAGTAATCATCGAGAACGAGACGCGTAGTATAATTGATTATATGAAGCGTCTCGTTCGAAGATGATTACCACCCTCCCAAACAAAAATGTACCCTTAAATAACTAATCCCGTAATCATATTGTTCAATTTTCTGTGATAACATTAAAAAAAAATCTGTAAATATGAGGTAGCTAGGGCGCGCATGTAACACGTGAGTCTCGCGTGCCGAAAAAATATTGTTCTATTTAAACTCTAAACGTTGTGTATTTTTCCGCGTACTTGACAGTACTCCCACGTCGGGAGAGGTGGTCAGATGTCATGACTTCAATTTTCAATCCAACTTACAGTAAATATTGTCTTAAAACAAATATCGACCAGTTTTTCTGAATCAGCATAAAATTCTGAATATATAGGTTTGTTGTGATAAAATAAGTAATATCTATATTAGTTTAAATAGCCATTTTATATTAGGTCGACCGCGTCTCCTGGATTTACCCTATTCGGCAAGAAATAGTGTGGAGCACTATATACCTACATGCGCAAAAACGAAGTCCAGCTGAAATTTTGCTTTCTACCTAACCGTAAGATTAAAACTGCTACTAAAACTGAGGCCATTACACAACACCCTGCATTTCACGCTGCTCGAACGGATCACTCGGCGCGACGCGCTAAACGAGCCTGCCAGCGTCGCTTGAACAGAACTCGCGGAGCCCCCGGCCGATACGTGTCGCTGACACCGTCAATTAGAAAGAATTGTTCCAAAGGGCGGCGCGGGAGTCCGTCTGCCTTTAACCGAATAGAAGGACCAGGGCACGAGGGAGACTGCCGTTCGAACGATAATCGGCTGTGACGTCGCTTTTCCAGCCCCGGCGGTGAGCTGTAGCGAGGCTGGTCGGACACGCACCGTCCGCTTCGTTGAACTTGTTGCGCTTCGTGCTTCAAAAAGGTTGCTCGATCAACCGGTATGTCTGGTCGAGAAACGTAACCGGTGCTTCACTCTCGGACGGATCGAGTGTGCCGAGGCACCGTCGCCGTCTCCGTATCAAATTGTTCGTGAATCCGGCTACGGGCACGTCCTTTGCCGAGAACTTCGGTCTTTCAGGGATGAATACGTACGACTTCGACGGTGGCTTGGTTGAATTCAAGCGGCACGCTGGCGTCCGCGAGCAAAGACAAAGTGCGGGGGGACAGTTTGCTGGGAAATGTTCCTCGCAGACGGCATTAACGTAACTGACACTTGCAAAGCTTCCTGGCGAAGGAGCAATGGTAATGATACCACCTTGGTGCATCGCATTTGTGCGCAACCCCAGTCGAAGGATCTAGTTATAGAACGTGGAAAAGCCGGGGTGTGTGGAGCTTTCCGGTGAAAATTGGAAGTACGAAGCTTCGGGTTATATTGGTAATTTGAAGATGGTTTGATATCTATGTTACTGTAAGTGGTAAGAATGCAGTTTACGCGTAGGTGGGTTTTTGTGGGCAGAGGGGAGCATTTATAGATGAAGAAAGTAGCGGCCGGCAGGGGACCAGTGTCAGCTGCAAGTATCATTAGAGCAACTTACGGTTAACAGAGCTTTCTGTCATACGCTGTCAAAGTGACAAGTGTCCGAACGTGTTCGTGGACTGGTGCAAATCCTTTTCCTACGCCTGCAATATCGACACTGGTCCAATGGCCACTGGGACAGCGTTAAAAATCACCGCTTAGCATAGGGTACATTTGATCGATCGTTTATGTCACCCGAGAGACGAGTAATTTGAATAATGCATCTGGATGCTTAATGGGCTGCTTAATAACTCCTTCGATGCTGACAAGAGTCAGCAAATTGCTTCGAAACCTGTCCAAGAAGTAGTATGCTAATCTGTGGTTTCGTCCGCGGCGTTGCCTCTAATGCGCGCGATGGAACAAGCGGATGCAAATGCAGACGGAAGGAAACGTAACCGTGGCTCGTATAATTAATTCACTGCGCAATGGATTCATATACGTTGCGACAGACCGACCATATAAATTAGGTACTAGAAAGCCTCTAATTGCTACCTGCAAAACAACGTCTCTATCCCCGCGACGCGTTCGCTTCGATACCCCCAGCGTTTATTTCGAAATTGTTGGCGGAAAGGAGAGCCTCGAGCGATGGGACTCGAACCCAAGATCCGCGGGTCCTCTGCGTGCAATTCACTCAACGCCGACTCTTCAATGTCACTCTCTTCCGAACTCTACAAATACTGAAACCAACCGGACTCCACCTAAAAGGGAATACCGCGGATCCGCGCTCACCGATTGGAAGGCAACTTTGTTGGTTTATAAAGTGACTCAAGACAAGAAAAGGAACCTCAAAGCCAAACAGACACTTCCACCTTTTTGCGTATAACTCTCAAAGTACAAGAGACAGAGAAAAAAATCAAACAAAAGATTAATGGTGCAATAAGCATTGCAAACTTGTGTTAACAAAATTTTGAAAAGAGATTTAAGGGGTTATACCTAGTCAGGGGACCGAAAAGTGGCGCAATGTTTGTGAATTTTTTTTTAAAAAGCGGGAGCATATATTTTTACAGAACTTTTTGCACTTAAAAGAGCAACATTTAAAGAACATTTGGTAATTTTTTGGTAAAAAAATATTTACGTTTATAATAAACTAACAACCGACATCCAAGAAGCCTTTTTAAAAACGGTGAGTAAGATATCTCAACAACCACTGCACCAATCTTTCTAAAATTTTGTGGGCTTATTTTTTATATAAAAATCTACAAAATGTCGTCCGCGATTTTTTTTCAATGTATATTTTCGATTTTATCAACGAGAAATGGCCATTTTTGGCGCGAAAATCTGGACTTCAAACTTTAAATAGCCGCCATTTTATTTTAAATTAATATTTTGGAAATTCCCCCCCGTCAGTCGAAAGATTTTTGATTTTAGATAATCTGGTTCCGAATGGCAGTGCTCACCGCAAAACAACTTTTTAAAAAGGCTTTTTGGATATCAGTTGTAACTTTATTATAAACGTAAATATTTTTTTACGAAAAAATTACCAAATCTTCTTTAAATGTTGCTCTCTTAAGCGCAAAAAATTTTGTAAAAATACATGCTTCCGTTTTTTCCAAAAAAATTCACAAACATTCGCCTCTTTTCGGCCTCCTGACTAGGTATAACCCCTTAAAAAAAAAGCACCCGACAAAACACTTTTTTTTTTTTTAATTTTGTTAACGCAAGTTTGCGGTGCTTATTGCACCATTAAACTTTTGTTTGAAACACTTATTACTGCCTCTTATACTTTAAGAGTTACACGCGAAAAAGTGGGAGTGCCTATTTGACTTTGAGGTTAGTTTTCACACCCTTGGAGACCGATTGCACATGAATAAAACATACCGTTGTTCTCGTCTCGAATCACATTATAAACCCACGAAGTTGCGTTCGAATCGGTGAGTGCGGGTTCGCGGTGTTCCAAGTGCCAATCGCACGATGCCTACAATGCCACCCGAAATCGAATCATATCGAAAGAGAAACTGAAAAACCGAAAATCCTAATATAATAGACAGCTTGCTGAGCTAAGCCAGGTTTCACTGATAACGCGCGTGAAACCGTGCTGGCAACATTTCTTAAAGCTACCACCGTGGCTAATCATCGCGAACAGCCGTCGCGATAATGGCGAACGGTAACATAATGTACAAGATTTACGTAAAGACAGAACTGACGCTATCCGTTATCGTGTAGCTGAACGTTTTCTCGCCCCCAAACGTTCTTACGTTCGATAGGACGGTTCGCGTGGCTTTGTCTCCTTCGTTTTAGGTGCCGAGGCCAGACTCGGCGACGTCTGCTGACCGGTCCGCTGAATTTGCAGCGCTTCATGGTTCGAAAAGGCTGCTCGGCCAGCCGGCAAGTCTAGACCGAAACGACAGGTCGCTGGTGAATGGAGCCGATGGACCAGCCAATATTAAGCCGCGCCTACAATAGAGCAATTTTTCGGGAGCTGTCGTCTGCACGCGCTTCCTAGAACCTACTCGCCGATCACTTCACTGCCCGAAACTTCCCTTCCATTCGATACTGTTCGCGAGAATCGTTTTCACGCTGGACGACGAGATTTCTACGGTAGTTTCATGGCACATCGTTCTAAGTAGGGCTGGGACTATTTGTCGAATTTTTCGGTGTTCGAATATTCGAATACTTCAGTTGCTCAATTCTTTGGCGAATATAATTCGAATATCCGAGTATTCGATTGCTATTCGAATATTCAAGTATTCGAATAGTATGGTGTGAATTATAAATCAAGTTCTTTAGGTTCATTTGTCAGGGTGAAATCTTGTAAGCTAATTTTGACCCACTTCACACCATACTATTCGAATACAGCAGTTTAATATTCGATAGCAATAATTTAATATTCGTATATTTTACAAGTATTCGAATGCTACGAATAAACTTCGAATATTTCAGTATTCGAATATAGCAGTATTCAAATAGTATTCGAATAATATTCGAATACTGAAATATTCGAAGTTTATTCGTAGCATTCGAATACTTGTAAAATATTCGAAGTTTATTCGTAGCATTCGAATACTTGTAAAATATTCGAAGTTTATTCGTAGCATTCGAATACTTGTAAAATATTCGAAGTTTATTCGTAGCATTCGAATACTTGTAAAATATTCGAAGTTTATTCGTAGCATTCGAATACTTGTAAAATATTCGAATATTAAATTATTCGAATAGTCCCAGCCCTAGTTCTAAGTATATGGAATTCACCTTTGATCGATTAGCGTTGGAGTTCCACTTCTAGGTATAGAGTGCTGTTTCATTCATCATTGGGTTTATAGAAATTAGGGTTATTGGACAAGAATTGACGAAGAATCCCTTTAGGATTTTTTTTAAGATAACACTTAGGGTAAAATCTTTTTAGTGTTGATTTATACATATTTTAAGACGCTACAAATTTTTTTCATTCTTTTTTCTTCTATGTAATTTTGAATAAATAGGTACAAGTCGGACAGTAACAAAAAACTAGTGAACATAAATAGCAAAAGAACTACTTGACGGATTTAAAAAAAAATTTCAGTATTCTTTTCGTAAATGGACTCGCTATCGTATCACCAACTTTCATAAACTTTGGTCCACCCAATTTAATTTTACTCGGCATAAAAAATTAGCGGTTGCAGGGCACTTTTATGAAAAATGTATCAATCATTCAATTTTATTATTCTGCAGTAATTGATTGCAGTAAAATACGTTTTACCTTATATGTTACAGTTTTCCCTATAAAATTCCTAAATATTTGAAGGGATTATGCGAGATTGTACCCTCAAGAAGATCCATGTGCAGAATAGAAATTCGACGGACGGAGTGAATAATCGAAAAAGCAAGTGGGACCTCGAGTTGGCAAGCCAAATTCTCAAGGGTGGCTTAGAAGAGCCCCAGTTCTTAACGCAGGCAGTTACATCCTGCCCATTCGATACGCGCAATTTAACGCAGGGCAACCACACGAACATGGTAATCTGTCCTTCCGCTTTTTCTTGGTCAAGGAGAACACGGGCTCCTTTGTTCAGGGCGACGGTGGCGCGTAATTAGAGAATGTGGCGGCACGAAATGGAAATACCGCGAGGGTGGATGCCCTGTAATCAGCTAATTACCGTTGGGATTGTGCGTCGACTGCGAATCGGTTATCCTTTTGTTTGCACTCGGCTTGCTGGATGCAGCCGTGCGGGGAACTTGCTAGAATACTGTTGCGTCCCGGCGACGACGCTTTGAAAACAGATACGCAAGCTGAAAACGCTTATTTGCGGGGAGGCCTTAATCTTTATCATTCCCTCTCCCCGGTAATTAAGGAGCTGAACGCACGAAACGGAACATCGCGAATACACCAGTTGTATTTGCAAGACGATATCGCTGAGCACGGTTGTTAAAGGGACCAACAGAGATTACTCGCTTCGCTGATAAATACACGCTTTCTGTACTCGAGACGTGGAATGGTTAATTTTCCCATATTTGATCAGCGAAAACATAACTGAACCACGAACGAATTGAAATTTATTCCTGTAGGCTTAATATGTGGGTAGGTGACTATGAACCAGTTTGCAATAATAGAACTTGTAAATTACTTATTACTTCGTACCACACACCAGTTGAATCTTAGAATCTAAACTTACACGCCCTGAATCTTTAACATCACCTGTGAGATACTCCCACGCTTGAACTTGGAATCATTTCAACTATCGTGATTTTGACATCGCGTCTCTGAACGAAGGTCGAAGAAGAATTTTAGAATAATTTTACGAGGGCTTTACGATTGTAAAAGGAACATGTAACAGGTTGATTCTACGTGAAATTCGGTTCCAATAACAGTTATTTAAACGAAGCGAATTGAATTTTCGGATCACTAAAGGATTTTTCAGCAGCGTACTTTGCCGCCACGATCAATGGAAATGGAAGACACTTCGGCGGTGGAACACGATTATTTCGATGATTGGATTTACGCAGTGCAGCCTTGCCCCACCTAATCAGATTATCCTCTGTAAACTCGCTTTCACGGGGGACACAGTCGGAATAACAAATTACCGTAAGCCCTTGGAAAACTGTAGTAACGAAAACTTCCCCTAAATTAATCTAGGATAAGCTACGATATTACTCCATCAAAGGGAGCTTCAATAAGCCCGCTGTAATTACACAGAACTGTGTCTAATTACAGCCAATCATTCTCGACAATAATTGAGATGAACGAAATTCTAGTAATGCAAAATCCACTAAATTATCTTTTATCCCTACATTTAAACTGCGAAGCAAGTCAATTTTATTTCAGCTCGCTTCAACTTGCAAAGGAATTCGAGGTGAACTTCGGAAGTTTGGCTGAAACAGAGCAGAACTTAGGGCGGAGTTCTAATTCTCGATGCAGACCAATTCTGAGAGTTCTGCGAAGCTTTCAAACGTTTATTATCTCCATTAAAGTCATCTCGACTCTGAACTTATCATTCCCTACGAAGAAACACTTTCCTCCATTACTCTGATGCGTTAAAATAAGAAGCTTTCAGGCAGAGAACAGTTCCAACTGCGGAGTTTCAATGTTATCGCAAAACGATCGATAAGAACAGCTCCCGAACAGTTGCATCGAGGCGAAACTTGAGCGCAGCAGTTCCATCCAGAAGGTTGAACTGAACGTTAATAAAACCCACATGCACCAAACTTGGTGGTGGCGTTTTGAACGCTATCTTAACCAGAGATAGGGAATACTCTCGCGCACCCCACAGACTGCTTAATCCGCGCTATTAAGCGCACAGTTGTGGCTTCACAATCCCATGTACCCACGACACGTCCCACAAAGACCCCCAGCATCTGGTTTTCACCGTCAATTTTATAAAAGCCCGCGCGCTGTGGAGGATAGCTCCGTGGCTTTGTAAAACACGAAATTTCTCACGCCCAGATGAACTGATTCGGCATTCCGCCGAGCGAAAATCCCGTGGGACCTCCCCAGATGTCCCCAAGAGATGCTCAGCAATTCATGCTCGCATGAATGTCTGAAGCGAGGCCTATACCCGCGACAACCCCCGCTCCGAAATACTGAACATCGCTCCCAACGCAAACATTGCTCCCATCACTCGGTGCGTTCTCAATTTTCGGAGAAACCCGAGCTTCAACTTCGCCACCTTAGAAACAACACCCTTCGTCGAGCAAGCCTAAGTTTCTCAGCGTTGCTGCGCGGCGTACAAAGTTAATAGAGCGATCGCGGACGCAGCCACTGTAAAATCGCGATCGAAACGGAAAGTTGCAGTTATCGCCAGGTGCGAGGGTATTTCCAAGCGCGCCGGATTTCCAGCGCGGACTTTACAAACGAGGAAATTACAAGCGGAACGAGTGCCTGATGGATCAAATATTCCAGCGGCCGCGACGATAAGAATCGCGCTACTGTGGCCTGCTAACACGTTCAATCGACCGAAACTGGTTTAATCCGAGGGCCTAGTAGAGGTAGGTAGTCCTTGCGTTTCCACGGCTTCTCGTTTCGACCCTAATCAAATTCCACGCGCGAATTCGAGCGCAATAGGTGTCCCGCGCCAACTGCGAGATTCCAGTTTCCACGCGGCGAACAAAAGTCTCGATCCTAGAACGATGTACCCTTCTGGCGAGTTACATTCTTACCGTGTACCTCATCCCGCCTTCGTCGTAGCTTTACGTTTCACTATTAGAAATAATTTTCAAATGATTCAGAACTGTCAGAAATCCTTTTTTAGAAAAGCTTCCCTTTAGTTCAGTGAAATTAGACGGAAATATTGCCAATTTTCAAGGAAAAATTCCCAGCAAGCTAAATGTTTATATGGGCCATTATTTCGTCGTTTTAAACAATATTTAAATAAAAAAAACAGTTTCTCCCGTATATTCCGTTATCTATCTGTCTTTTTTCTAGAGAATTTGCTAAGCTACAAATTTTACAATAATTATTTTTGTCGTAAAACTGATAGGTAACGATGTTCTTTAGAGGACTGACTTTTCTTTACCGCTGATCCTCTGTAAAATTATCAGCGGCGGTCAGATCGATGGGGCCATTTGACATATCGATTAAAACAACGAAATAAAGGCCCATAGAAAGCATTTAGCTTGCTGGGAATTTCTCCGCGGACAGATCCTAATTTCACTGGACTACTTTCCACGCGAAATGAAAGACCGGAGGCTCGGTAACGAGGCCCCCGGGGATATCGTCAAGGCGTGTTTCGAATTAACGGCAACTCTTTCGCAAAATGTATCCATAACGCGGCAAAGGGGATTATATATAGAATATCGTATAGCTGTCGTCGTCGGAACGAGGAGGCCGAACAGGGTCCGAGGGAATGGACGTTGTTGTTTTTGCTGGCTCGTTCGCGGGCCCGTATTATCTTATTGCCCCAGTGCTTGTTGTCGCGTGCGAACGTACGCGAATTTTCAACGGTCTATAGCGCATAAAGGGGCCAGAGGTTTCCGAGTGAACATATGGAATTACCGGGAGTACGACGGGCGAATTGAAACGCGCTGCGCGGTGAACAGCTGCTACCACACGCACGCACCGCGTGGCCCTACTCGCCCGTACAATTATAGGTCGCTCTACCTATACAAATAGCCGGTAATTTCGCGGCAAACGAAACGCACCGACGTACGAACCGCCCGCTGTATGCGGCGCATACCGGGAACGAAGATTGAACCGCGGGAAATGTCGAGGCTCGACTCTGCGGTGCCATTTTTCCGAGGATAAACCTTTTTGCACTTTCCGCTCTTTTGTGAAGCTGCTCGAGAGCGGAAGCGTAGTGCCCAGCTTATTTACTATTAAAAAAAAAAAACGTGATGCAAAAATCGGCGTAATAACGCTTCCCTTTGCATCCAGTATTCCTTTGCGCAAAGTTTCCACGCAACAGCCAGCGTTCCTTCGCCCCGAGAAGGAACATATTTTTCGTCTAATAGAGCCGTCCTTCCTGGCATGTTTGCATTGGATTACGAAGAATGGCAGGGGGGAGGGGTTGGAGGGAGATCAAAAGCAGGTTTCGTTGGGAGGAGGTACCTTGGCTTTTCCTGGGGAAACTGCAGAGAGCCGAGCTGCTTTTACGGGAGAACTGTTCGACGGCGCGAGGAGGAAGGAACTGCTGCCGGCTGGCACGGAGGAAATCCTGCAGGTATTTTTCAAATCCAGGATTTAATGGAGCCGGGGCGGTATATAAAACTCTTACGGGCTTTGGGAGGCTGCGAGTAGTTTGCATTCATTAAAATGCATGAAGAAGGAACATTGCCCCGGCGAGTATTTACAGAGCCATTAGTAATTATGCAGATTCCCGGCTGAATTGGCTGTTTATTGAAAGTTATCTCGCCCCATGGATCCTGTTTATTCGGGCGCGCTCGGCTTGGGCGAATTAAATATCGACCATCTGCTGTGGTAATTACATGTTCAATATTTTATTAGTGTTTATAATTGAGGAAATGATTCTTTTCGGACCGACACCTTTGGTAGCGAAACGCAACGGCAATTTCAGTCGAATGTATTCTTACATCGGATTTGTAGATTTTTACAGGCTGGTTAAATTTAACCAACCACTCAAGAGCAATCTCCCAACTATACGCCAGGTGTGTCGGTAACTTTGATGGTCCGCGAAGTCGAAATTTCCATATTACAGTTTGATTAACGCTCGTGGCACGTGGACTTGGCCGAGGAATTACGAGGGACCGGGGATCGTAAAGCAATCTGCTGCATGTCAACAAGCCATCTTACGCGGACGAACTGTTTACGAAGCTGAGACTTTCCTCAGACGAGCTAATTTGCGCTCCATTCATTGCCCCGGCGGGCATTACGCACCGGCGAAATAATATAATTTACGACTCGTGCAGCTTTCCAACGACAGAGTTCGCCATTACGTAAGAACAAGGGGTTGCTAATTGCCTTGCACCTGCACCCGTACGCGGTTGCGAGACGCGTTCTTGTAAGACGTCTCGCTCCAGCGAGCCTGTTCCACGGGTAGCTGGGACGATTTAACGACTCTGCCCTTAAACAGTTTAACGAGCTGGATGTTCCCTTGGCCGGGGAGCGTCCTCGGGATGCCAGCCGCGTAAACGAATCGCGCGCTCCAAGCGGAAAACCCGCTGAAGTATGAGGCAATACGCTAGCTGTAAACTGGAGAGTGCGTGAAAGTCGGATCTTCGCCGACGAATCTCTAACTCGAGGCGGAATTGACGAAAACTGGTGCTCCTTGTAATGAGGGGAGCGCGGAAGATAGTTTTAGCTTCAAGTGCGCTTCATATAGGTAGAGTATACCAAATATGAGACTGTGTTAAAGGAGAAGCATAAACCCAGACACGCCAAAAAGATTGATTTTCATTATTTTGTTTACACGTGTTTGTGTTTAATATACCTAGACATTAGAAGTAGAACATGCTCACGTGATGTCACACGTTGATGAGAACTTCAAATGCATTTTTCTCGAATCCAGGTTTACTTAAAATCTATTAAAAAAATTTCATGGCTATATGATACACTGTTATGCAGTTTTTGAGAGGGCAGATTTCTTATTTGATTCATAGTTTATTTTTTATTGCATAAAAAGGTAAGGTTTCATGTTCGAAAATTGAACGTTTCATTTAGAGCGTTGTCATTTCTTAAAAATTAAGTTTTTTTTAAATCGGCCTTGTCAGAAACAGCATTTATTAATATGTTTTAAGAAACTAATTTGCTTTTTGCTTTCATGTAAGATTTGTTTAAGGGGATTGTCGTCTAACCACCCCAAAATTAACTGATATTTAAAAATTAAAAAAAAAACTGTTGGTCGTATTGGATATAAGGAAGCATCTTTAAACTTGCAGAAAATATTTTTTTATGTCGATACTTCTTATTATTTATTAATTATTGTGGAATCTTGTCCACCTCTGCGACGATGTAACTTCTGTTGGCGGGATGTGTAGTACCTATCACAGTCATCTGATTTAAAAAAAAAATAGAAGTTTCTTAAAGTTAGATAGCATACGCTGGGAAAAAAATGAAAAATTGAAAGAATTATAACGTTTGAAATTAAAAGCAAGTTTTTTCCTTCGACAAATTTTTCATATTATTCTTTATATCGACGAAAAAAGTATTATAAACAAAAACTAAAATTAAAAGTTTAGGCCCAGTACCAGCGTAAATTATTTAACTTTACCAAAAATTTTCTTCTTTTTGCAATCAGATGACTGTGGCAGGTGCTAACGAACAAGTTAACACGATTCCACATTAATTAATAAATAATTAGAAGGATCGACTAAAAAAAATTCTACAAATTTAAGGATGCCTCCTTATATCCCAAGAGAGTTTAATGCAATATTAACAATAATATTTTTTTTAAATTTCAGGGCTCTCACGCGAGAATCCCCCCTTAACCTCGCAGACTGCAGTATTCAAAATTCCCACAAATCGGTGACTCGAAGCTCTAGCGCACACCTTGTCAGAAAAATTTAGAATCACAGCTCCTATGCAATGTATTTGCAGCTTGGAGTTTCGTTCTCCCCGAAAGATACGTTTCCCCGAATTAAATTGCACTCGGCGAGCTGAGTGCAAGTAGCCTCCATTTTCGAGGCCTGAATAAATGTGCCACCGTCCACGTGATTAACGAGGGGCATAGTATTAATCTTGCGATACTTTGCTCAGCTGTGTGTACGTATCGCAGGCACGCAACAAACTCTCGTTCGGTAAATACATTCATGCACAAGCGCGCAAATTATTCTGCAATTATCAGTGATTACAGGACAACGTGGCCGGGCGAGCAAGCCCGACGAAGGGTCGAGGATAATTTAACTATATACCTCGAACGTTTCACCGTCTTAAATATTATTTAACGAGGCTAGCCTCTTTAAAGCTGCGTATTTGCATAGACGCGTGTGTGGTTGCGCGGTTCGTGTAACCGACCCACTGTCATACCCGTGTAACGTCTTTTACCTTCCTCGCATTTATTCGCCTTGTGCAACACGAGCAAGTACGCAGGTACCTTGAACTCCAATATTTCAGCGTTCGTGAGAACATGCCTCGAATATTGTTACCCAGCCTTCGTTTCACGTTTCTACGTGCTTCGAGTTCATTTGGCAGAAATTCTCACGGCAATTTCGAGGGATTTGCATCTCAAGTGTAGCGATACAAGTTGAAAGAAGAGCAGAAGAATTGTGGATAAGTTGAAGCGGATGCTTTGCGGTCGATTGTTAAATTTAACGAGAAAAATAGCGCGATAATACCGAATTAGTGATATTTCAATTACCAGAAGTATTCTAATTGGAGATTTTCACTGATGTGTGAGGAAATATTCTTGTTACAAGAGCCGTAATCAACATCAGAGAGGAAAGAGAGGAATCAGATGTGAAGCTTGATTAAAGATGTAGAAGACCTTATGATCAAACAGGCTGGGGAGGAAGACCGTTTGCTTAGCCGTCGGTGACGCAAATAAATCATAAAGTTTCTTTCGCGCAGAGCCGTAGACGCTCCGAGGAGCTACCCCGCGATGTTGGAGCAGGTGCTTGAAAAATAACTAAAACGTAACGAGTCGAGACACGATAAACTCCGCTGCTTTCCGAAGAACAGAAGAATTATCGCTGTTGCCAGCATGAAGGGGAGTGGAAGTTATGGCGCAAACAGCGGTAAATCATTCATTATTATCGCAATCTGCGGCTGTTCCTCATTTTTTCAATATTTCACGCTCACCGCTCGGTCGATCCATCGAAACATGGACTCCCCGGTGAATATAAAACGCATTACTCCACTGTGCCGGAAACCTGATCAAATAGCAAGAGTTTCTCCAACTAATTCACATCCCACGAAAGTGTATCTCCCGGCGAGTGTCAAGGAAGGCAACAGGGCTTAAAAATAGACCCGCGAAGCATCGAAGAAAATACTAAAGATATAAAAATCGAGGAAAACAAACAAGCATATCCTGCTCTCTGAAGCCACCGCTTGGTTGGTACGGATCGGCTTTAAAAACCCGAGGTACCCCGTAGTCGAGCATTATTCCGGTGCCATACGGATAATTTTCTTTCCCAGAAATCCGAGCGGCACAGGTGCTTGCACGCTGGACTCCTCTTAAAACAAAAACAAATTACGAGACCGAACTGTTTCGACACCGTCGTCTATAATTCCTTAAACATTCCACAATTTTTTCAACGCAAATACAATACCGACACGAGAGCAGAGGAGCTTCGATGGCCGTTCACTGCCATCGAGGTCAGAATATTTATCAGCGATCGCGATAAGTGTCCGCGAAGGCACCATTCTCGTTCTAAGAACGGGGACAGGTGCTCGCAGGTTTCGAGGCCCTCGCAGGGAAAACAAATCACGATCAACAATGCGGCCGCGGCGTTGAGAGGCTGGCAGCCGAGCAACGACGTGTTTTCATCCTCTTTTCAAAGCTCATCTGCCGCGGTATCTATTCCGGGTTTACTAGGAAAAGCCCCTGTCTCCGGCAGCCGAGAATGCGAGGATGTATAAATACTTGAGCAGCTCTCCGCCACCTTTCCATTCGCCTTCCCGTTTCTTCCACATTCGTCGCGGCCAGCTTCCTCTTTCCCTCCGCGCGGCCGCGCTGCCGGCACTCGCTGCTAATTGCCAACGCGAAAAATTCGACACCGCTGGAACGCGCCGGCAAAGACTCACCCGCGCTTTTCTGACACAGTTTAACGCGTGACTCACGTGTCGACCACTTTCAAATTGCAGCCTGCCGGTGCTCGTTTTTTTTTATCATTGGCCCGGCGAATGCCAACGCGTGCCAGCCACTTCGCTTCAAATCGTTCCGCACCAGGATCATTATAATGTTTTTTTTGCAATGCGCGAGATTGTGTGGACCGAGGACCACCTTGTACGCAGTGTCATATAGAAGTTGTAGTGTGAAATGGTTTTTGGGATCGTTTCGTTACTTACAGTTCTAAAGCTCGACACTGGATGCACGTCGTGGCACGTGTGATTAGACTGTGGACCTTACCTGCGAACAAAAGGAGAATGCTAATTAGAGGAGGGAAGTACCATTTTTAATAGAAACTCAGATTTTGATTAAATGGAACCCTGTGACCATCGTGTCCCTTTAATAAACTCTTAACAGGCAATTTCATCAGCGCTCTGCTTCAAAGTGCCAAAATGATTGAACGTAATTAACTACGTTCCCGTTAATAACGGAGGCGCACAAGAAACTTATGAAGGAAGAACCTTGGGGACAGGAGAATGCATCGGCCTTCGGTGCGCGCAAGATCAGCAGAAACTTGGTGCGCGAAAAGGTGAAGGACGAACCTTGACGAAGGCCTGCGCTCCAGCCCACACACGACGCACACGATTCGCCTCAAACACCTTCGATTATCACGGATTATTAATTAAACGCTCGATAATCTCGTTGGCGGGGTTATTATTGAGCGCGCCGCGTCGAATCTACCGCGATTTATGGGAAGGAACAGCGTTATATTACAGTACAGGGCGTAATTAGATAGTAATTGCGTTTACAAACGACTCCGTCAAGATATTTGTAGGAATCTAAGTGGCAGTAGTAACTGCCCAAATAGAAGCACAAGATTCACCTTCTTCCTCGTAATTATTTAAACGACGCTTAGGCGGGATTAAATATTCCAATCGATTTGCAGTCAAACGGCCAAGACTTCCACTTTTGGACTTACAATTAGTGGAAGTCTTGAACGAAAAATAGAAGCAACAATTTTTCCATAAATCACTTTTAAAACATTTCGAAAATATATTCTCAAAGTTATAGGCCGTAATTCAACTCCGTATCCATACTATAACCTGGTGAGTCAGTGCGCCTCCGAGAACCAAGCATAGGGTAAAGGACCCAATTACTGACACCTAACCAATTACTGTCAGCTTAAGCTATTTTAGTAAAAATAACGAATAAACAAACTATAGAATATAATCTATAATATAGATTATAGGTTGAAATACATAATTCTTTTTGTGTATCACTTTAGAACGTTTAGTTATTCGTTATTTTAAGTAAAATAGCTTAAGGTGACAGTAATTAGTTAGGTTTCAGTAATTGGGTCATTTACCCTAGGAACCTACCTAAATGGAATTTTAAACGCATTTTTCTCGAAACCACGTTTTCAAAATTGGCGCCGAGGATAACTCAAAAAACTATATAACCAATCGACTTCAAATTTTGCACACTTTTAGTTTATAATATTCTTCAGGATATGATCCACAAGGTTTAACCAAATTATCAATTTTAACCACTGTTTTTAAACAAATAATACGCGAATTTTTGGCGAAGATCACACCTAATTGTTTGAAGTTGCGCCATTTTTAAAATATGCAATTTTTTACACCATTTGTGGTTCATATTCTTAAAATTGGCACATAAATCGAAAAAAAAAATGATCGACCTGTTTCACAGAACTACCAGAGACGCTACAACCGGCGCCGTTTTGCATCTCGAAAAAAAATCTATTTCAAATACTGCTCTATTTCTTTTGTATTTCTAATAATTTTACTTGTTATAATGTTAAATATAGTACCCTTAAAGTTCCAAAAGGATTAGCGCATTAGTATCTTTGCAAAAAATTCCGAAAAATTTATACAAAAATAAGCCGTTTGTATGGGCTTCTCCCCTTAACCCTCTACTTATTCCACTCAATAGCGATGATTCCCAATATTCTTCTCCATTTCAGAGTGCCGAACGCGATGACGAAGGCGGGAAATATACCAACTCTGATTTACTTCTACGATCAACATTCCCCGTAACCACGATCTCATTTTGCAAACAAGCGTCCAAACACCCTCGCGACCTTCGCGGCACGCTCGATGATATATTATTATTACGAAGGGGGCACAATGATCCGTATTTACTGTCAGATTACGTTGCACGGCTGAATTAGCCGCAATGCATCACGTCGCTTAACGATTTCACCGCCGTGATCTATTTACCTCCCGAAGCGAGCCAGTAACTTTGTGTTCTGAATTATTAAGCAACTTCTAAGCAAACAGGATGACAGTTCTGTAGCATGCGCCGCTTGGAGGATTGCCACATCTAGGCAATCCTTGGCATCCGGTCCAGACAGCGGCTCCCTGCGCGGACTTGCCGAAACGCTAGCGTCGGGCTTCTTACGCGGATGCATCCATTCCTGCTGACCGTGTCCACTTTCTTCAAAATCTATTTGTTCTGCGCTAGGATACCGAGATAGGTATCTTACACGTAGTCGCCAAGAAACTGTAAAAACATCCCTCGCGGATCAATATGGCAAGGCGCTTAATTTCGCTTATCCAAATTCAAACTGTTTTCAATTAGAGGGTAATTGATATTTTTGTATCTTACTCTCAGGTAAAGAAGAAACTTTTTATGTTTCATGTATGGTAGGGTAGAACTGTTGCAATCGAAAGTGTTTCAATCGCGATTGAAAGAAAACAAGGGAAACAAAAATCGGAAAAAATATTTTTCCGAAATACTTTGTTTTATTATAATTATGTTTAAAAAGTGTCTTTATTATTGGCTACAGCAATTTCTTACACTATCTTCTATCAACCTACTGAAAACATTTAATATCATTCTTCCCTTACAAACCTTATCAAACGAAGGAACATCAAACATCAAACATCAACGACCATCTAATCCACTAAACTCGTAAATCCTCCCCAAACGTTCTCCACGTTCCACCAATCACAATGCGCGAGGCATCGTTCAATTTGGTAAATCTCCTTCTGACAGCGTCTACTTTAACGCACGTCCTTCAAACGCTGAACCCAAGAAGATACTTACATCGAACGCAGACCTATTTTCGCAGTAGATTTCCCCTGTCCGTCGCGCGCGTCCACGTGTCGCGCAGGGGAGGCGTATTTCACGCTTGCAATCCGCGGTTTCGCCGGTCGAAACAAGAACAGGCCGAGAGCTGACGCAGGACGTCAGGAGCCAGGGCCCGCGTTTCGCGAGCGAACGCACCTGCTTCGACTTTAACTGTCCGAGCGAACGCCGCGGGACCCATTTGCATGAACATATGCGCTCGAGGAAGATCTTGATGGGAACACGATAGTTATCTAGACCGAAACGGGGATGTGCGCGCACGCTTTCGGAAGCGATAGAACGCGATAAAACACGATAAAACGCGATCCGACGCTCTGGTGGTCCACTTGTCGTGGAAACCAGCTCGCGCTCCATCGAATGCGTTAGCGATTTTCCAAGTGACTCGGTTAGTGGCTTTGGGACCCCAGCTTCGTCACTTTCTCGCAAATTACCATGCAAACATTTGGTGTCGGGGGACGTTCTAAAGGTTTCCACCAACAATATACCTGTTTTGACGCTTTTGCCGGTGTGAATGGCAGGATACATGTCTTTCAGAAATACGTACACTAAAGCTAGGCAAATTGTGTAATGGCCACGGCGCACAGTGTCACGAACCGTGTTCAAAAGGCAAAAATTTGTGTTTTGAAATTTTATATTTCATATCATGGAATTGATAGTAAATAGCCCTCTGACATAAGAACATCGTAACTTAATAATATAAAAAGTCGAATAACCAAACGCAAGCTGCCGCAGACCACGCATAGGAAATATTTATCCACTGTATTTTTGTGTATTTATAAGTTCTCATCTTTCTTTTTGTGTTTAAAATACGTAAAGTATACCCTTTTTCGTTACATTAATCAAACATTCTCGCATTTAAAGGTATGGGCAAGTACCAGTGACTGAAATTATTATTTTTTTGTCGCATCTGCTAACTTCTGGAGAGAATTAAAAAAAAACGAAACATATCGTTCTTTCATGTTTTTACTATAATTACTTCTTTTTACGTGCTTTAATTTGGTATAAATTTTATCTGCCCCTGAGTGCCCTTTTTTGAGATTATATTTTTTTTAGAAACTAGACAAATCTGTCCTACAATACGTAGTTGTCAAAGAGACTGAGCTTCCGATTCCTTCAGATTCAACTGATAGTGATGACGATCCATAATAAAAATGAATAATTTCAATTTTATTATCAGTACCAATTATTTAAAAATTTTATTTTATTTTTTGTAAGTGTTCCATATGTTTGTTATTTCTTTGTGTATAAATGTATATATTTTATTTGTTTTAATTTTATTATGTACAAAAATATGTTTTAATGAGTTATTTTATGTTAAAATTTTTTTTTTATGTTTAAATATGATTAAAATATTAATTACATGTAAATAACAATATCTTAATGGAAATTGGATTTTTGAATTTTTTTCCTATATACTCGTTACACTGTGCGGCGTGAAACCTCGCTCGTTGAAAGTTCGTATCGCGATGAACGGCTGCACTGATCAGAATCGATGATGACCAAGAGACACAAAGTACCTTTCTCATTCAGCCGACGTGTACAAGCCATTGGACAGCCTGGTGATAAAACAAAGACCGAGGCAAGTGAGCTCTGAAAACTGTCCAAAAGCTGCAGCTGCGCTGATTCCGCAGGCCCGGCGCGTACGCCGCGCACCGATTCCGCGGCTACACGGCGATCCTAATAACAGTAATTATCCCACTGGTATGTAAACGAAGCGCGGCTCGATGGACTGTGTCCAACGCGGGGCTTCGAGTGAAGCCGGTGAATGAACGATCATTAAAATACTTATCGTTGCCATTTGATCGGCTGCGCTTTGCATTAATTGCCGCTGTGAAATGATAGGCTTGGGTCCGCCCGGGACGCTGTCGGAATAGAGACATCAGTAAACGAGTCACAGCCGATAAGACCTTGAACGAAACTCTCCTTCGAAACCACGCCAGAAGCATTCACCTAATCACCTGCGTCCAGCCGTCGCTAATGATCGAATCCACTGGGACGCGCGCGAAAATGGCAGAACAACGCCGGGGAAGCAGCACTCGCCAAGGCCAGGTTCCGCGCGGGCTGTTAAAGCGCCCCGAAGATGTCGAACGGTGGGCAGGGTGAGAAATTTACGACGGCGATTACCTGCGTGTCCGCGTGGATATTAAATCGCCGAGCACGCGCCTAGGAATCGAACGGGCACAGGTCGCCTGAATTCTCGCACGCGCCGGAGCCGTTCCTCTCCGCTGAATCACGCCTGCAGGACGCGGTGTTCTCGCGTATTTACCGTGCCCCGGGGGCCCCGTCCGTATAAACGGCCGTGTACGGCGTAGCGAAAGAGGACGCTGGCGCAGGTACATTTACATAAAACACGAAAGCCGTGCGTGTCTTCCACGTGTCATAGGTGCACCGTGGCGCAGGCCCGCGGTCGCACACGTGCAGCGCGTTGCACTTCCCGGTGGGGTGGACGCCACGTGGGCGACGAGAAGCGTCGAGAGACAAAAGGGGCCCGAGACGGGCAACGAGGCCCTTTCAGGACCGTCGAGAGGAAGGGGCTATTGTAACGAGAGTTCGAAAGAAGGACCCGTGAAAGGCTCGAGAGGAACGGAGCCCTCCTTAATCCCTCGCATCCGGCATTTAATTTCTGGGGGTGAGATCGATATTCATCCGGTAACGAGTTTAGGAGAGATGCTTTGCTATCAGGGGAGGAGTGGCGGTCCCGAAGAAGAGGCTTCGTGAGATTTAGAAAGGTGGAATAATGAAGCGGATAACGAGGGTGACAGTTGGTTTTTATACAAGTCTCGCGGCACGGTGGATAGGCGAGTGAGTAAATTTGTTCCGACAAATATATTAGCCTATACATCAAAAAGCGTTTCGCAACGGCGAGAGCGCTAGCATTAAGATAACCACGGTAAGGCCCGAGTTGAACACAATAAATATCGACGGGAACTCCGTTACAAAATACATATTCCGCCGGTGAGAACGAGTTTTCATGTAGCCTGGAGAGATTTATTGCTGGATTTGTGCAGTCCTACTTAATGGAACGTAACAAAAGCTGCGGGAAATTTAGATTTCCCCTACCGATAATGACGCGGGGCTCGTTATTTTAATTTCTACGAAAACAGAACGTGCGACAGCGCTCGCTCTCGTAATAATCGTGCTCCCTCCATCGGGGTCGGTTTCAAGTAATTGCAGCGCGCGGCGCAATGAATGGGCTTCTCAAAACAGACCACGTAATGGTTGTTATTACAACAAAACGATCTCGGCCGCGCGGATATACTTTTGCCGGTATCATAAATCATTCGGAGATTGACATTTTCTTCAGGGCTTTACGTAATATCCTTTAATTATCCACGCCACGATACAATCGGCTCTCTGACCCAATTAATCTCCGCCGCTGCCACGGGCTGCGGAGAAAGGAGCCCACTCCGCGCCGTGTCAACTTTTAGATCCAGTTATTGATTATTCATTAATCTTCGAAGGAGAACCGGCAGGAGATCGTGCGTGCGATCCTCGGGCTAATTATCAATTAACCGCCTTTACTCCTCAATTACTGTAAACGCCCAGCTGTCCCATGATCTATGATCGAAAGCCGATGGGCCTTTCTAAGGCGAAATTGATTCCCGAGTGATGCCTGAGAACTTCATAGAACAGAAGACATTTCCTCCCGCCAGAGCATTCCAACGTCACAATAACATACCGAATCGACTAACGCAGATAACCACTCCGTGACACTATTCAATCGAGCACAAAGAACTGGCAGAAATTTCACAACGCGGGGCAACAAGCGGAAAGCTAACAACAGAGCGTAAAATAGCACGGTACCTATTTTAATAACGCGGTAGCGAGAAGCAAGATAACACAGTGGCAATCAATGAGCCGGCATAATAAGCAGAGCAGCGTAATTATCAGAGAAACCATGACAAAAGCGCCCCTGACACGTGGCAATCAAAGCGCTTGTAATTGCAAAAGAGTCCCATTATCGTGAATTACGAGCCGGCATTTATCTTCGGCCGCTGCGGAACGCGAAAGACAATGTGGGACGCGGCGAAAAAATACGGTAATGCACGACCGTGGCCGTGGACGGGATCGAATGCAAGGTCGGGCGACGAAGGGCCCCCGGCATGATCCACTCTTCGTCACGACACTTCCTTCGTGACCGGCGCGTTCCGCATCTAATTGCCGCCGGCCATTGTGAAATTAATTAGAAAAACGTTGACCGCGCCGGGATCCAGCCCGAGCTGATTTATTCCGGCCGCGCGTTAATCGATATGCTGGAAGCGCGGTCCACCGGTTATTTTGCATAATGCACTCTCGACGGACGCGGCCCGCGCGGGGAAAAAGTAGGGCGTACCGTCGATCGAACCTGGCGTCTCGCGTGACAGTGTATCGTGCTATTATCGTGGCTCTCGTATGATTGCAGGCACATCGGGTGGTTGGAATTGTTGGATAAGCGAGCTTCGAAGTAATGAAATCGATATCGAAGGAGAAGGATCATTGGGACAAGCCTGGCTTCCTTGTTGGATGGCGCAAGTTGGGCACGCGAAGGTCGCGGTACACGTGTGGCATTGAAATAGACTTTCTGATAGCTCTGAATTACTAAAACGTTCGTCTAATGGCTCAGGTCCTGTGATTATTTATGAAAAGGAGGGTGGTGGATACCGGTGGGAGCATAATAATAATTCTTTATTGCACAGCAGACTTTACAATAGAAGACATATAAAAAAAAAAAGCGAGAAAGAGAAAGAGGAAAAAGGAAAAGAATAGTTAGATTTGAATAGCACATATAACACTAGAGGAGTGCAAAAGGCGAAAACTAAGTTTTAAAACTAAAACTAACAGAATAGAGTACACGAAAAGTAAGTGTAGGCCAAATAACATAATCGAAAGTAAGAGCTAACATCATATGCGTGTAGTTGGAAAATGACAAAAGTAAAAGTAAACAATTAATTGTTAATGCTAATTAGCAAAAAATAGTGTCACTGCGTGTTTGAAGGATGCGAAAGAGGTTACAGAGCGAATTTCATTGGTAGAGAGTTAAAGTAAAAGGCGGAACAGTAGGAAAAGGAGCCGTAAAATTTAGTGGAGTGACAGGAAGGAACGGCAAGATAAAATTCATGTCGGGTAGAGATGTATTCATCTGCTCGCGAGTAATTCACGCAGATACGGTGGTACACCAGTGGACATCAATTTTTATACAAGACAGCAGAGGTGTGACATGTATCTCTGCTTCATATTAAGCCAACCCGTCTCTGTAAATGCTGGCGTTATGTGATCGAACTTTCGTAGTCCAAAAGCATGGATAACAATCAGGGACTTAATACCGGTATTTCGCCAATACAGCTATACCGAAACCGATATCATACCGAAACAGATCAATACCGAAACCGATATCATACCGAAAAAGATAAATACCGAAAACAAGAGGTTACCGGTAACCGAAATAAATACCGGTATTTTTTCGGTATTCTTCTCGGTGAACACCGAAACCTACCATGTTACTGAAAAGAATACCGAAAAAATACCGGTATTTATTTCGGTTACCGGTATTTATTTCGGTTACCGGTAACCTTTTGTTACCGTATTTTGAAATACCGGTATGAGCGTTATACAGCGCCATACAACTTCGGTACCCTAAGTTTGTTGGACGCCCTCTTGCAGCACGTCCCAAGCGCCGTTGCAATACACACCTACTTCAACTAGCCCTAAGGACATTACTTTATCCTGAGAACAATACACATCTCGAGAAAGGATCGACCAACATCCACTGGCAACCCTGCACCGCGACATTCTCTCTCACCACACAGTCCATGACGCTGCGAGCTACGACCACAGATAGGAGTTTCAAAGTCCATACAGTTCCAGCCATTCTACTGGAGAAAAAGATCCGTGCCTTTAAGTTACTCGATAACCACACGGCTGAGGTGATCGGCGCAAGGTTAATTAAGCGGAGAGGCAGAGGGAGAGGGTAATTAACGCATTAAGTGGCGCAAGGTTTCGGAAAATGCCCCTTTAAGGTCTACCCACACGTAGTAACAGTTGTGTGATGATTCAGTACGGGCAGTGTCAGTAACTGACATGGAGCAGTGTGGATTGCTTCATTCCAAACAGGAAAACGTCACGATCGTCTCTATGGGAAAAATTGTCCACGAAGCAGAGAAAGCGAACATCTTGCTTCGGAGCTTTTCAGTGTAAACATTTGGAGGCTCTGGGAATTGCCCCAGGTCCTTTCGATGATTTTCAGAAAGTATCTTTTCAGAAGATATCGATTTGAAGATATCTTTTCAGAAGATATCGACGTGAAGATATCTTTTAACAGAAGATATCGATTTGAAGATATCTTTTCACAAGATATCGATTTGAAGATATCTTTTTACAAGATATCGATTTGAAAATATGTTTTCAAAAGATAGGGTAGATGCACCATTTGTGGCCATTTTAAAGATTTCAGTCACTTTCATCATAATAATCTTTAAAATTGTGCTTCAAATCAGGAAACTAAAAGCTTTACTTTTTACACTATCTCTACTATTAATATCTAAGTTACCATTAACTAGACAAATCGTTAAAGAATTAAGAAAATTAAAAAATATAAGAAATCCATTTTTCACCGTTTGTGGCCCCTTGCCACTCTTCGCGTAAATAATAAATGTAACCTTATATTTCTGGTGGTATACTAAACGAAATATTGACTTTTTCAAGCTAAAAAACGCGATAATTACGCACATGGCCAAAAACGGTACAATGCCCACAAACGGTACATCTACCCTATCCACATGGAAACTGATCCCTCGGCGTGGAAACGCGCCGGCGCCAGTCGTCGTGTTAAAACACAGCGCGATCGGGGACAGGGCCCGAATAATATCGCGGGCCAGTCGCAAACAGCAAGAAGGAAGCTGCGACGACGCGTGACTGCAAACGACGATCGCCGGTAGCCACTTCACCGACTTTCCACGTCCGGTTCAGGCGTCCACGGAGGAACGCATCAGAGATTCAGAAGCCGTCGCAAGCTGGACGCGACCGACGCGAAAAAGCGGTGCATTGACTTCGGTATGACGTAAAAGAACACGGTCCATTTCTTCTCCCTCGGACGTCTGCGGACGGCTCCTTTCAATGGGGAGTCACTTCGATTCACGTTTATTCGACTTCCTCCCGTATCTCGACGCGCGTACATTGGCGTACGGCCGGCTGCCTTCGAAAAAGGTGCAAAGAAAGTCTTTGTCTCGCGAAAATGTTTGAGGACGCAGGAGAACTGGGGACAAAGAGTACGTGTACCCTTTCAGACGAACAGAAACGCCTTCTCTCTTTTTTCTTGTTTTTTTTTTTTTTTTAAACAGGTTTCTATGAAACACACCATTCAATTTCGTCTAGCACACGCGTCTATCGAATTCCAAGCAGCGAAAGTTCGTTGTGCGATCCTGGATTTCAGTGTAGAATTAAACGGAGATTAATTCTGGGGATTCGGATTAAAAGTTCCTTTTGGAGACACTTCTCTGGTTGATGGGAAAGAGATTGACAAGGTTTAAGTAGAATTTATGTGTTTTTAAAAGCGACATATCGCGTGTTGTATGATTTTACGAGAAAATTTGTTGCTAAAACTCGAAAGCTTTTTCATGTTGCAACGTCCGGTGAACAAACATGCGGATTTGAAAAACAGAGAGGGTGTGGTTTGTGAAAGCCAGCAGTTTTATATTCTGTGCCTTTCAAACGCAACTGCGAACTCGCTTTACGTCCAAGCTTTCCACAACACGCCACAAAATGAACGCATGTAAACTGTACCAACGTCGATCCTCTATAATATCGTTGTTGTTGCAGTAACAAGGCCGCCCATTTCGGTCGTTACCTGCAACAGGGTTTGTCCTTCCAATCACCTGTAATGGTCAAAAGAAAAAAAAGCCAACTATCGATTCGAATAGCGAACCGCCGACTGTTCTGAATCAGATCTTACGTGGAACAGGAACTGAGTCTCATTCGTACTGAATTACGAATGAGCTGAAACTAAACTGCCACTGAACGAGAACTAAGCTGGAATACCAAATTACAATGGAATTTTAAGATCCATTGGAGCAGCAATGGGAATGACAGAGCAGCTGAAAGTTTACCGAGTGGATTTTCAGCATGCAATCGGGGACTGATGAGTCAAGGCCCAGGTTACCGCAAGACTCGCGTGACTTACGATTCAAGGGACAGAGTATTCGCATTGTAAAAGAATATTAGAACGCGCGTAGGTCGTAAAAGCTGCGGGTGTCGCCAAGTTTACAGCTTTGAGGTTTCGGGACAATAGGTTCGGCATTTTTTGGGGAGAAGGTTTACAGACCTCTCGCTCCGAAACCTCGAGGCTGTAAACTTTGGGACCCTCGCGGCGTTTACGACCTCGCTGCCATCCTTTCTAGGTACTGTATTGTACGATAACGGGCGCGTTGTCACGATCCGTCATGGCAATGTTTACGCAACTGCCATCAGTGTCCCTTTAATCCGGATGGAAAGTAGCGCCCTCGCGCAGCCCCCCGTGCCTACGGCACTGCGCATGCACCTCCCGACCACCGCACTGGCGAAGGTCAAAGAATGCAACCGGGATGGTTAATATAAGCTTCGATTGAAATGCAGCTCGCGAAGGAGACGAGGACGCCGACCAGTCTGCGCAGTGCGTTCCGCGCTCCAAACTCATCTCGCCTTCTTCCTCTTCGACCCTTTCCCCGCGCCCCTCCCACCATCCCCGACCACCGCGCCGCGGAATACTTAATGTGACGAAACCATGCTTCATCTTCATCCACCCCAACACGCACCTCCGTGTTATCCATGGATAATGGAGAGGTCCGCGGTTAATCCCGTTCCGTTTCAATTTACCTCGGTACCCTTCAACTCGCTACCCACCTCTGTTGGTTCTTACAATATTCGAGGGAATAATGCAGAAGAATGCGTTGCACCCTGCGGCAACGTTGTTTCAAATGGACTCGATAACTTCCTCTTCGTCGAACTTTATTTCATTTCGTTTCACTCGGAGCTACTCGTGTCTGTGCAAAGCCTGACTGATTCCCCTGGCGCACCGTGTGGCCCGCGTTACTTCTTCTCCTCGGGTGACGTTGGATTTTAAGGGATTAGACACCCTTGGAAAGGTCGAGAAATCCCGCATGTTTGGGAATTTAGTTCGAAGTGACAAAACACTCTTTTGAATTAAACTTTTTCAATAAAAGTAGGGACGTCGTTGATTAATATGTACAATTTGTTTCAAGTTTTTTTAAAAAACAAATTTGGCCTGTACGGTTGGACGGTGTGCGTTATTTTTGATGGACAGGTTTCTGAAAGATAATTTTAAGTTAAATAAGTTAAATAAACTTTCGATTGGTTGAGAAATAACATAGTAGCTACACTTTGAAGCAAACAGCACAGTTTTATGAATAAGAAAATGGACCTTTCTTTTCGCACAAGTCGCGTAAAAATTAAAATAACTTAGTTTTATTTAATATTCTATTGTTAAAATTTTGTTACTCTACTATGCCAGTAGCTTAAAATCACTTACTGCTGGATAAATGAGGAATGATGATGATGAATGGAATTCTAACTTCCCGAGTAACCGAAAAAATTGAAGAAGAAACTAAGTAGATTAAAAGATAGCCCAATTTGTGGCCCACTTAGAATAATTCCTAGCTTGATAACGCTTCTGCCTCCATTTACAGGTAGCCTATTGTAGCAGTCCTCAGGGCCCAAGAATACTCGGCGTCCAACAATGTTTCGCTTCGTTATTTTTGCTCCTTTCGTCCCCTTTCATTCATTACCATTTAATCGCGTGTTGCCCACCCTACGCGCTGCCATCTTGTACGTATTGCCTCATTTCGTTCCCTTGTACCGAGGCCTCTGACGTCACCTTTGACTCCACTTGCGCGCGCGCGTGCGCGGTAGTTGGATTTAACGTCCGCCGCCGCGTTACAACCAGGAAACCACGGGACATTATTGTCCAGATGCCGGCGACCATCAACAAGGCACGTGCGATGACTATCAATCCGTAAGAGTACAAAACATCGTTGACTAGCTGGGACATACGTCTTCGATGAAGACGTACAAATCAGGAAGAGCCTTGACGTTTATTCCCCCTTTGTTCGTATCGGGTTCATTCGGGTCAACCGCGTGGGTTATTTTCAGCGGGATGGTCCAAGGGAAGGGCCGAGGATTCGGCATTGCGAGAGTGGAAACAGATACACCTACCGCGGTAATCAGACACGAATTTCATCTGCATCGAAGAAGTCGATATTCAATTTAAAACGCTATGATAGGGTAAACGCACCAATAAAGGAACACATTAAGGCTAATGAATGAACAGTTTTATACAATTATGTTTGCAGCGCGATTGATTCCACGTGTTGCAAAAATTGAATATGAAGCAAGAAATTAGAAGAAGTTTCTAATTAATTGGTTCCTTATTTTAAGTGTTCCTTTACTGGTACATTCACCCCACACAGTTCCAGACAAAAGTATTAGGATTAACTTACTTGAATCTACAAACGGGATTTTTTAATTTTCATTACAGGCTCAGATAAAAAAATTGAAAAAGCGTCCTTCACTATTTTCTTCGCTATTCCCACCAATTGCATTTTTCCCCAAACCGTCGAAACACGTCACCTATTAAACTAATCCTTCTAGCTTCTCAAAAAAAAACTCAAATCTTTGGACTAATTTTAAAAAAGTAATTCTCTCTTAAAAGGTATCGCAATACTTTTGTCCCGCACTGTACATACTCCTGTGTTACTGAAGCAAAGAAGGCACCGCTTCGACAAGACATCAATATCGCCTCCTAGACTAGTACAATTAACTAGAGAACACAGACACGAAATGCATCCAATAAATCATCCCACGCAGACCGGAATGCGCATCTTCGCCAGGATTACTCCGATACGGGATACAAGGTAGCTGCAAGCATACACGCCAATTTCCGGATGCATCTGCAACGGAGGTCAACAGCCCCACGCATACAATATGCATTTTGCAGCCGTGCAACGTCGACGGGGAACATTTCAAAGACCACGCCGCAATGTAATATTCTCGCGTCAAGCGAGCATCATTGAACACTCAATGCTACATTCCCAAAACACTGGTTTCATAATAATGCTGCCTTCTGGTCGATGACACGGGCAATTTAAACAACATATTGTATGTACTAACGGCACGCAGAGATTCGGCACCACGATATCGGAAGCTTCGGTATGGTATACTGAAAACTTCAGAGGTGGTGGAACACATTTCCTCCACTGTCGTGGAATGAAATGAATAATTGAATTAAAATCAATTTGGGAATTTTATCGTGGCGAATGCTAGAATACCGTTAACAGAATCGTATCTGCAACGAATCAATGTCCTCCCACGCAGTCTCATTAGCGACGCCAATGCCGGGACACGGGTGGGTAAACAGAGAGAACTAATTAACTTTTCCATCGCGTCAAGTTCGCAACTTTGCGCGAGCCTCTGGCTGCGCCTGGAGGACTCCAATTAATATTTCTGATCCTTTACAATGCAGATATGTTCGTGATCGAAGAATACCACAGAATTCACATTCGTGGGTCCCGATGTCTCCACGCGATATTACGAAACACAAAGGGAGAGGCGGGATTACACAACGCTTATGAAGGAAATTAATTCGAAATTCCAACGTACATCCGCGACCCGGGTTTCAACGGAAATTGTGCCAGCGCTGATTAAGCAGAAAATTCGATATCCCGCGCAGGATTTTCATTGGGAACCGAACGATCTGCCTTCGAACGCGTTGCTCCCGGCGCGCCAGCGTTCGTTTCGACGCATTAATTAATGCCGGGATCAGCCGTGCGTAATTACTTCTCGTTTCGGGGGATCGCTCCGTCTTACGCAACCCTCGCTGTATTCACGCATTCGTTGCGATCGATCCTACAATCGAACCTTTCAAAGAGAAACCAGAAAGCGTTCTGGAAACGCGCAGCAATCTTAACGAATCTTCTACAACGCAACATACGTGAATTCGATCAAACGAGAACAAAAAAGAATTGAAGAATTAAAGCAAAAATTTCATGTCAACCGATTTTATTAAAAATGCACTAAAAACTAAAAAATAATTCTTTTCTTGTACTACAATATCGATGGTGTCTTTTCACTTTAAACAAAATCGTGGAGCAGGATATCTCACAACAAATTCATTTCGACGCTTGATGCTGTATTAAATGGATTCATAATCTGTTATAAAAAAGCTAGCTCCACGATTTTATTTCAAATAAAAACACACCATCGAAATTGTAGCACAAGAAAAGAATTATTTTTTAGTTTTTAGTACATTTTTAATAAAATTGTTTAGCATAAAAATATTTATTTATATATTTTTCTATATTCTAGTCTTTAGTGTTTGTGGATTTATATTTTAAATCCTGAAAAACTTGAAAATTTTCACTTCTGGCGCCTCCTCCGACTCCTCCATTAAGAACGATTATTCGAGCGTGCATATCTTGAAACTTTTTCGATGGCTCGGGGACAACGATTGGGATCAATGAATCGAACGAAACTCCCGGCGGTCAGCAGCGCGCAGGATCGGTCGCAACCGTCGGCACCGCGAAACGATGAATGGCAAGGATTGGTTAAAAAAGAATCCACCGAGCCAGCGACATCGAAGAGCAGCAACGTTTCTTTGCTTCCTGCGGATTACCAGTTTATCGAAGCCTTAATCAATCGGCCATAAATTGGCAAGCTGTCCAAGGCCGGTTGGACGGAGGAGCCCCGACCACCAGCGTGGAGAGCGTTGTCGTTGATCCATCGCTTCCGATTCCTCGACAACGGTGGGCCCACCCCTGCCGACGGATATTCAGGTTCTTTCCACTGGAAACGCCGTGCAGGCTGATTTTCCCTAAAACGACCATCGAGAGAACGAGAGCCGACGCGCGGCCCGCCTCCTACGCCATTGTCTCTCCTCTCGTTCGTCGCGACGCCATTCAACGACGCATCATTATTCCCTCCTGGAGGAACGGCACCCTCCCCAGCCCCGCGAAAACGCAATTAACCTGGCCTCTGTCGCGCCATTTTTCAGCGCACCGACACGGCCGCGGTGTGTCCGTTAATTGCGCACCATCCGGGCGATATCGGCGAAAGTTCGCAGGCTCGAATCGAACGGGCGATCGAATAGGAAAAGTTTCTTTCAGGGCCCGCTGATGATATCGTCCAGCTAAGATCATTGCTCGCGAATGGCTGCGGACCAATCCGGCCGCGGGGATGTTTTTCCCTCCGCGCCGAGCGGCAGTATTGACCCGCGAGATTTCCTATTATATCCGGATCGAGTTATCGGTACGGAAAGTTTCGGGAACGTGGCTAGTTCGGCTCTTATAGAATTCTTGCTCGAGAACGTCGATAGCAAGATTGAAGAGGTGCTCCAGCGAACGACGTCAAAAGTCATCTCGAAGAGGTTCCAGGAGGGAAATGTATTCCCAGCGAGGGTGCAACGATCGCTCGATGGTATCCCTGATTTTATGACAAAAATAAAGGTCGGTCGTCGAGGGATTTGGCTTGCAAATTCTGCCTTGCCAGGGGTTATTGTATAGGCAACCTAATGCATTAACCTACTGAGAGGGGAATCATACTTACGTTACCCAAATAAGTGGCATATACAGTGTAACGAAAATATTCGGACACTTTTTAAAACAGCATAACTTTGTTAAAATTAATTCCCGAAATCAGTGATTTTCTAAATTTTCAGCGATACCGCTAAAAAAAGGAGTCAATGCTGATCTAAATACTATTCGACTACAGAACTTAGAAGAAATATAGCGAGGTCGTAAAAGCTGCGAAAGTCCCAAAGTTTACAGCTTTGAGGTTTTGGACCAAAAGGTCTAGTAACCTTACTTCTCCCCAAAAATGACAAACTTCTTGTTGCGAAACCTCTAAGCCGTAAACTTTGAGACTTCCGCTGTTACGACTTCGCTATATCTCTTCTAGGTGCTGTACATACTGTCACTTGCTAACGAAGGCGTACAATCAGCTTTGTAAACTTGTTCCACTTTGAAATATTTCAGGAATCAATAATACACCATCTGTGCGTCGAGTCCCGACGCAACTCGCCCCGAGAGCCATTTCGTATTATCATAATTGTGGGAAACGCCCCCAAACTACCTCGTCTTCCGTTAGACGTTGGACCAACGCACCGACTGACCCTAATACGTCTGATCCGTTGAAAAGATTCCCCTTTCGGTCATACATTATGCAAGGAATTCCAACACTCCCGCGTATGACGCCAGGAACGGTTGGAATAGCCGCATCCATCAGCTAAGCCTCCCGTTGGTCGCTGTTTAACCTGATCGACCGATGAATGCTCCCGATACGTCCCATTCGGGTAGCAGGCAACGGTGATCGGTTTGTTTTCAACGGATGCGAGCCACGAAAGGCGACACGGGTCTCTTCAATCTTACCGGGCGGGCGCAATCGGCGAAATTGCAGATTCCGATCAGCGCACCCCCAGCAATTTACTCTTCGATCTCGTTACATCCGACTGCGGCGCACTCGCTATCGGCTCAGGCAACTGATCGCCCTGTGATTTATCTCTGAAGCGTGCACTCGGTATACATTTCTTGCAATGCTAACGCGACAGATGGCCGTGAACGAGCGACGAGGATCTCCTTGGGCGAGATGGTAGTCGATATTGAATTCGGCACACGTGAGAATGGGTTTACGGTGATGTGTATAGGATTCGATACTTCGTTAGGAGTGCCAAAGAAGGTGCTCGAAGGGGTGTTTTGAAAAGCTGAATGTCGAGGAGAAGGGAGGTGTGGAGTTAAGGGGGAAGCCACTGTGAAATATTTTTCTCCGATTTTTCTTTTTGTGCAGTTTCATAACATTTGAGGCCGGGACCCGGAACGAAACAGAAACGAAAACGATAAACGAAAAAAACGAAACATTTTTCCGGAACAGAAACAGAAACAGAAACGAAATTCTTAACCCTGTTGCAGTAGTGAAAACGATATAACCGAAATAAAAATTTCGATTAATAACGTTCTGTACACTTCAGGTTAAAAAATTTAAATTGAGCGCCGCCCTTATATTTCTCATGTTTCGTGTCGGTAAAAAAGTCGCCTGCCTGCACCGATTGGATCATGCAATAATCATAACCTTACCTGATTATTGGTTGAATCCAATATAAATCTATATAATATCTCTATAAGATTGAGTCACTATAATTTTTTATAAGTACAAAAAATGCAATAAAATTGTTAAAATAAGTATACACGAGTTTTTTTAAAAATTAAATAACCGATTCGGTACAAAATTTGTTTTTCGTTCTGATGGAAGCGAAATTATTATTATCGGAGCTGAACCGAAACGAAACGAAAAAACATTTCGTTCCAGGTCCCTGATTTGAGGTCTCAAAAATATACCTGCACAATTTCAAAGTGGATCTCGACAAATTCTGAGAGCTACGGAAGATTTTGTATAGATAGCGCAGAAAACGTTCCTTAATTGCTGCAACACTTGTTTCGTAAATTTGTACAAATATAGCGCGCGTGTATGCAATCGCGTGTGTAGCCGGCTTTATGCATTCATAGGATCGATTATTCTCGCAATAATCATCAGTCTTGGTCATAGCAAGATTTCACTGAACCCAGACATCCAGTTCGTGATTATATTGAGTTGTGAAAGTTCGAGCAAGCTCGATGGAACCGTTCCCTATCGTAGGGGCTGAATCTAAACGATTATTTCGCTTCGCTTCGGTTCTAAATCTGCGGTTGGCGGGATTCCCGCGTCCGATTGGCGTATCCTAGCGTTTAAATCCTCCGTGTATCCCGCGCAATCCACTGTAGCGTCAACATATAAACGGCCAATAATTCGTTCGAACTTCTACTTCGATCTAATTGATTCCCAATCGAATGCTGCAAAAAACACCATTCGCGAGCGTTAGAATCAATTCGCGGGTTCCACAATAATTAATCGGGACATATGTATTTTATACCCACTGAAATAAAAATATCAGAACTCTTTGAATAAATGATGCGTTTTATTACAAAATTAAATCCAGCTCTCGCGCCCAGACACCATTTAAAAACCTTAAGCCACCCATCTAATTTTATACAACTTAAAGTCAACATCTTCTAAATGTAAATTACATGCACAAATTTTCTTTTTAAATTACATGCACAAATAATTCATACAAACGCACTGTATTATGCCTGTTAGGTGCAACATGTTGCACAAGAAAATGAAATCAATTAACACGCACAAAGAATTCGCTGAATCAGAATCGTTCGATATATTTTTCTGCAGTTTTTCATTCCACAGAAAAATCTAGTTAGATTAGATTTCCCGTTCGTGCAACAAACTCTCGGAATATTTCAATCAACTTTTCAATCATGTGCCATTTTTGTAAATCGTTTTCGACAATCATTCGGAATGAAACAAGCCTCGAAAACGTTTTTTTTTTTCAATGAGAACTAGTTACGCCGCGACCAGTTAGCTAACGTCGCAATTCCGTTAAATAATCTGGCTCGCATCGCGGGCTCCGATTGCATAACCCCTCTAACCGCTATAATACTTATCAATCGATACAGCGAGCTCGAACGGGCGCATATAATGCTCTCTTGAATTCCAGACGCGAGATTGGCAAGACTCCCAAATTCGATTTTCGCGTCCCACTAATTTGCTCGTCGATCTCGTTACCCGGCGCAGTGCAGCGCTCGGCGGTGCAAGCGATTCCTAACGAGGCTCGGAAACGGCCACGAATCGCTGCCCCACGTGGACGGAAAAGCATGAACGGTGTTTAATTAAAAATAGATGAAATAATATGGTTACCCCGCTGCGGCCTCGCGTTCTTCGTAACCGCGGCGATACACCCGCGACTGCATTCTCTTTTTAATGAAACTGCATACTTAACTTCGTTTTTCAAGTGAACGAATTCTTTTGAGTATTCTGCTGGGAAGCGGATGCCGCGAGAGATATTTCTGTGGGATTATTTCGATCGCAATTCAGAAATGTCTGCGGAAGTATTAATACCTCGCTGCGCAGAATACTTAGAAGATTGGGTTATTTGGGAAATTTCGTTTCAAATGGAGACAGTGTATTTATAAAAAGGTCCGCTCTATAGTAACAATTCAGCTCCTGCCACCTCTTTCTCTGCCGTCAATGGAACAGGAGATACGACTCATCCCAATTGCGTGGCTCACTCTGCAAAAACGTCGAGCAAGAAGCTCGATGAAGAAAGGTCATTAGGAAACCAATTAATCGTTCCAATTCAACTGCCCGATCGATTCAGCTCGCGACATTCACGCCTCGAAGCTCGGTCATCCCAGTGATTTTTCACTGGATCACTAACGCTGAACACCGAATAGAGCAAACTTATAATACGAACGTGGACATTTTAGGTAACCTCGCAAATAATATCAAAAACACTGAACCACTATCCCGAAGCGGAAGTGGAGATGTAACGATAGGACTATGATAAAGTGAAGTCTTAGCGAGAATGGAAATTGGGAAAGGTAAAACTGTAGTTTCGCGTAAAAACGATCGATGCCTCGGGAGCGAGAACCCCCGAGCCCATTTCTTTGAAGTAAAGCGAATTTCCTATGCAAACAGATCGCGGGGTTCCCTTTACGCTTCTAAACTACCCCCGAGGAATCATCCCCGATCCGTTCGCGACCCCGCCAGCGTCATATTATCTCCGTATCCATCATCGACGCGGGAACGACAGTCACGTAAATCTTGCCAAAAAATCCAAGTAAATATCCCGAGGATTCCGCGGAGTTGCGCCCGTCCACATTTAAGATCAATGGCGAGGCGCCTGGAACGGCTACCCCAGCCGGTTCTGCCATAAAACGGATTTATGGTGAACACCGACGGAAGTCGAGGATATTTCGTGTATAAGGGAATTTTACGAAGCGCGCTTGTTTGTCGATAAATTTCCGCGAGAATTGACGCGTTGCTGCGACGCTGACGTACGATGGTTATTGTTAATTACAGCACAATGCATCGCTGTTTCTACCTTTCCTGTTCGAGGGTAGGTTTCGTATATTCGAGACACTACGAAGCTGCAGGCTTAACACTCCCCCCTGATCGAAGCCAAAAACGACGAGAGATTTAAAATTCCAATTCCGTTCCATTGGTAAACCTCGTGCCACGTCTTTCAAACACTTGCGATATTCCGCCCGGCAGACTTTCGATCGCTCATCGTCAATCTTCCCTCGAATCCAGACGCTACTAAAAAATGCCCTGCAACGGCGAGGGGTCGAATCTGATACGTTCTCTTCGGCGCGTTACCTCGGGGCGAATCTCGGCGATTCTGCTCCCTTCGAAGGCATTAAAATTTTCTAACAGGCCCGCGGCGATTTTCTCCCGCCACAAAGGGCCGCGCTGGGAAACGTCACTTACCTACCAGCGAGTGTATACATTTATAATGTACTTATACATACGTATTCATCGGGACGGTGTGCGATCATGGAACACGCGTCTGCCACGAAAATTTTGGGTTTTTTTTTTAGGGGGAAATTTAGCGATTCTCGGTGAGAATACAATTTTCCCTGAAATCCGGCGTGTGGATAGGAAAATATCGCGTTTCGGTGGGGAGTGCGCTGTGTGGCTGGAAAAGTCCACGGATCGCTGGGAAATTCGTCGTCTCTGTCGTGTTTGTCCCTCTGTCGACGATACGTTTCGCGTCGTAACGTAATTGCCTTTCGCAGTGGCTCGTATAAAAGTCCACGGGACATGGGAGCGAGCGCAAATAAAGGCCTCGGCTCCGTGCATTTAATTAAATTTCAGCCACAGGCACACGCACGCGTACACGCTGGCCGGAGTCGCAGTTTAAACAGATTGGGAACTCATTGATTTCTTGGGGGGCCGTAGGCTCGCGCGAAAAATATGCCCCCGACGCCAGCATCCCCCGGTCAAACGTGGTTCGTATTAAATTCTCGACTTTCCAATGCCTCTGGCGACTAATTCCGACGATTACGCGGAGCCAGCCGTTGTAATTATCAACACGTGCTCCGTACTGATTATCGCCGAGTGTTTCGTGCTACGCGGATGCGTGTGAATGGTGGAGCGGAACGATAAATCGGTACGGTTGATATCACAGTATTTGCAAATAAGCAATTATTCATTAAGGGCTGGAAAGTGATTGAGAGATATTCGAGAAGGACAAGGGCGCGATGTCAAGGTATTAGGCGAGTTCTACGTAGGGTAAACGAACCAGTGAATGACCGATTTGTTAAATGAAAGGCCCAGTAAATGACCGCATATTTTTAATAAGAATTGTACTTATTAATGTTTGTTTAATACGCGTAACTAAAAATATGGGATATTAAAAGCGCAACTACACTCCATTCATAAATATATAATAATTTTTCAATTTATAATTGACATTTCTTTGCCTAATGGTCATTCACTGGTATGCGGTCAATTACTGGTTGGTTTACTCTATTTGTTTTTTTAGCTTCTTGTTATTTTCGTAATGTCTACTGGTGCAATGAAGGAGTATTATTATTTTTAGGTTTCTGTAGGTTATACCACCTGGAGCTCTCCAATGTGAATTGAGGACCTTGCAGCAAAAGGGGTGCAGCTCCATTTCTGACAGTTTGTATGTAAAAAAATTCTACACCATTTGTATACCGTTTGATAACAAATGAGCGATCTATTACAAATTTTCAATCTGCACCCATTACTGTTTTTGCACAATACCAATGCTCCAGCTTTGAAAATTTCGCCAAAAATACAAATAAAAACTTATCAACTCAATAACTACTTCTTATTGCTCATAAAAATATATTTTTCAATTAGTATTCTCTTTTGCATCTGAAGTCAAAGCAATAGTTTTATAAACAATTTTTGGAGCTGCACCCCTCTTGCTGCAAGTTCCTCAATTCTAGTACCCTGTATCCTGCGAATAGCCTGTTATTGTTTATAATGAGACTATATCAATGCAATTATCTTTATCTCTTTATTTGAGTGAAAGTTTGACGACCCGCTAAGGTGTAAAAGTTTCCTTCCGCACTTCCTTTGCACATTCCTGCAGAGATTTCCAAATAATACGGCGAGGCGCCTGGTAAATTTCAGCGCCGATCTGTTGGAAAAACAGGGAAACGTCGGTACTAGGTATACGAGCGTTGCACGATGGAGCATAATCGTTTCGCGCGTGCAGCGATGCACCTGCGCGCAACGATATAACATATAACCATAAACGTAACACGGATCTGCAGACGGAAGGAGAAATTATGTCTATGCGCTCCTCCTGCGAACACGCTCATCGGTTTCGCATATTAATTAAGCACCGCCAATTAACGGCCAGCCAATTGGGTTGCCGCGTTGTCCGACGAATGGAGATCACGCGCGTGCACGCGCGACGTAAACTTTGACGAAAGCTGTCCGCGCATGTAAAATGAGGCATGCGTATAGTGAAACTAGACGAATCTAGGTGGAAATGTAAATCGCAATCCGTGGAAAAGCTTGGCCCAGGCGGCCAGATATTTAACGAAGTTTAAACACGAATATCTGGTAGCAGACAAGAAATTTAACGAAGGTTAAACACGAATATCCGGTATTCTGTGGAGAAACGAAGAAGAAATCGTGGAGTTTTCGAACTCCAACGTTTCGCCGACTCTCCGCGCATTCATCGTGAATTTCTTGCACGGAAATGTTCGGAATATATTTCGTTGTAAGAAAGGCCATCAAAGAAGATGATCAAAGCTCATTAAGGAGTAATGCCACGATGATAGTATAACTTTAGAGATGATTTTAAAGATATTTATGAACTTTATTAAAAATGTAACATAAGGTTCTTATGATATGTATCAAGAGGAATAAAAAAGCATTTGTTGATGAGTTTATGAAAACAATCCATTCAGAGAAAATTCGAATGTTCGCCATTCCTTCAAGAGTCAATATTTTTTTTCGAAAGCTTGGGTACGTCTCTAGTATTTAGTGTGTAAATTACAAAACTTTTGCTCTTTTTGTTCTAGGTATAACGGTGTGCACATAAAAATTCTTTATTTTCTTTTAAAAAAATCTAAAAATAATTTTTTTTCGTTCTTTTTTATACATGTCACAAGAACCTTATGTTACATTTCTTATAAAGTTTATGAATTCCTTAAAAATCACCTCCAAAGTTGTCTTACCATTTTTGGCCTATCGTCGCGGCGTTATCCCTCAATGGAGACCAAAGACTTTAGTAACACTGATTTTTCATTATATCCCGAGTCTATACATTCTCCCGTTAATTATTTCCCATTTTTCGTGTTTGCCACCGAACAAGCTGCACCACAAAAATGAAATGCAATTTAATCTCGTAAGACCCGAGCGGCATTTTAACATTTTCTGCATTGACGTTCCCCGCCACGGCGTTACGCAATGCGCGCTGTTTTAAAAACCGCTTTCGTAATTCCCACGCAGTACGCTAAAGTAAAATCGATGACTAATCGAGCGCCCAGACGGTTCGATCGAACAGTTTGCATTAATAACGTTCGAGTCGGGGAGCCAAGCTTTCTCGTTTCGCGTAAGAGGGCATGACTCGAACAATAAGTGGTAACGGTATTCATACGTAGAATATGTTTACCCGGGGTTCATTGTGCTATTCGAAAGTAAACATTTATCCAATAAACGTTATTTCAAAGCAGAGGCGATTTGAACGACGCCTGGCCCACAACATGAAAGTCATGACCTTTACATTACGAGTCGATCCACGTCGGAAAGTATTATATTTGAAGGGTAAGGGGGAAAACGAGGAATGTCCATTTTTCGTGATTTTCAGATTTATAGCATATTTGGTTGGTGGCAATGGGACTACAGAACTGTCGAATTATATGATAAGGGAATGTCCATTCTCCAAACAGATACCCGTCCCCATTGAACAAGTTAAGGAAATGCGAATATTACGTGATATTTTTTAAACGATTTTATTCTGCTTCGAACCTCTGTTTTATCCTTGTTTTGATAATAACAGAAGTGGAAATTTCTTAATTTCTTTCAGTATGCTGCCCTGCTCAAACTTGAAATAATATTAAAATAGTTTAAAACGATTATTATTTCATTCTTTACTTTTTCTGATGCCTAATTAGGTTATAAGCTGCATATTATGAAGAATGCAGATAAATTCATTGAACCTTGTTTCTTTACTAGTGGACTAAAGTATTAAAGGTGCTTCCCTGCCCCTACCCTTCATTCCTATACCGTGAGCAAGAGAAATTCCAAAGTTATAAAAGAAAATCTGCTACAAAAATTGTCTCATATAATTCACCTAGAAATCAATTACAATACCCAGCAGACCTCCATAAAATTTTCCAATATGTAAAGCCAGGTTTTATAACGTTAATATCGCGCGCGAATTTTATATAATACAAAAATGCCGGAGCTAATATAAGGAAGCACGATAAAAAGGGAGGACGTTGGCGGCAAGAGCTCAGAAGGATATCCTCGATATCGAGCTTCTCATACGACCTCGTGTGCCCAGAGTTACACATCTTTTTTTTTCCCCTCTTCCACCCAGACACTCCGGCACTGCAGACACGCTGCATTTACTTTCAGGATCCGCGCGAAACGCCCGCGAACCGATAAGCCAGTCCTTTTGCGGCCGACACCTTGCAGAATCGTTACTCACTTATCGCGTTTCAAGAGCGCTAAAAATTGCGGCCCCACGAGATACGGTTGAAGGTGAACAGGTGCCGACCAAGAATATCCACACTGTGGGTCCTGGACCCTTGCGGACCTCTGTGGGCCCTTTATAGGGATTAGCGAGAATAGAAATATCCGCGAATGGAATTCAGGGAATTCGGGGAATTCAAAGAGCCCGTGAACCCCTTCGACGACTAATCGACGGTTTATTGCTTGCACTTAAAGCTGCGCTCAGAATTGCTGATAGAAACGAGAATGGAACTCGAGCACCTGCTCGAAACTGCATTCTAAAGTATCGAATTTTAGGTAGACCTACTGTCGTCACGCTGATGTCTGCCAGCTCGAGATTCACAAGTTAGTGGGGGGCTGTTCCAAGTAACTAGACACGTTTACCTAGTTCCGACTCTGCTTACTCTGTCAAATCTACAGCTCTCGGCGTCTTTCGAGAGGAATGAACGCATCAGCAGTTCGAAAATTGCACCGATTCAAGGCGAGCTCGATAAGATCGTCGTGGAAGTTCGAACGTCCGCGTAATTAAAGACTACGATCGGCTGCGCCGAAGATAATCGCTTGCCGCGGACTGCAATCCCGCGTGCAGTGCCAAAATGCAAATTTAAATTTGTCACGCTGTAAAGTCGGTAGTTGGAAGAATGATATACTTGGGTGCACGAAGTCTATAACCAGAATCAATTTCAGGGAAGTCTCTAAACTTTACGAACGCATCCTGTAAAAGTAAGATGGTACTTGCCCCTGCAGTAAAAAATATTACCCTGTTGCATAAACCCGCTACTATAAAACCCGTATAGGTACTGAAAAACGGGAGCGACCCCGAGAACATTTCTAAAAAATAAAACTTCAGTGAAGAACTTAACCCTCTTCCATGGAAACATATAGGTGTTTCTTAAAGAGGAGGTTCGAAGAATTATTTTACATTTACTCCAATTTTAAACGTCAAATTGTTAAGTAGGAACTTCGGTGACTAAAAAGTTCAGGTGTTTTTTAAACTTCGCAGGTTTACAGAGGCGATCTTGCTGGAAGTAACTAATAATTTTGTTTATGTTGCTTTTTGGTTCTTTAGGAATGAAAGCACCCCTTTTGTAATGTGGAACGTTTCTTATATCAAACAGTTTGACACCAGCATGAAAGTAAAAACACATTATCCTTTAAAGAGTTCTTTCACCCTGAAGAACCAAAAAGTAGCTGAAGAGTTTTCAGAGGAAACAAAAATTGTCTGACACGTCTAGTGAGATTCCCCACAATCCTGCAACGTCTCAAAAAAAAATGGAATTTACCGAAGTGTTCCATTGTGAGAATCGAAAGCTACCCACTTGGTAGTAATTAGATGAACATCGAAATAATGGATGGGAAAATAGGCAGCGATTAAGGGTGCACGGTGATTTGGCGAGGGGGGCGCCGAACGATTAAGAACCAACCAGCACAGAGGGCTCTTTGTTCTCGCATTCCTCCTACTACGGTATAAATATCGTTCAAACTGTAATTCGAGACTGCCGCCACCCTCTTTCAGGCTATTAAACCGGATTCGTACGGACAGGATGGCTGCGCTCCTTTTTGCTGGAATTTCGCGAGCTACCGACTCGTGCATAATACACGTTTTAATCCGGGGAGAGCATAACTAAGAAAGAAACGCGGCGAGATCGTATTCGTGAAATCCTGGCGAGTGTTTTTAATTAAAGGCCGCGGGATAAGCCCGCCCTGGTGTTCGTGTTCACTGTGCCAGCGCATTTCCTTAGCGCTGAAACCGGCGGGGTCTCGCACAGGGTCACCATTTTGGCTGCTGCCTCGAAACGAGAAGGCTGAGATGAATTCCAGATAACAAGGGGATTAAATTGTGATAAGGGAGACTGACAGAATACGGTCAACAGATGCCCCTCTTCATTTATACAGCTGTTTTACAAAAGCAGAGCTGAAGGTGGAGGTAACCTGGAAAACTATTGTTGAGGTAACTTTAGAATTAATTATTGCTAAGTTGCTAGATAAAAGAAAAGTGAATTATTTTTAAAGTCTCTATGGTTAAACGTTTTTCGTTTTCTGTCGCCCCAATTTTACCGGCCCTAAAAATTGTTTAGCCCATGTACAAATAGGATATTATGCAGCAAAGACGGAGGTAGAGTGCAGATTTCACGAGTCACGTGATTTCAAGGATTTTAAAATCGCGTCAGCAGATTTATCGCCGAGTCCGCGGTTCGTAGAGCCAGATACTTTCCACGATTCGTGTTCCGTTATCACTAATTTACGATACGATTATTATTCCACGTGCAATAGTCACGATAAGCAGAAGATCGTAGATTACGTACTGGCTGGGTACACCTATTGCTTACGCAACGCGCATTTATCAAGGCATTCGCTCAGAACGATTGTATTCCCGTGTTCCGTAACATTGTAATAATTGTAAGTCTTTCACCGCGACGGAGAACGATTCCACAAAACGAACGGAATGAAACGAAATGAATTGCCGCTCGATTCTTGTACGATAATGACGATGTACAACACCCTGGGCTTCAAGCTGCCAACCGTTCCATTAAATGTTTCAAGAGAAACACAATTGTACCTTCGAACGGTACACTGGGTAGCCAATTATTCGTTGCATCAATTTATTATACAATTCTGTCATAGCACTATCCATTTAAATTTAACAATTGTAGATTTTGCTATTCCTCTGTACAACAACCTTTAGGCTCAATTAACAAGTAGATATTATGTAGCAGTTTCTGTATGCAACGCGTAATTAAATTTCTGTTGTGCACGCACAATGTTAGGATATATTACATTACGTAAACAAGTTACTCAGTGTCCAATGAAATTCCACACAATTCCAATTAAAATTATATTGATTGTTGATCTATTCTGATTGCATATGGTCATGTCGCAGGATAGTTGAGGCATTGAGGGGGAAAACGGACTAACTTACATTTTAGGCGAAATTGAATTAGTAGCAATAAATAATGTATGAAAAATTAATATAACTCAATTGTAATATCAGACTTTTTACAAAACTCCGACTTTTTATCGAAAAAAAGTTTTAAGTTTACTTAAGCTGAGAAGTTATAGTTATTCTTTAATACTTTTATATGTATTAATATAATATAATATATAATATATTTTACAATACTTTAATACTTTTTGTTGTCGCATGTTTCTATTACATTAAGGCTAGAAGTCCCTAACATTACAAGAAGGGTATGATCCCTCAGCCTAATTAAGGTAAAAATTTTGTAAAAAGGGTGATTTTACAATTATATATCTTAGGGCATATACCTAGATAGGCATCGGCCGCTTTTGCATACGTCCAGGTAATTGACGGAATTTTAATTACGCTGTAGAGTCTCTCGTAACCACAAAGCACAGGTCAAGAAGGCAGTGGAAAAGTTTTTATCATTCCACCCACAAGCGGATCTGAAGCGCTTCTTTTCAAAGTTTCGCGCTGAAAGCAGCCGATCTTCGTTTGAGGACTTCGTGCATGCGATGCGCCTGCTTGATATGCATCGGTAAAAACACTGGAGGGAAGCATTCTGAAAAATATGCTCGCCACGGATACAGAATTACGTGTCGCGTATGAGTGTGGCGCTAGAACGTGGAAACATAAAATTCATGCACGCGTTAACACGCCTGGAAGACAACGAACGTGTGTAACAAGGAACGTTAGCCCATCTGTTACATACTAAAATCAGTTTTACAATGTTTACAGATGGAAATGTTACGTGACAAAATAACGAAGCGTCGTTTAACTTTCTTTTATTTATCTTCGTTTCTTCAAGTAGAAGTAAATTGTCTTGAAATAACGAGTCTATAAAATGTTTGCCTCCCAGAGTATACTATACAACTTCTATCAAAATGGAATAACGAAACTGGTTACCTGGTAGATCATTAAAGAACTGTAAAAGGTTGTACAGAAACTATCTCGATAAAGCTCTTCAAGTTACGAAGAACCTTCGTGCGCCTGAATGTCAGCTGAGGGAACCTCAACCCCCGTAAAACCAAATGGTCACAGCAAAACTTTGCGAAACAAACCACAGGCTATTCAGGACCCGACAGGGGCGGATTTTTAGTTTTGGCGCCTCTGGACTAACCAAATATTTTAATTTAAAGTTGAGACAATTTTAAAATTAATTAACGATGACAACTCACATATGGGTTACTGCTAAATCTATAATATTGAAAAAGTGAATTGTTTTTAAAGTTGTCTCAAGCCTTTGTCTTTAAAACTTCTTCAATTTCTTTCGCTCAAAATTTGTCGCTTCCCAAAATTTGTCTCTCCCCCAAATTTGCCGCTCCCTCAAATTTGTCGCACCCTCAAATTTGTCACTCCCATTTGCTACTCACAAGAATTTCCCGCTCCTCCAAAAGTGTCGCGCCCAAAAATTTATCGCCCTAGGCTGCGGCCTACTTACCCTACACACGAAGCCGCCCCTGGGACCCGACCAGTATTCTTATTTACTTCTCGCTCTATTAACACACTTCGCCACCGTTTTCTACGCCCATTTTCTGCATCGATTTCCTGACCTACTTGTTCCGAAAGTCGAAGAATAAAAATTATTCACGAAAGTTCTCGTGAAAGTCTTCGAGTCGCCTCAGACTTTCCTCGAGAATTTCGTGCGATGTAAGGAACACGGTTAAAATATATCCGATTCGCTAGAAACGTTAGAGTACCTAAGGGGCAAAGGGGTGGGCGATGAACGGGTGGGAAACGCCTTGGAACGGTGGCTGAGCTCGTTCGAATTTCCTCCCTGGAGGCAGCCCTCACCTTGCCAGGACCGCTTCTGTGGTAGTAGGTCAGTAATGCCGAGGCTGGGGCGAGCTGGTGAACTATATTCGCGAGGAGTAGACAGGGTGGGGCAGCGAGCTTCCCCAATCAATAAACCTCCAGCGGACGACATTCAGATTCGGTCACAAGTCCGACCGTGTCACGGTAACAAAGAACATCTCGAGGAACGTGGAACGTAGCCTCTTTATTAAAAAGAAAATTGGAAACAAAACATCTTGTTGGCACCTGCCACCTAAATGCAAGGGGGTTCAATTCAAAAGATGATATAAATATTCTTTTTGAAACAAAAATTTTTATTTCCCTTATTTCCACAGATGATATTATCTGCTGTTAAATTTTCGTCGAAGTTGGAAATGGATATTGATGTTAAATATGTTTTAAGAGAACAGCGGAGAATTTTTTTAAATAAATATTTGGAGAATTTTTAAGTATTTCGTCCACCTCCGATGCTCCCAAGATATATTAAATACGAGTGTATTTACTTGGAGCACGACGAGCTACACTGTCATTATGTAATTAAATGCGCAACGGTAAAAATAAATTCAATAGTGGAGATCTAAAACGAGAAAAACCGGTCCGACGATGTTATCCATTCGAGTCGCGTCTTAAAGGGAATGCATCTCCCCGTTCGCCATAATTACAAAGCTCCTTGTACTCCCGATGAATAAGGAAACATCTGTACACCTCCGCGGAATACTACTGCAGAAGGTGCCCATACACTCTATAACTTATATTCCCAACACGCAAAACCCCTAAGATGTCATCGTAATTTTAAGGAAACACTTGTATGTATCCTTTTTCGAAACACGACCTGAAACATGTAAATAAGACTATTCCACCCTCCCTATTTACTTCCACGCGTAGAATCACCCCATTTCCTAATCGACCCAGATATTTTACTTGCTCCTACAGACATAAATCCTTTCCTCGCCTGTCACATTGCCAAGTACCGACAGTATACAGTTCATAAAATCACAATGACTGCATTAAGAAACGTTCTCAACACTACCAGATAGAATTAAAGAAAAGCTTCGGTCTACCACAATGCTAGATTTTCTACAAGCCCCTTGCTGCTCGGGCAAACCCTTTCGTCTCCAAGCGTCGTCCAACGTCGCGCGAAAGTAATGGGGCAGCCTGAAATATTCGACGAAGCAATGGTCCTAGAGGGAGGCAGGATCTTATTTATTCGGTATACACACACCAGGGCAAAGAACGTTTACCCGGAAGGGAACGTTTGCTAGGCCTCCGAGGCTGCGTTTGAACGTGCTGTATCCCGTCCGTGTGAAACGGCATTCCCGAAGGTTCTACGTGGTAGACATCGCTCCGTCTATACGGAGAATGGCAAATGGGACGACAAACGATTTCCCTTAGCCCAGTAAACACCAGCTGTACACCCCCAACGACCTCTTTAACGCTCCGTTTTCAACTGAGCTGGAGCTCCGATGAATCCGCTTTGGCGAACGCCGCTTTCCGCCGCGTATCGATGCCAACGAGGCGCGCGATTACGTCCGTTTGACGAAAAGATCTCGATTGTTTCGGGGCGGGGTGATTAAGGGCAGGCAACCGACAGAACGTTCCGCTGGATGGCTGCAAAGGGGCACGAAGAATGCAAGGGTACATACAACTGAGCCACGTAATGTCTATACTTAACAAACCTCTGATTCTCAAAGAAACTCTTCGTACACAGTCAACCACACATTCACCAAACCCTCGGGGTCTTACTTCTTCGTATTACGACTATGTGTCGCGTGATATGAATCTAATAAGCACTAAGAAACAAAAGCAAAGCAGTGGGTATCTTAACCTTTCGTTACCCGCGCGGTGTGACGACTTTTCCTCTTCAACGCCTGGCGAATGTGGACTGAGAAACTGGAGTAAAGGAGGCGGGGATTTTTTATAAAGTGCAGAAGGCATAGCTAGTGGATTAGGAAAGAGTTCAAGACCGAATCGTCGCTCTCAAGCAGAAAAATAATAATTCACAACTGTTGCACCTTTTACAATAATTAATTCTTCTGAATTGATGTCACTGTGTTTATGATATTTTGCATAAAACATAGTAACTTCGAAAATCCTGATGCTCGTGGGAACAGCTAGACGACTGTAATTCTCTAGACGGAAGAGAGCGGACAGAGCTAGGTAAGAATAGACTGACCTCCAAAAGCTCTCTAGAGAGGCAGGCGACTGCACCAAATTGCAACCGAGGTATACAATACAAGCAGAGCGTATAATGAGATAGCATATAATGGGCCCTCGCGAGCGCGTCGAGCCGTCGAGGTCGAGGAACACGTCGACAAATAGCTGAATGTCCAAAGATCGCTCTGACGTCGGATACAGAGCAACCGTGATCACCGCGAACGCTAGGGGAAAGGACCCAATTACTGCCACCTACCCAATTACTGTCACCTTAAGCTGTTTTACGTAAAATAACGAATAAAACTTGTAAAATGATGCATAAAAAATATTTTATACGATACAACAAACAGTACTTGATTTTTTCTTCGTTAATTTGGATAAAAAAATAAAAAATTTTAAGCGGATATTAGGAGAGTGGAAACGATGACTTGCTTACTATCGAAAGAGAAAACAAGGCGTTAAAGAAAAGGCTGTAATTGTAATATTTAAGCTATTAATATAACAAGATATAATGTTTTACATAATATAAGCATCATAGAAAGTAATAAAGATCCGAATTCAACGATTCATTAAGTATTTTTACTTATTAATTGGGTGATAGCAGGGTTGGGCGTTATCAAAATAAATTATTCTTCAAATTATTATTGAAATAAAATTCTTATTTTGTTAGTTATTTGCTGTATTACTGTATTTGAAATAATGTTGGTTGAGCAGTAACGTATTTGACAAATAAATTATTTTATTATTTGTTATTTGATTTTTACAGGAAAATAAAGGAGTTTTTCTATCGTATATGTATGTTTAGAACTTCCATTCCAGATCACAGATTTCTAAAAGTGCGAACCTACCTATCGGCACTCGGCAGTATTTACCTTCACCACGTTTATATTGTATTGTCTTAGTCTAATTTTATCTGTCTTTGTAATTGATTTCTTCCTGACTTCACTCAGTGTCTGTTCGACAATTGTATTACCTAATCTTTCAAATATGGTTGATTTGATTAACAAGTGTGATGGTTTATGTAGTGCCGATAACGCTGAGGATTCGCAAAATAAGTCTGTTGAAATAGGGAATGAAATTATAGTGCAAAACACAAGTGAATTAATGAAAATAGCATTAAGCAAACCCATTTCAGATGGTTCATTTTTTTAAATCGTCTGATACAGAGAACGAATATGTAGCACCCAACAGTAAAGTGATACATTCCCAGGTGGAACTGGAAGTTACGGTAGCACCATGATAACTGAAAAGATATAGAAATGATAAAAAGCCATTCCTGGATACAAAAAGTATTTATGCGTTATAATACTCCCCTTCCATCATCAGGTCCAGTTGAAAGACTGTTTTCTTTGGCTACCATTATTAATGAGACTGCAAGTAAATTATCGGATAAAATGTGTGAATATCGAGTTATATTAAGAAGCAGTAATTTACAATAATGAATATGCTTATTAAATGAAAAACGGTTCTTCGTTATTTTATATTATAATTTGAAAATAATTTTTTCTCAAATAAGATTTTGGAATTTATTTTCATACATCGTTATTTTCAAATAAACTTATTTGTCATTGTATTTGGAGTAATTATTTGTTCTTTTATTTGTTATTTTTATTTCAAATAAAAAATGCCCATCCCTGGATGACAGTGATTGGTACAAGAGTTTCAAGCATTTTGGTATTACTGTCATAGCTGTAGTTGCTCATGTACATGAAACGACATAACCTTAAAATGAGATAAACAGTATTACGTTAGCTGGCAGTAATTGGGGTGTCAGTGATTCAGTCAAATACACTTGAAGGGTGTCAGTAATAGATCCTGAAATATATTTTTGAAATTGATGAATTTATACATAAAAATTGAAGTATTAAGTTCCACCCAATTTTTTTCATCAAGTAAACATATAAACAATAATAAATAACAAGTTCAACACATACTTTTAGTCCATAAGTACAAAACTATAAGATAATGTCAGCGTCACCGCTTAATGTGTCAGTAATTGGGTCCTTTACCCTATTTAGAAGCCTAGAGACATTCGAACTGACATCACAGAGAAGAAACACCAGCAAAGCGACCGTCAATTCGAACCAGAAACCCTTCGTCCTCGTGTACGCATCTTTTTCATGCATATACGTCAGAATTGGAACTAACTCATTGTACGCAAACTCGGCTGCACCGATGCTCCTTCGTTCATCGAAAGCAAAGCCTGACTCAAATAAAACAAACCACAGGCACGCTCGATTCAATCACTTATATCCTTCGAACGAATATGGCACAATTTTACGGCCACTTGCCGCCAAACGTTCGATCCCCTTCCAGCACCGTTCATAAAATCGAACGAGACAATACCGCGGCCGGCTGGCAAAAGGTAGCTTTCATTATTCACTCGCGGACCAGGGTACCTAGATTGCGCGAGCGGAACAGATCGATCGCGGTTTCTCCAACGTCTCAATTAACACTCGATCCTAGTCACCCCCCGATAAATACGCGATATTTTACGGTTCCTCTCACTTTTCTCGCGCCGTTGCCTAACTGCCAGAGACCGAAACAAAGCCCCGACAGCTGCGTTCCGGCAAAGTGCTCGCAGGTTGGGCAGCCGACAATCGGCGGAACGTCCCACGGTGGTTTTTTCTCGCCGAGATCGGAAAAGCAGCGGCGATCGCGAAGCAGCCGCGCTGATAATCTCGCAATAAATCGCCGCGGGCGCTAAACGAGCATTTAAAACCAACACATAACCGACACCGCGGCGGTATCCAGCTGGAGATTTATCGAGCTATTCATAAACCGTTCCACCTATAATCTTTCTCTAGGATGCCGGAGCTTAATGGCGCGTCGCGAGCCGAGAGAGCCGAGCCGACTGCCCGGGAATTAATAAGTATCGGCCGGTAAACCGTCCGTAAAGTATCCTCGTTAATAACGGAAAAAATGCCGGGGGCCGAGCAAACGAGCAAAGTGGCGGGTAGGCCCTGCGAGGTGTTCGTAACTGCCTTTTCGATGTACGCGAATAACCGTTAACAAACGAGGCCCGGGCTGGGCGAGCATTATCGACCCGGGAAACGCGAAAATTGAAGCCCGCGCGGGTGCCACTCGGCAATCTCCTTCGCCAGCGATAGCTATGCTAACGTTTACGATAACGCCGCGTCGGGGGACACTGATCCCGCGCGAGATTGTAATTCCAGCATCGCCTCGGTCGAAGAGCGTTAAATCGTTAAATGAAACGGGGCGGTGGGGGGTGGGGGCGAGAGGAGTGTGTCGAAAGGAGGATGAATGAGATCCCTGAAACTTCTCCGTACCACGGGAACATCGTTTTAAAGAATATGTGGTGCGAATATTGAAAGAAGAATGGAGGGAAGGCGCGGCGCCGCGAGGTCGTAAAGCTATGGCGGGCTCCAGTTTGAATTTTAACGGGGATCACGTTTAGTCGAGTAGGTCTTAAAAGTCCGTGGCGGGATTGGATGGTAGACGTCCCGAGGTTAACGCGTCCCTTCAATGGCTCTTCGGTGGATCTTCTTCGAAGCAACTTTCACGCTCCCCTGGATCGAGGAAGCTGTAAAAACCGCATTGTTCGCGGATGGAAGTCATTAGACTTCGCGGAGGTTCCTTAATCCGACCAAGATAAACCATTGTGCCCGGCTGAATGGAAAGGAATCGATATCGGCGCGCGGCAACTGTGCAACTTCCTTTCCGCTTAGCCTCCCGCTCGGTTCTCATCGGTGGACTGCTTTTAAAATACGGGGACAAGGGTTGGGGGGGGGAACATCCTGAAAGCCGATTGTCTCCTCCCGCCCGGAAGTGGTCCCGGTGTCTAACCGCTTCCGCCAGAATGGGCTTTAAGCTTCGGCCCCTCGATGGGAAAAGATGATATCTGCCGAAACAACGGGCCCTCTCGGCGGAAACTTTGCTTCGTCACTTGTCGGGGCCCTCCCACATAGCGAATCGCCCGAATAGCGCGACGCCGACGCGCTCGATCCGCTGCTCCCGCCTGTTTTCGGCTAAGCAAACTTCAACCCCTTCGGCGAATCGTCGACTGTGCGCGGTACAACGTTCGATGTTTATCGAACGTGGAACAATGTTTAAGTACTACGTATGTTCGGATTGCACAACTGTACGATCCAAGAGAAATTCTAAGAAGGGAAGTTAGGCAACCCGGAAATTCAGAAAATCGTGGAACTTTGCGTGCACGTAGTATGTTCATGCGTAAAAGAACCCTATTTTTGGTGGTGCCGTTTTGCAATAGTGCCGTTTTTGGGGGGTGAAATCACCCCTTGAAAAATGCAGAATTTTCTTTTCGTAAAGTATTTCGAGTATGGTGAGAAATATCGAAGAGAAGTTTAAACAAGAGTTGCATCTATTATTTATATCTACAAAAATTAACTACAAGAATTAAGGATTGGTGATGAAGGTAACATGGAAAGTATGGATTTTTACACAGTTTTGTAGATATAAATAAAAGAGCCAGCTCTTGTTTAAACTTCTTCTCGATTTCCCTCACCGTTCTCGAGAAATACCACGAAAAAGAAAATTCTGTTTTTTTCAGGGGGTGATTTTTAGAACACCCCAAAAAACCGCACTATGGCACTACCAAAAAATAGGGTTGTGTTACGGATGAACTACTCTACTTTCACAAACAGTTGCGTAATCTTCTGAATTTCCGGGTTGCTCAGCTCCCCTTATAAATTATTTAAGATATTTTTGGGAACTTCTTAACACGCTCGCTACCACTACGGGGTGCAAAAATGACAACCACAGATTATATTTTGTCTCTTATAGTTTTTCACAATATAGGTACCACAGATCTTCACTTACACTTATAGAGAAGAGTTTCGTTGCTGTATGGAAATTGTGTTTGGTATATACAAAACGAGCTAACGCTTCCTGCTACTCGGAATTCTAAGGGAGAGTTAAGGGGGGCGTCCAATTATCTGCGAGGAAATAACTCTGAAGAGGGTAACACCGCCGACGTTTATCCCGGTCGATGCAAGCTCGTAAAAAACGTCGCATCGTTTCAAAGTTTATCGCCGGTATTTTTCGGCGATGCGTCATCCCAAGGGTTCGTTATACCCCCGCGTGTGCGCGCGCGGGTACCGGGCGTCAGTGCCAAAAGCTCTCTCAACGGAGAGGAAGGAAAAGCAGAGACGAAAAACGGAGCGAAATTTGAATTTTACGACTCCAGTCAGAGTCAGAAGTCCCCTCCGCTCTGCTGCTTCGGTGATACTAAATTTGCACGCGAGGCGAACGAAAGCTGCGCAATTTTTTACGAGCTTTTATTAAGGGCAGCGCGCACCGCCGCGCTGCCGGCGTGCAAAGATCTCGGACAAAAGCGGGCCCAGACACCGACAGAGACTATCTTTCGACGTGCAGGCGGCATTATTGTCTGCCTTTAAAAATAGAGTCTGTTCAAACCGTAGAAATACATTTCCTGTGCACGTCTCGGGCAGCTGGTGCAGCGACGTGCTTCGTTGGGCTGGAATTGTGTGTTCAAATCGGCGGAGCAGGGACAGGGGGATAATTAGAGGTGCCCCGGATTGCTTAAGTAGCTTCGAAGAAGGAAATTGATTTTCACTAGTCGCACTCGAATTATTGCCGCAGATCCAACGATTCTTCGAACCTTGGAACCTTCAAACCTGCCAATGTTCCCCCATTTTACGGTAAATTTTGCCATGATACTTAACGATTTTGTACAATTACTATTTGTGAGAATCAGTGAAAGAAATTTGTATGTGAACCTACGTCTATTTTCAAGTATATTTCTGGTTTTGACATGAACGAACAGTGCCCTATATTTTAGCGCTGTAGATTTGAATTCAAACTGACCTATGTTCATGTGTAAAGATTTTATTATTTTTTACCGTTGGGAGATTGTTTGGGTCCCCAAAATATTTCTTGCCTCTGGGGCCTTTTATAGAGAATGCCGCCCCTGCTTATGGGAATTGGTATTAGAATTTTATCGAAGGTTCCCTTAATCTCGTGGGTCGAGACAGAGCGCCGTGCAAGTAATTCATACAGAAAGAGTAACGGGTCATTTAGGGGTTATTAGTTCCGCCTGGAAAGCAGAGAAACACGAAAGTAGGGAACGAGCGAAGGCGTAAAGGCAGCGAAGCGTGCGTCTCCCGGTTCCCTCATGTGTTTCCCTTAAACATCCCCCCATGGATTCGTCCCGAGAGGAAACTACACTCGTAAGGTCGTCGCCTCTGCGAAGTACCTACACTCCATGTTCCCTTCGTGCGAAAGGGACAAAACTGTTTGAGCTCATTTGTCGTGTAATATTTATGGAAGTGTTCATGGGGCATATCCTTTGGGTGAAGAGGAGCACAAATATCGTTGACTTCAAGTGGCCCTAGTTTGTGTGCTCAGAAAATGGAATCGTAAGCTTTTAAGTGGTTTAAAAGGTAATGGATGCGAAGGGAAGTCCCCCACCGCTTGCAATTGAGTATTTAAATAGTAAAGTAATAGACTTATTAATTCTCGAATTATAAATGGGTAATTAATTATTAGTTATTATTATTCACTCTAATTGGCATTTATCCCGTGACAGTGCGGCAAATGTTATATTATTATTTCGTTCCAAGGAAGTATTTGTCACCGCGTTTCTCCTAACGCCGCGTTACACAGCCAACCGCGCTTTTCGCCCCTTTCGAATTTGCCGAGCCGTGCTTCGTTATCCAAAATAAATTTCTACGTACAAAATTTTCCCGCAACTGCACCCTGCCAGCCACGTTCACTCCCGGGTCGTCGTTTCTTTTCGCCATCGCCATTCCACGGAATTTCGCGGTGGCGCTCACATGACGCATTAACGTTGCAAGAAAAATCAAAACACCCCTCCCTGTTCCGTGAATGCATTTGTCCCCGCGTTCGCACCATACCACGCTTGTAACTTCTCATACACGTCCATTCCCCTTAAAAATGTTTCTTTCGCGAAAGCAGAGTCCGGAGGCGTTTCAAGAATACTGGTTTCGCAGCGGAGGAGGAATTAAGCGAAACAGGAGCGGATTAACTTATTCACAAATTAACAGTAGCAGCTTAATATTGTCGAATAAAAAGTCAACTTCGCCCGAAGAGATATTGGCTAAAACTTGAAACTGGGGCTGGGACTATTCGAATAATTTACTATTTTACAAGTATTCGAATGCTACGAATAAACTTCGAATATTTGAGTATTCGAATACTGCTATATTCGAATACTGATGTATTCGAATACTATGGTATGAAGTGGGTTAAAATTAGCTTACAAGATTTCACCATGACAAATCAACCTATATTCGAATAGTATTCGAATACTTGGATAATCGAATTATATTCGTCAAACAATTAAGCAACTGAAGTATTCGAATACCGAAAAATTCGACAAATAGTCCCAGCCCTACTTGAAACGGTACCAGGAACAAGTTGGCCCCTAAGAATTCCACCAGAGATACGATACGAATCGCGCAGTTTATATGCAATCTAAATGAATTGCAGCTTCCAATGAATAAGACTGAAGCTCGAAGGAAGGAGAAACTTAGTCCAAGCGCCTCGTTAAGATGCCAAGACATTAGCTCGAACGCGAGGCAGCGGGTTCGGTCGAGGAGGACGCGGATTTCTCGCTCGTGCTTTTGTTTCCTCCAAAAAAAAAAAATAGGCGAATTCGTGGTTTCGCCGACGTTAAATCGCGCGTCCCCGCGGCGCGCCGCGGCGGGGCTGGAATCCGCGAATCGCGCCAACAAGGCGGAGGCGTTATGCTCCGACTAATCTACTAATTGGAGGGTGGCCACGGAGGCACGGGGGTTACGGAGCAAATTGGGCTAATACAGAAGCAAACAGCATGACGCCTATAAATACGCGGCATCGCGGGGGCACCTTCGACCATCGCGCAAAAGAGAAATGCCGCGTACTCACGAACACATGGTCCCTGCATCGACCGAACGCAACTATATTTGCAGTCCTGTCCACAGAACAAAATCGATACGTCCAAAAGAAATACCCCTTTCACTGCCATCACTCTACAGCATTGAACATTCTTACGTCTTGTTATACCAAAACAGCATTCATTTCATTTACTGAAACAAAAATTCGTGTCTAAAACAGAAGCGAAAATGTGTCACTGTTGAGTCGCTAATAGGTGCTATGAAAATCCTATTAGCGTCGAAACAGGAACAACGGAAGCCACTTCCCTCGACCCCTTAATCGTCGGCGTGCCCGAATCTAGTTAAGACGTAATGCGAATTCCCGTTTCAGAGACATTCCAGCAGCGAAGGCTCGCCCGGCGCCGTGTGAACAGAGCTTAACGCGCAAAGGCGGTTCAAGTGTACGAGGGTGAAGAGGAGGAGCCTGCTACTTCTCACCCTCCAGATACGGGTAGCGCACTGCGTTCCTATAATAAGTCCTTAACGACCTTTCTAAATGCAGTCGGTACCTTCGCCACCGCTACCCACTGTGTGACAAGAGCATCCATTAGACAGGGGTTACGTGGCTCGTAGCGTTGGGGGCGAAGAGGTCGATGAAGGGAGGCCCCTAACCATGAAACGACAGACACGACACCACACTTTTCTTCTTCTTCTTTTTTTTTTTTGCCTCACCAGCAGCAGGAAGCGTTTCTCTCCACCCCGGGGATCCTGTTCCTCTCTGTTTTTACTAGTCACCAGCGCGTACCAAGCGGCACGACTGAAATAACGTCGCTTCGACTTTCAAACCAGAATCGAGACGAGGATTCGACAGTGCTGAAGCCGCTGCGGCGGCACCTTGCGCGTTTATTTCTGGAGATTCTCGTCTAGCCGCCGATAGCTTCGAAATAGAACCTGCGCTCTAGCGCCTGATGTCTTAGTGTCTAGGTCACGGGTGTGTGGGATAGCGACCAATAAATTTCAAGATCACCTATCACTTCCCGCTGTCGATTCGACTGAAAGCTGGCCCAACAACCGAGAATGCGGTTGAAGCCTCGACGTTAGGGTGGCGCTTAGGGTAAAGCTTATTTTTCAACTATGAAAATATGATGTTTTCACCATCTCAATTTGTTCCTTTCTATAAAAAATGAAATCGTGCAGAACATGAGCACGATTGATTTATATTTAGGGGTAGTTCAATGATGGTGAAATTTTCAATGTGCACGATAATTATATAGAAAGGTATGGAACACTATAAATGTTTTCAAACACATTCATTTGTGAACAATAAATTTAACAATTTATCAAATTCAAATGACAATGTAATGTAACGTAAATGAATAAATTAAAATATGGCCAGTATATGTTGAATTTTCATAATTTCTATAATCTTTGACTCACTTGAGCTACCCCTAAACATAAGAATGTATTGTCTAAAGTTTTTATATAGGGTAACGCATACAGTTGTTGACCCCTATACAGTGATTGACCCTCTTCCCCCAAAAGTAGGGAATATAATAGAATGCTTTCTTTATATGATAAAATATAATTATATTTGGAACAAAAATATCTGGGCCACTGAAATATAGATATATTTTATCATATAAAAAAAGCATTATATTATATTTCCTACTTTTTGGGGAAGAGGGTCAATCACTGTATAGGGGTCAACAACTGTATGCGTTACCCTAGTGTTTATGTATCTAAAGGAAGAAATCAGTAGTAACTTCCTAGTTGCACTTAGTGTGGAGTTCCCACTTACTGTGCATGTAACATGTGTACATTGGAAATTTCATCATCATTGAGCTACCCCTAAATATAGATCAATCGTGCTTATTAGGGTGGCTCTAACTTACTCTTGGTAAAAAAATTTTCAAGATTTTCTACGGCGCACCCTCCAGAATGATTCCAAATAATTAAAAAAAAATCCCTATAAAGTTTGAACTCGATCGGATAACGGGAAAGGGTGCCCCTGGGCCCTTAAACATTTAAATCATTATTTAACAGCTCGCGAAGTCGATTTGATATAACATCTTCCATATTATTGATTAAATAAAAAAATATGTCAAACAAAAGTTGTAGATCCGGACAAGGAGCATATTTTATGTTCTATTACTTTTTCTCGCGGGGCAAACGGTTTTCGAAAAAAATCCGAAAAACTAAAAAAATAAATATCGAAAATATAAAGCCTATATTTTCAATAATTTTCCGAATTTCGGTCCCAAATTTTCAGGAAACATTCATGACATATCAAACACTGAAAATGAGTAAACAAAAATTTTTATCTTTTTTGCATATTTCGGTAAATGCCCTCCCCTTAAATGTTTAAAAAATAGTCCTCGAAAATAAAAATTCCATTTTTTTGTTCACATTCATAAATAAAAAGCATTCTAGAAGCATTTAAACTGTCAAAATTTGAAAAATAAAAAAGTTTTTTTATTTTAAGTTTTTCGGATTTTTTTAGAAAACCGTTTATTGTACGAGAAAAAGTAATAAAACAAAAAAGATGCTCCTTGTCCGGATCTACAACTTTTGTTTGACGTGTTTTTGTATTTAATCAATAACTTGGAAGATCTTATATCAAATCGACTTCGCGAGCTGTTAAATAACGATTGAAATGTTTAAGGGCCCAGGGGCACCCTTTCCCGTTATCCGATCGAGCTCAAACTTTACAGGGATTTTTTTAAAATTATTTAGAACTATTCTGGGGGGTGTCCCGAGGAAAATTAAAAAATCGAAAGTTAGAGCCACCCTAGTGCTCATGTTCTGCTCGATTTCATTTTTTATAGAAAGGAACAAATTGAGATGGCGAGAAGATCATATTTTCATAGTTGAAAAATAAGCTCCACCCTGCTCGACATGGTTTCGAGCGAACGGGAAACTTGGTTACGAGTGAGGAAGAGATCGAAATTTCAGCTGCGCATTCGTCGACGTGGATTTCAAACATTCCAAACCGTTGCTGCCGCTTTGTCAGAGCACGCAGCACGTAAAACAACCGCGCACGCATTTTCGAGCGGTGCAATAGCCCGGGGTGATGCAATGCACGCGCAGCTACCGATGTAAAAGTCGGAGAGCCGTGCGCGGGGAGCGTATACAGGTTGCAGCTGCACCTGTACCGGGGCAATAATTCAATGCATCGAAACGGCGGCGGCGCGCCGTGCAGCTCGGGAGGCACGAAAGAACACGAGGCTCGTGGGGAAATGGAGAAATGATAAATAACATTCGGCTGCGGAGCGGCCGAAGCTCGTCGATGTCAATTATCGAGGAATAAAAGTCCCCGGCCAAGCCCGTGGAACAAAGGAGAGGCAAGAAGGATTCGCAGTCGGTGTTCGCCGCGGTAATAATTCAATTTCTCTGCGGAAACGCGCGACCATCCCTCGCGGGAGGGTCCTGCGCCACTGGAGCGCTACAAGAAGCGTAAAGAGCACGCGAGAGCCGCAACTTCGAGCATTCCCTTCAAACTTTCCAGCCGAAATGGAAACAAGTCGCGAAGAAAACGTGTAAATTGCGAGAAAGAGGAAGAATGGCCGCGCGCGTTGCCAAGGTATCTTTACGATTCCGTGGAATCGTTCTCTTGGACTGGAAGGCACTCGATCTTGGCGCGCCTAGCGCGGGAATAAGCATTGTTATGTACCGAGCTATTACCGATTATACTATGAACATTTACCGAGGAATAATCCAATATCGACTCGCGATATTTTAAATACCTACTTTTCAATGCCCCCTGGGGAACCTAGCATCGGGGAGTGCACTCCCCTTTTACCACTGGCTTTACTGTAAACGTCACTTTCGATCGTGGTTCATTGCCTCTTTCCAGTTCCACCGACAACACGGAGAATTCCATTCCTTCGACGGAACAATTAGATACCTACGTACAATGGAAGCAGTACGTCCCCCCCCCTCCCTCATCAACGCACACGCGCGCACGGCCACGTGATTCTACAAAACGCGATGCACGCAGAGGCAGGTACCGTTAAACCTTTTAAGGCGTATTCATGAGTCACTTCGCTTAAATCGTCGTCCAACGTTACCACCCACCAACAATGCTGCCTTCCCCTCGTTCTCCCTCCTCTATGCGAAACCTACGTCTCCCCGGTGATCGATCTACGAGCAGGAAACTCCGCCGATGGCCCGTCGCGAGCGATTAAAGTCGAGCTGGCTCTTTCCACGTGGTATAATTCATCGGCGCGTTTAAAAGAACGACCACGGACAACGCCTCTTGGCCAGTCGAGCGATTGCGACATGGTGGAAAAGAGAAGGAAAGGACACTGCCAGCTCATTCTTGAACTCCTTCCATTCATCCGAGGAATGTCGCAATCGGTGTCGTACAAGTTCATTCATAAAAATCGCAGTGAAAGAGCCCAACAAGGTGATACGAGATAAAAGACGGGTCGTCGGGTGAATAAACCGCGCGGTTACACTGCGATTTGATTTAGGCGCAAAGGAGCCTTAGGGGGGTAAAGTGATTCGATGGTAATGGCGGCATTTCAGGGGATAGATTCGGCAAAGCGGAATAATAAGGGTATTATTTTATTGAGGCTATAAGCGCGTTTGAGCTTTCCCTAGTTTTTATAAAGAGACTGTCTATAATTATCGAAAAATCCAACAACTGCTCTTAGGATACACCTCTACAGGCCAATACACAGAGACATGTGTAACCAGTGACGGATTTAAGAGGGAACATCACTATGACGGCCGGAAAAGTAATTTTTTTAGGAATAGGTAAAAAAATTTTCTCTGAAAACTGTAAATTATTCCTGAAAAATATCTTAAAAACGGCTCACTTTTCCAGCCGTCACAGTGATGTTCCCCCATAAGAAAGCGTTCTGAGCGGCCCGTTTTTTTTTAACATGAAAAGGTAGTTTACTATAAGCAGGCTAAGTGTAGTAGTAATAGAGAAAACAAAAATATAATGTTTGAATAAAATCATAATTTTTTCTTTGAAAACCCGGGCGGCATCGACCGCCCGTTAAATCCGCCACTGCGTATAACTGCATACAAGATTCGAACAGGATAAAATTATTACTTCCCGGTGTTCGATCCACCCCTGATACGCTCGTTAGCGACGAAACACCGTGCACGAGCCCTCGGAAGTTTTAAAAATATGCACGAATATACTGGAAGCGTACGAGAAGTCGCCACGAAGCTCGAGCCTCGGCGAGCGTCGCTGTAATCGAGCAGAAACGGAAGCTCGAAACCAGACCGCCTCCTCTGGCCTCGAAGAACACGAGAACTCGATCTATATCCGTGGGTTTCCGTGCGAGAGCGTGCACCCTTGTGCGGAATTTCGCACGCGACCCTGTTCGTGATTCCAGCCTCGTGTTATCGGCTAAACGGAGGGACCAACTGTACACACTGACCTTTGATACGACCCGCGATTCGAGGCAAACACCGAGGAAAGGTGAAAAGAGCAGGGGGGGTGGAGGGGGATAAGTTCATCCGCGTCCGAAGTCGGCACGGAACAATACCATCGGCGACCGCTTAACCGCGGCGCGGCGTCGCTAGGCGAAAATGCAAATACCGACGGCGCGGAGGCTGAGGAGAACGGCGAATCCCGTTCCACTTGGACGAAACCAGCGCAGAATCCTCGTAAACTATGTTTGGAGCTTGTGCATCGCCGCTCGGCAAACAACGACCCGCTGTTAGAGAACTGTAAACGCATCTACGGGGATATACGAGCCTCGAAACCGTGCCACGAAGAAGGTGGCACCGCTGCTTCTTTCACGATCGAGTATCCAGTCCAACGAAATATTGAATGTGTGGGGGCTTTCGACTGTGAGGCGAGGGTCAAATATCGGCTACTATTTCTAGCAGAAATGCTAGTAATATTACACTAGTGCCCGCGGTGGCGATCGCCTAGCGGCTTAAAACAACAAAAGCGTAATAATTAAGGGTATCCTCTCATCAATCACTCCAAAAATAGGTCATTTTTAGGATTTTATTTAAATAAAAAAGTAAACGTCATAGTGTTAAAAACAGGGACCTGGAACGAAACACAAACGAAAACGAAAAAAAAACGAAATATTTTTCCGGAACAGAAACAGAAACAGATACGAAATTCTTAACCCTGTTGCAGGAGTGAAAACGATATAACCGAAATAAAAATTTCGATTAATAACGTTCTGTACACTTCAGGTTAAAAAATTTAAATTGAGTGCGCCCCTTATATTTCTCATTTTTCGTGTCGGTAAAAAAGTCGCGTGCCTACACCGATTGGATTGGATCCAATATAAATCTATAATATCTCTATATGATTGAATCACTATAATTTTTTATAAGTACAAAAAATGCAATAAAATTGTTAAAATAAGTATACACGAGTTTTTTTTATAAATGAAATAACCGGTTCGGAACAAAATTTGTTTTTCGTTCTGATGGAAACGAAATATTTGTTCAGCAGGAACGATATTAACCGAAACGAAATTATTATTATCGGAGCTGAACCGAAAGGAAACGAAAAAAAATTTCGTTCCAGGCCCCTGGTTAAAAAACTTTTCAGGCTGTGTTTGTATATTATTGAACATAATATAATTTTGTTTTGCATATTTTATCTAATACTGGTATTTGTTAGTGGCTGTGAATGTCCTGGTGATAAAAAAAAATATAATTTTCGTGCATAAAGTTACGTTTTATTTAAGTTTGTGGTTCATACGTCTGCCAAAACATGTAACCATAGATGATGTAATGACCAATTTTATAAACTTTAAGAATTTTCTTGATTTGTTGATTTCAGATAATTCTACACGGCGTTATAATTCCGCCTTGTTTTTTGTATCGCTAGGACAGTTGCAGCCACCAAAAAAAAAAATTATTATTTCCAATGATAGATATACAAATTCAACCTAAAAAGTTTTTTAACACTATGACGTTTACTTTTTTTTTTTTTTAAATAAAATCCCAAAGATGGCCTACTTTTGGAATGATTTGATGGGAGGGTACCCTTTAAGAAACAAGCTGATAGGACACGCTCCTTTGGAAGCGACGCTGTAGTACATTACGGTACTAAAGTGATTGTAAACAGATTTCTTGAGTCTCGGTTTCTAACACAATATGGAATCTTATGCTTGATGATGCAGGACTCAAATGATGCAGAGTATGCAGAAGTGGCCAGTCGGAAATGGAGGTCCATGCTGCTCCATTTTTTTACCATTCCGATTAAAATCCCTCCAGTCAAAACGCTTGAAAAATGCGCAATTTTGATGAATTAAAAAAAGAAACTCAATGACATACAATAAAATTGCTTTTTGGACTTTATTATTTCATATTTGAAGAATACACCCAAAAAGATATTGTTTGAATTTGATCAATTTTTGCCTGAGATATACAGCATTCATTGTATCACTGTAGAAATTAAAGCTCTTGACGGGCGCCACTGTAAAAAGCTTAATTAGGAACCGATTTCAAAAACTCTTGCGGCATTCTGGTCATAATTAGACTCGCTATCGCCTTATCCACAAAGGGTAATTTTGGATCACCCATTTCTTTTTTATGGACAGATTTATGCGTAGAATAACTGCTTTTTTGCAACATCGTGATTAAACATGCGCAAAAATTGCCGGATTGTTTGTTCGCACTGAAGACGAATAAGGTGATAACGATTCACATATATTTTTAGTTTTTTTATTTCATACGATCCTGCCACGAGTTCGGATGGCGCCCATCAATAGCTCTAATTTATACAGTGGTCCAATGAATACTGTATATCTAATGCAAAATTTGATCAAATTCAAACAATAATTTTTTGTTTGCTCTGCAAATACGTAGTAATAATGTTCAAAAAGCATTTTTACTGTATGTTGTTCAGTTTCTTTTTGTTTAATTACGTATTTTTCAAACGTTTCGACCGGAGGGTGCCCTTAAATCACTTCCAGAGTCGTTCGTTATATCACACGCTATTGCAACGTTGCAACATCGATGCGAATGATCGAACACGATGATCCCCCACCATTAATTATCGAACGTATAACGATACAGTTGGAAAGAATCAGCGTGTCCTCGAGGTCTAACGATCTCCCTGCCGAGGTAATTAATCTAACGATACGAATCTCTCCCCCTTCTCTCTGGACGCGTCTTTTTTTCGTACGGACAAACGCTAATTAGAAGCGATATATTATCCGCGGCCGCTTATCAGCCGAGGAACTTGAATAATTCAAGGCATGATTACCGCCAAGGTGAGCCGGTCGTAAGGTCATTCTTCGCGGCGGTGCCCGCTGACTCTTGCAATTAAATTTATCCACTAACAGACAGGGAGGGAGGGAGGTTCGGTTTGGCAGGCGAAAAGCGTTTCCACCGGCGGAATTTGTTTGTTATGGCTGCAGCATCAGCAAGAAGCTCGCGACCAGAACGGAGCAACGTGTGCACGGTTCAAACATCCTTTGGTTCCCGTCTATCACCTTTCGTTGACGTTTCTACTTTCTATCAACTTGCATACATGTGTTCTACGTTGGAAACTTAGCACAGAGCTGGCGGAATTTCGTGTTCCTCGGTGCGACACGAATCGGTGCAACCGCTGGCGAGCTTTCGCTATTTTTACTCGGTGCGTGTATACGAGACTTTACACTGCGCGATATAGCTCCGCGAAACTTACTAAAGTTGTCGGCTGTACAAACTTCTGTTACATAGGGTAGAAGTGTCAGTGTACCTGTTACTACTAGTTTATTTATTTTACTTAAAAAAACGTAACGTATAAAAACTAGTGTACAAGAATAATAATAATAAGAAGAAGAAGAGTCAAAATTTAATAATACCTAATTTTTTTGTACTCCATTCTTTTTACGTTACTTTTTTATTAAATAGAATAATTGGGACATCTACCCCGGGTCTAAATAACAAGATATTTTCTCCTAACTATTAGGTATAAGTTCCTACAGCTTTCGTGAAAAGATTTAACCATAGAACTCTGATCCCTTGCACCCTCAGCTACAGCATCAAACTTTTACCCAAATATAAATATTTCATCTGCTATAATGGAATATCGCACATGTTCGGAAGCCACTATTGAACGCTCCGGGTAGACGAAGGTGTATGTCTCTTTGAAAACAAGGAAGGATCGATCGACGATAACCACGGAACGAAACTCTAAAGTTAGATCGTCTCTGCATAATTTCTCTCGGCCGTGCGTTCGCAGAACCGAACGGGGGGCTTGCCAGCAAAAAAGAAATTCCGTTGACGCAACAACGGTTCACACCCTGGCCGACCGCGTATCCCGCGTTCCCGCTGCATAAATTTCGGGAAATATTTAAAAGCCTGCTATTTCAGGGCGTCTCTACCTTTGTTCCTCTCCGACAGTCCAGCTCCGCGTTACGCAAATCGCGATTGCCAGCTTAACTCGCTCGAATAAATTACACCTCGACTTCACTGTCTTCTAAAAGCAGATGCCCACAAACAAAGATCAGACGGTTCCTTTCGACGAATAAAAAAGCAGAAACCAGACTTCCAGACACTTTCCCGTCATCGATTGCTCCCCACTTTCGTCGAAAACCTAGCTCGACCCAGTTTCTAGAGTCTGCACAGCAAGAAATGGAAAAGCAAGTCCTTGCGACGAATTCGCCTCTCGTGTGACCTGAATTTCTTGCGGGTACATGCATATACTCGGCCACTCGAGAGGTACCATCGTCGTCGAGACGATGTGCGTATCAAAGGTTCGAACTCGAAGGCTTTCCTGCGGGCAGACAATACCCTACGACATGCCCGAGCAATCGCGCAGAGTGTGCAGCGCATTTCCAACCGGCAAAAAACATTCAACGGCGGGAGCTGAGAAACTCGGTCGGAATTTAGCGGTTCTGTACGGGCGGATTTCTTGCCCCGTCCGGGCGGCTTCTAATTGACGCTGCAGAAAGGAGCCGTCCAGATTCGCCGGCGGAATTTCACCTGGCCATCGTTACGTACGAGCACAATGAAATTCTGGGGAAGGTAGCCGAGTTCCGTCGAGAATGGATGGACCGCTCGTTTTGTTTCGCCTACCTTTTCCCACAGCGTTCAACGTTTCAGCTTTTGAGCACGGAGGAGACCTTCTGCCTCTCCGTATCTACCAATTAACGTAATTAACTCGATTCTCACGTTGCATTTGCATCCTTTCTGTTTATAATAACATACGTCTGCGCTGCCCCTAGAATCTCGTGACTTTTCTTCCTCGCGTTCCTATATTCTGATAATTCCCCTCCCCCCCCCCCTCCCCCCTCTCCGCTCCGCACTGCCTGCCAAGGTAGCTGCATTCGAGACACGATATCGATCCTTCCGTATAGATTACTAGAGATGATGCATCCCATTCTCGACTGATCTTATTCCATTCGCGGAGAGGCAACGTCATGTCGGTGAACCCGAGTGCAACGGAACCCGATTACGATCCTTCCTTATTTTCTCTGGCGCGTGACGCCGTATTCTCTTTTTCATGCCATTCGCAATCTCTTTACAGTGTGTCCCTTCCTTTTCCTCTGCAATTCCCTCCCCTTTTTTTTCCCCGTCGAGCCTGGATACGCGGAAACGGGAGAGGATCGCCGGCTGATCGAGTTGCACGCTTCTCTCGCGCGACAGATATAATTGCGAACGAGATTACGCCCTCGTGCAAATCCCATTCAGCGCTTCCACGCTGCTCATCGTTTCGTGCCATTCCGCGCGGCGAGGAGACGCTCGCCGAGCAAAAAGATACGGATTTTATCGAATAATGGCCGGGTCCAGCGGGCTCCGCGGAATACACTCGCCGGCTAATTGCACATTATTTCGCGGAGGGTATTGGAAAATATTTTGCTCGGCTATTCGCTAACGTGGCGAGACCTAGGGATTCAAACCCGGATTCGATACCTGCTGAATTCAGTCTGAAGATTTGTCGCGGCGGGTGTTGTTGGAGTATGAATATTTCTGCAGTCGATAGTGGAGAATCTTTTCTCTTTTGTTCTTCAAAGAGAAGCCTTTCGATATTTCAAGAGATCGTAGAAATAATCGTCAGGTATAAATAAAAGATATTTCGAGCATCGTATTTAGATGATCTCTATGGTGAAAGCAAACTTAGTAGATTATCGAGTTTAATATAACATCGCCGAAAATTAAAATTCGAAAGCAATTACAGGATCCTTGCGTCGCAATTTTACTTTCAATTTCATGGTAATGATCACATCAACATTTCCTTTACAAAATTAAAGTAAAATTACTTCCTTTTGAAGTATCTGAAACCAGGACCGTTCCTGGCGGGGGTGCAGAAGGGGCCCCCGCACCTGGGCGGCCAAACCTACGAGAGCCGCAGGCCATTTATTATATGTAAAGTTTTGACTAATAAGAATAATAATTGAAACTCCTTTGCGTGATAACTGTTTAAAATTATGTGTATATAGATATAAAAGAAAACACTGCATATCAAATTTTTAATTAAAGAATATTAAATTAATAAGGGCGGCAATATTGTTTTTGCACCTGGGCGGCCAAAACCCAGGAACGGCCCTGTCTGAAACATTAAAGTTCTGCAGGGGGCGGGAACCAGACGGTCCACCCGCTGAGTCCGAAAGTCCCTAGGAAGACGTCACCTGTAGTGTTCCTTCTCGAGAATTCTTTCTCGAGAATTTCTCGACAAATTTTATAATTTATTATTTCTCATTTCTCGAGAAATTACAGTACTTCTCGAGAAACTTAAGTGCAGGAAAATTATTATAAATCCCATTTGTTTTCAGAAATAAATTTTCAGTTAGTTCAAATTGTGTGTTACTAAATAGTTAATCCTGAACCTACAAACATTTGTAATAAATGTTAACAATACATACGAAGAATTGCGCAATTGATTATAAACTTTTCTATTGATAAATTTATTACACGACCAACTTTGTCAGAAATAATATCGAAATTGGCAGCTGTTCATCGCTTTTCATTTAATCAAATATCAAAAAGTGAATTTATAAGACAAAGTATAGCAGTTAAAGGATTTAATCTCTAAACATTATTACAAAAATATAAATTTTGCAATATTTTTTTCAATTTTTTGGGAATTTCGAGAATTCTCGAGAATTCTCGAGAAATGTAATCTGATTTCTCATTTCTCGAGATGCCGAAAATATCGAGAAATCAGGAACACTAGTCAGCTGTCAAGGCTAAAAGTCTCTAGGCGCGTGTCACCTGCGCACGCAAAGTTCGTAGGATTCAGGCAAATACCCTGCACTCGAAGCAAAATTCCTAGTATCGACGCAAAATCGCTTTACGCGGGAAGGGAAAAATTCCTAAAATTTCCCGCCTTAAAACCTTCATGAAAGTCGCAAGACAATCTATAGACATCGATGGACGTCCATGGAAGTCGCAAGTTGGAAGATTCTAAGAACTTTTCCTTCGACACGTACAGCAATTTTGCGTCGACACTAGGGATTATGCTTTCAGCGTAGGGGATTTCCCTGGATCCTGGGAACTTTGCGTGCGCAGGGGCTCCAGTCTAGAGACTTTTGCTTTGGCGGGTGGGACCACCTGCATAGGAACTCCCGCCCCCTGCGGTACCCCTCCCCCGCGATTACCCGTCACGAATGCGCCAGAATCGGAATAGGAAAACTGCTCATTAATTATTTACTAAAGATAGACCGAGGAGAAATTTGAAAACGAAGGAGAGTTAATGAAATCTGGACTCGTCGACGGAGTTGCATGATGAAGAAGATAAAGGCCGAAGTATTTGCGCGAGATAAGTAAACAAGTTCAGCGAATCTGGCGCAGAATTGCATTGTCTTCGAAGCGACCACGATGCAACGATTCTCCTCAACATTTCTTTCAACTCTCCTCGTAACTGTATCGTACGCTGCACGACTCACTTCCTGCGGCTGAATTCCCTAACGAACTAGTTTTCAGCCGCGTTTGCATTTCAAGCGCATCGCGCGCATTTCTCGGGCCAGACGCGCGGAATTGCGCGCACCAGTTAGCATTTTGACCGAACACAGGTTTCGTTCCGAAACACCGTTACGAAATTACTCGGGCGGGACCATTTATATCGAACGAAATCGGTAATTAAGTCGAGGAAACGTAGCTGACCTTGATAATTCACCGCCCAAGCCTAAGATCTTCCAGCTGATGCCGATCCCCGAGATGCGAAAAATCTGCTAGCTCGTTCTTTGCGAAAAGTAATCAGCAGTTATCAAGCTGCTTGGCTAATTAGATCGTCTCAAATATTTAATACGAAAAACACAAACTAATTTCACCGATATTTAGCTGCTCCTACCAAACATCTTTGGATATCTACTCATTTACTACCGCGTTCAATTGAAAAGTTCGAGTAGCTAGAACAGGTATCCTCAAAGGTGTAGAAAAACTCGAAATTTTAATTCAACCTCAAATTCTCGCGTGAAAGCCACAAAGCTCCAGACTGCTCTATTTTTACCCGCAAATGAATGTGTCTCTCAAACTAAGTTTAATTAAAACACTGCTCTTATAGTCGTCCAAAGCTCCAGCAGGTTTTCCACTTCAGAAGGGTTGAAGTAGCCAAGGACATTTCACTGTCAACCTGGTTTCACCGAGCAACCGCGTTAGTAGCCTCTACCAAAGTTCAACGACCGTCTGCGCAACGTGATTCAGGATCGCGGACGCACGATGAAACGAACATGAAAGTACAACTTGTACCATCGTTCATCGTAGCAGGGTACAATGTCTCCCGACCTTCAACTTGTCAACAAGACCGCTTGATCGCGGGCCGATCTTGCGGGCTAAGTCTCGTTTTAATTATCCTCCACAATAGACGCTCAACGTTTCGGCCTTCAACCCTTCGACAGACGCGTACACCCGAGATCGGGCCGGTTATGAGTTTGCGCTTTCCAACGACCTCGCGTGATAGGTCGTCGATCACGTTGGCCGAACTCGTTTCGAAAACTGCCCCTCATCCTGCTAAATTAAAAGCACGCCACATAGTCCCAAGTGAAAACGAACGTGACCTTCGAATATTCTCGATGGCAACAATTTCTTTCCTACCGAGGCTCGTTCCATGCTCCATCCATGAGGATTGTTAACTGTCAAGACGGCTCCTCGACGCGGTAAACGTTCCCCCGTTTTCGTTTTCGCTCGGCCACCCTAATGAGAATTAATTAAACGGAGGACAGCGCAGCAGGTGTTGCGATAATTCGTTGAAATTAGCCCGACTAAACATTACCATGCAAAGTTATGCAGCGGGACCGAGCGCAATCGCCTTGGTCGCACACAACCGCGGAACACTCCGCGCCCGAGCGTTATTTACGTAAATGCAATTATGTCACGCTGATCCACCGACCGTGTCGCCCGGTGTTATCCTAATTCACGATGCCGGAGCGTATTCGAATATTTGCGGGGATTACAGCGCCGCGTGGATAATAATATGAACACAGTGGCTAGATTTCGCTTGGGACGAAGGCGCGTGGCATTCGACATTTGTATTTCGACGGGTGAATTGTAATAGTTTAGTGTTTGCGTCGCGCGCGTTGCTTGATGTATAATCGCTAGAACTTTCTACAAATAAGCGGCAGGAGTTAACGCACGGGCGGATTTGGGTACAGGCTAATTGAGGCAGTCAGAGCAACAATGGACTAACCCACATTTTTTTTGGAAATTTAATTAGTAACAATAACGTGTTCCAATAGGCTCTACTAACCATATAAAATAGGAAAAAAAAAATTTTAATGTGGGTTGGGTCGTTGTTGCTCTGACTGCCTCAATTGTAAGTAGGCTAAATTGTAGGCGAAAGAATTGGAAAAGGTTTAAACACAGAGGCTTGCGACAACTTTAAAAACAATTCACTTTTTTCGTGTAGCGTATTAACGATGATTCAGATGTGAGTTAGCATATTGAATTAATGATGAAATTATCTCGACTCTTTTGAATTAAAATATTTGATGATATTTCGCGGAAAGAGGGATAGACATTTGTTAGCCTAGGGGCGCCAAATCTCTAAATTCGCTCCTGAGTTAAGGGGGAAGCTTTGTGAAAATCGAGGCATTTTCGGAAATATTTTTTTCAAGAAAGGATTTTATCGATCTCTCTGAAACTTTCAGGATATTGTCTAGTCAGATTAAGGTAAGTAAAAGAATGTTTTCTTTTTTATAAAAAAAAGAATGGCAAATAACAGAGTTATAAGGATTTATGCAAAGGCGGACAACTTAGCGTCTGCTGTATTCAAGTGAAACCAAAACTTGAAAAAAATAGTTTAGTTTGTGAGGACAAGCATCAAAACCAACTTATTTGTAAGGTAAAAGATTCAAAATTGAACAAGTGGCGGCGCCTAGAAAAAAAATTAAATGTGCAAAAAAGCTATTGACTTAAACAATGGCATTATACAAATAGCTGGTTTCTATGAAGAAAATGATGACAAATATCCATACACAAAGCCAAATCGAACGGTCGAATATATTTTTAGTTACATTGCCCACCAATTGCGAACCTCTCGTTTTGAAAAAAAGTACATCTAAAGTTTTCTGAGAAGCCTGCACCACCTGCTGCCCCGTAGCAAACCGCTTTAATATTTCGAATTTCGCTCCGCGATTTTGGAAGCATATTTTCGTGACGTTCGACTACTGATTGATGAAAAAAAAAATCGATTTTGTCAACCCGCTACACTAATGACTTTCGTTTTTTAAAGGGGCAGATGCAAGGGACAGCATTCCGACGTCCCTTTTCGATTTTCCTCCCCGCCCATTCGAATAAATCTCTCCCCCACGGTCGAAATAATATTTTCGGGGTCCTTTACGGGGTAAACGGCGACCTTTACGAAGGTCCTGCGAGGGGGTGAGCCGTTCACTTCTGAAGCAATCTTCCGACAAATACGAAATCAGAAGACGGAGGCAGGTGTATTTGCTCTTGGCCCTGCAGCTGATCCTCTCGACTAACGACATCTCAAATAGAGAGCTACGCTCACCCTCGCGATCCCACGAAACAGGATACAACCGTTTCGAAAGGGGAAAGAAGTCGCTGGACAAATATGACGAAACGTCGAGATTCTTTGATCTAACGCCAACTCCTATCCGATGATTTTTCCACCTTTTCGACAACTGAAATCGCAGTGCACTCGGGCCCCGTTTATTTGCGCCGCGCCGCTCGTTCTGTAACGCTGCCCTCTCGTTACAGCCACATTACTCTATTGTTCCATTGTTCTATTGTTCTAGTTGCGGCGCTGTTGTAAATAACGCCGCAACAAATTTCTTCGTACGGTGCAATATTGGCAGGAATTTAGCAACGCGGTCGTGTTACAGCTGGCTATTTACTATTATAAAACTCATTGCTTACGTAAAGATCGCTATTACCCCGGTGATTACTCTTCGTCGTTGCATCGTGGCAAATATTTGTTTACAACACGGACTATCTAAAGAGTTTAAGAAAACAGCAACAAGGATCGGCATTTCGGTCGCGTGACCTCGAAGAAACACATCAAGTTATTCGTTCCATGGGAGAGCATGAAGGACTTACCTTTTCGATGGCTTCCAGCGCCGCTTCAAAACTCCCAGCATGAGTAAACCGATGTAAACGAGGCCCAGATGCCAACGGGCTTCCGACTCCCAGGAGCGTACCAAGCACCACAACCACCACCAAAACCAATCACCACACAACCACCGGTCGACCTCGTCGATCTTTCCGAAAAGATCTCTCCCGACCCCCGAGTCACACCATGATCGTCCACCGGTCTCTGCTATTTCCCGCTGGCTCGGCTCGCCTTGCCTCCCTCGACGCGACACACGCGAATTCCTTCTCAAATACGATCGGGCGACTCCTCCCCTCCGATTGGCTCACCCGTTCGCGCGGGAAGCTTCGCTGTTTCGTCGTGGACAGAATTCAGGTTAAAGTCCGCGAGCACCGATTTACGAGCCGGCCACCTTCAAGTCGCGCGCCGAGCTTCCAACTTAATTTTCAACGCCAGATGAAATGGGGAACGAGAAACCGCCGGCCCCTAGCCGGCTTTTTCTGCTCCCGATGCCTCTACAAAGCTGAGGGGAGTCCCTCGGACCGTGTACAGGTGAATTATTGACGCCGAGTTATCGACGCGGAAAGCTTTGCCCTGCACCGCGTCGGTAAGAAAAGTTTCGAGCCCGAGGAGAGCGGGTAACCTCCGTCCGTTTCTGCGACCCGTTAACGCGCGTATAATAAGACCTTTGCGCGTCGATACCGGGTGAACGTCCTGCGTGCGTGTATTTTGTATTATGCCTCTCGAACGCGGGAGAGAAGGAGACGTGTCAATAGCAATGACAGTTCGTTAGCGTCGACAACGATGACGATGGCAGAAAGAAAAAGGGGTCAATATTAAAAGCATGGGACGGCTGAGTCAGCAATGCCTCTCATTGTCCTCTTATCAACGCACAATCACTCCGCGCACTCCGATTCGCGCGTACTTTCGACCTGTTCGAACTTCAGCGGGCAAGGTTAACCGAGTGGAAAATTGTAAACTCGACGGAGGACTTCGAAACGTGCCTGGAAATCTTATCCCGGAGCGGGCTCGATTTTTCAACTTCAATTTTGTAAATTCAATAGGTATCTCGATTTCAAGGTTTTGTTTACCGACGAGGTTAATTTCGGAGTGCCTGACGAGCGTGGCCTTTAGCGGGCACGGTGTAATTATATAGCGAAATAATTATGGCAGAAGATTGATTAATTACTCCACGCCTCCTTTTACGGGTGGGAGTCTGTTAACAAGAGTTTTACTGTCGAATAACGGTTGCATCGGTGACAGCAGACATCTCAGCGAACGTCCATCGTTACACTAGATGCACGCTAGATACGCATGCCACTGATTAATTAGCTGCCAATGATGTCAGCGCGAGCGCTACCTAGCATCCCTGATTAATCGCTCGTCCCAAATAATAAATTACCGATCGCGATAATGAAAGGAATAATTAACCCCGTTTTTTTCCCGGACGAAACAACACGCAATCCACCGAACCTCCTGGAATCTCGCCCGTAACGGTTTCCACCGCACAATTCTAGCGAAAAACGCGGTCCGTCTAATAGCCGGCAACACTGTAAACAGCCCGAGAATTGTCGAAGGATCGACCGTGGAAAACTACGGAAGCACTTTGGCGACTCATTTCGAAGCACTCGTCACGACAGTCGAATTCTCTCGCGGTCAGAAGAGGAGAAGAAATGAACAACTAAATCTTGCGTTCGAGCTTCTGATAAACGAGCGTTCAATGTCGGCGACGGGAAAAAAACCGCGCGAACGTTATCCACCCACGGAGACGCGTCCCAAGAGCGAGTGACGTTCGTCGAAGACGCAGATCCATCGTCGGCTGGCGAGCTCGCGTCAACCGATCGATATTTCGGAGCAATCTACGTCGCAACGTTCGCGCTCGCGAATTATCTTTCGCGTTGCTAGCAACAAACGAACCTGGCCCTACGCACTCCCTGCCAATGAATCACTCTGGCGAAAGGGTGACGCCAGTGCCTCGTAACCACCACCCTTCGACACAACGCGTAACCGTCCGCGACGAGCGAAATTTCGTTAGGAAGCTCCGAGGGAACTGTCCTCCGTTAAAGACCACGCGACGCGCGCGCGCGCGCGCGCGCTCCGAGTCGCCCGAGGGAAACTATAGGTGGACGCTGCGAATCGGTGCTCGTTACCAACCTTTATTCCCGTGAATCGACCCGATGACCGCGTTCACGGTGACAGACGTCAACGTGGGCACACTCTCGGGGTCGACGGCGGCGTATCGGCGACGCGGGACGCGAGTCGCGGCGAAGAAACGAGCGATCAGGCGGAAGTCGCGGCCGCGATACACACAGATACGAACCGGCTGCGCGCCGAACTCCAACTGAACCAAAGACAGAGATGGCAGACACGCGGTACTCCTTCCCAACTGCCTGCCAGGCTCCTCGCTGCCCCCACCACGCTGCTCGACTCCCCTCAGACTTCCCCCGGCGGCCAGGCGCGGCTCAAGCTACCGCGCCACGATTCGAGCCGCCTAGCGCTCCGACGGGCCACTTTTACTGATAACAGAGCGGAGATGGGCAGAATTTTTATTTAAATAAAATCTATAGTAACGAACAAAAGTTGTAAAGATTATTCGCCGTGTGTAGAATAATGTTAACTCAGGTTAACGAACGGGTGATTTGTTTAACTTGTGTTCGTTATTCGAAATTATATTTAAATAAAAATTTTGCCCATCTCTGTTACAGCGAACAACAAATTCTTTTCAATTTTCGGCTGCTTTTGTTACTACTTTTTTTTAGGAAATCTGGACTCTGTAAGCGAGAAACAAGGGAGACGTTTTTATTGAAATATTGGGGAGATGTAAAGAAGAGACCGAGGCTAGTGGAAGGTTAATATGAGGGGGATTATTGGAAATGAAAAGTGGACTATGTATTAAGCGTTTCGATGTAAATAACCAAGTTTCACAGCTTTCTGCTTCATACGCAAATAAATTTTATTTACTGATTTTTCACTAGAAATTTCATTTCACCCTCGGTTGTCACACTGGGTCAAATTGACCCTGCGATTTTTTAAGCAAAAAACCTTTTTGTCGAAACTCTTATTGCTTCAATTTTTTTTTTATGCATGATGACACTTTAAATATCAACTTTCAACGATGGGCATATATTCTACAATGTTCGAACATTATCTCTGAATTTTTGAGACTTAATTTAACAAATAGTTTTTAAATAACAACTGATTGAAAATGGACCCAGTGTGACAACGACGTTCGAAAAAATAGGTGTGACAACCGAGGGTTAAATGCATATTACAATATGAAAATGTGAAGGCAAGCTGTGGGAAGACCACGTGATGAAACATGTCTGAGGCAGAGATGGGCAAAAACTTATTTAAAATAAAAATTTCGCACACAAATTTTTATTTCAAATAATTTTTTACCCATCTCTGGTCTAAGGTTACTTTTACATTTAGAAGTTTAAGGGGTGTCTCTACATTGAAGGACGAAAAATGATGCGAACTTAGGGAATTTTTTAAAACACAACCATTAAATATATTTACTTCCAGCTTTGTGGCTTTATTTGTCAATATTTAGAGAATATGAAAAAAATTGTATGCAAAAATAGTGGTTATATCTGGAGTACTTCAAACAGAGCGCCTTACTAATATCATATGCGCATTGTTAGCATAAAATCAGCCGTTGCAGTTGTCTGAAATAGAGAATTTAAAAGTTCGTGTAATCTGTATGTCACTAGTTTTTGAAGTCGCAAAAGTCTAATTTTGCAAAAACCAACTTAGTTTTAGTACCAACGAGAATTTTGAAGTAAATCCGGTGATTGGTTTTGAAATATCATTCCAACTAATTCGAAAAACATCATTTTGAGAAAATCGCGTTTAAAGGTTTAGGTATATAGTGTTTTTTAAATTGAATTTTTTTAATATTGTCTAAATATGTATACATATAGGCATACAATTTTTAATTAATATAATTTGAGGATTTTTCTTAAAAAAAATCCAAGTATCGCATTCTTTTCGGGCCGCCAAGGTATAGAGACCCCTTAAATTCGAATGAAACCAATATACATTTTTAAAACAGTTTTTTTGAACCTCAATTTTGCAGCCCTGTGCGTTCGATTGAATTGCACCAGATGTTTAGATTTAAACTAGGCCGTTTCAGGCTATCGATTCTTATTATTCATCTAACTGACAGGAGCTTATCGTCAAAACATTGTTGCGAAAACTACTTAAAGGGAGCACTGGAACACTTCTGTTTAAAGAGATTCAGTGTAATAGAGGACAATAATAGATTACAAGAGTAAATTGATAAGAATGATTGGACGCCATGTCTGTACTAATAAAGAACTCTGTAGATATTTGAAAATAAGAAAGCGGGGTAAAAACTTATCGAACACACGAACTTCCGCAAGAAAAATTTCTTTGAATTATCGTGCGTCATTGAATATTCATATTGGGTGCAATCAATACGAAAGATAACGCCAGGACCTACGTAGACAAAGTTTGGACGAACTCCTACGCATGTATAAGATGGGAGGTGAAAAAACTGCGTAACAGTTGAAAAGCGACCAATTTTCTAAGTGCAAGCGAGAGTTCGCCCGATGCATAGAGGTGCGCATGTTTAAAACATGACGTTTCACGGAGCAAATATTCGAAGGAAAATTCAAAATGGAATAAAACCGCGAAGCATACGTTTCTCATTTTACATTCGCTGCGCCCCTGAGCGGCTATAGGATTGCATCTACATCCTGTAAACCCGGGCATAAAAAGCCCGGAACAGGAGAGAGGATGAGCTCAACTAGCATTACATAATCCCCCGTTCGCTAATCCGATTAGGGGATAGTTGATTCGCAAGTGAATCGAAGCGTGGCTGTTTCTGAAAATCAATGCCATAATTCGCCCCACAATTTCGGCATAAACGAGAACACAGCGTATGAAACTGACATTAAATCATAGATTTCGTAGGTACATTTTTATCGTCGACTTCATCCGTTTCTCCAGAATCGTAAAATTGGAAACGATTATATCACGAATGAAGAGAATAAATTAAAATGTTGCGATAGAGATCTCGCGTGTTACAATACCATTATAGGTATTAATGGGAATCTTATTTGTTTGAGCCAAAAACATAGCAAAATTTGAGATATTTTTTTTTAAATTTGAATCACCATGTTTTCATGCATCTTTGCAAAAGTTCCAGTTAAAAAATAAATCGTGAATAATATAATAATAATTTCGAGGAAAATAAGAAGAGTGTTGAGTTTGGAATTCTCCAAATTTCTTATGTAACAAAAAAAGATATAACTTATCGGTATTCTGGTTCATTAAATTTAAGATATATAGGTATAAAATAAAACGCCGTTTCATTTTTCTGTTGTACATTAGATGGAAGATAAAAATTCACACCAGCTAACGGCGAACTTTGCGCGGCATGATGGTCGATCATGCATAATTCTCATATTTATCACAAATTAATATAAAAAACCTGCACCTTCTTCAAAGATGCATGAAAGCGTGATCCAAATCTCAGATAAATCGAATTGCTAGTTTCTTAAAAAAAATCCAAAATTTTGCCATGTTTTTGGGCCCAAAAATAGGATTCGATATTTGATATAACCGGTACTTGACTCGAACCAGACGTGAATCGCATTATGTTATTAATACCAAATGAATCCCTTGAGAGAAGCTTCGCTAAAAAATTATAGGAAAACCTCTTGACATTTGCGCATCCCCCGAGAGTTTCCCGTGTCTTTTGCACTGCCCGCCGATAAAAGCTTACCCCGATATCCTTTCATTTCTAAACTGATAAACCATGAAATTACGAGATTACGAAGTCGACTCAGCAATCGATAACAAAACCGTTCCACAAAGTAGTGATTGCTCCTTATCTTGACAGATGCGCCACTCTTCACCAAAGATTTGAATTGATAAAGTGCACGCTTCCATTCTTCATTCAATGCAAGCGAAATATATTCTTTTGCCCGTTTATCTGCCTCTGTTACGAATTAATACAATGGCTAAGATAAACAAAAGGCTCTCTTCCCTTTGAAAAGTCCGTTTCATACGTGTTTCAATGCAGATAATGGAGCCGCTTATTCTCTTGCTCTTTCGTTTAACGTATTTAAATAAAAATCTCTGGTGGATCCGTAAAATACAATGCTAAATGCTAATTGAATTGTCGTGCATTGAAACGAGTGTCCGTTATCCACGTCGCCTGAAAAATATGCAACGAAAAAAAGTAACGTAAAGCAGAACTGGGGAATCACGCGAAATCGTATAATTAGAATTCTGCGTCTAAGAAGCGCCCGGTGAATTAATATTCAGCCGGGATAATTAAGGAAATGTTTCGGCCCATCTCTTGCCGGAAAATTTCAAATCGAAGAAGGTCGAATCGCGTCCCAGATATCCTCGGTGTATATCTGTTAAGAAAGTTTCGAGACTTGAGAGTGGACGGTGGTGGCTCGTCATTCCGAACTTTCCACTCCTCGAGATGCAATCGGGCCGAATTATTCGGCTTCCACTGGCGCATCAACCCGGAACATTCTGCAATGGTGTTCGAGTGCAAGTTGCCACGAAGTTGCTGCGCCGATTGCCCCCAGCTACAGTGCCATCGGTTCAGTTCGGCTCGCTGGTAAATACCTTCAGTTCCAGCGTCGGTTCCTCGGATTCGGCCCAGCTGAGCCGACTTCGGCGGCGCTCGGCCACAATCGCAGGCGATGCATCGATTTTTCCTTCATTCGCCGCTGCTGCAACCGCGATGCATCGCCTTCGCACCGGTGACACTCGCCGCCTTTCCTTCTGGAACATTCGTTCTCCCGATCGTTCCTCGAGTTTTTCCAAAATGATCCATCCCCCATCCTTGAAAGCAGGACTTTGACGTGCCGTGGGTAACGTTTGCGAACGAACACCGTGTCGCGAGTGCTGCCCCTGGCCTCGGCGAACGGTGGATGCGGCGAAACATGCGATTTAATCGAACCGCGACATCGCGCTATTGAATATTCATAATGCCCCTCTGATTTATACAAGCTGTACCACGCGCTCTAGAAAATGTTCCCGGCGAGTTTGACGCTCGTCTTTCTCTGCATTAAATACAGAGGATTTATTGAATGATACACATTTGCTAGTCGCTAGCCTTGAGGAGGAAAGGAATAGGAGGTGTGCAGTTGGAGGTGGGGCAGAAAACGAGGGGAGGAAAGTGTACGCTTTGTCCTGGGCCTGCTAGTGGACTCATTATTAAGGCTGTATCTAGCTGGGCCTGCCTTAGACGCGGTGATGTTAGTCACTTTCCAACCGACTCGCACGTTCGCACATTTAATACGTGCTAAAATTTATAAAAGCGAACGCAGTTTTCTTTTTGATTTAATTCTTTCCCTGATAATGGTCGCAATACTGACCGAAACGTTGGAAATTTAATCGTAAAATTTGCAAAATAGCTTTTATTTAATTACTCTTATAAATTCACGGAACCGGTGCGCCGATAACATTTACTTTTAAAAATTGTTAAAAATTCTTTCGGTCGAAATTTTGAATCATTTTATTGATGTTAGGGGAACTTGCGAAAAAGCGCGATCGGTGGAAATGAAGGTATGGCTACACTCTCAGACACATCATTCTAAACCCCACGCGAGTGGGTTTCAGATTTAGTGTAAAAAATAATTGACGTAGTTCCTACATGTTTCGGGAGCCACGGATAAAGAGAGCCACTGCGCCGGGAATCGAAACCCGAGTCGTGCGCTGATCAGTCGCGTTTGCCACTGCGGCTGACGCCGACTCTCCGGGGTCTCTTAGTCCGGGCTTCCTCTTATTCTATAGGGGTTCCTGATCCCACATTAGTTATTACATCTCTGCAAGAGGTAACAGTTCTAGTCTGTGACAAATTTGGTAGTAGGTCACGGTACTTTGGTCTGCCTTAGAAGTCGAAGAATAACCCAGACAGGGGATATCCCTGGTTAAACCTGAGTCAGGCTGTTGCATTCAAAGAACACTCACAGCCGAGTCTCTTGCAAGGTCTCAGCGCTGGTGATCCAGCTCGGGTGTCCTGGGATCGGCAGTTCCCATCTTGAGAACATGTTTCAAGGAATCACCTATGAAACAAACCTCTAACCCTGGGGGATGAAGGTTCGGGCCGTGTGAAGTTGCGTCCTTCAACCCAACGAACATTAAGTTAAATCAATAGATCCATCTCCTTCGACAAGCTTAAATCTTTTCAAGCTGCTAAGTCGTATAGAACAGGTTCGTTAAAAGTATTGCCTTTAATTACCTCGGGGGAAATGTCCTCTTATCCGGCGCTGGGAAAAAACCTGGATTACCATTAACGCTGATCAATCCTGGAAAAAAATTTATCGCCCTGCCGCGCGAACTTTTCGAGCTCCCCTGCTTTTTGCCTTATTTGTAAGAAGCTTTCTCAAAGTTTTCATCGCCTCCGCGCGAACATTCTTCTAAATGATGGACTTAAACTTCCTGGACTTAAGAAGACGCGGCGAGCGAAGTGCTTCCCGGAGAAAAGGAGCTTTAAAGAGCACCGGTAGGATGTAGTAAATGATGAAACACGAGTGTCACAGAGGATCTGCGTTACTACATCAACGGGATACCAATGCTTCTAGATACCACTGCCAACTCAGCTGTTACCATACAGCCTGCGCCAAAGGCAGCTGTTAAATCGAATCCTAATTGTTGCTCGAGACGTAGCAGGAGATTGGGGTCAGGGTGAAGTTCACCGGCCTCTAGAGCGAGGATCGACCGAGGAGCTGCAGGTGGAGGCCGACCGATGGGTGGAAACATTAACAACCGTGCGACTGGTTTCTCGAGATTTCACGGTCCTCCGGGCAGGTAGTGCCCGCGGGACACACGAAAAGATCCCGTGCGGATCGCCACGGACCAGACCCGTCATTGAAACTGATCGTTCCACGCGGGAGGTAAAGGGTCCTCGCGTCTTATTCATGAGCGACTACTTCTGGCCAATCATCCCGCATCCTGAATGGGCCACCTGCAGCTGCGAGAGACCGCGGATGCATGATAAATTCGGATCGCTCGGCTGGATCGTTACCTAATCCTTTATTGCCGCCGCTTGCACTTGGATCGATCGTGTCCGATACCAAGTCCAGTGCCTTCGATCACATTCTCCTACTTTGCACTCGATGCTTCGGGTGTTGAGACGAAGACGAATGACTCGGTTCGAGGAGTAGAGGACTAAGCAGGAACGTTCACTTATGGGGACAAGAGATTGGATGAAGCGTCTCCGAAGTTCTTTATCTCGATAGTGAGTTTATTGGTTTCTGTTCGAAGCCCTCCTTAACACGGATTTGCAGTGTTTAATTAAAAGAGAGAGGAGGTGGTTACCTACTTGTTAGTCGATGGTATTCTTATCTAGTATCGAAGCTGGTATCAGCCTGTCAGACAATACGATCGAAGAGTGAACCAACTCGATGCAGATAAGAAGATAAAACGAGATACACTGATAGCCAAGAGCTCTTGCAATTAAACGTGTGTTCTTTACAGGGCTTAGAATTCTTCAAACAGTTCCAATGCATTTCTTTTCGAACGAACGAAACGTTCTGCGAAGCCCTGCGAATCAAACGATGGTCTCGCGAAGAGATAGGGGTTGCACAAGGACACTACAGCACCAAGGCGCTTTAAAGTATTCTCGTGACACTCGACCCAATTTCGTTCTCCGTCGCGTAATTACTAAGCGAGTTACATGCATCTCACTCTGGCCCCCTCTTCAAAGACAAACGTTTCCGCTCTGACTTTACATCGACCAGTGACGCCACAGTGGGTCTTACATCGGCTTGAAAGCAAAAGTATACATACATACACGCGCGAGGGACTATTGTAATTGTAATGAAACACGAAGGAAGTCGGATCAAAGGATTGCAAGCATTCGAGTACGTGCCTGGTGAACTCATTCTCCAAATCCAGTCCCCTACACAGTAATTTCATCAGCAAACTTTTACGACAATTTGTATAGAAAATTCCAACAGACATCTGGCGGTAACGTAACATTTCTAATCTCTACTTTCTACGACACAAAGCGCAACGTCGAACCAGACATCAGACGCCGCAAACAAGCCACAGACAGGTTCGCTAAACGGTGGCCAAAACTCGTCACCTGGATGGAATTAACGAGATGCTAATTTTATTAGACACGCCGCATGAAATTAGAAATTTGTTCGAGACATCTATCCCCTCGTATCCTATCGGCGATCTCGATGCGCGCTGTTTTCGCGTATCTCGTTGGACAGTGCGATAAGATCGGGCCAGGAGGCATTCTTTCGCGAAGAGGAGAAACAGGAGCGGGGCGAGTTTAAGATGGTAGGGGAAGGAGAGAACGATCGCGGTCGTCCAAAGACCCATCGATATTCCCGTGCTCTCCATCTTGTCGTCGCGGTATAAAATACCGGTTGAAAAAGGAACGCTGAATGGCCGATGCCCGACTAAAAACCGGACTTGCTCTCGTTACGCGATGCCAAGGAAACGGACGAAGCAGTTGGCCGCGCGACGGCGCAGGTGGGTTGCCAGATGACCGCCGCGGGAACAGTGAATGAAAGAGCGGAGGTACAGTTTCGAGCTGCGTTCGTGGCGTCGAATCAGCGAGCAGAGAGTAAAGGCGCGACAAGACAAATACGGACGCGCGTGCCGAATATCAATTTCGCCTTCTTGTCCCGGGGGACGTGGACGTCTCCCCACTTCGGTAGCATCTGACTTATCGCTCGTCTAAGCACACACCCGGTATATGGACGTTTGATTCGTAAAAGCAACAGAGATAAGTTATTATTCTTTTCGGTCAGATGAATTAGCAAAGTGGCGGATTGGAATGGAAATGTGATGATTAATAGAGATGAAGTGGAGAATGTCTTCTGATTTAACGCGATGGGTGAGAAGATTGTTTGTTAAATGAAAATGCAGATTCTTTTAATACGAATACATATGTATTCAAATTTGTTACTGATCACTTTCTCTTTGAAGATGGAACAAAAAAAAATCCCCTGGTTCCGGCCGGGATCGAACTGGCGACCTTCTGCGTGTAAAGCAGACGTGATAACCGCTACACCACGGAACCAGATGTTCCACTGTTCTAGAATATCGGTATATCAACAAAGTACAATTTATGTATAGGTATTTATACATTTGTATGTACAACGTGCTTTGTTGAGAGAATCGATTTGCTAGACAGCTGATACAATACATATAGTAAAGCGTTGAATAATAATTATTCCGAGTATTAGAAAGTAAGGAACTCTCAATGGATAAGTATAGTTCTGAAATACCATCAGATGAGAATTTCTTGCCAGCACAGGGTATAGGGTGATGAATCTACCCTATATCATAAACGAGGTATAGGATAAACGTATCACGCAATGTAATTTTGTGTCACGTTCGAGGGGCTCGCAAGCCCCCTTACCATTTTCGAGTCACACCCAACGTTATCGACTGAATCTAAAATAAGATTACAATACTACGAGTGGTGGGAATTAAAATTAAAATTTATAGTGTTATGACTTATACCATAGACGAAGTATAAGATAGACCCATCACGCAATGTAATTTTGTGTCACACGCACGGGGGGCTCGCGAGCCCCCTTACCATTTTCATGTCACACCCAACGTTATCGATTCGATTCAGACTAAAAAAAGATTGTAACGCTACGCGTGGTAGGAATTAGAATTCAACACGGGTAAAACTTAGATCATTTGAAATACGCGATTTACAAATCGAGCGCCACGGAATTCGGACATTCAGAAAAATTTCGAGCAGCCGCATTGGGCGCTTAATGATTCTGAGCATTGATAGAAAAAAGGAGTGGCCCCTTTGGGCGTCCAATACTTTTCAATTCCTGAAGGCTGCGTGGGGTCCCATGTGCAGCAAAGCCAGCTGCTCGGGACTCCTTTTTCCCAGGAACATGTCTTCGGACATGTCCCAGGACAGTTTCGGGGCATTGGGGTCGCAACTCTAATTACAAACGCGATCAGTCATCATCGCAACACTAACTCAAAAAATATTAAGTATCAATCTAGGACGAGTAATTAAAAAACGCAACTCTAATAGAAAGCGTACCAATCAAGCGTACGAATCAAAAGTAATAAAATGAACCAAACTTTAGTAACTCCAATACAAAATACAAAAACAATCGCGACTGTTTTTGCGGAACACTACAAGCAGCCACGCTCGACATTCATTCGCAACGCTATATGCTGGAATCAAACGCGGGGAATACTCGATTCGCAACGCTAATTCAAACCGTAATCAACATTTAGTCGCAACACTAACTGGCTCCGTAATCTTCTTCGCAACTCTAATTGAAAACGCTGTGTGCTCAATTTCAGGGGAGAGGGTGTCGATGGGTCAGCCTATGGCCAACCAAACTACTACTACTACTACAACTACCGGCGAGCATAATGGCAAAGTAATACCTTAGAAGAATGGCCCTGCATCCGAGAATGCAGGACCATTCTTCGTAGCCCACATGATGTGGCCTTTTTTCGATAATGCGCATTGTACGTATTAGGTACATACGTCAATCGTTATTACTTTCTCGTTTAATTGTACGAGATTGATTAAGTTTCATATTCCAAGATTATTTACTAGAATGATCATCGGGTGCAACAAGGAATATGATACATTGGTATCGTTATTACCATGAATAATAATATAATGTTATAGTTTCGTTAACATGATATTTGATGAGAATCTTTCACCGACGCAAATTCCACCGCTTAACCACACAAACACACACAGGTGGAAAATGCGACGTGCACGATACACTAACGCAATGCCAGCCGCCAAAATTTAATTATTTAGTAACGAAAGTCATCGTGCCCCATTGCCTTCACCCACTCAAGTAGCGCATGGGCACGTGGATGAGTTAAAAGGCAATAGGTACGGAAAGATATCCTGAAAATCCTCAACTAGAAAATATGATTAGTCTGTATAGTGTCTAGCACGCTAGTATTCTTTCATTTTACATTATTAAGCAAAGTAACTCGACTTTCAACTTGTGAATAGTTTAAAGTTTGATAAATAAAAAAGGACTCTACTTTAGATTGCATCAGTAAGAAAAATCACTCTACTCGACATTTAATTAGCAAGAAAAAAGACTCTAAAATTGAATTATTAAAGAAAATGACTCTAAATCATCAAGAATTTACTTTAAGAATTTAAAATGAGCGATTCCATCGTCAAACTAAATTTCATATAAATCAAGAAAGTATGTTCTCATGCTAATTACTTTGAATCTGAAATTTGCCCACTCTCAATTGTCTTCTTGCACATGGAAATTAATTATTCTATTGTGTATGCAAACGAGTGACCTTTATAAGAAAGGAATTACACTTTTATGTCTATGTAGTATCAGAAAAATAAAAGAAATTCAAGTCATTATAATCGTCGCAATGACGAAATCGGGGGGCATCCGATTTTTCCTCTACATATTAAATAAAAATGATCGTAGCTGTGGAGTTTGAGAGTATCAAACTTTTTCACTACATAAAAATTAGCATTCAGCCGTATTGATATTCATACCAATACCTTCTGAGCTGCTATGCACCTTTATGTGCATTATTTAATAAATATCTACATCAATGTATGATCAATAAACATTCGCGTTAGGAACCGTTTATCTTGGAAATTAGGATTATAATTTAATTCTATTGAAAAGGCGCGGTGTACAAGAAGACCCTAGCCCTCGTCTAATAAATACATATACAGCCAAAATGTTACAATTCACGGGATGGTTACCATACCCGCGTTCATTATGCTCGCCAAAGCACGTATACAACCGGTCACTCGTGTCGATTCGGACCAAACGTCCTACGACATGATTGAGTAACCAGAGGAACCATAATGCATGCGCACTCACATTTCGCTGTGCCCCGATGACGGAGACGCCAACACCCCTGCTACTGATCAGAAGAAGTCATCCAGCTGCTCAGAAGTCATCAAGCTGCTCAGAAGAAGTCATCAGGCTGCTCAGCTGGAACGAAGGAACAGAACACGATTACAATTTGTTTCCAAAGTTACGATTGTTTGAACTCTGATGAAGAATCGCGACGCAATTCAAAACTAACGAAATTTTTTACAATTTAGACATTTTAAGAAAAAATTAACAAAATTTTTTCTTACCATGTCTAAATGATAAGATGTTTCGTTAGTTTTGAATTGCTTGGTGAGTGTATTTTAAAAATTAATTTTTCTAAATTTTTTAAACTTTTTCTTTCTAAAATATTGAAGAATGAACTCTACTTAAAAGGAATTTAGTGAAATGCATAGATACTTACATCTTTCCATTAATATTCAGCGCACAAATCTCCTCTTCAGCTGACGGACTGACTCTAATTTCCGACCACGACTTTCGCTTTCAAAAGTAAAAAAAAAGAAATAGTAGACTACCAACGCGCCCGAAAGATTCTAGTCTTGCGATTCGAAGATGAGAGCCGCGACACTCATGAAAGAATACAAATTGCGTAAAAAGCACTGACTCAACCCTCGGGTATCCCGAAATTGTTAACGACGCTTCTACTATGAGCAACTGTGCTCTTCAAAACGAAAAACATCGTACGTCATAAACACTGACTCTATGTAGCCACATTGCACGCGGCCAGAATCTCTGAAAAATAAGTGATTTTGGATAAGTGGATGTGGTTTCATCGAGTGTTTGTCGCGAGGTAATATCGTTTTCCTTAAAACCAACCAAGGAACTTTCGCTCCTTGTTATTTGGAATACAAGGTGTGCTGCGAAAATACAGAATGCTCACTCGATACGAGCAGCTTTTCATTTCACACGATATTATCCAAAATATACTACTTCAGAAATAATTATTACATTTAAATGAATCATAGTAGTGGCTTTCGTGATTAAAGTTGTAAGCACGATCGTGTTATTCGAATAATACTTTAAAATATATCACGATCTTTATAAATATCCAAAATTCATGGCAAGAATAAAAAATTCGTCAAATTATTCATGCTTCAATAGCATGTCCTTGATCAACTACGTAGTTTCTGTACATAAAGAACAAAACCTGCATTCAAAACCGAAGGTAAACGCAATTACAACAGCTTCATAGAGATAGATTCTAAAAAAATCATTGAAATATCGTTGAATTCAACGTAAACGCGACCGAAATGAAATAGAATTCGATCATTCCAATATTTCGTAAACATCTACCGACGCCATTTTAAAAATTTTAAACAAATCTGATTAAAATTATTCAATTTATCATAATTCAATCTTTTCCCATTTCATCCCGATATTAACCGACTGCAAAGTTACCCATCACCCTCACAGTCAACAATGATCCGGCGCGTGGCACGTCAATCACGTCTGAACGTGTCAGGACAAGTTTAGGATCGTTCTTTATCACGTTGGAAACTTTACACGTGCAGTTTTTCTCCAAAACTGTGAGAAAAACTGTCCGCCCAAAGCCGGCTATTGATTCAATAAAATAACGGAAATAATACGTATACCACGCGTATTGCCATCTCATTTTTCCAAGGAATGAAACCAGACGCCATCCAAGCACCGTTCAAATTAACCAGCAAGTGTCATGGCGTTGCCTGCCCTTGGCTTTTGACTCCCGCCTCAACGCCTGTAACCTAACGATGCAACAAGTTTGAAAGAAAAGCATTAAAACATTCGTAAGGCAATTAAACAACAAATAAACTTGAAATATGCCCGGAAAGGGATGTAATTGAATACCAAGACACGATATGTGTGCACTAAATGTGCACAAATATCGGTAAGGCAACATCTAACGGTTTTCTCGCGATATTTAATCAATTTCGGGACGAAACTGTATTAACAAGAGCAGCAAATGACGATAGACAGTAAAGAGGAAGACAAATAATGACTGGAAGTAATTATATAAGGGTAGATAATGTACGCGTACCATTTAAATACGCAGCTAGCTATCGAAGCGTCTTAACTCAACGACGTCCACGGAACGAATGACCCCCGCGCCGCGTCGCTGTACCTCGCGAATATTAGCTTTGGTGGGGGGAAAGCAGGCAGGCGGCAGGACTCGCGAGGCAATACACGCGTACGTACTTATTTACGAAGTGTTGGGATATCGTCACCGAGCCATGTAAACAGAGGTGACTTCCAAAGGTAGCATCGTTCAATCATAACAAAAGTCGTTTCTACACACACGTTCTGCTAACAGTAAAATAGAAATATTACGCGTGATATATTTCCTTCGTTTATAAAATATCTAGCATCTACATACAGGAGTGTACTTTAATTAAGCTTGTGAAACTTAACACAGATGGCTTAGAAAGTATATATTCGAGAATTACATGCGTGATATACACTTTCTTATTGCAAAACTTTTTACAAGTTTCGCGATACATTCGAGAATGTCGCGATACCAATACTGTGTTAGCATTGGTACATAAAATGAATATTTATTCTGTATACAGTGAGCCACGAGAGTATTCGAACGCTCGCTATTAAAACTGTAAACAATAAAAATATACATGTTAGACTAAAGTTCTAAAAGTAATGTTGTAACTACTATAAGACGTTAGTATCGAGATTGTTTATACCAAATTTGAAATGAATCGGATAATATTTGTAGAAGTTATGAAACATTTATTGCAAAGATGTACTCCAATAGAGTCACAAAAATATTCGAACCGCATTGACTATATGCACCTTATTTTAGATTAATATTCATTTAGGCTACCTTTGGCTCCAATTACGCTTTTCAGACGTTGTCGCATGCTGTGCACTAGTTTTTCAATTATTTTAGAATGCCGTTCAAATACTTTTGTGACCCTGTTTCAGTACATCTTTGCAATAAATGTTTCATAACTTCTACAAATATTATCCGATTCATTTCAAATTTGGTATTATAATATATAATCTCGATTCTTGTGTCCCGTCACAAGGGAAAGCCGCGATAGATATATGTGCTACAGATTTTGATGAATCTCATATATGTATTCAACAGTCAACAATTTCCGAAATATTAATAAAAAAAGATATTTTGGCATTAAACAACCGAAGCGATAGTGGAAAAATCCGTGGCACAAATAGGTATCGCTGCTTTCCGTTGTCATCTTTCCGCGCCAACCACTTTCCAGACGCATTAATTGTTTCGCGGTAAAATTACTCTAAGTAGGAGCCGCGGTGCTCCGCAAAATATGTAGATGGACGCGAAAAAAGCGAGGACTCTAGGATCGCGTTACGCGCGATCAAAAAGGATCTTGCTAGACTGCAAAATTGCTACGAAGACTCGTTGCACTTGGAACCTTTTCAAATTTTTCGCAGTGACTATACTCGACTCGAATTATTAATCAGAATTGTAAAAATCGCGAGCAAATGTTGCATCGATTTAATTTTCTGATTTTAAGACAGACACATGTACGTCACCCTATCTACGATTACCTTGTATGGTCAGCTGATTGGATTCTGCTCTTTCCAACACATATGCGCGGCGGTTAGTGGCCCGTTTCATATAATTGGCACTCGTTTTAGAAACATTTCTGCGATATTATTGTGAGCAGGTAGTACCAACAATGATTGTCATTGTTAGCTATTATACCAAATTAATGCCTTCTATACGCGGCTTATTAAAAGAATCTAATGACTCGAATGTAATTACTGTTAAGAGAAAAGATTTGAAAAATCTTACACGAAAGAGTTCAACTTCAGAAATGTAACTCGTATTCGACACATTGAGCATCCCGTATCATTGTGAAATTAAAGAATGCTCGATTTGCAGTTGCATCCATGCACCCCACGACACTCATGCCACTTTCTGCGAGCCTTAGATATAAGAATTAGATTTTACTGTAAATTTCAATGTCGGCGGTGAACTAATACTCGGGGCAAATAGAATCCAATTACTATTACTTCGCTAGAATGATTAAACAGTGCATTAGAAACTTGCGGGAATCTCAGTAACAGCGTCAATTTGTAATACTTTTCGGCGTACGATACGTGAAAGGGTTCTACTACGCGCAAAGTACTAACAAAACAATTTGTCATCTTGCAATTTATAGCTTGCACGAGCTTTGAAGAAATATCATTTTTGAGCGCCGTAGTGTCTTGATCCCCGAAATGCATTTTCGGAGAGAAATCCGCATGAGTCGTTGACAAATCGAGTCAAAGCGTAGCGTAGCGAAAGCCTATGTCAAACTCACACTTTAAACTAGTCACACGTATAAAAGCACGCAACACACTTTTCAGCATTTCTCACCATTTCAGAGTAGTTGCTGAGTTGGACGCTGTGCATGAGTAGAGGCACGGCCGTCTCTAATACAGGCCTCCACCTTGCCTAAATGGCAACGCTGTTCGTGAGTCCTATTTGAAGTTGTCTCAAGCCTTTCACGCGTTATGTCACTGCCAGTCACTGCCGTCGTGGTTATATATTACCGTATTATGTTATTTAGATTTAATGTTGATGTAGTGTAGTTATAGAAGTGCCTAGTTGTAGTGTAATTTGTAAATAGACAAAAGTGTTTTAAATAATATATTACCGTAGTGTAAGAATTGCAAAAATAGGACAATACAGTGTGTTATAAACGATCATAACCTCCATTTCTGTATTTTTGTATTCGTATTAATAAATATGCTTGTTTTACAGATGCCAAATAAATGTTGTATTCCAAACTGCAAGAGTAATTATGCAAGTTGTTATGTAAATTATACCCCTGTTTTTCGATTCCCCCATGATGAAAATTTAAAGAAACAGTGGTTACAAAACATACCACGGAAAGATTGGGAACCCAGTAAATGGGCCGTTGTTTGTGCAAAACATTTTGCAAAAGATATGATTTTATCTGAAGAAATTGAAAAAAATATTAATGGTTTTGTGAAAAAAGTAGTTACAAAGAAGTTAAAAACAGCTGCTGTGCCTCATATATTTCCTGGGTTAACACCTGATTTAGAGGATACTGAAAGGGAAGAATGCAGGAATTCTGAACTTCATGAAGCAAAGGGTTTAGATTTACAAGGACCAGAAATGAATGATTGTTTGCAAAATGATTTAATAACTGATTTCATAGAATTTTGTGAAAAGCTACCGGAGAAAGAACATATTCATATATCCTGGAATTTACATAGAGATATTAATTTTGTGCTATTTTATAGCTGTGATTTCAATGACATAAGACCAAAGATAGTTAGTAGTATAAAAATATCAAATGATATGACATGCAATGTAGTTGTAAACATGAACATATTGACAAAGTCACAGTTAAAGTGGATTCTACCACAGAATGTAAAAATTACTCGTTGGTCTCAAATAGAAAATATTTTGACCCGTTATAAGAAAGATAACAGTGAAAAATTGTCTGAAACAGTGGAAGATATGGTTTCATTGATTAAGAATAACTTTTTGTATTTACTTGATACCATAAACCATGATGTTAAATATTCAGCTACAAATACTTCAAATCAGCTAAACTTTTTAATGGAACAATTCAATTTGATTTTTTCAAAATCACATAGATATTCAGTACAAACAAAAATATGGTCATTTATGATATTGATGCAGTCCGTAAGTGCCTATCAGTCAATTAGAGAAACAAACTTAATTATTTTACCACATTTAAAATACCTACAGAGACTAACTTCTGAATTTTGTATTTCACCCTCAGCAATTTCAGAAAACAAAAATTTTTTAAAAATTTGTTCAAAACAATTATCTGATAGAGAGAAATATGTTATTCTTCAAATAGATGAAATTTATGTACATCCTCACATAGAGTTTAAAGGTGGAAAACTAGTTGGTTGTGCTGAAAATAATACAGAATCTCCAGCAAAAACAGTGCAAACTTTTTTAATTTCTTCTGCGTTTGGGAAATTCAGAGAAGTTGTAACATTACATCCAGTAAAAAATATGAACAGTATTGAACTGTGTGATATTCTTAAAGATGTATATAATCTACTACTTAATTGCAATTTTTATGTAATAGCCATTATTTCAGATAATAATAGAATTAATAAAAGTCTGTTTAATTGTTTGTTAAATAGTAATAGAGTGGTGACTGATGAGAGTTTTACATTACAATTTGAGCAGTCTACTACAAAAACTTTTTTAACTTACGACTTTGTTCATGTTTTCAAAAATATTAGGAATAATTGGATTAATGTAAAAACGTATGATCAATGTTTCGTTTTTCCAAGTTTCGAAGATTTAGAAGCTGCACCTTTAAAAGCATCATTCACCGATATTAGAAATTTTTATAAAGCAAAATGTGAAAATTATATACTGAAAACTGGTTTTAAACTTAATTATAAAACAGTATACCCTAATAATATCGAAAGACAAAAAGTTAGTCTAGTATGCAATCTTTTTCATGAGTCAACTTGTAGTGCTATACAATGTGAATATGAAAGTGCATCAGAAATCATTAAATACAGCGGTACACACAAATTTTTGCAAATTATTTGGCGTTGGTGGTCCATTGTAAATACCAAATCTAAATATGAAGGTGTTAGAAAGAGAAATGATTTTTCAAAGCCATTTTACTCACTAGATGACTCAAGATTTATCTTTCTAAACCGATTTATAAAATGGTTAGAGAAGTGGAGAAGCTTTAATGAAGGGTGCTTGACTACTGACACATTTTCTGCTTTGTTTCAATGTACATCAGTTTTGATAAAATTCATTGAGTACAGTTTACGTGAATTAAAGATAGAATATGTATTGCCAGGTAAACTGCAAACAGATAACTTGGAACATCGATTTAGTATGTATAGACAGTTATCTGGAGGAAATTATCAGGTGTCTGTAACACAAATCCTAGAGAGTGAAAAGAAGTTAAGAATAAAGAGCCTGTTAGGATTGAAATCTGCACGCTATGGTGTACTACCATTTTATCCTGAATTAATAATTCATGAAGAAATTGAATATACAGAAGAAGTATCAAACTATGATCAGTTTGATACAATTTTTGAAACTGACTATCTATCAGCTGAAATAGATGACTCCAGTTTATTTTATATATCTGGTTATGTTGCTTTTAAAATGTCAACAAAAATTAGTTGTTCATCATGTTTGTCACTTTTATTATCCTCTGATTGCGACGTAACTGATAAATATTTCCAACAAATATCCAGGGGGAACTTAAAAGTCCCCTCAGAATTTCTTGTGTTAATAGGTCACCACATATTTTGTGTAATGCAAAAATTAATTTCAGATAAGTTTGAAAAATTATTTATATCAATCACAAACCAAAGAAACTTATTAATTAGTTTAGGATATAGTAGCATTTTGCAACATTGTGATGTAACATATGTGATTAAAGAATATTGTGGCTGTGGAATGCTAACTGAGAAAACACTAAAACGTATTTTACTGCATTTCTCTAATATATTACTAAATAACTATGTAAAATTAAGAAATAATATAAATTATAGTTCCTCGTTGAAGAAAAGAAAACTTCAGACGTTACAAAACTAATTAGATTGTTTAAATATATACCTCTGTGTATGTCAAATTTATGAAACTGTTATATTTTAAACTACCAAATACAATACATAATTACAAAATATGTCTACTCAATGAATGTTGAATAGGTAACATTTGTATGCAGTATGTCTCATGTAGTAGTTTGATCGGACTACGGCACGGCCACGGCAGTCTGTGTACGGCCGTCTGGTACCGGTCTGAACATAGTCATCGGCCTCACGTGCGGTGTTGCAACATCGTAGGTAGAGGCCTGTATTAGAGACGGCCGTGGTAGAGGCCGCTAAATTCAGTCCTGAAATTATGGGTCGATAACACAGTTTGGGTGGCGACACGCTCATCCATAAGGTGATAGGTCTATCCTATACTTCGTCGATGGCATCATCTTCCGCATTCAATTTCACATGGTACAAAAAATTCCTGTGACGCGAGCTACTCATTAGATAAAACAGACAAGAATCGCAGCCAATTGATTCGATTTACATATACATATACTTTCTGTACATTCAGGTTTATTTTATCCAGGTTTCACTCTGAGGTTTCACTATAACGGAATGGCTTGTGTATAATTGTTTTGGTACTCAAGTGTTTATCAATGGCGTTACTTTGTACCACTTCTTTTATCGTCGTTCTTCTTAATAACAATTGCAATTTTGAAGCTTTTCATACAAGTAGTACCAAGTAGATAAAAATGTTTGAGAGATGCTGCCACTTTTCTTTAAGGACATATGTAATTGTTTTTTAAAAATATCAGAAATGTCAGAATATCAATAGAAAATTTTAGGAGGAACTTTCTAATGAGGATAAAGTATTTTCCATATTATTTGTAAAACACGTTTTATGTCCAATCTTCCTCATGTGGCTTTCGGTTTATATAAAATGTCAGTTTTATTAACAAAAGAGTCCGATGCACAAAGCTAACTATACAATGAGCCTGATGAATAAAAACTAAGCAATTTCTTACAAGCAATTCCTTATTAGCAAAATCAATTGCTTCAAAAGCAATTACTTAAACAAAAAAGGAATTTCTTATTTTCATATGAATAAAAATCATAAGCAATTGCTGGCTTTGCTAAACCGTATAAGTAAATGGTAGCTGAATTTAAGCAATTCCTAGTAAAATATTAAGAAAAAGCAATTGCTCACACTTTATTCATTAGGCTCAATAAACTGATTAGTTTTATAACAATTGAAATAAATACTTTAACTAAATAATTAAGATTAATTCATATATCTTTGTATACAGTGCAATCATAAATCAAGGTATGTTTAAACAATTCTTACAAAATGCGATACAAGAATATTTAATTGCAAGTGAAAATAACTGAGCGAGTATAACATTTATTCATTGCGTAATAATATTATTATAAATTACTTCATGATTATATGTATTTCCATTAATCATATAAATTGCAAATTGCCTGAACGAGTTAAAATACCATGTCTATGGTATTACAATAGTATAATACTTTGCTAAATAGACTAAATTATTATTTTCTTGTGTTCATTGTTGCCCTCCACCTATAACAAAAAGAATAACAAGTTTTAGTTATTTATATAAATTACATACAAAATGTAAGTGATACGTGAAGAACATTATTCATATTCTGTTTGAAGAATTACAATGCAAAATATATATATATATATAAACACTGTATAATTCTTCTATCATATTACGAAAGTACACAAAGATTACAAAATATATTAAAGAAAAAAAATTACTTTATGTAATATATGTATATAATGTGTATTCTATGTTTGTATTTTCAGTTAATTCTATTGCTTTACCATTTCCGTGATATAAGCAACATTGTATTAAATAATTTTACAAAGGATTACGAATATTTTGAAAGAATAGAAATATGCTGACTACAGTTTGAAATACTTTATAAAACCCCAAAGCACATGTAGAAACAATTGACGTAATACCCCCTCTCCTTATAGCTCGACGAATCGAGCATGCCTAGGAGGAACGGAACGATAAATTCTCAGTTTATTTAATGCGTAATGTTTACACCATTGACGTATAACAATCAAATTGTTGATGACGCATAGTAAGACAATCACACAGGTCAGAGACATTCGAGACACTCCAATTATTTATCCTCCAACTGTAACAAAAACGTAAGTGGTAAAACTGCAATCTGTAGCCACCTATTGTCAAATAAGTGAATTAAATACGCCGCAGGGCAAAGCAGCGCGAAACACTAAATTCTACCTTTAAAATTTGAAATTATACTTCAGTAATAATAACATTTTCGAAATTTCAGTTATATGATTCGAATTAAGATACACTGCAGTTGCTCCTTGTTTCTACGATAAGTTCAAATATATTCAACAGACATTTAATTTAAAGAGCCAAACTAGTGCACTGTATTCTAATTACGTTATAAATCAATATCATAGCGCATCTGTTTCAAATTCAACTTACTCACCATGCAGAAGATACACAAATTTAAGAACTCTTCAACCGTTCCATAAAGTTAAGTTTAAAGAATATACTGCTCCGCTCCCTACACATACTTCTAATTTACTTGCAAAAAGCGTTACAATTCAACCAGCACTTTGCAATTTTCCTCCGCAAAGCTGCGCGAAGTTCGTGGCACTTCGTGCCTCCTTTATTTTTAATATGTTGGCTGACCTGTACTTGATTCGGTTGCAGTATTACCACCGCTTCAACCCATATTATTCTAAACTTTTTTTTTTTTAAATCATGACAGATGTGTGTGTGTGTGCGTACTTATGCACACATACACGTTCGTTCCTGCTCCCACCGATAATAATTGCTCATACATCGCAAACGGTACACGTACACTCCCCTAATGATCAGACCTTGCGAGCGTGCAGAGCGAAGGACGATAAGCGTGACAGCAGAGAGTAGAGAGAGAAGGAAGCGAGTGGTAAAGTGGTGGTGAGAAAAGAGATGGGAAAGCTGGAGGGGAGAGTGAACGGTGTCCCGATAGAAGCGCTGTGGCAGTGGTAGAGGACTGCGGCGGCGGCGGTGATTCAGACCCATTCAGGCTCCTTATCACCTCGAAAAGTCGTGGAGAAGGACCAGGGAGTGATTCGTCGACATCGGGCGTCGATTATATGTACGAGATGTGGTGCCATTGATAAGACTTAGAGCGCCGCGTGGTTCCGCCTCCGCCGTGCCCGAACGCGGCACATCACGGACGTGTGGATAAAGCGGCGCCATATATACACCGATACACAATCGCGATTTTTTTTCTGTCGCGGCTGCCGAGAGACGAGAAAAAGGGAGGAGTGAAACGCCGCGAGGAGGAACGAAAGAGAAATCTGGACGCTAAGGGAGGTCTCATGCAGGCCGCAGACGGCCGGCAATAAGCGAGAAGGGAGAGAGTAGGCAGAGATTCTTGGATGCGGTGCGGCATCGTATCCCTGCACCCGTGCGTGAATCACGCTTTGGAGGCGCTCGCCTGTCCCTCGTTCTCAAGTACACCCCGTGCTGGCGACATTCACCCGAACGGGAACGTAGCGGGTGCCCTTAACTGGACAAGAGCTTACGCGAGGATTACCGATTACCCTTCCGAAACTGTCACCCACGAGGAGGGGCAGCCCTGCTCCGTTTCATGCCCACCGCCGGCGATCGTCGTGTCTCCCCATCCACGCTCGTGACGCAGAGCCGGCGTTAGAAAACCTTCGATCTGACATCGTCCACCGGATCCAGCTAAGGGGCACTGGCTTCTCCTTCCGTAATATAAGTAAATGGATCTCAGAGCCTCTGGCCTCCAAACGGACAGCTCTGCGACCTTGTCAACATAAAGGATTCTCTATGTACTGTGATTTAAACACTAAGCCTTCTGAAATCTGTGCGTAACGTAAGCGAGACAACCGTGGCAGGGAGCAATAGAGCCGAACGAGCTTCTAAGTAAAGGCGCAGAGACGCGGCAACGTAGAATAGACTGGCAACAAAGAGACAAGGGCAGGGACAACATGTCAGATGAAGAAGATAAACCCCCCGCACCTCCCGTGCGACTTACTTCGAACAGGTAATTCAAGTTGCGCGTGTAGCACTGTGTCCGACGCTCTGCAATTTGTTATTAATGGTAATTCTGACAGGAAAGTACTAAGCTATTCGATGTTTGAAATGCAAGTCGCAACTGTGATCTACCCCTGTGGTATTTGAACTTCGAATCGTATATAGTGTATTAAAGTAACTTTTGTGTCATGTTCCGTAAGATGTTAAGATATAATACGAGCGTGTTATGTTGTGCATTCTTATTACTTTCTTTGCAATATGCAGAGATCTGTGTCCCCTAAAAATAGAGGAACAGACACTAATTTAGTGGTTGCTAAAAATAAAATCCTACAGTTCAGATGCGATGACATTCTGATGTGGGAGACCGCCCTTTTAAGTCTCTATATGTGGCGATGCTGACATACCTTACAAGCAAAATATATAATATACTTTGTTCACAGCGTAACACTTTATAAATCGCATACATTATTATTATATCGATACTTTGTATGTTTATAGATGGGGAATTTTATTTATAAGTATATGTGTTCACAGATTAGGCATACCTTTTTATGTCTAGTAGTATGTTATCCTAGGTTCTTAAGGAATCAACAGAGAAATTAGTTTGTAGTTGTTATCTGTGTAGAAAATCTGCTGGAGCGGTAGATTCCAACTGAAGTAAATAACAGAACTCAAAATAAAGAGAACGGATCAATATTAATAGACATACAACTAAATTAAAAAAATTCTGAATGGTTGTGATACTATCTTGAAGTATAATAAATATTTGTCTTATTTGCATTCGAATAAACATAAGAAGCCGTTGGAAAATTAATACAAAGACAACAGAAAAGGGATAGAAGTAAAAGAAGTGTTAACAGTTATGGATTAATTATTGTATAGAAAATTCATTGTTACTTTGAATTAATCCTGATATTATTGAGATTGGAAGCCAAGTAAACCGTGGGAGGACATACTCCGTTTGAGGTCACTGGTTGTTGACATATTTAATTGTATGTGCAAATAGCTTATTGTAGTTTAAAATACTGAAAGTTTTAGAAACGATTAATTTGTGGACCTATATTTATTAGAACTTTTTTTTGTTACATTAAATAGTCGCTTAATGATCCTGCATAGATCATGGAAGGTAAATGTACAAAGAAGCGACAGCATCTTTCTATATATTGGATTAATCGTGGATTAAATATGTTCCAGAGGTGAATCGGCACCAAATTTGCCAGTGGACATGCGTCCATTGCCTAAAGAACCCGATTCCGATGAACGTAAGAAAAAGACGTTGAAAAGCAAAATGAAGGTAAAAGAGAACAAGGACAAGCCCAACATTAGTTATCCCACTAATTTTGAACATACGGTACATGTTGGGTTCGACGCAGTTACTGGTGAATTTACGGTAAGTTTTATGTTGTTCGCAATTTGTTACTATTGTTCAAAGTGCACTCGCTTCCTGCTTTGCTATTATACAACGGTACGGAGTATCCAAACAAACATTATGGAATGCAGGAATAAAGAATTCTTTGCTCCAATACATTACTGGTTGCATAATCCATCCCGAATCACGTAGAATTAATTCATTTACTAAAGAAATGTCTGTTCGCAGATTATAGCACACCTTTAATATGTGTCATAATCTAAATTAAAACTTCCAGCAGTTGTCATCTTTTGTAACGCAATAATATTTATTCCATAAAGGGTTGAGAAACGAAACTAGAATAAATTGTAGTGGCAGGATATTCGTAATGATCGATGACTTGTGAAATACGTAAAGTTATACAGACAGCTAGTAATGTATTAGTAAACAGTAATGTCAAGAACTTATCGTTTATAAGAAACATATGATTCAGATGGATTTTCCGTACCTGAAAGAAGTTAAATTTTCATCACTTGTTCACACGTGTATGGACATTGTGGAAAAGTAATTTGGTAATTTGTCTGATGCTTCTTATACCTATTATTTTTTCACATGAAAAACTAACTAGACACGTATTTCTTTCAAGCTGCCAATAAAAGTAAGTAACTTCAAATGACCACAGAAATAGTTTGCCTGTATTGTTTATTATACATACACTTGATTTAACTGTTTGTTTTCGTTGCGATTAACAGAATTTCAGTTGTTATCCTTTCATTTGATACTTAGGGTTTAGTATAGACTTTTTTTATAGACTACAGGCATAGCTGCTTCAGTAGACTAATACACGCTTTAGTCAACGTTGCATTCGATATTATTGCTTTCTTGCAAAATGAAATTTAACATTGGTTTGAGTGCTTATAAGGTCATACTATTTGTTCCGCATACCAGATTGGATTCACAAATATTTTACATTCGCACGACGCTCTCTTAGTTTCAGAAACTTTGAGAATCATATCCCCTTGAATAATATATCCTGTATTACTTACTTCGCTCCCGAATTCGTATAAACGGCATTAATGACGTTTGTTTTGAAACACCATTTCTTATCCTAGGGAATGCCGGAAGCTTGGGCACGGCTACTTATGTCTAGCAACATAACTAAACAAGAACAGAAGAATAATCCACAAGCCGTATTAGATGTTTTGAACTGGTATGATAATAGCAGTAAAGAAACAAAGGGTTCAAAATATATGACAACTACAAAAATGGTTGGGGTTGTTGGTAAGTTTATCACACATCGTTAATTCGCATCCTAAAGCCGGGAATCCACCGGGAAGCTAAGCTATGCTATGCGATACTACGCTATGCCATGCGTACGTTTTTAAAAAAATTAGCTTCAATACGTTCTTATGGAACCGTTTCCACCACAAGCTAAGCTAAAATAGCTTAGCTTAGCTTCTCGGTGGATTCCCGGCTTTAATATCATAATTCATTATGCGCACATTTGTAGATTAACAGTATCAAATGTTATCTTTCAGCTCCCATCGAAAGAGCAAGTAGTCCCAGAAGCATGGGCATAGGCATTGGGACTGGAGTAGGGAATATCCGTGGTCAAGCAATGTCACAAGCTTCTGGAAGCTCTCATTCCCAACATTCGCTCAGCAGGTGAGTCATTTACACTTTTAAACTTGTACCCGTTGCACGTGTCTTTCAATATTCGCTGAGAAACAATAACATTACAGAGTAAGTAGCAGTAGTCCAAGCAGTACACCGACAGACGCTTGTGCAACCAGTTCTGAACAAGAAGACGAGCCACCACCACCGCCAATCTCTGCTAGACCGGAACGAACAAAATCAATCGTGAGTAATACCTCTTGTGCCATAGACTGCAGAACTTCTGTTATTCATGCGCGATAAAAAAAAAATACAATTGTTTATAACAGTACACGAAGCCCATCGAAGAAGAAACACCACCGTCATTAACTACTACGTTAGGTTCGCCTCAACGAAATGGCACGCCGCAACAACCGCATCAATCGCAGTTGGACAGGAACAAGAATCAAGCGGCGCCCACATCGACGACAACTGATCAGACAAGACCAGCGCAGAGTGATAAAGCCAGGAAGAAAAAGATGTCGGACGACGAAATATTAGAGAAACTAAGAACAATTGTAAGCGTAGGGGATCCTAATAGAAAGTACACGAAAATGGAAAAGATAGGGCAAGGGTAAGTTATAATATCATAAACATTATGTAAGGAAACACCCTTGGGATATATAAACACTGGCCGTTCGTGTTTTAGTGCTTCGGGAACGGTGTACACGGCAATCGAGACATCAACAGGGATGGAAGTCGCGATAAAGCAAATGAATCTTTCGCAACAACCAAAGAAAGAGTTGATAATAAACGAGATATTAGTTATGCGGGAGAACAAGCATCCGAATGTTGTAAATTACTTGGATAGTTACCTTGTAGGGGAAGAATTGTGGGTAGTTATGGAATATTTGCCTGGTGGTAGTTTGACGGATGTTGTAACTGAAACTTGTATGGATGAGGGTCAAATAGCAGCCGTGTGTAGAGAAGTCTTGCAAGCTTTGGAGTTCCTGCATTGTAATCAAGTTATACACAGAGATATTAAATCTGATAATATACTGCTTGGATTAGACGGCGGAGTGAAACTAACAGATTTTGGATTTTGTGCACAAATCTCGCCAGAACAGAGTAAACGAACTACTATGGTTGGTACACCATATTGGATGGCACCAGAAGTAGTTACAAGAAAACAATATGGTCCAAAGGTACGCATATCTCCCAGGATAAGCGTGAGACGTGTACGTAGCGCGCACGTCACTTATCGTTTGTTGTGAGATTTATGTGTAAATTGAAACCCTCAGGTTGATATTTGGTCGTTGGGTATCATGGCTATTGAAATGATAGAGGGAGAGCCGCCGTATTTAAACGAGAATCCACTGAGAGCATTATATTTGATCGCAACAAATGGGAAGCCAGAAATTAAGGAGAAAGACAAACTATCGGGAATTTTCCAAGATTTCTTAGATCAGTGTTTAGAAGTCGAAGTGGAGAAACGATCGGCGGCTTCGGAACTACTCAAGGTAATTTTCATACACATATAACGCTAGAAAAGTACGAGATACATTATCTGCGTGTGTTAGGTATGCGTCGGAGAATGAAAGGAATTTTAATGACACGTGTACTTTTATGGTAAATTGCAGCACCCTTTTCTGAAACTAGCAAGGCCACTTGCTTCTTTAACACCTTTAATAATGGCAGCAAAGGAGGCTGCTAAAGGTCATTAAAAGAGTGGTGTTTGTGGTTGCGCGACATGATCACAAAAGAATAAGAGATAATTTTGCAAGAAAATAATGAATCACCCTCCCAAAACGGAACGGCACAATAATTCAATAATATATAATAAATAATGAATAAACATATATAAATATATAAACATATATATGTGTATATATATATTCATTCATATATACATATATATATAGATCATAGATAGATAGAACTTATCCGATACCTTTGAGAAGTATCGAGAAATGGTTTCAAAGTTTTTAAATTGCTCGATTCTCGCATGTTGCGAGGAAACAAAGTTAAATCAGAAGAACTGTGAACGATCTGACGGCAGAAATCTTGCATTCCTCGATAAATTTTTATTGGCCGCGAAGAGCTCGCTATGTCTTATTTAAATAGTTTTCAAAGAGAAGAGTAAATTGTACGAGTGGGTCGTTGCCTGAAGAGCTCTTCTGCCAATATCGAATTGCTACCGAGGATTTCCAAGCGACTGTCAGTTATTTTCTAAAGATATAAAGCTAGTATTACTGACTCTAAAATTGATGAATCAGAGTTAGCTACAAACATACATTATTTATAGCGAAAACCTTATTAGATAATACCATAAACAAATGTGAACAAGTACATAGGACCTATTCTAATACATTATTATGGTTTGACAAGAAATCGTAGAAAAAGAAAATTGGTCTTCGTGTCAGACTTATATTTTTTGAACGAAGTTAACGGAGAACAGAGCAATATGTTTTCAGTCTTTGGTCTGTCAGTACGACGTAGATATATATATATATTGCCTAACTTGTTTTAAACGTTCTCAAGAGTCGCGTTCTTGTCACATGGATGTTAGGGGGACTTCATTATGTTGTATTCAGTTAAAGTTTTTTAATAGATCCTTTTTAAATATTCGGACATTGCAATGTTTGCATTACGTTAATGTGTATATAGTGCAGAAAATTGATTTCACGTATAGCGAACTTTATGATCAATTTAATGCGTGCGAGTCTAATTTAAAAGCTATTCATTTGTAACTGTAAGATAAAAGATAAGTACGTTTTCTCATTTGCGTGGCTGATGAGACGCGTCGAGACATTGGCCCTGTCACTAAAATATATTAGCTATAAGAAGAACATCTTTCTATGGACGAGGGATGTCCAGTTACGTGTGTTCTCCGATACAGGCCAAGCATAGTATGCCTTCGACGTGTCTCGCGAACAGTGAACGGATGATCGACGAAATTTTAAAACAAGGTTCAGATATAGGAGCATTTCGTGACACTATAAAGTGCCTGTCTTGTCATGTTTAGAGACGTGAAAAAACTCGCGCTAGATTCCTTCTAATCTTGAACCATCGATGGAATAATTTAATATTTTGTTTAAAGCTAGCAGGAAACAAAGCATTACGAGATGCTACATACAATTCAACACACAGGGAGAGAAAGAGAGAGAGAGAGAGAGAGAGAGAGAGAAAAAAGTATACATAAATTTACGTTAACGATTGTATAAGACAAGATTTCTATATGGTTGTACTACATTAAACCTAATAATTAATGTCTTTCCTAATTATATTATACCTTAAACATATTGTATTACTGAGAACAAAACGTTGAACACTTTAGTTTAAGGAGTACAGACTTTCAGACTTGTCATTTTTATTATTTTTCATCTTTATTATACGCGAGAGTTTATCGCAAAGTACTGCTAACAGATGCCACGTGAAAATATAATAGGTATCCAAGAAGTTAACGATATATAGGAAACGAAAATAAGAAAACGAAGGGAAATATACATTATTTGGTGAAGAAAATTGTAAATGAAATAATGTATTCATTTATTACTAAGTTTATTGTTTTCGTAATACTATTATTAAAAAGCCTGATTAGTTCTTTTTTTCTTCTTTTTTTTTTTACAATAATTAATGTCTAATTATACTTGACAGACGAAGCAGCTCAGTTTGTATCGCGCTTACGCCTGAATTAGGAGCTGCATGCTGAAGGGTAAATGTGTGTTTACCTGTAAAGAATCAGGGACTACTATACTTATAATTGTATAAAATTTAACTCAGTATTTCGTGAAAATGAGCTGTTGCATTATTCCGCTTCAGCATGCACTCTAAATTATTCAGGTGTTGTGAGCAACGTTAGAAGGTATAGAGAACAAAATAACTGTGCACGTCTAGTATTAATGAAAATGCGTTTATGTAAGGGAAATGTGCGATCCAGGGTCAAAATTGACGTTAACTCGATCAGAGATTCTGAAACGAGGTCCTGCATTTTCACAAATGTCTTTAGAAAAGAATCAACGTCCATTTTACGTAACTACATTATCGCGTCATTTATTTAAGCAATATTTTAGCTACAGCAGCTATTTGTAAGATTTATTTTTACTCGCAAGTCGGGTGAAGTTGAATGCAAAGTTCACTTGTCCATATTTTGAGATGTTGAGTATGAACATCATAGGCAATGAAGATTCGTTGTTCGTCAAATAAAACAGAAGTACAAAAGCTGTATCAGTATGCCTTGCTGTAATAAAACTAAGCGCTGTTTTGCAAAATCGAAGCAATCGTTATTATTTTAATACGATAAATCGTAACGAATATACCGCACCACGTGAAACTCTCGATATAAAATGTGGACAAGTGAAACATTTTTCTCTTTGCATCTACGTAACTCTACTACCGTTCCAAGTGCATTTATGTACTTCCGTAAGAAACGTATTATTGTCAGTTTAGAACTGTAAAAAAAAAATAGGTTCCTACACAGATCAGGTTACGTATGTATACGCATCTTTTCAACAATTTTTTTTACGATGTTTTTGAAAATGCTTTGCGATCTCAATAAAAAAAAAGAAAGAAATCAGGCCTAGTGACGAAGCCGTTATATTATTTACATATTTTATTACAGTTTTCAGCTTCCGATTTTTAATAAAAAAACTTTCCATTTTAAGCTGTATCTCTTTGTATAAAATTGGTATTTATTGTCGCAGGGGAATGTTTAGTGAAAATCTGATTTCTCAGGAAAGCTAATATTTAACTTAACAGTGTCGAATTTAACGAAGTGGAGGAAAGCAGAAAATGGATAATGAATTATTGTAAAAATAATGCCTAGAATTTGCGTATATATTGTACTGTAACACCTCTTAGTTTGTTTTGAAACGTTACAATATAAGGAAACATTTTATAACAAAAAGAAAACTGTTCTTCCAATGAGATCCTTCCTCCCACTGTAATACCAATTGTTGAATGGGATTTTATAAACAAATTGAAGTTTGCGCAAACTTAATGCAGAAATCACATTTTTTTTCTTTTTAAAGATGAAGGGTTATATACAAGAAACAGATACAATAGCTTGTTATATCAAGACAAATAAATAGTAACCATTATTTACATATTATGCCCATTATGTATAACATGAAAAAATAATAGAATGTTTTTATAAATTATTTCTTGTACATTTTACATTACTTTGTTAGGTCTTAGATTTTATACACGCTAAATGTAGTATCTTATATCCATTTAGAGTGTATTTACAGAATTGCAACTATCCTAAAAGATTACAATATTGCAAAAACTCAATACAACATTCTTTATCGCTATATTATATGTAAATACGCGTAGTTGGTCTGAAACAGGAAATCTATGCGTCGTAACAAATGGAAATAAGCTTGGAGTCGATGGCGCGTTTACAGGAAAATTGTTCGCAGTAAATATAGAATATACGTTCAGATATTGGCAATAATATCTATTATTATTTGCACTTCTTTGAACGAGTAACAAAATTCTAAGTCACAGTAGCAAGATACAATGTATATTACCATAGTTAGCATTTGTTAAAAAATATAAACATTTCTCGGTACAACTTAAATCACTTTCTAAACTTCTCGCGTATCTTACCAAAAAGCTTGGTTCCTGCTAGTTTCATGATGTTGTCTCCTTCTCCTCCCCTGCCGGATGGAAGGTAATGGATGCCGAGTTGATGCAGAAGCGCTTCCGCGTGGGCTTCGGGCCGTCGTTGAACACGTGTCCCAAATGTGAGCCGCACTTCGAACAGGTCACTTCGGTCCGCACCATATCTGGGTTTGCGATCAGCAGTAGTAGATTTCCACCAACTGTGCGTCAAGTGTAGACGCAGTTTTCGTGTGTCAATGGTGAGAGTGAAGTGGTGGTAGCGGAGCGATAGGAATACAAAGGAAATAGAATAATAGAGTGTGATTAAACGCAGACCGACACCTTTCTTTGTGCACTTTTTAAATGCTTTCCAGTAATAGCAGCACCAAAAGAAGTAAACGAAGTTAATAGAAGCAGTAGTTTAATTGCACTAAGTATTAGAAGCTCCGATCTAAAGAACATTATTAAAGGAACTAGAAATTCCAAATGAAAATCACCCTTTGGCAATTATAACTTTCAAATAATATATAAAAGAGAGGAAATAGCTACACATTCTGATTAATACCAGTAATTTTGTTCCTCGCTTTGCTCATCCATCGCAGATCACTCCAAATTCCCTTTCCATATCTAATCACTGTTTTCTTAACGAATGCCAGAGTTCAAAGATTTATTGACATCTTGAACAATATTTATCTACTTAATTACATACTTGGCATTATTTGAGAAAGTATCATCAAAGTATCAACATGATTTAAAAATATAATAATAATCTCTGTAATACCGCAAGTATTAGACTTTTTTAATTATTGTATATTCTTGAAGATAACATATACACCAAAGATATTCGACCAGCTAAATACATTTGTTACTCAATAACCAGTAAAAAAGAAATAATTTTGAGCAGAAAATGTACAGTAACTCAAAATTTAAAGTATATTAAAATTCGTTCAAGTTTCAAACAATTCCTTTTCTGATATTTTATATATTTCGGAATATCCATAATCAACACAAAACATGACTCTAAACCCCAAATTATAAAAGTAGTAGTCTCATTAAAATCATGACATTATACGAAGCAGAAGCTACATGTTAAAAACTATCAAACGATAAAATGGCAAGAAATGTTAATCTTTTGTCTTCTACACATGAGAGAGAGAGAAATTATTTTTAATGTACAGTAATGATCTTAGTTTCGTATAACAGATGACGTAAGTCTAATACAATCACACTCTAAGCATTTTAACATGCAAGGTAAAGGAAACGAGGAATATTGTCTTCCATATATGTAAGAACGTTCCGTTAGTAGTGCCCAAAATTTCTCTTGCAAATCAGAGTATACAATTCGATAAACATTCGTCTCTTACTGTTCTCTGACATTTATTATTTACAAAAGCCATACAGGGCGCTAATAACACGAACTTCCTACACAATAGTAAAACTCTCATGTAACTATAATGCATATTTATATAGTTAGATTGTATCTGAGATAGAATATTCATAACATTAACGAAGTTAATCAAATTCTTATGTAGCAATGATGTTTATCACGAGGAAGAATTTTAACAGCTGTAGATATAATAATTTAACCATATATGTTCATGAAATTCGGTAAATGTAATAAAAGTAAAATAAAATTAAGTAATATATAAATTGTGGAAGACTCAGGAATGACAGAACTGAATGTTTGGGAAAGGTTTTGTGATCGTATGAATAGTAGGGTGAAAAGTGAAGAGTATTTAGAAAATGGTAAACAGATAAAACTCCAATTACTACTCCGTATAAAGTAAAATTTACGCTGAAGACTTTATCCGTATACCATTTAAGCAGATACTTTTAATGAATGTAAAATTATACAAATAATGAATACTGTGTTATTGTACTAAAAATCCGAGCATAATTCTAGAAAAATTATTCAATATAATCCACATATTTCTTTACCGTGAGTGGTATCTTTGGTTAATTTCACTCGTCCCTGATCCAATACTTCATTGAATGCAGGCCAACCACAGCCACTGTCGTACTTTGTATCGGAGGAGAATAATTCTTGGTCACAAACTAAACACGTATATGTGCCTTTTTCGTATATCTTGTTGTAGCAACCGGTAAAGGGCCTGCGTGAAGAAACAGAAATCAGAGGAACTAGCTCGAACCGAGTAGGAAGTTAATTATGAACATGTATACTTTATTTTTAAACCACTCGGTCATGACGCAAAGTCAAGCCAACACATGCTCTTGAAAAAGTTATTTTGGTCGCGTGTCGCCTAAAACTACATCGGTTTCCACCATATGGAAAATATTTTTGGACAATTGCACCACAAATGCTATAATTCACTTCAAGCTATGCGGCCAGGATTTTTGATAATAATATAATATAGATATTATAAAAATAAGAAGAGAATAAAATTCGGTAAACTGCACCAGCTACTTATAATTTACGATCACACGCGTACGAAAATAAATTATGAATAATTTCTACGTGACGTATTAATGAAACACACAATCGGCATTTCATCTTTCCTTGAAAATTCCAAGTTTCACAACTAACTGCAACGCGTTCGTTATACGTATAGAATTATACAGAGTTTATTACGAATGTAAATTTTGTACTGGCATAAATTATTCTTCTATACGAGAAGTAAGTATTATTGTATATAAAGCGAGAACGATTTGATGCACGCCTAAATGGTTCGATGGTAAGAAAATTAAATTCACGTCACGCATACCTTTCAGTGCCCTTTTCCTGTGTGACGTGCCACTGTATTGGCGTCAAACGCTTCTTTAACTCCTCTTTGTCGATTTCTACCGTCATTCTTCTAGTCGTGCCTTAGAACAGCAAGTTAAAAAGAACGTGGAATCAAATACCCGATTCCAATAACATGAAAAACAACACGGACCGCCTTGCCGCGCTTTCCTCGCAACTATGCAACTATACGGCAAAGAGAACAGAAGCGGCACTGCCGCCTGTTCCTTTGAGGCATGCATGATCAGATTTCGTGACCTTGAGCCAGCCAATCAGCTTCTTCGGCCAACAAATTTGATAATTATGCATTTGTAATAACACGCGGATTCTACTCTATAAAATAAAATTAGGTAACACGCGAACAGAATACCAACATTTTAACCGGCGATATTCTTTAAAAAAATTTAAATAAAAAGGGATACCGGAATAATATGAATGTTCGAAGCACGTGTCCATTAATACTAAATATATATCTACCCATTATCGAACACTCGAGTGTTCGGTGTAATAAAAGAAAAATGTGGAACACTATCGCGTATCGATAATCATTAATCAGCATACAGATATGAAGGACTTTTGTAAGAAAATGTATGTTAATTGGTATGTCGTGTACATAATAAGTATTGCGTGTTTAAAAGAAGAACTGCAAACCGTGCAAAATGCGCCGGTCACACTTTCTATACTCATCAGTCAATGATAAATATATTATTATGATAAATTACACTTCGATTTACGAACAGACTTATTCAGACTATTTTTACGGAATACAATACTTTTTTCTTTTTCGAAGGCTTTGGTGTTCTAACTTGCGTTAAAGTTCGTATTTCTTTCGACGTAAAATGGTAAGTAAATAGAAATAATTGTACCAAATAGCGAGTAATTGAGGATGCTGTACGAATAGAGCTTTCGAAACTTTCCAATTCGTACATGGTAGAGTTAGACAGTTATTGTGCAGCTAGATGAAATTAATAATTGTAAGTGGTAAGATTAACTGATAAACGATGTTGATAATTGAGGTCTCGACTATACCATCGTGCGCTATATAGATAATAATCGAATAAATTCTTTTCAGTCGTAACAGATTTACGAACAGATAAATAATTAGGTATCTACGCAATGTAACGCGTATAATATGCGATTTAACGATAATTTGAAATGCCACAAATACGGAAGGATTTTTCAAATGATACGGAATCTGTGATGGCGCTATTAGGGGCAAGTTCGGGCAAGTAAACGGTGACAGAGTATGCAAGCAGATGATTTCGGAACGCAGACGTGATGAATTTATTAAACGATTAGAAACCCACCTCTACGTCTTAAAACACAATGCAACATATTAGAATTACAATCACCATCTGCGTTGCCTTTTTTATAAAGACTAACCTTGTATCAATAAATCAATTCATCCTAACCAACGTTTGAGGTTGCGGTGCAATACAAACCTCTTTGAAGAATTGAATTCGTTGTAAGTATCGCCGATTGTCGCAAACGCATCGACAAATTTCTATAAACGGTGTACATTATCGACATATTCGGCACTTTCAATAGTAACTGGGTAATGGCCCTTGTAACAGCGTTTAGAAATTATTTTTAACCGAAGACTCGGCCAATTCACAGAGCATTGCATACAGTGTTTTTCTGGTTTTTACATTGTATATATACAATTGCATATTTGTAATTTGGTAATAGTGAGCAATTTGTACGGGATCTTCGATATTTTTCATACTTCGATACATTGGAAAGGCTATTTGAAAAGGCAAAATAGGATTAAAAAAAATGTGAATGATCATGCATGCTTTTAATTTTAGATTAAAACTAAACCTAAACCTAACCCAAACCGCGTGTTATATTTTGTCAGTTGTATGTTGTATTTCGCGATTAAGTATGAAAAGTATGAAACTTAGATTGAGCAGTTATTGAGCACAAATAATGCGCTATATAGGCACTGAGAGCGACGCAGTGACTAACTTGTTTTTTATTATTTGTTATTTTTGTTATTCGAGTATATTAATAATAAATATTAAATTAAACCTTTTTTTCAACTGTTTACCGTTTACCTTCCTTCGTTTAATTTGCATTTACATTAGTTTTAGTTTTAATCTAAAATTAAAAGTACTTACAATAATCGCGACATTTATTTGAATAATATTTTGCCTTTTAAAGAAGCCGTTTTCAACATATTAAATACGAAAAAAATCGGAGGTATTGACCAAATTGCGCGCTATTCCAAAATCTGAATTGATTCCATCGAATTTATCCTTTTCCCTAAATTCCTTTTTACGCAATTGCAAAATAACACGGAGCCATGTCAAAGTTAGGTACGAAGCATCGTTTTCGAACACACCGCTGTTCGTACTTTGTAACCAATGGTAATGCCTTGCGTTGCGTGCAAAGTGGCTGTGTTCTTTTTCTGCAGCGGCCTCGACGCGGCAAATCTCGGCGTCGGACGTGAATCTACGCGATTTTTGGCGCAACTTCCAATAAATATGTTGTGCTAGTGCCGTGAACGCTAAGAACGATGAGCTTCTCTAGCGATGAAGTGAATTTCTTGGTTTACCGATACCTTCAAGAATCCGGTACGGTCTTTGAAGTATTTCCTAACCTCTATTCAGAAAAACTCACAGCAACGTTTGAATTCCTATTGTTTATACACGACCATTTCTTACATAATGCATACATTTTTGTTATAGGCTTTGTCGCAATTAGTAGAGTGCTTATTAACTCGAGATTTATTAAGGTGTATAGGTTAAATGTTACGGGGATAGTGGAATTGTTTAGATGCACCTCAGAGTTTATCCACGATTCCGTTATTGTGTCGTATATTTCTCAAGATCCTCCTTGAAACTGGTATTCACGCGTTGTTTTCTGTTATAGGATTTCAGCATTCTGCGTATACATTTGGTATAGAATCGCATATATCGCAAAGTAATATAAACGGAGCATTAGTACCACCAGCAGCGCTTTTGTCGATTCTTCAGAAAGGGCTACAGTATACAGAGGCTGAGATATCTATAGGCGAAGATGGTACTGAGCAGAGAATGGTGGAATCCTTGTCCCTTATAGACGCTGTCATGCCAGATGTGGTCGCATCCAGGCAAAATCAAATTAATCAGCAGAAACAACAGGTGAAGACTGAAGTGCAGGATACAAATGGCGGGGAAGGTAATTTCACCTGTTATATTAATTCGTTTCTTTCCCATTAATTCGATACCCTGGTACACCCTGGTTTATGAAACTATATGCATTTTATAGACCTCTTTATTACACCAGGTAAATTAAAGGACTGCTATAGTTTTTGGACTTGTTGGGAGCTGACATTTTTTATTATATCAGTTGTTTTAAAGTATAGGATTCGGTAGTTTTCATTGGCGAGTTAAAGAATATATTGTTTTTTGTTTTGTTGAAACATGCACTGAGATAGTAAAAATAAAGCTCGATATTAAAGATGCAACATGTCCGTGAACTAGGAGCAAACAATACAGTAATGTCTCTCAAAGTGCAACTGGATTGGGACACAGTTCCTCGCCTATAATTGCTCAAGTTTGGATCACGCTGAAATCTATATTTATACCAATAGTCGAGAGGGACTGAAGTTTATATAATTTTTATTTTATAGCATTGTAAAGATTGTTAATGAATTGGTGAGATCTTTCTGATCGAAATGAGTCCAAATCGGACTAATTTGGGATTATTAATAATTAGAAACGAATGCACTCTAGGGTAGTATCGTAAAGAATCCTAGAAATCCTCCACTTTATACCGCACTTGGACTCATTTTGACCAGAAAGGGCTCGTCATTCCGTTACGGATCCTTCCACTGTGATAAAACTGAAACTATAGAAATTTCATTTTTCATAGACCACAGCCTTGACTTAGCATTTTCTGAATTGAACGTCACGTGCTGGTGGGTTCAGTGACTCGTTCGCACGAGCAGATTCCAAGAAACGATGGGGATAAGCAAAATCTCGTTACACAGAGTACTTTGAGCTCCGTTTTGATAGATATTGCTCTATTATCACTGTACAGAAAAAGTTTTCTGGCAAGTCATTTGTGAACTTTAAATTCTCTTACTTTGCGGCATTAATATTTTTCGATAAATAAAAATCAAGAAGAATCAGATTCAAACTACTTGCAGGCTGATTTATCTTTCTACCATGGTGAACTCAGCGTTAGAATCATCTAGTAACTAAATTTCTTACGTCTCCATTGAAACGTAATAGAGCACTGTCACATTCTAAAACAACTTATCTGGCTTATGTACTCTGTGTGAAAAACTTGGACAGAAAGTTTATTCCAAACTTTTATTTCATCTTCACAGGAATTCGTCCCCCTTCGTGTGTTACAAATTACATCCTATGTTTAATTTGATTAATCTGTTTACAGTGGTTACTTCCAACGAAGGTGTAGGGACAAATGATAGAGGAGGAGATAGAACAGAAATGGAGGTGGATGAACAGCAACAAGGCACTGGGGCAGGGTCTAACGCCAGCGCCGTTGAAATTCCAGCGAGTAAAGCTACAAAGTTACAAGGCCACGAATCAGAAGTTTTCATATGCGCGTGGAATCCAACAACGGACCTTTTGGCGTCTGGTTCGGGAGATAGCACGGCCCGTATTTGGGACATGTCCGATAACTCTCAAGCTCCGAACCAGCTTGTTCTTCGTCATTGCATACAGAAAGGTGGCACCGAAGTGCCAAGCAACAAAGATGTTACTTCGTTGGACTGGAAGGTACGATAGCTGATCCACTTATACGTGTACGATTCTATTGGGGAAAAACGGTGAAATTTTGTCCTCCTTTCTAGTGCGATGGTACCTTACTAGCAACGGGAAGTTACGACGGTTATGCACGAATTTGGACAACAGCTGGCAAATTAGCTTCTACTTTAGGTCAACATAAAGGTCCAATTTTTGCATTAAAGTGGAACAAACGTGGAAACTATATATTGAGTGCCGGTGTTGATAAAACAACGATCATATGGGACGCAGAAAGTGGACAGTGTACGCAGCAGTTTAGTTTTCATTGTGCACCTGCCTTGGATGTTGACTGGCAATCGAATACCTCGTTCGCCAGTTGCTCCACGGATCAGTGTATTCACGTGTGCAAACTTAATTTTGACAAACCGATCAAGAGCTTCCAAGGGCACACGGTAAGCAGACGAGAATAATCTATCAGATATTCGTTTCTGTAAGAAAGTAATATGCTCGCTTTCTTTGTTAATCGTAGAATGAAGTTAACGCTATTAAATGGGACCCACAAGGGAATTTATTGGCTAGTTGTTCGGATGATATGAGCCTTAAAATTTGGTCCATGAAACAAGATACGTGGGTGCACGATCTGCAAGCTCACAGCAAAGAAATATATACGATTAAATGGTCGCCCACTGGACCTGGGACTCACAATCCAAACATGAACTTAACTTTAGCTAGTGCATCATTCGATTCGACAGTAAGGTTATGGGATGTAGAGAGAGGTGCATGTATACACACACTCACGAAACATACAGAACCAGTGTACAGCGTAGCATTTAGTCCGGATGGTAAATTTCTTGCTAGCGGAAGTTTTGACAAATGTGTTCATATTTGGTCTACGCAGGTAAGACAGTCATTTGTATATTACTTTGTCACTTTTCAAATAACTTGACAAGCATCTTACCTTACATTTAATTGCGCAGAGTGGTCAATTGGTGCACAGTTACAGAGGTACGGGTGGAATTTTTGAAGTGTGTTGGAACAGTAGAGGGGATAAGGTTGGTGCTTCTGCATCCGATGGCAGCGTGTTTGTTCTTGACCTTCGTAAACTGTGATCGCAATCGTATAGTAGACTATATCTCATTTCGCAAATTTATTACGGTTCCAAGTTACCTTCAGTACGTCTTATTTTGCCACGGTTCATCTTTCTGTTTCTCAAAATACTAGCCATGTTTTACACTTGTCCGAACTATTTGTGCTTGTTGAACATAGTTTGAAAGAGTATTAATTATTTATAAGTGGGACTGAAATGATTCAATACCCTAAGTGTCAAGGGATTTTCAACGTGAATATGAAGCAAATAATGTGGCTTTTCTTTAATTATCTTACCGAGATTATGTTGGAAAAAAAAAGCTAGAAAAAGTATTGTACATTAATATTTTCAATTGTGACACTCTGTACAGTGAAACAGTTTGACAGACATTATATTTCCAGAGAAATAAAAATACGATCCTCATTCGCTAGAAGTGAATGGGGTACATGTTGTAATTGTAATAATAATAATAATACTAAGTATTATATAAATATCGGTAATAAGTAAGAAAAGAATAAACTTTTTTAAAGAACAGTACAACGATATGGCTTATTATTATCATATTGCGTGATATTTTAGTGCACGGGGACTGGGGAAAGTAGAAGAGCTAGTATATTTTAAATGAAATTTATTTTCACTTTACCTACGCATTGTGCAATTTAATTTACCAGAATAAAAGTATTCAATTGAAAATAAATAGTGTTGTACAATTTCATTAAATAAATAACTTAAACCTACATGGTGCATAGTATTTTTAAAATTCATATACATTTCCAATGACGAGTTACATGTATAATACAACATATAAATAATTATAATATACAGTTATATCTACTTCCTAACATTAACGTAAACATCAGAAGCGTTAACATTCGTTTTATCGCTACGTTGTAAATTTTCTAATGTGTTCTTAAGATAATTTTCGAGATCGTTTGTAAATTAGTGTTGAGTGTATAGGTGGAAAGACGATTCGAAAAACGAAATGAGAAGTAGATAAATTAGGTAGAATAATTAAACGGTATTTTTAAAGTAGAATATAATAAATATTACGCTCGAGGATATTTATTTCCCTTATAGTTTTAACATGGCATAAAAACATTTAAGACTAAAGCTGGAATAATTGGAAAACAAGTCAGGCTTCGATGTGTTACGTAGACATAAATGTAATCCTTAGAGACAAGCGTTTTAAACACGGTATTTTCTATTAGTTTACAACGTATACAAAAAGAATCATTGATCATCTTGAGTAGTCGTTCGTAATACAGTATCTCTTTGGTATACTGGGACCCAGCCCATTTAATTAACAGGTGACTTTTTAACAATATTATTGATATCAAGGAATGCAATCATAACAGTGCCAACTCAGGTGCATAAATGCAAACAGCATCCAACAAAATGAATGATGATTCCTTTAAACGAGATCAGCTGTAGACATTTCCTTGGAAGATATATTATTAATTGCATTCATTTTCTGAAAACAAAGCTGTTGACTTGTGTATCAAAATTATTACAGTTCTTCAAGCGTATCCCTCGCAAGCAATAATTAATAAAACTATTGCGTGGATGTGCATATAGTTCAAGAAATGTTACTGCATTTATCAAATGCAAAGTTTCTGCATTTGACTTCAACGGTGAAATATGTTTACCTTCGAATAATTACAATAAAATTTCTTGCAATGTTTCTGTCATTACGCTCTCATAACTTAATATTAATATGACGAAAGATCCACGCTAATGCACGCCCAAAGCTGTACATTGGATGCTTTGCGTGGAATTTACTGATCAGGCAGATTTGGGAAGATCACAACGCATAATACTGTTTTGTTTCACGATGTTGCTCAAGTGAAAAGGAAGAAATAGTAAATAAATACGACGCATGGTCTAAGCTTTAGTATCGGATCCCTTTGGATACCAAGTTCTTAGCAATAAACTATGCCACTTTCACCACATTAGTTCTATTGTCTTCCTTTTCCGATTATCTTTAAATTAGACTAGTTAAAAACGGTTAAAACTTAAGAAGAGAATACTGATACATTCTGTTTCTTGAATTTCCTATTTCACTGGAAACTATTCGCGCGCTGTACTTTACTATTTTTACTTTATGCTTGACACGTAAATAACTAGCAGGTAGGTAATATTTAATGGATGGAAAAAATGATTAAATTATGGACTCTGCACGGCCACAAAACGTATAGACATATGCGTGTATACATATATGTATATATATATATATATATATATATATATATGATAAAACCTGAGGAATATGAGGAATAATAGGTAAACTATATGATAATTTTGGCTTGTCAGATAAAAAACCGTAATATAGCGACCGTTGATAGATCCTTAGTTTCTCGAGTCGATTACAGTAAACGTAGCTCGTTTCCATCCACCTAGAAACAAGCGTAATGAAAATACAGATTTTGATAAATTGCATTGAAGTACCTTAAATCACTATTATACGTCGTTGCGAGACTCTTCGATGTATGGAAATTAGTGGAACACTCGTTTGCATTTCTAAGTGCAACGCCTTAAAAAATAAATTTAATCAAGTTCATCAAATATAAGCTTTTCCAAGCATTAATTAAAACTGTAGATCACATCAGACTGAAATGACTTTTCCTATAAGCAGTTACATGGGATTATTGTGCCACTGTTTCAGATTATATTTTCTTGCTGAATGTTTCGCGAGAAAAAACAGAATAATGTAAAATAATAGAAAGTCTTTATTTGAAAGTATTCAGTGCAATACTATTTTTATAAACGTAGTTTAAAATAAACTTAATAGTTCTATTTAATAATATTAATTTTTCTCTTCTCGAAAACTTTCCTCTAATCCAATTGCATTCAAATGTGCGGTATTTACAAAAAGCGCAAAATTCTAAATGCTGTATGTATAATAGAGGGTGGGCTGAAATTCGTGGTACCGCCGATAAAGGGTTGATTCTACAAATTGTTTTCATACGGGGTTTCCTTCCCGACAAAAACAACTTTGAAAATTACTCGCGTATTCGTGTGCCAGATTAAGAATTTTATTGCCGGAAAGCTGTAAAAAAATATGCTATGTGCAATTGCAAGTGAACTGAATTTTATTCTTGCGCAAAATTGATTCGAGATTGTAGAATATCATTCTTTGAATATGGTTATGCGTCTTCACCGAAATAAATTTTAAAAATCCATGAATTATCGATTCCATCTTTAAAACCGATTATCTAAAAAACAAAGCCAGTTTCGAAAACAGCTGTTCTGACTTGTACGCAAGGATTCATTTCATCCCCAGTAGTACTACTGCGTTCTGTTAATTTTTTAAATTTATTCTTTTCGAAAATGAAGATTATTCTAAATTTTCCACTTCTTTTAATGTTCATCACGAATTTTGGCCCACACTATATTTTAATGCAACTGCAAAATTATTAGTTTAATCTCATATATAATGGAAACGAGTTTATTAAGGGTCGCCCCGAAGCAAATAGAAAGGAACTAAACTATCAACTTCAAAATCCATTGAGAATAGCTTGAAAAATGCCATTTAATTTCGTGATTCGGAGCTTTGGAACATAATAAACTGATAACAAAGTCGCAGCTAGTTGGAGGGACTTCGAATTGGCGCTCACGGAAAACCCAAGTGGCGCAAGCGAATCCCCTACAGGTGAAGATGCAAATCTTCTATCAGCCAACACTGCGGGGTCACTTTGGGGTCTACACGACACTCAAAAAAATTTCTGGAATATTGGAAACTACTTAGAGCAGTCTGCGACACTGAATTCGACCTATCGTTGCGGGTGTTGTAGCTAGAGCTAGATTAAAGACACTGCGACTAGCTCTAGCTAGACGCAAAAGACACTTGATCTTGGATTAATTAATCCAAGGACCCATGGTAGGCAAAGATCGCAGGTCAATACGATCCTGAAATTAGAGACGAAAGACAAATTTGCTATCTCAACCTACAAGGCTATCGCTTACACTATTCAAGGTTCTCCTGAAGCGCAGAGCCGTCTTAACAGTATTGCAGGTCCTGGGCAAAGCATCGCACTGGGGCCCCTGCCAGGGTTTGTCGCTTTTTAAAAACCGGTTTTTAAATTTAAAAAACCGGTTTTATATACTAGAATTAATATGTAAAAATGCATTAATTATTTCATTAAAAACGTTAACATTTTAACTTGACATCGCTGCGGACACAAGCAAATTGTAGTAGATAACAGTTTACTTAAAACTAATCTTCATGAGTTCATATTTTCGGAATGAAAATACTTGATGAAATAAAGATTTATAATTTATATTTTGTACAGATTTTAGTTATTTTAATTCTTTTTTTCATTTGGTTTTGTATGCAGTATATTTTATTTTATTATATTTTTGTAATTCCATAAATATGAAGAAATCCTGAGCATTTTTAAAATAAGTGTAAACATGTATTTACTATTTTAATTATATTTTTTTTGTGAAAATTCGAAAACCGGTTCGACCGGTTTTTTGGAATAGTGGAGTTCAAAAACCGGTTTTCTCAAAAGTCGGTTTTTGTATAAACCCTAGCCCACCTACGGGAATAGGACTCAAAATCAGACTTGGGGGCCCCTGGCGACTACCCAGCCTGCTGATGCCTAAAGACGGTGCTGCTCAAGCGATTTTGCTATTAGTATTTCTAGTTCGAAAGCTCAAAACCAGAAATTTGAAATTTTTTTAGGCAAACCCATCTAATTTCGACGTTAAGAATGGTATCATTCGATTCGTCTTGACGAGACTTTTCGAACAGTGTACAGAAGTGGCTGCACACTTTCTCCACAGACTTGACATTGCTCTTCGCTATCAATGCTATCATATTAAAAGGAACGTTTCATCGAAATAATTACCCTTCGGGTCTGGTCGTCTTGTCTTTCTCGAAATACGGAATCATTCGCCTCAAGCCAGTCCTGCAATCTCCCAGAGATCCTCTCTGGCATTGCGCCTCGGTCGTGAGAGTTTTCTTTACGCTCGATCGCGAGTTCGATCTCGTTTCTCGGTTTCGAGGCGATCGGTTTGGGCAACACCCCGTTGTAAAACGGTAAGGATCTCTTGCCAATGGTTTCCAAGATCCGCCGGTTGGCATCGATCTGCCTTTGGTCCTGCAACGCCTTGCGTCGCGCCAGCTCCAGTAGAACTCTCTGTCGGAGGACATCCAGAGAATTCACGATCGACAGAGATCCGATTCGCTTCGTTCGGATCACCGTGGATCCAGGGTCGTTACCCGAGTCGAACATTTCGTTCTGAAAATCACAGAATTCACATTGTTATCAAGTAATAAATTGTGACATTAGGCAGACTTGAGTGATACAGGATGTTCCACGGAACTGGGCCAGGCTAGAGCTTTTAAATGGTCAAAGATAACATAAAGATTTATTAGGTAAAGTTTTGCAGGTTTTCTAGATCAGCTGTATTAATTTGAAATGAAAAGAAGGATTAAGGTACTTTGCACCTCAATATTAAGGCAATATTGCAGTTTTAGAATTTGGATAAGGAATAAATTGAAGTGAGAAGAATTTTAAGGACAATTCTCTTTTGTTAAAGGACCGGGGTTTATTCGGAGTTTTATACATCAGAACATGTTTTGTTTTTATAGTATAGCGAGGGATGTTATGGCGGTTTTTCTTCATAATTCATATAGGAAGGGGAAAGGAGCAAAGAAAGGACAATGCCACCTTCTGTGACACAAAATTCGGGTATTCTTAGGGTCAAACTCTTTGGATTCATTTTTTTACTAGTTGTAATTAAATAGTTGCTTTTGAAGACCTTTAACATTTTCTGTGCGCGTTTGATACAGAGTAAAAAATCAAAGAGCCATGCCAATATCGTGTATGTTATATGAAATCTAAATGAAAGAGGCAAAATTAAATTTCAGTTATAGCTTTAATAATATTATACAAAACGTAAGGTAAAGTTAAGATGTGACAATACAAAATATTAATAACACATTGTCAAAATCAACATGAAAATCTATGAAGTTGCAGAAAGATTCTTTTTTATTAGTCCTATAGGTATCTCTAAATAAATAAAAATCATTTCGTCTGAAACAGATCCGAGGAGAATGTAATCTTCTTCTTCATTGCTCTTCTAAATTCTGTTAAGTACTTCATAAATACTTTCGATCGTTCATTTCTTGGCCATTTTTCAACCGAATGAATATTTTATGTTTCATTCCGCCTGTTACGTTAGTACTTTTCGTAACAGTTTCTAAGGAGCTTTTCTTATAAAGTTATGACGTTTCGAATGTCTGCCATTATTATCTAAGTAGTACACTTTAAACTCAAAATCACTTCACCGATATATTTCTCAACCCAGGGAAATGATAATATGTTGCATAAAAAATTTCAAAATTTTTGCTTAATACGACGTAAAATATTTCAGTATAACACCGCCGAAGCACAATTTGATCTAACAGTAACATATCATAATATTTTCCAAGAAATAATAATAATCATAATAAAAATACGTGATATCAGCATTGAATTGTGTTTAAATTCAGTTTAAATATTGTGGAAATGCAGTGCATAAGTAGGAATGAGGAAGAAATGTTGTATAGTAATTTTTACAGCAAGAGACAAGTGAAAAATTTAAATAATATGATGGAGATGATATTTAATGAGGTAAATTACAATATTTTCGTTTAAAATTGTAGTTCAACCCTTATGTTTTTGAGTCCTTATCAGTATTAAAGCGGGTCTTTTAATATTTCATAGGAGGATGAGAAATAGTGATATAAAATACAGTTTAAAAACTTTTATTTGTGACAATGTTGCTCGAAATTAAACAAAACACAGATTTGTATGAAACAATAGGAATTTCATTATTTTTTATTTGAAATGCGGATGAAAAATGAATGGCTTAAGTAGTTTAGTTATTTAGATATTTCTTTTCAGTCTTTTAAACTCATCTTTGCTCAATGATATATGGAATTAAATAGAAATGTAATAAATTAAAATAAAATGTACTAATGTAAGTAATCAAAGATGAAGAAGTTGGAGATGTCGAAAAAATAATTACTAAAAAGAAATTTTCTACTTGTAGAGAAATTTGAAATAAAATCATCAGAAAATTCGTAAAGTGATCACTTTTCAAGAATGTCAGTTATTAACAAGGGTATAAAAATTAACATTTTTAAATGGAAATTATCAGATTACTGTTAATATAACAATGATTTTGCTAATGATATATTTCCAGATCTATGTTATAACTAAAATTTCCCTCTTCTCATTTCTACAAAAAATATATCGGGATAGTTTGGACTGCCACCGCCCCCAAAAAACGTTAATAGATTTAATTAAACGATTTAAGCACTAACGGATCATTTTCACGTATCGAAAATGCAGATCCTACTTTCACATCGTGTAATGACATCCAAGGCAAAATTATTACACGAACGTTTTTAGTGACGGCGGGATTATCGACTGGATTCATTCATTCTAACGAGAAACGCAAATGAAATTCTTCGCAATGCTTTCCTTTTAGCACGCTTCGCAGTGATTTTGCAAGATTAAATTTCCACCTATTCGTTTAGATTTGCGAGGTTCTTTCGAACTCGTATATTCGGTTCAAGCCCATGTAAAAACGAAAGTATTCTTATACGATCCACGCGTCAGCTTTTATGAGGCACTTAATTTTTGCTTTCCCGGATAAAAAAAGTTCCTTTGGAACGGAGCAGAAAGGTGGCCGTGTATACATGCTCTTTCCCCCAGAAATATGTATTTACGGCCGGTGTCTTAAACAGAATAATGCAAGAGGTCATCGAATCGGGGCATTAGGCGTTACAACGAAACCATTATTCTATACCTAGACGGATATTATCCCTTAAAATTCGCTCGTAAACGTTTTCCACCTGCCGGCGGGGGTGTGATAAAAAAACGAAACGCGAGATATAACAAATGCAATTCAACACGTCGTCATACAGAGCGGTGGTATCAGAATAATTGTTAAGGGTATCGTGCGAACGTTAAAATAGAGAACGTATGTACGAGATATACGCGCGTAACCATCCATCAAAATGATTAAGTGGGCGGCGGTATTCACGTGCCCCCGCGAACAAGAAAAATAAAATCTCGCACTACTGAATTCTTATCGCGAATAATGTCGCCGTCCCCGGGCGTTGGTAGTTAACGCGCAAAAAGGAAAAGAGTGGAGAAAGAGCTCGTACATTAATTTGAAACAGTTAACGCCCATCGAGAGCTGCAATTGCACGTTCACGAGGCAACGCAAAAAAGAAAGAAGAGGGGGGTGGGGGGGAAAAAAGTAGAAACGCACCGGCAACGATCGTCATATATGCAACCTGCAGTTCGCCAGCCTACACATCCTGGACGCGATATTTCCCTCATTTTATTGCCACTTTTACGGAACACGCGCCGAAGATATGAACAAAAAGCTGCAAAAGCTGCGCCCCCACGCCGTTCGAGATTCTCCTGCGCTCGGCGATGCTTCGTACTTCGCCACGCGTGCTTCGCCCTTAATTTACGCCCGATTACAACTTGGCGACTTGGATGCCGATGGAACACGTATTGCGTGCGAGCGCGAACGTTAATTAAGAGTGTTCCACGGGGGCGTCGGGTCCTGTCTTTGCTGGTGACGCTGAGATCGTTTTAATTAAACACGCCGTAGGGAGAATGGGAAGAAGGGCATCTGGCGGGACGGTAACGCGACGTTTACGCGAGCAGCTGGAATCGTTCGGTGGCCGTTATTCATTTTCCCCGCATTATTTCACGGTATGCATTGGCTGTATACATCGGGCCAGCGGGCTCGATTAAAACGCGAGCAATTATTGCCGTCCAGGTTGCTTCCAATTAGGCCCTTTTCACACGGGACAATTCTGTGGCGCGCAACTAGTACTTCGAGCACAGTCATTTCGCAGAGAATGACTTCCGGGCGCAGCTGAAACCCCGAGGGGACTTAGATTGCGACAGTTTTAAACGAGCTAAGAGGAAAGTGATGTTTTTTTGATAATGTTTTTAAATGACCGACTGTAATGATCGAGGAGCCAGATGATAGAAGTGTTCGACTAGTTCGTTTAATTCATGTTGCGTTAATATTTTTTTCATATTAATATTTCAATGCTCTGGGGCCGTTCTTAAATTACGTAAGGGTATTTTTGCGATTACTTACCCCCTCTCTCCCCCAGTATAAGACGTCGTAAGATTGAAATTCGAACCCCTTCCTTACGTAATATTTTTTGCATTGAATTTTTTCTGTTATATAACTCGGTTTCGGGGAATTTAAATTAAAATTACTTTTCTGGAATATTAAGGAGAGAATTTGTATTTATTGAAAATTAGGTTAAAGAATATTACGTAAGAAGCTACCTGACTCCTCTCACTGGTAAGAAAACGTAAGAAATTCGCAACCCCCTCCCCCTAAAAAGCCTTACGTAATTTAAGGACGACCCATTTTCAGAAAATTTCAACATGGGAACCAGCCGAAGCCGTGCACGGCTGAATGCGAAAATGTAAATGTCTTATTTTAACAATTTTTAACAAATCGTAACATAGAAATAGAGCAGCTATACAATATCTGAATCCTTCTAAAATACCTGTCGCGAGCCACAGGGGTGGCTCGTGTGGACCCAGGGCTGAATTGAGACCTTTAGAGGCCCTAGGCTAAGTGCTTAAAATATTTTGAGGCCCCCTTATACTTAGGCATTTCCGATAATTTGACGAAAAAGTGTTTCCAACAAAAGTTAGATTGTAAAATTCAGAAAAGTATCTATGGCGCCTCCCTTTCTCCAGACGCCCTACGTGCTTATTTTGTTTATTGGTTAACCCAGCACCGTGTGGTAAGCTCTTATTGGTTCCAATTACTCGCCCACTATTGCGGTTCCATCGCGTAGATACTTTTCCCGCGGTTATATCCAGGGTGGTAATATATTTATCGTATCGCGGGACAACGATGCAATCGTCTTCAGCACGCGAAACCGATGGCTTTCCAATAATCTGTTTATACGGTGCTCGATAAAACGGAAAACAGAGATCCCGCGTTAACGGTCGACTTTCTATGCCGCTGGTGTAGGATGCAGCCAACCATTCACGATTCACGTTCTGGATTCAATCGTATCCGCGAAGGGATATCTCTGTGGTCATTTCACATCCAGCCAATACCTTACGTGGACGCGTGTGTGTCGATTTTCACCCGCGCGCAATCCAATCACACTGTCCCCTGCGCGTGCATGTGCATTACCATCCAAACGTACAGATCACATTGAAGTTGCGGTAACGTTGCTTGAGTTACTCGTGGTAGGGTATTTGCGAAATGTGTTCTGCCATTTCCAGCGAAACTTTTCAGAATTATGCTCGTCGAATGTGCTTGATTCTGAGGTTCTCAGGAGTTTTCAAACGAGGATTAGTTGATATTAGGGCTGCCAGATGGTTTTAATGTAGAGTCGCTAAATCGGGAAAAGTACCCCAAAAGCGTCAAAATTCAAATATCTCGAATGAAAAGGATGTTTAAATATTTTCTGGAACTTTTTGTCTTTATTTCTTCTCGATGCAACAAATAAACTTTATTTGAACATAAAGAAGTTTAAATAAAACTGATGTAAATATTGTAATTAATATTTTAACACAACAATGATAAAAAGACTTAGAAGGTACTAGAAACATTGTCGAATTCACCAAAAATTTCTAATTCTTCTTCGGTATCATTTTCTTTTTTGTAAGTATTTTAATAATATCGAACTTAAAATTAGAGATCATGTTTTTTCGTAATATTAAAGTTTCTACAGCAATAAGAGTTATTCGTTGTGTGAATTCTAACTTGCAAGAGGACTTCTATTTGGTTTTGGGCAGCCCAAATATCAAAATTTCGGTGAAAGCAACCATGGTCTTCAACTTCAATTTCTGAGCGCTAGTTGGTTTGGAAAAATAGCCCCAACGGCGGAATTCCGCCCAATCTGGCATCCCTGGTTGCTATTCTATTAACGGAGGATAATTGGAAATAGTTGGTGGAACAGAAGGAAATTTGTGAAAACAACAGAGCTCGAAGGTGATAATCGTTTTGATTATCTGGCGTTAGGGGCGTAGGGATATCAGGGAATGATTATTTATACCACAGATGGATCTGCCGTCTGTAGAACATAGGAATGAAACGTGATCTCGATTGTATTCTCCTGTTTACAGATGTGTTTTATGCTTTTTTGAATTTTTCCGATACACCAGCACGTATTATGAATCAACATGACGTTTCCAACGGGTCGCGAAATTGGCTATTCAAAGCATAAACTTATTTTCAAGTAAAACATATTTCCTTGCGTTGAATATTTCAAAGTAAAAGACACCGTGCTGCTATGTGGGTGCAAAGGCTGTGCATCTCGCACAAACGCCGTGCCATGCAAACTATTTGGGTCAAATCTTATCGATTCATAATAATAACAGACTGTTATTTGCGCAATGTGTAAATTGTTCAAAATATTTAGAGGACCTGGTGTTTGGAAAACAGGCCAAACATCAGGAGTGAGGAAAATATTTTGCACTCGATGCATACAGTTTGTTTCATAATTTCTCGAAGGATTGAACTTCATTCTTGAATGCTACAATAGCCGATAAATATTCGCGAAATTACTTATAAAGAATTCGAAAATTGAATTATTCAGGTGGTCCCAGCTCTAAGGGCGAGCAGTTTTCGAAATGATTATTTAAGCCTCTATATATCTTGCACAACAACGTGAGAATCTCTTTGAAAATCATCATACCTCCAGGTCCGGAATTCGGTGGTCGACTAGCAGTAAGAACGGAGGATGCCCTCGGGACAGATCCCTCTCATCGTACGTATTGTAAGATGTGGGTTGGGTGTTCACTATACTAATCAACATTAGCGATACTACGAGTTCAGTTAGGGCCATGTTAGGTGGGGGACGAATCTACCTGAAACAGAATGAAGGCAGATCGTTAGTACAAATCTCAAGTTTGAATACGTTTTGAAATGCAGGCAGGACCTCGTTCGACGAGTTTTATTTATTTATTACGTGATATTACAGTTTATGATCTAAAATTTATGTAGCTACATGCTTAAAGTACCCGGTGTTGCGCGGATAAAACTTCGGTTATCACGGAGTGTCAAGAGGGGAAATAAGGGGGAAGGGGTGGGATGTCCAGATTTCATGGTAGTCTATATTTTTCGCAGGGTTCTAGAGAGTATTTATGCAAAATTTGGTTCAAATTAACAAAATAAGTTCAGAAACTCGGGATAAAAAGTATCCTATATGTTATTCCTGGTCCTAGACTACGTATATGTATACAAAATTTCAAAAAGATTCGTTACGTGATTGCGACGTGATTGAGTAACAAACGTCCAAACACACTTTCGCAATTATTATATTAGTAGGATTATTATATTGAAGATAAAATTGATTATGTCAGATACGCAAGTATTTTCGAAATTATTCATTAGGAGCAAGATAAATAATATTTTAGACAGTTTTATTTGAATGTTCATATAATCAAGGTTTCACTATTTCATTGAGTGCATTTTAATGTTTACGATTTTCAACGTATAAAAATGGTTATATATTCCAGTAAAAGTGCAGAAACTTTGGCTAAATATAATGTATGTAAAACATGCTTTAGAAGCAAGATATATATTATAATGTTTCGTTTTACTTTCCTCGAAGGCAGCGTGGCATTATCATTAGGAGCGATTGAAATTATACAATATTAGATTCGTTACGAATTTAGCAAATTAGTTCTATCAATGATGGGGAGGGGGGGGGGGGCACACTACAGAATGTTTAGCAAAAGTAGTCAAAATATGGAATAACATTTTGCTTTTCGAATGCCATTCTTATAAAATCAATTGCAACAAATAAAAGATTTTTATGGGTATACAGTGATACATTTGCGCTCAATTTAAGAGCAGTCTTATGTTTCTAACGTTATGAAAAGTTTTCAATATTAAACTAACATTAAAAAACATAAATTGTAATGGCATTGTTCAATATTTGGCAAAATATGATTTAACCAAAACAGTCTTCGTACTTTTATGTAATTAATTTCTTTCGGCGTGGCCCATATCTATTTGATAAATCCATACATGTGGAAAAAGGTATTAAATTATAATTGCTCCGTTACATCAACCCAAATTATTGTAAAAAAACTTGAAAAAAAAACAGATGGAAATTTGAGGAGTGAAAAGTCAGAAACCATTTTGCAACCAATATAGGTAAATATTGTCGTAACTACATACGTTTGTTGAAAATTCTACACCCTGTTCAAGTTACTAGCTGTAATAAAAATTTTCTCTCCAAATTTAATTAGATATTGATGTAACAGAGTACAGTAAAAATAAAGTCAAGACACAAGATTTTTTAAATTCTTTTTTCAAGCATTTTCGAAAATATCTAACGCTCGTACAAACGATAGATGGGGCAAATATTAGAATTTGACGTTACTCTTGAATATTTCTTTATTTTTCACATGATGCTGTTCCAGACAACTTTGCGTTGCTTCAACAACGAGTTCGATTTATCTTGTCAGGTACATGCGACGTCAAAGAAATGTTAATAATCTTATGAAATTTGTTGTCTTCGCTCTAGTATATCCGAGTCTTTCTGGCGAGCGAATATACATATCAGGAATTTGCTTTTTTATGATTTTCGGTTCTATCGGTTAACGCGTTAAAATCACACTCCCCTTTCGTTTCGCATTGATTTCATTGACTCGAGGGGAGGCTGGATTTCAGGTGAGCAAGCTACTCCGAACCACGCCTGTTTGCTCTGGTAACATCCGGTCCAGGGGTCTCCGTCCTTTTCGTGCTCTTCACCGACGGAAGTACCATTAACCCCCTCACCATATAAGCTACACCAACCAAACTATTCTTTCTCCACTTTCCTATGGTTTCATCATTTGGCTTAAAGAAGCTAATCCAGCCGGTATTTCAATAATGATATACAGGGTGCTTCAGGAAAAGGGTTAAAGACCTATAGAGCTCATAGTGCTTATACAAAGAACTGAAAAGTTTTTAATAAACAACTGTCATAAAATTAATTTTCATTAAAATATAAACTATAGGAGATGATGGAGGGTAGTACTCATAGTCAGTCCACTATTAGAATCTATGTTCACTATAAAATATACAACTTTATATGTCAGTTCTGCGACACTAAAAGCACACCCTTTAAAATAAACGAACACTAAATACATTTACATTTGCATTTGTCTTTGCATGGCAGGAAATCCAAATACATATCTCGATACGTAGATATTATTTTATTAAAACACATATTTATACAATTTTTTTACTGCTTTAGATATGAATCACAAGCCCGAATAGTTTCTAACCCTTGTTTTAAAACATCCTGCATTAGCGGGGGAATATAATTTCGATAGTTATCATTAACGTTAGCTATGACACGTACTTTTTTGTTTCTGGTTTTTCAAATTTTTCTTCATAGTAGGCATTTGTACAGATGAAACGACTATCCAAAGTTCCATCTTTTGGACGTTAATTCGAAAACTGTTGGGGGCACAAACAGGTTTTTCAGGCAAATGTTTTACGATGTCCAGCGAAAAGTAATTTACTACAGTATCAATAAGTACACTTGTCAAGAAATTCAGTAGAATCGCAGAAGAATCTCCCCAAACCATGCCTGGTTTTCCTACAACAGTTTTCTTCATGTTCACTTACGAAAGGGTTGCAGCTCGACCCAGTTCCTATAAATGTCCTCCGTAATCTCCCCAACGCATCATACAAGAAATTAGGTATAAAAGGTAAACAATAAAAGAGCGTTATCGGTGCATCAAGAAAGTTTTGTCAATAAAATCAACGTTATCTTATTGAGGATATTTGTGTGGTTTGAAAAAGCAGCGTTCACTCACAGTATCTTTGCCATTACGGTAAGCCAGTAATCTGGGTACCATTCGTTCGACTGTTAATTAAAAGCACTCGTTAATATCCCTCAATTATAAAGTACCCGCGAGTAGAAAGTGGAATGATGAAAAGGGGGAGCTGGGACTGACCAACAGGTTCGCGCAGATGACGAAGCAGCGTAATTGGAAAGCGGGAGCCGCAACCCTAAATTACCAGGCGCAAATTAAGCTCCAGTGTTAATGAACTCGCCGATGACGACGTCGCTGACGACGTCAACAACGATCGTCGACGACTATATCGGCACACCGACCCACATCCGTTCACCGACGAACTTGACCTTCTCGTTCCTTGCTTAGTCGACATTCTTTTTCAACATGCCACGGTATATACTTGTACGAAATATAACAATAAGAAAAGTTATGATCAATTTGGTTACACCTGCATTCTGTATTCGAGTAAAAAATATAGGAGATAACATTTCGCTGTAATTGAATCTGTATGTATTTATTGAATGAGTTTTCAAACACAAGAGTATTTATTTTACTCATACCTGCGCGTAATAACATTTTGCGATTTCATAATTATTTCTTTATGACGTTGCGAGTTTGAGATTTATCTTTTCATAAAGAATATAAGCAAATGTTACGTCGTTACGAACTAGTATTGCAAATGACACAATTATTCAAATAGTAGTAAAGAGAAGGTGGATATTTTGATATAAAGAACATTTCATAATATATGGTGCTCGTTTAGATTTATGAATCCAACAATATAGGTGTCCACAATGAAAGTCTGTGCCAATATTTCTGTAAATTTTTAGACGTTAATAATGAAATTTAAAAATATGGTGAATTTTATAAAAAAAAATGCTTTTATAAACAACTATTTTTTTTAAATACAACGTATCAAAATTTACATTTCATAGAAAAAGACTACTAAAGCGTGATAGTAAAAGTATTACGAATGTACAAATATCACTGAAAAGTTAAAAGATTAAAAAATACGAAAATGTCAACTCAAAAATGACGCTGGAGTGCAGTGAACCCCATGTGACCAATTTGTAGGAAGTCTGACAACGGAGGGTTAAAAATGCCCTTTCGACTAATGATCACATCTGAATTTGAAAACGGTAGCGTATGTGTAAGGACAATGTGAAGCAACAAGTAACTTCACTGTCGAAATACTGCAAAAATCAATTTTCTTGAAAACAAAGCCTCATTCGACAAAAAGTTTATCTTCGTGCAGACAAATAGTTCATTATTCCACAATACATGCAGTTCAATATTCCAGGAAATTATAATGAACGACTGTAATTATGAATGAGTTGCAAAATATAACTGGAACATTGCAGTAATTTGCCTACTTTCCTGGATCGCAGAGACACGAATTTTTTGTCAAATAAGACTGACATATTTTTTCATGAAAAATCACCCTCTTTCAGGTTTTACTTAGAAATAAAATATGAAAAATATAGCCCACTAAATAAATCGTGCAACGTTTCCCTCGAACAGTCATCGCCATCTCCGAGTTGGAGAGAGCCATAGCTCGGCCCATTTTCCATCATCAGAGCTCCATCATAAGTTATCTTCCTACTTTACTCCTGTTTATGCACTACCCCTGTTATTGAATCCAACTCTGTTATTGTCTCCTAGCCGCAGCACTATCGTTTTCATTGTGCCGCGAAAGGATCATAATTCTATCGATAATGTCGATACTCCGACTGTTCCGAGAATAACGCCGAGCCACACGCCTCCAGGAATTATTTTAATGCGACGAAGACGCGCGGTGGTTCGAAGGCACGAAGAAATGAGCAAAAGTACTGCTGCGAATTTTACTCGTAAGAACTAAGAATTAGAAATAAAGACGTATTCGTAAAGGAAAAATATCGTTTTTGTCTGGGTACTTCGCGTAGTTATTTATGATGCAAAAAAGTATCAAGGTTTGCGCTATATTGTTTTCGTCGGTATGAAAGAAATAAGCTTGTTTAAAATGGAGGTAGACTTTAATAATTAGGTTTGTCGTTTGTATGATGATCATCATCATTTTAATCATCGCGCTGTGTTAATTAAGCTCAGCTTCGGGGGAAGCTATCTGGGTCTCTTTAAATGTCTGCGGTAGTTGTTGTGGTGCTTCAAGAAGGTAAATCTTTGGCAGCAAGTGATTCTTTGAATTTATTTGTTAGCTTCGATCAAACATGGTTAGCTGTCTTAGGTAAGATGTCATTGTTTCTCGACGTCCTTCATGTCCTTATATCAATGCCTTTACTTCTGGCCACTTGGGCTTTGCCTAACATTTACCGTATTGACAAAAGAGCTAGAAAAATGACGCTGACAACGCAGTACTAACGATATTTTTCAACAAAAAGTTTCATAGTGTCCAAGACACAATCTTCAGTAACTGCTGTATTTATGTCATAGCCACATAATCAGAGTTGCAGAACGGTGCAAAATCGTCTTGGAATATATTCATATACCTCTGTAATCAAAGTTAGAAAAAAAGCAGAGTATAAAATTCACCAAAAGTCTCTCTATCCTCACAATTCACAAGCTTTCATAAAAATGATTTTCTTTTTCTTTATCGACACAACTTATATCTGACCTCCACATACAAAATTCGAATAATATTATTAGAGCTGGTGAAAAATCATTTCAAATTTTCCAATCGTTTCCATATCATTGCCATAATGTTCAAGATTCTAATAATCCCCAGGCGCGCCATTATGTAACGCATAAGAACCCAGAGAGACAGAAGGTACTCCAGTGAAATGGCCACCACCCGACACGCTCAAATATTTTCCTAATATGCACCTTCGACGGGTTTCCCCATCTTTTTCAGCCACTGTGCGTCTGCTGTGCGCTTTTAAAGCTCACGCCAGTATATGTCACTGTCAGCGTGGCCCTGCAATTCCCGTTTTAAAGTAAACCTTAAACTCCTGCATCGACCAAGAGAACCTTAATTACGCGGTGGGTGGCGACAGCGCGAGTTGATGCGCGGGTGGGGAAATAGGAAAATATTCCGCGGAGCAACAGGCGTGAAATTATTTGCTGATGGATAAACCGGAAAGGGTATGTAAGTGCACGCGATATTCTGGAAAATGGCAGAGTTCCATCGACTGGCAATCGGTCGTTACAAAGGTACCTCGGGCGAAACACTTCCAAGCTCCTTTGAAATGCGGGTAATCACTGTAACTTCTCTAACAGTACCGGTAATGAAGAAAAAGAAATAACAGAAAGTAGGTACGATGCATGTGAGATTCGAGGATGTCGCGGTCGAAATTAGATACTGTGCATTTCCAGCTGTGCCACTCACATCGAGTTGTTTAAAATTTTTTGATGAAGGAGCAGAAAAGACTTAAGGGTTTTTTTTTAACGGAGAAACGTGGAATTTATTTTGTAGGAATTTTTAAAGAATAAACTACTGGATGGATTGCTCTATACCAGTTTTTCGATTTATTCTATTTTTGTTATTTTTTAACATACATTTGGGACTGTGATATGTTTAAAGCGGCGTATTCACCTGTGCATTCGCACGCCGAACGGTTCGCCAATTGGCGATCTTCACATGCATATTCTGATGGAGAATATAAAGCTGTATAAAACCCAGTTAAAGTTGAATTTATTTAACTGGCAACATTTTTGGGGCCGACAAAGAAGTTACCACGTTTAGTAAGTTTGTAGGTTGCCCTAAAAGCAAAAGTTGCCCCCACAAAATATTAGAATTTTTTATTAATGTTCAAAAGTGGTAACTTCTTGATGTTATGTAGGGCTTTTGTTTGTTAGTTAAATAAATTCAACTGTAACTGGGTTTTATACAGCTTTTAATTATCTTTCAGAATATGTATCCTATTAGGCACATACTGCAGTTTTGAGTTGATATTGAAAAGTAATAGAAGTAGGGTGGTACGAAAAAGTGGTAACTATTTTATCCGCTATTGTATTTACCTAAGTGTTCATTGGCTTTTGACAATGTATGTACACTAATTTCGTAAGCATGCAAGAATCATTATAGAAACTTTAAAGCTACCTTTTTCTCGAAACGAAATTGAAAATTCTTCTGTCGTATTCCTCGAAACACTTGCACACGTTTAGTATTAATTTCGATTATTTACCTATACTTCTGCAAATAAACATAAAAATCTACCCATACAATTCGACTTCAAATCATTTATCGGTACAATAATATTGTACGTTGCCAAAGTGACATTTTTCAATCTGCAACACTCTGTAACGACCAAACAATGTATTCTTTAAATAACAATACACTTCTACCCCTCGAGAAAGAGAGTTTCCCTTTCGCCCAGTCATGAATAACACTAATTAGATCGTAGATTACCAGCGCAAGAGCAAACGCAGTCACACGATGCTTATACATACGTACATTCTGCCGCAAGATGGCCACGATATTCCCGAGTGTATGTACAGAAGTACGGTTAAAAGTTACTTTAGCTACTTGATTATTCCCTCGATGTATAATGTTCAACGGGTTACGCTATCTCGATTAACCTAAATGTTTCGCTTAAACTGTAAAGTAAACCAAACTTCGCGAGCCCTTCATGTCCGCTTTATTAACACCGTTGGACCTTTAAACATTGACTTAAGGGGTAATGCCACTGTAGAGCCCGGAAAGGTAGCCTGATTTTCAGAATTTTATAATGAATGGAATACAAAATCTGTTCGAAGGCCATTGTACATACCTTGAAGTATAATCAAATTTTTTTAAAAAATTTTTAATACAAAATGACAGCGCCACAGCTCAACAAAATAAACTTCTGCTAAAAAACAGTTAGGTAAAAAAATGAAGGAGAAATCTTTCCGGCCGCAGAACACTGCTTTTCAGAAAAAGCTTCTTTTGTTGAGCCGTGTCGCCTCCATATTAAAAAAATTTTATATTCCATTCATTATACTCGCAAAAAAATCTCAAAATCAGACTGCCTTTCCGGGCTCTACAATGGCATTAGCCCTTAACCTCGCGTGGCGCAGTGGCGAAATTTCCCCAACGATTTCCCACAGTCCCGATCATCTTTTCGCTGTTCAAAGCAAACTTAATAATCGCTGCCAAGGAAACCGCGTGATCTCGTTTCCGAAAGTTCCGCTGAACCACGCGTTTCATTAGCAGGGAACGTAATCGAACAAACGGCCGCTGCGCGATTGTGTTCCGCAGCTGTGAATGCGTGTACGTGTCGAGGCATATGTGGATACAATTGTACGGATCGCTGCTACCAACGGATCGTCCAATCCTATAAATGCAAATTCGCGTTAGATAACGCTAATACCGTACTCTCGCTTTACGACCGTTTTTTTCGCCTGGATAAAAGCTCGCCGGTTCCAAAACGAAGATTTAACACGCTGATCTTCGCGACCCTTACTTATTCGTAAGTTCGGAGATCGGGCGTCTATTCGTCGATATTCATCGAGGGAGCAAGTGGTCGGGGTGATGTCAGTGAATAAATTATTCTGGTTATTGGGTGGAATTTGAGAAATGTACGACGAGGGCCGGGATGAAACATAGAGATGTTTTAAGGTGGAAATCATTTGCATAAGGAATATTTAATAGGTACAGAGCCGGATTAAGATTTTTAGAGGCCCTAAGCAATTGAAAGATTTTGAGGCACCTTATGCAGGGTGATCACTTCCACGCAATGTACGATTTCTGATAATTTGATTAAAAAGTGTTTCTAATAAAAGTTAGATTTTAAAATTTAGAAAATTTGTTGGGTAATCCAGCACCTACAACGGTGTTTACGATCATTAACTGTTGGTATGTTCAGAAATTCCGCGGTGGCGGGGACGTTAGTTAATAAATTATAGTTATTAAGAGGAACTTGATGAATAACTACGTTGATGGCAGTGAAGATAGAATGTAAAGGGTGTGGAAATATTATGTGAATTGGGGCAAACAAATAACAAATACCTAAGTACGTTATAGAGTTTATAAAAAAATAAAAGAACTTTAAATATGTATTTGCAAATTAATTGTTCTTAATATCTTTCGTTTTCTAGAAAGCAGATGTTTAGAGTTAGGATTGTTTGCATATCCATTTCGATTTGAATAAGAATAAGAAAGCAATTCTTTCAAATTCTCCGATGTTTTATATACATTATTCAATTACAATTATCATGCAACTTGAGAGAAGACCTTGGGAAATTTCTGCAGGTAAGGGAAACGATAAGAAACATGGATTCTCAATTGCCTCATGTAAATTCTGACGGGATCGAAACTGTAACCGAATCTACCGCGCGAAATTTTTATTCCCACGTCACTTGTGATAGTCGAAACGTCTGGTGCTTGCATTTCCTTGTGCTACTTGCAGAATCTCATTCTACCGCGCTTAGAATTTTATATTCGTCGCGTATTTATTCACAGGGATAGATGAGTCAGCGGTCAATTTACATTTACTGCGATCTATAGTTTGAGACTCGAATTGAAAAATGAAAGGAGCGGTACGAAATTCGTTTTGTATGCAAATTGCTTTCCTACGTGCATCAAGAAATTTTTCGCGGTTGACCGAACTGCAGGTACATTGAATTTATGGTCGCCACAGATTACTTTGGAGCTATAAAGCTTATAAGGGATGTTCGGCAACATGAAAATTCGAAAGAATTTAAAACTTCGCGCAAATGTGGTTCAAATTTATGACATTTTTTGTTTCAGCAATAAAACGGACGTATATGTGAAAACACCCTCACAAAGGAGTTGTGAGTTTTCATATTATCGCGAATATCTACGAAACCGTAAAAGGTATTGAAAAAAGTTCCATTTACAGCTTTATGGTTTTTGATATGCTGCACCAATCTGGGAAAAATTAATTTCTACAAAATTTATCCCTACCACCTCTTTTTCGAAAATTCTTTATCACCATATTGTAGGATATTGCAAACCATAAAACTTTGAATTAAATTTTTTCGATGTCTTTTACGGTTTCGTGGATGCACAATTCCTTTGAGGGGGTATTTTGACCCCCACTCAAAAATGGTTACGTTATTAGCACCACTTGAACTACATTTCTGCAAAATTTCAATTTTTTTTTCATTTTCAAGTTGCCGAACATCCCTTGTGAGCCTCCACAGATTATACCGACCCCTTTAATGCGTTAGAGATTATATTCAAGGGCTCCAAACCACTTTGACCTTTAGATCTGTATCAAGCTGCTTTGCATCAAGTTATGCAGAGTGTCAACAAACCGGTGGTCCAAACCCCAAGGGTGTGATTCTACATGAAAATATAATTCGAAAATGTAGGAAAATATTTGTTGACTTCGGGCTCTCTTTTTCAAGAAAAATCACTTTGAATATTTGTTAAGTATAATTCTGACTAGAAATTGTCAGAGTGAAATAACAAATACGGCACAACTGCCGAAGATTTGCCCTTTTTCATCGAGGCATTGTTTTCGAGAAAATCGAGTATAAGTCTCTTGTCAGCCGTGTGCACGCATTCTTGATGGATTTTTAACTTGACTGTTTGGAAAACAAAGCATCGCTCACAAAGAGGTAAATTGTACAATTTCGATTTATTTTTGCGTAAGGGTTAATTTCATCTGTGCATTTGATACACAGTTACTATTATATTCTGCCAATTTCTAGTCAGGTGGAAGTGTACCAGACGAGTTTCTCGAAAACTGAAGCTTCAACAAAAGATATTACATATTCTATATTTTCTACCTATTCCTTTATGTACTATCATCCCCTTTCGCATTGTTTTAATATGCTCACCTGCTCTCAGATAACTGTAATATTTTAGAAGAGTTGCTCAGGGGTGAATCTGACTGAATTCTATGGAAGGAATCTTTTGATTTGACGTATGTTACTATATGAACACAGTTTCCCTACTTTCTGAAAGTAACAAGATTCGCTTCATGAATTTCTGCAATATGCAATCGCTTTCGAATATCGAAGGTGACCTTTAATTCCTGAACGAATAGTTACATGTTTTTATAAAATATAATTCATCTGGAGACAGTTTTGTATGTAATAAAAAAAATATTGAGAACTCTTTGCAAGTTTAAAAAGTTGCATTAACCACTCCCGTTTCTTATAAAAAGCAGTGCAACTTTTTCTCTTCTATTTGTTTCACCTAGTTGCCAATTACGAGAAGAATGCTAGACAGTAACAACACAAACACCCTGTATACGTTTGTAGAGATGAACTACAAAAACATACAATTCACAGTAGAAGTCTTGTAATCAGTTCTTGAAATATTTCCAGAGAAAAGACGCATGAAGAGACTTTGAGATGGTTTAACGAGTTTTCAGAAAATCCTTTAGAGTTTTCCACGACCTAACAAAACCGTAAAACTGTAGTAAAAGTATTTTTTGGAACATTGAACTCAAAAGCAAAATAAAATCAAGTGAATTAGCACCATTTTATTAGGTTTATAGAGGGTGGGTTACGATGGGTAGTACAGCCGGATAGTTTCTTGGACAACAATAAATCGAAAATGTAGAATAAGTTTTTCTTGTAGGAGCCTCTGTTTTTGAGAAAATCGATATTGTAAATTCATAATGTATTCGTACACCTGACCCAAAATCAGCAGAATTCATCAGTAAAATACTTTACCTACAACTGTGAGTGAAATTAATCTTCAAATAAAATTGTATAATAATTTTCATCGTACGAGGTTTCGTTCTCAAAAAAATCCAAGTGTAAATATTCTCACAGTATAAATTGAATTTCACCGTAAATTTTAGAAGAGATGATTTCGGCACACTGGTTCGGTTTTTTTTTTATTATTAAAAAAGACTGAACCACTGCGCCGAAATCATCTCTTATAAATATTCACATTTTCCAAACTCGATGTTCTCGATAAAATTATTCTACAATTTCAACTTGTGTCTGACAAAGATTTATTTCACTCGCAGTTACCATATTTACTGATAAATTCTCCTGACTTTTGGTCAGGTGCGCGCATGCCTCACAAATTTTCGAAATCGATTTTCTCGAAAACGGAGGCTCTTACGAAACATTGTATTCTACATTTGCGATTTATTTTTGTACCTCCCGTTTATGTCGGCCCCCCGCCTTGATGCAACCTGTACAGTAAGCAGCACGTCATACGTACCCCTTTTTTCAAACCATGAACGTGAATTGAGAGAAGATGTTGGTTTAAGCGGGATCCAAATTGAACGGAATACCGATTATCGGGACTCCACTGTAGTACATTTTCGAATACCTATCTCAATTCTCAAGCATTGCGGAAATGGCAAGCCACAATCAGCATAGCGATTAATGTAAGGTCCATCGAGTTTGGCTAAGCTACCGGAAATTTGTCGTCGACGAAAGGGTGGAGCGGATTAATCTGTTGTATTGGTCTGTTCACATTGTGTCTGACCTGCAAATAGCAACTATTTATACATATAATTGAAGAAGAACACTGAATATTATTTGTATCAATATTTTAAGTCCAACGATGTCGTTTAATCAAAATTATTTTTCTTCGATTTTCTAAACATACTTTTTTAAAGCACTTGTCGCTTCGAAATTTAAATTGACGATAAAAGTGCAAAAAAATACACCACCTTAAATGATGAGAACTTAAAAAATATATCAATTTGCATTGCACAGTGGGAGAAAATGGGAAAAACTGAGTATAAGTCTACAAAAAAGTTTCCAATTATAGTGCCTCTACAACAGGAATATAGTTGATCCATAAAACGAAGCGTTACTTAAAAAAAGGGAATTAATTAATGAACCGTAGCTTTTGATTCTATAATTCTATTTCCTAATTCCGATTAATTTTTAATTTCATCTATGAAACTGTGAAAAGCCGCTCGGTATTCTTAAGAAATAATTTCAAGATTATATTCATTGAAATGAATACAAGGTGCATATTCAAAGTGGGAACAAAAAAGTAACACTGCATAAACCATGCAAGCAATCCCTGAATATTTGTTAGTGCTAAGACGCCGATGTGAAAAATCTTTAAAGTCTTTCTAGAAGATAGTAAGTTACGATTGCAGGGACATTCCCCACAAATTGGAAGAAAGAAAAAAAACGTACCAGTTTCGTTGACGTTGATGGGCGTTCCCCGAATAATTACCTTGTTCAGCCTTGTGCCTCAGCACATCGATAAACGTACCTACTGCTAATAAGTAGCCTTTTACAGCGTGCTAAAACTACGCGAACACGTTTATCGAAAATCTGCATTCGCAATTTACAAGGAGAAATGAGAATGATGCCATCGCGTGCTCTTTCTGCGATGCGTTGCCATCCTTTAATTTTTTTTCACATCGTCTTTTCCGCCGCAATTTGCCTCGGAGAAAATCGCGCCACGTCGCTTCGGACGTTGCATCGACATTTTCAACGAAGACGTACAGCTATGATCGAATTATCGGTGCAGATTAATAGGCACCTGTGGCGCGACGTAGTCTGACCGATATTCTGGGCGGGGGTATAAAAATGGTAATTATGAAGGTGAAAAGTTCTAGGATATTGATTGATCGACCGACAGGGTTACGCGTGACAACGAGGAGACCAAACACAGGAACAATTTCCATCGAGCTGCTCGAGTAACGGTTATTGCTTCATGCTTTCACAAATTAATGAGAATCCTGGACTATGCGTTTCTTTCCCCTTAGGAACTGAGGGTATCGATATCTATTATTGAGAGTAAAGTATACAGGGGGTACCGGGATTTTTAGCATAGAATGTGTTAGTATGTTAAATGAATTAGGAGAAGTGAGAACATTTTTTTAAATGTTTAATGAGTTTAAGACTGGGAAAACGTTGATTGTTAAATGAATTGAAGTAAGAAAGAAATGTTAAATGTTAAATAAGTTATAATAAAAAAAGATCCGGGATATTTATTTAAGCAGTTTACGCGGGGTGTATTTGTTATACTATATTAATAATTTAGTTTTCATTAGTCATTACAATTTTTGCAAGTGACATTATAGTATAATCTAATTCTTTTTTATTTTATAACTACAAAAGTGCACTTTTTTACAAATGAGAGATATTATTTCTAAAATGCCAAAGGGCAGTATTTATACTCCAAATAAATAGTTACTAGACCGTAATTCATTTAGTTCTGAATGAACCTTGTTGCTCTATCTATGTATTCAGGTCCACTTAACTCGAAATAATTTCCATTCATAACATACAATACATATAACTAGGAAATATTCGAAAAACCATTTAAAAACATCTAATTGCAGATTTCACAAACAATTTAAAAGAAATGAACAGAAAATGTATAAATAAAAATGGAAGCAAAACAGTAAGATGCGTTAAGAAAGTTAGGATTTCATTTTTCCAATTACTTATCTTTTAATTACTTGTCGCAATCATTTAAGGCATAAGTATTTCAGTATCCTAGAATTGTCAAGACACAAAGGCAGCGAATAAGTTTCTGCAAGTTTTCATACTCGCGATGTTAAGATGTTATATTTACGCCGGCATAAATATCGCGCAGCACTGAAATTCATTGCAGGAAGTAGTACGAGTACATTTATCGTCAGACGCCGCCGCCGCAGCTCCTCCAGCTGTCTTCTGTACAGCGAGACGAACGACACACGCATTCCTATGCCGCGTATACTTTACACCTCTTCAACAGAACATAGATTTTATAATTTAACAGCGATGATCTAACAGCGTCCAAAAAGCTGCACAGCAGAGTCGAACAAAATTCAAAATCCATATTAAGTGTCATTATTGAATGTTTCAATTCTTCGCGTGGAACTTTTTCGCGAAAATAACCATCTACACTGTAGCAGAATCTTGTTGAATGTTTGTAGAAGAACAATTAATGCAAAGCAATTAGTCATTCAATAAAACTGAGAATTTATGTAAAATAAATAAAGATCATTAAATTAGTATTTCATTACATTTTTCCAGGATGAAGTAATGATAAACAAGTATCCATTTTGAAGTTATTTCATAAGTACATACCTAATGCTGTTTTTCTTATAACTGAGTTTATAGTAATATAATTCAACACTAGCGTTGCTCATCAATTTGGTATAAACTCTAGCTTATGTACGGATCTTTCAACAATGTTCTATCAAAAATTCACAAATATAAATTGAATATTTCACTTATTACAGAGAATTAACCCTTTTTTGTACTAATCGGATGTGTATTACGTTCAAACTTTTTGTGACTGAATTGTAGTAAACACCAACTAAAACTTCAAGATTTTAAAATGAATATTTACTGATACAATTTTATTACGTAGATAAAAATGTAGAATTAATTTATACACACTTGACAAGCTACAGTCTTTGCATATGTGTCTTTTACATTATACAGAGTATTCAGCTATACGTGGGAATAAATGTAAGGAATGATTCTAGACGCCAAACTAAGACGAAAATCAAGAATAATGATATTACCGTCGAGGCTTCGTTTGTTAGTTATAAGCGTTTAAAGATATGCCTGCAAGTAGGCAATCCGCGTGCAGCGGTGCACGCGGAGCAACACAGGTGAGGGGTCGAGCAGTGGTGCTCAAAGCCACTGTCGCACGGGGTCACTCGCCTTAGAGAAGCCGCATTAAAATTTATCTCTATTTCTTTATCGCTTCATTTAAAATGAAATGGTATTGTTGAATTATACCAGACCTGCTTACTCGAAAAATCCATTGTTTCCATTATATCCACTGTAGTCAATTGTATTATCGAGACACTCGCGCAGAAATCACACAGAGGTCCGCACTGCGCGCGGACCACCTCTACGGCGTAGCGCATTGCCTATACGCACGTAGTGCGGAGCTCTTTATATTCAAACGCTATTATCTCAAAAGCGGTTGGAAGCACGAAAATATTGTATATACAGTAATTGTAGAAAATTTAATGCTCTTTTAATAATATTTGAACAAAATTTCGATAGGACTTACAATTTTTAGAAATTCTTCAAATCCAAACCATTAATGAATTCCAAACTTTAAGGCCTAGTCGACACCCTTTAGGATTATTTTCTTACGAAATGAACCATTTTAGGGAGTGAGAGCAAAGAAATACGAAAAAAAAATATATACAGGATATCCCAAACTTTTTTCCTTAACGAAACTACATATATATAACTGATTGAGAATAAACAGAAAGTTGTTTATTCTCATATAACATGTGTCAAAAATCGAATTAGTTATATAATGACGTACTCCCTATTAATATACAGTATATTACTTTTTATTAATTTTTTGTCATTTCTTCACAAGTTCAAAATCTACCATAAAAGCTTATTTCCAGGTATGCATCAACGAAATTATAAGCCGAAATGTTTGACTGTCGTACTATCCGCCGTCCCAGAGTTAAGTAACACCATTAATCGATTGCTTCCAAGTGCTTCTCGGTGTAAGAACCGTTTCAGACTTTATTCACCTCTATGACTTACGACTGGTATCTCGAACATATCCACTTGGTAAATACAATACTCTTTTCAAAAAATAGATAAAGCCAGGAAATGTCTTGAATTTGTACGAAATACTAATTGGAGCTCTCACGGATACACACAGGTGGCTCCCATCTTTACAAAATTATAAATCCAATGGAAAGTCGTCCAAGAATTTAATAAACAAATTTCAATCATCGAATTCGACGCGCGATCAGACGAAACAATCCATTTCCATTAGAAGTGATTTTAAATCTCGCTGATTCAGAGAGAGGATGGGGAGCAAATAAATAAATGAAATGAATAAAAACACAGTCATACGTATCGTTTTCATTTCCGTGTGGCTCGCGAGAGTTAATTGCGACGTGCGTGTATGAACAAACCAACAACACCAGCCATGTTCCATGGAACATGGAAGCAATTTTCGCTTCAACTTCAACGAGGATCGCGTTTAACGAAGGGATGATTCGACGTGGTAATATCGGAGAAGAGAGGGTGCTCCGACTTTTTTTTTCTTGATCCCCCGAGCCCTCGGTTCTCTAGTCAAATTCAATGGTACCGGCAAACAGGTCGGGCAACGTGGAATAATTCGCTTGCAACAATTGTTATGCGAGTCATCCGTCGCTGATATATCCGCGTCGTGGGAGTACGCGCGAGGATGCAATTGTCCTTGGATAGGACCATCCAGGTGAAGCAATTTGAAAGAACGTCCGCTTCGGGTCATTAAGGATTCTAGAAGCGACAGAAACGTGGCGACAGATAAAAGGACAGGGGTAGTTTCTGTAGGTGTATAGGCGGAAATATTATGTTCCGCAGGACCTATAAAGCATTTTGATAGCCAGCATCATATTTTGCAGTGAGACACTTTCGGACTCATATTTTCCTGGAGACGTTTTAGTAATGAGTTCTTGTCTCGAATATGTCCTCTCTGGACAATTCTCGTCGCACCTACGTGTGGCAGAATTTTACTGAGCTATCAAACGCGACACATATCCGGTTTTTAATTATTAGAAGGAATTGCTGTACGCTGGCCTTCTTTGCAGGGTTATTGGTAAATTAGAGGAGAAACCTTAATTTGTCTAATGTTTATACGTAGGTAGCCTCTTGGATACTTTCACTTTCCGATTGGTATTTTGTAGAGTTTATACAAAAACCGACTTTTGAAAAAAAATCGGTTTTCGAATTCCACTATTCCCCCCTAAAAAACCGGTTAAACCGGCTATCGAATTGTCACAACAAAAATTAATATAAATAGTAAATGAATATTTGTACTTATTTTAAAAAATATCTGTTTTTCTTAATATAATGGAATTACAAAAATTTAACAAAATAAAATATATTGCAACTTGCATCTCAAATTGGCGCCAAAATTTTTCTTGAACAAGTAGGCCGTATGATTTGTGCTCTTTAATTTTAAAAGGTGGGAGTATGAACCTAACTCCTGTGCAAACAGCTGGAAATTAAAAAAGTGGAAGAACGACAAGTTGGTTGCGTGACAAGGTATGCTGAGTGTACTCGTAAATCATATAATGTCCCTTTATATAAAAGAGAATGTTTCGATAAATGCTATGTAAAACAGAACGATCCTATTGCGTTGTATAAATAAATTTGTTGAAAAAATTATGCTTCTCTGTTTCACTTGTCGGTCCTCAAAGTGTTATCTGTATAATATTATACCACAAAAGCTATATATCGAACTTCTTGAACGCGTCTTATTCGCGAAACATTATTAAGAGCAATACAGCAAGGCGCCGAATGTGTTAATTGAAAATTAAAAGTTAATCTCCGTGGCGCAGTTGTCGCGCAGAAACGGTAAGGAATTTAAAATAAGGCAATCGTGCGTTTCATCAATTATACCAGAAACTGACCGTTGCGAAAGGCGACGCGACGGTCCTTTCTGTTTCATAGAAACAAATTAGAGCATCCCAGGAAATGTATTTTCCTCCGTGGAGTTCCAACGATTAAACGTTACGACGTTCACGCGGAACGGAAAAGAAGCGAAACGAACAGAATTAATTTTCATTTAGCAACCCGGAGTCGTTTCGCGAGGGCGGGAAATTAAAATGAAATATTTGCTGAAACTTCTCGGATACCGGAATTCCCATTAAGAGAAACTTTTCGTTGGGATTCAAATGGGAAAGAGATCCCTCGGTACATACTGCGTTTGTCGAAATCTACGCTTGCGGTGCGTCGCCGCAAAGTCAAACACACCGGGCACGATTTTTCCCTGCCACTGTCGCATGTTTTTGAATAAGAATGTAATGCAAAGCAGAAAATCACAGAAGAAATAAATAAATAAACAACGGGAGATTTTGGCGAAGAGAAAGGCTAGCTTAAAAAAATTAGATATTGATTTTCGAACACCTACGAACGAGATTTTTTATGTAAGAATACTGATGCGTTAATATATTCTTTGTTGATCACGCGAAAATACTTTTTTTTGCATCCTTTTACCAAAGAAAATATGGCGAATATTATTATTTAATATTTACGTATCTACAATTAAAATTTCATACCAAAATATTTAGTAGATTTTCAGTTATAGTAATTTTTGTAAAGTGTAATATGAAATTGAAATACAAGTGATAATTAGTCCAAACTCCAAACGTATAATTGCTTTCCACGGAACAAGTGACAAAGAGAAAGGGAATAATTATATACTCGACACGTCTTTGTGTGTTTGTAAAGTTCGTTAACGATTATCACATTATAAATCTGTGGCTGATTATTACCGATTTCATTGTTATTCCCGCTACCGTAATAAAGAATAACAGAGTGCCGTGGGAACGTTTCCAGCACGAGAAATGAGTAATCAATTAATTCGTTTATGTAATCAAAGAGAATCCGATTGCGCGCCCATGCTTAGCCGTTGTATTTGATTGGTCCTGCGTTCGATAATCAGGTGCATTGCCACATGTTAGGTAATGCAAGCGGTTCAAAAATTCATGACGTAATACGTCAAAGGGCACACTTAACAGAAGGCAAGCGACCGCTATGACGAACAAGACCGCAGCGAACTTTAGCACTTAACCCTCTATACTCGAAATTTATTGCAAATTATGCATATAAGTTAACAGGTACATTTGAACTTTATTTCATAAACATTTCTATTGGAAAATAAAGATTATGCTACCTAAACAGAACATAAAAGTGGATGTGGCCAACGAAAATTTGTAATACGAGCAAACAAACAAACTTAAAACGAATTTTATATACATATATAGATATATAGATGAAGATTAATAGGGAACCCTTTATTTTCATTGTACCCGGGATCAATTAAATTAATATGGATTGAGTATCTTAAACTGTGAATTGGAAGCATCGGCGATTTTTAAAGAGCGAGTTACAAAAACGGAAACTCGCGTAGTACATATAAAGTCAATGGAACGCGGGAAAATGTTATAAAAAAATAGAGTTATCTCGATCGAAAGGGTGTGTCTATCTAGAAATGCAAATCAGAAAAGAACTACGGTGATTGCACAATGTAGTGTACCGTTCAGAAAAAATGGTAAACTTATTCAAATGTTACTGAATGCTGAAACGTTAACAGGCCGTAGACGCTTGGTCGTTCAGTTTGGTATAAATAATGACGCGATATTGTACCGTTTGTTTGGTGCCTAATGTTGTACACACATCCACCACCCTTTTTTAGTATGCACAATTTTTTTATTAGATATAACGCGAGTTTAATATTAAAACGATGCCGTTACTGCCTTTCAGAATAATCAGAATAACAAGTTTTTCTATACAATCAGGATAGTTTATAAATTTGCAATACTTAAAGTGGTTTAAATACAGCAACATGCAAAAATATTATGTTCTTAATTTTCAATGTTCCTTAACAATGGCATTCTATACATAGAATGCTATAATATAATATTGATCATTCGATAAAAACAGTGGAATTCAAATCTCAATTGGAATTACGTAAAATATCCAAGAAATTATTCAAACCCAGAGCTCGCTGAAAATCCAAAAACCGAGTAGGGGCATAAGTTTTGCCTTTTGATAAATTTATATTATTATTTTTCAGTACTGAATCCATCCCTAAAATGGACCCCACACATTACATTGCACCCTACATTTCAACAAACATTAAAATCGAGTTCCTGCTAGATTGAAATGAAAAAAGAAAAATACAAAACAGAATATACATTCACTGCAAATGTGTCTCATTAACGGGTTAATCATTGCATGGGCCTACGGTGCACCCCCGTTTCGCTGAACGCAGCGAAGAAGGATCGAATAAAACAGGGCTCGGGTGTTGCCTTCCTATCAACAATCCAATCTCATGCTCGTTTGAGCAAGGGGTTCATTGACGCGAGCAGGCAAACGAACAGCGTCGCTCCGAAAACAGATCCATTCATAATCTAACCTCCCGACACGCAATCTTGCCGATTTAATTTCGGTGTAGTAGTTTACGGACGGCTCTCGTCGTTACCAGCCCTCGCACGTGACTGAATTTAATTTACCGAGAGAAACGACTAGCTGCCGCTCGCGACACTACGGGACATTAAACAGTTTTCGCATCTTCCACCCATTTTTCCCCTTTTTTTTTTCTGTCGCCCACTTCGTTTACAACATCGCCATTATTGTCTTTGCCGTTCCGTTCTCCATGAAATAATGCAAACGAATCGGGGGAACTGGCAGGCTTAACTCGTCCACGTTATTGCGATGCCGGATGGCGGCAAACAAAAATTGCGTTGCACTCAGGAGAACATCCCCTAAATATTCACAAAGTCTCGTAACTTTTTCCCGTGTCAAAAGTATGAGGGTCGAAACTTTGTAAGCCGTCATACATGAAAATTTACTCCCACGAAAAAAACATATTCAACATTTTTTCTAGACAATTTCCCAAGCTACAAAGTTTATAATAACTATTTTAGCCGCAGACGTGATACATAACGAGATATTCGCGAAGAACTGTTTTCTCTTTACCTTTGATCCTCTGTAAAATTTTTAGCAAATAAGGATCGATGGGAGCTTTTGACATATTATTTACAACGACGAAATAAAGGCTCACGCAAAAATGTAGCTTGCTGGGAATTATTCCCCAGACAAATCCTAATTTCACTGGACTAAAAGTCGGAATTTAGATTCAGGACACTTAGGTCTCACTTAAAAGTGTCCTGTGGGGTTCGTCGGAGCCTTATTTATACGCCCGAGTGGTGGTTCCGGGTGTACTAGGAAATTCTAAAAGTAATGGTTCTGTGTGCGCAGGAAGTTTCCAGAACTGTTGCATCTGGCGACTCCGGAAGTGTAAATTTGTAATATTATTATAATTCTCCTACGTGGAGCAGCAGCTAAGCTTACAGGGGATGGTCGGAGCCTCGAAAGTTCGAAAAAGTTTGTAACTTTGCAAAAATCTAGTTCAAGTGATTTTTTGTTTCGGCAATGAAAGGGTCCTAGGGGTGAAAACATCCCCTCACAGGCATCGTAAGTTTTCATATTACCGTAAATATTTGCGCAACCGTGAAATGTTTCTTTGTATCCTATAAAGCGGTGATAAAGAATTTTCATTTCTTCCAAATTTATCCCCATCGCCCTTTTTTTGAAAATTCTTTACCCCCATATCGCAGGATATCAAAATAACAGAAACCTTGAATTAAACGTTTTTTCAATATTTTTTACTGTTTCGCAGATATTCACGATAATATGAAAACTCACAATTTCTTTGTGGGGGTGTTTTCAGCCCCAGGACCGTTTCATTGCCGAAACAAAAAGTGGTTACGTTTTAGCACAACTTGAACTAGATTTCAGCGAAGTTTCAAATTTTTTCAAATTTCCAGTTGCCGAGCATTAATTGTTAATCGTGGAGGAAACAGTTTGAGATTTTCAACCCGTCTTAGGGGTGTCGTCACTGAAGACGACACATCCCTCTTGAACAAGTAAGGATCCTGTAGGTAGTGGTAAGCTTCCTACAACATTTCTGGCGCGGATGCGAAGCCCAACTAGGATATGGTGAAATTACAGGTCTCTCGCGTATATAAAATACAATTTACCTGGCTGATTCGACACGTCAGCTGGCAAACTTAGTTCAGTCACGTCCGTAATGTTATCCACGTAGCGCGGGGGCACGTTCCAAACGCCCATCCCCAGCAACTAGTACAGGCTTCGAGCATAATCTGGCTTATTTCGCCTAAATTTTTCACATCTCTATGATACGTGTTTGCGCAACCGACGCTGGATTCCAGCCGCGTCACATTCCCCGTACCCACGTGGATCGCGTTATTGCTGCACGTCCCGATGACCCAAATAAATGAAAGACAGCTTGAGTAGCATTTTCTATCGGGAAGCAACGTGACGATGTGTACGGTGTGTGTTTCCTTGATTTACGTGAATATCATCATGATGAGAGGAACTTACGTTGAATAGAAGTTGCACGATTTCGAGGGGAGGGGAGTGTTACGGGTTGGAGTGAATGAAATCTTTCTAGGGGGAAGTATTTTAGAGATTCGCAGGCATTTTTTCTTTTTTGAGGGAAACGTGTAGGGTAACGCATACAGTTATTGACCCCTATACAATGATTGACACTCTTCCCCAAAAAGTAGGAAATATAATATATCGCTTCTTTTATATAATAAAATATATCTATATTTCAGTGGCCCAGATATTTTTCTTCCGAATATAATTATATTTTATCATATAAAAAAAGAATTATATTATATTTCCTACTTTTTCGGGAAGAGTGTCAATCATTGTATATGGGTCAAATTAAAGTTAAAGTTAAAGTTACAGTTGAAGAATTTAGTCAACACTGAAGTTGACACGCTCGCCGAATAAAAAAGTTAAATTTACTCGTCGAATAATCTATAGTTACTGTAAGTTTTATTCGACCCGTTATTTAAATAATTATTTATTTAGTTAATGCGCAACTATGCTGTAGGTGCGAAGGAACAAAATGGCGAGAAGAAAAAAGAAGGGGTGTTGTGTTGCGTTTATACAAAAACCGACTTTTGAGTTAGCAAAGTATATATTTGATAAGATAAAGTGTTAAAGCTAACGGTACCGCGTTAAAAAGGAAAAAGATTGAAGAAGGGTGTTAAAGGTAATGGTAAAAAGGTAATACCATTTTCTTCGAGTAATCGATTCTCTACTGTATCAGATTAGAACCACTAATTTTCAGCCACGCGCCACTATGTAGCGTCCTGATTCTTCCTCCATTCACCCAGCCAGGGTCATCCATTCACCCACGTTACAGCTTAATTCGATTTCCTTCCCCGTTCACCAAGTAACCCTTCCGAGTTACTGCAGCATTTTTTCTCCTAACGTCGCGCAAACACAGCTTCCTGGTCATTTTGAGGAAAACAGCCTGCGCGATATTCGTAGCTTTCACTTTGGAGCGCGAGTAACCACGCTGCGAACTTTTGACGAGACAAACCGCCTGCTATGGTGAGATCGAAGTGGATCCTCTTTGAAACGCGAATCCAGAAGCTTGATGTCTCTCGTATCGAATAGAAATGAAAATTAAAAACCAAAGGGGAGAGGAAATACTGTGGGAAAATATCCCCGTGCGGTTCGCGGGCGAGTGGAAAACTCATTAACTCGAAATCTCGCTACGCGACGGCTGATGCAAATAACGCGCCAAACGTTTACATATTTTCATAGCTGAGCCATGAGTCTATAAAGTCATCGGACACACGATCGATGACACTGTTTCATTCGCGCATTTTCTCGGCGTGAGTTTCACTGGCTGTCGGTATGACTGTAATTAAAAGCAGTTTTATAGAAGCAGCTCGATGAAACCGCAAGAAGAACAGCAATTGAAGGTAATCCGTGTTTGACATTCAGAGAATTGACAGGGCAGTTCAATACATCAGAATTATCAATAATTTGCTATTTGTACAGGATTAAAAAAATTAATGTGTTGGACATATGGGTACTAAAAAGGTGCACATTTACAGAAAAGTTGGTCTCATGATTCAACATTGATCCTTTTTTACAAGGAGAGTGCACAGACTTTTCACTCACCGATTTAACTAAAATTAGGGCAAGGGGAGCTTTTAAAACTAATCTTTGTTAAATTCATACTAAAAAAGTTAATATTGTTAAAATTCAATTTTAAAATTTTAATTAAATTGGAGCTACAAAATGGGTTCAAACAAGCAACCAATCGTCGGCTGTCAACTTGACTGTTTCTCCAAGCTGCCATCCCCGCCTTGGAAAAAAATTCGATTGCCCTCGTAGAAATATATTTATCGAGAAAATCAATTTCAGCTGTGTCGGTGTAGAATACTTTTCGGAACTATACATTTAGTGTTTCTATAAGAATTACAATCACTTCCTTCATTTATGATTAGTTAACATTTATTACCTAAACCTGAATTTATTTACAAATTGTTTCCTATATTATGTAAACTATTCCTAGTATTTATATTGGCTTCTAACTATTACAGTCTTTCAAATTATCCTATTCTATTGGAACGCACGTTTATAAAGAAATTTATTATTTGAATAATAAGCTCGGAAATTTGCCACCTCTTTTTGTGAAACACCTTGTGCATGGTAAACCACGCACAGCAACCTAATGTTTAAATCCTGAACGTCACTTTCTAATCGACAGATCTTTTCAGTGAACAGTTTCAACGTGTGACGTCAATGTAACGCAGAATGGGCACTTTCGAAGCAATGCCTCGCTCGCGTATTAAATATAAAATTCCTGACAGAAGTGTGGAACAAAGGGTATGGACGAAGGACTAAAATTAATTCAGCAAATCGAACATAGAAAAGACGCTTTCATTTCAATCTGACATTTCTATGTCGATTGCAATTGTACCAAACTCGATAAACTTGCACACCTCCGCTCCTCCCTCCCCCGCGCCTCCCCATCTGGCGATTAAATCTTTTATGAATGTGGAAAACTTACGATTTGCATGAACAAATTGGCATGAGTACTGCGTTGCAAAATTTAGTGAATTTGGAAAACAATGCGTGTGTTGTACGGTAAAAGGAAAACAATGTCGATCCTCGAGGGCAGCTCTACGAAATCGTATTTTACAAAGCGTCGTTACACGTGAACACTCTGTGGCATAAACGAATTGCCTGTCTTATGAAAATTCATTCAACGCAATGCCTTCGACAGTTTCACAAAGTTCACAACTGAATAATCTTAAATCTCATTTCAAAGATTACATGACCCGCGAAAAATTCATTGAAGACGGCTTAGGTTTATGTTAATTAAGAAACAGATTATGCATTTGGCGCCGAAACGTTTTCGACTAATACCCAGATTGTTTGAATTTAAATAATCTGTGGTTCACGTTGAATAAATAAATACAAAGAATGAATTTAAATAAAATTGAAGTTATACATAATAATACGGTGAATATTATGCAAAACGTGGAGAAATGAAATAATCGAGTTACTCGTGAAATTAAAATAATTTTAATACCAGAGATTGAGGGTGTTAAAATTTTTAGAAAGAAATAAATTAAAATGAATGGGCGTTGAAAAATATTCGGTGAATTAATGAAGCAATTTGTAAGCTAATGGTATAGCTGTAATAATAAAGAAACTAAAATTATTCGTGCCCCTTGAAAGAAATTGTTTAATTGATGTATGTAAATGTAATTTAAGCTAATGTAGCTTGGCGTGCATAATCCGTAAGGGAGATGCTTAATGAACTTAACAATTTTGAAAGTTTTAGCTTTTGAAAATTATACTTAAATTCGCCTTTTCATTAATACTTCATTTCAGCGTATAAGTGGATGGACTAGATGATGTAAGTCGCAAATGGCGATGATGGAAAGTATTCCAGAATTTCTTTACGGTACGTCAAAGTTATTTGGAAAATTTTAGGAACTTCGCCGCGAACTATCCTACGTAAAGTTCTACCGAAACATTCAACAGCTGAATATTTGTAGTAAACGAAATTCCAGACGAAATTCGCGATTTTTAGGCGGTGGAAGGCGAACTATGTCGATGCAACTAGTTGCTGCGACAAAGGTAGGAGCAATATGTTTTATAAATCATAACAGCATCGAACTCCTTTAGTTTCGTATATACATACACTTATTTGTAACGTGCTAACTGCAAATAATATGAACTTATAATTTGTTAAATCGGTAACTGAAAATTTTCCAACAATTTTGTATCATTATATAAATTTTTACAAGCATCACTATTTTGTTAAAAAATAAATAAGTCATATTATCTATAAAGTATTCAAACCTATAAGTTTAAATTGTTTAAATAGACAAAGGAATCTTTAAACTTTTAGGAATAACAGATCATCGAGGCAAGTCTCATAAAATTAACACTGGAAATATTTTTCATCGAAACCCTAACACACCCTAACACTCTGTTAATACCATTAGCAATGCATTAGCAGCTCAGAAAATTGGCCACTACGCCCATAAAAGGGGCGCACAACCTCTCTCCACTAAAATAAATAAAAACTACGTTACAATGCTAGACAAACTGATGTTACAAATTCAGAAGTTCCAAGAAACCTTCACCATCTAATTATCCCATAATTGTTAACAAATAATTAAACCCTTTCTCTCAAATGGAATCAATTCAAACTTAAACACCTTCCCTTCATTCGCTGCTCTAATTGCATCTTCTTCTATTAAAATCCGACTTCGGCAATTAATTTCCAACTATTAAGGATCTTATATTCTCCCTTCATTTAGCAGCGCATTTTATACCTCGCTGGTTAACTTCTACAAGCTTGATCACTTAACAGACCTTTATAATTGACTCGATACTTAACGGTAACTTCTTTTCTCTATACATACATATATATATATATATATATATATATACGATCATTTTTTCCCCTGAATATGACCTTAAATAAAGGTTGAAAGGATCGAGAAATATTGTCTCCTCTCAGTATTGCAGAATATTAACAATTCAATTATTGCCGTCGAATTTTTCGTTCTGACGATTTATCTCCAATGGGCACAGGCCGAGGCAGCAAAAACAAAATGTTACCTTTTTCCCTGGCACCTGGGATTTCAGTCTCCATTAGCGTTATCTGATTCCGTGAAATAAGGCGGTTCCCAGGTCCTCTATAATTGACGAAGGAGAAAACGTACTCATCGACTTTTCCCTTTTCACATGGCGCACGTAACACGCCCGTCAAAGGGATTCTTTCATCGTACCTCGTGAAAATTGTTGCCCCATGACCCGCATGCTTTCCTATCATGTGCACACATACTAATGCTCCCTGCACCTTTCCAACGACTACATAATGTATTTCTTCCCCTCTGGCCAACAGAATGGGGAAACCAATGTTGATACCGCGCGACTACTATCTACCATTTCGTTCCCTTTGCAACTGTTTCCCGTGCGCTTTGCGAAGAAGCCTTAACTCGACGTACAATAGGTCATGCTTTCTGATATGTATCGTTCAAAAGAGTTATTATTGGTCAATTGTACTCGACAGTTGCGTATATCGAAGGAGAAATGCTCCGAGGACGAAGTTTGTAATACGAATGAATACTGTATCGCAAACGCTTTTGAGTTTACGGGATTGCTGTACCCCTGCAATGTTCTTCAGACATTTTGTAACTGGGTTTCCATCTTTGTGCGTACTTAGTCGACAGTGCAATCGATCGAAAACGACGGCGAGGCAGAGATGATTTACGATTCTCTGTCGTCTTTATCTTTAGTTGCGGCGGCCACTTTCTTGGGAAGGTCCATGCGAGTTTTGTGTAGTTGATAATGTCGCGTTGGATCTGAAGTTTTGCACAGAATTGAACAGATATAATTAATATGAGTGTATTGCGTTTGCCTTTTTCAAGTATAATTTAGACGTGGATATGTGTATTATTGAAATAATTTTAGTAGGCGTGTGATATTGAACGTTTCTAGGTAATCTTTTTCGTGAAAATAATTATTTATGCTATAGTGGAACTTGGATTATTCGAATACTGTTTAATTTTACGCTTGATTATCCGACCAGTGTCATCTCAGCACGATTAAGCAAATTTTGCGATATATAACTACGTAGTGGCTTAGAAGTGACGAAATAGCTGATGATGAAATTATGGAGAAGAATACGTTTCTGATAATAATATTCCCAGTCATTCTCAAGCATCTACTGCCTTGGAAACTGGCGTTAAATAGTAGCAAACACAGAAAGAAAATTAGGAAACATATAAAAAAAATGTCAGAAGTGTGAAAAATATGTTTATAAACTAGCCACTCAGGAAAACTGGCAGACTGACATAAATGAAGAAAAATTAAATTACATTTATCGAATATTAAGCAAAAAAGAACCTTCTCCCCAAAACCTAAACGTTCTATTATCTCAGCACCCTGCCTCCTGCCCCTAACCCTCACTAATTCGGATAAACGAGTTTCTGTTTAAATAACTGAGTTTATAATGCTACTACTCAACGCAAGCGTTATTTATTAATTTAGTATAAATTATTACTAGTTTATTTATGGTTGCCTTTCATGCCTTGTCAAAAATGTCAAAAATATTTTCTGCTGTACGAGGAGATAATTAATGTAAATCTGTGTGAAAGTTAGATTAAGAAGCGAGATCAAGGGAGGAAATGGAAAATGTAATTAAAGAATGTTTTCACAGAAAATCAGAAGAAGTTTACAAAAAGGCATTGAGAAACTTACTAAGAAGATGTGAAAAGCTAGCAGTAAATACGGAGGAATAAAATATATGTCGTCAATATCGATCATAGGGCGACCTGATGAATGCACATTATCATCCCCTTCAGACATTACAACGCTTACCAGAATTTTACACAATTGAAGACGATCGCGTGCTGAGAATTCTCACTGCGAATATGTCACGTCACATAATGAAGTCCAGGGTTGCCGAGCGAGTGTATTACGAATAAAGTTCCCGCGTCAACTTCCGAAGTTGCGAAACGCTTTCGAATTCGTCGAGAGCATCTTACTTCACTGTTCGAACGTTGAACGTATGCAGTCCTTGTGCCTCGCGATCTGAAACGACGACGGTTTACCATAAAACGGCTTCGCGCGACGATATGTGCCCGTTGTAACGAGAGCAGATACACTGACGACCGCGACGTAGCGTCAGCCTCTGCTGGTCAGACTCGGCGACGTGTTGCAACAATTCTTTTACATTACCCGGTAACAACCGATAAACCTTAACTTCACCTTGTTTAATGCAGCCAGACCTCGTTTCGCCCTTCCGACAGCGCGAAGGAAAATGTTTTTCCAACCAGTGCTAGGAGGATAGGTGGCTACACGTATTAACAAGTCCGCGGCGGTGTACCCCTGTTATTTTTCAGACGCAGGGTGTTTCGCAATGGGTGGTTCTACGAGGGAAAAATTAGGTAGGAGATGTGGGATAAAATTAGTTTACGGAAGGCCTGATTTTGAAAATTCGGCTGTGAATGAAACGAAGTTTTGTGCAAATATGCCTAAGTCAAAATTGTGGTATTATTTTTCAAATGGAGATTGATTTGGAGAAAATCGATGTTTAGTCCACCGGGTTCTCAAGATCCATTTTCTTGAAATAAAATTATTATACGATTTCGACTAATTTTCGTACAAGGAGTCATTTAATTTGTAGGGGTGCCACATTTATTGATAAATTCTGATAATTTTTAGCCAGATGTAAAAGATGTTCTTGGAAAAGAAGCCTGCTATGAAGAAAATTTATTGCACACTTTTTATTTATTTTTGCACGTAGGATCGCTACACTTTCTGTTTCTCCACCAATTATGTAACACCCTATACATATACCATGTACATTCGGTTATGCTTGCGCTATGCGAAATCATGCACGCGTAAAGGCCATCAGCACGAACAGCTATCGCGTAGAAAAGTTCTAAACCTGTCTCATGAAGGCACGCGCGAAAATCGTGGTGTAATACTCACATATGTGATTGAATCGATGAAGGATTAACTGCTCGTGTGGGGATAAGGTTTAAGTGCACATGACGTAACGTTGTCAGTGCTACTATAACCGGGGAACAGGGACTGTTGGTGGAAAAATATAGCCAAAATGTAGAATAAAAATCTTGCAAATGAGCGTTTCTTTTGCAACAATTTTGTATAATTTCTCTTAGTATTAATATTGTCATACTGCTACTCGTTAGATGATCAATTAATTTTTTTAAAAAGGGAGCAGGGGCGGGATTCGCCTTTAAAAAACTCACAGTTCAACAAAATTTGTCCCACGTCTAATAGTTCCCGAAATATTCCAGGAAATATGTTTTCGTCCCCCCCACTTGGGCTGTTTTCACCCCTTTAACATGGACGATTGCCGATAACAAAAAATACGTGTCAAATATTTCTCACAATTCTGCAAATCTGCAGAGTCTCGTCGAAATCAGCGTGTTCCCTTCTTAATACTGCTCATCAGAAATGATTATTTAAAACTGAAGATAGTGTAGAAAAATTGTGAGAGAATATTTCTGCGCTGTAATTCTTTTTATTCAGCATGAAAGGATTTCGGAAAAATGCCAATTTAATTTGGAACGAAAGAAGTGGTTAAAATGGTGTTGTAACTAAAATATTGATATTAAATAGTTTATATGACTTCACTGTTTAATACAGTGATACATCGTTTTGTAAAATGTTGTTTTTGAAATTAGTGATTTTTTAATATTATTACACACAATGCGTCTTTGTACAAAACTTATGAGACTGTGTTATCGATAATATTTTTGTGCTTTGTAAAACATGATAGCACGAAGTATGTTTCCTATTGTTATCTCAAATATCAATTCTCTTTATTCCTGTTAATACTTTATTGATCATTTACATGTAGTTACCTAGGTATTATTCTTTCACCAATTTTATCAAAAATATCAAAAACATTCCCATAAATTGTGCACATATTTTTCCTATTTTGTTTATAGTTCATACGTCACTATTTACACGATTTATATATTATTATTATCGCTCAATAATGGCACCAAACATTGATACGAACTACGTACCTGAATTCCTGATCCCGCCTTTTAAATATCATAAAAATCGCATCTTCTAATTCAATACGATAGATGCGACCTCGACGATCCACTGGAATCTGTCCCAACTCTACCCCAAGAGTGTTCATTCACCCAGCAGATCCTCACCCCCAATCTCCCCAAAAACTGAACTTCGAACAAAAGTTATCCACTCTCCACATTCCACCAGCTCCCAAACAAGAAATTACCCTCTCCCCCAGCTTCGCCGAATATCACTCCCTACCCTGTCAATGCGTTTCGAAATACCTGAATAGAACCGAATGCCGCGTGACGCAATATCAGCATCAGCATATAAAATATCCGCCTAGGAATCGAGAGCGCCGCCGATAGGTCAATGAAAACTGCCAGAACCTGATTAACGCAAACGGTCGCGTCCAGTATTCTCCGCGTAGAAAGGCTCGTTGCGAAACGCGCCGCGTTGCGCGGATCTACAAGAAACAGCGAAAGCAATCGCTGGCAGGGTTATGCGGCTGTCCAGGTACACCGCGGGCGGGGTAGGAATTCTTCGCGGTACCGAGGCATTCCGATGTAATCAGAAATAGGGTTTGCATGGTGATCGCCGGAGGCCCCGAGTAGCTGGGCGATCGTTAAACAAGCTTTCAGCGGCCGATAAAATTATACCCGAATGATTATCGCAATGATGCAGCACTTCCCGCCGTTCCCCGCCGGTTAACCGCGGAAGTAGAGCTTTATTGCAGGGCTGGGGAATTTTAACAGCCCCGTCTCCGCCCTTCCCGGTATTCCGTGAATTAATCTCAGCCCCGACCTTGGCCCTCCGCAGCCTTCAAGCCCGATGACGAAGGAACAGTCTTGGTCAGCCGTCAGCCCTGGTAAATCACTGCTAGGCGTTGTCCTTCAGGACGGGAACAAATGGGACCGCGGGAGGCAACACGGTCGAAATGACCCGTAATAATTAGTACGGATTGCTCGGCCCCCGTTTCGCGCACAGTGCCCGATGGCATTCTATCGGGTCCTTCAACTCCTAATCGCGACCTTCGGTAATTGCCACGCTTCTCCATATTTTCCGTCGGGCGCCGCTTTATCTCGTCGATGCGAATAATTGAAAATTAACTACAGATCGGGCGGCTCCGCCGAGCACGTTCACACAATGAACCGTCGCCCCCGATAACGCGATTCAACACCGCGGCGCCTGTTACCACCGATAACCGAATGAGTTTCGCGCGGCGGCGGCACCGTAATTGTTTCTAATTTTACGCGTTTTTATCGGCTATCGGCGGCGGCCCGGTCTTTTTCTATCCGCTGCCGGGGAATCTCGAGCTCGTGCCAGCGCTCGCGCGATTTAACGCGAATGACAAATTTTCGAGGCAGTGACGGCGCGCGGCCCACACTCTCGCACGACTAATTGGCGATCTATCTCGAAAACTAGTTACTCGATCCTCGCACGGCTAATCTATTCGATTATTAGGGATAATAACCGGTAGTTCGATAACGCTGCTCCAGCTCTGTCTGGCTACTACGGGCGCACGATAGCGTCCAAATTATTAACGGGTCTATCATTTCGTACTCCATTTGCTGGACTAAATTCTGGGACGAGTGCTCGCGAGAATATTTCATTTTTGCGCGTTAGAGACTCTGGGGGCTTTTATTGTCACAAATTGTGAATGTTTCTTTGAGCAGCTTTCTTCGCTGTCAGCTTAGAATGTTGTTTTGGGATCTTAGAAGGAGGGCTCCACGAGGTTTGAATGAAGGATTTGTACCATAGTTTAGGCATAGCTAGTGGACAGCACGCGCGAAAGTGCATTAAGGGTACTAGGCAGTCGTTTCTTTCTGCTAGAAATTTGGAAATATGAGTGAGCAACACGTGGGGATACTAATATAGTGCTGGACACTATTTTTTGTCGATCGGTCACGTAAAAAGTTTAACGAAATTCCTGTAAAGTAAATAGTGTATCGTCTGATACATAAATGGCATTGTTTTAAATGATCAATTATTAGTTAGAAGTTAGAAGAAGGGGGCGTATTGTTTCGAATTTAAGAACCAGTGAGCAAGTGACCATTCAAAGCGACAAACTTTATCGTCAAAAAAATATGTCGCAATAAATTAGCTCCCGTTATAAGTTTTCTAAAGTTGTATGTAAATTTCGTGTATTAAAATTGCTTTCTCCGTCTCATTAACTTCTTACATGATTTTTATGAAGAGTGTATATGCCTTTTCTTTGGCATTTATGTTTCAATTAGTGTATGCATAATCATATATTCGGCAAGAAATAGTGTCGAGCACTATACTGCCCTCCTTAGTTAAACTGTCCTATCTAGCATTTTTAATCTTTTGGGACACCTATGTTGAAATATTTGAAGTTCCACACGTCTTTTACTTTTTAAGTAAAGTTAGAAAACTCTACGTGCTTCGTAAAGATTTATAAACAGTCTAATTAGACTGTTTATTAACGTACCAATTAATTAAATTTTTTAGATACGATATTATAACCATTTGGAAAGAAGTTAGGTTAAATACATTAATGTATTTTCCAAATGGTTATAATATCGTATCTAAAACATTTAATTAATTGGTACGTTAATAATACATTACCTACCGATATTCCTATTACAAAAAAAATTATTAGGCTGTTACGAAATAATGAGAAAATGTTTTAATTTGAATTTGGGGAAATAAGGACGGCACAAAGTAAATGATAAAACTTCAGTTTTCTCGGTTGTTTCAAAATGCTAGATAGGGTAAACCAACCAGTGAATGACCGAATTGTTGAATGAGAAGCCCAGTAAATGACCGCATACTTTTATTAAAAATCGTACTTATTATTGTTTGTTTAATACGCATAACTAAAAATATGGGATATTAAACGTGCAACTACACTCCCATTTATAAACATGTGGTAATTTTTAAATTTATAATTGACATTTCTTTGCCTAATGGTCATTCACTGGTATGCGGTCAATTCCTGGTTGGTTTACCCTAGGACATTTTAACTAAAGAGGGCAGAATAAATAAATAAAGTTTAATAAATAATAAAAAGGATCGATAATTAAAGATGCTTCCTTATATCCCAAAAGAGTTTAATCCAATATGAAGAACCATTTTCCCCAAAAAATTCTTAAATACCATTACTTTTAGAGCTGTTAGACGAGATTCCCCTCTTAAATGGGGATGAAACCCTTAGATGAAATCCTTTACATGAACTGCCCATATGCAAAAGATTAACTAAATCGGTGTGCCAAAATTCACGCACCCCTTATTATTATCTCCACGTGTTATTCACCCATATTTCCAAATTCCTAACAGAACGAACTGCATTAATTCCAAACACCCTTGAAAAACTCACTTTACCACATTTACCTGAGCCCTGCACACAGTCGACACGCAGCTTCACAACATTCGCCAGGGGCGAAAAATTCGTTCGAAATCGCGGAACCGCGCGGGTCAAAAACAACAGGCATGGCAGAGTCTCGAACGGAGGGGGAAAAATTACAGTATTAATCTTCCCATTCGTTGCGAGCTGTTTACGAGCTTCTAGGGACGCGCTTGTTTTGCAAGTGGAGGGCCTACCGAGCCGAAGATGCACGGGAATTTTATGATCGCTGCGCGCTGACCCATGGCGCGCCATTAGCCAGGAAAGTTAGTCCGGTTTACGGCAAGGCGGATCGAGATAATTTTGTTCGAGCCAGCTGTCAACGGCACCATTGTTGACGCGGGACAATCGACGATACTTCTCTGTATACTCGATCTCGAGGAGCGTTTCCCGCGCGAACAGCGAGATGGAAAATCGATGGCCTCGGGGGGGGGGGGGGGGGGCTCGAAACTTTCGACGGGTTCTCGATTGCCGGCGATCAGTAGGATTGAAATCCGAAAGAAATTGCATTAACGATGAACCGGAGGGTTGCGCTCGCGAGGCTGTGTGAGAACAGGGGTCTGGCGAGTGTGGGGAGGGGGGTGGAGAGAAAAGCTCCGCTGGAAACGCCCGCCGCTTGTTAGAACAGGATATAGGAATTAGAAACGGCATCCGAGACGTCGCGGAAGTTTGAATCAAGTTCAGTGAAAAGGGGATAGTAATTCACAGAGAAGCGAGATTGGTTCGGTGCCCCGTTTCGAGAGCCATATCGCTTTCAACGGGCGGAGAAGCGCCGCCGAAGAAAGCTCGAGTCACCTCGCGTCTTTATCGCGCGCGGACTGAAGAATTCACGAAGTTCGCGCGCGAACGTACGCCACGGCGAGAGATAAGAATTGAATTTCCAATTTAGTGTCCGAGTGACGCGGATTCCGAGGAGTGTACCTGACGGACATTTTAATCTAAGAACGACAATTTTACGTCCCGCTGTTGTAGTTATAACGAGTGCCCGTGGCACGGGACCTCCCTCCTCTCTTTCTTTCTTTCTTTCTTCTTTTCTTTTTTTATGAACGAGGATAAACTCGGTTTATTGTTCGCGGCTGCTATGGACTCGGTGGACTTTTGAGAGGGCAGCGTGTAACACGCGCTCGTTACGGCATATTAAGAACCTCATAAGGCCCATATATCCTTCCAAGTGTCTCACGCACGGCACGTTCTCCCGGTTGACGAGGAACCAGGGAATATATATGTATATGTGAATGAGGGGCCACGTGAGCCTTGTAAATCCTTAAACGTTTCCCTCCCAACTTTAGTTTTATGAGAACAGAGAGAGCAACGGGTGGCCCTCGGCGCCTTCGTGTAAATACGACATTCTTCTGCTTGACCGTCCGTTGCTCGAACGACAGTGCCCTTTGCGATGATACAAGTCCATTATGGTCGAAGGGTTTCAGGTATCTACAGGATAGGAGAACAAATTTTTCAGGAGCCTTTGCAGGGTAAACTGTAGATGATTGGCGCCCTAAGCGGATATCGCAGTTGGAATGTCTATATTTTTTGTGAATTATTATTGAAATAAAAGATCTTGTACCTATTAAGTCTTTGTTTTAAAAATGTTCAATGAGAAACTAAAATAGCCATGAAACTATGAAAGTACAATCATTGGCATATTTAAATAGTAGGGGAGACCGGGGCTAAAAATTCCGGGGGGTAAGTTGTTCCGACGGTTCTATCTTCAAAATGAAAATAGCTTTGTAGGGGAGACCGGGGCTAAAAGTTCCGAGTTCGGAATCAAGTCACACGGAAAAATAATTTATAGTACAAAGCTATTTTCATTTTGAACATAGAACCGTTCGGAACAACTTACCCCCGGAACTTTTAGCCCCGGTCTCCCCTACACTTATTGTCACTCGAAGACTAAAAATAAATTGTTGACTTTTCAATAATTCACTCTCCATTAATAACTGAAAGTAAGAATAAATGAAATTAAGACCTACTTAGAGCCATCTCATTTATGATAATTGCTTAAGAAAGACAGTAAATTTTCCTCGACGCGAAATATTTCCCTTCTACTTTAGTTTGCTCGAATACTCCTTATCAAAAATTGCAGAAAACGCTTAAGACATTTTTTGTGGTGTTGGCAGATGTAAAATGTGTAGTTTACAGTGTTGTGGGGAAAGAGAAATAAGAAATTGTAGAAAAGTGCTTTTTGAGTATATACTTCTTAAAAGATGAGACTAACGGTAAATAGAAAAACTTGTAGGGCTTTTTAAGGTATACATTTTTAAACGAGCACTGAATAATAATTCGGATCTGAAAATGATATAAATTATTTAGGAGTGGATTTCTTGTTCAAAAGGTTTCTAATATTCTCCTGTAATAAAATAACAAATAAACTCGTAGCGTACAGTATAACGTCATCACTTTTATTCTCCCCTGTAACACCGTGTCCGGGAAAAGCCATTGGCACTTCCATCCAGTCGTTTAGTTTTAACCCATCGATCACAGAGTCGCCAAGTGAGATTCGGATGCGAACGACAAAGGGCCAAAATCGCGAGCATAAAATAACCGACCCGTGACACACACCGACGCTCGAAATCAAACGTATGAACGCGATACGTACAGCTTTGCAGTGCGATACAGAAAGAATCCAATATTCTCGATACCCATAGGAGAGGTACCCGCGTAGGCTGCGGTCCCATTGCGCCTAGATCCAATCGCTGGGGGTAAAAGAAACCGCAACAATTTACGGTAGACACACTTTGCACAATTCTCCGTGTTTACTCTGCTGAATCATCACCCTTTCCTCGATCATCCATTATTATCAAATTGATGCTACACCCCCGACATTATCGCCAGGAATCCTCGATAATTTACGACCCACGATACACGTAACGTCTTCTAAAGCTGCATAGTGCATGCTCGTCCCACTTTTATGAAAAGCGCGATTTCTTTTGAACAGGTAGATACTTTTCAATTACAAAAGCTACGGTGGCGATGAATTCGTTGAGATTGAAAAATTATATTACGTACGCCTGTAATTACTTATGATTGACGTACAATTAGGTAGGTACTGTTTTTGCCAAAGCGATAAAAATTACCGGTAGCTGAAAACGTGCGTAACTCAAAGGAAAATATCCCGGGAAATTTGAGAAGGTGCAACTTCACAAATTTTTTAATTTTCTTGGGAGATTATAAACCGGTGAGTTTAACTTCTGTAGTAATTTTTATGTTAAAGCCGGGACCCACCTGGCAGCTAAGCTGTGCTATGCTAGGTTTTAAAAAATTAGCTTCGATGCATCATTATAGAACCGTTTCCACCAAAAGATAAGCTAAACTTTTAACATGTTTGCGTTCAAACGTACACCAAACATCGTGATTTTGCTTTCTTTGCAGTTTTAAAGACTGATACGATAGCGGTTGATATAACGTATAAAAATATCTTGGGGTTTTTGATTTGAGACAATCCTGCGTCGACTTGTACTGGCTACCGTCGACGCTTCTTTTTTTGTAGCATTGAACGACACATAGAAATGATAGAAAAATGAAAACAAATTAATTTTCATATTCGTGAATAACGAATAAATAAAGGCCGTACATTTTTTCGACTCCAAGTTGTATAATTTAAAAAAAAGAACATAAAGGTCACCTATTTTTTTAACCATTTGTTAATAATGACCTCTTAAGGGTAATTCGCGTTGTATAAAGTTGGAAAGTAAACAATTATTCATTAGTATAAAATTGGACAGTTGCTCGACTGTTTCGAGATTAGAACCAAAAAGGGAACGTCGATTAGACGAAGAAAAGAATTCAGTTCATACAGGTTGTCATTGAGCAACATTTCCCTTTTCTTTTTAATTTCTGTGTGTCGTAACAGAAAATCGTGCTAATACGACTAGCCCAGCCGGCGTAATTTACCATTCACATTGCAGAAAGATTTCTTTCCTCCAAGCACGCAACGGGATATCACGCGAAGACACTGCACGGTTGATCGTTAACCTCCCGCGTTAATTGGCAGGTGGAGGAGCGCGAGGCACGGCAGTATCGTAAAACGGGAGGTGGGACGAATTTTTGGTAACCGTGATTTATCATCTTTCGAGGATCCGCGCGTTACTGGATCGTGACGAAACGTAAATCGAGAGGTGAGTCACGCTCGAATGCGGACTCGGGAGCAACGGTGAATATCCGAGGGTAAAAAATACTTGTCAATTCGAGGAACGGTATCTAAAAAAAGGTTTTCGATCCAAAAGTTGATATCACTCTGTATCGAAATGAACGGGTTAGTCATTCGTATAACGAATGCGTTTATACCGCGAACGCCAATACGGAACCCGCCGCAGCCCGAGCCGTTTAATTGATTGTTATTCTTTGCGAAGTCCTTGTCTTTACGAAGGATTAGACATCAACATCTACAGACCACGCTTCTCTCTCGCCGACTTCCCCGCTCTTATTTACCATACACATAAAACCAACTCTCCTCTCTCATTTTTAACTCAACGCACACTCCAATGATAATATCAAATATTAAAAGCACCCGATACTAACGAAGCGCGCTCCGCGACCGAACGAGTTGCAAAAGGAACGAAAAATTTAAAAGCAAAACCGAGAGACAGTGCCTTTCACCGTAATCTCGTCGCTATTAATGGAAACAGGCGTTAAAATTACACTAATCTGGGAACTGGTGCTGCGCCGCAATCATCGTCCCAGATAAACGTGCGGGCAATATTCAAAATAATTGCACAACGGCGGCCCGTCGGACCGAAAGTCCGATAAGGCGGGAATATCGAAGTCGGAACTGGGTGGAAATTAACGCAACCGCGGGCATCCGAGCGTTTCGCGCCTAAGGAACGGATTATTAGCGAAACACGGGGGCGGGCGGGGGGGGGGGGGAGGTAAGAGGGGGGTAGCCACTTACTTTTCGAATTACGAGGTGGGTGCTCGCCGTTGGATCGTTTCCCTCGCCGGCGGTAGTCCTCGTCACAGGTAACAATCTTCCCTTTCAATCACGTTGGAGAATAACTGGTGAGATTAGGTAGGCCGGGGTGTTTCGTCGGGCGTGAGTTGCAGCTACGAAAAAGAACGGGCCTCGGTGGAGCCTGCTGGCTTATCGACCCGCGATCCTGGCGAAGTAACTTCCGGTCCTTTCCTTTCGCCGACAGCCACTTCTCTGATACGTACGGTACTGTTGGAAAATTCGTCGATTATGATCGCTGCAGGACGAGAGGTTGCGGGGCAGCCTCGTCCTGGGATAACAGGTGGCACGCCGGAGTTCCTCACCGTGCAGAGTACTAACGACGTGTGACGTCGACGGCTCGGTGCGAGAGGGCTTTTATAGGCTAGCCGTGCCGACTCGCCACGGCTCCGCACCACACCGCTCCGAGCCTTGCTTGCTCTTGGCCCTACAGACCGATTTTCTCCCTTCGGCCATTCCTCCACCCTGCCACCCTATGAATCTTGGATCCCATCGGGCGAATTAAAACGGCGCCGCGTTCCTACGGATTAGCGAGATCGGAAATAATAATCGACTCGCCACGTGCCCGCCTACTTACCCCTTCGTCCAGCGGTCAATCGATTTCGATGCGAAAAATTTTATGTTTCCTGCTTTCGTTGGCTTAGATTTATTTTGTCACGCGAATACACTGATCAGCTATGGAATAATATGATTTGAAGTTTAGGTATCGCGGGTTTACTGGTGGAGCACAGTAAGTCTTTGCACAACTATGCCTTAACTGCCCTCCTTAATTAAAATGTCCTGTCTTCCGTTTTTCGAGAAATATTGAAATATTTTAAGTTCCCCAGGTTTTTTACCTTTTAAGTAAAGTTAGCAAACTCTGCGTGCTTCGTAGAGATCCAGAAACATTATAATTTGTTTATTTTTTACAAGGAAGCAACAAAGAAAATGATAAAACTGCAGTTCGTTTGGATGTTTCGAAATGCTAGATAGGATATTTTTAACTGTATAAGGAGGGCAGAATAGTGACTAAAGAAATTTAGTTGATTTGAAACAAATTTTTTACTTCAGTAACTCGTGTGATTATGTTATTTAATTATTTTTAACGTAACAATTAAAACAATTGTTTTTTCGCCATAAAGTAAAAAGGGATATTTTTTACTTTGGGGACATTTTTTTTGTTTTTTTATTATATTAAATTAAATGGAAACAGTGGGTTTTTTAAGCTTAGGTTAAGCGAAGTGAAAGTTATATTTTGATAAATCATGGACCATCTACCTGATAGATTCTATTTTCGAACAAACTATTCTATTTATGAAAATCTACAATTCAATTAACAACTGAAATCTCCGTTTATTAAGAATCATGTAATCCAACGGGTGGAATGTTGACTTAGATTCAAATTGTATGTACAATAAAAAAGTAGATTACTGTATATGTATATGTAATCTCTAGTTATACTAAAGCTTTGTGAAAAAAAGATATTTGTGAATGTGAACTGTTTATAAATCTAAATTGTTTTGTAGGTACTTGTTATTTGTATGTGCATTATCGTCGGAATATTGCTTGTTTTTTTGTCATCCTACATTATTTGATTTATTGTTTATACAGGGGTTTCGTTTTAGATAGATTTGTTTGTCGAGGAAGAGGGCTAGGATGGTATCACTTAAACATCATTTCTGTGGAATGTTATTTGCTTTTAGCCTAAGAATTTTGCCGAGAATCTTATGCTCGAATGTATTTAGATTTTTTATCGTTTGGTATTTACTTTAAAATTCTAACGCAATGACGTTGAATGTTATTGGCCATTTTATTATCTCATAGTAGATTCCGCTATGAATTACACACTTTCAGTTGAAATTTATTTGCTTTTCATTCGAAAAACTAACGCAATGGTAATTATTTTATTCCACATTTTCTTTTCATATACCTAGGATGGGTTTACCTTTTTAAAAAATTGATTTGCCAAGAGAAAATAATTCCAACGATGTACATGTTCTTTGTGGAATCATTTGCCTTCTAGTAGAAAATTGTGACAAGCTTTTTTCATTTCGATTCACGTAAATATTTGTCTTTCAATATTTATTGTACACTACTGACACAACTTCGTACAATATTATTGGATTTTTACTTTACATACGAGTTTTTTTTTGACAAACTGCTTTGCTGGCGAACTTGAAATCAACGCAACTAAAAAGTAATATGTCAAGAAATAATTCTTTTAGATTACTTTACAGTTTCTTTGGTAAAATCGGCACGAGAGAATTAATTTTGTTTTATATTTAATTATTTGAAAATCATTTGTCCAGTAAACTAACTGTTTTAAATAAACTAACGGGAAATGTTGTGGTTTAAATACCTATACAGTAGAATGTTGAATATAGAGTTTCAACAACGTGCACTTACATAGGTAGGTACTATCAAGACCAATATTATTTCAAACATTTCAAGTGAAGGATAACCATGGCTATCCACGTCCGCTAAATAAATGTAGCTAAAATGAAAGCGCCAAAAATGTCTGCTAATATTATTTAAAACAACATATATTCAAATATGAAATGAAATAAGAAATCATTTAAATGGGAATCACATAACGAGATAATTTCTAGAAAAATTATTCCAATTAACTAGCATAAAAATTTGATGACAAATAATTCACCATTGTGAAATATGTTTAAAACATTTTATTCACATAATAAATAGGTTTAAAAATCATAAATATACCCAGATGTTTATTGTTAAATATTTAGCGTACACTCTTATTATGATTTTAATTGGGATTATTAATTATTTTGTATTGTAACTTTATCTGTTGCCAATTTGATTTGCGACGACCGAAGATCGTTATAATGGTCCTCATTAATTTGTGTGATTATGAAAATTCGAATATTTACACGCAAACTGAAAATTTCATCGCAAAAATTGACACGATTCTGTGTTCAAAGCAAATTTATATACTTTCCTTTTACTGGTGTTCGTTTATAATCGTTCATTGAATTTCATTCATAAGCCAAAGACGAAATTTAATTAACTTTGTGTACTGTCCCATATTTCCGTTTATTCGGTTTCGTACGGTCATCCAAAATTTTGGCCTCGTGTTCTACTTTGCCATTATTATTCTTGGAATATTTTAGCACGTAACGGATTCCCAAATAAGCAATGGAACAACATCAAATACTCGTCGGCTCGTTTAATTTAAAAACATCAGCACGCGAATTTGTTCACTTTGAACACACTTCTCGTATAATACTTGTGAACATACACGTTTTATAAATACAACATGATTCTATAGTAAGTAAGCCATGACGTATTTTTGCTAATTCGTTGTAACCACTGGTCACAGTGCTCACGTGCTATTTATTTATGATAATTTATTCACATGATTTGCACAATGTATATTCCGGAATTCTATTTACGAATGTTCAGCGTTATTTCTCGTCAGTTATTTGTAATCATTTTAATTAAAACTCCTCCATTTTGGGTTCTATGCAGATCTGGGGAAGATACAAACAATCGCTTTATTCAATAATTACTGAAAGATATAATTGTGAAAATATAATTTCATTCAGATAAATGTTTTTTTTTTAATTTTACTGAGACTTCAGTTTACTCTATTTTACTGTCGTTCGTCTACGAAACTGATAATCTGTCATTCGTTCAAAGCCACAAGTGCGCCATTTTTTAATATTAATGAAATTGGCTTTTTTAAAAGCAGAAATGCTGGTTCCTCGGTTGGGTGAAATAAGCAAAACAAATATTTAAACTAAAACAACTCATAAATCCTGGTATCCTCATAAATGTGCCTCTCGTTACAATTCTACAAACGATAAATGCCACTCGAAATATTTATTGCTTCACGCGAATATAATAGCTTGTAATTACTTAAACCCCGCTTATCATTAATAGTGTGAAAATATTACGTGATATTTTGCCGAAACTAAATTTGACACCAAAAATTATATCAATTATAGAGCTATGAGAACTACGATGATTGAAATGTCTAATTTTAAAAAATAGAGAGAAATAGAAAATGTGGGAATATACAGATTAAAAATAGGAGTTGTCAGCCACGAAAATACCCCATGTAAGTAATTGTAAAAGAGCTTCAAATCTTTCTTTACATTTTCGTTCTTAACTATTCCAAGCCACGCAAAGCGGATAGATTCTTACTTTAAGAAAATAAGATCGCAATAAAATACAAATCTTTATTCTGAGGATTGCATGGGAGAAATTATAGATATTATGGGTCAAAATGGACCCGGTACACGCCATCGACTATCCAGCTATCCATAGTCCAAGGTTCAATTTAATAATTTGAAGTTCTGTGTAATTACTTTTGTTTTTAAACGATTTTATTCAGCTTCGCTTCTCTGTATATTTAACCCACTTCGACCAAGAAGTTTATTTGTAGTATTTTCATCACTAAAGATCATAAACACTATTCCACATAGAACTGGGAAACTCTGCAAGTCGAGAATTCTATGAAAATGAGATTGAACAAGTAATTTCCAGATAACTTATAAATGTCCACAAAACTTACTTCGAAACCACTTAGATAATTTCCTTTTCAACGGTGTTTAACAAACACGACAAACCTTGTGCACCGATCTAATATTTCCAGTAGCAGGTATATCTCACATTGAAAGTTACAAAATATGTATTCTTTACCTAATTAAACAGCCTTTCCTATCGCGACAATGTTTGTTAATAGCGCATATTTCGATAGCAACCATATAGGTCTAATTTCAATTTTCCATACTTTCTGAATCACGTTACGCATGATGAATCCGTAATTTGACTATTTGCATGTTGCGCGCATTAACAGGTGGCGTTTGTTATGAATGTACAGCATCTGCGCTGGAATTAAACTTTCGGTAATGTAGTTAATCAAGATAGGGCCCAGCACCTATTACAGAACACCACCACCGATGCATGGTCCGTTAATTACATCTGTAAATCGATTCATTGTAAATCACTGGTATATCAGTTGCTCTCGTGTAACATTATATTACGATCGTGTTCCACTGTATTTCATCGAACTGAATAATGAAACTGAATCCATTGTTTACAATCATTTTAACAATTTATCGACAAATTCGTTTCCACCGAAAACTATTGAGCCCTTAAATTGGCAAATGGCATATGTTCAAAATTATGAAAAGTAAGTATAATAAGTATTATAAATATAATGAGTACAATGAGTATTATAAGAATAATAAATATTGTGAATAATTATTTTATTAATATAACATGTATTAATATATTATAAAAAGGGATTCAGATTCTACATTGTTACAAGATTTAATCACCAATGTGAGTATACATAGAAAGTACCTAATGATGAATCTTGCAATGAATGAACTTCTTTGCTCATTACACTAAATGTTATAGATCCTTATTTTTCTTTATTTCTTAATGTAATATATTATGATATAATATTATACAAGTTCTGATTATTAATAGTGAATTTTATAGATTATTGAAGTCAATTTTTTACAAGAAAATAATACCACAATTTATTGCAATAGTCGAACTTGATAATTACTATAGTTGCATTATTGTTAGTCGGCAATTGCTAAATATGTATTTTTTCTTTTAGAATGCGTTATGATAATTAATATTCTTTCACTATATTTTCTGAAAATAAAGATATACTATTGTTAATTCTTTGTAAAGTATTATGCGAAAGTTAATTTTCCATAAAACAGATAAATAAAATTACTTGATTTATCAACTAGGTATAGGGCACAACTGTTGGTGATAGTAAATAAAAACAGAAGAACAAATTAACCCTAGGAAAGCTTCAGGAATCTTCCACTGTCCCATATATTATTTTCTAGAAACGTTTATTACTTAACTTACTTTGTTTAATTAATTAACTATTTTGGGAATGCGTAAGCTACGCTACCACTTACTGCATAACAAATTAATAATGGAGGCAATAAAATATCGAAGTAAATACTAGTCTAAAATCTGGGGAATATAAAAAGAAAAGTCAAACTTATGCATATTGTTTTTAGAACAACTTCGAAACGAACTATCCATTTTCTTTACACAGCATTCATCAATAAAATACTAAATTACAATTACCCTACTTCCATGTCTGCATTACTAAAATTATATCAAAATTATATGCGATTGCCAATCGCATCTCCCAGAAATGCCCACTTCTTTCTTTTTATTCCTAAACTTATATTTCCCTATAGATGCTACAAATTCACCCAACTCAAACTTGATAAAAATTTCAACTCCGAAGGAGCCTGGAATGACCCCCGAAGTGAAACTCAGTTCAAGTCGTCGTATGTAAAAATTTCAAGACGCTTCCAACGTCGACGTGGGTCCTGCGATTAATGGACCATTTCCAAAAGTGTGCAGTTTGCATTCCCATGGACTGTAAAAGCGAACGTTCCCGCTGTGAAATCCTCCAGGCTGTACAGAATTATGCGTAATCTCTAGTTATACTGTTGTGTAATGGAGTGAATAAACGAGACTGGCGACGAATTACGGGGCGCGTACATAAACCCATTACTCATTAAGCGCGCGTATCCTCGGAGTCTCGAGGATCCCTACTTGAGTGCGCGGGCCACAAGTAGATACTACGGATCCATGTACAACCATTCCCTCCCCAGTGATTATATCTGCTAATGCCTCTGTATACGCGTAAAGATAGCATCTGCCTGCCGTTATGAACAATTAACCATCACCAATAGCGATTTGTTGTAAGAAAGGTAGTTAACGCATTCTTTTCGTCATTCAAATATTATTAAATAGTTGGTTACGAGAATTTGCAGATAATGACTGCTAACTGCATGCACCATTGCAGAGTTCTGCGCGTGACGTTTAGTTAATAGGATAAACAATCAAATTGTCGAACATGGAGCTTAATCGTTTGGAAACAAGTATCTGTCACCGAGACACGAGATCAATTAGTGGCCATTTTGGTATTTAAGTTGAATATATTTTAATTATTTATTATACGATTTTTTATGACGATATGATATGAAGATAGATAACAAGTAGTTTGTCCTCGTGGCTAGAAATGATTATCTTATGTCATCTTTAATTAATATCTTGGTTGTACATTTTTCTTTTATCCTCTGGGTTCTACACTCTGACAGAATAATCCTGACAACATATTCTTCACCACATCTATACTATCATATCGAAACGACTTATCCTCAGCTTCAAAATAAGCCGAGCAGCTTATGAACAGCAGAACAGCAGAAAAAGATTTAGTCTAACAAGGAAAGTATTTTAGGTGTCCGCCTCCGATCATTTTGATTTTTGGGTATGTTATAGAGGACCGAAAAATAAGAAATACGTGTTTTTTTATTTTTCTCCGTTTTCATATTTCGGGGGTGAAAACTGCGTTCAAAGTTATTATGTATTATTTAAACAAATGGACTTTTTGAAAATCTGGTGAGTCATATTTCGCATTCGAAGACACAAAATTTGTCTATTGACACTATTCCCCTATCTCTAATAGTTCTCGAGATATTCCACAAAAATGATTTTTCAACCCTAACTTTGAACGCAATTTTCACCCCCCAAATATGAAAACGGGGCAAAATAAAAAAACACGTATTTCTTATTTTTCGGTCCTCTATAACATATCCAAAAATGAAAATGATCGGAGGCGGACACCTGAAATACTCTCCTCGTAAGTGGAGAGACTGATAGTTCCATATTATAAAAACTATTGACACTCTTTGTCCGTGAATCGTGGGGCACTAACTGAGGGATCTAATGGTGGAGCGACCACGAACTAAAAGTGTTCGACTACTTCATCTTGCTAATGCTGCATCACCCAAGTGGAAAGTATTCTTGGAATACCAGGACCAGTAAAACTAATTTGATAATGTGTTCCTACGTCAACACCGTACGTAGAAGTATTTATTTATTTATTTTTGCCTTTTTTAACGCAACATAACAAGTGGGTAAACGTAGACCCCGGCAGTCGCCCTAGTATTAGAATCTTGGTAACTAGCCAAAGTGAGTTGGACAAATGAGTAACGAATTTCCACCGGGAGGTGAAGTTCGAATGACTAAATCAATAGCCCGCGTGGAAAGCGAGTGGACGTGTTTCTCTTGATTCGCGGAAATACGCGGCTGTCGGGATCGATCATCGCACTAATTCGGCATTAATCCAATGAAGAGACGATAAAATCCACTCTAATGCCGCTGTATCGTCCAGACCTTTGCCGCTCGGCTCCATCGAGAGATTCCATCCTGAAGCAATTAAAGCTCGTCATCGTAGTGTGACTTCGCCGTTCTTCCAGCGCTAGCCGTGGCCGTCACGGCTATTTAATAGCGCTCTTAACGTCACGGCCCTCGGCCGTCTGTCAACTAATTCCCGCAGTGGAGTAACTATTCGACTGGGCCGGCGGGACCTCGCCTGTTGCCGCCGAGCCGCGCGCCGCTACGCATTGTCGAACGGATCCAGATAAGGGAAGAATTTCCACGGGGAAAATCGTAAAAAGAGTCTCGACGTCTGGCGGAACGAGGCTACGCCCCCACCTCCTTAAAGGCTAACGATAATGGTTGTTTAGCAATTAAGAAAATGGAAAGTAACGATTTCACTTGAACGTTACAGTGGGCGGAACACGGCTGCACTTAGAGCGTTATTGAACGCTATCGCGTAACGAAATATTGCAGACTTATTAGCGGATGTGTTCAGGTCCAGTTCGCAACATAGAGTTTATATGTAATTAGCTTCCCGTGGTTCAAGCAGCGCGTGTAATGAGTGTACTGAGTTCAAGTTTTGGGCTGTAACGTAACTTCAATTGTTAATTGACCGAGCCCACGCGCTGATAACATTAATTCTTTAAATTAAACATTTTTTCGGTCGAAAATCTAAAACATTTTATTCATTCCTATATATATACCTTAGAATAAGCTTTTGAATTAGATCGTGATCTTGTTGTAATTTAAAGTTGAAGACTTTGCAGGAACAAGGGGCATCTCGAAATGTATTAATTTTTGGAAAGCTTGTAAAACCAGTGTTAAACATATGGTCAAAGGATTTTACCCACTTAAAATCTACATGCTAACGCAGCCTTTAGTACTATTACTAATACCTAAGCAGAAATATATTTTCTCTATGGCAGAGTGAATTTGAAAATTTTTAAAAATCATAGTGAAATATGCTCCCCTCTTTCACGAAATCCAGATAGGGTGCCAGTACTAGCGTCCTTATAACTTGGGACTGGATTATCGGATCTGCCTCGTGCACCAATCTATTCAGAATATTTTTTACATTCAATGCTATCAATAACTCGATTTCAGCAAATTATCCAGCTGCCTCCTTTTTGCAGCAGAGTCTTTAATTCTTATCTCCTGCGAGATGTAATAGTAATAAGAAGTCAGACATATACCTACACAACTTGCCATTTGGGATGGGTCTGAATGGGCCCTTCATTCGCCAGCCTTTAATTCATGCGTTTATAGAGAAAAATAAAGAGAAAAATCTCTAATTTATTGCGCGTAGTTGGAACTGTAAGAGTGAATCCTTAAGAAATGTAATAATTCTTATTAGAAAAATCACGGAAGATAGCCACTAGCATAGTCTTGCGACACTAATAATAGCTGACACAAATTTGTATAAAATAATAATAATAATTATTGTAAAAGAAAATAATATAATGCCTGATCACGTTAAAGGTGATACAGCGATTTGATTCTAGAAGAAGAATTAGTATATACAAGAATTATTTCCCAAAAAAAAAACACTCCTAAATAACGACGGACGTTTCTATCGTAAATTGATCCCATTAATCCTTCACGTTACAATGCCGTGCAGAGTGAATGAGGAGAAAGACAGAACTTTTTCCACGGACCTAACATCACAGATTAATCTCATTATATCTCTCCTGATCATAACACTATAAATCACGATGAAGGAAGCCTCGATACTTTCTCTTCACGGGATCGTGCGATACTAAGAAGAACAGCAAAAAGATTTGCTATAGGCACTCGTAACACGATCGAACAGCCATAGACCTGGGGAAACACGTAGCCCGCAGGCTGTTCGCGCCAACGACTGTTTTTACTTTGGCCGTTCGCCTCTTTTTTTGCCGACGTAGGGCCGGATTAATCGACACTTGCTCGATCGCGCTCCGAGCACCTTGTAAACAGAAAAATTGCGATCTCGGCACTTGCCACGATCAACGATTCTGTCCGCCTCAATCTCGAACGGGTTGATCAAGCGTAATCAACACCGCGGATTCGTTTGCCGAACTGCCCTATGGTATACAGCTACGGTCAATTGATGTCCTCGGGTTATTGGACGACGGTGTATGGCCATCGATTTCATCTCTGACACCGAGAAGGGCCTTGTGCCGAATGGAGGCACCGTAGACGATTATCCATCATTAAAGGCATGCGATACAATTTACGCGGGATATTAATATAGGCGGGTGGATCGTGTTCCCCCGTCGCAGTATAAACGAACGAATCGTGCCACGTCAGCTTACGGATAAATTGAATTGTGATTACCGATGATGGCTAGTGGATGAAAGGAAAAACTATGCGGGGTATATAGAATTCCGCGAGGTGACTGAATATTGAAACACTGTTGAAATAATAGAAATTAAACGTAACGTGGGAAATGGTGAATGGACCCTCGGGATTCGTGCGATTGCCTCGATCGAATCACTTGGAATTGCGCGAGCACACGATGGAAGAGGCAACTCTATGGGACATGGCGTACAGGGTGCTTTATCATATGCGGACATAACTGTGAGGATGGATTTATTGGAAGCATGCGTTTTTATTAAATACGTAGAATTATAAGAATGAAATTGAAAGACGAAAGAGGAAAGAGTAAAGAATGACGAAATTGTAAAGTAGAATATTGTGTAAAGTCTGTTGCTATTAACGCTAAACGTACCGGCACTTTACATATTTTTGCAAATTGGATGTAGGCAGAGATGGGCAAAATTTTTATTCGAATACAATTTCGAATAACGAATAAAAGTTAAACAATTATTCGTCATTCGTTAGTTGATCCGAATTATCTTTATTCAAAACCTTGCGAATAATTTTTTTAACTTTTGTTCGTTATTCGAAATTTTATGTAAGCAAACATTTTACCCACTTCGGGATAGAGCTTTGAGATAATAATAAAAGAATTATATATTTTAATTTTTACTTTTAACATAAAAATAAAAAATAATAAATAATATTTCTTCTCCGTGTTAAGAATTTAGCCCTTCACTGATTTCCGAACACTTCATTTATGTTATTTATTTCTTTCAATAACTTTTTCGTTAAATGACGACATATTTGGGGATAAAACTTAGAAATATAATAAAGCAGTGGAAATAATATATACAACTAAATACTAAGTATTATAACATTTGTTCACTTCGATGTTATCTCTGAGACTTTCAAAATGATACTGTCTTCTGATAAATTATTTTATAAAAGGACGTTAATTAATCAACCGGGCAAATGACCAGTTGCGGTAGATGAGGGAGACCATACACGTTTCTCATCGAAAAGTGAAACAAAAGGGAGGATAAACTAGAAAAATTGATTAATCGAATAATATAAGAATTGTCATAAAGTAAAATGAACGAAAGAAACAAAAATCAATGCAGAATTTTGAACCGAATTTTAAAACCGGTCATTTGCCCAGGTCTGACACGGGATTTAGCGCAAAAAGGAATAAAGAGAAAAGTTTGACGATCTTATCTGTTCGTGTTTCTGAGTCACAGATGTTTCTATATCTGCATAAGTCTCATCATACCTATAGAATCTGAGCTGAGCTGGTGTCGCAACTTCATAGAAGCCAATTCTCAGAAGCGATACTCAGAACGGTGATATTGGGTTGCAATGCAAGTTTCCCAACGCCATCTCATTGATCTTCTAATGTGTTTGGAAGTTCTAAGTTTCATTTTGTTTCACTGAATATCTTTCTCAGTACGCTGGCACAATCTATGAGGCATTGAGAACAGAAACGGACTAAACCATATTGAAAAAAATTAATTCTTCTTATTTTGTATGATTAGTGCAGCCTACTAACTCAATTGCGTGAAAAATGTGGGTTAGTCCGTTTTTGCTGTCAATAGCATTATAGTGGGCATGAAGAAAGTGTTTACAAATAATAAAATCGTACGTGAGATGTAAAAAGTTGGTAACAAACAGCTGATGGGCATCGATTACACCATGTAGCTCGGTTTGTAACGAGAATCATTGAAACTGAAAAGCTTCTGTACCTCGAAAACAAAATCAAATTAAAAAACTTTTTTAACTATTTCTGTTAGTTAAACCCCCCTCCTTAAAGTTGTGCCCATGTTTTGTGGAGCACCCTGCACATGTGTACAATACATATATCTCTACGTACGATCAGAAAAAAAAGGTAACAAAATCAGTTTGACCCTCTTTTGCGATGGAAACGGCAGTGTTACTAAATTTAAAGTCAAATTAATTAACAATCGAAGTATAGTTGAATACTAGAAGCGCGAACACACGCGTCGACGGCTTTATTTGCACTCTTCCATGGAACTTTAGCGGGAGAACCTCGTAACAAAAGGGATCAATCATTTACCTCGCTCGATTTCGACGCGAGAAAATTTCTTCTTCGCCATTGCTAGTGACATAAAGTGTCACGTATTTCCGTCGATGTTTTAGAAAACCCGATTGCGCGAGGATAGTTTATGATAGTGTATATGCTGATCGTGTCAGGAATCGAATATAAGCATCAGAATGTTTTCATTTAATCGTTTCGTATTTCTCGCAATGGTGACGCAAAAAACAATTACATAACTCTAGCAGATATAGAAAATAGAGGACGGTGGATCACCTGAATTCAGTGATAATTTCAATGTGATTAGTTAGGGTGAGCTGTTTTGAGGAATTTTAATTGGAATTTTAATTAGAGCTCTCAATTGGTGACCCGCATTTACGGCCAGGACACGATATCTACTGGGATTTGCTATTTCACTCAGCACGTCGAACAAATTCAACAGATATTCATCAGTGATTCGGATGAAGCTCGATTGATCTACGTAATCAAATTCGATGGGAATAATTTTATTGCAGAGACTAAAATTCTAAAATTTTTCTCAGGTCTCCCTTTTGAACGTGTTCAGAATTTAAAACTTGTGTGAATATGCTGGAATCAGGTCGAAAATCAGACGACAGACCTCGCCATGTTTGAATAGCTTCCCAATATGTGATCGCAATCATTGCCGATCGATTAATACATTTCGATTTTAGGATAGAAATAATTACGAAAATAATTTGATACAAATTTTCAGTGGACTGTAAATAATTTCTGCGGTTTGACTAAACTCTTTAAATAATTTTTATTCCTTTTTCATTTCGGGGAAATTAGATTGAAACAACCCTCGCAAGAGTGGCTTTTTAGAAATTACCTAAATGTAAAGCTACTTATGCTGCTTATTAGTATTTATTAGCATTTCCGATCAGCTTATATAAAAGCTGATTTTGCTTTGTGTAGGAATGAAGTTATGTTGTGTGTCAAAAATTACAGGACTAATCTTGAAAATTCATTTAACAAAAAGGACACTAATAAATTTGAAATCTCAGAAACGATAATCTTAAGAAAAATAATTTTTCTATTACAGTACCCCCTTTAACCTGAGCAGTCTCTATTTTCCCTCACTTTTACGTAAATTAAAAAACAACACTACTTAATATAATATTCAAAGTCTCGTCTCATTGGACTTTCAAGATATCTTAATATATAAAGCAGAAAACTTGTATTTGCTTGTGTGATTGTCTGTCGCCTAAAAACTTTCGAATAATAAGCTCTGGGATCACGAAATGTGCCTCAGTTCATTATGCCTGACTAATCCAGATGAATATGTCCATTTCCCAAAAAAAAAAACAAAAATTTGTTTTTTATAAAATCAGAATATAAATTTCGGGCGAAGCCGAGTAATAAAGCCAGTACTTCATATTCGAAGAAAAACTTACAAACGGCAAAGCAGATTTTATTTTTAACTTCGATGCGCAAAAAAGAACAGAAAAGAAACTGTTTAATTTGAGGTGGGATATTATTTTCTTTGTCGTATTCATCAACATAACTCAACTTACAACGCTTTTCCCGCGAATTTACTGTATTTTTGACATACATACATATACCATTACGATCTCCGGTAAAAGTAACGGGAAGCAATGTAGGAAATGTTAGCGAACTTATCTCGTTTTTACCAAAATTTGACTTATACTCGTTTCCCCGCCCACCAGAGATATCTCCCTTTAAGGTACCCCACCTTGTACACATTCGAATGTATCGACAATAAATTTAACGACAAGAAAATGACTGCCGCCTTAAATATTTTTTAATGTTCGAAGCATAACTACTAATCGAATTTGATTTAATTTTAACCGCACCATAACACAATAAAAAATTACACTTGAACCTCTGAAAATCTAATATAACTCGTACGTTTTCCACGGCGTTGTAAGTTTTCATATCGGACCTAAGAATGGAGAAGCATTCCAAAGCCAAAGTTATTTGCTTCGTAGGGATAGATAAACAAGATCTATGGGAGGATTCGTTCTTCGAGGCGTGACAGCTAAATGTCCACGAGAAATCGGGCCATTGTCGATGACGCCAACAGTCGGGCTTAATGTATTCGGTGGGAATGACTATTGCAGGGTCGGCGCCCCAAGAAGTTAGCGTAACTGCGAAAAGATCTGCCTACGAAACGCGCGTAACAGGTACCCAACGCGTGGGCTCGTCCTTCTATCGATGTTATTAACATACTAACGACGGATTTTCGCAGGGATGCGTGACATTTTTTAAAATAGGTGTCCGCGTGAATAGTAGCCGCCATATCGCGATTTAACGCTCCAAATATCAAAAACAGGTTGCAACCTTTTCGCGCGGATTGAACGCTTCCGGCTCATATACTTACATATGTGCTGTTTCAAGGGGTTGGGATTGCTTTTAACAGGGCCACGATGGTTTCGAACTCAATTATTTCAATTGAAAGTGAATTAGTTTGATATGAAATTTTGAAGTAGGAATGATTTAATTCTGACGATTTTGTTTACCACTTTCGTCGTTTGGAACTACCTATTACTTCAACAGATTGATTTACAAATGCCCACTGGCTCCGTTTTTATTATCCTGTTTTGTATGAAACTGTTGTTTGTATGTCGTTGGAAATTCGATGGTAGGTACATATGGCACTGTATCTTCTGCGAGCTCCATATTAAGATACCGCAAATATTAAGAACAAAAATTTGGATACAACTTTTGTCCTCAATTTTGCATATTCGAGTGCAGTTGAAAAGAGATTTGATACATTTAAAGATCGAGGTTTGAAAATAGATTCATTTATCATTCAATTATGAAGAAAGTTTATCATTATTTGAGTTAATTTAAATTCTAATGTGCTAATCTACTAAGTAATTTTTAATTTCTATTATAATCCCCATTTGCTTAAAAATTTAAAATCATTCTTATGCCATCCAGAACGGTTTAAAAACTTTACTTATTAACTAGTATAAAATAACTTTTTGCCCAATAGATTTCACAGAAAATGTTCGAGCTGATATATTCAACAGTACTTTAATTTAAAAAAATGCTAGGTATCGGTATTTATTTGACAAAAAAATAACGGTTTCGATTGTTAGAGATATTTACTTACAATTAAATTGACATTAATGGTAAAGTTTTGAGCTTAAGGGCCATAAAATTCAAAGTAAATTTCTTTTTATTCCTTGATCAATTAGATTACGCAGAGTTGCTTTAGAGGACAAAGCAAGACCAAAATATTAACAATTTTTGTGCAATAATGGATATAATGTTATTTTAGATCTTTTTAAACCTTTTTTCGAATAGCATACATGGCAATAAAAAGCAAAATTTGAACTTGAAAGTCTAAAAGGATTTTGCTTTACAAGCTGAAATATTCTGATAATACATTTTTATTCTTCCAATTGATTCCCAAAATTTCCTATACCTTTCTCCGAAGTTTCGACCAATTTAACTATCTTGAATTATTTACACAGAATATTTACTCGTTTTAAAATTATCACCCATTTGATGCATATTAACGAATGTACAAACGCCAACGTGCCATTATAGAAAACCGATTGTAAAAATGGCGAAGATAACTTCATTTGAAACGTAGACATTCATTAAACGAAGCAAAAGGAAAACCAGTTATTACGATTTCTTCGCACTTTTTTCTGTTTCATTAACGCCCGACACAGTAATTAAGTAACTTTATTCTCACGACGGAAGACAGGGCAGCAAAAGATTCAAGAATAATTTGATTAATTGTGCCTGTGAAAGAACTTGTAAATTAGAAGGGAACAGAGATAACACCCCCTTTCATCCCTCCCTTGGCAACCTACAGGACTCTGCGCCACCTACGTTGCTTCATCAGTTAATTATTGAAAAACGTAAGTAATAATTGAAGCATGCCGCTTCATCAAACGTCAATATAAGATTGCTTTCATCGACGAAAGGACTTTAATTAAAAGATAAGTACAAAGAAGGGGATTCATTGATTATATCACTTGATACATCCGTAGAAATCTGATTAAATTCATACTGGGACGGTCAACTATCAATTTCTAATTAAGACTCGCCTGTGCTCCTTATTTTTAGTGATTGCATTTGATATGTCCCAGCTGTATTCACTGTTTTAGACGTATAAATTGTGAGAATTTGTAAAATTTTATTGTAACAATTCTAATAACAATGTTCATACTAAAATATTAAAAATGTGGAAATATTATAAATATTTTAATACTCACGTGCATCTCTCTCCAAGTACTTTGGCCTCAAAATTGATTTATGAAGTTCGATGAATCAAATTCGGTTTTATCACTGGTAACTTTCGAGATTTTCACGTTGGCTTCGGTTTTTTAATGGAAATCAATTTTTACCCTAGTGAAATAAAATCGTGGGGCAGGATATTTCATCGCTTTTCAGCGCACATTTCGACGCTTGATTCTGTATTAAATTGATTCATATCCTGTTATAATTTTATTTAAAGTGACATATCGCGACATAAAGTGCTACCACTGTAGCCTCGCCTTTACTCTTTTTGTCTACTCTCGTAATAAAGAGAATTAATAATAATAATAATAATATTACCATCGTAATTGCGGTACAAGATAATAACAATTTTTTGGTTTTTAGTACATTTTTGATCAAATTAAATAAAATCATTTAACATGAAATTTTTCTTATATGTATATTTTTTTATTATTTACATTTTAGTGTTTCAGTTTTGCAATTAAAAAAATATGAGAAATTGAACTACTTGTACGTGACGGAACATTCCTCGATAAATTGTGTATTTACGAAAATCGCGATGTTACTAATTGTAAGTAATTGTAAATAGGCGACTTTTTATCGTTTTCGAGACGAACGCGAAAGGTTGATTTCAAGTCAATTGGATTTGTGGTTACGGGTTAAAATTGTAGGAGGTGCAATTTTTCACCCCCTCGGAGATGTTATTTTTTAATTTTTGTATTACCATCGTAACTATACGTACACCTGCAAAGTTTCAAGTCTATTGTATTGGTGGAAGTGGGTTAAAATTGAGTTACAAGATTTTAACCAAAGAAACAAACCGACAAAGGAGTGAATCTAAATAAAATTATTAAATAAAAAGATATCATCAAAATCGGCCCATATGCGGAGTCAAACATAAAAAAAATACAAACGGGTCGAATCTATAACCTCTTTCCTTTTTGAAGTCGGTAAAAAACAAATTCAACGATGTATGTGGACTTTCAGCTGACCTTCAACACAAAACGATCACGTGCAACTTTGTACCACAACATACTTTCAGAACTTTGTATCGAGGGAGATATGTATGTAATTAGGTGTCCGACTTCTGGTGGACCACCCTGTATATTTTAATGTTCTATGCCGGGATACCTTGTCGTATATAATAGTTTATAATTAATATATTTTCAATCGCACACCTACGCACAATTTGACAGTGACGCGCCATCTAGCGACAACAAATGCTAGAAAATGCAGCTACCAGTAACAGACCGGAAGAAGGTTCGAAACTATGGTTATCCAATGAATTGGTACACATTTCTTACAGCAGATGGACCAAACAGTCTTTAAGCCAGATTAGTTAAACATTTTCTAATTTATGTACACACGCGCGTGTGCGTGTATGATAACCTATCTCTGGCACTAGTTCTTACTATTTTAATAGTTATGTGAGGCATTGTTGAGAATATATTTAGCCCAGAGTTAAAGATTTTCATGTCTCCAAGAATATGGCGAAGTCTAACATGACAAATGATTCCGTTAATCTTTCAAACTTGGAGAAAGAGCGAAGAACAACTGACAGGGCGCCTTTTCGTCATTTGAAAATTACTGACGCCCACATTTTAGACACAATAGAAGGCAGAGAGATATGCAACCAATGTTACAAGTCGCGGAAATTTTTCTGCTATAGCTGTTGTTTACCAGTCATCAGTGAAAGATACTTCCCAAGAGTAAAGGTACTATAACTGATCTAATGCATCTTTTGTTTATATTTTCGCGGGCGCAAGTAAATAATTTTGTCTTCAGTTACCAATCAAGGTCGATATCATTAAGCACGCACGGGAAATCGATGGGAAAAGCACTGCGATTCATGCAGCTGTGCTTGCACCTACCGATGTGAGAATTTTCACGTATCCAGATTTCCCAGAAATATCAGACAAGGAAGAGGTATAATGGCAAAACGTACTGTAATTCTGTTGACTTCTTGAAATTTTAATTTAGCCCGAATAACATTATCCCTTAGACTATATTAATTTTTCCTAGTCAAATTGGTGTAAGCGTTGAGTCCCTCTTTGCAAAAGAGGGTAAACAAGATAACGAAGTAAGCGTGCAAAGGATAGAGAATGCGTTTCCTATAAAAAGAGCTATTTTTATTGATAGCACATGGCATCAGACGAAAGCTATCTATAAAGATCAAAGGTTACGGGGTAAATATATAAATTAACAATATTATCAATTCGCGAGTAATATAATTTCCATGCGCATCAATGTTCTTCCATAATATGGAAGTTCCGAAACAACGTATGCCGTTAATTCGCAGATCTGAAATGTGTGATATTGAAGTCAAGAATATCCCAATTTTGGCGCCATCAGAAAAAAAGTCCACGGTGGTATTTAGCTACGATCGAAGCTATTCACCAGTTTCTAGTAGAGTTACATACATGCGCATTCGGCGCAGTAGAAGGGTACGCGGATAGAGAAAATTCTGATGCAAGCCTAATTAAGGAAAAAGATCATGTGGAGAATGATCTGCACCAAAGTACAATCAAGTCATCGACGATAGAACAGGAGTACAGGGGTCAATACGATGATCTTTTATATTTTTTTAAGTATATGTATGAAAAGATTCATACCATGTATGACCATGATAAGTTGCGGGCATGCAAAAGGCCATTATTGTAATTCGTAATTCTGTGATAATGATTTCTTTTATAAGGAAATATTTAATGTCTAGTATAGTTCTATTAATAAAAAAAATGAAAGTAATATTAAAATTGTTCATTATTTAATCTATAATAATTTAGTACACCAACTAGTTACAGTAAGTAGTTTTGTGAATATACGATAATCCGAGTTATATTAATTACTTCTAATTTCTACTCCGAAATACATGCAAAATATTAAAAGCCGCAGGTATCAAATTATTTTCACCCGAAAGTGGATTAAATCGAACCATACTTCTCGTTAAAATAAGTACATATGTATTATGTTAATCTTTCTCTTGCCGTTACCACAATCGGCAAGTTAGGAACAGTATTACCACAAACCAGGATACTATGCAGGCTAGCAAACTTGTAAACCTCCGAAGTGGCATCTAACGCGTAACGGAAACGATATTTCTCGTACAGAGGTGGGTGACCTAATAGGTATTCCCAACAAACTCAGCGCGAAATCGTTACCTATTTCTGGGTTAAAATCCCACTCGATCCCCCAAGATAAAAGCGCTACCGCCAATTGAAACTAAGAAGCTCAACAATATTCGCGAAGAAAGCAAGGGCCGGGGATCGCGCGGCTGCACCGCCGTTCGCGAGTCGTGTAATTTTTCGCATTGTTTATCGCGGCTGGAAAATAAACAATCGAGGGCGGGGAGTGGGCACGGTGCGTGGAACGCTCCCAAACAGGGGAGGCAGCACGGTGGCTCGCGAATAGAGCTGGCAGTGACGTCACAGCTTCCTCGCCTCTTACGTTCCGCGACCCGCGGTGGCCGTCGCCGTCAGCCGTCTGCGATGAGTTTAGTTTTGAAAACAAGAGGGTGCTCGCCGCTCGCTGGCCGCGCTCGCGTCTGAACGAAAATCCCGAGCCATAGTTAAAGCCCGACGGCACGGAAGGCTGTGCCGTGCTCGTGTCTCGCGCGTGCAACTCGTCCCCGGTCCGGTATTTTCTCCGTTCGCAGGGAAAACGTGACGAAAAAATGGACGCCCTTCGCGAGCAAGTGATGATCAATCAGTTCGTGCTGGCCGCAGGTTGTGCCAGGGAGCAAGCGAAACAGTTGCTGCAGGCGGCACACTGGCAATTCGAGGTAAGCGAGCTTGCCTCTCCGCATCTTTCTCGCCGCGTACATCCAGAAGTTGGTCGTATTTACATGCTCGCACCGCGGCTCGATACACTGCTACGTAAACAAAGCAGCGAAAATGGCCGACCGAGCCGAGCGTACACAGGCGGTACTGTCGCCGATCCCACCGGGAGATACTAACCGTGTCCCAGCGAAATCAATCGGGCAGATTAATTTAATTCACCCTGCCCGACCACCGCGGCCGATTGTCACGTACGTTGCGCTTTGATATTCGATCGATTCGTAACAGTTACGGCTCGTAATAGCTTGCCAGTCAATGAGCACGTCTACTACCGCACAGGATGAAGTCCATTCATAAAAATCATACGATGTTACTAAGAGGTTCTGTTCGGCATTCGTTGCGACCAGTGGGATCGCTAGAGTGGCCCGTCAAGGTTATATGTATAGCGGCGTGATCGCTTGAGGATTAACAAGTTAACCACGGCTTCTGTTTGTTTTCATTTACACGCGAGGGACTGTACATATTTAGACAGAAATCTAGAGACTCGCCGCCTTGGCTTTTACTCGCCAACGTTATTAAGCATGCATTCGTCGCACATAATGTTTCGTGGGCTTAAAATAGCACCGCTTGTCTGTATCGTGGTGCGATTTCTTCAAACGGACCTGGCCATTAACAACGGCAACAATTCTGACATCGCGTGTGCACCGTTCGCCAGCAATAATTATCGTTTCGGTGCAAACTTTCCAGGTCTATCGATCTACGGATTATTCGTTTGTACTATTTCAAGCCGCTTTTTAGTTTATCTAAATCAGATTATATTCTGGTCGTCCAATATCTACCGTGTGCTTGCCCGTTGGAATAACATGTTTGCGCGTAACATTCACAAAGAAACAGTTGGTGAATTAACCTGTAACAATTACATACCTTAGGACCGGGGGCTGTTCATTGAAACTGCAAAAGAAAATAGACCGCCAGGCAGAGTCTGTGAATCGTTGCACTCGATGTAAACAAATGCCAATGTGTATGCAGCGGCGAAACTCCCTGACACCGTGATTTATTGCACGTGTATAGGGTGTCCCGTAAATACATAGAACCTTGATTTTTTTACATAATCGAGGATGAAAATATATGAAACGCGCACGCGCACATCATTCCAAATTCATAAATACGTACAGTATAACATTGTAAGTTAGTGTCATTAAAAAAATTTTATTTTTAAATAGAATAATATATTACATGAAATATTCAATTTTTCACCACATTTCCGCTCGAAACTTCATCCATTCTTCGTAAATTTAACGAGATCCACACAATCAAATTTAATTCAAACACGTATACATATCAATGAAAATAGTTGTCCCGGAAAATAACAGCTCGCGCAGCAACATTATCTTCTAAACTTTCGATTCGTAATTATTTCAAAGGGACCACCTTTTGCATTCATATAATGTATTCTGAGACACCCGGTATATACCACCGCTCACATTGTGTCGCGTTAGTGTCAGTAGTGTTCCTCGAATCGTCCGTCGAATATTGCGACATCCTGTCCGTCTTGACCGTTACGTTTTTCTGAAGGCACAGACGATTTTTGAACGGCAACCTTAGTCCAATTACTCACGCTTATTCGTATCAAAGTTTCGCCGATTAATGCGACCTATGCTTTCACCTTATTCCATGACTGTCAATAGTATCCTGAAACGACGGATAAAAATAACGCACGGTAAAAGTCTCGCGTCATCGGAAATAACAACGAAATAGAATGTAAACAGAATGCCCGACACACGCTCACTGTTTTCCAGTCGATCGTCCAGCCGACCGATACGGTCGTTTTATTTCTCCTGCCTGCTATCCGAAATCCGCGAAGTTTACGTTCCACGTACTTTCACGTGATAATATGCACGTTGTACACAATGCGGTCAAGAACCTGCGCCTTGCCTTTCGACAATTAGTAGTTATCTTATCCGTGCCGGGCATTATTGGTTTTCCTTGGTAAACCTTCATATTTCTGATTGCGGAGAATTCGGAGAGTAAGTGGAGCACGAAAACGACGCTCCTAAGTAGCCGACTGAATTAACACGTTCGTCGCCGAGGCGTTAGGGTGTTTCGCTTGGTCGCTCGAAACCCGTTATAGTTGGTTCTCCTTATTCAGAACGCGAACGAGTTGCAAAACCAATTTATAACAGATGGCCGGATAGAAAATTATATTTTTTATTACGAATCGTTTATACCTATTGCTTTTATGACGTTTCTGTATGGAAATATTTGTAAGGGACCAGGTGGCTTTGCTTTATAGCAGGATCGAACGAGTTGTTTGAAAATAATTAGTGACTGTTTAAGGCGATTGTTTGAAATAATATTACACAATCTTGAGTCTTTAACGCGAGGTGTAATATTGTAAAATGAGAATGTTGGTTTTGAATTTTAGCAGCACTAGTTCCCAGAGTAGTCGTCATTTCGAATATTCGTGAGAGGGGGGATGGAACTAATTTTAATCTTTAATTATTTGCAGTATTATTTCAAAAGAATGTTCTGTTACAATTTTATTACGAATCAGCGATAAATAAGGTTTCATCGAAATATTATGTACCTATTTATTAGAATTTAGAGGCACTTGTTTCTATAAAGCGAGTTTTACTCAGCTCGAGTTTCGAGTACTCGAGCGATTCGACTATCAATCGCAATTGCCGCTTCCTTCACACATATATATGCAGCTGTAAATATAACTGGATTTATGTTATAAATACTTTAGTTGAACTCAGCGGTGTCGGTCATCGATGACCAAACGTGCCGGCGAACGTGTTAATTCGTAATTAGTTCCCAGATGATATTGCGAGATTAGATTGGTTATTCTGCACCGTGTTTACGAAGCGATTGCAACACGAAGCCAGACGTTAAATTGTAATCTCGCTTGCACTTCAAATATGAAGTTTCATAAGAGCCGCAAAGGATCTTCGATATTTGTCATTCTGTTGCTATATCGTCGTTGCGTCAGCTTGCAATAATATACAGTCATCGTATTATCCTCCTCGGTAACCTTAAAAGCACCAAACGTTATCCTTCAATCAGTAACGCAAAGTTTAAAAAATATTTTAAGACATTCAACGAACAGAGAATTATAGTACTTTATTGTACGCAACATGAATTACAGCATATTAAAAGAAGAAGAAAAATTTCATTCTATTCGTCAGAGATGTTAGATGGAATATGTTTGATTTAACGATCGCACTTTCGAGTGATTATCAGAGGGAAAGTCGATATGTAGCGTCTGGAGTATTATCGGCGACTTTTTGGTCATACGCTACGCTGAACCTTTCATTTTCTTTTGTGAGAGACTCGAATGTCGATGGTACGGAAAAGAATACAGAACTGGTAACTGGTACTAGCGGGCTGCCTCGTCTCGCAAACATCGTGAACAGGGGAAGAGAGAGAATCCAGTCTGTTCGTTGAATCCTGTCTGAAAACTTTCTCTGCTCGGCTGCTAATGCGTTTAACAACAGATTACGACATGGGTTCTAATGACTACTGGCGAGTCTGCGTACGTTACCCCGGTACCTTTCCAGTCTCTGCCCCCCCCCTCTTCTCTCTCTCTCGCAGTATGTTAGTGTCAATTCGCAATACATGAGCCGCTTTCATGATCCGATGAGTGTTGCACGTACATATCTTGGATTAAAATTTGCAATAGCCAATACAATAGCATGCAGTCCAATTTTCAATTAACCTTTCTTAGTCACACGGGGTGTATCGCACCCCAGGATATGTCTTTGCCAATATTTCTGTAAATTTTTAGACCTTAATAATAAAATATCAAAATCTGGTGAATTTTAACAAAAAAATTGCTTTTATCCACGACTATTTTTTCAAATACAAATTTTAACGTATAAAAATATACATTTCTAGAAAGAGACTATTGGAGCATGATTGTATGGGTTTTATAAGCGTACAATTCTCACTCAGAAGTTGAAAGCTTCAGAAATACGAAAATGGTAACTGAAAATGGCGCTGAAATGCAATGAATCCCATGTGACCAATTTGTGATTATAAGGTGTGACGATGGAGAAAAAATAGATTTTTATTTAATTTTTAATTTCAAAATTGTTACGCTCCATAGGTACAATTTCATTTACATTTTCAGTTCCATTTTACAAATTGCAATAATCGTTGTAGATAGAAGAATATGTAAATATTCTGTTTATATTCGTCGTTATGTGTCTCTAGTTACAATAAAATGGAACTATACGTTACTTTTTTTGGGACACAGTAAGTAGTTTATCATTTGGTAAAAAAAATTATTTTACACTTCACGAGTTATAACAGAATCGGAAAATAAGTGGATTTTCAGGGGTTAATTACACTCCCTTACAGTGAATTAGGGCAGTAAACAAAAATTGCGTGATAATCAGGAGGAAATTCCCTACATATTCACAAAGTTTCAGAATTTTTTGAATTTCCGAGTTCGGACTGTTCTTTTGTTAGTATCGAATAAGAAGTGGTAATCAATATGAATGGCGAAACATGAATCCATGAGTTTTGCTTCTCGTGTCCTTCTTTCTTGTGTCAAGTCTGAAAGTCTAAGATTAACAAGTTTTTGCAACTGACCTCGCCATGTGTTTGTTGTTCTTCATTGGGTATGAGTACATGTAGAATAAACTTACATGCTGTTGGGAAACATCTAAAAATTTTATACAATATTATAACTTAACAAAATAAAATACTAGTCAGATGCAATAGCCATATTTTACAAAATCGGACAGTGGTAACTTTTTTAGTTGTTTTTCACCAGTGGCACAAAGAACTTTTCTGAAGTTCTTTAAATAATAGCACATTTAGGATAAATTTAGGATAATGTGCAATTATCAGTTAGATCGCAACACTTTTCTTACTGTGACGACCCAAATCTGTCATTGGCCTCAGAATTATAGAATGGAATAGGGATTTGAGTCAAACATAAAACATATGTATCCTTATTTTCAGCGTATACTTGGAGGGTAAAATTGAAAGAACATTCAAACACAAACATTTCCACTCTAGCACTCGCGTATATATTTCTTCAAAATTTTCGCAGTTAACATGAGAAATCTCAGGAACATCTTAAGTCCAATAAGCAGAGAATGGCTGGTTTTCTTCTGCCCAAGGTAAACTGCTAATTTCTCAGGAAGCAAATGGTGAGCGGGAAGGTACAAATTATAAAAATTAACCGCCAGTACCCGCTAGTACCAGTTACCAATACAAAGTTGCTCATCATTAATCATATACTGTTAACATTCGAGAAAACCCTTATTTAAGGCAGCTCACATCGCCGACGAGTCAGACGCTCCCTTTGTTGTTGTTTGAGGGCCTATTACATAGTGCTACTAAGCTTATCTTTTCGAGGATACTAACACATGTGCATTATTTGACCTCCGGGTCCTAAAATAGATATCTTCTCGCGCCCCACCCTATTTTATCGACAGCCACCCGGCAATTCCGTAGGAAAGCACAGAATCGACGAAACTTTAATTTACCAGGCGTGCGTAAATACAGGACCACCGTGTCGCTGTACTTACTTATAAACTCCCGCGATATTGACACTCAGGATTGGCGTTTCGCCTCGTAGTCGTTGTATTTTTAGTACCTCGCGTTTCGTATCCTATGAACCAGGAACGGGTGCCAAATATTTTTCCTTATTCCCGCGCCCTGTTCCATGGAACGTTCAATTTCGTTATTTCGACGCGACTTATCCGCGCCGGGATGCAATTACGCGCAAGCAAGTTCCCCGCTAGGTGGAAAAATAAGACCGCCCGTTATCGTTATCGCAACGGCGATCGCCAAGGCGTGTCGCTTTATCGGTGGATCCTTTGCAGAGGCCAGGTTCCAAGCTAGAGAAACGGCAGATTACGACGATACATCGCTGTGACATCTGGCAAAGTCCATCTGTTCTGTTTTTGTCGCCGTCAGTGTCTCTCATCATCAACGGGCCCCACACCTTCGTCCGTGTTCGGCGAAGGTCAACGCGGCCTGGACCACGACGATAATTCGTTCAACAAACATGTTTGTCGTATCGCTGGATATTTATGATTTTCTTCTCGATCGTTTCTTCTCTTTTGTTTACGTTGAAATAACAGCACAAGGAGGATCACTTGTGCCCGTCACCGCGTCGACGAATTCCGAAAGTTATTCACGCGCGTCTGCGCAGCCGTGTAGACCGCGAAATGACAAAACAGTGCCGGTATATCGAGCGTTCGTAAAAAATAGCGCCGTGCCACCGGTGGCAGCGTGCCATTCTCTTATTCTTGAGGCACGGCCAGAGTAAGACACTTTGTTTGCAAACAGCGTGAAAGTAACTCGCCAACGATGTTTCCCGCTAACATCGGCGTTCATATGTTTTCACCTGGCTATTAACCCTAGGCTTCTTGGGTCTTTAATGGTCCCACGCATTCTAATGTTACTCACAGTTTTCTTTGCTTCCTTCAAGTATTAACTGGCTTGTGAACTTACGATGAGAATGATAAAAATAACTAACATAAATACTTCAAAGTTATTTAAGATTATTATCGACCGGATATATGATAATACTACTACATATCTGTATTACCCAACGAATTGGTATACAGAGTGTGTCACCTAACTTTATCACCTGAAATGTTTCTGCTGTACAATTTAGAATTTCATAGAAATGTTTCCTACCAATGTTTCATAGTTTTGTGGGGGCCGATGTATAGCAACGATGATTTTATTTCAAAGGGCCTTTTGTGACCTTGTTATTGGATACCGACAAATAAAATATGGTATTCCATTTAAAAGGACAAAGTCCACCTTCGTATCTTATTAACCCCGCCCAATTGAATAAAACTATTGTTACTATACGCTGGCTCCCACAAAGTGATACTACTTCTGTAAAAAATATTTGTATGAAATTTTAAATATACCAAAAATATTTTAGGTAATGAAGTTACGTGAAACACTCTGTATGTATGTAAATAGGCATGGGTAATAACCAATTGCAGTAAACGCTATTCTGAAATGTCACAATATAAGAACGCATTTTCAAACTAATTTTATCCCTTTGCTTATATATTTCCACTTCCAAAATTACTGAATATTTTTATTTTTTGGCGACTTGAACACCGCGATCCTCATTTACAGCCTCGTGTATTATAAAAGAAAAATATTCATTTTATAACAGAATATTTCTTTTCTCTGTTATTATCTGATATACTATAAATCTGTTTAATTCGAAATTGATAAAACCTAAGTATCCGAGTGATATCAAATGGCCCCAAAAGTTAAAAGACTGTCGAAATTATCCTACAGTCACTGAGAATTGCCTTTAAATACACCCTTTAAAATTGTATCCCAAAAACGTTATTTGTTCTATTTTCTAGAACTCTTAAAACGTTCTTTGATCTATTCAATGATTTCAAATTGCTCCAAGTTATTTAAGTTACTGATATTTTCTCGCACTACTTCAGCCATCGAACCAGTCGAATTTTTTGGATTGCTCCAATTTTTTCGAGGCGCTAGAAATACACGAGTGTTCGACACGGCTTGATTACTCGAACAGCTCTACTTTAGTGGCACGTGTATCCACGTGGCAGTTAGGTCTTTCACTTTGCGTTCCGTTCTCACCAATCATTTTCATGTATAATTAATTAAAACAATCCTACGCTTATTTACACAAAAGCGCAATTGTCTGTCATTGTAAATGACATTTCAAAATACAACTTCATCCTTCTTTTATAAAAACTGCATTTCAATAGAACAAGACGGGAACCGAAAATCAGTTAAAATATAAAATTGGTAAAAAAAGTCCCATGATCCAAAGCAAAAATTGCAAATTGCTATCCAAACGATTCCGGGAATTTGATAAACCAGTTTCAATGTTCGACATATCTCGGTAACTATGATTGTGCTCCTCGATCCAAGAAAGTTCAATCAAAATTTATTTAAACAGCTGTCTCTACCTAAAGTTCTTTGTAAAAATGATGTGTTTGGTCACTTTAAAGTATTCAGTAGGACGACACGTGTAAGAGCTATTTAAAAACGCCCAACAGAAACAGCCCCCTCTTCTTTCCATTCCGCCGTTCTTTTATAAATACACGAAGCACCGTTCAAGGCAAACAAATAATTTATAAAGTTTAACGGAGGCGACTTGTTGAATGGCAGATACACGTATGCATGTCTTTTACAATTAGTATAACAAGCATCGCGATAAGGATCTCCCAGATTTTCTTAACACAAGACAATCGAGTAAGTTCTGGATCTACTTCTGGAAAGCTTCCACACATCGCAATCGCGTGATCGTTTTATCATACGATCGAATCGTTTGTTTGTTATCTTGGCGGAGGTTTGTTGACGCCAATGGCGTTTACATTAACATACTTGATTTAGCATTGTTCGCGATATTCAGTTTCTTTTGTCTTCTTTCTCGATAAAAGCATATAAGATTCATTAGGGATGGTTTATCAATTATAGTAGAACCTTGACTATGGAAACACCGTATGAAAAAATATAAACATTCATGAAATAAGAATGATAGGAGGAAAAGAAACATTTTTAAGCATTCGTTGCTACAGAAACAATTTTGAGCTGCCGTGCAAAAAGAAAGTAATGACATGGGGAAATTGTTAAGTAATTTTTGGTTTGAAACTAACATTATGCAGGATGGATTAAATGAAGTATTGACAAGAAAATTCTTTTTCTATTAATGTGATCTTTTTATTTATTTCAAGAAATATAATTTTTGCAGTCTTAAAAATAAATCACATTTGTTTAAGGCTTTTTTTGTATGTGTTATTATAAGAATTTTAAAATAAGATCGTTTTTCGTGTTAAAGTATACTCGTTTGATTATTATCTGAAGAAATCGATTATTCAAATATTACCTACATATACTAGAGATTGTAAATTTACCGACTTGTTGAATTATCGGTAATTCGGTAAAATTTTCAATCAATACCGCTTCACCGGAATTTTTTCAAGTTATTGATAATATAAGAGTAAATATTACAAGAAACATTTTATTGAAATCTAATGGAGCAATGTAAAAAATGAATACAAAACAAAAATTTGAGGGTATTTGCCGCGATTTGGTAAACCGGTTTACCGGAATTACAATCCCTATACTATACTTAAGTATTTAATACAATCGACTTTTCACTATGGAACTAGTCAGCTATTGCAATTAATGTGTCTGTCTTTGCATTGGAATTGCCAAGATAACAGTGATCTTGTATAATATGTTGACTGCTACGGCATTCTGCCATATTTTCCGTTCATTTACAGTTATTAAAATGGATAAAAATTGAGAATATCTTTTCCTGAAATAATGGATTTAATATTGTAGATCATATCTGATGCCACTAATATTGTTTAGAACTGTAAATTTAAGCGTTCATTTTTCGTAAAGATGTGACCATCACGGCACACAGTGGGCCGGATTTTAAATTTGCCGCCTTTTGGGTTTTTTTTTTAAGATATCGGAATGAAAGTTGCGCTAAAAAACAGGAAAAAATTATTCCTATCTAATGATGTATAATTTACTTTTTTAAACAATTATTTATTTATTTATTTTTTAATTTTGTTAACTTATTTGTGATAAAAAAAAATTTAATTCTGTTTATTTGATACCTTATTTAATGCCCTTTACAGTGGTGTACGCAAAATTTTGGGAAACTTTTCGTTTCCAAGTTATACGGAAAATTCGAATAATGAAGGAAAGTAGCAACAAATCGGTTTGTTTAAATTAAAGACCAGGTTTATGCGATAAATATCTTCTTTTATTAGTAACTAATATAAACAATTCGTTAAAAAATATTTTTATATGCATTAACGAAAATGGCGACATTTTTTAAATTTGATTGGGGATATCTTCCAAACGCCGAAGAGTTCCACTTTGGGACCAATTGCAATATTTTCAGCACGCTTTCCTCTAAATAATCACGTATCGATCATTTCCCCCCTCGTCCCACTGCTCAAATTATTAGTGTTTAAAGTTATCAACGTTCAGTCAGTCCGTAGGGTAAAGGTGGGTTGCGTTGTGTTCATGTTTGCAATATTAATTTCGGAGCTTCATTGTCTAAATTTTGATTTTTTTTAGTAGATGATCTTATTCGCATACTAGATATATAAGGATCGGACGTTAAAAGTAATTTATATAGTATGTCTTCGTTTGTTGCTCTTCTTTATTTTAGGTTAAATTGAAAAAATGCATTTGCTCTTGTTTTTGTTACTTTCTTTTCGTTGTTTTCTGCGAATGAGATTGTCTACCAAAAAATTCAGAATTTAGACCCAGAAGCTGAGGAATTAATATTGCAAACATGAACATAACAACGCGACAATAGGGGCATATTGCAAATATATTAATAATAACATCTCTGTGATCATGTTTCCCTTCTGCTCAACTATCCCACCTTTACCCTACGGACTGACCGAACGTTGATAACTTTAAACACTAATAATTTGAGCAGTGGGACGAGGGGGGAAATGATCGATACGTGATTATTTAGAGGAAAGCGTGCTGAAAATATTGCAATTGGTCCCAAAGTGGAACTTTTCCGCGTTTGGAAGATATCCCTAATCAAATTTAAAAAATGTCGCCATTTTCGTTAATGCATATAAAAATATTTTTTAACGAATTGTTTATATTAGTTACTAATAAAAGAAGATATTTATCGCATAAACCTGGTCTTTAATTTAAACAAACCGTTTTGTTGCTACTTTCCTTCATTATTCGAATTTTCCGTATAACTTGGAAACGAAAAGTTTCCCAAAATTTTGCGTACACCACTGTAAAGGGCATTAAATAAGGTATCAAATAAACAGAATTAAAATTTTTTTATCACAAATAAGTTAACAAAATTAAAAAATAAATAAATAAATAATTGTTTAAAGAAGTAAATTATACATCATTAGATAGGAATAATTTTTTCCTGTTTTTTAGCGCAACTTTCATTCCGATATCTTAAAAAAAAGACCCAAAAGGCGGCAAATTTAAAATCCGGCCCACTGTGCGGCAGCCAACGTTTAAATAAAACTCGTTGTGCACGTAACTTGTAAGCAGCCACTACGCAAAAGAGCATTTTCTCGGAAACTTTGTACAAGTTTCTAACAATATGTATGTACACACGTTCCTGCAATTCTAATGGGTAAATAAGCGAACGTAGACCGCGGCGCGTCACAATCCTTCTTGGAAGTGGCTTTCAAGCTCCGCGAAACCGAGAATGTCGCGTGTACGCGAGAATCGGGCACGAGAATTGTGTGTAAATTTCCGTTGTGGCAATTGGGTCGATTAAAAGCCGCTGTTGATTCGCGGTCGGTAAACTTTCGCGCGATCGTCCAGATCGGCGATAAAACCAGCTCTTATTAGAATACCCGGGCCTGCAATTTAGTCGGAGGGCTCGAGGAAATGTGGTCGCATTAAGGCAAGGTCCCATTTGCGCAACTGCGCGCCCTGCACGACTTCTTCGACCGTTCGAAAGGGTCGATTTTATGAGTTCGCGCGCACGAAATGGGCCAACGTGACACTCCGCCAGTCGCGCACGTCGAAAACAGTGGATAGACTAACCTTCTTCTACGCATCTTGCTTTGTGTTTGTATCTGGGACACCGGGGCTGTTCAGTTCAGTAGCGGAAACAAGGATTTCACACTTCGCCGTCACCGAACCCTATTTCACCGTGCTAGGGACACCGGTCATTCTGTTCACCTTTTATCTAAATATACCAGATTTAAGGAAAATGTCACCATTAGAGCAATTAAAAAGAACATATTATCCACTGAAGAAATTATACGTTGCAGTTGTTTAATGGCGAATTCGATATTCCGAATGAAAGAAGGTAACTGCAACTTTTTCTCACCCGTGACGCCACCGGCAAATGTGCCATTTGTCCTCGGTGTTTTAGTGTATATTTAAATTATCTTATGTTACTTCTTAATATCTAGTTTTATGATAAGTGCATTTATGTATAATTATTATTATTATTATTATTTGCTATTGTTCATTATGTAGATGTAAAAAAACAAATTTGCCAGAAACAAATTTCGTCAGACCTGGTAAAAGAAACGAAAAACATTAGAAGTCAACTTTAGCATGAATAATTTTATAATTTTCTCCTTTTGTTGTCATTTTAATTTTGAAATCAGCAGTCAGCAATGGTACATGTGCTAATGGCGTCCTCTGCGCTAAGTTTTGCGTCAGCTTCTCCATTGTAGTGAAACTAATACAGCAGAATGCGTGAAAGAAGGTGAATCGTGGTCATAACAAGCTTTCATCAGTTCTGTTTATTTACATTGAGTGTCACTGTTTGAAGACTGCCGTGGCCGAAAGATGGGTTTCAGATAAAAAGGCAAGATGCATGTTTCTGGTTTCCTGTATGGGAGTTTGGTCCACGTGTCCACGAATATAAATACATATTTCCTTTGATTAATTCGCATTTCTGAAATTGACAGACAATTATGGACTGATGCGCGTACTCTAAATACAGTCGATACAGCTGGCTTATAGAGGATGCCATAAATGCTGTTACTTTATTGCACATGAAACATCTGTTTTTAAGCAGTTACGTTTAATTCAGCTGAAGGTGGTAAAAATGGTTTAAGACTCCAAAAATGGCCGAATGTCCAGATGCTTCCCCTGGCAATGCGATAGGAAACGAAATTACAATTAATACATCGAGTCGACACTTTCAAGTGCTCCAAAGTGGTCGAATTTCATAAGAATGTCCAGTTGAAAGGTGTTATTTTACCAAATCGCTTGCGTATCGACAAAGAAACGTGCGCGGCGCACAGTTGCACAGATGGCAGGCTTTATGAGCACGTAAAGGTGGGTGTACACTTGCCACGGAGCGGCACATTTGGTTCGGCAGCCTAATGGGTTAACGTTCTATGCGAAGGTGGATCTCCACTTTTCATAGAAAAATAATTGCGTTCTTAAGTGACCAATGATCTAATGTGTGACGTTAAGGTGGGTGTCCACTTGTCCCAGAAAAATTAATGGAACTCAGTCATTAATGCGTTTTGTGGGCCAAACGACCTGTACGCCACAGCAATTGAATCGAACCTGTGTTTTATTCCTTCGAAAATGATTCCCAGTTTGCTTTTAAAGTTCCTGACGGAAACATGGGATACAGACCAGAATAGATGTGGACAATGGCGATAGAAGTGACGTGATACACTGCTATACTTGCTCAGGGCAAGTACAGCGAGTGACGAGATTATTGACACAGATAGAAACTTGTTAAACAAGTTTCGTTCCATTTGAAATGCTACTGTTAAATCAAGCATTGTAATATGCGAAACCACCACCAACCTTGGCGGAGTGGTTCAGAGAGACAACACCACGTCCCCTTAAAAATTGTGACACACAGATCTTACTTTAGGTTTTGGAGCAATTCATCTTCCCCACACTTTGGAGCATACGCACTATCAATATTTTGCGAATTTCCAAACTATTGTGTTCAGTGGTATGTGAAAACCTTTGCAGCTGTATCTTGTAAATGGAATACAGATCTTTCTGTGATTATTTTATTAACAAGTACTTCTGAGTTTTAGTACTAACAAAGTCGACTTCTCAGGAAATCGTTAAAGTCGAAAAGCTACCTTAAAATCGTTGAAACATTTCTAAGACTACACAAAGTTGCATTTCCTATCACCTCCCTGGCTAATTTCTCTCATTTTAGGATGCCGTGTATACTAAAAATTCCTCAGACCTGGAAGATCTGCAGACTCGCGTATAAACCAAACAATCGTTTTGTCTATTTCCAAACGAGCAAATACCACGAGTCTAGATACGCAAGAAGTTTAAACTAAAAGATTAACAAAGAAATTCTTTCATAGTTTCTGATTTTAATTTTCAAATCTATCCAACTGCTACATTTAAGACTTGCATACCTATCCCTGACTGTCCTTCAATTTTTATTCTACTCACAATCAGTGTCCCAAGCAGAGTTAGGCATTATTGGAATAAATTTTTATTCGAATAATCTTCGGAGACAAATTTCGAATAAATTGAAGTTCTTCGAGATTAACGAATAAAAATTTATTCGGAATAAAAAATTATTCGTTATTCTGGAATAACTTCGTTTTATTTGCAATTATTCTTATTCGAGGTCATTCGAATAAAAATTTATGCGCATAAAATACCCAACTTCGATCCCAAGTACCCTTTCGTAGTGCCATATTTCTTTCACCCAAATTAGTGTCTCATTGCTTGCTCCATTACAAACATTGATCCACCTTAAGCCAAGCAACAAAGTAGTACATTGGGGTCGAGCTGCGGTCACTTCGACCTCCATCGACAAAGTAGCAGAGCAAAGTGTACGGCTATCTACACGATATGCTGAATATTTCAGCAGCGGTGAAAGACAGCTAGGCCTCCGGGTCTGTTAGAATCTAGTTAGACAAACGGGCACGCGATTGTTGGCCAGTCACGTGCTATACGCGTGAGTGCCGTACACCACGGCGCGCATATCGCTTAAAATGAACAGAGCTTCGTCAGTCTTCGGCAGGTACATTAATTTTCTCGCGCGTAATGGTCGATCGGCTGATGTGCTAAAATTCTGATGAAGTCGCGTAGAAGTCAGCGTAGCATGACTTTTCTGGCATAATGCGGTCTCGTAACACAAACGAAGCCATTATTCTATTTACCTGCTGGCAGAATAGCATACATATGTAATTTTGTGCATCGATCGTTAACGTACCCGCTATGCCACATAGTAATCGATTGAGTAGAATGATTTACGACTTCTAGCTCGCTAACTATTGGATGGCGGGTGACTTGGCCACCGATAGCGCCAACGGGGTCCACTTTTAACCGAGTTCAAAAAGAAAGAGGTTCTACGTTTGATGTGTATGTATTTATGTATGTTAGTACGTATTATGTTTGTTCGCGATTTTCTCCGTAACTACTGCAGCGATTTTCGCGAAACTTATTGCATTTAGTTTAGGTTCAATCAATTTAGGCCCTGACGAAAGAATTATCGAAATCGGTTAAGTAGCTTTGTAGTTACACCAAAAGTAAGAAATCTGTTTCATTAACCGACTTCATTATTAAATAAATGTAAATAGTTATATAACTTAAATAATTAAAAAGTACAAAATAAAAAATTCAATCCGATTTCAAAACAATAATAAAAATGCGCTGAAAAATAAAAAATAATTTTGTACATTATTTAATCTACGACTCTCAATTTTGTTAAGTCGGCGCCAGATTTACACGGTGCAAGTGATGAGGCGCTGACACAAAAATTAAGAGTCGTAGATTAAATAAGGGATCAAAATTATTTTTTACTTTTCTGTGCATATTTATTTTTTTTAAGTCAAATTTTTGAAAAAAATTTATATTTCTGACTTATGATAGAATTTCGTTCTATATTAGATTTTGATGGATTTATCTTCTCAGATTTTTATAGACTTTTTAGTGATACTGATAAGTATAATAACTATTATTAGGTTAGTAAATACATGCACATTATAGTTTCGAATGGGTTGAAATGGACCCTGAGTGCTGAGAATAATTCTGGGATGAATTCTAGGACCATTTGATGTAAATCTAAATTCTAAATGATTCTAAAACATTTGTAAGTTTACAATCTCTTCGTAGATTAGCTAGTTTGCTCTATCGTGCTTCATTTACAACTAACACGCCCCAAATTTAAATTCGTACGTTTTCTAATACAACCACAAAAAGATTTGGACGTTTCTCTACGTACTTACCTCGGTATGAGTTGTTTTTGAAGAAGCATTTACAACAGACTTAAATCGTTTATTAACTATTCTACGAAGTTTGTTGCAATTCCAGTTTCCCAGAACGCATTGTACGTGGAAAAATATTTGTCGACAAAAAGGTTACCACGTTTAATCAAGTGCCACATATTTTCTATCAGCACTATAAAGGCATCGCCTGCTGAAACATTGTTTGTGTAGCAAATGGCGGGATACTCGACGTAATTACGTAATTGGAAAATACATGTATCGAACGGCAAGATAAGAAATCCGCCTGTTTCATTGCTTATATCTAATCTTGGTTTGTTCTCTTTTGTTTCTTCTAGACTGCCCTCAGTATTTTCTTCCAAGAGGCTGCGATACCCCCGTGCGCGCAAGGACCTGGTACGCATTTCGGCCAAGTAAGTCAATTGGTTTCGCCTTTGGCAAAAGTTATCGCTACTTTAAAATTTGTGGTTGAGTTCGAGAAGGGCTAATGTCGAAATTGATGCTTCTAAATAAATGGCGTTAGAAATTTTGCAAAAACTTTATATATATTTCTTTATTCTCGGGCGATTTTGCAAAATTTGTTTGAGATATAGTTTAAAAAAAATAGTCTGCATTTTTCACTCAATGACAGCTGAACATTGACAGCTGAACATTGACATTGGCCATTCTTGAACTTCCCCACAGAAAGAAAGCCCAGCGGAAGACTGTCATCGATCGTTCCTATATTCGTAACGACATCTAATCGATACGAAACCATTTTGCAACGCCGCGACCGTCGTACGACGGTGACCGCGTTCCTTCCGTCTTTTTCGCCCGCCCCAGCGGCCGTCTTTATTTATCTATGTCACGTGAAAGGATCAACGACGCATCACGTGAATTGACTTTACTCATTGAGCTCGTTCACGCGATACCGCGACAAGATCACGCGCGGGTTGTTCGAAATTTTCCGGCACCTTTGGCACCCGGCAATTTGAAAAACGCGCCTTTACCTTTGACGCACTTCTGCATTGAATAAAAGGGCTTCCCATGCGAGACACTTCCGTGGATCGCGAATAGTATTCATGGGTGTCCGAGGGAGGGGGGGGGGGCAAAAGGGGCAATTGCCTCCCCCCCTGGGTTCTGAGAAAAACTTGCTTATTTTTCAAACCTGATTTTTTATCATAATATTTTTAAATTTCTATTTTTTTAAACGCGTCTTTCTCAAAACAATGTTTTTCGGATTAGTTAGCATGATATCTCAAAATCCAATTACCCGATTTATTTCAAACTTGGCATATATCTTCAGTAGGTGTCCCATTCTCGTTGGTACTAAAACTAAGTCGGTTTTTGGAAAATTAGACTTTTGCGACTTAAAAAGCAGGGAATTTTTTGCCGAAATCGATGTCTGTTTTAGATGCTACCATTTTTTTTTTAAATTTTCACTATTTCTCATTTAATCTAGCGCATATGATTTGTGTAAAGCGCTCTATTTGAAGCACTACAACTCCGGATATAACCACTATTTTTGCATACAATTTTTTTTCCATATTCTCTACAGATTGACAAATAAAGCCACAAAGCTGGAAGTAAATATATTTAATGGGTTCATTTTAAAAAATTCCCAAAGTTCGCATCATTTTTCGTCCGCCGCGGTAGGGACACCCCTTAATAAAGGTCCAGAAAAACCATACGTTTTCACATAGAGGAAACATTACAGTTCCGTCACCACAACACTTGATACAGGATATACTAAGTATGCCCCATACCGCAGGAAATTTGTTAATATATACTGATAGAATGACGCTCGTGGTGTAGTGCTTTAAATTGGTTTGAAGCGTTGCAACGTATTGCGTGACTTATGCAACTATGTAGTGTCGGTTGAAATTTTCATTTTTCTATTACTGATTAGCGACTACCACTCTGACCCCAACGATTGAAGTACATACATATTCTATTAAAAATGAGTAGTGCGTATCGGGATTTTTTCTTCTTTAGTGGATATTGCGTAACTAATAGCAATATTACGAAACACAAAATTGTGATATTATCTACAAAATGCGTTGTTAATTTGTTTGATTAAAAGCAACGAGCGTAAATATAGAGACGTGGTCATGTTTACTTTCATGCATTTCACAAGTAGTAGAAGTTCGTACATATATCGTGCAATTTAATGAAAGTTGCATCTGTTTTTATTAAACCATTCTTTTTATCTAATTACTTAATCGTCGAATATATGCTACCTTTTCCACTACGGCATCAAATTCACAATTTTGCATGGTAATATTATGTACGTTTCCGCAACTATTATAAGTTTAAAAATAAATTAAGCATTGCAGTAGATTCTTGAGTAGCGATTAAACGTTATATATCATAAGTTAAGGGAGTTGGCAAAGATTTCCTGCATTTAAGTATTATCTCAGATTAAAGCAATAAAATGAAGTCATTGAGTCACTGTAGGGAGAAAATTAGGCACTCCAGATTTAAATCCTTTGAATTCTTTTCCATGGTACTATTTACAGAATATAATATATATAGTACATTATTTGATACGCCAGAAAATTTTTCACGCACTTTCACTAATAATTTAAGTAATTATTGAAAATTGTACGCAATATAGTGTCCACCTATATGTATACCATATTTATTCCACATACCTCGAATATGAGAAATCGCAATTTCTGTATTACAAATCTTTCTGAGTGCCATAGAGATTTGCAAGAACGTATTTCTAGTATCGGCATTATTTACTATTAATACAGAGAAAAAGATAATAGTGCTTAGGTATATCTCTAACATTATCAGAAACTTCTGCAAATCTCTAGATAAACAGAAAGTATTTATAACTCGAAAACTCAGTTCTGAGAGGTTTGTGGGAGGTATTTTGAGGAATATTGGAACGTAGCAAGTAATTTTTTCAATCAACATATTTCGATAAAATTGTTTTCATTATTTTCATATTAAAATTTGTAGATTGCACTAGTGAAAAGGCATTGGTCGGGCGTAAAAGTGTACCCAGAATTGAGTATCGTATTTCAGGGTTATTTTTAAACTGAACATAATTATGCGAGTCGATTGTCTGTAAGGAATAGGTCCGTTGACGTAGGCTGACGAAAACGACCCGTAGATTTGTAATGTCAGCGGTGGGGGCGGGAGAAAATCAATTCGTCGCGTGCCTGACCTTCACAGGATTTTATCCCCTCCTAGTCCATTTATAATTTTGCGCATTATGTTGCAGCCTTTTCCTTCTAACTTTTCAAAGAGTGACCCAAGATAGCTGCCATTTGAAATAATACCCAAGCTGCTTATTCTGGGAAGTGACAGTACAGAGAACACTTGTTCCAGTTTTTTTCCATAAAATCTAACCGAATAAAAATTATACTTTTTCGCTTTTAAAAATAATCTCAAGGACATCTCTTTTTAATCCCTAAATGGCGAATGGTTCGCGTGTCGATAACAATGGGTACAGGGTCTATTTTGACCCACACATATCCCAGAATAGATTTCTATTTTATATGTTGATTGCATCGTGATCTAAAAATTCATATTTTCTTAAAGAAGTGGTACTAATAAGGAACATACATAATATTTAATATTCCGTTAGATAAAGAAAAGCTAAGTCAACAACTCCGACTGTACAGATGCGAGGTACATACAGTAGTATGCTGTTATAAACCTAACTAAAACTGGACATGTTTAATGAAAGAGCAGAAGAATTAAAATGTCGAATTGAATTTAGTTTTGCAGAGAATTCAAGTATCTTGTAATGAAATAGCGGTTGAAGCACGATCTTGACGCAAAATATTTCCCTCGCAGACAACGTTTCTTTCTTGGTTATACACTCGAATACAGGAGGTGAAATCACGCTGCTCAGAAAATATGATACAAGTAGCTGTTTATCGCACCACCCACGATCAGTGTGATTACGCTTGGACGAAGGCTCCTTAAACGCTCCTAAATATCAGACTTATCTCTGGCTTCAGTAAACGCAAGCTTGTTGAAGATATACACCGGCTTTTGCGATGCCTGGTGTGGATTCAACAAGGCTCCATTATCAATGGTATAATGAAAATATATTATACGCAGATAATGGGATGCGTTTATGGTTGTGTGGAAACACGCGTTTCGCAAGAGCGGACGTAACACGCAAAGGAACTATGAAACATGAAATCGAAAAAGGCAATTCACAGTAGAATGTTTCTCCATTTACGCGTCGATTTTACAAGAATAAGTTATCCTAAGCAGCGATTAGTGGAATAAACGAGGCATGGTGCGCATGTATCATTGGCTTGTTTGTAAAACTGACCAATTTAATCATTCCATGGTAGCAATTACATTCCAAGTTTTTTTACAATAATTGGTGGTAATTATTCGGAATAGGGGCGATCTCACCGATTTCAATGACGTTGAAATATGTAGGTTCCCTGCATATTTTTTCCTCAAAACCTAAGTTTTGTATTAAAAAAATCGGCTGTATATTGGCCAATTCCAATTTCATACATGTTACGAAACACCCTGTATCTAACAGTGTGCTACTTTTTTTATTAAATGCGAATATTATCATTCTGTAATATTTATATAATTTCCCCTAATCTTCCCTTTGTATTTCTTTACTTTATTGTTCTTAATTATTTCTTATCGACATTGCATTTTGAAAACGGGTTTAGTTTTAATGGCAGTGGTTTCCAAAGTTAACTGGTTCAAACTCTTTTTTTTTGTCCGTGCTTAATTGAGCAAAGGACATTCGTGTCTCCTTACCTTTAACAGCGCTGAGTTTCATTACTATTATTTCCATACTACATACAATAATTGTCATTCTACATACAATAATTAGACCTTGCGTATGCAACGCAGAAATCTGCATTTCACAAGTGGTTAGTTTGAACAGATTTTTTATTTTTACAAGTTCATAGATAAAAGTTGGGAGAGAAATTTTAATTATATTTTATCCATTAATTTATTCGAGCTTTGATGCTGTCGCTTTTCAAGAAAAATTGTTCTCTTTAGGAAATTTTGTTCTTTTTAAACGACGTTATTAATCCTTCAACTATTCACCACTAATTTATTTGCACTGCATATTTTTATAATATTCTGCGAATAGAGTTAAACTATTAGGAATTAATACATGTCTCGGTCAGTGTTTGCCATTCGTGCGGGGAACGCCTACGGGCGTTCAGCGAGCATGCTTAACAAATACGACTGTAGTATTTCCGCACACGGTGTGTGCTTAGCATTGAAAGCGGTACACATCTGCACCTGTTCAAAAGCTACGCTACTTGTAAATTTCCTAGCAGATTTTACTCCATCTTTTCTGTTCCTTGAGGAAAACAGAAATGATTGAAAAAACAAAAGTAATTATTCCAATAATGTAAGTACAAATCAAAGTACCTAGTTGCAAAAATAGAAGGAGATCGGTATTAAGTCCACACTTTTTTTTGTCGGTCACGCAGAGGCCAGGGATGTTGCTTTATGTAAAAAGCAGGTCTTGCATCATGGATCGAAATAAAGTGCACAAATAGACCGTGCGTGTATTCGCAACTCTGTGCCGTGTACACGAGCACGTTTATTCGCGTACACAAACAAAGCAGCACATGATGTCTGGTCGAATAGGTCGCAACAGTGTTGAGATGGGAATGCGGCTGGCACTGTTCCTGAGAGTAGTCGAGTTTGTAGCTGAGCACCGGAACTATCGTCGACCTTGCAATCCGTTAACGACGTATTACAAAGATACATTGCCATTCAGTAGCGGAAATTATAAGCAGGGGCCGAGCTATGTAGCTTTTTTTGCCGCCCATTATATAAAGAATTATTTGAATATATAATTTGTGACAGTGGATGATTTTTTTTTCTAGATATTTGTTGAATAACAAAAGCCTCCTGTTTTATAAAGAAATTAATATTCATGAATACATCTACTACAGTTTTCGTATCACACATTAACCTTTAAGGGGTTATACTTACAATTAGTCAGGCGGCCGAAAAGTGGCGAAAGTTTGTGAATCTTTTTCGAAAAAGCGGATTTTCATATTTACAGAACTTTTTTACACTTAAAAGAGCGACATTTAAAGAACATTTGGTAATTTTTCGTAGAAAAATATTTACGTTTATAATATAGTAAGAACCGACATCCAAGAAGAAGCCTTTTTAAAAATTTGTTTTTGCGGTGAGCACTGCCATTGGGGACCAGATTATCTAAAGTTAAAAAACAAAAAAAGATTTCGTTAGTATATTAAATGTATTCTCTGATTAGCAGAGGGAATTACCGAAATAGTAATTTAAAACAAAATGGTGACTATTCAAAGTTGAAATCCTGATTATTTCGTGTGATTTTTGCATGAAAAAATCAGGATTTCAACTTTAAATAGCCGCCATTTTGTTTTAAATGAACATTTTGGATATTCCCTCCGCTAATCAGAGGATACATTAATATATTAACCAAATTTTTAAAAAGGCTTCTTGCATATCGGTTGTTACTTTATTATAAACGTAAATATTTTTCTACGAAAAAATCACCAATGTTCTTTAAATGTTGCTCTTTTAAGTGCAAATAGTTCTGTAAAAATATACGCATCCACTTTCTCAAAAAAGAAATTCACAAACAATCGACTCTTTTTGGCCACCTGACTAGGTACCTATACCTACCCCATTAATAGTCGTTTTCACTCTGAAGAACCGAAAACGGAAAACAAGCGAAAAATTGCCTGACACTGCTATCGAGGTTCTAAAAAAACCTGCCTAGTTTCAAAAAAATCCATGTGTTCGGGCAACCTTACATCCGTTGCGAGTAATACAAACGACTCCAATAAATCGCAGTAAAAGTGACGATGAATAAGAGACTTCGATAACACCGTCACTCTCTACGAATGATTCATCAGTGCTTTTACGCTAGAGAAGCAATCTTTCGCGGCGCAGGTCTCCCTAATAGGGGCTAATAGTTCAGGGAGTACGTATAGGAATCAATCTCCGCGCGAACGCTGACCCGGGGCCATTCTTCTCCCCGAGACGAACGCAGCAGCATTCCCCTGGCACAGAGGGGTGCGCGATATGCCAGACAAGCGGTCAAAATAGAGCGTAAAACGTTGTTGTTGTTTTCATCCGGTTCACGATCGTATGAATCGTCGGTTGGGGGGGAAATGTATCGGGTGTAGTCCGCCCGGATGATTCACGGACCGGATGAAAAAGTACCGTGCCACGAGGCCCACCAGAGTTCCCTGGAAATTTGCGCGTCGCGAGCAATGAAGTCCCTCCTACGTGCTACTTTTAAACGCGCCATTCTGCGAGCGTATACACCTGATGCTCCTCGTGCTCGTTCGACTATGCTTTTACAAAGTACATATAGGAGCGTAACGATGACGTTGATGCTGCTAGAAATACGCTTAACGCTAATTCCATCGGGGCAGGTTATTCGCCTCGTTCGCGCAGGCACAGCTTCGGAAACAGTGGTCGTTTCTTGCGTAAAATCGCACAGGGCTGTTGCGTCACCTTTCGAATATACAGCAGCTCGCGTTCAAAATTCTCCGCCATTCTTGCTCAAGCATCGGCGTATGTAAAACACGGTGTACTGCATGTAAATAGAACACGTTTATCGGCAATCTAGAAGTAGTTTGTGTTTACTACTGTGGAATATAAATGTTGTGGAACAGCAAAAGCAAAACGTTTGTAAATATATGTGTATATGCATATGTATGTGCATGGGGGAATAAGGACATCGCAGTAGCATCTCATTTGCATTTGTGTCAGAAATTTAAACGCCAATTGCAAAAAATGAATTTATTAAGAGTTTATCGACTCATTTTCTTCACGATGAATGCGACATATGGGTTTATACTATGTCGGCTGACTCACAAAAAAAGAGTAGGTTTGAAAATACAAAAAAATTTGTAAATGATAATTTAAATGGTCGTGTAATATGAATATAATATACATATGTAATTTACTTCTGCTCAGACACTTTTTCTTCTTCGTTTTATATGTACACACGTGTATAAAAAGTGAAAGGATTTTGTGTCGCATGCATATTATAATTCATCGAGATGAGTTCAACTATGTAGATACATACATGAAAAATGGGCCCCTCAGAACGTTCGCCACCTGAACCCTTTTCCTGAAAGTCTTTAGCGCCAGCGCCTAGATCCCGCTGAAGGAAAAATACCCAATGTTTTATCGTTTAAACTGCACTGAATTTTTATTATTTATGAAAACTGAGAAATTCCCACAGAAGTTAACGCTGTACAGTAAAGAGAGCCCAACGACTCCACCCACTTTTCCATCTTCTATTGGACATGCGCGTTGGAGACTTCACTCTTACTCACAATCAGTATACCTGTATCATAATTGCTTTCTTTTATCCTTTTTTTTTTTTTTAAATTCAAGGAAGATACTTTAATGTCCTATTTTGCACAACTCATTTTGTATAACAATATGCTCCCAGCAATAATTATAAGCCTAATATTAATTTTTATTTAATATTGAAAAAGGAAACACTATGCAGATAAACAGGATAGCAAACACAGTTATTTGAAAACGGATTAACGAGTTTGAAGTTAATGATCTATATTTGTAAGATAAAGAGCGAAACGGAAGATCAATTAAGATTAACAGCGATTATATATCTCTGTTAAGCGGAAATGTTTTTTAATACTCGTGATATTATCAGAATATTTCATAAAAATCAATATCCATCTACTAATTTATTTAATACCTATATCGACAGTCACGTAATACGTTTATGATTCACACTGATGTTTCCGTTAGTTAAGACACCATTCAAATCAGTATGACTCGACATCTTTTTATCTTTATTTTCACTTTATGTTAATATATTTTGTATTTACTCATTTATGCCATGTAGGTGTATGCGTGTCGATAAGTATAAACAACCCGTATCAGAAGCCCCATTCATATATACATGGTATACAAATTGTAATATGAAGTAGTGTTTCAGAATTAGAACAAAATATAGGTATTGCTTTGATGCAGTGCTGGATTAACCAATGAGCAAAATAAGCAGGTGTTTAGGACATCTGGAGAAAGGGAGGGCACCCTAGAAATTTTCTGAATTTTAAAATCTATCTTTTGGAAACACTTCAGTCAAATTATTGAAAATGCCTAAGAAATCGTACATTGCGATGAAGTAACCACCCTGTATTAGAAGGCCTCAAAATCTTTTAAATGCTTAGGGCCTCTAAAAGTCTTAATTCCGCCCTTTTTCGATGGGGAATAATTCTCGAAAAAATTCTCTTCCCCCTGTTTGCTTTATGATACATCATTTTGAGAACCTATGTTGACTCTTTAATAGATAATAACGGGTTAAAAATGAATGATATCTTGAAAATATAGTTAAACATGTTATACCAAGAATTTTTATTTCCTTTAATTAGGAAGCTATTTTGAGCGTAATTGTAATCTGTGGTGAATCGCTATTGAGCGCCAGGAGAGACTCCAAGGATTCCACGTCCTAATTGAAATTTCGAATTTTCTTCTGTACAAATATGTCGCCAGATGATAAGGGCACAATAATTGTGCAGCCGAATTTATTTAGCTCACAAATAGCGAAAAAGTCACGTCCGCATCATAAACCAGTCACCTTTTGAAATCCTTAACAAAACCAACACTTTAATTATAAAGAGCCGTTTGAATTACATAAAATCACTATTTATTTAAGATATTAGGCAGAACCAATTAGAACAGGGGATTTTTAATTTCTATAAAACTATAAATGTGTAGAGGCATAAATGCAATTCAAATATATTTCTTCCCATTTACTCACATACATAATAGAAGGAATTGTGTAATTACGCGGTTCGTGCATTCAGTAATTAATTATTACGTTTCTTTTTAACGACTAACGACTTTTCTAGTTAAGGATGCGTATCTATGCTAGTCTAAGTAAAAGTATATAAGCGTAATTTACGCTTTTATATACATACATATTAACGTACCTCATAATTCGCAATGTTTAAGAATAATTAGAGACATTTACAAACGATGCGTTCCAAACGTTAGGTACTTGGCTTAAAGTCTTAAACCAACAATTTTTGCTTAAAATAAGAACATTATGAACAGGAAACAAACATAGTATTTTCTGACTCGACACAGTGTTTTAACATTAATTAAATCACGATTTAACTCTGCAATAAATTAAAGCACAAAGTGAACAGTGTGGTAAAGGGTACATCTACAAAATACAAATTACGTGGGTTGCAAATGGAAGGAGTAATCAATGGCCATTAAATTAATTCCTCTATCCACGTATCATTGGTTATCGACGATATCGTTTGGTAATCTTGTTATATTCATTTGCACAATCTGTTTGCAGGTATTAAGTAAATTATCCACAATACTAACCGTTGGCAATTGATCACATGTTATAAAATGTTCGATAAATTTGTGGTCGTATCTTTTTATAAATTTGTTTATCGAAGTAACCTTTAATATCAACGTCCAACAATCAAAAGATGAAATCCAGCGTATCGTAGGAGATGCTGATAATTTTTTTACGCGTGTTATACTTACGATAAACCTAGGTATCTAATTAAAGCGGGATTTGTTAAATTCGAGCCATGGGGATTAGGTACGAGACTTTTTGACGGTATCAATATAGACAATTTGTGTAGAGTGTAAAAATGTAGTTGTAATGATTTTTACATATTAATCTCCGTATCTAAATCACTGTGAAATTAAAAAAAAACACATATAAACAAAATTCGTTTTGATCTTGTAGAATTTGAAGTAGAAGAACTGTATTGATGTTTTTCGTTTATTTACTAAAATTCACACCATGTTATTTTGATCGTTGCATTTCTTTTTTGTAATAAGTAATCTGTAAAAATCTCCAGTAATATAAAACGAAGACACAAATGATACTGAAATTTTTGTTCAAATTTCTGGTGCAAACCGATTTTTAGCTGTCACAGAAAGAATCAAGGCCCCACGTTATGTTAGCAAGTAGCCGGGCGAACTTTTTCTTTTCCAGGCCTTTATTATTCTAAAACTTACAACTATTAAATACTAAATCTTAATATATAAAGCAGAAAGTTTATGTGTTTGTCTGTCGCCTAAACACTTTCGATCGGTAAACTCTGCGGTCACGAAATGTGCCTCAGCTTTTTATGCCTGGTTAATCCAGATGAATGTGACTATTTTCACAAAAAAAAAAAATTTGTTTTTCTTTTATAAAATCAGAATCTAAATTTCGGGCGAAGTCGGCTAGAAAAGCAAGTTTAATATAATAGATTATGTGCTCTGCTTTCGTGGGAGGTTAGACAATTGACATGCATAGGTACACAACCCAACAGCCCGTTTTATTGTTTATCAGTATCGTGCTGATATCGCTGCGCAAAAATGTCTCATAAATAAGATAGAATTCAAAGGAAAAAGGGGCGTGGCATTTTTTTGCTAAAACCGATTTCTCTTAAAGTCGTTGGAATCAAGTTTCGTTACGATGCACATTCTCGTTATCAGCGCCGAGGGAGCAAAAATAAACATTACGGAAGATTTTGACTTTTATCGGATTATTGCGTAAGATCCTGATAAGGAAAATAGGAAGTCATAGTGCGTTTGCCTTTCGCGTTATCGACGTCATTCCATTGATCAACCCGAGTGCCAATTGCTGCCTAGCATGCTATTAAACTCCTCCACTTCTCTTTACGTACTATTCCTTGTTTCCCTTAGTCGCAAAAAATTGAATTATACATTTCAAGAAAATTCGTAACAAAACGATTATTCGACCAGGTATAAGAGCTGCAACGTTAGTGAGTGTGTAAAATTGACCAAATATCAAACTATAACTGATTGTAAGATTGATGTTCAGGCAACTTGAAGATTCAAAAAAATTTGAAACTTTGCAGAAATGTAGTTCTAGTGGTGCGAATAACGTAACCATTTCTTGTTTCGACAATAAAACGGTCATGTGGGTGCCAAGCGTATTCAAATACATTTTTGAATCTAGGAGATTATGATTATTATTACGTACATCAAAAAATTTCTAACAAAGGCTTGCCCTCTTCTAAAAATCGAAAGCTAAATAAATCTAAAGGCTTTATTAAATCAGTTGTTTTTTTCAGTATCCTTTGTTCTGGTAGAAGCTATTGTAACTTCTCGGGGGAAATATCCTCTTCACGAATCAAACATAAGTTTTTCTCTTCAGTCTTTCGTCTAATTTCTTGAAACTAGTTCCTAAAATATCGAGCTGTAAGTTTCCCCGATTTTGAAGCTGCGACGTAGACGTCAGCGGGTCTAAACACAGTTTGCTCTACACGTGGCCCAGATCATCCACTAGGTTCCTTTAACAGTTAACACAACGTAAGGGGACGGAGTTGTCCACTTGCGGATACATGTGTACATATATTACAATAGGCGTGGTGGTATAACTATGAGTCATTGAGGATAAAGACTGAAGTGGTCACGACCGTTTTCGTCCTCACAGCAGACAACGTCCGCCCAGAATGCATCTTCGAATTGAAACCGCTTTCATCTGCATTGTAAAACGATTCTTCGCCAATGGTGACCATGTATGGTTTCGCCGATTTAACGAGTTCTTCGGCACTTTGACGACCGTTCTCAATGTCACTAATCGTTCTGGAAGATCGCGTTTGAGATTTCGTCATCCTACGCAACGAGGTGCGACATGAGTTCTTAAAATTCCATATCCACCATCTTCCCCCTCTAAGTGACGGGAAGTTCTTTACTTCGTTTGCGTGGAATGCTATATATAGGGTTTGTCGATTTTCAAAAACCGGGTTTAAAAACTTTTTTTTTAAATTTGTAAAATTTGAAAGCCGGGTTTTAAATTTATTTAGATACTAGAATTAATATGTAAAAATTAATTAATTATTTAATTAAAAACGTTAACATTTCGACTTCAGTAGTAAAAGTTTACTCTAAAACTAATCATCATGAGTTCATATTTTCCGAAGAAAAATACTAAATGAAATAAAGATTTATATTTTATATTTTGTACGGATTTTAATTATTTTTTCTTTTTTAGTTTTTTATGAAGTATATTTTATTTTGTCATATTTTTGTACTACCATAATGTAGTTTTGGAAGTAACAAGATTTGAAACGGTTTTCTACGTACGAAATGATGTAAAAATTTGTATTAAAATATAATATAATGAAAAAGCAGCAACTTATAAAAATTACGCTACAGGATTCAAACTCAAGCGGAAAATAAGATGTGCTTGGAGATCCCACGTCGCCATTAAATACCTTTTAAACTATCGACTGTCTTCACCCCAAACTAAACACAATTAGCGTTTAAATATAATCTAGAATTTCGTTACAATCGTCGTCACCTATATTTTGAGCCCGAACTGACAGAAAAACTCTCCTCTCCGGTGTAAATATGCAATAATGACGGGGTTGGAAAAGTGTTTGTGTTCAATAAAGTCTATGCTGCAGCCGCGTTACGCTACACGGTTCGTCAAGCTTTAAGGTGAAATTCCACGCAAAAGACTCGCCCAGCCACGCGCCGTGGGATTTTACCTTAACGCTTTGACGTTCGCGCCCTCTGCCGAGCTGTTCCAAATTTCCCAACTATTTTTTGGTTCTTAAAAACCATCAAAGCAGCATATTACAAATAGAATATAAATCTTCGAATGAAATAGTTTCATCGGTAAGAAATATGAGACGAAGTTAAATGTTTAGGCTCAAGGAAAGTGAAGAATCGAAATCGCGAAATCGCGCATACGTGACGGCGGCCATGAAAGTGTTAATTGTCAATTAAACAAGCCGCACGTCACAGGCGTGATAATTTTATCGATCGAAATACTGTTGCCGTGTTGTTAAACGCGTTTCAATTTACAAGCGGATCGGATCGCGGCGGCCCGCCTGCCTTGTTACCCGCCGTGGTTGTTAGAGCCTATTTAATTCGCCGAAGAGGGGTCGTATTAATTTCACAGTCTGTTTCCAGCCGTTTGCGCAACAACGAGTCGCCTATTTGGCCTAATTAGTAAACGAAAAACACGCAAGGCCATCGTGGCGTGACCAGCTTTGACTCTCAAGGGAACATCCCCAACCCGAAAATTCTGATTTTAATCAAACTTTGTGCGAATGTAGAGCACACTGGGATATTCAAGGAGAAATTTCTTTTCTGCGAAAATTCGCTTTGAATGTGGTCAACTCGCCCCTTAAAGTTATCGCGTTTGTTTTTTTAAATATAATTTTATTTTTCTTTTGGTAGTGTGATAGATTATAAAAAACTGAACAACTTTTACACCCCCAAAGTTTTGCTCTATCTTTCACCGTCACAAAGTTATATCAAAAAGCCGAAAGAACCCGGTAACTTTAAGGGCCGATTTCACCCCTTCAGAGTGAATTTCCAGAGAAAAAGAATTCCTCCTTGCATACTCCAATATGCTCCATATCCGCACGAAGTTTCATTAAAATCAGAATGTTCGGGTTGGGAATGTTTCCATGTAAGCGAACTGTGCTTGCTGCTTCCCAATCTTCCTCGTTCCACCTTGGCTCACCGCGCCACGGCGGCGGTCGCGCGCGATTTCGTTTTCTTTCCGTGCGCCGCTTCTTTCGCTGCTGGCTCCGTGCGCGGCTCCGACTTCGACGGGGCGTATGTACTTCAAAGCGATATGAAAGACAGAGAACCACTGCAGGCAGACAGTCAGTCGCTAGGTGCGTTACTATTCTCGGTCGGCGGCATTCCGATAAGCTGTGTGCCAAATCTTGGCCCAACGCTGGACGAACGACAGCGTTTCGTTCGAATCCGACGACGAGATTCTCCGTCTTCCTCTGATTGAGACGTTTCGCGCCTCGCCTTCTTTGTCTTCTTATTATTCTCGAGTGCGGCGCGTAGCTGGTAAGGCCTCCTCGCGCGTGACGCTTCTGCGGCTCCACGACTGATAGCTATCTCAGATATGTTCGCCTGGTAGAGATAACACTAGCTTGCGGAAAGAATTAGAAATTTAAATCGCCGGAGTATAGAAATAGGAATTTAAAATATCAAGCGCGTGTCATAACAGTGTCCCGCGTGATAAAGCTAGGCCATTGTGCTCCGTGACAACATTACTATGCAGGTGTCTCTGGATTTTGTGGTCGAGTAGTGTCACATGTCCTGCGGGTACAAATGAGGGCAACGTGTTATTAATGTAGGTTAAAAAAAAAGCATTTATTAAAAAGTTAGGTGATAAGCACAATATGTTAAGGAAACAATGACATAGGTACTTGTTTTCGAGGAAGTATTGTTCTTTGGCGTATTTATATTCTACATTTAATTTCTGAATGGAGTTTTACATCGATTTTATCTTTTTAAAATTCTGTCTGTACATATCCTTTACACGTCTTTACTTAATCCGTCAAGCCGGCAATTATTTACGTGACCTGGAGCTAACGGTATGGTGGTAATAAAAGTAATGCTCGCAGCGTCTTACTACTTCCTTAAAAATAATTGTTATCTTAGAAAATTAATAAGAGAAAAAAATCGAATTTTCAGGATATTTAACCGAATGTTTCTTTTCAGTCAGTGGTGTTTCAATTCAGATTTTCAGTTTGGATGATATACTTTTTGAAAACATAATTCACATCAATACGTTATAAGCAGAGATCTAAAATAAGATATTTTATGAAATTTTTGGAAAAATCGATTTTTATTTAAATAGGAGTCAGTTATCATTAAATGTCAAAGAATTAATAATTGTCCTGATTACGACTAACCATTATGAATGATTAATTTTTTTGCCACCAATAACCATTATCGATGACTGGAATTGTTTTTGATTATCGAGGGCAAACATTTTTTGGTTACCGCTAATCAATATCGACGAGAATTTTTTCAGATTACATTCGTTTATAGTCAATTGTTATTAACATTCCTCATAATTAGTATTCATTGACAACATGAAGAAAACTAACTATAAAACTTATATATTTCGTTAAGAAAAAAAACCGGCAAATTGTACTAGAATATCGTTTATCTTATTCTTTGTTTCACATATTTTCATACCGATTTTTTTTCTTAATAAATTATGCGAGTTTTAAAATTAATTTTTTTCACATTGTCAGTTCTATTTAATTATAAGTAATGTCAATGTAACCAGAATAAAACTCAAACAAAATTAACTTTCCGTCATCGACTTTAAATCATTCCTCATGATTTTAAACAGCCAAAAGATGAATAAAAGCGTACACCTGCAAAGGACCAATATTGTATCTATTTTCGTAGTCTATAAAAAAAATACTGAAATCGGTAGAAAAATCACATCGTCTAAACTCGAATACTCCTTTTAATAGCCAACGTTATCTTTGTTTCTTTCCGTCCCCTATTCTCGATCTCTGAAAGTCATAAAACTCAGTGAAGAGTGAAATTCGCACGCCTATCTCTCCGAATAAAAGATCTCCGGACCTAGGAATTATCAACTTAACCGGGAACAACTCTATACAAGAACGTTTAGTAACGGACGTAAGTACAAGCACGCGTACGGCGTACTGACTTGACGAGTTAATACGCTGTAACATCATTAAGCAACGCCTATTTCTTCGAGAATAATATTTTAATATTCTACTTGCACGGTTAAGTTACACTCCACAATCTGGCCACATTTGCTTTGTACATATTGTCGAAGTTCAGACTCGTGTTAACAAGAATCTCGTGACTTGTACGCACTTACCTACTTACTACCTGATTAGATACTTCTATTTAACAGGTGACACGCAGTCAGGAGCTAGAAAAAGAACGATTCTTTGGAAATTTATTTCAGAAAGTACATGCATATTTTTATGCAATGGGTTTTGTATTCAAATGAGGGACACTTTAACTGGTTATTATCTATATTATGTTTTGGTATAAAAGTATTTAGTTATTGCAAAATTACAATTGATTTCCCGGAAGCTGGTTTTAGAAATGAGTTTCACGGTGACCAACGTTATTCGGAACTGGGTTATCAGAAGAAAAAAAAGAAGAAGATTTAGTTACTGCAATAGTTCATCTCGTCTTTAATGTTCTGTTTTATAAAATATTTATGTGGCATAAAATGGAGGATGTTAAAGTGAAATGATAGATTCTCGTAAATAAAACACTAATTTCTACTCCATAGAATAAAATCTATGCATTGGAAAAACAAATGCTTTGATTAAATACCAGATTTGAATGTCTTAAGTAGTCTAGAAGAAGCCTACAAAGTTTAAGAAAGATTGATGAAGCGGTTTTTGAGAAATCCTGGTCACCGCAATCGAAAAACCCATTTCGGGAAATCGGTTGTAATTTTGCAATAAATAAATACTTTTACACCAAAACATAATATAATAACCTGTTAAAACCTAATATTTTTTAGCTCAAAGTACATAGTCGATTAAAACTTCTTACTACAATACAGACTAGAAGAGAATTTTGAAGTGCAATTGACTTGACAAATTCCTAACGCAGGCTAAGCCCTTTTACACAACTTTCAAAAATGTACACAAAGTGTTCCGAGATACCTAAATATCGCACGAAATAATCATCAACCCCTTCAGTACCGCCTTCGCGTTGGACGCCCATAGGCGTTTAGCGCGCATAGTTAGCAAATACAACTAAAGGATTTCCGCACACGGTGTAGGTACGTGGAACCTTTGAACCTCCATACCAAATGGGTTGAACATAAAAATTAAGGGATATGAACAAAAGTATAAAGGAGCTTACCCTCGTCATTCTTTAGGGAGAAAAATGTGTTCTAAGATTCTCCAACATGATGCTCAAAGGTACCTCGTATGCTTTTTTAAAGTAATGCGATTATTAAGCTCTTCAGGTGGATCCTTCTGTTTATTTATGCAAGCACAGTCGGCGGTACGCACACACGCGCACCTTGCATTGTCCGTGCTGCCCAGCTGGTGATACGCCGAACACGTCGCGTTCAGGTCCTGAAGGTTCGACGACCTTAACAAGCCGACGGGTTCACGTTCGCAGAAACCTCACTTCTCTTCTTCCCTTTTTACCCATCCACCCACTCATCCATAGATTTGTGCCGCTTCGATGCGGCTTACGTAAAACACTCGCTCGGTATTTTTAGCCGAACAGGTGGTACTAATGTCTTGTTCCGTATTGCCAAAACACGAGCAGGACGCGAGCGCAACTCGGCCACTATGGATAACGTTTGTAACTCTTCGGGGGTAATCGTCGAAGAAATTGGACGAACTATAATACTCTCCAACCGACGGCCGTCGTGTTATTGTTTGGGTTTTTGACACTCCGAGATTAAACTCTGCAGGAGCTGATGTTATTAATTAGTGGTGGGCCCATTCACGAGATCAGACTCTACTGTCGATAGTAACTATCAAAGATATTCCCATTGTCAGCATTAATGTTGTGGCTACGATGGCTGGCTTCGTGCGATGTTTTGCTCAGAAGTGGGACTGTAGGTAGTAACATCTGATCTGTTCGTAAACAGTACTAGGGTGAACCAACCAGTGAATGACCGAATTGTTAAATGAGAAGCCCAGTAAATGACCGCATACTTTTAATAAGAATTGTACTTATTAATGTTTGTTTAACACGCGTAACTAAAAATATGGAATATTAAAAGTGCAACTACGCTCCATTTATAAACATATAATAATTTTTACATTTATAATTGACATTTGTTCGCCTAATTACTGGTTGGTAGCATCGACCCGATGCTCCTACTATTAGGGTAGTTACGGGGTGAAATGTAATTTAAATTTTCGGACGACTCTTGAAAAGTGTCAATTTTACATCAATAAAAATATTCTAATATTCTAACAAGTTTCTAATGTTCAACTTTTTTTAGAATACAAAAAGTTTTTCCAAGCGAGTACATTTCGCAGCGAACGGGAATATAGCGAAAGAGTTAAGCTCCATTACTTTTGTTCTAGTGAGTAGAAACTTATAAAAAAAAATCAGAGACATTCTAGCCATTGGTGTACATGTCTGTGAATTTTTTTATACCGCAGCCCATGAGTCATACACATTCGAATACTCAACATACGTATATAGGTACATACACTACCGTTCAAAAGTATTTGAGCAGTTAGGTGTAGGTTCGATAATACAGAAAATAGAGTAAATGTTAGCATAATTATTTATTGCTTGTCTTTATCAAAGTTGAAAATATTTTAATCCCTCTTCACGAGTTTAAACACCCAAAAGATGAATAAATGTGTATACAAAGCACTAATATTGTACCTTTTTCCGTCGCCTAAAAAAAATATCATGAAAATAGAATGAAACGATTACTATAAGCTAAAGAGAAAAACGTTCCATTTTTTCTTTTATCAAACGGTACCAGTGATCGAATACTTTTGAGCGATACTGTATGTGCGATGGCAATCTCTACTTCCAAACAGGGATTCCATGTAAACAGCGTCTGTTATTTACGACATTCTGAAAGGTTCCGATGTTTCCAGTAATACTAGACTCGCGAGATTGAATGTAGGTATCGCTTGTTTACAAAGCTGCTCATTCAATACTTTGCACTTGGAGCGAATATTGGAAAACATTATACAATCAGTCAATAAATATGTTTCTTGATACCTTGTATGAACCGTCGGTCTTTTTTTAGCTCGCATCAACTGCTTTAACTCTGCATAACCAGTGGCGGATTTAAGAAAAAAGGCCCAGGTAGCAAACGTTCTGAGGGGCCCATTTTTTTTGTGAAACTGAAGAGGTAGTTTAATAAAAACGGGCCAAGTGTAGTAATTCGAAAAAATGTAATGTTTGGATACCTACAACTAATCATAATTTTTTTTGGTCTGAGGCCCTGCAGGGGCTTTCTGTGCAGGGACCTAAACGGCAACTACTCATTAGCGGTCCTGTTAAATCCGCCACTGTCCATAACGATACATTTTCTAAAACTAATTATTGAATTAACATCAAAATAACCGAAAATTTATCGTACAATATGATTTTAACAAAAATCGACAATTCTAAACTTGTGAGTATTCCCCTACAGCACACTTCGTTGCAGGAACGTTGCACAAACGTTGCAGTACATTGCAATGTCGCAACTCTCCGAAACGTTCCGTGACCATTGCTGAAAAATTCCGAAACAATGTTTCAGAAATATCTCCCGCAATGTTGCACAAAGGCGGACATAGCAATTTACTTGTAACGTTTCGGTGATATTCCGTGCAATGTATCTGCAACGTTCCTGCAACGAAGTGTGCTGTAGGGGTTAGTGTATCTCGATATCTTTTCTTTCTTTTTCTTTTCGTATTATCACTCGATAGTCATGTACAATATTTTGCTAGGGAATATAAAACACATATTCTTCGTACCAGAATATTGAGTGGATTTTCAGTCACAGCAATTTTCGTAGAGTGTAATTTTAAATCGAAACAAGAAGTTCCGCCTGCGGTTTAGCAAGTTTGATAGGTGTTAGACGCGGCGCGAAACCCGTTGATGTCACGTATTTCATTCAAATTTATGCATCCCTTGAGCCCGCGATGGGAGGTATTCTTGTGCGGTGAGAATCCCTCCCTTTGTACACCTTGCAGAGGAAGGCATGAAAGGGGTTGATTGTAGGTATCGATCCTTAAACAAAGAATCTATGTTTATGACCATGCAGTCATGCGCCCTAGTGTCGACCTGAATAGTCGTGCACGCGATCTACATTTTACAAGAATGTAAACAAACGAAGCTATAAAACAGATGTATCGACGGTATCATCGAGGTCCCTCGTAATCATAAAAATCCATTTCTTTTGCAGATAACGCCCTGCAACACACCAGCGACGCCACCGAACTTCCCTGACGCGCTCCTCGCGTTCTCCAAAATGTCCGCGGGTGACAAAACTCCCTTGGGTAAGTTTCAGTATTATTTATTGTATACGGCGCTCCTTAGGACCTATTTACGTCACACTTTTCTGGCCCGCGATAGTTATTCTCACGTGTTCACACATTTTCTGCCTTTTTCCACCATTCCCCAATGGCCCCTTTGTCCCATCCAGTCTATCGGGTGAAGTAGCTCCCACGATCCTTTTCAGCAGGCTAGTTTATTGGGAAATCACATTCCCACATTTCAATTCTTGTACCTACTATCGGTATATCAAATATTTCTTTCTCTAAATACCTTTCATTTTCACATTAACCCTCGTGGACAAACCTTCACATGCCATTTTCGTATTTCTGAATCTTTTACCTTTTCAGTAATAATTGTACCCTCGCAGTACTCAAAAAATCATGATACTCTTTTTCTAATATGTTGAAATTTGTATTTAAAAAAATACTCGTTGATAAAAGCAATCAGAAATTCAAGCACATTTGAGGCAGTCAGAGCAACAACGGACCAACCCACATTAAAAAAAATTTTCCCCTATTTTATATGATTAGTAGAGGTTATTGGAACACGTTACTGCTACTAATTCAATTTCGAAAAAGAATGTGGGTTAGTCCGTTGTTGCTCCGACTGCCTCATTTATTATTAATCCGCACAAGGCGCTCTCAGTGGAAAATCAGCAAAACATCACACTTCTACGCACTACAAATTACATAACTACGCCGGAACCTCTATTATCTGAAATTATAGGAAGTCATAACAGTATAATTCGAATGAAGAGATATTCAGATAACAGAGTACACGCTTCCCCGACGTTGCTCGCTGGAATCGTCGCCCGAAATACGTACGCATTTCAACATGGCGCAGTAAGGTTATGTCACTCGCCGCGCTGTTTGCCCGTACCCACGCGTCTGTGAGGAAAATCGAGCTGGCAGGGTGCAGAAATCAGAGATCCGTTTGTACCGTTACAGGAATGTCGCCGAGTCAAAATGGCTTCCATCAGAACTCGATGCAGATGGTGACGGCGGCGCAGCACCACGGCGGACGGTGTAGCGTGAGCGGTAGCGCGCAACAGCAGGCGCAGAGTCAACAGCAATTTGGCCTAGGCGAGCCGCAGAGATAAAAGGAACTGCCCATTCGGCGGCCCGCGCGCGAGATCCCGTGGTCGCTATTGCGATGTGCACGTTAAAACGGCGTTTAAAAAGTGGAGGCATGGTTTAAAGTATCGACCGCTACCTCCCCGGGGTTATGCACTGCGGCACGAGCGATTATACCCGTGATTGATAAAACCGCGCTCGCGTATCCCTCATCCCTACGAGAAGGACACGTGGATACCCTTGGAAACGTGCGCACGGGGGAATACCCAACAAATTCATTCGGCGCCGCGCGTGCGCTTAGAGGAAGCGATGATCTCTCTCCCACATTAAAAAAAAAAGAAAAAAGAAAAAAAAAAAAGAAGAATAGGTCCGTCTCATCGAATCACATGGTATACGTGGAAGTCTAGTAGCCGGTACACCGACCCCCGGTTGTTTGCTCTGTTCTTACCCTTTTGATGGTACGTACTTACGTATGTGCATCGAACGTCGCGTCGATCGTGATCATCGAACCTCTCCGAGACACCTCTCGATACCATTTTTCTTCCGCCAATATATCAGGTATCTGATACACGCAGAACGGGAGCAAAGGTTGCGAAAGATCTATATATAAATACATATATATATATATATATTATTTTCTCGCTCCTTTAAATGCGCTGGGACGGTAGTTCCTACGATTATGAAAGACAGCGATACTCCTTAGCGTTTTACGGAAATTAGTATGCGTCCAGAATGCCGCTTGATGTATATAAATGAGTAGCGAGAAGCCTCCTCCACCGTCCCGGGTATCTTCCTCGTTGTTTCTCGATCTACAGACTCGCGGCTAGATAGGAAACATTTGCGGCGGTCCGTTCCGGGTGCCGCGGAAGTCAATGAGAAATTGTATATCAACTTCCATCACCAGCATAGTACAAAAAATTGCCGGCACTGGATAGCGCTCAGCGAAGGAGGGTTAGTTTCTTATTCCGTTGGAGATTAAGCGGGAGATATCAGGATTATCGTAATAACAATAATTCCGTTTAGTTGACTGCGAGCCGTAAAAAAAAATGTTACTTTTCAATCGGCCTCGTATGTCTCCTACATTCGTTTTTTCTTTTTTTAAACGACGATCGAGCTCTCGATCCATGGGGCCAGATATAAAAATCTGATCTTGTCCGGCATTGTTTTGTAACGGTAAACGTGTGCGCAGAGCGATTCGTTGGCTCGAAGCGTACACCGAGCGATGAATGAAAAAGAATAAACACGAGGCTAATTATGATAATAAATGAGAAACAATCGCGAGTTATTATGTAAAAAAAAAAAATGTAAAAAGGAATTTATCGATTACGTAACGTCCGCTAGGTATTTATGCGAAGTTGAGGAAACTATAACTTTCAACCGTCGGTCATACAGAGAGATGACTTGCTCGGATAGTATCCAGTGTAGGTCATTTTTTTTCTACAGGGAAAGTGAGCAGTGGAGCCACATTAGCTGAGCTGTTTCATCGTCAATTGAATTTACAAATTGCAGCGCGCGAACGGAGGTGTGTCGCGTGCGAATGATTTAATCGTAGATCTCACGTTGACCGCAGGAACTCTTGTACGGCAGCCTATGTAATTCACCCGATCAGTATATAATAAAAACGTTTTTCATTCAATCACTCTTATCGTAGTGTCGCGTCCGAAATCTGTTTTCATTTTATCATTTGAACAGTTTCTCTCACAGCAGTAATATTTAATCTCGCAACGCATATACAATTTGTGTTTCCGATTCAACGCAGCGATAGAAATTTTCTTTCGAATCGCGGATGGTAGCCATCCCGTGACCGAAGCTTCGCTACGGAAAAGCTTGTCTAAGGTTCCAATTAATTAGTCAGAATCTGTGCATCGTTTTGCCTACAGTTAAATTCGCGCATAGTCTCAAGAGGCGGTGAGGCGATATTTATTAGCGTCATCTAATTTACACGGATGAAATAGTTCCAGTATTCAAGTTTCGCTGCAGCTTCGTTCATCACTATGCATTCATTTTGTGTAAATACGGTAGAAATTTGTGTCGTACCGAAAACGAGTATGTACGACGAGATGTTTTTCTGTAAGGTATACGCTTTAATATCTTCCTTGTGTTTGTAACGTAAACGAGACCAGCGTCTCGGACTTTTTCTACCGCGGAATATAGTTTATGCGTTATACTTTGTTGTTGTGAGCTGATTATAGAATGCGTACACTGTATTGAAATTGTATCGGAGTGGTACGATGTTCTTTTTTTTTTTAGAAAAAGTTTTGTTTGTCCTTGATTGCGTACAAAATTCCGAGACGCTGGTCTGTACTATTACGGAGATACTATTATGTTAAAACTCTTATTATTATTGTATTATTATTATTGTTTATTTGACTATCAATAATAATAAATAATGTTCATGTACATAATTTTGAAAAAATGATCTAAATAAAACATTAATAATGGTGCTTTCATAGACTTTTATATAATTTTATCTAACACTCATTCATGCCCCTCGCACTTCTGATCGCTTGTAAATTTTATTACAAATTTGTTATATATATATACAACGATCGATGCGTTGACAAGTACAGACATAAATGCGGTGTGACTACATAAATTATGGAACCGAAACTATAAAACAATGCTTCGCGTTACAAAAGTGGTAACTCATTTTTATCACTTCTCCGTTACAAAATGTCGTAGTGGACTAGTAATGTTCGTAAAATATTAATATACATTATCTATCTCTACATGCAACGCTGCTTGTTACATTTGTGTTAGCTGCATAGAAAATATTATGTACATGCTTAGTGGTGTGCAATACTTGTGAAAAGTTCGGAATCTCCACGTCCCTGCCTAATCCGGACCACCTGTCCGGGACAGGTAAGAAATATCGATGCATAGCGGCTATAAAACGAGCCCGATATTCTTCCGGTGATATTATTGTTGGCAATTTTCCTTGGCCACCTAATATCCCGGACTTTTTCACCATTGTTTCTAATTTCTTGTCCCAAGTAAACGTTCGTATATAATCTGCAAACACGATAGTTAAAAGATTTAAAAAATCCCGTACCGAAAAATTAAGGGTTTACCGTAGAAAGGGTCTTTTCTCTTGTGAATAAGTTATGGACGATCGGAAAACAGTTAATCACCAAAGTAAATTTTACAAAATCCTTCCAAGAATTTCATTCTTATTTGAAATCAACGTGAAATATACTTAAGTAAATTTGTTCCTTGGAAAAATATAAGACTACATAAATTATTTATTTTCACGTGTTCATTCCTGTTCTTTTCATTAATAAATAAAAACGTCCCGCTTTGAGGGAAAAATAAATGGTCACGTTAAGTATACCAAAACTTTAACGTTATCTTACGGGGGTGTTTGAATTTTATAACCCTTTGTGATTCGACAGTTATGTAGTCCCAGTTGCCACTAAGAAAATATGCTATAAATCGCAAAATCACGAGAAATGGACATCCCTCGTTTTCCCCTTACCCTTCAAACGTAGAATCGCGAGACTTACCTATTATACCTAATACAAGTTCATCGGAATTTGGTTCCAAGCCAACTAATAACGAATAATCCATCACAGAATTGTCAGCCAAAAATTTTGTGTCCTGTTCAATGGCTCGGTTTAAAACCGCTTTCGAATGTGATCTGATGTAAAGTGGCGAATCGCAGCTCACTGAAAGTGTAAGAACATATTTTCAACTGGAAGTTTTCCATATGCCAGTAATGTTAATAGGGCACTAACTGTTCAATAAATTTTCATCGAGCAACACGAGTTCACCCTCGTGACACACGTCGTCAGGATTCGCAAGCCGATTTCTCACAGATCCCTTCAAATCAAATTTATCTGTTATCGTTCTGTTGTAAAACAAATTCTCCATCACCAATACGCTGGTGCGGAGTGCTGCATTTGTCGTGTTGTTTTTAAAAGACACTCTGTAAACGCCGACTATTTTTCCTAACAACGTCGGCTGCTTAGTTTGCTGGCATTTCTCCATGTAGGAAAAATAATTCGGTGCAAAGTCAAGGAATATTTGCATTTCCAGTCTGGACATCTCTTTTATAATAAACCTGTCGTCTGCGAAAAGAACAGAAAGCGCGATGAAGATTCTAATTGTATGTATGATATTAATTAGGGATTGTAATACCGGTAAATCGCGAGAAATTCCCTCAAAATTTTACCGGTAATTCGATAAATTACATATAATTACGTATAGTAATAATTCCTTCGATATCAACTGCGTTATCAATGAAATAAAAACTATATACAATTACTAATAAAGACGAAAACGGATATATCTCACGAAGAACCCAACTCTGATCCAAAAGAAAACTAAAAATCTGAATCGAGTCGTCAAAAAAGAAATGACGTATTTTCAAGAAAAAGAAAGTAAGAGGAAAATATATACAAATGACATATGATTTCCTAACGACTACGCGACCAACAATTGTAGAATCTGAGAGAGCTTTCTCCACGGCTGAATTATTTTGTACAAAAATTAGGTCGCAATTTAGACAAATTATATTTTTTGTGTGCTTATCTGTTAAAAAGAGTTAATAAATAAACCATATTTATTTATGCATTTGAGTTAAGATTCTTCCCATTGTTTCGTGGCGAATCTATATTTAATAAGAATCGTCAATACTTTGCTACTGTATGTATTTTGTGTTATATCATCTTATGTTTTATGTTCAGAATAGTTTCATTTGCATATATTTTTTGTAACGCTCGATTAGATTTAAAAAATGTGCTGATTGTAATATTTACTCTTCAATACCTTAAAAAAGCACTAATAAATTACCGGCAAACCGGTTTTGATCGAAAACTCTGCCGAATTACCGGGAATTAAAAACGTCGGTAAATTTACAATCCCTAATATTAATGCATAATCGCGTAAATATTGTATACCTCTGCTTTTACAAAAAGCACTTCCACTCTTCCCGCCTCTCGCAGCCCATTGCACGCTTCGACTCATGCTTCTCGTAAAGCCATCCTCCCCACATGGTAAAACGTTTTCCCTGAAAGCAGCGAATTGCGCAGCAAAGTATATTCTGCAGTAGAAATTGGTTGTTACGTCGTTAAATTGAACCTCAATGTAATTCTGTTGTTTCGTTGCTTTCTTATCTTCCTCGGTTTCAGACGACGCTAAAGAATTCTGCGCGTTGCTATCCACATTCGAAACGCTTTTATCAGAGTCTATGGGGCTCGCAGGGTTCGGGCTACTTCCGCGAAAGAACGACAAAACGGACGGTCGCTTAAAATCCCCTGATTGCATTACGTCAGGAACATTCTCTTTGTTCTCAGGAAATTTCCGCTTGATTAGCGGACTGGGATGTAAATCAGGCCCTTTCGTGCTGCGCATTAATTCGTGCAACGCGTGCTTATAGTCGTGCGAGTCAAGCGCGTACGCAATTATAGAGGAGGGCTCTGATTCGTACACCACTATGGGCACGACGGAACTAAAAAACAGAAATATTCTTTATCCAATGAACCTGTATATGTAATTACTACATAATTAAGATATAGAATTCTTTTCAACACGTGTGTGTAATCATACCCAAGGGGCAATAAGTGGTGCTCCAAAGTTCCTAAAGGGTTCGGTATCGGTTGAATGACAGGCACGGAGGGCAACAACTGCGATAAAATTGTTTTCTTCTTCTTCTTCCTATCCGGCATGTCCTCTAAAGTGAGAGGCAAGACATCAGAGTGCGACCTCTGATGCATCTTCGGGGACCCGTGAGCAACAACAATATCGTCCGGATTATTACTCTCCAAAACTTCATTATCCGAATTCTCCACGGCTTCCATCCCTTGCAAATCATTTTGCACCGCCGCGATAGCATCGACAGCGTTGTAATCCGCCGACATAGGGCTCAAGTCTTCGATTTGAGATTCCGACGCGGTGTCTTCCGTTATATACCCGTCCATATCGATTATGCTGCTACTCCCGGCTGTTAACGATCGTTCAGTGAATCGCCGCGGCCTCTCGTCCTTCCTCTTAACAGACATTTCTAGAATCTTTACGTTCCAAGTGAACACCACTTCTGATATCAATCGCTTAAGGATCACAATTCCATCTTCGATCCTGAACATCAACGCCTGGACCTGCTTCTCCGACACCTTCCCCTCGAGCTTCTTGTTCTCCAACGTTGGAGACGTCAATTTCAGCTGAATCTCTTCAATTTTATTTTTGAAATACTGCTGGTCTTTGGTTAGCTGCTGCTTAGCGGCATTTAAATTATCCATATCCGTTTGCAGGGTTGTTAATTTCTCCTTTATAGTCGAGAAGACCTCGTCTCCTTTCAGCGCCAAACCTTTCATCTCTTCTATCACATCAGCGTGCTGCTTCGGGTCGTAAATGATGTTTATTAAAGGTGGCGGTAATGAAATCTCCCACTGCAATATCTTTGTATATTTAAACACGGCCAGCATGTTCTTCTTCGTGAAGTATTGATAGTGATCGTAGTGCAGGGAATGCTGGCAAGTGTCGGTGCCGCGTCGCGTGTAAGCGTTCCCGTGGAAACGCAATTCCAGGTACTTCGCGAAAGACAGGGACCAGGTGTCGTCCGACATCGGCACCACCGGCGAGACGCTTTTACACTTCATGCATTTGCTCCACATTAAAATCTGATTGCTGTTCTCTTGGGCGAACGGCTCGGTGCTCATCTCGCTCAAACTAATGTGCATGCATCCGCCGTCGTGCGCGAACCGCCGAACGTGCTGAGCGATTTGCGCCCGACACGCGTTGATGTGACACTTGTATTCGGACGTTAAACAATAACGTTCCAAGAAACGTCCGAGTGCAATGTCGTTTCTGCCGTACAAATCCATATTAACCACCGACGGAGTCACGCAAAACGCCGGCGCGTCGTTGCCGGTGTGTGAGAAACTACATAATAAAACGGACAAGCGTTGGTGACTAGCAGGATCCAGGCAATCGGGCCACAAAGCCGTTTGATCGCTCGCTTCAGGCTGCATTAGGACCTGTTGCCTCTCCGACAGAACATTGTTCGTCGGATGCAATCGACTGCCGCATGCTCTAAAATTAGCTAACAAAGTCTGCACTTCCCGGCTGTCGATGTCCGTAGTCAATCTTGCTTGAACGAACGGGTGTTGCGCCTTCAATTTCAGGTTCATTAACGGATTGTCGACTCCGGATGGCTCCACGGATACACTGCTTGTTTTAATCTCCTTCACTTTGTCCAGAAACTGTGTGGAGTAAAAGATTTCTCGCGGAAAGAAACTTCGCAGCACGCAATGCCTTCCTGTCTCGGTTTCCAAGTAAGGTATAGAAAACTTTAAGTAAGGCGAAATACTTAGCACGGTTCCCTCCAGTGCCTTTTTAAATTTATTTAGTAATGGTAAATCAGCAACACTTAAGTGTTGACCGTTCGGACTAGTTTGACTGAAAACATCTTCATCGTCTTCGTTTAAATACTGGTGGAGAGGGTCGCTTCGATCGCTTATAGATTCCCCATAAATACGCTTCTCGTCCAAAGCGATTTTATCCTTTATTCTCGGTCTCTCTATCTCCTCCTCGGCTTCTTTATTTACCTTCTCACTATCCTTACCTCCGAACAATTCCAATGTACTATTTTGATCCTCGTTACGGAGTGCAGAAGAATTATTTAGAATGTCATTGCTATTCGTTTTAGTCATTGGATAATCCTCCGCAGCTTTTGAATCGATTACAGATGACTTTGTTTTGGGCTTGAATAATTTTAAAGTGTCATAAGGATCTGCATCTTCCTGTAACATGGAGGAGAGTTGCTTGCCACAGATCGAGTATAACGTGCTCTCGGTGTAAGAAGCTTGATCAGGAACTTTATCTTTCAGTGGTGTATTTCTGTTAGCTGGATATTCTATTTCTATCAATTGTCTATCATTCGACGTACTCCCGGGATCTTCTTGAACTTGTAATATCCTCAGAACTTCTTCGCTATCTGCATATTCCTTATCTCGAATCAAAAACGCATCGTTTCCTTCGCTAGCTTTAATATGCAACACTTTGTCATCTTCCAACTGTTTCGAATCCTTATGCGACGTTTCGTCCAAAAATGAATTATCCTTGGGAGACGGAGGTCTGGCAAACTCGTCCATGAGGAACGACTTCTCCAAACGCCAAGAATAAGCCGCGAATATCATTGTCGAAGTCACATTCTTCACTTTCTTCAATTCTGCTTGAGAACCACCCCGTAACAGAATCGTAGCCCCGAGATGCGGATTCGAACAGCCCTCGAAGTACATCAACGTTTTCATGCGATCTGAAAGAACGTTTAAATCGTACTTCGTCGAAAAGAACAACTCAGTCAGACCCGGCTGGGCGCGTGTACAAATTGCGCGGTGCAGGCGTCGCAAGAGAAAAAGCGCATAAAAGACCTAAAAAAAATATGAAATAAATTTTTAAATTAAAAATGAATGGCATGTTGCAAATATGATTTATATAGTCTTCTCTCGAAAATATTTTTAGACAGGCGCCAAACATTTATCGCACCCGCAAGATCAACGCCACGCGCCGGGCCTGCTCGCGATGAACATTGATATCTTTAATTACTCACTTTTCTCGCTCGAAAAGTTTCGCAGGTAAAACTTTTTACATGTACCCAGCATGTATCTTGCACTTATGTGCGCATCAATAGTGTTTACAATAGTGGCACCTGTGCAACGTGCAACTCGTTCTAAGACACTGAGTTTCACATTCAAAACAAGTGTCACGCCGCATTCCCTAAGTCTATCTTGTGCTAATCTTGACACAGATCTATGTACTAGTACAACGTCTGGACCAAGAGCGGTAATCCTAGCGACTGTATTACCTAAATATTGATTCTCCTGCAAATTAGACATTTCTGTTTTATATTAAGTATTGAATACCATTGGAAGTATCGATTAATTGTATTTCCCTTACTTGCATCATCACAGGTTCTAGGCTTATTAGCTTCCCTTCTACGCGCTGATACATGAGTCCACACTTGAGTAACAAAATTTTCGGATGAGCTATCATCGCATCCATTCCCCTGTGCGCAACATTTTTCGTACAAACAACACCGGATACAATTTCACAGTCGTCTCTACTACCGCCTGCATATTTTTTAATTTTAACATATTGCCGTATGTCCATATCGTCGGCATTGTGATTTAGGTTTGGTCTAACGTAATCGATAACTTGGTGAGCAATGGGAAGTACTATTTCCGACCAAGTTTGCGACAAGCCCTCCTTATTAAGAAGCTGCTTGATCAGCGAATCTTCGTGCTGTTTATATGCAGATCTGCCATGAACGTAAGTATGAACTTCGTCTCCTTTATTGATTTGTGTAAAGACATATGTGTACACACTATTGTTGATAAGTCACCAGACACTTGCTCATTTTAGGGAAAATCTTAATTGCATCGCAGGTGGTATGCTTTTGTAGCGATTGTATAATTTCATTTAATGATGTCAACGTACCACAGCGATTCCCAACCTGTGGGTCGCGAAATGTTTTCTAGAGGGTCGCCACGATTTTTTTTAATTATATTCTGAATTTTTAATGTGTTTTCTTCACCTTATTAAATTTACCTTACTTTATACGGAGGGTGGAGGGTCGCAGGGTATTTGAGTATTATTAAAGGGGATCGCGACTCAAGATAGGTTGGGAAACACTGGCCTACCAAGTGCCCAGTGACACATAGACGATAGTGTATATGCAGAACTTACGTCAAACATTCATACGCATGTAGTTCTCCCAACACGGTTCTAAGATTCGACGTTTTGTGCCATCCATTTCTTTCCTTAAACTCTTGCACCTGCAGTGTGTCGTTCAACAGGTCATCAGCGATTTTCAAGTTACACGTGTGCGACTTGACTGTGACTTCTTTCTGTTCGATCACGCCGTCGCTACTATTTACAGAGATCGCAGTTAAATCTTCCGATGTGGGTCGTTTCAACGTAACCGTGGATGATTCCAAATTTAAATCTAAATAGAAGCTAGAACTAGAGGATGGTAAACGTCCACTAGTTTGTTGCATTGAAGTGGAAGGTTTCGTTTCGCTTTCAGAATCTGAAATGCATACATTTATCATCGGAGCTTTCCTTTTTAAGGCTGATTCAGACACGTCCAGTAATTTAGCCGAGTGGTTTAGAAAAACAATGGTTAATTACTGAACTACACGCCAATCAACTTAATTACTTCACGTGTCTGAGTCAGCCTTTGCATAATGTATAATATTGAATATTACCTGTCGTCGAATCATGCTGAGGAATTGTTTTCACCCACGCGGGTTCTTGCGCGTCACATGTATTCTGCGTTTCTGTCAGCAAATCCATACTTTGCATGTGAGATAATTTTACTGGTTTAAATACAGTAGCAGTATCGCTAAATACATTGTCAGCGACTACTGGTTCGATGAAGCCTGCCTCTAACAGTGCCTGTCCTATTGCGGTAGCCTGTACACTGCGAAACATTAGGATTTAATATCATATCGTCAACATTCCGCATGATTTTCTATATGTAACATTCGTACCGAGTGGCTGCTTTATTTTGTGCTATCATCCAATTCACTAATTCGCTAGCTAAGAAGCATCCGTGATAACTTTTCAGTCTAATTCTGTGCGTTTGTAAGAGAATCGATTGGCTGGATCTAAACAACTCTTCGTAAATCATTCTTAAAGAAGCTGAATTCTGTAAGACAAGCGAGCGCTCCTGAGATGTTAAATAACTATTTGCTGATCTGAAAGGCATATTTATAAGACAGCTGTCGCAAATCTTAAATCACTTGAAATTGTTAACTTCAAATAAGTATACCGTCCGATAGCATATTTCTCCTCCATGTATCCAACGCTTGGCTTTCTGCAAACTGAAATTTCATCTTCCACAGATTCGTTCGGGTTCTTTTGAGTCATCGGCGGGGGATCGTTCCCGTATTTAACTTGAAGATCCTCTTGCAACGCTTTTAAGTCTGCCGATAGGTCGCTCCTCATATCAGATGATTGTAAATAAGATAAAACTACTTTGCAGCAATACGTACAAACTCGGAGGTCTCCTGCAAGACAAATTCTGTCATTATTGAACGTAACAAGAATATAAAGATCCATAATTTCCGTACCAGTGCATCCCATGATTTTTCCAGGGATCTGGTCGGAGCAACACTTTGAACAAAATATTTGACCGCAGACACGACAGTGATGTCGCCTGCGAAATGTGGTAAATCGTTCGCCGCATTCGTAGCACTGTTTGCTTACGCTATCTGGCATCCAGTAACTTCTTAATTGGGAGTCCTTGTACGAGCGTAAATTCTACGTTTAATCGATAGTCTCATTACTATATGTAGTCTCATTACTATATATTCTATAAAAGATAACTCACGTTACTTTTCAGAGCCACTATGTTACTAATACGCTTTAAGACATTCGGTAAACTTCTGCCTTCGCGAGTATCCAACGGGAATGTCATCATACTCGAGCTATCGTCTTCCGGCGTCTTTTCTGTACTTTCCGATTGTTTCCACGAGTCAGAATCGGACGAGCTTTGTTCCTCATTGTTAGAGGAGATCGTAGAATCGTCAACATTCTGCGAACCTACAAATAAAATGCTCTGTATCGAAAGGTCCTCGGTACCTTTTTAAACAGTTTCATTAATGACGCAAGTGACATAAAGAACACATTCAGTTATTTCACCTGGAAGCACAATTTTTTCCCAAAATGGTTCATATATGGAAGTGAACATGCAAGGACTTACTTCTGGTGAAGTTAAAGAATTTGGAAAATAAGGAAGCTACAACAGGTTGACTCTCCTCGGGACTTAACGGAGCAAACTCCGTAAGTTTAGACGGCGAATTCATATTCTTATTCATATCGAGTAATGCTATCTATCCACGAACATTGTTAAGACAAACTTATCAGGAAACGCCGTCTTCGCACCTGCGTCGACGGCTTCATACACACAAGTGTTTTTGACAGGAACGTCAGATAACGCGTGACGATCACAGGAAATTCCCTCCTGACATCTTACTCGCATCGTAGGGAGGGGGAACGCATGCGCGCGGTGACGTCAAACCAATCAACGCCAAGATGGAAAACGAAACGGCGCCACTGTCAAGCCAAAGAAACGATGGGAAACGATACGACGCCAGCGCCAAGCCAAGCCAAGCTAGCCAAGGCAAGTGAGACCGCAGCCAACCAGCGTCGACAACCGATTCCCCGACAACGCTGGTTGGCTAGCTTGGTTTGGCTTGACAGTGGCGCCGTTTCGTTTCTCATCTTGGCGTTGATTGGTTTGACGTCACCGCGCGCATGCGCTCCCCCTCCCTACGATGCGAGTCCGAAATCCGGAGGGAATTTCCTGTGAACACTGGCTCCGAACACTGAACGCGTCAGATATCTTAATAACGATACAGTTTTTTAATGATAGATGGCAGTACAGAGGGCTCGATTGTGGCGACACCACCACCTCCGAAAAGTTAGACTCTCATTGGAGAATATATCGGTTTCTCTTTTATGCAATCGTCATTGTTCATTAGTTTATATTATTTGTTCATCAATTGACGATTTATAATAATTTAAACAAATTTGTCTGAAAGTTTTTTATTCACCTAGCCCCTCGTTTTATTTTTTTTCATTAATCACCAATAATTTCATATGGAATCGATCGTTCGTCGTTTGTACATCTTTGTTCACTTATTTTTATTACTTGTTCACAAGCAATTGTTTTTTAATTAACATCTTTAGTGAATATCTATGCGTCATCACTAGACTCCACGATGGCGCATGCGCGTGAATGAGCGAAGAGGATATTGTATTCCATTATACACTCTCTACCCTAAATATACATTCTTTCTGTACTACATCATTCCCACGTTGTACCAACATTGCTGATACATCATCACACCGCTTTGACTTTATTCCTGCTCCATTCTTACGCTACCCTGTAATTTAAGTTACAGTAACGTACCCTACGACGTATGGGGATGTGGCCTATCTACTCGGAATCAACCGCCTCGCGAGAATATAACAAATTACGAAGGACCAATTTTTCAACATTGTTGTAAAATGATACTGAAGCGTTCGAGAATTAACACCAAGGTTTGCAAGTTTGTGCGTATACACCAAGAGCATTATTTGAGTTTGGAACTTGGACAAAGTAGAATCCAACGCTCAGCGAGAACGCAACAGGGTTGCTGGCGATAAATTCTGTAAACAATATTGCACATGGATTTTGTGTGCTCGGGGACTAAAATCCATATTCGCATATTACTATAGTAAACTTCTTGAGTAACTTTATTCATTTTTTAAGCTGATTCTATCTGGAAATGCAGATCCAAACCAAAATGGAATCTATTGGTCTTTTCAAATTATTTTGCTACCAGTTCTTACACGCATATCGTAAATGCATGCACAAACACACATATTTTTGGATGAAATCGACTCAAATTTTTAGTTGTTTCTAACTAGAATCTAGAAGTGTAGATCAAAATTCACAGGATACTCATCAGTTTTTCCAAGCCATTTTAGTACCTGGTTTTATTTATATTCGCGACGCATTTATGGTCCCTCGACCGATTTACTCAGGTTATCAAGGAGGCGTCGAATAACCGTTACCGCTTATACCGTAAGCTGAGGTTTGATATAATTTTATTCTTAAACTTACTATATGTCTCGTTAGTTCGCGGCGCCCATTTTATGGACGGTATTCTCAGTCGTTGCTTATTCTTAAGTTCGTCTTGCATGCTGCATCCTCTATTATGTAGTCTACGAGGTTAGTCTACTATTCTATCACAGTTCCCGCGCATCCTAACGCAATCTCAACATGGTTGCTACCTCAATTCCAAATCGTTTCTCAACATTATTCCTATCATCGACGAAGTGGTCTATGTTCCTACTTCTTTTCCTTGCGCAAAGTTCTCAATCTTTGCATGTAAACATTTTTAATTTCTTTCGATTCTAAATACATGAAGTAAAGGTTAAATTGGAAAGATAATTTAATTCTTTATTCGTTTTACATGAAATTATGTTGTAACACCTATCGTATTTTCTATAATACACAAGTCAGGTTATTAAAAATATTTTTCTTTATGTTATAGATAAAACTTGGGAATATTTCTCCGTGGACAGGAACTTGCAGCGGGACAAATGATGGAAAGCTGTTAACCTCAACAATGAACATAAGAAGACAGTGATTTTATATATATAGTGAAGTGATTATATAGACTAAGAGTGAAAATATATTTATTAATTATATAAATACTTACATAAATAATCATTTTTACATGATTGTATTACCTTTTTGTAACATTTGGAACATTCTTTAAAGAAAATAAAGAGAAAAATACTATACAAAACCGTGTTATCATTGAAAAAACCCTCTTCCCGCAAAAAATGCACAAAGTTGCAAAACTTTACTTATAACGAGAACGCACAAAGTTGCAAACCGAAATTTGGCTTCTCGCGAAAAAAGCACAAAGTTGCAAAGGCCAAAATTTTTGCAACATTGTTGAAAATGAAATTTCGGTGTTCGAGAAATAAAATCCGGGTTTGCAACTTTGTGCGTTTTCGCGGGGAGGTCAACAAAGTTGCTAACCGAAATTTGACTCCCCGCGAAAATGTAACAAAGTTGCAAAGGACAAAATTTTTGCAACAATGTTGGAAATGAAAATGGCCTGTTCGGAGGGAAAAAACCCGGTTTGCAACTTTGTTGCATTTTCGCGGGGCGTCCAAATCCGGTGAAATCGGAATAGTTTGAAAATGATATTGGAAGATTTTGGCGTTCAACAAAGTTGCTAACCGGAATCTGACTCCCCGCGAAAATTCAACAAAGTTGCAAACCGAGTTTTTTTCTTGCGAACAGCCAATTTTCGTTTCCAACATTGTTGCAAAAATTTTGACCCTTGCAACTTTGTTACATTTTCGCGGGGCGTCCAAATCCGGTGAAATCGGAATAGTTTGAAAATGATATTGGAAGATTTTGGCGTTCAACAAAGTTGCTAACCGGAATCTGACTCCCCGCGAAAATTCAACAAAGTTGCAAACCGAGTTTTTTTCTTGCGAACAGCCAATTTTCGTTTCCAATATTGTTGCAAAAATTTTGACCCTTGCAACTTTGTTGCATTTTCGCGGGGTGTCCAAATAGCTTACCTAAATGCTTACCATATTTTGCGTGATCATAAGGCGATTGGTTCTTAAGACTAGAGCAATGTAGAAGTAGTGTGACGCGATGTGTTGAAGTCAATAAAGTTTGAAAGTAGAGAATGACATGTTTAAAACAGTGCGTTAATGTAAAGATTTTTAGAAGTAGCTCAGTGTGGAAGGATCATTTTAGGTGTTCTTTTTATCATGTGTTTTATATATGACTTGGAATCGGAAGGAGTGGAAGGAAGGCTCGTTAAATAATAATAGACTTTTATCACTTAACTGCATTTTATTGTAATAAGTGAAATGCGCTACAATCAAATCTTACAAATGCGTTCGTAATATAGTAGATGCACGTGGTATGTACTTCAGAATTCAGGTAGATCCGAAATGTAGCAAGTGATCCCTTTTAACACCTTTTATTCTCCCAAACCCATGTTTCGGGCCAGATTGTGTCGGTATACAGCGCGCGGCATTACTAGTGTCTACTGGTTACCCCTGTAACAAAGTAAAGAAGAATGTAAACTATTGTAAATAAAAAAGGGAGGAAAGTTGTACCGTTCTCAAATTCAATGCGGTTCTAACTGGCAGTTCCAGCAGGGTAGTCAGGTGTGGTGTTTGAAGTAGAGCTGTTACTACCCTGCCTGTCGGGTACCCAGGTATCCGGAGTAAACTTTAAGCAATTGAATGTGAAATTCTCAACTATCTCATTTACTCCGGTATCTCAGGGTTACCCGGTGAAACCATTGGCGTAACTAGGATTTTTGTCTAGGAGGGGGCCAGGTCCCATCTTCCCCCCTCTCTCGCAATCTCTTTTTTTATATAGGTAGATTTACCTACATTTAACAACTTAATTCCAACAGTTTAATTCATAATTTAACGTAATAAGAACATTATTGTATTTTTATTATTTAGTTGCAGTGCATATAGCATTTTGGTCCAAATATTTGTTTCTTTTAAGATAGGATAATACGAACAGATGAATGTTTTTTACTTATTTCGATAGTTTTTAGGGAAGGGCCATCCCGCGTTTGGGGGCAGGGAAATCTACATTTTGGGGGAGCCAGGCCCACCCGGCCCCGTAACTAGTTACGCCAATGGGTGAGCCACGCGAGTAGAGTAAATGAGATAGTTGAAAATTTCGATTTGACATAATTGTCTTTCGAAGGATGTATTGTAGCATTAGACAGGTTAAGTGTAAATTGTAAAATGTCAGCTATCGAGTGTGAACTATCAAGTGTGAAGAATGAGTGAGGTATGGACTGTGAAGCATCAGGTGTAAAGTGTGAATACACTGTGAAGCGTGACTTGCGGTGTATGGAAGAAAAAAGCAGTTCCTGGTGCAGGAACAGAGTAAAACCGGCGTGGGTATAATGTATATAGCAATATAGTAGCAATGATCAGGGGCGGATTTGGAAATTTCGCGCCCCTAGGCTAACAGGCGCCTTCCGCCATATTTTAATTTAAAAGAGTCCAGACAATTTTAAAATTACTTCAATATGGGAACTCGCATATAATTTATTGCTAATTCGCTATATGAAAAAAGTGAATTACTTTTAAAGTTGTCTCAAGCCTCTGTATTTAAACCTTTCCCAATTTCCTTCGCTCAAAATTTCACAATCCACCCCTGGCAATGATGTAGGAACGCCGTGAATACAGGAACTGTATGGAAATGCCGTATAAAAAATGGTATAGCGTGGGAATGACGCGGCACGTGTATGGTAAAAGCGTATACACGGTGTAGGGCTGACACGCGTGCCTGGCTGATGTACAGGTGATAGCATTAATATCAGTATATGAATCTAAAATAATTATTATATGCTCAGATACACTAAAATATTTTTGGCCACCGTTACTATACGATAACGTGTACATACCTATGTCAAGTTATGAGTTCATTCGGATGAAATTCTATGTTAATTTTCAAATTTGTTACAATAAAATTCTGCAATGATTAATTTTCTATTAACTCCCCCTCCTCAGGGCCGTCTTAAGAGCATTGGTGGCCCTGGGCAAAGCAATGCATTGGGGCCCCTGCCCACCCACGGGACTAAAAATGTTAACGATCAATAAAATTTATAATAAAAAGTTATAATTTTTTTAGGTCTTAAAATCAGACTTTTTATATTTGGGGGCCCCTGGCGACTGCCCAGTTTGCCCATGCCTAAAGACGGCACTGCCCCTCCTCCCAATTAAAACCTGTCCAACAGGTCAGCAAGTCGATAAATATTATTTATAAATTTTGGGTACGCGCAGATAAAAAGGAGTAGTGCGAAAATCGTATATACTATACATTTTCCGGCTTCCTTAGGTCAAACAGCTGATACTCAACTAAAAAGAACACGTGACAATAAGTAGCGCTTGTTTTAAATAAACTCCATGCAAAACGTAGAAGTTTAAACTACTTTAAAGTGCTAAAAACGAATAAATAGAATACTAAAAAATTTGAGAATACATTCTCCACTAAGTGGCTGTTCCAGTTTTGATCCCATCAAAATAGGTGATCTTTAGGAATTAACTAAAGGAAAACTACTACATATAATTTAATGGGACTTTTTGCATTGTATTAAAGATGTCTCAAATTACAGAAATAAATTTTTTGTTTCATAATTAATCATTGCAGGTGGCACTGGGGAGTCGTTAAAGTCGAGGCGTCAAAAAATTCATCCACATCGGTGGAACCTGTAGCACCTAAACCGTTAGTCCGAAATAAAAAATTAAAGGGCACGAAACTCGCTCGTGGACTTAGCAGTAAAAATGACAAAAAATGACATTTTTTGAGAAAATAACGACACTTGAAGTTTGAAATCACTTTTTCCCAATTTTCTTCAACCTTTCAATGCCTTTAAAAATGACAAATTTTCAATTTTTTAATTGAAAATTTTTTTTATAAAAAATTTAAAAACTTTACAGCTTTCTTCACGAGCCAGTATATTATTCAAAATGAAAAGAGTTTCAGTCGAGTCGGATAATAACTTTTCGAGATATAGGTTCCACCGTCTAATTAAGAACACTGTTTCGAGAAAAATGCGTTTAAAGTTTTACGTGGCCTTATTACATTTTTCGCTTCTCTCATGCCTGTAACGTCGAGAATTTAACGAATAAAAAAAAAAAATTTCAAACCGGAACCTCCCCTTAATAGATATACCCCAACTCTTGACCGACACTGCGTCTCATCTGTATCCCTCTAAAGTCACCGCGGAGTAACGTGCCGAGAATTCGATTCGTAAATCGTTACCCACCGTCTCCACAACCTGGTGCAGCAATCCTCGACGAGAGGAGCAACTGACCCAGGTGGACAAGTGGGCACTGGGCAGGACGGTCGTCTTTGCACCGCTAGCGGCCGCTCGGGCGGCATCCCAGCCCGCAGCTGCGCAGGTGTATCGCCGGCACCTTCTCATTAACATCTTGCCGAAAAAGCCAGTCACGCCAGCAGAAGGATCTGGCACGGTCGAGTCATCCTATCGATCCCCTTCCTCTCTTCGCGAAAACACGCTGCCCCTTCGCGGTAAGCCTGCTCCTAAGGAATCGGACACCCCCATCGGCACCGTAGTTTCGCGCATTGGGAGCTGACCGCCGAACAAGAAGATGCAATGGGCGAGGGCAAAAGCGACCGTTCCAGCAAAAGGTAATCCCACCGAGCCGCGCGACGTGTCTCCTTCGCTGTCGCCCCTTCGAATGGCCACCCGAACGGCGGGAAACGCTTTATTGCAGGCTATCGAACTCTCCAGGTTTAACGAACGGCTCGGGAGACCCGTGGCCATCTATTTATAGAACGATCCGCCATCTGCTTCATTACTCTGCTTTTAAATAGACAGTTAATATTCATTGGGAGATCATTGAAAATTATGAGTGAGCTTAAAAGTGGAGGTTTTTATGTGCGCCTGTGGAGTAATAGTATCTTCTACTGTTTCTTCTCGATTGTTTAATTAAAATTTTTCGAGATTCAGAATTTGTTTGCTAAACTATAATTTTCATTACGCACTGCACATCGTGTAGATACGTTGGAAAAATTTAGTTCTTGTAAAAATTTGGGTCCGATATAAAAACATATTTAGTTTAATAGGTAAAATAAGATCAGTGTTATTATAAAAATTTTAGTTCGAAAGATGGTAATACCACGTTAATGCCTTAATGATGTCGACCTTAAGAAATGTACGACGATAGTGCGCTCTAAATATGGAAATTGGGAGTTGCGAAGGTATCCGTGCACGACGATGTAAATTTATGATTGGTAGATTCGTGCATTTACGAAGATCGAAGCTTCTGTCACGAAAGGAAAATAAATTTCGAGGGTTTCCTTAGATTCAGGTACCCTAACGACGAATCCCAGGTGACACAGATATTGTACATAACTTGTCGAGGCAATCTGTCCAATATTATCGTGCTTGTTGTGATACATACGTGTTTAGCAATATCTGGGCTACTCTATTTAAAAACTTATCGAATCGTTTTGAGAATCAAGGGTAACGAGCATCGAGGGTAAATGGAATCTGACAGGGGTTGTCCATAAATTTGAATCGGGGTTTAATTTCCGGGCCCAGCTAAAAGCGTTCCTCTCACCTTAGCTATTCATCATCCAAATCAACCTTAAGTGCTTCTATAAGGTCTTTAAGGTGGTTAAGTATCCTTTCGATCTCAGTAGATCTTGCTGCTGCTGTTTTGTCGGCGAGCGATCAATTTACATTTAGTAATTTCTTGCACACGAATGTGTTCAAGTTAATTATTTAAAAGTTTACCAGTGGCATCATACTGGCTAATTATAGACGGTTTATTTAGAATTTATTCGTGGGGATGGTAGACTGCATGCTTTATTACACTCTAAAAATAAAATGCTAAGGCGAAACACTTGGTGATTGAGGGGGCAATTTAAAAAGCTATTATTATTTATGCTTTTATCTTCTTTGTTTTATTAACTGAGATTATATTACTTTCATACCTTTGATAGTATTTATTTCGTTAAATATATGTATCTTTCGGATACTATTTAGAAACGATGATTTCGGGGCACCGATTCGGTCTTTTTTAGGTTAGATCTAATTTGGTTAAGATAAGTAATAGAAAATTATTTTTACTAAAGTGTAGAACCAATAATATTATCCCCAAATTCATATCGAATAACTTGATGAAATAAAAAAGACCGAACCAGTGCGCCGAAATCATCGTCTCTAAAAATTTACGGTCGAAATTCAATTTATACTATTTCGGATACTATGTTTGTAGTACATTTTTCGCTTAATTTAACTCTCTAATTTTTAATTGCATTACGGTGTCTGCTTTCGATTTGGTGGGTGAGTGTCAAATATACACCTTAAAAATATTCCATCAAAATCCAAAGACTTAACCGATGGACTTGAAATTTGATTTACATTTTACTTATCCTTAAAAAAGATCTGAAACAGTTATCCTCTTTCATCTCGAGACACGAGACTACCCCTGTATGACCTTTTTATCCCCCATATCTGATAGAACATTTATAGCTTCACTATTTTCAGGCTTCAGTATACATACAAATTTGAATGCAATTCTTTAGTATGTATTACACTTCTAAAACCCTTAGCAATGAGAAGTAAATTTAAAAAAAGTCTACTCTGCCTTACCCTCTTAACCCATTGAACATCCGCAGGGGTGACTAGTGCCCGACTTATCGAAACTAGAACTTTGCGTCGAACGCTTATATTAACCCTCGGAAAACGGACCCGGGTCATTTCCGACCCATACCGAAATCTCGTATAAACATATTTCGGAGACAGCTTTGAAATCAAATAATTTTATTTTCTGGCAGCTTATAATATAATACTACTTACTAGCTTTACTACTCGGCTTCGCCCGAAATTTAGATTCTGATTTTATAAAAAAAATTATTTATTTAAAAAACACATTATGTGACTCCAGAGTTTACCGTTCGAAAGTTTTTAAGCGACAGACAAACACAAACACTTTCTGCTTATTGCCCTACAAAAACTTTTAGCCTGCGTTTTAACGTAGATACCCGAGCTTAACCCTTCGTGGTCACACGGGGTATATTGTACCCCAAGAGCAATTTTCGATTTGAAATTTCGCACCTTTACGTCTTTCAAAGGGGATTTATCGCAAAAAAGAAAATAAAAAAAAAATTAAAAAATCGGGTTTTACCCACAACCATGGAAAATCGCTACATTTTCAACTACAAATTTTATCATATAAAAATGTACATTTCTAGAAATAGATTATTAGACCACGATTGTATAAGTATTACGAATGTACAATTATCACTGAAGAGTTAAAAGATTCAAAAATACGAAAATGGTAACTGAAAAAATGTTGCTGGAGTACAGTGAACCCCGTGTGACCAATTTATGATTATAAGAATGTGTGAACCACGAAGGGTTAAATCTGGATCCCGAGTGACCCAACGTTCACCATCCAAGTGTTAAATACATCATGGAGCTATGAACGTCTTTTATCTCTGCCAATGTGTTAAGGGATGTATTTCAGAAACAAATTTCCTCCATCCTAAACCACCTGCAGTGAAAAATGTACCACGGAAATACAGCAAAGACAAGCTAGCCACGTTACTAATTGCTTCGACGGGGGTGGTGCATATGTAGTCGGAGACCTTTAGGGGCGCGCGACCTCCTTGCTTCTTTAAAGTGGACTCGCGTGCGCGCAAACCTTCCCCCCCCCCCCCCCCCCCGTAAAATGCATAGAGATCGAAATCGTGCGAACCGGCGAAGGCGAAATTACTGTCCAGAGGCGGCAGCGCGGCTGCGTGTGCGTGCGTCAGCGCCCCGCGGACGCGGACATTTGTTCGCCGGCCTATGGAAATTTGTCGCGGGCACGATGAACGAAAATCGGGGTCACTGGGTCTCGAGTACGGTCCCGGCAACGCGAGCGCGATAATTCGGCACACGAAAGGATCTCGAATGAGAAACGCCCGTGAGCCCCCGTGACCCCTTATCCGTCGCGCACCGAAGCGAGACTGAAAAGGGAAACGCTGCTCGATCGCGATTACAAGGAGATCGCGCACCACCATAAAGCAGCACGCACACGGGAACGGATTGGTAAATCGTGTGGCATAGAACGGGGAAGTTTTTATAATGAATCTTGTTGATTTGGAAGGAAAGTTGGGCAACCCCAGTGGCAGTGGCGGATTTAAGAAAAAAGACCCAGGTGGCGAACGTTCTGAGGGGCCCATTTTTGGGGTGGGGGAGTGGAGAGGTAGTTTACTAAAAACTAACCAAATGTAGTAGTACGAAAAAAATTTAGTGTTTTGGACGCCTATACTTAATCATGATTTTTTTGGAGATGGGGCCCTACGGGTGCTTTCTGTGCTGGGGCCTAGGCGGCAACTGCTCATCAGCCACCCTGTTAAATCCGCCACTGCCCAGTGGCAAATTTTAGGAACGAGATCCAAGTGCCAAACGTTCCGAGAGCTTCATTTTTTCGGGGAAATGAAGAAGTAATTTACTAAAAACGGACTAAGTGTAGTGGTACAGTAAAAAATGTAACCTTTGGATAAAATTTTTATTTTTTTAAATGGGGCCCTTGGGCCCTTCTAGGATGGGGCCCGGGCGGCAATTAATCGTCGGCCATTGGGCAAACCGGAAATTCAGAATGTTAGGGAACTTTGTGTGTAAGTAGGCCTAGGCCCCTGTACAGAAAGCACACGTAGGCCCCGTCTCCAAAAAAATTATGATTAATTGTAAGTATAGGTTTCCAAAACACTACATTTTTTTCGTACTACTACACTTGGTTCGTTTTTAGTAAACTACCTCTTCACTCCCCACCGCAAGAATGGGCCCCTCAGAGCGTTTGCTACCTGGGACTTTTCTTTTCAAGTCCGCCACTGATTGTGGAATATCTCGAGACCAGTCAGAGATATCAAAAGGAAGTTTTAACAAAAGTTGCATGTTTTTTTTTATAACTACAAAACTGCGTAAAAATAATTATTTATTTATGCAAGTGGTCTATTTTTCATTTTGAAATATTTCCATTTTTATGTTTCGATGTGTTAAAAAATGGGCAAATTCAAGTTTTCCAGATTTTTTGCGTGGTGACTGTTGTAACTACGGACTCATATTCTACAAGGATATTAGAGTCCAGGTAACTAAACTATTCTGATCATGGATGTTCGGTACATGCAGACTAAACGACAAATGCTCCTTTATTCGATGATTAATAGCGGCGTGTAGCTCCTGTCGTGGTTAGTAAAAAGCAAAAAACTAGCTATCGTGCACGGTCGTAAAAAGAGAAACTGAGAAGGCAATTGCTCTTCGTGCTTCCTAATGCATTTTCCTCGTAAATCAATTTTTTTATATAATTCTATTGGAACTGTACCGTAAAATGGGGGATCATTGGCAGAACAGGATAACATTGGCATACGCCGAAATTACGTTGTTTTACGTCAAATTAGTAAAACTTAACCTGTTAATGCTGTTTAAACGATGTCCCAACGTTACGAGTTGATTTTATTTAAGATGTAAAAAATAAAATAAAATAAACAAATTTAAGTTTACTGATCTCAGATTAGTAAAACTTAACCCGTTAATGCTATCTACATGATGTGCCAATGTTACCCCGGTACACTAACGTTTTTAACATGTATTAAAGAAGGAAAGAACAAAAATTTTATGCATTTTGAAACTTGTAGTACAATCACGAAAGATGCAATGTTATGATAGGATGCTTAAAGCAAATGTAAACATGTTAATTTTTACATTATATATCAAAATGTTTGAAAAACCTGCCAATGTTCCCCCATTTTACGGTACAGTCCAGAAGTTGGCAACATTTGGTTGTCGAGATTGCTTTAATTGTAAGCTTTTTCCCCATTAATTTAATTAATTTACGAAAGGGGGCAAGGGGCCCTGGCACGTCCCAAAGAAAAATGGAAAAGAACATTAATGTAACCACGGCTAAAGTAATTCAACAGCTTTGTAAAAATAAAAGAAAACTGGATTTTATTCTGCAAAAAATATTTTTATAATCTAAGATTAAATCCTGAGTGCGCCACTGCCTTGAATAAAGAAACTAGTTGTCGACTCTATTCTTGCTTTCTCCTCCTCGTCAGACTTTGATCTTATCTTATCTTAGAATACGTTTTGATGCGCCTTCTATAAAACACAGCTAAAAATATAACTGTCTTGAAATCTTTGCACACGATTTTTATACAGAGTAGAAAAAAATTGGCAGCGGTGGGATTCGAACCCACGCCTCCGAAGAGACTGGTGCCTTAAACCAGCGCCTTAGACCGCTCGGCCACGCTACCCTCGTGACAACTCGTTCCTCCATGTACAATCACATGTTAAAGCGGAACCACACATTCACCATTCGAATATTTGTCCTTCGGCGACCAACTACATGCGTGCGATCCAGCGACGCAGGCAAATGTTCGCTGTTCGCCGATTATCAAATGTTTATGCGAGCTTCTGTGCGAATGTTCACAGTTCCCAATCACGAATCGAAACGATCATCATTTGCCAAATAAGTGCATAATCCGAAAACGTACGCTGAATGCCGAATGTGTGGTTCCGCCTTTACTTAATCGGTTTCTTCTCTACGTTTAATAGGTCAAATTTATCGGAACGACAAAAAAAGACATTTTTCCATTTAATAGCAGCTATCTGTATTGAAATACTGTCAAATAAATTGTGATAGAGAAATTTGTGCAAACGATTGAATGAAAAAGGCTACCAAATTTATAAATTGAAATAGTAGGTATTGTTGTTATTGATTAGCTGCCACAGTTAATTAAGTTATGTTTTTCGTTAAAATTAAATGACGGGAGTTGAACTAGAAAATATCGATTTAGAAAAACTTAATAAGAGCAGATATAAAAAACTCGATGTTTCTTAAAAATTACAAATAAATTAATTATATACCTTTCGAAATATCGTGTCTATTAACTTGGGAGACAAAACGAAGAATGTTTCCGAAGCAGAATAACTTATGTTTTATTTCACTATATGTAATCACTGATTTCTGGTCAAATAAGTTCGAAGAAAGGGTATAAAAAATGGCAAAAGAGGATAACTATCCAGAAATCATAATAGAATTCGAAATCCTGCCAGGATTATTGACTTTTGACTTGGGGGAAGGGTGTTGACTCGCTTAAAATTTTATACATCTACACTAACATTATGTAGATTTCAACCTAAAATTTTAGGAATATTTTCAGAAAATCCAAGAAGCAAAAAATATTAACGGTAGCCAAGTGTAGCTTAATATATAAAGCAGAAAGTTTCTATTTTTGTGTATTTGTCTGTCGTCTAAAAACTTTCGAACGATAAACTCTGGGATCACGAAATGTGCCTCAACTCATTATGCCTGACTAATCTAGAGGAATGTGACAATTTTCACAGGAAAAAACTACAAAAAAATTTTATTTATAAAATCAAAATATAAAGATTAATATAAACACTAAATTAAAGCCCTCACAAATTCTTAAAATAATAGAACAAGGCCTATCCTAATTAATTAGATAAATAATTTATTAGGATATCAAACATAATGTTAATCAGTTGTAAATCAGAAATCACATAAAAGTTTAATCATTTTCTTCAATCGTATGTAACTAACATTAATGATTAAATGGAGATAGAAAATATATTGGATAGCAAAAATTATCTCGCTGTCATGAAACGTTTCAACGTTAATTAAATATTATTTGTGACATTTCTTTTTAACTAAGGGAACGCAGTAAGGTAACCATCTGATCGAGGTACAGCTAGGATATCATTTAGAGTATTGGTTCGTTCGAATTCTGGACATAATCCAAATCTACATCAATAATGAATAGAAGGTTCCGAATCGGGGCCAATTTGTTAGAACGCCGTAATTGTGTGCCAATCACGTAGAAACGCTGGTCAATTACACTCAATCCTCTATTTTGTGGGTCAGGTTGAGATATCGATTATAAAACAGACGATCCCATTTCTTGCTTTCAATTAAATACACGATGACAAATTAACACGATTTTATAATTTGTTGCAGAATACGTTCACTTGCTTTAAATCTTATTTTGCAAATTATAACCGATAAATTTTTTTCTATAAAACGTACGCAATATAGATATAGATTGAATTTACAATTATAATACAATGTTTATAAGAGTTATTATACAATGTCTATTAGTTAATAAATCGTATAGTAGAAAATAATTGCAACAAATATTATTCATACTCCGCTACAAGTCTTATTTAGTAGAAAAATAAGGTAATTGGTTATTAAAATGAATAGACTCGGTGAAGGAATAATCATCCTAATTCCATTCCAGTTTACAATTACAGACTAGTTATTTCTGATTTAACCGAAAGGGGGTTATTTCTTCGTTTAAAAATAAGTAGAAAATGTGGAACAAAATTTCTACAGAGAATGTTTCGTTTCTGTGAAAACTGCTTTTGACGATTCGAGATACGACTTGGATATCTCGTCTGTCTACTACTGGCTATCTCTACTTACACGTTAGTGGTCGCAAACACTAGTGGTGTTCTGATTCGAATATAATATTAAACATTGCTCCATTTTTACAGATCATTTACCTATTATTACGTTAAAAGTACAAAAAGTACAAAACTATAAGAGTACAAAGTACAATAAAGTTTATTACTGCAGAACTTCGCTTTGTACATTAAAGAAGCATGACTGAAAAATACTAACAATAAGTAATACTTTTTATTCCTTACTTTCTCAAATTCATACGTAAATTTTCTTTCCAGCTGAAAATGATTTCTGATTTCTTTCTTATAGATTTACTCATCATATGATCCAATAAAATATAAGAACTAATTGTAAGTGATGGGAGACATAACAATCTTAGATGCTAATGAATTGTAAAATGAATTGTGTGCTAAAATTCATCGATGCAGAATTTTTTATGTACTAAAAATTAAGCAATCTGTAAAAATGTGTTCCATTATTTGAAACATACAAACGTTAACACACGTGTGGAAATAATAAAAGTAATAAACAAACGCATTATACAAGTCGCTTTTTCTACAAACAAACTTTCAAAATATTTTTGAAAATTTCTTGCTCTACCACATATATCTTAATATATAAAGCAGAAAGTGTTCGTGTGTTTATCTGCCGCCTAAAAACTTTCGAACGGTAAATTCAGGGGTCACGAAATGTGTCCCAGCTCATTATACCTACCTAATCCAGATGAACGTGGCTGTTTTCACAAAAAAATAAATAAATAAAAAACAATTTTTTTTTATAAAATCAGAATCTAAATTTCGGGTGAAGCCGAGTATCAAAGCTAGTATAAAATAATTATATTCCAAACTATTTATTTATTTTTACACTAATATCATCTATGTTTTTATTCGGTAACAATTCCTTTCAATTAATATAATGCAGAATAACAACCAATTTGCTATGTATTTAATTGCCTTCTGAAAGGTTTAACTATCTTCTGCAGTTTTTAAAAAATCTGCCTTTAAAACCAACACAATTCTTATGCCCTTTATTACACAATTCGTTTGTTCGTCTTTTACCTAATCCAATTTCTATCCATAAATATTCATAAAAAAAATTTCTTCAAACACTTTAAATTTTCATTCATTTTTCACATTTCCCTGAAGAGAACTAACCAGCTGCGCGGCAACGTTAAAAAATTATTTCACTCGGTGTATCGCTCTTTGTACTAAGCAAATAACATTTCTTCTGAAAAATACTATAATTCTCATTAACCTGCTAACAGAGTCATTTCTCGATGAGAAACGTGTCCAGCGTATTTAATAGTACTTATACGCTTAATGATAAAAGAATCGACCCGTTTCGTCCACAATAAAACCAGCATTCTTCGCTTCCGCTACGAATCAACTTCCTTTACCCAGCCGGGAATTTTCCTACGACGAGTTAACTCGCCTCCGCTGGTTAGCAAGCGAATAATGCGATACGAGTTCAAGGATCACTGTTTCCACGAAATAAAACGTTCGCGCAGATTTCGATCGGACGACTCATCGACTGCGTCTCTGGTACGATAGTCGCTGGCGTAATAGCTCTAAACGTTTCCGTGCACGTGAGCCATTAGGCTGTAACGAAATTTCTTTTCCAGAGCTCCTCTTCGTAGATCGATGCGTCGCGTCTAGGAGTCTCGCTGCGAAGGCATGTAGCCTCGTACCACCCTCTCCTCCTTCCTCGTTCTACCCTCTGCGCGCTCGCCGACTCGCCTTCTCTTCTACCCAACCCTCATCCTCTCCCGCAGCTTCAGTTTCGCCGTCGAAAGATTTCAGTCCGTTCCGGGCATCCACCCGGGTCGGTGCTCCAACTTCCTCACCATCTTCCGACTCGACAGCCCTCCACGAGGCACCAAACTCCAATTTCCAATTGCTCGAAACTTTCGAACCCGTACTGCGCACCTTTACGAGCCACTTGAATTTCAAATTTCTACGGAATACACTTCCACGATAACATAACCCTACTGTCTCGTGATCCAGGGTTTCGAATATCAACTACTTCGAAGTCGAATCCATGGGTAATTGTTCTGACACTCGTGATCGTTCCAAGGGTATCCTCTTTCGAACGAGGCCGCGAGATTCTTCGCGTTCGATTGGGAATCGCCGGCTCGCCAAATTTTATACAGTGACGAGGGTAACTAACCCGGTTTCATGAATGAAACTTGCGTGTAAATGCGGGCGGCTTTCTTAAACTAGGTGGAGGTTGAATGACCAATTGCCGAAGAAACCGATAGCATCGCTCGGGCAGGGTAAACACGGCCTGGGGCGTAATTTAGCGATGCGATAACAGGAGTCGGTATTTCATTAGCCTAGAAGATAAAACGGGACGTATGTTTCCTGCGACGCGGGCTGGGATGAAAGCCGCGTCCCTTGGTCCCCCGCTCAATTTGCCCAACGAGATTGTGCATTCAGTGATTAATGTTAGAAGGGAGGTTTGAAAGTATTGCTTTCGGGGAAAGTTCGAAAGGCCATCGATCCTCGTGCAAGTAATAAGAGAATTGGACCAACACGCAGGCAAAGGTCCTCCCATGGTGTCGACAAATCCTCCTCGGACACTGAGCTAGCGCAGGGCAAAGGCAGAGGGCGGAAAAGCAAGTCCAAGGAGAAATGGCCACTCCTGGAAGGGTTGACAGTCGACGAATTGGCTCGTTATCGGAGAAGGCGTGTTCAAGGTCAACCGAGGGACAATCTTCCACTCTATCCTGAATTACAAGACAAGGTACTCGTCTCGGAATACCGCGAAACCTTCAAAGCGAGCAGCGAGGATTTGCTAAAGGTTGGTATACTCAACGAAATTAAACTTCTTTTGCAGACATTCGCGTAATAAATAAATGTGATTAGAAGGAATTTGGTATGTTCGTTTCCACGTTTGTTACCAATGATCAACGGTGCCTATAGGGGATGAAGTGTTTTATACAAAAGAAAATTTATTTTCAAATTATTCAAATAATTTTTTACCACTTTTTGAGGAGAAGCCTGAAATTCTGTGTTAACGATAAAGGTATATTATAATAGATTGCACAACCAGGGGTGTGGCAATTGCACTATGAATAAATAAATGGGGAATGTAGAATAGAATATGTTTATAAAAACATGGTTTTTTGAGAAAATTGATTTTGCAAACGCACGTGGCTGAATATTAGCATTTTAATTTATTAGTCAATACGGTTCAAGTGGGAATGAAATTTCTAGATTATTAGGTATTAACAGGAAATATAATCCCCGTGCAAAAATAAGTCGAAATTGTAGGGTAACTATTTCTTTCGAGAAAATCCATTTTTATCGAATTTATCGAAAATAAATTCTTATTCGAAAAAAAGTTATTTAACACTTTCGGATTATTTTTGCACAAGGATTCATTTCATGCGTAATTATACCATATTTACTAATACATTCCGCTGCTTTTTAGTCGAGTGCATACGTATCAGGCGAGTTTTCAAAATCGTTTATCTCGGAAACGAAGACTCCTGTGAACTTTATTTTTTCACGTAGCTTCACCACTCTTTCGGTTGTACTACCTGTTACGAAATACTGTATTACTATTCCAGACGATTCTTTATGAAAGAGCCAGGGAAATCTAAGAAACAAAAATTCACTAAACAATTTATTTTCCAATTCACAAATGGCACCCCTTATTGTAGGAAAATACCTTGCTGGAAGTAAACAGACCGACCGAGGATTCTCAAGCGAAGGGTGGTTCGATAGAAGACGCGCAACCCTCAGAAATAGAAGAGCCTCAGAAACTAGAGACGAAAATCGTCGAGGTACCGGAAACTAAGGAACCTGCGACTTCTTTGGCAGAAATTGACGACGACAAAACGATGGAGACCGAAACTGTAAACTCAAAGTTCACTACCCACGTAAACCCATGTAAACGACCATCACTCGTCAGGAGGTAAATTTTTAATTAAATTGGGAATCATCTAGACATCTTAATTTGACTCGGAAATTGCGTGACTCGCCCCAGAATTAATAGAAGACAATTAGAGTCTCCAAACGCTCTAGAAATATTAGAGCCTAGAATATACTCCTCGCGTTGCTGAAACAAAAACTTACATATCCACTGAACATTTTCGTTCTCTTTTACGAGTAGGGGATACCGGGGCTAGTTGACTAACGAGGTTAGTTGACTAATTGCATTTAATTATATACAACCTAGGCTCAATTAAAACGATTTTAAAAATTAAGCCTGTATACCTAATGAAATTTGCAAACTTTTGGTATGCCGCAAGTTAACAAAATACCAATGGCCTATTTATAAAAATTAGAAATGTGAAAAATTAGTCAACTAGCCCCGGTCTCCCCTACTATGTACCTGCCCCGAATTTTGAAATTCTTTGTTTGAATCGCCCAGCGTGAAATTCGCCGTTATAGTGGCATACCACAGCCGCAGCTCTTTCTACCACTCAACTTGTCTAATTTCTCGATTCAATAAAAGAGGGACTACTTTAAAGCGGGACGGGGATTTTTACACGGACACGGAAACGTATTCGTCGTACGTAGCCTACGAGGGACAGCACAGGCCTGAGCTAGCACGCAGACCCACGTCGCTGAAAATGGAGGGCGAGCTGGACACCACCACCGAAAAGTGCGAGAAATTCATTCGTTGGCTGAACGTCAGCCGCCCCGAGCTCACGCGTGTCCCCACGCACTTGAAGCTCGAGGGTGAATTCGAAACCGTGACAGAGAATCACGCCAATTACGTGCCATTCGTGGGCGTGCGAAGGCCGGAATTGTTGCGGCAGAATACGAACTTGAAATTGGAGGGAGAGTCCAATTTCGTGCCGGAGTACACCGACGTCTTCAGGAGACACGACGGCCGAGGTGACGCTCGAAAATTCTTTAACGACGACCTTGAAAAGCGCGATGGTACAAAATTGGCAATTTTAAGTATTAAGGGATGGATTTTATGGCGAATTTTTGGGGGACCTTATTTTTTACGTTATCCTTTTCAAGCACGGTTTATTAAATTATCATTTTTATTGCCGGATGCACCTTCCTCTTCTTCTCATTTTTTACGAATTCTCATTGCATGACTCATATAATTATGCCTCTTCGAATTCCCAGAGCCTGCGATTTATTACTTGCAAACATTTCACGCTGGCAAAATTGGCCATTTTCTACCACTGCCTTTTTCCAATGCGAAACTTTATTTCACCGTTTCACATTACAGAACGCTGCCAACCAGTGAAACCAGAATCTCATCTGAGGGCAGGGAAGAACCTTTTCCAAGGCACAGAGAACACTGAAAATTTTACTAATCCGCGAACGAGGGAAGAGCAGTCGACGAGTGAATTGAAAGCGGATGCTCAAGGAGAAAAGAGACGAAAGGAGCAAAATGAGAGGAAGAAGAAAGAAGATGAGATGAAGATGTTGGTCTCGAAGTTGGAGGACTTGAAGGGGCCAGCGCTCGAAATTCCTGAATATAAAGACGCATATAAGGCAGATTTACATTTCTTCGTATAAATTTCATTGTACCTTAATGATTAATATAATTGCAACAGAGAATTCCTTTGCAGGATTTCCCGCGAGAGCGTCCCAAGATTATGAAGCCCGATGACGAGATCGGGCGAGCAGATGGCTCTAAAGTACCTTCGTCGCCGACGCCGAATTTTTCAATGAAAATCGACCAGGATCCGGAGTACAAGTCGAAGTACTTGGATTATCAAAGGGATCACCCTGTATATCGAAAGCCACCCCTAGCCGTGAGATCGACGTTGATCCCGTCGGAGCATAATTTCGGTAAACAAGAATCGAAACGATGCGATTACGAGCTTACCAGCGAAGTGAAATCGCAGTACGTCCCTTACGGCCGCGTGCCGAGAGTCGAGCCTATGAAAATGCCAGCGAATTTGCGTTTAGAGGGAAGCATCGACCTAGAGCCGGAATATAAAACGGCTTACTGCGCGAAACGCGAGGGCCAGTTGTGCGCCGAGCCGAGAATGCATCGCAGACGGGATCGCAGCCTAAGTGCTTCCAGGCGAAAGGAAAACTATTGGATGAACAATAACGCTGAGCAGTTCGGGAGCGTGAACGCTGCCCAAGATCAGGACGCGTTTCAAGTTTTACACACGCGGATTCACGAGGAATATGTGTGCGCGAGACCGCCGTCGGGTAGTCGAAGGTTCGTGTATTTTACAATCATTGTGCTTCTTTTAGGGGATGCCCCTACCTTGAGATTTGGGAATTTTTTTAAAGAGAAGCATTAAATATATTAACTTCCAGCCTTGTGGCTTTATTTGCCAGTCTTTAGAGAATAGGAAAAAAATCGTATGCGCATGGTTGGCATAAAATCAGCCGCTCTAGTTGTCTGAAATGGAAAATTTAAAAATTGGTGTAATCTGTATGAATGTGAAAAAAATGAGAAATACTGAAAAGTAAGAAAAAATAGCAGCGCTTAAAACAGACAGATTTCTGCAAAAAATTTGCTGGTTTTTTTAAGTCGCAACAGTCTAATTTTGCAAAAACCGACTTAGTTTTAGTAACAACGGGAATCTACATCTACTGAGGACATATACCAAGTTTGAAGTAAATCGAGTGATTGGTTTTTGAGATATCATGCTAACTAATCCGAAGAACATCGTTTTGAGAAAAACGCGTTTAAAGTTTTAGGGACCCTTTTCTATAATTTTTTTTTTTAAACGATGCCTAAATATGTACAAATATAGGCATGAAGTTTTTGATTAATATAATTTGAGGGTTTCTCTTAAAAAAATCCCAAATATTTATTATAAATCCTACGATTTATTTAATGGAATCATATGTTTTCAAAATGATCAGGTCAAAGAAAAGTTAAAAGCCATATATTGTATGCAGTTACTCGATTGCTTTAAATAGCATACAAGAAATATACGATATTTTAACTTAAACAGTAGAGAAATATATGATTCCATTTAAAAAAGCATCGACGCAATGATCATATTTAAGTGTACGCCTTTATGCCTTCAGCTAGTCTATGCTTCGTATGCACAAAATAACTGACACGAATATAGTACTAATATTAATTTAGGGGTTCGAGGACTTCGCAGATTCAGAACCAAAGGCCAACACCGCTAGACATGCCAGACCGCAGCACGTTAAAAGATGCTTCACCCAGTCCAACTTATCGGCTTCACGTCTGTAACGTTGACGACGAACAACAAGGTTTCCGGCGCAGACGTTCGCCGTCACTTCAGTCTTCCGGAAGGGTTTCCAATCCTTCGCCTGATCGTGCACGTCAAAATGATGGTGTCAGGCCATATTCTCCTAGTTTTGGCAAAGCCACTAAGCAACACGCAAACAACCAATCATTTGTTGTTTTGGATAATGAGATTCTCGACAGAAACAAAAACGAAGTCCGCAGGAGGAGAGCAGATAGAAATTACAATATCGACGGCACGCTTCCTCATTCAAAGGGAAGAACTAGAACTACGACAAATTGGATGCCACCATGGTATGATAGTACAAATACTATTTAAAGCAATAACTGCATCCTAAACAGTTTTCGTTTGCTGCGTATAAAAGAAACGAAAGGCTTCGCAGTTAATAATATCGACCTAAAGTAATGAAACATTTTTGTGAACATAAAATGTGTAGGGATAAGTATTTCTTCCAAACAATTATACATATATTCATACGCGATTCAGCATAATAACTAGCGCGACATCTATTAGATATTACTTTCAACATACAACATTCTATTGAACAATAAAGAGTAGTAAATACGTTGAACCTTGTGTGGTATACAATTTGTGAAACTATGCATTCATTTATACATCAATATTCAGTTTCTAGCATGTACGCATAGGCTCAGGTATACAGGACATTATGTAAAGTGTTACAAAATGTTTACTCTGAAAATAGTAAGGACAGTAACAAAATTGTTTTTTTTTTTTTTTTTTTTTTTTTTTTAAATAAATTTTCAGTTTTTTTATGACGTCAACTGCTAGGTCAAAATAAGCAACCAGGGCCGCCTTTACCAATGGGCTGAATGGACTAAGTATAGCCCAGAGGCGCCCGTGATCCAAGGGCGCTTAAGAATCAAATATGTTGAAATACTTTTTTCTTTTCCATTTTGGAGACAAAAATTTCTATCTGGAGCATCGTTGCATTATGATTCGCGTGGACCGAACCACAGGTCACAGTAAGAAAAAGCATCATGTTGGCATTGTTTTTGTCTGTGTTTACCTGGGTGGAGACCCGGGGTTGTGAGGTACTGCCTTGTACCGATTGCGAAGAAATTGCACCGTTGGGGGCTAGGGCGCCCAAATTTTTTAGCCCAGGGCGCTCAAATTTGTTAAGATAGCCCTGTAAGCAACACTTCTTACTGGGCCAAAACTCCAGTTGAAAGAAAGTCGAGATTGCATTAGTTATGCGTGCACTGTTGACATGTGATATGTGTGGTACACATATGGTTTCAACTACTACTTTTATTTATACTTGTTACTTCTATTTTATTGTTACTTTTATTTTTACTGTTCTTTGATTTAGAACATTGGCTTTTGAAGGTATTGATAAACCAATGTGTTTCGTCATATTTTAGTATGGAAATAAGAAACTTGTGCATGATTGATAACAGAGAGGAAATAATTAATAATTAAATATTTAGCAATTTCGTAGACCGAGAGCAACTTGTAACAGTTTCCATGAAATGCTCTATATAATTGTACATGACATGTGACAATTATAATTTATACGTTAATAAATAATAGCATACTAGATATTTATTCCACCTCTGATATTTATATCGTTCCAAAAAAATAATACCCTAAAATATTTTCATTTACGATTTAGGACAACGTACATTCTGTAAACACTACATGATTAATGTAATAGTAAACAAATACTGCCAATTTTATGATATTGCAATGAAATAGATTAAAAGTTATAGAAAATATAAAATTTACCTTAGATCTCCCCCTGTCTTTAACCAACTGTTTACAAAAAAACAATAATCGCGATTTTAATTTTACACTAACATAATTCTATCTTTTAAAAGATTATAAATCCCTTTCATCCTTGTACAGTAGATTCCCTTTAAAGATAATAAACAGGTAACGTACATATTATCCCAAATTTAAAGCCTTTATGTATTTAATTTACAACTTTTTTAAGAACATAACTTACTCCTCAATTGTCAGCGTATGTTCGTAATTTGTGTAAGACACGTGTCAGATGGTAATTTACGTTATCAGTTCTCATATTACTTTTCTTACATACTTCTCGCACTTGCATATTCATAAGCTCAATTTGGGGTGGATTTAGGCACTTGGCGCCTGAGGCTAGCAAGCGTCTGCCACCCTTTGTGTGAAATATCATCAAATACTTTAATTTAAAAGACTGGAGACAATTCTAAAAGTAATTCAGTGATATACCTCACATATGAGTTATTGCTAATTTGCTACATCAAAAAAAAGTGAATTGTTTTTAAAGTTGTCTCAAGCTTCTGTGGTTAAATCTCCTCTTTCGCCAAAAATTTACCGCCCTAGGCTATAGCTTGCTAAGCCGTTATACAAATCCACCCCTGAGCTGAAGTATTTATTTAGCATACTAAAAGTGTTATATAGTAATATTTTAACACTATCGCCTGCAAGTTTTACTGCACAATATGTTGGAATACCTTTTAATAGTTGTGATTATTTACCAAATTTTAAGTAGTTCGACATTGCTCCATTTCTTTCAATAACTCCAAAATATAAATATAATACGAATATACCATAATTCAATGATATTTTAAGCACAAAGGTATTTTACCTTGTACTGTTTTGTGTTACATAATTGTTACACAATTATTCACTTCACGTAAAATCCTAGACGCGAGTATAGTTTGTAAACATTCTTTGAGGTTATTTAGTATAACCTATTTGAGAAAACGTATCATTGCAAAGAAGTATTTCTTCTTATAACTCACCAATTTATATAATCAGTTTCAAAGGCATCATACAACGATATCTTTTCTTATCAACATTTAAGAAACATTTGCGAATACAATTGATTACCTTTGCAATATATCCACTATCGCTGTAATACGAATCCAACCATTCCAACATTCCTAACCTCATCCAACGTCATCGACTGACTGAACCGGACTGAACATGCGTAGATTCGTTTGATTCGCGTGTATATTCGGCTAACTTCGTATTCCTCGTCGCAAGGCTTTAACAGGCTTTAATAGGAATTGCGGATCGGTAACCGTGGAAGTTTGCGAATATTTGGAAAGTGCATAGAATTTGAAGAGAATTTCGGAGAAATTAATACTGTAAAAAATGTCAGACCCTGAACTTGAAGCGATACGACAGCAACGATTAGCTCAGTTGCAGTCACAATATAAGGTAAATTAATCAACAGTTCTGTTCTGCTCAACAGTCAGAGCTATAGAGCAATATTACTTTCAAAAATTATAAATCACACGTTGTTTAATGAGTATATAACCGGAGATAATACAATAGAATAACTACTTACAAAAGTACATGAAATTATTATAACAAAAAAGTTGAGGACATTGACTTCAAATTCCTCAAAATTAAAGGTCACCGTTAAGTTTGATGGCATCATAGGTCAAATAAATGTGTTGCAATTGATTTAGGCGGTTGCAAAATTCTTACCAAAAGGAATCAAACGGTACCACTTTTAGCCTAAATACCAAGCGAGGATACCTTAAAAAATATACCCGAAATATATAATTTCAATATTGAGAAATAGACTTATAAACTAAGGGATGGATACAATTATTGCATTTAATTATTTAGAGTTAAGAGGCCAACTGCAATTCTCTGTAACTTCTCAATATCAACGGATCACAGGTCTGGGTATATCTGTATTTCTATATATCAAAATGATGAACTGCAAGTCTATTTTTAAAAGTGTTCTCACCTGGTGTTTAGGCAGAAATAGGTATTGTTGATAGAATAGGTACAGTGATGTATTAAAAGTGTCAAGGGACAGAGTGATAAGATGTTTAATAGCTCAGTAACGTGTTCAATATAATCTCTTTGTAGTAATATGGCAAAACTTTGGGTACACAATAGTGAATATACATTTTGGGTCTATAGCAGTGATGAGAATAATTGTTTCAATTGTAAATCTACGTCAGAAACAACAAATTCACCCTATAAATTACAATTCTTTGTATTATTATATTTAAATATTTAATATTGTGGCCCGCGTAGAGTATTAGGTTTCCATTTTTGGCCGACTACGGACCAAAGGACTATGTAATGGGTAATCATGAAAATGCATCTAATGGTTTGTACCTTTAAGGGTACTATTTTAAAGTACATACATGGTATATATGTTTTAGCAACTTGTGCATGTACCATCAGATTCTTTGTTGCAATAACTTTGCATAAATGTACATCAATTGCAATGTATTTCTTCGGTTCAAAGTGTGACAAAACTAATTATTTCTAAAACTAAATAAGTTCTGTTATTTACTTCAATTATAATGTTTATGTATCGACAATTAGTCTGGCAATGGCGAGAATAAACAAGCGATGGAAGAGAAAATGCATCAAATGGAAGAGATGAGGAATTCTATTCTTACGCAAGTATTAGATCAATCAGCCAGAGCAAGACGTAAGGGCATCGACCTATTCGCATTTTATATAAATGTACACGCATAAAATATACTTTTCCTTTAGTCAATACGTTGTCTCTTGGGAAACCTGAGAAAGGGAAGATGGTAGAGAACATGATATTAAGTATGGCACAGCGTGGCCAGTTACCTGGTAAACTTGGAGAAAAAGAACTTATTAGTTTGCTTGAAAGCGTAAATCAACAAACGCAACGAAAAACTGTTGTTAAAGTTAGTTAAAATGCATTATATGTACCAATGTTCGTTAAGAAGAAATTAATGGCAAAAGTTACATTTCAGTTCGACAGGCGAAGAGCAGCACTGGATTCCGATGATGATTTATAGCACTTATAGTTATTATATAACTTGCCAAGCAGCAACATTACACCCTGTTTCATTTTTAAATAAAAATTGAAGTTACAATACACAAATATACGCTTAATTAGTTGTATGTTCTTATTTTTTATGGTATATTGAAATAAAAAAATAAAAGTAAAAAGAATCAAGTAATTAAATTATCACCAATTGTAATTCAAGTTTCATTACTTTTAATTAATTACAATATATTTTTCTCCAATTATGTACCTCCATGCCACATTTACTTAACTTATTTCTGTAACTTCTGTAAGTCTAAAATTCTTAAAAAAGATTCAAGTATGTATTATCATTTTCTTTATTAAATATAAGTAAATACACATTCAGGACCCATACTGATTTTTCATCCCTAAAAAGAACTCTCATGCCTTGAACCAAGCATCCAAAAAATTTACACAAACCTGTGATAGTATGGAATCTTCTTTTACTATACTTATACACAAAAAAAAAAACGTACTTTTAATACAATCACAAAGTCCTACTTGAACATTCATATTCTTTCACAAACCTTTAATACATTTTATATCTGAATTACTAAAAATTATGGTACAAGACAAATTCTTTCACGAGATTTAGGAAAGCTCGTATAATTGCATAATTTGTATTGTCTTGCGAACGGCTCATTCAGCTAAAATATTTTATTTTAACCCTCGTCGGACGGTGCCCATGTATTTGCTGAATAATATGTAAATTAACAAGGGAGCATATCGAACTCGCATACGCCGATTTTGATGAGACTTTGCAGGTTTGCAGAATAGTGAAAAATAATTGACACGTATTTTTTGTTATGGGCAATCATCCACGTTGAAGGAATAAAATAAGCCCTGAAAACGTATTTTTTGAAAATTTCTAAACACTCGTCTTTAAAAAAATCCTACATAGTTCTCGAGATATTCCAGAAAATATGTTTTCGACTCCCCACTTTAAGGGCTGATTTCACCCCTTCAACATGTACGATTGCCGATAAGAGAAAGTAAGTGTCAAAGATTTTTCACTATTTTGCAAAGCTGCAGAATGTCATCAAAATCGGATGTGCGGGTTCGATTTGTTCCCTTGTAAGATATATCTTACAGCGATTAAAAGATAAGCGTGTCTTGAATAAATAACGCATTCATCGTCATCAAAATATTGAGGAGGAAGGTGGAAAAAAGTGTAAACTGTAACGGATCATAATCGTCCTAGATTCTACACGCTGCATACATCAGAAACGATAAATATGTATTTACATAAAAACTAAATAAACACATTACTTATTAATACCTTATAATCCATTTTCTTTTCCCCCTCCACATTGGTATCATTTGTATATGTGGTATTATATGTATAAATGACACTCGTATCAATATGTTTTTTCTTATGTCATACTCCCTAATGTTAAAAACATAATACACGACGAAACAAACCTACTGCAAAATGCGCGTGAAAGTAGACATAGGTCAAAAGCGAGCCTGAAAATCATTGCCTACCGTAATAGTCAGCACCGTACGGTGTACGAGGGTTAATCATTGTTCTACCTAATTCACAGAATTTCTTAAAATTCCTCCTACTACCAAAAATTCCCATTAAAACGATTCACATTACTCCATTCGTGTAAAAAAATGTCAGTGATTGATTGAAAATCCTCCAATATTAAATGAGTAAATTTTGTTTAAACAAAATTCAAGATCGTAAAATATCAAATAATAGTATACACACCTTCGCGTTATTAGGAAGTCACGAAATTATTTCATAGACATAATAAACTCGGGTGTTTCTAGTCTTTCTTCATATGATTTGCGCCTGTACTGTCTGCAATGTTATCCAGTATTTAAAAAAAATCGTGTATAACGGAAGCATTAAATGTTGAAAACATGATAAGTTTACCTTCTTCCTCGTCGTCTGCGTCTAAAATATCTGGGCAACAAATACCATAACATATTAATGACAAGAATCCAGCTGGTAAGCCAAATAAGACCATCGTCAGGATAGGATTGCCCATCCACATCGCAATAAGAGTTGTCTTTAACTCGAACCACGATCTATAAATATGTACCAGCCAATTGTTTCCGCCATATCGCTGAAAATTCACCGTTACGTTAGTTTCTAAATCCTACATGTCTAGCGGATTAATTTAAGTCTAATGTATAACAACAACTTCATCTACCGGAGCGCTTTCATTATGTATTTGCTCTAGGAACAACTCTATCACATGAGGAGTCAGTTTTTCTGCTTCATCCTCTGGAATGTGATGGTGATTTGTCGTAGTGTTAATAACAATTAAACTTGGTAATGGCAGAACCATCATTGCTATACTATTGACTAGATCAGGACTAGCTATCCAACCAAACTGAAAGTTACTGATTAAAACAATAATAGTTACGATTAAATTTTAATTAAGGTGAATAATATTCAAATCTTTGGAACGCAACTTACTCGTGATATTTCTCTCGTTTACTTTTAATTATAGACTCCACCATATCTTTGAACTGTACCATATGCGGCGGTACTTCCTCCAACTGATTCTCTTCTACTACTGCTAGAACCAGATTTTTGTTCGTTAAAAACAGTTGATTTATATTCCCTCTTGTCACCTTTGGGAATGTAGGAAAACGTTCTGCGTTTATCCATTTGTACAATGTATCGTTTAATTTCTGAATGTCACTTATAGTATGGCCTGAGTCAAAATATATATCAACATTAATCAGTGTTAAATAAATAATCTAATAGAGTAGTATTCGTTCGGTTTACTTCATTTTATACTTTACCGGTAAAATTGTAATGCGAATTTTCTTTGTAGACAAATAATGCTGGAACATTTCCCACAGGAGCATGTTTATTAACCACATTTGGATGAGATTGATAGAAAAATGCATGAGGCTGGAACACGTCTGCAGTCTTACGATAAAACTCCTGAATACAATAATATTTTTTAATCACAGATTCTAAGTTAATGTATTACGAACAGAATGGAGTATCTATTTTACCCATAATGACCCAGATCGCTCCCCAACATACAAAAAGTAAACATCGCGTTCTTTCTTAATCGTGTCGAAACTTTGAGTTTTTGTTATTTCTTGGACAGGTGGACCGCTCACTCTTAACGCGAATTTTACTATTTCATCTCGTGTTCTGTCCCCATGGTATACAAACTCATTTTCCCCTTTCAAACTGTGTATAAAGAAATAATATTAGCGTATATATACCACTCAAATATTAGAAGGGTAAATATAATTCTTTCTCTTACAATAGAATAGTTGGAAATCCCTTAACCTTGAAAGCATGAGCGACGCTTGTAAATCGAGTACAATCAACACGCCCTACTCTTATCGAAGTCGCATGTAAATGTTGCGCTACGTGTGCCCAGACTGGTTCTAATCTTTTACAATGCGCGCACCATGGTGCGTACATCTGGAAAAATAAGTATTGTCAATTGAATTTAAATAGATTTACTTTATATCGTGGGCTTAGCATAATAAATAGTATTTATACCATTACTAGCCATTGTCCATCTTTGTGAATGTCTAAGAACCTGTAAAAGAGTTTTAATCAAAATACAGAATTCTTGTCCGAATAATATAAAAGCACACGCCACTCACCGGTCGCTCAACTCGAGTACACGCGATGTTGTTACATGTGTGAAAATTCCTGGAAAAGCTAAAATGTATTTAAATACCAAAAATTATATCTCCTACGTGTTACACGAAATTGAAAACTATAAAAATTAAACAGATCATATACTGCATTACTACCACAATCAAATATCTTTTTACAATTTTGCTAATAGATTTTGAATAATATAAACACAAGAGTACAAATTCAATATTACACATTCACCCACTCATAGAAGATTCTTATCGCAACAGTGATCGTTCTAAAAAGATTTTCACCCGAAAAATATGCTTTACTGAAGAAGATAAATAGCCAAATTGGAACTATACTAAACTACTAAGTAGTAAATTATCGATCGGTAATATTTAAGGTTATGAAATAATATATTTGATTTACGCCCCTAAGAGTAATAAAACAACAGTGTCATATTTTCCTCCGAAATAATCTGGATAGATATATGTATATACCATAAACAGTGGCGATGAGCACAAATTTCGTTAATGTTACCATTGCAGCAATAGACTGGTTAACCCAGAGGAAGCCTTTTTCGTGTAATCTGAAGGTCCGAAATATTAAGTATGGCCAAATTTATTTCCACATAGTTGTAACGGCTAACACTTTTGGCTGACAAGTTGCAACGCGCACGACAGATTCCAGCATATCTCTACCATGCTTTCGCTCGAGAATACCACACGGTCTTCATAGCTACCGGCTTCACCAGAGAACTGCTGAGCCGAGCTGCTGAGTTTTGCGCTTCGTACCCCGATCCCGTGTGGAACGTAAGTATGTACAAAAAGCAGCGGCCACACAGGGGGCTCAAAAATGCATTACTTGCAGGTTTAAAGTGATTTGTAATACGCGCATACCTATAACTTAAAGTTCTCACTCGAATTACTGGAAATTACGGAACTGCTGCGGAACTGAGGCGCGCCGACCGAATCGAGTTGCATACATATTTCGCTGTTCTGACGTCGTTATTGCTTAGAGTCCAGCTCTTTTTTCGTTACGATAAAAAGTTGTTGTAAAATTCAGTTCCACAAAGTGCCAGTTAGCCATCTTGCTCGAGTAACGTTCGATCCAAGTTCTTGTTTCGAGTTATCCTGCCCGCCAACTGTTAGCTTCGAGGAGTTATCTTCGCCACGAAACAATTGGTAAGTTGAACGTCAGTTAAATCAGCTCTTGTTTACGAAACGTAGGTGTTTATTTATTTACACATCGTATGAAAGATATCTTCGGTGTTCAGCTTGTATCAGAAACCAATGTTGAAAAGTTCTTTGCGATATACGTAGTAGATCTATGTAACGTTGGAATTTTATGAGGTCTGATGTCCATACGTGTCTTCATCCTCCGTGTTATGTCCGCTGTCGTTGACATTCTGAAAGGTTTTTACTGTCAAAGAATAGAAACGTGTTTTATCGAATTATCATTCGTAAAGTTTAAACCAACCTAAATGCATATGCTTAATCTTAATCGATAATAGTGCTATCGGGAAAACCGTCGAGCAGCATTAGGAGAAACACGTAAAACGAATGTACGATGTTAAAGATGATCATAATAAAAACAACGTACACGTAGCAAAGAAATATAAAAGGAAAGAAAAGTATGGTGAGGGCGATAGTTGCCAAAGATGTCAATACACTGCCCATTTTTTTCCCCAATTTCTTTTCAGAGATTCACTGTTCAATTATACACAACGAATTTAAGGATAGAAAGACGGAGCACCTGTTAATTTGAAAACGTCACAACTTGAAAATTTTGGTGTAGAAATTATTGTTACACATTTTATATATCGCCTGATGCTTTTTTCATTACTCGAAACAAAATTGATCGAAAACTAAATTACCACCAGCGAATTTACAAAAAAATTATGAAATTTTTTAACCAGAAATACATTATGTTTCCCGAGTTTTGCATTTTCAGGTCTCCGTAGCAAATTAAATCTTTGAATGACGTCGGCGTGTTTTGCACGCCGATGGATTTCTACCCTAATGCATGAACTTTTCTGAAAAGATATTTTCTGAAAAATAGTATTGCCCAAAACTACCCAAATCTTTACTTTTTGAAAACGACCCGCCGATTTCTTTATCGAAATCATTCGTACCTCTGCTGCGCCTGTCCGACTGTATTCGATACTCATCGGCTCGATTCCAGTTATTATGAATATGAGCACGAAATAAATCGTAAGTGCCGTGTTAATTAAGGCCATCAAGTAAACGGAATACAAATACGTGAAGTACAAAAAGGGAAGGATAATTAATTTCACGGTGACTTTAGCTATGCTCCCGAAGAAGCATCCCATATCTGAAACAAAATTTTACGGTTAATTCGTGAACTAAATTCTCTAATTAGAAGTAAGTATGTATAAGTACTATTTCTGTCAAACGTCGTTAAATTTTTCTTAGAATTACAAGATCCAAATATCTCATACATACATACAACGCAATCGATTATTCAACCAGCTTCATGCATATGACCAATAATTTTTTTATCATGAACACTTTAACATACCGGAGGGGACACTATCATCTCAAAATAATCTTCGTTTTGACACTACAAAAAAATTGTTCCGTTAGCACAGTGTATAAAATACAATTACGAAAAACGGTAATAAACCCAAACAGCACAACGTCTGGTAAAGTCTTAAAGCCGTCAAAAAGGCATCTTAAAGACGTCTATAAGACGTCTTACTGACGAATGAATTCTGTCTTTAAGACGTCTTTAAGATGTCTTTTTGACGTCTTTAAGACTTTACCAGACGTTGTGCTGTTTGGGAAAATGTTACTGATACAATGTGAAGAAAAAATTAGTAATAATAATTATATTCCACTTTTCAATTTGTTATTCTAAATACCTAATGTATTTAAGTATGTACCTTAATGATAAGAAGCATCGAGAAAGGATTTACAGTTTATTTAGAACGAAATAGTTAGATAGTTACAGTAAACTCTCGCTATAGACGCGCGCTAAGGCTGATGGCGAACACTCAACGCATAGCGTCGACGATTTCGTGCCGCCAATAGCGCGAAGGAGAGACGGGGAGAGACAAAGCGAGGCAAGGTATCATGTCTTGTAAGGGGTCGTCCTTAAATTACGTACGGCTTTTTAGTTTTTAGGGAGGGAGTAGGTCCCGAATTTCTTTCGTTTTATTAAAGGGTGGGGGACATCAGGTAGCATCTTATGTAACATATATTAACCTACTTCCCAATAAATAAAAATTCTATTATTACTGTTCCAGAAAAGTAATTTTAATTTAAATTTCCCAAAACCTAGTTAAATGAAGTATATAATGTTTTAAAAGAATTTTAATAACTGAAAAAATGCAACGTAAATATATTACATAAAGAATAGGGTTGGTATATAAAATCTTACGAATTCTTTTACTGGGGGAGGGAGGAAATAAGAAATCGTCAAAATTATCCTTTACGTAATTTAAGGACAGCTCCTAACGTCGTGTCGACTCTTTCGACCCCTCTCGCTCGTTCTAGGATTCTCTCTGCAACGAAAGATTCAAATAAATGGTGGGGATAGGGTCGCGCGTTCAACGGACAGTTGAACTGCGCTCATAGCGAGAGTTTACTATATTAGGAAATATTGCCAAATATCACGAATCTTATAAAACAGTGTCTCTTTTTTGAAATATTTTTTATTTCTGCTCCCTCAACAAACGTGCATTGGAATCTTAATACTCTAAAGTAAACGGGGACTGAAACCAGTTCGAATTAAACAAAGTGCATACACACTCGCATTTATCGAATTTCTGAAGGGAAATCAAGACGAGAGGAAACACCTTAAAAACAAAAATCTATTTATATCAAATACGACATTAACGTTAAGAACTTAAGCTAGCTTCGGATTAACCGGGGCTCGGACTAGACAAAACTCGGTTTCTCGACACTCACGATCACCGATCGTCAGATTTACAATCAAGCAAGATTCTTCTTCCTCCTGGGCTTCGGAACAGGAAGTTCATTCTCAATCGTGAAAGTTGCGTTGCTAAGCACTGAACTGTCACTTTCAGAACGTTTCGCAACATCTGAATGTCCGTCCGTGTCGCTCCGAATCAAATCCTCATTTCCAAGCAATTTTATCGAGCCTTCGTCGCTGTTCCCGTCAACAACCTTTCCCACGACGTACGTTCCAGCGCTGTCCGACGAATTCGAATGATAATTACTAAAAATATCATTCTCGCGAAAATTTGCCACGTTCGAACCGCTTACGTTCGGTCGAAGAATAAAGCTGGATTCAGCGATTTCTGGTGAGACGTTCCTTGCGAGCTCGTCGTGCACTTTAGTCTGCCGACAATTCGCTGCGCTGTCAGAGAAAGTCTTCGACACTTCATCCTCGTACCCATCCTTCCTTCTCATTTCTTTCGCACTTCTCGACCTCCTTTTCGCATTCCAATCCCCCGTTTTCATATTCTGTAGCGTCTTTAATTCGAAAGCCTCCCGATGTCCACTGCCCCCTGTACTCGACCCAAAATATGAATTTGGATCTCTCTCAGCACCGACATTCGATGGTGCTTTATTCCTTCTTCGATTTGCCCTTCCGCCTCCGTCCCCATCGCCATTATGCCTGGTTAGAACCTTGCTTCTACTCGTTTCTGGATCAAAGGTGAAATTCTTGCCAGACTCAACGTCACCTGACGATCTGGACGCGTTCGACAATATCCTGTCGATCTTTTCGATAATGTTGTACAGACGGTTCGCGCTCCGACTCTTCAGCGTCTCCTCGGTTTCGTTCAATCGTCGAAGCTTCAGTCTCGCAACGGTGTGCTTCTCGAAGGTTTCTGAAAGGATACTACTCGGCGATCCAACGGGACGAAACTTGTGACTTCGAGTGGATTGCAAGCTTCTCTCTTTTGGAATCTCTCTTGGTACCTCTTCCGACGTTCGGGCTTTACTGTCCGATCGCGATGTTTCCCTGGGCGTCGCGGAAGAATTCAAAAGCCTGACTGGAATTTCACTGTTGTTCGCTTTATCTTCAGCCTCTCCCATCATCTTCAACCCTACATCTTCGCCCGTAGCGTCTTTGCTGAACCATAAAACTCTCACTGGCGCTGGACTGCCAAAAGTCGAATATGCAAATGCGTGATCGCGTGGGTGGTAATCCACGCAAGTCACCGCCCTAAAATTCCGATCGAACGTGTACTTGGCGACGAGACTTCCGGTTTCCAGGTTCCACACGGTCAGAGATGAGTCTTCGCCTCCACAGAGGATTAAACCTCCACATGGGGAGATGCAGGCTGTCGTTTGGATCCTGTAACGAATGTTTGAATTAATCTGTGACCTTTACAATTTATTAATTGCTTATAAAGTTTGCGTGTCAGAGTGCCGATTCGAAAGCAACAGAAATTTTCAAGGGTGAGAAAAAAGTACCTTTGATTGTTCAGTTCGTGGTATTTCTTCAATACCACACCAGTCGCGAGGTCCAACATCCTCAGTCCATTGTTCCGCGAATGAACCAACAGCCTCGATTCCAGGGGGTGCAAAGCGATCGTATTAATTATTACACCCTCGATCTCCCTGACCCTTATCTTCCTCGATATGTGCCATTCCTTTCTGGACGATGCGCGCCGACCCCTCTTCACTGTCCATAAGATTATTATCCCAACGCTGTCCGCAGTTAACAGATTGCTGTTCTTTTGAAAGCACATGGAATTTATAAAACCTTCGTGGCCTTCCAGCTCTTGGCTGAGGTTACGGCTCTTCGATTTCCTGCCTCGTATCCAGATGCGCGCTATCCGATCGTAACAGCCGGTTGCTACGATCCAAGCACTTTCGGCATCGAATTTGCCACAGTACACGTACGAGGGATGAGGCATCATCTATTTCAAGGTTAGAGAAATTTTTATTATTCAACATTGTCACACTCTTGCAGCAATCCCGGTTAACATGATATTAACTTTATTTTTTGACCTTCTTTTTATGAAATGCGTTGGATACTTCGCGTCTCCCGCGAGTGCATGATGGAATGTAAAGGTCAAAATTGAATCAACACTCCAAGAGGAGAGACTGCGATTATGGTTTATTGTTTAAAGAAGGAAAGATGTTACTTTTCTGATTAAGTTAAGCCGAGTGGGCACCGATATTCTTTCTCTCGGCTCTCGTTGCAGCTATTCGTTCTTAGCGACTTGTATATTCCAACTTCTTTTTTTCAATTAAAGTTTTAGATTGTAGTAACAAAAAGACTTGTTTTCATTAATCATCTACCCCACAAGCAACAAAATGTATACGCAATCCTGGATCTCAGTGCAGTACCCTTTTGAATTCTAAATAAATTTGTTTGAAATGGAATTTATATGTATAATTTTTTTTTAATAAAGAAACGTCATATTAAAAAATCAGATATACAGCTTGTTGTGTATCAATTAAGCTGTATTCGCATCAAAAAGAAATTTTAATCCCTGAAAAACGTCTTCCCGAGACATTCAGAGCATTTTAGGCCGTCCGTTAAAATCCCGAGGCCGACCAAAAAACGGCTGAACGACATCCTGTATTACAAAACAATACGTCACAGATCTAATGTTACGTATTATAGCCATAAATGTACTCTGCATTCCTCGTTAAGCCATCTTAAAGAAATCATCGTTCAAGGATTGAAATAAATTAGAAACAAGATTATTCTTCCTTACTTCAACGTGTTGTATAATCTGATTCTGGATATCCCAAATGCGAGCTGTTTGATCGGACGAAACCGAGAGCAGGTACTTATCCTTGTCAGACCAATGAAGGGAATAAACGAAGGTTTTGTGCCCGGAGCATCGTACGTGAACTTTCTTCGTCTCGACCTAAGAACGACGAAAAGAGTCCTTAACGGGTCACATACCTTTATCCGCGGCGAAAATGAACGATTTTACAAAATACTTATTACATATGAGTGATTAGTCCATAAAGTGCACGAAAAATATTGTTTACAATAATTTTTGTGTTGAATTATTTATGATTTTCGAGGATCTTTAGACCACTGCGGAAAAAATGGATGGATAGGAAAAATAAAATGATATTCTTGTAAAATAATGTTGCCATTATGAGCTGACGGACCAAATGTTTTAATTTGAAAAAAATATACAATTTATGGTACTTTACAGTTAACTGAATTTTTTTCATTCAAGATTTTGGTCTGTAATTGTGCAAAAAAATTAATTAACCCTCGGTTGTCACACTGGGTCAAATTAACTCTGCGTTTTTAAGCAAAAAATTTTTTTGTCGAAACTCTAATTGCTTCAAAATTTTTTTTATGCATGATGACACTTTAAATGTCATCTTTCAACGATGGGCATATATTTTACAATGTTCAAACATCATCTCAGAATTTTTGAGACTTAATTTAACAAATAGTTTTAAAAGAACAACTGATTGAAAATTGACAGGGGCAAATTGACCCAGTGTGACAACGACGTTCGAAAAAGTAGGTGTGACAACCGAGGGTTAAACAAAATATAAAAAAATGGTCCGCCAGCCTATCATGGAAACATTATTTTACAAGAATATCATTTTATTTTTCCAATTCAACAATGGTTAAGGGAGATATCATGCTGACAATTTTTCTGCAGTGGTCTAAGAAACCTCGAAAATCATAAACAATTTAATACAAAAATTATTGTAAATAATTTTTTTCGGGCACTTTACGGACTAATAAATCACCCGTAATAAGTATTTTGTTTTATTCTCCTGAATAAAACCTCTAAAAAAATTCTAAAATCTTTCACTTTCGCCGCGGCTAAACCCCTTAATATTTATGATTACATATAGTTAATTCTTATCGAATTTCATGAATTCACAGCGTTAATGTTAATCTAACTAGATTAAAAGGTTTTGATTATAACTCACCTCGTAAACGACAACAGGGTAATCATGTTCCTCGGACAGAGTGCATGCTAAATATTTCCCATCGTTACTAAAAGCAACGAAGAAACATCCGTTTTCACTGACGTCACTTTCGAAAATACTTTCGTTCGGCACTTTGCAAGACTGCGCTGCTAATCGCGTCCATTTTGGCAAGTTGATGGAATCTGAGGTACGAGTCGAAGCTTTTTGCGATTCGCTATGCACGTCAGATAAATCGTGCAAGGATAATTGCTGATAAAAGACCGGCTCCAATTTCGGCGGTTCGATGGACGTTATAGTAACGAATAAACTACTAGGATACTTTTCTCTGTTACTTGATTTCCACCACGTGTAAACCTAATAGATCGATTGAAATACATGAGACTTTTATGTACTGAGAAAACTAAATGTAAACTAATTATTTTATTATTACTTTTAAACGGGACAAAAGCCTTCGGTACAACGATGTACAGCCAATATGGAGAATAAATGTGTTATAATTACAAAACAAAAAATGAAAAATTATGTTCTTTTAAAACTGAAAAGAGAAGTGTTGCAACCATCCAGAGCCGGTCTTCCCGACAAAGGTGCCAGGGTGCAAGAAATATTTGAAGCCCCAAACCATTTCCCAACGGTAAAAACGCAAAACAACTTTTCACAGAACGGAATCACGAAAAAATGATAATAATAACAATAATAAAGAAAATAAAATAAAAAAGGAAAAGAAATAAACATTAACATATTTAAGGGGTTAGGTTACTCTAGCGTAGCGCAATTTGTAAGTGGCAGTAAAAAAAATGTAAACAACCGATTAATACGAAACTTTGTACTTTATTTAACTATAATAAGTATTTAAAAAAAAAACCGCTGCAATATTTAAAAAATGTTTATAACTAAGTCCGTACGACGCCATTTTCCGAAACAATTTTTAAAACCGGTGTGCAGGATTGCTGGAGTTTTATTTGATTAATTGCTTTGAAAATTTACAGTTATCCTTGCTATTACATTTATTAAGCATTGACGATCAAACATTTCAATGTTTGTAAAAATTAACAAAATGCCGGGTATTTCAAATTTAGGGTTCGAATTTCGACGAAATATGAGTCTATTTATTGCTTATGTTTCGCAAAACAATTAGAAAATTTAAAAAAGCGGATCGTCAATGCTTAATAAATGTAAAAGCAAGGATAACTGTACATTTTCAAAGCAATTGATCAAATAGAACTCGAGCAATCCTGTACACCGTTTTGAAAAAGTGTTCCGGAAAATGGCGTCGTACGGACTTAGTTAGAAACATTTTTTAAATATTGCAGCGATTTTTCTTTAATACTTATTATAGTTAAATTAAGTACAAAGTTTCGTATTAATCGGTTGTTTACAATGTTTTTACTGCCACTTACAAATTGCGCTACGCTAGAGTAACCTAACCCCTTAAATATATGACTTTTATTCTCATATCATTCATAATATTAGATTATTATATTAGAAGTTCTGTTCTAATATATTTTTTCTTAATTTTAATTCAATCAAAAATTTCGTTCTCATTTTTTTATTTTCTCTTTTCCTTTTCCCGGTGCCTTGCACCCACTGCACCCTCTCTGTGGCCGGCCCTGCAACCATCTTTGCCAAAAGAGCAGAATTACTAAAAGATGGGATGTACTTAGACCCAGAAACTCTATCAATTAAATTCACCAAACGTGAAAATACAGCAATACGTATATGGAATAAAATAAAACTTTAAATTAATGGCAACATAATGGAGGGACTTACTTCGCACGTATGAAACCTCTCGATCTTCTTCAGATTTTTTCGAGGTCTGTATAATTGCAATCGAACCTTCTGGTCAATATGAAACACGTTATTCCTTCCTACAGGCTTTAGAAAGGCCCAGGCGATCTTGTACCAGCAACCCTCATGACCTGCACCCAATATCGGTGAAATTATTTCGAAATAATGTCGATCGTTTCCCGTAACAATTGTTGGGTATAAACGCAGGGTGAGTTATGTGACTGGAATATAATAATAGTTGCACCTTTTATTTAAATATAATGATACATTTCCTACATCCACCAACTCTTCACATTATTTCGTGTATGAAAGTTTCGAAGTGAGGGGCACGAGAAATTAAAAACTGGGAAGATATTTCTAGTGCTTGTTCCCGATTTTTTCTTATACGGCTATTTAACAGATAAAATATTTGTTTTCCTATAAACGACTTGGAAAGATATAGTGAAATGATTTGTTCGAAAATAAGCAGTAAGTAATTTAATTCAGTTACGAAAATGTATGAGGGCACCAAATATCTACCATACCATGAAGGACTGTTTAAGAGTTTAAGGGTCTTCTGGGATAAAGAACATAGTAGTGGACAAATTTAAAATATTTTTATCAATATCGAAAGTAATCATTTCCCGAACAATTCACTGGAAAAAGTTCTTCTATCATTTCTTATAGGTGCAACCAATAAAGTATATTACAGTTTGATAAGAAAAATTGATTTAAGTAAAACAGAATATCTATATTTTGTGGATGTATAGGGTGTTAAATAAGCAATGGTCACTGCTTCCAGGGGTGAATCTACACCTCTGCATCGGTGCAGATTTGTAAAAAAATCTTGATGCGAAATTGTCTGTAATATTGAAAATTAACGTTAATATTTTTCTTTACAGCAACATATTCTGCTCGCTAAAATAAAAAAGTCTAAAAGGGACCATATGTCGCAAACGCACCGTTTCCCAAAAAATTGATAAAATTTTGGCATGGATGAAGTGAATAGTGGAAATATGTGTTCGATGAATTTTGAGAAAACGGTGCGTTTGCGGCTTTCCTTTTAGATTTCTTCTCCTTGCAGCGAGCAGAATATGTTGATGTACAGAAAAGCTTAACCTTAATTTTCAATGTTACACAAAATTTCGCAGCAAATTTACAAGTCTCTACCGATCCAGGGGTGCAGATTCACCCCCGAAAGCAGTGATTACCACTTTTTTAACAGCCTGTACATACGTCCAATCAAATCTTACTAAAGCATGTAACATCTTCCTCTACCAACATTGTCTGTGCTGAAAACCCAGCTCAGTTTCCAAACTCACCCCGCAGATCTAAACACATCGTCCATATACCCGGACAATTTTATAAAAATGCATTATAGGTACGCGAGACTTGCCGAATTTATCGTAGTTGAAGCTGGCTTCGGCGAAACTCAGGAGGTCAATGATTTCGAAAAGAATCACGACCTGCTCGTTGTTCGTTTTCAGAAGCGCATCGAAGTCGTGCTCGAAAACAAGCTCTTCCTCCCACACAGGCACTATCGACTTATTTTCCTTAAAATCGAATTTCCCAGTTATTATGGGCTGCAAATGCCCACTGGCGCCGTCTTCGTTTTTCAAGTACTTTCCAGTCTCAGCATTCACGACATGAACTTTCACCATAGGGTGTTTCGTTACGTAGTCGATCTCCAACATGTCCGCTCTGTGGATCGTCATGGAGATATATTTCACGGCCTTCTTTTTCTTCTTCTTCTTCCCTATCTTCTTCGAGCCTTCCTCGACACTAGGACCTGTCGAATGCACAGAAGAGCTAGAAGCATCCTTACGAAGGCTCCTCTTCTTATCCTTTTCACTTTGCAACCGCTGTTGATCCGCGTCCTTCGATTTCTTTCTTCTCGTAGAGCTTCTCGATCTTCCCCCGTCGCGCGCCCCTCTCGAATAATCTTCATCCAGATCATCCTCAGTGGTGGACATCGTACGTCGATTAGAAGAACTCTCGCTGTCGCTGAGATCGTCCATCTCAACCCTTTTAGACTTCCGATCTATCCGACAATGGTCGTTCCTTATTAACGATTCTTCGGATGAACGATAATTCGACCTTACGGTTATTTCCTCCAAGCTCTGCAAGCTGCTCGAGTCATCTGAATCCTCGTCCTTCTTTTCAGAGCTTCTCTTCTTATTCCTAGATCCCTGACTTAATCTCTCAGCAGATACGTCGCCATCGTCGTCCTCCTCGAAACTCTCAATATCTAGCATCGCAACTTCCTTTTTCTCATCAAGGTCCTGAATAATTGTCCCTTTAGATCCGTTCAAGTCTTCTACCGTAACCGTCGCCTCTTCCGAAGCCCTTTCTCCAGTCAACGAACCTCGAGAATTTGGGCCAGCTACAGAGCGGTGCTCCGGGCTTTCAAATTTGTTAACGATCTCCTTCATTTCGATCTTCGTGCCCTCCCGATCGTAGTCAGTTTCGATCCTGAGGATCTGCTCGTTCTCCGCAACGAACGCTGCATTATCGAAACCCGACAAAGATTTCTGCTTCAGCGACGTTCGCGCAGCTGCCGATGGTTGCTTCGGGTCCCGTTTTAACGGAGATACATTCTCCTTGGACGAAATGGTCCACGAGATGCCTTTCGCTTCGGGCAATCGAATCACAGACGTATCCTTCGACCAACGCTTCCTCGGCGGTTTCCTCGGCTCCTCCATTTGATTTTCCAGCGCACCCCATTGCCTTCTGCCGGCCAACCCTCCCCCAGCGAAAGATCGATTAGCGTTAGAGTTTCCCTTGGACGATCTTTTCGCCGACGCTTCTGACTTTGCTTCATCCTTTTTGCTCGTTGAAGATTCGTGAAATTCCTCGATCAGATCCAACGATTCTACTACCTCTATCTCATCGGGTTGCTCTTTCTTAGGGGCGTGACTCTTTGCAGGCTTAGCCTTTAGCCTCTCGTTCATCTTCTCCCGAAAAGTGTTCGTTTTCGAAAACACTTTGAAACTCTCGGACTCCTCCGGGGATTCTTCTCTTACCCTTTCAGCGCCATTTTCCTCGAAATTTCTACTATGCTTCTCTGCTTTGTATTCTCGATGGATGTCCACGACGACGTCCATCGATTCCGACGCGAATTCCTCGACGTCCGTCGAGCCTGTGTTACCGAATTTCTTCGCCTTCCTTGCGTCGAATACCGCCAGAGGCTTTCCTATGTCTTCTGTAACTCTTCCTTTGTTCGTTGAAGCATAACGGTCAGAAGAATCGTCGGTATCGGTGTGTTTGGAATGTGATTCGCGATTGCTACTCTTAAGCCCCTTCTTCTTCTTCTTTTTCGTCACCAACGCTGTTCGTAATTCTACTTCCATTTTTTAGCGTTGTTGGTGTCAGAGGTTTAGACTTGTTTAATATCCAGGTTTCCTCATTGCAATGCAAATTTTTTGCTCAAGATGACCTCTGTAGACACTTCGTCATTCATGTAGGATTATCGTGCAATTTGTTGACGATAAAGATAATATTATATATTCGTTTTTATCAATAAGGAAAGAAGTCTCTGCAGACGGCTATTATGAACTATTTACGTATTATCATATTTTACAAGAAGCGTGCTTGTGATACAAAAATACTGCATTGTGTGGAAAAAGTAACATGGTGAAGCAAATAAAGCGAACATCTAGAATACAAGGTTTCAGATTTTTATTTCGAAAGGAAATAAATATTCTCTCTGGAATTGAGTAAATAAATAACGCAACAGCATGAAACAGTCCTACATCTCCTTTGCTTCTAACCCCTTACGCAGAAACATTTAATTTTAATTTAATCTTCTCGGTTAGTTGCCCGATCGCGCAGTTCTTTTTAGAGGTTATGTGACGGTTCGCCTAGCATTATTGAGATTCCTTTGGGTGGTACGCGAATCGATACGATTGGTCCATTCTCCCGCTTGAAGATGGTGCATCGTTCAAAATTCTTTCAAGTTTCTTCAATCCCCAAAGAACATTTTCCAAGATATTTCCTCAAGTCTCTCTTCTAAGTTTTGTGTTTCTCACTGCACTACGAATGTTACAATTATATCGGAATTAAAAATATCTGTTATAACCGACATTTCTATAGATACTGCAGTTGAAATTGAAATGTCCAAGCTCCTAATAGCCGGCAGAAAGCTGCGTGGATGTCGACGACTGACGGTCGGCAGGTGGTTCCAATTTATCGAAAGATACGATGCATGCGCGTATATATATGTATATGCATACAATATACTGCATACAACACTTTTGCTCTATCGTTAGGCTGTTTTCACACGCACCAGTTTTCGCCGGCGCGTGTGAAAGCCACATTATACCTCCACGTACAGGGTGTTACTCTGCTGATAGTCAATACTCTACGGGATGATTATACAGGTAAAAATAAGACGAAAATCAAGAGTGATGAAATTCTGGTAGAGGCTTCGTTTTCGAGGAAATTTACTGAATTACGGATAAATAAGTACGCGTGCGCCGAAGACGCTTGAGGGGCGCGCGGATGTAATCGGAGGCTTCGGTGCACGCGTATTTAGCTGAAATTCAAAGTCTATTTTTCGTCACTCTTGATATTTATCTTATTTTTGCCTGTATAATCACGCCCTAGAAAATTAACTATCAGTAGAGTAACACACTGTACAGTGTAATGTATAGTGCCTGGTTAAATTTGAATCAGTTGGAACCGCGCAATCAAATTCGCGCGAGCAGAGTGGCGTTTTGATTTGAAAAAATGGTCGAATAACAGATTAACAAGGAAAGTGAAGAGACGTAATGTTATATTATCGAGAGTAAGCGAGATAGCATTACTAAATACGCCGAGCGATCCCGACCTAGGCCCGGAATATATACATACATGTGTATACTTACGTCACACTTCTTCATACATTCAGCATTTGTTTATAAAATGAAACGAGCATTCCAAAACGTTCGACGAATTTTTTACCCGGCATAAACGAATGCTCCTTTAGTCTTCAATTTTATCGAAGTAGGAGGGGGGGGGGGGGGGGGGGGGCAAACGAGAATTCGTTCCTTTGGTCTAAATGCACTTTAATTAATTTCATCCTATCTTTATGGAAATAGTATGAATTGATTGGTAAGATTTCCCCGGTAAAAAGAAGCCCTAACGCGACATAAATCACACTATATTTAGGATTATATACAGCGGTAGGGTATATACACCCTTATTTAACTATCAATAATTCTAAAAATAGTGTGATTTATGCCGTGTTTGGACTAATTTTCATTGGGGGAAGCTTGCCAATCGATGCGTACAATTTTCATAAAGATAGGATAATCGTTATGGAAAATTAAGTTTTTATATTATATCTCTTCATTTTCCTCATCTATCAGTTCCTATCAGCTGAGCTCAAGGTGATGAAGGATGAGGGTGAAGACGGTCGCAAAAAAAGATGGCATTTTCGAAATCAACCGGGTAGATCTCGTTCAAATGTAACCGAGTATTGCTGTACCTACCACTAAACCGGCCGGAAAAAGCCGATCTGCGAAAATACAGTATTGTCTCTCAAATAGCGCGCGTTTTCGGATTCTCTATACACGCGAAGCTATCACCACTACTTCGTTTGTAGTCGCCGCGCCGCGGCATCGGGTATCGGATGTCAAAGAGAAAGCCGAAGAAAGGTTCATAACCAATATGAAACTGCTCTCGCTGCCCCATCCCCCTTGAGGGCTCGAGCGTGAATTCAAAAGAAGCCGAATAGACTACTCGTCTCTCAAATCGCGTGCGCCCGGTCCCGACACACGCGGCTATAGAGAGACAATACTGTACTTGCGTGTGAGTTTTCTTCGTAGGCTCTGTAGCCTTCGGGATGACGGTAAAATAAAGGTTTATGTACAATAATATATACGCTGCTGTGAACTTGCTTTATTTGAAAGTAAAGTTAATTAATTCGTTCTTCCACACACGCTCATTGCAGGTCGTCGCGATCACACAGGTATCGACGTTTGATGTCCAAGCTCCCGTATCCCGAACCGGAACCCAGCCACGTGCGCGATGCCGCGAGGTCCACGCGAAAACGGTAGCCGTAATAAATTTAAATAAAACAAATTTTAAAAACAAGCTTTTATTAAAATGTACTAAAAAAAGAAAATGATTTTGATACCAGTCTAAATGACTGCCTTAGAAGAATTCCCACATATGACCAGCAATAAAAGCATGGGGCGTAAATATTGAAATGTCCTTTAATATAAATATTTACGCCCCACGCTTTTATTGCTGGTCATATGTGGGAATTCTTCTACGGCAGTCATTTAAGCCGGTATCAAAATTCTTTTCCTTTTTTAGTACATTTTAACCGGTTAACTGTCAATGTATCATATATGATCAAACAAAAATCTGGCCAATTCTGTCAATGTATCATATGAGGCAGTCAGAGCAACAATGGACTAACTCACATTTTTTTTCGAAATTGAATTAGTAACAATAACGTGTTCCAATAGGCTCTACTAATCACATAAAATCTGGCCAATTCTGCCAAATCTGCCAATTCTGTATCATATATGATCAAATGGAACAACTTTGCGATTCACTTAATATTTCGATGTTGCCAGTTTGGTCACGAATAATAAAAAAAGCCGTGCCAGTTAACCGGTTAATAAAAGCTTGTTTTTAAATTATTTTTTATTTAAGTTTATCATTTATTAATTTGTCATCGGAACTACGTATGTGTGCAAAATTTCACACATCGATCGAACATGTAGAAGTGGGTCAAAATTAGCTTACAAGATTTCATCCTCACAAACTAACTAACGAACAAACTCACAAGTGAAGCTAAATAAAAAAAAAAAAAACTTGTAATCGGGCGGCATCGTCTCTGATGGCACGCGAAAACCGCAAAGGTGGTCAACCAAATTCGGGAGCCGTCTGACGATACGTCGCTCTAAATTGTTATCTGTCAAATAGCCGTTCCATAGTTTAGTTTTCTTACGTATATACCACGCGATAAAGAAGCTTCCAGTTAAAGGTCAACTTTATACAGCCAACGAGCCAGGGACGAGCCGTTTCGACACGTTTGTTACTCGCACGGTACAGACTCGGTGAGCGGGGTAAACGGCTAAAAGCACGTCGACCGCTCGTGGAAACTGGCCGTGCCGTGCCGCGCCGTACCGCGCCGTACCGTGCCGTGCCGTGGCGTCCCGTATTCGAGCGCGACGTTGCCGAACTTTGCCCTCGCAACTCGCCACACGTAGAGGTAGAGGAGTAAACCTGGTGAGGTTGATAGCATTTTCTTATTCGGCAACGTTGCGCTCGGATACGTCATGAAAACAACTCGTCGTCTCAACAAGCGGTCGCCGTACGCTCACCGAATCTCCACCGTGCGAGTATCAAACGTACTGGCACGGCTCGTCTCCGGCTCGGTGGCTGTATAAATTGACCTGAATTCGTAATATCGTACTGCGAGAAACAGTATTAACAGTGTTAATAAACGGTGAAAAATGGATAATTTTGAAATTAATATTGAATTATTAATCACGCACGTTCAAAGCAGGCCTGTATTATGGGACAAGACGCTGGACGTTTATAAAGATCGAAATCAAACGAAGAAGGCATGGAAAGAAGTCTGTAAGAAACTGAAGGGTAATTTTGAGGATTTGAGTGATACTGAAAAAAATTCATTTAGTAAGTAATTTAATTTATGATGCTAATGATATAAATAAAACATGGCGTTATTATATTACCCATTGGAAATTTCTGACAATGCAATCTTACGTTTGATTTACATTTGCTACTAAACAGCTCCAACATCTGTCATAAAATAATCGGCTAATATATTCCTAATATTATTTGCCTCCTTCAAATCTGGTTGTGCTTAAAGTATCTTCCATATCATAATTCAGGAAAACATAGACTTTAACGATATCAACAGCAAAATGGAGATTTAGATTAATTGGCTGATAAAATATTCTCCACTTATCGCTTAAAATGCCAAAGGTGCATTCCACGTATCTCCTTGCTCTGAACAAGCTGTAGTTTTAAATTCTATTTTGAATTGTCAGGTTTAATTCCCTATAAGGACAAAATAGATGTTTCCGTAATTCAAAAGTCTCGCTTTCCACAAAAAAGATATGGTATGGTGCATTTGGACTTTCTGTTCCGGGTAGACATTTCGCAATTGGAAGTTTTTGAATATTTACTTCAATGAATTTCTATAACAAAGATTGTTTGAAAATTGAAGAATTGTTATCTTTACCGCAACTACCAATATCGGTATAGATAAAAGAGTAATTAGAATCCGTTACTGCCATTAATACGATGGAAAAATATTCTCAATTACATGGCTCCGTTATTTGTATGCGTTTTTCCGTCAACCACCCCTTGACGATGAGGAAAGTTAGTCTTTATTTCAAATTCTGTAACAATAGATATCCATTGCGGTTTTGTATTTATAGGTATGCATCCCGTTCACAAATTACTTTTTAATTAAATTCTATAACGCAGTTCTGTAAATGTGCAACAAGTATCTGCGAAAAGTAATGCATGTAGATGGTAATGCAAACTTTTGTTCTTTACAGGTAACGAAGTAGCAAAAAAGTGGACAAACGTGCGAGATTCGTTTGTGAAATCGAACAAAAGATTAAAAGAATTAAGAACATGTGGCGTGGCTTCTTTTAAGCCTAAAAAGTATGTTTATACCAACCAACTGCAATTTTTATCCAAGTTAGTAGAAGAACGTGCAATAGAAGAACGTCCAACAGAAGACAGTTTAAGCGAAAGTACATGTACCGACGAAGGGGAAATAAATTCAGATATATGTGCCGTACAGTTCAAAGAACTGGAGAAGCAGCTGAAATCGCGAAAGAGAAGGCACGACGAGTTTGAATTAAAATTGATAAAAGCTCTCGAAACAAGCGAAAGTCAACCCAACAGACATATTTCATTTTTTAATGGAATAATTCCTTCCTTAGAGAAATTGGATGATGACGATATCATTAAATTTCAAATAGGAGTTTTACAGCTATTAGAAACCATTAAACGCAATAAACAACCACAGAATGTATGCTCACAACCGCCAACGCTATGCAGGTGTTCAGCAATTAATACAGTGAAATGTAGTTTTTGACCTTAAAAGTTTGACTGATGTAATAATCGCTGATTTTATTCAGTTGCACGATTATGTGTATTATACAGTTGCATATAAATACTTGCACAGGGAAGGGTCTCCTTCAAATTATATCGATAAGCTTGTTATTCATGATAAGGTATGCATTTAAAAGTTTTATATTGCTATTGGAATTATAAGAAACGTGTTTATGAAAACCGCGAGGAACAAGATCTAATAAATAGTAGAATAATCTGTGATCGATTAAAAATGCATACAAATATTTTAAAACCATTTTCTTAATTACTTATCCCATTCGTTACAAGTTTGTCGTTTACTTCCTCCTGATCTGTCGCTGCCTGCCTCGCTAATTCCTAATAAAATACAAGAAATTATGTCGTACATATAAAATACAAGATTTAAACATGTTGAAAATTATGTGCTTTTTTCATAAATCTCATTTATCTTTTCTTTTGCGTTTTGCGATCATTCAATTGTCAAAGATCCAAGTAAACAGCAGCGGAGAATACGTAAACGACTTGAGAAACAAGGATGACATGTCATGAGATTGGTCTCTCACCCACAATCAGTAAAATGAGAATACGGGGTAACTTGTACGAAATGCGAAACTGTACTCACTGCATCGATAGCATTTTCATACTCTTGTTCACAATGCAGTATCATTGTGTCATTAGTACCCGTACTGAGATTCTTTGTATCTGAGTTTTCATCAATTCTGCTATTTCCTCCCGAGTATTCAGCTTCAATGTTCGTGTTTCGAAGAGACTTTATTTTTAATCTCAGTTCTCTGTTTTTAGCTTCTATCACCTTTTCCCTCCGTGTCTCTCTGTCAAGGAGCTGTTGATTCCAATGGCGTATATTCACGGTGGCACTGACAATCAGTTGATAATATTTAACTTACCGCTGTAAACAAAAGCTTATCATTCCTCTGATTAATTGTCAGGGCTTCTGAGAACTCGAGCAGAAATGTTGTTCCTTTTTTATTCGCAACGACAGCTAATTGCCCTTGTTCGTGTGGCCTTATACATGTTAAAATTTCGTCGCAAACCTAATATTTGTATTCGAGAGATGTATTATATCTAATTAATAATAGACACTTTTATACTGATACGTACTTTGACACTAAGAACTGGAGAATCTTGTTGAATTAACAAATCCCATACATCCAAAGTTCCATCCATTTTTATTAAGAAAAACACGGAGAACCGTGTTACGCTCCACGCTCCACCCATTAAGAAGTCTCTATGCCCACTAAAACCAAGAATTTCAATGATTCTCATCAGTTGTAACAAATACAAGTACGGAAACTAAGAATATATTTACGGTGTCCAAGCGATGCAAGATTCCTTGCAATCTTCCGACCAGATTCTTGTTGTCCAATCGCCAACGGTTAAAAAATTTTTAACAAACGTTGGATTCCTCTCGAGGCTTATCACAGGTCCATATTGCGCTTTAAATCTAGTTGCAATTTTCTCACCTGGAGTTTTACCTTTGCGATTTCCCGATATTACCACGCCTAATTATAAAAATATATGTTTAAAAATAGAAGTGCGAGTACATTAATTCGCAGTCCTTGGTTACCATTTTCAAGACCGCACATGAACCGTGTACCCATAGACGGTTCAAACTGTAATGCAGTGATTCCTGTTGCTTTGTTAACATTCTGATCCTCAGGCTTACACAGATCTATTACTAGCGTTTCTATAGGCGTTTGTAATTTTCTCGTATCCCACCACATTATCTACAATATATATTTCTTTCCATTATTACAAGAAAACATCTTCATCCATGTCTTTCTATACGTACCTGGCCATCCTTCGAAGCACTGAAAAATTCTGTGCCAGTTTTAGAGTTTATCCACAAGACTTTATTACATACGTCTCTATGACTAAACTCTGCCGAGCTCGTCTCCACTGGATCTGATCCTTTCCTAATATCCCAGCAAGCTACTTGGCCAGTTGTCAATCCACTGACCAGTATATTACTATCTTTAGAATTATACTCCAATGTTAAAATAGGGCAAAATGCTTTCAACGTTACACAAGGAGTATTTGGATTTTCTAGAAATTTCTGATATCAGTTTCTTTAGTCCTCTCGCCTGCATATCCTGAGTGATTCCAATCTAACGCACCGACGTCCCAAATATATGATACGAGATTCTCATTTCCTCCCATCTTGGAATCATTATTACAGTAACTGGCTGCAAAACGATTTCCCTGATCCGGTGACCAGGAAAGATGTGTTATTTGTCTCTTCACTGGGGAAACGTCGCGATACACATTAACTGTACGGGAATATGCTCTTTGTATTAACGAAACTGGTTCCATGTAACTGAAGTATTGCTCATAAATATTGCAAGTATTGTTTTGTAAAATGCAATGTTCCATTGGCTGAAAGTAATACAACACTCTTGTACGTTTATTAATTTATAACTGCAGTAACGATATAGACGACATAATTACTGGTAATAACTGAAGCATCGTATGAATATACAGCTCATCTTTTTCTATCTTACGCTTGTACCGCACTGTTTGTTCTACATCTTTCATATTTATATCCTTCGGCCACCCGCCTTCGGTATGACACATACCATTGTCTTTGAATGTTGCAGTGTTTGTGTTTACCTAAATATATTAATAGTTAATACCTGAATTAATATATCTGCTCCAGCATGAATTTGTACCTTATGCATGGAGTATGTTTTACCACATTGAGTTCCATGAGTCGCGGGGTCTACTGTAATGTAGTTATTCGCGTACCCTGTATGAGGTTTAATATCAACTTCTACTTTCTGATAATCAGAAAAGCTACATTGCCTTCCAAAATGTATTCGTTTCTTTGTATAAGTGTATTGTAAATTCATGTTTATGTATGTATATACACGTAGATTTATGTATTAATTTCTAGTGCAATAAACACTACTTTTCAGACATCGAGTGTGTAATGCTTCGTTAATTTTTTGCCCAAGAAACTTTCAATGAATAATTTGTTTTAGGAAAAATAGCAGTGATTATTATTGTCACTCAATTAACGCGTTATTTATTCCACTGATATTAAAAAATATGCAAAAATATTACATCGAAAACGTCCGCAATAACACTAAATATGTAATTTTCAAACAATAATACTGAGTTGTGTATGCTGTAATAATTGCATATAGACACTGTTTCTTAGTTACTATAGCAACAGATAAGAATATAATTGTTCACAGCGATGCGAGATTTTGTATTTAAATAAGACTTTTTAGATTTTTAATCATCTGTTCTTACTAGTACTGGAATTTTTGGATTTAAACCCTGGCAGAGAATACAAATCATTTTATAAAACTTCACATGTTCTGATTTTGTAGAATCAAAACACATCTTGATGTTGGGAAGTACATCTTCTGATATAGTCTCAATTAAGTCTTTATAATACTGTATTTGTTGTAGTTGTTGCGTCATTTCAAAGAATAATAATAATTGACTTTTGTTCGCGTAACATATACATTGTACTCTTGATATTCCTGAAAACAAAATGGGAAACATATAACACACTAGCGAAAAGCAACAAAGTATATTTGTGTGTACCTACATACCTTCAAAGTTTCTAGCATAGACAAGATTCCAAATTCCGTTTGACATCCATTCCGCTGTATCAAAGTCACCATGTACCTTTGCCCTTTGCACTTTTGTTTTCCAAATATGTAAACTATCAGATCCTTTTGCATCGCGTAGTTTCCATGTAGAGTTTAATTCAGCATATAGTTTTTTAATACCAATCAAATCAGCGATGCCCTCCGAGAATAGATTTTGAAATAAGGATATTAGCTTAGGTAATGAAGTTACAACTTGAGTATCCTGTCTCAAACTCTCTTGTACAGTTCTCTCCTGCAATATACGTGTGTATCAGTTTTGTCTGTTACATTGTAATTACTCCACGAGCACCACTTACCATCTTATTAAATTCTGTCAGGAATTTATTAACCATCTTTTGTTGCTTCCCGTTATCAATCGGTACGCCTGAAAATTCATTGTTTAAATAAGTATGGTAAGCTTTCAATGATTTAATTATTTCTCCAGGGATGTTGAATCCGTTAAGACCATCTACAACATCTATAGTTATAAAATTCTGCTCGTATGTAAACTGCGCGATTACATCTTCATGAAGCGGACACTTTGTGTGATCTGTACTAGAAGATGTGCAGTTATTAGACTCGGATGCAACTTTTTGTATTAAATTCTTTAATTCGCTGGTTGACGCAGCAGAAGATCTTTTATCAAATGTAATACATTTCGCCTGTATAGAAAGAAATCACAAGACATAATTATTAATCGAGTACAGAGTTAATACGATTATATAACAGGATTCTGATAAAGTTAAGTTAAGATAAATCATGAACGTGCAATGGAACCAATAATAAAGTAGTTCTCAAAATTGTAGAACGTAGATTATCGTTTAAGTTTTAATTCATTTTGCTTTGTACGTGCTCTTATAACTTAATCTTAGTTTACACGAGTTTTAGTTAGATAAAGTTGATCTTTATTTTCAACAGAACTTGTGATAAAATAAAAACGACAATACGCAAGGGGTAAAAGACAATACATGTATATATTGTAAACTGATACTACCTTTGTTAAAGAGGTACCAGATTTAGAATTATCTTCCAACTTATGATCGATGTTTCTACATTTCCTAATCTCTTTTGTATTTTTAGCATTCTGCTTATTTATCGCAAGAAAGTTTTTATTTCTTGTTATCTTTCCTGAGCGTACTGTTTTTTGCTGATTATTATTAATCTTTATTTTCTCAGTATTTATATCTCTATCATTTTCTACTATCTCGGTTTGCAACACTTTATCCGGACTATTTTCTTTACCGTCCAAATCATTATCATCACTTTTTTTGACAGAAGGCGACTTTTTACTACTCGCGTTCACATTTTTCGCTTTCTTCTCTTGTTCACCTAAATCAGGAGAGAGATATGATCAATCAATTTCATAAAAAAAAAACATATCTGTTCGGTAAATATTTACCAGCTGGACGAGGATTATATATTTCTGACACGCTAGGTTGTTTCAAATGTCTCTTTTCTTTTACCACATTAATGGATAATTTCTCACGTAATTGCTGAGTTTGTAGCAGTGCCTTGCCAATTCCCGCAGCAATTTCATTGACCCGAGTTTCAGACTTTAAGATAAAACGAAATAAGTTAACACAGTTTCGTTGTAAGAAATGTATAAAATAATTAATCGTCTTACTTTGGAGCAAGTACAAGGATTTCTAGCGACTTCTTGTTTAACCATCATCTCCTTACGCCATGGCTTTAAAGAAAATGTGGCCTCGTCGCAGTGTGACTTTAACGCACTCTTTACTTCTTCCGTGATCATCAATATTCGATACAAAAATTTATTCAGCACTGAAAGATTGAATGTGTCTTCCATTCTTGCGAGGGAATTTTGTTTCTGGTAGAAAGAAGAAATGAAAATAAAAATCAATGAAAGATTAATAATTATACACAATACATAGATCGACGCAAGAAAAAGTGTCACTCAAAGTGTTAACTGCGCTTCTGGTCATACGTATCGCATAGTATATTTACACTACAATCGACTTGTACAAATTCTGATTTTCTTTTTTACATACACTTATTACGAAACAAAGTTTATTTCTTTGTTAGCTGGAAATTTCCTCGGAACTTAAATAAAGGTAAGCCTGCAGAGTAATATATATATATATATATATATATATGTATATATGTATTAAAAAATGATATATAATAGAGACTTAAAGATATAATTTATTTCTTCTTCTTTGACAACTGATAGCTGATAAACTTTCCTCGAGCGAAACTTTTAACTCAGTCAAACTTAGAACACTGGAATTGTTGCTACCTTAAATGTGTACAAAACGATCGTAATATAGATCGTTAAATGCGGTAAATGGAAATGTATGGATCACGAAATTTTAGTAAAACGGCTCTTTAAAATTTCTACTTTATCAATAAGAAAGATAAGACTTGCTACCATATATGTGCATGTGTCTGTGTATGTGTCGTACGCGCGCAAGTGTGAATATATATATAATAAAAAAAAACGAAGTTTTCTTATAAAAATAAAATGCGATTCACAATTTTACGGGAATCTTAACTTGATAAATTTCCACAAGTTACACCTTCATACGCCAACATCACGAAATAAAGGTGTCACAGTAACCTCTCGCTATGGGCCGGCGAGGCACGGCGTGGACGATTCCGAGCCGTCGATGGCGCGAGTCGGAGAACCAAAAAGTGGGAGAGGGGACGAAAGAGGGAAAGTATGATACACATCCTCTGTCTCGCTCCGTCTTTCATGGCCCTACGCTGTCTCTTCGAGCTCAACCCGCGTGTCAACTTCTCTGTCAACTCCTTCGTCCCCTCACGGGTTCTCTCGCTCTGGGCCGAATGATTCCAAGTGGCGGGGATAGCGACGAGCGCTTAACGCGGGGCTAAAGCGAGCAGCCCTTAACGAGAAATTACTGTTCACGTAAACATTGCAGTTTCCAGAGGGCAAAAAGTTACAGTAAAAAAAGGCACGAATAATACGAGTGGCGCAACTGCCCTGCTCCTGAATCGTGTTTCGATACAAAAGTAATTTCTACATTCTTTTAAAATACACATTTAAATCTAGCATGTGTAAAATAAACTGTTTTCTTCGCTTTTATCCGTGTGGAATTTGTTCACGCCACGTGGTTACAAGGAGCATATATTGTAGCTAAATTATGCCAATCGTATTATATATTCGTAGTGTGTGTATATATATGTGAGGTAAGTCACTTGAAATGGTAATATCGCCGTTGCGTTTCGTGATATGTAAAAACTTGGAATGGAAAAATATTTATTTCCAACGAGCATATCTGTTTCACACGCAACCATTAACATGTTTTACTCGAAATATCTACTTCGCGTAGTTGAATGTGCCTTACTATGTACACACCATTTCTATACGCAAGCTTCTTTTCTGCATCACCAAAGGTAACAAAAATATTTGCAATTTCATTATTTGGTGACCCACCCTACATACATACAGAGGAAAGACCCTGTGTAAAACTGCAAATGAATCCTTAACAGTTAGTTGTACAGTTTGAGAAATTCATTTGTAAACTTAAGTCTGAAAATAACGAAATGAAGATGAATGATTAAGAAGTCTTCTATAAATTAATATCATTCAAGCAGAATTACGGAGTTTATCAACTGCAAATAGAAAGTGAAAAATTATTGGATTTACTCCTTAATGATAATGTATGCTTTATAATTCATCTTTTCTTGGCACATCATCGTCCTCGTCTTCTTCCTGAGCCTGTAACAAATGTACACCATAAGTTTACGATCAACAGAACAACTTAATACAGATTAAAAGATGAATCTACGGAACCTCTTCTGCGGCCTGGCCGTAAGCACCATCAGAATCAAGGAATTTGGAAAGTCCTTCGAGGGTTCTCTCACCGACGTATTGCACGGCCTGAAAGTTCATTTTATAAGTTTAAAGAGTCGTACGATAAGTAAAACTCAAATGAAATTTAACTCCAATGTACTCACTTCGTTGGTTTCTTTCTTGTAAAGTGTGATCGTAGGGTAATTAACTATTTTTACATCTTCCTGTTCGTTTGCAGTAGCATCCATCTTTGCTATGACTATATCTTCACTGTCCTTGTATTTTTCTCCAAGCTGAAAGCACATTTACGACATTTTAGAACCGTTGAAAATGTTGGCGGCCTCAAAGAAGGGCGGTAAATATTTTAACGCAACGTACCGCGTCGTATATAGGAGCCAGTCGCTCGCAATGTCCACACCATGGAGCATAAAATTCAACTAAAACGTTCTTCGTTTTGTCATACGCAACTTCATGGAAGTTAGTACCAACAAGGACTTTCACCGGGTTTTTGTTCCAATCTTCGGGCAGATCTTGCGTGAAGAAATGTCTTTTCAATTTCCCCTCGACGAATGCAGTTACAAATTCCAATACATTTTCACTGGATACTTCAGACTTTTCTGGCTTATACTTGGCCATTTCTTGCTCGAATTTTGTGAGACGCATGGTGGGTACCTCGCCCTTCTTCATACCAAAGAATTCCAAAATGCGCTCGTGATCAGGTTCATCGGCATTGATCGTAACAAACAAAACCTGTACACACACGTTTCAATGTGTTTAATTCTAATTAGTAACTAACATGTAATGCTTTTCATTATGTATATACAAAATTCACATTTATCACGTACCTCTCCACGGAATTTCTTCGCTGGTTCCTTGATCTTTTCTACATATTCATCGAAATGACCAGCTTCTTTACTAAGGAAGACAAGGAGGTGACTCTTAACATCACCACTGAAGATCTTTTGTGCAGTATTTTGATTGAAATCGACCACTAAAGGCAGTGCATGTACAGATATAAAGTTTTGTAACTTCTTAACATCGAATTCGTCGGCAAATTCGTTTTTGCCTTCATCGAACTGGAACGAAAAATTAACAATGTATATAATACACGTAGAATGTTAGTTATTACACGAGATATGTAACGAGCTGTCAATTATATACCTTCTTGAATAAGACAACTTTGCCATCTTGTACTCCATATTCATTAAAAACTTCATCGCTGCTAGACATACCAAATACATGGTCATCGATGATATTACCAACTTCCAAAAATACTTTCGCTGCATCTGATTCCGTGTCCTGATAAGATAATAAAAGAAACACGTAATGCCTGGCTTATATTAAAATTCTGTAATACGATCAATAAATGTACGTGAACAGCTTAATTCGAACCTTGAAGAATCCAACTATCGCAACATTCTGCGCTTCGATGAATGCTTTAGCTTCTTCGACTGTTGGCAAATCTTTAGCTGCTGGCCCAGTCTTCTTGGTCACCCAGTTTATAATATCCTCCGTTTGACGGCCGCCGCTATAATCGATAGCGGAGCCTTTACGGTAGAATTTAAGAGTCGGGTAGCCCCGAACGTCATGCTTCTCAGCCAACTCTATCTCTACAGTTGCATCGACCTTAGCTAGTTTCACGGAAGACCCCATTTCTTCTAATTTCTGTGCAGCTTTGGCATATTTGGGAGCTAACGCCTTGCAATGTCCACACCACGGGGCATCTAAATGTTAAAGAAATTAATAAGCTATAAATCGTATTAAATTCAAGACAGTAGAGAATTCAACAATTTCGCAGCAAGGGATGCAAAATTTTCACTCATATTCTTTTTGGTATACTATTTACTCGAGAGAAATTACAGTCAACGTGTGATTCTTCTTTAAAAAAATTCGTAAAATTAGAAGTGAGGCAAATTGATCATTGAGATGAAAGAAGAAGCAAGGTCACATGCTGCAAGAAATATATAATTTATTTATACCCTTTACAACCTAAGACTGTTTATTAAGATAAAATACCATTCGGAACATTTCATCGGAACATTATCGAATACAAAGTCGAAATATCATCAACAAGTGGGATTAATCTCGGAAACCGGCTCCTAAATGGTGACGTGTAAAGATCCAGCATCTGGATCAGCCTCGGTCATATTTTGGATGTTGCGCGCAGCAGCGGCCAGCGAAATTACGAACGATCGCACTTAGCTTAAAGAATCTATTAACAAAGGAATAAAGTAATACTCACAAAATTCCACCAGCACGTAATCATTCTGGGTTATAGCCTCCTCGATATTATCTTTCGTCAGCACTAAAACCGAATCCTCGGTCTCGATTTTCGCCAGAGTAGCGGCGAAGGAAAAGATCACTAAAAACGTTAGCGTAGAAAACTTCATTTCTGAAACAAGGGCAATAATGTTCCCTGATTATTACTCCACAACACGCGGGGGGAAGCTCGTTGATCGTGAAAGAAATCGGCGAACCTGCCGTTACAGTACCGAGATCGAAGACACCCAACACCGTTCGTGACCGTTCGTTGAGAGACGAATAAAGTGATCCAAGCAGCACAATGATGAAGAAAACTATACAGTTGGTAGATCGTGGTTAATGCGTGGCATCGCCGTACATCGTGGGAGACGCTGATTGGCTCACGCAATATTCAAGAATCTGGTAGTAGGATGTCAATGTAAGATTACCCTGTAACAAGGGTCAGGACTGTTGGGAAATCTTTTTTCTTTTCTTCGGCGATACCTATATGGTTCTGTCATTCCACAGCGAATAACGAAATTCTTCTTCTTCTTCTTCTTGTTTCATGTTGGACTGGAAACTGAAGATAATCTTTGCTAGAGGCTAGAGCTGCATAGGAATATGACTTTCAGGGCCGACGCGAGGCGGATTCAACCCCTTCCCCGGAATTAACCCGGTCCGCGCTTTAAAAGGCCACGAGGTCCACGAGAAACTCATAGCGAATTTTTCCGGGGCCCTATGCATACGTATTTATTATTATAAAATTTCTTTAAAAGGCCCCGCGGTCCACGAGAATCTCATCGCGAATTTTTCCGGGGCCCTATGCATAGGTATTTATTATTATAAAATTTCCTTAAAAGGCCCCGCGGTCCACGCGAGGCTCGTCGTAAATTTTTCCGGGGCCCTATGCATGGATATTTATGTATCAAAGCGTTTTTCTGTAGGGCCTTGCATAATTTTGGAACCCGCCCCGCAAATGTTCCCACCGGCCCTGATGACTACACATACCTACTTACATACGCGTGTAGGATAAGAAATTTGCAGAACCAACGGTACTATTGTAATATCATTTCGAATACCGTTTCCATTCGAAGTAATAGGCGGTAACGTATTTGTAGCTAATGTCGATTGAATATTATAATAAATTACGAAATGATTCGTTGATTAAAGGGTATAATGTGTGTACATACAAGAATATGTAATCTGTCGCTGATAAACATGTTTTTGATGATACCCAATGATTATTTTGGTTCTGTTTTGCACAGTTTTTAAGCTGATATTTACTTAATTTAGTTGATCATGTACCTATATGAAAGTTGATATGTGTGCGTACTGATTTTGTGAGTTACTGTGTGGAATCGCTTATATTTTTAGTACTATTTATGGTCGCAATAAATTTGTATACAATATTTTATCCCAATTTCTTATCCCGGATTTTATCAAAACTTTCATATTTTGGAATACTGTGTGATAAATGTTTCTCGAGTATTTATAGTATATGAAAATGTTCAAATTGCATTCCAAATAAGCTTTTGTATTTTGGTCTTGGTATTTTCGACCGGAAAGTACAGTGGTTGCAATCGAAAAAATATAATACGATAAAATATTAATATAAGTAGTCTAAGATTCTAAACAAATAAATATTTGGCAACATTTTTTATATACACTACATATATAATAAGTTTTTACATCTTTTTACTAAATTGAAAAATTAGATTTTAATATATATTTCAAATATTTCATAACTTTTGTGTTTATTACACAAAAAGTGCACTGATGTTGTTTAGGGCGAATTTCACTTACGCCCAAATCGCTCGCAACGCCCGTGGTTTTCGGTTCAAAAGTTATGAAAATCTCCTGAAATATTGAAGAGAAATCAGTGTTTTTTTAAAATATAAATTACGACTCGAAAGTAGGAGAATATAGTTTATGATATTCGTTTTATTACAAAGGCGGAAAATTGCGCGAATGATGTGGGCGTAATTTGCCCTTAAAGTGCGCTATTTATCACTATATTTATCGTGAATTTAGTGAAGTGGAAAAACTCCTGAATGTTGGCAGTATTTAGAACCAACTATTGAATGCGATTTGAAATTGTAAAGACGAAACATATTTCAATATATACAATACATATAATAGCGTATTATATAAGTGCAACTGAAATATAAACCCCCCAAATAAATGAAATGGATAAGTCGTAATTCAGACGCGCGTAGACAGTGAACTTCCATCCAATTTCAGTGATTACGGTGTTAATTAAATACATATGCGTGAAATATAATTCTGTATGAGTTTTTCGCGCCAATTTATGATATCTGTACAATATTTAGGTAAACACGTATTTTCTAACAATCAACGAATCTTGGCATCGCACTATCAATAATTACAATAAATTGCCACATGTTCTTTTTAATTTCACGCCAAGTTACTTAATTTTATTTTCCATTTCGGTAAAGTCACTATTGCGATATGTAAGTATGTTATGTCTTATGTATATTATTTTCTTTTGGCATAGAAATGGACGATAATAAGTGTTCAAGTTGATGTAACTGCAAATAGGCGAGAAAATTAGAAAATTTTATATAATACCTAGCAAATTTTCACTAACAAAAATGACATTGCATACTGTAACCTCAGAGATATTCACTGAAAACAAGAATACTCACATCAAGTTTAAAAATGGCAGTAAGTATATTTTTTATATTTTATACGATATTGGATTTGATGCATATAGATCAATATAAATTGAGACACTTGTAATTACAACCCCCATTTAGATTAGTATTAATAAGAGAATAGAGAAAACTGTGGCAAACAAATGTTGTCCAGGTTTAAGGAGAATGTCGGTTGGACCGGAGTCTTTTTAAGTAAAGATGTTTTGTAGATTTGAAGGTGACCTTTATTAAATTTGGCACCCACTGAAAACCCGTATCTGTAAACTTTACTCTTCAATGAACGCGTAAAAAAGAATCGAGTAGGATAAGCTCATTGCGTTAAAGGCAAAATTAAAATCTCTCACACTGTTCGGTGATTCTAAAATGGTCAATTTAATGCGCTTCTGAGGTATAGTAATGGTTAAACCTAGACTAATTTATCAGTTTGTCATCTGAAAAATTCAAGGTCGCTTTAAAATCTTTAGCGTTACCCGACTTAGAAAGATGTATTGTCCAACTTATTTATGTCTCGTTGAAACCACGTAAATTTCTGTTCAGCCCACTTTTCTCTAGAGATAATATTGATGGAGATTGTTATATATGTAAATGTATAGCTGTATAACTATACTTTGCTTCTAGATGCAGTATCCAAGTTTGTTTTCAAGTACCCATCCTACATGATTAAACCAAAGTATATCACTGACATCCAAATACCTCTGGACAGTGACGATGATTTGGACATAGACAGACAAGAAGAAGGACAATTAATTTTAGGTACGGACTAACGCGTAATTGTTTATATAAATTAATATCTGAAGAAATTCCTGAAATTACATACGAACACATCTTTCTAGAGCATCGTGTGATTACGAACCTGCAACATGTTGGGTTGCAAGTGTGGCGAGGTGCCTTATTACTAGCCGATTACGTTCTGTCTAATCCTGATTTATTTAAAGATAAAACAGTCCTAGAGTTAGGTGCCGGAGTTGGCTTAACCAGTATAGTGGCAAGCTTTCTGGCGAATAAAGTAATTTGCACAGGTAATAAAGCAGAAATTTAATGATACTAAACTTATCCATCATTTGTACCAAATATCAACGTAGATTTTATTTTTCAGACGTCGATGTAGAAGGAATATTAAAACTAATACGTAAAAATTTTCTAAGAAATAGTGGTTACTGTAAATCTAAAGTTCTTATCAAAGAATTAGATTTCTTAAATTTACAATGGCCTACATTCCTGCACAAAAGAATAGACGAAGCAACTATTATTTTAGCTGCAGACGGTAAGCTATGAATTTTATATCAGAAGCTGAGGAACGAGGTACCAATGATTCGGTGTGTTTACAGTAATTTACGATGAAAGCATAACGGAAGGATTCGTTCTAACATTAGCGAAATTGTTCAACTCCGAGAATCCGAAAGTTGCTTACATTGCTTTAGAGAAGAGGTACGTTTTTACTACGGCCAATATGGATACAGTTGCCCCGATGTACGAAGAGTTTTTGAAATGCATCGAAAGGCAGAATCTGAACTGGCATGTAGAATATATTAAAATAGATTTTCCGCGGTATTTCAAATATGATAGAGTAAGACACATGATTCTGATGAAGATCGAAAATAAATTAAGCGAATAAAATGAATCGGTAGTTAAAAATTAATTACAAAGAAAAGGATGAAAAACGATACATACATACATGCTAAAACTTTATGTTACGATACATATTTTTAATTAAAAGCAAAAGATATATAAACATACAGCGGTCGTTGCATAATTTTAAATACGTAGTATTAAACGAAGTATTAAGAAAATGATCGATACAAACTCGAAACTAATTCCTGGCAAGGGGAGCAATTTTATACCAAGAGCCTTACTAGTTTTCTTGTAAATATGAAGGGAACTATATATGTATGTATACTTTAAATCATAATTCTGTAACAAGATATGTATAGGTATGTAATAATTGAAATTGTTTTGTATCTGCTTCGCGCAACCGGTTTGTAAATTTATAACAGGTATCTGCGAATCAACTGCTTTTGCGTGTGCGCATATGTATATATTACAATCAGTCGAAACGGAGAGTCAGTATTATTAGATTAGAATGTTTTGTTAACACAAGTGGCCTCATCTACGACGTGATCGTTTATAAAATAGAATTCCACTGTAATTGATTTATCATTACGCATAAAGATGAGAGAAAAAAATAACTGTTGATTATGTATGTAGTTTCAAATAAAAATATTGAAAGATTTGTCATGTCCATACGTTTATTGTTTTTTTATTTACAACCTAGCGTAAGTAATAATATTAATGGACAGTGATCAAAGTCGTTCGAAGAGAACATAGATTCCTTAGAAACGAATATTTGCTAAGGATTCAAGCGAGATTACAAAATTCTACCTAATTAAACTATAATGAAACGTCACGTACCGCGTACGGGAATGTAAACGTTTCTTCGAACGACCGTCGGCAGTAGAGCTGTGTATATTACACGCAGAATAAGTTCATAGTGATATATTAAATTTCATCCACAAGTTCATCTGAGAGAACGACAATCGGCAAAGTGTTTTGCTAAATGAGGGAACATACAGGCTATCAACACATTACAAATGAGTACGAATACTCAACAAAAAGATTACATGTTCAGCGATAGTCACACTCTCATGCTCAGATTCCGTGGCTTTGTAAAGGCACTTTATAGCTATTTATCCCTTAGTTCGGAGTAAAACTTATAATTTACAGCCTCAGTTTATTAAATTGAGTTTACAAGAAATATCTGAAGTAATCCTACCAAGGTCCCATCTTTCGTCAAGAGATTATGTGATAGTTCTTCAATTTCGTATCAACCTCAGATATTAATAAATTCATCTGTTAATCTATTCCATAATTTAAATTAACATTACACAGGAGGTACAGCTGTTTTACCATGTAAAAGAATAATCTATCGCCTCTAATTACGACTGTACATCGGGTGGAAAACATTTAGCGAACCCCTTCCAGCGATCCTCGATTAGGATTGATACACTGTCACTCTTCTTAACGTGCTCCTGGGCTTTCACCTGCAGACACCAGAGTGCATTGTCATCTGCACCCTCCACTGATTTTACGAGTTCGTTAGATTTCCTCCACGTAATATACAACATTCATCCAGAGCTCTTGCGTTACATCACAAACAGTAACTCCGCATGAATTCAATATATGTATCTTCCATCATTTCCATGTTTTTTTTTTCTTCTGTTCCAGTTGCAGTTGCACAATTAAAATATTCCATTTCGCAAAGCATGAAAATGATAAGTATACGAGGCAATACGATCTTCGCACGTTACTAACAATAAGCAAATAAAAACTTTCGAAAATCGGAACACAAGTGTCTCTGACTAGACCAAGAAAGAACGGGTATATCATTACTTTCGTGACAGCAGATTTTCGTAAATTCCTTTCCGATATTTCAATTGTCTCGATATTCTAGTTAGAGTCAGAAGAGTTACTGAAAAACGTGTTTATCCGAGAACCTGTTATTTGCTCCATTTTTTACATTTTAAACATTTGAATTCACATAGAACCGATCTAAGTAGCGGCTATAGAGCAATGTGATTATCAATTGTCAGCTGTATTGTAATCACTCTCTGTTCGCAATTTAATTCTTTGCAACAAATACTGTACAAAAACGTACAATTAGTATAGCAACGCGTGTAGTTGCTATAACGGCCACTAATAACTGTTTCCGTTCTGTGGTGGCTTCTGGTTGGCGTTACCATTGTTCGGTATCGTGTCCAGAACCAACTTTCTTCTATGGTATTCGGTAGTCGCACTTTCACTGGCCATAGACTTCCGGCGTAAAGGCGTCGTGTTTTCTGAGACTTGAACTATCGAATTTGTACTTTTACGCCGCGTGGGTAGGTCGCTGGTTTGCCTCTGCCCCGTTTCATTTTGATTAGACACTCCGTTGGATATCGAAACTGTAGGGGTTTTACTGTTGATAGTATTCGTTGCACAAGCGGCAGAAGCAGCTTTGCTAGTGCCGCTTTGCACGGACGTAAATGTACCAGCATTCTTGCCCATAGAATTCTGTATTGTACCATTATGATTCACAGTCTTGTTAGACGACGTAGTTATCATACTAGCGTGTTTACTAACATTATTGTGTATGGACACCGTGGTTTTCACGTTCTGCGAGTTCGGCGAGCCAAGGGGCAACGAGGTTTTTCGTCTCGCGTTGGAATTTGTTCCGTCATTGTTGAAATTTACTTTAGTACTCGCGCTACTCTGCTTAGTTGCGTCCGAAGAGGCATGGCAGCCTGAACTACTCCACTTCTCCACTTGAGCTTCGTGAGACTTTTGTAAAACTTTTCGAAGGTCCTCGCCGCCTTCTTTCATAATCTCTTGTAACTTTTGAATCGTCTGATACAGGATCACAGGGCTAATTAGACCGAAATCGAACAAGCTACACATATGCAGAACGAAATTGCGATATAAATTCTTCATGAGCAACTCCCTCCCTTTAGTTTCTAGAAACATTTGGCAGGCCAGTGGTATTTGGCAGTCTCCTACGTATCCATACTTCATGACATGTAGATTCCACATTTTCATCAGCTCCTTCTCCCCCTCGTTCACGTCTGTAAAGTCGTCGATCATCATCATCGTTTTCGTCTGCAACCATTTCGGGTCGTTCTCTCCTTCGGAGTCGATATCCATTTCTTTTGGATATATGGGTAAGCACGTAACAGTGTGATGATACAACCTACGAAAATTCTCATGAGAACAAAACTTTGCCGCACAGTAAAAATAAATGTTTATATTTCGAACGCCGTACCTATTGTGCCCAGTAATGTATGGTCTTTGGTTTTCATATTCATTCTCATCGAGTTCCAAAAACTCCGAAAGACTTGGTTTAGTTCTCTTTGGACGACACACTAAAATATTTGTCACGCTTGTGCGCCTCGTCGGGCCTGTCCTTGAAAAAGCTATGCTAGATGGCTGGGAAATTAATTCGTGGGGACTACCTGCGTACGAGCCATCGTAGCATTCGTTTATCGCTACGTCTATACGAGCGCCTTGTGGAATTGGCTGATAAATAAACAGAATTTATTCGACAACGTTTCAATATATCCCACTGGTATGGAGCAGAGAATCGGTACTTACCACGTATGTAAATGTGAATCGCGAATGACATAATTTTAAATGTTTTAAAAGAGAATAAAGTTTTCCGCAGTCTAAGGAGCACCAAGGGCAATGCAAATCTTCGCAAGCTTCTGTTTGTTGACGACTATTATTATTGTATAAGAATTGATAAACTATTTGCTGCGTCCCCGTTGAAGTTTCTGTCTTTTCATTGGGTGTTGTCGTTCTTGAAGAATTAAGAGGACTAGGTGTTGGCAGTGTTGTATTATTATTATTATTGTTATGATTATGATTATTATTATTATTATTATTATTATTAGTACTACTATTATTGTTATTTGTGGAAGAACGTTCTAGACCAGCTAAAATAATTAAAAGAGATGTAAATTTTATGTTTCTTACTACGTTTATCTTATAGAGGAATATGGAGAACTTACTATTTCCTGATCGATTTTCTTTATTATCACCATTTGGTACCGGATGAATTGGAGTTGGTCTATCCACCAAGCCATTACTTGGCTCGATTGTCCAATTAAGTCTAAATTTTAATGTCGGACCCTTACTGAACACTTCGAACGGGCCACATTCCTTGATGTCAGGTACAGACTCCCAAGAGCTGTGCTTCTTTGGGCTAGATCGAACATTGGTTTGTACTTCCTGTAAACCTAATTCATAATCGCCATCTGTCAACAAGCATCGATTGTGTTTATCATAGACAATGAGCTCGGAACCATACAATTTCACTTCTTCGCCTCCACTTTTAATCGAACCTGTGGAGGATTTACGACGCTTTTGAGCCGGTTCTGAAAAAGAGAAGGGAATCAGGGGCATTACGAATGTACGTTCTTCGATTTAATTTATAATAAACGCGAGGTTTTACTAACCTTCTAAATCACAGTTATGTATAAGGCAGCCAGTAGTGGACGTACAATAAACTCTAAGTAAAAGCATATAAGTCTTTGCTACGTGACCATTATTTAAACTGAAGGACTCGTTAGGTATGGATATAGTTGGCGCTTTTGGCGGAGGCTGATTTTCGCAAGGATTAATTGGTACTTCGCTTGTACCAACAGACACCTGAAATGAAAGATAATGAAACTACTTGCTCGCATATCGAGACTAGCTGATAACCGAATTGACTTGCCTGCATAATCGGCGAGCTCACATCTTTTCGTTTCTTATGACAAATTTTCAACAACAAGGTTTCTACTTTAACAGGATCCTGAGGCGTTTCGACTGCAATATCATTTCCATCAGATGTCAAATAAAATTATATTAAATAAGTTTTCTTGAATGCGGTATGTTTTAAATTTATCTTTAACGTACCTTTCTTATCATAAAACCCTAGAAAAGTAAGAGTCATGTATCCACGGACACCTGGATTCTCATCTTGATTGTTCTTTGACATTAGCTTATCCAATATTGTGTCAATTTTAAATGCCCGTCGAGATTTATGACTTCTAGACATACGTTGTCGCATATAAGTTAAGTTTCTATACAGAAATATTGGCTAAAAAGAATTACATTGAATTTCAGTAATGTTATATTGCGTATTCACATCTTCTTTTAATTAAATTGTAAGTGGAATTCATAAAATGATCTGTATACCTACCGGCTTCAAGTATCAGAAACAAATATAAATTGTTCTCAACTATATTTCTTACAATTCCTATTATAATGTATTACAACAAATATTCACAACCACGCTATTTCAGTTGTACGTCCTATTACTGCCCGAAAAACATTCACCCAATTGTTGGCACAAAAAAAGTGTACCAAACACGCATCTATTCGTACAGTCTATTTACAATTATTCATCATTTTCCCTTTATCTAGTCTGCATTTTGCATTTTCTAGTACTACTGGATGTTAGAATACTCAGTTAACGCTTTGAGGACAAATAAAACTATAAACAATCGGTAGTTAGAATATCATAAAAAAATACAGCTTGATTTTTTTACTCACTGAAATTTGGTTTCTTGTGCGTAGAAATCGATAAATCTGGGTTGGCTCTGAAAAATAATACAAATGCATTATGAAGCGGAAAATGAGAAAACAGAAATTGAAAAAAAAAGGGAATTTAAATATTAAGTTTATAAATACAGTCAAATTATATAAGGAAAGAATGTAGTTTCATTAGTTTCCCATAGGTGGCCCGGAGGTTGACATCTATCTCGCAAGTAAAAGGATACGAGCAGAGGGTTAAAAAGGAGGATCTGAGAATGCAAAACTGATCCTTCAAAGGCTCAAATGGGAGGTGATGAATAGGTTATTCTTGTTTTGATACAAGACGCCTGCATCTAATATACCTTGTTACGTAGAATGCAGGTTAAACCTTTCTGATCCCAATTTTTTTTTGTTAAATTTAATCAGAAATAACGTATTATACTTGTACTTGTACAAATATAATTACTTACAACTACAATATATTTTTATGACATGAAGAGAAGTAAAGTTAAAGCAAAAGCAACGTATATTAGGTGTTATTCTACAGAGTGTAAAATTTCTAGACTAAATTTTTCGAAGCATTTACTAAACTCTTCGTGAACGAATTCGAAATGGAAATAAATACAAGGTGTATTCTACTTTTGCAACAACACAAATGTATTTATACTATAAGAATATTACAATACGATATTGCTATAAAAAAATTAGTTACAAATAAAGGTTGCCAGTTTATAATGTTCGTTAATCTCGTGGAAACGGTCGGTTGAATATAAATTCTTCGGAGTGGAAGCGCATTTAAACATGGCAAAAGAATGACAGGTGTCCCATGCGGATTAAAGCAAAGGAGGGAACGAAGAGAACCGACGCGCGCTTCGGCGCTCGGTTCGTTCCCGACTAGTGGGGTTATGTACGATCATTTTCAACATTTCCAGCAGGCAATCGCGGAAAGGCTACTTTTGACACCCATCGACTACTTGGGCAGCGGGATTTGTGATACGGATGATTTCTGGGCCACAGCAGCGCGTGGGAAAAGGAAAATAGTGCGTGTAAGTTCTTACTTTCGAAGGCTTGCAGGAATAGCTCGTGATCCGCTTGTATTTGATCCATTCGGGGACCCTTCTGTCCGTCCAGTTCTTTCTCCCGCTTTTTCGGCGGCATTTTCACGCGATTCGTTGCCGAATATTCCACGGAAACTCACTTTCGTCACGTGAAAATACAATGACAACACCCGCCCCGCGCGAAATCTGCGGCGCTCAGCCTCCAACTGAAGCGCACCCTTTTGTCGCCACTGCCAACTAACACCGACCAATTACCCGTTATCGCGGTAAATGTAAATAATGTATTTGCCATAACGCGCGCATACGAATACGCTGCTTAATTGTCCGATTGCTTATCGCGACAAGTTTCCAGGATAAATACAATGGGAAAAAGAAACATATCTATATACATACACGCAGTATGGATATTCAAGGGGTTTCGCAAGGTGTGACTATACGAAACGATGTGATTCTACATATATACAGTAAATTATAAATAAGACGTTCAGACTAAAAACAGATTAGAAAAGGATGTCTTTTTTTTAAGGATGAAAGAGATTATGATTTTTTCGAATACGAAGTCTCGCAAAGAAGAGTATTATTCTGTATTTTCTAGTTTCCTGTGATGAAAAAAATATATACAGAACCGTTACTTCAATTTCCTGATTTCAAACAACCCTTTCTTGCTACAACTGACGCTTTCGGCTATGTTTTAGGGGCTGTATTAAGCCAGGGAGTAATCGTACAGGATCTTCCTATTCAGGGGATTGGAGCAGGTCAATTTTTTATTTGCTCCGTTCCTGCTGCGTTCGGATATCAAAATACTTGCTCCAGCTCCGCTCCTTCTCCAGCTGTTTTTTTTTTAGATAAAAATTCTTTTAATACTTTCAAACAGTGATCTTTCATTTGTAACAAACTCCATCTTTCCAGCTTTCTATTTTCATATAGAAAAAATTCAGAAAGTACTGTGCCTCCTTAACTACGATATAATATTTTTTCAGTGATGAAAAATTGAGAATTGGTATTTATTAAAAACATTTCATTCATTTGCTGTTATAAAATTAAAGAAAAATCAAATAATAAAAAATAATTCAGAGCAGTGGAGCAGTAAAAATTTTCCGTGCTCCACTGCTCCAGCTCCGAGCGCCGATCCAACGCAAAATAGCACTGAAATTAGATATTCTACGATTGAAAAAGCGTTGTAGGCTATTCTTTTTGCTGTTGCTGAGTTCCGTTCTTATTTATTCGGTCATCAATTTACATTAGTCACGAATCATCGACCAGGACCGTTCCTGGCGGGGGTGCAGAAGGGGCCCCCGCACCTGGGCGGCCAAACCTAAAATCCAAAACCTTATCAATAAGAATAATAATTGGAACTCCTTTGCGTGATAACTGTTTAAAATTATGTCTATATATACTCCAAGTCATTTTAGAAGGAACCGACGACAGACAAGTTCAGACCTGTGAAACCAAGCTACTATTGGCTATACCCCAAACAAACGCTCCCTCGGAGCCAATGAGCTCATCCTACATGCGCGAAATGAGTTCCTTCTAAAATGACTTGGAGTATAGATACAAAAGAAAGCACTGCATACAAAACTTTTAATTAAAGAATATTAAATTAATAAGGGCGGCAATATTGTTTTTGCACCTGGGCGGCCAAAACCCAGGAACGGCCCTGTCATCGACCATTGGTATGGTTACATAACGTGAACGATCGTTTGTCGAAAGTAATGAGATGGAGAGTTCGATTGAATGAGTACGATTATAATATAGCTCAAAAAACAGGGAAAGTAAATTAGATTGCCGATGCGTTGTCACGTAATCCGGTTGAGTTTATTCGCACAATCATTGTTAGTAGACCGTGTAGACGTGGGGATTCCTTGTCCAATACGTCTATAAAAAGTGTCTGTTGGCGCCTACAAATCACCGATTGCAAATTCTGAAATGGACAGGCATGATAATAGTAATTATGAATTGATGGCTGGCTGTTTTTCCGAAATGCAAAATAGAAATGTATCTAATACTAATGTTACAAACGTACTGTAACAGTAAATAGATAAATATTGAAATTAAACAACAGTATTTGGTTTTTCCTGTTTTAACTTATAGACAAAAGCGGATTAAAGCATAATTTTTGCATAAAATGCGTTTCATTCTGCGGCGTGCACGTCGCGCTACTAGCAGCTTAAGATCTAATACTAATACAAATTCAGAATCTAATTAGGGCTTAGAAAGCTTAGATGGAGGTTTCACTGAGAGATCGAAACTGTCGCCAACATCATGCGAGAGAGAAAGAGAGACTTTCTCGACGGTGCGAGTGAGAGAGGTAGACCGAGGAACCCCCAATCGCTCGCAATGCGCATGCGCTGGTGTACACGTCTCACTCGCACCAGGTCGCACATGCCTTTCTCTCTCGCGGTATTCATATTCGTTGCTTAAGACTAAGATCTTCTTAAGCATTCGGCATCCTCTACTACTCTAGTAGGCTAGTAAAGGATGGCCAAATGTTTAAAATGAACTTAAGAATAAGTAGCGACTGTGAATACCGCCCATAAGGCAATGAGACCTCCAGTAGTTTATGCTGTAAGGATATGACGCGACGAATATGGCCGTTTCCGCTTGTATCGAAATCGAAATTCGATACTGATAGATTCAGTATCGATACATGCAAATATTGGACCCCTAAATAATCATACAAAATATCGATATTTATGCCAGGAAATCATTGATGAGGTATCGATAAATCGAATATATCGGTATTTTTCATTATACTAAAAAAAAAGATAATATTAATTCTTCAATATTGCTTATCAATTTTTATAAGAACCGCTTGAACTGCTTGGATTTTGTTTAATATGCTCAATATTATCACAAAAATGCATCTGTAAAATTGAATTTCAAAATTATCGTAACACACACACAATAAATGAATATTATTTTATTTATTCTTGTACCGGCTTCTTCATTTAATTTCTTAACTTCATCTTCCTTATCAGCAAGCAAACCACATGCACTATTTGGATGTTTTGTTTTAATGCGTGTGTGTAAATTAGATGTGTTTCCTGAGGTTTGAATAATTTTCTGACAAAATCTACATTCGGCAGAACTTCTTGATTTTTTATCAAAAAATTTCTAAATTTTCCTTTTGGTTTTGGATGCCATGCTGCGTAAATTAAGTTTCCTACCTCATATACATTTATATTTATATTTCGTTTAGTAAAGCGCAATTAAACTCTCATCAGAGCTTCTTTGTTCTCTACTTTACGCTAGAGTGTACTACTTTCGCTTTCACGCCGACAACTCTAGACACCAAAACTACTACTTCCATAATTTATTGATATTTTTAGAATATATCGATATATCTATTCGATATGCTTTTCGAAACTATCGATACAGAAATATCGATATATCGTTGACATCCCTACCCCTGGCACGACGCGAGGAAGTGGCCATTGGAATGAGGGGGGGTGCTTCTTAGGAAAAGTTAAAATGCGGAACAAATAGGTTTCTTTAATCACAAGTATCCCAGCAAGGCACCGAACACATTACAATTACAGTAAAAAAATATCCTTACTACTCTTGTAGCTTCTTCTCTAGAATGTATCGATGTTTGGAGGTAAAACTCGTTTGGTTCTAACAATCAGTTACTTTTTACACAATAATTATCATAAATTATGTCTTAAAGGCACCCGCTTTAGCAGCTTTAATTATGAAAGACTTCATCGTCAGTGGATCTAGTTCGGAAAAATCCGGCGTCTGCACCACCACGGTCATGTGGTGTAAGGCGTACTGAAAGCAGTACGTCTCCAATTCCTAGAAACGCATAGTATCACAGCCACTACAGTAGTACTCAAACTTTAAAGGACAATACTTTAAATGTTACGTACTTTAGCGTGGAATTGAATAGCTACGTTATATAAAAGTATCACATTGCTAACAGTAACATATTTTTTTACGAACTGTATCCATCGACGCCGCAGTTTGTTCTCACAGAAGGCGTTCGTTAAATCTAAGAATTCTTTCCGAAACCACAAATTATATTTTGCATAATATGTTATAACAGTATACTCTCATGGGCGTAGTGAAGGGCAAGCACCCCCCCCTCCGACACAAAAAAAAAATTAATTGTTCGTCCAAAATTAAATTAGTATATTACAAAATAAAAATAAATGAAATTGTGAAGTAATTCCGCATTACACGACCCCGGTTATGTTGGTTCCTACCTACGTACATAAATTGTAATAGCAATAATTGTTTCGCTATTTCTTGCCTCCCCCCCCCCCCCCCCCGAATGAAATCCTAACTACGCCCATGGTATACTTAACATCATAACAAATGCACATAAATATTTACCTTCTGCATGTTCTACAGGTACATTGATCTCATCTGTGTACAAATATTCCAGAAATGCTTTATATACATCGTAGGAATATTGTTTATGTTCTATGATGCTACAAACAATACTTGATTAACAAACTTCATATATATATATATATCCGATTAACCGACCTACCTTTGATTATTCTCTGCCCAGTGTTCTTGAAACATCGTTCTGAAGTACTGACAACGCATCTTCAAAATAGCCTTGTGAACAAAAATAGGCTTTCCTTCCACTTGTATAGTGAGATCACCTGTATCCTATAATATATAATATATGTAATTCCATAGAATAACAAAAAAATTGAAGGGTCCTTGCAGAAAACACTGCAAGTGCCAAAAATCAAATTTTATATTCTATACTTCTATATTCAATACTTCTATATTATAGTAGATAATTTTTTTCTTCTAATTTTGGCACTTATAGTGTTTTCTACAAGAACTCTTCAATTAATGTTCATTGTTACGTACAAAGACTACCTACTGGATTATTAAATGATTCATTCATACAAACTGATAGAGTTGTCGCTTTTGTATCACAAAGTACGAATGGTTTATGCATGACATTGGGTGTTGCATAACATGCGAGAGCATCGTACAAGCATCTGTGCGGGGTAAGCATTGGGATTTGGATACATTGTCCTAGACAGTGGCCCCAGATAAATACACGTTTGTCTTCCCCCATAGCTACGCTTATGTGATTATAATGAGTAGCTGCCACATCCAATACTTTCCCTATTGAGGGAATTTTCAACTGGAAACACTTCCGTCGATTAATTATCGGGCAAATTATCAGGGTGTGTGCGGTACAAAAGTTACCTGTACTGGAAGGCAAACTTTGGTGGTGTTACTACACTTCTGACCTAGTTGCCCATAAGTGTTTGCTCCCCAAGTATACAGTATCCCCTTCTTGCTTAGTGCTAGAGTATGCGCATAACCACAGACAACTTTCTCTGTGAAGAGAAGTAAATATTATCGCTACTTTTGTAGAACTTCCTTTAACAAAAATTGAATATTACCTATTCCAGAAAGTGCTGTAATTTGACAAGGCTTTTCTTGATAAGAATAATTTCCAATTCCTAATTGGCCGAGGCAGTTTCCACCCCAACCATAAACATCTCCATAAACGGTGACAGCCATTTTGGACGAGTCTCCACAACTAATGGAAACAATCATTTGCCTATTAAATGACACTTTCGTGGGTGTCATTACTGAGTAAAAGGCATCCGGGTATTGTCGTTCGACATACTTACTCTGACCCCATTCATATACCTAAACATGTTATTTCAGATCATTACGGAGAATTACACTGCTCTTAAGTCCAAGTTTTTACCTCTTTACCTCACCATTGGCTGTGAGTGCCAAAGAGTGAACTTTTCCGCAAGCTATATCAACAAAAAGTTCTGTATTTAGATTCCCTTGCACAAGAGTCGGCGTCGGATTAGAACACTCTCTCATAGATTTAATTCCTAATTGAAACTCAGTATTGTTTCCCCAGGAATATACCTTTTTTTATGATTCAGTTTATTAATTGGTGTAATATTAAGAACTCCATTAAACGTTATAACACTAGTTTAATATATATTGTTGCGCATAATCTTCAAATACCTGTCCAGCTTGTGTGAGAGCCAAAACATACGCACTGCTGCCATGTGCAAAAGTTTTAATATTCTTTTTGCATAATTGTTCAACCCTTATTGGAGTCAGTGAACTGTGAGCATCCCCAGTTCCAGAACACCCATATTTGTTACTTCCTACAGCATACACCATTTCATCACGCGTCACCATTAAAGCTTCGTTACCTTGACTGCCTATGAAGTAAAGTCCAACATTAGAATCTATTGTTTAAATTATGAAATACCTATTTTCCCATCTATACAAATATAAATTAAGCTCTGCTGAGAAATAATAAAAAAATACAGCAGTTAAAAAATAAATTTTACCATGTACAACAACCATACGAATGTTTGAAATAAATTCTGGCTCTAGCATATTTAAGATTGGCCAGTTCATTAAACTCTTTGTAATGTCCATTTCAAAGTTCCAATTTATTGTTCTAGAAAGCACTAAGATATGAAGGATATTCGCCGATCTTCGCTAAATCGTTTCGTATGAGCACACGTCAGTTATCATACAACGAGTTATCAGACAGCGTGGGGCGGAAATAACTTATCCATGGCAGTGATGCCAGATTCGGGGCGGGTGGGGGCGGGAGCGCTCGAGAATTTCCCCCACCTCGCATACACACTATGCAGGAGTCGCGTATGTGATCTACACGCACGTGATTGGTGCATAGTGTGCATGCGAGGTGGGGGAAATTCTCGAGCGCACCCGTCCCGAATCTGGCATCACTGATCCATGGACCTAAGAATCCATGGACGGACCACTAAGCTGCGGGGACTAATAGCAGATTCGGCAACCTGCACTGACCTACACTAGTGCGCACTGAGTGCGAGTTTTTTCGCTTCCAATTGGCTAAAAGTCGCACTCAGTGCGCACCAGTGCGACCGTCCGAATTCGCTATAAGCCGACAATTCGAGACACCAAAACTACTACTTCCATAATTTATAGAAATTTTTATGAATATATCGATATATCTATTCGATATGCTTCTCGAAACTATCGATACAGAAATATCGATATATTTCCTCATTTTATCGATAAATTTAATATATCAACCACAGAGTTGAGCAAAAGAATTGTGTAAAGGAATTATACGTTTCTGATAATTTGTTAATGTTCCTTGTAGAAGTATTCTAATAAGAATAGTGGATTTCGAAATAATATTTTTATACGCGTTAATGGATTGCTGCGAATTGCATGTGTATAATATGAAATAAAAGAGTTCCAACATCCTAGGAAACTGATACCATAACCTTAATGTAACTTTATCTGTGATAAGATGCATCGTAACATACTTCGCACACTGAACATCCAATTTGTACAAAAACGGTTTTTCAAAAGAGATCAAGTAAGAGTTAGATTCGCACCTAGTCCAACTGGTACGTAAAGTAGCTACTTTTTTAACACAGTCCACTGTAATTATATGTATTGTCGTAGATGCTTTTTTGTTTCTTTCGATATTACAATGTACAGTTTAGTTTTTTTTTAAAAAGAGTAGTGTTAATTGTATGTATTGATAATTCCTTAGGTTTCTTACATTTGGGAGGTCTACGAACTGCGTTATATAATTATTTATTTGCTCGTGCCAATAATGGTACATTTATCTTACGGATTGAGGATACAGATCAATCTAGATGTGTATCCGAAGCGATAGAAAACATACAAAATGATCTATTATGGTCTGGAATTATACCTGATGAGGATCCGATAAGGGGTGGCCCTGCTGGGCCATACATACAGTCCAAGCGTCTTGATTTATACAAGTATGATAAAATTTCATTGTTTAAATACCAATGTACTTTTATAATGGTGCAATCGTATAATTATTAAAGTATAATATGAAGCTTATAAATAGATATTTTTACAGGGTATTTATAAAAATGTGGGACATTTTTTGAGGATTGGTTCAACTCATCAAAGTAATAAGAAACGTTGGTATATGCATATGTCCGATAATGCTTAGTTTTATACAGAAATGCAAACTGATCGTACGACTACACATCCATTATGACCATAGCCTTAAGTGGATAATTTTATATAGTATATTTTCCCTTATATCTAGGCTTCGTTAAATGCCACTTTAATAGGCGCTTCGGGTCCGTGTTTTACGAAATATGAACATGCTTATAACTGCAAAACTAAACATTATTGGACAGATGTGTATATCAATTTTTCCTATTACTTTGGTAAGTAGAAACGATCCTGGAAAAATATTACACATTTTTATAAACACCCTGTGTATATGTCTTCGTTTTTAAGAAAAATGACTGAATATTTGTCGAGTACTTGATTCTATCTCGATTTAGTATATCCTGCTGTAGATTATTTCTGCTATATAAACATTACTGAAAGGAAAACTTTTTTTATTAAACGATTTATCAGAATTAAGTACTTTGATCGATATGTATATATTCGTCTCCACTATTTTATCAATATATTCATGTAGAGCAATTGCAAGTATACGAGCATATGATGTTGGAGCATTTCTTTAAAACAGTCTTACCTATAAAAAAGATTAAAACTGTTGTATCAGTGGTTTTTCTCTACGTTATGCATTTTTTATTAAATAAATTTTTCACTGATACTCATAATTTCGGAAATATCAAAGTGGCAGTATTATTGTACAATAATTAAGTACAATATTAATGTATTTATATCCTTCTATTGTTAAAGAATAATAGTTTTCATAAAAATAGTTTTCAATTGATGTAATCTCTATCTGAATAAATATAACACAGTATAACGATAAACGCTATTAAATAAAATGCATTACTTAAACTTATTATTGGCTTATAGCGTTCTCACCCTTATCCTTTTGCTTAAAAGTGACTTTGAAGAATATTTTCAATCAGTTTTCACAATTAAATGAACTGAACGTAAATTTGATTTGTACCATGAATTATTAAAATCTTTGGTATAATACAAAGATCTTAATGTACCGTTAATTAAATTACAGAGAACAAGTACTTAAACTTTTAAGTAATAAATCTGCATATTACTGTTTCTGCACAGAAAGCAGACTGCAGTTATTGCGAAGAGAAGCTTTGAAGTGCAGACAAGTGCCTAAGTATGATAACAGATGTCGACATTTGAGTAGCGATGAAGTAAAAGAGAAGCTCAATAAAGGACAACCCTATTGTATCAGATTTAAGGTACACGAAAATAGTATTAAACAATATTATCCTGATTAAACATATCTTTTTAAATCCTTGTAGTTGTCTTCCGTACCAGAACCCTTTGACGATATAATATACGGCAAAATAGTTCATGACGTTGCGCAAACTGAAGGGGATCCGATTATTATTAAAACAGATGGCTACCCAACATACCATTTCGCAAATGTTGTGGACGATCACTTTATGGAAATATCCCATGTCTTGCGAGGAATCGAGTGGCAAATATCTACAGCTAAGCACGTGATGATGTATAAGTGAGTATAGACATTTAAATTTCTTATTACTATTACTATGTATAATATTGTACAATACTAACGTTGAATGTACAGCAAAAGGAATTAAAAGTTTACAAAGTATTGTAAAGGGTTACAAACTTACAAATTCCTTACTTAACATTCTATCTGAACTATTACATTTTGTAATACAGCATAATTATAAACGGCTTTATTTATATTATACTTTCAGTAGAGAAGTATTAGTAATTTTTATATCTAATGAACTTGAATAATGATTATTTGAATTTTTTATTACACACATACAGTATTCCGCTCACAGTATTAAGTATTAACCACTTCCATTGTAGTAATATACGTTGATAAATGTATTATCTGTAGCACATGGTAAAGTATGCTTGAGATAAAATGTTACATGTTGATCTTTAGAACGATCTTGAACAACAGAATTCCACATTCAATCAGCTATGAAAGCATCAGAGACAGAAAGACACGTGTATTGTTCCTTTTCCTCCGTTCTTCCTCTCTGTCCAATTGTATGTACATATGATTGCACGAGGAATGTTGTTCGTTCAGGATTATCCGAAGATCAACATATAAAAGAAATCACTTTGAAATATCCTTGACACCCTAATGTATAATGTAATCACACTTCTCAACCATGGAACGATACCTGCCACGAGACTGAACAGTTTTTTATACGTACAAGTTTCTTTATGTGCCCCCCAAGTTTCATAAATTTCTAATTAAAAAAATTAGTTTGGTAGTTTATTCTAATAATAATTACATTTTATGATGACTGTACTAGTAGTAGTAGTAATCTTTATTTCGTAATAAAATTTTACATGATCTTTATAGACTTTTGTAGATAATAAGTATACGATTAAATTTTTAAATAGAATAAAAATATTTGTTACTTTATGAAGATGTATTAATAAAGCACTTGGAGTGTTTTATCATATTTGTAGTGCTCCCCAAGTTTTAATACAAACATACATGCCATCATCTTTCTGATGCATTAAAATATTGTTTTTGAAAATAAATGTTATTGAGATTGTATTAAATTCTCCAGAAATTTCATTAATTATGTCAGTTAAAATTACGTAAACAAAGAAAGTGTGTAATAATTTACATTTAGCTAAAATTTTAAAGTTTAAATTGAAATTATGATAAATATGTTTTATGTTGTATTTCTGATGGTTGCAAACTTATTTAGCATCATTTATGACCAATTTAATTTCCTTTCGTTATTATCTATTTAAAGGAATAAATAGTAATAAAAATTGAAACAGAAATTTTTGTTTAATTTTGAAATGTATAAAGAGACATAATTGTGTTATTACAGAGCATTTAATTGGGCGCCACCCCTATATGGACATTTACCTCTAATACTGAATTCCAATGGAACAAAATTGTCAAAGAGGCAGAATGATATACACATCGAATCTATTAGAAAATCAGGAATTTTTCCGTTAGCAGTTTTAAATTACGTTATACACGCAGGCGGCGGTTTTGACAACAAAGGGGGTGTTCATTATATTAACAGTTACGAAGAATTAATTAAACAAGTAATTATCCTTTTGTGTCGAGGCTCTACTATAATAAGTATATTCATATTTTGTATATTTTTTCAGTTCGATGTTCTCAAAATAAAATTGAATTCTAATAAGCTTTTACCGGAGAAATTGTTAGAGTTTAACAAGTTGGAAATTTCGAAATTACTAGCAAATGAAAGAAATAACAAATTTTTAGTTGAAAGAATTAAGAAGCTGGTCACGGAAGCGTTTCCAGACAGGTATGTATCTTTCCTTCTTTTCTTAAATATTGATTCTCTCAATTTAGGCTGTTCATATTATTATATCTGCATGATTGCTTTAGAAAAACCGATGGAAGTTTACAATTAGACGAGCATCATATAATCTCAGTACTGAAATGGGGACGACATAGAGTATCTAAATTGAATGACCTGGTGTCTCCGAACTTAGCATTTTTGTGGATTATACCAGCTATACCGCTGGATGTTACGAATTCAGGATGCTTAGGTATAACTTGCACATATTAAACCGTTTCCTGCAATTAAAACCGTTTTATTACAGAGGTGCTTAAAAAATTAAGTATGAAGTTGATTGATATTGACGTTCAAAATTTTAACAAAACGTGGATTAATAGCTACCTCAAAGAACTAGCGACAGAACATGAGATTCCATTTGCAAAACTAATGAGCGTTCTGCGCGGTATCCTTAGTGGTTTGAAGGTAACTATAAAATTTTAAACCTGCACTTTGACGGTATAAATTGTATTACACAATATCTACTGTCATATTTTTAGGAAGGTCCGCCTGTGGGTGAGATGATAGAGATCTTAGGAAAAGACACTACATTAATAAGAATAAATCGCAGCATTTCTTAAAATTATTCCTGCGATGAAGTGTATTTGTAAGTTTATAATTGATATCAAATTCGAAAGTGAAGTATATTAATTGTTTATTTAATATATTTATTAAAAAAGTTATATCGATTTTCACCTTTGTACCAGTTTTGTTTATTTAATATTACGATGAATGAATACCATAGACACAATTTTAAATATTCAAGTAATTTATAGTTCATTTAAAATAACCCACGAAAGTCTAGTCAGTTTTTACTATTTACAAAAAATTAGTCTTTATTATTTACAAAAAATTTGTGTATTAGGAATCTACTTTTCTATTCAAAATCGGAAAAATAAAATGCTACTAATTTTCCCTTTCAAAATCTTCAATCTAGAAATACTTTTTACTTCAAATTTTGTGAATCCACCTTGTGCTTATGTGTGTGAACAATAAAATATACACATTTATACAGATTATTTGTATATATAACAAGTTTAGAAAATATTAAAATTGGAGAAACGCACTTTTACATGTTAGACTACATATTTGCCTCTGTTTGAATATGGAAACGACATTTCATGTTTTATTTACAAGTTTTATATTTAAGCAGGCTCGATGCATGGGTAAAATCGTAGAAAAAATTAGGAAAAGTTGGAAATACAGCAAATTCTTTAAAGTGTGTGCTGATGTAAGTATTCATGTACATATATCCAGTACATCGTACATTTGTCCATGTATTCTTTTATGTTCTGTTGTGCTTGATGCAATATGAAATGTTTGGATATACGATATCAGTATCTAAGATGCTATGATTTCAGATTGAAAACAATATAACAGAAATGTCTATGTAAATAGAGTACAACTATTATACACAGTAACACAAAATTACTCTCTTCGCATAAATTTTGTATTTGGAGGTAGCAGTCTCTGATTTCTTTGGGATGAATAGAATATGGATAAATGGACTTTTGTAGTAGTAACTGTTTAGGCTGAATTAATTATAACGAATTATATTTTTAAAATACACGACGATTTCGAATAAAATCGAAACATTTGCAGTAGTTTTTATATGATAAATACATTTGTATCCTGGTAATTTACACTGACAACAATGAGAGTAGAAAATAAATTAAGAAGATACTACAAGTTAGTAAATTAAATATTTGGGACACAGTTTCTACTACATTCAATAATTCAACTTTAAATAATACTGCTGTGGTATAGAATATTTATTTCAGCACGAGTAAAAGGCATTACTACGTAAGTTCTCGTGTTACAGTAAAAGTTTCCTATTTGAGAACGTGTTAGTAAGAAATTTTTGTAACGAATCTTTAATTTGTAATTTTCAATTTAATTATATTTAAGAAGACATTTTTATAATGCAATTGGAGAAATTATATTACCTACTCTTACGTAGAATTAAACTACAGATTCTGTTACATTTCATAGTAGCGTAAAACGAGATCTTAATTTGATTGAAATATTTTATGTGCCCTACTTGACAATAAGTATTAAATAATTCAAAATTAAAGTGGTTTCAGCGCACTGGTTCGGTCGGTTCAAATTTTTAATAAAAGCTATTTTGCAATCGTTATATTTCCGACGTTTCGGTCATTGATTGTGACCCTTATCAAGGAAAGTGATATAAGACTGTGTTTGCCTTTAGGTGAAATTTACACGTTAGCCAAAGACGTGCGTTGAGCGCGTCGGTTAGAACGTGACTGAGGTAAACAGTAAAAACAAAGCAGGAGTGAATTCAAAAATTGAAGGAACCGATATTTCAAATCTCACAACACACCGCTTAAAATACCAATAATGTTTTAAACAAAAAACCCTCACTCATGCTCGAAAAATAATTAATTACATAACTCAAATATGTAATTTGTGGTTCAACCATAGTTACAGAGTTACAGGACAATTCTAACAGAAAGACAACATCATATCATATCCTTACTGTTTCAATAAGATTGCGTAATATTCTTGCATCTTAGGTGTTTTGTATCTAAGATTTACGCTAGGTTGTTTAATCATATGTAATGTTTCTAATAGAATCCTCCTATTTAAGTTGGTTTCTCTATCAACAATTTTGACATTGTCGAAGTCAAACTTATGATCAAACTCGACTGAATGCTTTGTTAATGCAGTGTGTTGGAGGGGCTATAGAAAAACATTTCTTTTATGTTCATAAATCCGTCTTTCCAATCCGTCTCTCTAACTATGGTTGAACCACAAATTACATATTTGAGTTATGTAATTAATTATTTTTCGAGCATGAGTGAGGGTTTTTTGTTTACCACATTATTGGAATTTTAAGGATGTATTGGATCTATTTTCAAAATAGTTCCAAGTTGATGAAAATTTCTGAAATTGTTCTTTTTAGCCTTCCTGATGTGCTACATAAATTTTAAATGAATTCACTAAACGGTTACTGAGTTATAACAATTTTAATTTTCACTGATTTTACACGTACTCTTATGGAAAGAGACGATCTTGTACTAATCTTTTAAATTTTTTTGTACATGCAGTACATGGATAGATGAAAATATCTGCCGAGTTTCAATTGTTTTCTCTACACTGTTTTAAAGAAATAAATTATAACTTGAGAAAATTGTGAATTCTGGGCATTTTTACTGCCAAAAGTTTAGCAAATAATGCTTGAGAAATTCAAATTTCATATACTTTTGTCTGATATTGTACGTCCAATACATCCTTAAGCGGTGTGTTGTGAGATTTGAAATATCGGTTCCTTCAATTTTTGAATTCAGTTTATAACGTATTATGTTCAACCTCTAGAGGCTCCTGCTTTGTTTTTACTGTTTACATCAGTCACGTTCTAACCGACGCGCTCAACGCACGTCTTTGGCTAACGTGTAAATTTCACCTGAAGGCAAACGCAATTTTATTTCACTTTCCTTGATAAGGGTCACAATCAATGACCGAAACGTCGGAAATATAACGATTGCAAAATAGCTTTTATTAAAAATATGAACTGACCGAACCATTGCGCTGAAACCACTTTAATTTTGAATTATTTCATACATACAGTCGAAATTCTAATCAATTTATTTTAATAAGTATTAAAGTAACAGTGCATTTGTACTTTTCGAATAAAGCATATCTTCTCCAGGAATGTTAAAATTTGTCAAAAATTAAAGCTCAATTATTTATTTGCGGAGGTGTAAAGAATTAAACAATTTGATTGAACACGAATGTATGTGCAATATAATCGCGAGATTTATACATTTTACGTTTACAATTCATCATTGTATCGAATACCGAGTGTAAGAGAAAAAAGTTTGCACCCGAGTGTGGTATTAATTGTACAATAACTCGTACTCGGTCGTGATCGGATTACGAACCGCGCTGTAGAACAAACTTTATTTTCCATAAGCCAAAACCAACGGAAATATATTCTGGTACAATATTTCTGTCTACGCCTGTTGTATCATTATCGGATTGTAAATATTTTACAAGGAAAAATGAATAATACAGCTGGATAAAATAAAATTTCTAATATACGCAAGCCTATTTCTTTTCAAGAAAATTCTGTTTTACATCCAAAGTCACCGACGCTTTATTACGCGGGACATCTTTCCTTTACATACATTCTTACATTCATTACTCAGAAGAAAGAAAAGAGCTCACGAATATTCCGAATCCTAAAAACAATGACTGATGTGTCCGAGCTGTTGGTTAAAAGCTTTAAAAATATTTAAATGCGAAACGTGGAAGAAGATTGGATAGCAGTATATATTGTTCGCGAGCCTCGTCGCCAGCATGCAGGGATCGGAGCGATTAATTGCAGTGAATGGAGGGGGAAACACTTACAGGAGAGTGGTAACGTGTGCGTGAACTGACGCCAGCCAACCACGGCCAACCAGCGTCGCCGGGAAATAGATTGTCGACGCTGGTTGGCTGTGATTGGCTTCGCGTTGAGGCCACTTCGCTGCCTTGGCGTTGACGTCAGTTCATCACTATTACCACCACTCCTGTAGGTGTCTCTCATTCCATCAGCGTGCATCAGCGTAGTTTCATCCCTGCTCTGAGGACACCTGTGGATTCGATCGTGATCACGTCTCTCCGTAGCAAGTGCATTGACAATATCTTTTTCGTGATATTATATCAAGTTTCGTGTACTCCGAGTATTAAAATCGTGAAGAGGGATCGACGAGGCACACGAATTTGCAGTTTTTGGCCCGAATCTTGCATCTGATTGGGAAATATGAGTGAGTAAAGTTTTTGCATCTACGCCGGTCGCCGGTTAATGACGTCATAATTGATTTTTCGTTAACATCTCGAAAAATTACGCGAATTTCTCACGAATACTGCTGGTTTCTTGTTCCTTTGCGGGCTTATCAACATAATATGTTAATTTCGAGCGTTGTAATGTAATTTTATACCATTTTTTCGCGAATATTGAATCGTTAACGTACGTTGGCGGACCGCGGGTACGAAAATTCGAATCTCACAGTTTGCAATATTCTCGGCCAATCACGTTCGAACATCATTTAACTGGTCGGCCATATTGAAATATTTGTAGAAACCGTTCGAACTATCGTGGTGGAAGCGAGACCGTGTTTCGCGCGTTTTTCCGTTTCAATTTTCGATTCCGAGTTAATTAAATGCTGTTAGCATTGCTTATAAAAGGTTATACAATTGTGAAAGCACTGTGAAATAGAATATAGATTGTAGCACTATCTGACATGACGATCTTCTATATATTTCGGAAAAATGTGAGTCGCCGGTTCTCTTGTCTTGCTACGTTTGTGAGAATTGTACGGCGTAGAACGGAACTTTGACAAAATTTATTTAAATTTTTGGATCTGAATTCACTGGCATATTCGTTCTCTTCCATTTCATGCTTCTTCTTTATTCCGCAAGTACACTCTATAAACGAATGAAGGAGGGACTAATGGTTATAGATAATAATTTTCATTTTCTCACCTCGTTTAAATGATATATAATTTCTCTTATTTATTCGTTGCAAAATTATACAAGTGTGGTAATATGTAACCGAAATGGGTAATGGTATAGATAGAGGGCAACCTCACGGATTTTGACGACCTTGAAATATGTTGTCAAGGACGTCATTCTGAATAACTTTTTCCTCTAAACATTTTGGCGGTCGACCTTAGTTTCCGAGATAATTGAAAAAATCTTTGGGAATTATTTAGAAGTTTTCCATCCTCACCGATTTCAATGATTTTTGGATATGTTATCAAGATCAAGATTCTGAACAACTTTTTCCTATACATGTTACCGTCGCACGGCAGTAGTTTCCGAGATATTCGCACAGAACATCGCCGAAAGCTGTGCTGCTACGAACGCGTACGTATAGGTAGAATACAATGTCGACCTTTCGGTTGATTTATTCCGACGCAACGGACACAGCGATCAACTTGAGGTGGTTGGTCATCGGGGGGATGTGTTTATCTCTGTCTCTAGACACCTCGGGCGCGAAGCGGGGTGGATAGCACATGGTAATGTCATTGAAAATATTACATTCTTTTTGAAAAAAATTCTTCTTTCTTTCTTTTTTTCAATCACATTTCCACGTGCTATCCACCTCGAGGAAATATGCATGTGGTAATGTCATTGAAAAAAATTACATTCTTTTTGAAAAAAATTCTTATTTCTTTCTTTTTTTCAACCACTTTTTTTGATCGCTGTGTCCGTTGCGTCGGAATAAATGAATAGAAGTTTTTCGCAAATATCTCGGAAACCAAGGTCGACCGCCAAAAAGTTTAGAGGAAAAAGTTGTTCGGAATGACGTCCTTGACAACATATTTCAAGGTCGTCAACATCCATGAGGTTGCCCTCTATCTATACCATTACCTTCTTTTTATTATTTTAATATTTATTATCCTAATTGTACTCGTGAACTAATGGAATTTTTATTTTTTTTGTTACAGAAATTGTACTCAAGAGAAATCGGGCCAAAGAAGGGAAGAAATAGGAACAGGAAATTCTTGGAGGAAATGTGCTGGTCAAATTTCAATATTTAAGGTTCGATATGATTGAAAAATATCTTTAGTTTCTAGTTGCTTTGTGCGACGCACTTTATTATGATTGAAATTACACTGTGACGATCTTGGAAATAAATCATAATACGTTGCCTTCTTGTTTGTTACAGGACTTGGCTAGGCCAAGGCTTGTCTGACACCCTCGATGACTCCTATAGATGTCAGCTATACTCTCCAAGTAGTAAGTCATGCACACACGCACACACTCGCATAAAAAAAACATTTGACTTAACTTCTCAATGGTTTCTATGGTTTCTGTGTACAATTTGTGTTTTTATCAAGATTTGCTACTATTGGTGTTTGGAAATTTTGTTACAGAGACTGTGAAATGTTTCGATATTTGTTTTTGTTCTCTGTAAACTCGATAATTTCCATCTACAAGTTTCGCATTCTCTTTTTTTTTTTGAAAAATTTTGAAATTATTTTCTCAAGCTTACGTTTTCAAGCAGATAACACACCGCACAGGAGTTTGTTCACGCCAATATATGTTAATAGCGAGATGGATACCAACGATTCCATCATGTCATTGACAATGTCTCCCCAATGAGATGCGATGGTCCTGCAATTGCTAAAAAAACAAAAATATATAAGATTAACCCTCTAGTGCATAGATTTTTAATTCAGTTGGAAAAATTAGACTACTCTGATTTGGGGATGAAAAGACCGAATCCGATGAAATCTGGAGGAAATAATAATAATAATAATAATAATGATAATAATAATAATAAAAAATTTCGCAGTGTGCGTAGCTCAAAAATGCACTTCAAACTAGATTTCTGTCAAATTGAAAACTCAGATTGACATGTTTCTTAGACCAATATGTGCGCTGTGGTACTATTTTTAGGGCTAGCAAAATTGAGAATTCTAAACCCCTGAATTAAACAGGTGCCCGCCTTAAGGCAGGCGTATGCACTAGAGGGTTAATGCCGCAAAAACGGCTTCGATATCTTTGTTACGTACTGTGATACAACATGTGGCTACGTTAGCTTAATATTACGGTAGCGTAGCCATTGTTTCTTGGAAACGGCTGGAGCAAAAAAAATTAGTTCTTTGGCAAATAATTAGCAAATAAATAGTAAAAAAATATCGTATTAATTTTGCGTTGGGCTTTTCAAATGGCTACGCCAGCTTAATTGATGTGGAAATGGATTGACATCGGGTCGCGGGGAAATTAGTTTGCTGCTGTGCCACGAATCCGCTCTCAGCACTCAACTTCCTTTTATGGCAAACGATACCAACGTCCGCCGCAGCTAAGGCATTTTTTGCTCCCTCTACGGATAGGAAGGTCACGAAAGGCTGGTTTCCTGATGGTTTTCGCAGCACCACCACGTGCTCCACTCCATACGGACGGAATATCTCCAGTAGTTTAGCCTTTCTTTTGTGTAGGGCGCCAGGCGGCTGACAAATAGTCACCGTTCGAGAGATTTCGGCTGATACGAACTGCACGATGCCATTTTGTAATGCACTACAGGCGGTCACACAAAGCAAGATCAAAATTATAAAATAACAAAATCATAATTTCTGACAACGGAATTCCCATAGTCCTTGAACTGTCAGGGTTTGTTATTATACATATTTCTATCATAAATAATAAGTGGTTTCGGCGCACTGGTTCTGTCAGTTTCATAATTTGAAAGCTAATTTGCAATTTTAATAATTCAAAATTTCTGATGATTCGGTCTGCGGTTTAGACCTTTTTCAAGGAAAGATTTTAAAAAATATACTGCGTTTGCTTTAAAGTCACACGTTTGATAGGACGTGTAACACGCGAGTCGGTTGGAACGTGACTGAGGTAAACATTACTTGAGGGACCATTTAAAGGTGAAACAAACTGTGGCTAGAACGGAGTCAAAAGAAAGACCGTTAAATATTAAGAACGGATTTAAAAATTATTGACAGAACGAACATTTTAAATCTCACAACAAACTGTCGAAATACCACTAATTGATGTTCATGTGGTAAAAGCCCAACACATTAGGGTATATGACAATATGATTACATAATGTAGTTTTATTATGTATTAATGAACTGATCATACTGGCCAAATTGAAGGGTAAACTCTATTAGAAGAATTACATCATAAAGTTGCGTAGTACTCTTGTATTTTAGGTGTTTCATACCTAAGATTTACGCTTGGTTGTTTAATCATATGCAACGCCTCCAACAGAATCTCTCTATCAATAATTTTAACATTATCGAAGTCAAATCTGTGATCAAACTCTAATGCGTGTTTCGTTAGGGCAGCATGTTGGAGGGGTGATAGGAAAATGTTCTTTTTATGTTCATAGATTCGTCTTTCCAAAAGTCTAGACGTTTGCCCAATGTAAACTTGGTTGCAACCCATGCAAGGGATTGAGTAAATGATATTCGAATCTTTAACAAAGGTATTTTATCTTTAATTGGAGGGAACAAGTTTTTAGTGTAAATTGGCATTTTAAAAATGGTGTGTGTTCCTATTTTCCTAAACATTCTTTTAATATCATTAGAAATATTATTACTAAATGGTATGACCGCAGTATTCTTCCAACTAACCGGTCCTATTTTTTTTTGGCTTTCTCCTCCTTACGTTTTTCCATCAATGCCGGATGGTAAATCTCAAAAAACGCGGTCACGGATGATTGTTGAGACCATTTCTATGGGATAACCATTACGTTTTAAAGTATCTTTAATGAGGAGTAAGATCATCAATCCTATTATAATTAAGGCCTGTGCCGCTATTGTTCCATACGTCAATGACAAATGCGATTTTCTTGCTCGATGATGTTCTCCAATTTCCTCTAGTTGGGCTGCAATTTCGTACAAAGAATCAGATTCCAATTTATTAATATCATTTGAAAATAGATTCACTGCGGAGTGTTTCCCCTTAGAGTACAAATAGATCTTAGGTGATATCAGGCTAATGTTCAGTAACATTAGGGATATAGTAGTAAGAGTCTTTGCTCAGATAGGTTTTTGATCCACCAAGAACAGCTGAGGTAGCTACCGGAACTTGCGAAACAGTCACAAGAATTTGGCGGACTTCTTCACTGAAGTAGACTAAGTTTCGCATTGGGTAAGACCCCACGGACGTCACAGACACTGGTCCAGCGCACGAGACAAAGGTCGCTTGGCGAAACGGTCACGTAAAACAAAAGCTGGCTGGGCAGCGGCGCAAGGGGCCAAGCAAAAATACCTGTCAACGTTGTCGTCAGGACGGTGTTGTTTTCGGAACTAACGGTCGCCGGGCGACCGCTTCGAAATGATCGTTGGCGTCAACATACCGATGTCGACGGGCGTCAGCTGATGAGTCAGCTGACGTGATGAACGCGAGATGCGGCCGCAACAATATGGAAATTCAGTTACATGTTGTACATCATTTCCTGTAGATTTTGTCACGCTGATTTCAAATCCGTTCGCAAAATTTGCCTACTACCTCAGGATTTTGGAAAAAATCGATTTCAGCTTTAATTTAAAACAAAAATCATCGCTCTATTTCATTTCTATCAAAAGTTCTTTGATTTTGACACAAACTTCATCATGGTGCTTTAATCCAATACGCCGCGCCGCACAGTGGGGCAAAGTGACGCAGCTTATACTCGCGAGGCTCGTGCTTGGCGACGCGTTTGTTGATTTCTGAGGCCGCGGATAGCAACGATTGGGTATAAATTAGAGGACCGCAAAGGCATTTTCCTTCATCGCTGTTCCGAGAGAGAAGACGAGGTACGATTAACGGTCGCTTTCGGACAGCTTAGGGACTCCGGCAGGAGAGTTCGGTGACAATAACTGAACGCCAACCGGACAGGAGAGTACAGAGTAACTCCTAGACGCCTCAGTAGAATAGAATCGCGAGAGTACAAAGTCACTTTCTTAAATACTCGATCGTTGATAGAGGATGGATAAACACATTTAAAGTTTTCGGTAAAGAAAAGTAGAAAAGGAAGTGATTTTTAGATACTTACAGCGGTTTTCTGCTAGTCTGCTATCCCAGGTCCGTATAATAATCCTTCCGCTTCCTCGAGCAACTCGTTTTACTCGATTTGCAGTTGTCTTAGAGCCATTCGAGCCTGTTTGCTGCTCCATAAGCTGCGGCGCTCCTGCCTCTTCGTCCGCTTGGCTTTGTAAGTGTCGGCGTACAACTGACATTGAGGTCCGATCGTTATTTCTAATGTTTCCATTATATTCAAAATAGCAACATAACCTTCGTTAAATATGCCAGCGGCTATATAGCTGACGATTTCAATTATTTTTAGGCCCGAGTGCAAATGCTTTGGCGTTAGCCGCCAAATTGTAGCATTGAAGCTTTCATTGGCATTTTGTTTATGCCCGCCTAAGCACCTTTCTAATAGGTCAGGATTAGAAAAGCTTTGGTAAATGGGGAAAATATTTTCTTCGACATCTGGATGAAGTGGTGGCGGGTGTTCGAAATTTCTATCTGTGGCCTGAGCGGCACGATATCCGCACTAGCTGTTTGCACCTTCCGGGCAATTTTCGTGCCTCGGATTTTCGTTCGTAGAACATAAATGAAAATATTTTTGTTCAATATTTCTTCTAATTGCTAATCCGTAATATTTGGTTGGCTTTTTTATCAGCGTGTCCCTCAGCTTCCTTGTTCCGCCAAGCTTCTGTTCTTTCTTTACATTTCGGAGCCGACTGCCCATTCGTGTCTCAACGTGGGAAACGATATCGTGTCCGTATGAACAAAGATATGTACAACTATGTACACTGCGCTGGGCGCGAGGGCTCGTGAAGCCGTTTTAAATCCGGTTCTAATCGTGGGTCGACAAAGAAGATCGGTAATCTGTGCGTGCGAGAGCGTGTTGATAACAATAAACATGTTCAACATGTTCGAGGAACACCTTATATATATATTAATAGATTTCTTATGTAGAGTCACAGACTTGGAAGTTGTCCAGGGAATGTTCGACAGAGAAGCATCTTCTTCCGCATAAGTATCTGGAAATTTGTACAAAATAATATATTGTAACAAATTGCATTGCATTTAAATTGACAGATATTTTTATACCAGCAATTTAGAGTTTTTATGTAAAGCTTATACAAATGAAGGGGACACACAGGCTTGGATAGAAATGAAGGGGAATACACAGGCATGCAGGTTGTCCGGAGAAGATTAGATAGATAGATAGAGCATCTTGTTTCCCACAAGTTTCTAGAAATTTGTCAAATAAGGTAAATCGACAAAATTTGTCAAATTAGCATAGCATTAAGAATTAAGACAATTATGGCGGACTGCTTGCAATGAAGAAAGTACGCTGAAAACGCATCCCCCTTGATACTTTTCAATCCTTTGTGAAAGACATTCGCAATACTTTAATATGAAATCCACAGTAGTTGCTGCGCTATTCATTAATTTTACTAGTTTTCCATTAACAATATTTCAATTCACCAATAAATATACTAAACGAAAATCAAGAAGCAAACACTGTAGCGAAGGAATTCGTCACAAATCAACAGTCGGAGCGTGATTATTAAGAGAACGTAGGTACTTTCTATTAACTACCGTAAAAATATACAACTGTGATAAAATTTATGTGACGAAAATATAAAATATGCTTGTGAAAAATTAACTTGCCTCAATGTCAGGAGCAAGTTATCTTCGGATGAAATTGGTTTTTTGACTCTTGTATACGATTTTTTCTCCAAATCCTTTCCAATAAGATTCAAAACGAAATGAACCTGTTCTTTATTTAGTCGAAGAAATCTTCTATAGGTTTCCTCGTTATCCACTAAATGGTTTGTTATCAAGATTCGAGAATAACCTTCGGTCCTTCGAGTCTGGTACATTGTTTTCACTTCACTTCTTTTTCTGCTTTCGAAATATGCGGGCAGATGATTGGCGTCGCTTTCTTCTTCTTCTTCGTGTAATACATGCGAAAGCAAATTGCAGTTCATTTTGAAAATTTAAATCACTGCCACACCACAGAACCTTCTATAAATGTATTTTGTATTTTTTTATTTTTCAAAAGATAAAGTACAATTTTTACATTCTAAAATATGACATTTATCGTAAAAACAAATGATTGGAAAAATAAATTTCAATAAAAGTAGGTATATAAATTTTTATTATCATGGACCCCGTCGAGTATAGCCTCGACGCTAAACGACGAAATGTATCTTTGCCGGCTGCATCAGGGCAGCTTCCTCCTGGAGGAAGTCTATTTGCTTCCTCCGCTTCCTCTTAGCAGCCGGAGGGGTAGGGGGAGGAGTAGGATCATTTGGCATTGCTAATATTTTTTGTATCAGAGTTAGCTGGGTGTTCCTAATGTATAATCCGGAGGGGGAGGGGGAGGAATAGGAACATTTGGCATTGCTAATATTTTTTGTATCAGAAATAACTGGTTGGTTGTTCCTAATGTACAATCTTACGTTTGGGTTAGTTCCTCCTCCTGGAGGAAGTCTATTTGCTTCCTCCGCTTCCTCTTAGCAGCCGGAGGGGGAGGAATAGGATCATTTGGCATTGCTAATATTTTTTGTATCAGAGTTAGCTGGGTGTTCCTAATGTATAATCCGGAGGGGGAGGGGGAGGAATAGGAACATTTGGCATTGCTAATATTTTTTGTATCAGAAGCAACTGGTTGGTTGTTCCTAATGTACAATCTTACGTTTGGGTGTTACGGAAGACTCATATAGATCGCCACATATGCGGTGTATGTCCGACATCCTTATCGGGTTAGTCACCGTCTTCCAGCCTTTTCAAAAATGGCTGGAGTTCTGCTACCAATTTCTGGAGGAACTCCGGCCTGCCTGCAAAGAACTTGGTGAAGCGCATCGTGGCGCTCGAATGAAGTTCCTAAGCAGGTACTCCGGTTTTAAAGCGTGCGGATCCTTCCGCGCCCCCAGCCTATTGGTTGACCGCACGGTTGACCGGCTGCGCATTCCTATTGGTTGTCCGCACGGTCGACCGTGCGGTCAACAGTGCTTGGCGTTCTGATCAGTGGATATTCCAGCGCAAATTCTCGCGCAGCAGCACTTGCGTACCCGTTGTTCCGGGTGTACACCCAGAACATCCGGTAGTATTCCTGGGCTGTGAACATTTCTGCAACGCGATTTCTATCTGACTGACAGGATTTTTTCCAAGCAACTGCCTCTACCCCCAAGTAGCTTCTCTCGTTCCATTATGAGGTAACCCCCACTAGGACATCTAGTATAGCCGTCTTGGCCCGAAGTGGGGCGCACTCTTCCTCAGGCTTTCGCCTATACGAGCATTTGGCTTGCAAGTTGGTGTTAGCAAAATCCACCATCGTCGCGGGCAGCTGCCAAGGGATATTCGGCGTAGATGTTCTGTCGAGATGGGACTTGGAAAAACCCTGCCCTCATCCGCTAGGAATCACTGGACAAGTTGGATCTGCCCCGAGGGGCGGCGGCTCGTTTAGTCAGCGTTGCACGCCGCAGAGCGACGCGGAACGCTGTCCAGCGGGGACCACGAGGAGGTAGAGCCGCCAGCACAAGCTCGATCCCGGCAGGATGGCTTTCGCCGATAACGCCCCACCTGCCACAGTGCCTAGGCACTGCCTGCATTGGGGGTCGGGGCGGATGACGTGGCTGTAAAAGACAAATGGATTAATCTGCTTGATGCGAGGGGCCTGCCGCGACTGCGGAGTCTGTTGGTCCTGGGGAGGGGGTTTTGGGGAGGGGTTTCCAGGCCAATTCTTTTTTTAACAGTATGGATTTCGAGGTGCTGATTAGTGTACTGAATGTGCTCTGAATCACAAGTTGCAGGAGGGTCGGTGGCCAGGGGAGATTCTTCTCTAAAGTGATAAGCCTGAGTGCCTCTCGTTCAGCCACGTGCAGCGGGCAGTGGAGAAGAACATGTAGAGCAGTCTCTTCGCCCTCGCCGCAGCCGCACGCGTCGCTTTCCGAGAGGCCCATGGATTTTAGTTTTGACGCGAAATCGCCGTGTCCTGATAGGAATTGAACTGTGTAGTGGTCGAGTTGTAACCAGGTCATCTCTAGACGGTGTCTAATGTTCGGGAAAATACTGTGAGTGTGACGGCCGTCGGGGGAATCGTCCCAGCGGCGTTGCCAGTTCGCGAATAGAATCTCAGGAATAGCTATGTGCGGCGGTGTGATTGTCGCGTGTTCGGGGAACCGGTATTCGTCGAGTGAGAAGTTAATTCCTTTCCTGACTTTATATCTGATAGATGCTAACGTGACATGGAGGTCGATGGCGAGAACGCCCGCTATTACTGGTAAGGCTGCTGCGGAGGTTGTTTTATAGGCCTTCGTTACCCTCAGGAGGACCTGTCTTTGGGCCGACAATAAGACCTGTGCGCAGGTCTTATTTAGGTGTTCGTGCCACGCAGCAGCCGCGTATGTCGCGATGGGAACAAAGAGACCTTTATAGAGAACCCGAAGGGTGTTGTACCTGAGACCCCACTTTTGCCTTGCCACAATCGCCAGTGAGTTGAACCTCTCGGTGCACCTCGTTTTAACCATATGAACATGAGAGTTAACCCTCATGCCCATATCGAAGTGCACTCCGAGGTACCTCATCGTCCGAACCATGCGGATGCCACGGGATCCTATTTTGATAGTGGGGGGCCCTCCTGATGTCCAATTTGCCTTTTACAAGAAAAAGCTCGGACTTTTCAACCGATAGCTCGAGTTTCTCGTTCGTGCACCAATTGTGCGTAATGGTCGCGGCGGATTGACCGAGGGTTTCAAGAACCGCTCTACATTTCCCGGGGATAACGATCAGGAGATCGTCCGCGTACGCGAAAGCCTCAAATCCGTTCGATCTGAGTGTCGTGAGGAGATCGTCAAAAACCAGGTTCCAGAGGCCGGGCCCGAGAATGGAGCCCTGGGGGCAGCCCCTCGTGACTCGCTTCTGTACCTCGCGATGCCCGGCGACAAGCCTAATGCTCCGATTGCTCAGGTAGTCCGTCATTACGCCGAAGATATTGCTGTACGATTTTGAGGCGGCGAACGACGAGTTGGGTCTCAGTAGGCATAATCGGTTCTAGAGAGGACCTGGTTTACAGCGGTTGTGTAGGCTGGGCATTGTTTGTCGGTGACAGTATGGGTGGATTGCTTCCCTGATTTTTTGCAGTTGGTGCAGGTGGGGGGTTTGTTTTTATTAGGGCAGTTCTTGAAACAGTGGCCTTGCGCTGCGCAATGGCCACAAGATTCTTTCTCGGCCCTACAAAATTTGGTGGTGTGCCCGAAGCTGTGGCATTTGTAGCAGCGAGTTGCTGCTACGTAGTCCTGGAGCTTGCAGCAGTGCCATCCGATATAAAGACGTTCCTTATTTATCAGAATTTCTCTCACCTTTTTGGAGACCTCTAAGACCCAGTTGCAGCAGTCCCTCGTTCTGTCGCCGGTTTTGAAGGCTAGCCTGGATTCCTGCATCAGCAGGGCTTTCTCTGCCCCTTCCGCGTTCTGCTCGAAGATGGACTCGAGCGTTGCGTTGTCGTTATCGGACCTCGGGACGTCGTACACAATGACTCGGGGACTCCTCTTCGCCGGTGCCCCGACGACAAAGCCTTCAGCTTCTCGTTGGAAACCAGCGCAGAGATGTCGCTCTTCGCCAAGATGGCCGTCTCCACGAGGATGCCGTTGCCCTGGATTCTGCGGACGTTTCTGACCTGCAGCTTTTCCGCTTTCGCGGAGATCATTTCCAGGACGGCGAGCTTCGTCTTGTCGCTGTCACCGTACGCCACGGTGTCACTCGGGACAATTGTGACGACGTTCGGGGGATCCTGCTTCATGCTGGAGGCCGCCGCCACTCGGGACTTGACTCCGACGCGTTCTGCGAAGGTCATTGGGCGCTGAAGAGGGGGGTGACTCGAGCATTTTTCAACGGCGGTGGAAACGACGCGTCGCTGGTCGATATTTTCTGCCCCGAGGGCCTCGATACGACCCTCGAGGCGGCTACTGTATAGGAGGGACTCGTTTAAGAGGGCCTGGAATTTCCCGATGCTAGCCATTACAAATCCCACGGTCTCGTGGTCGGCTGCGTTTTCCGGGGAAGTTAAAAACGCAAGTACCTTTTTGTAGGTTTTCTCCGATTTTGATTTAAGGTCCTGAATCGAGGTGGGGGCTGGTGGAGATTCGGTGCTCACATCGCGAGGGGGGGCGGGGGTAGGGGCAGCAGCGGTGGTCTCCGACCGGTTCACCTTCTGCTTCGCGGATCTGCGCTGTGCCTTGAATTCGGCGACGGAGGATCGGTCTGACTCGAGGTCAGATAGAATTTTCCTCTTCCGGAGGGATTTCTTCTGGCGGGTGGGGGCGGATTCGAAGTCCGTCGAGTCGCCGTCCATGACGCTGGTCATGGATCGACCTGCGATGCCGCGCGGCGCGGGGGGCGCTGCGACCAAGATGGCCGCCCTAACCTACGCTTGTCAAAAGTACAGATAAACTGCGATAACTCTTTTAAAAGGTGGCTGATTCTAACTCTGAAGCTCTCTAACTGCTCGGCACGAGGGCCTGCACACGGGCAATTGGGGGTTTGGTAGTGCAGCGACGCACGGGGAAGATATACTCGAAGACGTATATGGCGCGGGCCGAGTGACGCCTCCAACCGACGCTATCTCGATTTCCGACGATTTCGGGAGATCCAGCACAGGTATCACACTTCCTAATATCACAAACTGTTCGTAATCACTAGCGCGTTGCGAGGAAACACACTGAGCAAAATATAACTGGGTTTATACCGACTAAACGAACCGACAACTGCGGAGCGTCACGAGGCGCGTCCGTTCCCGATCCAAGATGGCCGACCAGTCCCCCCACTAGGACAAGAGGTTTTAGGTAAAAAGAAGCCATCACATTTTCGAAAGACACGTGCTTTGCAGAAGTGCAACGAACACTTTCACAAAAGCCCGCGCTCGAAAGGGTCCGAAGGGAAAAGGAACGAAAAGTCTTAGAGTTGCTATTAAGAAGAAAATGCATACCATTCCAAGTTTCCTCTTTACGATACCCTGTTTTATTCAATTTTTTCGAACTAAAAGTGCATGTATTGGAAGTTTTGGACTTCATCATCCACCATCAGTAATCTTTTTCCAGTAGTTGGGGGTGGTGCATGTCCGGAGTCGAAGAGATATATGTACTTCCATGCTCGTTGTCGAGGGTCAGAGGGGGATAATTTAATATAATTGCACCAATCGATTTCAGGAATATCTATTTTACTTAATTCCCGCCATTGGGTTTCCATTCTTTTTGTGTCTGCACGACGATTCGTCATTATAATAACGATTTTGAAATTCAGAATTATAATAATTCTCGCTACTAATCGGCAACTGATCCGTATCGGCTGCTGTCGATTACTATTCTGCGCGCAATATTCATCATTCTGGTATTGTAGGATAATAAAATTTACGATTTTACCATTCGGTAATCACATTTATTGAGTGCCCCCCTGTCGGAGCAACTCATCCTCTATACCCTCTTCATCAAAATTGAAAAATGTTTCGATGCATTCGGGGCACCGTCTCGCATAGTACAGTGTATATAAAACCTTGTTGCAAAACTTGCAATCTCTGTAGGCGAGGGCATTATCCTCTAGAGTGAGGAGGTGGTTAAAGCACCGGGGATAGAGGAGCCTTTGATTTTCAGGAAGTCGTTCATAGCACTCCTGACAAAGTTTTCTTTTAAAAACGTCATAGCGGTCCTCGCGAATTATCCCTGGTCCTTGTAGGCATACTAGCCGTAATAACTTAATATAAATGGTCGGATAATTTTCCGGCAATATCCCATTCCATGGACCATAGAGCTCCTTGTTGATGTCAGTCGGCCGAAACGCCAAAGAATGGAAAACAGACATTCTTTAAAGTCGGAACTGGAAAATTCGCTCTATTAATTTAGTTTATCTTACTGATTCTTTTACTCACTTCGCATTATATTACTATTTCCTCTACCACTTCTAAATCACTTTATCACTTTTTGATTTAGATTTATGCGATTGGAAATCTCAGTGCCCATTAAATTTTTGAACTTGCTCTCGTCCTAATTAATTAATAGTCCTAGTATTATTATGGTTTGGTGAAATGTAAGCCTTCTTAATCCTATCCTGATGTACGATTCTAGTAAGACGGGGACTTATTGCTATGCTATATAATTTGATGGAGAATATAAGTATTTAAGTAATTATTAATTAGGTTTATTAAAGAGAAAAGAAAGGGGCAGTTTTGGGGGTTTGTTACACGAGTATAAACACGCGCTCGAATTTCAAAACAAAAGCACGCGTTGACGTATTCCGTGCGAGGGAAGTACGATTGGTCCTAGCCTCGCATCCGTGCCAGAGGTGGGCCTGGGGAAGAAGATATTGCTGTGAAGAGGGCCACTTCAAGTAGTGGCCGTTGGGGAGGGATGCAGGTCCGATTGATTAGGTTAGGTGTTTATACTCGAGAGATAAGGGATCTGTTTCGAATTTGCAGGGATGACGACGCATTCACCGACCAATATATTTGGGTTCGACCTTAGTGTTCGCCAGCGCCACCAGAGATCTAATCTTCCTAATTCTTTCTCACAAGTCCTAACTTCCAATCTTATACAAGTTCCAAGTTCATTCCTCTCAACCCCCGTGTGTGTCTAGGGCAGGGGCCGCAGTCAAACATATGCTGCTGCGAGGACTTACGTCCCTCCCCCAGCACCCCGCTTCCGCCGGGCTCCCCGGGACTCCGAGACAGACACACCATCAACCTGGTAGTTGCAATTAAAGAACTCAAATTCGATTGCCGACATTGAGAAAATGCTCGCACTCACTTGCTATCTCATAGATAAAACTCGCCGTTGCCATACCCTGGCAGAAAAGTTTCAAGTCTTCTGTTCCACACTCCAGTGCCTGGACAGATCGATGCATCTGCCTCGATTTATGCTGTGCAATGCTTGCTCTATTTCGCGTAAGCATAATGAACTGATTCGCGCGGAGGCCGGACTGCAGGCTGTCATTATACTCGTCACTGAAACCTGGCTTACTCCTCAAGATAGCTTCTCACTGCCGGGCTACTCGGTGATTCGCGCGGACCGTCCCATTAAAAATGGTGGGATGGCCATTTTCATTCACGATTCTATTAAGTTTTCAAATCTCACTTCGGCGCGTGCCCCGCAGCAGGACTCGTGGTTCGACAGATTAACAAATCCCAAACTCATCGTTGGCGTCATGTGTGCCACCCCGCATGGGCTTCCCTATCCTAATTGGCGGAGACTGGATCGCTAAAGACACGCACTGGAACAACTACATGTCCAACAAAGCTGGGAACATTCTATTCACGTACATGTGTAAAGCACATTTACCAAATAATCCACCCTGAGGATTACACTCATCAGTCTGGTAGAGGCTGACCGTCCACTTTCGATTTCTTTATCACCGACTATGGGACTTCTCCTGTGTGATTTCGGAATATTTCGACACCAACCATCGCCCAGTCATCTTGAAGGTCAAACAGTCGGTGGGCCCGACCAGTCTGAACCCCATCGTCGACTGGGAAAAATACAACAAGCTGCCACATAACTGCAAAATGAAACATCACATGGTCTCCATAGCCGAAGTAGACATGCGTATTGAGGAGCTTACCTCTTTCCTGCATGCATGCCGTAGGCGCCCCAAAAAGGACGACACAATGCGAACCTAAGTCAGTCAACCATCGTCCGACCGCCAAGAACTACTCGCTCTCATCCGGCGTAGACGTGCTCTCCAGAGACAGGCGCACCGACTTGGAGCTCATATCATTACAGACGCTATTCGCGATGCCACCGCATCAATTCGCAAGAGAATTTCATACTTACGAATACTGGAATGGGACCTTCTCAAGGTCCTCTTAGGTCCTTCTCAAGGCCGGACCTCACTGTTTGGGCAACATATCGCAAGATTATCAACTCTAAGAAATTCAAATGATTACCACCTGTTCGCAACGGCCTAATTACCTGCACTTCAGACGCTCTAGCCTCTACCTTTGTGGGAATTCACGAACATGCAGCAGCAACTTCCCTCTGCTATGGACCATCCGCTGTCAAACTTCTCCATTTGGCTGGAGACAGCTCACGCTGAGCAAGCAGCGAACATTCCTCTCTCCACCAATCGGATCGGGGAGTCTATCAAGCGCATGGGGTCTCGGAAGGCCCCCGGGAAAGACGGGATCACGGTACCCATGCTGGGGCACGCGTCACGGAAGGTCATTTGCAAACTTTACTATATCTTTGTTAGTACTATCGCGCTCACTTACTTTCACGATGCTTGGAAGATCTCCAAGGTCATTCCCATTCACAAACCGGGAAAGCCGCGCGAGCTCCCGACTAGCTATCGGTCAATAGGGTAAATCCGGGAGACATGGCCGGGTTGGAGAATTGGTCGAAACAGTTGATTCTTAGAGAATTAATTGTTCAGAACCTTAACACACTTTTACATCTACACAGATGTAGTCTAAATAAAGCCACACGACTAAGTCTCTAGCTCGACCGCGTCTCCCGGATCTGCCCTGAGCCTGTTATCGGTACTCGGAAAAATGCTTGAACGTTGTATTCACGATTGTTTAAATGATTTCCTAGAGAGGAATAAAATCATTGTCGCCCAGCAGTTCGGCTCCCATCCGGGACACTCAACCATCCAGCAGATCTTGCGCATTGCACAGCACACCACGCACGAGTTAAATGTCAGTCACCGCGTCAGAATGGTGTTGCTCGATCTGTCCAAGGCGTTTGAGTCAGTTTGGCACGGCGCGCTCCTGTACAAGCTACACGCTGCAGGCCTCGGTATTGGCTTTGTCAAGCTTTTATAGCTTCTTACCTGACAAACAGATATATGTTCGTGTGCACCAGGGGCGGGCACTCCAGGCTCCACCTGGTTCCTGCCGGAGTGCCGCAGGGCTCGATACCTCCTCCTGACAATCCTCGGCGCTCGTCACACTTTCACCAAGTTCACCTGATACTAATCCTGCCACTTGCTTTTTTCCTTTCTCACTAATCACTTTGGGAATATAGATTGGAACCGCTGAGATATAACTACGGGTTATTTTTATTTGATGACAGACAAAGATAAAGTCTCTTTTATTTGATTCATTATGTATGTAAATCATTTTTTATTTAAATAATGCCGATCTCTGTTTTACAGCCGAAAAGGTCGAGCGCGCCATAACCGTTTCTGCGCGTACGCAGGTAGACTAGATCCCTCTTTCGAAACTTTAAACGCGTTTCTCTCGGAATCATATTTGTTTGTTGTTTTGCAGTGATTGCGAAAAAGCAGAGGTACACATCGATTTGGCAAAAATTCAGCATATATCAAACATGTCTAAAAGTTGTTTATAAATTTCGACCGTACTAATTAATATAAATGTTTTCGGCGCACTGATTCGGTCAGTTGAACAATTAAAAATTATTAGTTATTTTGCAAATTATTTTAATTATATAATCTTTCAACGTTTCTAATCTTTCAAACATGTCTAGTTACGATCTGAACCTACATATAAGTCTGTGAAAACTCCTGTTTTGACAAAAAAAATAAATAGAATGGCTCTTTTCCCTGGCGAAAAATGAGGTTTCTTTAAAAATTTTATCATTTTGATTTCTTTTTCTTTTTCAATAGGTTCAGGGCAGAATGGGGCCGGGGCAAAGTATTAATATGAGAGGATATTTCACAATTCAATTTCTTACGACCAGAATCACTGCAAAATTACAGCGGCTCCAGAAAAAAACGCCTACATATCGGACGCTGTCACACATATGTATATAATATTCAAATAATTTTTTTTCACAGTTAATCAATAGTATTAATAAACATTACCCAAAAGTACTAGTCACAATTGATGTCCGATGGTCCATCATTGTCCATACGAGCACGTGGGTCTTGTTTTCGCCAGGAGCGAACTTAAAAATGCCGGCGCTGGGACAGCTCGATGGAAAGGTGATTCAAACGACACGGCCCTCTTTGGGACTGGCACAATTTATTCTCCAGTGGTAAACTCGGCCACTCGACGTCACACACACAGATACACTTAGACGACACTTCGGTGGACAGAACACTGACTTTATTCGGTCACTGCTGCTTATACAGGCGTCGGACGGTACACGTTACAATACACACGTTGCAAGACACGTCGACACAGATACAGATAACGGCGCGTGGACGCGGGGCGATATTAGTCGCAAAAAGATTCCGTGGGCGCAATGGGCGCAAAATCGAGACTATCTCGGTGTCGTTCTCGGAAACAGTTGTCACGACGGTGCTATTCGCTCAACTAACGGTCGCCGAGCGAGCGTTTCACCAGGCTCGTTAGCGGTCAAAAAACATTGCAAAGGCGCCGCGGCCGACTCAGCAGCTGTTGTGATGAGTCGGCGGGCATCGGTTCGAAATACGGGGCGCGGGGCAACAGGTCTATTATGAACTATTCTGGACCAAGTGTACCTGTAGAATTATTATGCAGAGCGTATGCCGCGCGCAAGTGACAATCAGGGGGCGTGTCAAGTCCGGAGATCGTGGTGGCCACAAATCCCGCGATATTACGTGGTGGCCAAAAAATTCCTCGAGCATCTCGGTGGTTTGAGGTCGCTGTGTACGTCGGTGCCCCGTGCTGTTGGAACCAACATTCCCTTTCCTCGGGTTCCAACAGGGAAATGAACTGCAACAAAATTTCCTGATACTTACCTGCAGTTATAGTGGTGTCGAAGAAAAGTGGTCCTACAATGTGGTAATCGCGATTCGTCTGTTCGCAATGGCGTCTGACTTTCGAAGTTGAAATGTGTTTTAACATCAGCATTGGCAACCAGTATTTCGTAATATGCATTAGGAGGAGGGAGAATTCGTGTACCCTGTCGTGTGCCCACTAACAAGGCAAGATCTCCCATATATAAGATATTACTACGTCGTCTTATTTTGCGACAAAACGCTTGATACATAACTATTTGCTTAGGTGAAGGAAATAAACACACTGTGCGGCTGTTAACCTGCTAAATCAGCCAAGTGTTCCTCCATGATGTTAGCATCTTCTATTGTCCTTCTTGTTACTACGTCGATGACTGTGTCTTTATATGGATGGAGAGCGACTGGGCACGTCAACAAAAATATATTTGTGAATTGCTCGTGTTGTTGGCAGTCAATCATTAATGAAACACGTAGTAGATAAAATTCTCGTACTTTAGAGTGGCCCATATTTTGCATAAATGGCCACTTCCGGATCATATTGTTACGTGAGGGCGTTAATTTTTTAATGACCGAGCGGTTGAGTCCAATTTTCTCACGCAACGCTTAACGAATTTAAAGGGATTATATATTTAGGATTATTTTTGGGTACGGCTTTTGTCTACAACCCATACAGGCTGAACAATCGGGATGTGGTACTTTGGTAGAGACAGGTTCGAACAGAATGAGACGAATTTGAGTAAATATTACCATGTATTACAAAAATAAGCAAAAAGGAAAATCGAAATGTGGTGCATAAATGGGGAATTTACATGGATTTTGTTATGAATAACAATGCAAAGGTTAAATCGCCGGATGTAGAATTTTAAAATTTTCGGTGCAGTTTCGGAGATTACAGTTGTTCCAAACTGGGTTCTAGACTCAGCATACAACGAATACGGCCGCGAACGTCAGTCGATAGACAACAATTGACGGGCAATAATTAATCGACAATAATTGACCGAGGGAGAATTCCCGTAACACACAATGGTTGGATCAACTGCCCCCTCCGTACATGGGTAACACAAAACAATTTTTATAAGATTGAAAGATTCAAATGGTGCACACAATTCATAGACAATTGTTGAATATAGTAACGTACTTTAAAGCACTCACCGATCACGTACACGTAGATTGTTAGGCTTTAATACCTAAAAAATATGTATTTTTTTTTAAATTTTTTTTAGGAATTGTAATTAGAAAAGAATTTAATATGAATTATATGTGCTATGTTACATGCATTGTGGCTTATTTTGTAATAACATTTCTTCAGCTTCAACCGTTAAGGGCTTAACTTTTTTATTTTCTTTCAGTCTGAGAGAGCTAATTAAGGGATCTGATGAGATCAAGAGATAATGTAAAATATCTTTGTTACTCATTTACCTGTTGCACATTCTAATATGTTTAGCTCGTGCTTTACGAAAAATTTTATTATTTCCTTCCTGTGGCTCTTCTGATAGCCAGCCAAACGGCAAATCAAATGATATAATAATGTCGCTTTCATGAATAAGAACTTTATGTAGGGATGGTGGCATTTTATACCATTCATACAATTGCACACAAATATCTGCAGTATCGAAGCAATATGTTTTAAATTTATGATAATTGATCATTCTACCACAAGTTAAAACTTGCAAAATTTGAAGTAAGTTTTGATTTGAAGTGCACAATGATAGACGGCAAAGTGTGTAATATACTAACTGAGCAAAAAGCTTCATCTTACTATAATATTTGTCGAGTTGGACCTAAATTTATAAATAATCTGGATTATGTGAAAAGTCTGAAGCTGGGACCACATAGACAATTTATTGTCAATAGGTAGTACCCACTTTACATCATTAAATGATAGTTCATTATCTTCTTGAAAAACTTGTAATTTCATGTCGTCATTAACCACAATCTGTGTATTTAGTACCAAAAACTCAGAATCATCATTACATACAAGCATGAAAAAATAAAATTTTGAATTTTTTATTTTAATAGTCCAACAGTTTGCAATTGCAAGCTTTTCTTTACAATTATTTATTAAATCCACGAAATTACTAATCAAATCTGAATTAGTAAATTATTGGACTAAATTTTCATGTCTGTGGAGGATTTCTCGTTCACGCTCTACAGGATCTTTTCTTGGTGGTAGCACACGTTTTGTAAAATAAGAAGGTAAATTGGGGAAAATGGATGTTACTGTATTTTCTATAAGCCTTGAACATCTCAACAAAACATTCTCCAGTACACCATTGGGCGATAGAATACCGTGGTACCTTTGTGTAATAATAAACGATTAAGTGGTTTCGGCGCACTGGTTCGGTCAGTTTAACAATTTTAAAGCTAATTTGCAATTTTAAATTTTATAATTTTCCAACGTTTCGGTCTGCGGTTTAGACCTTTTTCAAGGAAAGATTTAAAAAGTATTGCGTTCGCTTTAAAGTCACACGTTTGGTAGGACGCGTAACCCGCGAGTCGGTTGGAACGTGACTGTAATTGCAAATTAGCTTTAAAATTGTTAAACTGACCGAACTAGTGCGCCGAAACCACTTAATCGTTTATTATTATACAAAGGTACGACGGTATTCTATCGCCCAATGGTTTGCGTGCTCCTGGACCCCCAATAGAAAATTAACATTTATTGACCACAATATCGAAAAATCTGTGTTTGGGGACTCTTTATTAACACTCAAACAATGCAGATCTAAGCGAACATTAACATTACTCCGCAGTATACGGCAAAAATATTAATAAACGCACAATTTATTTATTTATTTATTTTAAATATACTGAATGCAAACAATGTATCTGGAAGATAGACTGAGCATCAACCCCATCGCTAAAGAAACAACAGACTTGAATTCGGGAATTAGAAGGATTACAAGGAAACTTTATATTCAATGTTGAGCGTATTTGTAAGGTTTGACAAAACGTCATTACAGTGTCGACTCTCAAAGCGGAATAAATGATCTTCAGTTTCTTGTTGTTAACATAAATAATTAATTACATTTGTTTTCTAATGAGCGTTTACATAATTAAAGTTTAAGGAATGAAATAACGAAATGTTTTGTAATGAACACTTAGAATTCAATAAAACTGATAGAACTAAATTGAATAACTGAACTGAATTATCGAACGATTTAAAAAATTGATTTATAAGTACTATTTAGGGACAAGAAACAAGACGAGGATATTTTATGCTTGAACAGGATTTATTGCGACACGTCTAAACCGTTACAACGTCGGAAATCAAATGCGAGGAGAAGAAACAGGCTTCTTTTTACGTTCGTTCCTCTTTTCCTTATCATTACATTGTTTTTCGAGTGGTAAGGAAGGAGGCGAAGATCGATCCTTAACTCTTTCGGTTTGAACTTTGCGCTTTTAAGAGCCTGTGCCGAACGCAGCTAGAGCGAGAATCGTAACTCGCAACAGGGTATTGTCACGTGGCCGTCTGGTTTCCTAGGATCTTTAGTAGGGAATTCGGCGAGGAACGATGCCCGTGGAGTGCTAAGGCACTCTGCTCCTTGAACGCGGATTTTTAAACATGATTATAATATTAAAAAACAGAATAAAACAATAAAGCGATTGAAACACAAATAACTGATAACTTTAATTAACATAATAAATGATTTGAACACAAATATAGAGTTGTATAGAGTTTGTATATTTAAGAAAGGACTTGGCAGGTCCGTCGCATATAAATGATTTTATTTTTACGTGATAAAGATGGCCGTTAATAGAAATGCCGTTACTAATTAAACCTATGGCTTCGTTGGCGAAATCTAGAAAAACGTTCGCATCATTAGGCTTTTCATACCCATGGTATGTGCCAATCATACCTACTTCATTGCATCCGGGAATGCAGCCTAAAATGGGATAAACTTGACTCTTGGAACTTTTACAAAGCGGTAATCCGTCCACATTGATATTAATATAAATTGTGTTGATGAGTGTTTACGGCGCGTAGGTTCGGTCTATAGTTGTTGTTTTTTTTTTTTTTTTTTTTTTTTTTTAGAAGTTTTCTGGAATATCTATTTTGTAAATTTAACAATTTATTGGAAGCGGAGACAGAGGAAGTGAAAAAGCTAGATCTGTTCATTGTATTGTTAGAAATAAATTTTGGGATAACATCATGGGTTCTACATTTTAGTAAAAATATTTTTCGATTACTTATCTTAATCATGTTTACGTTGTTATTTGATAAGTCCTTAAGATTTTTGAGGGTTTCTTGTCCAAATTTTCTTAATATAAATGTGTAAAAGCTTTCCTTATTTGAAGAGGTAGGGATTACGCCTTCCATTTTATATAAATTGTGTTGTTTTCGATACGGGATAAATCTGCGGACTGAACGAGTTTTAAAATGGTGGATTCTAAACCAAAATGGTAATACAAATGGTTCATTAATTCTGTCGATATCTACTACGTTATCAGCGATAAAAAAAACTTGTAACCGATTTGCCGGATTGCAAACCCGGCCTTTAGGCCGGTTGCCCTTCGACGTGTCCTCCATCGTTGAGGATACAATTACGTATTCTTTTTAAAAATTGTGATTCTACTTTACATAACATCTCTGTTGGAATGTTATTGCATGCTTGTATGATTTTTTCAGTTAATTCGTCTGCATTCTCTACAGGTGTTTCAAATACTACGTTTTTAGGTATCCCCATAAGAAGAAATCACACGCCGAGTGGTCCGGGGATCTCGCTGGCCAACCGATTGCTCCGTTGCGACCGATCCAGCGGTTAGCAAATGTCTGGTTCAGCCATCGCGAATTTTGAATTTTGATGGTATGTCATACCATTTGTATAAAATATACATTCGTCCGTTATCATGACGTTTCTCACAAACTCTGGATCATCTCCGAGTTGCTGCAGTATCGACATTGTAAATTCGATCCGTGGTCCGTAATCTCTAGCAAATAGTTTGTGCTGTGTGGTCGGCTTATACGACTTCAGACCATTATTCTTTACGATTTTATGAATAGTGGATTTCGATAAGTTGTGGTTTGCTGCAACTTGCCGAAAAAACTGTTTATTCAATTTGAAGCACGAAAGTGATATGATTATTTATGAATTATTATAATTTTATCTTATTTGCTTCTACTTTTGGGTGGCTTTAGAAGGTTTTAAATGTATTTGGGGCGTCCGGCAGCCATTATTGAAAGGTGAGGTGTTCTATCTTTATTGGTGATAGTTATCGAACCGTCGGTAGCTCTTAATCGAGAGGAGTTAACTTTCTGTGCACTCGATGCAGTCTCTTATGGGGCGTTCTTAAATTAATGGCCTCTGCAGCGAGGACAATAGACAGAGGCTCTATACGTATAATAATAATGGGTCCAGTATACTTCTACCGTATCTGCGGGCGCTAGGCCAGAACATTTTAGGCAAATCTCGCTGCCGTCCGTGGTTGTTGTTATACCTCCACGATATAGAAATAGCCTTTCTAGCAAATTTTGAATATGGTATTTATTTAAGTACGTACATGGATATATTCAGTAGTCACAGGCTATTTGATAACAATGCAAATATACGAGACTGTCGGGATCTCGAGCAATACGAAAGTATCAGGAAAGTTTCCGGCCCGTCCCGAGCCCAAAAAGTCGGGTACCCGCACACATCTGGCATATACAGAGAACCAATTTCTGTTAACGGTAGACTACTGTGCCCACTGATATATATACTATGGATTGGAGATGCTTGAAGCGATTTGAAGGTGCATGATGCGCCGCTCTAGCGTTTAACCGATGTACTTTACTTCCCTTCGCCCCGCGATCACCCGCGGTGCTCGACACTGTGCCACGCTTGGCCACGCCCAGTGGGTGGAAACTGAATAGGGAACTTCCGGGATAGCGTTTAGGCAGGAAGGAGAAGTCTTTCATAGCTTAGAGGGCGCTAGTGTCGCGGTATACAGTAAATTCTCGTTAGCAGCCCGTTTTTACCACGCGTTAGGAGCCCGGCGTGTATCCCCACCATTTCCTAGCTGACGGCAACTTCGGGTCGACTCTTTCGTTCCCTCTCGCTCGCTCATTGGGTATTCTCACTCGCGCCAATGGCCGCGCGTTCGTCGGGCTCCTAACGAGAATATACTGTAGTTGTGTTTCTGTCCGTACATACACGATCGGCTGAAACATATACTGGCTGTGTTCCTATTCACGCATACTGCGCATAGACTGCATAGGATATGTCACGTACCCTATACACTTCATGCGCATTATGCTGCATTATGCGTGAATCGGAACACAGCCACTGTTTTATAAGTGACAACAGGTGAAACACAATCTATATAAATAATAATTGTACCTTTTAGTTGTTATTATTACACAATTATAGTGATATTCTGAAGTATAGGCATAATAGAGTTTGATAACTTAAAATGAATGTGCAGAAGAATGGAACAATTCGAACGAGAGTGGTAGGTAAGAAAGTTTCATGTACGGTTTAAGGTTAGAATATACAGCGTTTATTTGAATCCTCGTGATGTTTTTTTTAGGTTTTCATTATAAATGCTAATATCAAACACTTTCAGTTTACTGTATTTACTAAATTCAGAAGAAAATATATTAAGAGTCATTTCCTACACTTAAAACTTGTATGTTTGGATTGTACTATTGTACTCATCAACTACTATCAAAAGACACAAAAATGAATTTTTGATTTTACAAGGAGACGACAAGAAGTTCATTGGTGATGGTACACGTTGGTGCAGGAATATTAACAGACTGTTAGAAGGTAAAGACTCCGGTGCTACAATTCAAGCACACTTGGCGAACCAAGCTTGCAGCTACTACACCAAGAACTAAAGAAATAAGTAGATAAATAATTTTCATAGTTCTATGGCCGGTATTCATAGTCGCTACTTATTCTTAAGCAAATGCTTAAGCATTCGGCATCCTTTACTAGCTACTAGGTTAGTAGAGTATGCCGCATGCTTAAGCATTTGTTTAAGAATAAGTAGTGACTATGAATACCGGCCTATGTTCTCCTATATTTCTTATATCACTGCTATATTTCTACTTTATATGTTATATTTAACTAGATACAAGATAAATAAAAGGAATATTTTGTATAGAAATATATATGCCACTCATTAATCCTTACCTTTACTTGTATTTTTACAATTAAGTATATTATACAAAATGTAGGGTAAGAGATACATTTGTTGGCGTTATCAATTATTATTGGCAAAATAATGTACAATTATGCCAATAATAACTGAAAACATGGGGAAGGTTTAGATAATAAACTTCAGATGAATGTGAAATATTTAATTAAATTCATTTACTGCAAATTTAATTAAATATTTTTCTCTAACACCTGAATTTTATATCAAAATCTTCTTAACGTATCAACAAATATATTTCTTATTCTACATATTACAGTACGCAGATTCTGAGTATATTTAATTTTTCCGGTTTGAGCCGCCATATTGAATTTTAGTTCAAATAGAATCTTTCCCCTGCTTTTTTTTCTGATTTGTTCGTTTACTTCTACTTCATCTGTATTATAATATTGTTCTCTATATTTTCAAATCGATGTAGTATTTCTGCTTCAATATTAACATTTACTGAAAATTCTTTTTGTTTTAGTTTGTAACATAGGGTAAACGCACCAGTAAAGGAACACATTAAGGCTAATGAATGAACACTTTTATACAATTATGTTTGCAGCGCGATTGATTCCACGTGTTGCAAAAATTGTTTGAATATGAAGCAAGAAATTAGATGAAGTCTCTAATTAATTGGTTCCTTATTTTAATAATTTATTTTACTCCTTTTAATAAAAAATGTCCATTCACTGGTACGTGTTCCTTTACTGGTACATTCACCCTATATTGTTTAAGCCTGAAATTAGGGGTATCATAATAGATGCTGTAGGATATTGTTCCCCACAAATGATTTTTGTAGCAGATTCTTTAGGTTTTAATAATTCGTGTAACATTTCTCACTCTTCATCTGAAATATGGCACATCGAGGATTATTTTTTGGAGATTATCGTCTAATGTTATCTGGAATGTCTTTAATTTTTCTGCAGCTATAGTGTTTTTTTTTTTTTAAATATTCAACTATTCTTACTTTCACAACAATGAATCTATAATATCACTATTTAAACTTGATTTCACTATTAAATTTAAATTGTGGGCAAAATATGGAATGTGTTTCCATTTCAAATATGTTACTATAGCGCTTTTCATGTTTGAAGCATTATCAGTTATTGCAAAGTTTACTTTATTAAACACTTCCCATTCTTCACACGTTGTTTTTAATATATTTGAAATGTTTTGGCTCGTATGTGATTCAGTGATTTGCTCGCAACTTAAAAGTACGGATACTAGTCGGAAATTAATTAAAAAGTGTGCAGTAATAGCTATGAAACCTTCTAAATTTTTTGATGTCCATGTGTTGGTTGTTATAGATACTTTAACAGCTTTTTTTAATTTCTGTTGACAGTTATTCTTACACTGTTGAAAAAGAGTTGGTATCAATGTGTTTGAGGATGAGATTGAATGAGGTTGAGATGAATCTAAGACAGGTTGAGCAGAGAAATCGGTTGCAGTAAACACTTTGTCAAAGTTTATTGTCAAAAACACAATATAGGCACAATGAGACACCTTGTCAAGCGCAATGAGAAGCCTGGATATTATTTATCGCGGCACAATGCAGGGTGAGATGAAAAATGTAACCGCGCGGTATTGCCACGTGGCGTCCACTCGATTATATTAATCGGTGGACTTTAATGAGCGTTCAAATGAGATGAATGCTCTTACAATGATTGCGCGATGAGCAAGCACTGAAGTTACGGTGAGATGAGAGTGAGATAACGCACGAGAACTGTAACAATTCGCAAAAATGACAATACGGGCACGTTCTTGGTACAAAGCACGCAAGAGAATGCTGAACATGGCCGACTTCCGCTACCGCGTCTTCTCCGTTCTTCTCGAACCTCGACGCGGCTCGCTGATTGGTTCATCGATTTCGGCGACGGTTGATCGATCGCCGCTGATTGGCGGCTCGCCAATCGATCAGCGCTGCTGAATCGCGGTCCGCGAGGTGCTGCCATGAGAATGAGTGTGGCGGCGTGGGAAACCGATTTCATTCCCAAACACAATGCGTGTGAAATCAATTTTCGATCAGGGAATGTATAGTTTGGATTTTAAGCTTTAACGAATTCTTTAAATCCTATGTCCTCCACGATACTGAATGGCTGTAGATCTTTTATAAATAATGATAATAACTTGTCATCAATATTCTTACAGTGTGATGATCATTTGGTGACATTTTCCTGAGTAGAAATGATGTAATTTGTTGCTGTGTTGATATTGTTGTTATGTGTCCAGAATATCCTGAGCGATCCCATCACATCCCATCCTCTCCCGATGGAAGAATACTCACCACCTTCTCGTGGTTTCCATTGAACAATGGCAACTTAAACGTTTCAAACAATAAGTGCCATCGACAGAGAGTGAGTTTCCAGTAACTATTAACGGTATTAAACCTTGCAGCGGTCCTCATTTATACCCTATATAAAAATGTCAGGTATAGTCGCTTGGCCGCTGCGAGCACCGAACGACCAGTCGAGCCGGTGTGATTTGACGCAGCGTTACATTCAATTAATTTTCATTTGGCCAATTTTAAAACGTCCACGATTTTTCGAAACGAGTCCGTAAAGGGGAAAAACACCTATAAAATTGCATTTGTTAAGAAGAATTGCTAACTTGCCCCTGACGTTCGTGCAGCCGTCGATGTTGAGGTGCACGAGCGAGGTCACGTGGCGACCGACCTCTCCAACAAATTCCGCGTCCACCCATCCGCAGAATGAAACCCCCAGCTCGGTGAGGAGAGCGTAACAACGGGGTAAGCTCACCGCGACGTCGACAGGGCCGAGGGCAAACTCGAAGAAATCCTCGACCTCCCCTGTCGCTCGTCCTCGGAATCTTCCTCGTCCACTGGAGTGCGCCCAACACCGGCCCGGGGGTTGCATCCCACAAATTCGATGGACACAGAGTGTCCCGTGGAGAGGTCTAGCCTCCACGAGCGCCCCTAAAACAGACTCGTCAAAGTACTTTGGCTCCACGATCTTCAGGGAATTCAGACTGGAGAGACGGCGTAGCGCGGTGGCCACGCGCTGCCCTCTGGCCGTTGTCTTTACCAGGTGCTATGTCTCCAGTCCCGCTGGCAAATGGAATAGCGACCTACCGAATAAAATGAAAACGAATGAAAACAAATGAAAATGAAAAAGCAACTCACTCGTTCGATGTTGATGACAGAATGAGAGAACAACCAGCGGGCTGCTAGTTGTCACGGCTGGCCGAGATCCGTAGGAACGCGCGATGAGATGGCGCAGGCAACACTCGATAAAAGTCGAACACCGATATGTCTAAAACCACAGAGAGAGGCGAAGATCGCTTAGATACGCTTGTCCTGGACGTACTGCGCGCGGCAATCCGAGCAGGGTGGCGAGGAAACTACCTGCAGCGGTGGTAGGATTAGAGTGGGGTCTACTACCGCCGTCTGAACCAATCACCGCCCAAAGGAAAATTCACCGACGCCAGCGCCAAGCCAAGCCAACTAGCCAAGCTAAGTGAAACCGCAGCCAACCAGCGTCGCCGGGGACTCGATGACGATGCTGGTTGGCTGTGTCCTCACTCCACTCGGCTTGGATTGGTGCTGGCGTCGATAAATTTTCCTCTTGGCGGTGATTGGTTCAGACGGCGGTAGTAGACCCCACTCCAATCCTACTATCGCTGCAGGTAGTTTCCTCGCCACCCTGGATCACCTAAAATAACCTAGTTATACAGTCTGTCTAACAAGAGCGTGACCGCCATAAATTTTATCTAGATGTAATTACCGGGAAAATCCATGAACGTGCAGGTATCTTGACTCTCCTCTATGGCGCGCTACAGAGAAAATCGCAATTTCTTCACGGCATTCGTAAGGATACAACATTGTGACTATGAGTGTCGCGCGCGTTAAGCACGCTAAGCACGTTTTTCTCTGTGCGCATTTTAAAGGACCAACAATATTTGGGGATATATGATGGTGAAGCTTCGAGGAAAATGTGTATGAACTGTGAAACAATTTGTCCGACTCATTGCTTAATATGAAAGTCTTTACTTCAAGAGTATGCAGTCAATTTAATCGAAAGCATGCCTAAAAGATGTAAGGCGATTATTGACAGCAACGGCGATTGGACAGCATATTAATATAAAAATTGAAGAATTGCTCTACGACCATTTTTAACCAGTTTAAATCTAGTCCACTAGCAAGAGCTATTAGTAGTACTGCTTCCATTATTACAAAACTGTAGGAGTACTTCAACCTAATTAAAAAGAACAAGTAAAGTGTTATTAAAGCTTGTATACTGTATAGAAAAAGCTACCTGAACGTATCCTTCATGCAGTTTAAGAAATAGCTGCATTTTCATAATACTGTTTTAATTATATTCTTTATTTGTACTATTAAATTTGAAAGGTCTTAATGTATCTGCTGATAATCAACAGACGCGGTCGCGTGTGAAAGCTAATTCCCCTTCCCACACTACCCATAGACAGCTATTTTGGCCTTATTATCTTATTTTGCAGAATTTATCCAATAAATGTCACTTGGCTGTCACTCAATCATAACCTGCCAAGTTTTGGGTTAAATTCGAGTTTTCAGAACAGAAACACAGAAAGAAGAGGAGATCGTTCAATTATTGGACCACCAACTTTGATTGTGAACGCTTGATACTCTTTGCTTCGGGATCGGGAGCACAGAATGCAAGGAGCTAAACGGATGAAAAACGTTGTGGAAAATGATGAAATTTGCGAAACAAGCGGGGAGTTTCAATTCTACGCTACAACTTCCCCTCCTTTTTTATTTACAATAGTTTACATTCTTCTTTACTTTAATGCGTAAAATCGATGTCGAAAAAATGTTACAGGGGTAGACACGAGTGATGCCGCGCGTTGTATATACGACACAATCTGGTCCGAAACATGGGTTTGGGGGAATAAAAGGCGTTAAAAGCGGTCACTTGCTGCATTTCGGATCAACCTGAATTATGAAGCACATACCACATGCATCTACTATATTACGAACGTATTTGTAAGATTTGATTGTATCGCATTTCACTTATTTCAATAAAATGCAGTTAAGTGATAAAAGACTATTATTATTTAACGAGCCTTCCTTCCACTACTTGTTCCTTCCGATTCCAAGTCATATATAAAAGACATGATAAAAAGAACACCTAAAATGATCCTTCCACACGGAGCTGTTTTTAAAAATCTTTACATTAACGCACTGTTTTAAACATGCCATTCCCCACTTTCAAAGTTTATGGACTTCAACACATCACGTCACACTACTTCTACATTGCTCTAGTCTTAAGAACCAATCACCTTATGATCACGCAAAATATGGTAAGTATTTAGGTAAGCTATTTGGACGCCCCGCGAAAATGCAACAAAGTTACAAGGGTCAAAATTTTTGCAACATTGTTGGAAATGAAAATTGCCAGTTCGCGAGAAAAAACCCGGTTTGCAACTTTGTTGAGATTTCGCGGGGAGTCAGATTCCGGTTAGCAACTTTGTTGAACGCCAAAATCTTCCAATATCATCTTCAGACTATTCCGATTTCACATAGTAGCATCCATTTTACACAATGGAAATTGGTCAACTATTTCAAAAGTTATGGACTTTCAAAGTCGGCGTTCGAATTCGTATCGGAAAATATATTACACCACTAAAATAAATTCAATTAGTATTCTTCTTTTTCAATGTTTCTTTGTTTCAACGTGTAACATTGTTCGGATATCCCACGGCCGCGAAGCGCGTACCATTCTTACATGCTCGTAAGATAACTTACCGACCACGACCGATGATGGCGGAGCGCCACATGTTATTGTATAATTTATACCTAATTCGTGCAAACTTTATTCGCTTTCAATTGTGAATGAATTATTTTACAGCAAGCAACCAACAATGAATACAGTGTTGATTCTGCTTTCTTGCTGCATAACAAAGTCAAATTTTAATGTAATATTTCCCAAATAAATTGTTTTCTATACGTATATGCAATTGGAAATTGGAAATTGGAAATTCTCAAAATATAATGTGAAAGTGGTGTGTTGGTAAAAAATTGCGCAAAGCTCAAGTGCTGGATATGGTTGATTACAATATTTTATTTTTATGATAACAGCATATTACTACATTAAAAAATCTTGAAACTGTAGAATATATTTAATCCAAAGTTCTACGTAACCTTATTCTGTTCAATATCTTTTACTTAAACTGACTTGCTTTATCTTTTCTTCTCCAAAATTAATCGTCTAAATAACTAGGTACTTGTTAGAAAGTAAAATGTATCAATTTTAATTAAATTTTTCAATATGTATAGACTGAAATCTTTTGAATGAAACAATTCATGTATGTATACCCAAACATACACTTTGACTTTTTTTTTAAATAATGAAGACTGAAAAATAAAAATAAATCTGCTACGACTTAACAAAACTATCATTTTATAAAAGACATTCACTAAAACATTTAATACACACAAGTTCTGGACTTTGATTGATAAATCCAGAAAGTGTCTGTTCTGTGGGATCAAATTGCATCGGTCTTTCTGAATTATTAATAATAATTTATAGCATACCTTGTGAATTAAGTGACTCCACCTACATATTAACTTTATTATCCTTCAAGTGTTTTATTTCATTCTAATGATTATAATATCTATTATGTTTATACAATATAAGAAATGTCATAATATAACAAACTGTATATAAGTTAAGTAAGACTAATACTATATATTATATTTCAATATTGTTTACGTTCGCTATCATGGATTATTCAAATTTAGTTGGAGGATAATATAAACTGGAAGATATATGAAAAATTGTAATTTTACTAAGAATATTTAATATATATTTAATAATAATATAGTAGAATAGAAGTTGAGTAATACAGTACTGTCATGAAGTAACTTGTGTAAAACCCAATGAATAAATAATAACAAATATATGTATATATAAAGTAAATTTGAAATTGATGAAATAAATGAATTATAATTGTTTATTTCAATAAAACAATGTACTACTTGACAAAGCTTTCAAGTACACATTCTTCGTTACATTAATGCAAATATGTTGAAAAATTAACTTAAAGTATATGTATTAAAAAATATTTAATATTACAAAAACGTCCTGATCATGAAAAGATCCTGTACCATTTTCAAGTATGTATGTATTCTGTTGGTTTAATAAAATTTAAGGAAAATTTATGTCCTTTTTTAAAATATTCCTTTGAATGATAGGTGTACATACTTTTTTTTAGATATCCGTTATCACTTAAAATGCGTGTTATAACAATGATATCGTTTATTTTTACTGAACATTTTGAAAGGTATTAGATGTACAAGTATGAAATTACAACTGAATTTTTAACGTTATATAATACTGTTATAATGTTATTACCTGAATGTAACTTATAATTCTTGTTATAGTCTTAAAGAAATATCACATGCAAATTACTTTTACGACTCACTGTCGCTTACAATATTAAATGTACCGTGTGGAATGCATAATACAATTTTGAAGGTAATATTATAATATACAGGGTGAGTCGCGTGAAACAGGCCACCCAAGGATCTCTGTTCGGATTGAAGTTAGGAGGCAATGTCAAAGACAAAATTCGTATCCTGATACAAACAAATTTCCCGATTAACGTTATCTTCAAGGTTTTTTAAATGGCATCATGTACGTTATGAAGGTAAAAGTATGGTGTGCCATTTAAGAAACCTTGAAGATAACGTCAATCAGAAGATCTATTTGTGTATCCCTATATTTGCTCTCTCTAACAGTAGGAGCTTCCTCTTTGACATTTTCTTGTACCTCAATCCGAACAGAGATATTTATTTTTTACTGTTTCTCGTGACTCACCCTGCATACACCGGTTAAGTAAACACCGTCTACATATTCAGGATTAGAAAATCTAAGATAGGCACTTTTGTCCTCGCAGATTTACAATGGAATGTAAATTTGTATGTATCAGAGAATTAATTAAATATCTGTGGTATAGATTGAGCATCCAGTAACATTTAAAAAGACAAGGTATAACGAATGAAGCACTACATCGAATTGTATAGTTCTGAAAAGTTTCAAGATTACATTTCCAACATTTCTATATCAAAGTCTATAATCGAAAAATTATTTACGACACCGAGAAACAGTTTAACTGTTCTCTACTCGTTTGTCAGATTACTGAATCGAAACATGCGAAAAGAGCTAGAATCTTTTAAAGGACTTCTTCCATTTATACGGAGCAGTAGATTGAAGTATTCACTATGATGTTATGCATTCCTAATTAAAAACTTACTATCCGTGGAAAGTAGCCCCACGATGTAGAGCAAGTAATATATACCTGACAATCTTACTTTTCACTTTTACTTTAACGATACATACTATTGTATAAGACTAGAAAAAATTATAAATAATTACGTGGTGTTGGTTACAAGTTACAACGTTGACGCTTTGATTTCCTCTTTAACAATACTCTATACTTTTTCATTTTATCAGTAAATAAAATTCACCACGCTCTTTGATATCATTTTCAAATATAAACAAATATAAAAGCTAATAGGTATTCCTCATCTAGATAAGCCTCGATAATGTATATTTGAATTATCTACAATACTGGTTAAAAGAGAGTTCCACCGCTACATGGTTGTGTAAAAGAAAAACTACACGAAATCATCTGCTTTATATCTTACACACACACGTATAGACACAATGCAGCCATGCATGCAATGTATTTGTGTGCGCATTTAGATGTATACATGTGCATTAAATAGTCTACAGTAATGTAATAACCGAATTAAGAACTTTATACTTTTAGATCTGAATAAACTGTAACATTATTAATATAACTAAATAATTATTACAGCATAAATAATTTTGGTATATGTTTGACATCATTGTGCAGATGTAAATCCATAGTTTAGTAATCAACGGTCCTGTACAGTAACAGAGAATTTAAAATAAAAAACCAAATGAATTTATAAAGTTAAACCCTGAAGCTGAGATCACTGACACATATACAGTAAACAAACGTTATTCAGTTTACTATATGACAAGTGGCAGCAGACTTTTTTTTTCAAAATTAACAATAGTATAACATTATATAATATAAAAGTACATTATATTTATGAATGTCATACATACAGAGTGAATAACACAGGCACGCTTACACACTCCAGGTACAATATAGTTACACATCCAATCAGGTTGACACAGGAAGCACACATCAGTCAAGAAAACGTATACAGGGTGTCCTAAAATCGGGGGACAATCCAGAATATACAAAAAGACATCAAAAAGTCGTTTACCGTTTTGGAATCCGACGCTTCGTCCTCGAGATATTAACAGTTGAATATTAGCGGTGCAACTCCCGGGCCGCGCGGTTTAAGCCGAGTCAGCTGACTCGCCTTTAAACTGCGCGGCCCGAAACTTGGGCCGCTAATATCTCGAGAACGAAGCCTTGGATCTTAAAACGGTAAAGGACTTTTCGATGTCTTTTTGCATCAGGAGATTGCATGTTCTGGATTGACCCTCAATTTTTCTATGTACAGGTTTGTCCCGTTATGAGTACAACGATCGGGTGACAAGCCGTTCCTTTAACGAAACGGTGTGCTATTCGGCTTCTCAGTCTCTCGCACTCACCCGCGGCGGCTATGAAATAATTAGCGGGAGAATAGACTAATACGACTTGTGCTTCACTACTCCCCACTACGTCATTGAGTTCCAACTTTCAATAGCTGTTCCGCCTCTAATATTTCCTCTACTACGTCACTGAGTTTCTGGCTACGCTAGCGGGGATAAAAATGTATTCTTAACAAAAACAGGGGACTCTGCTCATAACGAGACACTACACTGTACACATACCGGAGATGCACGCGTCACAAGACCAAATATATACCCGAGCACCTCCACCCGCCGTGGGTTACAAACACGCAATCGGAGAGAGCCCAAGCTCAACCTCACCACTCTACTTTATGGAGTGGGAGAAAATGGTGTTCAAAGGCGGGTATACATACAGGGTGAGGCACTTCAAACTACTGTTCTGATTTATGTTAACATCGTTATGCCTAGAGAAAAGTGAGACCAAAATTGCATAGTCGAATTAAAATCAATCTTTCCAACAGTAGACTTGAGATTGAGAGACAAGGGATTGAATAGCGTTACAATATTTATTATCTTAAATGTAACCATTTTAGGTTCTTATAGTCAGGCCTGTACGGCTGCTCTCAGGAAGAACAAAATGAGAAGAAGCAGAAAGATCTTTGTAATCTTGACTTTATTTACAAAAAGTACTTGATGTAACAACAACCTTTTACATCATCTCACTCAGGCCCGTTCCTGGCGTTTATTATATGTAAAGTTTTTACTAAAAAGAATAATATTCGAAGCTCTTTTGCATGAGAAATGTTCAAAACTATGCATATGCAGATGTAAAAGTAAATTGATATATAAAAGACACTGGATATTAATTTCTTAATTAAAGAATATTAAATTAATAAGGACGGCGAAATTGTTTTTGCACCTGGGCGACACAAAACCCAGGAACGGCGCTGATCTCACTTTCATATACAATGCATTAATGATTGTCTTACGTTGTGCAATGTGTCCAGTGTTGTTTTTACATAATTATCGCAATTTCTACATAGGACAGTTGTTTATGCGATTCCATAACAAAAATCCTGAGATATTGAAATGGCTGAGATGTTGTGCCCTATCCAGTTATTCTGAAACCATCTATTTAATGCATTTCTCGCTTTATTGCACAGTTAGCAGGACATTCATTTTCTTCCTCTGACAAAGAATCGGAAAAACCTATAATGGTTCTATTTAGAATAATGAATATACGTATGTATTCGTTTAAAGGAAACAAAGGTCATTTTCAAACATTTAAAATCCCTCCAGGTAGAGACTTTTCTTTCAATTTCTGTTTAATTTATGCAGTTCTTGTTAATCTCACTTTTCTCTAAATACACGATGTTAGTAAATGGTGTATACATATACCTCTGCCTCTTGATTTTAACCAACAATAATGTTTTATATAAGACAATTCAATTAAAAATTAAGAAGTAGAATTGGAGAAATTCCTTTCTTGTATGTTTGTGATTTTTTAATTCCTAATTCATTGATAACATTTAGTATCAAAAAATAAATAAAAAAAAAACAAAATGTAAATATTAATAACACGAATTTAACCATAATGAAATACATATGCATTTCCTAAAAGTTATATAGTAGTTCGAATATGTTCAAATGCTCATAACTTTCAATTTAGGGATTTACAGTAATTTACTGTTGAAACTTGGTTGACAAACACAATATTAATCACGGCATTGTATTATATCGCACATACATATGTATCTCCATTTAAATGGAGGTAAAGCCGCTTTCTATGGCCACACAAAAGGCAAAGAAATAAATGTTTACTACTAGCAAGTTATTGTTGATTGAAATCAAGAGTCATAGGTTTACGGATATTTTTTGAAACTGTGATAACGTTGATGTAAATTAAGGTATTAATTTCAAGTGCATCATCTCGTGTAAAAAGATGTTGGACCATCAAACTATTCAGTCACAGGCAGTACAGGTAGAAAGATTTTTGAAAGGTAACAATTGTTTCTCTTGCATTCGCAGTTCTAGGATTAATAGTAATAGTATAGTAATAATAAATAGTAATCGCATTTCCATTAATCTTGTAAGTTTTAGCTATGAAAGATTATTATAAATGAATTATTAATCCATACCGAATAAAGATACCATTTGTGAGAATCTCACGCGAAGTTTAATTCAATTCTACACCGAACCCTTCCTTCTTCGATGGAATCATCGCCTGACATAAGAGAATCGCAATTACGATACATTTTAGAAACGTGTCTTCATTCCCTTTCATTAAATTTGTACGTGATATTTTTATTGCCACCGGCGTGTATTTTTATACATGTTCTTTAAGTAATCGTTAACGGTATCGTCGTTACCATCAATTTATTTTATGCAATCTTCATGTATACCTAATCGTATCATTTAAATCTCACTTTCATTTAATGTGCCATGTTGTCACATACAAGTATTTGTTTCAAGTGCTTCTCAATTGTTGTAGGAATTTAATGGTGACAAAATACTTTTAGTAGTGAACGCAAAAAAGATTGTAGAGCACTTACATGTATGTACACAGCGTGTTATTCGTGTACATGTCAAGATCTTTTCTGAACGCGCAGATAAGCACATGTATATGTATGTACATATATGTATACCTTACGTATAATATACAGATTATATTAATTCCATTCCACTGGATCAGGCTGTCTTATTGAAATAGTTCGAAATTGAACGAAAAGTCACAAGGCATATTTAAATGATTTCTTAATGCAGACACATTGCATAGTAATTAAATCTCCATTCATTGATTACTCTAAAACTGGGTCGTTTATGTTTTATATGTACACACACATACACACATCTATTTCTTGCCAGGAAATTAAAATCAATGCGAAATAATATAAAATTGCATAGAGTATACTCTTATAAATGATATAATTGACAGTAAATATTACATATCTAGACTTAGAATGTAATATTCAAATATATTAATACTGTTTCGATTAAACTTAACACGGTATTTCGAGATTTTAAACTATAATATTTATAAAATGTAAAAAATTGCAAACCATTACGTAATACCTCTAAACTTATAAACAATTTACGTTAACACATGATTCTTGAAGTCTTTAATTTTTGTACAGTGCGTAAAGCAACAAATGTAACTTAAATCATAATTTAATGAGATTTCTACCACCCGAAACTGTGCTCGATAAATGCATCATCGATGGTAAGTACAATTACGTCTAGTTTAATCCTGTGATGTGAAATTGCGTCGGACTACATTCGTTATTGAGCATGACTGTTATCATGCTCGTATTAAAACGAAAAAAAAAGTTCATCCTCCGACTTTCTTATAACTGTTTAATTTCTGATATAATGTGTGTTCAATAGTTTGGCACAAGTAGCATCATCTTGTTATACACAGCAGTGTGGAAAATAATTTTCCTGCAACACTGTTGTCTCACACCGAGTGCCCTTGCTCTTAACATATCTATGTTGCGACTTTTATCGTAACATAAAATTTGTAACTTGTAGTGTAAGTATCTGACCGTTTGCCTACTCTTCGGATGGTCTGTATACATCTAAAGACTATTTTTAATAGCATTAAATACTCCCTTTAACTATATCAACGCGTTTCCCTTCTTAAATAATCGTTAACTGCTGTAGGTCACTACTTATTGATTGTATGTGTTTTATACTTTGAAATATTTAAATAAGTATCGTATACCTAATTATTCAGATCATTGATAGCCTGTAAGATCCGCTTAACATGCCCTACTTTAGTAATACCAAGTTCCTTGAGATCTCTACGGGCTAATGTCAACAACTCCCTACCTCGTATATCGTGAGAAACGAACTTGTCTCTATATTCACCCAGCTGCAGGTGCTCTAGCCAGGTGCATACTTCTTGGACGCCCCACGTGGTAACTTGATCTCGAGCAGGATGTACTCCAGAATTACCTCCTGAACGCCTGAACTTTAACCAGAATAAACCTCTATGTCGATTCTTTTTATCTCCCTATATAAATAAAATAGAACTTATTACTACTCTGGAACCAGCGATCAAATGAAATGGAAAATTTGCTTTTATGATGCATTTGAGAAGCATTATCTGTCGCTATACTTGATACACAGAATATTCCAGAACTATAAGACAAACAAACGCGCAAGTCCAGACTTTATTTTGGAGATGCATGTATGTATATGTATATTCTTAGATCATAGAGAAACGCTTTCGCAAGAAATCTGCATGTTTCGTGAAATCCTACAATTTTGGCGGCAAGAAGTAGAAAATATTTCAAATCAAAGATTATACCTGCTCATCTGATGGCAAGTTTTGTAAATATACCAATCCTGTGCCTCCTTCGTCGAATGTACACTTTTTCAATTCTTGCTCCATACTAGCCAATGAGAAAGATAACTTGTTCTCTAAATCCTCTCGCAATTTCTGCATTATATAAATTCGATTATTAGCAGGAAATGGGGAATGTCAGAACAGATTAGTAAAATACAGGACACTTACCAAGTTGCATGCTTTATCTCTAAGTAATTCACACGAGTCTTCGTACAGTTGCCTTGCGCTTGACACCAATTCTGTTACCACCGGTCTCAAATTTATCTGTCGAAGAACATTTGACACACATTCATATCAAACATGCGCAGAACTTTAGCGATAATTAATACAAAACAAATCTAGTCACAATTTATATGAATATAAAAAGTTTGAGAACACAATTGTCGAGAAGAAGCGTGGCGTGGTACGTACTATTTAATTACACTACAAAGCAATCGAACAAATATACTAACCCCTTGTAAAATCTTCCCATCCGGATGTACTTGTTCAAGTGCCTGAGCTGTCCTCGCTGCAACTTGATATAAATCTGGCTCTAGACTCGGGTGGGATATAATCAGCAGTTTGACCCATTTAACCAAAGTCGTCACTACTTCAATGAATCCCAACAGGATGCACATCTCATCGGTGTTTAAGTGAGATGGTTTATTCTGTATTTGTAAATGTGGTTTAGGTTGTGATTGTAATTGTGCATTGCTTATACTAGACGACGATTGGGATATTGCATTGAGCGTATTGCGCTGTTTTTCCTCCCACGTTTTCAGAGATGTCTCAAGAGCCTGATTATACAAAATAAAATTTAAATCACACGTACACACGCATGTTACATTATTGATGTGTGAATTAATTATTTTATTTACCCTATTCCTGTACAGCATTTGCATACGATTTTTGTGTATAATTCGTATAATACCAGGCGGTTGAATCCAAGCTTCCCCGTCAACTTGTATAGGCACTCCTTCGTCACCCAAAATATTAATTTGAACCGTTTGACACTGTGCAATTCTGTGGTGCTGCAAATTGATGAGTCGAGACGCAGCCATCTGCACAGAACCAAATACAGCTACCACTTCTAATATGCGGTCATCAAAAGAAGGCGCCAAGAACAGGTCCCCTTCTTTCGTGCCTCCCCAGAAGTTTGTGCCACCCATAAAACTGTAAAGAACAATTCTTCTGGCTTACAAGGTTTATACAAATGTGTAGCTTCATCCTCGCATTTCTACCTTGGAATGTTTAGTACGACAATCCCTTGTAAAGAAGGTAATGGTATCCTTTGACCGTCACATTCTAATTGTACTCTTTGTTCAAGATTTTTATATGTTTTTTGTAACCATTGTTTGGATCCCAGCACACCGTACCACATGTAATTCTTTGCTCGCGATCGACATTTCTCCGGATGCTCTTCTCTCTTGTGATGGAAGTCGAGACTGATTTTCGCATCTATACCAATTCCAAAATAGTTGTTCATAACGCAACGTTCGAAGTAGCCTTCCCTGTAATGTTTTTTGTAAAACAGTTTAATTTATATACATACGTGTTACTAAGACTAGATTGATTGTGCGTTTTCACTGTGAATAGTTTAATTCTTCTATGCAAAATATGGAATACAGTCCATCGTTACATATACAGTCGAACCTCGATAACTTTGAGATTCGAGTTTTCGAGGTTCGACTGTATTATTGATTACGTTACACTAAACATTTTGTTTCTATTATTTGAGAATATTGTTAAAAGTAATTCTTGAGCAGATAGAATGGAAATGTTTAAGACAATTATTCTCTCAAGAATATTACAAAAAGATTACACAGCTTTGCGAATAGCAGAAGTACTGTGTAAGCGTAAAATCAGCCAATAGAATACACGAACTTACATTAAAGTTTCATCAGGATCCATTAATGGTGATACTGCAGCACAAAGTGCATCGGCATTCGCAAGTAATGCCTGACTAATTAAACCTGTTCCACCGCTGACATCTACAGAAACATTAAATACTTTGAGTAAAATATTAATAACTTAATTGATATATACTACACATTAATTTCTTTCACATCATGATTTCACTTTGAGGAAACCTTTACTTACTGGGCCACATGGGTAATCGAACCAAAGGGTTGATAATGGGAAGCTTTTTAGCATCTTCGGTCCTATCCACGGATTTTGTCCTTTCATGACGTAAACTCATATTAGAACCGCCAAATCTTGCAGCTGTAGCAGCTAAAGAGACTATTTCCGACGCCTTCAACAAACTCCCACTGCTAATTCGACGAGTTGCTTGAGGAGAGAAACCCGATTCCGGTAGTTCTACACTTACTAATTATATATAAAATTAATTAGTTACTTAGTTATAAAATCGAAGAAATGCTTTATAAACAATTTGTAGGATAAATTTCAGAGGAGAACGACAGCCCCCATAAATGTAAAATATTAGCACAATAAAGGAATAAGGAAAAAAATACAAAACACATTACTTTACGTGTAAATATATACACTTTAACATGTACAAAATGGACTTACATTTTTCCATACTTTCGCCATTGTGCCGTCCGAAGTAAGGACTCATCTTATACCCTGCTTCTGAATCATGCTGACTTTCAATAGACATCGATGGACTAGGAGGATTGATTATAACACTTATCATAGGTGGAAAATTATTAGGTTTCTCGTTTGTTGGAGTAGCTTCTGAAGAACCCGTGAAACAGCATACAGGACTTAATAAATCAGACGCTTTGCTATCTTGAGAGTCTTTAGGTCTCGTAATCTCAGTTGTATTCTGCCCGAAGGATCCTATTTTGTGCTTGATTTTATTCTATGGAAGATAAACAAAATGATGAACATGGAATATTTTATGAAACTGTCCGCAGAAGGTACTAGCTATATTAAGTTTACCTCTTGCTCTATAACAGTAGAATTCTTGGTTTGCTTCTTAAACGATCGTCGAGCAATATCATTGCCTTCCACAAATTGAGCTAAACTGCAATATTTCTCTGGTTTCTCTACACGTTCGGATTCCAAACACTCTCTTACAGAATCGTATTTCTCTCCAATCATTGTGCTAATTAAATCCTGACCAAGAGAGCTCAAGTCGTCAACTAAGCTTTCAGAATTTTGCACTTCGCTAGTCAGCATATCCGAATTATCCGGCGAATCAATATGTCCAATTTCAGAGCTATCAGATCTTTTCGTAGAATCAAATATGTCGCTACCTATACGCGCTGAAACAAACCGCGCAAGTTACAAGGTGGCACGAATAAATTAATTATGAATTGTATAATATAATGTATAAATAATGCACGTACCAATCTCACTTTCACTATTTCGTATTACGTAACTCTTGAAATCCAAAGTGTCGGAGACAATACTATCCATACTGACGATGCTATTACTGCAGCTACCTCTATTCGTATCCATTTTAGTTCTGCTTTCAAACTTTTGATCGAGTTCTGGAGATACGTATCTAGATTGGACAGAATCTGTATCCGGAGACATAATTGTATCTTGCATGGTAGCGTCGTCTGACGGTGTACTTGTATCGAAGTTGGTTCTTGAAACAAGTGTTTGAAATTCCGAAGATTCTATGTTATTAGATTCAGTTGACTGTTGCTCGTTAAACACATGAATTTCGGTTTCTTGCTGATTGTTGTCTTGCGAATTAAACAGGCTGCAACAAGGAAAAAGTAAATCTACAACTTTTCGATATTTTCTACGACATTAAGACCGTCGCGCATTTTGGCGAAACGCAGTGAAGAAAATCAAAGGAATTAATAATAATTAATTAATTATTTCAGAAGCAAACGACAATCAAAAGAGGATGCATTTATACATATAATTTTCTATATTAATCGCAGTAATTATTTTAAACTGTGCACTAAATTACCCACCTGTGCGGTAAATTTTCACTATTTCGTCTACTGTCAGCGAAACCATCAGGAGCGGGTAATGTTAATAGCTCCTCGGCTTGAGAATCTCTTCTGAGATCAGGTATTGGACTTAAAGATGCCACGTTAGGAGTAGGACTGATATTAACTGTTGAATCCTCTGTGCTTTTTACAGATTCTAATAATGGTTCCATAGATAAGCTTTCAATGTGGTCCACTTTTAAACCGGGAATATCCATTTGTTGTTTCTTATCTGGGACGTATTTATTTATTACAAGTACTTCTCGAGATAAATTTTTTTTAATAAATACTTTAAGAGACCGTTATCGTAAACTTACTTGATACAGAATTCAGTATTGTAATATCATCCAGCGACATTGGTACATTTGTTGTTTTAGCAGCATGTTTCGCATCTGCATCAATCACAGCCACTTGCGAATACTCGACAAGGTGTCTTATAATTCTTTTTAAACTGTTTGCTCTACAGTGAAGTAAAAACAATTAAAGATATTTAATATCGTTTATGTTCTATTAGTACTTGGAATATCTTTATACAAATAATCGTGCAATGTACCTTGACATTACAATTTCTTTTTCTATGAAACGTGTTCTTTGAACTCTCTTTAAATTCGTTATATCTTTCTCTGGCTTCTCCAACACCCCTTTCTCGCAAATGTCAGGTGAAACAGACACTTCGGTATTTAAAGTAATGTTATCCAGATCACGCACATGTTCAGCCAAGTAACTTTCTTCTTTGCATAACGTTTGCAATAACAAATCAAGCTTTTGCTGGAGCTTGTTACAGTGTTCCTCCATTTGTTGGTCCTCTGAGTTTATATTTTCCATTATATACGCTGCAAAATCTTTTACCGTGTCGCACAGAATTCTGCGATCAAAAAGTCTTGTTGAATAATCGTTATTTGTCAATTTACGAATATTTCTGATGATCTTGTGTACAGTACTTGTAAAGAAAATATAAATCTATATCCGTATAGAATACTTACTTAATGCTAGGTAAAACCACATTATCCTGATCCGACTGTAAAATGTTTGTTATGTGAGCGATAACATTGTTTTCGTATTGATGGGCAACGTTGGACTTTAAAGTTGTATCGGATCGACTTAAGGAAGTTTTATGGCATGGCAACGATATGCTACGTTCAAAAGTCATAATACTCCATCGGTCGAGCATTTTTGTTCCTGCCTTTTCGTATTTCTCCAACAACTGGGGCAAGTGGGCGTCGTCGTCACAAGAAGCCCCCCAACCTAATACACGTGCCAGATCATTCCCAGTTCCCAAAGGCAGGACTCCAACTTGGCACTGCTTCTATTTCAAATTTCCAAGCAATAAATAATGGTGTTAAGGGTGGTAAGGTGCATGCATTAAAAGCCGCTAATAGTTATCAAAGCGCCAAAGTTCGTGTAATTATTTACTGTCACTACAAGATCCATTACTTTAACCATATTTAGAAAGTGAAAGAAAAACTCTAGCTGTTATTAGAAAATTATGCGGATTAGCTACAGAAACTTATAGAAGGGAATTGTATTTTTAAATGTATGGATTTTGTAGTCATTACAGAACATACGTTGCGAATAAGCAGAGCAATATGTACATACATAAAAAGAAGTTTGTTTCTGACAATATAAATATTAAGATCAAATACGATTGTTCTTAGAAAGTACTGTATATTAAGTTATTGTATAAGATTTGTTAATTTCCTTTTAAAAGTACGAATTAGAAAACTTTTAGAAAACTAGCTTTATACGTGCTATCTACAAAGTATAAAGAGAGCTAAGTTAAAGTAATTTTATCAACTTTCCCTTCACATTAATACAATCTGTATTTCGATTAATATTAGAATTTCTCTTTAATCCCTTCTTCCTCTTTCTCAAATTACTATCGCTCTAAATTATTATTACAAGTGGACCTTGTAACGAATTATTATAAAACCTCATCGCGTGAATTCGGTATGATAATACAGGAGCAATTAGAATGTTATCGCATTGCGACATCATCTCCACTTACGCAAGACAAAATAGGTATTTGCTTTCAACCACTCATGTTTGCATTTTAATTACATCGCTAACAATAAATTTATTATACTTTGAAGTTATAATTTCAGTTATAAAGTAAATATACCTTTATATATTTCTGAAGATGAGCCAACTTCTTTGTACGAATTGCGTGGCAGTATTTTTTACATCAGAGTGCTTCATAGCTTCTGATGAGAGTCTAGATCGCAGACTCTCTTTACACCATGAAATTTAAATTCAAATCATTCCACTAACGTGCCATGTATGTCAGCAACCAAGATGTGACGAAGGTTTATTTCAATAAATTAAATAACATTCTACAAGTCAGAGTATCTATATAGGGTGGCCAGGAATAAGAGAGAAATATTCAGACGGTGACTTCAACACATCTAAGCGATAAATAAAATTCATATAAACATATGTCCTATTCGACTTTGTTTTCGAACTGTAGCGAATTTTAGATCGCCTATTGACAGTGTCGAAACTCTTCGTGAAAGAATTGAGCAAGGTTTTCAGCAGATCCGAGCGAAAGCTGGACATATGGAGAATAAAAGTCGTTGAAACTTAGTTATGAAACTAAGCAGATAGAGTTTGTTGAATATCAAATTCCCTATAGTTTGAAAACAAAATCAAATAAGGCATACGGTTACATGAATTTTGTTTATTATTTACATATGCTGAAGTCACACTTGATATTTCCCACTTACTTTGGGACACCCTGTATACATATGCGTATACACTTTACGTTCTGTACAAGCTTTCTACCGACTGATAAATTTTCTAGTACAAATTCCTTTATTATTATAATTTATATAAATCATTATTTGTGCTGTGTATAGAATAATCAATAGAATAATCAAGAAAGAATTAGAGAACATTATTTTATAGAATTGTAAATAAGAAACAATAATAATATAATATTTAAATATTCACAATATTCTAAAACGATAAATATTCACATCCAGGAATTCTTAAGAAATGCGTGCTTAATTTACACTTACCATCTACAAATAAAGTTAATGAAGCTTCACGCATATAAAGAATCCTAATGCACAAACACCAGTATCATCTGAAATAAAATTAGAAAAGAGACACGCCATGCTGTTTAAAATATTCAAGCTTTTCATAATCACTTACTTAGACCTTCTGTGAAATTTACAAATCATCCCTTCAAGTAACTTTAGATTAATCTGACCCAATACAAAGTACATACATACGTACATGGAGCTGAACTTACTTATACTATGCAGCAAGAAAATTCTTGTAAGAGTATAGCTCCTTTCAAGAGATGTCAGACAAGTATTTACGCTTGACATCATCAAGTACCCAAATTTTTATTACACACTTCGCAGCTCTTTTATCATTTTTATCTACATCATAATAAGTTTTAAAATAGTTATTCTTTCCTAACACTTTTTATCGAAGCTAATTTACTCCTAATCCATTAACTATGTATATTGCGCCAAATTGAAACGCAACTCATAAATACATGCAATAGCTAAAAGTAATTATTTTCTTTATCTTTTTCCATGTTGATTAAATATGACCATGTAATTAACGACACGATCGAATGATTGGAACTGAACTACATATTATTATGTAAGAAATAAAGGTACTTGGTAGCTGATTTTGTGACCGAACAATTAAATTTCTACAGAAGGGCTAAGAGAATTGAGTAGACTTTGTAAGAGTATTCTAGCATATATTACGGTAAGATATTATGAGATTCTAAATAATAATGAAAAGGTGCAGACATGCGATATACATATAATAAATAGGGAAATAAATTTCATTTTGAGTATGTGTCACCTTAATTACGTTTCTCCAAATATAACATTGTACGCTACCTAAATGTGTTTGTACTTGTATTCAATGTTGGTGCACACACGTATGTGCGTATGCGAACGTAGTCTAATCTTAATAATTCTATGGAGCATTACAATTTCTGCACAACACAATCATATTTAAGGTAAACCTATGTATATACACTACATAGTGAAAAGTTCAGACTCATGCAATTAGCTAATATTTACAAAACAGAAGATCAATCGAATTTTGAATTTTTACTTACATGCATTCCTAAACGATCGATCTCGGAAAGAACCCAACCAACGGAGCCATCTCCGCTGCACACCAAAATCCGAAATGGGTCGAAGTGGCGAAACAATCTCAACCTATATGCAACGAATTACTAATAAGTATCATTCGAAGAGCCTTGAATTTCATAAAATTTGAGATAGCAGAAATTTTACCCCGGCCCTGGTCCTCCTTTTATAAGGTCAAATACTTGTGCTGGATTTAATAATTGTTTAAATCTTCTAAGAAATTTAACACCTTGATTGTCACCAGATTTACTATTTACAAATACTAGAAGTGGACTGCACCCGGTAGGTCTAATAGCTTCCCAAGCTTCGTCACTACCTATCGGGCATAAATGTGCGCTTTTTAAAATTAATCTTAAATACGTATAAGAATATGGCACCGCGAAACTACTTGGTAACGGAATTTATATCGTCAATGCTTTACAAGCGCAAAAGCTTAAATGGAAAATATTGGGTAGATGCGCATATTAAGGGTGGCTCATATTTACTCTGAATTTTAGCTTTGCAAAAATATCGAAGATATAGACATCAGAAGTGTCTATAATCTGTCTAATCTAAATTTCTATATCTTTGATATTTTTGCGAATTTCGGTGCCAAATCTTCAGGAAACATTCGTGACATTTCAATCACTGAAAATATGGAAAAAACAATTTTTTATCTTTTTGGCATATCTCCTCGAAAATTAAATTACAATTTTTTTCTTCGCCTTTGTAAATAAAAAGTGTTCGAGGAGGATTTAAACTTTCAAAATATGAAGAAAAAAATTTCCAATTTTTGGGATTTATTTGAAACCGTTTGTCGCACGGGAAAATGTAAAGTAAAAATTCAAAAGTCGAAAATACTAGCCACCCTAGTGTATCTTGTATCTACATGGAAGCATCGAGAAATTGTGGGAAACAATGGAATGCTGGGAATGTTACAAAAGTCTTGTAAATAATGTTACCTATACTATGCAACGCTGTAGGAGGAACTACGCTCAATTTAGCTGGTCCTAATAGACATTTAACGCTTATGGCAGGTCTACATGCTGTGTGTACCGTAGCTCTACACCATAAACATCTCCAATCTTGAAGCCTACATGATAGACAGAAGATAATGAATACAGATTATAAACACTAAGTAATATATAATCCCTACACCACAATTTCATACCTGAGCACAGAGCCACAAGTTTTGTCGCACACCAAACATTTTGAGGATACTGGTAAGTTGCCTTCCATCCATTGATGCGGCATGGTAATGTTCTAAACAAAAAATATAAATTGTCCATGTAATCATTACCTTTCTATACAATGAAATTGACATAATGAATCGCTCTTGCTGTAACATAACAAGTGTCAATTATTTATAACTTACTGAATCTATGCAACATATCCAACTAATACCAAATAATAGGACACAAATTTGTACCTCGTTATGAATTGCATTGAAGTTATTTTTATATAGACTAGTCAAAGCGGATGTAAAGTACAGTCGAACCTCGATAACTCGAATCACATGGGAAGGGAATAAATCATCGAATTATAGAGGTTTCTGCTTATCGAAAATTCGACTTATAGAGACTTTGTACGACTGTTAATTTTTCGACTTGTGAAGCTGTAAAGCTAGACAAATTCAAGTTTTAAAGGTCAATTGTTTATTGTATACTTATAATCAAATATACCTAGAACTTGTGTATTACATACATAAAAATAATTATGAAACACATTTTATACTCAAAATATTACTCTTTACTACAAATTAAAAAATATTGTGATTTTGCTTTGTGCTAGTCTTTTAGTGTATTGTAAATCGATAGCATTTTTAATCGTGAATAATGCATAGAAAATATTTTTCTCAATATTTTGAGATCTTTCTACGAAATTTCGTAATACGTATGTAGAAGTAAACTTTGACTGGTACAGGTCGGAGTTCTTCTAAGTTTAAGTTGTAGAGGTGTTTACAGTGGAGCCGAAGGGAATAAAGAAAATTTTCGTCTTATAGTGGTTTTCAAGTTATCGAGATTCGACTGTATTATATTCCTCAGAAGTCAGTATATCTTAAGAAAATGCAGTTTCAACAAATCTTGTACACATACCCCATCTTGGTCCTCAATAATGTCCTTGCCAATAGATGCCAATGTGGTCCATTTGCAATTATTTATTGCTTTAATGCTACATCGTTTGTGAATCTTATATTTACATATTTCGCAGCTCAAACCATGAGAAGTAACACCTACAATAATAGTATTTAATCCCTAATATTAAATTTAATTCCTAGTCTTATATTCCTCATAAATACTGAATTACAAAAGATTTAACAATCCAGTAAAAAATTAACAAGTCCCTTTCTACTGTGCGTGTTGGTTATTCAAACAAAAATATGTAGTTACCATAAAGAGCATCTCTGCAAACATTACAGTATGTTGGTCTTGCGTGACTTGTTGCGTACCAGTTATGATTACCAGTAAGCATTTCGGTGATTCCAGCATCCGTTTGAGGATGATTCTCCGCCACTGCTCTTAATGAACTCAGCCAATCCTCCATTTCTTGTCTACTTTCGCCACAGAGAACCAGAGATCGGAATGGAGTTATCACCTATCAAGAAAAATCCCATCCGATATTAGAAAACAAACCCTTGGAGTCTGATTTTGGTAACTTAGTAGAATCAAAAGAGAAACAGTATCTTAGGAATGAAGAAGTTGAAGGTACAGAACTTTAACATTTACTTTTCATTAAACTGCAACAGAGCATCACTGTGTCGTAAAATAATTTAGCCGACTTTGTCTTATAGTTTGTATTACTTGCCTCCAGATCTATAAACCTTAACATATACTATAAAAGTAAACGGAAGCATCAATGCTCGCAAATATTATCAACATCTTAAAAAATTAATATGTGTAAATATAAGCATTAGTATGAATAGATAAATTTTATTTATAAATCTCTCTCCACCATGAACTTGTGTTTACGCTAAAATACTCATCGTAAATTAACACCGGCGAGAGAGGGAGATAATAGTAGCATTGCTATCCAATGCGCCATGTACTAATCACAACATTTCTACAGAAAAATCAAAATTACAAGTATGAGACCACTTTATGTAAGGTCAGAGTATTTATAAAAATCTGAAAGTGACTTCTATCATTCTTCGATATATCGAGTCAACGAATACAAGATATATTAAACGTATTTACATTAAAAATAAAATATCAGATAATTTCGGAGAAATAACCTTGTAGATGTACATATGTGTGTGTGTTGATGGCGTAAAGTGAAATATTACCTTGAATCGAGAACGGGTTCTCTGTTGCTTTGGTGACATTTGAATTGCAATCTCAGACACATTTGAAGCCGTATGCTTTGCACGTATCCCGAATAACTGCGAGCGTTACATTGGAACGATGGGAATTGACAATCGGGGATGCGAAGAGTATCATAGCAAAGTGCGTCGGGCATCGGAATAACCGAAGTGGTGGCTGTGTGCGCGGTGCTCTTTTCTTCTCCTTTATGCCATTGCTATGTCCTATTTTCCATGGCGCATGTCATGTCACCTCGTTTATAAATAAATGTCTAAACGAAAGAGACGCGCATTGTTGTAGAACCTTTATTCCACGCATCGCTCCCTTCGCTCTGCATATTTATCCAGCCTCCACTTGCCACCCGCAACCACGCCGAAAACGCGATACGTAATCGTAAAAGGCGCAGAACGAGAACCACGTATGCACACACGCGCGCACCAAATTCTTAGGGAACGTCCACTCAAAACAGGGGTTGAATGGTTGAATTGTGCCGATATATCTACATGCACGACATATGTATGTGCATATGCGCGTATATTTAGTTTCAGATATTGATTATATAATTAAGCGAGACTTCAAAAGGCAGAGCACTTGCTAATTAGCAAACGTAAGGTTTATTACTTCTGCTCGACAGATTATGTACTATATTTTCGATTGCCTACAATATTGAAATTTCGAGAAATTGGAAAGTAATAATACAGCATAAGAGAAGATATGGGAGATTTGTCAGTATATTGTAGAATATATAGTTTCACGGATTTATAGGATGTTTTTAAAAAGAAAATTATGTATTTGGCAGCTTAACCAAGTATTTAGCTCGAATAGGAAAACATGTGTAGCGGGAGAAATTTAAAACTTTCGGCTATTGGCAAGCGAGTGGATAAATAAGTGAAATGTATACGTATAAATATGTGAATATACATAGCTTTTATGTATACATAGTACGACTTGAAATGGTGTTTTGAACTATCCAAGTTCCATGTGGATATTTTTAGAGAAATGAAAATTAAAAAGTAACTTCGGTAAAAGAGCGCTCCTCTTAATTCTCTCACGCTCCGACGATGACGCTAGCATCGCTCACCTTGGCTACCCTTATGCAGCATTCGCATGTAGATTCGTAATCGCGATAAAAATTGTCAAACATTGTAACGATTTTCAGGCACACTCACACAGAGCAAATTAAAATAACATATTCGTACGTTTATTTACACAGGCGTATAAACAAATGAATCAATAAATCTTTCCAAAGTGTTATTTACAACAATGGCTAACGCTGTAAAGCTGAGCTACAACGTAACAAATTTTCAATCTGAATGATTGTTATAAATTTATTTTGTTCTGAGTCTATATTACTCTGTGCGAGCATCCGTACGATAAACAATATCACCGTTTCAATAACTTACGCTATATTATGAGGGTAGTAATTTAATTACATGTAGTTTGAAAAAAATTGTAATATTTTCACTATTACATATTTGCAAATAATTAATCGATAACAATATTCATTGGTGGGATGAAAATTTGTCGCGAAGTAGAATGAAACGATCGCGGTGATATAAAGTGGCATTCTAAATGAGGATTTCGCAATAAATCAGCTAGGTATACTATTGGTTATCGGCGTAACGCAACGCACAGTTGAGTGAGCTAGCTGTGTTGAATCTGTGATCACTTGGTTCAAGGGAAAAGATTAGAAATTAATCAGAGCCGTGTATATGGTTAAATTTCTCGGTAGATAGTTAGTAATTACTGTGTTATAATATTGTAATTAATTAATAGAAGACATAATAATGATTTTGTTAGAAATACACAATAGGATACTAGAAGAGACGTTAACTAACAAAATAAAGAATGCTTTATCGGGGTAAGTGAAATGCTTTCATTTCTGCAACATCAGATATTTTATGCTTCCGATGTAAAGTCAGCGATTGCAAGGGCGGTGTCCGTTTTAAATATTAGCAGTGTTTGCTTTAGCAGAAGACGGAACGTTCTCTTCGACGTCCACGCGCGATATAAACGTCTTCCTAAGTTTAAAGGAATTATTTTAAAGTCAACCTCATTTGTTTGTCTTATGTCAAATATTCTTTTTTTATGCAACGTGTAATATCCACGATGCTTGATCTTGAGAATTTTATCAAAGCTGTCTTAATGATAGAAGTCGAGAAATTGTTGCGTGCAATGAATATCTAATTAAAATATACGTCTTCTACGATCTTACAATATTATTAATCATTTATTTCCTCTTTATTTCTCATTTTATGTGTCCTGCGAGTTTAGCATTTAATATATTTAAGGTGTGTTTTCTTTGTAGTAACAAACCAGAATCTACAGACGTTGTTATACCAGATTTCGATGGAGTTTTGTTTCACATTTCTAATTTAAGTGGTGACAAGTCGAAAATTAGAGTAAGTGTACAAGAGTTGCTTTTCAAGTGCAGCAAACTATCTTTAAGCTCAACTATCTTTGCGTAACAACAAAGATCACATTCTGTTTATTCTCTCACATTTTTAATGCTTTATTGGCTGCATGTTATGCATGTTGACCTCAAATTCATAAATTGTTTGTAAGTTCGCGATTTCTGGATTTTAACGTAGCCTAATAGGCTATATACTACTGTGCGTTGACAGGAAGATGGTCCTTGGAATCGCACAAGGGCAAGAAGGTTTCTTCACTCGTATTGTCCGTTTCTCATTCGCTCCATTTACATTCATCTATGTTATCGTATTGGCCAATAGAGACACAACGTGTGCCCTACAATATTTTGTAAACGCACAGTACTAGATTTACAAATAATAGGAAATGAAACTCACAATTTTAAATATATAAGAGCAGCTGATAATGCATTAAAATAAAAGTTCATAAGGGAAACTTTATTTTGCTATTTCTTTCTTCTGAATTTTAACATACACCTTCATATTCTAGTAATACATTGCATTTTTTGCAGATAAGTATTTTACTCAAATTTTATAAACAATTACAAGAACACGGGGCTGATGAGCTACTTAAACGCGAATATGGCACTTACCTTATAGATCCCGAGAATGGTACAGTTTTGTTAACGTTATCAAGGATTTCATTATTATACAGTGATGGTAATATTTTATTTAATCAATTCGTCTGTATCTTTCTTAGGCTACAGTGTGTCCGTATTGATAGATCTGGAGAATTTACCAGAAGATTGGGAAGCATTAGTTAAAAAAATTGCATTACTAAAAAGACATTGTTTTGCCAGTGTTTTTGAAAAGTATTTTGATTTCCAAGAAGAATATTGCACAGAGCTGCAGAAAAGGGCGGTCATTCAGTATAGAGATGAAGAAACGATGTAAGACTTTCACCTTTGTTCTGCGGCGATATTCTATAATGCAACTAACAAACTTGTTAATATACCGATTCTTTGTATTAAGGTATGTCGAAGCCAAAAGTGATAGAGTGACAGTGGTGTTTAGCACAGTATTCAAAGATGAAGACGACATGGTTATTGGGAAATTATTTTTACAAGAATTAAAGGAAGGTAGACGCGCCAGTCATACAGCTCCACAAGTTCTATTCAATCACCGCGAGCCACCGTTAGAGTTACAGGATTCCATGGCAGCAGTTGGAGACTGCATTGGATACATTACATTCGGTAAATGTTCTTTAAATCTTGTCTAGCTTCACAGATAAACAAAAGTACACTACTTATTTATCTATTTATCTTGTTTCTAGTATTGTTTCCACGTCACACGAACAGAGAAGCTCGCGATAATACCATTGACTTGATACACATGTTTAGAAATTACTTGCACTATCATATCAAGTGTAGTAAAGTTTATATTCACTCGAGAATGCGTACCAAAACGACAGACTTCTTGAAAGTATTGAATCGAGCAAGATCCGAGTCTAAAACCACCGAAAAGAAAACCATTACGTAAGTTTCCTTTCTCCTCTTAGAAACCCTTGACGCATCCTATCGGAATAGTATATTTAAAAAAGTCTCATATCTTGCAGGGGTCGAACATTCATCAGGAAGGAATGAGTGCAAATGTAAAGGTACATTCCTCTAACGTTGTTTCAATAAAAGATAAATGACAAAGCTCTCGTTTATCTTATAGAAGTTCTTTGATCTTCCAACGCGAAGAATATTCTTTGTAACGGAAGATCCTAACTCGTAAGATTAACGAGTCGAGAGCTTTTAAACTTCGAGTCTTACAACTCATTGTCTTTGAACAGTACAATGTTCTTTAGAAAAATCTATATCGCTGCAGACACATTTAAAATGTTACGTGTACAGCAACAAAACGCATGATTAAAAAGTCATTTTATATTAAAGTTCTTAAATTAATGCTACAAGAATGCATAGTCTCTAAAGAAATCAGGGAATATATAGTCTGTTCGTGAGCGAAGTTAAGGAGCATTTTCTGTTTTACTGTTTCTCTATGTAAAAAAAAAACGATGTTAACGACATTAATATTGATTTCTATCGATCAAACCATGTACAACTGCATGTTCTACTTTTTAACATCCTTCGCGTTATATAATTTTCATGAAAATCGTCTCTTTTCTATCCGAGCCCATGTACAACGAGAAATGATTAAAATGTGAAGAACCGCGTGGGCTCTATGAAATAATATACTATTGTATCATTTGTATGTTTAACATAGCATTGTGTTTTTTCATAAATTATTTTTATTGTCTATACTCTCTTATTAACGTCTAATTATTGTAAGATAATAAAAAGTATTAATTCTACATAATAGATTAAATAATTATACAACCTTTTGTTTATATTAATCGGAAATATTTATCCAGCAATTGTGGGAATTAGCATTATTGATTTAGAAATCAAATTAGCAAGTGGACACAAGGGTTTGGGAAACAGGATTGAGGTGCAAACTAGGGAGTGCCAGACACGAGCTTTCATTAATAACCACGCCCTTTTATTTAGTACTGACACAAGGAACATGTGTCCTTAGAGCTTCAGTTCCAAGTTTCCCCTCATAGACAGAATACCCCATTATATTATTTCTTAAACTTCTATGTAATTACTGTTTCCATGATTAAATGAAGATTTAAGTTTATCGAAATTCCTGCTACACTTTTCAAGACGTGAGTATTAAACATTAATGTGAAACTTATCTGCCATAATTGAAAACATTATTTATACATATTTAGTTCGCAATATCATCTGCACACCTGTATGAATTTTTGTCAGCGAAGTGTATCGTAGATATGTTTAGCCGCAAAGTAAAATTTATGTAATCTTACGTAGCTTTCGTTTGTGTAAATTCATTTAAGAGGAATATTATCTATAGAATTATGTACAGTATAAAGTATGATTGTATACAATTAATGTAAGATGATCGAATAACTACAGAACGATTTAAAATTGAATGGATTTCATTTCAATCTACGAAAAGGAATTTTCTCTTCGGATCTATTCGAACAACTAACAATTTTCAGTCGTTGCGTTACGAAGGAAATGGATGACTCAACTATCGCATCAATTTTACCTTCGTCCTCTTTCTCACCATGCTCACCCAACGAAGTAGCTATACGTCCAGGGGACTGTGTCGAAGGTGGTGTCGAAGAATGGTTGGAAGACGAAGCATTACCAGGGTTTCGTGTTTGGCAGCTCGCTGGCATAATTCTTTCAGTCTTGCTTAGTATACTAATCGGACTGTGCTGTTGCATCCGATTTAGGATACCACGAACAAAGCAAGAAATAGAGGCTGACTATATACGGAAAAAGATAACGAAAAGCTTTAGGCAGGAATTATCTAAAATTAGTAACGTAGAGATGGACGACATGGATTTAAAGAAAGGTAAAAACGTTCGGTTCTAAATGGAGTTCTAATATATTTCCACTTTTATTATTTCAGTTAGTTCTAATACATGTATTTCTCTCGTTTTGATATTAGCATTGAATAAAATCCAAATCAAGTTTGACACGGAGACGCACGAGGTACAGAAAGAGCATCAGGAACCGACACGCAAATGTATACAACATGGATTACGATCAAGATTCAATGCAATGTTTAGAGGCATTCAGTTTACGAAACACGCGCATACTCAAGCTGACGATATAATTTGATAAATTTACAGATAATTTGTACAACGACAGGGATAAAATTAACAAATGTAATTAGTCACGGATACCTTTATTAGCTTTACCAAACATTAGTACTGTTCCTCGATTGAAATTCTTAGTTAAGTTACATTTAGCGCGATATAATTTAAGAAACACAGCACATCGAACAGAATGAGTAAGATCTACACAGTGTTAATTGACTAAATATAATCTTTATTTTGTTAGTATAATACAGAAATTAAGTTTCACTTCGCATGCAACAATAATCTATAGCAAAGGATAATATACCTTGGAAAGCACTTAATGAGACTACAATGTACATTACCTACCGCGTCACGTTTTATTTACTTATATTTATTATTCAATTTTTTTTTTCATTTAATATTATATTATTAAATGGTTAGTATTGTTAAAGATGCTGACCTTTTCCACTATTATTGAATAAAATTAATCTGTACAAATTATATATACAATGTAAATGAATCTCTGTGGATGAGAGAAAGAAATCACAGTACAAGCTTTATGTAATTAGTAATGATTAAAGACCATACTACTGCATTTGCTTTTAAATGACGTTGAATTATTCTTAATCATTCTTAAATACGAAGTTAAATCTTATAAGAAACAAATGTTTTTTTTAGATAAGTCACATTTCTTATTGTCTCTCCCTCTGTCTCTCTTTCTCCCCCTGTTATTAGAAAAGAAGCGAAACATTTTCACTGTTTACTGCACACTTCCGATACTTGTGAATTTGAAATAATACCTACACCCTTGGAAATATTGTGAAATGAAACACAATGGGATGCAAATATTTATAAAAAATATTTATTACTCGAGAAATATAAAACAAGTAGTATAATTGCAGAACTAAATCAAACGTAAGCACGCAACTGGGCTCACTTTCACAAAGAGAGTATCTTGGTGATAAGAAACAGGAAAAAAGAAGAGATAAGAAAAGTCAATGCTCCTTGAAAATATGTGTGAGAACTGAATAACATACGAACTTAATAAACTTTTAAAATTCATCTTTATAAAACTTTCAGCCATATAGAATCTTCGTGAGTATAGTCTATATTAAATAATATTATTTCTCACAGAGAAATAGAAGTTTTAGAGGAGACATGATTTGTCATACACACATCATTTGCACGTAACACGTTACACGCACGCATATAGGAATGATTCAATTAATCATAGTACCTTAACTACCGTAATGCTCCTTCCATCTCATAAAATCAATCTAAATTAATCACATAAGGAAATCGACATGAGGTTTATAAAGGATTAATCTAAATTCTTAACATTGTACAACACCAACTGGTATATTATTTTTCATATTTTTAATAATATCACATAGAGTAGTTGTTCACACGGAATATTGTAATTAAGTTTTGATGTACGCATTAAAAAGTCTAATACCTTTCAAAGCTTGTATGGATCAATAAGTACCAAATAATGCATTAAATTTAAGAAAATATGTAGTTGCTCATTTAAATGTTTCGATAAGATGTTCAAATAATTCTTTGTCTCCCGTTCCTGCTATATTTTTGCAAATATGTATATAAATATGTATATATATTTGCAAATAGATGTACAGTTTTTAGAAAACTTAATTTATGGTAAAGGCATCGATTTAGTAACGTCGGAATAAAATCGAATGCGTCTCGTTAGATCCATACTGTAGCTTTATTTTTTGATTTTGCTAGAGAATGAATGCCTAGGATTATTGCTACAAGTAGACAAATTTTTAAGACAACTCTCCGTACGGAGGGAAAGGTACTTGTCTCTACTCGTAAGTTAGCAAAGTTTAGAAGAAACTTTGTGGACTAGAGAATCAGACAGAATCGTAATGTACAATATAGACTATTTTAAAAGGATTCGAAGTCATTGTACATTGTGCAAAATGTTTCCATACAGCGAAGGAGAACTACTTATGCCATTTTTTATTTTTCTTTTTAAAATCTACCTGCATGCGTTCTCTCTGTACGATCCTATCGGTAGTAATAAATGGGGCATAGACTGATTGACATACAAGTGTAACGATGACAGGACACACCTCTAATTGATGAAGGCTGGGAACTCACTACGAGGTAAGAGGTTTTCATAGAGCTCGACCAAATAGCATTGAATTGCGCTACAAGACCACCAGCAGCAACCGCGACTAAATGGCCATTTAAGCGTACCTTCACGAGATTTTATTTCTCCACCATGAGAATTTCATTTTCGGACTTAAATACTGAAAGCTGACCACCGTCTGAGGTATCAGAGATAAGATTGGTAAAAAACTTCCGCAGCTGCGACTTTTTGGCTCGTCGTCTAATGGCTCTGTTACAGTTTCGCTCATAATGTTATGATGAGGCGTTGAATATGGATATGGCGTTGACAGTGGATTACAAGTAATATGTACCTCCCCCGTGTTCCATTTATTATTCGCATCGTCCGAGTCTTTTCCCCGCGTCGTGTCAGAGTGGCACGTGAAAGGTACCTTTGCATCTGTGGAGGTGATGGAACAATTAGAAATATTGATTATACGAGTATCCAATGTCAAGTCGATACTGTTACAATGATTCGCCGCAACGTTATCTATCGTAGAGTTTGACAGATTCATTGACTTTAAGGATGCTTTTCTATAAACTTTCGACCGCGCAAGGGGTTTAATTGTCAATTGCGGCGACGATACAGATCGCACGGAGTAGGAATTAGTGTCTCTATTAATATCCGTGTGATTCTGCATAGAGTGGCAATCGTAACTTTTTGTATTTAAACACTTATATTTTACGGACACATTAGGATTGTTGGATCGAGGTGTGGATGTAATTGAGCTCGTGGGTGTTGTAGCATTTGACACACTTTCTCCTCGGGTGGTTATAGAGTTTTGTATAGTGCACTCGTTAGGTTTTCTTTCATTATCATATTTTATATATTGAGTAGATACAAGATCATAGTTTTTGTAAACAGCTGCAGGTTTTAGTAAATGTTTTATAGATTGATCATGTCCTTTTGTTTCATTTACGGAATTGGGAGTAGAAGAGGAGGTCTGAGAACGGATTGGGGTAGCAGGGGTAAGCGCTTCATTTGCTCCCAACTGGTTAGGGCCGAATGAAGCGTCCATGAACCCTCAGCTCGGGAATCTTGAGTAAAATGCACAGGTCAAATCGTAATTCTTGAACCGGCAATACTGAACATCGGTGCGCAGCCAGTCGCCGGAACATTTCAGACAATCAGTTTGTTCCAAATCACGTGGACAACTAGCAGCCACGGATTCTTTGTTAGCGAACACGGTAACAACGAATTTTTTCGGCTTGAACGTGTTCAGGACACGTCTTATTATCTCCTCGTACGATGCCTCCGGAATGTTGCTCTCAAATGACACGTACGAGAAGTCTGACTCCGGTGTAATGTGAATGGTCATGTAATTCCCCTGTAAAAATACGTGCATTAATCACGACTGAAGTTTTTTTTTTCCAATTAAAATCGTACATCTCCCATGAAGAATACTCACACTCTTTGATACTCCGTTCATTGAATATCCGCAAGGCTCAAACAAGAAATCATCTATAATCATATTTGAAATAAGTTTATCGATTCCTGACTTCTGAGTCGCTTCGTCTGCGGACGAGCACACGTCTCTAGTGAAGATTGCCATCACTTCTGGGTCCAAGTGTGTCATCAGAATCTCCAGAGTTTGATCTGGCTCCGAGGGCTCATCCACAGATTTCTCTCGATTCAGAGTGTACAAATACCAGCAATCCGAATCAACGGAACCCAAACAATAAGCTTCTCCATCTGAAACAGGATAGCGCGGACAGTCAAAATCTCTCTCATAAGATTATGCATATATGTATGCAGAAATATTAAAAGAACAATTACCAGGGAAGAACGTATCGAGCAGAGCAACTTCTTCCTCGAATGCTTGGTGCGGTGATATCTGCAACTCTGGCTTCTTATAATTTTTCCTCGAGTAAAATACATTCTGAAACAATTGGAAATCCGGTAGAATGCAAATTCTTTTTACCGCTCCTATTATTTCTCTACTAATGAAAGAAACAACATTGTGTGATCATCATGTGTAATACTGAAATGAAAATAGTTGAGGCACACACCTTTGTGTAGGTGTTGGGTGAGAATTAGGTGTGATTTTGGATAAATGCGTTTCATGTTACAGTATCATAGGTGAGAGAGAGATCAATAAACCAAGAGGTAGAGATGTATCCTGTATACTACGGGTTTCCTACATATATAGACACATCACTTATCCATGCACTAGGTCAAGTTATATAGCCAAGTACTTTCAACTTCAATTGGCCAGCAGTAAATGATAATTTTTCTGAGCAAACATTGCGAAACTGTAATATCAAACTCCTCACACTTCATATCATTTACAATATAATAATGATTGTTATTAAAGCTTAATGACAATTTTCAATACCCGCCTTCTAAGAAATAATATTATGCGTATGAGATAAAAAATCCTTTGTGTACAATGGAACCATGCAAACAGTTTATTCAACTGTATCTCGCTAATAAATGGAGTTTCTCTTTGCTTGTTATAAAAGTTCTCAATTTCTATTAAATACAGTATTGAAATAAATATAAAATAGGAAAATTCAATGATAAGAGGGATACTAAGGGAAGAGAAGAACAAGGAGACGAGGGGATGATACTGGAAAAAAGAAGAAGAAAGAAAGCCCAAGATGAACAGGAAGAAGGCAAACAGAAACCACAATCTCGAGTTGACCCTCCTGGAAACACACAACTCATGTAACTCCGAAAAATAAATCAATTTGCTACTGTTAATATAAATATAATAAGCAAAAAATATATACACACGTCTACTTCTTCAAAACCAGTATACTCCTTCACAAGCTCCAAAAGTGGCTCCAAACATTGAAGGGGCGTAGTTGTACCACAAGTTTTCAGGATAAGCCTACGCTTTGATAGGAACATGCTGCTTTCACTGTAACATACAAAGTTTATTTTTATATAATACTTCAACTCGGTTATTGCATGAAATGAAATATTGGCAGTTAGTGAAAATATCTAAAAATTTATGATAGTATATTTGTATGTAGGTATACTGTTATCTCTTAAATTCTAATGTCTTTTTATAGCAGAATTTATTCTTTCGATATTGTATTTACTTAATACTGCAGTAATATTCCTTTTTCTCCCATTATTTGCACACATAAATCTGATAACGAACAAAAGTAATAGACAATCACTTTGTAGTTTAAAAAATATTGATATAGGTTTAAAGTATAATAAAAGAAGAGTTTATTTGAATTAAAGGAATAATAATTGAAATATCGAAATATATTGCAATTATTACAATCGTAAACATTTCATAGATGAACTTATAATTAAAATATTTGATCATCAATTTATTATTTTTCTCTTCCATTAATGAACTTTCTGGGCGCTGCGAGCGCATACGTATACATTCGTATGTATGCGTTCGTTCAGTGCATCGAGTGTGTGCGGGAGGCGCCCATAGGCGTTCAGCGACTATGTGAAAGAGATACGATTCAGGGACTCCCGCACGCGCCGTTAAGCTGACCGTTCGGACTACCAACAACCAAAGGGTTGAACTCCTATGGAGCCAAAAATAGGGGATGCGAAACAGAAAAAAAACAGAGACTCGAACGAGGGTGCATGCTCGAACGGAATGCTTGAAGTCTCTTTATGTGTACTACGTAGAATCATTTCGCATCTTTCATAAATAATCGTAACGTAAATAATGAATTGAAGGGTATCAAAGAATGAAGATTATTAAAAGACATTGACTCGACTTCCACGGTAACGTTATTTTTAGCTCGGTATTTAGACGGTATTAGGGTCCTCTGAAAAGTACTAAAAATAAGTAAAATATAGTACTATTTTTTATAACATTTGACCGTAAAGTACTATATTTTCCCGAAAACAAGTTAGCAACTTTATTAGCTTTAGTAGCTTCATTCTATCACCTCTTAAGACTATAAATGAATTTGTGGTAAATAAAAGTATCCATTTATAGCGAAATAGGAGCATCGTGAAGAGAATAATATCCTTCCGGATGCCGGACCTTATCAGCAATTGCAATTATCTCAAACACAAAATTCGAAAAGATTGGTAATCTGTCGATGCGTGGCTATCGTCTGACTGAACCAGCATAATGAAAAAAAAATTGAGAAGCAAGGAAATCTGAATACAAAATTTAACAAAAAAAAGATTATGGGTTTGTTGACCGTAGTAATTCAATTTTTCAAATACTTGCAAAATTCTAGTTCGAACGATAAAGTAACGTCCACTGAGTAAGTATGCCTGATTTATTCGAAGAGGATCGGGGCTTTTTTTGGCAATCAGTTTTTCTTAGCCGTCACATTAGGAGGAATACACCTTTACCAATAAGCTAAATGGGCTATATCCCAGGGGCGCTTAAGAATCAAATATGTTGAAATGCTTTTTTCTCTTCAATTTTGCAGACAAATATTTCTATCTGGAGAAATTGCACTATTGGAAGTTAGGGCGCTAAAATTTTTTAGCCCAGGGCGCTCAAATTTGTTGAGACTGCCCTGCCCTTAAAGCCATCGTGCAACGGTCGAAATTATATGTAAATTGTAGATAGTATTATTCTTTTGCCAATTAACGATTTCTTCAACGAAATGCAAATATTTATGATTTCTAAATATAAATCATTAGAAGTCTAACTAAATATCGAGATTTCGTCTAAAATCTACCACACTCTCGCGGGTTATCGTTGGACATTTCGTACAAACATTGACCCTAGATTTTCCGAGTAGGTACATGCGTGCAGTGATCCAGACAAACCGCTGTATTAGCTTGAAACGTGGCGATAACAGAGAAGCAGATAAAACGCTGGGATTACGATACCGAATTATGTAAACTGATGAAATGAAAATATACAGGCGAATGAAGGGCTCTTTTCTTCCTGAATGCAAGGGGTGGCTGTGGCGTTACATAAATTCTTAGAGATCCTTCTCCAGTGCATCTCTCTATTTTTATCTTCGTCGTTGCACAACAGACAAATTTGTTTATTACAGATTTTTCTGTGAAATTCTTTTGGAGATTTTTACTAACAAGGGGACGTTGGCAAATGGGAACGCTGAGAATTAAAAGAAACCTGATATTATAGAGATTGTAGTTCGGATGATGCAAGTCCATTTCCCTCTTCAAATCCAACATCTTTCTTGCGTCCGAGTATTTAAGAAATAATTGCTTTTGTACGTCTAACTTAATATTAATATCTATCACTAGCAAAAATCAGATCTAGGGGTGGAAACACCCTCCAAAGAAATTACAAGAAAAATATTACACGCAAATTTTCGTGGTTGTCAATGATCTATCACGTGAGGGTAAAAAATTGGCGAAAAAAAATTTCCCGCTACTATGCTGTGGTTTGCTGAAAACCATAATACTTTGAAATGAAATTTTTTCCCCCTATATTTTTTATGATATGAACCTTTACCTCTAAACTAAGTAGTTGACAATGAAACTTCCATATGTTTGTAAGTATGATTGTGTTAAATGTTTGAAGAACTTTTATGATAGATTACAGAGAATATTAAATATACGAGCGATGATGAATATTTAAATTGCAAACTATGCAGGATATATAATTAGTTACCCCAGAGTGAAAGAACGACTGATGACTAATAGAGCAAGCAACCGGTATAAAATGAAATACAAGTTCAAGATCAGGCTCCGCGAGGTTGTAAGATAATTTGTACGCTCGTGGAGTCAGCGTTCAGTATCACTATTAAATTGAACGAAGAATTCATGAACTAGATGAATTACATAACAATGGTATAATTTGCCCACAAGTACATAACTAGCTGGAGAAGCGGAATAAGGAAACGATTAAATGTAGATTGAAAATATTGTACGTGTTTCTTTCAATCTGTAGGTCTTGGTTCAATACTGCGGGCTGCAAAATATAGTAGGCTCTAATTTGAAGTTGCAAAATATTATTACAACAATTTGATTCTGCGAGATATATTTACCATAAATGGACAGTATATTTTCTCCAATTTGAACATCTAAAATATATCTACATTAACAATTATCGCATTAACGATTAAAATATATCTTCCGTATAACAAGAAATACTTGTATTTTCTCCGCGAAAGATAATTATTTCTTAAAATATTTTTATATTTCATGCCAGATAACTATTACAGCATTCGTTTTCTGAGAAACAAACACAAAGAAGCGTGTATAAACTGATAGATAATATAAACTGGAGAAATGACTGATGATTAGTCGGCACTTATGCAAGAAAAATAATTTTTTGCACCTGTTTTCTATTTATTATATATCGCCTTTAGACACCGTCCTAAAATTACGTAAGGGTACCTACTTTTGGTGATTTTTCATCCCTCCCTCACCCAGTATAAGAATTCGTAAGATTTTATATTCCAACCTCTCCCTGTCCTCACCTAATATTTTTTAAGTTATTAAAATTCTTTTAAAGGTTCATATAATTCATTTAACGTGTGTGCGACGAATTGTCGTTTTTTAGGCTACTCACATTGAAAATTACTTAAAAAATATTATCTCAAATGTTCCCCGACTCCCTCCCCCTTGTAAGAAAACGTAAGAAATTGGCGACCCCCTCCCGAAAAAGCCTTACGTAATTTAAGGATGACTTCTTGTGAAGTACAAAAAAATACATTTTTATTGTGTTTATATGAGAGTTGGATACCTTTATCATCAAACCCACGATATATATTTTTTTAGCGGCTCCTTCGGCTGGCGCGTCATGCGTCGGATAATTTGCATAATGGATCTGTAGACCCTGGGTGGGAATACATTGCTAAAGAATGCAGTAAAAGAATCTACGCCATTATTGAAGGGAGTGATGTTGGAAGATGCTCTTTTAAGTATAAATGTGAATTTAACATTATGTATAATCGAGCGAATTTCGTTACATTTTCCATTGACAATACTTTTTCATTGATCGCGGAATACGTTTAATTGATTCTTAGAATGGGAAAAAAATACCATGAGGAACTTACATTCCTGATTCTTAATCGCCAAAGTCCCGAGGTTATCTTTCTCTTTTTTTTTAAAAAATAGACAATATTTTTATAATACATATTTATTAACACGTTCGCGCCGGCTTGGGTCAAGTGTTACATATGTCCGCATTGGACGGGGTGACCCATCACTGGTGGGTCAAGCTACTCTGTACTATATGTTAAGTATTCGCACATTTTTTATGCCTGGACTTTTATTGTTAATCACAAATTACGGGCACGTTAAATAAGAGGCTTTTAATTTTATATATTACAATGTACAACTATGAAATATGGAAAAATATAACAGTTTTTATTCTGTATAGAACGTGTCGTTTTTACTGCATAACAATAAATAAGCATTCGCATAAACTATAAATACTAATCGTGATAGAGCATAAGAAACTGAGCAATTCTTATATTTTAAAGTTTTGTTCCATCTCGCACCGCCACAAAGTTAAATTAAGAAAAACGAAAAATGTAATGACTCGAAGGACTGGTTCCGCCTCTCCAGAGTGAATAATTCGCAGAAAAATAAATTGCTCCTTGCACATTGAAATATGTTCTACATATATTCACACGAAGATTCATTACAATTAGAATTTTCAGGTTGTTGCTTGTTATTCACGCACGGAAATCGCTATTCCGTAGAATTTGCCCATAAAAAATTAGACATTCCATTAAAAAAAACTCCACCTGTAAATAAACTATTGTCACCGCGTCATGTAATTGACTTTTGTCACGCGACTTTTGTAATTGATATTCGAGGTGGACAGAGTTGGTGGAACACCCTGTATATTTATAAAATTTATGTCGTTTCAGGACGAATCCACTGCGATACGTAAAACTAGTAGTAACAAGAAATAGCTTCTATAAATAATAAGTAACGCGTGATAGACCCTTGTACAAGATAATGCACGACAATAAACACTTGCGATAAATTAGCCATCTTTCTTCAGCGTGCAACAATGATTCATTACTGTTATTCCAGAGATGCTGGCAATGTTCTGCGTTTTCGTGCTGTTTAACAATGAATAAGAATCAACTATTCAAACCTAAAAACAGTGACTAATTTATCGCTAATCCTCGTGGGAATATCGTTTGAAAATTTGTCCGGAAACGTGAGCCCTTTGGTTCATTGTGAAATAGAGATCAAACACTTTTTACATAAGCAATTGTACCTTTGCACTTCTAATAATCCAAGAATTGATTATTCAAAATAAAATATACAATATGCATTAAATGAAGGAATGGCGAACTTCCTCCAAAGAAAAACGTAAAGGAGAATAAAAATCGTTGGCATATTCTGAAACTTGGCGTTATGAACGAGAAATCAGGGCAGTGGATTCGCTGTCATAAGAAAAATTCATTCTATCACATAATCTGGACTAAAGGCTACAAATCGAAGGGAAATTAATCTTGAATGTCCATGTACTCATTCATTATCGTGTAATAAAACGTAGTAAAATATAAAAATACACGATAATGTTAGTGAATGAACGAATTCATTGCTTTTACCAAAATATCGTGACTGCCCGAGTGTTATAATGGCACATTTACTTTCGTAGTATAATTTACCCAGAAAATGTATTAAAGGAAATTTAGTAAAGATAAAACGTGTTGAATTTTTTTATCGTCAAGCGTATCATTGCGAGGAAAGCAGTCTGACCTATCATGAAAAGTAACATGAAAACGCTATGTAGCTATGTATATGTTTCGTAGATTAATGTAACCATTTGCGAACCATATGCACGCGAAAAGCATATAACTATGCATGGGGTCGTCCTTAAATTACGTAAGGCTTCTTGGAAGGGGGTCGGGAATTTCTTAAGTTTTCTTACACGAGGGGGGTAGTCAGGTAGCGTCTTACGTAATATTTTTTAACCTAATTTTCAATATGAGTAGCCTGAAAAACGATGTATCATCGCACACGCGAAACCGAGTTAAATGGATTATATAAATCTTTAAAAGAAATTTAATAACAAAAATGCAAAATAAGTTGGATATCAATCACTTAAATTGTGTATATTATATAGATTTCTGATCTATAAGTGGGATAAATTCGAGTTTGATAAAATGGGTTAAAGCAAGTTTCACCTACAGATTAATGCAAAACATGAAGTAGGTATCACGAAAAAAGAGAAAGTGGATTTATATCAGCCTGAAAAGTACGATACATCTATTTCTAGTAGTGGATATTTTTGTTTAACAAGAGGTCAATTATCAAATATTAAATTGCGCGAAGGAAATACCACGGAAGGCGAGTGTCGGGGGTGAGTTTATCCTTGGATTCGCGAATCTAGATTTAATCTAGGCACCAATACCAGACATTGCTATTTAAACAATGCATAAAACACTGTTCATTAACAGTGCCAAATGTTGCTGAAGCACTACAATTATACCTACAGGGTGGGGCAATAGCTTTGTCCACCTGGAGTATTACCGTTATTTTTAAAGATATGAATAAACTTTATTTACAAAAGTTGTACGGTACCGAGGGTGCCATAATATGATAGTAACAATTTTTTTCTCGGTGGTGGGTTTTCGGAGATTTCAAGGTCACGCGAAAATTCTCAGCACTTATTTATTTCAATATCGCAAGAAAGGGATTGAATGTTGAGAATGACAGGAGTGTTTAACAAATTCTCACAGCTGCGAATCCTGAAGCGGGTTGCCGAGATGCAAGTACAACCATCGCAGTAAATATTAAGGTAATTAAATATTATTTTAGAATAATCTATTTTTCATGTGTTTTCTTTGCCCTCTTAAAAGTGCCTTTTTATCCAAATGTGGGGAGAGGGTATCAGAGGTTATTTGGTTATTATAAAAGAGGGTTGCGACTCGAATAAGGTTGGAGGACAGTGGCTCAGACGATTTGATATCCAAATGATATCCAAGTGCATCGATCTTTGCAACATTATAATACATTATATTCAATCCGAAAATGATAAGAAGGGACACCACTTCGGATACGTCCTGTGACCAGGGTTTAAAACGGTTCCGAAAAGAACTGTTTAAAACTGTTACATAAAGGTTCTGATTAAAACGGTTATGGAGAACCTTTGTCCCGAATAACTGTTATGAAGAACCGAAAGTTCAAACTATTATCTGCTTCGGTTACGGTTCTTATTTCCCTCCTCATATCGGTTCCATAACCGTTATTATTTCGGTTCTATATCAGTTCTCGGTAAGAACCGTAACCGAAACAGATAATAGTTGGAACTTTCGGTTCTTCATAACAGTTATTCGGAACAAAGGTTCTCCATAACCGTTTGCAGAACCGAAATCGAAATTATGACAGTTTTCAAGCCCTGCATGTGACTTAAGGACCTATCCTTTTGCTGCATTATTTATTCTCGAATGACCTTGTACACATTAGAGGTGGTTGAAATCGTCTAAATATCAGATATTCTACTAGGGATAAAAAATACAGCATGCCATTTAAGGAAAAAGAGATGACCTTGAAATCTCCGAAAACCCTACACACAGAAAAAAAATATAACTACCATTTTATGCCACCCACGGCACTGAACATACAACTTCTGTAAATAAAGTTTTCTGCATTTCTCCAAAAATAACGGAGACATTCCAGGTGGACAAAGTTATTGCCCCGCCCTGTATAAAATGGCAGGTACGTGCTGTAATTTCATGACTAAAGCAGCAACAGTTGATAATTTGGTCACACGTGTTCGACGCAAGGACCTTGGTAAGAATGGAAATAAAGCACGAGCTACATACTATGTATAGCCCCGCCATTACTAGAGCTATTCTCTGTTTTCAAGTAATTTGTTATTTACCGATGTTCCCGAAGTGGTATCTCAAGCGTTAAAGGTTTCTCAAGTTTCATAATTTATTTACAATGCTTTTTAATGCAAGCTAAAGTCGTTTACTCACTTTTTCATTGAAATTTATTACTTGTTATGTATATCTGTAGAATTAGCATAAGCTTATGTAATATACGTGATAAAAAGATGGGATTTTAAATGTTCAAAAGTTAATAAATGTAATTTCTCATTTATGGGCACAACATTATTTTCCTCAATTTATATACCTATTATAAGAAAGAATTCTCAGTTAACCATACGCATTTAGTTTGTCAAATTAATTCTAGCAGGAAACTTTTAATTAATAAGAGTATCAAACATATTTTTATAACGATAATAAATCGGGCAGGCTTCGGAAATAAAGCGAAGCTAATTTATCCCGTCTCCGTTACAATGATAACTAAAAAAATTCCTCAATGCAATATTCTAACGATGCCTAGGGAACAAGAAAACAGAATGCAATGCTCCATCGATCTTTGGACCTTTCCCTTACCCAAATAAACCTCGTTAGAGTAAACGCGATAGCAATTAGAATGGCGATTATACATCGTTAGCCATTCACTGTTAAAACATCACACGATGGATTAGATAATTAGAAACGCCTGCACTTCGAACCTTCGCACTGAATTGCGATCGATGCGCAAACGTCCGCGATACCACCAGACCACGTGCAGATACATAGCACTATTTAAGCTTCCTTAGCGGTTCATTGAGCAAACCGAATCTGTAATCAGAGACCTATAAACATTCTTCCCTTATCTGTGGTCCAAATTTCGTTAGGCGGATACAATTGCCGACGATACGTTACAGTTCGGAGAAGGAATGTAACAATGAGTTTTTAATCGCGGGGACGGTTAAAGATATCCAACACTATTTAAAAGTCTGTCGGAGAAACGGCGATCTTCGGGTCAGAACATCAATTGAACGTTCGTGGAAACGCGTTGTTCATTGGCATTGGTAACGTTAAGGAGAAACCGAGGAACAGACGAATTGCGTGCTGCAACCACGAGCCGCAACTCGTGATCATTCGAATCAAATTTAAATTGACAACGTATGAGTTCTTATGTAATCTGAGCGGTTTTAATTAATAGTATTGATGGATGACCAGTATTCTATTATATAGGACTCTATTAGTCACTGGAGTATCTGGCGAAGCGGACTTTCTCTGACAAATCCCTCCAAAACAAGTTACTGTTTCCCCGCCCTCACTTTGCACTTGGAAATTCAAATTCGGGGTTACTTATCCTGTGACTAATTGTAAGGACTACGGCCACCATTCCCAAATAAAGAGCTGATGCATGCAGTGACGTAATGCAAAGGTCTTTGGCTAGATATTAGGTAGTCTTATAAGTTCCTCTCGCGGTGTGTAGTTTATAAGTTTATGTACGTCAATATACGTTTTGTAAATACAGGCTGATAAAAGGTCGATGCATCTCATACATATATATGTGTATTTAATAATAATAATAATCAAAGGTATGTTTGAAATATTATATTATGAAGTTATGCGATGACCGAACAGATTTGAGCCTCTCAACAGGCAAACTGAGCAATTCAATTTTTTGTAAATTTCTCGATTGTAGTACTTAACACACACTCGATGCTTAAATTTTCAAGTCTCCCTGGCTTTTGTTTCATGCAGTCAGTTTACTTTCTGAGAGGCTCATTTTTCATGAAATGCGTTTATAGAATTATATGCGTTTGTTGAAATAAAAATTAACTCGCGTATGACGAATTACTGATAAGAAATGCAAATGGAATGCAGGAAAGCTATTACAACTGCGGTTAAAACAAGCTACATATTTGAAAAATGTTTTGAAATACAAAATACAAGATAATATTTAAAATAATAAATTATTTGAATTACATTGATATTTCTATTTTAAAAATGACTGGAAAAATAATCTCAAAAATATTTTTGTGCTGTAGTTAACTGTTTTAAATAACTGAACAAATAATATTGAGTTTAAAACCCGTATTTTGAATGCGTGTAAAAAAGAAGTACCACATTGTGAGCAAATAACGAGAAGCATAATATTGAGACTGTGAATTCTTAACTTTATTTTAAAATTCACAACAATCGCTCTCGGGCTTGTCCTGATATCAGACAATTGGCCTGAAGTATACCGTATCAGAAATTATTACAGGATACCTACATTTATTCAAATATGTACAAAATAAAATAACAAATTCCAATGAAATGACGTAGCAGTGTTTAAAAATAACTTCTCGTCGAATAAGATAATATGGTAGTTGAATAACCACATATAAACTGTGTTATTCACGTAGTGGCCAAGTCTGCTTAAACAAGCACGTGCGAAATGCAAATGTTTGTGTAATTATATTACCTGAGGACGTAAGCATCCACTTGTTCGGTGCGGCAGATGCTGATAATCTCGCAGCGAACGATCTTCAGCAACGACTGCCATTTTCGTCTGAAAAGAAAGATACGTGTATTGATTTTGATAAAGCTTAATTGATATGCAAAACATATCGGGTATCGGCTGTCGACGTGCGTTCGAGCTCGTCGTTTAGATTACTTGGACCAATTCTAATAATTCGTTCAAATGAGTATAGGGTTTTAAATTGATCAACTCCGCGAAATGAAGAATAGAAAAAAATGATAGAGCACAAATTTCACTTTCTTCGCGATACATATTTGCACAGATTTTCTTCCTCGAGTTCCATTTAAAGTTTTGCGAGATTAATCGGCACGGCAGTCTTCATAAGACCGTTCTTACAAATTATAAATGTCAGCGGAACAAAAATGCCGTTTGCGAAGTTGACGTACGATACTAGGAGATATTGACGATTTCCACAGCGCGTGCGAAATAACTCTAGATAGCTAATCGCAAGGTCCATCGATTTGTATGCAATTTAACGTCTAACTCTATCCTCCATTGCAAAGCTGTTAAAAAGAAAAAAAAAATAGGGATCAGCGGGTTAATCGAAAAGAAAAATCGAGGAGTTCCAAGAACCGGCGTGGTGTGCAAGATTGATCGCTAATATGTATCATGCAACGGGAATCTAAGAACTTTAAAAATGATGCGATTTTTCGCGCAAGGACGAGGATAACTCGCATCAATAAAGATAAGAGGTTCAACGAAGCGTTGATTAATGAACACTGTGACAACTTTTGCAAGTATATTATTAACCATAGGTATGCTTGTAGTTAATAAGAGAAGAAAGGGATCATTGAGTTTCACTCTTTCGCAACTTGATCACTTGGGAAACTTAAATTTTTGATATTTCAACTGAATTAATTGCGTGATAAGAAATTTGGAGCAACTTATACAGTCAATTTTCTTTAGTCGAACAGTAATTGGGGAACATTATCATAATAGTCATTGTACTCGATTACTTAAGGGGGGATCCTGGTGTAAACATCGATTTTTTTTTGGCTTCAATCTATAGTACTACTTCCATAGAGTATATTCCCAAAGTTACAATTGGAAATTCGAAGTTTTAAAGGCCCCACAGCCCATTTCTTACGCGCAAGTATGCGTCGGTTTTGTGTCGGGACCCTTCGCTCGGCCTGCGATGTAACAATAGCTAAGCAGATCTACAGTCATTGTATACCTGCTAAAAGGTATATTTGTAATTTAGGTAACATAAATGTATTTACTATTAGTTGTACGGTGACAAATTACTGGGGTTCGTTCATGATTCCAACGCGTTATCAAAACTTTAACTTTAAACGTGTTTTTCTCGAAACTACTTTCTTACGATTGGCGGGCCAAATAATTCAAAAACTACTTGACTAATCGGATTGCAATGTTACACACATATAGTTTATTACACGTACTAGTCGATGAACCTATAAAATAAATATATTAATTAATTTAAAGCATATTTATTGCATGAACAAAAATGAATTTTCCAGCGAAAAATCGCGTTTCATTTTCAAAGTGCCGCCATTTTGTAAATATTCAACTTTTTTCACTTTTCAAGGTCCATCGACAAACTGTGTTTATAAAGAGTAAGAAATATTTCTGTATTTTTATTTGAGACGAGTACAAAAGGAACAAAGACACCCACCAATTTAGAGGTTCGACGCCGTTCTACTTCTGTTATATAATTTTTTTAAAACTAAAAAAAATATATTTTCACATAGTTTAATCAACAACCATTAAAACCGCATAGCTCCGAATGCGATTTAATAAATTTTTTTTTAAATAAATTCCCAAAAATTCCTTTATTTTCGGTGATCTACACCAGGACCCCCCCTTAAAAGAAGCTTCGGTAACCTGAAAATTCTGATTTTTCTGAAACTTCGCAGGTTTGTAGGGAACCTCGATAGAAGTATCAGGCAACTTTGTTCTGCTACTTTTCGGTTGTCCAAGTTAAAACATCCCTTAAAGGTTAACTGCGTTTTCCTATTTTCCTGTATATCTTGAAAATCATATTAGATACAAAAAATGGTTACCGTGGAAATTGAATGGTTTTTTATGCTGTATAACACTGTACAATGAAATTGTTTAAACCTCGTAATTGTTTTTAAACTACAAATTTTAAACACTTTCATTGCACAGCTTTATAGAATATAGGGCATGAAATTCAATTTTCATTGTAACAATTTTTTGTATGGTGAAAATATTTATCCTAGCGATTCCTCCGACTCCGCCATAAGAGGGCATTTCAACCGATCCCGCGCTCTCTCTTTCTCTCACAAGTTCTCTCTTAACTACCAATTCGTAGATATACCTGCTTCATCCTACCTCCTAACACCCCCGCGCTAAGGCTGAGTCTGTAGCAGCCCCCCCTGCGAATAGTGAAATGGGATCTTTACATTTTATTTATTTATTTATTTATAAACGGACCGAAGCCCTTGAAAAAAAACTCTTGAAAAAAAACTTCGAATCGCTTTGAATCTGTCGTGTATATGTAGCGACTAATTCGAATAACTTCCAGCATGATTCGAATCTTCAAAATTCTTGAAAATCTTTGATAGGTTGAATGTCTTGAGAGGGTCGTTTATCGGGGCACTTTTTCCGGTCGCAAAGCGAGGGGATATCTCGATACTCTCGGCTCCAGCGTGGAAATGATGTTTAGGTAGTAACAGAGATTCTGGCGGGCTTATCTTATTGAAATATAAACAAAAGATGAAAGAGAATTCCGTAGAACGTCGATCGTTAAACCTTAGATATCAAGGCAGACTATCGAGACGTTAAAACGGGTGTCGAATGAAACTCTTACCTACAATTTGCAATTAATTCTGAAACAACTATTATCTTTTCAGTCCCGAGAAAACTGTTATAAAATACAGTGTATTAACTGAAACTTTTATTCCATACATTTTCGTGTAAATAAGAAACTTTTATTGATTCGAAGTTTTTCAGATCCCATCACTACCCAGGACGAATCGCACTCTTTATTTCTTTTTTCCAACCGTCCTACCTTCTAAACTTTCCGACAGCATCTTAAAATTCAAGCGTTTGTGTTATAAATATTTAGATGGTGCATACTGAAAGCAAAGAAACGAGAAAAACAACTGATGAAAAAAGCACGTGGTGCCCACGTGGTACAGGTGACGAAATTGTTTTCTTAATCGCTCCATTTTATCTTCTTATTATATTCCATACTTATCTCATGTGCCTCGCAGCTCCTGCTAGTTTTCTACACAATATTCAGTTTTGCACAATTGTCGAGCATTATGCTGGTAAAACTTAATCTCCTCTCTAATCTCCATATTAGTAACGAATTTTTCAAATTAATTGAAATGTTCAAATCTTTGATCTTGCCGATAATATCGTCTATAAACATGATTTCACCAACACTAAAACTGGATATACACCCCCACATCATTACCGATCCGTAGCTGTGCTTCACTGTCGGTTATAAGTATTTCGGTTTAAGTTCTTTTCTCTTTTTCGCCACACTCTCGCCCTTCGAATTTTAAATTTATTTGCATCCGTGAAAATGACAGAATCTCACCACTTATTTTCTTTTCGTACATAGTCTTTTGCAAACTGAAGCCTCTTCCTTCTATTTATGGCTTTGCCTGGCTATTCGACCAATTTTGGTATGGATGAAATTGTGTTTACAGACAATATTATGAACAACATCAGATATTTGAACATTTTAAAGACTAATTTAAAAAAAAGTGCCACAAATATGTCACACGTTATTCGTAAATAATAAGAAAATTAAACATCTGACTGATATTAAGTGGATCAATTAACTGAATTAACCCTCTGAACACTGAATGCCGGGTCAATTTGATACGCCAGCGGCGAAAACCGACTGTCCTCTGCCGAATTGATTTTTAACGGTCTAATATAAACAATGACGCATCTACTCTGTCGTGGTAGATGGAAATGCAACAGACATTTCTTACTAACTAAGGAAGATCCCGAAAACGAAAATTAAACAAATTTGAAACTGAATATGTAGGGGGATTTCCTTCTGATTACAACGTAATTTTTGTTGCTGCCTAAATTCAAACTACGGGGGTGAAATTAACCCCTGAAAATTCAGCTATTTTCCGATTTTATTTTTGAACTCGCAATCTGTAAGAGATACAAAAAAAGTTTCAAGGCAAAAGTTACTTCTTTTAATTAGGACTATCATTTGGTAACTTACAGTTCTTAATTTAAGGGATCAAAATCACCTCCTTAGTGTGAATTTGGGCAGCAAACAAAAATTGCGTGGTAATCAGGAGGAAATCCCCTACATATTCACAAAGTCTCCGAATTTTTTGAATTTCCGGGTTCGGGATCTTTCGTTGTAAGTAGTGTTCCGTATAACATAAACAAAGTATTATTATTATTAATAAAAAATTTAAAACAATGACAAGAGTAACATCTATTACAAAAATATACGGTATACGGCCCGACGATTAATTAAGCTTGCTTGAAAGGATGTTTTTACTCGTGCACATAAATTATAGTATATAACGACGAACTATAGTTTCCAACGATAATACTCGTTCGGATTCATGTTTGCAACGATTTCTTCAATCTTCCTCCAATCACAATTAAGCCGGTATATTTTTCACTAATTAACTGAAACTTTAAGGCTTGACTTCTGCCGCCAAATATTCAAATTCCAGACACACGGGCGTGCAACTACATTTAATCACACTCGTAAAAATCACGTAGATTTATGCTTCGCATACATTATACTTTATACAATATTAGGGAACACGAGGAAACACGTAAATTGCTCCTGTGAAAAAATCGAAGAGCCCCCTAACTATCTTGCGATCTGAGCTTCATTTACAAAACAAAGGCAGTTAACTCTCTCACTGGCATTGATGTGTTTTCACGCCCAGGCAGCAGAGAAAGTGTAGATCCAATTTAATTTTTCAGTGAATAAAAGCAATTATAGTAGGATACAGTTTAAAACCATTTTGCGCGAAATGATTTCCGACATACTATCCTATGTTGGAAATAGTTAGCTAGGATTGCGAAATATTGTCTTCTTAATAGCACTTGTGTTATAAAAATTGAATTGAAAAGTAACCTAATATTTTCATTTCTTTCTTATTTTATACTCTGATTTTTAATTTTAGCCTTTACTGTACTGCTCAAACCCATTTTACCCGAAATGATTTACATCCCATCCTGAATGCTAGAATGCGAAATGTCCGAAGGAAGGTTTCAGAACAAACATAAAACTTCAACGAAGGACAAACTCGTAAAAGTTTCTGCATAAATCTTATTAGTCAGTGAAAATTTTAGATGAAATAAGAGGTGAACAAAAAAACCTGAAGTTGCGATAGCTTTAGAACAGTTTCGAAAACTTTAATCACTGGGATGCATGTGTTTATCAAGTTACCGGAAGAAGAGAGATTTCATTACTACCTACGTTTCCTAATCGCAACAGTTAGAATTTACAGAAGGAAACGCTTGGCCATCGAGAAGATTATATTTAAATGCAACACGTGTATTATCAGAAGCACGTTTACTTTCAAAATTTAAAGAGAAAAAAAGGAAAGAACGATCGGCAACTTCTAACGATATTCCAAGCAATTCGTATCAACTACGAAAAAAGATATTAATGTTATTCCTTCATAAGATGGCACAACTGCCTAGATAAAATATTAGTAACCTCCACAACACGCAAGAAAAATACATGTTACGAATAAATTGTTAGTAGCAAATGTACACGTCCTTTATAAAATATTAAGAAAATGCATAATACGTAAGTACGTACACAAAAAGATCTCGGTGAAAATAAATACGTATTATTCATAACCTATTAATAAAATCGTAATACGTGTGCAAACTATATAAGCGTAAGATGGAATTCGCGCCAAATAGGTGATTCTTGTCGGAATAACAAGATGATATTATTCACGATTTCAGTTCTTCCGTTTGATGATGCGCTTGCCAAACGTTTGTCCGATTCATCTGTTTGCAAAAATGTATAATTGTCACAGAGTATAGTGTTCTGACGCGTGTGCTGTTCCCCGCGAGATAAACATACGATGTTGCAGAGGAGACGTTCCGGCGTCAAAAGCGTGAAATTACGAATGCAAACCGAGGATCGCCGCGGAGTCGGCGAGGAACGATTAGCGAGTACCAGCCAAACAATACTATACAGTCTTACTGCTTGTTAGTAGCGCTTTAAACAGTAATAACAAACACTAGCGACAGAGACGGCAGAGCCGGAAAAACGGATTTATATGTACTTCTAAATTTTATAAGACTAAGTATCTATGTATCTTAGTATAAAGTAAATAACACAATCTTCCATTTATTATTAAAGAGAAGTAAGAGAAAAAAAACAAAATGTTACGTGGAAAAATGTTTCCAAGTGGTAGAAACCCTGGAAAAAAGTTAAATATTTTGTTACGTACCCATGTCTACCAGTAAATGTACCAGTAAATGAACACGTACCAGTGAATGGACATTTTTTATTAAAATGAGTAAAATAAGTTATTTAAAGTAAGCAACTAATTAATTAGGGACTTCTTTTCATTTCTTGCTTCATATCCAAACAATTTTTGCAGCACGTGGAATCAATCGCGCTGCAATTTTATAATAGTGTTCATTCATTAGCCTTAAGTGTTCATTTACTGGTGCGTTTACCCTATGACTGCTTTAATATGTTGTGAATTGATAAGATTTCTACAATCCAGGGGAAATTTCTTCCCACGATATTCTTATGGCTTGTCGAAGTTCTTCTTTATTCAGTTTCTCCAATTCTGCCCATAAATTCTCGATAGGGTTTAGATCAAAACTGTTCGCTGGCTATTTCATTGTTTTAATCCCCTTATGCTGGGAATAATTTTTTACTGCTCTACAGCGGTGGCAGCTGTCATTGTCGGTGTGGAGAATCTCCAAACCAGTTTTCTATACATGTAATTAAAAAATTTTCTAGAACATGAATATATGTTTCAGAATCAACATTCTGATAAAGAATAGGTACACAATTTTCCCATTCTTTTCTCTACCATACAGTTCGAAATTATATAAGATTGTGGGATATTTCTGTTTAAAATTCAAGCGATCTTTGTGAAACTTTTCATTGGATCTTTGCCAAACAAATGTACCTGCGTCATCTCCTGCCTCAATGGAGACACGTGGCTCTCACTTAGCCCAAATATTACTTTAGCCGAGACCTCCACTATCCAATTTCCACATTCCTTACGCCATTGTGAGCGTTCCTTTTTATGCGTTTTTGTAAGCAAAGATTTGGGTTTGCTTATCGAAATGAGAAATCTATCTCGTTTAATCGATTTTTGACAATACAGTCAAAACCGTTTTGCGCTCACTGATTATATTATTTTATCTCTTTCGAAGTTGCTCGTCTCATATTTTTCACAATTGTACGCAATTTTCTATCATCTTGTCCTGTTGTGGTATGAGGATGGCCACGTCGTTTACGGTTGAATGCCTTTTTAAATCGCTAATAGTGCGTCGCCTGCACCGTATGATTTATGCGATTCTTCTTTAACTAATTCTTCGCTTGAGAAGCACAATTATACAACTGGCGTGATGGGATATTATGTATTTTTTATTTGCTTCTTTACCGAACAAATACTACTAACTGATATCTCAGAAGCGAACATCCATTCGCATTCTCCGAATATTATATATTTATGGACCTAATTATTTGAGCCATGATCGTAAACTTTTTCCATGTAACTTTTTTCTCTCACTTCTCTTTGATAATAAATGGCCGCCGACATCTGGGACACGAATTTTGATGAATCCCATGTCCAACACTCGAGCATTTCCAAAATATTAATAAAAAAAGATACTGAAGCGGGGAAAAAATAAAGGATAGCAGAGTTTGTTGTAATGGCGAATAGCTACGCTCGGAAAAGACAGACATCTCAGGCCGAAACTAATCACCGGCTCGATTCCCCATGCGGGCACTTTTTTTTTAATTAAAGGTATAAATATATTTTTCAGTGTTTTATTCTTTAAAGAATAAAGTACTATTTTTTAAATTCTAATATATAACATTCATTGTACAAACAAATGAAACAATAAAATTTTACAATCCCGTGCACACTGAATATCCACAAATATACTCTCGAAGAGCAAGCGACAACGCATGAAATAGAACTGACACGGTACAAAATACATATCGTGCAACTATTTCTTATGTTTACGTATATGAAACGACGAGTCTGGCGCGTGTCTGTCAGCGCACCTCACCGGTGCGAGACGTACTCGCCCATAGGCGGTGTAAGCGACGTATTTTTAAATTAAATCAAATGTAGTGTCCACTAGAAACTGATTGTAAAATTAAAAAATTTAACTGTAGCCATATATCTTTTATTAAGTGTGCATGGTGCCGTGAATTTTATTGTTACATTTATCTTGACGATAAATGTCATATATTGGAATATAAAATAGTACTTTATCTTTTCAGGAATAAAGTAATGAAAAATACATTTATGCCTTTAATTAACAAAAAATCTTTTTGCATTGATATTTTGGAAACGCTCGAGTATTGGACTCAACATTGAAACACATTTTGGTGCACCGACACTACAGATGTGTGTACTAAAATACGAATGTTGTTAGTGAATTTCGTATTAGTGCGTCTGATCGAAAACTTTTTGCCAGAGGTTGTAGCCATCATTATTAATTATAGATACGTTTCTGTAAGAGAAAAGTTCTTTGCGCACTGTAATAAGCTGGGGCAAATTAATGGGGCGAAAAGTTGCTGGTATTTAAATGTTGCCGTTTATATTAGAAAAATATAATAAACAGTCATTTATTAAACACCAATAGGTTTAGAAAAATTAAAACTATTAATAATACTATATTGCAAAATAATAGTGCGTAAAGATCTTTAATAAATCAAATTAATTTAAATTATTAGTTTATTTTAATAATTAAATTATAACACAGCAATTACTTTCTGCTTTACTGAAAATTCGTGTCTATTCGAAAAAAGTGATCAATTAAAATAACTATAAATTAATTTGAAATATGCAAACGGTTGGATGATTTTTCTGCTTCCTGCCATTATTTAAAATTAAAAGGAAGGCCACTGTCAATGCACTCTTGTCATATTATGGAATTGGTCACGTGGATCAATGCCGGAAAGAAATTTCGTTCTTCAATTTCGCAATACCAACAAAGTAACGGAGTATGTATATAAGTACACACATTTGATATCTGACGCCAACGATAAAATATCGATATATTATGTATTTAACTGTCTCACAGAAGTTACTTATTCGAAGATAAAACAATCTACGTTCGGCATATTTTTAAACGTTCGGCAACTATCGAAGTGCATTGACGTGTACGCTTAGATAAATTACAGGGATCTATTTCAGGCAACTAGTACCGCATGTTTCTCGAACGTACGGTGCTAAACAATAGCGCATGAAATTTTCGCCAAAATGCAATGTATTGTTTAATAACAAACTATCACCAAAAAAAAACCAAGAGAAAATGCGTTAAATCGAGCAGAATGAAATATTTCAGCGACATTCCATACGTATACATATCTGAATATAAATTTAAATGATTTGACCGTGAAGAAATGTACCGCTATTAATTTTATAATATCCACGACGATACGCTTCAGAGTTATACTAATTGCACCCTTCCGCCAGTGTGTGCTCGTGCAATAAATAAACAATACCGTTTGGTACGTTCGACTTAAGTTCCTTTTCACTCCCCGATTCGAATGCCACGCGTGTTATTAATTCTCTTACGAAACATCGAATTTCAGCCACGATCTGTAAATGTCCACACAACTGTGCAACAATTAATATTTCGTAAACAGTGGTTTACACGAAACAATTGCCCGTCGTACTTGTCCCAGGCACAACTGAAAGAATGAAAGGAACCCCGTCCTCGCGCGGGGTGAACAATAATCCCTATTCGATTGTGGAACATTGAGAGAAAAAGTCTTTTCTACGCGCGGCAATCAATATTTACGAATAAGTTTAGGTGTCGCGCGCCAGACTCCGCGGAATGCTGGTCCCAGGAAAAGGATGCGATCGCATCGATGCTTACGTCTATTTATATTCAATTTTAAAATAAGGAGATAAAGCTGTGCATATACATATGAGAGTCACGTAGCCTCACTTTGAGCGGTCGGTATTACTGGAACGAGAAGGTGGGCGCATCGATCTTCGCCAAAAAAACACGCTGCCACTCTACAATTCAATCTCACCGATGCTTCGGTTACCGTTCGAGCATTCCCCAGGCGGAATCACTCCGCCGATGCTACTCGAAACGAGACAATGTCGATTCTAATCTTAACGCCGCGAAAGAATGGTCTGTATTCCGAGAAGCAGAACGGAAGAAATAAAGGAAGAACGGAACCGACACACGTGAAGCATCAATCCCCGTGCAACTGTTGGGTTAAACGCACCAACGATTATCGGAACGTTACCATCGCGAGGTGCCGGCGATACGGTCATGGTTACCAAGCCGGTTTTATTTCACCGAGCCGTTTATTTCGATTAAACTGTGTGTCACCGATAAATTCCCAGCACTCGGGGCACTTCGGGTTGCACTAACCTTTGATGCGAGCATGCCTGCGCTGAATCGTGATCGGAAGCTCGGGGATCTTTTGCAATGTTTGTCGGAAAAGGTGGACGGCACGCGAGGACAATCGATTCTGACTAAAATTTCTCTCTGTGTACGTTACGCGAGAAGTGGCGTGAGAAAGGCACGAGTAGGTAGACGGGGCCGATGGGCGGCTAGATCCATGGGGGGATTAGGTGTTTCAACTTACTGAGGAATCTGCCTTAGATCGCCCTGCTTTCTGTTTATGCTGCTGCTGCTCGTGAACCAAATCTCAAGGAGCTTCTCCACGCCTTCGAAGAATTGCACACTGTCGGTGCTGTCGTCTTTGGTGGTTGCCATTCCTCGAGGGCACAAAATCTTATTCACAACTGCGATGTATGTAAAGGCAAACAAGAATTTCTTTCCTGAGTTTGTGTTTCGCTCCGAACGTACAGCAAACCGCTACTCACACTGAACCTTACTTTACTACTGAGACAAGTGAACGAGCAATCATATTGGCGGTGGTTTCTGTCCCTCTCCCTCTCCCTCTCCCACACCCCCGAGTGCGCAATATGGGATTTCTGTCCTTCTCCCACTCCGCCGCCTGACGTCTTTCTTTAACCACCGCGTCTCTGCTGGGTGCGTGTATGTACAACGAAGCTTTCTGCCAATGGGGAGCCGCGACTGGACGCATGCGCGCGTTAAACCGATTGCGTTTGAAATATTTAATCACTTTTGTAGTTTCTTTTTATCTTGAAAAAATATAGGTAAAAGGCGAGTATACTTGCGCGATTAATACGACCACTGAAATCATTTAGAAAATACCAGATTTATTAAATAACGCTTCGAATGCAAGGCAATTATGAGACGAAAATTTCATCATTGAACTTATTGCTTTTGGTTTCAGGCTTGCTGTAGATAGACTATACGGAAATACTAATTGAGCCGTTTATTTTGAAAGTGGCATAACTACATTTTTTCAATTCTTTCCGGTTACCATGGTTACATGTACAACTTCATGTTATTTATCAGTAAAGCATTTCAGGTTGCTTATATTCCGAGCAAATACGATGATTCTTGACACATAAGTTTTCAGAGTTAGTTCAATAATTGAACCGTGTAGTTTGAAAGTGGCCTAACTCCATTTATACTTAAATGAAAATGAAAATTTTAAAGTCCTGAATGTATTACTACGTCGGGGTAGACCAAGAAAGTTCGAAAATATTGTATTGACACCACTGTATAACAATGTCAGACAAATTACAACAGCAAAATTCAAGGACATAATTGACCTATTACGATATATACCACCGGGACATCATGATTTCTTCAAATCCCATTCACACGCACAAAATGTAGATGAGTAGTAAATTGTTTTGTAATAAATTTATGTTTGTAATTTTGTACGTTATGTAGTTAAAAAATGTTTTGAATCGCATAAATTATGTTTCCGAAGTGTTTTAAAGATATGTCAAATAAATTCAGTATTGTTTTTGTCAATTTGAAGCATCTTAAATTATGTTGAATGGACTTGGGCACCTTCAAATTTTATAATGAATCTGGTTGTTAATATTGAAAGTGGCCTAACTCCATTCTTGATAAGAAAACGCATATTATTCACTTAATAATTGCCACTATTTTAATAGGAACTATTTTTAAATTGATTGAAACGCAAACTCTTAAATATCTCGATTTGAAGATAAATGAACTTAGGCCACTTTCAAAATAAACGGCTCAATTATATGTTAATGAAGTTCAATGCATATTTACAGGACTTCTAAATAATTATGTTCTTATAGTTTCATATATAATCATGTTTCAATTTATGTACATATTACATATTTTGATATTATTCAAATTAGTTTGCAAACAGCTATGAGTAAAAAGGTGCGAAATTATCGATTAATGTAGGTAACAAGATACTATGTCGCATGCAGCATTCATTTTATATTGCAAAAGAATTTTTACACAGATATTTTACAATAGAAATTTCTTATTTTACTTTTTTCTTCTTAGGCAGCTTACTTTTATTCTTATTCGTGGTTTTCCGCCGCTTCTTTTCCTCCATCTTAACTAAAACATCCTCACTCATTGGCTCAATAATTTCTCCCAGCTTTGTCTCAATAGCGGGCGCGATTAACTTTCTGTGGGCATTTTCAGGCACGAAGTTCCTGCCTATCGGCATTCTCACGCTTGATTCATAATCCTTAACGCTTGTAAACGGATACGGCAGCTCAGTAACTTGGTGCTCCTTTATTTTAGCATTCTCTTCTTCGAATATAATCACATCGCCTTTATTCTCATCCTTACGGGGTAAATCTTTGGGGAACTTTAAAATAAAACGTTTCTTTTTACGCTTCGATACTTTGACATTTTTGCCACCCCAACTACCCCATCCTGGTAGTGTCAAGTCGATGTCCTTAGGTTTAGACTTCTCCACCTCCTCTTGCTTTTCTTTCCTAAATTCTTCTACGACATCGTCGTCAGCAAATGCTTCACTTATTACGTTATGCTTTTCGTCTTCGTTCTCACTGTCGTCCAGTGCATCATCACCTCCTGTAATGTCGGCTGGAAGAGCTGTATTCAGGTGCTTGGGCTTCACATTTATGTATTTATTTGGATCTATTTCAGTCTTGGATGCATCCGATTGGTGCGGAGGCAAATTATTATTGTATTCTGTGATTCTAGCGTAATTCGATTCGGTGTTTAAATCCAAACTACTTTCGTTAACACGTTCGTCTAAAGGTGTATCTAGAATAGGCTTATTATTATTAGCCTGCATTTCGAGTCCATCGAACTCATTTACTTCTTTGAACTGAACACTCTTTTTCGTTTTCTGCTTCTTCGCAACCCGGTTATATTTCTCTGCAACACGCTCAAATTTCGATTTAATTTGATCCTGCATTTTCTCTTCCGCGATATCAAACATTTTACTTATTTGATCAGTATTTGGAATATTAAGTTTCGAAAGATCAAACACATTTTGGGCGTCGTCATTTTCTACGGACTCTACATTCCAAGCAGACGTGGCTTTGATTTTGTTCAAATTCTTTTTCTGTAATTTTGCTGATTTATTAGATCTTTTACTATCGTCCGATGCTTTTCGTTTCGCAGTTCCATTTGATGGTCCGTGTGATATCTTTTCATCATTAGCTTTTGCCACTCCAGTCTCTTCCTTATGATCTTGAATTTTTGATGATTCCACATCGTAAGCCATATCTAGTTCTATAATGAAGAAGATTTAGTACGAAGTTTCTAACTTCTGTTAAGTATATATTTAATGTTTTTAACGTACCTTCAAAAGTAGATTGAAGTTTTGGAGTGTCTGACGAAGTCACGCGTTTATTAGATATTGTTCTTTTTGTTGCCTTTTTATGGTCCTGAATTTCAGGAGTCTCTATGTTATGAATATTTTGTTCTGCATTGAAAAAAGAATTTAATTCGATACTTTGTAGCTTGTATTAAATATAAGTGATTATTAAATGTACCTTTGACAGTAGGAAGATGATGTGAATCTTGATTAATTTGAGTTTCGCCTTTATTATTACCACCTAATTCCTGATTTTGCAATTTTTTATTTTGTTCATCCCAATATTTACGGTAACCGGTAACAAATTCGTCTATTTCTGCTCCAGTTTTAATATTGCCCATCCAAGGATTTTCTTTATCGGTGACTAAAGACTGTATTGACGCATTGCCATTTTCACCTTCCTCTTCGCTATCATTTGGTTTTCTTATCTTTTGACTTAATTCTCGACTGATTTTTAACTGCTGTGCAAGTTCCTGGCGAGTCTAAGAATGGAAGAATTGAATTAGTCGTGCAATATTACGCAAACTAAAAATTACACGTATGTTTCTTATACGTATGTACAGATTACTAGAATCAATATTAATGAAAATATGTGAATAACATTACAAGGCAATTAACATTATTGAAAATTAAAATTACAAATTTTCTGACTGGATGCTCTTAAACGATTTTGTTTCTAAAAATTTTTGGTGCCTACGTAAATCATGCTTTGTTGAACTATTTAGTAAACGACCGACTTACTTCTTTATCGTACTTTGCCCTGACTTGCTTGGATTTGGCCCATTGTCCCGTACTTTTATGCCTTAACGACATTCGTTCTTCCGCTCTGGTTTTATCTAATTGTTCAAGCTTTTCCAGAGCAGCTTCTGGATTCGTTTTCTGTAACTCTTCGAATTCTTTTAATTGAACTTTTATTCTTTGCTTCCTTTGGACACGGTGAAACTTTTTACTCTTAATTTTGTTTTGACGACGAGCTTTTGCTTCTCTATAAGACTGAAGGCAGATAGAATTGAATGTTGTATACGAGACGGATGATAATTTTAGCAATACACTTTGATATTTTAATACAGACTTGTTGCGCTCTAACTCTCGCAGCTTCTTTCCTCTTCATAACAATTTCTTTCAGGGTCAACGAGAATTCATCATCTTTCTCCTCGATATTCTCCTTTTGTGGCTCTAATGCAGCGAGTTCTTTCTCTAATTCTGATTGAATTCGAAATCGATTAACAAATTGCTTTGTTGGTTCTAATCGCATCGACGACTGATTTAATGGAAAATGCAGTGTCTTTGCTACTCTGTGTTTCGTTATTATGGCATTCCATTTTTTCAATTCAGTTTTTGTATTTTCAAAACCAGTTATCCTTTTTATCTAAAATAAAAGTTAGGTTTAAGCAACAACACTTGTATTCTTAAACAATATTTATAATATTTCCATGAAACCACAAAACATTGTAATTTTTATGTTGAGACATAAATACAAAAGAGAGCATCTTACTCTGTCCGCAGCAGGTTTTTCCAAAGGTTTTTCTAGAACGTTTACTTTCTTCTTCTTTGCAGCTTCTAGACTTTTAGCAATATCAAGATGATGACCCTTTCTACCTAATACCTTTGCTAAATCGTGCACACGAACTGCATCTTTGTCAGATATTCCACTTTTTACTAAATGAAATTCTGATACTTCTAAAGTAGGTTCATTTCTTTCTGCTCTTTTTACCCTGAAACATTACAAAGCCACTATTATTTTGAGAACTATGTAAAGAATTTCATACAAATATATTGCCACAATAAACTCTAAAATATGCAAACGTTAGTTGACACTACTTACAATTAGATACAATAGCGTTATGACTGTAAAATACTGTATAAGGATAAGAATAACAATATTGATTCGCATTTTGTATTAAGAGCAATTCCATTAGTTAATTTCCTTTAAGTATTGATATAATGTAGCGCAAAATTTAAACACTAAATTTAAAGAAAAGCTTGGCATCTTTATCGCCAAACTTTTCCAATCCAGTGTTATCTTAATGACACAGCTGGGGGATGTGTATATTGCTGATGGACTACCTTTGGCAGTATTGCTCTAAACTGATCTTAACAAAAATTTTGCTGTAATGGAGATTGAATTTAAGTGATCTATGAATTCACTGAACTTCAATCCTTAAGGTTTGTTTACCAGAAGCGATCGCATAGATTTTTTAGTTATCAACTGCTAATTTATGATGTTTCACACATTTTTCAATTTTTCCTATCCAGCATTGTTTCCATCAAATGAGTGCATTTAATTACCTATTGCAATCCATGAACATATCTTATGTAAAAAGATTAGGAATTCCTCAGATATACAAATTTAAGAAGTTATTACTTTGCAGAAATGGGCAAAATGTAATCTAATTACGAATTACAAATTACGATTAAAATGTAATCTAATTACAAATTACAATTAAAATGTAATCTAATTACAAATTACAATTAAATGTAATTGTGTAATTCGATTACAGATTACTTTCTGTAATCGTTAATTTAATTGACCACAGAACTGCAAGGACAATTACAATTGTAATCAAAATTTTATAGCGCAATTACAATGTAATGGCTAAATCAATTGCATATAATTGAAATTACTTTTTAATCGAAATTATACTGTAATTGCGTAATTACATCTGTAATTGATTACACCCACCTCTACATTTATGAATGTATACATAGGTAAGCCTCACTACAATATATTGGAAGAATTTAGTCAAACATTTGACCTCAACCATCCCCTATCAAATACATATTACGTTTTCTGAAGAAAAATACAAGTAAATTTGAAATTTTATTTATGCCTTTACCTTCTTAGCACCACACTACTATTGTGTCTAACATTTCTTAACAACTCAAACACTAATGTAGATTTTCTAAGTAAACACTTTTATTGTTTCCTTCACTATGTCCTTTGATATGAATTTCTTTTATGCAATTATAGTTATATAAAACATACTATGAAAGAAGATGCTGTCTTTAGAACATACTCCGACATTGAGGAAACTGATAATATGCTACCAAATTCTCTATTTTATATGTTATCGTTAACTGATAGAAACCATGTCGTTCATACATTCATTAATAGGAACTGAAAGAGCTCCGTTAAGTTTTCTATTCCACTATAAAAATCATCTAATATAAACTATTCATTACCAAACTACTTTGTATGGTATCCGTCAATCCTTACACAATGTTTGCGTATTGGAGTAATTCTCCAAAGTATTTAATATATTTGAAAATATATCAGCGCATCACCAAACTTCTAAACAGTAAAAAAAACTTTCTTCAATATATTCCAAACATTTGTCTTCATACAAAATAAATTTTTACTTCAGTGGACATAGCAGTTAAATAGACACACACTTAAAAGTGAAGGTCCATAATACAATATTTCTTGTATTAAACTCATATATACCTTTGTCCTTTATCAAGCTGCGATACAGCTTCAAGCAGTTTAGAATGAGATTCTGATACATCTTGTTCTGTATCATCTAAAAATTCCAAATCACTCATATCTTGATCACTCTGTGTTTATTAATAATAACAAGCGTGCTTCGTCTCGCACGAGACACGAGGGCGACGAGGAGCTAGAGATGTTGATAAAATATCGATGTATCGATACATCGATATATTTTCGCGCAATATCGATATTTTTGTATCTTTTTCAGTACTTACTTAATTGTTGTATTTTTTCAGTACCTACTTAATTTTGTACTTTTATATTTTTATTTTACTTAATAAAAGTATTTGAAATAACATATAATTTGTTTAAATTGTACCTCAATAATTTAAAAAAAGAACCGATATATCGATATTCCGACTTCTTTTCGGTATTATCGAGATGTGATATTGATATATTTTTTCGGTATATCGAGATGCGATATTGATATATTTAAAAAATATCGATATCATATAACAGATTCGGCAACCTGCACTAATGCGCAGTGAGTGCGAGTTTTCTCGCTTCCAATTGGCTAAAAGTCGCACTTTGTGCGCACCAGTGCAGATCAACATCGATATTTCTTAAAATATCAACATCCCTACGAGGAGCACGAGCCGACACGAGTCGACTGGAGTGGACATGAGACACGAGAGAAACACAAGCATAAAAAAAACAAAACAGACTATTTAGATGTAGAATGTAGAATCTATTATTTGATCACACGCATACTTAAAGCACTAAAGCAGTGTGCTAGTGCTCTAGCATAATGCTACGATAGCGCCCTGTACGTGAAGTAGATAAAAAGCTGTACTCAAATTCACCAGCTTAATTACGTTAGCCATCTGTTACACATGGTCTCGTATATGGCTCTGTCGGCGTCAATGACTCGACGTATCATAACCTTCAAATTGTTTCCTCAAGTAACGTTTAAAGACTGACATATTTAGTTACCATATTATTTTCAATATTATTACACAAAATTGTGAAATGTGAGCACTAGCTTGCGGGAGATATAAAATGAATTTACTCGTAGTATCAACTGTAAGTTGTGTCTTAGGATATGTTGTGCCAATTTTAATTGAATATGTGAGTATCAGGATCCTGATACGTTAAAGCTTTAAATTTAAATCTGGGTTCCCTTCAAATTGCCATCTCTGTCACAGATTACATCTCGTTTGTACACAGCCACAAAACAAACAATGGAATTGCGAAGCGAGCTGTTTAACCTGAAACAGGAAATGATTGGAATATCCATAGTCGATGAGTTTGCAAAGTATGCAAAACTTCAACGTAAATACAATAAGTTAGAAGGCACTTTGAAAGACAAAGGTAAAGCATACAGTGACACACTGAGTCAGATTAATAGAGATTTTCAAATTTATATAAAAATTTCATCGATTCGATTAAAAGAAAATAATTCTTTTTCCAAAACGTAACAATATGTTCTATGCAATTATTCATCTGGTACATTGAACTAATGGCAATGTATTGTGGGGATAAGATTTCAATGTTTGGGATACTATGGGGAACATTTTTAGTCACAGATTATCGATCACATGCATTGACAGGCTTAAATAATTGCTTACTACATGTTCACAAGCATGAGCAGCATCAAAATCATTAAACATAAAAGATTTATAACTAAAAAAAAATGAAAACTAAATTTTCAAACTTTTATGCACGCGTTACTTTTGTTTATAGAAAATTTATCCCTTAGATTATTTCATCATAATGTAATACTTACGTTTTAGCAAATGAACGATTGTCTTCCAGATTGAAGGTTCAGGTGTTTGTGACTGGTGGATTTCATATATTAAATGTAGGTATCATTGATCAGCTATTTTAAAATAATTAATATTACCAAGTATAACAATTGAATAATTACATATGTTTCAGGGTTTGTTCATGGTGGTTTTATTATATCTATACCGTAACAAACCTGTAATAGTTTTACCAAGAGGCGCACTATGGCCGCTACAAAATTTACTAAGTTGGCCGTGCTACCACGAAGATTCGATTTCCTTAGTTGTATGGTTTGTGATCGCCAGATTAGTCATGTCCATGTGTAAAAAAGTTAATACAACATAATGGTGACGACGCAGGACTACATTCTTTACGAACAGCAAAATAAAGATCTCTGCGACAAAAATTTTACTTTAAAGTGTCGGTGTACGAATGAAAATATTGTTAAGCATGTATATAAAAGACTTTCCTTTCTTTTTAATACACTGTGCAAATAACTACACTCTATGGTACTCCTTGTATATATTGTATTTATTAAGGTATCTTAAATTACCGAATTATTTCAAATAAGGATAATAAATTTTACAAATATAATAGCAAAAAAGTGACTGTATTTCATAAAAGCTTAAGTAAAGTACATAATACATAATAGTGAAATATATCAGCATATAATTGTTGATAAGTGATAATTTTATGTTTTAACAAAACTTCTTTACATACGACAATTGATACATCTATATTGCCCTATATAACGTAGCAAACAATGTTTTATTAATGTGTAGAGTATCCATGAAACATCTATTTCGTAAAGCTTAAAAAGAAAATCGATAATTTCTGTTGTTAATTTAACCACCTTAGTTAAATCTATTTACCTTACCGTTTAATTTAGCTTTTCCGTTATATCAGTTTGCCATTTTATTATCGATCTTATAAATTTGACGTTGCAACACATACGATATCCAAATATTACATATATAAATTGTATTATAGGAAATTCTATAATGCACGCGAAGGCTGAATTTCTTCTTTTTATCTTCATTTAAACTAAAAAGCTGGACTACCAATATTTCACTTTATTGCTGAATAACGAACAGAAATTTCGTTCATAACATGCTTTAAATAACAGATGAAAAAATCTCGCGAGTTTAATCAAGTTTTGAGCACCAATAGCGAATAATAATGTTGAAATTATTATAAAATATAGCACAGGATCGTTATGCTTTAGTGTATCACATTCATATAAATATCAACCAAAAATATTCTATACATGACATATGTTACAGAACAGCGAAATACCTATTGATTTAATTTTTCACCGAGATATCGAACACCAGTAAGATTACCCTTCTTTAAAAATTAATCGAGCACTGTACACGTTACACGATAGCGTACTTAATAGACCGAATGAAATAGACATCGTTTATAAATAGAGTGACAAAAAAATACTTGAAAGGTCTATGAGAAAAGAAAAAGAAAAAAAAAGAACCATTAATACAGCTACCTTTCCAAATGCTTAGTATATCAGCAAGTAAATGCAACAATGTCATGTAGATGTTAACTTCAATAGCGTTAGTTATATCGAACTCAAAACATAGCATAAGAATGCTTATACGTAAAATAGTCAAGTTATGTGATTGTATACAAAATATTAAATTAATAGCATTTAAAATATTGAAACGGCGAAGAATATCTCGTAAGGAATTAGTAGCGATGTTCCTGTCCTTTTCGCTAATCGTTAGGTAATCTTTTTAGCCACAATCGTATAATTTATATCGAAGGCATACTATTCTTTTCCTTTTAAATATACTCTCGCTCTTCTAGTTTCGTTATAAATATTACTAATATATAACTGTAATAATTCAACGCGTAGAAAACTATCATCATTCCTTGCATTACGCCACCGTACAGTAGTCACGTCACAAAGATTAATATTAAAGCGAACGAAATGTGTGTTAAATGTAAATAAGTTACATAGTAACTATTATAGAAATGTTCTTTCTTACCACCTAAGTACTTAAATTAGACAATATACTTTTTCTCTTCACACTATCAGACGCCAAAAAGAAAATGCGGTAATAATAGTGAAACTTAAAGGAAATTAGAAGAGCGAGATTTTAATGAAATCTCTCCCTTCCCCTCAATCTTTATTCTGTTAGGCAATTTTAAAGCAGATGAAAATTCTATAAGTGTATATTTAGTATTTTCTTTTTGTTTGTTTTATAAATACTGCTTTGCATCATGTTACTATGAGAAATATTTAAGCGACTCGATACGAAGTACAGAACAATTTATAGTATAGTCAGTTTTACGAATACTTTGTAGCCAATGTATATGCACTGTACTACGAATGTAAAACGATTAAACGTATCAGAATGTGAAATTTGCTTTTAAATAACTCTCGTGTATGTTATACAATCACATAGTACAAATGCATTAACAAAAGAAGTGTTTTATATGAATATATGATGAAATATCTGTTATTAGAGACGTTCAACTGACTTATGTTTTAGCAATATCCATTGGTGATCCGCCAGTTGTGTTTGTAGCCGTATTAGCCATTGGTGGACCACCGGGACTTACGATAGTCGGCGGGATTGCAGGTTTAACAAATCTGTCTGATGTGCGTCTATTGGATGAAGTTACCACGTGACCCTGGTTAGATTTTGCAAAATATTAGAAACTGACGGGATCTTGAAATGTTTTACAAGACGTGCTTCTAAATACTCTTAGTAGAGTATTATGCAATTAAAACTGTTAAACATATCAAACATAAGCCGCGTAATTAACCATTTTAACTGCGACAGCTCGGAGCATAAAGGCAGAAATGGATAAAAATTATATTTAAATAAAAATTCGAATCACGAATAAAAGTTAAAAAAATTATTCGTCAATGTATCGAATAAAGTCAACCCGAATAAAAAAAATTAACTTTATTCGTCAAATAATCTGAAGTAACTTTTATTTGCTCCGTTATTTAAATAATTTTTTATGTAGTTAATGCCCAACTCTGCATAAAGGTCTTGCAAAAATGAAGTGTAGAAAATTTAAGTCCCAAAATTTGCATAACTTTGTGCAATCTTGTGAGACATTAAGTACTTATAATACACTAAATAAATTAAGTGTAGTGAAATGCAATTTACCGTGGAAGGAGGTGATGAACTTGCGAATGGAATTGCAGTGGGTTGACCACAAGCGTAACATCGGTTTGTATTAAATCCTTCTCTGGTTGATGAACCTGTTAATACGCAGTATGATTAATATTTACTAATGGAGTGTTTAAAAATAACGCATAGCACGTGGAAAATGAAAACGGATAAGAAATATTATATGAAAGGGGAGAGTATCAGGGGTTGAAACGGTTCCGAAAATAACTCTTTCAAACTGTTATATATCAGTCCTGACTGAAACAGTTATGAAGAACCGAAATTTTATCGACCATATAACAGTTATATATCGGTTTTATAACAGTAATGTATGGATCGGTTCCGAGAGTGTACTGCGTTGCCGAAACCGATATAGGCCATAACCTTTTTCACTTGTAACTGTTTCAAGATTATTTCGCTTCGAGAACCGAAACCGATATCACAACAATTTTCAACCCCTGGAAAGTATCGTAAATTATAGGATATAAACAGTTTGATGAAACCAATGATTACCTGGACTTAACGGTCTAGAGGAACTAGGCGAAGGATTATACGGCACAGGGCTGGAAACAGTACGATTTCTTATATTTCCACCAGACATCACAATCTCATTATAGTGCCGTTCTTCTTCCATTTCCAAACTAATAAATAAATGACGTTTGAACTCAAACAAATAGTCTTACACATTATATAAAACAGTTATTTACCTGGATTCTGATTCCGAAAGATGTCTACATAAAGCTTCACGACGCTCTACTTCTAATTGTAACTTTCTTTGAAGTCTCAGATTTTCTTCACGAATTTGTTTCTCTTCATTTACGTATCGTTGCATCTTCTCCGTATCTAATGTGAATAGTGTACATACATAGATACATGCATACATACATGCACGAATATACATATATGTATGTATGTGTACTCAACAATTTTTAATCATTAATTAGAGATTAGTAGATCAAATTAAAAGTTTTGTAGTACTTAAAACGTAGTACACATACTAAACTACGATTTTTATGAGAACCCTTTATCATGAACGAGTCTCTCATTTTATAAAAATGGACAAATACACGATACATTATTGAAAACCTTAAAAGTAGTCTAACGTCTGTAATTTATTAATGTTTTAAAAGCTGTGAAAAATTCTTACGTTCTTGTTGCGAGATGAGCAGCGTATGTCTTAGTCTGGCCACTTCGCTTCTTAAAGTTTGAATATGTTTACTTAGACTAGTAGCAGTATCACCATTATTAATTTCTCTTGGCGATGTAGGATCTGATATTGGTTGATCTAATTTTATCTGAAGCATTCTTTTCTCCGCCTCCAACTTGTCCATTCGTTTCCATAATTTATTTACTAATGCCTCTTGTTCCTGCTCGAGCGTATTTTCTAGCTCGACCTTCTCTCTTCGCAGCTGCTCTAAATTACTCTGTTTCGCAAGTGTTTCAGCCTCGAGTTTCTCAATCTTCCTCATCAATTTATTCACAAGACACTCTTGCTCTTGTTCTAAAGTTTGCTCCAGTCGACATTTCTCTTGGCGCAATTGATTCAACTTTCTTGACAAATCATTTGTTAAGCATTCTTCTTCTTGCTCATAGTGGTGCGCTAAGGTTTCCTTTTCTTTCTTGAGTGCCTGAATTTTCTTCAATAATGTGTTACTTATAAATTCTTCTTCTTGCTCGGCTTTAGCTTGCTGCAATGTAATATATTCGGAATATATGAATTAATAAAAGCACGAAAATATTACCATTATAATTCTACAAAACAAAAATTAGAAATCTCTTTTTGCCTGTGAATAAAAATGATGAAATAATTCAATATTACTAATCAACATTTGTATAACTAAATATTACTGTATTGACCGGACAAGAAGGATTTTAGAACAATTTACAAGAATTGTTTTAGAAACATATTATTTAATATACATTACTAATTATTTCTTGTATAAACAATAATTATATAGATCGATTGTTTCATTAATTTAAAAATTGTCAAACTGATTTCAAGAAATTGTGTATTTGTTATTAAAGAAGTTTTATTCAGTAATTTCAATGTTGTAAAGAAAGATTTGAAAGAATTACATTGAGATGAATTGCCAAATTATGTCAAATGTTTAAGTTGAAGGCAAGTAATTATTTTGCAATTCAAAATTACTTGAAGAGAATATTTAAAAGAATGTACAGTAAAACCGTTTTTCATACAGCATGACATTACATGATGTAATATCTTCTGTATTGATTAAACTTATATTTTACTAATTCATATTACGTACAAAATGTCCATGATATAAATATCAAATTCTTTCCTTGTACCTCTGTGACTTTCACAAGGAATTTTAATAACACATTAATCTGCTAAATTTATTATAGAATTTGCTCAATAAAATTGACTACTTTTTTAAACGGGAGGCTGTATGCTTTTTATACCATATGAAAGCAGATCTCAAGATGTGTTTGATACCACAGAACATGGGAGTATTACCAGTTATGCAAGGTCAGAAGCAAAAAACAATACTAAAACTGCTATCCATACTAGAAAACACTAAATATGTATATGCTGTGTTCAAAATACGATTTTCACTTACAAAAATAGTTTTCAACTCCTTCGATTAGACTTTTAGTGTTTTCTAATAATGCTGCCCAGGATTTCAATGCAAATATTACTCTTGTCCCACTTTCTAAATCTTTCATATCTCTACAATTTTCAAATTGTTCCCTCAATTTTTACCTCGCACGACTTGGACATTCTTCTGTTTTATGTTGTTAAACTTGCCTTTCCAACCACTTTCACATTGCATAAAAACAAAACAAGGTTGCCTTTACTGATCGAAATCTGTTTCGTATTAACAGAATTTGACTGACGACCGTAGCTTTCGTAAAGTACACCGAAAACTTTATTTTATACATTCTGAATATAGCTGTTACTCACAAAAGTAAGACATTGGGTACTAATAACACGAACACCTTACATCTTGAACATGATTGAATCATGATAAGTTTTTACTTTTATAGAAAAGGTATACAATTGGTTAATAATAAATTCTAAAAACGTTCCAATACTAAGAACTTGCACTTCAGCGAAAAAATAACAGAGGTCTATCTCAAAATCATCTTTGTTAGACTGAACAATATTTTCTGATTTCATGAAAACGAGATTATAAGAATATAATATATAATATAATAATGTAAGCCTGAGAAACATCGAAATGCCTGGTGTAAAATGGAATATACGATCGGTAAATACCTATATCGATATTTGATGGACTTTGTAGAAATATACAATTATAAAAGCAACTCACTATAATGACAGAGGCTTGACGAAGTCCACGGTTCTCTTCTTGCAACGCCTTCACTCTCAATTTATACGTTTCCAGTTCAACTTTGAGAACACGATTGTGCTGTTGCAACGACTCGATCCTTTTCTGAAGTTGCTCCCTGGTTACAGGGGACGGCGGCATCATTATTGGCCCTCCGTCGATTGAGCTTGAATCGCTTTCGGATGCGCTATCACGGTCAGCCATTTTTCTTACACAAGAGTCTCTTTTAAAAAAGAACTGGCTATTCTTCCTTTTTCATCGCACGCCCAGATCAAATTGGACAACGTATTTCTCCTTTCGACACGCGAGTATCTATTTTATCGTTAGAATCTCATTACTTCGTGAGAAAAAACCATAATATCATAGCATACTGCCGCACCAACATGTGCTTCTACACAGAACGAATCAGCTGTTTGATTGTCCATGATACACTCGAGGACAAGATGTCTATTGGGAATAGAAAATTAGTATGCGACACTAGCGATCGGTACGCGAACTAGTAGTAATTGCCTCACGCAGGTATATAATTTATTGCGGTCTAGCAATTTTCACAGTATCGACGAAATGTATGTAGGAAAAGATGTTGTGCAGCAAATTGTAACGCTACAATGCACAATGATCTCAATTTAAGTTTTCATAAATGTGCCGAAAAGTAGAGCAAGTAAAATTGTTCACATTACATACTTTTATATATTCCAATATTGTGCCTAAATGTATTGTCAACATTTTTACTGTAAGAAATAACTTTTAAATAAACTTTTATACTACTGGTTCCATATGAACATACCAGATAGCACAACGTCTGGTAAAGTCTTAAAGACGTCCAAAAGGCGTCTTGTTTAGGGAAGGGCGATTCTACTCGATTCTTCCAGAATCGATCGATTCTCTTTCTGAAGAATCGATTCTCGGTAACTCGATTATTTTCTAACCAAGAATCGCTATGATATAATTAAGCTTTTATATGTACACTTTGTATTTTTAATAATTTAAAAATGCAAATGAAAACGAAATTCAGATGTATTAATTTCAATAAATGATGCAATAAAAATCCTTTTTATCTCACAGTTAATTGTTTCTATTCCTAATCATTCCTATCATCGATTCTTCGATTCTTTTTGGAAATAATCGATTCTTAAGCATCGATGTTTCATTAGAATCGATTCTTACGTATCGATTCTTTTGAACGGAATCGCCCTTCCCTATTCAGAATAGAGACCCTATAAGTAGAGTCTCATTTTCAAATCTATAGTCTCAAAGTTTCAAATCTATATTTTCGATATTTTTGCGAATTTCGGTCCCAAATTTTCAGGAAACATTCATGACATATCAAACACTGAAAATAAGTAAAAAATTTTTTTTACCTTTTTTGCATATTTTGGTAAATGCCCACCTCTTAAATGTTTAAAAAATAGTCCTCGAAAATAAAAATTCCATTTTTTTTGTTCACCTTTATAAATAAAAAGTGTTCTACAAGCATTTAAACTTTCAAAATTTGAAAAATAAAAAGTTTTTTATTTTAAGTTTTTCGGATTTTTTTCGAAAACCGTTTATCGTACGAGAAAAAGTAATAGAACAAAAAAGATGCTCCTTGTCCGGATCTATAACTTTTGTTTGACATATTTTTTTATTTAATCAATAACTTGGAAGATGTTATATCAAATCGACTTCGCGAGCTGTTAAATAATGATTTAAATGTTTAAGGGCCCAGGGGCACCCTTTCCCGTTATCCGATCGAGCTCAAACTTTACAGGGATTTTTTTTAAATTATTTGGAACCATTCTGGAGGGTGCCCCGTAGAAAATTTTGAAAAAATTTTGTACCAAGAGTAAGTTAGAGCCACCCTAGTGTATAGTAATTATGGACGTGTAAATGTTGATAAGATTCTTAAACATCACATGGTTAAGATAAAAGTTGCAAATTTATATGCAGTAAACAAGGATACACTATCAAATTTTCCACCCCCATTTAGCAGCGATGATGAAGAACTAAGTGAGTTTCAGAATGAATGCGAGAAGGAAATAGCAAGCATGAAGAGCGAGATTATTAATGATAATATCACATTTTATGATATCTTGACAAGCAGTGTACGTCAAGGAGCAATGTATGCAACAAATGAAAGTATTGTAGAGGTCTTCAAATCGGATGATTATAAAATAAAATTTCCAATATATGCTAGTACGATGAATAGGAAATTTAGGAAGGGGGAACAGGAGAAAGAGTTTAGGGAAAAAGGTGATAAAATTTTTGATTTTCTCTTTAGTAAAAATTTCCCTTGGTTACCACCTGAATGTACTGAAAAAATACTTAGTTACCTAAATTATGAAGATTTAATATTGATTCCATATACATCTTAAGTTAATTGTGTATCGTATATGTAATAATTTTAAATAAATAAATACAACTACTGTATACGTGTACAAACCAAACGACGCCAGATTACGCTAGTACAAATAAGTAAATTCGGAAGAAGTAATAAGTAAAATTTTTAACGCTGGTCTGTATTGGTGTCCATGAATATGCCCCTCACTGCCCGCTCACTACCTCCGTAGCTGCTAAACGTAATCTTAGTTTCGTTTATCAGATCGTCTGAACAGAATTTTATATTTGTATATTTTTCTTTTGTAATGAATAGATCATATGAAAATTGCACAAAAACACCTCTCGTAGAGAAGAAAAGATTTTTAACAGTTCAAAGACATAACCTAACCGCGGGAACGCTATTCAAAAAAGGCACCGTAATATGGACAACGCACTTTTCAGAGCACCGTAATTGGGATAAAAACATGTATTTTTATTTCAATTAAAAAAATATGAAAAATTAACATTTTTAATCCGAAAAAATGCCGTAGAAATGAGAAAAGTTAAAAAACCCATATCAATTTTCACCAAGCAAAATTAATGTAAGTGAAGTCAGTAATTAATTCATTCGTGAGCAAGTCGAAGACAATGCACCGTAATAGGGACATCTAACTGCGTTGTTGAACAGGATTCACATCGGAATAAAACGCTTAAGTCTAACTTCAAAACAGTTTCTATGTTGACTTTGCTTTATTGAAACGCGCGCACTCTGACATGAATTTTCAGAGGGCAGCACAAGCAGGGTTCACAATTGGTCTGGATAATTTGTAGACAGTCGCAGACATTTGTAGAGTAAACCTGAGTAAACCGGAGTAAACATGGATATGGATTTTGAGGAACTTTCACATGACCCTGATCTCATTGCAAAAATTAAACAATTTCGTGATGCTACAGTAAGAATCGAAGACACAATTAAATATGCTACAGATCTGGACGTATACGAGAAACTTTCAAACGCGGACAAAATTAAATATGATTTATTGATGTCGTACAGTTTGAACAGTATGTTTTGGATGTACTTGAGGGCAGAAGGTAAGACCTTGTAACATAAAGAACGAGAAATAGAATCGATAATATCTGAACAATGTTATTAAATATGACAAAGCAACACGTGTTTCTCTTATACTTTGCGTTTATCCGATTAGGAATTGACCCAACGAAACATAGAATAAAATCAGAAAATGATCGCCTGAAGAAGTCCATGGTACGTTCGAAACAAATCGAGGACCGAAACACTCTGATGCCACGTTTAAATAAAGATGCTGCGAAAAGATTTGTTAGAAATGGGTTGTGGGAAATAAAAAACAACAAGCAAGGATCTAAAAACAGTAAAGATAAAAATGAACGTAACTCTACTGAATCTTGATTCAAATAGTATGTTAAATCTTTGAAGAACTTGCATGTGCGAATATGCACCTGCGTGTGTATAAATATAAATATCTGAAAAAAGATATATATTCAGTGTCGCTGTTATTATAATACATGAAATGTTGAAACACAAATTAATAAAGTGTAAAATATTGTTTTGTGTATTTTCTTGTACTTTCTACTTATATTCTCAAACGTATACATTAAGGTTGTATGATTCTTCTAGGCAGTCTTGTGTATGTGGGTAATATTTGTGTACTCGACCATTTTTTCTATTTGTTTACTTTCGCTTCATAACCTTGGGTGAGTACAAAGTGTCTTAAAATAAGAATTGTCATAAAACTGAAGCAGATAAGAAATACATTCCCAATTTCTGTGATAAGAATCTATTTTTACAAAACATTCCTTTCTGCAAACTAAATAATGGAAACTGAGTATCAAGGCATGGCGACAAAAACAAATGAATCCTTTAGATTCTTTCAAAATGCCAAAGATAATAACAGAAACAAAGGTACTTGTTGTACTGTATCTGACTGTACGTTGCCTCCAAAACCAGGATGTGGCTTTAAACCAGTGGATCAGTAAGTTACACCAATTTTTAATCTACAATGTAATATACTATATAGTTCACATATATAAGTTACTTAAGTCTTCCCTTTATTTAAGGATATGTTTTGCATACTTTTAGTTTTTATTTCGTAATAATCAACGTATCGTGATAGCAGTACATATTATGCGTTCGTTTGCAACTGTGGTCTTACAAGATTACTCTTGGATATATAATATATAATTTCCTAATATATGTACTCTTTTCTAGGATGGATGAATGCTTCAAAGAATTGAGGATACAAACTGAAAGAGAACATCTTGCAGGAAATATTAGCAGTATTATTGAAACGCTTAATGTAGTTTTAGTAAAACCATTTTCTTCGGACGTTCTCTTGTATTTTGGAACTCCTTTGTTCTTAAATTGTACGAATGATCGAAAATACACGCTTCTGGGTTACATAGATGATATTTTTGGATCTATTGGCGAACCAATGTATTCTATAACTATGAAATGTAACCCAAAAGAGGTATTGAATCTTAACACACAGGTATATTATTTTCCAAATGATCCGGATACTTTACATATGTATGTAGAACATACAGTAGATAATACTTTTAATAATAGAAAATACAGTGTTATAACAAAGAACTTATAACGATCTGCATTCTCGCAATTCATATTTAATTCTTATTTTTTCTTATCTTTTTCATAAGTCATGTTGAAATCGTATCCTTTTAATTTCATAAGTTTTTTAACATCAACATGTAATATTTTATTATTTATGCAAAAAATAAGCTATGGTTATATAGAGTGTATATCTTTACTAATTTAATTTTAGTAAAACACGAATAACAGTATTTATTTTATGTTAACTTTAGAAATTAAGAATTTATGAAAAATTATAGCTACTTCAACATTTTCAATGTATTAAAGATATATAAATAAATTAAGTTAATCAGAAACATAAAAGCAAATTGTATATGTTTTATGAACATTCACCTTTGAAACTGAGATTCTATGAATTTTCTTTCACATATAATAATTATACATTAATAGAAATTACACACAAAAAGTTAAAAAAAACGACTTTTTCTGTTTTTTTTTTGCTATTCCAACCAATTGCATTTTTTTCAAAACGATGATACACGTCACTTAGCAAACTAATCGTTCTAGCTTTTCCAATTGTAAAAAAGTTATACGATTTTAAAAGTTGCAAACTTTCTTTCGTCCTCCAATACTGTTGTGTCAGCAGGAAATACTAAAGACTTTAGTATGCAAAATTTCCAAGAAATACAGAGAATGTGCATCAACTCCAGAGCGTAACCATTTCAAACCTGAACAAAAGGAGTTACAGAAACAGTGTAACATAGTTATTACAAAGGCTCAAAAGGGACAGAACAATCTGAAAGACACAACTAAAAAAGTAAAGGTATAGATACTGATTGCAAAACGTGAAATAATGTACTTTGAATGAAATGTTTCAAACGATAAAATTTCTTTAAGAGTAAAATCTATTTCTACTAAAAAGATTAACGTCCATTCATGAATCTAAAAATGTGAAAAAGTTTGGTACGTTACATATAATCTGTTCATAAATGTCCATAAATGCGAGTCAAATGACGGAGATGTCAAAGGCCCTTGACCTATATACTATACGGGGTCATTAAACTCTAAAACGTACTAACTGATAACTGATGTTTCATCAGTAGAAGCGCTAGTGTCTAGAGTTGGTTCTGGTTGGTTCGGTTGGTTTGTAATACCCAGTAGTACCGTTCAGTACCGTTAGTGCATACTTCTGCAAATTCTGCATGCTTCGGTACTTCCGACAGCAATCGTCAGCAATCGTAGTCGTTCGTAGCCGCATGGCCGCAACTGGCTTGAATCTCCGTACACCTGCATACTGCCTTGGTGCCTGTCACACGCGACACATTTATTATCAGCATTTTAAACATTTCTTATTAATGACGACCGTTCGAAAGCGCGCAATTATCACGACACATTCCGGACATGTTTTCTGACGCTTGAAAATCAGTTATTGTTTTATTAAGCCCTTGATATATCGGATTTCGATCCTACTCGGCCGATTGCCACGTACATACAAGTCAGAATACACAAAGTGGAAGATATAGTACAGTTATGTCAAACGAGATTGTTGAAATTCCAAATAAACGGATGATGACGGTACGTATTGTCGCAAGACACCTCACATAAAGATCATTTAAATAATCTTGAGTAAATATTAATCGATTAACTTAAATATTTCAAATTACAATGACAGAAATGTTAATACTGGTTCGTGCACTGTGTGCAGAACGATATACTTAGTGTGAATATAGGTATATTACACATTTGAATTCTTATTTCTCTTTCATTTAGAAACTTAGTTTTGTTTCAATTTAAATTTATTAATGAAATATGTGCAACAATTTTTTTCTGGAGTACTGGAGCATATGTGATGTACACAATGTATGTACAAATAAGAAAATACACTAAATTAAAAAAAAATTTAAAACAAGCTTTTGTATTGTCATCGGAACTACATATATGTGCAAAATTTCAAGTTGATCGGAAATGTGGAAGTGAATCGAAATTAGTTTACAAGATGTCATCCTCACAAACTAACTAACAAACAAACTCGCAAGTGAAGCTAAATAAAAGCTTGTAACATAAATAGTAGGATGAGATATATGAAATACTTTCTAACTTCATTTGCGATATTCATTATACGATAGTATACATAGGCTATAGGATTTGTAGAGAAAGATATTTTAACTCGCATTATTGCAAAAATAAATTATCTTATGCCTTTATAAATGGATTTAACTTATCATATAAAGTTTTTATTACTTTGTAAATAAAAAATATTTATTTACGATCGTAATCAATCTTCAGACATCACAATACTTTTATGATGTATGTTTCTGTTGAATTTTTTTTAGACTTGCAGCAATGTATCGGAGCAAGCACACCATGTATCGAGAGCTAAGCGTGGACAAGCAGTAGGAAGTGTAAGGGGCTTTCGGGGATGCACCGTTTGGTTAACGGGTCTGTCCGGTGCAGGGAAAACTTCTATAGCTTTTCAAGTTGAAGCTATTCTAGTTAATCACGGAATCGCCGCTTACGGCCTCGACGGAGATAACGTAAGAAGCGGCTTAAACTGCAACCTCGGTTTCAGTAAAGAAGATAGGAAAGAAAATATAAGAAGAGTCGCCGAAGTAGCAAAGTTATTCGCCGACAGTGGGCAAATTTGTTTATGTAGCTTTGTATCGCCGTTCGAGGAAGACAGGCAAATGGCAAGACAGATTCATAAAATGTCGGATCTCCCATTTTTTGAAGTTTTCGTCGATACACCTCTTAATGTATGCGAGGCTAGGGATACGAAAGGATTGTATAAGAAAGCTCGTCAGGGCGCCATCAAGGGTTTTACTGGAATAGATCAAATGTATGAAAGACCAGTGAATCCCGATTTAGTGGTAACCACGGAAAACTGTACTCCAGAAGAATCGGGTGCAACGGTTATCGATCTTCTGGAGAAACAGTGTATTATACCCGTGCTGGAAAAACCCACGATACCAATACGGGAGTTGTTCGTTCCAGAGTCACGAGTATCTTCTGGCAAAACGGAAGCAGCTTCGCTTCAATGTTTAGAGATTAACGAGATAGACGTACAGTGGCTTCAGATTTTAGCAGAAGGTTGGGCTGCTCCCCTCACAGGTTTTATGAGAGAAGATGAATATCTTCAGGTACGTAGAAGATAGGTGTATAAACCATTAAATACCGATGTATAAAAATATTATTAAACGTAAATTACTTACATTTTCAGACTCAGCATTTAAGGTGTCTTCTTGAAGGGGACAAAGAAGTTAATCAGTCCGTTCCAATAGTTCTTGCGATCAGCACAGAGGACAAGGAGCGTTTGGACGGGCTTTCAGCCTTTACATTGAAATACAAAAGTAACGCTCTTGCGATATTACGTAGGCCAGAATTTTATTCTCACAGGAAAGAAGAAAGATGTGGATGGCAGTTTGGGACTAACAACTTGGGCCACCCGTATGTAAAGATGATTTATGAATCTGGAGATTGGTTAGTAGGCGGCGATTTAGAAGTCCTTAAAAGAATTAGATGGCACGATGGTCTGGATAAGTACAGACTGACACCAAATGAAATTAGAGCGAAATGTAAAAAGATGAAAGCTGACGCAGTATTTGCATTTCAACTTAGAAATCCTATACATAACGGTCATGCGTTGCTGATGCAAGTATGTTCATTCGAAAACTTTTCAATCTCGACTCTGCTTCCGCTTTGACTTTCTATTTGTAGCTTTGGTAGTTTTTGCTTTCCATTTCTAGGACACAAAGAAGCGTTTATTAGAGGAAAGAGGATTTAAGAATCCTATATTGCTTTTACATCCTCTCGGTGGTTGGACGAAAGACGATGATGTACCTTTGCATACAAGAATTCTTCAACACGAAGCTATACTCGACGAAGGTGTGCTAGATGCCGGCTCTACGTTACTAGCAATTTTTCCGAGCCCCATGATGTACGCTGGACCGGTCGAGGTAAACGTTAATGTATTTATGCCTGTGTGTTGTGAATTAAATACTTTATGTATAACAGATTTACATAGTGCTCTATGTTGCGCTCATTATTAGGTGCAATGGCACGCGAAGGCTAGAATGAATGCGGGTGCTAACTTTTATATTGTTGGGCGGGACCCTGCTGGCATACCACATCCTAACAAAACTATAGTCCCTGATGGAAATCTTTATGATCCCACCCATGGAGCTCGAGTGCTTTCAGTTGCTCGAGGATTACAAAGCCTAGAAATCATACCATTTAAAGTTGCGGCGTATGATAAAAAATATAAAAAAATGTCCTTCTTCGACGCGAAGCGAAAAGAAGACTTTCAATTCATATCGGGAACAAAAATGCGTGGTATGTATAATATAAATGTTAACTATAAACACAAATACACGCATACATAAAACGTCCACCTGTTGACCGAATGGTTTCCGTTTTTTAAATGCAACTTTACAACATCTAACTCCGAAATCTCAAAACTTGTTGCTTTGGAAAAGTTAGGTGCTCACTTTTGAATCAAACTGTTCTCGCGTCATCTCTTGATAGTGAAATTCTTCCAATTAAAATACTTTAGGCTCCAGCCTCAAGTGACTCCCTGCATGCATAAATGTACTAAAGAATTAATATTATTGAATTTAAACGACATACTGTAATGGCTTATCCATTAATGAAACAGGAATGTTCGATTTATTTGAAAGAGATTTTAATGTTGAACATGTTTGCAATGCTCTTTTTACAGGCTTAGCGAGGGCAGGTGAAAATCCACCTCACGGCTTTATGTCACCCAAAGCATGGCTTGTTCTGGCACAGTACTATCAAAGTCTAGAAAAATAGAGAATTATTGTAAAAATATTTGAGATTATTAAGCATTCTGAATTAACAGAGAATTCAGCAGGATGCATTTAGTTTTATAACTGTTGTAGGATAATGAATACTAGAACATTTGAAACTTATGCAATTTTAGTATTGCTATACATTTGTATATTTGTACATTTCTCTTGTACAGCACAGCAATCACAGTATTTATCCCTGTATTAAATAGAATGGTATCTATTTACAATTATTCCAGGATATATACGTTATTTTTATTTTATATAAATACAAAATCTGTATGTACATTTTATACGAATATATGATTCATTACGGCATTATACATTAAATTTAAAAAGCCTACGTTGCCCTATCATCCACAAATCATCCGTGACTTTGATGTATGTACATTTACCAAGTGTCCATATGTATCCATATAAAAGCGTCGAGACAGCTATAATATATGAAATGGGAAAGTATATGACATTCAAATTTTTTTTATTGCCAAAAAATACAGATATGATTAACAGACAAAAGGTTCAGTAATATGAGAAAATAAATAAAAGTTAAAATATTGAATTGGATTGTAATAGAACGAAAACTAAAATGTGAAAGGTGTGTAACATTGTAAGTAATGCACAGTAAATGAAAAATGTTCCTGCCATTTAAAATTTGGATAGTTGAAAAATATACAATGAATTCATTTAACGAATCACGTTACTGAAGTTCACAGAAATAAATTCCACAGTAATTCTATACAATAATCATGGTAATTTAAAACTCTCTGAAACTTTAATTAGCAAGAACTTCTCTACGTTACTATAATATGAAGGAATATTATTATAATGCAAACAATTGAACTTATATCTATACGACGCTTGAATTACCACTTGAGCATCCACTTTCGGATATATAAAATTCTACATTGCAAATTTCTGTTTTAAAGACATAAAGTTCCATCCTAAAGATATAACATATAAACATATATTACACGTAAAGTTATCCGCAGAAAAACCATTGAGAGTACCAAAAGTATTGGATATTTTTTTACTTGATTTCCTATAATTTACATCTATAAAATGCACGATCTCTATAATAAAGGAAAATATAATTATTATTCACATTTCAATCATGACGCGAAGAAAAAAAATACTTATAGTAGAAAATAGCGAAATCAATGAAGAAAATAGGAAAAAAAGGATGAATTCGAATTTAAACAGCATGTTTTTATGAGTAGGCGTTTGTATGGTTATAAATAATGTAAATTTCTTTAAGACATACCATGAAATTTATATTTGCATTACCAAGTAAAATATTTGTTAATTTTTCATAGATTTGTACAAAATACTTTATATCATAGTAAAGATATTTTTATTTATCGTTTATAACTAAAGAGAAATTTTGTTTTGAAAATCATTATGAAGATAAAACTTTTCATATCATTATCTGTACAATCTTAAGGTGACTTTTTGTAAAATATTTTCACACAACGAAGTGATCTTACAAAACCCCCGCTACGGCATAGCAGATAATCACCTTCCCCTTTGCGTACCTAATGTTCTAAATGTTCGAACCCTACGTATGTGCTTGAAAGGAGTATACATCTTACAATACGGCTGAATTTCGATTATGTAGGAATGTGGCTTAGCCCTCACTTATTTACCCGAATTAAAAGTTTCTTTAAGCTTTAATTACCGTAATAAAACTTTAAAAGTCACTTCTTTTTACAATAGATATCGCACGTATAAAATGCGACGTTAAACTCAATTATTATACATGATGGATGCTGTAGCCAAATTGACCTCTGTATTTGCATCGGACAGATCAGGTAAGGACAACATCACTGGTATCACTTGTATTTTCCCTGAATCATCTTCTTGTTGCAAATGAACCACAGCACCTGATTGTAGTATCTCATTTGTCATTATTTCATCTGCCATTATTTCGGCGGATTCGATATTATCCGCAGTCACTTCCTCCGTGTAAACAGTAGTGTCTTCCATATGCATTATAACTTCCGTTGCGTCTGAAGCTTCCCTGGATGTCTCTTCGTATTCCTAGTACAGAGTAATGTGAATAGATTAAGAATAATGTAATTCACTGCAAACCAGGATAGAATGATGAAAATTACAGTTACCTGCTCGTACACTTGTTCGTATTCCTCCGCTATTTCTTGCCCTTCGAACTTCACTATTTCCTGCTCTTCAAATTTAACTATCTGCTCTTCCTCATACTGTTGATCTCCCTGCTCTTCGTATTCGTCTTCAGGGACCTGAGCTTCTGCGTTACTCAAACCTTCTTGATCCTGATCGGAGCAAGAAGAATCTTCATGAACTTTAGGTTTGATGTTTCGACCAGGTACTATCCTCTTAAATCCAGACCCTCCTAAGCTTTCGTGCCGTCTCTCGTGTTTGTTCTTATCACCTAGATACTTAAAACGTTGCCTACATACGCTACAAGAGTACGGTCGTTCGTTCGTATGCGTCCTTTCGTGGCATACAAGAGCGCTAACTTGCTTACATCTCCACGGACAGTATCTACATTGCAAGGGCCTTTCGTCGCTGTGCCTATTTTGATGGTGCTTAATCAATTGAATCTTCGTTTTCAAATTAAACCCGCAGATTTCGCAAGTATACGGCCTCTCTTCGGAATGGGATATCATATGCGTCTTTAACCTAAGCTGATTTACAAATCTCTTTGGACAATGTGGACACGGTAAAGTTCCTTCTAGTCTATTATGCGTCACCATCATATGGTGCCTCAATCTCACTTCAGAAGTGAACGTTAACTCGCAATCTAAGCACTTCATAGGATCCTTCTCCATATGAGTGTTTTTAATATGCGTTCTCAGAATCATCTCGGTCTTGAACGTCTTGTTACAATGGTAACAGGATACTCGTTTCTTCTCCGGCGTTCCATCCACGTCTTCCTTCACGATGCCCGGTAGCGATTCATTGTGTATATGGGACATGTGCCACTCTAACGACCTAGTCGAGATCATCGACCTGTTACATATATGACAAGTGTACTGTCTACCATCTTTGTGAACTCTATTCCTATGGATAACCAGGGTCGAGTGATTTGGAAATTTCTCACCGCACACTTGGCACGAGCATTCTTTCAATCCTCTACTATCTGTTTTCTCGTGCACTCTCATGTGCAATCTCAGCCCGTCGCGCCTATTAAAGCCAACGCCGCAAGTGTCGCATCTATATTGGCGTTGATCTTCGTGAATCCTTACGTGCTGTTTCAAAGTTGAACTGTTTTTAAACATTTTGTCACAGTGCGGACACTGAATAGTATACGCCTTATGAGTATGCATGTGCTTTGAAAGACTATAGAACGGTACTAACTTGTGACAAACTGGGCACTCCCTTTTATTGCCCACCGGTTGATGTTTACGTATTCTGTGGTGCCTAAGACTCGCAGGATTTTTGAAATCTGCCCCGCAATCCTCGCACAAATAAGCTCTCAATGTCGTGTGGACAGATTTCAGGTGGAAACTAAGCTTCTGCTTGAATGCGAATTTTTTCGGACACTTCGGACACTGGTATATCTTCTCCCAACTCATGTGCTGTGTCTTTACGTGCTGATCCAATGTACCCTGGTGTTTAAACTTCTCGCCGCACACGTCGCACAGCTGTCCATACATATTGTCGCAATGCTTTTGCTCGTGCTGGCGCTTTTTACCTTTCGAATCCAACATAATGTCGCAGTATTTACACAGCAACTTTTTTATACAGACAATATTATGGTTTCTCTTTGCTTTGTTCGTTGGAAACTCTTCCATGCAATCTTCGCAGAAATGCATGATCTTATAGTCGTGCATCTTCAAATGCTCTTCGAGGACATCTTTAGACGCGAATGTTTCTGGGCAATAATCGCACTCGAGATAATTCTCCTCCGGTATATAATCCGCTGGTTGGCTTTCGTCTATTAAATCGGGCAAATTATTTTTGAGCACTGCGTTATTCCTATCTTCGTAAAGAGAAATAATATCCTCATCCTTTAGCCTTGTAATTACGATTTTACGTTGCTTCAAGTATTCCTGAAAATCTTGCAGATTCTTTTCTTTCTCTCCTAGAATTCTTGCCAATTTTTCAATATTACCTTCTGTATAAGATTCATCCAGTTCTTTCTGGAGAGATTCTTTTTTTTTCTTCGCTTCTTCCCATTTCAACTTAAGTTTCGCTAAACGTGATAAATATTCTTCAGTATTTACATATGTTTTTTCGTTAACAGACTTCTCCTTTTCCGCCTCTATAATCTCGGAAATACCGTTCTCAACCTTGATGGTACTCGCATTGCTATCATTATTATCTTTGTCGATTTGTGGATTTACAATTGAACTGTTTTCTATACACACAGACGGCTTTTGACTTTCTTGATTTTCATTACGCTTAACATACCGAGTTTGAGCCTCGTCGAGTTTCAAAGGAAGGGAAATGTTAGCGTGCCCACCTAGTACCTTCTCCCGCTTCTTCTTATACTCCTCTATTTGCTCTTCAATTATCTGTTCCCGTATCTCGGACTTTTTTGTCCGTTCTGGAAACAAATCCTTCTCTTTCGTGGCTAATGTTTCGTATCGCTTCAAGATCTTTTCCATCGGTTTGATGTCGAAGCTCTTTTTCCCCGAGGACTTGTCATCTTTCTTCTCCAATGGCTTGTCCATTTTCTTAACTTTTACCAACAGTAATTCGTTTGGTTTAGAACCCTTAACAGTAACATACATGATTCCATCTTCCTGATTACTGTTAATGCTTAAAGGATTATGTACATCTAACTTTTGTACTTTAATATCTTTATGACCCCCATTTTTATCGGACACACTCGACTGACAATTATTTTCGTCAGTTTCTTCAGTGGACTCTTTCTTATTTTGTAACAAAAGCCGCCGCTTTAATATGTTTGGTTGTTTACCAAATTCTTTTGTACTCTCACTGTTACATACAGTTTCAAATTTAGATATGCTATGTGGTTCAGCGGTGTAATTACTACCTTCTCTACCTTCCACTTTAATATATGCATTTAGCGACGTATCGTACTTATAGGTTGTTTGATTAAAATCTGTGTTTTCATTATCTGGAAGGGAATTATTATCATAAATAAAAACTGGCTGTAAACACTGCTTTATTATATTTTCTTTCTGCTGGGTATTTTGCCTTTTTACATTTGATGTTTGTACATCTACTTCGTCATCAGAGTCCCCAACATCGGAACTGTCAGGTTGAAACGGTGGATCGTCCGGATCGAACTCTTCTATAGACTCATTATCATCGCTGTTATGTTGCGACGTCATATCATCAAAGATCTCGATCTCAGTCTTGATTTCGGACAGTATTTCTATCGTATCTTCTTCTTTAACTTGTTCCAAAGACTTTTGATTATCTTTCAGTGCAGGAGTCGCAGGTATATTCGACGCAGGCGTTTGTTCGTTATATTCTTTACTCGTAGACGGCTCGGTCTTACTGTACTCTACAGAGACACTTTCTGTCTGCGTCTCAGTATTCTCCGCGCTCGCTACAGCCTGCGCCTTGTTCGTCTCTACAGTTCTTGTCGCAGTATCTGTCAGAGTAACGTGAATAGATTTTAATTTTACTTCTGCTTTCTTAATCTGCATGAAAAATTTATAACTCATTTTTAGGTCGCAAATACAGTCCATGCACATTTGAGTAGATAAGCTATCGTATGAGTTTATTTCTTCCAGGTGTTTAATCTGCTGACTCAATCTCATCTGAATGCCTTTCTCACTGAAAATATCAACTAACGGAAGCTTCAAACCTGCGCAAGTCCTACAATATTTCTTTAACTCTTGCTTCGTTTGCTCCGATATCGATACCTTCTTTTGTGCGGATATCTTGTTGTGTAATGAGATTTTAGTCAACTCGCTCAAGCTATTAGCATCGTGAGCCAACAGCTTCACGCGTGGCGTTATCTTCTTTAGCTCGTTTATATCCTTAATCTGACCAAATGTTTCTTTGCTCGATGTTAATGCAGATTTGTTCGATTTACTCGCTACTTTACCATCGTTGTCGAACACATTCTGAATACTACCATCGTTACACTCAAGATTCGCTACTTTTACTTCGCTATAATTATGATCTCTGTTATTCACTTCAGTGTGCTGCATTTTTACTCCACTGTTTTAAATTCTTTGCATTATACTCTAAATGTGTATTTACAAAATATTCTAATGCCTATGACCTAAATAAAAAAGAAATAACAACTGTGAATCTTACAATTATTGTTTTACTTTTACACATTGAGTTATAAATACAAGATATACGAATAGAAGAAAATATTTTTACTGAGGGAACGATTTTACGATGTGAAGTTAATTTATATTTATATTTACATTAAACAGTGGAAGTAAAGACGTTTATTTACCTTATCATTCGGTAGAAAAGAAGATTAATCCTTTTTGTATCGCTGCTTGTGCATGTTGTATTTACGACAGGTATTATTGCTTGTTGAAGTAAACTTTACACAAAACTATACATTACATGCCATTGCTGTAAATTCAATTATTTATGAGAAAAAACTTGATAGAAATCAATCCAAGTAACTTTAGTAGGTATGTATATATTATGACTGCAATATATCGCAGTCGTTACTTTAATAGTGCCGATATTTTCAGACTCCTGAGGTTTATGTCGTTACTCATAAAGTTAAAGATATCTTTAATACTTTCCCTCAGGAAGGACCGAACGGTTTTATTCCATTCGTATGAAATTACATTCTCATAATCGTAGGTATTCATTTTTCATTCGGAATTGAGGTTAAGTGGATTTCGATCATAGAGCATGTATTACGTACTCGTGCTATTAAGTATCACGCGGTCGTGATCGGCGCGCGTTACGGCAAATTTGAAATTCGTTAATTTTACCTTATAGCACTCGTTATCGGGGATAGTAATAACATTATTCAAAAGTTTTTCCAAACTCTCGCTAATATAATGCCTTCCTAACGATATCCAGATGGCGCGACTTAATGGCGCCTGTAGCGTATGTTATATTCGACCTACGCAACGGGCATTCTACAACATCCGAAATTCATGACTAGCTCCCAATACTCCCGATAGCCATAGAATTCGTATACAGTACTCTGTAACAGCAATGTATAATAAACATCCGTCATAGATTACGAACCCACGAGATGTAACTTTTTTAAATGGAAATCTGATGATCACCACGCACTTGCAAAGAGAATTCCATGCCACGTCCAACTGTAGTGCTCTGAAATTCCTTTACCGAAGCTATGACGTTGCGTGCATTCGTAATGGCCGCAGTCGTATTTCGAGAATCAATATGAATTTGGATATTTAATGATCACGAATTGGAAAATACTCGGTCGAACATGATCCGGCGTATGTAATAAGAGGAGACGTATAATATGTATGTATGTTCATCGACGTTGATTTGGTAAAGTTTTATTTCTATTGTTGCGTATATTTTATGCGCGTACGTGCGCGCGCGCACCTCGGTCGGGACGAAACCGCGAAAATTTCAATTAGAATATTTGTGAGGAGCAAGGTATGTATAAATATTATAGTGTATTTAGTTTTACTTGTGTGTAGATATTTATGCGTAACACGTTGGTTCCTGTAAAATTGAATAACTAAACGTGTTTATTATGGCAATGATGTCCTTGAAGGTTTACCACTAAATGTTTCTGACTGAATAATTTTGAAGATGTTTGCTTTTAATTTTTAGGATAAATGGTAGTACGTATGTAGTACATGGGTATTATTTGATCCCTCTTGATAAGAGCTTGTCAACTGGGTGTGGCAATTATTGCTGCGTGCTCTGGCTTTGTGCTCTTAAGGGGGAACCTGGTTTAGGACGCTGAGAACACGTTGATTTTTTAAGAATTATTTTCTCAACAAATATAAAAAGAATCTTACCAAAACTTTAAGAGTGTTTTACTGTATATTCAGTCAACAAGAACACTTTTTTTTTATTCAGTCAAAATTCAGTTTATATTGTTTTATTGGTATATTTTCGTAGACCCACGCCGCCGGAGTTGCCAAATTGTTGAAAAATATTTAAGCAGAAATTAAATTAAACCATTTTTTTGTATAAAAATGTCGAAATTTTTACATCAACATCGGAACTTCTTCGTTAAAGTCCCATAACTTTGTTAATTTTAAACTTTTTTATTTTTTTTTAATACATCGACGACATAAATTCATGTAAATTAAGAAAAACTTCGGCTTTTTTATTTCGCAAAAATTGGACCCGCTAGGATGTACCTACGAAGATATACCAATAAAACAATATTAAATGAATTTTGACTGAATAAAAAAAATCATATTGTCTAAATATACAGTAAAACACCCTAGAAGTTTTGGAAAAATTCTTTCTAGCGCAGTGTTTTCAGCGTCCTAAACCAGGTCCCCCTTAATTCATTGTTCATTGAACAATTACTTGAGTAATGTGGATTAAATAATGCATTACAAAACACAAACAATAATTCAGATAAATTATTCACATATAACAATAAAATCTGAATATTACAGTATTCTAATATTTATGTAATAGTCATAAGACAAAACAAAATATTTATCGTCATACGGGATATAATTTAATGTATGCTGTTTGTAAAGTTACCTAACTTTTTTCTTTTGCATAGTTGAATAAAATATATTACAGGCCAATATTTTTCTCAATGTTTATTTGCTTTGAAGAAGTATGGTAACATACAGATTGTTAAACACATCATCATGAACGATTTTAGTTTTTAGTACTTTCTGTTTTATTCATAAAACATAACACATATTTAAACAATAAGGGTATTTTAAAGATTCGCACAGTTTCATCACAAATCCTGTTATTTGAAGGAATTCATATGGTTGGATGAGATCGAATATTAATCTATGTTAATAAAAATAGAAGAATCTGTAGAGTACATAAACTTGCTAGATGGAATTATGTGTACACTTGGACCCCGCATTCACCCAACAGTAGTAGCTTTATCATACAACAATATTGCACAAAAATACCAGTATGTATATTTACTGTAAAAATATACTGTTCAATTTGTTCTCTGTAAAGTATGTTATAGTCGTATCTAGTAAAAGGCTATGGAGTATAATATAAACACTTTTACTCTCCCACGCATTCGATATGTTAATTTCCAGAGCAAATTTATAATTTTCTTTGATATTAGTATTGGATCTGCTATTAACTAACAATAAATGCATGTAATAACGAATGAAAGTAAAATGTATCTTTTATTCTTTTAGACAGAGTGTTCTGCGAACACAAATTATCCAGAAACTCTAAAGTTTTTACTGTTCGATTAAATTATTCCTCGATAATACTGTTCGTTCCTTATCTTTTCCATTTCTTTTTGTAAACAATAATACCCTTACTTTTTAAGATATGACTGATCTTCTCCCTCAATTCACAGTTGCTTTCCAAAATTAACTTTGTGCTCAAGTAACATGTTGTTTTCGGGAGCTAATGCAAGGCATGCTCGGAACATATTTTCAATCGCAGCTCGTTGTCTCGACAACGCATTTATTACCGGTGCTCCTCGCGGCACCAATGGTGCTTTGCAGAGATACGACAGTATAGAAAGCACGCTGCGAAACCCTGTGTACTCGTCTTCCGAGTCCGCTAACTTGAAAGTAATACGCGAGCAAATTTCTGCCAAAAGGACCAGATCTAAAATGATTGGGCTAGCCAACAGAGAGTCCTCGCAGGTGTTGTGTATTACAAGCGTATTGTGCCCTCCAAGTAATATTTCTGATGTGTACTCGTCCATCGCCCGTTTACTATCGCCTGAAAATAGATCAAACATCAGTTTCAGCATTCTCAAAACTATTTGTGCAAGTTGAAACCGAAACATACAAATTCCTCGCCCTGGAAGGAATCGAAGAAATGTATTATTTTGCAAGCTAAACTTAGAATTTCTAATGTATATTTAACTGTCGCAGGACACGAGAACAATATTCCGTTTTATAATATTCCAGAACTTTTCGATTTCGTTTCGTTGGAACAACTTTTATGTTTGAGCTTACACGAGTTTGGTACGCGTTGTACATTATTATCATATACGTACCAACATATGGGACATATTTAATAACAACACAATGATCAGGCTTCTCTCCCGGTTGGTAAAGAATCTTGTTCGACTGTACCATATCGTCTACCACGTTGCTTTTCGAAATCTGTGTAAGAAGTTACATCGAGACGTTGCGTTATTATTGTCGCGGAATATATTTGCTCATTATTAAACAACTTTCTCAAGGACGAGTTACCTCTTTTGATCGGAATTGTTGCGGCGCAGATAAATTATACCCATCGTTGTTTCCAAGATGATTGTAACTGACGATTGATACTGGCTTGATACCAGCCGAGACTAGAAAATCTACAAGTACCGATTTCAATTTGGTTTGGCCAGATTTAAAATCATCACCAGCGATAAATGTTTTATGTTTCTCTGCCAATTCTATTGCTCCTGGTACAAAAGTATTCTGAGGCGATCCATTTATACATGTACACTAAAAGAAGCATTACACGCGTGTATACATTAGCATATAGTATTATAAATAATAGTATAATTTGTTATAAAATATAAATACATTAAACTGTATTACTTACACCTTCTAAAGCTGCTGCGACAGCGAAGACTGTACTCGGACTAATTTCAAAATGGTTCTCTTTTATAGCTTTCAATAAATTGTCAGCCGTATCGTTTACCCCTGGAATTATCTCAGAGAATCGTTCGGTATTAGCAGTCCACAGTATGATCACTTGATCTAACTTCTTGCTAGCTTTGAATTCTGCGATATCTTTTCTAATACACTCTAGTTGCTCAAATTTTGTACCAGGAATAAGATTATTCGCTCTTTGTTTCTACAAACATATAGTAATATTATTCCTAGCCGAAGAATCTTAGCAATAATGTATTCACAATAACTAATTAATAAAGGTCAAAACGGCGATAATGATAAAGATGAAATAAACATAATAATGGTTACCTGATTAGAGGCAATGAAGTCGGGATAATATATACTTTTTCTTGGCTTCATGTGCGCCATGCGTGGTATCAATTGCTTTTGCAAATTAATGTCCAGAACCTTGGCATTCTGCATAGCAGTGGCTAGATTCGTGTTGGAGATGTCCCAGCCATCAATTTCGATATCATCTGGATTTACCATCGGAAGCATCCATGACATAGGAACATATACATCCTCCTTGTTTCCTTTACCCAGTTTGATGGTAGACGCTTGAATTACAGAACCATACCTAAAGTTTTGAATGAAAAGTATATAGCAACATTTTGCCGAATTTAAACATCAAGAATTCGAAGATCCAGTGAATTGCGGAGGTTTCACTAAAATATTCTACATACCAGTTTGCTTTCTGGACGCCGTTCTTTGTCTCCCATGTTAGCTTATGTTTATTCGCTAATAACGCAGCGGTAATAGTAGTCCCATTATTTCCGCCCCATCCTACTAACATTACTCCAAGCTTTGGAACTTTCAATTGTGTTCTAATTAATAATTCTGTTGATACAGGTGTCACCTATTAAAATAAATGTACATTTAAGGTCTGTAATATATTATTTTCAGGCGTTTAAAGTAAATAATATTACACGTAGTATATGTTAATATTTGTATCCAAGGTTCTTTCTGCTATAGTACACAGTGGTGTACAATACAGGAACCTTTTTTCACAAAATTGAAAAATTCATTTCCAAAATTAAAATTCATAGCGTTTGAGCAGCTGTTCATTTTTTTTATTACATTTGTTCCTTTTTCCTAAAAAAGAATTTTTAAATACAAAATCTGTTAATTTTATTGCTTATAAAATTTTTTTCTATAAAAGCCTTCCAACCTTAAATGTATCAGTCAAATTAAATACCGGCATCTTTTTCCTAACGAAAAAAATTCCTTTGTAAGTGTGTATTTACAAACGGAATAATAATTCGCACGTATGTAAATAAGTTGCAACTCGCGCGTAAAATCGAGGTAATCGATCAATTATTCATAAGCGAAATTTCACAAGACTGAGCACATAATTGGAAAGAATACCTAGTAAGAATAATTATTTTCGAATGGAGTGTCTACGACCGTCCTTTATAATCGTCATTTATGCGTAAACGTAACGTAACGTAACGTTCCACCATCGTATGCGTGAAAGTAATTAAAAATTACGAAATACAGAGCAAAAAAGAAACGGCGAAGTTCTAAATAGAAGCGAGTACTTTCTAAATTATTTTCATTACCGTCACACAACTAATAACAACATATACATAATAATGATAATAATAATAACAATAACAATTATAACCCAAAATTGTAGTATAAATAAATCCCCACTGTACAGAAATACGTTTTCCCAACAAAAAGAAACAACTACTCTCGCAACATAAATTTAATAAATTTAATATCAATATTAACTTGAAACGTTACGATCGTAATATATCGAATGAAAACCGGCAGCCGCGTATGTAAGCACACATACATACCGTGGCCATCGATTTAGCGGTACATGTAAACACAAAAGCAAAGGTAGAAAAGTACGTATTATTCTTCTCACATTAATTATCCTTTTCATTGGCAAAATTTCATTTCGTAACACGATATTGAATGGAAATACTAACACCACGGGGGAAAAGAATTCAAGGTGAAACGTGTATGGCCAAGAAGGGTGAACGAATGTTCTGGCATACTCACCGTATACTTCGTAGTGTCGTCTCCCATTACGTTCGTTGTTTGATACTCGTACCGTGCCTCGATATAATCTTCGGTGTATTTCACCTTCGGCGATTCAACGCGAATCTTCGGAGCCATTTTATTCGATAGCAGTGTTGTTGTTTGCTGGCAACAGTTACGACAATTCTGCGAGAAGATTGGTGTGCGCCCGCAGGTGGTAGGGTATACTCTGCCCAGGAATGTCGGGTTCAAGGATTATAGATTATAGGCGGGACGGTGCTCGAAGGATTAACGTTGCTAGAATATGTATAAATGCAGATTAACGACTAGTTCGGGCGGCTGCTGTACGATCGCTGGTATATACGTGTCTGTCCGGATGCAGAGGATGAAGGATAAAATTCGCAAGCGAAGGGGGCCGCAAACGACACTGGAATGCGAATACTTGTCCAAAATGTCGTGTTCGTAGCTGAAACGTAAATGCTGGAGGACGCGCAAGCATGCGCTTTAAAGGGAACGCCGCGGCAGCCCCCTTCCACCCCCGTTCAACTGGGTCCAATTATACAGGGTGTTTATAAAAATGTGCGACATTCTTCAGGATCGGTTCTGCTCACCGGAATAATAAAAAAAGTTGGTATCCGCATGTGTCCAATAGTGTTTGGTTTTGCGGTTATAAGCAGTTTCGTACAACACGGGCCCGGAACGGCTATTAAAGTGGCGTTTAACGAAACCCAGCTGTGTTTCCGCGGATCGATATATTCATGATCATTTCGCCTTTGCTTTTTTTAAAGGCAACAGAGAATGGTTATGAATGAAAATACAGTAGGTTAGGCCGACTGACGGACGCGCCAGTCAGCCGGTTGACTTTTACATAATATAATGGGCATTTTGAGGCCGGTGTTTTACGGAATATATAATTGCAAAACTAAGCATTATCGGACATATTTGTATAGGGTGGATGTACCAGTAATTGAACACGTAGCAGTGAATGGACATTTTTTATTAAAATTAATCAAATAAGTAATTAAAATAAACAACTAATTAATTAGAGGCCTCTTCTAATTTCTTGCTTCATATCCAAACAATTTTTGCAACACGTGGAATTAATTGCGCTGCGAAGATAATTTTATAAAAGTGTTCATTCATTAGCCTTAAGTGTTCATTTATTGGTGCGTTTACCCTACTATCTTTTTTCTTATTATTTTTGTGAGCTGAACCGATTCTGATAAAATATCCCCTATTTTTATAAACACCCTGTATTTGGATGCTGCTCGGTTTTTATCAAACTATCTAATATAAACTAAACGTATGCCACATTTCTAGCTTCTTCTGCGCCTTTTCTTCTTTTTTACTTCTTTTTCTTGGCCGAGCTAACTTGGGCGCATCCTGTTTCAACCTTATCTGTGAGATGTATACGAATATTTGAATGCACGGGATCGCGGCGTGCGCGCGCGTCTATCTGTGTGGTTGCTTTGAGCTTCTCCACTTTCCTTTTTCTATCGGATCTTGTTTTATATATGTACATATGCATATTTCGCGTTCAAACGGGCACGGCTGACGCCCTGCAAGAGTTCACAAACGTTATTTGAGGTATGAGGAAAACAACTTATGGATTAAACAAAGACAGAGAGCGTGTGAAAATATTCGTAAAATGGGGAAGTAACGAAGGATGGGAAATCCTTTAAAATTTGAAATAAAAGTTTTGTTCTGTATTTTTGTATGATATTAATAAGTTCAATACTGCTTGTTGTTAATTGGATATAATAAGGATTTCATAAAAAAATGTTATAACAAAACGCCCAGTTTTGTCGGCAATAACATTATATCAAATCGCATTGTATAGGTATTTGAAAATTTGTTGATTAACAGTTTTCGGAAGTAAATAAGGAAGTGATTTTAAACACCGATACCCGAGACTGTATTTCCGTGTTGACTAAATGTATCCGCGAGAATATTTACATAATACAATGCCCTCATAATTAGTTACGCCAATAATTTTTTACATCTTGCTATATTATTATACATAAGTATTATACGAGTTTTCTAAAATATAATACGTACTTGGTGTTTTGTGAGTTTTCAAGACCTCGATTTATGTAAAATTTGATTTCGTTACTTCAACCATACACGTTTGTGAACTATTTATCTTTTCGGACGATTTCCGGACCATATTTTTAAATGTGGAACGGATGCTGATTTTATTTACGCGTCTGTTATCATTCATAGTAGATTTCATATTCATCGATTGTTCATAGTACAGAGGTTTATGAATAGAATTGAGTCTAATTTGTGGAAAATTATATACGTTGTAAAATAGTTTTGAAGCTACTAAAACAATTTCACTCATAAACTGGCAACGAGTATGTATCTATCACTGCCTTCAAGTGAATTAATTTTAAATAAGTAATTATTATACAGAAAGATCTGTTTACAAATATAGTACATATAATTTTTAGCATTTCACAACTTTCTTGAATTTAAAAATACAGAAACATTTAGATTTTTATTTTACGATACATCAGTGTATTAGTATGCGCTAGTTGTTGATATACCATTCGAATAGAACAATTCCATATGAAACTTTGCAACAAACGTTTCCATTAACAAAACAGCCGAGTTAATGGTCAGAGGGACGTATAAACATGTTTGTGGTTTAAATTATGGTTGTTAGCCGGGTCTGCAAACTATCCAATTACATCACGTGTAGCTGGAATGCATAAGACTGTTTCAATCAATTGGCACTCGGGTGCTTCTGGATCTTTCGTAATGGGAGTATGTTGCCAGGCCATTCGAGCCCCGGCAAACGAATATGAACTATAATCTGTTTACAAAGGCTGATTTCATGCAGCTCAACGTTGTATGCAAGCTTGTCTCGCTTTCATCTGAAGAAACGAGCACCGTGGCCGATAATACGCAAGCATCAAAGCCAACACGTAATCGCATGTACCACGGTAGAAGCAGAGCCTGCGTAGTTTTCCCCATTCATTACCACCGTGTAACGCGCATGACTCACAATCGGAAGCATTCTGGATCGACATTCGAAACATAACAACGATAACAATCTGCCGATATCGATGACGCGCTGTTTGTGGCAGCTGGCGGAACTAGGGGAACACCGGCAACGGAAACTTTTCGTATTTAATGCCGTGGATCGATGCAGCTTATTTCTTAATGTGCAAATGAATACACGAATGTGAGGGAGTAAGATTGTTATTGTTATACAATTATTAGTATCGACGTACATAGCTCTTATTTATTATGTAAATAGATGTGTAAACGAATAGGAGAGAATAGTATTTATTATATTGAACGAAACTTCTGAGGAGATTACTTAAATGCATCTCAAATATTAGATGGAATTCAGCTGACAGTTGAACCCATTATTCGTGAAGGGTGATAATTGAACTCTGTTCAATACCTACTTAAACTAAATTGAAGTAGAATTGGCATCGGGGGACGAGCATTGTCGTACACCATCTATACTAACATAATAGCTGTGATCAATGAATACCTTGAACTTTCCAGCTTGTATCGTTTGACATCTCGCGAGTCGTTAAAACTTTTTATATTTGATAAAACTTCGTAATATTCGAATAGGTAGATTTAATATCGCGATAGATTATTTCAACTGGGAACGTTCGAATTAAAAAATATTGGTAATTATGCAGAAAAGGCGATTCAGTAGCGATTTCAATGAGCTTGAAGTTGAAATATGTTGCCAAGGTCAACATTCTGAAGGGGTTGAGTAATTCCAGAGGGGATTACTGACCTACGAGCGTACAGCGATTCCTATGCATCGTTGGAAAGGTGTTGTCAAGACGAATCGATTGATATTATTTTTAACGTCGAGATCAGATGGGACTAGGGCTGGCACTATTTGTCGAATTTTTCGGTATTCGAATATTCGAATACTTCAGTTGCTTAATTATTTGTCGAATTTTTCGGTATTCGAATATTCGAATACTTCAGTTGCTTAATTATTTGTCGAATTTTTCGGTATTCGAATATTCGAATACTTCAGTTGCTTAATTATTTGTCGAATTTTTCGGTATTCGAATATTCGAATACTTCAGTTCCTTAATTATTTGTCGAATTTTTCGGTATTCGAATATTTCAGTTGCTTAATTATTTGACGAATTTTTCAGTATTCGAATATTCGAATACTTCAGTTGCCTAATGATTTGTCGAATTTTTCGGTATTCGAATATTTCAGTTGCTTAATTATTTGACGAATATAATTCGAATATCCAATAGAGTAACGGCCTCGCAGACCGGTATTGCCATAAGTAGAGAACTTAACTTTGAAGCCTTTTTTCTCGAAACATCATTTTAGAACCAATGTATATTTTCACTTGAAATTTTTACTGGATGTATAGAATTGCTTCCTCTACAGAGTGGAACTGCCGCATCAACATTGAATGTTTGTGAAACATTTTAGAACTAATTGAAGACTATTTTATACCGCAAAAATGCGGGGGAAAATTGATTCGTGTGTAACTGCCACAATTTTTGTTCAAATTCATCGGCAAAGTTCCACTCTGTAGATTTTGGTGTATAAAGTACTCGCCCCAAAGCATTTTGCTTTCAGATGATTGGCTCACTTGAATCGATGTAAGTATAAATCTTCAGTGATTAATAACTTCCTCAATTTTATAAATTCCGAGGATTTTTTTGTAATTACTCGCAAACGTGCCTACAATGGATTGGGAAAAGTACGACTATAACGATTATTTGGTATAAAAGTAATTTAGCGTCAAAGAAACTAACGATTTTACGTATCCAATAGTTCACTATCCCTTTAAGGGAAGATTCATGGATTTAAGGGAAAAGGCCCCGGTGGTAAACGTTCTGTGAGACGAATTTTTTCGAAAAAATAAAAGGTAGTTTACTAAAAATGGGCTAAATGTAGTAGTACGGAAATAATAATATGGTGTTTGAATGAGATCGTAATTCTTATTTTGGAGATAGGGCCCTGGATGGGCCCTGTGGGCCTTTTGCTCATCGGCCGCCCGTTAAATTCGTCACTGGTGTGTAGGTATTTTCATGTTACATTTACGTCTCAATGCTTTTTATTAATTAAATTATACAATCACTTCGACTAGGCTTCCTTGCCTTCCACTGTCTTATAACGGGAGAATAGGTAATTAGGTACCTCGTTTATCGGAGCAATTTCCGATATGTCTAAAGCACGTTGTTAGATTAAGTTCGTCTCTGTGTCTAACAAAAGTAATTTTTATTTTGAAAAGAAATTGGTCGTTGTCGAGGTATCACTATGGACATATTGAATACTTCAAAATTTTGAAAATAAATTTAGAACGAATTTAAAAACACGCAGATGCATAAAAGAAAAATATTAGAGGCATAGAAAAATTTCTATATCGGTTCGATTGAAATTCATGCGTGGATCTCGATTTGCATCTTTTTATTCCATTGGTACATGTTTAATTCAAGTATGTAGCTACCTTAGTTGACATCAAATACATATAAATACATTTTCTACTATATATATTTATTGTAACTAATCTCAAACATGGCAATAAAATTACATTGAAAAAAGTTTCATTTGACGAGAAAGTAATTTCGTAGCGTCGTATAATATAATTGGAAAGAAAAGTAAAGATAATATACCGTAGCTTATTTACCTACCATCACCCATATTGCAATTGTCGACAAGATCTCTTCGCTAGCAACCCGAGAACAGATGAATTAATTAATCCAAGAAAAAAAAACAACCATCCATTAATAAATTATTAATAATAATCGAAACGAGTGCACAGAAGGAGAGACTATAGTTTCTTGGGCAGTATAAGCGATGGCTTGAAACGCAGTTTTGTGTGTCATAGATTGTAACGTGAACACAGGAAAAGTAATAAACATAAACAAATATAAACATATCTGCGAAGAAAAGGTGAGTTGGAACAGCGCGTCGAATGTCTACATTCCACTTAAGAGTAGACTTACTTATGCGCCTACCGATTTGCGACCGATCTGCGCAGCTCCCACGGATCTGACACACCCGATTGGTCGTAGCGCTTTCCCTGCCAGTTTCCTACTAATCAACAGTACGTAAGTATACCTATCCCTGCGTGGAACGAGTCTGCTCTTAAGTGGAATGCGCTATATATCGCAGCTATATTCGAAACAGAAGATAATAACCGTTAAATTTAATTAACTCTTATTGTACCCCAAGAGCAATTTTCGATTTGAAATTTCGCACCTTTATGTCTTTCAAAGGGGATTTATCGCAAAAAAGAAAATAAAAAAAAAATTAAAATCGGGTTTTTCCCACAACCATGGAAAATCGCTCATTTTCAACTACAAATTTTATCATATAAAAATTTACATTTCTAGAAAAAGATTATTAGACCATGATTGTATAAGTATTACGAATGTACAATTATCACTGAAAAGTCACAAAGAAACAATAAAAATGACCATTCTGGCTGAGGATTCGAGAAGGAATGTGTATAATACATATGCGTGTAAAAACGATATTCGTGGTGGATGCTAGCTTCCATGTTTTCTGTTTAAACATTTTCTCGCTGACGCTTGCGGCCTGAAAAGTAAGGTACTTAAGGAAAATACTTATAAAATGGGAGTCGCCACACCGCCAATGTTTTGTTTCTGACAATTCAACGGAAACGAGAGTAATCGAGTAATCGATTGATCGATTTATGTGCGAGGCGCGCTCCATCTGGCACAATTCAAAATCATCCATCGTTACTGCGCATGCGCGCGTATGTAACGAACTGGAACCACGCGAAGACAGGCCGTCTTTTATAAGTCACGAGGTTTATTCGGGCGATGATATTTCATCCCTTTCTTGAAGGGGGCGAACATTTTTGAACCTTCATTTACACGATTTAAAATTTGCGTGTAATTTATATTTTAATACTTCTATCTGATCTTATAGCCTAAATAACTAAATTCCCATTAATGATTTATCACGTAATAGAAACATATCAATATTTATAATAAGAGAACTTTCAAATCACATAACTCTTAAAACCGATATCACACATTCCTTAATTCAAATATCGCGCGCAACACAAACCACGCAGGCGTACGAACTTAAAACTAAAAACCCTACATCACTTTCCTAGGACTTTTACTAGAAAGAGTTTACCAAACACTAAACCGTCGTTACTAGAATCTAGAACGTCAGTTTCTTTGAAATTCTGATTAAAATGTCAAAATATTTAGAAAGAATACAAGAAATATTACCGAATGCCAGCAGTAAAAGAATTGTTGACAAGAGGGTATGTAATCTTATTGTAATAAAGCGTTTATCCTATATTATAGTAAGAGTAGCTATCAATTCCGTCTCTCACTAGCATGAAACTGTTTTTTGAAAAATAATTTAAACAAATGGGTTTCAAATTTCTTTACACATTCTTCAATAATTTGTAATTAAATGTTTATTATTTAATAAAACCGTTTACACTTTAAGTAATTTTCTATTTTAGAAATGTGCCATAGAATTGCTAGAATTGTATGAGGACGAAGAAGTGGTAAATGATATTTGTAAAAGTACCGAAGAAAATGTGCAAGGTGTTGCAAATTGGTCATATATAATACATGCGGTTCACAACCTATTGTTAAATGTAAGTACAAATTAAAAAAAATTGCTATAAATGATTCGAATAGATTTGTCTGTTTCATTCATTAACGCATACATTTTCATTAAAGGAAGCGGATAGATTCGCTAATAAGGAAACTTACGGTAGCTTGGCGATCAAAGATAGACAGAATACATGTAGTCTTGTACAAAAAACAGTTCAACACGCTAATGGTTACAAAGTACCGCTTTTGAAAAGCAAAGATATAATGCCATTGGTTTTGCAAATATTGGGATCAAATTTCTATGAATATTACCATGAAACTTACATGAATATACTAACTTCTTACATACTCCCATTTAGAATGTATCAGGTGAATATGCTACCTGAAAACTGGCAAGAATTATTAACGATATGTGAACGCTTATATAGAAGTGTATCTTCTCTTACAAATAAACGAACTGCTATAAATGCATTGCAGATGATTGTATATTATGGTTGTTCCCATTTGAATCTGCTTCTCGATGTAACAATAGTATTTTCGTTTTTAGGTATGGTACAATTTCTTTTAAATAAAATTGATTATATAAATTCTTCTAAACGATGTAGCAAATTTTTGATACTCTTATTCAATTAGCAAGTTTATGTTTAATTACGTACTAGAGTATACTTGTATTCTATCTATTTCCAGAAAGTGTCTTTATTGATGTAAGAAGGAATTTTGAAGCATTAGCAGAATCTGCTTATAAGTTAACAAATACGGTATGCCAACGAGTCGCGACTGAGTACAGAAGAACGCTTTGTCAGTTTAGCGAAGCTATATTACCGAACATAATTAGCTTAAAAAGTTCCGTGGAGAAATATAAGCTTCTATTGCTTTTTATTAAAATTCATCATCCCAAAGGAATATGTAAAGCAGATGATGGTGCCTATGCTCATAATTGGGAACAGTGGTATAGTTTACTTAAGAGTATGTATGTAATTGTCTTGAAGGACATTAAAGCGGATGTACTTTCGAAAAGTTTCATTCATCTTGCGAGCGAAGGTAATTCTTGCATTCTATTATGAATGAGACTCATACGATGAACGTACTTCATTGACTAATAAGCATGGAAATATAAAATTATTTTAGTTTTTAAACAAGTACTGGAAAATCCAAATTTAGTTATTGAAAACATAACGGTGGATGAGTGTGATTATATCCAGCCAGTAAAGCGAAGACGAATTAGTACCAAAATGGAGGGATTGGTTGATACGATCAGTGGTAGTACTGCGGAAGACGCTTGGCCGATAATACAGATATTAATTGTCTTACTTAAAGAATATCCCGAATGTTTGAAGTCACAAGATCTTGCAGAGTTCTTAAAAATTTTCGTAGACTTTTTTACACAATCTTGCAAAGAGGAGGCTATCATGGGTACTTTATATGAATTGGCTGCTGTTCTCCTAGTAAATGAAAAAACGTTTTCCGCGATAGATATAGAAAACTCAAACATTTATTGGGATAAGATATGGGATTTTTTGTTAAGGTAAAAAGTATATAATTTACATTATTTAAGACTTTCATAAAACAACATGAAATTTACTTAGCCGTGATTTGTAATTTCAGGTCTTTGAACGTAAATCAGAATGAGAAGTCGACTCATAAACTTACGCAACTGTTTATAATAAATAATAAAATAACAAATCCAAATCCACTGTTAAAGCTTTATCTGATAAACGTTATTAAGTGGTCTATCATGAGTCTTCGTACGTTAATAATAGTTTGTGAATATTTTCCATTGCCAACCGACATCACAATGTTCAATATAAATATGTGTTCACCAACGATGAATTCAAATTCTGTCAGGTCGTGCCTTCTAAATTGGGCATTGAATATACCCTGGCACAATATGGCAACGGAAATAATAATTGACGAGTTATGCTCGCTACTGATCAGTATCACGTCAAAGTCGAAGCACGAGAAACAGATAAAATTCGTTGAACCTATCACTAATAATACATGTAACTGCTTAGAAAACGAGGACTGTATTGATTCATTTCACAAAAATATTGAGACTTGCTACTTATTGTTAACATATAACGAAAAATTATTTACCAAAACGGAGGAGGAAGATGTTGCACAAAACAAACATGCCAATGAACACGTACTGTATATGCAAGATATTGTAAATTCGTTAATGCAGAATTTGTGTAACAGTATCAATGAAAGCAGTAAAAGCGATAATGTGCATATAATTATAATAAAAATTGCTGTTATAGCCAGAGTAATATCGATGATGAAACAGCTGAATATGATATCTACGAATATTGAGGAACTGTGCCTTGTACCCGTTATGAAACAATATTTGGATGTTGCTTATACTTTATTAGCAAATATGGACCTAACAAGAAGCAAATACATCTATCTGTGCAATATAACAAAAGCACTTAACGTGTTGTACGAGACATCGTACGATACGGATGTGGCTAAAATAATTGTCTCTTCTGCAAATTTAGAAATGTTCAAAAACATATTCGGCCTGATGAATATCGAAGATAATGAAATTTCCGATTATGAGGCAACAAATAATTACTTAGTTAATTATAGTTCTTTCCAAGGCAGGCGTAAATTCTTGGATGAATCAGCCCTGCGCGAAAAGCAATGTAACTTTTGTAACAAAGGTACAATTAGAATACAAGCAACGAAAGCTTTAACATTGTTCTGTTGTATGGACGTGGGACAAGAAAAGTGTGCGAATCAAACAAGACTTATGAACAATTTACTTAACATAGATATGTACGATCTTTCGCTACCAATTAATTTCAAATTGGCCATGATAGTTCTAGAATCTTTACCGAAATATGACAAGAAAGAATTGTGGAGAAATCACGAGGAAGTACCGTTAAAAAATTGGATGGAATTATATAATAAGTATCGTAAGGATGAAACTGCTATTCTTCATATGTTAACAGTTTTACCATGCTTTTTAAAGTATGCTGAGGATAATAACTGTGACCTAAGTGCTTTGATGAATATTATTTCTAAGCTGAGCACATCTCTGTCCAAAATGAAATACTTTCTCGTTCACGCAGAATTTATTAAATGCCTTTCCAGGATTATTCGTCTCAGTCCTTCTCTGTTTCATTATAGATTACACGGTTCTCCCGATCAATTTGTGCCAATAATTAAATGCGTTTTGTCGGCTCTTACTAGTTCCTTATTTGCTGTGAGATTAGAAGCAATTAACTGCGTACAAGAAATATATTCCTCAAGGAACATTGTTTTCGAATGGAAAGAATCGCTCTTTATAGAAATCGAAAACTCGATAAATAATTTAAATACTGCTACTGAAACAACAAATAATGATTCGAAAATTGATAAGAAAGACAGCAAAGTAGCAAGCGTCTTACTAGCGCTTGCTGCTATAATCTCCACGAACGGAGCATTTCAATGCCGTGCTTTGTTGGCAATGGTGCGCTTTGTTATAGACCAGAAGGTAGAAACTCAAATAATACCAAAAGCAATAAATACTATAAAGGAGGAAATATGTTATTCAAGCCTTATTAAGGAAAATTCAAGTTACTTAATGAGCTATTGGTTTAACTCAAAATATTCGTCACAACCGTTTCCTTTGAGCCTGACAGAATGCAAGTCTGAAGGACAATTTTATGAAACCTACATCGATATGTTGGCGTTTATAAAACTTCAAAATTTAGAATTTTCTAGCGTCATGCCTCTCTGCGAGCGTGTGAATTTATCATTCGAAGAAATCATTGAAAATATCTTTCCACGAATTCTGTCGTGGCTATTGCATTGTATAAATGAGAATACTGATAGTGATAGAAAGAGATTGGCGAACCAGATGTTCCATAAGTTGGTATCGAACCAAGATGAATGTGTTCGCGTGAGAAACTTCTCCAGCTTATTTGATGACAAATTCGGAGAGACATTGACGTATCTTATTGAAAGATTACACGATGAACACTATCTTAAAAGAATGTTTGAGATACAAATTTCATTCGCGTTAACAGATCCCCCCCATTTCAAGAAAAAAGCGATTACCAATTGTATAAAATATATGGAGGAGAACTTCTTTGCAGAAAAAACGTCTATACAATCTGTTTTAGTAAACGATTGTCCGAATGTATTGCAGAAAATACTGTTGCGTCTAATCAGCAACGTTTACAGAAATAGATTTACGGAGCATAAGATAAAAGCTTTTCATCAATATGTATTCTTTTCTAGGCTAATTATCAACGAGCTGAACCAAGATTATTTCAATAAATTATCCCACTATGTGATAAAAGATATTAGCTATAGTTTGCTTCATATAATTAAAAGGAACGATGACATTCTGTCCGAAATAGCGTGCAAATACTTTTTCAAATTTGTGAAGCACGTATTACCTAGAAGAAGCGATGAAATCAAAGAAATTCTGAGCTTCATTGTCACAACTTTAATTCCTATTGTACAGACAGAAGAAATGCCAGTAGCTCTAGAAGTACTTGACTTTTTGTTAATCGACAAGAAGGAGATACTATGCGATGCGATAGAGAAGTTGAATTCTTTTCCAAATGTTCCTGTCTTTCAAGAAATACGGAATGTACATAATGCTTTGAAGTATAAAACCAAAAGACTTTACAGTTTAGAGGAAGAGATACGACACTTTTTGAACTCTCTAGTTGATGGGAACGTGAACTACAGTATAGAAGATGTTTCACATTTGCAACTGCAATTGTCAACCCGAAGAGAGGAATTACAGAAATTGTACGATAAGCTTGAAACTTCGCGTGGCTTGCCAGAGGATTATGATTCCAGCGTGTTACATCGGTTAATATACAAGCTCATAAAGTTAACAGCCTCTCCCGATGTAAATGTTGCGATTAAAGCATCAAATTGTTTAAGCGAACTAGGTCCGACTGACTTGACGTCAATGATATTACATTTAGAAAAAAGCCATGTGAAAGAAACCTCTGACTTAGTAGAAATATTAACATACAGAATAGTAATTGCAATGTCGAAATTTCTATTTCAAAGTGACGTAGAACTTCGAAAAGTCAGCGCTGATGCACTTTATGCTGTATTCTCATCTGCTTGGGGACGAAAATTGTTGAATACCAAATGCATTGAACGCTTACAAAATATTTTAAACGAATCGCACTCGGTATTGCCATTAAAGTATATTGAACTATTTACAGTCGGTAAAGTTTCCGAAATCAAAGACATTGGTATAAATAATAAAAAAATTCAGAGTATTATGAATCCGTCTAACGTTATTTGGACAGTTGAATCCACTGGCTCATATTCGAATTGGATTGTAGAAATGACATGTAAAGTCGCAGAATGTTTTACACAATTTTATTCTAAACGTTTGATACCCGTTTGCGCATTAAGCACTGACTTCTGCGAATTAATTTTACCAAGAATTATTTTTCTAATAATTTATATAGATAAAAAGCTCACAGCTTCGTTATGCTCATGTATCAATGCATTTTTTCATTATCATTTTAACTTTGTAACGGAAGCTAATGCTTCTTCGCACGTAGTGCACAATTCCACAAGCTGTGACCATCAAATTGTGCGTTGTATGTTAAATATTATAAATTATATTAGAATACAAGTTCCTGATAATGTTAATTTAAAATTGAATTATATGTACATCGCGAAGGCTGCGCAGTATTGTTCAGCATTTTATACCGCAATATTATATGCAGAAATGTCTTGCGAAAGTATTTTATGTAATTATAGTACAGTTTCTAATGTCTCAAAAATTGATCGTATTTACGAGCTGGTGCCAGAAGAAGGAAAAGTATTGCAGAGTATACTTAGAGATACTTATGCAGAAATAGGCGATTTTGATGCCATTAGTGGTACTGGTTCTTCGCATTTGGAAGATTATTCTACTCGTATACAGCATTACGTTCATACTCATGAATGGAATAGAGTAATGCTAGCCGAAGACGTAGAACTCTCTTTTGGAAACACGTCTGTAATCAAAGGTGAGGAAACGAATTAGTATTTTAAATTACGCCTTTTGGATACCTAACATAGATTACACGTAGAATAATCTTGTTTAATGAATTGCTATTATATATTCTATAAAATATTTACACAAAGGTCGATTAATCCCTCAAAGTATATAAATGAACAACCATAAAACATTTGCTTTTTGCATCCCTTTGTTGTCTATGTCAGGAAGAATACTTTTTATTAGATATATTCTTTTGAATAAGGAAAAGGAATAGAAATCTTTCGAAACAATATCAGTAGATTAGATTTGGAAGCCTTTGTCCCTACAGATGGACTCGAACTATAGTATTAGTTCAATGATACGAGGAGCCTAGTTTATGTAAAAAATATATCTACTTGTAACAGTTTTCGAACATACATATCTAATTGATTATATGTGCATTGCAGAAATGGCAAACGGATTACACCAGTCTGGTCTTCAATTCTTACTTGGCTATTTTCTATCTACCATATCTAAAACTGGTGAAAAAATAGACGAAGATATTCAATACGAATGTGCTTGGCGCCTTAGTAATTGGAATCTTTGCGACGCAAACCAGGCATTATATACACAGAATGATGGTAAATTAAAATCAGGAACGAGGGAAATTGATTACCATTCTTACCACTACCAAGCATTGAAATATTTTCACGAGGGTAATGAAATAGGTGTACGTAATGCAGTTGAGAATGCTCGCATGAGTATCGTTAAAGCACTCAGGAATATTAGTCTAGGTAAGAATCGATAAGCTTCTTAATATACGAGTAATATTATTCTATCTAACAATAAGAGCACGTTACTTTCAGAAAGCACTAAAACGATATATGAAAAGTTGATGCAGCTACAATTAATTCGAGAGATCGAAGAATTAAGTTCTGTTAAAAAAGACGAGTATGAGAAAGTATTACAGAAGTGGCAACAGCAAGATGTAGCAAATTTCAATGAATTTCAATACATTGAACCTATCTTAACTCAAAGAACTGTTATGTATCAGATAAATGATACTTTAGCTAATAACATAAATATTAAGAATGCACTTTTTAATACGTATTTAGATATCTCAAAAATAGCAGCGGATAAAGAAAATTTGCCTGTTGCTACACGTTCGCTAGGTATTAAAAAAATAAATATATAAAGTAGGAGACCATTTAATTCATGTATACACATTTTACTTATATCTACATATTCTTCATTAAAGCTGTCTTAGCGAAGCAAAGGGATTTGCCTGCAAAAATTGAAGACCAGTTGCTTTATCGGGAAGCTCTGTTAGCACGGCTTAGAAAAGATTTGGAAATTGGACGATTCCTTTTACGCAAGCTAATGCACAAAGAGACCCTGGACACAAATTTACGAGCACAGATATTACGAGTTTATGGCGACTGGATGGCCGAAACAAAGTCGGAAAATGCTCAGGTGAACGTCAGGCGTCTAAAGTAAATTGTAAAAATATATTTAGAGAAGAGTAATAATATTTTATAATCTACTTTTATTTTTCAGACTGTGATAAATAAATATTACTGCAAGTCTTTAGATATAAGCGCTTCGATTGATGATAAAACTGCTAACAGTATTAAGAATTTACATAACACACAAGTAGCATTGGCTCGCTTTGCTGATGCTAAATTTGAGCAAATATGCTCGTACATGAGATCTCCTCAGTTTGAAAGCCTGAAAGAATGCGTTACATATCCTTGTAAAGAGATTAGTCTAACTTCGATGAGTGCGGACAAAGATGTTAGGAAGGCTTTGATTTTGAACCAAAGGCAACACTCTAACGATGCCGCAGAACTGGAGCACATACAGAAGGAAAGGGACAATTATCTGATCTTAGCACTACGGTAAGTGAATTAGTGTAAATAAAATTTTTATCAGCGTAAGATTATTATAAATGTTATTTATCCGTTGAACATTTAATAATATATATATATTGTCGTTATATGTTTTCCTTTGCACAGATATTATTTGATAGTACTCCAGCAAAGCGAGGACTATAATCTCTTAATATTTAGGATAATAGCACTTTGGTTAGACAATATACACGAAAAAGAAGTCAATGATTTATTAAATATACATCTTAACAAAATACCATCTTTTAAGTTCATTCCACTCGCTCCACAGTTAGCAGCGCATATGAACGATGTTTTCGATGAATTCTCTGAAAAGATATATAAACTTATGCAACGTTGTGCTCTAGAACATCCGCATCATACGTTGCCAGTATTATTGGCATTGAAAAATTTGTATGGCGATTACGAGTACGATACAGTTAAAAAGAGTAAGACTTTAGAGCCCAGAGTTCTTGGAGCTCGAAAACTGTTAAACGAGTTATTGGAACCGAATGTCAAGTCAATTGCGAATGAAATGGATAAGTTATCACACGCTTTAGTTATGTTGGCGAATCTCGCAACTTCTACAAATAAACGCAAGTATATTATCGTATTTTTGTCACGGAAACGTAATAATTTAATAGTATATGTATCTGCGAAATAGAATATCGGTAACTAGCTTTAGATTTTGGTTTCTTACAAAATTTCTTCAAGTATCTTTAAATCTCTCTTTACAAAATCTTTATTTACAGCTGGGTGTGCAATCAATATACCTAAAAGTCAAGAGATTTGGAAAATTAAAAATTTCAGAAACGTACTTGTGCCAAGTTTAACAATTAATGTGAAGCCATCCAGAAATTACGATGATATTATTAGTATTTATAAGTATACAGGAACATATGAAACCGTTGGCGGTCTAAACACACCAAAAAAGTTGGTTTGCATTGGTACAGATGGCATTTCCAGAAATCAGTTAGTAAAGGTAAGTATATTGTTTATTACATATTGCAATGTCTAGTCAGATAAAGAAAAGAAAGTCAGTATTATCAGGTGAATATTGGATTTCTAATTATCTAAATACGTGTCTGTAGGGAAAAGATGACTTACGACAAGATGCCGTGATGCAACAAGTTTTTAATGTAATGAATACACTGTTGAAAGCGTGCAAAGAAACTAAACGAAGAAAATTGATGATTCGAACATACAAGGTATGACTTAAATACTAACACTTCAAGCTTTTTTTGTTTTTGTTTTACGTTCACATCAACTCCGTGGTTATTAGCGACCGTAGTCAGTGGTTATTTTATATTTCGCAATATAGAATTAGTCAAGGGATAAAGCCGAGTGCTTTCTGGTGTCACTTCAATTTTTTTCTTTTATTTTATTCACTACCTTTATTATGATTATGTATTATGAAATGAAATTATTTTTACAGCTTTGAACATCCATTATGTATCTAAGATTAATACTATTTATTCTGTTCTTGTAGGTTGTGCCATTAACACAAAGATCGGGAATATTAGAATGGTGTGACAATACAATACCTATTATAGCTATATTGAATGGTTCAAGTGGGAGCTCTGGGCTTCACAGGAAATACTACCCGAAAGATTATACAACAAACGTTTGCAAAGAGAAATTAGCAGTAAGAATATATTTACTCATTACTATAAATAGTATTATTCAGTGGGACACCCTTTAAAACAGAATAACTTTTTTACAATTGTTCCAAACGAATTGTGTTTTTTTTTTTAGACGCTAGAAGGATTAATTTACTATTTAGGTGACGATAAGTCGATTTTCTCGAAAATGAGCCGCAATATCAAACAATTTTATTCCCTTTTCTCGATTTATTTACTTGTTATAAGTCGAAAGGGAACAGTAACTTTTTTTCATATTGCGCTTCGTATTTGAAAAAATCGACTTTGAATTCCTTGACGCTGTGTCCAGGCGCGTATAGGAAAACATACCTTTAGAGGGAAATTTAAAAGATCTCTGTTGCGTGTGATAATATAAAAAAATTCATGTGCCACTTGAATAAATGTCTCGCCTCAACCTTGTTTCTCCGAGAAATTACTTATCCCATAAGCTAAATATAAAATATATACAACATAAATATAAATATGATATATTTCTTTAATTTAGACAGTTTATTAATCTCTTCGCATTTCTAGCACGTGGAGAAATCGTCAAGCGATACAAAATTAAAAACATTTATGAATTGCTGTGCGCACTTGCACCCAGTGATGCATTATTTCTTTACCGAAAGCTATCCATCTCCCGAGACATGGTTTCAAAGAAGACTAGCATACACTCGCAGGTATTTATTTCATAACGTATAAATTATTATAAACGTCACATTAAATCTGACTTGTTACTCGTACTGATTGTTTCCAGCATAGCAACCACATCTATGGCGGGGTACATTTTAGGCTTAGGGGATAGACACTTGAATAATATTTTGCTAGATCAAACAACTGCTGAAGTGATCCATATTGATTTTGGTAAATATAATCATCCCGCTTGCAAATATGATACGAGACGAATATTAAATTATATCAATAGTATGGTTGCTGAATACTTTGATAGCAGGTTTTTTTTTAATACAATTAGGTATAGCATTTGAGCAGGGGAAAGTGTTACCGGTTCCTGAAACTATTCCATTTCGCCTTACACGGAATATTGAAGTAGCAATGGGTGTGAGTGGCGTAGAAGGTACAATGAGACATTGCTGTGAAAAGACCTTAACTGTGTTACGCGATCAAAGACAAGTAATTATAACGCTACTTCAAGTTCTTCTGTACGACCCGTTGTTCACATGGACTATAACACCAGCCAAGGCACACGGCATACAAAGTGGGAGTACCTCCAGATCACTTCCAAAAACTAGTCAATGTAAATATTATTCCTCCATTTTTTATCTTCCATCAGAATTCTCAGAACTTTTCTACTTACTGTAATTCATCGATTATATTGAATTCTATACAAAAATTGTTTAGTTTGCTTAAACCAGTTATGAGCAACCTGCTATGTCAGAAATAACGAGTTCACCCCATAGATTAAAATTCTTTGATTAGTAAATCTAAGTATTTAAGGGTTGTTGAGCCGAAAAATAGGTAATTCTTTGTGAATTTTTGTACAAAAACGGCGCGACAAATTAATTTGAGGTTTGGCAGGCTGTTTTATTGTATCTTGAGATATTGTTCTGAATTTTTGTGTGGTAGTGAAAAATTCAGAACAATATCTCAAGATACAATAAAACAACCTGCCAAACCTCAAATTAATTTGTCGCGCCGTTTTTGTACAAAAAATTCACAAAGAATTAATAATTCCCCCCCTTAATAATTCGATCCGTGTAGAGTATTAGGTTTCCACTTTTGGCCCACTACAGGCCAAAGGTTGCTCATGAATGGCTTAAACTATGAAAATATAGAAATACATTCAAATATTTTATTAATACTGGAGAAAACATAAAGGAAATATTATCAATAGGTTCTACGGGAAGAAATAAAACAGCGGAAAGAGCGCTGATACGAATAGAACAGAAGCTACAAGGCACTGAAGACGGTTTAGCATCAAGCGTGTCTGGCCAAGTAGAGAGATTAATACAAGAAGCACGTGATCCTGCGAATCTCTGCCGTATATACTGCGGTTGGCAACCGTATTTATAATATTTTAGCATTGTTTACGAACTCAGGACAAAGGAAACTAAGAATAAGCTTCCTACTTTAATACATTATGCCATATTGTACTTTACTTTTTATACGAAATAATATATTATTCATAAAGAACAAAAAGTTTAAACAAAGCCAATATTTATACGTATGTACATAGGAAGTGCAAACATTTAACAAAACTGTTTTAATTTTCTTGCGTTACTTGTAACACTACAAGCATTTCATATTTACTTTCAAACCTGTAAGAAGTATCCGACATCAGTAAGATATTAATTTTGTTCGTACTAAAATACAGAAGATAAATACGAAGTAAAAATTACTAACATAAGCGTGCAAAGCGGGAATCAGAAGTATAAATACAGTTCTGAACTTTGATCATTTATTCTTCTCGTATCAAGTGTACATAAAATATTGCAGCGTTTGTAAAGTTTTAACTAAAAAAGTATGTAGATGATAATACTTTATTGATATCAAAAGTGCCTTTTGATGGTATAGAAGTTAAATGTTGATGTACGTCCTTCATATATTTCTTATGATTAACTCCTATGTTTCTGTAATCGTAAGAAATTTTGATTAGTATGTAAAGGTCACTATGTTGACGCTAGGTACATTAGGATAATGTTTTTATAAAATATATAAATATAAAGAAGTACTTGAGTAGTAGTACATTAAACCCTGAACAACAATACTATCTTTAAGGCCTGGTGCATGCGAGTGATGCGGCATCGTTCGCGATTTCGCACCGGTGACGCTGTGCGATTCGGCACAATTTTACTAACGAAATCGCAACGATGTCGACAACGCACGCCAATCAAGGGATGAACCCAGGCCTGGCTCGTCCCCATAGGCAAAATTAGGCAGTTGACAAGGCGCGCGGAATGGTCTTTTCATTGTTGGCATTTTTTAGAATAAAGTTTTAAATGAAACATTGCAAGTTATACTATAAATGTTTTAAGTTACGAATAAAAATGCAGAGTAAGGTCATCGAAAAGCTCAAATAAATATATTATAAATAAAAGGCGCGATTAGGCAAGTTCGCCTAGGGCGCGAAAATGCTCGAGCCGGGCCTGGATGGACCACCCAGCATCTTCTGTTATTTTCTTCCAAAATGTATTGATATAATAAACAGGCAAAAATTTTCACTCAAACATAGTGTCACCGGTGCGAAATCGCAACGATGCGGCGTCGCTCGTCTGCGTCGGGTTTAATACCATTGAAAGACAACGTATTACATAAACAAATACCTAATTATAACATCGTAGACTATTATTTACCTGAAATATTTAAAGATTTCTTTAATATTACTTACCTATATATTGGCAAATAACGATTCGTAAAAAAGGTCGCTAAGTCTTCGAGAATAGGTTGAGAATGAAGGGCAACAAATTGTTCTCTACATATCTATAAAGTGAATTGATTATGATATGAATTACATGTATGACAAGATATAAGTAACATTTTGAAAGTTTTAAGTGCACTTGTGTAATAATTTACTTACTTTATTCATAATATCTACAGTACAAGCATGAGTCCAGAAGCAATCGTGCACCGAGACGAAAGTAATACCTTCTTCCCTACAATGGAGACTAGTGAGCATCATATGAGTCGAGTCCAGAGAATGTATAAAATTTGGTGCAAATGCATTCTTTTGTTTCAACGAGTCAGGCTTCCTATAAATACAAAAATTACATTTTGTTTGAAAATTCGTTTTACGTAACTTTAACGTTGATGAAATTTACTTCTTATTTGATAAAAAGCATAAAAAGTTAAAATCTGCGTCTTTGCGAATTTCCGAATTTTTGAAGCTAAGCAAGGTAAGTTAGAAAATGTGAATGTGGTATCAAAACCCGAGTAGTCCCAGAGAGTGATGATTACATCATTTTTAATTCTATTTAATAACATAGCATTATCAATTTTCGGCAATCCTTTTTCCTATTAAGGAAATATGAAGAATATTTTTCATTAATAAAGCTTTTGCAATAAGACACACCGAGTTCATTAGGCGTGTCTGTAAACATTTATAGAGTCTTTTGTTGTTATTATTCTGAATATAATGATATATATTATTAAAGTTAAGTGTAAAGTTGAAAATGTGATTGGAACCGTTTTCGTGAAATATTTATTTAGTTTATATTTTTCGATGTGTAAAATATAAAAGGAATTCTTGTCTTGTAAGTACATATGTTTAATCAAAAGAATAAGTACCATAATTAGAAAATCAGGTTGAAAGTTTTCTATTAGAACTAATTTTTGTATCTTGCGATGCTTTCGTTAAAATAACAAAGCATGTACCTGATATGTTTTCCTCATATTTTAGATGTCTGTAATAATATAAGTGAAATAACGATAGACATCAGAATAAGAATACTTTTAAATAATTAACTCCATAGATGCCACCATGACTTTGGAATAATGTTAGTAAGAGACTCAATAAATGTTTAAAAATACCCTTGCACTACTTTAGATATTTAATGTAATAAATACTAACTCTGTAAAATGTATAAATTTATACATTATTCTATTTCGTAAAATAAGGAGGACGTTGTTATTAGTACCACATATCGCGCAAAAAGTCTTACTAAATTCTGAAGCATAAAGAAACACTCCATCAGTATCCTAACATTTTTCAAGAATATGGCTTATATCAAGTACTTTTACTAACTCAATGTGTTTGGCATATCTTTGCGTGGTCTTCTGTTTACTATAAGGTTGAACAATAGGAAGACCTAAAGGAGTAACCCATTCCACATTCTCGCCGCAAATGCCAGAAATGATTCGAGCGCATGCTGTAAACCAATCCTGAATTTCTCTCGCACTTTTAAACATTGCCCTTAAACTGTAAAATGTTTTGTCAGCTAAATACAGACTGGCACCCCAAACAGATTCCTCTGGAAAGTCTGGTACATCTACGTATAATTTAGATAATAAATTAGAGAAGAAGAAAATAGAAATGAATTACTTGTTGAAACGAAACTAAGCATTTACCTTTCAGTTGCTTTGCTATCTGAAGTTTTGCGCCATACTTTGTTACACCATACACTGTTGTCATCACTGTTTGCTTTATAACTTTCCTCTTTATATGCCCCTCTAATACTTGCGCGATTTTAATATTATTTGCAGCATCAGCCTGTCGTTGCTCCTCAACCTGAAGAACAGCTGTAAATGTACTTCTTTTCTCAAGAAAATTTATATAGGCAATTATGCTGTATAAATCTTACTATGGCGGCAACTGCAGTATATACATCTTTTGGAGTATCGAACGGATACAAATTTACACTTTCTGCGCCACTTTGATCTCTACCAAGTGCTGCGTAATGTTGGAGGCCGTTGCAACTCCCATCCTGATGTATGGGATATTTACTTTCGTATGTTTCTACGTTTGGTGCTTTTAACGCATTTGCTATTTCTATGCACCCTGCTAAAGTTTGCCACGGCTCTTCTGACTTTTTCCACCACATTTTACCCTACCGGGTATAAATTAATATCAATTTTATTTAATATTATGTATATGTACAATATGGTTTAAGTAAAAAAAATTATAAATCTATTGACACATGCTTAGTAGAAACGTTTAATAATTATTATCATAGCCCCATCTTGCTCTTCAACATGTAACCAAAGAAACATTGACGAGCAATGCTATCGTTTCGAATGATAACTGCACTTACTGTTAAAGGTTTAGCAGCACTGTCCAAGATGTTTTCCATATTCTGATTTGCACATTCAAGGCGCTCTTTAAGAGAGGATCCCTTCTTTAAGTTTGTCAAGTTAATAACATGTAGCTTTAACCAATCTAATCCTTTCGGACCTAGAGGTTTCCCTTTTGCAAATAAAAGCAAAGAACGGCCCAAATCAGACGATAAATGGTTCAAGTGAGGAGGAACAGGATAAACTCGTCCTCTAAAATCCAAATTATGTGGCAGCCAGAATATTTTGTTCCTAAACTTTAAAAATAATACAGAAATGTATACGTATTAACGCATGTAAGAGTGGTATGTATACATGTACAACAGAAAGTAATTCAAATTCTAAAAACAGATAAATTTGGGTACCATTTATCCATTTCCAGTTTACAATAATGTCTAATTACATATGTGAGCTTACTGTTTAATCATTTGTTATGAAAAATAAAACAGCCATTTGAAAGAAGAGAATGAAATACGTACATGGTTAGCAAGAGATAGTCTATAAAGGGCATCGCACCACAAAGAATACATTTCGTACTTTTTTTGCTTATACTTTGCCCATGCTATTATTCCATTTCGCTTTTCTTCGGCCAATGCATCTCTTCCGACAGAAGGTGGAGGAGACAATACGGAGTTTGATTGAGGAACACTTAATTCTACAGAACCACCGTCTTGAAATATCTAATTAAAAAAGAGAACGTAAATGTAAGTTGATTATAATTACTACACCTGGCTACTTGTTGCCAAGAATAACGAGTAGGACACTAAAATCATAAATACCTCGATTACGATGTCAAGTATGGTAGAATTAATTGTCCATGGAATAGAGCTAAGTTGATTTAAAGAATCGAACACAGGAAGCAATTGCTGCGATGGTGTATCCTGAACTTTACGCAATGAGCAATCCTGTAAAAGAAAGAAAAACGAAATTACATACTGTTTATTCTGTACGACGTTACCATATCTTAAGTTACTTTCTTTGTCGCATTTGTGAGGAATTTTGTCAAATAGAAGTTTGACGCTTGAAAATTAAATTGATAATTAACAAGCAAACTTACCGAATAATATGGAGTTCTTACAAAATCTGTTTTTGTTATAAGATATCCCCCTGTGTAGATGGAAGTCCATGGGCGCGGCGGACCATGAGATGGCACAAGAAATGAATCGAATGTTATTGTGTCAAGCTGCGAGTCTTTATATAGCTTTGATACAAAAGGATGCGGTTTAATCTATAATTAATATGCTACATTAAAATACATCAAATCAACGTACTAATAATGTATCAAATAAATATTTGCAAAATAAATTATTCAATATACAAACCTGCTCCGTTAAATAATGTCCCTTATTTCTATACAACGTATAAAATGCCGGGATGGAACATTTAAAATCGTGTCCTTTCAATATATCAGGTTTAAGTATTATATCATTTAAGATGATGTTGTACAGAAATTTGCCAACATTTGTAATTACATCTGTAGGCCAACTTAAGCACATAGCATTTAAGGATGTACCGCATATACTTATTTTCTCTTCCAATTCGAAGTGTTGCCACACTGTACGATTATCCATACCATTGAACTGTGGCATACTTTTAGGGTTCAAATACCATTCCAAGTATTTCTGATAAATATTAACTATCGAATCCAATATTCCATACTGTTGCTTCATTTTTATCTGAAAATTATGGTTAAGAGAAACAATTTATGTAAAACAAAGAGTATGTATATTAATGTGAAAATAAAAAGAGGACGGTGGGCTTTCATACATTAGAAAAAAAAATGATAAATGCAATACTTTTAAAACACCTAAACAGTTAAAGAATGTAATGTTATAATTTAAAAATAGATGTAATGCGTGTTTAAAAATAAATTCATACCTCGTATCTCTTATAAATATGCTTTCCTAGGTCAGCGCACAACAATTTAAGAGACGTACTGTAAGTTTCCGAACCTCGAGTTAGTTGCTTAATTTCTCGTAGTATAGCATTTACATAGTACTTTTTATCCAATACTTCTAAAAATGGGTGTAAAACCATTAAAGCATTAGAATGACATTCTTTTTCTTTTAAACACTTTAAATTCCTTTCGAAAGCTGCTAAAGCTGTCCCTTTCCAATAATTTTCAAGTTCGATAACTTTTGACCTCTGATTAAAGAAAAATAAACAGTTATACGAACGATACGGATAGTCGTGAAACTATAACTTTGTAGGCTTAAAATAAATTTAAATGAACGTTAAATAATATCTTACAGATTTAGAAACAGTTTCCGAATTTCTCTCGCGTTTTTCAATACTTTCTATTTCCACCTCAATTGCCGATTCATTCTGAAGCTGCATCTTTAAGAAATCCTTCAACGCATCGATCGTCAATAATCCTTCCACTGGACTTTCGTAATTATTCCCCATAGGAATCTTCCGTAAAAGTGGGCATTTATCTTCTGTATTTAACGAAGTATATGTTCGCTCAAATCCTGGCTCTATCATCTTTACTATCCTCAATACATTTTCTTCTTGATCATGTTTAAAATGAGATTTATTAAATATATCATTAGCAGATATATTTGCATTATACATGTCTAACTTTAGTTGCTCCAACATCTCTATATATTAAAACAGAAACAGTTATAATAGATTCTCCCTCTTTTACTTAATTGTATAGTAATTGTATCTTAATTACTTATTTGTATCTTAGATATCGATTCTCTTCCCAAAGCGTCAAATATGTATACAAAAGTTTGTGGCGTCAGGGCTACACAGTCTTCTTTTATTAAGAGGTATAGCTGCATGACTTTGTTCACATCTCTTTTAAAAGCATAAGCTTCTAAAAGTATATTATACAGATCAATGCATTTGTTACAAGGTTTTCCTCTGTTCTCCATAATTTTTCTGTACTTCGTTAACGTTCTCTTTGCTCTATTTAGCAAACCACAGTTTAAATACACTTGCATATGAACCAACAAGCTTTCAATATAATATTGTGTGGCGTACTTGTCAGTGACACATTTTTGTTCCTTCTTTGTTTTCGGTTTGGTATTCCTAAAGAATAATTATGCGTACAAGATTGCTATTAATTGATGCTGAAAATTATTGGTACTAATTGCAATGAAAATGTAACTAATATCTAAAGTTTCGCGAGATAGAAACTCAATGACTATATACAAACTTATGTTAAGGAGTAGTTTTCATACAGTACTGTCTTTAGATAAACACAAAATCTAAAAAGAAAAAGGTAAGCCACACGATCTATGCATTTAGTGTTTCATACAAAACAGTTTGTCAGAAATAACATACAAAATAAAATCAACGATGGGACGTTATTCACAAATAAACTAATTTATGTAACAAGTCCTTGAATAATTATTACTTATATGTCCTATTTGAATACCATATGTATATGTATTTATGTATAAAACAATAACACATATATTTAAACTTATTTTTATTCTTATATAATGAAAATTGCAATATCAATTGAATCGATGCAATAAATCATCTTTGGAGAAATAAAGATATATATGACTCTCAAAACGATTACATAAAAAAGTCAATGCAACCAAAAATTATTTAATTTAATATGAAACTAGATTTTATGTTTTATACGCTTTATTTTTATATGCATATAAAATAGGTTTTCTCAGATTACCGTATAAAAAAATAAAGAGGCCCTTTTATACTGAACATAGTTCAGTAAGTAATTTTACACTAATTGTATATACATATACAGTTTTCTTGTTACTTACATTTTTATCTGCTCTAACTTTTCATCTGTCTCTTTATCTATCACGACATTCATTTCTTTGGAAAACTGGGGAGCAATGTCATCGATATCATGACATTCCCCTAAATCATTAGGTACCGGTTTGTCATGAGGGAACTGGTTGTAATACTCCATTTCGATGAGAGATGAAAAATGTATATCGTTTTCCTGTAATTTATAACTACAATAGTATATATTGCAATAAAAGATTCTTTACGTTTAAATAAATATACTTTTTTGATACTGTCTGATTTTGAAGAGAAGTATAGTCATTAACAATAAAATTAACAACCTTTTATGTTTTTAAATCTATTTTCAGAAGAAATTAGATATAATTTGATCAAATAATGACAGCATTAAGTTAACTACTTCATTGAAACAGAAATCCTTTATCAAGAACTGAAAATTTGTATACTGAAAATTTTTGATGATTTTTGTGAATTTCATATCTGGCTTATGGATAAGAAAACTCCGCTTCGGCTGCTAATACATTAAACTTTCATTCGTTATTAATTACATTAAAAAAATTGCTATATACTCACCATATCGGAGTGAATATCATCTATGCTTTCCTTATCTATATTTTCTGAATGGGCGATGTTCTTCAAACTGGGATTTTTATCCAACTTCCCTGTAGTATTATCAAGCCGATCGAGAAACATAGATATATCGGAAGCTTTTGCCTTTTGTAATGTAGCCCTTTTATTACTTGTCATTTTATTTGTTACTACAATCAAAAGATTTTAACTTAAAAATTTACTTTACTTTCATTTACAAAAATATTATTAACATAAAATTTTACCTTCTAATAACTCGGCATACTTTTTATTCCTTTGTTTATCTTTTTTCCTGACTGGTGAATGACCAAGTAGGTTCATTGTTGTAGTGCTTGTACGAATTTGATGATGTACTACAGCTATAAATTAAATAAATTCATATAGACGATAATTAAGGGACTTACGCAAGTACATAAAAAAATGATGTTTAATCTTTGCAATTTATATCTGATTATAATATATAGGGTAGCACATTATTTGTATAAGGGTACGTTTATGGAGCTGCAGTATGAACTATAAGAACATCGATCGGAAAGCATATCTCTGCTCGCTGTTTCAATGTAAACACTTCCATTATAAAATTATAAATGTATTTCTACGCTTTGCTCTCATCGTTTATTGCAGCTCCACCATAAACGTACCCTAACTGAAAACAGTATAATTCTAGTTGCAAAAACCAATTGAAAATGTAAAATAACAGTCTTTCATATGGAGTTTTGTTCTTGGAGAAATCAATCTTAAGGACTCGTTGACAACGTGTGATCAAGTATGACTTAACTGATCTACCTGTTCATTACCAATTATTTCTGCTTATGTATTCGTATTTGTAAACATGAAAATTTTACATTTGAGTTATAGTTTGTAACTATTCTATGAACTAAATCATATCGGACCAACAGGTCCATGGAAATCTATATTAAAAAGATATATAAAACAAGTAACACATTCGAACACAGCATAAAGTTAAACAATGACGTCTAGAAAATTACTACTAGAATTACCACTTACTTGCGTCATAACAAGGTTGCGACATTAACTTATATTCTTACAATTCACGATCGTACGAAAGTATTACTACTTGTATCTCAGAAGTAAGAAATGTTGATGATTAATATTGTACAGATACTACCATGGATTATACCTTATAATTTTGCACAATAACGCACCCAGAGAGGGTGAATCCTATTTTCTCCAAAGAAAAAGGAAAAAGGAGATTAATTTAATCACGACTGAAGAAATTCAAGAGTTTTGTAAAAAGAAAAGAAAACTGGATTTTATTCTTGAAGTAAATTTTTCTAACGACCTAATGAATTTTTTTGAATTTGCATTATAAATATTTTTATCTCGACTCCCCCGATATTAAATCCTGAGTGTGTGACTGATTCTGCAAAGCATGTAAAATTTATATGCGTTAATCTCAGATCCTTTTCTTGTGGATAAAACTTTTTATATGCCAATAGGAGTGACATTTTCAATAAATTTTTATGTAATAAATATCAATTCATGCACGGACATACAGCAGCATATTATTTAAAGCATACAGCTATAATTCTTTATAAAAGAGAACGCACAAGCAGAAATAACCATTAATATTAAAATACAATAAGTACGACATACTCTGTACCATGTTTATCTCACAAATCTTCGAAATGAATTTTCTCAGTAACAAGACCTCGTACGAATACGTGTTGTTCCACATTGCCGGTATGTTTTTAACGCGAAGAATCAGCTTCTTTCCGGTTATACTGCAAATGACAGCCCTCCTTGCGAATTTAAACTATTGTTGAAATGAGGGCAACGAAAATTATGCAAACGGCAAATAAATATAATAAATATAAATCCGATAGATTCTCGATGCTGAAGAATATTTTTACTAAAAAAGGTTATAAGGAAACGGTTACAGCAGTGTAAACAAGTCACACTTTAACTGTAACCAAATAAAAGACACTGTAGTTGCATATTTGCGAAACATCAATGTTTAAATACAGAGAACATACATTTCGATGTTTTCCAGTGATAGAAGTTACAAAAGGAACACAGCCGCATTGAACGCTGTACTATTATTTGCTTTGGCATCAGAAAGACACGATGTGAGGAGATTCGTTTTGTACCTAGCGTTGTGAAATGTTTATACATCTTCATGTACTTAAATTAAATTAATCACGAATTGTAAGAAATCAATCATTTCATAAATTACAAGTTTGTGTACGCAAATCACCATTATAGATAAAATAACCTGTACACGGAGCGCAAGCAATTCTCGGATAAGCCGCGCGCGTGCTTATTGCCGCTCACACAGTGAAAGTTGGTAAAAGTGTTACGCTATCGCGTGAACGTAGCTAGAAAATTTTATGCAATCGATACGTAAAACATGCAGGAGCGAGATTTGAAAGCGGACGTTTGCATAATTGAAGAGTTTGCACTGTAAGTGCCAAAATTAGAAGAAAGTCTTTTTATTGGAAAATGTTCTATGTGCCAATGGTAATAGTATAGTAGAGAATTTGTTTTCAACAATTATGTCTTGTAAAGTATGTATTTAGTTACAATTGTCAAGGATACGCGATGCAGATGGTATGCGTGGGAAAGATTACAATTAGGCAGAGCTCGAAAGCGGGAAGAGGAAAGCAATTAGAAGTTTAATTTAAGTTGCGAATTCATTGTGATGTCCCTGGCCTTTGTTAGTTGTTACGAGTGTCAGATCACTCCCAACGACCGGGCTACGTTGAGGAAGTCATAAATTTATTTCAATGGTTGTTTTTCCGATCCTCCGATTCTCTGAAAATTTATATTGGTTTTTTGAACCTTTCTCTTTATTAAGGAAATTTTTCTAGTTAAAATGTTAATTTTTTATATTGTTTTAATTGAAATAGAAATACATGTTTTTGTCCCAATTACGGTGCCCTGAAAAGTGCGTTGTCCGTATTACGGTGCCCTTTTTTGAATAACGTTCCCGCGGTTAGGTTATGTCTTCGAACTTTGAACTGTTCAAAACATTGTTTTGCTCTACGATATGTGTTTTTATGTAATTTTAATATGACCTTTTCATTACAAAAGCAAAATATGCAAATATAAATTTCTGTTCACCCGTTCTGAGAAACGAAAGTAAGGTTATATTTAGCAGTTGCAGAGGGAGCCAGTGATAGCTATATAAAATAGCTTATGCAGGGCCGTCTTAAGAAATTTGAGCGCCCTGGGCTAGACAATTTTGGCGCCCTAGCCCCCAAGTGTGCAATTTCTCCAGATAGAAATTTTTGTCTCCCAAATTGAAGAGAATAAAGCATTTTAACATATTTGATTCTTAAGCGCCCCTGGGCTATAGCCCATTTAGCCCATTGGTAAAGGTGGCCCTGAGCTTATAAGAGAGCTTACGAGCTTACATTGCATATTTATCAAATTTAAATTGAAATAAATATTTTGTATAATATAATTGAAATCTATTTAACAAAGAAATGTAATGTCATCTTATTAAAGGAAGCCAAAATTTAAGCGCTCTGCAGTGTTCATTCATACGCCATTACAGTCATGCATCATATTTAGTACCAAAAATGACCACTTCGTGTCGCCACATAATAGGACATACTTGCAGTTTGGTTTTTTAAAAATCCAAATGTGGATTTAGCTGATGATGATACGGGAATCAGTTCTTCGCTGTACGAATAAGGATAAGGGTCGTTATAAGAGCATCTTCCGTGTTCACACAAAGAAATAGAATACGATTATTATTTGTGTAAGTAGAATCAGTATTATATATTTTCAAAACCGATTATGTAGCACTTCTTTTCATTAACATCACACTTCCTCTTCTTTATTTCCTCCCTGTAATGCCATTATTCTCATAGATTCGTGTATTGTTAACAGACATCGGTTGTTTATGAATTTCTTTAAATGTATTTGGAGAATTGGATCTTATTTAGTTAATGTTTGATCTTTCTAGTTTACTGTTTATTGTTATTACTTGCAATTGAATTTTGAAAGTTATAAATCTGATGCTGCTGATATACATTGTTAAAATATGAGAAGGAGTGTACGTACTTTTGTTTTGAATTGTTAAGTTTTGATTTTTGATTTTAAAGCGGTGGTTGATGTGTATATAACTACATTCAGTACATTGCTCTTCTTAATTGAATATCACTCTTAATATTTATAAATATTTAGCTACCTGCAGGATTGTCAGAATTGTTAGAGCTGTAAATAATTAATCTAATCAAATTATAGCGTTGTTAAAGAACGAAGATAGCATAATAAATACATATTTCTAAAAAAATCTATTACAATAACTATATGTAAATCAAGTTTCATTTACTTATTTGTTGCTGCAAATAGAGCAAATAGAACGAAGCTTAATATTTACTTAATACGAATATGACATAAATAATTATATGCGTACTTAAATTATGAATTTCTTCAATATCATTTACTAGAATACTGTAATTTGAATTATAATGAATTATAATTAATTTAGAAAATGATGTAATACTAAACATATTTTATTTTAAATATATGAAACTAACTGTTAATGCAAATTGAGTACCGCGTTTAATTTTTAGTTACAAATTCCAGTAATCATAGTCTCGATATTAATTAAAGTAACAATTGATAGGTTTCTTGTGCTCTATTTAAACAACCCAAAATGTGGATTTTACTTGGAATGCCAGCGGTGATGTACTCAAGTTTGTTTATATGCTACAAAAAAAGAATGCGTTGCACTCGAAACAGATGGTTTAAAATGGACCATATGGCTCCATCAAATGGTACTTGGTGTGCATCTGTAGATCTATAAATAGCTAAAATTTGAACTCTCTTTGTGACGTACGGCAGTGAAAAGCCAAGTATTTTTATCTGAAAATAAAAAACGATGTTAGATTATCATTGCATATTTTATTTAATTTAACGCTGTGAGAAAAATAGATGCTAGAAAATCGACATACATTATCTCCTGTGATCGATTTAAACTCGAGCTCACACACATAAAGAAATGAGGAAACTTCACGTCGTTCTCTATCTGCCTCTTCTCTATCTGCCTCCTTTCTCTTCCCCTTCGTACGCACACACACAAAATTCAAAATGATAAACATTGTAATATTGCTATTATTATGTATTCAGTCATGTTGATTATTTTGAATTATACTTACGCTTCCATTAATATATATATAATTAGTCAAATACAATGTCTGTGTTCATTGATTATAAAGGCTGTAATTATTACTGTAATTTATTCACAAAGAAAGACTGTCTTACCCATCAAAGAGTCATCAGCAATGACCTCTTTGCTTCTTATCTTAGTAACAGCATATTCAATTAATTAATCAAACAAGGCATTTGACTCATTTTAGAGACACAGCATCTACATTGATAGTTCCAACGGTGATGTAGTTCTGTTACAACTGATAGTTACATCAGTGCTGTGGGATAAAATTAATATCTCTTTTCTATTTCAGATATTTCTCCGTGCAGTTATCGAGTATAATTAAAAAATGAAGTGTATCTTAATACTGGTTTTACATTTACTGTGTGTCACAAATCTTGGTAGTGCTAGAGAGATTACGTAAGTTTTATATTCACTATTTCGTTCTTACAACTCGAATACCAATGATATAAACCAGATTTTGAATTAAAGATATTTCATGAATCTATATTACACGATTATTATACTTGTGCCCCCGCATTTTTATTGGATATTTTTATTACAAGAAAAAATTCATTTTTAGACACGAAGATATTAAAGATGCAATGTTAAGTTTGGTGCATATGATGCGTGAAAATACTGATAAATTGGAGAGGCACGAGGCACGAGAGCGCCAATTGGGAGAACAGCTGAAAAAATCACTTGCAGTGTTGACGAAGCGCGTATTAACGATTGACGGGATAAAATTTCAGTTGACAAAGCTTGACGAAAGGGTCACTGGAATTGAACAATTAATTTCCCAGGTATTTTATTAATTAGTAGCATATTTTAACAAACAGAACAATGGAAAATGATTTGAAGCATGCTGGTACAACTTCTTGTATAAACAAAAATTGTATAATTACAGATTAACAGATTTATAAGTGATAATCTTTCAGTGTTAAATTTCATTTTTGAATGTTCAGAGGAGTCCCATTTTCATACATATATACCGTTATAATACTTCATAAAAAGTTCTTACTTCGTTTAGAGAGACGAGCGAGAAAGAATACAAATGCAAAAGACTGTTGATACTTTGGAAGATTTGGAAAGCCGTTTGGAGGGATGGCTTACAGATATAGAGAACAAAGTGTCCGAAGTAAATAATCGTCCAGATGTTCCGTCACCCCATGCTGAGAACGTCTCTCTTATTCTCTCAAAATTGAATGACACAGAGTTATTGTTGATGGAAAGAATTTCGAAAGCAGAATCAGCATTGAAAACAGAAGCGATGAAATTAAAGGAAACCGCAACTGTTCAATCGGGGACGATACAAGCATTATTGGCAGAGGTAAATAACTTATACATACATCATATGTTTAGAAACATGTTGAAATTGAATGTTCCGTAGATCCAGGATATTGGCTCGAGAATTAGCGACCTTGAGATTTCATTGGAAAAAGTCCGGGAACAATCGCAGAATATTAAAAAGATATTACACGAACCTCAGTTTAATCCTGCTTCTAATATGGAACACTACGTAAAAGCACTGCATCCCATTCAGAAACTATTAGAAAATACTTCCACTCAGATTAACGATTTACCAAGGTATGCTGATGTTATTTTTTAGTAAAGTTTACGCAGATTAAACGAACATTTATCTATTATAAGTAATAAATATTACAGGAACAGATATCTCTTTAAGGAGTAAAATGTAATACTTATTACTTAAAGTTTCTTAATTTTTATTACCATTGTTGTAAGAGACGATTCTTTTATAAAGTATGGAATGAAAATTCAGACATTGATTAAATTTTGTTATTTAGGATTAACGAGTTGCAAATCCTACATAATGAGACCCAAACACGCTTACAAGAAGCTAAACATACCTTAAAGGATATTGTTACCAAAGGAATCAATGATATTGATGGTAAATTGATGGAGACTAAAAATGAGACAAAAGAGACAATAGGAGCTCTTAGGTAATATTACTGTGCAATTGAGTATTCTTGACAACAAATAATAATTCAAATTCAAGTTGTTCCTAAAATTGAAATTAGTCTATTTATAAGATTTCTATATATGTATATTTTAACTTTATTTTTCGTGAGCCTGTAATGAAAATTCAAAAAACCCATTTGTGGATTGAAGGAAGTTGTATGCGTCCTTAAAATTTCATCAAAATTGGTCAACGTTGCTCTGAGCTATAAACGTTTAAAGATCGCAGAATAAGGTTGAAAATCGCTGATTTCGGGGATTTCACGATTTTTTACTTTATTCTGCGACTTTTAAGCGTTTATAGCTCAGAATAACGTTAACCAAGTTTGATGAAATTTTAATTACGTATACATCTGTCTTCAATCTCCAAACGGGTTCTTTGAATTTTCATTACAGGTTCGCAAAAAAAGTTAAAAAAACATTTACTATTTTTTTTGCTATTCCGATCAATTGCATTTTTTTCAAAACGACGAAACACGTCGCGTAACAAACTAATTCTTCAGCTTCTCAAAGAAAACTCGTGTCATTTGGACGAGTTCTAAAAAAGTTATGCGATTTTGAAAGTTGTAAACTTTTTTTCGTCCGCCACTGTATATATGATAGAATGTAATAAACTTCAGTAACAATTTTTAAACAATTTTCCACGGTAAACAATTATTTGTTCTATAGGAATATATTAGCTACATTTTAAAAATATTAAACACTTTTAAAGCAGCGGATGCATTGTTGTTAAAAAATGAAAAGTATTAATGTCACTATCTTATCGAGTATTTTACGAAATTTTAGAATGGATTTGGCAAATAATGCTGAACGTGTAAATCAAGAATTACACGATCTTGAAAAGGGACAATCTGTAATGGTCTCCATGGCTGATCATGTTCTGGATACTAAAAAGAGAGTAGAATACGGGGTGCACCAAATTCTTTTGGAAGTAGGTGATTTGGTGAAAGCTCAGGGCGTAAATATCAATAATACTTTAAATGAAAGATTCGACGGTATATCGAATGATATTATGGACAATCAGAACGGAGCTCTGGCAAACTTGACCACTAAAATGGAACAGGAAATGAATCAGGTAGCGATCAAATGTAAATTCTCTTTATAAAATCAATCTTCTCCAAAATTTCTTCTTTCGTGGCAGGTGTGGCGGCAAATAAATGTTATGTATCAGCAAATGACAGAAAGCGCGAAAGCATTGGATAAGTTACACAAGCAGAATGAAGAGTATGTTAATGGTACAACTTCCACCATGGGTGGAATGGAAACTAAGGTACGTAAGGATTGGATTTGAATTAGGATATGCAGCAAATTCAACATACTGCAATAAATTATTTATGTACGCAGGTGAGCGAAATAACGAAACGCATGGCAGAAGTGGACGAAAACTTGAATTATCTTTTGGGCCGACTTTCGCTGGTGACACAAGAATTTAATCAGATCAAAACAGGATTAGGCACTGCATTAGATAATATTAAAGCCTCGTTTAAAGAAGTTCAAGACAAAGCAAACGATTTAAGAACTCCAGGACCACATCCGATACCTAAAAATTATCAAGAATTTAACGAGCCTGATAATAATCCAAATGGTAAGAATTTACCAGAATATGTGAATCACATTTTTAATCCACAAATCAACTAAATGTATACTTCTGTATATTATTTTGTAAAGCTAATCTACTTTCAATTGGAATTTGTAGGCAAACTTTAATGTAATACAAGAATACTGTGACATTATGTTATCCATACTTTAGCGCCTATAACATATGGAGATAACATAACTTTTTTATATCAATTATTATTTCTTAATCTCTGTCTCTCTATTATTTCGCTGTATTGTTGTCTAATGATAAATAATTTCTTCACAAATTACTTTTAGTCCAAAGTATAGTGACGCTTTAAATGCTGTTTAAAAGGAATATTTGTTTTAACTGTGAAAATGAAATAAAGCAATGCCTACTGTACGCTAGTACATATATGTACACTAACAGTCACCACAGTATATATATCTATAATACAAACGTTTCTTCAAAGTATTTTATTTTAATTATTTGTTTAAGGATAAAGAACATATGCAATTACAGAAATATCGAATGAACTAATTTTTATCGTTAAATTTGATCTACATACTGAACACTACAATGTTTTAATATCATTATATGTACTTATGTTTTAAACTGCGTTTAATATATTGGTCCAGAATCGCTCTCTTCGTATGTAGAAAACTTCAAATAAGTCCCACAAAAACTATAATAAAAGTGTTACTAGAAATGTCAGTTATTAAAATGTAATAAGTTTGGATGAATATATTTCGTTACTAAAGAATGCTGAAATTAGCTATGTGAAAGGAAGCGTGAAGAATATTAAATTGTAAGTCTACTGTACTATTATTCTGAAAGCAATGCCAGTATATATTTTCATACATACTTAAGTAATGATTATAATATCTGTTATGGATAAAATGCTTTATATATAAAAAATGTATAGCTTATTAATTATACTGACGCATTGTGCAATTTTTTACAATACGATCTCGTTAATCGTAACGAGAACGAACGTATGGGTTCGATATTCTATAATGCGATTACAGCGTTTCCATGTCTAAATTACATATTAATGGCTGCCACTTGATATACAATATGAAAGTATGTAATTCATATTCCAAGACCAATAGTATCTGATATAAAGTAGAGTAACAATATAAATACACAAGTGCAATATTTTAATAAGTTGCATATAAGTACATAAAGATTTATTGTTATTATCGTACCTATAAAAAGCTAATGAGCTTAAAAGAACATAACTTTTAAGATGGTATTCTAAGGCAACTGTTATTAGAGACCACTTTTACAGAGACTTTTAAAGAATAACTGTTTTTATAAATATATATTCAAACATGAAGAGTTACATTGATGTAATAGTAATAATGCTAATAAGATTTTCACCTTTGTAATAACAATGTTGTTAAATGACATCTGTTTCATATTTACCAAATCGATGCTATTACCTATTCTAGTTCAAATGAATCAATAAAGTATATATATATTAATAAAACGTATATTGGAGATTATATTTTAATTAGCATGTAATGGAACATAATCTAATAATTTGTTTTTAAACTTCTTCGCCTAAGGTAAATTTTTCGAGAGGCAGTAGTTCATAGTTTGAAGAGATTGGGCTAACTGACCGTACCTATGCACCAAAGAAAAGTAATTATATATACATACTCATCCATTCTGATTGGTATATTTAAGTGTATAAATGTTTTAGACATAAAAAAACAATAATGTAAAAAACTTGTGGATTTTGATTTACATAAAAAATAGACCTGCAGTGAAATAAGTAGTAAAAATTACATTTGCCAAGAAATAATTATAAAAACATTAACTATCTTCGTGTAGAAAACTTTAGAATCTGAAAGTACTGTTTCATTATTTGCAGTTAAATAAATAATTTATTTTTCCATTGCTCGTATCTTAGTACATATATAGTATTCCATGTGTCATTTAAAATCCTAAATTTTTGATAATAGATGTAGAAACATAATTTTGTGTATTCTCCTATCCCTTCAACTTATATATGTATATTTATGTATACATGCATTAGTTATATGTATATATTTAAGAGAAATAATTACCATGTTATTTCTTGATATTACAGATAAATATTATATGCGTGTGCTTGGCTCATCTTTTTCTTAAACTTAATGTTTATATTTATATCCCAATTATTAAATTACCTGAGACACAGAAGGTTCAATATTTCTATCTATATATCATGCGAAAATATATATTAAATTAACAAAATTGTTATAAAGAAAATTTGAAATAATATTAAAATTAAATTTGGAACATTGTTCTTCAGAAAATTACTTTACGCAGCCATATAAATATATGTATTTAAGTATATTTTTATGCATCCTACCTACTTTTGTTGCATCGTCAACTTTTTTGGTGTACTAATAATTTACATCTAAATCAACGATAATTTTTTTAATCCATTGGTGTAGATAAAAATAAACTAATTTGATTTTAACTTACTACTTTTTCATTTGTAGTTTCATTTACTGCATTTAATATTGTGTAATATGTTGCTTTATCTAATGCGAAACTATATCAAATATAATTCTGGGATATTAAGAAAATATTTTATAAACTAACAAATGTGTCGAATTTGATGTTATGCAAGTTGATAGTTTTATTTCTTTAATTACAAGTAAATAAGCTGGTATAAAAATTAAAAATATGTTAAATAGAGCAAACTTCAGTCATATGATAGAATACATAATGTTGTATTTTGTTCTTTTCATGCTGCGAAGTCTTTTTCAAGTAGCATAATTATCGGTCATATTAGTTCTTATTTCATAAAGACTATACTAATTTCTACAGTTTTAAGGATAATATACAATACTTGCAATTAAACTTCATTATGATATTCTCACTGTTTCTCGTCTAAACATAATTTAATATGTACATTTAGTAATTTTAAATTTAATTTATAACAGTACCCAATACACGTTGTATGATCCTAATGTATGCAATTTGTTTTAAATTTATAATGATGTAGGTCCACTATATCCAGCTAAATAAAAACTAATAAAATTTTATACATTTAGAAAATTGTATAAGTATTCGGTAAGTTAAACAATCAGAAAAACGTGTACGCGTTAAACGCGAATTATTTATCTCGGTACAAATATATTCTACTCGATAGCTGCATATTAAGATACAATTTATAGTTGTTCTCAAACATTAGATTAAACTTCTGCGTTCGTTACTTATAAAATAAATAATAATCACTGTATTCTATAAATAAATTATTAAATGGTATTAAAAGTAAAAAAATGCAATATTATAGGAAATAGTTGCACAAAACTACTTTACGCTTAAACGTTTCTTCTCAATATTTTCATTAAATCATTCACGGCACGTATGAATCGCACACTGGATAAAATATGGTTTATGATATTAGTAAGTGTAGCATTTGATTCTCATACAGATAGGAAAATATTAAAAAATGTTTGAACAACTTTGTAGATTGTACGCACAATTATATTACATCAACGATTTTGACATTACTTGTTGAAATAATGTATGGAAACTTTTCTCGAGACATTGGGAAGCTATACGAAATTATAGTACTCTGCACATATAAATGAAAAAATAACGTTATAAGTGTTACTTATAATTTATATGGTAGGTATCTTCTTATATAAGCTTAACTTTAATCAATTGCCAGTACAAAGTATTAATTTCTTACAAGACACGTAATAAATATAAGATTTAAATTCTCTTTATTCTATAATTTCAGCTGATGGATGTTTATAAATTCGTCAAGTTTGTAATTTTTTTTTATAATAATAATAGTAACGATTACACGATAATTATCGAACATGCATTTTACATAATCTGAGGGATTCCAATGTAACCGAAAAAAAGGAATATTCATTAATTTCTAAATTATTAATATTCGTTAGTAAATCTGGATTTTACGTTGCACAATTTCATTACCAAAGAACTGGTCGAACTTTCAACGTCATTTAAAATAATGTACAATGATATTAATTCCGACGAAACAGTTCAAGGAAATTTTATTTGATAAATTAAACATGTCTACTAATCACTTTGTAAATGTTAAAAGGGAATTAAAGATATTTATGTACCATTGATTTGTAAAATGTATTACCGTTCGCAGTAATTGCTTTGCAAACATGATAGTTTACAGATTACCTAATTTATAAAATGAACCTTGTATGCGAGATTATCAGAAAATTACTATTACTTACATATATTAATTACAGAATAAAGTATTAATTCTTTTTTAAACCTGAATATTATTTATCATGTTCGTCATCATCCTTATAAATTTTACACGTTCAAGAACCTGCTTTTATTGGGCACATCGAAGAAATTAGGATTACGTTGCACATAACTTTTTGGTTCTTAAATTTTTTAACGTTACGTAGCAAAGTGTACCAATCTGGTCCATGATTCTTATTATGGACAAAAGAAATATAAAATTTTATTACAAATCCGTCATCTGTGATTATTATAATTTTTGATAATGTTACATTTCTTGAGCTGTTAATGTTTATTAAGCTATATGAACTGCATCAGACACTTTATATCAAAGCAATATCCACTAATCATAATGGACGACCATTTATGCTACATATGAGAAAGATTAACAACTAACATAAACTGTTCGCTTAACAGTATGTATGCATGTATGTATGTATGTATGTATATTATATGTATATGTCAACAAGCTCCCATGATAAGCTTTGGTTAATTTAATAACATTATAAGTAATTTTACTTACAACTCTTTGCGGTGCTAGATCCCTAGATGACATTTCACACATTTCAATTAGACGAATCGAGATTTCTAAATTACACTCTTTTTTTTTTGTTGTATTGACAAATACCTAGCGATGTAGTACAGTAATTATTCTAAATCATTATTTGCGTAATTTGATGATTTCCTTAATTGCTCTACTTTCATACTGACTTGTCCACATGTCCAGACTATTATCATAATCTATGTAAATATCTCTAGTAGAAATGTATTAGCACAGCAAAGAAGTGTGAATTATATTCTATATACACCCCCAATGCATTGGAAACGTCATTAGAAATGCCTACCCTATTATGATAAGCAGTGAGTTAGAAAGTTGTAACATATTGCGCGTACTCAAGCTGAGATCTCCTTACATATCGTAAAAAATAATGCAAGTCCTCAACCGAGTATCTATTAATGCCATTTTCCTTGTTAATCATTTTTTTTTACAAAATGTTTTCTTAAATAAAGCTATGTAATTAAATTCGGAGTATTGGACGCATTATATCGGAATGCATTAATTTTATCTAAGAGCAATTAAGAGTGCTGGATACTTGCACTAATTAATTTTTTATCCTTTACAATGTATATAATATACATTCGCCTTGGCAGCTTATAACTACTGAACAACATTACGTTTAATGAACCGTACCTCATCACCGTCACTGTTAACTTAAATCGTAAATAAATACCTCTTTTACAGTTCAAGCATCGTGGAACGTAAGTTTATTATTTATTTATATACCTGTTTGAAGTACAAATAAAAGTATCCCTGTCATATACAGATATGAGAATTTATTATAAATATTGTCAATAATTTTTATCGTATTTAAAAATTATGCACAGATAAAAATCACTAAATCCCATAATACGAATGAATATACATGGCGTATATTAATGTGTATACTTTTAAAGTATCCATACACTCTTTTCAACTTATACTCTTAGAATCTTACTAAAGTTAAGCGGCTGCTAGCTTGAATAGATGGATGTAGATATGCCCAGATGACGTTTGCTACGCCTTTGGGGGTGCGAGTGGTCCTAGCTGCTAGTAGAAGCGATAGGGCTAACAGGACTCAAAGGACTACTTGCAGGATCCCTGAGGCAACCAGTCAATGTTATAGCTACTTTGCGACTTCCAGCATCGTTACGATGTTCGCACAGCCAAATCCCCTGCCATGCACCCAAAGTCAATTGGCCATCGGTAATTGGAATACTCAACGACGAGCCCAGAAAACATGCCTTTACATGTGCTGGCTATAAATAAGGCAATTATGAGAAGAAGTATACAGTTTTATAGCATACACGGACAGATTAAACAAACTTGTACTGTTATAGAACCATTTATTATGCGTGTTTGAAATGCACGATGCATTCGAACTGTCTCTAACAGAAGTTTATTACTTAAAAGGAAACTGAAATTATATTTAGCTTTTATAATCTGTTGTAAAAATTATTCATATACGATGTTAACATTAAATATTCTTCCACCCAGCAAACTTTCAAGTTTACAAAAATCTCGCAAATATGTGTACATGCATTGCACGATCTAGTTTCCAAAAAACTACGAAAAGATCACAGAAACTTACCATATCGTCTGGCCCCTCGCAACTGTGTCTATAGGACAAACCTTCAGGAACTATTTTATTAAGCATCATTTCCACGTCATCTCTAACATCTGGATCCCAGTTTTCATTTAATGCTAAACTCGCGGACGTGTGAAGAACTGAAAATTACAGGAGTAATAATCTCTCGTGTTTGGAAACAACTAAAAAATTTATATTATATTTATATATTTTATAAATTATAGAAATACAATTTTAGAAGTTCCATGGTCATTGTGAATCTCTAAAATCTCTCAAAAATGTAAAGCCTTTTTTCATTAATTCCATTAAAATTAGTATTTAATGTTATCTGAATATGTGACTAATCGCTACAAGCGATTAACATTATCAATAATTAAACAAAATGTTATTTGCCTAGCATTGCAATAACATCTAACGATCCAATTCCCATCTTATAAAGAATGTTTACTATTACAGGGCACTTTTTGTTACACACGGTAAGACGACATAGTAAGACGAATCCTATTTTATGGGCTAAAAACATAGGAAAATTGGACAATTTTTTGAAGAAACTAGCAATTCAATTCGTCTCAAAGTTGGACCTTGTTGTTATGCATCTTCGAAGAAGCTGCAGTTATTTTATTATTAATTTTTAATTTTTAATAATAAATATAGTAGTTATGCATGATCGACCATCACACCTCGCAAAACTCGTCCTCCATGGTTGTGCATAATATTTAACTTCCAGGTAATCTGAAACAGAAAAATGAAACAGCATTTTACTTTATACATATGCAGCTTCAGTTTGATGAACCAGAATACCAATAAGTTCTATACTTCTTTTGTTACATAAAAAAATTGGCGTAGAATTGAATAGCGAAAATTAAACGTTCAGACCGTTCAGTTTGAAAACTCACCACTATCCACAATAAATTTTTTTGTTTTATTCTGGTTCACCAAACTGAAGCTACATATGTATAAAGTAGAACGCTGTTTCATTTTTCTGTTTCGGATTACCTGGAAGATAAATATCATGCACACCAGTAGACGATGAATTTTACGCCGCATGTTAGTACATCATGCATAACTCCCATATTTATTATTAAAAATTAATAAAAGAAAGACTGCCACTTCTTCAAAGATGCATAAAAACATGGTCCAAATTTCAGACGAATCAAATTGGTAGTTTCTTATGAAAAAAATCCCAAATTTTGCTGTGTTTTTAGCCCAAGAAATAGGATTCCCCTCTTAATCGCTTCAGTTAAACACTGAAATACATATCCAGCTTCTTCTTAACAAGAATGTAAATTAGTAAAAGCTCCAAGTTTGGTTATTGACCAAGAATGATTGAGCGTTCGATAGATTTGAGCAGGATTAAATCCATGTACACACGCACGCATGATGATTAACACATATTATACCCATAAATGTGTATGCATAAACAGGTCTACTATAAACTATAAACCAAGCTATAACTTGCTATAAAACATAGGTTATATACAGTAAATGTTCCTCTTGCTTCAACTACAATAAGCAATCCACAGAATTGACGAGACCAAAAAGCGAATATAAAAAAGTTTCATATACACTTTAATGTCGAAAGTTTAATGGAATTCTTTAAGAACAGCGATATCGGTAGCGCAGTCGTTTCTTGCCAGGAGAATCCACTTACTTTGTATATGACAAATCCCGACCGCGAATTCGCGGAGTTCCGGGATTCTTCTTAATATTTCTTCGGTAACGTGATGGATACCACGACGTTGCGGCCTTAGGTTAATTTTCGTTTGAAACCAGGCAGAACCAATTTGAAATTTTTTATTTGACGAGGCCATGGTACGACACGCTGCAGAGATTACACGTTTTAACTTGGACTTTGAACGAGAATATTTCGCTTAGCGAAGATGCGACGGAATCTACTTCGTGGAGAAAATCACGAGAACACGGCCCGCTCCATTGGATATGGTATGCGTCTACTATCTTCGCCACTCGCCGGTTACAAGATGTATGGATTTAACCACATCTTTTTAAGGATTGTCTAATTGCATCCGCTGTATTCCGTGTTCATAAAAAGGTTATGAGAAATAATGATTGACTTAACGTGCACATACGTATCGCATTTATATACATACATACATGTGTACGCTCTCACCTTCGTCCACACAACAATGTTCACTATTAGTATCAGGCATCAGGTGCGCATACTAATAGCGAGGGAGCAAGATGATAAGATTATTTGGGAATAAATCATCGTATGCATGTATCACTAAACGGGCCAGGATCTTTCGATGCACGTCCCACTTAGCAGAATTTTAACAATAACGTGCTATATCGCTCGGCCATACCGAATGCCAGGGAATAAATAAATCGGATGGTAATCCAAACAATAATGTTGCCCGGCGTGTTCGGTAACGGTGCGCTTTCTCCTAGGACCATTCTATTTTTTATTGATTTATTTTTACACTGGCGGCAGCATTGAAAATTGTTGTAGTTGAGGGAAAATGTGTTTGGCGATAATATTGGCAATTTTAATTGCTGTGTCAATCGTCCTCCCAAGTACTATTCAAAATTGTGGGGAAAATGGGGGTGGTAAAGGGTTGATATTGAGTAATGGTTCGATAACGCAAGAATGTTAAAAAAACAGAAGAATATGGTAAATATGAAAAATTATTAACTATTAGAAACTACAAAATTAGAGAGGGTGGAGTTTTGTAGAAAGTACAAAATTATTATACTCAAAATATTTTCGTCTATTTTTCGGATCATTTTAAAATGGATTTAATTTAATACGATTAAAATTTTTTTATATTGGAAACTAAAAGTTCTGAAAGCTAACTTTCTTAGCTTTCCAAAACACTCATGAAAATTTGTCTACGATCAGGAGTTCGCAAGTTATAGGTGTTCAAAGTGAAAAGTAACTTTTTTGCTTTGATCGCGAATAACTCGGTCAATAAAAATCATACAATAAAATCAAAAGAAAACGAAATTAAAGAGAAATGTTTGCTCTATGAGATCTCTTCGTTGGATTTACGAGAAAATTTTTTTTGGCCCGTGCATACGTTCAAACTAGGCAAACATTTCTGAAACTTCATTTCCTGCGGTTCATCTTGATAATAGATGAAAAAAGTTGAGTCCTTGATTAAAAAACTAGAAACTTCAAGCGTTAAAATGCGTTTTTTAAATATTTTTTGCGACCTTTTTTCGCAGAGATATAGCCATTCCATCGCTTAAACTTACAAAATCTCAAATGTTTTTGTTTGATTATAATAATTTGGCCTCCCACTGTCGTACGAATTATTTTCCTTAAAAATCTCAAACGATTTGCAATTAATTCAAAACAAAAGCAATAAAGATCGCAAAGATACAAACGGGATTTTTAAATTTTTTTTATAATCTTAGATAAAAAAGTTGAAAACGCGACCTTCGCTAATTTCTTCGCTATTCCGACAAATCGCAATTTTTTTTCAAAATAACGAAACACGCCACATAGTAAACTAATCCTTCTAACTTCTCAAAAAATATTCCTGTATAATTGAGTATGTAAATAATACAAGACAAGTATTTTTATGCTTCTTACACCCAATCACTGTTTATTATATTAAATGTTTATAGCAATATGTTCGAGCTAATGTTTATATCACAACCATTATTCTATATACAATTCCAAACCTGGATTAATTTTCATAAGATGGTTCTGCCACTCTGGGTCATCGCAAACAGGATTTTCTCTCAAATCAAGCGATTTTAATTTTAATTTTTTCAGTAAGTCTGATACATCCTCTAGACTTTTAATTTTATTACTTCTTAGCGATAAAACTTCAAGACTTTGTAGCACAGGAAACTTTTCCAGACTTTCCAATTGATTACTTGAGAGCGATAACTTCTTACAGTTCTGTAGAAAAGATAATTGATGCAAGGAATTTGACAGAAGGTTCGCACCAAGGTTTACTTCTTCGAAGAAACCAAGATATTCGTTACATAGCGTTGTTAGGTCTAATCCTGAGAGATCAATTTCCAATTTCACATCCTGTTCTCCTTCCATATCCCACAATTCATGTAATCGGTATTCTATTATGTATTTACTCCCTGGAAGAAAATTCTCATTTTATTTGATTATCACACTATTTGTAATAATCTTTTTTAAATTAATAATATTAATAATAAGAATTGTAATTATAATAGACACGGTGAATGCTTAGTAGAATTAAAAAAATGTAAATTGAAAGTAAAGCCCTCTTTAAGAAAATATGGAACATGTAGTATTTTGAGGTGAATATTGAAATTTTAAAGAGAAACATTGATAAATAGAAATGTTAGGGACATTCCAATAACTTATTTAAGTAAACCTATACATATATGTATACTAGCTTTACTGCTAATTTAAAAAAAAACTTGTTTTTTTAAGTTTTTTCTGTAAAAATGGTCACATTCATCTGGATTAATACATTTCGTGATCCCCGAATTTATCGTTCGAAAGTATTTAGGCGACAGACAAACACACAAACTTATAGAAGCTTTCTGCTTTATATATTAAGATTTTATCACGCATAATATAATGATTTGAACTGTGTTAGATGTCCTATAACTGCAGTGGAATATTTGCAAATAAAGTAAAGTCCCACAATTCCTCAGTGTTGCCATACTTTATTATTTCGTTCATTTGAGAGACAGGACCTGTTCTCAGATAATATGTTATCTTCTACATGCACTAATGAACAGACTTTACTTTCCAATTTTCCACCGAAATTATAAACGTATATTATAGCTGATTTCGTCTTATTATGCTCCCATTCTATTTCTGTCAAAAAGGTGTGTGTCGCCATGTAATCTTCATTGCAAAATCTATTAAGATCCATATTTCTTTCGATTCCAAATAAACACAATTATAGATTGAACTAAGTCACTGTGTATATTGCTATAAAAAATTATGCAATACCATTACATATTATTGTATCCTACTTAGTTCAGTATACTTACGTAAATCCTTGTAATAATTAGACCGCAGGGGATCAGTATTTAGAAGAATATTTAGGCTCGCTAAAATATCATCTTTAAACGTCATAAAATCAATTTTTCTCATCAAGTGCACAGGAGTAAGAAGAGCCCATTTATTATCAGGTTCCATCTCTGCAAGCTGTTTATAATTTGATAGTTGTTCTAGCAATTGATTTTTGTTGGAACAGGACTTAGACTTCTTCTTTTTATATATCCACTTTTGGTTGAAATAGTATAAGGGATAACACTTCCCTTCGATATTAACTTTGACCTCTTTTACGTCTTTTAACGGCTTATCAAACTTTCCAAACCACAGTTTGGAAAATTTCAATTTTTGCCAAGATCTCCATTCGGTACTTTCATTTTCATTGTTTATGTGCAAGGATATTCCGTCCGCCGATACACTTTGATTGATAAGAAGAGTCACGTTATTGTCCGTCAATAAAGCTTGAGAAAGAGCGGGAGAAATTTCGTGGCTACCTAATAGCCATCTTTGGTAAAACCAGGCACTAGAATCACTGGGATCTGTGAATGTGGCATTCATTACCAACTCCAATTCTAAAAGAAGAGAAAACAATCACTCCTACTATCGTGTGTATGATTCTTCTACATTTATGCAACAATTAATGCGTGTATACAACTATGTGACACAGATGTTTATGTAATAATTAATATGCAAATGTTTTACCATCTTTCTTCTTGTCATCAATGCTCTGTTCGTTGCAACTGCGAAACATTTTTGACAAAAGTTGACTCCTGTAATGCCAGGAAGAGTAATTTGAGAAATTATTTAAAATCTTTGAGGTAGAAAAATTAAATTCTTCTTCGGGAGAAATTCCAGCTTTTTCTACAACATATTCTCTATGGTTCCAGCAATGAACTAAAATAAAAGGAAAAAAAATATTCGCACCTAACTACATTTTAGATGATGAAATTAAAAAACCAGATGCTATTAACAACTTACAATTTCTTTCATCGAAATTCAAATATTTAGTGCACAGCATTAATTCTTTTTTCCAATCCGGTTCCTTCAGACGATTCATAATCCATATTCTTTGGTACCACGCATAGTATGATTTAGGATTCTTTTTCAGACAGTTTTCGGTAAGTGTAAATTCATTTTGATGGGATGCTTGCAGAAGCTCTTCGTTCCTGTTTTGTAAAATATAATATTAAAGTGTGCATACTGTATATTCTTACTTAAATGTAGGATAAATGTGTTTGTAATATTTTAGTTAACAGTAAGTGGTTTCCCTTAAATCCATATTAACTCTAAGAAAGCGAATTAATATTATCGGTAAGGTATTATCACTTATTATTTAAAAATGAATATTATCATTATATGACTACCAGTCGTTATTCACAAATGCCTCTCTGCGAATATTCCATAGTGTATAATTATCTGGATTCTCTATTAGCAAGCGCTCAGTAACCATCATTAACTCGCTATCGTAAACTTTATCTAGCCTCTGTAACATTTAAAAGGAAACATTGATATCGTAAATTTTTATGATCTATTTCTTATTCACATATTTCATATTCTTGGATTAAATTTCTTTCTTGTCTACATTTTAGCATTCATTATGTTGAGTTGGTGATACAAAGAGATTGAATGGAGATCTGTATAAAATGGAATAAAATGGAAATTACTTTCTGAAACACCAAACTTATGCCAGCTCTATAATGTTTAAGTTTCTCAGCCCTTTCTTTCCTTTTCAGTGCTTCTTGTTCCGCGCTGGTCCGAACCTTTACTCTGCCGTGCTAAAAATCATATTTCATTACTATTTTTCTTGTAACACAATATATATTTACATTGAATGAAACAACAGAATAATATAAATACTACATGTAGTAATAATAATAATTAGTATAGTAAAAGAGAAACTAATTTAAATGGCTAATTTTAACCTTTGTCGTTAATAAGTAAAATTGTATTAAAAAATGTAAATAAACTATGATTTTTAATTACCATTGTGAGTGTTCTTCTAATGTCCCAATTTGAGAAGCTTTAATATTTATCTTATTGCATTTTAAGATTATGCTTGCCCTTTAATGTATTTTTTTATCAGTCTGTTTAAGTCAAGTGTTTTATCAGTCTGACTAATAAATTCATCTTACAATTCAGTGTCTACTGTAAATAACAAAAACATTTAGCCAAATGTCTCATATATTATGGTTGAATAAGTATTGTTGTACAATTTCTTTAACTGCTTATTCTTTGTAAGATCAATTAATAGGTGCTGTAATCAATTGGTGTGCAACAACTCACAATATCTATATGAAATGTGATATCCAGTGATATCAATGCAAAACACAGCACACAACACGCAGCGTTGTGGCCAGTGTCTAGGGTTGTTTCGATACTAGTAAATACAAGTGAAGTATCGATACTTTCAATTCGACATCGAGTATTTGTGGTATCGATACCTGCCGTGCGATACTTGCGAGGAATCGAAAGAAAAGTATTTGAATCGAATCGAATCGAATCGAATGCGTATTAACAAGGATACCAGGAATTTGCTGCTGTAGTGGAGGGGGAACACGCAACGAATCCGCGTCATGACGGCATGAAGTCAAACCAATCAACGACGCCAAGGTAGGTGTTCCCCCTTCACAGTTAAAAAAAAGTAATCCGAAAATCGAGGTACCACGAACACTTTAGAATCTAAACGTCATCTATCACGTCAAAGTAATAAGAGGCCAGGGAAGAAAATTGTCGGTCGGTGTTTTTTCGTTCTCTCGTCACATATGAAACGTATTTTTCTGTTGAAAACATATTGACCGACAACTTTTTTCTGTTGCTTCTTATTATTTATTAAGTGATTGGCAGTGTAAAAGGAAATACTTATAAGAATCCTGGCACCACGGATAATGCAGAAGCAGAAGTAACTTTCTTTACGAAAAATAATAGCCTATTCGATACCGATATTTAAAGGTATCGATACTTTTCCACCGATACACGAGTCGTATCGATACGTCTATTCCGATCCAAGTAACAAGTACAAGTATAGATATCATAGTAGATCGAATCAGTGCCGACGGGAAATGTTTTCCCGAGTCCGGACTCGGGATGCCTTTTCCCGTGGACATTGGTTACTGGTGCAGTGCAGTGATGACAAGTGATGAGCAGTGTCCATGCGAAAGGGCCCCGTAGCTATGAGCTACGCTCTGTTGCGCACGCCCGACGATGCGCGATGACGTCAAACCAATCAACACCAAGATGATAAACGAAACGGCGCCACCGTCAAGTCAAGCCAAGCTAGCCAAGCCAATCACGTCGCTTGGCTTGACTTGACTGAGGGCGGTATTCTCAGTCGTTACTTATTCTTAAGTTCGTCTTACGGCCGATTTCTTCACCTTCAGTTATCTTAATCTTCCAGTTACTTTCCACTTAACTGCCACATGATAGCATCTAATTGGTCGTTAACTGACCGGGACTTTAGTCGGAGGTGAAGAAATCGGGCATTAAGCATGCTGCACCCTCTACTAGTCTACGAGGATAGTAAAGGATGCCGCATGCTTAAGACGATCTTAAGGTTAGGTTAGATTTATTCTTCTTCTTGGCATAAATATACATTTTATTTACACCAAAAAATGGCACTTCAAGAGTTTCCTCTTATATAGCCCAACGAACTCTGGTCTTATCATCTCTCCTTACCTTATCCAGTCTTCATTTCTCTCCCCCTCATTCATTCATCCATACATCTAAACTCCCTTATCTTTATCTTGTACCATGCGACATTTGTACTTTAACCCATAAATGAACACATTATAACTTATGTTAGAGTAATTACCTAATTAATTGATTAATAAAGTATTGGACGATCTTAAGAATAAGCAACGACTGAGAATACCGCCCTTACATCATGGTGCAAGGGTGCCAAATTCGCTATTAGTTTACATTTACGTCACACAAATTCCCACAAGATGTCAGGTCTATCTTATATCTCGTCTATGGTAATACCGATGCATTTGTAACACATCCGCAACAAAGAATTAAATTCAATGTCTTACTTTACGTTTTGTATCCTACAGAATATACCGTCTAATGAGCTCCATTTTCATTTTATTCGCGCCTCCGTATAACTAAAAGAAAGACACTGGTGCACTTTTACCGGAAGAAAGAACCGACTTTTTCAAAATTGCCGAAATTCAAACTCCCTAGACAAGGAAAAAATAATCTCTAGGTAAACATCTGTGAAAAGAAGGCACGCGATGGAAAGCGTAAATATTTACATTTCTTGAGTGTTTGCGGGTGTAATTTTTATTTATAATCATGATAGACGGAAACATTTCCATGGAGGAGGACACAGAATTACGGGATTTGGTGGTGCAAACCCTCGAGAATAATGGTGTTCTTGCAAAAGTGCGGGTATGGTAAAAATTTGCCCTAAGAAACACGTCTTTTTCTTTAGGTTATGCAAATTCTGTCAAAGAACTTTCTCTCGCGGAATGTTCTTCTTTTCACTGTGATACTTCTCTGAAAATCTTTTGTAATGTTGTAGGCGGAACTCAGGGCAAGTGTGTTTTTAGCTCTAGAAGAACAAGAATCAGTAATGGTATGTCAACATTTTCTGCAGTAGATAGTTGTGAGAAGTATCGTTCGAAATATACCCCTGCAAAGGCATTAGTCGTAATACTACTTTAAGAATAATTATTTTACTACCTCTGCTGATTTTGAATGACCTGTACTATGTCCCTCGTGATACCATAAAACATTTTCTGGCGCATCAGCCAATAGCAGTTCCACTTTATATAACTTAATTAACATTTCAGAATCCAGAACCACTCCTCAATAAAACTGTAAAGCAGTACCTGGCTAATTCAGAAGGAAAATTATTGTTTTCCTTGGTTAGGGAGTTCCTAGAATATTTCGGTCTCGATTATACAATATCTGTGTATGATCCGGAGACGTACTTTGGAAAAGAATATAACTATGTTGGAAGAAATAAATTATGCGAAGAATTGGGCATCGAATCCAATGAACCATTGCTTGGTGAAATTTTAAAAAGCAGCATGCACAGTGCCTTTAATAACACGCGAAAGGTACCTATATTAAACATAAAATACTGCAACATTATTATCGAACATTATAATTACAAAGGGCAACTATTGTTACAGAACGAAACTAACGAAAGCAGGCTTAACAAAACAGACGAAACTGTAACAAACATTGCTAACGCAACATTTGAAATTTCCATTCCAAAAGTATTACATAACGAAACCACGTCTTTATCAAACGATAATGACAGTTCGGATAAATTGGAGAGTGTTTCGCAGGATAGCTCGAAGCATCCAATAAATATGACAATAACGGATAAGGAAAATAAAGGGATGTCTCTCGACGATATTTCAATAGATGGGTCGAATTACGAACCGCGGAATGATTCTCTCAGGAAAAGTACAACTTCTGAAAGCACAGGGAAAAACGACGGAATTGATAGCAAAGGGAACAATAATATGCATTTTGATACACTCTCTACAAGTCCAAATGGCACAACTACCGTGATGAATCATATGACAAAGGAGACTGAAATAGATACACCCATCCAAACAAATTTACTAAATAAAACCGAGCCTTTAATTAAGTTTGACGAATCTATAGTTACTGAAGCGCAAACTGATCAAAACGAAGATATAAGTAAGCAGAATAATATAAATAGTTTGGAATTACAAATAGCGAATAACGTACAAAATAAAAAAGCAGTTAATACTGGAAACAGTTTTGGGAAAACTGTGTACTTTGAAGAAATTATTGTCGACGGAAAAAGAGAAAATATCAATGCTATACATAATACCGAATCTTTTTTACAAGATCTGCCATCTCTAGATAAAAAATCTCATTCTATACTTAGTGATCTCCCGCCATTAAATGGTAAAAAGACTAATATTAACGATCTGAAAGAACTGATGGATATTGGACTTGGTACGTCGATACGCATCCCTATAATTACGATTTATCTCCCGTGTACATACGTTACGATATGTTTATACCGATATATTCACAGGTACCGACGGTATTGATAATTACGAAGAAGATTTCGTTTCGTCTGCATCTGGAAGCAATTACGATCAAAGTCCCTCTAAGGAACCTGATAAATTAGATAGCCCGATAAAACTACAAGCAAAGAAGCAGGATAAAACTCAGAGTGCTCACAGCGAAGATATAAGCGAAGAGATTGAAGAAATCGATGATATATTGAGCAGTAATTCATGTGTAAGTAAACCCAGCATAAATCGAAGGACTTCTCTTTTAGCATACTCCAGTAACTGACATGCTTCTATTTTTTTCTTTTTTTACCCATCTCGAATATTGCATGTGTAATTCTTTTTTAGCTTGAAGATATAAATATGGATAAAAATATATCAAATTTTGCAACGGGTATTACAGCGAATTGCGCGAAAGAACTATAATCGTAAATCACGTTACTACATCTTACTTTCTGCAAGAATCTTAAAATGTTACTTCTTTTAAAATATTGATATCTGATATCCCACGCCAGGGTGTCAAGTATGTTAATACGAACTGACATGGACTCACAAACGTGCAGAATTATTTTGGTTTCTGACATGGCACTGCCATTTATGGCTCAATACTTATATATAAGTTTCTCTGCAAAGAACGTAGAAGGGAAATGTCTGAATGTGTATCCATAAGTGTTATACTTTTAGTACTTCGTATAAATTTCGCGACAGAAACTAACATATTTTTATATACATATGGTAACCAGTATCTTTAGCAACATTTAGAAACCACAGCTTTTAAACGAACGTTCTGTATTTAATACTATATTGCTCGTAACACGAAACCTAGCAAGTTTTAACTTCCTACAAAAAAGAGTTATACAAATTTTATTGAAACGAACCAAATATTAAAGAACAAAACTGGACTGCCATTGTCCCCCGTTATTATCGCAATAAGATGTTGAATTATATTTTTTGTGAATCTAAGTACTGAAAATTAGAGACCCATTGAAAGTTCCGACATAGGCTTGCGCGAAACAGGCATCGTAAACATATTCAGGATTTTATAATAATTCGATAAGAGACAGTTGCTGTTGAAAGATTACATCGACGTCAGAATTAGATCTAAATCAAAGTAAGCAAGCATGTTTTCATTTGAGAGATTGTGATACATTGTTAATTGAATTAATATTTTAATACTAATAACTTTTGATTGCGAGGATTTTCAGACAAACTGCCTTCTACGTTGTTCTGTAAATATGTCTAGTATTATTAATCTTAACGCCATTTATATCTCAATGTTAAAATACCTTAACGAATGGAAAGTAATTGGTTACATTAATGGTTGTTGGATACTTAGTTATACCTTTCAAAAAAAATTTGTAATAGTCTTGTTGTGTTTGCTAGAATGATTCCTCTGTCTGATTTTATGACCGAACGTCATTACTTACCTCATTTATCTAAAGTTACTGGTATAGTATCGATAGCAATATTGATGAATCATCCGTCTAAAAGTGGATTGCCTAAAAGATACATGAAATTATTTCTTTTTAAAGGATAATGGTGCTAAACGTGTAAAACTAAAAGTTATTTATAAAAAGTTCAGTGGAAAGTTAGGTGCTCGTATGTTTTCTTGCATCCGCGACTCGTAATATTTTAATGACTAATAAAAGCTTTAGAGTAAGTAATAGAAATTTTTGGGCAATCCAATATCTTGATAAACATATTGGTATAAATGTACTGCGCCCCGAATAAGATGCAATAACTAAGTACAATTCACGGTGGATCAACAGGATGCTCGACAAATCAAAAATCTGTTTGTAAAAAAAATGTACAGCCTGCTTCCCTCACAAAAATTTTCAGTAGCACACGAATACTGTAACGTCATCAATAGTAAATATTGTAATTGATTCAAACAAAGAGATTTCATAGTCTAGTAACGTGTCTTACAATTCCAGTTGCGCAAGATCGGTCCTAATTATAAAATTACTACTAAATTATAGTAATTCGAAAAATTTCGTGCATAGGACAATTGGAAGATCATTGATTATAATTTTACTATAACAGCGTTGTTTATAGTACAATAAGGCTGTATTTACTCAGTATTGTTGAAACGTATTATCGTATTTTACATTTTCTTAATCTTCGTCTTTTTTACGGTAGTTACACAAAAAAAGAAATACAAAAGTAACTTTGATAGTTTGTCAAATGTAATCATTAAAAGGTATTTGCCTATTTAGGATTTGTACCTTAAAGGATAAAGGCTTCACCGGTTTTATATTCATTATTATAGACCGGGAAAAATTGAAGTTCGCAAGATTTGCTTCTACTGTATTAAAGGTACATGCGTACCGATGGAATCGCTTAGTTTGAATCAACTTTCATCACTATGTATATATTAAAGCAGGTGTGTTCCTGACCAATCAACGTGGTTACATTTTAAAAACGACACGACATATAATTTTATAAAAAACGATTTCAGGACAACACTGAACATTCCTATATTCTATAGAATGTAAAACATAGATACATTCCATTGTTATTAAGATTATTGCACTTCTGTTGTATTGTTAGCATTAGTGGAAACAAAAATTTACGCAATAAGTATTTTTCACCATAGCATATAAGAAAGAGAGAGTAATTTAAGAAATGTTTCACAACTACTACAGTATATCGACAGATTTTATTTTACATTCTCACGAAAGTAGAAAGTGTTTCTGTAAACATTTATATATTGCAGGGTACACGGACATTTTTATATTTATGTGGTTTCAGTTAATCCTAAGCTAATCGATATATAGTTAATTACCCCTCCATGTATCGCAATACATGCGAAAGTTTATTATATATCTTCATTTCTAAGAAATTCGTAGGATGTACGTGTATAGTACATTTAAAGTATGAAAAATCTTCATCTTATATGCCAAACGTGTAACTGAATGCAGTACAAAAATGGCTTGGGACTATATTTTTCAGATAAAAAATGATCGGTAATCTCCTTCTTTGATATATATCTTTGAAACAGTTTTTTTTCTTCTCTTTTACTAGCAAAAGATTATTACCAATGACTGGTGACATTGATTTGTTGTGTTATGAAAATATCTGGATTAATCTGTACATACAATGATGGTATTCGATGCGCTAGAAGCAAGTTTATCATAGATTTTGCAAACATTGGTACGAAGTAGGTGTAGTTATTGTTATTCGCTAATTTATGATGTGAAATCAAACAAATGAAGTATTAATGAACTACTCACAATATTTTTTCATACAGTCCTAGAAGAATTACTTTTGTAACCACGTTGAAGTATTGGTAGCTATATTGTGCCTTTTAGTGTGTACGAATAATAAACAATGCAAATACATACTATGGAATTGTGGGATTTACAAAACACCTAAGTTACTTATTTATGATTTTGAAGTATGATGTAATGATATTCATGTATATGTTATTTATTTTATAAAGATTTTTCTCTTTTGCAAGCATTGTAAATTCTTTCTGTAACCTCCTCGTGACCAATCCCTATTAAGGACTCTAAGTATTTTAAAAATATTTCATATATTTAATGCCACCTTTATTTTCTCCTCAATGATACACGAGTTATTACGAATGATTTAATTTTATGGAGGGAGATGAAAAATAATGTCTCTCGAGTAATATTGCTAAAAAAATAGTGTAAATTAAGAAACTAGTATTACGGATGCAACACAAATAAATTTAAGACACTCTCAATTTATTATATTACTTTAATGTTTTACAAATGCATACAGCGATGCAATATTCGTGCATTTGTATATTCGAATTTAGAATAATTTATTAATTGTGTATAAGAATTATAAACGTAAAAATCTATTTTATAATGGAAATTAATTAAAATTATCATTGATATATACAAAATTATTTAATATTTATAAATGACATAACTACGGAAAGGATTGCTTTAGTTTTACAACAATCCCAAGTGAAATATATAGTGCAATTACAATCGTGTCTTTTAATATTGTTTGGAAAATAGTTGACACGCAACTTTCACTGTTCAGTAAACTACAAAATATACAACAAGGAAACAATTTATTCAAAAATTTGTACTTTTACATTCTGTGACGTTCTCTTTGCAGTCGTTCACTGTAGGCTTTCGATACTAGATTAAATGCATCCATATATCGGTCCATACACATTGCTACACATTTCTGTAAATAAATCAAAGTCGTTTATAACATGTTTCACATTAATAACAATAAAAATACACAGCATTGTAACATTATTCTAATCGGGCATATAGGATAAAAATGTATTCTCCAAATCTCTTAAAAATCTCGAATGAAGTCTTGCAAGAATTACAATGAAATATTGTATTTATTACCTTTACTTTATTTTTGCTCGTGCTTACATACAGGTATTTGTAATATTTATATTTAATACATTCAAAGTGATAACTTTAAGCGTAATAAATGGTCATCTACAATTTATCATACACAAAAAATACACTGTTTTAAAAAATGTCTTCTTTATTCATACCGTCTAGAATATTTTTTGACATGCTCGGTATTCTTAAATTGTCTTTGAATGAACGATACACGCGTCGATCGAATGCCACTGAAGGTAACGGGCTTTTAACTTTCGATAAAAGTTAGCTTAAAAGATGAAGTACGAGCTACATAAGTAAGACGTCGTACAAATAAAAGGGACGTACTATCAAACTATGAAACAGTGAACTTATCTAATTGTTTCATTTTTTCATAAATCATTTAAGTATTCGCGAGGTTATAGTTCGCAAATAGTAGAGGTTACCTGTTCGGAACTATCCAGCGTGGTGCCCGGCTTGTTTATACATTTTTTGAAGCACTTCTCTGTCATTTTCTGAAAATACGAGATCAAACCCGGTCCGTTCATTCATCCTAGCTTCGTAAAATGTAAGAGATACATGGACTTGTGTAACCGTACCGTAAGCAATTCTTGCGCGTTCGCGACGGCAATTTGTTGCTTGATTTGGTCCATCAGCTCATCCCTCTGGGAACTAGTCAAAGAGCCGGTCGAAGGCGAATCCATATTTACAGGCGATTATGTTAACTTTCTTCCTATGTGGTAAAGCTAAAATCAAAATTCACTTTGCACGGCTAGTGTCCCTGAAGCACCATGTCTTTACCCGGTGGGTTGGTTCAGTAAACCGGAAGCACGTGAAGTTGCCCTTTAAAATCCCATTTACAACGGCTCGTCGAAAACTGTCTAGGAATTACGTAACGATCCGGAAGGGAGTTTCTTGACCGATATGTTGCACGCACTGGTACCGTTGGCAAACAGAGATATTCAAATTTGTATTCAAGCATTGTTTAAACGCGTATTGTTCCTTTCAGCATCACTTTTGTATGATTTTACGTTGTGCTTTTATCATATGGATATTCAAATACACTTTCCTTGAATGTCGTATTCTATTTTATGTATTGTGCAGATTTATGCGACCGTAACGGGACTTTTTAAATTGTTTATATAAGCTGGAACTCGATATACGTTTGAATTTCAGCGTTCACTTTCGCAGCTGCAGTAGATTTTAAGGTAAAATCTTTGTGTGTTCTTTTTTCTATTGTAAGATGCAAATTTGAATTATATATGAAAATGGTGTACAGGTATGTAGGGGAGAGTGGGGGAGTAATGGAGAATTTAACCGCGAAGATAAGGGTCGCGAAATGTTTTCAACGCTTTTCTTATAATTTTATGCTTGAGTATTTTGAGTCCATAATGCATTAGAAGTATACTACCCAAAAAAAGGGTAATTAATCTTATACTTCTATAATCGTTGTGACTCTAGAAACATGAAATACGGAGGGTATATTCTTTTTGCGACGTAGGTGCTTGATAAAGAAGGGGTTTTTTAAAATTCCAACCCGAATAGGGTAAACAGGGGTGAAATGTGTTTCAACGGATTTCTTAATATTTTTTCAGCCCGATTAGATACCAACTTGGCTTTTACTTCGAAAGGTTACCCACATAAATGCCTAAAATCCAATTTCAGGATTTTGCCTTAAATCAACGCCTAGGGGGTGGTAAAAACAAGTGAAATATGTTTTCATGGAGTCCTTAATATCTCTTAGGCCCGCAGCGAAGCGCGAGGGTAGTTTGCTAGTTTTAAATAAAATTACGGGATCACTTTGTATGTATATACGTGTTTTAGTATTTGTTTTAATTGAAATTTCTTAACTTCTGTCCATTTAGGGTAATTACGGGTAGCGTATACGGGGCTATTACGAACGATGGCATTTACCCTTTTCTTTTAATATTTCGAACTTTTTTATTTGTCCAGTACCCCGGAATTGTATTAGGAAGAATATACGTACCTACATATTCCTGTGAGAGAAGTTAAAGGCAGCAAATAAATATTCATTCCCACGAATAGCCATATTCGCTCAAACAAGATAAAAAACTGTGTCAGCCCCACAGCGTGGAAGAAAATCAGTGTTTAGTAAAGATCGAGAGATCTTTAAGCAATCGTCCGCATTTACCCCGCTAGCTACGGGTAACTGCGGACAGAAATAGTTTTGTTTTTCTTTAAAAAGATGATATGTTTATTAAAGTATCTATAATTCTTTGTGTAGTCTTTGTAGATAATTGACCAAAGTTCAATTCTCTATAAAGTAAATCTGATTAGAGCCAATACTTTCGTTTCAATTGAACTTTTTACCAATTTTTAATTTACATAAATTATATCAAATTTTTAATCCTTCATTTAAATTTCAATATAATCTATCAAATTACTCAATTTCCACCACTCTCCCTTACAGAATAAAAATCATGCATGGATATATACTAACGCTGTTTTCTAGATGAATGCGAATACTATGGAGAATGAAGAAATGAAAATACATACTGAAAATCGAAAGAAGGCGCTACAGGAACTGCGACAAATATATACGAAACATTCGAACAGCCCCACATCAAATATAGGTTGCATAAGAATTATTAAAAAAAAAATAGACGTTTAATACAATCAAGAATGAAAAATTTCGTATAACACACTGTACGTTCGTAGTTGTTATTTTTATATTGTATAATTGTACAGATAGTTCCACGTGCAATTTACCAGAAGCAAAAGGAGGATCGTCCTCGCTTGTTGTAGAGGATCTTTTGATGGAACTGGGTGAAAAGCGATTAAAGAAATCCGATGAGTATAGTAACAGGGATTGCTACCGATGCAGGCATTTTTTAAATATACCGCAAAATCTTTCCAAAGCCTGTGAAAGTGTGTCAGATTGTATGGAAAAATTCGAGGATGATTTAAGCTTCGTGCAGGCTGTAGTTTGGCTGAAATCAGCGACGACGTTCATGAAAGACATCTCCGTGGAACAATTTCATTTGGCGTTTCATAAACAATGGACCAACAGTCGAGACAAAAGTAATATAGTTTGATAGAATTTTTAAAATTTTTAACAAACGTTAAAAATATTTTTAGCAAACGATTTTTGGTTGTACCCCTTTAAAGTAAATGGTATCTGAATATAAGATAAAAGTGTATCCCGAATCCGAAAATTCAAAAAATTCTGAAACTTTGTGAATATGTAAGGGATTTCCTTGTGATTACAACGAATTAGGAAAAAAATTATTTTTTACGTATTTTTTAGTAACGTAAATCGTATGTCTACATTTATTTTAAAAAATATTGGTAGGCCTACAAAAAGAGCTGCTCGTAAACAAAACAAAAGTTTGCTAGAAACGGAATAGTCCAAAAATAAGCGACTTGATGATAATAATGGAACAGATTTCTTATTTTTGGTGTAACTCCAAAACTGATTTTGACAATTCTTTCTCCATGACCTGAGTTGATTGAAGCTAAACTAAATGCATTAAATTTTACGAAAATCGGTCCAGTGATTACGGAGAAATTCGCGGCCAAACGTATTAACATACTACCACACATACATACACAATCGAACCTAGAACCTCTTTCTTTTTGAAGTCCGTTAAAAAAATTCTGCCCTTATGCAGCAATAGTAGAAAAAGAATGTTATTTATGTTCCTCTATAATGCAAAACAGGAAATACAAATGGAATATACATGGTGACAGTATATCGTAATCGTTTTTACGGTTTTTGGAAACACTTGTCGCGATATGATATAAACATTTCAAGCAAAACATTATCCGTTTTGAGTAAGCAGCAAATTAAGGTAAAATGATTTAGAGAGAACTTTTTCTACTTTGAGTTTCTGACTATGCGAGTCTCTTTTTACAATATCGTAATATCAAGGCAGATTTAATAAATACTGGTAATAGATAAGCGTCGACAATAAAATCTCTACAGCGAAGATACGCAAGCAAAGATCACTCTGACGTAAACTGTATGAACGCATATTGATAAAATGCTGGAGCAGTCGCGTAGGTCTGTACTTCTTACTGACGTGAGCGATAAACCCATTGAAAAGAACACAAAAAGTATGAGAAATGCAAACGTCATCGTCGAGGGGTTAAGCATTCCACGCTGCCTTTTCGCACCGAGTCATAAATATTTCCGGTTTCACTGCATTTGCCTCTTCCTAGAAGGAATTATTCTGGCTAAATATGTTTCATTTGAAAGGGAATCCCTAACAGTGGAATTAAATAGTTGCAAAAGTTCTTCACATTTATGGGATTTATCTTGTACGAGGCATTGAAAGTAAAAATCAACTAACCCACATTAAAAATCTTTAATTTTATATGATTGTTGCTATTAATGCCTGTTTGCAAGTATTCGTCGAGGAAGAAGATTTAATCCCACTGTTATGGATTCCCTTTCAAATGAAACATATTTAGCCAGAATAATTTCCTTCTAGGAAAAGTCAAATGCAGTTAAACCGGAAATATTTATACCTCAGTGTGAAAAGGCAGGATGGAATAATCCGTACGGATTAAATCATTAAATCCTGAAGTAATGTTTCCCTTCGTATTCATATAAGATTCTCGATTTCTAACGAAAATCAATACCTTGTTACACTCAAGTCACCCCTTGGATATTGGCAATTCCAATTGCACACGCTGCGTGCGGGACGCCTCTACTCGTATCTCTTAACCGTACTCCCTGAACGCCTCTAGGCGTTCCCCGCACCCACTGCATGCATTGAACGAGCGCACCCATATTTGCGCCCGCAAAATTAAATTTCAAAAAATCCTTGCGTTTCCTACAGGAAAGGATTCTGAATGCTGCCGTCGAGACTCAGTTAGCGAGGTGCAAAATCCAGTTAAGGAAAATTCGATTAATCCAGTACAGACAAATGAAGGAAATTCAATTTCTGGGGAAAACCTCATTCAGAATACAAATTGCTCGTCCACTACCAATGCCCAAACTCCTCCAAGACATATCGGCAATTCGTTCGCACCCAACGGAACATTAAACATTTCCGTACTCCCAGAGTTAGACGAGAGTAGTTCATCCATCTCGGATATTTTTAAGAATACCTTGGAGAGAAAAGATACAGTTGAGGACGAAAAATCGAAGAAGCTCGAAGGAAATGATTGCTTCTCCGAAAAATCAGTAGAATCGATTTCGTTACCTTGGACGTCCGCCTCTGAGGACTCGGACGATGATTTATTGGACGCCACCATATTCGAAGGAGGTCGTTCACCCAACGGCGAAAGTGTGCGGACTATGATGTCTGATACACGGATCAGTAAAGAGCGCGCGCAACTGCGTGATTCCAATTCTCTTAATAAGAATCCTACTGCTCTTTCGAGTCGAATCGACAGTGCCACTCAAAGAGACAGCGCGTACAGTACGTGCCCATTAAGCGCAAATGATTACATCTACGAAAATGAGGATGTTGGAATTTTCACAATCCAGACAGCAGACGATATTACCCCCTATCAGAGGGAGAGTAGCGCCTGTGGCACGGATGACTCGGTGCTCCCTGGTATAGATGCGGCTGTGAAAGATTGGTTGTCTGATAGAGACGAGCATCCGTGTTCATTCCTCTTCAAATCATTTTTGGATAAAGCTAGCGACGAGGGTGTTTGCACGATTAAGACGAAAGACAGTGTTTGCCAGGATGCCTGCTGGCGAAATGAATACTCACAGGAAATTGATTATTTGACTCCGGTTTGCAAGGGTACTTGCGGGAAGAAGAGGAAATTCAGATGTTTAGATGAGGAAGATTGTGCGATTGTTGGGAACAAGCGAGAGGAGAGAAAGGTCTCCTCCGAGTTGTTGAGATTCACGATGGATGCCCTAAGTGTGGACGACATCGCTTTTCGATCGGTCAAAGTGATTTTGTCGGTTTTCAAAGATGAAGGGATGGCTAGGCAGTATATGAGAAAGAGGTGGTGGAAAGGTACTTTGGAGGCGCAAGCTCTAAACGCGGTACTAGACTTTTGTGATGCTTTTGAGGCTGAGAATAAAACGAACGCGTGCAGGCAGGAAATTGTGCAGGCAGTCACAGACACGCTGGACAAATGTATAGGAAACACTGAATTGGATAAGGTAAACTTTTTGTTAAGGGGGTAGTCTACCAAGATATGCGATTTTTTAAAACTTTTTTTAGGAATTTTTGTTCTGGACGTAATGAAACGTTTTTATGCTTCAACAGATGTGTCGCTATTGTCCCTAGCAGAATTAGCTCAAAATATTTTTCTCTTTTCATTTTTTTTTAATTTTATAGCTCGAAAAAGAAGAAAAAATCACGAAAGTCGGCACTTAATGTTCGAATTGCAGTCATTTTTAGAATTTTTGAAATTTCAATCCAAATCTGCTACCAACGATAGTCATGTCCGAATAATTTAAGAATCATTTTCATTCTTTTATTTCGGAAAAACAGAGTGGATCAGAATCATGGCAACAAATCGAGCAATTTTTTCGTAATGTTCAGCTTCATTTTCAAGCAAAAAAAATTCATTCATACCTGGTTTAAGAAATAATAAATGTACAGTAAAAAGTTCAATATGAAAATCTTTCATTATGTCCATAAAAAAATTCCTGAGAAAGTTGAAAAAATCGCATGTCACAGAAAACCCCCTTAAGTAAAAAGATGAAGATAATAAACAATGGATGAAGATAATTATTCTATAGTTTTTAAATAATTCTGTGGGCAGGTTCAAGAAGGGCGAGTGCTGATGTTAATATCAATTTTGCAAATTTGCTTAATTAAGAACAAAAACATTTCTTGTAAAATTTCTAACGCCAATTAATCAGAATCGTCAATTTTGAATTTGCCCTGTTTTGAACGCCTCCGCAGAATTTAAAAGATTTTTTTATTGCACGAATTAAATAATTGAAATATTAATTACCTTGATTTTCGAATGAAAATTGACCTGACGAGAATTAGAAAATTGTGTGTGGCTTTCCAATGAAAATGTAATTTTTTTAGGTAACGATATCAACCCATCAGGTGTCTATTGCTTTAGAACTCTGCATTTCTATGCCAGTCTGCATCGAAGTAATAAATTATTTAACTGCAAAATTGAAATCCCAGGAATGTATTTTAATCTCGCTGGTGAAATCTAAAAAAGCTGAGATGCGTAATATAATAAACGAATTGCATATTACGTTTCATGCGTTAAGTCTTTGTTTAAAAAAGTACCGATTAGTCTTCTCTCACGAGGGGAATAAACAATTCAAAGAAGAAATAATACCACCCGTCACGAGTTTATGGAAGAAGCAATTGAATTTTGAAGGCGTGATAGTGGAAGAAAGTGTACAAGCAAGGGAGCAACGATGGCTAATGATTTTAGTCGATTTTACAGTAATTGCTACCGAAAATTTTCCTCAGTTCGCGGAAAATTCACGTAGATTAGACAGCATACTCACAAGTAAACAACTAACGTAATTTTTAGTCGCAATATCATGTAGTGGACTATTTATTTATTATGTATGAAACTTCATTTTCCATAACAAATATGTATATCATAAATAAACGATACGCCATTGTATATAATGTTAATTATTCTTGTTCCAAGGTACATAAATTTCATATAAATTACTACAATATGTTGAAGATTCTTTACTCGCATAATATCTACTATGATAATACGACGAATATTAACTAAACTTGCTGTCAAAAGTGTCGAGACAAAGTATTATATTCAGTATCAAACTATAGCAAACATATAAACATATTCCGCCATAAGTATAAATTATTAAAAATTATCGCTTTATATTACTATTCTTAAAAGATCCTTTTACATTACTCATCTACTTACATGTATATTAAATTGTGTAAGACGATTGATATACAGACAAAATGGTTAGCGACAAAAAGCCGATTGTAATACTTTTCAGTTTATGAGACTCAGATCCACTGTAAATAGTATTGTCTAACGGTATTGTCTCCTCGGAAAGATCAATGCGTTTCCAGTTACATAATAATTTCGCATTTTGTGGCAGTAGATGGAAAAACGAATCCAAGAATGTTTCCAACGGGCAGATTTCTGTACAGTTGGGTATTATCAAAGGAATGGTATCACCTTCCACTCCCGTGTAGTAATTTATCTGGAATTGAAAAATTATATAGTGTAATTTATGACAATAGGACGCGCCATAGGTGTTTCTCAAATATTCGAACATTTATGGGTCATTTTAGGGCAAATCGATTTTTTTTAATTTAGTACCAGGGATTTTGATGAAACTAAAATTTACTAAATTTACTAAAAGTTACTAAAATGGACAAAAATTTGAAATATTTTCAATATTCCAATTTTTTGCAACTGTTCGTTTAGCTTTCAGCAAGTTTGCATTTTTTTAAAAAGCTGAGGCGTCCATGTTGGAATGGCTTAAAAAGAAACGGGTACCTTCATGCCGTGACTTTGCGTTTCATTGTCAAAATACATTTCAAAAATCAGCGAAGCCGCCTCGTTTGGAATATGCGGCGACCACAAATCGAGGCTCTTCAAAACAGCAACGATATTTCTCTCGTTACCGCTGTATATCATGAGCTTCCGTTCTTCAGGCACACTTCCTCGAATATGATCCAACGAATTCACCAGGATTTCTTTCAAAAATGTCCCCCCGTTCAGCTGTCTCTGAAGAGGAGTTTCCGAGAGAAGATCATATTCGAACAGCGTTGCATTGTACATTCCTCCGTGGGGGAAAATCTCGTCGGCCCAATTTGGGAGCGATTGATTCAGATCAGCCTGCGACGACATTCATTTTCACGTGAATCATTAATACGAATTTCATACAAATAAACAATTCTAATATTTCACTAGATTTTCTGCTTAGAACTTTTCCTAAACAATTGTATTCAATTCCATATTTAATTTCAATCAAGCAAACTACAAAGGGTGAGTCATGAGTCCTTGCACAATGCACACCATTCTATTTCTTTTCTTAATCATGCAATTTGCAGAAAGGTGGCTTAAGACCACAGAACAAAATGGCACCCATTTCGAGAACCACGATCAGTCATATAAATTTTTGCAAATGAAATAAATTTTGCGCATAAATGTGGGATCAGGAACTCCCAGAGAATAAGAGGGAGACCGGACTTAAGGGGCCATTTAACTTTTTTAAATTAAGCTATTTATAAGGTTTCTTTTCTCAGTAAATACAACATGTAATGAAGTAAATCTTTTTGGTATTTATTAAGCTACTCTTATATTATAGAAAAAAAATTAAACAAATTTTTTTAATATGTTTTAATGTTTTTTTTATATGCCATATTGACACTGTAAAAAAAGGTTAAAAGAAATTACAAAAATTCTTTTTAATTTTTTGTATAATATAAGAGTAGCTTAATAAATACCAAAAAGAATTATTTCATTATGTGCTGAATTTACCGAGAAAAATATCTTTAAAAACAGCTTAATTTTTCAGCGGTTCAAAGTAGAATGACCCCTTTAAGAAACCAGGGAGAGTCGGCGTCAGCCGTGATGGCAAACGCGACTGATTTTTTTTTCCGTGGCTCCCGAAACACGTAATAATTATGTCACCTATTTCTACATAAATTAGATAAGAACTCACGAGACTCATCGTACGTACTTAGATACAGCGAACTTCTTACTTTCGTTTCGAGAACTGCATACAGGAGGGCAACTTCCGATGGCCGCCTTATCTCCATCCCAGTATAACGTGACACGTAATCGAATAAGGATGAATGATGCAGCATGGTTTGTCGGACTTCGCTCGTACTTAATAATTTCCTCTTCTCCAAAATGAAACCCGGGCACTGCCACCCCAGTAATAAGGTGTCTTCTTTCGCGGGTACGTAATCTGCATGTGGGGGGAGGGTAGGAAATAGAGCGAGATGGTTTATCGATTATTCAGTAATCGTGGTTTGCTTCGGCATTTTTTTCGTCTCTTTCCTGTTCGCTGACCTGTGGGTATTGGCTGCCAGTTCATTTCGCTGTTCCATATCTGACTCTCCGCCGGAGGCCAGAGACCCGCGTTCACTAATTGGCCCGATATCATCGATAGTGGATATTCGGCTGTTCGCATTTTCATTTTCTGCGGTTTGTAAACATCGCCCAGAAATGTTCCGTACGTCTCGCGTAAATGCACTCCCAGGTTGTACATGTTGAGCCTGCCAGTCTGTGAAGTGGCAATTATATTTATTTATATTATTGTTTATTAATCCCTTTGTAATTATTTGTTAACCGTACAGAGTAGGTAGCTTTCGAAGAATATTGGCATGCAAAATTATTTAAGGGGGGACATTCAAGATTGGTTTGTTTTTATACATTTTCAGTGTTCGATATGTCAAGAAGGTTTTCTCAAAATTTGGGACCGAAATTCGCAGAAATATCCAAGATCTTCTTTTCTCGAAATCAGGTTATCAAATACGATACCCACGATTACTCAAAAACTATTCAACCGATTTATTTTCAATTTTTCAGGGCTATGTGATACACTATTACGCAGTTTTTGGCAGGGCAGAATTTTTATTTGATTCATAGTTTCTTTTTTATTGCATCAAAAGACAAGATATCATGTCTGGAAATTGAACGTTTCATTTAGAGTGCTGCCATTTCTTTAAAAATTAACTTCTTTGAAATCGGCCGTGTTCAAAACAGCATTTGCTTAAATCTGTTCAATTGGGAGTGGGTACCGCAAAGCAACTAACAAACAATAACCGTATTAAACGGCTAATATTTTTACATTAAAAAATGAAGTATTATTGCCAACGATGTGACATAATTAAAAAAAAATACGGATGCAATAATGTTAATACTTTTTTAAAAAAATTCTAAAAGAACGTCACTTTTTAGGCTTCCCTAAGTGAATGTCCCCCCTTAAATATTTTCGAAACTGAAAATTCACGGCAATATGTATAGGCGGTGTACTAATTACAATTAAGAAAAGAAGGAACCAAATAAAAGAAGAACACACTTCGATGGAAGGAAATATGCTTCCTTTGATTCGTGTAAAAGCGAAGAGTAAGGGGAAAAACTGGGAATATCTATTTTTAGCGACTCTGCGATTTATAGCATATTTTGTTGGTGGCAACTAGGACTACAGAAATGTCGAATCACAAAGGGTTATTGAGTTCAAATACTCCCGTAAGATAACGTTAAAGATTTGGTACCGATACCAGTTAAAAAGAAGAAATGTCCACTCTGCACTGGAACAAAATACTGAAAATCCCCTCTCTTTGCCTAAGCATAAGCTTTTGTCGTCAAGGTAACACAAGAAATTATTTAAGAAGAGAATTATATAAGAAAATTAAATTCATTGAATCTTGTTTCTTTACTGGTAACCTAAAGTATTAAAATGTAATTTTCTAGATAAAACTGTTTTGTGACATTCCTTGTTTTCCCCCTTACCCTTCAAGTTTGTTCGAGTTTTTTAATTTTTTCAATATCGAGTTCTTAATTTTGTACGCTCGTTAATTAAGAAACAACCGTGTAAACTTACATTCGGCATGTTGAATGAAGCAGACGTGAAGTGCTCGTATGTTAAGTTACTTGGTATACTTGTTTCATTGCTGTTTATCAAATCCAAAATCGGAGCATAAGTTTTATGTGCGAATATCTGTAAAAGTTTATGAAAATTCCTTACAGTTGGTCCTTTCGTTTTTACAATTTTTCTATTTATTAAACAACAGAATTGTCAAAAGGTCTTCGATGGAATCAAAGCAGCCTCGACATTCTCGAAAAATACGAAAACGTGAATAAATTAAGAATTCATATTATTTAATAGTTTTAATTCTTACGATTTGTAATAACTGCAGCTCTGGATCACACTCGACGGGTATTGTTAAGACATACAAGAAGCTTAACGCGCGTACGATCCCTTTCATTTTCAATTCCACAGCTCGAGACTTTCTTCGCTTTTATTTTACTGCGCGACAACAAAAATTTCTTGAAAATAATCGGATCTTGCTTGAAATTCTATTAAAGGCGTAAAATTGGTGTCACTGCACAGTGTTCAATGGATATAAAATTTTTGAAAATAAATTTCATATTTGTTTATAAAAGGACTTTTTTATACATTTGTAATGTTATACGGGTTTTCAATTTTTTTTTAAGTACGGGTAATAAGGCCCAGCAGGTAATATTGCTTTTAATACATGTGACATGTCATTTGAAGAAGTTTCCGCGTCGTTGATATGTATAACATTTACCGGTTGTAAATTCAACAACTGTTTCCCTCTCAACATTCATCGCACGAATCATAATCACTAGGTCGTTTTTCTGGATTTATGTTGGGAGTCCGCATCACCCAATTACTGTACAACTACAGAGATAAAGTTTGAGAACAGATGAATATGTACACTAAACGTCATATCGCGAACTTCTTAATAATGATTTTGACATTTTTCTGTTTCAGGCATATTCGGGCAGCTGAAGTTTAATGTTCCCTAAATTAATATACAAAAAATCACGGATGTACTTTTTGGTACTTTTTTCAAAAGTCCCCTTGCAGTTGATAAACATTTAACATAAAAATTTGTACAAATTGTTAGTATTGTAAAAAACTGACTTTGCAGTTTTGAAAGTATGGCAGTATTAAGCGCAACTTTTAAAAATCAAATGAAAAGCATAAACATTCCGCCAATGGTACGTGTTTGAAAAAATTCACCGAGATTTGGAATAAATTTCTAGTGTGATTGTTGACAGCAAATTGGTAAATTCAGCAAAAGTTATGGGTAGCATTAAAACGTCCCATTATTAACATTTTAAGATACAAGAATTTGTAGATCGAATACGTCAAAGTCTTGACTTTTAAACATTACTTCGAACATTGTGCACTTTAGACTATTTCGATCGATCGGTGATATTTTCATAAAAATTTATTTACTTCTCTTGTTTACCGCTAGACCATACTTCACTTTCTCAACGACGCGATTACCGGAACGCGTTACGACTGGAACACTCACTTGCCTGCCGATAATTATAATTATTATTTTCTCGGCGGCGTGTCTCTTTTATTTTTATTCACAATACTTTTCAGCGCTGTTCTGCCGGAACGAAAGGTGTGCAATACAATAACGAAGGCGACACTTGTTCTAACTTGCCAGGTAGCTGCATAACAGTGTGCGGCTTCTCTGTTTGACGTTAACAATCAGATAAAGAATTTCTGGCCTGCCTCTAAGCGTTCGTGCATCAGTTGTGTTTAATTTAATCGCCAGCCTTCGCGTGAAATCGCCGAGTTATCAAAGGTAGACATCTTACACGCTTTGTATAATCCCTAGCAATCAGTTCGCTCCCAGCAGGTCTCCGCAATCTGAAGATCACGGATCTTACAAAATGTTGCTGAAATCGGCTGATGTTCTGATTGTTTGAACTGGCGACACTCTACGGGGGCAGCGCGACCTTAGGGGAGTCATCGTGTTCGAAGTAAGATGTTGCACCAGTCAGTTGCCTCTTTTCTGTGTGAATCCTTTAACACTGTGCACTATGTTTGGAGTGTGAAAGTTTCATTGATTACAATTTCGCATATGCAACTCCAAGTACGTGGGAAAAGAGTGGCATACTGGCAGTGAGTGAAATTAAACGTTGTGTTAGGGGAAGGAGATTGCAAAATTGTGCTATTATTAAAAGGAAATTTTTTTAGAATATGGTATCCTAGGAGCACAAAATATTAATTAATTTTTTTTAATATTCGAGAAAAAAATGTTTTTAGCCATACTTTTTAATATGAAAAAATGTTGAGTCCAAATATTACATACACATGCAGAAAATGTGAAATAATTATTCTGTGAATGTAAAATTAATATTTAAAGAAAGTAAATATTTGAAAAAAATATTTATAGACTGAATCTGTTTTTAATATTGGATTTAGGTAGGTATGCGTATTGAATATTTTGTGCTACATGGATATATTATTGTTTTATTCAAATTCTGCACCATAGGTACTGTTTTACAATTCTCGTGGTTTTTACGGTTTAAAGTGCATTTCAATTTTATTAAAGCACTTAATGATTGTTTAAATACTATACGAGTTTAGGACCACTAAAACGCACTGGAAGGAATGATTTATTTTATTGTAATAAAAGGTATTTGAATTAATAATATAGATACAGCTAATTGTGTAACGTATGTGCGTGTAAATTATATTCAATGTTAAAGAAAAGTGGAAAGATAAGTTAAATGTAAATAATGATGGAAATTACAGTACTTACACGTGACGCCGAAAAGTCTAAAGTTCTTTTTTATTCTGTACACTGCAGAAAGTGAAATAACAATATATAGCTGACAAAGCATGTAGTATATTTTAATTCAAGTAAAAAGTGCTGACTCAACATACATCGATTAACCAACCCAGTCAGTTGTACTGAAAGAGACGATGGCCACTTACCTACATTTTAACTGCAATATATTTATTAACATACTTTATTCATTTGGCTTTTCGAGCCATAAAAGGTCTAAATTTTACAGTCTGGTGAAATTATAATTACGTAAAAGCTGAAATGGGGCATTAAGGCAAGTCAAGTCATATCTGATCAAATATAACTGCACATAGTGAATAATGCATGTGTATTGCTATAATCGTTTTTGTATTTACACGGATGGTAAACATTTTACAACCTGTAAATCTTTCAGAATCACGCAGTGCGATCAACAAATTGTTTATAGTCATAATTAATCTAGCTGACTGTTATCAATAGCTCCGGTTGAAAGTCCCGTGCTTGAGAGGCGTACAAATTGCATGAAACTCATCATTTTACTTTTTTTTCTGATAAGTGATAGTAACTCGTATAAATTGTTGATAATTTCGAGTTGTACTACAATCATAAATCGAGTTTTATTACTTTTATTGCAATCATCTTTTTATGTTGGTTCGTAAATGTAGTTAAATTCGTTAATTCATACAGCGTAAAAGGCATGCTTTAAAGGTCACAGTATTTTGCACATTTATTACCCTTATAAACCTTTCAAAGTATGATAAATAGATGGGATACATCATCGGCCATGAAAGTCTCCTGCCGAATATGCGAATATTTCATTGCGATTAATATTATTGTCACCATGCTTGGTAAATGTTAATAAATGACCGCAGTTATACCTGGTGAAAGTAGATAATAGGAGTGCTTGTGTGCTAAACGAGATAAATCGTACTCTGTTTACTTAATCATTCGTGGAATCGATGGAGAATGTCGTAGTAATCTAATCATACTACGACATCAAATATAATAATGATGAACCTGCAATAGATTTCTTGGAATGGTGCAGAGAAAATAATTATCTTATTGGTGAAAAAAGTTAAAAATTTGATGTGTTACTCGTGTTATGCTATGAGACACTCCAAAGTGTCATCTCGATTTTTATCAATCTTATCGCTATTTGTAATTCTATAGACTGCAAGTTTAATATTCTATAGTTTACGGTCGCATTACTATTTTCAGAACACATAAAGGTTGCGTGCTTACAAAGGGTGAGTAAAATTACCCCCCCGCATGTGCTTCAAGTGTGTTTAGTGCCATACAAGTGAAATATTTTTAAATGTTGTTTTTAAAATATTTTTAAAGTTGTTTTGAATATTTGTGGGCGACTTCTGTCGCTTTATTAAATGCAAACCAATGTGCGCTTGTAGTAAAATTATACTATAGGAACGTTTTTGGAGCTAAAATAAAAAAAAACATATAATTTTAGCAATTATTCCTAGAACAGTCAAAATTGTTGACGAAACCTTGCGTCAGATTTTCGTAATCAAAATATCAGCGATTACGTATCTCGAATCGTTTAACGTGTTCAGATCTACTGTAATACTTGAAGTACTTGACGTCTACGAGTAAACGTTGGTTTTGAAATGACCCCCAGAGAGGCAGTTTCAGAAGTTAAATCGCCTCTGCAAACAACACTATGATCATGCACATTTTGATGACAATAAAAAATTATCATGATTCTAGTCTCAAGGCACACTACTTAAGTGTCCCACGTGTATTTTTTAATCGGCCATCGTCCACTTCTAGGGGATGAAAATAGCCCTCAATGTTAAGGGCTGAAAACATTGTATTCGTATATTTTTAAACAAATTAATGTTTCTTGAAACTGTTTACGTAGCTGAATTTGCTATTAAATGACACACAATTTTGCGATTGCAATTTTTTATCTACACCCAATGGTTTCCGCGATATTCAGCAAAATATGTTTTCAACCTTCAACTTTGACAACTATTTTCAACCCCTAGATGTGGACGATGACCGATAAAAAAATACTTGTCGAATATTTCTGACCATTCTACAAATCTGCAAAATTTCTATTCTAAAATCGGCGTGTGACGTTTAATTGATGTCCCTTGTCAGTACATTGTGAACTGCGAAAAAATATAGGTACGCGTTCATTTAAGAAAAGAGAAAAAGCAAGTAGTCGTTCGTGTGTTAACGAGAAAGTTTACTCGTTGCAACAGCCTCTACCTAGTTCAAAAGTAGAACTACTTAAATAGTTTCTTCTATTTCATCGTATTCTCTAATTTTGATGATCAGTATTCGTTCAAATTTATTGACTTCAAGGTACATAACTTCCACTACTTAGTATTAAATAATAAAAAGCACTTCAGCATTTTCAAAATATGATACATTCATCATGAATTTTAATTCTATTTCATAAATTTCGCATAAACACTTTGTCGATAAGAGTAATATCTCGCGTCTACCGTTTCCAACAGGTAGTTCCAAGCAGCATGCAGTCTGTTGGTAATCAGGTGGAGGAATGTTAATGCCCACCATTACCGCATTTTCTTTCAACAGTCGAAACGACACGAACTTCTGGCGCGACAATACGTGACGCGAAGGATAATTGTCCTCTTGATCACTTTCTTTATCAAGAGCCCGTTTTTTTTTTTCTAGTCCACTTCTAGGCGTATCAGCTGAACACACGCTGACAGCAAAAGCGGAGGACCTTATCATTCATTCCACAAATTTAAGGCTCGTACTCGCGTGATAATGCCACCCAGCCACGTGTTGAGCATGCACTGAACACTTCGTTAGAATAACGGACACATTAACATTTTTGACATATTCGTGCATCGAGGTGAACGTATCTGCGTTATCTTTTCAAAGATTTGACGTCAAGCGAAATACCCGACGATTCACTTCGACGAAAGATAAAAGGCACTCCTCACTGCTCTCACCAATGCACGTCCACTTTCGAGAAATGCACATAAAATAATCCTTAACGACAGAAAGCGTGGACAGTCATTTTTTTTTAATTCTGTGTGTTGTTTGCCAGGTGTACCGTCAGGTGTGTAATTCTCAAATGATTTATGTAGATACAATCAAGATTTTCTATCGTCTATCGAAGTGTTGAAATTTGAGCTATCGTTCGGGATAAAAGGTAAATGATTTATAAAAGCTGTGTGTCGATGGAAATAGAGTAGGGAAGAGATCGGTAATTGGCAGAAATTTGCGAAAAATCGATTTTTCAATTTTTATATTTTCTTTAAGTAGGTACACCATTTTGAAAATTTTCCCTGAATGTGTCGAGTTAATCCGACCAAAATTGACAAAGTTAGACGCGTGTAAGTAGGTAGGTGTTCCTCGGTGTAGCCTCAGACCCAAAACTTTAAACGCGTTTTCTCAAAATCGTGTTTTCAAGGCGGTGACACACATAACTCAAAAATTAATAAACCAATTTATTCGAGGCTTTGCAGGCCTTTTTAAAGTTAAAAATCTAAGCGCTATTGGGAGCTTTCCCTTTTTTGGCATAGATTTTTTTACACTGGAAAAACGAGCGATTTTTTGCACAGCCGCGATTTTGTCTCAAAATAATTTTTCATAGATCCTGCACCGAGCTACGGTTGTCACCGCAAACCGCCTAAAAAAAGGACATCTCGGGCATCGCCGATAACTCACAAACCTTTCAATGCTTTTTACCACAAAAACACTGCAATATCCGTAATATGTACTTTTTCCAATAGACTAATATTTAATAATAAAACTTTATCCATTTTTCTAGAAAAAATTCCCCAAGAAGCATATTGTTTTGATCGTTTTAGGTTGGTCTCCCCCCTTAAATAAGAGTTGCGAATGAGATGCCATTATGTGAGATCGAACCAAAAGGTCCTTACAACAGTTTGTTATCGATTATAGACCCGTTTCCACGTTATATTCGGATGAACAGAATTGGAAAAATTTCTGGTGTTGAAATTTCGATACTGTGTTGGCGTTTCAACTATTTCTTTTAATTTTTATTTAGAAAATTTATGACTGCAAGTACAGCATTGGATTTTATAGTCCTAACACTGTATTTCGATGCTTTACCCGAATCTATATCTCACGCTGAAGCGTAATTATTAAATGTTTATTACTTAAATTACCTCGTGTAGGGCAAAACAGGACACCTGTTATGTATGGGGAAGAATAGTACGTATTTATTCTTCCTTGCAATATATTAATTTATATCTTTCTTGCAATATACATTTATATTTGGGTATCTTCAATAATTTTCATTTTCCTTATAATATTTTTTACATTTTATGTATAATAGCTATACCTAGAATATATATTTATAGTTTGTTACTGCAATTAATACTTTTAAAATCATAAAAATAAAAATTTGGTAATTTTACAGGGTTTTATATGGGTGTTCCGTTTTACCCCGGCACTTAAGCGAGGTGAATATTTTGATACCTCCGGAGAATCTTATTTTACTTCGTTGCCCACTATTTTTCTTAACAATGTCTAGGATTTTCTTATAGTTTAAGATCTACTCCTAGTAAGGTCTACTGCATTAAGCCTCCTAGTGAAATCCCATGTCTTTTTTCCTTCGGATTTTTTCTTATCACACGCCAAAATTAGGTGCTCCGTTTTGCCCCACTTTTTCCTACTTAACTACAGTTTTCGCTTAGGCTTGTTGTGAATGACTTTACAGATGTGTCACAAATTGCTTGTCAAATAATTGTGGAGATAATATTTCGTTACGGTCGATACGCAGATATGTTATCAACAAAAGAGGCACATTTATATGCTGCGAACGATTCTCTTAAAGCCGATAAAGGTCCCATTCTTATATTTTGTGCGCGGCGTTTGAGACAGTCATATGTCAAGCGGATTTTCGGGTGGTCATGTGTAATGAACGTAAGAAATGTATAAGTGAAAGTCATTTAATAGCTTCAAATTGTTTTTTCCCGGTGCTACATTTTAATTTGCAATAGAAGCAGCATTTTAGGTAAGATATTTATTTTTGTATCAATGTGTTAATTGCTTTAAGCCGTTGAAGTAGTGCGAACGTGATAAAATAAATGAAATACATACAGTTTATACTAATCGATGAATGTTTTGTTGTACAAGATTAGAGAATGAAATTGAAACATTGAGTAAAAGAAATTTCTTTACATGCCTTGTTTGTATTCGATAAATACAAATGTAGAATGTTTACATTTCCTCGGTAAAATACTGACATTTTTCTTGTCACATTGACAAGGAAGTAGCTTGTAAATAACAATTTTACATGTATCGTATTTTACAAAAGTCTTTTACGATATTATTGACTTTTTTTCATTATAATTACCTCCTGTTCGTAAATTACTACCTCTGGTTACATATGAAGATGGCTGCAAATAAATTGATCAATTTTCATGTAATAATAACACTTTACTACGGAAAATTTCCAAGAATTAATCAATGCGAATATGGCGTAGAGAGTACAGAATGTACTTACATGGAGGAGGTATGGCGTAATACGAGGTTCCTTGTGTGAGCAAAAGAAAATTGAGAATGTCAAATAAATGTCCTTTGCATAAGACATATGTTTCAAGTAAACTGAAGATCTACGAAGTGCTAATGATTATATCTGTTTGACTTATCAGATCTGACTACAAACTACTACGTTTATAAAGACGCTGTCAATGTGAATCTTGATAAAGCATTTATTAATGACCCTAGTAACATACATTAATTTACAAATTGTCAAAATTGTTGCTGCCTGCTAACTCTTGCGCAGAGAATTAAATTAATGCTAATGTGTGGAAATTTCTGATTCTTCGGAGTACTATACTAATCTGTCTTTCAATTGAAAAGGATTTATAGGGAAGCGCTTGAAGGGGTCACGTTTTATAAAATTAATGGTAAAAATATTCAAGTTTGAAGTGGTTTTGCATCGTGTGCTGTACGTGTAGAAATGTGGCTTGCAGAGGAATAAAATTATTGTTATAATAGTATTTAACATTGTAAATATAATGAAACATACAATTTAATATTAAATTAAAATTCTTCCCATTTCTGAATTTATCTGAAACACGAACTACTGTCAAATAACCATATTGTTAATTTTTCTGATAATAGACGAGACACAATTGTTACGTCTTATAACTTAGCAACAATTAATATTTATATTTGCCAACACTTTCCTATTCATTTTGACGAGCACTATCATGCTTACAGTTTGCACTATGAATTTGCACACAGTTTATACATATACATATATTACTGAATCATAGATTCCTGATTATAGTCTTTTTCAGATTGCACTGAAAAGTTTAAAAACTCTATTCAAATATCTTCATGATAACGAGGAGCTAATATTTGAATAAAGTCAGACTTGAAATTTGTTTAAAACTTATTTCTATTGTTCAAGACAGTTAAAGTAGAAAATTTTTCAAACAATATACAGTAGATACGAAGATGTTCCAAGAATTTTGACTTAAGAATTTCAAACTACACGAAACAATTAATATCGTAACACCTACGTCTTTCTCTTCCTTTCTGACGTCAATTTCTTTCGCACGATGTGTGTATTGCGGCGTCGTGCTTGTATGCATTCGTCGAATGGCTTCGAATATCCGCGATGGAAGCCGCGAAGCCTAAAACGTGTCTCCCGTGTGAAAACCAACGATTAGATCGCAGAATAATTCCTGTCCGCGTATCGAATGCCAATCACTCCGGGACAGATAATATATTTATTGGTCGTAATCCATTACTCTTCCGGCTTGCGCAACCGCGAGCTTATATTCGTAAAATTCTTATCATCGAAGAATCTTTCGGTAGATGAGCGTCGCCAACATAGAACAGCACATTTTACGGATGAATGTTTTAACTAACGATGTGCCTGTAATTACTCGATTTTATTCGAGGCAAGGCTTAAAGAACTTCGCGGCGGTGGCTCGATCGCCTCTATACAAGGTGGAATATTGGATAAATTTTCAATAGGCATCTTCTAGGTGAAATCGAGGCTGGGCTCTTTGTTTTTATTATCTTTAAAAGCTACGCTGTGAATAATCGAGTAATTTGAAGTATTGAAAAAGTTACGACAAGTAAAGGAACCTTTAAGGGTAGACTACTGAAAAGATAAGTAATCTTCCGAGGAAAATTGTAGAGAAACTAATCAGCCGATTAAATTGTGGTTTAGCACTTGATTTTGGCAAACTCGGAAACCGGTTTTTAAATTTAAGAACATCGGTTTTATATACCAGAATATAAGAAAATATAAATGTTAGCATTTTTACTTGAAATCGCTTCGGACACAAGCAAATTGTAGTAGGTAACAGTTTACAGTAAAATTAATCTTCAAGAGTTCATATTTTCGGAAGAAAAATACTAAATGAAATAAAGAGTTATAATTTATATTTTGTACGGATTTTAGTTATTTTAGTTCTTTTTCTTCATTTGGTTTTATATGCAGTGTATTTTATTGTGTTCGGGGAGGGTAAAGCAGAATGGGTGGCGAAACACTAATACATGCTCTACACATAAGAAGTAAAGACATCATTTTCAACCTTGTAGTATCTGTAAAAAGAATTCGTCTAGTTTCGAATGACTCGGGGTGGCCTAACCCCTAAAATGTTTGATATCAATTATTTAGCGGCCAGAGTGTTAGTATTTACTGTTTTAATGGCAGTCAAGTAAACAGAATCTGTAACTTATTGGAGTAAATGGCTACTTGTACAGATTGGGGTGGTTATCTTATGGTAATTTAAAGTTACGATGTTACATGTGTATTGAAATGCTTTTCAGTGGGTTTTGTAGATATGCAGTTTTGAATGCAGAGCATCATATTGATGTATGCTGTGATATTTGAAAGATTTTTATCACTCAGTTATGTTAAATAGTTTACTGTTCTTTAAGAAATTATTGAGACTTTATAATTTCTTTAATGATATTTATTGATATTCATTTTTTTAAATTTGGAATAAATTATGCTTCTATTTTACGTCCCTTCGCGTAGAAAATCCGTCATTGGTTATATAATCAATTTAAACTAAACTCGGTCTTATTTAAAATTAGCTTTAAATTCATCTACAAAAGCTATAGGCATTCATTTCTTCTTAAAAAAGTATAACAATTTTTTAACTGAAATAACAATAATTTACTTAACAATCATTACGAAAATGGTACTTTGTAACTCGTAAGACATTGTAGTGTTGGATTTGTTACGTTGGCATTATTAAATACGATGAATTTGTTTCCTTAAATAGAGATCTCTCTTATAAAAATATTCGTTTTACATTCTATAACTTTTAATTCGAACTGCGCGCAGACAAATATTCCAAGAGCTTAAGAAATATTCCATTTCAATTCAGAGTTAAGGCATCTAAAGACTAGTTAGTTGCAACAGTAACAACATCGGCACAAAAAGTTAAGATCGTTTCGAGTAAATGAGTCATTATAGAACTAATTACCAGTTTGCAACCTATACGTACCTACCTATTTACATACCGATGGCTTAGTGCACAAATGTTCTCTTTTATCGTTTTTGAGAAAGACAGGTTTAAACATGCAATGGTACTTACATAAGACAATGAATAAAAATATTATTTTTGGCAAATTTATGAAGTACATATAACTGTGATTTTTACACAGCACAAAAGAAACAGTCAAGAACTATTTGTTGAATATGAAAATTCAAATTTGACAAAAACTGGACATACAACGATATATTCTCATTTGGCAATATTATGCAAATTATAGTGCAAATTATAATTATACTGACTGTCCAAATAAAATATTATAATATTTAAGCACTCTGAATTTACTGCCTTCAGAAATAAACAAAGATGTTGTAGTTTCTCGATTACGAAAATAAAAATAATTGAAGTTTTTAATATTTCTACATTTAACCAGGCGATTAATTTTTAATATTACATTGTTAAGTGTAACATGTGATTCAATATATAAAAATGGGGCAAGTTTTGACATAACTTTTGCTCGACTGAGGATTTGTTTTCGAGAAAATCATTCTTGCAAATCTGCTTCAAAGGGATAAAAAGATTTCCAATAGAAAAATATAATTTACTTATATCTGAATTGTTTTTAAAAAAATTTAACGGCTTTATAATTTCGAAAACTGTGAATGTGAAGGGGAACAATGACTCTTATCGTACCGCGTGTTTCTTGGAATCGGTAAAACACTTGGTTCTTCGACCTGTTTCTCATATCGTCTGAAACCGAGGTGTCATTTGTCATTACCCGTGTAATATATAATTAGATGCTTCACCTTGTGGGCATGATGGGAAAGTACTTAGAGGAAAAGGAAAATGTGAAACTGACCTAGTGGGAAATTTCGTCGCGCTAACTACTTCCATATCAGTAGTAACGGTAATAAGCGTAGATGATCCACATTTTTTGTACAAATAACGTCACTTGACGCGTCAAGGACTTGGAAACCCTTATACTATTTTCCTTATCATTTCTATGTAATTACATGACGAAAGTTCATGTGCATTCTGCGGTCCTACAAGGGGGAGGCCCGATTCATATTCTGCAGTGTGTTACACCGAAATCAACTACTGAGAAACCGCTTCAGGGAACGACGTTTTTGTTTGGCGGGTTGCTATCCTTTAAAATGGTTCGCTCATGGACAATATAGCCAGTGTTTCATTCGATCTCCCAACTGATACTTCAGTATTATTTATTACTCTCGAGTAGTGGCGCTGAAGATATTTCATTAACAATAAGTATTATAATCGTGAGTAAACCGTGCGTTCTTGTTTATTAATACGGACGAAAAAAGGGGAAGGAAAGGGATCAATGTGGTCGGAATAAGATACGAATAATGGAGTGTTATTTAATTTTTTTTTGAGTTTATATGTATTTTAAAATTAACAGTTTGACAATTTACAGATAATTCTAAATTATATTGCGATAATTCCAGTGTTATGACAGTAGCGAACTTCTTGTTTTTAAACTTTGTTCTTCAATACATCTTTCAGTGTATTAAATACGGTTTATGCAAAAGCCGACTTTTGAAAAAAATGCTATTCGAATTCCACTATTCCTAAAAAGCCGGTTTTCGAATTTTCACAAAAAAATATTAAAATAGAAAATAAATATTTGTATTTATTTTAAACATTTTCATTTTTTTAATATTTATGGAATTAAAACATATAACAAAATAAAATATAATCTATCTATATAAAACCAAATAAATAAAAAAATTAAAATAACTAAAATCCCTACAAAATAAAAATTATAAGTCTTTATTTCATTTAGTATTTTTCTTCCGAAAATATGAACTGATCATGATGATTAGTGTTACAGTTTTTTTTTAAATTTAAAAATCGGTTTTCGAATTTTTACAAATTTACGAAAAAACGGTGGTGAAACCCGGTTTTTAAAAACCGACAAACCCTAGTATTAATACTATTCTGTATTGTTTTCTGTAATTTCACTCGTATATTAAAGATATTAAACATTTTTATTAATTACCGAAATAATAATTAAATATATTTTCCTATGTTAGCGAAATTAATATAAAATGATGTTATAAAATATATTAACATAATACGCAGTTCGTTTACGTTCTCTTATTAATAAATGGTATCAAAGCTTTCTCTGATCAATTCATCGTAACTTGATATGATAACATATCTACATTAATCAGCAATTAATCTGCAATTTTCACTTACGACATGGTTCTACTTGACAAGCAGATATAAGAAACTATTGACTAAATTTAAGTCATAATAGGTAGATAATAAAATCATCAGTTAATTAACATCAATAATGTCTTTTTGAGCAAATCAAAGAACAAGGCAAAACATATTTATTAAAATTGTTCGCTAAAGTTCATACTGAAAATTATACATATCGTGCAAAAATTAGAACACATTTTTTTTATTTACGTAAACTACAGGGGGTAAGGAAGTTTTCGATAAATACGACTAATCGTATTAAATGTTTTTCTTGTTTCAGGTTAAATATTTACAACATGATTTCGTTCAGTGGCCACAGGACTGTGTTGCCAATATGTGCAATCGCTGGTTTAGCAGCAATAATTTGTGTCACAACCGTTGGAGCAGAACTACGACAGGTGAACGTGGTAAGAACTGTAGTTGCTTAATTTTAGCGCGGTTTCGGTTCGCGAACCGGTTACATTTGGTCGAACGAAAAAGCTGTATTTTCATTTAAAACTCGTCAAAAGTCGTCCGGGGCAATGATTAATTCTTCCGTTTAGAATTTTGAAAAATGTCAATCGACGCAATGCGAAACTAGTTATGGAAATCCTTTTTTAATTTCTACGGATATCATTTGTAATTCCGCAGCTATTCAGGCATGGTGACAGGACACCAGACGACAACAACGAAGAAAAGTACCCAAATGACCCGTACCTCAATTCCCCATTTTATCCAATGGGACGAGGTCAGTTGACTAACGTAAGTAGCCTCATTATCGTTATTTACAAACTTTACTTTATATTATCTGAAAAGTGGTTACCCAATCATGTTAAATATTCAACTATTCTCTAAGAAATTTCGCTACCCGGTGTAGAAGGAAATACCTATGTATATATTACTCTTGCTCTTTTGAAAAATCATATTAGAAGAATATTTTTGAGCACAATTAACCGATCGTTTGATTTATAAACTATTATTATGTTATTTATAAAATATTTTGAAATTAAACATAGTAGAGTGCAATTGAATTAGAGAAATCAGAGTTTAAGAGTAACGATTAACTATGTTAAATTGGTAAGTTAATGGCTGAAAAAACTTAATTTTTCGGGAATTAAAAAAAGAAACAAGTACATATTACATGTATCATTTTGCACGTTTGTATCTTTATTCTGTCACCTTTTAAGACTATAAAAAAAAATTGTGTAAGAAAAAGTATCCATTTATAGCGAAATAAGAGCATCGTGAAGAGAGCAATATAATATTGTCAAAAAACTAAATATCCCGATTCACTTCAAATATATCAGGCGTACTCAGTACACGCTACTTTATCATCCGAGCCAAAATTTTGATAAATATTTGCAAAATTGAATTGCAACAGACAACAAAACCATAATTTACGTTTGCTAAAATTCATACAATTTTTTAAGACGTTGCCATTTCTTCGTTCCTCAATATTTGTTCATTATAGACACACGTCTGCAGATTACAAATCTTTCCGAATTTTGTCTTCGAGATAACTGCAATTGCATATTGTTCTCTTCACGATACTCCTATTCCGCTATAAATGGATATTTTCATATACAATTATTTTTACAGTCTTAAAAGGTGATACAATAAAGCTGCAAACGTGTAGTACTTGCTTCATTTTTTAATTCCCGAAAATTAAGCTCTTTTCAGCCGTCACACTAGGACGACCCGTTAAAGGAACTGTCGTGGATAGAATGTTTTATACATTTTCAGCAAGGTAAAAGGCGAGAATACACACTGGGAAATGTTCTGAGAGAGAGGTATTCGAGATTCGTGGGGACTACGTATACGCCTCAGTCCGTCTGGGGTATTAGCTCAGATTACGACAGAACGAAAATGTCATTGCAACTAGTCCTGGCAGGACTCTTCCCGCCGAACAGAGAACAAAAATGGAATTCGCAATTAAATTGGCAACCGATCCCTACGCAATATTGGCGTGCCTACGAGGACAACATCTTTCGTGCGGACGAGTGCCCTTTGTAAGTCTCAAAATGATGTCGCGCACAAATGAACAAATGTATTTTAAAATTAAACATAGGTACTGTTTCCAAATATACAAAATTGTATATACAATACAGTCGTTACACATTAAATTACGATGGAGCTTTTTTTAACGAGACATTTACGCGCACTATTCTTGATCTACGCCTTTGAGATGCAACCATTTCTTTCACTTGAAAAAGTTTCATCTATCTTAAGGGGAGAGGACCGTATAAATCGAACGAAAAATAGAAACAATAATTCTTCCATAAATCGATCCTAAAACATTTAAAAAATATATTCTTATAGGTTGAAATTGAACTTCGTATCAAACTACGTTTTCAAAATTGGCGGCGGGGATAACTCAAAAACTATTTTACCAATCAACTTCAAATTTTGCACACTTTTAGTTTATAATATTCCTCAGAATATGAACCACAATTTTTAACCAAATTATTAATTTTATCGACTGTTTTTAAACAAACAAAATGTGAATTTTTGGCGAAAATGTTTGAAGTTCCGGCATTTTTAACATATGCAATTTTTTTACACCATTAGTGGTTCATATTCTTACAATTGGCATATAGATTGGAAAAAAATATTGGTCTGTTTCATACAACTACCAGAGTAGTTGAATAACTTTTGAATTTATTATAATTTTACTGTTATAAATTTTTTTTTCTTGTTATAATGTCATAAAGTACCCTTAAAGTTATGAAAGGATTAGCGCATTGGTATCTTTGCAAAAAATTCTTAACATTTTATAAAAAAATTTTAGACGAAAACCTCAAGTTTCAACACGAGACTTTAAATGGAATCATTTTGTTTGCAGATTCGTGGCTGAATACAACAGGGTGTTGCAGTCACCCCTGGGGCAGAAAGAACTCTCTAAATACAGCAGTTTCATGCAGCAATTGACAGAATGGACTGGAAAAAATATATCTACACCATGGGGCATGTTCTACGTGTATCACACGCTAATGGCGGAATACTCTCTTGGTCTTACTTTGCCAGACTGGGCGTACACGGTGTTTCCCCATGGTGAACTTTGGAACGCAACTGTCTTCGCATACGACATTGCTACTTCCACTCCTTTACTGAGGAAGCTTTACGCAGGTAAAATGGTTTTATACATTCTCTACTTGCCAATTATTATTCTTAGGCCCTGGCCCCATGCTGATCCCACCCTGATCTCATAGTTTTCTTAACTTTACGTTATGAAATCACATATTTTCAATAGCAGGGGTCGAATGAAACTGTTGAAATTGACAATTAATTATGAAATAACTGTAATTTTATGACTATTTTCATTTCTGTTTCGAAGAAACTGTTATAAAATGCAGTGAAACTGAATCTTTTATTCCGTACATTTGTTTTGTAAATAAGAAAACTGTATTTTCTTGAAAGTAGAAAGATGTTCTAGGTAGTTAACCCTTATGTCAATAACCAAAAATACCTACGTTGTTCAATAACCAGGGTACCCGGGTACCCACCTCCGGTTTTTTTAAAATATTTTTTTTTAAATGCTTTCTATCGCGTCTTTTTGGGGTTTTTACGTTTCTAATCGATAATTGCTATCTACGTTCAAGTTGCCAAGGCCTCTGATCGCCAGAAAGACCTGGCCAGATAATATAAATGGGCCTTAAATGTTAAACCGCCGGTAGCCGCGCGCAGTTATTTTGGCACTCCAGCCTTCGACAGCTGCTAAATGCCGTTCTTTTCGTAATTGAATTTTGAACAAAGCATGTTTTTCCTTCGGCTGTTTTTGCACATAAATATTTGGTTTTATTTACTGAATGATCCCTGCAACGATATCTTATTGTAAATTGTGTCGTTCATTCGGAATTTGTTTATAAACCTTGTGTTTATATAGGTGAGCACCCAGATACCCGGTTATTGACATAAGGGTGAAACAGGAACATTTATTCTGTTGTAAAAAAGCCACAATTGAGAGAAGCAGATTTCCTGGAATTATTAACCGTTAGGTGAAAATAGTTATATTTCATCCTTAAATATCTGTTCGAAAGTATATGATTCTCCAGAGTTTTTATTAATCGAACATAAAATAACTGTTAAAATGAACTCTCAACAGCAGAGTTAAAGTGTCAATGTACAAAGTTAACTTAAAACAGAAAAGAAATGATTTAAACGTTAAAAGTTTGATAAATAACTTTTATTTATAAAAGTTTGATAAATAACTTTTATTTATTTTAATTTCACAGATGTCAGTTACAATTTCACTAATTTTCCAATCTGGTATCACACTTCGATTTTGATCCCATTGTTCCGTTCGTGTTGCACTTGTAAATTTATTAACCCCAGTCTCTGATCTATTGTTTCAGGACCATATATCCTACGCGTAACAAGGTCAATGCTAGATTTTATAACTGGGACACAGGTCGACGAAAAGAAACTATATCTGTACAGTGGCCACGAAACCAACATCGCCGCCGTTTTACACGGTTTTAATGTATACTATCCTCATGTTCCTGAGTATTCCAGTGCTGTGATTCTGGAGCTGCATGAGATACATGACGAATATTACGTGAAGGTACGTAAAAATTGATAAGCGTTTGATAGTAATTCAAAGTAATAATATTACATCCTTGATCCCACAAATCAAAATTTTAATTAAACTATTTGAATAATAATAGAATATAATTAAATTAAAAAATAAAAAAGTTAAAGGAACTCGATGAATTAATAAAACACAATAATTAAATATAACTCCTCTATACAACCAACATCAATCGATTATTACTTTCGTTATAAAAAAGAATTAACCAAATAAAATAAACCAGGAGAAATCATAACAATAGGGTAAATCCGGGAGACGCGGCCGGGCCGGAGAGTTGGTCGAAACAGTCGATTCTTAGAAAATTAATTGTTCAGAACCTTAAGCCCTTAACACACTTTTACATATACACAGATGTAGAGTCTGAATATAGCTACTCGACCAACTCTCCAGCCCAACCGCGTCTCCCGGATTTACCCTATAAGATCCTAATAATCCTGAAAATTGATAAAATTGACGAGCTCTTTTTCCTGTCGTTCTTTGAATTATTGATTACTAGAGACTTGATTTGTGTTATTCTATTACGTTGCACTCGCACGCTGCGTTTCTGTGTGGATATTGACCATGCAGCCAAGGCTAAGTCTAGTACTTAATAATAATCTTTATGGTCATGATTTTTCAAATGGTTGACCATTAAAAACATGATGCGGGAGCTATTAGAGTAGGTATATGTGCTTTCAGCGTATAGGAGTAGTACAAATCACCTGCAGGTTAACGTTGAAAGTTGATTTAATTTCTAAATATAAGATGCTTGAAGATTGACACCAATGTGTTTAGAGTATCGATTATAGGAACCATTTTAGTTTGATTAATGATTAATTTTCAGTTTTTGTTTACTTTGTTTGCTCATGCTGCAATGATTTTTACAGCTACTCAACTACTTGGGTATTCCATCGAAGGTGGTCGAACTTCAACTACCAGGTTGTGACATACTTTGCCCCTTAGATAAGTACTTGCAATTGATAGAGGACGTGATGCCATTGAAAGAGGAATTGATTTGTGATAAGGGTGTCACGAGTCCGTACAGCGACGTAAAATCAGATGAGGAAATAGACTTGTCGAGATACAATTTGATTAGGACAGCAAAAGCTGCTAAACAGTACAACAACTAGGCTTTAACGACGGAAAATGAATTGCATTCGTTCGAACCAAAGAAAACATAAGGATAACTGTTGCAATATGTATTTCAATTGAACCTCAGACCTAATTTAAATCAGTGATATTGGTCATGCAGTTTTTAACAAAATATTGAAAATGCAGATACGAGGAATGTGATTCATATTTCAGTATTTATTTATAAAATTGTATGTATAAAAATATATACATAAATGTATAAATTACATTAAACGATTTGTATTATATAATTATTTATTCTTGTGAATATGTCCTTTAATGTGGAAAAGTGTATTTGTCATTATAGTTGCTGTAACTTACTTATAAATTTATACTAGTGTAAACAATAACTGTATTGTACATAATGTCTTAAGGCACTCATAGTGTGATCTAAGATGTTTATTTCTTAAACATCGTCCAATGTATTGTGAGTGAAAATCAACAAAGCCATTTCTACGTAGGAAAATAGAAAAAGATGCTCGTGAAGTACCTACTGTAAATTTGTACACAGAATATCTAACAATTCCTTTTACAAATCTAGGAAATACATTTATTTATAAACAAAAATCATAATATGTCGTAAGAAATATTTGATTCGTACCTACCAACCAAATAGCTCAACTGAAATCTAATAATTAAGCCGACTGATATGGAATTAAAATGTCACTAGGGCATTGTATTCTACTCTTGCAATTGCGCAACGTAGTGCATCATTACCTCAATCTCGTGCAATTTTTCCTCGTCCATCAACACGTCATTGTCTCGAAAAGAGCCATGCATCAAGCATTCATGATGAGGGCTTCCTCCCACAGTAATCTCTTTGATTTGTGTTCTGACTAATCGACGAATCCATGTTTTTCTCTCTGACAACCTTCTCAATTTGACTGGCAGCTAGGCTTTTTGAGCAATTTTTATCCACGTCGTTCGAATACCTCTACCTGCTCAATATTTCCCAATACCACTTTCCACAAGCATACTTTATCAACGGTGTTACGATGGATCGTTCAACCAGGAAAGATTTTATCATAAATAAATAAGGTTTATGAACTTTTTCTTGAATGGTGACTCATGTTCCCCTATAAATTTATGCATAAAGCGATCGGAAGAACGGCGCAAGAGTACAGAGCGCAGGTGCTCATTGTCCGTCGTGCGTTCAAGTGTGTGAAATAATTAGTGTAACAAGTGCGAGTTCCTTCGCAAGGTGTCGTGAAAAGGTATGCTTTTTGTTACCTTCTATTATTTTGCTATACCTTCAGGTCTGCAGACTTCATTAACGAGTTTAATGAGCAGTACGTTTAGTAAAGAAAATATGGTATTGCACTGTTTGATTAAATGTTGTACTGTGTTTCTTAAAATCGAGTTAATTTTTTAAGAATAAAGTTAAAGGGGTTTATCGATTTCTGTGAAGATTATTCAACGCATAGAAATTTTGATCGATGTATTAAGGGGGTATAGGACTATTGAAATTTCGAAAAATCGATTTTTTTATTGTTATTAATTCTGAAAGTGCCATGCTTTCATTTGTGTACATTTACAACAATGTATCGCGAAAAAATTTGAATAATTACGGAAATTATAGCGCTGAACGTAGTTGACAAGGGACGTTCGGCAACCCGGAAATTCAGAAAATTATGAAACTTGGTGTGCAAGTCATCCGTAATATAACTCTATTTTTTGTTTGTGCCATAATGCAATTTTTAGGGGTGAAACCATTCCTTGAAAAAATTCAGAATTTTCTTTTCCGTGGAATATTTCGAGAACAGTGAGAGATATCGAAAAGAAATTTAAACAGAAGTTACATCGTTTTCTTATATCTACAAAATGGCGTAAAAATAATTTTCGAAAAATCCATATATTCAAGTGACCCCCACCACCAACCTTTAATATTAAGATTTTGTATTTTGAATATATATATGCTGAAATACCTCTGGATAATCTCTTTTCATACATATAAATAATTCATGTGTTATATTTTTTTTTTGTACACAAATAAAACCTCTATTACCGAATTTGAAGTCAATTTTAGTAGTTTCCATTAATAAAATGGTTTCTTAAATCCATATTTAAATTAGTATTTGTATAAAGTTTAAACAGCTTTCGATTATATTATTTGAGCAAGACAGTACGTACCTAGAATTGCATCCAAGGTAATATTCATTAAAACTAATCAATGACGTGACAAGAATCATTATGATAACAGCACATTCGTTACTTGAAGCGTTATGTTAATTGGCCATTTTGGGACCTGCACAATGAATACATAATGCGTGAAAATTCACAATGGCATTGCAAAATATACATGTATATGTTACATGTTATTATAACATTGTAGGTATATCATTTTCAGGCATTATTTATTTATCGCGTGGTTCCCAAAGTGGCCTATTAAGCCACTTCAAGTAAAGCATCTACGAATGTGCCATTATTCGGGTAATTCCGGGACACGCGGCCGGGCTGGAGAGTTGGTCGAGTTGCTATATTCAGACTCTACATCTGTGTATATGTAAAAGTGTGTTAAGGTTGAGAACAATTAATTCTCTAGAAATCAGCTGTTTCGACCAACTCTCCAGCCGGGCCGCGTCTCCCGGAATTACCCTATAATGATTCATGCACATTATTGATTAGTTTTAATGAGTTTCACCTTCGATGCAATTTTAGGTAGGGGAGACCAGGGTAGGTTGTAACATGGGGTAAATTGTAACATAAGGAAAACGCCAAATCTGGCAATCCACAATATGCGAGAGCTGTTTGATGATACGAGCCCGCCGGTTTTAGTGACACAAACGAGAGTTATGTATTCAATTTGAGGAAAACGCTTTCGAGAAAAAACTGTGAAAGCTTTTTTGATACAATCTGCCCCGGTCTCCCCTACGTATTGTCTTGCTTACAAAAATATAATTGAAAGCTGTTTAACCCTCGGTTGTCACACTGGGTCAAATTGACCCTGCGTTTTTTTAAGCAAAAAACCTTTGTGTTGAAACTCTTATTGCTTCAAATTTTTTTTAATGCATAATGACACTTTAAATGTCAACTTTCAACGTTGGGCATATATTCTACAATATTCTAGAAAATTCTGCATTTTCTTCAAGGGGTGATTTCACCCCTAAAAATTGCATTATGGCACCAACAAAAAATAGGGTTGCGTTACGGATGAACTACTCTACATGCACACTAATTTTCATAATTTTCTGAATTTCCGGGTTGCCGAACGTCCCTTGTAAGTGCACCGTTGAGTAACGGCCTCGCAGAGCGGTATTGGCGAATCGGACTTAACTTTGAAGCCGTTTATCTCGAAACTACATTTTCAAATACGGTGTACATCATAACTCTTGAACGAATGAATATTTTCACTTAAAATTTTAACTGGAGCTGTAGTTGCGCATCAACATTGGATGTTTGTAAAACATTTTATAACGGATTAAAGAGGTTTTTTCCCATAAAAATGTGGGGAAATAATCGATTCGTGTGTAACTTTTACAATTTTTGTTTAAATTCGCCCAGCAAAATTTCACACGATAACTATTAGTGTAGAAATTACTCACCCCATAAAAGCATTTTGCTTTTAGATGATTGGTTCATCTGGGACTATGTACACCGATTACAGGTGCGCGCTAACTTGAATAACTTTCAACATTCTGATAATTTTTTTATTTTACATTACTTCTAAAAGTGTAGCATTTGTAGCGATGAAAAGAAGCAAATTTGAATGGTTAGCTACAAAAAAAAATTTATACCACAGCAACCGACACGATTTGATTTTTGCGGGCCCATATAAGTCAGGTATGATCGGATATGATCTAATCAAAATTTTGTCATGATCTGATCATAATATAGAAGACGAAAGTGAGAAATAGTCAATATGAATGAAATAGATAGAAAGTTGAATTCTTTTAAACTGACCACGCACTGAAACGTGATAGTTTTGCAGTCTACAGTATAATCCAAAACGTGCTATTCTTCGTGGTCAAACAAGATAACGCGCTACTTTTCGTGGCGAAGCAGTCAAATATGTTAGTCTTCGCGGCGGAAGACGAAACGTGCTAGTTTTCGTCAGAAAATTGAAACGTGCTACTTTTCGTAACGCACGTCGGTATGGTTTCAGCGTTTTCCCCTCCGATCTTGCGTTCCTTTCGCCCACAGTCCTCTCTTCCGTTCCGTCCATATAAGTCTATGCTCTATACCATAGAGAAACTCGACAAAAGATAACAGCGTTATACAATTGTTTATGACTATCGATGTTTATGACGAATGGTCCTGCCCCGCGTATGGGACACGTAGCACCTGCCATGCCGCAGCGTGTAGAAATATGACTGATTGGGGAAAAAATGTCAACCACAAAGTAACCGTGCGATAACATATCATTGTATAATAATTTTTTTGTAAAATAAGGGAACAGAACTGCAAAGTGTGTGAAGCGCGAAAATCGTTTTTTATTGTTCGCTAAATAGTAGTGTCGTGCTCCACGAATGAACGTAAGTAGAAAATGTCACGTAGCTGTTCTTCCAAAAATACGCTCTTACGTCATAACGGGAAAAAAGACAATAACACGCTTGTGATTAGATCGATATAGTATAAAAATAAGTAATACACGATTATCTTATCTGCATACCCTCTATCGTGAACAACATTATCTTCAAATCTGGTCTCTGAGATCATCACCATCAAATATACACTTGCAGACTCTTATCTACGCGGAAGTGCGAAACGTTTGCAGCGTAATTATAAACACGATGTTCAAGCGATGTCGGAGATTCGTAAGATTTAGATTAATAATCAACGGTCATAGGTTTCATTTATGTTCCACGTTTTCTTTATGTCTGTTTAATGAAACGCATTCTTTATTTGTTTCTACGTTTCTGAAGAATGCCTTGGAACATGTGTTTCTTGATGCAATTGTTAGGACATATGATGAAACATAATTCAATTTTTTGTAGTTTTTTAAACCTCTTTCGAGGTCACCTTTCGTGCACGTGTTCTTTATTCGAATGCTTTGTAATTGATTTCGTGCGTTTAATTTTATTCCATGGGAAATAGTGTTGATGAGTCAACGCGTTAATGGCTTTACCAAAAAACAAGGTCGCAGGAGAGTGAAAACTATTTAAACGATTCAGAATTATTTCTTTCGTGCGTTCGATTTGAATAAAGTATAACGTGTGGTTCTCGAGTCTCGTCATTTTGCATAATTGAGCTCTCCAGTGACCCTGAATCATCTACAGGTAACTGCAAATGTGTTGTCATATTTTCTTTGTTTCTTCATGGATTCTTCAAAAGTATATTCCCTGTTTTGTCAAAGTTTGGCTGGAAAATTTTTAGGTGCTCCTCAAATGACTTTATGATGAGTTCTATAATTCGTTCAATTTATGTATTAAGGGTACTAGGCAGTCGATAAATCGATTTTTTATTGCCTTTTCCGAAAGTACTATTTTTTCTGGGTACAATGCCGCTTGGTTAATATTAAAATTAGCAAAAGTGTTAATTTGGCAGCTAAAAAGGTCAAACATCAACCTACAGCGTCGCCGTTGCCTACAAACTTTAAACGCGCTTTTCTCGAATCTTTTTTTCTCTTGGTTTTCCCTAGTTGCGAATGAACGGAGGTTCGGAGGAATGTATAAAACATGTGCCATTTCCCGCGCAACCTATAATATGGTCCGTAAAAATTTCAGATTTTCATAAAAAAATTAATAAGACTCAATTTTTCGGCCACCAATTTAATAATTCTGTTTTAATTTTAGTTTTTATTGGTTGAGCGGGGAAGTATGGATGTAATAAACAATAATCAAACCTTGAAATTGGATTACGTCACTTTTCAAGACCAATATTAGAGCAAAACCACAGAAGAACGTTAAAATGTTTACCAGTCAGCACCGTCATTTTTAAAGCACATGTATATTTCGTACCAACTTTTTTCAATCTCTATAATAATAATAAACATGGGGTAAAAGGATCCATCTGGATTTATTTTCATTTTTTTTACAAATACAATTAAAAAGGAAGTGTTTCTTTCACGGAAACCGACTGCCTAGTCCCCGTAAAGAACGAGGATGAGGAACTATGTATGAGCAAACATTTACTGCGCTATTACGTATGTACGTTTCTATTATCTTCAGAAATATGAAAATTGCGTGGGCTTCAGTGGTCATCGTTTGTGTATTTTGCTTTCAACCATGTCTCTCTGAACTGCGGGTTGTGCTGACAATGTTTAGACATGGAAACAGGAATCCTACACGGGGAAGATCATACTATCCTGGTGATCCTTATGCTGCCATGAATTATGAACCGGAAGGACCAGGGGGTCTAACTAACGTACGTTACTCTCGATATAGTCTTTATTATTAAAATCAAAGCGTTTAACGTAGTCGTATTGTAGAAATATTCTGTATAAAATTCTTCTGACTGTAAAATGTAAATATTCTACGCTCAAAAGTAGGATGTACGAGGTAAATAATATTTATTTAGTACTCGACGAAATGCGTGAAAAATGGTTAGCAGACGTAAACTGAAAAATTAATCTTAGAGGCACAAGTGATCTTCGATCTTGGTAACGTCACTGGCTTGTGCACTTTTTCGTTATTCAGAATAATCTTAATATATAGAGCGGAAAGTGTTTGTGTGTTTGTCTGTCGCCTAAAAACTTTCGACCGGTAAATTCGGGGGTCACAGAATGTGTCCCAGCTCATTATTTGTTGCTAATCCAGCTGAATGTGACTATTTTCACAAAACAAAAGTAAAAAAATTTCTTTTTATAAAATAAAAACCTAAATTTCGGGCGAAGCCGTGTAGTAAAGCTAGTCATTCGATATGACAAAGTAGTTAAAAATATTTTATAAAACAGACCGAACCAGTGCGCCGAAATCACTTACTTTTAATTTTAATAAATTCTTTACGGTCGAAATTTAAATTATATTAGTTAAAAATAGTTATGAATTGACTAAGAGAGGAATTATTATTTCGCTGCATATTGTATGACGTATGATATTATCATATTATACGACAGGATGCGTTCTTACTTCCGTAAGTAGAATGTGCCAGTCATGTTCCGACCAACAAGGGAAAAGCCTACGTACGTAATTTTACGATACGAGGATGTGACGCTTCTATGGAGATGGAAAAGGTATGAAAACAAGAATGTGGTTGGATAATCATTCTTTAAATAAATAAAATCGGTTTCAACTCTGACAGGTGTAATTTTTGTTCTACGTTTGCTAAGCGTTTCTTACTCAGTTACGTGAATATTAGATACCCTCTATGTTTTCTACCCTTTTTTCAATATCCTATAAAAATCAGGGGTCCTTCTATTTCGATAGGCCGAAAAATTAAAGCATTTTTAAAGAGATTTTTCTCAATAGATAGGACGTGTAATGAAATAAATATTTTTGGTATTTATTAAGCTACTCTTATATAATACAAAAAAGAATCCTTTCAATTTTCTCTTTCATTATATGTTGCATTGATTGAGAGTGAAATCTTCAAATTGTATAGCTTGATTTTTCGGCCGATCAAAGTAGAATAATGCAAAGTATAATTAAAAATATTTTAAATCATATAGGCTGGTAAAAGATTGGCATATAAGCTCGGCCAATTCTTTCGAGAAAGATATGATGAATTTCTGAGCCCGGTCTACTCGAAGGAAACCATCTGGTTTCGCGCTGACGAAGTGGATAGAGTGGTGATGACTGGACAGCTGGTTGCGGCTGGAATGTATCCACCATACGGAGAACAAAAGTGAAATTTCAATCGTTACTAAAACAGTGCTTGAATGCCAGGAGAGAAGTAACGTGGATGACAACGACGCGATTCAATTTTACAGATGGAACCCTGACTTAAATTGGCAACCAATACCAGTATGGGCACCCCCAATGTCCACTGATTACCTCTATAACCGCATGTCTTGTAAAAATTTTAAAAAGTGGAAAGACGACGTGGAGAAAACTGACCCGGACGTGATCAAGTACGAAAAAGAAAATAAAAACGTCTATGAATATTTATCCCAACATACAGGGGGTAATGTCACGCAACGCGCAACGTTCCTTTTGCGTCAGCAATTGTACGCGGAGGTGAAGAATATTGTCACAAATTTAGCGTGAATAGTTTTATATTTTTTTTTTAATGGAATTGATTAAGTTTAAAGTTTTTTATAATACGAAATAAGTAGATGTAGACGCATTTATTTAAAGTTCTTTTAACTTTTTTTAAAATATTTTAGAGAGATATTGGTTTGAAATTGCCCAAATGGACGAAATCAGTTTTCCCAAATGGAAAATTGGATGAACTTGCCGCGTACGATGTTCTTATAGGAACTCGTACTCTAAAATTGAAACAACTATTAGGTGGTGAGGCTCTTTATTTACTTACCACCTTTTGGAACTTTATTATTTATTAGGAAATTGTTTTTAATGTATTCTCATTTTTGAGAATATTGTACATATTTATTTTTAACTAATTATTCTATTTGATAGGGGTATGGATTCGTGAATGGTTAAGGACCGTTGACAATTATTTAAATAAAAATGATACACGGAAAGCCTTTATGTATGCTGCTCATGAATTAACTATTGCTCCCATACTTGTAGTGTTGGACAATTATGATAATAAAATTCCTTCCTACTGTGCCGCTCTCATGTTTGAATTGCACGAAGACAATAATGAATATTATGTACAGGTAACAACTTAAATAATTCATCCTTTGCCATCCACAGCTACTTTTACTTTTACTTTACTATTTCCATTATCTGCAGGTTCTATACAGAAATGAGGGCGATATTCGAATCCTTAAAATACCTGGTTGTGACGATAAAATGTGCCCGCTGGACGCTTTCAGAAACTTCGTAGCACCACTGGTAACGGAAGATCCGGTAGCATTGTGTGGAAATTAGGACGATAGCAAATTAACAGTGAAACACCAAATTAACTATTGAAACGGGAATACGTAGCGCGTGATTGCATTAGTTATGTATTTGAATGTGATTTAATAACCGCTACAATACGCCATTAATAATCTGTGCCTGCTCTTATATATGTGTAAAAGAGTATTTATTTAAATTTAAGACCTGTTTTTTCCCTTCCCCTAAAATTATTTCAACGATTTTTTTCAAAATGAAGCCATTCTACGATAAATCGAAATGGAATAAAATTTAAATTAGGCGGGATTTGAGGGAATTTATTTAAAAATGCAGGCCGTCGAAGTTTAAAATTTTTGCCCATTTTCGTGAAAAGGGATTAATTTCTAAAACTACTAATCGCACCAAGCTCGTTCTTGTGATAGCTATTTTATTTTCGCGAGGCCTCGAAATTTACATTAGGTTTTAAGTCTATCCTGTACCTCGCCTGTGATTAAACTTCGTTCGAAGTCTATGTAAAATAAATCTTGAATACTATATTAAAAAGTACTTACAGTATTATCCAAATGTAACTGACGACAGGACAGACAAATGTCGAAGGAGTAATCACTATCTTTGTTGTTCCTTGTAAAAACGGTAACACCGGTATTGTTTTTATTGGTCTTTTGGTAGGTGTGTATTCAAATATAAAAAGACTGTATTGTGAGTTCACAACGAAGCTTTACATCTCTCATTCATTCCCTTTACAAGTGTTCACATCATCCAAAGAATAAAATACTTGTACAAACAAATATAACAATAAATTCGATCAACATTATCTCCAACTTCATAATTTTTTCCGTAATATAATTTCGGCTATAAAAATATTTTTAATCTTTCAATATTCGCATTTTGCTGTCATACTTCTCTTAAATAGCTTTTCATTTTAATTTCAGTATTATTGCCGAGGGCTTTGTTTACTCATTTAAAAAAATAGAGTGTACCAAAGTTCTGAAAGATTTAATCAAAGTTCAACTTTTCTTCGTATAGATTTTGCAAGTCCTCTTTCGATATATAATCCCACATATGGTTACATTCCTGTTCCGATGGAATTACGCCTTCCACCATTTTTACATATTTATCTAACGGACAGATCTCGTCATCGTTGAGCTTATAAGGAATCAATTCTTCCGTGATTCCAGTCCACTGAAGCATCTGGTAATAAACGAATAATTGTACATTAGAGGACAATTAATGCATATCAGTCATTAGAGTGAATTAAAAATAATAATAACGAAATTACATTTTTCTAAATTATAATCTATTGGAAATTAGGAACTAAACAGTTTCAAGATTAAAACCACAAGGGTAGTAATTCTATTGCAGTGGGGCACTCAGGATTTAATTTTGGGGGAGCCGAGTTGAACGGGTAAAAATATGTTTAATCTAAATTCAGTAAAATTCATTAAGTGATTATAATTTATTTAAAGAATAATATTCAGTTTCCTTTTCTTCCTACAACGCCCCTTCGTTGAGGGGGTGTCAGGACCCCTTGGACCCCCTCCCCCCCCCCCCTCCCTAAGTGCGCCACTGTTCTATTGTGATATACTATTATTAATAATTACCCTGACGAAGTGCTTGCCACTTTCGTTGCCCAATTTTTCTAATATAATCGCACACCCATAAGGTGGCAATACTGGCTCGGTGAGATTGTGCGCTCTCACGTATGCCGCGATATTTACTTCATGCCCACTATACAAATAAATCTTTCGTTTCCCGTCATTCCCCACGTGCCGCTTTATGTTATCAATGAACTTCTTCACGATCGTGCCACCGTTCAGCCGTCTCAGTGCCGGTGTGGAAGAACGAATTTCATATTCGAGGTCCACAACTTCTTGCATCTTTTTAAACACTTCTTCCGTGCACCATTCTGGAGTCCCGAGGTCCATGCTTCTCTGTAAAATTCTCTTAATAATCACAACGCAAACAAAGACACCGGGAAAATCTACATTTCAATGAAAAACATAAATTTTGCAATATTATTGTTAAAAAATTAGCTGAATATACCTGAGCTATCATCGCGTTATACAATTCATACACTTGATTCGTCCTAGTTACATTTAATCCTGTCTTCTCGGTAAGATAATTAAACAGATCTTTGTAGATCGAGACTTTTTTAAGCGTTTCTTCCGATTTTTTCGCTGCCTCCAAAGCTGCTGCATACCTGCAAAATAAATCAGCCGCCGTCAATCTAATTCATTAAAAGCATCGCGACTCATTCATTCTCTGTCGAAACCATCTTCCTTCGTTATTGTTACTTGCATCGTGGCTGTTTATTTTCATTCCCTGTGAACCTCTGTCGCCGTCGTTATTTCTAATCGCCTTGAATGGCAGAAAAATAAAAATGAAAGGTAGCTGAGAGTGGAAATACGCAGCTTGACACTTACACTGGAGAGAAATCTGGTTTCAATAGACTGTCTATTTTCTCCGGCGTATAGTGGGTCGGTATAGGCATCCACGATAAGCTTTCGTTCCATAATTGCGTGGGTGACGGGTGATAAAGTCCAGCCAAGACCAGTTGAAGGGACATTTTTGTTCGATCTATGTCCGAGCTGATCGCGTACACGTCCCTGGGATGATAAATATCTCCTAAGAATTCATCATAGCGTTCTCTTAGCATTTGGCCAATGCGATACTCTCTCATCTTGCCTTGCTGAAAACGATCGCCAGCCAATGTTGTTACATCTGCTGTTCACGCGCGTTTTATTCATATTTTCGTACTTACGTTCGTCATCTGTCCAAGACCCCACGGCTCGTAAGTCGATAAATCGTGTGTATCTTTCGGCCACAGCTCCTTTTCGCGGGGCGTTCGTTCTCCATGTCTAAGCAGCTGGTAAGATTTCAAAGATTTTATAAGAAAAGATACGCAAATTTCACACCAAATACATTGCACTGCAGTGGAGGAATTGGGGAGCACATAAAAATAATGCCGCAGATAATTTGATGCGACTTTTTGCATTGTATTGAGAATGTCTTAATTTATTGAAATTTTTTTCTGTAATTAATCGGTGAAAATGACAGTGGGGAGTCGTTGAAGTGGAGGCGTCAAAAAATTCATACAAAAACTTGTTGGTGGGACTTGTAGCACTTAAATCACTGGTCTGAAATAAGATACGCTGCCAGATTATTTAAGGGCATGAAATTACCTAGTGGATAGAACTTTGAAAATTACAAAAATGACATTTTTTTAAAAAATAGAAATTTGACAAAATTGAAAACACTTGAAATCTGAAGTCACTTTTTCCTTATGTTCTTCGTCTTTTCAAGGGCTTTAAAAAATAAAAATTGTAAAAACATTTCAAATGTTAGAGGTTCCTTCGCTGCATACAAGTATGTTCTTCGAAATAAAATTTTTTTTCAATCGAATCGCAAAATAACTTCTCGAGGTATTTGTCCCACCGGTTTGAAGAACACTGTTTCGAGAGAAACGCGTTTATAACTTCAGGAATTTTTCAAATTTCAAAAGATCCTTTTAAACACGTATTCCTAAAAGGTTGAAATGTCATTCGACAAATGAAATAAAAATATCTATTTTTTACCATTTTTAGACCGGAACCTCCCCTTAAACCCTCGGCAACTGTCTCCAAAATTGTTCTATACTTTCAATTTCCAATGTGTTTTAATTAAAAAATAAAAAATTACGCGTTGAAGCAAATACCGCTCAAGGAAATTTGATTGCCTATTCTAAAACGAATGGCGAACAAATTGATTAATTTCAAGTTAAATGTACTCACCACCTGCACCAACTCCACTCGGTATTCCGTTTTCGCAATTTGAAGAAGGGAACCTAGTACAAGAATGAAAATCGTTAAAGCTAATTTCCCGCGAGTCATGTTCAAAAAGCTGGACGCGAGAAACTATACTTGAAACGTTTGACTGTACGATCGTAACTGTAGGCTACTCTGAAGTGAAGTAATACCGAACGGTTACTTGTGACCTTTATCATTTCAGTTCCACGTAGGCTGAGCTGATGGAACTTACGTTTATCTACTCTGCACAATAATATAGACGAAATAAGAATGATGAATGAAAATATTGTGTTCGATACCTATCGCAACTGATAGAGACAATGTGCGAATGACGCGTACGTATTAATGAAGTACCAAGCCGGCAGAATCGAGGTAAACAAAAATGTAGATAAAACCTAGTTACGGTCAAACAATAAGTATGTGACACTCTCGGGTTAAAACGCTTTACAAGTGCGTGTGAAAGAAATATATACATGCGTAAATAAAAGTATATTTCTAAGTGTTACTTGAAATGTTTCGAATGTTCGAATACATTCGCGCCGGAACAAAGTTACACAACATCTTTAATTAAACACGGTATATGTTTGCAAGCGCACTACGTATATGCACTTAAAGTCCGCAGCACCACCTAGGCCTTGTGTTCAAGACTCAGAAATATATGTAATTATATAATCGTGTGCAGGAGCGATGCCAAACAAATGTAAGCGTAGAAAATAATAAAAAAAAAAAACTGGTCTACGGCGAATACATGGCACGATACACTTCGATTTTTACGCACTCATATCGGTCGTGAACTTTGTTCCTGGAGATACACTGAGATATCGCCGTAAGATAAATATAGTGAAAACCGTTTGGCAATTATTGTAGGATCTTGTTGACGCTAGCAGTGTTCTACTATGCCACTAATAAAATCCATGCGGCACTACGTAAGCAACGGTCGAATGAAGGAAAAAGTTCTTGTGGAAGGTTGCAGTCGCGTGCGTTAAGCGTTGAACGCTAAAAATTCTATAATTTAATGAGCGTGTTACGAAGATTGTAAACATAATTTGTTACATAAAAAAGTGTGTATGAATTTCGATGTTAAATTTTAGGCTAATAATTGACACGTCGATTGGCATCGGTTTAGTTTATGAGTGAAATATGATTTCGTCGCTAATCCGAAGACATTTTACGGATTTCAGTTTTAAGTGTTATAAATCTTCTGTTTCTTACAATTGTACGTAGTGCGCACATTTTTAATTTCAATTACAGTCTTTTACAAACGTTCAAGCGGTTTTTAAGTTTCCAATATACCACATCAAATTCAGAATTTATAGAGGATTATTTAAGCTATATGATTCACGAAGTCTGTACAATGATTTACTTGTAATTTGTTAAATACGAAGTATTTTATAACTCTGTGCTTTGGCGCGCTTTATTCGAATTAAACCTGTCACGTCGTTCACTGTCGCCCTCTTCTGGCCGTATTGTGAATCACGTCGGTTCAAATATCGCGTTTAATAAGTCGTATACATGTAGGTATTTACATATTTTTCACGTTGCAAGGAAAACTCAAAATTTTCTTTGTGTTAATAAGTTTCAGTTTCGGTTAAATGTATATAGTAATTAATTGTCGTTTCAATAACATTAACATCACCATTTCCGTTAGAAATCTACACCGGGAAATCACAGACATGCTTATTGGGAGCAATCTTCAAAAAAGTTTTATAAATAAACAGTTAAAAACATATGAAACAAAATGTGTAACAATCCTCAATTGTATTAAATCAACAAGAATAAGAATAGCGAGTCAAACTTTTCTTCATTTTCGTCAGGCAGAAATATTATATAGAGGTATCTTTTGAACTTTATTTATATCGATTTTCCAACATGTTCTATTAATTATTTGTATCATATAATTTACTTAAAAAAATCTGCATTTATTCTTGTGAATAAAATGCCATAAGTAATAATCGTTTTGAAATTTAGCGCGCTTTGTATACAGGGAACGAGATTTCTGCGCAGACGCCACCTGCTTGGCGATAGAGCGTAACGTTAGTAGAAAATAGAAATTCAAATAGTGCGCTTTACTTGCAATTAGTGTTGCGAATGAAGAACAAAATAATTAGGCCTTTTTGTACAATTAAGTATTACTTTTCTACGTGTAGTTCGTTAAAACCGTTTCGCAATTGTGAATTAGAAACTGGATATCAGGACCATGGACTTTTCTCCCGAAATGATACTGTGGAAGCTTGCTCCCGACGCGGTGATTATTAAGGTAAATTCATAGGCTATGTTTCTCTCAAATACATTTCACTTTCGTAAAATGTATTGCTTATTAAAAGCAATAAGTAATGCCATATCTTATTATAATTTTATATATTATTACGAATACCAAGTACTGCCATAAATTCTGCAAAGCAATATTCTTAAGCAGTCCAAAAGCTTCCATTAAACTCTAGCAGAAATATTGACCGTCTATTACAACTTCTATCCTCGGTATATTCAATTTACTATCAACTCATTTATTTAGATCAATTTTAGTAAAGAAAAGGTTGAACAAATTTCCATATGCAAGGTTTTCCTATATAAAGATTAATTATAATATATAAAATTATGCTATTTTGACAAACATTACTATATTGCATTCTGCTAAACTCATATTATGAAGTTTCTACGCTGTGTGTTCTAACTTCTACGTGTATTATTATTATTTGATTTAATTTTTATTTTTAAAATGGAAATACTTTTTAAAAAATATAACCGATAATCTACGAATTATATAAATTATAAAAAACGAGACAGCACACAGCATCTTAAAGATATCTTAAAGACATCTGAAAAGATGCCTGAAAAAAGATATCTGAAAGATATCCAAAGATCTTTAAGCACACATCTTAATTATATCTTAAAGATGTTTATAAAATATCTAAAGATGTCTTTGTTACAAATCAGGACTTTCAGATATTCAGACGTAAAACAACCGTAAATTGGACATCTTTAACATATCATGTGCTAGGTATCTGGGAAATTAATTTAATATTTTCAAAATAAATGATAAAAGGCGGAAACTAGTACGTGTGTGTTTAAAGTTTTTACATAAGTATTTAAACATGTTACGCTGTATGCGTACCTTGGGGAAATGTGAGAACTGGTAAGAACTGTTTTGTTGGTTCCTCTTCAAACACGCGGTAGTGTAGATTCCGTTCAAAAAGTCGCGCTTTACTGTTAACAATTTAAACATTAACGTGACTTTACTCGTACGAAGCAAGAGTAAAAAGGATATTATAAATCCGAATTGTGTAATTCCAATACACAATCTTTCTCACATATTAATTATTAAATCAGCTAAATATTTTTCTAACCTGCATTCCGGCATTACCCACAAACAAACGCATAGCGAAGACTTATTTCTTCTTTGAATCGCAACGATAAGATTCATACAATATTCATAAACAAGAGTAAAGATATGCATTGTTTCTCATATAACCTTGCACACTTATGCATGGAAACATAATTTCCGAGCGTGAGAAATATGAGGTTGGGAACATAATTTGTTTGTTTTACATTATCGCACGATAAGCATTAATCCACAAAAATGTCCTCAAAAAGAAAACCGGACACACAAGTGCCAGCTGAAGAAAGCGACTTGTTATCGATTAGACCACTTGGCGCTGGCCAGGAAGTGGGAAGATCATGTATTATGTTGGAGTTTAAGGGAAAGAAAATTATGTTAGACTGTGGTATTCATCCGGGTTTGTCCGGAATGGATGCGCTACCTTTCGTAGACTTAGTAGAAGCGGACGAAATCGATCTGCTTTTAATCTCTCACTTTCATTTGGACCACTGCGGGGCTTTGCCTTGGTTTCTGCAAAAGACCAGCTTTAAAGGACGATGCTTCATGACCCACGCCACCAAAGCCATCTATCGTTGGCTTCTATCTGACTACATCAAAGTAAGCAATATTGCTACGGAACAAATGTTATATACCGAGTCGGATCTTGAAACAAGTATGGATAAAATAGAGACGATTAACTTCCACGAAGAGAAGGACGTATTTGGGATAAAGTTTTGGGCGTATAACGCTGGGCACGTACTGGGCGCTGCTATGTTTATGATAGAAATAGCGGGTGTTAAAATCTTATATACCGGAGATTTCAGTCGACAAGAGGATAGACATTTAATGGCTGCTGAAATTCCAAACATTCACCCAGATGTTTTAATCACCGAATCTACTTACGGCACACACATACACGAAAAGAGAGAGGATCGCGAAGGAAGATTTACAAACCTGGTTCATGAAATTGTTAATAGAGGCGGAAGGTGCTTGATACCTGTGTTCGCTTTGGGTAGAGCGCAAGAGCTTCTCCTTATTTTAGACGAATACTGGAGCCAGCATCCTGAACTCCATGAAATTCCTATATATTACGCTTCTTCTCTGGCGAAGAAATGTATGGCTGTCTACCAGACTTACGTGAACGCGATGAATGACAAAATCAGAAGGCAAATAGCCATTAACAATCCTTTTGTATTCAAGCACATTTCTAACTTAAAAGGCATCGATCATTTCGAAGATATCGGACCATGCGTGGTGATGGCTTCGCCTGGTATGATGCAGAGTGGTCTGTCGAGGGAACTGTTCGAGTCCTGGTGTACGGATGCGAAGAACGGAGTTATAATAGCTGGTTACTGCGTAGAAGGAACATTGGCGAAGACTATTTTATCGGAGCCTGAAGAGATTACAACCATGTCTGGGCAAAAGTTACCGCTGAAAATGTCCGTCGACTACATATCATTCTCGGCACATACCGATTATCAACAGACTTCTGAGTTTATTCGTATTTTGAAGCCTCCACATGTTGTCCTTGTGCACGGGGAGCAAAATGAAATGGGAAGATTGAAAGCTGCTTTACAGCGAGAATACGAAGATGATCCTAGCACAACAATGGAAATACATAATCCTAGAAATACAGTCGCCGTGGAGTTGTACTTCCGAGGTGAAAAGACGGCCAAGGTAATGGGAACATTAGCGATGGAGACACCGAAGCCAGGGCAAACATTATCCGGAGTTTTAGTCAAGAGAAACTTCAATTATCACATGCTGGCGCCTTGCGACTTATCGAAATACACAGATATGAGTATGAGTCAAGTTGTTCAACGACAGAGCGTGTATTTCTCAGCATCGCTACCGGTATTAAAGCATCTTCTAATTCAGATCGCTGGAAATTTGGAAGTCGTTGACGATAAGAAATTGCGTGTTTTTAAGAACATTGATGTTACAATCGATGGAAAAATTGTTACTATGGAGTGGGTCGCGACGCCTGTAAACGATATGTACGCAGATTCAGTTCTGACTGCGATATTGCAGGCTGAGATGATGGACCAGCCGCCTAAAGTATTACCAGCACCTACAAAGATGGATAGGATGCATTTTAAGGAGTGCCTGATAGAGATGCTTCAGGAAATGTTTGGCGAGGATTCTGTTCCTAAAATTTTCAAGGGGGAGAAACTGTACGTGACGGTTGATGGGAAGAAAGCGCACATAGATTTATTGAATTTAGAAGTAACTAGCAAAGAAGACGAAACTTTACAGCAAATAGTACAAACGGCGGTATCAAAACTACATCAATCACTGGCGCCACCCTGTGATACCATTTGAGGAATATTTTTACAATTGTATGTGGTAAAACATTTGCTTATAGGATTATTATTACATACAATCATATAAGAATGTCGAATAACAGATATTTCTATTTATTGTACAATTTAATAGTATTACACAATTGATTTTATTCGTACATTTTCCTAAATAGAATAATTATATTGATAAATGGAAATGTAAAAAAATAAATTCCTACTTAAATATCTATCGTACAGTTAAGCTTTGTTTTTACCTGTATCTATACAGTAAAATTTAACGTAACAATCATGATTAATTAAAAGTAGTTTCAAGATAAAAAATATTTTTATACTTAAACATATAAAGTACATACCTAAGATGATTTTGTTCGATTCTGCGATGTATAATCATTAAATTAGATTATTTATACGATTTAAACGTGTAATTCATTAGTTTAGATCGTAATATAAAATAGTATAGTAACAAAGTGGTGTAAATATGTACAATATCACAATAAATGTATGCAAAAGCGCATGAAATTACGAATTCAATAAATAACATTTTAAGTAGTAAAAATTGTGAAACACGATTAATTGGAAAACTATGCTTTGAAAAGCACGTAGATGTAAAGTTGTGTATAAGTAGTTACTGTTAGTGAAGACACTAAATAGATTATTAGCATTAAAAATTAAATTCAGAAAGATCCCCCCATGCAGGTCCAACTTTGAGCTTTACGGGTAACGGCACTGCAAGTTGGCACACTTGCTCCATTGATTCTTTTACTATTATTGCGAATTGCCGTAGGTCATTGATATTTACCTAAAATAGGGAAATTTATATATTAAAACAAAATTTGCATTATTTTTATTACATTGAGAAACTTGAGAATTCCCACCTCGTACAATAGTTCATCGTGAAGCTGTAATACTAAATAGCCACCCCTTTGTAGCGCATCTCTGCTATTGCTCCTTAATTTACGCGTAGAATGAACAGTGGGCATAACGATCGGTGAAGTAGGAAATTCGAAACGTATCCTTTCTTCGATATTTACCATTGCTTTTTTCGCAATATCTGCTGCAGAGCCTTGAATTTTTGTGTTCACTGCTTGACGCTCTGCTTGTGCTATGGATACAAAAATTACAGTAATTCGTCCATAGGTATTTGGAAAAACTCTTGTATACTCTTGAGGGGAGTGCAAAAAGGGCAGTTGCCCCTTCCTGGTTTTTGTGAAAAAATCGTTTATTTTCAAAAACGGATCTTTATTCAGTTTATACTAAAAAAGTGAATATTTCTAAATTTTGGATTTAAATTTTTAATTAAATTGGCTCTACAAAATGAATTACTCGTTTTTTCGTTACTATATTTTTCTTCATCGTCACCCTAAAGTTGCCCCCTCCTGGAAAAAATGTCTACGGAGCCCTCGCTTGTGCATATATAGATTATAATAATGAAACTTACATTTCTCTCCCGAAATTGTACTGGTCAATCCAGGAAGCATTCTGCGTCTTTCTAAAAGCGTTGTTACATATCCATTCGTACGAGCTTCTTCTATCGCACCATTCAACCATTTAGATATACCTGGGTATGCATTCATAAAAGAGTCTAAAAATTCTCTGGCTTCAATCTCGTTTACAGATAAAGTTTCGGCTAGTGTCTTTACCCCCATACCATAGATCATTCCATAGCACAATTGCTTTGTATGTTGACGCATTTTATCGTCCACCTATCAATGAAACCGTACTAAAACGATTGAAATTTACTTTGAGAAATATACAACATTTTATGTGTTTCGCATACCTGATCTTCAGACACGTGATTCCAATTTGCTGCAATGTTTCTGAATATATCACCTGGCTTTCGCATAATGTCGCACAATGTTGCGTCTTTAGAAAAATGAGCTAATATCCTCAATTCCAGTTGACAGTAGTCTGCTGACAATATAATATTGCCTACCCCAGCTACAAACGCCATTCGTACACTTATTACAAAGCTGTTGTCTTCAGAATTAAAGTCCTTTGGTACATTTTGCAAATTCGGTTCGTGCATCGAGACTCTGCCAGTTAACGTGTTTGTAACACAGTTACTGTGAATGCGGGAGCTGTGTTGAGCCAGACTCAATATTGGATAAATAATCTAGAGTACAAGAATGTTTAATAAAATTCAATTTTGATGCCTTAATTTACTGTAGTTTAGTGTATTTTTGAAAAACTTAGCAAAGTTATTTGAACACTTCAATTTCCCCCTTTAATGTACCTACTTTCGATTGGGTTCCATTTAATTTACGCCACGAGATAACAAGATTCGATATTGGGTGATCGGACTGCCCCAATACAGCTTTATTAACGCTAACCTTTTTTCCTTTAAACAAACCTAGAACCTATGCAAATCAAAATTTGTCAATTAGATTAAAATAGTCACGAATAGAAACAAATTTCAAGAATATATTACAAACCTCGGCAACTTCTTTGGACGAGGAGAAATTGAATTTTTTCCCAGATAATACATATGCTCGCTCTTCCAACGATCTCATTTCTTCGCGAATAACTGAAGACAAGTCTCGTAATGACTTAAAAGATACCCCTAGACCAGTTAATTCCATGCTAGCTAGTGCAGTCACCGTTTTCATTTCAATATCTAAAGAGTGATTTAAGATTTAATTAAAATAAATGTGAAATTAGCAGATTAAAATTACATACGAACAAAGGTAACATATTACCTTTAAATGTGTACAGTAATGTTGGATTTAATTGTTTCAATTTATCTAACAGAGTGTCTGTTATGTACCATGTAAGTACAGCTTCTGCAGATGCTCTGAATTCTCCTGGTATTGTGCTTTTGATGTTCAATCCAGGTCCCGTGTCATAACACGCGCCTATTCGTTTCGTTATGAAACATCCTTGTGGAAAATATTCCTTTACCTATTCATAATTGAAACAATTCTTTAAATTGCAAATTTATTTCCTCTGTAAATATTGAAAGTTATGAATAAAACTGGGAAATGTACATTTCCATTACCATTTCGTTAAAATTTTTTTCATAAACGTTGCCATCGTATAACCAGTTTGCTACGGTTGGATCTAAAAACTTGCAAGTTGCAGAAATACCGCAGCAATTGTATAAGGTTTTAAATATCTCTTTAGTTGCGAAACATTTCACAGACAGAAGTGTGTTAGCAAGTACTTCTTTCAATAGCTTCATCTGCTCCCTGCCTGGAATTTTTAAATCTGAAAAGATAACGTTTTAGTAGTTCTTGAGAAGCAATGTCGATGTTAGTAGAATTTCAAATACCTTGCTCATTAGAGAAAGTAATATAATAAGCAATATTACTTTCCCAAGAAATAGCAGCCCCACATAATTTTTTATCAGCATAAACATAATTTTCTACTTTCTTGGATCTCTTTTTCCTTTCACTATTGGTGGAGCTAATTATTTTGGAGCCGATAGTATTCGCGTCGTTATCATACATTTCGCAATTTAGAGCTAGCGCGATATATCGTTTCTGCATTACTTCGCGCTTGAATAAATTAAATGTTCCTCTATCGCTTCCAACTTTTACAATATTTAACGTATTCCAATTAGTCGTTTCATTTATGTTGATCATACTGTTGGTCTGCTGGCAAGTTTCAAAAGTTTTTTGTACTTGTTTTAAACTAAGTTTAGACTTTTGCAAGAGTTTCTCGGACTTTATAGGTGTACCCTCGTCCGAATTTGAGATCACACTGTCTGTACTACAGTCGTTAGAAGTTAGTACACTTCTTGGAAGTATGTCCTTCAATTTTGGTTTAAATTTATATTTTTCTATGAGTATCGTTTCGGAAACCGGACTCGTATAATTTGTCGCATCATTCAGTACGCGATTGGGAACTTTTTGGGTGTACATCTTTCGGTTCTTTTCAGAATCTAATTTGCTTCGTATTCTGATACTTGCGGCAGGCGAATCCATGGGTTGCGAAGCAATAATAATGTCGTCTGAATCAGATTTGTTTGAATCAAATGACGCTCGACGATTACTGAAAGCGATTACATTCATCGCGGGTGATTTCTCAGTATATCTATCTTTAAATTTATGCTTCTGCGATATTTTTCGCAAATTATCAGAAGTAGTCACTGATTTTTCGAATATTGCAGGACACTTTCTTCTCACCTCTGGTGTTGAGTTACTTGTCCCAGGGTTTTCGACGATTTCTCCCATATTTGTGTTCTTTACGTTTCTAATATTGCGTTTAACTGGTACTTCTTCATTCTTTTCTTTAGTATTTTTATCACAAATTTGATTGAACTTTTCTGTTATTTTCTTTGATTCATTCCAAGAATCTTCTTTCCACGACAGTATGCTGTATTTCGCCTGTGAATTTGTGAAATTCAAAGGCGTCTTGTTTATATGTTTGTCTTTTATATTTTTCTCTGTTTGTGCTTCTGTATTAATGTTTTTACTTGTCTGAAGTTTCGTTTTCTCTTTATTCTCTGCGGCCGATTTATTTTCAGATAATACACTCTCCTCAAATTCCGAGAAATGCAAAGAATCAATGTTTTGCTCAAGGACATTTAAGATTTGAGTATCGAGATTTAAACTGTCATCAAATAAACTGGGGCTTCTCGAATCTCTTGGTTTCGTATCATTTTCAAAACTGATGGCTCGTGTGATCGCATTTATAGAAATCGACGATGCAGTATTTATTTCATTCGAGGTTCTACTTTTCTTAGTGGGAATGTTACTTGCTTTTTCAACATCCTCCACGTCATCTATAGAATGCTTCATAGTAAAATTTTTAGTTTCATTTTTTTGGCTGTCTTTGAAACTGAGTAAAGATACACTGTCTCTTCTTTTTTGGGAGTCATGTGCCATTTTTGGACTACTTTCCTCGAAGAAGTCAAGGGACAATTTTTCAATCGAGGAATTGTAAATTTCTGGAATATTTATTTGCAATAACTGATCAGTAAGTCTTACATTCTCATTCTTACTTTCTTGAGCTGCATTGTTAACCACATTGCTTTCAAAATTTTTATCATTTTCTACAATATTTGTATTAACTTCAGACTTTTCCAATGACTTATGATTTAATGACTCTTCTTCTTCATTTATGGAATTAGCACTTTTGGCATTAGTTGAGCAACTATTTTGTACGTTAATATCTACGTGAACTTTGCTTTGGGAATTGTTGTACGCAGAAACTTCAACATTTGTTAAGACATTTTTATGTTTCGAACTTAGCAATGTATCTTGCTGCGCTTGTGAACGCATTGCAACGTAAGATACATTTGCAGCAACAGATTGCTCATTTTGCTTCCACGACATGTCTTGCAATCTCAGTTCGTTCTGTAATTAAAAAAACAAGCTTACACAGTTTCAAAATAAGTAAAGAGCAATTACTGTTACCGATAATAACCCAGTACCTGGACTAACACTCTAGCCTCCTGTACCAACTGGGCAGCAGCTTCGTGTGGCGTTAAACCATCTTTCCCAGTAACGAATACTGTCCTCATTTTATTTCGTTTCACAGTTTCTGATTCGTGTTCGCCATCTTGTTCCTTTTCGCTGAAATATATTTTAAATAAAAGGTTGCATAAACTGCCGTTATTAGGAGAAATCTATAATAATGAAACCCTACCTTTCAAAAGGAAGTGCTTTGTAAAGTGCTCGTTCGACATCAAGTTCATTAGCGATAGCTAACTCTGCCACAGATGTGATTCCTTGCTTGTAAAGACTTCTTGCTCGTAGCCCATTTAACATTGGAAGACGTAGTAAATCCAATAATTCTCTACACACGCCAAACTGTAAACGGGTCTGGAATTGGGAAAGTAGTAATTCCATGCAGTCCCAACCCAGTTGTTTACAAAATTGGGTGACCATTCCTGTAGGTAGATTTAAAATGCAGCAACGAACTGTATAATACCTTTCTTATAATCGCTATAATATTACCAGCAAATGTAGAAGCAGACTGTTGCAAGCTTTGAAGAACTCCGCGACAGCAACCATATGTTTTACAAACTGTGTTGAGAGGAACTTCGCGTACCAAGTCGTGTAAAGCTAGCGCAGTATAGAATCTTCTATGTATACTAAGCTGAAGATAAAACATTTCATTTATTTAGTGCATACAGTTTTTAAATGTTTGAACGATCAAATATGTATTTAAAAAGATTTACTATTCTTCCTGGGCGTACGACGCCCTTAATAGCCGCTGTTAAGAATCGTTCTTCTACACCAACTAGTTGCCCAACTCTTCGTTCGCTTTCTGAAATGGTTTTCCACAATTCTAGAAAGGTCATCCAATCTATGGTTCCAATTTGGCTTCCAGAGCTGACAGGTGTTACTAAATATATAACGTGCAATTCTGTGTCCAACACGAAGCACCGCCTTGCTTTTTGAAGTTCTTCGAGCAAGAACAAACCGTCCCTAGGTGGTATAGAAGCAGCCAAGCACGCTTTACCGAAAGCCGTAGCTACCCATCTGTGCCCTTCTTCTGTCTTTTGCGATCTAGATAATGTTATAACACCCATAGAAATGCGGAATTATTAACATGAAACTTTGTGACTTCTACAGATATACGTACAGTAGGAATTCATTGTCTATTAAAAATTTGATTGCTTCGTTCGACGGGTTTTTTGGATTGTGCTCGTCACTTAAATGTATTAAAGTACATTTAGTGTACAATTCAAGATCCGATGGAGTGTACACAACTTCGCTAGCTATAGCTTCCAAAAACGCTCGAATTAAAGGTCCCGAGTCCTCGAGACAAGACCCAATCGGTTCTAACGCAGCTGATAGTAACGTTTCAGCTGCTTTTTGCTCGTTCGATTTGCATACGAGTATACTTTCACCTATGGAAATAATTTTGCGTTCAAACGTATCAAACTAAATTATCTTTCCTTCTAACTTTAACTCACCTGCCGTATCTTTTCCCATTCTACCTGCGCGCCCTATCATCTGTCTGTATGTAAGACAATCCAATATTTTACCACCGAACATTGGAGATCTGACAATTACCCTTCTTGCTGGTAAATTCACTCCGCTACTTAAAGTTGACGTTGCGACAAGAACTCTCAAAGATCCTGATCTAAAATAATCAACATTCAATGGTAGTCTCTTTTTCAGTGCTCGCAGTAGAAAGAAAAATAAGTACCGGAAAGATCCTTCTATAATATCCCGCTCATCCATGGTAAGACCAGCGTGATGAAAAGCGGTTCCGAATGAAACAGTGTTTTTTAGCACACTGTCTAAACCAATCGGGCTGCGTTTTAATTGCTCCAATGTTTCCGAGATTAATGTAGAATCTAATTGTTGCCTTAAGGTCTTGCCGACCGTTGTATCTTCTCGGCCTAAACGTTAGGATACTTGCGTTTAATTATACGTAACATTTTTATACTTAAACTTCGTTAGTCGTGTTATCAAACAAACCTAGCTTGAAAAATGCGGCTGCTATTTGTTCAGCTAATTTTTCACACCAATTTTTCGTTGGACAAAAGATCAACACACTGTGTCCGTCGGATATTGTTTCAATGCACAGATGAAGGATATCATCTGCATTCATACTTAATTCTGGCATTGATGTTAGAGTCCTGATAAGACACAATTTATTATCATAAATATTTTTACCGATCTAAAATCAAAAAGTAGTTTTTTCGTCGATCTCGATTGTAAACCATATAAATCTTGGATGTTTATTAAAGTACCTTGCACTGTTCATTTAAAGGCACTGGCCTAAATTCTGTCTTATACAATTCAGCATCCAACCACTCAGCTAAGAGAGATAAATTTGGAAGCGTAGCAGACATACCAATCAGTTGTATATTAACATTTTCGTCTCTGTTATAGAACAAGATAAGATTATACAGAAGTTCTATTTCATTAGCATAATGACAAGTTACGATAAATAATATAAGTAATGGTAAATGACTTTCAATTACCTAAGAGTCATATACTTCAATTTAGTCAAAAGTAACTCTAGAAGATATCCTCGATTCGGATCGCCGACAAGGTGCAATTCATCGATCACCACAGCTCCCAAATTGATTAACTCATTTTCTTCCATTAAACGGTTCACTAAGGAATTGGCTTTCTCAATAGTTGCTATCGCAACTTGAGTAACTGCAAATCCTCCACGGGGTGCAACACCACCCATAAATCCTTCGACTCTAATGCCACTATCCGATAACAGATCCTATCAAGTTACGCATATAAATTTACAGCTTAGAAAATTTCGTACATTCAAATGCTCGTCGGTAGAATCAAATCTTACCTGAAAGTAATACATTTTCTCTCTCACAACAGATACAAATGGTAGAATGAAAATCACTTTTTTCTGTCTTTCTAATACTGTTTTTATCATGAGAATCTCTGCCACTAACGTTTTCCCTGCTGACGTCGGAGCAGAGTATACAAGATTGCGTTTCTCTTCCATGACTTTATGATTCGACAAACATTCTACTTGCCAGGCAAACATCTCTTTTATTCCCCTTGCCTCATACTTCTGAAATATTAATTATTGTTCTTCAGTGGGACAATTTTAAATTAAGAATGCTTGGAATTCGTTTAAATCTTCTTGAAACGAAAGTATGGACTATGTAAATATATTACCTGAAGAATATTTGGTGGTAAATTCCAAGAAGCTAATTTGCATTGGTCTTGAGTACCAATAGTAGAAATAGATGCAGATATCTTTGAAGATTTCTCAGCATTGCTCAATGCAACACTGCTGTTAAACAATTTTAGGCGAGTTGCATCGTTTGTTATATTAGTCGTAGCGTTACTTCTGATATTACTGTCATCAGTGTGCGAGACAGATAATTCAGGTTTATTACACTGTTTTGACAATGTATTTGTATTACACGAAAGATCGGTATTTGTGTAATTGACATTTTCTTTTTCTTTCTGAGATAAACCACAGTTCCTCTTTAAGGAAGCAATGCTTCTAATCTTTGATTTATTTGATATATTAATTTTGTTCTTAACAATTGACTTTGTGATAGTATTTTTCTTAAGTTCCCTGAGTTCTGAGTTATCCTGATTTGAACTAGCTTTCGTGTTCATTGAACTATGCGATACACCATCTTTTTTTGACAATGCGTGTTTATCAATATCATTTGACTTATTTGCTACCTTCGCAAGAAATGTACTATCTTTAAAATACTTTCCTATATCACTGTCATTACAAACAATATCCATATTTTTAATCTCTGCTTGAATACAGGCGGATAAAGTGTCATCCCCGAAGGATGGTATTTTGTTAAGAGATTGCATTTTGTTAGTTCTATTTTATTTGAATAGACCAGTATTTTGAAACTATTCAAGATGTGGCATGAAAGAATTGCGTAACTCATAGTTCACTTCGCAATCGAAACTTTCATATGATATATATTCATGATTTCAGAGTACAATAAATATTTCTCTATAATTCTTGATCTCAATTTATTTCATTTAAACAATTATATTAAATCCATATTTACAAATCAAATAATTAAATATACATGATCAAAATTCATTGTTCGAATATCAGTGAAATAATTGTATAAATATAAATTCCATTTATGTACAAAATTAATAATTCGCTTTTGGAGCAAGTGTCAAGTGCTCCATTTTTTTTTTCTGAATTAAGCGTGTATAATAAGCAGCTTGTGTAATGTATAAGGACAAGCGAACACTTCAGTTTTCATATTTATATTATTTTTCCCATTGTATAATTTTAAGTGTCAATTATCATCATTGTCAAACATAAAATTTAAAAATCACGTGGTTAACGTCTAACTCAGCATGGTTGCCATGATAGCGTCCTTCCAGAGGGGTGCACTTTCCATATATTTTTGTTGGCAGAATCAGCACCCTCTTGCGAACTGTGCCTCTAATTAAATCATACAAAGCGGCAAAATTGAAATCTTGAATTATGGTATTGGTTGCAAGGGAACATATGGAACCCAGTCACGCCGATTTTAATGGGGTTTTGTAAGAAGTAGTTATCATAAAATTCTTTGATATATATATTTTAGTGTCCACAAGTATCCACAAGTGTCATTGACTAACTAAAGACAAAAGAATTAATGAAATAACGTTAGCCCCGCTTAGGACCACAATTCACTTTTTCTTGTATAGACAACTAAGACTGTACAAATGTTTATTTTGCGGTTTTATTTATGCTTGTATACTCGTGACTTGTTTAAAGTGTGAGTTTGACATAGGCTTTCGCTACGCTAGGCTGTGACTCGGTTTGTCAACGACTAATGCGGATTTCTCTCCGAAAATCCATTTCGGGGATCAAGACACTATGGCGCTCAAAAATGATATTTCTTCAAAGCTCTTGCAAGCTATAAATTGCAAGATGACAAATTGTTTTGTTAGTATTTTGCGCGTAGTAGAACCCTTTCACGTATCGTACACCGAAAAGTATTACAAATTGACGCTGTTGCTGACATTCCCGCAAGTTTCTAATGCACTGTTTAATCATTCTAGCGAAGTAATAATAATTGGATTCTATTTGCCCCGAGTATTAGTTCACCGTCGACATTGAAGTTTATAGTAAAATCTAATTCTTATAAGCCACGCAGAAAGTTACATGATGCATGAGTGTCGTGGGGTGCATGGATGCAACTGGAAATCGAGCATTCTTTAATTTCAGAATCATACGGGATGCTTAATGTGTAGAATACGAGTTATATTTCTGAAGTTGAACTCTTTCGTGTAAGATGTTTCAAATTTTCCCTCTTAACAGTAATTACATCCGAGTCATTAGATTCTCTTAATAAGGCGCTTATAGAAGGCATTAATTTGGTATAGTAACTAACAATGACAATCATTGTTGATGGGACACAAGTATCGAGATTATATATTATAATACCAAATTTGAAATGAATCGGATAATATTTGTAGAAGTTATGAAACATTTATTGCAAAGATGTACTGAAACAGGGTCACAAAAGTATTCGAACGGCATTCTAAAATAATTGAAAAACTAGTGCACAGCATGCGACAAATGAATTAATCTAAAATAAGGTGCATATAATTAATGCGGTTCGAATATTTTTGTGACTCTGTTGCAGTATCTACATCTCTGTAATAAATGTTTCATAACTTCTAAAAATATTATTTGATTCATTTCAAATTTGGTATATATAATCTCGATACCTGTGTCTTATAGTAGTTACAACATTACTTTTAGAACTTAAGTCTAACATGTATATTTTTATTGTTTTACAGTTTTAATAGCGAGCGTTCGAATACTTTCGTGGCTCACTGTATACAGAATGAATATTCATTTTATGTACCAATGCTAACACAGTATTGGTATCGCGACATTCTCGAATGTATCGCGAAACTTGTAAAAAATTTTGCAATAAGAAAGTGTATATCACGCATGTAATTTTCGAATATATACTTTCTAAGCCATCTGTGTTAAGTTTCACAAGCTTAATTAAAGTACACTCCTGTATGTAGATGCTAGATATTTTATAATCGAAGGAAACATATCACGCGTAATATTTCTATTTTACTGTTAGCAGAACGTGTGCGTAGAAAAAACTTTTGTTATGACTGAACGATGCTACCTTTGGGAGTCACCTCTGTTTACACGGCTCGGCGACGATATCCCAACACTTCAGTAATACGTACGTGTGTATTGCGTCGTGAGTCCTGACGCATGCCTGCTCTCCCCCCACCAAAGCTAATATTCGCGAGGTACAGCGACGCGGCGCGGGGGTCATTCGTTCCGTGGACGTCGTTGAGTAAAGACGCTTTGATAGCTAGCTGCGTATTTAAATGGTACGCGTACATTATCTATCGTCTTATACTTCCTTCTCATCATTATTAGTCTTCTTCTTTACTGTCTATCGTCACTTGCTGCTACCATTAATACCGAAATTGATTAAATATCGCGAGAAAACCGTTAGATGTTCGTCGCGTATTCCCTTCGTTGCCTTACCGATATATCTGCACATTTAGTGCACACATATCGTGTCTCGGTATTCAATTACATCCCTTTTCGGGCATATTTCAAGTTTATTTGTTGTTTAATTGCCTTACGAATGTTTTAATGCTTTTCTTTCAAACTTGTATCGTTAGGTTACAGGCGTTGAGGCGGGAATCGAAAGCAAAGGGCAGACAACGCCATGACACTTGCTGGTTAATTTGAACGATGCTTGGATGGCGTCTGGTCATTCCTTGGAAAAGGAGATATCACTACGTTTGGTATACGTATTTTACTCGTTATTTTATTGAATCATTGTTGGCTGTGAGGGTGATGGGTAACTTTGCTGTCGTTTAATATCGGGATGAAATAGGAAAAGATTGAATTATGATAAATTGAATAATTTTAATCAGATTTGTTTAAAATTTTTAAAATGGCGTCGGCAGATGTTTACGAAATATTTGTATGATCGAATTCTATTGCATTTCGGTCGCGTTTACATAAAATTCAACGATATTTCAATGATTTTTAAGAATCTATCTCTATGAAACTGTTGGAATTGCATTTACCTTCGGTTTTGGATGCAAGTTTTGTTCTTTATGTACAGAAACTGCGTAGTTGATCAAGGACATGCTATTCAAGCATGAACATTGACGAATTTTGATTCTTGCCATGAATTTTGGATATTTATAAAGATCGTGATATATTTTAAAGTATTATTCGAATAACACGAACGTGCTTACAACTTTAATGACGAAAGCCACTACTATGATTCATTTAAATGTAATAATTATTTCTGAAGTAGTATATTTTGGATAATATCGTGTGATATGAAAAGCTGCTCGTATCGAGCGAGCATTCTGTATTTTCGCATCACACCTTGTATTCTAAATAACAAGGAGCGAAAGTCCCTTGGCTGGTTCCAAGAAAAACAATATTTTCTCGTGACAAACCCTCGATCAAACCACACCCACCCCACCCTCCTATCCTACTTATTTTTCAGAGATTGTGACCGCGTGCAATGCGGCCAAATAGAGTCAGTGTTTATGACGTACGAAGTTTTTCGTTTTGAAGAGCACAGTTGCTCATTGTAGAGCGTTGTTAACAATGTCGGGATACGCGAGGATAGAGTCAGTGTTTTTTACGCAATTTATATTCTTTCACGAGCGTCGCGGCTCTCATCTTCGTATCGTGAGACTAGAATCTTTCCGGCGCGTTGATAGTCTACTATTTCTTTTTTTTTTTACTTTTGAAAGCGAAAGTCGTTGTCGGAAATTAGAGGCAGTCCGTCAGCTGAAGAGGAGATTTGTGCGCTGAATATTAATGGAAAGATGTAAGTATCTATGCATTTCATTAAATTCCTTTTAAGTAGAGTTCATTCTTCAATATTTTAGAAAGAAAAAAGTTAAAAAAATTTAGAAAAATTAATTTTTAAAATAGACTCACCAAGCAATTCTTTATCAGAGTTCAAACAATCGTAACTTTGGAAACAAATTGTAATCGTGTTCTGTTCCTTCGTTCCAGTCTGGGCGCAGCTGAGCAGCCTGACGACTTCTTCTGAGCAGCCTGATGACTTCTGAGGAGCTCGATGACTTCCCCTGAGTAGTAGCAGAGGTGTTGGCGTCTCCGTCACCGGGGCACAGCGAAATGTGAGTGCGCATGCATTATGGTTCCTCTGGTCACTCAATCATGTCGTAGGACGTTTGGTCCGAATCGACACGAGTGACCGGTTGTATACGTGCTTTGGCGAGCATAATGACCGCGGGTATGGTAACTATGTCCGTGAATTGTAACATTTTGGCTGTGTATGTATTTATTAGACGAGGGCTAGGGTCTTCTTGTACACCGCGTCTTTTCAATAGAATCAAATTATAATCATAATTTCCAAGATAAACGGTTCCTAACGCGAATGTTTATCATTGATCATACATTGATGTAGATACTTATTAAATAATGCACATAAAGGTGCATAGCACCTCAGAAGGTATTGGTATGAATATCAATACGGCTGAATGCTAATTTTTATGTAGCGAAGAAGTTTGATACTCCCAGACTCTACAGCTACGATCATTTTTATTTAATATGTAGAGGAAAAATCGGATGCCCTCCGATTTCGTCATTGCGACGATTATAATGACTTGAATTCCTTTTATTTTTCTGATACTACGTGTTCAAAAGTAACTTGATTTCTAAATGATGATAATAGACATAAAAGTGTAATTCCTTTCTTATAAAGGTCACTCGTTTGCATACACAATAGAATAATTAATTTCCATGTGCAAGAAGACAATTGAGGGTGGGCAATTTTCAGATTCAAAGTAATTAGCATGAGAACATACTTTCTTGATTTATGAAATTTACTTTGACGATGGAATCGCTCGTTTTAAATTCTTAAAGTAAATTCTTGATGATTTAGAGTAATTTTCTTAAATAATTCAATTTTAGAGTCTTTTTTTCTTGCTAATTAAATGTCGAGTAGAGTGATTTTTCTTAATGATGCAATCTAAAGTAGAGTCCTTTTTTATTTATCAAACTTTAAACTATTCACAAGTTGAAAGTCGAGTCACTTTGCTTAATAATGTAAAATGAAAGAATACTAGTGTGTGCTAGACACTATACAGACTAATCATATTTTCTAGTTGAGGATTTTCAGGATATCTTTCCGTACCTATTGCCTTTTAACTCATCCACGTGCCCATGCGCTACTTGGGTGGGTGAAGGCAATGGGGCACGATGACTTTCGTTAATAAATAATTAAATTTTGGCGGCTGGCATGGCGTTAGTGTATCGTGCACGTCGCATTTTCCACCTATGTGTGTTTGTGTGGTTAGGCGGTGGAATTTGCGTCGGTGAAAGATTCTCATCAAAGATCATGTTAACGAAACTATAACATTACATTATTATTCATGATAATAACGATACCAATGTATCATATTCCTTGCTGCACACGATGATCATTCTAGTAAATAATCTTGGAATATGAAACTTAATCAATCTCGTACAATTAAACGAGAAAGTAATAACGATTGCTGTATGTACCTAATACGTACAATGCGCATTATCGAGTAATCCATTGCTTGAAATCGAAAATAATTAATTTCTATGTAAATCATACTTACACGCAATGGTCACTGCCTTTGCCAGCCGATTTCAGTGAAAACTGGTACGTACTTGTTAGAGTGTGATTGTGGCCAAGCTCGGGTGACGGAGTCGTCCCGGGACGGTCTCTCTAGTGTAGGCTTTTGCACCCGGGCGGCGATGCTTGAGAATCGTGGAGTGGGTTGACTGATGATTGTGTTTGAGAGACTGTTTTGCCATTTTTTAAATATAGGTGTTGTGTAGGGTAGGTAACTTACCTTCTGGTACGAATGTGTGACTTAAATATAAGTAGGTAGGTCCGGGGCAGGTCGTCGTATTCTCTGATGTTCCCCCGCGCAATATTCCCCCGCGCGATGACCTGCTTTCAGGAAATTTGTGAGAAAAGTCGACGGCCAGACTAGCGCGAGTGGGGTATGCCCTCGCTTCTAGCCTCCCTATGTCGACTTTTTGACGCCAGTGAGACATTGCACAATGTCGCTGGTCGCGGTCGGAACTTTCAGAAGGACGGACAACCCGAAGCAAGAAGTGACCAAAGAGCCGAATATAGCCCGGCCAGAAAAAAGGCCACATCATGTGGGCTACGAAGAATGGTCCTGCATTCTCGGGTGCAGGGTCGTTCTTCTAAGGTATTACTTTGTCATTATGCTCGCCGGTAGTTGTAGTAGTAGTAGTAGTTTGGTTGGCCATAGGCTGACCCATCGACACCCCCTCTCCTGAAATTCAGCACACCGCGTTTTCAATTAGGGTTGCGAAGAAGATTACGGGCCAGTTAGTGTTGCGACTAAATGTTGATTACGGTTTGAATTAGCGTTGCGAATCGAGTATTCCCCGCGTTTGGTTCCAGCATATAGCGTTGCGAATGAATGTCGAGCGTGGCTGCTTGTAGTGTTCCGCAAAAAGAGTCGCGATTGTTTTTGAGATTGTTTGGTTCATTTTATTACTTTTGATTCGTGGTACGCTTTTTATTAGAGTTGCGATGCGACTGATGCGTTTTTTTAATTACTCGTCCTAGTTTGATACTTAATATTTTTTGAGTTAGTGTTGCGATGATGACTGATCGCGTTTGTAATTAGAGTTGCGACCCCAATGCCCCGAAACTGTCCTGGGACATGTCCGAAGACATGTTCCTGGGAAAAAGGAGTCCCGAGCAGCTGGCTTTGCTGCACATGGGACCCCACACAGCTTTCAAGAAGGCTGCAGCGAATTAAAGTTAGAGTTGCGTATTGCGAGACACAGGTGCACTGAATTTTTTTTAGAGTTGCGAAAAATGAAACCACCCACGTGGTGGTTTTCGGTAGCTTTTTATATTTGTTAGAGTAGTGTAGCTCCTTGGGAGCTTTTTCGTTTGCTATTCGGGATTTGTATTGAGTATAGTAGAATTTTCAGTAATGAAGCACCATCCGGGAATTTTGAAGTTGTTTGAGAAATTAGTGTTGCGAGTAGTCCAAAGTCCTAGTGAACTATGTTCGGGAGTTGATTTTAATCTGTAATAAGTTAGCGTTGCGAAAGAAAGAAACGGTCCACTCACGGTTTTCTTGCATTAATGGGTGGACAATTATCAGCTTGCCCTGCTTTGAAAAGTAGAAGTAGCTATTCCTCATTAGCGTTGCTGATTTTTGCATAGTAACTTCGCCAATCGTTGTATGTATTTATTTTCAGATTGATAAGAAATGTAGTTTTTTATTTTTATAAATTTTCAATATTCCTTTGCATTGATCAAAATTCACCCGCGATTATTGGTTAATTTGATGATGTTGAAACGAAATATGCACTGAAAACGTAGGTAAATGCAATTCGGCACTTTATATTGATAGTAAATTTTCAATATTAACGCGTGCTCGTTGTTGCTACTTTCTGTATCAAAGTAACTTCGATTACTGCGCAGTAAAGTGCAATTATTCCAATCTTGAACATTTGCATAAATGTTTTTGATTATTCTATATTATGATTGATCGTCGAGTCATTCATACATAAACCTTGAAGATGCCAATTAATGAGAAACTAGAAGGAAATTATTAAGTTGCTGTAACAAAGCACTCAAAGTGCTTAATATTATGAATAACAATTGCTTCGCAATGAAATGTAATATCATTAGTAGCTTCTTTTTCATGAATTGCTAAAGTTTTGATTTCCTACTTTGTCTGCTGACAATGAAGCAGTACTTTTTAATCTTTTCCTTCTTTCATCTTAATACCAAATCGATATTCCATATTGAGTTTTGGCCTGTAGCTTCAAATATGATATTTCAATATTTGGGCAATAGTGATTCCATGAAAGGACTATATGGCTCGGTCCTAGGCCATGTTACAGAAGTGACTGATCTTGGGGTTTCTATAACCCCATGCTTGGACTTTAGGAATCATTATGCCAACATTACCAGCAAAGCATTTAGAACATTGGGCTTTGTGAAAAGATTCTCGGGACATTTTAAGAACAAGGAAACTCTGAGACTTCTATACACTTCCCTCGTTAGACCGCATGTTGAGTATGCCTCGGTTATTTGGAATCCTGTGCACAATAAGAAGTATATCAAACTCCTTGAAAGCGTCCAACACAGGTTCTTAAGATTTGCAGCGCGTATTTCGGGGTGCCCTATGAATATTACAGATCACGATTATCGGCCTATTCTTCAAATCCTCAACCTCAAAATCATTAATAATTCCATTGACTGTCCGGAGTTGCTTGGTTCGCTCAAATTCAATGCACCATTAAGACCATTGAGGACGGTTTCTTTATTGGTGCCAGGACTTCTTACTCACAAATGTAGTGTTACGAACCCGATTAACCGATGTATGTCTGAGGCGAATATACATCTTGGGGAATGTGATCTTTTTTATGGATCAATTATTACATTCCGTAATTCTCTATATAGACAATTGAGTGGCCTTCTCCGCACATAGTACATATTTACATATTGCTGCAGTGCGCTATTCAGCGTAATATTACCACAATTTACTGTATGCACTAAAGGGTTATACCTGCTGATTACAATAAAATAATAATAATAATAATAAAATAATAATATCTGTTGAAATTACATTACTTAATCGAGATAGATTGTAGGCATTAATTCACTGAGAAAGTTTCTGTTGCAGAAATATTATGTGTGAACAATATTCCAACAAGATGATTTCAGGTTCATCATCCATGAGAAATCAAACCTCAAGGAATTTTTTTTAAACACATGACAATTTCAGATTTTTATTAGGCCGGTCATTATTTAAATTTAAGTAGATATGTATATGGTTAGGTAAGACGTTTAGTGGCCACATAGAATTAAGTAGTTTTTAAGGAAAAAGGTTAATACTGCAGTGTTTAACTAAATATAAGTAGCAATTATTAAATACGAGCGCTCGTATACGTAGGAATTATTAGTATTTAAGTATACATAGCAAATATGCACTGGCATATTTCCTATTAATGAATAGGGAATATTTTTTCTTTGGTTCATTCCCAATTAGTGAATAATTATCATGGTAGACATATACCAGAGAGTTCATAAAATTTTAAATGAAAGAAACAAAGAAATGTTTTCAATTCTGCTTAGCTTCATCGCGATAGCTTTTTACAGAAGGACTCCCTCTGTTGCCCGCTTGTGGAGCGATCGAGGATCGTTTTGCAACCTTGCATCAGGGGGATCTATGGAAATGAAAATAAAATTTTGCATAAAGGAGGGCGGATGGGCTGCGGTTAGGGTGGGTCTCCACTTGCAGCGCCTCCACGCGGTGAGACCTGGGCAATCTGTATTATTTGAAGCGTAATTACTAATCGTATCACAAGTAACATTGTAATACAATTATTAATTACGTGACAAGTAAAACTAGCCGATTGGCTGTGATCATCTATCTTCGTCAATCTCTATTCCATCCGTCCAGATTCGATTCTAAATATTTCTCCTACAATTACATTTTATTTCTTCAATAATATTAAAAAAAAGACTCCAATAGCAATCTTGGTGGAAACTTTGTTTCCATTCATGGAATAAACCATATGGTATTTTTAAGGAAATACCATAGATATTTGGAATTGCAAGTTTGGAATTTGGATAGGAATATATAAAAGGTATTTCTGAATTATAATACAGTTTGTTTCAAGTTTCTCGCGGCCTTTACAACAAAGTATAAGTCATAACACTATAAATTTTAATTTTAATTCCTACCACTCGGAGCATTGTAATCTTATTTTAGATCGAGTCGATAACGTTGAGTGTGACTCGGAAATGGTAAGGCGGCTCGCGAGCTCCCCGAGCGTGTGACGCAAAATTACATTGCGTGATACGTCTATCCTATACTTCGTCGATGATACCGCCCTTAGATTATAAATGTTTTTGATAACATTTCATTTTAATTCCTACTACTCGTAGCATTGTAATCTTATTTTAGACTGAATCGATAACGTTGGGTGTGACATGAAAATGGCAAGGGGACTCGCGAGCACTCGCGAGCCTCCCAATGTGTGACACAAAATTACATTGCGTGATGCTAGGTCTATCCTATACCTGATCGATGATATACCTGAAGGTCCATAAGTTGAAAGATCTTTTTTTTTTGATTTGGTGGAAATCCCCACGGATACCCCTAACCCTCGGGGGAGGATCAGGGGTTATGTGGGACTCGAACCCACTAAGTTGAAAGATCTACTTATTCTATACCTCGTCTGTGATAATATCCTTGGAACTAAGAAATTGGGCCATCTGTCGGCGAGTGTTCGAACGTATTTCGAATGGTGCAATGGGTAATGCAACATATAAATAAAGTAAAAAATTACATTTTTATACTAAAAGTTCAAAATGTAGAAATTATTATAAACGATCAGTTGTGTCGTATTTTTAACATAAATATACATGTCATCTTTTGATAAAGATATTTTTAACAAAGATTCGTTCAGAAGGACATAGATATAAATTCACAATTTTGGAATCTAAAAAATACGTATAATCTATATAAATAAAAAATGTAAATGTTCGTTTGTAAATCTTAAATCTCCGAAAGTTCTTCATCGATTGCTTTGAAATTTTGACACAACGTTGCATTCCAATACGCGCGTGTTTTTATATACCTATATTATATAGATGTCACATCTGTGATAGGTAAAAACATTTAACATGCTTTTTAACCAGACTGAGCCACAGCAACGCGTGGCCGGGTACAGCTAGTATTATAATATAAAATTAAAGAGCAGTCTATTATTAAATTGCAATGATAACATTATAATATTTGTGAATGAGAACGCAAACGAATAATAAAAAGGTCCATGTGGATGAGCGTAATTAATATGCAGAAAGATGTCCCACTAGTCGTCCTCCTTAATTATGAAAAAGCATTGCTATTTTCACCAAAGTAAGACGATTTCTAAAGTGAGTAGGAAAAGAAAGAACATTTACATCGAACGATACGATCATCACGATTAAAAATATTTCAAGATGATCAATGACACTTCTAATTCTACGGCCAATTCTAATTTCACAGTCGAGTAGGAATATGGAAATGGGATGCTCGTTCGTCTTTTACACTTGACAAATTTTCTAACAGGAAATATGAGATATCAAATATTCAATCGGAAATTGAGATCCAGGCGCGTTGATCGGTCGGGCATTTATCAAAATCAACGATTCTATCGCGTACCTTAACACTTTGGCACGTGAATCTTCCGCATAACTGAATCCTTCCAGGCGGCTCTTCACCGATTTCCCGGCGCGATGCGTTTCTCTGGGAGCGTGATAGGCAGGCAATAATGAAATAGTCGGTCAATCAAGTTGTAACTGACAGTCGTTTAAATTTTATAAGCGAAGAGCTGCCACGTATACAGGTATAATTATATCAGGTGTAATGTCGTGAAATATTTTTTCCCGACATTGACTAGTAGGGTTTAAGTATTTATCCTGTTTCCTTGATTAGCTTATTAACTGTCAAATGAAAGCAAATAAGTGCCATGGAAATACGCATCCTTTTGTTAATCAGGCAATCTTGTTACGAGACGGCCAGTTCAAGTATTATATAGTGGTATTTGCAATTGTAATGCTTGAAAATACCATTATTTTTATGATTAAAAAGAGATCGTATTCAGGAAAGTATGCATATGTATGTATTAATAAGGGATATATTTTCAAAGTTGTAGCCATTCACTGCCAACTATTTTCCCCACATAGTATCACATCAATTTTATAAATACAGGCATCACAGTTCTTCGATGTGGCATTAAGAACAGTGGCTAAATTTTTGAGAGTGAAAGGACACCATTTTGAAAACTTAATACCCACAGTAATTTCGAAACGATGAAGTATTCGATTTAATATACATATTTCGTCTTAGCTGTTAGTATCTATCCTTTCTAAAATATCTTTCGTCATATATCTCTACCTATGGAAAAAGAAGCCTGTTTTAGATCAATATTATTATAATCGAAGATTATTTAAAAGTACACATTTTTATTTAAAAAAAACTAAGGATGCCCCACTTCTACCCTCAAGGACCTATATGCATAGCGTGTGTGTGTGATCGATTATTCCATAATCGACAATTTTATATTGTTATCTTCACCGTACGGGTCGATATTAACAATTACTAAATCCCCCAAATCATAAAAAACGCATCAAATATTCATAAAAATATTCAATACTTCTGTCACATCAGGAAATCAGAAAATTACGTGTTGCAGTACACATATACACCTACATATAAAATATTGCAAGAATAACACAGCGAAAAGACAATCCTTTCCACCCCATTGAAAATATTTATTCCCGAATTTATTCAATAGTTATCCACCTTATTATTAGTATTCGGAAAATATTTTTGTGTGATTGTTAACTAGATACTTAGGCATACAGTGTCCAACATCTAGTTTAAAATACATTGTCAATTACGATGTTATGAAAATATTGTTACCTAGGACGTACATAGATCTAGGGGTGCTACGATAAATATTCCCCGGATTGTACAAATCAAAGTACCCTAAAAGAAAAACTTTTAAAGATATTTCTTGTTCCCTTCTACTCGAAACTCCATCGTCGAGTTTCGATCCTGTGGCAATGATCTCCCCGCGGACGGTCCTGGTCCGCGTGCACGTCGAACAGGGCGAACAGCGACGAGGGTTTAATTCGATGATGAAACGCATCGTTGAAGCACGCTCGGTATCGCAGCGTGATGGTCCCGCGCGGAGTGTGAACGGGGCCTAAACGAGTCGGGCGGGCGGGCGGACAGGCGGGCAGACAGGCAGACAGACAGAAGCTGGAGCACCTGTCTTGTCCCTCCACTCTTCTGTTACGGCAAAAGGGGGGCCCCGGCAGTGGGTACCCCGTGCCGTGGTTCAGTACCTCGTGCACGCTCACGCTGATAAGACCTTATTCTAATCACACGTCACCTGGCGCCGATAGTCGTGCGCGGACCATTTGCGCGATCTCGCGGCTTCGTCCACCCGGCACCGTACTCCGGAGAACCGTAACCGCCTCGTCCTTCTCCCGCGTAGCTACGAACCTACGTGGCTGGTGGGCGCTCTCCCATGCGGCGGATCGATCACGCCGCCGATCCACGGGAATTCCTCTCCCGATCGGGGCACGCCAGTTTCCCGCCCCTTGCACGCGCCCATACGTAATAGCCCCGGTTCGATTAGGTCCGCGGGATCGTTCCAGCAGTCGCGCGCGGCCAATATCGCCCGATCGGCCGATCGGCACGCGTGGAATGCGCGTAATGAACCGGGGACATGCGCGCGCCTCCCGCTGTACCCCGTCCGATTCGATGCCACGGGAACGAGGTATCGTTCCATCGTCGACGAGCTTTCCTTGTTCCCAACTTCCGGCCAGGGAACGCCGCTACGGATCGAGAATCCCTCGGTTCGCTTAGTTCGCGTCCGATCTTCCAGTGCTAACGTCGCGCGCCCGATCGGCCACGTGGTCCCACGCGTGCCGCGGGGGACATTAAAGCAGCGGTAAGCGGGTCGGTGTGGTTTAATAGCTTTCTTGCCATCGCGGGGTAAACGTAACGACGGTCAGAACCGCGCGTAATGGCCGCGGGGGAAGGTCGTCGTACCCGTTCCGAAGGTCAGACATCGACGCACCGAGGAAATTAGGCGAACCGCCGGACAGGGGGGGGAGGGGGGTTTCTCGTTTTCTCCAACTGGGGGAACCGGGCAAGTTCACCTGTACCGTGAAAACGAACCTGCTCCCGGCGTCTAGCCGGAATCCGGGCGTTACGTAACGGTGACAAAGATTTGAACGCGTTTCTGGTTGGGCGACGGTTTTTTCATGAATTCGATAAACACCACGTGTCGAACGGCGGCCGACATTGGGGACGAGGCTCTTGGTGGTTTAACGAAGCTCGGCACCGCGGTTCCCCGAATCACGGTGGGAAACGGCGTGCCCCCCTAGTGAAAGCGGCATCTCCGTTCAGTGTCTGTGAAACCGTGAAGCAGCGTAACCACGTGCGTGACATCTATTACCCGCGACAGGTGTATCGTAAAATTTGCTGCTCCTTTTGTTCCAACGAGTAAAGCGACGCAATTACTCGACACGCGAGTGTGGGGTTTCGTAGAAAACCTTGTGGTGGTAGCCTGCAGCAGTTCCGTTACGTCCCCTGTCGTGTGCTGTTTTCTTGGATTAAAGGAAACATCCACATGAAATTGGTGAGTGAGGAAAGTTTCGCCGGTTACGCGATCTGTTATTGGCATTGAATTTTTTGGACGATGCCTTTGAACTGGAATTTCTTTGGGGAATCATGTTGTAGGCGACTGGAAATGTATCTGTGATAGAAATCTGCGGGCTTCAACGCTAATTAAAGTACAGATTTTTTTCACTTCATACTTATTTCGATTTTTTGAGGAGGGTAACCAATTGAAGTCGCGGAGAACAGATTTCTGCTCAGATTAAAGCCCGCGGTAGCAATTTTCAATTTTTGTGTACATCTTTTTGACGATGAAGGCGGTGAATAGTGATTATTAATATCAAGCAGCTCGCTCGATATTAATTTAATAATTGGATGATTGTAATATTAATGACGCCTTTTTTTCCTTTAAATAGTTCTGAGTCTTTGGAGTTTGAAAAGTATTGCTTATCCGCTTCAGTGAACTGTTTTAAATAATAGAAAGGTTACACGAACATTTTTTTGGTGAGGGGTGGGGAGGTGTTGCAACAAATTTGTTTAGAGAAAATAAATATCCATATACGAGGTTTTAATTTTTATAGCGTTTAGCAATTCTTAGTACATGTTTTTTTGTCGTATCAACGATATATGTATTACAGAATATATTAACAAGCATATCAGTGGGCACGACATTATTGCAGCTGACTTGCTTCGCCTTGGCACACTTTTTAGCGTTTCGTTTCTTACAGTAAAAAAAGTAATGCGATTGCAAGGTAATTTGAATGCATCCACTGTGCAAGATGGCGCTTTAAGAAATAAGTACTTTATGCAAATCTACGTTTCCGTTTAACATGTACCCTGACTGTCGTATATTCGGTTCAGTGTAATGCCGTATAATACGTCTTGGAATTCTTTTAGTAAAGGTTCGAGGGACAAATGAAAGTGAAATGTTCGAGCGATTATTTGAATACAAAATTAATTTTAATAAATCTTATACAGACTGAAACAAAATTTCATACAGTTTCCTTGATAAATAGGTATAGGTACTTTTGGGGTATAACAGAATTCGAAAAAGAACTTTTAATAGCGCGGGGGTGTGATAAAACATAGCGTGTTTTAGAACAAGTACAAATTTTCTCGAGATACATCCCTAGTAGCAGTCGAAATTTTCTCGAGAATTCGCGAATCCATATTTTCTACCATTCTTCTTATTTGAAAAATTAAGTTTCAATACTTTAGTCCACTTGGAAAGAAACAAGATTCAATGATTCTATCTGCATTCTTCAGGAAGAATAAGTAAGAGAATAATCATTACTTTACATTATTTTAATATTTTCAAAGTTTGAAGTAGGTTATTTTTTAATTACTAATACTTTACTTTACGTTTAAAGTCTTAAGGGGGGATTCTACCTTCTTTGGCCGAAAAATTCCATTTATTTTTTTTTGCTTTTTCTACAAGATATGAGTCTTGTGTATACGCTCTGCAAAGCTTATAGCCAAATTCGAAAAATTGGTGAGGTTGTAGCGTTTTGAAGCGAGCGGTACGCAGGTAGAAGTATACATAATATGAACTTTTAAACCCGATTTTCTCGAAACTACATTTTTCGACCTGGCGTTGAAGAAATCTCGACAATCAACGAAACAAACAACTTGAACTTTTACATGCATGTTGGGCAAGCGTCTGTCTATCTATGGTAGTAGATTTATTGCCGTATTTGTAACCGTTCCTGATTTTACTTATTGAAGTTTTACCAATTTTTGAGAAAAATTCGATTCATCATATTCAGAAGCCTGCCATTTTAACATTTCTTTATTTATCTTATTGAATCTACTACCATCGATAGCCACATTCATACAGATTAAGAATCTCTTTCCTTTTTGTGTAGCAGATTATCCTTAGGGTATTTTTCGTTAACGCCAGGACCACCCGATTTTTTTTCAACGCCTCAAGTCGGCGCTCTGTATTAGCCACATTTTTTTTTTACCGTCACATAAAACTTCATAACAATAGCTCAAGATACAATAAAACAGCCTGTCAAACCGCAAATTAATTTGTCAAACCGTTTTTGTACAAAAAATTCACCAAAATCACCGATTTTTCGGGCGAACAAGGTAGAATCTCCCCTTAAAAAACTTGAGAAAGTTTAAGTGGTAAAAGAATCACAAAATATTGCAGACCTTCCCTTAAACCGTACAATATTCATCAAAGTAATTCCAGTCGTGCGTTTCACCTCACATTTCTGACAATAAAACCTTAACAGGCGGTGAAATGATTTCAAAATAAAGTCCCCTAAATTGCAAATAGAAAATGACACCGCATATACGAATATCCCCCGCAGGGAGACGTGTAACGGTAGAAAGGAACGTCTAAAGTTCAAGTTAGCTGTTCCTGCTCCGTGCAAGGGTGTCTTTAAGCCTCCGCGAAAAAGAATGTGCGAAACTGTATCCTGGCAGCCCTCTAGGCGGCGTAACATGCACTTGTTAAATGTTAACGAGACGAGCGGCTAAACTCGTACAACGGCATAATCATACAATTCCCAGCACAATTTGCTTCCAAACAAAACATTCCAGTGGCGTCCTCACCCACACACCGCCACCCTCGGAGATATAACGACCGCGATCCTCCCTTAGGAATTTCCGATCGCAATCGCCGTGGGAACGACTCATTATCCCTTGCCACTGGCACTATTAATTAGTAACTAATTATATCGCTCCAAGAATGCCCTCGCCGGGCGCGCAGAGATGCCCTGCCAATTTCATCGGGCAACGATCAAACCCTAGATCGAGAAGTTTAACGAACTCGCAAGGACGTTTCGGTGGATCTAAGAAGCTTCCTTGTGAAAGTCAATTGTCTCGCCGCGGAGTGTGTAATGACTTCATTGTCTTGCGCTACGACTTGCGCTGAGGGGTCATTTAACTCGTGCATACTCGCGCTGCGTGCTGTATAATTGGGTAAAATTTCTTTCTGCAGGAACACGTAGATTCTCCTAGCGTGTAAAGCTTTAGAGATTTTGTTGTCGTTTGAAATTTTAGTAACCACACGTTACTTGCCTAATGTTTTCCACTGGGTGAAATGGGCAGGTGTGAAAAAGGAATTCGAAAGTGTTGGGGTTTCATCTGTTATGTATATACAGTGGTGGTACGTAATGTAACAGTGTTAGTAATGTGGCACTAAAGGATCTCGCATACCTACTTGATTTTTTATAATAGAGGCTCGTACATATATTATGCCCCGTAATAGGTACTCTTTGAACATTTCTATTTCAAGGTGTGTAAAATACGGGGAGCAGGAAACTAACTTTTCCCTATGTTTATTGTATCCAGTTTCGGTAGCACTACTTTATTGAAAATTCTCATTGAAAACGTTGCGAAATTTATAAGGAGCCTTTCATAATTCTCAATTTTATCGCACGAGTAAAAGGTGTTTTACATTAAGAACCTGTTCCGTGTATAAGTTGTATAATATTACATTTAACGCCATTGCTAATTTCTTTTTGATAACGATCATTTACAAGTGTCGGTGTTGCAACATAAACCATCGGAGGGTAGCTGCGTGCACTTGCTACATCATTAGCCACCATCGGTGTAATTGCATTTCTGCCTCGTGGCTAATGGTTTCCTTGTCTATAACGTAGCATAAAACCATAAAAATGAGCGTGTCGTGGTTGCATTAGGGAACTATTACACCCCTTGGAATGCTTACTCTACAAGTGCGACTCATTTCCAAGGGTAATGAAGCAGGAAATTGACTTTCCTATAACTAATTGTTGTAAGCTACGAAATGTAACAGACTTTCTCTTTAAGATGATACTCTAAGCTCTATCTTAGTGTTCGACTGTAAAACATAAATTTTCCTGTCATTCCATATTAATCTTCGATGCTGGAATACTTCTTACTGAATTTTTTAAAAACTTGTCATGTTTAAAATTATAGTAGTGGCTGTGATTTAGATTATAGATATTAATAGTTTAAAGACAGATATGTAATTGAAGGGTAATGGAAAAAACAGGGAATGTCATAAAACAGCTTTATATCGAGGAAAGTAAATTTTGATACTTTAATTCATCAGTAAAGAAAGGTTCAATGAATTTAATTTTCTTCTCAAATAATTTCTTTTGTACGTATTTTGTTCCAGTGCAGAGTGGACATTTGCTGTTTTTAACCAGTATATCAAATCTTATCTTACGCGGATATTTGCACTTTATAACCCTTTGTGATTCGAAAGTTCGGTAGTCCCAGTTGCCACCAACAAAACAAGCTATAAATCACAAAATCGCGAAAAATGGACATTCCCTGTTTTTCCCCTGGTTTTTCAATAATTGTGATCAAGGATAACGTAACATTCTATACGAGCTTGTATTCCTGTCAGCAAAAAGCTGATATATATTATTTAAAGTAATTTTCTATAAAAATCCAACGCAATAGGCAGAAACATTTTATAATCTAGAAACCCTGAATTCAAGTACAACTTTTAGCGTACCTATACTTTTCCGATTTGCTTTATTTGAATTTGTACAGTAAATAGTATTTTATAATTCTTCCTTTCTCAGTGTTTGAAAAGAAACAAAAACCTAACGAAAATATCCATCCATTTTCCTCTACAATCTTTTGTTACATGATCTTTATTGTTAAACAGCTTGTGAACTATTATGTATCTGCGTGACTGGTCAAGCATGGGTGAAATCTTTTTTCGTTTCCTATTTGTCTGTCTTACTTTCTTAAGATTTGTAGAAATCGGTGTGCTTTGTAAATGTAATCAAGCAACAAATATGGTACTACTTCAGTGCTCGAATATTAATTTCACGCTTCTCGAAGTGAAAGATTCGCGCCGGCTCCGCTATATGCGTCGAGGTCCACTCGTTAGTAGGTGCACGCTAACGTACTGCAAATGTAAAAGTGAAAAATCCCTTTGGGATCGGCTGCGAGCCGCGGAGTTAGACAAGCAAAGATATATACCGTGTACGCATGTAATTCTTTGTTGGCGAGGCTCGTTCGGGTGCAATTCATTCATCGTCTGCGTCCTCGAAAACAATAGTTGCAGATGTGCAAAAGAACGAATAGTAAAAAACAAGGAAACAAGCATAAGAACGCCTCATTGTCTGAGACGGGGAGGCAATGTTGAAATCTCGAAATACTGGCGGCAGGTGATCATTACTCAAGTTTTACCATCCCATTTCGTGCACTTCGGCACGGAGGTAAGAAAGGACTTTGCGCAGCATGTGCGTACTTCTTCGTCCGTAGATTTCCTTAAAATTCGTTTCGACGCGTTGGTTTTGTAGTTTCAGGAATTGGTGATCTTAGTAATGTGCAGTTTTTTAAGGTGATTGTTGCTGCTGTGATTCCACATATATTTGTCGTAGCAACAGCAGAGAATTATGGTTGGTAATTTGAATGTAAGTTTCCAAGTGATTTCTGAATGAATGTTTTAGGGTTAAAAATTTGCGGAATATTTTCATTGGCGATAAGGATTTACATTATTAATCTCCAAATTAAAAATTTGGTTCGTGAATCGGAAACTTTGTAAAGCTTCGAAACTTTCGAAAGTTGCAGTGTTGATTCTATTTGGTAAGTGGAATATCTTGCTTTAAGAACTGAAGTAAAGAAAATTTTTGCATAAATCTCTATTCAAGTATTTCAAATGACGAAAAAAGTGCAAAGATTCGAATCCTCGAAACTCGCAACTTTCTTAGGTTCGAAAAACCCCTCCCTACTTATAATACTTGTAACATATATAATACGTGTAACATATAATATTTCAAAATTCTTCCCCTAACACGATATCATTCGTCAAAATTTTAGTCATATATTACAAATGAGACGCAAAAAATTGAAGTGGAAAGCAAACAAATATATGAACTTATTTTTCAGCTTGATTTAAGTCATTTTCAAATTCGTTTTCTTCAAAAGTGTATTTAGGACAGTTTACTTAATAACGATTACAATAAAACGTCTTTATTACACCAAGAAAAAATAAAATATAAAAGAGAAAAAATTAATGTACAGAACAAAGAAAATAGAAATAAGAGTGGTGAAATTAGCGAGGATGAGCATAGCTGCTATTAGGCCAGACCTGAATTTATCTGTTGTGGGATAATATATTAGCTTCATCTACCTTTCTTCTTATCGTTGATAGGCTTGTGATTAATGGATTGCAAAGTGATTATACGCTTTACGAACAGCTTGTGTGTATATTTCGCGGGACCGGATCGTCAATTTGTTATGACCATATCCGGAGGCTGAATTATACATTTCCCTAATTTATTAAAGATCTCGTAACTGATTAAGTCAGTTATGTACTTACCTGAATGGAGATTATGTAATTTAAATATCGATGCAAAGGTACCTAGTGCATATAAATGCTACTTACTACCTATAAATTAATTAGTAACTATCGCAAAATCTAAAATAGTGAGTTTTGTGTTAAAATGATTTGTGCGAAAACAAAAAACTGTATGTACTCGAATCATAAGCACAATTTTAATTGGCTAATATCAGAGTTTGGCAAACTGTAATCTAATTACAAATTACAAATTACGATTAAAATGTAATTTTGTAGGTAATTGATTACATATTATTTTCTGTAATCGTTAATTTAGGTAGTTGACAATTTTAATTTATGATTACAGAAAATAATGTGTAGTCAATTACACAATTACATTTTAATAGTAATTTGGAATTAGATTACATTTTGCGCGACTCTGGCTAATATTAATAAAACTTCTAAAACTAATCGTTTTGGAAAAATTTGTGAGCGCTCCAAAAAATTCACTTATATTGAAATAATTTTCTGACACGCGTCTACTAAAACTTAAAATTTCTTTACCCTTTTCTATGAATATCAAAAGTCGATTAAGTTTGGACGGACAGTTCCGAAACTTCCTCATTTTCAAATTTACTTCAAGTAACTATGCTTAAAACTACCAAATGAAAATAAATTCTTCCTAAAACAAAATTCTTACTTAAAGTCAATTCTTTCCTCGAGAAAAATTTGATGAAGTAGGAATCATTCTTAACTCCAAGGAAATTATATCGAAATCACGAATAGGAACATAGATTTGCATATCCAAATTCTTACTTAATCACTTGTAGTTTATCGCAGAAATAACTCATCAACTCTGCTTTTCATCTCCTCGATTACGCCACGCTCAAAGAATTCATGTCCACCCATAGATTGATTAGCAGCCATTGTAAACGAAACTAGGACACCTAAAACACTGTCTTTCCATTCAAAAGTAGCGTACCATCTCACCTCAACAAACGTTCGTGTCTAAAAGTCATTCGGAGCTCACAGAATCTTGTCCGTTACACAACTCGATCGATTATATTTGTCCTACAAAACCGGGTTGGAAGTGAGAGTTCTTCCAACATCGTTTCCATCTACCGCGACAGCCGGCTCGAAACTTGCACATTTTTATTTAACTACAATTACGCGCCGCGGTGGAATGCGTATCGGTCACATAAAACATGGAAAGTATACGACCAGTCATATCCTCGACGAATGTGACTGACCCTTTTATTGCCGGCGCATTGCCCGTACGTTTGTCAAGTGGGCAGCTGTGCACGCCAAAACTGTCAGGACAATTCAATGATACTTACGTCAGGAAGAAAGGTGGTTCAATAAATAAACCGCTAGAATAGCCGGAGAAATACGTGCATAGCCCATTGCCGTTTACGCGTCACGGAGTAGTAAAGTATTTCAATAATAGAACAGTAAAAAAATACTGTCTGCAAAATTTATACAACAGAGAGCCAACCCAGACCGTCAGCGACCAACGACTCGACGGTTTAGAAATCGCTGGGGGGAACGGTATCACGGCTATATACGTTTATCAAATTGCCCGTATGCACTGTCAGGATTCAAAGGATCGTTAACCGATATCCCATAGACAACGATTTACGATTGAGAAAGCGCGATTTCCAAATGCATCGGCGGCCGTTCCCTTTTTGGTATGGGGCCGCTCGCGACCCCGACGGGATCTCGATTTTTCCGCGGATTAAAACCGCGGGGACAGCTGCTAACGGTGGAGCACTCGGGCTTTCATTCATAAAACGGCACTCGCGGACGCGACATTACTCTCGATCAGATTGGAAACCAGTTCTAGACACGCCCGTTTCATAGTAATTCTTCATTACTTTTACCGCGCATAATGCACAACTTCCTCGCGCTTGGATATCTATTACGTCAAACTATATTTCAAGGCTCATTTCCTCGCATTCAACCCTCGTTCCACGTCCACGCCCTAATGTGGCAGCGGGGTTGCCCCGGGGGGCCGGGCTGGTCGAATAATTTCACACCGTCGATTCGACGTGGCCGTTGGGCCCTCGATGAGATCGATCTGTCGCGATAAATAACTAGGCGGATAGACGTTCTACGGGACGCGAAATTAATTTGCACTGGTCGTCAGTGTGGTATGTACGAGACACTTTTGTCATTCGCGGGTCTTTCGGATATATTCACGCGTTCTATTTTATTGTCATTTTAAGGTAGCAATGTTTCTACCGAGTGAAAATATTCGAAATTGGTACCTGCTAATTGAGAATCGCAGAAGCGTCTCGTGTGGAAAAGCCTTAACCCTCTAGGGACGAGTGGGACTCCAGAGTCCCATTCAGTTTAACACATTTTTATTTACGTTCCATCAATAAGATCCAGATTTGATAGGTATAGTGACCTTTAGTAGGCAGAGAAGAAACTGTTGTACCATCAGAACCCGAAATTAAACTTTTTTTTGTTATAAACAATTTAAAAAAAAAATTAAATTTTTTTTAAAAATTAACGAGTAGTTTCCAAATCCGAAGTATAAAATAGACTATTTTAACGCTCAAAAAAATTCTACGTTAACTTTAAAACATCCCCGTCCCTAGAGGGTTAAGGTCGAATATGGTTGATGACGACGAGAGTGCCGAAGAGGCTGTCACTTTTGTGCACATACTACTACCGAAAATAGTGCCAGACGAGATATTGAAATTGTACTGCTGGATGCTGGAACGTCTTCACTAAATTCGGCATAGCTCTAGTTTTAGAGAGCATTTATAGAAAAGAATGTGGAATCTAATTATGCAAAAAGGGGCTGAGTGTCCTGCGACCGTCCTTGCACCCAACTTGTTATATTTTCAGAATTTGTTAAATCTGATAGTTGCGACGAAATTACAATTTTATTGAGACTATCCCTGTCACTGAGCTTCGGAGAATGCATAAGATAAAAAGTACAGGAATAAAGGACGAGTAACAAAAATTCCTCTTAAGAATGCCATATACATATACCTTTTTGAAATTAATGTGACTAATACATTGTATCATTGAGTTTGAATTTCATTCAGAGTCCTAATAAAATCTACCATTCTTCTCCACGTATCTCCAACATGGCGATTATCCAGAAAAAATGTAATACTAACAAGAAGAAAAACACAGTCCATTTAATATTAAATATTCGACGAGTTTGCACGAAAGAATATTGCTAACGAATCACTTATAATTGAATATATTCCGCACGTTTCCCTTACAAAATCTGAAAATGAATTTGAGTCGGTCAGAAAAATGAATTCAATTTACTCAGCGGCGACAAATTGAACGAAACGAAGTGGACCACAGTTTTATAAAACTATTTGTGGAGGTTATGATAATAGGGTTCGATAATCCGACTGATTACGGTCACAGGGGGTATAAGTACGCGGTGGGGTGTATACCTACTGTAGCGTAATGAGCCTTTCAAAAGAATACATTCTTCCCCACAAATCAATTTACACTCGCCATCCTTGTGGATGGGACTCGGGCACCGTGCACGAGTGCAATCTTGTGGGAGGTGTACATCGATTATCTCGATTACACCCTTAGCGGATTGACCGGGACCAGTACTCGAATCGCGAAGAACACAATAATCCGGGAAACGAACAAAGGCATTTGATTTTGTAACGACGTATGATGATACGCTATATAATTCATTTAATCGTAAATAATTATAGAAGCGGGTCGCGAATAAATTCGTTCCTTCTAGCTGCACCGGCAGCTAAGGTGTTGGGTATACCGCGAGCCGTATACTTAAGAGCGTATTGTCTGTGTAATTTGCCGTACGATCACCCGTATCGCGCTTTATTACACACCCTGCATACTATTTTGGGTGGTATTGTGCAAGGGAATCGAGATTTCGGCCGATCTGCTATCAATTTTGTGATCCGTTTTATTTGGATACGCACGACGCGTCGCGAGGGGGTCGCTTATTAAGCGCCCTCCGTTCACGGGATGTATACTCAAGCTTCGAATAAAATCGGGGAATAAATTCTTTCCTATTGTAGTACGCAATTTAAGATCGTTTGAGAATGCAACGCCTGGAACGATTGGACACACAAAACTCACGCACCAGTAACCTGTGAACAAAGAAGAACCCTCTTTGTGCAAAGTACAACTGCCAGTGGAACACACAATTCTACACTGCAGAAAATGCTACCTTTACAGACAAAAATAAAACATAAGGCCCACCTTAAAGGACAATTTAACCCTCGGTTGTCACATCTACTTTTTCAAACGTCGTTGTCTCACATTGGGTCAATTTGACCCTGTCAATTTTCAATCAGTTGTTATTTAAAAACTATTTGTTAAATTAAGTGTTAAAAATTCTGAGATAATGTTAACATTGACATTTAAGTTGACATTTAAAGTGTCATCATGCATAAAAAAAATTTGAAGCAATAAGAGTTTCGACAAAAAGGTTTTTGTGCTTAAAAAAACGCAGGGTCAATTTGACCCAGTGTGAGAACCGAGGGTTAAACGACCAAGGATTAATACAAACACTATTGCATTACCTAAAACCAGTGGCGGATTTAAGGAAAAAGGCCCAGGTGGCAAACATTGAGGGGCCCATTTTTTGGGGAAAATGAAGAGGTAGTTTAATAAAAGGGGGTAGATGTACAGAAATGTATAGAACAAATGCTTGGACAAAATCATAATTTATTTTTGAAGACAGGGTCCTAGGGGGGCCTTCTGAGCGGGCCCATTTTTCGAGAAACTCAAGCGGTAGTTTACTGAAAAGGGGCCCAGTGTAATAATACAGAAAAAAATATAGTTTGGTTAAATTAAAATTTATTTTTAAGGATGGGGCCCTAGAGGGGGCCTTGCGAGCAGGGGCCCAGGTGGCAACTGCTCATCAGCCGCCCTGTTAAATCCGCCACTGCCTAAAACACATGAAACTGTACAACAAATTGTAAACCAGACCCTAGGTCGCTGACCCATACAAGTGGTTGCTGCGACATTAAATAACGAAGGAAGAAAAAAATTCTCATTCAGAATATTCCTGTTTGCTGCTCAATTATCTGAAGGATTCGATTACCCACAGAGCGTACCCCCTCGATAATTATTATGTGATAGGTAATCGAGCCCGTCTTCCACAAGAGAGAAAATAATTGCGCGCACAGATTGAATTCATTATGTCACATTAACTATCAGTTAGCCAGACATCTTGATCGCGTAACCGTATTAACAAGCCTATCAGATGAGGGGAATTAAAAGTCGCGTCGCTACACGTCTTACTCATTAGGCTGCAGTTGATTTAGAAAAATTCCGATCCGCTATCGCGCGCTTTTCCCCGTATCTTCGTTAAAGTATCGTTAATACACCGCCTCGTAGGCGTGTAAACACGCGGCACCGTATAAAAGCGCATGTAAATGATTTATCTTGATCCTCGCCTACGCTTTTGACTCCGACCTCCAGAATTATCCCGCGGTACGTTTCATTCCTTCCTCTTGCTTTTTATCCGCCGCGTCTCGCCCCCCCGGTTCTCCCCTTTATCTTCATTCGTGCAACATTATTCTTCGGCCGCGGGAACGTGGCATTGCACGAAATGAGAAGCGTCGTCCTGCCCTTGGCTGTGAAACACTCGAGATATGAGATAAGCAAATACTTTCCGCGTCCAGTGACACGCGAAATTGAACCGCGGATTGTCATCGTGTCGGCTGCCTCGTTTACTTCTCTAAAATCACAACATCTGGTAAATAACTCTCAATTACCGTCGCGATAAAGTGCTCATATACGACGCAGCTCGCAATTATTCAAACGCTCGTGTAATTTCACTCTTTCTCAATTTCAAAGACGATTGTGTCTTTTAATGGGTCCGTTGTGGAGGTTGTGTTCTGTCTGATGGTTATTCGAAGATTATTAATTGGGGACGTTGTAGCAAGAACGATGCAGCTCCATCTTTACCAACTTTCAGTAAATTAGAGAAGACAGATTAAAATTATTGCTTTGAGTTAACGCTAAAAAGGGAACATTAATTGATAAATTATATATTTTCACGTAATAAGTAGTAGTTATTGAGTTGATGAATTCGTATTTCTATTTACAAATCTTACTGCAAGGTCCTCAATTGGGGTAATAAGTTATTTGGGAAAAATTTGAGTAATGTTCTCGTTTGTTATTCTGAATACACTTGTTTGAAAGTTTCCAACGTGTGATGTGGTTTTGAGACCAGAAAAAAGAAGTTACCTATTTTTTTTTATTCTGTTTTTAGTGACGTTATAATTTATAGTGACACATATTACTATTTGCAATTGACGGCTCAATTTTTGTAACGTTAGAAAATAAAAATTAATAATTACATATACAAAAATATAATTCTACTCTTTTGTAATATTGAAAAGTTGTTCGAGAAATTAGGAGAAATATTATACGTTTACAAATATATTAAGAAACCGGAAAAATAATGTTAATGAGGAATTGCAAAGTGTCTGTATGATATCTAAATTTATTCAAGCAAGCTGTAGTGTAAAAAATTCTACTTAATTTTCAAATATGATAATTACACGTAGCAAATATATTTAGAAGTGTCACGGTATAATGATTTTTTAAAACTTTCAAATTATAGAATAGAATTTATAATGAATAGAAGCGTTTAATATTTGTTGTATGTACATTGAGCGCATGAAAATGATCACTGTAGAAGTTTATTTATAAAAAGGAAAGGAGGTGGGTCCAGAGGGAGTAGGTTTGTTGCATCACTTGAGTAAAGTGTCGATTACATGATATCACTGACGTTGTGGTCCAAAGGTTAAGCAACATTGGGTGGAGCACGATTTTGCTGTTGTTTCACACTTGAAAACATTCTACCTGCTATAAAGATTGCTTATGGAGCTGTCTTCCATTCGAATCGTTAAATGTTTAATCTCTACGTAATTAACACAACCATTCTAAATTTTGCTTTCCACATTAAAGTGCCTTGAAATTTCTTACAATATTATCCCACATAAATCTTTGGGGATTAAACAGTACGGAATATAGAGAACGTCCGGGACTATGGGTCGACCTGACACAAAATGGCTATTAAAACTAATACTGATATTATTTATTTTATGAGAATAACATCTGACCACCTCTCCCGAGGTGCCAGGAGAACTGGTTTTCGTCGTTGGCACAGACCACTCACATAATTCTTCATGAAAAAATAACTCAGAAGATTGCAAAATTACTTATGAGTGAATACCACAACTACAGATTTATTGATATTTATTTTGTTTACGCTAAACAAGTAACGTCGAACAAAAAGTGAACTACCTACTGGCGAGTAGCGAAGCAAATGAATATAAGAGTGAGCAAATAAAATTAATAAACAGAAATAATAAAAAAATCATAACTCGACCATCTCTCCTCTCTGCATGGAGAGATGGTCTTCTCGTTAGCTTTGAAAGGGACAGTGAATATGGTCAAATACTTTCGCTGCATCGTCCCTTACGGGAGGAGGCTTACATCGAACGGTCAAAACCACATGCTTCTTTGGTAATTTTTTCGAGAAAAACCGATAAACTTTTATTATTAAACATTAATCTATTGGGAAGAGTACATCTTTGCGGCGATAACTACAGCTCGGTGCAGGACCATCCAAAATTGAAAATTCGAATTTTTTGGACGATGTATGAAATTATCTAAGCGTTATTGGGTTCGATTTTGGAATAATTATTTTGAGACAAAATGGCGGCTGTGCAAATTTGACTCATCGATATTTGGCAAAAATCGCTCGTTTTTCGAGTGTAAAAAAATCTAGGCATAAAAGGAAAAGTTCCCGATAGCGCTTAGATTTTTCAACCCCTAAAATAGGCTTGCAAAGCCTCGAGTAAATCGGTTCACTAATTTTTTAATGATGTGTGTCACCGACTTTGAAAACATAATTTTGAGGAAAACGCGTTTAAAGTTTTGAGTCTGGGTTAATTTTACACTTTTAACAAATATTTTCAAGATGTCGTACTTGAAGAAAATAAAAAAAATCGAAAATTTTTAGGTTTGCCTCCCCCCTTAATACCTCTACTATCTTATCATCCAAAAGCATTAAACGAAAATTAACTTCGAAGTATATTTTAGATACGATTCATTTTGTTTTAAAATCCTAGTATATAGGAAAATAACAAACGCACTCAGTACAAACATCCAATTTTGTCTATAGGTGAACTGAAATCCTAACTTCATAATTCGCCTCGTTAGTCCAAGTCCAAAATCCCCAATTATGGAGACAATTCGTTCAATAAGTCCCAACTCCACGATTCCTCCAGGATCCACAAAAAAACCGAATACAATTCAATTTCGACGGATTTAAGCGTCGCCTATCGTTTCGAATGCACGGCGCGTCGCGCGCACTTGTATCTGTCGGCCACGGATGACGATCTCGTGTACGGGCAGACTTTTCTCGCTGTCTTTGACCTTAATACCACGAGGTGGTGAGGCCAAAGACCTTGCCATTGAATTTGGCCGTAATCGAAGTTGACGTCATCGAGTACCCGTCTCGGGTAAGGAGCACCGATGTAAATGACTTTCACGAATATCGCCTGCGACATCTCGGCAAGGCGGGCGGCGTGCGCGCGGGCGAAGTCGAGCGGCGACTGAACATTTTCGCGTTCCAGCCTCGTGATTCTCGCCGGGTAAACACGATTTGCGTACCGTGTCCTTCGGCCAGGGGAGAATATCGGCATCGGTGGACCATGAACGAGAACTCGTCCAAGTCCGCTTGAATGGAACACGGCCGAAAGGCATTATTCTCGCGAGAGGTTCGTCAGTGATTCACTTCGACAAACGATCGCTTTGCGTCCAGCTAGAATAATTTCAAAAGCTACGCCCACAGCCCGTAAACCGATCCGACCAGGCGCGATGGGCCGGCTGTTCTCGATTTTCGAGCAAATAGAGAATGCTCAGAGCCTTGACACGTTTCCCCCTTTTTTTATTTCAACAAAAGGATCACTTAATCTAGAAAATATATCGCGAGCAACTAGGGGATGAAAAATGGGATAATCAGCAGCTTGAAAATTATGCGGGTGGTATATATTTAATATTAGTTTTGTAAAATATTTTTTATGGTCCTGGTCAGAGATTTTAAATGACTGTTATTGCTTTTGTGAGAGTTCCTTGTCTTTTAGGATTTCAAGGTCAACTCACTCTTTTTGTGTTGACAAGAGGAATTCAGTGTTCTAGATTCTGTCACGAATACGTAGATAGATTTTTGAGAGTATTATAAATTTTCTGTTTGGTTCCAAATATTCTCTAATTCCAATTTTTCTAGTTTCCAGTAATATATTCATCGCTACTTCGTAATTCTTATTATCAACACCAGGGGCGGATTTGGAAATTTGGCGTCTCTAGGCTAACAAACTTCTGCCGCTCTTTCTCTGAAATGTCATCAACTATTTTAATTTAGAAGAGTTGAGACAATTTTAAAATGAATTCAATGCGACAACTCACATGTGAGATATTGCTAATTTGCTACATGAAAAGAAGAGAATTGTTTTAAATCTTGTTCAATTTCTTTCGCCCAAAATTTTAGCCTACGTACAAATCCACCCCTGATCAACACCCGAATCTGTTCCCACTTTCAGGATGACACTCTTCGGTGCCATATTTTTCACGGCACTTTAGAACAATTCACTATTATAGCATTGCTTGAAGATGAATCACGTGGAAAATTTGAAGACAAAGAGAGACTGTGGTTCATGCACGTAGTTAGACAGGACGTGCTTCAGGACTTACCTGGCTGTCACCGCGATGAACTATATTTTATTGCCATCGCGGCAATCTGTTCTGCAACAAGCTCACTTTCATTGTGATAGAGCGAACAGCCCGATGATATAATGCACAATACGAGGCGACTCAAGGCAGCATAAGTCACGGACAATAGAACTGTGTTTATATTCTCCCCCAGTATTTTGAATTACGGCGAAATGGCGTGTAACAAGTACGTACACCGGGCGCGCGTGTTTTGCCGCGCGATGTTAGCGCAATCAACAAATTTCGCCTGCGTTGCCTGTAGGATGGCTGCTTATGAGTTATACGATGCAATGAAAATTTACGACGTGTCGTTGTGAGATGAGCCGCTAATTTGCATACTGAGAGTTTCTCGCTGGATAACAGGCATTAAAAGTTTCTTCTAAGCTGCCCTTAAAGCTTCTATTGTATCGGAGTGGGTTTCTAAAATGCTCCGATGACGTAACGCAGTAGCAGCTCTGGTGGTATTGAAGATTTCGAGTAGCTAAAATGAATAGACATAAATTGGTTTATTGTTTTCTTACTATAAGTAGTTATTAAATTTCCAAACTGTTTAGTAAAATAATAGCAAGTATATGATGTTTCAATTTGTGGTTTTGCAAAGTAGGATTTATTATACAAGCTTTTAGAACATTCCATTTTTGGCAGGCTTAATTTGACATCGTAAGAGGCTGGGATCTTTGTATATGGCAATGCCGTAACAGATTACAGAAATAATATATGGAGGACAAAATATGTTTCACAGAAATGAGAACATGAAATGAAATTTATTTTGAAGATAAAGCCTCAACCCTACAGTGGACGAAATTTTTATAATAACACTACTACTTTTAATAAAAAATGTCAAGTAATGTGCTAATGCAATTAATGGAAGGTTTGAAAATAGTGACGGAAGGATACAAAATAAGAAAAAAATATTAAAAACTAAAAGAACCTGTATTTTCGTATTTACCTTTAATATACCCTTGTATTTCTGTTATAAACTGTATATTACACTTTAAAGTACAGAAAAATAACGAAATTTGTACAGGAACAGTGTATTAAAGTGGTATAAAAGGTATAATATTAATAACACGTATTCCCACCATTAATTAGCTGAAATATTCGGTTCTCCATACTAGAAATTAATTTTTATAAAGTTGTAGTATGGATTTTATTCCACTCAACTACCTTTTTAGCTCCTTAATGTTATTATACTGTTTCGTTGTTATGTACTTGATTTGTTCAATTACCTTTAAGAGATACGTTAAAAGTAGTGAAGAGGTGAATTGTCATTTCATAAAAGACAGGATCTTACATCTATGAAAAATACGCATTCAACAGTGGATAAAAAGACAGCAAATGCCATTCAATTAAGTTTTATTAGAGGCAACAGCTAAAGCCGCCATATTTCGAGATTTGGGTGTGTCTCCCAATCTCATCTACCAGGCTCTTTTTGTAAATCCTGCCATTGATCGGTAACCTATTCCTTGTAGTACTCCCTATTGTGTTCAGTTTTCGACTGTGCCACGGTGGAAGTAGTCATGTACGCTGATTGTAATCTCCTTACATCCTGATTTAAGTGCTATGAGAAGCAGATGAACGAGGAACGACGTCGTTAGTTATTCCCTCCTAGTTTCGTCGCCTTTGTCGCTGGTCGAAGACGGGTTTAGGCCGAATGAGAGAAAGGATCCCGTGTCGCCAATCTTCTCGGGCTTATTTTTATGACGATACATGCATCTACCATGCGTCACTGTATTCTTTTTCGACACCAGCTACTCGAAATAACAGTTTAATATCTTGAGGTGAACTAATCCCTAATATATTCAACCCGTAACACCATTCTTGGGTCGATGAATTCGATGTCAAATCCAACCCCCAAACTGAAAATAATTATTTCCTAAATGCTAAAAGTTACCAAAAACTTGGCCTTCATTTTTATTACAGAAGATTTTGGGCACTTCAGCAAGATTTATTCAAGAAATTCTATTTTATATGAAATTCGGTCTCAAAGCAAAGGAATATTTTATTATTTATTTTTCAAAAATTTCCAGGTTCCACTCATTGGACATAGATTAGGAGAGCGGTTCTGTAACTGACTAATCGCTCGTTACGGTAGATTTAAAGCGAGACTTTGACAGAAGCATACCAGCGATATTTCTTCGTACATTGAGTGCATCGAGGTTAAAGGTCCAACGAGAAAATATAAATGGCAAACTGCCCGCGGGTTAATTTTGGTTCTGGATGCATTTCTTCCGCGTATTATAAGCGAACGTCTATTTATTCAACTAATTTACGGGGCTACGATAATTAAAGAACACGGTGGCATCTATTCACGAACAGCAGATGCGCTATGGAAGCTACTTAAATGGGATTCGTGAAATGGTATAAGGTTCGTTAAAATCGTCGAAGCTTAAATCGAGCTGGGATCGTTCCCACGCGATGGGACTGGAAGCTTCCTGGCCAAGCGTTTGCACGTACGTTCATAGATCGTAGATCATCGGTTTCATTACTAAATGTTACGCAATTCTAGCTGCCGTCTAGACTGTAGCGGGACCGACAATTGAGCAGTGTTTAAAATAGTTTAATGCTCGTCTATCGTGTGTGCAATCGTAGGTTATGCGCTGGCATTCGCAATTTATCAGACGAGGTTATTAAACTTGGAGTTGCAGGAAGTGACGTGAATCGATCACCCTAACTTGATGAATCATTTAGGTGCCCATGCTTGAAAATTCGAGCCTTGACTTTCCTCCATCGAAGCGTTTTTCTCCCTTTGCTTTGGTGAAATACTGAAGATTAAATACTTACGTAGTGTTTGCATTTTAAAATATTGGCCAACTTCGGAGTTCCGTAGACATGTTTATGCGATAGATTTCTGTTGCACTGGAATTTTATTGTTTATATGGTGTTGAGAACGTTTTGAAATTCGTTGTTAAGGATGAGTGGGGTGAGTTCATGTTGCTTGAGTTTTGAAAGATTTCAGACATCCCCTAATCCACGAATATAAATCAGGTCCCTCTATTTTTATTAACAGAATTGTCTATTAGATTGTAAACATATCAATAACACAAATTTACCACTAACAAGGGAAGATCCTGAATTCGGAAATTCAAAAAATTATGAAGCTTTGTGAATATGATGGGGATGTTCTCCTGAGTACAACGCAATTTTGTTTGCTATCCAAATTTATTGTAAGAGGGTGAAATTGACCCCCGAAATTTTTTCGATTTTGTACTATTACTCGCGAAATGTAAGAGATAGAAAAAAAGTTTCCAGGATATAGTTAGTTCTTTTAATTAGGACTATCGTTTGGTAACTTACAGTTCGCGAGTAACAATACAAAATTGTAAAATTGTCAGGGGTCAATTTCACCCTCTTGCGAAGGACGTCCCCTACATATCCACAAACTTTCATAATTTTTTGAATTTCCGGATTCGCGATCATCCCTTGTAAGAATATATTCCCTTGCAATTTTTTTTCGCACTACTACACTTGATTCGTTTTTAGTGAACTACCCCTCCATTTTCCCGATAAAATGAGTCCCTCGGAACGTTTGCCATCTGGGCCTTTTTTCTTAAATCCGCCACTGCTTTCAGCAGACAGTTTCGATCACTCAAAGAAGAGTCATTCCAGCAACGTGCTCGAGCGTGTTCAAAGTATTCAAGTCAAATACTTTCTCCCACGAAAAGAACCATGCGATATGGAAGTCATTCTGATTCGTCTCGACCTTTCATTTATAAAAAAAAAGTCAGTAAGCCTAGAAACTGCAGCTGTACACGTGGCCCGCAAAACTGCAAGTATCTTCGCGGGGCAATTTGGCCACGAGGACTCCATTTGAAACGACCTTTATACAGAACATCATGAGGCTACGATAAAGTAGCTCGCGACGATATGACTCTTTATAGTGTTGCGTTAGAGCCTTAAGATTTATATAACAGCCAGTATATCTACGAAGGTGACTGACCTATTTACTATTACCCGCGCCTGTGTTATCTGCGGTGACTGGCCAGGCTTGTGTGGGTTAATTTTTGTCGATCAACTTGTCTAGGATGGCATAGGCGCAGGTGTAATCCGAATATAATAAGACCCAGCTAATGAATGGTAAAATTGTCGCATGCTCTAGCTAGACGAGTTTATTTCTCCTGGGAGACATCTTTTGTCTTATTGCATCGATGTTAAGCTGAACTCTTATTAGTCGCAGGGATATTTTATAATTTGTTGTTCCTTTCATCCGTTTGTAACCGCAAGATTGATTAATATTATTGACCACGGCGTTCGATTGTTATGTACATATGGACGTAATGGGACGGCGTTGCGGCAAGCTCCGTTATCGGTTATCATTTGTGAAAGTGTGAAACTAATACTGTACCTTTAACCGTGAGTCATCGGCACACTGTGCAAACTTGATAGTTCTGTGTGCCCCGTAGGTAGCAGTTTACGGTTAGAAACTGTTAAAGTGCCCTGCTTATTATCTGGAAGTAATGATTTTTAATTCCTCGGTATTCAAAATTGCGACGAGGGTCGTTATTTTTTCATTTGTGTCGTTGGATGTTTTAATAGGGCACAAATGTTCAACATTTTCAAATAATCAAGCTTCACTCCATAATGCACAAGTTTGTTTTATTAATAATCGAGATATTAATTTTCTTCTTCACAGTGTACCCTAAACTGGGGAACATTTTATTATATAATATAAAAATTAACATTTTCACATTTGTTTTAAGTATCCTTTCGTGACATTGCAACTTAAAATGCATAAAATTTCTATCTTTAATATATGTTAATTCGCTGCCAATGTTACTCCGTAACCGTATAAATATCACTCACAGCTAAAGTTTTGAGATTAAATTCAACTTACAATGACACTTAAATTTTTTTTTATTAAATCATTTGTGGCGGTACTACAATTATTTCGAAAGTGCACAAAATTGTCGTACTTTTCCTTCTTCGCCAATGTTGCCCCAGTTTGCGGTACATTACATTGCTACATTCAGCCACAGAGGTTTCGCGCAATATATCTACCTTGTGTTCATAAAAAATCGGAGGGTCGAGACTATAAACTACTTCTGAGCTTATTATTCACCAGACCCATGCAACAGGGCGCCGAAATTTCGCCGTGGCCTTTTTCGTTTGTAAGCGATACTACGCGACTCGCGTCTGGTTTTTATAGGCATCACATTCTAAGGGATGACGTTATCACTGTATAATAAAGGCTCGTATACTCGAGGGTAGACATGCGTGGATATATGTAAAGTTATAGAAGTGCGAGGTCAAGAGCCACTTAAGAACGTTCTGATGCGTCCGTTCGTCTGGGTAGATCTCGACACGAATCTTGATCTCCAGCCTCTGTTCACACTGCGTGAACGTCCCTCTCGAGTGGTTTCGGTAAGGGAACCGTAGGTATATACAATGATGGATGGGATATTTTCTCAATGGACGGTATCAAGAAAAATGGGATTACACCCTCCAGAGCGTCTCATTGCTGGACATAATTACATGCAACCGTCTTTGTTGTCTCCTGTCAAGATTGTCCTCCCTCCTTTTGTTTCTCGTGGCTGTAGGAGGCCCGCTCTTATTGTGTTATTTGACATATTTTTGAGAATGTATTTTATTATAATTTATAAACGATTACGAAATGAAATTAGAAATATGTCTGATTCGACGTGGTTGTAAAAAATACAAGAAGGATGAGGGTAGTCCTTGAAGAATGGTAATTCAAAAGTACGGTAGTGAAAGATTCATTCTTCGTCCCTAATGATGGCCATGCGTTTGTTTATTACTATCTTCAATTGATTTAGTTCTGAGTGGTATTTCACCTAATTTTCTAATGAGAGTTCCTAATAAAGATTATCTTTATAATCCTAATGTACAGATAGCGACTTTCTTTGTGTGTATAGTCATACGTATCACAATTAGAAATCTTAATGGTCGCTATTCGGATTTAGATCAGTTTCTTCCTTCTAAGTAATTTATTTTGAGTCAATATTGCTGGTTTAAAAAAGAATCGTTTTGGTAAAGAAGTGGAATATCCTGCTCCACGATTTTATTTAAAGTGAAAAAACACCATCGAAATTGTAGTACAAGAAAAGAATTATTTTCTAGTTTTTAGTGCATTTTTATTCATAACAATAAATGGAAGGACGTCTTTCGTGTGTTACCTGACATATTTGCTCCGCATATGTTTCATGATGAACATTCACAAAATTAGTCTAAAACCTGAAAATTTGGGTAGTTGTAAAAACTGCGACGTATATATTATTAGCAGCCCTCGGAAAATGTTAATTCAAAAGATCTGGTCCAAGTAGAAACACAAACTCCATACACATAATTAGATGAATAAATTTGGAAACGTAGAAACCGCGAGTGGGTTTTGTAACCTTTTTTGTATGTGTTTCTTATGAAATGTGTAGTTTCACTTATTTTGGGGAAAATAAACATTTTTAAGAACATGTGTCGAATTTATTTACGACAGCATGTTGTTACACCGCTTTCCATATATAGGTACTACGTGATTTCACGATTTCAATTTGTAACCACATTTGAGTCTAAAAATTTAATCTTTTTTCATATTATCGCGAAGGTTTTCAAAAATAAATAAATAGTTTGGAAATTGGAAAAAGATCGGTAGTCAGCGCATGTTTGCTTCAAAATGTGCAAAGAGTGAAGTTGCAAATTAATATATAATCAGTTTAATTGGATGTTGCCTCGGGTAAGAAATTTTACATTGCATTGCAAATTGAAAGGTTTCAATCTGTAATATTTGTAATCCATAATCAGGAAATTTCCGGTTGACCTGTTAGATAAACTGGGGCGTATTGCATATCTTATAATGTCTGTATTATTCTCGATAAGAATCAGAACCTGAAGTCATTGAAAAATACGAGTCTCGTAGAGCCTACATCCATACAAGATACAACCTTACTGATTGGAAAGTGTATAAACTCTTATCGAACGTTTTGGATTACAAAGTTCGTACACAAGAGGAAAACACTCTTTGACTGTTTAGAGTATAGTAACTACTATATAATTATTATTCTATTTAATGATATCTACAGTTTTCTGAGGAATTGGGATATTCTAGTTTCATTTCTGCAAATTGATAGTATGTCCAGTATTAAAATGTGTTACAATTAATTCTCCTCTGTAATTACTCTACGTGGTCAGTTTTCCAATTACCGATTAATGTGAAGTAGACTTTATTCTTCAGATAATATCGTTTATCACGGCACGACCCATAGTTTATATCGCGTGTATCATTTTTCAACATTGTTGCGATATTCATCACTGCTTCTAACATATTACTGAACGTCGATCAGTGAACGTCGTCGTTAATATCCATTCAGCGATTTTTTATTAGCTTTCGATGAAGTCATTACAAACATCCTTGAAAAGGGGTATTTTTAAATATGACCTAGCGTAAGTATGTTTCACTGAAAATCATTTAAATTACCTTACACTTGCTATTAAAATTATAAACTCAGATTAAAATTCAGATAAAACAAATTTATTCTATAATTATACGACTTTTGTCACTACTACTAAATAGTATCATATTTCGCGTAATTTTTTTGGCTGTGAAACATGTACCAATCTCAATAATTATAGATATGCAAAATTGATCTGATAACTGGAATCACTTCGACAATTACAAATATCGATTTCAACAAATATTATTCAAATCGAGATTGCATAGGTGAAAGAGGATTACACAGAGCGCGCTATTCAAATTGTTTCATTAGTAGAAAATTTTCTACATTCCAATATCACTCTCAAATTTTTAATAAACAGGAACGTGTATTAGTGGGGCAGGTTCAGTTACATACATTAAAAATAATATGGCTTCTAGATCATTTGTAAACGTAACTGTCAGACCCCTTCAAATATTTCTGGCGTATTAGAAATTATTGTGGACGTGTTCCGAATGCACCCCCAGAACTCGTCACCAGTTTTTATCACTTTGTCATAAACCAAAGTTTTTATGCGACTCCATAAGTGGAAGTCGTACAGCGTTAAATTCGATGACCTGGGAGGCTAAAATAATTGATCCTTCACGACCGATCCAACGTTGATAGAATTGTTGATCAAGAAAATCACGCATATTCCTTTCGAAATGGGGCGAAGTATCTTGTTAATATAACTCACATTCACATCTTCCTGCGTGAATGACTCACCTAAAAGCCATTTCACACGAGTCTCTTTTATGCTTTACGATTAATATTTTTTGTATATTCATGTTTCCTATAATCTATGTATATTTTGTCTTTCCTACCCTCCTCTATTTCCTATATTCTATGTTTTATATTCCCTACCTTTGTCTTATCTTAATATATTTTCACTCACTCAATCATTATCATTGCGTAACATAATTGAAGAAATTTTTCAAAGATTTTAGTCCCACTTTGCTAAAAGAAAACTAAAATACAATTAGACCTACATATGTTACGAATGAAAGCAGCGTTTAAAGAAGTTATGTATCGAAGTATAAAAGGAACGACTTCTAATTCCTTTCTTTCTCCACCAGTAAAAAAATAACGCGCGAACGAGCCAAAAACTGCATTGCCTACAATCATTGCATTCACTTGATGAAAGGACTATTCACTCCATTGCTCGCTAAGCAAACCGTTCCAGGGAGGTGTTTTATTAGCACGGCGCGCAACGAACGGAATAAGAATATGCTTACTTAGTGTCCTGTTTCAAACCCCTAACTTCTGCAACACGTGAAAAACGAGCAATCACGTTTTTATAATGCCCTTGATGAATCGGCGAGCATCGTCGAAACTAATATCGAGCGTCCTGGAAATCCTGTTTGCTGGGCTTGCAAATCATCACCGGACGGCTACTTCTGGCAGGCAATTTTGTATAAATGCACCGAGCATGTACTTCATTTGCAGGGTAATTCCAACGTTTCCCTGTCACGTATGAATACTTAATTCAAATCGTCGAGATTAAACGGCCATTTGCTAATATTAAAGTCAGATTAATCTTCCCGAATTGGATAAGATTGTAAGTTTATTGTATATTGTGTTTACAGTTCCAAAGTCCAATATTTGATAGCGTTAATTTAATAACAGTGTTTCGTGGAATTATAATATTTATTGCTACGTCCTCTGTTTTGTATTCCCATGCGCTATCAGGTACGTCAAGGTGTCTTGATGGTATTATGGCAAATCGCAATGCACTTGTAGGAACTTATTTCGTGATAAACGTAGGCAAGGTTCAAAGAGCAAATTATCAGCTTCAATCATCTTTATTCAGTGCAAGGAAAGGTAAATATTTTTTCTAATGGAATGCCTTAAAAAAATGTAGGCGACTTATTTTTATATTTATTGTATGAAATACAATTTTCAACACTAAACACCCGATGAGAAAACTTAATTAATACTATTTAGAGATCTTGTGCAAAATAAATAAATATTAAGCATTATTGAGAGCATCTTGGGGTTGTAATAGGACTATAATAAGATAAGTGATGACAAAAAACAATTCCTATTTAAAAAGTCATCCATTTCAATTATCCCACAAAACCTTTACAAAACCACCAGCTTCCTAAATATATCTATATCTTTAACAGCAAACGAATTTACAGTAAATTTTTTTTAAAAACAAGCTTTTACTAAAATGTACTGAAAAGGAAAAAATAATTTTCATACCGGACTAACTGACTGCTTTACAAGAATTGCTTCATATGACTAAACATAAAAGCGTAAATGTCCTTTTTATATAGGTAAATATAGGTATATAATGCTCTACGTATTTTGATACATTAGTTTTTGCATTCTGCAAGAGCGTTCTTGTTACACCACATTTTCCTCTTCATCACTAGCAGTCGATAGTCGGATTGACTATAATTCCTCAATTAAAAGTCTGTCATCAGATTAAAATTATTCTTTTCCTTTTTAGTACATTTGAATAAAAGCTTGTTTTAAAATTTTTTCACTACAAATTATTTTACGCTATTTAATTAAAATACTGTATTGTCATCGGAACTACATATGTGTGCAAAATTTCAAGTCCATCGGATATGTAGAGTGGGTCAAAATTAGCTTACCAGATTTCACCCCAATAACCTATCGAGCTTCATAAGCTAAATAAAAAATCTTGTAAAATACAGGACAGACCAGCCTGCGCACTTTTTAGCAGCTCCACTACACGCAACTCGGAAATATCAACCCCACGTTACCCCTTCCCACAAGAAAAAACATATTCCTTCAACTTCGAAAAACGTGTCTCTCCGCGATGATCGTGCGTACAAATTGCGATTCGATTTTTCACCGTGTTTACTGCAACATATTTAGCTTTGCATACAAAGCACTGTTACGTTTCATGATTTATCAAGGGCACCGCGTACAGCAGCCACGCGTTATTGCCTCAAAAACCTGTATCCGTTTCACGTTCGATGATTAATCGCGTCTCCTACGTATGTAAGTATAATCCTCTGAATACGTCGGCGACTTTTTGTCGCACTTGAAATCTGAGGTCTTAATACGACCTTGTTAGGATCCCGGTCGAAAGCATTTCGTTTCTGGTCGCCATCGACATGACGACCAGGCATGTACATACATGCTACACGCCGAGTAATGGCCACTTTTTTCGTCGCAGCACCGACGAACACCCATGTCATCACTTTCGACACATTTCTTGCCATTTTTCCCCGGGGACGATTAAAAGCTGACAGGTCGGGCACGAATATCATTACATCCTTCGCTTTCGAGCCCGCTCGGCCCGCCCGAGGATTTTCATTCGGCGCGGGGGCATCCCCCTAATACACTCGTCGCGTTCCTAAGTCGCGTGAAATCGTATTCGTGATTTCTGTCTGGCCACCTAACGAATCTATCAAGATCTGTCTGGCGTGTTCCCGTTACGGTTGCGAAACGACGCGCGAGAGACAATTAAGACAGTTGTGTTTGGAGAGGTCGGAGAGGGATTAGCAATATTGGATCTGTAACGAATTCCTCTGGACGTTTCTAAATTTTTTACCACCTTTCGAATTGTAGGTGTGTTAGCTTCGTTGGTGTCAGGCCCCTCTCTGTCTTTGCTGTTAGTAGGCACGGTTTTTTATGTTATGCATGTTTTTTTAATAATAATGTCTTTGCTGCTAGTGTAAAGGATGAGATACAGTGTGGCGAACAGTTAACGATTCTTTATTAATAGTTTGAAATTTGGAATAAATGGAAATATGACGAAGGCAGGTTTAGAAAGTGGATTAATTTCAGCTAAATAGATTTATGATCGACTTCTTCAGAGAGGAGCTTATAAAGTGGTATAACGCACATGTGGGTACAGTTAATATTTATTGAGAAAACGCGTTTCAAAGTATGTGACTTCAAATTTATATAATAGTATAGATATAGAAGTGTATTTCAACAAAATATCGGGCTTAAAGCTTAAACTAGGTTCAGCTAATAATGTATATTTCCCCTGACTCTACTCGCCTTCATGCTAGCTATCTGTTTGCTAATTATCAGCAATTCTCACTACAATATCGTCGACCTGTTCTCAGACTGGAGCGAAAGTTAATGTTTTTCATATACATAGTGGCACAAATGAAACACAGTTTCTCACTCCATTTAAGCTTGATTTCGTTTTATGTTTGCAGAAATGAAAGATTGTGGGTGTTTGAAACATCCTAGGTACCCTTTAAAAAATTTATGTTATAAACTATATATAAACTCTGCCTCGAAATTTTGAAACTTTTATTCGAAATCTTTCTTCCTAACGAAATTTGATTTCCTATCGCTGCAAGTATTTCAGAAATTAAATTAAATCATACCACTTTCGCAGCCTACTTTGTTAAATAACATTCTTCTAAATTAATTTTCAAGTCTCCAAAAATCATACACATTTCTCCCATTTTGAGTAATTACAGGACAGGAATTATTTAAAAGTTGTTTTACCAATTATCACCTTAAGTGGCAATTATTGCTGGACGCAATTCGTTTTTCATGAAATTATGAACGACGATGCCCGTCGAATTGTCAATTGGTTACTGGAGCACGATTGTAAGTAGTGTTTCTCGATTAATAAATTACACTCACCCCATCTTTCTGTTTCCAGATAGTACGAAGGTATGTTAACACGTTGTAAGAAGAGAAGGCTGAGGAAGAAAAAGGTATTCAGGGAAATTTATTTGAACGCGGAACTCGGAAACCAGTAGTACCCGTGAGTAGGCACAGCTCGACAACTAGCAAAAAATAATTGATTAATGTTTGCAACTTCATTTATTACAATCCCCATCGAAAGAACTTGAAGCCGCTTCATACGTTTAAAGACAGTAATTCATCTTGCAAGCGTACAGTTTGAAAAAGAAAATGATGAAAATATGTGTTTGCCATTGCGCCTAAGAAATATCTTAAACACATGAAATACTAAACCCTGTTGATAAAATCAGCTAGCTATAATAGTCACTGCTAGATCCAAGTAATCCCAAATGCATTTATATGCAGTCATTATAGAGGTATATTTTGCATTCGAAATGAGGCTGATGATTGCCGATGTTTGAAGAACTTGCAGATTGCTATTACTTCTCCGTATTCGCCTAATCCAGATCATCCAGCGAGGACTGAAAATTATTATGGTAGATAACAAGCGTCGGTAGTTCGTTGCAATCGTTTCGATGCAAGCGCGACTGCATTTTTTCCTCCGGCGTTTAATCAATGGGAACTCACGTCTCTGGTGTGTATTGCGAGAAGTGATCAATGAAGTAACTTGGCCTGCTTTAGAATGCGTGATTACGCGATACTGTAGTTTTTGTTACGTAAAGGCGTTTTATTGTTCTTGGAAACAGCGCATACTGTTCGCGTAGCGCCCAAGATAATTAGTCGCGCGTGACAATGTACATTCCCAATTCCAGTGTTTGCTGTAGTGCTACACGAAATATTTCCTCCTTGAAGGCAGAGTTGAGTTTGAGTGGTAGGCTGTAACGAATATTCGAATAATCTAAGTATTCGAAAACCAGAGAATTCCAATCTCAGATTACTCAAAATTAGGGCTGGGACTATTCGAATATTTTACAAGTATTCGAATGCTATGAATTAACTTCGAATATTTGAGTATTCGAATATTATTCGAATACTGCTATATTCGAAAACTGATGTATTCGAATAGTATGGTATGAAGTGGGTTAAAATTAGCTTACAAGATTTCACCATGACAAATTAACCCATATTCTAATAGTATTCGAATACTTAAATATTCGAATAGTATTCGAATACTTGGATATTCGAATTATATTCGCCAAATAATTAAGCAACTGAAGTATTCGAATATTCGAATACCGAAAAATTCGACAAATAGTCCCAGCCCTATTCAGAATACTCGAATAATTAAGAGTACCTATTCGAATAGGTATTCGAATAATTAGGAGTATTCGAAATTCAAACATTATTCGAATCATTATAAGTATTCAAATATCCGGAGTGATCAAATTTCGGATTGTACCGAATAGGAATTTAAAATTAAGAAATTTACCAAAGATTAATAAAGTTCCAAATTTATCAATAATGTTCGAATATTCGAAAACTCCTAATTATTCGAATATTTACAGCTCTAGTTGATTGTGTTTCGATTTAATTTCTATTTAAAATAACATTTGATTCAAATTTTGCTAAGTAGTTAACCGCGTTTATTGCTGTTCCACGCAGACAGTCGATGATCGATTGTTCAACAATCAGAGACGGGGAGATGGTTTTAATTTATTCAATAAATTGATTCAATCGAGGTCATGCTAATTTCCAAAAAATTTTGGAATAGTTTTATTTGGCCTGATTGATTAGACGTAAAAATGGAGTAATCGATGATGGAATAATTCTCTTCTTAAAATATACAAAATGTAGAATTTTATGAAGATAGAAACGTAGTATAGCTATGATATATACAAAGCCGATAGAAACTCAGAAGTTGCAAAAAGGGGTGATGAGGTTGTCTTTAAACTTTGACAATTTTTTTTCATTGAAAATATATTTTCATCTAAAAATGTTAACATGCATCTTAAAATAGCTACGTACTTTAATGTAACATTTATGTAACTTTAATTCGAAAACAAAGAAAATTGAATATGTAATGCCGTTTTTCTAAAAATGCTATTTTAAAAAAACGGGAACCAATATTTTTCGAGACCTAGCGGACCGATTCAGTTGAAATTTAGAATAGAGGATTTTGATAGAATTATTTTGTTTTTGCCGTAGGATTAGTTTTTAAACGTCAGAGTTCGTTTTTTCTCAATTAAAGAACGCGAAGTTGATATTTTAAAAATCGGCTATGACAAAAACTAGATTCTTTCACGTATTTAAAAGAAGTTTTTCTGTTTCTGATAAAACCAATCGGAGATATTTTGGTCGTCCGGTGCAGTCGAGTGGTTTGCGACAGTTTGCCGCGGCGGCTATTGCATGTTCAATCTTCTTAATTTTCGAATTAAATTCACACAAGCGTTACAGTAAAGTGTTAAATTTAAAAAAAAAATTTCCCAAAAAAAAAGAACTGACAAAGTTCATCCTGGTTTTTCTACTCCTGGGTATACGTTGTCCCGTAATAATATCACAGCTCTAACAAAATAAGAATCATCGATCAAATTCTACTATAAATCTTCATTCTGCAAACCATATGCATAAAATTATACCACGGGTCAAAACAAACCCCGCATCCGCCACCGACCAAGTTATCCTCTGCCAAAGGGTTAACATCGGCACTGTCGATTCCCTCTCCTCCAAACCGACAAGTCGTGCATCCTATATTGTCCCCAGCCGTCCACCATTACCCCAAGAAGATCCACAAGAATCCCGCAAACCTGGAACAATTCTTTCGATCGAGAGATCCGTCCTCCACCTTGATCATAGGCGAACCAGGGTGCCGGGAGATGAAGCGCGTCCGGTAATGTTTTGCCGCGGCGAAGAAATTTCCGCGTTCCATCAGCCGAGGAATTCGTGGTGGCTGGCGTTGTTGACGCGAACTCGAATAATCTTGTTACAGTAGCCGGGCCGGCGGCCAGTGTCAACCCCTTTTTTCCCCCGGACGCACGTGCATTGACATGTACCATCTGGTCCGTGGATGTCGTCGTATAGCAATTGAACGTAATGATATTCTGGTACCATCCCGAGTTACGTCGCCCTTTCTCCCTCTGCCTGCTCTCTCTCTCTCTCTCTCTCTCTCTCTCTCTCTCTCTCCCCCCCCCCCTCTCTGTCCCTCCGCGCCACCCTTTTCTCTCTCTCCCCCCACCCCTGGATCTCTCTGCCCCTCCACGGTTTAGCGGCTGTTATAGTCGACGTTGGCCATTGACCGACCTTCGCAGTTGAACTGTGCCGCGAGAAGATAAGAGCTTGCTCCTTTCTCTCGGCTCCTCATTTCTCGTTCCTCCCTGCTCCCGTCTTTGTCTCCTTCGCCGGCTACGCGTCAAGAATGCCTCCGCACGCGGAATGAGAGATGCCCTTCCCGGCAGCGCGCGGCGTGGATCTAGGATCGATGCTCCGGAAAATCTGCCCCTCCGCCGTTCGCCCTGCGCCTCTTATTATGCGAGGCTGCTGTTCGCGCGGCGAACGTTCCGACGGCCGGCTTTTTAAGGTCGTTAGGGGAACTGACAGCGCATACGAGATTTAATAGGATTTCTGACGTTTGTCGGATCCGGCGACTTTAGCTCCAAGTGTTTAATAACACGCTTTTCCCCACGTCTCTGACGGATATCCCCTGACAGATTTGATAGCCGCTTTTGGACACCGGGACGGGGAGCTTGATAGATTTCTTAGTGCGACAGGTTTGAGTTTGGGTTGGTGCTCGGGACTTATTGTTAAATCAGGATCTCGAGTGGTTGTTGTCACTGGATACAATGTTTGGAATATTTTAGGGTGTTTCAGTAGTTGGAGATTGAGTGGAACTCTTTACATTGGATTAATAGTTTTAATTCATTTGCATATTTAGGACAGGGTCTGTGGAATTTCAGAGAGCTCTCCCAGCCGTCCATTAACGCCGGACTTAATTTAGCCACGCGTTAGGATAAATAGTGTAGCAACTTTGCTAGACCAGTCGTGTCTACGTCAAATACTAACAGTACAATAAAACCGTCTTTATAAGCCTCCGCGAATCTCTATGAAATTGCCACTTCACGCCATGCCCCTTCGGAAACATCTAAATCGAATGTCATGCACCCGTGCAAACGTCCTTTTTTCTTTTACACGCAACTGTCTGCTGTGTTATCCTTTTTATTCGGCTAAATACTTGTCAAACAGGAATTATGACATTACACGTTAACGCGAATTGAAAAAGTGACTCGGATGACGCTAATTAACGGTTCTCGTGTAACGAGTGACAAGTTCCTGCTCAGCTCTCTGCCACCGCCATAATACGCACCTCGTTATGGAAGTTTCAGCGAGAGGCGCGCGCCACCGTGCGCCCGTTCATTTAAACGGCGGTGTTTCGATTTCAACAAAACAGGAACGCTTCCGCGCTGCAGAGTGCGTGGCGCAGCTACCTAGTAACTAAGTACCCGCGAACTCTTCGAAATAAGTTGAACGTGACCGGTTTGCAGGCTATGCAGACGGTAGCTCGTTAATCGCCTCTATGGAATCGTATTTCTATCGTAAGTATGTGCTTCCAGTAATGGTGGTTCTTTTCGGTCGCAACCTCGCTTTGATGATCGACTTATGACGCGATTGCCGGTCTATCATTGCAGCTTTTTCTGGGACTCGCCGCGGGAGATAGTGCCCCATTTGTAATAACTTGCGCGATTCACCGCGACGACGGCATTCTGTCTCGTAGGTCGCCTGCACTGAGATTCCTCTGTCAGCTAGCAATTCTCTGTCTTGCATTGGCGAATTATGATAATTCATCGACTGGTAAAAGAATAAGGGAAGTCGAGTAGATTGTTCATAGTGTTCTCTCGAGGGTACTAAGTAGGCAGGCGTTTTTGTCGAAAATCAAGTGTTTCTTTTTTAATTCCGATGAAATAAATTCAAACTGAGACTTGTTCTTTGACGCGTAGTTTGTTAACATCATAAGCTTGAAAGGAACATGTGTGTTTAGTCATAAATATGCATTATTGATGATACTACAGGTGGATCATTGCAAAGGCTTTTTAAAGAAGGTTATTTTGTTTACGTTTTGGTTACATTTTCTTAGTTTTATTATGTTATGGAGTAGGTGTATTATGTATTAAAATTGAACGACGATTATGAAAGTGGTGTAAGTCATGTATTTTTTGTTTTTGAGATTTTTGGATTTTAAACCGTGGCGTTTGGGCGTACTAAAAAATATTTTTCCATTATTGAAGAAAATGTTTCACATCATACCTACGTATATGCTTCTTTAATGTCGAACTTATCTATCATTGTAAAATCTTATGATTAACTTGTACGAAAATGTGTTTTTTAAACCTTTGACTGTCTCCCAAATCAATTCAAATCAAAAAAGCAATTTTTATTTTCAAATATTTTGCCACCAACAACTTTACCATTTCACTGTTTCTCCTAATTTTTCTCAAATCGTCAGCATAATTAAATATATTTCGCGTTTTCTTTGTTTTCCTTTTCTTGCCCCACATCCAAGGTTAATACATAATACAAAAATATATAATTAATTATTTCTTTTTTCACAAACGACTTACAGAGAACAATTTTACTTACATTATTATTGAAATGAAAGCGAAACTGTCGTGGCTCGTTATGAAAGTGACAGTAGCATCATGTCATTGTTTACTCGATGACTATTTTGCAACTATTCTCTCATAATATTCGAATATAAATCAATACAACATAAAATATGAGAACTTTCAATTTCTTAGGGTTTTTTGACACGCACCACTTTCATAATCACCGGGACAAATAATTCTCATTTAAAATAGAAAATACTATATACTCGAAACTCACATATTATTCATAACATATCAAAACTTCCCTTCGAAGATGCACACTGGCGGACAAATCTATGCGGCCCCCCTTTACAACACAATAACTTTCTTAAAATTGGTCCCAACGACTTGAGTTTTTTTTGTTGAGAATATTGCAAAGAAGCGATTAAAAAAGAAACTACAGAACTTTCCGCGGCACCTAATACGTACATCCACGGTTTTCTCGCGTCTGCTCCTCCCATCCGCATCGCGGAACACGCAAGCAGAAACATTCTCATTAAACGTAAAGCAACTAATCTAGGATACTGCCAGGTAGGAAGAATTGAAAGGGAAATCACCAATTCGCTATCAATGCAATTATACTTATATTGCGTAGAATTTCGATGTTATCTGCGCTGAAACGCATCACGTAGAAACGAGATTGCACACTCTGTGTAATAATAATATCGAACCTGCCGATCTAAGGCCTGATTGCGAGGAGTTTACAAATATACAATCATTAATTTAGCGGCATTTTCTTTAACCGCGGCGTCAGCAGCACCTGGCACCGCTGCGATTTCTTTCGCCGGTCGGTTAGTTAGACGACGATGTCGATATCTCTATCGAATCGATTTATACGGTCGCCATATTGCCCAGAATATGTTCCGCGATTAATTGTACGGTTCTATCGAAAAAATACATACGTATGCACTTTGGTATTGCGGGTTTAGTCGCTTGTGGAGATATATCGACCGGAAACTCGAGTACCCCGGAGGCGGTCGTTTGTCGTTCGAGACATCGCTTTTGCTCGGCCACTCGAACAGGTGTAATGAAGTTAAATTGATCTAAAGGCTTCTACCGCTTAACGTTCAATATTCGCAGAGAGCGCAGGGCTGTGCTCTCAGTCCAATTGTAAGGAGGAGGAGGAATAACTCTTAAAACTGGTTGATAGAAAATTCTCTGCTCTGAAACTGACTTGCAGAATTCATACAGGATATTTTTCGACAATTTCAACTGTGCATCAAAGTGACGCGTTTTTTCTTTTAAAATTGGGGTTCAGTTTTCGAAGTTTCATTGTACATTTCCATTTTTTTCTAACTTTTATAACCCTATTTTGTGTTTCAATTCGCTAACTTAATTATTCATCAGTCATTTGATTTTGATAGTTTTTAAATAGGCTTTGTAAGAGTAAGGCTAGAGTTTTTCAGGAGGGGAGGGCAAGTTTGAGAAACAGTCAAGTTAACAAGCGACGATTCCCGCTTGAACTCATTTTGCAACGCCAATTTAATTAAAAATTTAAAGTTGAAATTAAAAAATATTTACTTTTTTTAGTATAAACTTAATATAGACTAGTTTTTAAAAATAGACAATTTTTCTCAAGCCAGAGGTAAGACATAGTTACTGTTTTATGAGGCTCGCAGCACAGAAAATCCTAGACACTAGAGGCTTTCTCGTTGGGCGGCAATTATCGAAGATTGCGTACGGGCTACGCTTCGCGCTGAAAATCTTCTGGAAACATCGCTTGCCGGGTCACTTGCTTCATACACAAATCAGAAAGCTTCTATATGTTTGTGTGTTTGTATGTCACTTAAAAAATCTCTTTTTTATAAAATCAGAATCTAAATTTTGGGCGAAGCCGAGTAGTAAAGCTGGTATTGTATAAGTGCTGTATAGTCATATGTATATGTAGTCTTAGCGTTAATAAATCTAGTGTGAGTTAGCCCAAAGAGAAAAATAATGAAGCAATAACGCGCAACAGATAAGAAAAGTACACGTGGATAATGGATATCATAAATGTCTTTAATACCATTGTTGCAAAGAAGATAAGACACTTGAATTACAGGAAGTTGATGACTGAATTTCGAAAAAAACATTAATCTACATTATCTACAAAATTATCAAATATTCAAATATATCCATCTCACAGTTTGATTAAAACTACCTCAGCAATCTGATACAACACTATCTTATACCAATTTTGAAGATCGTGCAAAACATACCTCGTATTAAATAATGCAATATGAAAAGAAGCAATTATGTACATACTTGAAGATAAATGTATGAAAAGAAACTAAGAATTTCTTTCGACTTCGTAAATTTTTTTGTAGTTTTCTAATGCTTTTTTTAGGTGAAACAGTATCCCATTATATAACAATAAGTGGTTTCGGCGCACTGGTTCGGTCAGTTTAATGTATTTAAAAGCTATTTGCAATTTTAATAATTCAAAATTTCCGACGTTTCGGTCTGCGGTTTAGACCTTTTTCCAGGAAAGATTTAAAAATATACTGCGTTCGCTTAAAAATATAAGCTTAAAAATATAAGCGAACGCAGTATATTTTTAAATCTTTCCTTGAAAAAGGTCTAAACCGCAGACCGATACGTCGGAAATTTTGAATTATTAAAATTGCAAATAGCTTTTAAATACATTAAACTGACCGAACCAGTGCGCCGAAACCACTTATTGTTATATTCTAAAAATACGGTCGATATTATAACTACTTTAAGTATCCCATTATTTTCGACAGTTAAATTACATAAATTATGTGTCTGAATTAAACTGTTATGGCCACGCTTAGTTTCGATCGAGCAAGGGATAGTATGCATTGTACGTAAGCACTACACTTCCAACAGGAGAAATCATCTGTTGTCAAGAGACACTCTGGTCGGTGAACAGAACGTTCGTAAATTGGGGTATTCGTATACTGGGAAGCTCTACTGTGCTATCGAATGCAAATGCGCGTTGAATCACGTGAATCCCATATCGAACGATTAACGCGAAGAAATGAGAAGCGTGTCGGCGATCTATCCAATTGGACTCAGCGAAGTCTCATCAAAGCAGAGGCCTGCTCCTCGCAGAAGCGGATTCAGAATTTTCGTGGGGGGGGGGGGGGAGCGCAGTGGCGAATCCAAGATTTTCTTGAGGGGGGGCATAGGTCTGAGTAATGAATCAGGGACCTTTCCGATATTATCCTGTTAAATGAAAAAGTGTTTTTTTAGTATAACTTGGAAACAAAAAGTTTTCTCAACATACGACTTAAACCACTGGAAAGACTATTAAATAAAGTACCAACTAAACACATATTAAATTTTTTTATAACAATTAATTTAAAAAAATTGAAAAAAGATTTTTCTCTAACGATTTTTTCCTAAGTTTTCAAATGAATTGAGTTTTTTTGAGAACCTAGAAGGATTAGTTTGCCAAGGGACGCGTTTCGTCGTTTTGAAAAAAATTGCACCTGGTCGGAATAACAAAAAAAAAGATAGTAAAGATCGTTTTTTCAACTTCTTTTTCTGAGCCTATAATAAAAATTCCAAATCCGTTTGTAGATTTAAGTAAGTTGTATGCCTGGTGAAAAATTTATCAAAATCGGTTAACGTTGCTCTGAGCTACAAACGTTTGGAGATCGCAGAATAATGTCGAAAATCGCACAATTTCCGAAATCAGCAATTTTGCCCCCTGGCCCCCCCCCCCCTCTGGATCCGCCACTGGCTCCTCCTTCGTTCAGCGACGTTCGTTCGATTTCATTGAAAAGTCGAGGCTGATGAGTATTAATTGAATTGGAGCACTATTCCCGCGCGCGTCGAATCACGCGTGTCCCTCGGCGAAGGAAGCTGAATACCGACTGTGAGAAGCTCGCGCGACGCTCTCTCTCGCGTTTTCCTTTCTCCATGGTGGCCGGCCGTTACGTCTTTCTCCCTCGTCACCGCGACGCCCGTCGCGACGTCGTCGGTGAGCAAGCGAGCGCCATCGTAATTTGTTCGAATTGCACGTACGCCAAGTTCCGCACACGAGACGCTTACTGGCTCGCTTCGCTAGATCCGAGAGCTTCGACTTAAAACTGGCCATGGCTGGTGACAGCGATCTCCTCGTTCTTTCACTGCGAACCGAAAAAATCCTGGAACGCCTGCGAACAGCTAAGAGCGGGCAGTCGGTTTCTTTTCACTAGTTCAAGTAACTCCTGTGTTCGGTTCAATATTTCCGGCAAGCGGCGTGCAGTTTCTTCGTGGGATGGTAGTTACTGGTTGGTATGTTAGTGAATGGAGAAGTGTTTGCCTAGGGTTTAGGGTCTAGATAAGAATAGGTGTCTGATCGCACACGCAAGACAGAATTTATTTACAACGGAAGATCCCGAACCCGGAAATTAGAAAAAATCTGAAAGTAAGTTAATTTGTAGGGGATGTTCTTCTGATTATAACGCAATTTTTGTTTGCTGCCCAAAGTCACTCTAGGAGGATAAACTTAACCCCCGAAGATTCGGCTATTTTCCGATTTCATTTTGTAACTCGCAATGTGTAAGATACAGAGAAAAAATTTTTAGACAAAATTTACTTGTTTTAATTAGGACTGTAATTTGGTAACTTATAGTTCTTATGAATTTAAGGGGTCAATTTCACCTCCCTAGAGTGAATTTGGACAGCAAACAAAAATTGCGTTTTAATTAGGAGGAAATCCCCTACATATTCACAAAGTCTCGGAATTTTTTGAATTTCCGGGTTCGGGATCTTTCTTCGTTAGCTAAAGGTAGCACAGATCTGACCCAGATTTAATCCAGATCTGACATTAAAGTTATTCAAAGCTGAAAAAGAGCTGACCAAGACATAATCCAGATCTGACATAAAAGTTGCTTAAAACTAACACAAAACTGGCCGAGAGTTATGTTGTTTGCAGATGTAACGCAGACATAGTATAAAGTTAATGTAAAATGGATTTATGGCTAACACCTCCAGTGTGTAATAACTATTTATTTTAAAAGATACGTCTTATGCGCTATTAGTTTTGTATCCCAACATGAAAAATGAAAATATTGCTTGATTTATTTAAAAACGATTTTTTTCTTAAAAAATCTTTTGGCATTTATTTGTTCCTGCGTTCGATTGTTAAAGTAGGTTAATGATTTAGTAGTATAAGGAATAATTTTTCTTCGCCTGCCTATTTAGTTTGAACCATTTTAGTTTAGAATATGCATAAAATACGATGGCCAGATTCTTCTACGTAATGTTTTAGAAAAGTTTAGACTGATAATTCTTGCTTTCTGTCCTTTTTTAACGGATAAATTCGAATTAGGAATAGTTGCTCCGTGCTCTGATTGCTCATCGTGCAGTAACGTAATTTGGGTTGCTCGTGCGCAGGCATCAAGAAATCTGTGATCATCTGTATTCAAATTGAGGAAGTAAAAATATACATATAGGGTGTTTTTATTGTCTGTTTCATTTATATAATAAGTATTTTCCGTTCTTCTTTATCGATCGATTATTTGGAAATTCTTTTATACAATAACTGACGTTCCACTACTGTAGACATTTGTTACATTTCCTCAATTTCGTATTTCATTGTTATACGAAGCCAATCTTTTCAATTCTAATAGAACTCATCTGTAAAATATTTTACACTTTTAGTTCTACTAATTATCCACGCGCTACAAAATAATTTCTTGCATTCAGTAATGTACTAGCTTCCTTTCACCAATAAACCTATCAGTAAATACAAAAATAAAAATATCAATTTAATGCAAAATTACAATTTTGCATTAAGAGATTAAAAAGTTGTTTTGGTGTGAGCACTGCCATTCGCAACCAGATTATCTAAAATAAAAAAAAAAAGATTTCTCGTATATTAATTTTCTCTGATATCCCCTGATTGCCTCCGTTAAATCTATTTAAGAACAAATTTTTTTTAATCTTTACGTTACTGGAAAATCGGTTTTCATTGAAAATTTTACCGAATGTCAAAACGGCTCTAGCACAATAATAACAATTAGTGGAGCTATAATATCCGTTCTCGAGATTGAAGACCGTTTGTCAAGAATTATCCCCGTTATTATGTTTACGAACGTTTGTAAAATGGACATTGCACTATTAGCCTTTCCTGGTGATTTCAATTAAGGCCTGCCCGTTATTGTGTCGCGCAAACGTATCTGCGGTGCTATACTTTATGGTACGTGACAGAGGGTCAGATCTGCGGCCAGACAGATATTGACTGATTGTTGGTCGCAAACGAGTGCTAATGAGCGACCCGTTTGATTAAGTTGGAATTAATGTTCGATGATAGCCAGTTTATGCCCGAGGTAGTAGCTTCCTTGACAGGGTCGGGTTTCTATTTGCGTGACATTGATTCCCTGGGAACACATACTTTGACCACTCTTTCGGATATGGGTGTGTAATCACGGTCTGTCTGTATTGCAATCTACAGCCTCGTTAATGTTTCCACGAAATTATTTCACATCTGGGCGCTTTACGTCGTGTAATTAACCTCCTACATCTGTATAATCAACTTGTCTTTCATTAGTATAGAGGCACATTCCTTATGCAGCTCAAGGTTTACCTTTTTTTTTAGTGACAAGTTCGAAATGTTGTTGAGAAGTGTGTTGTTGTCGTCTGAGTACTTGTCCAGCAACTCTTAGCTGGCATGCTTGTATCGTGCACATTTAGTTTTCGACTTTAGTCTGCATTGTACTATTTGAATTTTATGCAAATTTTTTGGGAGTAGGTGTTAGGTATGTATTCGAGGAGGCTTACATTTTTTTAGATGAAGTCTATATACAGTTTCTTTTAATTTGGACAGAAAGGAGATGTATGACTTTTTTGCAAAACGCGAAATTTCAGATCAATACTTTTCTGATCTGAATGAAATAATCGAATTTGGATACAGGAGAAAGTGAGGCAAAACGGAACACCTAACTTTGAAGTGTGGTAACACAAAATCCGAAGGAAAATGAGACGTAGGACTTCACTAGGAGTCTGTGGACCATAGATTATAAAAAAATCACAGACTATGTTAACCCTTTGACTACTGTTGACGCCTATTGGCGTCCGACACATGTTGGCTTCCCGGTACTGTTGACGCCTATTGGCGTCCGACACATGTTGACTTCCCGGTACTGTTGACGCCTATTGGCCTCCGACACTTGTGCGACAAAAATTTCGCCGTACCCAGTGGACGTCGCGAGTGAATTCGTACCGTACCGTACGGCCAGTGCGTGCCAAAGTCTCCCGTAGTCAAAGGGTTAAAGGGGGACACGACTGTAATCCTCCGAAAAGTAAAAGTATCTTTGAAAATTTATTAAAAGCAAACTACGTAATGAATCTTTGTCAAACTTTCAGGACATTTTATTGGATATTTAAGTTATACGAAAATCTTTTTTTGAATGTATTTAAAGCGGATTTATAAGCTGCACAGTGTAAAATAAAAAGGAATGAAAGTTTAAACAAGACTCATTACGTACTTTGCTTTCAATAAATTTCCCCCTTAACAAAAATATTTGGCAACGAAGGATAATAAGATTTCCTGAAGGTATTGAAATATTTGCTGTAAAACCATGTAAAAGTACAAAATTTATATATTTGTGTGATTTAAAAAATATTATCATGTGTAAAAAAACTATAAATATATATTCTAGAGAACATATACAAAAATATATGTACATTATACAGATAACAAAAATTTAAAGATAGCACGAAAATTATTGAAGATAAATATAAATATAAAACTGCACAAAGTATAAATGAATACATTGCACGAACGAATAAATACATACCTAGAGACATTTCAATTCTTCTCCATACATAATACATAGGTGTTCCGTTTTGCCGCACATAATTTAGTAAACATTTAATATTTACATGTCAACGCGAGATAAAGAACCGAGTAAAATGTCAAAACACAGTGTAAGGACTATAAAATACAAGTTAACAAAAATGGTCGAAAAAGCCAACCCAATATCGATTTTCAAACTTTTGACATTGAAAATTTTCCAACTCCGTAAATAAAAATATAACGTGTGCCCGGGTCTATAGTCGATCACAAACTGCTGTGAGGACCGTTTGCAACTCATTCGTAGCTCTTATTTAAGAGAAAAATTGAAGCTCACCCGGTCCGTTTTGCTCCACTTTTCCCTACACGTATAGACACTGTTGCTTCTTCTGCAATTTCAGTCGACTGCGTGAGTGGAAGTTCCGGTGACCTATCAACCAATAGCTGCCTGTAACAACGCGATTATACTTGTTCATGAAACTGCCCGAGGAATTCGAATGCTTTAATATCCGTCTCCTTTCGCATAAAATCTGCCGAAAAATTCTGAACAAGCCATCTGGCTGAACACTCTATTCGAATGCAATTTTAAAGCAGTGATAGTCCTTGTCGCTGGGGACATTATTTAAATTTTCTACTTACCTCCGTAACATCGTTGTAATTCACAATAAGTTTGGACCAATTTGACAAAAACGAATATATTATAATGACCGCGATTAAAATATATCGTAATTTAGTGGCACTCGAGTTGCACATATTTTACGCGAACGGCTTATGGGGGCCGTTTATATGTCACATTTTTAGTTACTGATAATCTGATCTGACGATCTGAGTCATCGTGCATAATTTCATCGGCAACATCAAAAGTGTTTTGTATCGAACGTAGTAGCCATTATTCTTTGCATAATGCAACTTTTTTTCTACGACGTTCACGCCCGGCCGCGTTCCCAGAACAGGGTTTCGCGAGAGATTATTGGCATGCCCACTCAAGGTTGAGAATTACCAATCATAAAACTCACCGTTGCTCGACAACATAACCGATTACGCTACTCAAGAGCCACGAAGAAGCTCGCGAATTGTCTACGAATATTACATAACTGCGGTAAAAATACACTAAGCCTGCATGAAATTATAATGTGGAATTCGTATCTAGCTAATTGAATATCTTCGTCCTTATCTGTAGAATTTTTAAAGCACCGACTGACTTCAGAGATTATTCTCATTACTGTTGAAGGTACATGCGCTGCTGGGCAGTTTCTTCATTTTCCGTCTTTTACTTCAAGGGAGTGTACGTCGGTTGCAGAAAGGAAGTTTGCATCGAACAGTTCTTATCTGCACGCTCTAATTAAAATTTCTGCCGATAGATTTAATTTTCTTTTATATATCGATTTCGACCTGGCAAAAAGGTATTGTATTTCAATTTGCATACTCGTGTAATTCAGTATCATATAACTTCAACGTTACAACCGAAGATGCTGTAATTTAGCTGAGATTACTACTTAGGAAGGACTCGATAAGGCGCATGTGCAACATGGGATATTTAATATATCCCTGAGTAATTTGCTTGATTTTTTATTTAGAACTGCTTATAACGATCCCCGGAACCTTGATTCGAGCAATTAGCGTTTCCATAGGGCATGTAGTCGACTACGTTAAGGTAAACTTAGCGTGGTTGGCGCCGTCTTACGGTCACGGCAGAAATAGGCCACGTAGACTAACATTATAAATGTCTCATTATGTTACTGTGTGGCCAGCAGTTCTGCATCTCGGGCAAATACCGCCAAATTAATTAACATACGACCCCATCGGGAAATTTTATTTTTACCTCCTCCTCTTCTGCAATCCATGTGTAACAACTGCTCTATGGTCCGGTTAATCCCATTATCGATTCCATTAATGTGCAGTAGTGGCTCATTCTTTCTATCGATGCAATAATAAAATATTTCCAATGGTGGAATAATCGTGGAATAATTCAGTTCATCAACTGAAGCTACGTATGTATGTACATACTAGCAAAATACCCCCGTGCTTCGCTTCGGGCCTAAGAGATATTAGGGAGTCCGAGAAAATACTTTTCACCCCCTTGGAGGTGGAATTTCCAGGAATCCTTCTTTAGTGGATGCATACGTCATGAAAACAATGTACCTTCCCACGTTCCAAGGTTAAACTGTTTGAGCTGTTCGTTGATGAGTCAGTCAGGATTTCTTCTTTTATATATATTTTATGTATAGATTAGCAGAACATTGCAACAAGTTGGCGCACAGTGTTTCGAGTATATGGGCGTTCGGGACAAAACTCGTAGCTTCTGAACTAATCAGTTTTCGACCTAAGTACCCTAATACTTTTTTAAAGAGAATATAAAGATGCATCGATATGTGTATAAAAAAATATACAGTTACATTAAAAAAATTAAGGCGATCTTGATTTTTCAGTAAATAAAAAGTTTTTTATTAATATTTACTTTTGCAATTTGTTGTCAACTGTATACTGACTAACTTTTGTTCGAAACATTTTTTTATCAAATTATTTTTATCGCGTGTATCGCGTTTGACTGCTATTTTAAAACTGAAGACAGCATCCAGAATGGAAAATTCATGGTAGATATCGTATAAACAATTGGAAAGAGCATATCGGATGTGTAGATTCACATAAGTGTCTTATGCACTAAGGGCCGGAGCGGTGAGCGTCTTAATAATGATTGGCTATTTTTTCTGTCTCGTGCAAATATGTGCAGTTGAAAGCGATGTTAATATAAAGTTTAATGATCCCTAAATCCATATAACGAAACATCACGGAGGTATCATTTGGTGTTTTTGAGAAAAGTCCCATCGAAGTTGATAAACATTTAACATAAAAAAAATAGTACAAATTGTTAGTATTATAAAAAACTGCCCCGGCAGTTTTGAAGGTATGACAGTATTAAACACAACTTATAAACATCAAATGAAAAGCATAAACATTCTGCCAATGGCACGTGTTTGAAAAAAAATATAACGAAATTTGTAATGAATTTCTAGTATCAGTTTTGACAACAAATTAGTAAATTCAGCAGAAGTTATGGGTAACATTGAAATCTACGTTCCTTTCTTAACATTTTAAGATACAAGAATTTGTGGATCAAACACTTCGGATTCTCGACTTTTGTCCATTACGCGGAACACTGTGCGGCGCGTGAAATGTTTGAACGGCAAATCAGCTGCAATCGCGGCAGTTATGATGGATCGCGCGAAAACGCAGCTTCTGGACTAGAAGGGCAGCGCGCACCTGGATACGGCGGGGCATAGGCCGCATAGGCGAGCCGCGGCTAGATGGTCCGCGCAAATAAATGTCGTTTAATATCGGACCGGTTCTGCCTTCCTTCATCCGCGCCTATCGTCAGCGGATAAACGTCGGGCCGACTTTCTTTGAAGAGGGTGCAACGACTGTTCCCAGTCCGCATTCGAATTAATTGAAGCGCATACCAGATGAACAGGTGCGCGCCAGACGGATATCCACCGCGAAATTAGCCACGTCTCCCCCGGGGAACGCGCACGTAGACAATCGTGCGCGAGGCATCGCGAAAATCACGCGTTTTCAATCAGCATGAACGAATCCACTTACCGGACTTACCCAATACCTAACTGTCAGCTTCCACGGATGAATCGACGCCTGAAACGGTGAGCAGGGACTGCGCGCTGTTGATGCCTACTTTTACCTAGGAACTAGTTCCTATTCTAAGGATTTGTGCACCAAACTGCGCGATAAATTTTTTACATGCGATAAGATGCGCATGTATACGTGGAAAGTATCCCTACCTTAATCTTTGTGGGTCTGGGAAGTGAACTTTGAAGGAGTTTCAGAATTCAGCTGGTGGACAGTTGTGCGATTCTGTTTTAGGATTGATTTTTTTATGTTTGTTACGTAATATCGAAGGTATCGAAGTAGTGGAAATCTTCACACGGAGTGTAATATAGTGTGATGGTTCGGTGCATTTTGGGACCTTCATTTTGGAATTTTTGGGATTAATTTCAGATGTCAAGTTTGGTTTTTAGAAATACGTTATCTTTCTGTTTTGAATTTTAAGTAAGGTAAGTGCGGGTAATAAGGCCCTGTAGATAATAAGGTCTAGCTGTCATTTTTCCCTGGTAGGTCAATCTACAATAGGGTAAACCAACCAGTGAATGATCGAATTGTTAAATGAGAAGTTCTGTGAATGACCGCTTACTTTTAATAAGAATTGTACTTATTAATGTTTGTTTAATACGCGGAACTAAAAATATGGGATATTAAAAGTGCAAGTACGCCCCATTTATAAATATATAATAATTTTTCATTCACTGGTATGCGGTCAATTACTGGTTGGTTTACCCTCCGTTCCGCGCCGTTGATATAACATTGTTGTAAATTCAGCAAATGTTTCCCCCAATTTTCATTGCTCCAATTATAACAATTCCTTACGTCGTTATCCTGGATTTGTGTTGGGAGTACTTATCATCTAATTACTGTACAAATACTGGAAACGTATTCTCAGAAAATTTATGATTTTGTAAAGTGCACGTTTAATGTATAACCTCGAGAACGAAGAAGTGACAAAAGTGATATTAAGGCCCACGAAAATATTAAGTGGGAACAATATTAGGATGTGCTCCAAAGCATGTGTCACTGCAACGCGAAGAAAAATAACAAAAGTCTGTGAACAGGAGCCCTTTTCATCCACCTCCAGAGAAAACATGGACGCCAACTCCAAAGAAAAGATTCCGCGTATCACGGCCCTAACGCCGCCATTTTGTACGAAAAGAAATAAGACTTTTCCGTCGAGAGTTGGACAATAACAGGTTCATACTGAATTTCCCATTTATTTCATTATCTCCCTATAAGAAATTGCGGTAAATGACTATAATTTTGCTTCGTCCAAGGTGGCCTAAACCCTTATAGGGTAAAGGACCCAATTACTGACACCTAACCAATTACTGTCACCTTAAGCTATTTTAGTTAAAATAACGAATAAACAAAGTATAGAATATAATATAGTATAGATTATAGGTTGAAATACATAATTCTTTTCGTGTATCATTTTACAACGTTTATTTATTCGTTATTTTAAGTAAAATAGCTTAAGGTGACAGTAATTGGTTAGGTGTCAGTAATTGGGTCCTTTACCCTAGTGCTGGACACTATTTTTTGTCGATTGGTCACGTGAAAAAGTTTAACGAAATTCCTGTAACGTAAATAGTGTATCATCTGATACATAAATGGCATTGTTTTAAATGATCAATTATTAGTTAGAAGAAGATGGCGTATTATTTCAAATTTAAGAACCAGTGAGCAAGTGACTATTCAAAGTGACAAACTTTATCGTCAAAAAAATACGTCGCAATAAATTAGCCCCAGTTATAAGTTTTCTAAAGTTATATGTAAATTTCGTGTATTAAAATTGCTTTCTCCGTCTCATTAACTTCTTACATGATTTTTATGAAGAGTGTATATGCTTTTTCTTTGGCATTTATGTTTCAATTAGTGTATACAGAATCATATATTCGGCAAGAAATAATGTCGAGCACTATAAGTGGGCCTTGTCACCCGCACTTACCTTAGCATTGAATTTTAAAAATTCGCTACATCTTTGGGATCATTTGATTAAACATAAATGGTGATATTCTTCTAGAAGAATTAATTATCTACAACAATGTAAATTGGTACATGTTACAGTCGTTTGAAACTACAAACAGAATGAACAAGCTTCACTCCTCTTTTTCCCTTCAAATAATTAATCAATACACCATATAATCCAATATCATAATCTCATTTCAAGTGAATTCAACTCGGCTCTGGCTAGTTAAGCGACCGTAGAATTCGAAAAATGCAAAACTAGGCGGCTCTATCTTCAAAAGAAGTACGCGACAGGTTTGAAGTAGATCCAATCAGCATCCTATCGATTTATCGAAGAGCACTTCCCAACGCGCGCGCGCGCACACGCCGGTGTGTAGGCTTGTCGCGGGATACACCTACGTAATAGTGGTGCACGATGATACTTATCGTACTCACGTGCACCTCATCCGAGAGCTTTAAGTGCACCTTGTAAATATGTAAATGAGTAAATACTGAATACGCGTTTGCGCTATGCGTGCGCACGAATAACAGATCAGCCGACGCTAGTGGCCCTTTTGTCGTCTTGTTCCGGCACGACAAAATGCATCGTAACTCACTCTTATCATCTGAATTACACACACAGACGCGCGCGCGCGTACAGCGTATAGTCAAGATCGGTAACTCGAGCAAGAGCGACGACTGTAACCGGCTCGGTATATGTAATTTCAATTCTTCCATGTGCAAATGTTCTTAATGGGTTGAATAATTGAATTAGGAAAAATGTTATCTGCCAGACAGCCGTCGGAATTATTAATAAGAAGTGGATGAATCGAAGAATATACAGGCAACGTTCAATTAACCCTTATGTCAATAACCAACTTTACCTACGTTGTTCAATGACCAGGGTACAGCTGTACTCGCGCGGTGAAATCTTGTATTTAAGGCTCTTTAGAGGGGTGATTCATATCTGTGCGATTATATTTGACTTCGGCAACCCTGTGGTCAGCCGGGAAACCTTTATTAGGTATACGGGGCTTTCCACATGTACCTGAAGATGACTTTTAAGTGATTTTCCACAAAGCCGCACGATCGTTTGTTTAGTTTTTCGAACGCAGGCGTGCTGCAGTTGTTTGAAATTCGACTTGGGACGAAAATCGGGGGACTCCTCTGCGTTGGGTCTTAGAATTCACTTTTGGCTCATTCCTATCATACAAATTCGAATTGCAAGAGATGACGAGCGAGAAACGGGTACGAGGCGGGCGACGCGTTGGTGCTTTGCTTGCTCCGTCTTTCGGGCGCCTGGTGCTCCGTCCTTTGCGTGAGCGACAGACACAACCTTTTTTGTCTAAAAGACGAAAACGGCTCCACTAAGTTCGTAGAAGCTTATCGCGGTTTTTGTGTCACAACCAATCGCAGCGCCTCGCACGGGCAGACAAAAGACGGAGTGTCGGGCGTCCGAAGGACGGAACGAGACGAAGAGTATCGCCAATTTCTCGGAATCGTGTCCTCTCTACATTGTATGCTCACCTCCGATTACGAGCCGTGACAGCCTAAGCGAGAATCGAAAGCACTTTTATTTCGGAACGCCTCATTCGCGTGGACTCTGTATTTCTGTCAACGATAAGTGTTTATTGTGTTTGTGGGTTGTTTATTTACGTGTTTGTACTGTATAATTGCATAAATTATAAAAAAGTGGAAGAAATTAAACAACAATGGAAGAATTATCAGAAAAAGAGTTCGAAAGAGTGAACAATAAAGGCAAGGATGCGTACTTGAAACAGCTATTAGGACCTATCGAACAGGACGAATTCTATGCTTCTGATAGCGACGACGAGGACTGGTTTCCAGTGCCGCAAACTGAAGCCCGAAGCTCTGAAGATTCGGACAGCGATGAAACTGATGAAAATGCAGATGATGAAGGTGAGACAGTCAACGAGGAATATGAAGAAGAAAATGAAGCGAGTGAAGCGGAGACAAGCGATGACGAGGCGGCTAAAGGCATTATACGAATTTATATGAATTTATTTTGTCATGTCATGAATGTCGAAAACCAGTTTGCGATCAGCATTCAACCACTTTTAGTAAATGCTATGACTGCGCGTAATTGTTGTAAATAAATAATTAAAATAAAATAAGTATTTGTTTTTAATTTTATGCACGTAATAAATATCTGTTTTCATTTATTTTCTACTCCCTGTTACTCTTATACAGTGAATCACAAAAATATTCGGACACTAAGGTATGCTTGGCTTTAACTGTCTATATCTTTGTTAATTATGGAAGAAATGAAATGAAACTTGTTTCTTTCGATAGAGTATTTATTGTACTTTACAAATATGTGCATAATTATTACTTTTTCTTAATACACTTATATCATATTAAACATTAAATGAAATCACAGCCATTTTTCGCGTTACAAAAATATTCGGACAGATACGTTGTTTCTCAATATATTTACAAATAGTGCGTGATTATTTTCCTAGAAATGTTCGACTCGAAACGAAGCCTTTGTTTACAAGGTCGTTGCATCGGGTTCAGTACCCAGCCGCCAGTGTTACCGTACAATTCAGTCATTGCACCGTCGTTTACCGTGAAAATGTATCGGAAAAGTAAAAACGTTTCATTTAATCTCCGCCAACTAGTAATTTTTCATCGGGAAAAAGGAAAATCGTATCGCCAGATCGCTGCTATGCTTGATTTAAAAAAAAGCACGGTGGCAGATATCGTTAATAGATACAAAAATGAAGACAGGATTGAATCGCTACCACAAAGTGGTCGGCGAAAAATAATAAGTGAGAGAGAAAAGCGGAAGATTATTCGAAAAGTGAAAGAAAATCCACGATTGAGTGCTTCCACATTAGCAGCAGAATTTCGAGAAGAAAGTGGGAAAAATGTAAGCACACAGACAGTTCGGGGATTGCTGAAAGAAAATGGTTACAATGGGAGAGTGGCTATTAAGAAACCGTACATCAGCGAAATAAATCGAAAGAAACGTTTAACTTTCGCAAAAAATATGATTTCGAAAGAAGAATCATGGTGGAGTGATGTCATTTTCGTTGATGAATCTAAATTCAATATATCTGGTTCGGATGGACGACATATGGTGTGGCGTAAGCCAAATACAGCTCTAAATCCGAAAAATTTGCGAGCCACTTTCAAGCATGGTGGAGGAAATGTTATGGTCTGGGGGTGCATATCGAGCAGAGGAGTAGGAAAACTTGTTTTTATTGAGGATATTATGGATAAAATCAAATATTTAAATATTTTAAAAGAAAATTTAATGCCAAGTGCAGTCAGTATGGGTATTGAAAGAACATTCAAATTTTACCAGGATAACGATCCGAAGCATAAAGCACGAATTGTACAAGAGTACCTACTGTATCATTGTCCGAAAATTTTACAGCCTCCTCCTCAGTCACCAGACCTTAACCCTATAGAGAATGTATGGGATAATTTAAACAGAAGAATAAGAACAACACCGATAAGGAATAAAAAAGAATTGAAAGACAGATTACGAGACGAATGGGAGAAAACAAGTATACAATATCTTCAAAAAATTATATTCAGTATGCCGAAACGTTTAAAACATGTGATAAAACAAAAAGGGTACGCTACTAAGTATTAAAAGTTAAATTTTAGTTTATAAAGTACTAATTATGTGTAATGTCCGAATAATTTTGTAACGCAAAAAATGGCTGTGATTTCATTTAATGTTTAATATGATATAAGTGTATTAAGAAAAAGTAATAATTATGCACATATTTGTAAAGTACAATAAATACTCTATCGAAAGAAACAAGTTTCAGTTCATTTCTTCCATAATTAACAAAGATATAGACAGTTAAAGCCAAGCATACCTTAGTGTCCGAATATTTTTGTGATTCACTGTACGTTATTTTCAATAGTATTCCCGATAATTATCATATTCATATATGTGGGTACAGGTGTACCCCGGTTATTGGCACAGACATATCAACTTTGACTGCCCTATTCTAATATTTTCAAGGTAGAAATTTTAAAACGAAGGACATGAGTCGATAGTAAAAACCTCAAATAACGAGGATTTGGTCGGGTGAAACTTTCTTTTAACGGGAACATAAAAAATTTTAGGAGGCAACGCTTAGGTGGGTACAGCTGTACCCGGTTATTGACATAAGGGTTAACTAGATAATCGGCTATTAAATAGTCTTAATAGCGTGGAAGTAATTCTGCGCGACACTTTTTCTGGGTGAAATCGAACCAGCACGATCCGGGGTTCCCGTGTGTCTCGGTAATTTAGTTCGTAATATACTCCGCTGCGATTGAATCACCTAATGAGGAATACTTGAGCGGCTTTGCCTTCTTTTGGCACGGGTGGTCCGAAACGAGCTGGCACCGTAAGAAGCCAAGTTGTGGAAGCTTATCGTGATAGGAAACTGGATTTTGCGAGCAAATTATTTATGTCGAAGTAATTACGTGTGTGAGCTTCTTATTCCTTTTGTCGAGATGCACGAGTGAAATCGAAAGGGGAAACAAAATCGATGCAAATGACTTTGGAATCGGAATGCTTCTTCTCTGTAAGAATGGCTAGCTAAAAATTCTTGTAGATACGTTTAGGATTGTTTCTTCCACGTTTTATTCTTGTTCCCTTGTAAAGTATTTAAGCATTCGATTATTTTTAAGAATTCGATTTTACAATAAGGGTTACCAAGGTCTAAACCGGTTTCATTGTTTTTACGGGAATCGCAAACATATCGTGATACATGTATAAGTGACGCAGTTTGTTTCAAAATCAAAGAACTTTTGATAGAAATGAGATAGAGCGATGATTTTTTTAAAATTAAAGCTGAAAGATTGCAGAATAAGGAAAAATTAAAGAAATTATGGTACGAACGTTTTTTAACTTTGAAAATCTGTGTTAAACTTGAAATATTACAACAAAATTGTGATTTATCCAATACCATGAACGGTTAGATTTTTTTCTTGACATGTTGTACATAATTTCCTGTAGATTGTGTCACGCTGATTTCAAATCCGTTCGCAAAATTTGTCTACTACCTCAGGATTGTGGAAAAAATCGATTTCAAGTTTAACACAGATTTTCAAAGTTAAAAAACGTTCGTATCGTAATCTCTTCAATTTTTTCTTATTTAGCAATCTTTCAGCTTTAATTAAAAAAAAAATCATCGCTCTATCTCATTTCTATCAAAAGTTCTTTGATTTTGAAACAAACTGCGTCACTTTGTCCCACTGTGCGCCGTGTGAAATCAAATCCTCGATGAGAAAAAAATATCGTATAACACATGTCACTTTAATCTTTAAGAACTCGATTTCTATTATTTATATTTTGTTGTCGCTGAGACTTTTCTATTATGAGACAAGAATCTGAGCACCAACTAAATGTAAATAATGAAAATAGTCGCGAGAGATGAGATTTTTTGAAATATATCATGAAACATGTCTCGCGAAAGTCTAATTTCATGAAATTAATAACAAAATAATTAAAAAATAATGAAATAATTGTTTCCTGAGTTTAAAGTCTCACGTGAGACACTATATTTTAGTCTCGTCGTGCATTTTTAGAATTTATTCAAATTCTTATTGAAAAAACAACAAAAGGAACTTGCAGAATGTCATTGTTATTGGAATGTCCTAAAAACATAGACCTAAGGTCTAATTGAAGAGTCTTGGTATAAACCACTGTAAGTGCCAAAATTAAAAAAAATTCCCCTTGTAAATAAATTACCAATAGTGCTAAAATGTGGTAACCCTGGTACGTCCAACGTCACTTCTGTAGAAAATAATGTAAGAGCCAATTAAGTGGTAGGTGCAAATTGAAATGAATGACATTCATTTATCTCGATTCAGTTTTCAGTTTTCTCTACAACTAATCGTAAGAGATAGTTCGTACCTTTTTCCCCCGAATTTGGACTATATTAATGCAAAAAAATATAAAATTTTCTTATGCATTTGGGTTATTGTATACTTAAGCATATTTAGCAATCAAAACAAATCAAATTTCGCATATAATTTAAAGTCACGGAAGTTTTCTCTCTCTCCCGATAATTTGATATTTGGCACTTACAGCTACAAGGACTCTTCAATTACGTCTAGAAAATTTCCATGAATGATTATGCAATTTCAGCATTAGCCATATGTATATTGATCGATAGAAATCAGGGGAGTAGTCGATACTATAAACTTAATAAGCTAATTAATCGTAAATCTCGTTACGTGTCTCTCGCGGCCGATGGTATCGATCCAGTCGCGTTCGAATTTCGTTTGAGGAGTTGCATTCGCACTGTAATCGCTTTGACGTCATAGAAAGTTATTGAGTGTGCGTAATGAAAGATGTCGTAGGGATTTCACAGCCCTTTCTTATCAATCATGCCTGAAACCGGTATGATAATTCTACACCGAAGGGAGCCTTCTGCTTCTATATCGCCGACACGGCGGCGATATCTCATTGGATCGAAGATTACTGTGGGAACACAGTTCGTTTCGCAGGATAGCCTAGCGCAAAAAGTTAATAATGCCACTAGGGTAAAAAGTCGCGCGATATTTCACGATAACATGGCGCATGGAAAATTATCCGGCTGGTTGCTTTCATCAATGGGAAAGCCCTTTGTAAGAAGCTCCTGGCCTATAACGACAAGCACCAATCGCTGATTACAGAAAGGATCCATTAATTAGCTTCTTTATGCTTCGAATACTATTATAAATAAATATGTATAGCTACGATATTCGATACTCTGCGATTACATCGCCGATTAGGCATACGCAATACACTTTAGTCAAATGTTCACTCTCGTGTTAACACTTCATGGTCACGCCTTCTTATGATCACAAATTGGTCACACGGAGTTCGTTGCATCGCGGCGTCATTTTTGAGTTACAATTTCGTGTTTTTGAATCTTTTAACTTTTCAATGATAATTGTACATTCGTAATACTCATACAATCATGCCCTAATAGTCTGTTTCTAGAAATGTAAATTTTGGTATGATGAATCTCGTCCCATATAAAAATTTAAGCATTTTTATTCAAAATTTAAATTAATAACTTAAATTAGACACTGTAAATATTTCATCAACTCGTTCATTAATTATTAGGTATGCTTCCTTAGTACAGTCAATATACTGCAGCTATTTAAAAATAATTCATTAGGCAGAGTGAACTTTGTAGTTGAAAAAGATATGTGGAAAAAAACGATTATTTTTGTTAAATATCGCCAAATTTTGAAATTGAACTTTTTTTAAGGTAGGAATAGTTCTACTTAAACAGGAACATTTATTCTGTTCTGAAAAAGTAAAAGTTGTGAGAAGCAGATTTCTTGGAAATGCGTTGGGGTAGATATATCTGAAGATGAAACCTTAAAGCGTTCGGTGAAAATATTTATATAAAAATCACAATGTGTTTTCTCTCCTCTATTTATCCTGCTTCCAATTCCTTAATAATACTAAATTTAAAAATAATATTCAAATTAAATATCTGTTCGAAAGTAGACGATCCTCCAGAACTTTTATTAATCGAGCAGAAAAGAACTGTTAAAATTGAACTCTTACAACAAAGTTAAAGTGTGATTGTAAAAAGTTAACATAAAGGTGAAAAAAAAATTATTTAAAAGTTCGTTAAGTAACTTTTATTTATAAAAATTAATTGTTTCATTCGGCCTCTGATTTCCAATAACCAATCGTGGTACGGCGATTTGCATTTCCATTCGTAAATGTGGCAGGTTCAGAGAAATTCTTCACATGTGGTACATGTAAGTACGACTGTCGTCGTGGTTTTTTATATTGAATGGGAGTAAGCTATCACTGGGAGGGGCATAAAGTAAAGAAAATGGGTGGGAGTGTACCTAAGTACGTACGATCGGCTGAAAATAATAAATGTCGATCCAGTAACGATAAATAACATGGCGGAGAACCCCCTTTGAGATGCATTAAATAAAATGTATGTAAATGAATGTATGTGAATATTATTGAAATAAAGTAATATTTCGAATATTCATTCGGCGACCGCGGCGTTTAATTATGGACCAAACAGAGAGTAAATGTATTATGGATGATTAATAACTGTTTCTGTAGGTTGCGGTTGTTGGAATGATATGTTTGATTGTACGTATTTGCGGAATGTATAATACCACATTTTATTTCGAGTATCTTATTCGATATACCTTTGTACCTTTTTGATAATTTTTCAAATAAATAGGACGAAGCATTTATGTGGGACACATACAGAGTAATTAAAAGAAATGTAGAATTTAAAGACATATATTGCTCATTATAGATCAATATGTCAATTCTCTCAAAGTAATAGGCGATTATATATGTTAGTATCTATTACAAGTGGCATAATTTATAGGTACCTATTTACCTAATAGAAGCATGAAATTGGAATATCGAGTTACTTTAATTCCATTAATTCTTTTCAGAGCACAGTAATTTGTAATTATGAATAATTGGATATTCAAAGTGACATGCGTTTTTATAACAAAATTATACTGAAAAGTACGTTCAGCTTGATACTTCTTTTAATGATATACCTGATCTTACAACCAGTTACCTTAATATGTCCGCATTAATTAATTTTTTCATCGCAGGTATTTCCCTTATTGATCTTAATAAGGCACTTTATCGCCTTATAGATTTCTGACATGAACTGTAATTATTTCAATACTACATAATTATACTTCAGCAAGATCTGCTTCCACTGGTATTCGCCAATATTCTTATAATTTCATATTTATTAAAACAGCCAATGAAATTGACAATAGATCAAATTGTAGATAAATAATAGGTAAAGTATTTTCAACTTCAGTTCTTTCTTCAATATGTTCGTTTACTTGTTACTTTTAATGGAACGATATAGGCACTTCGTTGATAAAGGGGACGTGATTGCTAATGGGGATATATACCTTTCTTGTTCTTTTTCGTCGCATTGTATATGTATAAAGATAAGAAAGATATCGTTACATACGTCAAGTTCTCTTTTAAATCATTAAGAGGAAGTAACTTACCTACCAGACTAGAATAGAAAAATTGTTTGGAGGGTCTATATTAAAAATGATTACATCCACTAAAAAAAGTAAACCCACAAAGATAAATATAAAATATCCAACGTATTTAATATTCCATATGCATCTTTGCAACCACCTACGTGCTCCAAAATTTGTTTATCTTTTTTCTAAAAACATTTCGTAGGTGTAGCAGAAACAAATTTATTAAATCCCAAATAAGACACGACTAAAGTAATTCAAAAGTTTTGTAAAAAGAAAAAGAAATGGATTTTATTCTTTAGGTAAATAAATTTTCATAATCACCTAATGAATTTTATTGAATTTGCATTAAAACTATTTTTATCCGTTCAACTCGGCTCCCGATTAAAGATTAAATTCTGAGTGCGCTACTGACACACACGATACTTTCGTTATCATGAAATTCAATGAAACTACAAATGCCGTAGTACTCGTGCCATCATAAAATTCAGTAGAACACCAATATTCTGGTACCTACTTTATCAAAAAATTCAATGACACACGACTAGGGTAATCGCACCAGTAAAGAAACACATTAAGGCTAATGAATGAACACTTTTATACAATTATGTTTGCAGCGCGATTGATTCCACGTGTTGCAAAAATCGTTTGAATATGAAGCAAGAAATTAGAAGAAGTCTCTAATTAATTGGTTCCTTATTTTAATAATTTATTTTACTCCTTTTAATAAAAAATGTCCATTCACTGGTACGGTTTCCTTTACTGGTACATTCACACTACTCCACTATACCACGAATCCTTCCACAATTTCATTCGTTAATAAGAATTCGATCGAACTCGACCGAAACGTTCGCACCTGTAGAATCGTTAGAGGAACAAAGGAGGTCACGAGTCTGTGTTTTCCCCTTAAGAACGCCAATAAATTGGACGTATCGTGCCTCCGGATCTACATACACGTCGTTGTTAGTATACGCACGGGAGACACGTATATATGCGAAAGGATCTACGAACCGGGGATCTACGACTCTCGAATTTCGCCGCCAGATCTGTTGGCACCCACCACTTCCGGCGCGACCGGAGCCAGCACAAATCCTCCGTTTTTACTTCTTTTTCATCAACTACATTACTCGTACTGGCTGACGATGTTCGCCATCGATCTTTAGGCAACGTTTCAGATTTCAGTGTCGGGTTTTACGGCCCGTGAGGACGTTTAAAGCTGCGCAGAGGCTCGCTGGACTCCGATCCTTCGAGGAAGATCAAAGAATTTAGTCGCGTCTCGGATGCAAACAGGAGTACCGGGCGTTATTCGTCTCCTGTCAACGAATACCAGCCATGTGGCTTTAATCATTATTGATTTCCACGTGCACACGCCGATATGAGCGCGGACATGTTCTCAAGAGGGTAGTTTCACGTCTCGGTTCGAAAGAATCCATCTTTTAAACGTTTTCTCGAAATTCAAAGTGTTGGTGCGAATAGGAGGATTTGTGTAGAATAGTACAGGAATTTGGAGATTTCAACGCGGACATTTTTTAAAATCGCGACTACGATGTTTTAAAATCTAATTAACCGAGACGCCTTGAAATTTCGGCTATATTTAAAGTAAATATATTTTTTAGCCTGTACCGGAATCATCAACTCAATACATTGAAACCTTTTGGTGGTTCAATAGAAAAGTTACGAAATTATTGATCAAAATCGTTGCTTCCTTTCATAGCGGTGGTATTTTTACATTTTTGGGTTTTACGAAGTGATTGACAGCTACGCGCTACGCAGGGCCATCTTTAGCGTCAAATAACTTCAATAATTTTCAACATTCTGGCAATTTTTTTAAATTGTAAAAGCGTGCATAATGAAGTGTGAAAAGTGTCGGTACGATGTTTATTTGCTATCTAAACAATTGAAACCAAAAGAAACCGTCGAGTTTAGTCGGTCAATAGTCCTCTACCCCTTAAATAACATTGTCCCGTGCTCGACTCCAGTATCGTTACAGTTTACCAGAAAAAATGGAAATTCCATTGTCGCCAGTTTTTTCCTGTCTCTCAAATCAAACACAGAGAAACGTTGATTGTAGACACGAGTAGCTGTTCTACTGCCAGTCAAGGCTACGGTGATACCACTGGAATCCAGATTATGAAATCTGAGAAAAATTTCACGCGAAGTGCTTCACCGAAGCAAACGTTGAAGACGATAAGAGCACTGGTTCGATACTATTTCACTTCAAATACAGTGAAGTAATTTACTTCTATACCAAAATGTACAACCATTATAATCAAATTATCAAAATTTCTATACCTACATTTTACGAACTTTTGTGATAACGTGAAAGTTTACAAGAAGATCATTTTCGATTAATGTGTAATTCTGAAAAAAGAAAATGGAAAACAGAACTCTGCTAAATTTTAAACTATTTCAGAGCATAACTGTTATATAAATTTTAGATAGGTACTTCGATTCTAAAATATTGACGATTATTAACCCCGCATGGTCACATTTTTTTATAATCACAAATTGGTCACATGGAGTTCACTGCACCCCAGAGTCATTTCTGAGTTATCATTTTCATATTTTTGAATATTTTAACTTTTGAGTGATAATTGTACATTCTCATACTCATAAATTTTTTGGTTAAAATTCACCAAATTTTTACACATCATTGTTAAGGTCTAAAAATATACAGAAATATTGGCAAAGAAAAAATATTGCCTGCGATGCAATGCACCCCGTGTGACCACGCATAGGTAATATCCATCACAAAATGCATCACATTAATAGATTCTAATCATACATTCCACCTTTCACAGGTCTCCGCGCGACTTCGTGAACGCGCAGCCGAAGGGCATAGTTTACTTTGCATTATAACGCAGGAGTCGCGTTATAGTAGCATTATAATTCACTATTAAAGCGCGAACGACGTGGCCGTTGAAGTGAGACGATGGAAAGGACAGATATTAACGCGGACAGGGGGAGGGGAGGGGGGGGGGAAAGGGGCTCTAACGAGACGCGTAAAGTCGGCCGGCCGGCGACTGATCGGAATTATTCTTTCGGGACGGCAACGGGAACGCCAAAAGCGAAAGTGGTCCGAAGACCTGTGAGGAGCCTGACGTGGATGACCGACCGGGTGGGTACATAACTTACGTGGAGGCGGCAAGACGAAGTTCCGCTGTCCATGCACGATATATGTGCAGCACGTCGCACCACACCTCACTGGAATAAATTTACATGCACCCCGGCTCAATGAGCCCCGACAAGTTTAGGCACCGTGGAAGCTGGCTCGGGATGGAAGTTGCCAACACGGGTGCACGTGGACGTTGATTCGAGGATCGTGGGGTTTCTAATCGAAAGGGAAGTTGGTGTGAAAATTCGCAAGCAACTAGGGGGTGTTGGTGAAGTTGTTAAATTTGGTTCTTTGCAGTGCGCAGAAAGTCTTTTCTGTTTAGGAATAATTCGTTTCTTGGAGTAAAGAACATGGGGGATTGTATCGAAATTGTTTAGTCGGAATTTTATTCAAAGTTGGCAGTCACCTGGTGATGTTTTGTAAATTGATTAGATTCGCTAGAAGCGGTGTTAGCAGTTCACCGCTGTTATTAGGTTAGATGCTTTCCCTTGAAGAGCACTGAAGCTTTGCGAGCCTTGCCTTTGTGTACTAGGCAATCGTTTTTGTCGAAAGTGAAGCATTTCTTTTTTAATTAATTAGAAATGATTAAATTGAAGATGAGGCTTGTTCTAAGATACAATGTTTATTGACATCGTAAGTTTAAAAAAAAACATTTTTGTTTCATTTTACTTCAGAATACCTCTGATTCTGCATTGAATCTAGAAAAGTAGCAAAATTATGAAAATTACAAATTTCGAAATGGCGATTTGTAAAAAATTGCGTTTTTCGTTATAAAATATGAGGTTTTAGTTTTTGTTCATAAATAATAAGAGATTTTATAAACTTCGATTTAGATTCAAGCATCGATTTGAATCTCCGTTTCTGAGTTACCACTGCAAAACAAAAGGAACTTATTTAAAAAGCCTTTTTAATGATCCATCTGTAGCGTCGATATAATGCATATTTTTTACTAAACAAACATTTTATGATATTAACAAATTTTGTGTCAAAGAACAAGTCTCAGCTTCAATTTGTTTCTTTGTAATTAAATGAAAACGACTTCCTAGTACCATTAAGGGTTGTAATATTTCATCGTGTTAATTTAGTTCGTCATTTGTATGTATACATAACTCTAACTACCTCTTTGTTACATTTCTTCTAATGGGGGCTACACCTATCACACTTTCTATCTTCAAGCCTTCGATATCCTAATTTAATCATAATACCTCCACATTCCATTTGTCTTTTATCGTACTAGGTTGTCAAAGTAATAGAATACCAGGAATCACGCGGAGAGTTTCAATCCACGTTAGTATAAAAAATAAGCATTTCAACAACTGTTTAGTGGAATCACGTGAAACTACATGGCTTCGATTCGCGTAGGGCTCTTGTCTAAATCTCGGGGATTACAGCAAACACTTAATGCCATAACGAGCCGAAACGCACACGTGAGTGGGAATGTTAAGAAGCTTAACCCATTAAAATAATCTGTCAGACACGACATTGTCATTAGACGGTAGTGCTGTGTTGCACAAGCAAACTGAGGGCCCACCCTGCGCCACCGTGCTCCGTGGTCGTCAGTATTCAGCAGTTCCATTTACTGCATGAACATCCATTATGAATATCTATCGACTCGCGCGGCAATCACCGTCGTGAAACGTGCACTTTTAATTTTATGAAGCAAGCTGCAAAAGCTTCTGTAATAGTTTAGGGATGGTGCTTCATTCAAATTTATACAGTTCCCTCGATTTTTATTTACACAAGGTGGTGACATAGATATAGGGCATGCTAGTATCTTGGTGGAGATCATATTGTGTTGGTATTAATGTTTGATGCTTTTATGTGGAGAAAATTTATTAATAGGAAAGACGGTGTTTATAGAGGCCAGTATCACGTAACAATAATAACTTGAAGGCTACCTTCTCATAATTACTAAGGACCAATGTTAGTGTTGGTATTTTTAAACTGACTTATATGTTTTTTTTTAGAAGACGAAAGAGCCTAAATAATATTACTGAAAACTCTGGTGAAAAATTATGTTTGTCAGAATGTTTGAATTTACTTCCGTTATTGCATTTTAATATATTCAGTTACTGGTCGTAGAAATTTGTTCATCTGAGCTAAAGTAGAATACAAACATTAGTTTCGTTCTAGTTCTATTTTCAGTATGGATATAAGGAACACAATTTCTGGAAGTAAATTTCATAGTCTTCAAGCATAATCGAAATCTAATTACAACATGTGACATATTCTAAATATCTGTTCAGCTATTTTGTATAAAATAACAATTTAGGCCACAAGGTTTTTGAAAATGAGACAGTACACAGCATTGATTAAATTTTTTTTAGAAATAGCAAGCAACGTGGAATGGAATGCATCTGTATACACCAGCATCTATATAAATTCTGGTGAAATTTCATTTTGAAGTATATAAAGTATTTAGCGTGACAGTTCTTAGGGAAGAAATGCGTGGAAAACAGTAGGGGACAAGGGTGGTACCTGATGTTACTGGAAATTATGTGCTTTGCCAAGAGGGCGGTTCGCTCTCGGTGTGAAACGACAGTATCATAAACTACACACTCCACCTTTTCTGCCTTCACGGAAAATGGTATTAATATAATAGATCGTAATCTTCCTTCTTAGTCCTTTTACATCTTATCCTTCTAAATCGAAACAGTGTGCAAAACCGAATGTCTTAATTTTCCATTGGAAATTATTTCCACTTTTCCTCTACAAGCAATTTTTTTATGTTGTAATTAATGAAGCCTTGCGTTTTATTGAATTTTTAAACGTTTTATTTTGGTTATTTAGCGTGAAATTAATATTTGTGAATAAAAATTAATCTACTAAATAGATCTTCCAAATCAATTTGTTTAAAATAAAAAAAACGGAAATTAATTTGTTTTTTCCATTTTCGATTCATTTTCCATGAAACATCATCCTTTTTAATAACGCGTCACTTTGGACAAATAAAAACGTTGGTGTAGGATGTACAAAATAATATCGTTGCTGGAAATTATAATGATATTGTAATGAGACACGTTTTATCCAACTGGGTAAAAGAACCATCAAACTGTATTAAGCACAGAATTTTCAATATACAACTGTTTTGAAATTCAAGCATGCTTCAGAATTCGACGTTGCTCTCCAAGTTAAGGAACAATAACTGCAACCTTGGCCATTTGTTGACGACGCATGATTTTCATGCAAACGGTCTTTTCGGAGCACGTGTCGCATATATTTTCCCCCGCAAAAAACATTTTCTCTCTCCATGAACATTGATTCGCATTCGAGATTCACGAAGCAACCAGCTCATTCCAATATTCTTGAAAAATATCTAACATCTTCCAAGGTTAGCAAATTTAACGTTCAACTGTTGCCAGTAGATATAGGTATTTTTATTGGGGATATTTTATTTCGTGATATTGTTTTACAATGTTTAACATTGAGTAGGATAATTAATATTATTTTCTGTAGCTTTCGTTTTTTTCTTCACTTTTTAAGGGAACTATGGCTTGGTACTTTTAATAATTGTATAACGTAAGAATCATTTTATGGGTTGGTAATCTTTGGAGAAACTAATTTTGTTTAACTAATTTTTTACCATTTTGGGCGTTGGTGGGTTTCTGCATAATTAGGCCCAATTGACCCTGTATCTGCCATATAGTTTTTACACTTGCATTAGAGATTAATTAATAAATAAACTTACAATAGTAATAACTTCATAAAAATGCGCAGTATTCTCCACTAACAAATATAAAAACATAGTTTTGCCGAACGTAAGACATTATCTCAAACCAACGTGCAGAAATCGTAACGTATAGATATACTATTATATTATAGGTCGGTGAAGAATTTCGTTTGCTCACTGTTATGCTGACAGAAATGTCTTCTTCCACTACATCTATTTATACTTTTACCAGAAAAGTGGCAAAAGTTCATACATACTTTTAACCCTCTAGTGCATAGTTTTTTAATTCAGTAGGAAAAATTAGTTTACTCTCATTTGGGGATGAAAAGACCGAATCCGATGTCAGTTTTTAATTAGGAAATAATAATAATAATAATAATAATAATTTTTGCAGCGTGTGTAGCTCAAAAATGCACTTCAAACTAGATTTCTGTCAAATTGAAGACTCAGATTGACATGTTTCTTAGACCAATATCTGCGCTGTGGCACTATTTTTTGGCTGGCAAATGAGAATTCCCAACCCCTGGACTAAACAGGTGCCCGCGTTAAGGCAGGCGTATGCACTAGAGGGTTAATAAAGACTTTGGTTCAATTAAACGAACGAACTTGTGCACCGATCTAATATAATCCAAGTATATGTAGAACGAAGAGGGTAGCGCGAGCGCAGCTGATCATTCCACCGCAAGTGGTTGAAACGAGGAGCACTTGAACCAACGTGACGTTTCAAATTCCCTCCGCTATGAATTCGACGTGAATGAAATTCTGCCATTCTATATTCGCGAATTAACATCGACGAAATAAAAACACCGTCCACTCAGCGGGTAATCGGTCCGTTTGTCCCGAGGGCAAGCGCGCAAGTGTTGCCTAGATTAAGGGTTGGTTCACTGGCCAAGCGCATCGCGTTGGCGCTCTAATCGAATAAAGGATTACACGCGACGAATTCGTCGAACGCGTTAGAAGCCCCGCGATGATTGGCTGGTGCCACGGCGTCCAGCAAGGAAACACACCCCCCCGTCGCCGTCTCCAGATGTCATTCCACCCGTTGTCTATCGTGGACCCCGTTGCGTCCACCACCCGCCACTATTTCAATGGGATTAGCTCACTCCGCGGATTACTATTTTTAGAGAGCAAAAGCGCCGACGTCGCGCGCCCGTCATAATTTCCCGCGCGAGAACCGCGTAAATTGGAGGAGCTGCCTTCTTCCCGCGGAATGTTGCATGTCAATCAAGGATCATAAGAGCCTCCGAGGGGGACGACAAAAACCGCCACTGGACAAGTGGGGCTTCACGAGCTTTTCCGGGAGACGGGTGAATCCTTGGAATTTCTGTGAAATTGGAAACGATTTGATTGCCTCGCGCGTGGTTTCTGGGAGGGGGGGCAGATGTCGGCGTTAATTTAGAAAATGGAATAGTTTAGAGCACAACAGTTGGCGCGAGAAAGGTTCGAAGGTCAAGCGACTTTTTGCTATGCAGAAATCTCTGGATAGTTTCGAAGAGACAGGGCATTATCAAGCTGGTAGCAATGGGGGTTGGTATTGGTCGAGTTGATACATCTTTCAGACAGCGTATGGAACGTTGAATTAATTTAGAATTAATCTATCAGTAATAAATATAATCGAATGGACCAAATTTTAACAATTATACAATACGTATTCGCCCCTACCACTTGAAGGGTAGTTTCTCAACTTAAGCCACGCTCTCACGTGCGCAACGCCCGGCTGAGAATAAAATCGAAATAACTAAAAAACATTATTTTTCAATGCTAAATACACGGCTTTGGACCTTGTAAAGACATGGTTTCGGAATTTATGGAGTTAATCGCAAACATAAACCATGTAAAATAAACGCAAATGCGTGTCATTCATGCAGTATGCCAGCTTCGCGTGACGGCGATATACAAAGTTTTCCCTGGCCGACATTGAATACTTAAACAGTGAAAAATGCTGGTCTTGAAGTCACGAATGCATATTCATAAAATACCTGTTAATAGTAGGGAAGTCGAGTTTCAGGAATGTGGGCGTGCGTGCGTATGTGCACAACGGGCAACTGTGTGTACATGTATAGAGTCGGAGAAATGTATTACTCGCTGCACGATTATTGACATGCAGTTAATTCATTTTAATAATCGTTATTTACCCCTTGATGTATACCCCGGGTAGTCTATTCATCGTTAGAACGTTAAAAAATCGAATAAAATATATACCGAAATTGTGACGGACTACCCTGCAATTTTCAACGCGTAAAAATAATTTGACTACGTCTGCATTACTGTCGTAACTCATTGGCGATGTTGCAAAAATCCTCATCATTTAAATATTTCTCCATTTTCCAAATACGCCTATAAACATGCCACGCTTCTAAATATAACAATTTCAGACAAGAATTCTAACGATCCCGGCGAACCACCAGATATTTTATACAGTAATAGTTGCTACGTTAAATATTGCAATATCGCGTGAATTACGAATTCCAATAAAAGGATCGCGGTGCTGTGGACGCGAAGGGAGGGCACGCAAATGAAAATAAGTCTGAATACATTTTGTAACTCAAGGGTGTAGCAGAGGGGCATTTTAACGTGCACGGAACGGACAAGTGTTTCTCGTAGAAAGTGTCGACTTCACGCGGGCAGAAATTTGCGTGTATCGCGCCAGATAACTTGTCACTTAATCTCGGTGCTTCCCACAGGATGGTCATCGGCGGGCATCGTGAGAGATGTTACTCCAATTTTACCGATATTTATGAACAATATACTGTCGACTGGCGGCCCGGGATTGCCGCTTTAACGAAGGGAACGGCCGTGTCTGCGTCATGCAAATGAGCGCGGACCAACGTGTAGCCAAGATAATGACTATAATAAACGTCGATTCAATCGTGATAAATCCCTGATTGAAGGAGTTGCAATTTGTCGAGAATTGATCTTAAAACGCTTGAGAATATCTCCGCGTATCGGGATAGGTTCGACGGATTCTCGTTAGCTGATAAGGTATTTCGTGCCTCGTATAGGGAAGAAATCTAAATGCCCGCGACTTCCGTAAATAGGCTGGTTGTGCGTTTTACGCGCGAATGGAGGGCACTTTTAATTGCAGCGGATTTGATGCTTGATAATACTCCTCATTTTCAGACTGTTCCACCAGAAATGATTTTCACTTAACGATTCTATGGGAATTTATTTCAGAAAGTGGGGTATATTTTTATGCCAAGGTTTTTGTGTTCAGATCAGAGAGATCAATTTATTGCAAAATTACAACTGATTCCCCGGAAGCTGTTTTTAGAAACACGTTTCGCGGCGATCAACATTTTTCGTAACTCGATTATCTGAAATTAAGAAACGGCGATGATTTCGTTAGTACAATAGTTTATCTAGTCTTTAATTTTTCTGTTTTATAAAATATTAAGCTGGGACAAAATGGTGGATATTTAAAGTGAAATGAACGATTTTCGTACAAAACACACTCATTTTTCATATATAAAATATAAACTATGCATTGGAATAATTAATCCTTCGATTAAAGACTAAATTTGAATGTCTAGAAAAAAGCTACAAAGTTTCGGAAAGATTGGTGAAGCGGTTTTGAGAAATCGAAAATTTCGTTTCAGGAGTACAAAACCTGTGCATAAAAATATGCATGTACTTTCTGAAATAAATTCCCAAAGAATCGTTCTTCTTCTACCTCTTGACTGCGAATAACCTATAGAAGTCCATAGTGTTCGATAAGAATTGTTGAACACAAAAGTGTAAGTTTCATGGGAAAATAGACAAATAGATTTTCTTTTCAAAATTTCTTAAAAATGTTTGCTTCTTCAAGAAAATAAAAAGCCACTTCAAATTAAATGAAAATACGGTTAAATGGTGAAGGATGTATATCTAAGGAATAGTTGCTGAAATTTTACGAGATTTCGTATCCCAGTGATGCAAGTGTTTCGTGTTATACGATGGCAGGAGAGATTTTCACTGGCTATGTTTAACTATTTTCTATATTACAGCTTCATAAATTATTGCCCCCCATAAAAGCTGTCTGATACGTTTTCCTCCGACTTTCACGCAGCTTTCACATCAACGAATTACAGTTTGGTGATGAACTTTGCTTCCGCGCAATATTTGATGAATGAAGGCAACATAAGTTACTGTCACTATTGGAAGAAGAAATCGAGCTGTGTGCTGAATTTTTTTTATGCGCTTTTATGAATCTTGCAGTCATATACGGGGTGGCAAAAAAGAACATGAAAAAAAAGTTAGACAATCAGGTATTTCGGATTTAAATTAAACAAAAGTTGAATATGATATAGATGCAATAGAAATGCTGAAGTTTTCTACCATTTTTTATCGTATTTTATTGTGCAAGAGTTTCTGCTTTTGGAGTTAGACTACCCGGTCGGCATAACTTTCATTTGGTCCCACACATTTCTAAGGCTCGTTTAGTTTCACAATGTTTGTAGGCTTGTTGGCGGGCACGTAATCCTTCAAATAATCTTCTACGTAGAAATCAGGTGAAAATCGAAGCCCATACTGAAAATAGTTTTACCATTATGAATTTCTTTAGTATAAATGAGGCAGTGAGAGCAACATCGGATTGACTAACATTTTTTTCGAAATTTACTTATAGCAACTACGCATTCCAATAGGCTCTATTAATCATATAAAAGAGGAAATTTTTTTAATGTGAGTTGGTTCGTTGTCGCTCTCACTGCCTCAAATTAATATAATGAATGTGCAAAAACATAAAAATCACATTTTTTTTTATTTTTAAGTATGTACATATTTATTACCAGCTTCACTACTCGACTTCGGCCGAAATTTAGATTTCAATTTTATAAAAAAAATAACTTTCATTTGTTTTTTGTGAAAATAATCACATTCATCTGGATTAGTTAGTAATGAGCTGGGACACATTTCGCGACTCCAGAGTTTAGCGTTCGAAAGTTTTTAATCGATAGACAAACACACAAACAGTTTCTGTTTTATAGGTATATTAAGACGGTAGTACTTTGAGCCTTTAGCTGTGTTCCCACAACTGCAATGCGGAAACACCATGCGAGTGACTTATACCACTATGAATCTCGGCCCTATTATGTATCTACATTAAACTTTCAGCCTCAAATTAAAACCTTCCAAAAGCATCGTCTTCCAATAAAGATTAAAAAACTGTTCTCCCTGATTTTCATAATACGAATCACAAATTCGATAAAAAGAAAACATGCAAAGTCTATGACGTTACGTCGTAGCGTATGCCACTAAACTCCTGAATCCTCGCGTATTATATTTATACGAGCGATTACGTATCAATATTAACATCCTGGATCACTTACCGACGGTATTATTGTTATCTAAATAACATGTACGCGGTTTAAACATATGCTAAATCGATGCCCGTTAATTGTAGTAATCGATGACCGCCGGAGTACGGGGCCATAATAAGTATTCATCGAACTGTCATAAATCGTTGTGATCTGACGTTGCCCCATGTTATCATGGAATGCTCTTCGGACATTGCGAATAATTGCAGCACATCCGTGACCATCGATGCGCGCTTTTTGCGCCTATTTCCCCTGGCGAGGCCGCTGCTCGTTCGAAAATGTAACACCGAGGGGCCATTTTTCCCTCCGTTCCGCCGTTTAAACGGCGCAGAGGAAACGCGGCGAATGCGAGTCCGCCTGCGATAATTTTTTCCCCAGGGGAGCGTTATTTATTGGGGAATCGAAATACGGAAAATTGCACTGTCCGCGATCAGCAGCGCGGCTCTACCGTTTAAACGCCGATGATAGTTCCAACTCTCTTCCTTCCGGCCTTTTTGCAACGGGCCGCAAAAAACCGCAGTGTTCTAAGGTATCTCGTTGCTACGGGCCTTGAATTATCCGTGGTATATTACTTAAGTAGCACCAGCGGCGGGCACGGTGTGATTTACGTTCGAAAACCAACTCGCCTTGATTCGCGAAAAATGAGGAAAAAGAATCGATTACGCGCTACTTCCACGTTACTGTTGCAAAGCTGCTGGCATTTGGAGATCATCGGGTGGCACGATGTGTAGTTGATCCGTCATGAAAGTGAATTTGATTGAATGCGGTTTTCTGAAGGAGCCCTTTGTACGAGAGTATTCAATTGGGTAATGAGTTAATTGCTGTATGACTCATATGAAGCGTGAAGAATGTATGCTACTTAGTTAGTAGGGCAAATTCAGAACTGGAACGTAATAAAATAATTTCTGTTGTTTAGTAATTACCATTTATTCCATAATTACGTGTTACCATTGGCACGTAGAACATTTTCCGCTAAAAAAGATTTTTTCTAATCTTTGTACTTAGGTACTGTGATTTCTGCAAGAACTCTTCGATTTATATGTTCAATTGTGAATTACCGTAGTCAAATACTAAAGAATGGTAAAAGTTAATAAGATGAAGCTTTATTTAAAATGTTTTATTTTTTCGGTCGAAAATTTAAAACATTTTATTTAAAATGGAAGGCGTAACGAACACACCTACTTCTTCAAGAAAGGAAAGTTTTTACACATAGGGGAGAGGCTTGCAGGTTGCCACCCCTTAGCTTTTTTGATCATAACTTGTCATAAAATTAACGTATCGATGATTTATGGTATAAGTTGGGAAGAGGAAGGGTAAAGCTACAATCCTGACCTACAAATCATGTAAACTCTCGAAAAAGAAAAATTATACTGCAAATTATCGAAAGTATCTAAAATTGACACCTTGAAATTTTGGCTTGCAGGTTGCCACCCCCTAGAAAAATTGCGGAAAGTAAAAAAACACAAACTATTAAATTTTATTAATAAATTATATTATACAGTGGCTGATTTTGATTGCTTTAATTGCGTCGAGCAACGCTTCAAAATCCTTAATGCCGCGTTCAGAGTTTCTTAACCTGCGTGCTGCCATAATAAAAACACTTCACTTCAAACTCAATGACAATATTAAACATCACATAACCACGAAAAATGACGTTTGAGTGTAAACAACTTAGAGCATATGTAAACAAGCGGGAAACAGAGAGGTGGCAACCTGCAAGCCAAAAAAGGTGGCAACTTGCATTCCGACGCATTTTTGAAAAATATGAGAAAAAATTGTCAATTCATGATATGTTTGGAAATCTGTTTGGCATATGTAAATTAGATGAAAAAAAAACAACACAGTACGAATAGTTATCTTGAATTGTCGATGAAAATGTTCAATTTACGAGCTCAGGGAAACACACAATTTCAATAGTTCAATTTCTTGACAAACACTATATTACTCTTCGCTCAGAAAACACAGCGTTATTGCGTCTGTCCGCTCCAGAGGTTAATAAATAGTGACATTTACTCTTTTAACGTCGATTTGAGTCAGAGTTCGGGTTATGACACTGCTAGAAAGTCGAAATACAGCAGGGGTGGCAACCTGCAAGCAGTGGCAACCTGCAAGCCTCTCCCCTATATATCAAGAAAATTTGGACAAGAAACCGTTAAGAATCTCAAGGATCTTTCAAACAACAACTTAAACATGGTCAAGATAAGTAATAGAAAAGTGTTTTTATTAAAATGTAGAACCTATAACGTAAAGATTGACCGAGCCTACGCGCTGATAACATTGATTCTTTAAAATGAAGCTTTATTATTCAAAGTGTGCTTAAAACATCTACTTTGAACATTTATAATACATGCACAGATTATGGACCTATGTTTTGACCACATTTATTAACCAATATAATTGATAAAACAAAGTGCCAATTTGAAGGTCGATTAAACATTATAGGAATACGAAATATAATACAAATTCCACTGCAATTACTATTTTCCGAAATTCAAAAAGAATCCTCCACCATTATACAATGAATTTCCCCATTACTAATTCATTCAAATTAAAAAAATCTATTCTTCATATCAAACACTATTACATACATCATTGTACACTATCACTACTCCACTAAAATTTAAACAATCCTCAAATAACACCCACTTAGAATTTAAAACCAGAGATCCTTTTAAATTCCCCTTTGCCATAAAGAAAATTCCATTGCTCGCTCATGATGTTTTCAAATTAAATCCAGGTTCCAACAATTAGACATCCATCAAAGATCCAACGAACTTCCTTTTCGTATCATTATTCGTGCCCGGGCAAAATGCGCCATTTAACGTCATACGAAGCGACGTAGCCGAGCGTGGAGCGGGATGATCATCGACAGGCATACTCGCTTTTAGTATCCGTCGATCGGGCCGTGATAAATCCTCGATCGAGCGGGCCGCGCGCGATCGCTAAGGGTTCGCCACGCCGGTGTTCAATCAGAGTGAGTTGAGACTAATTTAGAAACTGCGATGTATAACGATCGTGCCCGAGGGCGTCGCAAATTCGACTTGGAGCGGCTGGCCCTGTACCTAGAAGTTACGGGTGTATCTCTAAATGCATCTACCTGCAACGGCTCGCCCGCCAATTTAACACTGCATCAATTTGTCATTTAACTCCTCCACCGTAGGCCCTTCATCCACGAGTTCGTCCGTGCTCCATTCTACGTTCAAGCACACTTGGTCCAGTAAAGAACTGAATGCAATTTTTCTGTGGCAATATTAATGTTAACCGGAGATGGGAAAAATTTTTACTTAAATAAAATTTCGAATAATGAATAAAAATTAAAAAAATTATTTATCGTTTCTCGAGTAAAGTTGACCTGGGTTAGGTAAATAAAAAAAGTTAACTTTATTCGTTAACTAATCTACAGTTAAAGTAACTTTTATTTGATCCGTTATTTAAATCATTTTTTATTTAGTTACTCCCCAGCTTTGATGTTAACTACGTGCACGCGTGAACGTTCGTGAATGCAGCAGGCTCTGATTTTAATCGAAATTGGCCGTGACAGAGTGAAATTTTAGATGCAGTGAGTCATGAGATTATTGGACAGACTTTTTCGGTAGAGTTTCTTGGTTGCTTAACTTCTTGTTTCTACATTGACATTATAGATATAATAATAATAGTAGTAGTAATAATAATAGTAATATTAATAATATTAATAATTCTGTATCGCACAGTGGATATCGTGAAAGAAAACATATAAGAAGACAAGACGGAGAAAAAATAGTTAGAAATTATATAGCACATGTAACAGTAGAAGAGTGCAAAAGGTTCTTGAAAGGCAAAAATTGCACTATCTTCGTAGTAGAGTGATATTAACAATTTGAGGTTGCTGCGGGATGTAATGTTGTACCGCTGTCATTTTCTACTGTAACATTCTGATTTTATTTATCTTCTCATGTGTGTAGTACTAAAATTTCGTTATATCATTCGCCACTTTTCCGCTGGAAAGTTACCACATTTTTTACTTCCCCAAATCGACAATTTATTCTACTATGAGGTCGCAGAAAAGGATTAAATAATTTATGTTCAGTACGTCAGGTTTATTTTAAATAATAGACTATGAGAAACTTGGAGCAGTGGCTGCTGAATTGTCAATAGCTTATTAAGTGATTCCAGATTACACATAGGGAAGATTAATGCCAGTCAATGATTCCTACTTAGTCAATACTATGTTTCATTCAATGAATTAGCGTGACTACCATAAATCGAGATATACGTCTGTGAAGCGGTATTTGCTATCACACAGTATAATTAATTATATTCATTTGTACTGATCCAGCGAGATGATAGCATTCACAGTTTAGTCACATTAGGCGTTCTTCGAATTGAGATTTATTTCTCTGCTCTGTGCTGCGCGCACTGAGGCATTACTATCAAAGGATTTGTGGGAACGGAATTATTTACACGAAAGACATCAGGCTGAGATCCTCTTACAAATATTTATACCAAAGCATTCAATGCCTTCTCAAGCTATAAATAAACTACCTGTACACCGGCTGAAATATTAAAACATTACCTGACTTATGTCCAGAAACCTCAAACGACAATAGCAAATATTATGCTTCATCCCTTCGATTCAAAACATCTTTCAATTGCTTCATTTTGGTAGAATAGACAGATATTGAAATTAGAAATCTGAGTCGGGGAAGAGCCTGCTCGTGTTCTCGAACCGATAACTAGGAAGCAATAAATGATAAGGGGTGCAAGATAGAGCCGAGGCTGTAACGGAGATAGAGGAGACAGCATTGATCGAAAGTAAGCCAATCGATTATGAGGTGTCCTTGTAGACCCTCAGTGGCGCTAGGCCTTCACGCTAGGGGCGCGTTCCTTTTAATGATGTATTAGCGCCGTGTTTTGACACGAAAGAAGCGGCAACTGGTCGAGGTCGCATTCTTCTCCTTCTTTTTCCTTTGTCCTTTCGCCCGCCTTTGAATCCACGCGCGGCCTCTTGTGGCTCCCACCATGCATCGGCCCATAGAAACATTTCAGTGAACCACTTAACGTCCCGAAACCCTTAACCTTCAATTAATCAGTCTCGGCGAAGACCGTTCAGCTGAGATTTTCTGGGTCTCCGAGCGATGACGCGCTCCTCACCGCGGCACGAATCTTAATATTAATAAGGAGTTTGTGAACAAGGTCTACGACAATTGTGGGGGTGAATTTAACTGAATACTCCATTCGATGTTGGTATCTTACATTTACAAACGATTTAAATGTTTTGAAGTATCGGCAAGTTACGCAGCTTCGGGTTTTAACTCGACACAGCTCGCGGTGCCATTTTCAGAATATTAATTTTTACACTGGACATGTCATACCCATTTGTAAATAGGTATTTAAAAAAAGAACACAAATTTACTGTTAGATGTTGTTACACATTCGTATTTGTACTAGGGCTGGAACTATTCGAATAATTTACTATTCGAATATTTGAGTATTCGAATGTTATTATTCGAATACTGATGTATTCGAATAGTACATATGGTATAAAGTGGGTTCAAATTAGCTTACAAGATTTCACCATGACAAATGAACCTATATTCGAATAGTATTCGAATACTTGGATATTCGAATTATATTCGTCAAATAATTAAGCAATTCAAATATTCGAATACTCGGATACCGAAAAAATTCGACAAATAGTCCTAGCCCTAATTTGTACTATCAATATCCGTAAACGAATACCTACACAATTTTTATATTTATTATGATGTTAAATAACCCAATAAATTTCGATGGGCTGCTTTGAAAGAAAGAAATAAGGCCTTAGAACAATATTGTATCAAAGTAATATAGAATAATGTGTAACAGCATCGTATGTGATCAGTACTTTGCTTGAAAATTTTCTCAGTCGCTATTGTTAAAACTCTTCAAGCATTCTTCGCACATACTTGGTGGAAAAGTAAAGCCTCCCTCATTTACCGCCAATTAAACTGACAATAAAGCACTTGGCTTACCGCCACTTCAAACGACAAGTCATTTTAGGAAGGTACTGAAAAGGGAACTTTATAACCTGCATCTATTTTTCATAAAAAATAAAAACAAATACTGATCTTGTCACTCTATGAAGTCGTTTTAACTTTGAGGTAATATTTGTAAGATTAGGAAGTCGAAAATGATTTTTTTGTGGACAATCAAATATGTTGTCTAGTTTTAATTAATTTGAACCCCAATGATTTTCATTTGAATCACTGACAGGGAGATCGATGCCGAGATTAATGATGATGACTACGGTGATGATGGCAGAGTGAGTAATAGTGGTACGAATGATGGTAGAACGAATAATAAAATGAATTATGCTAGAACCAGTTATTATATAATTGCAAAAAAATTAGATAATTTTTGCTTATTATTTCAGCAGTTAAAGAGTTGCAGTGTTAAAGTGTTATAGTTTCAGGAAATACAGGGATAGTAACGTTTCACTAATTAATATGTAGGTTTTCAAATTAAAATTTCGACCGTAAATATTAAATAAGGTGGTATCGGCGCACTGATTCGGTCACAATACAAAGTGTATTTTATTTATTTAAAAATAAAATAAAGTATCATCGCTGTTTGTCAATTATTTATAAAAAAATCCGACGTCAATTATTTATAAAAGAACCGAAACGTCGGATTTTTTTATAAATAATTGACAAACAGCGATGATACTTTATTTTATTTTTAAATAAATAAAATAAACTTTGTATTGTGACCGAATCAGTGCGCCGATACCACCTTAATTAATATGTAGGTATGTACATTACATTGAAGGTAGAAATAAGTTCCTGGCACTGTAACATAAGCCCTAAAAAACGTCACAGGCAAAATTTGAAAATATGACGATCTGTAAACGTATAAAATAATTTTAATATTTAATTTTCCCCAGCACTGACATTACTTCCTGAAACAAACTCGAATTCTATCATTGCACCTTATAAACTCTTCATTCCCCGTACCGCAGATACGGCTAACATCACTCCCACCTGTAAATTACTCGTCCCCAGCCGTCGGACCGTAAATGCCCAAGCAGAATGGTCCAAAAGAAAAATCGAAATTCCGTGACTTCATTAGACACGAGCCGCAAAGGTGCGTGCAGACTTACGATCCTCGAGCCGAGAAATCGGCGTACACGGTCCCTTATCTCCGAGCAGCATCTATAGCCCGATGCCGAAAAAAATCGGACTCTGTGTATCTTGTAAAGAAGGCGTCCTACGGTCTCCGACGGTCCAGCCCCCAAAAAGCCCCGAAAGACTTTACGGGTTTCGGAGCACACCTAGAGAGTGCCCCCCCCCCCCCCCCTCCGACAATAAACACACAGGGGCATTTATAATGAAAGAGGTCGGATGTGGGCATTTTATTTTGCTCCTCCGTTTCTCTCTTTCCTTCCCTTAAAACTAATACGCCCTCACGGGGATGGGCTTGGCCTCGAACTCGCTATCTTCGCGCGCATTAATCATGCTGAAAGGGTTGCCACGGGAATTGTCCTCCCTCCGCGCAGTATCCCCGTGTCCTCCTTGCTCCCGAAGGCTATCCTGGAATTTGAAACTTAAGCTACCTTGGAAATGTTTACCACACTCAGATTCGTGGATCTCTACATTTTTCATCCACTTTTTAATGTCCACCTTTTACAAAGGATTTTGTTGGCTGTCCTCGTCCTTCTCGACTGCGTGTAACGGATCGTAAATATTACACATCGAAGCTATCGAGATACGTGACTCTGTTCATCCACTGCAGTGATGAAGAAAATTGATTATTAGCCTAATTGGAGGGCACGTTGAAGGTGTCCACAGGCGCGTCGTCAATCGAGGAGTCATTAAATGAACGCTACAGAGGAATTGCTTTTGCTTGTCTGGTTTCGTTCTAACCAATCAGGGGAGTGAGCCTGTTCCCGGGCGCGCTATCTTTGCATACATTAATCACAAGAAAAGGGTTGGCAACGGAATTGTTCTCTTGACCGGATCGCGCCAGCGGGCCCTTTTGCCCGCCACCATCGTTCACCACCCGAAACTCTATACCCATCCTGGAATTTCAAATTGAACCGCATTAGAGGTGTTCCGCGTGGCGTTTCCTTAGATTCTCCGATAGAGGAATTCCAGAATTCGTGGAAGCTTATCTCGTTCTATTTTATCTGAGACATCGGGTTCGAATACCTTCTTCTCATCCAATCCGAAGTGAAGAGTCCATAGCGAGAAATGGCGATCTTTAAACCGAAAAAACTTGTACCTACATTCTCATTCGGCATGGAATTACGGTGAAGGTTTTTCTAGACTACCCAAACAGATTATCTGGGAATACTGTTAAATAAGAGAACACGTGGGTCCTAGGTCCCTGGGGGCCATTTTAGTAGCCCACTTATATACAGGGTGGGATAGCATCGGGTCGTGCAACTGGGTAGGTGGAATTTTGAAAATTAGTTTTGTCGAAGACGAAGCCTCGTATGATGAAAGTTATTACAGAATTTCCAGTTGTACCATATTTACTGATAAATTCTCGGGTGAATTTTCGAAATTGATTTTCTCGAAAGCGGAGACTCGCACGAAAGAATTTTATTCTCCACTTTCGATTTAAGTGTGTGCAAGGATTTACCTGAGCCACGTACCCCTGAAGTTTGTGGCGCATTTAGTGGACTTCTTCTGCCACTCACGATACTCTTTTAAGCACTCACAATCAGTGAGGAAGGTCGTTATATAATCCTCGTTAACATTGCATTTTATTCATTTTTGCTTGTACTCTATCTTGGCACTATTTCTTTTTGGCTTTACTTTTATGTATTAGTCCTCTACAGAGTTGGGCAAAATGTAAACAAATTACAAATTTCGATTAAAATGTAAAATAGGCATTTGATGGAAAAATGGCACATACGCCAAAATGCCATTTCGAGTAAATCGGTTTCCAAGCTTTCATTATAGTATAACTTAATGAAAAGTAATGCAACTAAATCCAATTTTTTTTAACATGTAGTATCATATCCTTCAAACGTTCCGTAAACAAAAGTCATGATTTGAAAATGATATGTGTCTTTATTTAATAGTTTTATGCAAGTGGTTATGCTTCGTTGCCCATTTTTTATACATCGCTTAAATAAAAAATACAGAATGAAGCACAAAACTAAACAAAAAATCTTATGTTTTAAGTAAGTATTACTTTCTTTGATTTTTGGCAGCAAGCTGTCTTACAAATCAATTTCTTCTTTCCTAAATTCGCTTCTTTCCTTCCGAATTCGATACACGCCTCACTTTCCATGGTTCCTCGGTTGCACAAAATCAAACGTATTGCACGACTAGACAGTAGACAGCACGGCAGTAGCTGCATGTCGCTCACGCTACGTAACAAAACAGCATTTAGCTAATTTAAACGTGGGAGAAGAAATTATATATATAATATATATATATATAACATATACCTGAGTCTATGTGCCCTTTTTCCATCAAATGCCTCAAGTGTGTAATTGATTACACATTATTTTCTGTAATCGTTAATTTACGTAGTTGATCACAATTTTGTCAAGTACCTAAATTAACGATTACAGAAAATAATGTGTAATCAATTACACAATTGCATTTTAATCGTAATTTATAATTTCTAATTAGATAACATTTCGCCCATCTCTGGTCCTCTACTGGTCTTCTCTATTCCATATGTACCAAAGGATTTTAAAAAAAAAGGGTAATAAAAAAGTTTGTATTCCGTCGGCAAGCAAGCTCAATCGAAGCATAAATATGTATGCATTACGAATGGGGCATCGTGATCTTCACGGGCGTCGACGTCTGATCTGATCGTTTGCGCGATTCGTGGCCGACGTTAGCAATTCAGATGGAACAATGAACATTTCCTGTTTGCATTGTTCCCCATTTACGAGGGCCGGGGAAAAAAGTGGTGGTCTTGAACTCGCTGTAAAGGTGTTTCATTGTCCGTCCTACGTGTTTTACGTCGCATCGGTGTTTACACGATCATCCGTGGACAACGTTATTGAATAGAGTCGAGGCGTTTTAAAAAGGCAGGTTGTCGCGCGCCCGCCCCCCTTCGGGGGAGAGTCCGGAATGGAGGGTGGCCCCGTTGCCCACAAAAGGGTTCGTGTCCCCAGGAACCACGGGGACCCCACCACGAACCGAAAACGCCACACAGGTCGAAACCCGAAATCAGATATTGTTCGACCCCTCGACTTCCTTTATGGCGTATGATGGATGAAACTAATCGCTCAAGCAGGTGACTATATACACCCTGCAGTTGCACACGAGTTGCCATGACCGCGGGTGGTTTGCTTTATCGTAACCTTTCGGGAATCGTGGACTCTCCTGGCGTCCTTTTCATTTCATGACACGAAACTACAGATGTTGCAGTCGTGTGTGAACAGAGATGGGCAAATTTTTCATTTAAATAACAATTTCGAACAACGAATATAAGTTAAAAAAATTATCACCATGTGTACGCAACTCGGTTTACTTTATTCGACGAATAATGTTAATTTGTTTATTTGACGAGAATTTATTCCACTTCAGTGTTGAATAAATATTTCAACATTAACTTCAACTAAAATAGGGTCAACTGGCCTCATTCAGCTTTTATTTAGTTATTTTCAGATGTCATTCTTGAATTCTAAATTTCAGATTTAATTTGCCTCTTTAATATTCTAATATTTATGCATAAATAAAGAAATGAAAATAGTTCAACATAGGAGGTGAGCTCGATAGTGATAACACCATAACAATCTTATCATTACAAATAATATGAATATACATTATAGTACTTTATGAATTCGAACTTGATTGAAAAGGCAAATGAAGGGAACAGTTTTATTTATAGACACCTACCTGATTGGTTAAATTACAGCGAAGCAATCCTTTCGTGCCACAGACGCCATAGAATTCTAGAAACGTCTAACTGTCCCACCGATTCGGCCAGGGGAAATGAAAACGAGGATACACGTATTCGATGTTAGAAACGGATTTCGATATTCGAGGAATTCGTGACTGGAGCCTTCGGTATTCAAGATCACTGTTCCTAGAGACCGTGATTATCGGTATCGCAAGGTAAACGTAGCGCTAAGCTTTCGGCTCGTAATGACAATGATTAAGGCACAATAACCATAAAGCAATACACGACCGATGCGTGATCTGAACTATTAATGGCTTCATCTGACGATCGAGATAGCCTACGTGCGAATGGGATACCTACCGTGCGGTAAGTAAATTATATAGTCTGTCGCCGTTAATTATGCAACGTTCATAAACAATTCAAGTTCCTCGCCGGCTAGTTGAATCGCACATGCGGGGATTAGGGGAATGGAATTCTGCGGAAAGAGGATCGTTCTCAGTTTCGGTATTGCCACTCGGGAGAATTATACGAGGGATTGAAGCGCACAGAGCCCTTTCTTGGAAATATTTCCTCTTTCCACGTAACACGTACCTAATTATAGGGTTGCCGGTAGTTCCTGTAGTATTACGCATGCAAATCATCTTCCCGCGTATTGATTAATCATTAAGTATGCAAATTGTCACCTCGTAGATCGGTGTCCACGCATTAGTCTCATTGTCAGCTGAAATACATCGGTACATAAGGAAGCCCGTAAAGTGGATGTAATGGAATACCCGTAGACCGAGCCATATTTTTTCATCGAGTGTATTAAATAGTTTGCTTACTCCTGGCCGAAGTTCCACGTCGCCGTCTCCGCGAGCCCCCAACGTAATGGCAGTTATTATGATAATCGTTTATTATGAGAGGAATAGAAATAAAAATCGCGCCTGGAGCACATTAAATTACGTCCCGGCTCGTTATACCTATACGTATCGAGACATAGCCATGATTACGTGCCTTATACAGGGTGTGCCTTGAATCAGTGGTACTTGATCAGTAGACTTGAGTTCTGATTGGTCAAGTGTGATTTTCTGGTGAGCATTTAGCAGTAGGTAAATGAATAGGGCCAACTTCTGAGGTCTTTATTGATTTGTGTAGATGAGTAGGTTAAATATTATAAGCAGAAACTCAGGTGGCTGGTGTAAGTGAATAGAAAGGTTTTGAATTGGAATGTGATAAGGTAGATTTCGTCTGATAAGGTGAAAGTTATCTGTAACCACGTGAGACAGGAACTTTGTTAATTACGTCAGTGTTTGTCAGCCACAACTTTTGAGTTGAGTAGTTATTCCGGTTAGCGCGCCGATAAATTCAGCGATTTTTAGGAATTTATTGCGACGAAAATAATTATAGTAATGGAATAAAATTTTTTTCTGTTTATTAAACTACATTTATACAGTTAATAAAAAATATAAAAGTGATATGATTAGTGTTTTTAAAATGCTTTTGAAAGCGGTCTTGATGACATGGGTAAAAATTCATGCCTCGTTGGTGAAGGCGATTTCAGCTGTTAGTTGTTCAAAAATTCAAACAGATTATTGACCAGTATGGCTGTCACTATCACTCGGAGTATAATTAGTGATTTATTTTCAAAATTATCAAAATGGCGGGCAAAATGCAAGAAAAATGTTTTTCGGCTTTTTTCGTTTGCTATTTTAGATTTTAAAAGTAGGTTAGATTCAATGAAAATACTTGGTTGTAGTTCCTGCGAGAGCCACAGGTGTGCAGAATAAGCAGTAAAATTTATAAAGCAATCGGATCGATAGACTTGGGTATTTTATCTTTGCGATATGAAAAAATGACGTTTCGAGAAAAACGCGAACTACAGAAACTAAAATAGTCGGATTTTTTCCATGAAAATTTGACAGTATTTTCTTGAGGATATGTACCTACTTTCGAGAATGTTAAAAAAATCGGTTTTTTAACCCGTTTAACCGGAATGACCCCTCAAGATGAGACACACCCCATGCGGTGACAAGGTTACACGTAGTGTTCCTGATTTTTCGATATTTTTCGCATCTCGAGAAATGAGAAATCAAATTATATTTCTCGAGAATTCTCAAGAAATTAAAAAATATTGCAAATTTATATTTTTGGAATAATGTTGATAATATTTATCTAAATTTTTATTCGCATCCAACTTAAACAAAAATTTGTGTCACTGAACAAAAAAACAGATATTAAATAAAATTGATAAATTTATTTATTTAATATACAATGTGAACAAGGCAAAACATTACTTTTTTGTTTTAAAATAGTGTTTTTCAAAGCACAGTGCATCTAATGTCGCGTCAGCCAATCTATTTCATTTTTATTGTAACAAAATCTGCGGCTGTAGAAAAATTTCTTTCATTTTAAGTGGATGTTGATTTAATTGCATATAGAGCATCTGTGATAAAAAAGAATAGTTTAAAAAGTTTATAAACAATCGCGCAATTCTTCGTATATATTGCTAACTGTTATTACTCATTGTAGATGTGTTTATATGTTCACGATTAACACACAATTTGAACTAACCGAAAATTCATTTGTGCAAACAAATGGGATTTATAATAATTTTCCTACACTGAAGATTCTCGAGAAGGAACACTAGTTACATGTATAAAAAATGCCACTCAAGTTGTACATACTTAAATCCTGCCAATCTGATAGTAAATGGAAGATCATGTGCCACTACAAAGCAGGAACCTTATATTACCCTACATAATAAATAAATAATCATATGTAAGCAACGGTACATTGTTACATACGAGGCATCCTGTTAATTGCGCATATTGCATATCCCAATCCTGTCACTTTGATAGGATCCGACCCACAAAACGAAAAGAACATCATCCACAAGCACACACCAGGGAACCCTGCTAATTGCAACTCTAACACCCCCTAATCTCGCAAGTCCGATAAGATATACATTGCACGACACAGAAAAAGGACCTCCCACGCAACCAGAAAATGGGGAATCCCGTTGATGGCCACTTCGCCGTATCCGAATCCTGCCAATCGAATACGATACAGCTCGAAGAGCAAAAGGAGCATCATCCATAAGCGCACAACGGGGAATCCTGTTAATTGCAACTTTTACGTAGCATAATCTGGCCAATCTGATAAGATACACCTTGTACGGCGAGGAGAAAGAACCCCCTACGCGGCCGCGAAATGGGGAGAGCCCCGTTGATGGGAAGCTTTGCATATCCTAATCCATCCCATCTGATATGATACACCCTGTATAGTAAAGAGGGTCGTACGTAGCCATATAAAAAGGGAACGTCCGAAATACGCGAGGGGCAGCCCACGGGCTGAAATTATGCTTCGATTATTCGTGTCTGACGGTGGATGAGGGAGAAGAAGGCAGCCGCAGGTGGGAGGCATAGCCGGGCTAAGCAGCTTCGCACAAGTCACCCACCCCTCTTTGCACGTGATCCATGCCGCTCTTCTCTCCTTCGCCTCGTTTTATTTCACCTTTAACTCTACCCGCTCCTTTTTCACCTCCCCGCTCTTTTTTTTTTCTTCTTACCTTTATTCTTATTCGCCCCATCCTGTTCTATAAGCCGCACGACGACGGCGTCGTGTCTTCGGCCGAAAATCACGGATCCGATAAGCAAACACTCTCCTGCGCCGCTCTATTATTAAACTATAAAATCCGAGGGCTCCCAATGGCGCAGGCCGTTCGAGGATAGCCCTCGAGTTTTTGACAATCGATCGTCGCGATAGACGCCTCGTGGGCCCGTTTGCGGGCCCCGTGGCTGATTGAGACGTTTCGGGGAAGGTGGACGCGGAATATTCGATAGACGTTTATAGGCGAGGCTCTAATAGAGATGGGACGTTTAGATGTGAATAGAAATGTCTGGGGGTGGTCGTCTTTCGAGTGAGACGCGGCGGGGAGGATTATTATTGCGACAATTTCAGTGTCAAGCGCAAGGTTTTGTGTAGGGCTGGGACTATTTGTCGAATTTTTCGGTATTCGAATATTCGAATACTTCAGTTGCTTAATTATTTGACGAATATAATTCGAATATCCAAGTATTCGAATACTATTCGAATATAGGTTCATTTGTCATGGTGAAATCTTGTAAACTAATTTTAACCCACTTCATACCATACTATTTGAATACACCAGTATTCGAATATATCAGTAGTCGAATAATATTCAAATGATAACATTCGAATACTCAAATATTCGAAGTTTATTCGTAGCATTCGAATACTCAAATATTCGAAGTTTATTCGAAGTTTATTCGTAGCATTCGAATACTCAAATATTCGAAGTTTATTCGTAGCATTCGAATACTCAAATATTCGAAGTTTATTCGTAGCATTCGAATACTCAAATATTCGAAGTTTATTCGTACCATTCGAATACTCAAATATTCGAAGTTTATTCGTAGCATTCGAATACTCAAATATTCGAAGTTTATTCGTAGCATTCGAATACTCAAATATTTGAAGTTTACTCGTAGCATTCGAATACTTGTAAAATATTCGAATAGTCCCAGCCCTAATTTTGACGACTGCTCTTTTAAGTCCGATGGGCTTCTCCGAGCGATTACTCTCGCCGGGTGAGTTTTGTACGAAACGAACTCCGAGGCCGGTTTGTTTTCCAAGTAAACTTCGAAAGTGTATTTCCGAAAAATATCGACGTGAAAACATCTCAAAGCAGGTAGATTGTAGGCTCTGTGTGAAAACACGGCGAAGCTACTCGAAGTATTTATCTGGATTTAACAATTATTGAAATTCGTAATGGTTTATATATTCGAGATATTTAACAATAAAAGTCAAATTTTCCCTTGGGTGTTAAGTGTCTGAAACTTCAATTGCACAACAAGTAACTAAATATTATTTTGCATCTAAATTGGAATGAACTATGAAAAAGAAATGCTTATGTAAGACGACGGGACTCGAATTCGAACTACGCGGTTAGGATGCAGTGTAATTTACGACAATCAAGGAAAAATTCCGAACCCGAAAATTAAAAAAATTATAAAACTTTGGGGACATATGAAGGATGTATGGATATATATCACGATTTTTTGCTCCCTAAATTTACTCCAAGGGTCTGAAATTGACCCCTGAAAATCCAGCTATTTTCCGATTCTGTGTTATAACTCGCGAACACTACATAACTATCCCCAAAGTTTTATAAATTTTTGAATTTCTTGGTTTGGCGATCTTTCCACTGTTGAAGTTTAAGACTCTTACCGCCAATGGATAAATGTGACTTTTATTGTTACATATCTCATAAAGTATTATAAGTGCCTACAAATATCTTTTTTTTTTCACCAAAATCGGAGCGCAACACCTTATGTGGTTTCCTCGTAAATCCCCCTATGGCTGTATTTTTTGTGAATTTTCTTATAAATATCGAAATGTCTATAAATAGATTGCAATATTTTTATGTGAATGATTGGAATCAAGAGATACGTTCGAAAACGATTCCACTGTGGTTTAAATTTCCACGCTTTCCGTTCAAAAAGTGTGTCTTCTTGACGAATGAAAGCAACAACTCTCGCAGAATGTAAAATATGCTAATGCAAGACCGAATATTAACGGCGCCCGAGAATTACAAAGTCCGCATGATTGAACGTAACAAATGCCACGCCATTGGACGTCTGTCTGTTCTTTCGTAGCTCATTCTTTTACCGTGGTACCCTGGTCACGCCCTTGTTCAAACGTCGGTGCCCTTAAGATGATTATAACATCATCCCGCCGAAAATCTACAGCCTCGTTAAACCGCATAGAACACTGATCGCCTTCGATCAAAATGCCTGGATTAGTCTATTAAGGGGTCATTCTACTTCGATCGGCTGAAAAATTAAGCTATTTTCAAAGATTTTTTCTGCGTAGATACTACATATTATGCAATAAATCTTTTTGGTATTTATTAAGCTACTCTTATATTATACCAAAAAAAATTAAAATAATTTTTTTAATTTGTTTTAAAACTTTAAACGCGATTATCTCAAAATGACTTTATTTTAACTAGTGCAGGTGATTGCAAAAAAACTGTTTGACCGATCAGTCTGAAACCTTTTTTTGATTAAGAATTTCGTACTTGTCACAAGGCAAGATGGTTGACAAATGCACCGATTTCGACACTTAAACTTTAATCCTCCGCATCATGTTATTTTTTTATCCGTCAAAATAATTCTGTTCCCAACGATAACCGCACTCATAATGACTACAACAAACTTTGAATTTTTGGTTTTACATACAATTGTTCTCCCGGAATCACCTGCGCCAGCCCTACATCGCTTTTTCAAGGCGCTCAAATCCGTGCGATATATATATTTAAAAAAATGTTAAAAATTTAAAACAGATTTTTTTATACTGTCAATAACTGTATTAATAAGTAGACAAAATATTCTTTACGTTGAATATTCTGTTTTCTAAAAAATAAGTTCTAAAAAATGACAATTTTTCACGACTTCACAGTGTAATGACCCTTTCAACGAGGGCCTATCTAACAAATATACCGAATATAAAACGGCCACGTTATCCTGAAGCATACATAAAAAAATTCATCTGAAAAGCATTATTACTCCCCAATATAAACATTATGCCGTTGAAACATGCAAGCTTCGCACTTATTTAACGAGACGTTGCCGCAATAAACAAGCAGGTGCGGGTGCCATTTCGCCGGGCGGTAATTTCCTTTCCATGATACCTCAATAAAGGTTTCCATAAAGCACGCGACCCGCTTACTCGGCTTCCTCTACCTGCGCGCCGTTAGAGTAGCCCAGAGTAAACTGGAAGCATCCAGAAGGACGGTTGCAGGCGGTCTAGAATAAATTTTCATTGCTACCACCGGCAAATTACGAGTTCAGACCCTTACGGCCGCTTCGAGGACTATTATCTGGTCTTGCTCCTCCGCAGACGGTGCTTTCACTGGGAATTGGTATAGAATTGCAGGCACTAAAGCTCGAGTGGAAAACCTGGCCTGTTGTAAAACGGCCGCGGTAACTGATCCCCGTGCAGACCGTCAATTTTACACGGGCTAAATAAACAGATAACAGTGTGTATCTACCTTGAGCAAACGATGGTCGAGGCTGTAACGACACTTGTCGATGCATCTTCCGTTCGAAATCCTTGTTAACCGCTTAATCCTGGGATCCTGGAACCTTTGTAAATTATGCGCATGTAATTTGGAACGTGGAATTCAAAAGGAGGATTCCAGCAGAGCGGAAAATTGTCTAGAGGAAATGGTGGAGGGAAAATGGGTCAGTTCATTCAGTTAGATAATACAAAACTCGATATCGCGAATTGATAGTTTAGAAAAGTGAGTGTGATATTTTGAAAAAAAAAATGACTGTGGTTTAAATTGTACGTATTGTATTTTTAACCGGCTTCAAAAAGGAGGAGGTTATAGACTCGACCCGTATGTATTTTTTTTTTGTTTGTTCCTGCATAACTCCTCAGCATACGGACAGATTTTGATGATCTTTTTTTTATTCGAAAGAGGGCGATGACCGGTGGTCGTATCCTAGACTGCATCAATGTTGATCCAATATTTTGCCAGTTCTGGTTAATAATAAAGACTATTGTTACCTAATTATTATTATTTTATGTACGTATGCGCATATCTCCTCAGCATGTTGTGTCAATATATATAAAACTAAAAAGTTAAAATAAAAAAATTAAAACCGGCTTCAAAAAAAGAAATGTGAAAACTAAACTAAAAAGTGAAAAATAATTTTTTCCCGTATATAATCTACGACTTACACATTTTTTAATCTGACGCCGACTTAAAAAATATGTGTGTCGTACATTAAATAAGGGAAAAAATTATTTTACACTTGGTGCATTTTTATTTTTTTGTTTCAGAGAAATAATCATTATATTTATAAAAAACAGGGAAACCGTGTTAGGAAAATTTGATTGTTTAAAGTGACGCAAGCGGAATTACTGTATTTGATTTATAGTAACGGTTAGTACATACAAACACGTTGTTGCCTTGAACATTTTGTTCTGGGGAAATATTGGTTCACGTTGTACTAACTTATTGTATATAATTATTGTTTATAAAAATGTGAACTATATAGCACATGGATTATTATTATTATTATCATTACTACTACTACTACTATTATTATTATATAATTTTACAGTTTTTGAATTGTGGTTGACATATCAACTTAAACGAGTAATAACATATTATATGTGGTACCTACATATTAAAAATAATTAATACACATAATTATTTTCATGTTATACAAGTCAGGAATTCTTTTTATTATGTTCTTTAGTGCAAAATTTTAGTGCAGTATTTTATATTCTTCAGAATTCGTACAAATTGTTAAATAAATCATCTTATCGCAAAATATTCAACGCCTGACTAGCTCAGTCGGTAGAGCATGAGACTCTTAATCTCAGGGTCGTGGGTTCGAGCCCCACGTTGGGCGATTTATCTTTTCATTTTTTTTGCAATTTTGTTTTAAACTCATAAATTACAAGCAGTGCCAGAAATACACAATGCTTGTGAATCAGTTGTTATATAATAGTTTTTTTGAAACTCCTTCTTCCATCTAATTTGCATTCAAGTGTAAAAACAAATGGACACACCGATTTACGATATACTTTATTTTTCAAAATTGATACTGACTCTGACATTAGACATTACGTAAATAAACAGTATCAAGAAATGGAGAATTGGATACTACATTATTTTACATATTATTTAATGCTTCGTATAACATAGCATTGCCTATGTCTTTTTTGCTTACATTATTCAAGTAAAATTTTAATTTCACCATGTCTGTATCGAAGAACTCTTAAATTAAATGACAGTCTTTCTATTTCAGTTCGTATTATTCTGTTTTATCTAGGGTACGGTATGCAAGCATTTTGGAAGGCAGCAAGGCTAAAAATAAATGTTAAAACGCGGGTGCATTCACCTACAATTTGTCTCATTGTCGCCTGGCACAAATATTATGACAAGATTCAGGCTGCACAATCCGAGATTATTCATCTTTTATAAGAATTTAGAAACATCACCTTACGAATCGTGCACAGAATTGGAAGCTATTAAAAACAGCATAATATTAAATACAAAAAATTCGAAGCTCTTTGAATACTTGTATTAAAAGCTTGAAGAATTTTCACTTTACATTTATTCAAATCTGCAAAATTGAAAAAGACACCAGGATTTAAAAGCGAACATTTACTTATAAATAATTCAGCGGAAGAGTGATCATCAGACATGGCAAAAGTTGCAAAAGAAATTTAAAGGAGAAGGAACATTTTTCCGATAAGCGTAATTACATACAAATGTATCACTAGATTGACATTCATCTTACTAAATATATTCGCAAAATTATCGATCGCGCGAACTCTTTCGTTCATTTATGTGACATTACCATTAAATAACTCTGTTTCCTCTGTAAAACCGTAGCACTTATCGCTAATATCGCCGTGTTAAAGCAAACACAAAACGACTACTATAAAGCCTCCTCTACGATGTGTATAAATAAAATTATATTATCGTTCAAAACCACCGTCTAAGGGCGATAAAGGCAAAAAGGGGCAGAATCTATGAATATCCTTAAAATATTTATCACAGGGCATACACGTGTCCCGTGTGGAAAGGCCTTAATGGGACCATTCGCCTTCCTCCGTTCACCACAAATAGGCACAAGAAAAATGGTTAATAGCAAGCGAAAAAAATTGAGCTTTCGGATTGAAGCTTTCAATGATCGATTTCACGTCAACCGCAGTGCAGGATAAAAAGGAATAGTCGACGTAATTGCCCTCTCCCCCTGCGTTTGGCACAAAATGAAGCTTCCGACGGGACGGAGGATGGAGGAGGTCCGCTGAGCGTGAATGAGAGCAATTATGCGCAAAAAAGTGGTGGAGCGCCGTCCAGCTCGATACATTTAAGCCAGTGTTAAAGATAAGATCGTCGGCGGTTGACCGATCACCGGTGATCTCCTCGGTGATCGAGGATCAGCCGCCGATTGCCCTCGACTTCCCCCGTCCTCATTATTTTATTGCCCTCGCCTATCCCTTTTGCGCCACCCTCTGATCAATGCGGGCCGTCGATCGGTTTCAGTCATGTCCACCGTCATCCAAGGCGACCGAACGAGTTTTATTCAATGGGTACGCGAAATAAAGGTCTAACGGAATACATTAATTGTTTGTAGATACTCCGATCCGTTTATTGAACGGTTGTAAGTACTGTAATTTTATTAACGTGGAATATTTTCGTTGCCTTCACGACTGGTTAAAGCCCTTTCGCACTTGACATTTCTGCGACTGATTGGCTGTAAGTTGTGATACATACATTTGATCGGCAGAGATGGGGTTTGTTTTTGAAGATTCAAGGGGCTAGAAATGCTGTGAATATATTCCAAATAAAAGTTACGAGTAGAGAAGTGGCTCGTGTGAAAGGGGCTTTAGTTTATGGCCTTGTGTTACTTAGGGGTTTGAGTTACCCTCAATAATTGATTTATTAGCTGTATATAAGGATTCCAAAATATGGTTGTATGAACGTTCTAAGTCGATCAATGGTTTAGTTTTATTAGGAGCTAAAAACTTTAGAATATAACCTCGCTTTTTCGAAACCAAGTAACTTGTTATCCCAAGGAGTTGTGTGCTTTAAGAACCTCGTTCAGTTCTACGATTCGAGCTATGAGTCATTAAGGCAGGGTGTTTCCACTTCCGGCCTTCCCTTCGCAAGCTTTTTTATAGCTGAGTGGTGGGGCATCTAAAAGTACGCAACTGGGCATCGCTATTACGATTCAGCCTTCCAACAAAGTGGCGAGAATAGATGTGGCTCCTGTTACCGAGGAAAACTTAATAGCGGAAAGATCATTGCTTTCAATCATTGTCCCTAAATCTTCAAAATATGTTAACCCTTCGTTGACACACCTCTTTTTTCAATCAACTTTGACATACCTGGAGTACCCATACTCTCATACCCAGAGCAATTTTTGAACGAGTGCCATTTTCATCCAAAAAATCCAATTATTATGAAAAAATCATGGATCAATTTCAAGGTCTCTAAAATGCATTCGAATAATTTATTTATTGAAATTTCATCACAATTTTTGTAAAATAATTCTAGATTACCACATGTCGAGAAGAAACGAAGAAAATCTTTAAAAAATTGTAACTTTTACAAATGTCAATATTAAAAGCTAAAAATCTACAGAGTTGATGTTCGGATATAATATTTTGGGAGAAAAAATAGTTTGTAAGTCGACTTTGAGAAAAAGGTATTTATTTTGCATATAAAAGGTTCAGAGAGTCAAAATCAGCTTATGGGTGGCTGACACCCAGAGAGTCAACGAAGAGTTAATATTATATTTTTGTAGAAATAGAAAATATCATTTATGTCTTGCTGAAGGCATTCTTAATATTCAACTTTGTTGACTTTAGTGAAAATTATTCACAACTTCGATCCTTTTTTTCTGAAATATACTCCCTAAAATAAGTAATAGAGTGTTTCGTGCCTGCAAAATTGATGAAATATTAGATTCCGGAGAACAAAATCTCAAGATTAAAAAAAACACCTATACATTTAGCACTGCAGCGTGTGGGTTTCAAGTTGACAGGAATGGGCGGAGGGAATTCGGTTCTAATTCATGAATCAACGTTTCTGTTATCGCGAGCAAGGCAATAATTACATGAATCGGAGGTTTCTTAATTGCGAAGCACCTCAGTGATTTCCTTCGTGCCACCGATTACATACTATTCCCTGATTAAATAGTATCATTAGGACAGGTTTATTCAGTCTGCTTGACTTATCTCAGAAGCTAGACCGATATATATTTACGCCCACCTGCTGAAATTTCCATCGATTTGCATCCGTTAGTCTGGCTCACACATATTAGCGTAGAGTGGCAACATAAAATTAAACAGTGCGCAATATTATAAATCCCTCCCGTTTAATCGGTCATGATAGAAGACCTCTAAGTTTATATCTATATTTCTGCTCGGACTTTAAGACCTTTCGCTTCGCCTCTAATTAATTTTTCTCAAGTAACTACTCGTAAACCAGTTCAACGCCTCATTTACAAAATAACAGAATTTAGATCTACATTCAGCAGAACTGGAAAAATCATAAACTCTGCTGCATGGCAGAGCAAGGATAAACAATTTAACTTATGCATAACCGTGCCACGGTCTGCAATCAATTAATCTACTCGATCACGTTTTAATACCCATCAAATATTTTATTGCTACAAATTATCGCTTTTAGCGGGCAATTTTCGTGATGCGTTATTTCGCGCGCCTAGGTAATTATCGAAAATATCGTTCGGCCGATATTTTCCGGGGCTTTGGAGCGAAAGTGCGGGGAACGGTGCCCCGTCGACGGATGTTCATGCGAATAATTGATACGTCAGCGGTGAATTGATGAAGTATCATTAATGGATCCAGCATCGCGATCACGTCTGGTTTCGTACGGCTCGTTTTAAAACACTCGCGTCCAAGGCAGGTTAATCCGACCGTTTCTATAGGTCGCGACGTTAATTTGACTGAAATTGCCACGTGTGAGTTTCAACGGGTAAGGAGTATACGCCGACTGAATGGATCGAGGTTACAAACCATCAAATTAATAGTTTCTCAATTGCAGCTCATACCGCTGCCAATTACAGACGCTTACATTTGACGTAAAAGCTGACATCGTCCGTTCAGACGGAGCGAATAAATTACGATACTTTGTGTAATTCGATCAACGCGGCGGAAGCACGTAGTCGCGCCCCGCGAGAACGGATAAAATCTCCCGCGCCAATTTTTCACCGCGTTACTATGGGGTGTTTGGACAAGAATTTTCTATGAAATGTACTACACGCATGCAACGGTCGAGGAAAATTGAAGTGACTCTATAATTTTGGTTTCTTGTAAGAGTGAGGTGTGTTTAACAGTTTTACGTGTTCGTTCGTGATGTTCGATGTTAAGTGGTAGTTTATGTGCGGTAATTCTTAATTGGGTGTCAATGAGAGGGAATGAAAAATAGAATATGAAATGTGGCAGAGCACAAGTTATAGCGAATGAGAAAAGTGGCAACGTGTTACATATTAAATGAGTTATGTCTACTATGGTAGTAGAGGCGTACCTAGGCGCCATTTTATCACGTTAGATAAAAATAATAGGCGAGAATTACTTGCAGGAGTATCGATTGGTGAGATTAAAATACTTGCTGATGTTGCGGCAATATTTATCAGTGAATTTCCATTGCTGATTCAGATCAAGTTTTGAAGAACCTTATCACTGTCCCTGATACTTACTGATCTATTATTATCACTCAATTCTATCAACTCCCATACAGCACACTACGTTGCAGTAAGGTTGCAGTTACGTTACTATGCAAGATTGGAACATTGCAGGCAATATTTCTGAGATGTTGCAGAAATCTTCCTATGGCCGCCGCTGTGCAACATTGCACCGCAACCTAACTGCAACCTTTCTGCAACGGAGTGTACTGTATGGGCTGTTAATCCTGCATATAAATAGTAAACTACCCAAAGAGGAACACCACTGTAACAGCCGGGAAAGTAGGCCATTTTTTAAAATTTTTTTCAGGAATAATTTACAGTTTTCATATAAAATTGTTAAAACCTACCTTTAGAACAATGCCTTAAGAGATTATAAAAAAAATGAGTAGAAAAACACGCATAAATTTTAATATATTAATTAATCTTTTAGACTGTAGAACAGCAGGTCCGAAATCAAATTTCATTTTTTTTGATAAACTATACGAATGCAGTGTCCGTCGCACATACCGATTTGCATTGAAAGCAAAAACGGACTGACCCACATTTTTTGTTAAATTGAGTCAGTTGCAATAATGTATTTCAATAAGCTATATTAATCCCATAAATTAGGAAAAATTTATTTTTTCAATGTGAGTTAGTCCGTTTTTGCTCTAAATACCTTATATAAGTACTGCTCTATTCCCAATGCATTGCTCGAAATAATTAGAACATCGCCCGTTCAAACGACTCATTATTTAATAACGTATTCAGTAGGTATGTATTTCGAAAAGTTTATCTCCCGATATTCGATCCGGCGTAAAAAATTGTTCAGAAATTAGACCCTCCAATTTTGCTCAGCAATTTATAAAGAGTTTTAAATACTCCATATCCCTGGCTTCCTATCACGCACATGCGCACCCATGCCGGCAAAAAATACAATTGCTCTACTTCCTAAATAAAACTCCACACTTTTCAGTAGCCTAATCAATTCAGCTTATCACTTGCTGCAACACAGTAGATATTAAAATGCCTAGCAATCTCACTCATGTGCATACATGCATATTCCTTCCCTCTCCCTCTCCAACTCCTTCGTGGCACCCAGCGGTCCCGCATCAGCCCCCAACAATTGCCATCTCCTCGAGCAACGCATGGGCCAACCAGAGACTCAGGGCAGAAGATTGGAATTCCAATTAGTCAGAACGCCGAAGGGCACGCCACTCGTGGTCGCGCGTTCGACAAAATTTCACTATAATTCACACGGTATCGTGGCAACATTACTGCCAACGGCAGCGCAAGAATGTGGAACTCCGTGGCGCCTTCTAATCTCCGTGGGCCGCGTATCTGCCTGCCTTTATGTATCAGCGCGCACCGCTCCGTTTCGTCATTTTTTTTCCCGGCCGTTGTCGCGAGGGTAGTATCCTTCCGTGTTTACGAGGGCCGCGGTTAAGTGCGCTTTAAGTGACTTTTGGCCCGCGCGACAACAATCCACGGTGTTAACAGTCGACCACGGTCAGCTGACAATGGCTCGCGGTAGGGAACTCATTTCCACCATTCCTCTCACTCGGCCGGACTCGACAGGACCCCGAAGCTGGGACTACTATCGGCTATCTTGGCCGTCGAAGTCGTACGAGATGTTCGACAACGGTAGAAATTTGACGCGCCTCGTAAAAGTCGAAGGACTTAGGCATCGGGAATGCCGCGATCCTCGATGAAGGGTATCTTCCCCTTTATCTCCGTACACGCCGGGGAAGCCGCTTGTAGACTGTTCTACCGGATGAGATAGTTTTCCCCGAAAAACCCGCTATTAACGGCGTTCAAAACGTGTTACATAGATGTGTGATTCCATTTTCCTCCCTTTTTTTCTGGTGTCTTTGGTCTTCTGCTCTTCTGTCAGTTTGATTTGTTGCCTCTGTGGGCCTTTGGTTTCGGCGCGCTCGATGTTGGGCAGGGTATACAGGAGTGTAATGTAACGTGTGATGTCAGGTCGGGTACACACAGGTGTAGCCTAATTTTTATTTCGGTTTATACAGTCAGATTTTCAGTTTTTCTTCGGAATAAAGTGTTCGTGTGTTCTTAGTAAGTATGTTAATACAAGTGATGCGAATAAAATTGTATTTGCGAAGCATGTAGACTACGATCATTTCTTTCCTAGCCTCAGGTTAAGAAACGTCGATTAAATAAGCATCGAAAATATCATCATGGGGTCCAGGAGAATGTTAATGGTTAATGATCTTCTCTGGAATCAAGTATATGGGGAAAGGTGAGGCAAAACGGAATACCTAAATTTGGAGTGTGATAACAAAAAATCAGAGGGAAAAACAGACATGGAACTTCACTTGGAGTCCTCAGTAGATTTTGGGGCTCAGACTATAAGGAAATTAAACACTTTGTGTGTAAAGAAAAATATTTGGCACCGAAGGAAAATAAGATTCTTCGGAGAAATATTCGTCTCGCCCAAGTGGTGTGGTATAACGGGGAACTCATATAAAACCATGTAAAAGTCCATTTTTATTTTTATTTTTTATATAAAAATATAAAGTATTATATACATAGATAAGAAAAAAATATTATAAGATAAAATGGAAATGATTAAAGATGCTTCAAATAGGGTAACGCATACAGTTGTTGACCCCTATACAATGATTGACCCACTTCCCCAAAAAGTATAAAATATAATGTAATGCTTTTTTTTATATGATAAAAAATAATTGTATCGGGAACAAAAATATCTGAGCCACCGAAATATTGATATATTTTATCATATAAAATAGCATTACATTATATTTCATACTTTTTGGGGAAGAAGGTCAATCATTGTATAGGGGTCAACAACTGTATGCGTTACCCTATAAATATAAAACTGAAAAAAAAACTATAAATTAGGACGAATTACATTGGACGTAAGAATAAATATGTACTATGAGATATTTCAATTCTTCTACATACATAATAAGTGATCCGTTTTGCCCCACTTTTCTCTACTTCAGGCCGTATGCATTGCACTTTTTAGATATTGTTCTCCAACGTCCTGGAGTGTGTAGGCAATACATTTGGTGGTTCCAACTAGGGCTGGGACTATTCGAATAATTTAATATTCGAATATTTCACAAGTATTCGAATGCTACGAATAAACTTCGAATATTTGAGTATTCGAATATTTTACAAGTATTCGAATGCTACGAATAAACTTCGAATATTTGAGTATTCGAATACTATTCGAATACCGCTATATTTGAATATTGATGTATTCGAATAGTATGGTATGAGTGGGTCAAAATTAGGTCACAAGATTTCACTCTGACAAATGAACCTAAAGAACTTGATTTATAATTCACACCATACTATTCGAATACATCAGTATTCGAATACTTGGATATTCGAATTATATTCGTCAAATAATTAAGCAACTGAAGTATTCGAATATTCGAATACCGAAAAGTTCGACAAATAGTCCCAACCCTAGTTCCAACCTTGAGAGGGTACTTTATCTACTTACGAAGCATCAGGGCCCGATCAAAAATGATTTTTGCCGCCCTTTGCATTGAATCATAAATAAGTATTTTAAAATATATTTTTGACACTGAGTAAAATTTTTTGTAGGTGTTCGTCTACCAATTTTGCCGCTCCTAAAATTTGCCGCCCTGGTCAATTGCCCTACTTGCGCCCCCCCTAGATCTGGGCCTGCAAAGCATAGTAATAGTGGGTGTCATGCAGCTTTTAAAATGAGGTCGGGCACAGAGAGGTGTAATGGAACGTGTGAGATCAACTCGAATACAAAGGAGTGTAATGCAACATTTAACGTGATTTTCATGTCCCTGCTGTAGACGCGCAGCCGGAGATATCTACTTTGTTCCTGCCGCTGCTCGCCGAGTGAGAATTGAGCTAGATAGTTTTGTTTACTGAAGTTAGTGTGGCCACACTGTGCTAAAATGCGTTATCTGCGTTTCTTTTCGCTAAATATCTCTACGCGGAATGATAAAAATGTTGCTGCTATCTATGTGATGCCACAATTTCTGGCACGTTACGATGAAGACGATTGTTACGGAGGGAATGTAGCGTGCTGTATATTTGTAAATTTTTTGGTAAAGATATAAGTAGTATTCTCAGAAGAATATTCTGATAGTAAGAAGTTATGATGGCAATTATCTAGAAAAGTTATGAAAGAGGAGTGTAAAATAAATACTTTAATTGTAGGTACTAGTACGAATTTACACAAGTTTGCATAAAATAAGGATTTATCATATTTTGGAAAATATAACACAGGAGCTACTATAAAAATAGAAGTAGTCAAAGTAACTCTTGACACACATGTATGTATTACTAAAAATGTAAAGAGGGCTACATACTTCTTACGCAGGATATTTAATTCCATCTCATCAGTTCTCAGAATATCGGTCGTGTTAAACAACGTGTAGTTCTTTAATAATCCATTGCTTTATTTCCAATATAATTCTAATAGAATCAGAAAATATTTCCAATATCTCAAAAATGATTATGTTACGAAATTTCCCAATTTCTTTTCTATTAACACATTAAATGATAAACTAGCCACTCTGGTATTCAATAGTAAATTAATTAAAATGAATATTAAATACACATAAAACTACCTACCTATAACAAAACATTACCTTAGTGTTTGTATTAACAGGAAATAACCAGTGCTACATTCAAACTTACTTACCCATAAGAAACATAAATACGAATCCGGTTCCTTCAGAACATTTATTGGTTCCACGACAAACATCTGAAAAATCTGCCAAAACCAAATGGGCAAAAGAATGTTCCGAATAATAGTACCATTCTTATTCTACCGCCGCTTAGCAAAGCGGAAAGAACCCAGAAACGGGAGCATTTCTCCACGGCGACTCAAGGGACGACCTTGTTACTGTTTACAGGTACGCACGGCTGACCTCAATAGAGCTTTCGCTCGCGTCTAAGGAAGAATGAAAAGGAAACGAAGGAGCCGAAGAAAACGAGAACTCATGCGCGTCCTGGCTGATCGTGTTCTCCAGCGTTAGCGTTCCGCGGTGTGAAACGGAGGCGACGAGTCCGACGGCCGGACAGAGACAGACGGAGAGGGCAGAGCAAGGGGGGGAGGGGGGTAGCAAGGGACCGGCGAACAAGGTGAAACAGACGGAAGCAATCGCAATAAAACGAGAAGAAAGGACTCAATAAGGCAGAAGGTACGGAGAGAATAAGCTGGAAGGGGACGTCGCGCAGAAGATTGAAGGAGGATCGAAAGGACAGGGAAGAAGAAGAAGAAGAAGAAGAGGGCGACAAGGAAGACGAAGTAAAGGAATTGTGACGCGAGCGCGCGTGCAAGTGGCGATTTCCGAGCGATTCATCTTGCCAGGTTTGCAGGTGTTCGCGTGCGTCCTTCGTGGCCTTGTTAACGGGCTTCCTCCTCCTCTATCCTACCGACTCTTTTATCCCTCCATATCGACCATCGTAAGAATCCGCGGGAAATAATAGAGCACCCCCGCGTCGACCGGATCAAATAGACGGGGAGCAGAGTAGACGAAGAGAAGATATAGCGTAGCACCGGGCTCGGCGTTAATAAGACACGAAAGAAGCCCGAGCGGGGAACTAGGCGGCAGGAGGGAAACGTACTGACAAGCCGGGACGAGGCCTGGACGAAGTGGAAAGGAGCAAACGCAGGGGAGGAAAGGCGAAGGAGGCGAGGTGTAACGAGAAGACAGAGGAAGAGAGGAACCGAGTGATCCGGGGAAAGAAGGAGAGAAAGGTGAGGAAGGCATCGAAAAGGAGCAGCATAGGTGGACAGGCGGAGGCTGAGAGAAGAGGAATAGGGAGAGAGTGGAACAGGGGGAGAGAGAGAGAGAGAGAGAGAGAGAGAGAGGCGGGAGAAAGGGAAGGAGAGAAGGAGGAACGGAGATAAGAGAAGGTCGGCGGACAGAGAGAAGCGGATAGGGCGTTAGGGTGGAGGAGGGGGAGAGCGGCCGCGAAGAGAAGAGAGGGAGAAGAAGAGGCGCGTGGTGGTCGGTGGTGGAGCGGTAGTGGAGGAGAGCGAGCGAGCATCCAGATCTGTCGCGTGCTGCGTCGCTCTGGGATGTGACGGAACCGGGACGACACGGTACGAAGCGGAACGGGACGAAACGGGACGACGGCTACTACTACAACTACGACGGGATGGGATGGATGCTGCGGGACCGTGTGAGTAGAGGAGCCGAGTCGATCCCCGCGCGCTGGTATTGGTTTCACTCTCGGCTGCTGCCGGCCCGTGTGCTGGTGTGTCGGTCTGCTGTTCGGTCTCTCTACGAGAGCGAACCGAGGAGCGTGCCCGAACCGAGCCGGAGAAGAGAACCGCGGCACTCGTTCAGTAGTTTCTCGGACGCCGCACCGGCACCATCCGACCTACGAGATAACCCCGGGCTCGCGGTACTACCCCCGACCTCCTACTAATACCGGCAGACAGCACGATCCCGCGCTACTGGATCGTTTCTCACGAAGAATCGAGGACAACGGTCTCACCGCAGCACAACTCGAAATCGCCGTGCGTGTCTCTCCCCGCTTGGACAGATAGTGGGCATACCAACCGTGCGGTGGGTTAGGACACGGAGGGATTATCGATCGATGAATCGGCGATCCTGACGCACGCCACGCGGCTGTTCGTCAAGCGATCAGCGTCGATCTCGCTGGGACATCTCGCCGGTCGTGGGACCGCCTACCGGATCCCGCTTTGCCAGTGTCACACGGAGGAGGTCATTAGCTGTTTTCTTCCTTTCTCCCTCTTCCTCCGCCTGTTTATCAGCACGGAGATAGGATCGCGTACAACCACGCCAGGTGTTTAACTGGCGGTGACGAACGTGTCGGAGCGCACACGGCGGCTAGTGTCGTCTCCTCCTTCCCGTCGAGTGCCCCGCTGGCCGCGGCCAGCGCTCGCGAATGTTACGCGCGTCCGATCGGTGGTGAGAGAAGTGGTGGCAGTGATCCCCGCGAATATTTCGCGAAACCAGCACCGCGCGCCGTTCATTACGACCCTCCGCGACTCCGGAAGGATACGCGCGCTCCCACGGGGCGGGAGGTGGAGGGCGGTCGAAGTGAAAGAAGAGAAAGAGTGATAGGGACAAAGACAGGGAGACAGAGAGAGGTGGAGGAGGAGGAGGAAGAGGAGGAGGAGGAGGAGGAGGAGGAGGAGGAGGAGGAGGCGGAGGAGGAGGAGGAGGAGGTGGTGCCGGTGCACGAAGGAAAGGGGGAAGAAAGAGAGAGAGAAACCCGTTAAGGCGGTACGAGTAACGTGTCGGTAGAGAAGTTCTTGCGATTGATAGAGGGACTAAGAGAGACAGGCAGAGCGAGGTCGATGAAGGTAATCGGTAGCATCAACCTGCGTGCCTGGACAAAACCGATTAAAGACGAGCGAGCAACGATCCTTTCGCCTCCTTTGTCGCTAATCCCATCGTCGACGGCATTTCGTTGATCGTCGATCCTCCAGGCCGATCTTCACCCAGGATCATTCGCAGTGTAACGAGTACCCTCGGCGATATCGGGCACAGGAAGCCGCGACGATCCCAGCCGCTCGTTTGCATTCAGGATCCATCGTACGCCGCCTCGATGCTACCTCGTAAACCAATTCCGTGGTTTCCTATCTTCGCAAACAAGCCGTTCTGACTGGCGTTCATCCCGGTTCCCGTTCGCGAGACACCGCCTTGGCCGGGCACCGTCGATCCTGCGCCCCGATTAAACTAGTCGCCAGCCAGCCAACCACCGCCACGGCGGTACAGTAATAATGCGAGATCATTACCGAAAGCACGGTACATGGCCGGTAACAGCGGTCCAGCTGCATCCTCACTGTTCAGAGAGAATCTTCCAGGCGAGCCTGTATCTAGGGCGAAAGTAGCCGAGGATGACGAGGTGGTGCCACATCGTAAAACGGTGTTTCTGGCCCCTGTGACTATCCGCTCGACCATTCGAGTCGCGTGCTGTGGTACCGAGGCTCCAATAAACGAACACGGCGAGACGAGTGAGAAGAAAAGGCACGGGGCACGTCGGGGAGACGGATAAAAGGTCAGGCCCGCGACGGGACGAGGGGGGAAAGGGAGAGGGAGGTAGTGGTAGAGAAGAAAGTGAAAGAGATATTGCGATAAAAGCGGGGAGGAAGAAGTGGTGTGTAGATAAGAAGGAGAGTTCGGAAAGGAGTGTGGATGAGACCGTCATGCCCGCTGAGATCGACACGGGCGGGCCAAGGGTGCTGCACTGTGATTACCGTGCCGACTGCCCGATACCGATCGTAGCATCAGCTTCCGCCGAGTGTTCGCTGCGCCGCGAGAATAGAGTTGTCCGAGGGTCTATTGTGCGACGACTACCGCGGGCCGGCGCGAGCGTGTCGCTGGATGACAGCGGGTCGAAGCCACGCCGTTGGTCCGGTTTGCCATCCAGACGGATAGGATTGAGAGGATTCCGTCGAACCGTGGTGCCCGCCGTGCACGACGTTCCTGGGGATGCCGACGCGTCGCGGACGCTTCACTACAGGGATTCCGATCGGGATGTTTCTTGCCGGCGGCAACTGGAATCGCGGCTACGCGACACCGTCGATGAGGAGCGCGGGGGGGACGCGGCACAGATAGCCGGTACAGGATCGGGCCGGTGGTGCTGGCCGGAACGGGACGAGGTCGACTGGAGATTTCAACGGGTCACGGGCCCGTGGGGGAGGTCGCGCGAGAACCACCGGGCGGATGGTGATCGCCTGACGGAAGGCGGCTTCGTCTCTGACGGCAACTGGACGGTGTTCCGTCGCGCTAGCAACGCCCGTATCGGCCGATCGGCGGCCTGGCTCTCTAGTCAATCGGGCGACCCCTCGGCAGAGGAAGAGCAGAGCTACGAGGAGCTCGCCTCGCCGAGGACCGCGGCCCCGTCCTTGGCCGACGAAACGTGGAAGGAAGTGGACGGGACGAATTCCGGGCGATGTGAGTCGCGCGTCGCCGCCAAGGTCGGGCCGGCCGATCGGCAAGCCGAGTTTCCCCGGCGCAGCGAGTCCTTGAGGAGTAGCCGCAGAACGAGGAAGAAGAAGAGACGCGAGTGCCCAAACAGCCGTTCGTCGTACTTTCAGTTGGCCTTTCTCTTGTTACTCGTCGCGCTCGGCCAGTGCGGACTGCGGAAATCGAGTGTGCATCGCTGCCGCGCGCAGCCGGCTATCGGCGGTTTCAGTGTATTGGCGATTGGCACGGTTATCAGTGCAGTGAGTGCCGCGCCGGTTGATTTAATGAGTGACGCCGGCGTGAGGGCAGAACGGTCGGCCAATTTGTCGCACATCACCGGCGCTTCCAGGAAAATCCAGATGTACATCAAGAACAGGCATCTACAGATCCTGCCGGACGGCACGGTGAACGGCTCCAACGACGACACGTCCGACTACAGTGAGTACACCTCTGCGAAATCCTTTCTTCTTTTTCCACGTCTGTTCTTCCATCGGGCAACGCGAATCTTTGATCGACACGTTCGACTGGAACTGGAACGATCGCTCCTCTTCGTCTTAGTGTACCGTGCATCCGCATGCCTTGGGTGACGTCTGATCGATACCAGAGATTCGTGCTGTCTTCGCGATCGTTTTCTCGCTCGCCTGCGAGAGGTAAAGGTTTTTTTAGAAATTCAAACTGTGAGGAAGCTTAATAATCGAATTGCTGGGCTTTCGGGCGTTCGTAGTGGGAGGATCAGTCCGATCGCGTCAAACGGAGTGGATGGAGGCATATTTTGGAGGACAGTTTAAGGGAATTTATATAACTGAGGATTTTCGAGCAGAGGTTAAGGAAATTTCAATGACTGGGGATTTTGGAACAGAGTTTAAGGGAATTGGAAGGACGGGGAATTTTGGAGCAGGCTGTGATGCAATTTTAATTATTAATGGGAGATTTTTGGTTGAAATAGTGATTTTAGACTAGTAATTTTGAGTTCTAGATGTATGAATTTTTAAAAAGTGACATATTATGCTTTGAAACCACGATATATTTTCAAAACTAATATTTACTAATAACACTAAATATAGGAAATTTCCCGCATCGAGAGCGGTTTTAAAAAAATCTCATCGAAACTTCTCGAATTTTTCATCGCTAAAAATGCATATATGATATAATGTTTGAGCAAGTGACAATAAAACTACATACACTAGCGGACAAAAAAGTTACCACTTTTTCGATTTGTTCTATTTTTGATATTTTTTAGCATACATTTGGGACTGTGGTATATTTAATATGCATAGTCGAATGGAGAATTTAAAGCTGTATAAAACTCAGTTAAAGTTGAATTTATTTAACTGACAAACAAAAGTGTTATATTATTAGAGCCGACAAAAAAGTTACCACGTTTAGTAACTTTTTAGATTGTCTTAAAAGCAATAGGTGCCCCTACAAAATATTAAATATTTTTTATTAATGTTCAAAAGTGGTAACTTTTTGTTGGGTTTAAAAATGTGCTGTCTTCTTTAATGTTATGTAGGGTTTTTGTTTGTTAGTTAAATAAATTCAACTGTAACTGGGTTTTATACAGCTACTAATTCTCTTTTAGAATATGTATATTAGGCACATACTGCAGTTTTAAGTTGATATTAAAAAGTAATAGACGTAGAGTGAATGTGGTAACTTTTTAGTCCGCTACTGTATGTATTTCCGAAAAATTAGAAAATAAATTCCATAAGGATCAGACGAGTCGATAGAAATCACGACGCTATCAACAGATCTAATATTTTCCATTTATTCAATTCTTTGGAGTAATCCCTTCGATCTCGGCGTAAAACTTTTAATTCTCAGGTAGCTCGTTCACAATCGACGTCAATTTTACAAAGCCCTTCAGACATCCAACTGAGTTTAAAGGTATTCAGTTTCGTACGTTCTGGCTCGTCGACTCACCTTCGTTGGTGACGTTGACCTGATTTTCAAGATTCCACTGAAACGCTCGATGCTCCCAGATCCCGATTATGCATTCTAAACGAATCGAGTTTCGAAATTTTAATATTTCACGCGACGAGCTCTCTCGCGTCACAGATAAAGACAAAATACAGTTGTACAGTCGTTGAGAGTCTGTACAGACTTTTTACCATAGAAATTGATCGAAGGGTCCTGAATTTAAATTAAAATAAACTACTTAGCATTAAGGTGCTTTAATTGTAGAAAGCAGACTTTAGGGACTTTCTAAGTTCTACTTCAAGTTTCAAGAACGCTCAGGCCTTTAGGTAGATATTTAAATTTCATAAACTTGATTTACACTAATAACTTAATTTTACTTTGTCGCGAGAAATTAATATTCCAAAATAATAATTCAAAAATTCTTCCAACTGCACAGCAATTTTTTTCATTAATTAATACATATATACCTATACATGGTGCGTCGAAAGTAGTAAAAGAACCACTGAAATTATCATAGAAATCGATCACACTATGGATTGTGATCGAGGATGGAAATAAAATATTCCAAACAATAGACTGATCTGAAGTAATAGAAGAGAAATTACAGGGATGAGAAAGGGTTTGTCGTGCGATCGTAATCGACTCGGCGAAGGTAACAGTAGAATGCGATCAGGTCTGTGACTGGGCCGAGTAGAGGTGATCCAAGAATATGCGCTGCCTAGTAGATGTGCCTCTTCTTAACTAGTCCACGCTAACATTTGAAACTTCGATAGTCTGTCAGTGGTTGGTCTAAATTCGCATCACCGATTGAAGTTTCTTTTTTCAAACCGGGGTGGATGCCTAATCGCCTGAATCGAACTTCACGTTCGTAAGCAGATTAAAGCCTCTTCCTTTAACCCTGAACAATTTCACAGACAAATAAAGCAACTTTAGTTTCATACAACCATGATTCAGAACACCAAAAGTTTGGGGACAAAAGCAGTGGCTTCTGAAAGTTTGACAATTATTAAAATAGAAAACTATTATATTCCTTTTAAAAAACGAGCACAGGCGATTTTTTAATAACATCAGGCAGTCTTAGAACAAAGGTATGACAGCTTTAAAACCTGAGAAACACCGTTTCTACATGCAGCCTTATTTCCGATAATTGTAGCGGTACCCTTTCACGAAACACTTGCTTAAGTTCCCTAATGACGAAACGAAAGCTGTGTACTTGAATTTCCTCTGGTCGAGGGGGGGGGGGGTTTACGTAAGAACGCGGGGAATAACGGAATCCACGCGACAGCCGTGGACCTTTTAAAATACCCCATCATGCCACTCGATCATAAACTGACAAGTACAGAAATTATTTATGGCTCGGCTGCTCAATCACGTAAAGTATGCTTGTTATGTAATTGGACGTACCTCGAGGATCTATTACGGTCGACAGAGTTAGTAGAAAAATTTCGCTCCATTTTTTTTTGTGGGCGAGCAGCTGAATAATTTACCGATCGTTAATTTCGTTCGTCGTTCGTGGTTCGGTAAAGTAACATTGTCTTTGAACGGTTTAATTACGATTTGTATATATCTTGCCAAAATACTTCAGGCTTGCCAATAGACACCGCGCGCTGCCCGACTCACAGTGACTAACTAGTCTATTTTCGACTTTCTTCCGGTGTTGTTTTTAACGCCTTATATTTTGATTTACTTGTGCCCGCCGTGTACCTGTTCTTTTTCACGCCGGTGAATAATGCTTGGTGTATTTATTTATTGGCGCGTTAAACGGTAATATCCTTTGATATAGAAAAGCAAAATCGGGGTGTGCGTAATATCGGTGTAATGCAGATTGTAGTGGCTAATTTAAATTTGCAGTATTATTTCTGACAAAGATGGAACGTGAAATGATTTTGTGGAAGCTTAAAGGATCAAATGGGTATTCTTTGGGGCATATTCTTTTCTAATAATTATAGAATTAGCAATGTTTTAAGCATAAAAATAATTCAGTTGGAACGTGTATGGTGTTTTAGTATATTATTAACTAATCGTCAAAAGAACGATATATCTATGTAACAGTTAATTTATTATGTTGCTGTAGTTAGAATTTTTAGAACTAATAATACTGTTATAATTTTTCTATGGAAAAATCATTTTGTTGTAAGCTATTCATGATATTTATTTCTGTTGTTAACTACTTTGCAATTAGTTAATAGCCATCACTTCCAAAATGAAATTAATTTATAAAGACATCGAAATCCTTTTTTAAGGATGATCAATATTCCGATGTGAATGTGTCAATTTTATTATGGATACATCCTGTTCAACTATTCTCACGAAGTGACCTCAGATTTAATATATCATCTAACGTAAATAAAAAAATCACCAACTCCACTACCGAATACCACAAAAGCTCAAATGTTCCTATCCTTGAAACATCGTTCACGTTTCTTAATAACCCCGTAACTCGTCGCCCTAATTACACCGATCAGTTCGTTAAATTCCCACAGAGTGATTATTGAAAAGTCATTAGAGTGTTAAAATTTCGGCGTCCCCTCCGCTGCCGCCGGACAGCCAATTAAGCCGGCGGCTTTTTCTGGAAAACTCCATCAAACGTGTCCCGTTAATAAATATTTACAGCTTAAAAAATGGATCCTTGCAAGTGGCGAGCACGTAGCTCATAAATATGCATGAAAGCCTCTTGATTATGTCGTTCATCGGAGAGTTCCCCGAGTTTCGAGACCATTTAATCACGAGCGAAAATCGTCTAGCGAAACTAGTTACGTAGCGCAGCGGCGAGCGTTGTAAGCTCGACGATGATTAAGCAATTGGACGGCGAATGGAAAAATCGGATGTCACATCATAATCTTGGAGCGTGAACCAACCGCCCGAACCACTAACATCGCCGATAATTTGAACGTTTATTGTACGCGATGATTCGTTTCCGTTCTATTTCCAATAATCTGCTTCGCCTGCTGGTATCTGCTCGACTCGGCGTTGGAAACGCGACAGATACCTTTTTAGTGGCCGGTAGGCACGACTCGAAGATCCGTGATGCTACCTTATTTGATAGCAGAGGGCATCAAAAAGATTTAAGTTAATAACATTTGAAATTTGCCGAACAATTTGAGGAACGATTAATTTATTTTCCACTGGAGAATTTAGTCCCTTGAAGGTTTGCAAGAATCTTTCCGGACTAAGATAATAATGTTTCAAATTCATTCTAATTCGATATATTCTAAGGCAGTGGTTCCCAACTTGTGGGTCGCGAAGTAATTTCTGGGAGGGCGACGCGGTTGTTTTTTTTAGATATATATATTAAGTTAATTAAATATTATTAAGTTAGAATTTAACTTATCTTATATGAGGAGGAGGGGTCGCGCCTCGTGGGTTGGGAAACACTGTTCAAACGGAATCTTCTTTCCCCTGTTTTTTTTAAAGGGTTAATCGTACCTGCACTTTGAACATATCCGAAATGGAGGAGCACTTAAACAAATACTTGTGTGCTTTAATTAAGATGTCACTTTTGTGTAAAAATGCCTGCGAATCGTTTAGCGTTCATCAGGTCTGTTAAAGCGTAATCACGAGGCCCCGATCCCGGAAGATTAATTACCGAGGAATTCATTTGGCGGAATCCCGGTGCGGAGATTTGTAATTTCACCTTTGCAGGGGTAATCTCATGTAAATGAGTCGAATGGTATCGCGATCAGCCGCACATCGACGGAAATGCCAAACGAGACGCGCTCAAACGCAGTTTTTTCCAGCATGCAACCGCTTGTTAATTGATTTGATGCAACTAACGTGCCCAAGTCGTCCCGCGTTTTTTTTTTCCCAGAACGTTATCGCTGATATACAACTTCGCCGTGGAAACACTCGGCCTCGTGCATTTGCGTACAGAAATTCCGATGTAATGTTACATTTTCTGTTTTTATACCCAGCGCGTTCCGATCATTTTTGTATGGCATGTTGATAGATGCTTGAGTAGCAGATGCAAATAACCCGCGATACTTAAAAGTAGTGGTACAATAGTGCTCCGAATAATGGGTTTGCATTAGAAGCAGGAATTAGAGTAGAACGCCTTTAGCTATGCAACCAGCGCCACTAGTTGCAGCAGATTAATTTCGATTCCTAGATCTCTACAGACACCTCGATACTTTCTTTTCACTTCGACCATAAATTCTCACCTCCTGATTCCCTCGATTTTTCATCCCACCTTATCTTCTTCCACGCTATCACAGCGGAGCTGCTTTAACCGGGCAACCTGCTGCTAAGTAGTTGCAGTACAGGGGACTAACTTCGATTCCTATCCCCCCATGGAGACCTCAATACACTTCAATGCCTCGTCCTCACTTCGATTATAATATCTCCTTTTTACCAAACCCCCGATTTTTCGATGCTTCTCGCATTACACCACTTTCTTCGCTTATTATTCTGCCCTTCGGCGGCGGCAGCGCATTAAAGTGACCATTCCGCGACCGCGCCCCGTGTTTGGAGCAATCTGTAGCGGCTGAAAGGGATAACTTGGATCATAACCCGGTAAAGCCGGTCTGCCGCTGCTGCTTTCGCAATCATAAATCACGATCAACCTGTACATACATTGAAATCTGACTCGCGATCGATTCGATCGCGGAATAAATTATTTTCCGGTCGGTCCGGAAGGTGGCACGGGACTCGATGCGATTTTTTCGCCGCGCGACGACAGTGCGCGCGATCGTAGTCGAATATCATTAAAAGGCGAAAGAGGAGGAAAAAGGAGGCTGCGGCTGGGCAATAAATCAGTTGCGAGGGACGGTGATAACGGAAGCTTCGAGGGGATTCAATGGCCCCAATACGCCGCTATCAGCTGGAGAGAATGCTGCAATTAGGCAAAGACGGAACTGTACGGAGGGATCGCGAGGTCGTGACCTATATTGCCCTAGGGACGACTACGAATTCGTGGACAGTCTTGCACGACTGCTCGGTGGACATTGTTTACACAACGTATCTTGCCGTTTTATTATTTTCTTGATTATTCCACTGGTTCCGGATTTTACTTTGAAATTTCTTTTTGGGAGTTTTATTCGGGATTGGGGGTAAGCAGGAGCTTAATTTTCATTTGATTTTGATTTAGTTTAATTTAACTGTACAATTTAAGTTTGACCTATATTTGGAAGTTGAGATATTTGTGATTTAATTGAAGTGATGGACGTATATGTGGACCAAATGAAATGTACCTTAGGTGTTTTCATTTTTTTATTTAGCTGATGTTTTATTTAATTTGTCATGATGTGTGGGATATTTTTGAAGAATCTTATTAACTTTGTGGCTGCATGAGGAAAGAGCATATTTGAAAGAGCAAGTTCTCGTGGTACTGAATCACACTGTGTCACCATAAATACATAATTAGATTGCCATTAAAAATGTTGCGAAGCCGGTTATTTATTTCAGGAACATTGTCCAAATGATTAATTCAAGTCATAAGCTCTATTCATCGTTGAACTATTCATACACGATTTACGTAATACAGAAACCAGATTTAGTAATTAGAAGAGCAACACAATTCGTAAGAGGAAAGTGGTTCTTGTATCTGAAATTAATTCTAAGACAATCGTGTAATTGCTTTTCTCGTATCTCACTCTACTGTTCAAATAAAACGTTTCGGTCACATGCGTAGGTTAGGTATTAATAAATTTTGAAATTGCAGGCTCCTTAATGGATAAATGTGAATTACTGCAGCGTCAAGTCATATTATACGATACAGTAACACGAGACCGCCTTTCACGTAGAACCAACTTCTAGATAAGCTCTATTACGCGATAAATGCTATTGACATACCTCAAATGCACTGCTAACAAAACGTTAGTGACAAAGCACGTATGTAGATTATTCATATTTTATTCACCTTCTCTTACGTCTAACTGCAACTACTGCTGTAATAGGAAAATGAAAAAGTGATGGCTTCTATTTTCACTGTTCCACTGAAATGCTTAGTTTTTTTTTTCAACGAATTGCAACTTCTAAATTTGAACAGGTAAAAGTAATCACAGGAAGAAGATAGGGTATACTGATATTAAGTTGTATTATATTAATATTTACAGGGCCCGAAACAAAAGTTGCTGTTCTTCCTTGGAAACTCAAAATATTTAGGTGGTAATTTAAGAATCTGACTATGATTTGATTTAGTGAACGATAAAGTCATTTGGTAGAGGGTCGCTTAATATATTATCCCTTTATAACTAGGGGAAGTCGGGGTATTGTGAGCCACTTTTTTTAATTCTAACAAACTGCTATAAAATCAAGTGTTTCTTCAAATTTCAAAGCTGGATGTTGTAGTATGAAGATTTACCTTTCTTTTAGTCGCAATAGTGGAATCGAATATTTGCAAATTAGATGATTTTCAGACTATTACAAAAAATTTGCATTTTCTTGAATCTGCAAAATCTCGGGGAATCGTGAGCCACTTTATAAATTGAATAAAAATAACAATACTTGTTAGAAAACACACACACACAAGCATTTTTGTACCCCTTTTTTTTGACTTTTTAGAGTCAGTGGGGTCATGAAACGTCGAGAATTGCAAAAAACCGGGTGGTCATTTTTGACACGTTCTACATACTTTCCCTCTGTTATATACATAACAGTCGGGAAAGTAAAATTTATATTGTGCTCAAATATTACATAAACAATCATAAAGACACAACATCAAACACGTGAGGTTAGCTCTTTAAATGTCAAGAATCGAGTGGCTCACGATTCCCTGAACCATTATTTTTACAACATGGCCATAAATAAATAACACAATGCTAAATTAATCCCAAATTTCTTTATTATTTCGAAAGCTTGAAATCACACGAGTATTATAAAAATAGTTACCTGCATGGATTCACAGAAAAGTGTCACAATAATAGACCACACACGAAGTGAAAATAATACTTCGAGATCAGCCAATTTTTATCTGTTAACAGAGCAAAGTAACGATGCGGGTGCGTACATTCACTGATCGTGGAAAAATTAGCTTATCATAAGACAAGTAAATAACAGTTGTTGGCAGCTGTCATTATTCACTAGGGAAAAAAATATGGCGCTGGCTCACAATACCCCGTGGCTCACAATACCCCGACTTCCCCTACTATTTTCACTATAAAAATAGAAATTACACAGTTTCAATTAATTCCTATCAAACACATTTCCAGTTACCAGCATCGGAAAAATAATCCACAAAATATCCATTAAAACATTGGACATTCTACATTTTAAAACCCCCGCTTTAAGTAAATCAAATCTGAAATATATTTAGTGGAAGGCGTATCCTGCTATCTGTACAGTGCCTTCTGATAAGAGATGGCCAAAATTTTTATTTAAATAAAATTTCGAATGACGAATAAAAGTAAAAAAAATTCGCCATGTGTCGAATAAAAAAATTAACATTATTCGTCGAATACTTAATTCAAGTTAAAGTAACTTTTATTTGATCCATTATTTGAGCCATTTATTTTGAAAGTGACCTAAGTCCATTTATCTTCAAATCGAGATATTTAAGGGTTTGCGTTTCACTGAATTTAAAAATATATGTATAGGATACTAATGAGTCATACAAGCTTAAGTGTATCTAAGGGTGTTAAATTTATAGTTCCTATTAAAATAGTGGCAATTATTAAGTGAATAATATGCGTTTTATTATCAAGAATGGGGTTAGGCCACTTTCAAAATTAACAACCAGATTCATTATAAAATTTGAAGGTGCCCAAGTCCATTCAACATAATTTAAGATGCTTCAAATTGAAAAAAACAATACTGAATGTATTTGACATATCTTTAAAACACTTCGGAAACATAATTTATGCGATTCAAAACATTTTTTAACTACATAACGTACAAAATTACAAACATAAATTTATTACAAAACAATTTACTACTCATCTACATTTTGTGCGTGTGAAAGGGATTTGAAGAAATCATGATGTTCCGGGTCAATTATGTCCTTGAATTTTGCTGTTGTAATTTGTCTGATATTTTTATACAGTGGTGTCAATACAATATTTTCGAACTTTCTTGGTCTACCCCGACGTGGTAATACATTCAGGGCTCTAAAATTTTCATTTTCATTTAACTATAAATGGAGTTAGGCCACTTTCAAACTACACGGTTCAATTATTGAACTAACTCTGAAAACTTATGTGTCAAGAATTATCGTATTTGCTCGGAATATAAGCAACCTGAAATGCTTTACGGATAAATAACACGAAGTTGTACATGTAACCATGGTAACCGGAAAAAATTGAAAAATGGAGTGAGGCCACTTTCAAAATAAACGGCTCATTTAATAATTTTTTACTTAGATAGCGCCCAACTCTGCTGCTGATACCTAAAGAATGTTTCGTAAATTGATCCACCGGTGTGTAGAACCACCGCTTCTAATAAACTATAGATAACAGAGCCCATAAATATCTTCCACGAAACGTATAAGTATGTACCCGCAATCGCAAAGGTATCAACGTTACTCCCGTTCACGATTTTTGCCCCGCGAAACAGCTCCACCTGTGCAGCGGCTGGCGATCTTATCGCCCCATCCCCCGGTATTTTTCCGATCCTCCCTAATGCAACTATCTCTGCGGGCCGTGCATTCTGTTGCAAGCGTAATGATACCCCGCCGGCTATCCACGCGCAAGTGGATCCTCGCCTACATGTCGAGGAAGCCACGCTTAAATGATTATTCCCGGAATATCAGCGACCGCGTTATCCTTAAGCACGCAATCGCGCGATATCTAATTGAATCGTAGCTTTCTGAAGTATCGCCCATTTAATTGAAGTGGAACATTCGAACGACATGTCGGCCAGATTATATCGCCAACGCCAATTCGAATTACTTAGTTCCAATGCAACACAGTGGATGATGACAGGTGTGGCGCTCGAACTGTAGCGGGACACATACATATTACATACGGGGTGTTGAAATAGAGAAGTGATCTTCTCTTCGAAAGAACAAATAGTGTTCGCTAAATTGAATAAAAAAATGTTCATTGAACTTGGATCGTGAAATCGTCCGTTTTAATTTCTATTTGTTGCAGGCAGTGTGGAACGTGAGAGATCGTCTTCCCACGTTAACAATTGTATTTAATGAGTGCAATTATTCTTAATCAATATTGCGTTACAATTTTCTTGCATCATAAGCGTGAGCTATGGTGCACCCGAGGAGGGGGAGAAAGGGCGCACCTATTCTTATGTGAAAAGAATAGAACACTATATTTTATTCACCTAGTGAATTTTATTGAATTTGCTTTAAAAATATTTCTATCCGTTTCAACTCCACTCCCCCAAGATTAAATCCTGGGTGCCCCACTGAACGTGGGACTCAATTTACATTTATTCGTTGAAAGATAACTTGAATTATTGAAGCCTCGAATAACGAATAAATTTTTTTATCTTTTATTCGTTAATTTAAATTTTTATGTAGATAAAGGTTCTACCAATTTCTGCATATACATATGTGCATATGTACTGTTTCGCTGCAATAAGTAGAAAATGCTGATCAAAGACAGACCAGGAGTTTCTGAAAGAAGAACATGCGAAATATCCTTTTCTGTGAATGTCAGACAAATAATATAGTAAGCTACTTGCACGTTACTTGTATAAATGAAAACTGCTTGTAACTCTAGAAGGATTAATTTTCGATACACGCTCAGTAAACATTATTTACTGAATTTACTGAGTACCTACTATCTACACTGTAAGTACCACACACTTTTCTTTCAAACCCTTGTATATTGAACACTCGACGACTTTGCATGCATTTATCGAAATGTCTCTGTACATCGCGTTGACTATTAATTATAGAAGGGGGACTGTGTTATATATTGAGACGATATCCACGGGGACCCGTGCCTTAGAAATGATAATCGATGGGGCCCGATACGAAAACTGCGTGCGCGCGCGTTTAAACTCGGTTAGTCGAGCAGCGCCACCGACAAGTCGCCGCACGAAATACACGCGTCTAATCCCGCGGAATGCTGAATTATGGCAGATACGTGCGCGGAACGGTTGATGATGAGTGGGCAGAGTGTTGCAGTGTTACGCGTTTGCGTGCTGCTATTAAATTTGTTCAGTCGTGTCCTATTCTTGTCTCCCCCATTCGTCAATGTCTCTTGACAGTGCTCGGGGTTTAAGGGATTCTTGAAATTATGTTAACTCCTAAGTGGAAACAGATATGATTTCGGTCGAAATTAAATTTATAAATAACTTTCCTAAGTGGGAATGACAAACAAATTTCTTGAACTGTGAGATTTACCTTGAAATCAACCGTAATTGACATTTTTTAGAATTTGGGATGGAAGCTGGCAGAAAGGAGTTTTTTTAATGGTACTAAAATTTTGATTATGGTGGAAGAGTGGTAGTCAAAATGGCTATTGTAGGGGAGACCGGGGCTAAAAGTTCCGAGTTGGAATCAAGTCACACGGAAAAATAATTTAAAGTACAAAGCTATTTTCATTTTGAAGATAGAACCGTTCGGAACAACTTACCCCCGGAACTTTTAGCCCCGGTCTCCCCTACTTTATTATATTACTATTGTGTAATACATACAAGCATTTCATCTTGTCACAATGAATTGTGGTATTTATCGCAATTAGCTGAATAATCATCAAATTAATCCACCTGGTAGAATTGCAATTGTTCTTAATGGACCAACAAATTTGTAGCTACACACGTTTATGTAAACGACAGTTTGTTAGAAGTTATTTGGTCGAGTTTGTAATTCCATTTAGGTTCTTTGCATTCTCCCCCGCTGCAGCTAAAAGAGCGTTCCGATAATTAGGTGAGTCCACGGCACGGTACATCGTGATGTTCTCAGAAGGAGATTCAAATTGGTGAAAAAGAGGAGTACGTGACGAGGCGCGTTAGGCCATTAATTAGAAGCCGCTGCTACGTTTCCCCTGCCCCTTTCACTCTCAGCTTGTTGAATCTGAAACACGATACTCTGAGAACTAACATGACAAACAGTATAAATCTCCGAGGAATTCCCTAAAAAAAATGTATAAGTATTTACTGTTCTAAACTGAGCTTACAAAGAGAGCTCGTTCCCACCTACTTCAACGAAACTCTGCTTTCACGCTATCCAGAAATCCTCAGCTTCATAGCACACAACAATAGCCAACGAGTGTCCAACTAACAAGATTAATTGAACAACCCAGCAAACATGCCCAAAACATTCCACTGTTGATCTTCCTCGCCCGCTGCACTCGCCATTGCCTGAAAGCTGGAAATTTCGTCGCTGGAACTCGAGGATGAACCGAGATGCTGCCCGACGAAGCGGAGAGACGATCGGGCGGCTTCGTTCCCCGTGTCTTTGACCGTCCTCGGGCAGCACCCGTGAAAAGAGGAGAAAAGGTGCGCGGATGGGACAGCGTAAATTTTGATTTACGCGCGCGGCCAGCACGAAGCCGGGATGCACGCACTGCGTGGCAAGCCGAGTCGCTCGCATCTTCCCAAGGATCGTCGGCCGGATCGTCGGGGAACGGGAGCATATATAACGGCGATTTGTCATCGTACCGAGATTTCGCGATTTAAGGACCCACCAATTGACCCCATGCGTTCTCGGCGGCCGCCAGGCCCGAGATTTAGGGCCTTACGCACCGACATTAAGTGGTCCCCGCGTGAAGCGTGCGGAATACCGATCGCGACCGCTTGCGCCCTGCCACGCAACCCCTCGCGGGCCTCCGAGGTCTCCTAATTAACCGTTCCGTTGCACCTTTTGCAGTGCTTCGACTTTCTCGAACTCTCGTTTAGGCCTGACCACCCGCGACAGTCGAACGACCTCGGAGGAACTGTTGGAGGCTCGTTGATGATCGTGAGGGGCCATTGTTGGGGGGGGGGGGGGGGTCAATGTTTCTTTGTCACTGCGAATTGTTCAAGTTGGGAAGTTGGGATCGAAGAGGATGTACTGAGTTGGAGTGCGAGGGATTCTGATTATTTGATTGAGTAGCTGGTGGTGGAGAAAGTTGGTGTATGAAAGAAACGCAAATGAGGGGGTTGATTGATTAGGGACCATTTACAGGAGACGCTTCTGTGGATTATCAATGGTGTTTTGGATGTATTCGTTTGGTAGAGATGGCGTTGATTTGAAGGATGTAGAAAGGGATTGGAGAAATTCGTGTGGGAAGGGGTTTAGAGTCTTTTGGAAGGAATTGTGACAGGATCTGTGAGTAGGAGACGTGATACTAGGTGTCTAAATTCTGATGGGTGTTGTTGGGGTCGGTGTACTTAACAATGAATACTAGAATTACTGTATTTTTAATTGTTATAAGGTAAATGTCCCCTTTACCGACCGCGTTCCCATTAGTGACCAATTATTCATTTATTATTGTTTATTGCAATACAGAAAGCGAAATATCAACCAGAAAGTTCAGAAATTATAATTAAACGTATGTAATTTATTGTTTCATCTTTAAGGGGGTATAGGACTATTGAACGACTAAAATTGACGTTTTCTTGTCGGTTGGATTGCTTAGATACCAAATAATCGCTATACCGGCACTTTTTACAGTTTTTTATGTACGCTTTTACAAATAATGTAAAATAGTTATCTGACGGTAAAGATGGTATCGCATAACGTGCAGCTGTAATTGGTGTACATAGTTCCTGGTGAACCAATCACCTAAAAGCAAGATGCTTTGAGGTGAGTAATTTCCACACTAATAGTTATCGTGTAAAATTTTGCTGGGTGAATTTAAACAAAAATTGTAAAAGTCACACACGACTCATTTTTTTTCGCACATTTTTATGGGAAATAAATGTCTTTAATCAGTTATAAAATGGTTTACAAACATCCAATGTTGATGCGCAAGTTCCACACGATAGAGAAAGGAATTCTACAGCTCCAGTTAAAACTTTAAGTGAAAATATTCATTCGTTCAAGAGTTATGATGTACACCGTATTTGAAAATGTAGTTTCGAGATAAACGGCTTCAAAGTTAAGTCTCATTCGCCAATACCGCTCTGCGAGGCCGTTACTCGACGGTGCATTCAATTACGTTCAGCACTATAATTTCCGTAATTATTCGAATTTCCTCACGATACATTGTTGTAAATGTACACAAAGCATGGCACTTTCAGAATTAATAATAATAAAAAAAATCGATTTTTCGAGATTTCAATAGTCCTATACCCCCTTAAGTAAATTCACATGTAAATTAGGAGTTGGTCATTGACACGAAAGTTGACAGATTCTAATAACGTGAGGTTATACTACAGATATCATTAAACTCGCAAATTTTACAATAAAAATACATGGATCCATGCAGTAACTTACTCAAATTAACCCTTTAGCGCCAAACGTATCATATATGATACATTCTTTTTTTTTGTCATTTCGCAGTTTGCATTCGCATTTCGCTGTTTGAAACAGTTTAAGTGATACATGCTTAGTGTAGTTTTATTCACTGAAGAAATTTGGACCTATCTGAACCCTGTATTCTTTGGTTTTATGCATTCTGACCTCTCAAAAAATAAATTTAAAAAAAATTTTTTTTTTGTATAAAAATATATAAATTCATATCATTTTTAACGATAAAAACAAAACGGGATATTTTTCCTTCAACGGGATCTAGGTGCGGGCGCTAAAGGGTTAACTAGAAATATATACAGAATTATAAAATAAAAAGAAAATATTCATTTTCTTTCATTATTGTAGCAGAAAATCGAAAATGGTACAAGTTGGTCAATAAAGGGGACATCAGGTCCAATATAATTTTCACCATAATTTTTGTGTATATAGTCAAATATCACTCTAAAACTAATTTGATTAAGAAACTAGATACTTAAAAAAATACAATGATCCATACTTTACTCAAACATTGTCGTATATTAGTAAAGAAATTACTATTTCGAATTCACACTCTTAACCGGTCGCTAATGGGGACATTTACCTTAGTGTTGAGGAGAGTTTTACAGAGAATAGTCACTTGTTTACTAAGCCTTAAATTTGAAACAATGCGCCATCTGTTTTAACTAACAATTGATAATTTAAAACAATGCCTTGTATGTATCAGATGATGCACTTTTCATTCATTTTACATGACAACCGGTAAAAAATACTGTAAGTCGATAGAAAGCATCCTGACGTTTTTTTAAAATTACGTGTCTTTCATAAAATAATGATAGTAAACAATCAATTGCAGTGATGATACGTTCCATATCGAAAAATGTTAGCCACAGATATAAAAAAAGTATCAAAAATTATAAAGCCAGTCTTTAAGGAATGAAAATCTGAGTGTAGAAAAGTAAAATATACAGAACTAACATGTTCCATTGCAAATTGCTCAAGACCATTAACATACCAAAGTTTGCAACAAATTAATTATAATGTCACTACCGAAGGGTCAAGTATCCTAACTGATCGTAAATCACCCAGAAACACGCACCGCGCACGTAGCGCGGTGAGTCTAGTTCTAGTTGAACGTGCTAGGGATAGAATTGGGTCATCGCCCGATTGATAGATTAAGCAACCAATTATATTGTTTATCAAATTCATAGATTGCGGCGGTTCTAAACATAGTTGGAGCGATCCAGCCGAGAATTACCGTGGCACGATTGATCCACGTCAAATTTATCTTCACAAGTTTAAACCACACTATTTTCATCAAACAATTCCCCAGATCCCCTTTCTGCCACCTTCTAATTTCAATACCTCGCCCTTATTTTTTAAACCTCCCTGTGCCAATACACTCTGACAAAACTGTGGACAAATTCTAATCCCCGTATCCCGCAAGGTAAACAAGGAACTGTCAAACCTCCCAGGCACTGTTCCGAGAAGGAAAATTGATTTTTCAGCTTATCTGAAGTAGCCGAGCTATCGCCTTGCGTTCCTGGGCCCCCTGAGATACGAGCATTGTACTTTGAATGCTACACGAAAGAGGAATCCCGAGCGGAATGCCAGTGTCGCCAAAAATGTCGCGCGCATTCCGGCCCATACACGTTATCAGTTCAGCGAACCATATCCGCGTGTCGATATCCGTACGAGCTTCCTGACGGCGCACACTCGACACGTGCTGCGCTGATAACGGGCAATTTTCACGTTGTCAAACGGTGGCCCCGATAAATAGCCGAACACGCTCGTTTCTCTGTCCACACGTCGCGCACGCATATAAATTCATGACAAGAGGCCGATAGCGTCGTTATCTCGAAAGTAATTTCGTCATGGCTTGCGTGTCCCTTTCACCTGTCCCGCGACGCAAGCAACAATCCAGACGCCTGAATAATAGATGTGTTCATTGTTGCTGCGAGAACAGCCGGTCTTTTCGATGGAACCGTTGTGGTCGACGGAGATGAGCATCCAGGTGGAAAAGGAGTTATCGGAATTACAGTTTTTAAGATAATTCTTGAACGATAGTTGCGCTTTCTTCGCTTTCTTTGTCAGGATTAATAATTAATTTCGTGAAATAATTGCGACGAGTGTCTGAGCTTCCTCCGGGTAGATAATTTATAGATAAGGAAAAAATACCTCTTTGCGAAAAGATAAGTGAATACCTTGTTATACCAGGCTTTAGTTTTAGAAAAATTGATCCTACAATTTTATTATAATTTAATCCAATTTTTGGCGATAAGATTTAAAATCCACTTAAGCCAAACTTTCTCTGGATGTTGAATTTTAAAAAATGAGAGATCGCCGGTTCAGCCTCCACCTAGTAGAATCTTAGAGCACCTCCGATCAAAGGCCCCTCCAACAATACCAGGAACCGGTGAACAGCGTAAGTTAATGATAACAAATGACTCTCATAAGAGGCAGAGTAGATTCAGTGATTTATAGCGTAAAGAAGGCTCCTCACTAAATCAATTACACTGTCGATCGATCCCCTCGGAACCCCGCGACCCCCGTGCAGGGGCCCGCAGTATGCAAATCCTCTGTGGGGGGATAAATCGGCACCTAAGGCGACGTAGCGCAGTTAAATCGGCAAATATTTATCGTCCCTAAAAATAATAACGTACCATCTAACTTTTCGCACTTGGGGGTCTTGGTCCGCCCACTGTTACGTGCATTAACGAGAGCCAACGGACACAATGCGCGGGCAAAGCTGCACTTTGCGCCGCTCGATGGGCCCCGGCGAGTTTCATTGAGGGGGTATTGAATTATACGAACGATATTAGTCCCGTATGTATCCCTCGCGGTGTAATTTATAACGCGGGCCGTTTCGATGTTTCGTCCACATTGGATGGTAACAAGTATTTATTTTATTATTCCCCGACAGGCCAAGTTGATGGCGAACGAGCAGTAATGGTATCTGGGTTTCGGTGTCGCGTTGCGTGGCGTTTCTTTTTCCCGGGGCGAATAATTTTTTGGTACACTGCAGGGTGATCGGAGGAGGGTCCCTGGGTACTGTTGACGGGGTTGACAATGGAGTTATGTAAGGGATACTTGAATTTATGGTGGACGTGTGTGGCGAATTTATAGCGGAAGGAAGAGATATTTTTATCGTTAGTAACGACATCCGTGTGCTGCGAGGAACATACTTTGTGGTGTGGGAATAATGGACTTGCGGAATTGAGTAATGTGATTTATAAGATATATGAACAAATTGATTCATTTTTATGTCCAGAAACTAACAGGTGGCGCAAAATTCATCATCTGAATTTGAAACAACGTGGCACAATTTTATTGAGACTTATAAATTGTATGACATTAAGTTCCAAAGATCATATCCAGTAAATGACCGCCATTCAAATTGATGAAAATTCGGGCTCTTTTTATCGCATTTTCCATGGTATTGTGAAGGATTTATGGGATCATATTTTTTATTTCATGTAGAATAGTGTCCTTTAATTGTTGTAAACTCTATGGCTTCAAACAGCCCCAAAGAAATAAGTCAGGGGTGGTTAAATCGGGGGATCTAGCTGGCCATAAAAAATCACCAAATCGGGAGATAAAAAGATACAATTTTTTCGCGTTCTTGAAGGTCTTACTTATTCATCTTTATGGACAATAAATTTCGTGAGTATCTTTCATTGAAATGTCAAAACATCATTGCGTCACAAAACAACATAAAAAACTTCTAAAAAAAAAACTCAAGTTGTTTGGACCAATTCGAAAAAAGTCATGCGATTTTAAGGGGTGCAAACTTTCTTTCGTCCGCCACTGTACATCCCCGTTCATGTAGCATAGACTATAGAGTCATAACACTCTTAAATAACTGCTTACCAGCATAAGTCCACCTGTTACTTATTCAAATATGCATACACCGTGCTAACAGAACCTATCAAATTTCAATACTACCTACGGATGCGCTCGCTCCCATACAATTACCAGTCCCCAGGAGGCTGGGACTATTCGAATAATTTACTATTCGAATATTTTACAAGTATTCGAATGCTACGAATAAACCTCGAATATTTGAGTATTCGAATGCTACGAATAAACCTCGAATATTTGAGTATTCGAATGCTACGAATAAACCTCGAATATTTGAGTATTCGAATGTTATTATTCGAATACTGATGTATTCGAATAGTATGGTATGAAGGGGGTTAAAATTAGCTTACAAGATTTCATTATGACAAATGAACCTAAAGAACTTGATTTATAATTCACACCATACGATTCGAATTCATCAGTATTCGAATACTCAAATATTCGAATACTCAAATATTCGAATACTCAAATATTCGAATACTCAAATATTCGAATACTCAAATATTCGAATACTCAAATATTCGAATACTCAAATATTCGAATACTCAAATATTCGAATACTCAAATATTCGAATACTCAAATATTCGAATACTCAAATATTCGAATACTCAAATATTCGAATACTCAAATATTCGAATACTCAAATAGTATTCGAATACTCAAATATTCGAATACTCAAATATTCGAATACTCAAATATTCGAATACTCAAATATTCGAATACTCAAATATTCGAATAGTATTCGAATAGTATTCGAATACTCAAATATTCAAATACTCAAATATTCGAATACTCAAATATTCGAATACTCAAATATTCGAATACTCAAATATTCGAATACTCAAATATTCGAATACTCAAATATTCGAATACTCAAATATTCGAATAGTATTCGAATAGTATTCGAATACTCAAATATTCGAATAGAATTCGAATACTCAAATATTCGAATAGTATTCGAATACTCAAATATTCGAATAGAATTCGAATACTCAAATATTCGAATAGTATTCGAATACTTAGATATTCGAATTATATTCGAATACTTAGATATTCGAATTATATTCGTCAAATAATTAAGCAACTGAAGTATTCGAATATTCGAATACCGAAAAATTCGACAAATAGTCCCAGCCCTAGTCCCCACCAAAAAACCAGAAGAGCCAAAACGAATCCCAAGTGCCTACCCAAACGACACGCCAGAATCACCAATCACCAACTTACTAACAATAAGTGACCCACGCAAAGTGCAAACTATTCACGTACGCGAAACGTACGTCGAGGGAACGCCAAGAAAATGAATTGATTCGCGCGCTGCAATTACGTCCCCCCGAGGATAGCCACCCCGTACGCATCGAACACGCATTACCCCGTATTACTGTGTCGTGGCTCTTACACGTGCACGCAATAATGCGTGCACGAGCGGTGCCATCTCCATCGTGTGCTCGTTAATGAACTTTTGTCGCGCTACAAGCCATTATCGCGTCGTTTCCGTGGTGCTCTGCAATCGCGATATGCTAATGCTCACTGCTCCTCAGGAAACCCGCCCGATCGAGCGGCACGAACGCTTCGTTCCGTGTACACCATATGCGTCTCGAAATGGTTGCGGTTTTTACCGAAGGCGCCATTTCGGTCCCTGCGCTCTGGCGTTCCCCGCAGCTTGCACTTTCTCACGTGTCTCTTGTACTTCCTCGTTGCGGTCATGCACCGCGAATCCCCCCGCAATATTTGGACACGGATTTTCTGCGCATACATCCTTGTTCAGTTTTCGCTCCGGGGAACAACTTGACCTCTGTTCGCGCTTGTAGACGAGCGCAGGCTGAAGCATGGACTTGAACGGAATATCCTGCTCTAGGTTATCAACTGCCTGGAGTTTGTTGCGGAGGGAAGAGTAGAGTTTTACGAGTAGTGTTTGGGATGAATTGGCAGAATTGATAGGATTTGAGGGAACGGCACTGTGTGCGCTGATTCAATGTCAGTAACGCGGCGAAGTGTCACGTGTGACAAGATATTAAGAGAGGATTGAATGCTCTTGTAATTAAGCGTTTTTTATAAATATTTTTCTTTATGAAAATGAGAAGCTAGAACGGTGAGGTTTGTTGCAAATGAAAGATCACTTTAGATAAATTTAGTAATGCGAAAAATAATGTTTACTGCATAGTAATTTCACAGTAATTATCAATGCTAGAACCACGAAACATGTTTATACCCAATAATGAACAGTTAAGCTGTGAGTTCAACTGTTCAGATAGTAAAAGAATCTAATTCAAATAGGGTAAACCAACCAGTAATTGACCGCATACCAGTGAATGCCCATTAGACAAAGAAATGTCAATTATAAATTGAAAAATTATTATATGTTTATAAATGGACAGTGTAGTTGCACTTTTAATATCCCATATTTTTAGTTACGTGTAATAAACAAACATTAATAAGTACAATTCTTATTAAAAGTATGCAGTCATTTACTGGGTTTCTCATTTAACAATTCGCTCATTCACTGGTTGGTTTACCCTATGTAGCTCGTGTGATCATGTTTTCCTGTTATTCAGTTTATTTATGTGTAATAGAAATCCTTAAAATCCTACTTACATTCATGACAATTCAGTTGCAATTATTTTTACGTATCATAAAATTACATCACCAGGGTGGTATTCAAGCTACCTTGCATATCTGCTTGTCCCACGAATGTTCTTCCTCGAAGAACGACCGGTGCGCCATGCGGGACGCAATCAAGCGTATCGCGGTAAACTAGTCGTGCGCCACATGTGGTGCATCGATACGAAACGAGGCGACTGAGAAAAAGTTGACTGAACGTCTCTCACGGAAATTTCAAGTATCGGGGAAAACGAGATAGCGCGCGCGCACCGCCAGCACGATACGTCGTTTAAACCCGGCGTTTCTAGCTTCAACAGAGCCGCGGATTTTTACCGAACGCCGGCCATCCAGCAAATCAGCGGTGTGCGTGTTCACGAGTCAACAGGCCATTACGAGTACCGTTCCGCGGGAAAAAGGCAGAAAGCCCGGTGGAATTAAGAGACTGTGCAAGTAACGGAGGTAATTTATTCGGGTTGATGTAAGATAATTGAAGGCGAAACACGAAAGCACGGAACACGTGTCATTCCATAGTTGCATAGCGAAACCCAGGAACCCCTGCAGCAGTGCAGCTCTTGACACCCACGCGATAGTGCGCGGCTGCATGCTGGGCGACTGATTGGTCTACTGCTTTTAATTGAAATATCCCGGATGTAGGTAAATCAAATGAAATGAATGCCGAAAGAATGCCGGTGAACCGTCGTTTAGACGAGAATGTCGGAAACGTTTCGAGCTTACGAACGTTCTAGCCGCGTATGGAGTTGCATTTTTCAGCAACCGGGATCGGGGTGGGTGCATCAACGAATCCACCTGAAATTCTGACGGAAATAAAATGTTTCGACGGTGGTTCGTGAATGAATGTGCGCTAGTGAGGGATGACTTGTTAATTGGGGAGGTTTTGAGATGAATTGGGAAGTGGGCTTTTTAGGTGCCAGAGTCTGTGGTTCAATTTGGGTGGATTTGTGAGATGTTAGAGAGAATTATGCCTATTTATATTTAGGTACAATAAGAAATTTAAGATTTAATGATACGTTTTATTTTTTACGACTCAGTACGAGATACAGGGAGAAAGATAAAAGTATATAAAAGTATGATTAATTATGTTTATTGGCTAATAATTACAGATATCTAGCTCTTATGGTTTAGTAATAAAATTAAAAATACAAAATTCTTCAAAGCAGGTGGAGGGTACCGTCAAGGATCCAGTTCCTGATCAAAACCCAATTCCTGATCAGTTTAGTCTATAAATACCAAATAATAAGTTTATCACGATACCAAATTTATTCCAAAAAATGGCTAAATAATTATGAAGTATTTTTAAATTTATACGCAAACATTTGATAGCTCATAGTAAAATGTTTTTCAGGAACTGGGTCCTTGACGGTAATATACCTTAAGCCCTGGATTGGGAGCAAACGATTCGAAATGACTATTATGTGGCGCGGCGGACAGTGATTGCACTAAACCGAACGGAATGTTCGCGCAATTATCTATATATTAAATAGGAAATTATTGCAAAGTGGCATAATCCTCAACGTGACATATTACACCAAAACACTTTACTGGAATGATAGGAGAAATATGAAAGTATCTGATTCTCTTAATTTAACTATATTAAATTTGTCCATAAAGGCATATGTAGGGGAGAGTTGCCAATATCGTACTGGTCACCTAAATCGTACCTCATCAATTTCTAAGTAATTAATGAATGTAAACGACATTTTATAATAAAAATATCAAGTAAATGCGAAATAAGAAATAGAAACAAAACATTTTGAGCTTACACCCTATTTTGTGCGTGCTATAAACATTTAAAAATATCAGATATGATTAATGTAACTTTTTATCAGTTTATCGTAGCTGATAATAATCAAACAATACAATTTTGTCCCGTATTTTTGTATTTTTCTAAAAGCAGGTTTAATGTAGAATATTTGACATTCATTTTAAGTGCATATTACATTCATTATAAAGTTTAAATTGATATTTATAAATAAATTGATCATGTTTCCTAAATCGTACCACTACAATCCTACTAGTAGGATTTGACAACTTTTATTATTGACATATATTATTGTGTGTGATCCATATACATTTGTATATGTAACTATATAATAATCATTACTTTATGTTGAATATTTTCTTCTCTATTTGTTATTTATACTATTTTTTAGTGGAGGTACGATTTTGAAAACCGAGAGGTACGATTTAGGAGACCGGTTGTCCGAATCGTACCTTTGACAGCATGTGACAAAAAGATTAATAACAAATTAATTTGTTCCGAACAAAAGGCTAAGCATATAATAGTAGGTGCCTAAAAGATCAAGCTACAATATCCAATAGTCATTTGCGTTCATATGAGTACCAAATATGAAATAAAACGTAAAATGTCCGATATTGGCAACTCTCCCCTACTTTCGAAGTGGTTTCGTCGATCAAGCTTACGAGCTCCGCAAGCGCCATCACAGGGATTACCAGACACCTTCAAAATTCCCCCATGAAATTTTCACTTACAATAAGTATTCAGTTCTCCTACCACTCCCCTCGTCCTCCACTTGACCTCAGGAACCAATTAAGATCCACAACGATATAATTACACTTAATCACTATCTCCACAACATCGACGCAGATAAGTAACACTCACCAGCGCACGATCATCAACGTAACACCCGATACCTCCCATAATCCAATACTTCAGATTTCCCTGCTACATAGTCTCGATCGCCACGATCCAGTGATACAAGTTAATCTCTATTAAGAGCCGCGTGAATTTCCCGTAAGACCCCTAATTACAATCAGTGGATTAAAATCGACGAGGCGGCAAAGCTCGAGCCAATCCAACGCCTTCGGAACGGAATAAAAAAAAAAACCGAAACGAAGTGGCCACAAAGCCGTGCCATCGGAGCGAGTGGCGCCTTCGCTGGTGGAACCAGATCGCCCAATCCGATAACGATCGAATGCATCATCTTACGCCCATCAGCGGTTCACGATGCTTTACCACTGGGTATGTCACATTATCCTCCTCATAAATCCTGCAGCATTGTTACGCGATATTGAAATCCGACCGTCCCGCGTCCTTATCGAGCAGGAAGAATAACGTTGTTACGCGTTGTCAGGAGGTTACGTCGCAAAAATAATTATCCTGTCGCGTATCGCGTGGCAGGGGCACCGTGAGGGCCGCGCACGCGCGCTAGCGTTTATTCCCTTGTCGGATTATACGAAACGGAGCGTGATCACGCGCGTTGAAGCGTCGATGCCCGACGCAGCCCGAAAACATGATAAATGAAGTTCCCACTAACGCGGCAGCCCGCATTTTAATACCTTTGTCGTGAAGACAGCCTCGGGAACTATTAACCTCTGAATAGGTCAACGCTGTCGTAACCGATATTGGTCGAGGAGGGAGGTCCAAGCGTGCCACGAACGCCTATTCCCTGAAATTGTTATTAATGAAGCCTCTTTATGGATCCCAAAGCCCTCTTCAGCGGGGTCCAGAAGAATGGCAAGCTTATTGATGATCTCTGGCACCTTTTAATTTCGAGTAGACTGATTGAAACCCTCCCACAGAGATCCGCGAAGCACCAACAGCTTGATGCTTTCACTTTGGTACGCCAGTTCCACTTAAAAAATCGCGCACAACGTCCGTGATGACTTTTCCTATACGCGACTGGACGCGCGGTCGAGAATTTCAAAGTCGATTTTCTCGAAAATGAAGCGCAATATTAAAAAATTGTATTCCTTTTTCTTGACTTGTTTACTTGTTATAAGCCGAAAAGAAAGAGTAACTTTTTTTCATATCGCGCTTCATCTGCGAGAAAATCGACTTTGAAATTTTTAACGTTGCGCCCAGTCGCGTACAGTAAAACGTATCTGAATGAAAGTCGATGAAAGTAATCTTGAATTACGCGCGACGCTTTTCCTCGTTCATTCCGTCGTCGCGGCGTGACAGGCCACGTACGCACGTGGTTGATCGTCACCTAGGTGCATCGTCATGGACGATGCGTGGTGCATTGCTCGCGACGACTAGTTAAGCAATCGTGACACGCTCGTAATGCGGTTAAAAATAGACGCGACGCTCCAGTTGCTGAATTTCGCGTGCAAATGCGATTTATCGACGTGGAGGATCGCATTCCTGACCGAGGGTCACCGGGATAATTGTGAAAATTTGCGGTTCGAAAGTTTTCTTCTAGAGATATGGCTACTACGATCATCCACGCAAGGCTTCTGTTCATGACAAAATAGCAAAACTCCGTGTAGCGCGGAGTACACTTCATCTCCTCGCGAGATGGTTGATTATCGAAGACATTGAGAGTATCAAGCGTGATGCATCGCTTGGCGTATCGCAAACGGCACGCTACACGTATCCTCGCATTAAATCGACTTTGCCTTATCATCTCTCACGATCTTGACACGTCGACACTTCCTAGATCGATCAGAACAATCTTCCCCGTTGAATCCCAATTTAACCGTTTCTCTCGATCTCTGCCCTAAATCTCGTATTTCTACTCAATTGGGTCTCGTTTTCAATGGATGCTGACGAGATTTCTTTTGGTTAAGTTACAGTGAAGCTTTCATAACAGCTATGTAGGTCTTAAATAGTGATTAAATGCGATGGAAGATGGAATTTAGGTGGCGATAACGCGAGGATTAGAATCAAGAAACTATGTGTTAATGTAGGCAGTTGATACTAGGGCTGGGACTATTCGAATATTTTACAAGTATTCGAATGCTACGAATAAACTTTGAATATTTGAGTATTCGAATGCTACGAGTAACCTTCGAATATTTGAGTATTCGAATAATTTGCTCTTCGAATATTTGAGTATTCGAATAATTTACTATTCGAATATTTGAGTATTCGAATAATTTACTATTCGAATATTTTACAAGTATTCGAATGCTACGAATAAACTTCGAATATTTGAGTATTCAAATACTATTCGAATGCTACGAATAAACTTCGAATATTTGAGTATTCGAATACTGCTATATTCGAATACTGATGTATTCGAATAGTCTCGTATGAAGTGGGTTAAAATTAGCTTACAAGATTTCACCATGACAAATGAACCTATATTCGAATAGTATTCGTCAAATAATTAAGCAACTGAGTTATTCGAATATTCGAATACCGAAAAATTCGACAAATAGTCCCAGCCCTATACTTGATAGCTGATGATGCATTACATTTCTTTAATATTCCAATTTCCTCAAGGGCTCCAAAAATATAGTGACACATTCCAATACACCACATCCCTAAATATTCGCATCCCCAGAAATTACCCATTCTACGAAACTCCATTTCATACCTTCGCGCGCGTTAAAGTCTCCCTTTAACTTTTCCCTGTCGCACCCCCATCCCCCATCCGCCCTTCCTCCTTTCATTCTGGCTCGATTTCGTGGACTTTTACGCCGACAGTTGCGGGGGGGTCACAATCGGAGGCGGACAGTATCAGAACGGCGAAGTTAAAGGACAGTTGACGTCGCGGTCGAGAATCGTCATCAATTTCGTAATCGACAGCGCGTCACGTTAAATGGATCTTCATTAATGACATAACAGAGGAGGGTCCGAGGCGTCTCTCTCCCGGAGCCGTCGGTCAACGACGCATAGGTATCGCGTTACATTGGCTGGTATCGGCATTATAATGCTCGGCCGGTTCGTGGACCCCTTAATGGACTTGATTGATTTTCGTCGTGTGCCCGAATCGCTGGACAGACGCATTAGTTTCAAACGGGCCCAGCGTGCACCGCGCCGCGCCGCCTTCGTCGTTGGCCCTCTCTCTACGGTGACGTCGTGTCGCGTCGCCCTCACAGCGCGGTGGCAACTTGACGTGGCTTATCCGCGTTACGGACATGGGTTTCGTTCGCGTGTAGGAGTCGCTTGTCAAAGCTCGGCCATCAGAATGGACGAAGGGTGAATCACGATTCAATCGTTTATTTATATTGCACCGTATGGGCGTGTATCGTGGAATGGTGGCTCGGTGGTCTTTCGTTGCTATCGAGGAAACGTTGGCATTCCAAGCGGGACAGCTAGAGAGGATGGGAGATGTGGTGTGGCCTTTGCGGGGTACATGAAATCCTCGTCGAGTCTTTTCATGTGAGACACTTTTGTTGCGCGAGTTATAGCAGCGTCTTGTCTGGAAAGCCACTTAGACTGCTATTCACTCGTTTTGGTGTACTTAGGATGAAAGGAGTCCTGTTTCTTTACGAGCAAGAAGAAACATGAAATATTGGGAAATACAGTGGAAAGCAAAAATGAAGATTCAGTAGAAGGAAAAGGAAAATAAGTACTCTTTAAGTTTTGCATGCACGAGTAAGTAAACACCATTTAGGGTGAAATACGACTGAATTTGGAGCCGAATTGGAATTTACCTTTGACTAGCCCTGGAAATGTACTAGGGTGACGCATATAGTTGTTGACACCCTTCCCCAAAATGTAGGAAATATATTATAATGCTTTTTTTATATGGTACAATATAATTATATTCGGAACAAAAATATCTGGGCCACTGAAATATAGATATATTTTATTATATAAAAGAAGCATTACATTATATTTCCTAGTTTTTGGGGAAGGGTGTCAATCATTTTATGGGTGTCAACAACTGTATGCGTTACCCTACATTAAAAATTGAAAGTAAACTGACGTCGTGAAGAAATTGTAAAGGTTTTCAAAGCATTCAGGGGTGGTAATAAGAATAATGCAGGCTAAGACTTAAGGGGTTACACCACCTTCGCGTTCGCATATAGTAGTTTTATTAATAATTTACAATATTGACGATTAAAAAAAAATAAAAAATGACGGAGATTACTACTTTCTTCAAACCGGTGTACACGATATCTCAAGATCTACTTAACCGATTTGGTTAAAATTTACAACACTTATTTTTTATAATAGTATCTAAAATGTGACGTAGGATTTTTGTGATTGGGTGCCATGTTCCAAAGTTATAAATGTTTTAAACTGGAAATTTCGATGAAAATTCGATTTTTTTCTTCAAACAGCTGTCATTTCTACAAAAAAATTTTAAAAATTTCCCTACGTCACATTTGAGCTGTTACCTTTTTAAATAGGAAAAAATTATTTTGTATGTTTTGGACGATGCCTAACAAAGAAATCATGTACACCATTAGCAAGGATTTTCAAAAGAGTGTCCTACTTATCGGCTTATATTTCCGCCATTGTTTATTTTTTTTTAATCGTCAATACTGTAAATTATTAATAAAACTACTATATATATAATGATCATTTTATATATTTAATGGCAGCGTCAAAAAAAAGTTATACCGGGTTTTAATTGATAAGAATTCTCACTCTGTCAAAAGTTGAGAGGTGAACACTCACCCAGAAACCCCAGCAGCCAATATTCCCCACCCAGACTATAGAAACAAGGCAGATAATCTCCCCCTCTCCCCTAACTCAATAAACTGCAGTGCAAAATTACAATACGTTCACCTACACAATGCACAGCTTCCCGTCCGTAACGCTTGCTGAAACGGTAAACCGTGTTTTGTGCGTTGAATTTGCACATACCCACCGTCATTACGCAGCCGCATAGCTCTTCAGCTACCTTCGCCTCGCACCTTCACTCGAATCTGCATACGATTCCGTAATTCTCAGCCGGGGACATCGGAACGCGCGTCGCACCCATTGGTAGCCCCGGCGTAACACCGTGTATAAAAGGGTTGGCGGGATTTTTTCGCGGGGGGGGAAATTGAGTCCATTTGTCTTCATAAGGTGACAGGCGAGGATTAAAATCCGCGCGTACGGAAGCGGCGGGTACACTTGGAAACAAGCACCGCCGCTGGAACAGTCGTCGGGTTGTAAACTAGTCGACATAACGACACTTGACTTGAGCAAGAAAACGTGACTCGCCATTACGACCGGTTGCACGTGTACTCGTCTAATGAAAGGGATTAGCCATCTACTTTGACTTTTAGCCGCGAACGCGCGTCGATTCTCCAACCCCCCCCCCCCCTGCCCCCAACTACCTTTCTTACGATTCGTCTTGATGCGTTATTAGCGCCTCGAAGATCGCCGATTATCATTCTCGCAGGGATTTCCCACTTCGACGTGTCTGCGTACAGCTTTTTCTTTTATTGACAGGCTCATTATTGTCCGGTGGTGTTAGGCTCTTGTCGGAGGGCCAGTTTTGTAGTTCGCTGCTACGCAGGTCAGTGTCTTGGGTATATTTACCAGGCAGAGCTAGTTGTGGGTTGAAAAAGGTTGAAGGGGAAGAAAAGATTTGCTAAGCGTGTGAAGGTCATGAGGGAGGTTTGAGGGTTGTTCGTACTGAAGGGATGAAATTGAATTAGTAGCAATAACGTGTTCCAATAGGCTCTACTAACCATATAAAATAGGAAAAAATTTTTTTTTAATGTGGGTTGGTCCGTTGTTGCTCTGACTGCCTCAAATATTCTTTGAAAATTAATTTCTAGTAGCAGGAACCCCCCGAATGGCGAATCTTTGTAGCACCATCAAAACCCACACACACGTTTTACTTATAATTAGCTGAGTTTCAAAATATAGCACTTGTGGCTCCCACAGTAGAAAGCATTAAACATTCTCGAACGAAGGGTCGAGTTTTATCAATGAATCACGAGTGGCTCAAACCTTTTAGCCATTTTAATAAAATGTCTAGACGACGACGTTGCCTGTAATGGCCCTTGAATCCGCGAATACCCGTTCGGGGAAATTGTAGGGTGATTTTTAGTTCGCCTAAAAAAATATTAACCGAACGTTGCGTGACTAAAGGGTAGGAATTGCGGTGGCACGGTGGATGATACGAAGCTTCGGAATTACAAAGCAGCGGTAATTTCCATTTCGACCGTTGCCAAGTAGCAAAAGCAGACTGCCATTCGCGGATTTCATGCGTGTTTCGTCGAAAGGAGGATAAAAGAAATATCCTTTTATTAATGGCGTACTAAGTACGGGCGTGCAAGTAGATACGGCGATCGGCATTATTCTTAATCGCAAGAGCCCTAATTGCAAATCTCCGCCCCTTTCCGGACAATCATCGCGTTACGCGAATTCCCTCAGTTGGTGGATGAATAAAATTGTTGCATTAAGTAACACACGGAATGCATCATCTCTGTGCACGCTTTATCTTCCATGAAACCGGATACAAAAAGCAGCACTTGTCATGAGATAAGGCTCGAACCAACTATCCTCGGACGTTCTGGCTGGCTTCGCATTGGTCCTTTTCCAGTACGTCCCTTCCCGTGTTCACCTGTGCGACTGTAAACTGTAAATTCTTTTGCAAAGCCACTTCATCTCTCCCATCTTGGTCGTTTGCCGCAATCTACGTCTTCCTCCCGATCGTTCGTCCGTCTTCTCTACCTTGCAGATGCGGAAATACGCTCTCTCGAAGCGTTCCCGCGTGGGATATCTAAATTGTAAGTCGGACTTATCGCTCGCGGAATAAATCAGACTCATCATCCTCGTGGCTGTCAATTCGCGCAAACTGGTTTCTTCTATTGCTTTCCTTTCTCCCTCCTTTTCTTCTCTTGTCTTCAACCCCCCTCACTGTCTGTCTTCATTCACTCTTTCGCCCTCTGTGTGATCTTATTTTTGCAATTGTGATTATATTATTGTTGCGTGTGACGACGTCGTTACATTCGCGAAAGATCGTACGCGCAGAATGTTGATAATTAAGTGGCATTTAAAACCCATAATTAATTCTCCGCTGTTTAATTGCGTTCGTGGTTCTGTTATCGGTCGATCTAATTAAATTTTTTGACTCGTGCAATTACGCGATGTCTAAATAATACTAATGATTTCTATCAGTCTGTTCATATTCAGTTCATATTTTGGCAAGAACTGCTGTCAAGGGTAATAGCGTGCAAAAGTTTGATTCAGTAACTGCCAGAATGAATTTCTTGGTGTATCGTATTTTGTACGTGTGCGTTATTTACGCATTCCAATATCGAGTGACAAATTACATTGCAAGCTATATCCATATGACAGACTTCAACTTTCTTCTACCCTCTCAGCAGTTTATAGACTGAGGCTACCAGAGAAACCAAAAAACAGGTACACAGACTGGATAAAATAATATCAACGATATAGGGGAAGGGGTGGTAATTCATAATTTACATTAAAATTTTAAATTTGTGCTTAAAATGTATGTGTGATAAAATGTGGAAGCAAAAGAAAACAATTTAATCGAATTTAGCATAGGGTGAAGCCACCAGTAGTCGACCATGTATCAGTAGTCGACCACTTTCAGAAAAACAATGAAAAATAAGGTTTTTAGAAGTGACGATCTTTTGAACAAAGTGCAGTTTTCTAAATGCACTCTAACTGCACTCTATCTACACTCTGTTCAAAAGATTGTCACTTCTAAAAACCTTATTTTTCATGTTTTTCTGAAAGTGGTCGACTACTAATACATGGTCGACTACTGGTGGCTTCACCCTATATTATGAAAAAAATGGCACTTTCGGCGCTAATACAAAAGTGAGGGTAATGTGGCCCCCTAAGAAAAATTATAAAAAATTATTCTTTGGTAACATCAGAGATAAAAAATAAATGAATAAAGAATGTTTTATTATTTATACACAAAAGTCGCACACATATTCAACTTTTTCGCACGATGTGCACTCGCTATGTGTCCATAATTCGGATACGATGCATTTATTCCATATTTCGTCACGTTGGTCCAAGGCATAACGTCCGCCACAAAACATGCATATTGCATCGGTGTTATCGGAAGCTTCGTGAGGAATTTCGATGTCTGAAATATCAGAGGACGAGTTTTGAGGCTCATTACCCGCGGCCATATTACCCTCCATTATGGGGTGCCAATATATCAACACTCACAAGGGAAGATCCCGAACTAGGAAATTCGAAAAAATCTGAAACTTTGTGAATATGAAGGGAATTTCCTCTTGATTACAACGCAATTTTTGTTTGCTGCGCACATTTACTCTAAGGGGGTGAAATTGGCCACTGAAAATGCGGGTATTTTCTGATTTTGGGTTATAACTCGTGAACTGTAAAATAATTTTTTCACCAAATGATAGATCTAATTAATAGAAGTAACTTTTGTCTTGAAACTTTTTTTCTATCTCTTAAGTATAATTCACGAGTTATAACGCAAAATCGGAAAATAGCCGAATTTTCAGGGGTTACTTTCACTCTCTTCGAGTGAACATATTCACAAAGTTTCAGAATTTTTGGAATTTTCGGGTTCGGAATCTTCCCTTGTCAGTTTTGGAAACTTTAAGTTTATATTTGGAACTATCAAAGATTAAGTAACCTTACTTATAAATATCGATTCTAAGTACCTTTAATCAAATAGGGTAATTCCGGGAGACGCGGCCGGGCTGGAGAGTTGGTCGAGTTGCTGTATTCAGACTCAACATCTATATATATGTAAAAATGTGTTAAGGTTCAGAACAATTAATTCTCTAGAAATCAACTGTTTCGACCAACTCTCCAGCCCGGCCGCGTCTCCCGGAATTACCCTATATCCCGACACACAACACTTTAACTTTCTTAACCTACAAGTAATAGGGTAAACGCACCAATAAATGAACACTTAAGGCTAATGAATGAACACTTATATAAAATTATTCCACGTGTTGCAAAAATTGTTTGGATATGAAGCAAGAAATTAGAAGAGGTCTCTAATTAATTAGTTGCTTATTTTAATAACTTATTTTACTCGTTTTAGTAAAAGAAACGTCCATTCACTGGTACGTGTTCAGTTACTGGTACATCCGCCCTACTTCTTCTTGGGGACGACGAAAAACTTTCATTATGTTATTTCTTTCAAACGTTATTTATGCTTATTATAGCAACAACTAACAATAAGTTCCATCTAGTATCATATATTTCTCTCTGCCTACATACCTGGTTGATAACGCTGTTTTTGTTTATAATATGAAAATTACGAGGTGGCCGAATTACCAGCAGGGAGCCATTATACCACCATTTCCTCTGCCCAATATTTCAACCACGCCGGAGTCTGCTCTATTCAATGTTGCCTCCACCAGAGCTTCAAAGTTACAAACTCCACTCACCACGAGACGAACCCGGCGATATTCAGTGCGCCATAAAGTCGGGCGGGGAAACATTCTGCCCCCTCCCATCTTCCCCCTTCACTCACTTCACAATATTTTCAGTTTCCTGTCCAGTCGTTTCCTCCCCATTGTCTCTCCCCCCCCCCTCGTGTCTAATCCCACCGCATCCTCTTCTGGGCAGCTCGTTCCTGCCCGCACGCCCTACGTTTGGGCGCCCTTTCGCCCAGCCGTCCTCCTTTTTCCCTCCTTTCCACGATCCTCCCGCCGCGTGGACGGTGCACGCACGCCCGTCGAAATTTATGATTAACATATCGCCATTGTTGCTGCCTCCTTTATTCTCTCGATTTACAATGGAGAGGCGAATTTACGAGCCACGGTCTCTCGCGTTACCCCTTTATTTTCGTCGGTTCTGTGCCCCTACGGGGCCTGCTTAGCGTCCGCGTCGTTCTTTTGGCCGACCCCTTCCGTCCTGGCGTCTTTCAGACGACGCGAAGCCCGCACGAAAATAGCGGCGGTCCCCGCGAACGATCGCTACGCGTCCTTAAGGCGCGGTCCCACGTCGCGGCTACGCACGCCGGTTCCCGCCGTTTTAGCCGCGCCAGATAAGCTTCGACGCGTGCCGCATTTACCGATAACAGGCGGGAAGCCCAAGCCGAGACGCGCGAGCCCGAGCTCATTCATTCCCACGGCGCAGTGTTTCGCGTATTAGGGCGTTCGGGACGAAACTCATAGCATCTAAACTAATCAGTTTTCGACCTAAGTACCTTAATACTTTTTTAAAGAGAATACAAAGATGCATCGATAGGTGTATAAAAAATATGCAGTTCCGTTAAAAAACATTAGGTGATGTTTGATTATTTATTAAATAAAAAGTTTTTTATTAATTTTTACTTTTGCAATTTGTTGTCAACTGGATACTGACACTCTTTTGTAGGAAAATTTGTTTTCGTCAGTTTCGCAGAAATATCTGAAAACCGTTGCGGTCATTTTACATATACGGATTTGGGAGACAAATATCATAACTTCGTACAGATTCAAAATTTTTCTTGTATTGGGTTTGTAATTTTTATTACCTAGTACATAAAACATGAAAAATAACATAAAAATGAAAACAACTACGCTACGCGCCAATGATTTCTTAATGATTTCGGCGATTTGTTCAGCTTCGGGCAAATTCGGGCAGTTGAAACTGACGCTAATGTAAAGTTTAATGTTCCCTCAATTTATATAGAAAAAATCAGGGAGGTACTTTTCAGTACTTTTTTTAAAACTCAAGTCAAAGATAGTAAACATTTCACATAAAAAATTGGGACAAATTGTTGATATTTCATACAAGTTTTGCGGCAGGTGGGAAGGTCATACAATACTCAACATAACTCATAAAAATCAAATTAATCAGATAAACATTCGGCAAATAGCACATGTTTAAAGAAACGCACCGAAAATTTCAATAAATTTCAAGCACCATTTTTAACAACAAAATGATAAATTCAGCAGAAATGATGGGTAACATTAAAAACTACTTGACTTTTGAGCATTACGCGAAACACTGTGCGGCGCACAGTGGGGCAAAGTGACGCAGTTTGTTTCAAAATCAAAGAACTTTTGATAGAAATGAGATAGAGCGATGATTTTTTTTTTAAATTAAAGCTGAAAGATTGCAGAATAAGGGAAAATTAACGAAATTATGGTACGAACGTTTTTTAACTTTGAAAATCTGTGTTAAACTTAAAATCGATTTTTACAAAATCCTGAGGTAGTAGACAAATTTTGCGAACGGATTGGAAATCAGCGTGACAAAATCTGCAGGAAATGATGTATAACATGGCAAGAAAAAAATCTAACCGTTCATGGTATTGGATAAATCACAATTTTGTTGTAATATTTTAAGTTTAACACAGATTTTCAAAGTTAAAAAACGTTCGTACCATAATTTCGTTAATTTTCCCTTATTCTGCAATCTTTCAGCTTTAATTTAAAAAAAAATCATCGCTCTATCTCATTTTTATCAAAAGTTCTTTGATTGTGAAACAAACTGCGTCACTTTGCCCCACTGTGCGGCGCTTGGATCGGCGAGTTTGGCGCTGCACTGCGCCGTGGGATCGCGCCTTTAGATACTGTTACACGCGGCTGCGCGCGGTCGGCCGCCTGCGCAGTCATCGACGAAATGATGATGACAGGTGTGACGCGAAGCCGCCACGAGTCACAGTCGGATCGTGTTTTCACGTAACGACACGTGATACAAGCGGCCGATCCGAGGGGTACCGGGACGCCAGACGTCGTCTTTTATTTGCTGAAAGTGCACCCAGCGGGACGTTTAGAAAGCTGAGTCCCACGTTTTTGATAACGCTCGCGCGCCTTGGCGCGTGTAGGTACCAGGATAAAAGGAGAAAATTGTGGATTTATTAGGAACGCGTCTAGAGTCGGCTGCTCGGCGCAAGTTTCTCCTTGTTTGAGAATCTGACGAGTAGACGTCGTGCGATTCCTGTGCCGAGTGTTTGCCGTGAAACTAGGGGGAACGTTGGGCTCGGTGAGATCATTAAGACAGATCAATCAATTTTGGATTCTACGGGTAGTAGTATTCTTTTCTGTCCTCAGCCATAGCTACAGTACGAATGTTAGCGTGGTTTAAAAATGCTTTCGTTGGCATAGATCCATACGCGCTCAGACCCACAGCAGACGAGATAACGAACTTTGATACATTTCTGTCCTCTTTATTTTTGTTTCGTGCATATGTGCGCGCCCCTCTACATACGTGTATATACTTGCCTCTTCTCTTCTGTGAAGTACACTTCGTGTTTTTCAATTTCGTTACGTGTTATTTCTCAGACTAATGGACGAACAAGCACGCACTTTGCGTTTAGCTTCTCTAGGTTCATGTATACACAGCGATTTTCTCTGCTACTCGAATGGTAGCAGCGAATGAGTATTCTAAACATACACGATGGAAACATACAGCTGAAGGAATATCACTCCCGGGAACTAAGATGACTGAAAATTTAAAAAATTTCCAAATTGTTAAAATTGATAACGAAAGACAATTTTCATCTGAAAGTGTTATAAAATTGCAATTCACGGGGTATTCAACCTACAATGTGTATATACAACACGTGGAAACTTTAAAAGCCCAAGACACCTCTCATCCAACGATAAAGACATCCTACCGGGCGACCTTCGAGCTATTTCGAGGGCTGTTTAATTTATGGAAAAATGTTTCTTTTCCGATTCCGTGTCTGCTTAAGTTTTGGTATCAATTTAGATTAGGGAACTCCGGAGCTGAGGGAAACCTCGAGGCACGACTAGACCGTACGCTATGTGGCCACGTATTGCATCCAGTCTTTCAGCATGATTTGTGACATGTGCCTCTCGGTCGACCTTGGCGTCAGCTCTGCAAAGTCACCGGAGGAATGTCACTGAATTTTTCCTTAGTCATCCGGGGAAAGAGAAAGTTATGCAATATGAAGTTATGCGTAGTTCCCGTTTCATCCTCGAAGAGCAGACCTCCCGAGCATGCTTCAGTATCAAAGGAACAAAATTCATCTGACAGCTAAAAAGCGAAGCTCTCTCCCGTACGTTGCTCTAACGCGGCAACGGGGTGCACAAAAAGAGACCGCGTTCGCGAGCGTGGTGGTAAAAAAAGCATCGCGGGCAGACTTGTTTCTGGAAGACCGCCAGCAACGTTCACGACAATCAGCGTTTTAGCCCGGTGTTTTTGAACGTAATTGTCGAAAGCGATGCCGTGTGGCGTCACGAAACAAATCATCCCTCCCCGCTGTTACCACACGCACACGCTCGGTATCGTGTAAACCGGCCCTAATTCGTCCACGACAGCCCTGCCCCGGGAACATCCACGCGAGCTGCTCGAGCCTGCTCGCCAAACAAACGAATTTCTAACAACATCAAACAATACGGGAGCCCCCATGGGAGCGCGCGGCGGACCGGGAAGAGTGGTCGCTGGAAAAGACAGCGAAAGTGCGATAATATCCGGGGTTTTCGTAGCACGTGCCTGGACGCCCACGCCGCTGAATGCCGGCGCGTCTGTTGCTCCGCGGTTCAAGAAAGTTTCAATGGGCGAATTTCCCCCCCGCCCCGTCACATCGCTGTCTCGATGTAATTTTCTAGGAAGCGATGGCTTATCGAGGTATCCAGCTGTAACTTATGGGACGTCTCCGAGATTATGGTACTGTGTGACCTTTAGCTGGGATTTATTAAGAATCGCAAACGTGGGGGAGGTTTACGAGATGACTGTGGATATCTCTTCTGTTCCCGAGGTTCAGATGTCGCGTGGCACTGCATGCGGAGGTCTTTCGAATTAGTTATTTATGAGCAGGGTACGTAAGGGACGTAAAGTTTGAAGTCACGTTGGAGGGAGACGGTGGAAGCTGAGTGGGGCGTGTAGGGTTTGGTTTAAAGTCAGAAGAGTTTGGGGTTAGTAGGAAGATTAGAATAGTCGAAGCTGCTTGTGTAGATACACTAATTATTGGAGTGGCTTCAATTTGGAATTGTATATGAATGATATTTTAATTATTCGAACTGTGGAACTCTGGGGACCTGCTTGGGGAACAGATTCGGGAAGCATTTGTGTTTCTGCATTCTTTGAATCATTAGCTTGAATATCAAGCCTTTAAAATTATTTGGGATTCCTGGACTCTGGCAAATGGGCTTCGGTACTTTATAGTACCTTTATACGAATCTTTTGATATGTGAATTTAACAAATTCATACCCCCTTCGAAATTTTCAGGGACTATAAAGCAGGCAAAAGTGTCACTTGTTCCATTGGTTCCCCTCGGCATTAGATTAAAGGTTAGACCACCTTCATTCGTTCGATACATGCGATGCTATAATGAACGTATTACCGTGGACACGCTTTTTCTTCGAGCACAGAGCTAATGAACGCACTGGTCTCGGGGAAAAAGGCGAAGAAGCGACGGACTCCGAGGAGATGGTAGACAACCAAGTTGTCAGGATCCTAATTGTAGATCTACATCACAACACCAAGAAACCTGTAGCATGGCTTGTACTAAGTGCTACGTACAGCAAGAAAAAACACGGAAGATCGATTCCTCCCGGGCGTGAGGCTTCAACGAAGTATGAAGAACGATAAGAACTGCTTCTGCTTTCAGCCATAAAGGATAACTTCTGAAGACACTTCGCACGTTGCAAACTAATGATAAATGACGCGGCGCTGGCGGGCTGCCCCAGACTCTCTACTTCGACAATGTGCCCATGACGGCCGATAATTAAGCAATTTACATTCCGGGAGTGATAAGTAGATCACGTTTACTAACCGCGTTATTATTCAGGGTACTGTGAACGTACGATATCTGCCATTATATAGTCATCGTGGACTGTGCAGTACCTATTATTAGCCACGACATGTTGGAGTGCATGTGCTCGTGATTTATAGGTTCGTCAGGGCGAGAAGTGATCTATGGTTGGGGGTGCTTCGCGTGATTTTAATCTTTCAGCCGTGTGTTTACCGGGCAACGCTGGAAGTTTCGTGGTTTTTAAGCGGCGTGTAGTTTGAAGTATTCCAAGTTCTGATTGTTTTTCTTCGCTTTTGGATCTTCTGCGATCACGTCGCCTTTAAATCGCTCTTTAATTTAGGGTCCTTCTGTATTTTTGGGATGTGTTGTTGTGGTTTGAGGAGCCAAGTGAAGTAGGGTGAATTGACCAGTGAATGAACAAATTGACTTATTTCGCGTATAACAAGAATACTATTTCATAAAAACAATGATCTTATATTTAGAATGAAGGAAAATTTATGAACGTCTTGGTCGCTTATTAATTTTTTTGTTTTGGGGATTCGGATGCTGTCATACACGGCGAAAAAATTTAGTAAGAAAACACGTACGATGACAGTTAACCTTACTGTGTTCTGATATAAATAAATTTGTCAAGTTTCTATTATTATAATATATAGATTATATTTTTATATTTTTGTGTTAGGTCCCTAACCTAAACTTCCTTTCTACTTTTGTAGCGTTTTCAGCGTTTTCTCGTTGGAAAATGAAGTATTATTCTTTGTGTTCATTCTCTGGGTACAAGCTATTCATTTATTGGGTATTTTGTTCATTCACTAGTATATTGGGCATTGATTACATTTTTATGATTTATTTCAAACGCCGTTCAAGTCAAAAAGCAGAAACAATTTTTTTAGACATTTTTAAAGCCTATTCTGTTACAAATTCTTGTTTCATGAATAATTTAATATTCATCATTATTTGAAACTGAAAAAACGCTTAGCTATTCATTCACTGGTCAATTCACCCTATTTAGTAGATGGTAATTTAAAGCAGAATTGGTTTTGTTAATATTGTTAGTAAGCAAATGGACGAAATATGTACTCGTGAACCAGGAGCAACTACACAGCAGTCGGATTTCGAGATTTGACATGCCTGGGCGTTTGCCGCTCTTTTTGGAAAATATCGACAAATATTTCAATTTAAAGAGTGGAGACAATTTTAAAATTAATTCAATATGACAACTCACAGTGAGTTATTGCTTAATGCTAATTTGCTAGATGAAAGAAATATGAATTGTTTTTAAAATTGTCTCAAACCTCTGTGTTTGAAGATCACCCCAAAATAAATAGATTTTGCCAAAAATTTCCACCCCCCAAAATTTTGCAAAAGTCTAAACAGATTCATGGCTAGTACATAGTTCAGTGGCCCTTGATGAATTTTAATATTTACAAAATTTAGGTTGTAGAGAAGACGTGAATGGGTATTAGATACTTTCATGTAGGTAACATAACATTCGACTTTTCATTCGCAACAATTTAATATATGGAATTCTACAGGCACCGATTAGATTGTAAAATAGTTTCAATTTATTTTAATGCTTTTTCCTAAGAATAATATGAAACTGTTTCGCACGTAGCTTTACTTTTCAATATCCAAACAGTGACTGAGAATGTCCCAAATTAAAGGGGTAATGGTTTGATCAGTCTGTATGGGGAAATAAATAGAACCTAACACTACGTTGCCGGTGCGAACCTGTTTGTACCACTGCAAGTACATGCGTGATATTACTTTGTTGATTGCTTGTCTCGTAGATAGACAAGGGGCCACACGCGGACCAATTGAAGCTCCGTAGGAACTACGCTCTGGGAATATTACGAGCATTTCAACTAACTAATGCCATTCACTTAACCCGCGCTTTTGTCAGTCTTCTTAGAACGTCGCTTAGAGATGCTCTCTCGTCTTCCTGATTCTCCTCCCGGGAGAAGGAGGTAGGGAGACATAGGAAATATGCAATAATTTTCATTAGCATTCGTAAGAAGTACCTACGTAAATCATTTAGCTGCGTATCGAAGCCGCTTTTAGCAATACTGTGAATTCGTAAGGCAAATTAAGTGTTATGGAAAAGTGTGGGATGAAAACTTCACAGTGTGAAACCTCATCAGGGTGAATTGAATTATATTTGAAGGACATAGTTAAAGATTAGCTTCTTTTCAGCAGTAATGATGAAAAATTAATTTGTGCTCGAAGCAGTATGTATTTAGCAATACTCAAAGGCAACAATTGCACAAAGTAAATTCAACTTAAATAAATGCAAGGTCCACTTGGACCCACCCTGGAACCCTTATGTCACTCATTTACCTATATCACTGCTGCAAGAAAATAAAAGTCGATCAACACAAAATCAACATTTCCCATAAAACTCACTTGTTTCGCCAAAATTACACTATTTGAGTAAAAATGAATCTCGTGTCCGGTGTCCATGAATTATATTTCTTCTACAAGGATGGATTTACAACTGTGTTCACTGTTTTATCTACTAAAACCACGTACAATACTGGAAATATTTATTACATCAATCTCATTATATTAGCACTAAGAAAGTATTATTGCAAAAATGTGCAGCTCACTACCTTGGCCAAAATAAGTTGGATATGAATCGTTTTACCAATCCCGTACTATGTAAATTTAAGAGTGATATTTATTTATTTATTTATTTATTTATTACGGGACAAGCCCAATTTAGACAAAATACAATAGAAACCAACGTACAAGAGAACAAAGAAAAACTTACTTATCAATGATTATTTTGTGCAGATTGCTCTTGAAAGTTTGAAGGGATCCACCGAAAAAATCAATGTTATCTGAGTATAAATTGGCAGCACTGACTATTCGATTTACAGGATCACGAGTGCCAAACTTAGATTTAGTACTTGAACAATAAAAGGATGCCCTTACTCTTAAAATTCTGGATGGTGCATAGAGAGAGATATCACGCAAAAGTGAAGGACAGTTGCTGCAACTATTAACAATTTTAAATAAAAAACAGAGCCAATATTTGGTCATAATAAATATTTCCAGTACTGCGCTGCCAACGCACCATGCACGCCTATTACAGCAAAAAAAAAAAAACACATTTGTCAAAGCTAAACTTTTCTACGTCCCAGTCTAATAGTTTACTTGAACCAGTCGTCGTTATAAAATAAACAATAACTCCACTTGGCAACGATATTCTAAACCGAACGAAGCGAGCCACCACAGAAAATTAACCGAAAGCCAGCGTTCCCACGAGGCAAGCATAAAAAATTACACGAAAGCAGGAACCGCGCATTCCTCTTAAAACGCGAGCCACCGTAAATCCTCGACTCCATTTTCCAGCGAGTTAATGGACCGCAGTACGGTTACACGCGAACACAAAACAACTGGCGACCAAGTGGCAAGAGGGAAGATTGGCCGGCTGGCCAAGGGGAGGCTTAAGCTCCTTACGAGCTCCGGTTCAAGCACCGTCCTCTTTTCGGTGAGTCGTTACTCACCGAATTACGCCCATTTAGCTTCACGCGGCCGGTCCGTCGAAACCTCGTGTCCGAAGGGTTAAGGGATTCCTCCGGCTCGTCTCGGGGGATCGCGGGGCCGTGGACGTGAAACGGCCGCCAGCGGATCCCGGAGGACGGTTTAGACTCTGGAGGCAGTTTAGAGGCGGCGTCCACACGAAAATCCGTAATCCGATTTCGCGGGTACGTGCGTGTGAGAGGTGGCCAGTGCTTTTTCCAGCACGTCACTCTTGTTCGCCACGGTCCCTCGGTTTACTCACTGTTTTCTACGTACCTCGCTTTTTCTCCGTCTTGGGCGCAGCGCTTAGAGTGCTCCTCGGGCCTTCCACGTAATCTTCAGGCCCGGTAATCCGACAGGGAAATTACTTAACGATCTCGCAACCACTTCCTGCGCTGTGCAGTGGTGTTCCCCTTTACATCTCGCCTCTTCGCGGCACGGATGAGGGATCTTCTAGCAGGACTTTTTTGCGCCGCGACGCAAACGGAATTTGTTGGTCCGGCCTCTCTCGTGGCCGTGACTGGTTCGAATTAATGGATTGCCTCTTCGTCCGACCGTCCCTCGATCGGGTATTGCGGTAAAAGTCGTTTATTGTGTGTGGTTTGTCGTTAATGGCTGACGTCTTCATTCGAGAGCAACTGTAGACACGTCGGGTGCGGTTGTTAGGGGTCACGTGTTGTGGGGGATCGTAGAGGGTTGGTTTTCAGTACGTTCATGGATATTCAATGATGGGTACTTGGCGTTAGGGCTGGGACTATTTGTCGAATTTTTTCGGTATTCGAATATTCGAATACTTCAGTTGCTTAATTATTTGACGAATATAATTCGAATATCCAAGTATTCGAATATTTAAGTATTCGAATACTATTCGAATATTTTAGTATTTGAATACTATTCGAATATTTTAGTATTCGAATACTATTCGAATATTTGAGTATTCGAATACTGATGTATTCGAATAGTATGGTGTGAATCATAAATCAAGTTCTTTAGGTTCATTTGTCATGGTGAAATCTTGTAAGCTAATTTTAACCCACTTCATACCATACACGAATATTCGAAGTTTATTCGTAGCATTCGAATACTTGTAAAATATTCGAATAGTCCCAGCCCTACTTGGAGTAGGCGCGGGTATACGTGGCAGTGGCTTTGGCAGAGTAATATTTTTCGTATATTTTTGGAAATTGTTTTGCGCTGTAACTACCAGTAAGTAGGGGAGAGTTTGGGTTAGATTTCAATTAATGTCTAATATTGACCAAAATGCGGGAGAAACACGTTTTAAATATGTTAAACCTACCCACTGTCCCCTACTTGTCATATCGTCCAGAAACGAGTGTCCAAAATTTTTAGTACCTTTCCGTTGCTTATTCTGTAATAATTCAGTACCTGTAAATCGAACACTTAAGTAATTTTGTATTTTCTTTTGTCTTGTGAAAATTGAAAGAATCTTTGTAGGGTGCAAAACATGAATCATTATAATAAAATCTGCTTCTCGTTTTTAACTTATCGATCTTCATTCTTCGAGAAAGTCAACGCTCCGAGAAATTATTACAATGAATCTATACGTTTCTTGCCGTTGGCCCAGCAGAATCGTAAATTCGTTCGTCTGCCCAAATCCCTGTTCCGCGGACGAAAACACACTTGCACGTTTCGCTCGGAATCGCTGACCTTTTATACTTCCTTTATTGCCGTGCAATCTTATCTGCCCCGATATAGTGAAAAATGGGGCTGTTTCTTTTCGCCCGACCCACGTACTTCCCTCGTAAAAACAGAAGAAAAAGACAAACGACATCATGGCCCTGTTACCCAGGCACGTAAGAAGTACAGGGTGATTCATAAATCTGCCGGTGATTGCGAAAGTGGTGTACGTCAAAAATCTAAAAAAATCCTATTCATCGTTTACTTTGGGTGACGTCACTTTACATTATAAAATAAGTAGTAAGTTCAATTTTTTTTTAAATTTTTGACGTACCGAATTTTTTAATCACCTATGCAATATGAATAAGTCTATACACTAAAACGTGTAAAAAGCATTATATAAACATAGACGGTCCATATAGGTAGTTTCCAACTTACAGTGCACTTGGTGCCTCAAAACCCATGTTACACCTTCAACAATAAGTCTAGTACTGGTTTAAATGTACCAGGGCTTGGACGAATAATTTCAAATTTACTTTCCATTCAGTTCGTAAAGGTTAATTAATTTGTATTCACACACAGTAGCATTCGACTATTATCCTAAATAAAAGGATCAACAAACTATTGAAATTCTTTCTAAATTTCAGTTCAAATCAACACAAGTTTTCGAATAATTCATCGACGCGAAAGGCGGATACTCCTTGCGTTTCCCTTAATGGGAATTTCAAAATTAAAATGACACCAAACGAAGAAAATTATAAAGTATTCTAAAATGTTTAAAAAAATTTATGCTAAAGTGAAGACTTCTAATATCTTTTTTCTTTTACCAGGTTCGACGGCTTTACAATCTGAATATCTACATAATTAATAATATCAATAATAATTATAGATACATGTACTTATTATAGAAATAGAAATTAAGAATTTAAATACACCTAAAATATCGATGTCAAGTGGCACGTGCGTTGACGGAGTCAAAGGTGAGAAAAAGCTGCGGCAACTATGATAAACAGGACCTACGTTCATACAACGTTGTCTACTCAGCTCGCCGCGTAGATTCATTCCGTGAAAATTATTCAATTGTATTCATGGATCACCCTGTACATACAGTGACGCACACGTAACGCGTTTCACGGCGGCTTATTATACGGGCGAGTGTCGGGACGAAGGTTGGACGCGTATTTGCGTTTATCAGCCGATAAATTACGCGCCTGGGCAGCCTAATTAATTTAGCCAATTAGCAGGCCGCGTATTGGCCATTCCGGTGAAATATAGGTGGCCTGGACAACGCCGGTACGGGGCAGCTTTTCTTTAACGAGAACGCCAATTAACACGTTACATCTAGCTGAAACTGCAACATTTCCCTTTTCTGGCGACGGCCTCTGAAATATCGATTCGAGGCGGCTTGAAAGTCACGGATGTGTTTTACAACGGGCCCCGCGAGTGGGGCAAAAAACCCGAACGATCCGCGTTTTACGCAGCGTGTACGCGTGATTTAATAAATCGGGCTGTACGCGCGTCCGCTTTACGCGCGGCAGTTAAAACTCGCCGGAATACGCGTAACGGCGCCATCCACCTGATTGAAGGAAGGTAAACGCATCCACGAGTGTAATCGAATTGATCTTTCCTCTCGATTAAGCCGTTCGGCGGGACGCGCAATAAACTCATCCACGCGGTCGATTCTGTAAAGTCGGGTTTTAAAAAAATCCACGTAGTAAGTCGTGTCGGTTGCGCGGGTTGCACGTATTCTTTGAGATTGATTTAAGTTGTTGGTGCTTATTACACTTTTGCCCGACATCGATTGCTTGGGGATTTATCTGAGGCGCTGTGAAATCTGAGGATATTAATTAAAATTTAATAGAAACATCTTCGTGGGCAATTTACACGGGATGAATCACTTAGCATCGCCACGTGGCGTAACACGTTTATTATTCGGTATACGAGAAAGTGGTTTGGAGAAACGTTGCATTGCTTCGGGGGAACATTTATGGGGTTGGAGGGAAAGTTGAATTCAATGGCTGAGTTGTGGGATATTAAGATGTCAGATGGTTTTTTAAGTACTACTGTTGTTCTTTTTATATGTATAATATGTAGAAAGTATTGTGGAGGAGGGTCAGAAGAATATAGTCCTGTATAATAATCTAAATATATAATAATATCCGTTTGTTAGCAAAATCGGTAGAGTGGCTTTTTTCGTACTTCCTGATAACCTAAACAAATAGGTTCAAATTTAAAGATGCCATAAGAAATGCAAAACGTGGAAAATTTGAAAAGAGGTAGTGCCTGTAGCCTAAAGCAGGTATTAAGTTTATCTTATGGACTCCAAGGGTTTTAAGCATTACTAAGTTTTGATAAGTTTGATAAGTTGATGACATGACTCATTACGAGACAGGTACCTACTTTAGGTAGCAAAAAGGTATCTGAAAATTGGAAAATCGGTATCTCGCGGGGAAAATAATTTCGTGAAAATTGTGTTACCTTAGATGTTTTATTTGAATATATAAAACAGAAAGTATTTGTGCCAATTAATAAATTTAATAGAACGTAAAAAGGCCATTCGTCTCACTAACTATTCCGAGAACAAACAAATCATGTTGCAAGCACAGGTGCGCCTTAGATACAAAAAGAAATTTTTCACGTAGCCCAAGTCCTGAGCGAAAAATGTAACTAGCGTTCGCGAGTCGTCAAAACGCGAGAGCTACTCGCTTGCCAACTATCCGAGTCTCTGAAACGAGCGCCTCCTCGGTCGATGAAAGCTAGTAAATCGCCCAACAATCACCGTTGCAGTCAGAGGCATTAATTTGCAACATAGTGACACTCTTCCCAGCGTGGCGGGACGGTGTCTGCTTTGAGATTCAGTCACGCTCGAGCAGAGTTACGTGCACGCGACAGACTTAGTAAAGAACGTTGTTCTCTAGGGGCGAACTGGAGCTCCTAGCCGCTGTATAATTAGTTCGCGTACATGTCCGTGCGTGGGACTACTCCCGATAAACTTCCGTGGGCTCTGAAATTTATTTCGAGAGACGATCAATATCTGTAGAAAGTCCCAAGACATTTTCCCATCGATTTTCAGCCTGCTGTTAATTACTGCGCCGGAAGTCGGTTGTGTAACTAGTTTGGTGAGCTCCAATGGAATTTGCACACATATAGTGCTTCGATATTAGGGTGGAGCTTAGGGTGGAGCTTATTTTTCAACTATGAAAATATGATGTTCTCACCATCTCAATTTGTTCCTTTCTATAAAAAATGAAATCGAGCAGAACATGAGCACGATTGATTTATATTTAGGGGTAGCTGAATGATGGTGAAATTTCCAATGTACATGATAATTATATAGAAAGGCACGGAACACTATAAATGTTTTCAAACACATTCATTTGTGAACAATAAATTTGACAATTTATCAAATTCAAATGACAATGTAATGTAACGTAAATGTATAAATTAAAATATGGCCATTATATGTTGAATTTTCATAATTTCTATAATCTTTGACTCACTTGAGCTACCCCTAAACATAAGAATGAATTGTCTAAAGTTTTTATATAGTGCTTATGTATCTATAGGAACAAATCAGTAGTAACTTACTAGTTGTAATTAGTGTGGAGTTCCCACTTAGTGTGAATGTAACATGTGTACATTGGAAATTGCATGTTCTGCTCGATTTCATTTTTTATAGAAAGGAACAAATTCAGATCATATTTTCATAGTTGAAAAATAAGCTCCACCCTATTCGATATGTGTAAAAAGTAAGTGGTTTAAAGAAACAGAAGAATACAGGGATCGAAAAAGTTCTCGCACCTTCGTTTTTAAAAAATTCTGTTAGAACTTATTTGTTTCGATTAAGAAAATATCTGTTCCTGTGGAATTTTTATTGAAACAAATGTTACCTTCAGGAGCTTCTTTAAAAAGTGTTCTCATGGAACAGATATTTTATAACCTATATAATAAAAGTTCCATGGAAACAAGTTACATTAAAACATTTATTAAAAAAGTTTTCAAAAAATAAAGAAAAGTACACAACTATTAGGTACTAGTTTTATTTAACAATATACTATAATATTCTTCATGTGTTTATTTAATAAAGGGTATGAAAATCAGAACATAAGTAATCAATGATTTCATAAGAAGTATTGAACGTATTACATATAAATAACACATTAAAAATATCAATTTAACTGTATGAATTATTTAATATTCTTGTAGTACTATCCATTGAATAGTATTTAGTATTTGTTACAACGATTGAGAACTTTTTTAATATCGGTGAACAAAATATCTGTTCTTGTTATAGAGAAATTTTTATTCTTATATTTTATAAGTTCCATTCCAACTAGAACTTTTATTTTATCGGTTCTTCTGAGAACTTATAATGTGAGAACATTTTTAAAAAAGTTCCGCGGTCATTGTTTTAAATGGAACATATTGAAAAGTTCCAGAACTTTTTCGATCCCTGGAAGAATATAGTAAAAATCCTTGGAGCCCATTTACTCAATTTGCAAAAATTTAGTATCCATCAACTGGATCATCAGATCACCGCGAAGCAAATTTTAGTGACGATGAAACAGAATTTAATAAGTAACTGATGAGTTCCTCCCCATTTTCAGAGAAGCATAACTTACACTTGGAAACTGCCTACAAGAATTCCTAAAACTCCCCAAACATTATACCCCTGCAACCCCTTTTCGCTTTCCAATGAAACTTCAAAACACTTCGTTCTAAGCCACCTCCCTAAATTTCCAAGCTCCCATAGGAACTTTAATACACACATCTCAGCCACATCTCAATTAGCCAATTAAATTTATCCCCAATCGAAATGCCCGCCAACTCTTCGACTCCAATAGAAGCCTCCGCAGGGTAGAGGCGGGCGAGGCCTCTTCCGTTCGACGAGCAGGATGCTGGCGTCGGTTTTTGTAATCCCATCCGAAAAGCCGGGTGGTTCCCAATGAGGCCGGCCATATATTATGTATCTTCGGATCTGTCGTCAAAGGAACGGCGAGGCGGCGGGGGCCATTTTTCAATATTACCGCGATAGATCATCCGGCAATAAAGGGGATAATGCATCGAGATACCACCAATGAGGCTCGAGTCTGATTAGGTGCGCCCAAGTTTATCGACCCTCGCAGGGGGGGGGGAGATGGTCGGGAGGTGGAGGGTAAAAGGATGATGCATGCCGCGCTACCTTCCTCGACCTTCGTTTAGTCAAAGGTGCCGCCCATATCGATCTCTCCCTTTCGTGTCTCATTGATTCTCCCAGTCGTCCCGCCGCCCCATGCCCCGTCGAATAATTGAGAACTAGCTGCTTCGTTTGTTGCCGCTTCGAACAGCGTCGCGAGGGGGGGAGGCCTTTCTTCCCTTTTGTCAGCCCAAGCGGCCTCGGTGTTCAATAAAATCCTCGACGAGACTATCTCGCGAGCTTTCCTCGCTACCCGGCTGGATCCACGGTTTCACTCGGCCTGACTCGACTTCCCGGTCGGTCCAGCGTAACGAGGATTTAATTAGATGTCTGGTCTCGTGATCGCTTCCGTTTCTCGAGCGGCTCGTCACGGCTTGTTTAAGGACGCTTCGTACTTACCGATCCATTTCGCTCTGTCGTTGCCAGCACGGACGATCCAGTCGGCTCTGGTTGTTTTAGTCAAACGGGTGGTGGAGTGCAAAACTGGGGCTCGAGGGTTTTTTTTTTTTTTCGATGTAAGAAATTCAATTTGTGTTTCTTGGGAGGGAGGTTGAATTGGTGATTGTTGTGGGAGGTTGTACCGGTCGCGATGAAGTGCCTGTGAATACTTTGGGTGTGGGATGCGAGGTGTAATAATAATTGTGGTTGACGGGTTTGTGTTTTAAATTTGACGTAAAGTTTATAGGGTAATTCCGGGAGACGCAGTCGGGCTGGAAAGTTGGTCGAGTTGCTATATTCAGACTCTACATCTGTGTACATGTAAAAATGTTGTTAAGGTTCAGAACAATTAATTCTCTAGAAATCAACTGTTTCGACCAACTCTCCAGCCCGACTGCGTCTCCCGGAATTACCCTAGTAGTGATTGGGAGGTTTCTTGTGTCAAGAATTCGGATACGTGCGATTCGGATTATGTTATCTGAATTTCCATGTGGCGCAATATTATAGATACTCTTTCCAGGGTAGGAGGTGAAATATTATAGAAAATTTGTACCACGTTTGCTGTTTTTTAATAATCAACTGAGGAGTGATTGGAAACAGATTTGTGATTGACTAAATTCGGGTTTTACAATCTACTGTTCTACACACTAATTTTTAGACTAAACTTGAGTTAATTTTAAACTACTCAGTTAATCTGTAGATAGTTCAGAACTTGTAGCTCTGAGTACTCCATCTTAAATCTGTCATAAAAATTCTAGTGAAAGGAAATGTTAAATTATCAATAAAGAATCTGAATTTAATGACCATCTGAACTTATTCACACTATTCTTGGCGCCTACAGTTTCTGAACAACTTCATCCATCACTGACGTAATTACACCCACACGCTTGGAATATGCGACTAGTTAGATAGCGTGATCACCTGTTTTTCAATCACATATGAATTGACTGGAAGTAATGTTTTACACCACGCACAGTGCACACTAATTTCGCCGGTAACATATGTCAATTTTAGGTTTGATCATATTGTATGCATGAGCAATTACTCGCTTGAGTGAAAGATTTATGCAAAATATTGGAATTCAACTGCATTCAATCGACTATACCAGTACATATATTAGTATTTGTAGAATAGCAAAGTAGGAAAGTGGAATTTTATTATGCACATATAGCACATAGTTTCGAGATGTTATACATAACACATAATTTTAATATTTTACAACATATATTGCGTGTACCAATGAATGATCCTTTTTTTTTGTCATATTTAGCATTTATTTTAAACAAAATCGAATACCTATCCTGCCTTAAATACATAATCGCCGTTGTGCCGTAGTAGGTACTTTACGCCATCTTTCTGGCAAGCTATAGATCTTTTGGCGAAATAAATTGTGCTTTAATTTTTAGTAATTAATCAACCTATTTTCGTACATCGTCTAACGTGTAGCACCTGTTACAGTAATCTGATTGCAAGAGAAAGACAAATTTCTTAAAGTTCGATAGTTTACGCTGGGATGGAAGCTAATTTAAAGGGAAAAATTGAAAAATTTATAACGCTTGAAAGAAAAAGTATGTTTTTTCCTTAGACAATTTGTCATTATATCAAAGAAGAAAGTATTATAAATAAAAACTACAATTAACATTTTAGGTTCAGTCTCAGCAAAAACTATTTAACTTTAAGAAATTTTTCTTTTTCTGGCAATCAGGTGACTGTGACAGGTGCTCGAAGAGGTTAACAAGATTCCACAATAATTAATAGATAATAAGAAATATCGACATAAAAAAACTTCTGCAGGTTTAAAGATGCCGTCTTATATCCCAAAAGAAATTAATAAAATATTAACAATCTTTTAAAAAAAACGAGAATGCCCTCAAGAGCGATCAGCTTAAATTCTCAGTGAAACTACAAGTTGTCGCTAACAAACAACGCACGCGCGGCAGAATATTTTGAATTTAAACTATATTTCTAACTTATTAAAAAATAGCGCATCACTATTAACACACGCAATAGTACAAAATTTTGAGATTTCACAGCGCATAGTGCATAATTTCGTCATTTTCTTCGACAAAACGCTGAAGATAGATATCCTACCTCCATGAGCGCAGAATTTCAACATCCGAGCGCACGTAGAAATGAATAATTCATTGGAAAAATGATCGTCGGGAGAACGAATCAGTGGACGCGAGTAGCGAGACGCTTGTGTCCTTAACCAGCAGTCGTAAATCAATTGGAGAATTCGTTGATCGAGTTCACGTGCACTTTGAGAGGATCCCCTGGCACGTGCGTGATACGGATACATCAGTGGAACGATTAATCACACTGTCCGCGCACGCGAATTACTATCCGATTAATTATTAACGCATGATTCGTTCGCGTGCGTCCCGCTAGGGAATTCGTGCCAAAGGATGTTCGTTTTGCTAATATTTTTCCATCGAGTTAGAAGACGATAGTGAGAAACGTATCGCTGTCCTCGCGCGCCGAACTTGTGAAACACGGGCTGTACTCATTGGGAGGAATAAAAATCTGTTCGTTCCTCAAGTTTTCCAACGAATGCTTGAATCGCGGTGATCAGATTCAAATGCCCATAGAAAATTAGGAACTTTCTGCCTACGTGATTAATTACATCCACTTCCACTTTTTACAAATATTTTTATATACCTTCGTTTTGGAAGTAAAGATTTTGAGGAAAATTAATAGGAAGGTAATTAAATGTTGTTAAAAGAAATTCGTTATGAAAGTCAGGGAAATAGTAATCTCTATGGCACTTTGGTCTGTAACACTACAGACACAACTTGTGGCACACTGACAAGGGAAGATCTCGAAACCGGAAATTCAAAAAATTCTGAAACTTTCTGAATATGTAGGGGATTTCCTTCTGATTACAACGCATGTTCTTCTGATTCACTCGAAGGGGGTGAAATTAACCCCTGAAAATTCTGCTATTTTATAACTTGCAAACTGTAAGAGATAGAAAAAAGTTTCAAGACAAAAGTTACTTCTTTTAATTAGATCTATCATTTGTTCTATCGTAATTGATCTATCGTTCGCGCGTTTTAATACAAAATCGGAAAATAACCGGATTTTCAGGGGTCAATTACACGACCTTAATGTGAATTTGGGCAGCAAACAAAAATTGCGTTGTAATCAGGAGGAAACTCCCTACATATTCACAAAGTTTCAGAATTTTTTGAATTCCTGGGTTCGGGATCTTTCCTTTTGAGTAGATATGTAGTAACTAAGGCCAAAGATCAAATACGAAGATTTCAATGATTCCATCCACATGGCACTCACATGGGAGATATAAAACTTGACATGACGGTGCAAGTGTCACAGATAAATAAACATGTTAGATGTGGTTTTCGTTCCAATTTCCACGCAGAACAGCTTACTATCACAGCCTATGAATAAACAATCAGTGTTACAACTTAAAATTACAGAAATAATTTTTATTTAATTAGAATTAAGTTACAACTTAAAATTACAGAAATAATTTTCAGTCTTCATTAGGAATAATTTAGTTCCACGACACTAACTATTTATGCCATCAAAATTCACAGAAATACTTGAAAAATCCTGCTAAAGATTTTACCTATAACCTCCCTCGATTATCGCCTTCGAAATTCCAAAACACAATCGCATTAAACCAGAGTTTGGCAAAATGTAATCTAATTACAACATACAAATTACGATTAAAATGTAATTATGTAGTTGATTACACATTATTTTCTGTAACCCTTAATTTAGGTAGTTGACAAAATTGTGGCCACGTTGTTCCTTTTAAACTCTGTGAACAGTGGCACCGAAACGTCGCCTCGGAATGCTCCTTTAACTCCTGCGTACATTTTACGCGCCTCACATTTGCTGTTCAGTCTCTCCGACAGAGTGTCAGGCGCAAGCAAGCTTCCGGATTAATCCGGCTAAGCCGCCGTTTAAAGACAAATAAAGGATCGATACTGCGCCGCCGAGCGCCGCCGATATCGATCTCGGTGCAATCGGCGGAATAACGACAGCTGCCGAAAAAACAAGTAAATCGCTTATCAGCCGATGATTGGTAGATTCCAGCGCGGAGATTCGATCGGCTGGACACACATGGCGAACAACAATTCCAGCAGCGATTCCAGAAACGATTTATCTCTTCACCAAAGATGCCGTAATAGGTATCGCCGATGTAATCCGGCCCCGTATTATCCACGGCCAGTTTTATAATGCGATCCCGGGCCAGCCGATGGGCTGAAATAGCATTGAATAGATTATACCCGCCACTCGGCTGCACGGAAGCATCGCTTCTGGAAATACTGCCGCAAGGATTCACCCCGTCTATCGCAGTGACGCGCAACTCGTTGACGCGTGTCCTGACTGCAGACCAACGGGGGCCACTTCAATAGAATTTATTGGATCTACGTGGCTCGTGATTACTTTGTGGATGCAATATTTATGAAGGAACTGAACGGGAAACGATTCCATTACCTTTGCAAGAATTACTCCAAGTATTCCGTACTTCCGAAGATTAGGAATTCTATTACGGGACGATGTATTTATTTTATAAAGATAGGTTTATAGAAGAATATTTCTGTGCCCACTTATAGTTATCTTCGTGTCTACTTTATGATCAGTGGCGGATTTAAGAAAACAGGCCCAGGTGGCAAACCTTCCTCGGCGTCCATTTCTTCCGGGAAAATGAAGAGATAGTTTAGTAAAAACGGCCCAAGTGTAGTAATGCGAAAAAAATGTAGTGTTTGCATACCTATATCTAATCATAATTTTTTGGAGATGAGGCCCTGGGGGGCCTTCTAGGCAGGGGCCCAGGCGGCAGCTGCTCATCAGCCGCCCTGTTAAATGCGCCACGGTATATGATGCATTAATATTAGGGCTGGGACTCTTCGAATAATTTACTATTCGAATATTTTACAAGTATTCGAATGCTACGAATAAACTTCGAATATTTGAGTATTCGAATAGTATGGTATGAAGTGGGTTAAAATTAGCTTACAAGATTTCACCATGACAAATGAACCTATATTCGAATAGTATTCGAATACTTGGATATTCGAATTATATTCGTCAAATAATAAAGCAACTGAAGTATTCGAATATTCGAATACCGAAAAATTCGACAAATAGTCCCAGCCCTAATTAATATACTCAATATGCATGTATATAGCCCTGCTGTCGCACACACCTGTTGTCATTCTTATCACATATCCAACCTACATAGCATGTTGAGCTAATAATACTTAGGAGTCAAGCAGAACCACCACTAAATAATCAAAGTAGATGCGAGGCACTGAGAGCAAAAGCGGACCAACCCACATTGAAACACGATTAACATTTCCTACTTTACATGATTAGTACACTGCCCCCTTTAGTTAAAATGTCCTATCTAGTATTTTGAAACAACCGAGAAAACTGAAGTTTTATCATTTACTTTGTACCGTCCTTATTTCCCCAAATTCAAATTAAAACAAGTTGTCATTATTTCGTAACAGCCTAATATATTTTTTTGTAATAGGAATATCGGTAGGTAATGTATTATTAACGTACCAATTAATTAAATGTTTTAGATACGATATTATAACCATTTGGAAATAAGTTAGGTTAAATACATTAGACTAACTTTACTCAAAAAGTAATAGACGTGTGGAACTTCGAATATTTCAACATATCTAAAAAAATTAAAAAATGCTAAGGAGGGCAGTACAGCCTACTGAAGTGCATTATTGCCACTAACTCAATTTCGCAAAAAAAATGTGGGTTAATCCGTTTCCGCTCTGAACGCCGTCAATTATAACAGCCAGCTGAGAGTCTGCTCACGGAGCCTTCAAGTCCCCGTGAACCGTCAGTCGTGCCGGTCGTTTGCGCACCACTGACCTAGTAGACGATCATGACGAGTGACTTCTCCAGAAGCGATCAATCAGGAGGCTCGCGACCCTCGACCTTCCCTAGAACGAGATTCCACAGAGGCTAGGCGACCTACGCGCCGAATCTTGGTGCACCGAAGATACGTGATCGCCCCGGCGACGTCTGCCTCGGGAACTCGAGGCGCCCCCGACGTCCCCGTAATCTGCCCGGTTATCGGCTGCATACCGCCGCCTTGTTATGCAATCAAACGCGAGCAAGAAGTGCCGGTAATGCTGACGGCTCGTCGCGCTCTCGGCTGTCACGAAGTCGCCTGGCTACGCTGTGTGGTCCTTCGATTAATCACCCCGGGGGCCTACGTGCTCCTACGTTGCCTATGGTCGAGGACTACGTCCGTCCGCCGGCCAGCGGGCTCCTTCGTGTTTTCGGCTGGACGCCGCGCCGTGTGCGCGTCGAAAGTTTACGAGGTCGATTAGCATAACAATCGAACCAGCCACACTACTCCCGCTTCTAACTACTCGCCCACCCATGCCTTCTCCCGTCTTTTTTGTGGGGAAAGCTTTTTTCTGGACAGGCACGGTGCTCGCGTTTGAGGGATGGTTGATAGGCGAGGATAAGACGGGAGAATTTTGAGAATTCCCTGAATCGGGAATTCGGTGTGGGTGATCTGTGTTGGGAGGGGTGAGTTTGTGAGTTTGTGAGTTTCTGTGACGTTAAGGGGGGAGCCCTATTTAGGGCGCTAGGAATAAGGTGATTTTTTTCTAAGAAACTGTTAAATGGATCTTTTTCAAACTTTGAGGGTATTTTAGTTTACATTCAAACAATGAAAATTAATTTTTACGTTACAAAATGTCCGGTAGAAATGAAGATATATGAACACGTTTGCAACCGAAGTTGCAAATCGGCGGGGGTAATGGTGGCTCCAATTTTTTCCTGAAATAAAAAAACGAAGGTGTTTCTTATTTTTTGTATAATTACATCGTCGATGAACCTAAAAAAACAAAAAAAAAAGTTAAAAATTGGCAAAATGGTGGGACTTTGAAGAAAAAGTTACGATTCTGCCCCAAGATATTTCGTACTATTTGTGGCAAAAGAGTTGTTCAATTAAATTTATTTATCAATGTCAGAGGTTCATCGACGATGTAATTATATTAGAAAATCGCTATTATCCGAAACAATTTCTCTTGCTTCCATCGTTCCGGAAATATTGAAGGTGGGAATTTTTATTGGCTCATTACTGGATACACAAATAGGGGTGTGTTTAAGGAAATGGTGATACGTGAAATTGAAGATTCTGTGACTCACGATTGGTATTTTAGATAAGTGGAGACTTTTAACGTCGGTGATATGCAAGAACAGTAAAATTGATGCCCCCAATATTTCTCTCGCATATTTACTTTCTGAAAGTATTAGGTTCAAGTTACATTACAACTGCTCTGCTCACTCTACTGTTCCCATTATATCTTTACATTTAACCCTTTAGCGCAGGCATCTACAGAGGGTGGAACAAATTATTATACTCACATTTTCGTCAATTTTTGGGATTATTTTAAAATGATTGTAATACGATTATAAAAATCTAAAATTGGCAACTAAAGCTTGTGGAAAGAAATTTTCTCAGCTTCCCAAAACACTCATGGCAATTTGTCTACGATCATGAGATCGCAAGTTATAGGTGTTCAAAGTGAAAAGTACGTATTTACTCTGATCGCGAATAACTCGGTCACTAAAAATCATATAACAAAACAAAAAAACAAACGAAATTAAAGAGATTTACAGGAAAAACATTTTTTCACACGTGCATACGTTCAAACTAGGCAAACTTTAATGAAACTTCGTTTACTGCGCTTCATCTTGATAAAACAATACCATAATAGATGAAAAAAAATTTGCGTCCATTTTTCGCAGCGATACAGCCACTCCATCGCTTAAACTTACAAAATCTCAAACCTTTTTGCTTGAGTATAATAATTTGGCCACCCACTGTAGATCCTGTTGGAGGAAAAATATCCCGTTTTTCGTCGTTACAAATGGTCTGAATTTTAATCTGTTTATATTCCTTTTCAGAGGTTAAAATGCCTAAAGCAAACGAATATAGTGCTCGACACTATTTCTTGCCAAATATATGATTATGTATACACTAATTGAAACATAAATGCGAAAGAAATGGCATATACACTCTTCATAAAAATCATGTAAGAAGTTAATGAGACGGAGAAAGCAATTTTAACACACGAAATTTACATACAACTTTAGAAAACTTATAACGGGGGCTAATTTATTCCGACATATTTTTTTTGCCGATAAAGTTTGTCACTTTGAATAGTCACTTGCTCACTGGTTCTTAAATTTGAAACAATACGCCATCTTTTTCTAACTAATAATTGATCATTTAAAACATTGCCATTCATGTATCAGATGATACACTATTTACTTTACAGGAATTTCGTTAAACTTTTCACGTGACCGATCGACAAAAAATAGTGTCCAGCACTATAGCAAACGGGGTGTATCATATATAATACATCCGGCGCTAAAGAGTTAAAGTATGCAGTACCTACATACGTCACAAACTGCCAAGAATTAAAATTCATTACGCCGTTTAGATAAAATTTAAAACTCCAAGCGTTACAAGTTCAGAGTGATTTTAACGACCAAGCTGTACTACCAAGAAAATTAACTTCATCATAATATAACCCTCGTACGAAGATATTAGCATCTATCGAAGTGGAATAAACTATCAACAGAAATAGAGTAACTACGGAGTAAGCTCGTGCATTATTTTAAGGACATCAAGCTGTTAGTTGGACCGCGAGATACGCATCTGGAACGGCACGATTTGGCCTCCTTCAGGTTTCCAGATAACATCTCCCTACGCGGTCCCTAAATGTAGCTGGAAAAATGTGCCCGTATGAAAATTATTGAAACGCTGTCTGGTACGGTAGCACGAACGTATCCACGAGGCCCGATGTCGCGCGACGAGACGAGAAATAAAAGCTACGTCGAAGCCAGAAGAAACGGAACGCGAGAGAGCTCTGAAACGAGCGGAAAAGGTTTCCTTTGGAACGGGCGAAAGGAATACATAATTCCGTTGCGTCCTTTTGCGTTCCATAAAATTACTAGATAGCATCGGGGTACTTAAACGGGGAACGCAAAAATAAGAGGATATTCTACTTAAATCCGCCGCTAATTGTGAATTAAAAAACACTCCGTTTACAGCCTTCCACGTCTTGTATTAAGTACCACCGTGGCCGCGAAAAAGAAGCCCAGATAAGATCGCTGTCCTCTGTTGGATTATGGGCTTTAAGTTGCCAGCGAAATTAGCAGCATGCCGGTGCAGAAATTTATCAAATAGGTGTAATTTGCGTTCCTGCTACCCCCCACTCCTCCCCGATATCATTGATTTCTGGTCGCTTTATAGCGATTTATACGTGCCGTCGTGCACGTTCGCGACATCAAACCGGGTAGCAGATCTTTCCACTCTTGCGTTAGCGTGAACATCATTTAGACGCTTGCACACTTAATACGCTTTAATCGATTATTTTTAAAAGCTTCTCGCCGACGGTAGCAGGTTATATTTCGATACGCTGCCTCGGTGGTGTCCCGTGGTCCTTTATCTGGTAACTATCGAGCAACTCTCTTGATAGTCGTTTGTGCACCTCGTAAAAACAATTAGCGGACAGTTGCGAGGGGCAAGAAGCACTGTGTAAAGCGGCCTGTAGACGGTCAAGCTTATTGTGCAATATTCAATATTGCACAATATTATTGACCGTATGTGGATCGTATTGGAAGTAGAAATGAAGAAGAAAATATATTGTTCAATATTCATATTCCACAATAATATTGACCGTCTGTGGACCATATTGGAACATTGTAGAATATATTGTGCGAATCAAAACGGTTTTAATATTTATTATTCAATATTGAATATTGCACAATATTATTGACCGTCTGTGGGGCACCCAGAAAAATATTGTGCATTATATAGCACAATAATATTGACCATAAGCACCCCTAGACAGTCAATATTGAATATTGCACAATATTATTGAGCGTGTGGGGATCATATTGGAAGGTTGTACAATATATTGTGTAAATGAAGAAGAAAATATATTGTTCAATATTCATATTCCACAATAATATTGACCGTCTGTGGATCATATTGGAACATTGTAGAATATATTGTGCGAATCAAAACGGTTTTAATATTTATTATTCAATATTGAATATTGCACAATATTATTGACCGTCTGTGGGGCACCCAGAAAAATATTGTGCATTATATAGCACAATAATATTGACCATAAGCACCCCTAGACAGTCAATATTGAATATCGCACAATATTATTGAGCGTGTGGGGATCATATTGGAAGGTTGTACAATATATTGTGTAAATGAAGAAGAAAATATATTGTTCAATATTCATATTCCACAATAATATTCTGTGGATCATATTGGAACATTGTAGAATATATTGTGCGAATCAAAACGGTTTTAATATTTATTATCCATTATTGAATATTGCACAATATCATTGAGCGTGTGGGGCATCCCGCATAAATATTGTGCAATATATTGCACAAGGATATTAACCGTCTGCAAAGCCGCTTAAGATGCGTTTAGTGTGGAATTGATCGGTGGTTGTATCATAGGGCAGGTAATTTCCCTTTTTAATTACGGAGCAGGTAGTTTAACCGATTATGGGTCAAGCGGAGGAAAAGAAGGGGGGGAAGAAGGAGCGAGTCACTTCGCCCGATAACTGTGACGATTTGCATGCGTCCGATGCCTCCGCGAACGGCGCAGAAGCAGTCGCTACGAGGGAAAATGGAGCAACACGGGGTTGGATGATCCACTGGGAAGAAAAAGGGCGATGGGGAAACGCCGGCTAGCGTGGTCTCGGGCCGTGAAAAGCCGTCGCAATAAAATTCAGTTTATCGCCGCCGCGCGGAATGATCCCAAGTTCGATGCACCTGTTGCGGCTAATCGTCCCTCTAAGTGATCGTGCCACGTTCCTTCAGGTACGCAGAGCACTGTAAACAGGCGCTTCTTGTTGACTAATGCATCTGCCCTGGTGCCTGGTGCTCTTCCCTCGCTTAATCGCGCTAAGACACCGGCGGCTTCGACGTGCCAGCTCATTGTGCTCGAGTCTACCAAGTGGTATGTCGAGCGGAAGGAACGTTTAGCGCCTTGTAGAAATATTGTGACTCCGCTGAGATCCTCTCGAGGGGATTATTGTGGATACGAGCTAAGAGCCACCGAGTGTGCTCGTTGATACTTACGGTCGTTAGCAGAGGCCTGTATTTTATCTGCTTTAACTTTTGGTATTACCAAATACAATGCACGCGGCTGCTGGTTCTCGATTTGTTAGGTGGAATGTTATGCTGATTTTGAACCTTGCTACTTTACTACCACTGTAGCTCTGTGAGAAAGGTAGGTATGTTGTTGTAGCAGTAGGGGGATAAATGTCATAGTGCAGTCGAGTGAGGGAGTTTAGAGAACAAGTGACATTCTGTGTAGGCTACGAGACGTGGTGTTTTGGGTGGAGAAGTTGTAGTGAGGTCGTGGGAGTAGTAGAGTGTGAGATTCAGGAGCTTAGATATATGTTTCTCGATAATTGACTGGATATTTTCAAAATAGTTCAAAGTTGATGAAAATTTGTGACATTGTTCTCTTTAATCTTCCTGATGTGCTCCAAAATTTTTAAATGAATTCATTAAACGGTTACTGAATTATAACGATTTTAATTTTCACTGATTTTACACGTACTCTTATGGAAAGAGACGATTTTATCGAATAAAGCATCTGAAAAAATGTTGAAGAAATAGTACCAATTTTTTCAATTTGGGTAGATGAAAATATCTGTCGAGTTTCAATTGTTTTCTCTACGCCGTTTTAAAGAAATAAATTATAACTTGAGAAAATTGTAAATTCTGGGCATTTTCACTGCCAAAAGTTTAGCAAATAATGCTTGAGAAAGCATTTGTAAAGTGAAAAATACCTTCCTATGATTAAAAATAAGACTCCAACTGTCGTTCGAATTCCTTACATCTAGATTTACTATGCGTAAGACGTAGATATTCAAGTATTGGCCGAAAAGAGGCGAATCTTTGTGAATTTTTTTAAAAAATCGGAAACATATTTTTATAGAACTTTTTGCACTCAACCGACGAACATTTGGTAATTTATTTAAAGTATTAACGGAGGGAATTTCTGCAATATTAACTTTAATAATTTGTCTATCTAACTTTAATATAAGTCTCCTATGCCAATACCATTCGGTGCAGTCAATTACGTTCTTCATGAAATTCTGTTTAAAATGTTCATAAAGGATAAAACTTTCAGAATCAGTAAAAACTCGATTTTGTCCACCACCCCATTTTATTTAACGTCACATAACATACTTTTGGAGCCTCAGTACTCACCACCCTGGGTGCACCAAGGTGTATTAGTACATTTTGAGTCTATGGTACCCTGAATGTCACAAATCCCGTCTGCTGTCTTTCACTCTCAAGACTGTCCCTTTTCATACCACTTAACTAAGCTTCCAGCAGCACGATACATATATCTGTTCTTATTAATATATCACATTACTGATAAGTGAAACCTCGGTTAAACATTTCCCATTTTATCCTGCGCAAGTAACGACACAATTCCCAGAGTGAACGCCATTTAAATCCTTCTACCCACCTAACCATTTCAACATTTCAACCTTCAACCTTCATACCTTGGATTCCTAAGAGCCTTTCCACACGGGATGCTTCATTCGCATCGTTTTCTTATCTCCTTGTATCCTTTTCCAACCACCAGCTGTTCTGCCAATTGAATATAATCAAGATACCACATAGTCGCGGGCCATAGAAACGTCTCGCGCGAAAAGGCCCCAAGATCGTCGCCTAGCCTGAATCCATGAATCACGAAGCACACATTGGAAAACGGGGCCGTAATAAAGCGAGGAATCGTTCCAGCGGCGCGATTAACCGCGGCCGTATCTCAAAATTTAGACCCCGATTGCAAGGGACGCGTTCTCGAGCTTTTTCCAGCAACCGCGTCTCGGGGGTAGAATAAAATTTAACGCGTGACCATTAAGTTAGAATTAAAGGTGCGCCAACGGGCTCCCATCGTCGTCTCCCCTTGCATATGTATTGCAGCAGCGAATCTTTATGTGTGCGCGCAGCGTATAAGCTACAAAGATACCGTGGTCGCGAGTCATAAATAAAATGGTACGATTCCGAAGATATTAAGGTGCTTATCTTGCGCGTGAAACAGAGATCTCGCGGCGAGCGCATGCACGAGAGAAAACATTGAAACAATTCTAAGGAGCGCGCGACACGTGGTTGGAGTGGATTAGAAATAATTTTTGGCATATATTTCAATAACATTGGTCATAAACTTTGGTATAATTGGATAATAAAATTAATGGTTATGGAAGTAGTACTTAGGATTTGATGGTGAATTTACGTTAAAAATTTTCGAGAATAATGTGCGAGAAAAGTCTTCTTTTTTTACAAGGGTGGCTTATTTTTTATTTATGGTTTTATTACAGATTTTAATTTGAACGAGCCACTCGGGGATATTGTTTACTAGGCGATGTAAATTTCACGTTAATGCCATTGTATTTCTAAAACGATTTAAAGGAAAAGTGCTATTTGCAAACTGTACGGTAAATAATGTCTGTCCTATGTTCCCCTCCTGATAACAGAGTAAATAAATTACGGGCGTTCACGCAAACATGTGTTATGTAATCGTACGATATTATCTAATCGTTAGATTTAATCGTGGAAACGTGTTATTGACCCGGAATAATTATCTTCGCATTATGGTACAGGGCTGTGAATATTCATTGTGTCTTCGCTGCTGGGAGGCGAAAGTTGGACTTTCTGTTTCGGTGGCCTTGCTCGCGCATTTTTCCATTCGCTCGACCTACGGTTCTGGAGAACTTCGTGAGTGAACAAATCCATATCCGAAATTTAGACTGACATTTATTCCAGTAGCACAATAAAATCAGTATAATGTCTCTTTGATCCTGAAATTCCACGAGTTTCCACCCCCAGTAACTTTAACCCTTTAGCTGCAAACGGTGTAGGTATAGCTAGTTCTGAACATAAAAATATCTTCTGCATTTCTCCTCTTCTACTTCGTATCACAATGGCTAACTTAAATCTAAACGTAAGTGCAAAGAAACACTTAATACTGAATTTTCATTTAGCACACATCCCAATGTTTAAACAAGCTTAAACAAGGTTTTCTTCTGTATTTCTTCTATTTTTCTTATCACAATAACCAACTTGAAACAAACCACAACTGAAGGGTAGAATTGATTAAAACCCCCATTCTAAATTATTCCCAACTGTTTGCTCGTCGAAGGTAAGAAGGTAAAGTGCGCAAAGAGAATCGAAGTGCGCAATGTTTTGGTCCCAATTGGCGATACTTTCGCCGACTGTCAGTTACGGCGGGCGAAGCGGATTGGTGGGGCGCGCGCTGGTAAGAGCGAGAAGATGCGTGCGTGAAATTGGGGTGCGCGGACGGGGCTCAGGAACGCGGCGACTCGAACCGCTTTCGATTCTATTCTAAGTTGACCTATAGAACGTTTTCTTCCCTCCTGCGCGTAGTCGAAACTCGGCCTCGGGACCCCGCCGACGGTCGGCTCTGTTTTCTGGGTGGTCGAAATACGACTGTAATAAATTCAAATGGCCGCTCGAACGTACACGGAAGGAAAGAGAGGCCGATCGGAGATCTGGATGTTCTCCGTTTCGTCCCTTCTGCGCAGCATCCACGTGCTCGTCAGACATCCGGCTGCTGATCCGCGATATTCCATTGGATTACGAAATATCCACTTCCCCCGCTCGATTTTAATTGCAACGATCGAACAGTCCTCAATTGCAAGGAGTTTTTTCAATTGATGTTCGGTTACAAGTCAGGAGTGGTGGGATATTTTGGGATGAGGTTGGATGAAGATTAATTTGGGTATGTGAATCATCTGAGATCGTTAAGTGGGATTGTAAGACTGCATGTATTGGAGAAAGTTTCTGTTGTTTAGAGAAAGATTAGACAAGGAGCGTTGGTGATCAATACTGTAAGACGAAATGGATATTATCAGATATAACAACGCATTTTTTTAATAAGTATGAAACAGAAAAATTAGTTTTTGATTGTGAGAGAAATTTTATTTTATACACACATGATAAAGTTATTCATATTTTTTTTGTCAAAATACATATCACCCACATTTTTGTAACAGTCTAAAAGTAACTGATATTTACGACTTTTTTGGAAAAAGATATTGTTAATATTGGATTAAACTCCTTTGAGAAATAAAGAGGCATCTTTAAACTTGTAGAAAATATTATTCTTAAATCGACGCTTTTTATTATTTATTAATTATTGTTGGAATCTCGTCAAAAACAATACATGTAGCACCAGTCACTTGGAGTTAGATAGTTTACGCTGGGATTGACTCTAATTTAAAGAAAACAAATTTAAAATTGGAAAAGTTATAACGTGTTTGAAAGAAAAATACCTTTTTTCCTTCGACAAATTTACTTTATATCGATGAAAAAAAGTATTACGAATAAAAACAAGAATTAAAATTTTATGGTCTGTCCCACCGCAAACTAACTTTAAGAAATGTTTCTTGTTTTTGCAATCAGATGACTGTTACAGTTGTTACACGTCACAGTAACATCATCTAAGAGGTTAATAAGATTCCACAATAATTAAAAAATAATAAGACGGATCGACATAAAAAAAATTACTGTAAGTTTAAATACACTCCTTATATACCAAAAGAATTTAATCCAACATCAACAATAGTTATTTCAAAGAAATTTATAAACATCAGTTCATTTTTGAGGCTGTTAACTAATATAAGTACATAAAATGTTGCTAATAGACAATTACTCAGCTCTAAAATCACGCCAGTATTCTATCTAAAATCTAAACAGTCTACTCAGCGTACAGAAGAATTGAAGAATAGTAGTTCCCCGGAGAACACTACCACAGTTCCCAGACAGAATTCTGCTTATTGAATCTAATCTCCCCGAAACTCACACAGCAAGACAATCCCAGTAAGCCGCTAATTGAGGATTATTCGTAAAGATTGCAGCTGACCCGCGAAACAGTGGTTCGCGTTTATCAAAAAGGAGGCAGCAGATCGTGGCAAAACCGATACCGCGGCTTTTCGTACGCGTCCGCGGGGCTTGGTCTACAGAAAGTCGCGATAAGCGCGAGGTCCGAGTGGAATTTCACCGAAATTCTTCTGCGCCGTTGATATCGGTCGAGCCCTAATTAATGACAGTATGATACTGTGACTGCTATCGGCACTGTCTTCTTTATCTACCGCAGACTGTCCCAACTGGTTAGGGATGGAATCTTAATGCGAGATATTCACCTTGTATCCCGAATGTCGGCTTCCTCATTCCGCACGGGGGATTCGTTAAACGAGGGGTCGTGGACACGGCGTGATGAAATCAGGATCGTGAGAAAGCGTGACGACACCACGAGGAGGGGCAAAGCTGCTCCTAAAAAGTTGCAAATCAATTCAACCAAATCAGTTTAACCAAAACTGGTTAAACAATTAAGTGGTTTCGGCGCACCGGTTCGGTCAGTTAACAATTTTAAAGCTAATTTGCAATTTTAAATTTTATAATTTTCCGACGTTTCGGTCTGCGGTTTAGACCTTTCTCAAGGAAAGATTTCAAAAAGTATTGCGTTCGCTTTAAAGTCACACGTTTGGTAGCTTAAAGTGGTAATTAAAGGGACTACTTACCAATCAAATCGCTCGCAGATCAAATATTTCTTTGCCAATTAATTACAAGGAGATGAATACAAATTGTGACTACTAATTTTGGGTAATGTTTATTAATACTATAAACTGTAGCAATTTTCTTTTATAATATATGTATATATATATATATATATATATATATATATATGTATATGACAGCGCAACAGTTGTCTGATGTGTAAGCGGTATTCTGTGGTTTTCCCCTGATTGTGAAAAAGTCGAGGTTCGGATCGACTTGAAAGTTTTGCCGCATGTTCAAAATATACTATTCTTTTCTGGAGTGTGCCTCAGCATTGAAGTGTAAAAGATCTAGTTTCTGAGATAAAAATCGCTATTGTAATAAGTTTGGATTCATTTTTTTCGGAGGTCCCCTCCGAAATTGCAGATTGTAGGAAAAACATATTCCAAGGGAACAATTGTATCTTTATTTTCAAGCTCAATATCAGGACAAAACTGTAGACAGTTTTTCTAAAACACTGTCTAATCAACCTCGTATGGGGACATTTGTAAAATAGATATGTCGTAAAAAAATATCATTTTACTCTACGTGAGAGTATTAAACACTGTGTGAAAGGAAAAGTTTGTACTTGCTTTCTTCTGCTTGGAATAAATTCACAAAAACTTATTTACAAAGGGAAATTGTATTAAAATTCTATATTATAAAGTACAAATAATTAAATATAATATAATTCTACACAATAACAATTTTTTTTTAATTTTGGCACTTGAAGTGTTTTCCACAAGAACTCTTGAATTATTTGTGCATATTTCCCCGAATCGGAATTAGCTTACAGTTAGTTCACCACAAATACAGAACGCTTACGTCTACAAATGGTCGTAGATATTATGCGCCCACGATTCTCCATTTGCAACAATGATTTCGCGTTCCCTTTTGCATTGCAGGGGACACGCATTGTTGAATCGGATAACATGGGAACCGTTTCAGTAATGAACAGGTTACATTGTGATACGCCGTCGAGATGAACTGTCGCTGATAATTGCAACGCGTAACATCTATTATTGAACGTAATTAAGTTGCAAAAACATGGCAGGAACACTGCAACCTCGGTTCGAGCGGTTAAAAAGCATCACGTGATGGCGGGTGTGATAAACTCGCGGCTCGCCATGTCTCTTTTTTTCATACGTAATTACAACTTTTAATTAAGAGTAATTATAGTAACTGCCGGGGATTAAGTCGCGCGCAATTACGAGTGAAATTCAATAATATCGCCGTTTCAGGAGTGCAGCGAGTGCGTCGTTTCCGATAACATGATAATATCTGCTCCTTGGCAACTGCAACGCGACGTGTTGTGCAGCTTTTGTTTCAGAAAAATTTCAGCCGTTTATAATAACTGTTACATATTAATTCGAACGTATTACGAATAAATTCCGTAATAGCTGTCTTTCGAGAACTAACGGGAAAGATGGACAAACAGTTTTCAGACCAAAGTTACTTCCTTTAATTAGGACTATCATTTGGTGACTTACACTTCTCACAGTTTGTGAGTTATAACTAGGGTTTCTACCTCTCCTGATTTTGAACCAAATCTCCGGGCTCTAGTTTTACTGGACAAATCACCGGGTTGTAGAAAAAAATTAGATAATAAGAAATTGTGGTATTATACAATGGTATGAATTTTATATACAATAAAAGTTATTAATTAAAAAGCAGATACTTTTAATTTCTGAATTGTTTGAGCTTAAAAGAATTGCACCTCTGTTTTCCGAATATTCGAAAACAAAACTTTTCTTTTTGATTTTCCATCTCTGAGTTGGAATGTGTGGCACCTGGAAATAGGAGAATTTTCGGGGGTCAATTTCACTCCCTTAAGCGTACTAGGCAGTCGAAAAATCGATTTTTTTATTGCATTTTCCAAAAGTACTATCCTTTCTGAATAAAATGCCGCTTGGTTTATAGTAAAATTCGCAAAATTATGGATTTGACAGCTAAAAACGTCAAGCGGCAACCAATAGCGTCGTCTTTGCCCAGAAACTTTAAACCCTTTTTTCTCGAATATTTTTTTCTCTTCGTTTTTCCCTGATTGCGAACGAATGGAGGTTCAGATGGACTTGAAAAAATTGCAGGATGTGTACAATATGTGCCATTTGGACGCAAACCTCTGATATGGTCCGTAAGAATTCGACATTTTCATAAAAAAATTAAGAAATCACCGGATTTTGGTAAAGCACAAACAAGAACGAATTTTTCTCGGAAAAATCGCCGTTTTTCACCCGCCAATAGCATAATTTTGATTTGATTATTGTTTTCATAGGTTTGCGCTGAAACTATGAATCCAACAAACAAGAATCTCACCTTTGAAATCGGATTACGTTAGATTTTAAGACTGATATTAAGGCAAAACGACGGAAAACCGTTAAAATGTTTACCTGCGTGCAGCGCCATTTTTAAATCACATATATATTTCTTACCACTTATTTCTCAATCTGTATAGTAGTAATAACCATTTGGTAAACGGATACACCTGGATGTGCTTTCATTTTTTACAAATAAATAAAGGACAGAGTCTCTTCCTCACGAAAAACGATTTCGGTAGCAAAAAATTGCGCAATACGTATTTAACTAACTATATTTCATAATTTCATAATTTTTTGAATTTCCGGGTTGAGGATCTTCCCTTGTTAGTGGAGTTAAAGAATCGATAACACGACCGGGTTAAAAACAACCCGAGGAACGTAACAGGTCCAACATTATCTTTTACAATCACTCGACTAAGAAGCCTACAATACCACGAATTTCAACGATCAACTACCATATTTCAAACAACCCTCTAGCCGCAATTTCTCTGACACTCGAACCTGCCCCGTAACCCCCTTTCAACCATATCTGGTCCACCGTGTCACGCACGCACCAAGCATTCTCGTTCGACGATCGAAAGTGAAGTTTCCCCGAAGAGCCAGCCCTGGGTTCCCCGGCCCCCGAAACCCACCCCCCTAGACGGGCCCAGTCGGCGTCGATTTGAAATTTTATTTCCTCATTTGTATAACGAGATTTCGGTCGGGTGACACGCAAAAGCGGAACGCTAATTGGATTACGCTGTTTAACCCGGCTGCATTTTGTTAAAGGACGCCTGTTAGAATTTCAAATCGCCCGGAGGACGGCCCCCCCCCCCCTCTCTCTCCCCCCCGTCCCACTGCCCGACCGAGATATGGGTGCTCTCTATTGTTTCGGGCCGGGTAGAAGTTGGCATGGAACATAAGTCGGCGGAGTCCGCCGTCTCGGACGGCCGTGCTTCATGAATTCGTGCGGTGCGGCCATACATTATTCATGGCGCCATGAATTATCGAATCCTCGGGGACCCTGCGCCCTCTTCCTCCCCGCCTTTTGCTCCCCGCAAACGAGTGTCCCTCGCCGAGTCAGTCGATCGGTGTGACGTGACATTTGTTAGGCTCACCTAGATCCTCACCTGAGGCCCCCGCCGCTATTTCGGCCGCTATTGTTCATCCCCCCCCCCCCCCCGGGCCCCTAGGCAGCATCCTCCGCGGCGCACCCTGCGCCATCCACCCGCGGAATTTCGAATGGCCACGCAAGGGGCGCGAGTATATTCAGTGTGTACGCGCCTCGGTTCATTAAACGGGTCCATTGAAGCCGGCGGCCTGCCTGGTTTTCAATGCACTCGAGGTTCATTGAGTCACCGTGTCGAAGAATCTGACAATGAGCTCTCTGCTTGGCACCGGCCGAGGACAGGAGAGACCGGAGCACCGCGACTTTACGAGATTGTGATATGGGGGACGTTTGGAAGAGTTACTGGCGATTATGAGTGTGTGCTGTGGGTTATTAGCACCCAGTGTGACTTGTTGGACGGCGTTGGCTGTGGTGTTGCAAGCGTTATCACTGTGCAGAGCTGTTGTAATTCTTAGGTGGTGGATTTGTTGGCAGTTGCTGGCGAATGGGGGGTCCGTTTTTTACTTGTACCATCGTTTCGTCTATAGAATTATCAAAGGAGGGTTTGATGTTAGATTTTAAGCAGATTGTGATCTAAGATTTCTGTTTTCTTAAGGGCTCAGAAACTATAAAACTGTTTTTGTTTGATAGGTAGGTAGTGCATTTAGGTCTGTCTCTGAATTTTGGCGTTAAAAAATATTTATTAATAACAAAGTTATTTACAATATCCTAGATATCTTGTTGGGAAGAGGGGTTTGCGGTGATCAATTACTCCGAAGTTAGTAAAACCGAAAATTCAGTAAAAGAGTCTAGCAGGGTAAGTATGTGCAAACGGCCCCCACGCCGATTCCAGGAGTTGTTATTTTTTAAACAATGCTCCTAGCCTGAAAAACCATTGTGTAAAGTTTTAGATCGCTACCCCCCCGTTTAAGGGTAATACAGGGGTAAACACCCTTAGCGTTATTATTTTTTATCTCGGGTACTACTAAAGATATTTGAATGAAAAAAAAGGCAATATAGCTACTTACTAACTGTACTTCGTGTATTTTTTTCTAAATTTCAAATCTAGTATTAACCCTTCGTTGACACACCTCCTTTTTCAATCAACTTTGACACACCTGGGTGGCTCACACCCAGAGCAATTTTTGAACGAGTGCCATTTTCATCCAAAGAATCCAATTATTATGAAAAAAATCATGGATCAATTTCAAGGTCTCTATAATGTATTCCAATAATTTATTTATTGAAATTTCATCACAGTTTTTGTAAAATAATTCTACATTACCACATGTCGAGAAAAAACGAAGAAAATCTTAAAAAAATTGTAACTTTTACAAATGTCAATATTAAAAGCTAAAAATCTACAGAGTTGATGTTCGGATATAATATTTTAGGAGAAAAAATAATTTGTAAGTCGACTTTGAGAAAAAGGTATTTATTTTGCATATAAAAGGTTCAGAGAGTCAAAATCGGCTTATGGGTGGTTCACACCCAGAGAGTCAACGAAGGGTTAAGGGTGGAAAAAAAAAATTAATTTTTTGGGGGTGGTTTTTCTAAACAACCCTTTGAGTGACAACCTCCAAAAAAATAAAAAATAATGCTCTATTATCGAACTATTATATAAAAAATTCTGAAGATCGTCGAGATGGTGGAACATAGTTAAATAATTTAAAGAAGATCATTATATTTTAAATACGAGGGGTTTTGTGACGAGAAAGAGTACTTGTCGCGAGCCTAAGCACGTGTCATTTAAATGCGAATGGAAGTAACGATTGCGCTTCGTTTGGGAGATCGAAGTGTGACGACGAAGGTAGCTGTGGAACAACACGCATGCCCTAAATACGAATATTTCCCAGATATTAATAAGGTCTAGCAGGGTAAACATGGGCAAAGGGCCCCCATGCCGATTCTTGGAGTTGTTATTTTTTAAGCAATGCTCCTAGCCTGTAACACCATTATGTAAAGTTTTAGATCGCTACCTCCCTCCCCCCTCCCGTTTACGGGTAATAATGGGGTAAACGCCCTTATCGTTATTTTTTTCTCGGTTACTACTTAAGATATTTCAATGAAACAAAAGCGACAATATAGCTACATATTAGCTGTAATTCATATATTTTTTCCGAATTGTAAATCAATTATTACGGGTAGAAAAAAATTAATTATTTTTGGGTGTGGTTTTTGCAAACAACCCAATGAGTGACAACCCCTTGTCGTGATAATCGCTTATTTGTTTCAACCTATCGAAGGTATATGCAATCCGTACTTCGCCAGGTGTATTTTGCTGTCTTTCTAATTATATAAACGCTGATAACTTGTAATCTATTAAAGCTAAAGCACTCAAATAATTTTTATCGTAATATTCATGATTCTCTCCATTAGTAAACTTGCAAGCAAATAAATCTCGATAAAACAGCAAAAACCACACCCAAAAAATAATTAATTTTTTTCTACCCGTAATAATTGATTTACAATTCGGAAAAAAATATATGATTTACAGCTAATATGTAGCTATTTTGTCGATTATGTTTCATTGAAATATCTTAAGTAGTAAACGAGAAAAAAATAACGTTAAGGGCGTTTACCCCCTAATTACCCGTAAACGGGAGGGGGGGTACCGATCTAAAACTTTACATAATGGTGTTTCAGGCTAGGAGCATTGCTTAAAAAATAACAACTCCAAGAATCGGCATGGGGGCCCTTTGCCCATGCTTACCCTGTTAGACCTTATTAATATCTGGGAAATATTCGTATTTAGGGCATACGTGTTGTGCCACAGCTACCTTCACCGTCACACTTCGATCTCCCAAACGAAGCGCAATCGTTACTTCCATTCGCATTTAAATGACACGTGCTTAGGCTCGCGACAAGTACTCTTTCTCGTCACAAAACCCCTCGTATTTAAAATATAATGATCTTCTTTAAATTATTTAACTATGTTCCACCATCTCGACGATCTTCAGAATTTTTTATATAATAGTTCGATAATAGAGCATTATTTTTTATTTTTTTGGAGGTTGTCACTCAAAGGGTTGTTTAGAAAAACCACCCCCAAAAAATTAATTTTTTTTTCCACCCTTAATACTAGATTTGAAATTTAGAAAAAAATACACGAAGTACAGTTAGTAAGTAGCTATATTGCCTTTTTTTTTCATTCAAATATCTTTAGTAGTACCCGAGATAAAAAATAATAACGCTAAGGGTGTTTACCCCTGTATTACCCTTAAACGGTGGGGTAGCGATCTAAAACTTTACACAATGGTTTTTCAAGCTAGGAGCATTGTTTAAAAAATAACAACTCCTGGAATCGGCGTGGGGGCCGTTTGCACATACTTACCCTGCTAGACTCTTTAGTTAATATATTCAATTATCTAGTCCTTGGACGAAGGCTTTTTCGAAATATGGATTTAGCACAAAATGGCAAATATTCAAACGTAAAATGTCGATTTTCGGTCACAATCCCATATAATTTTCGTAGATTATAAAAAAAGCAACAGAAAGAAAAATCATTTGCGGCGCAAGCTCCTCTAGAACATTGTGATTAATAAATACTTTCTAACCCCAAAATTCAGAGACGTAGCTAAATGTACAAACTTTCAAACAAAAAAAAGTTTTTGAAGAAAGTTTTTCACTTGGGAACTCCTCACTTGGGGCTTAAAAAACAAAGTCTAAAGCAAAGCGAGTAAAAGGAAATGTTGCAAGTTAATTGAGTTACAATACTCATCTCCGTTTTCTGTCCAGCATAACTATCCCACGTGTAACCTTGGTGGAACATTAAGCTTTGACACAGCATGGGCGAGAACAGAGGAATTTACATAATCTAGTTCGGGACGCTACCAACCTGCTCGACTTCCTGCATGCCTATCAAACTTCGAATTGAAATGAAGTCTGAAAGAGTGTCGAGATCGAGCAAAGTAATGCTGCGTCAGCGAACGATCACTTTCGCAGCCTTAACAATTGGGTTTTCAAAATACTTTAGCAGAGTACCATAGTAAATTTACTCGAATTGTAATCGAGAATTCTTTAAGCATAGTGATGACTAGATTCAAAGTTCCATGTACCATCTACTGTGACTATACACTACTATCAAACGACTGGCAACAGAAGATGTCCCATGACCTCCTTCCCTTCCCACTCCCTCCTCGTATATTCCTCCCACAAACGTCACTATTGCTCGGTACATCGAGCAACCCGGTAGCAACCTGATACATTTAGCTTCTCATTTCCATCGTTCAAGTGTAATGATTCATCTCTGCGAAACCTATAACAACAATCATTGTCAAACTTAAATACGAAGATCTATGACTTTTTATCGATCTTTCGTTTCAGTCAAAGTCAACTTACAAGGGAAGATCCCGAACCCGGAAATTCAAAAAATTCTGAAACTTTGTGGATATGTAGGGGATTTCCTCCTGATTACAACGCAATTTTTTTTGCTGCCCAAAATCACTCTAAGGGGGTGAAATTAACCCCCGAAAATTCGGCTATTTTTCGATTACTCGCGAACTGTAAGAGATAGAAAAAAAATCTCGAGACGAAAGTTACTTCTTTTAATTAGATCTATCAAATAGTAAACATTATTAATATTTTTGTTTATAACTTTTTTCTAATTGTTTAAACAATTGATTTAACTTTTACTATTTGATAGATCTAATTAAAAGAAGTAACTTTCGTCTCGAGATTTTTTTCTATCTCTTACAGTTCGCGAGTTATAACAGAAAATCGAAAAATAGCTGAATTTTCGGGGGTTAATTTCACCCCCTTACAGTGATTTCGGGCAGCAAAAAAAATTGCGTTGTAATCAGGAGGAAATCCCCTACATATCCACAAAGTTTCAGAATTTTTTGAATTTCCGGGTTCGGGATCTTCCCTTGTTAGTGTTGTAAAAATGAGCTTCGAGCCGTGAGCTTCAAGTGTTCGAGTCGCGGCTCAAACCCTAAAGGCTCGAAGCTTGTAGCCTTGAAAGCTCGAGCAGTCGTAGCATGACAGCTAGCTCGAGTCTTTAAGGTTAAGGTTTAAAGCCTTGAAGACTCGAGCTTTATACAACACTAAAGTCAACAGAGCCTCGAATGAAACTCTCTGTTTTCCCGTTCGCTGCTTTTTGCAATGCGCCAAGTTTTTTTCCCCAGCAATCCGCACGTACATTTTATCGGTACGCAGAGCACTCGCCACCGTGAGAATTTAATTTATTCCCCCGTGTTTAAACGGTCGCGCCAATCTGTCGATTATAGGAGCGGGGCACACGCTGCGTGCTCGCGTGACTTGTACAATGTCGGCCGTGTCAACGGGGACAAGTGCGAAAATTCGATCCACGAATTCAGTCGAACTTGTCCGCGTGGAACACCTTGCCGTCATCGCCACTTCTTGGCGACGTCATTCTTGAATAAATTACGCGAAATCGCGGTGTCTCGATACCTGTGCTCCTTATTTTTAGATGTGGCTGAAGGAAGGAGGGATATTTTTGCAAAGATAACTTATCGAATCTGCTCACCCCTGATTTTGGTACTAAATCGAATATCTGAGTGTAATTTTTTAATTTTTAGACGTTATCTTATAATTGAGGGGCTCACAAAGCGGAAAATACGCACATGCCACGATACTATAATGTTTGCAGGAAAACATGTTTTAGGAAAAATTATTTTCCCATAGTACTAAATTGTAACTATTTTAACTGCTAATTGAATTAGATGGTGAATTACAAATTTCATGTTCTTTGACACCTTTTATTATATCTTACTCTGAATAAAGTGAATAAACCATTGATTCATCAGCTCCTGTTATTTTGATGTTTTCAATCAGTTTAGAATATTATATTTCCACATATGTTTAGTAAATAAGAAAACATAATGCATGAAATGACACTAGTGCTCAGGGTATAAGTGCAATAACTGTACGAGTAGATATTATTATGTTGTAGCTCAACTATACTACAAATTTTCTTGAATATGTTCACATTCTTATCTCTATTCACTTCCACTACTCCCAATGATTAAAAAAATGGGCCTTTCCACTGAGCCCCTGAATTACTGTGTCATCGAACTTTTCCGTACTGCGTCGACGATCGATATTGTTAGGTACAAGTAAAATATTTATAACAGTATTAACACTTGCAACTGTGGGACTGTAATTATAGTGGGCAGTAGAAGAGATGAATGATTTTTTGAAACAGTCTTTGGTTCGTCTGGTGATTGAAAGTGAAGCAAGGTTAAGGATTTTCAAGCGTGTTAATCGAAACTGCAAATCACTGGTTACCAATTTCAGTGACACGAGGATTGGTGTATTATCTAATTACAGGAAATTGATGGCAATGAAATTACTTGCCACGGGATCGATCGAAGTTGCAAATCATTGAATATGAATTTCACCGAGAATTACGAGGGCAATCGATAACTGACAAGTCGGTCAGATTTCGAACACTTATTATCTAATTAATGAATACTAATAGCATATCGTTATTTATCATCAGTATTAATCAAAATTGCAAATCACTGAATGCTAATTTCAGTGCGATAATTACAGGTGACATTGATTATTTATGAGATCTTCAGGTTTCGATGAATATTCTTTAACGAACGTACGCTAGTATTAAACTTACTTGTCATTGCATTAATCAAAGGTGCAAATCATTTCAGTCACACTTGCAAGGGCTATCAATTATTCACGAATATAAATATACATAATATTCAAGACTGTGACCATGATGGTAAAAGTAGCACAAATTTTTTTTAACTGTTTCAACGAAAGCACTTATATTAAAGAACACTTTTTATCTCACAAAATAATAGTAAGCATAATTATTTCGGTTTTTGTATTTTTTTTAATAATGATGTAGTAAAAGGTATGATTATACGCAATAATCTGTAACCACAATACTATCGATTCCACAATTACTGTAAAATCGATACGAGAATGGTTCCAGAACCGTTTTGGAACCGCAACCGAAATCGATACAGTCAGAAATTTCGGCTCCTTATAACAGTTATTCAAAATATCGGTTCTTCATAACTGTTTGGTGAGGAACCGTTATATAACAGTTTGCAACAGTTATTTCTAGAACCGTTTCAACCCCCGCAGTCAAAAGTCACATTCAAAGCAGTGAGTAATTTATTTTCAAAAGTATAAAAATACAATTGTTTTCCTCAACGCTTAATAAGTACACCACTTAATTGTTCCATCTTAAGAAAAATTAACCCTAAATCAAGAAAATCATTTTCAATATCAAAAATCAAAAACCTGCTACATAGATATTTGTTGTTTCTTAGAATATGAAACACAGAAAAAAGTTTCATAGTTTACGTCACGTCACTAGTACATTAGAACCTATGGACTCCTATCATACTGTCAAACATCTTTACATTGACACTCGTTACTCTACACACGCACAAATGAAACAAATCAACCTGTCAATCAGAGACCAAGGTCTAGTACATACTGTCGACATTCTGACGAGCGACAGTTTACGCGATATCGATTCATCGACTCCAAAAAATGGTCAAACTATTGACCTAAACACTTCAGTCACGGAAAATTGATAGTATGACATTCAATCGACTAACTAATTTGCAAATAATCAAAACGAGCCTCGTCCATAATCTCAGTCTTCGTATCCATCAACTGCTCATGGACTCGAGAAAATAGTGAGACTGCCGACAGTCCTCGACGTGACTAAACAGTTTAGTCTGCGGAAAGTCGACAGTATGCGCCGGGGTCTAAAGGGCACTTACTCGATCGTACGAGCGCCGGTCGTACCTCGACGTTCCTTTTCCACTGCCACCCGTGGGAATCTCGCGAATTTGGAGGAGCCAGAAGGAGATCGCGTGACCCGGAATCCGGCGGGCAGAAAGCAATGAACTTTTGCGAAGCAAAGTTTGCACGTTCAGGTACAGCGGGCCAGTCCCCATTTGTCTTTTGGCTCGGCTGCGACCGGTGCACGACGTATATTTAGTCGCCGACTATTTTCGGCACACTCTCTAGGCCCATTACTATCCCGCTAGACGTTTGTCATAGACATGGGAGATAGGAACCCGTGAATTGTGCGAACGGATGAGTAGAGAGTGAACGTCTGCCAGCGGCGACGAGGGAACTCGTTGTGTCACATTTCCAATCGACCGCACTTATGTAAGAGGGCGACTGCGGAGGGTCGCTGGAGACATGGAAAATCGAGCGGGATTTTCGGGATTAATTGAAATTAGTTCAATTAAAGTAGGGCGCATTCCGATACCACCCTAAATATCAAACTACTTGTATTAGTTCAATTAGCATGACTTCTTGGATAATATAATATGATATAGCAGACCTCAGTTTACTCTGCTTGTTACTATTTGTGCTACTCAACTTCTTACTTGCTTCTTATGTTGCTTATTTCGATTTGCACACTTCACTTATTATTTATTATTATAATGGTTTGGTTGTTTTACTATTACTTTTAGTTAGTTTTAATTCAGTTTAGGTTAATCTGCATTGCTTTACTTTATTTTTAGTTTAGTTTGGTTTTCGTTTATATTTTACATTGTTACTTACAAGTATTATGTTTTGGCATATTATTCAGAGTTATATAAAAAACAAGACAAGGATTCTAGATCCTAACAATATCAGGGTTTAATCCAAAATCCAAAAATTAATTCTAAGGTGCGTATGAATGAAATTGTGGGGTAATTTATTGTCTGTAGAACATGTGGTCAACCTACCAGCCATCCAAGTGTTAAGGTATCGAAAAATAGTTACAGAAGAACTGCTTATAATCCTACGGAAGGACTACTAGTAATGAGATTTGTTCCTACTAAATTATTAACTATTATTGATTAAGGGGTTAGATTACTCTAGCGTAGCGCAATTTGTAAGTGGCGGTAAAAAAATGTAAATAACCGATTAATACGAAACTTTGTACTTTATTTAACGATCCGCTTTATTTTTTAATTTTTTAATGGTTTTGCGAAACATAAGCAATAAATAGACTCATTTTTCGTCGAAATTCGAACCCTAAATTTGAAATACCCGGCATTTTGTTAATTTTTACAAACATTGAAATGTTTGATCGTCAATGCTTAATAAATGTAATAGCAAGGATAACTGTAAATTTTCAAAGCAATTAATCAAATAAAACTCGAGCAATCCTGCACACCGTTTTGAAAAAGTGTTCCGGAAAATGGCGTCGTACGGACTTAGTTATAAACATTTTTTAAATACTGTAGCGGTTTTTTTTAATACTTAATCTAGTTAAATAAAGTACAAAGTTTCGTATTAATCGGTTGTTTACATTTTTTTTACTGCCACTTACAAATTGCGCTACGCTAGAGTAACCTAACCCCTTAAATTGATACTCCTTTAGAGGTGCATGTATTGAAGTATTTCTAAATGAAATGTTGGCAAAGAATTTCCAAAAATTTTGGAGACATAATCATTATGATTCGTATATCCTGGACGACTTAATACAACAAGAACACTAAAGGAAGCCTTCAACCCTTAACCAGTGGCGTGGAGTCTGGAATACTCTTGCAGAATAATTTTTCCTACATTTTCCTTCTTTTCATTCGACCTTGTTTTACAATATGTCGTGCCATGAAGATAACTTTCCGTGGTCTCGAACAAAAAATGCAAAACTATCTTTTCAAATATGTAATAAAGTCACTAATAACTGCAGTATATGTTAACCCTTTAAGGCCCAGACACCTTTCCCGGTGGAAAAAAAATTATTTCTTGCGATCAGTTAACTGAAAAATGGTTCCAATACTTGCACTTCATCGTTGTTTTCCCAAAAAAGCCAGTCGAAATATTATTTTCTAGATGTGATGTATACGTCACACTGGGCGTATACGGAGTAAAATATGGCTCAATATTTAAAATACAAAGTTTGTGTTTTAGATACATGTTTAATAATTATAGTGTACAAATGAAAAGAAGAATACATACTTTTTTTTATCTTATACTATAAAGAAAAGTTATCGTATGTTGTGTGTAAATGAATTTGAGCTTGACAATGTCAAATTAAGAGGAGTCTGCGAGACCCCACGTCACAAAGTGGGACATCATCGGTTAAGGGTTAAGTGTAATGATACAATTACAATTCTAAGAATTCAAGTACCTTAGTCTAAATACAATAGAGTCTTTGAAATCGTACCTGTGGATTACTAGGTATACATATAAGTTTTGCTGGTTCTTCGATTCAGAAAGAGTCACTTCATGATTCTACCATTATTACCACGGTTGTTAACATTATTACCATCAACGAAGGAATATTTCACTTTGAAACGCGATGCCAAGTAATTTCTGGAAATATCGCGAACACTCGCACTTCTCTGAAAGTCCCATTACTTATAAGTGCCATTGAGTTTCCTCGTGCAAGCAGTTTATGGGGCGTGCTTTTTGTTCGGCTTTTGTCGTTCAGCATCGTTTTCCTCGCATTCGTGGAATCCCACGGTGCATTCTTGTGCAAATCAGCGTGCCGTACGTGCGTTTTCGGATGTCATTTACGTGAAATTTTCCGGCGTTTCTTCCGTATCGTTCTTACGCCTCCGCTCGAAAACCCAACGACTCGCCATATCGAATTTTAGGATTTTTCATGACCATCGAGCGTGCTCGGTATCGTAAGCGTTTCCTCTATGCGCTCTTTTACGCGACCACGCACAATATTCAAAGGGTACAGCGGGCAAAATGGCGTGAAGTCTCCTTTACTAGCAACGCTTTGTGCTTTTTAAGCATCACTAACAATACAAATGCTAGAATCGGGAGGCATTGAAATTTTGAGCACGAGCTTCGAGTTGCGAGAAGTAATGTGTGAAACGTGACTTTCGAGTGCCCTGTTCATCACCGTCAATTTTCAATTTGCTGCTTCTCAAATGATTAATCGCACTACTTTTCGAATACCAGGTACAGAATATTAGAAATTCATGAGAGCATTCGTAGCTTGAAATTAATTAAATATGTAATTTGGTTTGTGTTCTGATTTCTAAAATACTGTACAATTGATAATAATCTGTAAGAATGTACTTAAATTTAGGTACGATAATTTACTTGTTACGTTTCGTGATGAAGATCTAGCCTCTTATGGTATTGAGCCACAGTGAAATCGTAACTTTTATCTGACAGCTGTTTTTTAATATCTTTGTTTATTATTGTTCTTATTTTCTGCTTCAATGTTCAAAGTTTGACTTACATATAGGGGAGAGGTGCCATAAAAGGGACAGGTCTTAAAAGGGACAAATTGAATTGCCAAAATTCTAAACGCATTACATATGCAAGTTATTTTCCTGTTTATAATAACACTAGTGTCCAGTTATTTGACGTAAACTTCACTGCGGTCTCACTTGCAACAGAGTAGTAATCCGCGGTTGATGTTTTTCGGCAGTAAAAGTAAAATTTTCGTTGATTTTCTGTGTCGTTTTCTGAGAACAAGATATATAAAAACTGTTGAACTATTATATCATTAAAACATCCTGTATTCAACTGAAAGGAAAATACTTAGTAAGTAAGCTTAAATTGATTGTTTTCTTTATTTTGAGGTTATATTATGTTTAACTCAGTTATAGTCTTAAATGGGACAACCGTTTCATGGCTGTCCCTTCCATACACATGTACTGCTGGACACCTGCCTATTTTAGTACAATTAGCCTCATTTTTGTTCAAGTAGGACTTAATTTTAAACTATTTTATTATTTAAATATTATTTTATTATTTATTTTATTATTTTATAGATTTTTTATATACTTATATTTACCAGTAGTGGGTATTCCTATGTTGAACTTAGTTTGTAAGACATAAATTTTATAAAAAATGTTCCTTTACAACTAAAAAAGCTGCTAAAGCTTTAACGATAAGTCACACTATAAAAACAGTCAAAAATATTGATGATTTATGTTACAAAGAGTAAATTTTTTCATAGATTCCATTGTTTTGAATCATTAAGATTTACAATTATAATTGTAATACTTAATAAGCTTATTTTTATTAACGTGTCCCTTTTATGACTTATGCTGTCCCATTTAAAACCACCTAGTCGTAAAAGGGACATTTGCTACTTATTTGAAAATCGAAGATTTTTGTTATTTTCTATTATAATTGATGAGTTTTTATTACAGGGGAAACCGGGGCTAAAAGTTCCGGGGGTAAGTTGTTCCGAACGGTTCTATCTTCAAAATGAAAATAGATTTGTACTTTAAATTATTTTTCCGTGTGACTTGATTCCGAACTCGGAACTTTTAGCCCCGGTCTCCCGTACAAAGCTGTTTTCATTTTGAAGATAGAACCGTCGGAACAACTTACCCCCCGGAACTTTTAGCCCCGGTCTCCCCTACTTTTCTTGAAGGGGAATAAACATGCTTTCTATTGATATACTTGTTTTTTAAATTCCTATAACGACATTGTCAGAAATGGACGCTGAACAAAAGTGTCCCTTTTATAGCACCTCTCCCCTACCCTACCGAAATCATTCACGTCTGAGCGAGTAGGGAATCGATATGAACTGATGTTCATATTGAAATCATCACAGCTCAGCATTGCGCAAATTTCTCATGATTCAGCTAATTTCTTCAAAATCCTTCACAGCTATTTTCCAATAGTCTCCAGAATTTCAAAAACTAGGTACACAAGTCTCTAGAGACATATGTAAATACTAACCAGACCTTCTTGAACACTCGTTCAAGACGTACGCAACATCTACATGAATATTAACTTTTATCCGAACCCCATACACGTTCTCCCAGTTCCTCTGCCACCAGATGGCTATCAGGACTTAATCACCAGACAAACAAGCTCCGCAGAAAGAATTCGAAAGAAATCACACATACGATCCCCGCTTAACCCCCCCAGCGATGCTACACCCCGCGAACGCGAGGGATTACCAACGAATTGACACTAAAATCCGTAACAAGCGAAATTACTACGCCTAAACCCGAGTTCAACATCGCCATGCGCTGCACGCCGACCAGCCCCCGTAGATGCCACGCGAAAAACGAGGAGCTCGCGTCAGAATTTAATCGCTCCCGTAGCCTGAAAGCAGCCTCGATTAATCACAAACGCGCGCGTCCGTTATTTTTTTCTTCTTCTCCGTTTTCTCTATCGCGACAAAAAGGGGAGAGAAACGAAACCGCGTGCAGCGTTACAGCCCCGGGGGGAGGGCAGGCCAGGGTTTTCCTCGGAACGATAAAGACTCGTTCCGCGGTGGTAAAAAAGAAGCCCCGCGAACGGACCAGAATAAACGCGTCTGGATCGCGCGTCAGTGTCCGCGCGAGGAGCGTCGAAATAAAAGGGGACACTCGCGCGCCGCGCCGGTATCAAACTGGTTTCACTTTCTTCTGGCCGTGTGAACTACGCGGTCAGATGATATCGGCCCGGTGTACCTGCTTATCGGAGATCCGTATCTCCCTCTGTCTGGCCCGTTGGAAAAAAAAAAAAAAAGAAAAAGAAGAAGGAATCCGCCGAGGGAGTGGACCGGGGCAGCACACCGGCATGCATCGTCACACCGGATCTCGGTCGCCCCATTAAAACGCCACGGCCCCAATAATGCCCGCCGTCGGACCTATCAGCGAGGATATATTAAAAATAAATAATTAAACGGCCGCTGGTGGTCATTTATTACGAAGATTAAGCCGTACGTCGTCCCCCTGGCGGACCTAGCCTGGACCTCACCCCCGTGACGAGTCGGGGCAGCTCGGGACCGACGACCACCACCGGCGAACTCTTCCTCTCGACCGGGCCCACGCATGGGACGCCTTTTTCAATTTACATAGACGCACGATAACTTATTCCCCCGTGACCGTAGATAAATTCAATCGCGTTTCCTCTTATTGACGGAACGCACGCTTACGCCGCGTCGCGACGTCGGAGGAAGAGAGGGGAGCGCCACGATAAGCGAAGTCTCGCTTCTTGGTCCGCCTAACGAGCGATGGGCGTGCATGGAATTAGGGAGAGACGATGTGGATCTCGGAAAGAGCGATCCTGAGGGAACTCGAGCCTTTCGCTGGTTATACACCTTCGGAGGCTGGTGTCTCGTAATGCGTGAGTATCAATTTTTTTTTTAGGGAAACCTCGAAATAGGAGGATAACGATTATGGTTATTTGTAACCGGTTTGGCGGTGAGAGGACGATGCCGAGCACACGTCGCGTGCGGGAGGTCTTTGCGCGTGTTTGGTGAGTAGGTTTGACGAACGGCTATAGTGCGTCTGTGTCAGCTGTAGCATCTAAAGAGTTAAACTCTTGTATTGGTATTGGTAACAGTGGGGGCTTGTCGATATGCACGGTAGTCGAAGTGTCTTATCGCAAGGCTAATGTGTGCTCGAATGAATGAAGTAGCGGAGCTTGTGATTCGTGATGAGGACACTTATGATTCATAAGTTACGATCGAAAGATGTGGCATGTGAGAATGGAGTCGTTCTACCCCACACCTAAACCAGTGACTTTTGGTAACTTTTCGTTTTCTGTATCTAGTGCAGCAAGTGTAATTCCTTTTATTTTAAAAGTTATTTATAAATTTAATTTCGACCGTACTAATTAATATATATGATTTCGGAGCACTGATTCGGTCAATTTAAAACAATGAAAACAAGCTATTTTGCAATAATGATTATATAATCTTCCGACGTTTCGATCTTGGTTTAGATCATCCTCAGGAGAGTTTAGAAAAAATATAAAATACTGCGCTTTTGTTATTAAATTCAGTCACAGTGCTCTGGGATTACGCGTGACCCGAGAGTCGGTTTTATTTTGTTGATATAGATACCTTTTATTTTGATTATTCGATTTTATTACTGGAATATGACAATTTTTAATGTCGCAAGATTGACTACAATGAATACACTAAATGCAGTTTGTGTTGGAAATTTGTCTGAGAGGAGGACGTCGCGCAGCGAAAATATATTCTACAGTTTATCCACGTACCAATCATTGCATTCCCAATTGATTTCCACACCTACCACTACATTTCTCGCCATTTATTTTTCTTCGCCACACAGTAGATCGTCGAAAGCTAAAAATAAAACTGTATACGTGCTTTTTTGCACGCATGTAGCACGCTCAGTTTGATTAGGCAACGTCAGGCTGGGGATAGTCATTGTGTAACGTATTAATAAATGAATATTAGTCAGCGTATTAACCTAGTAAATGTTTTCCTACTATTTGCGGCATAGGACACTGCTGGATACAAAATACAAAATGACCAAAAATACTCTACAAGCAAATACTTTTCAAGTTGCAATTTAGTCCTCTAATTTTACGTCGAATTTTAAATAATTAAGACTTCATTTTGCGGATGCAATGAATCAGAAACTTCTCTATGCATGCACATACATAGAATTATTTTGCAAATAGTCAAATCTAGAAGAGAATTCTGAATTTTAAATTAGAAGATTGAATCTAGGAGAAATCGTTAATAAAAAAGATCGGTAGCGTTCGAAAAATTGATATTTCTTAGAATTTGTGGACATTTTCTCCATGAGCACACTTTCTCTCCAATGTTGCGACGGAAGGAGATTGTCATCGATAACCCTGACACTCGCTCCGATCGACCCTCGTGGTCGAACATAAATTACGTTTGGACACTGAATGCCGCAGGATTTTTTACTACATCCCACCGAAAGGGGTAGATAATTACGGATGGTAATTAAATAATTATTTACGTAATAGAACTGGAAAACTGATAAAATGTCACTAAACGCCACCTAATGAAAAAGGGTACTTATCTACCAATTCTGAATCTAGAAACCTGATTTCAACACCGAATGATCAAAACTCTTCCACGATTCAATAACAGCGATTTAGGTTTTCAGAATCAAATACTTAAAACTAAAAATAATTTGAAACATTTTTGAATGATCTTGAGTCATCACACATTTTCCTTGTCTTAACCGAAGGCTAACAAACCATTCTGAATCGTAATTACCTGCCTCGTTTTTATTAAAATAAATGGCAACTTCACACGATATTTTCCTTAAAACTTCAGACACAGATAATAATTTAATAAAGCAATATATATGTATCTGAAATTCCAAACGTGTCCGTGCTACGGAGCACAAATTAACGGACTGTCGGCCTCTATAATCAAGGATATAAGATAGAGACGCTTTTAAGGGACGAATGAAATTAGTTTTCACCTGGGGCACAAATTAGCCCCGACATTGTTAACCGGCGTGGATTTAATTAGAATACGTGGCCGAGAGGGAAGTAATTAGCCTCGCTAATAAGTTTCCGCGTCACATCGACACGATAAGGGCAACTGGTCGGTCGAAAACGATCGCAACCGTCGTCGTTAAGGAGCCCAGGTAGATTTGTCCGTTCGTCGGGAAATAGACGGCGGCGATGCTCGTATTCACGAGCTTCGTAGCCAATTAGGAACAAAAACGTCTAAACGCGGCTCACGGTTAGAAAGGAGCGTTCATTGACATCGAATTTTATCTGTGTCGGAGTTGGTTCAGTGATAACGGCTCATCTACATTACAAACGATGGAGTTCCGCGTGGTGATAATGACGCGATATCCGAGTCGAGAGGGGGGGACGGGGAACAGCGAGAGAGAAAACGGAAAAAAATTAAATAATTCATTGCGGGAATGTTTGGGGTACACGTCCCTATTAGGGCCGTTCTCTTTGTACTATAAAAATTTCCACAGGGACACAGGGCGCGCCATGAATATTCCTTTATGGACCCCACCGTCGTTTCATTTGCATCGTTAACGATTAACATTCTTCCTTATTTCGGTCATTTAGTTTTCATTAATCCACCCGCTAAGACACGCCGCGAAGCCGACTGTCCCCTGGGGTAATGTAGTTATAAAACGAGATCAGCTCTTTACTCCAGTTGTGCCCTCATTATTCGTCACTTTTTTCGGATCATCGACAGTTTCCTGCTTTTTTGGAGAATTTTACGTTCGTGGTTTCCTCGAATTTAATTCTTAACGGCTCGGCACGGACTTTGTGACTATTTTTGGTTTACGTTTTATATATTATAGTAATGTCCCATGAATTATAATAATACTGCTTGAGTCTCAATTTCGGAATGAGTTAATAATAATAATTTATTTGTGAACGTAGAGAAAGATTTCCTGCGGACTTTCAGTTTTATATTTTACGTTTTACTGTTTATTTTGCGTGTGGGTAATACCAATTTTGTAATTTTAGCCATTTTGTGTGGCGTTTCTTTTTATACTAATTTCATTAGATCGTGGCATCGTTTTGTACACGTTCTAAATGTTCAGGCAATAAATTTTAGCAATTTAATTTAATGACAATTTCTCTGCTGACCAACACTAAAAAACGGGCAGCGTAATGTCAAGTTCGCGAAGCCTGTAAAATCGTGAAATTAACGGTACCGTTAAGCGCTTAATTCCCCGACCGAACGCCAGAGAACGCGATTGCAAGGCGGTCAAGGTCACGAAGGTCGCTGACGTAAGGGCAAATTTCATGGGCAGATGGCTGTTTATAAGATTCTTTCACCCACGCGTTTCCTTGCCAATGCGATGCGCAGAGTGGCCTAAACGTTATGCGGCAATTTACGGAAATTATACAGGGTAAGGTCTGGCCGTTCTACGAGTACCTAGGAAACTTCAGCTGCTATCAAGATAATAGTTGTTTACGCGGTGGGAATTGAAAATTAATGGAACGTTGGAGGAGTTAATGGATCGGAATGTCTGAATATTTAACAAAACTGTGATAAAATTGTAACTTAATTCGAAGCCTCTTTCTTTTTCGTTTTAAAGCTGTGATTAAGAGGGACAATAAGATAAAGTAGTTTATGATTTATTAAAATTTAATTACGGCGATAGACAGAGAAAAGTGGATGATACAGTGAGATCATCAATTGGCCACAAAACGGCTCAATTATCACTCCGACGATGACGAAATTGAACTGAATTTTATCGGTGAAGGAAATGCATAAATGGAGGATGATTATGAGTCATAAAACTGATTGTGAGTATAAGATGTCTATTGTATAAAAATTGATACTGTACAGGTGGACAAGATTCTTTAGTGTGGTAGGAGAATGAAACGTCTATTCTATAGAACACATATCGCGAGAATTAGAATTTACATAAAAAGAAAAATAAAAAATTATATCGCACAGAAATTAATGCAGATCAGTCCAAACTCCAAGTATCGTTTAAAGTAAACATGTTTATTACGTATTCTATTATTACGTTACTTTTCGATAAAAATTGTTAATTGAGCTGCGGGCGATAGCGACGCTAATACAAATTCAGAATCTTTTCACCTGCGCCACGAACGTACCTTTTTTGTTCAGTTGCCATATTGACTGTGTAAAAAAAAAACAAATAAATCAAATTAAAAATATTCTTTTAAATTCTTTTTGTATAATATAAGAATAGCTTAATAAATATCAAAAAAGATTTATTTCATTATATGAGCCGTTTATTTTGAAAGTGGCCTAACTCCATTTACACTTAAATCAAGATATTTACTGTTATATTATATTATATTATATTTGTTTTAAAGATATGTCAAATAAATTCAGTATTGTTTTTTTCAATTTGAAGCATCTTAAATTATGTAGAATGGACTTGGGCACCTTCAAATTTTATAATGAATCTGGTTGTTAATTTTGAAAGTGGCCTAACTCCATTCTTGATAAGAAAATGCATATTATTCACTTAATAATTGCCACTATTTTAATAGGAACTATAAATTTAACACCCTTAGATACACTTAAGCAGTATGACCCATTAGTATCCTATACGTATATTTTTAAATTCATTGAAACGCAAACCCGTAAATATCTCGATTTGAAGATAAATGGACTTAGGCCACTTTAAAAATAAACGGCTCATATATTGTATATCCTGAGAAAAAAATCTTTAAAAATAGCTTCATTTTCGCCTGATCAAAGTAGAATGATCCCTTAACTAATTTTTGTCATTTTGAGGGTTGGTAGCTTTCCGCATAACTAGGCCCAATTAAACATTAACAACCTTAAAATCCCGCAAAAATGATTACCCCCTCAAAATCAGAAACCTCTTCTTCTTAATATCAAAGACAAACGTCATCGCCATCATATTCCCTCCGAAAAGTACTCCACAAATTTTCTCACACGTGCGCCCACACGCCTCGCATGCACACTCACGCCTTACCGAGCCGCGCGTATTTCGAAACCATACACAAGCGCTATCAAAGACCGCTTCCTAATCTAAACAATTTCTCTTAATCGCCCCTGTGAGCAGGAAGCCGTGTCGCGATGAAGTCGTTGGCTTCAACTAGACAAGCAGCCACGCGGAAGAATGTTTCTATGTTAATTAACCCTGGTCGCATATCACGGCGGAATCTCCTATCCTCCATTTTCGCTCGTCAAATGATATTTATAAATGTTCACGGTGGACGTCCGTTCACCTTAATGACTATTATAATCAAGGAAAGGGGGCAGGGGTAATCAGGGACGGTCGCGCGCGGTGCACGCGCGCAACACTGCACACATGTGCGCGGTTGTCGCAAGCACGCGCGCTCGCACATACGCCAACGGGGACGTGGCACGTAAGAATAACCTGTTGCTCGCTCGTAACTGACAAGGGATTCCTCTCCTACGGCGGAATCAAAGCCGTAAAGGAAACGCCTTCCGTGAAACGCCTCCGCCGGTTCAACGATTACACGATGCCGATCGCCGCGCGATTCCGGCTTTATAATTTCCGCGAGAAACATCTGCCCCGTTGATTGGGGAAAGAGGGGGCGCATCCACGCGCGGCTTTTCCAACTTAATTCGACGCGATCGAAGTCGATTTTAATTTAGCGGCGGCTTAGCCGCGCTATGCACACAGCCCAATGTTTTTTACTCCGTTATAATTCTATAGCGCATAGGTAGTTCTGATGTAGGAAGCGATGGATGATTCGTCTAGGTGATACATCGATCGTGTTAAGCGGAATGAAGAACGGAGGAGGTGGAGCTTCTGATGATCTTGGTTAAATAGTCTGCGGTGAGGCCACTTATCTGTGGAATTGTGATTCGCGATTTCTGAAGTAATTATCGTGGTAGGTTAATGCTTAAGTTGAAGGGGCGTATCTGCAATTTGCGATTAAATTGAGTTACTGGTAGCACAAAAATAGTTTACCTATTTGTATATTAAATAAGAAAATTGACATGTTGATGGAACATTTTTCTATATAATATAAAAATTAACATTTCTACATTTGCTGTAACTATTCTATTATAACATTGCATCTGTTGCGAATGCACTACAAAATGCATAAAAATTTTGTCCTTATCTTTCTTTAATAAAGGGTGTCCCAAAAGTCACGCAAGATTTGAATTTTGCCCCATTTGTGCGGTGAAGTGCTGTCAACGAAAAAAAAAACAGCGTGACAACTGAAAGTTCAGGGTTATTAAAAATGGAGGACTATACGAGAGGACAACGTGTTTTGAAGGACGGCCAGAATGGTTAAGATCACTAATGGATCCAGTCTCTCTAAATTTTTTAATTAGTCTCTTCACAGTTGATGAAGTTAAATCATTATGCCGACCATATTTTGTACGAAAATTGCGAACTGTACGTGCCAAACCTTCATTATTTTTAAAATATTGCTCAACAATGAAAACGCGCTGTGCTTTCGTATAGCCCTCCATTTTTAATAACCCTGAACTGTCAGTTGTCACGCTGTTTTTTTTTCGTTGACAGCACTTTACTGCACAAATGGCGCAAAATTCAAATCTTGCGTGACTTTTGGGACACCCTTTACATGTTAAATAGCTGACATTATATATAAATAGCACAAAAAAGTTAACGTTTTACCACATCTGAACTTACATTAACACTGCATTCAATGCATTCTATTTTGTTGGCAGCTATAACAGTTGTTGGCAGCTGTCATTATTCACTAGGGAAAAAAATATGGCGCTGGCTCACGATTCCCCGACTTCCCCCGTATTTTTATTTTTTTAATAAACCTTTTTAAATTTGGTTTAGGTATCCTATTATAGCATTGCATCGTTTGTGATTGTATTACAAGTGTGAAAATACGTAAAGAAAAATCCTTTTCCTTTTAAATAGATGTTAAGTAGATGCCAATGTTCCCCCAGTTTGCGGTATGTAACATCGATGCTTCATTTTGAGCATTTCTATCGAAGTTTACTTTGGAGTTTATGAAATATTTTACGGGTTTGTCACAAATATTTAGTTATCTTTTTATCTCGATTTAATATTTAAACTAATCTGATTTATATAAAATACCGATGGCATAACACAATATACTAAAATTCATTTATCTCAGAACTACTTTTTAATCAGATACGCCCTTTCGAATTAACACGGCAGAATGTTAGTTTTTTAAAGAAGTTCCTGCAAAAACTTCCATCGGCTCAGAGGTCGGTGAACTGGCAATGAGTTATTTAGGTAAACCAGAAATTATTCTTGATTGCTTCTTTACCATTTTTGAGTAGTCCATTCTAACAGAATTAGGGGGAATAGGAAAACAAATTTGATAACACAAAGGTCGTCAGTTCACCGTAAAAAGTAGATACCGATTCGCGCGTACCATTGAGAAAACGGAAGAGACTTGCGTCGGGTAAAACCTTCTAGCATCCAGCTTGGAAAGATCTTGGGATGATTAATCGCATCAAAGCGGGGAAGATTTATCGCGATTAATTACAGTTGGCACATTTGGCGTTTTGCGAAATCGTGGGCAATTTGTCAAGCTTAGATACCCTTTCTTCGGCGCCGCAATTAAAAACGCACGTAATAAACCATAAGATTATGTCACTAGTCTCAAAAGATTAATGATTGGGTGAATTGATAAATGACTGCCGGAATTTGACATACTTAGAAAGTCTGTGTATTCAAAATCGACGTGTGAAATTTCTCGAAAAGTCTTGAAGAAAAATGAAGGTTCGGGTAACTGAACATTCCGCAGAATATTTTCCGATAAAAAATCATGTATTTTTTTCAATTGTGGCACTTACAGTTTTGCCTAGGAGGACTCTTCAACCACTCTTTATTACAAAAATGTTGATAAGTTGGGCATAGTAAATGTTCATCTAGAGAAATTTTACGAACCTGTACAGAATGTCTGTGTCATTGAAGCGAAAATAATAGCGCCCTTCGAAATAACGATCTGTCGAATATGTTTCGACGTTCGAACAGTGGGGACCGCATCTGTCGAAAGCATTCAGGGAATTTCGTTGACGGACGAAGAATGAGCAACAATTGGCCACGTTTCGCCGACAAAAATCGATTGCGAACGGGCCGCGAAGAAATCTGATATCCGTGAAAGAAGAACGACCGGAGCTACGGGGGTAGGGCGAAAGGTTTTCTGGCCCATTTCCGAATTAGCCCGTCGTGTTTTCGGAACAACGTCGGCTCCGTTTCGGCCATTGTCTCTCTGGTTAACGACCGTTTTACACGACCGACGATTCGGTCGATCCATCGACCATTGTTTGCGGTTTTCCTGGCTGGTCCCGCTGCCGCATTATTACCCGCGCTACATCTGCTGGCGCCGAATCCTATGCAGCGCAGCTGGGCCAGTCTCGAGTTTCCATTTTACACGTTTACTCCGCAACCACGAATCCAGAAAACAGATCCAGAATCGGGGGTGTATGGGGGATGAAATTGTTTTTGACGGATTGGATTCTTTTCGATTTCATCAAAATATTTCGAAAGAAAATTTCCCTGCCTGAATAAGACAATTTTCTTATTTTGTCATTTTTATTTTATTTATTATTCTTCGAGTAGTTTCAGATCCAAGAATAATGTACTTTAGGTTAGAACAATTAGGAAGCAAGGTGTGCGAAATATTGGCGGATAAGTGTCCGTCTTTTTATTAAAACCACAATTCTCTTACAGAATCCACTTTTCTCTCAACCAGAAAAAGTCACTCAGCAACATCGAGGTTCATTCGAAATACATACTCTTCCTATACCCGTTACCAGCTAACGTGTGAGGAAACAAACGAGCGGAGCCCCACTTCCACCCCAATAAATTATTCCCCTGGCGAAGCTAATTGTCCTCTGCCGGCCAATCGCGGCGTTCTCAGGAATCTTCGTTAACACTGCGTAATCCACGGAAAGCGAAAGGCTGCTAGGCGTCCACCCTAATCACGCTTGATCACCGGTGTTCCCATTGGTCACTCCCCCAGAACAAAAGGGGACAAGTCCCCGGCAATCAGCGACCGATTAACGGGACACGATGGCCGATTAATAAATTCCAGTGTCCAGTTAACGCCCGACAAATTACAAGCTGGGTATCATTTCGACGGTGACCATCGAAACGGCTGGGTGTGTACGTGACTTCTTCTGGGACTCGGTGCGAGGAGCATCGTGACGCTCGATTATTCTGGCATAAATCAGCTGGCTACCCTCACGGTGGCGGCAACCGCTGACTAATCACGACCTTACGAAGCGACGGTTCAATTTAATTGGCCATTCGTGGCCAGCCGCAGCGGCTTGATTAATCATTCGTAAAAATCTGGCCGCGCAAATTGTGATTAAACGGGGCCACGTCCCCGGCCAACGTTCTCGAACCTTTGTCGCGTGTTGCCCTCGCCAACGCGCGATTGTTAATTGCCGGAACGAAGTTCATTATCGATCGTCATTTGCATTCGGCTGATTCATCAAGCCACGCTCGCAGCGGCTCGATCTCCATTCGTGGCGCTTCCTTTGGTGCCCGGGACTCTGTGCAATTAGTAATAAGTTGATAGAATCGTTAACACGCTCGGCGGTGTGGGGGCCGCTGGTGTTTAACCCTCGCTAGACGGATGGCGGGTCAATTTTTACCCACGCTAAATATTCAACTCTATGTTATTCATTCTTAGCGGTACCTTGTGACTCATGGGTAGGGAATTCAAACCCGGGATCCCGACTGATTTTGGGATTCCATATTTATATTTTACAGTTGTTCATAAACTAATTTACGTTTTGAAAAATTCGCGAAATTCTCGGTATAAGTTATGACTTGATATATCAAATCCCGGGAGTTTTAGAATAAAAAAAAACAGCCGGGATCCCGGGATTGAATTCCCTACTGATGGGGTTACTTTTTACTTATTTATTTTCCTGTCTTATTCGTGCGGTAAAACACAGTTTTAATGCAAATTCTACCAAATTCGTTAGGTGATAACAAATATTTATTTAAAGAATGAAATCCAGTTGTCTTGACTTTTCTTTTCACAAAGCCCCTTCTTTGGGGGCTGCCAGGACTCCTTGTTCCTCCCCCCTCTGGGTGCGCCACTGGTAAAATATACTTTCATTTTTATTTCTCACTTAACTATAGAAATAATCATTGATTGGTCTTAATCTAGATTCTAGAGAATTGGTTCGCGATTTATAATGTATAGTTTTCGTGCGGTATTTAACGAACACGAAAAAGTGTCGCAATGTCACCCCAGCTTAGGGTACTTCTTGAAACGGATAAGGATTTTAAATCATACCAAGATCAGAATGTAATGTAAAAGATTAAGGGGGAGACCACTGTAACGGTCCGAAATGTAAGGTGTTTTCGGGAATTTATTTCAACCAAACAACGCAAGTAATTCAATATATTGCTTTGTATAGTTAATAGTGTACATATCGAAGGTTAAGAAAATTTTGTTTTCAATCAAATTCATAAATCAATCCGTTTCCTATTCGTCAAAATTTGCGCCGCCGCAAAATCGTTATATCCATCAAATCAAGGTAAACGTCACTCTAATTCTCATTATCGGAAAATCAGTTCCCTCTTCCCCAGAATTTTAGCATTCAAGTGTTTCCCTTTCCCCGCCATTCTAACGAAATAACGAAAGTCCGCATAATACGTAGAAACTTGACAACAAATCGAAAAAGTAGTCGATCGAGCAGTCACCCCGGTCGAGGTGTGAAATTCCAAGGTGGATCAGTCCGATGCTTCAACGGGGCAATCGGTCGGCTTTCCAGGAATGGAAAACAAAACGAAGATAAAGAAATGGCTCTATCGAGGCGGTTTGCCTCTTGTATGCATCGCTATTTCAATGTCATTATTGCTCCGAACTTGTTTCTCCGTTTTTATAGCCGGATACAACGCTGCCTAAGCAATAGCTCGTTTCTTCTGGTTTTATGAGACTTCGATGACTATCGACCCCTACCTTATATACCTGAACCTGTCCATAGAATCTGCTTCGGAACGAGAAAGCTGGGAACATCGCGGGTGACCGATTATCGTCATCTTATCTTCCCGTGGCATTGTTGTGGCGGCATTCTTGCACCGTGGAATTGCTCGAACCCCCCTCGACCATCTGACAATCGACTGTCGCTTCGACTCTTAAATCAGTCAACCGACAATCCCCCTATTTTTATTAGTTTCGTATATTACTCGTATCGATGGCTTTGTTACTTCCAGTTTAACGGACATTTTGAAGAAAGGGACAAAACTGTATAAGCTTCTATTAGGACTAATTAACCCTTCGTTCACACATCTCATTTTTCGATCAACTTTGATATACCTGGGTGACTCACACCCAGAATAATTTTTGAACGACTGTCATTCTCATCTAAAGAAACCAATCGTTATGAAAATAATCATGGGTCAATTTTGAACGTCTCTAGAATGTATTCCAATAGTCTTTTAATTGACATTTTATCACAGTTTGTGCAAAAAGTTCTAGAAGAAAATGGTTAAAAAATTGTAACTTCTACAAATTTCAATATTAGAAGCTAAAAATCTGCACAATTCTTCTTCAGATATAATATTTTCAGAGAAAAATAGTTTGTAAGTCGGGTTTTGAAAAAAGGTATTTATTTGGCATACTCATTGATATGTCTGGCTAGTAATAATGTTAATAATACGATACTTCTTCATGCTAATGGATAACTTAGCTATATTTGATATTTCATACGCTGTGCTGCACCATCAACGTTCGTTTTAAACAATATCCTTTAAAATAATTCAAGAGTCCTTGTATAAAACACTGCAAGTGCTAAAATTAAAAAAAAATTATTGAAAAATATTCTGCGTACCAATGGCAATATAATATAAAATTTGATTTTCAAAGATTCCTCGATTCCTCCCACGTGTACACAAACACGCTGTCTTTCGCTATCTTCTCCCCTCGTTAAAAATAACCACATCCGGAAACAACATCGCTAATACCTAATCTCCAAGAATTTCTAGCCAATAAACAACGGCAATCACCATCGATTAACACAAGTGCCCTTAGAAGCAGCCTCGAACACGAGGTACTTGAGAAGCAAGCACATATCGCAACCATTGCCTTTAATCTGATGCCTCACGCCACGTCCGAACGCAGTACGCTAAACACACCCGTTTCGAATGCCTCGGTCGACGTGGTCGCGATCAGTTACATACGTCCCTCAAGCCCTAATTAAGCGCATTCAGCTAGCTGCTCGGGAACGGCCCAGCGGACTGCCTTATCTATCGGCTACCAGGATGCACGTTTACGTCTTTCCCGAGGCGTGCAGGAACCGTTAAGCACGATGATCGGCGCGACCTAACAAAGACATCAACGGGGGAACACGGGAGGCGTACTCAACCCGCCCTAACTGTTCTCCCAAGCCAACGCGACGTAGCGAGGCAATTCAGCTCCTATTGTAAACTGTCAGCAAGTCATACACGTGGGCACGTGGTTTACGGCGCGTCACTGTAACAAGTGATTTGAGAATAGGCGATAACAATAAATACGGCCGTGTCTAAGAACGTTACTCGTCACGCGGGACCGTTTCATCTGGAGGTAAGCATATTGTTCCCTAGAGATATACTTCGCGAACAATGGTATAAATGAAAGGGTGGTGATTCCACATGGAAATGCAAGTTGAAGTATGGAATATAATTATTTTGTAGCTTGCTTCAGTTTCGAGAAGATTCGTTTTGAATTTTGGGATTGTAGAACTAGACCTACTTGGCTGAGATGACACTAGTTTGTTAAGGATGGAGGTGTAAGATAGGTGATATACTTGTCACAAGGGACCAAATTGTTTCGTGTGAAAAGGTCCTAAAGTTTCAGCAATAAGAACTTTTGATAAATGATTTAACGATGATATGGAAAGATTCACATTTTGGAGTGCAAGTAGTTTATACAGAATAGAATTGAGAGTTGGTGTTGAAAATAACTCTGTTACTTGTTCAGAATTATAGATTTCAAGTTAGCGATATTTTTTCGTAAATAATTCACTGTTTTCGGTATTGAAACCTTCGTGGCACCAGACCTGAAACTTGAGCCTAAAAATCCTTGACGTATCTTTTTAGGATTTCTTTAATGAACTCTGGCTGTTGTGAGTTTGGGTTTAAAGTCTATAAAACCGTGTCGAACGGTGATCATGTAAATTCAGAGAAAAAATTCTTGGCATTAGTGTTTCGAAAGGGGTTCTATAAGAGTCTATAAACTCGAAACAGTACCATAAATTTCAGACCGCAATTAGGTGTACCTGGTAACATTTCAAACACCGCTGTACCCGTCAATCTTAATCCATCAAACACGAGTATCCCATCATCAAAATTACGTGACAATTCGACCAGAAACCCAATCTAAGTGGATTAACGAAATCCCAATGGAACAGCTAACGTCTAGAATTTTTTATGTGCCCAGGACACTTTAGCAGATCTCCAAGTCAAACCAAACCTGTTGCGAACTCTACGACCGAATTAGGAAGACTTTATAGTGCTAGGATTATATGATGAAAAGTCAGAGAAGAGTTAGGGCATGTCTCACGTAGAATGTGAAGACTATTTACATATATTAACGGAGATCGTGAACTCAATAGAATAGCCAAGTTAGAGGAGCTATTCTAATGTAGGTACCCCTCTATCTACATTCTAATAATTCACGATTCTATAATTTCTACCCACATTTTGCTGTATGTAGCCATTGTTTTCGAGTCTCGCCATTGTCGTGAAGATGTCAAGAGTGGAATTTTTAATTGCAAATTGTATTTCAATAGCTATAGTAAATCCCTCCTCAACATCTCTTCTAGCAGTGGGGAAACTATTAAATTAAAAATGTCCCACTTGAACGACAAATAACGCCTATTTTTGCAATACCCCACTCTGTTTTATACTACTCATTCCTCTTTCATAACCTAATCCAGGTTAAGTAGGCGCTGACACTGAACTACCAAAAATTCGAAGAAAGTGTTTCCTTAATTTCGTAAGCCCGATGCCACCTGAGAGCAAGTCAGTGCGAATTCCAAAAGGAGGCAAGAAATTTATCGGGGAACGAGTTTCCGCCCACGCAGACAATTAGGCACGCGCGAATTAAAATCACGCCGGTCCGGGCGACGGAAATAATGTATCGAGTGGTAGGTGGCAAGCGCGTGTGGCCGTTCATAAAATAAAGAAGAAATCGGGGAACGGCGGCCGAGAGAGGGCCGGTGGTTGTCTCGTTGAACCCACGAACGGGCCATACATCATTTCTCAAATCTCCCTGCAAAACGGCCCGCTCGAAACTCGTGTACGAGTCCGAGTACGAAGTGTGCATCGTTTTGCACATAAATCAGGGCTCACCCCTCTCCCCGGCACAAAAGATCGCCCGCCGTCAGCGTAACCATGGCAAATCGTGACCATCGATTATTCCGATAATGTCATAATCCTGGGAACGAGTCGAAAGTATTTTGTGCGGTGAGAAGGTGTACGCTTCTCACGCGGGACCAAGGAGCCTTTGAGCTGCTCATTGAGGGTCTGAGAGTGTGAATGAATTCAGTAAGTACTTATGATCATTTTTTGGCATTGTTCCGTACCGTTTTATGTTGCGGTTTAGTTGGATTTTACGATTAGTGAGGATGTTGATGCAGTAGTTGCAGTTTCCAAGCTACTGTTATTATTAATTGAGTGTTTTGAGTGGCATCGATTTTAAATCTAGCTACTGTGTTCTTGTTGATGAGTACCTATTGTGGGATAATTATTTAGAAATATAAAGTTTGAAGATTTAATGCTTAAATTAGTGCTACTTTTTCAAAATTTCATATGATTGTTGAAGAAAAAGAAAATTGTGTTTCTAGTGGGACAGAAAAAATTTATTTAGGAAACATTTATTTAAAGAATAAAATCCAGTTTTCTTTTCTTTTTACGAAGCTTTTGAATTACTTCAGTCATGGTTACATTAATCTCTGTTTTCCTTTTTCTTTGTGGGTCCCAGGGCCTCTTGCCCCTTCCTCTGGGTGCGCCACTGTTCTATTTAAAAATAAACTAAGAGCAATTAAATATTGCACCTCCATAATTCCTTTCTGAGATGCGCATTTTATCTATCTGAACATTTTTGGTCCATTTCTGTCAGGCTTACTTCTAAATTCTTCAAACCCATGCTTTCCGCTTACATCCGATACAAAACTACATTCTACATCCCCAAGTGAAATTCACTTTCCACCACGCGAGAACAGAAATCGGGTCGAGCCAGTGACAGTTGATGCAAACTGATCCAGGGGAACCGTCGTTCAGCGAACTCGTTTCCCCACGGTTTCCTACGCCATCGAGAGTGTTTCACGCGGGCATGTCTATCGATAGGAACGGTCTGCCCGGTTAGTTGCGCGTCGATTAACGAAATCGATACGATCTTGTAAATTGCCGGCCATTTCTCAGCCCCTGCTTTCAATCGTTTCCCAAGGTTATGCGCACCGATAATTGTAAACATTGTCTAAAAGAGCGACGCAAACATCGCCGGCGCTAATCATATTCCCGGGAGCAGGTCCGTCTAAAAATAATACGCGAGCCAATAGTCGATCAGCGCGGTTACCACCTCGGCGTCGTTTGCGATCCAGTTTTTCCACGGTCACGATTTATGCGACGCGGTATCTGTCAAGATCCTCCTCTGACCAGCCGCCGAGATACATTCCTATCTAATGTGCACAGCGAATATACAGTTAGCCGTGAAACAACTTCTCGGTGGTGGCACGTTATAGCCGGCGAGCTCTCTGTTGCGTGCGCCTCGTTAAGCGTTTTTAACGAACACGGCGTTTAAGTAAATTGGAAATAATTAGAATCGGTCGGGTCGAAAATGTCTTATTTATCGGCGGTTAAATCTGTGATCGCTTTTTTTTTTACCCCGCCTGTCGTGTACCGTTACGCTCGCAGCCGATTTCGATCGTCTCGATCGTCGCGGCGCGGGCTTCTCGTCTTTCCCCGAGTGGTTAAACGGCGTCTCGGTGTGGAAGTTCGCTGTGAGTAATTGAGACGTGGCTCGAGTAGTGCGGCCAAATTGCGAACGGATGGATAAAGTGAGAGATCGAGGGCCTGACGTTTCATTTTCACTGACAAGGGAGTGGTCCAAGCTGTTCGTGCGAACGTGCGATAAGCGTTGCGGTATGGGTCCACGGTGAAATGCGGCAGACATGTGTAGTCAGGGTTTGAGGGGAGCTACGTATGCGGGACACTGGATTTTCAGGAAGGATCTTGAAGTTTGCCAACAGTGGATTTGTGTCGTTTGGTATCGAAACCATTTGTTTCTATGTTGGGTGTTGACTGAAGGGGTTGGGTGGATATCCCTTAATATGTAATAGGTGAAGTTGTATGTATATACCTGTATCAGGGTGTGATTAGATTGGACACCTTAGAAAGAAGAACTGTATGAAATCGTATAGGGTCTTAATTACTATTACTGGAATACGTGATATAGCAAACAACTGTAGTTATCATTTACACTTCAGTGTCACCATCTTCTATAAAACTTACTCAGCACCTCGTGTGTAATTTATGCCTAATTATAGAATTAGTTCTACACATTGCTTCAGTTATTATATCCTCTAGTCTATAATAATATTCTCTCGAAATTTAACTAAATATATTATTTATTTTTGGCAATTTTTCAGTTATGACGTGTAATATACGTGTGTAAAAAAATTATACAGATTTGAAAAATTCGCCAAGAATAGAAACAAAAACTTATCAGCTCGCTTGTGTTCTCTCTTTAATGTTAAGGCAAAGAAATAATTTTATAAACAGTTTTTTCGAATTCTCTTGAAGTTAGTAAAAATGGAGCTGCCCCCCTGTTGCCACAAGGTCCTCAAATATTAAACTAATTTTGCTTGTAATCTTATAGTCTTCTTTTGTCTCGCGACTGGTATTTCAAAGTTGAACGCCAAAATCTTCACATATCATCTTCAGACTATTCCGATTTCACCGGATTTGGACGCCCCGCGAAAATGTAACAAAGTTGCAAACCGGGTTTTTTTTCTCGCGAACAGGGTATTTTCATATCCAACATTGTTGCAAAAATTTTGTCCTTCGCAACTTTGTGCTTTTTTCGCGAGAAGCCAAATTTCGGTTTGCAACTTTGTGCGTTCTCGTTAGAAATCAAGCTTTGCAACTTTGTGCATTTTTCGCAGGAAGAAGGTTTTTTCAATGATAACACAGTTTTGCATAGTATTTTTCTCTTTATTTTCTTTAAAGCATGTTCAAAATATTACAAAAACGTGATACAATCATGTACAAATGATTATTTATGTAAGTATATATGTGTGTTTGAACATGCATTTACGGTATGCAAATTTGTGTAAGAACTGGTAGAGATCTTTTTTTTATCGGATTATATACTTGGCGCCTTTTTTGTACCTTTTTTTTTTAAAAAAAATAAGGGAAGCTTCGTTCCACCGAAATTTCGGCTATCCAAATATTTCGCGTATCTGCAATGCGGCCTGGTTGACAATCAAAAAGGGTCACGCAATAAACGCTGATTTACGGGGCGTATGAAAAGCCGGCAGACCACAGCTGATGGGACAAGGCGTCGCTTACTTACTTAAAGTCCTGTCCCTGAAGGCAAACGAGTCGCGTTATCGCGGGCCCCGACCGTGAAATCGAAGACGAGCAATTACTCCAGCACGGGCACGCCAATGCTCGCCTCGTTAATTAATGAAGAAACGTAAGAGACGCTGTTAATCGTCGCAGTCGATTCATCAAGTTGCTTCTCTAGCGAGGCGGCGAGAAACGGAGGCTGCAGCCGTCGGATTGCTGTCAGCACTTACATGTCACTGGATTGTCGATGTTCCCCCATTTAAGAGGATTTGTTATTTGTCATTATTCGTTACACGCGGGTCATACGCCAATGTAGAGAATATCGCGATGCTATTATGTAGCACCTAGCGCCGCAACTAATAAGAAGCTGAGGATTCGGTATGAAGAAATAAATCGAAAATATGAGGGAAAGATTTTTTTTATTAAAGATTCTGAATATTTGTGAGTAGTACGCGTGTGTTTAGGCCTGTATGGATTTAATAGATCTCGTTTTTAATCACTTTTCCCCATATTTGTGATTTATTAATATTGTCAGGGATTTATAATACTATAAATGGCACCTTAATTATATCATTGCAAATTCTCAAGCTCTATTGTCCTAAATTACCACCAATACACGTGAGTCCAGAAGTGGACAGATTCTGACATTTTCAAGCGGAAACATTCAATTTGATACCTATCTAATGAATTGCGCTTTCCCGTTGCACATATCGAATTAGTTAGCAGTTTAACAGTAACGGGATCGAATTGGCTAAACGTTCAGTCACTGTTATACGAATGCAGAGGACATTTTACTAAACGCCACCAACAGTGTAGGCATCGAAGTTCCAGTGGAAACGTTACATCCCGGGTTAGTACAAAATCCACTGAAAGTCCGTCCTGTTTGTACAACAATTACGGTTCCATGCATTTATATGATGGTCGTTAATGTCGATATATCAAAACGGGGCGAGAGTGGAAGTGACGAAGCCTGTAATCGAACGATTACTATCGGCTCGATTCGCTTAGCCCTTGGTCTTGTCCCATCGCTCGCGATATATAAACCGCGATTTTTGTCTCGCGGATCGGTTAACAGGAGGAAGATTTATCGTACTGCGAAACGAGTTATTCCTGGGCGCGAGCGAGAGAAATGGGGGTGAAGATTCCGAAGACAGATGGCCGGTCCGTAATTTTTAGCGGGCTCAAGGCTCCGCGAATGGTTTCTTCGTCTAACTTTTCAGCAATAGACGAAGGACTTAATTAATACATTGGTAAATGCAGGATGAAGTTATGACTTTGGTAGTTCAAGTTTTGTTGTTTGTAGTACTTGGTTTCTCCCGAAATTTAGATTTTGATTTTATATACAATTTTTATTAATTTATTTAATTTTTGTGAAAATAGTCACATTCGTCTGGATTAGCTGGGACACATTTCGTGATCCCAGAGTTTACCATTCGAAGGTTTTTAGGCGACAGGCAAACACACAAATACGTTTTACTTTATATATTAAGATGAAGTACTGAGGTTCTCACATAAAAAAATAATTAAAATACTTATCGCAATATCAATAAGTATACATATTTTACTACAAGTATACTTTAACTCTTTATGAAATTTAACATTCTTAGGATTTACTTAAAAAATGTATATACATATTTTGCTTCGTTGAATTATCTTACACTTATTGCTTTTCTCGTTTTACGATACCGAATAAATTGTTTTTGAGTTTCGAACGTCTACTCAAAAGTCACATCCCTCGTTAATAGTACCCCCGAAACTTGATTTTTTGAGTTCAAACTATTTTTGAAAATGGTCCAAAGAGCTTAAAATTTATTATATGAATTACGATTTACCTATATCTCACAACAGATCAAACGAGGAAATATTGTAAGTTATATGGTGCGAAAATTCGCCACGATTGGACAGTTTTCATTCGTAGTTTTATTTTGGCCGAGGAATCGGTGGTGATACCTAAATCATGAGGCGATCTTTTAGCAGGCGCCACGTAGCAGATGCACAGCAGCAACACGTGAAACACGGGGGACTGTTTATGTAAATTTAAGAATCGAGGGCCGAAAGGGGTCGTAGAGCACGCGGGTGAATATTGTATTGTGGGGGCAGTGCGGATGGGAATCTATAAAAATTCCAAACATCTTATTCCATCCTTGAAACGTGGATTTACGGTCCTGAAAGCCGGCAGGAGGTCTTGACGCCCTGCCAAGATTAATACACCGAAAAGACAAAAAGATCGATCGCGCCGCAGCTCGTTGTCCAGCAAGGGGCTCGGGGGAAATAAAGATACCGAAATTAGAATTCGAAGTCTTCGTCGAAACAACCGGGCAACGATTAATTGTAGTCCCCTTTGCGCGAATGCTGCTTGTAGCCTGTTGGGAAACGTCTCGTGAATCAGGCTTCAACGAACCTAGGTATGTAACTTTCGTTTCGCCCTCCGCAGTTTTGAAAATATTATTTTTCCTTCGCGGAATATTACTGCGTGGTTTAATTCTTTTCGTTTCACCACCATCAGAGGGTTCAATGTAATCTTTTCTTTTTGAATTTTGATCTTCCATGGTAGCAAAATGAGAAGTTTATTATTATATGATATTAAAGTTTATGTGATAATAAAGTTTATTTTAAAGAATCCTACAAATTTTATTCTTCCACCCGTGGTTTGGAACTACAACTTTTGTCCTTTCTGTTATATTTGCCTTTCGATTCTTTTTGTTTTACCGCCATAAAGGGGTTTAATGTACGTTTCTTTATTTTTGGATTTTGGTATTCTGTGCTGGCAGGATCTTAACGAAAAACGAAAAATATATTTGGCAGTTTCACCTACAGGAGTATCGTTTACACTACTCAAGTTGTCCTTAAGGGGAAGGGTCATTTGGATCGGGAATAAAATGAGTTTTGTTTCAGATTTTTTGTAAAAAAATTACTGTCACTATAAAACCAAACCGTTCAATAGGACAAAAAAAAACCAAACGGAATTTGAAGTATTATTAATATGCTATTAAGGTCAACGTAAAAAAAATTAAGGAAGATGTATCATTTAGACAAAAAGGAATGCATTTTCTGACGCTCTATTTCGAAGTTTATTGCAGTAAACAATTCTATTTTCAAAAATGCTGTTTATTTCTGAAGGTTGGTGTATTCCCGATCCAACTGACCCTCTCCCATTAAGTGCTTCGAGTTCTCAAGTATTTCCTACTATATTGTTTTGTTCAGATCCCCAAAATTACAAACTTTAACACATTCACCGTCATTTTCAGTAGCTCTATTCAATGCAATGTACCTTCTTAATTTAACCCACAAACATTGTAACAGAAATTCTCCAGGTCGTCTGACATCACATTTAAAAAAATTAGACCTCATTATTTTATCCACGTAAAATACCTACAATACAAAATTTGCTGCAAGGTGCCCATAGAAATTGAATAACAAGTGTGTTACTCTATTCATTCATTTCTGTACATTAGCTTTGCGACTATTATATTATATTGTATAGTCACCTGACGCCATCTTGCTTGACACTGGATCTATCACAATAAATTATAGTGTCACGAATATGCAACATTGATCGCAAACATATGAAACTCATTCCACACGGTGTTGGCATTTAATTGTCAAGTAAAAAATGATATCCTTCGATTAGTGCCGACGAAAACTTTCCAATGCTGTGCAGCGGTGGCGGCACCTTTGGTAACACAACACTATACAAACTCCAGCATTATCCTTGCCGCATTTACCCCGACTGTGTCCGAGGCGGTATCCCCGAGGCCCGCGGCTTCCGGATATTATACGACTGCCGAACTCCACGGAGCGTCGAATTTACATAAAAAGGTATACCCGTGTTTCACGATGTCGTTGTTCCTACAGGCGCCTTCCCAAAGAGTTATGCCCGCCGGTGGCCACTTAGCGGCACAAATTACTCGAGCAAAACGAACAGGAACCGGCGATTTATCACTGCGCAGCCCTTTACTGTACACCACGTACCGTTCCCCTTTCGGCTTTAAATTTCGTATCGTTACTCTTCGACCTCGCATTAGGCCCGTCGTTCGTACGTGTCCAGGATGAACTTCGGTCGACGAGGTAAAATCATGCGTTGCGGCGAACGCTCGCCAATCCATGGTAGTCGATCCTTTATCACGGTGTTCCGCTGCTCTTACAAGGATTTAACGTTGTATAGGCTAAGTAGAATGGGACGTGGCCATAAAGAGGACGTGTTACAGCGTTATAAAACGGGAACTGTACGTAGAAGACACTTGATGTATTCACGGAACATCGAATGCGGCGTGTTAAGGTGGCATGTATTACATGAGTAACTTCACGTTACATCGATCACTAATTTGAGGGCAGGAATTTCGATGAAATTGAAATGCAACGTGGTCCATGTGAAATTAGCGGGGGTTTAAATCATCAGTTTATAATATCTGGATAATAGTAGGATAATATCTGGTACAATTGCTATCAACCTTGCTACTAAATTGGTGTGGCCACTTGCCTGTGGTGACTCTTCCTCGCTTATAGGCTCCTAATGTTCAGGATTTTGATAAAATTTAATATTATGTAACCTTCGTCAAATTAGGGCTTTAAGGGGCTTTAAGGGCTTTAGGAATTGTTTTTACTGATACTATGAGGTTGACAATTATTTATTTTCTTCTTATGTGTAGAGCATGTATTAATGCATATATTGTATAAATACTGTACAAAAATATTAAAAAATGACCGAGTTATTTGTTCTCCCGCGAAGATCGTCCGCCGTTACACGCGTGACTAACCTAACAAATTATAACGAACAGGTTCGTCTGAAATCAAAAACCCGATGATTTTCGTGTTTCTTAATAAAATACCTACGATGTAGCATAGGGATTTGAGAGAAAAAAATTTATTGCACAAATGACAGCAAAGTGAGAAAAATAATACGTTTTTCACGTGAAAAAAACGAATTTAAACCATTAATTACATACGAATGGGGTATCGGATGGAAAAACTGCTATGCTACATCGTAGATAATACCATTAAGAATATGCGTACCAAGTTTGATATCAATCGGACAAATAGTTTTGGAGATATTTGATAGGTCATCTTTGAAAATGTAGTTTCGAGAAAAACGCAAAAGAAGAAAAGTAGAATAGTCGACATGCGCGCCTCGTTTAAAGTCTATAACTCGGCTATTTTGGGGAATCTTTGCGTCTACCATGGCTCAAATTATTCTTAAAACTTCACGTAATAAGAAAATGCAAGAAAAAATCGATTTTTTAAAACATTCAGGGTGGCGTAACCCCTTAAGTCATCATTTTGCTGGTTACAAATTTATATAAAAAATACTACTATACTAATACTATCATTATGAATCCTGCTGCTACATGTGCTCACTTGCTCGTACTGACTCTTCCTCGCTTATAGACTTTCAATTCATTTGTACTTATACCTAAACATATTCGTTCATTTCCACAACTAAACTCTTCCTCGATTCCCTACCTGATTCTATTTTTATACTTGTTATACAAGTTAATATACATGTTACATTATAAAACTTAAACTCTGTTTCACGAAATGGAAACGAACGTAAAAGATTCACCGGTAACTCGAGCTAAAATCACGAGCCGAGCCAGCCATGCTACAGTTTCGCATCCGTTCGATCACAGCTTGAAGAGAATCGCTTGAATTCCGAGCATGAAGATTCAATTAGCTCCAGTGAATTGATTCCTGGCGTTGTTCCAGTTGTCGTTCGATTCCCTCTCCGGAATTGTCGGTGAAAGGGGTCTTTATCCAATTTGGAAGCTCAGGCATGTACATGCCTCGAACCCGTGGATTCTTGTGACATAGCCTACTTCTACTTTTCTCTTAACTCCTCTCCATATAAATCTGTTACGGACGAATCTTGGTTAGTTGCTGGGAGGTACGAAAGCTTCTATGACTGACACAAAACTTTCAACGCGGAAATTCCCCGCTGAGAATACTACAAACCTCCATAATACCACTCACAATTATTAATACACAACAGAACATAAAAACCATATTATTAACAAATTTTTTTAAGGACCTGTACACGTTTTATATTTCTTAAGGAGTACAAATTGGAAGAAGCTTGCAGATTATTTGCAATTGTGTCGAAAGATTTATCCAACTAAAATCACAATAAAAATACAGACGATGCAAAAGTCATAAGGGCAATCGGACCCTTGAGACCGGAAACAAGTATGTGCTCGACGCGTTTGAAGCAAGCTTGGGGCGGAGGGGGCTCGTTTTAAAGGGTTAAACAGCGACGCGCGAAGGGGAACGGTTTATTGTGGCACTCGACAGCGTCAACAGGCTTCTATTAATATTTTCGGGTTCGCGCCGCGAGGAGGACGCTGACGAACATACGACGTAGCTCCTCCTCGTGACATAACCTCGGGTTAGTGGCCTCTCTGTGACACTCGTAACTCATTTGCCTTGCATCGCGAAACGCATCCGTAATTTATTTCGATGCAGCACGTGCAGACGCATTCTTTCCAGCGGTTTCTTCGATCCTCGCGTGGCCCCGGCTGCTCCATTTATGCTGCTGGAGGGAAGTTTCGGCTGAAGGTAGACGAAGGGGGTAATTAAAATGCCTGACTGACTGGAGGCTGGTTATATCGCGCTTAAAAAATATTTCAGAGAAAGTGTTGGGCGCACAACTTCTGCAACTCTGAGTCATTAAAATATCTGTCTAGCTGATTACTTTTAAATAACTAAGGGAGTTTTGTAAGGCCTAAATTCGTGTAAAATTTGATTCTGTAATCCGGACTTAAAATAAAGATTAAAAATTAGTCCAGCCGAAGTTTATCGCTACAGTGGCGGACAAAAGTAAATAAATTAGTGGAGGTCGATTTTCAACTATTTTATCTGAGCCTGTAATGAAAAAATTCAAAATGCTTTTTGTAGATACATATAAGTAAGTTGTATTCATGATGAAAATTTGATCGAAATCAGTTGATGCAGAAACAAACGGCAGCCATCGAAATATGTAAAATCTTTAGGTTTATTACAGTTCTAGGTCGAAAACTATGATTTCCGTTACTTTTAATAGTTGGCAGCTTATACCTACGTTAACCAATCTCGATGAAATTTTCTGCATTCTCGACAAATCGCAATTTTTTCAACTCAAGTCGTTTGGAGCCATTTTAAAAAAGTTATTCAATTTTAAAGGATGTCCCATTATTTTTGTCCGGCACTGTAACTATATCTTAATAGTTGCAGTTTTAGTTCGTTACTTCACCACTGATTTTAGAGTAATATAAAAAATATATCTCCATGCAAATGATGCTACGAATATCTATTGCATCGCTTTCAAATTTTCCTACGTAGAATTTTCGTAGCAATATGATTGATAAAATGATTCGTATCCAGCTTACTTTGCCACGATAGCGAGCTACACATTTTTGCAATATATAAATTTTGCAATAATATATTCCTAGTACTATCTACCGTGTGCCGTGTTTATTCAAGTGATGCAATGAATATTTCCCGTGCCTACTGTATATTCATACATTTATGGATGACACGAACGGGGCCATAATACACGACCAAGAAAATACCTATTTAACTTCACGCTGTGTAAACACGTCGCTGCTAATGTCCGACCGTGCACGAAGTTCATAGTATTTTACGACACCTTGAAGTTTTCGAGTTCTGAAAATACTTGAGGATCAGATAGGCCTGCCGGATGTAGGCGATATCACGGACTTTTCGGTGCATTCCATCAATAAACCGCGCTGCACTGAAAATAAACGAACATCAGTGGAAGTACGGACGTCTCGGGGATTTTCCACCTGTCCCGACTCCCTTTTTCATCGGGCGCAATTCCTTCTGTGTATTATTTGACGGCTCTTTGTTCCTATCGGGATGCTCTTTCTGTTCTAAACTCTGTATTTTACTTTCGGTTTTCTCTTCGACTACAAATACACGGAGGATTTAATGCGAAAGTATTACTTTTGCGAAGGAACAGAGAAACCCAGTTGTTGCTTTAATGGTGGTCATGAAGATTCAGTCGCAACCTCGGAACATAAATTGTAGCAACTTTGAAATTATCAGGTTTTATATATAAAACCTGAGTGTCGCTTGCTCGCTTGAACGCTGCGACAGATTTTTCATCAGCAAGCGCAATATTATACATTTAATCTCACTTTCCTTGAAGAGGGTTCAAATCAAGAACCGAAACGTCGGATTGCTTTATAATTAATTGCCAAACAGCTGTGATACTTTATTTTATTTTTAAATAAATAAAATAAACGTTGTATAGTGACCGAATCAGTGCGCCGATACCACTTTATTTAATATTTACGGTCGAAATTTTAATTTGAAAATTATTTATATATACCTGTTGCATTTATGTTTTCTCCAAATTCTTTCTAACTGAAGCGTTTATAAAGCATTTTAATGAACGGAGGTTGCGGTTAAAAATAAATATTCTCGCGCATCTGTGATCATCTCACAATATATTTATAATTTTACAGTCCTCGCACTGGTATTATTTTAAGAACATTTAATCTAATGATTTTAGTGTGGTGCTTTCTCTCGGGAACATACTTTAAACTTTCTACAGTGACTCTTGAAAATATTCAGACACTCTTTAAAATCGCATAACTTTTTTAAATTAAATCCAAACGACTTGATTTTTTTAGATGCTAGAAGGATTAATTTGCTACGTGACATGTTTTGTCGTTTTAGAAAAAATTGCAATTGATCGTAATAACGAAGAAAATAGTGAAGTCGTTTTTTAAACTTTTTTTGTGATCGAAAATCGCTGATTTCCGGAATTTCCGCAATTTTCAACCTTATTCTGCAATCTTTAAACGTTTGTAGCTCAGAGCAGCGTTACCCGATTTTTATGAAATTTTCAGCAAGTACACAACTTACATAAATCTACAAACGGGTTTTTTTTATTATCATTGCAAGATCACAAAAAAAGTTTAAAAAACGACCTTCGCCATTTTCTTCGTTGTTCCGATCAATTGCAATTTTTTCCAAAATGACAAAGCATGTCACGTAGCAAACTAATCCTTCTAGCTTCTCAAAAAAACTCAAGTCGTTTGAATTAATTTTAACAAAGTTATGCGATTTTAAAGAGTGTCCGAATATTTTTAAGAGTCACTGTATTTGTGACGTATAACGACGATACAATAGCAACACCTACAGATAATTACACTCTAATTACACATAACTACTCCTTAATAAAAAATTCCGTGTTCCCCGGATAATATATTAAAAACAATTTTAACCCTCTTAACACCAATCAACTATATTAACCCCCTTTAAATTAATGTTACACGCTGATATTATTAAACCTTGTACAATTGGAAGAATTATTTATGATCTAGAGAGAATGAATGAATAATCGTGGCACATTTCTTCATATTCCAGAGTTTTGCCCAGCAGTGCGCAAAATATCTCTGGTCGAACATCGAGCGAATAAGTTTCGGTTCAAAGGGTTAACACCTTCGTTGTGGGTATCAATTTTGCTGCGTGCACAAAACATGCACCACAAAAATCTGATACGAGGTGCGCATATTCGTACAATGTTCTTCCAAACCACTTCCCATACTTTTTCCTCCAATTACGACGTGCCTACGCCGCGCCTGCGCTCGCGCGCATCAGCGTGCCCCACTGACAATGAGATTCAGATAATTTTCCATTTCCGACCGTTTTATAATCGCGTCATTTAATCCTTTCGGATAGCAGGAATGCCAGGTTCGGTACCAGCGAGGATTTAACGCGACGAGATGAGTAACGCGTCTAGCCGCTATGCATCACCCTTCCTGTTATTTGTCCTCGTTAAAGTTTTTAGTTTCCACTTAACTTGGACCGGGATCGGCGCTAATTTGCCCGGGGATATTCCTTACGATTCAAGCGCGCTGGACGTTTGGAATTTAATCAGATGGGCATAAATTTCGCCCGGCAACGTAATAAATCCCACGATTCGTTCTTTCATCGGTTCCGATCTCGGGCCGAGCTACTAGGAACGCCGGAGACGGGGCGCTTCGGTCTGAAACGTGAGCAACCTGAACTCCTGTTTCTATTTCGTTAGCCTAATCGGGCGACGGGGCACCGCGGTCGCAGCGATTGTTTTACTGTGTATCGAGAAACGTGGAGACTTTGGGGAGCCTTGAGAAACATGATTTTTACCCTCTGAACGAGGATCAGATAGGACTCACAGTTTGAGGATATGAAGCTTAATTTCAAGGACCTATACGTTGCTCGGGTATTGAATATTTAATTCAGAAGGAGTGTAAGTGGAATTAATTTAGAGTGTGCAGTTAAATGATTTTACGTTTGCGATGAAGATGCTTTGGGGAAAGTGATGAGTACTTGAAGGTGTTTGATTTGGTAACGTAGAATTATTGGAGAGATCTAAAATCTAAATCAAACGATTCCCTATTGCACAATAATCGTCGACTACTAAGTGAAATAAAATATTCTATTAAAGTAGGACTTCATTTAAGATAACTGGATGGTTCGGATAATAGGAGTCCACTGATTCTCCCTTCCGTCATTGTTTATTCCTTCAGATTTGTTGTTTTACTTGTAGGATGCAAAGAAACATTTATATGTATTCTGCGCAACGAGATGAGTTCGTATACAATGCTGTTCATAAGTCGGTGTGCATATTAGGACACTTTTCAGTGCTTTTATTTTCAGGGTTTAATTTAATATACCACATAAAGTAAAATTCGTTAGAGTTCTTTAATAAACTTGTGGCACCCGCGAGGCTCGAATTCGGATAATAAGAGCTCGCAAGGGAAGTTCGGTTACCCCATCATTATTTTTTTTTTTTAACTGTGCAGGTTTGTAGAAGACCTCAATGTAAGTATCAGGCAATTTTTCGTTTATCCCCATTTTCGGTTCTTCAGGGTGAAAACACCTTTTAAAGATTAATGTGTGATTTCCTACTTTCCTGTATATTTTGAAGACGATAGTTGACTATAAACAAATTATTAGACCGAAAACTTAACGGCTTTTTATGCTCTACAAAACTGTGCAATCAAATTGTTTAAAATTTGTAGTTTAGACAGGAAAACGTTCCCCACCCTTTTTTTTAAACAATTAGATTACATCATTTTATACAGCGTAAAAACATTAAGTTTTCTTTATAACAATTTTTTATACGTATCTACTGGTGAAAGCACTAGTAGTCGACCACCCTCTAGTAGTCGACCACTTTTATTGTTTAGCTTAAAGAAATAAGTACTGAAATAAAGAATTTATTAAATGACAATTTTATATTATATTTTGAATTTCTAACTTTACAATACGACAAAAAGCGCCCGTCATAGGTAAAAAAAATAAATGCTTTTAAAGAGATTTGTAAACTGATTTTGATTCTACATGTGCCACTGCTGTTTTCTAACACGAGAAGCATAAGTGTGCTTTGAATAGAAACGACAAATGTAATTCAGTTCTATACATTTTTTACTGGAAAATTATGCTATTTCACTGAAAAAGCATCAACAATTTGATATGCGCTTCAAAAATTTAAAAAAATGGGATAATTTATTTATATATGGGAGGTCGGTAACTGGATCATCATTCCCTTTCAATTTTCAATAGTCGACCACAGCGGTCGACTTCTGAAACTAACTGCATTCACAATGAATGCTAAAAGTCGACCACGTATTAAACTATATAATTTTTCTTAATTTAACCTCAGAAACAAAATGACAGAAACGAAATTTTACTCACATTTGAACTATTCACATAACCTATTTTGAATTTTATATTAAAAGAAGGTGGTCGATTACTAGCTATTGGACCGGTCGACTTTTAGAGTTAAGCGGTCGATTATTAAAGCATTCGGACACTTTATTTTTAACGTTAATTATTTATTTTCTCCGAACTTTCCTACTAACACAAAATATTTAGTGATATATTAAATACATTTGAATTACTTCAATACATTTTATATATTTTATAACATGGATTGTTTATTTTTTTTCAGAACTTTTCATTCGAGTTTAGCTTTAAGTGGTCGACTACTAGTGCTTTCACCCTACTTGAAAATATGAAAACACTCATTGACCTTTAGGGGATGTTTTCCCCCTGAAAAAGCGAAAATGGACAGAAACAAAAAATTGCCTAATACTTCTATCGAGGTCCTCTACAAACCTGCAGAGTCTGAAAAAATTATTAGGATGGTACCTACCTACTCTTCGTATTGAAACAACGATACAATCAGTCTTGCATCACGTTTTTAAAGCCATCGTAATAAAAACTGATCCGACGGTGACGCACACGTGGTGAATCTAATTTCGCGATGAAGTCACTTTCCAAAAGTGTCGCCACTTTCGCCCGGAACGGTGGGAATTCTGGCTAGTCCTTGATTCGATCGTTCTCAGAACACGGTGACTCGGTCGATTCACCCCGAGCAAGGTCGTGTTCTGCGCACATTGTCACGTAACATTCCTCTATCTGGATCGATGTACGTGAATCGAGTCACGCAGCGCTTCGCCTCTTGAATGAGAGCGACAGGTCAAGATTTGAACTTGATTCTTCGCGTATCGTTTGAACTTAACCTTCGCCGCGATGTTCCCTTTGATCTAAGGCTCGTTAAGAAACGATTACGCGGCGTAACGCCAGCTTCGATGGAGAATTTTGCAGCAGATTCAGACTTTCAGACGTCGGCGCGTGAAAACGAGACTAGGCTCGTAGATCAACTTACGGTTACGTCTTAAAATTAAGGTGAATTTAGTTGTTGCTTGTTTTCTAGTATCAGTTGAGAAGTTGTTTGATAAGATCGACGTGAGCTGTATTAGGGAAAAGCTATTGTTAGGAATTAATAGTCCTTCGTTAAGATTATTCAGGCTCGTGGTTTTATTGTGTAAATTCTTATTTACCGGCAATCCTCGGAGATGCTACAGCTAAAAACAGTAAAATTGAAGAATTTGAAGTTTTTAAAAAATCTTACTAATTGTTGGTTAAAGCATATGAACTTTTAAAAGTTTGTTACGCTATTTCTGCTCCAATGAAATTTCTAACATGATACTCGACTATGCCATCGATCTTTCTACCTCGTGCACAGTATCGCGCAAATATTTGTCTTATTCAAAGCAGATAACGTTTCTGCAAATACAGGGGGGGAAAACGTAAGAACAAACTTGACTGTACCGCAAAGATTTGTGTGCTTAAGGATAGTAAATACGCTGCTAAAATAGTGGAACAACTGTGCTACTGATGCTTGGAGAATACATTGCAAAATGTACGATATACTTTATTTACCTTCCTTTATCATGCTGTAACTTTACAACAAATTAAGCATTACGTGTGCTCAAGTAAATATTTACCGATGAAATAAATTTAAAGATCTTCAAAAATGTTAGTTATATTAGTAAAATTTTACTAAACGAAGTTGAAGTAACAAATTTATTAATTGTAAGGCACATTCGTTATTTTTGAACGATTATAATCTTCCAAGGTCTGTCAAGGTTCCTTATTTTTACACAAATATTTATCCCTGTTGCATAACCAATTCCTTGACACCGCACAAGTCATAAGAATTCCCAACCACAGTGCTACCACAACTTTGATGAAATCAGTAAAACCAAATTAAGTTAAAATGTGTCATAGCTTACATTCTTCTTTAATTTGCCATACTTCTGTATGTAAATCTTGTCCACGTTCATATAACATTTTTTTCATATTCCTTACAGTAGCTCCCTCAAATATTGGCAACTAATTAAGAATTATGCGTTACCTAATAGTTCGATGCTACACTTAGTGTTTATAAAAGAAGCATAATGGCCGGTTGTTACCTAGAATTTAAATTATAATTTCAATAAGGATGTAAGAAAACTATGGATCAGGTATCTGACACGATGCAGAGTTTGACTAATTGTAAATGAAAAGCAGCTGGAATTTTTACGGTTCCATGATGACACAGCGATGCCAGCATGAATTTGTAATTAGAAATTTCGCTAAGGCTGGCCCCGCCACGGGTATCGGGTGAGTAACGTATAATGAAAGTGGCCCCGTTAAATTGTAATCTTCTACAACATTAGCGAAATTAAACGACAACTAATAAACGCTTACAGGCGAAAGCTTTGAAATTATAGTAGCTATCGTAGACCGAGCCGAACCCGTGTACCGTGTATGCAAATATTTCTTCACCCAGCGCTGCCGATGCGAAAAGAAACTTCAATTAACGATTCTTGCAAAAACAAAGGGAAAACGACCGCAAGAAAAAGGCCAAGGAACGAAAACACGCGACTTAGTTATTTTTTGCGATACCGAGCCGGCCCGTAGAGAAGACTCGCACGAAAGCGATTCAACCTTGACTCTTTACATACTTCTTCTTTCGCGTTCATCTTGATTGCCTTTATCTTAAACTCCGTGCCCGATGCTCGAGCATTTCCTTTCCATTTCAACGTTACGATAAATTGTTCGCATATCCACAGTTTCTTATTCTACGGCAGACTTCTTGTTTACTTTAAGCTTTTTGCTCGGTCTACGAACATTTTCTTCTCGTTGTAACATCGCGATAAATCATTCCGCCGTTCAGAGCTTCTTGTTTCGCCTCTCGCTTAATTGTTGTTAGACTGGGTGGGTTGGAATACGCGGTACTATTTAATTAAGAACTATGTGACCCTACAACTACAATTACGAAGTACATGAGTTGAAATTGCAGAATAAATTTTTCCCATGCGGTGCGTTCGTTTCTGAGAGATATGACTTTGAAAAGTAAAGTTTATAAAAATTTAATTCACTTTTGTATGTTACCTAGGGAGCTGTAATTATTCCTAGTGGTTATTATACTCTTCACTTCCCCTCAATTTTATTTCGCACAAAAACTATTAAGCCTCGCATGACAGGTGCAGGGTCAAACCCAAGCTTAAGAGTGAACTTTAGTAACATTAAAAATAAGGGAAAAATCTTTGAAAATTGGAGGAATGACTCTTTCTGTGATAGTAAACCACCCGAAAAATTTTAGGAAAATTGAGTCCGGCAGTTTTTAAATTATTTAACCTTCAATTTAACGTGTATTCTTATGGAAAAACGCAATATTGAGAAATATAAAATAAATTGATTAGAATTTCGACGGTATATATGAAATAATTCAAAGACAAAGTGGTTTCAGCGCAGTGGTTCGGTCAGTTAAAAAAACCACTGCGCTGAAACCACTTTGTCTTTTGAATTATAGAGAAATATAATTACAAAATTAAGAGTGAAATAATAGGCCGAAGATCAAATATTCATTAAACTGACAAAATAAAATAAAAAATAAGAGCGAATTCAACCGAATTTGCGATAAAAATATATCATTGCCATTTCTGATTGGTTTTCATCACAGGAAAAAGCCTAATTAATATCTTGGAAATTAATTACCTTTGGCTAAGATTTTCACTGAAATGCATCCTTAAATATCAAATTCCAGTAGTATTAGATACTTCTGGAATTACTTCTAGAAGAAACCGAGGATTTCGAATCATAACAGGATCAGCTTCTACTAGGAAAGCTTATTCCGAGATATGTATAAATTAAATTACGGGTCAAAATGGACCCAGCATCCGTCGTGGAGTCGAATCATTCTACCAGAAAACGCAGAATAGAACATCAATTTGAAAGCCAAATTAAAGCAACTAGATACATCCTGTTACAGCGAGTAAAGTGCACCGAGCAATCCCAAAAAGGAAGAAACAGAAGGCTGAAGAAATTATACATCATAAAAAAAATTGCAAACACTACCGGGAAAAAAGAAGAATGCCCACAGGAGGACGAAGAAAGTGGGAGGTGTCGTTGCGTAAAGTGTTGAGGTTTGCGGGGAGCATAAAGGCGACTCGTATCGCGTAACGATCGATTCCTCGCACGTTGATACAGTTACGGTCGCGCCTGGTGGTACGAGTCGGTATTCGTAATTTACCGATACGCCATCAACGGAGGTTTTACTCCCGGGGTTCATTAGTAATTTGCTGGTGTAGGTACTAATAATCGCGTCGGCGAATATTGCGTGCAGGGAATTTCGCGAGTCATCTCCCGCCGTGGACGTATAAATGACGTTGTAATAATGTAATGCATAACAATTTCGCGGAGATTGCCTCGGTCATCGGTGAAAAATCGGTCTGTCAGCGAATGTTTAGGACGTTTTCACAGTTAACTAGTTCCGCGAACCGGCAGACGTCGAACAAGGGAACGATGGATGGTGGCGTGCAGCGAAGGGACATGAGAAACAAGAGAACCGCCTTGCTGACTGGAAATACTGGAGTTTCGCTACATTTTTCCTGATAGCAGAGTGAAAACGGAATTACTTAGCTGCATTTAGTTGTAATTATATTGCAGTTTGAAGAAGACCAACTGGTTATTAGAGGCTATCGAGAGGTTCTCGACATCATAGTGTTGTATAGTTAGCCCCCATAGTTTCTCGCCTCTCTACTGTAGCTATTCCGCCTGGCAGCAGAATTTAGTAGCATTTCAAGCGGTTTTTATTTAAGCAGATATTGAGTAAAATATTATTCATAACACAGTTCGACAGCCATCTAGGTACTTGTAACATTCAATAGCCGTTTCGTTTCGCCGCAAACGTTTTTGTACAAAAAATTCATAAAGAATTGCCTATTTTTCGCCACAACAAGGCGCAATCCCCCCTTAATATCACCGTGTACTGTTATATCCAGATAACTGACCTTTCTAATACTACGAATTAGAAGTAAAATGTTCTTCTAAACAAAAATGTCCCTTTCATCCCGCCTCTCCCCTACGAATTTCTTCAAGCAACTTCACCATCGAAAGTCGACCCTAGACAAAAACAAATCACCCCCAGTTAGCAGATCTGAATAATCCGCCTTCCTAATCTCCAGCAATAATTCCACCGTTATTAATAACCGTTACAGTGGACTAAAATATCTCTGGAACCGAGGGGCCCAGGCAAGTATCGCGGGTTACAGTCGTGACGGCTGAGATTAAGCTCGACTATGCCGGAGTGCGCCCACGACCCTCGGGTCAATCCCTCTAAACTTTGTCGCTGCGTCGGCCATCTTGAACCGTCCCGTGATTTATTGCCGGGATGGACAAGAAATTCGCGCGACAATGCGCCGGTAACGAGGCTCGCGGGCCGGGTTACAGCAAAACGGCGATAAATCACGCGTATAAAACACAGGGGGACCAGTTCGTCCATCAATATCAACATCGCGTCCCTCGTCGAGGCTCGGCAACCGTCGAAACGCACTCCGCTGCGGCGAGAGAGGTGTCCGCGATATTTCGCGATTACCACTGCCGTCGCCGCGGTCCGTTAGTAATCATCGGCACTTCTCGCGCCAATAATAGCGTTAATGAATATTGCATGAGAGAAACCGCGGCTTTTTTCCCCGCGCGATTGAAATCGCCGCGTGCCGCCGCCGGCACGACGTTAGACCCGTATTTTTGCCGCGGATCTAAGGCGCCTATCCGCCCGGCTGATATATGGTCCACCTGCGACACCGAGCGTCGAAGATTAGCGGCGTTTTTCCCGGTGTCAGAGCTTTCTCCGACGTCGGGCGTCGCGGGTTAACAGTACACGCACCTTTATCGCGGCGCGGCCGTTTTTCACAGGCGGCGACCTAGATGCCGCGGCTGCCGGAAATCGCCGCGCCGCCATTTATTCCCGGCCGGGCGTTTTGCCCGCGCGCCGGACGATTACACGTCCGGCAATTTGATGCGGGAGATAAGCCGGGGTGGGGCGCGCGGGAGCGGTGAATTATTAAAAATCGTTCGATAGCCCGGAACGAGGTGCAGCTTCGCGCGGCTTAACACATTCGCCACCCGGCAGCCGTGTGTTTCTTTTGGTTTGTTAACCCCTTGAGTGGAGAGAGCGGTACCTGCCGCGCGCTTGTTACTCACTTTGGCGGCGGGCGCATGGAGCGCGTTTCAGGGGAGAGGGGAAGGTGGTATTATGGCGCCCTGCTGGTGACTCGGCCCCCTCGTGATTTTCACGTTATGGACAGAAGTATCTAGCGGCTAATAGTGTTAGCTACTATGCCTAGTAGCTATATACACAGTGAAAAATATATGACACTAGATGGAGCTTAGTCGTCGCTATGATAAGCATAAATAACGTGACCTAAGAAACGAAAGTTTTTCGTCGTCCTCGAGAAGAAGTATTTCTTGCAGGTTAAGAAAGTTAGGGTAAATCCAGGAGACGCGGTCGACCTAATATAAAATGGCTATTTAAACTAATATAGATATTACTTATTTTATCACAACAAACCTATATATTCAGAATTTTATGCTGATTCAGAAAAACTGGTCGATATTTGTTTTAAGACAATATTTACTGTAAGTCGGATTGAAAATCGAAGTCATGACATCTGACCACCTCTCCCGACGTGCCGGGAGAAATGGTTTTCGTCGTTGGCAGAGACCACTCACATAATTATTTATGGAAAAATAACAAAGAAGAAAGTAAAATTATTTATGAGTGAATACAACTATCGATTTATTGATATTTAATTTGTTTACGCTGAACAAGTAAAGAACTCGTCAAAGAGAAAATGAACTACCTACTAGTGATTAGCAAGGCAAATGAATGCAAAAGTGAATAAATAAACTAAATAAACAAAAATAATAATAAAATAATAAATAAACAAAAATAATAAAAATATCATAACTCGACCATCTCTCCTTTCTGCAACGAGAGATGGTCTTCTCGTTAGTTTTAAGAGGAGGAGTTAATATGGCCAAATACTTTGGCTGAATTGTCCCTCAATATCTCTAGTATTTTATTATCCCCAACATTAACCGAAAATAAACTTAGAAATATATTTTAAACCGGATTCTGTACACCGCTGTTTGACAAAAGGGGTTAAATGTAACCTCAATTTGCCGTTTATAGCTTATAAATCCAGAAAAACACAGGAGGAAACGAAATGACGCTATTCATTCAACTATTTGACTTCTAGAAAAGTAATTGGTCTGCACTTTATCGCGTTTTTACGTATATAGTTTGAAATACAGCGACTCGACCAACTCTCCGGGCCGACCACGTCTCCCGGATTTACCCTAAAGTGTTGTGTGTTTCGGGATATATTTGATAAAAGGTACTTAGAATCAATATTTATAAGTAAGGTCACTTAAGGGGTAACTCCACTCTAGAGGCAGAAAAAAAGACCTAAATTTGACAATTTATTTTGGGAGTATGACAAACGGAATAGAATTTCTTTTCAGAGGGTTGATTTAACGCATATTGAAGTATGAGAAACAATTTTTTTTATTGTTATTTTCATACAAAATGGCGGCGACAGACCCCGTCGTCTAAAACAGCTTTTTTGAAACCACCGCCACGGGAGAAAATTTATAATCTACAGGTATACAATTGGCTTTGGAAGTACGTAGGTTTTTGTTTAATACGTTTTTGTGGAAATGGTGCACTTTTTAAGGAATGAATCGATTTTTTGCCCTAAAAATGAGCATTAAACTGTTTATAAAAAAAGAGTTTACATTCAATCAAAAAACGGCTACGTACTTCCAAAGAGAATATTGTTGCGAAGCTACTGTGAAAATTTCAAATCGATCCATGTAATAGTCTCCGAGAAATCCGTCTTCCCAGTTTGAAAAAACTGGTTCCGAGGAAAACGCGTTTAAAGTTTTATGAACTCTCAGCGCGCGCTCTGAGGCGCTGCGGCAAAATCGATAATTGCACCTTTTAATATTTGTTTTCCACTATAAATCAAATGGCATATTGTTTTTATGACCCTAAAGTATCGTTTAAGCAAAAAAAATATCGATTTTTTGAAAATCCTAGAGTGGTGTTACCCCTTAATCTTTGGTATTTTCAAATGTAAAATTACAGTTTCCAAAACTATGCGTGTTGATATATTGGCACCCCATAATGGAGGGTAATATGGCCCCGGGTGATGAGCTCCAAAACTCATTCTGTGGTATTTCAGACATCGAAATTTCTCATGAAGCTTCTGCAGCTCGAGAGTGCACATCGTGCAAAAAAGGTGGAATATATAATATTCTTAGTGAAATAATAAAATATTCTTTATTCATTTATTTTTTATCTCTGATGTTGCCAAAGAATTATGTTTAATGATTTTTGTTATGGCCCATATTACCCTCATTTTTGTAAACGCACCGAAAATGAAATTTTTTTATAATATATGTTAAATTCGATTAAATGGTTTTTCTTTTGCTTCCACCTTTTATCACACATAACCTTATTAATTTCCCTACATTTTAAGCAAAAATTTAAAGCAATTTAAATTATGTATCAGATTATATGAAGATATATAAAACTGGGAGGGCATATTGCCACCCCTTCCTCTATGTAAATGGGTTTAGGATATTATTTGTCGGCGACCGAAAGGTGAAGTGGTAGGTGGCTTTAATAACAAACTCGTGGGATTGGAATGGGAAAGTAGAAGCTGGAATAGAGGTAGGAAAATGAAGGACAGATGCTGTGATAGAAATCCGTCGTGCTGTAAGACAAGTTAGCCTGATAAGAGGAAATTGATATAGAATAAAAAGGTTTATATATGTGGAGGGTTCAGAAACCTCTTTATTGTTAAAAGTTTCAGTTGATAAATCAATTAGTCACAACTTTCACACGTAAGCAATATATGGCGGTACTCATATTGACTGACGGACTTACTACTTAGGCAAAATTATTCAGAGGACAAGCAGTGTAAATCTCGATTTTAATGTTAATGGACTTACACTTAATTTATAAAGCTGAAAGCTTCTATATGTTTTTCTGTTTGTCTCTCGCCTAAAAACATTCTAACGATAAACTCTGAGATCACGAAATGTGCCTCAACTCATTATGCCTGACTAATCCAGATGGAGGTTTTCTATTTTCACAAAAAAATTTGTTTTATAAAATCAGAATCCAAATTTCGAGCGAAATAGATTAGTAAATCTAGTATGTAGAATAAAAAGAAGTAGCATTGTTGAACGTCACTTCCTGCTTGAGTGGTTAGCATTGGAAGTTGTTAGAATTAGACTTTGTCTTCTAATTTATTAAACATGGAATTCGTTAACGTGCTACTACACCCTTTGATTTCTGAAGTTTAATGTGGTTGAAGCATAGTATTTCATTTTCTAATTCGTAAACATTGAGAATTGGGAAGTTTAATTGTTAAATGATACAAGTGCCACATTCGAAATTTTTTAGTATTTTATTTTCAACTACAGTGACGTTGGTATTTATGATCTCAGCTCTATCTTGCAATATCCCGAGACACTAAAATAAATCATTCTAGCACTGACAGTGTTTACCACCGTATTCGGCATGGAATTTACATCCTTTTCCATTAAAAAAAATAATATTTGATTGCTTTGGCACTTACATCGTTTATCATATCAACTCCTCAATTATTATTGACCTGCTATTGCACACTAAGTTCCTAACACTAGGAAATTATAAGGAAACTGTAAGAAGTTATGTATTTGTCGTATATGCTGTTCCAACATCCTATATAATAAACATTTGCATCAGACTTTCCTTCGCTCAAAGGAGGAAAGCTGTTTAAAAGATTACCCCTGCAAAAGCTTGCATTTAATTGCCCATGCATTACTAACTTCAGTACATAAAAATAAGAGCACAGTATGGGCTCGACGGAATACGAATGAAGAATTTTGTTAAATCTCCAAGCAGCAAACGCTGCCTGAAACCACTAACCGGTTGAAATACAAAATTACATTCTTCTTAGAACCAATTATAATCCCACCTGCCTAAGAAACCTATAAATTCTAATTATCCCTTCCTGTGCACGAATATCGCTTAATTAAAGCGAAACCGGGGGATTACGGAGGCAACAAAGTAGACGAAGTTTCGAGGATTTAGTAATTCCAGTTGTGATTCCCCTTATGCTAATCGTGGGTTTTTTCTTCAAAGTTTCTCGCGGCACCAGCAAAGTAGATTAAAGCCCGTGACTTTTTTAAGGATCGGGCGTGAGATTCCGACGTAATTACAAGCGTCTCTGGCCGCCACAAGTAGAAGGCGATAATCACGTGTCGGAACATCATAAATCGATTGATTCCGATCTTACCCTTCCCGGTTCCGATCACCAATTCTTGTCGAGTTTCTCACGTTTGTCCCTGAAAGCTGGCCTACACCTCAACGACACCGTGCACCCTCGAACTCTTTGTCGGGCTCGTTTTCAAGCTTCCCCAGTGTTTCTTCACTGTCGACCTCTTGATCGAATCTAGTTACATAAATCGATTTCACGATGCGACGCGAAGAAACTGGAATCAAAGTTGATTTAATAATTTGTCCAAGTACACTCTGTGGAGTCTTTCTTTACCACATTAAATTCACAAGGGGAGGTTCTTAGGTGTCCGCCTGGATTGCTTTTGTCTTTGGATATGTTTTAAACCGCCGAAAAATAAGATATACGTAGTTTTGTATTTTTGCCCGTTTGCGTGTTTAGAGGGTTAACCCCTCAAAGTTCGTAAGAAGAGTGGTTAGGTACTTAACTATGAAGAGTACTTATGAACTTTGAGGAGTGGACCCCCTAAACACGCAAACAGGCCAAAATAAAAATTCAAGTTTTTTTTATTTTTCTGTCCTTTAAAACATATCCAAAAATCCAAAGCAATCGGTGGGCGCTCACCACCTCTTCTTACGAACTTCGTGGGATGGTTCAACTCCATGTTAGCTACAAAAAAACGCCTGCCTCTTATTTTTCGCTGCTCAAACATATCCAAAAGCCAGAGCAATCGGAGGCGGTCACCTAAAATTATAGAAACCTCTGCTAGTCAAAAGCCCCACCTACATCGCTCATAGCCAAATGATCCCACAACTCCCTTACCTCCACCATCAGACTCCCATTTACCCGAAGCACTCGCCCACTCACCCACACCCGCGCAGTCCTCGCTACCCACACCCCCTCGGGGACCAATTATGTACAACACTCTCGCCGCCGCTGAAGCTCGCGTTTTCGCCGTCGAATGTAAATCATCGCCGCGCAGCGAGTATAACAGTTTCCGCAAGCCGTATTTCATATTTGCACTGGCAAATTAACTGCGCCATTAGCTATTAACGTCGTGCTGACCGATAACAGGACAGGCTGCCGTCGGTGGACGTCGGGGCGACCCTTTTAATAACTCAATACATACGTCCGGATGGGGATCGCCGCGAAATCAGCCTCACCTGTGGCCAACGTCCTTCGTGCGCGCGCACGGCGGATTAGTCACGCGCCTTCCCCGCGGCGGACTGGCCGGCCGGGGGCGCAGTTAATGACCTGCAGCGTTAACGAACGACAACGCTCTAATTGATTCCCCGTGCATCGTTTCACGCGCACTTCAGCGATTCGCTGGGTAACGACGCGCGAGACGTGTCACCTCGGCTCCGGTGGCGATTATCAAGGCGCGACATCAGGAACGGGGGCCTCGCCACTCCTCCATCGTCTCGTGCCTGCCAGCGGAGTCGAGCGTCCGCGAAGAAGTTGCTGCTGGGCTGTGTGTCGCGACCAGGAACGCGGGGACACGTCGATTGCGATCATTATTTCAACGTGCTCGCTGCCAAAATCGAGCTCGATCAATTTCAGCTTGATTAAAACCCTAGCCGCGCGGATGCCGCACAGTGGTCGGAATAGGGGTAGTAGGGGACAGTAGAGCTTTTAAACTGTAAAAGATATTGAAATGAAATTTGCGCCAAAATAACAGGAAAAGATTATTATCCCTTTCTAATGATTTATAATTGAATATATGGTACCTTTGTTTAATGCTGCTTTGTTCAATTTTTTCGACTTATTTGTTATAAACAATTGGAAATGTGTTTATGTTGTAGTTTAGTTAATGCTCTATAGGTGATTTAAATCGCATGTTGGGGAAACTATTCGTTTCCGAGTTATAAGAAAAAGTCAAATAGTACTACTAGAAATTGTGACGAAATCTACAGTTATTTAAACGGTATTCATTTATTTTTAATTTATTCGACGCAGTAGAGATCAATCTATGCATAAATATTTGTAATAACTCTTTGTAATACAATAATAATACGATGGATACGAACGTATGTACGTAAACTGGCGTAACGCTGACAGTTTTAAACATTAATAATTTGAAGAGTGGGCTGAATGGGGGAATGACTTTTGCATGATTCTGTAAAAAATGGTGGGCTGAAAATATTCCAATTGGTTAGAACGTGGGGCTCTGCCAAAACACCAGATTACAATATTTTGCTATGGCCATAAAAAGAAACAATTTATTCTAGAATGAATCAAAATGAACCCTGCATTTGCCTTTTACGTGGCAAACATCCACCATCGTTGTATTTAATATCCAATTTGTGGTTATATATGAACTGAATTGAACTGAAAATAGTCATGGAATGAGTCACATAAAAACGCTGCAATAAGGTGAATGTCCCAATTTCTGATCATTTCGTATTTTTCTTATTTTTATATGCGTTCCGTTTGTACTATAGTTGCAACAAAATAATTCTAAATTAATTAAACATTTACGCGAGTGTTGCACGAGCTTAATACATACATCGCTATTTTTCACGAGCAGAAATACGGACATTTAGAGCATTATATATTTAATTACAAATTACTAATAGTTAAACATCTTGAAATATCTTTCTTAAATAGTTTTTGAATTGGTTGATTTATTATTAAAGAATTAATCAATATAAACAAATTTTTTACACCTTCTTTATGACGAGTAACCTCTTAAATGAGCAGAAATTGGGACATTCGTCTTATATAAAAAATGGTACCTAATTTCCCCTGGTTTTCGAGGTTTCCAAAATTGTAATTCTTTTCTTTAAATATGCTGTGTGTAATTGCTGCCATTGCATTAATTTCGCAATGTTCGTACATCGAATTCGTATACCAAATTCGGTAGTGTTTTGTTTTATTCTTTTCATCTTCTACCTGCTGTTACAATTTCGCAACTGGTGCACGTCGAAAGATATCATCAGGATGTCACCTACCCGACATGTCCACACTCTCTTTTCTTTACCGTTTCTTTCCAGAAGGTATTCCTTTTAATTCTTTTAATACTGCGCGCTGTATCCTTTCAATCTTCAAGTTGCGCATGAAAAGAAGTTCGTCAACGACTGCAAACGCGCTAAAACACATAAAGCGGATCGTAATATTCGCCCAATTGAAATCGATTGCTCGACAAACTTCTATTCACTGTCCCGACCCAGCGGATACGTACGTTACTGTCAGTCGTTCTTCCTTATGTCTGAAAAGTGCTCGTAAATACTTTGTTCAGTCGCCCATTCCACTGATCAGGCGAACAAACGACTGATCAAGCCCAGTGTTATACAGTATTCTAAATGGATGTGATTGGCCGTTGAATTGGTATCATACACACTTCAATGTTCGTAAATCGTTTATTTCACTATTACTATTTAACGCTTCGCGTTACGTGGCAACTGAATGGAACCACAACTTTCAGTTTAACCACATTGCACACGTGAGCTACAATATTTTTCATCTCGATTAATAGTAGCTATAACACGTTCTTGATTCATTGCATTCTTCTAGCACAGACATTTATAGCTTCATTAAACGTGGGTCTGAAAATCTTAGACTTTGACAAATTGCATAAAGTTATCAAGAAAATATTCCACTGTACTCTATCGAAATGTATAACGAGAAATATCGAGACTTCCTTCTATTTTCCTCCAATTTTATACCATGCAACTTTTATTCTGCGTTCCTTTTTGACGAAGCTCTCGACATTCAAGTAATTATAAAATACAATTTTAAATCGAAACGTTAGAAAAGAATACTCATCTTCCACTTTTCAAAAGGCAACTCACCCCCCATCCTAGATGAAATCTGTGCTAAGTAAAAAGGGAACAATTTCCTTTTCGTTACAAGTCACGGATGTGTCGGGGCCTATCGGATATTAAACTCGACGCGAGCAGCCGCGAGAAAGAAGCATGCGACCGTGCTTCCGTATTTCCCGCCGTGTAATAATTTTCCCGGCAAAAGAAAGAAACACTGTGGACGTAGAAAGCGTTGCCTTGTAACGTTATGAATAACATATTAAGTGCCAAGTTCTTCTCGTGCTGCCGTCCCTAGAATTAATAATCCCATCGCGGTGCGTCCACGGGATATTGATAGAATCGGGATGAAATTGAATTAATCGGTGCAAGAGGCGATCACCGAGTCACCTAATTCTTGTCAGACATAAAACATCGTCTCGTAGATACACGTCACCGATACTGCGCAATTGGCTTTTTACTTGCTACCTTAGTGCGAATAAATTTCTATGGTACTACGGATTACGCGTCCAGGCGCAGATAAGATTATTTATACGGCATCTTTGACACTTTAATATTCGTTGCTATCGGGAACGGAAGCGAGCCGCCATCGCGAAGCGATCAGGGTGAAATTTCGTAAAAAATGGCGACCGCTGGCCGCACTGTAATTTTACTAATAACAGTACTTTGGTTTACTACTATGAGGCTTCTCACAGTTTTCAAGCACCGTATAATATAAATAACGTAAAAAAGACGGGACTCTGTTTGAATAATATGTGCGTTGGCTTGAGCTGTAAGCCTGCGTCAAAATAGAGGAAGCCGTTTCATGAAGGAAAACGAGATCTGTTTGTACCGTTTAGAGCCTAATTTCCCCACTTTCGTTTGGCATTTTTGTGGGATTTTTTTAGGTTATTGTAAATTGAAATTAAATGGAAGGAGTTTATCGTGGTTTCTTTACGGCTTGCTTTATTGCACATTGATTTATGCTTTCAGAGTTGGAGAAGTATGCTATCCTCCTTGGTTAAATTGTCCTATGTAGCATTTCGAAACAGCAGAGGAAACTGAAGTTTTATCATTTTGTTCGTGCCGTCCTTGTAAAAAGTAAATAAATAAAGCTGTTTCTAGATCTCTACGAAGCACATAGGATTTTATACCTTTACTTAACCCTTCGGTGTCACACAGGCTGCATCGCACTCTTCTGGATTAATTAAATTCTTGATAAATCTTCTGTTTTTTTCTTACTTTATTTATCTAATACCAAATACGAGAATACTACCTGCGAGAGCACCTACTTATTCTGAGTACGAAATATATATCGGAATATTAAATAATTACCTATTTAGTATCATCTCTATTACTTCATTAATTCTGATCAGTCTTCGAAGTCCAATTAAAATAGAAAATTGAATCCCACATGCTTGTCTGATCCTTTTAAAATCCCCTGCAAAGCAGTCCCCTCTTAGTTACTCGAAACTCCCCATATCTAAGTAGAATCACAGCTTAGCAACACTACCCCTCAATTTCTCTCCAAACATAATTAAAACAGCCAACTTATCTGCAACATGCCACTTATATACATCTCATTATATTGAATTATGTCTCAACATCCTAGCTACTATATCTTATCAGCCTTCGATTTATTCTCCAACTACACTTCAAAACGAAAACTTCGCAACGAGCGCTACATCCATACTGTTGGATAACCATCTCTAATCGCGAACTGGTTGCAGGCATGCCGCTCGCAAAGCTGACGCACCAATAGTTCGGATAGGTACTTGAAAATTCCACCAGGGGGTACGCTTCGTTATCTACAATCTACATCATTCGTACCATTCTCGTGTGTCTTTGTATCAACGATACGGGTTACCACATAGAATAGTCGATATGTAGGTACTCTTCTTCTATTTAACACAGCCGCGATTGACGGCGGAACGATGCCAACGATTTTTAAACGATATTTTTTTGTATTCATCGATCCACTGGTTGTTACTTTCATGTATGTTTGGATCAAATCTGGCAACTCAAACTCAACCCAATTGTCTTGAAACTTTGCAGGCGTGCGTGGTTTGGATGACAATACAAAATTATAGGGAAAACCGAGGGGGTGAAAATATTACACAGTCATCAATAAACATAACCCATAACCACAAATCCAAACGACTTGAAATCAACCACTTCTTTTCGAAAACGACAGAAAGCCGCTGCGTTCGGGTAGACTTCAAATTATCCTTAGAATATACATATATACATGGAGGTCTCATTGAAAGCTCGAAAAGTATAGATTCACAATCGACCGTAATGCTCATGCACCGATATCACGCGAGAGAGAAAGACGGGCGATTGGGAATCTATACTTCTCCCTCGCACCACTTCGCACATGTCTTTCTCTCTCGCGTGATGTTGGCGACAGTTCGAGGCAGTCAACATAATCATATGAGACCTCCAGTAGTATATGCTCTAAGAAATTATCGCGATTCCATGTCATGGAACGAAATTGATCGACAGTATCGGTCGACGTTATATGTATATGAAGGTCGCGTACGGGGGAATATATGCGACATCAACAATGTGATATAAGTAATTAATACAATTACATATTTAGCTACTATACGGTTTAAACAAACTGTCAAACAGTATACGGCAATAAAAGATATTTGTAAAGAAATCTGAGGTTTCAAATGTAAATCCATAAACACTAAAAACTAGAAAATAAAAAAATATATAAAGAAGTTGCGTTAAACGATTTAATTTAAAATGCAATTTCGATGTTTTTTCACTTTTAATAAAATCGTGGATTAAAATAATCTGCTCCACGATTTTATTTAAAATAACAAAAACAACATCGAAATTATAGTATAAAAAAGAATTATTTTTTAGTTTTCAGTGCATTTTACATAAAATCGTTTATATATATATTTTTTTTTCCACGGCGAGCGGCGGTACCCTCATAATACCTACTGTTTCTGAATCGGTTGCTATCAACCTCGAGTTCTTGGGGTGGCCAGCAATGAAACAGTGTATTATACATATTAATGTACATACATCCCCGAGGGGAGTTGTGCTTAATTGTCCTTAGAACATGCTTCGTCGCTAAACGGAGGAAAGACCGGCAATCGTCGGCGGAGAGACATCGCGGCGGCCGCATTTTCGAGCAGACGAAACGAGTTTCCGACCGCGGATCGGGCGTATCGTACCGGTGGCAGGGAGGGAGCGTGGGGGGGGGGGGGAGAGGAAAAATTCGTTAAGAGAGAGCAAGGGACGTTCGGCAGATTATCCGCGGTACAACGGAAAAATGCATGATTGCAGATTAGTAATTTATAACTGGCATGGAATCCGCGATCTCTGCTCAGCCGATCGGCGAGCACGGAGGCAGAGCGAGGGTTGTAATCTGCCAGTTTGAGGTCTCTTTCGTCGTCGTGCGTCACGTATTGAATGTTATCAGCCCCGCAGCTGGGGAAATTACGGTTCTCTCGTTAATTAAGAATTTTAATCGGGTCGCGGGTATCTTGCCTGTCGTTCCATCGTTTCTCTCCAGTTTTGCGCGGACGCGATTATGATTATGAAGGTGAAAAATATGGCGAGGCGGTCCTTAAGTTGCATTAACGCAACAGGCACGGACACTTTAGACTAATTAAATTTTATAAGGTAAATTCGTTCGCGATCCCCGGGAGCTTTCGCGATCGGAGGTGGCTTTGACAGGAGACACGCCGTAATTTTTCCCGTGAACGGCTTCGCGGTTGTTACCGCGTACGACAAGAGTGATATTTAGTCCCGCGTACGTATTTATAACCGGTGGTATAATTGAGAATCCGCAGAACTGTGTGTTTCTGTATATGCTTCTCGTTGCGCGAGAGTTAATGACATTGGTATGCAGGTTGATCCGACTAAAGCAACAGCTAAACCACTTCTGGCTCTAAAAATGTTATAAGCTACTGCGGACAGATGGTGTTATGGTTTTTACGATGCAGACTAAATGAAGAGATCCTTTCCTTTGACCAAAAACCGTGAATTTTTAATTTAATCGATCGCGTCGATGTTCCTTCGAACGGAAAGCAATCAAATTAAAAAAAAAAAACAATGTTTAAAGATGGATTTATTAGCCATCAGTGCGTTTCACTTGTTGATTATACAACATTTAGTAATAATTTCACATAATTTTCCATCAAAGCGAGGCAATTATATTTAACCTGCAACACATTTGAACACCTAATCTTCTTATACATATAATTATCCAACATTCCCTGTAATTTGCACCTTTTCCTCACACCTTTAAACTGTAAATCGACGAGTCGAAGATCGAGTTACACGGGTTCGCAAAGAATCAACGAAGAAATCAGGTAAAAGCCGCAGAACACTTACAGCTACGGCGTCCAACGATTCGCTAAACCAGGAAGTCAAAGATGAACGTGAATTAGCATCGCTTTGCATCCGGAACCGTCTCATAATTCTCCACTTATGACAGACTCCCGCGGCAAAAGTATTGATATATCGGTAAAGAAGCGACGACAAAACGAGAAGATTGCGGGGCTCCGAGTTCCGACACTTTCGCGGAGGGTGTGCGAAGCGTCAATTTGCAGTAACAAATTGCTATCCACGACACCTTTTCGTTTCCCTTGAGCGAGCCCCGGCCTTCTCCTCCTGGACTTCATTTGTGGTGGTCGCGATCGCCCGTACCTCGGAAATTCAACGTTCCGTTTAATCGCGCGGACGTGCGACGAAGCCTGAGAGAAGAAAAGAAAGAAAACGCTAAAGTCTCGCTTCGCGGATACAGCGGCCGCTTGGATCCATCGCGCTATTTATGTTAATTATTACGTACGAGCATCGCTTCCTTAATTCTTTGACTGGCGGCAAGAAACTAGGAGTAGTAATCAAGCCGCGTGTATTCGTTATCAGCGAGAAAGTATCGCTCAGCTTCGCTGCTAACTTTAACCCCCGCGAACAATTCTCAGTTTGCATATTTTATTTCTATCACAGAATTCATTCCTCCAAATTCATCCACGTTAAATCTCACGAAGCCTTCGTTTTGGGTAATAATGGTCTTCAGCAGTGGCGCACTCAAAGGAGAAGCCAAGGGGCTTTGTAAAAAAAAAAAAGAAAACTGGATTTCATGTCTTAAATAAATTTGCATTAAAAATATTTTTATCCGTTCAGCTCGGCTCCAAGATTAAATAAATTTGTATAATCACCTAATGAGTTTTATTGTATTTGCGTTAAAAATATTTGTATCCGTTCAACTCGGGTCACCTCAAGATTAAATCCTGTCAATGCTTCCCCTGGCGTGAAAATAAATGCCAATGTCACGCATGGATAGATTTTTGCCGCCAAAATTTGCCACACTTTGGGAAAGAGTTGAGAAAAAAGTTTTAGATGATGTCGAGATCAAAAGCTACTGAATCTTGTTCTAAGGTACGAACTAAGGAAATTATGGGTGAAGGTGGAAGCTGCACTCACTCTGTTACCTACCTGCTGCCCAGGAGACAACGTGTGTCGCTGTGTTTACGCACTGGCGAGATTTACAGAGCGCAGGTGTCGTGGCCAGATTCACGCTGCGCGATTCCGATCGCGCGTCTAATCGTAACGACAGCCTCGCGTCCACCTTGAACGGATCTGGCGATAAGGGAGCGCGCATAGAGGCGTTCGTGATAAAACAGACTTATGACGGTAAAACAAGAAAGAGTGCACCTTGAGTAACGAGCCGTGATACCGTTTCGTTTCAGCAGACGCGTTGTGTTTCGTTCTTATTGTTAGATGAAGTATACACGGCGGGGACGAATTTATAGCAGCAATTGCAAGTTTTTGTAGAAAAATAAGTCGACAGTGGAGGCTAAATATTTTTGTCAGAAATTCTTCCTTCTCTTGAGGAATTGAATTTTAAAAGTTTTCGGGTGGAAGTGTAGTTGCTGATATTACGGTTTGTTACGGCGAATTTTTTATTTAAATAAAAGTTCAAAAAATTATCGAGGTAACTTTATTCGACAAATGACGAATAATTTCATTAACTTTTAGTCCTTATTCGAAATTTTATTTAAATAAAAAATTTGCCCATCTCTGCTAGCTTTCTTCTTGATCAGAAGAAAGATGATCTAATAAAATACTAAACAAATTAGCAAACTAATAGCACCACACAGAATGTCCTTAGAAGTAAAGCTCTTACTTTTGACCCGTCGGGTACCCGGGTACCCGGAAAATACCCGAAACAACTTCAAGCCATTGATTGTGGTATTGTTCAATCGTATTTGGCTAACACCAGACTATACCACAGACAATACTACATTCAATGGCTTGAAGTTGTTTCGGGTAATTTCCGGGTACCCGGGTACCCGACGGGTCAAAAGTAACAGCTCTACTTAGAAGCGAAAGTTCAACCAACTCCAGTGCAGCTCGGTTCACCTTCATGTTGCGTCATTTACAAGTAGTCTGTTTAACCAATAGCAAGTCAGGTCCTGTGCTCTAGAACCATGTTCATTCTGTAAATACAGTAGGTAATACGGAACAAAGGGGATTTTTACAGGTCTGTTTCACATGTAACCTAATATTCGTTACTGGCAGTATTTTCCCTACCAAAACGTAATAAGTACGCGCAAGAATGTGGACTTTGCACGTACCTCGGCAGACACATTCAACATAGTTATTCGAACTCTTCGTGGATGCAATTCCCTTTGTGAAGGAATATCCTACTCGACTAATTTTCATAGTAAATTCCCAGAAGACGAACTTCGAGCCAAAGAGTCACTAATATCCCGTGTTCCAACCTTGTCTATCTAAAATCTATACCTATCACCAGTCGTTATTGTACCTGGAAGAAGACAGTGCCGTCATTCTGTTACCACCCATTACTGCATCATTAAATTCGTCCACATTTCACGTCCAGTTATCGGACATCCTTCCCAAAGGAATCATTAAAGAATACCAATGCGGCAGTGCCGCACGCGCAGCCAAGATCCCATTTGCTTTCTTCTGCTTGTCGCTAATTCCACGTTTACGCTGCCCAGGGGACTTGAATTTTCTTCTATTTCTCCCCGTCCCCCCTCCCCGACGACGATCGGTCTTTAATTGAATCGGTGATCCCACGGACAATGTCATTACGAGGAATTTTCAGCTCGCCACGAATGGGCTAATAAGCACGAGAGGTATGACACGCAATAAATGTAATTGCGAAACGTGGCTGGTGGGACGAAGAAAGAATGGGGCGCGTTATTTACGACATGTCTCGGCCGATGCTGTCGATAATTACCGGCTTTTATCGTCGTTTTTCGGCCGCAACATTTGATTACACCGTCCCTTAGCGCGATTCGAGTACCATAATCGATACCTTGGAGCGAGAGCGCGCGCGCGCGCGCGCGCTTCGGCGACCGCTTGGCCGGTGCGCTGGAAAATTGCGAAGAACGGCCGCGATCTGTGTGCTACATTGTATTTTCGCGTGGCGAAAAATACCGCTGATTACACCGCTGTGGAGGTAGAACGAGTCGATGCAGACCGGATCCGGCCCTCGGGGATAAATGGTCACCATGGGTTATTAGCATACGGAACATTTCTGGGGGAAAAAGAAGGTTTTAATAAGTGCCTTGGATCAATTGGCGAACGGGGGGGAACTCGTCGCGAGCACTGGGGGCTGGAATACCCCACTGCTTTCGAATATGCCTCGATTAAGAGGATCGTCCAAGCATTCGAAAGCTATAATAAAGCTAATGCGGGGACGAATAGGTGGTTTACTCAAGAGAGACGTTCTTGTGGCAGGGTTTAAGACTGGAAGATGGAAGGACTGAGGAGTTGCGGTTTATAGTTTATGCAGTTTTAAGCTCTCCTGGTCACAGTGGATCCAATGGACCCGCTTTTTAGCCTGGGACCGGTATGTTCCTGGCGTTGAAATGCCATTGACCTGACATTTTACCCCTTTACGGAAATCTGTGGTTCTCTCTTCCGGTAGAGGCTATCCATTTTTTAATCAGAAAGTTCGTTTGTGAGTGGCAGCCGTTACAAAACCGTTGGTTTGAGCGTGGACCCATGAGTTATCGAAAAAATGAAAAAATTTATTCTACTCTAATTCGAGAAATTTACTTTAATAAAATGTAATGTGCATGGCTGTAACAATATTTTTTCCACCCAAGTTATATGTCTGTATTATGAGTACGAATACAGAATGTATAGGTATGTGTGCCGAATGCGCGGGAGAAGGCTAGATTCAATTCTTTTCATTGTTAAATTATTTTCTTATGAATAAAAATAATAATAATAAATAGTTATTTCTCTAAATTGAACGTGTTTTTTACTCCACAATTGACCATCTTCAAATCTCAAAATAAATACCTTTTTGGAACACACAGTATGAAACTGTATATTTTCTAAAAGGACTATATATTATCAGTAACAGCCACAATCTGTACGAAAATTCAACATAAAAAAGGTACGATTGTGTTAGTAAGAAAGTTCATTTTTTAGGACTTTGCACCTTTCCGATTTTTTTGGCAGGTACCTAAATGTTGTCATTTCATTTATTACTATAACGCAACTATTCCATATTCTACATTGTTCAAAGTGTGTATTTTAATTTTTGGGACTCGATTGGACTGATACAGTTCATACTGTAACTATATAAAAATCGGTCGAGTCCATTGGACCCAGTGTGACCACCGCGTAACTTTACAGAAGTGTGATCACGAACGGTTAAAGGCTTCAGTGGCGGATTTAACAGAGTGGCCGATGAGCAGTTGCCACCTGGGCCCCTGCACATAAGGCCCCCAGAGCCCCATCCTTAAAAAAAATTATGATTATATCCAAAGTAGATTTATTTTCTGTATTATTACGCTGAGGCCGTTTTTAGTAAACTACCTCTTCATGTTCCCAATAAAATGGGCCCCTCAGAACGTTTGCCACCTGGGCCTTTTTTCTTAAATCCGCCACTGAAAGGCTTAGAGCAAGTTTCCATTGGCAACTAAGCTAGCAATGTTTACAGTAATCTACATCAGTATCTAGAGACACTATAATAAGAGTCTGGACACGAGTGACAGTCCGCCATGTTTGATCGAAATCCCACGAGAGAGAAAGAAATACACACCATTTCACTCTTAACAACTCTTAACAACTCTTACGTTTGTGGTGGCAACTCTAATAACGCGAAGTTTGAACAGAAAAGAGTTAAGAATGAACTTTACTACATTAGAAATTTGTCTTCGCATTTGATCACCGACATTGTCACAATCCAGTCGTGTTGCAATAAATTCAGCTTTGATCAATTCCTAAAACTTCTTCTTTCTGTTTCTTGTTCCTAAATAGTTTCGAATAGTTAAACAATTTAATTCCATTCTGTTTAATAAGTTTTATTGCGTTCTGAGTTATTCATTACAAGACATTTCGTTCATTTAACTTGATTAAAAAAAATGGTTGGATGTGCAGCACCCTTTTGCAATAACACCTCAGAAAACGGATATATTATGAGAGTTTTTCCAAAATATCCAGAACGTCGAGCTTTATGGCTACAAAATATTCCTTACAAAAATTGGATACCAAGGGATAATTCCCGCCTCTGTGAGGTAAACCTATTTTTATGTGACAATCATAATTAATTTGTCAAATTGTACAATTGTATAAACAAAATGTATGGTAGCAAATCTATGGCAATGCATTGCGCATTTAAATAAGTATAATAAAAAAACATATATCAAATCGAACACAAGATTTGTTTTTTTACTTTATATCTTCGTTATCTTGGTATAATGGACAAAATGGATAAAACTCAGCGGGAATAGATGAAAAATTGCAGGCCAATCAAAAGTGGCCAAAAAAGGTTATGTGTCTCTAATTTTTAGATTAATAGATAGTAAAATACCGTCATAAACGTAAGAGTTTGTACGAGTGGTTAAGAGTGAAATGCTGTATATCTCTTTCTCTCTCGTGGGATTTCGATCAAACATGGCGGACCAATCAAAAAGTGTCCTTCTCGTGTCCAGACTCTTATTATAGTGACTCTAATCAGTATCTACATCATTGCGCACCCGTGGAGAAAAAATCCTTGATATCTTGTTAGGTATCTAGTATTGGAAATGAAGTTCAAAGTAAAGCTCGGCAGAATCACTCTTCTCCCCGTTATTACGAAAACTTATACAGGAGAAAGCTCGTCAAAGTTCCATTATGGATTTAAAATAAAACAGAAGGAAGATGAATTGTAGAATACAGCAGAATTAAATTTGTTTCTTCGTTACCATTAACCATGGTACCATTTTTCTGTTTTCAGCGATATTTCAGAGGACATCGGTGTCCAGAGGTCAGTTGAGGATCCAAGGTGTCGCGACCTGCCTGTACCTGTGCATGGATCCCTGTGGTCTTCTTTACGGATCGGTAAGTCAACCTGTCCATCGGAAAAAAGTTGCCCTTCCTTTCGATAAAATCGTCTCGTAGCACGCCTCCGACAGACGGCGCGGAGGCATTCCTCAGGAAGAAAAGCGAGCGGTCGAGTGCCACGCGACGCGCACCGTTCCTCCGCCTCTCCATTCTATTCTGTAATACCTACGCTATCGCGGCATCTAAATTACAGAAACGCGGGGAATAAAAAGTATCGGCCACACGGACCGGATCTGCTGCAAGGGCATTTCAACTCCTCCATATTTCGTTTTCTCCGCGATTTTCCTCTATTCGCTTATTATAAAGGGTTTTGCAATAAGGACTCCAGGATTTTTTGCTATAAAACGCACTGTAATTTAGAAAATTCCGGGTTTCTTTAAAATCTGATCGATTACAATCTTATGTGAAAGACAATATCGGCTGAATGCCCACCGAGATTCTTTTCACAGGGAGCCACTCTTCTTCCGAAATTTCCAATCACATTTGCCGCATAATTGCGATTCGGTCTCAAGAATAACACGCCGAATCTCGTTTTAAAGCTCGTGAATGGCTCGCGGATTGGTAGTGTATGTACACCTTACCTTTCGCGTAACCCAAAGAAAATATTTCAACGACATCAAATCGCACGATCTTGGGGGCCAATTAACATCGCTGTTTCGGCAATGTCTTCGGTTGAACAGCCTGTACGAAGACGCACGAAGGTCCTTTATATTCTGCACAGGTCCGATTTCCTCGAATTTCTTCACTAACAATAAATTGCAAATTACGCGCTCACGTGGGCGATTATGCCGACAGAGAAAATTCATTCATAATAAAATAGTAGATGGTTTAAACTTTAAAATGCTTTCTTGCACTGTGCACGAGCACAGCACTAACATTGTGACGGATAAAGGATGACAGTTGCGAAACATAACGATCAAAAATGTTTCAATCAAACTCCTGATTGGTAACCGCTTATCTTAGATTTACAACACTCCCCATAGTATTTATTATTTAACGTAAGCCCATTGAGCCCCAAGTGATAAATAGACAGCAGCGTCTCCTATCAATACTCTACCTTTCTACACACTTAATTAAAGGATTTAAATGTCCGTGGAAAATTGTTAGCAACCTAATGACTCTCTTGTTACATTACTCCAGCTGCAGTAATAGCTCATATTTGAAATGAGATTCGAAGGGGTAGTGTCCGGCACGTACAAATAACAACTGCGATCAATCTGACCACTCAATTATGCTGCAGGTATATAAGTTGCTGTTTTATCAGATCAGAATGTTGCGAGCTAAACATACCCGATTTTTTAAAGAAGCTATCTGTAAATTAGCACAGCTCCCTTCCAAGGGACCAGCACGGTGCACAAAAATCCCCCCATAAGAAATGCAGCAGTCTGGTGCAGCTTGGGGACAAGGTAGCACGTCGGCGCGTAGGATTCTTGTTCCCCCGTGGCTCGCGTTCAGATCCGTCTTCGCAGTTTCGTGCGCGACAGAACGAATCGGTGGCTCGCGTACAATCAATTTCATCGACGTTTTCGAGACTTAATTAAACCCGATGACGTTTGATCGAAATACAGGAGCAGCTGTGCGAGCCTGAGAAACTGGTTTAGCCCTTAACTACTATCGTTCCCTCTCCCATTCCTTTTTTCTCCCCCCCCCCCCCCCGCGCCGCCTGTAACTAGTACCGTACAAAAGGAATGCGCTCCCCTGGGGTTGATACACTCTTGACTGTGTACCATTTCGCAGGAGGATGCGTTTAATGGCCGATTAATCTTGTTATTCTCGCGATTTTTCCGCGACTTCCGCGGGCGTCCGCGCATCTTGTAACGAGGAAATTGGTATTTGATTTAATTCCGGGGGACAGCCGTGGCGGCCTCCGACTATCCGTAATTGACTCCTCGGAGTCTCCGGTCGCGGAAGTGAATCGAGGACCTTGCGGCAAGAGGGGTGCAGCTCCATCTTTACCAACTTGGAGTAAATTAGAAAATACTGTTTATAATATTATTGGTTTGAGGTAATATTGAAAAGAGAACACTAATTAAAAGATATGTAGATATATTCACGCAATAAGTAGGGTAAACCAGTAATTGACCGCATGCCAGTGAATGACCATTAGGCAAAGAAATCCCAATTATAAATTTAAAAATTATTATATGTTTATAAATGGAGTGTATTTGCACTTTTAATATCCCATATTTTTAGTTACGCGTATTAAACAAACATTAATAAGTACATTCTTATTAAAAGTATGCGGTCATTTACTGGGCTTCTCATTTAACAATTCGGTCATTCACTGGTTGGTTTACCCTAGTAGTCATTTAGTTCATAAGTTTTTATTTCTATTTTTGCTAAATTTTTCAAATCTGGAGCATTCGTATCGCGCAAAACAGTAGTGGGCGCTCATTTGTTATCAGATTTGCACCAAAGGATGTAGAATTTTGTTTCACATATATTACACGTCATAACTCAAAAACTGTAAAAAATGAAACTGCACCCCTCTTGCTGCAAGGTACTCAATTCCTTCCCCATAACAAGTTGTCAGCTCTCAGCTTTGACTCATCAGTGTGCATTGATAGGAAATTGGTGAGAAGAAAAAGGAAATATTGAGTGAAATTTTAAGCGAAGTAACATCTCTTGATGTTTATACTAACACCCAGTACTGGATAGAAACAAGTTTTCAATTACATCAAAAGCGATAGCTGCGGGTCGCTGAAACGCTCCTTTAAGCATCGCGGTAGAATTAATTAACGCAAGATTAACATAAACAACAGTTTCCAATAAACGCTCCGTAAAAATAAATCCAGCATCCTCCGCGACCCGATCTTAAATATCGAAAACACCGCGCGCCTCCAACTGATCAGCAGTTCCCTAACCTCCCTTAATCACCCCCCTGGCACAATCAGCGTGATCCTAAGGGGGCGATGAAAAGTTCGCCATGGAAACGAACAGATTCATATGCAGATCAAGCAATCTGTAGCGTTCTACCAGGGAAACCGCGCCGATAAAACACCCAGCTACCGAGTCTAGCGAAATCGAAGCGACCGTTCCGTGGCAACAGAACAAGAAACAGGGGCAGACACGATCCAGAATAGTTTTCATGCATGTACCGTTCGGAACGAGTTCCCGTGGCCACGAAAGCCTGCCGAGCGTCACAGATTCCGAAGTGACTTCCAATGTTTCCCGATTAGACGGACCGATATAACACGCACAGATTGAAATAAAGACGTGGTAAGTGTCCAGTTCGAAACTAGTCTCGTTAAGAGCCGCATTTCATTAAAAGCCGTCCGGTACGCTTGAGTCCGTATCGAGCAGCGAAACATCGAATAAAGTCGTATCGTACATCTACTACGTCTGCGCGGAGCGTACCCGATAGATCTCTTTGCGAGTAAAGATTGTCACGTATCTGCATGCCGTTCGTCCTCGCTCGCAGCCCCGTGAATTCGTTTCGCGAATCCATTTCTCCTTTTTCCATGTTCCCGCTGCCCTCTGCTTTCAGGGATGCCGTATTATTCATAGAACTGATTGTGAGTGTGCTTTAACGTGGGCAAGTGATTGTTGATGTCTTTTTAATGCAATTCTGAGTCGGAGGGTGATGGAACACTAACTATGAGAATGGTTCGTTCAGGACTGTTAGGCTTGACACTTTGAGTGGCGTCCGTATTTTTTCAAGCCAAGGGTTTTAGCTCACAATTTTCTGGAAAGCATCGAAAGTACGTATGGTCCATGGCTCTTCCAATGCTAACTGTAAAAACCTAACGAAGCTAAGAGTTCAATTTGTTTCTGGCAGAAGGGATCGCTCGGAAGGGATTGGCCAGCTTAAAGGGGCATTTTCTGTGGCTTTAAGATTATAGGCAGTGTGTTGGGTTTCAGAGTAACGTAAGGTGGTGGCTGGGGGGTATGATTTGACAATCTCTTGCTTCGCCTTGTTTCGGTTAACATAGCGTAAGGTAAATGTACCAGTGTTTTAATGTAATTAAAAACAAAAAATAGTACTATAATGCATAAGTATTTAGCAATATTAATTAAAATCATTAATATAGAAAATTAAAAATCGTTAGATAGAAATAATTATTTTGTGACACACTTCGTACGCATAGCAGATTAAGAGAAATTTCTATGGCTTCAGTTAAGAAACCCCACTCATTTACTAAGAAAATATTGACTGCATTTCTTATTTATATATTATAATAATACATTGTTATAATAGTAAATAGATTTAAATTTAGTTTAAGATGGTTAAACTTGCAGAAAATTAATATTTTTTTAAACAAGTCTGAATTTATTTATGGATACAAGAATTTCGTGAATGTACCACATTAGGGCTCTAACGAATATTCGAATAATCTAAGTATTCGAATATTCGAATATTCGAATACCACAGAATTCGAATAATTTCTTCGAATATTCGAACCTTCGAATATTCGAACTTCGAACCTTCGAATATTCGGATCTATCGAAGTTATGATTGCACCGAATACCAATCTGAACATGAGATATTTGTTCACAGTTTATCGTGAAATTCTTTTCATATTGGCCTTTACAATTATTTGTTTTTCAATCGATAAATTTTTAACTTTATTAATCTTTGGTAAATTTATATATTTTGAAACGAAAACAACTATCAGTTATTAGTATTATTATTTTTATAATAATAAGTGGACAACCCCGACGGAATCGGCCGAATAAGGATAAAATGTATGAATGATACAATGTTATCCCGTAAAAGGAAGCAAAGAATAAAATTCTACTATTGCTATTAATGAGCATTACAATTCAACATATAAATATTTTTAATACACTAGGTCCCTATATTTAAATAGAATTTATACTTTTCGTTGCAAAATTCATAGAACCAATGATTAATAAAAGTCCAAATTCATCGTTTGAAAAACAAATAATTGTAAAGGCCAATATGAAAAGAATTTCACGATAAACTGTGAACAAATATTTCATGTTCAGATTCCTATTCGGTACAATCAGAAATTCGATTGATCAGAATATTCGAATAAATTATTCGTATTCGAAATTATTCGAATTATTCGAATATTCGAATAGTCGAATAATTAGAGCTCTATACCACATCGGGTCATGCATTTTTAGGTTGTCCGCTTACTGGGACATCTTCATGGTTTAGTATTTTGATTAATAAATACGTCTGTTATAATACATAAACTTTTTTTCAGTTTCCGATAGTATATTATTGTGTTATTTTCAACAGTTCAACAATATTTTTCTATTTCATGATGGTTTTACAAATTAAATTAGGAAACAAACTTTAGTGCTATTCCTTAAGCCGCTTAAGCGTCCGGGTATTGGTACATTTACCTTAGAAGAGTTTTGCTGACACTGAAGTCAGCGGCTGTGCTGTTTTTTAACTGCTGAGTATGACAATGACCTGGGAGAGGCTTTTGGTAGTGTGAAAGACTGATAGGACCTCCCTGTCGTTTGGAATGGAACATTTTGCAATTTGAAAAATTATTTTTTTAATTCACACACTTCACCATTTCATTTATACTTATCCAGAACAACTATTTCCACGTGCAATTAATAGTTGCTTCTTCTGATCTCGCACTTAGAAAATGCATGAAAATTCATTTCGCAAAGGCAAAATGAATTTCACGATACACACCATAAACCAAAATTTTCTTACTTTCGATATCGACGCTATGACGACCCCGCGGTAGCATGAAACATGACTTCAAAAATTTCCATTTTCTAATTAAATGGTGTAAATAAAATGGTAAATAAAATGTCTAGTAGGTAATTAGCTGATCGCCTAATGCCAGAGTTCCGCACAGAGTGTTCTAGAATGAAGAAATCACGCGCACCGCGATAAATTCGCGGATGTCCAATTTACATTCTTGGAACTACTAAAAGGATCGAATAGAGCGCCGAAGTTGCAGCGCGAAGCCCGCGACCAGTGTATCTGATAACTAATCTACATAACACGAACAGCTAGGCAAACATTTCACTGGTGGCTGTAATGCAGGCCGGTAACAGATTAATGTTCTGTTGGGCTTCTTGTCAGGTAAACCGTGCACAGTGATACCTACGTAATTTCTGCGCTACCGCCGATACCTACTATTTTCAATCGTTCGAAAGCCACGCGGAAACGACGATCGGACTCGATCGAGCATCAAGAACGAATAATCATTCTTGTACCCAGTGACAACCATGGAACTGTTTATCAGCGAATTATTAATTAGGACACGGTGTCGGCCAGACAGGTGAACCGCGTGAACTTATGCTAATTAGCAAATGATATTTCGAGCGCCGGGTGTACCCGCCCAAAAAGGGTACAAATCGAAAATCCCACGGCGAGAGAAAACGGGGCTGAACTGTTGGTCGACTATTTCTCGGAGTCACATTTCGTTTAATCCAGTCCACGAGTCAGCGAAGTAGAATTACGCCAACCCTTGCTCTTCTTTTACACAAACTGTACTTCTTACGGAGGAATATTATACAGCCTACCCATCCGCGCCCGACGCCCACTTCAAGACCGGGACAGATCGGGCAGCGACGTTCCGCAGAGAGTGTCCCCGGGGGATAAAACTTCGGCCTCGTGAAATCGGCAAGCAAAACTAACAGGACGAGACATGAATATGTATACGGGAGCGTGAATTTACCGAACAAGTAGCCCGATCGGAGCCGGGTGAACGATATTCGAGCAACATTCCTTCTTGGTGTATACAAATGACGCGCAACTTCCTCGACAGAGACCGATCCATACATCGCGCAGAGGTAGAACCTGTAGATCAACATTTCCGACTTCTGGCGAGCATTCGCCTCGAAAATCAAGGTCTCGCGCGGCGCGGTCGTGGTTCGAGATATTTTTCGATAGAGCCCATCGGCGCGATCTTCCTCGGGTGAATACGAGTAATACGGCGGAGAACGGAAGGATAGGAAGGAGGGTAGGGAGAAAGGGCGAAGGGAGGAGCGCACTGTAGGATGCCCCTTCTGGGTCGACGACTGAGCGCAATCTGCTGGCAGCGACGTCGGCGTGCTCGCTTTTCCAAGCCGGTAGAGGATCGTGTCATGATCACAGGCCTGGAGGCAACGTAATTCCATGATGACAAGCCCACGAAAGCTGGCCGCCATATTGGCCCGATCGACCGTGAAATTCTAACCTAATTACAAGCATTTCGCGCGCACCCCGGCCGCGGCAGCTGTTCGGCTGGATTCAATCGGGGGGTCGCGAAAGAATCGCGGTACCGGCAAGAATCATAAATTATAGTTATTAGGAAATGTCGGGAGCCAAACGCCGGTTAGAGGGAGCTCGCGTTCAATCGGCCGGTACGAGCGGCTCAATTATGAATATAGACTTCACGGGAAATTGAACGTGTTGACTGTTGGCAGCGAAGGGGTTGCGATCGCTTCTTCGTTTCTGCGGCGGGATCGATCGCGTTGGACATCGCCGATCGTGCTTTGAATATCGTTCACGGAGGGAAACCAGATGTTTGGTGTGTTTCGTTCGGGGACCCGGAACGAAACAGAAACGGAAACGATAAACGAAATATTTTTCCGGAACAGAAACAGAAACAGAAACGAAATTCTTAACCCTGTTGCAGGAGTGGAAACGATATAACCGAAATAAAAATTTCGATTAATTACGGTCTGTACACTTCAGGTTAAAAAATTTAAATTGAGCGCGACCCTTATATTTCTCATGTTTCGTGTCGGTAAAAAAGTGATTATTGGTTGAATCCAATATAAATCTATAATCTCTATATGATTGAATCACTATAATTTTGTATAAGTACAAAAAATGCAATAAAATTGTTAAAATAAGTATACACGAGTTTTTTTTATAAATGAAATAACCGGTTCGGAACAAAATTTGTTTTTCGTTTTGATGGAAACGAAATATTTGTTTAGCAGGAACGATATTAACCGAAACGAAATTATTATTATCGGAGCTGAACCGAAACGAAACGAAAAAACATTTCGTTCCAGGTCCCTGGTTTCGTTTGAATGTAAATTGGGGCAGATGGGGGGGGGGGTGAATGGGGCATTGAAATTATCTGGAAAATGAAGGATCTTCTTACGACGGAAGTATTTTTGTTTTGTAGCAACACTGATGCATGCCGAAACACGTCTAACTGCAAGTCGCTGCCATTTTAAAGTTCGCGGTTGAATTTTTTCCAAAATTTTTTGTGTTTTCTCGAAACGTTTTGTCAAGTGCTGATAGACTGATATTTATTCAAGAATAATAAGAGATATGTCAAGTAATTTTTTATTTGATATTATGACTGTAGAGATTAGATTTTGAATTTTGTTATCATATTTATGAAGAAAACACAAGAAAAATTTATGAAATGAAGACCTATTTCCTAATTGTTCCCTTCAATATCTTACTATGATAAACCGAACATTGGTGATAAGAGAATATTTACCACAAATCAAGATGTTTTTGATCAATTTTCATGTCAATTAAGATGTTTTAATTAACATAAGTAGTACCATCTTATATTACCTGCTTTTATTACAGTGTCCATTCAATACAGCTAATTTACGAAAAGGACAAAAAGACACTTTTTAAAAAACCGAAAAATAAGACGAGTAAATATAGAGTAGGTACTACTTATTAATATAGTGTACTATTTTAGTCAGATAATTGACGTTTCTAATGTTACCAATTAGAACTAGAATGGTTACTTAAATTTTTTTACTATCTAGTCCTAAATAAAAATGTCCCCTTCATCCCACCTCTTCCCCTGCTAGCGAAGAAGTGGGTCGCGTGGGTTAACACTGTAATGGCGGTGGTATTAACAGTGTTTACATGAATTTACATTGGTGTACGTCATATGTAATATTTTGGCTTGTAAAAGATTTGCCTTTCATTCATTTTTATTCTTACTAATTCCCTCGGGTCTTCTTTGACCTACTCGTGTCCCCGCCTCTGCAATTCCTGCTGCGTCCATCAGGTTTTGTTTTACCCACTTTGAGAACTTTTCTAACTTTTAGAAAAATATAAAGAAGTTGTTCCTTGTTCTTCGACATAATGTTAAATTTATGTTAAAATATGTTAAAGTGAGTTTATCTGTACTGCCAGTCGCGGGCCGTATAAGTATCTTAATTCAATGTACATACGTATATGCAAGTTTATGTAATCTTCTAGCAAATAGCTAACCTATTTTTCCAGATAATCACCTTCCCCGTCGAAGCACTTATCTAAGCGCTATGAGTCCACGAAAATCATCCGCAGGAAGAAACTAGGAAACAATTTCCTCTAACTACCCCTTAAAAATGCTTATGTAATTTGCCTGCCGCTATACCAATGCCCACGTCCTAAAATACCAATATAATAACTCGATAATAACTCGATAAATTAGAAAGTAAGATTCTATCGCGCGTTTCACACTTTCGACGACACATTGGAACCGACATTACGTGTTAAAGATATTCCGCCCGGGAAGGTCTAAACGCTGACGGGTTGTAACGTGAAATTATAGTTCAGCCGCCGATCGGTTTTTAGATCGAGTTGCTCAAAAGCCAATAAATCGTATTTATCCCCGCGATCGGTGCGCGTGAATCGCTTAATTAAAGTGAAACCTGAGACGGTCGCGGCACGAACAAATTCGATAATGTCTCCGGGGGATTAAATAAGTTCGGAACTATAAATTCTTTCCGCGTTGATCGGGAGCGCGGACCCTTCAGGGCCCTTTGAAAAAAAAGACGGAATAAAACTTCCCGTTCCAATGAGCCTAGCGTGAGATTCTTGCGTAATTACAGGCGCATATCCCATAGAAAGCACGTAATTATTACTTTCGATGGAAAAAGTGAGGGGGGATCAAAGGAATATCATGGCGCCGCTTCTAAACTGCTGTATCCCCGAGAAGAAGACCTCCATCCAAACCTTGCTTACTGAGTTACATTCGGTGGCCTTATTAGGGTGGAAATTGATGCTCACACTTTCACTATAATGCAACATTGAAGGTTTAAAGAGGTTTTGTGCTATTGGCCAAACACGCGAGATTTTATCTACTCTTAATACTTTATAGTGCCGAGGGATGATGTGATTAGAGTTGTGATAATAAGCCTGCAATTGCATTCAAGGCGATTACTCAATAATTACTGAATGGCGAGAAATTATTGGCATAGTAGATAGGGGGAGTTGGCACAATGAAACATTAATATTCTCTTAATATCTAGAAACAGTCAGAAGTTCAAAAAATAATTATAAAACAGTATACTCTATGATCTTGAAAGATGATATAAGATTATAAGATGATACCCTACAGATATCAAGATAATATTAATGCGTCATTATGCCTCCTGCAAAAAAGTAATTATTATCTAATTTTTTAATCCCCGGTTGTCACCTTGGGCCAAATGACCCAAAATTTGACATTCAGGTAAAAAATCTTTGAGGCATCATTGAAATTGGTACTATTGGCGTCACGAGTAGTAATGTCTCCTCTACAGGTGTAGAGACGCTTCCCGAGTGAGGGGAATTTTATTTATTAAGTTATTATTTCAGTAGCATATCTCACGAGTATAACTATAAACTTTTAGCTAAAAATATTAAACATTAAGAAAGTTACGATTTCTTGAAGCAAAGAACTTTTCTGGAACTAATATTTTACAATGTTCAAACTTTATCTCATAATTTTTGGGAATTCTCTTGGGTCGGATCGACCCAGTGTGGCAAATACGTCCGAAAATATAGGTGTGACAACCGAGGGTTAAATAAATTTTAATAGGTGGGTACTTACTCTGGTTGCTTGTACTACTGAATATGGTCCCTTGGAAATGAGAGTGGGACAATCAAATGAAAATTACAACCTTCGTTCCTTTACGTGACACCTACCTGCATTCAACAACAGACTCGGTGTTTTTGCAATAAACTAAACTGGCAATTAGTTATTCTACTTTCATCATCAGCGATTCATTACGGTGGCTCGACCACCATTACCATTGTCAATACTCTGACCAGCACTTATTTCGAAACGTTGAATCTTCTTAAAGACAGGGAAGAGAAAACATCTAAACTGCCAGCAGCCAACCGCAGAAGTGTCTCGCGTGAAAGAGCCCTTATTAAAGACTAATTTAACGTTCAAGAAGCCATCAGTGGGCCCTCAACTAATCCCCAGAAGAATGACGATCCGTGTAATATTATTAAACACCGGTGCCCCGGAGGAACTGTGGACATAAACACGCGTTAACCTGTTCCTACGAGCTATCGTTACCTTATAATTAGAATACCTATATCTGTCGTACCGGGCCGCCAGCTGGCAGGTAATTAAAAGAAACGAAAAAATCGATCGACCGTCGCTGCCGCCAGTCTACACAGTTTTATAATTATTACTTTGCACCTATCCCCTAATTTATATGTATTCCTGACACGGGAGACGCTCATTAATCAAGGGATGAGGGGGGGACGGTGGTAGTTGTGGGCACGCGTAAAAATCGGTCACGTGAGCTGGGCGCGAAAGTTGGCCGACTGATGCGAATGAAATCAAATTGAATCCTCTTGCTTGAAACGCACCAGGATTAATCAGCCCCAGGCGAAGGAGAACATTCATGAGAATTATTTATACCATTGGCTGTAATGCCATGATTCTGTTTATTTGATCGTGCCGCGTGTCAGAGTGACACTTTCCGTTTGTTGGCCTTCTTCAGGGGTTATTCGCAGTCAAGAGGTAAAAAAAGAACGATTTTTGGAAACGTATTTGAAGTATTAAGTGTATATTTTTTAACAAGGTTATTTATTTATTTCATAGTTATAGTCGATTTCTAGAAAGTTGTTCTTGAAAAGGTGTTTTGCGGTAACCGTTGCTACTCGGAACTGGGTTAGGGGTTGTTCTTAAATTACGTAAGGCTTTGTTGGAGGACGGTGTCATGAATTTCTTACGTTTTCTTATGGAATATTTTTTAAACCTAATTTTCAATATGAGTTGCCTAAAAAACGTATTAAATTAATTTTATAAACCTTTAAAAGAATTTTAATAACCGAAAAAATGCGATTCAAAAAGTGTTACATAAGGAAGGGGGTTGGAATATAAAACCGTATGAATTCTTATAGTGGGGGAGGAAGGGGTAAGATATCGCTAAAATTACCCTTACATAATTTAAGGATGGCCCCCTTATCTAATATCAAAAAACCAAAAAGATTTAGTTGTTATATTAGTTTATAATAGTACAAATAAACGAAAATTAATGCATACGTGGCACGTGCTTGTTTTCCACTGGGCTCCTCAATTTTCTCCCCTTTTATATTCCTCGCGAAATAACTTCCTATTTCATACTACTGTAATCTTCAGTAAACAATTACATCACCTAAAAAGGGGGGGAAAGGAGGAGCACAATCCCCAATTGAAAACCACTGAATTTTCATGAAATCACATTTAATCTTTCAAAGATATACTTATAATAACGCATCCCCTTAAAGGCATGCAACACGCACGAGAGATGTAGCCAGAAGGGATATAGCCTCTGGAAACTTTTCTCCTGCCGCCGAACGGCTTTCAATAAATCCAGTTTCCAGCGCGTTTCTTCTGTCACTTTATTAGCAACCGCGGAGGGAACGCCTGCGTACCTACGCGTCACATAATTTAAACTGTAGTGCCAGATCAAAGTATATTATCAAGCTGGAGTAACAGAGATAAAGGATCGCGGGCTTGATATACGGTAGTTTGATATCACCACGATATATATCTTTCTGGGAGAAATTCAAGCGAGCTTCAACGGCTGAACGAATTACGCGAGTCGAGTTGCTTGAATAAACGCGTACTCTAGTAGGGGGGTTTAGTTTTAGTTCTCCATTTTGAGAAGTGTCAGGAAACGACGAGGATGATGTTGAAAATGGAACATGGTTCCTTTTTAAACGATTTTATTGAGATCCTCTGTTTGTTTGTTTGTGGCATGTTTGGTTCGAATCTAGTTTAATCGCTGGGTTCTCAGGGAATTGATCTCTCAACTTGGATTTGCCCCATCAGTCATACAGGAACTGTGTGAATTAAATTGAAACGGCGATAATGCCGGATGGTTTCGAGTAAGTGTTAGATAAGGGGCTGCATGAAGTTATTAAACATCTACCGACTGTGGCGACTGATATCGTTGGTGATTACAGGAATACCGACTTCCGATTCTTTAATATGGTTAATTGGAGTGTATGGGTAATCATAGATGAAATTGCTGATAATGGTACTTAATATCGCCTGTTCGCCAACGGTGCAACGTTCTCGTAAATAAAACGGCGATCGTATCATTATTTTTAGGGTGATAGTATTAACTTTCTTAATCAAAATTCGTGAGATTTTCATCCGCGGATGTAAATAGCTCTTCAGGTGGTAAAGTCGTTAATTATGTAGTCATATTTTAAGTTTGATGCTGCAATATCTAAACATGAGACTTGCAGTTACAAGAAAGCAGAGATTAGATCGCCCCTATCTTGTATTTTAACTGAGGAAAATGACTTAACTTGTCGTTTGAATATTCCTCTGCATAATTAGTACCTATAAACTGACTTAATTAACATCGTCCCTGAAGATTGTCTGCAACTTTTTGCCACCTGTGACTGCTCCAGCACGCGCACCACTTGTTATCAGTATTTTATGTGAGTTTAAATTATCCTACTTTACTTCATAATTTCTATTTCAAACGATAAGTGCATATATCTACAATTATTATTGTTATTATTATTAGCTATTATTTGTTATACAGATATACAAAATTAATTTTCATCATTTAGATTATGAAGAATCGTTAATACGCATCATGTTATAAAACGTTGTATTTTCGTTCTTAATCCTAGTTTTAGCCTACTAATTGCATTACAATCTTTTGATACAAAACCTTAGTTACCAATAAATATTTACAATAAAAGAATAACTAATTAAGTGCCCACTGCATACATTCCACAAATTAAAACTTTGCGCGCAAACCATTCACACATGCGCACTCATATAAAACCTCAGGCCCATACATGCGCTAGTGGCGCCCTCTGCGCCGAGCTTTGCGTCATCTTCCCCATTAATACCTCACCACCAAATTATCCCGCGGCAAAACGAAAGAAAAGCCTCCGCGCAGTGCTAAACGGTGAATGGAAAAAACGTGCGCCGAGTGTCGCGTCGTCGCCGTCGCGTTACGGTTTCATCAAGCATAATTAAGATACCCCGGCCGATTTCAGCGGGTCGTCCGCGCGGTGTGCGCGCGCAGGCGGGGCCGGGGCCCGACGGTCCCGCGACGGAAGATTTATCCAGCATAATTCAAGGCCTGAAAATGAAATATCGGCGTCGAGATTGAAACTAACGACACCCGGTACCTTCGGCCGCTGCGATAAGATCAATCGATCTGAAAACGGGCGCGCGCGCGGGGGCCCGGGCCCCGCTCCCCTGCTTTTCACGGATATTGCCGGCATTAATCGGAACGCGGGCTTGCCCGTGGATGCAGGTCTGCGTATCGGCCCAGCCCGGGGAAAATGCTCTGGAATGCAGCACGCTCCTCGGTTAATCGGAAGAGCATGAGCCACGACAGGAGCAAGAAAGCGAGGACCGTCTGATTATCAGTCTGCCCGGTTCACCGCATGCAAATGGAACACTTAGATACGGGAGGAAGTCTCGGGAGCAGGTATTGCGTTAGGTCCAGAATAGATCTGAAGGCCGTTTGAATGCCGGTTGCACCCTGCGGCTACGCGGCCGGATCCCTGCCAGCCAACTACGGGGCCTGCCCGATCATATTTGTTCCTGTCGCGTGTTTACATTCCGCGCACCCGCCGCCAACCGACTTCCTACAATATATTTTAGGCAGGCGGCCACCCGATGCTCTCCTGCACCTTTGCTAACGCCGCCTGGCGATTCCAGCCCCTTCGACGCCCTTTATCGCGGCGCATTCTTGCACGACGAATTGGAACGGGTTAAGGCTGAATCTACTAAGGGCGACTGGCCGCTCCGGTCGGCGCCGCGGCGGTCCCACTAGTGCAAGGGAGAAACAGATGCGTACTTCTGTCTTGCACTAGTGGGCCAGTCGGGTTTAGGAGATTCAGCCTTCAGGGAGGAGAATTTGGGTAGGCTACTGACAAGGGAAGATCCCGAATCCAGAAATTCAAAAAATTCTGAAACTTTGTGGATATGTAGGGGATTTCCTCCTGATTACAACGCAATTTTTTTTGCTGCCCAAAATCACTCTAAGGGGGTGAAATTAACCCCCGAAAATTCGGCTATTTTTCGATTTTCTGTTTTAACTCGCGAACTGTAAGAGATAGAAAAAAATCTCGAGACGAAAGTTACTTCTTTTAATTAGATCTATCAAATAGTAAAAGTTAAATCAATTGTTTAAACAATTTAAAAAAAGTTATAAACAAAAATATTAATAACGTTTACTATTTGATAGATCTAATTAAAAGAAGTAACTTTCGTCTCGAGATTTTTTTCTATCTCTTACAGTTCGCGAGTAATCGAAAATTAGCCGAATTTTCGGGGGTTAATTTCACCAACTTAGAGTGATTTTGGGCAGCAAAAAATTGCGTTGTAATCAGGAGGAAATCCCCTACATATCCACAAAGTTTCAGAATTTTTTGAATTTCCGGGTTCGGGATCTTCCCTTGTGAGTATTGGAGGGGCCTCTAGTGGTTTTGTAGGTAAAGGGGTGGAAAGTGAAAGTCTTGTGATTATGATCGAACGTTTCTGTTTTTGAGATTTGAATGTTAAAATGAGGGTTTCTTGAGAGGTTATGGGGGTGAGTTGTAGTAGATGGTAGTTTTATGTGGGAGAATGAATAGAAAATTGTGAAAGAAAGATGGTTTTCGAGGCAATCGAATTTGGAAATTTATGCGAATAACTGATTAAGGGTTGAGAAAGTGCAGGAGTAGATATGGTGCAAGTGTGGGTAAAGTGAATCCACGTGCAGAAGTAACTCGAAATTTTAGAATCACTTAATTTCGAACGATGTTTCTTTAAGATCCTTTGTTAAGGAAGCTATTTGCTAAAATATTTTATTATACTATGAAACGAATGACTTGCTAAAACAGCAGAATTATGTTTATATACCCTGTTTTACTTAAGTACTCAGACACTTGGAATAATATTTGTAGGATCATAAAGAACCGCTTTATAATTAAACCAATCCCGTGCCGACTAAGATATCAAGAAAAGTTTGCAATAATCTTAACGAAGCTACTTCCCTATCATAGCATATTTTCTAATTAAATTCCTCTGCCACCAAATTCGTATGGCTCTCTGTGTATAAACGCAGCGCGTAAGACAAGTGCATACGCAGCACTACTGGCGCACCATTTACGCAGCACGTCATTCAACGACCAGAAAGAGAAAAGGATGCCATAAAAACATATTCAACTGGTAATGGAGTGGTAATACGCTAACTATGCAAATGGCGTGTAACGATTACCCTTATCGTGAATTCAAATGAGGTCGGAGACTTTGCTTAGTTCAGTCTACTACGTGCACAACGAAGTGTCAAAACTGGCCTGCGGCGTCCCCGGCGCAGATAAACAAATGAAGGAGTAGATCTAGAGCGTAAGTACGGAATAAATTGGAAGAATGTTCGCGTGTCGGGGGTACCGGTAGAACTTGCTACGCGTCGCGTGTTCGCGAGCCTGGTTTTTTATACCGATACCCACGACATTCGTGTATATTTATCGACGATTGCTTACTCAATCAAGGTACATCATCTATTTCTTTGCCGTTCGCCAGCAGAAATTATCGATACAATTGCCTTTGTAACATGGAGCCGCGCGTTTATTAGCAGTCAGTAAGTAGTGATATCAGTGCCGAGCAGATTATTTGGAATGTCTCTCGTTAGAAGTAATACGAATCAAGATTACGGGATGAAATTAATACGATTCGTTGATAAATAAGGAAAGGGGGTATGTTAAATGTAAAACGAAGCAATGGCGTCTATCGATGGAACATTCTTATTCATTAACCCTTCGTGACCACACGGGGTGTATCGCATCCCCCGCAAAAGAATTTTGGTCTTTACCAATATTTAGGCCTTAATATTAAAATTTAAAATTTGGCAAATTTTAACCAAAAAAAATCGCTTTTTCCGCTACTATTTTTTCAACTACAAATGTTGTCGTATCTAAATTTATATTACCGGGAAAAGGCTATTAGGGGCTGTTCTTAAATTACGTAAGGGTAATTTTCGCGAATTCTTACACCCTCCCTCCCCAGTATAAGAATTCGTAAGATTTGATATTCCAACACCTTCCTTACCTAATATTTTTACACTTAATTTTTTCAGTTTCAGTTTCGGGAAATTTAAACTAAACCTATTTATTGAAAATGGGTTAAAAAATATTACGCAAGACGCTACCTGAGTCCCCCCTCGTGTAAGAAATTCGCGTTTTACGTTTAAATAAAGAGTTCTCTAAAATCGCGTCTCGGACGTGTTCGTCGATTCGAGCAGGAGAAACACAACGCGTCTGCTCCAAATATCGGAGCAAGCCGGTAGACGACGGAAACCGTGGGCCCTGACGTGTCAGGAAGTGGCCGTCGTTTGCTGATGGAGACACAGCCACGGGTCTTCCACCGTGCTCCTCCGTCTGCGTCTTTTTCTGGTTTAAATCGGGGTCAATTTGAAAGTTAAACGAACTCTGTCGAAAATCCCGATTTAGAAGGACGCGTGCGTGGTCGGTGCGTTTGATGACGCGTGTTCTCGGCGTTGCGCTGTTAACCTCCGCTTGTTACCAGGCATCCTCCGCGTTTCTTCGCCACGGTAGCGAAGAATTAGAGACCGCATCGTCCAACCCCCCCCCCCTCCCCCCGCCCTTTCGTCTCTTTGACTTCCCTTCCCCCTACTCGAAAGATAGGTGAAGTTACTTTCCCTTCTTATTTCCCCTCGTCTCACCCGCGAGCGTTAAGGCGGCCGAGTTTTTTTCGCAGGAAAGCAGGTTTGCGAGTTGCACTTTGCACGTGCAGGGTCATCGTTACGTTCGTAAACCCCGCGGGCTCCCCCGTTCAATTACTTGATAATACGCGATAACGCCACGCGATACCCCCCTCGGATCACCCCCTTCCCCTCGACAGGCACCGCTCACTTCCTTCTGGAACGCGCTCGACGGCCACCCTGGTGTCGCAACCGCGGTTTCACGGTCGCTTATACAGGGTGCTTCTAAATTGTTGACTGGTTGAAGTTGAGTCACAACTGAACACCCTTAATTTACACCGCAATTTATGTTAAACGATTTTACTAAAAATGCTCTAAAAAGTAAAAAAATCATTACGTTCTTGTATTACAATTTCGATGGTGATCCTATGTGACTTTAAATAAAATCATACAAACTCTGTGATTATCCTGTAAAATTGTTCAAATCAAGTATAAAGAAAAAGGATAATTACAGTTTGTATGATTTTATTTAAAGTCGCATATCGCCATCAAAATTGTAGTACAAGAGAATAATTATTTTTTAGTGCATTTTTAGTAAAATCGTTTAATATAATTGCTTTTTAGTTTTTAGTTTTTAGTGTCTGTGGATTTTTTTCTAGTTTCTATTGTTTGTGGATATTTTATACATTTCTTTTTATATTTTTTATTTTTACCTTTTAAAAAAAATGATGTCATCCAAACTACACACGCCTGCAAAGTTTCGAGACAATTGGATTAGTAGGTGAAAATTAACTGGCCAGATTTGAACCATACACCAAACATACAGGGGATCGAAGCTAAGTAAAATCATTTAAAAATTATGAAACTTTGGGGATATGTAGAGGATATGTTTTTTTTGCTGGCGAAACTCACTCTAAGGGGGTGAAATTAACCCCTGAAAGTAAGTTGGGAGCCGAGTTGAATGGATAAAAGTATTTTTAGTGCAAATTCAAAAGAATTTATTAGGTAATTATAGCAATTTATTTAAATTATAAAATCCAGTTTTCTTTTCTTTTTACAAACTCTTGAATTACTGCAGTCGTGGTTACATTAATCTCCTTTTTTCATGCCTAATTAAAAGAAATAACTTCTGTCAGAAAACTTATTTTCTGCCTCCTACGGGTTCCGAGTTATAAAATAGAATCTAAAAACAGCCGGATTTTCAGAAGTCAATCTCACCCCCATAGAGTGAATTTGAGCAAAAAATTATATATCCTCTGCATATCCCCAAAGTTTCATAATTTTTTGAATCTCCGGCTTGAGGATCTTCCCTTGTCAGTTTATAGGTGCGAGTGGCAATGAGATTTGTGGGGGGGGGGGGGAGTTATGAAGTGGTTAGGTGTAAGTATTTGAGTACGTGGAAGGTCTTTGGGTGTCAGCCACCTGTATAGAGTAGGTAATAATTAACCGATACTAGAATTGCTAAAGCTTGAATCTAATGTTGAGAATAGGGACTTTAGTAATAACAACTAGGTTTCATGTTCAAGACCACTAAGTTGGTAGAATAACCGGATAGTTAAACCGGAAATACATATTCCTACTTCTGATATGTCGTAGCTGCAAAGCGAGCGTGCAATAAGTAGAAGCGTATCCAAAGAAATCCGAAGTAAAAGTGTAACAAACAAACTTCAGTCGGAATAATTATATTTTATATCTTTTCTTCACTAATGTTGCATGTACATACGCCTATACTCAGCTAATAATATTGAAAAATTGTATCACAAACTGAGATCCCTAAATAGTTCCCTTTCGAGTAATGGCTTTTTAAAATTGATCACTTCTGGAAACAGTTCAGAATTTCTATCAATTCTGAGATGCTACGTAGGTTTTAATTAAAATTGCTCAGATACGACAGTGGAATGTAAAGTTATAAAAAAGTATAAATTCATAAATAGTCCGTAGCTTAATGCAGGTACCAGTCATGCTAACAACGTTTTCGTCAGTAGCTTGTCATAAAAGCGTAATAACACTATCCACTCCGCGAAATAAGAGCAATGCGTCTTATATGTATACGTCGGAGTGAATGGAAATAGTAGAGAAGCTCAACGTTTGCATCGACAAACATTACCGCAGTGACGTTGCCCAAGCAAAGTCACATTTACAGCTATTCGCAGGCATCTTGCGGAGAGTAGATCATTTCCACCTAACAATAATGAAAATTAGTAAATGTTGCAACTCCCAATAAAGACTATTAGGTTTCGACGATGGTGGAATCGTCGAGTCACATTGATACATCTGATGTATCTTCTTGTGACCAATATACCAACTGTACGTGTGATAACCTATCCTATCTAGTTTTCTAAAATCTGGTATAAGCTGTGTCGACTAAAAAAGAGAAAAGTCTACCTACTGATTCATCTACGACAGTTCTGCGTATTTTTAACATTCCAAAAACTCTTCTGCTCTAAAATTCAGCTCTAACCGCTCCTTCCAGTCGTGTATTGAACCAGTCATTCGAAGTTTGCTCACGAAATGACGGTAGAACAACAACGTAATACAAAATGTCAATATCTAATAACTTGTTTCCATATTGACTGGAAGAATTCAGTCCCCTGCTGTTAGCAAAATACGCAAGCAACCAGACACGCCAATCACTGGATGGCCTCTGCTAAAACCAAATCCTTCATAAAAAAACATATATTTAATAAAAAAATACTATACCAAAGCATAGACACATCTTGCTTTCTTACAACGCTTCAGAAGCAGGTGCTTATAAACTTATTTCTATTAATCGGCCTCACTGTAGCGTTGAACACGATATGTACCACGTTTTCAAACAGGTTTGGGTAGAAGTGTTAGAACTCTCCATACAAAGCAATTACCACGGGAGTTTCATTATAACACTTCTACACGAACCGCGGATTTAAAATATTATTCTGCTGCTCCATACACGCGTCAATAATAAATACCACCGGCATACTGCACTGCGCAAAGCAGTTCTCGGAGTGCATTTCTTTTTCAAGAGAGAACTGGTGTAATATCTTTCATTCAGTTTGATCGGGGAACACGTACCGCAAAACACGGGCGAGGGCACGTAAAAGGGCTCCGTGGTGCGTTTCATCGCTTAATGAGTCGTCCGTCTTGTTGCGTTAATAAGTTTCCGTGGCGTGGCCAATTAACATGGGCGGAGTACGTATCGGTATAAATTATACCTTTTTCAATTTATGAAAACCAAGCAACACGAAACGTCGGCGAGCGTCTTTTTCAACCTCTTTCCGGGAAAGGGGCGATAAAGAGTATCGTGGAACAAGACAGACTTGGCGAATGGTTCTCAAGGAGTCCCGATCAATTTTATGAAACGCTGGTCGTGAGGTACAGTATCGTAATTCAAGTATAGCTACTACGATAGCAGACTGCTCTACGGTGAATATTGGTTACTTAATGGAGAATGTGGATGAATGTGATGGAAATTCCACATACCGATTATTTGAAGTGGAAAGAAGCAAATACAAGATTTAATTCATTTCACGTTGCAAGTAATAACCTTAAGGAGCTTGGTTATTATTTTTAGAAGAGTGAAAGAATAATCGACTACTTTTAATGACTGACAGTTTAATGACTGACTAATGACTTCAATTGTTTTAAGTAATCTATCGATTCGCAGAGATTATTATTTAACATTCGTCTGCATTCGGTAGCTGCTGCTATATTATCGAAACTGGAAGCAAGCTTGCATTTCTTAAACGAAGCACTCAATATTCTCCTCCAATATTTCGAAGAACATCGAACACCAGATAAAAAGAAGTTAAGGGGAGGTTCCGGTCTAATTGTCGATTTTTTTTTTATTTCATTTTTCGAATGTTAAACCTTTTAGGAAAACGTGTTAAAAGGGATTTGTTGAAATTCGTAAAATTTCCGAAGTTATAGGCATTTGAGTATGGGCAACAACCGGCCACTCGGCGCTCACGTGAAAACGCGTTTTTCTCGAAATAGTGTTCTCAAAACGGTGCGACCTGTATCTCCAAAAGTTATTATCCGATTCGACTGAAACTTTTTGTGTTTTGAAGAATATACTTCTGGCTAGGGGGGAAACCAGAACAAATTTCGAAAAAGTGTAATTTTTAAAGGCGTGGAAAGAACGAATAGTGTAGGGAAAAAGTGATTTCCAACTTCAAGTATCGTTATTTTCTCAAAAAATGTCTTTTTTGTATTTTTTTCTGGTCTCCCCCCTAGTCAGAAGTATAGTATATTCTTCAAAATAAAAAAGTGTCAGTCGAATCGAATAATAACTTTTGGAGATGCAGGTCCCACCGATTTGGATGAATTTTTTGACGCATTGACTTTAACGATTCCCCAGTGCCGTCTGCAATGATTAATTATAAAACAAAAAATATACCTATTTCTATAATTTAAGACATACTTAATACAATGCAAAAAGTCCCATTATATTATACATACTAGTTTTCCTTTAATTAATTCCTAAAGATCACCTATTTTTTACGGGGATGAAAGTTAATAATTATCCCAATATTCGCACAACCAAAAGAAACTATAGAATACTCCATTTAGAAGGTGTCTTAAAACATAACTTAACCCTTCGTGGTCACACGGGGTGTATTGTACCCCAAGAGCAATTTTCGATTTGAAATTTCGCACCTTTAAAAGAAAATAAAAAGAAAATTTAAAAATCGGGTTATTCCCACAACCATGGAAAATCGCTCATTTTCAACTACAAATTTTATCATATAAAAATTTACATTTCTAGAAAAAGATTATTAGACCATGATTGTATAAGTATTATGAATATACAATTATCACTGAAAAGTTAAAAGACTCAAAAATACGAAAATGGGAACTGAAAAAATGTTGCTGGGGTACAATGAACCCCGTGTGACCAATTTGTGATTATAAGAAGGTGTGACCACGAAGGGTTAACAAAACTACCACTCTTCACACAGAGCTCAGCTTTCTCTTCCCACACTTTCCACGACGCCAACATAGCTACCACTATCCCTGTATCCCCATCAAATTAAAAGACAAACGAAAGCACCCATTCCAAAGCATGCACACAAGTCGCGCGGCGTTAACTCGAGCGCCCTGAAATCGACGGAAAACCGGAGTGGTTCCGCGACGCCGGTTCATCGGGTGGGTATTAACGCGAGCGTAAATCCCCGGGCGGTTTACCGCGACCGCCGCTGCGTGGACGTTTTTCATCCCTCGGAGATCAGCCGCGCCTCGAGCTTTCCTCTCTTTTTCCAAACGACCACTCGCGTGTCTCAGGCATTCCACATCCGGAATCATGCAGGAATTCGTATCCACTCGGCGAGCAACAATTTCACCGGGGACGCATTAGCATTCTCCTTTCCACGGAATACTGTAAACCCCCTCCTGATTCACCTGAACGTGCCCCATCCGTACATGCATTCGCGACGATCCGTAGGAACGACTTGTTTAGACGCAGTACGCCATTTAACCGGCGATTTTCGATTTGCACATGCGATAGCCGGCGAAAGCCAGGCGCGGTGTGACTCCTCAGCGAGCCCCTGCAACGCTGCAACCCGAACAGACGAGCCTTCCCGTCCGTTTAAACGGTAACCACTCGGGTGGTTTGCATCACACGCCAGTAATCTGCTAGAACGTACCCGCTACCTACCACTTTGACTCTATTTCTCCTTTTAAATGGCCAGCAACGCGGATGGCCACGGGGGATGGATGCCACGGACGGCAAGGCTAACACTCGATACGACATATCATTAAGGAGAAAGAGCAGATTCTGTGTGCTGAAAAAATGCCACCGGAATTTATAACGATCAACGGGATATTTATGGTTTCACGGAACTGCGCGGCTGTCTTTCGCGGCTCGTTCCTGGTGTGCTGCTGGGCCGCTGTACGCGGCGGACATGCGCATTGCTGTTCCGCGTACGATTACTTTTATTTTACAAATTTAATGCATAGGATTGAAAATGGTGGGCATTATGGTTTGTTGAATATTTAGTGTGTCAGGGAACAGAAGCCTGAGAACTGAACTGATGCGTCATGATTCCGTGTCAATGTTACGTGTTGTTTGATAATTGAGACACATGTATCGATAAAGATCTCAACGTGTGTGGGACCCTATAGACGTTCTCTTGTGAAATTAATGGTTCAAGGATTTGTATAATTTAGTTGACCAATCTAAATAACAATAATTCTCTTGCCACTCACACTGCCAAGTGCGATTTCTTTCTATCTTCCAATGATCACAAATCGTCCACCGTAATTTTTCTGTGATAAAACTAAGTTATAATCTCATGTAAATACCTACCTACATCGATTCTAGTCTATTAATGACGCACATCCTTCCCACCTTTTCATAAAAAAAAACCACTCGACCGTTTTAACCCCTCTGTTCGAAGAAGGCGACAGATCCAAGCGCAATTTTGTTCTCAGTGCGGAAGGATCCTGTTCGTTCTTTACTTCAAGTGAATGAAAAATCTTCAACACGAAAACAGGCGTTCTTTCACCATCGCCTGCAATCTCCCTTGGACATAACAAAATCCTGGTCAACTACGTTGTCACGTCGAGTTAACTACAGGAAATTATCGCGTGTAACGCAACACCTGCAGGTATCTTCATCTTCAGGGACCAAATAATTAGAATGCTAATTAAGAATAAATTAAACCTCGAAACATGCTACTTAGAAAGTCAGCAAAAATCATTCTACACGAAGCGCGCGGTATTACTTCGCCCCCTAAAATTTATAGCATTCTCCTGAGTCATCCACTATATTTTAAAATGTTAATCGCTATCATGAGTGAGCGATAGATAACCGATAATCGTGCACAAAGTTGTTGTTCATCATCGGTGTATGGCGTGAACCTCGTCGTTTTAGTAAACTTCCCTTGCTGCTATGTATGTAAAAGATAGATGGGAACACTAATCGATGCCACGAACAACACTCACGGAGCACGGAAGAGCGTAGTTTGTTTCCATAAATCTGTCGCTAAGCAGGAGGCAACTTACTCGGCAAAGCGGATCAAAGACCGTAGAAAAATCACTTTATGGCCGGGCTATTTAAGGGCGGCTAGGGCCTAGCGGTGGTCGTGTTACGGCTGCTAGATATAACAGCATAAATAAAATATTAATTTGTACATGAATTTATAGTTGCTAAACGGAGTGGGGTACTAGCCGTTGGCTGTGGCAGTTGTTACGTTGTGCCCACACCATGTCAGCTAATGGCACATTTAAATCTTTCTGTAGGAAATGCGACCAACTCTCGGCTTACCCCTATTTGCCCCGAGGTTCTTCGGTAAATTAAGTCAAGGATGTACGATGCACTCTGTCCTCGGGCTACGGTTCACTCGCGACCATGTTCTGCCATGGCTCGCGAGACGACAAGTGGACAGACAACTTCTGAAAAGTAACATAAGTAGGAATACTGTTTATTCGTAATAGCAGCGCCACGATATCGTCGTATTAACGTGGAATTTTATGATTGGCGAGAGTTTGATGGTAATCGAGATCTGCCTCGGACGAAGGTTCCAGTTTCGAGTTCAGCATTTAAGGGGTTACACCACGCTCGGAAAAATAGGTATAAAAACAAACCCTTTTTTTGACGCTGCCATTAGGTATATAAAATGATCTTTATTTTACACACGTATATAGTAGTTTTATGAACAATTTACAATATTGACGATTAAAAAAAAAAATAAAAAATGGCGGAGATAAGCCGATAAGTAGGATTCTCTTTTGAAAATCCTTGCTGATGGTGTACATGATTTCTCTGTTAGGCATCGTCCAAACATACAAAATAAATTTTTTCTTATTTAAAAGGGTAATAGCTAAAATGTGACATAGGATTTTTGTGATTGGGTGCCATGTTCGAAAGTTATAAATTTTTTAAACTGAAAATTTTGATGAAAATTCGATTTTTTTCTTCAAACAGCTGTCATTTCTACAAAAAGTTTTTTAAAAAAAAATTCCCTACGTCACATTGTAGCTATTACCCTTTTAAATAAGAAAAAAATTATTTTGTATGTCTTGGACGATGCCTAACAGAGAAATCATGTACACCATCAGCAAGGATTTTCAAAAGAGAGTCCTACTTATCGGCTTATCTCCGCCATTTTTTATTTTTTTTTAATCGTCAATATTGTAAATTGTTCATAAAACTGCTATATGTGCGTGTAAAATAAAGATCATTTTATATACTTAATGGCAGCGTCGAAAATAAAGGTTTATTTTTATACCTATTTTTCCGAGCGCCAAAATGGTGTAACCCCTTAACGGAATTTGGAAAAGTGATGTAGACGAAATGTGAATCAATGTACGTGTGTGAGTGTCAAGTAACATAATATGATGTAGCAGACCTTAGTTTACTCTACTTGTTACTTTGTGCGTCACTTGCTTGTTACGTTGCTTCATGCTACGTCGCACATTCTACTTATTATTTATTGTTGGGTAAATTTGGTGTTTTTACTATTACTACAATTCTTAGTTACTTTTAGTTATAGTTTAGTCTAGTTTTAATTTATATTTAGTTTCCTTTCAGTTTAGTTTCAGTTTAATTTTCTTCTATCTTTTACTTTTCTAATGTCATTTTCTGACATATTATACGGAGGTTAGGTATAATAGCAGCTATACCTGGGCCGGGAAATAAGAAAAAAATAAATAAATTTATTTCTAGAGGATGTTTAATGTCGCATAAGCTATTGTTAATGGCTGATTGTTTATACAAGCAGTGTGATAGCAAAGTTAGAGTTAAATTGTAAAATCAGCCTTGTTGTATTGTAATACGTCTAAAGACCTCCAGACTTGGAAAACATTGGACAACAAAAAGTATTAAAGTATTATATACAGTACTGTCTCTCAAATGGCACGCGTTTTCGGATTCTCTATAATCGCGAAGCTATCCCCACTACTTCGTTTGTAGTCGCCGCGCCGCGACATCGGGTATCGGATGTCAAAGAGAAAATCGGTTACGCCGAGCGACGAGCAAAAAATCCAGTTCTCGCTGCCCCATCCGCCTTGAGCGCTTGAGCGTGAAATCAAAGAAAGCCGAATAGACTACTCGTCTCTCAAATGGCGCGCGCCCGGTCCCGCCACACGCGACTATAGGGAGACAATACTGTATTAGGGGAGAGTTGCCAATATCGTACCACTTAAGACATTTTACGTTATATTTCATATTTGGTACTCATGTGAACGCAAATGACTATTGGATATTGTAGCTTGATCTTTTAGGCACCTACTATTATATGCTTAGCCTTTTGTTCGGAACAAATTAATTTGTTATTAATCTTTTTGTCCCATACTGTCAAAGGTACGATTCGGACAACCGGCCTCCTAAATCATACCCCTCAGTTTCCAAAATCGTATCTCCACTAAAAAATAGTATAAATAACAAATAGAGAAGAAAATATTCAACATAAAGTAATGATTATTATATAGTTACATATACAAATGTATATGGATCACACACAGGCCGCAATAACCTATGTAAATGATATACGTACATAACCTATAAACATACGAGTTGTCAAATCCTACTGGTAGGATTGTAGTGGTACGATTTAGGAAACATGATCAATTTATTTATAAATATCAATTTAAACTTTATAATGAATGTAATATGCACTTAAAATGAATGTAAAATATTCTACATTAAACCTGCTTTTAGAAAAATACAAAAATACGGGACAAAATTGTATCGTTTGATTATTATCAGCTACGATAAACTGATAAAAAGTTACATCAATCATACCTGATTTTTTTAAATGTTTATAGCACGCACAAAATTGGGTGTACGCTCAAAATGTTTTTTTTTTATTTCTTATTTCGCATTTACTTGATATTTTTATTATCAAATGTCGTTTACATTCATTAATTACTTAGAAATTGATTAGGTACGATTTAGGTGACCAGTACGATATTGGCAACTCTCCCCTACATATTATATATAAGAGCAGCTGATGCACCGCCCCACTGTTAACCTTCCACCACCTTTTTTAAACCACCCATATTTCATTGAAACAAATATATCCTAACTACCTTAGCACAAAAGTATCCCGTGCGAAAAGGCCCTAGCATCGACGTAAATCGGACAGTCAGTTTCGAGTGACTCGTCCCCGCGTAGGGCCACTGGATCGCCCTCGTATCTCCTCCACCGACTATGTACCTATACAACATCCTCCCAGGTACAACGGCGAGGAACAGAGAAACCACCAGGCTCCCCTTTCACCGCGACGGCCTGCACTTGCACAGCCCGTGTCGGCATTACCGCCGGGACCACGGTTGCGTGTAACGACGTGTAAAAACGGCCGTGCTCCGCTCGTCACGGCTCGTGCTAAGTGAAGACGGCTTAAACGCAATAACCGTCGCCGTAACGCGCCGCGGGGATGGTGTAACGCACCTCCTCCTCTGCACAGGTGGCGAGCCATCGGCTGGCAATTGTTTAGTCGCGGGCGAGAGATAAAAATAATGACGGGGCGGTCCGTGTTTCTCGCTGTGTCCACGTAAATCAAGCCTGGACCAGAAACCGGCCAGAGGAGAGGGGGGGGGGGGGAAGGGGGCTCGAACAGAATCGGCCCGGAGCCCGATAAGATCTTCGGCTCCTTCTACCCGAAGAGCCGAGCGCCACGGCCGGACTAATTATCTTAAATACTTAATTTGTACCCGGGGAATCCGAGACTTTTCCGAGGGTCGCCCGTTCCCGGAGCACAGTCCCGCGAGAGTCCTCCTCGAAATTGCAACCCGGACGCCACGCAGATATATCCCCAATTATCGTGGATAGACGTCACTCGGCTTGCTGGCGTTTTGTCGCCGTTTGCTGAAACTGGCCTTCTTCTCTTCTCTCTCCAAGTTCGTTTGATCCCTTTGGAATGCCTCCCGAGTTCATTAGATGTTCCTTTGAGGCGAGAACCTGCTGAAGTCTATCCTGCCCTCGAGCTACGCGTAACGAGGTGGTTTTTGTTGCAACGGGGCTGCATTGTGTGAGGTGCAACGGACTAGTCCCACTTAGTTAAGTATTATTTATCATGAAGTAGATATTCGAATCTGAAATTCGCTCGGTGCTATCTGATCACGACTGTCGTCCTCTTCTGATTCATACACTGAAGATAATCTCAGCTAGTGTTGTAAAAATGAGCTTCGAGCCGCGAGCTTCAAGGGCTCGAGTCGCGGCTCAAACCCTTAAGGCTCGAAGCTTGTAGCCTTGAAAGCTCGAGTCTTCAAGCTCGAAGGCTCGAACCTCGTAGCAGTCGTAGCTACGACAGCTAGCTCGAATCGTATAAATTGTATGTAGTGAAGTGATGTACAATTGGTGGAACCATCAAGTATAGGCCCAAGCCTCGAAGCTTGAGTCTCGAGCTTCGAGAGCTCAAGCTTCATATGATGTTAGCCTTAAAGGCTGAGTCTTTAAGGTTAAGGTTTAAAGCTTTGAAGACTCGAGCTTTATACAACACTAATTTCAGCTTCGTTCTGACATCTCTGCTTCGAGCTTTGCAGCAGGACGCATTGTAATACTTACAATTTCCTAGACATGTACGACTCGCGGCTCCATTTTGCTTCCCCCTCGCCCTATTTTAAGGGCCCATAAAGGAGAAGAGGCATACTATACATTCCACTCAGTCACCATAACAAATTGCAATATTTCCGCACACAACGTGCGTCGAGCATTAGAATCTCAGCACTGAAAAGGTGATTCCATTCGTTATTCGCCACTCTATTTCCGAACGACCCGTAAAATCACTGCTGGCCTCGATATCAGCTTACGACGTCAATGGCGCGCCGAACGCCACCCAAATCCATTAAACAGGACATTCATTCTCATTCGTAGCGCTGGATTTCAAGGAAACATTCAGCCATTATCTTGATCGATACCGGTAAGCGCGTGCCCGAGCTTAATCCCATCGCTAGACCACCAGCGCCCCATAATTCTCCTGAATATCTCGGAGCGAACCGGTGAGGAGTTGGAGGAAGGAGCCGGAGGATCGCGCAAACGATTCGGCCCACGCGAGTGCTACCTCGGTGACGAGACGTGATTCGAAAGGGAGGCTTCACTTATCGCGGGTGGAAGTAGGCGCGTATAAATTAACGCAGGCAGATAGGGAGGCTGCGGTTATGCCGTGACACCGAGAGGAACTTAAAGCCTCGACTCGAACCCGAAGCGAAGCCGGTGACTCGCGGTCGAGGATCCCCGGGGCTGTTGGGGGTCGATAAAACGGAATGCATCGAATAAATATCGGCCGCTGCGATAAACCTCGTTGCCAGTTCCATCGCTGAAGCGGTCCCGTTTCTTCCAGGCCAGAGTTTCCGTGCCCGCGCCATGGGGAAACCTTCCCATCCGTCCCGAGGTGTGTCGGGCCGCGACGAAGCCTGACAAAGACCTCGGCGGGAACTAGCCGCGCGATAAAAACCCCGTAATAGGTGTAACAGACCGGCAGGACCTTCGTGGCCGACGTGTCCCCGCGAAGATAACGAGCCAGGCTGGCGGTGCTGCTGCGCGTACCCCGAGTAATGCCACCGACGCGCTGCTTCGGATGAAAATCGCGGAATAGCCGGATAACACTATCGTGTTCGGCCTGGAGAAACGGCACTTCGGCTAAAGAAAGCCAGTATTGTTCGGGCCCTCGCGAATTGCGAGTGGAGGCGTGAGCTGTTACTGGAGGTCTGCACCTTGGTGCAGTATTGATACGATTTTACGATTCCGCGCGGGACAACTACATAATCGGACCTGGCGTTCACTTTTTCGTGCTTTCGGTGAGAGGATTGCGGAGGATACTTTGGTTTCGCCTGGTGAAGGTTCTAGGTGAACAGGTTTGGGTGATAGTGATTTGTTGGTTGATTGGCAAATCTGCAGGGGGTGTTTGGAAGAGGATTTTTAATGTACGTTTACGCGACGACGCTTTTGTGTCTAGATCAAGGGTCTTTTGTGTCTAACTAGAGCTAGGGTAGACCCAATTACTGACACCTAACCAATTACTGTCACCTTAAGCTATTTTAATTAAAATAACGAATAAATCAACGTTGTAAAGTGATACACAAAAAGAATTATGTATTCCGACACTATAGGTTATATTCTATAGTTTGTTCATTCGTTATTTTAACTAAAATAGCTTTAGGTGAGAGTAATTGGTTAGGTGTCAGTAACTGGGTCCTTTACCCTAGTTGCAGTGTCTTCAGTCTAGCTCTAGCTGCAACTCCCGCGACGATAGGTCAAATTCAGTGTCGCGGACTGCTCTAGGCAGTTTCCCATCTTCCGGAAAAATTTTTGAGTGCGAAAAAAAGTGTCGTCGTGGAAGCATACCTTTATGCCATTTTTTTTTTAGCAAAAATTCTTCAGTTATGAGCATACGAGTTTGGATATCAGTTTCTGCTTGCAGGTGTCCTTTCGACATTCGAAATGAAATTTCGAAGTTACGTTAGAAGCTTCTAACCTTTCTTTGGGGTACTTTGATGTTCACTTATAGAAGTAATTTTCACATGTTTTCTATAATTGAGGTGGTATCGGCGCACTGGTTCGGTCACTTTAAACAATTTTTTAATTGCATAAAAAATAAATCAAAGCTACTTTACAACTATTAAATATTTATATTTAATTTCCGACGTTTCGGTGATTCGTTTTGACCATTTTCAAGGAAAGTTCAAATATAAAAACGAATACTGCGATTGCTATTGAATATTAGTCAACAGCGTTCAAACAGAACCTGTGACTCGCGAGTCGGTTGGATGAAGACTGAGGTATACCGTGGACAAAACAAGAGCATCTAGAAGGTGAAGAAGGTGAGGACGGTTAAGAATTACGAATATTCTCTCCAAAAATTCAAAAATGTACTGCCAACGGAAACTAAACATTCTTGCTCCTGTGTCATACGTTAAACACTCTTATATAATATTCTTATAGGGGAAGTCGGGGTATTGTGAGCCACTTTTTTTATTGCTAACAAACTGCTATAAAATCAAGTGTTTCTTCAAATTTCAAAGCTGGATGTTGTAGTGTGAAGATTTACCATTCTTTTAGTCACAATAGTGGAATCGAATATTTGCAAATTAAATGATCTTCAGACTATTACAAAAAATTTACATTTTCTTGAATCTGAAAAATCTCGGGGAATCGTTGAATAAAAATGACAATGCTTGTTAGAAAACACACACACACACAAGCATTTTTGTCCCCTTTTTTGACTTTTTAGAGTCAGTGGGTCATGAAACGTCGAGAATTGCAAAAAAAACCGGGGGGTCATTTTTGACGCTGGCCCCGACTTCCCCTATAATATTCTACGCTGAAGTCCTCCCTCCTTCCCTCATTCTTTCCCACCCACAATTCCTACACATAAAATACGAAAATCTACAAAACCCACAAAACAAAAGAAAATCTCCCGAACCCACGCCACATATCCGAATCATCAGTCTCTTACCAACCTCCCCCACAAAATTCTCGAAAATTCCTAGAAACATAAAACGCACATCCTCAGACTGTCCTCCCACCAACCATTCTTAGAATCCCGAGAATCGTGAAGGGGGCGACCTACAAATCGTCCCCAAACGAGAGGTCACTTTCACGTGTCAGCATTGGACGTTCGATTTCTCAGACAGAGATCCTTCCGAACTTTACGCGGCGTTAAACCTTGGAAAAAAAATCGCCCTTGCTACGAGGCTCGGTCCCGAGGGGATCATCCTCGGGCTGGAACATCGCAGGGGCGTGGTGAAAGGGAGACAAAAGGCCGCGCGTGAAAAGCTGATGTCCAGCGCACGGTGATTCGGTGATCGAAGCCACGTCAAACGGCAGCGGGGGGTTGCCTCCCCAAGTTCGGCCGGCTTTCAAGTTTAATTGGCCATTGCCCTTATCGACCAGGGCGTCACATAAATATATCTGAGCCTTCTTCTCGCGCGTCCGCGTACGCTGAACGGTCGAGTCTCGTGGCGTTGAAGGGCCCCGTACACGTCTCCGATCGCATGTGAATTTCCCATGGGGTGGTGGACGGAAAACCGGTGCTCCCAACACCGTCGCTCAATTTTCAAGTCTTTTTTTTTCCCAGCCTGTTTTCAACCCTATATCGTCAGACCCACCGCGAGCGACGTCCTTCAGCGCTCGAGCTGGATGAACTTATGCTTCTTTTTTCGGATGCTTTTTTGTTTCCCCCTTTTTTATGGATCATAGAGAACATGGAAAAGGAGGATACACCTTTTGTATCGGCTATCGGCTCCACTTCCAGTCATCGTGAGTTATAGGGACGTTAACGTCGCGCGTGGAGATTAATATTAACGCGGCGACGATATACAGCCAATAAACTGGGATATTCGAATGAAGTTGTTCCACGCGCTGGATAAGCTTGCAAGAATGGCGCACTGTTATCCTGTAAAGGATAAGAGCGGTATGAAATAAAAGTTGCCGAAGACAGGCAGCCTCCGTGAAATTGTACCCCTTATCGAGTTGCTGTTAAGAGAATAGATACGCGCGAGAGTATTTCAACCTCTTTATGGGCGAGGGGTAAAAATCTGGATGTTTATGGAAGTTTGGTACCCTCGTGTGACGATAAATTACATCGCCTTTGTTCGATATCCCCGTGCAATTAGGTGAACGGTATTCCACGGTGGAAACGTTGCCAACAGGTGGTTTGGCACCTGAGGCAAACCTCGGGCCACTTTACGAGGTGTTCGAACGTTGCCGTCCATTCAATAAACACTGTGAAATAGTATCCAAGTAATAGAAATGTTTAATCTCGTAGTGTAATGGAACATTTGCCCCGGGAGTGCAATTGTGTGGATGTTTCTACTGTGGGGGAAAGCAAACAGTACTGGAAATATTTATTGCATTACTCTCAAGAGTGCTACGCAGAATTTTCATTGGAATATGATTAATAAAATGATCCGTATGTAACTTGTTTTGACCAAGATAGTGGACTACCTAGGCGCATATTTTCGGGGTAAATAAAGTTTGCAATAATATTTTCCTAGCACTATTAATAAGAGAGATATAAGTGACAACTTGTTTACTCTTCAGCTACCATTGTGAATTTATGTCAGTGTTACTTATAATGGCGAATGATTGTTATTTCGAAGAGTTTAGAAAGGAAGAGCGATAGGAAGATTGCCACAAAAGGGTTGCATGCATTGGCGAATTGAGTAGTTTATCGTATATTCTTACAAATCAACAAAGAGATACAAGTACTTATTTGCCTATTTGAACGGGAATTATTTCTAGACATTAAAAGTACTTGGATTCAAATGTCCTGAGTGTAATAGATGAGCAAACATCCCGCCAGTAATCATTCAGTCTGAAAACAATTTACGGCCACTTTCACAAATGGATTCTCGACTTTTCCACCATGATGCTCCAACACCTCAAGCACGCATTACACAACATTTCCTAAAAAGCTGAGTAATCATTGCAACATCCTGCATAAAGTTCAGACTTTGGCTTATTTCCGCGTACCAGGAACTAAACAAAAGGACGCCGTTCTACGGACAAAGACTGCCTGATTATCGCGTAGGTTGAAACACGTACTCCACTGCCCAACTATGATGGAATATACTATGAAAAATCATTGTAGACACAATTGCAACACATTTTCCCACGTCTAACTATCTTCCATCAGTTACTCAATGTCTTCAAGAACTCCATTCGTCGAACTTTTCCGGAGAAGCTTCTTCCCCGTTCAGGGGGAATCATAATTTTCGGCTAAAAATATAGCAAAATTGTGTTTTTTTTTTAAGAAACTAGCGATTCGATTCATCTGATTTTTGCACTATGTTTTTATGCATCTTTGAAGAAGTTGCAGTCTTTTTTTATTAACGGCTGAAATAAAGCTAAAGCATAGTTTCATATAATCTAAATCATAAGCAAAAACAATTTCATGCATAAAATTTTAAAATTTTGAATTTAAAACTCGCACACTTCACTTCACCAACAAACAGTCCCGCGAATTATCATGTCTTCCTTTCGTGGCATACCCGTTAAATACAATAAGCCACTACATAGCACTACTACCCTTAAGGAACTAGTTCTTGATCAGGCACTAATTTTTTATCAGTTCACGAAATAAATCGTTCTCTTGAGTTTATGTCAATAAATAATTGCTTAAAATAATTACTAACATAAAAATTGATAATTCAAAAATATATGTGTTGCCTGTGAAAGCAGTTAGTATTGTTAGTTTTAAATGATCAAAAACTAGTTCCTAGTCACCATATTATTCCATACCTCATAAATAATTAAATTATATACTAATTTTCAACTTTTTAAAATTTTTCCTTGAAGTTCAAACATTAATTCAACTTTTAGTATAAAAAAAGTCTATGGTCTAATGTTTTATTAGGTTAAAAATAAATATTAAAGCGAGAAATCCTCTAAACTGATCGGAAACTAGTTCCTTAACGGTATATAGCGGCATATAGAAAACAATATTTCACTTTGCCTGACCATCTCGCTTTGCCCCGATATCCCCTACTTTTCGAAGAAGATAAGAATCTTAGATCCTAACAGTATCAAGAACTAATAGAAAAATCTTATTCCGAGGTGTGTGTGTGTGAATGAAATTATGAGTGAAAACGGGCCCTGGACCCGAGGTATGGTGAAGCTATCCAGCGGTGCAAGGGTTAATATTGTTCCTTCCAACAGGTTGCGTCCACGCTGTCGCCAGCGACATCCATCACGCGCGGCATCCATCTTAATTACGAGCATCAATGGAATACCATCGAGAAATATTAATCCCTGTCTGGCCGGCGATCTGGGTGGGGATTAACCCTAGCAGGCGATAGTTTATCAGAGTCTAATCTGGCTGGATTCTCGTTAAAATCGGACACGGCGCTTGCTCGCACGGCCCGTCGTACATCAGGCTCGTACTTAGCGGGCCGCGGGTCCGTTTCCGTGGCTCTTTTTCCCCTTTTCGTCGCCCGTACACGGGCGGACAAAGATACGCGGGATCGTCCTCTTCTTCCTCTCGTTCGTGACTACTCGTTACAACATAATTCAAGCCGGCGACACGGGCACAAATATTATGATGGACGATCGTCGGCGCGTCGAGGCGCGCGTCCCGCCCTGCGAAACGAAAATCGAGGGAGGCCTTGCCTTCCATGGACTTTCGCGGCGTTTTATTCTGTCCGTGCCTCTTTTCGTTTTCGGAGCTTTCGTGTATATGCCCCATCGTGTCTTTGGCACGACACGTGGAAGCGTCGTAAACATCTCTGGCCTGAGAATCGAAAATCGAGGAGCTGGGGCTACGTCCTCTCTTCTGGGTTTGCGGTGCCTTGATTCCTTCGGGCTGCATAGCTCGCTTTCTTTTTGTTCCTATGGTATTCTTGCCGGAGTTTCTGGGTGAATTTCTTGGGGAGTTTGAAAGGCGAGGAATGATGCATGATGCTGAGGGGGCAATGCTTGTATTTGGATGTGTTGCGGTGGGGATTGGTAGTCTTCAAATAGACGACTACTGTATAGAAGTAGAAGAGAACGAGGTAATACAGATGCTTCGTAATTTATTAGGAAGATGATGCAGCGTTGTAGATTACAAAGTTGATAGATTTATTTCAATCCGCGTTACGAGACATACTCTTTTATCGTATGCATCGTCGAGAAATATTATGAGCTTATTTATCCACGGTTCTAGGATATAGTTTATAGATTGAAATTAGGTACTGATATAAGTTCACAGATAATAATAAATTGTTTTTATCGAAAGAATATAGTATTTAGAATTTAATTTTGAAATGCTTTTGATATTTGTCTAAATGCTTTTCTTAAACGATTTTACTTAGCTTCGATCCTCTGTTTGTTTGTCTCATGTTTGGTTCAAATCTGGAACTTCAATTTTAACCCACTTCCAACTATCCAATAGACTTGAAACTTTGCAGGCGGGCGCAATTTCGATGACAATACAAAAAAATTCAAGTTAAACGATTGTAAAATACACTAAAAACTAATAAATAATTATTTTCTTTCTTTTTATTTTCTTAACTTTCAATTTAATACAGAATCAAGCCTCGAAATGAGCGATGAATGAAATGCGATGAAATACCCTGCCCCAGGATTTTCTTTAAAGTGACATATCACCATCGTAATTCTAGTAGAAGAAAACAATTATTTTTTAGTTTCAGTGCATTTTTAAATCGTTTAACTTAAACGTTTTTTACATATTTTTCATTTCTATATTTCTGTCGCAAATGTTACGTACAAATTTCCTTGAACTTATCTCTTAACTCTTTAATACCATAACCAACATTTCCTTGCAAAAAATATTATCGCAATTCGCTAAGAAAAAATTAGAACAAAATTCTTTTTCAACATGAACACACTTTGATGTCAAAATCGGATCCATACTAACTAATTTGTGCCATCTGCCTAATTCAAATTTATATTCCTGAATTGCCACTCGAAACTTAAAAGTTACGACTGACCTAACATTCCCTGGATTGGTATAAATAAAAATCTGAACATCTGATGATTTCCACAAGTATGATCACCCATTAACAAAGTAAAAATAAGAAACCAAGTTGAATGGAATTTAAGTACTCTCAGAAGAACAACGTTCCAATGTAAACGCAATGACATAATAAAAACGCAACAGCTCCAATATTGCATGCAGGCACGGGCGCTGAGTGATGTGTCTGGGGATGGGGAGTCGAAAATCGAGAGTCGAGAGAGGGTCCGTAGCCAGACAGAGTTATACTCTCGTCCCATTTCGTCTTGTTTAGCGGTGTCTCGAAAGCAGGAACTTAGGGGCTCCTCTGATCTCGTGGTGGCGGCTCGTGGCTCGTGGGTGACCAGTGGGCGTTCAAGGAATGCCCCTAAATAATCCTGAAGGAGGATCCTCCTCTCTCGGGCCGCGTACGGGGCAGTAACGTTTACCCTTTTTGGGGTTCTCAAATTTTCGTCCGGGGTTACCCATGGGAAAATGATAGGGAAACGTGGCTGGACAGTAACGTCTTATTTTAAGAATGCTCCTGCAAGAGATTTATAAGGACCTGCTTGTTCGAAATTTCGTTCTCCTTTTTTCTTTGGGGCGAGGCTTCGGGATAACGGTATTTTATGGGATTGTTTCTTTGCCCCGTGCTTCCTTTCGGTATGAATGTTTTTTTCTGTTTCCTGTGATTTGATGCTCGTAAGTTTAACTGTGAATATTTATATCTGTCGTTGTCGCATATTGTGTAAGAAACGAGACAAATAAGAGGAACATGTATGTACATGCTTTATAAGTAATATAATTTTTTTATGACTGCGTGGAAATTCTTTGGAATATTTGTACAGACATATTTAGAACTGTTATTTGAAATTCAGATTAGTAATGTCATCAACATAGAAACGCATAAAGAGCATTAATCTCTGAAAATTCGAGTAGAAATTTGATGCCCTTGCTCACTAAATTGTATAGCTTATGAATATATTGTATTCGCCCTTTTATTCTCTCAACTATCCACTAATTTAAATAACACTTTTCGACAAAGAAACATCTACTTCTAATTTTCGCAACATTAAGTAAATCTATCTGTCCACAGAAACGTATTCATCCAGTCATGCTGTAAATTCGGTTTAATATTCTTCTAAATATATGAATCACACGTAGCAAAATGTATCCTATATTTTTTAACCCTCGGTTGTCACACTGGGTCAAGTTGACCCTTCGTTTTTTTAAGCAAAAAACCTTTTTGTCGAAACACTTATTGCTTCAAAAAAAATTGTATTCATGATTACACTTTAAATATTAACTTTCAACGTTCAAACATTATCTCAGAATTTTTGAGGCTTAATTTAACAAATAGTTTTTAAATAACAACTGATTGAAAATTGACAGGGTCAAATTGACCCAGTGTGACAACGACGTTCGAAAAAGTAGCTGTGACAACCGAGGGTTAAGAAACAGATTGTTGTCAAAAATGATCAAACTTCTTCAAATTTGAATCCAATTTCTCTCCAACACAACAGGTGTTTTGTCCCACATCCGATTATCAAAATTGAATATTAATTTTCATTGAAAAGATCATTTCCTAGTAGTTCATGGCAAATTCGTTGGTTCATTGGCATTCTGCAGAGGCCAGAGTGGCAAAGCTAAGAACCACTGAAAGTCGCAAGTAGCAATGAATCTTCTTGCGTGGAAGACACTGACATCGTATTTCGTTTGGTTTACGAGCGCGGTTTCTTTTGACATGTTAACACGAAAATACACCAGTGCACACTCGATCCGATGCTAGTTCAACCTTACGACAGAGGCTTGTCTAACAGCGAAATTCTGTGCGTGATGTTGGTACTATACCGCAAGAGCCAATCTCGTAATTTACGCGGACAAGTTACACAGAAATAAGTAAGTAGTACTTATTGTCAGTGAGTGAATTAAAGCATTGCCTTGTAAAATTAGTACAAACTTCCTGCTGCAAGTTGATTCCGCAGATTTCCGTTCTGCGGAACCCACACGACGTAGTGTGTAGCTCATGGAAATGTATATAATATTCTGTTAATACTATTTTTAATAAGCGCGCAAAATTAAAGATATTCGCCGTAATTTATTTCTGTGAATTAGAATGATTATTAGTTAAAATAATATAGATGAATTATCGTGCATAAAAAATTTTAAATATCAGAAATTGAAGATTTCAGCTTTAAATTTTCTAATTTGAGTTAATAACTATATTAATAAACAGATTCTGATTCAGGATCTTCAAATTCTGAAGACATAAAACCTGGATTCTGAGCTATTTCTTTGAGTTGGAACAAGTTATAGGTACTTGAAGTAAATGATAGTGAAACGATTGTAAATTTATCATTTTACACCATTAATGTTTCCTCGATTGTCAAACATGTGCAAATTTTGTACCACGTAGGAGGTCCTGTATAACTCACTTCCCATACATTAAGTCGAACCAAACGTACATACATTTTCACTTTTCTGTATTGTACATAAACTACAACTAAATCCAAGTTTCCTATATATCTTCAATCCTATCTTCGTATCCCTTCAATCTTGTTCAATCTTTCATTTAAATCACTCGCACCAAAGCACACAAACATCGGGCCGTAAAACAACAGCGCAAAACAATAAAAGAAACTAAACAGCAAATCGCGTGTCACAGGCGGCACCGAATCGGTAAAGAGGAATCTCGGTGGGCCCATAAATCTAAACGCCTTCTAAAATACACGATACCAGCTGTCTCGCTTATTAAACGATTAACACCTCGGAATTAGCGTGCAATGATAAATTGGCCATCTTGAAAAAGAACGAAAATCCACGCGCAGCTCGTTCGAAAGGATGAGAGCACGGGACCAGAGAATCGGCATTCAAAATTCAATCCGATGATTTACGATTATTGGCATCCGTGCCCGCATAGGCCGCGGCCCCGTGGCATCTAATAACGCAATTAATTCGCTAATTCGATTAGCTGTTCGCAGCCACCACCTCGAGTTCTACAAATTACCGTAGCGCGATTAATGTACCGTAAATCTTAGGCGTTTCGGCTATCTACCGCGCGCCTTCTCTCTCTTTCTCTCGCCGCCGTAAGTAGAGAATCAATCGCCATATACAACTTAACTTGTTGCTTTCGTTCGATGCTTAGGTCGATCGTAATTTGGTTCAGCATGACCAGATACTCGTTTCTGAATATTCAGTCGACGTGGAAGGTTTACTGATTATTTGAGAAGAATGCGGATAAAACGCAACTTTCAGTTGTTTGAATTATTTTATTGGCATCAAGAATCTTAAATGAAACAGTAAACAGTTTTAGTAAGTAGGTTGAGTTTGGAAAAAATTAGTGGCAGGTACATATTAACTATTCTATTTCAGATCAATAATTTCGGGTAGGGTTTATACAAAAACCGACTTTTGAAGAAACCGGTATTCGAGTCTCAGTATTTTAAAAAATCGGTATATCCGGTTCTCAAATTTTTACACAAAAGATATACAGTTTTGAAAAATTCTGCCAAGAAACATTTTAGTAGATACTTCGAAGCTCTAAATAACCATGGAATCAATTAAGCAATGAAGAACAAGAGTGTGTCTGCTATCTTCCAAGATGGCTGCCAAATTATAGAAGCATGCTGCATGCACGCCAAGAAATGGTTGTAGTTTTCTTCGTTGATTATACGTTCTCGTCCAATTACAAAGCCAAATCGCGCGAAAAAGTGAGTTTGGGCGGTAGAGCATAATAAACAATTGAAGCTCTCCGTTAAACGACTTTTAATTACACGTTTCGAGCAGAGCTACGCGTGGAAGCTTGCGTTAAGAATGTAAAGTGGTCCTTAGCTTCGCGTCCGCGTGAGAAACGTACATTACGGCTATATGTTACTGTCACGCGTTTCTAATCGCGAGCATCAAGTGAATTGCACTTTGTTAATTGCACGAGGGGAAACGTGGCTGCTGGCCGACAATACGAATGGCAGAAGAAACGTGAACGAGCCAGCAGGATATCGTCTGTCAGTGGTGTGTCAATTACCCTCGAGCACTAATTAATTATTCTGTCAATTCGAAACGATCATAGACCCCTTTCACCATTTATTCCGTATGTTTTCGTCGTGAGAAAAAGCGGTGTATCTTGATCTGATTTTCTATCTCTCAATGTCGCACGTCCGTACAGCATGTTTCGATGGTTAATTTCCTTTAACGATTTGATTTAATTACTTGCCTCATAAAAACTACTTACCCAGTTTATTTAATTTATATTTCACATAATTAACCTGTTAATGCAGTAATTATATCAAAGCTTCTTTTATAGTGTAACTGCAAATTTATGATAGTCTTTTAAAATATTAAAAGAGAACAAACTGAAATATATTAAATTATGCAGGCTCTCCCAAAATGTATAAAACGTGATTTAATAGCATAACAAAAGTGAATTCGAATGACTTTTCCGTAATGACATTAGGTGTTGTAAAAAATCTGTCAACATAATTCTTCAACAAATACTTGGAGCCTCAATGATATAAGGTCTAACGTGTTGATGGTGATTCGCGCGGTTTTGAATGAATGAATTTCGACATGGATTATAAGGAGATGTAGGTAGATCCAGGAAGATTTGGCAGAAGCGCCACGGGTAGCGCTATTTTGACATTGCGTGGACAAATGTCCGGAAAAATAAGCAAGAAGGCTCGACAGACAAACTACTGCTTTCTATTTCAAACGATGACAGCCCCCATTCCACTCTATCTTAAGCTCACTCACGTCTCTTGTCCTCGTTATCCTAGGCCTAGGCTGACAGTATCGGTATTTTTCTTCTCATCGAGTGGACGTGTCATCGGTGCATTAAAAGACGAATCGCTTGGCTTCCGTCAAGTCTTCAAGCATTATAGGACTGAGAACCTTTTCACACGACACACTTCTGCGGCTCGCGGCTGACATTTTCGATTATTCATTTGATAGAGAGACAGTGCTCGATTAAGGAAGGTAGAAAAAGATACAGAGCGTGTGAAAATTCTGTTACTCGTGACGCTTTAGTGAGGCAATGTTATGGGTGCGAAGTATTCTTTTGATTCAAATTTACTTTGCCAGAAAATTTCAAAGTAGGTACCACTGTTGAGGAAGGATGTAACAAAAAGGTAGAAATATGTATGAAATTAGATAACATGGACCGCTAACTAAATGCAAAATATAGGGCTTGGATTTTTTATACAGTTTTAAAGCAACCTTTATTTTGCCAGGAAGAATTTTTTGTGAAAAAAAGATATATAAACTGGGATATATTATCTTCCACCTAACCCAGGATTTTCTCAACATTCGAATTATTTTGGAAATTATAGGGTTTGAAGAATTGACTTTAATTTTTTACATAAAAATTTGCACTGTCATGCTTGTAAAATGTCGAATAATGGAAATATAAAAAAAAAATTTAAAGGTTGCTTTAAAACTATAAAAATCGAAGCCCTATATTTTAATTTTTACGCACAAGATATCCTTAACTTTGTCTTTTCTAGTGAGTTCAGGGTGAGGTTCACCCTTAATTCTCTTACTTATAAATTTATTTGAAAGCGATTCAATGAAAGGTTTCAAATTCTTTTGAATGAAATTGAATCTCATGGTTCGCTATGATGTGACAAGGAGATCCTACGTCCTCAAATGATAATTCTACGGTAAACAATTATAAAATTTGCGATAAATTCACCGACGTCTTCCACTTATTCTACAGAAGGTCAGCATATCTTAAACTCTATAGTCTATACCATAACATTACTCGCAGAATAAAATAGTTATTATACTTACATCTTGTCTATTAACCAAATCTGTTAATTCTAAACTTACCCAACCTCCCACACGTCTCTAAAAAAATCTTAAACCGAATTCAATTATTCTGCAACTTTTAAAAGCACTCCCAACAAAGTGCATTACGAAGAAACTACTATCTCCTATTTAATCCTAAATTGCTAACTGCAACGGGAGGAAATTCCTTTCCATTGAGCAGTTAATTACAGAGGAGGAACAATAACCTCAATCGTTGCCGCGTCCCAGTTGAGCCACTGAATTACCTTCGAGAACGAGCGAAGAGCCGAATAGTCTCCGGCTCGTTTCCACGACGGCGAGAGGAAAGTCGCAGGGAAAGAGACAGGCGGCGATGGCCTATTCAATTATTAGAGTCACAGACGCGTGCAGGAATGGCCGGCTGCTCGAAGGGACTAGAATAGAACGATGGACTCTATAAAATTGTCGGGCACGTGTGCAACTTCGCTAACAAATGCGCGCGTCCCACGTTTATCGGTCCTCGACTCGGTTTCCCCTTTAATTTAAAATGAAGGGGACATTGTGAACGGGTATTCGCTGCGGCACGTTGGGACCTAATTAGTTTGTCAGTCGACGGTCAAACGTCACCTGTTGGAACTTCGAATAACACGATGGCTACAGTATGATGCAAGTCCGTGGAATTCGCTGGGCTTAAGGCTAGTTCGACGATATTAGGCTAGCTTCCACAGAAAGACACAATTATATTGCGGTGGGATGATTTTTTATAGTGATTATTCTGTAATTATACATTAATTCTGTTAATGTTTTCTCCTAGTAGTGTAGTTACAGGGTGAAACGGAATTTTCAGTTAAGCTCCATTACTTTTGTTCTATTGAATAGAAAATTATAAAAAAGAAAACAGAAATATTCTCCCCATTGTTGTATATATCTGTGAATTTTTTCTGAATTTTCACGTGTAAAACCGAATTTTAAACAATTCAAAAACATTAAAAATGCCGGTTTCATATTCCTATTATCCGATTACCACATTTATATTTTTATAGTTTTAGCGCCTTTGTGTGGTTATTAAAGTGTAATTTTCTCAGATTTTTCGGAAGGGTGGTACATAGTTGAAGAAGTTGAGAACTGATATTTCCTACTTTCTCGTACATAAAAGAGTGGCATATAGGAAGAAAGATAGAGACATGTGGAAATTACTTGTAGTTTTAAGACAAATATCAAACGGTAGCTCATGCCTGATACTCTTAATGAAAAAGGAAATTCTGATAAAGCATATCTGAAAGAGCATTTATGATACGTTCATTGACGATTTTGATGACTTGACTTTGTAGATTTCTCGAGTAGCCAATGTTACGGGATAGCTATTTTCAGAGGTAGCTTAACTGAGGCTTAACTGTTAAGACCCTCCAAAGTTTCACTTCTTTGATGCTGGTGCCAAAATACCAGTCGTGAGCCACAGAAGTACCTCGTGTGAAAACGTCCTAACATATCTGGAGTTAAGGGGGAAGACCGTATAATCGAACGAAAAATGAAAACAAAAATTTCTCCATAAATCGCTTCTAAACATTTCAAAAATAGGTATATTCTCAAAGTTATAGGCCGAACTTCAACTCCGTATCGATAATATACCCTGGGAAGTCAGCGCGCCTCCCAGCGCCGAAAATATTTAAAACGCATTTTAAACGCATTTTTCTCGAAACCACGTTTTCAAAATTGGCGCCGGGGATAACTAAAACACCATTTGACCAATCAGCTTCAAATTTTGCGCACTTTTAGTTTATAATATTCCTCAAAATATGAACCACAAGGTTTAACCAAATTATTCATTTCTACCACTGTTTTAAACAAATAAAGCACGAATTTTTAGCGAAAATCACACTTAATTGTTTGAAGTTCCGCCATTTTTAAAATATGTTTATTAAAAATACTATTTCAGATACTGCTTTTTTTTTGTATTTATTATAATTTTACTGTTGAAAAATTTTTTTTACTTGTTAGGGGAAAGTGGGGCAAAACCGGGTACGCGGGTCAGACCGGGTATCATTGTCGAAAAACAAATTACCCGGTTTTGCCCCACTTTTCCCTATACTTTCAAATAAAGTGCCCTTAAAGTTCCGAAAGGATTAGCGCATTGGTATCTTTACAATAAATTCCTAAAAATTGATACAAAAATTCTTCTCTCCTGTATTTTCTTCAAACAGTAACTTTTCTCACTGCCAACTAGTATGACGGCGATTTGAAAACTTCGCGGCCTAACAGAGAAGGAGTGTATCAAGAATTTTTGTTTCCATTATTATTCCAGATTAACCCCCTTTTCAAATTTCTATAGGTACTTTGTCCTGTCCTATCGCAATGCCATGGTCCCAATCTCAAAATACTCCGTTTTTCAAACATATTCACACCTTTTCTTTGCTTTCATATTTTTTCAAAATATCACAGTCTGTAGCAAGTGAATATTTCCGAAATTCCAGTGTTGGTGAGTCATACAAATGCATCGTGTGAAAAGGCCTTGACAATTCAAAGCTTGAACTATCTCTGATATAAAAGATATTTTCCTAAAAAAAATTTCTTTCTACAGCGTTTCTTATTTTTTTAAAAAAACAACACAGTCACTACGTATGCAAAATACTATTCACGGGCAGCACAAGTGGCTCGCACGAAAGAGCCTTAATTCTTACACGACGCTGAACGCGACCACCGAAGGCTGGAAGATTCCAGAAATTCGTGCAGTGTAAGCTTTACGAAACAGGAAACAGGAAAATCGTTCGTCTGCTCGCGTCGACAGAGAAAAACTGATCCAGGATAAATGGCTCTCGCTCACGTTCCCTAGAACGAGGGGATATAACGCGAAGGACGAGCGTTTTTCTTTCCCTGGGCGACTTTACCTTTAATTGAAAGTTCACCAGCCAGAGAAGTCATTTAATCATGCCGGTTAAACGCGATTACACAGGGGTGGTTATCATTAAAGGGAATGATCGGTGGCGGCGCGCGTTGAATACAACACGGCCCTGTGTTTTTCCTGATAAACGTGGAAATTGTGAGCAAGCCACGGAAATGAACCATCGCGCAGTGGACGGGCGACGTGGTGGTCCCTTTTCACGTAACTCGACGGTACGGGATGCTTTGGCGGGAAAACGAAATTGATGGAATATTAATGTGGGGTAAACGAACACGAATAAGACCACTACGACCTACGCACGGTGTATAATTTTATATCGATAGTTAGAATTACGGGGGGCGTTTATTTTCCAATCGGAAATCTCAGTCCCGAGAAATAATTGAAATTCCCTACCCTTTCTTAATTGTGCCGATGGTAGGTATGCTCGGGGAGAAAAACTGTTATTTACATAATTACGGTGGAACTGAATCAATATTACCGTTCTGGCATGCAAAGTCCCCGGGGAATGCTTCCTAGGTCGTAAATGAATTTGTTTCTCGGTTCCTGCTTCTGAAGATAGTTGTTCAACGATGAAACGTTTGGTTCGATTTATAACCCCGCGTATCGAACGCTATTCCTCCATTTTTCCGAAATTCTTTGACTCTTCTTTTAACTCATCGTTTTAACGAAGCAAGTTTGTCTATCTGCACTTTCTGCCTACCGACCGTATTTTTCGCTGAAAGTGAGCGTTAGTGTCTGAAAACAGCGATAAAATAACAAGCAGACATAACAAGTCGGATTCTGTTCCCAAAGAACCACGCGAAAAGTTTGCGCTCGAAAAATTGCTGCAACCTCTTTGGCCACCATCAATGGCTATGCGTGAACGTTGATTCTTATGTCTCTTTCACACATGGCGCTTGTGGATCTGGGGGTTCATATTTTAGATATATTCAAATATTGTTTAAATCTATTATCATTAGCCTTCTTAATCTCGATAAATTAGTGGTCTACAGAAATAGTTACAGAAATATCTCGTGCGAAATGGCCTTTAATATTCAACTTGTTGATTTTAGAAGCACCGTTTCGTCAGAAAACTGTCAACCACATTTTTTGCAGTGGTGTCTCTCCTTAACTCGGTTTCGTGTGTGCGATGAAACATCGTTTTCTACTCATATTGAAAATTAGGTTAAAAGAAATATTACATTTATTAAAAATATTACAAATATTTTAATATTACAAAAATATTACTCCTCCCTTGTAAAAAACGTAAGAAATTTGCGACCCCTTCCCCTCCACAAAGCCTTGCGGAATTTAAGAACGACCCCTAGGTGTTTCAGACATATTCATATTTCTCCATTTTTCACAGAGATGTCTCGCGTGAAAAGGCCCTAGCTCTTCGATTTGTCGAATGTCTCTTGAATTAAGCAAACCAGTCTCGCGAACATCGTACTAAATAAAAGGGAATGCTCTGGAACCATTAAGATATAACGTTAGCCATTGAAGATTCGATGAACACTAAAATTTGACTGGTCAGAAATCACTCTAATCGTAAACGTCTAGATCGTTAACAGTTGTGGAACAGCCGCAGGCGGCGCCTTCGGCCGACGCTCGGGTGGTGTATTAAATTTACCGCGTTGTACGAGTCGTAGGTAAGTACATGAATGACCACTGTTCCTGCGTTTCCTCGGTACCCTACGAACAACCTTCGGTAGCACTACCTACAAATGTCCGTGAAAAATATCATCCATTCGCTCCGTGATTAGAACCGCCAAAGCGGATAAACGTCAGCAGCGTTGAAGATCGATAATGAATTCCAGTCTTAGAATCAGACATTTAAGCGAGACAACAATCCTCGTGTCTAGATATTTTAATAATTTATTAAAACCGATTAAACTAGAATCCTAAATAAATCCGTATAATAATTCAGAGGTTCCCGAGTTCCGACAGCAAAGTGAGTCGACAGAGTCCGCGGTTAGAACAATTCTAGTAATTCTTATCTTTAGCACATAAATTATTGCTAAGTATAGCTCGCGTGACAACCGGACTCGTTGTTTAGAGGATAAACATGGCGGGTTTGGGGTTCATGTTCGAGGTGATCAGTAGGTACATACGACCTTAAGCCCCGGTTGCAACAAGCTACACACTCCAGACAGCATTACAGTAATAATAAATCCCTTATCCGCGGGCAACGAGCGCTGGCTCCGCGAGTCGTAATGTTTCCTCGGCTAGGTGTAAAGCAGCGCGCGCGGGGCGGCGTGGTGCTGGTGGCACCGCGAGATTACGCTCTCCATTAAGTAGTTTCTTTCTAACGAGACCATTATTTACGATAAGTCCGCTGTGAACGGCGATATCCACCGGTAAATGTACCTGCGCGAGGCGAGCGATGGGCAGTGCGTCCCACCGCCACGCGGAAACGCGCGCGTTGCCCGCGCCTCTGATGAAAATAACAAGATTGATCTCTCACTGTTGGCGCCGCGGTTCAACTTGTCATTATGTAACGGCGTGCACAATGGGACGCTTCAACAGCGCTGTGGGAAGCACGGTTACCCGGCTAATGCTGGCTGGTGTCTGAAATACGGCAATGCAAATAGCAATTTATGGGGTGGGTGTTCCCCGATAACTTGATACTGCTGATCGATGTACTATGAGATTTACGTGGGACAAAACGACCCGCCGGCGATCAAAAATATATAACTTTGGTTCTTTAATGAGACCATTTTCTTGGAAAGTAGCCCAAAGTAGCACCTAATTCTTTCTGTTTCTAAGAGAGAAAGGTTCATTCTTTCACATGATATCAGTTAAACCCATTGGATATGGTTGCAACTTTTTAAAATTAAAAAAAAAGTTTGTTATTAACATTTTACCCTAATGAATGGCCTTAATAGAAACTAACCCAAACTAACTCAAATTGCACCTCTCAGAGAAATTTTTTTCAGAATCGTGAATAAAAACTGTGGGAAACATAAAAGTTTTTGATAAGCGATACTTTTGCGGTTTTGGCGAATTTTGAGCACCGATCGCATGAAAACAATAGCAAATATTAAGAGACTGGGTTTACCATAATAAAATACAGTAATGTTAATAAAATGTGTATTGTAATTGGCCTGTAGCCCCACTTTGCGAAAACATAGGTCTAAATTCACGGGCACAGCACGGGCCTCCGAGGGTTAATATCAATTATATTAATACAGCTTAAAGGCCGTAAATTTGCGGTTAAAATGCGCCTAGTTTCATTAAAATATCTAGAGTAGAATCAAAGTTATAGGTTTTTGATCGCCGGCGGGTAGTTTTGTCCCACTGTGCGTCGTACTGTATGAAGACTCCGTTAGAACTATGAGATCGTAAGATGGATTTGCGATTCGGGAGTTGATTTTCTTGTTAAAAAATCGGGTACCCCGGGTACCCGACAACTTTTAAGTTGTGATTTTGCAGTGTGATCAGATGCAAGAATTTTTAAGTGGTTATGCCTAGTCAGCTGGCGAAAAAGACCGCGATTTTCGTGAATTTTTTGTAGAATATCTAATGTACATTTTTTACAAACTATTCGCTTATTTTTACATTACATATGTGCAGCAACTCTCACTAATTTTGTGATAGAAAAACATTAAGAAATGAACGAATAACAGCCATTCTCGAGGAAGCTGTTTCGGTAATTGTAATCTGAATTCCACACACGCTACCCCTGCAAATCCTCCCCAACATCCTCCCGTTCCAATCAACAGCTACTTCGTAAACTGCAACCCAATAAAGCTAGAAAATCTACCAAGCCACTCAGCACCTCCTTCCATCGCGAACAATACACGCAGCAGCCCCGGGGCCTCTTATTTCAGCAACACCGACGATTCAATAAAAACAGCTTTCCACGGGTTAACGCCGCCGAGACACGCAACGTTCCAATCCAAATTCCTCTTCGGCAGACACTCTCGGCCAGGCACGCCGCGCGAATTCCACCGGGAACAAATCGACCCCTGTTAACAGCGGGCCCGCGGAAAAATGATAATCTCGGCCGTGAGACTGGCACGTCGCGCTCGCCGGCGCGGCCAACCAGACGGCAGACAATTTATGGTGGTCGTGCTGGATCATGCGGACGGGACGGTGACGCAATCGCGCCCGAGTATTCGTTGCCCGCTGAATATGGGGTAGGAACCAGTTGACTTTGACCCCGCGTGAACCATCGAACGCGGTGCATATCCCGCGCGCGCGTGTGTGCGCCGCGGCCGCGAGTCGATCGAAAGCGAAACACGCGCCACGGCGGGTCGTGCGATTAAGCCTCGTCTCGTTTCGGAATTCTCTACATTAATTCGTTGACGTTCGCATGCGATAGTCCTGGATTTATGGCCCCATCCAGCGGTGTAAAAATGGCGCGACGAGGGGGGGGGTCCCGGGCGGAACTCGGCGAGACTCGCGGTTTCGCTGCAACGATTTCTTCGGAGAGGATTCTTGCGTCGCGGGGTGCGTAAATTGAGACGTATTGGCTGCTGGGTGCTTATTTGTTCACGGCTAGGAGCGGGTTTTGGGGAGAATTTTTTTTTATTAATTTTGGTTGGTTTGTGGAGCTTTGAAATTTGTTTCTGGTCGTTAAAAAAGTGAGGGATAGCACGAAGCGCGAAATGTATGAGTTCCGAGTAACAGAAATTGTGGTGGGAAAAATGAAAGTTGTAGATTTTTTTTTAAATTTTAAGTGGAGACCGAAACGTTTTCGTTTTTACTCCCCGGGCGGCGGATACAGGGTCCACTTTGTCGCGTTCTGAATAGCAAACTACACGCGTTACGTATTATTAGTATTATTTTTTGAAGAAGATAAGAATTTTAGATCACAACATTAGAATCCAATGTAACAGCTTGTTCAGAGATGTGTGTGAATGAAATTGTGGGACGCAATGGACCCTGCATCTAAGGAACAGCAAACTATCCGCCGTCCAAGAGTTAATAACTGAAGCTCTATATCTACGAGCTTGAAAAAATTTTTTACTTTGAAAGTTCGATTTCAAATTATCATTAACCATCGGGTGTCATGCCTCTTTTTCAAGTGTAGTTGTCACACTGAGTTGATTCGACTCAAAGCCAATTTTCAATCAGCTGCTGTTTAAAAACTATCCGTTAAATTAATTCGCAAAAATTCTGAAATAAAGATTGAGCATTGTAGAATACCTACATATTCATCGTTGAAAATTAATATTTATTTTGGAAGTAAAAGAGTTATAGAAAAAGTTTGTTTTCGCTTAAAAAATCATACCTTCTTTTTCACTCTTAATAAATTTAATAAATAGAATTCCCTTGACTCGGGAAGCGTCTCTACCTTGTAGAATGTAGAGGATACATAAAATTACTAATGCATGGCGCCAGTAGCAGCGCCGATATAACCCGGAGGCGAAAGACGCAACCCCCTCAGGGCTCTAGAGCCCAGGTTAATCCCTACTAATATATAAAAGCAAAACGTTGTTTGTTTGTTTGTCCTCCTTCCACGCGTAAACGGTTGAACGGATTTCAATGAAACTTGGAACGTACATTACATACGTCCCAGATTAGATTATAGGCTATTTATTTTTTCGGCTTTTTTATTTTCTAAACATAAATAATTCGGGTGAAACCGGGTAACGCGTCAGCTAGTTTAGAATAACTTAGAGATCTACATTTGGAGCTCGCCTCCCCTGGAAAACGATAAAACGGCACTGGCTAGTAGTACCATTTTCAATGATGCCTCAAATATATTTTACCTAAAAGTCAAATTTTGGGTCATTCTAACCCAGTGCGACAACCGCGCGTTAAAATTGAAAATTATAATCTAGATTTATCATCAATCATTTGCTCCACTTAACATTAAACTGCCTTGACCTTCATTTTTCCCAAGGTCATTCTATACAGTAAAACCGAAATTCTATCATTTCGTCTAACGAAATATTCGCATAAATGGTATACCTACTCTTCCAGTACCTGAAGTTAAGTTGATCTTCAAATCATCTAAAAGAACGCACGCAAGGAAATGTCATTCCTATCCAAAGGGACTCTACATAAAAACAGAACAGAATCAACTCCATCAGCCATTACTTTAAATGACCCACATTTCAGGACACCTATAATAACTCAAATTTGCCTGTCAATGATCTTAAATCTACGCATGTATCATAACAATCATGTATCTACTACAGTATACATATTTATATTATTAACCACTAAAATTCCCAAACAAGGTAAATGGCTAATTGATGGTTCATTGAAAACTAATGACGGAAAAAGAAGACGAAGTTTGAACGCCGCGAAGAAAGTAAAATGGAATGTCCGTACGTTTGTACCATAGTTCTCTTTTCAGCACCGCGAGAGGGGGGGGGGGGGTATATATCCTTTCCCCTGCTGACGCCTTCTTCGGAATAACGATCCGGCCAGATAACAGTAATTACGGTCGCTTTAAAATCTTACGGCTTTGTTGATACCGATAAATATACGTAAACGTGCGATTTGACTTCTGTAGTTACCACTTAACCGCGAACACCCGCTCGTGTGCCAGAGGAAAAGGCTCGTTACGAAGTTACGTGATCGGGCGCTTTAACTTCGCCGGTTGTGCGCGTATGTACTCAGCGCGATTGCATACTCGCCCCTTGCTTTAAGTCACTGGAATTACTTGTAAAAGATCGGTTGTCAGAGCGACGATATTTTTTGTTTCAACCTCGGACTGCATACCCCCGCCGAGATTGAGCGTTTACGTGGATCTTCCTCCGCGCACTCGGGCAGCTTTTGCTTTTCAGATTCCGCTCAAATATCCGCGGAATTCTCCCGACGGAATTAGCGTGGCCAATGAGTTGTATACTTCGTGTAACTTCGACTTCGCAGTGTCTGCTTCCAGAGTGTTTGCGAAGTTAGAAATGGGAACACAAATGAGTCAACTTTATTATTTTGTTTCTTGCGCTTGCTATGTATGGGTGGTGTCCTCATGGGCGTCTGGAGGAGGGGGAGGGGGCAAATGGGGTAGTTGCCCCCCCTGGCGTTTGGAGAAAAATCGCTAATTTTTATAAACTGATCTTTATTAAGTTTATACTAAAAAAAGTGAATATTTTTAAATTTCGATTTTAAATTTTTAATTAAATTGGCACTACAAAATGGGTTTAAAATAGCAACAGCGTTTTTGCACGTTCTGATTCGTCGATATCATCGCCAGGATTGTTTTATCATTACTATATTTTTCTTTAACGTCAAACTGAAGTTACCCCTCCCCCCTCCCCGTCGGAAAGAAGTCTGCTGACACCCTTGGGAGTTCCTAGGAGTATTTAGAATGAATTCAACTGAAACTCTCGATAGATTACCTGCTTTTCTGAAAAGACACTGTATTGTGAAAAAAAGTTGCATAGGCTTTTTCCGGGGCTTATGTGAAACTCAAAGATGAGCTTTTTTTGAATGATGTGTTTTATACAGAGTTATAAGTGCTAAATTTCAAAAAACTCTGCAGTAATCTAATCCTGTTACAAAAAAGTATGATTCTAAAAATAATTTTCAAACCTTAGTATATTGTACTTATAGGCACAACTTTGTATTTTAAGGAAGTCCGTAAATAACTATTTTCCACTGCAAATAACCGTTATCAACATTTCAAGATTCTTCCAAAGTTTATCGTACCATTGATCTAACAGGAACCTATATTCATAAATTTGCATCATTAACTCGCAGTGTCTCACAGTATACAGAGTTATAAGTGCTAAATTTGAAAAAAAAATCTGCAGTAATCTAATGCTATTAAAAAAAGTATGATTCTAAAAATAATTTTCAAACCTTAGTATATTGTACTTATATGCACAACTTTGTATTTTAAGGAAGTCCGTAAATAACTATTTTCTACTGCAAATTACTGTTATCAACATTTCAAAATTCTTCAAAAGTTTATCTTAACATTGATCTAACAGGAACCTATATTCATAAATTTGCATCATTAACTCGCAGTGTCACACAGTATACCTGCATCAAATATTCCTTCTCCATTATATCCAAAATCTATAATTAACATATTATCCCAAGCCACCCTGCAACAATTCCAGCGCGTTTATCACCTGATCGCTATAGGTAATAATACAGCCAATGGCGACCAAGGAAGCTCTAATGCTAAACTTTTCACCTCGCGACTTTTAAATCGCGCGGTTCTATCCCCCCGAGGAATATCAATTCTCCGGACACCGACCTAACAAAATTAGCACGCAACAAATCATTATCCTACGGTTCCAGAAAATGCAGAATCACACGCATGTACAATTTACAGCTATATGCATACAGATTAGACATCAATGTGGCGTGAAGTGCTTCGGGGTGCTGCTCCAACGAGTGGACCGAGGTGAAAACGAAAAATCAGTAATCATATGTCACGGGAGAGTGATTATAAATCAAATCGATCTCGATCGCGTCCCGTCACCTTGATTCAAGCTATTACGCGCGTGTTTAAAAATTAAAGGCGCGCCTCGTTGCGCTTGTACGCACATACGTTCGACAAACTCCCCGCTTCCAGGCCTGGAAGTTCACGATCACGGGTAATTTCTAATCGCAGACGAATCTGGAGGATGCACGCTGTTACGAGGATTCTACGAGATTACAGCCGTCCCAAACCCAGTAACGTTAGACTCGCAATTTGCGCGTAATCCGCCGGCACGAATTATAAGGGGGAGGACGTTCAGGTGGCCAAACTCCACGCGGGGAGTCGCGGTTATTCATACAGGCACCGCGAAAGCTGCACTGTCCGGGCGCAGGAAAGGGAAATTACATGAAATTACATCATCCGCCGTGATTTACGTGGCGGGGCGGCGCCCATATCGAACTTATCGGCCTTGGGCGTGTCATTAAGCACGAATCCAGATTCACAACAGTGTGAATCGAACAGACTTTTTGCGGCGACGTGGGATATTCGCGGGGAATGATATCATTGTCGGGTGACGTTCTGTTAATACAGAAATAGAAAGTTTCGACCAAATGATGTAATTTTTGTGTGATCTGTTAAAAACGTTAGTCAAGTTATGGTTTGAATGCTCAGTGATTTTATCCATTTTATCGTTAAGTGTAGGCCCGTCAGTAGGTAATTAACCCTTCGTGGTCACACCTTCTTATAATCACAAATTGGTCACACGGGGTTCACTGTACCCCAGCATCATTTTTTTCAGTTACCATTTTCGTATTTTTGAATCTTTTAACTTTTCAGTGATAATTGTACATTCGTAATACTTATACAATCATGGTCTAATAATCATTTCCTAGAAATGTAAATTTTTATATGATAAAATTTGTAGTTGAAAATGAGGGATTTTCCATGGTTGTGGGAAAACCTCGATTTTAAAATTTTTTTTATTTTCTTTTTTGCGATAAATCCCCTTTGAAAGACGTAAAGGTGCGACATTTCAAATCGAAAATTGCTCTTGGGGTACAATACACCCCGTGTGACCAGGAAGGGTTAATAAGGTAACCATGGTTCTTGTAACAGAATTGTTTATTCTTGAATCTATGAGAAACGTCTTACAAAGTGCACCCAAAGAAGGTGATAGGTACATAGGGGAGACCGGGGCTAGTTGACTAATTTTTTACATTTCTAATATTTATAAATAGACCATTGGTATTTTGTTAACTTGCGGCATACCAAAAGTTTGCAAATTTCATTAGGTATACAGGCTTAATTTTTAAAATCGTTTTAATTGAGTCTAGGTTGTAGTTTTTATTGTATTTAGAGTAGTGAGTCGAATAAATCAACAAACTCCGGCTGCGGGGTTAGTTGACTTGTTATTTACTTTTCAGTTTTAACCCATTGCCTGCAAAAAGTCTATATATATGCTGTCACTGTTCCATCAAAATATATGAAAAGCGCATATACACGCTGCCAATTCCATCAATATAGTAAGGTAAATGTCCCCATTAGCGACCGCTTAAGAGTGTGACTGGTTCGAAATAGTAATTTCTTTACTAATATACAACAATGTTTGACTAAAGTATGGATCATTGTATTTTTTTAAGTATCTAGTTTCTTAATCAAATTAGTTTTAGAGTGATATTTGACTATATACACAAAAATTATGGTGAAAATTATATTGGACCTGATGTCCCCTTTATTGACCAACTTGTACCATTTTCGATTTTTTGCTACAATAATGAAAGAAAATGAATATTTTCTTATTATATTATAATTCTGTATATATTTCTAGTTAATTTGAGTAAGTTACTGCATGGATCCATGTATTTTTATTGTAAAATTTGCGAGTTTAATGATATCTGTAGTATAACCTCACGTTATTAGAATCTGTCAACTTTCGTGTCAATGACCAACTCCTAATTTACATGTGAATTTACTTAAAGATGAAACAATAAATTACATAGGCTTTAATTATAATTTCTGAACTTTCTGGTTGATATTTCGCTTTCTGTATTGCAATAAACAATAATAAATGAATAATTGGTCACTAATGGGGACATTTACCTTATACGGCCAATAAATTTTTTTAACGAAATTCAACGCATTGTTCAACGAACAGAACAAGCAAGTTTTTGTCACGGCAACACATTAAATGGCAAGCTGGTCATTCATATACTTTCAATATCGCGAATCGCAGCATAATTTATTCTATAATACAATAATTAAATGCAATTAGTCAACTAGCCCCGGTCTCCCCTATAGAAAGGAAATGGTGGTGCTGAAAAATAGATTTATTTTAATGTTACACGGTGGCAGGGCTGATCGGTAAATCCTGCCATTTAGGCGAACTCCCCTAGACTTAATTAACTGCCCCGACATTTCTATTTTCCTTTCCGTTCGGCCTGGGGTAGGGTAGTGTGCAAACCGCAGCAATGGGGGAAGAGCACATCGCGGTACTCCACCCGGGCCACGCTTGACGTTCAGTCCCGTCAACAGTTGGCGGCACTGTGTAGCCAAGCCACAGCGCTGTCCCGCATCCGGATCACGTTTCATTGATGGCCCACGTCCCCGCTCAGACCAACTGTCCAATACCTAACTGACCCAGAGCGAAGTGTCCCAGATCAAACTGCCCCAGATCGATCCGTCTCAGATCAGACTGTCCCAGACCCTAGCACAGTGAAGGCGAACCTCTTTGAGAAGTGGGTCAAATTTTGTTCACTATTTTTTTTAATACTAGCATGTGGCCCTAGCATGTGGTGGAAATCCGAAATATCTTATAAAATATTTGTACTTCGGACTTTTGCCAACAGGGCTGATCGATAAATACTGGCATTCATCGGCATCTGTTTGTGGAAGCTCGAGGTTTGAATATTTCGTGGCATATTTTCAACTCCTACCGCCCGTAGTGGTGAATCTTCACGGATAAGATTCACCGGCCTTTGTACTTTCACAGTACAAATACATAATGTAGGCATTGGACTGGCTGGGTCGGGTGTTATTCTACAGGCGCCCCGGACAGGCGGGCTCTTGTTTCGCGATAGCGGCATAGTGAGAGATTCGGGCGTCAGGGCCTCAGAGCTGGCCGCATAGTGTGTCGCCGTTAAGGCTACGGCCAGGGATGAATGTGTGTGTGTGTGAGTGAGGGTGATTGGGATATAAGAGCGTGAAGACGAGGAGTAGAGGTTGTCGTTTCTTGGCGGGTGACGGAGTCACTAACTAATAAAGTCTTAGCATCGTACACCGCTTGTCGGATTATTTTCCCGCTGGCCCTCCTACAATAAGTACCTACATCTATTCACCAGCGACGCGCCTGACAAAATAGCAAGACGGTCATTAAAAAAACTGTAATTGGCACACTGGCTATCCTGGTTGCAGGCATATTGTTGGTTAAACGAGACTAAATGTAGTGCTTCCAAAAAGTGTAGATCGTGCACAATCACGAGCAACACGTGTGAAATAGCAGTATGGGCGTCTACGAGATCAAAGTGGACACGTTGACGGTCAGTTAGTAAGCAAACCCTTTGGCCGGCGAAAGAACGCATCAACGGGCCCGGGCAGTGTTAACGGCGGCCACATGTCGCCGCGTATCTTGGCCGTTTCACAAAGACAGGAAACGAGGTGGTTTCCTACAATTTCGACCGCGCATTCTTCATCCGACCTGTCGACGGCAAGACGAATCGGCCGTCCAGCCCCTCATTTCGTCGTGCTCGTAAATTCCCCAGCGAAAACACAAAGGTTTGTTTAGGCTCCGCGTTTGATACACGACTGGCGATTTTATCTCGACTGAATGCAATCGCCCCCGATTAATTGCGATGCAGCACATGTAGCTCAATGAAACGCATTTTCCGTTGCCTTTCGTATCTGTGGCAGACGCCATAAAGAGTTCGCTGCAAGAACTTTCGATTTGCTATTTTCGACGATTGGTTGTATTTTGAAGAATCGTTAGTTTGTAGTGATCAAGCTAATGCGTTTAAAATCTATTTTTGAAATGGTATTTTTTGAGCTTTTGTATGTTATAATTATATAATTTGGGAGCTATTCGTACAATTGAATGTTAATAATAAATATTGTGCGAAAGTGGTGTATAGTTTTAACTTTTAATGTCTTCGTAATGATTTTTAACTTTGGGATTTTGAGTGATTTGAAGCTTCGTGGATATTATGGAAGAATTCGTTAAATGATCTAATGTTCTACTTGTGATGAATGTTTGACAATATTTCATAGTTCATATAAATAACTGTGTTATTTAAAGTAAATTAAAATATAAGACGTACTGGACACAATTACTTACTGTAGTTTTAAAATACGTTTGTTTTTGCCCCAGTGATTGTGTGAATTCATTATATTATAACTTATAACCAGTTAATTCTAAAGTACCTAAGTAAAAGCATAATCCAAATTTTGTAATATAATTCTTTCCAAATTTTCTGATTTCCACCCACATAACGTTCCCTGCAGTATTAAGTAGCTACATGAAAAGTCCGTTAATTTGTCCAGATTTCTCAGATTGAACAAACTGAAAGACAAACAATTCCCTTTAGAACTTTAATGGGCTAGAGACGGTAGCGATGCAATTTCTATTGCAGTTGAATGGAGTTCTGTTGATTTAATAGCTCGAGGGAGCGTTAATCGATGGGCTTTCAGTGAAACAGCAAGTATGTGTCCGGCTAAAAGTGTATAAATCGCGAAGCTATTCTCGTTCACACCCTCTGGGAATCCGCAAATATATCCAACAAGATAAATTACATTATTCGAGGGTCAATGCGATCGTTTCTGTAATCATACCGTGCATATGCTGCCTCAATGGAACCGTTCGTTCGCAGTAATCCACATTTATCGCAGCCATAAACGAGGATGCGCCAGGCATCAGAATCTTTTTCTTCCAGCGGCATGAAAATTAACGAGGCTCCGAATTGGGCGTAAATCACGTGAAAATATGTGGTCACGAAATTCACGCACATGTTCCTTTCATCGCCAATGTTTCTTGAATGAAAATAATAAGAATCACCACGAAAACAGTTCTTGTACGTATGGATGTATACTTCATTCAATTCATAAGATATGAAGTGGTAGCTGATGTGAAAGAAAGTAAACAGTCTAAAGAAGGCTAATGTCTAATACAATCATTTCTGCCATTAATTAAGGTACAATAAATTTGTTTTAAAATAAACTATGTTTATATGTATCAAATTCAAATTGATCTAACGCAAATTCGCAGTATTATGCTATGATATAGAATATATTAAGTTTATTTCATAAAAATTGCGGAAACCTTGTCAGAAATTTTAAAGAGCAAATTCAAATTTATTTGAGAGAAAATTCATTCGAGTATCTGATATGTAAGTAGTGCAAACAGGGGAACTTGAGCTTGTTGTATTCAATCCATAGTATACAATAATTTAAATTAATTTAGTACATTTGTCTAATTTGTATTATATGGAAGACGACTCATGAATTACCCATAAAATAAGTTTAGGATTTTCAAATATAAGCCATAAAGGTTTCTATGACTCCTGACGCCTCCAATTCACCATATGGTCGACCTATACTACTTAGCCGGTAGAATCGTAACCCCCGGTCTGCACTGAAGCGAACACGAACAAAAACGCAGCGTAAAAACGTTCTCTAAGGTGTTCTCGACGGTATGAACATAGCGGATAACACAGGTCAATGTTCTTCGATGTTCTTACTGCAGTTTTCTGATGTTATTCTGTTGATTCGTACTCCCTCCACTTCTGGAACTGCTCGTAAACAGGCAACCCGCCGCTGGTAGACACTACAAACGCATAATACGCGTGACGGAGCCTAATATTAAACTTTTAGTAATTCATTTGTATATTTTCTGTTCCATCTTGACCCAAATATTTTCAACAACATTGGCGAGATTTTTCTGATAAATGTGAAACCAGCCATGACGCAACTCAGACAATTTTGTGCTCCGCTTATAGTATGCCGTAGTTTTATAATATCCACACTTTTTTATAGTCGGTTATAACAGATTTTCTTTAAAAAAGAAAGATAGTAAAATTCTTGTTAGGAGAATATAATTAAAAAAAATTAAATTCTCCGATTAATTCAAGTACTTTTTCTTGAGACCTTTCCATTTTGCAAAACACCTCTGTTTGGCAAAATGTTTCAAACTAAATTGATTTCTGTAGCCGGGTACGCTGCCTTTTTTACGCTAATTTGACACTGACCGCAACAACGACTGAGCAACCAGTCAAAGACCGAATGTTAAAGAAATATACAGGGTGTCCCATTTGAAGTTTCACACGCAATTATCTTCTAAACTATTCGTTATTAACTTTTAGAGGGCCGGCCACCTAAGAATTTGGATTCTTGCCGGTCATTTTGGTGTTATATATGCATAAATTTTAAATAAATAAAACTTACAATTTGAATGAAAAAATCCCGGCCCTCTAAAGATTAAAAACGACGTGGGGTAAAACGTGGAGCCCGAGAAAGATCCTTAACACTTTCACGAGCCTAATTGTAAGTACTTCTCGCACATTATACGGTTTGAAGCTTGCGTGCAAACCTATTAAAAAGGTGTTTCAACACTTCGATGGCATTGCAGTTAACTTTAAAAGAGATTTAAGAACACACTAGTATTTAACTCTTCCCTGAAGGATTCATAATCAAAGCCGAATGGCGTAGAATGTTTCCATAGAATACAACGATCTCGGTAATGCCTCCAAAGTACCAGATAGCATGTCGATAGCCATCGACGCACACTTCAGCCATAACGTATTAATCCACGAAAAGCTCGAGAGATCGCAAGAAAGTGTGACAGGCGAAAGAACAAGCTGTTCACGGATAATTAAAGATTCTGGTCGGCTGTCAATAACCGAAGCACAATATTTCTAAACTCTCAGTAATTACATCTTGCCACGAAAGATTACGTTATCTTCTGTGCATCCTTTTTTCTAATTACACGTTCTGTAAACCTGTTCCACACAAATTTGCATCGCCTAAGAACCGCAACGTTTCCACTCGACGGCGAATGGATTTTTATAATGGCAGAAATTTTGCTCTTTAGCTCCGCGGGAGGCGTACACCGGTCACTTGAATGACCGTCGCCGAGCAATAAGGGTGGCTCGACGTTGAATCACTCTAAAAAGTCTTCTCATCTGAGGAACACTTTACCGAGGCGCTATTTTATACTCACTCTGCTTCCGGTGTACGAATATCGAGGTTGTAGTAAGTACATAGTTGGGAGTGGAGTGAAATTCGTAAACGTGCCAATGGGATGATTATAGCTTGTGAAGATTCCAAATGAAAGAGGTAAATTGGTGGGTTGTGTTAACGTGTTGATAGATGTCCCTTTACTTAGGTGCTACTTACTTGTTAGTTTCACTGGACTTTGTACGAAAAACAGAAATGGTTGCAGTGACAAATGAGAAAAGGATAGTTTCAATTGAATTCACGTAGCTTCATTACACCAAATTTTTGTACAAAAATTTCTTGCTCATCTTTAAAATAGAAATTAAATTTCCATTTATCCACCCGGAATACTTATACTTAGATTAATCCTCAATAAATGTTTAATATATTCTAAATAGAATAAAATATTTAATATTATAATAACATCATAAACATTACACGCGGTAGACCAGGTAGATCATCAAAACCGACTCTGAAAACCAGAAGCTGCTGCTCATATACTAAATCGAATGCAAAATATGTAATTACATAATCACGTAATTACAAGCAATTATCTATAAAGATAGAAAAACGATTTCCCTTTACAACATATATACATAATTCTGACATTATTCTTAATGTAATGAAAATGATGATATACATTTCGCATATACCTTTTGTTACACACTACAGAGGCTCTTAAAACCCTAGCATTTACCCAACCACGTCAAAATGTAGACAGTCAACCGGCATCTTCGAACACCAAAATCATTACACTCTTACATGCTTCATAATGGAAACACTTTCCACACCTAACAACCGAAAAATTCTGTCAACCTACCTAGCGAAATATTATGTTAACATCCTCAGCCAACAACTATTCAGGTACATGCAAGCGCAACTCCCGTTTACGTCCCAATTAAAGCCTGAATACGGTATCAATTTTCACCACCAACAGGAAATCATTTCACCCAACTTTACAATCCCCTTAACTTATCCGCATCGGATCTCTTATCGCATAAACGCGCAACATTCTAGTCGCTCGCTGTCTCCGCCACGCCTTCAAGGTGTTCCCCAGCCCGCATGTCTCGCCGTAATCATTCCGTTTAACAATCAATAAGAACTTGGTTCGTCGATACCCGATACGACAGGAATACAGCAGACATTCGCGCGACTCGCGTATTAAAAACCACCTTGGTACCGACGGAGTGGGGGGGATTGGTCGAATTCCTACGGTGTCGAGCGGGCTCGTAAATTTGCCGGACGGCATGAAAAACAGGCAGCTGGCCGGTCGGTTTCGGCGCCGTAAAGTCGGTTTTTCGTTTGCCGCGTATCTTTACGGCCGTTCGCGCGCGTTCATCGGGGATTTTTCCGCCAGCCAGGCCGGATAAACGCTGTAATTAGAGCCGATGAAGACCGCGGCCGCTTCCGCTCCTCTAGAAACGAGTTACCATAAAGCGGGCAGCGAAAATCACAGCGCGGCGTAACGCTAGCGAAAACATAATGCTCGGTGTGCGGGCAAACCATTGGCCGGTCAGGCTGGTTCCGCATTATGCTTAATGCTCATTTAGCGTCCATCGGGAAGCGCCCGTTAATATTTCGCCCAGTGTTAGCCCCGTTTTGCGCGCGGCGAAACGGAATAGCGTGTTAAACCCGGGGGACAGGGGGGTGGGGGGGGGGGGTGGGCCCCAGACTCGCTCGGCTGCCCGCCCTTGCCCGTAACGCACAGCCGTGCAATTACAACGTGATAATGACGAGTAATTGGCGCGCAGAATTGATAACGACGGCTAGGATCCATGGGAGCTTCTGGGAATATCCAGAGGATATCCTTCCATTAAATCATATGACGCGCGATTTCGTACCGCGTTTTTCCATCCACGGCTTCTTGTTGGCCCAGCCCACCGCTAGTAATGTGGGCCTTCTAGTTCTTCAGTGATTCCCCGCGATGAATGGGGAAAGCTGTCGTTCCTGTGAGTAATGGTCCATTGAAAGGGGGTTCTACGTGTGAAAGCGAGAATCTTTATTGTTTTAGATGACGCTCTGTTGGTAACTGTTCTCTGGGTCCATTTCCCACCCATCGTGCTGTCTTTTAGTTCCTTCTTTATGTAGTAGGCATTAGAGCTGTTACTACTTTATATTTTTTATCTGCTTAGGTGTTTTTCGGAATACTTGGGTACTCGGGTACCCTGCGGGTCGGGTAGGACTCGGGTAATATTCTTTATCTTGAGATAGAACCGGGTACCCGGGTTGCCAGTAGTTGCCCTAGTAGCAGGGATTGTAACCGACGCCTAACCCTAACCCGAATCCGGTTAACCGAGGGAAGGTTACTGTAACCCGTAGTAACCCCGAAAGAACGGCTCCCAAAAAGTACAGAGAGCCGGTTAACCCGCTCGGAGCGGGTTACAAGTGACATACGACATTCTACGTCCAAAATCCGACTATGGTTGCTCCGTGATCGTCCACCGCTGCGATGCAACTGCAATTTTAACAAGAACCGGGTTGCATGCAGTAACGTCAATTACTTGCAGGGTTTTGTTCCTCCATGTAATTTTTAATCTCTCGAGGAAAAATGTTACGAATTTTCTTGAATTATACCCACGACATTACATGCAAATCGTTTCTTGGTCAAATTGCATCACCGTGTTGGATGAATGGCCTACTATAACAAATCTAACAATTCTGTAGAAGTTCGAAAGGTAATTTATTCATTTATAATAAAAATAATATTTTGTAACACAACTATTATATATGAAATTTACTGATTTGTAAGAAAATAGTATGCAAGTGTTAAAATGAAAACACAATATTTATACTATACGGTCATGAAATATATTAAGTACATTTTTCAACTTTAGAAACATGTCACCACTCGAGGAGAAATTTGCAAAATAAAAATTTGTTTATAATTTGACGTTACATAAATAAGTTTACAATTTCAAAAAAATATTATTCAAATAGACAAAATCTTCTGCATTAAAATAAAAAAGGGATGAACCTAATGCGATATATAGTTTTTAAAGTAAAAATTCATAAGTACAGCTCGATTTCACAAAAATAGGGAAAAACTACGCCCTCTACCGGAGTAGGGTAACTCTGTGCCTAGATGCCTCGGGTTACCCGGTTGTGTAAATTAGTGTACGGTACTGAGAACCGAACCGGCCTAGGGTTACGGTTACAATCCCTGCCTAGTAGGCATACGCTGGCACTTAGGCAACGGCGTAGTGACTTTAGAACATAGGTGGCATGCATTTAGAAGGAGTTCGGAAGACAGAGACCGGGAGAGTCGGTGTTGCCGTGGTAATGAACGCAAGCTGATCAGTACGCGGACGGCTAGGGTTCGATTCCCAGCGCCGTGGGCTCCTCTTTTTCCGGCTCCTATGTTTAAAGAATATTTAGTACCTCTTCAGGTTCTGTGAATCCGTGGAATTTCATGACACAACGATGAAAGAATATATTGATAACCCTCATCTCAGTTGAACCTGAAATTTCATTGCTGAAACTGAAAGTAATGTCTCCAATGTTGTGTTTCAGCGCGAGTACACAGACGACTGCGTGTTCAACGAGACCCTGGAGCAGCACAACTACAACACCTACAGCTCGGCGAAGTGGTCGACGACGAAGAAGACCCTTTACCTGGGCCTGAACCGACACGGCCAGCCGAGGAGGGTGCAGGCGAAAGGTCACAACCTGGGCAGGCTCTCGGCGTACGCGAGAGTATTGACGCAGGTTGCCCCGTCGGAGCGGGTGGAGGCGTTGCAGAGGCGGATGCTGGGCGCGCAGCACAACGTCCGCCACCGTCACAACAGCCACCATCGCGGCGATCTGCTCCAGCAGTCGCTCTGTCCCACCCTTCCCGTCCCGGAGAAGGACGGCAGGGACAAGTTCAGGTGTCGCAAGCGCAAGAAGCGGAAGAAGAGGAAGCGGAAGTGCAGGCCCGGCGAGAAGCCAGGCCCCCAGTGCCAAATAACGGAGGCGGCCGTCGGGTTGGGGACGGCCGCGGCCAGGAGCGAGGGTCCCCGCCGGAATGGGACTACCCCGGAGTCGAAGAGATCCTGCGAGGGCGCGGCGAGCGAGGAGGCCTGCCGCAGGGAGGCCCTCTCGGTCCCGTCCAAGAAGCGGAAGCTGCGGGTAGAGGAGGCGGCGGCCGAGGGGGATGCCGGCGGCAGGAATGTCACCGCGAGCAACGGTAAGAGCAAAGCACCAGCGTCAAACGCAAAAAAACTAAACGCCGCTGGCAGCATGAGTCAAAGTAAAAAGCCTAATTTGACGGACGGGAAGAAGAAAAAGAAGAAGGGGCCACCGGCGAGGAGGAACCAAGCGGTGACTCTGGGACGGAAGAGGTTCACGGCTGGCAGAACGGACAGCACGTCTGCGGTGCCCACGGCAACTTCCGCACCGACCTACGCAACATCCTCCTCCTCTTGGTGGTCTCCTGGTGCGTCAACCGCCCCTTCCGGGAGAGGAGCCTCGCCTAAGCGCAGGACTAAGCAGCCACCCTCTCAGAGGGACAAGCTAGGCGGCGCGCCAGGACCCCGTAGAACAGGCAAAGCATTCGCGAGAAATCGTACGAAAACGATAGACCGCGCCGCTACCACGAGCGCGTACGAAACTACCACGATCCTCGATCTAAACTTCCAGTCGATGACCGTGAATGTTCCTGATACCGTTCCCGACCGACTCCCCCCTGCCACGGGCCTGTCTTCCGCGGAGCTCCCGGAGGACAACCCGCGGTCGTTGCCCGAATCCCTATCCGTCGATGATGACCCAGCGTCGACCGTTTCGAGCGAACACGCGACTACCACCACAGATTCGACGATGGTCAGCTCGATCGAAGCCACCGGGACGCCGACCACGCTCAGGCTCTACGAGGACGAAACTAGGTCGATCGAGGACGCCGACGACGCTGACGACGACAGGTCCGACGCGCCGGAAGCTGTACTATCCACCACCACGGAGGCTTCGCTCGAGAGACTGGCCATGTGAGGCGCCCTCGGCCCGCTCAATCGTGTTCACCGGAATCATTGTAAACTTACCTGTACATAGAAATCACACTACGTCACGACTCACGACATACTCCACTTCATGTACGACGATTGCGTGCGCATCGCGTGTTCCGCGCGTGGAACTTTTCGCCGCTCGATATGCGGGCGCTCCCGAAGCGGAAGGGATCTAGACTGACTCTGTTCCGTAATTTGGTGGTTTGCTGGTTCGTGGTCCGAGGTCTTTTCGTATTTAATTATTAGTTTCAAGGATAATCGTTTGAGAACTGTTTGGAAAAGAAAGCTTCATTTACCTATGAACAGTTAGAGAATTACCATGGGCTATAAGAACATGAAATGAATGCAACTAAAGGGATCCCTCGACGTAGACCAGGGATACCAATATGATACGTAAATTTTAGTATTACCTCTTTCGACCGCCAAAACTAATATACAAGTACCATTAGTATCTTTGTCACGGAGATCCCCCGAGAAAAATTGAGGGTGTTGAGTAACCGAAAAGTGAGAAAACAGGTGGAGTCGATTAGACCCCTCCTCCATTCTTATACTTTTCCCAAAACCCTTCAATTCGCAAAACGCAGCATTTGCCGCGGAAGAATCCCAAAACTCACGGCCACTATCAAATATACACTTCGTAGTCTTCATCTAAATGTTGATCTCGATCCCTTCCACTTTCGAGCCACCCCTCCAGCGATCGCCAAAAAAAAAAGGGGACGCGGCACGTGTCGACGGCAGGAGTCTGCCACACGTAACGAGCAGTTTCGGGCTGATAGCGCCAGAAAGAGAGCCCGTCTGCCAAGACTGCTCCCACTCTCTCACCCTCCTACAGGCCACTCGTTGCTCGAATAGACGTAATTATGCACGGAAAGAGACAGGCGTATCAAACGGCGGGACCGCGTAACGAGCATGATACTCGAGTTTAACGTTTAAACGGTTCCCTGTCGCGGTGCAAAGCCGGTGGCCGTTCTGGATCGTTCGCGAGCACAGTGAATAAACTAATTGCGCGAGCGGGTATTTTCTTAATGGAGGCTCCCCGTATTACCCACGGGCTTGATGGAAACGTTTCTCTCATATCTCGACAGAAATGAATGAATTAGTTGATCGGACGTGATTAGCCCCCCATCCCCGCGCGGCGGCGGTGCTTCTTGTCTCTCGGAAATATGCAAACAAGCCGGCGTCCAACGAGGCATGCCACTGCCCCTCGCCGAATATTAATTACGTTAAAGGCTGGCGCAGCCGCTCGTTACCCTGACACGCCTCGAACGTCGACGAAAAAATCATCCCCCTTCTCTCTCCCGATTTTCGTTTTTTTTTTTTTTTTCGACGGGCCCGCGCTTCCTCGCCCCACCGGAGGGGATCCCTACGGTTACGACACAGGCCTTCTTCTGGCGACAGGAAACACCTTGACGCATTATCGACGGAAGTCTGTCCTTAATTAGAGCGTTTCGGCGGTAACAGAGGCGATGTTATAGCATTCTAGCGAGGACGTGGGAAATTGGACGAACACGCTGCTTCGGAGGTTCGCGAGGCTCACCACGGATGACGCTGAAGGTAACCCGCGAGGGTGTCGAGGCGATAGAGAGGTGGCGTTAGGCTCGATGACTGATCGGGATGGAAAGGTTACGCGAGACGATGTGATAGCGATAATAGTTTCTTTCTCCACCCTCTCCCTTGATTCAGATTCAGTGGAGGGATTCGCGGAGGCGTACCATGTGGACGTTCCTGTTTATTTAGAGTAATGGAGTGGCCGTTAATTTTGAAGGCAGCGATGACGGTCGCGGTGTACTTGCTCTATTATGAAACTACGGAAATATAGAATTCGATTCCTGCCGTGGCAATCCAATGAGAAATATGTACAAATCCGCTCGGGTGTTTCATAAAACGGCTAACAAATCTGCTCATAGAGGTGAGCCAATTATGCGAGTGTAATAGGGATGACGGAAGTGACTTCTGGAGGAAGTGGCGGATAGAGGAATAAATAGTTTCGTACGGTTCTTACAAGAGAGATCCAAAGTATTAAATTACTGAGAAGAGTATTAAGTTGCTAGAGGTATTTACACGTAAAGTTAACGGTAAGATAAATTGTATTCTAATGACGGCACGGCCAGACTGCCAGAAGCCTGACGATACTACGATAAGATCGACTAACGAGTTTACACGGAAACACGCGGAATTAGTGTCGCGCGAATATTGCAAGTCACCGAGAAACAATTGTTATTTTCGCTGATCGCCGTCGTAGGTATAAAATCGCGCGATTTATGCGACCGTCACGTCGACGTAACGACTTAAAAGCTTAAGGACCATTATTACCAATCGAGGATGCTGCGATCCCGCGCGGCGTGTGTTCATTCTTGTCTTTAATATGTATACGTTCACGCCCTTAACTTAATTCTTGCATTTAAAGAAAACGAAACGAGAGAGAGAGACCCTGAAGGCTCGCGTACGTAGATTAATTTATTTCGTTCGTTCGAAGTGTAACTGAGATTACAGAGAATTAACAGTAATTAAAGATATCTGTAGGTAGGAAAACCTCGCAATACCGAGTAAGCATCGCAGGGGGCGGGCGGTGAAGGTATTTTTTAATGGAACATTTTTCGCAGCAACGTCCGACTGCCTTTCGTGGTGGGAAAGATTCTCGGCGCGCCACGCGATTCAACAAGTGTACCGCGGCTTCCGATGTGTTCACCGTTTAGGGTCCCGCCGAATTACTATCTAGTTGCATTTTATACTTTGCAGTGCGCAATGGACGTTTGCGAAGTATGACGACGTCTCCGAGGGAGATTCTATCGCGCGTAACGTCTCCTTGAATCTCGATTAAAGGTACTTTGCGAAACCACCGGAGGAAAGGGGAAGAAGCGCCCGCCAGAAATGTCTTCACCTCGCGCACGAATCTTTGTAGGAATGACCTATTAATATTTAGTAGTATATTTATTAAAGACTTATTTATTGTAAACAGCTGACTCCGTGTACATATGTCTACGATAATTACTTATCAATCATGCGCATCGATCATGTGTTCTTCGTATGTTGTGTCTGTCCTTCGGGCGTACGAATTCGTCAAAAATAATCGGCAAGCTGTATCAATGATACGCGAGAATTCAACGTACCACGTGCCGAGAAATTAGGATTTGCAGGGACGCTGGAGAGAACTTCGGGGAAATGTACTTGGTGGGCAAGTTTGTAATGTATTGTTTAAATTGTAAATTAGTAGTAACGTTGAACAGGAACAGGGTAAATTAGTTTTACGATGCTTTAAAGGAATTTAGTATTTTTGTTAATTTTGTCCTGGACTGATGAGTGATTACTCGATTATACCAACAATTCCATACGAATTAATAATTGAATTGCTTTAATAGCTGGGCTTCTCATAAAACAGCGAATCGTGAGACGAAATAGTAGAATTATCATTGAACAATTAATTCTGTACATTGTTTATGTAAAATCCCCTAGTTTCAGTACACAAACAGGCGTTGCTGGCTACGAATACCCAAAAAAGAGAGCTTCAAGTACATCGAATCCAGTTCTTTGTACCAAACTGTACCTTCCTTCTGCTCCGCTTTCTTGTAAGTAGAGTCGAAGGCCTAAGAGAAAATGTTCATGGGAGAAACAATTCACAGAGCTTAATCTCCATCTTGGAACAGGTATTCCACGTCTATTAACGAGAAAGCATTTTTCCCAAGCGTCCCATCGCAGTTACGCAACCTGTTTAATGATACTCACCGACAAAGCGCGCTATTACTTCCGGCGGAACTGAAATTGGACCGCTTTGCTCCCAACGAACAAAGCCACTTAAATTCCCATTTCCAGATGATAACGCACGATGCTTGTATTTCGGCTCCCCCTAAAAACGGGGACGAAACGCTTCCGTAATTCTCTTCCGCAAACACGCCAACAGTTGGTCTTAATCTGCTAACATTTTCATCAACCCCACAAGCGGAGCGCAGGCAGTTTTTGCCCGTCGAATTTATTTCATTTTTGATAAAATTGACACTTGTCGATGTACTTCCTTGTTTTCGGACTTTTTAATTCGTTTAAAGTGAATATTTCTAATTCTTTTTCTTTTCGTGGCTTAGTTTCTTTAATTTTCAGATTTAGTAGATACGATAGAGTAGTGAAAGGGAGACAATTTGCTTGTAAACCTTCCTTCTAGTTTTATCATACGACGTAAGACTTACGCAAAGGGGAAGGAGAAAAGAAATGGAATAATTTGATGTACTTGACATTCAGTTTTTCTCAAATTTCTCGCAGCTTAGGAAACCCAACAGAGGATTAAAAAGCATAATTCTCTACTGTATATTCGTTGTATATAATTTCATTCGTTTATTTCCTACATAGCATAATTTTCACCAGCAAATTTAATCGAATCTCTAAAAATTTTCACAAATATTTCACCTTCACTTTAAGCAATTCGAACCTAAAAACATTCTATTTCATTTAAATAAGTGAAACTTCACACATTTTCTTTCGTTCCTTGATTGCACAAAAGAAAACAGTATTATCACGCTCACGCACAGAAAGAAATAAAACCTTCCCTTCTACGAAGCCATATTTATCAAAAATTTCTACGATCAGTTTCTCGTTACGTGGTACGTACCGTCACCTGCGAAACGCAAAGAGAAGTAACCGGTGTCTCGGAATTTAACGCGAACGTCGATATTTTTGGTGAGTTCATAGCCACCGCAATTGTAATAAAGTATGCGTGTTTTGGCGAATGTGACAACGAGCGGTTCGTCGGTACTAGAGGTAAAAAAAAGACAATTCTTGTAACGATAGCGCGCGTGCGCGGCTGTACGAGTCTATAGCGAAGACAATAAGCGAAGCGACGTTTTTGTAAAATGCGAACGCGAAGGAAAGAGGAAGCATCGATTTTGAGAGCGATTTTCGTTTCTGTGCACGTGATTCGAAAGAAAGAGAGGAGGAAAAACAAATGAAAATCCGTCACGCGGCGAACGGGATAATTCAAGTAACACGGCGTACTACATTATACACACTGTGTAATCGTATAAGAAAAATCGCAATAAAGAGAAACCAAGGGAAACATCCAAAACACGCTGTGTTAAGATAATTGTGCGCATGCTACATCGTCATTTCATACGTTTTGTTTTATGACCACCGAAAGAATTTTACGATAGTGTTTTACGCGAGAGAAAGTAGCGCGCTGAAGATTATAGAAACGTTAGATTATACTCCGAATTGTATTAAAGGAAAAAGAAAAGAAAAATTGGAATTCTATAGGTATACCGAGCAAAGGTGACGTTTCTGGGAGGAGTTCAGAAAAGAGGGCGAGAACAAAAGTCACCCAAAACTAGGGAATTCAATCCCGGGATCCCGGCTGTTTTTTTTTTTATTCAAAAACTCCCGGGATTTGATATATCAGGTTATAACTTATCCCGAGAATTTCGAATTTTTAAAAACGTAAATTACTTTATGAACAACTGAAAAATATAAAAATGAAATCCAAAAATCAGTCGGGATCCCGGGATTTGATATATCAAGTTATAACTTATCCCGAGAATTTCGAATTTTTAAAAACGTAAATTACTTTATGAACAACTGAAAAATATAAAAATGAAATCCAAAAATCAGTCGGGATCCCGGGATTGAATTCCCTACCTAAAACCCCTATACTAGTTCACTAGCCAAATCTCCAATCTATCGCGGTTCCCATCTTCTTCTCAGACATGCGCAGTAGTTAACTAACTCACTATTGCTCGGCATATCTATACACGCACATATCTTCAATTTTACAAAGAAATGGTCACGCGTAATTTTCGATACGATACGCGCTATTTTTGTGTTCTGAATGAACGTAGCTGATTGGTGCGACCAGCAGTTCCATCGACGACCATTCTCTGTACGAGGACTGCGTGGCGTTCCCAATCGTTGCGATCGTCCCTTGTACTGCCAGGGCGGTTAAAATCAGTATTCAAAGTCTCGCGATACGTTTTTGAACAGTTAAAGCGAATCGATAGAGTTAGGTCGACAATGGGCGACCCCGAGGTAAAAGAGGGTTAGGAAACGAGCATGCAAAATGAGGATGACAAGTCCTTCTCGGAATGGCCCCATTACGTTTGAAACTGTTCCAGCACTGCCATTTCGACGCTGTATTTAATTGATGAATTCATCATAGACTGAAAGCTACTAGGAACGAGTGTATTTAATTGTTAAACGATATCGGCGAGAGAACGAGGAACTACGGTGGACGAACAGCGAGGACCCATCAAGCACCTTGGTCCGCACCCTCGCGTCGTTCTAATCTAATCAACGCAGCTACAACTTCCGGAAACGCTACCTTGTGACATTATCCAGGATCCCGGTCCCTCTCCTGCCTATCGTCACTTTTTGGAAATGACTGATAAGCTGCAGAGGAGAGAGGCGAGATGGGAATGAGAAAACCCCATGAAGTACTGTGCATTGCAGAGGTATAGTGGTGTCGTGATAATAACCAGGAACGAAGACTGTAGCGCCTAGAGTCTTTTGGAAGCAAGCGCAGGAGCTCAGAGATTTAAGGCACCTTTTTGGGTATTCACTGTATCTCCGCAATGCATAATTCTTGTGTCTGTGTTTAATTCTTCTCGTGGCACTGACTAAGGAGAATAATTTCCACGAAGGATGGAAAAATGAGTCCCAGTTGACATTTTTGATTTCTGAAAGGAATCACGTGTGTCGTTCCTCTACTTTCTCTTCTCTTTCTGGTTCATTCGACGTAGAACCCCGTCGCCATATAATTTTTAGGAGTAATAAATGAAATATTATTGAATACAATGCGATCTCGTCATTCAGTTTAAACACCCACCCTTGACCGACGCGGCTCAGCCTCGTAGACTGTTATTCGCCTTTTACGAGCGCGATAGAGAAAATAACCGGTTAGGTATAACAAGCGTTTCGAATATCTATTAAGGATATCTTTATTGCAACATGTTGGTACCTATCGCGAATTAACTCTCTACATAATCGCGATACAGATAAAGGATCTCTTTGCGCCGCGGTACGAGCGATCACATACAGACAGGGGACGTTGGAAGTACGTAGATGTGAATGGTAATTGCTTATACATAGGCTTATGTACCCTTTTTCCATCAAATGCCTCAATTATTAATGTGAATTGCAAGATTATAAAAAAAACAGTAACGAAAGTAATGTGGAAATTAAACAGGAATTTGTAGAGCGATGTTTAGCGTGCGAACAATTTTTAGAGTGAAAAACTTTTGTGGTTTTTAAACGTGGTAAAGAAGCTTCGATAATAGTTTAATAGAATGGACTCAATATGCAGGTAAGTTCTTTTCGCGATTAATTAAAATTGCTTTGCTAGCGATGCATCCGAATTAAGAAGCTTTATGTGAACGGGCGACAGAAATTGTTTTATTTTTTTACATATAGTGACATTAATACATTCTACTTTGATCGACCAAAAAATTAAGCTATATTTAAAGATTTTTCTCAATAAGTACAACATATAATGAAATAAATCTTTTTGGAATTTATTATTCTACTCTTATATTATACAAATAAAATTTAAAAAGATTTTTTTAATTTGTTTCAAATGTTTCTTTATAGCGTCAACGTGACACCTACAAAAAATAAGGTATGATGGTGGCGCAGGTGATTTTCCGACTCAGGCTCTTTTGAAACAAAAAATTCTAAACGATTCTCAATCTATATGAGTGTCGCTATCGCCCGTAGCTCAATTAACAATTTTTGTTGAGGATTAACAAAATAGCGCTGGTTTGAAGGAAAAGGTTCCCCAAAAGGTTGTTTTCTCGAATGTTCTCAGAGATTGTTTTTCGACAAAAATTGTTAATTGTGCTATGGGCGATAGCGACACTCATACAGATTGAGAATCTTTTCAAGTTTTTTAGTTCAGATTAGCCCGGGCCTGGAAATCATCCAAGACACGAACATACCTTTTTTGTAGGTATCATATTGACGCTTTAAAAAAACATTTGCAAGGAATTAAAAAAATCTTTTTAAATTTTGTTTATTTAATATAACAGTAGCTTAATACATACCAACAAGATTTATTCCATTAGGGGGAGTTGGGGCACTTTGGTCCAAGGGGCACAATGAAACATTAATATTCTCTTGATATCTAGAAACAGTCAGAAGTTCAAAAAATGCTCAAAAACGTATACTCTATGATCTTGAAAGATAATATAAGATTATAAAATATTACCCTATAGATATCAAGATAATATTAATGTTTCATTGTGCCCCCTGCATCAAAGTGCCCCAACTCCCCCTATATGTTATATTTATTGAGAACAAAAATCTTTATAAATAGCTTCAGTTTTCGGCCGATCAAAATATGTATGTAAAATGACATCTTAAAGGAAGAAACGTTATTTCATTTGCAGTACTGCATGTAGATACTTTTATACAGGCACGATCAAACAACCAAACAGTAAAAGTCCACTGTCATAACAAAAGAAATTTAACTACTTACCATTATCAAAATTTCATTTATGGAGAAGCCTAGCGATAAGCCACCACGATAACACATCAAAAATTAGAAAAGAGATCCCCTACGAATGAGGCTATTGCCAAAAACACGTATCCGCTAAATCATCACAATGCACTCACAATAAAATAAAAACCAATTAACGTAACACTGCAATTACTTTCCCATCGCACGGATTACAGAAGCAAAGTCGCTGAAGCTGCATAGCTCTTGAAGGTTGAATCAATTCATTCAGGTGACACGGATTGATGCCACCTTTTACAGTAATATAATCGCTGGCAGGGGTGATCGAGGTGTGACGTCAATTAGAAACCTATTAAACGGTTGATTTACGGCGTTCGAATATTAAAGAGCGAGCCCCGCGGCGTAGTGGACGCGAGAAGAAATTCATGAACATATCATTAAAGGGGGAGAGAAAGGCAGGTCGCAAGGGGAGGGAACGATGAAGAGGAACAAGATCGCGATGGAGCGACAAGCGGTCGATCGAGGTAAACTGTAAACGAAAACGTCCATATAGACGTCGGGTAATGGTCGCTGCGGCGGCAAAAAGTAGCGTGCAGCTTGAATGTATGGAAAAACTACGGTACAAGAAACTGAAATCGTTGATGGGGCGAGCAGCATCGGGTTCTCGCATCCGTTGCCCCTAAACGCGTCCCACGTTGCCTGCACAGTTACGATGAAGATATAAAACATAATTATGATTATCCCCCCAGTCCGATACATCGATAGTAATGCTAATTTCGTTACACCGTTGCGCGGTTCCGTTAACATAGCGAATTAGAGGCACAATGTTACTGAAACCCGCGAACAGCCTCGAAACGAGGCCTGGCGTATCGGCGATGCGCATCGCGGGGGGAAACAAAACCGAGTAGAAACAAATTACAAATGCTCCCGCGATCGGTAATTGCGCCGTATAAATTCCTTTCTCATCCTGGCTATAATCACGGACGGTTATTAAAAGTAAATATCGCATCATCTCGTACGAAATACAAGGTGAATCTTGTTGCCCCGGTATCGTTGGGGCATAGCGTGTAGCTAGCCATTCGATTTGTAGTAATAGCTGGTAGAAGTCCACTTTGACTTCAAGTTATCTTATCCATTTATGGGAACGCGTGTAGTTGCGTGCAGCAAAAGCTTGGAAGGTATTCGCGTTGGGTGTGTAGATACTTTGGAGTTTGAAGAAGTCTGCGGGATATTGAGTCGCAGGATTCGGCAGTTTAGAATTATAGAGGGCAAAGATATAAAAGTTTAAGTCGCTTGGAAATTTTAGGCAGGTTACTATGGTTTTGGCGACCAAAACTTAGCGAAGTTTAAGCTTGAAAAGGGCAGCACTCATTTTCCTCTTTAGATATTCGCAGAAGTTTGCGGGATTCTGAATTGGGGTCTACGATTTAAAGGTGATCTCGGAATTTTAGGCATAAGATAACTAAAACTTACTGAGCTTTAAGCTTGAAAGGAGGAGCTCTCACTCTTCTCTTAGAATATTTGTTGGAGGGTTGAATTTGAGATCAAAACGTTCACCAGAGATTCTAAACGAATTTCTAAGTTCAGTATTTCGAATACACTGTACTAGGATTTGTCGGTTTTTAAAAACCGGGTTTAAAAACCGTTTTTTTAATAAATTTGTAAAATTCGAAAACCGGTTTTTAAATTTAAAAAACCGGTTTTATATATTAGCATTAATATGTAAACATGCATTAATTATTTAATTAAAATCGTTAACATTTTAACTTGACATCGCTGCGGACACAAGCAAATTGTAATAGGTAATAGTTTACTTAACCGGTTAACTGGCAATGTATCATATATGATCAAAAAAATCTGGCCAAATCTGCCAATTCTGTATCATATATGATCAAATGGAATAACTTTGTGATTCACTTAATTTTTCGATGTTGCCAGTTTGGACACGAATAATAAAAAAAGCCGTGCCAGTTAACCGGTTAAAACTAATCTTCATGAGTTCATATTTTCGGAAGAAAAATACTCAATGAAATAAAGATTTATAATTTATATTTTGTACGAATTTTAGTTATTTTAATTCTTTATTCATTTGGTTTTGTATGCAGTGTATTTTATTATGTTATATTTTTGTAAATCCATAAATATTACCTAAATGAACTCAAAAATTGTACAGATTTGTACGATTTTTTTTTCTTTATTTTATTTCATTATATTTTTGTAATTCCATAAATATGAAAAAAACCTGAGAATTTTTAAAATAAGTATAAGCATGTATTTACTATTTTAATTATATTTTTTTGTGAAAATTCGAAAACCGGGTTTTTTTGCAATAGTGGAATTCGGAAACCGGTTTTCTCAAAAGTCGGTTTTTGTATAAACCCTACACTGTACCATTTCCCCCTGATCAAGGCATTCATCAAACTTGCCACGCCATAGTCTCCACCAGCCAGAACAAAATTGTAACACAACTGGTAATGTCTTATACCGAAAATTTCCCATGCAAATTGTCACACCCATTAAATCCACTTTACCCCGTTTAAGAGTCAATCACCATTGGCTATCATCGCAAAATCGAGCAGAGCCGCGTCCCGGATCACCACCAGAATCGAAAATCCCCTCGAATCCCGTTGATAATCGTTTCTTGCGGCTACCTCGCTATCGCGCGACAGGCGAGCCGCCCGTGGCCCCGCCAATCACTACATTAACAAGCGCACTAAATGCCCCGGCACGGTGTCATTACTGTCAATATCGTTTTATCATATTTCGCAAAATGCTTCTAGACGGTATCGGAAGTGGTGTTATCGGGATTATTGGTGTCATCGTCGTGGTCATTAAAGGGATTCCCCCCTCTCCCCCCCCCCCCCCAAAGCCCATCACCGTCGAGCGCCTTATTTTCTACTCGGGGCACCGTGGCGTGCTCGCGGAGGCCAGCACGCTCTCGAGATCCCCCGCTACGTTGGATCGGCTTCAATTATTCAAATAAGCGTAGATGAGAGAGTCGATAGCCTTGGCGGATGCGCGCCGCTGGAAGCTGCTAGGCTCGAGGAAACGTCGTGCCGCGGGTGCAACCCATAATTCCTAGACGCGATCTTCCCTGGGACGCTGCCGCCGCGCGCCGCGCCGTCGACGCGCAGGCTTGAAGGACTCCGGGGGACCAGCTGCACCGCGGTACGGAGTCAAATGAATTTTTCCCGAACGAAAGGGAAGCGGCCCGGCTAGGTTAACGACGCCAGATTCTCTGGAAGAATGGGCCGCCTCGACGAAGTGCCGAGGGAATAATTACGTTCCAGGATAAACGCAGATTAACGAGACGATTGTTCCACGACGGCAGCGCTTGGGAGGAGACGGGGCACACTCGATTGACGTCCAGCGCCCCGAAGAATGTTCATCACCGCTCCCTCGCGACCGCGCTGCGCCGCGTAGGTAATGACAACTTTCGTTTTTTTCCACCCCGCGCGTTACACGGGCCCACGAACGTGCGCGCGCGGTGCCCCCCTCGTTCTTTTGCCCTGCTCTATGGGCCAGCTGGAATGCGCAGCGCAACCAGCAACTCCGGGCATCCGGAGGTTTTCTTCTTTTCAGGATGTCGGGTCGCGGCTGCGTCCCGACAACAGTGAGATAAACGGATGCTTCCAATTAGCAATCGACGGTCACGGGCTTTTTTGCGCCGGCTATAGTTCAATTGATATGAGATCGTTGGGCAGTAGTATAGTGACATAGTGAAATGGAAGTTGCAGATGACATTGACGTCTCTGTGAGCAGCCATCTGGTAAATGGGGAGAGAAAATTTACATTCGTATGGTTGATGGTGACAAATTTTGAGGAAAATGTTTTGCATTCATTCGTTTAGATTTACTAGACTGTGTTTAAACGCTTTGGTAAAGATACATTTTCAAAAATGCTCTTTCAGGTTTGGTCAGACTTTTCTGAGCGATCGCTATTGCCGAAGAAGTTTTGCGGGGACTCACGGGCAATATTTTTGATGATTCACAGAGGAATCGGGAAACACGCCAAAACTCCGCAGAGAACGCAAATCCCTTGGCGCGAAAATCAATTATACCTTTGGCCTATTTTCTATGTATTTAAAGTATCTGCAGGTACGGTGATAGAGAAATAGATAGCGTTGTGTAAGTTGGGTATGTTATTTCCAGTGAAAGACTAATTTGAGGAGTGATAAATATTCGATAGGTATATTTAAACATTTTTCATTATTTAATAGTAACTTGGAATTTTTAGTAGAATTCCCTTGTTTGCTGATTGGATCTTCATGACTTTTTCTCTTTATTCAATGGAACTACTTTCCTCAGAAACTACGTACTTGGAAAGATAGTTTTCGCGCTGCAAATAAACAATCGATCAATCGATAATTGGAAATTACGAATACGCGGCTTGCATTGGTAATTTCCCCCGGATAGTCGAGGCCCATGCTGTTATGGAATTATTATAAATTCCTCTCAACTGCGCGTGATACATTACTGCATCAACGTTCGCATATAAATAACGCTGATGTAACCAATATTAATTACCGACGCTAATTACGGCTATCGTTCTATATGACGCGCGTTCAGGGTGTGCGTTATTTTGCCCGAGAAAATTGAAGAACCAAAATAAGAGGAGCGAAAAATTCAAATAGCTTATAAATTTATGACCGTATTATACTGCAAAGCTTTTCCTTTCGTATCCCTTTCGTGGAACGCGACCTCATATTAAGCATAATAGTTCGGCGCCTATTTAGGTATGTACGACGCTGAACTTCTTGACTGACCAAACAAGTTCCACAATTATCTATAGATAGACAATCCTTTACTTAATTTGAAAAACGTATAATCAGGCTCGGTGCCTGCTCTTTCTCTTGTGTGTGATACCCAAATATTTGGCGCCTTTGCAAATTTTTTCGAATTAATTACGATTAAAAAACAGGGAATGAAAATCAAATGGGAACCCCCTACATTCTACAATATGATCTTACTTATGTCCCAGTTCTGCTTATAGAAATTTGGGTTGCTTAAAAATTTGTCTCACATTTTTTTATGTCTTTTAGGCGCTTGTTCTCTTGCGGCGCCTGTGCGCACCGCGCACTTTGCAAGTTTGCACGCACGCATCGGTTGAAGCATCGTTTTATCTTCCATATCAGGGTATCGTATTTCACACAGTTATTAATGCTAACGTTACAGTTTCAAGTATAAAATGCACTTTATACATAATATGCTATGGACGCAACAGGGATCGGCTAATTAAAAATCCAAGTTAAAACATTCTAAAAATTTTATATCATTTACAGTGATGAAGCATATTACAGTTTCCAGAATATTGCTGCTGACGTAACTGACTCAAGCTAGATTACTGGTGTATAGTTAAAATCGAGAGGTGTAAGTAGTAGGTATAGATTTTCTGAAAGAACAGCTTTGTCTGCCCGAGATTATATTAGCTGCTTCTTCAAGCAGCAGGGTGGCATTTATAAATAATGAAACCACGAAGAAGAAAGCAGACCATCCGGGTTACTAAACGACATGTTAGCTACTAGGGTAACCGGTAGCAAGACGGTATCTGCGGCGCGCATAATTTTAGCACTCGCAGCACTTGAACGGAACTCTTCAGCGTTGCGTCACAGCATGTCGTGGGTGAAGATGGCATCGTTTCGTTACATAACGCCCTTCGAACGGTATCTTAGCATTATGCACAATTCTATTTTCATCCGTATAAATTTCACTCAAGATAACGGCATCGGTCTTCCCCCAAAATACGTAACATATCCTTTATCTTTGAATAGATGAGCAGTAAAAACGCAGTGTTACACACAGTCCAGAAAAAATATATAAAAAAAATTTATATTAAACGATTTTAGTAAAAATGCAGTAAAAACTAAAAAAGAATTCTTTTCTTGTACTACAATTTCGATGGTGTTTTCTCATTTTAAATAAAATCGTAGCGCGGGATATTTCATAACAGAATATGAATCAATTTATTACAGCGCCACGATTTTATATAAAGTGAAAAAATACCATTGCAATTGTGGTACAAGAAGGGAATTATTTTTTAGTTTTTAGTCCATTTTTAGTAAAATCGTTTAACATAATTGTTTTTATATATATATTTTCTGTTTCACTTGTTTGTGGATTTTTGTTTATTTCTTTTCTTTCCATTCTTAACTTTTTGTAATAAAAAATTCTATTTTCACCCCACCCACGCACGCCTACAAAGTTTAAAGACCATTTGACTGGTTGAAGTGGGTGAAACTTGTGTTGCCAGATTTGAACCATACACCAAACAAACAAACACGAAACACCAAACATACAGAGGATCAAAGTTAAATAAAATCGTTTAATTACATACCGCGTTATCAAAATACATGCAGGCGTCTACAGGCCTTTTACGAATCTGTTTGAAATTCTGACTTTCTACGCGAAAGAACCTTTAAAAACGCTAAAGCTTACTTCTGGAATGCAGAAAGCATATCAAGTATAGTCAGACATTAGCTAAGGCATCCAACATTTTTCGCTCCCCAAAATTTGCCGACCTAGGCTGCAACCTACATAGTCACTGCCCAAATCCACCCCTATATCTTAGTACTATTTTCGAGAATGAATATTAAATAAAACATTTTTTCAAGTTATTATAAACCTGATATTTGGTAGCCATACCATTTTGTTTAAGGGTACTAGGCAGTCGTTCCCGTCTAAATTGAAGCATTTCTGTTCAATCGATTCAAATCAAATTCCAGCATGTTTACACAATGTGTAGTTTCGGACCGGACCTAAATCGAAGTTAATGAAAACTCTTATCCTTTATGAAAACAAACTAAAACCACATTGATGAGGTTTTCATTACCTTCAATCTAGGTCCGGTCCGAAACTACACATTTTGTAAACATGCTCGAATTTGTTTTCACTGCAAAACAAAAGAAACTCTTATAAAAAACCTCTTTAATGATCCATCTGTAACTTTATATATAATGCATATTTTTTACTAAACAAACATGTTTTTTAAAGCTTACGATGTGAATAAATTTCATACCAAAGAACAAGTCTCAGTTTCAATTTCTTTCTTCGTAATTAATTGAAACAGAAATGCTTCACTTTAGACAGGAACGACTGGCCAAACGAAATAACCGAGGATGCTCGGGAAGTATTAGACACCTTGGGAATTAACCGGTTCAATCCAGCAAGCAGCCTCTAATTACTTCAAATGGCATGTCATTTAGTTACTACATAGATATATGGCCGTGGGATAAACCATCTCGCGCGCAGGAATTTGACGGCAGTGTCCCGACGCAGGCGCGCGTCATTATCATCTGGCCACATAAACATGGCGACCGTGGCAAGGTTGTCACGTCCAGTATCGGCGTTCTCGCGGCATTTTCGTGGTGCTACGCGTTCTTACGGGTCATGGCGTAACGAAAGTAAAGTGGCAAAATGGAGAAGAAGTGTTGGTGCATTGGCTACGACTTCTATCGCGATTCTAGCTGGATACAGTTACTCACAAATGGACGTGGTGCACGCTCTGAAGTCTCGAAAGGTTAGGAAATCACAGATTCTTATATATCTTCGTCTATCGCGTTCACATTCTCTCCAGCTTCCTTGTATAATCAATGGGCGTTTCTTTAATGAAGAGAAATTGTCAGCTGTTAATTTAGACATCACTATTGTGGTCGTTTAAAATAAATAGTACGTCGGATAGATACGGATGTTCGTTTACTTTGGTTATCAGTATGACTAAATATGACGTGCATAGTGATTTCTCAACGACTACTTTGGTGTTAACTTTGAATGGCGCAGAATCCAGTTAATTACATTGTATCAGACGGTTAGTATGTCTTCTTATCAGAATAAACGTCACGTGATCTAATATTGACAGTCGACGATTTGGGAGATATAGGTTAGGCTTTAAAGGGCTACGCACACCAGTGCCGTCTTATTATTTTCGAGGGCCCTGAGGCGAGTTTCATATGTGGCCCTCTAAATTATTCTAAATTAAATAAAATTGAGTCCATTCCACCAAAAAGGGGCCACATTTTAAAATCTAAATTTTAGTGTATTCGTTATTTTCTTTCCGTCACAGTTGGGAGGCCCATTTCTATTTCTTTCTAGCTTTTGCAACCCTTTTTCTTTTAATTTTCCAATTTTTCAGGGGCCTCTGAGCTCCGAGGCCCTGAGGCTACTGCCTGTTTCGCCTCCAGGTTGAGACGGCACTGGCACACGCATTTCATTCCCGTGGCGACAGTTTATTGCAGTGGTAAAAATATCGTTTCTCTGTTTTGGATAGTGCAGTTCACACTTGTCCGCGTAAGTTAATGACACTGAAACAAAGAGACCACTGACACTGACAGAACTGATATGTGTGCGTAGACCTTTACTCTGGCTAGGAAATTTACGTATACCAATGTCAACATGATCACATGAAGATGTGTAAATATATTTTTTAAGCATTTCATTCGAAGATGAGAAAATATTTTGAAACCAACTATAACACACGAATTTAAAAGAAATTGAAAATAAGCTATAAATGAAAAGAAAAAAATTCAAACAAGTGATACCTAATATAATACGCCAAATAAATTAGGGCACACTTGTTTGCTCGTTAATTATTTGTGAAAAAGATGCCACTGCTTGATGAAAACCACGAGAAAGTGATGGGGTCTATCCTTTAAGAGAGGAGAAGATAAGGATGGGTCAGGATGGATGCGGAAGTTTTCTGAAAACTGAAAGTTTTAAAAATGGTGCCATAAATATACGTAGTGCCCTAAAATAGGCAAAAATTAGACAATTTAAAGACACTCTGTTTTTTATAAACAAATTCGAAACCATCAAAACGATGATTAAAACTTTCTCTAATTTATCAAAATGATGACTTATACTCCCCCTAATTTCACGTAAACTATTTCATTTCGAACAAAATCCCTTACATACAGGTCAAAAAGTGATTGATTTGGCGTGGAATGATCCATAAGCAAGTACCTACTTACATGAATACACACGATGGTAACACATTGTGTAGACTATCAGCGACAATATTTTCATTAAACATTATTAAAAACGCTCTAACGTCATTTATCTAAACTTCCCTAAACTACGTGTCTAGATATGTAGGTACTTATGACCAAGGGAATCCCCAGACTTTTTTCCGCTGGGGAGGGTGGGGGGGGGGGGTAAACTTTGAAAGACGATCACATTGACAGGCAACAATTGGCTTTTTGTTTGAACCCATTTTGTAGCGTCAATTTAATTAAAAATTTCGAATTGAAAAATATTCATTTTTTAGTATAAACTTAATGAAGATTAATTTGTAAAAATAAGCCCTTTTTCCCCAAGTCAACCCCCCGCTGCGGACGCCCATGTTTATGACGGGCAGTGCAACTACTCGCGAACGAAATAAATATTCAATCTACGTACCTATTAGCGCTCTTTCGAAGCAACACGGCCCTAAATCTGCAGCGACATACGATACACCGACAATTCTTGAACGGTTATTGCAACCAACGCCCTAATTTCGCGACCGAGTGGATTCGAATGTCGTTAACGCGTTCAATGTGACTCGCGATCAACGAGTTCTCGCGTGGATAGTGATCGTCCGCGGATCTAGCCCAAGTGCAGATCCTTCTTTCTCTCTCTCTCTCTCTCTCTTTCGCTCTGACTGACGATCACAAATCACAGTAAGCCAGCATCTGCAGCAATGCGAAGGACTGGCAGGCGTTATCGCGTTCGAGATTCGACCGCATCGTTTATCCTCGGATCCTGGTCGCGGCCATTCGCTATACAACGATCAAAGGATACCCTATCGGGCGATAACGCGGAACATGGCAGCAGAAATACGGAAAAACGACACCTAGGGATCGTATCATTCGACCGTGTGATGATAGTATTCGCGCGGATCATCAAGGCACCGTTAGCGACGCAAAACTATGCTAGATCTATTTACATATCGCGTGTTAATCGAGTGTTCGAAAAGCTAGCCGCGTAGGTGAAACGCGATCGATACGTTCGCTGGCTGACCGAGCCACGTTAGGGCTGAATTTGTTACCCGTAAGACGAGACGCGTGAGTATTGTGGAGTTCCTAATCACGGTCTTGCGTTTCATTTTATGGCAAATCTTCTGGCGTTCGAGGCGAGATATCAAGTTGTATAGTGAAACGAATTTTTCCTCTGCACTGTCAGCTGGACGGTATCGTAACGTAAGTTAACACTTTGAGTGCTGGTATTGGGGAAATATTAATGAAAATATATTACAACGAAGTAAGTTTACTCGTTAATGTGATTTCCCTCTTTTTCAATGACTACTTGCTATCGCTTTAGTAAATAGTCGGTGTCTTCGAAAATTCGAAAAAATTCATAGGTGAAATTTTTTAAATATAAATCAGGTGGAGCGAACGTGTTAAAGTTAAAAGACAAATGGATTGTTCAAACGCCTACATGAGTCTTCGAATAGAATTCTCGTGTGAATAAAATGAACTATGTTTACAGTCTGGAATAAATAAAATTAGTCGCCCAGATACACCAGAATTTTTTTTATACACATCACAGACAACTGTAGGTAAATGAGAAACTTAAAGCACTCATCGAATCGCCTCGTCAATCGAAGTATCTACAAGATACCCTATAAACAAAAAATACACTTGGAACAAGTAAAAAGTCAGCTTATACTAATTATTAAGTGGAAATTCGACATTGCATACGCCAATGAAAGGGAATTAAAGAAACAATCAGGCAATCTTAATAAAAAGATGATATGTATAACTATTTTTCATGGGTGTAACTACTGGAACATTGCACGGCGATGTTTATGCAAACTGCAAACATTTTGGAAGTACTCTGCATAGGAACAGTGGGCCCAATTATATTTGACGCACACACAGTTGTAATCGAACGATAATATGCAAATACAGGGTACGTGTTCGAAGCGCAAGATTGGAATTAAGTGTCAAAGTAACGCGAATCTAGATTCCGAAAGGATAACGCTTTTCAACCTGTCGAACGCCTCGTGACTCTCTTCGATGTGGTTCGCGATCGTGGGATAATATTAGCCCGCTAGATTCAACTATATCGACGTAGTTGTGTTTCTCGTTGCTATCAGAAAATTGATTATTAAGGGATACGATGGAAGATGGGAGAAAAGATAAACCTAAATAGCTCGTGGAGATACAATTTATTAAAAGGCCACTTACGAAGTTAAAACCTATTACCGAGTTTTTGTGATGAGAAAAGGGATAGTTCGAGGCACACTGGTGTTTGTGGCAAAATTCAAATTTAAAAGATCTAAGAAAATCTTTACTCATGTCAGAAACCAGGATAACAATAAAAAAAGACACGAATGTAATTTAGTGTATCCCTACCCAACTTTCTTTATACCTACAGGGTATTGGGCTACACGTGGGGGAAAATCAGAATCAAGAATCATCCCTTAAAATTTTTCGGACAATCGATTTCTTTTTAATATACATATTTTCGTAGTATAAAATCCCGAGAATACCCTGGTGAAAGTTTCACACAAAAATTCCAAGAAACGGAAACCACGATTTCAGAAGGTCTAATGAACCAATTCGAAAAAACCTTAAGGCATTTGATTCATAATTTTACTCGCTATCCCAGCATCCTATAATATAATTTTTTGAAACACCTTTTTTTATCTGCACATTTATGCGTAAAATTACCATCTTTCGTTTTGGTCTTTTTTTGCCGTAACAATGTCTATCTACTACGACAGCCATTGATATAAAATTTAAGAAATATTTTTGATTTTTGATCTTGAACGGCCCTGTAAGCAAATTTCATGGTTACCATTTGGACATCTCTTTTTGGCAGCGCTGCACTAAGCGCCACCTAGAAAATGTATCAAGATCGAAAACATGAAACAAAAATTTATGTGTGACGAGTGTATCAATAAATGCCAAAAAGATTTTTAGGATATGTTAAAACCTCTTTTTGTAAAAAATTCATAAAGATAGCCAATTTTTCGAGCGTTTTGGCCGAAGGATCCCCTTAAATTTTTTCTCTTATGTACCCGAACATTCTATATATTTTAAAATCTAATCCGAAATTTATAATTAAGATTTTGCACTTTCTAACATTTATATAAAATCTACTTTGCACAGTGACAGCGGTACTGGTCTTCAACTACGTGTAAAAAAATTTATTTCATCTTGAGATCTCTAAACTAAGTGTTATTAAAACAGCATTTACGACAGAACTGGTATCCTGTAAATGATTTTGTAACTTCGCGTGAAGGGTTGGTCCAGTAATGGCGTAAGCCTCTGTAGAAATAGACCAAGTGTTCGTAATGGAAGCGACGCCAGATCGAATCGAACGGATAGATGCCGTTGGATGTGTTATCTTCTCGGTCTTCGCTGAACAAGTGAAACATCTGATACCGAAGAATAGTCATAAATAGAGACGCGGTGGCCATAAAGTGAAATCCCGCGAGATCTGTACGAGAAGGCGGACCGTAGAGATCGTCGTGTGTGCATATAATTGGGATTTCATTTATCAGATGAACCATTACAATCTGTTATAATGGATAACCAAGTGTTTGCGCGGAAAGGCAAACCTGATTCCCTGTTAAGTCCCTGTGACGTAATCTCTCAATTTTCATACCCGGGAACTTTTACGATCAATTGCCTCTATCGGTAGAATCTGATTCCTTGGAGCATTTAAGTACCTCTGCCCCGAGGTAAACTCTGTAGTAATGTGTACAGAATGGTATAAGAAAGGGGCTCGAGGAATTCAAGAGCGGGAAATACATGGATAACTATACTATTAGTATGCAACTTTGTTTGCAAAGTTATGCAGAGAGAATTTATAGGGGAGGAACTCGCAAATTAATCCGACACAGTTAGTTTGCTTTCTATTTTCACGGATACTACACCTTTTTCTTTAGTTCACTCTCTATGAAGAAAGAAATTGCCATTCGCGAATTTTTTACGAATATTTGAAACAATAGTACAGTCTTTCAATTTACAAAGTTTTTATTACAGATTTAATAATACCGGATTACTATAGTTTAAGTGGAATGATTTTAGTGTAACGAAAATAGAAACGCAGAAGGAATATTTAAACACAAAGTATGTAGGTCAAAATAATTTTCTATTTAAGGTAAGTGTGGACGTAAAATAAGTAACTGCAGAGGAGTGCACTTGAGGGAACCCAATAAAAATTTTACCTCTGCACAATCTTCAGATATGAGAAATTTATCCAGCCATTAAATTAAAGATTTTCATAAAACCTTACTCGGCACACTAATTTTTTATGATACTCTGAGAACTCCGTGACCCTCGATTCATCAGCACCCAAGTATTGATATCGACATTTCAAAACGAAACCATAAAATTAAAATCGTAGAGACATAAATGTATCCCTTCCTCTGTGTAGTTATAATGGAAAGCATTTCATCGTTTATCAATTTATGATTCTTCGCATTCTGCTTTTTTTAAGCGTGGTATATAAACTCTTTTCTTAATGAAGGAGTGTAAAGGAATTCGAATAACCGATAGTAATTACAATTAGGATTTAGTACCGGAAATTGATGGCCAAGGAAACCTTTCAAATGCATTTTGTGATTGATCGAAGGAGCTTAAATCTTATTGAAACTGTGTACACAAAGATGTTTACGCATCTATAAATCTACTAGCGTCAGTTTACTAGCTACGAATGAGCTGCCAAGTGATTTACGAGCCACCTATATTCATCAAAGATTTCTCATCAAAATTCCGTATGCTGCCTCACAAAATGTGTTTCCTAGTACTACATAGCTGTGTTATAGATCATTGAGCAAGTTAAGTATTCGTTTAGTTGGAATTTACAGATTCGCAATACGTCACGATAATATTGTTTGGCACTGGTACGTGACGATGTTTCTTGTAGCAGTGCTTCTATTCAGAGCTCTATTGCAATGTAGTTGTGTTGCCAAAGATGGGCAAAATATTTATTTGATTAAAATTTCAAATAACGAATAAAAGTTAAAAAGATTATTCGTCATTCGTTCGTCAACTCGAGGTAACATTGTTCGACACATAACGAATCATTTTTTTAAGTTATATTCGTTATTCGAAATTTTATTTAAATAACAATTTTGCCCATCTCTGTGTGTTGCGTATCTACTGGCTGACCTTTTGAACGATATTCGTTTTTAAGCAATTAAGAGTAATGGGAGTTACTATTATCCAAAACGTGATTTTATCATCCGGACGTTGATTCCACCAAATACTGAAGAAAAGGTTTCCATTTCTAAATTATGTAACCAAGAGACAAATTACAGCTGTACTATAACTATTTGAACAATGTTTACTCAGACAATAATATATTTGCTTGAGAAAAAGATAATCGTCGGTTTATCTCGAAACGTATCATTATTTCGAGTCACCTAAGTAGTTGTTATAAGATACGTCAAATAAGAAGAAAATGGCTTTATAGTAATATGTACTGTGGTTTGTAATAAATTATATAATCGTTGCTGCAATTAAGTGTCATCCTAGAAGAATAAAAAGATAGAAAGTCGCGAAGCCGAATGTGTGAAGTTCGGCAATCTGATTTTCATATCCAAATATCCATATGCAAATACCCTTCGAGAGGAAGGTACTGTTCTGATGCCAACCTGTTATCTGATTTCAATTTTGCTGCTGCAATCTCGGCGCCACCGTACTCCACCCTAAGTACGCTGATCCTTGATCGGTAGTGATGGGTTCGAACACGTCGCGCGTAGTATGGGAATGTGATAAAATCCTGTATGAGTATTTTCGCAAAAGTAATAGTGACAATTGTAAACAAAATTCAGGGTTAATCATATATATTTGAATTTTGTATGAGAACATGTTGCAACATTGGGAGCTTCAAAGATATTCACGTAGAAATTTAGGTAACCAATTCTATCTGAAGCTTATATTTCTATTAATTTAGAAGTACGAATAACGAAGTCAAATGAATAACAAAATGATACTTAAGTACTGAATTGATTGATACGCGTGAGCCCGTACTGAACTTGTTCCCATCGCTACAGTAATCACGATTGCATTTATGCACGCAGTCGATCCACGCGTATTAATGTATCGATAGTAGGCAGGTGCTTGGGGTGGTTTCCACGTAACCTGCCATCAGTCGCAAACATTTGGCCATGCTTTCTCCGTAAAGATAATTACTGGCCACGTGGTTGCAAAGATGTACAAAAAATTAACGCCGCACGACCAGCATTAAGCTTTTCCCGAAAATTAACTTAAACATACTGAGTCCCAAGCTATGATTTCATTATAAAACAATAAGTGGTTTAATGTTTAAACTGACCGAACCAGTGCGCCGAAACCACTTATTGTTTTATAATGAAATCATAGCTTGGGACTCAGTATGTTTAAGTTAATTTTTAACATTAAACTGACCGAACCAGTGCGCCGAAACCACTTATTGTTTTATAATGAAATCATAGCTTGGGACTCAGTATGTTTAAGTTAATTTTTAACATTAAACTGACCGAACCAGTGCGCCGAAACCACTTATTGTTTTATAATGAAATCATAGCTTGGGACTCAGTATGTTTAAGTTAATTTTTAACATTAAACTGACCGAACCAGTGCGCCGAAATCACTTATTGTTTTATTCTAAAAATACGGTCGATATTATAACTACTTTATCTATGATTTCATTGTGCAAACGAGGGCGGGAGTAACCATAAATATGTAACGATAATGCAAAATTCCCGTTACGTTACCTTTTACCGGTACTGGGACTTTTGCAGTCATTTTGTAGTCGCATTTGACACTCGAAACACTCGCAATAAACTGTAATTCAAACCTTGGACCAGTAAATTATTCGATCCTCTAAGAAAGCAGTTGTACCAATATTTCAACCTATCTTGTAATTACAACCATCAAAAGTTACCTATAATCTTAGCATTACTAATACCGAAATAATTGCAAGTTTCGTTAACAGCCGTGCATTCTGGTTCATATAATCCCTTACAAGTCATCCTTGCTCTCACAATCTCTTAGGCCCTTAGCGAAGCGCGGGGGTATTTTGCTAGTTATTAATAAATGAATAATAATGTTTAATTAAACTGTAAATTTCGTCACAATTTCTAATGACTTTTGACTTTTCCTTATAACTTCACAACGAAAAGTTTCCCCAACATGCAATTTAAATCACTTAAAAGAGCATTAAATAAACTACTAAATACACAGTTTTCAAACTTTTTTATGAAATTATGTTAAAAATATTCAAAAAAGAAAAACTATATAAATGTAAAATGTATTAAATTAGGGGAAAGGTGGGATAGATGATCAGCGGGGATACATGATCACATCAGTTTATATCACAACTTAAATAATTAAATACAAACAAAGCAAACCATTATTAGTATTTTAATAAAAAAGAAAAACTGTGATCAACTATCCCATCTTTTCCCTATACATCATTAGAAAGAAATAATTTTTCCCTGCTTTTTTGGCGCTACTTTCATTCCGATATGTTTCACAGTCCAACTGTCATAAACAAATGTGACTAACTTCCCCAATCCGGACCACCGTATTAATCCGTATTCACCCTAAACATTCGCTTAACATTCCTCGACGCAGCACAAAAAACCCAACAGTATCTCTCCAACCCACAAACCCCACCCCTACAAAAAAGAAAAGAATCCACGGTACCTACCCCATAAACGTATCTAGAGCCTCGAAAAGTATCACCCCGAAGCCAAATCCGGCATACCGTGTCCCTTTCCACGGGCGATGCGTCCCAGATACGATCGCCTCTCGGGGCTATCGATTTAGCCGGGCCCGGGCAAAGGGACCCGAAGGAAATTGCTCCTATTGGAGAGCCGGTCGCGTGCTCCTTTATTGAAAACTATAACAACCGACGCGTAGGGTGGCGTAGAGGTCAAGAGGGGCCGGGATGGGGCCCAGTCGTTGCGTTTTACGGGTGCAGATGAGAAGGGCCTTAACCACCACAGCGGGGATATCGAAAGAGGGAGCAGGAGCAGGAGAGAGCGAGCAATGGGGGGAGGATCCAGGGCCGAGGGACGAAAAGCGGTCGGGCGCCTCGCACTTAGCATAATGTTCAGCACGCCTGTCATTACCCTGGACCGCTAACATGCCAGTCTAACACCCCCCTAGATCCTACAGACACGCGAGGACGTGCCAACAGGCGTTAGTTAACCGGGCGTCAGCCAGCTACGAAGGGTACGGGCGAGCTTGCCCAGAATATTGATCGGGGAGAGCGCGTGATCCTGGTTAATTTAACACTGCCTTATCCTGGTAGGACCCGTCGACGTGATCATCGTCGACGGGAACGGCCGAGAGGGGCACATTACCCGGGGAAAGCGCGGCCGGCGAGTTACGTGACTGAAAAATCATGGTAATGACGATGATAGTCCGTATACACTGTGTGCATAGCTGATTTATCGTTATTCACGGCGAAACGATTGCTTTCAGTAAAGCTGTCGTTAGTCTCGTATGGAGATACTCCCGGCTTGTTAGGACTATCCGCGATGCTGGGGCGACTATGTTGTAGAAATGTTTGCAAATAACAGTGTGCTTTGATCGTATGTTTGCTTTTAATCACTCGGGAGGATTAGTTGGGCTGGTGTCCAGCGAGTACTGGTTTACGGATGGGTGATGGTTCTTTCTTTTTTTCTTTTACTTTGGCGAGTCTAATTTCAAGACGGCCGGCGGGGCGAGTCGGAGGCTTGAAGTAAAGTAGATGGATGATTTATGATGCCCGAGTCGTTAGGCGGCTCGTATTATTATTATTAGTAATTATTTCTCGTTGCACTGAGTCATTCTCTCGCTTCCAGCGTTACGGACAGATGATAATACGAGGGTGCTAAGTCCGTTGAACACGGTGGGTGAGATAAACATTCCATGGGCAATCCGGTGGACCGCGATCATGCGAATATGACTGGCAGTAATTTGTGGAAAAGAAGAATGCACGTAGAGGAACGCGTCTTGTAACAGAGATCTCATTCGATAATCGAATAATGGAAGGGGTGCTCTATACAGCCAGTAGTTTTAAGTCCAATTAATACTGTTTATTGCGAGCTGAATCTAAAGGCGCCCTTTCCAATCTGGAAACTCGGGTTTATATTTTAATGCATCGTATATTACAAGACCGCGTGAATGGTTTGTCCATGCAATCTACAATTATTTATCCAATATCATAAGATACCTTCGACACATAATATCAACTAATTATAATTGCCGCAACGTGCGCTGACAAATTTACGACACTTGTAAAATACAAGTACATCGAACAATTATCCACAAGGTTTCGATAAATCACAGCCGAATAAAAATCCCGGGAGAAACTTTCATGAAACTGCCAACCACCCAGCCGACCAACGAAATGAAATCAGTGAAACCCAATATAACTCCACAGATAAGCGAACAACGGGACAGATATTTCGTCAGGGACATCGTGCAGGCGCAACCGTCGCATTCGTATATATATGTACCTTTCCAACCGGAGGACCAAGCGAAACAGAGGAAGAATTTCATTTGGGTATCTGGCCGTGTCACACCAGGCCCAGTTTCCGAGAGCACGACAAGGAGGAAAGCACGGTGGTCCCCGGGCCCCAGTTCACCCGGTAGCAATTTGTACAAAGGCACCGGCACCTTCGGTGCTTTTTGGACTTTCTAACGAGAAGATTAGACCTAACGGCGTTTGGTATCCCATAAATTGCCGGCGCCGCGCATTAACCATGGAAAAGAAACGATGGGATTTATGGGTATGCCGTGGCGTAAATTCATTCTCGCGGAAATATCTTTCTCCCCCCCCGAGAGCCCCGGCCTCCTCTGTCACTGATGTATTCCTGAATGAGGAATCGTGAGATCGTGCCCCTGGATACGGAGGATCGAGGGTTATTTCGTAAGAGCCTTCGGTTGTACCGACTTCGTCCCATGCCCGGCCTTGACCAGGGATTAACGCGCTTTGGAGGAAACTTAGAAGCCTGCAGACGTCGGAGGATCTCTCGGTTTCTCGTTGTTAGCCTGGAGAAATCAGTAGGGAACTGGCGAATTAGTTAGAGATCATTGGGATTTGGAGTGCAGAAATAAAGGACAAGAAATGGAGTGTCTACCGTTGTTGCAGGGGAAAATATTGGGGATGATTATACGGGGTGTCGGTTGAAGAATCAAAGAAATTAATGGATCTTGCTCACATATTTTTTTTTTGAGGTGTGAGCAAGATCTTTTCTAAATCTCCGAAGCAGCCGCACTGTGGTATCAAATTTTAAAAGTCGAACAAATGTGCTTGTAACGTTACAAGAACACTTCGTTTCAAAACCACCCTGGTTTCCCCCCAAATAATGCAAAATGCGAAAATGGAAATACTTATGGCATCATTTTCAAATTTACGTAGTAGCTACGCACAATTTGAATATTGCTATGAATACCAATAGGATTGATCTTATTTTTGCCAAGATAGTGAACTACACATTTTTGTAATAAATAAATTTTACAATGATATTTTCCCAGTACTAGTAATAAGAATGATGCAATATAAATATTTCCTATACTGTATGTTATCGAATTAATAGACATACATTACTGAATTCTAAATCGACTTAAGGGGTTATGCGTACCCCTTCTTCATACCAATAACTTCATTATAATACATTTATTATTTGAACATGATAGACTACTATCTATACAGAAACTCCTGGTACGAATCGAGCATACAAGACAATTGTTTTAAGAACGATAATTGTATTTCTACGATTTCACATTTAATCAGATTTAATGGGTGTGCACGTTGCAAAAATGCGCAGCCATCCCGTCCGCGTATCTACATGAATCTACAAGTTACTCGGCGGTTAATCTTGATCGGTAACAGGAAGCAGCTATTACAAGTGCAAACCATTGTAAAAACGATTTATAGCGTAAAAGGAAGGCTGATTTACGGTCAGACGGAGATCCGCGAAAGACGCCGTATCCGATTACGGTGGCGCTTATGGAAATGCCTCGAACAACAAGACCACCGCAGATCCTTAAAGTGATTTTGCACAGTATACGTTGCTGTACGCGCGACTCGAGCCAAGGAGAATGGCCCCGGTGCGTGCACTGATACGGATAATGATGATTGCATGATGTAATACGTTGTTATTACAAATGGTAATCCTACATTCTTGCTCCCGCTTAAATTGGACACTTCACTGATCGTTGAACTAGTAACGATATGAGTTCGTTTGCAATTCATGCGATCACCTCGGGGGATAGGCGTCCTTTTGTCATCTTTGCAGTAACATTTAACGCTAGTGATCGTTAGGCAACGGTAGTTTCCTGAATGGTACGTTGACACTGATAGGGCTCGATTAAAAACGTGAGAATGTGAAATATAGGTAGGTACTCCAGGGGAATGAGTGAGTATGTAGTGATAAAATGAGAACTCAGATGAATATTAGATTGATAATAAAATTGGGGTATTCTTGTCCCACTCTTCAGTTTTTAATTCAAAGTTGTATATAATAATATCAACCACGAATTCTTCTTCTTCTACGAAAATCTTTTTATTAAAATCACAAAAGGAATGAATAAAAATTTTGCTTTAAATCTGTAGTAATTGAATTACATTTTTTTTAATCTCTCTTATGCGACGATGCAGCGTATCGACACCTTCTAATACTAACTTCACAACTATACAAGAAGAATATACAGAAATACAAAATAAATCAATTATACTAAAATATTCTTATCAAAATGTTAACAAATAAATTTTCTGAAATCCATCCACTTTGGTACCCAAATAACCAAACTAAGAACCCCTAAATAAAAGCTGCACAAATCCTCATACTTCCTCGGTTCATTCTTAATACATAAATGTTTCACAGAAAGTCCACAAGAATAACCTATAGCAGTACAAATTTAAAACTGTCCACCTTTCCAAAAGCAGTACATCAGAATTTCTCCCTTAAGTCGACATCCACCGTACCGCATTATTTCATCCTTCGCGGCGTCTTCCACCCCCGAACGGAACGAAAAGAGGCCTCGGAATTGTGTGTACGCGTCCATGACAATAACTCATAATCAGTTCCTGTGGTTTAGGTCTGGCACGGAGAGTCGCGCTCTGTTCCAGCAATTTCGCGTCCCCAGAATGAACGATTCAATCTGCACCGGTGAGATCGCAAATTCATGTCGTTACATGACGCCTGTGTGCATATCTCTCGGAGCTTAACTGCGGCTTACGTCGCGAAATACTCGTGATGCATATTGCTCCGGTGGTGTGGGTAAGCAGGTAGGTGTAGGAGGAGAGTAATCGGGCACAAAGTGGGCGTACAAGCTCCCACGAGGGAAGCCAACAAAAGGGCCTCGCCCTTCTGGAAATTCGACAATCTTTCATAGCCGTGTTCTTTGTAGCGTATCGGTTGTTTGTTAACCCCCTGCGCGCTTAACGATGTAGATAATCGACGCGGAGAGAAAAATTTGTTAGAAATACTTTTGACGTTGCGGATAAGTGGTACCTTTGGTGTTAATTGAGGTTGATTGAACGTAAATACAGAAAGTGGAATTAATTGGCTGTATTCAACCTTTAATTTTAGTTCCGTTTATCGATTAAAATTTTGGGATTGTGTTTGCAGTATGGCGACAGTCGGTGCTTAAAAAACAATAATACCTATTCTAAAATTATACCTACTGATACTTATAAGTTACGAGCTGTTAGATTTGTAATGCTCTTAGTCGATCACATGAATAATTATTTTGCAAATATGCAGAAATAAATTGACCACTATTTCAAAGATAAAAGTATTTGAGAGGGCAATATAGGTAACTAAGCGCCCGGTTCTATCCATACTTTATACATGCACAGTCACTTTAATTACAAGGTGATGAATTCCGCGGGATATAGAATATGTGAAAATTTCACGCCACATACAAGCGTGACATTAACAAGGCTCGTGAAGAGAACATAGAAGAGGAAATGGGTTTTTTGTTCACAAAAACTTGACTACAATTTGCTTACCTCCAATTATACAATTACTTTTTAGGCGAGGTGTGCTCTTTGGCGGCTTTCATAGAAAAACAATTAACTCGACACTTCTAGTTTATTGCAAACTATGAGAAGTATGCTAATAATTACTTTTTTGCATGTAGAACAGTTCTGTACCCAAAATTCTTAGGACATTCGTAGACACTAAATATAGCATATAAATGAACAGGTACATTTTAATTTATTTTCAGACATTTTATCATAAAATAAAGGATTGTGGTTATGGAACTTTTATGAATTAACACAGCGGTTAACAGTGAATTTTAAATTAATAAATCGTTGTAAAGAAAGAGCACACTAGTGTAGTAAATAAAATATGTATTTATTAATGCTGAACATCATTTCAGCCTGGTGGACGACGCGACGATGAGACACAGAAGGCAGTAAAGCTGACGATGCGAGAAAGGAGATTTATAAAATTTGCATCGGCGGAATACGATGGGCAACTGTACATGACGCCCCAGGACTTCCTTGACAGTGTCGTTGAGGCTGAACCCAGACGTGAGTATTAAATAAATTTGCACGAGCAGCAGCGGCGATGCCGACCCATGATAATAACTATCTATGCCTTTACAACCAATGCCCTCGTAATTTGAAACAGACCATATTTTTATGCATTACTCTACAACCTCGACAACCTCCAGGAGGAGATGTAAAATATGAACAACCGTCTGTTTAACACGTTCCGTAGCCTACGATATTTATCAAAAGTGGAACTTTTATTCAAAGAAAGTTGAACCGTCCAAATGAAAATAGAAGAAAAGAAAACTGAAATTATAAAGAATATAACACAACTACTATTTTTTTATCATTTTTATTTTTATGTAATTTCAAAAATCTATATTCTGGTAACACTGCTGGCCGTACCTTTTGGAACAGTCTTACGCTCACTACCACTTTTTTTTTCAATTTCCTAACTATTCTCGCGTTTTTGAAAACCATCAAATTGCAAATGAGATAAAAATAAAATTAATTTTAAAATTCAGCCATCACGCGTGAGTGACTTCAACGAATAAAAAACTGCACGTTCAGTGAAACAAAATAATTTAAGATACAAAATATTTTTCTTACTAGATAACATCCATCACGAAATTAAATAAAAATTTCCTCTGTCGACATGACATTTGAAACTCTACTATGTAGAATCACCTTCTCACACGTGTTGCTCTCCACGCAGGGTGGGACTTACAAATAAACGGTTTTCGAGTTTTTCTCGGTTCTTTGATGCACCGGGACCGGTGCAGACAGACAGTGACGATGAACTGAAATCACGGACCCCTTGATCAGCCGCGCCTACGTAAATAAGGTAAAGAAATATCGGTGGTATTTCAGCGAGGCTGAAGAGACGCGTGATAGCTGACAAGGAGCTGGAAGTGATGAGGAACAGCATCCCCTCGCTGCGCCAAGGAAGTCCACACATGTTCAGAAACCTTCGAGACAAAGGTGAGCAGTGAAAAAATATCGTATCCCGTCTTTTCATTTTTAACCGCACGTTTGTATACAAAACTGCATTCACGAACGGCTTCTTTTCAACAACCTTAAAACAGTTTTCAAATATGAACGTTCTTATGCGCCAAACGAAACATTAAAACCTACAGCACGTTTTACGCATCTCCGTGGAATGAATATCTTTGCTTAGATGTCTTTCAACATGCTTTTGGGGAAAAATTGTAGAATTGATTATTTTCAATTTTTGATAAAAATTAATGTTGAGTGGATAGGTAATTAGTTATTTTATATGGAATTTATATACGTTCTGCGACTGAAAATCAGTTTGAAAACTCTTTATACCATCATAAAGGTTCAACGAAAATACAAATTGAAAATTGAAATTATACCTATATCTAAGTTATATGTAATTCTAATTCATTGCTCTAAACACTACTACTGTTTCCTAATTCTGCAATTGAGTGCAAAATTAATTCACATTTATTTTAAAATTTACAATCTGTCACATTTCTTTTACAATGACCATGTCATTCTAAGAATAAGGACTTTATGGCACTCCGTCCAAAGTAACTTACACATCGCCCACGTCCCATTTCAGGGTTATTTTACACAAATTCTTTTACTAAGGGTTATAGTCGCCCTTGCCCCAGCAAACAGCTGATTTACTAAAGTCCATCTTACAAAGAACATGTCCATTCCTGCAGAGCATTCAGTCTTCTGCTCAACTTATTATTAATTAACTTGCGTATTATCAATGTACAGTGGATCTACGGCATTTCACACTCGACAGTCCAATATGTATATCCACCAATTTATTTTCTATGAAACCTCTCTTCTTCAACATTTTTTTGACCCCAGCCACCAGCGAAAATATTCGACGAGGCGTTCATTCCCCTGCAATTATATTAGTCGATTATCACTGGAACGGAGTTACAGGACTTCGATTCAGACCCGTCTCTCCCTCGAAAATCCCCTTGGCTTTTATATGACACGCACGAGCGCGTCGAAGCGATCTGCTGCGGAGCAATTAATCCCACCACCCCAGGGATGATCAAAACAAGAGGGCCGTGTCGTTAAGGCGTCCCCATCGCGGCTGGTTGGGCCTCCCCTTCTTAGCTTTTTGCGCGTTCACCGCACGTTTGTCGTGCTAATGGAAATGCAAATAATCGCGCACGGAGCCAGTTTCACACTTCCCACTAATAAACGAGCTCCATTCGCTCTCTGTATACATATACACTACCGCTCAAAAGTATTTCATCATTTCCTACACCAACGTTTGATAAAAGAGAAATTAGAATAAAATATGACGTAGCTGATCATTTCCCGTCAAATTGCTACGCTTTTTCTAATTACGTGTGTAATCTTTCTATTGGTTCTCTTCGGGTGATTAATCGACTCAGGAATTGGTAATTTGTATTTCATTTTTCGCTTGAAAATTGTTTTGCCGCCAAGAACATGCTTGAATCACTATGATCGACAGCTGTGTCTCAGAGAGGGGACCGGTAAAAGCCTCGGGTGTAAATAATCATCGAGTGAAAAGTGGTGAAAAGGAAAGGCTATTGAAATATGTAGTTGAGAGCTGGTGCGGGTAAGCTAAAATTATTATTCTGTAGTGTGCAGTAGTTTCGTAATAATTGATATAATTCGGTAATCATTGAAATTAGAGGCGCTATCGTAACTATACGTTAGGAGAATATGAAGTTAACAGCTATAGCAAATAAACTAAAATTACTGTCCCCTACAGTGTTTATCAATAATATTAAAATAAATACAGTACACTGTCAAGCAATGAGATAAATAAGGCGAGAAATTTAAGAATCAGGGGAAACAAGAGGGTAGATCGACTTGAACTCTTTATTTTTAAAAAGTAGATAGTTGGAGGATAAATCTAACTACAGTGCAAAAAGTCCAAAATTGACAGAATGGCAACACCTCGAAGTTAAAAGTTTGTTTTCGGCATTTTATTTTATTCCGTGGCATCAGGAAAAATATCATTTTGAAGATTTTTTAAGGGACCTATAAAAATATCTTGTTTTAGAATGTCACTCGAGAGATATTTTTCCACAAAAAATGCAACTGGTTCAATTATAATTCACCTAGCCTTTTTTATGAACGAAAATATAATTTGAAATTACAAATGATGATAAATACAATGTATATTTCTTCACAAAAAACACTTACTTTTAGGCCGTTTAAAGTCTAAACCAAAACCTCCCCTAAAGGCACATCAAAATTGGATCATAGAAATGTATCACAGAAAAATATTCTATACATTTCCTCTTTAACGAAACGCACGTATATAAGAAGTGATCAGATACTTTTGAGCGTTAGTGTATAGGTATATACACCACTTTCTCTTTTTCTTCCGTATGCCTCCCTCGCGTGTACGCGAACCAGAATTTCACGGCCGAATATATACGAGCCGAGGCTTGATCCACTCCGTTTTAAAGGCGTTCGTTACGATTATGGGACATGGATACGAAGCACCAGAGGCAACGTACGAAACCTGGCGTCCTGTTACCAATATCGGGTTCGTCTGATGCGAACCTTCTCGAACTAGATGGCACACTTCCTTATTGCAGGACTCCGCAACGAGCGGTATAGGGCAACCGAATGAGTAATGGGGCCCTATGAATGAAATTTCGCGCGAAAATTGTTCCACCCACGATTTAGCTTTCAAGGGGCTTTTCAAAGACGTACAGCAGAAAGGAATGAGTCATGTGGTATTCTGAATGAAATTTCACGCGGAACGTGTTCTACGATTTAACTATCGCGGAACTTGTCAGAGATGGTGTTGAGAGAAGGGAAATCGAATCTCCTGAATGAAGTCTCGGGTGGAAATTGTTTCTGTACAATTTAATTTGCAAAGTAGTGGAAATATTAATATTCGGTTAAATTATGTAGTGGGGATTATTTGTCCAATTACTTTGACAAATAGGAATTACATTCAGCCAAATGTGACATGCGATTTTGTCAACTTTTTCAGGAATTTTTTAATGGACTTAATGAAAGTTTTTATGCTGAACTTTTTACTGTGTATTTATTGTATCTTAAACTATGAATAAACATTTGTTTGGTTGAAAATATGAAATAAAGATGGCGCCACAGACCATGAAAGCCGACCACCTCGGTAAAAATTGCTCGATTTGTTGCCATGATTCTAGACGGTCTATTTCTCCGAAATAAAAAAAAAACAAATACCTAAAGATCATTAAATTTTTCGGGCATGACTATCATTGGTATCAGAGTTTGATTGAAATTTCAAAAATTCTTAAAATGCCTGCCATTTGAACATTTAGTGTCGACTTTCGCGATTCTTCTTCGCCTTTTTCGGGCTATAAAATTAAAAAACAGTTGGAAAAAAATATTATGGCCTAATTCTGCTGGCGCCAATAACGACACATCTGCTGAAGATGTGTACCCAAGATCAAGTAGAATTTGAGATATCGTGGCAACCATTTTCTAAAACAACATTTTGAGAAAAACTCGTTTAAAATTTTGCAAACAGTTGTGGTGAAGAAAATTCGCCTGATCCGAAATAAAAATCTTTCGTTACATCCATATAGAAAATTCCTGAAAAAAAGTTAAAAAATCGCGAAAGTTTAAAATACTTGTCCTAACCTAGAAGACCGAAACAGAGAGAGCTTTAAACCTTTGTCGTGGATGCCCTAAGTCTCTTATCGGTAGATAAAGAAAATCTGTTAATACATTCAATACACCTATCACGAGCCACGAGAGTGTCTCCTATGAAATAACTCTAAAGGATAGCCTTTAAAAGACGCGACAGTTCGAGTTTTTCTGATGTTCGCCGACCATCCACAGCGAATAACTTCATCCAAGGGGGTTAATCCGAAATGGCCGACACCTCGAGAGAAATGTGCGCCCCTCGACGGGTCGGTGCTTTTACGTAACCGTTTCCTTCCACCCACTTTCTTCGTTTTCCACTTCGTAAACTTTCCTCACTATCACAGCCGTGAAAACGTTTTATGAAGTGCTTACGGTGTAATAAAATCGATTTACGTCGGCCACAAAGCTAAAGCACGCGAAGGGTGTTCCAGGTGGATAAAAATTTGGGTGCGAGGCGATCCCTCCCTCTATTCCTTGCGGTTAAAATTCTGAATTATTGGGCCCTGTTGAGCCTCCCCAAGAAAAGGGGGTCCGAGAAAATGCCTGGGACGCTATGAGGCGTGCCTAATGCTCTTCTAGCTACTCCTAGGCGTGCACCATTGTCACTCGCTACGGTCAGGTAGGAGTTAACGTGATTATCGAGAAAATTAGTATGGGACTTTGTGACGACGTCGTCGTAAACAAAACAGGAGGATCCCATCGCGCGATAGATCATTTTCTTCTAACTGGATTTTATGCCATTAAATGGATATCAATTTCTCGAGGGCCGGCTACTTTTGGGACTGATTGCTCCGTGTAATGAAATTTGCCGGTTGAAAAGGAAGTTTAATATGTGTGTGTAATCGTAATGATAATTATTTTTGTGTTCCTGATACATTATGATTTATAATTAAGTGAAGACTATCTTTTTAGAATTTTAAGAAATACTAGTAATAAGTACTAATAATAATAATATTTTTAATTATACGGATGATACTTTCTATTTGTTTAGTACCTACTTAACGAGAATTTCAATTTCACTTCTGTGGTGTAGGATTGTAAATTAAAATATCTATAATTAGTGCAGTTGAATTTATCGCTATGAATTGGTATAATTCACTTTGAACTCTATATTTCTTCTATCAGCATGTTCAATTGAATATCTGCATTTCTCCTTGTTAAATACTTTTGGGTATATTTGAGTTATTTTAATTTATAATGTGCTTATGTTGCCAATAATAATAACACTGTTCCATTATTTCTAGGAATTATTTCTTATACGGAGTATTTGTTTCTCTTGTCCATTCTAACCAGTAAGTACTTACTGTTTCCATTACTCGTCGTGTTATAATAGTCTAACCACGCTTATACCTGCATGACGGTGCTTACGATTACCAGGAAATCTGAGGTGAATTCGAAGTGACGATGAACTTTATTTCAGAACCTAAGTCAGGTTTCCAAATCGCGTTTAACATGTTCGACACTGACGGAAACGAACGCGTGGACAAGACTGAATTTCTTGTGGTAAGACCATTACTTTTTCTTCACACTTTTGCACGTATCAATTTTCCCAATAAAATTTGTACCACTTTTTATCATGTGTCTGCATGTATTTCATTGGGACAGGACAAGATAGTTTATTCGTTAGCGTTTCAGAAGAATATTTTCTAATTATAAGATATAATTTGACTACGGAAACAAAAAAAAGTATTTATTTCAATAAGTAGAATCGCAGTATCGATTGCAAAATTTATTGCCAGCACGCTTCTCAAATAATTTAATTTCATATTCTGTGCCGGCTGCAACCACATCGAGCGAACAAAATAAGAACGTCGGCTTTTAATGTGTTGATGTAATTCGAATGTACGATGGAAGATTTCAACCCCTTTGCGATTCTGTGCTCACTCAGGTTTATGCTTTTGAATATTCAGATTTTTTTTGAACGAAAAAGTATTATATATGAAATAAGAATATTTCATTGTATATTATTCGTATCATCCTTTATTCATTTTATTTATATAAACGATGATTCAGCAATTATTATAAACGGAGTGATAATCAACTGATGCTCAACGCTACTCAAGAGTTACCCCTTTTATGCAACCCTTCCAGCATTGCGAAAAGGAATAATTAGTTCACAGTTATCTGGATAACTTTACCTTTTCAGCCCTACGCCTTAATTATTTTTTATGCAACGTCCGATGCTTTCTATCTTTCAAACACAACACTTTAATGTTGAATAATCCATATTTATAAACTAAGAAGTACTTTTACTAAATTTGCTGTACACTAACTGTTAAATTTTTAAAATTGGGTAAACCAGAAAAGAAATGGATTACTGCATTCTATGTTCCCCCAATTTTTAAAAGACTTAAATAGTATTTTACACTAATTATCGTTAGTAAGAAACACCAATCGTTGCTCAAAAAGCAGGAAGAACCTCCAAGTTCTCCCCAATTAAATTTTCCATCACTTGAACTACATTTCTGCAAAGTTTCAAATTCATTTTCATTTTCGAGTTGTTGCCAAACATCCCTTGTAAGATCTACAATTTCCTTCGCATAAAGAACACACAAAGAACGAATAATAAACAATGAACGATCGAACTTCATTGGACAAATATCCAAATTCGTCATTTTCTTCAAATCAAGTGAAATTTCCTTGCACGAACTGATAATTAATGAAATCAGATCGCAAAGGTTCGGTATAGCACTGGCTGCGAGGATAAATCGCGAATCGAAGGAAGAGAAGATATGTGACGAAAAGAAGGAAGACGAAGGCGCAGGTTCGTCGCAACCAAGTGGAATGTTCCAATTTGCACGGATACGTTTGTAATTTTCACAGATTCGGCGCCTGCTGGGTGGCGCGCTGAAGAGGCGGCACCTCGACGAAGAAACGAAACGTGCAGTGAGTTTCAGCATATTCGTCAAAGTGTGAATCGACGCTCGAGAGCAGTCTCGATTCTTATTCAAGACCCATTCTAATCGCTTGCAATCTCGTAACCAGCCCATGACGGTTGTCGCCGTTCGACGCCTAACGAACTTGCTTGACAGTGTAACTCGTTTGCGCTGACCTTCCTCGGCGAACATTTTCTAACATTTTCTTCTGGAACATCCTATATCCACTCGGATATTTACAGAATTTAAACGCGATGCTAGTTTATATACTAGATTCTCACTTTTCTTTTTGATTTAATTAATGTAAATATTTAAATTACAGATTATAATTACTGAAGAATTTTCAATTACTATGAAAAGCTTGATTCAAGTTTCTGTACAAATATAGCTTTCTAATTTTCTTTTCCAAACATGTTTGTTCTGTTAGAAATTAATTTCTGGCTACGACACTGTCTATTTTTTGTTTTCTTTCTGTTCGTTTTTGTGCTTTATTTATTCTTTCATTCTCCACTTATGCTTTGTCTCTTCGAATATCATAGAAGCTTATTTTTGTGTGTTATGTGAGTTTTAGTTTGACCTCTTTATCTATTAGTTGAAACGACGGCACTGATATTTTTTGTTATTTGTTCTGACGAATTAGTTGAGTCACATACTTCCTTCGAATGAGGAGTGCGGTCGCAAACCGAGAATTCGTACCTACCAACTGAAACCTAAAGAAACAGAGATTGTTTCTAATTCTTACGTAAGTTTTCCGTATGCACCAACATGTGAATATTGGTTGGTTTGTTTTTTGGTAAGAATGAACCTGAATTTTTGGTTGCTGAGTTTCAATTACGATTTCAATTACTACGATTTGTTCTCTTTCAAATGTATTACACGTGCAATTTTTTAGATAAAGTATTAATTTATAGTACTGTATGTACAGATTTATCGTATTGAAAAATTTGGAAGCTAGTTTCAAAAGTCTTGAACAGGAATTTTAAAAATGAAAATTGTGTATCATACCATATTTTCTTTTACAGTCTCAAAAATATGTATGTAAATGAAAAATTACTTAAATCTACTATTAGGTACTTAAAACTTATGGTGATTAAAGATCGTAATAATTAAAATCGTGGCGCGTTGTTTATTTTAACAACAAATAATTAACTACTAGAAAATTAATTCTTGATCAATTACTCGATTTTTGGATTATTATTAATATTACACATGAGAGAGAATCCCTTTAATTACAATTATTAACTTCAATTAACTAGCCGAATTAATTTATCCAAATTCGTTTAAATGATTTCAATACTTGGCATTTTTAAAATTTAACGAAATTAAAGCTAGTCTCACTAATGCTGAAATTAAATTCACCACACTACAAAATTGATCCCCAAACATTGACAGTGACAAAGGAAGAAACTACAATATCCAAGTCAGTATTACCGAAAACAGAATAGAAAATATAAAAAACTTACGCTTGAGAAGTTCCCAATAGAAATATTATGACGCCACCCTTAGGTAAGTAAAAACAAAATTCTACTCCGATTAACACAACAAAGGTTATTGTATTGTACATATATTACATAACTATGGACAGGATTTTGTGAAGTACTATATGTATAACTCGTAAAATTGTAACACTGTATATGACAATTGAACTCTAATAATATAATTAATAACAGATGACTGACTCTAATAGACTCTAATTAGAAAAATGATACGTGTGTGCCTTCATATTAATCACTGCTATGCTAACTCTCTTGCCATTTATTTCAGACACATTAGCTCTGGATGCTGAAAAATCATTGCTGCCATTTTGCCTCTCTATTATGCAAATCCACCTGTATGTTTTTTTGTGGAGGTTCCCTGCAGAACCGAATGAGCAGATAGTTCTAATGAAATGACTCGTTCCGTGCAGATGGAAAAAGTATTCAGCCACGCTTGGAGAGGTCGCCATGGCACCGATACCAAAGAAATATTGGAGCTTCTCACCGAAAGGCAAACAACCCCAGAGGAAATTCAAGTTCAATTTATCGACGACGATCAGGTACGATAAAAAACGAGCAAACTCAATGGAACTAATGAATTAAGTGCAAAAATGAAGCAAATAATCGACTGAAAGCTATTCCCTACATCTAATACAAATTAAGTTTTTAGTAAAAACCGTATAGTGTTTAATTATATCATATATAATTTTTCAATTGCAAATATTTAAGTCATTTTGCATAATTATTATGAACATTTAAAGCGTTCCAAAAACAAAGAAGATCTTGTGAAGAACTTTTTTTAGAATTATATGTTTCACAAAGATATTGTATTGTAGCATTGAAGTAATACAGAATTCTTTTACTACTAGTAATTAATTCCATCTGCAAATTGAGAAGGCAATTATTGATTATAATTTTCTATGTGCAGGGTTTGCAACGAAGACACGCTGTTGACACATCTCTAATGATACATTTCTTCGGAAAAGATGGCATGAATGAGCTGAAATACGAAGATTTCAAGCGTTTCATGGAGAATCTGCAGCAAGAAGTTCTGGAGCTCGAGTTCCATGAATTCAGTAAAGGACGCGACACCATTTCCGAATTGGACTTTGCTAAAATATTATTACGATATACCTACCTCGATACTGACGAGTAAGTACTATTCGAAAATTTCGAGAACCGCCTACTTTAATTATTACTCCTCTTAAACATATTTTTCATATTAAGATATCAAATTGAATATTGTAAAATCTGATGCAAAATTAATAAAAAAAAAGAGTTTATTCCCACTTATCATTTTCTATATTTTTCAGTGGCATTCAAAACGTGCTGAGAACAAAAAATTATCTTTGGCCTCCATTTATCTCGTGAAAACACCCAACTTTGTGCTTGATAATTTTTTTCAGCAGAGATAATGAGATACTCTGCTGCTTCTATTGAACCATTCTTAGACCTGCTACAAAGTTTAGAAGTCTCCTTTACCCCAACTGTTTCATTCATGCTCTCAACTGAAGCTGAGACTATTTATCAAAATTTTTCCTATTCAAATGTTATAAAGTTTCATAAAGTTTAAACCTTTAATAGAACTTTAAACACAAGTAGAGGGAAATTAAATGTATCTATTCTTTGATTGCAGGTGTGACAAGTATTTAGATAGGATAATGCAGAATACCGAACTTCAGTCTGGCATCACGTTCAATGAGTTTCGACTTTTCTATCAGTTCCTAAATAACCTGGACGACTTTTCCATCGCCATGCGAATGTACACCCTCGCTGACCACCCAATATCCAAAGGTTCAAAGAATCGTTCCTCACTCGAGAAATCTACACAGCTGAAAATGAAGGAAGTAACAATTCTTATCCCTTTTCAGACGAATTCCAACGAGCTGTAAAAATATGCACGGGGAGCTTACTCTCGTTTCACATGATCGACACAATCTTCGCACTGTTCGACGAAGATGGGGATGGCCAGCTGTCTTACAAGGAGTTCATCGCCATAATGAAAGATCGACTCCACAGAGGGTTCAAGGTATTAACCGAAAATGTGGTCTCCTAGATTTTCGAAATTTTTGATTTTTGGTAGAATGTGGCGAACTATTCGAGGAGTTAGATTCCGATATTCAGTTATAGAGAAGTAGGTGTTGAGATAAATTATTCCATTTCTCCTGTCTCATTTCAAAATAGAGCAAAAGAAATATTTTGCTTCTCATAAATAGAATAGACGTTAGTTTGCTTTCAAATGCATGACTGATATACATACACACACCTGACTGCAATGGGAGCAGAACAGTTTCAGCACCCAGATGGACGCCATTATTCAGTCAATTTAATTAATCATTGTGTGAACATGATTTACGTTGACATTCAAGATGAATCTTATAAGCTGCATTTACGAGCATTTAAGTTTGATAAGGATAAATTAACAAATCCAAATTCTGATCGCTGTCGAACAAGTAAAGCAGCTTTCAGGCAGAAATCAAATATTCAATATGTTCTCCACTAATTTTCACCTACAGTTATGAGATGATGACACAATAACACCTACTGTAATATGTAAAATACTAAAGATAGACACTCTATTTTAACTTCCAATTAACGTAATTTTACGTTTATATTTTACAGTCGCAACAACGGAGGGAGGGTTGGCAAGCATTTACTTACTGCGTGAAACAGGAGATGAAGTCGCGTTAATTGGTAATTAATGAAGAGCAGGAGTCGAAGCACGGATGCAAACATGAAGCGTTGAAGAATATGAAGTGCCACTACGTCCTAGTCCCATCGCATTAATTTTATTGCGATAGCCGCAGTTACCATTGCACAGTACATACGACTAGCTCTCTACCTCTAATCTTTACTTATTTAATATTTTGTTGCATTTTGGTGGTCTCGCGATTGTTACACTGTAGTCTGCGGAAAACTACACTAGTCCTTGATAAATACTAATATCGATGCCAACGATCTTACCGTTTTTCCAAATATATATTATTTAGCTAATACAGATGTTCTCGGTTAAGTTGATAATCTCTTGTTCCGAAGAATAGATAATTTCACACCTCCGATTGCGCGCTACAGAGTTTTATGATTTTCGGAGCTAGAGAATTGGAGACGAGTCTTTTTCATTAAGAAGTGAAAATGTCATATTCCTAATTTGTATCTTCCCAACTAAAAGACACCAAATAACATGTAAATCAGACTATAATTAACGAAATTACATAAAAAAATTAGTTCACAAAATTTTAATTCTGTTTCCGTTAAAAATAATCCGATTTATCTGGAATTTTGTGTTTTAATCGGGAAAATACAAGGAACGGATTGATACCATTTTCTTGAAGATCAAATAAAAAATATAGAAATTTCGATATACAGTAGTGCGGCTTTTTTTATTATATTTAATATATCAGCAATCAGAATTGGGTTATATAGGCTGATGCGTCGTGTAGTGCGGCTGCGCGGCGTCCTTTAAATTTCGCGGTCGAAAGTCAAGTGATCGGTCGGTAAGGTTCCCTCACAAAAAATGATAATGGGGATGGTTTTGCATCAACATAACCAGGGTAAATTTCTCAAGTTAACCGGGAGCAACTGTAGCGTGTAAATGAATGTTTATTGAACGTTATATAAAAACGTTGTATATAATATATTTTTGTCTTTGAATTAAACTTATCATAACATAAGATCCTCTATACCTGATTCACAAAATTGTTACGTGATAAAATAAAATATTCAAAACTGCTATTCTGGGAAAGATTAATATATTAAAAAGCTGAAGCTTGTTCTAGTAAAATCTATGTCTTTTATTTAATGTATGAAGTGAACAAGTGAATTTAGTTTTAAAAACTATTCATTTATGATTAATCGATATTTCCACTAGTTTTATACTGCAGTAAAATAGTAACTGACCATAAGAACATATATTATATCATATTAATTCAATAGATTGAAACACTCTTAAATCTAAACTTTTATAGCATCTGTCTAAGATAATTTAAACTTTAGTAACACCAAATTTAATTGAAAAAACCGTCGCATGAAAACTACTATAATTTTATATAATTATTCAAATCATGATAATTATTGCAACTCCATATATTTATTCATGCTTTCGACAACTTTATTTCTAAAAGACACATTTATCTTTTACCACTTACATGCCCTTAAAATACAACATAAATCAAATTTATTCAAAGTTCTGTCCAAACGTAAATAATCATATCTACATTACTCATTAAAATCTCTAATTCAATGGATCTTAGAACTCTAAATATACATGTACATCATCTAGCGGTATATATTCTAGCATTTTGAATTAAATCTGGTTATTACAACGATCAAACTAGAATTTAATACACCAAAGTATCACTTTACTCAAAATAGTAAAAGAAAAATTCATATACCTCCAACATCCATTAAAGTTGCCATTACAACATCTCACGAAAACTCCTTCCTTCTGCTAATATTCCTATTACAAATATAAATTCCAAATATAAATTTTCCGAGACTAATCCCTGATAATTTCCAACTTTCTTTAGTCTTATAAAAGCATCTACTACTATTTCCAGAATTTGAAGTCTCCAAAGTAATTATAAATTACGAATTATCTGTACATGTATATATACAGCAGTAAGAATGTTAATGCAGTAGTTTAATAACGACAATCAAGCTGCATTTTCACTCTCAAGTTACAAAGTACCGTTCGTCCCACGTGCACCACCGCCAGTGGCCCAGTTCTCTCTTTTTGCCGCAGACTGCGCTTGGTAATTGTTGTTTGTTATCACTCATCACACTGATTGTCGTCTGGTGGTCTCGTGAATTGAGCCGACCAAAAAAAAACCACTTCATTTACTTGTCCTCCCGGCCTGGCATCAAACGAGCTTCGTTGAGAGCAATGATTCCGCGAAAAAGCTTCCTAGTTCCAGAATAACGACCACTGTCTAGGAATGCAATTTTCTGGCGAGTTGAAGCGGTATGGCTCAAAGCTCGAGTCGCCTGATTAATTGTTAAGATGGCTCTAACAGCCAGAGCATGTAAATATGTATTCCATTGCTTAAAATTGACGTTATGGACATTCCTCAACCCTCTGTCACGTTGTGTGATTTTGAGATAACATGGCATATTATTTGTTTTATATTGCAGGTGCTACTGAACAAAAATTCTATGTTCAACTATTGTTATGTAGTAATATGTTTGCGAAATGAAACTGAAATGTACCTGACGATTTATATGCAACATTTAATGTCTTCTAATTTCTTAAATGTCTCTGTTATAAAGGATTCCGTAATACGTTTGTTGAATTTCCAAACCTTTTGGAATGATGGAAATTACCTTGTGTATTTATGTTTGCAAAGTGAAGGGTACCTTTTTTTGGAAAATATCTTAGATATAGGGTGGACCGAGGTACTGTGTACCCCTAAAAATTGGTGATGTTTAGGAATTAATTAAAGGAAACCTACTACATATAATTTAATGGGACTTTTTGCATTGAATTAAGGATGTCTTAAGTTATTGAAATAAATTTTTTTGACGTCGAGGCCAGATTATTAAAGAGCACGAAACTCGCTCGTGAACTTAGCAGTAAAAATGACAAAAAATGGCATTTTTTGAGAAAATAATGACACTTGAAGTTTGAAATTACTTTTTCCCTATATTTTTCGTCCCTTGAACGCCTTTAAAAATCATAAATTTTTAATTTTTTTTTAAACTGTACTGCACTAAAAAAGTTACAGTCGAATCGGATAATAACTTATTGAGATGCCTATATTGCCTATAACTTCGGGAATTTTACGAATTTCAAACAATCCTTTTACACACGTATTCTTAAAAGGTTGAACATTCGAAAAAATAAATAAAAAAAATCGATTTTTAGATCAGAACCTCCCCTTAATTTGGGAATACTTCTGATGAAAATATGTACTAAAGTCTAGGGAGACGAATTGTTCGATCAAAGGGGCACGTTTGTCCATTGAGGGAATTCTTTTCGGAGTCACAATTTCTGAATTTTCTTTCAAATTTAAATTATAGAATTTTCAATATATGGAAGATATGTTCCGATATTGGATATCGTTATCCATAATTTCTCTTAAATATTATAATGCCTAATTCCTTGAACTAGGATAACATAGCTTCAAATTTTAATTAAATAACGTCTTCGATGGTAAGATCGTCGACCTCGATCGTATCTGCATTACGTGCGTGTGGTGCGAGAAAATGATTTCTAATTCTTTAATTGAATTTAATTAAAAACGCTTCTTCGCTGCTTTATTAAATGATTATTTCATACAGTAATTTAGCTAATCACGATACACGGACTACTGTGTTCACGCTTTACCATCTAAATGGTTAATAATACGATAATATGAATTGGCAATCGTATACTGCACTTAGTTGAAATAAAATTAAACAGCCACTGCAAACAGCTCGCGCTATCCTCACTATATTATTTTAACACTCATATAATATCAAATTAATTTTCACTTTAACAATTAATTCCATATGTAACTGTGTATTAATTATGATATAATAGGCAGTTAAAATGAGAAATATACGAAGTTCCGGTTGAAGAAACATCGATTACACCTACTTTTAACAATCTGACATTTAAGTTGTATTCATGAATATTCGAAATGAAAATCTCTTCTTTTAAAAACTGTTCCCGCGACATTTACGAAATAAATCGCTAATGTACACAAGTACAGAGGAAAATATTAATATAATATCATTGGATACAACTGCTTCTTTCCATCCGTAACAATTAATTATTCAAAAAATACGACTAAAGAAATTTCATCTCGATTAAAAAATTTGCCACCTACACAGAACAATTCTTTCCCCGATCGACCTATGTCACGATTAGTGTTTAAAATATTAAATGCCTACCATGCTGAGAGATCATTGGTAATCAATTTTATTTTCGAAAGGAGAAAATTAAATTTTGTGGACAATATTTCGAACATTTGAAGAAATGTAAACATACGAGCGAGCTGACACTAACAAAAGGCTATTGATACCCTAAACTCGCTGAAGTCGAAAGTTGTTGTCAAACTTGAACGCACCATCATCATTATGTCAGCGTTTGCCATTGATGGTGAGACTTGTTCCTGAAGTTTGTCTGTTTGACGCGATATTGCACGTTCTCTACGTGTTTGCAATATTCAAGCTTCCCTGTTCGTGAAAAGCAATAGACACTAAAACTGTAAATTAAACGAAATTCGATATTTTCGACGAGCACACAATTTTAACCGTTACGACGATCGAGTGAAAATTATCAAGAGATAAACGTGATCATTGTGGTATTTTATAAATTTCTGACACGAAGTTTATTATACTTTAAGTGAAATAAATCACTGGAATTTATCCTTGACTATTTACCATATAATGGGCAGGAAGAGGTAAAAGTCCGGTTTGACAGGAATTCTGAATAAAAAAGGAAAAGGATCGCGGAAACAATGGAAGTGAAAACTTGTTACTGGTAAGTACGCTTATTATAAATAAAATATACAGACTTCTATGGTACACGAAATACTGCGTGTTGTAACACAGAATACAAGGTATTGCAAATATAACATCAATTTTCTCGTGATAGTGTAATTCGATAGACTTTCAATTTCGATTCTATATAGACCGGGTACTTATCTATTAGCATTACCAAATTCCTCGTTACAAACACCAATGAAGGGGAGAGTCCTGCAGTACCGGCCACTCTAAGATGTTGTACTATAAATTGTGGTATTGTTGGTAAAAATTTAGTTTCAAAAAAGTAATTTGTCGTACAAACTGTGCTTAATAAAAGGGGACAAATCGTTTTTCTTAAATTTTATCATAAAAATGTTGCACTGCACCAAATCTTCGTTGAATGATTTTTTATAAATGATGCACTCAGTGACTTATTCAGCAAAGCCTAGTTTAAGTATAATTTAGTTTAGTCTAATTTTGTTTTATAAGCATTTTTAAAGCCGCATTCGCATCGTTCTGCATTAATTTTCCATTTTTTTCTGTTTAATTCCGGACATTTTTCTGCAGAAAAACACAGAAGAAAAACCTAAGAATTTTAATACAGGAAAAATTTTCAAATATTTCGTCCGGTACTGCACGACAAGCGCCTAAAAAAAGGTTTTATGTTTAATGCATAATATACAAAGCAAATTGCAAAAGCCGGGCGGCATTTATGTATACCTAATAGTCTAAAAATAATGTACGTGATATGACAAAATTATTTAATTACCCGAAAAATAAGAAATTAGGTATGAAAAATAACTTTTGTCGTAAGGAAAACCAGCATAAACGTTTATCGTCTTAACTCTTCGTGGTCACAGTTCTGTAAAGTTCCGCGGTGGTCACACTGAGTCTAATGGACGCGGCCAATTTTTAAACAGCTACCGTACGGAACTGTATCAGTTCAATCGAGTCCCAAAAATTATAATACACACTTGGAACACTGTAGAATATAGAATAGTCGTGTTTTAGTAATAAATGAAATGACAACATGTACTAAAAGAAATCAAAAAAGAAAGCCAGGAACTTACCGGCATCAAGCTCCAGAGTTAAAAAGCGAGTCTATTGAACCCAGTATGACCATGAAGGGTTAAACCTCTAGTAGTACTGAAGAAAAATGAACGTCACCGGAATACATTGCTCAGGACTATAGTATTTATTTATTTCTCCATCGATAATGCAATTAACTAACATTAGAAACGAGATCTAGTTTTTCCCCTATACCACAATCACCTACATTCCCTATCATTCAATAACCCCCACCCACAAAAAAGAAAACTCAATAAAAAAAACCCAAAATTTCAAAAACCCGCTCCCAAGTATACCCAGCAATAGTGACGTCTCCAATGCGTATGTCCACTGTCCAAACACATAAAGAGGCAAATGGAGTGGGGATGACGGTGACTACATTCGAGGTCTACCATCCGATCTACTATCGAAGCATTACTCCCAGGAGATAACTACCAATCAACGCCCTCCCACGCACTCTGTTTACCATCCCCTCCTCTCCCTGAAGCTCTCCCTACCGGCAGGTGAATTGTCCAGACATTGTACATACATACATGAAGCACGCTGCGACGCAAAATATCATCGCGAATCCCATGGAATTTACGTGTTCTGCCCTTGATCGAATGTCAAAGGAACGGCTCGCGAGGACACGGCAGATTTGATCAGGACTACTGTAGTGGGGAGCGGGCCGCGTTCGCACAAGGGATAGGATTTGGAGCGAACGCGAGGCAGCCGGTCAGTCGCGTTGTCAGAAGCACCAGGAGGAAGTGTCGCGCCGACACGAGCCCCCGTCAGCTCGTCAGTCGCGAAAAGGAAGCGAATCGGCTTGATCCGCGCCGCTCGCCGCGCAGAAACCTCACGCTCGCAGTGGTAGTCGGCATCGTGGTGCTCACCTGTCAGCTCGCCGACTATTATCTACGGGCGGTCGGCCGATGCGCCACGTGCGCGATGGGCATGATGGGAATGTTCAAGTGGCTTAGAAAGTAAGTGATTGTGCCTTTTTTTCCCGATTGCTCTTCATTCTGCATATCTGTCTGAGATAAAGAGCTGCAGAAGATTAAAAAACGTACGCGTTATCGGCGGAACGCTTGGAAGCAGTTGGTAACGATAGCGATAAGCGTTTGAGAGTCTGGAAGGCGCGACCGTCAGAAGTTGTTTTGTAAAGATGGAACGAAAGTTGAAGGTACGGGGAGCTGTTATGTGTTGAACAATATTGATGAATGATTTAATAAATTTTACACTTTGGAATGGGAAAATGTGTAACGTTAATGAAAATTGTTAGGGAACAATAAGTAACGTACCGATTCGTTGGGAAAGGAATTCTTATAAGTTCTCGTTATTCTGCGAATCAGCAAAGTCTTATTAATTTGTAAATTATGATCGGTGTTACTGAGTATTATTGGTTTAATACAGTGTTTATTCTGAAGTCACTGGACAAGTATTTTTAAATGTCTTACTGCTTCCAAGCTTGCTGACAACGATGCAAACTGTATCATCGAGACCGTTGCATATTTAAGATTATAATTGTCGAGATGAAACGTTTACAATTTGCGTATAATTGGCGAGGACGATGCGGTTTCTCTTACTAGGAACCACAATTACAATATTATGTCTCAAATGGCTCTGTTTGGGACCCAAACCGACAACTCGATACGTATAAACTTCATAGACGGAATATTTGAAAATTCTCTCATTAGAATGTAAACAAAGATCGTAGTACCTACGTCTCCAATTTAAATTCGGATCTGCGTGCTGATTTGCCAAAAGTCGCATTTAGCAGAAGTAAAGGAAATCGTGGCTAAAATCTGGAGCAGGAACGACTTTAATTTATATCGCTGTTACAGCAAACGAGCGATACGAATATTTTGTTAATGGAAGTAAGCAGGATGTTATGTAAATGATTTTATGTACACGACCCCCTTTTCTTAGTAACGGAATTAATCGTGATTGTATGTTATATACGCGAGTATATAGTTCCTTACTAAAAACAATAATCAAGAAAAAACAGTTTGTAGGTGTGGAGCTTTATAAGTTATACGTGTACGTGACCTTTCTTTAAATAACAGTTGGTATTTTATTTTAAACACCTGAAAGGTATACCACGATTATTGTGCTGATAGTAGTAATGAAGGAAGCAGGTATATTTTATAGATAAAATTCTATTTAATTTTCCTATACACTTGGAGTTTATTCTACGTTCTTCAGTTCTTGTATGTAGCAACCATTTGCACTCCAATTTATTCACTAACGGATCGATCATAGATACTTTTGTTCTATGCAGTTCTTATTAAACACAGACCTTTGGAATCTGGATTGGATACAACAGTAATTTCAAAACTAACATTCCATTTAATTCTACGAATTCTGTTACTCCTATAATGCTCAAAGAAAGGAACATGAAACGCTGGCAATACTAACTTGGTATGCCTGAGTGGTGTACTTGGATTGCAAACAGTTCAAGATGAAAATTTACCGGAAGTAATTTTGCAAGTAGCTACAACTAAAATTATTATAATTCTTTTTTACTTCGTTATTCTTTGGAATGCTAATACAATATATCTCAATTATACTTACTGCTCAATTAAAATGAAATTCTAATCGTCTTGAACTACGATTTTGACTAACAAATAATAGTTATACTCCTTTCCACCAGTGATCTCTGAATCGGTACAGAAAAGAGGCAGAATTATTCCCCACACAATTCGTTGAAACTATATAATTTCTATACGAAGTCTCATTCATTTCATTCGTGTACAGAGTTAGCATTATAAAGATTTAACGCTGTGGAGTCATTTACATTGGATTAGGGACACTATACTGTTTGCTGTTCAGGACGTGGCGCTTCAGAGATGGTCTAGTCGCGATTACGAACACATCTGTATATAACTTTCACAAGACGCCAGTACATCGAAGCATCGAATATTAATTAGAATATTAAGTGGAATACTAATCAAGGCACTGTTTAAGAAAGAAATGCATAAGCAACAAGAGTGTCATGGAAGTTGCAACGAAAACATAAGAATCTGTCCACTCTTTTCTCGAGTTTAATGTAGTTTTAACCAGACTCGAAGATAAAATTTTCGAATCATAAATGGAACATTAGAGAATAATTAAATTAAAACACAATTCTCGTGAATCAGAACGAACAAACTGCAAAAATATTATAAAGATTTCATTAAAAATCAGAATTGAACCTACTTTTTTAGTAACTGGAATATTTATGAATATTTTTCTAGTGAATTAAAATATTTAATGAATTCTCGAAATTAACTTTATTCGTCAAAAAATGATGTTTTGAGAATAAAGTCTCATCTCTGTCGCGACAAAACGATGGAGAACGACTGTTTGCTTAAGAAAGTAGAATACTGCCAGCACACGTAAACACATAAAACGCCAACTGACGGTTTGTTAATGTCACAGTTGTTAATACTGTCACAGTCTGGTCTATTTACAAAGGCCTATTTTTAAGAGCTTCGAACATAATTACTGTGCAATTCTCGTTGCAGTCGATGTAGGTGCTACGACCTCTACAAAGCTCATTTGCGATAAAAATGACACAACCGAAAAAATACTGGTTTGTCCCACATAGATATTCGTACGAACTCTTCAGTGGAGTTACAACTGACGAATTTTCCAAAACGTTTCCATTTAACTAGGGTTATGTTTATTTCTTTTCATAAAAAGGAAAAGAAATACTCTTAGAACTAGATTCCTATAATATTCATATTTTTTACGATGATGTAATAATTGAATTTACTACTTACACATGAAACGATATATATAAATTTCTTCTTCGTTAAAATGCATATAATTACATATTTAAAACTTCTCTAAAGAGCATGCAATTTCGCAATTTATTGTTTGACGAGTGTAAATTGCACAACCACGAGGATTTTTTATAATTTATCATAAGGTCGAAAATAGTTAGTCTAAAAATAGGTAAATATACATGCTGAAATTTTTGGTTGTAAATATCTTATTGCAAATGAGCAGAAAAATGATTACTTGGTCTGCAGTACATGTAACAGTTTTCATTAACTATAATAGTTTGATTTTGGGCCACGTGCGAGGTCCCTTTCCTTAAATTTGAATTTTGTAATATAATCACACCATTTATATAGCATAAAAAAAAGAAACACACGAAAAAGGAGCAACAAGGAGTTCAATGCTCTTCAAAAAAGACTTTAAAACTCTCAGAAAAACGTGTGATACCTCTCCAGTCTGTTACTTTAGAATGTAAACAATCGAAGCGTTACAAATATTCTTTGAATATTCAAATGGAGCAGTGATGCTTTGGAAACAATAGAACGAACGAATGTAGAACCTGAAGAAAATATAATTAAAGTGAAAAGTCTTAAACTTTATTTAGTTTAAAAAATTCGATAAAGAGTAGGTAAGATTTTGGCACCTAAATCTCATAATTTTATCAAACGTAGAAACTTGTGAGTTCTATAAAAAAAAAGAGTTGAAAACAAATTAACAAGTTATAATAAAAGAGAAACGAAAGAAGAATGAGTAAATGAACTAAAATCTCAGTTTGTTGAATTAATAAATATTTATCTACACATATTTGTATAAATCTGGCCAAAGTAAATTGAGGTAAAACAAAATTTTGCGAAGATACGTTTTCGCAATTTTGACCAGTGTTTACTTTAAAGCAATAATAACCGTCTTAGAACGTAGCGAATGTACGTTTACGAAGGAAAACAGAATTAACCTTCGTGAAGTCAACAATTTCGCAGCACGGTACCATTCTCTGGTTCTCCGTTATTTCTATTCGTTGCGTGCGGCACGATCAAATCCTGTTGTATTACATATATTCATACTAAGTGTAATGGACGAATTGATATTGTATATTTTGCACGAAGTGACCAGTAACGCAATCTCTGCGATTGTCGTGGAATCTGTTAAGTCGATCCAAGAAAGCGTGTAAGTAAATTAGTAAATAAGAAAGCAGTTCTTTAAAAGACCGCGAATCTCCCACTATTTACCACTAGATACATATTTATAAGCAGACGAGTGGAATACTTTGTGCGTCTATCGAAATTGCAAGTATCAATTACATTACAAGAGCGAAAAAAATTTGAGAACTAATATCGATTTTAATTTAACCCATGAGTGAGCAAAAGAAGTAGTAGCCTCGTTTACCTTGACATTTTTTATTTAACTCCTCAGTGACGGTCTGCACAAGTGTTTCAATATACAGAAAGTTCGATCGATTTGAAATATCTAACAATAAGTATGCAACAATTTCCCCCTTTTTAAACAAATTCGCTAATAAGCCATGAAAACAAGGAACAATTTTTCCCTGCACAATGACGAAGTTTTTACTACGAAATTTCCCACTATTATTCTGGCAATGTCCAAACGCAGCACAGGAAGCGGTGTCCAACAAACTGAGACACCACATTGTTCGTACCAGCCGCGACAAACGAGCAGATACCTATTTCTTTCACCGCATTATAACAATACAGTACGATAATTACGGTTACTAAACGCATCACGCGTGTGACACTTATTACGATTGTCCCGTGCTCTATACTGCATTTGAATAAAACGATCCACTTTTGCATAACACTAGACTGACTAGACCAACAGAATTATTCTAACGTAATGCTGCATCTATGACATCGAATTTTAATGAAAAATTTTGTGCACGAAAGTGCAATTTCAAATTACAGATTTTTAGAAACTGCATAGTGCAATTAAAGATACACTGGATCTATATAATATTCGATGAAAAAACTAAAATTCGCGTGATAAAAGAAAACAAACCTATTGCCATGTATATTATTTGTCAAAGCTTCGGAAGCATTCCAGAAGACGGTGAAAGTGCAAGACGGAAAAGAAATTAATTAACCTTCGCCATTTTTGCATACGAATATAATAGAAAGAGCTATTGTTAGGTCGCGTTTTGCATCGTCTAGTCGAAGAGTGAGTGGCGCCAATTAAGCATGCAAATATCAGAATGTACTTTCACAAGAAATCTTTGGACTTGGAACTTTCGATAAAACAAAATTCTAGCTTTATGCACTCGCTTAATAGGTCAAGATTTCGTTAACGATTACTAGGGAATGGAATTAAAAACTGAAATCTGGAAGTAGAAAGCTGTTTTATCATAAAATGCCTTCTAGAATTTTGTAGACAAAATGCGCTGATAAATACTATAGTACTATAACAATTGTGATATTATCATTCTCATAGCGCCACTAGGTATATTAATATTTAAATATGATTTATTGATACGCCGAAGATGAAGATCATTTGAAGTAGTCAAACTAAATTTATAAAACTTTCGTCTCTAAACATCCTGCACCAATACAATTTTAACTCTCAAAAAATCTGTCAGTCAAGACCAGTTTTGATTACTCAGAGAATTTCTGCTTCAACCCACAACTTCCTCTTACAATTAGAAGAACTATTTAACGAAGAGAGTAGCGGTTAAATTGAAACAGCCACCTTGTATAAAGATCGCGTGTAATTGTAATCGCAAAAACTCTATTATCCAGACCAGTTCTATCAATCAGAAAATTCACTCTCCTGCAACAAATATTTAAATGAAGAGATATGGAGCGATTAAATTAGAAAAGACACCTTGTATAGCGATCACACTGCTATCTCTAAACATTCCGAGCACGTGCAGTTTTACTCTACATTTTGTTGAAAGTCCGACATTTCGCATTGGCATTTCCCGCGGCTGCAAAGAGACACATCGCGTACACGCTGCACAGCAGCTTCTCCGCTTGGCTTTTCGGCGCTATTTATCAGTCGGCTGACACCATCTCGCTAACCTTCACCTATAACGTAACACGTTGACACCGGAATTACGCTTTATCATAGGCGTCGCTGCAACCGGTTCCCCCGCTCTCAAACGGCGGAACAATTTGCGATAAAATGCACCTCGGTTGCACTAGTTTCTCCGCTGCAACTGCAAACGTGAGACGCGACTAACATTGAGTTTGGATCCGGCGTTCGGTTACGTGTAACTTGTTTTTTTTTTTCTGTGGGTGTATCAAAACATTTGAAGGTTTCTAGCATAGAGCGTAAAGTTTTATGAGGTTGACAGTTTCGTGGAAGTGTATTGCAATATGAAATAGCTGTAAATGCGACACCCTGGAAATGGTCGAGTTCAAGGATAGAGAAGACAAAGTGGACCAATTTCTATGAGATTGAAGGCTCCATGAAGGTTGTTGCTCTATACATTCCTATGAAATAACTGTTTATAAGAAGCTGATGCTCCCTGAAATTGATATTCTCTGGAATTATTGAAATTAAACGGATGTTCTGTGCGCAGTTGGAGTGCGGCGGTTTTACTGATCCATGAAATTGAAATTCTGTGAAGTCAACGGTCTGGGTTAGGTCTCTGACATTGGGATACTAAGATTACTGAGTTCGAAATTTTACAAATTCGAGGCTAATGTAGATTTTGAAATTTTATTGCACGAGTCTGTGTTTGGGGACCATAAGGGGTCATTCTACTTTGATCGGCCAAAAAATTAAGCTATTTTTAAAGATTTCTTTCTCAGTAAGTATAACATATAATGAAATAAATCTTTTTGGTATTTATTAAGCAATTGTGTTCTGTTCTTTTGACTTCTAAGTAGGTATTATGAATCTGGGGTCTTCTGTGACCCAATTGTGTTCTCATTTCTCCGCGCTTGCTCCTCGACATTATATTAATTGTAAAGTTGAATTGAAGGTCGAAGCAGGGGCCAACATCATAATCAGAACAAAGTTGTTCCTCTCTATCTGCGAAATGCATACTCCTAGTCACTATAATATAATATTCATTTCACGCAGTTAAATACACCCAATCTTAAAATTGAATCCATTAAAGGGTGCTGTACCTACAGTATCAACAAATGATAATAAAAGGTTTGTTTGGCAAATCAGAATCTTCGTACGCAGTGTGCGCTACGGTAATCGCGACTGTTTAGTTAGACGTGACAGCGAATTACAGCTCCAAAGGTGCGATAGTAGATAGAGTATACAAAAAAAGCTTGGTTGAACCAGAGTTTCTCTGCAGTCCCGTTTGTTTTCTGCTTTGTGGAAATGTTCCAAAAAGTTTCAAGCGTATCGGAGACAGGTTAATTACCCTCGAAAGGAACGGGGCCTCCTGCGGTTTGGAGGTGAGCACAGGTAGACCGTTAAGTATTAGAATCAAGCTAACTCTGCCATCATGTAATGACTTCCACTGTACTCGTAACGAAATGACCATTTTACTCGCATCGAACATTTTCTACATAAAAACAATGCACGAGAAAGGTAGATACCTGATCATCTGATCTGCTAAGAAATATAACTATTTTGCGTCAACACGATGGAATTAAATTGTAGCGTTTGATGAAGAGCTGGACAACGATTACCAATGTGTGGGAATAATATATTTTGTACGTCATAAGTGAAGAAATTTTTTGGTGAATTTGTTTTAAAATTCGTGTTACAAGAGTGTGAAGATTTACATCTCTTGTCAAATCTTCTAGAGTTTTTTATTAGTTTGGTGAATTTATTTTAAATATTCTAAAACTCAGTTTCCAAACGTTATTTTTAGTGGTATAATTACGTGTATACCTATATACTTTTTATGAAAGAACCTTTTGTATTAAAATCCGTGAAGAAAAAATTCAACAACGCATTGATCAATAGAAAAGAAATAGGTACCTTCTTTTGTTTATTAGAATATTTTCTGTTCTGGAAATGGCAAGTTTTATTCCCGAACTTACAAATCGCGGAACACATTTATATTTCGTATTTACCATCTCTTCTAGCATATGAAAAAATATTCTTCTTTATATATGAAGATTCAACGTTTATGTAACGTAAACATAGCTACCCCTGTTCCATCCTGCTCAGCATCGGTTTCAAGCAAAATCATGTCATATCGAGACGAAACCCATTTCGTTGCTAGTACTTACTTACTTAAAGTGTACGAATCGCTAAAGAATTAATGAAATTAATTACAATGAAGTTATATGAATTTATCTTACCCGAATTTAACTTAAATCAACCCAAACCTTAAAAAAATAGACACCGTTACATGCATAGTGTTAAACATATTTTTGCGTGTAAGTATTTCTGAAACCAAGGCCGAGCAGCGGTTGTAGATACGTATCAGAAAAAGTTACTCAAAATGTTGATCTGACAACATATTTTAAAGTCATTGAAATCTGTACGGTCGCCTATGTTTCGGAATTTATTCGACTAAATTCCCTAAATAAAATTCTTGTAATTTTTAATTATAATACAAATAGCAAAATTTGATTATTTATCTATTCTCAAAATTTTACTATAGATATATTCTTTAAATTTTCATAAAACCAATACTTCAAAAAAATTAAAGAGCAATTCTTATTAACCCCACTATAATTCACTAATATCGAATTTTCTTCTTTTCTTTACTAAAATTGCCATTTTCAAAATTAAAAGTTTTCAGCGACATAAGTTTTGCTTTATAGGGAGTCCCGCGGTAACTCAAGCATTCACCATGGCAAATTCGTGGATCACCGTGTAGCACATTTGTATAATTGCTAGTGATGAAACTATGACGATGCAGATCTGAGAAAAGCGTTAGATCGGTTATGCTCCAAGAGCGCACAATAAAGATTTATTAAGCATACTGTTTAATGCGCTGCACGCTTTCACTGTTAACAGTTGTATGACTCGAAACAAACATGTAAAATGAGCATACACAACAATATTCATTTACAGTGCGAAATAATGTATCACGACATGCTTGTCATCTAGTGATTATTGTATAATATTGCAGAATTGTGAAACGAATCAGTGACCACATATGTGCATCAGTTGATTACGTTAGCAAATAAACTAAAATTGACATTCATTTACACAATACATATTTAAATAATAAATTTCTACAGAAATAATATAAATATTCTTAAAAAACAGAATTTGCTAATTTTAAATACTACATTCAACAACTATCATTTGAATCGAGTTATGCAAAATTATCACAACGAAATACTTCTCCTCACTATCAGTTTATTTGAAATTTGGCGTGCCTTTTAAGACCCTGTATATGAGCAGAGTAAAATTCATGTCCAATGAAAGTTCTATTACAGACACTCGTATATCTAATGATGCAAAAATGATACCATGAGAACCACCCTACATAGAACACCCTTCTAAATAAAGATTTGTCACGCGCCATAAATATCTACAGATATCAAATATCCGGGACAACTGCAGAGTGTAAAAGTAATATATCTCAAGATATACCCTTTTTGTAACTGGTGCAGACTTCTGATTGGTGGCAAACGGGTTGCATGCGTGCAAAAATATTGTGACACCCTACCTTGATTTGCAGCACCGGAAGCACGAAACGCGGTCACCGGATGCACAGTTTTCCTTATTTCGTTAGACCGATCCTTCACTTTAGATCATCTGAGGCACAGATATATAGTGAAGATTTAGACTGAAACACAAATTATAAAATTGCTCGATAAAGGAAAAAATTATTTCAATATAAATTGCACGTTGAATAATCTTTTTAAGTATAAGGGTGGAATGAAATGAAACATAAGTATTCCATTTATGAAAATGATATGATGCCATGCTTATACTGATAGATAATGTGTCTACCTTGATACCATGTAATTTTTGTTTAAATTCTTTAAGTAGTTGAGTAGTTAAACGGTTAAGTAGTATGAGTACTTTACGATGATGAAGTTAAACAAATTATTTTGTACACTTCTGCCACATTACAACAAACATCTGATGGCATGAAATATTTTTAGCTGATAAGAATTAATGTGAACAATTTCTGAAGCGAGTTTAACTGAAAACTGTAAAGGAAAAATCGCAGAACTAAACCAAAACAACATTAAAACTCAACCAGAATAATAATAAAATTAATATGATAGTTGTAGGGTCTAATATTAAAAAGATATCGAAAAATATTGAAGTTCTTATATTCTTAGGTAACCGTTCAACCCTTTTACTCTATTTTAATCTATTTCACCCAATGTAATTATTTTCATTCACTTCTAGACACAAAAGCACCAAAGTTCAGAAAACATATTAGAAATGAAAATGGAAATCTAACGAGAGAATAAAATAAGAAAACTTGTGAAGATTATAAATTTCCCTGTTAGTCCTGTATTTATAAGTAAATAAAAATCACTTCAAGTCAAATAAGATAGATTTACGTTCGATCGCGATAAGTCGTCAAAAGTGATAAGCTCCTAAGCACCAAAGTGAAATCACTGCAAACGATAACAACAGATCCTATATCAAACTCTTCAATAAATCCAGGCACTTATACTTTATTTAAGCCAATCACCGAACTGCATTAGTTTTACAAGTGCTCCAAGCGACTCTGGATTGCACTAAATCAGATTACATTATCGTTAAGAATACCTTCTTTTAGCCTTGATTTATCTAAACCTGGAATACGGCGTTATTAATTTCACCGTCCCTATTTCACGAATTTTTTAGATCAATTGAATTTCAATGAAATCCAGGAGGATAATGAGAACGGCCAAATGCGAGATACGAGATAAAATCTGTAGTTACCCTTGAGTGCTAGATTGGAAAGTTGTAATTAGCTTTCATTTCGAGATTATAGATCAAACTAAATTTAGCAGAGAATTTTAATTTCTAAATGACAGCATTGATAACGTTTCCTGCATTTTTGCTGTGCTGAGCCAGATGCATGTTATTAATTGCTTAATGAATCTTCCATTTAGATATCTTGTTAAAAAGAACACACCAGAATAAATTAACATTAATACGTTTATTCTCCGAATGGATTCAGTCAGTATAATTAAGTGATTAAGATAAGGATAATGATATTAAAATACTTTAACAATGCCTCTCACTAATTAAAAATTATTTGTTGAAAACTCATTAAACGGAATGGACTAATATTTATTGTATTATTAATATTGGCTTGTAATCTATTATTAATAAACGTAATTGAAATATTTTTGTCGATTTAAACAAAGTGATCACTAGTTGCCAGGAACACAGGCAGACAAAAAAACTCTATGCTATTAGGACCAATTCCAAACCATTCACTTTAATTGATTGTTCTGGTAATCAGTTGCAAGGATTTCTTAACCGAACTCTGCTTAATACTTTAATTCAATTGAAGAAATTGCCGCTTACTTACATGATTTCACCAATCACGAGTAAGTCTATTTCCGTACGTAGAATCCTGTGGGTTTAAATAACTGATTTTAACATAGGAAGTTCTGGTATTAAATACAACGACGTTATCATGGAATAACTAAGAAAAATTGTATTCATTAATGAACAATGATAAATGAAATAATGAATACATTAAGTGGTAAAATATTTTTCACTTTTTTTTCAATTGTCGTTTTTAATAAGAAAAATGAGGACGTTTTATATTATACAACAAAATATCTATTGTTTCTGGACCCTTCAACCGAACGTTCTATTGTTAATAAAGAAAGTGTTTTAGGTTTGAACAGAAACGAAAAGTGAAATAATGATTCGTTTGCTAATAAAGTTAATATTCAACAGAATAAATAAAACTCGTAACAGAAAAAAACGGCGCCGGAGAACATTAAATTTCTAAGAATAATATCCCGAAGTATTCTAAAGCATTCAGGGATTCATAAACAATTTGATACTGTGTGCAAAAAAGTTTGTGGTGTGAAAGAATGAATGAAAAGTATTAGCACCTATACAGGTATACACATGGATAAACGATTTTGTAGACCGCACGTAAATTGAAATTCCCAATGTTTGGGGTAGCGCTAAGAAGATTGAGTGTTTACTTAGATTTAAGAATTGCTTGCAAATGGAGTGTGCATTTGAATTAATTTTAATAGTTCTGGACATACATGCAACGAGGGAGGACAGTCAAGATTTCGAGATTTACAGTTTGTAAATCTACACAATAAATACCTACGATGAAAAAGGGGAAGTTGAAATAGAAGCGAGAAGAACGTAACACTGATTTGCATAAACTACTTTAAATTACCGATAAATGCGTCTCAAATGCCGAATAATTTTTTCATCTTTTGACCGAAATACTGTTTGCGTGGAAATGGAAAGGGGGAACAAAGAAACGTCGAAGTAGTAAAACAAGTTATAACGCGGAAAGTGTCGTTGCGCAGCGATCCATGAAAACAGAATCGGAGAAAGTGGAATATCACGGACTATGTGAATTTCGCGGATGAGAAACAAACGTTATCGCCTATTTGCTTTCTGCGGTACCTCAGTGTTTCCCGCTTGAGTTGTTCCACTGACCTCCCTTGTATCTCATACCTGAATGAGATCAACGCGATCTCTTTCTTTCAAGGGATTTGAGAACGTCCAAAATTCGAAATTAATTCTTACGCAGTTATTTACATTTAACTAACAATACACTACAAGCATTTATTATAATTAATTAATGAATCATGAATTAATCAATATTTTAAAATATATGAACGTGCAAAAGGGGCAGTTGCCGCCCCCCTGGCTTTTTGAGAAAAATTCGCTTATTTTTCAAAACTGATCTTTATTAAGTTCATACTAAAGACGGGAACATAAAAGGGGTAAAAAAGCTAGAGGGGTATATTTTTCTTTACCAGCATCCCAAAGTTGCCGTCCTCACCTGGAAAGAAGTTTCAGTCCGCCATTGCGCGGAAGCCTGAGATAGAATACATATTAAAATGACGACACGTATCACGACATTTACTTTCTCACTCGTTTTTCAAAGTGAAAAATTATGCCCGACGCACGGAAACGCGAAATAGGCAATTAAAGTAAGCTACGAGATCGAATATAGAAAAAAATCCTCTTTTATAAAATATTCAAGAACTTACCATAATTACTGTTTGCGAAAGAAAGTGATCATCGTAATTGCACGGAACGCTACGCGAAAGCTTGACGTCGTATATACGCACATATTCATAATTCCTCCATTTTTCTATGTTAAACTTGATATATGAACACACGTAACGATAATATAATTTTCTTTCTCGCAGGGATATACAGAGAGAACGTAACGGGTGGAATATAGCGCAGAAGCAATGTGGTCTGAACAAGTAAGTATAATGTTCTATGAAAAATTTCGCCCACGTTATTCGAAATACTGATGTCCCTTTCGTGTCTTTACGGCATATACATTTTCACTATTGCACACTATTCATTTTTCGAGAATAGAATTCTCGAATGGCTATATTCCACAGTCTACGCCAAGTGACAATGGAAGCTCAGAACCTGGATAAATTTTATGACGAGAATAAAGTACACTTACCACATGTTGCACGCAGTTTCAACGGCCCCTGCATTTTTTCACTGAAAAGTTCCACGTTAGGTCTGATTCCGATCCATTGTAATCATTGCAAGCTCACTGACTACCAAAAAAAGCAGGATCATTACCACCGCACCATACGCGGGAAACCGTTAACGGACAATGGAGTTTATTCGATGGCCATGAAATTGCTCACACATTCAATGAGAGCTGGTTCGAATATATCGATACCGTTGTTTAGAATTTTACGAAAAAGAGTTAAAATAACTTGGATATTAATGTTTCATAATTGATTACTGTAAGTTTTCAAGAATTTCGAAACAAATAAGACAGCTTGAAGATAATTTATTTCGATAAAGTATAATGATGTCCCTAACAGAATGAATAGGCCCATTGCCCAATTATAATCCACGGCGTAACCAATCACGTTACGAGTAATTTGGCAGCGACCAATGGCATGCATCTTCCCCAATATTTTACTCGGAGCTAAGTAGTCTATTATACGTATTGTCAACGGTATTACTGCCGCACGAATGGCTAGAGGATAACTTTTCAATTTGAAGTGATTCTGCCCGTTTCGAAAATGACAGACAGCGTGAAAAAGCGACAAGGATCGAGACACAATAAAGGACGAACTGTCACGTAAGGCGTTAAATTTCCGTAAAAGCGATAAACGTCTTAACCTATTTTGCCGGCTGCATCATAAAGAATAATTCGAACTGACAACATTCGCTGTGGTTCTTCTGGGGGCAGACGCTGTCGTGTTTTGTTCTGCTATTCAGAATATTCTATCGTCCCTGATCTGTATTTCTAAAATTTCCATCTGATGCACGAAAGGCAAACCTGTTGCGTTTTAGTGGTTTGTTGTTACAGTGTCTTGTGTAAATATCGACTGCTTTGTGCTTTGTCGTTAGTGGATTCTTGCGTTTCTTGTTTCAAATTTATCGTAGCTGTAACGTGGCTCTCAACTTTGGAATATGGGCAAGTGTCATGGCTAGTTTCTTTCATATTGAGTAGAATGTTTTTCACCAATCGTGGAGATAATACGCGCGTGAATTTGACGCGTAAGGTGTTAGAGAGGTTAAAAGTACCGGCAGATGGTTAAAAGATTTTACAGGTTTAAGCTACGGTTAATATTGTTTAAGGAATATACTTCGATAAATAAAAGACAGTGTTTCTCAAGCAAGTTTCGTTGACCATTATCGATATTTTGAAATAGTTTCGAATGTTTCGAAGGTAACTTTAAGTATTCGTAAAATTCTTCGGAAATTGTACTTTTGATAAATAATTACTTAGCTTTTCCTTCCATAGGAACAGTAGCACGCTAACGAAGTTGTCATTAATAATTTCTAATTTCTTACAATAATGATAATTGAAGGAAAGTGTACTTGCACGCAACAGATTGTTCCAAGGATTGATTTTTTAAAAAATAAAGAAGCATTTGTTACATTCTTCAAGATATTGTTCAAATTAAAGCTAATTTGTAGAAATATATTTTCTGATTTTTTCGTGGTCGGAGACGTGGTGTTTATTAAATACTTCGAACGCTTTATCGAATAGGTTATTGTATATATAATTTACTGGAATTTTTTAGAACAACCTTTACTTCGTGCGGTCGAAAAAAATTGAAATAATTCTTACAATGAATTATGTTGTCAATGTTTATAAATAGAAACATGAGCAGAAATAATCTACTCGGTGATCTGTGCTTCATGTTCACTCATAATATTACCTTTTGAAAAAATAAATTCATACCAAAAATAAGTATTCAAGATAATATTTTAAGTGATCATAATATGCGTATTAACCTGCGTTTGTGGCAAATATCGTTTCTTTCGAAAACAAAACCATGAAGAAACTCATCTTATTCCTCATTTTCGACCTATTTTTCTATACATATAGAATCATCAGCACCTCATCAACAATTACAAACAGTGACGCGCATAGCGCCCACGACCCATAAGATATTTTTCACATTTTTGACGAATTGGATTCGAACCCTACCCGTAAATCCTCTTCAACTTCTGTTTACAGCGAATCTTACAGGAACGCTCTACAGGCGTTCATCGACCGCAGACGGTTCCCCGAGGACACGGAGACAGAAGCGCCGTGTAGTCCAGATAAATCGAGGGCTGATCTCTTGGCCAAAACCAATAACAGTAAACGCGACAACGAACGGAAATCGCAAGAATCGAAGCCGACCTTGCCAGGTGTGCCGCACATACCAGCTTCAGAGATCTTCGAAATCGGATGGGTAGCTGGCACGGAGGATCGATACGTCGAGCTGATCTTTGCCGAATGGCAAAACACCAGAGTCTCTCTGAAGAGGCACACGCACCCAGAATGCAAGGACGTCGTGAAAGCTGATTTGGATGTGCTTTCGTAAGTATTTAATATCGAAGAACCTATGCTATACGTACAGTACTGAAAATATTTATTGCGTCACTCGAACATTTAGCGTGTAGCTACTCACTCCCACCTCATTTAGTATTAGTGCTTGGAAAGTACTCTTGCGCGATTGTTGAATAAGTAGGTATACAGTCCACCATATCTTGGTTAAAATGAGTTGAATACTATTTTTATCAATTTTTTAATTGTGAAGATTGTTTCATAGGACATAAATTTGGGCGTGATGCAATAAATATTCCCAGTATAATACGCAATCGTTATAAGCTCGTCTGTACCACGCGTTTACAGCCCGGCGACTATCCCCACGATTTTTGGAATCCTTCGGACGAGAATGAGCTCTTGCTCGCTCTTGGGGTTTCTCACTCGCGCCATTGGCCGCGCGGAATAGTGATGACAACGCGCCGTAGACTCGCCGCCAGCCCCGATCGTCGGGCTTATAACGAGTGGGTTGTGTACTGTATATGCACAGCAGTTGTTTTCTTGTTCTTTGATTATTTAATAATAATTATCATATTTAAGTAATAGGATTGCCAAGTAGTTCCGTATATTTTTAACTAGCTTTACTATTCAACTTCGCCCGAAATTTAGATTTTGATTTTATAAAAAAAATTGTTTAGTATTTTTTAAAATGGTCACATTTATTTGGATTAGTCAGGCATAATGAGCTGAGGCACATTTCGCGATCCCAGAGTTTATCGTTCGAACGTTTTTAAGCGACAGACAAACACACAAACATATACTTAGAAGCTTTCTGCTTTATATATTAAGATATTCTGAGGAATAATTAAAAATATATACTATGGAATCTTCACCATTTAGCGAAACTTAAATTGTCGTGTAATATCAAACGATGTAATGTAATTACAAAATTAAATAATCCTACTTTCCTTTTTCGATAATGTCAGTTGCAATACAAAACCAATTTCTACCGGTCTTCTTTATTTTTCTTTTTTATTTATACATTGCGGTTTTGTTCTCTTATTCATCAGTGAAATTCGACATCCGAATGTGTTACTGTTGATGGCCACAACGCACACGGACGATCATGGATTAGTGTCTATCTTAGAGTCCGTCGATTGCACCCTCTACCACTACATACACGACCAGGGTGAACGAATACCTATACAGGGTATCGCGAGATGCGGGGGAAGACTGTCAGATGCCTTAAGGCATTCTCACATGCGCGGGTACGTGCACACTGCCATTAGCTCGCATTGCGTCTATCTGGCTTCTAACGGTATCGTGAAACTCGGTGGATGGGAGCTGGCCATGAACATCAATAATGTAAGTAAATAAATTTATATTCTCCATTCATCTATTATTCGCTCATCCCATAAGTAACGCGATATCATTGGGACACACACAAGTAGTCGCAATGCGAGAAATGTGAACGATTCTTAACAGTTTGAACGATCTTCTCAGTTCACAGAGGGTTCTGACGACACTCGAGACTTGAAGTGTTAAGAAATAGAGATAAGGGAGAGCGTGGGAGGCTTGAATAGTACTTTCCTCTCGTACTTCCTGAGGTTTTAAGTTGTGTATATTTGAGGATGCTTCGTCCCGATGTTAGTTTTGAAATAATGCAATTCAGAGAGCTGTGAACTGTTTCTTATTTAGGGAGCCTCACAATCGGACGCTTTAAAGTTGATCTGTTTCGTATTTAGAACATGACTTGAAATTCGAAAGTTAATAAGAATAATTCTGTGTTTAACCAGACATTAACTTACAAATCTCTGGAACGATTCTCCTGGAGAATAACGTGTTTCAATTATCCGTGCCATAAGCCTTGCGTTTGAACGACCCTAACACACTTTATAATAGGTAATAACTTCTATATTCCATGGGACAGGGTATATTTTCTGCGGTTGCAGCCTTGATTTGGGCTGTACGGTACTCGGGTTTTACCATGACTAATCCATTGTCTGCGGTGTTTACATTCAACTTGGCTGGCCTGTTAAACAGCACACTATAGAACAGCTGTTTCTCATTCTCCATAGCAATTTAAGCCAGAGATGAATAGGGGCGCATCGCGGCCATTTTATTGCTTTATTGCACAGTCCTTAGGAAAATCGGATTACTTATGGGATGCTCTAATTTATATGCATGCTTTGCCTTAGTAAATGGTGGCTTTAACTGAGTAACGCTAATTGTTAATTAAAACGGTCATCTACATCATTTGAGAATACCTGCCGCGAAGATGATAAAGAAAAACTGATGTTATTGATTATTTCATCACTCTCCTAATCCCACCAGCCCTCATCAGTTAAGTTTAGAATTGAAAAAAAAAATTATCAAGCTGCAACACATTCGTAGAAAGAAAACTTTGAGTTAATTAAAATCGCAAGTTATTAATTACCGAACTCAGTGACATTCATTAGAAAATTAAATAGTTAATTTTGCGGAGGACGCAAGTCGTTACATCATCATTCACTAACAATAAGTACAACCCATGGATGTTTAGTGTCAAAACGTCAGTTCTCGTGACACTAATGATACAAGCAATATGTTAAAGAAAAATCGTCGAGCGATCGATTTCTCTCGTCAATCCCCTGATTCTTTTTCAATCGAGATTCTCTTCCGCGGTACTACTTAAACAGCTCAGTTTACTCTAATAAAATACATCCGCCAATAGGATGTTGACTTCGTACATACACTTTCGTTTACGAGAGCAATACCACATTCTCGTAATTATTGATAAGTCATTGATCCCATATCCACCGGTGTACGAGTGAACCGTCGCGTTACACCCTTTCAAATTCAACGAACAAATTGATTAACTCGCGAAAAAGATTGTGGGCATCGATCGTACGCTGAGTAGAATTTATTAATGGAGGACTAAAGAGATCAGTGCATGCGTTTTACACTATTAGACCGTTTACTAGGGTGTGTGGCAGAGATACACCTTTTTCATGCGTACTTGGAAATTCATTGACGCAGACGTTCGTAAACCATTGCCAATAAATTACTATTACTATGCATAATCTAGGCCAACTTTCACGAGCCTCGCGAATACAGCCTCGTCATAGCGATTATTAGATCTTATAAAACTTTTGCAAGTACGTTGGCGCACCTTGTAAAAAGGATGTGGTCATAAGAAGATAGTTCGTTCCTGAACGATGCAATATTTCTAGTACTTACCAATTTCCTCTGCGTGAGTTTAGAAAATAGCTATAGACTGGCATAATTCCTAGAATCCTTGAGTCATAGAAAAGGAAACTTTTCTTCCTGTACTTACACCTATACTCTGTTTACTATAATCAAAGAAGTTTGAAGAAAATCAATATTTTGAAACTTAGGAAAAATTCTGTGGTATTAAAAAGAGAGGAGTTTTTTTATTATTTCAAAGCAGATATTTAGTTCGTCTTCAAAATATAAGATACTCTGATGATTTTGAGCAATGTGTATATACGTATGTAGGTATGTGAGTAGCTGAAATCGAGTGGATATAACGTCATATCCGTTTCTCCGTTGGCGCACCCAACGGTACTTCGCAGCAGGAAATTGTCAGCGTTGTTTCTCACAAAATGTTCATTTTTGAATGAATTCGCTGTGCCGTGACGGTCTTAATTACATTCACCGACTGAAGCGTGAATATCCACGTGAATCCTGGACAATAGACCGCCAAGTCTGTCGTCCGCATTATTTTCGGGCAGACATGTCAGCGCGAAAGCACGTCAATTGTTCTTTGTATTTAACCATCTCTTTGCCAAACATGCAACTTGTGCTAATTCTATTGTAACCAATCTTTCTTACATCATATTCGCATAGTTTTTGTGGGGTTTATTACGTTGCAAATAAATTCTTCGAGATATGCTTGGACAATTTGGTGGAAGCTCACAGTGAAAGTGAAAATATTGCTATGTCACATGTCAAGTCACTTCAAAAGTCTTTGCGTATTTCGTAGATAGAAGTACCTACTAATTTTAAAAATTGATGACTAAATTTATTTGTTTGAATGTCTTTTTCGCAATGAAGTTCATAGAAACATACGGGCGCAGAGTTGGTCATTATTCGAATGAATCTTTATTTGAATGATCTCAAATAAGAATAATCTTTTATTTGAATAAATTTTTATTCGAATCTGCCTGGTACATAATATTTTTATCAGCCTCGGTACATGCTTATTTGCTCAGCTCATTCAGAAACGTTGACTCCCAAGTAGTTTAAGCAGTGTACATTAATATAGACAAAAAGTCACCACTGTAGTTTGTTCGAGCTAACACGCACGAGGCATAAAGGAGGCTGCAATTAACGAATGGTGAGAAATAACTTGTCTAGCGTGCGCGAAAATGATCGAGAGTGAATTCTGTGAAGTTTACACGATCTTCTATGGGCTTTCACACTCAGTTCTCACGATTTTTTTCACAGACGCGATTAGTGCTGCAATAGGCAGTAACATCCTGAACATACTGTTTTAACTTTGCCTAATATTGAACTCCGAATCCAGTGACAATATAATTCGGTCAGATCTTGAAAGATTCTCTGAAAATATGAATATACATTTGTATAATTATAACGTATAGGTTTACAACACTTTCTTACTTTCCTCTAAATTCTTATATCTGTTTATTTATCTTTTATTGCTTTCTTTACTCGTTATACCTACTTTATTTCACAGTGACTCTCAGATTTGTTCGCTAACAATAAGAGTGCGGCTTATTTAAGATAATACGAGCATCTAAAAATTATGTGCTAGTGCAACTCTATTAGATATATTACTATATTAATCAATCGAAGGTGGCTATCATATTCTTTCTGACAAATTCTTCCTCTTTTTCTTTTTAAACAATGTGGAAGTAAGAGTAACTAATATCTCAATATTGCGTAGAATGAATAAGAAAACTTTTTTAATACAGAATATTTTTAATATTCTCTTAATGAAAGGGGTAGAGATAATGATTTATATTGGAGTATAATAACCAGATAGAATTAAAGACTTACTATTGGGTGGCTACCTACCGATGACCTCCCATAATAAACTCTTTTTCTCCCAACTCCTTTCTTTTAACTCTTCCTGCAATCAGTAGAAACCTCACCACTACTTTATAACTCTTATACTGTATACCCTTCCAGGGTCGTAATTTCTACAATTACATAGCTATTATTCTAAAGCACGTGAACAGGCCTGGCTCGAGCTTTTTTTGCACCCTAGGCGAACTTGCTAAATCGCGCCCTTTATTTATAATACATTTATTCGAGCTTCTTGACGACCTTACTCTAATTTTTTATTCGTAGCTTACGACATTTATAGTATTTTATTTTAAACGTTATTTTAAAAAATGCCAACAGTGAGAATACCATTTCGCGTCCCTTGCCAACTACGGTCGCCTAATTTTGCCTACAGGAACGAGCCAGGCCTGCACGCGAACAAATCTATCAGTCACTGTGCTTTTTTGTTTACCTTCGTTTCTCACGACCTTTTATTTCGTAACTTCACTATAGCCAAAGCCAGACAGGGAATACCAGGAACGCTTGCGAACCGAGATTTTCCGTTGGCAAGCGCCAGAGCTTTTTCACAGTCACGAACCAAGAAAAGAGAGCGATGTGTACGGGCTTGCCATGTTGATTTGGGAAATGTGTACAAGTAAGTGTTCAATTCGATTCGTTCGTCGGTCCACAGATATGCGTGTTTCAAAATTTCTCGGCGGCGCCTGAAATCCGCTTAAAGATCCCGAACGAGGCATTGAAGTATTCGAGGAATCCGATTTCTTCATCTGAACCTGAACTATTGCGAGATTAACTTGTAAACTAGAAACTACGCCGGGATCTCGGCATTATAAAGAAAAACGAATGAAACAGGTTTAGAACCGATAAGGAAACGGACTTGCATTCGCTGAGACTTCGATTGATTCGAAGGGTGGCAGATTTTTCTGGTTGTTGACTAACAGACTTGTGCACGTGTTAAACAGAATTCTATAACTACTTTGATTTAATAAATCTTTAGGACTGTTGCTAAAAATATGGGATTTATGGTGCCCATTTTTCAATGATTATTCGTACGTTAGTTGCTGAAATTTTTGTGTCGATATTATCATCCCTTATTGTACGAAAGTAATACATAATTTTATGTGTTACGTCCTATTGACATGTTTCTTAAAAGCATTCAGCTTGGAGGGAACTAATTGTAAGAAGAAAAGTCTAAAATCTAAGAAATCTTTATTTAGTTCACTTTATTCTATTATATTCCACAGTAGCACGCGTTTATTTTTTCATTACATGCTGTATTTTATTTTATATTGCGCTCAATCTTTACACGTCTGCACACGTTACAAGCTACAAACAGAAATTCTTCAAATCAACTTACTAATATTCTTTTTTTTCTTTGAACAAAAAACTGTACGTGGGAAACAATGACACTGAAATCGATTCAAAGATATAAAAATTTTAACGTTCGAAGTAATTTCTTAGATAAAATGGCTGCCCAGGAAGCTCTAATATTCCAATATTTCTGTACGCTTATCTGCCTTCACACTGTAAGTCTAGTTGCGTAAAAGATGCGATAGTGCAAATTGTAGGCAAATTGTTATACACACACACTATACGACAACGTTAGGACAATGCGATAACTAACGCACACGAATCCATAGAATCGCGAATGTCGCGTAAAAATGATTTCTGATCGATGAATAGTGCACGTACCATGGAGCGGATACACCAGAACAGACGTGGAGAGACAGTACGTACACTGGAAACGTGGTGTCATGATGGATTTGTACAACTTCCCGCCTTTGCTTAACAACTTACTAGAGGCTGGACTGCAACTCGATATTGATAAAAGGACGCTGGACATGAACAGAATGCGACGATTCCTGCAAACACTGGAGGTTTGTCACTTTTTCTCTCTCTCGGCAGAAACTAAAACTAAATTAGCAAAACGACGAACTCGTCAGTCCGGGGGAATAATTACATACCTATTGATGCGACGGATTTCATCAGATTAATCTAATTATCAAATTATCGCCCGGTACAGTGCAACAGCCATTTTCAAAAAAATTATGATTTTATCCAAATACTATATTCTTGTTCTGCACTACTACACTTAACCCGATTTAATAAACAACCTCTTCATTTTCCCCAAAAATGGGCCCCTCAGAACGTTTGCCACCTGGGCCTTTTCCCTCAAATTCGCCACTGACTCGGTGCTCGATATTGCATCGCAATGATTATACTCAATAACTCTTTTCTTAATTTTTCAATGATAGCTGCCCCCCGGAAAGAATCTTACTTCTTCTTTTCGCGAAACTTTATCTGCGTTTACATTTGAAACGCACTGTACTAACTCTAACACGCTCTATCCAGATGCAATACGAAGACGAGGAGCCTGTATACATCGATCAGTACGCGAACAACAATAACGGGATCGGTAGCACTTACATTTTGCCCGCGAAGTCCCCCACGGGGTTGCCGAAAAGTAAGGGTTCGAGGCTGACAAAAAGCGCCTCGGCCAAGCAACTGTACTCCGCGAAAGCTCCCGAATCCCCCACGAGGCAGTACATGTTTCCAAAGAAGCTGGTCTCCAAGCAAAACGGGAATTTGAAAACCGCCGCTCATATCGAGCAGATCAACTTCCTTGCTGAGGACGTGAAGCGCGGTAACAAAGAGGACGTGCAGAAAAACACGAACGCGCTCTGCAACATACACAACAATTATAAGAAAAGTCACTATCCGAATTGTAACGTAGACGTTTCGGATACCATCCGCACGGAGGAGTGTAATTCAGAGGACGCCCTGCAACCATGGAACAGCACTTATAAGAGAGTCAGAGCGCCGCAGGAAGCAGAGTCCAGGTCCAATTCAGTGTATTCCTCCCCGTTGTTGGACTCCACCGACGAAGACTCGTACAAGGACGCGAGGACCAATTTGAAACAGCTGAAGAAAGTGCTGGCGAATAGAAGGGAACACTTCTTTTACGGAAGTGACTCGTCACCCGAGTCTGCAGACATTGGTATGTAATATAGTGACGTATAATTGGCGGGCATACACTTACGTGTGACGCAGATTTTAATTTAAGAACTTGGAGTGTACTCGTGGGGAGCTGACAATGTTGCTGAAATTATTAGTCCAGAAATTTAGAATTTCGATTTATATGCTAGAGGAAAGAATTTGTATCTTTTCAAAAAATTTGCGAACGGAGCAAAAATAGTCAAACTCCATTTTCTTTTCAAGTAGATTTAATGACATCCGCTCATTTTGTGTAAACTGATGTTGCAAGGTGATTTAATTTATAATAGGTATATATTTATTGGATTATAGTTTTTATAGAGTATTCATTTTGGAGTTAAGTTCATATTTAGTAAACTATCGCTTAGCAGTGATTCAGGTAATAGCAGTTCAAAATTTTAATTTTTAGGACACGCAAATGTATGCCGCCGCTTTGTGTATTCTGTATTTGATCATTTTAATTCTTTTTTATTGTTGATCTGCGGTAGAATTCAGGGCCACCCAGTAATAGTTCTCGTGATTATTTTAAATTACAAGACTCATATTTTTCATTTATTCTTGTGAAATTGCTTTTGGTGATGCATACTTCGAAGAGGTGAAAAATTTTCTAAAGAAATCGACACGGAAGCGTTTTAATTGTATACCTTAGAAGTCTTACTAATTAAATTTTTTTCTCTGGCTCCCACAGTTTTAAGATAAGATTTAAGATAATAATACCTTACTCGTTACTGGGCCACCTTGTGTGTGATAAAACTAAAGTAAAAGAACACCTAACCGTTGAAAATCTTAATTAGTGTAACGTTTCTTGTTTTAATGTGCGTATCATATTAGGTCGAAAAGCGAAAACCAAAATACTCACCCAGGCAAAGAGCAAAGACTACGAGCCACATAAGCCAGCTAGTCACAAAACTAGCTTGGAACCAAAGTATAGTAAATCCCCTGGGCAGTATGATCCATCTTGTATGAAATCGTCGATTCAACAACGTTGTAAGGTATGATTGAATTATTTTTTATAAACAACGTCAAATGCCATGTCTTCTTTTTTATCATAGACATCTTATGCACACGCGCCCGAGGGCATTAAAGAGGCGATAATACAACCACGAGTATTAAACTCCGATACTCAAAGTTTTTTCGAGACCTCTTTATGGAGAAAGGAAAAATTAATTTGTCTGTCAAAAATGAGGAAATCGTTTGGCAACGAAACTGTAAGAACTTGTTTCTCTAATAAATTATAGACTCGCAGTATTAATACTATTGATAAATAATATGTAGCGTACATTTGTATATAATTAGAAGAAGGAAAGTAATAATCCAGATTATAAATTCTCCCATTACAGGCACATTATTTTACACAGCATACTGACGATAACGATACCGTTTCTACTGCCACTTTTAGCAAAGATCAAACGACAGAAACAAACTCCCTGAAAAGCAACGTTACGTACATTGTTACTAAAAAACCGAAAGGTAACAGATTATAACAAATTCAGATTATTATTTAAGTGTTTCAAAAGAATCATTTTTTAATATGCTAATTCTAATTGAATTATAATTCTTAAGATATAGTTTGTACTTTTCTACAACTCCGTAACTATTGTCTAATAATAAATTCTCCCCCCCCCCCCAAAAAAAAACAATTAGCTCCAGAAACGGAAACCAGCCAAGGAGGGGTAACGGAAGTCTCTGGAAACTTAAGTGACTCGATGGGAACCAATAACCCGCACAGCAAACCTTTGCAAGTCTTGAAAGATGCCTTGGATCGAGCGACGAAAATTGTACGCCCCATCACACCAAGCTCCGACGAATCCTGCCTTTCCCCCACATTCAAGACTTACACTAATTTCGAAGTTACCATGGATGATAGTCACGCTTCTAAGTCCATGTTCGAAGACTTGTACGATTTGCAGACTAACGAGAGCGAGGAAATCAAGAGTATCGAGAGGTCGACAACAAGGAGCGAAACGTTTCTAATCAACGATAATGATATCGACACTACGATAAACAGCAACGACACCGTGAACGTCGCTAGTTACGAAAAGCCCACAACTTCGTACGATACGTTCACCAGGAATTTCGTTTGCGAATCCATTGCTGAAGTGTCGAGCGAATTGAATATTTCGTGCAACGAGACAAAATCAGATAAGAAGGACGAATCGTTTAGCAATAAAAACGCCACTGTTGAAGAAGGGGGGGATTCGTCGAGACGTGTACAAAATGCCGCGGCCGACAAATGTGACGTCCAAGCCACGGCACAAACTACAGAAGTGGAAACGAAACGTACGATACCGAACTTTAATCTAATGTTTCTAAATGACCCTTCGAAACTGAAGGATTGCAAATCGTGTCATCAAAGTACTTTGCCAAGGCGACGTTCTTTACCAGCGGCATTGAGCCAGTTAAGGGGAATTAATAACTCGGCTTTAGGGAAGTTGCCTATACGCAGAGGGGTAAGAATATTGTTTCCTCTGGGCTACTCTTACGTTAGTGAGATGTATTGTAGTCCTTTTTATGAAAATTAAAAAAGAGATTTAATAAGGAAAAATGCTTAAAGCTGGGAATCCACCTGGAAGCTAAGCTAAGCTAAGCCATACTATGGATTCCCGGCTTAATTGGTAAAAATTCCTATCTGTACATATTTATAAATTATTTTAACTGCTAATATGTTACGATTAATTTATACATTCTGGAAAAAAATGCTGAAGCTTTTCGTTGTATCTGTAATATTGTTGCAGGATGTACCAGACAGCACCGTGGAGGACTTATACATAGACGATGAATTCGGCGATGATTTAAACGTTAATATGGTTTTGTTAGATGAAGATTTATCGATTGACGATGATTTCTTGCCCGAAATATCGGAACTATAAGAGACTATAAAATAATAGTTATAGTTTGGATTATTCAGATACTACCAATAATTTATTGAATTTTACTATTAAAAGATACAAGAGATATTACATTAGTTACCGAGCTCCAGTACGATTGTAATTAATCAGTATGGAAGGATAAACGGCCGCAGATATTTTGTTTGATTTCCAAAAATATTCATGTATTTTGCAATTTGACTTACATTTTGTATGTCAATTAGTATACGGTCGTAGTAGTTTTATTTTATGGAAAATATATGATCGATTGTTGTAGAATACGTCTATGATTTGAAATACAGTAACATTTTCGTGGAAAACTGAAATGTAAATAACAAGTAATAACATTTATATGAAAAATACAACATGATAAAAATAAACGTTTTTTTTTAATATTACTTTGTAATTAGAATAGATTTACATACATACATTCATACATACGTTAAACGAAACAACCTAATTAGTAGATACAGTAATTAGTGTCCCAAATGCAATGTATTGGAAATATAACAAAAAAAAGTAGATAGTACTGTCGAAATGAAAGAACTATTGCACAAAAGGGATTTAGTACTGCCTGCACCATAATCGCTAGAATTTGTATGGGATATTAAATAGAATTTTAATATTCATGTTTGATTCTTATCAGAAGCTTTTAAAATACTAATAACAATTAAATCGCTAGGCCGAACACAGAAACAATACAATACATTGTTTTATTTTCCCAACGCACTGTGCAACTACCGTCGGTAGCGTTGTCCCAAAAACAAGAGCTCGCAGTGTGTAGTCCAGCACCATTCTTTTGCATAATGGTACAAGTGACTGGAAAAATATTTAACGATGTTCAATAAAATATTATTAAGAGATTATTAAAAACTCACCTATATATTTGTAGGGTTTTTGTAATTTCGTGAGGTTCCCTAAGCATCCTTCAACAACATTCGATGTCCATTGGTTTACTTTATTATGTTGATAAGCATTTCCACCAATAGACACTTCGATCGCTTCCTTAATGATTTTGCTCACATCGTCGACCACAAATTGGGTCTAAAAATAATGGAATGAAACGTAGGTTACATTATAGTCAATGTATTGATTTCTCAACTAAACATAAATGACGATACAATTCAGCAACTAACAGTAATATTTTTTAATAAACAGAAACTATGCTTGCCGAATAAATAGGCGAAATCTGTAAAACAGATCACGTATTTTCTGTATTTTGACAGTTCAAATATGGTAAACAAACCCTGTCCAAATAAATGGTAACTAACCTCTTCCTGCATATCTTCCATCATTTTGGCAAATTTTCAATAAATCCCACGTCGACGAATTACCTGTCCACACAAACCGAAAAATGATTAATCCCTTCAATCGAAATGCAATTGATTGACATCGTTAATGTTGAGTGATATATCATTTTCGCCGATAATGCATTGTTACGAGTGAAAAACGATATAACTTATAAACGCGGGTCCTACGAATTTCTAATAAGTACCTTACGTATTCCTGCACATGAAAATACCGGCACCATAAAATTACACCATATTTCTCATACTTAACATGTAACTCAACACAGTGCCTCTGACAAGAGCGACAGTTTCGTTGGGAGTGGGACACCCGTAAGTGCAAGTGAGGCCGTCGCGGCGCTCTTTTCGCTCATCCTGAAAACATCGGTCGCAATCGTCCAACATGTCACGAATCAACCAACTTTACAATGCCACCATTAATGATAGTTGACATTCGTATTGGGTGCTTAAAGTTACGTTCAAAGGTTTAGTATCATTTAAGTATTGTAAGAACAAACACCTACAGTACATAATTATTTACTTCACACTTAGGGGACATGTTAAATGCCGGTGAATTTTTACCAACGTAAATTTTCACTATTGTTATTTTATCATTATCCTACAATTATTTTATTGTACTATACGCTATTTCCATATAAAGAAACCTTTTTAAAGTAACTTTCCGACTTGAATTCTCTAAACATGATGTCATTGCGATCTGCAATCTTTGACCGTTTGAATCAACGCGGTATAACAATCAGGGCCTCCGGAACAGTGGCGGATTTAAGAAAAAAGGCCCCGGTGGCAAACGTTCTGAGGGGCCCATTTTTTCGGGAAAATGAGGAGTTTACTAAAAGGGGGTAAGCGTACCTACAGAAAAGTATAGAAAAATTTTAATGCTTGGATAAAATCATTCTTTTTTTTTAAGACAGGGCTCCTAGGGGGTCTTTCTGAGCAGGAGCCAGATGGCAACTGCTCATCGGCCGCCGTGTTAAATAAGGGCGCCAACCGAATGGTCCGCAAAAAATTTATATCGCACGTTAAGTAATAAAGGAATCCAACTGCCATGTAAACAAAATGCCAATACAATTCTTTTTTTATTGTACTCCGTAAAAGCAAAACATATTAAATAGAAAACAGGTACAAAAATTTGGGGGCGCAAAAATCTTCTTGCATAAGAGCGCCAACGCCGCTGACCACCTCGCGCCGACCCTGATAACAGTGGACTCGTGTGTATCAAGTGCATGTATGGTATACTATATACATACCATTAGAAACATGTCACGTGTACGATACCCTTCTGCTAAATTGTTATCAAACAATTTAGAAAATTATTGAGGCTGTTCCTTACAACGAACTATAAATTAGATTTATATATGCTTCATTCTCAACCGATCCAAATGACTACTGCCTAATGACAGCATCGAGGCTAACAGATAATAGAGTATCGACGTGAATCTCATATGGAAGGGAATAACATCAGCGCAAAAGCATTGGAAGATTTATATAATAAAGGCGCATTAATGTGAGAAGTAGTAGGAAATAATTTTCCACAAAAATGTTGCGTCAGTGTACCACTGGCATCGTACCTAAACAAATCTCAGAATGCAGAATACTTCGAAATAAATTACACGTGAACATTGCACGACCGTACTACAGCAACAACAATGTCACTACGACTTTAGTCCAAGATTTGCGTAAACGACAAAGTCTTCTCGAAGTAAAGCGCGAACACGAAGAGAAAAACCCTGTTAAAAGACAAATCCGTAAAAATAACCTGTTCTTTTCCTCAACAGACGCACCTGAAGTGTATAACTTTCTTACATTCAATCTGAAGGAATGGTGGGAGCACAAAAAACGCCAATACAGAAGGTTTGTTCAGAGAGAGAATTACAGGAACTATGTGAATTTGGGCCCCGATTTGGCGTCGGCTCAGTTCGTCTTAAGGTCCGGTGGTAGAGTAAGATTTAAAGGCACCGATGAGTGGCTAGAATGGACTAAGACTAAAGGGAAGAAAATGCCCGCATTGGCAACTTCTTACGATCCACGATTTACTCTGGAAGCGATAGATTTAAAAGGGCACCCTATAGAGTTCGACAATCTCACTAACTTATCAAATCTTTATCACATAAAGTGGCTCAGCCTTAGAGGCTGCAGAACGATCGACGATTGGGCGTTGGATAAATTGTCTTCGGAGTTTCCAACGTTAGAGTATTTCGACATATCAGAATGTATAAATGTAACGGAAAGGGGACTGGAGGCCCTGTACAGAATGCCGAGTCTGAAAAAATTAATTATAACAAATTACAACAATTCGATAGCATTAGAGTTGACTTGTTTTTTATTGGAAGATGTGAATCCGTTCTTACAGTGCGAAATTCGAAAGCCGGAAAAGAAACTTTTGCCAAAGGAGTAATGTACATAGGTAATAAACAGATTTTTCAACGCTGTAGCCCATTTAATGAAATATAAGGTATTATACATAACAAAAGTACAATATTTACACATCGAGTCTCTCTTTCTAACAACTAACTGTTCCTCATCATTTTATTCTTTTCCCTGCGTCGCTTCACGTAATGTAATTCCGCCTTGTTCGAGATCCCGTACGTTTTAATGTTTTCATTGTCGTCCGTCAATTTCACATTCTCGAAGCTCAAGTAATATTTCCTCCAAACGTGCTTCCAACTTATCTTCTTCTTCACCTTCTCCCTCTTCAAAGATAAATTCGTATGACGCTTGACAGCTTTCTTCAGATCCAAGACCGTGGTGTTATGAGGAGGTACCTAAGTCGTAAAGAATCATAATACAGTTTCTATTTCTATTTACGAAAATAAAGATTTCTTCCAGACAACGATTAAACAATAAAGAAAGTTGTTTAAAAGAGCATCACCACAATTCCAAGTTTCGGTAGATCTCCACGATTCAAGTACACAGTTATCGCCTGTCCTTGTGCAACAGCGGTTTGAGCTTTAAGCTCTTCGACCGTAACGTCGGTCGGTAGGCCGGATAGAAGCGGGTCGCTTTCAATTATATTGTCAATTGCTTCTTTTGTTAATTTCATTAGTTCCTCGTGATCGAGTTCCGCGCTCTTATTTACTATTCCTTCTTTTTCCAATGAACCTTTAGCTTCGCTCTCACCTTCGTTCTCGGATTTAGCACCTTTAACGGTACTCTGCATTTCGACCATAGTACTTTACTGTACTGTTACAGAATCGCTGCGGAGAAGCGAAAAATATTAAATAATAACAATAATATTGCGGTGTAGTGTTTCTTGCAACCGCGACACACGTTCGCATTGCCGCGTGTACGTATACACGCGTGTTCGCGCGTATAATCGCCGCTACAAGCATTCAGTCGTCTTCTGCTCCACATCCACGCATGCGCGCACGGTATTTATTAGTGCATTGAGGGCGCGGTTGTCACCGATCAATCTCGGTTGCATTTGTATGTATGCAGTTTATCCTGGAATTTTGTGGGCTCTGGTGTACCCTGCGCACGTATTGTGTTATTTTATGTTAACATTCGTCGAAGCGTGGTGACCGTCGATTGGAATTGCAAGGTTGAACGCACGAAAGTACAGTTCGCGCGGAAGGTGCGCTGAATATCTCCACCGAACGGGTATCGAAACCACAACATCAAGATGACGATCATCACAAAGGCCATTGGCGAGAAGAAGACGGACAAAATGGAACAACCGTTGTTTGTTGAAGTGAATTCAATGGTTAGCACCACTCTGATCCTCACCCTAGCTTTAAAATCACGCGATTTTTAACTTCGTTGAAAATCAAAGGAACCGGATGAACTTGCTGGATATTTCGAGTCTGGCCTCTTTCCCCGTAAATAAACATACGATTCTTCACCCTTGCTACCGGTTGATACGATTGTTTTTAGCGCATTCTGTTTTCCAATGTATTTGTTACTTAACGCGCAGCATTATCTTTTTTTAGTACCGACGTTGATGCGTGTATGGTAAATTATGTGTTGACTTGATAACGGTGCATTACCTATACTCGCTATCGTGTCCTTTTAGTGTTATCACAGCTGTAGATATCCTCGAAGTTGGTTGTAGCAAAATCGTTACTAATGCAAATTTACGTTTATCTAATAAATGATCGAGTGGCAATATTAAATAATTCAAATACTTGCATGGCAAAGGCATTTCAATAAAAATTGAATGATATTAAAATGAACATATATTGTTGGCAGAGTATATCTAGGCTGTGCGACGTTTCGGCGTCCGCTAGTGCGAGCGGGACCGAGGGTTGGCGCTCTTTTATTTCAGTTCCGAAAACATCGGTTCATACAAGCAGCACTCACACAATCTTATGCTATCCTTTCTCGTCAAAGCATACTAATACCTTCCTGGATTCAACCATAGCCTCGTGCGTATCATACGTGTGGACCAATGTTTTTCAAACTGAAATAAACGAGCAAAGATTTTCAGGTTTCCTGCTCCGATTGCTTTGATTTTCGGATATGTTTTAGAGGGCTGAGAAATAATAATACGTGTTTTTTAGTCAAACCTGCCCTCAAAGCAGGTGCGGATTTGTGTATAGGCTAAGTAGGCTCTAGCCTAGGGCGACAAATTTTGGAGCTGGCTAATTTTGAGTGAAAGGAATTGGGAAAGATTTAAATGCAGAAGCTTGAGACCACTTCAAAAACAATTCATTTCTTTTTCATACAGCGAATTAGCAATAATGCATATTTGTCTTGCTATATTGAATTAATTTTGAAATTATCCCAACTATTTTGAATTAAAATATTTGATGATATTTTGGGAAAAGGGTGGCAAACACTTGTTAGCCTAGGGGTGCCAAATCTCCAAATCCACTGCCTCAAAAGTCATAAGAAGAGGTACAAAAGTTCCTTTTGTTACTTTAAAGAATATTATAACATTGCGTGGCAAGTATTTACATCAAGTTTTATTCAACATAATGTTATAATATTCTTTAAACTAACAACAGGAACTTTTGTACCTCTTATGAACTTTGAGGGTTGCTTTCACCCCCTAAAAATGTAAACAGGTAAAAATTAAAAATCATGTGTTTGCTATTTTTCAGTCATCTAAACCAGGGTTGACTAACTGGTGGCCTGTGAGCCACTGAAGGCACCTCCGCCTTGCAGCCACACGGAACGGCTCCCTCCATACCTACCAGACTCAGACGATTGCAGTTGAATTCCTCCTTCTTTCCTTCTCTTTTCGAATGCAATCGGTAGAGTCTGCTGGATATGGAAGGGGCCATTCAGCATGGCAGCATGGCGGAGGTGCCCCCGGTGGCTCGCAGGCTCTAAACCATATCCCAAAACTACAGCAAACGAAGGTGAACACCTGAAAACCTGTCCTTGTCAAAGGCACAAATATAATGCATTAACAGTACAATAACTCGTTTTTAGCGATATTGTTTGTTTACCAATCTATGAAAGTCTTGTTCAAATTTTTCAACGGAACACTGAATATTTTACTCGAACAGTTGCTTTCATAAATAAATATATTTTCTGTAACAGGAAGACGAAAAGACAGACCCAGAAGCACAATGTCCGAAAGTTGATGTCGGAAATCACTACGTTGTTAGAAGCATATGTGTTCGCGTCACTGCTACCTTTTTGCTACTTCTCGTTGCAATAATAATTCTCATAATTGGTATCATTGGCGGTGTATACATATACAGGCAGTACGCCCGAACACAGATGCATAGATTCAGAACAGGATGGTACAGCATTCCATACGACAGTTCGAACAAAATGCCTTATGGCAAAGACGCTGTTAATCGAGTGATGTTAGGTGACCCTGAACTGTTTAAAAGTCTGGCAAGAGCCACGGAACAAGAAGCTTTGTTTGCTGAAAAGGGCGTTGGTAACGAGCCTATACAAGGCACATTTTTCAAAGAACGATTCGAAATTGATTTAGAGAACGAGCATTACGAGAAAATCGATGTCCCTGATTTTCGCGGTGGGCGTCAGGGCCGATTCATACATGATTTTAACATTGTAAGTTGAATAAGTTTCAGTGTCACGAAACGCAATTAATGCGAGCGATTGCGTTAAAGTTTAATCAGACTGCGATATATAATCTGTGAATATTATTACAGAACAAAACTGGTATTATTGATATCGACGGGCAATGCTGTTTTGTTATGCCGCTGAATCGTCAAAGAGTTTTACCACCGCACAATATGTATGATCTTCTCAGAAAAATGTATAATGGTAAATTTCATACATATTTTAAACAACTATACTTGAATTTTTAAGCAAAATTAATGATTAAAATCATTTTTATAGGATACTATGAAGTAGACACAGAGATTGTGAGAGAAACGATGAAAGTAGTTTTACCACCGATCACTGATCTGTCAGTCGTTGGAACGTACATAGCTCACGAGTGTCAAGATCTGCCAACCTACATGTTGACGAAAGTCAATTCGCACGGTGAGTTATTACAGTATTATTACGGTAACACTTGTACGAACATTACAGATTTTGTATGGTATTAATCCCGTTACTTTCGTTTCCACAGTGAGCAAGCGTAGCATATCGAGCGGTGTGTTTGGACAGTTTGCAGGAAAGAATATTATAGAGTTTGATATTTTAATTTAGACGATGTTAACGAGTTTAAACAAAGCTCAGAAAATTAAACAAAAGGAATTTATAATTATTCTAGAATATTTACAAGTAGATCAGTGTATAAAAATTGTACCCCAGCCCGACAAACGTAGGTAAATCCTTCGTAAATTCTGGCAGACAATTGTGATTCTCGCCAGTTACTCGTTCTTTAAAAACGTTCCAATCAACAGCTACGTATTTCTAAATGTACGTTCATTTTCAGGAGATTCGTTAAGTCTTCCCATCATTTCCTATCGTAGCTCTGAATCAGTAAAGCGATAATAAAAATGAAATATGTTAGTTAATTTACGTCTGTTTATCGTATTCACGAGAGTTTAATTCAGTATCGTGCTGTTTGTAAATGTCTCATGCGGCTATGGAACTATATTGTTTTAACGTAAATCATGTGTATCGAAATTAAGTTCCAGTGAAACGCTGATGGTGCTTATTCGTAAGGTAGAACCGCATATCCTTCTGTTTATTTACCTTACATGCTTAAATTCTTTAATCATTGCAATTCTAGTACAGTAATATAAATAATTCGTGTTGAAGTCGTTGTACACTTGCTGCATAATCGCACGATTCAACGATTAAAAATTGTACAAACTAGCAGCGATGTTGTTTTGTCAATTGTACACTAATTCTGTAAATCATGGATTGGAACAATTTTAACAATGATCGTTTAACAACTACTTCAAGCATGTTCATGCAGTGTTGGTTTCCTTTTTATTAGATAGTACTGAATGTATAACAATACATGTCATTTGTTGAAAGAAACTTAACATTAAAACATGTACTGAGAATGATAAAGTATGGATAATAAAGTTAATATGACCAGATTAATAGAGTGAATATTGACAGTTGAAGCATGTAATCGAGTAACCCTATACTGAATCTCTCCCCTGTTTCGTAACATTTCTGCTTCGACATCGTCAATATTTGATGCGATAGACTCATAAGGTACGACAGAAAGTTTAGTATAGGGATATTTTGTCAAGCTTATGTACGATATTTTAAGTTTTTTTTATAATATGTGTACGCATGATTGTTTAGTTGTATAACAAAGTATTTAACAAGTATTTCTTTGCAATTATTGCGATTAAATAATCTTTTAAGCTTTCTTAATACTCGTAAGGAGAGTATCCCAGGTGTCTGCCTCCGATTGCTTTGATTTTTGTATACGTTTTACAGGACTGGAAAATAAGAAATGGGTGTCTTTTTATTTTGACCTGTTTGCATGTTTAGGGGGTGAAACCACCTCTCAAACTTACAAGATTTTCAGCTGTTCGTCTCCGATTGCTTTGGTCAAAAACCAAAACAATCAAAGGATGGCACCACTTATTCTCATGAAATTTGAGGGGTGGTGGTTTCACCCCCTGAACATACAAACAGGCCAAAATAAAAGGACGCCTGTTTCTAAAACATATCCAAAAACTAAAGCAATCGGAGACGAACACCTGAGAATCTTATAACTTTGAGGAATGGTTGCAATCCCAAATATGAAAACAGGCCGCTATAAAAAAACCTGTGTATCTTATTTTTTGGTCCTCTAAAACGTATCCAAAAATCAAAGCAATCTGAAGCAGACACATGGGATACTCTCCTTGCCAGAACTGATCCGACTTCGAGTGCATACAGTTGCACTTCCAAATTCAAATTTTTATAAACACACGAGAAATCATTTCAGTCCTCGTTATTTTTATCAATATAACTAAAAATATACAGTATTCAATACTATAGCGATGAAAAATTTACATGTAATCCTTTATGTATAAAATAATTCTATTTCATTGATTTTAGATATTGCTAAATTTGTTTTAAGTATGAAAACTGATGCTAAATAACGCAGCCGAAGGTATGTCAAATGTGAGAGTGCATACACACACATGTATATTAAACAAAACAAAAGAGCCGAATGTTCGTGAATTGATTTGCTAAATACCAACTGAATTTGTCATTTCATCTTCCCCATTTTGCCGCCGATATCTTCGTAAACGTGTCTGGATTAGAAACACAAAGGCGGCTTAAACCAACTCGAAACGTCAGAATGCGTCAAGCTGGAAAGATTCGCTAACGCTGTCGACGCATTCCTGCTCGGTTTTGTCTCATTCGTTCGGTCCGCGAGGTTTCTTTAAGCGGCTGTACGCGGAAAACAGTCCTCGGGAGGGGTATCGCGAAACGAAAGCGTGGAAGCGAGGCATTCGCGAGGTTCCGCAGCGTTCGGGCATGCCTAGTAACTGCCACGGGAACGTGCACAACCGTGGCCGAGCAGATGGGTAGGGGTCCCCCGTTAAAATAAAACTTCGATTTTCTGCAGCCGCGAACACCGCCGCACAGTGCACAGGAATAATTCTTGGGCTGGTGGCGCAATAGCGGAGCGGCCAACTCGGGGCAACGCGTTTGCCTGCTCAGTCAGTAGCCCCATCGGCTGTTAGTGTTGTCAGTGACTGTCGTCGTGCGTGACACCGTGTGCATTCCGAGACGCGAACTCGCTCCGTGCGGATCACCGGGACGGGCACAAAGGGGATCGATCGTGGTAGTTGGTTTTCTCCCCCGAGTTTACGAGTTACAAGTTTACAAGGTACTGGAGCGGCGTTATTGCGCGTTATTCGGTGACATGCCTCCTCCGTGTTAATTGCAAAACGTAAATGTGAGTCGACTGTGGCACGTTCGCGTACCTCCGGCACACGGGATATTGATCGTGACACCTCGTGTCCTCTTCCACGAACAAATCATTGATTTCCGCTGTTTTCGCGTGTATCGTTGAAAGTATAATCTATTTAATCGCCTCGCCACGTGCGACTTCGAAACAAAGAGGCTGACCGTGGTATAATCCCGCGTGTGCCTGCGACACAAAGGGGCCGGTGTCCCATCGTGGTAAATTTCGCGTTGCACGTTGCACCCGAGCTGTACGATATAATCCGCACCTCGAGTAGCTAAGAAATACAGAAGGTATCGGTGCGCAACAATGTTTGGTGCAGTTTCTTTGATAAATCGATTGCCTTCGCGTATCGCCGAATAATATATATACATATATACTGCATCGACTACCGTGTCACGCGGGACCTCGCGTTTGACCGTGATTATTTCGCATTATTTCCTATTGTACGTATTCGTACGCGGTGTTTACGTGGATTTCGGGGCATATAAGGAATCGATCGCGGTAGCCTCGCGTGGGCTCGATATGCCAAGGATCGGTGGCAGTGCATTGCGTATCCCTAAAACGCAGTGTATTGATCGTTGCACCTCGTGCTGCACCGAATTAAAGAAAATCGTGGTAGCGTATTACGTAATTCCTCGATAGGAAAAGCGGTCATCGTGGTTTTCGGGGCTAATATCGATGTTAAGAGTCGTGAAAACGGATGGGCCCAGTCGGGATTTACCGTAACACCAAGGCTAGACGGTTTTCGATCTTTGGTAGCGCCGTGCGTTACGCCGAAGTACAGAGGCCGTTCAGTGATAGTCACCGCCATTCTGAAATAACAACGAATTCAACTCCTGCTACCATTTCGCAGTTTCGGATACCTGGGCTCGGTGGAGAGACAGTGGGTGACGCGAGGGTATGGACATCCGACTGTTATTGCTAACCCTGGCGATCTTGGGTGCAATGGTTGCCACTGTTGCGACCCGACTCGGGTTCCCTGGGTTCAATAAAATCGCCCAGATCATCCTCGCCGTGGTCCTGCTGCCAGTGCTCTGCAGATTCCATCGGAAGCTGTATATCATCTGCAAGACTCTGCCGCGCGATGTAACGTGAGTCTTGAACGATCTGTTGAAGGGGATGATTTGGGAGCGCTCGAACTTCATCGCTGTTGGAATATTTAAAGATCTGCACTTTATATATTGTCGTTCGCTTATCTCGGACATTATTTTCCAACAAATTCCTGTTGCGTGGAATTATTGTTCTTATCGTTAAAATGTGTATCACCCTTGTAGTTGTTATTAGTGTCAAACTATTCCAGCAAACATTGCGTTTATTTATTTTACTTATTTATTTCGCTTTCCATGAGAATATTGGCGACCGATTTATGGTGCATTGCGGAAAGATGATGGATTTATTAAGAGGTTGTTGATATATATAATATACATTTATTTATCGAATCTGTGTCTCAGAACAGTTAGTGCTCTACGGAATGATCTTTGAATCGCGTTTCATTCTCCTCAAATCTTTTAAATAATAGTTAAAAGTGTTTGTAGGGCGTAATCGACATCATAGCTGAATCAAATTTAAAAATAAAAGCATATGCGATCTATTCGGGAGTAACGAGAACATACTTGTTTCTATTCCCGTAACAAGACACGCAAGGGAACTGTCCGATCGAAATAAATTGTTGCACGAACGAGGAGCTTATTTGTTACTTACAAATAAATTGTTACTTTTTATTCGATCTCGATCTCGTTCGTCTCTGACTATGAAATACGTAATCGGGTTACGACGAACGAATAAATTATTCGTGTCGTGACGATAATAAATCTATTTGGAAATTGCAGGAATAAATTACACAGATCACGCCGCTGTTAACGAGTTGCGTATAAATAACGAAAAAGGATTTATGTAAACGATAATTTTAGGTAAAAAGCCTCGACGAAACTAGACTCGAACGTACTTTACGTACCCTACTGTTCTAGATTTTGCCGGTTTCCGTTACGCACGTTCAAGTAGGTAGTATGTCGAATATTCAATGTGTGAGTATTTAAAAAGTTTTGAAAAATGAGCAAAGTTTTTAAGTTGGTCCAGTAAACAATTGCACTAAATTTTAGAAAAATCGTAGTATATCATCGAAAATACAGCTTCCAAGGAATCTATGGGTTATTTTTATGAAAAGTTAAAATCAAATCAAAACAAGTGGTCATTCTCCATTTTCATTATCACAAATCTTTTTCTTTACAGCAACTCATTGCTACCATCGTTCGTTTCAACTTTTCACGTCCCGTAATCAACGCTTGGCAAAATCTACAATATTCATAATAGTTACCGATTTTCTGAAATTTCTCCGAATGCAGCAGTGGTCAGAAGAAAGATTAAACTGTTATTAGTAATAAATACAAGATAGTTCCTGTTAGAATGTATACGGAAATATTTATATCCCATGGATTGAGGGGTTCTCTAGAATAGACTAGTGGCACCAAGCTATCACGTAGAGCCTAGTATTTAAGCTTGTTACGCGGATATGTAAAAATATGAGCTTTAATCTCTCTTTTGACCGTCACTGTAGGTGCCCAGAGAAAATATCCCTGCAGCAGATCCAACGTGGAACGTGGAAAACGCGAGCTGCCATCCGTCTGACCCGATTAGTACAACTTTCACATGCAGCTCGTTCTATCAGCGTTATCGTGCCTCGAGTTAATATAAAACTGATAATACGCGCGGCGGTGTGCTTTTTTTCTGTCTGTTTAATTCCGACTTTCCGTTGCACCTCGCTTATATCGGCAAGGACTTCTATCCAGCAGGCGTTTTCTTGAATTATGCTCGGTCACTGACCCGCGCAAGGTTGCACATGTTGGCCACAGGAACCGTTAAGCAAAAGAACCGCCTCCTCCAGGCAGAAATGCATTTGCGCCGACGAATATCGTAAAAGTAATGCACATGGGAAGACAATGGAACGTAGCTGGTTCAATTGCACGCATTATTGTCAATGGAAAACTACTTGCATAATATTGGGACGGAAAGATGTCCGCCTGATACAAGTAGGCCTGGCTCGTCCAAAGTTCACGAGGGGCGCAAAATGGTCTTTTCATTGTTGGCATTTCTTGAAATAAATATTGCAAGTTGTACTATAAATGTTTCAAGCTACGAATAAAAATCAGAGTTGAGGTCAGCAGAGAGGCGAAGTAATTGTAATCGAAGTAATCTAGCCGGGCCTAGATACGAAAAACCGATTTTGTTACATTCAAGTGACGTGTATTAACTTGTTAACTGGGGAATTTAGTTTTAAAAATCCCTTACAGAGTGCGGAATTAAAGACACGCATTGGCGAGTATACACGCCAACCGCACCGCAATAGCGATTTGGATTGACGTGTGTACTCTTAACTGGTTAAGGGATTATGTACACCTAGAATAGTCGAAAAGGTCGATTTTTCCAATAAAGACTTCGCAGAAGCTACAACATCAAAAGAAGGTCAATTTATGGCTCCGGAATCGACGATTTTGTGTAAAAAAAATTAGCTCGAAAATGTGTTTGTCAAAACGGTGTCGATGATATTTCAAAAACTACTGAACCGATTTCAATAAAACTTGGCACGATTATTTCTCACAACAATTCTTTCACACAATTAGCCTTCATCATACTATTAAAAAAAAATAGTTTGTTATTAATCATTGAAAAACTGATGAAATGTCTCTAGAAATTTAATCATTATTAAGATTAAATAAAATTTAATTAAAATTAATAATTAATAGTTATTAAATTTCTAGAGAAATTTCATCAGTTTTTCATATCATTGGCACCGATTTGAAAAACATAATTGTGAGAAAACGGCGTTTAAGGTTTAAGGTTCAGGTTAAAGTAAGATAATTTTTTTGAACTTACAGAAAATCGTCGATTTCAAGGCCATAGAATAAAATATTGATCTTCCTTTGATTTTGTACCTTCTGCGAATTCTATATTGGAAATATCGATCTGTTCGACCATCCTAGGTGTATGTAACCCCTTAATTAGACGATATTTATGGGTGTTGGCCGAGAAATTATTCGAGATGAGGTAAACTTCTCATATTTATGCCAGTGAATGTGAATCTGAATTCATACATTCTATTCACACACGCTGTGACTGACAAATGCTTCCCATGTTGTCATGTAGGTACTGTGAATTATTTAAATGCAGCCCTTCGTACCGTATTGCTAAAGAATATCAATATTACTGACACACACAGCTAAAACATGTTCTTTGTATTATATGCCGCTAATTAGTCACATTAGATTCTTTGTACATGGCTTGTTGCTGGTGATTATATCAGCTTTGTTGACGCATATCATTACTGATAAATGTTTTTGATATTCAAAACCATGTATGTGCGCATCAACGCACGACTAATGTTACAAAATATTAAATAGTTCAACTTAGAATGTCACAACGGTCATCCGAAGAAGAAACATTTATGAGTAACTCAATCACAGCTGAAGCGTTCCGAATCCAAAGTATACCTACTCAATTTTTACACGAATATCTGATTTTGATTTCAGGTAATGGGGAAGTAAATGGTACTTTCATTAAAGATATTTATGTATAAATACATTTAAAATACGTAGATGGGAAAACTAATTAGAGTGTGGAAGTTCTATTATGAAAAAAAAAAAAAAAATAGAAACTGCATACATAGCGTGTAAAAATGATTCGTGTATCATTAAGGTGTGCATGGAAGAAATGGATTTTAAAATTAATCTAAAGTTCATTGAAGTTCGAAGGAAAAGTAGAAACTTTATGAAACCCTAATTCATTTATCTGATTTTCAGGCATTAATTGGTCTAGCGAAGGTGGGATCTAATTAACTGTTTCCTGTAAAAAAGAAATACAGCAAACGTTTGTACTATTTTTTTTGTCGTTTTATCTAAAGCTCCATTGAAGGTTTCGTTAATTTTGTGTTAATTTTGTGTCATAAATTAGATGACTTAACTATCGTAATGAGGTTCGATAGCATCTGGCAATTATAGGTCAAATGCTCTGGCGTATTGGAAAAGAATGTTTGATTCAGGAACCGCCGTAACGAGATCTTTTCCAAATCCCGAAGAAAATATAAAGCTTCGTAAGCCTGAGGAATCCAATTACAGTAATCGAAGGGAATGCAATAAGGACGGATAGTTATACAATTTCATACATTCGGCTTCGTTTTCGCGGTAGTGGAGCGCAATTCCCCAGAATTATTCCATTCAAAGTTCACTCCGCTATCGCTACGGCTACGAGAATTGTTATTAATAGGCTGCACATAAGTTTACGTATCCTTGATAAGCAAGATGGAAGAAACTTTGTTTCCATCCTGTATTCTAACGATCGCCTGCATCCCGTTCATTCCGTTGCAAAACGTCCTCGCGAAGAGCGTTTCTCCATTTTCTTTTCATCATGCTCAAAATTTTCATCGATGTTTTAAGCCCCGCTCTTCTTTATTTTATATTATTTAAATTACAATGGAGCTTGAGAGAGCTGAAGTGAAACAGTGCATTGTTTGTGGATTCGAGCAATTTCTACGCAGAATTATTTTCGAAAGAATATACTCGTTCGAACGTGATATAAGGGCGTTAAGAAAGGCTTCAGGATTGGGAGAGCTTACAGTACCCATAAAATTGAATACAGAATGCTTGGTCAACATGGATCGAACACTTATCCCTGTTAGAATTTATTCTGTAAATCCTGAACACAGTTTTTAATATATTATAAAAAAAAATGAAAAATTTTCAGATTCACTTTGCAATCGCTATCAAAAATTTATTTAAACGTGCATTATTTCGAGAATTGTATTGAGTAAGAATTATTTTGAGTAATTTAGATGCAGAGTTCGAAGAAATTTATTCGAACTATCGGCACGTTTAATGTGTGCATTAACTGGTTTATCAACATTGGTCCGTTTCCTGTAGAGTATCTACAAGTGATTGATGTATTTTATCATTTTTACTCTAACAGGCACAGTTTGACCCGACCACAGTATCCCTAAAATTACTGACAGTGGAAATTCAAAATAATCTAATTTAATTTAATGTAGCTTAATTAGGGAGGAAACGGAAATAACAGATATTAATAATTGAATCTGGAAATATGCAAACAGAAAATATCGTTACAGTCGAGTACGAATGTCAGAACTTTGACAGTTCTCTTTCGTTATAGACACGGGTACTGTTCAATCATATTCGCGTGACAGGTGTTCACAAGGACATGTCCATTGTCAAGACTTTGAGACCTACATCTATTCCATAAGCAAAAATGTAAAATACATACGAGGAACTGTTAAAATTAATCTTAAACGGGGAGAAGTTTGAAAACAAAAAATACGTAATACACGATTCCAATTATGAAATGTCTATTCTGAGATACATTTGATTGTCATGCGTTTATTTCTGGCAGTATAAAAATATTTGGCCATTATTGAAAACTGTTTAGTGAAATTTACGAATACAGATTGCTTATTATATTAATAATAAGAGAAAGGTAGAAGGTAGAATAGTTGCGGTTTATCCCTAATTATTGTAAGCGTAAATCCATATTGTATATACTTACTTTATAGTTCATACAACGAACACATGTTTTCACTTTAGAAAGGGGTGTTTCACATTCTATAGCTTCTTTCCCCTTATTGGAAAATTTTAGAGTGCTGTCTATCGAGGTAAAGAAATATTTCAAATTTTATGAATTCGTCATTGTCTATTGATCCCTGCTTCTGTTGGTAGATAGTATACACACATCGTGGTATAGATATAAACGCAAAGGTCTTTCTTGTATAGATAATATAGGGGATGATCGCAATAGCATCGAATATCTTTTGTAAAAATAAAGTAGAGCATTATATAAACAATAGTTTCTTTTTTAAAGCAATAGCTTCTGATTGGATATGTGAATGTGTGTCGGCCCAGGGCCGGCCTTCTCTATAAAGGGGCCCGGATGGAGGAAATGTTTTGGGACCCCAAACAATTTTTGAACGGTAAAAAATAATGAGATTAATATTAATAATTCATATCGATTCCATGTACTACCTTCCCTTGCTTAACAATCGACCACTGTTATAAGATTACGGTGCGAAATGAACACTGCCGGATTTTTTTTAATCAGAAGACTGCTATCGTCATGGAAACCACGAATATTAGCTCCCCGCATCATTAACAAGTGGCAGTATCATACAGAGTCAAATTACGCGGTTTTTATTTAAAGAAATAGAAGTGACCGAAATTACCCCGCTTTCTCCTACAATCTGGTGACGGGTGCTTCGCACCCGCTGCATCCCTCCTGTGGTCGGCCCCGTGTGCAGAGATAAGCAAAAAAATTATTTTAAATAAAAATTTGTATACGAAATTTTTATTTAAAATAATTTTTTGCCCATCTCTGCCCGTGTGTCGCATGGGCTAAGGACTTTTAGTATACCGAAATGTTATAATAAACAAGTACAGGAGTATTGATAAAGAAATATTACAATAGGGGAATACAAAAGTATTAATAAATAGTTAGAGTAATTGTGGTAAAAATAGTCAACGATATCAGCAACCTCTTAATCTAGCTATCTGCATTTCAATATTAATTACGTATAATAAAATTTTCTTCTAAACTGTACCGAGAAAACGAATAGAAAACTTCGATACAGAAAGAACATCACAAATTAAGACCTAATTGCTTAGGAATTTGTAATACTTCACTGGATCATAATATTGTTTCTTTAAACGCATTTCTAGGTTACTCTATCGTACCATCAGGGCGGAGCTCGAAATGAAAAGCCAGCGCAGAAAAAACTTGTCGGTCGCGAAGGTTTTTAAGAAGAGGGTGGATCAATATCCTAACGAGCCTTGTTTCTATTTCGAGGATTCTGTTTGGACAAACTCTGACGTACGTTTCAAATGCATGAACAGAATTATTTTCCGAAAATACTTTGTAAGCGATTCGGATAGATCCACATGGTGGGATCCACCATGGGATTTATAGGAGTATCAATGGGTTTTCCTTCCTACAGTCGGAACAAAATCAATTGACTGCTCAAGGCCACACGCAGGCTATCCCCACCATGCCATTTGACTATCCCCGCTTCTCCATCTTTCGTCTCTTTGCTCCACCCACCGTAGACGAGAAACGAACGCGCAAACTTGACAATCTTTTAGCTTCTTATATAGAGAAGTACAGTTTAGTGTTTTCAAGAACACTATACTCGTCTCTCACCATGCAACAGTGTCCCAATCTATTTTCAGTATCGCAACGCAAATCCCACACATAGTCGGGTAAAAGATAATTATTAAGTTTATAAAGCCGTTTTGAACCGGAGCCTGATATTCTCTAACTATTGTATATCTTAGGGAAGCTTTTATCAAAAAGAATAGAATAGTACAATTTCTATCCTGAAAATCAGGTGGGAACGGTGTTGAAGAAAACTCGTATGTATCTAAGATAGAGATGACATTCTATTTTCCCTTTTAGACACGACACATTATTTTGTCATGTGAAACTTCATTGTTTGGTTATGAAATATTCCGTGCTGTGCTAATAATTATCTTGTCAGGGGGGTCACGGAATATTCCATGGTTTTACGTCTGCTAGATATATTTTCCCATTTCGTGATATGCCATTTTACAACCAGACGCTGCAGAATTATTATACGTCATTTTGCATACTGATAAATTCAACACGACTTCCTTGCTTACTATGTAGATAAAAACTGACTGCAGTCAACGATGGATATATGCCCGAAACGCCCAATGATCAAGCGTTTAATTTTAATTGGAAAATAGCGACTTTATTTCGCAACACTTATCACCCATTCAAAGTATCAGAAGGGACATATTGAAAACGATAGGTTATTAGAAGGCAATTAGAGGAGAAACTAAAAGGCAAGCTACCCTAAGGAAGGTGTGGCCTCAAGAGTCAGATGATATTGTTCCGACCATAGCGACCGAGCCATTGACGATTATATACGTCACTTTTTTTTTATACATCAGAATAAGACATTAAAAAATTGCAAAGGGTGAGAACAAAGGGAGGGGAACGTGTAATTGCGCCGTCAGAGGCACAAGTGTCTCAGCGCGAGTGCTTGTGGCCTGAACACTAAGTGCCAGCCGCTGAGCACCTCGTCTAAAAGTTCTTCTAAATCTCTGTGATTCGTCTGCAAAATGGCACCGTTAGAAATTTCATTTCTACCCTCTCCTTCTTCTCATTCTCTTTGACCTCGCTGTTCCGTTCACCCTCTTTGATCTCATCAGAGGGTCAAATGTTCCTAGAGGGCCTATTTTTCCCACGTTTCGCGCCTGCCACGGTAGATAAAGATCGTTTAGGGTGAGACGGAACAGCAGGTTGGACGGCCGTGACTGGAAGAGTGTTGAATAAAAATTGAAACTTGCAGATCAATAAATACAGCAACAAGGTCGCGTCCATCTTTCAAAAGGCGGGGTACGTTAAGGGGGATGCTGTGGCATTGATGATGCCGAACAGGCCAGAATTCGCCGCGATCTGGCTCGGCTTGGGGAAGCTGGGCGTCGTCACCGCTCTGATCAACACGAATTTACGACTTCAGTCTTTAATCCATTGTCTGCGTATCGCTGAAGTGAAGAGCATCATTTATGCGGCCGACTACGCGACTGGTGAGTATGATGCAAACAAAAGAATCACGACTGCGACCCTGGCAACGGGATAATGGAAGAGAATCTTTGACCAAATTGAAGCTTCCCTCAGTTTCCTTCGAATTCAAAGATAATTCTTATTTTGATTTCCCCTAAAGGGGAGATTTTTTAACGAAGCGGGTAAAGCTCTTTAAACAATTACGAGGTTCTAACAGTTTTGTCGAGGAAATTATGTAAGAGGGACACGCGTGCAGTGATATGATTCTTCAGAGTTCAAGTGTCGATATTTTTGCTTACGTTAGTTAATGCTATATTTTAGTAGAGGAATTACGTAAATGTTGAATAATCAATCAGTTCAAAGTATCAACATTTTAATTATCCAAAATCACCTTGTAAAATAATTTATAGCAGTGTGAACCATTTGAAATGTTACACGGGAATGCATTAAAAGCCGTTAAGTATCGATGGACCAATCGTTCTTTTGAGCTTCACGATGATTAAGGCTGGGGGCCCACGGTTTTTTTTTCCACGACCGTCGCGACGGACTTGCGTATGCGTCGCACACTAGCGTAAGTCTAGTATCTTGCAATGTATTGTGACGTCCGTAAAAAAAATACACTCGTGTACCCCCAGCCTAAGGGTAGCTCTTAGGCAGTCGTTTTTGTCGAAAATTGAAGCATTCCTCTTGAAATTAATTTCGAGAAATAAATTGAAGCTGAGACTTGTTCTTTGACACAATGTTTATTAACATCATAAGCTTTAAAAGCACACGTTTGTTTCGGCAAAAATATGCATTATAGATAACGCTACTTAAAGATGCTTTTTAAAAAAGTTTCTTTTCGAAGAAGCTTTCGGTCTTGCCAGAAGTAACTTCGGCAATTCGAAAACACAGGATTTATAAAACTTGCCCATTCTTTTCGCAGCTATCGATAACATCAAGGACTCGATTCAAAGCATCGTGAAGTACAAAATGTGCAATAATTCCGAGACGTGCGAGAGCGGCGTGCACGATCTGAAGAAGCTTTTGGACGAAGCCAGCACAGAGGATCCAGTGGTGACGGATGAGCCCGGTTACAGGGACAAGTTGCTGTACATTTACACGAGCGGCACCACTGGTTTGCCAAAAGTGGCGATCGTCCCACATTCGAGGTAAAATAATTTCTTTTTTAATACGCTGGTCTGACTATAGTGGCGGAGATCGATTGCTATAGCCGGGACACGGTCAGCTGGCTGTTCAAAGCCACTGACGAGAGTGCCGCGCGAAACTTTTTCCAATCGAATTCAATGAAACTTGGTAGATAGAGAACGGAAAGAAATATTCCACCACTGATCGATCGTTTACATGGACGCACGGTCTAATGCGAATTTTGGGCGGGTTTATCATTTGCAATAAAACTCCTCAGCCTGCATAATTAGTTACGAGGAAAGAATTTGTAACAGTAAATAGTTTCCGGATCGAATCGAACAAACAGTAAAGCGTTCCATGTTTATGAATTTCAGTTTCTAAATTAGCTACTTTCACCGTACGTCTGCGTACCAGGGTCGTTATTGTTGTTGGATTAAGAGGAAGTATGTGCCTCCTTTATTTTTCATACTCTGTAAAAAATATTCCGTAGACACCGTGCTTTATGTACAGTATTTATAGATTCCACACGAGCGCAGCATAATTTGCACGTTTCGCTTCAATGATGATCAAATAATAATGACTCTCAAGTTTTTCTAATTTAATTTCTTCGGGCAAGTGAGAATTATTTTCCATGCCGTGATTTAAAGATTGTTATTAATAGTATCGTCGTACATATTATATTAACGGATTTATGTTATTATAATAATTCAGTTTCCCGTGTGTTTGCCATTTTGAATTTCGCATAGCACAGACAGCGGTAACATTCTTCTAATAAAAAATTAATAGTCGCACACTATTCTTGAACGAGGTGCTACTATTTGCAATGAACTTCAACTACGCCAGGTGGTCAAGGCTCGTGTACTGTGTTGGATGTTATAGCCAAGGAGTTACCATAATCTTTAGCGCAGGAGTCGATGCATTATGTAAAATTATTGACTAGCAGATGTAGGTCAGTCGTAGATGATAAATAAAAATTAAAGCGCGAATGTTATAGATAAATCAATATCTCTCGCCTGGCGTCGTCTGTGAAATCGAGTATACAACTGTTGTTGGCCAGCCAAAAGACAGGAATTGAGTGATTCCAGTCACGAGGCAAATAGTTCCTGCCATATCCCATACTCTTTATGAGGGCCTTGACCTCGCCTCCTGCTATCACTGCCTGATGACGAGAAAATCTTCGCGTGCATGTTAGATCAAACAGTTAGAAGTGATAAGATAAAATCTGCGTTGCATCGTTTCCATAAATATAGGAGACCATTCTCCAAATCGGTTTGGAAATAATAAACGTCTACGCTGAAAGTAGTTGAACTAACAGAAAACGGAAGCATAAATACTAAGTACGTTTAGTAAATGGCGTCTTTAAATAATTCAAGGGATGGAATCATATCATCGATGTATCGCAAAAGTAAAAATTAAATTTTTAGTTAACAAATCTGTTAGTATTACCTAACTACATTTTACAACGCGTGTTCTCTAAGAAATTTCTATTCATGGTAACTAAGTATGTAACTCGTTAACTGATTAGAATTGTTAATGACTTTGTGCCGCATCCGTTTTGAAATTCACGGCCAAGCGAATCGACACATGCCTGCTAATTAGCAATCGTCGAATACAGTTTTGATGTTTACTTGTTACTTCCGATACTGTCTCAATCATGTAGATAAGGCCCGTCTGCACGTGACAGTAAATGGTGACATTTACCGTCATGGCACTGATTGCGAATTTGGTGTCTCGCACTGACTCTGCGCTGGTGCCAGAAAATTACTTGGATCGGTTAATTCTTATAGAGCTATCTTCGTCTCTATCAGAAACAACCAATCCAAGTTATTTTCTGGCACTAGCGCAGAGCCAGTGCGGGATACCAAATTCGCTATGAATGTCACGACTTTTGTCACCGAGAAAACTAGATCTCACGATATCGTAACCATGTCGTAGCATTTGATTCACGTTAACGTCGTAAAAACGCACCTTTACCCTATGGCATAGGGCCTGTGGGGCTAACTGTGATTTCCAACCAAGTGGGCGTCGCGACGCCCAAGTGGGTCGCCAAGTATTTTCTGAGGGGTCGCCACGGTTTTTTTTAACTCGCCGTGGGCACATTGGGTCGTTTATATCCGGGAAAATTGCCTCTTTTCTAGAACTTCCCTCCGGAGAACGACTCTAAGAACGATTATATATTAAAATGGAGAGTTGAATATGTATCCCATAAATTTTTCAGATTTTTTGATAATCAGAAACTGTAAAAAAGCAGCCATGGACATAAACGACCCACAGTGTGCCCACGGCAGGTTAATATTATTCGATTAGAATTATAATGTAAAATACCTATTTTTAATGTGTTTTCTTTTACCTTATTAAATTTATCTTCACATTATAGGGAAGAGGGTTCGCAGGTTAGTTGAATATTATAAAAGGAGGTCGCGGCTCAAAAAATATTGAGAAACACTGCTATGGGGGGTACTTTTATATTCGAGAAAATAATGCAAATAATACAAATTCAAAACCAATCAATATACATTTAAAGATGTTACCTAAAAAAATCGCCATAGTATATGGTCAAAGGAAAGTCTAGAATAGATTATAACTTTTATTACATTTTTTGGAGATTCTGAAATGTTTTGTGTTGTTTAAAAAAACAGTAAATAAATCTAGAGTACCTATGTACATTGTAATTTTTCAACAGTTTTAGTTAATTTATTATTTAAATCTTATTTTACCAGTTTATTGTAAGGCAAATCATAACGAGGGTAATGAACGTTCGAGATGATTGGCATTTCCGTGAGAGATTTTTAATTATTCATTTATTCTTAGACGCGGAATCGTGAACGGAATGAATCATCTACTTACTGAACGTATAAACTATAAATGATTCGTAATCCTCTCACTAAAGCCTTAGGAGTTGACGAGAATGGGATTACATGTTAATGTAGTCGCTTTACCCGAGGCTGCTTCCTGTCTGCCTGCATTATAACTATTTTACTAACAAAATGATGTAATTCTTGTCCCTAGCAACTTTCATTTCACTTTGCTATAATTTTCTCGTTGTATAATCGAACTGCTTTCAGGTATCGGTGAAAGGACGCGAAAAATCTTGCTCTATAAATTTGTTGAACTAAATTGAAAAGAATATAAAAATTTAACATCTATTTGCGAGTTTATAATCTTGAAAATAATTGTTTTCGCTTAAATAGAGGAATTTAGTTAACAATAGTACTTATATGAAAGTTAAAAAGAGTAAGGTTTGTGATTTTTTTCCTTTTTTTGTTGATGAGCGTAGGAAGGGTAGAATAGAATTGATAATTGTTTAATAAATATATAATAACTAAATAGTTTCTGTAAATATGTACTGCTCACTCTTTTGATTCCACAGCTTATATTAACATTTCCTTCTCTGTGTCTTAGAAGATTATCACACGAGGTTACTAAATGTTATAATTTTATTAATGGAGGAATTTTGATTTAAAGTCATTAAAAGTTCTTCTGGAACTTTCCCAACAATGCAGTCGATAAATGGAATTTCTCTGCAATTTGTCATAAATTATATCTCTCATATTTTTCATAAATGTTATTTACAATGAATACTATTATATCGCTCGTATTGTCAGTAAACAAATTGTGCAGAAAGAATAGGGGGAATATCTTGATAAACTGTGAAAATATAATTTACTTACACTACATACGTATAAATTGTATTATACGAAACTTTCACGTTTTATTATCATTTTAAAATTCTCCAGTTCGCCATATCCAACATGTTCATAATGATAATAATCGATCGATCTTTTGATCGCGCGTACTTATATTTTTCAACTTATTCGGTTGTCATGAGGTCGTTTAAATTTATTTTATTCTAACTAATAAATTATTCTTTCCAACGAGGATAATCAGAACGACCAAAACAGAAGTTTGACTTTTTCCTTTTTTTCATCCCGCTCCTCTGGATCACAGTAGACTGTTGAATAACGCATAAACACAGAGTAAAATATCTGCTATAATCATCATAAAACCATGAAGATAAATGTTTCTGTTTGCAGGTTCTTAATGGTCGTAATGCCGTTTAGCTTGTTGGGGATTAAATCAACTGATGTCCTGTATAATCCGAACCCACTGTATCATACGGCCGGTGGAATGCTGGGAGTGGGTTTCGCGATTTTAAAAGGGACACCAGTGGTCCTAAGGACGAAGTTTTCAGTCACGGCTTATTGGACCGATTGCATCAAATATAATTGCACCGTAAGTGGCTTATGAAGTTACTTTACCTATAGTGATCTTACAAAGGAATATATCGAGCCCGCACACACCGGGACAGAGACTCTGCAGATTTGCAGAATAGTGAAAAATATTTCACACGTACTGTTTGTTATCGGCAATGGACCATGTTGGAGCGATGAAAACACTGAAAACATCCCCTAAAGTTGGAGTTCAAAAGATATATTTTTTTAATATCTCGAGAACTATTAGGCGCGGGACAATTTCTTTTAAGTGTGAGTTTTTTTAAAGTCGAATCCAGACCACTGTTTTAGTTTTTAAAAATTTCAGAAAATATGTTTTCGACCGGGCTTAGGGGCTCTATTCACTCCTTCGATATGGATAATTGCCGATTACAAAAAAAGTGTCTAATATTTTTCACTATCGGCGTGTGCGGGTTCGATATGTTCCCTAGTCAGTGAAATTAATGCCAACGCGGAGTACATATACTATAGCAGCGTTCTTCAACCTTTTTCTCTTTTACACCTGCGTACCAGGTGTAAGCCTGCGTAATAGGAAAAATATTTCACGGACCGGCTGACGGCTAAGACAGAAATAGAAATCAATGTGGATAGTATTTTATTTATTAAATCTAATATTATAAAATTACAATTTAATTTAATTTTAACAACCACATAGCAATATTAAAGTAGAATTAACGATCCAAGTGATACATTTTCTATGAATGTAGATATACAATTATTTTGACCATTTTTTCTTTTTATTTACAATCAATATTGCTCGCGAGCACAATATCCAGCGATTGATTATTTTATAGCTGTTTGAATATTTTACTGACATCGTTAATGTGCCTAAGATATGTATGCCGTTTCAAGCGATGTAACCATTGATTACAATTCTTACGAATATGTTGATATTACTTTTTAGTATGGACGTACTTAAGTGGTTTTTGTTTACTAAAGTTAGTTCATTGTATAGTCTAACGATTAGTCATTAGTAGAATACGTGGCTGCGGAAACTTTGCTGTAAAGATACAGCTCCTTTTTTTTGTTATTAGGCAGCACAGTATATTGGTGAAATGTGTCGTTACTTATTGAACGCGCCACCTAGGCCACAAGACAATGCACATCGTTTAAGGCTTATGTTCGGAAATGGCATGAGGCCCCAGATCTGGAATGAATTTGTTGAACGCTTCAACATCAAGCTGGTTTGCGAGTTTTACGGATCTAGCGAAGGAAACGCTAATATCGGTGAGGCCCCATGTTTTAATTATAATAAAAACTAGAATAATATAAATTATTTGAGAATTCTGAGATTTTTAGATGTAGATATACAGTGGCGGACGAAAGAAACTTTTTTAGAATTGATCCAAACGACTTGAGTTTTTTTAAAAAACCAGAAGGGTTAATTTGCTAAGTGACGTGTGTCGTCGTTTTGAAAAAAATTGCAATGAAACTCATTGCAGGCTCAGAGAAGAAAATTGAAAAAACAACCATTAATATTTTTTTCGCTATTCCGACCAATTGCAATTTTTTCAAAACAACGAAACACGTCACTTAGCAAACTAATCCTTCTAGCTTCTCAAAATCAGTCCAATTATTTGGACCGATTCTAAAAAAGTTATGCGATTTTAAAGGATGTAAATTTTCTTTCGTCCGCCACTATATTTGCACCAAAGAGTTCCATGATTTCCATGTTTAAATTTCTGTAGCATAATATATTGCTTTTATTATAGATTCGTGAAATAATTAAATTATTCAATCTGTATTTGTCACACTAGTATTTACATCAAATGGACATTGTCTATAACGACCAATTTTATTGCTATACACGATACAGGGTAGTGCAATAACTTTGTTCACGTGGAATATCACCGTTATTTTTAGAGATATGAAAAACTTTATATACAAATGTTGTTGCGTATCTGTAAAAATAATAGAGACACGCAGGGGCAGATTTGGAGATTTGGCGTCCCTACGCTTTCAAGTGTCTGCCGCCCTTTCCGCGAAATATCATCAAATATTTTAATTTAAAAGAGTCGAGACTATTTCAAAATTAATTCAATATAGTACGTTATATATGAGTTATTGCTAATTCGCTATATGAGAAAGAAATGAATTGTTTTTAAAGTTATCTCAAACCTCTCTGTTTAAACCTATTCCAATTTCTTTCGCTCAAAATTAGTCGTCCTCCAAAATTTACTGCTTCTAAAAATTTTCCGCTCCCCAACATTTGCCTACTTAGCTTATACACAAATCCGCTCCTGGAGATATTTCAGGTGAACAAAGTTATTTTACCACCCTGTATTGTGAAATCCTTAAAAAAGTCTCATTACTTCCAAAAGAACTAGATATTCAAATATAGTAGCCAAACTAATTTACTCCAAAATATTTTATTCTCATACTTACTCCTTCGTCGTGCGGTATTTACCGTAAAATTAAGTTTTCTAATGACTGCGTATGTATATATTTCAGCAAACTTGGACGGTCGAGCTGGTGCTGTTGGTTACGTACCGCTCATTGTACCAAGGGTATTCCATCCCGTGGCAATTATTCGAGTAAATAAAGAGACGTATGAACCGGTCAGAGGTCCAAATGGATTGTGCATAAGAGCCGATATAAGTAAGGATTTAACACAGTAATGTTAGAATCTTGGACAAAAAGTTTTCAAATTAAAACGAATAAATGTTTTGTCTTCAGATGAACCAGGTATGTTCATAGGGCTAATAAAAGAAGGAAACGCGTTGAGGGAGTTCAATGGATATCTAGACAAAGAAGCGTCAAAACAGAAGATAATAAAAGATCTATTTGTTAAAGGCGACAAAGCCTTCCTGACCGGTGAGTCACATTTACGAATACCACCTTAATCAAACTGGGGATGATAAACTACGGATGTAATTTTCTGCTAACTAGAACAGAGTCTTACACAGTCGAAGATCCATGAAATTAAAGATTGTTCACCATTTTTAAAATGACTTATATTTTTGTAGTTCCCGACTTCAAAATGATTACTATTGCTTTTTTTTCGTTTTAGGTGATATTTTAGTACAAGATGAATATGGTTACATTTACTTTAAAGATAGAGTAGGAGACACGTTTAGATGGAAAGGTGAAAATGTTGCCACTGCCGAAGTGGAGGGTGTTATCAGCAATATTGCTGGACAACGAAATGCTACCGTTTACGGAGTTCAGGTTAGTAATTCTCAAACTTTCGCCTGTACTTTAATAGCACACACTAAGCGTCGATATCATTTAAGGTGCCTGGAATGGAAGGAAGAGCAGGCATGGCAGCAATTGTCGATCCAGATAGTCTATTAGATTTTAAAGCTCTTGCAGACGGCTTGGAAAAAGCTCTACCAGCGTATGCGAGACCAATTTTCTTAAGAATCGTAAAAGAGCTGGAAATGACGGGAACGTACAAGTTGAAGAAAGTGGACCTTCAAAAGGAGGGCTTCGACCCGAGCAAAATTCAAGATAAAATATACTTCTTGGCTGGGAACAAGGAATATATTGAAATCACGCCCGAACTGTATGAAGAAATTATGTCTGGCTCAAGAAAGTTCTAGTCACTACGTTGATGCTTCGCGAACAATTTCTAACGGTTGAAGATGTTTTAAAGATTAGACGTATAATTTTTTTTATAACATGAACATGACTATGCACGCGCCTTGTAGATACAACGTATAGGATTTTATAATATTATTATGTAAAACATAGGAAATAGGTGGGAGTTTTCGGATAATGTTATTTTTACGAAAGCTCAAAGGAAGCTTGTGTAGTATGGGATTTCTGTCACAAAGGGACAAATTCGGTTTTGCGAATAGTCACATTGAATCGAACGAATATGGTGACATGTTCCTGTATATTTTATAAATATATCTGTACATTTTTAAATGAATGAATGAAGTGTAGTGTAAGAAACACATTGGCATTGTAGATAGGACAACAGTTTAAATAAAATCGTACTTAATATGTAACATTCGTCTTTCATGAACGATACCTTATTTCGAGTTGAAATTGCGTCATACTTAAATAAATAGCTAATAGAAGTTTCATTTAAAAATGTTTAACGATCGATTAAAGTAAGGTAATGTACGTAAAATGCTGTCCTAAATATATAAAATGCTGTATTAAATAAGCCAATAATAAAAGAAAAATTCTTTCAATAGCAAGCAGGTGACAAATAAGTTCTTTCATATGTGTATCTGTTACTCAAACGACTCATCAACATTCATCGTCTATAGTCTTTGTTTATGATTAGAAACTCTGTTACCAAACTAATTTCGTGCATAATAAATTAATTACCACAGGTAGAAATGACCACAGTTTAACGTATATACTAGGTAAGGAAATTAAATGAGCCATTTTCTTCAAAAAACCATTCGGCTTCGTGTACTTTAATTATGTCTATAGAAATATGATTGCATTATTTACAAATATGAACACGGCACAATTGCAACGTTCACATCACAAATAATAACTATGGCGATTATTCTCAACTTCGTAACCGACGAAGCTAAAACAGGTTTTTCCTAATGTTTACAACCGACCTGCAGCCATGTATAAGGAATCTTAAACGTCTTTAGAGAATATTTACCAAGTTGCTTACATCATATAATGATGCAATCATCAATGCTCTTCGAAACGTAAACGGCATATGTGAAACTTATACGATAAGGTTTAAGATGATGCGATGTAATAATAGAATAATTTTCGTGTACAAAAGTGTTGCATACTTAGAGTTCGTGTATATCAGGGAATTAGAAATTAAATATTTTGTCCGTAATGAAATACTTCGCATAATAATATATTCGTTTAAGGAAATGGATCTGATTATAAGTCTTGTATATCAAATATTATAGCGTGTGTGTGTGTTTTGCATATGAAAACAACGTACAGTGTAACTGTGTCGATTGTATATCATACGTTGTATGTACAGTGATTGATTAAATTATTAAAGCCACCTGCATAAATTGGCAATTTTACGTTAAAACAATTAATTTTTAAACGAAAGCCTAGTTACTCTGAGTTCTTATTATTTTTTTTTTGAGGAGGGAGGGGGTGTATTGGCGTTTGCAAATTGCAAATATACACTTGGCAATATTATCTGCCACATGGATGATTTATTTCTACATAATCGAAGAAAACATATTTTTCGTACTATGGCTCTAATAATTTGATCGCCCATTGTATACCCCTTGCTAATTTACCTATGAACGTCACTGTACGCGAGAAATATCGGCACGTGCTCTTCTACCTTCAACTTACAAATTTACCTAAACGACTTTCGATACTACAAATTTCACTGCACATTTCTGAAATTCACTAGGATCGTTATATGTAGCCTTTGCGAATAAATTATACATGTACTGTAAATGCTAAATAATTTACAAAATTTATGAAATTTCTATAGTTTATAAATTTGTCTGTCCCTTCCCTAATCTTTCAAGAATTCGCGATTACTTACGACGGATCATCGAGCGCAACGCAACTTTTCGATTTCAACCACGAGTTCGTGACCATTTTTACGATACCTATAGGAAAAAGAGTTCGTTTCAGCTATCAGCTGGGCGGTATAGCTTTGGCAGTTTGTCCGAAACCTAAGTTAGGCCGAGTACCAAACCACGACATCTTCCATTCTAAAGTTTCTTGAAGCAAGCGTTCTTCTTCGGGCGAGAAATGTAGAAGAGTAGCGACCGCTCTTGTTAAGTGAAGAGCCTTGAACAATAGAAACGAAATGTGTAGCGAAAAATAATTGTAAATTGAATAAGTGAATAAAGTTAATATTTGGAGATCAGCAACTGCTTTTGATAATGTGTAGACATATTCCAATTTCACTCAGATAATATTTACCTCATATTCCCGACTCGTTAGGAACTTTATAAGAACGTGCTTAAGGTATTTAAAATTAACATCGTCCTCCCTCGTGTTATTATGCCTAGCGGTAACAGTCTTAGACGAGCTCGGTTTGAGAATTGCCGCAGACGGTTCCGCATCGCTGTCCAACGACGACGATGGAACCCTCAATTCCCGTTGGAGAGTCTTTTTCATGTCTGTTAATCGTTGTTGCAAGACTTTAATTGTCTAAAAATACATGCAGCAATTAGTATTCTGTAAAGTACCTTTTACTCGCTTTATTTCTTTTTTAGACTTGCCTTAGTTTTCTCATTTAATTGCTCTTCTAGGTCCAACAAACTACTTTTAAGAAGTTTCTCAGTCCTCTCCATTTTTTCTCTGTTTCGTTCTGCTTCCTCCAGCTCTGACATCCTTTGTTTAGTTTCCTCTAGTACCGACATTGCTTGTTCCACGTCTTTACTTTTACTTTCTAAATTAAGCTCTAGGCTGTCTATCCTAGTTTGCATCTCTGCGCTTTCAACTTCATGGCGTCGGTTTTCTTGCTTGACAATTTCGATATCCTGGGAGACTTGAGCGTTCCTCAGCAACGCAGAGTCCTTCTCACCTCTTTCTTTTTCTAGGCACACTCTTAGGGTCGCTGACGCCGTCCGTTCAGATTCTAGATCTTCCCTTAAACGCGCCACTTCTAAGTGCAAAGAGGAATTATTTGTTCGTTCTCCTTCTATGGTCAGGCGAAGGTGTGCTACTTGAGAGGTGGCAGCCGACAACCTCGTGGTCGTATCCTCCAAGTCTTCTTTCAGTTGGATGATCTCCTTCGAAGATGATTCCTGGCAATATAGTAGAGAACACAATAACGTAAGTAGTACCTAATATCAAAAGTATCGAGTACTAATATTGTAATTTTGCATGGATAGGCTTTACTGAAATATGATTTGCAGTATGTATCTTTGGAATTCATGGTACAATCGAGATTAATTAATAAAAAATGAAACGAAATATTTATGCAACAGTGAACGGTGTTTGGTAGAGTTTGTTAAAGCACGAGTAAAATTAACATGGAGCAATAACTAAAAATTTCTTAAAGGATGGGGTAACATTTTATATAAACACTTTTACACTTGCGTTTGAGTTGGTACCAGACTTTCGATTCATCTAACATAAACATATGTACAAATACCTTTGCTATATGTTACATATTATTTAAGTATTAATTAAAAGTTCTTGTTAATGTATATTAATCTATATAATAAACAGATGAAAGGTAGTCCATCTAAAGTAAATAAACCAATTAAACAATAACTTATTTTTAAATAAAATTACGATCTTAGTAATTCATTGCACTTGAAATGAACTACCAAATTTACGATTGTACAGAATAGTGTTTCAGATATATCACAATCCACGTGTTAAACGTATATGATGCGTATTTATAAAAATTTTAACCAGAAATAGAAGTTTCCTAACGGGAGTCGTTTGTGCCATTAATTCCAAAGTTCGAATCAGCAATAAACTCTAATTCGAACACATTTGAATCAGTAGAAGAACTTTTATTATAACTTTTGATCTCTCAACGGTTGTAAATTCTTCTATTTAACCATTCAATCTTCTATTCTATATTATTATACGATACGTTTTCCTTGAATTCGTTTCCTTCGGGGCACGCATTCCTAATAATTTACAGCAACGTAAACGTAATTAGACTGTGTCGTTGGTGTAGCAAAATATAATATATATATATATATATATATATATCTGTTACCCTGTAAGAAAACAATAGTGTACACATTCGTGTGTGTAATAATATATAAAAAGCCGCTTGAATAGGGGATATAAAAATGGGTTAAAAACAAGCACAAAACGAATGCGATCACTATCTAATTTATTTGTTCCTCTCTTTATTCCACAAATAAAATATACAGAAATGCGATCGTACATAAAAATGTCGTTATGTCGATACTATCTAATTTTCATGTACAAAGGCAATGTGGGGGATATATAGGACTTTGAGTGGTTGACCAAAGTGACGTTGTTTGTTGAACAGGCGATACTGATTTCAATAAAGTATAATATACATACATCATAGAGTTTTTGCATGCTTATAACAACGGTAAATAAAAAATAAAACTATAAACAAAAGAGTGTGCTGGTAAATATGCGTAAAATAAATATTCTGTGCGTTAAGCGTCAAGCATCTTACAAAAGAACATGCACGTTTATATAGGCGATATGTAGTTTTCATATTCAATTAAATTGTAATATAACATTTTCTACGCGTTCGTGTAGACGCGTTCCGGCGTTCTTACGGTTGTCGGGTAATATTGTAAGCGTTTGGTACTTTGTAAAAGTGATCAGGTGATTTGTTACGATAAACGACTACGATAAACTCTGACAAACTTCTAAGAAATAAAGATCATACAACGACAGTTAAACATTCACGGACAAATACGAAATAGTCAAATACAAAGCAGTCACATTGTACACAGTGACTGACTTCCCCTTTTCCGCTCTTCCGATTAAGAGAAGAATCGATCGAAGTACGTAAAAGCTGCCACAATGTTGTTTGAATTGCGATTCTTATTGTATATAAGTAGGCTATTATGTATCACGTAATATTATGATATGGCTCACACAGTGGAACGAGAAAAAAAAAAGAGAAGAAAAAAGACGATAGATACACTCATGTAAGAATTCGAGGAACAATACTCGGGACCGTGACCATTTGGAAACATCTTGTCGTTTGATAAAGGAATATTCATTTGTTTGCATCTCAAGATCTAACGAGACATCCTCTTCAAAACAATCTAGCCCATGCATGACTACATATCGCGGTAACTCACAATTTGCCGCTTAAACTCTTCCACCTCATCATCGACGCTGGCCCGGAGCTCTTTCAGTTCCGTGGCCATCTCGTCGATGTCCTCTGCCATGCGCAAAAGCTTGGCGTCTTTCGTCACCATGACAACATTGTTCACCTCTATATCAGCTGCTAGCTGCTTGATCCTCTGCCTCAGCTTTTCGCACTCCTCTTCGACTCGCCTCCTCTCTAGACCTTCTTCGCCAGCCTGCCTGCTAAGCCTCCCGACTTGAGTCTCCAAGCTAGATATCTTCCCTGACCAACTAGTCTTTATATCGGACAAGTGAAGGTGCGCCTCCTCTAATTTCCTCTCTAACAATGCTCTCTCTCTCATAAGATCGGCTATTCTCTCGTCGACTGTTACTTGATCGTTAGTTCCTAAAGCGACTCTCTGCTCTAACACAAACACTTTATCCTTTAGGTGACGCACTTCTTCCTCCGTTTGCGCCAGCTGGCAGGATAGCTGGGTTCTCTCCCGCTGAGTAGAATGGCGCAATGTCTCCATCTCATCCTGGAAATGGCGTGATCGTTACAAAAACGTGATCCCTTCGTCGGCTCTTATCATTATTGTATTTTGCTCTGTGAAGCTTTGATGCGAACCTTACCAAAGCGTTGCTAACACATAAAGATGAATGAAATATTAGAAATAATTCAAACCTTACGAAGCCAAGGATAAGCAAATGATGACGAACACGACGGTTAATGACAACAACGCTGAAAGTGAATAAAATGAGAAAAGAAAGTTACGAAGCAGAAATAAACGCTGGGTGAGATAAATTTCCTTTGCAAAAGACCAATGTGTATGTAAAATTATCATCTCTGTAGTCCGTGACTAATTATTCCACGCTGTTACGAGAGTAACAACATTGGAGGGTGAGTACCGCAGTAGAAATAGTTTGGACATTTTAAATGAAATCTCCTTCTAGTAAGATGAAAACTCTTCTTTTACTATTGAAACCACTTCCACTAGTTAATACATGCATTTCTTTTTTTTTCCCTCTATGTTATAAAATTTTGCACCAAGGATAGAATTACATAAAGAGCAACACTGATGTAAGTAAAATCTATAGAAATCAGTTATGTTTGCAGAATAGCAGCAAAGCTTTGAAGACGTACCTCTAGCATCAGCAGTAGCAGCAGCGAATTAGCGGAAATTACCGCCTACTCTGATCTCCAATGCTCTCGTTTATCAAAGTTTTCCAATCTTCATGCGTTTGTTGTTTTCACAAAACTTTCAGTATCACTTAGATTTTGCTCATGTTCCATAACGAATAGAAGAACGTTGGTCTTACGCAACTTGTTTGTACTCGGAAAAAAAATGCTCACCTTCCTCTGAACTGAGATTTTTAGCAAAACGGAAGCGACAGCTTCCTGTCACGTATTCGAAAAGCATTTTAAGAGTAAGTACAAGTAAAAGTTATGGAACATCCGCGTATTGTTTCATTTTAACGAATGTCCGAAATATTCGATACAATCAAATACTTAGAGTTTTCACCGCTGATCGCAAATATATATCGTAGATTGGTATTGTGTGTCAATATAAAAAAAAAATGTGCAGAAAAAACATGGCCAACCGTGACAAAACAAAAAGCTCATTTAGAAAATAAATAAAAAAATGAAAGGCTCCGAAATAAAATTTAAGTCTTTCGAAAGAAGCGTGCTTATATCTAAAAAATATACGGTCATAATTTCACAAAGGACCGTGTAACATATAATTGATATTATAAGAACGAAAAACAATGTAAAAACAGAATATAGACACGAAAAAATTGATTTCTCCATGCACCTCTATCTTTTCGCATGAAACAATATCTTGTACTATTAACGCGTACAGAATACAATGCACAATATAAGAAAAATTAGTTTTCGAAAAGTAATCTGCGCTTAAAGTAATATCCAGTATTTCTTCAAACTATTCTGATGTTCGAATTTCGCATAAAGAATCAGTTCATTCAAAATAATCAGTAATTTGATTTTCTTGAAAATAATATTGCTATAGAGCGAATCAGACTAAACAAACATCACAGGTTTTTTATAACTATGTAACTATTTCATCTTATCGCGTTAAAATTATTATATTAATAGATTTGCATATATTTAAATTACTTAATAATATAAATAAGTACTATGAGAATGTGAAAACCTGTTCGTAAATAATCGATAATCAGTAACACGTTTGTTAATAATATTCACCGTAAACTATATGTTCCTCTTGTACATATGCATTGTAAGAATATGTAGAATATGTAACATTTGAGAAAATCTTTTTGCTGTGAAACTATAAACCTCGAAACTTTTGCTCAAACTGGTGATATATTTCATACGCACATAAAAGGTGAATGTAAATGTAAATCATTGAATAACACATACAGCTAAAAGAATAGTTATACATGAATAATTCAATGCTTATCACGGAAAACTTTCTCCAAGGATATCCGTGTTTATGTAATCAATATGGCAACAATTTAAAAATGTTTTTAAAATAAAGAATGTAAATCCTTTCTAATCAAACTCAATTATATAGATATGCTCCATGTTTACTTACTCGAGTGACGTGAATTACATTAACACAATTACGGGAAATAATTATGTTAACATAATCTTAAAGTTAATGACATATTCCGGATGATACTCAAAATCAAAGAAAGCAATTATCTCACAACGTACTCACCTGTACATTGTTCAGCTCGTCTTCGTATCGCCTGAGACGCGAAACTTCAGATTTCAAACTTTCGATCTCCGTAGTGGCTGCCTTCAAGTGATGCGTCTTTTCGTCCACTTCTTGCTCCTTAACCAGTAACTTCAATAAAAAGAAGAAACATATCGTACAGCTAACTGAACGGTAATAATCTTTTTAAAATATATAGGAATAAAGTTCATTAAGTGAAACATACTAAGTGTTTTACTTTGGCCATTTCTTGGGTCTGCAAATCTTCTAGTTGCTCTGCATCTTCTTGAAAACTGTACAACTTCTTTTTATATTCTGAGAACACAGTGATATTAACATTCGACACGTGCTAATATTATTAAACAGAATCAGCTAAAGAGTCTGACGTTTTTATTACAATTCGTAGTACATAAAGAAGTGCGGCGTTTAGTGATGAGATCTGAAGCGCTTTGAGTCTATTTATATGACGAAAAGTTTGAAGCACTTCGATTAACGTACATAGGGGTCTGAAACCTACCAAGCCTCTGAAGCACGAGTTTCAAGACTTCCAAGACGATCAAGGGTTGCAAGACTTTCAAAACTTATCAAGACTCAAGATTTATCAAGACTTTTGAGTTTCCAATCACGTTCTAAATGCTTCGAAGTAGTCGCCTGATATTCAAGACAGATTCGAAGCGCTTCGAACCGCTTCGAATCTCATCACTACTGGTGTTAGCACAGTATTTCGAGTATATCCCGAATTTGTAGAGCAAAGAAAATTTATAAAAGATAGTATATACCTTCCGCATCCTTAAGTGCCAATGCCAAAGAATGTTTTGTATATTCCACGTTTCTCAGCTCTTCTTCTAATTTACTTTTCTCCTTCTCTTGTTTCTCAACAACTTTCTTCCATTCCTTTTCCTTTTCGAAGAGCCTTACTTTCCATTCCTCTTCCTTCTTTTCCATTCGTTTCATCAATTCCGCCTCCTTCTTGGCCAATCTCCTCCGCCATTCTTCTTCCCTGGTTTCGAACCTCTTGATATCCTTCGTAGAGAGTTGCATACCATCGCTTAATTTCAGTTCAAAGCTACTATCCCGTTTCAACGAGATCGGCGGAGAAGGTGATGCAGCGTTCTCTTCCCGCGAGCCATCTAACGAAACTTGAGAGCCGCTAATGCTACTCGTGGACCCTGCCTATAAGAGGATTACCATTATTTCCTGCGATTCTGTTCACTAAATACAACTAGATATATTAAAAAAATTTATCAAACCCAGAAGCTCTCGCGCTTCTAAATACAACGAAATTTTACCAAGAAAAGAATTATATAAATAAATGCAAATGAAGTATGAATAAAATGACTGCTTCACAACATATGTCCGAGAAGATATTCAGCGAGTAAAGTTGTTCGACTAAGTCGCAACGTTAACGTAACGAGATAATATACATAACACATTGCCTGGAAAACATATGCAGAATTGTAATAAGTCAAGTTAAAGGACAGTCCACATATTTTCAGCAACGACAGTTCGAAACGACCGCGGGAAGTTAATCGGTGTCTATAAATAAACCCCGTCGTACGCTCGTAGCCGAGATATCGCATCGCATCGATAACTCGTTCGACGAGCAGGCATTGCATGTTTACCTGAGACATATGCCTCGAGTTAATACCACGCACGTTCCCGGCGTTTCTAACGACAGTCGACACGTCGCTCCCGATTTCTTCCCGTATCTTGTTCTTCAGCGTCGCGAACATGGTGCAATAACCTCCAAGTGGGCGAGCAGAAAATGACAACCACCACCTGTCACCGTCGACGTCGTGACGACTTCGTTCGCCCGCCTAACGGGGCGATCTTACTGCAGCTCAAGGACTAGAAATTTAACGCGCCAGCGGTTCATTCTTCGCCGATAACACCGGCTGACTCGGCCTCACCGAGTCATAGTTAAAACATGCAGTGTAATTAACGGGGGCAAAAGTTTCGCACGGAGCCGAGTAGCGCATCAAACACACACTGCCATACTGGTCGCTCGCGTTAAGAGGCCACTAGTTCGCAAACTTCGATACATACAATATACACATATGCACACATGTATAGATCGTGTCCTTTCATTGGGTAAATTAGCGCAACGAATACGTTCAGCGCGCAATGCAAAGTGTTCTCCGAATGTATTCGTGAAAATCAACGATTCACTGGTTAGACGACACTCGCAAGCTCCTCGACGCTCGATTAAAAAAGAACGAAAACTATGGAGGAAGTAGACGCTGCGCTTATTATCATCTGTGTATACAGAATGATAATTACATAATGATGTCACCAAGGTTTTTCCTCAACTGGGTTTCGTCGTGACTCAGTTGTTAGCTAGTGCCTCGTGGACCTATGATACTGCGGATATGCTGGGAACATTTTTTTTGCGCTTTGAAAATGGAGGTTGGCGGAACTTGCGCGGGGAATAACGCTGCAGCCTGTGCATCAGCGCGTGCAGTGGAAGCATTGGGAAGTAGTGTTTTCAAATTTGACGGTTTTGGAGTGCACGCGAGTTCCGTGCAGGTTCTGGGTTTTTATGTGCCTGTTTTCGTGTTTTGCTGCTGCGGGATCTTATGAAAGATGGGGGAATTCTTGGACGAGACGGCTGGAGCGACTAATTTCTTCGATTTGTAAGTAGATTTGTAAAATTTCGGCTGCTGCGTCTGTAGCTATTTTTGCCATCTGATGCGGGGGGTCTGTGTCCCTTGTAAATTGACTCCGCAATCTCGCTCTCTGCTACACCGAAAGAAACTTTCACATATTATATTTCGTTTTATGGGTGTTCGGATTTGATGTCCTTCAAGGTTGCAATGTATTTTGATAGCTTGCAGAGTATAATCGTTTTTCAAATAAAGTACAATAATGGGTGAAAGTATATTTTGTTGTTTAATTGTTTTCCAATTTGTTTCTGTGGTCTGTATTGTGTATTGATGTTGTTTTCGGAACTGTCAATAAGTTCAACACGATGCAAGTAGAGAATAATTTTATCGACAGTCTGGATGAGCCGGTAGTTTGATAAACAAATTCATTTGTTTGCTTATAAAGATAGTCTCTGATGCTTACAATTATCTGTCCATACGAAAAATTCATACTTTTTTTTAATAATTGATGGAATATTTAATAAATCTTGATTGTATTTCCGAAAGAGTTTCTTTCGGTTAGATTGTGAGGTTAAGTCAGCTTCAGAGGTTAGGGAATGGTAACCTACTTTCGAAAGATAAATTATTTGCAGACCTTTTGAAAGTTAACATTGTTGAATACAAAATAAAGGTTTTAATTCCATGTTGCAAGAGTTATATTTATTAAGATACAAATTCTAGTATTTACAGGCGTAAAATTATTTAATGCATTACCTGTGCATTTAATTACATATTTTATGATATAAAATCACAATTGGGTTAAGGGGGCAATAAATGTGATTCAAATGAATGCTTATCGATTTCAATTAATTTTTGGTGTGATCACACACTAATATTCTATACAAAATTTATGGATTTTCAATTATGTAATTGGGATATTAAATTAGGTATAGGTACTTTTCTTCTTGAATGGAAGCAAATAAAGTTGTTGTGTGGATAATTCAGAGCTTTCAGAAAGAAGAATAATACACATGTGAGTTGTATTTACAACTAAGAAAATCTGTGGAAATTTTACAGAAACTAAACATTATCTCCATTAATTAAACAGTTTCTAAAATAGAATCGATATTCTACTCACATTGCATGTTTAATCTTCCTATATGTCATGCATAATAAACATTGAATTGATTCACTGTTCAAATAAACAGTGATTATCTCAATGGTCAGGGTTGTAGGCTAGTCTTCACTATAGTGGTTCTCAAGCTTAATTTATGTTACTAAAAATGTAAACAAATGGTTAATCACCAATTTTGTAAGTAAGATAATCCTAGCATACATTATCAGATACTTGAAATTTTATTGCATAACATGTTTTTACAAGGGAAGACCCCGAACCTGAATATTCAAAAAATTCTGAAAGTTTGTGAATATGTAGGAATTTCCTCCTCATTACAACGCAATTTTTGTTTGCTGCCCAAATTCACTCGAAGGGGGTGAATTAACCCCTGAAAATTTGTCTCTTTTCCGATTTTTGTTATAACTCGGGAACTGTAAGAGATAGAGAAAAAGTTTCAAGGTAAAGGCTACTTCTTTTAATTAGATCTAGCATTTGGTACAAAAATTATTTTACAGTTCACGAGTTATAACACAAAATTGGAAAATAACCGAATTTTCAGGAGTTAATTTCACCCCCTTAGAGTGAATTTGGGCAACAAACAAAAATTGCGTTATAATCAGAAGGAAATTCCCTACATATTCACAAAGTTTCAGAATTTTTTTGAATTTCCCCTTGTTAGCCCCTCGATGACAATACTAAATTTTAGAAAAGCGTTAAAAAATTACAACCTTTTTTATGTTTCAATTTTACTATATAAATATTTATAAACTGGTATGAAACACTGCGTTTCGGAAAAAAACGTATAATTTTTATTCTATCGAACGTAATATTAGAGGAGGTAAAATTTTGAGACTAATTGCAAGAAACGTAATATGTATCGATTTCGGAAGTGCGGGGGGGGGGGGGTTATACCTAGTCAGGCGATTTTATACCTGAACAGAGGCGAATGTTTGTGAATTTTTTTTAAAAAGCGGAAGCATATATTTTTACAGAACTCTTTGTACTTAAAAGAGCAACATTTAAAGAACATTTGATAATTTTTTCCTAGAAAAATATTTACGTTTATAATAAAGTACCAACCGACATCTAAGAAGCCTTTTTAAAAATTTGGTTTTGCGGTGAGCACTGCCATTCAGAACCAGATAATCTAAAATAAAAAAAAGATTTCGTTAGTATATTAATGTATCCTCTGATTAACGGAGGGAATGTCCGAAATATTAATTTAAAACAAAGTGGCGGCTATTTAAAGTTGAAATCCTGATTTTGTCGTGCACAAATCACGCCAAAAAATTTCAGTACAATATTTTCATGTTATATATGCAGTCTTGAGGTTTAACTGTGGCAGTCAGAGCAACAACGGACCAACCCACATTAAAAAAAAAATTTTTTCCCTATTTTAGATGGTTAGTAGAGCCTATTGGAACACGTTATTGCTATTAATTCAATTTCGAAAAAAATGTGGGTTAGTCCATTGTTGCTCTGACTGCCTCAACTCATCCCCTTGCATTACCTTTTATTCGTTTCAGGTATGAGCTTCAGATTTGAATTGTACGCAGCCATTTCCAACTGTAGTTCCTAATCCCACAGACAGTACATCCTAATACCTACATTTCCATAAGAACCTTATTTCACGTCAGTAATTAGGAAGCGTCCGTAATTACGTGTCTGCTTAATGAGCGATTATGTCCCATGCCATTAATTTAGTATTATGAGAAATTTGGTTCCCTAGAATTGCGGTACTTTATCAGACAGGTGGTGTCATAAAACGGGCGTCAGACATACTAAGAAATTATCAGTGTGTAATCTATCCTTACTTTACACGTCAGAAATTTGCGGAATTTCGCGGAATTAGTCTGTATGAAATCCTGCAGTTTTATCGGTGAAGAGTAATCGAGCAACGACATTCGATGAATCGTTTGCACTACGCGAACCAATTATAGGATTTAGGCATTTAGTAAATAAGGTTTTTTTTATAGAATTCTCCAATGGAAATCTAATTTAGTCAAATTTATTCTCAAAATCAAACGGATCTCCAGTTATTGGAGTATTATTTTGAGTAGCTCGATTAAACAGTCCAGTTTATTTTGTTTCGAGTAGAGTTGTTTAGATTTAGCATTTAGAAACTATACAAAATGGGAAACTGGGGACTTGACTTCAGCCATTTAACACGGCTGCTGGGTATTAAACGCTCTCAAGCAAATAATTTTTTCCCCACTGTTTACGTTAATTACGAGTTAATAAAGCTGTCTAATATGTTTCCTGTTTAAAATTAGGGTAGCGTAGCCAGTAATGCAAAAAGGCAGGGAATAATTTAGATCGATTAAAATCGACGTTGGCGACTTAACGTGCGAATTATTAAATTGACCAGTTAGGTTTATTAGGGAATGTATAATATTAACAATAAGTATGCTACTGTTCAGCCCTTTGTTTGTAGTGTCTCCTACATTTTTTGCACATCGTGTACACTATCTATGCCCTGTTTACTTTCTAATAATGGACTATTTAAAGAAGATAGAAAGAGATCATGGAAATAATTATTTGTTGATTAATTACTTTAAATAGTTAAGATCTGCCGGTGAGACACAGGGTAATAAAAAAGTTTCCACCGATCAGTTATCTGGTGAGTCATCAATATTTGATATCACAGCTTTTAGGAGCTTCGATGACTCTTAACACGTTCTCTGAAAAATAAGAGTATTTAATTTAATGGTACCGTGGTGTGTTTAGTATTAACTATTATTTATAAGTTAGCAATTCTGACTGTATAAATGTTACCGGAGAATTTATGCGCATTAGGATTTAGTTTTCTTGAACTTTGTAAGAAAACGTTGGAAGTTCACCATTGGTGACCCCCGCGACGCCATTAAGAAATTGTTCATGGACACGTTTTCTGATACAGCGTGTAGAATCAATACGAAGTGTTATTTAAAGTCGAAACGATATTTGGGGAAATTGTTGCGAGTAGGTAGATAGGGCAGTGTTTCCCAACGTTTTTAATAATGTAAAAACATATTAAAAATAGGTAAGTATTTCAGAAAATAATTCTACTTTAATATTTATTTTAATCCATAAATTAAATATACTTAAAGATATTTAATATGTTTAATTATCTTATTTAATGTGATGGTTGTGCTTTATTTCATTTATGAAAAGTCAGTGTTACATCATTAAAAGAACATCATTCATAATCGACAACTAAAAATAAACGCGGTGACCCCCCAGAAAACACTTTGCGACCCCTTCGGGGGTCGCGACCCACAGGTTGGGAACCACTGAGATAGGGTGACAGAACGAAAAGGAAGATTGAAAAGTACAAGGGAAAATTCCAAAAATAACGATGTCCAAGTGTTTCGAAAAATAGTACTGAAAATTGACAAAAGGACTGTTAGTCTATTAAATTACTACTTACTAAATAAGATATGCATTAATTATAGTCTTCTTATGATAATCAATCATAAAGGCAATTGATACAAAAATCTGGTCAAGAAAATCAGATTAAAAAACATCCAATTTTTCAAATTGTAGTCTTTATCGATAGAAATTTATTAAGCCACGACACAAGGTGTAGAAATGAACAAAAAATATGAAATTAATAGTTATAAGGTACTAATTTTTATTAGCAATGTTGATAGGAATTTTTAAATGTCTGAGACCTGCATAAATTCGACGAAGCTTTAGAAGAAGGAAGAAGAGAAGAAGTAAGGCTTAGAATAGAAAATGTAGAAGAAGAAGAAAAACAAAAATGGACCTAAAATTTTAAAAGGGATCACTAAATATATTCTTCCAAATAATTAATAGAAAACTTTATTTTCACCCCACCACCTCCAAGGAATCTATTGCTACCGTTAAAGAGACGAAAGACTCGTCTTTCGAAGGCCTTCAAGGTTCACGAACAACTAAAATCCTTGATCATCGAACAACATTTAAACCGACCCGAAGATTTTGCCGCATGATCGAATCGACTCGCACCATGTCGAAGCCCATCGCTATCGAAAAGCTCCACTGAGAGGCACTGCATTTGGCCGATGCACGCGCTCTGTCTCGTTTCGTCTGCTTGCAACCCTGCTTGCTTTTATCTGTTTTTGTCGCTCGGCTCTCCCCTCGGTCCACGTTCCCCGTCCGCTCTTTATCAGGGCCCTGCCTCTTCCTCTTTCCCTCTCTCGACCACACGGGGTCAATTAGCCCGTCTCCGTCTCTCCATGAAGCCAGCCTGCACGAATCTGTCGACCTTAAACCCTCTGCTAGTTCGCTAGTTCCCCCTCTCTTCGCTCCACCCCCTCGTTGTCTGCCCGCAAGCGGTGCCGCCGCCTGCGTCTTCAGTTGCGTTGAAGCCGTCACTAGAGTAGGAGGTGTCGCGATAGCACTTCAGATCCGTGCAAACGTGGTCTCGTTTATCGTTTTATGTACCGTGGTTATCGATAAGGTCAGCGCGTTACGAACCGTACCGCGGTGCCCGAACTAACTCGGCGTAACTGAAGGAGGCTACGATCTCCTGCTACACCCATTTCTTCCACGCCGATAAGCCGGACAGATCGCATAGACGTTCGATTCGCGATGGAAGACGAGAGACCGGCTAGGAAGCGATCGCTCTCCTCCAAGAGGACAATGCTGAAGTACAAGCTGCTGATCCAGTGACGTTCAGGGGTGAACGTGCGCGACAGCATCCGTCGCCTTCATCGCGGGGCACTCGCGGTCTCGCGGGACGTGGACAACGTCGAATTCGTCGAGAGACAGTGAACGGGGGGAGGGGGGGGGGCCGCGTGTTCGCGACAGACAACGATGGACAGTGAATCGTCCGGCGTGTCGTCTTAGGGGAGTGTTATCATCTTCTCATCGATCGGTCCAGAAGCATATAGGTCGCCCGGTGCTAACACGGTTCCGCTCCAGGAACGGATTTTTTTGGGGCGGCCGATAGGTGGGAAATCGGAAAACCGCGCGCACAATAACCGTCTACAGGGTCATACGACCCCGAAGACGTTGGAATTCGCAAGACTGACGGGATCCATCGGCGTCGATCGCGGTGGACGCTGATCTATACCCGCTCGAAACTTTATCCGAGTCTATTGACATTATTCTGTGCCAAACAAACGTGCCAAAGTGTTTCATTGAAAGTACAAGTTTTATTAGCGTTTAAGTGTGAGACTGTTCGTTGTTATTGTCATTGTTACCGCTGGTAAAGCTCCCAGTTTTTTTAAGTTCCTTTGTATAAGTACTTTACTCGCTGACGCGCGAGAGACCTTTTTTAAACTCGTGACCCGCGAACGTTGACAGTACATCTCCATTCGAGTGTACATCGATGAGGAACAATTACCGCAACATGTTCTTCGCTGGCTACGGATACTCCAATCAGCATCACAACGGGTCACCATCGTCGACCAGGGCCAGCGTCTGGGGTGGCGTTTATAGTCCCTTTCGCAAGTGAGTACCCAGCTTTATTGGCTCGTCGCGACTGGGATGCGTCGAAAGAAAAGAATTGTTGGTCGATCGTCGATCGCCGACTGTAGCCGCTCCTTGCTTATCTCAGCGAGGGAGATTTGTTTTAAGAATGGCACGCAACGCCACACGCTTATCGCTTGGTGTAGGTGGTGGTAGTTTGGTAGAATTCCTGAAAAATGGGATAAGCTTCCTCTTGTAACTGAGACGGGGTCGAGAAACGTTTGTCCCATTTCGCTTCGGTTCCCTCCGTTCCCGCCCCACTCCGAATTTTCCAGCAGTATGACGTCACTCTGGGGTAAGGTACACACACCCTGATTTACATACCGCGCAAAATGGTTATTTGCAGGAGGATCAAGGGGCTCTTTGATTTTGGGTAAGGGATGGGAGGTGGTGGTTGAGGAATAAAGATTAAGATAGTGTTCTGTACGCACTGCTCTGAGGTTTCTGTGTCTGAAGGATGATGTATCAGATGCCGAGACGGAAAATACGATTGTAGTGCTTGAAATAATAATTAGTAGGGGGAGAGTCAAGTGTTGGATGATGGAGGATGAGGCAAATGTATGAAATGGCAGTGATAACATAGTAGGTACTGGACATATAGTGTTGAATTCAATTGAATTATATATATACCCAATTATTTTTCAAATTATCGAAGATACTAAAATTATTTGATTCGAAGGGGGGATATAATATTGTACTTGTGTTTTCTTTTATAGATTTTTATTAACATCATATAGTTCCATTTAATAACAATACTTTAAACAGAATTACATATTCTCGCCTGTACTTCGAATTTTGGAACTACCTTCGACGATGTACAAAAGGGTGGGTTCGTCGAAAGCAGGCGAGGAAGAGAGCTTCATGGCGGAAACGGGTCGTCGCTAAATTAAAACGAGTAAAGCTACATAAAAGATGCTTACCCTTTCGTTCCCTAAATTTAGATTGTTTGTCGTGAATATCTTAGGGCAAACCTTGGGCTGTTAGTTCCTTTGAATTCGGTTTGACAGGTTTAAATAACAGCTTCAAACGCTTCTTCATTGTACGCAGAAAAATCAAAGAAACCCCCAAATGCATTTCCTTTCGTTTCGTTCAAGTTCTGCGAAATTGGGGATCATTGCACCAGACACATGAATTTGATGGTATTTCCAAGCTTTATTACTCTCTACACTAAGTAAACATTTATTCGTTTATTCGTTTCACCTATAATTCTTTTGACAAAAAAATTCAAACAGAAGAAACACTGTTTTCGTTTTATGTTTATTAATGCCACGGATGAATACAAAGTTGCATAAACTGAATATACAATTTTGCATAGCGTAGGTGGTCGAGGGTATCTGAAGCTTTCTTAGAAAATTAATAACAAGGTCTATTCATGGACAAAATGTAAATACACTGATAACTGCCACTGTCTTATTACACATTTAATGCGTTTAGGTTTATCTCGTATGTATTATGACCAGTTCTTATCATATAAGCGTCTATTAGAATTTTTTTGAATAATAGAGAATGTAACGGGTTCAAAGCACTCAGGAGCTATCATGTTGATCAGGGAAATTTCAAAACAAAAGTAACTAGAAATTACACTAATTTTAGTTACAAATTCCTCTAGGGGTTCTTCTGTGCTGAAACTATTTTTATAATACATTTTTCAATTAATAGATTGTTGCAAACGCGCCTTTTATCTCTAAAAATGCATCTCAGCTTTCTGTAAAAATTTCATATCCGGATGTAGCGAAGTGTTGACAAACATGATTCAGAAAAGTTGTTCGACGTTTCGCAATGAAATTTTGGAGCTCAGAACTTGTTAAGTAATGATGAAACTTCGTCTAGTTACTGTCAACTGGGGTAATTGTGACCACAACATTAGTTTTTAAAATAAATTCCTCTCGCAATAGAGTATAAAAGTATTATTCTCAGACAAAATGCGTCTTGAAGCAAGCAATTAAAGCTATCCAAGGCACTTTCTCTGAGAATAATACCTGTTCTGCAGTAGATGCTAGAGGAACATGTTTTAAAATCTATTTTTCTGGTCAAAGTTGCCACACTTGGCGGTAGTTCACTTAAAAAACATTTGAATGTGCGCTTATTTCATTACAGGTTGTATTTATTCAGAAAAAAATCTTTAAAAACAGCTTAATTTTTCGGCCGGTCAAAGTAGAATGACCCTTTAATGATGTTCGAGTTTCAATTCAATCACAGAACACTTCTGTTCTTGTAGAACCATTAATATTATTCTTCTGTGCAATTGGAATTTCGTGTTCAGGTTAATGTTTTTCATACTCCATTGTGTTCGAGATCCACTTGAATCTTTATCATTTTTTCGAGGCACTAGAGACTTCTTTTAGTCGGAAATTTATGAATTTTAGTACAACAATTTATTCATAGGGATTCATTAAATTGCTCGTCGTTTCTCTTTCTTGTTTAAAGAAAAAAGTTTCCACGATAATTGGAATGCTAAGAGGAGTTGAAAAGCGTCCCAGCGTTTTTTCCTCTTTTTTTCACGAAGATAGGAATTAATTTTATTCAAGAATAGTGATAAGTTGATTCAGTAATAAATTACTGGTAAATTGGTGAAAACAAAGCAATGAGCGTAAAGATATTTTCAAAGTGTTGCTGATAAAAGCATGCTGACGGGAATATCACGACCTTGGACCACGATGAGTTGAGAGGGATACGATGTGGGACTCAAAAATTATTTATACTCGGTGAAAATATTCCACATTTTTTAGCTTCGGTATGCTAGGCATTTATTTCGACGATTGCAAACTATTTCTATTGAGTCGAGTTCGAATGTGTATCAGTTCTTTTATAAGTTATACGATCGCGCAGGGTTTTTCTGTAAGAAATTATGAAATGAAATACGGAAAAACTTAAATGTACTATTTTATAATATGAGGGAGGCATTCAATTGAATTTCTCTGTTATAATCGTGTGCACAGTAAATACCAGAAAGCACTAGCAGCCCCAAAGACCATTACTCATTACTAGTAGACAAGAATTTAATTGCACCATTATTATAGTGCAGCTTGACTCAATTGAAATTGCCTGATGCGCAATAGGAAAAGTACCGCAAAAGGTTTGTATCAGTTTCCCGAGTTCAACCGACGAGCAGTTGTTTTGTACACGAAACTGAGTCATAAGTAAACTGCGGTGATTAACAGTTTGCTTAGCAAGTTATTTACATAGTACTAAGTATCCAAATCGAATAGGCCCTCTGTTTAGTAGTTACATCATTTTTAAATCATGCCACGCTGCTTGACCCATAATTCGGTGAATCCATAATTAATTTATCCAGGAAAGTAAATCCAATCTCAGTGAAGTTTAACGAAGTTGGTTTGGTCAAGAGTTCTCGTGTTACGTTTTAATCGTTGATTAATTAGTATTATTAAGCTAATCGAGAAAAGATTTGGTATTGTTTAGAGAGCAATAAATTTTGAAATCCACCTGTGTAGTGATTTTGGGTATTGAGTGTTGAGTCCTCTGAGGTGGATTCTGTTAAAATTCCAACCTCCAACGTAATTCCAACGTAACCTTTTAGAATGGAAAGGTCAAATAATGTTAACTCAGATGATTCGAGCCTCGAATAGTGAATAAAGTAAACGTAACTTTTATATGAGCCGTTATTTAAATAATTTTTTATGTGGTTAATGCTCAACTCTGCGACTTTTAGACCAAGCTACGTAGATAGAATTTTTTGTCACATTTGTCGAGTTGTACTGTAAAGACTATTGTTCTACACACCACTTGCTGTGCCTCAAATATAGTTCTACCAAATAATAGTGAGATCTCTATAATAGAGATATCCTATCTGGCTGCTATCCAACAACTGAAGAAAACAGCTACAATGAAGGAGTGACGATATATTGTATAGACAAATGAAATCGCAAATATTTAAACTAACGTTTTGTTGTTTTGTTGGACGCATGAGAGACAAGTCGCTACGCTAGAGGTCTGGACAGTAAACGTGTTAAGACTATAAAAAAATTACCCAATTCAAAATTTTAAAAACTTGTTTACAAAACAAAAAGTTAAAAAAAAGTTCTTGCAGCATCTCAATTTTTTCAACAGAATCTAACTTTTGCGGATTTAATGTGAATCATTAAAGGCAAGTTTTTTCACTACATATTCGAAAAAAATCACACAATTTTGATTTTTTCGTTCCACCTTACGCGTGGTTTCGTTTAACTTTCCTTCTTCCATTTGATCATGCGTATTGGGGACCTCAATTTAGCTCCAGCTAGATCCACCAGCAATACACATATGTAATCCCTTAAGGGTCTTCTAGTGTAACGAGTCAAAAAAATTGATTTTTTTTCTACAAGTGTGTTATGGAAAATATGTGTGCAAAAGAATTTTGTCCAATTCATAATACGATATAAGTTTTTCTTGCAACCATGTTTTTCGAACTGGTGTCCACGATATCTCAAGATTGACTTGACCAATTAAGGTCAACTTCTGCATACATCTTCAGCACACGTGTGGCTATCGCCCCTACCACAATTGTGTGAAAATATTTAATTTTTTTTTCATTCTGACAGTCCCAAAAAGTCGAAAAAATGTGTGAGAATCGAAACTCGATCTTCAAAGTGCCGTCGTTTTTTAAATATTCAATATTTTTCTTTCATTCTGGTACCGGCTATAGCCAAGGACATACAAATAAGGAATCCCTTTGAAATTTTTTATTCAGATCATCAGAAACCGTCCAATAGTGGACACCGTATAGGCACCTCTTTTTTTCAAAACCAACTACAAACTGGTCCACTTGAGTTAATTTTAATCTTTTCGTGCTAAAAAAAATTGAAAATGTAATCGAAATATAGATAAGTGTGTACAAATAAACCGGGTAGCGATAACTTTTACAAGCTCCTCATAAAAAATTCCGTAAAAACACAAAAAAAATGCTTCGTTACACTAGAAGACCCTCTTAACCTTGAAACTCTCATTCTCGTTTCATAAAACACATCGTGTTTACACTTGGCGAGTCGTCGGCGTGTTTCCACGCCCAGGGACTTGCAACCCATCCACGATTTTGGCGTGTTTCCACATCGATATTTCCTGGAAAGCGTCGAAAGCATCGTCCGAGTGGCTCCGAATGTTTGCCCGGTGCGAGTTGGACAAAAAATTCACGGCAGCAGACTCGAAGGAGGGGACTTCCCAAAACCTTGCGCCACTCGAAGTAGTGAATCAATCTTCATCCTCGGCACAGCGTAAAATTATGATAATTGACTCGAGGCTCCCCACTAAATCTGCATTTCTTTCCTAACCAGAAGTCTATTCGAGAACGCACAGGAAGTCTTCCGATTTACCGTCGATAGGTCGTGACATCGCGATCGTGTATGCTTCGAACGGTTGCGACATGCCAGGCTACATTGCATCGATCTACATGCGTCGCATAGGTTCCCCAAGTGTCGCGTGCATACATTAAAGCTTTAATGAGCTCTTTCGCCCACTGGACACCCACTCGCCGCGGCGTAAGAACTACGGCAGCCTGTCGAGGATCTGTTCACGAACGACGTTTCCATTCGACAGGGCCAAGTTAATTGTTTAACTGGGCAAGTTAATACGTTTAACGACCTGGTAATTGCGGCAAGTTTGCGCGCCAACGTGAACGCGACCGTTCTAATATCGTTAGGCAGTCTGCGCTAGAGAATGGCACGGTATTGGACCTGATTTACGGCGTCCGAGTGAAAATCCAAGATTCAAGCCCCGAATCTTCTGTTCGGAGTAGCTGGAGGATCAATTGCTCTAATGACTTCGTCAGGCTCAACGAATGTATTCGGCACTTTAAAAGCTTCGCCATTGTTGGTGGTCCAGGAACAATAATGGTTGAAACTTGGAACAGTCAATTGGCCACTCAAGGCTCTTGAAGGATTATCTCCACCGTACCGTTTGGTCACCTAGTTGATCTGGCTTTTAACTGTTTGTTTAAGTTTAAATGGTGGGGGAATTTTTTAACTGTCTTGCACTTTATGTAGGTTATTTGGAGTTTCGAAGAATGGATGAAGATGAATTGTCTGTTATTTGATTGTTGATTTAGATAACTTTTTAACACATTTAATGGTAAAAAATGGCACGAATGTGCAAGCGCTTATGGTCTCTGTTATGAAAGATTGAAAACTGGCATGGTATTAAAGAGACCTGTGTGGCGTGACATATAATGGGGGAAGTGGCTTTGGACTGTTAGTTGATTTTTTTTTGATCATAGAGTGTTGGTTTCTTCTTGATCTTTTTGTCCTCTGAACCTGATCAGTTACTTATTTAAGATCGTTAATCTAGGTGAATCACTCTGACAATGAGTATTTAAAGATACTCGTTATAAAGTTGATTCACTCTGTATATTCAGTGTATCATTAACTGTCAGATATTCCACACTTTTTAATTGGATCTTGGCTCTTGAGCGATTAAAAATATCTTTGGACTATGGTTGAACTTTGTTAACCTGTAACTGTTAACAGGGTTGCTCTTCATATCATTGGATAAATTACACACCTCTATTCATGATAAATTCGTTTTGATATTGATTAAACTTTCCAGATTACTATTACCTCGTATAATACATGTAATGCCATTAAAGTAACTACAAATACAAATTAAACTAAATCAAGGGACGTATATCAATACATTGCTAATAAACTATTTAAAATCAAATTAGGGAAAATAAGGACTCCATACGTATTACATTAAAAATCAGCTACTTATAAATTGCAGCATATTACATCATGAATAAAGCGAATATAGTCTTATTGTTAGACAAATATTCATCCCCCTGAGAATTGTGATTCAGTTTTTTTTGAACGTAACAAATTGTAATTAATTGGGGCCACAGAACTGTTGAATCACAAAGGGTTATAAAGTAGAAATGTCCACATAGGACAATGTTATAGATTTGGTGTAGGCCTGGTTAAAAACAGGGAATGTCCACTCTCCACTGGAGCAAAACAAGGAATGTCCCCAATCTTCCTACTTGCACTATGTATTCCTGATTAGTGTAAGTTGGCACTACGTCAGGAGCGTAAGATAATAAACGTTTCTAAATGTGTACTCGTCATAAGACCAAAAAAAGTTTTTAACAGGAAGATACAGTATTTCTTACCAGTACATGAAAGCCGAATTTTTGGATTGTATAAGGAAAATTTGATTATCGATTTGAGATCAATTAAAATCACAAAGATTTATGTAACAATGAAATATCGCAAAGTAAATAACCCTATAGGATCGATTAAAGTTCGTACTGACTACTGCGTGCTCCTGTTTCGGTCCATGCCACCATATCTGCTCTCCGAGTATTGATTACTTACGCAGCCACCCTCCATCTTGCTACATGACGACAACTCTCTGCGTCATTCCATGATATTGTTTACATTCTTACCCTTATTCTTCTTTGAATTGAATCACTGACGATGATCTGATACAAATGTGACAGAGGCTTGTGTCGTTACAATGAGTATCGTTAGTATAATTTTCGTCGTCATTCGAAGTATGAGGTGGAATGGTGTACTGTAAACTTTAATAGAAGTTCCTTAACCATCAATATTTCGCACTTGCATTACCTTCGAATTCGTCGCTATTAAAGTTATGATATTTTTTTATCGTAAATATTGTATTTGTTTTGATAGAAAGTAGAGTGCAGAATCCTTTGTCTTACAATACATACATAGATAAAAGTTATCGACTCTTCTCAATGATATCAAGTAACTAATTTATCACTAGCTTCAATGTATTCATTTCTTGACCGACGAATATTAAAATAAATATTTCTTCACGTGCGTGCAGTTCAACAATAATTTTTATCGTTATCTGTGTATCATTCATATGTGATGTAGAAGACGCTTTAGCAAAATTTCTTTCTCATTATTGATTCATTATTTATTTTTCAAAATGGAAGAAGGGCGTACGAGAACAGTTGCCTCTTTAATTGCTACAGCAAGGAATGAATTGTTTCGACGTTTTTCCAAGTGATTTTATGAAACATAACATACACCCTTCTTCTAAACACTCATTTGGTAATTATTAAAATCATCGTTCAGACTTTGGAAAATTAATGAGTAATTATATGTTAAGAAGTATAAAAAAGGGTGGCATTTCAAATAACAGACGTCCGCAAAGGGTAGCATATTGAAGATTGTTTTTCAAAGCTTTTTTATTAGGGCGCGTCTAATAATTGATCTTTATGCATGAACCGTGACGACAGCTCTTTCGTTTGCATGTTACGAAATACGTTATGAATTATGTAACGAATTCTTATTGCGACCAATCGTAGTCTCAAGCAACGCAGATGGTCGTTTTATCTGTTTATAATTAGTTTCTGCATTGGTTCGATGATGATTTATAATTGTATCTTAATTCACATTGTTTACGTCAACTGTAAATGTTACCCAAAAACTGTTATTACAGGGATTTTAAGTTAGAAGGAAAGAGTAGATACTTAATGGAAACTGAAAGTTTTTTTTAATATAAGTGTACTGTCTTTACTTGTAACAAATAACATTCTAACTAATTAATACTTCTATAAATACTAATCCTTAGATTTATGTTCTTCACTTACTCTACTGCTGTTTCAATAAAAAATTGCGCGTGAACGACAGATTTATAATTTTACCCTTTAAATCACTTAAGCAGTATGCTTCCATAGACACCTGACTATCCACAAATTAATTATTCGTCACCACTCTTAAACACAATTTTCAAAAGCCTCTGATTTAGTTACACGACGTCGTATAGCAAAATGATTTCAGCAAAAAATGTGTATTTTATCGTCCCCTATAACGCCCTAAATTTACAGGGTTCTGAATCACCCAGTACATGCCAAAGTTAGCATTACGCTTATAGAACGTGCCGAACTTTTAGGCTTCGTTCAAGCTCGGTGGCCAGTGTCGCCTCTATAGGATCCTTTACCATCAGAATTAATGGGCACACCGCGCGGCTGTGGTGAATTTCACGGTTAGAATCTCTTTTACGCAAAACCAACGGTGTGTCTCGTAAAGTCTACAATAATAATATCAGCGCAGTGTCACCGTTCGGCCCCCCCCCCCCTCCCCCTTGTCGTCGTTTCGGTCTGAGCGACTTCTGAGGCGTCCGTGGATTCTGAGAAGTCTGGATCTGGATTAGTTAAACGCGGACGTAAGGGGTTGCGCTTAATATATCAGAGTCGGATGTTGGGGTGCAGCCGAAAACAGGATGTCCACGGTTACACGCACGCCTCCAACCTCTCCTCCGCAAGGTGGACGGATTACGTGTGCCGCGGGGTTTGTAAACAGGCCATTATGAAGAATGCACGATTCTCACTTTGTAGGGGACAGCGCAGTGAGCTGGGAACTGAAATTGAATTGGTATTGAGAGTATCTTCAGTTGAATCGTAGTAAAAGTCTGTATATATGTATCAGTGCCGTATTTTAGGAAAAAGGCCCAGATAGCACTCGTTCCGAGAGTCCCATTTTTCGGGAAAATTAAGAGAGATAGTTTACTAAAACCAGGCTATGTGCACAGAAAAATATAGAAAAAAAATATAGGGGTTGGATAAAACGATAATTTTTTTTTGAAGATAGGGCCCCAGGGGGCCTTCTGAGCAGGGGTCTACTTTTGGGGAAAATAAAGAAATTGTTTACTAAAAACTGGCCAAGTGTAGTAGTGCAGAGAAAAATATGGTGTTTGGATAAAATCATAATTTTGGGGGGAGGATGGGGCCTTGGGGGGGTTTTCTGGGCGAGGTGGAAATTGCTATCGGCCCCCCGCTATATCCGCTACTGATATGTATGTGTATAATGAAAGTTTGTGGCATAGTTGGGTTTGAAGGCCGTTATTCGTTCTAACTAAACCTTTATTTGTAACAAAACCCCACGTGCTAACTCGCAAGGGACCGATCGTCGTTCTGTCGTGGCGTCCGTCGCTTTGCTGCGGGGCCGCCCAGTGCCGTAGCACATTAGCGCGGACCCCAACGCCGTGAAGTTGTGGACTGGGAACTGAAGTTATTTTAACGTTGATGAATTTTTTAGTTAATTCATACTGAATCTTTAAAATACCAAAGCTAGAATTCTTATCTTTAGGAAAGTGTAGGGGAGGATTGGAAGTTGAAAGTATTTCGGTATCGATGTTTTTTATTTTACTTAAATTACATCGAAGTCTTTGCAACACCGAAATTTGGAGGATCCTCATTTTTGGGAAGGTGAAGTGAGGATTAGAAATTGAACTTGTTTCCCTTCTCGTGGATTTTATATTTGCACCATATAAAAAGAAAGAATCGAAAAATGTTGACCTCGGGGATGGCATTCCCCCTTAAAAGCTTAGAGTTTTATTCCTATATTTGACAGAAACGGCGTAATTTATTGTATGTGACTCATAATCATTCATTAAGGGGGGATCCTGGTGTAGATCACCGAAAATAAAGGAATTTTTGGGAATTTATTTTAAAGAAAATATTTATTAAATCGCATTCGGGGCTATGCGGTTTTAATGGTTGTTGATTAAACTATATAAAAATATTTTTTTTTAGTTTTAAAAAAATTATATAGCAGAAGTAGAACGGCATATGTACAGTGTCTCGGCGTCGAACGTCTAAATTGGCGGGTGACCTTGTTCCTTTTGTACTCGTCCGAAATAAAAATACAGAAATATTTCTTACTCTTTATGAACACAGATTGTCGATGGACCTTGAAAACTGAAAAAAAGTTGAAAATTGACAAAATGGCGGCACTTTGAAAATAAAATGCGATTTTTCGCTGGAAAATTCATTTTTGTTCATGCAATAAATATGCTTTAAATTAATTAATGTATTTATTTTATAGGTTCATGGATTAGTACGCGCAATAAACTATATGTGTGTAAAATTGCAACCCGATTAGTCAAGTAGTTTTTTAATTATTTGACCCGCCAACCGTAAGAAAGTAGTTTCGAGAAAAATACGTTTAAAGTTAAAGTTTTGATAACGCGTTGGAATCATGAACGAACCCCAGTAATTTGTCACCGTACAACTAATAGTAAATACATTTGTGTTACCTAAACTAGAAATATACCTTTTAGCAGGTATACAATGACTCACATAATGGTTCAAGAGTAGATCTGCTTAGCTATTGTTACAGCGCAGGTCGAGCGAAGGGTCTCGATACAAAACCGACGTATACCTGCGCGTAAGAAATTGGCTGTGGGGCCCTTAAAACTTCGAATTTCCAATTGTAACTTTGGGAATATACTCTATGAAAGTAGTACTATAAATTAAAGCAAAAAAATCGATTTTTACACCAGGATCCCCCCTTAATCACACAGCAACCACGAATACGTGATACCAATGACACTGTTTGCGAATCTTTTACAATGTTTACTCGTGTCTTATCTAGTGGCGGATTTAAAGAAAAGGGCCCAGATGGCAAACATTCCGAGGACCAATTTATTTCAGGGAATTGAAGAGGCAGTTTACTAAAATCGGGCTAAGCGTAGTAATACAGAAAAAAATATAGTATTTGGATAAAATCATAATTTCTTTTTTCCGAAGATGGGTCTCATCCCTTCTTATATTCCTTTAATCTCCAATGAATTCATAAAGAAATTATTGCTCCTCACAGTAATGTCTGTGTTCCCTTCTGAATAATTTAAAATTATTTATTGTATTTTACACCATATTAATCCAACAAATAAAATGCGGATTATTTAATAAAACAGTCTACTTCATTTTACATTCGTTAGGGAAGTGCCTTTTTTGCCCCAGCAATCAAATATAATTCCAAGGGAACGATTCGTTATAGTTAAGTACGGCCAAGATTTTGATTGCAATTATCAGCGTTCTAACGAACGACGGCTTAACGTGATGTAAAACCGTTTGCGTGACATGTCAGTGATTTATCATGCCGGGCCACTTCAAACTGCGCGAGAGCAATAAGGAAATGCAGAATTTCCAGAAAGGTTTAATTTAGATTTCATACAAAAGCTATTCCTGCTAAGCCAGTGTTGAAACGTGAAATGAGTAATTAACGGGATATAACGTCCCTCCAGCGGGTTGTCGCGAATCTTAACAAGTTCTAAGAGTTCCGTTATTATTTGCTAGCCCCGCGCTGTCTGGGATCTTCAACCCCTATCCGTCGCCATCTAAAACGGTTCGCTTGGGAATTTCGGAACCAGTGATCTCATTGGACATTCAGATATTAACGAGTTAGTTTGAACGTTGAAGTCGAAGAATAATTCAGAAGGATATGAATGAAAGTCCTCGAGCAATTTGTAAGTGTGTCACTGTAAATTTCGGAATGGAGGTGTACATACTATAAGCATTCAGAGTTGTGTGTACACTTGAAATGTCGTATAACTTGTGAGGTATCTACTTTCGCAACAATAAAAGTACCGATAACTTGATATTAACAGTTTATTTTAGGTGGATGCGTGAAGGAGACTTGAAGATCTTCATTTGTTTAAATGAAAGCATATACTTTTCAAAGCAATTCAATTAACTTAAATTAATTTAAATATTTAAATATTAAATATTTAAATTTAAATATTTTTAATAAAAGTAAATTTCAAATAAATGTAACATAAATACATTTTTAATAAAATTTAATTAATATTAAATACATTTTTATAGAATTCAATAATTGTTATACTGTGCGATTACATATCTCTTAAACTAAAGACTTTTCGGCACAAATCCTCTCAACTACAGCATTGCTTACAGGAGTTATTAGGCAAGTAAGGACAAATGTAGCAAGCTCCTCAAATCCCTGATGTTGAAATTATACCAATCTAAAATTGCTTTGTTTGAAATTATTTAAGAAAAAAGTTTTAGGGAAAGGATGGTAAAAAAAGCCAAATGCACCAACCAAGTTGAAACAAAGACAGATGTACCACACTTGGTGTACAAATCACATTATGACAATACCCTTAAAATACCCATGGCAATGAGCATGTTAAAAAAAGACAGGGAAGAAAACGAGCGATGTAGGGATGGTCAGGGTTTCGCGGCACTGAAATCGGTAGGATTCAATTCCATTGGCATTCTTTGGATTGCTGTCGATTCGGCTGATTAATCGTTCATCTATGCGCAAACCTCGTTCTTACCGAATCGATGTTTTGGTCTTAACTGATGGCGTCGCACTGGAAATAGACGGCAACCTTCATCTTTATCCTTTTTAAACGTTTTATCTAATTCGGTCTAGTTCGTAGAGTCTATTTCCTGTGGAATCGGGAGGGACCACGTGCCATCGCTCCGTTTTCGGCCCTATTCCGAAAATAAACCGCCTTTGAGCTCTGCTCAGGTCCTCTCATTATCGTCCCTTCGAAATATAAAAAGGGACGCGTTTCCCTCGAGCTTCCTCTTTGTTTTAGGCTGCAACGTTCTGAGTCACGTGGCGTTTTCGATTTTCAAGTTAAATATATGAAGGACGCTGTGTAAACGGAATATGTACCAGTGACGTTGGAAATTGGTCACTTCTGTTGCAGTAGATATAACAAAAATGGCGGAATATGTTTCAAAATTGTGAGGTCCTTTGGTGATTTATGATATTTGATTAATTAATACAAATTTGACGCAAATATGTTCTGTATTTTCATGTTTTCTTATGTAACTTTTAATAAGTTGGTTCGTTAAGGTAAATTGGTAACTAATTGGTAGTTTTTGCTTTTTGTTGCAGTACAACCATGCCGCTGCAGGACATTACGATGAATCAGACCCTACCATTAACGAATGGTAAGTAAATAATCAACTATTCTTGTTCGATTGCTCTAATTTTGTGTATTAAAATTGAATTAATTTGACACTACAAGTGTAAAATGATTTTATACCTGAAGAGAACTTCTGAGTGAATTTTCACTATTTTTTTATCAAGAAACCAGTGCATATCATGGGCGAGTACTGGATAGGGAAGAAGTAGAACCGTGAAAAATTCCCAATTCAATTTTTGTCTATATATTTCTCATAACAAATAGACGTTGATAGCTGCAAACAATATTATTAGCCAAAGAAAAAATCTAGAGTAATAAAAACCGGGTTATTAAGCGTTCCAACAATTTCCAACAATTGTAGATAATAAAATATTATCTATAAGAAAAACTTGAGAAAATAGGAAAGGAAGTACTACATATATCAAAAGCACTATTGGAAATATACCTACCATTCCTTACACTACGAGGAAATAAAGAAGAGACTTTTACCGCCCCTTTCTGGAAACGTTAATGGAGGGGGGTAAATACTCGTCAACTACCCAACAATGTCTAAGGATTCAAAAACACAAGATATACCGTGCAAAGTAACATTTTCGTCTTCGTAAATGGCTCGTTGAAGTTCGGGTCATAATTCGAAGACTAATGACTCGTTACTGTTTTTATATGGCTGATACAACAGCCATCGATTATTAGGAGGGAGCGGATATAATTTCACGGTCTACGATCGAGACAGATCGTTGCGTAAGAATCGATTATAGATACGTATTTATTACTTATAGTTCTGTCGTAAATGAACGTGCCACGTACAGAGATCCCTTGAGATTAATCTGTCTGCTTAAACGAGAGGCCACTCAATATTGGGGCTGACAATGGAGCGATCAGTTACCTTCCTCATTCCCTAGCGAAACTATCTTTATTGGCCATTTCCCCTTGGACAATTGTCCCTCTATCGACATCTCTAATAGACGACGAACGGCTCGTAGACTGATAGTCGTGCTGATAGAAAAATCATCGACTGTCCTACATACTGATAAGAATAAAATTACTATTTAATTTGAGTGTATTGGTCAGGAGAACGATGAGAATATAATTTGCTCAATTAATCGATTTCACTTGCTGTATTAGGAATACGAAGTTGGACCTTTTGAAAAGATTAATCATTCGCGTTTTTATAAATGTTTTACAATCTTATGAATTCTATAAATTCAAGAATTTCATAAATCCGGTTTACATATGTAGCGGCAGTATCAACGTTACCGATATCATTGACATTATCGACTTACCGACGTTGGCAACAGTAGCGACGCCAGTGTAATTACAGAGGAGGTATAAAGTAGACTACATAGGCGCGCAGGAGTGGCGAAAGCCAGTTAATTATTTGACAAAAACTAATATTTCCACAAAAATATTAATTCCAGTGGCTATTACTATGGAAAATGGTGTTAACAACATTTAGACTAACCGCCTAGTATAAAGAATTATTATCTATGATCGATAAAACTCGAGACATAAAGCAATTAGTAACATTTGGACTTGGACTTTGAAATGATTTTCTACGCCGCATGAATTTATTCTTAATGTTTAAACGTTCGATAAATGTTAATCCTTATACGTATTGTAAAGTATTAACTATATACATATAATGATTAAATAGTGTTTAGTTGGACTTTGTGTAAGTGAATACTTGCAGAAATATTTAGGAGAATAATTTGATTTCTATAGACGATGCTGTATGAGATTTTAATTAATTCCTCTTGTTAGTAGCAAGGGTGTATAAGGTCCTCAAGGGCTCGAGTAGTTATTATACCCCTATTCGAACGCTTAAACAATTTCACAGTAACTTTGTGCAAGACTTTAACGAACTAGATTTTTATGTAAATTTCTGTATTAAACAAACAATAGAGCAATTATTATTACTCTACTAGAATATTTAAACACTGCATTAGAAACTTTTTGTAATGTTCCCAGAATTAACTTCCAGTTAAAGATTAAGACAGGGTACCTCATCTGCGGTATAGGATGAACTTGCATTTTACGAAAGTTTATAATACTCGATAAAGATACGATCGCATTGATGTGTTTCTTATCGTTAATATCGAACGTAATATTTAATTTTAATTACTACTAATCGCGTAATAATTTTATTTGATTTAGAATCGATAATATTGGATATTACACAGAAATGGTAAGAGACTCGCGAGCCACCGAATCGCCTGAGAGAAGTTCGAATTGGATACGCTTAAGTTTATCCTATACCTTGTCTTTGATACTAAGTACTACTAATTTTGGTATCCGTGGTATATACGGAACTCTGAAGAATTCCCACCCTCTGTATAAAGCAGATAGGATGCGCATGAAATAGATACCGAAGTAATTCTGCATGAAATATATTTATCAGATTGTGGTATTCTTGCTATCAGTCATATTTTACATTTTCAATTTTCTGCCACTGTAGCAACATTAAGTGCAGCATCCTGTATAATAAAGCCCGCGAGAATTCACACGCGGTGGCGTCTGGGTAATTGTATCTATCGCGATGAAAACGGGGCAACGAACCTCTTTCCTCGTGGTTACATATATTTCGCGGCTACATGTGTCGGCCGACGTCGACGTAATCTAACGTCTGCATCAGGGGTGGTCACGTTCAGGGTTTCAGACATTGTCTCCTATCTCACACACAATCCCACACAGTCATTCTTGCTTTACCAATATTAAACAGATTAATTCTCACTTGCACAATCTTCTACCATTGAACACGATTTTCTGCAGCCGTTCAAATTTGATAAATGCATACATAGCACAATGGGTGTGGCGCGGAGAACTGAATAGTGGCTAATAGCCAAGACACAGCTAGAACAGAGCTCGGCTGCTGCTGGTTTATAGTAATGCATAAATTTGGCCGTTGGTAAACGAATCCGCGCCAGAGCCAGACCAACATTTCGTTCTGGTTTGATCTAGGTTTTCGTGGTCCTAGATCTATAGATAAAATTGCACGTGCTCGCTGTTCGTCCGCAGTTAATTTCTCTGCGGGCGAATCGCGCAACATCTGCGCGCAGCTTCTGCCCTATTAAATGGGAAGGACGAGTTAACTCGTCATTTAAAAATTCCTCCGCGCTAGGCTAAACGAGTTACCTCGAAATTTGAAAATTCCTCTACATTTTGGCAGGACGAGTTAACTCGTCGTTCTAAAATTCTGTGCTTGGCAGAATGAGTTAATTATACTCGGGCAAAAACAGTGAATGTTGGTGTGTATTGTTCACTGTGAACGAAATGAGTTAATTCACCTTTAATAATCTTAAAGTGATGGAGGCGTTTCTGATAGAGAAATGACCCAGCTAACAGGTTAATTCCCACGTTGCATTCTGTCCACAGGATAATAAGACCACGTAGCAATTATTGAAACGGTTATTCGAGGGGGGCTGTTTAATTCGATGTACTGGAATCGATTAAACTCCACAGACCTGTTTTTGCGAAACACCGTTGGGGGTGGGAGGGCCGTTTGCGATGCATTCCTTGAATCTCTTTGTCTAACGAACGTGTTATTGAATTTCTTGAAATGGAATTTAGCGTACCGCAGAATCGCAATATTAATTACGGTAATTAATTTCATAATTTCATAGTAATTCTACTCACACAAACATGAAACAACAAGGTCTTCTGTAATGACTGCTATTATATAGTGCGAAACATGTATGCACATATGAATATTAGGTCAAAATGAGGGCCAAAATTTATACATTAAGATAAAGGTAGAATTTGGTGTTTTGAGAAAATCGGTATCACTATGTTTGAAAACGTTGAGAGGTGATTGTGAGAGTGTATCTTTTAATTGGAGTGTCTTATGTTGTATGTCCAGTAAAAGTGTCTTTTTGCCTAATCTATAAGGATGAAAGGATTCAACGAATTTTTAGATGTCCTATTTACTGAATTCAGCAAGTAACATTTCTTTTAACACTAGCCGAAAGTACCGGGCGTTATCCGGGTAAAACTTTGATTATCGCAATTTGTCAAGGGGATGAAATAAAGAGGAAGGGGTGGGATGTCCAGATTTCAGGGTGGCCTGTATTTGCCGCAGGTTTCTAGAAAATAATTATGCAAATTTGGTCCAAGTCGGTTAAAGGGTTTAGAAGTAAATATCTGTTTTTCAATTACTTACAAAGATATAAATTGAAGCTGAGCCTTGTTCAATTGCCATAATCTTTATTATTCATTTACTAGCTTTATTACTCGATTTCGCCCGAGATTCTGATTTTACAAAAAATTTTTTTTTTAATTCATTTCTTTTTTCTGAAAATAGTCACATTCATCTGGATTAGCTAGGCATAAGATTCAATAAAAAGAAATGCTTCATTTTCGACAAAAACGACTGCCTGGTACCTTTAAAGGGTGTGGCCTTTAGGTCTGGTTGGGGGAGGGGTGTAAACATATTGTTTTGAAGGTGTCGAAGAATATACTCATGCCAAAGGTGCGGATATGTTGAATGCTATAGAAGCCTTCATCTAACAAACATACCTACATATTTTGCCTTTTATATATATAGAAGATTATATTACTACCAGCACCACATTGGTGCACATACATATATCTCATTTCTACACCTTTTTATCAATCACCCTGATCCAAAACCGTTATACCTAGGGATTACGAAACCTATCGTTTACAGCGCAGATAAACATCTAATACCGCAGCAACTTGCACCAGCCCCCATTTCGCAACGCGGCGCACAACCGCGAAGATCGTAAGTTAGCCGCGCGACGAGCGTTTTTCTCCCACGGCAAAAACGACACTATGCATCCTGGAAAAGTGTTTTTCGCGATCTCGGATTACAGGAAGCGGTGGTCCATTTATTTCGGTGGGTCCGCGGCAAGGCGAGCACGGTACCGACGTGTCGCGACTCTGCTCTGTATTTATTTCTGTAACACCGTTGCCCCGTGGACGCCGCCCCGTTATTCGCCACCTTCGCGAACATTTGGACGTTTTCCATGGCGCGATGGCTGCGCGCAGATACCCGCACACGGGCGCATTGTCTGCATCGAAACCGATGTTTGTTGCTCCAGCTGGCCCGGCTCTCTCCTATCGCCTAAAAGTCTAAACTCTTGCGGCCAGTTTGGAATGCGAAATTTGCATTGGATGCCAGAGCTTCCTCGAGCACCCCACGAGAGGTTGTTATGCATAGTATAGGCGAGCTTTTCATCCCGTGTATACGGATCCCTCGCGTTTCCGCGTAGTAAAAATATTCTCCAGCCGTGGCGCTTGATCTGAGGCACGTTTCCAAGCGGGCTTGCCTTCAGTGGTGATCCCTTTTAAATGCTTTGAACTGTTCGTGAACTTTATTTCGCTTTAACCAAATAACAACTGTATTTTGAAAGTGGAGAAGAGATGTTTAAAGTTAATGGGATATATGTAGCTGAATTCGTATTACACTCGTAGGACAAAAATTATATTTAGTAAAACCCTACTCGTTGTAACTTATGGATACAATATTTAAACATTCAATTTCTACAAGAAGAAAACAAACAATGTACTTTAATACGAAGGTTAGTGAATGTGAACCTTGGTCATCAGTGAGGGGAGAAGTTAGGGCAGCTGGCATAAATCCTAAATATAAACGGAAATAAGAATTTTGTGTGATTACTTTTAAGTCGCCGAAAGTGATGGGGATTTACGTGATAAGCACGTGTATACTCTTGCTACAAGATCATGGTATCTTGTAAAGTCCTGATAAGCTGCAGATGGGAATCCTGAGAGACATAACCAGCTGTTCAATGTTTGTCCATGCTTTGAAGATAGAACCGCCCTGCATGCGCACAAGATAATTCTTCATTTCCGTGTATTATGGAGGATGAAATATTTCTCATTATGATAATTTTCTCCGACAATAGGAAAATGCTTTGTATTAACCGGTTAGCCATTTAAAGAAGCTTCGCGAGATTAGGAACGGTCAGGAACAAAATAGATCTTGGTCGATATATGGGCAGTTTCCCAAGTGTTACGCAAATCTCACAAATCGAGTATCCAAAATTAAACTTAGCCCTAGGGCCTAGGCCATACTTTCAATACTTCAACATTTTCCATTTATAAACTCGTGTACTAAATGAACTGATGTTATATAGTAAAGTTATGCGCATAAATGTGCATAGTAAAAGATCCCCTGAAAATCATTCTAACCCTTAACACAGTTGCATCCTTTAATCACGTAAAAATGATGATGAAACTCTTTGCTGTTACTTAGACCAACAAACTGCAAGCGCCACACGTGATTCATTATTTAGTTAACTAACGAACGCCGGGGATTATGCAGTTGATAATAATTGCCCGTTCCCGAACAGCCGCCCACGGGTCATTTTCATTTATACTTTGACATGATTGGGATCAAGCCAGACTCCTACGTGTCTACTAAAACTTGGTGTTATAAACTGAATGATAATTCAAGCGCTAATGCTATTTTTACGTATTTAACACGCGTGGTAAGGGCGATAAACTTTAATCCACGGAGTGCCATCTTCTTCCGGTTCATTTATTCCAGCGTCTTGTGTGTATCGCACACAGTTGTAAAAAATGAGCAATAATCAAAAGGATAAATAATATGTGGTAGAAATTATTCGGAAGTTAGCAATTTAGAAACGCCTTCCAGTGTACTCGTGACTCTGTAGTTCTTGCATAGACATTTGTACAAGATATATTCTGAGTTTTATTGCTTGTAACTCTCGTCATGCATGGCGCATCTAAGTATAGAGGAAGCTCATAGTTACTGGTCAGATAAATAAGGGGACAAAGCAAAGAAAACGGGGAAGCAGACGTGTTATGACTGGTCATGAACTTACTGTTGCTAATTCTGTGAATTTCCGATGTTCCTCCTTCCACATTGGATTTTCTATGCGCTTAGAGTTGTACGGCATGGGGAATATATTTCTAGTAAATTATATCTTGTTGGTAGTAAATAATGATGGTTGCACCTTCAAATCCTGAACTATCTCCCTATAGTTAAAAATATTTGGTCCAGTTACATTAACCTCGATACTCCGAAACTTTCAGTTATTCAAATAATAATTTCAAATTCACTACCCCATGTAATAAAATTCACAATTAAGAATTCAATCTTATTTCCTACCTAACATCCATCAAGCAGCACCACCGAAAGATCACTATTGCAAAACCAAAAGTTTAAAAAGATCGGTAGTAAACGTAAATCTATTCCAAACCGTGTGGCCGATAAAGTGCTAGATACTGTGCGTGTCTTTCAACCATATCTCCTTTTTCTGAAAAGTGAATAAGCCAAGCTACTCCTTATTCAAAGCCAACGATAAATAGAAAAAAAAAAACAAGATACCCACGTCTCTGAAGTGAATGTGCTACTACTATGTACTTTCCCGCCGACAGGGTCGCACTATCTCGTCAAGTCTGCCAACCGCATCCAAGAACTTTTTCACACGATATAGGGTAGATGTACCGTTTGTGGCCATTGTACCATTTTTGACCATGTGCATAATTATCGCGTTTTTTAACTCGAAATTGCTTGCAGACACATAAGTATGTGTAGAATTTCAAACCGTAAATATTTTGTTTAGTATACCACGAGAAATATAAGGTTACATTTATTGCTTACGCGAAAAGTGGCAAGCGGCCACAAACGGTGAAAAATGGATTTCTTATATTTTTTAATTTTCTTAATTCTTTAACGATTTCTCTAGTTAATGGTAACTTAGACATTAATAGTAAAGATAGTGTAAAATTTAGTAAAGCTTTTAGTTTCCTGATTTGATGTACAATTTTAAAGATAATTACGATGAAAGTCACTGAAATCGTTAAAGTGGCCACAAATGGTGCATCTACCCTAACCAGACAATTTTAATCTTCTCATATTTTTTTCAACAATATCTAAAACACTAATCGTGACCCAGGGTGCTTAACCACCAACAATAATTCCTCAATTTCATTTCCAACCAATGCCTAGTTAGCATCTCCCCCCTGGAGACTGCCCAATTCCTTTTCTATTTCCAGTTCGATTCCATTGTCGAGTTTAATCAGTGGATCGCATATCGATCACGGTGGTTTCCTGGCGACACGGACACGGACGCGCGTGTAACCGGTGGCACCGTATCCGCGTCGTAACGCCGCGCCGCGACCGTTGCTAGCGGGCCGAAATAACCGGGGATAGTCTGACCGTTCTCTGATCTTGATTCGTGGCCTAACATTTAATGCGGGCTGATGGCTGACTGGCGAAATTACAATTGCGCGGGCTCGTGTTCGAGACGATTTCCCGCGGTGCTTTAATTACGGAGCGAGTCAGGTCGGCCGGCTGGTTGGGCAGACACCGAGGGGCTGGAGACCGCGGCCTGCCAAAATAAAGATAGTCGAAACTCTGTTCTGGCCTAAATGTGTCATCTATAAATACGCGAGCTCACCGCGGCCGTTCGCGCGCGCGAGAGAGAGAGAGAGAGAGTGAGAAGAAGAAGGGAAGAAAGAGAAGAGTGAGATAGGAGAATAGGGGTGCGAGAGAAGAGTCAAGAGGAGTGAGAGGACAAAGTGGTGGTGAAGACGGGGTGTAGGAGAGAGAGGAGAAGAGAGTGAGAGAAGTAGAAAAGAGGGAGGGCGTAGGGGCAAGTGAGAGAAGTGATAGAGGGGTGAGGAGTGAAAAGAGACGGGGGTGGGAAGAGAGAGAGAGAAAATGGGGAGGAAGGGTGGATGAAAGAGAAAGTTGATATTGCAGTTGCATCGATGCACTCGAATCGCGGAAATTCGGTGATCGATATACGGAAACGCGGGGATCACAAACGAGCCACGTCCCTGACATCGTTCCACGTCCTCTCTCGACGCGCAGTAGCTATTAAATTTTCGTAATAGTTCTACGGTAGTTGACGGTTCTGTGAAAGCTTCCAGGTGAGATGGCACCAAGTCTGACACGGATGAAAGCTACTAAATGTGAAAGGTTTTGACATTAAATGAAGTCTTAGAAGTCACACATTTACATAGTTATGTTTGGTGTGTGGATTTGAGAAAAAGGGGACGGAGGGTTTGATTTTTAATTAATAGTATTTCTTTTTAGCGGGATAGAATTGTTTAGTGCGTTTTAATGTTACTCTTTTGGAGGCGAAGATTGGGCTTATTATGTTTCTTATGTTTGTAGAATTTGCAGCTGAAGGGAATTAAATTGATTAGTAGTTCATCTAATAAAAATGGGAAAATAAAATAACGCTAACATAAAATCGTGTGCGTTAGAATACCTCAAATCTTCCACGTTCTGGATGAAATATGATATTCAAGTCTACACATATGAGTAAAAGAGACGAAATATTAGAATTAAATCATGGCACGGATTTAAATTACATTGTTCAACACATATCATTTACTATCCCCGCAGACAAAACTAAACGGCCTAAGAAAAATGGGAAACTCATACTACCTCTGCATCTTTTGTATTAACTTTCAGTCCCGTCATTTACTCTAACCTTTTCATAAAACATTCTAATTTCCAATTTCTTAAAACTGAGAATTCCCTTCATTCTGACCCACTGAACTCTAAAGAATCCATCGTTTAGGTCACTTGCCCATGTCTTCGTCTTCAATACATGAATCTTGCATATCCAAAAGATAAGGAAAATATATAATATCAATAGAAAATGTGATTCAATCTTACTTGAAGGGCGAAGAACAGTTTTGCAACAGTCTCGTCTGCTAAGGGAAAGATACGGGCGTTCTCGTTTTACTTCCTCGACACGCGAGGGTGCACAAAGGGGATAATTTATACTCACAGGAACCCGAGCATGTGATGTCAGACACTGCGCAGGGACTGCATTGGGGGTGAAATTGAAGTGGAAACAGGAGTCGTCCAGATTTTGGCTAACTACATCCACAAGAGGGAAACGCGTGTTAAGAGGGTAGGACAGCTTCCGGGGATAGACACTAATACCTGAAGTGCGATAAGATCTGCTTCCTGCTTTTTCCAATATGCACTCGTGTTTCGTGCAAGTTTCTAGAGCACACGTGCGAGTGCTATGTGCCCCCAAGAAAATCTATGAACTTAAATTCGTCCTAATAAAGATTATAAGCAGTACCAATTTGTATAAAGTGTTATGTAGGACAAGTTTTTAAAGAATTTTTATTCCTCCTCTTTCCTTCAATTATTACAAGTGTTTGAGTTATTTACCTAAACAAAGGGCTTGGGAAAAGCCTTAAGAAAGAACATAAGTAACTATATTTATTCTTAAATGGAGATTCATCTTTAAATTATACTCAAATAACTTATTGGAGTGCCTTAACTTTTCTTGAATTTATCGTTTATACTCTTCTATTTTTAGATGTTTTTTTATAATTTACAGATTCACAGTAATTTACCAGACATTCAGTGTAAGTCACGTGATTATTAGTGTATGTTTCCCGTGTAGTTTTCTTAGCGGATCATATCTACCACACCAGTTACATAACAGGTATTTCACCCCACCAGACGGGGGTTAAGTAAATATAAGCCATTTGAATTGTACTATGTAACGAGTTCACGCTTTGTTCGAAGCGCTTTTCGCAACTCCGTCTAGGAAGTTTAAAATTAGCGCCGTACATTGACGTCCAAATTAGACAATTGTTTTCAATGGAAAATACAATACTCGCTGGTTGTTATTCTGATTGCTTCTATTCCTTTGAACAATTTCGGATACACTTCACTCATTTCAACGCGACACAACATTTTAATTCAGTATTCTTCCAAGAATAAGTTAAATCTTAAAAAAAAATTTTAAATGGAGCGAGGAATATTTCGGGATTTATTTTGAAAGAAATGTTTCTATTTGAAACAATTCTATATTCGAAACCAAGTCATTTTACCCCCAAATTAAAAACACTAAAAATTATATAATAAGAAAAAAATTAAGTTAAACGATTTTATTTAACTTGATAAAATATGCACTAAGAACTAGAAAACTTGTTCTTTTCTTGTACCACAATTAAGATGGTGATATGTCACTTAAAATAAAATCGCAGGGTAGGCTATTTTTTTCATAACAGGATATGAATTAATTTAATACAGAATCAAAATAACTGAATTTAATACAAGCATCGAAATTAATTTCTTGTGGAACATCCCGTCCCACATTTTTATTTAAAGTGACATCACCATCGTAATTGTAGTACAAGAAAAGAATTATTTGTCTACTTTTTAGTGCATATTTGATGAAGTTAAATAAAATCATTTAACTTAAATTTTGTTTTGTATATTTTTAATGCTCCCCAAGTCCATGCTAAATTTTTAAAGAAGGAAATGTTTTCTCCTTTGTCAAACATTCACACGTCCCCAAACAAGTCCTCTTCCCACGGGAAATCGCTCGAACAGTAAAAAATCGATGGAAAATTTGTACTCCACATGCAGCTGTAGTTCGATGAATCCTTGAAACGTCTGCCTATACGTAGAGCAGATACGTGACACGGTATATGCTTGGAATATAATTTTAACCGTGGGTTATTGCGATGTAAACTTTGGCGCTGCTCTGGCATTCTCTGTCTCAGTTAGTGTTTGTGCAGCCGCCGCGAAAAGACCTACGAACCTGAGGGAACTGCGAGAACCTTTTTTCCGCTCGTAGCTTAGGTTTAGCGTAGGTTTCATACAAGTGCTGTGAAATGCGATGACTTGGAGGACGTTGCACGTGGCATGGGATGTGGTAGGTCGAGATCTCCGGCTCCGACCTCCCTCGAGAACATCCAGCACAGGCCAATACAAGTTCAAGTCATGTTTGGTACGGAATCCTGCTTTCAATGTGCTACAATTAACGAATTGTCCGTGATATTGCGTCGTTTAGAACTATAAATACAAACACGCTCACGACAGTGACCCCGTTTGGCGACTCCGGGGAAGACACCTCTCCTTTTTTCTTCTCCGCGGTTCGTGAAAATGCAGAGTGCTACATGACGGGCACTAGTTATTGTTAATTAAAAGTCGATGCATTAGTGTCTTAATAAAACAATAATTGTAGGTAATTATGTATAATGGATATCTGAATGTGGGAAGATTATAATATGGTCGGGATTGATTGTTCAGATTGTTTGAGAGGTAGTGAGCTTTCTGGAAAGAAATTAGTTTAAGCGATTATAGGGAAATTAAGGTGTTGAGTGAATTTGTATATTGTAGCTACTGTTATTTTATGAATGATTTCAAAGGTATTTGGATGCATTGTGTAGGATTTCATGGATACGTGTCTAAGTTTTCACTGAATAGACGTAGTGAAGGAATTTTGTATGGAGTTATGTAACATTCTGCTACTCTGTCGGTAACCGTAGCTTCTCTTTGAAATCCTCTACACGCTGTTCGAAGACACACGGACTTGTTATTGTGATTGCGATGCTGGGAACTGTCAGAAATATTAATTTTAAAATAGTTGGAGCAAACCACGTCTTTGGAGCAAAATTACTTGCACTTGAAAATATTTTTTATTACAGTCATAGTAATGCAGCATTTTCTGCAAATATATAAACACACGTGTTTCATGTCGTAGTTGATGAGGATTCCGTGGCATGTGCTAACAAATAAGTTCAGAGTTTGCTGTTCTTTCCAAAGCATTTGATTATTTGTCTTTCTTTCTTTCGAAGAGTAACAAATCATTTTAAATGGGAATTTTCAAATATAGTTTTTAATTAATACACAGGGTGTTTTTAGTAAAACAGACTTGTCACAAATCAATGTTTTATTACTTTCATTTATACTTTCTTACATATATGCTTAAATAATTAATAGATATTTTTTTAAATAAGAAATTTATATCACATTTTAGAGTATAAATATTTAATATAACATATTTCACATATTTATCAAGACTAACATTTTGTGTGACGTTCTACAATTCATCTTGTTTAACAAAGGAATTAATAATGAACTGGTCTTGCAAATATTTACCTTGGTGAATACATTAAATGCTCCTCGCTCTGCGGTGAATAGCGTCGCATAAAGAAAGGTCGTACCGCGTGCTACCAGGCTTAATAGACTATATTAAAGCACAAATGGCAGATGCATTCGGGTAGTCGTCTGGTTGCGTCGATGCCAGAAGTTATCATGGACGTATATTATTTTCGCTTAGCTTTCCTTTATGTTTCAATAATTTCCATGTCACTGTTCGACCTGGTAACAGTGTCTTTCAATATCTCATACGTCCATTGTGCGCTGGAATTAATGCGTTTCTTTACGATTATTGCAAACGAAATTTAAATAGGATTTCGTTGGTATTTCCAGCACGAATTATTATTCACAGTCAATATCGTGAATCTGTTTGTGCTCGAACAATTCACCTGACAGGTGATACTCTTCGAAGATTTCGAAGGATTATATTAAAATTTAATTGAAGGTTCAAAAATTAATGTGGATTTGAATTTCCGTCTGCTAATCGATAACACGGAGTGTTACGCCCTTGTGCACTCTAGATATAATTTCCTCAAAAATCTACAACTTCCATACTTCAGAAAATTTCGGCGCAATATTTCTCTAGCTCATTCGCAAGACTTCGCACATTAAGGGGGGAGACCACTGTAAAAAATTTGAGAAATCGATTTTTTCTTTTTTACATTTTCTGAAAGACGTACATTTCAAGAATGCTGTCTCCAAATTTTATGAAGAAATTCGCAAAATTGACGGAGATATAGTATGTTCTGTGAAGCGTGGTCAAACGCGTGACTGGGCCGCGCGGAACTTTGAACGCGTTTTTCTCAGAATGACATTTTTCAACCGCGTTGATAGTCTACAGAGAAAACTATACGTCCAATTAACACGATCAAGGACATTTATTGTACGGAAAACCCGTGGCTATTACGTGACGATCAGTTTTTTTCAATTTTCAACCTGCTTCTATTTTTTTTATTAATATTTCCCCAATTTTGTACCCCGAAAAAATGATTTTTTTTTCAGTGGTCCGCCATTTTGTAATTTTTTACAATTTTGACTTTTTTTGATCGTCACGTAATAGAGGGAGGCTTCTAGTTTCTAAATATTATTGTGTTTTTGAATTCGGATTAACCATATGGCCTGGGCACTGTCAACGCGACTAGCATGTTTTTGCCGCAGCGCATTTTTTGACGAAGAGTATACAGGAAACGGATTTATGAATTTGATTGAAAAAAAATTTTTCTTACCCTTCGATATGTACACTATTAACTATACTAAGCAATAAATTGATTTACTTGTGTTGTTTGGTTGAAATAAATTCCCGAAAACACCCTTACATTTCGGGCCGTTACAGTGGTCTCCCCCCTTAAGCAACGACAAAAAGTATAAAATCTCATTTCTTGTCGCGTCTCGCGAGATGAGCACGCATTCCTGGAGCCGCAGCCGTAGGACAACAGCTTTTCACCTTTTGGATTCTAAATCGCGCGCAAGAAGAAAGAGAAGGACGCCGCGAGTTGCTGGGATAACGAATAAGAGGAGCGAAGTCGAAGAAAAAACAAGAAGGCCGGTAAAAATGTGCGTGAAACGACACGAAGACGGCGGCCCTCGTGGATCGGCTGAAAGGTTTAACGGCGCTTGGTGACGCGCCAAAAAGATTTAAAAGGGAGCAAGACGGCGGCGCCCGTTTAGCATCGCGAAATTGGCATCAGTCACGTAGTTCGAATGAATTCGAGAATAGGATCGATTCAACGGTCAGTTATTGCAACAAGCGCACCTGGAGAAAAACGATCAACCCCGGCTGCATCGCGCATTTACAGACGAGTCGCCTAAACGCTCATTAGTCACGAGCCCCCCGTGCGTCCTTAAGACCGCGACCATTGCGTATTTATCTTTAGTTTCGCGTCTGCGAAGTCGTGTTTGCATTACGATTGACTTTGCCCATAAAGGGACTTGGACGTTTGAACTGCGAAGCTCCATTAGCAGGAAATCATGGCATCGCGACGTGTGTCAGGTTGTGGAAGATGGATACGCGGCTTAATATTAGGGCTGGGACTATTTATCGAATTTTTCGGTATTCGAATATTCGAATACTTCAATTGCTTAATTATTTCACGAATATAATTCGAATACTATTCGAATATTTAAGTATTCTAATATCGAAGTACTCGAATACTATTCGAATATTTAAGTATTCGAATACTAATGTGTTCGAATTATAAATTAAGTTCTTTAGATTCATTTGTCAGGGTGAAATCTTGTAAGCTAATTTTGACCCACTATATACCATACTATTCGAATACATCAGTATTCGAATATATTGAATATATCAGTATTCGATTAGTATTTGAATACTAACATTCGAATACTCAAATATTCGAAGTTTATTCGTAGCATTCGAATAGTTGTAAAATATTCGAATATTAAATTATTCGAATAGTCCCAACCCTACTTAATATGGGGATTACTGGGAGGTTTCGCTGGGATTCTTTCGTACTATATTTTATTAATGTGAAAGTCACTTTTTAATAAGATTTTTTGTATGAAATTGCTTCTGTTAATACTAGATCTGGTAAGGGTACTTGCATCTGCTTGCAAATATTGGGGTACGTCTAGGGAATTCAATCCCGGGATCTAATCCCGGGATCCCGACTGATTTTTGGATTCCATTTTTATATTTTTCAGTTGTTCATAAAGTAATTTACGTTTTTAAAAATTCGCGAAATTCTCGGGATAAGTTATAATTTGATATATCAAATCCCGGGAATTTTAGAATAAAAAAAAACAGCCGGGATCCCGGGATTGAATTCCCTAGGTATGTCTCAGAATTATGATTAAGCGATGAAGGAAGATTAAAAAACGCGTGTCAATATGGAATACTATTAAATGTTACTGGTACACGGAAAATTGAACGCTACACGTTTAGAATTTGAATTCCTAATTTTTAGAATTAAAATTTGTAATACTTTAAGGTTTTATTCCGGTTAGCGCGCCGATAAATTCAGCGATTTTCAGGAACATATTGCTATGAAAAGAATTATAGTAATGGAATTAATCATTTTTCTATTTATTAAACTACATTTCTCCGCTCGTGCAGGCGATTTCAGCTGTTAGACTTATCTGGAACCAAAAATCCAAACAGATTCATGCTCAGTATGACTGTCGCTATCGCTCAGACTATAATTAGTGATTTACCTTAAAAATTACCAAATTGGCGGGCAAAATGCAAGAAAAATGTTTTTCGGCCTTTTCCTTTGCTATTTTCCAATTCATCCAAAACGGTGGGAAGCGTTCAACTTCAGGAGTTTTTTGAATTTCAAAAAATCATTTTAAACATGAATTATTAAAGGGTGGAACACTTGAAAAATTAAATTAAAAAGTAACCGATTTTTCGACAATTCTAGACCGGAAGCTCCCTTAATTTTTAAACTATTAAATAAGGTGGTATCGGCGCACTGATTCGGTCACAATACATTTACATTGTGACCGAATCAGTGCGCTGATACCACCTTATTTAATAGTTTAAAAGTTAAGGGAGCTTCCGGTCTAGAATTGTCGAAAAATTGATTATTTTTTAATTGTAACCTTATTTAATATTTACGGTGGAAATTTTAATTTGAAAATTATTTATACTATTAGGTATTAAATAGAATTCTATATCGAGGGAAAATTCAGTTCTACGATAGTAAGCCATTTTTATATCCCCAAAACATTAACAGCGAGCCACGATGGTGTCCTTGTGCCAGGGCGCCTGAACTTCGTTATCCGTCTTTTACTTTCATAAAAGGATCTCGAGAACGCGCATCGATAAAAGTTCGTCTTTTATCCGCGATTTTTTAGTAAAGCGCAATTTCAGTCGGTAGGATCAAGGGGTACGGGTTAGGGAGCAGTCGAAGTGTGACAGCCGTAAACGTGATCGCGCAAAAATTCGGGTTCTCATGTTCGGCACGTAAATGTTAAAGGCAAAGTTACCGAGTCGATACAATCGTGGTTCTTGTTCCTGTGATCGGATCAGTGGCTCGTCAAACTTTTGTCAAGGAGACGGTGTGAGGATAGAAATTCCAGGTGACAGGCATTGGGGACTGGACTAAATTTTCTCGTTACAGAGATGACTTAAAGGGAGCTGTTGCGCTATCGAAACACCTCCGGGTATTAGGTTAACACCGTCTGCCCTGCCAATTATGGGAAGTAAGAACTCATTGATTCGATGATCATTAATTTCTTTAAAAGAAATGTCTGCCATGGAATTAAATAATATGTGCACTTTAATGGTTCTCTGTTCGCGGAAATATAGCTATGAGAGATTTGGTCCTGTGAATGCAATTTTGTAGTTTCGAGTGGGAATAAAGTAAATAAATTATTCTGTTAAATGGAGGTTTCGAGTTTTTCTTACAATCACTACTGTTCTTTCAGTAGAATTTTTATAGTTAATTTGTTGGAATTTCTGAATACTCTTGTAGAATGTTTAGAATATTTCTGCAAATGTTGCAATTAGTTTCATTTGTTGATAGTTTTAAAATCTCTGCGTATATTTCCAAGACAGATTTTTAATGGTTAACAGGCAGTATTTACATTAATGTCCCATCACTCCCATTTTTCTTGTATTTTCTAGAAAAACGTCCCTTTACCGTGGCCTCGATGAAATTGTAGTGATATAAAAACAGAGAAACATACGTCCACAAGACCATAAATTGTATTTATTAATCTCAAACAATATCAAATTTTATTAAATCAGAGTAGCCATTTTGTAAATCGTGAAACAATTACAAATACCATTTCAATTTTGCAGGCAGTCGTTTAGTCGTTTATCTATATTGTAACAAAATACCAGTTAATAAAAATATACTTTTATGAAATTATCTTTCAGTACCGTGGGACTAGTATTGAAATATTCGTTTCTGTGTTTCAGGTACAAATCCAAGATCGCCTGGTAAAATCTCCCCGACGGGGGTGATCGGGGCCAGGGACGGGGCAGGAGTCGGTAGAACAATGAAGGAATATGAAGATCAGTTGGAGGCGCTCAAAAAGGAAAATTTCAACCTCAAGTTACGAATCTACTTTCTCGAGGAACGAATGGGCATCACATCGGCGGACGAGAATGCGATCAAGAAGAACATTGAGTTGAAGGTTTCTATACAATCTATTCTCACCACATTTTTCTAGCATCCTAGCTGTAAAAATTATTAGTATGTGCAAGATGAAAGACTGTACCAAACTTATCAATATATTAACGTCTAGTTGCAACTTTGTGTAGGTACCTCATCATTAGCCTTCCATTGAACTCTGCACGAAGCGCATGAAATTTGAATTGATAGACACAATAATTTGAATTTTATTCTTAAGATTCCCTGGGATTCACGCAGTTCAAATTTTTACTGTGAATTTATTTGTTCTTTTTTTTTTAGTAATAATTCTTACGTTTTATTACCTTCAAAAAAAATTTGCGCATGTGTTGATATATTATCGTGTACCAAAAAAGGAGGGTCCTTTACTCGATAACTCTTACCATTAAAATTGCAATAACCTGTCAATTTGCAGTGTACACATTCATAACAAGTTAGTCTAGCACAGCTGTAAGTGTAGTGACGCCTGTAGTTAGATAACGAAGCAAATTCCGTCTATTGCTTTGATTTGGACTCAATCAGCTCTATCCTATTATTGTTTCATAACGCGGATTCTATTCTGTCACTCGCGAGTCAATTATTATTTTTCTCATTTATTCAGTTATTGTATTTCTTCTAGGATAACAGAGTGAATTAATTGTTGTCTAAATAAATTAATTTCAGTGAGCGCGTAAGGCATGCTGGGGGTTTTAATTTCTTTAGTTTTATTACATTTGGTTATTAAATTCAGAAGAGGTTTGGTTCCCCTGCCAGGTCGAAATCGAATCACTGAGGAAGGAGCTGGTTGAGAAACAGGACCTACTCAGTCAAGCGGCCAAGGCTTTTGAGTTGATCGAAGAACAGAAAGCAGCATCGTCGAGGAATCAAGCTCAGTATCAACAGTCCCTCGAGAATGAACGAGAAAAGATCAGGAAACTCGAGAAAGGTCAGTAGTAACTATATCGTAACGCTCCAGAGGCACTGCGGACGCTTTAAGCCGCGCTCCTACATCTGCAAGTGGAAGCACTTGAAAGGGAATAACTATTCTCTGCCACACGTTGCACATGCGATGGCATAGTTAACCCTTTAGAGCCCAGTGTGACGTATACGCCACATCTAGAAAATAATATTTCGACTGGGTTTTTTGGGAAAACAACGATGAAGTGCAAGTATTGGGACCATTTTTCAGTTAACTAATCGCAAGAAATAATTTTTTTCCACCGGGACAGGTGTCTGGGCCTTAAAGGGTTAAAGATTCTTTTGGATCCACATAAAATGACAATATAAAGAAATTTCAAAGCGTTAAATGCAATACAGTTTGGATTAATTTTTGTCGAATTTTAGATTATAATCATCTTATACTTGCAGTTATTTATATATGATCGTATTTATTCGCTGATTTTTTATTTCGCGATATTCTAAGTAAATTAAACGTGTTTAAAGTATTGTACCTAATATATAAGGATCTTCTAAATTTTTTACTTACATCGCTAGCATTTACAAAGCTTCATTTTCAGTAGAATTTAGAATCAGTGTATGCTCCAATTAAGAAAAAACAGGAAATGTCACGAAACAGCTTTATCGAGAAAATTAAGTTTTAATTCTTTAGTTCACCAGAAGCAAGGTTCAATGATTTTATTTTTCTGATATAATTTTCTTCTAAAATTATTTCTTGTTTTACCTTGACGACAGAAGCTTGAAGCTTATGCTTAGGCAAAGAATGGGGACATTCCGTAATTTTGTTACAGTCCAGTTCATTTCTTGTTTTTAACCAGTACTTATACTAAATCTTTAACGTTATCTTTTAACTGTATACCCTTTTGTGATTCGACATTTCTGCAATCCCAGTTGCCGCCAACAAAATATACTATAAATCGCAAAATCGCAAAATCGCAAAAAATGGACTTTCAAATATTGTAGTGTTCCTTTCGTAACATTTTTATATAGCCCCGGAAAAGTCTGTTTATCACACAATTACTGGGTGTTACACCATTTTGAAACTAAGTCGTTGCTCCATTGAATTCTACCTTTGATTTACCCCCGTTGCCTTTCGGCAAAGCTGATTTATTCTCGTTGCGATGAAACGTTTTACTGCTCTCTGTTGCGACAGAATTAACGGAATACCAGGAAAAGGTGACAGATGCGTCCATCTACTATAAGGAAGCGTTCGGCATCACGCCAGAACAGGCACTGGAGAACGAAGAAAAATTACGTCAAATGGAGGAGCTTGTTGCATCTCTGGACGCCGAGGTAGGAAAACGTTAAACGACACACATACAGATTAAACAATGATACCGTACACAGGAGCGATTTACACAGGGAGTGTTCGTTGACCCTACATTGCATACTTCAGCTCGTTTTAATCGCGAACAGAGAAAGATACTCGTACATGTGGGAGATTAAATTTCGCAATTGCTGTGTAATATAACATCTGTACTCTCCATGGTTTAAAATGATCTTCGATTTCGTTGTGCAAACGATTGATGCTCGTTGCTAAGAGAAATCTTGAAATATTAGTTGGCAATATTTGAGTTGGCAAGTAAATTGAAATGGTTGTCTTGGGCCATTTCCTACTGTGAAGGGATAAGAGACAAAATGGCAAAGGTAACCAGGTGTGCAAGGAAAGAGATTTTGCACTGGCCTTGAGTAACTAATTAATTTTGTAATTAAAGAGCTACTTGTCCATTTATCGACATTTTGTATCTTTCCACTAAAATTGACATAACTTTATGATTTTACGTGTGACATTTCTCTCGAATACGTTCAAAAACAAATAATTCTATTTCGCGAAATTCATCTGTTAAGTAGTACGGCACTAATGAAACAAATTCCAAGCTGTCATACTTATTTTTCCCCACGTATCATTTTCAACCGCACAGCGACACAATTTCAACGTTATCTTCGTCCACTTCCTTCTGTTCCCGCGGAAAGAGCGCTACTTGATAAACTGACTTATCGCTTCGAAAAAAAGGAAAGAAATTAATCAGTGTGTCTGCAGCCGCGCGCGAGTTCAGTTCGTTAACATTTTCCAGTCGTAGCATCCTTGGAGCTGATGTTCTTTTACGTGTTTCTGTTTCGGGGGAACAATAACACCATTCTTCTCGGTATCGTGATCCAAGTGTGTAACAGTTAATAATACAGTGAAGAGCAACCCTTGTTGCAATAATCGATAGTGGGGCTGATACGTGTCAAGGAAATTGTAAGAGCAAAGGGTAAATTCGATTAGGCTCAAATTGTGCATTTAGATACTGTCTACCACTTGCAAGGAGTGTTCGAGGTTTAGGTAGCTGATTTCATTGAAATTTTACAGCTGATTAATCTATTCTACACACAATAACGCATTAGGCTAATAATCATAAGGACTATGCAGCTCAAAAAATAGTGTCAATTTTATGATTTATTTTCGTATAAAGAAACGTCATATTTAAAATTCGAGATATACACATTGCTGTGTATTTAATTTAAACTGTATTCTATTCCAAAAGAAATTTGATATATTAAGAAATGGTGCCATAGCAGCCCACGAATACTCTTAAGACTATAATCTACTACTTGTCGGTGGCGAATTTGAAAAAATTTGTTTTTTGAAAAATGGCAACTCCTGAAAGTTAAGTATGTGATTTTCGACCTAAGTTTTCATCTTCTTTTGTTAATAAAAAATAAAACTAGCCACTAATCGAAAAATCGTCTCGACAAGTATTAGACAAGTAATAGTCTTAAGAATATTCGTGCAAAATTTTATTCGAATCGGTACACTAATCTCTGAGATATTTTCGGTACCGCAAATGCTGTAACTGTGAAGAAGCCTTGGGAGAAGGTGCTGCTATGGCACCATTTCTTAAGATATCAAATTTCTTTTTGAAGAGAATACAGTTTAATTCATACACAACAAGGCGTATATCTTGATTTTTAAATATGACGTTTCTTTATACGAAAAAAAATTACAAAAATGACCCTATTTTCCGACCTGGCGAAGTAACCCTTTGATACATTATTGCACTAACCAACCTCGCGCACTCTCGTTGATAGTTTTTCTCCAATTGAGGCATTGAGAGCAAGATTCGGACTAACCCACATTCAAAAAAAATTAATTTCCTGATTAGTACAGTCTATTGGAATAATTAGTTTCTCAAAAAATTGTGTTAGTTCATTTCTGCTTTTAATGCCTCGATTCATATTTAAAAACATTCTGTGACACTACTCGCGACACAATTCTCGGTCAATAGTTCCCAATTACTCTCAGTATTTAATAATAATAAAAGGAGCAAATCGTGCTATCCACTCTTTCTCTCGTGTGCCAAGAATGTTTCTCACGTTGCTATTATTCGACGGAAACGCGCAGGTGAAGCAGGTAACGAGCAGCTTAGAGGAGGAGCGCATCTGGGCGCAGGAGCTCGAGGGCGAGAGGGACGAGTTCAGGGAACGTTTAGAAGCGGAGTCGCGTTTAAGAGAGAATTTGGCCGCGGAGAAGTCGCGTGATGCAGAGGAGCTGCGAGAGAGGGTGAAAGAACTGGAAGAACAGCTGCTGAAGAGGGACACTGTCGTTCAGCAGTGTCGAAACGAGCTGCAGGAGAAAGAAAGGGTCATTAAGGAGAAAAATGCGCAGCTGGAGGAGAAGTGTCGGGTGTACGAGGAGGTGAACGCAGTCTCGGAGAAAAGAAAAAAACAGGTTGATCAGCTGAGGACGTCTATAAAATCCAGGGACGACGCACTCACGGACCTTAACAACAAACATCGTGCCCTGCTCTCTCAGGTGATAAAACAATTACTTTTATTTCCTCCAGCTTTTACCAGTTTGCTCTTTGACTGGCACTGGAAATCGAAATACTGGCACGTGCTTGATAGATTTTAGGTGATTTATGGATAATCGTATGAAACATGATAATAAGAAAATTAGATAAGATAATTAAAATTAGATTGTTATTCTGAAATAACATTCTTTAATGAATAATAATAGAGAAAAAGTAGAAAAATAACTGTATCTTTAAGTCTCAATTTAAAAGCTTAACATTAATCGTTGGTACAGTTTTCCTTGGTTTCCTTAATTTTTTTTTTACTTCACGAGCATCTTTTGATTGTCCAACGATTCCCTTTTGTAGGTTAGTTATTCAAATAACCCTAGGCAATTGTTTGTGAAAGATTAGTAAACGTCCCTGACATCGATTTTTGTTACAGTTCGAAAACAATTACTCGAAACGCTCGCCACCAAACAGCCCGTCGGCGATGAATCCGATTGAAGACCCGTTGCAGTCGAGAATGGGACAGAAGGTGACGAATGTTCCGGGGATGGCGAAGAGGGGAAACACATGTCTCGATTGGGAACCGAACCGAGAAAGGTCAACGAGAGTAAAGTCGCCGTTGCAAACATTCAGTGGAGAGGTCAAAGACGTGAGAAATTTCATCAAGGTTCACTCGAAATCCTACAGCCCTCCTTCAGCGCACAATCCCTTACACCCGTATAGACCCCGCACTCCCTTAACGAGGCTGGATCGATAGATCACGCGTATTAACGTAACGTATTTGCTGCAGGAGCTCGAAGAGAAGGACAGTGAACTGAAGCGCCAAGAGGAGGCGAGGAAGCAGCTGGTGCTGAAGCTGTGCAACGTGCAAAAGTACGCCGAGAGTACGGAGCATAAGCTGAAGAAGCTAGAAGGCGAGCACGAGAAGGCGATCAAGACTATCCAAGGTTTCATGGAGAGGCAACAACAGCTGGAGAACACGAAGCTGAGGAAGGAGCAGAAGATCATGGAGCTGGAGATCGAGCTGAACAGGCTACGGGAGGGCGAGACCCCGAAGGGAACCAGGGACGGGCACGAGCATTTCGTTCGAAGTGACTTCAGGACCGACATGACGGACGATCCCGAGCGTGATCCCAGCAATCAGGTCGACATCATGATTTTTCGACTCTGCTCGGCTATCTCTGCGTTTCTGAACGATCACGTGGTCACCAAAATCTGCTCCCTGGCCTCGAGGCTGAGCGCTGTTTTCCCTAGATTCACTTCTTTGTTCGTGAGCATTTAACGATCGCGGTGAAAATTTGCGAGGGCATCGCTGTCTATAAGGATGATCCGGTGAATCGTTAATTCAGAAACGGAGAGATGATACTTGGATCTTTGTAACGCGGTTCCGCTTACAGAGGAAAAAGAATCACGGAATGGCTAAGCATTACCAAACGTTTCTTTTTCTTTCAGAGACACTGAACTCACCTAACATCTACTTCTACTTCTCCTTTTCTGCTTTTCGCCATCATCACTCTCACTGCATGTCACCTATCGCTTTGGGGTACCGTTCACTATTTTTAAATATCTGTACGCATCGATAATTGCGACTTACAAGCTAGCCGACTCTGCAAACTCTTCTAGATCTCCACTGTGACTTTATGTATACTCGCGACGAGTTGAAAGAAAAGCTTCTAGTCGTGACTGATCTGAAAGTTTCAATATTTTTTTACTATTTTTTTTTAAATATTTTTTCATCGTGACCTCCATTGATGTTTCTTTCGTGTTATTTAATTTTCTTTAATATTGTTCAAGTTCGATGAAACGTTATTTAATTTATTTATTTATTTATTTCACACTTTCGCACGGATTTGCAGTTAATGCACGCCAGATGTGAATGCTAAAAGTGAAAGAAACTAGGATGTTTATGTTTTATATAGTTGTACTACATCCATACGGATGAAAAACAAAACGTTTTTTAATTCCTGCGACAGATTTGAATAAATTTTTGTACAATTTTTTAAATCGCCCTTGTGACTGATCCAGAACTCATTCCATGAAAATCGCCTTGTTTTATTGCACTGCCTTCGCGCTAACGCGTGCCTGAATCCTGCACTAATTAATTTCAATGCACGTTTCAGTTTCTCTAATGTGAAAATCGAATGACACATTGTTTAAGGCGCTTAGTTGCAAATTAATCGACAAATCGGTAATCTGTTGTCAAAGCTTTCGACGAATAAAATTAATTGCTCACGTTTCGCCTACGAATTGTCTGATTCCGTAATTTTAGTTAAATCTTGATAAACTAATTTATCAATACTTGGGGAGTTTGAAATACGCGCGATCGAAATAATCTATTTTATACATCAGATCTTTAAACAATCTGTCCACCCTACAAAAACATCCTGGACATCTCCTCCATTATGTTTCGAGGCAAAGTTTGTTCATGGACGAATCTATATATAGTTTAATTAGGCTACAGTTCAGGGTCCCAGTTTCTCAGGGGTCTCCGAAATACAAACTTGCTTTCGAACGCAGAGGTATAGTATTTCCTACGTTCTGCGAGCTCTTTAAGATCTTTATGCTACATCGAATCAAAAATTACAAAGCAACTTTTCAAACACTAATCCATTGCTACTAGGTATTACTGGGAATTCCACATAAAATTATTGGAAAACACAATATCAATTCAGGCCCCTCACAAGGTGCAAATCCATAAGACTTCTCTATCATGAGACAGAAATCTCAACGACAGTAAAATGTAAATAATGGAAATAAAAGAATAATAATAATGGAGATTAAAGTCTCGTGTGAGACACGATTATTTTATTATTTTTCAATTATTTTGTCATTAGCTTCATAAAATTAGATTCTCACGCGACAAGTTTCATGATATATTTTCAAAAATCACCTCTCGCGACTATTTTCATTATTTACATTTAATTAATGCTGAGATTTTTATTCGATGATAGAAAAGTCTCGTGTAAAATCTCATCGTGGATTCGCACCTTAATAATCATTGAATATCTCGTGCTTCTTACGAAACATTAAATCAGAACTATGAAGTTACTTCTCAAACAAGAAAAGACAGAGTAGTCCCTACCTCTCACAATACAAAAATCCAATTCAGGTCTCTTAAACTCCACATTACCACTTTGTTTCTTTACAAATCTCGCCCTCCTATGAAACTCCAAATTTAAACTATAAAATTACATACCGCCCAAAAAGTCGACCAACCACTAGCACCCTCTAAAAACGGGAGATTAATTCAGAAGCCAGGTAGTCCGTGTTCGCATTCTCAATTTCCCGGTGTATTTCAATCGTGTTTCGTCGTATCGAGTGAGGAACTGTGAAATTACTCTTGAAATAGTAGCGCACAAGTGGCTACGGCAGTCTGTAAAAGGCAAGAGCATCGCAACTGAGATCGTTTGATGCCGGCTGATGGCCGTCCCACACGAATTCCGTTCTAAACAAGCGCGAATTGCCGATGCTGGGCGCCTGATAAAATCGAGTACCTACGTACCGAGAGGCTGCCAGAGATCGGGCTTACGAGTAATTTTCGTGGAAGACCATGTCCCGGCGGCATCGTATCTCCGAGATACCAAACCGAAGACATGCCTTCCGTCTAATAATAGCGGCAGTCCGCTCGCGAAGTCTGCGCGATCCGCTCTCGGCAGTCTTCGCACGAAAATTCGTCCCGACCGTTCCAATCACCGTGGTTTCCTCCACGACGAACGACAATAACAAAAGAAACGAAAAACATAAAAAAAAAAGAGGAAAAAAGGGGAGAAGAAAACGACTAGAACTCGATCGACAGACCACGATTAGGAGACACTGAGGACGCATCGAGGCATCCTCTCTCTCCATTGCTTGCCGACGAGAACGACTTTCGAGAGAAATTGAAACTGCTGGGACGATTTGTTTCTTTTTTCTTTATCAAACGACACTAGACGAGATTCGACAGAGAAACGTGCAATCTTTTACGAAACACGGCCGAAGAAAGGGACGACTTTATTTTTGGGGGATCTTCCTGTAGGAAAGGTTCTTAAACCCGTTGAATTCTGGAGATCAGTTCCGAGAGAAACGACGCTATCGTGACCCGCGGATATTCGCCAGTGCTAACGATACTGTAGCATTAGCGTTGAGTATCTGTGAATGGATTAGACGAGCACTGTTAACCGAACCGAAATCGAACGTATACCGATAAAAATGTTCGCCTGTTTGTGTGCCTCGGTGAGAATGGAGGTAGGTAGTTCGAGCGTCCTCTTCGTGGAATAGTAATGTAACTGCACAGAGTGATCTGAGATTTTTGGCACAACGTGCACTGATTTTTCGTATAATAAAAATTAGTTGAAAGTGGGGGATAAAATTTCTTCCCATCGTGGCTCCATTTTGAAAGAATAAAATGTTTCTGCTTGGTATGTACACACTTGACTCAGTTCCTCCCAATTCTCGTTTTTTATTTTTCTATTTCAAGTTCCATTTAATTGCAGGATTTTACATTTCTGTGTTACTTAAGTAATTACTGGGAATGTGGCCGGATTTGTTTATCCGAGGTAGAACTTCCTTTAGTTATTGTAAATTTTTAGAGCTGTACAGGGTTTTTATTGTATTCTAGAATAGACAACGTAAATAAAAATCAAGGAAACAGCTGTTTAGTCAAAATACAAGTTAAGTGTAGACATGCCCGCGGAATCGTTAACGATTCTTCACGATTTTTTCACTACACTGAAACGTTCTAACAAGGGACCATCCTGAAACCGGAAATTCAAAAAATTCTGAAACTTTTTGAATAGACTATAGGGAATTTTCTCCTGTTTGCTGCAGAAAATTCGCTCTAAGCGAGTGTAATTGACCCCTGAATTTTGTGTTAGAACTCGTGAACTGTAAAATAATTTTTACCAAATAATAGATCTAATTAAAAGATGTAACTTTTATCTTGAAACATTATTTCTAACTCTTACAGTTTGCCAATTATAACACAGAATCGGAAAATAGCCGAATTTTCCCTTCGAGTGAATTTGGGCAGCAAAAAAATTGCGTTGTAAACGGGATGAAATTCCCTACATATTCACAAAGTTTCAGAATTTTTTGAATTTTCGGATTCGGGATCTTCCCTTGTAAGTTAAAACTGTTTTCAGCAGACGGGCGGTGTAGCTAAGGCTAGAAGTAAAAAAAGAAAATTACAAATTAGATCTATTTCTTTCCTTTTAGGGGCCAGATATCGTTACCCTTGTCTCGCCGCGCAGTTGGTCAAGGAGACCGAAAATCTAACACTCCCCTTAACACGAAAAAAAAGTCTCCTACACGACGTTAATTAACATGCATTTGTCGCGCCCCTTCTAACCCGCGCCCCCGCTCTTTCCTCCATCTATCGTCCACGGGTTCTCCAAAACTGAGTTCCCCACGAAACACGAAATCCTCTCGATTACCTCGCACGCCGTTTCGATCCAAATTGTCGCACGCAATTTTGTACACCGTACCCATACCACTCTGTAATCGCAGTTGTTCCACAAATAAATCGTTCAACCGATTCGCCGCCGAGTTTTATTCACGTGAACAATACTTTATATGTGCAGCAACGATTCGACGAAATGGAAGCGAAAATTAACGACCTACGAGACCAAATAGAGACCATCAAAGCCGAGAAGAGTCGTTTGGAGAAGCAGATAGAAGTTGAATCGGAGGTAAACTTTTCTTTTATTTTTTTTCTTTTAATAACACTTGTCTTGACTCCCAAAAACTATTCTCATGGATCGAGTCACGTCGAAGCTCGAAACATTATTGGTGTTTTGTTGAATGATAAGACACAAGGAAGTATGTAGTCGAAATTAAAAAAGGAATACTCGATGATCCTCGCGGTTATGATAAAACCTAATTTGAAAGAAAAAGTTACGATTGCAGTATCTGATCTTTGAAACTACCAAAGTTATGTTTTTCAGTCGTTTCTTTTCCGATTATTAAGTTTGTAGTTGTCAAGTCCAAGTGTTCTATACATTTATCATGCAAAATTGTAGTAGAAGTCTAATACTTTACGAATAGTTTTTGGGATGTTCCATGTTTCATTTTAAATTGAATGGAATTTTGTTGAGCCTGGATTGTGAGACAATCACTGGAGTTGAGATAAAACTAGTTTGTAAATTTAATAGCGTAGGAAAGTGTTTTCTCAGATAGCACACAGACGTCTTAAAGACGTTCATCCCAGACTTTCAAGACGTCTTAAAGACTTCTAGTAAACTCCTAAAGACTTCTTTAAGACTCCCATTATTCAATACGGTACGCAAACTACAATTTTAATAAAAAGTCTAATAATCCTAATTTAATTTTAATAAAAATTAAAGATTTTAACTAGTTTAAAAACGTAAACGTTGTACAGGTATGATTGATACATTATTAATTATGATGAATTTTCTGTTTCTTTTATTAATGACGCACAAAGTAAACATTGGGCGATAAATCATCTACTTATTCAAGGAATTGCATCTACTGAATGCATAGTCATCGAGGAATGAGAGTGATATATAACTCACTGAAAAATTGAATTCTACATTATTTTAATTTAGTATTGAAAGCTTCTGAAAGACTTATGTAATTCCCATGAAACTGTAATTCTACTTCTGTTACGACGACTGTTGTAACGTAATCCTCTTTCTCACTTTCGTGGCTGCAAAATTTTATCACACGATTTTTCTTACTATTCTGTTTAATCAGAAATTACGTTTATATTCGTACAATATTTCACACCTTTCGCAGAAATGTCTCCGATTTTTACGGCCTCTTTTTCCTTCCTCGGTCAGTAAAAAATTTTCCAATTTTTTATTTGACCAAACATCTCGGACAATACTGCTATCAATTTCATACGTCCTTAAAATAAAAGCTTCAGCTAATTTCAAAACGAATATTATACAAATACTCTGCCAGTCACACCTGATTATGAAAAGACGAGTATAGTAAAAGTTTGCCATTGAATAAAAAGTGACCAGAATTATCAAGATAACATTCGAGACTTGTTCACCTTGCCGTTATATCATCAGACGCTCAGCTGATCGCCAAGATTCCGATTATCGAGGTGATGGAACACGATTTCTTCCTCGACAGGAGCTGCAGGGCCGCCTACACGACAAGGAGCAGAAAATCGAAGTGTTGGAGGTGGAAAAGCAGACGATGAAGGAGCAGCTGGAGGACAAGGTGTTTGAGCTGGAGAAGCTGAAAGAGTCGGCGAGAAACGAACCGGACGCCACGGCTGAACGAGAGGATCTTCTTCGCGAGCTGCAAGTGCGCGACGCGGAGATCGTGGAGAAGAACCAGAGGATCGAGCAGCTCTCGAAGGACCTGCAGGTGAAAACACAGAACCTGCAGAAGCTGGTGAATACGGAGCTGTGGAGCAAGAACAAGGAGATCGCCAAGCTGCACAACCACATGACCGCCTCCCACTGTCACGAAAGGAGCCGCAACAAGTCGGACATCGTGCAAGAAAGCGCCAGCGCGCAGTTGTCGGCGCTGGTCAAAGAGCTGAACGACATTGGTATAAGGGTGACGTTTACCAATGAGGTAATACAGCTGAACTACGCCGACGGCAGCGAGCCCATCGACGTAAAAACGATGACAGACTATGTACAGAAGCTGGTGACCCAGAAGAATGAGCTGGAGAAGGAAGTGGATTACCTAAAATGGCTGAAGCTGGTCTCGAAGCCGGACATCGCCACGGAGATCGACGGTTACGGCGACAATCAAAAGGAGAGAGCCAATAAGTATTGCGAGCTGCTGCGCACGCACTTGAAGGACCTGGTGAAATTCATGAAGGAGATGCTGAAGAACGCCGATCACGCGGACACCGTCGGTAACCAGCACAAGAGGATCGTCCTCGACGTTCTCATGAGCTCCAAGATACTGTCCGACGATTTCGTCAACGCTCTGGAGGGCATCTCCGCCAACGATCTGCTGTTTAATACGGACGAAGCGAATGCGAGGTTGATCGACAGTTCGGTGAAGAAAAGTCGATCCGAGAACCTGCTCAGCGCCGCGAAGAATCAAGCCTCCACGCAATCGGACTCGGAGGCGTTTTCGGAGCCCGATAGAACTGTGTCCATGGCCAGGATCGGGCTGCAGGAGACGCATCAGAAGTCCTCGAGCCGGCCCAGGTTCTCCAAGTACACTAAAACATTCACCGATTCCGAGGACTCCTTGGAATACGTGCCTTATCACAAGACTTATCAGAACGATCTGAACGAGTCTGAAGCGAACCACCAGATACAAGAACTGAAGGAGACGAACGCTTTTCTGTATTCGGAGCTCAGCTCCCTTAGGAACGAATTGACTAGCAAGATTTCCTTCGACTGTGTAAGTATGGGTTCTCGTTTTAATGTAGAATCCGTGGTTCTTATGAACATTGAGTTTGAACGGCTGGATTTAAAGTGGAGCGATCTCTTTGTTAATCTCCACAAGGTCTGAAAATTCAGCCTTTATAGGCTTTCATAGGCGCTTATTAATTTGTCCAATTTGTGTGTGAATGGGGAATATAATATTGGCTGAATGGAGAATACGGATATGGGAAATGGTATTTAAGAAGGAAATTGATGATAAAAAGAACTTTGAATGTTTCATAGTTACTTTTTATAGTAATTTTCGAGAAATCCTGCACAGTGCTTCATCGTGCTTTAAAAGACGTACCTGTAAAATAGGAATTAAAGGAAAATGAGAGAGCAGAAATCAAATAAAGCTAAATTCTTAAATAGAACTTTTTAAACATTATAGGCATTCGATGAGAAATTATCGCCGTTGATCGCCAAATTAGAAAAGTCGCAGAAGTTCTGCGAGAAGCTGCAATCGTCTCTGGAAAAGAGAGTGTGCGAATTTCACGCGTTGAAGAAGGAGAGCAAACAGAACAGCGTTCGCAGGGTGCAATTAGAAAAGAAGCTGGTCGATCTGGAGGGCATGGCCGCGGAAATGAATAAGCAGAAGGCAGAATTGGTGCATTATAAAGAGAACGCTGAAAGAAAAGCCACAGAAATGCTACTTACGCTCAACAGAGAGAACGACACGGTAATCCTTCTTCCAGACTCTGTTGCAAACGCTTCTTAAACGAAACAGCGTCACTATTGGCGACATTTATCGCTATCTAATCCACCTGACCAACCCAAGTCCAAACTCGTGCTAAACAAGTGTTTACACCATGTTTAATCACGATTGCATGTTACAATTTCAGTTGAGGACGCGAATCAAGAAACTGGAGGACGAAAACGAAGCTGCCAAGGTGAACATATCAGCGTTGACGAAGGATCTTGATCATTTAACGCTCTCGCACAGCCAGATCCTAGTGGAGAACACGAAGCTGACGAACGACAAATTACGCTTGGAGCAAGAAGGGAGGAAGACGGAGAGCAGATGCGACAAATTTAATAAAGAAGTAAGGTTTTCGATTACTAGAATCCGTTTGGACCACCCGCAGACATCTTTACACGTCGCATCATTTCAGATCTCGGACCTGAATCAGATCAACGAGGCGCACAGGGCACGGCTACAAGAGCTGGAAGTGGCTAACAAAGAACTGAGGAGGCATGTTGCAGTTTGCGACGCGAGTGATTCTGCGCCGAGCTCCAGCGGTGTATCTTCGATACCGGTTGATGCTATACTCAAGCAAACTTGCGACGACATCATGCAGGAATACCAATTGTACAATGTTAGTATGCAACTGACGTCCTTTTAATTTTTTTTTTAAGAAAGTATTAACATTATTACACCCGTAATTTTTTTATTAATTATGCCACATCTCTGGCTGCAATACTTGATTCTTGTATGTAACAATATTAGTCGTGTAATACAGTTATAGCAAAAGCAAATTAGTTTCTTAAAATATATTAACAAGTGCTGCTTTTGACAGAAACGATTTTAAAATAATTAATTTTTAAAGAAATGGCAGCACTCTAAATGAAACGTTCAATTTCCGGAATCGTGTATTTTTATGCAATAAAAAAGAAACTATGCATCAAATAAAAAATCCGTCAAATCCAAAACTGCGCAAGAGTGTATGATATAGCCACGAAAAATTGTTTTTGAGTAATCGAGGGTACCGTGTTTGAAAACCTGGTTTTGAGAAAAATGCATTTGAAATTCTCATCAACGTATGTCACTTCTAATATCTAAATGTCTTCATCTTCGATACTTCTGTGAATTTTGGTCCCAAATTTTGAGAAAACATTCTTGACATATCAAACTCTAAAAATATGTAAAGAAAAAGAAAATCAATCTTTTTGGCATATCTAGGTGTATATCCCCCTGTAAGATACTTAATTTCTCATGAGTAACAGTCATGTTTTGAATTCGCGTTAGGTTTGTAAACTCGAGAGTTAATTTGTAGGCGTAGTCAATGTTATGCGGCTCTACCTAGCCCTATCTTCCCACTTACAAAGTTCCCTCGTCACTTTATAAGGTCGCCTTTTTAGTTAAACAGATCTTTTCCTTGTTGCCGTTTTATTAGATTACTTCTTCATATTGACTTCTCATGCGATTACTTCATGTGTTAATCATTCCCCTTCTTGCCCCGTAAGTTACATGCACTTGCTATAGCTAGTCGCCAGTTTGTAATCTTAGACTTAGGGATAAGCCATCTATTGATAACCTGATCACAGTTATATAAAAAAAAACTGTAATTGATTTGTTACAGAATTCGCAATACTGGGTACCCATGAACTACCCAACCATCGGTGGACGCAGTAAATCAAGTTGTTCGCCAGATTTAGGGATCGAAAGTGATGCGGCGATCACAACTATGAGGCCATTGAAAGACACTTTGATGATTACAGAGTCAATGACTAATTTGTTGAGCGATGAGGATAACGGAAATAATAACAGGCCAAATCGAGAAGTGGATAGCGAAAGTCCGTTACCCATTGAAGGTATTTTCATTTCAATTATAACACACTCCACAGTCTAAGGTGTAGTTGGCTCGTTCTAAATCATGATATACAAATCGAGCTCCCCATATTTCATGTTAAATCTAACTGCTAGTGTCGTCGTGATGGTGTTCTATTCGAAATCGATAACGTTGCATGCGATACGAAAGTGGTATGTGGACTCCAAAGCCCATCGAGAGATATGGTAAAAATTTAAATGTAATGTTCGGGCTATCCTATACTTCCTCTGTGATAAAATGAACGTACTTAATTTAAGACTAAGATTAATTTAATTAAAGACTTTAGAAAATCTCTGATAATATATACGTACAGGAACTACTTTTGTCGATAACATTTTAACTTCGCAAATATTCTCTTAACATTTCGCAACGACATAAGAAAATTCCCTAAACATTATTTTCCAGGTCTAGATGAAGTGGAAGCTTTGAAGCAAGAGAACGAAACGCTGAAGAGACGGCTGATGAAAACGAGAAGGGCATTGGAAGATACTTTCCAGCATCTTTCCACGTCGAATAAAAATAAGAAGAACGTCGAGAAGGCGATAACGAAGCAATTGCAGATCACGAAGAGTATACTAAAGAAAACAAGAACGTACGAAGAGCCATTAGATAATTGACAGAGGTGGGGAGACTAATGGCAAGCAAAAACAACAACTACCGTGTGCTGAAAGGGGAAAAGGAACGTAAAGTCGCTGCTCGTTGCATATTTTAAAAACATATTTTACAACGTCACCATTTATTACTTTTTTTTATAATCGCGCTTTTACAATGCGTGCTCTTAGCGCGCTGCCCAATTCTCATTTCGTTTTTAAATCTCGAACAATCGTTAACGAACGCACCGCAATTTTATAAATTAACGAGCAACGCCCGCCTGTTGTGTCTTGCAAAAGCTAGGAGAAAGTATTTTCATACATGCGCGGGACGCGAAGATAGGAAGGAAACAGTAGAGACGAAACGACGATCAAAATCGTACTTCGCGAATCAAGGTGGAACTGTATATTGCGAGTTTTTGTATATAATCGTGTACCCGAGCCCTTTTGTAGATTGTTTCTTCTCTTCGATCTGTGTAAACTTCTCACAGAGTCGAGAACTGCCCGTTCGTCGTGTTTCGTTCTCTCGGCGACTGAAATTCGCGCGCGTGTACATATGAACGCCCGATGTATCATTACACAGCATCTGTACATAGTCTTCGCAAATAAAGTGCCATTGACATTTGAGGGATTTTTTGTCACTACCTTCGGCAACTGAATAAATATTTTATACGGTAACAGAGACTTTTCAACTTGTTTGCAGTTCTTCCTAGGGAAGAAGTTTGCGTGTACTTGAAGCTGGATAGTTTGTGAACGAGAAATAGTTGAAAAATAAAGTTCAAAGGAATTGAAACACATTGTGGTATAGATTACGATAGAATTTTTATTATCACTCGATGACTAGATAATAATATAAAGATCCGTAGTAACTCGTGTCGATGAAGTTATGAACTGCGCCAGTCACGCGAATCCTTCTCTTTATTTTTATTTCTTTTTAATTTTACTTTGCGAAAGCCCAGCGAGGGGCACGTATTCTCATAACTGTACAACACATTCAATTCTTGTACCCGGCGAAATATACCTCTCTCTCTCTCGTCTCTCCTTTCGTTTCGAGTTCTCGAATTCTCGCGGGTAAAACGAATGAGGGACGAAATATTATATATACAATTCTACAGTGATATTTTTTCCTTCGCCGCGATCCTTGCCTGTGCCGCGCGATGCGCCTTTATTGGATGCTCGCTCCTTCGAATAATACGAGGCGTACAGCTTTCGAAAAATAGTTATAAATTTTGTGTAATTTCCCATCAAATGAGTTACAATGACGCGTGCGTCGACGAACGCGCGCGGGACTTTCCCGCGCGTAGCCAACCGAAGCGCGCCTCGTATTACCGCGCATGCGCACAGGAAGTCGATCGCGGAAACAGCGATCGATCGATCGAACTTGGAGCTTTTGATTATCGATTCTTCGTAACCTAGCCGTGCTTCACATACACAATTTATACATAACACGCGTGTACGCGTCGAGACGAGGGCACAATTGACATCGTTATCAGATTTGATTACGGAAAATCGCCGATACCTTACGAACAAGAACGTGACGAGGATTCTTCCAACTGAACGAGAGAAAAACAAGTTATCGTACTCTTGCAAGTAATATCCTGCGGATAATATTAATTACGCAAATGAATTCACCGATCCGTTCGTAAAGCTGTAACTGTACAATTGTAATTCGTTTAAGTTAGATCGATCGATCGGAATATCTGGATCGACAGAGATCCTCTTATGTCGTGAGTCGGTAAAAAGTGACACAGAACGAGTGAAACGGTGAATTTCTAGACGCTCGGTTTCATCAACGATAATTCACCTTTCTTCAATCGTACATTGTGCGTTGACGAAACCGGCCAGCGATCGTGTAATAAATCGCGAGAGTAGGGCTTAGTTTTGATTGACAGCTGACGGAGGTTGACGACGGTGACACTCGTTAGAGGAACACGGGACACTAGAAACCAGTATACAGTACACTCTCGCTATAGGCGGGCGCTCGGTGCTCGCGACGAGCGCTCAACGCATAGCGTCGACGATTCCGAGCCGCCGATGGCAGCCTTGAGAAGTATCATGCTTTCTCTCTTTCGTAGCCGACTCTTTCTCTCACTGCCGACCGAAGGATTCCGAGAAATAGCCGGGAGAGCGACGCGCGTTCAATGCATAGTTGAAATCCGCTTATAACGAGAGTCTACCGTCACGCGCACGCGCAGAAGTGCCCGTTGAATGAACATGTGTAGCTGTTCCACGGTTCACCGATCGGAAGTAAAGTTTTTGGTAATGAAATACGACACGGTTAATGATTCACACTCAACTGTCATTCGGTTACAATTAAAGATCGCGTTCCGTAGATCGATACATTAAAACGTTAGCGGTAGAGATCTGTGTGAACCGATTTACATGGAACACCCTCGCGGCGTCTGACCGCGAGCGATTCCGCGGGAAGGTAGAATGATCCTGATTTGTTGTTACCGATTGGTCGCGAAACTGGCCAACTCTGTAGCACTAACGAGAGCGGAGGGTCACTGTTTGGACGAGCGTTTTTCATTAGCATTCATCATTTCTGTTCATGGCACTCGGGTTGAAACAAAGGAGCAGATGAATGTACATAAATAATTCTTGCAACATTGTCTGTTTATAATTGACTGTTTTGATAGGGTAAACCAACCAGTAATTGACCGATTACCAGTGAATGACCATTAGGCAAAGAAATGTCAATAATAAATTTAAAAATGATTGGATATTTATAAATGGAGTGTAGTTGCACTTTTAATATCCCATATTTTTAGTTACGCTTATTAAACAACCATTAATAAGTACAATTCTCATTAAAAGTATGCGGTCATTTACTGGGCTTCTCATTTAACAATTCGGTCATTCACTGGTCGGTTTACCCTAGTAATAAACGATTCCAAATACTTGCGTGACAATTTACGGAGTTTAAATCCGGTAAAGGCTAGTACAGTAAATCCTCGTTATAGCCCGGTGACTATTCCCATTTCTTGGAATCCTTCGGTCGAGAGTGAGGGAACTCGAGAAAGAGCGAGCGAGAACGAAAGTGTCGACGACGGCAACTTCGTGTCAAGTGTTTCGTTACCTCCCGCTCGCTCTTGGGTTCTCTCACTCACGGCATTGGCCGCACGGAATAGTGTCCGCAACGCGTTGTACGCCCACCGCTGGCCCCGTTCGTCGGGTTTAATACGAGTGTTTACTGTATATTTTTTATAATTTTGAAGTATTGATACTCATCCGTTCCTACAGTTTAAGGCTGGTACCATCCAAAAATGATTCGACCCGGTCGAGATCTCTCCCTCTAAGTTTGTCCACACTGTGACATCGAGTATTGATTGTAACGAAATGAGATCGCTTATACGGGGTGGTTCAGAAATATAGGTATAAACTTAAATAGCTCGCACAGCTTATCAGAGGAAACATGGCGGCTTTAGTAAACGTAGATCTACAAACTAATTGTGTTCCGAATATTGAGTTCTTAATGTGTATTGTAAAATGGATGATATCTCGAGAATTCAAGAGCTTCCTCCACCGGGAAGGTAACAGGGGAACATCCCAAACCCGGAAATTCCAAAAATTCTGAAACTTTGTGAGTATGTAGGGAATTTCCTCCTGATTACAACGCAATGTTTGTTTGCTGCCCAAATTCACTCTAATGGGGTGGAAATTGACCCCTCAAAATCCGGGTGCCTTCCGATTTTTTGTTATAACTCGTGAATTGTAGAATATTTTTCTTACCAAATAATATATCTAATATAAAAAAAGTAACTTTTGTCTTGAAAGTTTTCACTATCTCTTAAGGTACGAATACACGACGACACTTTTGTGTGTAGATCAAGTGTCGGCGTGGGGAAAGTGTCCTAGACTGGTGTAAGTAGACGCTAAGTGTCATGATCTAGACACTTCATCTAGACACAAAAGTGTCGTGAATTCGTACCTTTACAGTTCGCGAGTTATAGTGCTCGTCATTATTTCTTGCCGAATATATGATTATGTATACATTTATTGAAACATAAATGCCAAAGAAAAGGCATATACACTCTACATAAAAATCATGTAAGAAGTTAATGAGACGGAGAAAGCAATTTTAATACACGAAATTTACATACAACTTTAGAAAACTTATAACGGGGGCTAATTTATTGCGACATATTTTTTTGCCGATAAAGTTTGTCACTTTGAATAGTCACTTGCTCACTGGTTCTTAAATTTGAAACAATACGCCATCTTCTTCTAACTAATAATTGATCATTTAAAACAATGCCATTTATGTATCAGATGATACACTATTTACTTTTTAAAAAATAGTGTCCAGCACTATATAACATAAAATCGGAAAGTAGCCGAATTTTCAGGTATTAATTTCACCTCCTTAAGTTAAAATAAATTTACACCCATATCTGTGAAACTCCCTGTAGCAAGTGAATGAACATGATCCTTCGGTCTGCTGCTTCTCCAAACAAACTCTTCTGCGCGATGCCAGCGCCTTGGCCAATAAAAAGTATCGAGAAATCTCGACCGTAACACATTCCCACAAGGTGTTAACGGCTCAACGAGAACTCGCGAGTGCTTCAGAGTATCTAACTTCCGATCTCGAGTTTCGTTTGCGGACGGCGTCGCTCGTGCAGAGATCGCTGTACGCCGCTCCTCTCTTTCCCTTTATCCGTTCGCCGCTTTCTTCATCCTTACCGAAGTACGAGAGAATCTAATCTGAACTATTTACAATAAACGATACCTGAAACTCTTAGCGTCACGTAAGCGCAGTACACCGCGGAAACGTGTTCGACGTTGCGCGAGGCGAGCGACGCTATCCGAAGCACGGTCCCGAATCTACGGTGGGTCCGACGGAATTCTGCCCGACGAGCGTCGCCACCTGTCGTTCAACGTCGCGCCGTCGACATGCCCCGATGGTCCCCGAACGACATCGCGGCGTTACGTCCTCGAATGGCGGCCGGTCGTCGGAGACCAGAGATGGGCAAAAAATTATTTTAAATAAAAAATTGTGTTCGAATAAAAGGCCGAAAATTTATTCGAAACTCAGCAAATAAAAGTTCCCAGAATTATTTATTATTTGAAGCGCCATAAATAAAATTTTCAATCGACGGGAATTCATCCGAAGCGCATAAATACAATTTTCCATCGGCGGGAATTCATCCGTAGCTTCGGCCAATTTTCTCACTGCTCGAAGACGGGTGAACGATACAATGTCGCTTGTCCCGAGGACCTGGCGGCTTCGAGCAAAGGCGCTTGAGGCCCGAGGGCCTCCGAGCCACGCCCAGAGTTATTTAAGCTTCTCCGCTACAAATATAAATGAAAGTGAGAAAATTGGCCGAAGCTACGGATGAATTCCCGTCGATTGAAAATTTTATTTATGGACCTTCGGATGAATCCCCGACGATTGAAAATTTTATTTATAGCGCTTCATATAATAAATAATTCTGGGTGATTTTTATTTATGGCACATACAGATAAAGTTTCTTTTATTTAAAAAGTGATTTAGATAATTTTTTATTTAAATAATGCCCATCTCTGCTCGGGACGCCTCGGTACCGACGAAACGCCCGGCTCGCGGCACACCTAAACTACCCTCTAGTTACTTCTTTTACTCGACGATTAAAACTCCAATAGTACCGGGAAACGAGGAACTTGTACATAAATATATTTAGATTAATCGTACTATCGAATTGCGTACCGTGTGATCGCGCGCACTACGAGCAGCGACACGTTATACGTCAGCGCCGCGCTGCGGCGGCGTCGCGTCGCGTCGTTTTCGATGACGGGGAACCGGCTGGGACGGTGGTTAGGTGGGCGGGTGCGCAGAATCGTCCACCCGCGGCTGGTTTCGGTTCTCGATCGACACCCTCGACCGAGGCCCCCCGATTGTTGGTGCACCGTGAACAACACCGGCATCCCCTGGAGATCGAAGCTCGAGGATGCAACGCCTGACGGTTGACGGGGATGGTGGACAGGCTGGTCTGATGGAGGGCTCGAGTTAGTCTTTCAACTGAGTCTTGCCACTTGTCGGAGGTGTGGTCAGGTGAACGCCTTGTGCCGATCCGTTCTTCGAAACGGTGGTTGGCGACTCGCTGGTCTGCCGGGTTATGTGGCGTAGTGGGAATGGTGGTGAGCATGCGGGGGTGGTGGTTCACCTAGCCATGAATCCGGCGAGGGGGGAAAGTCTGGGTAACCACCCCCGCCGCCGCCGCCACCTCCACCGCCGCCTCCGCTCGATTCGTTGCTCAAATCGGACGCCGGACCCGGCACCATGCTGCCTGCGCCCCCTGCAATAATTTCGTCGTGGCATCAGTACTTTTGAGTCGGGAGTCCAGGGTTGTTTTGAATAACGCGTCTAGCGCTACGGTGGGTCAGTGGTGGGTAGCAGTGGCGCACTCAGGATCTTTGGGGGGGGCTGAGTTGAACGAATACAAATATTTCTAATCCATATTCAATGAAATTCATTAGGCGATTATAAAAAAATATTTGAAGAATAAAATCTAGGTTTCTTTTCTTTTTACAAAGCTCTTGAATTACTTCAGTCGAGAGTATATTAATCTCCTTTCTTCTTTTTCTTTGGGGGGCGTTAGGGCCCCCGCCTCCTTCCCCTCTGTGTGCGCAACTGGTGGGTAGCATCTATCAGAAAATTGTTATGAAGAGAACAAGCTTGGACTCGACAGTAAAACATGAAAAAGGAAGCTAAAAGTATGAAAAATTTAACATAATTTCAACTTCTCTATAACTGAATATTACAATCCAAGTACCCAATTAAGTTTCTGTTAATTATGTTAATTTTCAATTAAGTTCCACTGTCGCGGGCAGCGTATCAAATATGGGGGACTGAGGGTACATGGAAATTAGTTTCCACAGGCCTTAAGTAAAAGCAGCTTTGATGCGTGGGATGTGACGTAGTCGTATGGGTTGCAGGTTTAGAAATGAGAGAAAAGTTCATGCAGGGCCCGATCTAGCTCTTCCGCCGCTCTTCCCAAAAGTGATTTTTGCCGCCCTTTGCATTGAATCATAAATAAGTATTTTAAAATATATTTTTTGACACCGAGGAAAATTTTTTGTAGGTATTTGTCTACCAATTTTGCCACCTCAAAATTTGCCACTCTGGAAAATTGCCTTACTTGTGCGCCCATAGATTTGGGCCTGGTACGCCTGGACCTTCTAACGCACTGTTTAATCATTCCAGTGAAGTAATAATAATTGGACTCTATTTGCCCCGAGTATTAGTTCACCGCCGACATTGAAATTTACAGTAAAGTCTAATTTTTATAAGCTTCGCAGAAAGTTGCATGATGCATGAGTGTTGTGGGGTGCATGGATGCAACTGCAAATCGAGCTTTCTTTAATTTCACAATCATATGGGGTGCTTAAGGGGTTACACCACCTTGGCGCTCGGAAAAATAGGTATAAAAATGAACTTTTTTTTGACGCTGCCATTAAGTATATAAAATGATCATTATTTTACACATATATATAGTAGTTTTATGAACAATTTACAATATTGATGATTAAAAAAAAATGGCGGAGATATAAGCCGATAAGTAGAACCCTCTTTTGAAAATCCTTGCTGATGCATACAGAATAATTTTTTTCTTATTTGAAAGGGTAATAACTAAAATGTGACGTAGGGAAAATTTTTTAAATTTTTTTGTAGAAATGACAGCTGTTTGAAGAAAAAAAATCATTTAAAACATTTATAACTTTCGAACATGGCACCCAATCACAAAAATCCTACGTCACATTTTAGATATTATTATAAAAAATAAGTGTTGTAAATTTTAACCAAATCGGTTAAGCAGATCTTGAAATATCGTGTAGGTACACCAGTTTGAAAAAAGTAGTTTCGAGAAAAACGCAACATCTCCGCTATTTTTTTTTTTTTTTTAATTGTCAATATTATAAATTGTTCGTAAAAGTACTACATATATATGTGTAAAATAATGATCATTTTATATACTGAATGGCAGCGTAAAAAAAAAAGTTCATTTTTATACCTATTTTTCTGAGCGCCAAGGTGGTGTAACCCCTTAATGTGTCGAATACGAGTTACATTTGTGAAGTTCAACGCTTTCGTGTGAGTTCTTTCAAATCTTCTCTCTTAATAGTAATTATTACATTCGAGTCAATAGAAATTGAGAAATTTCAACTTGCATGGGAAACAGATGAGGTCAACGGCAACCTCTACCAATGTGACAACATTGACGAAAGGTTTGAGCACTCATTGTCAGTTCGACATTATCCGCGATAGTGATCGGATCGGTGAATATCTGTGAATGTCAGTGCATATTATTTCCTGATTTCTCGATTCCTACATCAATTCGTTCGACAACAATTAAATAGAAGACCGTTTAACAACATTTCACTGGAATATACCTATCATCTAGAAGACTTTTTGACGAAGCGTTGCCTAGTGCTGGATCACATATCGCAGTGATAAAAATACGTGCAGAATGTGCAGGGTGCACGACTGAGTTGTGAAAAGTGAACATTTTGTAATGGACATTGCTATAAAATATTATTTCTGTCCTTGACGAATTTCAAGTTAGCTGGGAGTCGGGCGAGCGCGACAAAAACATCAACAACCTCTACCAAAGTCGCCACATTGCCGAACGGTGTGACCTAACAGTTCGACTTCGTCCGCGACGGTGTTCGGATCATTGAATATCTGTGCAGTCACAGTGGATATTATTTCGTGATTTCACGATTCCTGCATCAATTTCATCGATTACTGGACTCTGTGGAAGGCTCTTTAACAAAATTCTACTACATTACACTCGGTATCTAGAGAATTTTGGAAACACTTTACTAGAGTCCGAACACATCTTCCCAATGCGATTGTAAAGTCAGTGCTTATTTTGCGATGAACTATTTCATAGTGGACAGTGGTCCTGTGTGTTAGTAATGTTAACACGAACGTAGAGTCAGTGTTTTTAACCCATCTAGAACTATTTCACAGCACCGGTGCTTTATTGCTTCTCCATCGCGAAATTAATGCGACATATTTGCGAGTGACACGTTCTATTCGGTACTGACGCTGCAGCTGCGGCAGATTAAAATATATTTTTTGACACTGAGCAAAATTTTTTGTAGGTATTTGTGTACCAATTTTGCCGCTCTGGGCAATTGCCCTACTTTGCGCCCCCCTAGACCTGGGCCTGAGTTCATGCAAAATTATACATGTCCTGTTTGCATCTATTTCTTGTGTAAAGTGGAGTGACTTCCAAGCTTCCAGCAGTCTCTTGTGATTTTTGCAATTTCTATATCGCGTTGTGTGGGTCGGCATTTGAAAGTCGGTGGGAAGTTATGGCCAGTGGTATGAGTGTTGGAGAAATTCAGCATAGTACTTTGTTTAGAATTTGGAACAGAGTAGCATGAGGAAAACATTTCGTAATGACAGGCAGCGCATTGTTCACTTACCAAGGGTGGTGTAGACTGAGAGGCCAGCATCCGGTGGATATGGAAACTGAGGTGGTAAGGACGGTGATCTGGACGTTGAGAGATAAGGGGGAGTCGTTGCACCTAAATAACCGCGTGGAGGGCCTCCACCTGCCCCATTTCCACCCCCACCTGGACTTGCGCCTTCACCATCTAATCCCATGTTCACCACTGTACCGTAACTGTCGTTGCTCAAATCTAAATGCAAATATCCAGTTGGTTAATGCGGTCGTCGGTGACGAATGTTTCCTGTATTATATAATAAGGTTATAGGACGATTAATAGGAATCTATGTTCTATTTCTTCCTTCGCAGATTACTTAATGTTCCAAGTGAACACCGTTAAAATAGTGAAGCGAGTTAAAATAGTTAATCATTCGAGGAATAAAGTTCAAAAAAGTTTTCTTAAAATATAAAAATATAATGATGAATAAATAGAATGGTACTCTGAGAAAAAGTTTTTAGATTTTTTTAACCCTCGGTTGTCACGCCTAATTTTTCAAACGTCGTTGTTACACTGGGTCAATTTGACCCTGTGAATTTTCAATCAGTTGTTATTTAAAAACTATTTGTTAAATTGAGTCGCAAAAATTCTGAGATGGTGTTTGAACATTGTAGAATATATGCCCATCGTTGAAAGTTGACATTTGAAGTGTCATCGTGCATGAAAAAAATTTGAAGCAATAAGAGTTTCGACAAAAAGGTTTTTTGCTTAAAAAAATGCAGGGTCAATTTGACCCAGTGTGACAACCGAGGGTTAAAAAGTACCACATCACAACTTTATGTACTTTTAATGGCAGCACGGTAATGAAATTGAAAATGTGTAAACTTACAAATTTATATGTCATATATCTAAGGCCTTTATGCACATTTCAAAATCAATTATCGCGGGTACAAAAATTCGTCTAGGTAGATAAATTTTATTTTGAGTATTTTGAAATTTCAGGTGTATCGCGTGATCAGTTAATTTCAAATTTTTTCAGAGACGAAATGTGCAAAAATTTAACGCACGATGTTAGGAATGTAATAAAATGAAATTTTAAATAAGTAGAGCAAAGTTATTATTCGATGAGTATTTCTATCGAGCAAAAGAAGGGCACTCGGTAATGAACTTGTTTAAAATTTAAACAATAGCTGAAGTCTACGTGGCTTTATAGCGTGCGTGGTTAACGGTAGGTATAAATTCGTGGATGGCCCGCAATCTTCCTGAAATCTCGGACACGGTGAACTGGCAGTTAGCCTCCACGAACTCCTGAATAATTGACGTGATCGTCTTCCCCTCTGCTAAACGCTCGAGTACACGAAAGCTTACATGTAACCGACGTTAAAGAGAAAGCAACAGAAAGAACATACACCTTTCAAACTTAAGTCTTCCTGCGCTTCGACTTGGAATCAAACATATATCAATAACACACCCCGCTGCAAATTTTGTCGTATAGACATTTCCAAGTATTTTCCACAAAATTTGTATTAACCGGTAAACTGGCACATCGAAAAATTAAGTGAATCACAAAATTATTCCATTTGGTCATATATGATTCAGAATTGGCAGATTTGGCAGAATTCGCCAGAATTTTTTTATCATATATGATACATTGACAGTTAACCGATTAAAGATTTTTCCAATATTTCTAAATTTCGGAGAATTCAGTGGTCTAGGATAAAAATCACACGACCCTAACATATTTGGCGATCCTTTACTGCGCTTTTAAAATTTCCTCGTTTCACGAACCGAAGGGAGAGGCGAAGGGGGATGCTTGGGCATACAGAGGGGAAGCTGGGCACATTTCGTGATATTGGAAGTACAAATAACGCGTTATTGGTCGCTTTTCAATGCTACTTCCGACAACGGGCAACGATTTTTCGAATGCGGGACCATTACGAACGCGGTATGGAAATACTGGCTCTACATATTGCAGATTCGTACGCAACAGCGAGCAGATTGAATTAATTAGAACGGTGTAAACAGTAGGTGCTGCGGGAGTTGGGATTGAAATCAGCCAAGTGCATAATCGAGAAGAATTACGTACCGTGGTGACCAAAGGTGGAGTCCAAGTCGACCTTGAGCTCGTCCTTATCGAGAAGCTTGTCGTGCCTCGGCGAATGTCCACCGGCTCCGGTCCCCTTCATACTACGGAAATACTGGGACCACCTTGTTCTACCCGCATCTTTTTTCAGTCTCTTCTCTTTTGCTCTCCTGCGAGAAGGAGGGGCAAGTTATATCGCTGTTGTAGTGCAATGTAACAAGGAGGACAGGTATACCAAGCAATAGTGAGGTTTGTGGGCGGAGTTTGGGGAGAGATTGGGAAACAAAGGTGCACGTGAGAGATCTACAGTTGCCAGCCCATCACTAGTACCGCGGCCGGAACATAGCAAATTTGGCAACGCTGACATCAGTCCTTTGAAAATTAAGTATCTTGAAGCCGTTCGCGTTATGTGGTATTATTGTGATGTGTGGATATAATAGTGGAGTTATTGTAATTATTTAAGTGTATTTTATGTGTCTGGTGAATAAGTGTTATAAACAATATATTAGTGTAAAGTTTTAGAATGACAAAAGCAGAACAATACGGTGAATATAAAAGGATCGTAACCTTCATTTCAGTAGACCATTCTTTGATGTTCCTTTACAGATGCCAGAAAAGTGTCGCGTACCCAAATGCAATAGCAATTATGCAAAGTATACCCCTGGTTTTCGCTTTCCACGGGATGAAAAGTTAAAGACAAAGTGAATAAAAGATAAAACAGAAACAATTGGGAACTCTGTAAATGGTCTGTTGTTTGTCAACAGGCTTTTATTAAATACCACCTATATACAACATGATTTGATTGATCGGACTGATGATTCTTTTTGGAAAGCGGTGTTGCCACATCACATGTTCCGGCCTGTATTATAGATGGCTCTGCTAGTACGCAAAGCTTGATACTAAATGGCACCTCAAACCACGGATCTAATCTTCCCTGTCGACAGAATTCGCCTCGTGGAGACGTCCTCCGCTTGCGCATGCGCGTTTCAAGGCCTCACTAATGCTTAGTATACCTATGAATCGTATTATAACAGTATGCAGAATGTCTGAGGCACTTGTAATGATATAATAAGAAAACAGTTAGGAATGAAACTTTTCTTCAGATTTGAACGAGCAACTAATTAAAATAACAGAAACTTCGGGAGCACTTCTGTTCCTTTCACAAATAAATGCTGTACAAGCTCTTTTTAAATAGTATGTGCTTGCTGTTTATTCTGTATTGGAAATATTAAAATAAATTTCAATGGCTACCGAAAGTACCACTTTTATCTATATAGAAATAAAATAGGGATATGGTTTATGATAAGTAAATGTTCCAATTACATGCCTGCTTCTTCAACGTGACATTCGGCTCTTTCCAGTTAACTATCATCAGTAGTAGCTATCAAATTGTCTGGATTCACTGTCCTAGAAGATGTAATAAGTTCTTTCTTTAAGATTACTAAAATTCTCAACGCGTGGTTGATACACAAATAGTCTGTAGATGTCGTCATAAGTGGAACTCAATATTGGAGATGGATATGAAGATTTATTGTTACTAGAAGATGTTAAACGATGGAAATTAAAGAAATTACTAGGAAGAATTCATGTCAGCGAATTATGTCATCATATAATACAAATATCTCTTTCAGCAATATTTATATTTACTTCGTGAAAGTTTATAGAACTTGAATAACAAAAAGTTGCTTGAATCACTTAAGCAGACCACAATTTAATGCAGTCCAAAGTTATATAATAATTTTTATATTGAATCTGAATAAAAGTGATACTTCCAGGGATTGTTGAGTTTATCTTGATATTCCCTACGGTAAAAAAAAATATCAAACGATACTACTCAAGACACTCAACCGTGGTATTTTAATAAAAACGTCACATTTCTGAAGTTTCTGTTACTTGCATTTATCGTTCGATCAGGACGCGTGAAGTCTTTTTACAATTTCTTTATTCGATTCTCGGATATGCCTGAAGAATCACAGTTCTAAGAGACACTTGCGATTAGATAGGACTTTGTATGTATAAGTTAAGTCCCGCGGAGTGAAAACTACATTGAAACTTCGCGAAGGATGCCTTCCCATTTATCTTAAACGCTATTGATGAATCAATTTCCTTTTGTCATTAAATTTCTATAGACTACCGCCATTAGGAGATACGTAGTATCAATTTAATCTCCACAGACATTTTTCAAAGGATTTCCATTGTGCACGAAATATTGAAGGTCAATGAAATTCTGGGCCAATACTGGTAAAATTGCGATATATTCTCAGCAGAATGTAACGAAGTCTCCAAGCGTTCGTTCGTTTTAGAGATTCTGCGATGACTGCCCGTCCGTGGAAGTCACGAGCCCAACTGTTTATCGAAACATTTGATGACCGGCGAAGGCGTCGCTGTTTCGGGGTGGTCGCGTAAGCAGACTCACGATGCCTCGATCAGCCTTCTTTTCTCAGCGCCGAATTATCTTACAATTGCATCAAGAATTGTGGGAAATGGTCACTTCAATTGGCTTTAAGAAAAAAAACGATTCGGCACGTGTGCATTTTTGCAACTTTCGCGTTTACTTTATCTACCGCCATGAGATGACAGAAATTGTGATAAAGTTGCGTTACTTCACACAATAAATCACTGGATTAACATCGAATACAGACGCGTAGCTGCATGTACCACATGCGCTCGTTGTAATCGATAAAGCGATATTTTTAAACGTAGTTTGTTACATTGTACGTAACACCACATGCTACGCTCTCGAGAAAGCGATAACGACTGTTGCAAAAAATGTCTGATGTCTGAGATCTGAGCGATAACTGATAATTCGCAAACGCGTACCGGTGTACATTCTGTGTAATGTTGCTATGTATTTTAGCAAAAATTGTGCGATGCAAATGTGGGTTTCGAGGTGGGAGGATTTCGAGTAATCCATAATTTTATAAGAATTATTAAATTTGTGAACATGATTATTAATAATATGGATGATAATCTGATAATTCTAATATTCGCACTTTTAAGCATAATGATTGCCAATTATGATAATCCGAGGTTGCTAACAATAAGTATGCAGTTCAAAATAAGTAGGGGATTAGATCGCCGTTTATGTTTGGAGAATAAGCTAATGTCGGGGGATGATAATTCGGTTTCTATAACTTGGTACGTGTATAATTATAAACTATCTTATATTTTTAGAATACCGCAGAAATGGAGTGGATGTGAATAACCAGTGGCAATAATAAGTAACCTGCGTAATGCAAAAGCAGTATAATTCGAACAGATTAGAGATCTGTTCGAGTGACTATTGATACGAAATAAGAAAATTATAATTGATATTATATCACCAGATTAAAAAAAAATTTGTGCACTTGGTGCAGCCAAATCTTTTTAAATTTTTTAGTTCGTGCAGTAATAAAAGGCGAGTATACTCTATTTCTATAGACATGAAAGTCCTTTTATAAATAATAAGGATCATTGCGGAAATTGAGAATACTTATAATAAAGCAGCTTTTCGAGTAACAGAGCAAATAAATTCATATTGTCTTGTCTATACAGAATTTACGATCGGGTATGTTAGAAATGGCTTCAGGGATCCTGATTAAACTGCTTTTCTATGGTATCTTAACTACTGGACCCAACAACTGTCTATATATTTCTCGCAATCATATAAATTTACATGAGTATTTAAGTACTGCTTAAAAGTTGTTATATGAAAGCACCCCTTTTACTTTCATCCGTTTCAAACGTTCTCACCTTCATGGGTTTTCTATATGATTACCACTTGTAACACGTGTACGTCTAAAAGTTATTCGTACGCAAAAATAAATTAAGATTGGTTGAATTTCGAATTATATTGCGGGGAAGCAATTGGATTTTCAAAGAAAAATTACAAATTCTGCTTATTACTAAATATTACCATAAATCTCTTTATGTTAGTCAATTTTGCAAAATCTCCTACAATAAACTAAACCCTACAGTGAAATAAGATCGATAAAATTGATTTCAAACTTTCAATACACGTACAGACATAAATACTAATTTCAAGAAGATAGATATTCTAATCTAAAATGAAAACAAATTTGCCTTTCATATCACTATTAGCTAACAGCATCTTGAAATTTAAGTAAAATCGAAAAACACTAAGAAGTAATATATATATTCTTCATCTTGATTATGGCGTTTCTAATCTTAACTGGTCTCAATATTCTCTTCATCTATTGCTAATTATTTAAATCACCATTGAACACTAATATTTTGAGTGACGCATGGTTTGGGGAAATACCGTTTCAAGTCGGTTAGGCTTTTCTGAGAGATCGCTACAATCGAAAAGTATTTACTTAACGCACCCAGGACAAACATACGTAAAAACACTCGCCGAATATTTTTGTTGCATTCCAGAAAATGTAAGTGTTCAACTATGCGTAGGCACCCTTTTACAGAGTGATTCTTCAGGTCAAAATAAGACGAAAATCAAGAATGAGGAAATTGCGTTTGGAGCTGCGTTTCCGAGTTATTAATCGTTGAAGAGACGCTTAAGAAGCGTCTGACGCGTGAGGCTTAGACTACTGCCGGTGCGCAGTAGTAGTTATTTAGCATAGGTTAGGCACAGCGAGAGGCAGTTAGGGTTGCTTCCATACTTGTACTCATTACTTAGAATCGGAATATAAGCAAAAGTTGCGATACCTTTAAATTGGTATCAAATAGATTAATATTCTTCGTAAAAAAAGTACTTCTGCATTATCTACGGTGCCTTGATTCCTGTAATCATTTCCTTTCACATTGTCAACCACTCAAAAAGTAATAAGAACAACAGAGAAAAATTGTCGTTCATATGTTTTTAACGGAAAAATACATTTTACATCGGGGCTATTTAGGTGGCGAGAGGACGTATTGTGTGAAAGTTTACGCTGTTTGTGGCTAAAAATCCTAGTTGCCCAATACAAAAAACGCGAACCGACAATTTTCCTCCCTGGCCTCTTATTATTTTGGCGTGATTGATAATTACAAAAAAATGAAATATTACTTGTTACTTGTCAATTATTATACTCGAACAAAAACGGTTGAGATTTTCTGAGTTTCAGTGATAGAATAACATAGATGTCTCGTGTTTAATGTTATATTATTATTTTTTAATACTAGTATATGTATTTAAGAATGCAAATTAAATACATTTCGGTATATTCATTTAAGCCTATACTGTAAGAGAAAAACATTACTCAATATTCGCCAGATGTTGTAGCTAATCAATAAATGAAAAAACAGCCATGACTTTCACAGATTTTGACGAAATTTTTTTGAATATAATAATTTGGCCACCCTCTGTACTATTCTTTCGATACCTCATAAGTATCGCACGACGAGTATCGATTCTATAGTCGCCTTTACTAGTATAGAAGCAACCCTAGAGGCAATGCCCCGTGCCACCTAGAAAGACTCATCTGATGCGTAGCGTCGTATGTCATCACTACGACTACGAGGTAAGTTCCTCGACATGAAAACACGCCGACGCCACTCAAACTGTTAATGCAGTCACTGGCAAAGGGCCTGCAATCTTGGTCGGACTTTGAGCTAGGGCTGGGACTATTTGTCGAATTTTTCGGTATTCGAATATTCGAATACGTCAGCTGCTTAATTATTTGACGAATATAATTCGAATATCCCAGTATTCGAATACTATTCAAATATTTAAGTATTCGAATATTATTCGAATATAGGTTCATTTGTCATGGTGAAATCTTGTAAGCTAATTTTAACCCACTTCACACCATACTATTCGAATACGTCAGTATTCGAATATAGCAGTATTCGAATAGTATTCGGATACACCAGTATTCGAATACAGCAGTATTCGAATAGTATTCGAATAATAACTTTCGAATACTTATAAAATATTCGAATAGTAAATTATTCGAATAGTCCCAGCCCTACTTGGAACCAGCAAAATTCTCATTTGCGAACAGTCGTGTCTCGAGAAAACGTACCTGTTCTGGAACCAGACTTGAACGACGCGCATATCGAGTCCTGTGTCCTGAGAGAGTTGCTCTCGCACGTGTCTCGCTGGCTTGGGGCTGGTGTTGTACGCTAATTTCAGCGTCTCCAGTTGCTTCGCCGTGATCGTAGTCCTCGGCCTTTTGTTCGGTTGATCGCCATCTATACTTCCTCCGTCGGCTAATTCTGCGATTCAAAAAGATAAACGCGTCTCAATTTCTTTCCTAGCTCTATAGGCTTGTAAGAGTGGTCGTTCTACGCCAACACCTTTGCGCCGATAATCTATTTGAAAAGTAACATGCTGATATATCAAATGAAAAAACTATAATGAAATTCTTGTGGAACAACTTTTCACTCGATGCGTGGCTCGATCATTTCGGATATTATAAATGGTATGGACGTATATGGGGTCGTACATATTTGTTTATTGTCCAGAGACTCTATGAAATACCCAAATCGTGAACAGTATAGTCGACAAAATATTGATAGTGTGTGGTTTAAGTTATCAAATGTGCATTGCATTGGTAACAGTCAAGTGGAAATGACTCTGCTCTTCAAAAATTAATATATAAACTCATCGATTTTTGTATTAATCCTTCACAAAACTTTAGAAAACTATTACCGAGGTAATAATTCAATTTTTACATGCAATCTACAATGAATCACCACTTATACAGCAGCGGAGAAAAAAGTTACCATTTTGTCCATTTGTTTTATTTTTGTTATTTTTTAGCATCAATTTGGAACTGTGGTATGTGATTAATATACACATTCTGATGGAGAATTGATAGCTGTATGAAACCCAGTTAAAGTTGAATTTATTTAACTAGCAAACAAAAGTTTTATGTGGCATTGAATGGGGCAATATATTTTTAGGGTCGACAAAGGCGTTACCTTTTTTGGTAACTTTTTAAGCCGTCTTAAATGCAAAATGTGCCCCCACAAAATATTATATTTTTCATCACTTTTCAAGAGTGGTAAATTTTTTGCCGGCTTTAAAACTGTATTGCCTCGTTTAATGTTATGAGGTGTTTTTGTTTGTTAGTTAAATAAACTAAACTTTAACTGGGTTTTATACAGCATTCAATTCTTCATCAGAATATGTACATTGGGCACATGCAGTTTTGAGTTGATGTTAAAAAGTAATACATGTAGAGTGGATTGGAAAAAATGATTACTTTTTTGTCGGCTGCTGTAGTAAACACGATATACAATTTTTTTTTATATTTCATTTTTCGTCACCTACCTTTCGCTTTCGCCTGTTCATAGTCAGGCTTGCAGACGAGCTTTCTGTCTTCCATGAGGTAGAACTCGTCACCGGTGTCCAGCTGTCTGGAGCAAAGGGCGCACGAGAAACAGGTTAGGTGGTAGACCAGCTCCTGTGCCCTTCGCACGACTTGCGACGGTGCTAATCCTTGGCCGCAGCCCGCGCATTTCGTCCCGAAACGCCTGCCACACCAACAACATACAACATTTCTCACATTACGTTCGCGCATTAGAGACAGCAATGTGTCGTCGTGTTACAGCGACACTGACACAACAGAAGAAAATATTTAAGATAGGGAGAACTAGTCTCTAAGTATAATTCGATAATAGTGTGGTGTACCAAGTAGGACTGGGACTATTTGTCGAATTTTTCAGTATTCGAATATTCGAATAGTCGAATACTTTTCGAATCTTTCAGTATTCGAATATTCGAATAGTCGAATACTTTTCGAATCTTTCAGTATTCGAATATTCGAATACTTTTCGAATTTTTCAGTATTCGAATATTCGAATACTTTTCGAATTTTTCAGTATTCGAATATTCGAATACTTTTCGAATCTTTCAGTATTCGAATATTCAAATACTTCAGTTGCTTAATTATTTGACGAATATAATTCGAATATCCAAGTATTTGAATACTATTCGAATACTTAAATATTCGAATACTATTCGAATATAGGTTCATTTGTCACAGTCAAATCTTGTAAGCTAATTTTAACCCACTTCATACCAGACAATTCGAATACATCAGTATTTGAATATATCAATCGTATAGCATCAGAATAGTATTCGAATAGTATTCGAATAATAACATTCGAATACTCAAATATTCGAAGTTTATTCGTAGCATTCGAATACTCAAATTTTCGAAGTTTATTCGTAGCATTCGAATACTTGTAAAATATTCGAATAGTAAATTATTCGAATAGTCCCAGCCCTAGTACCAAGGAATAATGAGGTTTACAAGGGGAACTAAAAGTGCCATTTAAAAGATCAACTATGTCACAATTGAATAAAAAACGAGCGAAGAAAATTAATTGCTCCTTAAAATGTGCAAAGTCGTCAAGCCGGGCGAGTTAGCCAGCATTACTCTGTCAGCAGAAATGTGGTCGTCACGAATACCGAAACTAGGCCCTTTCAAAGTCTCCTTATCTTGATATTCGCTGGTGGCAGAGGAGGCAGATAATTTTTTCCTCGGGGCACTATCTCATAGGCCTTGCTAATACTTTTGATTTTGGTGGTTTAGAGAAACGTCAAAGAATACACGCGGCATTTCGAAGAATAATTAAAGAGCCCCCGTATTTGGCGCTGAGGAGAGTAAATCAAGCATTTATCAAACTCGAACGATCTTCTCGGGGTTCCCGAACGCGTTGCAGAGGCGGCACTTTCCATCCCCCTGGAGATTCTGATCCCAAGAAAGGGCGAGAGCACCATAGTGGAGGGCAGAGCGAAGGGGAAGAAAAGAGTTCCTTCGATTCGGCTAACAGGAGAAGAAAAATGGCGTCTCGGGCTTGCGAAGGTGTGGGTAGATGAGAAAAGGCATGCTCTTCTGACACAATCAATACCAGTGCTGGATATCGCACATACACGTTTCATCTAACATTTCCCTTTTTTCTCTCTCGCTATTTTATTACCCACCGGTGAGAACAGCGCGGACTTTCGGGCTATCCAGGTGCACTTTTTTGCGGGCGATAAGGAACCGCTGATAAGCGTTAATGCCGTTGCACTATCTGGTCAGATAGTGTTTGTAGAAAAAATGCACTTGCAACTCGTCATTGGTGATTACGTAATTGTGTCTTCACTGCCTGCGAGGCAGGTTTTGTGTATTCGTAATATGCAATGGAAATTTATTTATACGCTTGGTAGTTTGATTTTGAGCTACACTATTTCCTACCCCTTTTGTCATTTTTAAGAGACAGCTGTTCAAATTATTATGGAATTTACTCAACTTTTGTGACATTTAAATGAGCTGATTTTATTCAATTGATTTTTATGTATTGTGTGTGAAATTCATTTAGCACACAGATAATATTCTAAGTTTAATTTATACATACGCATATGTATTGCAAAAATATTGTTTATAATAATGTAAATAATGTGAATGACACTTGATAATTGAAGTGTCCTGTAGTAAAAAGGAATGTAAATGGATGGGAGATGTTTGCTTGAAATGGGGGGAACTTAACGGTGTCAAGTTTGCGAAATAAAAAAGTCCAGACGTTGGTAATAGTCCTACTGTACTTTTTACTATGCAATTATTCGAATTAGGTTTTGCTACCTGCCATGCAACTCAAATGTATCCTAACCTGCCTTACTCTTGCTACAGTATTAACCATGTATATAATAAAACAAATCTCGAATTCACAAAACAATTTTTACATTAATCAATTAACATCGAACGAATCATTGCGCACCAATTTTCACAAAAACTACGCGAAACATTGAATTCGTTTAGACTCGATTAATTTTATGGTACAGGGGGACATATCAACGTTTAGGTACATTTTTTTTAACGAAGATGCAGGAAGTTTCTCAATAAAGGTAATTTGAATACATATAGTATAAAGAAGGACGATTTTGTGAATATAAATAACTGTTGGTACTTACTTGAAGAAGTCGTCTTTGCAGAAAACATGGCCGTTCCTCGCGAAACATTTGTCAGTTAACCTCGCACCGCAGTCCCGACACGTGAGACACCTTGCGTGCCAACACCTTTCCAGAACCCTCAGAACGTATTTGTCTAAAATCGCTTCTTGACAGCCGCCGCACTTTGGTATCGAGGCTGCAACATTCAGGAAACCCCCGATGGCTATAAATATCATTGGGAACATTGCAAGCACGCGCGAATTAATCCATTAGATTAAACCACAGATTGAAATAACTATGATATTCAAAACAATCGAGAACATAAACTATAGACGGTAAACGATGGAGGTACTTATACAGGTTGTTAGAGACTTTGAGAAAGTTACAAAAGTTACAAGTACAAATTCATGTAGCAGATAATTGCGATGCATCAGCTGCATGTACATAAATTAGTAGCTTTAGTTTTATTATGATTTGCGGGAAATAGAACAAGGTTGAGGTAAATCGTGTTTACGGAAATTAAGAAAATTATTAGCAATGCAAACCTTTTGTTATAGAACATATATTTATTTATGGTCCATAATGATTAAACAGAATCTTCTTCCCACGCATAAGGATTTATTACCACAGCTACTAACAATAAAAGTGAACTCTCGAATTTGCTTCTACAACATTTAACAAGCCCTGTAAAAACCTCATCCTCGCAGTAAATAATTTATAGATAATAATTGAGGCAGTCAGAGCAACAACGGACCAACCCACATTGAAAAAATTTTTTCTCCCTATTTTATACGGTTAGTAGAGCCTATTGGAACACGTTATTGCTACTAATTCAATTTCGAAAAAAAATATGGGTTAGTCCATTGCTGCTCTGACTGCCTCAATTATATATAATACAACAAACAAACTTTCCCTATAACTTAATCATAATTAAAACACCATTTAAGAAACACCAAATCCGACAAATAATTCCAAACAGTGAAATCCTCAACATACATACTCAAAAACCACCCCTAGTGGAATATAATTATCACTTATTAAAATCCTCTTAAACAACGTTCAACGAACTATCTCAACCATCTATCTTCCATCTCAGATTAATTCCTCTATCAACAACCTCGAAATACATTGCAGAAATTCCGCCACCGTTCGAATCCCGAGCGTTAAACAGACACCGAGTCTCTTCATCCTTCGACAAGCCGCTGCCGTGCGAGGATTCACTCGAGGCTGGCATCGCCGCGTATTCACGCGCGAAGGAAAGTCTGACCAAAGGAGGTTGACGTCTGCCACTTACAGTAGAGTATTTCAGGAATATGGGCCGGCAGACCGAGCTCCGTGGCTGGCTGGTCGAGGGGGTGCATGCCGTTGTGAGGAGCGTCGTCGAAGCTGGCGATGTTGCCCGCGCTTCCGGCGCTACTGCCATTCCGACGGACGTTCTGCGACTCTGGGCTGTCGTGCGGCGGTGTCAAGACGTCTTGACGAGCGCGCCGATACATCCCTTCCAGAGGTAGAGCCTCTCGACCCAACATCTCCAGGCTTATCATAGTCATAGCTGCGCTTTTCGATGCAACTCAAACAAGCCACTGTTCAGTCATTTCAACAACTTTGGCACTGAGTCGCGCTTATGCTGCTCGATTCTTCGGCTTTATGAGCAACCTGATCGACAATTCAGGGATCTTATGGTAGCTACTATTTCACCTGGCTTTGTAAAATTCTGTTTCAATTCTAGGTCAGGTGATCCTTAGTTGAATATTGTTTTGTCCATAAAGGCATTGTTCTGTGTGCATAGTAGTGGTCGTAATGGGTTTTGGATGTTCTTTGGTTATTGGAAATGTTGTTTTGTATTGTATATTAATTTCTGTTCAGTTGGTATTCACTTGCATAATCCCCAATTCTTCAGGTTTATTAAGCTATGCTTATTTTCATCCACCGTTCATTCCTTTTTACTTTCCTTCAGAATGCACTATTTATGTGTTTCCTTTAATCGCTTTCAATTTCTAACCCCTCTAAGCTACTCACGAAGCAGCATTGCCCCAGTGACCAACTATCCCGAAGGATATCAGTATTTACACCGATCACTTTCACTTTTCCCGAAGACTTGCTCAAGTCCATTTCCACGTAATCTGCTCAATCAGCCGCCTCTTATCTACCCATTGATGAACCAGTTGCCATATTCTTCATGTTCGTCCTTGGAACAGAACCAAGCTATCGTCGCGTAGCAACCTCTCAGCAACTACTTTCACTAACTGTCACTAACAGTTTCAACGAACCAGGAGAGCAAGCGCGACGCTTTAATCTGTCCGTTGAACTATCGTTATCGGAGATACTGAAGACAATAGCGTTCTCCTTCCCGGGGAACGTTAATCCGGGTTACGCGAGTGGTGTCGAGTCGTCGGTGGCCGACCACGAGCGACCCATCGATACGACCGGTGTGAGAGTACGCGGACGACTGCCTGGCGGATGGTGCAGCTGCTCGTGCGCACGTGACATTCGTGGGTGTGGCGGGCTTCTGGTGGGGCATGTGTCGGGGTTATTGGGTGTGGTTCGCACCCACGCTTCCAAGGCTTGGCCGCCGATTGGTGGGAAGCTCGACCGCCCCCAATATGGCGATCGACGCATCATGAAGCGTCTTCTGAATGAGCAAAGCTCTCTCCTGGCTAGCTGGTACCCGGTCTAGGGTGCCGGTGATGCACCGCTGACACGTTGTGATGCGCTTCGAGGGCGAGAGTGAAGCTTCATGAAGGATAGCTGCGACCTTTGGTCCCTGGGCTGACCATGTGCCAACAGCTCCTCCGCGAAATCTTGGGGGTTTCGGAGCGTCAGTTTGCGGGGGAAGGCATCGCAGGTGGGAATAGGTGCAGTGAACTCTTTGAGGTATATTTTTTTTACCACTGACTGATCGCCTTTGGGTGACGCGGCTATTAATGTGATAGACTTTGAAGGGTGTATGGACAGACTTTATCTCTTGATGGGTTTATGACTTTGTTATTCCTTTCAATTGTGATGTGTATGGGTGCTTTCAGGGGTATTGTTTTTAAAGTAGAAGTGGGGAGATGCTTTTAATAATATCTGCGTAAAAACTCTGGGATTTAGGATGCAGAATTAGAAGTATTATTAATGCTGATATAGTTTTGTCTCGAAAAGAGCTCGCGCCCGGTTTGCGGGTTATCTATTCGGCTAGCCGTGGCGCGTGGGAGGCCACGCGACAGCGACAAGCCATAAATTAGGCTCGGCACTGCCGCGGCTTCGGCTATCGAAAAAATACGGAATAGGTCTCCCTGGCGCCTCTCGCCTGCCGCGGCTACTACCAAAGAAGTAGCGGGGATAGCGGCGGTTTCTTTTCGAGACACAAGATGCGGGTTCTTTTTGAGACAGCACTGTATTCTTGAATCTCTAAGAGGTAGGAGCTTGAATTATATGTAGGTAATCTGTTGAAATTTAATTAATTGAAACGGGTTACAGCCACGTTTAAGATCTACTTGTTAGTAAAAAATCTTACATTAAAATAATTCAATTTTATTAAAATAACTTTTCAAAATATCCACAAAGTAAACCGGACAGTTAGTCTTTATTGTAGAAAGGAGTTAAATTCGGATTCTATTGAAAGGGAACAATTTCGAATTTACAAATAATTCTGTGTGTGAAGGATAAGGGGGGGAGCAGGGAATGTCACAAAAGAGCTTTATCGGGAAGATTAAGTTTCAATACGTTAGTCCACCAGTAAAGAAACAATTCGTTTGATGAATTTAATTTTCTTAAATAATTTTCTTCACAGAAGCTTCTGATTAGGCAAAGAGTGGGGACATTTTGGTGTGATGGGAAAGCATATTTTATTCCAGTGCAGTGTGAACATTTCCTGTTTTTAATCAGTTTACCAAATCTTTAACGTTATCTTACCGGGGTGTCTGAACTTTATAACCATTTGTGAATCGACAGTTCTGTAGCCCCAGTTGCCACCAACAAAATCATAATATATAAAGCAGAAACTGTTTGTGTGTTTGTCGCATATAAACATTCGAACGGTCAACTTTGGGGTCACGAAATGTGAAAAGCTCATTATTATTATTATTATTATTCGTCTTTATTACTTGACACATACAAAGAAATAATACATAAAGACAAAGGAAGTAAATGGCGAGGCTACAGTACAATACTGTTAAAACCCTAACCGTAACTAAAACTAACATTAAACTAAATCTAAAACTAGGGAGGGAAAGCAGAAACAGAAAATTAGAGAAAATTATGGAAAAATTAAATATCTACCTAATCCAGATGAATGTGGCTATTTTCACGAAAGAAATTATAAAATCGGAATCTAAATTTCTAAAATCAAGAAAAATGGACATTCCTCGTTTTATTCCCTCACCCTTCATGTTAGGATGACACGCTTTAACAACCTGTAGGTACATCAGTACCGTCTTAACATAGAGGTGAAAGAGGCAGCCGCCTCGGGGCCTCGAAGCTCAAAAATCCCTGAAAAAATTGGAAAATACAAAAAATAGGGTTGTAAAAGCTAGAAAAAAATTGGAAACGGGTCCTTCAACTGTGACGGAAAGAAAATAACGAATAGGTACACCAAAATTGAGATTTTCTCATGGAATGCACCCCACGTTTAATGTTATTAATTGTTTTAATACTTATTCGCTTCGCGTGTTAGCGCGGTATTTTTGATTTTCTTTAATTTAGAATAAGTCAGGGTACATACAATATCCACAAAACAATTCCAAGAAACATCTCCCCTTTCCCTCATATTTCCCCTCACTCAACTTTAAAATCAATAAGAAAGAAAAACAACTCACTCCAAGCATTGAATATAATACATCGACGAAAGGGAAATTACAAGCGGCAAAAACAACAAGAAGCCTCTCCTCCTCTTTGTGCTCGTATATTTCTTTCGTCGATAATCATTCAGCGGTACATTTGCGCATCCATTCCCGCTGCCCACCGCTACGGTCCCTTTCATCAGAATCGTCGCGTAAAAGAATTCCAAGCCTCTCCTTGGCGAGTTCCTTTGGCAACGTCTAGAGAGCCGCGGCGATTGTGAAAGCAAGCGCCGTGGAAAGGCAAAGAAAGTGGGTGGCGGTGGACGGAGGCGAAAGCAGCGAAAAACGGAGAAGAAACGAGGGAGTAAGGATGATGCTGAAGAAGCGGAGGAGCGGGGTAGCTGTGTGTGTGTGGGAGGGGACAAAGGATCTGAGCGAAATTAAGAACAGCCGTGCAGGGGGATGGGGGTCGCCATTTTATAATCTTAGTCGAGATCAGTCGTGTATACTTTTTTCTCGTCGCTCGCTGATTCGCGCGCGCCCATCCACACCGAACCGAATAAGTCGCGGGGGGTGGTATAGGTCGACGTGTAAGTAGACGTATAGATACGTCCACCACCATCAACCGGCACACTTTTCAATATGCGTCTTTGTTTCTCTCGGTCGCGCTCCTAGCCTCTTTGTCCTTCCACCTCGCTCCCCTTTCGCCACCCAGATGAAAACTTCCCCTGTCCTGTTTCGAACGTGAAACACCAGCTCGCGATTCTCCCCTGGCCGACGAAATCCGATCGTATCTTTAAAGAATACGTTAATGTCGCTTTTTTTTTGGCAGAGGTACGAACTGGGGTGACTCCGAAATATCGAAATTCTTTTGGCTTTCGTAGCCTGGATTCTTGCAGGCAGGGTTTCGAAGTCGGGGTTAATGAAATTTATTGTTAAAACTAGGGCGGGGACTATTTGTCGAATTTTTCGGTATTCGAATATTCGAATACTTCAGTTGCTTAATTATTTGACGAATATAATTCGAATATCCCAGTATTCGAATATAGCAGTATTCAAATACATCAGTATTCGGATATAGCAGTATTCGAATAATAACATTCGAATACTCAAATATTCGAAGTTTATTCGTAGCATTCGAATACTTGAAAAATATTCGAATAGTAAATTATTCGAATAGTCCCAGCCCTAGTTAAACCCAGTCACGAAAATTGCGTTACGATTGTGGAGCAAGGCAAAATTGTAGAAAATTTTGTAAAATGTGTGTTTGAAATCGAAAACTCGCTTTTGATTGTTAACGTGGGTTTCGAAATACCTATTGGAATCGAACGATATTTTAATTTAATTTAACTTTCAGGAATAGCAACTCAGATCTGACTGGGACCGATGTAAATTACACACATGAGAACGTGGCTTTACTCCAACAATCTTTGACACACGCCTCTTCGTGCTTTTCATCAGGAAGTAGAGGCCAGAGCAGACTAGGACTGGTGGAAATTACATATGTGAGAATGCAGCTTTACTGAAAGAATTCTGCGCACTTCCTACTTTCTACTTGCAATCGGAAAGTGGAAGACAGAGCTGACGAAAACTGCACACGTGCGAACGTGGCTTTCCTCCAACAACCTTGGCCACTCACTTCTTCGGGATTTGCATCGGGAAGTGGAAGTCGGAACTGACTGGGATTGGCGGAAACGATTCGGAAGATCTAACGACGCGTGACTACAGCATATAACAAGCGTTATTTGTCGCTGGAAAAAGCGCCCTACGCCCTAGCTGACAAATCATCCCGCGTATCGAACATTTTTATTGGCACGTCATTCCGGGGCCAAGGAAGAGAAGGTGGCGCTCACGCATAACAGATTTTATGGGCATGGTTATCGCCGCGCATGCAAAAGTCTCTAACCATCTGTTGCCCCGGTGGCCCCATCCGCCACATCAGGTGGAAAATTTTACATTCTCCGTGGCGCAGACAGAGAGGAGGCATCGTTCCAGCGATTATGGTTCCGCAGCCGGGATCATAAACGCGTGGATGACTTCTCTGATAATCCTCGGTTTTCACGGCCGATTAAAGCCTCGTGAACACAGCCGCGCCTCGCGTGAACACGTCTTCGCCTGGCGTATAAACGGAACCCACTGCCACCGTTCGCCGGGCACGATGAATACGCGAATTTAGTGGCGTCATTATTCTAATGAACTTCCGTCTGGTGTTTACTGGGGCTGATGAAATCTACGGGGGTATTCTGAACACTCGGGCGGCATCGAGGGAGGGCGGCTTGGAGAGCTCTTCAAGGCGAGCTGTTTTTCAGACGATACCTCGCAGCGAGTCAAAAATCTGTCCCTGCTCTTTTGTCGAGATGCTTCATTTGGACAGTGTTTGCATAGATGGCCCGGGGAGATGTAGGTTTCAAGTTCCTATGTAGGTGTAAAGATGTATTACTTAGATGTTCAAACTAACTGCTGAGAGTAGGGGAGACCGGGGCTAGTTGGTACAGACGAATTATCTCGACACCGTATATATGTAGCTTCATTTCAACGGGATATGTGAAGATTGTTGATAAATTCTTTCCTACGAAACAGCGTACGTGGGTGTACCTTGACGTTAGCAATCGTTTTTTAACTGTTTTCGTTTATATAAAGAAGAAGTATATAGTTGTGTTCACTTTCCAATCCGTCTTGAGACGATATGAAGAATTTTATAACCCGAAGTAATTTCGCATCATATTGAGTCTTTTGAAGGTAAGGTAATTATGTTTATATGCTCGACATTTTTTTATGGACATGTTTATACATAATGACTTCCTGTGGTGTAAGTTGATACGGTTTCTCTGGGGCATGTTGATACAGTATATTAATTTTCCCCGACTACTTTTAATTGAATTTTTTCTTTTTATTTCTTAGAAAATGGTTTGAAATTATATCAAACAGACAAATCGTGGCGAAATATCGTAGGATGTTTTGGGAAAAGCGTGTGCCGAAATAAAAAAAGACTCAATATTATTAAGGCCATGCGTAAAAATATACAATCATGACACAATGAGTTTATTAAGATATAGTAACAAAAAGAAGAAGACACCTCATGTTAAAGTGGGATATTCCAGACATAAAAAAAATAAAAATAAAATGTTTTCTAGGTATGTTTGTTTAAAAATCTGTTTGATGTTTGAACTTTTGACTGTTGGAAAGGTATTTAGATTGAAATTATATTTTTCAAATTTATTAGTTACTCATTAAACAGATATTTTAAAGATGTATCAACTTGCCCCGCAGTGGGGTAAATTGATACACTTTGCCTTCGTCCAAATAACATTTTTTCATTCATTTTGTATGTACTTTCTCAAGTTTTCGCTTACTATATATTAAAGAGGAATGACCAAAGTATATTTTAGCACATTTGTTATTAAGTAATTGATTAAAAAAAATTGAAAAACGTATCAACTTGCCCCGGTCTCCCCTATACTAATTTTATACAAATTTCATTTCGAATAAAATCTTAGGAGACATGAAGTTCGAATAGCATAACTCTTATCCAACTCTGTGCAACTTAAAATCCTTATTTCTAGTTAAAATTCACAAACTCAGGGCCCTTTCGCAAGAAACATTTTTATATCCCATGACTGATCTCTGAAAGATATCCACGCATCAATGTCTTTCTATGTAGGGTAAACTGTACAATGATTGGCACCCTAAGCCGAAATCCCAATTGGAATGTCTATATTTTTTTCTGAAGCTTTTGTATGGTCTTAATTTTCAGTTATTATAAATGTTTATGGATTTCTTATTACAATAAAACATCTCGAGTAACAAAACAAAAATAGGCATAAAAGTACAATGATTGGCACCCTAAACTTTGAGGTTGTATAGGAAAACATATGTAGTTAAAAACAATATGTAAAGTGTTTAAACAGACTATTTCATTCATTATTAAATACCTACAACACTTAGTAAATCTGCATTTCAATCCATTATTTAGTTACAAAGCAACAAAATATACTTACCTACCCCTTATCAAAATTTTAGAAAGCACCTAAAACTCAGCCCTTTGTCCCACATTGCGGTGTTGCCAGATGTAAAATGCGTAGTTCAACTACTGGACTTTGCAGTGTTGTTGTGAACGAAAAATAAGAAATTGTAAAAAAGTACTTTCTAAGCTTGTGCTTCTTAATATTTGACTTTTTAATCAGGAGTGCCAATGATTAGAGCAGTGCCAACATTATTACAGTTTACCCTATCTTTGTCAAACAATCGTCACCTCTACCCAGCTATGTCTGACGTACCAATTGGCAGTCACAGAAAAGTCCCGCGAGAAGAAGGCCTTACAGTCTCAATCGGCAAACACGAAACCCCCTAGACTCGACTTTATGCGCATCCCCAACACGGCGCTCAAGTATACCCGGCACGTAGCGCGCACCCATTATCCGAAGTCCCAACGCCCAGAGTGTTAAAAATAAATGAACAATAATCCTCAGAGAAGCTCGGGGCGTCCTCCGGCGCCTCAGCCCGCAGCACGGTCCGAGGAGGAGAGCCGATACATCCGATACAGCCCCTCTCGCTTCCATCGGGAGGATTCATTAAAGGGGTGTCTCTGCGATTGCGCGACCCCGTGATTTCCGTGGGCGTCCTCCTCAGGCTTCGATCACGCGAGCCCACCCTTCGCCGGCTCCGTTGCACATGTCGACACGCCTCCAGGAGTCGTCCGTCACCGTAAAAAGCATCAGCACGGGGGTTTATCGCGGCCTATCCAAGGGTGGAGGTCTACTCGCCCACGGGGTTCCTCCTGTGCCGGCTCGTGGCAAAACTAACGACCACGGGGGAACAAACGGGGGGGGGGCCCCTGAGCGAGCACCGGCTCGCCAGCCTGGAACGCGCCCCCTGCCTACCCCCGCTACCCCCTCCGACACAGCACACTTGACCCGACAAACGATGACATTTCTATTTTTCATTTTGCTTCCTTCGAGGATATCGTAAATATCAGCGGCGGGTGCGAAGGGTGACGGCCACGCCAGGCTGCATTCGAATCATTATCGGCGATGCCGCTGCCCTGTCAGCTATCGCTGGGGATGATTCTTGTTCTGTTTTAATTTTCACGCTAGCACCGTTGCTTTTCAGCTTCTTGGCTTTACTGATGCGTGTGCGTTAAGCAGATGGGAGTTTGAGATGTGAATGTGGGGGTTGCTAAATAGTAGTGCGAGGGACGTGTTGTATTCTTTTATTTAAACTGCATTTTGCAAACTGCAGTGTTTTCTCCAAAAAGGTACGGGGATTTTATTATACATCAATTGAAAGGTTTTGAGTCATACTTCGAGGATATATATATATGTCATTACGAGTGGTTCCAAAACATATAATTATTTCGAGAGGTGAAGTCGAGTGATCTTTTACTTCTTCCGAACGAATGTTACTGTTTGAAATTATACAATGAAATGGTTGGAATAACTATTTATTTTATGAAAACAGTATAAATCACTATGAAATCGTCAGCGGGTCGCAACATATTCGATTTTACGCAGCGTAGAAATACTGTCTGAACAACAAATCACTGCACGAACAATAATGTTCTGTAGCAACTGTTAACTCCACTTTTCCGAAAATAGTGGACACCACACTGGGTCTGAGCGACCCATAGACTACCCTTTTCACGATGTCACTCGGCTTTTTAAGGTAAATTAAGGATCTCGTGGTGCAGATCCCCCCACCACAACAGCTCCCCACTATTTACCGTTTTGTTGTGGCCACGAATCTTCCAAACGGCCTGGGCCTCGCGGACCCAGTGTGGTGTTTGAGGGTTAACACAATGGTGTTGACCTGTGCTCTCAACATTTCTTGCTTATTGGGTCCATTGTATTGAATTGTATTTTTCATATTTCCAAAGTATAGTTACAAATGTGTGGATTTAAGTCGCAATATTTATCCCTCAGTGAGAACACTGTGGAAGGCCTCTTCGGCGTCAAAGTGGTCCTAAAGTGATACAAATAGAATGATTATATCCTATAAGGGTGTACGCATAAAGTGGACTAGAATTATTGATTTACCAGTGGTTACAAAGTAGCGGCCTTATAAAGAAAAAGTTCCGGATATTTTGTCTATTTCCCGATGTTTTTTTGTGGATGGAACAAAAACTATTTTTCATACCTGGATGATCCTAGTCCACTTTATGCGAACACCCCTGTAGGGCATAATCATTCTATTTTTATTATTTTAGGACGACTTTAAGGCCGAAGAGGACTTCTACAGTGTTCTCACTGAGGCACAAACATTGCGGCTTAAATTCACACTTATTATTATTAATCGTCTTTATTGCTTTAATGGAAAAGAGAGTCCATAATTAAAAGTGTAGACAAGAAGAGTAAAGGCGAGACTACAATGGTGACATTGATGGCAAGCCTAATCGCGAACTATAAAACTAGACTAAAATAGAGACAACAAAACAATTATACAAAATTAAAAATAAACAAGTAAGAACTTAACCGATTAAAGGACGAAAAAGATAAGTGGATTGAGCTAGAAATAGCGTTGCAGGATAAATAACCGAGTGTGAGACTTGAAGGATGAGTAGGAGAAGTGGATTGTAATTATATTTTGGAAATATGAAAAATACAATTCCATACAGCAAGGAATAATAAACATTTAACCCCGAAAAACATTAAAATCCCTACATTAGTTCTTGAAAAAAATTCATGAAAATAATTATTCATATAATCCATAATTTCTAAATCAATTTGAAACGCCACCATCAACACTATTCTATTCCGAATAATTAGAGCTTGACTCTAGCCATCTAAAAAAACAAATTCACTGTAAATACCCAATACTTTACAAGCAAACACCAATAATTAATTCAATAAAGAAAAGGATCCACATATCGGCGCCAAAATTATCGCTTTGCACCATTCAGCGGTCTCAACGATAAAAAAGGAACGGTGGCGTTTAACGCAGCGCTGTATTTCTCTCAGGAAACATCTTGTATAGAAAGTTCCACGGACGCAGAAAAAAAAGACGGCGCCGATGAAATATGCGCGTTTATGCGTTCCGTACGTTTTTTAATCCAACTCCGTTCTCGGTCTGGCAGGGCGAAACGGCCGCGAGGGTGCAAGGGGGGAGGGGGAGGAATCGGAGGCAAGATACAACTGCATATAATCGAATTTGCACGGGCAGATCTTCTCTATGGGCGTTTCCATTACATCGGCGGGTAATAAATTACACCGCCCTTGCCGCGTAAATACGTTTGAATTTATACCGGCTCGGTTGCTCGCCTGGCCCATTTACGCATATGGTTTTTCAGCCAGTGAACCTTCGGCTAGCCCCCGGCTATACAGGCGCGCGTGCCGATCAAATTAATATTCCACCGGACCTGAAGCCTTTTAAATTTGCCATGAATACATGACGCGGCCTCTAACGAGGGTGGGGGTTGCGATTTCGATGGGCATTTTTGGGGTGGCATTGGGTCTGAAACGGAGTATTAACCGCTAACGATTTATCGTTTTTGTGGAAAAGGGAGGCTTCGTGTGTTACATTTGTAAATCCTCTAGCGCATTTTGTTAGAATTCAAGTGGTTGTTGAGGCTCGTAATGGATGTAGTCCGGTTACCTGGCACGAGGTTTTCCGCTGTGAAGTCAGTTTGAAAATGAACAAACTACTTAGAGAGTCTTATTTTGTAGAGGTTCAAAGAATCTGGTTGTATTCTTTTTTGATTTTCAAAACTTTGAAGGGATGCTGGGAAAACAAGAACTTGTCTGTAATTTATATGATGCTGTAAATTTATTTAGAAAGGCTTCAAAGCTACACCCTTCTAGATTAAAATGAAAGATGAACGAACTTCCGGAGTTAACAAATTTATTTATAGAGCGATTATAGAAAATTTCCTACTTTCGTGAAAATGGGAATAAATGTGAATTTTGACGGGTTGTATTTTTTAAACAAATTGGAAGCCTCTGAAACGACGAGTGAAACCGCTCCTAATTTCATGCGAGTTACGTCGCACTTCGATTTCATAAATGGAGGGTAAGGGGGGAAACGAGGAATGTCGCAATACAGCTCCATAAAGAAAATTAAGTTTTAATACTTTAATTTGTCAGTAAAGAAGCAAGGTTTAATGAATTTAATTTTCTTGTATAATTGTCTTCCTAAATAATTTCTTGTTTTATCTTAATTAGCTTATGCTTATGCAAAATGTGGAGACATTACGTATTTTGTTCCCGTGCAGAGTGAACATTTCCTGCTTTTAACCAGAATACCACATTTCTAACGTTATCTTACAGTGTATTTGAACTTTATAACTCTTTGTCATTCGACAGTTTTGTAGTCCCAGTTGCCACCAACAAAATATGCTTTTATTTTATATACTTTCCCACATTATAGTGCTGGACACTATTTTTTGTCGATCGGTCACGTGAAAAGTTTGACGAAATTCCTGTAAAGTAAATAGTGTATCATCTCATACATAAATGGCATAGTTTTAAATGATCAATTATTAGTTAGAAGAAGATGGCGTATTGTTTCAAATTAAAGAACCAATGAGCAAGTGACTATTCAAAGTGACAAACTTTATCGGCAAAAAAATATGTCGCAATAAATTAGCCGCCGTTATAAGTTTTCTAAAGTTGTATGTAAATTTCGTGTATTAAAATTGCTTTCTCCGTCTCATTAAAGTTTCTGGCCACAGGCGACGCTATGGGTTGCCGCTTGACGTTTTTAGCTGTCAAATCTATAATTTTGCGAATTTTACTATAAACCAAGCGGCATTTTATTCAGAAAGGATAGTACTTTTGGAAAATGCAATAAAAAAACATCGATGTTACGAGTCCCCTTAACTTCTTACATGATTTTTATGAAGAGTGTATATGCCTTTTCTTTGGCATTTACGTTTCAATTAGTGTATACATAATAATATATTCGGAAAGAAATAGCGTCGAGCACTATATTAGCCAATATTCCGCAGACACGGTGCAAGTTCCTCTTTTAGAAATATCTTCCATCGACTCAGTTTTAATCCGATCAAAAAAGCGATCAATAAAAATGTTAATTACTATAACCAAGTACTCTCCACGATTCATCGTATTCTCCAGTAATCCCAGCTGCATCTCCGCAAAGCCAGAAACACGTCGAAAAGGATTCAGATCACTTGTTAGCGACTCCTCTCGCGGCTAAACGCCGCAACGGCCTGCTCCGTAACATCGCCTTCCCTAAATGCACCCCGTGCGCCGCGCTGCGTGCAGAGGCATCAAAGCTCCCGGAGGACAAACGTCGCTGAAAAAATAATAAACCATCGTTCCTGCCCGGCTCCGTTCGCGATGCACAGAAAAGCGGCCTCGCCGCGGCGCGTCGATGGGCGAAGCGTGAAGAACAAACGTACGCCGACGAGCCGTGCCGCCATCCGAGTGGATCGCGATTTGCGCGCGGCGCGCGCGACGAGGAGCCGCGGAGATCGGCGGAGATCTTTCGTCGCGGGACGAGATAAAGCGAGGCGATTTCTCGCGACGAGCGCGACGACCAAAAACAGAAGTTAGCGCCAGATGTGCCATTGTGTCATAGGACTGCGCGGCGGAAGCGTCGACAGGGTGAAGGAAGGAGGAGGAGAGGAGGAAAAAAATAGAGGGGAACGGAGAGCGGGGAGGGACGGGGATACGAAAAGAGAATACGTAGCAGGCAAACTGGAAAAAAAGGGGGGGGGGATGAACGGGTGGAGGGAGAGAGAAGGGATGCAGCGGGATGGAGGGAGAGGAGGGGGAGGAGGTAAGGGCGTAGTTATCAGTACCGTGTCGGCAGTAAACAAGGAGAACGCAGGAAAAGGGAGAGAAAGAGACGGGGGGGTGAAGCAAGGGTGGTTAGGTGATAGGGGCGCCTGCGTGGGTGTGCCGTCGCGGCAGGATAACCACCGCCTCGCCAACAACCCCTTCCCCCCCCCCCCCTCGTTTCCACCCGCGACCTCGGCCCGCCAAACCCCCTCCCCCTCCCCCCTCCAGCTACCTCGTCATTTCGAATTCGGGTCCGTGCAATCCTCGCGCAACTCCCCCCATGAAAAGCAACCCCTTACAAAGCCCGACGACAGCTCCCTCTCATTGTCTCCACGGCACCGGCCGTGATCTCTCAAACGTTTGTACGGTTAAATGGGCTTAAACGACATACGCCCGCGCATTTGCGTGCACCGGTCCGTGCTCGCAGAACCTTTCAAGTCCCTTTCCCTTTTATTTTCCCCGGGCATAATCAAAAGTAACGCGATCCCCGGAGATCGACGATCCTCCGCCGCCGAGTTTCGACTCCGCGATGATGGTGCGTTTTTATAGCCATCGGCGGCCGGCCGAATATTTCGCTATCTCCGCCTGGCTGTGCAGTTGTTAGAGCTCTCCGCGGCGCTTTCATTCGATGCAATGACATTTGATGTTTGACAGATCGAGTATTGGCTTAAGGGGACTAGGCAGTCAGAAACTCGATTTTCTTCTTGTTGCATTTTTCGAAAGTATCACCCTTCCCGAGCAAAACGCCGTTTGGTTTATGTTAAAATTCGCAAAATTAAGGATTTTACAGCCGATAAGGTCGAGCTCAGTTTCTGCGCTCTTTCGAAACTTTAAACGCGTTTTTCTCGGAATCATATTTCCTCTTCGTTTTGCAGTGATTACGAAGAAACATCGATTTGAAAAAAATTCAGCGTATATCAAACATGACTAGTTACGACCTGAACCTACGCATAAGTCTGTGAAAACTCCAGTTTTGACAAAAAAAAAAAATAGAATGACTCTTTTCCCTGACGGAAAATGACGTTTCTTTAAAATTTGCCGTTTTGCAGCCACCATTTTTATAATTTTGCAGAATGGGGGCCGGGGCAAAGTATAAATTTCAGAGGACATTTCACAATTCAATTTCTTACGGCCAGAATCACTGCAAAATTACAGCGGCTCCAAAAAAAAAAACGCCTACATATCAAACGACTGTAGCGCTGTCATACATTCGTATATAATATTCAAATAATTTTTTTACTGTTTATAGTATTAATAAACATTGCCCAAAAGTACTAGTCACAATTTGTGTTCATCTCCTTGTAATTAATTTGCAAAAAATCCTTGATTTTCGGGCGATCTGACTGCCTAGTCCCCTTAAAGAGTTTCCAGGTTTCTAGGGTTGAGTGAATTTAATATCGAATGCATTTTTGAGTATTATTATCCAGGTTGTCACGATAAGTCCTTTGTTTGTTGAGTTTCTTTTAGGACCCTCTGTATCTTCAAACTTCTGCCTTTCAGTGGGGATTCGGTTTTTGGGAATAGTAAAATGTGTGGTGTGAGTTAAAGAAGAGGGGGGAGAGAAGATCTATTTCTGCAGTCCTATGTTTTGCCCAAAAATTGATTTAGTGTCAGTGCAGAGAGAGAGATAGAGAGTTGCCATGCGAGAGGAACTATACATAGCTGCCTTTTTATCGAATCTGAAGTGTGAGTTAAAAAGTTCTCTTAACCAAATTGAAACACGATTTTCTGTGATTGTAGAGATAGACTTAGGGAAAACTATTTTTGCAATGCACCGTATGATTGAAATAAGTTTAGGTTAGATTTTTCGTATTCTCCAGTGACCAATCAGTAGGGTAGATGTACCGTTTGTGGCCGTTGTACCATTTTTGGAACCATGCATAATTATCGCATTTTTTAGCTCGAAATTGCTTGCAGACACATAATTATGTGTCATTTATTGCTTACGCGAAAAGTGGCAAGTGGCCACAAACGGTAAAAAATGGATTTCTTATATTTTTGAATTTTCTTAATTCTTTAACGATTTCTCTAGTTAGTGGTAGCTTAGACATTAATAGTAAAGATAGTGTAAAATTTAGTAAAGCTTTTAGTTTCCTGATTTGAAGTACAATTTTAAAGGTAGTTACGATGAAAGTCAGTGAAATCCTTAAAGTGGCCACAAATGGTACCCTATGGAATGTCAAGGCAGTGTACGTGTTGTTTAACAATTCTTTTTTAACTGTAATAATTAAGCTTTAATAATTTTTAAAAAATACATGTTTGTAGAAGGAAGCCATTACTGAGTAGTTGTACCTACTGAATACATGACGGTCTCTTCATAAAATGTGTTTCGTTTAAGTTTGCAGTTCTTGTAGATGTGTAAGTATATATGCACAGGCATAATTTCTGTACACTTTACTCCTATTTCCCTAACCGTGCAATTAAATTTTCTTCCGTCACACAATTTTTTTCTACTAAAACTGACATACGTATGCAATGATGGCAGAATTACCGTTACAAGGAGAATGCAATTAGGTAAAGTGCATTGAGACCGAGGTGACACCAACACACTGCGCGAAGAACAGGACGAGTTGGACGTAATATGACGAAAGAGAATATCAACGATTATGATCGTGGACGTTACGCGTGGAATATCATTAAACTAAGTAGTTGAACAATGTATTATTCAACATTTACGTTTAAATTCCACGTTGCGCAACGAAAATGTATTTAATCAATTTTCAGACTGTCCATGCATCATCATACTTACTTTCCTAAAATCACTTTGAATCTTTCAACTCTAAATAAAGTATTGGCAGCAAATTATTTTATTCGTTCCTCCCCGTTTTATTAATCTTTTAGGTCTCTACATTCTTACAACATTTTATCACTTACTTCATTTTTTAAAATTTTCGGAGATTAAACTGCATAAATATGTAAAACAGAAATATTGTGCCAGCTAACAGAAAAGTTAATATGCTTCTTTCCATGCTTTCATAACTGGTGTTTCTGATTATTTCGAGGAAAAGTTAAGAATATAATTCTTTCTGTGCAAAATTTTGATATGTTTTTTAGCAGCCACCATTCTAACTTTCTCTTGACCATCACTACGTATCATAAGGATAATTACAGTACTATTACAAAATGTCTACTAACAATAAATTCCCCTTTGTCCAATTAGGGTCTTTTCACACTAAACACTTCTGTAATGCACAACTTGTATTTCAGATATATATTCACTTGAAATTACTAGTTTAACCAAGTTAAAAAAAAATAGAAAGTACTATGTGAATAAGTCTAATTATCATTCAAGAGCTATAAAAGTGTCTCATATGAAAAATTCCTAAAGGTGCGAATCCACGATGAAATTTTACACGTGACTTTTTTATCATGGGACAAAAATCTCAGCAACAATTAAATGTATATAATGGAAATAGTCGCGAGAGATGGCATTTTTAAAAATATATCGCGAAACTTGTCTCATGAGAGTCCAATTTCATAAAACTAATGACAAAATAGGTAAAAAATAATAAAATAATGGTCTCGTAACAAAGTCTAAATAAAGACTCATGTGGGGCAGGATATTTTTTTGTTTTGTCGTGGATTTGCACCTTTACAATGTTTTCGTAATCGTCCACATATTAAACATTCTTTTTACCGCCATTCTATTTTACATATTTTGCGAAGAATCATCCAACACTGGCTCAAGTAAATCTATCAAATGGTGGACAGACGTCGCGAGAGTATCGTGAGCATCATATACAGATAAATATCTAAGGGGGAGCGTGGAATGGCGGCCGACGATGAAATAAATCCGACGTGCCTAACCAATGACATTAATAAATCCAATATCTTCCGACCGATAAAACGGCAACCGAGCCGTCGAATCAGTTTTTCTCCCTTCTGTCTGGTCCAGCCAGGCAAACAGTTGGCCTGGACGACGAAAATTCATCGGGAATTGTGCAAACACGTATAAAATGCGCACAATGTGTCCGCGGGCCCGGCTAATATGCGAATGGCTCGTTGTGGCTCGGAGAACCCCTATAAAAAGCCCGTGGACCTGTCTCCCTTCAGTGGGGTGAGCGTTTTCAAGAAAAACGCGTGTCATTTTAGTGCATTTTATCATTTAGTCATTTTCTCTTCGTAATGGCAGGTATCAGAACTGCAATTTGAAATATACAATCGTGGTTCTTGGGCTGGCCGTGATTTTAAATTATTAGAATGGTAGAATTATAAAGAAGAGTTGCCCAGGTTCGTAATTGTGTGATATCGATTGATTAGGAAAATTAGTAGACTACACTAGACATATAGTACAATTTGTTGGAACGAATTAGAAGTGTCCTGTGTTTTTATAATTTCCATGTTTCATTTGCTTCTTTGCATTTGAAGATCTTTTAAATAGTTGTGAATGTACTTTTGTTGGTTCCTTTGTGGGAATTTGTATTATACACAGAAAATAAGGTACTAACTAATTTTCGTAAAAGGAAAGGATCTCCTTTCGAAAGTTTGGATTTAAGTCTGATGTGGAACTCTTTGACAAGGCATTTGCTGCAGAATTCTGTTGAAGTACTTATTTTCCAAATGTTAGTTCCTTCAGTTTAATAATGAGTAATGTTAAAATCCTTGTTTGCATTGTGTGTTCCAATAAGTAGACGTTTCCTACAATATTATTACAGTGGGACACTGTTATCACAATTATTACTCGTTAGTCCTTCGTTTGGCTATGCAACTTTTACCTTTTCCCATAACTATTACATGTTTGAAATGAAATCCTATCGAACGACTCGAAATATAATCATAGATTTATGTAAACCCAATAATTAACCAATGAAATATGAAGTTTATAGTTGCAGCAACTACTTCTAATGAAATTATAATTTTATCAAATTTGACTCGCGTCAGATTATGGAGTGCTCGTCGAACTTTGTTCTCATTAAGTTATCAAACTAACACGTCACGTTACCTACGTATAGCTACGCATGACTAAATAAAGCAAGCACCACGTAGACCAAATGGGGTTCCTCGCGAGGATGGATGATGGTCCGGGGCTTAAATTATTTATGCGCACCGCCCATTGCGTGTCCTGCATATCCATGCGCTGGCTTAGGCATATGGGAACATTAGCTACCCCATTAACCATTTTATCCGAGCGCTCCTTCTATCCAGAAACTGCTTCGATCCAAAATGATCCATGACGGAGGATACACTGATCAATATGTAACCCTGTGTGATTAATGTTCCTCATCTTCACTGCGATGAATAGAAACGAAAACGCATGAATGCTTATGAAGAACGTATAACACTATGAGACGATATTATAAATGCAACCAACGCTTGCTCTTTGTTCACGCTAACAGAACACCCTGGATTCTACACTTTTAAGTAAACTTTGTGACATTCCTCCTGCGTCAATAGTTTTCCTGATACCTCGCGTCAACCACTAAATTAATCTTCGTGCAGACTAAATAATCGTTTCCACTATTACACACTTTCAGAGATTCCTTCACAAATATCATGTCTCCCACTTAGGGAATTCAATCCCGGGATCCCGGCTGTTTTTTTTTTATTCTAAAACTCCCAGGATTCGATATATCAAGTTATAACTTATCCCGAGAATTTCGCGAATTTTTAAAAACGTAAATTACTTTATGAACAACTGGAAAATATAAAAATGGAATCCAAAAATCAGTCGGGATCCCGGGATTGGATTCCCTACTTCCACTACATAATCTATAATACCACGCAAACAATCCCAAGCAATGCCAAACTCGAGTTCCATTATTCATCGCAACGACTATCCAAGGGACTATTAACACTAAGTATTCTTCACTGAGTTTAAAAACCGCCCCATAAAAATTCTCTCTCACCTGACCACTACGTGAACTTTCCAAGAACTGAGAGCTCAATTAATGTATTCTATGAGGACTTCGCATCAAGGTCGGAACAACGCGTCTCGCATAGATACGTATTTCACGTGTCCTCCGTAATCGATAATCGCTTCTATCATGACACCCACTCGTGCCCGCTTAGCCTACTTCCTTCGAGCCTTCCACGTGTGACCGCACACCCCTGTGTCTCGAAGGGGTGTCCGCGTACATACAGGCCCCGTATGTAGCCGCGTAACGTCCGCTGGTATATGTACCGTTCGAACGGGTAGGGGGCTTAGAACATTTAGCGAGTACATTAAGGAAATTGCGTGGACTCTTCGCACCGCTCCCTGTCACAGGGTGCCCTGTCTCGCATTCTTCCGTATTAACCGCACGCGCGAGAGGGGAACAAGTAAGGGTTGCTCGTTCCCGACCGACATGGTAAGCATCCTGCGCGCGTGCGCTTGCGAGTGGATAGACGAATAGACAGAGGGACGGAGGGAATTGAAAAAGATGGACCGACACGCGGCTGCTGGATACTCTGTGAAAGAGGAGGGACGTACGGTGTCTGGATGAATTTTTTTGGTGATGCTGTAACGGGGGTGTCGTTGTATTTTGTCTGATATTGATATCGGGAGATGCGATTCAGGAGTATTCGAGGGAAGAGAGAGTTTCAAGCTTGCTTTAGTTGAACATACTCGGGTGGGGGAGTTAATATTTTTCTATTAGTAAATAGTAGATATTGTTGAATTTAAATTACAATGGAAGTTAGGCAATCTGGAAATTCAGAAAATTATGCAACTTTTTATACAAATAGCGTAGTTCATCCATAACACAATCTTATTTTTGTTGGTGCCATAGTGCGGTTTTAGGGGGTGAAATCGCCCTTTGAAAAACGCAGAATTTTCTTTTTCGCGGAATATCGCGAGAACGGTGAGAGATATCGAAAAGAAGTTTAAATAAAAGACTACAAAACTACATAAAAAATGTTTATCGAAAAATCCATATTTTTTAAGTTACTCCCACCACCAATCTTTAAGCCGGGAATCCACCTAGGAGCTATTCTATGTCATGATTAGGGCTGGGACTATTCGTATAATTTACTATTCGAATGTTACGAATAAACTTCGAATATTTGAGTATTCGAATGTTATTATTCGAATACTATTCGAATACTGCTATATTCGAATGCGTCAGTATGAAGTGGGTTAAAATTAGCTTACAAGATTTCCCCATGACAAATGAACCTATATTCGAATAGTATTCGAATACTCGGATATTCGAATTATATTTGTCAAATAATTAAGCAACTGAAGTATTCGAATATTCGAATACCGAAAAATTCGACAAATAATCCCAGCCCTAGTCATGATACGTTTCACCAAAATTAGCTTCAATACTTTCTTATGGAACCGTGTCCACCAAAAGCTACGCTAAAACATAGCTTAGCTTCCAGGTGAATTCCCGGCTTTAATTCGATAATTATTTTTACATAAAGCACACAAATCTTATTAACCCCTAAACCAATATATCACAACCACAAAAAGAACCAAACCAAATATAACACAAAAACAATGAATCATTTTACTCACAAACGGTGAAAATTCCAATGCTTCTAACTATTTAGTACACAGTTGAGTTTTTAGTACGAAGTTGAGTGGCAAAGAGTCGATCAAAGTCACGCAGGAAGGAGCGGTAGCAAAACTAAATGCTCGCAAGTTCGCGCAGAGAGACGTGAGTAGAAGAGGATGTGGAACGAAGGGACGAAAGGCGGTAAACAAGGACGCTAATAAAAATTCAGCGTCGTGGGGTAAGGGGAGGGCAGGGAGACGGGAACGGAGTGGGGGCACGGCTAAGGGAGAAAGGACGCGCGGCACCAGACCCTGATGGGACAAGTAGGGTCAAGTGAACTAAAGCAAAACTACCGGGATAGGGGTGTTAAGGGGACAATATACGCCCCGGACCAGGGGAGGAAGATGGCTTTAATCTATTACTGGCCAACTCACTGGAAGTGGCTTCTTGTTACACGCTCGTTTAGACGAGACGAACTCTAAATTGATCCTCCACGGTAGCCTGTACTTCCGCGATGCCAAGAAATCGCACGGATTTAAATCAATCACGGGTTTGAAACAAACTCGGTGGATTATAATTGATATTGGCGCACTGATTCGGTCATGAATAAAAAGTTGTTTTATTTAATTTAATAAAACAAGGAAATCAAAGCTATTTTGCAAATAATTATATTAATATTCCGACGTTTCGGTTCTTATTTGAACCATTTTCAAGGAAAGAATTTGACATAATATTGCATATGCTAATGATGATTGTGTCGCGACGTTCAAACTATGCAAACGACACTCGAGTCGGTTGGAAGAAGACTGAGGTAAACAGTGGACACCGCAGACATAACTAGAGGTGAAACGATAGAGATGGTTAAAGAAAGCCGTTGACAATTTCAAACATTTAAACACAGACCTTTCGTACAAATACTGCCTTTGTATAAACTAACTTCTTGCTCATGTGATAGAGTGTATATTAATAATCGGTGTAATGTAATGAGTTATATTACATAACATTAGATATGTAATAACTCGAGTGATGAATTGGGATTAATTAGAGAAATACATCATAACACATTACTTTTTTAGTAATGCTGCGTAATATTCTTGTACCTTAGGCGTTTCATACCGAAGATTCACGCTCGGTTGTTTAATCATATGCAATGTCTCTAAAATAATCCTCCGGTTCAAATTCAATTCTTTGTCAACAATTTTAGCATTATTGAAGTCGAAACAATGATCAAACTCTACAGAATGTTTAGTTAGGGCAGTATGTTGTAGGGGGGAAAGGAAAATATTTCTTTTGTGTTCATATATTCGTCTCTCTAGAAGTCTAGAAGTTTGTCCAATGTAAACTTGATTACATCCCATGCATGGGATTGAATATATAATATTAGAATTTTTAAACAATGGTAATTTATCTTTAATCGAAGGCAGTATATGTTTAGTATACAACGGTAGTTTGAAAATAGTATGCATTCCGACTTTTCTGAAGATTGTCTTCAGAAAAGTCGGAATGCATACTATTTTCAAACTACCGTTGTATACTAAACATATACTGCCTTCGATTAAAGATAAATTACCATTGTTTAAAAATTCTAATATTATATATTCAATCCCATGCATGGGATGTAATCAAGTTTACATTGGACAAACTTCTAGACTTCTAGAGAGACGAATATATGAACACAAAAGAAATATTTTCCTTTCCCCCCTACAACATACTGCCCTAACTAAACATTCTGTAGAGTTTGATCATTGTTTCGACTTCAATAATGCTAAAATTGTTGACAAAGAATTGAATTTGAACCGGAGGATTATTTTAGAGACATTGCATATGATTAAACAACCGAGCGTGAATCTTCGGTATGAAACGCCTAAGGTACAAGAATATTACGCAGCATTACTAAAAAAGTAATGTGTTATGATGTATTTCTCTAATTAATCCCAATTCATCACTCGAGTTATTACATATCTAATGTTATGTAATATAACTCATTACATTACACCGATTATTAATATACACTCTATCACATGAGCAAGAAGTTAGTTTATACAAAGGCAGTATTTGTACGAAAGGTCTGTGTTTAAATGTTTGAAATTGTCAACGGCTTTCTTTAACCATCTCTATCGTTTCACCTCTAGTTATGTCTGCGGTGTCCACTGTTTACCTCAGTCTTCTTCCAACCGACTCGAGTGTCGTTTGCATAGTTTGAACGTCGCGACACAATCATCATTAGCATATGCAATATTATGTCAAATTCTTTCCTTGAAAATGGTTCAAATAAGAACCGAAACGTCGGAATATTAATATAATTATTTGCAAAATAGCTTTGATTTCTTTGTTTTATTAAATTAAATAAAACAACTTTTTATTCATGACCGAATCAGTGCGCCAATATCAATTATAATTAAGATTTACGGTCGAAACACATCTAAAAAAAATTATTAAAACTCGGTGGATCTTTTTGCCGGTACACGTTACAGGATCCCGTGACTGTTGGATTTGTGTAATGGTTTATTGTTCTTCTTAGCATGTTCCTTAGTATGAGCTACATGTTTATGATTCCTGATTTCTGGTGATAGATAAATTCAATTTAAACAGAGGCCCGAGATTGGCAATGTTGAACTTGGTGTCGATAAAGTGTAAAAATAAAGGTCATATATTTGAAATGTTGGAATCAGGTGGTGTAGAGGATTTTTTTTTGGTGTAGAGGAGTTTTTTCAATTAAAAGTTTACACTGTATTGAGTAAGTATCACTACTGGAAATATAGTTACGTTTCTAGTAAAAGGTTTTCGAAATGCCTGATGGTATTTTTGAGTTTGTATTTGGAACAACTTGTTTAACCCGCCGGCAGGCGCGCGTGTGTACTCAGTACACGGAGGTCGGTTTTTGGCTGAAAAAACTGTTTTACCGTGATGTATTGTACCCAGCACCCCTATGTATTCTTCCAGCGGACATTTCTGCATAATTCTACGTACTTGTCAGGTTCAAATTCGGTTTGAAAGTGTCTCTAACTGAATGAAAACGAAAGTATGCCGCGTATCCTACCGGCGAGCGCGCCCGTGTACTCACAAGTTTCCCAGGTGTCCGCCTCCGATTGTTCTGGTTTTTGGATGTTTTAGGGGACAGAAAAATAAGATATACGTGTTTTTTTATTTTGGCTTGTTTGAATATTTAGGGGGTGAAACTACCCCTCAAAGGTTTTCAGGTGTTCATCTCCGATTGTTCTGGTTTTTGGATATGATTTAGAGGATTCAAAAATAAGCTATACGTGTTTCTTTATTTTGGCCTGTTTGTATGTTTAGGGGGTGAAACCACCCTTCAAAGGTTTTCAGGTGTTCGTCTCCGATTGTTCTGGTTTTTGGATTTGTTTTAGAAGACCGAAAAATAAGATATACGTGTTTCTTTATTTTGGCCTGTTTGCATGTTTAGGGGGTGAAACTACCCCTCAAAGCTTTTCAAGTGTTCGCCTCCGATTGATCTGGTTTTTGGATATGTTTTAGAGGGCCGGAAAATAAGATATACGTGTTTCTTTATTTTGGCCGGCTTGCATGTTTGGGGGGTGAAACCACCCCTCAAAGGTACAGGATTTTCAGGTGTTCGTCTTCGATTGCTGTTGTTTTTGGTTATGTTTTAGAGGACCGCAAAATACGAAATACGCGTCTTTTTATTTCGGCCCGTTTGCACGTTTAGGGGGTGAAAGCACCCTTCATAGTTATAAGATTTTCAGGTGATCATCTCCAATTGCTTTAGTGTTTGGATATGTTTTCCCATATGAAATTTTTCTCAACACAATTTTGTACCCTTTATAAACTTTGAGGGGTGGTTTTCCCCTATACACGCAAACGAGCCGAAATAAAAAGACACGTATTTCGTATTTTCCGGTCTTCTAAAACATAACCAAAAACCACAGCAATCGGAGACGAACATCTGAAAATCTTTGAGGGGTAGTTTCACCCCCTAAACATACAAACAGGCCAAAATAAAAAAACACGTATATCTTATTTGTCGGTCCTCTAAAACATATCCGAAAACCAAAGCAATTGGAGGCGTACATCTGGGAAACTTGAGTACGCGGGCGCCCTCGCCGGCAAGATACGCGGCTTACTTTCGTTTTCATTCAATGAGAGACACTTTCAAACCGAATTTGAACCTGACAAGTACGTAGAATTATGCAGAAATGTCCGCTGGAAGAATACATAGGGGTGCTGAGTACAATGCATCACGGTAAAACGGTTTTTCAGCCAAAACAAACCCCCGTGTACGGAGTACACGACGCGCCTGCTCGTGTAAAACTTTTAGGCGCGCCTGCCGGCGGGTTAAGGGGTGTCCCTACCTTGACGGACGAAAAATGATGCGAAATTTGGGAATTTTTTTAAAACCAAACTATTAAATGTATTTACTCTCAGTTTTGTGGCTTTATTTGTCAATCTTTAAAGAATATGAAAAACATTGTATGCAAAAATTTGAAAAGGATTTGAAACAACGTATCATATTTGTGTGTTTCCTATCGAATTTCTATATTTTTGAATGCTTTGATACTCGAGAGATTGTTTAAATTGTTTTTTTTTGTGAAGAATTAGAATTATGAGTTTTAAATCATTCACCCTTCGATTATAGTACGATGATTATATCAGGAATCCATAGTGCACGATTATAATTTCTGTGGAAAACACTGAACCAGAAAGGCAGATGTGTTCGAAATGCGTTATTACGATGTTTCTTTCTGCAATTTGACAAATTATGCCGCACCGTGATTTTCACGTGAAGTGCAGCGTTACGGAGAACTTATATACAGGACATTGCTTCCGGGGAAAGGTCGAGAAGCCGGAAATCAAAGGGTCGCAAGGTGGACGGCGGTTCGGTGGTTCGTTATTAATATTTTTTTTCGCTTGCTTCGCCGAGCACAGCTGCCGTTCGCTCTTATTTTCTTTGACTTTTTCACGTTCTGACTCTAGGAGGGCTTCTAATGAAAGTCCATTCTGTGTTGTTCCTTTTGAGGCCACCTATTGAGGGAGGATGGATCGAAAAGCACCCCTGCGGAACGTGTTTTCAATCAAACTTGACGACATGATAATTACGACAACAATAAACGAGTAATTTAGCAGTTTTCTCGTTTTTCTATATTTTATGTTAATTATAATTTTACGCGTTATAACACTTATTAATTATTTTCTTTATATCACAATAGTGTGATGTTTTTTCAGCAAACGACTTTTTAAACTTGTTGAAAAATTAATACGAATAGTATTTATTGGATAAGATGACTTTAAACGATAATATAAAATCCTAACTTGTGATAAAGTTAAATGTGCTTGTAATTTTGATTTATTTTTAATTTCAAGGTCTAGGACCATGACCAAAGTATCATACTTTTAATATATTTTACAATTTTACTACTCTTTAGCTCATACTTCTGTTTAGAATATTTTAATTACTTTAAACTGTTAAATGACAGCACCACTACGATGTATGTACAATTAGAATTGATGGTGCAATATCACACGATTGAGTATTGACATCATCTTTCATATAGAATGTACTGCTAAACTACTCGCTTTTGACGATGAAAGGGTTAAAGGAGTGTAAACGACACTCTAGTAGCACGTGGTCACGGAAGCCAATGGTGTCGAATGGAGAAACAAGATACCAGACAACCCATTGACCTGTGGAATCATTCACTACATGACATCGGTCAACTTCTGCCGACGGGAAGCACGAGAGATGCTAAGAAAAGGGAGAAGAGGCAAAGGCTTCACCACCTGGTCCGTTGACACGTGCCAACTCATTGAACTCAAGATATTATAGACAGCCTATGTCAGTGGAGGTCAATCGAAATGCAACAGAATTTGGAAGTTAATTAATTGCACCTACTTGACTTGACCAATCGAATTAAAAGATATTGTAAAATCTTGTGACAATTATAATTATAATATAATGTCGATATCGATTGTTTCACATCATCATTTAAAGATTATTTAGGGTAGTATATGAAATTTGTTTTATTAGGTGCAATAACGTGCTGTGAAATTGCATCGAAGTTTCTCCTTGTCAATAAAATCTCTGCGAAAGCCGTGATTTGCTTCAAAATAATGGACGCCCACGGCTGGCTAGGAAGCAGCTGTTTGGAAGCACCTAGGAGCATTTAAGTTTTCAGCTGCCCCAGAAGTGCGCGTCGTGGAGGGTTAGCAGCGCGTACTATACATATGTATAGTACTGGCAATGAGATATCTTATACTTGTAAGAATTTCTATTTTTTGCAAGACTGGGTATAAGGAATAACAGAAATTCTTATAAAATTAATACACCTTCATATCTTTAACATCGAGGGTGCACAATTCTAGAGAAACAACTACTATTTGTTCATTTTGTGAAACTAAAGTATAATTTGAAGATTGTTTAAAAAAATTTAATAACAAGTGTAATCTGATTCTGAGTCATATAAAATACGTCACTTTATAAAAAGGTTTATCAAGTACGTTAAACCTTTCAATTTACACTGGCGTGGAAAAGTTTCCGGACACCATTCAAAATCGCATAACTTTTTTAAAATTAGTCCCAACGGCTTGAGTTTTTTTGAGAAGCTAGTGGGATTAGTTTGTTAAATGATGCGATTGGTCGTGTTGAAAAAAATGCACTTGGTCGGAATAGCAAAAAAAATTAGTAAAGGTCGTTTTTTAACCTTTTTTTGTGGGCCTGTAATGAAAATTCAAATAACCCGTTTGTAGATTTAAGTAAGTTATATACGTGCCTAAAATTTCATCAAACACTTAACGATCGCAGAATAAAGTCGAAAATCGCTGATTTTTACGACCTTTACTAATTTTTTTTGCTATTCCGACCAAGTGCATTTTTTTCAACACGACCAATCGCATCATTTAACAAACTAATCCCTCTAGCTTCTCAAAAAAACTCAAGTCGTTTGGACTAAATTTAAAAAAGTTATGCGATTTTTAATGGTGTCCGGAAACTTTTGCACGCCACTGTATATTCTTATCCATTCCATTTGCAATTAGTGTAACATTTAACTTGACCAATTCACAAGATTTTACGTATTACATATAGAGAAATACAATTGCAAGTAAATAAACGATGGATATCGAATATCTTCATACATATTAATACGTATGAATAAACGAAAATTTGCAAAGGAGATGTATATACCTATCTACTTACAATGGCAAGCAAAAATATTGGGACACCCTTTAAAACAGAATAAACTTTTTAAAATTGGCCCAAACAGCTAGAAGGATTAGTTTACTACTCAGGTGACGTGTTAAAATGTAAAATTGGTCGAAATAGCACAGAAATTAGTGAAAGGTCGTTTTTTAACATTTCTACCTGAGCCTGTAATGAAAATTTAAAAAATGCCTTTTGCAGATTTGCCTTCGAAACAGAGAATTCACATAATTCAATACTTAACCCCCCCTTCAAACTCTTCGTACATCCCCCTCTACTTTCGATCCCCATCACCAGCGAAGTCAAATTTCCCTCAAGTTTTCATTCCTCACTCGTCTGTTTCCGAATATTCCGTGTCCTTCGTCAGAGCCCTCGATCGTCCTCGACAACTCCAATCTCCGAGGAGTCGGTCTCTCAGCCGAGCTCAACGAAGTATCCCGCCTCGATTCTCACATTATATCACCGACGCCAGTCCCTGGAGATGTAACAAGCCGAGTGAATTCACGGGGGAGTTATGGGAACTGCATGGCAAACACCAAACCCAAGAGTATCCGATGTACCCCGTAGCATATTGCAGGAGGCGCTCGTTGGGCATTTCGTGCTAGAAGTCGCGTGAACCAGCGGCTGACAGAGCCGGGGAGGGGCAAACGAGAGAGAGAGAGAGTTGGATTCGCTTATGGGGTAGTGTGCAAGTGTTACGACCTGCCATTGTGTTCACGGTCGTTGTTCATGGGCTGTTCTTGCTGCGCACTTGACACGTTCCACGATGGTACCCATGGGTCCGAGGGTGATCGCGGACCAGCTACTTGCCCACTTCTCACGGTGAAGATCGAAAAAAGCGCCGATGTGTCAGTGAGAATTTTCAATCGTGTCGCTCCATGCTGCTTCGCCTTATGGTGGAATCACAATGAGCCTGATGAATAAAAACTAAGCAATTCCTTACAAGCAATTCCTTATTAGCAAAATCAATTGCTTCAAAAGCAATTACTTAAACAAAAAAAGAATTTCTTATTTTCATACGAATAAAAATCATAAGCAATTGCTGGCTTTGCTAAACCGTATAAGTAAATGGTAGCTGAATTTAAGCAATTCCTAGTAAAATATTAAGAAAAAGCAATTGCTTACACTTTATTCATTAGGCTCATTGTTCTAACGTTTTATTTTCTGCAGTATGATGGTGAAAAGAAAGTTTGAAACTTGTATTTTTATACGTATAATTAACATAATACAGCTGCTTCCTAATCCCCAGTTTATGGAACAAGCAGTTTCAGATATAATTCTTTCTAACGGGGCTACCTTATTTTCGTTACCGTTGACAATTTATTTATTTTCGCCGTTACTGTATACTGCTATGACTTTTTGGAAGATTTTCCAGTTACTACTGAAAATGGGTGTCAATTTTAGAGTGTTACTCGTTGAAGTACTCTTGATTAGATATTTTAAAATACATAAGAGTATAGGACTTTTACAAAAAATTGCAAAATATGTCTCAAAATCTTATATGTATATCTCGGTCTGTGGTAATTCTTGTTTTTGCAGACTTCTTGCCTTCCCCAACATCGATAATTAAATGGTTGACATTGTCTACAAATGGTTAATATTGAAACAGGAAGAAACTTTAATCATTACTTCATCAACTTTAAAAATTTTTTTAAAAGATGTCCTTGATCTTTTGTGGGAAGGGCTAGGTGTTTTTTCCTCTGCTTCCCAAACGCGTGTCAATCTATCGAAGGATTATCGGATGACAGGAAGATAACAACTCTTGTAAATGGATTAAACACCGCCCGCGCGAACTGTGGGAATTATCGAAGATCGATACACTAAGCTTCGGGCGACCTGGATTTCTGTTTAACTTTAAGCAACGAGAGCGTGCGATGCACCTGATGATCGGGCAAGTTTAATCAACGTGCAAGACTCCCTTTGCGGGGTTGCTGGAAACGAAGGCGACGTTGTTGTTAAACATGTTAGACTGAGCTTTGTGGAATTCCATGAGAGAGTGGGCAGAATTTAATCAAGAAATGTGCATTCGAAAGGAATATAATGAAGAGAATTCTTCATTTTTACTGTAGGAGATTTTTATGCAAATATCGTTCCATATTTACAAACTCTTGTGCATCTTGTACACTCAATTATCTTTGCCAAGATACTTCAGAGCTTGAAAAAGACAGTTTTAATAACAATCGATAATTTGTTTAGAAATGTAAAATGCAAGATGCGTCTCTAATTATTAATTATTTTTGAACGTTGAAACAATTCTCCCGAGCAAATAAATTTGTGAATTAAACAAATAAATTAAAAACAAGCCTCCAAACATTCAACAAGCTTCTTTATTATCCTGCAAACATATCCTTAGGACAATAATTGGGCTCCGTTATGCAGAAAGCTATCCACCCTCAATGATCTGAATGTTTGAAGATGTCAATTGTTAAAGAAAAGTGGTTTTACTATTGGGTACATTTTATTTCTTGTTATTATTTTACAATGTTCTTTAATGGGTTATTTGATACAATAGTAAGTAGTATAATTGATATAACTTCAAATGTTCCTTAGTTTTTGTTTTTTAAGTCCTAAAATCTAACTATGCCTTGGAAGTTGTAATTTAATTGTATAATGTAAAAGTTGTTCTATGAGTTAGTAATTTGTTGCAAAATAAAGATCACTAACCTAAACTAATTTTTTGTCATTTTTAGGGTTGGTAGGGTTCTGCATCACTTGGCGCAATTCATACCACTGTTAAGAATGTTCCTTTAAAATTCAAATTTCGATGAGAAACAACGGCACAGTGCCTGTTTTACATAAAGAATTCCCTTCCGAGCCCAGATTCCAAGATTTCAACTTTCGCGCCGCGCCATTTTGTCATGTTTTAAAGAAGCTAAATTTTTCCACGGTGGAATTACGGGACGGTGGAAAATCACATGCCATGGTAATCATCGGGACCATGCAGAAGCGAGTTTCACGGTTTCCATGGGAGGAAATACGTATGGGAAGAGACTCCGTTTGAGGGTGGAGAACTCTGGAAGCCAAGCGCCAGCGAATCCCCTGGGAAATCATGGAGGCACGGGACTTTGCTGCCTACGTACTCGGATGGATCGTCCTGGGCGTGTGCTGCGAGGATACGTTCCCACTTTTATGAACGTTGACATTAGCCGAGTTTTCGTTGTTGTTCCAAAGAAACGAAATGTTCCAAATTCGACAGACGGCGGTAGCGGGCGAAGGCTATGGACATTAAGTGGTTCTTTATTGGTGACAGAACCGCGAAGAGTGGCGATTCTTAGTGAAAGAATTTGTCGAAAGTGTTGAATAAAATTTTCTGACTTGCGCCTTCGTTTTCGAAAAAAGGGCTTGGATGTTTATATGACGCGAGACAATTCGTTCTACTTTTAAAACTCATATTTCCGAAAGGTATTCTACAATTGTAATTTATTGTGTCCCAGAGAACCACCTCATTCCAGATTGCACCACTAATGGCAAATCATCCTGTACAAGTGTATACAAACGCAGTTGTTTAACAAACATCGTGAAACGGTATCAGAGAAAGGCAAATGCTTTGTTCAACTACCTACAAGTACTCGAATATACATATCACAATATTCATACAATATTGTTAAACTGAAATTAGCAGCATATTGAACCAATCAATTAATTAATAAAGCTAAATATTTTGTGAACGCGTCTGTGTCCTGAAATTGTGTAAACGCAATTGCGATTGTTAAATCCATGGCTCAATATTCACCGTTATAAAGTCACCACTACTGCATACTGCAAAACCAGCACAGCCACTGTTTTATGATTTTAGAGGAAAGCAAGTTGAAGTAAAAATGAGGTGGTTGAATTATATAGTAAATGACAATTAATATTAAGATTTAGCTGAAAAATTGGGCCCCTTTTCAACCAGGCATTTGTTTTTCCTCAGTGTGAAGAAAATTTAATGCGATTCTGCTCAGGAGGCGGAATTACAAATTCCACTACATTGCAGGGACGAATTACTGGTATAAATAATCGAAAATTTATGCATATGTGGCACTTGCCAGTTTTCCACTGGGCCTCTCAATTCAATATATAATCCTGAACTGTATTACTAGCAGTCGAGTAAATGTTATATCAAATAACGTGAAAAATTCGTTATAAATACCGTTGCGAAGATATTATACGAATTATATAATTACCAATTTAAATTCACTTTACATAGTGAAATATAATTCTGAAATACCGCGATCGTTTTTTACATTACATCTTCGTTGATATCAGCCTGCATGCACGTCTGTGAAATGACAAATCCAGTGAATTAAATGCGTGAGTCATTCATGCAACTCTCACACGATCGAAACGAGTGTCGCGAGGATCAGATAAAAGTAAACCGAACGATTTGTGTACATCGTCATCCATTGATTCAATTGGAAGTCACGTATTCGGCACGCGCCATGTTTACACCGTGGAACGGTGTCCTTTTTTCCATTAGAAGCGCAATGCTCAGAGGCACAATCTAGTTTTGCGTCGCTAGTGCGATTAACTGTAACATTTAATTGATACGCGTTTGTAAAATCGGATCCTCCTCTCGCAAAAATTCATGCATTCTGGGAATGGCGGTCACGTGGCCGCCGCATTCATCAACGTCGGATCCTTCAAAGGACCAGTGGACCTGCTTTATCTCAACGTTTTCCCTAAGCCCCCTCGGTTCTCTGCGGATGTGCGCGCTCCGATCGACACGTGACTGGATAATTGTGTCCATTGATGTCGTGCAATCGATAACGCTTGAAAAATCCGTCGAGCAGGTTGCAGGCACAGGCGTCTCGACAGCAGGTGGACGTGCGAGTGATTTCAATGATTGTCCCTGCGACATTCGTTCAATCTTCAGAATCAACCGTGCTTGAGTGACTGAGCATAAACCAAGTAGATGATGAGGTTGAACACTTGGACAATTGACGGGTAATTTTGAAAAATGTTTATAATAAATGTGGCTGGCGGGATGTTTATGCAAATGCATATTTTTATAGGCAAAAAATAAAGTAATGGGACCTAGACAGAAATTTGTTTTGTCAATAAAGAAATCCAATATTATAATTTTTATTTTGCATATAATGCATATTGCATATGTTTTGAATAATGCATATTTGGTGCATATTGCATATTCTTTCTATATTATTTGCATATATCTTGCATATTTCTCATATGTTTTGTGAATACGCGGCTGACTTTGCATTACGTGCTGAATATAGGCACAAAAAAATTGACAAACGTTGATGGCGGAGTCACGGGAAACTTCTGGTCAGTTAGTTACTGTAAATAACATCGAGAAAACTATTGTACTATATTGCAATTTGAACTATAATACCTAAATAAAATAATAAAATGTTGAATGTTCTATAGATACTTCTGTGTGAAACATTCTTAGCTACAATTAGCAATTTCGAAGAAATATTTCAGGTTTCAACTTTGGATTAATCACTTTTTATTTTCCATATATTGAAAATGAAGTTGCATATATGTTGCATAAGTGTTGCATATATGTTGCATATATGTTGCATTAGTGTTGCATATATGTTGCATATATGTTGCATATATGTTGCATATATGTTGCATTAGTGTTGCATATATCTTGCATATATCTTGCATATATGTTGCATTAGTGTTGCATATATCTTGCATATATGTTGCATATTACGACATATTATACATGCATAAACATCCGCAGTTTATCCCGAGTATCCAGAATTTTGATAATTTTCACTTGTTCTTTTAAATGTCATATTTTACCGATTTTTTCGAGCTGTATAATTTATTGTACATCGTCTATATCTATAATATTTCGAATGAGTACAATTGCCCAGCAAGCGCACACGAAAACTCGCACTACCACGGCTTCCCATTTTCGTTTTAATTAAGTATAGTAATTAATTTCTCGGCTTGTAGTGAATCGAGAATAATAACGTAATGGAAGGATCGAATTTTATAACAGATTTTGCATTACCGGAGCCATTGCTTCGCGAGACCATCGTTTCCATTAAAATGATTGTAAACGTCAGTAAATTCGATGCTAGTCGAAATCAAATTAATTCACCCCCTGCTTCCTTATTATATGCACGAACGGTTTCAATATAATTATATTAATTTCGCACGCGTAACTATCTTCGCTTTTTTCACAGCTCACAATCGTTTCGTTGAACGAAGGTCAAACTCTCGCGATGTTTACCCCCTCCCCCTCGGAAGGGTATGAAAACGCGATTGAATTAAACCCTCAGTGGCGTCGCAGGCGTAAACTTTAATTACAAGAATTTTTCCGCTGCCGACGATAATCGTTTCGTTGGATAGCCAGCCCGTTGGTCTTAATCACTCCACCGACGGTAAAACGCAGTAATTAAGGGAACGTCCAAGTTTCCCCGAGGGGCAACCGAGTCGGATGAAATCCAGATCATTCCCTTCAACCCCCACGGGATATGGAATCCCACGATCAAGAAGCCCACGTCGATTTCGCCGATCGTATCGAGAGGACGCGGGACAGATTTCGAATTGATAATAAAATTATTTCTCCTGTCTGGGGTAGATCATTATCGACGATACCCGTGGTAGTTTCCAACGAATTGTTGGCAAATTGCTGCTACAGAGGATCCTCATCAGTGATAGATTACAAAGGCTTGATGTGAATTTTTTTTCAATATTTTACCTATTTTTTGTGCTGAAATCGAAAACATAAAAAATTTCATAACTCATTTCTCACTACTAACTTCATTCAATCACATGTTACAACGTAAGCAAAATTAAGCATATATTTGCATTTAGGAGTTCAAATTCCTGTAAAACTAGGTAGTATAATTTTTTTAAAAAGTTTTCACAACGTTCAATTTTGCAGCACTGTGTCATCTGTGGGAACGGGGTCATGGTTTGAATAAAATATTATAAAGCTGATTAGCAGAATTGCTTGATGTTAAATATTCAGCATTGAGATTTTCGGAATATCATGAATGTGATTTGCTACGAACCCTGAATTTTTAATTTCTATTATTTCACGCTCCATTTTGCCCTTCTCTGCTAATTTATAATGCTCCCCACTCCACATCTACCATTAAAATTGAGGCATTTGATGGGAAAGGGGTACATAGGGCTATATGCCCTTTATTCTTGAATCGTTTAAAGCGTTAATTCAGCGAATGTATTTTTAACACATAAAGCACTTGCTTGAAACTTATCAATAAAGAGACATATCACTTTCAAATCATGACTTTTGTTTTCAGAACGTTTGAACGTTCAAATTGACCCTGCGTTTTTTTAAGCAAAAAACCTTTTTGTCGAAACTCTTCAACGATGGACATATATTCTACAATGTTCAAATATTATCTCAGAATTTTTGAGACTTAATTCAACAAATAGTTTTTAAATAACAACTGATTGAAAATTGACAGGGTCAAATTGACCCAGTGTGACGACGTTCGAAAAAGTAGGTGTGACAACCGGGGGTTAAAAAAATGGATTTAATTGCATCACTTTTTATTAAGCTATACTACAATGAAAACTTTCTTGAAATGGCATTTGTGTTCTTCTTCCATCAAATGCCACAATTGTTACCCCACTAAGGATTCTAATAGAAGGTACTTTGCATCTCACAAGTAACCAATAAAAATGTCGAATTTACAATTTTTTTTAATCAGTACTATATAAATACTACGCTTTTTACGTTTAAAAGGAACGTGATCGTTAGTCATCGTTAGCACAGTGCATTGAAATACGCCGGAAATTAGAGACGGAACTCAAACAAGCCGCCCCGCGATTCGTTGCAGCGCGCAAGATGGACCTTGTCCGTCAATCGAAATCCCGACCAGCGAGTTTTCGAAGTTGTGCCTCAGGTTGGAGCGACCGCGTCGTGAATGTAACCGTACGGACCGGCGTATTATGCCAGTTCATCGCTTGGCAGGTTGAGTAATCAAGCGTAATGCTTTCGTGCTTTTGGGCACGCTCTATTTGCACCACGCATGATAGCCAACGCTAATAACGTCCCATGAGAACCTAATGTCGGGCCTCGCTCAGCTCATAATCCAGACTGTGCGTGCGCGCCCGCAACTTTTCCTTCCCTTTCCGAGCGCGCATGCTACTCGGCCTCGCCAGCAGTTGCAACTGGTTAAATGATATTCCTGCCTTCTATCAGTTTCGCGTAGCGTTAATATTCCACGTTTAATGGATAGAAGAATTAGTTTTCAAAGAATGCAGTTGCATGTGCACTATCAGAGTTGTGCCTGGTTTTCACTGGAATTGAAAATGTTGGGTAATTAGACGTGGTATATGGAATTCCATGAGCTTTTAAGTTAACAGGGACTGATTATTGTTCGATAGTTTGGTGAATAGGAATTAAAGTGGGATTTCACATTATAATTATTAAGTGTCCTTATTGCATAAAGATACAAGCATAGGAAAAAAGAAGGGGAAGAAAAATAGCACAGAAGCGAGGTTTAGTCGCAAGACTGTTTTGCAACCTAATTTTAATAATTATTGTTCTTCGAAGAGAGGATTTTTTAAGAGCTACTATTCTTAACATTTGTTTGTTGAGTAATTTAAATGATTTCGTAATAACTTTGTTTTCACCGTTTTGTTATTAATTATGTAAAGAATTTTAATAATTATTAAGGAAAGCTTGATAAATACTTGCACCAAGATCTGAGGATCCACATTTTGGGCTCGAATTCAGGAGGAATTTTGAGATTGGAAATTCCTTTTTTTCTGTTATACTAAGTATACTGACTAATAATTAATTTATTATATGTATACTCCGTAAAGAATTAATTTCATTTCATGGTGAATCGAAAAATGTATTACTACAATTCCAGATTTTACTCCCACGTTAAAGCATCGCGTACCAGTAATTACCAGCTTATAATTAATCGATGCAATTTAGTAGAGGGCCGGAAAGGGTATCGTTCGGTGAAAACAGTCTTAAAGTCTGCATAATTGAGCAAATGGCTACGACAGGCCCCATTTTGCTTTGGGGTGCATCATTAAACTTCACCAACGAGGCATACTCTTATTAAGCTCATGCTGCGTCGCTTTTACGACATCCTCGCGATCCGAGATATTCATTAACATGCTTGAAAATTATGCTGGTACAGATGGGACAACCTCTAGATGAAGCCTCGTAAAGCAAAGGGGTCCTTTGCAACCATACCACGTATACACGTATACAGAATCCTTGAAATTAAACTGGCACCTCTGTGATTGCCAGAAAATACATAAAATGTTATACCAAGATACCAGACCCACGATTTTTTTAAAGTATTCGCCCAGTTCCACGAATTCATAACTTAAACTCCAAACGAGCCATTCGCATGCACGACATTAATTGGGTCATCAGCCCGATAGGACTTGGACATAAATTTCGTCGGCGACGTCGTCACGCCTGCCAGAATAGTCGCTCGGAAAAGCGCCGTAAATCATAAATTACGATTCATTATTATAATTACACGTGAGTGGCGCGCGTGCAGGCGGCGTATCAGATGCTTCGCGATCAATCCGCGTGTAACGCCACTCTTTAACGCGTTGCATAAGTAAACAGGGACGCGCGAAAATCGCGTGACTTCCATGCTTTACTGGCGAACTTCTAGTTTTGTATGGGATCGAATAATTCGCACGTGGTGCGTAATTCGCACGGGAAGATGGGATCACGCTTCGGTGGCGGATTATAATTTTTAGATTATACGCTCACGAGCTATGGTCTATATAATTATGCAAGCTGAGTCACGCAACTTTGGTGGGCATTGTTTGCTCTGCGTTGAAGATGAAAAGAATAATTCAGTTGTCTCTACCTGTGGTGTATTTTTAACGAGGACAGTACCTACTTATAGGAGGTTTATTATCGATTTATTGACACTTCTCGATTGTGTCGAAAATTTATCACAATATTACATGCATCTTTTGTCTTTTTCGTTCTCTCCATTTATTTTCAGATTTTATTCTTTAAAGGTCACACCACTGTGGTGGCCGGAAAAGTTATTTTTAACAATTTTTTCAGGAATAATTTGCAGTTTTCATGTGAAATTGTTATTACCTAACTTCAGTACAATGTCTTAAGCGACTATATAAAAAATGAATAGAAAAACATGCATAGATTGTAACTCTTATAACACAAAATCGGAAAATAGTCGAATTTTCAAGGGTTAATTTCACCCCTCTCGAGTGAATTTGGGCAGCAAACAAAAATTGCGTTGTGATCAGGGAGTATTCCCCTACATCTTCACAAAGTTTTGGAATTTCCGGTTTCGGGATGTTCCCTTGTTAGTTTTCGAGAAAATCGAGTTTGAAAATCCGCTGCGTGCGTATGAAATTACGGCTGATAATTGTACGGCATGGTTCACCGAATGGCGTATAAAGTTTGATCGCGTTTGTAAACAACTAAATTCCAGAAAGAAGAAAAATTATTTTGTCAACTATTTCCTTAAATTATTATTATTATCAATCGTCTTTATTAGTCCAAAAACTCAATTACAGAATTGCCTACTACCCTATTCCAGTACGATTTCTAGGAACCATCAACCCCGACACAGGTAGAGGAAGTGCAGTATATTTGGAATACCAGTTTGTTTAAGACGAATAAAAAATTACGACAGAGGATGGGAACAAATTAAATTAAACTACATAATATCATAGGGAAACTAACAAACTTTCATATTTCTTAGTGTCAGTAAAAATAAAAAACAAAAAGTAACTGAAACTTTGGTTTGAATGAAAATGACAAGAAGTATCGATTTCGTTAACGCGCAGGTAATTTGGAATACCGGTATTCCAATTTACCTTCACTTTATAAACTTAAAAAAAAACATGTAGATAATAAAATTAGTTTCATCCTCAATCACAATTAAGGAACAATTTTATGTAAATATAAATTGAAAATCTTCTCAGCGCATTTACAGTGTACTCACATTTCGCATAAGAAACACTGTACCCACTTTTCTCCTCCCTTGTCACCGCTGTAATTTTTATTGCAGAAAAGGCACACAACGTTCTTCTCAGCACGTTTTCGTTTAGCGTCAAATATTTACACAAATGCTAAAAAAGGTTATATAGGTAACAGACGAAACTGGCGCGGTGGTTGCCATTACGCGTGAAACAAAAGCATCGGTAGGCTTCGGAATATTCAAAATTACCTTCGGTATTCCGAATTAGCAACATGGCATTGAAACCTAAAATTTCATGTCACACTTTGTATCCTCGAAATTATCGCAAAACTGGTACGGAACCATAGAAGGAACATGCAAATGAGTCGATTAAGTGTTTAACACTAAAGTTTCGACATATTTTAACCATAATTGGAACGATTGAATACGCGCTGAAAAAGTTTTGCACATTGACCTTTCCTTCCTCTGCAGATTAAGTTCGAAATGTAAAAATTGCGGTTCCTCCACAAATGTCATTAGTGAACAGGTCATTGGCTCCTATAATCTGCGGTGTTACAAATTAAATAGCGTTAGTAGTTTATTAGACACTTCGGTATTCCGAATTACCAACAGTATCCGAAATATGCTGCACTTCCTCTAATCAGCCCGAAAACGAGGAAAGAACTCCCTCCCAAGCGAAACAGAAGATCTCGCGCGAAAGCACAGAAGAACGGTCGTCATCAGTCGCAAAAAGCTGCCATCGTCCATTTGGAATCGCCGGGAACGAGCTTTTCCCCAAACGTACCGCATCGAGGCGTCTCCGCAGAACGCCGGTGCCCCGATAGCTGTACGCCCGAGCAAACGCACAATTGCAAGCTCACAAAAGTCACTGGCATCTCTCGTCTCCTAGATTCTAATCAAGGGCTGCGTGTACCTATTAGGGACAGTCATTGTGCGTGGGTGTACCGTGAATACAGCCGAGGGGGGAGTAAGTCTCTCCCCTCGGCATCGTAACGCTCCGACGAAAAGCAGAGGGGCTGACTTACTACCCCCGGCCCCGGGTACGTCACTTGTCACGTCCGATTATGCGTGATTCCCTTATTTCCAGGTTGCGGATACCGGTATCCGCCGCGCACGCGGCACGGCCGACCGTTTTCTGCGAATACCAGACACCCTCTTCTACTTCTAGCCTCGCCGTACCGCTCGCCTATATCCGAACGCGCTCGGCTGTTGTTCCCGGTCCGTGGCGCCATTCATCTCCTTTTCTCTCGTTGCCCTGGCGGGTGGTCGGTGGGGGCATTGTTGCCGCGGAGAACTGAGAGGAATAACGGAGTGAGATTTTGTAGTCGATGATTAAGAATAGAGCCGCATTACTGTTTTTACGTGGCCGTTTTAATGCAAACGGTGTTGGAAGAGTTGCTACCCTGTGTCTACCAAGCGGCGAGAAAATGGAAGAGGGATTGTAGGTTCTGGTTAAAACTATTCGAGTGTTTGGGAATTTCGAGATTCGACCCTCCGTGGTCACTGTGAGTGACGGATTTAACAGGGCGGCCGATGAGCAGTTGCCACCTGGGCCCACTGCTCGAAAGGCCCCTCTAGGGCCCCATCCTTAAAAAATTATGATTTTATACAAACTATATTTTTTTCTGTATTATTACACTGAGCCCGTTTTCAGTACACTGCCGCTGTAGTGTCTCGAAAAATGGGCCCGCTCGGAAGGCCCCCTAGGGCCCTGTTTTAAAAAATAAATTATGATTTTGTCCAAGCTTTTTATATATACTTTTCTATACATTTACCCCCTTTTGGTAAACTACCTCTTCATTTTCCCGAAAAAATGGGCCTCTCAATGTGTGCCACCTGGGCCTTTTTTCTTAAATCCGCCACTGGTCGTACCTTCTTATAATCGGCGTCCTCATAAACCAGCGTCATTTTTGTGTTACTATTTTTTTATTTGCAATTCTTTTAACTTTTTAGTGATAGTTGTACATTCATATTACTCACAGAATCATGCTCTAATAGTTTTTTTTAGAAACGTGAATTTTGATATGTTGAAATTTTCATTCGAAAAAATAGTTGTAGTTAAAAGTATATTCTGTTTGTTGAAATTTATCAAATTTTTAATTTTTGTTGTAATATTGGTGAATACATATCCCGGGGTGCGATACACCCCGTACTAATCTTTACTTCCCCTCGAAATACGTTAAAAATCAATCAATGCTTCTTCGTCCATATTCAATGCGCTTCAGCGACTTTATTACCAAGAATCACCCCTTGTCCCATTCAACCACGGCTCTCGAGTAATTTAAACAACGACCCCCTATCCAAATCGAAGTAGATATTCGAGAGGCTGGTAGACAGAGGGAGTGAATCCTTTCGAGAACCGATCGTCCATCTCCGAAGCACGTGGAAGGAGGAAGCGGCGCGAGGGCTGGCATAAAAACAGGCGCGAACCCCGCGCAGGCTTCCAGAAGTTATCGGGCTACTTCCGAACGTTAAATGTTATATCCACCTAGCTATCTTCCAGATCGTGCATCTGTCGCGCGTTTCGGTGAATCACTCCGTTCATGGACGGTGGGCGCTGCTCTACATTATGGCTTCCATAGTCCACGGGTGTTCCGGGATATTGCGTTCCCGTTATAGACTTCGTAGTACTCGATGGTCAGCTGCGGAAGCGCCCGTGCCACGGGTGAAACCATAAGGCCTGCAATTATGGGGTTTGCGGTGGCCCCGTGATGATTTGTTAGAACGATCCCTGTAATTAACCGGATGACTTTCAACTCCGTCTTTCGGCTTCTGCTCGCCGAGATCCTCCAGCGTGATTTTCTCCTTGGCCGTCGTTACCAGCGAAAATGCTGGGACGATTTGCCAGCTTCTGATTTCTTTAACACGTTCGGTAGGTATGCACGACCGGACCAACGTCAGATAGGTATCAGTAACAATTTTGCATTTTACGCGGATAAAACAAACGAGGTTCTGAGTTCTTTTTCAAATCTGGAACTTTTTATAGTTCAGTTTGATTTTTAACTTGACTGGTGACTGTTTGGGTTGAAGTAATTTTAGTGAAGAGTGTACATTAGGGTGGATCTTATTTACTTTTGGTGAATTTTTTTCCTCGTGATTTTTTTCGCGGCAACCCCCAGAATAATTCTAAATAATGAAAAACATCTGTGTAAAGTGTTAGCCGAATCGGATAATGGGAAAAGGCGAAATATCTCCGATATTTTTTGCGAATTTTGGTCCCTAAATTTCAAGAAACATTCATGACATATCAAACATTGAAAATATCGAATTTTTTATCTCGGTATATGCCCCGCCTTAAATGTTTAAAACAGTCTTTGAAAATAATTTTTTTTTCGCCTTCACAAATAAAAAGTGTTCGAGAAGGATTTAAACTTTTTTAGTTTTACGGAGTCTGTTCAAGGGCTCAGGGGTACCTTTTCGCGTTATCCGTTCGGGCTCAATTTTTACACAGATTTTTGTATTATTTTGAACTATTCTGGGGAGTGCCGCGAATAAAATTCAAAAGTCGAAAATAAGAGCCACCCTAGTGTACATTTGTATGTGAAATAAAAAATAAAAAATTTCAATGATTTTTAGAAATGAAAGTTATGCATGGGATACCTGAAAATCATCACTGGAACCGACACGGTCCTTTGCACCCTCGTCTATCACACGTTTTATCCGAAACTGTCATTGTGTCAACGGGAGAATATCATGCGTCCACAAAAGCACAAAACAAAAGCTCGTGTAATATTCATTTCCCGTGCCCCGTGAAATTGTATGCATATGTAAAGAGCATTACTTTTTGGACAAAAAAACTGGCCCGCCATGTGTGATTCGAAATTCCTATACACCCTCGTTCGTCCATCCCTGTGTTTTATACACGCAAAATAGAAACAAGGCATTGTCTGAAAATGTATTTTCCGTGCGTTCCATTTTCGAACGGTGCCTCGTGGTCTAATGAGAAGCCGAAAAAAAAATTCGCGGCTACGCGAAGCGCAAAAGGTTTCTCGGTTATTTATTTTAATTAACCGCGCCAATATTAATTCGCGTGTCGTGTAACTGTTTACCAAAACCCTCCGCGGTGGTACACAGAGTCGACAATCGATATGGAGCACCGGGGATCCCCGGGAGAATCGCGATATGTATTTTCAGAAGCGACGCGGTCGAGCACACCCTCGTTTCAAAAGTTTTGTTTGCATGCGGTGCCTTTCATCAGGGCTATTTACCGTTTGATCTTATTATTTCATTCGTCTAAATTTAAACACTCCAACCAACCGGCCCTATCGTCGGCGTGCCCGTGGCCACAAGGCTGATAATTGAATTGGAGAAGTTAGGAAGAACCTACTCGTGGTGCCGCATGGAAACTTCAATTTTGGATCAAACAAGGAAACCTGTTCGAGCTTCTCAAGTGTAGGTATCCTCGTGGAAATTGAAAAAGGAAGGGAGAACTGTGTCTTCAAAATTTAAATTCGAGCCAAATGGTTGCCACAAGTTGAGGAAATTAGGTTGAATTAGGTTATCACTATTTATCACTTTCAATTTTGACCAATCCTTCTATATGTAAGTTATTAAGTAGTATTTCCATTTGTTCATAAAATACTGTTCTAACATCCCAAGCATATCCTTCCAGAAACTGACTATAAAGGAGAACCGCTGTCTCGTGAAAAGAACCCAGCTATTTACCTCCTCAAATATTTTATTAATACCTACCTGTATTGTTTATTAGACTGTTTCGCTCCTGAATCCTCTTTGTCCAGGATTCTCCAACCATTTTTCCACGCAAGCTCCACGCCAGCAAGGACTGGTGAGCAAGGTTCTCAAGAAGCAGGTCTGTCGCTAAATCTATTTACATTCCCTAATTTCTATTAATCCCTCTATCGGTGACTAAGTAGCGTTCTGCATTGATCGAGGTCTGTTGCGTCACAGAGAACTGTGTCCTGAGACGGGTGTAGCGCGGAAATGCGAGCTAAGCCCTGGAAAAGCAAACCGATTCGTTAACCACGTTACAGGCACGCTGGTATAAGCCAAACCAAACATTGACATGTTCAATCATTTCGATCTCTCCACCTACCATCGCTCGACGTGCACGACCCTGCCGTGCAGCGTCACAGAGGAACGAGGAAAGAGAAGGAATACTATAGGAGAGGGTGAGAGCACCAGAGCCCGCCATCTGGCCTCGAAAAGGGACCCAGCCACCAAGGGGGTAGAAATTGAAATGAAAACAGGAGAGTCTACCCCTTGGCTTGTCTACGGTGCTCTCGTCAATGAGGGCCATTAGGGGACGATATGTTTTTCTTCTTTCACAGATTTCTACGCGAGGCGTTGACTTTCGACTTGTCAGCGGGATGCGCATACCTCACTTCTGCTTCGCTGCTCCGGCAACTCCTCTACCCAGCTTTGATGTTCTCGCTTTATCAAGGAAGATTGATGCAGGTTAACAATCGACATAGTTTTATGTAATTAATGGGTGGACTGTTCAAATGCTGTCTAACTATTTAAACGTGGGAATGTGTTATGTGGGTTACAGAAATTAATAGAAATATTAATATTTTATATATATATAATATTTTGTGTGTGAAAAGAATTTTGTTAATATCCCTGAATTGTCTAGAATTTTATAACTTGATTGGGTGTAAAACGATGCCTTGTGTTTAGAAGTTAACTCATAGACAACTCTATTTACTCCGGAAATGTTATTAATAATTATACTGCCAACATTCTGTAAAAAGTCCCAAAACACTAGCATGAAGTGCAAAAGGTTATTTGATATATATAATATTTTGTGTGTGAAAAGAATTTTGTTAATTTCCCTGAACTGTCTAGAATTTTATTACTTGATTGGGTGTAAAACGATGCCTTGTGATAATTAGACTTAAATAGAATTAAATATTTCTTTTTCGCTTTTTCATGGTGCATGTAGCTGTGCTCTTTCAATATCGATTCATTTCCTTTAATTGTCATCGAAATGTCGTCCCTACGATCATGCCGTTCAACCAGCACTCGAGTAATCCGCTTTGGATTATTATGACCGCAACAATGACCGGAAGCTCAAGAAATTCCCTCTGAGAAAAAATGAAAAGCTCACGGGCTTCATGCGTACGCGAATAGAAACCAAATGCGTGGTTACATTGTTGTCTTTACCCCTTGTAGCTACGGGAAACCTTCGTATGATCGAGGATCCCTAGTGAACATCCCTATTGTTAAATAAAATTAAAGGTACATGTATATTTCAATACCATCAAGCGATTTTATTCAAACTGAGGTATCATTGTGGTGATTTTATATTTATGCTTGTATTATACATTTATATAATTTCATACGTTGAAGAAAATTTTAAATTGATGATACATCTGTGATTTATTATGTAGTACCTTGGAATTCAGTAATTAATGTTTCTTTAAATCACTTCTATCTAAATAGAATGCAAATGCATATCAGATTTTCTTCTCATCGCCATATTTTGGAGGGAAAGCTTAAGAAATTATCGATCAGAAAACATTAATAGGGCAAATTAAATTAGAGCAAACAGAAGAGAAATTAAGTTTAGTGAAAATGAGCTTAAAGTTTTCGTTGATTATTGATAAATTATAACAATATTTCCGCAAGCACTTTTATCAATATTGAAGGCAATCTATATACAGTTATCGATAATACTTTGGAGAAGTTTAGCAATATCTATTTTTTCTCATCGATGAATCTTGTGAAAAAATATGTAGGTATTTTTTAACAAACCTTTGCAATTGAAAGTCAAATTACTCGTGTTAATAAATAATCTTAATCGATCACTTTTTCCCCAAAGAGAGAAAAAGTGGGGAAGCCAGCACTGTGACAAATAGTTTGCCATTTTACAAGAGGAAAAGTATGAAACTATATGGATAATTGGTAAACTGAATCGCGAGGCAAGGGACAGAATGATTCGACCGAATAAACAGGAATACCATAGACGGATTTACCTAGTTCCAGCACGCACTATTGCGACAGTAATAGGCAAGCGACGATCCATCACGGTCACCGGTTCGCGGTTTTGTCAGTAACTATTGTGGACCAGAACAGTTTTGCTCGACAATACTTGCCGCGCCACACCTACGCACGAACGACAACAAATGCGGAACGTTTCCAGAGGAATACCTCACGACCCATGTCCATGGCATGCATTGCAAATTGCAGGTAGATTTATGGGTGAATCGGGACGTCCCGTAGCCCAGTTCCCATGCTCCACCGCGTAATCGCCCGTGAAGATCCATTTTTCCCGTAAATAGTATCGCGTGTATCGACATCCACACCTTTTTTTCTTTTCTCTCGATGCTTCTTTTAAAGTTCGCACTACCTAAGTAGTCTCTTGTCGAACGCGCGCTGAGAAATAGAGAAGCAAATATATAAAATAAAATTTTAAGTTAAGCGATTTTATTTAATTTGATGGAAAATGTATTAAAAACTAATAATTAATTCTTTTCTTGTGCTAAAATCACGATGGTGATGTCTCACTTTGAATAAAATCGTGGGGCAGGATATTTCATCGCTTTTCATCACTCAAAAAAACAGAGGATCGAAGGTGAATAAAATCCTTTAAAAAGGATAACTTCGTGATGGTACTGATGTTCAGACCATAAACGACAAGTGTACATGGATTTTATGGGATATATATTATTTATGATATACCTTATAACATTATGTAAACGGAAAAGGAAAGTTGCATTGAAAAGCATTTGCATTTCTCCTCATTACTTTTTGCAAATACTACAATAACGTGTCGCATCCTCTTCGACTGATTATTTATTAATTGATTTATTGCAGAAGAAATCGTAGTATATAAAGTACTGCGTTACCCTTGATGTTATGTTTGAATTTAATCAAAGTTTACTCTGTGTTAAATCTACGTTACCCCTAAGAATTACTTGTATAGAATTTCAATGTATTATTTTAGTGCGACTTAACAAAATGAAACATAAAACTAAAGTCTACGAAGACACAGACACAAAACACAGACTCACATTCGAGCTTATCAGTCTTTTAATTAGCAGTTCCCACTTAATTTCGATGCAACACGTCTTCCTAACTTCACCTCCCTAGTATTTCCTTTATTCAAAAGTATTTCCAGCTAATTTTAATTAGAGTGCATTTAAGCCTCATCCACCTTGAAGTCTGGTTGTAATCTCGACGTGAACGCGTTCGTTTCTCATGGCACGAGGTTGCACCAAACTGTCGATCATTTGGGCGGAAAAAGGAAACGCCCATGGCTTTACCGCGGGCTGAATGCATCGTAGAAGAGGCGTTAAACGCGACAAAACCGTGACATCCGGTGGACACGGGTCGACACGTGACCCGTTCAATGCTCTTAAGCCGAGTACTCGATGAAGATCGTCGAAACGCTGTTTTAAGCATTGTTCAGCCGCTAAGGTGCTTTGTTAGTAGCTTTTCACACCGCCACGTTGGGAGACTGTTTACTCCCTATGTTTGACATTTGTAATTATCACCCAGAGCTGCGTGTACCATTTTGACTGCGCCATTTCAGATCAACTTTTGTCACGCTCCAGATAGGGTGGTTCTGTTTTCGTCACTTTTATTCAACGTATGAATACTAAATGCAGTGCTCGATACTGTGCGAAGCGAAGGCTTTCGAACGAATGTTAAATGCTTTCTCAAAGAATTAGATTGACAATGGCAGTGGGATGTATGAAGCCTTTACACGAGTCTCTGTACTTTTATATTTTCTATGATCTTCGCTCTTTAATTTTTCTTGATTCTGTTTCTAAAAAGATGTCCCATTTTAAGTGCTAGTTACCGATTACTTTTTACTGTAGTGTAACTTAACGAATTTATTTAACAAACGGTATAAGTTTATACTATCTGGGGTTTTTGTGTGCAAATTAAGGTATGTTTGAAGTAAAACTCGGAATTTTTTTGAGCTTCTTTGAGCTTATATATATCACACGAAAGAGTTCTATATACACCTGCAATTGGCCCTGAAGAAACACAAATTATTACAAATATTACATTTCACAAACCATGAAAACGTAGCAATAATTTACTAATAATTTTACCAGCATCAGAGATGGGCAAAATTTTTATTGAAATAAAATTTCGGATAACAGATAAACGTTCCAAATTGAATTCGTCATGTTTCGAATAAATTGGCCCAAGCTAACTTTAATCGTCAAATAATCTAAAGCTAAAGTAACTTTTATTTGATCCGTTATTTAAATAATTTTTTATTTAATATCACCTCTGACCTCTGCACATGTAAGTATATCTCTGAAACGTGATTTATAATAGACAAAATCGATTACAATTTCCCTGCTCAACTGCTGGGTGATCCGAATGGTGTGCTCAGACAATACCACTTTGAGTTAGCTCCATCGTCACTGGAACACCCGAGAGGGCGTCAAGGAAATGGGAAGTTGGTAAGTCTGTGGAAAATTCTCCTTCCGCGAGGAGAGTACATACAGCGAAACCGTCCTGGTCAGACAGTAGTGCAATACAAAATGGTTCATCCTCCAGCATGGAAGTTTCGAGCCCAAGGACTTGCTCGTAGAACTCGGTTGTTAGTTTCCCTCTTTCTGTCCCGTGTTCCAGTCGACCCGTGCACGCGAAGAGCCTCGAGCGAGACAGATAGCCAGGCGAATAGATGGACAAATGGATGGAGAAATAAAGCGGCCGCACAATTATCTTAATGGAGTTGTGGACACCGGTAGGCATTATTGATTCGACGCGTAAACCTCGCTACGCCACTGTCCTTTCGCGTAACTCTTGCACGATGGAGAACTGAACATAACATTGTGGTGGTGCAGCACAGTGGGGATTCGAGGAATAATATTTTCTTGGATGTAAAATATTCTGCACATCGAACTTTCGAAGGGAAGCTTTTAATTCCTATTGCTTTCCTTTTATCTGGAAGATATTGCTTTGCTAGGAAGTACCTGACTGGTTGTAACTATTATATTTATTGTTAATTATTACAATTTCGTAATAAATTAATACAAGCTTATAAGTCACTCATTTAGTAAAGTAACATATTCAGGATGAGGTATTTAAGAGGATACAACTAAATATCTCTGTGTTATGTGGTGTGGTTTGGAATCTTAACGGTGCACATAATTATTAACTGTGACGGAGTACCTGCTAGAAATAGTGGAAAAAGACAGAAAGGCTCCAGCGAATTGAGAGCGGTGGGAGATATTGGAAAGACGTTTCAACAAACGTTGGATCATTTTTTTATATCTACAAAACTGTGTGAAATAATTATCGAATTAAGGATTGGTGGTGGGGGTAACTCGAAAAGTATGTATTTTTGAGAATTATTTCAACGCGGCTTTGTAGATATAAAAGAAGATGCAACTTTTCTTAAAACTTCTTTTCGATATACCTCGCGGCCTCGAGATATTCCAGGAAACAGAAAATTCTGCATTTTTTCGAGGGTTGATTTCACCCCTTACAACCGCACTATGGCACCGAAAGAAAGTAGGTTTATGTTTCAAATGAACTACTTTACTTGCACAGAAAGTTGCATAATTTTCTGAATTTTCGGGTAGCCTAACGGCACTTATTAATCATTTTACCCCATTTTAGCTTGCATTTGTATATTTTACACTGCAGGCATATCCTTTTTTCTACTTCTCTCTTAGTTTCCAATAATAGTTTAATATATTACTGTCCATGTCGCAACCCCCTTTGTTTTTAAGCTTTACACCTTTCCTTTCACTTTAATACAACTTATCTAAACACTTAGATAACTCAGTCTTATAATAAAGATTTAAGGGTGTCAGCAATTCGTTATTTAAAATACCTAAAATTCTTAATTACTTTCAACTATAGTACATATGTACTGCTTTGTTTTGATACCATTACAGTAAACAAAAGAAACAGATGGCTTTGCTAACAACTGTTGCCACACATAACTTCAGAAAAGTCAACGAATCTTTGTGGCTTCAGTGCACTTTAAATTGTTCTATGGTTTATCAATTATTTTCTATTATCACGTCGGTGCGCGTGCTGCAGCGAGCCCGATGGCTGTTTCAGGTTGTAGTAGAAGTGGCTCACAAAACGTTGGAATGAACAATCCACTCATCAGAGCCGACACGTGAGCTGCACGTGCCAGGAGCGTGCCAGAACAACTGGTGCCCCGTCGCTTCTGGCACCATGTGCACCGATGAATATGTACGCGTGTTGCCCACGCGTTTCCTTTCTCCAATGCGGGATCGCCTAAGTAGATGGTAAATGTTACTCTTTTCTTGTTGTTGCGACTTACGTGCCTCTTTGAGCCGGGGTTCTGTTGTTCAATTCTATGCAAAAATCGACTCCATTTGTCTCGGGTTTCGAGCGTTAAAACTGTTATTTTATCAACTCTTTCATTTTGTCCATGTATATAGATTCAAATGTTTGAATCACACGATACTTTTGCGATGAAAAATAAGGCACATGGCTGTTTAATGTACAGTGAGTGGCTGGTGTACATTTCTTACAGTACTACGGTATTAATAGATCTTTTAGCTTTATAGATCTAGTTATGTGTGCTTGATATAAATTTACTTTGAAAGTTTTGGGTGTTCTCGCTTGTATGTATACAGGGTGTTTTATTATTGGTGCTGTATAAGAACGAGGGCTGTTGTCCATAAAAATATGTCGAAGGGTAATTTTTGCAAAGAAGCATACGATTTTGAGAATTACCATTAAAACACCATTGAAAATAAAAAATATCGTATTACAGGTTACATTTCGCTTGTTTATATTTAAAAATGTCCTATATCTGTCGCTGATAGTTATTAATGTAGAAACTTTGTAAAATGGAGTGTAAATTATAAAACCCAGAAGAGACCTATATTATGTAACGCTGTTTCCAAATAGTACATTTTCGAAAATAAAATTGTCCTGCCTTGGTTACATAGCTAATAACAAATGGCTCTGAACAACATCTCCCCTGGATTCTTCTAATTGCCATTTGAAACATCTTTCGGGAGTCATTAATAATTTCGACAATATCTATGTGGATCAATTAAAATCGATATACATCTTCGTAATAATTTATCACGTAAATATTATAAATTGAGATCTTGATCTCGATTAATGGCCAAAAGTAATTGATGCGGGTTGACACCATGGAACGACAATATCGAAGATCGCGATAGAGATCATGTATTCGATTAACGATGCGGTAAAACGTTTGTTAAAAATATAATAAGTGTCGACTTCCCTATAAATCGACACTAGCATCAGTATGTATGCACCTTTCTTAATTGCAATCCATTTTAGAGACAGTTTCGTGCCATTAAGAACTGTCTATAGAAGTGATGAAGTCTGAAATACGGGATCAATATTTTAAAATAAACCTGGTTATTGACTATTGAGTTACATGTCGAAGGCAATCTGGCTTCGGTATTCCAAGAATGTAGGTGCAGATATTGAATGAAACCTTCATAATTCATTCTACGTAATTTCGATCAAACTTCCGTAGCCAAACTTTCTAGTAGTCCAAGGAAATATTGGAATAATCAAGGAAATTTAAAATACAATGATCATTCTGTTATTTTTTTTTTAGTAACTTAGAGTTAATTTACCATTCCAACGACTTGATACATAATATTTATTTTTCCTAGAAAATATGTACCTATATTATACAATTGGTCACCAATTAAGGAGGGAGGGATTCTTATTCGAATATTTAAGTATTCGAATACTATTCGAATATAGGTTCATTTGTCATGGTGAAATCTTGTAAGCTAATTTTAACCCACTTCATACCATACTATTCGAATATAGGTGTATTCGAATAGTATTCGAATAATAACATTCGAATACTCAAATATTCGAAGTTTATTCGTAGCATTCGAATACTTGTAAAATATTCGAATAGTAAATTATTCGAATAGTCCCAGCCCTACGCCAGACCTCACTTGAAGCATGCATTTCTATAATTTGTTGGTTTCACGGAAACTGATCTCAATGCGATGCTAACACACACGTCACTTACCTACTCCGAATTTACAGCTTGTTTACAGTTGAATCTCGAAATTGAAAGAAGTTTGTCTAACGGGCTACTGTTTTCAGACGCTAAGAATCAATCATCCCAGCGGCGGTTATGAAAGACCATCGAGCACACTGTCTTTGATGTTCCCGAAAAAAAACGCTTAAGGGGTTGCAAGTAGGGGGCCAATGAGTGGTGCCCGCATTTTCGACGAAAACTACGCCACTCGACTCGGAAAGTTTCGAGGATACCCCGGGCTTGATGATAAACAACTCGAAACGCAACTCCTAATCCCACGTAACAATGCCATTGTACGACGAGTGCGACCAACTGCCGGGCCTGACACTACGTCCTCGACGACATATGGGACAGCGCCAATGGTCTAGTACTTAATGTTTCGTGCTTTGCACCCCTATAGAATGAAGTTCGATGACCACTTCAAAGAGTAAGGGTCAGCACTTGAAAAAGATCTTCGCTTACTTCCGCTACTCACCCCTCGATACAGCGTATCAGTATCTATTTAAAATTGTTTGAAAGTAGATACTCTGAGTGTGAACAGATACTGACATGTGTACCATATTCATAAGATAGAATTCCAAATCTTTGGCTTATCAAATTTGTATCGTTCCTTTCACTTGCAGAAAGTTTGAGTATCGAGTTAAATATTGTACGAGGAAATGTCAAAATGATTTTAGGATATTAATTTCGGTTCGTTACCTCGATAGTTTCGCGAACCTCACTATTTGCACGAGTTTGTGGCCCGTTTCTGTGCAACTATCAAGGGTCTACTCTAAAGCCTGTTGTTTGCAGATAATGAATCATAATATCGTCATGGATACTAGAGCCAGTCTTTAGAATTGAAATTCTGAAGATATATAGGAATATTTCGTACCTATATTACGAAAAGCGTGGAATAAGAAGGAATACCAATAAAATAAAATGAAGAACAGAAAAGAAGTATCAAATCAAAAAAGACTCACGTTCTTCCTTGATCGGAAAACAGCTTGGTGTTTGAATCTTCCGTTCTAAAACAAAAGGAAAAGAATAAACTAATTAAGTCGATTCAAATAAACCGTGTGTACAACTTAAACATAATGAAATGTAATAGAAAATTTATAAGGTAACGTGAATGCAAGAAATTGACAGGAAGGGACAAAGAAAATGATATTATTAAAAAATAACAGACTAAGTTAAGAAGCTTCTCGGTTTCCGTTGCATTAATCCCTACTAATATATAAAAGTGAATCGTTGTCTGTTTGTTTGTCTTTCTTTCACACGTAAATGCCCTAGATTACATTATAGGCTACTCATTTTATTTTTTACCCTTTTTCATTTTGAAAATATCACAAATAATTCCCGGGTGAAACCGCTAGGCTGGTAAGATAATAAATTGCATCTAACGTTGTGATTATCTCATGTGTGCTTTCATCACAAGATTTTAAATAACGTTGAGACAATGTGGTGTGGGGTTCTATCTCGGTATGTACCATAACATTTTTATAGGACTCCGCGTCAGCCGTGTTTCAGCCTGATAGTGCTTTTCTCGCAACACAATCATAAATAATTTAACCGCGAACGAGTACTCTCGTCCATCGTGGACCTACCTGTGCAACACCTTGATTCATCACCTGTTTGAATTAAATCGTTCATACATAAAGATTGGAATTTTGTACGATCACAATTAGCACAACAAATTCTTCAGTGAAATGAAATTGATTAAGCTTGAATTATCTACTTAAGTTATTTAAAAATTTTAGCTTTCAATGTATCATAGATTATAATGTTTAAGAATTGTAAGAGAAACTGATTGTAATTTTGACTGCTATTTTGTTTATGAAAGCAAACTTAGAATAGAAAGAAAAATTTTAAGTAATAGAACGTGGACTGATATAAGCTTTAATTTTTCTCTGAAGTTATTTTTATGTTAAAATCTTTATCTAATATCCCAAGGTGTTGAAAATTCGCTAATAAATTCATACAGATTTTAAACGTACCAGCATTCTACATTTACACACGTGGCACCAACTACAAAAGTATAACACATGCTATAAAAAACCTGTATACATATAAATACTTGAAATTAATAAACAGCATACATAACACATGGCCTGTTAAACATTTTTCTTTAAATAATACAACAAAATTGTACAAATGCTTTGTTATTATTAGTTAAAAGTTGCTAAAGCATCACATCCTTTGGTTTCTACTTATGATATCACACCAGAAAAGCAAGTTTCACGAGGAAAAACGTGTTGGAATTTGAAACACAAAACAAATAAAGATGCATTAATTCTTTCATTCAAACTTCTTTAATTTATGAAAAGTAATTCGATCAGCTAAAAGAGTAATGCTATTTCTGGCAACTATTAACATAATAAAATAAAAAGGATCTGTAAAAATGTAACTGTGTGTTCACAAATGGTGACACGTAAGTAGAAACAGTAACTAATAAACAGACATTGTGGAGAGGTCTTGTACAACACACGGGTAAAAAATTTACAAATGTTCTTTAAATGTTGCTCTTTTAAGTACAAAAACTTATGCAAAAATATACACTTTCGCTTTTTCAAAAAAAAATTCTGACCTGTTAAAATAATTTCGCCACTATCATACTCCAAACAGCACAGTTATTATTTGCAACATTTTATCGGAAAAAGGAGATCTGGCGGTACTCAGGTGTACACACTTAGGTGCCTCACTCCGTACAATCGTAAGTTTCAACAAGCGCGGTTTAAACGGTGTTTAGTTCCCATCAAGAGCCACTTAATCTCCGATCGCATAAACTCGCGCAACAATAGGGAACGCGTGGCCGAGAAGGGGCACACGTGATTACGCCCGACGAAACTTCATCGAGGAGTCACGTGGCGTCGGAAAAAAAGCGGGCACAACATCCGCACGAGGCAGGCCTGTCCATCGAAAAACCAAACCGCAAAACCCGAAAGGATCCACGAGCACCGCCTACAAGGAAAACAACCCCGAGTCACGCGTTCCCACGTACTGGCAACACGAAACCAGTTACAACCCCCTCGTGTTCTCGGTGTAACGTTTCGGATTACACGGTATTTTGCTGTTGCGCGTTGCTCTTACGGTTCGCTGTTTGCACAGGCCCGTAATCGAATCGTTTCGAAAAGCCTGGCTGGTACAATGCCTTTTTGGGACAGGATCCCGAGCCTTTCGCGCGTTTCAGGTGACTCTTGTGCAAATGCCCATTTGGATTTCGACATTTCGTGGGACAATTCGGGGGTTCGTTGGAAGAGTGTGAATGTTTTTGAGAGATAAAAATGACGGATGTCGAAATTGGTTAATGCGTTGAGAGTTTAAATTATTTTATGTAACCTGAACATTTTGGGGGTACGATAAAAATTAAACACACTGTTTCTGTGTATGATTGTGGTTATTTTACTGATATAATTTTATTAGAAATTAAATGGAAATTAACGTGTTTGTAGGTATATTTATGTAGATGTGGTGTTTATTTTATTTTACAATACTGTAGTAAGTATCAGACTTCATTGAGGGGTGATATTAGCGTAATTAAAATATCGTTGAGCTCTTTATTCTTGGACAAAGTAGAAAATTCATTCTGAATAATAGTTTTAAGCAACTTTCAATCATTCTTAAATTTTATAGTTGCGAAAAGATTCTACAAGTCTCGAACGGTAATTGGAAAAATGTTTTTTCATGGCGTTTTATAAACTTTGTTGTTTTTGTTATTTATTTTTTTGCAACAATGCGAAAGGAAAATTAATTTTTTCAATCACACCTATGTCTTCAGTTTTGTACAAGTAGTTGTTTTTTGCAATAAATGATTTTTCATTTAGTGATCAATAGATTTAAAAATTTTCGGCATAAGTTTATATGGTACTGTTAACGTGTCAGAACAGTTTCTCGATGTTGTTTTTTCCCTTCTTCCGTATTGATATGTAACGCGTAATAAAATATGTATTGGCAGACCAACAGTGACGAACAAAATTTTTAATCTTATCGGGAACAGACCTCTTCAGACTGTCGGTCAGATCAGTGACGTATCATATAATAGTGATTTTATCGTAACGCTAGCTGGTAAGCTATGTAACTCTCGTGGAAGCTTCTGAAAAGGAGGTCGACTCTTGTGGCGTGATATCAGTTGAAGAAATTCTGTTACATATGGTATACACGCGCCCACTGACTTCACTGTGTACAGAAGTAAAGTAACTTCTACAAACCAATAACCACAGGTAGCTATTATTCATCAGACACGATAGACGCAGTATTTACTGCGTAAGAAACATTTGATATCTATCAAAAGATAGAAATATTTTAAACCCAGTAAAATATATTTTGTCTTCTCTTCAATTCTGGAGTGAAAGGAGTCCAAGTTCTAATATTTCAGTTAACATTGCAAAATATGGTAATTAAGTATACGTACCTACTCAATACTTTATATATACAAAAAGTCTTTTCATTTTTAACTTAGAAATAAATCGTCCAAGAACACATGTAGTTATTAATACTCCTCGATATTTCATTTGTGCAACAAAGCCCTAAAAAGACGGAGTCAGTCACGACAAACCCCATACACCCACAAAATTTAAAATATTATAAAAAACATAGTAATTTCAATAATTCTAATGCTTGTGTTTTGATAAATTCGCGTGTACACACGTAGACACCTACAATCGACCGAAGAGAAATTCATAACAAATAGTCAAGGACGCTTGTGCCCCATGATTTTTCAAAATCGACTTTCTCGAAATCGAAGGTTTATATAAACAAATTTCAATTTATTTTCACACGCGGCATCGCTCTATTCGCAACTGTACCGCCCATCTTAACCCACGTCTTATACATTCAACCTACACCACCCTTATTCTTAATTCCTCAGCCAAAAATCCAAAATTCTCTCTTCATAGTGGCACTACAGTCATAATTGAAGAGGTTAAGCCTCCGATTGCGATCCCACGAGTCTATCCAAAGATTAAAAGAGAAACGAACGATCCTGAAAAAAACTAGCAGCTATCGATCAAACCTCGATTTCGAAACGTCAGGGTGGAAATGGGCCGACATCCACTACTCGCCACCAGTTAAAGGAGAAAAAAAATCGTGGCAGGGTAATAGCCACGGGGCGAGACGCTGTAACTCGATGCCGAAACTCGACGCGTGCCTGAAGGACCCAGGAGCAGTTCCTTTCCTAGAGATATGTATATACTTTGCACGCCACTCCACTTCCTTCGCGTCCTCGCGGCGCGTTTTATCGCCGCATTAATTTTCGCAACAGGAACGCGTCGTGGTGAAAAGCCACTTCGCGACGCGCCATTTTCCAAGTTTTTACGCCGGCTCGTACCGCGGCCAAGTTACGGTGTCGTAACACCCACGTCAACGTGATCTAGGATGCACCTGGACTTTCACAATTTACTCACTGGCTCGTGTGGTTTTAGGTATTGTCGGCGATTTTGAAAAATCTCATCCTCATCCAAGTTTCGTTGTATAGTAGGGTGGGTAACATCAGAAGGATTCGATGAGGAACGCTTGATGCACTGCAAGTGGCACATTTCAGTACCCCTAAGCATCAAGTGAAATTATTTCTTCAATATTTTTTAGATTGCATTTTTTCAGCTAATAAAATTCTTTTAAAGGCTTTTATAGGTAATTCATTTAACTCGGTTTCGTATACGCGATGAAACATCATTTTTGAGGCTACTCATATTGAAAAATAGGTTAAAAAAATATTACCTAAGACGCTCCTCCCTTTTAAGAGAAAATAAGAAATTCGCGACTCCAACCGCCATAGAAAGCCTTACGTAATTTATTTAAAAACGATCCGAAAGCAGATGAGCTCTAGAAGAATGCAATTCCTTTCGTTGTCCAGTCGGAATGATACGGCGAAGGGCTATCGATGTGTGGGCGCCTAATAATTTTCCATCATCAAGACAGATACTGATCGTAGCGGGTCGATAACCGATGTTTAACGACGTTACAGGGCCGATGTATCAAAACGAGTGGTCGCTCGGGGCGAAGTCGTGGCGAGAAAACGAAGAAAACGAAAGAGGAACGGCGGAAGAGCGCCGGTAGGGTTCTCGTTCCACTGCTTTTTGGCGTGGGCGGTGGAGATGCGGCATTGCCATAAAAAAAAGGGGGGAAAGAAAAATAGGAAAAACCACCGCCACCGCAGAAACTTTCGACTTGGAAAGCAATTCCCTCTCGCCGGTCCGCGACTTTTCCGCCGAGAGAAATGTAGGTGGGAAAACGTTCCTGCTCCTTTATTGGGAAGAAAAAGGATCGGGCAAGTTTTTATTACGTCGGGAAATTTATTGTACCCTCGCACTGTAATCGATGCGTGATGAAACCACCATTATAAGTCCTCCCCAGCGATCAAATAAATTCTGTACTATTACCTGCTTAAGGCCAGATCGTCACTGTTTTTTTTTTTATTAATTGTTCTGTTATTGTTGTGATATTCATTTGCAATGTAAGCGCACGTTTCGTATAGAAATGCTTTGTGCTACAATTTAAATTTGTGGGTAAATTGGTCTTCTCTTCAATTAGGTTTTCTTAATTTCTCGTCTTCAACTTGAAACTTGCAATGAACAAAAGGATGCAGCGAAATGAATAAATTTTCGCAAGAATGATATCTAAATTCACTTTCCAAAATTGTGACTCTTTTCTCTGCTCGCAATTTGTTTTCTTCGTATAATTGCTGTTCAAATTTTATTTTACAAAAGAAGCCGTATACGAAATGCTATAACACACTGCTCTCCAAATTTAGTATCTTGCAGTGAGAGTGGTGGAGCTCCATCTTTACCTGAACTTCGTGTAAATTAGAAAAAACTAAGTAGTTATAAAATTATTGCTTTGACATAACATTAAAAAGAGAACACTAATTGAAAAATATATATTATCACAAAATAAGTAGTAGTTATTGAGTTGATAAGTTTTTATTTCTATTTTTGGCGAATGTTTCAAATCTGGAGGTGCCCCTGACTTGCTCCAAATTGTACAAAAAGTGTCAAAATTGTCGCTTTTTTATAACTATACGCACAATATAAAACACATTTTATTGATTTATTGTTGCTTTATTAATCGAATATGGAAAAAAATGTTGTCATTTGTTGTAGACATAGAAGAATAAAATTATTCTTGAGCCTGCTCGTCATTAGGGCTGGGACTATTCGAATAATTTACTATTCGAATATTTTACAAGTATTCGAATGCTACGAATAAACTTCGAATATTTTAGTATTCGATTGCTACGAATAAACTTTGAATATTTGAGTATTCGAATGCTACGAATAAACTTCGAATATTTGAGTATTCGAATGCTACGAATAAACTTCGAATATTTGAGTATTCGAATGCTACGAATAAACTTCAAATATTTGAGTATTCGAATGCTACGAATAAATTTCGAATATTTGAGTATTCGAATATTATTATTATTCTTATTATATATTATTATTATTATTCGAATAATACTATTCGAATGTCATTATTCGAATACTATTCGAATACTGCTATATGGTATGGTATGAAGTGGATTAAAATTAGCTGACAAGATTTCATCATGACTAATGAACCTATTTTCGAATAGTATTCGAATACTTGGATATTCGAATTATATTCGTCAAATAATTAAGCAACTGAAGTATTCGAATATTCGATTACCGAAAAATTCGACAAATAGTCCCAGCCCTACTCGTCATCATTGTTTGTGGAAATATCCCCATCCCCAGTCAACATACATTTGAGAGCCTTATAAAAATGCTGTTTATAAGTTGCGACGTAGCTGTGCATTCGTATTGCACAAAACAATACAGACTGCAGGTTCAAAATATGCAATAAATCGTTCAATTGTTATTGGATTTCCGTCAAACGTACGCGCAACGATGTAAATTTTTTTACGTAGGTATATTACACGTCATAACTAAACAGCTGTCAAAAATTCAACTGCACCCACCCCTTTTGCTGCAAGGTCCTCAATCATAATTTAAAACCCTAACAATTCACCTCATGAAACATTCAACCCCAAAATTCCTCGAACCCATATCATTTATATTTCGAAAGTTCGTCCAACGTTCGAAGCAAAACGAAACAAATCTTCCCCCACTTAAATGCCTCCTAAAACCCTAAAAATAAATATCTTCACCATTAATCAAGCAATCAATCAAACCACTCCCATCTTACTCAACGAAACAACACACTTCAACACGATCAACCCAGAAGGTAAAAGGAAATCGGAAGGAAAACTTCCATTGAATTCCGAATTCCACTGAAATGGCGCGAGGATCAGCTCCCCCATTCGAAGGAAAGATTTTTCCATCCCCCCGTGATGCGATCGACTGCTCCAATCATCCGCTTTGGTTACCTCTAAGCGGAAGAAGAAATTCACGACGCGCACTATACAAGAGTTCGAGGCACACAGACACGCGCTCGCGCGCAAATGTATATGACGCGTAAGCCCAACAGGAATCTTAAGGTACAGCCGTTTCAGCGTAAAGCCGATCCGTCGTCGTCGTCCTGCGACAAAGACACGAGAAAACCTTTCATTCTCATTTTCCCGCTGTCTCTGCCGTCCGTGTGCGTGAATGGTACGCGCCCTCTAACCAGCCGCCATTTTCTCTCCACCCCCGGCCAACGTCCCGCTCGCCATGGACCACCGTCTCCTATGGTTACCATGCACCCGAGGGATGCTTGACATTCTCATTGGAGCTTTCTGCTCCTTGTCAAACCGCGGTCTCCTCGACCCCGAAAGCGCGCCCGGACGCCGTGTTTTCGCCTTCACCTTCGCGCGTTCTATCGCCCCAGCCGCGCCGCGCCGTTTGATCGCCTGCTCGCGGCCAGCGACTGGCTTGAGCGGTTCCCCGCGAGAGCTTTCTGCTGCGGCGATTCCGGCTTTTCGTTTGTCGGTAAGCACGAAGCCGAGAGACACGGGCATCTAACTTTACGAACGGATCTAGTGTCGGAGAAGTAATGCTCATTCGAATAAGTGGAGATTTGCTTTTGAAATTGCTCTTTTATATATGCTGCTAGAGGAAAGGATGGAAGATTCCGAGGAAAATATACGGCGGAGGTAAAAGATTGTTTGAGGGTTCGACTAATTGGATCGTGGAGGCTTGCTTTTGGCTAAGTTGCTGCGAATTTCTGAACGTTTAGTGTATAGTTTGTAGAAGTATTTTTAGACAGCCAGGAATGAGATTGTGGTATGTGTTGAAAAATGCGATACAGTAATCGGTTGGTTTTAATGTGGCCGGGGGCACAATCACAGTCACAGGTCAAGGAACATTCCTATGAGATTCTATAAACAATGATAACAAATGTCACTCGAAATATTGCATAAGCTTGTCAGAAGAATGTCGAGAAGAAGTGGTAGCAGGAAAAGACTCACTTTAGTATGGTTATTTTTGCAACCCTCCTATTTTCGTGCCACTATAAATTATAAATAGTAACTAGTATCAAAGTTTCAGAGTTTTCAACGGCGCATACAGTTCCACGATTAACGAACCGTTCCCGTAAATGACTCCAAGCTGTTACTTTCAAATGGTGCTTAATCCTAAATTAAATCTGGTTATATACTGCATTCAATGATCATAAAGTAATCGAACAAAAAGTGAAGAATATTGGAACATAAATATTTTCTAATATTCCGTAATAACATTCAGAAGTATATAAATCAGGGTCACGTGGCTCGCCTGAGGTGTTCAGAAAGAGTGCAATAGCCACGTGCCGAAAGATGGGCGCGTTTAATCGACTGGCACACAGCGCGGAAAAGGCTAACTGGCTAACTGGTGCAGTTTAGGTGGTGGTGTTTGGGCCTAAGTTTAGATTTAGGTTTAGATTTAAGCACATTCGCTATCGTGCCCGAAGCAATACCGTATTGATTGTGGGGTGGCCGAGCCTCCGAACACATTACATGATTAAACCGCCCCAATGGCATAGCAACCGGCCTTGCAGCACTTACCTTATTAAAATATCCACCACCCTCACCGCGCCCTTTTAACAAAACCTTCACACGGACCCGCGAACTGTTCCATCGCCTACCCTCTATCATCAAGGAACAGTTTAAGCAAGTGAGCTGTTCGAGCCGGTTCTTCTGGGTGGTCAGTGTGTTCCAACAAATGACAATTTATGAAAGAGTAAATCGCAATCGGCGAAACCTGGCGCTTCGATAAAATGGGACGGGCGCTTTTGTTGCGTTTAATATACGCTGCGTCGACGATTTCCAGATATGAAAACTGTAGATAATATTAAGGAATTGAATGATGGTAATTAGGGATGAAGAAAATTTACCTAAGTAGTACGTTTTGTAGTAAATTCTTGACAATATTTCTGATTGACCTAAAATATTAAATGTCACAGTTATTAAGTTTTTGATGGTTTAAGATTATGTTGCCTTGTATTGACATTTAATGGTATTAGTGTAGTATTGGTATTGTAGAATTGGACGATTTATAATTTACTATAGATTGTAATAGAATATTCTGTTTTGTGATCAACAGAAAAGGTTTCGTGCTTAAAAGAAAATTTAATCTATTTCTTATTTACGTATTCGATCAATACTTTTAATAATTCATGGCAGCATATGCAACATTCATGAGTAAAATAAACCACAGCTCCTGTGTTACTTTGAGAGTAGCAGTAGATTCCCAAATTCAAGAGATTACACATGGAATGTCGATAACGATAGAAAATATTCCCTGATAAATCAATATAACTTCGTAGAAGTATATCCATTATATTATAGAGCGTATTCATATAAAATTGATCATCCATTATTGGAAATATTGTAGTGTAACATTAATAGGCGATATTTTATTATATCTTAAATGTAATATATTTTAATATACTGTATAATATTCAATATATTTTAATAGGTATCATTTAGTATACTTTAACGTTGAAAAGGCATTAAAAAGAAATTTGTATTAGCAGAGATTTCCTTATTAAATATTTCCTCAACTTCCCCAAACACTATCTTTTTAAGAATTTTAATCATTGCAACGTTATTACAAGTAATTACGTTTTCAGATTTATATCTATGTAGAAGCATAAGTCTTAAAGGTGTAATTAAATTTTTCTAACCGACTTTTATCGATACTCTACATGGAGTGATAACAGTCAATAGTAAGTTGTATTCTGAAAGACTACTACGGTTGTAATTTATTCCACTGAATGAAAGATTAAATCACGTGTTTACACGCAGATATCGACAGGCTGTAAATAGTAATTTTTTTTATCCGTAATTATCAAATTTTGTTGACAAAACATGTAATTGCAAACTTCTCCTTCACTCGACACAGTCCATGTTGAAGAGATAAAATAACCTCGTTGTACTGATAAAAGAAGAGCACAATATATCTCTTTTTCATACAACTATGTATAGTAGTGTATTGTAACCGTGTTATAATTCTTCGCCTCGATCTTCACTTGTTTATGACTGCCAATATTTAAGGAAGGTTAAGGAGTACGGTGCTAACTAACGAAACTGAACACTCGCGTCTGTATAATCAATAAAAAATGGATATTTCAAGATCGATATAAAGGTGACTAAACAGTGGCCCAAATGTGACGATTTTCTGTTCCCGAGGTGACCGTTAATCTTATCGATCACTCGGATCGAGAGTTCTTATCGAGGAACCGCCACTGTTCGCGTAATGTGGCACAAAAATTTCAAACTCACCCGTTATTACAAGAACTAGCGATAACGAGAAAACCATCGTGCCTAGAGCGCCTCGTAATTGCAACATGCTCCACTCAACTACCTCATTTAAGTAAAGTCGATTATCCTGAATCTATTATTCGTCGACAAAATATGGTTTGATAATTGGGTTGACAACCGTAACGATTCGTAGTGATCAGTGAAAACATGGATTTCTAATTCACAGTAAAAATGCTATCACTGATTTCAGCTTAGTTTTTACAGATATGCTTTTCTTAATATTGATTACTAAAAAAAATTTGCCTGCGTATTCTGATACAAACTAACACAGCTACATTCGTTTATTGTATATTTCAGAATTTCGAAAATTGTACGATCGAAATCTTCAACAGCACTTTGTCTCTCGGCTTAAAAAATATTTAAATCATTTGCAAATTATGAAATGTGGCAAATTCGACTTGTATATACATATGAGCACTGCTCTTGAAAGATATTTTACGGTAGCCAAATTGCACGGTAGGAGTATAAAGCTAGTAAAACAATTCAGTCGGAAGTAATGACTTTATCGTACCACGAATATCTATTTATGCCCACTTAGGAGTACCTACGCTTTATCAATAGCATTACTGTGCTCATGTTTTTGTATTCTTCCTGAAATAGCGACCAATTGAATGTATAACAAAACAACTGTTAATAACCAGCAAAATTACCAGAAACTATCACTCCCAGAACATACAAAGAGTGACCCAAGAAACAGTCCCTTTTTGGTCCCACGATTTTGGATCTGAATTTTGTGCCAAATGATAGCTTATGATTAGGGCTGGAAACTATTTGTCGAATTTTTCCGTATTCGAATATTCGAATACTTCAGGTGCTTAAGTATTTGACGAATATAATTCGAATATTCAAGTATTCGAATATAATTAGAATATTCAAGTATTCGAATATAATTCGAATATTCAAGTATTTGAATACTATTCGAATATTCAAGTATTCGAATATAATTCGAATATTCAAGTATTCGAATACTATTCGAATATTCAAGTATTCGAATATAATTCGAATATTCAAGTATTCGAATACTGATGTATTCGACTAGTATGGTGTGAATTATAAATCAAGTTCTTTGGGTTCATTTGTCAGGATGAAATCTTGTAAGCTAATTTTGACCCACTTCATACCATGCTATTCGAATATAGCAGTATTCGAATAATAACATTCGACTACTCAAATATTCGAAGTTTATTCGTAGCATTCGAATACTTGTAAAATATTCGAATATTAAATTATTCGAATAGTCCCAGCCCTACTTATTATGAGACATCAATCACGCCGAATTTCCAAGTTGAGCTGACAATTAGTTTCTGAGATATGGAAGGTGAAAGAAGTGAAAATTCATTAACGTGTCAGCCCATAGGCTTCGATGTATGGAGTTTTATGTCAGTCCGATAATTTGAAGAATTGTTCCCACTAGTTTTGCTGACTGCTAACAACGAATTTGAACTTAGATTTTCAAAATTCACGAAAAAAATCAAATAGCCGATTCAACATTGTGAACGCTATATTAAAAACGCACTTACTACACAGACATTTATTTTTTTTTTTCACGAATTTTGAAAACCTAAGTTCAAATTCCTTATTAGCAGACAGCAAAACCCCTGGAAATAATTGTTTAAATTATCGGAATGACTTAAAGTCTATACACCGAAGCGTATGGGCTGACGCGTTAATGAATTTTCACTTCTTTCACCTCCCATATCTCAGAAACTAATTGTCACCTCAACTTGAAAATTTGGCGTGATTGATGTTTTATCATAAGCTATCATTTGGAACAAAATTCAGTTCTAAAATCGTGGGGCCAAAAAGGGGCTAAAAAAGGCCTCATTTTTGGGTCACTCTTTCCTAACTTCCCAACAACCCACAATCATTCGCACAGGTAAACAAAAAAAAAACACCCCCTGTACCAAATCTCACTCCAACTCTTCTCCACTCATTACAGCTGCCCCCAAACAAACATAACCCACAGACATTCCTCCCATAAGCAATGCTTCCAATACAACTTTACCTCCCACACCTCTCAAGCTCCCAAACTCCATCAAGCATCTGGTATCAACTCCGTTTCCTCACAAACATTAAACGAGCCCTCTCCCATCTCTACGAGCGAGCAACGAACACCGCGGATGATGAAGAATGCAATTAGTTCTAAACACCGAAGGAATGCTTACCTTCGAGGTTCTTGTTCCTGGCCAGCAGGGCCAGCAGGACGTCCTGGTTGGGCGCAGCTTCCGGCAGGTCGCCGGTGTCCTGATGCGAAGGCGGCACCGATGGTCCCAACGGCGGTATGGCGCTGGTCGGTGGCCGCGGCATCATAACCGGCGCGGAGCCCAGCGGCGGCAGAGGGAGTCCCCCGGGTGGATGGTGAAGAGGATTGTGGGCCGGTGGGCCGCTACTAGGTAGCGGCGGCAGCGCGGCCACCGGCTGCACTGCTGCCGACATCGACAGGTCGACGCCACCCAACAGTACCGGACGACACCCTCCTGACGCTGGCCCGCTGTTCACCGCCGGGAGGATTCCGCCACCCCCCGGCAGTGGTGCGTACGGCAAGTACAGCTCCAGTATAAGACCAGGAAGCAGCAATCTCGGAAACACTGTCTAACCACCGGTGCTTAAACGCTCAACGAGTTAGCAGTCAGATCAGTTTAACCGGGGTGTCTCCTTTCGAGCGCGATATTATATATCGCGGACTAGGAACACGTTTTCTTCCGCCGGTTGAAAAGACTTTTCTGATGAGATACTATCTTTTCTTCGAAGGGGAAGAGAAGTGGTACTGTTTGCACCACCTGTATGGGTTTTCTTGCCTCGATCTGACGCGTTATTGAAATCGATTTTCCGAATGGTTCTGTTTGGAGTATTGTTGACGCACGAGGTTTGGAACCGTACTCCAAGGACTCACGTTCATTCACGAACTCGGATTACACTTCCCAGGTCACCGTTCTATGAGACTCTTTTTAAAAACCCGGAATGCTTTGTACGATCGTGATTATACATTGCATAGTCGACGTTACCACCACTAGGGAATTGTCTGTTCCCGTAGTTCTGTCCTCCGTTCACTGGTCGAACAGTTTCACTTGACTAAGTACACGTTGCATGACTGTCATTGAATCACTCGACCATCGAATTGAACTTGACCATTGCCACGAAACCGACACTCGCTATCCTCCGTCGCGGAGGTATTCTGTTCCCTCTCGGGCACTCGCCGAGCCAGTCGAGACCCAACTCGACAATTTTAGTACAGTCTAAAACGATCCGTTCTTTATCGATCGATCGTCCAAAGTTCCGCCGTAATCTCGCGGGCTGTCGCGCAGTAACCGTCGATGGTAATCGACTTACAAGAGGCTCTTGTTTGCTGTCACCTTCCGATGACTTTGTCTAAGGGAGACAGAGGAGAGCGCTTGTCACTCCAACCATCGCGTATCGCGCGCAAGAGGTGCGCTAATGCCTCTGCCTCGGGGATCTCCCGAGCGTGGCGAGCGAGCGCTTACGAATGTTTACGAGCGCCGCTACTAGGAGCCGAGTCTGAATGGCTTGTTTGTAAATAGTCCCACCGCTTGAGTAGTAACAGCGCCGCGAAAAGAGAATCCACGATTTATCGATGCACCCCGACGTGTTCTAAAAAAAATCCTGATACTCGCCCATAGAAACTTCCTCGGGAGGTAGAGAAAACTCCTCTAAATTTCTATTCAAACACTGGTGGGTCAAGTCCTCCCCCGTTCACCTCTCGCGACGGTATCCACACGTGCTACGTCCAATCCACTCTCCTCCGTTCATGATAAGAACCGCGACACGTTCCACGGCCGCAGCGGTACTCTTCAGCGCGAGGAACGTAACAGTTAAATCGTTTCCCGATGCAGGGAAACTGTCACCTCAAAGCGGAGAGGCGCCCGGCGGATGTTCGACATCGCTGAAATTCTTCGGCTGGGATCTCTGCGCTTCTGAATCGGCGGTTGGAGATCGAGACCTTCCAGCAAGATCCGAGAGGCTTGAAGCCAGCCGCGCACTGGAATCCAGAGCGACGGTCCGCGTCTTATCGGGCCGTTCACAGGTCCCGGTTTATCTCGACCATAACCTTGGCTATGCTGCTTCGATCGCGGCGATTTTTTTCTTCGTAAAATCACGCGCGACTCGTCTACGCTCGCGTACTCTCTCAATCGTCCGTCTTCTGTTACGCTCCGTCGCTCGTCCTCCGGCGCGGATGGGATTATCTTCCGTTGCCCCGGCGCCCACTATTTAAGAAGCTTTCCATGATTCACGCCCGACAATTTCGCAATCGGCCATTACAAAGTGCATCGAAAAGCTTCCGCGGTCGTAATTAAGCCGACATGCAATTGAGCGGCGATATCAAAACAGTGGCACGTCCCAAATAACTATGCCGTTCTCGTTTCAGCCGGGCCTGTTTTAAGTCACTGGATACGTCGAGATTTATTCAACAGGGGCCCAGCGGATTCTGCCAATTTCCCTCGACATTCCTCAGCGACCTGTCCCCTTTAACGTTTCTTTGGTGAACCACAAACTCCCTTGTTTGGTGAATATGATTATAATCCAACGTCCGCGAAAGGCGGTGTCCTTCTTACGAGTGCCCCCCTCCGGCGCTCCGGGCCCAATACCAGTGTCGACGTTCCGCGCGGAACGAAGCGGACCGTTTTCTGACCGGGCCCGAGGTGGGACACGTCCGGCGAAGATCGCCGATAGCAGTGGAGGCTTTGTTAGTTTCTATTCCCTCTAATCTCCTTCGCGGCGCGTCTATCTCGCCCCGTTCGCCTTTGATCAGCAGCGGGGCGGGCCGTACGGTTTTTGCACGCGTGTCGATGGAAATCGCGGCCGGGGCCCCGATGTAAATCCCGAATGCCAATAGAGAGAAAAACCCAATGAATCACGTAGCAGCAATACTTTCGGCCGATCCAGTCAGTGGCTGCCTGTCGCGGGTCTTCTTTTCGTCCGACGTTTCGACCCGAATGCACCGGGCCCAGCCGGCTAGTAAGAAACGCCGGATTCCACGGCTCTTGAATCGCGATTTTCGTCCTGCCACGCTCTCCTTTTGTTTTATCCCTGGCATCGGTGGCTCGAACCCGTCTGGGGCCCGTCATCGGCCGACGCTCGCTTCCATTCAGCCAGCGATTATCGTCTTCCAGCGTCCACGTCGAGCTTTCCTCAGGAATCCCTGAAATTCCCAGCGGTGACCGATCCTCCGAATTGATCCGGCCGTCCTTACACTTTCATTCGATATTCGTCATCCGCATATTCAGCGGGGAAAGGCAACCGTAGATCGCGCCTCTGCATTTATCTCGTCTCCCGCCGACACGTCGCTGCTCCTGTCCTGCGTGCACTGTTGTCAACCGGCCCGACGTACGGTCACTGATGCATCGTAAATCGGCGTCACCAGCTGCCCTCTCGCGAATGGCAGCGAATCATCGACGGTCGCGCGGAACATTTCAAAGATCCCACTAGTGCGCGCGGTCCCGCGGAATCGCGACGAGTGGCTCGTGAATGGAGGGAAAGGTCAACGGGGGTCCATGGGTGCGTGGGCCAACGGTGTGGCCTGCGGGGGGAGACAGCGGAGAATGGGACAACCGCCGCGAGATCTCGGAATGTGCGATTTGATTAGCGGGTGCCGCGGCACTATGGAGCCGGATTCGCGGGGTTCCCGGCGTCACCGCTGGAGGATCAGAGACCCGGAGGGACCTGGAGGGACTTGGAGGGACGCATAGAAAGGTGGAGGTGGCTCCGAACGTTCTGTGAAACCGTGTGCATCGCCCTGTCGGAGGAGAGGCTTCCACCCTACCATCGGCGGCCACCACCGAGCCGTCTCCGGCTAGCTGGCACCGAAACGGGGGAGGTAGGGGGAGGGAGCTTTGGTGGGGCATCGATGTTGGCACGCTTGCGCCGCAACCTGCCTCCCTCGTGCGAGAAAGCCGCGCGGGGGACACCCGCCTCGTCACGGCTATAAGATTTTGGAATGATTTGCGGTACGTGCGGGCGAATCGAATGGAAAGTCGGATGTGAAAAACGCTGTAAAATGTCGCGCCAGCTTTCTGGCGGATCTATCGGTGCTGGCAGATTGGGTTCGAGGAAGGGAAGTTTTTCGAAGTTTTACGTATCGCATTGTTGATCGCGTTCTGTGCCTCGGAAACCACTTGCGCCGGGTACTTGTTACGCGGCTACTAGAGGGGTACCTGTAAATTTAGGCGCACTTGAAATTGGGGGTAATATTGCGTAACGTTTTAGAATGTAGAATGACCTGGGGAGAAGTGTTAGGCAGCTATGCATGCTACGAAATGTAATCCTATATAATAAGACGCTTAAGGTGGATGTTCGTTTGTTAGCAAAATCTGTCCAGAGGCTTTTTTCGTAGGGGGAGGTGCTATAAAAGGGACACTGTTGTTCAGCGTCCATTTCTGATAATGTCGTTGTAGGAATTTAAAAAACAAGTACATGAATAGAAAACATGTTTATTCCCCTTCAAGAAAAGTATAATAAATACTCATCAATTATAATAGAATATAACAAAATCTTCGATTTTCAAATAAGTAGCAAATGTCCCTTTTACGACTAGGTGGTTTTAAGGGAGGTTTCTGCCTTGTTGGGCCAAAAAATGTTCGATTTTTCACCAATTTTTTATGCGAAAAGTATTAAATATAGAATATTGATATTTGGTATGTTGACTAAGCGGTCTTTATTGAACATAAAAATATTTTTTAAAGTTTGACAAAACATGGTAGTGGGAGTGGGTGGAGCCACGTATGTCGGTATGACATTCTTCGCTTGCGGAAGTCCTAAGTCCCGGACAGGTGATCGGAAGCACAAAAATGAAACATATTTTTACTTTGTACAATATTGTGTAGGGTAGATGTCCCAATTACTGCCAGTGTCCCAATTACTGCCACTTTATTTATTTTATGTAATAAAAACGTAACGTATGAAAAAAATATACAAAAAAAATGGTATTATTAAACGGAGATTCTGAATTACATAAAAATAAATCAAATATATGTACTCATATGTACCTAGTGCTTAAAAAATAATATTGAAAAATGAAAGTGCCATTTGAGCGTCAAAATCGCGACGACATTAGTAGGAAGTGATGGCGAAATCGTACTAAAGAAACCGCCGCAATTTTTCGATTCAACCTCTATCTATTGCATAAAATAAATTATTCCGGTCTATAAGAATTACTTTAATGATATAACGAATAAAATACATAATATTTATTGTTCAATTATAATAATTAACGGTGACATCATTAGGGACAAAATTTTTGGGCTTGTCCCTATTACCGTTGACAGTATTCGGGACAAAAAACGTGAAGTACGCATAACTGTCATCTCTGAAAGTTCCAACTTCTAGGTAACCTCAAAATCAGAAGCGTGTAGTAGCCATGTGTAAGTACCTAGCGTGCGATCCGGTGATACTTATTCTTATAATCCTGACTATTAATTTAGTTTAAATTTGCGACAGTTAACCGGATCTCGGTAAAGGGACTGGCAGTACATAATTGTGTCTTAGGGTCGACCGTAATCGGGTCTCATTGTCATTAATAGGGACCGTCAGTTATCTGGTCACAGTTATTACGACCGACAGTTATTGGGTGACAGTCATACGGACAAGACGATTTTTGAGGTGACAGTTATAGGTACACTAGGATCCCTCGCGAATTTGAATTAATTATTAATAAATTCTTCATATTTAATTCATAAAACTATTTTTTTTTAATTAAAGAGATGTTAAATAATATTATGTTTCAATCTGAGACGATTTTTAAGTTAAACAACACGTGAAATAATTAAATGAAGTTCAGTTATAATCTTAAGGTGGCAGTAATTGGGACATCTACCCTATAAGTTGACCCAGAATTATCAAAAAATACTCTACTGTTTTCATTTAATAAACAAAAAACTGCAAACATTTTTGGTGAAAAAAAATCTCTTCGATCGCTCACTATTGTTTTATTTTCCAATTTTTCTTCTTGATTCTGGGTCAACTTATGCACAATATTGTACAAAGTAAAAATATGTTTCATTTCTTTGCTTCAGATCACCTGTCCGGGACTAAGGACTTCCGCAAGCGAAGAATGTCATACCGACATACGTGGCTCCACCCACTCCCACTACCATGTTTTGTTAAACTATAAAAAATATTTTTATGTTCAATAAAGACCGCTTAGTCAACATACCAAATATCAACATTCTATATTTAATACTTTTCGCATAAAAAATTGATGAAATATCGAACCTTTTTTGGCCTAACAAGGCAGAAACCTCCCTTAAATGGGACAGCATAAGTCATAAAAGGTACACGTTATTAAAAATAAACTTATTAAGTATTACAATTATAATTGTAAATCTTAATGATTCAAAACAATGGAATCTATGAAAAAATTAACTCTTTGTAAGATAAATCATCAATATTTTTTACTATCTTTATAGAGTTTAAAGAATCAATGTTATCAGCGCAAAACTATTTCCTTGATAATGGTCTCAATATTAACCGAAACGTCGGAAAGTATATCATAAAATTTGCAAATAACTTTTAGTCAATTGACCGAACCTACGCGCTGATAACATTGATTCTTTAAATTAAAAATTTTTTCGGTCGAAAATTTATAACATTTTATCTTTATAGAGTGTGACTTATCGTTAAAGCTTTAGCAGCTTTTTTAGTTATAAAGAAACATTTTTTATAAAATTTATGTCTCACAAACTAACTTCAACATAGGAATACCCACGAGTGGTAAATATATGTATACAAAAAATCTATAAAATAATAAAATAAATAATAAAATAATATTTAAATAATAAAATAGTTTAAAATCAAATCCTACTTGAACAAAAATGAGACTAATTGTATTAAAATAGGCAGGTGTCCAGCAGTACATGTGTATGGAAGGGACAGCCATTAAACGATTGTCCCATTTAAGACTTGTTATGTTGTCCCTTTTAAGACTATAAGTGAGTTTAACATAATATAACCTCAAAACAAAGAAAACAATCAATTAAGCTTACTTACTATGTATTTTCCTTTCAGTTGAATACAGGATGTTTCAATGATATAATAGTTCAACAGTTTGTACATATCTTGTTCTCAGAAAACGACACAGAAAATCAACGAAAATTTTACTTTTACTGCCGAAAAACATCAACCGGGGATTACTACTCTGTTGCAAGTGAGACCGCAGTGAAGTTTACGTCAAATGACTGGGCACTAGTGTTGTTATAAACAGGAAAATAACTTGCATGTGCAATGCGTTTAGAATTTTGGCTATTCAATTTGTCCCATTTAAGACCTGTCCCTTTTATACCACCTCTCCCCTACTTCCCGATGACCTTCAAGGTTTACATTCAGCATGAAGTTTCCTCGAAACCCAATGATGCCGTAAAAAATCCAAAACCTGGAAAATTCGAGAATGGGTAGTACCTGGGGCATTAACAATTGTACATGTAGGTAATTGTGGTCACCTTAGGCGTCCTATTAAACATATCGGGTAGTAATGCCTGGCGAAGACAGGCTAAAAAACTAGTTTTTTGATAACAGATAAATTGGAAGATAGGGTAAACTGTACCCTAATTGGCACCCTAAGCCGAAATCCCAATTGGAATGTCTATATTTTTTTCTGAAGCTTTTGTATGGTCTTAATTTTCAGTTAGGGGAAAGGTGGGATAGTTGATAACAGTTTTTCTTTTTTATTAAAATAATAATAAGTATCCCCGCTGATCAACTATCCCACTTTTCCCCTATTATAAATGTTTATGGATTTCTTATCACAATAAAACATCTCGAGTGCCTGTTAAGTCTTTTATTTTAAAAATATTCAATGAAAAACAAAAATAGGCATAAAAGTACAATGATTGGCACCCTAAAATTTGAGGTTGTATAGGAAAACATATGTAGTTAAAAACAAAGTGTAAAGTGTTTAAACAGACTACTTCATTCATTATTAACTACCTACAACACTTACGAGGAGAGTATTTTAGGTGTCTGCCTCCGATCATTTTGATTTTTGGATATGTTATAGAGGAACGAAAAATAAGAAATACGTGTTTTTTTATTTTTCCCCGTTTTCATATTTGCGGGGGGAGGGGGGGGGGGGTGAAAACTGCGTTCAAAGTTAGGGTTGAAAAATAATTATTGCGGAATATCTCGAGAACTATTAGCGATAGGGGAATAGTGTGAATGGACGAATTTTGTGTCTTTGAATGCGAAATATGACTGACTCACCAGATTTTCAAAAAGTCCACTTGTTTAAATAATACATAATAACTTATAATTGAATATTAAATTGACCGAATCAGTGCGCCGAAATCATATATATTAATTAGTACGGTCGAAATTAAATTTATAAATAACTTTTAAAGTTGGATGAAATTGTTTAAAAGTAGTAGGGCTGCTGAAACTTCTTGAGGATTCTGTGAACAAATACAGTATCTGTTTCTTCATCACAATTTAAAATATGAATTCCTTTTACAGAGAATGTGTATTTTAAATCACGATTCCGTTCCCTTCGATAATTTATAAAAAGAAGCTGCCATCGATGAAGTAAGGGGCCAACGAGGGTCTTGAATATGTAGCAGGGATCGGTTTCGGTTCTTTTGTGAGCAGTGCCGTTCCGCTTCGCGGAGCGGACAATCGCCAAACATCTTGCGCATAGAAAGTGAAAGAAGCAAATGACAGGCGAGAGGATATGACGAGGAAGAGAAGCTCGGCGACGCGACGCTTTGTGGACGTCGAAGGTTGCGAAAGAGGGGAGTAGAATAGTATCGTGCTAATCAAGACCGATGGTCAATAATGGCGGCCACGGGTTGGTCGGACCCAAGTCCAACCTACCCCTTGGGCGTCGGGCGTGTACGGGGGTGGTTTAAGCCGCCACTTCGACCCTCTGGAGTCGACAGGGGCTGATTCCGGCCGGAGCTAAAGGACGAGACATATTTTTATTGTGCCTAGGTGAATCACTGCTACGCGGGGCCTCTTTCTATGTGTTAGTCACTCACGCCGTGGCCTAGGCGCACTGCTATCCCATCTAGCGATGGCAACAAGGTGTTTGTAGATCATTTGAATACTCCACAATGCGGATGTAACCTCGGGAAGGGAGAAGGAAATTAAATTGCAGATTGATTTCCATGTCTGAAGGATTTTTATTTGCCTTTCTGTTCGCTAGAAAGCTTTCGGACAAGAATCAAGGATTGTCGTGTATATGAAGTAAACTGAAAGTTTGTAGATTTTACCTATGTGTGTTTTTTAAAGAATTTGAAACTAAGAATTTTTTCAGACACTTTTCTTGTATAAAAGGATAGAGGGAATGGATTTAGTGGACTACGAGCTGGGGATTTATTAAGGGGTATAAAAATGAACTATTTTTTTTAACGCTGCCATTAAGTATATAAAATGATCATTATTTTACACATATGTATAGTAGTTTTATGAACAATTTACAATATTGACGATTAAAAAAAAATAAAAAATGGCGGTTAATAAGCCGATAAGTAGGACACTCTTTTGAAAATCCTTGCTGATGGTGTACATGATTTCTTTGTTAGGCATCGTCCAAAACATACAAAATAATTTTTTTCTTATTTAAAAGGGTAATAGCGACAATGTGACGTAAGGAGACAATTTTAATTTTTTTTGTAGAAATGACAGCTGTTTGAAGAAAGAAAATCGAATTTTCATCGAAATTTTCAGTTTAAAACATTTATACCTTTCGCACATGGCACCCAATCACAAAAATCCCACGTCACATTTTAGATACTATTATAAAAAATGTGTTGTAAATGTTAACCAAATCGGTTAAGTAGATCTTGAGATATCGTGTACACCAGTTTGAAAAAAGTAGTTTCGAGAAAAACACAATATCCCCGCTATTTTTTTTTTTTTTAATCGTCAATATTGTAAATTGTTCACAAAACTACTATACATATGTGTAAAATAATGATCATTTTATATACTTAATGGCAGCGTCAAAAAAAAAGTTCATTTTTATATCTATTTTTCTAAATATGTCACTGACAATGATCTTTATACTTTAAACTCTTAAACCCTAAAATCATGAACCTTTTCTTTCTATCGTGTTTCAACACTGCTCAGTTTTTGTGATCCAAGCTTCACGCGACAACGTCAGGATCTACAGCCTTAAATAAAATCACACAAAACCCTCCGTGGTCCGATATAATTTTATTATTCAAATAGTGTGCGCTGAATGATTGGACCGCCATTCCCAGCAACCCATATCGCGTTTTGCACGATCCGGACCAATGTCTTGGACAATAAGCGCCGAAGAGCATTCAAAACGCTAAGACGGCGGATTTGCTTGGGAAGCAAGCCGAGGGTGCATTGAATGCCCATCACTAGTGCACGCGCGCGAGCGGGCGCATAACGACTTACATGCACATGTTCCTGAATAGACACATATCCAGAGGGTAGAGTCGACCCGTCGGATCACTCGTTGGATGCACTCAACGAAATTAAACCTACGTTCCTCGACCTCGGACCACCGTCGCAGTCACGTCCAGCCGTGATATTGGTAACGCTGGCTTTTACCACGTCCTGCGCGCGCCACTTCAAACTTATTCGCGCGAAATTCGGCGACTACGAATCTTAGGAGGGCAGCCACCTGCCCCCGCAGCTAATCCAGAATTAACCTAAATTTTATCACGGCCCAGAGTCCAACTCCGGAGAGGAATAAGACGACTAAGAATAAGAACGAGGAATGTTCCCTCCAGCATTAGTTCCCCTAGTTTGGAAGAAAAGCTCCACAATATTTCCATACACCGCTCGTCAGCAAACATCTTACACACCTCCACGGGGTAAATAGAGGGTACTCCTCGTTCGACCTTCATCAAACCTGGGTGGAGGTGTGGCGGTGAACCCTCCCAGACTTCTTCCGCGGTCTCGACACTGGTGAACCAGCTTAGGTTCCCCGGAATCGCCAGTTCCCGTCTTGAGGACATCCGGGAATAATGATCCGCGGAACCCCTAAGCTCTGTGACGCCATCACCTGAAGAGTCACGTCTCCCCCGTTAGTTCCAATAACGGAGTCCCCACTATGTGCACCTGAGAGAATGAAAGCAAACCGGCGTGGTCCCCCCTGGCAGCTAATAGAACCGAAAGTTGCGGCGCGCGGAATGGAAATTGGGTTATAAGTACGGAAGCACCGGCTGGCGAGGGCCCTCGAACGACTTGAAAGTATCGAAGCGTCTCGTTGGAAGAAAGAGGTTTTTTCAGATCGCCGCTCTGCCATCGGAAGTTCCTCCTTTTTTTTTTTTTTTTTTTTTTTCTTCCACTCTGCCTCCCCCGGTGAACCGACCGGGGGAAAACGGTTCGCGAGCCAGGCTTGGAAAAATGTAGAGCACGTTGACGTTGGAGCAAGGGAGCAGACGAGAGGATATCGAACCGGCAAGTCCAGAGGCGGAGTTGCCCCACCAGGTTTCCATGGAAACGTGACACTCTCTTTCGGGCTTTTCGAGCTTTTCGAGCTGTTCGAGCTTTTCGAGCTTATACCATGGTCGCTCCCCCTGCACACACCCCCCCCCCCTCTCCTCCGCCGACCCCTCGCCCCCTCACCCCCTGTTTCGCACTAGCCGCGTATCGGGAACGGGCATATAGCCGTCCGTTGCTTCGGCCGCGCCTTCCGGAACGATATTTCTCGTTATTTTCCTCAAACCGAAGGGAAAAATTATTTGGTTTCCCCGGGAACTGATACCACCGCGCGGCCAGTTTTCTATCTCGCAGTTTTATTCTACCGCGGCGTCGTTTCTCTTTCGTCGGCATCCGATACCGGTTACCCTTTATGAAGCACGCCTCTCCTGCCGGTCCCTTCGGCCGTGTTAAGCCAACGATGAATTGGCCGTCTAAGTGACGCGCGCAAGGTTTCGGGCATCGATTTGGATAAAATTGTACACGCGGTTGAGGCATCCCATGTATTGCACTGTGCTAAATGCGTGGAGCGTGCTGATCAACATTTTCTGGAAAGAACCAGTTCAAGGTTCTGAGGTAGCTTTTGTAGAGCCTATGGAGCTGGGTGGAAGGAGTAGAGGAGAATGTGTGATGGCGGTCACTTAAGCAATAATTGTAATAAAACGGAGATATAAGGTGCAATATTTCTTGAAAATGATTTTTTTAATGAAAATGATTAACATATTTTTATTTACGTTCCATCAATAAGATCGAGATTTGATAGGTATAGTGACCTTTAGTAGGCAGAGAAGAAACTGTTGTACCATCAGAACCCGAAATTTTTTAAACTTTTTTTTGTTATAAACAAATTAAAAAAAAAAAAAAATTTTAAATTAACGAGTAGTTTCCAAATCCGAAGTATAAAATAGACTATTTTAACGCTCAAAAAAATTCTACGTTAAGTTTAAAACATCCCCGTCCCTAGAAGTTAAACTATCAACCTATACGTAGGATACGATAATAATTAATTTTATAGGGGAAGTCGGGGTATTGTGAGCCACTTTTTTTTATTGCTAAGAAACTGCTATAAAATCAAGTGTTTCTTCAAATTTCAAAGCTGGGTGTTGTAGTATGAAGATTTACCTTTCTTTTAGTCACAATAGTGGAATCGAATATTTGCAAATTAGATGATTTTCAGACTATTACAAAAAATTTGCAATTTCTTGAATCTGAAAAATCTCGGGGAATCGTGAGCCACTTTATAAATTGAATAAAAATGACAATGCTTGTTAGAAAATGTTTATTCATGTCTCTAAATGAAAAAATAATATTCAATTAATAAAAAGAAAGTAAAAAATGACCAAAATTAATCTGAAATGCAATGCTTGCAAGTCCAATAACTTGCGGTCATTCCGGCGCATTCCAAGTGGATTGCGCGATCGCAGACGTTCCAATGAATGGTGTTTTTGCGGTTTATCTTTTTCGTATACCCCCACCTCTGATTTGTCAAATTTTCAAAATTTTAGTATTTGATCCATATTTGATACGTACACACTACAAAATAAAAGAAAAATCTAAAAAAGTGCATTTTCAATTTTTTAAATTTTGGGGATGGGGTGGTTATTTGTAAAAAATTTTGATGCTAAATTCAATTTGAGATCAACACCTAAAACTTTGTTTTATGAAAATTTTTCATGAACTTCGACCCCCATGGAGTTAGCAACTCTAGCCCCCCACCCCCTTGGCCAATTTATATTTACATTATATTTACCCCCAGTAAAATTTATATTGTGCTCAAATATTACATAAACAATCGTAACGAAACATCAAACACGTGAGGTTAGCTCTTTAAATGTCAAGAATCGAGTGGCTCACAATTCCCCGAACCATTATTTTTACAACATGGCCAGAAATAAATAACACAATGCTAACTTAATGCCAAATTCCTGTATTATTTCAAAAGCTTGAAGTCACACGAGTATTATAAAAATAGTTACCTGCGTGGATTCACGGAAAAGTGTCACAATAATAGACCACACACGAAGTGAAAATAATACATCGAGATCGAAGAATATTAGCTTATCATAAAACAAGTAAATAACAGTTGTTGGCAGCTGTTATTATTCACTAGGGAAAAAAGTATGGCGCTGGCTCACGAGTCCCCGTGGCTCACAATACCCCGACTTCCCCTATTAATTTATTTAATGAAATTACAAAAAACAAAAAATATGTGTTTTTCCGTCATCGCCTACACCTACGGGTAATAGCGGTCACGTTAAGGTTTAGGGGCTGCTACATTTTTTGCAAATGTATCCATCCGCTGAGTCCCATCCAGAGCATTCAGAATGGGCCCAGAGGCCACAAGAGATACATCGGAACCACATCTCATTGTCATGGCCAAATTGAAAGCAATTAGTAATTACCTCTTATGTTGTGTACACGAAACATTACATCGACGATGTTGAAAACACAAAAAGGCTAGTTTCCCTTGGAAGCTTAGCAACGACGAAGGCGAGATCGTTCGACAATATAGCGAATGATGTCGTGGAACGTAAGGAAAAGAAATATAGAAATATAAAAAAGAAAAATATAGACACTATATTTTGCCGAATATATGATTCTGTATTCTTTAATTGAAAATAAATGCTGAAGAAGAGGCATGTACAATAGGGTGGTCTATTTTTTCCAGTAAAAAATGTAGGTCTTCCACAAGGTTGCTTTTGTTCCAAACATGCTACTAACACCTATGCAAATATTGAGCCTAATCGGACAATATTTAGAGGTCCCTAGGATTAATCGTTTTTAGAGACATGGGAAAGAGTTTTTCTCTGTTTTCTCATTAATCACTTAAAGATGATGTTCTTGTAGATTTGGGGGTATTAGTGAAAGCCATTTTTAGGCCCGATACGAAAACAACATTTTTTACTCTATTAAAAAATAAGATACACTTAAGTGTGTAAAATAATCTTGCAAATCGTAGCGGCCTGTAAATATGGTTCATATAGGCCAGTTTTTTGATATACTCACTTCTTTTGGTTTAAGGAAGAAAAACAGGGTTGTGCAGAACAAAAAAAATTTCATGAGACCGTGTACCACCCTAATATTCAATCGTTTTAACAATCATGTACGTAAGAGATAAATAAGGCAGAGATAATAATGATGAATACACGAAATTTACATGCAACTTTAGAAAACTTAAAACGCGACTTAATTAATTGCAAAAAATGTATTGACTATATAGGTCGTAGCTTTGAATAGTCACGTGTTTACTAATTCGTAAGTTCTAACTAATAATTGATAATTTAAAACAATGCTGTTTATGTATAAGATGATACAGTATTTACTCGATTATTATTACATTTATTACGCGACTATTACTTTACACGAATTTCGGTTAACTTTTCGCGTGCCCGATCAACAAAAAATAGTGTCCAGCAGTATAGGTATGTGCCTAATTTGAGTATATCTTCTGTATTGCAACTTCCACCCTTTCTAGTTTGACACAGATTTAAATGGAATTCAACGTGTCTATACTTCCTGTTGATTATAATTAACTGCTCAACTGAAAACCTAATAAAATGTTTAACAATTAGATCCTTTTCGCACTTTTGTGGCCTCTGACTACTATTTCGGACAAACTAATCACTTAAAAATAAGAAAAATAAGATATACGTGTTTTTTATAGCGGCCCGTTTTCATATTTAGGGGTGAAACCCTCCCCCAAAGTTATAAGATTTTCAGGTGTTCATCTCCGATTGTTTTGGTTTTTGGATATGTTTTAGAGGACCGAAAAATAAGAAATACGTGTCTTTTTATTTTGGCCTCCTTGAATGCTTAGGGGGTGAACTCCACCCCCGAAGTTCATAAGAATAGTTTGTGCCCGCCTCTGATTGCTTTGGTTTTTGGATATGTTTTAGAGGACCGAAAAATAAGATATACGTGTTTTTTCATAGCGCCCCGTTTTCATATTAAGGGGGTGAAACCACCCCTCAAAGTTCATACGGGGTACAAAAATTGTGTTGAATAAAACTTGATATAAATTTAATTTGCGCCACAACTTGCTTATTATTAGGGGGTAACTATGAGGGGTGGTTTCACTCCTTGAACACGCAAATGGGCCAAAATAAAAAGACACGCAATTTCCTATTTTTCTAATCCTAAAACATATCCAAAAACCAAAGCAATCGGAGATGAACACCTGAAAATCTTATAAGTTTGAGGGATGGTTAAAAAAACACGTATATCTTATTTTTCGGTCCTCTAAAACATATCCAAAATTCAAAGCAATCGGAGGCGGACACCTGGGAAACCTCCCCTTGTTAGTAGAGACAAAATTGATTTAAAAATGCCAGGGACAGTAGAGAATATGATAAATCTCGTACCAATAGGTGGAGGTGGCATAAATAAAGCAAGCGAGTCGACTGTGAAACGGCAACGTCAAAGTCGGCAACGTCAACCCCCACCTTTAGAAACAAAATAAGAAGACGCAGTCGGGATTCGGGGAATCGCAGGAATCGCCAGTATACAAGTGGAAAATGTACTTTCATCGGGCACACATCTTGTTCTGTCCTTTCCAATGTACTTCGTAGTCGCTGGCTCGAGCATGTGCTCTCTCGCGTGTGAAATTTCCCCACGATTTGCTCTTCGCTCTTTCGCCCTTTCTCTTCCTTCCCTTCTCCACCCACGTATGCGCGATGCTCCAAACGGCACCGCCGTTTATGTAAGTTAAAACAGCGTTTCTCAAACTTTCTTGCCGAGCGAGTGACTTCAGCGAATAAAATTGCGCGCTGCTTCTGATGAAATTTCTTTGTAACTTGTAGGAAAATGTACAGATGCAAATGTTTCTTATCCAGCATGCCTTGAGCGATACGATTCTTGATGTATATTACAATACTGGATGTACCATTTGCAGTATTCCTCAGTGTTTTGGATATGAATACGGTTGCATTTTGATCTGAATAGTTGTGGTTTGATAGCTGTAGTTGTGGTTTTCTGAAAGTGTCATAGTAGAACTTGGATCGCGTCGGCAGTTATTAAATGAATGCTTGTTTGCCTGAATGTTTGTCTAATTAGTGTCATCAGGTGGAACAGTCGCCTAGGTAAGAGTGTGGAAGCCATTGTAATTCCATTTTCGAAAGAGGAATGTAAAGCTTATGAGAGATTCAATGTCCACTTGTTATTATATATCCCTAATATTAACTTCGCTACTTCCTTATCTACTTTTAGAAATTCAGTTCTGCGTATTCTGGCTGATTAAATTGCAATATTTATTCTTGTTATTTGTGGATTTCTTTGCTATATGTGTACTTAAATATTTATCTTAATGTTATCTTATTTCTCCGTGCTCTACTCATGACGTTACATTTCACTATAATGTGCTAAAGTAAATTACCCTTGATAAATAAATAAAGAAATAATTTTTGGGAAATTTAAGAAGTACCTTCAAATAAATTATGTAACGTCACTGTCGATTATTTAAGCAACTCATTTAATAAAGCATATTTAAGCAGGTTCACTAAAACAAACTTTGAAGCTTCATATAAAAAATTTCACTTTGCAGTGGTATTTTTTCATTCGCAAATAAAGTGAGTCTACCATATATCTGTGAAATTAAACATTGAAGGTATAAATCTTAACGCACTGTTTCTACGTACTGAAATTGGAGAAAAAAATAAAATAAATTCCAAGAACTGTGAAAATGTACAGTACTGGTGACATTAAATACTTTAGAGCTACTAATTTACAATGGCGTATGAATGTTTATAGATGTCCATCAAAAGCATTGCATTTTGATTGCAGAACTAAAGTTTGAGAAGCACTGGGTTAAAATGCATCCACACACCTATCCGTCTCTACGTGATCGTCGGCGAGTATTCGTAAAGTGAGCGAGAAAGAGCAGGAATGACATATGCGGAACGTAGCCACCTCTATATTTTACTTGAAGCTATTCGCGAGAATTTACGAGGCACCCTCGGATACTCCCTTTCTCTCTGTCTTCTCGTCTCCCTCGTCTACTCTTTATCCATACATCTATCTGCCCGCTATCTTTCTCGATTCTCTTGGCCTACGCGAGCTCCTCATTCCTCGATATACACGAGAACAAGAGCGTATAGGCTGCCGAACTTCGTACCGCTCGAGCTTCCTGCCTCCATTTTCGCCTTTTTTCCAAGCCTGTCAAAAAGTGTGACACCTTCTCCTTGCATGGGATATTTTGAATTTTATCACACGAAAAGCTGTGCATGATATTGTTGGTGGCGTCGCTAATGCGACACGAGTGCCCCCCATTTACGAACTTTTAAGTGGGAGTGTGATTTTTTATGCTTTCATCCGAACCTCCGCAGGCGGGGTGGAATTAGACTTTTTAGCGAACTAAACGAAACTAGAGATTTTGTATGAAATTGTGAAAAATTAACAAAAATTTAAATTACGTGAAGCTTTTTTGCGGGAAAGGGGGTGGGGAATTTCTTACATTTTCTTACAAGAGGAGAGAGGGAGTCAAGTAGCGCCTTACGTAATATTTTTTAACCTAATTTTCAATATGAGTAGTCTAAAAAGCGATGTTTCATCGCACACCGAATTAAATGAGAAATATAAATTCCTAAAAGATTTTTAATAACTGAGAAAATATTATGTACTTAAGAAAGGGGGAGGGTGGAATACAAAATCTTACGAATTTAAATACTTGGGTAGGGAGGGGGTAAGAAATCGTCAAAATTATCTTTATGTAATTCAAGGACCGTCCCCATAAATATTAGTTAATCGATTGTGATCTGCTGTGATGATGAAGAATACATTTGCTTAGTTTTTGGGAATGATGATTAAGGATACAAAAAATGATTTTAGATAATAGTCAGTTTTGTTAAACACCACCCGTATCGGGCTAAAGCTGGAAAATTATACAATACTAGTAAACTACCCCCGCGCTTCGCTTCGGGTCTAAGAGATATTATGGTCTCCATGAAAACACATTTCTCCCGTTTTCACCCCCTTAGGGGTTGATTAGTGCAAAATCCTGAAATTGATATTTAGGAATTTGTGTGGGCAATCTTTGTGAGTAAGAACCAAGTTGATATCTAATCAGGCCTAAGAGATATTAAGGAATCCGAGAAAAAACATTTCACCCTTTTAGGGGTTGATTAGTGCAAAATCCTGAAATTGATATTTAGGAATTTGTGTGGGCAATCTTTGTGAGTAAGAACCAAGTTGATATCTAATCAGGCCTAAGAGATATTAAGGAATCCGAGAAAAAACATTTTACCCCTTTTCACCCCTTTCGGGAATTTTCAAAAATCCTTCCTTAGTGGGCGCCTACGTCATGAAAACAATGTACCTTCCAAATTTCACGTTCCTAGGTTAAACGGTTTGAGCTGGGCGTTGATGAATCAGTCAGTCAGGATATCTTCTTTTATATATATAGATTACTTATTATTTATCCATTCAACCGAAATTCGCCCCGAAATGTTTAAATTTTCGTGGCAGACTGTCAGTGCGCGAACGGAACGAGTAATTTAAAATGCATCGAGCAAATCAACGTGTATGATTAAGTCTGCTCCGAGGAGAATTCGATTTAACGCACGGAAAGGCTTGCGGCACATCCTTCGGTGGTGTTTTCAATATTAACGACCGAATTAACGAGAGATTATTGAATAACGGGCAATCCAGTTCCACGGATTATTAGCAGTTAACGAAGTAAGGGAGATGACTCGTCGAAAAGGAAATATCCTTTTGCCCCGAGCTACGTCTTTAATCTATCTATTCGGTATAAACGCGGGAAATCTTTTGATAGAAGCTGGACTGATTAGAGACGAGTTATACATTCACAAAGGAGCCAATCATGTTTCAGACAAGGAAAGTATAATCAAGTTACGTATATATTACCTATTTCATTACTGATTGTAAACATGTCAATGATGGTACTATAACGACACATTTAATAAGTAATATAGCTTTAAATTTGGTAGTTATGTTTGTTGAAGAGACTCTGTGTAGACGAATTGAAAGTGATTTAAACAAGGAATTGAGGAGTCTTTGTGGAAACACAGTAAGTGCCGAAATTAAAAAGTTTTTGTTTTATCGAAAAATATTCTATGTGCCAATTTTGATTTTTGATACTTACAGTGTATTTTACAAGGACTCTTCAATTATTTTTGTGTATTGTTTCTTTCTTCATCCCAACCAACTACTTGCTTTATATTTAAATTTTATTTTATCAAAAATTCTGGTGCCTTTGAGTATCTACCACTTATAAATTAAATCCACTAATGTTTTCTATTTAATTTTTTTATAATCACTTTAATTGTGAATGTTTTAATTATTTAGCACCAATACTGTAATGGCAAAAAATTATTTAGCTACTTGTATATATCTTGACCGATACTACTTTTATAAAACTTCGAAGCCTTGAGCGATATTAAGAATTTGGTAAAATATTGCAATGACTTATTTCGATTAATCAAATACTATATATAGTTGAGTGGAAACTTGTTGATGAATAATATATCTTGATAGTTGCATACCTTTAAATTTACGTATTTGTTAAAAAATATTGCAATGAAAATAGAGCAAAGTTGAGCTGGAATTTAACGGCGCCGTGGCTTAGTTGGTTAAAGCGCCTGTCTAGTAAACAGGAGATCGAGGGTTCGAATCCCTCCGGGGCCTATTCCTAAATTAACATTTAGGGATTCTAATTTTTTTCACCTTAAATCTTTTATTATCACAGAAAAAGTAGACGACTAAACGAAATCCATTTTTTTAACTCGTAATACAATGATAAGCCTGCAAGGTATCTTAAATCGATGTTTAAGTTTAAACTTCTTGCACTTTTAACTTCAAATTTTAGTTTAGTTTAAGCATAAGCATTATTTTTCAAAATGGATTATTCAAAGTGTAACTGCTATAATATTTAAATTCGAACGATATTATGCAATGAAACTAGAAGAATGCTTGCAATGCGACAAAAATTATGGTTTAATTTTTTTCATAAATGGCGAAAGAGAAAACGTTTGAACATCTATTTCAAAATATCGACAGATCGTTAAGCGTAACCAGCACAAGAGCGAGGCCGTTCGTGAGAAAAATTTGACAAGCGCTCATCAAAAGGCAATGAAAAGTTTTTAATTGTTAGAAGAGAGTAATTGCGACATGCCTAACGCGGAGTGCCACAATGTCTGGCGCCAGAACTTTGAGCAAGTTTTATCAGCCGTTATCTTTTATCTCGGTGCTTCGCCAACTTTTTAAACCTCTGCCGGCAGGTCAGCATTTTTAACCCGCAAGACGTAAAGTTAAATATTCACTTCATGAAAGTGCCGTAAAGGGGCACAGTTTCCCTCTTCTTAGTGGCTTGCCTTCCACGGAATGGCGGCGAGGAATTCATTTACTCCCTACGCGAAAATACAGTAAGCTCCGACTCGTGTAATTCACAATTTCTATTTATAATTCCGTTTCACATTTAAATCAACATCTCTATTTAATTTGTTTAAGTTTCGGAAACTTATAATGATTCAATATTAAACACAGTTAGTTTTACCTTCAACTTTTATTAATAATTCCCAGCGATTGCCTATCTAATGCTCCCTTCTACAAATTTCTCCCTTAAACTGGAATTTTCATAGTTTATATTTCATGCTACAGTGATGTTTAATGCCGAATATATTTATCATAATACACTAAACAATTTATGTGCTATCTGAACACAAGTAACTATTTAGTGAACGACCATATTCTTTTAATTTAACATTATCAAATTATCCTCTGCATCGATCACTACAAAGTGTTTTTTTTTATAGACACTAATAGTTAAGTGAAAATAAAAAAACATCGAATTTAAGTAGTCAATTCAAGTTCAATATTGTTAGAGAATACAAACAGGATAAAAAAGTTGCGTGAGGAACGTCAATAGCCCAGAATTTTAATAAACGAAATGACAGAATATCCTCACCGCCCTGATATTCAGTGCGAAATCAAGATTTCTGATTCGCCTAATTTTTTATGAAAGGCGAAAAGTGCGGTTAAGTATTGAGCAAGCACGATAGAGGACGAGTTATGTACTCGCAGTAACATGAACAAACCAATTAGCTGGTTAAGCGGCCAAACCCCCATGAAATTCAATTGTCTTCGCCCCATGCGTCTCCCGGCTAACCACCCTTATATTTTCATCCTTCTCTCCTCGAGCACTCGGGAGCACCGTACCCCGGAACTCTAACGGCCGTGCAGGCTTGCTATTAGGGTGTCAATTAAATTAGATCACCAGCCAGCTTGGGGTGGCTTAACTGATAGAATGTCACATATATACGACGGATACGTTCTTGCTTGCGAAAAATGGGTTAGCGGAAAGTAGCAATGTATCGATGTATTGATGGGGAACGAAGGAAGGGATGGTTCGTGGTACGTAATTGAAATCGTTCGCTGTGAATGGAGGGAAGTTGCATTAAAATTTTTACGCGCGAATTGTATTAGTTTATCAGTGAGTTATATTAGTTTGTCTCGGTTACATGTGTGTTACTATTATGATCATTTCGGTGAAAATTAGTATATATGTATGTACGAATTTGAACTATAAGGGAGACTTTTGCAAGTAATTTGATTTTATGGAAATTAATTTCATTATGTAATAATATAATATAATTTACAGACATATTTTATAGACATTATATAATATAATATAATATTGTATAGATAATAATATCAACAGAATTTTATTTAGAATAAAGGGGAATGTACTTCGAGAATTTTATTTCATTTCAATTAACAGTTAAAGGTTAACCAAGGATGCTATTTTGTTGTAGTAAAATTATTGATATAATTATGAGGTAATGATTAATGATGGATTTATGGAAAATAAAACGGAAAGAAGTTTGTGGAGTATTATTAGTTAATTGTTATCTAGCTAGAAGTTTAGGAAAATAATTATTTTATAATACAGCAATTGCAGCCACTAATAATTGGTAAAAACATTCTAAATGCTATTAATAGTCTTTGATGAATTTAGCGATGCAATTATTTTTTAACTGTTATCATTTCATTTTTTAACAATACCTGCAAATGAATTATATGATAATACACAGATTGAAGTTGCGCCAAAATCAAACGACGATCACTATTTGTGTAATGCTGAGATTCAGCAATTCAGAAACAACGGTCTGCAAACTTTTATATCGTACATTCCTTTTTGCCTCCCGGAAACTTTTCTCCTTCGTGTTACCTTCGGTCAGCAGAATTCTGAATTGGTTTCCATCTTGGATTCCCTCTGAACAAAGAGACTCTCGTAGACCGTGAGGAAACGAGAGAAAATTAAATTAGCCTTGTGCACACCAGAATTCTTCTGACGAAAATGTAATTTCTCGCTGTATCGATGCTCCGTCAAATTGCTACCTTGCAATATAAATGAAAAGATAATAATTCATAAAGTTTCACATTCTGCGAATAATGGATACCAAAATTTCATCTAGAATTATTGTAAATGTTGAAAGATTCGTGCTCTCAGTATTTTTACTATCTTTACTGTTTCTTAACCCTTCGTTGACTCTCTGGGTGTGAGCCACCCATAAGCCGATTTTGACTCTCTGAACCTTTTATATGCAAAATAAATACCTTTTTCTCAAAGTCGACTTACAAATTATTTTTTCTCCTAAAATATTATATCCGAACATCAACTCTGTAGATTTTTAGCTTTTAATATTGACATTTGTAAAAGTTACAATTTTTTTAAGATTTTCTTCGTTTTTTCTCGACATGTGGTAATGTAGAATTATTTTACAAAAACTGTGATGAAATTTCAATAAATAAATTATTGGAATACATTATAGAGACCTTGAAATTGATCCATGATTTTTTTCATAATAATTGGATTCTTTGGATGAAAATGGCACTCGTTCAAAAATTGCTCTGGGTGTGAGCCACCCAGGTGTGTCAAAGTTGATTGAAAAAGGAGGTGTGTCAACGAAGGGTTAAATATCTTAAATATTTATATTCTTCAATTGCAACCAAGGGTGAAGAAAAATCATATCTCTGCCACATATTTACTACAAACCTTCTTTCCATTTCAACAAAAAAAAATACTTTTTTAACGTGTTATACTATATATCGTGTAATCTATTAATTATAAGGTAAACAAGGTTTGAAAGAAATTACTTGAACACGATATTAAAGAAAAAAATTATTAAAATATATATTATAGTGCATCATTAGATTTTCAATGTATAGGGAAATTTACAAGTCGAGACACAGGGTTTTAACTCGTTTTAAGTCGCTAACACCCCGAGATGAAATCGAATGAAACGGGGACGTTATTGCACGTAATAGTAAGTTATATTCTACAAATCACTCGACTGTTTATGAATAATTTAAACGCCCGGCCCCTGGATATTGGCTGGGGTGAGACTGACAATCCTCCTAGGACAAAACGCAGAAACCCCTCAGGGACGAAGACCCTTTTGTTACCGCCTTGCTGGTGGTTGAAGCAAGGATCCTGCTCTTTGAACCTATCGCACGTGGTAAGCCACTGTTTGCATTGGTCTTCCATGTTGTACCACCGCTTTCACGATCATATAGGGGTTGCGAATTCACAAATAAACGCGCTCAAAAATGTTCTACCTTATTAGCGTCAAAAATCGTCAGTATCGAACACTTGATCGAACACTTTTCACTATTCGCATGGCGAAGTTTGTTTGCCACTTCATGTTCTCTGGCGAAAGATGAAAACATTGCCAAAAGTATGGTGTAATAAACTCTATCCTTGTTTTAGTAATAACAAGCTATTAAGGATGTATTAGACCTAATTTCAAAATAGTTCCAAGTTGATGAAAATTCGTGAGACTGTTCTTTTGTGCGTGCCAATTTTTTTAAAATAATATTTATTAAAATGCTGACGTCCCGGACAGTTTTTAGTACGGGGAAAGATTAATAGAAAATTAATGATTGCAGAATTTTATTGAGATAAGTTTAAAAATTAACATAGAAATTCATAAGAATGAACTCATAACTTGACATACACACTGTCGTATAGTAAAATGTAGTAAAAGCTGGTCACAATAGAAAACATATAAGAAAATGAGAAAGAGAAAGAAGAAAAAGAAAAAGAATAGTTAGAACTTATATAGCACATATAACAGTAGTGGAATGCAAAAGGCGAGGTACAGCTCTGAGCTCTTGTAAACTTTACCACTTAAAGCTGCTTAAAACTAACACTAACAGTGTATACGTAAAATAAATTTAGATAGCCAAAAACGTAGTCAGGAGTAAGAAGTAACGTCATATGTGTGAAGTTGAAAAATGACAAGAGTAAATGTTAAGAATTAATTACTATTGCTGATTAGCAAAAAATAATGTCACTGCATGCTTGAAGGATAAAAGGGGAATATCTAATCGTATATTAATTATTTTAGATTAATGTACAGATATTAATGGTATCACCTGTAAGTATAATTGACGTGCCAGCAAAATTTAGAGAATTCAATCCCGGGATCCCGACTGATTTTTGGATTCCATTTTTATATTTTTCAGTTGTTCATAAAGTACTTTACGTTTTTTAAAAATTCGCGAAATTCTCGAGATAAGTTATAACTTGATATATCAAATCCCGAGAGTTTTGGAATAAATAAAAAACAGCCGGGATCCCGGGATTGAATTCCCTAACCACGATGCTCCCATTAAAAAAACTGAAGTACCGAAAGCTTACAGGAAGCGTTTCACACCCGAAAGTGACCCGCAGAAAAATTCTGTTTTTCTAAACTCAGGCGCATTTAGTCTCCAAAAATGTCGTCCGGGAACAACTAACTGCATCGAAAACAATGCACCTGATCATAAAATTACTCGAATCGATGCTCCTATTCTGACCCGTCGTTAGACGAGACTGGCTAGATCGATCTGCAGTGATTCACGCGACTGCTCATGAACGACCGAGCTAACTTCGGGGAGGATCCCTAAGCCTCGTGAATCGAAAGTATTCTATTCAACGCAGGGCCGATCATAGCCGACGATAATGGCGGATTAGCGCGGTCCCATCTGTCATTTGACTTACGAAGAATCGCGTATAGGTACCTAGTACATTATCGAGGATCAAATAAAGTAGCTTAATCTTGGATCGAGTTGGTGCCTACCGTGAAAGTCTCATGGTAATTTAGTATCTACATATCCCGATAAAATTGACAGATTGAAAAATCTTGGAAGAATTTCATTTGCACGTGGATTTTGTACGTTAGTAATTTTGATTAATTCCTTTCGTAGCAGTATTTAGCGTCTCTACGTGTAGTATGCGCAGCAGTATTTCGTATTGCTCATCCAAGATAAGCATCGCTAAGTAGAGTTGATTTTTAAAGGCTTTAAATTGTGCAGTATGAGGGAAATGGCAGTTGCTATTATTACCCAGCTGGTTTCAAGTAAAAATTATCAGGTTTTAGGTCTATCTCGTATATGTTTGGGAAAAAAACATCAGTTTCATATTAACATATGAGCGTATAGCTTCTAGCATTTGGAAGACGAAATGAGAAACTGTGTTCGTACAACTGTTGTGCTTTGTTATAAAAATGACCTACTAAACCAAAGTAAGGAAAGTAGGAATCATTTCTCAAATAAAACCGATTTACAATTTCTGCTGAAATTAACTAACATTGCTACATCAACCCAATCTATTGAAAAATCAAAAAATAAAATTTCAAAAAATAAATATCAAACTGAGCTACCCTTTATCAAGAATCGGGTTTATTTTAATACAATAATTCTCTCTTAAAGTAAGCTACATAATCCATTGGCACGGTATTCGCATTTCCTTTCCAAAACACTCTGCGCGCGTACAATTTCAACCTGTTCAGGCAATAAAGCTCGCTGGCATTCTGCTTGACTTTCTTCGATCCGAATTTCAAAGGGCCCTATATCGGTTACAGTGACGAACGCGTACGGAGGTATATAGGAGGGTGCACGAACGTAAATACGACAAACGAGTCAAATGGGGAGACTTATGCCGGATATACATTTCATTTGGCGATCGGCCAATTGGCCTGATCATCCGGAGCACTGCGGGTATTTCACGGATTTCGACGAATATTTCGCGGAGCTTACGGATTTAACGTTCGCTGCTGGAGCAGGTGGTTTTCGCCCTGGATATTCATCTAGTGCGGTTAGAGCTCCTACGAATTGATCGACGACCTTTCCGCCCTTATGACGGCTCGCTAATAGCCCTTCGCCACAGGATGGCTTAGCAGTCGGCAGCACGGCGGGCACAGGCTCAACTTTGACCCGTGATATAGTTTAATTTATATGCATTTTAATACAAGCATGCGTACTACATTATGATCGATGTTTTTCTTGAAGGAGGTGATGCCTACTTACCGTAAACTGGGGGAACATTGGCATGTTTTTCGAACATTTTGCTATATATTATTATAATATAAAAATTAACATTTTTACATTTGCTTTAAGTATCCTATCATAACATTGCATCTTTTGTGAATGCGCTACAAGTGTCAAAATGCATAAAATTTTTGTCCTCATCCTTCTTTAATACATGTTAAATATGTACCAATGTTACCCGGTTACGGTGTAACATTGCCACATCATATTTTATATTCTTTATTTTGTGTCCCCTTAGGGATTACAATCCGCCTCCCTCCTCCTCTCACACTTAACCCTTAACTCTATCTTAACCCCACATCATATATAAATTGCACTAAAAAGTTAAATTTTTACCACATCTGAACTTACATTAACAGTTTTAAATTTGGTTTAGGTATTCTATTATAACATTGCAACGTTGGTGATTGTACTACAAAAATAAAACTTTGGCTGAAAGTGTGAAAGTGTGGAAGAAGGTTACAAGTGTGAAAATGCATAATAAAATTTTCCTTTTCCTTTTAATAGATGTTAAGTAGATGCCAATGTTACCCCCTACTGTCCCCCAGTTTACGGTACAAGGGAAGATCCTGAACCCGGAAATTAAAAAAATTATGAAACTTTGAGAATATGGAAGGGATTTCCTCCTGATTACAACACAATATTTGTTTGCTGGCCAAATACACTCTAAGGGGGTGAAATTAACCCTCGCACAACTGAATCTGTGCCGGAGTCACTTTTGACTCACACCGAGTCACCAATGACTCCGACACTGTATTCGGAGGGTTAACCCCTGAAAATTCGGCTACTTTCCGATTTCATTTTGTAATTCGCAATCTGTAAGAGGTAGAAAAAAAGTTTTCAGACAAAAGTTACTTCTCTTAATTAAGACTATCATTTGGTAACTTACAGTTCTTACAGCTCGCGAGTTATAATACACAATCGGAAAATAGCCAGAATTTAAGGGGTCAATTTCACCCCCTTAGAGTGAATTTGGGCTGCAAACAAAAATTGCGTTGTAATCAGGAGATCCTCTACATTTTTCGGGTTCGGGATCTTTCCTCGTTAGTTCACAAATATTGTACGTCTATTTTAATATTTGCGAGAAAACCAGGTTTACATATGGTGCAATAGTACCTACTTAACATTCTGGTACATGCAATAAACAAAAATATTATTTCTGACAAATTTATGATATATATATAAATGCGATTTGTATACAGCCTAAAGAACAGTGAAGAACTATCTGTTGCATATAAAAACTCGTATTTCACAAAAAGTGGACGTACAATATTTGTGCACTAAGCCATTCATATGTACATATAAATAACACGGAGTATAAGAGGTTAAAGATGTCGAATGGGTCAAAATCGATCCAGTATCCGCCATGCGCGGAATAGTGACGCGTTACTTCAGTTTTTAATTCAAAGTGGTGCCCTGACACTTCACTGTTTCCTTTAAAAGATATGTTAGAAACCTAGTCTGACTAATGACGTTTTCACTTCTCTGTATAATTAATTGCTTGTCTTTCTTTTGTTTGTAACTGGTTCTAGCAGTAATTTCGTACGTGTCATTTTTCATCTAGTGAAGGTTGGTGTTTGGTGTGTTATGATAATATTTATCAAAATGAAGTAGCAAGTGCTCGAACAGAGAAATGGACAATACAACTTGCAAATTAGACGAACTACGTGTTGCCATTAGTACCTGAACTCTATCATTAGTGCGATGAGAATAGCATGAACTATTTGTGGATCTTTATAAGTATCTAATGTGAAAAAGGTCCCATTGAAAAATTTGTTGTAATAACAAAGATAAGGCCCAAAAATCGAAAGGCTGCATGACAAGCGTAGACGTGCCTGATCATTTTTAAGGGATCAGTCCACTGTGAGGATTTGAAAAATCAAACTATTTTTAAAGATTGTTTTCTTCGTAATTGCCCCAGCACTGCATATATTTAAAAAAACTATTAAAAATTTAAAATAGATTTTTTTATAGGTACTGTCAATAAATGTATTAATAAGTAGACAAAACATTATTTGCGTTGGGCTTTCCGTTTACTAAAAATTAAATTCTAAGAAATGACAATTTTTCACGGATTCACAGTGGACTAATCCCTTAAACGCGTTTTCCTCGAAACTATACTTTTCAACCTGGTGACACTAGTAACTCAATAACCGTTCAACCAAATTTAATAAAATTTCGTACACGTATTCTCAGTGATATTATCTATTGTATGACGTACGTCTTTTTTAATTGGTGCCCAAGATATTGAGAAAATCTGGGATAAAAATCCATTTTTTCCTTAAAATGCTATGTTTTACAATCTTTTGAATTTCAAAAAGTCTATACCTCATATGATAGAAAGTACCTTTAAAAATAAGAAGACTGCTTAACATTTGATATTAAGTTACCGAGGAAGTCGAATGGATGGGAATAACATCACTTTTCCATGATAAATAAATACAGACGGTTTAAAAAATCTGAGCACTGTATTGATTCGTGGCCAATAAAGGAATGTCAAGTATAAATAGTGACAGATGAATCAGTGTTCGAACGGAGAACGAGAATACAATTGGAATTAGCAAAGTTGATTTCACAATCTTTGCATGTGAACTTTTTTCGAGAATTAAAGGGAATTAGCTTCTTTCATACATGATTCATGTTTATGGGGGGATTTCATCCTCAAAGCGGTTCTTATTCTTGTATTCTTTTTGCAACGTCAAAAATGAAAAGAAATCACACTTTTTAAACGATTTTTTAGCTTCGATCCTCCGTTTGCTCGTTGTATGTTTGCTTCATATCTGAAAACTCGAACTTAACCCAAAACTTGGCAGGGTATGATTGAGTGACAGCCAAGTGACATTTATTGGATAAATTCTGCTTCCGAAAGGCGACACCTACTGGCGTCAAGTGGAGGAGGAAAACGTGACATCACGAAAACTCTTAATCCTAAAATTATCATTTTGATAACTATTAATTCAGAATAATTCTTTTATCTTTTAGACAAACCGCTTGATACATTAAGTAAGACGAATGGGTCCGAAAAAAAAAATTATTCGCTTAATCATGTTACAACACCGGGACTGTGTCATAAAATAAGATAATAAGGCCAAAATAGCTGCGGGGACCTGTCAATTTCGCTATCATTCGTGTATAGAGACATGGTCGCTCAGTGTGCCTACGGGTAGAGGGGGGAGAGGAATTAGCTTCCAGACGCGACCGGGTCTGTTGATTTAAAACAAAATTGTTTGTATATAATAGGAAAATAGTAAAAACAATGGGAAGGGAGTACCCGGGTTTGAACCGGGGACCTCTCGATCTGCAGTCGAATGCTCTACCACTGAGCTATACTCCCAGTTGAATTCCCCTTAAACAATACTTTTCACACGACATCATAGCATATTATATTATACGATAAATATATTTTATTATTCCAAAAATCTACACAATTTCAAAATAAGTGAAACATTAATATCATTCACAATTTCGTTATAATTACTGTTCCAACTCCAAAGCACAATATTGACGTTTAAAAAGACTATTACGTAAATTAAAGATTAAGAAAGTTACTTATTAAACAACTATAGAATACCGCTATTCAGTTCAAAAGTGTATTATAATTGAACTTCTATTAATAAACCAACGAACGTAGAATGTACAAAGTATATACCAAACAGTCAGCAGGTACCTATAATCCAGGATCAAGGATCAACCTGTTTTTAAAATATTTATAATGTCTATCTCGTCGGATGGTTGGTCAACAGACAAATGAATGAAAATCGCAGGTATTCTGTACCCATAGATTTCATAGTAATTGCAGGCCATCAATGAATGACAGGGGGTAGTTGAAAAACAGCTCTTGTTGTCATACAAATAGCCATGAGCTCGGCCCCCCCGTAAGGCAGGAATGGCGACAGGTAGAGTAATATAGTGAGGACCACCTAGTGGCTTCATGACTTAGCCATATGCCACCGTGACTAAGGCACACATGGCCGGGAATCGATGTGTATGGAGCCCCATAAGGGTGCAGAATTCTTCAAAAGGAACTCGTGACGCCACCGCGTTAAAAGAGCGTCAACGTGACATGGATAACTTGCTTCTGGCTTTTTTTTTCTTTTTTTCGTGATGGTCGGCAGAACAAATTAGGAATCGTGTCATTTTCGAGTGGTTATATAGCAATAGATCATAATTTCTGCAGACTGACGACCATACTACACGATTTTTATTTTATTGGAATATAAGTGGAAAAATTTGTATGATATAAGTATAAAAATATTCATCAGTGCTCTGCCATTAATTTAGACCTTTATATATAGTTTTTTTTTTCAAATTAGTACATATTTTGTTTATTTAAAATACTCATACAATTATAAAAGTTTCGTGAAAATTACTTGTTAAAATAATCTCTATTCTACCATAGACTAGCGTTAATTTTAGCTTAAGTCTGAATCAAAGTTTTTATAAATCAAAATTATAATATTTAAACATAGAGCACCAGAGAAATAATTCAACTTTTACAGGCACAAATAGTTAAAGATAAATCGGTGCATTTGAAAATCCGCATTCTCATCTTTTTTGCATTTAACAATCATTAATCTTCGTTATTCATCCATTCCCCAACTTTTTTATTTTTTGTCATATATTACATTGTAGTTACACCCTTGTTAACAGGAATATCGGTAATACCCATCTCATTTTTGTGAAAACTGGGATCATGATTCATCATTAAATCATGATTAAAAACCACTTTTAATATCAGAGGCGATTTCTGTATCGATGTAACTGCTACGAGGATTAACATCCATCTCCAAAACAACGATGACACTTCAATGATTGAGAAGCAATAGTCAAATTCGAGAAACAACAGGCGGATCAAGTGAGTCGTTCCTCAATGGTTTCTCAGTTAATTGGGGAAAAAATAAAATGAATCTACATGTCAAGGTTCGTCTTTGCAGCTTTCCACTCGGTACGCGAATTAATCCATCAAAAACGGTCACGATATAACTCACGCCCGCCTTTCACCACCCCTGTTGCTCACCTTCTAAACTTTCGAAATTGATTGCGCAGCTTATTTAAATACACGGGCAGCTCGGAATTCGGAAACTGGATTCTTTCCTGTTTGATGTAAGTTTGAAAAATCTACATTCCTGGGAATATTTACTGGAACGATGTGTTTACAATAGGGTGGTCCTTATTTTTCGACTTTCGATTTTTATTATCTTACCCCCCTAAATTGTGCCACTTGGTGAGAAAATGATATGTGCAAAATTTTAAAGTGATTGGACTAGTATACTGAAAATCGTTGAATTTTACCATTAAAATTTGCATCTTCGAATTTTACAATTAAAAAATTCAAAGATTTTGAGTATATTGGAAGTCACACAGAAATGACACCATTATACATCTAAGAAATTATACTTTTATTAAAAAATATTTATTGCTACTTCCAAAAAAGTCAAATTATGTTCAAAATCATTAGAAATTAAAAACTTTAACTTAGATGCGGCACGGGTTCCTGTTCTCCAAGCACTTTAAAATTTTGCACATATCATTTTCTGATCAAGTATCAAAATTTATGCAGGTAAGACAAAAAACTCAAAATAAATTTTGATTTCTAAGCTAAGGCCCACCCTAGCTACAGGTGTTTTTGCTGTGACATTCTAGGGTGTAATTGATAAAATTAATAATTGTGGAACATAATGAATGCACTGTATGCAAAATGTTTCACATTAGCGTTAAACACCTCGTACATACGTATAGAATATACGATAACAGTATCGCAGGCTGGTAGGTATTTGTAAATCAAAGTGGGATATGATATTTTTTTATTTTTGAAATTGGATGTCCTCAAGAGAATATCATGGACTATGAAATTAATGAAGAAATATGGAAACTATAACACGTTATATAATTTACCTCGATTTCCAATCCAATTCCTCAAGTTGAAGATTTATGATTGGTACTTCAAGAGATTAACATTATTCGAACTGAATGTACTAAACTAAAAATTTAAATTAGATTGACCGCTGACAATAATTTCCTTCGTAAAATAATAGTAGGTATTTTCGAGTCTTCTATTATCTTCTTGAATTTCTGGAAACATGGCCACGTACGAAAAGCTGTTATTCATACAAAATGCAAAAGCACCTGTGACTCGAGCACTTAGATCAGTTCTTACCACCTGTCTACCTCGAAGACTATTCTGGCTTCGAACCAGCTGGCACCATTAACCTAAATATGTGTCGTTCATTACGAAGAGAGTTCCTAGTAGATAAATTAATCACGAGCTTCCCTCATGCATTCTTCGCGACTATCGACCTCTAAATCCCTTGATTCGATAATTCAGGGCTGTATGAAAGATTCAGTTATCATAAGGAAGTCGTTTCCGAGATTTATTTTAACACCCCAACATATATTCCCCTCGATTATGCAATAATTCGTACCACTTCATTAGATTAGCGTTGACGATAAGGGATGCTGAGCAATTCGAAAATTCATACAAATTTAGAACGTTGCAGAAATGTAGTCCAAGCGATGCTAACAATGTAACCATTTTTAGGGGTGAAAACACCCGTCAATGAAATTGTGAGTTTTCATATTATCGTGAATATCTGTGATATGGGAACAAAATTAAATTAAAGTTAAAATTAAAATTAAATTAAATGGATTTCAATATCGTACAATATGGTGGGAAAGAATTTTCGAAGAAATTAATGTTTTCAAAATTTATCCCCACCCTTTTCGAAAATTCTTAACTCCATATTGTAGGATATTAAAAACTATTAAATGTTTAATTAAACTTTTTTTTCGATATCACTCATAGTTTTACAGATATTCACGATAATATGAAAACTCGCATTTTCTTTGAAGGGGTGCTTCCACCCCTAAGACTGTTTCATTCCAAAATTTTTATGAATTTTCCACTTGCCCCTAGAAATCTGAAACTCCTCCTTCTTTCAAACAATATCTATTTGAACCAAGTAAAAATAAACGGAACGATGAACGATCATCAATTGTCTTCCAGCTTTTCTTTTTATAAAATTCCCGAAAATGTGAAATTCGCTGATTACAGAAGTCCCTTGCCCTTCGCCACTTTCAAACCAAGTTTCCACATGGAAACTTCGATCATAGCCGAATCATTGCTCAGGCTGCGTTTCCCCGGTGGCAGCGAATTAAGAACTTTATCGGCGAGTTATCAAGGACTTATCGATGATCGTTGGCAGCGCAGCGGGCTCCGTCGCGTCGCGGGCGTGGAGGGCGCGCGAGCCGACGGCGCCTAAGTTGACGCGCGTGTTCCGGTGGCACCGGTACCAGGTAAGCGTGAAAACGGAAATGGGACGCGTCTCGCGGACGTGTGCTTGGTCGCGCGTGCACAGATGAGTCCGCGGCGGAATATGTGGCGTGCGTGTGGACCGACGTCGATGCCGCCGCACACCCGCTCCCACACCGGCTGCCGGCCGAGTGTAGGATCAATATAAGGGATGACATAGCGAGAGCTCATCTTTAAGCCACGCCCGCGTGGCCGCGAGCACCAATGCGGCCGCGATCCACCGGCCGCGCGGCCAATGGGCGGCCGGCATCGATTTTTCGCGGGCTCTTTTTTTCGCGAAAGTGAATTTCTTCGCGATGCTGACGGGAGTGCCGTCGAGCGCAACAGAGAGACGCTGGCGTCGGGTGGGGACGGCGAGCGGGGGGGTGGGTGGCGGAGGGGGGTGGTTAGGCCGGCCGACGAAGAGGGTACGACGAAGAGGGAACGACGAAGGGATAGGGGCGAAGTCGGATGGCAGAGAAATAGAATGAGGCGCTACGCGGATGGTAGCGATGGTGCAAGAGAGGGAGGATAGGGGGGGGGGGATGGGAGAGGAGACGCCCGTGGAAAAGGCGGAGGATGAGGATCGATGAGGACAGGGTGACTCTTCCAGGGGTAAACGAACCCCCATTTCATCTACCCTTCGCGCTGTTATCGGCTGTCCCTTTTTCAATCGGCGGAACCCCTGCTGCCAGGGGTATCGAGGTACCCCGCAAGTTCATCTGCATGCGTGGGCTGCTGCCTGTTGCAACACGCGAGCGCACGCCGCGATGCCCGTGCCGTTCGTCACGGGGCTCTTTCCCCCCCCCCCCCCCTCCTCTTGTTCACGCACTCGTTCGGGAACGCGCGACGACAAGCGAGCCCGTCGGTCTGGAGTATTATTCTCGAACGTCGGTGAACAGCAGCGATTCGGAGAGGTATCGGCGGCGTTAAACGGGTTGTGAGGGTGGAACGGGGGTAGAAATGTTTCTTGGGGTTGTAGGGGATAGAACGTGTTAGCGCTGAAGTGATTGCAATTTTGCGAAAGACACTTTTTGCGTTACTCGGTTACTAATAGTCTCGTGTAGCTAATTGAGTAATGATTTTCAGCGAATATGTTATAGGATACGTATGTAATTTTCTAACTGATGTTATGAAATTTTTATAGCGTTCCTTTTGCAGGCAAAAGTCTAATTGTTCGAAATAAAATGCTTTCGTTATTGATCAACTCAGAGGCTACAGTTTGCAGTGGGTAATTTCGTAAACATCTCACTGAAGAGATAACAAGACTGTCTTCAATTATAGGACGTAAAATGTCTTCATTCAACTTTAGAGCTGCACTTTTTTGGGCTTAATATTTTTAACGTACCATTAGCGCTAAGTTTTACTATTAATCGCGTATCTGGAATATATGCTTCGCAGCTATATTGGAGTTACTTTAATTTTTTATCTAAAATGAGCACGTTATTGAATACCATTAAAAAGTTACTGATTTACTTTAGTTTAACTTTTTCTTCAGTGAGTAGGTGCAATCAATATTAAACTTGATCAAAGATTCGTTGTACAAGTTCCAACGGAAGAAATAATATTTCTTGCGGTAACAACTTCTGCAGAAGCGATTGAATGGAATATATTCTGCACCAGCTGCCCTCTATTTGGTCACAGTTCAATGTTCTGCTGCAGAAAATGTTGATACCTACATAATTCTTCTTCTCAGTTCCCCACGAGAAATACAATTTTTTGTTTTCTACTTTCGATCTTTACGTATTTGTAATTCGCAGAATCATAGTGATAAAATGTTAGAGCTATAATAAAATTAAAATTATGCTTGCGATATGCAGGTATGCTGTGTAGCTTGCATAACAGTATGGTGTTGTTATATTTTTATGACGCATAGAAAACGTTAATTAAGTGTTTAAATATCCCACAGGAAACTTGCAATTTGAAACTGTAAAATTCATGCAACTTGAAAAGCAATGTGTGGGAAATGCAGATCTTGTATTCGAGTGGAAACGTTTTAATATTGCCATCTATTGGCGGACTAGAGAAGTTTTCCTGCGCACAGATTGTACACGAACAAGGTATAGGATAATCTTTACTTCTTATAGTTTTAATCCGTAATTTGTTAAAGTAAATTTAAAAACTTTTTCTCGTTTAGAATCGAGATAATCTGGAATTACGATTAATTATTATATAATATATAATGTTTTTGTAAATTAGTAATAAACTAAATATTATATTGTTAAGGTGCAATTTATAACAACAGTATTGTAAATTCAAGATAATGTATTTGTAATATTTGCATATTTCATCCATTAAACTATAATATATAGCAGTAATTTGTAATATTTATAAAAATACAGAAAATTAGGTAATATTTAATTTGACGAACCTTGTAAATTTCTGGTTGAAAAAATGGACACCGTACATTTGCAACACGAACGTTAGAAATAAATACGGACGTTACTAAAGGATGAAATTAATACCAATACTAGTCGCCAGATGGCGAATTTTCTCGCTTCTAAAAATGGTACGGTGCGGTTATATCTGTGGGAGCTTTAGAGTGTATCGTTACTCTGGTCTCCCTTCAAAACACGCATAAATCTTTCGCCTTTTACTAAAGATTTCCGTGGAGGGGGACAATTGATGAGTCTATACTCTAATTTTTTTGTAGTACCCGACGAAAGTTGGGTCATTATAAATATGAAAACTTAAGAAGTTGTGTAACGAGATAATGAAGAAGGAACATTTTGTTTTATATTTACTTCCTTTTTCTTTACTTGTACTTTTGAGAGCCAGTATTTGGCTAAGTACTCTCCGAGGTGTGCTTAAAAATTATTTGCATTCTGCCTCAATAATTTTCAAATCGCTAAATAAATATCAGAACTGTTGTTTCTCACCACGTACGAATGCATACATAATAAATAGTCTGCAACACAAAAGATTGTTCGCTAGAAATTAGTTGTGTACGATTATTACCTTTCTTTATAAATGTATCGTTATTATAAATATTATTAATGTTTGTAACGTGTCTGTATTAAACTAAATATTTAATTACCTATTATGTACATCTTTTACAATTCAACATACCAAAAGAAAACATGTAATATGTATGAATTATATTATGGCCACCGTGAATCTTGACAAATGGAACAAAAACAATTTTATTTTATCCATAAATTTGTTACAACTGCTTTATACTAATTCAAGTTTTACTTCGTAATTCATAGAAAATTTGCATACAATTTTTCTACTGCGCTATTACTGGTTGGTAACTCGGTGTCATTGTTTTTTGTGCTATTAAGCTACTAATTGCAAACAGAAAGCGTGGCTTGTGCACATACATACATACATACATATGCACATGTAATATATACAAATGTTTCTAGGAATCGCATGCATACAGTCATGTACAAAATATAGATACAGGGCCGCATGTATACTTTTGAAGATCCTATATCCGCAATATAATTATCAGCCTTCAAAAAAAGTCTAAACAAGCCTATTTCAGTTAATGAAATTCATACACGATTTTAAAATGTGGCCTTAGAGATAAGTAATAAATAGGCATCTATACATCCTACCAAGGACTAAGTCAAATATATCCCGCTAGATGGAATTCCTTCTCGCTTATATGAATGCACTGCTGTAACATAAGAAGACTACCAGAGGTCTGTAAAATTACAATTTACAGTCGGTGTAGAAAGTCATTCGTACAGCGACCAATTTTGAAGTAAAACGTGCATGTCCATGCCAGTAATCAAATTTTAACGGAAAGCAATGATTAATCAATATTCTTTGATGTTTGTAGAATCGATTTTGTATAAACAAAATTTTATTCCCTTTAACATTTACAAAGATGTTAACAAAAACAGATAAACGCGCAAAAAGTATTCGTACAGTTGAATAAAAAAATTAATAAATAATGGAAATAAACTAAATATATAATGTTTTAATAATTTGTTGTGGGATTGCCTTCTGATTTTATAATAGCTTCAAGGCTAATTGGTATGGAACTTTGCTAAGTTGAATGTTATAGCAGGCTGTATTTTACTCTACTCTTCTAACAGAATGACTTTCAAACTTTCTTTAGATATAATATTATGATTACGTATTTTTTTGTCCAATTAATACATTTTATGTGCACTAGCATGGATGTGCTTGCTCAGGATGTTAATATAAACTCTATAATATATAATACTATCGATGAACTGTAGAGCTTCCCCTCCAGCTGCACTCATACAGCCCCAGACAAATACAGAACCCGCCGCCGTATTTCATCATGGGTCGCAAAAAATAAAAAAAATTGCTAAAAAAATAACCCCGTATTCTTTTGGCAGATACGGAAGGCCCCGGAGGGATTCGAACCCTCGATCTCCTGTTTACTAGACAGGCGCTTTAACCAACTAAGCCACGGCGCCAATGTGTCGACGATCTTCTGTAATTCATGAAATATATCACATGTAATTTGCAAATAATATTTACAGTTGTATAGACATATAGTGCCCTATAATATATAGCATGGACATATCCGGAGATTCTCTGTATATGACCAAGATGAGAAGATACAAATGCTATAGAATTGAATGCAAAATACATAATTAAGTTATACATCATTTTGAACTTGTAAAGTGGAATGATGCTTCTGTACTGATATGAAACAAAACTAAAAAAAATTGTTTAAAAAAATATACGTTTTGGAGGCGCCGGGCATCGATCCCGGTACCTCTCGCATGCTAAGCGAGCGCTCTACCATCTGAGCTACGCCCCCAGTTGGAATCCACGTCTTATTCTACGTATTTTATGGTTTGTATTATTATTACAAACAATATTCTTATCAAATATAACCTCGTTTATCTAAAGAAAAACGGTTAAAGATTTGTACAAGTATGAGGAAATTAAAGTACTTTCTTACATATGTATCAACTTGTTACGTGTTGCGCAAATATCTTGGTTTTTATTTTATATACACACATACAAGGATAACCTGCATCAAATCCTTTTCGTCAGTGCAATAAAGCATTAACACTGGGAAATCAAACAACAGTTCCGGTTCACGGTAGTGCGACACTTACAGAGGGTTGACCATGACAGTCACCACATCCATGGCCATGCTTCTTATTACCTTTTAACTAGCGTTATGTAAGTGGTCCCGCGGTATTCCTCATGAACTTAACGGGTCGTAAAAAGGTATCCTGCAAATTCTTTGTATCCATTACTGTTTTTTATCAGATACGAGCTGATTGTTCACTGTTAATTTCGTTCGCCGAAAAAATTTAAATAAAATTTTAATTGTAATAAAATTCGCAATAATAGTTTATAATATCTATACCTACGTTCATAAAAATTCGCTTGTGGAAAATGAACTCATTCCTCTAGCTGAGCCCATGTGTTTCGCTAACAAAACTTTCTGTCCACTAGCATTGAACATGGCCTAAACCGTAAAAATTCTAGTGCTTCGCACAGTATGGGTTTGGGAAAAGAAAGTTGAGTACTGTGTGCTACTTCGCAGTCTGAACTAATCATGCCATAAATCAGAAATGAGCAGACTAAACAAATGAAGTAATCAGTAACTTGGATAGTTTCCCCTACTCTGCCATCTGCGCAGGCCCGGATTAAGATTTTTGGGGCCCGGGGCTATCAAACATTCGAGACCCCCCCCCCCGGTGATTGAACAGCGGGGGTGAAGGGGGGGGGGGTAAAAACCGGTATTGTACAATTAACTTTTAGTTCAAATGTTTTTTTCTTATCTTTAATTTTGCAAATTCTTGTATCAAGTCTTCAGAATCGATAGATCTTGATAATTCAGATTCAATAGTTAAACGTGCTAAGGATGATAACCGATCATCTTACATCGTCGCTCTGTACATATTCTTTATTCTCTTTAGTACAGAAAATAATATTTTAAAATAAAAACATAAAATTGGAAGTTGTGGAACTCGATAATTTATTTGATACAACATTACCAATGAAGACAGAGTGAGCTAGTCGCTTAGAACGGGGCCCTCACGGAAAGTGGGGCCCGGGGCTGCAGCCCCCCCTAGCCCCCCTTTAATCCGGGCCTGCATCTGCGCCATGCATATGGACGCCAGTTGATGCTGCGTTCTGCACAATGCACATCCCAGCAAACGAAATACGTCGTGTCGAGAGGGCAAGCGTGCATAAGGGGCTACCTGTAGACATCGCTACTATAAGTTATATGAAAATTTGTTTCCAGCATAGGAGGTGCATGGTCTGCGCATGTGCAACTGATTATCTGTGCGTTTGCGAAACTGATGCAATGGAGGTACACATTTGGAGCAAAGGGTTAGGCGAGAGTTAGGACAAGTTTGAAAACAGTAATCTAGAAAGTGCAGCCGTGTATCGTGAGAAAAGACAGACATCGGATTTGATTTGCTTTGCCATTTTGTTTCTTACTCATTAATAAAATTATACTTATCATTATATTAAAGTATCTGTGAATATTTTACAGTCTCTTTATACTTTCTATACACTCGAATCTAAAAGAAATGGAGAGTCATTTGTATTATACGCGGTTGTATTTTCGTGTACTAAGCATATCTTGGATCCAGTGTGACGAAACCTGTTTGAATCATCAGAAATCCGGTTTCAAAATTAAAAAAATTGGGCTCGTCCGGGATTTGAACCCGGGACCTCTCGCACCCTAAGCGAGAATCATACCCCTAGACCAACGAGCCACGTTGAAAAACGTTCCTTTCACTGCAAAGCGGATCATGGAAGATCAATAAACAACGTCTTGAAGGAAGGAAACGTCTATCGGTCGGTAACTTTCCAGACTTCTTCAACGGATTCGATAAAGTGATTCTGTTGATAATTATGTCTTCCATGCTTTGAATTTGAGAATCAAAAGTGTATATTCAATTTGTGGCACACATCTTGTGTAAAATGAATATTTCGTAATTTTAAAAAGATGCTTGAAATCTTCTATAGCTATATCTTATTGCCATAGGAATAAGAATATACACTATAGTAGTTCTTAAATAACATAAATATATGTTTATACTAACATATCGATGATTAAATGTTGTTTTCATTGTCATCAACATAGTAATGTTCAAAGTGAAAAAAGTTTGAAAGTTGGCTCGTTGGTCTAGGGGTATGATTCTCGCTTCGGGTGCGAGAGGTCCCGGGTTCAAATCCCGGACGAGCCCATGTTGGTTTATTTTTTTTTTTAATATTTTCTTCGTCTTTAATTTTTTTATTTCATAATAAAAATATTGAATGTTGTGGGATTTATTCTTGTCCCTCTTGCCATTTGAGACTAGTAAGAAAAGATTGTGTTGAAATGCGTTCACAACCATTTTCTTCTTAATACAGTCAGTTAATTAAACGTCATTGTTCTGTAAAGAGCACACTATTAACTTAGTTGACGCAATTGCAGTCCGTATAGACAAATTTGTTAAGTGAAACTTCTTTCGCCGCGGTAGCGTAAGTTTTTTCGTGTGTGACGGAAGTGTGAAACGCTTCCCCCACCAATAATCGCTATACCCTCCACTTCCGCTTACTCCTACCCTGCGAAGGCGAGAGCGTGTCAGAGGGACCGAAAGCGAGCGAGGAACGGTACGAGACAGACGACACGTTGATACTTTGTTTCGCTTTGTCTTTCAGGCGTCCGATAATCCTGATATTCCGTCCTTTGCGTGTGCGACGGAGTATCAGGCGCCCGAAAGACGGAGCGAGACAAAGTATAACGCGTCGCACAGTGGTTCTAAATCGTAAAAGGCGGCAAACTCCTCAAAACATATTTGAATTTATTCAGAAATCGGAGCCCGTGGGTTTTTGGGGTCACTGATTACGAATCTGAAATTCAAAATTTTTAAAACGACGCGTATACCAGAAACGTAACAAATTTGGTCTAAACTTGTTACCCTACAGTTTGCGACGTCGCTGATTACGAATCTGAAGTCAAAATTGCAAAAAACAAAATGACGGATCTAATGTGATGTCCCACTAAATTTTCCGCGGTATTATTCCAAAGTTTCCTCATAAATCTCAAATCCATAGCTACAAAGCAACATAGTCTAAATATAAACATTTATAAAAACCCCAGAAGTCCTATTGCGACGCATAATTCAGAAATAGCTCACACCTGACATTCCTGTAAACCATATAAATATGGAGGTTCGAACAGCCGCTCACTCTTCTACGGAAACAATCCTGCGAACCAACAAGTCTATTTAAATTTCTCTTCTGTGAACCTCTTTCTTCGACAGAACTCTTTCTTAAAGTATATCTATAAAGTGTTAATATTAAACTCAGTGCTCTACGGCAACTACCGTAAGCCATTATTATTACCTATTATTATTGTGCATATCATTTCCATACCATTTATTATTATTGTCTATCAACGCTTATTGCGTATTTATTATTATTCTTGTCTATTAACGCTTATTGCGTATATATAATTTTGTATTACTAACGTTAATGCTTACAGCGTTCATAGTGTATTATTTCATTAACGCTTATTTTGTTTAAATATCTTTGTCTTATAACCGCTTACTGCGATCATATTTCTTCATATTATTAACGATCATTATTAAAAGTATTTCATTCTATGACTTATATATTGTACCTCATGTCCATACATCTGTAGTTTATATCAAGAAACTTGTTACAACGTGACACTCGGTGACACTCGTCTTTGTTCTCCTTCCCTTTTATTAAAACATAACTTAGATTTATGATACATTGAGAAGGGAATTACAGAGGTAAATTCAAAGTTATTTTACTTTGTTTCTGTGGAAAGTTTATGTCTATAACACCTACTTTAATGGTAAACTGTTCCACATATGGATCTTTTCAGATAAACTTTCTCTGACACATTAAACATGCTCCCATTTTCAAGACATTAAGGAGCATGAAATTTCGTCAACTTTGACGACCTGTATCTAAATACCCAATCAATATATTTAAGAAATTCAAGCGGCATTTGATGCACTGATATATATACAACAAATCTGCTATAATAGCAAAAAGCTGCTATATATTTCGAAAATTGAATTTTGGCCAGCTTTTGGGACCACTGTGCGGCGTCTGTCTCGTACCGTTCCTCGCTCGCTTTCAGTCCCTCTGACTCGATCTCGTTTTATCTCATTCTCGCCTTCGACAAGGAAGAAGGGAGAAACTATCGCTAGGAATAGAAGGTACACCACCCTCTACGTTGAATGCTCACCGCCGCGCCGGTTCCGCGTCGCGAGCTTTCAGTGAAAAAAGTACTGTAGAGAGGACAAGCCGTATTATTGTATATAGCTCTATATATGCGAGGACTCTCCATCTACTTCTCCCTAATACGTCACGAATTCCCACTTCCAATAACTATTCCCCCTCTACTATTGCTTACTACGTCATGTGCTCGTTACTTTTGGCAAGCCTCCTCCTACACGTCACCCGTTTGCACAGATCAAGTACACGCAATCCAGTTGTACCGCCGCGTCGACAAGGGTACCCTTTACATTCTACAAGTACCGATTCATATTAAGAGGAAAAGTATACATAGGTAAATCACGGTATTTAATTGGTTTGGTGAAAAAAACGGAACATACAAAATTTGGTGCAATGTCTATTTAATGAACTTAGGAATATTTGTTTTATAATGAGAATGTCAATCAAATTCCTATAGATACCAATCGCAGATAGTCCCACTGCACAACATGAAGCACTTTTATGGCATGATGAAATGTATTTTTGTATTGCACCAGCAGAAGCAAATATACCACACAGTCTAATTTTCGATGAACATGCAAAGGAATAAAACTTATTCACATTAAGAAAAATTAACGGTTTTGATATTTAATAAGAAGTTTCGCTTCTAACGTGTGAGAGTTCCACGCATTGATTTTTTTACTTTATACTGAACATTTTTGTATGCTTTTCTTATGGGTCCTACATATTGAAGGTAGAAAATGAATCTTTAATGAGTTATTGAGTTTGTGTTTAAAGGTTTATCGTAGCACACTTTTGATTGAGAAATATTTTGTTACGACAGATAGTCTATATTTCTTTTATGATTTGAGCTATAAGAAAAATGCCTGTCGAAATGATAAGTAATGGTAAGAATATAAAGAATAATGAATTTAATGGATTAATTTATAGTTTGATCAATTTTGTATTATTTCACAATAAAGACATACATACTGAATTGGAAGAAAGTAAGAACCTACGCCAATGATTTGCGAAAAAACAGACGTAAAGTCTTAAGCCATACTTGTGATGTATAGGTAGTGCTTCGAACTCTGCAAATACTGTGTGAAAAATCGCTATGTAAGCAAGTTACACGATAATTAAATCACGCCGTGGCCTATTTCTACAATAAAAATATTTTGGTTAACCTTGTACTATGCAATTCTTCGAGAGATACAGATAATGTAGTTTATTCAATTAATTTGAAAATAAATGTGCCATTAAAGTTGAATAAATTAATCTGTTATATCTAATTTAAGATATTACTAATTATTTGACATATCTAATAATTAGAAATTTTTTAAATGTTTATAATTCAAAATAACTTAAGAAAGACTTGAGAGATCTCACGCTCTAGAAATAAAACTTATATCCATATCTGAGCTTAAATACAATAAAAAAAGCAAAATGAAAATTATACACTTTATTTCCGCAAAAAATAATTTTAAGATTCAGAGATTATTAAATTTGTTAGTAGTTATTATTCGATCAGTCCTTTTAAGAATATTTAAAGCATTGAACAATTAAGTTCTAAATTTTTCAATTTTCTAATAATTTTCAAATAATATTTCAAATAAATAGATCTTCGTACAATTATACTCCTTGGCAATTCCGAAGACAGGGAATTGAACAGTTATCTTATTAAATGTAAATTTTCTCTTTCAATTTTCTTTCTCAATTTTTTTCAAATAAATTGTTTACCCTGCTGCCTCAAACAATCTTTTTTTCGTCAATCGAAGAGACAGGAAGTATCTGGTCTAACGGAAAACGAATTGCAGGTAGCAATTGGTATTACCACGATCGCTACGATCTATCAAGGTTGTCCGCGACAACAATGAAAATCAGAGAAGAAAGAAGCGTGTACAGAAGTGCCAGCCATTTTACATTCGATGGATGAAAAACAGCCTCGGTCAGCCGAGGATATATAAAGGGGATGGTTCTGCTATCATTCGCAGTGGAATACGTTCTCTTCGCTGATTGAAGGTGTCCATTCAAAAAATTGCAATTCCTTGTCGTGCTTTTTTCGGCAGGATACGTTTCCAGGCAAGTAGATTAATTACAAATCTGACTGATGGCAGCCGAATATTTTGTACATTTTTGAGAAAAGAAGTTAGACCATTCGTATTAATTAATTCATATCGTATACACACTAATTTCAGGCATTAGTACGTTCTTTGAAAATTTAGAAATATTATTGATAATAAATGAATTCACTAGTTATTTGCTCAGCTACATGATTGAGTTTAAATATTTTAATAGCTTTCATAAATTGATATTTGTATATTTAGTTAGCAATTCATTCATTTATTGAGTAATGGTTGCTGATTGATTTGTTAATTAGACTACTCATATTGTAAGCATTTAACTTTCTGACATGAAGTTTCTAAAATGTAACTGCGAAATTGTTTTCTCCACAATGGCATGTTTGCGATTATGGAAACCTTGTTTAATATTTCGAATATTTATTAGAACATTGTATTTAATTGTAACGTGATCATGAATCTGCATGTGATGGACATTTAATTATAGAAATATGTATCTACACATGATATTCCAAATCAAATGCAAATGTTTTTATAAACATGTTTTTATATTCAATTTTATATGCAGTTCCCAATTTCATAGAAACTTGATATTTCTTTGAAGAGAAATAAGTATTCACAAAATTTTAATCAGTGAAATTCAGTTTAGATACAAGTAAATAATTTTTTATAAATCGATGAAATAAAGGAACGAAAGGATGACACAGAAATTAAGGAAATTTCGTAACTCCACTTGTGCCCGTTATACTTTTTCCCTGATTGAAATACATATTTTCCTACGAAGAAGTGAAGGCCGTTATGCACGAACGCATCGATTTTATACTCTTCCGGGTGTTCGAGATTAGTTCAAGGACCTTCTTTCTGCATATTACATTTTTGCTACAGATTTCATTTTTTGTGTGTTATGTGGACAGTTTCAAATATTCTTTTCTATCATTAGAATAAATGAACTAGGGCAAATTTCCATTTCTGTACACAACATACATATAATTCAGTATTTCCATTTTCTATGTACCTGTACAACGTTAGTAAAAATTTATTCACACCTCCCCGTAAGCCTTAAATCATAAAAATAAAAATTTGATTCAAGAGTTACTTTTTTTCTATTCTTCTATTCGAATTTGCCGTAAACAAGATCTTTGAACATCACCAAGAGTCAATGCCCTATTACACCTTCATTGTATTTTATTTATACAAGTTTTCACACGATTACACTCAACGTAGATCACTTTATAATTTTCAAAAATCTACGTTCTTTAAACGCGAGCAAACATGATGAGCCTTCTAACATTCAACATCAGATGGTTCTTCGAATTGCTCCTATTATACAATGCTGTTAGTGAACGGTGTGTTTGCCCGTGCTTTGAGAACGACATTCGAGAAAAACGCTCCTCGAAATAGGATCTTTTCTTTTGCGCCGCAGACGGATCAATTTTTTTTTGTATAATTATGGAGAAAGCGGGAGAAAGTTTTCTATGTATCACGGCATACAATTTTACCAGTCACGTTCCAAGCAAACTCATTTCTTCGTGGACCGTTCTCGGCTCGACACGTGCGTCATAGTTTTCGGATCCACTCCGATCGTGCATCGTTCTCGATCGATTTCCCGTCAAGTTCCATGATTGGTCATTCTGTAGTGTTACCGATTTGAACACGAGCTCGAAGTACGTTGCTGTATTCGGCGCTAATTTTACGCGAAAGCAACGTCGTGTGAATACTCTCGAACTATTGGGAATCGTTTTATTTTAAATACGAAAGAACGAAGCTTTCGTCAAAATGTTTCGTTAAAGTGTTTGTATTGACGTGCTGGAAAGGTGCGTTTTGTTATTAGTGAACTATACATCTGATAATTTCGATTTTTGAGCGCAGGCGTTTATATTTGAATTGATGAATGTTTTTGCATTTACAGTTTTACAGTTTTTTATTATTCAGTTCTTTCAGTGATACACAAACTTATTTAATTCCATGTTTATAGGAGTATTAAAAAATGTTCTTCGTAATGGTAATAAAACGTTATGAATGTAATTTTTAAGGAGAAAAACATTAAATCCACGTGGTTATATTAAACTATTAATGTATCGATTTTATGCTCAACGGTGCAAGTAGTTCATAATTTTATTTATTTATAGGATACGATTTAGATGCCCCAGACTATTGAGACAGTGTTGTGTTATCAATTATAATTTGAGAAAATCATATTGACTAATAAATTCAAGCTATTTTGGTTTTATAATGAGTATAAACATATTTACTGTATATTATTTTCTTCTGGACCGATTTCATAGGACTCAATTCACATTCTTGTGCCAAATGCACATTTCAATATGTACAACGAGCAATTCATCATTTAATGTTAAAGTTATAGAAAGACCTAAATAGTGATATTGCTTTGATACCGTTTTGTTCACGTAACTTCTTGCTTTTGTCGTGCAGGATTAGTTAACCAAAGGATTCGCATTCGAAGATATTTCGTTTAGCGATGGACACCGAAGAATTTGTCGATTTTGGCAAGGCAGCTATCGATTTCATCGCGAACTACACAGAGAGCTTAAGAAACAAGAACGTCCTTCCAGACGTCGATCCTGGATATCTCAGTCAATTCTTACCCGAAGAAGCACCGCAAAAAGCGGAAACGTGGCAAGAAGTACTGAAAGATGTCGAGCGACATATCATACCAGGGGTATCAATTTTTAAAATTTTTAATTTGGCCTCGTTACTAATTAATTGACACTTCGTTTAGATACATTATGTAAATTTCCATCGTGGCACCACGAGATTATAGAATCTTTTGTCAAGGAACCTTTCTGTTTTTTATCCTCACGAATTTATACAACCATAAAGCATTAATAACGAAATGTATAAACTCTGTCAATAATACCTACTCTTTTAAATATTTCTCTTCTCCTTTGTATCATATTACATATTTCTATTATTTGCTGACCATGTTGTTTTTGCTATTATTTAAAAAATAAACGTTTTTGTAAATTTAGTATGATTTTGTTGTACAAGGTAAATATCGATAGGATCTTCTATCAATACAGAATAAAGGTGATTATGTAATATGAATTATAGAGAAAATTCGATTCCTTAGTTTTTAAAGTGAATTCCATTTCATGTACTATACGAATGTTTATAAAAAAATTTCTTGAAAAATGCTCTTTCTTAAATTCACCGTCGTAACTGGGGATAATTTCCTTCAATACATACGAATTCACTAATTAGTACTTAATTAATTATTTACTATTATTTGACTGGATTGATTGTCATATTTTTAGATAACCCATTGGAACTCGCCCCATTTCCACGCGTTCTATCCAACAGCAAACTCTTACCCCGCGATTGTGGGCGACATTTTGAGCACCGGTATCGGCTGTATTGGATTTTCATGGCTAGCTTCACCTGCGTGCACTGAACTTGAAGTCATTACGATGAACTGGCTTGGAAAATTAATTGGATTACCGCAGGAGTTTTTAAATTGCAGTGACGGACCAGGCGGAGGCGTTATACAGGTAGGTAGAAGAAGAACATAACAATTATAATAGAAAATGGCACTAAGGTCTTAACAACAGAGGAGCAGTATTGGAAAATTTCGTTCCATAAGAGTATCTAGTAATTTCAAATTTACTACAATTATTCTTTCATTGTTATTTGTTTTTACTTAAGACGAAATTGTAAACAAAATGTCACAAGGAACAAGGAATCAAACACAGCTTCGTGAGAAATATATACATTCTTAAAGCCTTGATTATTTGAATGGGAAAGTGTATTTAATTTAAAGTGTACTTTATGTTTCATACTAATTTAAATTAGTATTATTTGGCAAAATTTAATTGATGTTATGAGTGACACGTTTTTATGACGTGGAGTCAAGCAATGAATGATTTATAAAATGAACAGAGAAAAATAGTATAAATAAAATTTTCTTTTTTAATTTTTGTTTCATTCTGTATTATGTATTTGCAAGATTCGATATCTGTTAAGCCAGTACTTTCTTTTAGGATATCTTGAAGTGACATATACGGTAGAATGACTACTTTTTCTAGAATCAGCTCTTGTGAAAATATAAAGCATTTATATTTATTAACACTTCGTCTATAATATAGTGACATTTTATATTTCCGTGTGGCAAAGTATTTTTAACTATTTAAACAAGTGTAAGTCTGAAATTTCTTATTATTACGGAATTATCTCTGTGTCCTGATGAACCGGTGCACGTTAATGCACCAGGTTCTCACTAGAGGGAGAAATTTCTCGCTTTTGAAAGAGAGCCCCAGGTAGCATAACTATCAATGTAACGGTGGAACGGGTACTCTGGTTTCCCTTCAAATCACGTATAAATCTTTCGCCTTTTACTAAAGATTTCCGTGGAGGGGAGCAATTGATGAGTCTATAAGACAATTTTTTCTGAACCCAACGCAAGTTGGGTCGTTAAATATCTCAAGCAGAATTTCCAGATACTATATTGACTATTTTAACGTTGACAATAGTGTCGAATGGAGTCCAAGGGCCAAACAGGAATACTCGACTATGTTATTTAACATACTTTTCGTGTTAATAACTATAAACATTTAAGTTTTGTTATGTGTTTACACAATACAAACTAGGTGCTGCTGGATTTAACATTGAATGTGTTAATAAGAGCAAATTTTGTAATTAAGTTACCAAAAAATTTTCACAAATGTTTGTTATTCAATGAATTGTTAATTGTGGAAACGAAAAAAAGAATAAAAAAGAGTAGGGCTCGTCCGGGATTTGAACCCGGGACCTCTCGCACCCTAAGCGAGAATCATACCCCTAGACCAACGAGCCGCTATATCTATCAACTCATTTTGTCATTTGACAAATCACTGGATTTCATATTTGATGTAAAATCATGTTTAGTTAGAATTATATAAATATACTACTTCATTTCTATCGTTTTATGGTATCTTAAATTGTTGTGTATTGCCATATAACGATACTACGGTATTTAGTTACTCTTTACATTGAAATTACTTATCACAGAGTATTAAGTGATTAAAATGTATATTTGAATATGAATTATTATATAATAGCAATAGTTTTTGAAAATGTGGCATTAATATGAAAGTTTGCCACCTTTAACTTTCGTATTTATCAGCCATGTTTCTTATTGAACCCTTTCCATTTTGGTGTACTCGAGGCACAAAGGTATATGTTGTGTCTCTAAATATTACGGTTGCAAAATGTCTGTTGCTATCATGAAATATTCAAAATGTCTTTAGATAAGAGCAAATTTTGAATATGAATGTGTACAGATGCGTTGAAGTAAATTGCACTAACGTACAGCAGGAATATTATAGAACTTTTTGGTTCATATATTTTTCATTTGTTTAGGGATCAGCTAGTGAGGCTACCTTAGTGTGTTTGTTAGCAGCAAAGGAACAAACAACGCGTCGCATGCAACGTCTTCATCCGGATTGGGACGAGGGTATTATCAAGTCTAAACTAATTGCCTATACATCTGGTAATTATGCTATATTCTCTATGTTCATCGAACAATATTTGTTTAACTTTTCTCTTGAAGTACTTGACAAATTCTTCGATCGCCTCCGAATATTCATTTACATCTCATTAGCTAGAGTTTAGACTATTAAACTTCATTTCCTATAGGTACATACATTCCACGTTAATTTCATTAATTTCATCTAATGTCATTAAATTAATTACGTTGTTCACGTAGAATTAGGTAGAGATTAAGTCACCATTTTCATGGTTTCGAATTTGTTGGAAAAATACAGACCATCAAAGTTTACAATTTTTTGCCATTTTCGTGACAACAGGCTCTTATATGCGTATTTTTATCTCCAACATTAACAATCTTTCAGAGTTTGCTTTTCTTTCATTTTAACCGAAAAGGATTAGCCATCGTGATTTAATTTTTTCAGACCAAAAACACGTCTCGGCCTGTATTTTTTAAACAAATTTGAAACCAGCAAAATGGTGACGTAATCTCTTCTTAATATTACGTGAACTACATCATATTTCAATTTCACCATAACGCTTTTTATTAAGTATTTCTAACTCTGTTTCATAGATCAATCGAATTCATCGGTAGAAAAGGCAGGAATGTTAGCGTCAATACCCATGAAACTTCTAACTACCGACGACAAATGCGAACTGCGCGGTGAAACGTTACTGAAAGCAATTAAGGAGGACTTGGAGAAAGGTTTGATACCGTGCTGTGTCGTGGCTACTTTGGGGACTACTGGGACGTGTGCCTTCGACAACCTTGAAGAATTAGGGCCCATTTGCAACGAATGTAGCATATGGCTGCACATAGATGCTGCTTACGCAGGTTTATCATTTTTCTCGTCCAATACTATCTTGAAAACGAAAGTGCATTGTTTAATTTGAATTAATTGGCGAAATAAACATTCATTAATTGCTATTTGTTAAATATTCTGCGAACAACTTATATTAATTTATCCACAAGTAATTGTACAAAGTTTAACAAACAAGCATCGAAATTGAGAAATTACTTTAAGTTCTCATTTCATGTTTCTGCAAATTACAATGTTTGGGAAAAGAAATCGATTCGGTTTGTACGAAACGATGTTATACATATATTTATTTACATATTTATTTTTACAGGCGCAGCTTTCGTCTGCCCAGAATATCGGCATTTAATGGCTGGCGTTCAATATGCTGACTCCTTCGATATCAATCCACATAAATGGCTGCTCGTTAATTTTGACTGCTCTGCGCTTTGGTGCGTACACTTTTGCTTTGCAATATTATACTACTGCATCGTTGCAGACATTTTTAGGGATTCCTCATTCATTGAAATTTTAATGATCAATAATTTCTTATTAACTTCTATAATATATACATATGTATGCAGCACTAGAAATATTTATTGCATCGCCATAATTGATAAAATTTCCAATAACTTATTTTATTGGATATTTTCATTAATTTATAAATTAAACAAATTAATTTATAAATTCAGTTCCACCACTGTTGCTGGTATTAAAATTACCTTTATTTAACTAAATCAAACTTTCATTTGTTTTTAAATTTAATTTTTTCGTTTTTAAATGCAAATATATTTTCTAATTGTTTTTGTGAAACTTATCTAAATTTGAAAATAAATAGCAATTTGGGGGAATTAGATCCAATATATAGCCCAATAAAAAATAGTTCAATTATTTCCACTTTTTAGAGATACATATTCGTGATATATTTGTGGAAATAATTTCATCAGGCTCTAAAAGAAAATGTGGTACAATAATTTTATACACTGTCTGATTTTAGGGTGAAAGATTCTAGACGACTTATCGAAACATTTAGCATAGACAGAATTTACTTGTCGCACGACAAACAAGGCCTTGCTCCAGATTATAGGGTAAATTGTTCCAAAGGGTTATCTAGCCCGTCTATTGTAATTAAATTAAAAATAATTTTAAAAATGATTTATTGTTGGAAATTATTCAAATTACTTTTCTATTATACTGCATATTTTTTACATATTTATGGAAAAGAGGAAAAGTGAATGTTTCTAAAAACTCTTTTTTAGAATTGGCAAATTCCTCTGGGCCGTCGTTTTCGTTCTCTAAAAATTTGGTTCGTATTACGTCTTTATGGAGTGGAAGGTCTACAACAACACATAAGGCGTACCATCAAACTGGCGCAAATATTTGAGAAATACGTTAAGTCCGACAACAGGTTTGAATTGGTGATAGAGAGGTCTATGGGTCTAATTTGTTTCAGAATGAAGGTGTGTAAAGAAATTGGAGGAACTGTTATGAATTTTAAAATAAGAAACGAAATCAGGAACTTTGGTGAAAATTAACATTTTTTAAAACAAATACTATGCCGTAATTGTTGAATCAAATGCATTTTAAACATGTATTACCAAAGAATTGAATAATTCTGTGAATTTGTGGAGCTAAATAAAAAGTTTAAAAAATTTTAATACCACAGAGTATCAATGCTTGTAAAAAGCAATTAAGTCCAATATTGATTTACCGATTTTAGGGTGACGATGAATTAACCAAGGAGCTGCTCAGCCGCCTGACAGACGAGAAGAAGATCTACATCGTCGCAGCAACTTATCGCGGAAAATTGATCGCCCGATTCGTGGTGTGCAGTCGTTTAACTCAAGAAGAAGACATCGCATTCGCATGGAACGAGATCACGAAACAGGCGACGGAAGTTTTGCGATCGCAAGCTCCCCCATTGCAGGAAGATTTGCGCGAGTCTTTTGTGAAATCTCCAGGCGACATAGCAACGAGGATAGAAAGCTTGAACCTCGAATCAAAAACGCAAAAGATATCGTAAAATTCATTTGTGGCCTTAAATTATTAATTAGGGAATAGTCAAATAATGTCTGATCCTTTTCGGTTTGCATGTTCAAAGAGTTTCAATAGCAACGATTCTTAATAATATATGAAGAAAAATTTGCAAGAAAATGAAGCTCGATAAATTGTAGCTAAAAGTTTTGACAATGTTTAAATCGATTCTGTGGTGCAAAATTTGAAAAAGTGATGAAAATTTGCTAAGGAAATACTCTCTAATACTAAATAATTTGAGTTTAAAATAATAGTTCGATGGTATCATGTAAGTGGCCATATTGCACAAAATTTGAGTGGGAAAGGCGGGAACTCTGTGTGATTTAATTGTAAGAATGTATTTCTTTTCGAATAATATTTATAATCGACATTACTTGTGTTCATTCTTTACTATTTTCACTCACGTCTCAATCCTGCTGAGTCATGCCCCTCAAATGAAGACCTAAAGTACGTTTACTTAATTTCTAAAAGGGAAAGAAGACGGTACTGAACAAATTACAACTTTTAGTAACCCACGTTATTGTTTAAAACAATGTTGCTCCTATTGTATTACTGTAGAGTTGACTTTCACAGTTCACTTTTTTAGGGTTTATAGTCTAAAGTGATACAATCGAAAAAGAGAATTGTTTTAAAAATTTTCTTGAGTTACGGACCACTATAATCCTTAACAATTTCATATTCTTTTTCCCGTCCCTAATTAACAAAACTGAACGTCAAAAGTTCATTAAATATTAACAGCACAATAATTAATATATGGTGAACAGTTTTGATTAATTGCGAAAATTGAGTGGTTTGACTAGTAATCACGACCTCCACAAACATGACTCATGTATGAAAGAAGCTAATTCCCTTTAATTCACGAAAAAAGTTCTCACGCAAAGATTGTGAAATCAACATTGTTAATTCCAATTGTAATCTCGTTCTCCGTTCGAACACTGATTCCTCTGTCACTTTTTACACTTGGCATTCCTTTATTGGCCACAAATCAATTCAGTGCTCAGATTTTCAGCTTCGGTTTTAAGGAATTAGCGGGCGTTGTATAAGAAAAAACTATGAGGTCGATTTAAAACAAAATGTTTCATATTCTCGGCATCTACTCAGATTTACTCAGGTTATCAAGGAGGCGTCGAATAACCGTTACCGCTTATACCGTGAGCTGAGGTTTGATATAATTTTATTCTTAAACCTACTATATCAAAAGCTTTCGCCGTATTAATCTTGCGACGAAGTCTTGATCACGGAGCAAGTTGCATCCTCTACTAGTCTACGAGGTTAGTTTACTATTCTATCACAGTTCCCACACATACTAACGCAATTTCAACATGGTTGCTACCTCGATTCCAAACCGTTTCTCAACATTATTCCTACCCTAGTCCCACAAATTATTCCTATCATCGACGAAGTTGTCTATGTTCCTACATCCTTTCTACGTGCAAAGTTGATTTCACAATTTTTGCATGTAACCTGTTTTAATTTTTTTTCGATTCTAAATACATGAAGTAAAGGTTAAATTGGAAAGATAATTTAATTCTTTATTCGTTCTACATGAAATTATGTTGTAACACCCATCGTATTTTCTATAATACACAAGTCAGGTTATTCAAAATATTTTTCTTTATGTTATAGATAAAACTTGGGAATATTTCTCCGTCTACAGGAACTTGCAGTGGGACAAATGATGGAAAGCTGTTCACCTCAACAATGAACATAAGAAGACAGTGATTTTATATATACAGTGAAGTGATTATATAGACTAAGAGTGAAAATATATTTATTATTTATATATTTACATAAATAATTATTTGTACATGATTGTATCACTTTTTTGTAATATTTTGAACATGCTTTAAAGAAAATAAAGAGAAAAATACTATACAAAACTGTGTTATCATTGAAAAAACCTTCTTCCTGCGAAAAATGCACAAAGTTGCAAAGCTTGACTTCAAACGAGAACGCACAAAGTTGCAAACCGAAATTTGGCTTCTCGTGAAAAAAGCACAAAGTTGCAAAGGACAAAATTTTTGCAACAATGTTGGATATGAAAATAGCCTGTTCGCGAGAAAAAAACCCGGTTTGCAACTTTGTTACATTTTCGCGGGGCGTCCAAATCCGGTGAAATCGGAATAGTCTGAAGATATTGGAAGATTTTGGCGTTCAACAAAGTTGCTAACCGGAATCTGACTCCCCGCGAAATCTCAACAAAGTTGCAAACCAAGTTTTTTTCTTGCGAACAGGCGATTTTCATTTCTAACATTGTTGCAAAAATTTTGACCCTTGCAACTTTGTTACATTTTCGTGGGGCGTCCAAATCCGGTGAAATCGGAATAGTCTGAAGATGATATTGGAAGATTTTGGCGTTCAACAAAGTTGCTAACCGGAATCTGACTCCCCGCGAAATCTCAACAAAGTTGCAAACCGAGTTTTTTTCTTGCTAACAGGCAATTTTCATTTCCAACATTGTTGCAAAAATTTTGACCCTTGCAACTTTGTTACATTTTCGCGGGGCGTCCAAATCCGTTGAAATCGGAATAGCCTGAACTTGATATTGGAAGATTTTGGCGTTCAACAAAGTTGCTAACCGGAATCTGACTCCCCGCGAAATCTCAACAAAGTTGCAAACCGAGTTTTTTTCTTGCTAACAGGCAATTTTCATTTCCAACATTGTTGCAAAAATTTTGACCCTTGCAACTTTGTTACATTTTCGCGGGGCGTCCAAATCCGTTGAAATCGGAATAGCCTGAACTTGATATTGGAAGATTTTGGCGTTCAACAAAGTTGCTAACCGGAATCTGACTCCCCGCGAAATCTCAACAAAGTTGCAAACCGAGTTTTTTTCTTGCTAACAGGCAATTTTCATTTCCAACATTGTTGCAAAAATTTTGACCCTTGCAACTTTGTTACATTTTCGCGGGGCGTCCAAATCCGTTGAAATCGGAATAGCCTGAACTTGATATTGGAAGATTTTGGCGTTCAACAAAGTTGCTAACCGGAATCTGACTCCCCGCGAAATCTCAACAAAGTTGCAAACCGAGTTTTTTTCTTGCGAACAGGCGATTTTCATTTCTAACATTGTTGCAAAAATTTTGACCCTTGCAACTTTGTTACATTTTCGCGGGGCGTCCAAATAGCTTACCTAAATACTTACCATATTTTGCATGATCATAAGGCGATTGCTTCTTAAGACTAGAGCAATGTAGAAGTAGTAGGACGTGATGTGTTGAAGTCAATCAAGTTTGAAAGTAGGGAATGGTATGTTTAAAACAGTGCGTTAATGTAAAGATTTTTAAAAGCAGCTCAGTGTGGAAGGATCATTTTAGGTGTTCTTTTTATCATGTGTTTTATATATGACTTGGAATCGGAAGGAGTGGAAGGAAGGCTCGTTAAATAATAATAGTCTTTTATCACTTAACTGCATTTTATTGTAATAAGTGAAATGCGATACAATCAAATCTTACAAATGCGTTCGTAATATAGTAGATGCACGTGGTATGTACTTCATAATTCAGGTAGATCCGAAATGTAGCAAGTGATGCCTTTTAACGCCTTTTATTCTTCCAAACCCATGTTTCGGGCCAGATTGTGTCGATATACAGCGCGCGGCATTACTCGTGTCTACTGGTTACCCCTGTAACAAAGTAAAGAAGAATGTAAACTATTGTAAATAAAAAAGGGAGGGAAGTTGTACCGTAGCATTGAGACTCCCCGCTTGTTTCGCAAATTGCATCATTTTCCACAACGTTTTTCACTCGTTTAGCTCCTTGAATTCTGTGTTCCTGATCCCGAAGCAAAAAGTATCAAGCGTTCACAATCAAAGTTGGTGGCCCAATAATTGAACGATCTCCTCTTCTTTCTGTGTTTCTGTTAACTCGAGCGTATTTCCTGATCCGAACAATCTCGGCGTTTTAGTTTACAGTTGAGAATACCTATGGCAGACTCGAAAGAGCTTGTGGCATTTCCAGATTGAATCCGTAAGATTTTTTATCTGTAATTTCAGATACGAACCTTCCGGGTTTATACAAATGGCAATTCCTGATAGAAACTGATAAATTTTTTACCTGAAAAATCCGGTTTCACCCATCGATCTGGATATCCGCATTGAATCGGATTCATTTTTGAACTGCCAAAAATTACTGCTTGAAAATTCATCGAGTTCAAAATTCAATGCGGTTCTAACTGACAGTTCCAGCAGGGTGGTACATCAGCATAGAAATGTATTGACAACGACAAAATTAATCAAACGATTATGAAACTATTGTAATGAAAATGGCTACATTATTACAGAAATTAATTGTAAAAATACAGCAGCTCCACAACTGGTATCAATATTTAATGAAAAATATAAATTACTTATATAGTGTTATATTTCATAAAGGTCTTCATCCTGAGAACGGTTTATATTCTTGTACACTTTTTTTGCAACGTCAAAAATGAAAAGAAATCATACTTTCTAAACGATTTTTTAGCTTCGATCCTCTGTTTGCTTGTTGTATGCTTGCTTCATATCTGAAAACTCGAATTTAACCCAAAACTTGGCAGGTTATGATTAAGTGACAGCCAAGTGACATTTATTGCATAAATTCTGCTACAGTGGGTCCAGGGAGCCACTTTAAATTCTGCTTTCGAATGGCGACACCTACTGGCGTCAAGTGGAGGAGGAAAACGCGACGTCACGAAAACTCTTAATCCCAAAAGTATCATTATGATAACTATTAATTCAGAATAATTCTTTTATCTTTTAGACAAACAGCTTGATACATTAAGTAAAATGACAAATGGGTTCGAAAAAAAAAAGAATTATTCGCTTAAACATGTTAAAACACCGGGACTATGTCATAAAATAAGAGAATAAGGCCAAAATATTTGGGGGGACCTGTCAATTCCACTATCATTCGTGTATAGAGACATGGTCGCTCGGTGTGCCTATGGGTAAAGGGGTTTAGCTTTCAGACGCGACCGCGTCTGTTGATCCAATGACAAGCAGAAAAGTTGCTTGTAGTCGGCTATGACACGTTCTTTCAGCAACAACAGAACGTCATGACGGCAATGGTCGTTTGTTTGCGCGTGTGACATGCTCCCCTCATAGCAACGTTCGCCAATAGGGGACCCTCCTTAACTAAAATCAAAATTTCTACCAAGAGTAGCCATCAACGTCTTCATGAACAAATTCATCAGTTCCGCCGGTTTACGTCGAATGAAATGCTACTTACGAGGACCAGACTACCACGTCAGAGAGTCCAAACAGTTTTAATAAGGTAGATCAAGAAAATTGGAGCCATATCGTGACATTTAGGTTTCGAACGTTTGTTTCTACGTTACATGTTCTCTCTAATACGAGTTGCAAGTAGACAAACTAATATAGTACTATTTTATTTATAAAATACACGCTGCAACATGTTCTGTCATGTATATAAGTTTGTGAGGTTGGAATGCACGTTTGATGACTCCATCTACTGTGTCCGCGTCAGACTTAGGGATTGGAAGGACCACTTCATTATTTTGGCATTCAATTTTAAATTTTGGTTTTCCTCATACAGTCAAATCTCTCATTTTCTTGCAAAATTTTTCTTCATATATTATTAAGGATCGGTGTCCGTATAATAATTTTATTTTGATTATGTGAGGATGTTTAGTAGGAACTGTTAGACTTACGTTCGAGAGTCAGAAATACTATATTTATTGGGCGAGTTACAATGGTATTAAATCGTCTATGAAGATTTTATTTGCATGTATATTTAAATGTTTTATATTTACTGAAAAATTATTATGTTTTATTCTGTTACCTTCATACCGTTTGCGAATTACTGTTTCATAACAAATAATGCAACTGACATCGGATAACTGTTCAATTGAAACGTAGTGATGAGAAATATTTAAAATTGTTACATTTTTTAAAACTAGGAAGAAGCAAAATTATATTTGGTGTGTTTGCACATTCATATTGTTTCAAATATAGCTCCGGCTTATTTTATGTTTCTATCTTGTTACTGTTTAAAATATCATTTCATACGACAATACTTTATTTTCGAATATTTCGTGTTTTGAGTTCTGGTAAATGCATCACGCATTAAAACATTTAATGTAACTTGTCGTCGAATTTTGTAAAAACTGTTCATGGAAGAACTTACAAAAGTAAAATCAAATAATTTGCCGAAAAAGAAAAGTTTACATGTATTATATATCACAGAATAAAAAGGAATAATTCACACAAAAAGTAAAAAAATACACTAAGTATTATTTCATCGTCATATCGCGAAAATTAAAATTTAGGATATTCAAAACGACCTTTCGTCCTTAACCCTTCGTTTACACTCTGAGTGTGAGCCACCCATAAGCTGACTTTGACGCTCTGTACCTTTTTCAATACGTAGAATATCTCTGTTTTTTCAATTACCGAAATAACCTACCTTCTATGTGCAAAATGAATGAAATGAAGCATTTTTCCAAAGCGGACATACAAACTATTTTTCTCTCTGAAAATATTATATCTGAAAAAGAACGCTGTAGATTTTCAACATTGAAATTTATAAGAGTTACAATTTAAAAATTTTTTTTCGTATATTCTCGACAAATAGTAATCTCGATATTTTTGCATAAACTGTGATAAAATTTCAATAAAAAAACTATTGAAATACATTCTAGAGACCTTAAAATTGACCTACGATTTTATTCATAACGATTGGATTCTTTGGATGAGAATGGCATTCGTTTAAAAATTGCTTAGAGTGTGAGCCAACCAGTATGTCAAAGTTGATCGAAAAGTAGGCGTGTCAACGAAGGGTTAAAACTGTTCATTCTGAATTGTATAAAGATTCGGAGGTACCTGGAAAATTGTCAAAAATTCTGTATTGCGTTACGACAAAGTTGTGAAAGGGACATGTGCACAATGCTAATTCGCATCGTCCATGTCAAATAGAATTTTTTCATCGGATAAATGTGGAGGTGGAGAAAAGAAGAATATACCACCATGCGCAAAACTGGCCAAATTCGAGTCCTGCCAGCTGGACCCATGCATGCTGGATCCATGCAAGCCCGAACCAACGGTGGTGATCATCGGTGCCGGAATGGCAGGGCTTTCGGCGGCTCATCGATTGGCCCAATGTGGTCTTCAGAATTTCACGATATTAGAGGCAACGGATAGGTATGCCTTATGTTTTACCACAAATCCAATAAAACTTAGTAAAACTCTAGTGCATAAGCCTGCCTCAAGGCGGGCACCTGTTCAATCCAAGGGTTGGAAATTCTCATTTGCCAGTTCAAAAATAGTGCCACAGGACACATATTGGTCTATGAAACAAGTCAATCTGAGTTTTCAATTTGACAGAAATCTAGTTTGAAATGCATTTTTGAGCTACGCACGCTGCAAAAATGATTATTATTATTATTATTATTTCCTCCAGATTGAAAACTGACATCGGATTCGGTCTTTTCATCCCCAAATGAGAGTAGTCTAATTTTTCCAACTGAATTAAAAATCTATGCACTAGAGGGTTAAAGCACTACAATTATGTATATTAAAATTGTTAGTTCATTTCAAATTTTGGATACCATTAAATGTAAATATTGAGAGTAACAGAGTCCAGTGGTTTTACAAATCAAATTCTTACATTAATCCAGCAATACGCATATATTCGAAACGCATACAACGAACTTTCGAAAAGGGAACGTTACGAGTGGGTAACTTATTTCACATTTTCGAGATACTCTCATGCAAAGAATTTCTCTTTGTCGTGGAATCTCATCTATCATGATAAAAATGATGAAATGTTTCTCCAGTGTGCCTTCCCCCGGGTCGTTATAATTACGTCATGCATTACAGATTGAAAAATGAATTACGAGGTATCGATAACGAACCCTCTTTGCAGACCAGGAGGCCGAATTCATTCGTGCTGGCTGGGCGACGTGGTGGCGGAAATGGGTGCCACGTGGATCGAGGGGGGGTGCGTGGCGAACCCTGTTTTCACCCTGGCTGCTCAAGAGGGTCTTCTGAAGCCACCTATCCTCAGGCCTGATCCAAGTCGCGGGCTCTTTTGCACCAGCGACGGTCGGGCTATCGATCTTCCCGTCAGCATCACGGCTTATCACACCTTCCGGCAAATCGAGCAACAGGCGGCAACCCTTTTCTCCCTAGGTTGTGGCCGCACCCACGGTACGTTGCTGAATTTCATGGGCGTCAGAATTCAGCAGGAGCTCCACAATTTCCCGGAGGAGCAACGGTACAGTTGTCCAGGTCAACTGAAAATTTTATCAGCAGTGATGTAAAAGTACATAGTTGTAAAATCCATCGTTGACGTTCAACTTCTGTGCTCCATATTAATCAATATTTTACGATGTTGTTAGTTCTTTAACCCCACAGTCCACACGAAAATTAAAATTATCTCCCAATCTAGGAATGCATGGATATTTTGAGAGAAAAATATTTTTAGACTGTTGCGCTCAATCTTTATTAAGGAAAATATTTATAACAAAATTAAATACTGACTCTTTTAATATTATGGGAACAGGTTTAAAGAAAGCTACATTAAAATGGTATCATTTATGTAAAAGGTTCCTTTTTTATATTCATTTAACAGTTTACTTGGACCTGGCAGGCCCGGCGTGTGCACTGTAGGGTTAAAGTTTTGTACATCCCAACATTTTACTTCGTCTTACGTTTGGCGGGGATTTTTATTTGCTCAGAGGCATTGAGTTTAGTATAAAGGGTAAAGAAAATGGTGGTAGCTGGGGATATAGTCTACATGAATCTTCCTTTTTTTATTAGAAACTTGAAATTGTGTATATAAAATTTCTAATATTTAACGTTGCGCAAGTAATCTCTGGATTATACTTTGTGGGTATTATTTATGTCAATCTGTTTACGGGTAGTCATTGTTGTGTTAACTGGGGTAGTTTGAATTGAGTTGCGGGACTTAATTAGGACAAAAAATTTGCAATAAGTTTCAATCTAGAAGCGATTAACTGTGACGTAATCTTCTACAAACAGAGAAGAGTAAGTGATATCTTGGAAATGGTAGGCATGCAACTATGTATTTTTCGGAAACATAGTGCAAATTCAGAGGTACAACCAGGAACATATTAATCTTTGAGACTTTATGTACCACCTAGTTGCCAGTCATTTTCGTAGTTAATGTTATTTTTCTTTTTAATACAAAGTTATCGTTACTTTATTTTTTGTTTCATTATAGTCGTAGATTTAAGTGATATTAAACAAATTAATTACACAGAACAATAGCGGATGACAACAAATATTCTCAGAAATTGAATAATCTTACAAAAAAGATACTGCAGGAATGATAATTATTTTGAAAGCTATTTTGTAATTTTTAATCTTTTGGTGGATTAAAGAGTGAACAATATGACTTGATTGAAGACATTTTAAACGCAAATATACTGTATACTTAAAATTGCAACCTAAATGAATACGTTTCCGAGTGGGCAATTCACTTTCTACATCATGTTCATGAAAGTTAGGATCACTGGCTAATTAAGAAGGTAAATAAATGGCTCAGAGTTCTCAGAAGCATGAACGGAAATAGGTGACGCATTTAATACCCGTCTTTCTTTGAGTAATTTTAAATACAGTGCTCAAAATAAATAGAGGATCACGTTTCTGAAAAATAAGTCAAATATCAGAAATGGAATAATATTAATACTTTCCCCCGTATCTTTTCAAGTTTTTAATATTATTCGAATAGGAGAGCCAGCTTGATCACTGTATATCCTTTCATCCTTTAATAACCGTAGTTACATTTCAAGAGAAAAAAATGTCTGGCAGCTTGATGGTACACGAGATCCTCTAGTTAACACGTGACGTTACATCACTGCGTTTTTAACGACACGATACCGCAGATTGTTTTCCCCCGATAGCGTTGGCGCTTTTCCGTCTTCAGGTATGACGCGGCCAGGGTGATGTATGGAATGACGAATTGCGTAAGGTGTCGATGTGGCGATGATTTATCGCTCGTCTCAGCAGATCAGTTTGGAAGTTACATCGAGATCCCTGGTGGCAACGTAAGGGTGCCCCTAGGATACGTGGGCGTCCTTGCTCCCTTAATGCGGGATTTGCCAAGCTGTGCCCTCAAGTTAGTTAACGATCATAAAACAACCTCTGTGTCGACCAAGAAAGCTCAGTTATTATTTGTTAATGCGTCCAAGAGCTAAAAAATGGCACTTCTACCATAGAGTCTTACTTTGTCTATCAGGGTCTATCTAATCCCTGCTCCCTCGTTTTGCACCTTTTCTTGATTTTGCTTAGAGAAGTAAAAGTTTACCTAGATTCGTTTTTCCTTACACATTCCTAATTACATTTCTCATTGAATTGAATAGGTATTCAAAGACCATTTCCAATTGGTAATTTGGGTACCAAATAAGTCGAAATAGATCTCTAATAGATCTTGAAGCAAATTTTAATTTAAATCTGTAAAGAGATCTCTAAGGCATATATTCACAAAATGTAGTTCGAGATGCAATCAATCTCCAGCGGAATTAACTACTAATTGCATATGATCGTGTTATCTGTTTTAATAGGTATTGCAAGCCAGTGAGCTGCATAAGATGGGGCGCCATAAGTGATTCTTGCCCTCGAGCAGTGGTGAAGTGTTGTGACGGTGAAGAATTTCCCGCCGATTATGTTGTCGTCACCGTATCCCTTGGGGTTCTGAAGCATCAGCATGACAAACTTTTCTGCCCAGCCTTGCCCGCGGAGAAAGTCGAAGCTATCTGTAAATTGGGATACGGTTACGTTAATAAAATATTCTTGGAGTACGCGAGGCCATTCTGGGTTTGGAAGGAAGGTGGCATTAAGCTGGCCTGGTCCGCTGACGAACTCGCCGACAGATGTGACTGGATAAAAGGTTAGCAAATAGATAACCACTTTGTTTCAACATCAACAGGTTCATTTGAAAATGAGATCGAGATACTACCGACTGTTTTTGAAGTAATTATTTTATCAGAGGTAAAGGATATGGGAGCCATATCCTAAGCACCTTGGGTTGCAATTTTAAGTATGATAAGTTTTTGAAATGTATGATACAGTAAAGTTCAAGGTAGAGATCCTTAAATAGGTAATCATAGAAAGATCGTCATATAAATCTTCAAAATGTTGTAATTCTTCGTGCTTAAAACGAGTACACGAGCTTAATTACTTGAAGAAAAGAGAGTAATAATATAAAATAATTTTTTCATGTTAAAAAAGAGTAGTCACTAGTTACTCCACTTACAATTAGTTATTCTTTGAAAACAGTACTTACGACAGATACAGCATGGTGATAGTCCCACCTATTTTCTTTTGTGCCTTTTATACAATTGAAGTATTTTAATATTTTGCAAGAGTTTTTGAGTCCTAACTCTTCACAATATCCCTTGACGTTCGCGGTTACAGTGGGGTGTATAAGGATACATTCAGCTGTGACAGAATTATTCAAAAATATGTAATAGATATTTTCTGGTATATCTTAGGAATATCTAATATAGAAGAATTGTCGACCTCCCAGCACGTTTTGTGTGCATGGATCTGCGGCCGCGAGGCGGCAGATATGGAATTATGCTCCGACGAAGAAGTGGTGGAGTCGATAACAAGAGTTCTCCGACAATTCACCGGTGATCCTACGCTTCCATATCCAGCTAATCTTCTTAGAAGCAAATGGTGCATGGATCAATACTTTGCTGGTGCATACAGCTACATGGGAATGGACAGTACAGTCGGTCATCAGTGTGATCTAGCCAGTCCTTTGCCAGGTACGGCGTGCAGAGATTAACAAAACATGTAAAAGTAATCTACAAAGTAACCTTCCAACGTATAAATTTAATTGCCAGTAATTCGTATTAGATTGCTCAGAACAATTCGTATCACGTTCCGAGAGGATGTACAGGATGAATTGAATATTACGGATGAAAATAATAGTGTCCTCCGCATAATTCAGAGGGTTCAATTTCTCTTGTTCTCACACACCGTATCACGTGATTTGTTCGGTTAAATATCGATATTTTATCCTATATTTATTTATACTCAGGAAAGTTGACATAGGTCCAGCACTTGGATACATTAAAAATGGAAAGTTGCAAATGCAATTTATTCTTTGACATTAATGTCCAAAATATGGAATTTTTTATAAGAAACAGAATTATAAAAATAATTTTATTTTCCAAAAGTAGGTCTCCTTGGTACATGTGTTAGTTAGGGTTTGTCAGTTTTTAAAAACCGGTTTTTTAATAAAATTCGAAAACCGGTTTTATATACTAGAATTAATTGTTTAAATGCATTAATTATTTAATTAAAAACGTTAACATTTTAACTTGACATCGCTGCGGGCACAAGCAAATTGTAGTAGGTAACAGTTTACGTAAAACTAATATTCATGAGTTCATATTTTCGGAAGAAAAATACTTAATGAAATAAAGATTTATAATTTATATTTTGTACAGATTTTAGTTATTTTAATTCTTTTTTTCATTTGGTTTTGTATGCAGTGTATTTTATTGTGTTATATTTTTGTAAATCCATAAATATTAAAAAAAAACCTGAAAATTTTTAAAATAAGTATAAACATGTATTTACTAATTTTTTTGTGAAAATTCGAAAACCGGTATAACCGTTTTTTTTTTTGGTATAGTGGAATTCGAAAACCGGTTTTCTCAAAAGTCGGTTTTTGTATAAACCCTAGTGTTAGTTATATTTCAGCAAATCTCTGAAACACCATCTTCCAAATCTGTGAACAGCAGTTCTTTCTAATTCGTTTTAGTTTCCCGGCTCATCATTTTCTGGCCCCTTTCTTTGGACAGTGCTTTCTTTTATCAGGTACATGCGAGCCAATCCCACCGATTCTGTTATTTGCTGGCGAGGCCACGATTCCAGGACACTACAGCACAGTACACGGGGCACGATTGAGCGGTATTCGCGAAGCTGAGAGAATAATTCAGCTAACGAAACGGTTTGGCGGGCCACCAACTAAAGTCCCTGTTAAAAGCTGACCACGCGAATAATTCTACGGTAGCACGATGAATTGGTAGACGTCGCAGAAAATATACATATGTACGCCAGGTCGTCCAATAAATACACAAGTTTGATCGCATTGTGCACTGAACCGACTGAAAATTTTTGTTAGTGAAGCTTGGCCAATTGAGTACCCTTGATGTATTTTGTTAAATATTCAGCGATCATTTGTCCGAAATTTTTCTAGGAATATATTCCATTCTTCGACTAATAAGAATGTTTTTGATTGTTGTATCTTTACACCGCACGCAGTCAATTGCAATAAAAAAATGTAATACTTCATTCAAAATTTAGTTCGTTTGATTTATATTAGTGACTGCATCTGCATGGACTCCTGTGGAATGTTGTTATTATAATTTGTTGCAATCTGTGTTTCTAATTATCTTCCTCGTCTACACATGCTTTATAATGTATGGTATATATTTATATAAGTGTCAGACAATTTACACTTATACGTACAAGATTTTTCAAAATTCTTTTGTTCCTTCGGATACTAAAAATGAATAGCAGTGAGTATATCTGCAACTGTTTAGAACAACATCTTGTTCAAAATATATCCTATTTTATTGTTTTTGTGTGGAATACTAGCCACATTGTTTGAAGTATTTTATATATACATATAAAAATTAATATTCGGGGCAAAATAATAAGTAAGTTATGTGTAATACATAATTTATTATTGCATTCACATTGCTATAACGACGAGGACACTTGGACAGACATTTCCAACATTCATATATTATATAATACACATATATATTATAACGTGTAACTGTTCGCATCAAATCAAACGAAAATGTTCAAAGAAATCTTCGTATATCGATACAGCAGGTACGTACATACGGTTACATTTCCTTTTCATTACTTTCCGTTGGTCCCGTTTAACAGCAATACGCGTTACTTCATCGAGAAAACGTTCTTACTTCTCACAGATTATTTATTGACAGAAATCAATTTTTTCTATTCCTTTTATGTTTGAAATTAATGCCTTCAGGGTACTTCTTACCTTGATGAAAAATTACTGCCCAACTATAATTTATATATTTTCCGTCCAAAAATATATCATTTCCAATTAGTTATTGCACTCGTATCGAGTTGTTGACAAACTGTGTTACAAACATAAAGGTGCACAGTTAACCAGTGAGTAAAAAAACGGCCAATACTTCTTCATTCCAAGCATTTTTAAGAACGTTTACTCGTTCGCCAGACCAAACCATGCAAAGTAATTCTAAATCTATTTATTGTCCCAGTTGCAGCACTACTTTACATTGAAGGTGCCATAAAAGTACTCGAAGCAATACAAGTCGCCTGAATTGCCAATAAATTTCGGAATTTGTGTCAATTTGGAGTTATGAATTTCTATGGCTCAATAATTATTTAGTGAAAACGACGTGTAAATGATAGCCAGAAGTAATTATTTAAATAATTAATCTGGTGGTAGACGTGTATATTGAATGCCGTCATCCACAACGCAACAATAATAACATTATTCTACCATGCGTTATTTGAGCAAGCTTACCAAATATTAATGAATACATTTGGCCATTTGGCATTGTTAAATATTTAATATCGCTTTGTTTCCACGCATTTCATTCAATCCGCGGTAATCGGAAGAAAATTGTTTGTTCAAGGCCACAATGGGACCATCCCCGCCAACATATTTGTCATGCAATATCATTTCATGTCTCGTCTTTCGCCTAAATTTACGAAAATGAGTGTAATAAAATTGTATATAGCAGTTAGTTTAAATCTCCATAGTTTACAATTCGATCCCGTACTTATTCACGTAACAAATAAAATTTATTTTGCAGTCCAAAAAGTCAAGAAATAAATACGGCAATTTTTAGTTTGACATCGTTGATAGATTGTCAATCGAAGAGTGAATACTTTAATATTTATAGTAATTCGTCGTAATAAACTCGACGCGATGCGGACACGATTCGGGCGAGCGAGTGGGAACGAAACAGTTGACACTTTTGTTCTCTCACTCTCGACCGAAGGATTCGAAGAAGTGGTGGGGATAGTCACCGGGCGTACTAACGACGAATTATTGTATAACAATAGTCGAAGCAATATTGTGAAGTATTTTGTAATGTGACATCGACCTGAAATATTATAATACTAAATGGTTTTCGAGAATAATGAAGCTCAACCCTTTGAAAATGGTAACTTGTGTAACTTTTATACATTTGGATATTAATATCGATGCTCAATTTCGTGAACATTTATAATGTAAAAAATAAAAAATAATTTCATGTTCCCGTATTTAATCAATTTCTGCGATATTGTATCTCGAGCACAATCATGGCCAATAAATATAAATATTCGGGAACGGATGTGGCTTGCCTATGAGAGGAAGACATATATTTTACATACATATATACGTATAGTTATCTACATAACTTATTTACAACATATATATATTTCTAACTGTTCGCTCATTACCATACATGAGTATTGGATCAACAAATCACTGAGATGAATTCTCATTTCAACTTTGCAACATTCAAGACGTTCGATTTGTAAATATTTCAATGGGATATAACGATTCTCCGCTTTTTCTGATCTTGTTATTTCAATATAATTTTTACAACGCTCTTAAAATCTTTTATAAGATGTCAAACATTTTTCTTTAATTTTACAATACTGTTTGTTTACTCTTTGAAAATGCGCATACAATACTGGCACGAGAACAACATGAAAGTATCGACTTTATTTCAATTCCTTACCTACAACAATCAAAATAGAACGTATGCAACGGAATAGTGTCGAAACTATTAACAAAGCGGTGAAATTGGGAAGAGAAAAAAAAGATTTGGGTGTTCAACTTGATCAACTAGATCAACATTGCTCCCTATTAATTGGAGTAATATGCATTGCATACCAAAAGTTCATGTATATATTCGTCTATGTATGTGTCAATATTAATTTAGTTATTTCACGATGTGTAAATAAGCTTCATTTGAAAATCGAAGAAAGAAAAGAGGATTACTGCTACCTGCTATCTATACTAATTTTAAACACGAGCGTAGCAGCAAAGAGTCGTCTATTCTGATTTAAAATTAATCTATGAACCAGCCAATATTTTACACAACACTCATCTAACGCAGTTTGAAATTCAATCTACAAATCAGCTAATATTTTACACAATATTGTCTTTCATGCACGTGCTGGGACATTACCTACGACTATCAATGCACCACAGATCATTTCCACAATTACTTTACTCGCGTAGAATGCACGCTTAATCGAATATCCTGTCTCAGAAAATTTTGTGAAATGTTAACATTACAAAATCGTACCAACAAAGATCCGTTTATATATGAAATGCAATATCTGTGTAAATAATGAATTCTTATTAAAGTAGATAGATGGAAATAATGCATTTTCTTTCTACAGAAAAGAGATTATTAAAAGAATGTCCAAGTAGATCATATAAAGGTATTGTTACCTGAAGGTATTTTATTTATACTCTGGTTGAGAGTATTTTTCCTCCCTCCATGTACATTATTTATAAATTATTGAGCACTGTTGTTATTTTCTTTTGTATTTAAATTAAAAAAAAAATAAAAACAGTTCCATTTCGTGATTGTTCTGTCTTCAAAATCATCGCAAATCTTTCGTGTTCATTTTAGTAAAATAATTTACATGCACAAATTGCATCCAGCCCATTGCTAAAGACACGATCGATTTCAACAACCTTCGGAACAAATCGTTCTCGAGTTGCAATCGATACTTAGAAGGGAAGTTAGGCAACCCAAAAATTCAGAAAATTGTGCAACTCTGTGTGCAAGTAGAGTAGTTTCTCCGTAACACAAACCTATTTTTCTTTGATGCTATAGTGCGCTTTTAGGGGGTGAAATCATTGAAGAAACGCAGAATTTTCTTTTTCGTGGAATATCTTGAGAACGGTGAGAGATATCGAGAAGAAGTTTAAACAAAAAATGCAACTATTTTTTATATCTACAGAACTGTATAAAAATAATTTTAGAATTAAAGATTTGTGGTGGGGCTAACTTGAGAAGTATAGATTTATCAATAATTGTTTTCACGCAGTTTTATACATATAAAAAATAGATGCAATTTTTCTTTAAACTTCTTTTTCGATATCGCTCCCCATTCTCGATATATTCCACAAAAAAAAATTCTGCATTTTCTCAAGGGGTGATTTCACTCCCTCGAACCGCACTATAGCACCAACAAAAAATCGACTTGTATAGAATAAACTACTTACACCCAAAGTTGCATAATGCTTTGAACTTTTGGGTTGTGTAACTTCCCTTGTTCGTCGAAATAAAATCAACTCGCCGCAAAAAGTTTTGCTAAGTAGTTTTTCTGAGTTTGAAACAGAGTTGGACATTATTTGACTAAATTTCTATTCGACTAATCTTCGAATAAAATGAAGTTATTCGTGAATAACGAATAAATCTTTACTCTACTAAATTTTTATTCGGATGTCTCGAATCAAAATTTAGTCGAATAAAAGTTTATTCGACGAATGCCCAACTCTGGTTTGAAGTGTTTAAAGTGAAATGGTAAATAAGTCATATAGAGGGGATGACTCTACACTGACATTAAGCGGCCAATTGATTTTGTTCCGGCATACACACCTTTAGTATCTACAATACTACACATATTAAATATAAATACAATGTTACGATGTCATAATACAATATAGTTTCCCAAGTAATTACTTAGGTAAATGCAAAAATTCTCTCGAACACCTGTGATTAAATTCCATAACTAGTTCGTCCGAATAATTGATAAACAACGATAATGGAAAATAGAAGAATGATTACTGAAATTCATTATCTACGTTTCACTGTTCAGTGCGAGCAGAATTTTCGCAGATATCCAGTGTTCCTGTAAATCGCACACATGCCGATTGGGCAACAACGTTACAGAAGTTTCACCGGTGCCTGTCATGCATCGCGAGGTGGTCGACGAAAGCGAACTAATGGGTCTGGTTAGCTATATACGTCGCAAAAGTGGCACAAGGCGACACGTAAATACTGTGTTCACATGAAACATTCCCACGACAGCGTAAAACAGCGAACTCGAAGAACGATCTTTGGCATGTTATGTTCAAGGGATCTGTCCAATGTATTTCCAGCATAACGAACTTTGTTTTCTAAAATCTTTGTATCCCGTGATATCGTCACGAATAAAGTTTTAAAACATTTCTTCTCTCCGCAGAGTGAAAGTCCTCGATTACAAATTTCTCGGTTACTGTGGCAAACTCCTTAAAAGCATTCGCTAATTCATTAAGGTAAAATTGATCACCAATTTCTAGTTGTCTTCCCATGGCGTTTGCAATATTAAAATATTTAAATTATTCGCGTGCGTGGGGTTCTCATATTTTTTTTACACATATATATTTGGAAGAAAGGAACAAATATTTGCTACTACTGATCCTGGCTCAAACATTTCATAATTCAGTCTCGATAGAAAAGAAATGTATCCAACTTCCACTTTGTCCGTGATCTCACCTGAAATCTTGAACAACGAGGCAACGTTGCTAGTACCTGGAACTGTGAAACACGTAAGACAGATCCCAATTTATCAATCATCCACGCGTTCTTCTAGGCTATCTAGAACAAGAAACAACTAGAAGCTAGGATTGATTACAGGTGGCAGGGGCCAAGGATCTGCAACCGCGGGCTAACTGAGCCCGCCATCACTTGGAGACCGATTGTTCCTCGAGGACCTCGGTGGCTCTGAGCTTTATTTCCTTCCAGGAGCTCTGGATGTCCTTGCTCTCGCTGTATCGCGAGCAAATCGCGAACCGCAGGAAGTACATGTCGTTTATCTTCGACGGGACCAGATGAATGTTCCCGGCACCATTGATTTTCTTCAATAGAGTCTCGTTTATATCGTTCGATCCCTGTTGAACAATATGTGCTGTTAAAGTAGGTGTCTTCACACATTATTAAAGAATGTGGTTATCAGTTGCTACATTAAGGGGTTACAGTATTTTGGATTCTAAAAATAGCAGCTATCTTTAAGATTTTTATTTTAAGAAAATGAAAAATCTATATATTTCTCTAACATGTATGTAACATATTTCTTCAGTAAATATCACGCAGGAAATGAAAATGTGGGGTTTATTCCGAAGTCCAACTGGTTTGCAGTGATCTTACACACCAATTTGTCCCCCCCCCCCCAAAAAAAAACGAGTTTCCGTGGACCGCTCACAGCGACGCCATTTTGTTCGAAAGAAAGAATCAAATTTTTTTTCGTGTACTTCAATATTTCTATATTAAATGATTAGTTATAGATGTTTATTTTCTTTTATAAATTTTTTTTTAAAGATGACTACTATTTTTAGAGTTCAAAGTGTAACCCCTTAAATTGTTTAACGATGTTTTAAAATCCACCCTTACTTGAGTTTTTGCGGAGTTTAGATGAATCAATCGAATTTCATTTATCATTGATTTTACAACACATTTTTCTATATAAACAGTAACGTTAAAATGATTATGTACCTTTAATCGGAAGCAAACGAGTCCCAGTATTACTTCAGCAACAATTTCGAAGCGAGAGTCTGTGAGCACCAGAGCCTCGAATTCATGAGCCTGAGCGACGTGATTCCGAATAAATCGCTGAAGATTCTCCACCCCATAAATTCTCAAGACGAACCAGAGTTTCAGCGCCCTGAATCTACGTCCAAGTGGAATTTGCCAATGCTGCAACAAAGAAAACATATTTTCTCGAAATTCCAATAAATGGGTATATTCCCTGTATAAAATTGACGAAATAATTTCTCAATTCAAAGCAATTTCCAGTGTACCAAATCTGACGTCCCACTATTTTTGGCGCAGTATTACTTTGAAGTCTCCCTCATTAATCTCTACACCACCCCATCAAAATCCCACAATTCAACTCTTACCCCCTTTTCCCCAGCCATCGGGCCATCTAGACATGACTACCTCCCTCATATCTAATTTTAAACAAGTCCCTCGTCCCAAAATACCCTCTAAATTCGAGACTTCGTCTCACCCCCTTTCTACGACCCTCCAAGTCAAAACCACATTTACACCTTTCCATTCAAACCACCCAAAATCCATCAAATGGGTTGAGTAAAAACCCCGGAAGTCCTTGCGGCGAATATTTTGTACAAGACGAAATAAAAACCCCGGAAGACTTATCTATTATTAACACATTGTATTGCGACGCTTATTTCGTACACAAGCATGGTGCATACCGCGCACCCCTCACCCCTGACAATCCTGTAAATCATATAAATACAAGGGCCCGAGAGGCCCTCTTCTATGGAAACACTCCTGCGAAGTACGACGTCCTAAAATACCAACAGTGTTATATTAAAATAACTAAATTCAGTGTACTACGGCAACTACCGTAAGCAATTACTATTAACTACCATTATACGGCATATAATTTTGTATTATTAACATTTATTGCTTTCATACTATTTTGTATTATTAACGCTTATTGCTTTTCATATTATTGTCTTTGGCTTATACACGTGTATTTCATGTCCATACACATATTCTACAATTTATAACCATTTATATAAATGTTACGTGCTAATGCTTATCGTCCAACGCATTATTATAAACCAACCGCTAGCGCATTAATAGTGCATGGCCTATAAACGTGCTTCAAATTGAATAAACAGTTTCACGTTAAATTCCGCTTCGAATTATTGTGTCTATCCTTTGGTTACGAAGGCTCCAAATCTAAACAGGCTACTGCAACAGCTGATTTCGGTTCGCGAACGCGAGAGTTCTTACAGTGTTTACATACGTACTTTTGCATGGGCCGTGTATAGTCATATGTCTAGACGTAATATTACGTGTGGCTTCTTATATAAATGCAACGGTAAATCCAATTACCAGGCCAAAACAAACATAAAGTGCTCTAACGAGTGTCACCACCGGAGTGATTACTGTTTAACCCTCTAGGGACGGGGATGTTTTAAACTTAACGTAGATTTTTTTTGAGCATTAAAATAGTCTATTTTATACTTCGGATTTGGAAATTACTCGTAATTTTTTTTTTAATTTGTTTATAACAAAAACAGTTTAATTTAATTTAAACCCCGTCTATGCCATCGTCCTAAACACCTCACCCGGGACGTGACACCCAATAAAAGAAATTATATTCCTCGATAAACATACATAAACTTAAAATCTTCTTACTTAACCCTTTAGCGCCCGCACCTAGATCCCGTTGAAGGAAAAATATCCCGTTTTGTTTTTATCGTTAAAAATAATATGAATTTATATATTTTTATACAAAAAAAAATTTTTTTTTAAATTTATTTTTTTGAGAGGTCAAAATGCATAAAACCAAAGAATACAGGGTTCAGATAGGCCCAAATTTCTTCAGTGAATAAAACTACGCTAAGCATGTATCACTTAAACTGTTGCAAACAGCGAAATGCGAATGCAAACGGCGAAATGGCAATGAAGAAGAATATATCATATATGATACGTTTGGCGCTAAAGGGTTAAAAATATGTTTTGTATGGACTAGCAAAAGTGGAAGATATCGGTAACAGAATGAGAAATTACCCTGTAATCAGGAGCGGATCCTTGCATGTCGTGTTTCAGGTACAGTGGATCAACATTGAAGGCGTTGATAACGAAAGTTGGATCTTTCAACCACATTGTCGAGCAGTCAAAGTTCACCAACATCCACTTGTGCGGGTTGAAGTTGAAGGAATCGGCCAGCTCGATTCCCTTCATTAGGTGTCGAAATTCGGGGCAGATGAATGAGGAGCCTAAATGAAGTTTAATAAACAGTTAATTTAAATCAACACAGAACTCGGCGAAAGATCAATGCGATTTTTAATAAACTAACCAGCATAAGCTGCATCGACGTGTAGCCAGACGTTCTCGCGATTTGCAACGATACCCATTTCATCCAGCCGATCGAACGCACACGAGCAAGTTGTTCCTAGAGTTGCAACAGCCTGCGAAGAAAAACATTCTCATTTCGTTCGTTTGTGAAAATATTGTTCTCATAAATAACTGACTCGAATTTTCAATGGTAATTTCGAATTTAATAATTCTCGGATTTCGAACTTACGTAGAATGGTATAAGTCCTTGCTCTTTGTCTTTCCGAATAGCTTCCGCCAGTGTATCACCGCGAAGTTTGTACTTCGAGTCTACTTCCAGCAACCGGAACTTTACGCCCCCTAGAAGCCCAGCTCGCTCCACGGAACTGTGAGCTTGACCTGCACAATAAGCGGAAGCGAAAATGAGTTTGTAATATTCTTATTCGTACTTGGTAATATTCAAGATGGTACTAAAGACGCAAGAAATATCACGATTTCCAAATTTATATCATAAAATTTGTATAACAATTTAAAATTATTCAAGAGTCACAAATAAGTTTTTCCATAAAAAAGGAGCACAAAATATACAAACTTCGTGAATCCATTTAAAACACCCCTATCTTTTATGCTAACAGAAACAATAGACACCAAGAATCCATAAAACAGTGCCCCATTTTAATCTCCCGCTTCTAAAGAACAATAGCCAGTAATGATTCTCGCCGAAGGGGCAATTATCAATAGATTCTCCATGAATTTCTCGAGGGAATGGCTAGTTTATTTCTCCTTTGTTTTAATATACGAGACGAATAAGTTACATTTAGAGAGACAATTGTTAAATTCTCGCCTGGATTGGCAGAATTTTTCGCAATTGGACGTGACCAGGAGACAGAAGTGGTACCGGAGCATGGAGTAGCTGTCCGGGTAGGGACCGGGTGGATTGGGGGTGGTTGGGTTGGAATAACTCGAGTGGTTATTACGCGTTGCTATGGTGACAAAGTGCTGGCTGATGAAGTGCTGCAAGCCCATACTCGCCCTGTCATTTCACCCCCAGCCCCCGTACCTTTGTCAAATGTTAAAGAGCGCCGGGCAACGTCATCGTTAATCTTGTTTACGGGGAATCACGGTAAGGCACGCGCTCCAATTTCTAATCGCCCCATCCTTAATCCCCCTTTCTCATTGTTCGCCATAAAGGGTTTGAAATAATGGAAATAAGGATCGGCATTATATTTTGGAAAGATCATTTTCTTTCGGAAAGAATATTTCGAGGTTTTAGTGTCTGTGTGACTTAAAATGGAAAACGATGTTCGTGAAGCCCCCGGGAAATTAACAAAATTGGTGTAGGTATGCGTTTTGATAGATTGGTGTTTTAGGAGGCTATGTGGTTAAATATTTGAGGACAAATTGCTTTTAGTTGAAGTTGTGGTTATTTAGTCAGGTGATTCAATTTTGCTCTCACGAATGGAATAATATTAAATGAGGGAATTTTTTTTCTTTGCTCTAGATTGTAATATAGCGTTTATATAAGAGAAATTGTTATAAATAATATTTATGTAGAATCGAAGTGTGAGAAATATTTGAGAGGGATTGTGCACTGCACTACCTTCTTTTTGAAACCGAATTATTTTTAAATTATTAATTCACTTCTGAAGTGGATCATGATTACGAAATTCGAATAAGTTTTGAAATATAAGTATTTCCCCAAGTAATCTCAGAATGTTAGAATATTATTCTAGCATTTTTATTTATTTTATAAGTAGTATTTATACAAAAATTACTTACAGGAACTATAAGCTACCAGTTTTTCAACTATTTCGCTGTCCGTCCAATCTGGATGCTCTTCTTTGATTTGTCTTATTTTTTTAGCCTTGGCGCCGAGAAGTGCGACTAAAGTGGCTTCACTCGCAGTTCCCTGTAAAATAGAATCAATCGTTGATTGTTATTTACGGACGTTTAATTATATTTTAATAACTAGTTAAATTTCAACGAATCTTTTTACGTTAAACTATGAATGACTTGTAGTAGTCAATATTTATGTATATTAATTTGGTTATTACAGAATTATCGTTTCAACAGTAGAAAAAAAATTACCTGGATCACACCACCTCCTTTTCCACCGCTGCAAGCCAAAAATTCCTTGGGCAAGTCTAACATTTTTCCTAGCCAGTCCAACATTATCACTTCCAACTCCGTGCAAGCAGGGCTCGCAATCTGCACGAAACATTGAGTGATTCTATTAAATGTTAGTAACATCTAAACGAGTTACAATAAATATTTCTTTAACGAAACTGTAAGTTCGATTTAATATAAATTATAATCAAAGTTTTATTCAAAATTGGGGAAATATAACGTACTAAAATATATTAAAATATATTAAGAAAATTTAATATAAAATATCAAAGAGGAAATGGGTATTCGATTGGCTATTTTAATTTTATATTGTATAGTAGTTTATAAAATATATTTGATTAATATTCGGTGAGCAGTTCTTACCCAGGTGAATCCAATGCAAGCAATAGCACCACTCAGCATGTCAGCCACAATTGCTGGGTAGGATTGGGCAGTAGGGAAATATGCGTGAAATTTTGGACTGTGCCAATGGGTAACCTAGGAAATATTCATTTGTTGAAATACAAATTCATTACAATAAAAACAAAATTAAAGATACAACACTACAATATATTTTTACACCCATGTATTCTAAGTTAAATGCGCTTCCCTTTACAGCCCTATTTGAAATAATGTATGAACTTTTTGTATTTTATACTTACACCTGGCATTATTATTCTTTCAATGTCTGACATAATATCTTCCCAACTTTCTGGCCTTTCTGGGGCCTCGGCTGGTAAAAGGGGCTTCATGTAACCTGGTTCCACTGTTGGCAACACCCTCCTACAAGTATTATTTAATCAGCACTTTTCGATTAAAAAACTTGTAATCATATAAATATTTTTCTGTTTTAATAATAGGCGTTTAGAAATTTTCCCACGAGAGGCGAATTTATAATAAATCATACGTGTAGATAATTTTAAATCTTTGAAGCCATTGGCCCATAAAAAAGCGTAACTGAACTTTTTATTTTCAACGCAAAATATATATTTTATCAATTTTTTCAGTTAATATCGGTGCCCACATTTTAAAGTTGTAATTACAGCATATGTAAAATTCGTAACAAAAAATTGATCTATGTGAATACTTTCGAGACTAATATTGTTTTATACTCGCAACGAATTGAAAGCTTGAATGCGGTGATCTGTAAGAAAAGGCGAAGGACGATAAAACAGGATATAGCGATGAAAAAACAATAAAAATTTACCTGTCCCTGATATTCTCCAGATAATTCGTAATGTATTCCGCCATTTCCTTGGCGAAATCCTTGAAACTGTCGGGATCCATTTCGAGTTTCCTGTAACATGCCAATACTTCGTTAATTCATATTCACAGCTAATAAATGCTTTTGTAATTCAGAGATTTGATGCAATCGTGCGGGTGAAAATGTTACCACTTATCTTTTAATCTTGATAGATTACAATCGCTAACAGTCAATAGAAGTATAAAAGTGAAACAGATCTGCCTATGAGTATTTTTGCATATAATTACCAATCATAGTTACATGTATGTATCAAAACTTTCGAATGATCGCGTAGGTTATAAATAACACTTACGAAATGCGCGATGAGTATATTAATTTTACGTTTTTCATTCATTTTAGTTTAAAAAGTATCAAATCTTTTGGAAATAATATTCGAACCTTCTGTGTCAAAAATTTGGGGCAGGAGTAAACAATAGTTTGTTAGAAATTTTAATTTTCTCCATAAATCCTCTTATCATTCCCGTCTTTAAGTTTCACAAAAATAGGCTGATTCCATTGTCTTATTCTATTGATTTCTATAGTATATATTCTAACTGTGACTTCAACTTCTACTGGAATTCTAAATGTGGCAAGTGTTAATAGAGGAATTTAAAAGTCCTTGTAGAAAACACTGTAAGTGATAAAGTTAAAACAAAAAAATTTTAATCGAAAAATGTTCTACGTGCCAATGGTAATACTATAATATGGAATTTGATTTTCGGTACTTACAGTGTTTTCTACAAGGACTCTTTTATTATGTTTGAAGATTTTTAAATCGAGACTGGATACGAGTGCTAACACAGCAATTGGTACAGGAAGGAAAGAATTTTGTGAGAATATCAGAGGTAATAATGCAATACAAATAAACGCAGTGTTTACAGTGTTAGGAAAGATAAAGGTAATTCTCTTTACGTGTATAAAGGAGCATTATCTCAAGTGAAAAAAACAGTGCGAAAGAAGATTATTTAGAACGGTTTGATTACAGATATCATGTATTTTTTGTCAGTAATAATATCAATTTACTGTCAACTGATCATATTTAGAAATGGTAAGAACTAATTTTTGTCCAATTGAAATTAAAGTGATACAACATGAAAATTATAAAATCTTTACGGCAATTTTTGTAATACATTATATATACTAAAATTTAACTTTTTTCACTCACGGAGTAATATCTATATCTTTCAAAAATGTTCAATCTGAAAGGTTTCGAAAATTCTAATTTTGACAATATCTTAATTCCTACTACATACGTAGAAGTGCTTTATGACAAAATCTACTTTTCAATTTATAATTTGGAATAAAAAAATTAAAATTAATACTTTATATGATTTTTGCTTCCTCGCATCAATTATCACTTATTATCTTAGCCTGGTATTACAGTTTTTCCACGTGCTTTGTTAGGTATACGATCAATCACGTCTTCAACATCCACTAATTTATCGTCTTTTTTAATAAAAGTAATTAAATACTACACTAACCGGAAGGAACACGATTATGTTTCAATGAAGACCAAACTTTCCTCGAAAATCTCGTACAAATTTCCCCTTTCTGGCATCGACACTTATAACTTTTTATTAGAATTTATTCTCACTGCGCAAAATCATACTTGTACGACTTACACCGCGAAAAAACAAGAGGTCGTAAACTTCCTCGGGATCGACGCGAATCTCTGTTGGATCCACGTCGCTGAGATACCGTTGGCAACGTTCTGTATATACGCTGCAATAATTGGCAAGACTAACCTTCTCAATGTGGGTCTTGAGAATCGAGGTAGGAGGCAGTGACACGTGCCGCGTTGTTAAATCGAGAGAAAGAGAGAGGAACAGATACGGTCTATAGAGTTTATACATAATGATCCACAGTTTCCATCGCGAGTGGAGACAAGTTGACTCGTGGAGGAAGAACGACCATGACTCATTTTTGCGAAGCTGGTCTCGTTCGACTCCTTTCCCCTTCGCGATTTGTCATAGGCTGTTTTCTCATTCCAATATTGAACTGGATCGCATCAATGATTTATGGTTAGATTTTTTACACGGAAGCAAACCATTGGATTACTTTGAGGGGGGAGCTTCGTATTGATGATTAAAATAATCCGGAATTTTGGAATTTTTTTTAACGAGCTTCTGTATTCTAACATATTGAAGCTTTTAGGATGACTTAGTACATATTTAAAAAAGTAAAAAAATCCGTAATAAAAACACGTGCAGCGTAGGGCTGGGACTATTCGAATAATTTACTATTCGAATGCTACGAATAAACTTCGAATATTTGAGTATTCGAATAGTAGTTCTTAAATATTCGAATAGAATTCGAATACTGAAATATTCGAATAGTATTCGAATACTTGGATATTCGAATTATATCCGTCAAATAATTAAGCAACTGAAGTATTCGAATATTCGAATATCGAATAATTCGACAAATAGTCCCAGCCCTGGCAGCGTACCATCCACTGTAGTCGCATCAAACAAAAAACACAAAAATTTTGTTTTTTAAATGTGATTACGATATGAATGAACCTATTGGAATAATAGAAAATGCTTTATTAAAAAAGTGATAGGACTGGAAAGTAAAAGATACCGATTCTTACGAAAAACTAACCGTCCTCACTGTGCAATAGATGTTCTATAATTTAATAATATAGTTAGACTTATAGGGTCATCTAGAGGAGAACTTAATTTTCTATATCCATGCACTGGGAGAAGTCGATTAGTTAAGTATTTTTTTAGTTATACTGCACGTCAATTTATACCTTTGACGCCGTGACCGCTGAGAATTGCTCCCATAAATCGGCATTGAATATATTTTATTATGTAAATTTTTTTATTCTTCCAAATCTATATTAAGTCATCCTGCAAGTTTCAACAAGTCAGAATAAATATGATCTTTAAAAAACAATTGTACGAAGTTCCCCCCTAAAGAAAGATCGAAGTATTTCAAATGTCATTTTGTTGTGTAAGAGTCGCAGATAATGTGAAACGATAAGTCAAAGAAATTCGCGGCAGTGAATCGTGGATTAATTATAAATAATTCTATTACTCCTCCAGTCTAAAATAGACTTCAGTATACCTATCTGGATTGAATGTAGAGCAGAAATATTTTTCTTTAATACTAGAAAATTAGGGTAGTGACAAAGTAATTCTTTTCTTATTATTAATTTAATTATTATGTAAACCGTTTATACATTTACACGATTTCTTTAGGAATTGAGTGGGCCTCTTGAGATGAAGAAAGCTGTATACAAATTTGTCGAGGAAAGTTCGCTTCTGATAAGACTATCTAATCATGTAAACTTGGGTTGTAGCAAACATATAGCATTCCGATTGGGAATAAAACGGAAATAGTAATTACAGATAAAACAAATGAATATTAACCATCTAATGAATTGCAGAAGATTTGTGTAATATTATTAATAATTTTGCTAAGCCCATTACTGCTTCATAGGTATAGATACTGAAATAAATATATAAGTAGGTATAGCTATCCTAATTTCAAAAGAGAACTTAATTTTAACTCACGCTTTATTACAAAAGTTAATTAGCAAAAATTGAATTAATGTTAATGGAATTAAGGTTACACGGCTTTAATATTATAAGTTACTCATCATTCATATTTTTCATTCCCTTCATTTTTACTTAACTGAACTGGATCAATAGATTGTATTACGCGAAGGAAGGAAATGATCGAGGATTTACAAGACATCCTCGAGCATCAATGAAAGCAGGGAACTCCCGTGGGGATTCCCCTGATCGCGTCTGTGACGTTAGAGGATTCTTGGAACGAGAAATGCAATGAGACGACTCTCGCAGAAGTAGATACGTTAACCATTTGAGGTCGTTCAACTTTTGGTACAGACGTGAATGTAGATATAATACTTTCACGTGTGATTAATTGTCTTTAGTTTAAGAAAATACTCGATACCATTTGGAAAAACCAGAATGACGTAAGCAAAAAAAAGTTATCCTTGTTCTTAGGAAGCATTATGCGGGATGTTGCAACGAATGTACGCACAGGTTTCCTTTAATCTAAACAACGTGCTGTGCTATCACATTCTAAATATGTTGAAATTGATGACATTACGATGTTCATTAAATATTTTCATTTATCAAGCATTTTTTTATATACGCGCAGCTATAAATAGTACTCCTAGGTTAGAGGACAAGAATTCTGAAGATCATGAGAAATCATAAAATTGACATTCTTATATCTGTACAAATTTTAATAGTAAACTTTAACTTAGTAATTGCCAAACTGTGGGTCGCCGCAGTTATTTTTCGTTGGTGATTTTTAGCACTTATTTATTCTAGTTATTAAATTAGAATTATATTCTGAAGGACCTATTTTTAATGTGTTTTCTTCACCTTATCAAATTTACCTTACCTTATACGGATTATGTCAGTATTATAAAAGGGGATCACGACTCAAAATAAGTTGGGAAACACTGCTTTAACTTATACTGTTTGTCATACACTTTAGTATAGATAGGTAGGTACAGTCTTTTTTAAATCATAGCATTTTTGCAACTGTATTAATTTTAAACATTCTTTTATAAATTTTCCTTTGTATTGTTATTTCAAAATGACTATTCTGTGAATGCTTCAACATTATTGGGTTCACTGAATTCTGAAGTCCGACAAAAATTAGATCGTTTCTTAGAATAGGTAAATTTTACGCGAATCAGAAATTCGTAAATTGGACTTTCCTTCACTGCTCCGAGACATTTCATAATATCTTTGCGATATTTGGTCTAGATCGACCATGACCGGTTATCGTTCCTTTAAATCGTACTACGATCGAACAAGGTCGCAGTTATTATGTTCTTATATAGCAATGGAGTTCTTGCCTCTCTTTTCACGAGTTACCCAACGAGAATTACTCAACCCTGCCTTTCAATTTCTAATTACTCCGAATTTTTACCACGTTTATACCACGCTTCTGGAATCCACTAAATCCTTAGCGTTAACTGAACGTTAGATTTGCTATAAAAAATAATTTTCCCTTATACAAAACATTCTCCAATTTGTTAAATCAATAAATAAATTCTTCACAATTAATATAAGATGTTTGGCACACGTTATAGTTTCGACAAAAAAAATTGGTATCATAAAATCTCTTTTGTACAACTTTGTAAATTATGTTTAACTTTAAATTATTGCACAACTCATTATTGCCAGTAATATTAATAATAAACCTGTTGATCTTGAAGACGGTAAACAAATATTGAGGCAGCTATTACAATTATTTATTCTATGTTGCGTTGAACGACAATTTTATTACATATTTCGTGTATTAATTTATTAAAAGTTTTGGACAAACATCTTGTCCTGGTTTAAATGATCAAGGGAATGAGAGATATTATTAAAAATCGGGGGAATAAATTATCATGCATGTCCGCGAAAGCGAAAGGAACGTCTTCTCCTTGGAAGTGTATTTGTAAAGAAATAGAAAACGTATCCTGGTTCACGTTAACGCAAACACCCATTAACGTACATAATTCGATGCGAGTTTCAGCAATGCAGCTGTTTATATCGCAACACAGTTTATCTCAAGTTATTAACGCTTGATCGTTAAAACTCTGTACAGGCGGCTCATTCGATTGTGCCCGTGCGCCTTTGATTTGTCATGCTTCGACCGAAATTTAATGCAGAAATATATGATTTTCAGATACATATGTAATATTAATTCGACTTTGGCGACTCGATTCTTTTCTTCAAATTGTCGCCGTTTTTCCTGGGAATCAAGGTTTTAAAAATCTCTTAAAAAACTCTCCGTTTGTTTTTGTTTCAGATAAATAGAACAGCCGCTGTACTACACGCTGTATACAAACCGAGCGCCTGACAATTAAAGAAAAAAACATTAGTTAGCAAAAGAAAATTAATTTAGAGAATTATTTATACAAGTATAAGAAATATCCTCACAATTTGAAATGTGTCCACTGCTCAGTTTGCGAAGAAACACTCACAAATTTTCATATGAATTTACGTTCGCCGATTGGGGTTCCCCCCTTAAAGTTCAAAGGGCGAGTATTGAATCACAGTAATCTTTCCTCACGAAAGAAACAAAGACAGAAAGTAGGAGAGTAGAGTAATAATGAAAATTAGGAAATATTGTTCACGAAATATCGTAGAAATGAAAAAACGCCAAGCATGTGAAGTCTCTCGCTAATCAAAGGCACGCGGCCACAATTGGATGAACCGCCTGTACAACAGACACTTACGTTATCTCGATATGATTTTTTGAACATCCAATTGTGTCGTAATAAATGTTAGCGACATAGCTGCATGCCAGATGCTTCTATGTAAACGTTACTCTGTATATTTCTCTCACATGTTTGTATGTTTACTATTTGTTTAACTTTTAATTAAACGAGAAAACGGAAAGTTTATTTCACGACATTAAGCGTTGCACTAAAAATGAAAGAAAATGCAACAGTAATTTTTTAAAGTGTTGGATATTTTTAAAAACTCTATTATCAAGTAACAAAGTGATCTGAATCGAGGTAACATCCAATAGATTATCAGTATTTAAAACAATAAAATTGCTTCCTTTGAACACGCAGTACTTTAATTACCATTAATAAATAGATTGGAACGCATACTATTTTTCCACGTAAAAGTATGAAGCAATGCTCTCGATAATAAATAATCACTCCTCGGAAGCGCAAGCAAGCTAACCACAGCTTGAAATATCTTCCAGATATTCACTAAATTATTACACACAGTATTACGCTAACTATCTATATACAAACTTTGACCCAAATCGTTAAGTTCAAGTTCAAACACTCCCCCTGTTAACCTATTAAAGCGAACACACTGAACGTACCGGCGGTTGACGACGACTGTAGACTGTGGATGGCGTGCAGACTTGACAGTTGCTGGTATCCACGTGGATCCGGTTGGCGGGAGTCGATGGATCAAGGAAAGATCCGCGAACGTGCTCGAGTGATCCACGATTCGCGAGTGTCCGCGTGAAATTCGCCGCCTGCTGTCTACACCCGTGCTTTATGTAGCCCCCCACCCCTCGGGCACGATGGTCGGCACTTGTCGGCTCCACCGAACGGACCCTTTCGACTGATCGTGATTACGACTTGCGCAGGTAGATCCGCTCGCCTCGTCCCTGAATCGCCGCTTCGATTTATCTCGGCGCGAAGTCGGAGATCGATAAGCCGTGCCTCGGCTCTAACGAAGTCTGTGCAACATTCGGGGGCACGAGAGACTGGGCACAGGGCTGCGACTAACATCTTTCGTTAATTGATCGTTACTGCTTTCAGTCTCTCCTGACTGGTAATTATAGGATTTAGACGCGAACTTTTGGTGTAATTCTGGATTCCTTGGAACCGTTAGTTTTTTAAATTTTATTTTGTTTTGGTGGCTCGTGGTGTATAAATAGCCTCAGGTATGATTGTTAGTATGTTAATTGCTCGGTCGCTGGCTCTTGAATAGGAATGCATCCTGTTGTATGTAAGTCGAATGGTTTGTGGGACGGTTTGTTGGGAATTCGAAGGGGATTTTGATGGGTACACTTCTGGATAATGTAGAGAGTGAGTGGAGATTTATGTACCCTTTTTTCTTGGGGGATTTCATTGTTAGTAGTCGTACGAAATAATGATTTTATCGTGTGAAAATAGCAGGGACTTAATACCGGTATAATGCTCATACCGGTATTTCGCCAATATAGCTATACCGAAACCGATATCATACCGAAAAAGATAAATACCGAAAACAAAAGGTTACCGGTAACCGAAATAAATACCGGTATTTTTTCGGTATTCTTCTCGGTGAACACCGAAACCTACCGTGTTACTGAAAAGAATACCGAAAAAATACCGGTATTTATTTCGGTTACCGGTAACCTTTTGTTACCGTATTTTGAAATACCGGTATTAAGTCTCAGACGAAGATACAACCGAAAAATACCGGTATAATACCGGTAGGAGTCCCTAGAAAATAGAAGCGATTTTTCTCTGATTTTATATATTTTCAAAGCTATTAGTAGAATGTACAACACACAATTTATTCATTGTCCTGTACAGTGCCTACTTATAATAAACTCATACGAAACGTTGATATGAAATTCCGAAGTCACTAGGAGTTCAAGCAATTCAGTTCAACGTAAACGAAGCGTAGCGCGAGTGTCATTTAATAAGGCGTAACTGCGTAATATCGTTTTGAAAATCAAAGCTGGCGATAGCGTCGCGAATTGTAATTCGATTTCAAGTTCGGAATCAAGGCGCCATTCAGACGTGGAGAATCGAATTAACGCTGTCAAAGTCAGCGCTGCCTCCGTTCCTGTTCGCCATGTCTTGAAAGATGCGTTGCAACAACGATACTGGCTACTGGTAGCCCCTGATCAGTGATCTCGAAATTGATTTATTCGCTCAACCAGTTTGGACTTTCACTGTGATCATTGTAATGCCACAGACGCAATTCTACACCTCGGTCAGTGAACGAGCAATGAAGGCCGCACGGTTCCAGACAGATCTCGAAGTTAAAATATGTTACTTCAATTTCTTCGTGACTGGTCTTTTCGTTATATGCATAATTTTTTTCATATTTTTATAATTGCTTCAATGCAATAATACCAGTTAATGTCTGACTGAATTATTCTGCATCCAGCATGCAAGTGCATCGAGCTCTAGGAAACTCTTAACAGGAGATAACTATTAAGTAGCGTGACGAAAATGTCGATTAATACCATCATGAGTTTTGCGCTACAGTTATCACTGAATCTAATCATTCGATAATCCATCACCGAGTATTAGGAAATGTTCTGAGAGTGCCATCTACTAAAGTAAGCTCTGCAATCGGGTCAATCGCGTTACAGGACTGCTGGCACACAAGTATTGACATATTGCAATAATGTTTTTGCCATTAAATAGTCTGTTAAATTTTACAAAATCGATCATCAAACAGTCGAAATTCCCAGTACTGCCAATTACATCTGACAGCTAACCCGATTAAACTGCTTTAATTTTCGCCACCAGATTGCGTAGTGGAAATAAGAAAATGCCAATATGTAAATTAATTAGTAAATTTTAATTCATGAATCTGAATGTTATTTCCTTTGAACCCCATTTAGTAGTTAGAGCACAATGTTTTAGAAATTAGGTGAGTCAAATGCAACATATGTATACAAACTGAATGCTACGAGTGGCATGGATTTTACTTTAATTTGAATGTTGGAAACATTTGAAATTACGAACAAAGTTAGGCATTGTTAGCGGTTTTATATGGTGACGTTATGCACCGGAAGCAACGAGTTAGGGAACCAAATACATACCACCTTCAATCACAGTCAGAATTACATCAACAGGAAGCTTTATCTCTTTAATAGGATACGAATTATATTATACGTTATAAATCGTTGCTTTTTATCAAACAGTAAGGGTCTCTGTAGTCAGCAATTAAGGCTTTTGAAATTGGTATCAGACGAGTGTCGGTGACACAGTGTTATGTTTTGTCCCATCAGGAGCAAAAGAAGCCATGTCGATGGCTTAGTGCACAAATATTGTATGCCCACTTTTTGTGAAATTTGAGTTTTTATATGCAACAAATATGTAGTTCTTCACTGTTTCTTTATGCTGTATAATAATCACATTTCTATCTACTTCATAAATTTGTCGAAAATGATATTTTTGTTTATATGTTATTGTTATATTGTTGTGATATTGTTTATATCATTATATGTTTAAACCTGTCTTTCTCGAAAATACTAAACGTGGATATAAAATATTTGTGCACTAAGCCATCGACGTGTTGTAAAAGAAACATTACAAAATTTACACGGTTTTATTCATCCATGGTATCCACCAAATACTGTTCATTCAGATTTTCGCCAGTTCTAAAGATTTCAAGAGGTTTTTAAACAGAGAAAGGATAATGTAATCCTATATTTAACATAGTGTCAAAGAACGAGATCCATACACATTAACAATACAGCTTCATATTCTTCTATTAATTAGAGGCCTTAAAAAACCGCAAATGGATTAAAAAAGACCCGAGAGTCGTAATAGGATTCTTTAACGTGAGAACACGATTGGATAAAATAAGACCCAAGGGACATAGCGGGCTCAAATTTAATAGCCCACGACCGTGACAAAGTGAAAAGAGAATTATTCTGAAAGACACTGCGACTGACAATGAGATCGTTGCGCGGAACGTTCAACAAGTCGTCCCAAGAGGAGGAAACCTGTAGCTTCCGCGCGTATTGGACTTGATTTCTACCCACGAACGAATCATTCATACGCGTTCAAATAATTATTACTAGTGCCTTATAATGTCGTTAAAGAAACGCCAGCAGTGGCCTGGAGTAGAGCTGTAATTATTCGAATTAATTCGAATACGAATAGTTTCTTCGAATATTCGAATAATCAGAATTACATACTAGAGCTGGGACTATTTTCGAATTTTTCGGTATTCGAATATTCGAATACTTCAGGTGCTTAATTATTTAACGAATATAATTCGAATATTCAAGTATTCGAATACTATTCAAATATTTAAATATTCGAATACTGATGTATTCGACTAGTATGGTGTGAATTATAAATCAAGTTCTTTAGGTTCATTTGTCAGGATGAAATCTCGTAAGCTACTTTTGACCCACTTCATACCATACTATTCGAATATATTAGTATTCGAATAATAACATTCGAATACTCAAATATTCGAAGTTTATTCGTAGCATTCGAATACTTGTAAGATATTCGAATATTAAATTATTCGAAAATCCCCAGCCCTATTACATACTTACATTAACCGAATATTCGTTACAGCCCTGGTCTGGAGCTGGTTAATTCAACAGCCACGCTAATAATTTCCAGCGGAATCGAGTCTCGTCATGGACATATTTTTTTTTTTAATACATTTTATTCAATTTAGAACAAGTTACAACAATCGCTTGTACAAGTGTAGCGAATAATCTACAAACGTATAATAAAATAATAACGATTAACAGGTCGCAAAACGACGCTCGCAATCAAATAAAGTATCTCAAATACCTATGTAAATCTTGTTCTATCTTTTTTTTTTCTCCCCCTTTGTCTCGTCATGGACATATATTCCTACGTCAATGGGTCTCGTCCACCGCTGCTCCGAGCATTCCCCCCTCCACGGTATCACGGAAAAATCTCCTCCAAGGAATCTCGCGCGAATCGGCACTGACTCATTCAGAGAGAAACGGAAAGGCCGAGATAAAGGTGCACGATTCTGTGATCGTGACGCACATGCTGTCCGGCGACATTTGCGTCCACGCTGGCCCGATACACGGGATATCCCTGTCGTACGGAAAGGGGGGCACGAAAGTGGGAACCACCTCAAGAATTTTATTGGAGAGGGTCCAAGTGACTTTTACATGGAGATAGTTCAGAGTGAAATAATACGTAATCCTTATGCAAGTTTGTGACGTGTGTGGATATCGCCAGCATAATATGTAGATTAGGTACTATGGGAGTAATTTCTAAACAGAAGCAATTTTAGGGAGGGTTTTTCTGCTTCTGGAATGGAATTGTGTTGTTTCATTTGTAGAAATAATCGTGTATTAAAATATTTAATTTAAATAGTGATATTTCGGTAATTAAAATTTAACTCTCATTTGTTTAGACGTCTAGGTATAGAAGCCATTTATGATACATTGCTATCAGAATATACGTATGAAGGGTAAGGGGTAAAACGATGAATGTCCATTTTTCGCGATTTTGCTATTTTTAGCAGGGCCGTCTTAAGAGCATTGGAGGCCCTGGGCAAAGCAATGCACTGGGGCCCCTGCCCATCCGCGGGACTAAAAATGTTCAAGATCAATATAATTTATAATAAAAAGTTATAATTTTTTTAGGTCTTTTTTATATTTGGGGGCCCCTAATATCGTGGGGCCCCTGGCGACTGCCCAGTGTGCCCATGCCTAAAGACGGCACTGATTTTTAACGTATTTCGTTTAAAGTTCAAATACCACCGTAAGATAACGTTAAATATTTGGTATAGGTCCTGGTTAAAAGCAGGAAATGTTCACTATGCACTGGAGCAAAATACGGAATGTCCCAACTCTATGTCTAATCGAAGCATAAGCTTCAAGCCTCTGTGTCATGGTAAAACAATAAATTATTTAAGAATATTATATAAGAAAGTAAAATTCATTGAATCTTGCTTTTTCACTGGTGGACTAGAGTATTAAAATTTAATTTTCTCAAAGAAGTTTTTTCTGACATTCCCTGTTTTTCCTTTACCCTTATTATATATGTGTTTAAATACAGTGACGTTGTATCGAAGAAAGTACTTGTATTAATTCAAACTATTTCAGTTCGGTTATTATAAAAACATTGTTTGTGATGGGACCACAAAGTTCTGTATCACGTGTACAAGATGCTGAATTAGATAAATTTATTATAATTATAATGTTTAAATATTGTAAAAAATAAGATTGTTCCGGTAATTGTGATGAAGATAGGCGTGCGTAGATTTTTTTGTGCTTATCCCTTTTGTTTCAAGGAAGTCATGAATACGTCTATGGACAAACTAAGAATGCAACGCAATATCCTCGCGTTTTGTAATATGTTTTTGTCGCGTGCTCACGATCTACTAATTAAAATCCATGTTTATAAATGTGTGCGGAATGTGAGAAACGCAGTTGGTCGAACAGCAGCGATAGAGATCTACTTTCATTTAGAGACCTTGTATTAAGGTCCGCCCAAGTGTATCGCTAATGTGCTTCATCGAGGTAAAAACCTATCAATAATGCATCGTTCCATTGATATAGTCTTATGCTGATCAACACTATGCAATTATTGGAAGCTTGAAACCACCTATCTTATTCCAGCCTATCTACAAAATTATTAAAAATTTTTACATTAAATATTTCATGATATGTACACACGAACAGCATACATATAAATATATTTAGTTTTAGTTTTTTAACCTGAGTATTAACGAACCACACAATTCCAGTAAAAAGCACCAATGAACTTGGAACTGTAACAAAAATTACCTCCAAAAAAATTATCTATATTATTATATCTCCCTCTCTAAACGCAATACAATAATTTTTAATTTGATCAATATTAATGTTTTCTTATGCACATAATTCATATAAAAATACATTTGCACTAAATGAGTACGTTTATTTTATAGAACCGTGGATCGTCATCGTAAAGTTCACTATGTATTTAAAAAGTCCCAGGATGAATTGGAAATTCATTTTGTCAGTCAGTTCCTTTGGAAATATAAAAGAGGTTAAAGCCCTGATCCGACAAGTGGCAGCATGAATGCGTAAAAGAAACGGATGCTCTCTGAAGAACGAGGTCTCGTTGGTGGTTGAAACGCGGAACGGGCCGAAGGGGGTTAAAGTGGTCGAGCCCTCGTCGAGATGGGACAGCGGGGATTTCTCTTTTTTATTCTCAAGCAACTTTTACTCGGTCGAGTTCCTTTCCGCACTTTCGCCTTCCCCCTTCGATTCGCCTCCCTTATTCAGACGTCGAGAAGCCGAGAAACGAATGTACTTTTCCTCGATACAGTGTGCCGTCGCCATGGCTACCATCGTCTTGGATAATCTTCTGCCTCTGAGAGAACATGTCCTCCGTAATATCAGGCCATTTTATTTCTCGTTCCTGTGAAAGCGTTTTTCCGCTGCGAGTTTAGTAACGCGGGGTGACACCGTCACTAGGATAGTCGATGGTATTTCTGGAGATTTCGACCGATTCAAATGTGATGCGGTAGGTTTGAGTATAATTCAAGGTCGTGGGGGTGCATAACGTTTCCATTTTCCCTTGAATATTTATTAGAGAAAGTACAAACTCAGTATAATATTATGATTATCATTTTATTAAGAAAGAACGAGAAGCAAGTCGGCAACTGGCTTCAATATTAATTTTAAGTAAACTAAAAAATTTTAGTTCAGCGAATACTAATTTTAATTAAATTCTGTCTTTATTTCTTGAATTTATATTTTAATTCTCTATGTATTTTAATTCTCCACATTGAAACCGTCGTCAATATTCCTTGCCATCTTATCTCGTGTAGTTTATATTCCTGATCTTCCTGTACAGGGAATATGTCATTAACAGAGGGAAGGATCCAAGCCTAAAAGGACAATTTCCTGGTGTCCCATGGTCCGACGTTTCCTTTGACTGAAGTTGTTCAGCTATTCTATTCTACGAGAAACTGCGGCCTTTGAATCATTGAGTTTTGCCCCTACCTAGAGGCTTTGATCATTCTTGTGCTATTAACTCGTCTTTGTTAAAACTGTTTCGTCTTATAGTACTTAAATTTTGTACTTTAGGGAATGATTTACACTGGGCTACATATCATGCATTTGAAAAGACTGATTATTACCTATCTTCTGTATTATTTAATACCTTAGTTAACAAACAGGAAGAAGCGATAGAAAATTTCGAATAAATATCCACAATTCGATTGAAAGAGTATTAAAGTCCAAAAATGAATAGAAGCCTCAATATATTTTGTAGCAAGGTTAAAATTGCAATTTCAGGAAAAGATAGGAAATTTTAATCATTATGTCTTCGTCAATCGAAAAGGTCTGTATTTAATAGTGCTTTTCAAGTTTCCATTAGACACTCAGCACTGAGTGTGCCATTTTTCGTCAGCAAAATCGCGTTAATGCGATTAACGGTTGAAATCAGGGGGAAACCTGACGCGAAAGAAGCAGCGTATTATTCGCAACCATTCGTTTTCTGGCTGGCAAGGGGAAAAGCTATTGGTAAATGTAATGCATTATGTATGAGTGCGTGATACCGAAGTAAAATGGTCCCGTTTCAGGAAACGAAGCTCATTCAAGCGCCACTATAACTGAGAGCGATACTTATGCCCTTTCTTTTGCGTTCTCGTGTTCCTTCCGATTCGTTAATCCATTTAAAAAAATTCAATTGTTATGAATAAAATGTTATGCTACGAGCAAAAGTCGTTTAATCCGAAAGCATAGTGCACTAAAATTTATTAATTTCACATTATTGTACATTGTTACTTACAAATATGGAATAATTTATATATTTTTAGCGACATTTTTCCACGAATCGCTAAATGTAGGAAATATAATCAAAATTATCGCGTGTCTTATATACGTCCTTTTAATTTGAAGTATGTGGAAAAGTATTTGGTAGGTTACTTATTTTATACATTTCTGTCGTGAAAGTGCTATGATTAATTTCACGAGAGTAATGTAGAAATGAAAAGGAAACAGAAATAAAACAATGTGTGATGTATAGCTGACCACAGTTCGATGGAAAATTCGAGCACAAGAAAATTCCATTAACCTGAAATGTAAACTGTACTCCGGAGCACACACTTTTGCAACCCCGCGGAGACGAATTAAACGAATTGGCAAGCTGAACGGTTTTCAATGAAGCACTGTGCTATCACTTAGACGTAGACGAACCTACTTCTAACTGAGTTCTAACTAATCGTTTTCCTCGAGTGGGCGAACAGCTTAGAATTCTTTTACTTTTGTTCTTATTTCACTTACTTTCACTAGGGCATTTTTGGAATCTTGGTAACACCTTGATTTAATAGGATTACTTATATCACGTACGTAAGATATAAAAAATCTGACACAAATGTAAATGTAACACGTTAAGGGGGAATTCTATTCTTTGGGCTAAAAATATATCAAAATTTGCGATTTTTTTTAAAGAAAAAGTTTCTTCAAAGACGCATCAAAAGATGGTCTAAATTTCAGGTTCTTAAAAAAATCCTAATTTTTGCTATATTTTTAGCTGATAAAATAGTATTCCCTCTTAAGAATAAATATTTTTTATAAATACTCGGAAGTAATCCTTGGTTAACATTAAATCTCTCTGAACTTTATGAAATTGTGTTTTTGGAAGAAAATGGCACAAATAGCACAGAGAGTTTGAAAGGATTTTTTAAGAAATAATACGTAATAGTAGAACATTTTAGAAACAGAAATATCCACGCTTTCAAAAGGAAGTAATTTAGAAATATTCTAAAACAACTCGGTAGAATTTAACATTATATCAATACATCCATCAGTTTAAGTGTACATTTCTCCTTTTACAATAGAGTGACCTAATTTCTTCCATCAAAATTCTCACTTCAAGATAGCGAATAACATTTTCACCAAATTATTATTCCAAGTATTGCAAAATATCAAATAAGAAGCAGCATGAAACTATCATCAACAGCGACTCATTATTACATACATGAGCGAGTTCGACAAGGCGTTGATTCCCGCTGCCTGCGCGTAACAAATGTCATAGTTATAACCTAGCTCGTCGATGAGAAAATAAATATAGAGGAATGATAAATTAACAGTTGGAAGTTGTTCACCAAATTCCCATTCAAATTTGAAAGCGGGATCTGGTTGGAGCATATTATGCGTATGTATGTGTATGAATCTGTTTCTTGAAGAGCCAGTGCATCGAAAAGCAGCAGGGCTTGTGGAAAAAATATTCCCGATGTTAGTTTCCTGTTACAGATGCACTTATACGCTCCAAAGACGAGTATTTAATGGTACAGTATGAACAATTATTTTTGCAACAGATGCACTTGAATCGCTTCACATTTAGATTGTTTGACAAGTAACGAACTTCTATCGTCGGTACCTAAGACTCTTTCCCATATTCATTCGTGGGGAATATCCCCCTAGACTGCTTCCATAAGGAAGAAACTGAAACCAAACTAGGGCATCCTTCGAGGCTTTTGTCTCAGATCGAAGTAGATATTGATATTTCGAATTTCAAGAAACTGCAGAGGATTAATCAGATTTATAAAAGAATATTGGAGTTACTAAAATCAATATGGTACTAGTAACGACTAATGTACATATGTATTAAAGTTAATAAAATATACCTAGTGCAAATTGTGATCTGGTTACATTCATGTGTAACTCAATATCCATTTAAGTAATAAAAGTAGTAATTTAAGACTTTTTAGCTTTTTACAGATATTAGAGATTTAATTTTCTGTTTAACGTTCTTCAGTTTTATTAACATAAATATACACTTATTGATCATGGGAAGGTAGCATTATACATTCACTTCATTGTCGATGCAAAGTTTATAATTTGTTAATTAACGAAAGGGTTGATTAACTTATTCACAGGACATGGACACAGTGAAGGAGTATCTAGGATACGTAAATCCTCATTGGTTAGCGGTAGTGGCATCAGGCATGTACACTCATCTCCGACAAATCTGCATAATTGGCCTATGTTTCGATGACGACAACAGTCCTCCCTTCGATCCGTCGTACGCGTCAGTGCTTTTCACATTTTCCGTGCTATGCCTCCTCGCGGAGTACAAACTTTGGCCCAGAACACTTAAGGAGCCACCGATCCAGCTTCTTTACATTTACGAAGTAAGCGCCGTTTTGCATGTTTGACAAAAATATCTCAAACTAAAGGGAATTAGGACGTTCAACGTATTGAAATTCAGGCGAAAAAAATACCTCCTATGCGTGACTTTATTTATTTTAATAATTATGACACGATGCAGAGGAGAACTACGTAGTGTATAATCTAAGAGAGAGAATAATGTGAACTGTGCTTAACTTGATAAACATTCCCAGTGTTTAAGAATTAATACTTCTAGGTACAGTTCGACTTGTGATGAAATATTGCAAATACGGAGACATAATTTCATTCCCTAATGTTAATAATCATGTCGTATTACCATAAATCGAAGTACAGCACGATTATAATATTCATTTTCTTATTTTAATCATGCGCAGATGTTGGTGGCAGCCTTAACTACAAACTTAGCGACGCGGGCCATTTGGGTACCACTTATGCACGTCATTTATTGTTTAACTCAGGAATCAAGTAAATGGGTGAGCCTACGTAAAAACTTTTAGAAATTTTGAAATCAATGTAACATTGGAAATAATTCTAAACTTTTAACCGATAAAATGTTTTTATTTTCCATGAACTTTTATAATGGAAACGAACTGTCTTTCAGTTACTTTGGGTGAACACGATACTGGGCCTGAGTCGTTATTCGGTTTTGACCGATTTTGCTTACTACATGGCCAAAGACTGTGCCGCGATACACATGGCATTCTGCATGTCGATACTGTCGTTCGTGTGGATGCTGGATGCCACCGAGTCCTTGGACACGATTTTGGATACTTGGGCCAAGTAGTGAACCAGTAATGTTTAGTTTTGTAAGACACTTGCAACATTATAGAGTGCCCTAATCACTAAATTCGATTTCATTTAAATTACAAGCGTACAATTATGCGACTGTGGGCATTTTTAAAGTGCTACCACAAATTCAAATCTATTTTGCAAAATTGTGGAAGAATGTACGAATATTCACGATTGCTTGGCAATTATATTTATTTTATCCAGAGCATAGTATCTGATTTTTCTTAATTAATACTTTATATTTATTGATATGTTACTGTTGCGGTACAAAAACGCAAATGAACGGTGGTCTGACGGTAAAGTAATAACCTAAAAAGGTGATGAAAACATGTTCAACATGTCTTCTAAGGGTGGGAGGTGCATTTTTCTTTCAAATATATTTTTTGAATTTTTGACAGATGGGTTAATATATATGACCATTCTATAACATTTTCAAGTTTGTGTTCTTTTTACGTAGATTTGGGATAAAATACTCTAATGTTCAATATTTGCTTAGAACTTGTTAAAAAATGTATATCTTGTAATTCGTACTTATGACGTTGTTCAGCACAGAGTACCTGAAGTTATTATTGAGGAAAATAATTTTTGAAGTGTCAGAACTCCGTATACTTAATTTATGCCGCAACAATTACAATGGGGTTATTTTGAACAAAGTTTATAGTGTCCACGTTTTGGGTGTTTAGGGGAGACAGCAGTAGATTTTGGATGTTCTGCAAATGCAAAAGAAAAAAGATCAGTTTCGCAGATCCCGAAGTGACAGACTGGTTCGTATATAAATTCATGTGCAGCAGGGATCCGCCAAATGCACACAGTTAGCTTGAAAATATTTATACTGCGTAAATCGTATATGTATGATTTGTATTTGTATACAATTTTGATAATTTTAATAAAATGTCTATTGTTTGCTATTTTAATATTTCTCATGGCACACCTCATTGTCTTATTCCGAGTATCTCATAAGTATACGTATCATAAGTATTAAGGAAGAAGAAAAATGTTTATGATTTAATCTTCTCTGCTCTATTCACAATTTATAGATAGTTTGAGTAAATGAAACTTGCAGTTCCATATATTCTTTTATTTAACTTGCGCGAATGTTACCGATAAAGCTCTATTATTTAATTAAATTAAGTGTAAAACGTAACTAATTCGAACCTCAATTTTTATTCCTCGCCCACTTTCAAACGATAACAATCGAAATGTCGCAATAGCAATCGAGATATCTCGCAAATTAATCTGCCAGATGTTCATTAATGAGTTACTCTTAATAATTTATGTACAATATCTTATATCAGTTTTAACAGTAAAAGAAGATACAGTGTAAAGTTTACTATAATGTCGAAGTTGGTTTATACAATCTGGGCGTTATTATTAAATATTTTTGGGCTCCCAATTTTTCGAACATGCTTCGCCAATGCCATGGAAGATGAAGATTGCGAATCTCTTCTTTTGGGGCCACCACTTAGTTCCATATTTTTCAGCATTGGTATTTACATCATTATCGCTAATTCCACCATATTTCCGCGATATTTTCGTGCACCGAAAATAGCTTTTCTAGCAATCTACGAGGTTAGTAACAACTATTATTATATAGAATTCTGTAATATAGATTACTATCATAGTCTAACTACGATAGGTTTATTAGAGATATCTACTTTATTTTTTATATTACTAATTGATGTTGAAGTCTCCATTGGTTGATGATGATTCCTGATAACCTCCGGATATGACAATACCTTGTACCTAAATATATTTGTTTGTGTAATTCATTGTCTTTTAAAATAATCCAATTGTTTAGCACAATCTTCTGGTTACAATTTAATTAATATTAGATACATCATTTTTAAATATTTCTGATTTAGTAAGTTTGTAACGAAGTAAAGTGATTAAAGAGTTAGTGAGTTCAAATTTAATTTCCAGTTATTTTTATTTCCTTATGTTAGACAATGGTGGATAAATGCGATAGGACTTTCGAATCTACTATTTAATTTATCGTATACCATTAATATTTTAAGTTACTATTTATTGGCAATTTTATTAATTCTTTTTGGAAACCAAGGTCAGTGTAATATATTTGACGCTTCTTCTTTTGCACGAAGTTTTTAGCCACAGCGTTTCTATTGGAGTTTGCGTTAGCTTGTATTTGGACACCGATTGATGTGCTTCTTCTGTCAACGCTACCGACCGGTATTTGCCACGTAATGTAACAACTCAGTACCTTATTTAATATTGCAGAAAAGTAGTAACAAATTCAGTGCCGAATTTTGAGCTATAGTGAACGCTTTTGAAAATATATATTGTTCGTTCTAAATCGAGTTTCTTTGATTTTTAAATAAATCAGGTACTTCATCAGCTTGGAGCTGAAGAGGTAGTAATCACTTTCTTGACGAATAAAGCTTTGGCCGCTGTTATAACGTATATTGTGTCATTTACGTTTCTTGTTAATACGCTCCACGTGACGGACGCAGTGGATTACACAATTATTAGGTACTAGGGTAGATGTCCCTATTACTGTCAGTGTCCCTATTACTGCCACTTATTAATAATAATAAGAACAGTCACAATTTAATAATAATATTATTGTTGTACACTATTCTTTATACATTACATTTTTATTAAGCAAAATAAATAAAGTGGCAGTAATAGGGACACTGACAGTAATGGGGTCATCTACCCTATCTGTATATTTTATTAACCAAAATCTAAACAGAGAGGTGTAGTTGTAAGGTAATTAGCCAAATTAAATGATAGAGTGCGCATAAGGAAGAAAACAGTATTGTTCAATTCAATATTTTATTACTATTTGATACGATCTTCAGTAGTCCTCATGAAAAAATCTTAAATCGTCTTTGACGCTTCTTTTGGAAATTGAATGGTAATTGTCTTCTTCATTTATCTTTATTACTCCGAAAGGAACCAATTAAATTAATTCTATATATGCAACTTCTCATTCCTATTTATGTTTCCCATTTTCCTCAAAAGCTCTTTTACCACATATAGCAGTTTTTATTAAATGAATAGACGTATTAAATACAAAGTTGGTCATTTTTACTAATTCAATTTATGCGTACTGAACCAAACGAAAGTTTCGAACCTGGAAATCTACGAGAATGTTTAAAGGATTTTTATTGACTCGAAAAGCATTATTTCTTCGCAATTCACGGAAATTCATTCCACGTATTCCCTGCACAGTGATGATGGAATAATACCATTTGCAATCCACGTAAAAGAAAAGTTGACAGAGAGAATATGCCGAGAATTGCCATTCTTGGATGAAGGTACCAAAAGCTGCCGTTGCAATGTTCGCAGGAGGGGTCGTAGCAGAAGTCGCATTAACAACAGCAGTAGATAGTGCTACGAATCACTCTTCCGATAAACAGTTGTGCTTATTCATCAGAAATTACTTCAATGTACAGTAAACTACACACACATAATCGATCATGTACATTAAAAGATTCATTTAATTATTAACTACTTCCACAAATTTATTTCCCTATTTATATTTCACTCGCAACAGTGTTAATTTCTTTTAAATTTATCTTGTTTATAAAACACAAGAAGCATTGTAATGTGAAATGTAAGATGCAGTCAAATATCTACTATATAATAAGTTATTATCAATAACTATTACTTTCTTTCTATTTTCGTAGTTATTAATACCAATTCCCCAAGCATACTTATCTATTATAATTTCAAAAACGAGTCAATTCTAATCGAGAAGACAATAAGAGAAGAGATATGGCAGGGTAGCGTGTCGCTCAGAAACGCAGCTGGCTTTTTTATTTTTATGAAAAAGAAGGCATTTATTTCGTTCGAACTGAAATGTAAAGTACAAATGGTATAGATAATACAGTGGTAATAATGTAATAATTAATTGTTAATAAATATTCAATTCAATTAATAATACGGTGTGTACCAGTATACTGCGGAGTATTATATGCACGGTAATTGTACTACACGGGATGTGTTCAGTGGCAGCGTTACATCATTGTAATCGAAGTGTATATATTACAGTGTACAGTTTCTCCATTCTCGCTGACCGACGGCTAGAGGGTCAGTACCTCGATTGTGCTTTCATCAATATCCGTTGCTATCCTCGACAACATTCCTCCTTTCTCGCTAACTTCTGATATACGTGTGTACATTCAAACTATCCGATTGTTTCGCCACCGAAAATTACAGAGGGGCACTGATCAAGACAACAAGGAAGAAATGCTTGCTCACCCTCCAGAAATACACCAAGTTGGATATTATACAATATTCCTTTACACGCTAATTTAAGTACTATTCGTATCAACATGCATTCAGAAAGATGAGAATTTAGAGCTCGGTAAGATTATACGTTTTCTTATTCATACGGGTGTCTATGATAATTCTGAAGTGACAAGGAACAGTGACATTTATTCACCGAACACTGTGAATTAAATAAAGTGAAACTACAACACAACACCTTCCACTGTAATCGTTTCTATCTCGTGGCCAGTTAAGGACTAATTTTTTGAAGAAAATACAAGATGTAGGTACAAGTGTCCTCGGTATTCTTCCTTCGAGCAGAAAGAACATACTTATAACGATTCTAATGTTATCCAACTAAATGCTTCCAGCGACGTGAGCAACGTTTCGATTTCGATGTATACAGCGTTTCGCTCGTTCTTCATGACGATAGAGGTTCACGTTAAAAGCGTCCTGATGGTGACCAACAAAGAGAGAGAGAGAGAGAGAGAGAGATAGAGAGGAAGTTAGAAAGGGTTCGAGCTCGCGGGAAAAGAATTCTGTCGTCGTTGAGCTTCGACGAGATGGACTAGTGCCGTTGTAAAATCAATCGCGCCGATTTTTAATCGTAATTATTCCGAGGGCGCGTGCTCAACTAGCCGCGCCCTCGTATCTTTTGTGCACGATCAGGCAGTGCTTAGAAAAAGTTTACAGATATGTTGTAGGATGAGCTTTGCGTGGCCGCCACTTTCACCGCGTGCCACGTTCTTCGTTCTTCCTTCGATCACTCGCCTCGGCCAGGAAAATGGAATTCTCTTTCGCCGTTTCCTTGCCCAGAGCGACGGGATCTGTTCGAGGTAAGATAAGTACGTTTCGTCTTTCGTTTACACGCTTCTCGATACCTACTTCCTTTTCGGGCGAGAACTCGTTTGTCGGTAAAAAAATGAGCCGCCCGTGCGACTCGAAGAGCATACACTTAAATTAATATCGATCGCTCGACGGTAAACAGTTGACCGTTAAATCAAGCTCGACGGTTACAAATCGATCCTAAGAGAATTCGAGAGCTGTGTATGGTACAAATGGTATTGTTAAAAGAAGTCGATCTTAATGTGTTCCTTGAGCCAGTTGGTGGTGTATTGATATTGAAATTGTTACAGGTTCCCCTGCACTGATAACAGTATGCAGATTTAATTAAAATCCATGTGCCTTTAAATAATCGAATCATCTAATCGCAGAATTTTCTTAATGAAAAGTGCGACCTCGAAGATGGATTTCAGATGCGTTATAATTGTTACGCGTAGAAAGGAAAAAGCGTTAAATATTCACAATTAATTATTCTACATAATTTACAGGCTCCACTTTCTGACTCCGTTTACACGTTACGCATTTGTTCGCCCCGAGCTTCTGCAGCGCGCAGGAGAAGCCTCGTTATTTTCTCTATTAAAACGGGGCACATATCCACCGCGATCGATAAGTCCGAATAAAAAGAGTATTATAAAAACTTATAGGCATCCGTAAATTTATAATACCGATTGTTTCTTTCCTTAGACTAATCAGTACCATACCGAAGAAGATGCCGCGGAGAACAGAAGAAAGGAAGAGAATGAAGATTCCTTGAGATCCTTAAAAATAATGGCTGTCCCGACCAACCGCGAGAATGATCTTGTGGAATGAGTGTGAGGAACGCTTTCGATAGCAAATGCTTTCTTCCTCTTACGCTCGATCCTTCGTCTGCTCCCTATTACAATTTCTCTTCCTTTTCAAACGCCACACTCCGGAAGTAAGTACCTATTTTCCGCGGAGCGTGGAATTGCAACGCGTAGTCTTCCGATCGATTCCGATAGACGTTACTACGCTATGGATGTTATATAGTTCCATTTTTATATAGTCTGGTTCGTTAGCGTTGCGGCTAACGAAATTTCGTTTACACCTTACGGACTGCTTTCCTTTTCATACAGCATTTCGAAGAATTTTAGTCTAAATAATGTAAATAAATAATGAGAATTTACTAAATACATTTCAATTTAATTTCCATCCGTTATTTCGACGGGGATATGGGATGTTTTTAAAAGAAATTTAGTAACTGGGCTATGTGTCAATGGCGGTCCGTAAAGTGTCCCATCCCTTGTCACTGACAAGTGATAGTGTTTCGAGGTGCCTAGGTCGAGCGAATGGACTGGACATTTTTCGTGGCTCGCCGAATTACATTCGAGATTCGATTACGCTTATCAGAGAAGAAATCTCGGAGGTCGACTTTGCATACAGGGGCTTTAACTGAATGTCCATAGTGAACGTCATAGGCTTATCAATTACAGCGTACTTCATGTCTTCATATATTATTTAAGTATCGTTGCGCAATGCAATCCACGTTTCTTCGATTTTCCCGCATTCAGCGAGTTTTTGAAAATAATACTCAAGTCGAGATGTAAAATAATTTTTAAATTAAACAGCACAATCGACAGTGTTAAATAAATTTATCTCCAAACGAGTCGTCGAGATAATTTAAATTAATTTTTAACACCAGAAGGAATCACTTAAAACGAATACGCTCCAACGGCTTCTGTTTCAATTTTCCTCCCACAAAGCCAATCTCCAAGAATCCGAGGATCGTTTGAATCTCGCGATCGTACGTGATTAGCTGCCGTAAACGATCGCGCGACAAACCGTTAATTGCCACTGCACACACACACACGCACACGCACGCACATGAACGCGCGCGCTGCACAACTTATTATCAGTTACTCAACGATAAATCGTTCGTCCTCCTACAAACGCCAGTCCGTTGAATACTGTCTCTGCTTAGAATCTACTTGGCGGGGGGTGAAGTCGGCGTGAAATCGATAGGAATGGCCGGAGAAACGAAATAGTGTGGTAGGAAGGAGGACGGTGGATAGAATGAAACGCGACGATTCACCTTCTAGACCCCGCTAACGCCGAGAAACGTCGACCCGACGGCGCCGGGAACCGATCAGCCCTATTTCGATGCAGCCACCGACCAATTTACCGTAGTAAAATATTACTCTATCAATACAGTAAAACCGTAACGCTATCGTATAGAACAAAGAGCAATATACATAATTGAAAATAAATCCACCGATAAATATCTACACTCTGTAAACTATCCTGGAAGAATGAAATTACCAGAATCGAATCCTCAGCTTTCCCATTGAAGTCTCTCAACCCTCGCAGATCACTGTCCATATCGACATTCTCGTTTATAATAACTCCCGCGCGTTTGGATTCCCGAGAAACGGCAATGTAAACGAAATGAATGTTACCGTTCCGATTAGGGCTGGGACTATCTGTCGAATTTTTCGGTATTCGATTATTCGAATACTTCAGTTGCTTAATTATTTGACGAATATAATTCGAATATTTAAGTATTCGAATACTATTCGAATATAGGTTCATTTATCATGGTGAAATCATGTAAGCTAATTTTAACCCACTTCATACCATACTATTCGAATACATCAGTATTCGAATATAGCAGTATTCGAATGGTATTCGAATACTCAAATATTCGAAGTTTATTCGTAGCATTCGAATACTTGTAAAATATTCGAATAGTAAATTATTCGAATACTCAAATATTCGAATAGTAAATTATTCGAATACTCAAATATTCGAATTGTAAATTATTCGAATACTCAAATATTCGAATAGTAAATTATTCGAATACTCAAATATTCGAATAGTAAATTATTCGAATACTCAAATATTCGAATAGTAAATTATTCGAATACTCAAATATTCGAATAGTAAATTATTCGAATACTCAAATATTCGAATAGTAAATTATTCGAATACTCAAATATTCGAATAGTAAATTATTCGAATACTCAAATATTCGAAGTTTATTCGTAGCATTCGAATACTTGTAAAATTTTCGAATAGTAAATTATTCGAATAGTCCCAGCCCTAGTTCCGACGCGTAAAATTGAAAGGGGACTAGCAGATACCAGCGCGAAGTAAAGAAGGGTGGCGGGGGAGGGCATCGACGCGTTTGTCGGTATTCGCGGAGTTCGCGAGGAACGAGCGTTTGTACGCACGTCGAAGGAGATGGCCGCGGGGAAACGTAATATCACAAATTCGCCGGGTGAACGATACGCAAGACGACAATCGGTAGGACAATTATACAGAGATGCGCGGCGCCGTGCGCGGCGCAGTACGTCCGGCGCCGGCATACCGAGATACATGTTACTTACAATATTCGTACAAGTGCTTATACTACGCCCGGATCACCCGATCCGACGGGGCCTCGCCTGCCTAACCGATAAATTGACTATTAATATTTCCGTAGAGAATTTTACAAATCAGTCGAGACACGCGCATGGGGATCGCTCTTCTCTCTGCCGTCGCGGCGCGAGCTTTCGTTTCGTGAGCGCCGCGCCTAACCGGAGCGCCGAGCCCCACCAAAGAGAAGGACCAGGTCCGTGCTCCTTTCCCATTCGCTTCTCGTCGATCGTTTCCATCCGTTCCTCTTTTATATTTAATTCGAGAATCCCGGCCGGCTCGATATTGACAGAAAATAAATATTAATACTATATCGAGAACTTGAACCGTGAGCTTTTCCCGACAGCCGGCTCTCGTATCTCGGGCTACTATTCTTTCTTTCGTTTCTTTCTTCTTTTTTTTTTTTGCTTTTTAACCGTCGCTTTACGTGCCTTCATCTGTGTTCTTTCATTCATATACATATATATATATACATATATAGCGTGTACATATATAGTATGTATATATATATATTTTTTATATTAATATCGCTATCGTATAATATTAATTATAATAATTACATACGCGCGCGGTAACTCTCTTTGTTTTCGCGGACTTTCGTGCACTCCACGTCGCTGTACCCTTTTTGTTCTCCACTTTGCGCTTTCTCTCTTTCTATTTATATATATTTATTTATTTATATTTATATTTATATATTTATTTATTTATAAATCCATATTTATAATATATATATATATATATATATATATATATATATATATTTCGTAATGTCAATAATAATACTATCAATCAGTAATGAGGATGGCGGTGACGGGTGACGATTAGAGACAACGATGAGGATGGCTTTCTCGACTCACGGAACAATAGATAAACTCGGGTGATCTGAATAACTTCTAGCACGACAGACCGCATTACGGTAGGATCGTTCGCGTGCAGGCGAACGAGGAAGGCGTCGCGAATGTGCCGTTTCACAGGATGCTCTTACACTCAACAACAATACACGAAGCCCGCGTGACACGGGGAGCCGAGGGGGTTCGCGCGGGAGTAACGTAAAAATCGCGCCGGAGCTTCCCTACTACGGTACAACGGAAAGAACCGCGGCAAATGGGGGACGGGTGAGAGGGGGGGTGGGGGTGGGGGTGAAACGAGAAATGCCCATAAAACACGACGAGGCCGCGTAGTTCGCGTGGCCGTCGATGAAACGAAACGAAGACCGCGCTTGCACGACAATGATACTGGCAGTAGTTAAACGTTCTGACGAGTTGGGTCGTGATGGTGAAGTCCGATGGTGTCGCGCCCGACGGCAATTCACCGACGCGGGTGCCGTGACGTCGGCGCCGTGTTGGTACCGATAAATAGTAACTATGACTGTGACTAAAAATAATAGATCGTATATATAATATATATATAGATTTATCTTGTTTGTTTTTCTTTTTTATTAATAGAAAAGTCTCACGTGTTGGTACACACACGCGAATTCACTACGTATACGCGTACCGTGCTATACAGGTTAGGTATGCACCCTTCTCGCGGGTAAACGCGCCACTCGCGACTCGACCGATTTATTGCAGCAACGTTCGCGACGCGGCAGGGCAGCGCGGGCTGTTGAGAAAGCTCTTCGCTGAGATCACCGTTGATGGGGAGGCCTGTCGAGCCTCTCGTTGATTAGGAGAGGGGGGGGGGAGCAGGGTGGGGAACGGTTGCTGGGGTCGCCGCGCGCCCTGCACCAACGTCCCGCCGTTGCCCGCGGGCGCGAATCGCGCATGATGTACGGTCACGCGCGCCGAAAACGGCTCCGCGACGTGGACGTGCTCGACGATTGGTAAACGAAATTTAACGTCTTTTTGTTGCTCTTGAGTAACGAAAACACCACTCCAACGGGCGCGGTTCGCCTCTCGCTCTTCGGGGCATCCTTTCTTCATTCTGTCTTCGCGAGGCTGCCCGTGGAAAGTTTGTTCGAACTCGCGTTCTTTCGGGGACAGCCCCTCTTCGTGCTTCCTCGCCCCGTTTCAAGGTCACACGGACACTACGTTTCCCAGGTGTGCGTGAGATCGTGTGAGCTTAGAGATTCTGGGGAGCTCTTTGGCGCGTTTTAGTCCTCCTCCTCGCTTTCCTCCGCTGGACCGTACATGTCGGCCAGCTTGTCGAATCTGGGCCCCCAGGCGCCTAAGTACTCGTACTCGTGCTGCTCGTCGTCCGTTCCTGTTGATGTCAGAGGAATTTTTTTGGTACTTTGTCCTTCCTTTTCTGTGGATTGTTTATTAGATATTGGAATTCACGTTCTGAAGGGTTCCTGTAGCTTTTGGTTTTAAATGTAGGTATTTTGTGGTGTATAAGCGGAGGGCACTTAGGCAATAGCAATGTTGTTAGAAGTGTTCGAAATGGTAACCTGTGTTTTTAACCCTTCGTGGTCACGCGGGGTATATTGTACCCCAACAGCAATTTTCGATTTGAAATTTCGCACCTTTACGCCTTTCAAAGGGGATTTATCGCAAAAAAGAAAATAAAAAAAAAATTTTAAAATCGGGTTTTTCCCACAACCATGGAAAATCGCTCACTTTCAACTACAAATTTTATCATATAAAAATTTACATTTCTAGAGAAAGATTATTAGACCATGATTGTATAAGTATTACGAATGTACAATTGTCACTGAAAAGTTAAAAGATTCAAAAATACGAAAATGCTAACTGAAAAAATGTTGCTGGGGTACAATGAACCCCGTGTGATCAATTTGTGATTATAAGAAGGTGTGACCACGAAGGGTTAAATACCTAAGCTTGCAAAATGATTGCGCATAATCAAGGTTAGATTCGTAATGGAGAAATAATAAATAGAATATTGTTGTTGCAACGTAGAAGCAAAGAATTTTTTAAGTAATAATTTTCTACTACATCTACTATTGATGCATCTCTAATACTGTTTGAAGGCTTCTACTTTCTCGTTTTGTCTGGAAAGGAAACAGTTTGCAAAAAGAAACACAGAATAGGGTAAACGCACCAGTAAATGAACACATTAAGGCCAATGAATGAACACTTTTATACAATTATGTTTGCAGCGCGATTGATTCTACGTGTTGCAGAAATTGTTTGAATATGAAGCAAGAAATTAGATGAAGTCTCTAATTAATTGGTTCCTTATTTTAATAATTTATTTTACTCATTTTAATAAAAAATGTTCATTTACTGGTACACTAATCCTACAGTTTTCACTTCTCACGCATTACTTATTTTCAATTTGAGTTCGCCATCGCCTTGATTGGTGGCTTATGCAAACACAGGTATTTAAAGATTTATATCGTCAACTAATAAAATCGTGATGACTCGAGTAGAAAGAAATTAAATCGACCATACGGTGTCTTCGTTAAGTCTAATCAATTCCTAAAAGATAAAAGTGCCATACATTGTTTAATCTTACAAACCTCAGCCTCACAGCGTGTGAAATTAAACAAACTATGAAACTTATTAAATATTTCTTAATAGTTCAATTTTGTGAATAAATTATGATCTTTATATTCATACACCAGCATTAGTAGAAATACAATATTATCTACCTCAAGCCGAATCGATTGTTTACATCAAGAAAAACTGAAGTCTTAGAAATTCTGTACATACGTACCGGAAGCTAACGATGACAATGAGCCCGCAATGCTTCCGCCACCCTCGTATGCGTAATTTCGTAGATCGTCGAATGGCGGTGCGTTTGGATCACTGTCAGCCCTCTTTTTATGGTCTTCTATAAAGATACCCACATTTGGCTCCGGCCCCAGTGTGTCTGAAAAATGTTCCCGGGTGAATCATCAATGCCTTCAATTAGGAGTAGCTGAAACGTGGCGTAGGTATAGATTAATAATAATATGTAACAACTAACAGGGTACTTTGCACGGTGGCAATTTCCCACCCATCTCAGGTATCGGACCACCAATAGGAATTTGAAGTGGCGTGATATCGAACGCGGTCATGTCGTCTTCTCCGCCACCCTCGTCGTCGTAGTTGATGATATTTTCCCTTACATCATCGTCGGGGCCAGGGTACTTGATATGGGACTCTCTTCTTCTGTTGTACACGACGAATACCAGAACGAGAACTGTAAAGCAAAGGGTAGAATGTTAATATGCTTCATCAGCACACATTTGAATGCAAATCCGTGCTAGAATGATGAGGCATATTTTAAATGCTGATGCGTACAATACATTTAAATCGTGATTTCTTTAATATCAGTTATTTAAAAACCACTTTTAATATTGCTAAAATATTAGGGTGGTCCTTATATGTATGGAAAAAAATCATAGTTTTTAAAATTTTCTTCCGACACTCTCAGAAACTTCCAAATAGTTTAAAAGAATTTCGCTTAAAATTTTGTTAAAATATATTCAGGATTAAAGGTCGCTCAGTGGCGTTGAAAAAACAGGAAGATATTTTTTTTGTCAAATAGAAGATTTTAAGAGGGTCGGACAATACAAATTTGAAAGTTGAAAAATAAGGACCACCCTACTAATATATACTCAAGATCTTCTAGTGTTACTATTTAATAATTCTTGATAAATTACACGTCAATCTCATTCACAGTTTGAAATATACGAAGTGTGAGATGTAATGTTTGCTTTATTTATTTAAGTCATTGAAAGAAGACTATTAAGCAATACTCACCGAGAATAATCAGAAGGCAGACCAAGATGGCTGCCAAGGCTCCCATGCTGAGTTTCAATGTTTGCCCTTCTTGTACCAGCTCGCAATTCTCTCCCCAGAAGCCATCAGGGCAGATGCATCTATACCGAAACCGAGGATCCTGATTGATGCATGTGCCACCGTGTAAGCAAGGATAATCTATACACTCGTTCTTATCCATGCATCCTTTATTATCTGGCGACGGGACTCTTCCTTCCCCGCAACTGAACGCAGAAAGAAAATTATGCTCGTAATTATGTTTGCAGGTTAAGGAGAAGGTATATCACTTTTATGAAGTGGCACTCACGTGCAGTCATATTCATTCCAGAGATCGATACACTCAAAGGGATCGTGGCAAATGACGTTAGCGCAAGGTTTGTTCGATGGGCAATTCCTTTCCAGATTTGTGGCCATCGTTGCTTGACCCCATTGCGTACCATTCATAGCAGGCGGCAATGGGAGGTGCTTTCCTTCTAATCTTATGTCATCCAGGCAACCTGGATGGAATATATTCGGAACATTATGATACTTGTATCTATCAGTTTCCCTACTCTTAAGAAAAAATTACTTCCTTAATGAACTTTCTCGAATATTGCAATGGATATAATAATACAATTACTTTGAGAAAATCCTATTTTATATGATTCCCCTTTTTTTATTAAATATAAATTATTTTCTCATACGAAGACATAATATGAGTTATAAAGTGAAACATGTTTATATAGAAATTTCATTGTATCCTATCTTTGCTGCGTTGTATGTGAATGATCACAATGTTTACCTTTCTGGTAATCAGCGTACACCTCGAAGGTCCTAACACCAGTGTACTCAGCCTTGCCACCCGCGTAAACTCCTTCCTGCTTGTCCACCAGCAGCCACTGGTGTCCCTCGAAGGAGAAGGTCTCGTTGAACCTCCTACCTTCGCCACCGTCCAATTCCAAGGTGGCAGCCGATCCGTATCTCGAAACTCTGACAGTGTGCCACTGTCCATCGTCGACCGCAATCGCTGTCAGCCAAATATCACGTTCCTCTGTTCTCAAACTGTTCAAGTTGTACCTGAAGTGCAGTCTGCTGTCCTTGATCTGCAAATTACAAGATTGATCCAATGGTTATTATTCGCTTCCCTGTTACAATTCAATATGTGCGTTCCATTGTATACACATCCTTTTGATTCAGAATGAACTGTTAAGTATGATGGAAAAGATTTTTATATTGAGGTTTATGTTCATGCTATAACTACTACCAACTTTGCCACTCTGCCATGACACAGAGAAGTGTCAAGTTTTAGACAGTAATGTGCTCCAACAATAGAATATCTGAGCCACTCCCTTCCCATTTATTACAATTACCATTTCCTTTACGAAACTACCACTTCCTCAAGTTTCACCACAAAAGTCTCCAATCAAGTGTCAAGACACTCACCTCCAATATAGCGTACTCTCTGTTGTGCTGGTCGCTAGCTCTGAACAGTTCACCGTGGACTTCCCTGGTGCGGAACCTCAGCTGCACCTGGGTGGAATATTTATCTGGCTCGAATGACAGCGCGTATTTTATGTAACTCTGGGGCTTGAATGTTGTTGGTATGGTGGGTGTCATGCATCCTGGGCCAGTCCATCCTGGATTGCACTGGCACCTCGCCTCAGTGAAGCTACCCACGCAGGTACCGTGTTCCCAGCAACGGAACGTGGACTCCTGGTTGTGGCAGATCTCCTCGGTCTGGGGGCAGCCGGCCACGCTGTTCCTCGAGAGCCCGGGGTGCGCTAGGTCGTAGAGCTTGCTGTTGTGAAAGAGGTTCTTGATGCAGCCATCGAATCCCTTGCCCACCGGCATGTGCTTCCACTTGTAATGCGTCGGCTCGAATTGCTCGACGTACAGGCCGCCGATCTGGAGAGGTGCGTTCACGTTCAGGTACTCGTTGAACGGCGGTATCATGCCCTGTGCTTGACAACTGGTGTCGTTGAATTCTGGCGGCGTGCCGTCCTCGGGCTCCGAGATGTCAGCGGATTTACAGTAATCGATGATGAGTTTCACGCTCTGAAAGATGAAGAAGGCGTCCATCATGAGTAGTTAGAAATAGAAGGATCAAAGAATAGCCTTAATTCCATTTCTTTACATTCGTAATTGAAATTACACATTTTCACATATTGTTGCTATCGATTTGTAACGCTATAGTTCATAGTACAGCTCTGACCTCTGTATTCCAGAAGATATCGAGCCTGTGCCATTCGCCGTCGTCCAAAGTCCTTTTTGGTTTAACTTTCAACTCCAGAGTACCAGAACCGAAGTCGATTAATAGACGCGGTATGCCGCGCTCTAGCTCCACGGATATGAAATCTGTGAATTTAATAGATGTTAGTGTTTGATGAAGGCACGCCTTTAGTACGTGAATTTACTAAATCGTTTTTTGTATTTTGAACGAAATATGTCGAATTTAATTTTAGAATAAAAATGATGATCATAATAAAATTCAAGTTAATCAAAATTCCAACGAAATAGAATAATCAAAGATATTTATAATCACAAACTGCTCACACGGGGTTCACTGTACCCCAGCAACATTTTTTCAGTTACCATTTTCGTATTTTTGAATCTTTTCACTTTTCAGTGATAATTGTACATTCGTAATACTTATACAATCATGGTCTAATAATCTTTTTCTAGAAATGTAAATTTTTATATGAGAAAATTTGTAGTTGAAAATGAGCGATTTTCCATGGTTGTGGGAAAAACCCGTTTTTAAAATTTTTTTTTTATTTTCTTTTTTGCGATAAATCCCCTTTGAAAGGCGTAAAGGTGCGAAATTTCAAATCGAAAATTGCTCTTGGGGTACAATACACCCCGTGTGACCACGAAGGGTTAACCACGTGGTGCAAGATCCTTTCACAGTATGTATTATGATTTCAAGTAGCTCACCGGAAACCATGATTTCGTCAGCTTCGGGGGGAACAATAGGGCCATTGTATAGAAGCAAACCATCAGATTTTTTCGTAATGAACTCGAAGCTCAGATGACTGTTGTCGCACATCTCCAAAGCAGGGTACCAGGCCCAGCCATTGCCGCGGAAGCTTCTCGCGGTCTGTTGACACCTGGGACCGTTGTATCCAGCTGGACATTGGCATCTGTGCGATAGAAATACCAGAATTGTCAGTCAACCAAGGTCAGCGCGCCCCTGTCACATGAATTTCCATGAACCAGTACTCACGATAATCCGAACCGCCCCTCCACACAACGGCCACCGTTATAACAAGGGCTGCTTCTACAGGATTCCCCTTTGCTGAAATTTCGCGCCCCGCATGTACACTCAGCGATTACATCCACCCTGACGCCGACCAGGGCGGTTTTGTTTGCGTTGACCATGTACGGTAAGCTGCTGATGTCCAAGGTATTGGTGCAGCTACCCTCGCACATCTCGTTCTCGTAGTAACACTCGTCGATGCCGACCATTGTTATATTGATCCCCACCTCTTTCTCGATCTAGAAAATTTGAATTGGTGTTTTAGGGAATATTCCACGTTGTAGGAAAAAGTGGAAAACACTTTCATGTTCTTCCCTCCTGTCGATAGATTAAAAATTTCTCTTTCTTCTGTCAATATATATAGCACGTAGCTGTTCTATTAATATTTGAATTTTTTTTATTATTTCTATTTAAATATTATTTTTTATAATTAATATATCTATATCAGATTCTAGAGCTACGTGTCCTCAGCAATGCTTCCATTTTTTCTATGGCTGAAAGCTGTTTATTTTTTTACAATTTATAAACTTGTTCTATGTCAAGTTATTTATAGGACTTTCTAAAATTATTGCGATGTCGAGCAATTTAAAGTGGATCAATGGACAAACGTGTTGAAATCTATTTTTTCACCTCTTCACGGTGCATCAGCACGATTCCATTCAATCTGACAGGCTTATAGTACGGCGACCCGTGGGCCGCGAATCTGATGTCTGTGGACGGCGGATGCATCCTGCGTAATTGAACGCTGAACACGTCGACGTTCTCCCTGTCAATGTTCAACAGATGAGCCAGCTTCTCGCGGAATAACTCTGCTTTGCTCCGTGACAGGGTTTGCGACTGAAAATCGTGGCAGTTAATTAGCACTCCTCTTTAGCAAAGGTAAACGAACCGATTACAGTCGATTGCCGGAGGAGAATGCTCACCTTATAATCCCAAACACGAATGAAGTCCTCGTCCGTTATGCCCGATATCCGAACAGACCCGGAGTTCAATACAGCTTCGTGGGGAATCGTCTTGACGGTGACGGTGACGTTCGCTGGCACGTCCGTTTGCGTGTGCTTCCGATCGTAGACTTTGAAGCGTAGGTGGTACCTACCGTCGTGCGTGCCTGCTTTCATGTAAATCATGCCCGTGTCCTCGTCCAGCTTGAACAGCGTATGCTCCAGAGCTTCCCAGTAGAACTTTTTGTCCGGCAAATCCCAGTCGTCCAAGTCGTACACGTAGACTCTGCCTATCTCGGTGTCTGGTGATTGTCCCTGTCGGATAAATGAATTTTAGAACAGTATAGTCACGAGAAACTTTAATTGATCGGCAAGAAAGTGATGTAAAGAATAGGCGAGTTAGGTGGCAACCTCTTTGTCACGCAGAGTCATCTTTTGCGAAAATAGGTGAGATTAGGATATTTCAAAGTTCTGTACTTTTTAAGGGGTTACGCCTACCTGTCAGGTCTGAAAACACAAATATCTTCGGTTTCTTTTTTAAACTTGAAGACTTTTTTAAATAAACGGTTGTAATTTCGAAAGTTTATATTTTAAAGTTCTTGTAGTTTTTTTGCAAGGCGATGTCTAAATAAATAATGGAATCATAGGCGATCTCCCGGCAGCGTTTTTTTTATTACGGTGACCACTTTGACCTGAAAGAAATATAAAATTCGACCAAATTTAGTTAGTATATTAGATTATCTAGTCCTTTAGCGTGGCTTTTTTATTTAAAAATGAGAGCGATTCTGTGGCAAAAATCGATACTTTTGCTATGAGAAGCCGCCATTTGGTAGCCAATTAATTTTTCGGGATAATTAATTACTAGATAATCTAATCTACTAACTAAATTCCTGCGAATTTTTTAGTTCAGATGAACCAGGTCAAAATTAGAATGGTCGCCGCAAACTACTGTAAAAAAAATCGCTGCCGGGAGATCGCTGATATTTCTTTTATTCGTTCATATTTCCTATCGCAAAAATTACTGCAAGTAATTTAACATGTACACATTCGAATGCCTAAAAGTTTGGTTAAAAAAGCCTTTAAGTTTTCCCCTAAAAATTCCCGAATATACATGTTTTTTCAGACCTCAGTGGTAGGCATAATCCCTTAAATGAACTCGAAGCGAAATGAACTAATTTCGCTTGGACTACATGATATTTCAGTTTTATATTTCTAACTCGCAGGGATATGGTCGCACGTAATACGTACTGCATAATTATATACAAAAATGTCCTTCGAGCCGGGCTGCATTTTGTTATCGTTAATGTCCCCGATGATAACAGTTAAGGTACTGGTCCCAGACATTGACGGAGTCCCCGAGTCCATGATAACGATCGGTATCAGGTACTCCTTTTGCTGTTCTCTGTTAAACGAGCGCAATGACGACACGATGGCCATGCCGTCTCCGTTTGCTCCCTCTAAAGGTAGAAAAAGCACGCGTTTGATCCACTAACTATCGAACTACGGCTAACAACCGAGTGCGGGGGTGTAATAACTCCGGCTACAGACTTACTGTTATCGCTCTCAACTTTGAAACTGGCTCGAATCACGTCGTCCGCATTCGGGTCCATCCTGAAAGTAAACGGTGGCCCGTTGATCTTCGATCGATCGTCGTCGTCCGTCGCTAGAATCTCCACGACTTTCTTCGTTTGCGAATGTTCCTGCAGCACTGGCCGATAATCTTTTAAGAATCTCGGCGGATTGTCGTTTATGTCGTGGACAATCACGGTCAGCGTAGCAGTTGCCGTCTTCGGCGGGATGCCGTCGTCGATGGCCAAGATTTTTACCTAGAACGAGCGTTCGTCGTGTTGGGGGTGTAGAAAGCAATCGGTATTTGGATTTGGGATGATTAAACTTCGGTTCTTAGACTGGGTCAAATGACCCACAATTTAACTTTGAGGCATCATTGAAAATTTCAAGGATACATGTTATTTTATTCTTGAAATTAAAAATTACTTCGGTCGAAATTCTGAATCATTTTATTTATCATTGAAAATGACCGTTTAAACCTGGTGATACTTTAAATGTTAATTTTCAATGATGAACGTGTATTCTACAATTTTCAAACTTTATCTCAGAATTTTTGCGACTTAATTTAACGGGTAGTTGTTAAAAAGTAGCTAATTGAAAATATACTTGTGACAACTACGTTGGGAAAAATAGGTGTGACCACCCAGGGTTAATTTAAAAAAGTTATATATGTATGAATAGGAAGAGTATCTCGCATAAAAGGGGTGGTTTCTCTTTTATGGTCGAAAACTAGCACCAATCAAATATAAAGTTTTTAGGTGGAATTAATGAACAATTGTGATAAGGTTCATCAAAATCGATGTACGACACTTACTGAACATCCCTTGTTAACCCTTTAGCGCCAAACGTATCATATATGATACTCTTTTTTTTGCCATTTCGCCATTTAAGTGATACATGCTTAGCGTAGTTTTATTCACTGAAGAAATTTGGACCTATCTGAACCCTGTATTCTTTGGTTTTATGCATTTTGACCACTCAAAAAAATAAAATTAAAAAAATAATTTTTTTTGGTATAAAAATATATAAATTCATATCATTTTTAACGATAAAAACAAAGCGGGATATTTTTCCTTCAACGGGATCTAGGTGCGGGCGCTAAAGGGTTAGGAAAGAATCTTTAGAACTTATTAGTTTGCTAGAAAACAAGAAACGAGGAGTGGAAGTCACCGAAAAAAAAGAAAAACGAATTCAAACGAAAACCTCGTAACCAGTCGATAATCCATCGCAACACTGGGGTAATATGAAATATGTATTTTTAAAAGGTAATGAAAACCTGCAGCCTATATAAACTAAACAAACATAATATAAAATAATGAAAATACAAAAATAATTACAAAGTGAGGAGTGAAAAAAAAATTACAGTAAAATCGTTCCATTGATGTGAGATAAAAATAAATTAGAGATGCAGGAACTAAATGACAGCCGAAAAAGAATTGAAGTACAAAGTAAAAATACGACATTATTTCAAAACAATTCGTGGAAATCGATAGACCAAAGTCAAAATAACACGAAAGTTAGCAGTTGCAGCGGTAAATAATGAGAAGGATAAATGGCGCGAAATTTGAAAAAATATCGACTTACCTGATGTCGTGGAGTCTCTTCGCGATCTAAACTCCTCTGTATCGATACCGTGCCATTTTCGTTGATCGAGAATTGCCTCTTACGATCGGAGGTTCTGTCGATGGAATAGAACACCTTGCTCTTGCCACCTTGATCAGGATCGGTAGCTTTAAACGTTTCCAGGCTGTTACCAATGCGAGCGTTCTCTGACACCATGGTCTCGATATTAGCCTTCTCGAATTGCGGCTGATTATCGTTTATGTCACGCAGCTTCACGACCACCCACGAATAGGCGACGTGATATTTGTCATTGTCATTGTCTTCGCCCTGGTTAAACAAAAGGGGGATAGAGATTTATCTTTAACACCGTTGACTAACATAAGCGTTGTGGATTAAAAGGTTGTGAATCTTGACTTACCCTGTCGTTCACCTGTATCCTAAACCTAAAACCGTTGCTCTGCAATTGGTCCTCGTAATCCAACGACTGCACGATCTTCAGGGAACCCGTGCCATCGTTGTTCCTCACCATGGTGAATTTGTCAGCACCGTAACCGCTGCTTTCTAGCACCTATCGATTCGCAACAGTCGGCGTAGGTAGTTTGTTTAAGGAAGTAGCAAGTTGGGATAAATTAATGGCCATTGTGTAATTCGAGGAAGACCCCAGGTTCAAAGAATAAAAAGTGTTACTTGCTTTAATTCTGTTATGCGATATCGCAGAGATAAGGGAAGGTAAACTATTGTTACAGAGTTGAGGGTAAATAATGTATGCTGAGGAACTTGGAGCCGCTTAGTTATTATTTTTTGATCGGTAAGTTGGTGTAGTTCCTCTGGGAAATCAGAGAAGGGAATGTTGAAAAATGATGTAACGTACCTTGTATTGGAACTTGTTGGTCTCGTCTTCGTCGTGAACAGTGACCGTAAGAATTGGCATTTCCGGCAAATCTGGACCCTCCGTTTCGTCCACTTCCGTGAACCACTCTTCTTTCGTAAATTGCGGTGGCATATCGTTTATGTCTTTCACTCGTATAGACGCTGTCCCCGTCCCTAAACGCGACAGATTAAGACAAATTATGCAGACGGGTATTGACATAAGATATGCATAATTTATTCGTTCGTTTACTACTTTGATCGTAAAAGAAAATTTCAAAATATGGATAGATCATAATGGGGAAGTGAGAATTTTGAAAAAATATAGGGTAACGCGTACAGTTGTTGACCCCTATACAATGATTGACCCTCTTCCCCAAAAAGTAGGAAATATAATATAATGCTTTTTTTATATAATAAAATATATCTATATTTTACTAGCCCAGATATTTTTGTTCCGAATACAATTAAATTTTATTATGATCCACATCTTGTAAATGTATAGATAAATCGGAAATATCACGCGGCTACCATTCCAATGAAATCGATGGAATTTGATCTAAAAATCGTAACGTTGTAGCCAATGATTTTTTCATATTTTCAATTAATAATGACAGTAACTGTATATATAATCATTACATATGTATAAAATAGGGTCCAAAGTTTGCGAGAAAAAGTTATTTCACTATATGAATTATTGCAAATTAAATAATATTTACTCTGAAATAAGTTGGATTTTGTAAAATATTTTCCCAAAATGTATGATTTTTAGGTTAGTTGCAATTATCATCCTAGTCAAAGATATGATAAGATATTATAACCATTTAAGACGACTACCTATTTTATATTCTTAGTGGATTATTAATTATAAGTATGTATTAGAATTGTTTAACATTTCAATAAATACAGTACAAATACAATTTTGTATGTTTGAAATGATTCATCAGTGTTTTTATGCCTGTCCTAAAACAAGGGTCAATCACTGTTACAGAGCCTGCCAATTACTACGTAAAACCCGGTCAATCATTATAATTTTAGGATCATCTTAATACTTAATGATTTTTTTAAGTTATTTTTGTGTGCAGTTGTATGAAGTAATTTTTTTTATTCTTTGGAAACACTTTTAATGTGATAACAACAGATTTTACTCTCCGATTTTAGCGATAAACACTTTCTTTCTGTGAATAATGTAGCACTCGCACATAGCAAGTAACATTTAATTGTACATCGTAGGTATCATTATTACGATGTTAATTAATATTGATATAGTCATTATTTACGTTAAAATCACCAGTTTTAACAATCACTCTGGTCCAAAAGTGTCTACATAAATTAAATGTACCAACAATGATTCCCAAATTGTGTTAATAAAATGTAAACGGTTTTATTCATTTTCAAACTTACCCTTTAACCCCCCTCCATCCATTGCAACGACCTGTATTGAGTAATCCGGCGTGCGTTCCCTGTCCAAACAGCATACTGCCGTTTTTATTACACCAGTTTCCGGTTCAATTTCGAAAATCGGCGACCCAGTCTCCTCTTCGATCACGTTCTTTTCGATGGAGTAAATCAGTTTAGCGTTCGAGCCTTCGCGCGGGTCATCGTAGTCCACCGCCGTCATAGTCATCACGACCATTCCTGAATCGAACACGAAACAGAATCGATTGTACAAAATAGGATTTCCAAGGGGAAAGGGGGGAAATAATAGAATGTGAAAATATTAACGTCAAACTTCGCCGGACTGTAAAATTCTTGTAAAAAAGAAATAAGATAAGCGTAGAATGGAGAAACTCCCTCAAATTGTTTGAAATTCAATAAATCCAAAAATTTGTTCATTAGTCATAACGAAGCACGTGCCGCATCTAATAATTTCCTTCTGTTTCATTCCAATCATGAAAATTGGTCGATTGCATAAAATAAAGTGATTATCAAGGTAAATCTTGTTAACGCAAGTAGATATTCAAACCGTTCCCTGTTCATCCTGTCAAAAATATATGCTTTCATGGAAACTGTAACCTTACTAACGAATAAAAAGGAACAAATTTATTGTTCATAGTTTCTGTTACCTATCTATCAAACAGTTATATCATACAACTCATCCCCTAATATTTCTCGTGAACACTTCTGTCACGTGTCTCGGAACTTTAGAATTGATTCCATGGGGTTTTGAAAATCGCCTCGTGGCCAATATTCAAATATTCGCCACGTTGATCGAGCGAGCCGTACCTGCCGTGCCGTTTTCTGTGACGTTGCCAAAGTACACTCCTTGCGGGAAGGTCGGCGCGTTGTCGTTAATATCCTTTAGGTTCACTTGAACGTCAGCATAGCCAACCAGGCCCTCTCCGTGTTCATCTTGAGCAAACACGGTGAATCGCCACTGCGGCCTTCCATTCGGCTGATCCCTGTCCAGTGGCTGCAGAAAAACCAAAGGCGAGTGACAGAGGATGCGAGGTAAATTTAATAAAGCCGAAGCTCGCGAAAGCTTCGCAGCTTTCTGTTCAGCTTTCTGGGAAAAACCCATGCTTTCATGAGGATTACAAGTTGAACACGACTAAGCATCAAAAGCCTCGTGAAGTTTTTCGCGCCATCGCGCACAGTGATGAAAAATTTAATATCGTTCGGTTGTCGTTTTTCCATCGATATATGCGTATTGGGGAATAACTTCTGCGCGTCCTATGAGGGGGTCTATTGAATAGAAGTGGTGAAAACTATTTGAAGAACGCAGGTAGGGTTTATACAAAAACCGACTTTTGAAAAAAAACTGTTTTCGATTTCCAGTGTTCCAAAAAACCAGATTAAACGGTTTTCGAAATTTAAAAATAAAATATATATACGTAATTAAAACGGTAACAAATATTTATTTTTATTTCAAAATTTGTCAGTTTTTAATAGTTATGGAATTAAAAACCAAATAAATGAAAACTAAAATAGTTAAAATCATTATTTCATTTGGTATTTTTCTTCAGGAAATATTAACTCATGAAGATTAATTTTACACTAAAGTTTTACAACAATGTGCTTTTGTCCGATGCGATTTCAAGTCAAAATGTTAACGATATTAATTAAATAATTAAACCATTTTATTATTTAATATTTAATATCCATAGATATTATTTCTAGCATCTACAACCGGTTTTTTAAATGTAATAATTGGCTTTTGAATTTTACCGATTTATTCCGAAAAACGGTTGTTAAATCCAGTTTTTAAAAACCGATAAACCCTAGACGCAGGAAGTATTGGCTGTATCCATGCTTTATGGTCTTACAATCCTGTTTTCTGGAGTGGGAACTGATCGATTGAGAATTCGCGGCAGATGATCGGCTTGTATCAAATACATGGTAGAAGATTTGCAGACCTTTAGAACGTAGATGTCTCCAGTCGTGCGGTTAATATCGAATTTGCTGTTTGCTGGATTGTCGGGATCGATTCCCTGACCTGTTAAGAAGTAGACGATATTTTGCGGTCTATCCTTATCGCCATCAGTCGCTTTGACCTGCGCAGAAAGGGAAATTCAAAGCATGTAATTATCTTTTCTGTTACAAATCAATGGAAGTGTTCAGAATTTGATCAATGTTTCGTATGTGTGTTTCTGTTCTTTCTTTAGTAAACTCATTTCGTATGGGCATTATATTTTCCACAGAACTTTTCTCATTCTAACTGCGCGTGTTGTTCTGTACCGCACATTCTGTACTTTATATTACATATTTTACGTTCCACATTACGTATTCCATATTGTACAACCCGTATTTTATGTCTCATATTCTCTATTCCGCGTATTGCATTTCACGTTCTGAATCCCATAATAGTTCTTAGGATGTCGTGTTTTACTACCCCGGCATTTACGTAATCCAAGAGCAAAATGTTAGACCGTTTTAACAAACAACACAGATAGAAAACTTTGGATTCAAAATCCTATTTCCTAGAAGGCGAAGCTTCATAAAAAATATTACTCTACATTTTAAATTTCTTTCTCTTCTTAGGTAGGTAATATTTCCCTTATATTTTGCTCATATATGAGGAGTGGTTTTCCAAAAGAGCACATTTCCACATAGTACAAATTGTCAATAACCACAAAAAACTGTGATATTTACATTTATTAAAAAAAATTATTGTTACACGTACATTTTATACTTCCATCTGATAGCGGTAATGTTTTTAATTTAACGACGTTGTTTTCATAGTTATTTAAAAACAAAAGTTTCGAAATAAGCCATTTTGATGGAAACTATAACAAATAAGCCCCTTTGTATGAAACCATTTGGAAATAAGCTCTTTATAAAGACATTTGGAAATAAGTCCTTTTCTAATGTACTCATTATTTTGCCTGACTTTGTAAAAACGTGGAAACAATTAAAGTTGAAAGGTTTCAAACGCTGGATAAGTGGATTGAATATGTGTATGATTAAAACAAATGTTAAATTAATTTAGTATATGTTTGCGGAAGTCCATGGAATTAAGTTTCTTGTGTCTCGAATTCATTACAATTTCCTAGACGCGTATAAGAAATAAGTCTGTTTTTGTTTCGAACTAAAAAATTATTTTACTACTTATGTCATAAAACAAATTTGAAGATAAGACCTTTTGTATGACACATGTATTTTCACTTCAATTTTTCGAAAAGTTATAAACCAGTTTTGTAGTGTTTCGTGCCACTAGAGGATGTAATTTAAGATTATTAAGACGATGCTGTCAAAATTTGCTTCGAGGTTAAAAATGGAAATAAATGTATCTCAGTAGTGTCTAACTCTGGTAATCTCAGTTAAACGGTGAGCACGATGTATTATTCAAACTCGATTACCAGTATAATTACAAACTGCATGATGAAAATCTGATGGCATTAATATTAGGACAGGAATATAATAATTACCCCAAGGATGCGTTTCGGCAGAGTTCTGTCATCTTCCTCGGTGATCTGCGTTTTGTAATTTGGACGCTCGAAAACGGGCGGATTGTCGTTCACATCCTTCACGTGTATCACAACTGTCGTGTAATTTTCTTTCAAGTTGTCCGAAGCGGTAAGACGAAGCTCATACTGCAGCATTAAAGTGGAACATGTGAATTTGAGTTAAAATTGACAGTGCCCAGTTTAAAAAGGAACAGAAGTTTTTGAAACGAAGTAAGTTCGCTCTGCGCATGGAAGTTGGAAATCAATGAGTGAAAGGGATTTTAAGTAACAAGGACTTATATTTTCGTAATGTATTATGTAAATTGTTGCTCCGGCTAAATTAGGGCCGACATTTTGTTGGAATAAGTAACTTTCCTGAAAGGAAACTCGAGAGAATGTTACATTAACGATGCATTTAATTAAGCGGAGAAGTATAGATATTTTAATTTATATAAAATGCTATATGAAACGTATCTGTTTCAAGGGGAGTTTATTGTAATACTGATTGAAGGAGATTAGAGTGGTAGTGAGTAAAGAATAAGTTTAGCTTATACTCGAGTTGATTCACAAAAGGATTTAGAATCCCTTTACAAGTGGCCGAAAGCAAGTAATAAATTTAATAAATTCAAAATAAAATGAGAAGCTAGCAAGAGGATTATGTATGCTGCAGTAGTACTCGAAACACAAATTCATCTCCCTGATTTCAGCAAGCAATACCTTTCAATCCTCGGGGCACACAAGAATTAATGAAAAATCCGGGGCAAATATGGAAATAAAAATGTATCGCGAATTCAATATTTACGAAAGGCTATCCCCAAACGAAAACCAATATTTTATGGCGAGATTCGATTAAACCGGATACAGAATGACCCGATTCCCTTGGTGAAATTCGCGGTGATACAATCTCGATGATTCGATCCGATCGTATAAAGCGGAAGACTCAGTAAAGCAATGACAAACGAGCGTATGGGAACGCCGCGAGACTTTTCGTGCAATTTCACTGCTTTAGTGGACAGAGGTAGGTAATTAAAACAGCAGTAACATGATTACAGGGATTAATTATGAATTTCGTACTTGTTTCTGTCGTTGTAAGTGCCTGTTATCCGACAGGTGCTATAAACTCACCCTTTTCCTCGTTTCGTAATCTAAGGCACCTGCGACGTAAATGGCGCCAGTCATATTCTTCACGGCGAACGCACCGCCTACGTTACCGCTTGTAATCTCGTATCGAATACGCGAGGCTGTAAAATGCAGAAAAGAGAGCCTTTCAAATGGAGTTGTAAGGAAATTACGGCGGTCTTTATGCCAGTGTTCGTCAAAACGGTGGGACGAATATCTCGAAAAGTTATGACCCGATTCGATTGAAACTATTTTTATTTTGAAGAAAATACTTCTATGCAGTGGAGAAACCTCTAACATTTTAAAAAATTTGTATTTTTTAATAGCGTTGAAAGGACGAAAGCACAGGGAAAAAGGGATTTCAAAATTCAAGTGTAGTTATCTTGTAAATGAATGTCATTTTTTATATTTTTTAAAGCTTTGTGCACTGGGGTATTTCGTATCCTTTAATAAATAATCTGGCATTGTTTCTTATTTCAGAGTAATGGCTTAGGTGCAACTAATCCCACCGTTTTGGATAAATTTTTGACGCTACCACTTCAAGGAATCCCCAATGCCAGTTGCAATGATTAATTACAGAAAAATATATATTTCTGTAGTTTAAGACATCCTTAATACAATGCAAAAAGTCACATTAAATTATGTGTGGTAGTTTTCCTTTAATTAATTCCTAACCATCATCTATTACGTGATCACCTAAACGTGAATAGAACTTATAAATAAAATAAATTGTGTTTTGACTTCAGTTTAAGAAAATATATAGTATTGCTTCGACATCCTCAACTTATACAAATCCAAAATATACTGTTGTAGATTCTACGCATACCAATTTGCGTTTTATCTCGTTAATACAACAAATACTAGCAAATGTCGATTGATAAAGTCTAGATAAATATTAAATTCTCATAATAAACCTCATTGTTAAAGTTCAAAAATTCCAAACGATTACAGTAATTCCTTAAACTAGTCGCACTTTGAATTTTCATCTCTATAATTTTATTTCCCTCTGAGGATTGCATTCTGCTGTAAATAATGGAAAAATTGTAACTCCCTACTACATAGCTTCTTCTACTTTTGAGTTTCGGTTTAAAGTCGTTGAACTGCATCCTTAAACGAGTTTTATTAGAACTTAATAACGACGAACGCCCAAGTTCGTAACTGAGGTCCATCAGATAAATATGTTTCGGGACTTCGTCCAGCCATCTGGTATTTAAACTTCTGTAAGTAGTTAATGTGTTCCCTGAGTAAGTCGCGGAGAGGTAGTTGGATTCTGTTACCCGGCGAAACTTGTTACCCGTGTTAAGGATACAGAACTTCGATCTGGTATAAAATCATTACGCGAAATAGGGAGAAGACACACGCGGAAACTTCACGAGAACTTCCTTACTGAACTGAAAATTACTGCACGCTTCATTTCGACCTCTCATTCCCTCTGATAAAATTTATTTTTTTTTGCTGTATTTTACTAATGAAAAAAATGACTTAATTTCAAAAATAACTATACGATGCGACTGTCCAGACGATTGCTGAGTGTTGGAAACAAGTATTTTCACTTTTAGAACTCAGAATATTCGTACAACATATATCATTGCTTGATAATAATGAAAATAATTTGAAATTTTTGTGAACACTGAGAAGTTCTTTGTTATGAAAAATTCGAAAATCTCCTTCGTAATTTGTGTGTTAAAAATCTAGACATGACACGAACTTAATTGTAAATTAAAGTATTTGCTCATCGTATTTTCTTATTGTTAATCATGGGAAATATGTGTTTTATGCTCACCCATTTTACCCAAAAATTACCATTTGGGGAATGGTCGAAGAAGAATTTTTAGTGAACAGAAAATAATGTATCAGGGGAAAAGAATTTTGTAATCTTATAAATTCCTTTTAAGCATAACTTGCTGATCTTGTCAAGCTGACAGCGCTATCTACACATGCAACCACTTACACTCGTCGTGATCTTTGGCGGTGACAGTGAGAACTGTGTGCTGAATGTCCTCATTTTCGTCTACTTCTGCCTCGTAGAGGACTTTGTCGAAGTAAGGCGGATTGTCGTTCTTGTCAGCTATTCCAATGCGGATGAATTTCGTCACTGTAACAGACAAAAGAATCGGGACGTCAGAATTTCGTTTCGTTAATGTGTCTCGCGGCGAGACGGAAGTCAGTGGATGTGGGTTGGGGGTAATCCTTCCGAGCGATGCAGAGCCTTTCATATTTCCTTCTCAAATATATACCTTGAAAATGTAAACTCGATTCTTCTATTTTTCTCAAATCCTCTGGTTTCTAAAGGCTCACATATTTTCACGGACGGAAACCTCGAAGGCGGTTCAGGATTTTCGGATGTGGTTTCCTTATTCTGTTCGGGATTATAAGGAATTTTCTAGTCTTTCTTGGGCCTTTGTGCTTCGTGGTTAATTTATGTAGATAATTTAATGGAGAATTCATGTTCAATAATGTATTAGGTTTCGTAGTGGATCTGGGATTTTGAGGAATAGGGTATCGGTCTGAGGGAAAATGATTAAATGGAGACAGAAGTTCATTATGAAAGCAGTGACGAGACCTAATTGATTGTAAAATCAGAGTATGGACATTAAAGGCCATTTTCTATCTCACGTTTTCTTATTAAAAAAATAAGGAAATTCTAGTTAAATAGTGAGGATTGTTACATGTTCATCATACTAAAAAGAAAGTGTACTGCTTAATATTTTTAAAATACCAAATTAGTTTAAACTAATACTTTGATTATTTTTAATCACTTACATTTTGCACTGCAATACAATATCTGGTATAAAAGGAAAAGGGAGCAGGAAAGTGTTTTACAAATGTGAAACACTCAGATTTAATTTTCTAAACTATGTCGAGGTAGAGAAAGGTGTTGTGCTATTTTCTGGCGTAATGGAACTGTGCGTCTAGAGTGTCAAAATGGCGGAGTGGGTAACTAAATACACTTACAATTCACCGGCAGATGTGTAGTAGAAACATATCATGTGATAATTAACCAAATGAGAACCACGAAACATGAACGCACTAAAACGCGACTGTATAATGCAAAATCACGTTGCACAAACAATTTACTTAATCATTTACTAAAAGTCTCTCCTCATTACCTGTTGAAGCATCTTCTGAAATAACAATTGTATTCAAAGTTAAGGAAGGAAGTTTTTAAGGAAGTCCAAGGAACTTTGAAGAATTCCAAATTAGTTTGACGAAAGAAATGTAAGGAATTCCAAGTTAGTTAAATGAAAGAAATTTAAAGAATACGAAGTTACTTTGCGAAAGAATTTTAAGGGAGTCCCGGGATTAAGAGCACACGCAACCTTCATAATTCACTTCGCGATTCACATATTCATGAGACCCCATGATTTGCAGATTCGTGAGCCATCCTTCTCAGCCAGTACAGAAGCCATCATCTTCCCGATAGTGAAGCGAGTCGGTGGCATTTCCATCTCCATTTTCGGGCAGCCGGAATTCACGTTTGCCTCGCCTGGCAAGCGCGTATTCCACGGAACGATGTATCCGAAATATCTATGCGCTTCGCTAATAGGCGGACTATCAAGATGAATTCCCGCGTCAATTTGTTGAACGCCAGGATGCACCGCTGCAGGCAATTTGCCTCGGTGCAACGACGTATCTTACGGGAGATTCGGCGTTTAACTTGCCTGATTCTCTTTGCTTGACAAATACCCGCCTGATTAAGTTAACTCTGCCGCGGCTCACCCGGCACGATGGAACGCTTCAGCGCCGATGTAATCGCGACCAACGAGCTCGAACCGGCTAGATGATATCTGCTCCAAAAATGATATTTGCCAAGTATTGTCAACGGTCGTCGTAATTTCCAGAATCTCGAGAATTTACAGAATTTTATGCGGGAGGTATTTAATATCAGAGTTACGCAAGGTAGCGGAAATGGAGGTTAAGTGGTTAGGTGATCGAAGATAGAAAAAATTAGGGCTCCGTGGATTCTGGAGAACTTTAAAAATTGTGTCGTTAATGAGAACACTGCGGAGCTTGTTCGGAACATTCCGAACCCGGAAATTCAAAAAGTTCTGAAACTATGTGAATATGTAGGGAATTTCTTCGTGATTACAACGCAATTGTTTGCTGTAATTAGCACCCGAAAATCCAGTTATTTTTCGATTTTGTGTTAGAACTTGTGAACTGTAAAATAATTTTTTTACCAAATGATAGATCTAATTTAAACAAGTAACTTTTGTCTTAAAAATGTTGTTCTCTTAGAGTTCGAGAGTTATAACATAAAATCGGAAAATCGAATTTTCAAGGGTTAATTTCATACCATTCGAGTGAATTTGGGCAGCAAACAAAAATTGCGTTGTAATCAGAAGTAAATCCCCTGCATATTCACAAAGTTTCTGAATTTTTTGAATTTTCGGGTGCGGGATCTTCCGGCAAATCATTTAAGAGTTATTATAAAATCTTCAGCAAAAATGTGAAAACTGCCACTTTTTATCGTCCTAAAACTTAAATTATAATTTACGCAAATTGAGAGGGTTGAAAATTACCCTCTAAAATAGCTGTGAATTTTTATTTCATAATGAACCATAGTTGCTACTTCAATAGAAAGAGGAACCCAAATTTTTCACATTTTTCATTTACGTTCGCCAGCGAATGTCGGTTGTCACTCATTCAGGTCGAAGATTCTCTCTAACTGTCGCGGAAGAGACGTTAAACGGTAACATGGTAATGATCCGAGTCGGTCTCCAATCGAAGAAACGATTACGAGTTGTAGAATGGCTTGCGTGGTAATCGTTACTTCACCGAGGCACAACGATGAAACATCGCCAAAGCCCGTAATTGTTACGCCAATGTTGAACAGCCCTCATGTAGCAAGCATAAACGCTTCCGGCGGAATGGGGATCGAAATGAAAGTGGTTGAAACGATCGGGGCTTGTTCGCTCTTATCCATCGTATTCAATTCGATAGCTGTGCTCCTCATTCGTCTGTAGTGGTTTTAAACGGCAACATTAAACATTTCATGTGAATACACGCGTGACTTCTCGGAAAATCGAAAGAGGAGGCAGGGTTATTATCTGTCCGTTTTCATTGGACCGATATTTTATACGTTAAATTCATCGAAACGAGAGAATAAGGTAAATGACCCCATTAGCGACCGCTTAAGAGTAGTAATTTCTTTACTAATATACGACAATATTTGAGTAAAGTATGTATCATTGTATTTTTTGAAGTATCTAGTTTCTCAATCAAATTAGTTTTAGAGTGATATTTGACTATATACACAAAAATTATGGTGAAAATTATATTGGACCTGATATCCCCTTTATTGATCAACTTGTACCATTTTCGATTTTTTGCTACAATAATGAAAGAAAATGAATATTTTCTTTTTATTTTATAATTCTGTATATATTTCTAGTTAATTTGAGTAAGTTACTGCATGGATCCATGTATTTTTATTGTAAAATTTGCGAGTTTAATGATATCTGTAGTATAACCTCACGTTATTAGAATCTGTCAACTTTCATGTCAATGACCAACTCCTAATTTACATGTGAATTTACTTAAAGATGAAACAATAAATTACATAGGCTTTAATTATAATTTCTGAACTTTCTGGTTCATATTTCGCTTTCTGTATTGCAATAAACAATAATAAATGAATAATTGGTCACTAATGGGGACATTTACCTTATTTGTTTTTTTTTTATATATATTAAAAATGTTTAGAATTATTGGCCCACACAATCTGTTCTGGGATATTAAAGTGCTGATATTTCAATACCTCAATGGACGTTTGTGATAATACAATATTCTATCAAAATAATAGTATTATGCTTCAACGTTTAGTAAACAAGGTGATGATATTTGAACGCTCTTGTTTAATATCCAATAACAAATATTTTTCATATCTATATCTATAGGTGGTTAACTAAAGGTCGACACACTGAATGTATATTTAATAATAATACCAAATATTTATTATGCATGTTCAAATAACAAGTTTTGATAGACTCAAAAACTTTACATAGATTTTAGGCTGACCGAATAGTTACTCCTTCAGTCAATTTATATCTTTCGTATAGGATAATAAGCGCGGTATTCGAAACTTATCGTTGCATGAATTTTATATGCAACAGTATCTAGTACGAAATGGTTGAATTATGGGCTGGTATGGTGGGTAACACATTCGGTAGAAAAGAAGGAAACAGAAAGTAAATATTACATGATGCACTAAAATCTTTTTCCTCTACGTGGTCCTTTTAGGTAAACAAATATTTTATGGTTTCATTTAAAACGAATTACAATTGCATGACGTAGTTACAATGACCTTATGCAATATCCTTGTCAAATTTTTTGTCAAACCACAAATTCGATATTCGACAGTCGACAAACTGTTCCTCAATGTAGGGAGAATGTACCAGTAAATGAACATTTTTTATTACAATGAGTAAAATAAGTTATTAAAGTACGCAACTAATTAATTAGAGACTTCTTTTCATTTTTTGCTTTATATCCAAGCAATTTTTGCAGCACGAGGAATCAATCGCGTTGCAAACATAATTTTATAATAGTGTTCATTCATTAGCCTTAAGTGTTCATTTACTGGTGCGTTTACCATATCCACGCATAGCAGTGTTTATGAATATGTGTCCCCCTTTAAGGGGATAGGTTACCCTCAAAATTTTCGAAAATTGATTTTTAGGATTTTTGCATATTCTGCTAGCTACATCTTTACTACGTATTTCAAGCGCAGCCGGGCTCCGAAATTCAAAAAATTGAAAGAATTACAGTAAAAAATATACGAGCCTGCACATGAGATCGGATAACGACAAAACTGCAGGTCCAACTCTAAACGCGATTTCCTAGAAACTACGTTTTCCAAAACGGTGAACATAAAATCTCGAAAACCGCTGCAACGATTGAAATGAAAATTTAAAGGGAGGTGCAGGGAACTATTCCCCACAATGTGTTGGGAGCACATTTTCAATATAAATTCTTAAAACAAAGATAAAACTACTTTTCCTACAAAACAGGATAACATCATATACATCAACATAAAAATTATATAAATTTGTTTATCAAAATTTTGCTTCCGACAGAAGATGGAGACTGTCTTACCGATTATAAAGATGTCATTACCGTTAAAGATACGTGTTCACCATCAGACTGTGCATCGCGTACGCGCTCTCACATTTATATTTATAACTTTTGCCCCTGTAAATATATTTAGAATTTTCTTTTCGTGCATTAAAAATTAGAACAAAAATTATCTCCATATTCACGTATTAGTTCAGAATATGCGTTTGAAGAGGGGCCTGATTTTGAGCTGTTGAGGGTAACATATCCCCTTGAAACCAAGGATATAGCCTGATTCCAGGAACCGAGAAGTAGAAGAAAAAGACAAAAGGAACGATCAGTGCGACGACATTCCTCGCGGGCGCATACAACGATAAAAAATGTTCGAAGAAAATTGACAAGCACATCGCGTGGGACTCGCCGCTGAGTTTCCCACAGATCTTTGCACGACCGAACCCCTTTCGTTCCTTTGACGTTCCATTGAATTAATTTCCGTCGCGCATGCAGGAACGGCGAAAAAAAAAAACCAGAAGTGAAGCATTAGTGTCCACGCCGTGGGCGACTTTGAGGGCTGCCTGGGGAATTAATTATGCCGGCAGTCCCTCCCGCAGTGATTACTCTTTCCACCCAGCAAAACCGTCGCCCCGCTTCTACCCTCCTTCCGCAGCTGGGCCGCAACAGTTGGAGGGTTTCCTTCCGCCGATTGATTCGCGACCCACTTTCGCCAGACCGTAATTCTTAATGCGCGGCTCTCCGCGATTTATTGCGAACCAGAGGCGATTGGACTACGGGCGACGTCGTTCAACCGACAAAGGCCAGGACGGATGGCGGACACGCTTGTAATATCCGGATCTTTTTGTCCCGCTCCAAGTGATTCCTTCTTCTGCCCGCGGAACGTGACAGGCGTCGATCGAAACATCCCGGTTACGGAGGGATGCTTTTATCCGGATGGTAACGGTAACTGGGGCTCTAGAGGCCTTTTCACACGGGACACTTTTGTGGCTTGTGATTGGTATTTCGGGTATGTGCGCGCGGTGAAGATAGGGGTGGTCTGAGAAATGAAGAGGCAGAGATGTGTGGATAGGTTCGAGATATCGGTCATAGGAGTGTGTAAAGGACCGCGGTGTGTTTGCTGATTGTCGATAGAGCCCTAAGGGACTATTCACGCGTCACACTTCCGCAATTCACGATTTGTACTGCGGGTATATTGACTATGTAGGGAGATTTGATTTAAAAATACGGGAGAAGAAAATGAGGGAGGGTGTAAATGTTTGAGGTTCAAAAATTTGTGAAAGATCTTTGCCCACGATTGATGTTTTGAATATATTCACATTATACACTTGTTTGTTGTCCTTTCGCATCAATGTGATTTTTGCGAAATGAATAGGGTAATCCCGGGTGAGATGGCTCGATCACGTTTATGTTCTAGAACGTTGCAATTTTCATTTGTTTTTAATGGTATATTGCGCGTCGCAAATCAGGTAAGTTATGTGTAATGTAAAAATTAACTATTCTCGAAAATTTTCTACGTGTTCCTTAAATTACAATTTACTGACATTTTACGAAAAAGTAATGCCTTTTTCTGAATGCAGTGTTTTAATATAATGTTCAGAGGTTATATTTACGTTCTTGTGATGAGATGTTGTCGTACAATTATTGAAAGAAACAAGCGAGTCAGCGCTCTTTGATTCTCAGGTTAGTTGGCCCATCATAAAATCATGCATAATAGCTAGTAAATGTTTTTGTAGAACCTGCCAACTTCGCTGTTTGAGCTGTGAAAAATGATTTCACGAAGGATGCTCGAAATTTTTGAACTTATGCAATGAATGTGGAAAAGTTGTGTGCAAGAGAAAGAAATAATTTTTCGTCTTATTAACCTCATAACATGTATTTTTCATATGGGTCATCTCACCCGGACTGTCCGGGTGAGATGGCCTTTCGCATAGACTGCAATTTTATTTTATTTTTTTTAAATGTATGATTATTTTTTTAATTCAATTTTATATTATTTATCTAAATGTATTTCCTTTCCGAAATATATTTTTTCCTTTATAAAAACCACTAAATTTACGGTGAACTGATTGTTTTTAAAAAAAGTGGGCCATCTCTCCCCGACTTACCCTATGTCTGAAGTGCCAATTATATACGGTTTGGCAGCCACCTGGACATGTAACATTCAACAGCCGTTTCTTATACGTTTTCGTGCGCTGAAAACAACTCCGCAAACCGTTAGTCGCCATGACCCTCAGTTTTTGAGAAATTCGATTTTGAAGAAAACTGCATATTTTCAAATTTGAACATCTTTTGTGTCGAAACAGTAATAGTGGATAATTACTAAATTACGTAGAAATTAGAAATATGAAACATTGGCTACATCGAACGATATGTCATCGAAGATACGTCGTAAGCAAGGGGGACAAAACAATAGACAATGTCTGGCACCCGGCCAGGGTGTCTGATAGGTAGCTTTCTTTTCTAAAGACTAAGAGGGGATTGCGCCTGCCACTTTTCTGGTACAAGAAAATAGATACTGTTAAATGGCACGTTAAGAATAAAAGAAGAAAAAGGTTCAGTTCTGATATCAGAACTTTAGATACTTCAGAAGTAACAATTAAGTACCACCACATAGAAATCGTTAATCAACCATTGGTTTTCTTAAAACAATCTTCTTCACATTCCTCGTTTGTCCTATCTAGGAGATAGCACACTGTTTATTACCATCACATTTTGATAAATAATACATAATAATACAAGGTGTGTCGCGAGTCACCTAAAGTTTCATGAAATTACAGCCGCTCGATTCAGGACCGAGGTGTGCAGGAAATATAGCTGGCTGAGTGGCAAAATAAATTCGACTCCCACGTGGCGCATATAATTTAAAATACATGGGGTGGAGGGGCTGTTACCGGAACCACGTTAACTTTTAACGAACTGGCAATCCATATGGCAGATAACTGAATGGCCAATGGAACGTGACTCTCTGTGCTCGTTGGTGAATGTTTGAAAAGACTTATGGCCGGTCGTTCACGTAATTTACAGTGCATAGGGTCGTTTCATTAGCAAGTGGAGACTCAAAAAACGCTGACCGGCGATTTGGGGATGGAGATTTAAAGTCCTCGTCGCAGGGCAATAATAATGCCAACGTTTTCCGCCGGTGGACGTGAATATTGATGAGGATTAAAAGCGCGAGTTCTCGTATCAGTGCCGCGTGCCGTTCGAATATTCTCGATTCTGTATTCGATTAATAGCGATACGGCAGTGACATCGTGTGTCATTTTTTTCCCAACGAAGTAAGTGAAGCGGTCCGGATGGAATGGGGTGAATACGTTATTGGGTTTAAAAGCTGCGATTGAAACTATTCATTGCGGAATATCCAGGTGCGAATGCAGAGAATGAATGTTCATTTGTGATTAGGTGTGAGGAATTTTAACAAATTACGGAATGTTTACAGAGACTTAAGTGTTCGGTAATGTAGGGGAGTGGGTAAAAATTATCTGATCTTTCGGAGAAGGTGTAGGATGTGAGAATTTAGGATGTCAGTGGACTGGAATAATAACGAAGATTTGATGTAACGCGATATGTTTTTCATTTAGCATTTTTTATCTTATATATTCTCTGGATAATAATCTTTATCGATGGATTCTTTAATTTACATTAGAGAGATCATAGTTTTTATGAGATTTTTAGTTACTTTAAAAAATGATGTGTTTACACAGATCATATCTTTGAGCTTTCCAATTAAGTGGGCAAATAAAAGTTAGTGCAAATATATATTCATTTGCCTCAAGATATTATTTTGCATAGAAAAGGAGTTAGTTCCAGACTAAAAACATGGGTGCATCAAATAGTGCCAAGCATGATAGCACATGTAAGCAGCATTATACGTTTCAGTAGAATAAGATCGTATATAGTCAGACGTGGCCACCTTTCCCACCCTTGCTGTGTATTACCAAAATTTATGAATGCATCCCTACGAATTCACGTAAATGGAGAAATTTATGTATATCTATAGTACAAAAGACGAATTTTAGTTTTGTATAAAATTTATTTTACAGAATTTACAACGGAATCTTTCATAAAAATTTTTCTAAATTACAACGTAATTTAATCTTCATGTTGAGAAAAATATGATTCTAATTTATGAAAAAACAGACCTCCTTGTTCTAGTTTCTAGATTTTCGTTCAATTTATTTGCCGACTCTTATTAATCAGACAGTCGCTAAGTTTTATGCGATCGAAACAAATGGAAAAGATTGTTTCAGTTTTCCAACAAACAAATATTCCCTACAGTTAATTCTAATTGCAATTTAATGTCACACGTCTCAGTGTGATTTGTTATTTAAATTACATTCATTGCAATATCTGTGCTTTTCAACATCAAACATTGCATGGAAACTTTTTTACAGGGAAATAATGTGCTTGTAGTTATAAATCTCCCTTTAAAATGAGAGGGCATTTTATTCCTCAGTAAATTTCTAATTCGGATTTTCGTGAAGTTTGTCAATTTTTATTCTTTATTCTCCTCTAGAATCGCGGATACGTGTCATGTAAATAGACAATATTTCTGTGCAACATGGACAAGCACAGGATTTCGATGCTTCTGCAATTCTCGAAAATTTTAATGCTCGAATTGTTTGAAACCTGGCACTGAAAATATGACAAACCACTACATCACTTTACCACACTGTGACTGATACAATATGAATTTTATTTTATTAGAATTCACATGCATCGGTAACGCGGAGCTTTTCAATAGAATCTGATATTTCACATTCAGATGAAATTATTACTACGTAAAAGCTACCTAGGCATTGAAGTTAAAAACGGACGTTTTGATAAAAAAATCGACGCGCCCCGGATACTGATCCCAATGGTAAAAACTTTATTTTATATGCCCATAAATTTTGAATTTTAATATCCAAATGGAAAGTTACAAAAGGAGGGATAAAAAATGCGTTTCTATACCGTACAATCCACTAACTGAAAGTTATCATTTCATATTCGCCTCAAATCTACATTTTCCAAATTTTCAGGCCGGTAATGTCAATCCTAACAGAGTAATTTACGTATTCTCGCTGAATAAATAACTCCTTTATCAGGAATTTATAATCCACTTTTGTTTATTTGCAATTTTTAATTGAGTAATTACCTGTGTGTTATTGATTTCTAAATGAGCAGTCAAGAAGTGACGAAAAAGTGAAGAAAGTTGTACATAATTTTACGGATTATCTGTTCAAAGTATCTGTATGCTATTCATTTTTAGAATTTCTTGACATATTCCCCGGCACTGTCTAGATTTTGAATAAATGTAGAAAAATAATGTTTCCATTTTTCACGTTTTGCAGGTTATGAACAATAACAGTAATTCATATATATGTATATGCAAAAATTCAGTGACACACGAATCACGAAAAAATTTAATATTTATTATCATGTTTTTCGCTGCAGTGACGCTTAATCATAACGTACTATATAGTGGTATACATTTGATAAAGCATTATTATCCTGCAGATTTCCATTTCCTAAATTTATTCTCCGTTCTGGCAAACCCAGAATTTCAATTTCGCATCTTGGCGGGAGAAAAATTATTAGTAAAATCGAAATCTATTAAGCTCAACGTTAGAACAAAGTCAATCGAATTGACGACGTCTTATCAGGTGAAAAGTATCACAATATAATTAAGCTTAATAATTGTCAAAAATCTATACAGGGTACCCCAAAGAAATATCCAAATTTCAGTGGGTATTTGTAGGGTAGACGCACCATATGTGGCTATCTTAAGGATTTCAGTGACTTTCATCGTAATTATCTTTAAAATTGTACTTAAAATCATATTTAAGTTTTCATTAACTAGAGAAATTGTTAAATAATTAATAAAGTTAAAAATATATAAGAAATACATTTTTCACCGTTTGTGGCCACTTGCACACTAGTTTTGGCTACTTTCAAATCTTTTTAGGTTTTAGTGCATTTTTAATAAAATCGTTTAACATAAATTTTTTTTTATATATTTTTTATTTTCTACTTTTTATTGTTTATGGATTTACATTTCGCAGCTCTGACTTCTTTAGAAATATTTTTTATTTAATTTCAAATCACGATGCAACTAGCAACCCGAACGCAGCGGCTTTTTGTCGTTTTCGTAAAGCAAGCGAGTAGCTGATTTCAAGTCGTTTGGATTTGTGGTTATGGGTTATATTTATTGATGACTGGGTAATTTTCTCACCCGCTCGGGGTTAATTTTTTTTTAAAACAGAGGATCAAGGTGAATAAAATCGTTTAAAAAGCATAGTGGCAGGAAATAGAACAATATTTTGATAAAGTTTCCATTTCTGGCTGAGGGTGGCCAGAACTGGAAAAGTGATTAAAATACTGTACCATTTCTTGCCACATAATTTCTTCTTAATAGTGAATTGAATTTGATAATTTTATACTTTCAGAATAACTTTGAAGCTACACTTAACCTATATCTGCCACAGTTTATATATTAACATACTTTGATTAGTAAATATGGGAATTTTATTTACCGTATATCCTTCACGATTGTTACAAGAACAGCGAACCGTTTACACACTTCTTAAAAAATATGTTTTTTCGCGTAAGCAATAACTGTAACCATATATTTCTGGTGGTATACTAAACAAAATATTTACGGTGCGAAATTCTACACATAATTGTGGCTGCAAGCAATTTCAAGCTAAGAAAACCGCGATAATTATGCATATGCCCAAAAAAAATACAGTGGCCACAAACGGTGCGTCTACCCTAATTGCGTATGATTCATTTCATTGCACCTCTATTTCCCCGACAATTAAAATAATCTTTTACTCCCCTTCGGTCAAATATTCCTACCATAATTTTTCATCTGCATTTCCTCATAAAACACCGATCAAATGGAAATTTGATTCGAAAACCTAGCTGGAAACGCCTCGAATGGGAACGTCAACGTTTAAACGGTTCGCTATCAGTGAAAATTTGCCCCAGCATCTGGCGTTTAAAGATTAAAATCTGCCGAACAGGATTTCACGTCGATTCAAGCAGCCACAGTGAGCCGAACGTTTACCGTCTCGCTTTTAAATTACAAGCCGCGGTAATAGCCGCGCGTGTACGGACCCTCCGTTCTCCACAACAGCGACGAGACCCGAAGTCGCCTTGTTTTGGCACGGTGGAAGCTTTACAAATTTCCTGAGTACTTGAAGCAGAAGCGCGGCAGAGCCACGTATCGGCCATTGGATTCACGGAGGAATAAAAGTTGAACGAGTTCAAGGGGGTCGTCAGTTATCAGCGCGGATCGGGGGAGCAGGGGGGGGGGGGTCCGGGTTGTTTTCTCCTAACACGGCCAGCAACGGCTACACCCAATGATGGTACAGTGGATGTACGAAACGCGTTACTGGGCCACGTGTAAGAAATCGATGAAGCCTCCCATCCACCCCCGGCCCTCGAACCCCTTTCCAGCCCCCTTTGCAACCACTTTCCAAGCACCAAACCGTTCAGAGGAGCTACCCCGCAACCGCACCCTACCGACTCCCTCAATCGCTTCCCGAAATGCTTGATCTCCATTGCCTGGAATCGACCCCGCGCGATCGTCTATTCGATAGGGGGTTAAGAAAATATAGGGGAAGGGCACACGTTGACAAAGAGACGTCGATCGGAACTGGGCTTGGGCCGTATCTATGTTTCAGGGAATTGCGGTTTGAAATTATATAATTAATCGCTCGACTAATCGACTCCCGGGTCTGAAGAATTCTTTGAATTTTGGGCGAGGTGGCACTCCGCCACATTCTTTCTTTGCCTTTTATTTAACCCCGGGGTGATATTGAGCAAGTATGCCCCGTTGCGTGGTATCGGGCACTCGAGCTGCAAATTCGTGATTCTATATTTTCGATAGAATTTAGGGGGACGTTGGACGTGAGATGGGGGATGGCGGTGGGGGCAACGAAGAATGGAGACTAATAGATGGTATCGATTTTTTTTTTATCTCGCCACTGCTGCGACAGGCTTCCGAAAAGATAGTACTCGGAACCTGATCGCCACGATTCTCACTTAATTGGAATTGTTTGCGACAATGATGTAATCGAGTATCCAATCGGGCGGAGATTGCTTCCTCGGAGGAAAAGAACGGCGAGAGTTGGAGGTAGTACGAATTTTTTCCGCTCGTCTTGTTAGCGTTGCCCGTGACGACGCGGCCGGGCATGAAGTTTTCACGTCTCACAGATCGGGAAACGATTTTTTACACACCTTCCATTTACACCCGCGTGTTGGGGGTGGCGGTGGAAGTGGAGCTGAAAAAATCGCGGATATCGATTCTCGATAGTTGAGGGGGGGGATTGTTTCAGACAGGTCTGATTGCATGAAACGGGTCATTGGATGAAAAGGTGTAAACATGAAGCTGCGTTTGGTTAAAAGCATTTACAAATTGGAATTTGTTTATAGTCGGAACTCAATCAACTCGTGATATCTGTTGTATAATAAGCTCATTCGATTTTGGCCACCTTTATTCGATTACTGGGCCACTTTACGTGATTAATCTTTTTTTTGTTAATATTTCTAGAATATTCCGCGAACAGAACATTTCTATGCCATGAGGAAATATTAGTGTGTGGCTGATCCCCCGCGAAATAAAAGCGTTCTAGACGGAAACCTCTGTTTTTTATTTTATTTTTTTGTTAAAATAGTCACATTTATTTGGATTGGCCAGGCATAAAGAGCTGAGGCACATTTCGTGACTCTACAGGTTATCGGTAGAAAGTTTTTATTCGCTAGACGAACACAATCGTGTAAACTTTCTGCTTTGTATATTAAGATTGCAATGGTCCACTAATAGAATCGAATACACATGGCCACAGTGGAAGGTGCTTGATGTACTTATGTAGGTTAAATGGTGTTGCTGTTTTTGAAGGTAGTCGTGCTTCTATATTCAGGTATATAGACGTAGATACATATGTATATACATATGTTCACGTGAAAGAAAAATGATATATTCACTGTCGCTTTGGAACACGCGAGAAGGCTTGTCGATACTGAAACACGCGTATGTCATTTCCTAAGCTAAGAAGATTACGAAGCTTGCAAGCTGAAGCGTGATGGGGCACGCTTGGTAGTCATGCTCGTATCTTAAAGGACGATGCGCACCTGTCACATCATTAATTATATTCGACATCGCGGTGTGATCATAAATAAAATCGTTCCCTTCTTCTCGATAACATTGATGTCGAATTTTAATCGCTTTACAGAGTTCAGGCGCGTCTCAATTTTTATTTTATGTACATAGAAACATATAGTTAATGAAATTCTGTGTATGATATACACGAATCATTGTTGCAATACAGTTATTCTAGGATATTAAAAATTTTGTTTCAAATGAAATATTTCCTTTTGAGAGGCCAAATTTCTTACGTTTTCTTACAAGGGGGGAGAGAGCGTTAGAATCTTAAGTCTTTTTAAAAACCGGGTTTGAAAACCAGTTTTTATTTATAAATTTTTAAAATTCGAAAAACGGATTTTAAATTTAAAAACCGGGTTTTATATACTAGAATTAATATGCAGGAATGAATTAATTATTTAATTAAAATTGTGCATTTTTACTTGAAATCGTGTCGGACACAAGCATATTGTTGTAAAAATTTACTATAAAACTAATCTTCATGATTTCATAATTGCTGAAGAAAAATACTAAATGATATAAAGATTTATAATTTGGTACTATCTTTTAAAAGAATTATATTTTGTACGGATTTTAATTATTTTAGTTTTTTTTCATTTATGTGTTATATTTTTGTAGATCCATAAATATTAACAGAACTCAAATTGTACGTATTTGTACGGATTTTAGTTTTTTAATTTTTTCTTTGGTTTCATATAGATAGAGTATATTTTTGTAATTCCATAATATTAAGGAAATTAATTTTTTAAAAAATAAGTACAAATATTTATGTACTATTTTAATTATATTTTTTGGTGAAAATTCGAAAACCGGTTCAACCGGTTTCTCGGGAATAGTGGAATTCGAAAACCGGTTTTTTCAAAAGTCGGTTTTTGTGTAAACTCTATTACATACTACCTACAAACATTTCCAACAAAAATTCAGTTCCAAACTTTACTACAGACACAATTTACCTCGAAACGACATATCTCCACAAAACAATAAACAATTCCAACCAGAGAGCTTACTATCGCAGACGGGAGGGAACTCATCGACGATACGAGGTACAGAATAGAGCGATCCAGCTTCCTTAATTGGATAATCGTGATGATTTAATTCACCTCGATAGATCGTTCCAGCTGGGCGGGAAGATTGATCGTCCGCGGCTAGTAGCTATCAGTGTAACTAAAGATTTATGGCTGCCCGAAGAACGCTCATTCGTGTATGAATTCTTAGATACGGCCGCGAGAAGCTGCGGCTGGTCGTTCTGACGGAACAACTGCGCCGAGACGAAAGCGTGGGCGCCCAAAAAAAAGCGGGCCCCGAAGGAGGAAAACGGGGGGGGGGGGGCCCGGTGGCGGGAAGGAAGCGGGTCTCCTGACTTAATTTCCTTCCTGTTTTCCGTAGAAATAAATCTCCGGTGATAAATTCGCTGTAATAAATCGCGGAGGAAAAATAGTGTCGCGTTGCAGCGCGGGCCAAGTATATCACGTCCGCGCGCTTGGCTTACGAGCGGTGCACCTGTGTGTTCATACGTGGCTAAAGCGCCCGCGTATACGGGGTGTGTCGCGAATTACTCGCCGGACGACTCGATCGCCTTCGCCATTTGCATAGGGAAAACTGTTTTCGGATAAAATCTCGCCTGGACGACCTGCCCGCGTGAAATCTCTCTCTTCCTCCCACACCCCGCCACACCCCCGTGTGTCCCCTACGAGGTGTCCCTTCCAAGTTATCTCTCGCTGCATTCTGTTCGAGATTTCCGTGGCGGATAAACCGGTGCGCGGTATAGCTGTGAATTTTCAGATGCGAGTTTATTGTGGTGGTTGCCTTTTAATTTAAGAGGAACGGACTCGTGAGGATTAATTTTAGTGATTTTTTTTTACTGTTCGTATTCTTAATGATGACGTGGTGAGAAAGATTCCATTAAGGGGTGTATTCTCGTCTAGAGGGATGAGATCCTCTATTCTCTTCAGGGACATGTTTTTAACATTTCAGTGAGTTGTAAAATAATTTCAGTTATATATAATAATAATTAATGGAGATATGGGTTTTTCTCAAAACGTTTTTCATGGCGGTACACACGACATTTCAACTTTTTTTGTGGGATTTTTTTGTGTTACTTTTTGGTTCATAAGGTCGAAACACTTCACCGTGGTTAATATGTGCTTTCCTATTTTTCTGTATATCTTGAAAACTATGGTGGAGTAATTAATAGTGTTTTTATACTCCAGAAAACTATTTTCGAGTTACTGAGATTCCTCTATCAGTTTCATTTTACGATATTAAATTAATTCGTCTACAGGGCAGTTTGTTAATATTCTAACTGCAAAGTGGTAATCGAGTTTAATCTTTGAAGTATTACGGGGTATAGAGGATCTGAGATGGAGTACCAACTTTTAGAAGGGTCGCAAGCCAAATATGGAGGAAACTTAGTAACTGTAGGACTTCAGGTGGAAACTTAACTCGAGATTCGAAGGCGATGTATCTTATCGGACCGATTCGGTGGTAGAAACTTACGGAGACCACAACTTTATTTCTTTCTACCCCAGCGAAATTCTCGTGTAAAATAAGAAAACAGCCATCTGGGTATAAAGATTTCAAACTCACGAAAACTATCCTTTTATATTAAAATATCTACTTTTGACTTGTGTCACGTTTCTTGGAACGCCTTTCACTGCTTCGTTACTAAAATCAATATGATATTATTAAAAATCCATCTCGATCTACTGTTTCTCAAACTTAACATCGTTGACACAAAATTATAATAGGGTGAAAGCACTAGTAGTCGACCACTTAATGTTAAACTCAAATGAAAAGTTCTGAAAAAAATAAACAATCAATGTTATAAAATATATAAAATGTATTGAAGTAATTCAAATGTGTTTAATATATCACTAAATATTTTGTGTTAGTAGGAATGTTCGGAGAAAATAAATAATTAGCGTTCAAAATAAAGTGTCCGAATGCTTTAATAATCAACCGCTTAACTCTAAAAGTCGACCGGTCCGATAGCTAGTAATCGACCACCTTCTTTTAATATAAAATTCAAAATAGGTTGTGTGAATAGTTCAAATGTGAATTAAATTTCGTTTCTGTCATTTTGTTTCTCAGGTTAAATTAAGAAAAATTATATAGTTTAATACGTGGTCGACAATTGAAAATTGAAATGGAATGATGATCCAGTTACCGACCTCCCATAAATAAATAAATTATCCCATTTTTTTTTAAATTTTTGAAGCGCATATCAAATTGTTGATGCTTTTTCAGTGAAATAGCATAATTTTCCAGTAAAAAATGTATAGAACCGAATTACATTTTTCGTTTCTATTCAAAGCACACTTATGCTTCTCGTGTTAGAAAACAGCAGTGGCACATGTAGAATCAAAATCAGTTTACAAACCACTTTAAAATCATTTATTATTTTTACCTATGACGGGCGCTTTTTGTCGTATTGTAAAGTTAGAAATTCAAAATATAATATAAAATTGTCATTTAATAAATTCTTTATTTCAGTACTTATTTCTTTAAGTTAAACAATAAAAGTGGTCGACTACTAGTGCTTTCACCCTATACTTATTCCAAAACAATATTTTTGCTCTCATCGCCCTAAGTGTTAACGCTCACTGAAGAGGACAATCAACCTTATCACTGATTTTACACCATTTTACCTCGGCAAGATGCAACACATTTCCTCCGTCTGTTTTTTCAGTCAGCAACGTCTCTACTAACAAGAATAAATGAATATTCTCGTAATATCAGGCATAGTAGCCTCCCCTGTGGGAAGACCTGTACTATTTGATCGCGAAGCAGTGGAATGACGTGATATTAACGAAGAGCGGATCGATAAGTCACGAAATCTCGGCGACAGGAGCCGTACTCGAGTTGCACGCGCGGAATCTCCGGTATCGGGGCAGGATTCGTGAGTCGCACGTCAAGCGCGCGAAATTCGATCCCTCAGGGCGTTCTGACACAATGTCGCCACTTCCTGGCAGTCACTCGCGACGGAGTAGCATTTTGCGCAAAGAATCACGGAATCCGCAAAATTCCGCCCGTCTCGCTCCGCGGAATCAACCGGATCCATATATATATATATATATGTATTTTTCTGAGGAATTTTCCGCCCTTCGAATCTGGGTTAACCTCGTCGGAATTCTCAGTAATTCGCTTCCTTGCCAAGTGATTCGAAAAATTCTGTTACAGAATTATAGCGGAAAAAGTATGCCGAAGCTCTTTAGAAGTATATTCCAAAAATTTTGTGAATAGTGACGTTACTATTGTGAAGATTGAAATTCGATTGCTTTATCAATCAAAGTGATTTGAAAGAGATAATTTTTGTGAATTGAGGGAAATTGTGGAAGGTATTGAAGGGCCTGAGAGATCCAACTTGGCACGTATGAATTCTTCTTTCATAAGTTGAATTAAAAGTGATGGTAGTTTAATATTAATACCCTCAAAATATACTACGTTCATTCTTTCAAACTTTGGGGCCAACTTGTTCGCGGTGTCTCCCCCACACAAGAGTTTTTAATATTTCAGGCTTCTAAACTTTCGTGCTTCTAGTGATTGCGACGAACTTTTTAATGATAGTAATTAATTGAAGGGTTGAGCTGAAGAGAAAACAATCTCGACGTCTTATTTAGACCTTAAATTTGTACAGTTTCCATGAATTTTTTAACGAATAATTAACATGTAGCAGAAAAAGTTTCTTGCGTTCAAGGCGTGGCACCGAACGTTCAGGAAAACTAGACCAATTTCATTACATGTACAATCTAAGAGGAACTTATACAAGAAATTATCGGATACATCGAAGGGGAATATCGTTAGGAGACAATTTCAAGCTTAATGTTGTAATTAAGGTCGAATAGGGTAACAGCAAAATTTATGAACACTACTAGCAAGGGAAGCTAAAGTTCACATTAATTTCTGATACACACACCGTACGCTTAATGGTTCTGCTAATTAAATCATTTACATGTATTCACAAACATATAGTATGTGATACTAAGAAATACTTTCTATAACGACTCATTAAATAAACAATATAAAATACGTTATAAAAATTTATAATAAACCAGTAATTGCTAGCATCGAAACCACGCACTCAATCGCACTCAATTTCCTCTAATCTCCTATTTCTTAATTTACAAAATTTTATAGAATATTTCTCGAAAAATTAATCAAAGAATTTCCCGAGAAACAAAAAATCAGAAACTTCACTTTTTCTCGAAAAACATTAGTAGTAAAGCAGTAAAACAGTAATCTATATCAATAATCCTGTAATATTTAAAACCTGAAATATTTATGACACCAAAAGCGACACGAAATCAGTAGAAATAAAATTAGAGAAACGAGGTTCAAAATTGCTTAAAATATTTACAACATTACCAAAGAAGAAAATGAATATCTCTGATCACTGTAAATAACACATACCACGATACTAGAAAGACAACTAAAAAAAAAAACACCATTTACTGAAAAGAGAACTCATGAATATATCCCCCACCCCTTCCTTCAAAACTCGCCTATTTAACGTGCACGCCCCGATAAATATACGACAAAAATCACCAGGCAATTCAGCGTATTCTCTCGAAATCCTCCATTCAACCCGTCAACCCCTCCCTTCGAGATCCACTTTCGCAAGTTCAACAGCGTCTCGGCTCTCGAAACTTCCCCCGAACATTTCCCATCTCGCTCGACTCTTTCGAACAAGATTCGGGGCCGCGGAACTCCAAACTTGACGACTCATCTTCTCGCATAATGGCGCCTAATTACGGGCGCATTGATCGAATGAATTAGGACACAGTAAAAGTGTCAACGGCCGGCGGCGCGCGGTGTCGTAAAAGCCGTGAGCAGCCCTCGGCTCGGTCGAGGGTTGAGGGATCGATGCTGGTTAGCCTGGCGCCCTTACGAGCAAAACTTTTTAACGGGACCAATCTGGAATTTTAAACGATCCCGCGGCGCCCAGAAAGGACCCGGCCAACGAGATTTATGACCACTGCACTGACCTCAAACTTTTTTCACCGGTATCACTTGGTACGGGCTTGGTTCCCTCCTAGAGTGCTAGTCGCAGAGGGGGAAGCAGGGGAAAAGCAGAAAAATGAATTTAATGGATCTTTTAGTGTTGCCGTTAAATTCCCTTAAGCGGAGGAACAATTTGGGCGTATACTTATGTTTATCGATAAAGGGGATGTACAGGGTGCGGTCGAAATAATAGTACAATCGGAAGGAAGTGATTTCTTGTACAGAAATAAATCAAAAGTGCAGAATAATATTTTTTCGTGCAGGGTTTCGTTTTCGGAAAAATTGAAGAGTCCTTGTAGAAAATGAAATTCAGTGCTATAATATTTTAAGATAAAAAGAATTTGTCTTTAATTTTTTCACTTAGGCAGAAATAAGTCCATATTGCATGATAACTTGTTTTCAAGAAAGTCAAGTTTAGAAATCCATTAAGTATGCGCACATTTTATTGAAAATCAAAATCCTTGAAAACAAAGCCCCATTTGGTGGAAGTTGTTCTAAAATCTCGATTTATTTTTATATGAGGATTTCTTTCATTGTCGGGAGTATTACATTTATTAATAAATTATATTGCATTCAATTTAGTCGGGTGTTAGTTTACATAGCCATTTTTTTAAATTCTTTCAGCCACAACTTGTATCGGCTTGTCTTTGGAGCGCGCAATGTTTTTTTTTAAATTATTGAATTCTGGAGCAGGTAGGGGATGGAAAACTTGTACTTCTATCTTTAAAATATAAGTTGCTGTGATATATGTATATGTGACATTTTTACGTCCTCTGTCACCGTGTTTGAAGAAGGAGGTTTTATTGTATAAAGAGATTGTAATTTCTGAAAGACTGTAGAAGATTGATGTTGAACTATAAATTGACTGGTGACTGAGATGAAGGGAGATCGATCTGGCTGACTGGGAAGTTGGCTGGTGCAACTTAGAGGCTGACGGTGATGAATTAGAGTTGGGTGACACTCTGCATCTAAATTTTGTCTTTAGTTACATACATTATGTGTGATGGGAGAAATGTTTATTCGTCTATGGGATTATACTTTGTTACGTGATATTTCAGATCACTTCTTCAGAGAATATTAAGTATCTACAGTATATTATAGAAGGAGGAGGATTATTTATTTTAGATACATAGACATTTCGGAAAACGTGAAATTTAGACACTTGTGGTAGAAAAGTATATAGGATTTTTGGAATTGCATTTTTTCGGTTAAATCTGTTTTATAAAGTCGAAGTGAAACCAAAAATTTTAAAGGAAAGATACTGATAGCATTGAAATTTTTAACATTTCTGAAATACTCACTATATTTATTTTTAAAGAAATTTAATTGAAAGTTTCGTTTCTGTCATTCAAATCATATGAATACTGTTGTAATATACTTTTTACTCTTTCGTTTCAAATCTCCTATTATAGATATACCTTACCTATCTAAAGTCCTTAGAGTATTTATAATATTTCCCACGAAATACGCGCTTCACTAGTATTTTCAGTATCTAAAACCGTTTCCATTCAAGAATCCCGAACATTTCTCTCCAACGACATTCTGAAAGGACTCAAAATGGCGCCAAACGAAGGGTAAACGGGTACAGGAGAGGAGGAGCGAACAAACTATATTAACGACAAAAGTTTTAGCTGGCAGGGTCCGTCAATGGACGATGTTTTCGCGGAACTTTGAAAGTTGAAGAAGAGGCTTCTGTCGATATAGGACCATGAAAATATTCGCATTTTAGTCGATAAAGTGACCGCAGAGAGGCACGCACACTACCATCTGGGTTTCTTCGAAGAAACGAGCGTCACCAGGGGAAATAGAAGATTCGCGTAGAGAAGCTGTTTCGATATATCCGTTCTCATCGGTAAGAAGCTTCGAATAAGATGTTCGATTTCGAGACCGATATTGGCGGAGGGTTTTCTTTGGACATGTATGGCCTTCTATTACGCTCGCGTCGCCGGTAGAAAATTATTCTCGTAGTTTCACATCCTTTCTCTACTACGTAGAAGTGAGTTACTTCGCCGTATTGGATTGAAAGACAGTCCAATACATTTTTTTCGAAATGGTATAGCGAGTAAATTAAATTTAAGATGACCCTTTCATACGGGACACTTTTGTGCCTCGTGATGGGTATTTTTGATATATTCACAAGGTGGAGATATTGTTGGTTTAAAAGAGATAGAGCAAGGTAGAAAATGTGTGAATATGTTTGAAATAGAATTGTAAGCTAGAAAAGACATCGGCAATCGTAAGAATAAGCAACGCATTAACGTGCTGAATAATTTTTATTTTGGAAGGTCGTACGATATATGGCTGCAGATTCGCAATCATAGAAATCTTGTTTTTCACACGCGTACCTAATTGAACAATTCTTTGAAACTTTTTATCGTCTTTCAATTTATATTTTATTGTAATTATTGTTTTTATCTATATTATTGAGCATACAGAAGTGCTCATGCGTTTTCGGGATACATGTGTCCAATTAGGAATTTTGATTTTTATTCCTGAACAGAGTCAAAATATTTTTACCTAGATACTCTGCAAAGCTCTTTGCATGCCTTATCATCCGTCAAAGCAACCCTGCTTTCCGACCCCTCTGAAATATGTAGAATTGATATTCACTGGGCGGAATATTATAAAAATACATATGTTTCATACTGACAGAAGGTTTAATCCCATTTAACTTTTTTTCTCGGGACACATAGCTATCTCCCACTAAAAAAACTGTTGGGACACATATGACCCAATTTTTAAAATTCACAAACAACTTTCAAATTTTGGTCTGTACCTGGTCTGTAAAATATAATAAAGTCCAAACAGAAAAATTAGGCCGAAAGGGTTAATATTACACCTGATACACTAATCGATAATCTTTAATGCTTGCACCGTTAAACGTTCTAATATAACTTCTTTCCATGGAATTTTTATTATAAAGATTCGAAAATATCTGTTCCCTGTTAACACTTTTTAAAGAGGTTTCTAAGGGTGACATTTCTTTCAATAAAAAATCCACAGAAGCAGATATTTTCTTAAACGGAACATACATATAAGTTCTAACAGAATTTTTCAAAACGAGAGTCCCAGAATATATTCGGTCCTTGCTATTATAATATTAAATTTACTTGTAAAATAGTTTCAAAACAACAGTTGCCCCCATGATTACTATTGAATTTCAACGCGACAGTGTAAGTTTCAACTTTCAAGTCACGACAAATTGGACGGTGCTTGCTAAAAAGAAGTTATTAAGTCCCCGTACCTGTAGACACGAAGTTTCATTAAACGAGAAGAATGGGAAGAACGGACAAAAACTTCCATTTCCGGCAACTGGCTGATGGTGAGTGAAGAGGCAGGTATTTACTAAATACTATTTAGTACCCTTTCTTAGTTACCTTGCAAATCGTATTTATCTGATTGCTGATGCAGTATGTTCTGAATTATAATAAATAGTATGAATTTTCTTGTATATTTGTGTATAGAAGTTAGAAAAAGTAGTATGCAATCAATATATTATGTTTACTGATGTAGATTAGGTTTAATCGAAATATCTTAGGATTATATGAGAATTAAAATTTTCTAATAAACCAGTAGACAGAGTCGATGATTATTTATTAGGATATAAAGAGAAAAAATTAATTGACTGCTCTAGGCCACTTCTCCAATTTGAAATTGTACTAGACCTAACTTTACTTTTACACAATTTCAGGTTGTCTTTTATGTGAAATATTAAATTTTGATGCATTCGAAGTTGAAGATCTGCATCTGACATTTGTGCTACACATACTAGGTATTAATTGTAATAAATGTGTAACGGTATGCAAATATTCTCCCCAAACAGGTGTCAATGTTTACGAATGCATCCTATTTCCTTTACCGACGAAAAGGTTTCAAATGCTCTAGTCTGGATCTAAAATTTTAAAAGGTCAGGAAAACAAACCAATTATTTTCAAACCGATATAGAACGTAAACGACGCGCGCATAAAATGTTCCGCGAAGAAGAAAAACGAATTCACTCAGAATTCAGTTTCAGTTGAAGTCATGTTAGAAACAGTCAGACTGCAGTTGTCGTGAAAAGTTTGCCGACAAACACAAGCATCGCTCTCCTACTCAGGTTTTTAGAGATGACGAATAGTGTCACAGACGTCAGAAAATTCTAACATCACTTGAGGGTCTCAGTGAAAAAGTGGTACTAGTGTATTTTTTGTCAAGAACGAGATAAGTACAGGACGCTGGGGTAAACCAACCAGTGAATGAAAGAATTGTTAAATAAGAAGCCCAGTAAATGACCGCATACTTTTACTAAGAATTGTACTTATTAATGTTTGTTTAATACGCGTAACTAAAAATATGGGATATTAAAAGTGCAACCACACTCCATTTATAAATATATAATAATTTTTAAATTTATAATTGACGTTTCTTTGCCTAATGATCATTCACTGGTATGCGGCCAATTACTGATTGGTTTACCCTATATGTAGATAAAATTTTTACTATAAATTCTTTTCTGATTGTTAGTGAAAATATTGTATTGTCCTCGGAACTATGTATGTATGTAAAGCTTCAAGTCGATCGGATATGTGGAGGTGGGTCAAAACAGAGATGGGCAAAAAATTATTTCAAATAAAAAATTGATTTCGAATAAAAGGCAAAAATTTTATTCGAGACTCATCAAATAAAGATAAGGTCTCTTTTATTTGATACGTTATTTAAATAATTTTTTATTTAAATAATGCCCATCTCTGGGTCAAAATTAGCTTACAAGATTTCACCCTAATAAACTAACGAACTCACAATTGAAGCTAAATAGAAGCTTGTAAAATAGAAGCTTTTGGCAAATCCAATCGTGATCCTACAAATTTGGCGCTGTTGTGCTTGTACCATTTGTCCTCTGCGCAAGCTTACTGACAAATATGGTAATCGATTTCAAATAAAAAATGGCTCACAAATAAATTTCTTCAGAAACAATTCTGAAAATGCGAAAATTCGAATATCGCGCGCAGATATTCGAACAGCACCACTTGCCAAGATCTCCACGATGCTCAGTATTGTATAAACCTGTATGAAATAGTGTGGTTGTGAAACAATTCAAGGTATTCTACGAATCTTCGAACCCGTTTGATGAGATGGCGTGAAGCTGGGATTCTCGCTCGAGGAAGCCACTCCGAACATTTTGCTCGATGCCAGGACGTTTAGGGGCTATGAAGAGAATTCCATTCTACCTAACTTCGCTACCCTCGTTTGACAGCCAATGCGGCCACTGGTCACCTTTCTATCTTCCTAATTACTCGATACGCGTTTCCGTAAAAACTCAGAGAAATGCTACAGTTAATTAGAGATAAGCTGCTAATACGTGGCTTAGGAAGATAGGGGACGGTATCGTATACAGCAACGTGTAACCAAGTTCTTTGGTATACGGTTGCTTAGCAGACGTGAGTTAATCGTGCTCACACGTGACATGGCATAAATATGACGTAGCTAATCTGCCGTGGAACATGCTTGACATGATCATATAGTGGGTAATCACTTCTCCGTGAAATAGCGATCTTCGCGCGAGCTCTGGGAGTTATACTCGTCATTTTACCTAACACATCCTAACGATCACTTTTTGCAATGTTTGTAAAACATTTTGTTCGCACTACAGGCACGAACTGGACAGTAGGTACATGTAATTGGAGCAGCCGGCTGTCAACTCCATAACGATTCTATTTTATCCGTGCTGTTTCATTGTTTTCTGTAAAAAGAAACTCAAGCTTCTATCGACTGTCGATGAATACTGTGGAAACAGTCCTGTGATTGATTCCAGCAGTGAAAATGGCGAGACACTTAGAAATTCCTCCGTCGTCTTTCCTGTGAGCTTCCCATTTCCCTGCCGGATAATTAAGAGGTGAAGTTGGAGTGAAACTTTGGTAATTGAGAAGCAGAGGTATTACTGTGGGGAGACTATAGTTCCTGTGTTAAAAGATACCGCGAGAGTACGAGAAATGCGCGTCATCCTGAAAGCGAGCATTAAAATTCAAGGTGAAGAATGCTCCGTTTAAGCTTAATGCTCCTCCCCCCCCCACACAGTTCTCGGGGATGGGAATAAAAGATGAACGCCAGAATCATGTTCGACGGTATTTCGACCTCAGCTTTAAACATCGCGGAGTTGTATATTGAATCAAGGTTAGTCGTTAGGCATCTGTCGTTTAGGAAATTGAGGCTAGAATAATTCATAGGTTTTCGTCTCAAATCGACGAACGAATCAACTGAGTTGATACAACTGTATTTTGGACCCAACAACTGAGAGGTATTTACGAGTGTGTGCATTAGGGTGGCCCTTATTTTCAACCTGCGATTTCTTTTGCTCTCACTCCCTAATATGTTTCCATTTCATAAAAAAGTAGTCCCTGAAAAAGATTATTGCAATCGAACAACAGGAAAGGGTGCCGCCCAGGCATTAATGTCCCTTACAGCACACTTCGTTGCACGAACGTAGCACAAACGTTGCAGTACATTGCAATGTTGTCGTTTGATTGCAGGTTGCATTGCAATATCACTGCAACATTGTGGAAACATTGCCGTGGAATATTGCAATGGACACGTTTGTGCAATGTTCCTGGAATATTGCGCACAGATTGCCGTGGAATATTGCAATGGTCCCGTTTGTGCTACGTTTCGGGAATATTGCGCACACATTGCCGTGCAATATTGCAATGGCCCCGTTTGTGCAACGTTTAATACGTTTAGAATTCATTAATGATTTGAATTTATAGAATTTTTAAAAAATGGTGAGCCCTGTCGAATTTTTTTTCAAATAATATTAAAAGAGCATTGGATCTTCTACAATTACTGTGTACATAATTTTATGATGTTTCCAACCATTTATTAGACAATAGCGTTTGAATATAGAGAGGTCTGCACTTCGCGCGTCTCACCTGTTCGGCGTATTGTCTATATTCAAACGCCATTATCTAAAAAATGGTTGAAAGCACAACAAAATAATATATACTCGCACAAAATACTCGATTTTCGAACAATTTGACTGCCTAGTCCCCTTCAGCCATGGAACATGCTTCCTCGTCAATTCTTTATATCTTCTCTAACAAGGAGAGGTTCCCAGGTGTCCGCCTCCGATTGCTTTGAATTTATAAGAAATACGTGTCTTTTTATTTTGGCCTGCTTGAATGTTTAGGGGGTGAAACCCACCCCCGAAGTTCATAAGAATAGTTGGTGCCCGCCTCCGATTGCTTTGGTTTTTGGATATGTTTTAGAAGACCGAAAAATAAGATAAACTTTTTTTTATAGCGGCCCGTTTTCATATTTAGGGGGTGAAACCACCCCCAAAGTTATAAGATTTTTCAGGTGTTCATCTCCGATTGCTTTGGTTTTTGGATATGTTTTAGAGGACCGAAAAATAGGAAGTTGCTAGGTCTTCCTTTTTTGGCCCATTTGCGTGTTCAAGGAGTGAAACCACCCCTCATAGATACCCCCTAATAACGGTGATTGACGACAAGAACATCGTGCATACAGCAAATTATGGCGCAAATTAAATTTATATCAAGTTTTATTCAACACAATATTTGTACCCCATATGAACTTTGAGGGGTGGTTCCAACCCTTAAATATGAAAACGGGCCGCTATAAAAAAACACGTATATCTTATTTTTCGGTCCTCTAAAACATATCCAAAATTCAAAACAATCGGAGGCGGACACCTGGGAACCTCTCCTTGTAAGAAGAGAGCAACGAACTATCTCACTACCCTAAAATCATCATGTACACGTCATCGCATGGAGGGAAATTTCCCAACCAGAAGCATTCCTATTTATACACTTCATCAGTTTTAATCCGACGTTCTGACCCCAAAACAGAGATTCGCGGTTTTACCCCAAAGAATTTTTTTCTCCCCATATGAATTCGAATCACGAGCCTGTGCATGCGTGTTCACGTGGACGGATATAAATACGCGTAGCGGCGTAATATTGCTTGCGGAAAGTAAAATTGATGCTCCACCGCATAAAACCTCGAAAATTCAGCTTTACGATTCAGCATTTATATTTCGGTGGAAATTTTCGTCCATGCCATAGGGATTCATAATTGTCGCTCTGCCATTTTCCATTAAAACAGCACGAGCTTCAGTTGTCGCACAAAAGTAACGGTGAAATGCAGCATTCATATCTTGCAAGTTAAATCGATGTCCTGTTTGCATTTCATCCATTGCACTTCACCCAAAAAAAAGGGAGATAATGTCTCCAGTTTTGCGTTACCTACAGAGAAACTGTATTTTTCGCGGAAAACGAATCCTAACCAATCACGTACGTGACTGTTGCGTGCGTACCCGGAAATTTAATAACACGCCTCTGGATACAGAAATCTAATTCGCCGATGTGAGTAGCGTTTGCAGATCGCCGCTCTGTAATCCAGTTACATCTATTTATATAGCTTCAAAGATTTCAGAGCAGTCAATATTGGACGCGGATCCACCAGCTGTTCGGCTCCGATGGAAAAGCGCCAGCGTGGTTTTATTGGTTCCTCATCCCGAACGAGGTATTGTCGCGAGGGAACAGAAAATATCAGCGTCCTGTCAATTTCAACAATTTCTCGATACTTAAGATAAAAGTCTGCAAACAGTGTAACGGCATTCGCCGTAATAATTTTAGTGAATCGCTTTGCTCAGGCATGTTCCGCGTTGACTGATAATAATTTAAACAGAGGACTCGTGGCATCAGCGACACGCCCGCATTTTAATGGGATGAAACATCGATGCTCACATCATATTAACAGAATAATGGTAAATGCTGTGTCGTCATTTCAATTTGTTGTGGTTTTTGGACGCGGACCGCGTAACAGTGGTTTTTGTAATTATTGATATAACGAAGGGGGAATTTTGAGTGCTCGTCGAAATAATTTGTTGAGAATATGCTATTTATGTGAAGATATATACGCCAGTTAACACAGTAATATTAATTAATCGATTAGACTGTGCTTTTAATGAAGTGGAATGCTTTTGCTTCTAGTGTAGAAATATTGTAAGGATTTAATATTAGCGGGAGGAGGTCTAAGCGAAAGAGAAACTATATTTAAAATTGTGAATTGACGATTGACACGTTTGGTTTTGGCGTTTCCTAATGTTCCAAAATTTTTATGATGTTGGTAGGGGTTGAAAGGTGGTATCAAAGGATCGGACGTTAACCGCGAGAAGGTCTTCCACGATTCTCGAGACGTTATTCGAGGAGGCTTCAAGACGTTCGAGATCCTTCATCCTATTAAAGACACTGAAGCGTACCATCTTTTCGAGGCCGTCACAACTTTCGATATTCCAATCCTCTAAAGAGCTCCAAGATCTTGAGAGTATCGAGAAGTTTCCGCAGCCATTCGCGGCCCCACGAAATTACGTATTAATGGAATTCGCTCAAACTATATCCGGGACTCAAGGAACATTAGATTGTTTCAGTTAAAATGAAAACGGAGATACACTCGCAGTCGGTCCAATTTTAAACAACCCTTGGTACACTCTCCTTTGAGACTCTCTACGACGTCGAGAAACTTTATTGTTAACAACTTATATTAAATTCAATTCGCTTCGAATTACGCAACAGAATTTCATTACATAAAGTTCTCCGTTTGACGCTTCTTTAATGCCTTACATATTATTGCAGCAGAAAGCCTGTAATACGTGTCTCAAAGGAAGTTCTTTGTTTCAAGGGGGATGAATTTTTTATTATATTATTTAGGGTTGAATTGGTACCCTTTATTTCTGTATGTACGCATTCCATTTTGTAGTGTTAATAATTGACATTTGAAACGATAGTGTACTAAACTGTTTTAGAATTAGTTTAAATAGGTAGGTACATTCACTTCTAAACTTGCGTTTGAACTTTTTTCTCAAACCATTGTCAATTTTATTCAAGGGACAGTAAATAGTGCACTTAGTTTCTTAATTTATCAATCGATTCAGTAATGGTAATTCTTTTACCATAACCGCGATTATATCTACGTTACTCCTGAAGCCAGAAACAAAATGAGCAAGGAATATGTTACCTCAATGGTTCCCAATTTGTGGGTCGCGAAGTGTTTTCTGGAAGGTTACTTTTAGTTGACGATTTTTAGCACTTGTTTATTTCAGTATGGTTACATTACCATATTAATGATGTAACACTGATTTTTCAGAAATGAAAAAAAGTAATTGCTGGTCACCCCGATGCAAGGGTGAATTAAACATATTGAATATCTTTAAGTAGTTATATTTAGTAGGAATATGTATTTAGATAATGAAATATTATTAACTTAGAAATATATTCTAAAACACCAATTTTTAATGTGTTTACTTTACATTATTAAATTTACCCCACTTTATATGAGGGGGTAGGGGGCATAGGTTATTTGAATATTATAAAAAGGGGTCGCGTCTCAAACAAGGTTGGAAAACACTGTGTCATCTGTTCCGAAATGACAAATACCAAAGATAATCAACGATTTCGTTCACGATCATTTTCTCACAATATCAAAGCCCCCAAAATTTTCCTAATTGTAGTAATATTTCATTATTAACGCATTAATTCGTAAAAATAGATTTCAATTACCTATTAAATATCAATCTCTGCATAATTTTGATTGACTAAACCACGAGCATAGTAATAAACAATAAGATTAAAAATTATAAACCGCCAGATAAATGTGCCCAAAAATGGTCACCGGTACAGTCAAGATGGCCACAGCGATACAAGTCGCACTATAAAAGAGTCCAAGATCGTAATTCCCCCCAAATGTCAGACGCGGAGCCATTCAAAGACAAAACTCCGGTTCGCCCAGAATGTGAAGAAACACAAGCCGGCGCCCGCTTTTATTTCATGCATAATTTCATTCGACACCAGACGGCACCGCGAGCTCCGTTCATGCGTGCACGTCCCAACGCGCGAGGTTTGCACGTAAACCTTTGAACTGCTTCGCCAACGTACGTTGCATTTTAATTTGTGGAAGCCAGGTCTCTCGAAGATACACGCGAGAGCCATGGCGAACATTTCGACCGGAATTTAATGTTTTCGCGGGAAACAGACGACGTCGTTTCACACTTCCATAGAGGTTCCTGTGAACGTCGCTCTTTCAAAGCATCTCTTCTGTACGCGTCTCGGCGCTCTCTATACGTGGCAAACGAAACGGAAGCTCGGCGACTCGGTGATTCGTTCGAATATTTTGCAGATGACAAAGACTATCGGTTAAAAGTTCTCGCGGGGATATTAATGTATAGAAAATTTTCAAGCTTCGCGTTTGCGGCGAACGAGAGTGATACCTTGATGAACACGCAGAGAGCTTTTCGCTGATTTTGTGGCAAAGAATTTGTGGAAATAACGAGAGAGAGTCGTGGAGAAGGGTTTCATAGATTCTTTCCTTGTGTAGGTATATGTTACTCGTAGTTGGATATATATTTCTATTGTATTGAAAGGGAGACTGTATATGTGTTTACAATAGCTGAGTTAAGTTTAGCAACAAATCTAAACATTAAGTAGTTGATATTAATATTGAGAGTATTTTATTATTTTTTACACATATGCAGAGGGTGGCCGAATTATTATACTGAAAACATTTTCGTCAAAGTCTGTAAAACTTGTGATTACTTTTTCAATATATAAATCTCATTTGTTTTTAAAAATTATTACAGATGCGGCAGAAATAATAGATTATATCATCAGAGTATGGCAGAATACTCCAAAAGTGAAGGCAGTAGCCACAGAATGCTTTGAAAGAATACCACACCAAATCCAAGCCGTCGTAAAAGCTAAACAACAATATAAGTATATATGCTAGTATTAAAAAATAGTATTATAGCATTAAAAACGTGACATCAAACGTAAACCCACTGTACTCACTACGTAAAAAGATTACTTTATATAACGTAACTTTATATAGCTTTCAATTTTTTTGTGAAATTAGAATTTAATATATGTAAGTTTTTAAAGCAAGTGCATACTCCAAATAATTTTTTAAATGTCTCGTATAATAAACTAGAAACAGCGCGTATCATGTCTGTGCAGTGCAAACGCGTCTGATCATAGACTGACCACTTTCACTTAGTGCCTTACACATATCTTGCTTCTTTCTCGTACTTTACACATACCGACACGTTGATCGTACATATATTCCTATATCACGCAGTGTCGTTTAATTTTGAAAAGTATTTCAGATCAACATAATCTTCCGAAAAATATACAAACTTAAAAGCAAATTCATACACTTAATTCCACACCGTTGCTTTACCCTCCTTATATCCCCTTTTGACAAATCCTTCCACGAATTAACTACCGAAAATAGCAACACATTTTAATGCATTGACAGTAGTTCTCCCGGAGATAAATGTTACAAGTTGCGTTTTCCCACAGTTCCAACAGCTTAGTATTTACCTTCCCTGCTTCATAAATCGCCAGTCTTCCCTCGTTTCTGCTGAAAAATTACTTCCCCGACCGGTGTTTCCTACCACAAGCACAGCTTCAACTGTTGCACCACACTCCATCTTGCTTCGAGAGTTCCATTATTTAATAACAATACAATACTCTTCCATTCCCCCGAAGAAATTATTCTTTCCTCCTCAACAAACTGCGGATTCCGTTATGCAATTACATTCGTTTACTCAGCAATCCACTTTACTTAATAAGATCATTTAATTTCCACTTTGCCGTTGCACAAATTCATCTTGAAAAGCACGAAACGGGCGAAGCAGAAAAATTTCAAATATTTCTAGTAGGTACTGCGTGACGAATGAAATATGTTTTTAAATAATCCTGCTCCTCCTTTACCGTCTTAAAATGCCATTTGATTTCAAGTCTGGTTTACCTTCAGTCGTCCAAGTGATACCTTGTAAGGCTTTATATACGGAACTAGAACCAGAATCTTATCAACGATATCATGCCGTAACCACGACTCGTTATTGCAAGATGTATTTCAATGAACTGGTACACGTAGGTTTGCTCGTTAGACAGAAACAACTGGAACTTCCGCTACATGAATACTGCGATACTGGTGCTTCCAGCAGGGCAGAAAATACGGATACGATTTCGGACATGACGTTTAATTAAACTCCGTAACGTATAATCACAACGTTCAATTATAGCAAGACGGTTAAGATAAACAATTAAGCCTGCAGGGGGGAAAGTTCACGAAAATATCGTTTCACGGATTATTGCGTTGCGTTTTAAAATTTAAATTGATTCGCTTTACTCTCTGTTGCATGAAAATCGCTGCTCGATCAATTAAATCATTTACAATAGCATCGAATGAAATTTACCTTGATGCGACCAATAGCAACGTACAAAACGTTACTGTTTTTAATGTTAAATATTTGATTACCCTCATTCAGTAAAATGCCCACATTTACTTGGGATTTGTTACACGATGTTATTGATAATCACTTCTTATGTATCCTGTATTGAAGTCGTTTAGTTAAGTGATTTAATGAAAATATGAATAAAATGCGATATTTCAATGCGAATAAAAATGATAAATAATGAAAGTATTGAGATCTGTATAAAGATTTTACTTTAATATTTAAGGAAATAAATTGTTTTCCTTTATCTGAAAATTGGGATAAGAAATAGTATTTGTCACGATTATCATTTAAATTTACTAGGCAGTACAGATTATGAATGACACCATTGCTACAAAGTTAGTTTTTTGAACACCAATAATTGTATTAATCAAAAAACTTTGCCCTGATTTTATACGAACCTATAATATTTCTTCCAATTTTGATTCAAATTAAGTCGCCCGGATTATTTACACACCCCAGTTCCTGTTTATTCATTAAAAAAAGACAATGCCACTTCACTCGGAGGATAAAATATTCGATCGTCGGCATTAAAAGTCGCGAAAAAACTTTCAAAATAAGACCAAAGGTTTAATGAAACCGAAGATACTGCTGTGTACTTTCTTAATCGATTCCAGAGGTCATCTTCGGCAGAATGCAGCGTTTGCATTAATGAGGAAGGAAACGTGCCTGAACGTTTACTCTCTTCCCTCTCTTCCTTCTTTCCCATTCGCCCCATTAGCATCCCCGTTCGAATAATCTTCGACCCTCGACCGCGGCAGGAGTAACTCCGCTGACGCTAAACTCTGTCTCCCCTTTAAAACATTTGTACCAACATGTAGCTCCTTCGGCAAGGGGAAAAAGAATCGAGCATCCGATTTATTGAATTGAAATTCAAACCTGGATTCTTCTTTCGCGAGGCAACTGGAGCGAACGACTCGTTTATCCCAGAAAAAGCAGAACAATTCCTTTCGCTAACAAGAAGTCTCCCAGTTCTCACATTCGATACAGAAGAGAAAGAATTCTAGATTTACCATTTCGCAAAGATACATTTCCTTTAAATGTGATACATTCCCTCTCTCTGTAGCCTTGACTATTTTCATGCTGAAAATTTGTTTTCAATTTAGAATATCATGAAAAACATATTCCATATAATTTTTATATCCTTGCAAAAAGGTAATAAAAAATGTGTGCTGTTGTAATTTATTGCCGATTCGATCCAACACGTTTTCGTTATAAACTTTTTCTATGAAAACTACCAGAAGCAACCGGAAAAACACGACAGGCGGACGACTTTTTTATGTCATTGGGATCGTGACGTTCAGGCTGATGCCATTTGAAACGGCTTGTCGCTGAATGCGCGTCTCGATCCTCTTCGTGCCGAGCGGTGGAGAAAACAGTCGAGCTTCGTGCGGAGCAAAAAAAGGAAACAGGGACATCCGCGTCGCTAGGAAAATTAAATGTCGAGTAAACGCGTTACCCGCTGGAAAAATCCTTTCGCGGAACAGCGAGATTTTTTTTCTACCAGATCCATTTGTTTATGCCCCGTGCGCTCGCGCTGTCCGCCGCGCAGGAGAGACCTGCACGCGTAGCCGGGGTCGCAAGAAATCGAGCAGCGTTGACGTTTATCTGCTGCACACTAGCAAAAATTTTGCCCTTCCCGTGTTATCGATACAGAAGTTTAGCTTGGGAAAACCGTAGAGTCTCGTTGATAGATTAAAGGGAGCTGAACAAAGGCTGCGTGAAGGGATTTGAAGCTTAACTTTGATAGAATTTAACTGTGCACCAGTAAAAGGCACGGGAATTCTATTTTTATTTAGGTTTCATTGAACAAAACATCCATATTCGTATTTGCCCCTTTTTAAACACATAGGGTAGAGAGTACAATGGTTGGCCACTTAAGGAAGAGTGTCACGTAAATAGTGAATTATAAATGTGAATTTAGTAACTTTGAAATGAAAATCAATATAAATAAGTACGAAAAACCCCTGAGAATCTAAAAATAAATAGAGTTTATAAAAAAGAAGCAAGAATTTATAAAAATATACAAAAAAATGTGTTGACAATAGTTGTTCAATCGGTTCGACAGTGATTGGCCGCTATTTGACACATAATTTAACCTTAAAGAAAATGTTATATGATTTGATGATAGATATGGGATTAATATTATTCAATAAAAATGGATATATTTTACGTATGATTTGTTCATCTGTATATTTTTTTCCATATTTATGACCTTTTTTACTTTTGGCATTTTTTACTGTAGGCTAATTCAGCTCTACTAAAAAATTCAAAATTTCTACAATTTACCTACTAGGGTAAAGGACCCAATTACTGTCACCTTAAGCTATTCTACGTAAAATAACGAATAAATAAACGTTGTAAAGTGATACAAAAAAAGAATTATGTATTTCAACCTATAATCTATACTATAGATTATATTCTATAGTTTGTTTATTCGTTATTTTAACTGAAATAGCTTAAGGTGACAGTAATTGGTTAGGTGTCAGTAATTGGGTCCTTTACCCTAGGTAATCACAATTTAATTTTTAACTTCAATTTAATTCAATAAATTCAATAATCAAATTAAATTTGAATAATTAAATTAATTCAATCAAATCTCATTTTTAATTCCAATTTAATTAAATAAATTTAATAATCAAATTGAATTTGAATACACCAATTAAAATTCAAATCACAGGAAACTTAAAATATAACTATACAACGTAACATACCTAATAGTACTTCTTCTCTTTATTTAATTGTACTATAATTATGTAAATCTTGAATCTTTTTTAAAAATAACCGTTTCAATACCGCTAATGAATAGGGGGCCAATATCTGTTTTACCATTATCATGGTTATAAAATAGTCACCGGCCGCCCGGCCAATTATTGCTATTCAACATCGTTCATATGACAGTTGTTGGCCCCCCGTAATTTTCATAATATATGAATAATTTTAACAAATAAATAATTTTTTTACAAAGTTTCAACCTTTATTTATCAATATATAGAGAATATGAGAGATATAGACATCACAAATACATTAAAATATTCGTAAACTTTCAACTGTACTCGAATGATTTTTTTATTGAATCGCTGTAATTTTCAAGCTGCAAAGCCGACTCATCCTATCTACTTTTAAATATAATCACAGCATATAATGAGTGGATAAATATTAATTACATCCGAAGCAAGAAAGTACAAGGAATATGAATATGTTCATTAAAAAAAGCATAACATTGGTATTTCTTTATATTTTTTTATTTCTTAAAATAGGGCCAATCACTGTCAAGTGGCCAACCACTGTACTCTTTACCCCAATCTTCAGTTTTTGTGTTCTACAAATTATTACACATTTTGTTTTAGATGGCATTTGACTTTGCAAATGTTTCTCAGAACCTTTCTGTAAAAACAATCTATGTTTGTCTTGTACTGGAGAAAAGAGTATTGAAAAAGACAGAAATTTGGATTTAGGAAAATATCCAAATTCAAAATTCCCAGTGAGATTTCATTGCACTACTTATGTAGGTATACAACCGATAAAAATCTTTTTTAATTTCGAATTTTTTCTGCATCGACATAGACGATCTTTCTGACAAAATAACAATTCTTTACGTTGATTTATTAAAAGACACTGTTCCTGCTATACCTTCTATACCTGCTATACCTCTAGAAGTCCACTATTCACCGAATATGATCCAATCAATTATAGGCAACATCCACAGTAACTATTTAACGACTGACTGCTTCGCCCACCGAACAAACCGAAACCTTACATAACGCAATAACGACACAACACAACGCCAAACCGAGCGAATCCCATTCAATCATCGAATTGCAATGGCAAGGCACCCCCTCAATTTTATCCTCGAACAAATCTCGAAATTGAATAATTGCTACGCTACGAGCCCACAGCTCGTCGACAAACCAAAACAATTCATTTCATCCCCCGCGTCACATCCCATATACTGTTTTGCGAACCGTAAAAACGCCGCGCCCGAGTCGAAAACAGCCATCGATTGTTCCCGCGAGCCCGCCGATTCGTCGAATGGATCGCTGCGTCGATCCGCCGTCCCTGTGTTAGTTTTAAAGCGACGCCGTACCATTCACCGCGATGATTCGAGGGAAACTGGGTGGACGCGGGAGGAACGACCAGAATTAAAGACTCATCGATTCGTGCACGATTTTCAAAGCAGCGGGAAGGAAAGTGGCAGGGACGCAAACACTCTGGCGAAATCCCAGTCGAGGGCTCGGTGAGCATTGAAGAGGCCGATCCGGCTCGAAGAAAATAGGCGGGAATTAAAATTAGCAATCTACCGGTTGGCTGAAGTCACGGCGAGGTTTGTAGCGAGGCTTGGAAACGTGAAATCCAGTCAATTAAGCCGAACAGTTACGGGTTTCCATCCCTGGTCTTCTGGCGGTCTGAATTACCATCGTCGTTGATTAATTGATTCATAATTAGTGGGCCCACGAGGAAGGGTTTACCGCGAAGCACTTGAAGCGGGATCTTTTCTCTCTCTTTTCAGCCGTGCAGCGTGTCTTTAGAAAGCACAGTGTATCGTGGAGGGACGATTTTGTTTTCCATCACACTTGGTACTTTTTACTCTTATTTGAGGGAACTGTTTCATTTGCTCTTGCTTCTTTACGAAATATTTTTTAGCTTCTTATTGTTTTTTTGGAGAACTTAGGTTTTTCTATTTCACTTTATTGCTTAGCAAAGAACCAAAAATAATTTTTTTACGAGAGTTTAGTTGGGGATTGTCAATAGTGAACTTTGAGTAAATGTGTTTGAGGCGATTCCATGGAAAATCAATCAGATTTTCTGATTGATGTTGGGGAATTTTGTGAATTTGAAATATGATGAAGCCCCCGCGAAATTCGGACGTTTAAGTCATCATTTTATTGATTTCGAATTTGTTTGAAAAATATAGTCTAACAATAAGTGAATTTTTATCCTCGAAAGTATCAATTGCACGAAGATCATTTTCCTTTTATTTTAATTGTGGAGAATTAGCCTGTGAATAAAGTTACTTGCTATGTTGTCGAAATCTACTTCTATAATGTTTCTGTGTTTTTGCAATCACGTTGGAATAAATCTGTTGAACTGTAAACGCATTAAACATCAACCAAACTAATTGTTATTCAAAGGTCAAATGCCTTAGGCGTATTTCTCGTTCTAACACAACAAATTAGTTGCACCTGAAATACCAAACCGACAGTAATTAAGTTGCACGTTAACCCCATGAATATTACAAACGCCAATCAAACTTGGGACAGCTCGATGCGTCTCCTCAAGTAAGCTGTATTGAATTTAGTTACGAACTATCCTTGCACACGTTTTCATTGTCCAGTAAATTTTCTAATGTTCGCAGTAAATACTTTAATTATAAAACATTAATAACACCTCGCGTAAAAGTATCTAAAATGAAAATTAGTAGAGACGATAGACTTGTCAAATTGGTAGGTCGCAAAATCTTGAACAGATTGATAGGTTTTAAAAAGAAGTTATGAATTTTTATTCAATTTACTTTTTCATTTTCAATGTTTGTCCAATTTTGTCAGTTTGTCCCCAAAGCAAAGGGATCAGTATTAATTTTCCAAGGGCTTTTAAATTAACATTGGCGTTTAACATTAAAGAAAATTGAACCTCGGGAATACAAAGGATCTCATTCATCTTTATGCACCAATTTTTTTTCTCCTTTGACGAAGAAAGTTTTTTCTTCCCCGTGGATGCAGAACAAAGGAACCGTACCAAGAGTAGACGCGACGTGAGAAGTCCGACCCCCCTCCCCCCCCCCCCCCGTCGAAAGAGAAATGTCGTGGTTTCCGTACAGTTGATGTAAAAATTTGCAGTTCCATAGATGTTCATCAACTGTCGTACGACTCGAAAAATTGTTCAAGAGAATTGTAATGTAATGTCGGCTTCACAATAACAAATTTCACGTCGCTTGAGACACATAAATCATCCCCTTGACTATACTTTATAACAGACATGTCATTTGTTTCAGTTATTTCGTTTGCTACGTTGCAACGATTCTGCATATTGCTGTATTACATCAGTTTCTTTTGTAACATCATTTATTTTATGCAACAGTTATCACATTTGTTATTTATAATAACAGATATTGTTGAATATTAAATTGAAATACAGTTGATTATACTCTGTATTTTTTTTCGTGAATTTTTTTAGGATGAACCTAAAGACTAGTAGAGTAAAGATTTAACAACACAGGATTTTTACTAAACGCTTAATTTGTATAAATAGTATACATTTGTGTAAATAGAAAGTCACGAAAATTAATATAGATAGAAACTGTCATAGCATTTTTGTATTTCTTGTTAAAAGAAACTAAATAAATCAGTTTCACTGAAACACATTAAAATACCTTTTGAAATACCTAACTCTCCTTTGTCACGAAAATTGCTATCCGTAACCGCAGAAAACATGCGACGATCATCAGCCATATTTCTCGGCTCCATCTTCGCCGCGGGGAAATTAATTTCTCAAGAGGATCAAAACTTTATCCTGTAACGTGTTTACTCAACTTAACGGCAATTAAAGTTTGAGTTATATTAGCTTAAGCTGCGCGCTTTTGGGTTCAAAGTAACTGCCTGCCTAGGTAATTATTTCGTATCGTGGTTTAGGTGTTGAAACCTCAACGCTTAACAGGGATCTCTGGTCGAATTCGCAATTTCACGTTAAAGGGCCTCAAGATCATCTTAAAATTGGTTAATTCTGCCTTTACGGCCAGCTTATATTCAGTAATTTGTTTTCCCAATTTTTTAGCATGAATAACTCTTTTAAGTTAGTATGCCTAGTTCACTTTTCTTTCTTATGGAAATTCATTAATCTGCACTACTAAATATTTGGCGACAATTGAATGTATCTCAGAGAACTAGGTAGTTAATCTTTGACTAACAGCCACGCCCTACCAAGTCTTTTTACAGATTTTCAATCGTATTACTCGTGGTGGTAAAAATGATCAACTCTCCAAAAAATTACTTAAAAATTTTTCTTATTAAGTCTTTTTATACAAATCGACTATCAAATAAATAAAAAATATATAATAACCAAACACTTCTTTCCAATTCTCTCTCGCAATTCTGCAACTCTGAACTCTGAACCTTCAATTCTGATTTCACCCTCGCGCACCAATTCGCCCTATTAAAGAAGCAAAATTTACATCCACATTTCTCAGCACTCGTCAAGACTTTCAACCCTCACCAAAGAGCCCTGCAAATTTCTAAAATCCCAAACTATTCAAAACAACCTGAATCTCTTATCGTACCTACTTTCTAACTAATTAGAACCGTCCCGAAACCCACCACTGTTCCAACCTCAACTACTCGCGCGGTAATGGATCCACGTACGAACGGAAGAAACAATAGCCCCTTTCCATTCCGCAGACCCCGCATCTCGGAACAGGGAAGAACCTGGCGCAAGCAAAACGGAAGACAAGCATCCAGGCTGTTTTTCAGCGGAAAGTTATCAAGACGCTAATAAGTAGCATCGTAACATTAGCGCGATATCGCTCCCGAGAGGATCTTAGTCGGAGCGCATTGTTCATTTATTATTGTTGGATAAATGGGCCGACATGCCGCGGAAGAAGCTCCTTAATCCAGCCACGGTTCCCGTCTCCGGGTAAACAACGTTTCTTTGGTTCCTTTATACCGCGGCTGCAAAGAGCTGTACCCTCTCGCATAATTTCTCAGCCGCTCAGCAGTTTCGTCTAACCCCCTGGCACTTCGTAAAGTTAATTAATATAAACGGTGCATGACGTCCGTAAACACCAAAACGCGGCGATAAAGCGTCGAACACGATCGCCGGATGGATTGCCCTCCATAAAGTACGGACTACAGTGACGTTAATAATCGGCGTCGTTAAGCTAATGGAAGCTCGCAAGAAGAGGGGGTAAGTTACGAAGGATGTTCGTGGTTCGGTTTCAAGCCAAAACGTGCACTTTCTATTATAGATTAGTGGTGTTAAGAATGGGTAACGAGTTTTCAATTTTGATTCAGAATTCTTGTTCGTATATTTCGTATCTCGTCATAGCTGCTCTGGACAAGTTAGGGTGTTTTGTATTGGAACAGCTTAATTTCATGGACTACCACAAGTCTTGTTATAGAATATAGAAGTTGGAGAAGGATTTATGTTTTTTTTTAATATGGCGATTAAGCAAGTGTACCTATTAGGTCGTCCTTAAATTACGTAAGGCTTTTTGGGGGAGGGGGAGGTAATTTCTTACATTTTCTTAGTGGAGGTGGGCGTCAGGTAGCGTCTTACGTAATATTTTTTAACCTAATTTTCAATAAATACCAATTCTATCATTTATATTCCAGAAAAGTATTTTTAGAAAAATATTACGTAATGAGGGGGGGGGTGGACAATCAAATCTTACGAATTCTTATAATGGGGGATGGAGGAGGCATGAAATCGTAAAAATTACCGTTACGTAATTTAAGCACGGTCCCTTACTGAAATATTATTAATTCGAGTGTCGGTTTATAACAGCGTATTGTTATTCTTTGCATTTGAACAGTGACTTATTCATTGTTATTCTTTATAATAGAGCAATAAGTAATATGTATATGGCACTGCTGCAATAAATATCTATATGTAATTATGAGTATTATTTATATTTCTTTGCAGCACATACAGTGCTACGAGATTAATTGTATTGTTCTAATGATTGTATTGTTCGAATAATTTGGCCACGTAATGCGGTTTTCACAGGCGTGGAAGTGTGCGAATGCTGGCAACGGGGTGTTGGAAAGTTGAATTGAAAGAAGGGGGTCGTGAAAAAAAGTTCGAAAGAATATAACGAAACTCGGCAGAGAGCTGCGGCGATATATCAACTTCTCGACGGTGCTGTTTCTCAGCCACGCCTATTCGCGATTCACTGTAAGCCACAGGCGTGTATTAATTTCATCATAATTCATTACTGCGCGTCACCATTTTTGCGTAACTTGGGGCCTAATGCAAAAACACTGCTGTCTCGTAGGTAGGCGAATGATACTGTCATCAAGAATAACAAAACGTAGTAATTATATTAATGTCGTTATTCGAGACAAAGAATTGCTGTTAGCCACTCTTCCGAGGTAGAAAATCCTACCACGTTTCTGTGCCTCAATTCTTCATGAACGTAGGAAAATAATTCTCAAACTTTATTGACTTTAAGAAAGCACACATAGCCACTTCGTTACTCCAACCCATAAAAATCGTTGCTGTGATTAATCAGTTTAGTTTTGAAGTTTAATGTTTGCCTCCCTGTGTCTTTATTATTTACGAAAGAAAATATACTTGTTAAATTTGTGTGGTACCGAATCAACCGTTTCACAAAGTAAAAAATAATACTGAAACTAATAAAGAAAAAAGATAGTCCGCTTGTAATAAAAATGTCACGGATAATAATTATCCAAAACATGGGTTGGCTAACTTTAAATGACCTGTCCTCCCCTCCCTCTTTCTTTTTGTCTTAGAATATCATTCTAATGAAAGCGAAACAGATTATATTATGACTAAATTTCAAAGATTGAAGTTGTATGCATATACCTACAAGTGGTAGAATTAAAACCGGTCTCTTAATGATTTTTCGTAATAAAATATGTAGATAGGCATTGTTGAGAACTACAATTCTATATTGACGAAATCATAAAATATGAAGAAGTTCATCCAATATCCTTCAAATTTTACTCAAAATTTTCTAGAAAATTTCTCGTTTTAACATTAAGTATGTACCTAGGACGGAGGTTCACTGTCTCAAAGCTTTGACAGTATGTAATTCGTTTCCTGTTCCTTCTTCGCTACGTTCTTCGAAGCACTGCAATCTACCAATTTCCTCACGGAAAGGAATGAAATTTATATTTACTGACAAATAAGCATTTGAGAATTCTACAATTTCTCAACATTCCTAGTTACAGGATAACTTCAGAAGTTGAACTGTTCCAAAGCTCTTTCCTCCGCGAAGATTGCAGAAATTGGCAACCTAGTTGATTTACAGATTTTATGTATAGGATATAAAACCTTGTACAGTATTAATCTTTTGAAAAAGTGGAAGGGAAATTCATCTTTACTTGGTATCACATTTAAAAATTTTATATAATCTTACATACATATATTTAAAAAAAAACAATGGGGAGTGAGGAAAGCTGGAAGAAAATAAATATCAAAGTTCGCATAACAAAACAGGGAATTACACTAAATTTTGATAGCCAAAAATAAACTTCGGATAAAATGATTTTTAAGATTTCACTTGCATTCTAGCATGGAATAGGTATTATTCGAGTTTGTTGCCAGCGTTACTGAAAGACTCATAAATCTTAACCATCTCTGAACCACGCCTATTTGCGATCTGCTAGACTCTAGAATACTCTAGATTATCGTTCGAGGGACAAACTCGAGTTTGTTACGAGTTTGTCTCTGGAGGTCGTTGAAATCAGCTGCTCCCAACTCCGTGCACATATTTTACGAGGCTTCGGATTGTTTGAGGAGTGGCTGGAAAACTCTACACCAGAGCTGGCCAATTTTCAGTTGAAAGGAAGATAATGAACAATTGTTTGCAGGTGGCACAGCTTCTTGGAACAGATTGCTTATTTAATGGAAATAGACTAGTATTACTAGAGCAACATTTGATCCTGCCTTAAGTGCAGTACCCGATGCTTTTAGGTACAACAAAGGCTTTTTCAAAGATATTTTCACGTTTTCCGTCTTTCTTATACTAAAGTTGTATCTGCAAAGCGTTGTGTGCGAAAAGTCCCTAATGATTCTTCCTCGGTTCTAACTACTACATTTAATAAACTACATGTATTACTTATTATTATTATTACTTCTTGAAGAAAATAAGGATTTTATGTCACGATAAGATTAGATTAAAATAGAAAAGCTTATTCTGAGGTGTGTAAGAATGAACTTGTGTCATCCTTATTCGTCATCCTAGAGTGAATTGATGATTTCCGCTATTTTTTAGTAGCAAAATTTTTGACGAGGATGACAGAAGTATTATGCATTCACTTGCCCCAAAAATCTTGAGGTTATCTCGAAAAGGTCAACGACCATTTCATCGAATTTATTTCTGACGGTATTCTTGTTTGAAAAACCTCGACAATAACTTCCCCTATTCCTTGTCGATCGACTAATCGTCTTGATTGCCCTGGCTGGTGATAAATCACGCGCCCTCCAGTTACGTCGTTTGCCTGTCAGCCGGAAGGGCGAAGAACGGGGCGAAAGGAATGCGGGTGACGCAGGGAGATTCGAGCTGCGTCAGAACGAAGAACCGCTGATTAAGTCGTCCTGCGGCCGTCGCCGAGGGGACGACCCAATTTTCCTGTTTTCGCGGATTCGAATTCCCGGGGTTCGAAATTTGGCGTGGATTAATTGGTTTCGAAATCGAAGGCCGAAGATGAACAGCCAAAATGGGATGCGCTACGGAGGGCAGGGAATTTCTTGGCTTCAATGGCCGTATTTTAGGGAGGTTCATTTTGCTAAAGGTGGGAAACTTCGTAATGCGAGTTACGTTGCTTGCGGTGACCCTTTCAATGACACGATTGCACGAGTGTACGGTAACTGAAGTAACCTGAACTCGGAATTCACTCAGTTCGAGTTATCAGCTGATTCATAGTACAGGAATTGATATTAAATAGATGGTAATTTGAACGAAGCAAACAGTTTCTTTAGTATTCAAATAGTAGCCTTCAAGACTCAAATATTAAGGAGTTACATACACATATAAGATAATACAATAAAGAATTCGCAGAAACTACAGCATCAAAGGGAGGTCAATTCTATGGGCCCGTAATTGACGATTTTCTGTAAGTTGCAAAAAAAAATTAAAGATTAAATGCTCTTTTCTCGAAACTGTGTTTTTCAAGTCGGTGCTAATGATATTTCAAAAACTACTGAACTGATTTGAATGAAACTTGGCACGATTATTCCTGACATCAATATCTAAGTAATCTTTATCACACCGATTTTTTTAAAGCCACAGTTTGCTTTAAATCATTAAAAAACGAACTGTGGCTTTAAAAAAATTAGTATGATAAAGATTGAGGATTGCTGTAACGAATAATCGTTCCAATCGTTTATTCAAATTGGTTCAGTAGATTTTGAAATATCATTAGCACCGATTTGAGAAACATAGTTTCGAGGAAACAGCGTTGAAAATTTAAGGTGCAGGTTAAAGTGAGATAATTTTTTTTAACTAACAGAAAATCGTCGATTCCGGGGCCATAGAAGGTAGAAACAGAGAATTTTTATAGTTTTAAGATATTAATTTCATGGGGATTTTTACTACAAAATTTTGTCGCGGCTGTGTTGCAGTTTACTATATGTATAATAGATGTCAGCGATATCCCGAAGAATTTTTGTGCCATGAAAAAATCTTTGGTAATTGTATGGGGCAGAGAAAGGCTTTTAAGAATAAGTAAGACTGAATTGTTTGAAAGAGGGGGTTTCTGCTGAGGCTTGGTGTAGAGAACTCTTAGAGAAAACAGATGCAGGGCACCTTTACAGAGTTCTGTGAATCTCTGTTACAGGAACTTCAGCGAGTTTTTAACAAGCTTTTAAACACTCTTAAACGAGTTTAAAGGGAGAATTTTAATGAGTATCGCAATGGAGAGTAATATTTACGTTTATATCCTTTCATTCTTCTTATTATCACATTTTATTAATGCATACTTTGCGCTTAACCCTTTCCCCTGCCACCCTGACTCAACATCGTTCAGATTTACCTTTCCAATTTGTTGGTGAGAAATATTACACAAAAATTGTTAAAACTCGCTGCAAACAAATTTCATTACAACTTTAACTTTTCTGCTCTATAATTAAAATTGAGTAAGCTGCCACCTACAGCTCGTCGAGAAGTTTCTTACGAAATATATGCATCGCCGCGTACCTGAAACAAATTTCAGCAGTGACGGAAAAGTCACACCCAACAAATAATTACGAGCAATAACAAGGAAAATTCGTCGGCTTGGAAATTCAGGAAAGGCTGATATTTTGCAGAAACTCCTGCACATTTGGAAAACCGTAAAAGATATTGAAAAAATGTTAAGTATAAAGTTTTATGGTTGCCTATAACCAATAACAAGCTGCTAAAGAATTTACGAAAGAGAATGCACCTCAACCATAAATTTTTTATATCCAGGAGAGGCGCCTGCCCCAGCGAAATATTTAATAAGTGTAAATCACATTGTGCTTCTATACATGGTGTTTGAAAAAGCTGCCCGCTCGCTTCTAATTTCGTGGAATGAAGCAGTGATGTTGCACGATGCGGGTGACTTTCCCCTCAAAATAATTCTCGCAACGCCGCGTCATAGTGTCCCGCTGTACATTATAACAATTCGTCCCGCAGCGACCACAGCCGTGTCAAAAGACCTGCGCGAAACCTATTACGCGGCATGGCTACGCTCCGTGCTAATTACACTAATTATCAGCATTGAGAAATGCCCCCCTTTGACCGGCAGAGTAAGCAACTCGGTGTTAATTAAACAAGCCAAATTGCGACCGCGTGCGCGTCAAACGGGGATTATCGATCGGCCATTAATATCGAATAAAACGCTAAACGATGGCACGCCCGATAGCGGCCGGCCATCCCTCGAACTTTAAAGTTTATGCACGCGAGACGCGGGAGATCGGAACTTTACGGTGGCCGTTTTTACCGCGCTCGTAAGATATTAAAATTTTCCACGTGATTTAGAGGGACGCTGGGGGTGGCTGGTTTAAGAGGCGATGCATTAAATTTCGTTCACGAAACTCTAAGGGACGTCTACGATCTGCTCTTCAAGCTTCTTAGACTGTTTGGAAGAATATGCGGGGTGTTTCGCTGAATGTAGTATGGAATGTCTTTAGACAAGGTAAATATGTACATGGAGTTTTGTAAAAATCGAGCAAGTGATCTGGGGTGGATTTTGAATTCCAATGGATGCGATGTTATAAATTGGTTCTATTATTAAATTTCTGGCTGTCGAGGAGCTTTATAGCGTGAACGAGGAACGCGGTAAAAATATAAAATATCACAGTAGCTAGAGCACAGGCGGATGATAGGAAACGACGGCTTTGTGCTGAATGCATCGCTGAAGAGGCCTCAAGGGTATTAGGCAGTCGTTTTTGTCGAAAATGAAGCATTGCTTTTTCATTTAATTCCGAAGAAATAAATTGAAGCTGAGATGTAGGGTGAATGTACCAGTAAAGGAACGCGTACCAGTGAATGGACATTTTTTATTAAAATGAGTAAAATAAATTATTAAAATTAGGAACCAATTAATTAGAGACTTCTTCTAATTTCTTGCTTCATATTCAAACAATTTTTGCAACACGTGGAATCAATCGCGCTGCAAACATAATTGTATAAAAGTGTTCATTCATTAGCCTTAATGTGTTCCTTTACTGGTGCGTTTACCCTATTCTTTGACACGAAGTTTATTAACATCATAAGCTTTAAGAAAACATGTTTGTTTAGTTAAAAAATGTACATTATATATGACGCTACAGATGGGTCATTAAAGAGGCTTTTTAAAAAAAGTTTCTTTTGTTTAGAGTTTTGTTAAACGGGCATGAGAAAATGATTGGGGTGCGAATTTCTTGGTCATTTTTTATTCAAAAGTAAAGTGTATTGGTTGGTGCGTAACGTGTAATTTTGGAGTTACTTGATGGAAATGAATCTAGTCTCACACGTTTGAAGTCGTGAAATATTAAAAGTTTGAAATTGTATCGAGATCGAAGTGTTGAAACCTAGAACACGTACAGAAACTCAAGATATTACACTTATTTTTGTAATCCTGCATTTCCCAAACTAAACTCTTTGAAGCACCTAAAAGTAACGAAGTATTGTGCTAAAATTTCAAAATTTGTTATGCAGCAATTTCTCTATAACGAGCCACCATCCTCATCCTGTATAGCATAAAGAAGCTACGAATACTTGACAGTTTAACGATGTTTTAAGGTTTCACGTGTTATAAACATAAACCTACATTTCGTAATGCTTCAAAATTTGCTAGAATAGCTGTAACGATTTTAATCCTGCGAATGCAGTATTTTATTTTATCCGTCGCGTTTCATAATTTTCTATACAACTTTCTATTTATCGGTATCTATTCGGGCACGCAATAACGGTGGCCAGATATATATTGCGTTCGTGTTCCATAAAATCGTCGTTTGCGACTTTCCTCGGGTTATATTGGCAAGTGAAGCTTGAAAACGTGGAAATTGTTCGGCGTTTTCGCGTGGCTGCAGATAGTTTTCAGGAAGAACGATACGGTTGAACGAATGGTTTTTATGGGGGAACTTCTTTGTGGCCCGGAGAAATTGTTTCCTCATTGGAATACCGCAGCTTATCGTCTTGCTTTTTATAATTCCGGGTGGCGGGCACAACTTCGTAGAAAGGACGAATGCGTACGAAAGAACAGAGATTGCATTGGAGGCAGAAACTTTTATTGTTAAATAATTTTATCCTCGGGAGCTGACTTCTAGTTCGTGAAAAAAGTGTAACATTCCACAACAGTGAAGGCGAAATACAGTGAAATACCTAGTTTAAATATTTCCACACTTAAGGGTGCGTATTTGCTTTTAGATTAGTAGGTATAATAATGACTGGGGGATGTAATTTAACATTATTAAGGCGATGCCATCAAAATTTGCTTTAAGGTTAAAAATGGAAACATGCACTTTTGAAAAACCACTCCTCAATTTCTTTAAGAAAATAATTTAAAGGATCACCTCTAGGAATCTAAAAAATAGGGGCAAGTTCACACGATTACAACTCATAACTCCGGAAAAAATAGTCGCGTCGATATTTTGAAAATGTCGTTTGAAAGCGTGGAATCTCCATTTTTAGCTGTTACAAATGGAATTTCTACTCCCCGTGGAACATCGCAAATTTGAAGAAATTTTTTTTAAATTTACCAAGTGCTCTATATATCGCTATAACTTTGCCGATAAAGAATACATCTAAAATCTGAATAGAGCAGCTGAAAGTAGAGATTCCACGCTTTTAAACGACATTTTCAAAATATCGATACAACTATTTTTGCCGAAGTTATGACCATGTGATCTTGCCTCTATTTTTCGGGTTCCTAAAGATGATCCTTGAATTAATGTGGGGAGTGTAGGTGCAAACTAATGCCCAATCATCCAAGTGGAACGTACCTATATCCTTTCGAAATATTCCTATTTTTCGCAAGCATTACAACTTACTATGAAGCTCACAGGATTTGTGTCCAATGGTGGACGTTTATTGCACACTTCACGAGGCACAAGGTTCTGAAAAATATCCCTTTAAATCGGTCAATCCTTTGCGAGCCAAAGAATCGCAACTGCCGAAAATATTCTGCACAAAGCAAACAACGCGAACTCCGGCTTGCTTTGGTTTTCAAGTAAACATTCAAATACTCTTGAAAAATACACCCCATGTTTCCTAGAAAGCACCGTCGTGATAACACGCCAAAACCGTGCACAAGAAGAAAATCCCTCGACGTGAAAACACGTCAACGCGCCTTAAACTCTTACGGTACCGATTACCAACACGACACACATTCTTAATTACTCAACTGAACGATTAAAAAATAACAAGCGTTTCAACCCCTAAGTAGCCTGCCTCCTTATTCTAGTAACCACTTCGTTCTACCTCAAGTACCCCGTCATGAAGCAGAAAAACCCATATCGATTAAGTTCAAGAAAAATCGGCCACTAAGAAAGAACTTTCGACCGTCTGCCGTGACAGCAATTCGCTGAGAGCAAAAAGACTTGTGTGCACGCTCGTGGTTATCCGCGAAAGCAACTCGCCCCCTTGTCGCTCACGAAAGATGACAAACATGAAGGTGCTCTTGACAGATCGAAAGCTAGATAAAAAGGTTACGTTGACCAACGCCGGTCCGCCATTAGGGTTAATGGCGCTAATGCATTACCGGCTCGCTTCGGATCCCCTCTAACAACCTCGACGTATTCAACAAGCTTTTCTCCCCATTCATCGGGGCAGGTCGCGGGCAAAGGGACCACGAGCACGTTCACCGCCGATGTGCAACCTGTGCCCCGGAAGCGGAGCCATCGTTGCAAGTGATACCGTTTGAAGCGACGAGACGCGGTATTATTAAGCACTTGTTAACTCCTCCCTTGGAGGGCTTACAGAGGCGCGCGATAGAAGTGACGCTGTGGCGTGAACGTGTGTGTGTATTGAATAAATAGGTGAGCGGGGCGAGTCGCCATGAATCGAGGAATCGAGTCGACGGCAATGGAAATTGTATACTTGAGACTACTACGGCAAAGACTGAATTATTATGATTGCTGAGATTATTGCCGTTGCGATCTATTGACGCCGTTCATTGTCCAAGTTTACATTGTTACGATTGATAATGTCGACCCTGCTTGGAGGTTCTCTTGAAATTGGTTGTGCGATAAGAATAAGTCGTTTTGCCCAGCAGTATGATGCATTGAATTGTAATGACTGTCTGGTGAATAATGCAGAGGCGATTGAAGTTGAATTTTTAACGAGTGTAATTTCTAAATCATTTTTTATAGTCTAATGGGATTTAAGGATCTCTGCGGTGGTTGTCTTTTTTTGTCGAACGTACTTACGTGGAAACGGAACCTTGAACTATCGTACCTTTGGTTCTTGAACATTTTTCGACGGGGAAGGTACTAGGTGAATTGCAAGTAATTCTTACCTGCAACAGAAAAATAAAATGAAGTGTTAAAATGTTGTACTGTAAACGGTATATCACAAAATAATATATAATAGTTTATCAAATTTTTTGTGATTCTATAGATTGCAAGTAATTTCTAATTTTAGGTTTCTGTAAATGTAGCGTTGAATAGATACATCAATAACGCGTGTATACGTTCAACTATACTTTTGCATAAATCTAAGACCTAAAAATTAGTTAAAAGCAGAAAAACATTTAAGGGCCCAATTAAACAACATAATATATAGAGCCCTTCTTCCGTTACTTCTTATAAAGGTTTCTCACAAGAGCAACTAATTATCTTTTTAAAACTCCTCATGATTAATTGAATTGCAGACAGTGAATCATAAATTGTTGCCCAATTTGCAGTATCCATTTTTTCCTTGGCCTCAAACTACAGATTTTGCATAAATCTTTATACCGTAAACCTTGCACGCAAACTGGGCGGATATTTATGAATCCAATTCTCGTCATACAGTTCTGTGTACAAAACTATCGCAGCCCACGCCACCGACGAGTCTTATCGACCTAGCTCCGAGGTAAAGGTGTCAAACAGCAGACTAGCCCTTCAGAAAGCCCGAACTGTACGACTCTACTCTGGCCAGGAAACGTGTGGCGTAACTTTTGTTTCTATCGCGAGAGCCCGCAGGAAATTGGAAAGAGGGAGACCCAAGGGAAGCCAGTAAACCGAGGCGACTTTGCCGCTCTGTTGCCCGGAAATTTCCTCCGAATTAACCGGAAACCGGCAAGCCGGCTGGGCAACCGCGTATCTTTGATACATCGTCCGGTTTGCGTTATCAGCTCGGAGAGATGAGAAATTTACAACCTTTCCGAAGTTTTCACAGCTGCAAAACAAACGCTATCCCTCAAAACTTTGGGTGCACGTGTCAACGGGACAGAGTACTCGTACATCTCCCTCTTACCAAGGTAACATTAACAAGAACGTAGCAAATTAAATTTTAATTATTACCTTCTATGACTTCGGTATTCTCGTTTTGTCTGTCACTTGTTGACTATGACGTGTTCAAGATGTCTTCAATTGTGCCAGGATATGTTCAAATTGTGTTGAGTTTACAGTTCTATTTTCTGATTATTTACAGCGCGTGAAATGTAAAGAAACTTTATAATATAATTGTCTATTATTAATTATGGCAGCCTTCGGAATCTTTAGTTAAGTGAGCTTGATGAATTGCAGCAAGAAGGGTGCAGCTTCATCTTTACCAACATCAAGTAAATTAGAAAAAACTGTTTAAAAAATTCTTGCATCGACATTAAACAGAGAACACTGATTGAAAAATACATAGTTTCACATAATAAGTAGTAATTATTGAGTTGATAAGTTTTCGTTTCTGATTTTGGCGAAATTTTCAAATCTGCAGCAGTCGTATTGCACAAAACAGTAATGGTGCAGATTTAAAATTTATCAAACGACGTAGAATATATTTTGACACATATTACACGTCATAACTCAAAAACTGTCAAAGATGGAGCTGCAACCCCTTGCTGAAAGTCCTCAATTGGAAGGCTGTTTTATATAAGTGTAGGTAGTTTGAAATTTCAAAATATAGTTCACCTACGTGGAATGTACATAGATTAGCTATGATGAAGGTTATTCAGTCCCCATTGACCTCAATAAAACGAACCTGTTACACGTTTGAAAATTAAAAAGGGTTCGCTATTCTAGAAAAAATGTTAATGGCGTGGGTATATATACAGTAAATGCTGCTAGATATCCTACATGAGAAGTTCACTACTAGGAAAAAGATATGGAAAGAGGATTATTGAACATCTTACTGTCAGATTTGCCATTCAGAATTCAGTTCTGAATCCTTAAAAGGGGATATTATGACAGAGGATGAAAATGTATTTTCGAAAGGGATGTCTTCGAAGAGTTAGACACTATGGTAATTTTTAGTCCCGGCTGACGTATGGTGGGATAAAGTCGAAAAGTTCTTAGGAAACTTTAAAGAATTTCAGGGGCTTTCTGCGGTGGAAGCTTGTAGCCTGCAATCTCTTCTGAGAGCGTTGAAAGAAGTTAAGAATGCTGAAACTGTGTAAATGACTGAGTGTTCTGGAGAATTAATTTGTTATAATTCCAAGTAAATTCTGCTTGAAAATCTTGGACATGCTATTTTCTTCAGAAACGTTAGTTGAAATTTTATAGGGATGAATTCTTGACACGACTGTGTCTGAATTTGAATTTCAAATTATTTTTATCGACCATTGGAATTCCGAACTTTTCCAAATTTTAACGAATGCGACAAATGTTTTAGTGATTTTTAAAGTAAGGACAATTTATTAAATTATTCGAATTTTAAATGATTATTATATAAGTACACAATATAGTTAAAAGTAATACCAAGTTAATTCCTTTACTCTCGTTTCATTGCCTTTTATTCTCGAAATAAAATTTATATGCAAATTCCTCCTTGTCAGTGGCACGTTTCATCGTAATAATTAGCACATTCGACAGCAGAATCGAAGTGCTCGCGGCTTGAGGTTGCTGTTCGCCATACTATCGAGAAGTCTCGTAAGTCATTCATTCAACTTATGGCGCTGGCGACATGCAAACTAGTTTGACACTAATTGCAGGCTACTATGAACTATAAGTGCAGTTAAACCGATCAGCAGGTTCCAGGTTTGAGATTAATCGTTATCGAACAGCTGACAACTACGAACGCATGTTAAAACATGAATTTCTCATCAACCATGTCTGTAAACAATAGTTAGTACTGAGAAAAAATGAACGAAGTATCACGAATCTCATACTTTATAATAATTCAAATGTTTAAAAACATTCCATTTCTATGCATAATGAAGCTCGCACCAGGAAAACTTACAGTGACATTTGTGCACATTTTGTTTCAGTTCCATTTGTGAAATGTAACTAGATTTTTTGATATTTTTTTTTATGTTCGCATATAAAATTCGATAGATTTGATGCAATGCACGCGACTCCGCAAATAGGAGGCGAAGGAGCCCTCTAAAACTTGATTTGATGAATGCAGGTGGACAAATTACGACGCCGGGGGTTTGGCCATCGATCAAAAATAAAAGCGGTCTGAAATTTACCGGTGTAGTTTCCCCGCCGGCTCGATCAATCTTAATTTCACGGTACATTCGTTGCCTGGTGCAACGTCCTTGCACTTTACTCTTAAGTATTCGCTTGGGAGTACCGTCAGGTAATCGAATTCTTTCAAATATATTCTTTCCCGCGAACACTCTCAAGTTAAGGGGAAAATTGTACCTACACTTTACTTATTATCATACTTCATGTAGCAGAAATGGTGGAAGGTACACTCGCTTTGCTATCGTGTGGATAGTAGCAATGAAAGGTGAAACTGAAAATTGTAGATCGTGGATACAATTTGAGTGTAATTTCAAATACTAGGAATAAAGAACTTGATTTATTACATAAATTGATTTTGACTCTCCGAACCTTTTATATGCAAAATAAATACCTTTTTCTCAAAGTCGACTTACAAATTATTTTTTCTCCCAAAATATTATATTCGAACATCAACTCTGTAGATTTTTAGCTTTTAATATTGACATTTGTAAAAGTTACAATTTTTTAAACATTCTCGACATGTGGTAATCTAGAATTATTTTACAAAAACTGCGATGAAATTTCAATAAATAAATTATTCTAATACATTTTAGAAACCTTGAAATTGATTCATGATTTTTTTTCATAATAATTGGATTTTTTGGATGAAAATGGCACTCGTTCAAAAATTGCTCTGGGTGTGAGCCACCCAGGTACGTCAAAGTTGATTGAAAAAAGAGGTGTGTCAGCGAAGGGTTAAAATATTACTTCTAATAACGTGGGTGGATATTAGAGTTTCCCTTATTTATGTGTCGAAATTTTTTTTGTATTTCTTTGTTCTCACTAAAGCATTAGTTTGATTTCCACAAAGCTCGGGCACATGTAGTCGAATACGCTGACGTCAGAACGTTAATGAGAAATGTTGAAGTAACCCCATGGGTTCATCCAGAGACAGAAAGAAATTAAAATATCAACCTCTTCCTCGCATCAATATTGAAAACATGCTTACAAATACGATCTTAAAAACCGCGAGGAAATCACGTTCATATCGTCAGCCAAGTCTCTGTTTTTAACCTTACGATTTCCACGCGTTCGTAACGCTGCTAACCACACACTACATCCATTCAATTCAGCTACTTCCGAGGCTGCGCGCCGCGCCTTGCAGAACGGTCCGATGAACATTTCCGACAGCTAGCAAGCTCGTGAAATTACTATTAATGCGCAAACGTTACGTTCCATTGCCAGCGGTTCGCGGTGTGCAAGTCCACATGAACGTGGCTATGATAATGGGGCGCATTAGCGAACTGCGGGGGTAGCACGACTTTCCTACAACAGTTAAGACGCTTTCGAACTTTGCCGGCTGGGTTGTCCACGGCACGCGAAACCGAGGTGGCCAGCGCACAGCCGCGCGGGGTCACAGTAACTTGCGTTTCGACGTTAATTCGGAACATTTCCAGGACCGTGTAATTACAAAACGAATGGACACAGAGCCCGCTGGTTGCTCTTTATGACGATTAACGGTTGCACGGATATCGTTTGCTTTCGGTTACAGCAGGATGAGTTTTGCTAGGCAAACGATGACTGTGGGAAGGGGTGGGCGAGAGACTAAATAGGGGAGAGTGCTGATAACATTTCTTAATTACGAGTACCTGGGAGAACTTGCAACAGTAACCAGATCAAGAGTGAAAACAGTGGAGTTCCATTTAGCAAATGGAGAAAAATGAATTGCAAAAATACCAGATTAGCGTGGTAATCCTTTTAACTAACCTTCTGCTAGTTAGCAGGTCCGGATCAAAAGCTGGCAAATATTTTTGGGAATAAGATAAGTAGATGTCCCAATTACTGCCAGTGTCCCTATGACTACCACTCTATTTATTTTACTTAATAACAATGTAAAGTATAAAGAATAGTGTACGAAAAATGTATTATTAAATTGAGACTGTTCTTCTTATTATTATTGTTATTACTATTATTGTACACTAATCTTTATACATTCGTTTTTATTAAGTAAAATAAATAGAGTGGTAGTAATAGGGACATTGGGAGTAATTGGGACATCTATCCAACATAGCAGAAAGCGAAAAATATTTTGTAGAATGTTTAGTAAGCAAGAACGAGAACAGAGTTAGGAGAAAGAGGATTTCGTTGCGTTCAATCATTTCGAATGGAAAACCCGACGTGAATGTAGATACGGAGAAGATAAATACGATATTTTTCTCTGAAAGAACTCTTCGGTTTCATTTTACTTAATATTGTCTTTCTTATGTTCCCTTGGAACGATAAATGCAATAAAATAAAGAAAATAGCTAATATGGCAAATAAATAAGCAAAATCAAACCAGGCACGATTTACAAATATTTCACCACAATTTCCCCAAGGTACCTTTCTAATATTCAGTTTGCAACATACCTAAGTGGTGAATGCAGAGTACCTATCTCCAGTGGTTTAGATTCCAAATACTACCTAACGCAATATCCTGCTCGAGGATTGAACAGTGACTGAACAAATTTTGGTGAACGGGATGTAAGGGAATTTACCTACAGAGTGTTTGTACAACGTGAACCCTTCAAATAAGCAGTCATGAATGAAGCTTTCCCTGCCGGTTGCAAAGCTTGCATTGCTGGTGCGGCTTGCGCTGGCACACTTGTCGATAAAACGGTCGAATGATGTCGCGTGAAACATGATTACGCGTATATTCCGTAAATTGACAGGCTTGCGCCGATGAATGACGGTAGCTTACATGCCTGAAAGCATTCTGCTAATAGCAGAGAAATGATACGGCGAAACAGCTGTACTGATTACGTTAATCATTTGACATGCTGACTTAGTCGAATATTTGTGGGTTTGAGCCACTGAACGGAGAAGATGATCAGCTCTACAGTCTAACCATCTAAAACTAGAGTCAGGAACGGTGAATTGAATTATTAAACAGTTATCGATTTACTGCTAACTCCAACACTGTGGGCGCGGTGTCCATTTAGACTATAAAGTTTAAACCCACCCTCATATGCTAAGCTTCTTATATTTGTATCACCTGTTAAAAGGAAATAAAGTTCTAGATCATAACAAGGCCACAATCTAATAGAAATGCTTATTTTAGAATGGACACGAATGGAATCAAATTGTGGGTAAAAATGAACCCGTGTCTGTCATTCAGTCGACTGGCAAGCTGTCCATCGACCATTTTTGAATAGTAAAAAATGCTAGAGAATGGAAATGGCTTTTAAGGTAGTTCCTAACCAACTATGCTAATCAAATTAGAGCTGGATAATAAACGATAAATATAAAGTAGTATGATACTATGGAAATAATAATAATAATTTTTAACATCATGTATATATATTTTAAAAAGTTCAATGTTAATATAAATAATTGTAATACGAAAATGGGATATTAAATTGGTTAGCATAGTGAATTGGAGCAGCAGATTTGACAACGCCGCATTCATTCGGAGCGTCGTTTATAACCAAAATGTCAGAAAAAATGTTCATATGAATCTGAATCTTCGTCTGCTATTTAAATGTCGAAACATATCGATTGTGCGACGTTGCCACGTTCACTGCTCTACGTAGTTTCTCAAAAATTTGCACGTAAACCTATTTTTTTATGAGCATTTACGAAGAAACTATGTGGTCAGTTTTGCAGAAATTAATAAATTCATTTCCTGACATTTCGTTGTACTTTTGTGCCAATTTTGGTACATTTCTTAAATATGGTTTTCCTGTTTCAGAAGAAAAACTGAAACTATAACCCTCTTTATTTGATTTCGCCATATGCTACTGTGTTAAAATGCATCGACTTTAATTAACAATTTCTCGGTTTTGATTCGGTATAGTATTCATATGGTATCGGTTGAAGAAGAATCGGTATGAATGATTGATACCAAGTACATAACATTTCGATGCGTATCGATATTTCCTATCGAGTACTTTGGTATCGAATTGATTGAATATCATCAATAGTGTTGGTATCAGTCCCATCGCTACTTTCAAGTAAATTACCTGCAATGTTATTTACCTGAATAATTTTAACGCAAGATTTTAACATAATCGGTAATTACTAAATACTGTATTACATTGATAAGAATACATCCTTAGAAGTTTTCCCAACACCTACCCTCCCATTTACTTTGAAACGGAGTAGCAAAACTTGACACTCAATTATAATTTATTCCTCGATTCGATTTAGCATCTCCTCGGCACTTCACTTCGGTGGCCATTAAATAATAAAACGAAGTACCCGCAATTTTTGTGTTCTGCTTCGGTATCAAGTAGAAAGCCGTGTTCCATTTCGGCTGGATAGGGATTGAGATACGGAAGTCCGGTAATTTATAGGGGGAAATTGTAGCAAGGTACACCGCGTGAACTTGCTAAACTGGCACGCCTTAGCTTTTCGCCGGGAAATTCCCCATAAATTACTCCAAAAAGCGGTCGGAAGGGTATGGTACGGGGAAGCAGCCCGTGTACCTCTACATCCGGCTTATGTTGCTTCCTACGCTCTGGCAGATATATTAAAGAAGATAATTAAGGATTTTAGTCTCGGGACCTGTGCTTCGCCCGCCAAGTGAGAACCGTGGAGAATTATAATTAGCTGGCTCCTAATTATTCGGTTTCGCAATTATACCCTTTCACGAAAATAGCCCTGTTAATTATCCGAGTGGTACGTCACGGTATTGGCCACTAAATTTATAAAGACTCCCTAACGTTAACGTATCACATACTTTACATATTTTCAATGCATTTAACAGCGATGTGTGGGGTGGATCTGCTGTCATAGAAGTGTGATAATCTCTTATCTATTGTTTTATGAGAAAGTGTTCTGGGAATGGTGCAGGCTGATATGAATAATGGTGGGAGATTTTTAGCGACAGTGCTGGTTGAAATAAATACTCGTTGAAGTTTTTATTGCGTGAGTTCATGACACATAAAACATGTTTTATTTGAAAATGTGGGGCAAGTTAGGAATTCCAAAAAGCAGAGGAATTATAAAATGTTCATTTCCCGTTCATTCGACAGAAAGTGAGTTTTTTTTATAATTCCTCGGTAAAGTTGTTAACAATGGAAATTTATAACGATTGACTCTAGAGGAATTAATATTTCGCATATAATATTTTGTACAGCTTTCGAATAGAAAATCGGTGCAATGTAAAGTAAGTACATACATTTAATGTGAAATGAAAGTTCGTTTCAAAATTCATTTAAATCGTTACCTCCATTATTCGATTCATTAATACAGTTTTATGCATAAAATTTTCCTTTAATGATTTTAATTTGCAGCCACGCATGGTAGGTATGAATTATTCTTTCCTTTACCGAAGCTGTAATCAATGCAGATATCAACGACTGAATAATTTCCTGGGAATTATTCATAAAATCCCATAATTTATAATTTTTCAATATTGCATTCTCATTTGAATGCTGGAATAGCAATAATATTTAAAGATTGTAAAATACTCTTAAAACTGTTCTGAAATTCGTATAATTATAGTAAATCATTATTAAGCCATGAAATTGAATTCCTCTTTAAATTATTAATAGTTTGAAACGGAAGCGTAGACAAAAAAGTGTTAATTAACTTCTGGTAACGTTGAGAAATTTGTAATTTTAATCCTTTGTCTTTCATGTCATAATTATCAAGTTCAATTAATTATACTTTCTATATAATTACCTCTACTTGGAATTTTACAAATCCTGTGATGAGGAAGGTGACACGAGTTGTATCATGTGTTATTCCTATAATAATATTTCAAAGTAAAGAATAATCGCTCGAATTTTTCATTTTCAACGTTCGTATATTTTTCTCGAAATCCTGCGGCCTGCTATTTTTCAGTAATATATAGAATAGAATTAATTAAATTCCGTGTATTATTTCATGCGTCATGAGTTGGAAATGAGGGAAGCGTGTTTTGATTGGCAAATGAAAAAACGAGCAGCGGAAGCGACTGAACAGCTGGACATTATAACATCCATGGCTTCGTAAAATACGTTTGGAAATCTAATACGAATTCACAATAGACGATCTCTTTTTTTCCAAAATTTGAAGTTGAATGGAAATGGTTCCACGAAACAAATGTCAATTCGAGGCAGAACAATTTATATATTTAGTCAATGAGACAATATGCCTTCATTTCGTGAAGAGAATTGTTTTATGAAATTTGATAATAGGTACATCCTTCACCAAGTTGCTAATTTAAGCGTATTACAGCGCACTTTCACGAGAGTTATTAATAATAAAGCATTATTACTGAATTCCATAAACTTCAATCATTCTGACACAAAGAACTTGCTGGTAACACGCCCTCCTCCAGAAAATTTTCATTTTCTGATAAATGTAATATAATACTTAATATCAATTAGCAAACTTAATTAGAAAACTGATCTAACTCTGTTTAATAGTCACCTGCCTTTGTAAGAAAATGGGGTAGCAGAGAATTCACGATAGGTTTACAAAAACATCCAGTTTTTACTACAAATTTCAAAAGCTTCACATGCTTGAAATAGTTGAGCAGCATTACCACTTAGGTCGGCGAAAAAAAAAACGTGGACGTAAAACTCCCACGCCAGGAACTGTTCGCCAAGCGTACTTGTCGTAAAACTTGCCTCGGAAATCGATACAAATCTCTATCATTAATATTCCCTTGGACGCCGATAAAATCGCTATTCCGTCCTCGTAAACGACACCTGATTTATAGGTAAACGTGCCTTTTGCTTTGACTGTTTCACTGCGGTCGTCGACGTCGCTACGCGTCCACGTTCTGCTCGATTTACTGTTCCCTGGTTTATTTACCCCGAATTCTTCTCGCGGCTAAATGGCGATCAAAAGCTCCATTTTCAAGCTACGATCTTTCCCAACCTGTCACGATCGACGAGAAAGAAACGGGGCATGAAATTTGGTTCAAGGCGATAACGTTAGGTGTGCCACGCGAAGAACATATTTTATTCACTTGGGGTGGCTTTCGTGAATACAGAAATTGATGTCGTGTATTGGTAAAATTTAAGTTGCTGTATATGTACCTATATTTAGTACTGTTATTTTTTACGGCGTCAGGTTAAAAGAATTTAATTTGTCAAATTAGAAAATGAAACACGATGTAGGCCATGTAAAATTAGGGAAGGGGGTTTAAATAATCAGTTTGCTGGTTTGAAAAATATAGGCCATCAAATTTGCGTTTTTTGTCCATTTTCGCAAGATGGTTTCTGTAAATGAATTTTTGTTCATCCAAAGTATCGGTAGCATCAATTTCGATCTTTACTTATCTCAATCGATACATGTTTAGAGGGATCGTGAAATTTCAAGAAACAAATTCATCTGAGTGACAGAGAAAATACAATCGTCGAAACGTATTTCGTTTGAAATTGATACCTCAATTGGTTCGCGAGATATGGATATTCAAAGCGTAGAATTTAAAGTGCATTGGATGTTGAATGGCAATCGAAAATCCCGGAAACGCAGTGACCTAAATTTGCGACGGAAAATTTGGCACGGCATGGCTATACAGGTTGAGCCGGGAAAAATAAGGAATTCCTGGATATTTCTGAAGTTTATTTCAAGGCCACGTCAGACACAGAGCTATTCCACAGAATTCGAGTTTTCGAGTTTCTGCTATCGGGTGGATAATTGTCGATTCTAACGAAATTTCTACTATATTGACATAACACAGAAACGCGATTAATGAAGAACTGTAAGTAGTCAAAAAACACTCAAACTTATAATTAATATCTAATAAATGGGAGTATGTACAATCACTAATAAAATACATCATTGCTGCCAAGGAATGTGGACAAAAATTATCTCTTTGTTATCAAACAGAAACTTAGTCATTTTTAATACAAAGAATTTCAAACTAAGAGAATAGATATGTAAATTTGTGTCGTGATAATTTATAGAATGATTTAAGTATCATAATGTTAGCAGAGCCTAAAATTTTTTAACAAATTATTTTAACTCACAAATAGGAAAATTAGCTTGGGTATATCGATCTTTTATAAGCAAACATCAAAGTGTTGGGAGGCGGAATATTTATTACAGCAGCAGCAATTCCTGTCATGCCTGGACAATCGAAGCTTTAATCGAGACAGAACTGTTCGGAAGCATTAGATCCAGAATAATGAAGCAACAATAAATTGTAGCGTATCCGTATTTAATCGTGCGCGTCAGTTGAGCGGTATTAATGCACATTCATTCAGGGAATCCGATTTGTTCCGGCAAAACTGATACGCTTAATTCAACGAAATCCTAAATTCACGATCGTAGATACTACGGGTAGGTATCTAGATACTGTTCATATCGCAACTGGCTGTCCCAGCGGGAATATCAGCTCTAATTTAATGTCAGTAGAGTCTGAGGTTTGACTTCTTTTACTCGGAAACTAACCCACGTAATCCCATTACTCCTCGCATTTTTGGGTGTGAGAAATTCTTATACTACCTGAATGTATATTTGGAAGCCAGATTAACTTTTCAATTAGGAATCATAATTCTGTTAATTAAATTACAGTCTCTAAATCGTGTAGATTGCTTTAAGGAAACATGAAATTCTTATTTTAGACGAGGAACTACTTAGGGTGACAGCCAAATTAATAAAATAACTCTATAAGAATATTCCAAGCCATGTTGAAGAGTAGAAGTAATATCTGTGATGATAGTTTGTATATTTAGAGAAACCTATTTGCTTCGCATTTTTCTTAGAATATTTTTTTCAAAAATGATTGGGTGCTTGAATCAGACATGTGCCTTGAGTACCTTGAGTACTTGAGTATCTATTGCAAAATGCTAAGCAACCAGTTGACTTTGTCTTGACGATAATCAGCCAAATTTGTATCTACAATTCTGACAGCACATGTAGTTATTGTATTTTGTTGGCTTCGCTTATGATTTCCTTCCTTAATTATAGTACATACACCTTTAACTATTTTCCATTTAATATATGCAAAGATAGAAATGAAAAGCTATCTATTTCTTAAGGGGCAACACGACTATAGCGTCACAAAAACTTAGTGTACCTTTGACAATTCTTTGTGGGTAAACAAAGAAATGAGTGGAAAATCTGTTTAAACGCCTTTATTAGGTATGCATTTAAAATGCATTTTAAATAGTTTCAAGTTATTTTGGCTTCTTTTCTCTTTTTCAGAATGGTACTTTAATCGCATTTTTCTCGGAATCACATCTTTCAAATTGACCAGCAGCACCATTTGAACAATTATTTTTCGATTCACTTGAAATTTTTACACTAGACTTTAAACTACATTCTCCATCGAAGTACGTACCGATTCTACAATTTGTTGAAACCATTCAAAGTTATGTACAATTTTTGACCCGAAAATGGTACTGGACGTGGATAAATGGAGAGAGTGAAGTTCTAAGAAAAGCAATATTTCACAGTATCTGTACCTACGTGCTTCGATGGCGAATGTAGTTTAAAAGCAACTGTAAAAATTTTAAGTGGAGCGAATAAAATTTGTTTTATAAAATTTGAAAAACGTGGTTCCGAGAAAGATGCGTTTAAAGTGCCATTTTGAAAAAAGAAAAGAAATAAAAATAGCTTGAAACTACAATTAAGATGTATATAATAAAGGCGTTTAAACAGATCATCGACTTCTTCTTTTGTTTACCCACAAACAATTGTCAAAGGTACACTACATTTTCGTGCCGTTACTGTGGCGTTATTCCATAAGTCTCCGTGACAGATTACGTACCTAATCCAAAACATAAAAAAATAAACGAATCCATTTTTGCAACATTTACCACCAAAACGTGAGCAGCTTCAATTTCCATCTAAAAGACTTGTCAATTTGAAATATCCATCTGAAACTTCCCGCCCAAAGTGTCCAGTCGCTCTACGTCACCCTCCGTTCGAACTTTCCCGCGCGAATGAAGTTGCAAACGCTATGTATGTGTAATAGAATCATTCGACAGCTGTGGCTATCACATCACGACAGGCTTTTTCCCGCATGCAGTCCCCGGTCGTTCATTGAAAATACGAAGCGGTGTGTAATAGCGAGCCCGAAAGCCGTGTCGCTGTGCAATTTTCCAGGACGCATTTAATTAAAACGTTGGACGCCGCCTGTTGACCCTCGTCCGATCATCGTGCATAAACAAGAACGACAACGAAACGTATTCTTGTTATTTGCGCAACGCATTTCTATCATTAAATCACTCGTGTGACGCCATTCGGCCGACAATATTTGCGCGTATAGATAATTCGGTCAATAAGTGGATACGTTTATGAGCTGCGCGATTGGGATCACCTGATAAATTAGCATCAGGGAGGACGCGAACATTTCTGAGTATTCGTAAAATGTGGAGTTTTGCGATGAGCATGAGGAAACTGGATACGTAACTGGATATTCCGAACAATGTTTAAATGGAACATTTTCTCTTGTTACTCCGGAATTATTATACTACCTGGGGTGTCTGAGTTCGGTCTGTTTTATAATGCTTTGTGAATGATCCTAGTATTTAATTTCAAGGTTTATATAGTAGTAAGTAAATCTATACTTCTTCTTTCAGTTTTCGGAAATGTTTTAGGACTGATCACATTCTATCTTAACCCTCTAGGGACGGGGATGTTTTAAACTTAACGTAGAATTTTTTTGAGCGTTAAAATTGTCTATTTTATACTTCGAATTTGGAAATTACTCGTTAATTTTTTTTTTAATTTGTTTATAACAAAAAAAGTTTAATTTCGGGTTCTGATGGTACAACAGTTTCTTCTCTGCCTACTAAAGGTCACTATACCTATCAAATCTCGATCTTATTGATGGAACGTAAATAAAAATGTGTTAATCTGAATTGGACTCTGGAGTCCCACTCGACCCTAGAGGGTTAAGAAGGATATATTCTCACATTTTGGGAAATAGACAATAAGATTGTGCCTGAAAAGTCAGGCTTATAATAAAATCGAGGGTGTCAAAGGTTGCAAAATTATTTAAAATAATCGATAAATATTCCTTCTCCTGTTATACAAAATTCAAAGAACGTACCGTAAAATGGGGGAACATTGGCAGCGGGGGGGTAACATTGGCATACACCGAAATTACGTTGTTTTACGTCAGATTAGTAAAACTTAACCTGTAATATTATTTATATGATATGCCCACATTACGAATTGATTCTAGTTAAGATGTAAAAAATAAAATAAAATAAACAAATTTAAGTTTACTGATCTACATGATGTGCCAACGTTACCCCGGTACACTAACGTCATTAACATGTATTAAAAAATATGATAGAATACTTAAAGTAAATGTAAACAAGTTAATTTTTAAATTATATAACAAAATGTTTCAAAAACCTGCCAATGTTCCCCCATTTTACGGTAATTCACCCACATTGTCAGACCGAATAGGTAGACCGCCGAAATGAATAAAGCGTACAGCAAATATTCCTTCATCAAGTGCTCAAAATGAACCCACCCCCAAACATCCATTCCCCCGTCAGCGGGGGTACCATAACTTTCCATCCACTTCTACGTTACGAGTCTCCATCCACTGTCCCCGATAAAATTTCCGAATCTAAAAGGACCTGTGGCAGCCAAAGATATTCCGCGGACCCACCAGTGAGAAGCGTAAAATTTTATTCACTCCAAGTCTACACAGTCGCCTGCCAAACCGTCGTCGTGCGCTTTAATTCTGGAACAGCCGCGGCAACCTTCCGACCATTTATCGTCTTTGCCCGTCGAGCTGTCTGCCAGGAGGACGGGCGACTTCGACCAGTCCTCGAAACTTGAAATTGAAAAAGTTGAAGGAAATATCAAGCTTGAAATTCGCATTATTTTGATCCGCGCACGGCTATAAGGTGGTGGCGATGCGCGCTTCACGCCAGCCAATTCCCTCGAAACAGTGTTCTACTTGAAATCGGAGAGTTCTCGGCTGTTGTGCGACAAGGGAATCGCCGACGGAAACGCGCGAGCAAATTTGCTTCGCTGGAATTTATATGACGCTCGCCGCTTAAATAATAAACGAGCTGGTAACGAATAGCCCGTAGCTGGTTCGTCGCGCGGCGGAGATGTTCCCCGCGAACGAGACGAACATTCGCGTCGACGCTGTTGCCACGTCTTCCCGCCCCGCGCTGGGCATCTGATCCTCCGCGGCGAAAATTGCAACCGCGCCACGGGTCGCAGCGCGCCCGAGATTCCCGCGTGGCGCTGAGGCGTAGCTCGTGGCGGAACTTGGAGAACTTCGCCCTCCGGTCGAGAATAGGGTCAGGATATTAACCATAAACGTAGCTGCGGATAATTCGGTAATTAGATGCTCGCGTAATGCCGTGTCCTGTGTCGATTAACGTTTCACAGTTGTTTGGAGTTGCTGGCTGCGAAGATTCTCGGTGAAACGTGGTCGCCACGAGAAATAGGAGGTTCATTGGTTGGCGGCGCGTGGTGGGAAAGCCACGAGAAGCAGGGGGATGTAGCGATTTGTAGTTCGCAGATTGGAATATTCGTTTCTATTTAGGGCTGTGGTACGAAGGGGTGTTAAACTTGACTGTTGCTGCGGTTTCGAGTTTTCAGCGGGGCAGGCTTTAGATTTGTGCATGTTGCTCGAGTGTTATACAGGGTGCTCGAATATTACTGAGAGAAAATTTAAGGGGTGATTCTAGACACCAGAATAAAACGAATATCATGAATAACGATATTGCGGTTGAGGCTTCGTTTGTTAGTTATAATCGTTTAATATAAGCACAGGCGAGGGGTTGAGCAATGGTAGTCAAAGCCACTGTCGCACGAGGCCAGAGTTGGGCATTAACTAAATAAAAAAATATTTTAATAAGGATCAAATAAAAATTAGTTTAAGTTTAGATTATTCGACGAATAAAGATAATTTCTTTATTCGTCGAGAGTTTCAATTTCATAATTTTGTTCTACCTTTTGGAAAATAGTACTGAAGTTAACTCTAGTTAACTTTACTAGACACATGACGAATAATTTTTTAACTTTTATTCATTTATCGACATTTTATTTGCACGGAGCCACTCACCTAAAAAAAGCTACGGCGAAATTTATCTCTTATTCTTTATCACTTTATCTAAAATTGAAGGGTATGGTTGAATCACACCAGGCCTGCCTACTCGCTAAAATCCATTGCCTGCTTTTAGGCATATCTTTAAACGCTTATAACTAACAATCGAAGCCTATTTATGTATCTACAATCACCCCTTATATTTTCTCCCAGCGGTGGTCGAATATCTTGTATTATCCGATTCTGTAATAAAGCGAGTAGGTAATGCTGGAGAAAAGTTAACGTGCTGTTCCAAAGGAAATATAACTTGCACAAGGAAGCGTCGAGCGAGGTCAATGTTGTTTAGATTGTTCATCCCTGTTTCGGTTGGCAAATATTTGATCCTAGCGGCTCATCTACAGGGTGCCACGAAACTGGCGATACAACGCGAAAGGGTGTGATTGTAAATGAAAATACGAATCGAAAATATTTTCTGGTGTGAATCTTTTTCCGAAGAAAACCACTTTGAATATGAATAAAAATTGACGGACTGCAAATTTAGTTTTGATCGAGATATTGTTCTCGGGAAAATTGATCTTAATTCTCCTGCTCGTAAAGTAGGGTAAACTGTACTAATGCTGGCACTGCATTAATCATTGACACTCTTGATGAAAAAGTCAAATATTAAAAAGCACAAGCTTAGAAAGTACTTTTTTACAATTTCTTATTTTTCTTTCACGACAACACTGCAAAGTCCAGTAGTTCAACTACATTTTACATCCGGCAACACCACAATGTGGAACAAAGGGCTGAGTTTTAGGTGCTTTCTAAAAAATTTGATAAGGGGTAGCTAACTATATTTTGTTGCTTTATAACTAAATAATGGATTGATATGCAGATTTACTAAGTGTTTTAGGTATTTAATAATGAATGAAATAGTCTGTTTAAACACTTTACACTTCGTTTTTAACTACATATGTTTTCCTATATAACCTGAAATTTTAGGGTGCCAAAGATTGTACTTTTATGCCTATTTTTATTTTTCATTGAATATTTTTAAAATAAAAGATTTAACAGGTACTCGAGATATTTTATAGTAATAAGAAACCGATTAACATTTATAATAACTGAAAATTAAGACCATACAACAGCTTCAGAAAAAAATAAAGACATTCCAATTGACATTCTAAACGGATTTTCAAAAACACAGCCTTATTCGAAAAAAAGTAACTATGAAATTTCGACTTATTTTTGCAGAGGTTTCATTTCGCCCTTGCGCTTACATCATTTTTCCTATTACAGCCTGTCAATTTCTAGTCAGCCGGATTCGTATCAAATAAATTTTTAGAATCGTTTATTTAAAAAATTAAGCCTCCTAAGAAAAAACCGTTATTTTCTACTTAAGTATCTATTTCTTTGGTCCCCCATCGCATCGTACCGCCAACTCAGTGACGCCCTATACAGGAAACTTTTATAGTTCACAAGCGGTATATCAGCTTCTTCGAAACAGCTTCTATCATCTCTTATCTGTCAAATAAATACATCCTAAAGTCTTGAGTAAATACCGTTCACAGAAGTGTCCCGCGTGAAACGGCCCTAACACCATGCGACAGAGATTTCCCAGTATCCTCTACCAGCGCAAACCTTTCGAACCGACATCGTCGCGTTGTTGCAACGGTCCCGCCAGCATAAATAAAAATGGACAGCCAAAGCTGGATCCAGTGAGTTAAGGGAGGCTGCAGGGTATATGTCATCGGCTCACGTGCTGCATGCATTACAGGATGCACGCGTTTCGCGCGCCGGTTAACGACCACCATAGATTTTTCCCATGCACGCAAGCGGATTTAACGGGACGCGGCACCTAGTGTAATAAAATGGCCGGCCTGCAGCCGCATCCAGTAACCGAGTAAACGTAATGGCAGCCTTTCTCGACAAGAGAGCTTTCCCCGATAGAATTCAAGCACCACCCTTAGGATCTGCTGCCTGCATCCTTCCCCCCCCCCACCCTTCTCTTTTTTACTACCTCTCAGCTACGATCATCGCAGGCTCGGTACTTGCGAGATTCAGAAGAGTATCCCTCCACTTCGCCACGAGGACCATCTGAAAAATGCCCCTTTCTCTTCTCCTAGCCCCGCTTCTTCCCGTCTTCTTTTTTACAGAAGACCCCGGTTGTTCGCTGCTCGAAGATCGACTGTTCAGAATCCCTTTCCCCCCGGGAACTTAATCGCTGCTCGTTGCGTGTAATAGCCCCTCGGGGATGGATGGGGATCCTATCAGTAAATAGGGTATCGAGCTTTTCTGTTTGAAATGCAACAACGTCTTGATCGATTCATCGGTGATGTAGAGTAACGATTGGGACCCTCGATGCTCAGAGAACGCCGGCTCGTGGTGCTATGGGTTTTTTTTTAAGCGGTAGTGCTGCAAGTGAGGGATTGGAGAGGTCTCTGTTGTTTTAACAGCTTGGACACAGAGTTGTTGTGCAGTAGGTGGATTCCGATGGCATTTGGATTTGTTGGGTGGGGATTCGGCTGTACTTTCGAATGGCCCCCAGTGGCTGGTAGACACGAGATTTGAGGGGAGAGTTGGCGAGGGTGTGTCGACTCTAAATCTAAAATTGTTGCTTCGGGAATTTATTGGTTTTAGAGATATTAATAAATAACTTTTAGTATTTCTGGTGGCTTATTCCGACATAACGCATTCCACTTTCCAAATTGTTCTGGATATTAGTATCGGTTGGGACTGGATTAAGGGGTAACACCACTCAAGAGGCAGAAAAACAGACCAAAATTTGACAATTTATTTTGGGAGTATGACAAACGGAATAGAATTTCTGTTCAGATGGTTTATTTAACACATATTGAAGTACGAGAAACAATTTTTTTATTGCCATTTTCATACAAAATGGCGGCGACAGATTTCTCGGCATGTTTGAGTACTGGACCAAAAACTAAAAAAAATTTATAATCTATATAAAATTGGCTTTGGAAGTACGTAGGTTTTTTTTTAACACGTTTTTGTGGAAATGGTGCACTTTTTAAGGAATGAATCGATTTTTTGCCCTAAAAATGAGCATTAAACTTTTTATAAAAAAAAGAGTTTAGATTAAATCAAAAAACGGCTACGTATTTCCAAAGAGAATATGGTTGTGAAGCTACTGTAAAAATTTCAAATCGATCCATGGAATAGTCTCCGAGAAATCCGTCCTCCCATTTTGAAAAAACTGGTTCCCAGAAAAACGCGTTTAAAGTTTTATGAACACTCAGCGCGCGCTCTGAGGCGCTGCGGCAAAATCGATAATTGAACCTTTTAATATTTGTTTTCCACTATAAATCAAATGGCATATTGTTTTTATGACCCTAAAGTATCGTTTAAGCCAAAAAATACATCGATTTTTTGAAAATCCTAGAGTGGTGTTGCCCCTTAATGCAGGGGGCGCGGAAAGCATGGTAGCGAACCGATGTGAGTTTGGAGATTTGATTCTATTTATAGTCAATACTCTAGGTGGGTGATTCTACAGGCCAAAATAAGACGAAAATATAGAATACAATTTTTTAATACCCCGCTTCGTTTATTAAAAAGCCCCGTTAGGGCTACGTGTGTGCAGTTAAAAAAATTTGTAAAAAATTAACAATAATTTTTTATTAATATTTCAGAAACGAATAAATATGCGAAGCTACAATTTTAGATTTAGGGTTCACACCCCCTTCCCACCATCCCCTCAAACGTCGCGTCGGTCGGCCACTGGGGCCATTCAGAAGTATAGCCGGGGAATCTGTGTAAATAGAGATGACGAGAGGTGGGCTAGGCGCCTGAGAGCAAGGCAACCACTGCTTGTATCGCTGAATCTTCAGGTACAAGAGCGAGAGAGTGTTGAAGTGGGAGTATATTGACCAGAATGTTGACTTTGCGAATCTGCTTCACTTAGAGAATTATCTAAATTCGGAGGCTGTTGACTGAAGAGATAGTGATTTAGGGTATATGTTGGTTTAAGAGAGTGAGTTGCTCTGACAAGGGGAGGACAGGGTGTGGTAGACATCGATATTGAAGTCTTGGCACCATGGATTTATGTCGGAAATAAGTAAATAGCTGTTCGAGCGTTTAATCCAATAGGTAGGCCTTAAGAATAGAGATATTTACATGTCTATTATTAAACATTTCATGGTGGCCGTGGGGTTTAGCGTGTAAAAATCCCACTCTACCCTGGTGCCCCCGGGGATTTCCCTCTGGAGGCGTCGGGGTGTCTTTTGAAGATTTCGCAACGTTAAAAAAAATATAAATATAATTAACATTTTTCTTAACGTTGAGAATTCTTCAAAATACACTAGGACGATTTCTCCACGTTAAAAAAGAAATTTATAAATATATTTAACATTTTTTTAACGTGGGGAAATATTTAAATAGAAACTTTAAATAGAAACAAATTTCAAAAAAAATTTATTCAGAGATCATAACAGAGGAAACTCGCCAATAATTATGCGATCGCGAATCAGACATAGACTTCAGACATTACCTTGCCTACCCGCTCTAGAAAAATCAAGAATTCTTAGAAAATCTGATTTCCAAGACACCGGAATGAAAAATTATAAAATCACCTATTCGAACATCCATATTCCATAAAAATTCCCAAGGGAACAAGAGCATTAAGGCTGATCCGCACGAAACGATATTATGCAATCCTACATTCCCCCTCCAACCTCACTCGACACCACTTCCCCAACAATTGGACATTCCAGCCTATTATGTAACTCCGAATTACACCAACCAGCGCGATAAATTTCAAGTAACGCTAATTAAATCAATTGGAAATCGACCGCGTGTCCCGAACGCTCAATCATCGTCCGCTTTGTCGCACTTACCGTCGAGCGATTAGCTTCGCGCGGAGAATCCCGTTCAGCTATCGTTTTGGAATCCCGCGACAGGCTGGCGAGAGGTCTAATTAAACGTCCCGATTCATTTGCGCCTGGCGAGGGGGAAGGTGGCGGGAAGCTAGCGGGCGGAATTAAAAGTCGCCGGGCGACAAATAGCGCGCGAGTCGGCCACAATTAAAAGTTGGAAACGCGGTCTGTAACGAAATTTGGATTCGAGCCGCCGCCGGTGCTCGCGTATGGAAATTTAACGATGAATATTTTCGCGCCCCTCGCGCCGGGAGCGTGGAATGAGAAGCATCGAGCGTGTTCTAGGCCGCGAGCCGGCGGGAGTTTCGCGACGAATGGGTTGCGTTGTTCCACGGGTAGGCTGGAGTGTCGCGCAAATGAAATTAAAATTGGCGGTCAGCGAAAGGTGTGAGAAATTCATGAGAATTAAACAGGCTGATGGCGTGGTTCGAGGACGGATAACGCTTTAAGGAAGCTGCTCGAAATGCTTTCTCTACCTGCAGACCAACATGTCTCCGCCCCTCTGGATACATTTTGCACGCGCGCCTTCATCTTTCAACAATGTACTTGAACGTGACTGAAAATTCGTGGCAAAGGATAGAAAGGGTAATTCGGTTTGACAAGGTACGTGGAAAATGTTGAATAAAATTTTTCGTCGCGAAACTTCGGCTCGGAGGAAATCGATTTCGAAGAAGTGTGAGTTGATCATTTTTCGGGGATTTTTCGCGGGAGACAGTTTTATGCCTTTTGGGGATTATTTCGGGGATATTCGCACAGTTTCTAGGGTATTCTAGATTTTTCTTTCGAATAAAAATTTCTTTACTTAATGCGTGTAACTGAAATACTGTATAGTTGTGTCGTGTGTATGAGAATTTTTAGACAGTTTTGTTTCACGAACGATAACTATCTCATATTCTTCTGGTATACTTTTTTGTTCTTGTTTAAATATACCTGTAAGACCACCTTGCAAGCAGCAAATGGATTGCAGGGCATTTAAAGTCTGCTACAACAGCGCGTTGTTATTCTACCGCGCAATAAACAGCGCGATTATGATTATAATCGGATAAAAGATTGTACGGAATAAATGTTAACGTTTATCATGTCTGTTTCTCGTGGGATCACTTTATGCTGGTTTTACAACACAATTAAATGCTCCAGCATGCGCAGTTTATATACGTCTCTTCTCTTTTATATCTGATTTAAAAGAGGTGTGTTCAACGGACGTGTACACCGAAATATGCAATAATTTTCCAGGTCTGTTCCAGATCAGCAATTAATCACACCCGTCAAGGGATGACGTATGAAGGGTTGCCTCTATCGATTCGACTCCATTTTCTTCGGCACATGATTTCCCATATGTATGGTGGAGACTTAAATCGTGCTGTGTGAAGTGTATTATAGTTTGCAATATTTTCCTGGACGGAGAAGTTTTCGAGGTATTCTGTTTGCTACAATTTCTAATTTACTAGGAAAATTTTGTGGTATTATATGTATTTATGAAATATCATTTTGTAATGACGTGTCTGCTATTAATTCAAATTTTGTTTGTATATGTGAATTTCGCGTGCTCAGTTATTTAGGGTGAATTATATTCTATTTTTTTGTTTTAAGGTCAGTGATTAAACGAGAATTAAACCATAGCTTTATATTTTCGTTTGCATTTGAAGCTTGGCATGCTGGGATGGGAAGAAAAATCAATTACACATTTTAAGCACGGTTTATGGAACATTCGGCAATGTTTTCCAAGCTTTTAACGATATTTTCGTTAAAACATAAGGACATTGTTTAAAAATAATTCCAATAAAATAGAGCTCGGTAAAAAGCCTCGAAAATATCGGTATGCTTAAAGAAAATAGATGCACATGTATAAATATCACTTTGAAAGCTTATAAACACATGAATTAATCCATATTTCCCAGGTAGACGATATTATCTGCACTTTTTCAAGATCCGAATTTTGCATGTGACGCGTTTTTCCACTCGCGATTGAAAATTTTTAGTTCCAACAGTTCTAGCCTGCTATATAAATGGAACACTAATAATTCATTTTTTACCTCAAACTAATTAGAAACAATAATATCAATTACCGTTCAAGTAGGAACGATTTAAATTTAGATAGGCGAAATTAATAGGTGCATTTACCCTAACGATAATGTTAAACAGTCCCATAATTGCGTGTATTTCGATCAAGTTACATTTGTTCAGTGTCGGATAAAATATTGAGAAACACATTCGAACAGAATACCTTTTTGAATTTTTTTTGAGAAGCTAGAAGAGTTAGTTTAACAGATGACTCGACGTGTTTCGTTGTTTTGCAAAAAATATACACTTGATCGGAATAGCAAAGAAAATAGCGAATGTCGCTTTTTCAACTTTTTTATCAGGATGTTTATGAAAAATTTAAACATCCCGTTTGTAGATTTAAGTCAGTTGTATACATGTTGCAAATTTCATCGAAATCGCTGAACGTGGTATTTAAATTTTCATTACAGGCCCAGATACAAAAAGTTGAAAAGCGACATTCACTATTTTGGCTATTCCAACCAACTGCGATTGTTTTTAAAACGACGAAACACATCACTTGCTTAGTAAACTAATCCTAGCTTCTCAAAAAACAAAAAAAAACTGAAGTCCTTTGGCCCAATTTTAAAAAAGGTATCCTGTTTGTGTCCCAATACTTTTGTCCGCCACTGTAAATCAATATGTAGAAATTTTAAACTTTATACAAGTACTTGACTAGCGCCATGTAGTAACAGTAGGGAAAAATCTGTGTGGCAGGCAAACCTTGAGAAGCCAGAATATTTGCTAAACCGATACAAACTGTCTTCCTGCAGTTCAAATTTAACGCCAATGTCCGATGAATCAGTTTTCGATATAAATTAAACGTCAATCGCGAAAACGTCCGCACGTATATTTTGCCTCGTGACAGGCCCAGATCTAGGGGGGCGCAAGTAGGGCAATTGCCCAGAGCGACAAATTTTGGGGGCGACAAAATTGCTAGACAAATACCTACAAACAATTTAATTTAACAGCTTTAATTTAAAAAAAAAATCATCGCTCTATCTCATTTCTATCAAAAGTTCTTTGATTTTGAAACAAACTGCGTCACTTTGCCCCACTGTGCGGCGCTCACGTCAAACTTTAAACGCGTTTTTCTCGAAACAGTGTTCTCAAATCGGTGGGCCCTATATCTCCAAAAGTTATTATCCGATTCGACTGGAATTTTTTTTATTTTGAAGAATATACTGCTAGCTATGGGGAGGGACCAGACAAAATTACAAAATAGTGAAAATTTATAATTTTTAAAGGCGTGGAAAGGACGAACGGTATAGGGAAAAAGTGAGTTCAAACTTCAAGTGTCGTTATTTTCTCAAAAAATGTAATTTTTGTAATTTTGTCTGGTTTCCCTCCCTAGTCAGAAGTATATACTTCAAAATAAAAAAAGTTTCAGTCGAATCGGATAATAACTTTTGGAGATACAGGTCCCACCGATTTGTATGAATTTTTTGACGCCTTGATTCTAACGACTCCCCAGTGCCGTCTGCAATGATTAATTATAAAACAAAAAATATATTTCTATAATATAAGATATCCCTAATACAATGCAACAAGTCCCATTAAATTATATATACTAGTTTTTCTTTAATTAATTCCTAAAAATCATCTATTTTTTGGGACTCTAGACCGGAACCTCCCCTTAAGACGATCTTAAGAATAATCAACGACTGAGAATACCACACTCACTGCTATCCATGGAGACAAACATCTCTCTTCAGCAGTAGCTATTCGATCTTCAAGCCAATGTCCCGCAGCGTCAGTACCGAATAAAACGTGTCACACTCGCAAATATGTCGCATTAATTTCGCGATGAAGAAGCAATAAGAGCACCGGTGCTCTGGAATAGTTCTAGATGCGTAAAAAAACAATGACTCTACGTTCGTGTTAACATTACTAACACGCAGGACCACTGTCCACTATGAGATACTTTATCGCGAAATAAGCACTGACTCTACAATCGCATTGCACACGATTACAAAAGCACTTCCCGCTTTTAAACATCTCTCAACAGTGGGAAGATGTGTTTGGACTCGAGTAAAGTGTTTCCAAAATAGTCCTCTAGGTACTGAGTGTAATGTAGTAGAATTTTGTTAAAGGGCCTTCCACAGACTCCAGTAATCAATGAAATTGATGTAGGAATTGTGAAATCACGAAATAATATCCACTGTGACTGCACAGATATTCAATGATCCGAACACCGTCGCGGACGAAGTCGAACTGTTTGGGCACACCGTTCGGCGATGTAGTGACTTTGGTAGAGGTTGTTGATGTTTTTGTCGCGCTCGGCCGACTCCCAGCTAACTTGAAAGTCGTCAAGGCCAGAAATAATATTATATAGCAATGTCCATTACAAAATCTTCACTTTTCACTGCGATATGTGATCAAACACTAGGCAACGCTTCGTCAAAAAGTCTTCTAGATGATAGGTATATTCCAGTGAAATGTTGTCAAACGGTCTTCTATTTAATTGTTGTCGAACGAATTGATGTAGGAATCGAGAAATCAAGAAATAATATGCACTGTGACATTCACAGTTATTCACCGATCCGATCACTATCGCGGATAAAGTCGAACTGACAATGAGTGCTCAAACCTTTCGTCAATGTTGTCACATTGGTAGAGGTTGCCGTCGACCTCAACTGTTTCCCATGCAAGTTGAAATTTCTCAATTTCTAATGACTCGAATGTAATAATTACTGTTAAGAGAGAAGATTTGAAAGAACTCGCACGAAAGAGTTCAACTTCACAAATGTAACTCGTATTCGACATATTAACCGGTTAACTGTCAATGTATCATATATGATCAAATGGAATAACTTTTTTAATTTGGCATCGGAATTGTAAAATTCAATATGGCAGACTCAAAATGGCCGAACCAAATTGGCTGACAAATATTAAAATATTATCGGGATTTAGAAAAATTGTATATAGGGGTTTTTGGGGTCACTGAATCTGAATTTAGCATTAGAATTGTAAAATTCAATATGGCAGACTGAAAATGGCTGCTGAATATTAAAATACTTGCAGATCAAAAAAAGCTCTTGCGGTGGAATTTATGGATGAAGAATTCAGGTATAAAATTATTCGAAACATTTTTGCAGAAAATAAAAAAAACTAAAAAATAAACCCCTTAAACCCTTATTTTTCGGGGATTGGGGGTAGCATTGACAAAAGTAACTGCTGCAATCGAATTATAGACAAGAAAACTTCACAAATAAAAAAGTTTTATAAAGAATTGACAAACTCATGTATACCAAATTTTGTGTGATTCACTTAATTTTTCGATGTTACCAGTTTGGGCCCGAATAATGAAAATAACCGTGCCAGTTAACCGGTTAAGCATCCCGTATAATTGTAAAATTAAAGAATGCTCGATTTGCAGTTGCATCATGCAACTTTCTGCGAAGCTTATAAGAATTAGATTTTACTGTAAATTTCAATGTAGTCTAAATTGTAATCTAGGGGGGCGCAAGTAGGGCAATTTTCCAGAGTGTCAAATTTTGGGGGCGGCAAAATTGGTAGACAAATATCTACAAAAAATTTTACTCAGTCTCAAAAAATATATTTTAAAATACTTATTTATGATTCAATGCAAAGGGCGGCAAAAATCACATTTGCCCAGAGCGGCGGAACAGCTACATCGGGCCCTGTCTGGTGAACAAACGACGATGGAAACGCGAAAATTCAGCGGGGTGTGCTACACGAAACCGCGTTTCGCGGAAAAATGACATTTACGTGGTATGCCACGCTGGTATGCATTTCGATGCATGTATAAATTCGAGAGAGACGCGAATCACTCGTAGAACAACTATATTTCATATGGATATCCAGTTACTGGTCGCCATTTCGTGCGAAAAAATCAGTTAATTACCGCTGTTAATTTTTTTTAGTTTTTACCTACGTAATCAAATGCTCATCTGTCACATAATCGATACTCGTGAGCGACAGTAGCGTGTCACGGAAAAAGGGAACGATTAATGCTCCTGTATTACACGACCCATAAATAATGGCCGTCAAGGTGTTTCACATGAGCATCACGCAAGAGCCGGGACATTGAAGCATTATCCAACTTCCGACCGACCGATTTTACGAAGATGTCGAGATGAAGTTTCTTGTCGAGTATCATAGAAACGAATGAAACCGTAACGCGTGATGCATTTGCGAAACTTCGTTCCTCGGAGCACAAAGTTTCCATTGAAAAGAATAAATAGACGATAAACAGTTGGAAAAAGCCCTTGCGATCAATAAGACGTTGTGAAATATCAATAGAAGCACATTTTATGAACACAGCTTCCTAGCACTATATTTGAAAACTATAGATTAGTTTGCAGATGTGTGATTCCTACAACACTTCTTACTTTTTAATGTGTTCCACTAATATGTTCATAACCATGCGACACATATTCATAACACATTATAGGGTAGATGTCGCTATTACTGCCACTTTATATATTTTAATTTATAAAAATGTAACGTATAAAGAATAGTGTACAACAATAATAGTAATAATAATAAGATTCACAATTTAATAATAATATTATTGTTGTATACTATTCTTTATACGTTACGTTTTTATTAAGCAAAATAAATAAAGTGGCAGTAATAGGGACATCTACCCTACAAAGATTAGGTGACATCGGCGATTTTGCATTTGAAATTGCTAAAACAAACGGGGCTCGCGTTTACGAAATCTTGAAAACACAGCGGTATCCAATGGGGCATTCAAAACATTAACCGTGTCAGTTTGACGCAGTTTTCCCGTAATAAATTAAACTGTTCTGCTATTTGTGATTCTTATAAACAAGCAGTATGACCTGCACATTGTTTTGTTTTATGCGAAAGTTGCAAAAAATTGCAGACGTAAATATTAACTCATGAATTTGAATGAAAAAATATCGGAAAATAACGGTTTATCTCGTAATTTTCATCGATCTTTTACCGTTGTGTTAATTTCACACCGAGGGATAGATTGGAATTTAAATTAACCTCGCTCTTACATTCTTTATAAACATAATTAAAAATATATACCGTCAGGGACCCAGTTCCTGATCACTTAAGATTCAATAGGAGCAGTTTCTGATCAACCTAAAACATTTTACAATGAGCTATCAAATGTTTGCGTATAAATTTAAAAATACTTAATTATTTAGTAACTTTTTGGAATAAATTTATATCGCGATAAACTTATTATTTGGTATTTATATACTAAACTGATCAGGAATTGGGTTCTGATGAGGAACTGGGTCCTTGACGGTACTACATAAAATAACGCAATTAGAAATTACAAAAAAAAAGTTTTCCAAACGTCCGTTACACCAACGTCCATCTACAATCTCCAAAGAACCACCATTTGCGACTATGAATATTCTACCACAACCAACGCCATTGTTCCCCACCGAGTTCGCTGCCACCCATACAGGACCTGGCCGCTAATTAACTGCAAATAAATCCGAAGTCGACGAGCGCAACAGCGGCACCTAAGCGCGTCAGCGCGAGATGAGAAGGTGGGGCGCGAGGCGCTATTTGGAAAGCAGGCAAACAGACTCGCTCATTGCATCGGCGCGGCTGCATTATGCACTGGGTCGGATGGTTGTGTCGAGAAATTGAACGTAGCTGGCTGGAACGGGGAGTCGGATGTAGAGATGAAAAGGGTATAATTCCGAGCGAGCGGGGGGGGGGGGGAGGGCGCGGTGGTGGGGAGGTTTACTTGGCAAATTCACCTCGAAGCGGACACTTAAATTTATAATTTCAGAAGAGGAGTGGGGGGGGGGGGTGAGCGTAAGCCCGTGGAAATTTACGATCACCGCGTTCGAAGGGAGAAAGAAGGATATCGCGGCCTCATGATACGGCTTCGGGGGCTGACGAATCGCTCGGCCTGGGTCGCTACTCACGATTGATCGTCGCGATCCGTCTCGCCCCGCTAACTCGATTTCCTCCCACCGTGAATTAAAAGTCCGGCCACGGTGTTTGTTTCCCAGTTGTCGGTGCCTTAATTAAATATCGCCCTGGACGTACGCGTAAGAATCGCCGGGAATCAACATGGCTGCACCTTCCCAGACCGAGTGATTTCGGAACGCTGTCTCCGACGCTTTGTTTGCCGAGGATCGTTGTTTTCGGTGGGAGTTTGATTCGATTAACAGCTCGGAGTCGTGAAAATTTCTAGGTTATGTACCATCACGTAATGCACGGAAGGTGGGAGGGGGGAACGCTGCCCCCCCCCCCTCCCCCTACGTTCATGAATTTCGACGGCAAGTTTGCTACGGTGTCGCCGCGCGGACCGTGCGCGTCACTTATGCAAATTAGACACGCTGGTGGAAACTGAATTGAAAGTGGAAAAAAGCGTGCGCAGAAGTCGGTGGAAGATGGGACCGGGCTCGCAGACACGTGAAACCGGTGAACGTGGATGCTAATTAGCGTGGAGATGCCGCCGGGGGGTGGACGGGGCGGTGTAAGTGTCATAATCCGGAAGAGTTTAAGGGGATTAAATAATAAAACACGCTCATTACACGGGCAACCTTCCCCCGTGGCCCTGCGAAACTGTTTGTACGTGCATGCACCCCTTTCGTTCCCGTTGCATCGCCACCCAGCGGTTCTCATGCGCGGGGGCAAGGAAATAGTAACGATGGTCCTGCGAGTGTTTGCAGAGGGGATGAACTTTGTTTGCTGAGTTAGATATTATTCAATACGATGCTTCAGTATGTGGGGCGAGTAGATCGGAGAAAATACGTGAAAGTTTTAACATCGTTCTCGAGTTTCTCAACTACTCGTTGATTTTTCGTAAATAGGATAGCAATCTTTAAATGGCAGAATTTTATCGTGATAGATGTCAAATAAAAATTAATTCTTAGGCAGGCGAGGTAATTGGTCGATATTGTGAAATCAATTAAGGGGGGATTCTCCTGTAACAGACCCCGAAATTAATATTTTTTTTTAACTATTGTTAATATTGCATTGAACTGTAAAATATTCTTTCGTATTGTAAACCTCTTCGACGATGTTGGCGGCAGGGGTAGCACCTGTCAGTCATCTGATTGCAAAAAGAAGAAAATATTCTTAAAGTTAAATAATTTACGCTGGTACTGGACCTAAAATTTTAATTTTAGCTTTTATTTGTAATACTGTTTCCGTCGATATAAAGAATAATATGAAACATTTGTCCAAGTAAAAACTTTCTTTTTCTTTCAAACGCTATAACCCTTTGATTTTCATTTTTTTTCTTTAAAGTAGACCAATACCAGCGTAATATATTTAACTTTAAGAAATTTCTATTTTTTCTGCAATCAGATGACTGTGATAGATGCTACACATCCCGCCAACAGGAATTACATCGCCTAAGAAGTGGACAAGATTCCACAATACTTAATAAATGATAAGAAGGATCAACACAAAAAAAAATTCTGCAAGTGTAGAGATGCCTCCTTATATTCCAAAAGAGTTGAATGCAACATGAACAACAGTTTTTTAAAAAGAAATCATAAATATCAGTTACTTTTGGGGCTGTTAGACGAGAATCCCCCCTTAAGTGTTAAAAATATGGCGAGTGTATGCATATTAGTTAAGTAAAATAGTTTATTAACTGCTATGAGCTTCATGAATGTAGTCACAACCGTGATGAAATATTTTTAATAAACTTCGTTGTAAGTCCTTTCGTCTCGTATAGGGGACTTGACTTTTGATTTTTTTTAGCAGAAAATACATTGGTGTAACTTAGAAATCTTCGTTGTTAAAAAATATGTACGTACTATGAGTAAATGTGAATGATAAAATGTTGAAAATAATTCATAACTTGAAGGACATGGAGAGTTGTACGAGCACATGATTGACTTATGTCACTGGAACACAGCAAGTGAAGGCGGTTTATATGTGGTCAGACGTTCCTTCGGACCGATATAACTGGAACTGTATCTCTTTGTAACTTTTTACATGTGTATTATTTCAAGAATTACTAGCAGTAAAAGTTATATAGCGTAACAAAAACAGTTGACATATGCACAAATTCAATAGTCATTTTATTCCTTATTCCTCTATTCACTTTCTTAAGAACACAAAGTTATCCTTTGCATTTAGTATGAACAATTTCTTACATCAGTAGTAGCGACTAATAAATAATACATTCTCGACAAACTGTTTATAATAGAATTAATGAAGCTTGCTATATATAATGATGAAGATAACTAATACAAAATTCGAATTATTTTTCACTAAATAAAAAATTTAATTGTGTAAATCTAATAACGAAAGGAAATTGAATAGGGAAATATTTATACTGTGAGAAGAACTTTGTTTGCTGCAGGAGACATTTGTATCCAAACAGGTTAGTAAATAAAAAGCAGGAAATGCTGAAAAACGTATCCAATAATAAGTAAATCTCTATTTGAATCCAATAAATCTCTCTAACCTTAATCTGTCAATATTAACATTGCTTTCAGCAACTTATTCTGCTTCATTCTTCGTATAACTGTTATAAATAATAAAATTCGGTATGAAGCTCGATAAAGGCAATTGTCAAACTATATACTATTACCACAAACACATGAACCGTACACTATTTTAAATAACTTTTTACTTTGTAAAGAACTGTATCAAATGTATGTTTTAACCGGAAATGAAGCGTTTCTTGTTTTAAATTAATTTTGCCCAGAGGGCTGGAATTTTCTTGTATCAAATGCTTTCTTTCGAAAACATTTAAACGCCAATGACAATACATTAATATCCACAGGACCAATAACAAATCTAAAGATAAGTTTTGAATGAAATCATAATATGCAACAAGCATTATGTGTAGTGATAGAAGGTTTGAGAACCCCTGTTGTCAATTTCGAAAAAACACGTCTCTCGTTTGGATACATCCCAGATCGTCAACGTGCCATTGTCGATACGGTCATTATAAGCATTGGGTCGATTCAGTTCGCATGTATCCCGTCGCTCGGAAACGAAAAACGAAATGGCACGAACATCGCCGCAGGTGGTTCATTGAAACGACCACTAATTAAATTCGCTCAATAATTTCCTTACTATATGGACGTAATTTTAACGAATCTTGTTCACGTAATTAATACAAGTCTATGGTACAGGCAAATTTTAAATAAAGAAAGGAAACTAGGTAGTTTCAAGAACTGTTACAAATTATTTTCCATAGATATGCAGTTGTAATATTATTTATAATAAATGTTTCTTTTAAAGTTACATATTGAGAACTGCTTAGGCATCAAGACTTGAATTTTAATAATTTAAATGTACATATAAGTGAAGAGGACACAAATTATCGTTGTAACAGTGTGTTGAGAAATACTTTTTTAGACTCAAAAGCGCTCCCAAAAATTTTAGCAAAATGGTAAGGACAAACGATCACGAGCTCAAAAAGTTACGTTTGTTAAACATTAAATCTGGATCGCTTGTTCTTTATACTCTTGCTTCGTACGCCATTTCAAATACCCTTTTTATCGAAATAGGTATTTAGAAAATAACAGCAGTACTATAGTAGCAATTGCAACATGTTATTGACACGTTCAAAAATAAGAGCACTATATTCTTGGAATTTCACTGCAATTTCCCGCTCCGACAAGAAAGTAGTAAGCTAGGAAATTGGTCGTACCGTGGAGAATCTCTGCAGGGAATACTATATTCGAAATCTATAAAGAGACAAGTCGTTTAGTTGCTCGTTCGTGTTCCAGCCATTCCACGCAATTGTTTTATTCAAACTTTCAAACGTAGTTTCTCAAAATCAGTTACCCATAACGTTTCCCGTTATGGGACTTCGAAGTATCGATTCTATCGCCATAACGCCCGTCGAAGAGAAACGATATCGACTGGTTCCATGCCGGAGAGACTATCTAACTGAAGATGAGCCGAGAATTCTGATGCGATTAAAGTGCGCCATTCTCTATTAAACTAGAATGGAGTATCACAGTCTGGTCTTTAATTTTGCAAATTTCCACCATTTTTGAGACTATATTGTACGTTGCCCTCTGGCACGAAAATCAGAATAAAAATTTAGTAACGGATTGGAACAGATTGAATGTTAAAAAATGATGTTGGAAAGCAAGCTTCTGAATTATAAACGATACAATTTGGATTGAGAACAGAATTGGAAATATTTAAAAATTAGAATTAAAATTCGACGATTCGACACATTAAATTATTGATCAACTTCGTGCTTAAGCAACTAATGTAAGTTATAACTGTTGAGTTATAGTACTCTACGATTGATGACTATAAAAGTACATAGTATTCTAATTTTGAAATTTTTTTAGTGTTCTGAGCATTATTATGTGGATGAAATTATGTAGAAGGAAATACCACAAACAAGTGGTAATTACAAGTAGTAATTTCGCGAAAAACTTGTATTTTCAATACCTATATTCTACCTGACTTCAATACCTATATTTAATAAGAGCTAAGAATTTCAATAACTAATTATCGCAGACCACCAGAGATTTTTCGAAAATTGATCTGGCGTTTTCCAAGAAGATCTATCGTGTACTTTCATTTCACAAACTAAACGACGACACTTTTCTTCAATTTTAAATACAGAAAATTGTCTTTTAGCTCGTCACTGATTTATTTCCTGTTGTTATTTCTATGTAATTTCCATTATCGCCGAGCTCCTCGCCTCGTTATTCTCGCTGTTAAAGTAACGGTACAAGTTGAAAGCCAATGGAGAAAAAAAGGTGAATGCAACGTCACTCGATCGAGGTGAAAAGATAAGTCGAAATTACGGTCTTTAATCCTCTAAAGAATTCCCGGAAGGGGTTGGAGAAGTGGGCAGAGGGGAAATGCTTGTCGATGTAATCAAAGGAAAAAACGGAGAACCAAATAAATGGAAATAGCAAATTGCAGTCAAAATAAGGCCACCCGTGCGTGTTTTGTGTGTGTGGAATAGAATTCCTGGGGGAATTTCTTGTGGCTTTCGTGAAAAAGGAAGAAGTGAAATTGGAACGAATTACATTAGTTTTATATAAAATCTGCCATTTTTAGACCTGCTGTGTATCATAAACTATTTGCTTCTCTTCATCCTCCCAAGTTAAAATATCTGCAGTTATTAAATTCGTTTTTCGGCATATTATTGTGACGTTAAACATATTCCTGTTCATATCTTTTGGTTATAGTCAAAACAGTGAGCCATTTTTCTACAACAGTGTTCATGCTGTAATAAGAAACAAAAATGTCAGCTCTGAATTAAGATTCTATTGAATTTACTTACTCATTGGATTGAACTTGCATTTTTGCAGATTTGGGTCAGGCATTTTACCGGGACGAAGGTAATGTAATAATAGTACGGTGCTTACCTGCAACATAAAAAGAATGAAACATTAGGTTACAATAGAATAGACAGTTCAAAACATGTTATATTGGGTAAAGAAAAATTCCTAAATTTTTAGCTAACTATATCTAGATAATTATAATCCAATTCCATATTCACTCAGATATTATCTCTACACTTACACATGTAGTATGAACTACAAAAAGCAAATAAATATCTCTTCTGAATCGTAAAGGACACAGTAAAATATGATTGTGCATACAAGAGTTTGAACCATATTCTCAATATTCAAGTTATGTAATATATAAAAATAATTGAATTAATTAAGACATGATTTCTGATGAAGTCTTTCGATTATTGACACGAGACCACGCACAAGGCACTTCGACTGACCGAACGAGGCTGATATTGGTCTCACAAGTGAAGTTAATCCCCACGGAATTCGAGTAGGCATGTTTTATATGATTGGTTGAGGAAGGGCGGAAGGGAGGTGTGAAAATGTGATAGAGTAACGTATTTCTCGAAAGAGAAGGAATGTGGAATATGCCTGCAACATCCGCAAACAATTAAGGAACATCTGGTTATCAGAGTCATAAATTCTAGAAAACCAATATCACCGATATGAAAGATTTATGAGGGGAGTGCATGTTGTTCTCCTCAATCCCTACGCCAAGACTGCTCTCGACTTTGCATATTACAATACCCGATTAAATTATAAAACTCTAGACGAAACACCTTGAAAATATGCTCAATTTGACTAGCAAAATTTTTATAAACATTTCGATATAAAACAATAATACTTTAATCATAGATACGTAAACTTTTCCTTTTATATTTTTCAAATGTTTTACATTCAAAGGAAATATTTAGGCGTACTGCGATTGCTAAAAAATCCTGTTACTATGTTCTGGTGATAATAGGAGTTTCGAAATTCGATTTATCAAATAGTCATTTGTTAAAGTACATATGCACTGATATTTTAATTTCACGGCTCTCGATCATTTAATTCGTGGATGGTTACAGCTCGATGTTCGCGGGAACCTGTCGTCTGTTGACAGAAAACAGCCGCAGCTGGGAGCATTTGATGTGACTGACGTGACAGCGTTCCAGTTGCCGCGCGTGGCTCGCAGCCATTTTTGACATTGCAAAATTCATCGGGCAACGCTGGTCCCGTCGATGTCCGCGTTTCAGTTCGCGTGATAGTGGCAGTTAATATTATACGTTCGATCAATTTCCACCGCCTGACAAACTGATGCATGGTGAAATTAATGAGCTTCTTTATAATGGCCAATCGAATACAGCGACACGGCGCAAAATCGATGAGAAGCGAATAATGTGAATGGAACGTGTCGCAATTTCGGGGATGATGAATGAGCTTTCGAACGAGCGCGGTGGAAAATGGGAAGCACGAGAAAAGTGTTATATGTGCGAGATTAATTAAAGAGGTATCGTTAAAGATGCAAGAAGTTCTTTAATAATCTCAGACTCTCCTAACTTCTAAGAAACTTCACTTTTATGCTTTCAGCTTGAATTTGAAATTTTTAGAGAACGTTGGCTTAAACTAATTTACTTTCCAACAACCGTGATTATATTCTGCTGAATTTTTGATAATTCGAAGACTGCGCTTATTGTGTTTTAATATTTTCCCAACTGATCGATGTTGATAAAAGATTATATCTCGATTTTCTCAAAATAATCATCTAGTAGTCTCCAAATTCTTTAAATAAAATTTGAAGTCGATTGCTTCAGCTTCCAAAACCTAAATTCTTTCGAGAACTCATTTATCTTCTACGAAATTGTTGATTCCTTCTCAACAAAGGCATTATGCCACAGTAAACATTCCGTAAAAATATTTTGAAGCAATTCCTATAACGCATTTTCAAACCACTACAGAAATTTTCTAAGAGTTCTTCGTCATAGTTAAAGTATCGTTTCAGCGTTTCCAGGGAAAAACACCGCACGGAAATGATAAAATTTCCATTTCAAATAACTTTGTAGCTGCTTGCATGGGAAGCTTCACATCCCACAGCGATCGTTTCAGCGGCAAGACGTTTCTGGTTCATTTTATTCACGGTACAGGTGGATCATGTGGGATATGGAGGAGTTATTATCATAAATAATGTTGTGTACAAGTGCGTTCGCTGATGTGCAGTAGATAAACCGTTCCTTCCCCTCTGAGTCTGAATAGCTTTGCCATAAACTGGTACAAAACTTCAATTTAACCTGAAGGGAATAAAAATTTCAAAGGACAGAAGAGAGGAATGACTCCTGTAGCTATTAACACCAATAAAGAATGGAGGAATCCCTTTTGGATTCACAGCCTTCTGTAATTACAAACTTCACCTTGCAACCACCGTAATTCCCCCATATCCTCTTTCCTATCTGCATGATGAAAAATGTTTCTGTTACTCTTACTTTACCGCTTTTCTAGAAAAATACAAGGAGACGAAATATTAATGTAACAGTGGTACTGATTACCTCCAGCTGCAAATGCATACTAATTACTGCAGAACTGTTAATTATTCCAAGCCGATGTCACTCAAATTTCTACAACAGCGTAACGCGAAAGTTCCGTAACTGTACACGGTCTGAAAGTTACTCGAAGAAATCATGGAGCGCCTCCCTCATTCGAATACAAAAGTTCAACAATCTGTTGCTATTCGGCTTCATCACCAAGTTCTATTCAAATTTACTTAATTTCGATACGGGGATAGTATATTCCGTACGTCACTGTAAATAATAGTGCGAACTGGCGTTATATCTAAGACGCAGGATTTAATTAAACAAAACTTAAGGAAAAGATTCCGAATGATCGTTGGAATTGTTCCCTCGGAGACGGGCGATGGCTCAGATTCATTTAAACGTTCATGAATTATACAAATCTCGCGAGGACGCCTCGATGGAACTTTATGAATCACGGGCTGAACGTTTGTTTCATAAAGGCGGGATTATAAGGAACGCCATTCCTTTCTGCGTAATCTGTACACGTCAAGAGAAACGGTGTTTCTTGCGACCATCGTTTAAGCGAGATTGCAAATCCCTGCCTTTTTTCACCGCTTTTCTTTCTCGCAACAAACACTCGCACAATGCGGAACGACGATCGGTCGCGACGCGGCAAACCGTAGCGAAATTCGCTTCGCGGCGTTTCTGTTCCGCCAGGAATTATTGTTTCGCTGAAAAGCTTTGGCGCGAGAAGGAAGTGTCAAATTCTTCTTCAGCGACGCGGTTCGCGCATGAAATTCCTCCTACCGTCCGCTATTAATCATACGGCTTTTAGCGGCGCGTTAATTCTCTGTGGTGGCTGCGTTGCAACCGAAATTCCATGGCGAAAAATTGCTAGGGTCGTTCATTTTGGGCAAACAGAAATTGTTGGTGGGAATGACAGTCTCCTGTTTTATATAGGCAATATTGAAAGAAACGGGAAATTTTGAAAAGGTAATTGGTAGTGCATGGTAAGTCGTCATTATGAAGATAATATTTTTCTATAGATACTTTTGGGAGCAGATTATAGAGTACAGAAGACTTGTTCGTTAAATTGCATCATAACGAAATTCGTGAAATTGGTAAAATATAATTTTGAAGTATCGATATCGACTTCGCGCAGGAATGTTGTTTCCCAACAGTATAAATATATTACATTGCATTTTTCCTCAATCGCGAGACATAAATCAGCGAAGATAAAAATAATTCGATTTTTCAAACATCGTGACGGGAGGTTAGTTACATGTTACATAAATCGTTTTTAAAAAAAAGTATACGCATATATCATGCCACTCACTTTCTGTGTATACATGGTATTCATCAATCGTCATCGATTCATACTTTGTCAAAGAATGTTTTCCTTGCAAATATCAAACAGAAATATAAAATTTTCTTTTCGTTATATTTGTTTAATTTTCTTTCTATGAAAGACGAGTTCTTGTTACTTTTCTTTCTCATTCGTTTCCTTATTTTTATTAATCTCTGAGTAAGATAAAAGGCTACCACTGTTTCTCGTTTGAAATAATATTATTATACTCCCCATCCATCCAACTTTAGACTGATAATTTGTTTTATTTATATATACATAAACATTTTGCTGTATATATTGGCCATTTATTAATTAATCTTTAAAACTCAGTAATTACACATACATTTACAGTCTATTCCTCACAAATTAGTTAATTCTATGATACAACAATTAAGAGTTAAACATTACGTGGAATTATCTATTAAGAATATCATTTATTAACAGAAACAATAAAATCGTTTGCATCTATGGTGTTTCATTTCCCTTCCTACTTATTTTCACATTAAATCTCCAATTAAAAAGATTGCTTTTTAAATGAAAGTAAGAATTAATTAATTCATATCCATTTACCCTTCCTCAGACACGAGGCAAGGTGTTTAGCAATTGTTCGTGCTCCATTATTCTCGCTGTCGTTAAAATCCCGCGGGACGTCAATTAAAAAAATTGTTTTATCTCGGAAGTTAATTACACGTTCAGCTACATAATTTCCGGCGGAACACGATTTCGCTTTTACATCGCCATGCTGCTTTGACCATGGATTTAACTTCATGGATCTACATTAAACGATAATTGTTCCAAAGCTTTTGTAATTAAAATGCAGTCACAAATATGCCTTCATACGTATTAATTGTAGAAACGTTTAATTAAAATGCATTATATTTTGATTTTTATTCATATTTATTATATACACATATTAATCCAATAACTGTTAATTTATTTTCATATTCAAACTTTTTAGTTTTTTGTCTTCCAAATTCGTTGAAATTACTTTCTATAGCCTTGTAAAATACAATATATATGATGGTTTTAAAGTTTTCAAGTATACTATGATGTCTCCAGTTAAGAAAAATTTGTTCTTTCAGGCTAATATTTTGTTGTACATTTTTATATTTATATTTACAAATAGAAAGCAGTTTCTATTTGTAATACTTTTGTTAGTTTTAATCATTAAGACAATCCTAAATTTAATGTTAAACCATCTTGCATGTACAAAATTATTATTATCAAATAAAATGAGTTTTGCATTGTAATATTATACAGTCAAAACATGCTCTGTTCATTGCATTTCTGGATGAAAAACATAAATCATATCGGTTTTGAAGTATCTCCACCACAAATGCTCCCTACAGAGCGTGAAGGAGGCCAGGATAAGATATTTCCGTTGCTTCAGCCTTTATCACGCTCTGGAAAAAGATCGCGCAAACATTTACAGTGGCAAAAATATAGTAGAAGTGCAACTCGCTCTACGAGTCCTCTTTTAACAATAAGTTCTGAAATTCATATGAAGAGAGACATAGAGTCCAACCATCAGAAATAAATCTAGCAGACCTAAACCTAATTCTGAATGCAAGATATGTTTAAATATTCAATTTATATCTCATTTTTGCAAACTCTTAAAATGCACGCCTTTTAACAATATAAAACCACTGATTTTGTTAAAATTAATAGAGAAAAAATTGTAAAATAAATTGACAGAAAGAAACTCCACTCAGAGCACAACAAATAAAAACATTGTCGATAATTTTCCATGGAAATCAAACAATCCCTCACAAATTTTAATTCAGCAAATTTTCAGAGCAGGAATGTCGATTGAGCTTCTGAATAATATATAGATGTATGTAGAGAATGTATCGGGAAACGAGAGAGTATGATACAAATGCGGGTGAATTGGAACCTTTTTCAAAAACGAGTCGAAATTGTAGAATATATTTTTTTTCGAACGGGGCTTTGTTTTCGAGAAAACCGATTTGATGAGAGACTCATGCAATCGATTCATACTCCACTGCACGTGCATTCGATAGATTTTCAAAATCGGAAAAAAGAATCTTATTCTACATTTTCGAATTACTTTTGCATTAGAAATGCCGTTCTTTTCGGTTGCCCCACGGTTTCAGAATCACCTCGTTTATATTTATGTACCTATGTATAAATATGAGTAGATAAAAAAGGAGCAAAACAACCGTCCTCCCTCGTCTATGTATTGTATTCCAAGTTTTCATCTTCATCGAAGGACGATGGAGCATTATGCGGAAATTCCATCTGTTTTTTTTTTCCAAAAAATATTTAAATTGCTAATTCACGGAAAGAATTATACGCGATCGTTGGCCGTGCAATAAACTTTTCTTTATGAAAAATCAATATTCCCGTTATTAACCGGTCCAGCTGGCTGAGTTTCAAGAATATTTGCAGTCGATCGGATTTACTACTGCTTCCACGGTAATATTAAGTGGTCGGGGGCAGAGGGTACCGCGAGTGAAAATAATTGAAATGTAAATACTCGCCGAAATCTATAGTCGGAGAAGTTACGATTGCACTGTATCAGCCGGACTACCCAAGCTTGGTTAGTGCAAATGCTTCAGAACGGCAATAATAACTTGGGGGCCTTCATATATTCTGGATATTCAGGGACTTTAGGTTGGACCGTATGTTTTAAATTCGAGGAACTCGTAGCGGGTAAACTACGTGGCCAACTCGATGCTGTTCCCCTACTAAATTACTGATATAGGAGAGTTTCACTTCAGATATTCAGAATTACAACACTAACTGCTAAACGTAATACTCGATCCATGAAATTAGAAAATTACTTATTTAATCGACTATCCGAGAGAAAAATCATTATACTCCAAAATCTAACTAACAAGTAAGTAACTTATATTTCTCTCAATATAATATGCGTGTACGTAAAATTTGTAATTGTATTTGTTAGTGTATTGTGATAGTAAATGTATGCCTTATTTATATGTATGTCGCTAATAACTTGTAGCAATTGATGCGACAATAGTAAGTAATAAAAAAGAATAAAGAAAAGTTACTTATTACCGAATCATGCCTTGCAGTTTTTATAAGTTGAATAGTTTAAAATAATCAAATTTGGTCTAAAATCTCGAAAATACTGCCCGTTAAATACTACCCCATATGACAACTATGTAGTTTTAATTGGAATTATATAACTGAAATAGGTTTTCGTTAAAAGTCGACAAATGATAGTTTAAGTACTTTTAATGAACTTGTGAATGTTGTGAACTAGTTACTCAAAGGAAACAGCGACTTTATTTTATTTTACTTTTACTTTACTCTTCATCCAAATAAAACGATTACAGTTTAAATATCACATTTTATTATTTCAAATGGAATTGCTACAGCTATTTCCTTATATTGTAACAAGTGAAATGTCATCAAAGGGCACTACGGAGTGAACAAACAGAAACGCACAAATATTATTATAGAATGAATCTGCCTGCATCCCGAGGTACCTATCCAGAGAATCTTATCGCATTCACCGTTTCCTTGTCGCAGCAAATAATAATCACAATACGTCCGAGGAACGACGGAATTTATTTGTCATCTGTCGTCGGAGTTTTCGTGTACTAAACGGAGCGGAGGAAACTCTACTATGCAATGATTTCCGAGGAACCAGGAAAAATTCTTTAAGGATCTTTACTGAATAAGTGAAATTGTAAAATGTCTTTTCTGGTTTATTCGTGCTTTATTAAACGTTAATTCTGACGGAGCCTCCGTGTTTGAGGCAAACAGGGGTGTTTCCAATGTTCTCGTTCACAGCAGGACATATTATATTTGGGCAAACTCATGTCCTGGCGCAATAACGGAAAATTTGACCACCAAATTCTGAACGTAGACAGCGTGGTTTCCACGCGGTTAACATGTTGCCTACGGTATATCCGTCTGTATGCGTGTTATTTGCGAAATATACACGCGTGCACGATGCAAGTACCTAATTCTCCTTTAATCATTCCAAGGGCAACTTTTATTATTCTCGATGAAAGTTAAGGGAAATGTCGCAATGTCTAACTGAAAATTTATAAATGTAATTTAAGAAGCGTGAGTGTATGCTTTAGGCCTAATATTAGAGATCCAAAATAGAGTGCTCAAAGTGCTGTTAATTATTTATTTGGGGAGGGTATCGCGGGTTGACGCTAATATTATTGTATAAGTATGAAAACTGTAACACATTCCTCAGCCTTCTACGGCGTTCTAAAAGTCGGAATGGAAAGGTTTTATAATTCTAATTTTACGATCAATATTTTAGATATGTATGGTAGTATAATTTTAGGACCTTGCAGCAAGAGGGGTGCAGCTCTATCTTTACCAACTTCGAGTAAATTAGAAAAAACTGTTTATAAAATTATTACGTTGACTTAACATTAAAAAGGGAACACTAATTGAAAAATATATTTTTTCACATGATAAGTAGTAGTTACTGAGTTCATAAGTTTTTATTTCTATTTCTGGCGAATTTTTGAAATCTGGATCTGCCCCAAACAAAAATATTGCACAAAACAGTAATGGGTGCATGTCCAAAATTTGCAATAAATCATTCATTCATTATCGAATTTGCATGAAACGTAGGCAACGTCCACCAAACGAGGTAGAAACAAAAAACCTATCAAAAATGGAGTTGCATCGTTTTTTCTTACTAGGTCGTCATTTGCGAATAAACCGATTTATCAATCTTCTATTTCGTAACATTTTATATTCCTAATTTTATCATTTTATCATTTTACTAAGGTATTATAGTTCAAATTGCAGTATATTCCAATAGTTTTCTTTACTCCGCCATCGAAGTTTGTCAATTGTTTTGTGCCTATATTCAGCACGTAATACAAAGTCAGCCGTGTATCTACGAGATATACGCGAAATATGCAAGAAATTTGTACATACATAATATACAAAGAATACGCAGTATGCACAAAATATGCATTATGCAAAATAAAAAGTATAATTTTGAAATTCTCCAATGGCGAAACAAATTTCTGTCCAGGTCCCATTACTTCATTTGTTTCCTCTAAACTTATGCAATTGCATGAACATCGGCAGTCTGCATATAAATAATGAAGCTGATTGAAACCGATACACTTTTTAGCATGCAATTAACATGAATATCTTTCATATTGTGGATTCGTATTGTATGAACAATTAAACGATCCTCGTCAATCATTTCAGGCGTTTCCAGTTCAGACCCGCCATTTAATATTACGGGGGGGGGAGAATATTGCAAATAGGCGAACTAGTTTCAGTGTTGACAACCGCACCCTAGATTCGCGTTAACGCCCACCGAGCACAAACGAGTAGCGCGCGAGCAAACGGAAGAAGTACAAGCATGAGGGTCGGTGAGTGGGGGTGAAAAGTTCGATGGAAATTTTTCACGACCCTACCCCCACATAACTGCACGGCACATTGAATTTAAATGCTTCGTAATTCTCGCTACGATTACGCGTAAGAAATTGCGAATATCTATGCAAATCGCTGACAATTCGCGAGAACTGTCAGCCCCCCTGCCCCCGCGCTGCTGTCTTTCGAACAAGAAATCCTTCCTTTGGGGAACACCCTAACAAGGGCTTTAATACTCTTGGGGCTGGACAAAGGAAAACTCGAAAACGAAGCGACGTCGCAGCGATAAGACAATCGAACGAGCCGCAAGTTGCTTACAAATCGAATCGTTAAAGTTTCGAAGATAGGAGTAAACGCAAAGAAAGTCGAGGCGATGTCGCAGAAATTATTTTATCAGTTACAGACGATACTGGGGATTTAATTATTGTAGGATTCGATACAAAGGAGGTACTCGGTACTTACGGGGAGAAGACCGTATAAATCAAACGAAAAATAGAAACAAAATGTTTTCCATAGGTAAATCGCTTCTAAAACATTTAAAAAATATACTCTCAGAGTTATAGCCCGAAATTCAACTAAGTATTGATAATATAGCCTGGTGAAAAACTATTTGATCAATCAACTTCAAATTTTAACTAATGTTTTCGAACAAATAAAAAGCGAATTTTTGGCGAAAGTGTTTGAAGTTCCGATATTTTTAAAATATGCATTATTTAGATCATTTGTGGTTCCTATTATTACAATTGACACATAAATTGAACAAAAATTTATTAGTCTGTTTCACGTAACTATCGGAGACGCTACACCGGCGCCGTTTTGCATCTCGAAAAAAAAACTATTTCAGATACTACTCTATTTCTTTTGTATTGAATATTATCTCTCCCGAATACTATGCGTATAAAATATAAATAATTTGTTATTTAAAGATTCCTTTGCGCCGGGTCACGCGAATTGAATCTCCGCGTGAATTAATAAATTTCACCTGTGGAAGTGGAAAAAATAATTCATTACCTGATGAAGGAGAAATTAAATTATTATTTTCCCCATCGCATTTCCCGTGGTCAAAATGAATTAACTCGCGTGTAATCATTTATAAATAAAGTAAGGTAAACCAACCAGTAATTGACCGCATACCACTGAATGACCATTAGGCAATAAAGTGTCAATTATAAATTAAAAAATTATTATATATTTATAAATGGAGTGTAGTTGCACTTTTAATATCCCATATTTTTAGTTACGCGTATTAAGCAAACATTAATAAGTACAATTCTCATTAAAAGTTTGCGGTCATTTACTGGGCTTCTCATTTAACAATTCGGTCATTCACTGGCTGGTTTACCCTAGTCAACTTTTAATACACTACCGACGTTGCTGGTCGAGAAATGGCACAATTAACAAATTCACAGATACCTACGTTGTTCTGTGCAATAGTTTCGTTGTATGTCTGGTGCGATCGTCTTAAGCAACAATCCATCCTTCAGAAAACACATACCCCGCCTCCCTCTACTTCACCACAATTCCTCCATTTACGGAATAATACCCGTTCCGGAGAGAAAGCCCCGCGAAATTCGCACATAACATCCTAACACGTGTAAAACTACTCCACTGCTACCCACCTTAGAATTCAAGAAAGTGGTAAGTCTGCTCAGGATCATTAAGCTTGCCTGATAGTTATGAACATCCTCGGAAGTCCCAGGAACCTCGCTGCTTAATAACGTCAGTCTAACGGGGATCCTTTAATAATTCAGTCCTTGCAATAACAAAAGGAAATGCTCACGCTGGAAATGGAGATCCACAATCGCCTAAGCGGATATAGGTACGGTACAAAAGCCAGCCGCAAACACGGGGTGGAAGAATCGCGACCGCCGGGTAAAGAGACGTATATACGAGGCGGGGATAACGTTTCCGTCGATTCCAGTAGAGGAAAGGATCGATCGTTGCGACTCGTAAAAAGCCAGGACTTATTTCGGGCGGGGAAGTTTCACTTGTCGCGCGACCTCTGCGGTCCACCGGAACCGCGACAAACTACACGAGCGTTATTTCACAGAGAGGCAGACCGGGAGGTTCACGAGCAAAATCACCAGATGTTTACAGTGGACGTCGATTGTAGACATCAAGATCAAAGTAGCCGGATTATTGGCCGGGATTTCCCAGCTGAAACATTGCCCTCTGTGGCGCACGCCACCGAAACGTGTCACATGCGCGCGCCGAAGAGCAAAAAGTAGGACTCGAACGGTATTTACGTGCATTAATCTTGGAAGTGGTTGGGAATACCTGATCCGCGATAATTATGACTTGAAATTTATAACGCTCTAGCGAACCGGGGATTAAACTGCGTGTGTTGCGGTGAAATCGTGATTAATTGGGTAGCTGGGATTATTGAGAAAGATGGGCTCTTCCTGGTGGCTAAAATGTTCCTTTTGGTGGTTGTGGTGTTTTTTTTACCTTCAAGAGTTTCTTCTAATTTTGTTGATGAAAGTTGAAGGAGATGTGTGTAGGTACTTATTGTTAGATCAGTGGAAGGGGTAATATGTAGGTATAAGTTGAACGGAGTTGATGACTTCTGTTAGGACAAGTGCTTTTAAGAAATGTGACGAGGGATTGCGATTTGCAGAAATTCAATGACTTTGAGTGTTTAGTTGAAAAGTGACGGGTTGAAGGATAAGTACTTGCTTTAGCATACTTGCTGAAAATTAGTTTGTTGGAAATATGAATAAATAAGTGCAACTTGTAATGAGTGAATAATTACACATTTCGGGGATTTTAGGGGAGACTGGGGCTAAGCCGCCACTTTTTTGGCGGTGCCAATTTTCGGCAATGAAATAAATAATTTTACCGTACATATTTATACTGTTGGAAAGAGTAAAGCCTCAGATACAAAATTACTATACGATATAATGTTTGTCTGGCATAGTGTAATGAAGAAATCGAAAAATTGACGTTGGTGTATTTTCTGAAATGTCAAAATCGCCGGGGCTAAGTCGCCACCTTCTTTTCGTACCAAATTGTTAGTAGAAAATGAAAATTGTTTGAAGGAAAACACTCAAAGATGTGTTATTATTTTTTTTAAATAGAATAAAAGAAAATGAAAGGTGTCATATCAAAATCGTGTTTGGCATGCTTAATTCTCTAAGAATCACGTGGCTTCAGATTTTCCGCGATGAGTGCGAAGGTGCAAACCGAAATTTTCGTTTCGAAAAAAAATTCACTTTCGGCCACTTTTCATAGCAACCAACACGTTCAACGAAATAAAAATTACAATTTAGCACCTAAATTCATCATACTCTGTCGGTCGCATTGAAATCTGATTGAAGATCTACATTATTGACCGCGAGATCATACGATGTATATTCGGAGATATTTAAAAGTGGCGACTTAGCCCCGGTCTCCCCTACTATAAAATATTTTACCTGAAAATACTCTGTAATGATTTGAATCTGGTTTTTAATATTTGGTAAACTATGTCTGAATATTCAAATCAATTCAATTAATTTATTACAGAGTGAGTAAATTTGAATTTAGTCAAAGCCATGCACTAGGCGAATATTAACAGTTGATTATTTCAGTGACTTGGGGTTATAGCAGGCTGAACATCCGACGTTGCAATCCAATGATCTGAACTCTAAGCTGTGAGCCAATCTAAGCTGTCGATGTATTTCCATTTGTATATCCTATTCTGTTAACCCGTCCCATTAACCAGTATACAAAATTCAAGCTTTCTAACTGCTGCCTAAATGCATTGTGCAAAAATATTTCAAGCTAAAGTCAACAATACTAACACATCCATTCCAAACTGTATTTCATCACTGTGTCTACAATTTTTTGTTAACACCATCCCACTACAAGAAACTTCATTCTGTATTATCATCCCTCACTGGCAAACAGATTTGTAAATATTTTTGGATTTCTGGTTCGTTCACGCTTATTCAGAGAAATAAGCGTCATCATCCCTCTTGTGTGCAAAATATAAACATACGGTTTCCATGTATTTACACACTCGGGGATTGGTTTCCTATGTAATAGTTAACGCGCAGCAACGTAGTCAATGCGTCAGCGACACTCCCAAACGAGGATGTACACCCATGCTCAAAAGTCTAACGATATCCGCTGTTTCGATCAAAATTCGGGTATTTGGAACAGGGACCTGGAACGAAATGTTTTTTTGTTTCGTTTCGGTCCAGCTCCAAATATAATAATTTCGATTCGGTTAATATTGTTCCTACTAAAAAATATTTCGTCTCGATCGGAACGAAAAATAAATTTTGTTCCGACACGGTTATTTTATATTCATAAAAAACTGATATAAACTTATTTTTAATAATTTTATTGCATTTTGCGAAAGCAAAATGCTATTTTTTAACGTGTTATATAAACAAACGAAATTTTTTGAATCTGCTTGCACAGCTACATTCGAAATCGAAAATACACAATTTTACATATTTCTCACCCTCGACTTTGAGGACTATTTAATAAAAAAAATAAGTGTTAAACATTTTTGTAAGAATTACTTTCTTCCAAAGTCACATGAAAACCGGCGTTTGTCAATTCTATATCCTCGGTGATAGTGCAAAACCGCGTATGAGCAGTTTGTAAATACCGCGGATCTGCAAAAGTAGCAAAATTGAGATTTCGCGTTCTCGGTTGCCAAAGCGCTGTTTCGCTTTTTTTTAAAAGTCACACCATTGATGTTAGTATTTATTACAATGAGTGCTAAAACTGTCCCAATAAAGTTCAGTCAAAGAAATTCCTTAAAATGGCTAAAATATAAAGTTTTTTCTTTCTCCTGCAAAATCGGTAAAATGCAGATGCGCGGTATTTATAAACTGCTCATACGCGGTTTTGCACTATCACCGACAATATGTTGCCTTGTAAGTCAGTAACACCACTATGCAGCATTCCGGAGCAAGAATGGAGAAATATAACAGCAGTATGAAAAATAGTGGAAGGAAAAAAGAATATAAATATATTTGTTACTTTTTGACAGAACTTTTTTCTTAATCATACGAAGTCTGAAATGGGATAACATTCCTTCGTATCTTTGAACATTTACCAAATTCTACCCACATAGCAAAGATAATAACTGCCCCGAAGAATTTTGAACGGGGGTGGAAAGTGATCCCCTTCTCGGTCGTCCCACTCGTTCACCAACAAACGCGAGCATATGAATGATTTATCCCGCCGTTTGAAAGTCGTTCAACGGATCCTCCAAGAGCACTTCTCGCCGATTTATCGCCAAGGTGGGAACGCTGCGCGCTTCCTCCAACAAGATCCAAGCTCGCACACGGTCACGTAGATCTCGAGTGTCAGCATCGATCGCGTCTGGTACGAGCGATACCCGCGCATATTACCTCCTGTTGAGCGCGGCAGCTTCCCCCGTTTCGAATTTCACGAAACTTCCGCAACATCGGGGGAACAATGCCGGAACACAATGCGAACCGTACGAACGCCGGATTCGGGGGTTACGACTTCTCTTCGTTCTTTTCCATCTTTTTTTAATTATTTTTTTTTAATTAACTAGCTGCTCCTGCGTTACGTCAAGCTAATGAGCGGCCGAGAGAAAGACAGATCCGCGGAGGGCAAGAGCCACGAAACCCGGATAATAATCGCGCGGCAGTGTGCACGGCTGCGAAATAATTGTAACGCAACGCAGTCGCCGTTGTTGTTTTGTCGCATTGTTTCCCCCGCTGACTGCAACACTGCTCCTCGTTTCACGCAAGCTGTCTGTTGACGATGATCACTCTAGTCGGCTTGCTGTGCGCTGATTGTCAAAGACAATGTGTCTTTAGTATCGAGTTGACTTGATTTGTGAGACGGAGCGATGTTTCTGCGGGCTCTTCGTAAAATACTCGATTGATATATTCGTGATTATAGTATTAATACTACGCAATTTATTATATTGTAATAAGTTCTATCATGTATTCTTTTAATGATGTAACAATGATTTTTCATAAATGAAAGAAGGAAAAATACGGTTACCCAGATGCAAGCACAACCATCACATTAAATAAGATAATTAAATATATTAAGTATCTTTATGTATATTTAATATGTGTATTAGGATAATTAAATATTATTAAGTTAGAATTATATTTTGAAATACCTACTTTAAATGTTTTCTTCAGCTTATTAAATATACCGTACTTTATATGGAGGGGGCAGATTATTTGAATATTGTCAAAGGGGGTCGCTTCTCAAAAATGGTTGGAAAACACAGTTTTAATAGCTTCCGTGAAGCAGTATTGTATGAAGATTGGATAGAAACTAATTTCTTTTCGAGGTTTAATGATTTGTGGCGGATGCAGGGTCCATCTTGACCCATATACATCAGAGTATTAATGTAACTATATTGGATACTTGTCTCACTCCTGAAAATAAATTAAAGCTTCTGGAATTCTGGTTCATAATGAGGTTTGAAATGTAATATAAAGACATTTCAAGATGTGTTTGATTGAAATTGTGTTATGAGTTACAGTGTTTCCATTGTGCCATCATTTGAGTAATTTTTATTTTTCGTTATTTTTAAAAAAGTGGTATTGTAATTTCAATTCATCCAATTTTCACACTGAGTTATGTGGTATTTGTGAGCATATTTCCTAGAATTTTCCACTATGTAATGAGAAATTGTCTCTATACGTTCGCAACGACGTAGATTCAAATTTACATTTGTGCAAAATGTAGTAGGTCTGCGGCAAACGCCCTTCAAGCTGAATAATTGATCAGAAACAAAACTCCTTTGGCAAGAGAGATTTGCACATACGTAAATGTACAGAATGTACAGTATGAACTTCGTCATTGGCAGGGTTGCTATTATAAAAGGGAATTGCAAATTTCTGAGAAATCCAGCAAAACCGAATTTAACGTGTGTTATGTAGTTATTTTTAATTTGCAAAGTTGACAGTAACTCTCCAATGATAGGCAGCTACACAAGTGCGCAGCATTCCTGCCAAAGGAATTTTATTTCCCATGAAAACATTTTATCTTCAAATCGCCGAAAATATCGCCGTTATTTCCACGTCCGATATTTTCATTTACAATCCGTGCCAAACTGTATCAAATACAGTTGACAACTATAAATAAATTTTCTTTATAAATTAACTCTGTCATTATCCTACACAAAGCCTCATGGCTCCTCTTAATGCTCCTGATGAGAAATGTTCAAAGTACATTTCCTGATCAAAGTAATCAAAAACTACAATATTCTATTAAGTAATACTAGTACTACTGGCGTTCCAATTTGTTTTCTCCACCACTTGCAGGCACACAAATACACAAAACACAAATACACAACTGTAAATACACAAGGCTGTCGACAGCTCTTCAAGGGTTGCATTCGTTAGGGGAGGCGGGGGAAATGAGAGCCAGTGGGTAATTGGAGCCAGTATAGTTTTAGCAATATTGTAAATCAAACGGCGACATATTTCCGCCCGAAGGTATCCCTCCACCCAACAATGATGCTGAGCATTTGTTTGTCTCGCTAGTCGCGTTCGCACTGGTGACAGAGAACGTTGCTTGTTCAGCACGTATTTCCTGTTATTTCTCGAAAATTTCCATCGAAATAGTAAGTACAAAACCTTTTCTATTATATTTTGTTTAGGCTTTATTTGAAAGATCCATAGTTAAGCTTTGTTATGATACCTTCAATTTCGTGTTTATTTTAAATGTTATTCTTTTTACAGAAATAAAATAACGCCTATGGGGGTAATGAGAGTCAAGTGGCTCCTTACCCCACAAAAGCTTTGAATACGTGACAGCTTTTTTGCAAAGATGCCAAGAACTTGGAAACGGTTGGCACAGGTTGGTGACACACTAAATAAGTACTTACACATGTGAGTTCTGTAACTAAGTGTATCTACTTCATTAGAATTCAATAAAGTGGTATCGGCGCACTGATTCGGTCACTATACAAAATTTATTTTATTTATTTGAAAATAAAATAAAGTAACACAGCTGTTTTGCAATTAATTATAAACAAATCCGACGTTTCCGACGTTTCCGACGAACCGAAACGTCGGATTTGTTTATAATTAATTGCAAAACAGCTGTGTTACTTTATTTTATTTTCAAATAAATAAAATAAATTTTGTATAGTGACCGAATCAGTGCGCCGATACCACTTTATTTCATTTTTACGGTCGAAAATTTAAATTCTAAAATTATTCGTTAGAATTCGTTAAACATTAATCAAATCCTTAAATTTGATTGTTGTACGGATATTATGGAGCCTCTAATAATTACTACCCATTTAGTATTAAAAGAAAAGATTTTATTTTTGTTTCGGGCTACATAATTTTGCTGCGTTCTGTGTGAAGACTTACTCGGCTCTCAATACCCCAACCTGCGGGCAATGTGGGCCGAAACTACTTTTTCAAGCAGATGTTGTAGTTAATTATTTTGAATTGATGGCACGTGAAAAAGGTCACCCTTATATTATTGTTTATTACTAGTTTAAAGAATTGCCAAAGATTCTAATAAACATTTCAACTGAATGATTAAATATCTTGAATTTTATTTAACTGGCTCGTATTTCCCCCCGTCTTCCCTACCACTTCTACAGAGATCTTTGGAAATAGCCCACCATTTATGAAATTAAATACATAAAATTGTAAAGAATGCTAATACATATTTCCAAACGATGAAATACACAAGAAAGTGCTTCACATAATCTTTCCTATCTACAATGCTATCATCCACATCCTTATTCGCCATCTTTCGCTGTTTACACTCGAATGACGTACACAACGTTCGGCGGCTGTGACTCGAAGCATATGGACCTACGTTTACAAGAAACTTTCTCATCGGTTTGCTGATACGGTTTGCTTAAATTTTTAAGATCACCCTATACATAAAATACAGCATATTTGTTCAGCTCGCGGGGGATGCGAAGCATGAGTTACGTGCTGCCAAGTCTGGATAGCTGGCGTTTTATCGTGCAGGAGAATCGATCGCTACTTGCTAGGCGCAATTTGGAAGCCGAAGTGCATTTTCTGGATGTCTTTAATGTCGTGTTATTGCTTGGCTCGTTGTATCGGCTGTTTGCTTGGCCAGGTTTGGTGACATTGGATCCACACTGTCAACGTATGGTAGGCTGAGATCATGCACGTAACTGCTTTTAGCAAAATGCTGCCCACAGCAGTTTAGCCTAGACGAATTTAAGCATGGAAGTAGAAATGGATGAAACGATTTGAAACTTTCATTCTACTTAAACGTGTTGACAGATGCACTTAAATAGGATAAATAACTATTTGCAGATACACAACTATTTCCATTCAGTTAGTTTCCTTTAAAATTGTTTGGACGTTTTCGACGGGTCCCTGTTCAAATTTAATGGTATCACATAAACGCTGTCAGATAGCGCGATTCCTCTGAGAAGAGTAAGATCGTGGAGCAGCTGTTTGAAAATGTTACGTAATAATTTAAGCTAGCGAAGTGACATGTCAGATGGAGACGGGCGCGACGATTTAAGACTCCCATTGTGCTTGATGATAGTTTCAGATATGTCAGGGTAAAATGAGGGAGGAGGCCGATCTTGATAGTTTCCTTGAAATCGGATCTGATGAAATGTTATCTGTTTCCTTGGACAAATTTGATGGTCTAAATCGATTCTGCCAGCTGAAAGTTCAATTTGTCTGGTCTCCTGATAGTACGAGCTTCGAAAAGTGATAATTCAGGCTAGTCGAATAATAAGAAAACAGAAATGAAACTGACAGTCCAAGGTGGATTCTGCTGGATGAATTTGCTTGTAGATGTGCTGGTTCAAATTATCGATCTCGCTAATTTTATTGAATATTCTGCAATTTGGTAACACTGAACCAAGAAGTTGTATTTTTAAGAACGTTGATTGAGTGCTGCATATATGTTATAGCACTAAAATTAAATTGAAGTAGATATCTGCAGTGGTTTCGCAGGAAACAGCTTGTAACACATTATTTGGCCCACCCTGTATAAGCGGTTAATAGCTGACAAATGTAAAATTTACATAAAGCAGTACAAAATAAATAAGAGCCACCGCACGAGATGAAATAAATGTTTGGATAAAAATTATGCAGCAACTTTAGAATACTGGAGTGAGTATTCGTTTGAATCCATTTTCAAAAACAATTATTAATTTCTCTAGTCCCCACCCGGTAATAGTAGTGAAAATATTATACACCTGTTAATTTATAAATCTATTTTTCATAATGATGTAGCGACCATTTTCCCCACGCATTTATTGAATTTATTATGCACATTTTATTTCCTGAAATTCCGCATTGGTTAACCTAGATCCACTAATTAGGAAGCGCATGAAAAATTGTGGCGCACTAATAGCGTTTGGTTTTCTCGTCCCTTTTTTGCAGCTCATTTTCGTCGTAAATTTCATCGTTCCGCATATAAATCTGTTATCTGAAAAATTTTACCTACACGTAAAAATTTATCACGAGTTAACCAGTGCCCATTAATTCCGCGGAATTAAATTCTGGCATGCTGATCGCGTTTCACTTTATCAATACGAGTACAACTACCTATAGTAATAATATTTTTTCCATCAGAAAAATACACTTTGATATTTGTTAATAATCCTATGATGCCTGTAATAGCTTTGAAGCTGCAATTGCGTGATAAGAAATTATTTCTAAAATGTCGATAGAAATTGTATTTGTATGTTTAATGATAGTTTTGATGATAGGGTTTGGGTGATAGGTTTAGGGATGATGGGGCGGTAAGTTAATTATTAACTTATTTAGGAATCTGTAGGAACCAAATTTCATAAATTGACTGCTTACTATTTCAATAGCGACTGACATTGTTTTTTACAAATTATATAACCTTTACTATGAATATTATTATATTTTTATGTGTCATTTCAATGTGTTTTATAGGAAACTCAATGCTTCAGCGTTGCAAATTAATACTTGTAATACGACGAGATATGTAAATATTATATTTATTGGTATCTGTAACAAATTTTTCCACCTATTCCGCAATAATCCCTCAATAGAACCATTATAATTCTGACCTCACAAGCTGCGAGGCTTCCATTATTTCATAGCAAGCTACAAAACTCATTCAAATCTTTAAACATTGCATTCCACTTTTCATAAATTAATACCTTATGTAACTCGCTTTCCTATCAACCCCAACAGAATAAGACAGAAACCACATATGTACACCCACATCCAACCACTTATTCCTTTCCCTTTCAAACACTCCCTTTAAAATGTTTCGCACGAACCAAAGTTAGATTCGTGCCACAAAATTCAGATTCTTGGTAGGCCGAGAAAAATAGACTGGGCTAATCAATTACAAGAAATTGTAGTCTTGTTGCATTTGTCAAATATCGACATTTCTGTTGCATTTCGACTTCGACACTGAATTGAAAAATACCTTTCTCCCTTTAATGAAAGTTCCACCCCCCCCCCCCCCCCCCTCCAGCAACGAATGACGCGGGCCGTCGCACAGTGGGACGACGCGTGCAAATTCTCGGACATCGACGAAAATATAAAGTACCTAGTTTCATTGATATAATTATATGAGCATTATCCTTGAGTACTAATGGATACGAAATGATGAAATTTTTTTTTAAACATTTTAAATCCCGAATTTTGAACAGCAAACACGTTTACTTCTGGAGATGGCTGTCATATGAATGTAAATAATTAGTATTAGAATAATGAAAAAAATTTCTACCATCATACTACACATTAGGGTTGATTGTTAAGAAGTTATTTATGTAGTATAAAAACAAAATTTAATGATTTTATTTATGTTTTTCAACCTCTCAAAAAAAAAATTTTTTTTTGTCGATTTAAAAAATGTCAAAATTTGTCCAGAAAAAAAAAATACCCATATAATCACTAAACATTCTAGTTTTAGAAAATCCAATTTCCAGTTGCGCCAACTTGCGCCCTTTTGCAGAATTAATTAAATTGTGTACGCATGTGGGACGAAACGAATAAATATGTATCTAGACATTCCTTTTCTTGTACCCGTTTGATAATGTCTTTATGGAAATGAATATAAATATGATATAGCGAACGATAATTCATAAAATTAGGTTAATATTATTAAAGTTAGTTAAACCTTAATAAATAAACGGCGAAGCATCGCATCGCTTTCTTATTTTCTTAAAAATAAATATATGTTTTAGAAATAGATTTAGGCAGTCGAAATTATGATCAAACGTAATATTTATATAAAATACTCTGCATAAATTGAGACAACAAAACAAAATTTTCAATATCTGTAGTAATTTCCGTGTCATATAAATACTGCTTCTATGTAGATCCTTTTTAAGGCTTGCCAGTTTGACTGTCCGTGTCTACATCAAATTCTGGTGTGTTCTGCATGTTCATTAATTCTTCTAAATTAATTCTCCATTGTCTTTTTTATATAATAACAAAAATACTTCGGGGAACATTAACGACTTTATCTTTTGTTTGCAATGTGTGATCTAATATTTGAAATCAGAGGATCGGATGAAATTAAGAGATTGTGGAAAATATCCTCATATGTGCGTTTTCTGTTTATTTTGCGAAGCATTCAACAAAAAGTGACAACAATAAAATAGTTTATGCGAATTTTGATAAAGATATGATAGGTCACATTCAAAAAGTTTGAATGTCCAGCAATTTATACATTTCGTCCCACTGTCTGTTTTACCTTCCCTTCTCATATTCATTTTTGCAGAAAATAATAGTTCATCTCCCGAAGCCCTTTATATTTGCACCGAAAACCAGACAAAACTATTTTAAAAATTGCTAAATTTTCAAAGTCTCATAACTTTGCTAAAATTCGTCCAAAGTTGATAAAACAAAAAACCATTTTAAAGTTTGAACTTTCTACTTTTTTACTCGTTGAATTACATTTATCGAAATGGGTGTCCAGGGGGTAAAATCCGCCCTCAAAGAAGAGTGTGCCAAACTGCAAAAATTTGTTGATGTTTGTCAAATGCTAGAGAGTGCAAACAATATTTCTTGCAATTTTCGTGTTCACTGTCGGAAAGTATGATCATTTGCCTTTAAAATAAGCCAAGTTCCATCAAAATCGGATGTTTTTAACAAAGCATACGGCCATGTCCAGAGATATCTACGTTTCGTCCCACTGTGCGTCGGAGGCTGACGCGACACGGGATGCGTTAAAAAAATCGAGCAATTCAAGCATCCAGCTTTCTTCTAGCAGAATATGGACGTAGCTGCCACATATTCGGGTGTCACTAAACGAGAGGCACCCTCGATTTGCTTAAGCAGGACGTATTCCGCCCTCAATCGCGGCGATAAGCTGAGCCCGTGGCGCATCCCGCTGAAGAGAGGTGCACTTTTTTCGTCGCGCTGTCAAATTAAATCTCGCAATCCCCGTTCATCCCAGTGCTCGAGCAAATCCGCGTCAAATAGCGGCTGAGCATCGCGTTTCCTCGTCCTCGCCGTGAATTTTCACCTTTGAAAATCCAGCAACCGAATCGCGTGGTTCGGTTGGCTTGAATCCTGCTGGCCACGTTCGCCGCCAAGTCGAGTCAACTTCCGCCGCCGGTGAACAAAACACGCCGAAAACAAACGTGCCACAGCGGAGGGGGGCCTGATGCAAACTCAACGACGATGTCAATATCTTCGCCTCGTAATTACCAAGCCGAATTGATTTTCCGTCGGTTGAATGGAACGATATCCCAATTGTGCCTGTACAGTGGAGCCTGGCCGGGGGTACCGTTGTACGCGTACAATGTACACATTGTGTCCTTTGAAAATAACGCCGACCTCGATCGATGCCACACGCGGAAACTACGGGATTTCGCTTGCACCGAGCAACGCTCATCGAATGCCCAGTTCTCGGCATAGAAACGGCGTAACGAGAATTTGATCGCTCCTCGATGGAAGACGTTTCGCCGACACTTCATCAATTTTTCCACTCGCGTCCCATTGTGCATTCGTCACCAACGATCCCCTTTCGTTTTGGAAACTGAATCGAGCCCGGAATAACACAGGTTTGCAAGGTTCGTTCGTTTTGTCAGAGCAGAGTATCCCGTGTGCGCGAGACCCATTGTTTCGGTGTGGCTCGCGGACAAAGGAACCAGTCCAGAAAAGTTTAGGCCAGCACTCGGCTGACCCTGAGAACTTTCGCAGCAAGGATCCTCGCGAATGCAACCGAGGGTACACTCGCTACGTTCGCCGTTTCGTCACCTGTTGGAAGTCCACGATAAACAGCCGCGAAATCGCTGGAAAGCCATTTAATTGTGATGCATCCCCCCCCCGACTGTCCCGAGAATCCTCGGGATAACCGAGGACTCGTGAAATATCTTCAAGATCGAACACGTCTCGAGTTCGTGACGCGGAAGCTCAACGACCTGCCGAACAGGCCCCGATGGAGTCGTCCTTTTTTTCCCCGCACAGGGATTCACGCGGTACCCCCTCTACCTCCTCCTCCCAGAAAAAGACGCGTGATCGCGCGAGGGAACAACAACAAACGTAACGAAAGCCAGGGGTGTCTTGCACGTACCTAAGTAGGTGCTGTTGGTAATAACCCAGAAGAATTTTAGCGGATCAACCATTAAACCACTTTCATCGCATAGACAACACGTCCCAATGGAGCAGGGTGGCCGGCTTGCGTCGGGCCGACGTGGCGGTTCAACCACGAAACACCGTAATCGTTTAACGCGCCACGGGTTCACGAACCGTTTAACACACACGCACAACGGACGATGTTCCGTTCACTGGCACCGTCCCTTGTTATTCCCCAGGGTGCTCGCCGACAACGATCACTGGCGGCCGAGGGATAACAGGGAGCAAAATATCATGCACTAGTGACGCACGAGGGATGTGGGGAAAAAGCACAGATAGACGAAGAGACGTGGTAGAACAGACGCGACGACGAATGACACGTGGCGATCTTTCGGCACTGTCTTCACACTTCGGAGCTCGGTACGATTCTTTCGCTTCCGGTCTACTGTGCCCCACTGCTGGTTTATACCGCCCGCTTCGAGGTACCGAGGCTTTCGGTTTCCGGCCGTACCGTTTCTACAACGCGGCACGTCGTCGTTTCGCGGCGGGCTGGTACTGAGGTGCCGGTAGGTTCGGCGCGGCGCCTGTCATCGACGTGTTTTTGTCGCGGGTTATAGTTCGCGCAGCGGGGCTCGCCAGGCCGTGCGGGGTGGCCTGCGGTGGTGGCCGAGCGGAGAGAAAGTGGAAAGAACGGACGGAGAGGGTGAGGAGGCGGCGGGCGGGCTAGTGGAGCGGCAAGCGTGAGAGCCCGACGCGGCGGGCGGGCAGCGTCGCCGAGCGTCGGCGTCGGAGTTAGCGTCGGCGTCGACGGCGCGGCGGCTGGATCGTACGCGGGGCGAGCACGGTGTGCGACCGCGGGCACGGCTAAGGGTACGGGACGAGCCACGAGGGTACAGTACGTACGCGATACCAACCGGGCCGGTGGGGTATGTGGAGGCCGCAAGCTCCAGCTCAGATTCGCGCAGTCGCGGCAAATCAGTCGGCGGGCGCACAATCCACCCTCAGTCAATATACTGTGTCACCGCGTACGGAACGTGAAATCGTCGGAATGCGGTCTATGGGACGTGTGCCACGGCACCGTTCCCGCTACACACATCGTCCTCCGGATGTTCTCTTTGCCCACCGTGATTTTCAGCCACAAGGCAGATATCATGGGGCGGCTGTTACCGCGACCGGCGGGATTTTAAATTCGCGGTCAAGAGGGTGGGTTGCCCTTGGGAGAAGTTTAATTGAGCCAACTAAACGTGGGCGCTCGATTTGTATCTGAAATGTGTATGTTTCATGTAATCGTATCTGTTTTTCCGTTTTTGGCCATGTGCATAATTATCGCGTTTTTTTAGCTCGAAATTGCCTGCAGACACATAATTATGTGTAGAATTTCAAACCGTAAATATTTTGTTTAGTAGGGTAAAAAGGCCAGTAGCTGGACAGTTTAGCTGATTCCGAAGTTTACATCAAGGTGTTTCTTAGAAATATCTGTTGTATTAAAAAGAAACCAAAAGCTTTGCACGTAAAAATGTACAAGTTTAAAGTGAAAAATAAAAAAATTAACGTATTTAAGGATAAAATGATGAAAATTCTACTCATAGCCTATATTACCAGTGGATGGACAATAGGGCTAGCAGATGGACAGTTCCGAACCAATAGATGGACGGGTGTCTGGCTAGACTTATTAGCTATAGTAGCTACCTAGATTAAGTTATTTTTTGTTAAAATATAGTTTATTCCACCAAAACTAAAAACGTGTGGAGTCTTCATTGCCAGAAAACGGTGCAAAAGGTTATAGTCCCAGGCCGCAAATAAAGTGAGGTTATCTCTAGCCTAAAGTGGCCAGATGTCAACGCATGAAGTGACTTGCGCATGGTGGCGTGAAATCGTACATACAAATACATTTTTCGCGTACAAAATTTTTTTTCGATAAATATGTTAATGTTTTATGAAACCAGAAACGTTTTTTAGTTCTACCTCTAGTTCTTTCAATGTTAACGATTAACCAACGATTTGTCCATCTGCTGGGCCCTGTCCAGCTACTGGTCCTTTTACCCTATACCACCAGAAATATAAGGTTACATTTATTGCTTACGCGAAAAATGGCAAGTGGCCACAAACGTTGAAAAATGGATTTCTTATATTTTTAAATTTTCTTAATTCCAGAACGATTTTTCTAGTTAATGGTAACTTAGACATTAATAGTAAAGACAGTGTAAAATTTAGTAAAGCTTTTAGTTTCCTGATTTGAAGTACAATTTTAAAGATAATTACGATGAAGGTCACTGAAATTCTTAAAGTGACCGCAAATGGTGCATCTACCCTACACCGAAATTACGTTGTTTTACGTCAGATTAGTAAAACTTAACCTGTTAATGCTATTTATATGATGTGCCCACGTTACGAATTGATTTTAGTTAAGATGTAAAAAATAAAATAAAATAAACAAATTTAAGTTTACTGATCTCAGATTAGTAAAGCTTAACCCGTTAATGTTATCTACACAATGTGCCAATGTTACCTCGGTACATTAACGTTTTTAACATGTATTAAAGAAGGAAAGGGGACAAGTTTTACGCATTTTGGCACTTTTAGTACAATCACAAAAGATGTAATGTTATTATAGGATACTTAAAGTAAAGGTAAACAAATTAATTTTTAAATTATATAACAAAATGTTTCAAAAACCTGCCAATGTTCCCCTATTTTACGGTAGTAGGTTTTTAAAGTTTTGACGAGTCACTAGGGTGAACGCACCAGTAAATGAACACAGTAAGGCTAATGAATGAACACTTTTATACAATTATGTTTGCAGCGCGATTGATTCCACGTGTTGCAAAAATTGATTGAATATTAAGCAAGAAATTAGAAGAAGTCTCTAATTAGGGTAAACCAACCAGTAATTGACCGCATACCAGTGAATGGCCATTAGGCAAAGAAATGTCAGTTGTAAATTTAAAAATTATTATATGTATATAAATGGAGTGTTGTTGCACTTTTAATATCCCATATTTTTAATTCCGCGTATTAAATAAACATTAATAAGTACAATTCTTATTAAAAGTATGCGGTCATTTACTGGGCTTCTCATTTGAGGCAGTCAGAGCAACAACGGACCAACCCACATTAAAAAAAATTTGTTTCCTATTGTATATAGTTAGTAGAGCCTATTAGAACACGTTATTGCTACTAATTCAATTTCGAAAAAAAAATGTGGGTTAGTCCATTATTGCTCTGACTGCCTCATTTAACAATTCAGTCATTCACTAGTTGGTTTACCCTAATTGGTTCCTTACTTGAATAATTTATTTTACTCATTTTAATAAAAAATGTCCCATCACTGGTACGTGTTCATTTACTGGTACACTCACCCTATGTACTTCGCTCGACTTTCGATGCATGTCAAGTTGGCAATGGAGAATAGTCTAATTCTAATTCCAAGTTTCAATATCTGCTTGCACTATCGAAGACGAAAAATACGTGTCAAGATTGTCGAAAGTCATCGAGACTTTCTCAACTTGTCGAAACTTTTAAGACCCATCCAAACTTTTACAATTTTCAACACTCGAAAACTATTCCGAGCGATTTAAGGTCTTTGTTATATTCTTTGACGTGATTCGAGGGGTCTCGACTTGAACGTCCCCAACTCGTACGAGGATCTCGCGGTCTGTAAACACCACGGCATCATTCTCAAAGTACCAGCCTATTTATTTCCACCCAAACTATCTTCCTTCCCTCCCACCAATTTAAATCTCCCTCAAACAAACATCACGAACTGACAAAAAATACTGTAAATGGCCCAAACAATGCACTGCCAATATCCTGTAACCAACGCAAGAAACGATGCTCGATCTCGTTTTAATTGCATTTGTAGCCAGGAGGAAGACGAGCTGGCCGAACAATGACAGCGGGTAGGGGTAGGTTCGCTCGAACGTTTGTTCTGACGCAACCAGCCCCACAATTCGAAACGATACGCTGACAATGCCGAAGAATTGCCGTGCCCCCCGGGTGTCTCGAATGTTCTGCGAAGATCTTGCTCGCAGCAGAATCGTTTTACTTCCCATCCGGCGATACGAGGCGAAATCGTCGAACCGTATTAAGTTGCGCGTTCGTTACTCGCCTTCCGACGAGATCGACCGTCGATCGCCAGCCATCTGAGCAAACGCAACGAAAGAGTCCCGGGGCGAGTCTATCCATTCGCGCCGTCCATGCCGTCGCGAAGTCCCCCCGCAATTTACTCGATATCCTTTCGCGTGTTTATGTTCGATTGAATTTCAGTCGAGGCCTGAAAAACCGGCCTCGCCGCTAGGTGACCCAGTTCCGCCGCCGTTCATTGTGCCGCCGCCTGTGCTGCGCGCGTAAACAACGCGATATTGCTGGGATATGGCGTGGAAGACTGACACCACGCGACGCGACAACGCTGTCAAGGAAGATGTCGGTGCAGCAACGGGAACCGGATATCCCCGACGCCCCGTTACGTACTCTGGGAACAATTTCATACACGACCACGACCTGCCGGACCTGGGACACGGAGAATAGCTCTAGACAGTGGTTCGTGATTATCACATAAATCGCGGTGAAACGGATTGACTGGCGTGTTTCGTGAGGAAGGCGGCCGGGGGAGGGGTGGGGAGGTGGGTGGCGGAGGCCAGATTATGCCGAGTGTTGTTTCCCGTTCTACAGCCAACCAATGGAAGATCGACCAATCCCCGCGTAGAACGCGTTCATGCGTCGGAAGCCTGATCCGTTGAATGGCATAGAATTGATTATTTTGCACGTAGATTGATCGATTTCTCTGCGCGGTATAATAATCGAGCACTACAGATCTAAGGGCTCTTTCCCGCGGGGGACTTAAGTGCTTCGCAATTGGGAGTTCAGTTATGTTCGGTTGGTAAAGATAGTGGTGGTTGAAAGAAATATAAAATTGTGGAGAATGGTATAAAATTGTTGGAAATAAGTTTCTAGTCGCCGACGTGTCAGGTGCGAAAAAGCTCTAATAAAAAATATTAAAACTGTATTTCCTTTGTAGTCGCGCTGCATTGTTGGTCCTTAACCCTCTAGGTACGGGGATGTTTTAAACTTAACGGAGAATTTTTTTGAGCGTTAAAATAATTTATTATATACTTCGGATTTGGAAACTACTCGGTTGGAATGCTGAGAATGTAAAAATGATTGATTTATGTAAAATGATTCAAAATTTCGACCGAAGTAATTTTTAATTTCAAGGATAAATGTTATCGGCGCGTAGGTGCGGTCAATTGAATAAAAGTTGTTTTGCAAATTTTATGATATAGTTTCCAACGTTTCGGTCAATATTGAGACCATTATCAAGGAAATAATTCTATCAAAAGCAAACTGCGTTGACTTTTATAAATTCCGCAACGTATTCGACGTGCGAAACACAAGTCGGTTGGAGACTGTTTAGTAGGGTGGGCCGAAAAAAGGAAATTTTCGAAACTCGAAACAGCCTAGTGCGGAAGAGTTGCGTCTGAGGAAGACAAATAGAGGCAAAAAAAGTTTTTTGAAATCGGTTAATATTTGACCGGGCCCAAACGGGGTGAAAGTTTTTAATTTTTTACCAAGTTTGGCGACTTCTGTATATTTTCATAAAATTTTCATATTTCACTATTGAGCATTAGAAAATATTATTTAAGCACATAAACACGTGAAAGTGTTTTATATATTCTGACGAAGTGGAGTATCTGTGTATTTATTTTTGTATATAACGCGATTGTAGTGAAAGAGGAACATATCTCATTGGTTCAAGAGCTGCTCCAACAGCCATTTTGATCTGTAACATTCAATAGCCATTTCTTATAGATTTTCGTGCGCTGAAAACGATTCCGCAAACCGTTTATCGCCATCACCCTCTGTGTTTAGGAAATTCGACTTTTAAACAAAATTGCGAATTTTCAACTTTGAACATCTTTTGAGTTCAAACAGTAATAGTTATTCGGTTGCTTGTTCCGCCAAATTATTCTACGAACCCTCGCGAACAAAAAGATATAAGTTATGAAAATTTTATGAAAATATACAGAAGTCGCCAAACTTGGTCAAAAACTAAAAACTTTCACCCCGTTTGGGCCCGGTCAAATATTAACCGATTTCAAAAAACTTTTTTTGCCTCTATTTGTCTTCCTCAGACGCAACTCTTCCGCACTAGGCTGTTTCGAGTTTCGAAAATTTCCTTTTTTCGGCCCACCCTACTAAACAGTCTCCAACCGACTTGTGTTTCGCACGTCGAATACGTTGCGGAATTTATAAAAGTGAACGCAGTTTTCTTTTGATAGAATTATTTCCTTGATAATGGTATCAATATTGACCGAAACGTTGGAAACTATATCATAAAATTTGCAAGAGAACTTTTATTCAATTGAGCGAACCTACGCGCCGATAATATTTATGATTGATTGATGGTATGGGACGTAGGAGCCTCACCCGGACTTACGGGTAATGTTTTGAACATTGATCGGAAATGTAAAAAACAACATAAATATGTAATTAAATGATTTTTTTACGTGGGAAATCATGTTTGAGCAGTAAATAGTAATGAAAAATAATGTTACAATTTTTAATATCTAGGGGAAAGGTGGGGTAGTTTATCAGCGGGGATACATGATCACATCAGTTTATATCACAACTTAAATAATTAAATAGAAACAAAGCAAACCATTATTATTATTTTAATAAAAAAGAAAAACTGTGATCAACTATCCCATCTTTCCCCTATTCTGTTTTTTATGGTAATCGTAAAAACAACTATTGCTTTTGTTACAGACATCTTGTTGCTGTAGTAACGATAAATAACATAAACACTAATAAAAATATGTAATTATACATGATTTAACAAATAATATAGAATAGTATGAATATTTAAAGAAATAAGAATGACATATAAGTACTTAACAATTTTATAACGTAAATAGAGTGCAGTGCCCATACAGCATTTCGTCAAGTCGGACTCGCTTTTACTATATATATGCTTATTTTACTATAAAAAGTTCTTTTACTTACTTATATTTATAAAAATTGTCGACAAATTGCAACAGGCACTGATCACGACCAATAGCGTCAACTAGATTCATTTGTTTAAGACAGAACAAAGTTTAATTTTGGGCTCTGATGGTACAAACAGTTTCTTCCCTGCCTAATAAAAGTCACTATACCTATTAAACCACGATCTTATTGATGGAACGTAAATAAAAATGTGTTGAATGAATGAACTAATACATTCCTCAATTTGAGTTATAGAGATGCTATTATCTAGTGTAATAAAATTTACATTTACGTTAGCAAACGCATTTCCCACACGAAGTACGATTCTGGCTTTCCTCGACACACCTTTCAAGTATTTAATAATTATAGAACCGTCGCACATCCGGGCACGAAACTTTAATCCCCGCGATATTTTCAGAAAACTTTTCGACGCCAATTACATTTAGCACGCCCGTGTGCTTGCCTCGGCGCAACGTTTCGTTCATTTCGCAAATGAAGGGACCTCGTCATCGCGCGATGGCATGGCGCTTCTAGATCATCGGATCCAGCCATTCCCTTTGTAACGGCAGCAGCAATTTCGGCTGCCTTCTAAGAGGATGCTTCTGCTCGGGACGCGATAGTACTTTTCACAGTTCGTCGGGGAGAGCTTTTCTGTGTGCACTTCTTTCCCCCTTTGTGACGGATGGACTGTTCTCCGCGGTATTAAGAATGCATTGTGAAGCGCATTACCGGTAGGAACGCGATAGGTAGGTGCCGTCGAGATTCTCAAGCGAGAAACATTTGCGTTCGCGATAATCGGTCGCCCCCTATTGCCCCCCGCGAGCGAGGGGCCCCTTTCTATGCCGCGACGGTGCTTCGCAGATTCTAAAAGGCAAGCGTTTCTCTCTATAACAGCGTAATACTTTTGATACTTTCCGATGGTGGCGCCTCGCGACGTCACGTCGCTCCCGACACTTTGCGAGTGCTCCTTGCCGAAGTAAGCACGCTTAAGACACTTTGACGGTGAAGAAAAAGTTTCTGCCGGTGATAACGCGCTACTGATACAGCGCCACGGAATGGTTCCTTCGATACTCGAGGATGAAAGTTCATTGATGTATCGCTGGTACTCTGAGGGCGACTTTCATGGGAGGAATTGGTAATGACACTTTACTAATGTACAACTTCTTCCATAGCCAATAATAAGGATCCATGGTCGCAACAGAATTGTACAGAATTATCGGCTCCGGTGATGAGGTCACTTGAATTTTCAACACGTGTACCTTTCGAGAAGCATTATTGATGGGGGGGGGGGGGGGGAATCATGCATGTAAATGGGAGTTGTATGTGGGTCCAGCTTAGGGGTTGCCAAACTTACAATATATATTGTATTACATTTTTGTCTAGTGTAGGTATTGTTGGAAAAAGATATAATGCGTAAAAATACTATATACAGTTTTTACTTATTTTCATTCTATGATAACATCAAAACTTTAATTTGCGGATTTAAGGGGTCATTCTGGTTAGACGGTTTGAAAAAATCCATTTTTTTTAAACATTTTTCGAAAGTATATATCTTCAAGAATGTACTGTTAAATTTTCATTGAAAAATTCCAATTATTTTAGCTTCTACATAGGCATTTTGTAGGGAGCGCAGATGCTCGGCCTCTATAGATGAAAACTTTGAACGCGTTTTTCTCGAAACGACATTTTTTCACATGGTGAAGTATTTCACATTGGTGAAGAATCAAGTATTTCTGTTGAGTCTAACCTACTTTTAAAATCGAAAATAGTACAGAAAACACAGCCGAAATACATTGATTCTTGTATTTTGACCGCCATTTTGTTAATTTTAAGGATAAATCATTTATTCTAGTACGGGCCATAGCGACGGTCATACTGATCAAGAATGTTTTTGGATTTTTGGTTTCAGATAAGTCCAACTGCTGAAATCTCATGCACGAGCGAGGCATGAATTTTGAAACATATCATCAAAATCGCCGTTAAAACCATTTTAATAGCAATAATTTTATAACTTTTATATTTTTTATTTACTGTAGAAATGTAATTTAATCGATAGAAAAAAGTTTTATTCCATTACTGTAATTCCTGTCTTCGCAATAAATTCCTGAAAATCGCTGAATTTATCGGCGATCTAACCAGAATGACTACTTAAACTTTAACAGAGAGGATTTCTTCTGTAATGAAACAGTATATCTATCTATCTATATAAAATAAGTCCTGACTGACTGGATAACTGACTCATCAACGCTTAGCGCAAACCGTTTAACCTAGGAACGTGAAATTTGGGAGCTACATTCTTTCCATGACGCACCCACTATGGGAAGGATTTTTGGAAATTCCATTTCCAAGGGGGTGAAAGGGGGTAAAATATATTCTCACGGACTTCGTAATATCTCTTAGACCCGATTAGATATCAACTTGGTTCTTACCCACAAGGATTACCCACGCAAATGCCTAAAAACCAATTTCAGGATTTTGCCCTAATCAACCTTTAAGGAGGTGGTGAAAAGGGGTGAAGTGTATTTTCATGGAGTCCTTAATATCTCTTAGGCCCGAAGCGAAGCGCGGGCGTATTTTGCTAGTCCCTCATAAAACATACAATAACGCAAAACGCACAAAAAAAATATATTTACGTTTAAAAAATATAATGTCGTTGTTTTAGCGTAGTTTTATTTCGTTCCACTTTCCTCTGAAAAGTACTATATTTTTTCACAATGTAGATACTATATTTTTTATTATATTTGATCGTAGCGGAGTTATATTTTTTCCGAAAAAAATTGGCAACCCTAGTCCAGTCAGTTAGAATTTGGAACTATGTAGCCAGGTTCACTCAAGGGGAAACTGCTTCAAAATATGGGCCATGTCAAAAAATTGTGTATCTAAATTGGGCAACGGCAAAAATGCCAGCTTTTACGTTAACGAAAAGCAAACGAGATTCAAAAGCTGACAAAAAGGTATGGAATGAAATTGTGCGTAGACTGTTGGTTGGAGATACTGCATTCCGCAGTAGAAGACGACTTTTTGCCAACAATAACTGAGTTCACTAAAATCATTTTTATGCAACGAAGTTCCATACCGTTTGGGGAATAATGCTTTCTGTCACGGGGAAAGGATGCCCCAGTTACAGTATAACTTTATGGGCTAGTTTCCAACACGTGTAGTATTTCCTTGCGAACAGTTCTATACAATACATATTCAGATAGTACATTATTTGCTCACAATATTGCATTCTTGGCAAATTAAAGGATAAACTGAATATTTTTAATGAAAAATTCTTGATTTTTTATATTTTGTACTTAATCTGTTCAAGAAACAAGCGTCACAGATCTGAGCATTCTAATTAAAGCACATTTGCGCTAAGTTGTTCGCGCATGTACACTTCTGACAAAAAGAAAGTTAGAGTTCATAACTCGGACTGTTTTAAACCAATTTCCACAGAAATGTCAGCCAGTTAAAAGCTCGGCGAACACTTCTAGGGTGCCCGATAAGCGTTGGTGTGAGTTTCTCGCCGAGAAATCGTTTAGATTGACTCTTTTCGCCACCTATATCATAACATTCGATTTCTCTGCTGGGTGGCTGCAGTGGCAGCTTCCAATTCTGTCCTAGGTATATAGTTAAAAATTGAATACTCTGCTACGTGCCCTATTGAGTGTAAACATATTTGCGCAAATCCGTCCGGTGTACTAGATATGTGAAATTGGTAGGAGAGCTACTGTATCACAGTCCGACGCAAACAATAAAATTTATGGGTTTACCGTGATAGTGGGCTAGTGATTTAACTAAATATTTGCATCAGGTTGTTGTGAATCGTTCAACTGTTCGCGAATCTATACTATAAACTTTACTTAACGTTACTAATATGAAAATGTGAAACGCTGTCTGTTTGTGTGTTTGTCTGTCCTTCTTTCATCCCTAAACTGCTGAACAGATTTCAATAAAATTTTTAAAATACATAGCATAGGTCCTAGATTAGATTGTAAGGTATTTACGTTTTTTGTTTCGTCTTTTTTTATTTTGGAAACGTCATAAATAATTCCCGGGTGAAACCGGGCAGCGGGTCAGCTACTTATTGTTAGTATTAAATAAAGGATGTCTATATAGTTTCGTGATTTTTGTGTACTTCTTGCCTTCCAGCTTTGGAACGTTATTGCATTTATTTATTTCAGGGTTGAAATGTTGTACGAGCAAAAAGCCTAAGCATTTTCATTATTTCAGTACTTGTGTGCCCACTGCGCCGAAGAAATGTTATGCAGAAAGTTTTTACGTCCATGCCAAAACACGTCGCAAAAGTACCTTTATCCTCTACGTCTGAAACTTGGGAATATAATGTGTTACCTTCTAACTTTGACATATTCATTTTTCATCTCACGTTTACGCTTCCATGAACCATGTAGGGTGTACTAAGCCCCAGCGGTTTCAAAACTGCTGTATTTTTTTTTTAAACATACGCAAGCGGTCTGGTTTTTTCGAGTAGATGGAGTTGAAGTTGTCATTTTTATTCAAATGATATATTTGTAGATGGATAATATTCAGGTTAAAATGAATCCTGCATGGTTCAGGCCGTAACTATTATTCACCTGGTTCGCGGCGGGGTAATAAGCATATTTTATAGTAGTTCGTGCGTAAGACAAACCTATTTTTTGTTGGTGCCATAGTGCGGTTTTAGGGGGTGAAATCATCCCTTGCAAAAATGCAGAATTTTAATTTTCGTGGAATATCTCGAGAACGGCGAGAGTTATCGAAAAAACTACATAAACAAAAGTTGCATCATTCTTTTATCTATAAAACTGCGTAGAAATAATTGACAAAAAATCCATAGATTTCAAGTTACCCCCACTATCAATCCTTAATTGGATAATTACTTTTACGCAGTTTTGTAGATATAAAAAAGATGCAACTTTTGTTTAAACTCCTTTCCAATATCTCCCATCGTTCCCGAGATATTTTACGAAAAAGGAAATTCTGCATTTTTTTTCAAGGTTGAGATCATCCCCTAAAACAGCACTATGGCATCAACAAAATATAGGTTTGTCTTACGCACGAACTACTCTACATGCACACAAAGTTGCATAATTTTCTGAATTTCCGTGCTGCCTAACCTTCTCGTGTTAGTATGTACCAGTGCCGTCTTTTCGTTTTTGGCGAGCTCAAAACTATTAATTAAATGAATAAAATTAAACGTGGAGTCCATTCCACGAAAAAGGGCCTCATTTTAAAATCTAAATTTTGGTGTACCTATTCGATATTTTCTTTCCATTCCAGTTGGAGGGTTCATTTCCAATTTTTTTCTAGCTTTCACAACCCAATTTTTTAATATTCCAATTTTTCAGCTGTCTCTTTCGCCTCCAAGTTAATACGGCACTGGTGTGTACTACCTTCCCTGCAAGTCTCGAACACCTTCGCACTATATTCTAATGGAAGAAGTTCGAAAAAGAATACAGTAGTTCAAGTGTTCCCAGATTCAAAGAATTTTTAAAACTCATCGCAACTACTTTCTGCAGATTTCATCAATATTAATAAATTATATTCATCCATTAATACTCATCCTAACATTAGTAATTTACACAATAATTATCAACTCATTAATAACATCATTTATAATAAATCCATCAATCTATTTACATATAATGTTTATTGCAATTATTGGAGGAATAATAACCTTTTATTATACAACATTCACCCCATTCCCGAACTACTGATAGCACTTAACAAGATATAATAGCAGATAAAATAAGATTAATATATCACCTGTCCGACTGACAAATAAAAGACTTTTATAACTCAGCTTGCAAAGAAATGGTGCAGCCTTAAGAAAATGTATTTCCTATCGCATTCCTTTAGCGTTTAGTACTATCAGTGGTGTATTTCCCGCGTGCCAGCTGTATCCGTGCCCCCAACCAAGAAACGTTAACCGTCAACGCTCAATTTACTGCCCCGCCGAGTGCATGATGCACACTGGGAGCGCTGGGAATGCGGTTTCCACGTCTGACGACGTTGACGGGAACAACTGGCGACAGAGCGCGCGGGCACAGCCGCGATCCAAAACTCCATTACGCAGCCCCCCAGACAATTTCAGGTCCGTCTATGCTTTGCCCAGCGACGGCCTCGTTTGTGCGCAGAAACACGAAGAGCGGAATTAGCCATTGTATCACGATTATCAGATAAATGGTAATCGGATATCGCCGGTAGGATACGATCGCTCGAATAATCGCTCCCCGCTATTTAATCCCGGGTACCCGGGCCCCGGTATTTGTCTGAACGATTTGATTACAGTTAACTGGCACTTAGGCAAATGGTGTGCCGTTGCCAAGTACAAATTACTTTTCCAGGGCACTAATCCCGGCCCTCCCCCGGGGGGTATCAACGTCGCGGCGGAGCCCCCGTCGAACCGATTTCCAGAACCCGGGGCGGCACCGTGGAAAAACGGGGGTAGCGACGCTCGGTTTAATTCTCGCCGGGGCCACCTTATTCGCAGCCTCTTCTCTTAATGAAACGTCCCGCTACGGGTTCATCGGGGTAATTTGATTGTTCCTTGAATTTCACCCCGTCCGCGTTTACGAAGAGATAGATTAGAGCGCGAACGCGCGGGTTATTTAGCTCCGTCGATTCGTCGTTTGTCCGCGATGGGGAGGGGTTTCTTCACGGTCCAAGGGCGCAAGACTCGAAGACTGGAGGAGTAAGTACGTTTCTCAAGGATTAACGCGATAAGGGAAGTGTCTTTTGAATGTGAATGGGGGACGTTTATTTGTTGAAAGACTGCTGGACTGAATATGTCGATTAGCGAATGAAGTAATTTTGGTTACGTTCTTAGGTAGAACTGAAAATTATCATGACATTGAAGTGCATTATTGTCGACTTGAAGGGGTAGGTTATTTTTCTCCACAATTTTCACGATTTTCCTGTCGACGAAAGTGCTTTATTAAAACTTAGAAGGCTCAAAATTATTTACTATTGCTTACTGGGAGCAGAGTTCGGCATTAATTAAATAACGGATCAAATAAAAGTTATCTTAACTTTCGATTATTTGACGAATAAAGTTAATTTTTTTATTCGGCGAATAAAGTGTTAATTTTTTTATTCGTCAAGTGTATAAACTTCAGCGTCGAATAAATTTTTAAACTTTTATTCGTTACTCGAAATTTTATTTAAATAATAATAATGTCCACCTCTGACTGGAAGCATTTAAATATTTGCAGTGATTTCTGACACCCAATTCGAGAAAAGCGGCACGATGTTAGTTAACATGAAAAGTAATACACCATCTTCAGGTCCAGCTTTGTAAAACATTCAATGTATCTATTTCTCTATAATCTTTATTACAATATTGATTACGAATGCAAGCAAGTAAAATGAATGTTACTTTCACATACCTATTTAGCAATAAATATATTAATAAGTAGATAAAACATTATTTATGTTGGATATTCCGTTTACTAAAAAATAAATAAAAAAATTACAATTTTTCACGACTTCACAGTGGATCGACCTCTTAAGAGCAGCAAATTACTGATTCTCGCGTATTACTTCTCTCCGCGTTTTTGGGGGAATATAATAATGACCTATTATTATTATTACTGGAAAAACTACTGTGTAATACTGCCCTCCTTAGTTAAACTGTCCTATCTAGCATTTTTTCATTTTTTGAGATATGTTGAAATATTTGAAGTTCCACACGTCTTTTACCTTTTAAGTAAAGTTAGAAAACTCTACTTGCTTCGTAAAGATTTATAAACAGTCTAGTGTATTTAACCTAACTTTTTTCCAAATGGTTAAAATAGCCTATCTAAAACAATTAAGAAATTGGTACGCTAATAATGCATTACCTACCGGTATACCTATTACAAAAAATTATATTAGGCTATTACGAAATAATGACAACATCTTTTAATTAGGATGAAAGGAAATAAGCACGGTAGAAAGTAAATGATAAAACATCAGTTTTCTCCGTTCTTTCAAAATGCTAGATAGGACATTTTAACTAAACAGGGCAGAATAGTGTTAAGGGGTTAGGTTGCTCCAGCTTAGCGCAATTTGTAAGTGGCGGTAAAAAAAATGGAAACAACCGATTAATGCGAAACTTTGTACTTTATGTAACTATAATAAGTATTAAAAAAAACCCCTACAATATTTAAAAAATGTTTATAACTAAGTCCATACGACGCCATTTTCCGGAACACTTTTTCAAAACGGTGTGCAGGATTGCTCGAGTTCTATTTGATTAATTGCTTTGAAAATTTACAGTTACCCTTGCTATTACATTTATTAAGCATTGACGACCAAACATTTAAATGTTTGTAAAAATTAACAAAATTCCGGGTATTTCAAATTTAGGGTTCGAATTTCGACGAAAAATGAGTTTATTTATTGCTTATGTTTCGCAAAACAATTAGAAAATTAAAAAAAACGGATCGTCAATGCTTAATAAATGTAATAGCAAGGATAACTGTAAATTTTCAAAGCAATTGATCGAATAGAACTCGAGCAATCCTGCACACCGTTTTAAAAAAGTGTTCCGGAAAATGGCATCGTACGGATTTAGTTTTAAACTTTTTTTAAATATTGCAGCGGCTTTTGTTACTACATATTATACTTGAATAAAGTACAAAGTTTCGTATGAATCGGTTGTTTACTTTTCTTTTTACTGCCACTTACAAATTGCCTAGTTTTCCGCATCCCTAAAGTAGCCTAACCCCTAAAGAAGATCTCGTGTTCCGAAGAAAAGAAAACCTACACTGCCCAATAAACGTACAATTGCACAGCCTCTAGCGAAGCGTTACTGCAATCAAAACCCAAAACCCCGCCAGCAAACAGTCCCCTTTTCATTCCATAGGTCCTACAGAATTAATTGATTTACGACGACGAATCTAGATACATGTTCTCTCCATTCAAACCCACGAGTTACGCGAGATTTCGTATGTCAAACAAATTCCAATCATCGACCAGCAGTCGAACCGAACGGGGGCGCGGTAGGCGATGGCGCGCAACCCTTCCGCCATTCCGTTTCCACCAGTTCCGACCAATTTCAGAACGCTGCAGACATGCCGATCCGCGTGTTCGGGCACCGTGAAACGACCCGCACAAACGGAAACATTTTTCCACATTTCCATCCAAGCCGAATGCCGTGGGATTTAGCCCCCACACCCCCTCCCCCAGTATCCAAGCGCCGTGCGCCCGATAATACGTGTATCACGTATAATAATACGTTCCTCAAGTTCGAGCGTACACGTGCCTCGAATGCGATGCTGCCAATCCGCTGTCTACGCTCCCAGATAATCTTACCGCCACTGATACCGTGTATGAGGTAACAAAAAGGGACGCGTGATCGATATCGGGGATGATCGGACAGGTGAGCCGATCCCTGCTAACTAGCGAACAGAAAAATCCATAGGAACAGAGGTCTGGTTGAGAAACACGTGCCCCGAAGATTCGTTCGATCCTGATTCGAAGTGAACTCGTTCTTCGATGCAGTTAGCTAAATAGATTTAATCTCGGCACTCGATCGTTCAGTTTACTTTCCGGTACACCGAGGCTATGTCGCGGAAATTTTTCGATCAGTTAGATCGCTGTGCGAGTGGCACCGGCGGAGTTTGCACTGTATCTCGGCTAATCGATCGCGTGGAATATGTACCGTGAACAAACGACTTTAATACTTAGGCCAAATAGGGGGGATCTTTCGGGGGTAAGTAGAAGCAGAGGGCGAATGGTTTTGTCGTTGCTCCCCGCGCTTTACGGAAGATGTGTACTTTACCGAGGGCCGTGGGGAAGCCGCGGTATTTGAAACAGTAAATAGGGGCTGCGGTGGTAGGGCTGTTTTCTTTCGTTTCTGGATACATATTTTGATGGAATAACGTTTCTGGACGAAGATATTTGTAGCGGTTTTCTATTATATTCCGGGGTATTGCAAGCGTTGTAGGTATGATGGAAATTACGTTTTTCTGCCGTGTGAGCTAGAATTGTATTCAATATTATATGGAGGGCTAAGAATCGTAGTGGTGTAAGCCCAATTTTTGATAACTTGAGTTAACCGGTTAACTGGCACGGTCCTTTTCATTATTCGGGCCCAAACTGGTAACATCGAAAAATTAAATGAATCAGACAAAATTTTGTGTACAGGGGTTTTTTGAGTCGCTGAACCGATTCCGGGGGTAATTGTTTTTTATCTGACACCCCAATCCCTAAAAAATAGAATTTAGGAGTGAGTTTGTCAATTCTTTTTTTATTTGTAAAGTTTTCTTGTCTATAATTCGTTTGCAGCAGTTACTTTTTTCAATGACACCCCAACCACTGAAAAATAAGGGTTTAAGGGGTTAATTTTTTACTTTCTACGAAACAGTTTCGAATAATTTTATACCTGAATTCTTCATCCACAAATTCCACCGCAAGAGCTTTTTTTGATCTGCAAGTTTTGGCTAAGTATTTTAATATTCGGCAGCCATTTTGAGTCTGCCATATTGAATTTTACGATTCTAATGCTAAATTCAGATTCAGCTACGCCAAAAACCATTACATACCAAGTTTCATTCAAATCGTTTGTAAATCAAAAAAGTTATTCCATTTGATCACATATGATACATTGACAGTTAACCGGTTAATAACAATTTTTAACTCTTATAGGCTTCATCTGTTTACTTTCGTAATGAATTAAATTATAACCTCATGCTTGACTAAAAAATAAGAACATTTCTCTTTAGTACTTAACTAACAAAACTAAAGCTTAAACAAGTGATAAAGTTTGTCGTCACAAAAATGTGTCCGAATAAATTAGCTCTCGTTATAAGTTTTCTAAAGTTCTATGTACATTTCACGTATTCAACTTGTTTTCACTGTCTTATTTACTTCTTACATGATTTTTAAGAAGATTGTACCTATAGTTATACTTTTTCTTGGGCATTTATGTTTCAATTAATGTACATAATCATACATTCAGAACAAAGAGTTATTCTTGTTATTCTAGTTACTCAGTTATTAACCACAGTTGGTATATCAAATTTCGATTTCGAAATTCTGTATTGGGAAGCATGAATCACACTCTGAAATATGTTCAACTGTATAGTATATGTTTTCGTCGAATAATTTTCGGAAGTCTGCCATCTGTAAATAGCGAAAAGTAAATTTGCCACACATTAGCAGTGAGCTAATTTCTCATGAAAACGTTTCTGAGTACTGTTTAAATAAAACGTGGTTTGCAAATCTTCGTATTTATATTATGTATTGCAATTTGATCTGCTTGACTTCGGCAGTTTAAACATTCGTTGCAACATTTGCCAAAACCCGAGATTGGCGACCTACATAATTTCATCCAAATTAACATTCACTCCAAGCCTGGCAATTGTAATTTCAGCTTATAATAATCACGTAATGCATATTCAGATTGATAGATCCGTATATTTGCTGTTTCGTTGTTATATTGATTAAAAGTATAAAAGTTTACCATTCCCATTGTAATTCATTCAGCCCTTTTTGTTATCCCTAGCTAACCAGCTCATTATCTCTTTACCGATCAAGTTGCAGGGGAGACCGGGGCAGATTGTAACAAAAAAAGTTTACACAGTTTTTTCTCGAAAGTGTTTTCCTCAATCAGGAAATAATTTGCGTGATTTACTACTTGCATATGTGGTGAATTGATTGCGTGAAAGTACGTGACAAAATATTGGACTGTTAACATCTGGCTCCATCTTAAACAAATCTGAATCTTTGTTACAATGTGCACCAGTCCTGGGGTAAATTGTAACACATCTGTTTTACTTATTTAAATACAAATATGAACACAAATGAACGTTTCTAAAAGATATAAATGAAAACACAGATCATTATTAAACATTTGATATACACGAGTTAAACAATCATTGCTTATTCATCTGATTCTATCAAAATCTTCTTCTTCGCTTTCTTCACTTTATTCTTTATACTTTTTTTCTACTTTTTGGATTCTCGATTGTTCTGTTGTTCGTCTAGAGCATCTTTTTCCGGTGTGTCAGCAAATAGCTTGCTTTATCACCATTTGGAGTGGAGTAAGTATAGTAACATGTTACAATTTACCCCGAGGTCGAATTTTTGCGTTTTATCTCAGCAAACGAGAAACTAAACATCAAATCACTAAAATGCGTATACATTATTATAAACCAATGTGTACTGATTCGTTTGCGACAAATAAGCAAAAATTCAAACGGTTTCTAATGCCGGTTAATTGAAGTAAAAGTGCTGATACATTTACTTACGTAACCTAAAAACTAAAATTCTGGGCTGTAACCACAAAATGAATACATAACGCTCGTTTCTGTCACTAAAACCGACGGTGCTAATTAATAATATTGTCAAGCAGCTCTCGAATGCTGTAGGTTACCAGATTAGTCGTTCAAAAGATTTTACTTATGTTACAATTTACCCCGTGTTACAACCTGCCCCGGTCTCCCCTACCGTCATGAAGGGATTTATGTTGTTAATTGTACATCTTTCCGTAAATAACCTTCATTTCTGCAGAAATTAATAACTATTCCCACAACGCACATGTCAGGCATTGTTATGCCCATTTCCATTATGGTTTCAATATCTGATACGATATCCTACTGTAAATTTCCCAATTTAATAATTCCAAAGTTGACACTTTTTTTTTCAATTTCCGTTTATATTTACATTTATGTATTTCAGGTCCCACTTTGATTACTGCTAAAATTAAGTATCATTTAATATCGTCTTGTAAAGTTACTTTGCAAGTTCAGAAATTTACCTCGTAAATTTCTTTCCTTGTGAGATAAAAAATGGTTACGTTATTAACATCACATGAATTACCTACATTTCTGCAAAGTTACTTTGAATTTGTCAGTTAGTATTATCTCAACCATCTACACGAATTTACGAAAGTGCATTTTATAGATAGAATATTTACAAAATTTGATTCCCCGCCGTCACTGTGAGTTTACTCTACCGTTACGTCAAACCTAATTTTTGCCATTGATCGCTGAATTGATTACGCGTGACTGTGTTGTCCGCCCCGTTTCATTTCTCAATGCAATCTAATACAATGACAGTTGATTAATGGACATAATTTACATACTGATATATCATTGGGTAGACCTCAATCGAATTATCTGTTAAACTCGTCACAATGGCCAGACAAGGAAGTCAGAAGCACAATTTCACTAGTTAATCAATTTTCTTTCTTTTAATCCACTGCTGTTTATAAAATAAAATTTGATTTTCTTTGAATTATTGTGGAACTGAAAAAGACGTATGGACGTTTAGCCAGATATTGCACGGAGACTTAGAAAACGCATAAATTTGGTTCTGCTATTGGTGCACGTGAAACGATGATATATGCTTTTCTATTATAAAATATATTGCTTGCTTTCTCATTCAAGCTAAGCAAACTCCCCCGTGACGTATGGGCGAACGTTTTCCATCATGCTGTCGAATTCGTAAAACGGTTTCAGGAACGCCTACACCTTCGACCGCTGAAAATTAAATGTTCTCTATTGTACGGTAAAAATTTACAAGGGAAGATCCCGAACCCGAACATTAAAAAAATTCTGAAACTTTGTGAATATGTAGGGGATTTCCTCCTGATTACAACGCAATTTTTATTTGCTGCTTAACCCCTGAAAATTCGGCTATTTTCCGATTTTGTGTTATAACTCGCGAACTGTGGCCATGATAATATTTCTTTACACTCCCTTCAGGTGGGAAATTTCTCGAATATCCACGGGCATTGTTCTGTAGCCATCACGTTATCACGAGCTTGCAATACTAATAGCTTACCGTTTGGAATTCGGTTAATCATCCGAGGTGAATTCTCGAGATTTCATCTGCGGCCGCGGCGAATACGCGCGAAGTGCATTACAAAAGTTAAATCTCATAGTCGATGATGCTGCAATTACATACCTCACTCTGTTAAAACAATTTTCCTTATGGGTCTGCAGCTTGAAACACACCAATTTCTGTAATCTGTATGTACGTATTATTACCATTATTATCACTTTCCTCTCGCTCTTATGTAATAACCAAACACCGTGGCGGGTGTATTATGGTCTGTGATTTATTAAATTTATTAAATTGCATTAGCTGGATATGACTAAGTAGAATAACTTCTTTCTCCCATTTTGTGAAAATCATTGATTAGTTGATAGTATATGCAAGGTTATAATACCTGAACAATTTTTATAAAATATCACGGTTTAAAGCTGCCAAATGACACGTGAGTTTATTAATCATGAGCATATCATGAAAATCAATCTCTGTTGACTATAAATTCTCTTTTCTATTTAAACATCGTATATACAATACTACATAAACAGTACTAAACATTTTCAAACTCAGTCTCATCTGAGCCTTACTCTTATCGAGCATTAAATAAGCAGTAAAATTCAAAGAAAACTAGATACAAAATGACAACAATTCAGTCTTATTTTTAGCGATCCCGCAAGATGTTCTCTCTGTCCCACCTTATTTCCCTTTTCTACCTCCAGATCCCAAAGCCCGCGCTTTACTTCCAGCAAAACAAGACCATGTAATGGCCATGCATTCATTCTGCTATACATACACACATTTCCTCCTACAACTAGGTTCGCATTCCCTCCATATCCAGAGCAAGCAATTAAGATCTACCAGCTGTTCCCCTGAAAGAAACGGAAGCCAAAGTGATTTGCATTCAGCTCCTTCCGTATAAGTCGCCATAAATTTGCAACGCTGTCCAAGCTTTCAATTATCGTCTGGACGATAATATCCAGCTCCACGGAGAATTTCGAATTATGTATAAGGACAAAAGTGAAAAAGTATTCTTAAATTTTGTACTTATGTTAGCATAATTTTTCGTTTAAGGAAAACTGTATGAATTATAAGTTACACAAAGTTTATCATTATAAATCTTTTCTTTATCAAAATATCCACCTTCTTTTTACCATTATTTTTGCGTTTTTGACATTTGCATTACAAAGTAGAAGTAATCTTTGTTTACGTTGTTCATCAAAACATATTTAAATCCCAACATCGTAAAGACAGAGGGACATAGGCAAGTAATTAAAAACCCAATTAGTAAGTAATTAAAACACTGCCGCCTTCAGCTGGAAACAAAGTAAGCGCTTTTATCGTTCAAAAAGCGTTCGACGAACGTGCAAAGGTTAAACTACAGACAAATGTCAAACCCTACGTTCTCTATTCGAGCGCAAATATGGCAGATGGATCCGAATTTTTCCGTGTATATCTCCGGAGACACGCGGCAAGGAATGCCGAGCGCGAAGAAGAAGCAGCGGGTTACCGTGCACTTTAACGTAAGAATGCGCCCTTAATTGCACTCAGTCGCGGAACAACGACCGTGGAACGAGCACGGAGAGCCGTTACGACTCGGGAGCCTGCAACTTTGAAAGAAAAGCGACGAGCTGGACCGCGACGATTGGGATCGAAGATTTCTCGCTTCTGGGACTGAATTTCGCCGATATAGTGGCGGAAAACTTACTTTGGCTTAAAAGGGCGCGCAAGAAGGGATGACAAACTGGCCAGGGCAGAAAAATCGCGAGGAACTTTCGCGGGCATAACTCACCGGATTAGCCCACGGCCCATCAAATCCACCGAAATGGGTCGCGCGAACAAATATATCCGAAAACACTTCCCTTCTTTACGATGGCTCGCCCGCTCGTATCTCACGCGGAGGTGAGATAACGCGTAAACAGATGCCCGGGGGAGTGTGATGCAAATGGAGGTGTGTATCGAGCTGTTAAAAAGCTTGAAAAGCGATTAAAGAGTCGAGGCTCGGCAAAATGCTCGGTTTTTTTGTTTTGGTGTTTCTTTTTCCTCTTAACACGTTGCGTACGGGTCACGTCATGGAACTCTTGGGCCCGGTCCCAATAAATTGTGGAAGGTGAAGAAGAATTTTTCAGGTACCGAATTTTCCTTTTGCATACGCATTTAGTACGAACGTGTTCATCAGTGTGTGTAGGTCGTTAAAAATTTGCAACGTTTTTCACCATGGTGCAGTTGTTTTCGTATTTAGGTGAAGGTCAACTATTTTTGGTGCCGGACGCAACGTGTTAACGGTTAAGTGTTCACTTGTTGTAATAGCATTAATTTTCATTTATTTGAGTAATATTGCGACACGGGCAGCTGTTGTTTAGGATGGAGTAACTCTACAGAGTGTTGGGGGAGGAAATGTCAACACTGTGATGGTAAATTTTGGATCGTGTTATGTAGGTGCATAAATTTGCGAGCAGAATGTTGTATGGGTGTTTGGTAGGCACTGAGATGTATACCTTTGGAAATGTAGATGCTTGTTAGAGGTTTTTAAAGAGAACAGGAATTTTGAATATGTATATCTCTTGATTTACTACGTCTTTTCTTCCTTTTTTAATCAGTGTTTGCTTTGCCAAGTGAATATATTCAAAATACCAATTGTGAACTTTTAAATGACGATATTTTCATGGACATTCTGTTGTTTTTCTGTATGAACGATAAAAATTAAAAAATTAATTTATAATTTTCCGAAAATTTTGTCCATTTTCAAATGTTTGTAAATCCCACGATAAATGGGCGCAAAAAATATTTAAAAAAAGCATTTTAACGCTTGAAGTTTCCAGATTTTTAATCAAAGTCGCAACTTTTATACATACCGCCGGTATTAGCACCATTTTGTCAAAGAAAATTATGGTGATCCTTTAATATTGCCCATCAGTGCATTTGTAACTGTAAAAGAGGGACAGGTGAATGTGATAACCCTGTACCCATTTATTCCTCAGGAATATTCAAAGAAGTGGTTCTGTAAAATATACAACCTTTCATGAATAAACAGCAATTAATTAGAAGCACCTGTGCACACGCTTCAATTACATCAGAAACCCCACAAACTCATAAAACCAGCAGACTTTGAAAACCGAATATATTTAATTCCTATCTACCATCAAGAATTTATTTCCAAGAGGTCCAATTCAAACTTCCCTCAACGAAACATTTGATCAGCAAGCAGAGAATAAGTAATTATGAACTTAACTACAGTTTCCGCAACTTACTCATCGCCAAACACAACTCGACAGCACAAACGTTTAAAACGTTGATACAGGGGGCGCGGGGAGGGGAAAGACGCAGCATCACCGAACGCAACCGCGACTCCATTTCCGGCTACAGAAAGAGACACGACGAACTTTTACCAAACGGAGCGGATCCTCCGGTTTCGTGCCTGTTTTACACCGACAAAGACTAAATTTCAATTTCCCGAAGAACTCTCGTAATTAGACGCGGACCGTTTATTTATATCAGCCGCACGAAAGCCAGAGGGATTCATCTCGCGAGCCGCCACCCCGTTAACTTCATCCATGGACGCTGCGTGTGTGTGTGAAAAGGAGCAAAAGTTAGCCGCGGTGTCTTCCTGCGGGCCAAGTTCCACCCCTTTGTGTGGGAATTCAGCGCACAGCGTTTGACTCTGATACTTTCGCGGCGACGGGCGCGATACTACTCTGAAAGTTATTTCGTAAAGTTACACGTGACTCTCATACACTCAAGGATAACGCGTGAATGCGCTAGAAAAAGAACGGGGAGGAGAAATTCGACGTCCTCGCGACGAATTAAGGGAGCTGAAGATTCGTTGGGGCAGGAAGTTAAGGGTTAAATGGAAATTATGGAGGATGGATGTTTTGGGATGTATTAAATGGAATGGATTTTGATTCTAAAATTGAATGAGGATCCTAATTTTGGTCGATTGCGGGATATTATATGTGTATTAGGGATTTGATTAAAATGGAGCTGAATTATCATAGCGTACCATTCACATTCACTTTTTTTGTTTGGTTATTAAAAGTGATTCTATTTAATCAGTTGTGTTTCTTTGTATGCCATAATGAAGCCACCGTTCAGCATACTATTACTCATTATCGACATAATAAATATTGTTTCACCCACTGCTTTTAAGCAGAGGTGGGCAAAATTTTTATTTAAATAAATTTTGAATAACGAATAAAAGTTAGAAAAATTATTCCTCATGCGTCGAATTTTTTTATTCGTCGAACGTTTCGACTTAAGCGCCGAATAGTTTTTCAATTTCAACTTTAACTGTAACTTTTACTTTATTCGATATCGAACGCGCGCCAGAAAATTATTTGACGTCGAATAATCTAAAGTGAAAGTAACTGTTATTCGATCCGTTATTTAAATAATGTTTTATTTAGTTAAGGCCCAACTCTACTTTTATGTCACTAGAATGTAATGGACCCTCCCGTAAATCCAGTAAATTAATTGCGTGGAACGGAATGTTCAGCGAAAAATGCAGATTTTCTAGTTATAAAATATAGTCCCTCAATATGTTACTACTGATATCTTAGATCCTAACCAACTTTGTCCCAACCTCTCATTCAGAATGAACGAGTTTTTAAGTGAAGAAGGCGGATAAGCGTCGTTTTACGCTGCAGCTGGTAAACTTTGAGAGGGCAACACTTTAAACATCCGGAAGTTTGAATCTGATAGAGGCCTTATCTGCTGATATACTAATCCCACGTACACGAATAGGCGGAACAAAGGGAGGATTTCACGATTCCGTTTTCAGTAAATAAAGCCCACCACCCAGAAGCGGATGCCTGAAAATGTTCGTGGTCGATGCTTCGACCGCAGCGAAAGTTATTTAATACCTCTATTAATGTCCTAAATTTATATTGCACGTCAATAATAAACATTTGTGTTAATTTAAGTGTTTCTTAACGAAGACCATCTTAAATGACAATTAAAAGTTGTAACACACTGATAGCGTATTATTATGAAATTGCAGATGGTCTTCTATTTAGAAAAGAATATTAACACTGCTAAGAAGTATAAAAGTTGTCCATGTGAAATAACTTCGAATTTACTTAATTCTGTGATAACTAAATGAATCTTATTATAAATAGAATCAGAGACAATTACTGCAAAAATTATTTTGAATTAACTTCAAGTGTTTATTTAACATCCACGTACGCACACACAAATAGCATTCCATTCGCATACTTCAAAAATAGATAAAACAATTGTTACGAATCACATAAAAATTTTACGAGTAAATACTCCCATACTCGCTTCCCATTTCCCAGAGACTAAAAAGTCAATAAAATCAGAAAACAATCATAAACATTTACTGCCACGAAACGTGACTGATTTTCCGTGTTTATGGCGTGTACGACACAGTAAAATTTCAAATACGTAACTTCTACCTACTACGCGCAACGATTAATCGTCTATTTAGCCAGCAGCTATGAGCAGTTTCGCTGCGAAATGAACAGGGGCGCTGATAATAGGGAAATGTTATTTACCTCGTTCCCGACGGTGGAATAAAAGTTTTTTCCTTACACGGGCAACCTGTTAATCCGGTTACACGATTCCACCCTCGATAAACGTGTTAAAAGTACTAACGCTGTGGGTTAAGCAGCTAAGAACGGGCCGCGGCAATGTGCAAAAGTTTGCAAACGGTAATTATCAAACATAAATTTTCGTGGAATTCTTTGTCCAACGGAGATGATAGTAGTATCTGGTATTAGTATTGTCAGTTTTTGCCGACGGTAATTTAAAAGTCCGAACGTGCCGTTATTTGTTTAAGGTGGCCGGGAACTTTCCTATTTCCCGTTGCTTACTTTTCCCCTGCTCATTCTCCCACGCTTAAATCATCTGTCTCGTTCGCAGATTTCGCCGCGCTGCGTTCGCAACGCGTCTGCTTCAAATTGCCCGTGGTTTTTGCCCTCCACTTCGTATCCACGTTTGTTAGCCTGCTTATTGGACAAAATTATCAAAACACTGCTGACCAAAAAAAGCTCTGACAGCGTTCCGAGGGAATTTAGGATTTTTGTTGATGGAAGGCATATTAGTATAAAAATTGGATGGTACGCGTAGAATTTACTGCAGAATATTATTTGCCTCCCTAGTGCCACCCCCCTTCCTTTCCGTTACTACATAGGTTCCGGAGCCTCGACATCTTCATTTTCATATCGGTATTCCAATACGACGCGCTCTATTCATCCGAAGAAATATTCCTCCATCGATCCCACACGAATTCCTACGAAAATCGTACTCCAACAATGTTTCCTGGAGTCCAGATATCCGAAGTTCTTCCTCAGTACAGTTGTGTATTAAAAATTCGCTTAAATTTTGAAAAACCTCAATGTAATAGCGACCATTGACAAAGGGATATAAATAAATATATCATTCTTTGCGAGATAAAATAAGTCGAAATTGCAGTACAAATTTCTCGTAAATGTGTTAAAAAAAAATCTACATCGAAAATTCTGAAAATTTGCTTTCAGTAATTACGCTCCTTATACCCGAAACGAAATAAGAATAAAAACACATAGGTATTCCAATAGGAAAAGAATCGATACTGGACACTGGTACTGCACTTGTGTGTATGCAAAACAAAATGACCACGAGCGTAAGCTCGGCGGAAGGAAAACAGGTTCCACAAGGCGGGTAGTTTTCACTGGCCACGGACGAGTTTCTACCTTGCAAAGAAATAATTTTACAGAACGAAAATACCTAAATTTTTAGCAAAATTCGAACATTTTTTTCACAATGCTGTCATTCTGCAAATTTTTATTGTTAGGGGACCTCTGTGGTTCCATCCATAGCAACCATCATAATAAAGAAAATAAACTTTAGTTTTTCCATTTTGGATGACTATACTGCCGTGTTACTTCGAAAGGGCGTATCTGCAACTTTCGCTGAAATTGAGTTATTACTGCCAGGTAGCAGAGAAGTAGCTTATCTGTATGCATATTAAATAAGAAAGCCACATCTCTATTGAAACTGAAGATATAACAGTTTATATTTCGGACGTATTTGAAATCGATGCCTGATTTTGGGCGTATTAATCAAAGTCTCCTTTGGAGTTGATGAAATATTTTACGGGTTTGTCACAAATATTTAGACACCTTTTTACCCGGATTTAATATTTAACCTAATCCGACTTATATTGCATACCGATGACATCGCACAGAATACAAAAACTCATTTATCTCACAAGGAAAGATCCCGAACCCGAAAATTCAAAAAATTCTGAAACTTTGTAGATATATAAGGGATTTCCTCCTGATTACAACGCATTTTTTTTTGCTGCCCAAAATCACTCTAAGGGGGTGAAATTAACCTCTGAAGATTCGGTTATTTTTCGATTTTCTGTTATAACTCGCGAATTGTAAGAACTGTAAGTTACCAAATGATAGTCCTAATTAAAAGAAGTAATTTTTGTATCGAAACTCTTTTTCTATCTCTTGCAGTTCGCGAGTTATAACAGAAAATCGAAAACTAGCCGAATCTTCAGGGGTTAATTTCACCCCCCTAGAGTGATTTGGGGCAGCAAAAAAAATTGCGTTGTAATCAGGAGGAAATCCCCTACATATCCACAAAGTTTCAGAATTTTTTGAATTTCCTGGTTCGGGATCTTCGCTTGTCAGAACCACCATTTGACCCGGTAGGCCCTTTCGAATTAATGCGGCAGAACAGTCTCTGCAAAATCGTCAGTCGGAAAATAAATTTTTTTGAAGAAGCTCCTCGACTATATCTACGTATACATGCCATAAAAAAACCTCAACAAAATTTTTAGCATTACTTGAAACATACCTCAATATGCAGGCGAAACGCCAGTCAGTATAAACTTATAGTGTTTGTTAAATCAATTGCCGAAGATGGCGGTGAACACGGATAGTTACTCTACATAGAGTACCCCCTTAAATGCGTGCGAAAAAGAACGACGTAGTATGTACCTATATAGTTGTTCACACCTCGAAGAAAAGAAAGGAAGTCTGAGGCTGCAGGCGCGGTGACGTCCTTCACCGTTGGCTCTCGATTGACCGAGGAAAGAAAGATGTTAACACGTGTCCCGGAAAAAGGAGGTTCAGCTCGTACTTACATGGGAAAAAAGAACTGGGTCATAGGTTACACGTGCGTACAAAAAAGCCCGACGAAATTGTACATCCGTGAGAGAAAGAAGGAAGATCGAGGCTGGGGTTGTGGGGGCTTCTTTATCGGAGCTTGCCGACTGCCCGCGGCAAGAAGGGTGTGAACAAGCAGGCCCAGGAAGAAGACAGAGGAAGCCTCATTGTTGGGATATTTATTGTAAAAGAAAAGGAACAATATATGTAGCAAGGAATATGTTTTTTATTAGAGAGTAACAGAAGAAGGTGGCTAGTGGCGAACTGGAATCGCCTCAGTAGCAAAAGATGCTCTAAGTACCAGCTTATAGATCCAAGAATAGTGGAAGAATGCGAGAAACTTTTTAATTCCGGAAACAGAAGGATGAAGATTGATTTAGGATATTATAAGTGTGTTCGGGGCAGATTTAATCGAATGCAGATTTTTATAGAGCTTGAAGGATTCAGAAACGAAAATGTATTTATAATTTTTACTCTTCATTTTTCAATAAAGATGTACCTTGATAATAAGCTTCTTTTGTGATTTCGTCCCCTTATAGCAAAAAATATTACCTCCTTATGATCTCGTGTATATTAATATTTAACAGACGCTAATATCCAATTGGATCTGGCTTTATGACGTCGGGAGACACGAAAGTAAGTGCTTCTTCAAATATTCCCTTTCATTTCGATCATTTCGTTGAGATCAAGATTAAAACGAATTGCGCTCTACATTACGGTAGTAACCAATTTATTTTATCACATTTATTATCCACTATCCTCGAATAAAACGAAAGGAAACTAGCTTGAATTTCAAAGAAGAATTGGAATTATTGATACGCTTCCACTTTTCGGTAATAGGTACAGTGATTATTGTATAATGCCCGATTGAATTATGAGTTCCCTTCGGAGAGAATTTAATATTTCGAACAGAACACAACTCGGCTTACACATTTGATTTTATCTACAGAACTTTTCTATTAAGGGAAGTTGGTATGTTGTTATGGATTAAAATAAACAGTACTCGTTACATGTATTTTTTGAGTAGCTTATAAAAGTGGACACCCTTTAGTTAAACCGTTCCGTTGGAACTTTCTGAAAAGCCACAAGGCGAGAAGAAAGTTGCACGCTGCTTCGACGGTATAGGTAGACATACACACAATTACATACCTGTACCCCGGCATTCTGCGAAGGAATTATCCAGCCCAGTTTTCAAAACAGTTCAGTGAACAAGATAAATTGTTCCCCGATAATTTTCTACGAAGCTGCAAATTGAAAGAGCAGTTCGTTATTCCACGCATTGTTTCGAATTTGTATGCGCGCGCCCCTGAAACTTTCAGCCATCGAAAACAGCTCTGTCAGCAGAATAAATTATTTTCCGATTAGTTTTGCGAGAACTAATTAAAACGAAAGCTATTCACTGCTTTACGCACTCCCCGGATTTATTTATAGGTACGCGAGTTCTTTAAAAGATAAAGACAAATGAAGTTTTTACCTATGGTGTAACTTTGAAGGGGAAACACTAATTACTTATAGGGTGAATGTACCAGTGAATGGACATTTTTTATTAAAATGAGTAAAATAAATTATTTAAATAAGGAACCAATTAATTAGAGACTTCTTCTAATTTCTTGCTTCATATTCAAACAATTTTTGCAACACGTGGAATCAATCGCGCTGCAAACAGAATTACTTATTATTTACTTTTTTATTTTATTTACGGTACTTATTATTAGTTTCTTGTCGGTTGTGGGGAAACCTGATTGGTCGAAGTCCCGTATGAGAAAGATGGTTCTGCCTGTTTAGTTTTATTAGTGAAAGCGCCTCAAGCAGGCAATGCGGCAACGTAAAAATTTAATAAAGAAGAACGGTCTATCCACGAAGTTGACCATTCTGTTTCTGAAAAGTGTCTTGCAAAGGCGACGGCTTACGGTCATATTGTTCCGGGAATCACGCATACGAGGCCAGAATCCTCACTCGCATACCCACTGTTCTGACTTCTGACCAATATGCGAAATTCACCATGAGTTATTGAAGGCGCATATTGGAAGCTTTGAAACAGCGGACACTCGTTTGAATGGCAAGATCTCTCGAATGCACGGCCTTTGAAATTAATTCGGACGGATATTTGAAAATGAAATGCTTGAATATTATTAAAAATAAATTCACCTTTGGCCTGTTCGGAATGATTATTGCTCCGTCAAATCGGAATAGAACGCGCTGAATGAAATTCCATTACATGAATTTTCGCTTCCGAGGGAATCAAGTTTGAATATGCGAAGCACGTCAGGTGCGTATGTATTTATCTCTTTGATGATGCCACGGCTAAAAGCCGTGCAAGCGATTTTCATAGCTGTTTCGTTCCTGTGATTTCATTGGGTACCTATTTCAGAAATTGTTAAGAATGTTGCCGATTATTTGACAATGTTCCATCAGCCATGTTTCTTGTTCTTATACTACATAAGTTTTCCCATTTGAGCAACTATTTAAGTAGTACTAATAACTGAGAACCAAGACTGGGATAGTAAGTCTCATACAAACCGGGTTACTCCAACGCCAATATTTGAAGGTGCAAGTAAGCGTGAGATAACGGAGACACATAAGACTTACTTCGAACGCGCGGAATTTCTCAATTTTCCACTGTGCAAAGTTTCCTCTGTGCCAAGAGTCTATTCCGCAGTTTTAATCTATTTTTCTATAACTGCTTCCCTCCTTTTTAGCCGCGCCGCGGATTAAACCCCACTAACTGTGCGCCAGCGAATAAAACTTGCATTAGTGTCTCGAGCGTAAAAATCCCCCGTTGCTGAGGAGGAATCCCAAGAGGGCACGGTTTAGAACTGCGTTGCAATAATGTAGAGTGGAGCACGGGCAACTAGGACGAGCAAGTGGAGGTTGTGAAGCCGAGGACCGTAGAATGTCATCAAGTTACGGACACCTTAACTCACGAGACATACGATGAAACCACCGTTCTCTATTTTAACAAGTTGTTACCAGGATTACCCGATAACGTACAGACCGTTACAGGGAGACGAACGATAGGGGCTGGTTGTCTCTGGAAACTGGCTTTAAGCCACCTTGCACTTCGATCGATTTTTCTGTCGCCTACACCCAACGCAACACCGCTATACGTGCTTTCAAAGCGTCTGGCTTCAATCGACGTTTCTATTGCATTTTTTGACAAAGGAATAATTTTCCCACGCTGTTGCTTTTTGCTCAGTGGAATCCATTGGCGATTATCGTCAATATATTTTACAATAATAATAACGTAAGAAAGCGTCGTTGTTATACAGATGTATTGTGTAATAAATAATACGCGAAAAGGAAATGGGTAATGATGCAAGAGTTTAATAAAAATGAGAAGAAGCGAATATGAGGAGATTAATATTACATAGTGTGTGAATGGCAAGGTGCAGCGAGTAATATACTCAGTGTAAAAATAATTTAATTGCCTCTGCTTTGGTCCCTCTTAAATAATAGAGTTAAGCTGGCAGTTCGTGGATTTTCAAAAAAATACTGAAGGAATATCACAGAATTTTAATTTAAACTACATACGCAGTCATACGATGATAAACGAGATTCATTTGATATTTGCAACACATTCAAATTTCAAAGTCGTTAAGCAATTTAATAGCCTCCATTTAAAATGGAAAGTGTATGATTAAATGAAAACTGACTCGACAGTATTAAACTGTCCATAGCTGTTTAAATGAGATTTACAAAACTGAGTTCTGTGTCATTTAAAAAATCCTTGTCAAACAGTTTTTCTGTAATCTGCCCACAGATGAATGAAAATTTGGGGTACAATTAAGGGAAAAGGGGATGAGAATGAGTGTGCCTGCAAATCTAAATTCCTAAGGACGTTAAAAATTGAAGATCGTGGTTTCGGGGAAGAAAGAAGACCGGATTAGAAATTTCAGCGAAAAAAATCACGGGTTTAGAACCTCACTGGGACAAGATCTCCCGTGCACTTCATAAGATGCAGCGACTGGATTAAAAGCTGCTCGTAAAGTGGAGCCAGTCGTAATTCTACTCGTCTTGCGTCTCCAGAATGACCGGCAGAAGGGAGCAGTACGATAACGGGTCTCGGAATAACGACGCCAGGAGCGACATCCTTTCTAATGTTGTAATAAAATTGCTAGACAGAAAACTGCATTCTTTTTATTCATTCTTAGCTTCTTAGCTTAAAAATTAATTAAATCTTAATTTCCGTGGTTTGTTTAGCCTTTCATTACACAGTGTTACTGAATAACAAACTAAAAAACAGTTTGTAATGCTTGATTAAAGTTATTATTTACTCATTCAGTATATCTGATGATATACCATTGAACCTAATATTGAGTGTAAAAAAATATAATATAATGAAAAAGGAATGTCTCATGGTCTATGTAAAATTCAACACTCAAAATATTTAGAGATATGAACAGCGAATTTTTACGAAATTGAAGGTGCTATGGAAAGGCTAAAGGAATAATAAATAGAATTCATGTTATTATTTAATAAGATTTTTCATTTCTCCTAAATTTCTCCCAGTGGCGCAATTCTTGCCTGGAGTTCAAAGTCAGACAGAGATTGACTGTTTCTGGTGTTTTTTAAAAAGTTTTATTGCCAGAAAGAGAAGCTGGTATGAGCACAGCGTACAGGTGTGGGTTCTCTCCTAATTGTAAGTGTTCCTAATGGCCTAGCACCTATCGAGGACGCCACCTTCGTCGTCCCAAATTTATGACACACCATGCATTACTATATAGGTGCTTTGCAATGTCTTTTCCGTTTTTTGTCCCATGGATCCCTCCCGCCATTCCAAAATTCCGATAGAAATATAGAAAAATTTTGCAACTGCCCTAGATTCATTCTAGAATTAATATTATCTTCCCTAGTGAAAATAGAACTCTTTTGTTTGAATTAATTGACAGTTAATTACAATTGTTTGTTAGTAGAAAATAATTAAATCAGTAATTTTCATCCTTCTTTTCCGTTATTTAGTACAGCGCGCAACAATGCATCATGGCGCGCAAGTAATTCTTCTTTCTTAAAAGATCACTGAGTTTCAGAACGAAAGTAATTACATTTCACCAGACTACTTTCTAGTTATTACAGTAATTATTACGGCTAACAACTATGCTGTAATTTCTTCGCTATTCTATTAAGCCTGCTACAAATATGTTTGAGCAGCTTCAAGTTTCGTGGGACGCTCAGTGAAGAACGCCTCGCGTAGAAAAAGCCTTGGCAGGCGCATACGAAGTATTGCACGACACCTTTTAAAAACAAAGGACAGTTGTAATCCGTAAGAAGGGTATTCCTGGAGGACACCACTTTAATCCGAACACCGCAAGAAACACGTTGACGCGGTGAACGCCTGTCTCAATCTCCACGACAGATTACTACGCTATACTTTCCCACTGATGTCCGCTTCCCTGGAATTAAATTTACTATCTTTTTATGCCCCGTCTCTCTACCTTACCCGCGTTCAATCGTCTCCCTTTAAACATCAAAGGGGCAAGCACTTGTCGTTAAAAGTCACAAACAACGCTCCTTGGAAACATCGGAGGCAGAAACAGTAACAAACAAAGTAAAACCAATCATGCGCTTCAACTGCGAACGAAATTATTTCCTCTTTTGAAAACACAAATTGAAGCTTTTCAAACTTTCCTTTCTCAAGAAATTGACGACGTTTGATATCGGTGTTGTGCGCCTATTCGCGATTGGCAATTTGTTCTACACTGATTGGTGCAATATATAATTAGTTTATAAATTCTACTATGTTGCTCGTTTGCAAATTGCTTGGAAAGTTATTAGTCCTTATGCAGCTTTTATTAGCTCGATCAAAGGCTTTGACTACTCAAAGGAAATGAGCAACTATCTCCACCCTGCTCTTTCAGTAGCTTGATGCTTCATTTTGCGTATTTGCTACTGTGGAGGGTGACCAGAGGAGGGTAAATAGTGATATGAAAGCATTCGAAGAGCATATCTGGATACTAATAGACTACAAAAAAAAAAACTGTTTGTACCCAACAAAGTAACGTGACGTAAATGGGACACAAATCGAGAAACGTAACGAGAGCATACAGTGTAGGTAACAGGTGTTCGATTACTAATGGACATTATTTCGATGGATGAATTTGCAGGCCAAAATATGAAGAAGGTATTGAATACCAGGGAAAAAATTATTTTTTACATATTAGTACTTTTTCATATTTTTGAAGTCAGTTATAATTTCTTTTAAATTTTTTAGTTATTTAAGTTATATAACTACATTTATGTAAACAAATATCGATAGGCCTACACAAAGAGCTACTCGCAAAAAAAAGAATCGTTTGTTAGAAACGGAAAATTCCAAAAATAAGGGTGGTACCAAAATAATTAATTTTGGAACCAAAGGGTGGAGGACCATGGAACATTTAGACGAAGAAATCATCGATTTCAAATAGTACGGTAAAATTTACACCCGATATGGTCGCAATCTGCACATTAAAAAAACATATCCGCGCTGCCTAGACTGTTTCTATCTCCTCCTTCGTCTGCGGATCTTCCCGGCCGGCATCGATATTGTCACCGGAATTTATAGATTTCCAGGTCAATACGCGGTGACAGGAAGTACGTGCAATAAGAGGAATAGTCCCAGCGGCACATCTCTCTGGAAATCATTGGATCCGCGGAGCGTCGCCCCGCGATTGCTTGGCGTCGACAGACAAGCGCGGAGCTCGATAATCGCAGGCTGAATTAATTCCTGATTTTCTGGGCCGACTGGAAAACTGGGTCACGTCCATCGCGATCGAAACCACACTCCGTTGATCGACGGGGGTTCACAAAGCGAACAACAAGCTGGTTTATTTCATCCTTCGCAGGTGAGTTCGCAAAGTTTCGATCTCCCACCTCCAATTAATTTCGAAGCTATTAAGGTGAATTAATGACTAACCCTCGATTGGAGTTCTTAATGACACCAGGCTGGTGCTATCATTTATGCACACAGTCGCAGCCGGTTGGAAGAACGTGTTTTCCCCTCATTATATTTGACACGGAGATAATAGAATATAAAAAAATTAAGACCGACTTAAAAAGAAAAATAAAAATGCGCTAAAAAGTAAACCATAACTTTGCTCCTTATTTAATCTACGACTCTCAACTTTTTTATGTCGGCGCCTCAATATTTGCACTGTGTAAATTAGTTGCAAAATAAAATACTTCTTTTTAAATATTAAATTCGTAATATAAAAATTAGGGGCAGCTGAAAAATTTGAGAGGCCTCATAATAATGTGCCTGTATAAATGCAGTACAATATTCAATATCTTCTTCATATTTTGGCCTACAAATTCCCCACTCCTCGGCGTGTAACTGAAATGATAAACAAGTGAAAAGCAGTCATAGTTTTAGCTAATTTACAATACGTTTCGGCGATGGGTGTCCTTCCGCCCAGTCTTACTACTGCTTCTCCTAGTTCCCTGATGTAAATTCGCTGTATTCGCGGTACAATTTGGTTGATTAAATTCTACCTGATCTCTGACTTGTTTCCTAAGTTGTCCGACCGAATCTGGGTTCAATATACAAACTTCCGAGGACTTTTGCTCGCTCCGCACACGAATACAACTTGCTCTTCCACTATGGCGTAGAACCACGTTTTCTGAACATTAATTTCAGGTAACTTATGAGATTCAACCAATAACTAGGCGAAACACTAATTCGGTCAAAGATTTCTCATAGGTCGTGGCAGATCGCAGAGTCCTGCATCAACAAATGGGTTCTACTAAAAAGGGATTAATTAGGGTTATTTCTTAATTTTTCTGTTTGTTCTGGTTCCAAAATATTCTAGTTTTGATGAAATATTTTGAACAGCTACGCCGGCAGCATGACAAAGGTGCAGTAATCTTAATTGACAATCAATATCGTTGTTCCGTCGTTGGATAAGTCAACCTCGAGCTGTGGACAAATTAACCTTACACGTCTACCAAGTTAATTTCTAAATTTTTAACGAGTAGATCCCAAACTGGCCATAGTATTAGTTGTCAGTTAAATAAATAGTGATCCCGTAGTTGTGAATATTCTAGTGAATTCTTGCAATCTCCTACACGATTAAAATTTCTTGTCACTTTTGACAATGTATAAACGAAATAATCACATTTCATAGGTTCTTACTTGTTCAAAGAGCGATCAAAAGGGACATATATCTGCAAGATCATATTTTTTTAGGGCAAAAGTCTAGACCCTTTGCTCCATCCAGGCAAAGTTCATCTTAAGAGGAAGTCCAAAGCTAACATTTACTGTTGGTCCGGTCTGAAAAGTGTCCTTCATCAGTGTTCGTCAACAAGCATTCTTTCTATAAGAAGCCTTCCCCAGCATTTGTTTTCTATCGATATCGGCTTCTTCGGCTAACAGGGAGATAGTTTGTTTAACTGCAGCAGAGACCTTACCTATGTTCAAGAGAACATTCAGGACTACAACTGTTGATTCTTCGAGGAAGTTTACAGATAAGTACATAAAAGAGTTTTCACATCATTCATCCTACTTGTTCCATAATAACTTGTCAAGAAAGTTAAAGTTGAATTATCGGCAAAATTAACTTAAAGTTCATACACTCATATCAAAGAATACCTAAACAGGAGCATAACAATTTTCAATGCTATTGGATAAATGCCGAAATACAAAGAAAATAAATGTTCTGAAAAATGTCATAGAAGGAGGTTTGATGTTTTGAAAGAATAGAACTTTGAACGTGTAAAATTTTTTACAAATGTATATAACACGTATGGTGGCACACATTCCTAGCACAAATTATGCCTAACGCAAATTGCACCTGTCTATAGTTGCTGATTCAAGAGTAATTATTAGGTCGGGCGTCGTGCAACTCGATTACACGACGAAATACAGATGTCAATACAATTTCCCCAGCTTACGAATCTCACGAATAATCAGCAATGCATTCCAACTGTCTGATCCCACAATTTCTTCGCAATAAATAGTGATTTTCAACACTGAATTTAATGAACATAATTATTTGAAGTCCAGTCCACGATTGTAATAAAATTATTTTGATGCACTTCCTCAATTTAGATCAGAGAGAAACAAGGAGGAATGATGTTAAAAGTTTATTTCACTTCTTCCAATTTGTAATGTCCACTTCTCATTGACATATGGAGGAATCGGCACTTATTGCTATGTTATCGATACCTGATCGATATTTCTCAGCGAATTCTCAATTTTCGGGGACGTACGATGGACGCGAAATGAAAAATCCCAAATGCATCGTAGGTACTAAAGCGTGACTGCTGAAATTTAATGTAGCGAATCCGAATAACGACGTTCGGAAACGATTATCCGCTTTAAGCTACGATTTCTGCGAGGCAACGCTGTTTCATCGTTGCGCCGACGAAACTCATTAACTACCAATCACGGCCAAAATGAGTTAAATAGTTGGACAGCATGGCAGGGCGCCCGCCTTTCATCCCATGCACGGTTCATTTACTACAATTTACGATGAAATTCACATAAACAGCGACGAATAATGAATCCTCGAGCACTGGGGCTAATTCTTCTACAGTTAGCAACCTAAATGTGCATCATTATCTGCAACGCATAGTTTGTTGCCTAACATAATTTCTACCTGATTTCATAAGTTCACGAAATCTCAAAGTTTTACCTTACATTGTCAGAGGATTATGTTTCAAGGAGGCCTTAACAATTTTGACGTTTTCTCTGACTGGGTAATAGGACAGTAGATAATGTAAACCTTTGGCATAGGTTATTTATAATTTGGGGTATTTCATTATTTTTCTTTCTAACAAGAATTGAGAATATTGCCCCTAAGATCTACTTTTGAATTAACACAATTTCATATTTAGCTAGATTCGTGATACATATTTGAATCACCTACGCAACATCTTCCTTCGTTTTTAGTCCACCGTCTGGATTTGTGAAAAACTATAAAGTAAATCAGGATATACAAGCTAACAGAATTATACAAAAATCCATTATCCTAGTGAATCTCATAAATCATCTGACACCAATCTTAATCACCCGCCCAATTCATTCGTTCCAGTGTCTTCGAAAGTAACACCCTGAAGTGCTACCAGTCGACGTTACCTAATCCTGCCGTCACATTGAAAAACTTCGTGAAACGTTTCGTACAAACTCACCGGCGGGGAGCACATCGATCGTGCCGATGGACGTCGGAAGAAAGAACATTTCTCACCTAGTTATCAGCCCTCGAACACCAACAGGCAACAGTTGTGAACAGTGGGGCGGGAACTTTTATTGAGTATATATCCTCTTGTATGTGGCTTTTAGGTGGCTCCGTCGATCGATGAAAACGATATTATCGGGTGGACGCTGAAGGATTTTGTAGTTTTAAGTTCCGACCACTCCACTAGGGTCTACTGTAGTGGCTCGACCGCGACGTCTGCTAAAGATCGCCCGTGAAATGGCAGCCTTATCGACAGAGACCACTCATACGGTTCGAGTGCAGGATATTCGGGATCCACTTGGAAAGCCTCGACACGGTAAAGCTAGATGCGCGTCGAGAACACGCTTATGTTCATTTCTGTTTGCCCGCTTCGTGACGTAAAACCGAATTTGCTGCGTGCTTCTGAGTTTACAGGGGATATTGTTGTGGCTCGTGATTGGTGTTTCGGGTACATTCGTTGGGGCAGTAACAATGTTGGTTTCAAAAATGGGAACAGATAAAATTGTGTGAATATATTTGAAGCAGCAGTTAGCATGCAAGTACATATGTATAAGCATTTTACTAGCTACATTAAAAATTTTCAAATGTTTGAAATTTTTCAAATATGATGTTAAGCGAATGCAACACAAGATTCGTTTCCTGCAGGATTTTAGAAAATAATGTAAGATGAAGAATGTTGTAAAGTACTGTTTTAAATTTAGGTACATGATTATTAGTTTGCTTGGGACTGTTATATTATCAGTGGTCCCTTTTTCTGAATCTGTTTCTTCTTACACTTACAACAAATATTCAGCTACTGCCTCAATGTCTCTCAATAGTTTACAATTTTTTTCCGCAGGAACGACAAAAGAATATCGATAGGAAAAATAAAGAAATTGCTTTCAGAAGGATTATACCTCTTTACTTTTAAAAGAGAATGAAAAGATCGCGATTACTAAAAGTTCTTTTTAAATTAACATAAAATTCCTCGCATTGCAATTTTTCTTACCTAGCATATTCTGTATCGACTTATTATATTACTAAATAATGGTTGCACAAATGGAAAAACTCCAGAAGTCGAATGAATCTGCCAACTTTTATAAATAAAAGTCATTTATCGAACTTTTAACACTTAAAGCATTTCATTTCTGTTTTAAGTTAACTTTGTTCATTAATACTTTAACTCTGCTGTAAGAGTGCAGTTTTAGTAGTTATTTTATGTTTGATTCATAAATGTTCTGGAGAACCATATACTTCTGAACAAATATCCAAGGGTAAAATATAAAAGTTGGGAATACATTTTTAATTAGTAATATTTAAGGAATTGGAAGCAATATAAAATATAGAAGGGTATAAAATATTGAAAGTTTCAACTTCAGATCTATCTACATATGTAATAAAAATTTCAGTCAACACACTGCACTTTATAACAGTTGTTTCGGAACAGAAATGATAATAGTCATAAAATTTCAGTTACTTCATAATTACTTGAAAATTTTAATAGTTTCATTCGGCCCTTGATAAATTCTTATGAGTTATAGCATATCTCGCGTGAAAAGGTCCCTCGAATGGATCGCGAAATTTCTGTGCGAATTTAGCGGCGACACAATGGTAGGTTGAATCTCTTGAACGTAAGAGACAATCTTCCGAGAACCAGCGAGGTGTCCAGTACCCCAGGTGTTTTATCTCCGGTTCTACTAGCACTGAATAGAAACGACGTGAACCTGCAGCTTCTTTCGAGCAAAGTGTCAGCGTGCACAGCTGACACGTCGACATGATGTAACAGTAAATAATAGAGTTCGGTAATACCGATTCATTCGAGATTCAAAGTGTGCACGAGGAGAACGGGGCACTTGGAACAGTTGTTGTATATAAAATGAGAAAAAATTGGATGAAGCGAATATTAGGAGATTAAAACAAGCTTATATTCGTCTGACTATAGTTATGGCAGTGGTGCACTAGCTACAATCTCTTGAATAAAGTTAAGAAGTGATACATGAAGATCGAGAATTCGGACAAATCTGATAATGAACGTGGAAGCATTAATTTCCTGAAATATGGAAATTGGGAAACACTCTAATAATACTATCTGGGACATGAATTACTATTTGAACGCCATCTGCAATACATTCTTCCTCCCATTTTATAATTGATCACATGATCAACTAAAAACTATGGTTAGCCATAACTGATATGATATATGATATGAAAATATTTTTAAATAAATTGCAATCCTAAGTTGGTTAAGTTAGTGTTGAATGGTCGATAGTAAGTGATTAAAAAGAATAGACACTTGCTATATTTCATACCGTTTCATAAAAACCAAACTATTATACAAGATGCAGATAAATACTTTTCATGGTTTTGTGGGGAATGTTTTTATCAGTTTGCATCAGTTTCAGATGTTCTATGTGTGCAACTACTTGTAAATACAATAGTTCTTCTGCCGCTCTGGGCAAAAATGATTTTTGCCGACCTTTATATTTATTTATAAATATGTTATATAATTATAAATATAAATATGCATTACCCACTTCTTTACCACTTTTTCAAAAAGTTTTACTTCTGTATTGGTTTTTATTGATCTTAATTTTCTCTTTCTACTAATTTTGCAACCCCTAAATTTACCGCTCTGGGCAGTTGCCCTGCTTGCACTCCCCTAGATCGGACCCTGCACGGCAGATATTTGAATTCGATAGTTAAATTTGATCAACTTGTTCCTCTGACACGGGCGGTCTTCCAGAATATTTATCTTTACACAGATATCCCGTGTTCTGAAATTTGTTGTTCCAATTGCAGGTGGATTGTCTTGCCAGTGACGTTGTACCGTATTGGTAAAAAATCCCGCTGCACCACAGTAACGAAGTTTGTTTTCGCTAGGGTTTTCAACTCAAATACTCCCAAACTTGACTATCCGACAAATAATTGAATTACCCGAGTATTAAATTTCTCGGGAAATTAAACCGAGCCCGTCGGTAAATTCGAAGATTCTGTAACGCAAAAGCTTGCCCTTGCTTTCGTACCAAAAATACATACGAAAGTACCAACATTATATTTCGCGTACTAAAACTAAATTGTATGTTTTTAGTTTGGCGTACAACTTGTCAAAGGATGTCGGTATGAATTGTCACATATGACATATCGGAATTGCACACTGGGCTAAAAAATATCGTTCTGACTATTATATGTTGGTGTGTAACATCAATGAAAGAGTTTCAAAACGACTTTTATTTTTTAAACGATTTTATTCAGCTTTTATTAAACGATTTAGCTTCAATCCTCTGTTTGTATGCATGTGTGTTGGGTGTATGCTGGTTTGGTTCAAATCTAGAAACACAATTTTAACTCGCTTCCAACTATCCAATAGACACACAACTCTGCAGGCGTATGATAATTTGGGTGACAATACACAGTTATGAGAAAAAACCTTTGAGGTTTAAAAAATTGCTGAGTCATCAATAAATATAACTCATACCTACATATCCAAACGACATGAAATCAGCATATAACCACAAATTAAAAATTAGACACTAAAAAGTAAAGAATAAAAAATATTTTTAAAAATCCAAGTTAAACGATTTTATTTATATTGCATTAAAAACTAAAAAATAATTCTTTTCTTGTACTACAATTTCGATGGTATTTTTTTACTTGAAATAATCTTCTGTATTAAAGTGATTCATATCCTGTTATGAAATATCCTGCCCCACGATTTTATTTACAGTGAAAAAACACCATCGAAATTGTGTTACAAGAAAAGAATTATTTTTTTAGTTTTTAGTGCATTTTAAATAAAAACGTTCAATTTCTGTTTCGGGAAACACTGTTACAAAAATTCGCAGCCGAGTGAGTACCAAGGCATTGAATGCCCTAGTCTTTTCAAAATATAATTTTATGAAACAAAATTCAAACCAAAATATTCAAAAGCGCAATAATTTTTTTAATTTTTCTCTATTTTTGTGCGATTTGAATTGTTTTGTTTTTATTTTGCTTTCATGTGTTCAGAATAAATAAATTGTTTTTGTTAAAAATATGAACTTTATTTAATCTCTTTTATGTACCTATTCAATTAAATTATTTGCACAAAAATAAAAATTATTCGAGTACTCGAATATTCGGGTAGTTAGAAAAGTTATACTCGACAATTTTCGGATAACATGGAATCTCTAGTTTTCGCTAATTCAATCACACAAAACTCCATATTGTATCGCTCTCTCTTTAACGATTTCGATTTTATAAAATATAGAAAGTGTCCATTGCTTTTAACCAATCCAAAACAAACAACATATCAACAAGTGATATCAACTCGAGTAAACTTTCACAAAACTCAGTAACCAATGCTCATCTAATACCTTTAATTTTCCACTCCAATGTTCCAAGAAAGCATTGAAATTTGTTCTTTTGCGTTTCATACGCTATCTCACAGTCTTACATGCGCAACACAGGATAACGCATTTCAGCGTAAAACTTTAAAACTCTATCATAAACTTCGAAATTCGAAGGGTTCGAAGTGCGCTATTGATTTATCGTCATTTTCGTGGATCCATGGGATTTAAGAGGAAAAAATCTGCTGATCCTGTGTCTTCGACCAAGTGACCAGAAGGAAAGGACGACCTACTTAAATCCTCGGAGGTGCAACGCGAACACCAAGATTGGCAAAAAGCTGCTGCCTCGATATTCTTCACTCGCTCAGACTGGTCATAAGGCCTTAGAATTTCTTACAGACACACCTTTGAATTGAATGATTCGTTTTTAATTTAAATATTTCAATGAGTCCGTTTTTTTGGAAGACACGATAAAAGTATTAAACGAGGCAATGAGAGTAGCAACGGACTAATCCACATTGAAAATTTTTTTTTCCTACTTTATTAGTAGAGCCTATTGGAATACATTATTACTACTAATTCAATTTCGAAAAAAATGTGGGTTATTCCGTTATTACTCTCACTGCCTCAAATAACTACAGTCTAACTAGTTGATCTGTTCTGCATACATATTTACATACTTGAACTGTTGAATGCCGTAGGTACAAACATATTTTCATCTCTAAATTATGATTTTAAGTTGAGCAATAATTTTGAATCTTCCAATTATTCATTTCAGTAAATTTCAGAGCTTAAGTCTCGATGGATAACGAGAAATTGATTTCAAGTATTTTGTTCACAATTGAAATACTATTTCTTACAAAGAAAATCAGTGTTCAACCTTCTGAATTACTCAATTCTTTCTACCAAAAATTCCTTAAAATTCTCACGCGGAACGTTAACAAAATTAACACCTCAAAAGTCCCCATCAATTGTTACCAAACTGTTCCACACATCAAAATCCCAAAACACTCGCCTAAAACAAATGAAGAATTCCATCGCACATCCCGATTTACTAAAACAACATCCAACCAAGCCCAACTAAATAAATACATGTAAACGTGATTTACGTTACGCAATTCGCCTTCACTACACACTATGAAAAATGATCTGGCCGTTTCATTCGAGCATCAACCACACCGAATGGCCAAGAAAATACGAGCCTTCCGCACGGATTGCCAGTTTTACATTCGCCCGTTATCAGGCTCGATTTATGGGTCGATAACAATACAAAACTCTCGTCGATTCGGAGAGCGCCGTCACTAGGAAGAGAGACTTCCTGCGCGCGCAAACTTGCATCGTTTTCTTCCTTCCGCGATATTTATCGCGGCGATAAATTCGATTCTGAGTCATCTGCACGCTCCGGCCGGAGCGTGCAATAAACTCGGGCCAACGGCGTGCAGCGTTGCTACGCATTGGATTTCCAGGATTTGTGAAAATCATACAGTCAGTGTTTCTCGAGTCGTCCCTCACGCCGACTGTTCTCCAACTCATTAGACCTAATCCACAGCTAATCCAAACATGCCCGGGTACCGCGCAGCACTGTCAATAACGTGATCCGTCAATGAGGCCCGGCCCCGATCGATAATCAGAAGCTTCCCTTCCTCCCGATCGCACGGTTATGATACATACGCCGATGATGGACACGCCGCGGTGGTCGAGATCCGCTGCGCAAGCGACGTGCAACGGAAAAGTGCAACGGTGGCAGCATATCAGGGGATGGTGGATGCCCCGGCGAGCAACAGGGAAACTTCCCACCCCTTAGCTTCACTTGTTAGTCGGACCCGCTGAACTTGTCCCACGACTCGGAAGTTTTCGCTGGGGCGGAGGAATCACGGTGAAATCGCAGATAGGGACGAGAAGGATACCAACGATCGAAAAATCAAGTGGAATGAGATTTGAGGGGGATGAAGGTTATTTAAATTGAAATTATGCGCGTGGTTCGAGGGACGTGCACTCGTTAAGAGCAAAGTGCTGAGCGAAATAATTTTTTATGTTTGGAAATCGAGTTTGCTGATACAACTGAACTTCTGCAGTTTGTAAATGAGGTTTGAAAAAGGTTAGATAATTATACTTTCGTTGGCAGAGTGTGTTTTGTGAAATTTCACGTTAAAATGCTCATGCTGCAAGAAAGTCGAATATTTTTTTAAACATTAGATATTTTATGTGGAGGAAATATTATTTTAGCGTTGTACGTACAGAATGTTTGATGGGGGTGTATAAAATAATTCGAGGGAAATTAAATATTTGTTTGTGTTCTATGAGGTAGTTACTTTCTTAGTTATTTTTTAACGTGGTAATAGATTTGTATCGTGTTTCGATTAAACTGATATAATGTTCAATTACTGTTTTACCTGCTCCGCTCACAGAGTTATGTAAGTAGTACACATCAACGTAACGCGAAACGGTAATAATGGGTCTTCGATTTTCATCCCTTTCTTTGCACGCGTCTCTGCTCGTTAAATGGCAGAATAATTTCCACTGAGGAATTACCTCAGGCAACTTCATTTACATTCACTTCGATTCCATAAATCCTTTTACACGTTTGAAGGAGCAAATTGAATATTAATGTCAATATGAATATTAATATCGATTCCTTCCAGTAACATATAAATTTCAATGTCTGTAACTCGGTGATAATCTTTTTAGGACGTCAATTAAAGCCAAGAAGAGCCTATTAAAATCTCAAATGAAACCATGGTATATAATTTACTGAAAGTTATATAACTTCGCTTGGTTGTAATTATTAATATTCACAGTTAACGCTACGTTAGTACGTATTAGAAGTAGTTTAGTCAATTGTTAAATTGCACAATGTTGTCTCGTTAATTATTAAAATATCGACGAATCAATTACTCGCGTAACTTAATCGTTCTGGAAATCTTTCTTTCATGTTTCCTTCGAGATGAATATTCTCAATTGAGGGATACTACGGCTTTAATAAAGTCACCCTACAACAGGTGATGTAATACCACTTCTACAACAATTGCATTGTATACAGGACAACCATTGTGATGGTCTCGCATTCATAAACATTTGAAACTGTTTTTACTCGCAACTCGTGTTAACAAATTGTAGTAAAATGTTATGAATGCGTTTAATTCGTGCCGTTCTGCAGTTCTTAATAAAAAAGGACTCGTGATTTATACGAAAAAAGAGAATAAATATACCACAATGCCTGTACAAAATCACAAATACAGTAAAAAATTGGAATTTCACGAAATATTATTATTATTAATAATTGCTGCTCTACTACTCAACTCAGAACGATGTTTATGAATTATCTACCGCCATGCAATTCTCACTTGTATGATTTTTTTTATTCAAGCACGAATATGTGGAACGTAATAATTATACCTACTTACAACAATTTTTTAATATGTTTTAAATGACCGAAAAATAAGAAACAGGCGTCTTTTTATTTTGGACAGTTTGCATGTTTACGGGGTGAAACCACCCCACAAATTTCATAAGAATAAGTGGTGCCTACATCCGATTGCTTTGATTTTTGGATATATATTTTTTTATATGAAGTTTTACTCAACACAATTATGTGTGGTTTCGCGCCCTAAACATGCAAACAGGCCAAAATAAAATGACACCTGTTTGTCATATTTCGGCCCTCTAAAACATATCCAAAAACCAAACCAATGATCACCTGCAAATCTTATGAGCCTTAGGGATGGTTTTACCCTCTAAATATGAAAACGGGCCGCTATAAACCGAACAAATATCTAATTTTTCATCATCGAGTAATCAATTACTATTACACTCCCATCTACAAAATGTCCTACTGTACTTCTCACACATTTACTAATTAATGCCTCAGCCAAAACAGACTCCTAATTAACAATTCCATTCCTAAATAAACCACAGAACTGGAAATCTAAAGTTCCCACGGAATAGCGGAGTAAAAAACATTATGCATATAAGAATTCATCGAAGCAGCTGCGCATTTTCTTCCCCAGTTTTCATGCTGCACAAACGTGGCCCCGTTCGTGCAAGCGATGGTCAAGCCCAGGAAAAATATTTTCCCGAAATTCTACCTTCCATCTTCCCGCATTCATCCTTCAGTGCGAATAAAATACCGCCCCGGAGCTAAGAGTTAGATTAACATTTTGCTCTTCACCGAAATGAAAATCCCAAAAAGCTTTGCCGCGGAATTGGGCGCCATCGAAACAATATCCATTCGAACTTGTCGATGGCAGTGCCCCTGACATCGTTGCCGTAAAAAATTCCCGCCAATTAATCCGCCTGGGCGCTACGCTTTTTTCCGTGGCCGTTGCAGCCAGGAAACGAATATTCGGTCAGATGAAATGTAATACGGGCCGGTACGCGAGCACCCTCGACACTGGACGATTTCACGTACCGCTCGGCCGCATTTCCGTTTTCAAGCTGGCATCTATAGTTAGACTGTTTTGGAAAGGAATAGCTGTGGAGTGGGCGTTACGCTAGCCAACTCCTGTGGTATTTTATTTTTCTTATATTTCCTTCTCTCCAATAGAATGGAAAGTCTAAATGTATGTATGCGACGCATACGTATTACGTACCACCATTTCTCACAGAAGTGTTTTTTGTAATTTTAACCCTTCGTTGACTCTCTGGGTTTGAGCCACCCATAAGCTGATTTTGACTCTCCGAACCTTTTATATGCAAAATAAATACCTTTTTCTCAAAGCCGACTTACAAACTATTTTTTTTTCCAAAAATATTATATCCGAACATCAACTCTGTAGATTTGCAGCTTTTAATATTGACATTTGTAAAAGTTACAATTTTTTAAAGATTTTCTTCGTTTCTTCTCGACATGTGGTAATCTAGAATTATTTTACAAGAGCTGTAATGCAATTTCAATAAAATAATTATTGGAATACATTTTAGAGACCTTGAAATTGATCTATGATTTTTTTCATAATAATTGGATTCTTTGGATGAAAATGGCACTCGTTCAAAAATTGTGTCAAAAATATTGTTTCATTCAAGTCACCGACGTCGCGTCAATGTAGACATTTTTGAATAAAAAAAATCACTGTATTCGTCAAATAATCTAAAGTTGAATTAACTTTTATTTGATCCGTTATTTAAATAATTTTGTATGTAGTTGATTCCCAACTCTTCTTAATTCTTATGAAAATCTATGTTAACTTTTAAGTATCATTAAGTATTATTAATAAATTTTTGGCAGATAAAAAGGTTCACTATCCCAGCCCAAAGTTCTCGCAGGAAAGAAGTCGACTCAACATCAAAGAGAATTTGAACTTAAACTTGAATAAGTCTGAAAATATCCTGAATGTCATCTACTTTTTCAAAGAGATAAATTTGCTTGATCTCTTGTAATGGAGCTAGCTCTATGTATGGGCGAATAATTTTGTAAATAAATCTTCAGGTGTGATCGTTGGGCGGATCTTAAAATAAACTCACGCAATCAAAAAATCGGTGCATGATATTTCCGATGGTTTTCTCGTAAAAATTATTTTGTATTTTTCAAATTAGATAGATCACGAACTATACGAGACATGAACGTAGGTCTATGATAATTTATAATTTCCTAATTCTTCGAGTCCACAAAGTGATTGCTGTAAAGTGATCAATTCAACTGTATCTAATCTTAGATGTATCTATAAATGGGTTCATGATTTCTCATGTGACACTCTGTGTACAGAAGAAAGTTTCTTCAAGAAACTCGAGGGCCCTGATGCTCCGAATTTGAATTCCCGTCTCATCAATACAGCGTATTTTCAAAATAATTTTCTTCTACTAGGTAATCTAGTAAATTCCAAAAAAAATACATTGCCTACCCAGTGATATTTAAAAATGACATTTGCTTAACTACCAAGGTCACCAATATGCTTTGAAATTCAGTAAATGAAGTATGCTTAAGCTAGGCAAGATCACCATCGATGTTACATCCCATCAAAAGTTTCCTTATCTTTATCAGGTTTTGACTAGCATGTCGGACAAGTCAGGATTTGAAAATGATCATGTTCAATGGTAATCGGTCCTCCCAGTGCAGCGTTAAACGCGCACGACAGCTCCCCTCATGAAACACGGATGTCAGTATACGTATTTCCAGGACACCTGCTTTTATCTCTCGAGATATAAAACGCGGAAAGACGAGCGAGAAAAGCCACGCGGACCCATATCTCGCCCCACGCTATGTTTTCTACAAAAATGAAAACGTTACAAAATGGCGTTCCAATGGCGCGGGAATACGTTATTGGATTCGAACAGGCGAATACCTGAAGGCTGCAATTTCCCGCCCTCAAACACGAGTCGTCAGAATATCTCGCGCAGAATTGTTTAAAGTTAATGGAACCCTCCGGTCAAAAGGCTGGAAAAAAGTGATTTTTATGAATTTTTTACAATACAGTTACCGTTTGGGCGTCTATATTTGGCAGCGCTGCACTAAGCGCCACCTATAAAATGCATTAAGACAAAACAAACATTTTTTTTGTGCCCTAACGAGTGTGTTAATAAAACCGTAAAATATTGTTTATGGTACTGTATAACCTATTTTCGAGCGTTTTGGTCGGAGGGTCGTCTTAAAGCAGTTTGCAAATCTTGGACAAAGAGGAAGGAAGGAAATGTATGTTGCGGCAGAAGCGCCATTATGTGCGTTATTTTTATCCGTGGCTACGGCATAGTAATTATAAACTCGCAGGTAGTTACGGGGAGTTTAATTTTGCCGGAATTATTACCGCCAAAATTTACTACTTTACCGTCGAATAATTTACGCCCAACTTGCGATAATTCGCGACACTCGCTGCTCCCATATTATGTGTGCATTCGGCGTATGTCATAAAGTTTTGATCGATCATTCAAAGTTAATGCCACTACTTAGTGATGGTGTATAGTAGTGTGCTATTTCAGTATCAAAACGCCGAAGTTCTCTTTCTTGCGTGGGATATTGCAGTAACTCACAATATCAGACTAACTTGTTAGTCCGAAATTATGATGCAAATATTGCAAAAACTACAATATAAATTTGTAGTCTTGCTTTGACTAGCAAAGTTGAAGAAAAGAAAAATGTATAGGTAATCTATGATATTTAATATTCATTAGCTTTATACTTAATTATTATTCATAAGATTGATATTATTTATGTTATTATACTTTGGACATGTAAAAGTTTGAATCTTAAGTAAATCCTAAAATCCTCAACTACTTTTCATAACATAAATTGATTATAAATATTTCTCAATGTTGAGGTTACAGAAGTCAAGTGAACTGAAATCGATATTTTAATAATTTATATTTTAGTAATGTCCGAAATAGCTTTATACTTTTTATTTGAAATTCTCCTAAGCTTGATGGGTAAACTTTTGTTTCTCAATATGTAGAGCGAAAGTTATATTTGAAAGTGAAACTTCTGGAAGCAGATTTTACAGTGAGAAATATTTCTTCAACACAGCAAGTACACCATATAACGAGGTGCAACTTTCTTGGAAAAGTTCACACTTCGGAAGTGGCTCGATAATTTATTGGCAATATATTTCTCGTTACAGATAGCATCGTTTCATTCTACGATCGTTTATATTACTTTCACAAAAGCTAACTCAAGAAAAATATCGTAAAGAATTTTTGCAGTAAATCATTAATTTATATCTTACTTGTGGATCGATAGCGAGAGTTTAGTGCCCTGCCCCCATAATCCAATAATAAAACGCGATAACAAATTCCGTACTAAAGTCCGATATACGCGTGACCAAGTTTTATAGCTAACTTAATGTCAGCCACTTGACAGCTCCATAAATGATTGCAGTTTAAATTTCCGAAGTACAATTCATCACAGTAGGTATTCATAGAAGACTCGTTCTTTAACGAGTAGTTTCTTTAACCTACTTTTTTAATTAGATTCAGCTCCATTGAGACGGGAATAAATTTCAAATTCCACTATCGGCTTTCACACGAGAGTATTACCTATACATTTATTTTTAAAATCGGTTTTATTTCAGCGGTGCAGTGATTCGTAGAATATTTAACAAATCGCTTTATTTAATTATCGAAAATTTCTGACGCGTTTCGAATTAAGTTGTTTCACACAAATATACGATTCCTTGTGTATATAAGTACATTTGTATGTTTGTAATTGAGGAGCCCAGTGGAAAACAGGCACACGCCACCGTTTTATAATTTTAGAGGAAAGCAAGTTGAAATTGCAATTATTTTAAACGTTACTTGAATGAAAGGGTAAATTACAACTACTGTCAAATTCTATCTGATAAATCATTTTCATAGGAAATGCGGTACGAAATTGTAATTATATTAAACGGTACTTGAATTAGATGGTAAATGACAACAATTATCAAATTTTAGCTGAAAAATTAATTTTATCAGGTCACTTGTCCCCGGGGAGTTGAGTGGCATGGGACCATTTTCCACTACGCATTTGTTTGTTCTCGGTGTGAAGAAAATTTAATATGATTCTGCTCGGTGAAACTTATATGTTATTTCGTAATAATCCTTTTGAAAGGTGCTTTGAATGTAGATATCCTGATAATATGAATATGATATCCTTTCTATGGAAAAACCTTTTATTAATGCAATTCAATTGAGAAGCTTTTATTAAAAAGTAGATATTTAATTGAAAATTAAACGCAACTGCCATCTGTTCTTTTCATTCATTGCAAAATGGTATTAATGTTTTTTTCCCCGGTGATATTCCTACTTATTCCGCTCCGAAATACCTGTCCTAAATGATCATTTCTGGAAATTGAATCCGGTATTTCTGATAATCATGATATATGTCTGTTATGGAATTACGAAAAATCTCCTGCCATTTTATCCGCGAATTTTCGTGTGAAAACGCACCACGGTAACTGCAGTGACACAACGCATTTATGCATCTCCGGCGAAATCCAATCTGCACGCGGATCTTGCAAAATCCGCGTAAACACGTATTTTCTATATTACCGATTAATAAAACAGAGCGCGCGTTTCGCGTTGCGCGCCGGCGATCAAATAAAATCCGGAATGGGACAATATAACGTCAACGATCGGAGATTAGCTGAAGCGTTTCAAATTGATATTTCGTATTACGAAACGGGCGTGTATAAATACGGGAATTTTGGAATATCAATCTCTTAGAAAATCTGCGCAGCCAACATCCAATGATAAATTTAATGTCTCGTTAGTTTCAAATGAATATTTAGGGGCGAGCACTATTTAACATAAGTGATTTTTATTATTCTGTTATTTGTATTATACAGTTTAAGGGTGATTAGTTAGTTATAACAGAAAATCGGAAAATAGCCGGATTTTCAAAGGTCAATTTCATCCCCTTAGGGTGAATTTGTAACTATATTTTTAATTTAATTTCATAATGTTTTTAATTTTTTAATTTCCGGGTTGGGGATCATCCCCTCTCGCTCACCCGCAGTGGCGTTCTTCGCGAAAACCACAGAAGAAGTGGAGGGGGTAGCGATGAACTTATTTCGAGTCAGACACGCAGTTCTTCTGTCGAGACACTACCGTACATGTAATTAAATCTAGTATTAGATCCGCCAGTTGTACAATAAAGTAATTCACATGTTGCGCAGGGCAAATCGCTGCAGTATGCTAGGTCTCCTCTATAATAAGCGTATATCGCAAGCTTGTTAAATCGACGAGGAGTGTGCGTGAACACTGAGGGCGCAGGCTACAAACGCAGCTTCGCCCCCAGCGTTCGGGACTTTATCTGATCAGTTGGTCGAACCGTTTTCATCGTCGCAATGCGATTGCTTTATTAATTATTCCAAGGGAAATTTGTGTCACGAGGATCGCGGCTGGCACGATTACCCGCCCGCGGGCCGTAATTTGTTTCTCTACCTCCTGACAGGGAACCATACAATTGCATCGTGTAACTGTCATTCCGTATCTTCCAATTCGATGATGTCCAACAAATAGCGCGCGCCGTCCATTGATCTGCCTGTCCAGAAGCCGTCGGAACAGTTTATTTCGACGCTCGCCGCGCTTGACATTAATCGGTAATAATCAGTGACATCTATTTGATAATGTATCGGAACGACCCTCGGTCGGTGCAAACAAGGCGTTTCATCCGGGATTGATTATCATTCGCGTGATTTTCGAGTTCGTTGCTACTTATTTAGGCAGCTGATTGAACAGTGTCATGAGGATAATTATGCACGATGACAGTGGTAATTATGTATTAAATCTCAGTGATTATGAAAACCGTACTTTCTGTTAATGGAAACTTTTAGTCATTAAAAGTTATTAAAAAAATTTGTTATCGACCGGATTTATTAATATAATATGATTTCGGCGCGAGGTTCGGTCACTTAAAACACACACGATTGAAAAAGTCATTTTGCAATGATTCAATTGATCTATAAACTTTAGATTTCCAATGACTCAGTCATCTTCCAACCGACTCGAGCGTCGGACGTTAGTTTTCGAACGTGTCGACTTACTAAATTCAATAGTTCACGCAGTATTCATTTATGTATATTAAATCTTTCCTTGATAAGACCTTTTCTTTTCTAAATGAAGACCGAAACGTAGGAAATCTAAAGTTTATAGATCAATTGAATCATTGCAAAATGACTTTTTCAATCGTGTGTGTTTTAAGTGACCGAACCTCGCGCCGAAATCATATTATATAAACTTTTAGTCATATTATTAATAGTTTTATATATCCATATTTTTTTAAATTTTTAAGTATGTCCTGGAAATATGTATTTGAAGGGTAAGGGGGAAAGCGGAAATGACTCTTTTTCGTGGTTTTGAGATATATAGCACATTCTCTTGCTGGCAATTGCGACTAGAGCTTTCGAATCACAAAGGATTATAAAATTCAAAAACTGGAAATGTTCACTCTGCAGTGGATCAAAACACGGAATGTCCCCATTCTTTGCCTAAGCATAAGCTTCATGCCTCTGTCGTCAAGATAAAACAAGAAATTATTTAAGAAAATTACATAAGAAAATTAAATTCACAAAACCTTACTTCCTTACTGATGGACTAAAGTATGAAAACTTAATTTTCTCCATAAAGCTATTTTGTGACATTCTCTGTTTTTCTCCTTGCTCTTTATTTGTATTATACTTCTATTAGACCTTCTATTATTTCTTAAATGTATAATTCCGTCTTATGTTACAGGTTTTCGGGTATATTAACTTTTTGTGAATTTTCAATATATATTGAAGGTTACTTTGTCATTATTGTTTTAGTTCGGAAGAAAAATGGATTAATAGGACTTAGTGTAGATTCTCGTATATTGAATACAAAAATTGGTAAGTTAAATATATTTTTCACTTTAGTCGTTGGTTTTAAGAAAACATTGAATATTTATATGTTTTGTGACAAAGTGGAAGATGAGACGAGGCAGGTGCAAACCATATTATTTCATTCAAGTCACTGACGTCGCGTCAAAGTAGACATTCGTGCTGAGAAAACGTTTAAGTATAGGGTGAATGTACCAGTAAATGAACACGTTCCAGTGAATGCACATTTTTTATTAAAATGAGTAAAGGAAGTTGTTAAAGTAAGCAACTAATTAATTAGAGACCAAGCAATTTTTGCAGCACGGGGAATCAATCGCGTTGCAAACATAATTTTATAATAGTGTTCATTCAGTAGTCTTAAGTATTCATTTACTGGTGCGTTTACTCTAGCTGGTTATTATAAAACTGCACATCGATAGATATTGAATATTGAACTCTGCAACTGAAATTTCAATGTTTTTTGACCGCACTACATTCTAAATTCAAAACTCTTTGCTGAACTCTAGTTTTGCTGCCGTGAATTACAACTTGAAATTTTAATCAAAGTCTGAATTGCATTTCAATATGGGCGATGAATAACTTCGAATATCAAAAGCATCAACTCTTAATGCAGCTTACCTACATATACCTTCGTTGAATAATATATTATTTGCTTTTTACTACCTCTATGCCACAATAAATAAAACTATGCAGTTATTTATACGAATTCTTAAAGCACTTGTCTACATTGTTACAACTTTCTACTACCCATCTAAATAATTCGATTAAATTTCATTCAAATACAGACCATCAATATCCAAAAATTTAAAAAAAAAAAACGAGCTGTCTCGAAACTATTCATTACTAGCTTTACTACCCGGAGTCGCCCTAAATTTAGATTCTGATTTTCTATAAAAAAATTTTTTATTTATTTATTTTTTGTGAAAATAGCCGCATTCATCTGGATTAGCTAGGCATAATGAGCTGGGACACATTTCGTGATCCCAGAGGTTACCTTTCGAAAGTTTTAGGCAACACACAAATACTCTCCGCTTTATATATTAAGTTATATTAATAAATAATCTACTCGACATATGTATTCATTATCAGGTTCATAGTTAGTATAAGAACTATTATAATCACACTTTGACAAAAATATCCCTTTTAAAGGTTACAAAATTACATTTAAAACTGGAAACTCAACTGTAACATATGCCCGCCATATTGAAACTTCCCTGTCTCTGTAGCACCCTCTCCATTACCATCTATCCTACTACCAAACGAAGCAGAAGTAATATCGACTAAGTGAATGAGTTCCACTTCCGGCTTTGAAATTCAAAACCCGTAGTTTCAACCCTTGTGTTCAGCGGATATTAGTTCACTTAACGCCCCCATACTTTTGCGCCAGTGATCGAGGCTACAGATTTTTCCAAAAGCAAACATTTGAACGCAGTGTTTGAAGCAACGCTATCACGGAAGAAGGGGGGAAAGGTGGGCCGGGATTATGCCATTGGTAGAATGAATCATCAGAGTGCGATGAATAAAAGGGTGAAATTTCCGTGCTCGGTGTTCCCGACGCGTCCCAGAAAGAAAAAAGACGGGAATATCCGGGCGGAGTCGTCGCCGCCCTGCCGTTGAAAAGGAACGAAAATCCTCGAGTGCTCTTCTGAATGTGTTAATGTAAAATTCCTTTCGTGTCGTGAAAGAAAATTACTTTTTCATCTCCCTTCGTTAAGGAAGGAAAAAAGGAGGCCGTTAAGAGAATATCCGCGAGCGCGCGTGCGCGCGTACGTCAGAAGTCTACCACGCAACCGAGACGGAAAAGTGACTTGCAGAAAAAGAAGGGAGAGAGGGGACGGGGAATTACCATAAGGAAATATGTACCGACGCTGTTTGAGCTTCTGATTTTCGGGACGGCCAGCACCGTATCGCCTCCTCTTCAACGAAAATTGGAAAATCCATTTACGCGTGGCCGCTGGGAAAAAGCTTCACAGCCCCATTTTTGTTTTCTACCCCCGTTTCTCTCTCTCATGCTTGAACTCAATTACATTACCATACATTCGACGCTGTATTATCGTTACGCAAGGCGATCCTTCATTCCGGAAACCGAGGTTTGTGGTAATTTTTGCAAAACACGAGGAAACTGGCGAACGAAAATTGTGCTGATTTGATTTCTCAAGATATGTGCCAGATGCTTCAGGATGCGAGTACAAATTGGATGAGGTGTGAGGTTTGTAAATGTTAGGTTTGGTTAAACAGTATTGTACTTTGATTCTTTGTACTCAAACAAATGAAGTTTGCAATAGTTTTTCGAAACATTGGCACACAATTACGAGTCACTCTGTATATAAATGGAATCCGTTACGTAATTTCTACATCTATTGAATATTTTATTATTTCGTATAATGAAGATACGATATTTGTTTATATTTTCACACGCCACGAAATCCCTGAACTTCTAATAGAAAAAAATCTATGCTCTTGGATGTCGCCCTCTAATAGAGTAATTTTAAAAATCGAACGTGACAAGGGACTCTGAATACGTTCCCGCGACATCGGAAATTATGGAAGGTTATATGCTTGGAATTGAAATCACCGGACGGGATACACACTTTTTCCCCGTGGAACATGTTATCCAAAGCAATACTTATTAATTTTTCGCTTTTAATGGAAAGTGAAACGAGCCGGCAAATTTTAATGAAAATCTGGAATAAAGTATCCACTCTCGAATTTAATGAAAGCTGCGAAACCGGGTTATTTACCATTCGGGGGGAAATGAAACGTGAAGGAAAGCTTGATGCGCTCATTTTTTATGCGCTATATACGATACCAGTGTTACACAAGTCGAGAACAAAATACTAAATTTGTTAATTCTTCGTCCGTTATTAATGCCCGAAATATAAGCTGCAAGCCATATAATTGGGTGATCTGAACGAACTTTAAACGAAAGTAATTTGAAATTTACTCGCTGCATACTACACAGGTACTTTTTTTACAGAATGTGTAACCACATGATATGTGGAACACATAAGAATGGGGGCAGTAGTGAAACGAAACGAAATTCGTAATATATGCACATTTTTGCTTTGTTTCCAAATTACAGCAATCTTTGTTTTTTTCCAGTATGTAATTGTTTTAATATGTTAAACTCGTGTAATAGATAATATTCAACCGCTAACTTCGCCAATTAATTGAACAATACATTCTATAAATACGAGTACCATATGCATGTATCCATAGGGCAAACAGATCAATGACAGAACGATTACAAGCTTGTATTGAATATAGGGCGGCCATGTTGAACGTATCTTGTGGAGATAACGTTGCAGATACATGTTGTTATGTATGTAGTACTAACAGGGGATGTTCGCTTGGTCGAACACTGATATTTTTGACACTATGCAGGTCTGTATAGAATCTCAATAGTAGTATTAGGAAGTTTTTCGGCTCTTCAGGGTGAAAGCACCCCTTTAAGGTTAATGTGTAATTTCCTACTTTTCTGTATAGGTATCTTGAAAATTGTAGTAGATATAAAAAGATTATTACAATGAAAACTTAACGACTTTTCATGCTCAATAAAACTGTGTAATGAAATTGTTTAAAATTTGGAATTTAAGTAGGAAAATATTCCCGAAACAATTCGATAGTGTTATACAGTATAAAAAAACATTAAAATTGCTTATAACAATTTTTTTATATCTACTACTGTTTTCAAAATATACTCGAAACTAGGAAATCACACGTTAATCTTTAAGGGTTGTTTTCACCCTCAAGAATCGAAAATGGGCACCAACGAAAAATTATCTGATACTTCTATTGAGGTCCTCTACAAACCTGCATAGATTCAACACAATTAGAATGTTCGGGTAAAGGAACTTCCCTTGTAAGTAAGGAAATTAATCAAAACTAGATATATGTTGATACGAACTTATTGTACTGTTTTTTAGTGTTGAATCGAGTCTTGAACATGTCTCATATATTATGTTACTCTTTGTGTAGAACTAAACATCACGTAAGGAAGATGTGGTTGGTTTGTAAAGATACTCAAAAAGTAGAAAATGCAGGATCTATTAATAGATAAAAGGCACCCGATTATCTCCTTTGGATTGGAAAGTGACACTCGTAGGACAATTTTTAAGTGGCTTTACAAGACGAAAATTGCGAATAGCTTCTTCCTTAGCTCTTCAGAGAACTATTTTCTAAAGAGGTTTTTTTATAACGATTTATGTATTTTAAATCCTTTGCATACTAGTATACGTTTCCGTTGATGAAAATACGAGTTTAGTCATGTATCACCGTTGAACTGAGATATTAATAATTTAATGAGAAAATTTTTGAAATGGAAAGTGAGCTTGACCTCCATGTTTCGAAAATAAAATAAATAAAATACTTCATGCCTATCCCTGAGTTTTTTTTAAGAGTTCGTAATGCCATCAAAGACGAGAAACTTTGCAGTACTGGATGAGTTAGATAACAATTGGTATCTATTTACTTACTCGGTGTATTTGTAGCTTAGAATTGGACATTCCCCGAAATAGGAGGTAAAATGTCGAACTAGTTCCTTACCTGTAACATAAAGAACAAAAAGTTGGGTATTAGAATATAATATTGTAAATAGTTATCAAGTTATTATAAAGAGCATTCATTAATTATTTCCGAATGTTAATTGCCAAATATTAATATATAAATTCTTTATATTTCAATATGTAGAGTGAATTAAAACAGTATAAAAGAAAATAATTACACTGTTTTAACATACGCGACATTATGTCACGTTATCTGTTACAATATACAGAAACAAAAACATCTACCTACATTTACATTATTCATGACAATGTGGAATACTCGCAGAAAAAAGTAACATTAAAGGGAGAAGAAATTCTGATCAATTTTTTTATCTTCTAAAAAGGAGAGCACTATTTTTCCGCACAATATTCTGTGCATCCAAGCCCAAGATAGAAAGCTTGCAAATTTCAAGTCTCTTGACTCGCTGTGTACAAAATTTACCTGACGCACATGTGTGCTGTAGAGCACTCAACCTACTTTTAAATATGTAGGTACCTTTTCTATCAAGTCTGTTTCACAAATAATACAACACAGCATAAATACTTAATTATATTTTTGCTACTTTAAATACTTCTACAACCAAATCGGAATTGAAAATATGAATTAAATGAAATTGAACTTATATTTCTAGACATTGTTCTCAAATGTTATCTTCTTTCGAAAAAAATTTGGAATCATTAAGAAAATATTATCTAACTAAGAATAGAGTTTTTGCAATCTTTGAGATTTCCATCTTGATACGGGGAAGAATAAAATCGAGAATTTTCTATCATTGCAAGAAACGTCTGCCTCATTTTTCCGGAGATTCGACTTCGAAAGTATCTCGTAATTAAAAGAGTTCGATACACTTCTTATGAAACTAATTTCCATCAGACGCACCTCGAATGCTTCAAGTTCAATTGGACGTCGTCGAACTTTTAATAACGCGGAAGCAATTAACGCGCGTCACGTTTTATTCGCCAGTTTGTTTGTAAGTCGAGAGCCCCCACTTCAACAACCACGGAAAACCGTCGCACAGCCGTTTATGCTTTAAACGCCGCTCCAATTCCGCGCTTTTCGATTTCGCGTGCCGATCCTCTTCGTCGCCTTACTCAGGAATTTCAAATTAATGCTAGCAATTTCAGGAGGCGCAAACATGATAGAATGTGTCTTCTGCATTTTCTAAATAAAGGACGAGGCATTTAAATGACCAACCCGAAACAATTGAAAATCGCGCATATCATGAGAATAAGATTTAAATCAAAATTACACATATAATCAATCATCCTAGAAAACCCGCGACCTTCAAGTAATATTACTAACAAATCGTCTATGTTAATAAGTACGAAGGAAAATTTGCATTAAATGAACAGTTGACAAGTTTCATTAAAGCCAACTCCCAAGTATCATTACAATACTCCCTTCATTCTCAACTAACAAAATACCTTAGCGCATCGCTTCGGGCACAAGAGATATTAAGGACTCCATGAAAACACACTTCGCTCCTTTTCACCACTCCCTAAGGGGTTGATTAGGGCAAAATCCTGGAATTGGTTTTACACATTTATGTGGGTAACCTTTCGAAGTAAGAACTGAGTTGATATCTAATCAGGCCAAAGAGATATGTTCCCACGGACTGTGAGATTTTACAGAATCCGTGGGAACACATTTCACCCCTTTCCCCTCCCTTAACGGTGGCTTAGGGCAAAATGCTGAATCTGCTTTTTAGGCATTTGTGTGGGTATCCTTTGTAAGTAAAAAACAAGTTGTTATCTAATCGAAGATATAAGGAGTCCGAGAAAACACATTTCACCCCTTTTTACCTCCTTCGGTTTGGAATTTAAAAAATCACTTTTTATCCACCACCTACGTCGCAACAGGAATATACCCTCCGAATTTCATGTTTCATGTTTCAATCAGTGACACGTATATGAACAGTGATATGTATATGAATCATTCATCGTCTTCACTAGGGTAATTCCGGGTGAGATGGCTCGATCACGTTTACGTTCTAGAACGTTGCAATTTTCAGTTGTTTTTAGTGGTATATTGCGCGTCGCAAATCAGGTAAGTTATGTGTAATGTAAAAATGAACTATTCTCGAAAATTTTCTACGTGTTCCTTAACCCTCCGTGGTCACACGGGGTGTATTGTACCCCAGCCAAGTTTCAACGCTTTAGAAAATTCGGTATCGCGTTTGTATACTTCTAACAATTGTTTGAAAAATACTGGGGTGTAGCGAACCCCGGTGTGACCAAAGTGTGATTCGGTGCAAAAATTTTGAAGTCTTTTTTTTAGTTCTTTGGATTCAGCAGATTTTATTAAATGTAAGTAAAAGTTTCTAAACCCTGCGATTTTTTAAAGGATTTATTCAGTGATATATATTATGTGTTATATATATATGTTATGTCTACGGAGTCAGATGCGCAAAGTTTTATTTTTTTTTTGTTTTCGACATAGTATTAATACAATACACCGTAAAACCCTGCTATAAAGGTTTTTTATTTTATTTCCAGCAAATAATTAACCATACTTATATGCCAATATTAGATTTCATTTCTGCTGAACATAGAACATTTCTTATCTCAGAATAAATACCTTTTTTCCACGCCCAGCACTAAACTATTTATTTTCCTGAAGTACGTGTCTTTGCCAACATTTCTGTAAATTTTCAGACCTTACTATTCAAATTTAAAAATTTGGTGAATTTAAACAGAAAAAATCGCTTCTTTTCACAACTATTTCTTTAAATGTAAATTTCATTTTGTCGAAACTTACATTTCTAGAAACAGACTATTAGAGCATGATTGTATGAGTATTACGAATGTAAAATTATCACTGAAAAGTTAAAATATTCAAAAATACGAAAATGGTAACTGAAAAATGACGCTGGGGTACAATGTACCCCTTGTGACCAACATGTGATTATAAGGAGTTGTGACCACGAAGGGTTAAATTATAATTTACTGACATTTTACGAAAAAGTAATGCCTTCTTTTGAATGCAGTGTTTTAATATAATGTTTAGAGGTTATATTCGTACAATTATTGAAAAAAAAACAAGCGAGTCAGCGCTCCTTCACTCTCAGGTTAGTTGGCCTATCATAAAATCATGCATAATAGCTAGTAAATGTTTTTGTAGAACCTGCCGACGGAATATAAACGAAGATGTAATCAGCATAGGAAGTTATGGACAAACGAGGTATTGTTGAAAGCCGTAGAAGCAGTCCAACTGTACATCGAAAAATTGAATGCCCGGGTGAGATGGCCTTTCGCATAGACTGCAATTTTATTTTATTTTTTTTTAAATGTATGATTATTTTTTTAATTCAATTTTGTATTATTTATGTATTTCCTTTCCGAAATATATTTTAGTCATTTATAAAACCACTAAATTTACGGTGTACTGATTGTTTTAAAAAAAGTGGGCCATCTCTCCCCGACTTACCCTATCTGAAGGTAAAGAAGTGACCAGTTTCAAGTCAATTTATAAGAAATTACCTCGTGTTCAGAATAAAAAGAAGTTACCAGGAGAAAAAGAACTCTCTTTTAGGAATAGTTCTTCCAAAACATAAATCACCCTTGTAAATCTAAATAAGCTGCAGATGTAAATAACGTCCCCACTTCCGCAGCCCTCGCCCCGTTGCTCGCGTTGCCGAATCCGCTTCAGAGTTATCGAATGGCACGAAGCAACGTCATATTCCGCAGCATCGCCGGTGCAATGTCTCGAGCGAAACCGACAACGTAATTATCGTGGAGTGATCAGCGCCAGTTAGCACCTTTGCGTTTAATGGCGCAATCTCGGCTGCCGGGGGCCGCTGAAAATACCGTTTTCGAGGGGCGCGCTCGACGCGTTCGCACGCGTAACCCTGCCGTTCTGGTGTCGCGATGTTAATGCTGCCTTGCGTGTATCACAATGACAATTAATAACGGCAACTAGACAAGTACCATTAAGCCTGAACGTTACGAGCTACCGCGTGCAACACCGAGTTCCCAAGTGCATCCACGAGTGCGTTGCCGTTATGGCCGGCCGTTCAACATCCGCCATGACCCCTTTTGCGTTCCAGCGACGCGCACGTCGCGGATCTTGCAAACGAGCCTCCTCGACGCGAGGTCGCCCCCCTTTTCCATCTTCACCGGCAGCCAGCGCACTCGTCCACGCCGGTGACGATTCATTTACCGCGATTTTTCCCACCCGTCTGAGTATCGTTATATTAATTTCACGAAGCGCGGGCTCTGTTTCCCAGGGGCACAGCCAATCGCGCGTTCAATTAACGAGCTCCTCTGAACGCTTACCAGCCAGGCGTCCTAACAGGTCTTCCGGTGTGAAACATGGTGATTACGATCGTTTCTTTCGAGAGCTCCATGACGGTTCGTTTACCGCATTCGTTTAGCGCATTCGTTGCTCTCGATTACGCAAATAACGTATAGAACCGTGGCGGCGTCACCGGCTTCTGGTAATCATGTTTTAATTGCGTACATACGTGCCATTCCTTCGGGGCTTCGTTGGCAATGAACAGGTCTGTTGAACGTTCCGCTGTGATTATTGGACTTTGTTAGCTGAATGTTTATGGTGAGAGTGATTTGGAGCGTCGAGTGGAAGTTGTATATTGTTGGCAATCGGAAGTGTTGGATTCCGGAGAGAAAGTGATATTTTTTCTGTGACATATTTTAATACTAATTGATTTTAGATACACGGTAGAGGGCCTAGGAAATTGCACCACCAGTAGTGATGGGACTGATAGCAATACTATTGATGATATTTAATCAATTCGATACCAAAGTACTCAATAGGAAATATCGATACGCATAGAAATGTTATGTACTTGGTATCAATCATCGATACCGATTCTTCTTCAACCGATACCATATCAATACTATGCCGAATCAAAATCGGTTTGATACTTTACGAAATTATCGATACTTATTTGATACTTACGAAATTATCGATATTTTGCATCTCAGTCTTTACGTATTTTTTCTTTTCTTCGTAAAGATATTGCAGGTATCGATGTTCTCGTATAGGTATCAAGTAGGTATCGATATTTTTGTGTAGGTATCAAACAGGTATCGATAGATTCTGATATGTTAGTATCAAAGAAGCATCGATTCCTTTTGATACATTTGACTTTGATATGTATCAATACCAGATTGAAATTTGTAGAAGGGTATCGATATGCATCGATACGGTTTCAGTCTCATCACTAACCACCAGTTCCCTTTTAGGGGTAACACCACTCTAGGATTTTCAAAAAATCGATGTTTTCTTTTTTTGCGTAAACGATACTTTAGGGCCATAAAAACAATATGTCGTTTGATTTATAGTGGAAAACAAATATTAAAAGGTTCAATTATCGATTTTGCCGCTGAGTGTTCATAAAATTTTAAACGCGTTTTTCTCGGAACCAGTTTTTTCAAACTGGGAGGACAGATTTCTCCGAGACTATTGTATGGATCGATTTGAAATTTTTACACTAGCTTTACATCAATATTCTCTTTGGAAGTACTTAGCCGTTTTTTGATTGAATGTAAACTTTTTTTTATAAACAGTTTAATGCTCATGTTTAGGGCAAAAAATCGATTCATTCCTTAAAAAGCGCACCACTTCCACAAAAACGTATTAAAAAAAACCCTAGGTACTTCCAAAGCCAATTGTATATAGATTATAATTTTTTTAGTTTTTGGTCCACGACTAAAACATGCCGAGAAATCCGTCCTCCCGTGGCGGTGTTTTAAAAAAAGCTGTTTTTGACGACGGGCTCTGTTGCCGCCATTATGTATGAAAATGACAATAAACCCTCTATTAAATAAACCCTCTGAAAAGAAATTCTATTCCGTTTGTCATACTCCCAAAATAAATTGTCAAATTTGGGTCTCTTTTTCTGTCTCTAGAGTGGTGTTACCCCTTAATGCAATTTGGTCATCTTGAGTGTGAAACATTTTTGTTGCAGTATTCTTACTTTATGTTGTTGCATAAATTTTTTTCATCACTTGATTCAGATTTTTATTTCTCTTTTCGATCAGAGTTGGTTTTTCATGAAATACTTCGGTTTTACGTCTTTATTAGTAATTGTAGTTTTTTCACTGGTAACGTAGTAGATATCGACGGAATTAATGAACGCACATATGCGTAATTTATCGAATTACCGGTAAAAATTAGAGGGTATTTATCGCGATTTACCGGTAAAACCTAAATAATCCCCAAGCATAACCAATATTGATATAGTAGGAACAGATGTTAAGACCTAATTTTAAAAAAACTACGCATGGAAGTCGAGTCGAAGGCACCTCCTAAGGGTAGCAATCACGGAGGTGTCTGATTGGTCTAAGGTTGGTACTAGGGCTGGGACTATTCGAATATTTTACAAGTATTTGAATGCTACGAATAAACTTCGAATATTTGAGTATTCGAATGTTATTATTCGAATACTGCTATATTCGAATAGTATGGTATGAAGTGGGTTAAAATTGGCTTACAAGATTTCACCATGACAAATGAATCTATATTCGAATAGTATTCGAATACTTGAATATTCGAATTATATTCGTCAAATAATTAAGTAACTGAAGTATTCGAATATTCGAATACCGAAAAATTCGACAACTATTCCCAGCCCTAGTTGGTACGCGAAAGCATATAAAAATGGCTGAAATGAACCCCTAAGACAAGTCAGTCAACGCCTCATACATGTACGTTGACCACAAATGCAATTGCATTGCATTTCTCATAGGTGCTCACCACATCAACCTGTTTCTATTCCAGTTCCAAAGGCCAAAATTCCCGCGACAGCTCACGGCTATAAATATGCTCGAAGTTTTTTTTTGCAAATACATCCCTAAATTAATTCAGACCGGTGTAAATAGCCAGTACTTCCTTAGGTAACGCCAACCCCGCCATAAGAGCCCTGATAAAGACAGATTGGTGCCCAGCCACAGAGGTACGAACATCGAGGAATTTAATTTAAAAAAGAAACCCACGTCAGTCAACGTCGAGTCCCTAATGAATACGGTCTACCTGACCTGGTGCATCCAGACGATCCGTACAGGAACACCGCGGCCAGCGCAGCCCGACTCTTTACGACCCTCGACCGCCTACGACCGAACGTCCAGACCCAGCGTACAGGACACGGTCAAGCGATACCTACCGTGCCGGGAGTATAGTAGCTATTCCGCGCACCTCTCGATATGTGTACGTTCGCTACTGCCCGCGGCCTGTGTGCACACATGCACATAGACTTTTGTGAATAAATAAACCAGTGGCGTGTACAAACTTTTGGTGTTTCCTCCGCCCGCGTTTCAAGCCGTGTTTGGTCAGCTGAAACCGGAACACTCGCCCAACGTAAATCCCTTACATTGAAGAAACGTTTCCCTTTTACGAATGCTCCCATCAGTCTCGAAATATTCTGTCCAACCGAATTTTCCGTTCAGCTTCGTTAGCGGGAAATTGTCCGTCAGGGCGAATCGAGAGGTAGGCACATATCCGCTAATACAATACGAATTCAACGATGTAACAAAAGAGCCCTCGTTAATTAATACATTATCCATGAACGCGGCGGTAATAACGAGACGGAAGACTGTTTCGTTTGCGGCCATTGAGCCGTCACGAATCTAACGATGACAGCGGATAATATCCCGTTACCCTGATATGTGAACTTGATACTTTAATTAACGAAATATATCCGCGGTAATAAAATCGACGATAATTACCTGGGTATTACCGCGGGGACGCGTGCACACAAAAGAACTTGCGTGAAACTGTCTATTTCGCGCCTTTTTTCCAGCGACGGATTTAACAAGGGGCAGATGGGGCCCCGCCCCAGAATCCGAACAAAATTATGATTTTATTTAAACATTACTTTTTTTTTATTTAAGATTCGGTCACAATACAAAGTTTATTTTATTTATTTAAAAATAAAATAAAGTATCATCGCTGTTTGTCAATTATTTATAAAAAAATCCGACGTTTCGGTTCTTGATTTGAACCCTCCTCAAGGAAAGTGAGATTAATTTTATACTATTGCGTTAGCTGATGAAAATTCTGTCGCAGTTTTAAATCGAGCAAACGATACGCGAGTCGGTTGGAAAAAGACTGAAGTAAACAGCGGACAAAACAGACGTAACTAGAGGTGAACACGACCTGTGGCCAAAGAAGCCGTTGACAGTTTCAAATTATCAAACCCCGGAATTTTTAAATCTGTGCTATCACGGCAAAAACCAAATTCAAGCTCATGTGGTCAAAATTTTCTTTTTTTAAAATCATCTCATAGGTGTAATAGAGCCAATGACAATACATACCAATTCAAGATATGTAAAAAATAGAGTGATATGCGGAGTTCAATAGACAAACACATCATAACTCATTACTTCTTAAGTAATGTTGCGTAATATTCTTGTATTTTAGGTGTTTCATACCTAAGATTCACGCTAGGTTGTTTAATCATATGTAGTGTCTCTAAAAGAATCCTCAGGTTCAAATTAGTTTTTTTCTCAACTATTTTGGCATTGTTAAAGTCAAACCTGTGATTATTACTTTTTTTACTACAAATAATTTTCATACCACACGCGAATAAATTTATTTGTAATTCTGTTATATACGGGATGCCCGAGAACGTTTGCCACCTGGGCCTTTTTCCTTAAATCCGCCCCTGTTTTATTATGTCTTCTTTTTACACTTGTCAATGAATAGAGTGTAGTCATACAGATCTAGACAAACCTGCAAGAATATAGGATGTTGAGACAGACGCAATTTTTGGTATTGTTCCTTGTATTATTCATTCTGAAATGTAGAATAATCAGTTTGAGGAAAGTGACTGTTCCCACTATACGAACGATCATGTTTTCCTATTAACCCTTCTTGGTCACACCTTCTTATAATCACAAATTGGTCACACGGGGTTCATTGTACCCCAGCAACATTTTTTCAGTTCCCATTTTCGTATTTTTGAATCTTTTAACTTTTCAGTGATAATTGTACATTCGTAATACTTATACAATCATGGCCTAATAATCTTTTTCTAGAAATGTAAATTTTTATATGATAAAATTTGTAATTGAAAATGAGCGATTTTCCATGGTTGTGGGAAAAACCCGATTTTTAAATTTTTTTTTTATTTTCTTTTTTGCGATGAGTCCCCTTTGAAAGACGTAAAGGTGCGAAATTTCAAATCGAAAATTGCTCTTGGGGTACAATACACCCCGTGTAACCACGAAGGGTTAATTTGGATATTGCAGATTCTACTGTCATTGAGGACTTTGCAGCAAGAGGTTTGGAATTCCATTTTTTACATTTTTTTGAGTTATGACGTGTAATATAAGTAAACAAATTCTACACCGTTTGGCGCACGTTTCATGCAAATCCGATAATAAATGCGCGATTTATTGCAAATTTTGAACCTGCACCCATTACTGTTCTGTGCAATTTTTGGACAGTTGCAGATTTGAAAAGTTCGCCAAAAATAGAAATAAAAACTTATCCACTCAATAACTACTTCTTATTGTGTGCAAGTATAGAGTTTTCAGTTAGCGTTCTCTTTTTAATAATTTTATAATCATTTTTTTCTAATTTATTCGAAGTTGGTATCATATATACAAGTAGGTACTTTAATAAAGTTTAGTAAAGGTAGAGACTTTAATTAGGTAGTACTTTAGTAAAGGTAGTGACTTTAATAAAGTTTTGTGCACGAAACATTTGTGATTATTTTCATGTTCAAACTACCAGTCGTGCGGAAAGGCCTTAACGCTCGACTGGCAGTGGCAGAATGAGCAGTTAATCCTTTCCCAGAGTGTCAAACTCAGGCAAAGTTCGCGGATTATACAGTAAACACAACGATTGTCGGCTAACACAGTTGATATTTGCGATTAATTAATATACACTAATGTTCAACAAGTGCAAAGTTCAACACGTAGTAGGAAGCTCGGCAGTTTCGAATAATGTGACGTCCTTTGTTTGTGTATGGCGAATGCTCGCGTATGTACATAGTTCTAGATTCATAAGCCCAAGTAATCCTCAAGTATAGAATGATTCTGGGCTTTATAACTAATCTATCGCTGACGAATCGAAGTGACAATCGCAGATTTTTATCCGACTTTGGTAGAAAGTAGTTTTTACAAAAATATGTCGCACGTACTTTTTCTTCCCTGCTGACATTCATTTCGAAGGGGTGAAAACAGCCCTCAAAGTCGAGGGTGAGAAACAGAAACGTGGTTGTTCCAATATCTTGGAAACCACTGGTGTTAGAAGAGCGGTGGAAATGGCTCCAAAAAAATTCCGCTTTTTATATATTATTAATGATAAAAAATACGTTCCAAATATTTTTGTAAGAACTATTTTCAACCAAAGCCGCATCAAAATCGACGATTGTCACTTCGATATGTTCCCTCGTAAGTATTCGTTCTAGTTTTTCACCCAAGCTGTTACTCACGACTGAATCTGCGTAGAACTGAAACGTGTCAGTGTGTCTATGGGAAGTTTTCAGGAGGTGTACTAAATTTGCATATATTTCATACAATCTGCTGCCTGTAGCCTGCAGGTATGCAATGCAGAGACGCAGCACGCGTTCTTAATTGTGAGACATCCGCCTTCTCCAAGTTCCATTCTGAATCTACATTTCTGGTGGTCATTAAAAATTCTGAAATACTCGTAAGGAGGAAGGTAATCTTACAGCTCGTAAATTTGTGCTGCGCAGATTGAAGAGTTATACGAAGCTTTTCTAATTCTGTTTACAGTTCACAGTTTTCTTTTTTTGGGAACTACTTTGTGAGAATGTGGTGGCTTCAAATATGATCAGGTAGGATTTTATGGTGAACGATTAAAGGAGAATAAAAAGTTATTATTCGAACCTAAATGAGCACGCACAGCTTTTGTGTTAAACGTGTGAAAATTAAATGACAGAATTTTATCCACCGCATGGAGAAATATTTGCCTGCCTGGATCAATGGCAACGTGTTCACGCATATTCTGTTGCTCAAATGTTTAGGGCGAACTAGGCACTGTTAAAATAGGCCTGAATAATAAATCACTGTTGCAGTAATGATTTAATGGCTGTTAGGGCGGTGATCAATCAGTCACGCCACGAATACACTGTTGCCATGAATTAGAAATTCTATTGTTCACACGGGAAACAATTAATATGACAAGGATACATCGGTGTCCCAGTACCAGGAAATCCATGTACAGCGGTTAATTTTTTAATTTCCGCCAGATTAAGATGACTGCTGAATTCAAAATACATATGTAACAGTTTCCCAAAATTGATTGATCTAAATGTGAATAATCATACTTCCAATTTCCCACACGGTATAATCCAAGTATAAATCGATCAAAGCACAAAATTACTAGCAGGCAACCCTTCGCTTCATTTTACACACATTCTTTATTAACAACAAACCTATAATGCAACAAATAAATTGGGTAAGAAAATTCACTAGTTTGCTTCAATAGCGATATAAACACAATGACCGAATCTAACGTACCCCGAAAAGGAAATATCGGAAATCTAATTTCTCCTACTGAATACCTACTACAAACTATTGTTATTGCATGGACAGAACTCAGCCCCCATGTTGATATATCGTTTCCCGCTCCACGGTACCCTGTACACTGTACAATTGCTTTTTTCCTCACCAAACGATGTTTATCACCGTGGTGCATAAATTTCACGTTTCATGGGGCGCGTAACTCCAATAAAAATACCGCGATTCGTTCGATGTTGACCGAGCCCGCGCTTGAATCTAAATTCTCATCCACTTTCTAGCGGAGCGTTCGACGGACTTTTAAGCCGCGCGTTTCAATCGGAAACAAATTACAGTTCGTGCGAAAGGGCTCGTTCATCCGCGCGGCATACGAGGCGCGCGCACCAACGCGCCTCTTCGTGGCGAGCGGCCCTCTTCGGCCTCGGCGCCCCCCCCCCCCACCCCCTCCCTTCCCACCGTATATTGACAAAATTTTTCCCTTGACACGTTCCGCGAGCCGAGGCTTCGTTTCCAGCCGGCCGCGATTTCGATTCGCGCCTCGGTTCGTTAAATCCGCATCTCCCCTGTATGTTTGTAGTTTGCCCTTTTATCCCGATCGGTTCACGGCGCATGTGGGTTCGCCTTTATGCGAGAGAGGGAGGATGCTGGTCGCCGTGCGATATAGGTCGCCGGATATAATCCAGATTTTTTTTAATACCTCGCCTTCCCTATCCAAACACTCGTACCCGCGGGCGAATAAAACAGGATTGTTTGGCACCTGCATTGGAAATATTCGGAACGATGGATATCCATTTATGCAGTTATTATCAGGTTCAGTGGCGCACCCTGAGGGGAGGGGGGAGAGGCAAGAGCTCTTGGACTCCTCACAGGAAAAGGAAAAAGGAGATTAATGCATCCACGATTGAAGTAGTTTAAGAACTTTGCGAAAAGAAAAGGAAACTGGACTTAAATAATATTTAAATAATGATATGTAAATATTATACTGAAGATATAATAAATATTTTGTAAATAGCGTATATGTCAATAATATTATTTGTCCTTTAAAATATATCCTTCGGTCGAGAGTGAGAGAACCCGAGAACGAGTGAGAGGAAACGAAATGAAAGAAGGAAAGCATGATACTTTGTCCCTCTGCTTCTTCACTGATACATTGTATGTAGGGTAAACGCACCAATAAATGAACACTTAAGGCTAATGAATGAACACTTTTATAAAATTATGTTTGCAGCGCGATTGATTCCACGTGTTGCCAAAATTGTTTGGATGTGAAGCAAGAAATTAGAAGAGGTCTCTAATTAACCAGTTGCTTATTTTAATAACTTATTTTACTCGTTTTAGTAAAAAATGTCCATTCACTGGTGCGTGTTCAGTTACTGGTACATCCACCCTAGTAGTGTCTGACGCGGGGGATTTAGACTACTGCCGGCTCGCAGTAGTATCAACTTAGCCAAGTCAGCCAAGGCAAGGTCAGTAGTATAAGTCACTCGCGTCAGACGCTTTTTACGCGTACATATTTTCAACAATTAATAATTCGCAAAGAAAGCCTGAAACGCAATTTTGCCATTCTTCATTTTCGTCTGAACACCCTGTATATGCCGTTGTTTTACTTCGTCCGGCGCGATGCAACAACGTATCGCATTTGTTTTACCGTATCGTATTTGGTGGAAGGGTGCATTGATAACAATGCAAGTTAAGTTTTTCACTATTATTGCATACTGTGGAATATTCGCTTTCAAGTTAGGATTGTAACTATCTTCTCTGGTATTATATTTTAACTTTTAGCTGGCAGTATATATTTGTGGGGTTCAGAGTCCTTCTTCTTGTGGCTTGGGTAAGGGAAACATGGTAGAGAATGATTTTACCATTTTTGATAAGGAACATGGTGGTTTAATTTAATTTTCGAGATTAGAGTCATGAAGATAACTGTACCTATTTATCGAAGTGCATGATACACCTTTACATACGCTAAGAATCGTGAACATCCCCCATCGGATGAGCACGTACGAGTGACTTACAGCGTGCACGAGGGGAGCTCTCAAGTCACTACGCCTTTTCTGCCCCCGTTTCTTTTTATCTCAGGATTGTACGCGCGCAAGATAAGTAAATTGAAATTCTTGCTAGGAATTCCAGGCGGAATAAATCCTTGGGGGGAGTACACCTTGACACGGATAACGGTGCGTCTGGATTTATACGTATTTTTCAACTGCAGCGCAGATAATTATTTTGAATAGAGGGCGCGTCCGACCATTCCTCTTCGAAACTCTTGGGAAGCTTAGTGCTTTGGTACCTTGGAGCCACTGAAACGGGCAAGCTGAATCTTTGCTGAGATTAATTACTTGGGATCATAAAGGAGTTCGAGGAATTTATATGAAATGCAGGATCATTGTTGACATAAAGCTATAGAAACGCAGGAGGTGGCTTCAGGCAGATGCAAGAAAGGCCTGAAAAATTTAGAAGAGTATAGTACTCTCACGAAAACGATCTTATTCTCAAGTTGCACTTTCATTTGAACCTCGTACAGAAAGTATAAAAATAAATTTGAATTTTCCCGGAATAAAATGGGGCACACTTTGAGAAATGCATGACTTGTGGTTAATTATTTTATCGATATTATTGAATCATTAAATTGTAAGGTTGATATTGGTACGCATTGTATCTGAGTACTTTTAGCCCATTTTTGTTGCTATATCCTGCTATAATCCTTCTAGCTTCTAAAAAACAAACTGAAGTAGTTTGGATTAATTTTAAAAATGTTATGCGGTTTTAAAAAGTGTCCGAATATTTACGTTACTCGCTGTATGTAATTTTCATATCTCTCTGCATAAATAGAACCTTTGAATAGCAAATGCGAGAATTTACCAGCAGCCCGCTTTTACATTTGTGGCATGCCCAAATAACCGAGTGCTCGAAAATAAATGATAAATACGCAGGCGTTTCGAAAGTCATTTACCAAAATGGAGGATTGTACGCATTAGCATCCCATTTTGTGGGCCACACAAAATTTCATCTGATTTCGAGTGCAGGAATATCTATGGTTCGGCTAATTCATTTGCCGAACTGCGTATTAGCAATTCCAGCATGTAGGTACAGGTATCGAGTATCCATATATGGAGAGGGCTGTCGTTATTTTCGCGCGTTAATTACACTCTGGCCATTCTAATAACCACGAATTACTTCGTTTCATGCATAGTGAAATATAGGCATGAATTACTAATATCGTTATGACGGTATATCCTGGCTGGAAAACAAGTTTAACATTTGAAGGTCAGAGGTTTACGGTTTCCTTTAAATAAATATTAACTGGAAGATTAAAATGGTAACTGACAGTGTCTAGTTGCGACTCAAATTTCAGAAATAGAAAAAATAAATTTTTTTTTGAATACTTATTAACCCTTACAAAGATACTCAAATATATTATATTTCACTCGAATTGTTTCCTAATTTTATTAACGAACCTTATAAATATTATGATGAAAATATAAAATGTAATTTAATATTGAATTTCACTAAAAAATTCCCTGCAATTTGATAGCAAGTTACGTACTGAATAATATTAAATATCATAAACTCAGAATAGAAAGTTCCTATCAAATTAATTCCGCCACGCATCGATTCGAAACTCGACAACATCCAGTTTCGTTTCGAATGACGGGAAATCAAATTTTTCGATCGAACGGACACTATTTCCCCGTGACAGTAACAAAGCTAAAAGCTCAAGCATCAACTGCAGAAATTGAATTTCGAACAGAGAACAGCGGCCCTGTGTGTATTTGTTAGGCTGATTGCAAAGATCAGGAAACGAACTCCAGGAAAACGTTCAGTTCTATCAATTGAACCGCTCGCAAATCGCGAGATCGAAATGCACAGGTAGATGGTATGCAAACTAAGGAACGATAGGTCAGCCTCCCATTGTAATCGTACAGCTCCAGTCCAATAAGGACAAAGAGTCGAACAACGAACACCGTTTTCCGAATTCTGTATGACCTGCATACGAGCAGACTCGCATCGGTTCAACGTGCTGAGCCCCAGATACAGAAACACATCGTAACACAAATGAGAAAAGGATGGAAGATTGCACCTCTAAAAACAAATCGACTTACGAGATTTTTTAATAAATCTTCCTCGTCAAAAAAAATATGAAAATTCTTGAAAATACATATGCATTTAAATACGAAGAAATAAAATAAAGATTTTCTATATAAATTCGTTATTTTTCCCCGAGTTCCTCGAATCGTTCACGAAATTGAACGGAATGCTTTACTCAATGTAGGGTAATTCCGGGAGACGCGGCCGGGCTGGAGAGTTGGTCGAGTTGCTATATTCAGACTCTACATCTTTGTATATGTAAAAATGTGTTAAGGTTCAGAACAATTAATTCTCTAGAAATCAACTGTTTCGACCAACTCTCCAGCCCGACCGCGTCTCCCGGAATTACCCTATCCCATACGTAGTACGGGAATTTGGATTAATCTATGCATTGGGAAAATCAAGCCAATTAATTTTGTCGTGATGCGATAATATTGAATAATTTACTACTATTTGGCCCAAAACATAGGTTCCCTGTTGTCGAATATATTCTTCTGTTTCGCGTAGCGAATTTACAAATCTGCTCTGTAAACTCACTGCTCAGCAGCTGGTACTGCCCGAGAATTTTCCTTTGAACCGCCCCTCCTCGTTGACACTTTCCTCAAATTGGGGAACTGATAATAATCGTCAGAGAGCAGATCAGGCGAATATGGAAGTCTCGGTTCGAAATGGGGTTCTCGCAATATGTTCTCGGCGGCCGTTGCCTTGCGATCTCCTTCGTCAGCTCTCCTTTCTCATTTCTATTTTTATTTGCCTCTTTGAAATATCTCATACGCGTAGTTTCAAACGAAAGTATATTCATTCATTTATGAACTATGAATTCTTAGTTTCGAGAAAGTATTAAAGTTACACCAACACTGTCCAATTATTTTTCATTACTGTCGCACATTTCACCCACGGACAATATTGTTAGTTTATTTACAGATTTTATTCAAAAAATGAAACACAGTGTGTTAATTTAAGAGAAAACGTATTCCTACATTTTTGACGCATTAATTTTAATCATGTTACAGATTCGTCACGTATTTTGGCAGAAAAAAATTTTTCGTACTTTTTATACAGTTTGAAATAGATTATGATACATACAACATTCCATGCTTCGTTGGTTCACCAATAAAGAAAATAGATTTCGGTTCTTATGACGTACCTACCAATCATTACTGTCAATGAACTCGTAAATTTTATTGAAACGGATCTCATCTAATTGCAGAAACCTTTTCCTTACATTTGTCGCAAATTTTAATGACAACGCTTTGTAGCATCACATCTGGAACTTTTCGCAGTGTACAGAAAGTTAGCGTAATATTTCATCAATTCAGGTACGGTAATTAGTTCTAACTCGCATCCGCGTTCACGTGTCAATATAAGTTAATCAGTGTTCAATTAAAATTCCCAATTCGATTTCACATTTTTAACTTCGCCCCCTGCAATCCCCAATTAAACAACGCATTGGCAATGCAAATCACAGTGTCTTGAATAACGACGAAATCAATTCCCAATTTACAGTAAAACGCCCGATTACCAGCTTCAACTGGATCGCGTGCTTGCGCTAGAAAATAGTCATCAATTCTATCCGCCGATGGCGCAAATAGTTTCGAATTTTCGACAAATTCGTCCACTCGAGCTGCTCCCTCCCCAACAGCAAATACCCCCCCGCATACACACTCGATCGACGCGAGCGAGCGGGACATGGCCAGCAAACGTGCAAATAAATCCTTAATCGCCACTCGTTGCTAATCGTAATCCGTGACATTTATCGCAAGGCAACGTCGCGGGCTGTGCTGGCGCGAGGAAACGCGACGTCTCTTGCTAATTCTGCCGTCAGGGGGGGGGGGTTGAGCGGCTTGACGCGGGGCTGGTGGGACGTTTCGAGAGGGAAATGTTGTGCCGGGCGAAGAAAAAACAAGCTGGAGAGCCGTTCCATTATTAAATCAAGGAAGGGGACGAAACGCGTTTCATTGTCCGGCTTAATTAATCTCCGCCTAGGAGGGATCGAATATAAAAGCGCTCCTCCTCGTGTCTCCGCGCGCCGCTCGCGCTGGATTCGCCGGCTCTCATCGGGGCGAGAAGTTACAGATAATCGACGTTTAACTCTATGAATTGTTATGGAACGTCATTGTCGGCTGCATAATCGCCTACCAGGGCGGAATAATTGTTCTGTGTACAAAGGGGCGCCCCGGGGGTATCGAGCGCAATAAACGCGAGCGGCCTCCGCTGCGACAGCAAAGTGGAATACTGTGTAAGGTGGCGGCGTATGAAAGATGGATTGAAATGGCGCGTGAGGAACGGGAAATGGCGCGGAGTAAAGTGGCTGGTCAGCTTGAGGTAATTCCGCGTGTACTCCGCCTGCCTCGTACCTCCTGACGTTCCACTCAAGCCTTCCTCTGTATTTCGATTAAATTCAACAACGATACACACGCGGGATATATCAAGAGCGTTATCAGCGAAACTTTTTTGCCGTCCAGCTGAAACTCGGATACTGCCGGCGCAGGTATAGGGGAGAGTCGTGCAGGACCGACCAAATCATTATGTTCTCGCTTCTTCTACCAGATATGAACGTTTTACTTGAATAAACAAATAAAAATCACAATTCTGTATAACCTATTTCGGGGTCATATCGTTTACTCCATTGCGCTTGATGTTATGCAGGGATCGAAAAAGTTCTCGGACCCTCGTTTTTTTTAAATTCTGCTAGAACTTATTTGTTTCGATTAAGAAAATATCTGTTGCTGTGGAAATTTTATTGAAACAAATGCTACCTTCAGGAACTTCGTTAAAAAGTGTTCTCATGGAACAGATATTTTAGAACATATATAATAAAAGTTCCATGGAAACAAGTTACATTAGAACATTTATTAAAAAAGTTTTTAAAAGATAAAGAAAAGTAGTCAACTATTAGGTACTAGTTTTATTTAACAATGTACTATAATATTCTTCGTGTGTTTATTTAATAAAGGGTATGAAAATCATAACATAAGTAATTAATGGTTTCATAAGAAGTATTGAACGGAAAATAGAGCTTGTCAAGAATAATACCTAAATAACACTTTTTTTAACTTACATGAACCGAAATACATAGAAAATCTCTAATATAATATATAATATTTATATTTCAGTAATAGAATATATGAATATACATCTACGTATTATTATACTATTTATGTTTTGCAATTCAGCGTAATAGTATTATAAATATCAATTTAACTATATGAATTATTTAATATTCTTGTAGTACTATCCATTGAATAGTATTTAGTATTTGTTACAACGATTGAGAACTTTTTTAATATCGGTGAACAAAATATCTGTTCCTGTTATACCGAAATTTTTATTCTTATATTTTATAAGTTCCATTCCAACTAGAATTTTCATTTTCACGAACTTTTATTTTACCGGTTCTTCCGAGAACAAATGTGAGAACACTTTTAAAAAAGTTCCGCGGTCTTTGTTTTAAATGGAACCTATTGAAATGTTCCAGAACTTTTTCGATCCCTGGTTATGAGACATTAAATGTATTCGTTGAAATTCAATAGGTTAAAAGTTATTTTGTAAAGCCGATATTTTGTTTCTCAGCTTAGTAAATGATTATGTTCTATGATGTGTACTCTCTCTAGTCTATTAAGTTTAATAAAACGCCCTAGTTTTTCAATATTTTTTGGTACATAATATACCATGATTTAAAGTTTCCCACATGTTTGTCGTACAGTACCGACCAACAAAGCTAAAAGAGAATTAAAGAAAAGCGAAAGAAACGAAAGTGCAAAAGAAGCAGAGGAAAGAAAAGCTGAAAGACAATTAAGGAAACCTAAAAAAAACTTGAAAAGAAGAAAATTAGGGGATAAAGTAAATAAAGATAGGTGTGATAACCGACCAAACAGGAAGCTAGGAATTAATAAAGAAGTTATCCACTGTGTTACACGCAAGGAATCATTTGACGAAGATTGGATGCAGTATATCGAATGTGAAGGTTGGGCACACGTCGAATCCACAGATCAGGAAAATATTAATTATTTTACTTGCGATGTTTGTACTAATAAAATTAGAAAAAATCTTCTATTGTAACAATTAAATGTCTTTTTATTAACATTGTTAGTCATTTAGACTTAAAAATCTACTAATTTAACAGTTGGTCGGTACTGGACGACACTTTTTCGTTTCCTACAAATTACAACTTTTTTACCTTTGCGAGTTATCAATTCTTATTATTAAATTTCACAAAAATAATTTTCCTCCTCTCATTAAGTTCCGTCTATACTACAAACACGTTTTTGAATATTTTATTTTTATCGACTCTAGCCGAAGATGTAACCAAAAAACTTAGAGCGGTCGGTACTGCAGGACTCTCCCCTATTTATAAAGAAATCGCGAGTAGGATTAGCTATAGGCGGCGAATCGTGTGATCCAGTTTCCAGTGAAAGTTCGCCCGCCAATAAAGTTGTTCCAGCGCGGTATCAATTGCATTTTTTTCGCGCTGTTTGGGCGGATAGGAATTGCGGAGGAATTTGAGAGGCACGCTTGGGAGCCGCGATGCCCCGATTCTCGAATGCTGCAGCTCTATTCCGACGATTGGAATACATTGCAGGAGATAATCCGAAACGCATCAGACGCCCCCAGCCGAGATCGACACGATCACCATTCCCCGAAACGGCGATACGTAGCCGCGATCGCGGAGATTTGTCGGGGCGAATTTTCTCGAAATTGTTCGCAGAGAGATAATGCGGCCGGTTATAATTCTGGAAGCATCTGATAGAGGCGCACCTGAATACGTGGCCCCTGGCGTTCAAATGCTGCGACGCCATCGCTGCTGACGTTGGCTTTTTGGACGAAGCCGAGGTAAGGAATCTCTGTTCAACGATATTGGGGATCGACCGTTTCTCCGCGACGGAGAAAAGCATCGTGACTCTGCCTCGAAACCGTCCCTTTATTTGTTTGCTTCGCTGTAATCGTCCTGAGGACTGTTTGCTGATACTGTGCTTCCAGTTGTTATCGAAAATGTCCATGCATATTAATGTTATTTAAAGTAGGGGATGTCTGTTTAAAATTAGTGATCGTGTAGTTTTATGTTGAGCGAGATAATTAGGGGGTAAGTTTTTGGTGAATGTGGGGGATGAATGAAGTATTGGGAGTGGAAAGAGTCCTACTGTGATAGTTCATGGTGTCACGTCGGGGATGAAGTTGTTATTGTTGTTAACATAGTGGTAGTATTAGATATCTTGACTCCTAGAGACATTATTTTTTTATAGTCGAACTTAAGGGGAGGTTCCGGTCTAAACATCGATTTTTTCTATTTCGTTTTTCGAATGTTCAACCTTTTAGGAATGCGTGTTTAAAAGGGTTTGTTGAAATTCGTAAAATTCTCAAAGCTATAGACTTTAAAACACTTCTCAAAATCTGTGGGACATGTATTAGGTATTCAAACTTCAGTAAACAGACGTTTAAATACCTAATGCATTGTCCCCAATAAATATAAGACCTCCAACATTTTAAGATGTAATTCATATTTGTTTTGTTACTATTAAAATAAAAATGGCTGCGTTGCATTTTACTCTTCGAAGCACACCTCGTACTAGGACGATATCCTCTCAGGAAATCTCGATTTTAAAATGTAACTGAAAACCGGCTACCTGTGCTGCCTTCAAAATGCAAATTGAGGGCCATTCTCCACAGACGTAGTCTGCATAAGCATTTGGCGATGCTATTTTCTACCCAACTATTGTATAATGCTGTTTTCCACGTGCATGATTCGAAGTGATTTCAGAATATGCCAGAAATAAACGCACACATACTAAAAATCGCACCGGGGGAAATTTTAGTAGAACTTGGTAGCTTTGCCCGCATTTTCTTTTTCAGAAATAACAATTGCTGTTCGTATTGGTTAATATTTCCATTAAGAAGGGTTATTTTAAATTCTTAGGAAAATTACAGTGATTAAAATTAGAGTGAACTGAACCGAATTATAAAAGCACACTTGAGGTGTAATAACTGAATTTGTTAACAACTGAATTATGAATAAATGAATTTATTCATATTGCATAAGGATAAACAAGGAAAATTGTACTATCCGTTTAATTACAATATTAACACATTACGTTTCTACTATTTACTTTTGCCGTGGCAGTTGTTATCTCGGAAACATTGTGTTTCAATTATTTATGTTTCACAGCCAACAAACGAATAAATGTGTATTTTGCATTTCGTTGCAATAAATACGAATAAAATCGTAATTAAAATATTTACCGATCATTCATTCTAAAACAATTAAAAGCAATTTACTTCAGATGTACTGTCGCAGAACGTGGTTCGATAGAAAACTTGTTTAAACAATTATATACGTCGTTTACTTTGTCAAAGTAGCTTATAATTCATGGAATAATGAAAATTTTTTTAATCAGAGTATCAAATGAAAGAATATACATCTCGTAAGTAATTATTGTACAGCATATTAATATTTCTGTATTGAAGAAATTTAAAAAATTAAATGAAATAAAATAAAGCAGAACTAACTCATTCATAATTACACATTGCAGCGATGAAATATAAGATTCTTTGCACACGAGCGACTTTTAGCAGCGTTTCGCGAACGCCAGCTATTGTATCGATGCTGTATCGCGACTGTATCGCGATTGTATCGCTGCTAAAAGTCGCTCGTGTGCAAAGGCCCTAATACATTCAAAAGATTCACGCAAGTGTAACCTGCATAATTGAAAATTAAAATTCCTCTAATTTAAAGAATCAATGTTATCAGCGCGTAGGTTCGGTATAATCGGGCTTAATGAAAATTATTGATGATGACATTCAAACTTCAACCAGAATAAGACTAGTCAATAAAATTATCAATTACACCACCAACTTGACTAAGCCAAATAATCTATTGTTGTCCAAATCTGAAGTCATTGAAACAAAGGATTTAAAAAAAAAAAACAACTTATTGGTTCTTAAATCTGATAAAGGTAACACTACTGTTTTAGTTAATAAAAATTTTTATATCTCGGAGGTTATGAAACTGTTGAATGACATCACTACATATAAAGTGAGTAAGTTTGAATACACTTTTGAGAAGGAAGCGAACTCTATCATTTCCAAAAAAAAAAAAAAAATTAAAATTGACCGAACCTACGCGCTGATAACATTGATTCTTTAAATTAAAAAAAAATTCGGTCGAAAATTTATAACATTTTATTTAAAATTCCTCTACCTAGTACGAACAACCCTGAACTCATATCAAGCATAGCGTATATTAGGCTAAACTCGTAAAAAACTTGGAAATTTTTTAAAAATAACGTGATGAATTCACCACTGGAAACAAAAAAATAACATTCATCCTTGATTTGGACTTTCCTTTCCATTAATAATATTAATATCGTTCCCTCGAAGCAACCCTTATATCAACCCTTCTCCTGTGCGTAAAGCCCCTCACGTAATTCGGCTCGAAGTCGCGAAGGAACGATTACACTTCGTTCGTTCAATTCCGAGCCAAATCGGGCAAGTATCGGGGGAAGCTCGTAGGAATTCCAACTGGTTGGCCGAAGAAGTGTCGTGGAAATGGACGTGCGACAGAAAATCCGGAAATCCGGGTGGCTGCTATCACCGACGCGGAACATCACGTCTGTAATGTAACGCTCTCGAGCAGCAGCGGAACAGGGGTAAATTTAAAGAGGGCACGTTCCCGACTTCTTTCAACTTCTTTAGCCGCGCTCGCGCGCACACGGGCACAGCCAAAGGGACACGCATTAAACTAGACGACTGACATTATCGCATTTCAAAGCTCCCTGGCAACGAAGGCACGAGAAAAAGGAAGGAGAAGGAGAAGAAAAGGAGCGAGCCTTCCTGCCCAAGATGCAAGCTCGTCGTAGTGATGGGTACGAGTCCCGTCGAATTCCGATCAAACTTTCAAGACCTTGGAATCACGGCTGGTATTGTTCGAAATACAGGGTTCTCGAAAACATTGAAGATTCTCGATTAAATGTCGAAGGGAAAGTTGAAGGAGTTGGAATTTTTAAGGGCACTTGTTTGTTAAGATCTTTTAGTGAGGTGTAGATGTACTTGTATTGTTTGGATATTTAAACTTTCCTCATTTTGGTGGGTATGTCTGAAGGAAGTGGTTACAGGCTTTAAGGGTTGTTCCTAAGTAATGCGAGGGCTGAAAAAACTTAATTTTTCGGGAAAAAGAAGCAAGTATTGTAGGTTTATTCTATCACCGCTTGAGACAATGAAAAAAATTTATAATTAAAAATATCCTTTTGTAGCGGAATAGGATCATCATGAAGAGAGCAATGTCCTTCTCCTATTTTTTTTTTACTTTGAATTTTTTTTCATTGTCTTTAAAGGTGATAGAATAAAACTACGAACATTCAAAATGATACGTGCAGCTCTTGTTTCTTTTTTAATTCCCAAAAAATTAAGTTCTTTAAGGCGTCACAGCAGGAAGACCCTTTAATACATAAATGTGTCGTGGCATATAGGTACAGAGTGGGGTGTATTTGTGGTGATTGTTTGTATACAGATAAGCTGGTAATGAGGATAAACATTTTCTTTTGAACAAATTGATTCTGAGGGTGTGCCGAATGTATTTTATACGGGTACGTGGCTAGTTTGGCTTACGCGTCTGACTATTACTCGTTACTTCTACTTATATCTTACCATTGTGTTCTGAATTCATACCAAATTCATACCAAATGTTATTAAAAATTACTAATATATTTTCATTTTCTCATGTATAAAATTTTTCTTTCAACACTTTTTTCCGACTGTCACCTTAATATCGTCATACGAGCCAATAAACCAGGGTACTGCGCCATCGTAATCGGACACAGCAAAAGGGGTACAACTCCATTTTTGAGTGATGACGTGTAATATACGTAAAAACATTCTACACCGCTTGGTAAACGTTTGATGCAAATCCGATAACAAATGAGCGATTTATTGCAAATTTTGAACCTACACCCACTACTGTTTTGTGCAATATTTTTTATTTTGGCAGCCCCTTATTTGAAAAATTCGTCAGAAATAGAAATAAAAACTAATCAACTCAATAACTACTACTTATTATATGAAAACCAGGGTGGTCCTTATTTTTCAACTTTCAAATTTGTATTGTCTGACCCTCTTAAAATCTTCTATTTGACAAAAAAAATATCTTCGTGTATTTTATTTGTATATTTTGATATATAAAGGTCGCTCAAGGACTTTATATTTCGCATGTACATTTTCAATGCCACTGAGCGACCTTTAATCCGTAATATATTTTAACAAAATTTTAACCGAAATTCTTTTAAACTATTTGGAAGCTTCTGAGAGGGTCAGAAGAAAATTTTAAAAACTTTGATTTTTTACCATACGTATAAGGACCACCATAATTTCAGTACCACTGAGCGACCTTCAATCTTGAATATATTTTAACAAAATTTTAACCGAAATTCTTTTAAACTATTTGCAAGCTTCTGAGAGGGTCAGAAGAAAATTTTAAAAACTTTGATTTTTTACCATACATATAAGGACCACCCTAATGAAAATATATATCTTCCAATTAGTGTTCTTTTTTTAATGCTAAGTCAAAGCAATAATTTTATAAACAGTTTTCTTTCAACCTACTCGGAGTTGGTAAAGATGGAGCTGCACCCCTCTTGCTGCAATGTCCTCAAATGCTACCCGAATAAATAAAAAACAAATAAATCCGTAACAATCTATCCTGTCATATTAACCCAATAGGGAGCAAAGCTCCCTATTTCTCCGAAGGAGCCAGCCTTCCAGCAACTACCTCGAGAACTCCAGTTCTGCATTTTTATCGTAAACGCCTCGCGTGAGCCGGGGATATAAAGATACCGCCGCCGATAGCGGATCTCCGCGGCTAAGAATCCACCCCCTCCGACCGAGATTCGAGCCCATAAATATCAGAGCTACGGACAATGCCGAGCGCAAAGCTGATAATGTCATACGTTATCACAGCGCCGGCGGAAGTCAAAAGGGACGCGGTATGGTCGCAATCAGAATTCAGAGATCTCGTGGCCTCTGGCACGAAATTCTGTTTCCTTCTGCATTCCTCGTCGTTATTCCGACCTCTAGTTCTCTAGCCTAGCCCCCGCTGGTCGCTCCCCTCCCCCTCGCCGCAGAGTTTCACTGTTTCCTTTGTCCATTTGTCTACACGCTCTCCGTCCCTTCCTCGTCTCCGCATCGCCACGTTCCCCGCCTCCGTCCTTTGCGTTCGCCGTTGCCTCTATCTTTGGCTCTCTATTAACCCCCACTCGCCTGTAGATTACTTGCACGCATCTCTTCCCCCACCCCCCACCCCCGCATTCTTCGCGTCCCACTCCTTGCTCATTAACTGGCTCTCTATTTACCAGCCTCCTCTACCTCTTCACCACCCCCTCATTTTACCCCTGCTCAACCTCTCGCTGCTCTTCCGCGTTTACCGACGCCTCTAGCCGGACGGTTCACGTTCACACGAGGCAACTTCGTTCGCGGGCGCCGAGATAAACACTAAATTGTGTGCGGCAGTCCGAAAGTTTCAACGGTCAGTTCGCGTCCAGGGCTCGTCGAACCCTACCGTCGACGTAACGCCCTCGTTCCTTTTGTAAGTAGACGCCACCAATAGCGGACATGATCGTGTTTTTGCGCGACATTCCAGGGTGTCGGTCACGGTGGCGGAGATGAAGAGAGTAGGGCGCAAAGGTGGTCGGCCAACAGATCCTGTTCGATATGTTTGAGTGTAGGGGAGACCTAGTTGACTAATTTTTTACATTTCTAATTTTTATAAATAGACCGTTTGCAAATTTCATTAGGTATACAGGCTTAATTTTTAAAATCGTTTTAATTGAGTCTAGGTTGTAGTTTTTATTGTATTTAGAGGAGTGAGTCGAATAAGTCAAGAAACCCCGGCTGCGGGGTTAGTTGACAAATATGATGGGGTTAGTTAACTTGTCATTTACTTTTCAGTTTTAACCCTTTGCCTGCGAAAAATCTATATATACGCTGTCACTGTCCCATCAATATAGTATACGAAACGCGTACATATGTGTACTACAACCAATAAATTTTTTAAAAAAAAATTTCACTCCTTCACAGTGTTATTTTTTTATTAATTATCATGGTGTTAGATACTGTAATTATTTTGTACATGTTTGTTATGGTTTATTTGGAAGGCCTGAGAGTTTGAAGGGAGTATAGGGTGTAAAACTGGTAGGGGTGAGTTTGGAAGGATTTGTGGTGGGGGAAGTGAACTTGAGCAGCTAAACTCTTTGCCTCGACTGCATCGTGAGGATAAAACAATAATTATTAGTGGTATTCCTATGGTTAGTCAAGTAACCCCATCCGACATTGTTAACATGTTAAGGGTCGTACGTACAAAACCTCCACGCCCCGGATAAAATAAAATACCGTTAATTATAGTCAATGTATCACGTTTCCACAAAATATTCACGAAAAAACATCAAGCAGTACTTAGTGGACAAAAATTCACAATTACTCGAAAGAGAAATATTTACTCCCGGCCGACCTTTTTAGATTTTTCAATCTCACTGACAGAACAAGCAAGTTTTTGTCACGGCGACACATTAAATGGCAAGCTGGTCATTCATATACTTCAATATCGCGAATCGCAGCATAATTTATTCTATAATACATGTGAAACATGTCTCCCTGCATTTTGAATATAAGAATTGTTAATCATATACTTGGATAATTGTAATAATGGAATAATCTAGGGATATTCTTCCGAATGGTCCCAGTAGTTGATCGACACGAGGTTTCAGGGGCGGGGGAGTGGACCCTAATTCTAAAATTGTAGCTTCGGGTATTTATTAGTTTCCGAAATATTAATAAAAAATTCTTGTTAATATTTTTACAAATTTTTTTAACTGCATACACATAGCCCGAACGGGGATCCATTCTGCCCCCCCCCCCCCCCAATCTGTTCTACGGACAGCTGGACGCGTCCGCATGTCCCTCAAATACCTAAATAGTCCAGTGAAATTAAGATCTGTCTACGAAATAATTCCCAGGTAGCTAAATTTTGGCAGAGAGCTTTATTTCGTCACTTTAAACAATATATCAATTCGACATCCCCTAAAAAATTTACAGAGAATTGAATGCAAGAAAAAGGTTTTTCGCGAATATCTTGTTAGCTATCAGTTTGACGACAAAAATAGTTATTATAAAATTTGTAGCTTCGGAAATTTCCTACAAAAAAGGTAGTATGAGTTATTTCGTAGGAGTAATCATTTTCATGTATGACGGGTTATAAAGCTTCAACCCTCGTACTTCTGACAAGGGAAAATTCAGGACTCGGAAATTCAAAAAATTATGAAGTACTTTCCGACTTAAGCTGGAAAGTGGAATGCGTTGTGTCGGAATAAGTCAACAGAAATAAAAGTTTTTTATTAATATCTCAGAAAATAATAAACTCCCGAAGCAACAATTTTAAATTTAGGGTCCCTACATCCCCTCCCCTCAAACCTCGTGTCCAAGCACTATTTTCATTCGTCCTGCATTAGAGCGTTCACTTATTTACCAATAAAGGAAATGCAATCACCAGCGACAACATTTACATTATACATTTCCATTAACCACCGTGAATACTGCTAGCTATTATTTATGCATCAGTCATAAACAAATAAACGGAGAAGAACCGTCTGCGAGTGACGCCAGTTGGTCACTAAATAATTCACTACGCCCGTTCAAAAATTCCTCCAACTATTCGCTTTATCGCGTCGAACAAACACACGCGCGCAACAGCACGTCACGCGCTGTAGTTATCACGTCGCGCTCTCTCGACACGGTCGTGAAAATTTTTTGCTCCGCTCGAAAACCATCGGCTACGGGCAAAAAATCTACCATCTCAGTGTAAACACGGCACATCGCCGTGAACCAACAGAAGCGCAACAGAGCGTCCCGGCGTTACTAAAGGATAAAACAGTAAAACCAAAAAACGAACGTGACGACGCTCCGAAACGTAAACAAATGTCAACGGGCGTTCGGCAGACCGCGCTTTTAGGCGGACTTATAACTTCGAATGCGAACACCACACCCGTCACCTACGGGTTAATACACGCCTATCCCGACACCCCTCCCCCCATGCCCTGGAAATGTTTGTTCTGAAACAAGCCTGTCAATCAAGCCATGAAACGACGCGAGATACAAAAGAAAAATCGTTCGTTCAATGCGCGCATGTGTGTGCATCTGCCACGATTCATTCGTATCCCGCGCTTCCGGCCGCAAGTGCGAGGCCTCTCGACGGCCGGCCATTGCGCGGAAATTGTGTCGGATAGAATCGATATCTCGCCGCTGTTTTCGCAGCCTCGGAGGTTTGAAAACGCGATTCTAATCGCGGCGCAAAGCAGCGATGAAATGTGCATCTGCGGCTGGCGATTGACGCGAGAAATGGAGGTCACGTACCGGGTTTTTATTTTTTTTTTTTATTTCTGGGCGCAAGTACCAGCGGGCAATAGAATTTGTAAAAGGAGAGAATGGAAGCGTAGAGCAACGGCGAGGAGTGGGATCTGCGGCTGGTGATTGTCGCGAGAAATAGAGGTCGTGTAAAGGGGCTTCTAGAACTGTGGGTGCAAGTTCGAGTGGATAATAGAATTCATGACAAGGAAGAGAAAAGCGTAATATGGCTTTGAAACACCTTTTATGGAAACGGTACTCTTTGTTTCCTGAAAGAGCAGCTCCATTGTTGCACGAAATCAAATGGTTTGCTTGATGTTTGTCTTGTGAGGCTAGTGGGTTTAATTTATTGGCTCTCTTGAGATTAACCTACCTACCTCAAACTACCGACGATTGAGGTTGGCTTGTTTTTGAAAAGGACAAGTTATTTCAGAAAAGACATTCGTTTTTATATATTTCTTTGTGTTATTTAAGTTGCACTCTTTCACTCTTTTATGTAAAGGGCGAAATCTTTATTTTCACTGTCAGTGACATTTTTCGGTTGAATTATTTATTTTTTGTACTAATTTCACACTTCGTGAATATCTTGCCACAATTCCCGAGCAATTGTGTGCGTAACATTTTTTTACAGATCACGATGGAAAATAGAATTCCGAATTTCTGTATTTCCCATTTGTTTTTGTGAACAAGCGAAAGACATGGAAAAAGTAAAAAAAGAATGCAACAATTGTGCAAACATAACACTGAAGTATTGCTTGGCATTTTTTGTGCAAGACGTGTGTAGGTACTGTATGTAATGTATTTAGTGTTCTATAGAAATATTTGAACTGTGCAGAAATAACCCATCTCGGTGTATCTAGATATAGTACATATAAATTTTATAGAAAAAACGAGCAAGGTAGAAAACTATTTTACAGAATTAATCATTTATATATTCCAATAAAAGTCGCCAAAAATTTGAGAAAATAAGATGTACTGAAAAACAAGTCATTGTTACTCCCTTGATAGATTTAGTGTTCGTCTTTCTTTTGTATTATAAAAATTAATAGAGAAACCATAGAATATCTTATGAAACTTAAATGGAAGAAATTAGCAACGTTATAAATCATTGTATAATTTTTAACTGATTGTGTAATCTGATTTCTGTAATACCCTACGAAATCCGCTAGAACTTGGACCTTTAATTTGTCAAAAGTTAATCTCTTTCAAAATTCTTGAAATATTAAACTCTAAATAGCTACGAGATCTCTGGATCTTTGAATATTTTCAAGAATTCAATCAACGCTAAGCGCTTGAAAATTTTTTGGTAAATAGTATGACTTGACAACAGAAGAAGAGATTCGACTTTTCTCCTTCCTTTAAAAAGCAGTGGAATCGACAGAAGAGGCAATTGTTCTAAAGCGTTTCTCTCTATAAAACCTTTCTCTATCGCCAATTGGCGCTGCTTCACATTTTCTCCTTTTCTTAAAACTGCTGCTCGGTGAATGCATTGATTTTTTTGGAAAAGAAAAAGAACACAAGGAAACACCGTCGGTGGTAACAATGCATCTAAGACTTAAGAGCAGGAGTTGCCTTTTATCACGAATGAAAACGTGACATCTTTGTGGATTATGGTCCTTGGTGCCTCTTTTCTCCACATTCCGTAGTCTGTTTTCGTCTGCCTTGAAAGGAAACTAGTTCCCCTCAAAGGGAAAGCCCCTACTAAAGTCTAACCAACGGCTTTGGACTCTCTGCACTGCAAATTAGTCTTTACGCGCAAGATTTTTGAATAATTGAGCAAGCCAGGCGAAAAGGATCGTGGATATCGTCTTACGAAGCAACTCAGTTTAACATTTAAAGGCGAACGCAGTGAGAGCAAGAGTTTAGTTACGAAGGTGTACAGATACGAGTCGAGTCAAAGAAGTTGTTTTCTCTCAGTTACAGTTCATCTAAATTTCAGATTCCTCGACTTACCAGTTACCTAGGTGATGTTACAATAAAACAGCGAATACTGCCACTGGTAATCATTTCGGAAGTTTACTTTCTTTCGTGAAACAAATATTTATCTAAATACCTTTATAACTTTTAGTATAAAAATGCCTGCTAAATAAAAAAGAATCATTTCTTTAATCCTAAATCCGTTACTGATTGTAAAATAGGTTTAAAGAAACTTTTTTACCTCCAAAGAAGGGGATGTAGAAGCCTAGATCATTCCTGATTTTGTCAATAAATTGTTTGTCATAAAATGAAAGTCAAAATTGAAAGAAGGTTTAACTAAAAGTTTAATACTAAAAAGTTCCTGTCTAATTACTACCAATTGTTTGAAATGTTATAGAAAAGGGGAGAGGATAGTCAGTCTAGATGAGAGACTCGAAAACCTTAATTCCTTTTGCAAAAGTCCACGTAGCTTCTACGAAGATAATCCTCTTAGGAACAAGAATACGTGTCCCAATTTGTACTAGGTTCTTGCTTCTCCTGTTCATTTTGCTTTGTGCGTTCTTGGTCACGTCGATGGAAAAGCAAGCAAAAAACGAACACGGGAGCTACACAGTCCCTCTTTGTCACAACTTCGCAAGCTTTGTGGGTGGAAGCAATGATTTCGGTGTAATGGGTCTACCGTGGTCTCGAGCAACACTCTCCAACCTTTTACAACTAGATCTACTTGTCTTTCGAAGTAATGTTTCGCGCGTGCTCTCGCCTCGCGAAATGACGATAGCTAAAAAAACACACGAGCACTCTCGATGGAATTCGAGAGTCTGCGTACAAAAATCTTTAGCAATTTTTTAGGTTTCCTATCTCTAGATTGTATATCACTAATTTGTAGTTCAAGGTATAGTTTGTAATATCCTTAGTAAAGAACTACTGGGTAACATAATTAATTCGAAAGTTAGAAAATATATACATGGTGAAGCATCTAACTTCACTTCAAATTACTCGTAAATTTCTTGCGGTATGAAAAAATGTTTCGAACAACAGTTCATGGTATCAAGGGAGACATATAAGGCAGTAGGTGTTTTTTTTCACACAAAAGTAATTTACGAGTAATTTGAAGTCGCCCCGAAGGCACAAATTTTCCAGCGTGTTTTATTCACAACGCATTGCGAATTATTGCAATTTAAATAGAATGAAAGAAATCATTCACAAAGCACAAACCCCAGACCTTCAGTTCATTACAATATCATTTGGCTTTAAAACTGATTTAACAATCTAACTCAGAAGCAACCGTTGATTTTAACTGTCTAATACCAATGTACTCCCATAAAGACGATCACCTGTACACCAATAAAAGAATTTAACAAACAGAACAACTCGCGCAGCACTGATTAAAAACTGTTCAGCAAACGGAATGCTTACTAATATATAAAACTGAAACGTTGTCTGTTTGTTTGTCTTTCTTTCACTCCTAAACGGCTGAACGGATTTCATTGAAATTTGGAATATTCATTACATACGTCCTAGATTAGATTATAGGCTATTTATTTTTTGTAATTTCTACTAAAAACAATCGAGCAAAATCGCTGCTCCGTCAGCTTTTCTAATTCCTTTTAAATAGCACTTTTCCATTATCCCTTTCTTAAAATCTTCTACCTAAAAGCTACCATTCCACATCCTGCAATAAATGCACCATTAATGGTACCAACCCCTTGCTACCTCCTTCCAAACCCAATTCCCAACAGAAACAGCCCCTCCAAAAAATTGTAGAAAACAACCTTCATCCACAAACAAATCCCGTAATGCATTGGGGCGCTCTCGATTCGCACGAATGTTCTCCCAGCAGCACTTTATTCCGCCTTCTAAACGCGCCTTTAAATCGGCACTTTTCCTATTTCAACGGGATCCTATTTATCATTCCCGGTTGAATGCGATCGAAATAGCGATTCAGATTCAGCGCGGGGCCGTGCAACAGCAGAATTGCATTTCGTTGCCTCAAACGTGTCGTGAAATCGTAGCTGATTCAGCCGACGACAGAAACCCCACCCGCCATTCGCAGAAATATTACTTCATCGACGACACCGCTATTTACCCGGCCATTATTCCTTTTCGCGTCCGTTCGGGGGGGTCCCGCTCGATCTCGATATTAAAAATTCGCCCCGGCAAATTCCATTGGTTATTTGCGCAAGAGGAATAGCTACCGCCGAGCTAATTCCCCAGACGTCGACACGCATCGGGCCGCGACAAATAGCTCGGCAACGAGTTTCGCGCGTTGTTTATACAACAAAACTGATGTTCACGGAACGGAATAACGTATGCGTTCGATCCTGCCTCCCCGGGTAATTCGGCGAATAAACGTCACGAACGGCTGGCGTGCAGCGGAATTTCGTTTCAACGGGTTAACTACGAACATCGTGATCGTATCTGCAACGAAACGTCTACGAGTTTCTTTTTTGTCGTCCGTTTGCTAAAAAATTTGCAAGAATCCAATTCCACTCAATATTTGCCCGTTCGTCCGCCATGTGTAACTTACTTAATTCCCCTAGCAATTCTATGGCTATCGAAATCGTATAACGCGGAAAAAAAAAGAAAAAATCGTTATCCCGCGGAGCGATACGCGAAAAATAGAGAGCGGAGAGCGCCTCGTAAGGTAAACGAAGTTTTTCGATCACAAAACAACGTACATTTCCGGCGCGTTTTACGTAACGTTGGATTCCTGCGGGTCAATATTTCAATTTTCACTGTTAACCGGGCAAACTTTAATAGTGAAGTTTGCTTCGGCCTGACCCGCGTTTCCGTCGCTTCTATTCGTCGCCAGTTTTATTTGGGAAGCAGAGATGGTTATTACTTTAAATAGTAAAACAGTTGATATGCAGTTACTTTGTAATAATTGTAAAGTCGATATCGGTTTCTTGAAATTTTTAAAGTTTAAAGAAATTTCTGTGTCTCGTTTTATAATGATTTATTTATGGGATGTCGGATGTTCCTAATAATTGTTCAACAGACATGTATTTTTGTTATTCTCGTGGAATTCTAAAGGAAATTTATTTTGGGGGTTAGTTGGTACAATAAAACATACTTTCAAAAACTTCGTTCGAGTATTAATAGTTTATGAATAATTTAATGTGGCGATTATTGTATAATCGAAACAACTAGGGTAACGCATACAGTTATTGACCCCTATACAATGATTGACACTCTTCCCCAAAAAGTAGGAAATATAATATATTGCTTCTTTTATATAATAAAATATATCTATATTTCAGTGGCCCAGATATTTTTCTTCCGAATATAATTATATTTTATCATATAAAAAAATCATTATATTATATTTCCTACTTTTTGGGGAGGAGTGTCAATCATTGTATAGGCGTCAACAACTGCGTTACCCTACCCAACCATAAAATATGCCTCGTGTATTTCAATTTCTTTGTTCTATAAGCTTCTATAAGCTTTGTTCTATAAACTGATCTTATAACAATTGGTCTCATTTGGTTTATTTTCATTAACGTCTTCGTTTCATGACGTCTAATGTCCCATTTAACACTACCTATATGTGAAAGGGAATTTTTCGACTTATTCGAAAAGATTTTGTTATTTTCTTTTATTATTATTAAGTTTGTAAGATATTTTTATTGCCAGTCAAAAAACATACTTTCTATTAATGGACTTGTGTTTTAAATATCTATCATGATGTTATCAGAAATGGACGCTAAGAAAAATTGTCCCTTTTATAACAACACTACCCTACAACTTCGAAATTTGAATTCGAATTCGTTCGAATTACGTAAAATATAGCCTACATATAACAAAAACTACGTGCCTCTTTATGATTAAAGAAGTCATCACGTTATTACGCCCGTCCAACAATAACATATTACACACGTTAAATTACTGTGAACAAAGCCATTCAAATTCTTGTGACTATTCAACACAGACCAATGAAAATACTATTTCCATCGTAGAATTATTCATACGTCTCTTCGCTGCTAACGCGGATTCGTTTACTTTAATTCTCGTCGGACTTGGTCGCTCAAATTTCTTCCCGTCGCATAAATCCACGCGGAGAAACGTAATTTTCTCTCTCCTCCCCACCCCCCAGATATTGTTTCTTCCGCGAGATGCTAATTTTCGTTTTTTACGTGCCTCGACTGAGCAATACACTCGGTACTAAAGAAACAGGATCCAAGAACTTAATTTGTGCTACTTCGATTCAGTTCAACCAAATCGGTCTACAACTCCCAGGGTACGAAAGAAGAAATGAAAGGTGTAAGTTGATCGTTGAATCGAAAGAAATCCTAGTTTCTTTACGCGTCGATAAATGCTTTAACTAATGATACAATCAAATAGAGAACAACTATTATCAGAAGGTGGAATCATGCGTTTGAATTTTATTAACCACTTGTGAAGCAAAAATTTTCAACATCAGCTGAAAGGTATACAGATTGATTTGAGGGGTGGTTTCACCCCCTAAATATGCAAAAGTATGTATTTGTTATTTTTCAGCCCTCTAAAAAATATTCAAAACCTGAAGCAATCGAAGGCGGACACCTAACAACCTCTTGCCATTTCAAATTTAAAATCAAAACGGAACACAAAAAACGCGGAAATTATGAAGTACGTTTCTCATCACTTTTCATATTCGTACCGCAAATCCGAATTTCCATCAGGGTATGGAACGTGTTAATTGTACCGAGAAGGAGCTACCGATGTTCTCTTTGAATTCTGATATTCGAAGTGAGATGAAATTGGGCGGATAGTGATTTCAAGGGTGTGACGTGCGTATCTCGGGCACGGTTCGCGTTCCCTTGAAACGTTATCCGTGCTGCGACCTTAATGGATCGGTCCGCGACAATTGGATCAGGAGCAGAGGTTACGCGGCAGAGGAGGCCATCAGCTGCAACTTAAACTTCCGTCTGTCGACGTAACCACGGTCGACGTGAAAAAACATGGCGGCGGACGCGCAACGGTCGCGAGTTACTCCCTCTGAAAGGGGGGCTTGACGCGAAGTCGAGCCGAATCGAGGGGGATGGTTCCGACCCCGACGGTATCCCATTAAGATTACGACCTCGCTTCGGCAAAGTATTAGTCGAAGAGGGCTGTGACGCGGGGTATTCTAGTTTCTAACGAAAGCTATGATAAGACGTTGGCTAATGAGGTGAAACACCCTCTTCTCTAGCGAAGACTGACAAATAATTGTTGAGTGCGAGTGCCAAAGGAGTTGAATGTCCAAATTGCGCAGATTAGGATTTTTCTGTAACAAGATTATTGCCAATAATTCTACATAGTGACAGGAGGAAAATGCATTTAAAAGATGTGCCTGCATTTTTTGTTCCCTTTTTAATAGTAATTCAAACCACATGTTTCCTTTACAATATTAAAAAATTATTACTTGGCACTTAATTGCTTTGGTACTTGTAATTCAGAAGTGCATTTAATGGTGACTCAGAGCCCTGAATTATGGATTGTAACTGGGTTTATTAATTTATTTCTTGCTTTAACTGATAATGAGTTTTGCATAATGCACTTATAGCTTGAATGGATTTCAGCTCTGTGAACATTAATGAATATTTGAAATTTGATCGAAACATTAAATACCTGTTGTTTCCTACCATGCCCCAATTTCAATAATGTTGGCGAATTTGAATTTTGTGTGCTGCAGTTATCTAAGAATTTATACTAACCTTTAAATCAGAAAATAGTTACGCAATTAGAATAAGAAATGAATAATGCACGCCATTACAAATAATTTTTCTATCGATCCTGATATCAATTCACTTTTTTAGCGAGTTAATTTTGCACGCTAAAGTGTAACAAATCCACTAAGATTTGTTTTAAAATAAGATACCAATGTTATCACTCAAATTAAAAGTTATTAAAATTCTATTTTATAGAAAAACACAGCGGGTTCCATTCCCCTCCATTTTTCAGATATTTAACACGAATATTGCGCGAGCGAGGAGGGTGAAATTTGATGAATGTTGCTGGCTGAAAACTATCAGTGGCTATGACGTCAAATTCTGCAGAATTTGAATAAGTTGCATATGCATATTTACATAAGCTGCATGCACTTGCATGAAGTTCCTCTGAAAACGACACAAAATTCATGCGGGAACTATTTCCAACGCTTTATTTGACTCGCCCCTGCACCGAACTTCCGCTGACCGCTAAAACTAGGGGAACCATAACACCAGATGTAACTCGAACTATGTCTTTATCTCCAACCAACAACACAAATTTCATATACTTAACAAGGAACGATGCAACGCGGGAAGCTTCAAAGCCAGGATGCACATTGTGCACCAACCAAAAGTCTGAACGCCTGATCCGTGGAAACCCAGTTTGCTATTTTCACTGCAAATTGTGCATTCTGTGCAAATATAACGAAAGTAGGTAGGTATTTATATAACGACAGAAATTTCAGCAATATATAAATATGTAGAATTGAACTCTTGTGTCTTATCTACATTGAAGACATGAAAATAAACAATTCTGTACTTTAATTTTATATACGCATAATAAATGATGAATTATGGCAAAGAGAATATCTAAATTTGTCTCTTGGATATAAGGGTATCACAAAATGTACCAGTTTTTAATCTATTTTTTAATTCATTTAGCTATATATATGTAAAATTCCTTTTTTGTCTGTTTGTTCGTAATAAAAATATATATCGCTGCACAGATTTTGTTCAAATTTGGCACATATGTTCTACAGATCCGAGCGGAGGTCACTGTACAGGTTTCATTGACCACGCCCACTTTTACGCTCTGTTATGTAATCCTGTATTTTTTTAATTATAACTCGCGAGCGACTTTGTCGATATAAATAAATGTAGACTTTTTTTTATATGTGAATGTCATAACCGAGCAAACAAGTCGGACTTTTTGTTGCTGTTACCATTGTACGCTTGTAACAATATTGAAAGGAAATACTACGGCATCATTTTTTAAACAAAAGAATGAAAATACACGACAGAGACCCTGCTTGAAAAAATATTCCACAATAATATTGACTCAATATGAAGATATAACTCTCTTTTAAATATTTTGGCTTTATTCCTTTAACACAAATTATCTTAATATAAAGAAAAAAACAGAAAAAGGTAGATATTTTATGACTTTATGAATTGGTTTGCTTCAACAAAGGCAGTGACTCTTCTTAGTATTGTAGCATGACTTTTTTAACAAAAAATAAAAATATAAGTCGAAAATATAAGTAAGGGACTTTTTATCCCAATAGTACTTCTATAGTTTCGTCGATATATATGTAGGTTAGAAAATATTATCAATTAGAAATAAACAATGGCATGCACACATTACTAAAGGCACATAAGGCAGTTGACCCAGTCGCCGATAGGTACCTAGTCATCGATAATTTTAATTAATATTGAGATTTTATAAGGTTTTTGAACAATATTGTGTAAAAAATAAAATTGCAAGTTAATATTTAAGTTAATATCTACATACTAGGTGTACCCGGCCACGCGTTGCTCTGGCTCAGTCTGGTTAAAAAGCATGTTAAATTTTTTACCTGTCACAGGTGTGACATCTATATAATAATAGGTATAATGTGGTGTCAAAATTTCAAACTAATCGATGAAGAACTTTCGGAGATTTAGGATTTTGAACAAACGAACATTTACATTTTTATTTATATAGATATCATGAATTTTAAAGTGATTTATAAATTACATTTATAAACAAAAAATGACGAAAAGTAGCTCATTCAGAATCTCGATATATCTCAAACATCGTTAGCCATTTATAAATGTAATTTATAAATCACTTTAAAATTCATGATATCTGTAGATAAAGACTTAAATATTAACTTGCAATTTTATTTTTTACACAATATTGTTCAAAAACCTTCTAAAATCTCAATATTAATTCAAATTATCGACGACTAGGTACCTATCGGCGACTGGGTCAACTACCTTACAATCTTAACGTATTCACTTCATGCGCCGGTAAACTGTAGTTTACTTCGAATAATACAACAAAAATCACGTACTTTTTTTGCTTCTTGATATATCTAAGGACAAAGGCGTCATATGACTCGCACGAAAGCTGAGAAACGACGCCAATTCTACGGTCCTCCCCGCTTCCCTCGCCATCAACATAGTTATGCTGCAATATTCAATCGACTGTTCACGAATGGAGATTTTGAATTCGGGACTTTTTACCCGCCGGACTTTTAGGACCACCCTACCCTACTTTTGCCAATATTTGGATTCTATCTTTTCACAATGCCTCATAAAAAGCGTGGTTCTATAGGGCGTACCAACTTTACTCACTTTTCTTAACCCGTGTAACACCGGGCATTTCAGCGATTTATTTAGCGATTGAATAAATTAAATTTTTTGCCTAAAAATTGTTTCAATTTTTCCTTTTAATAGCAATGCATACTTTTCTCCAGAGATGGGTAATATTTCTATTTTTTAGTTACGAATAAATTCTCGTCGAATAAAAAAATTAACTTTAACTCGTCGAATAATCTAAAATAAAATTAACTTTTATTCGATCCGTTATTTAAATAACCTTTTATTTAGTTAATGCCCAACCCTGTTTTTATACCATTCCAAATTAACACCAAGAAACGTGTTAAGCCAGAAGTTGAAATGCCCTTGAACTTGGCCACTCTATCAAGAAATGAAAACCTTCGAGTTGTAAACTGTATAGTTATACTAATCAAATGCAATCAATATTCAAAGTGGCGTCTTTCAACTGCCATATCCACAGGTTCTAAAACCCATTCTACTTAATTTAACTCTTCTTCGTATATCTTTATTCACTTCGTAGAAACGGAGTGCCCCTCTTCTATAAGAAGTGATAGTACTAATCGACCCACCTATACTAAACCCTTCTAATTCGTAAATTTCCGTCGGAAACGAAAATCAGCTACCCATCAATTTGGGTCCAAGTGACATGGCGGCGGACGACGAGCGACAATCTTACTGTATAATTGTCGTTTGTATAGAAGGCGCGATTAATTACAGACAGGAGTTCGTTTAAGGTGCGAGTAGCTGCAGCTACGTTCGAGACAGGGGACGTGCAAATTTTACGGCACCCCTCTGTATCGTTAACTCTGGTTCCCTACGTATTCCAGTTCCACGCGCGCCTCGAAAGCTACGCTTTAACATAATTGCAATTTAACACTTGTCCTGACAGAGACTTCCACTTAGCCGCAATTCCCGACGTCCGTCTTCCACTCCACGGGCCTTAAAACTTCCCGACTTCATTTGCATGAAACCGATATCGCGCTGACGCGATTAGAATTCACCGTATCAAAAGACGTTATTACTGTCGCGCGTTCAATTAAGTATATTTGTTGAGCTTGTGATGGATCTCTAAAGTCTAAATCCATTATTTTACTTCGTTTTTTCAAACGCAGCGCGATGAACTTAACTTGGGTGCAGTAATTTTTAAGGTTCAAGCACGCTGATTATGCATCGCGATGAGAGGAGTGTTTGTGTTGCTTTAGTGCTGACCTAATTCTGAGGATTGCGAGATGCCTTGGGGGTTGGGAGAATTTTGCGAATTATTGTTATTAGATAAATTTATTATTCAGACTTGGTGTATTAAACTCATTTAAATTATCAAATATGTTGAGATTTAGAGCCGCCACTTTATTCACATATACTTTTTTACTTTTGTAAAACACAGCATTACTTACTTTTGTATTCACACATCTTGCATACGCAATAAACTTTAGTAAATTTTTCTCTATCAAATATAAGTGTCCACTTTATTATATTCCCGGGAGGAGTAACTGAATTGAATCTGGTTGCCCAGAAGTTATAAATCCCAACTAAGTTCACTACGCCTTCGTATTAATTTATATTAGTATAAATATATAGCATTTATCTTTCCTCCCCTAATTGAATGTGTACACAGCATATCCATCATATTGAATAATAATTTTGCACAGCCTATCCGAAATTAATGTTACACACTTTTCACTACACCTTCGTTAATGGAATCTTTGACCAATTGCATCATCCTACAAAAACAGTTTTCAGCTGGATGGAAACCATCTCCATCGGTATTCAAGTTCATTTACATGTCTCTTTGTCGTGCAAACAAAGTGACATTACGGCTGCACGTGGATCTCCATTTTCCATATTATTTCAACGGGTCCATTCAAATTGCATTAATCACGGACGTTTGAGTTCAAACAAAGGTCACTGCAAAATTGATGATACGGTTCATTTACGCGGGCGGCTTTTCATTCGGGATTCCATATAAACAATAAGTGCTGCTCGATATCAATATGCTGCGGCACGTTACACGCTGAACAGGAATGAACAACAAATTGTTCATTTCTAATATATTCAAAATATCGGAAATGAGCGAGCATGCGTGCATAAAAGCCACCGCCCTGCTATTTATGCTAAATTATTCACGAGTCTTAGAATCAAAATGTCCATGTCACTTAATTCAAATTGCATTGCCAATGAGTGATACTGCACGTGCATACGCGCAAAACCCACTACGCTTTCATTCCCCCTGCTCCTCTGGTCAAAGTGAAATATAATTTGCTTTAAGCACGCTATAATAGTTCGTAGTTTAGACGAAATGTGGGCGTGTTTGCTGGATTAAAAGCGATGCCACAGTTATTTCGTGTCTACGCTCTTTTTCTCTACTTTCTTTTACTACTGAACTATTATTTCTGTATTTTCAGCCTGGTACCGTTTCGCGTGGCATGAATTAGTGAAATTTTGTTTATACCTCTCGAACTATCTAATAAATTTGCTATTAATTTAAAACGTCTGTATATCGTAATTCCTTGGATTTCTAGCGCTATGTTTTTGAGATCATGGTACAGTAAGAGATTTTTCATTGTAATTCATTTATATGTAGGACACGTTCATACATTTTCTATCTCTCTGTATTTTCTGTCTATCTCTGTCAAGTGAACATCTACATGTATCTAAAAGCCTACTCGAGAGCTATAGAAACCTGCGTGAAGACTGAAGAGCCTTTATATGACTTCGTTATATGGAGTAGAAACAATTCTACAATTTAGCTAACATTTTACAAAAAAGAAACATTAAAATATTTTAATCACTCCTTGCTGCATAGAATTGTATGTTTCATATATCCAAAATATAATTGCAAATGTGTGGATATAAGCCTCAATGTTTGTTCGTTAGCACGTTAGGTCATGAAAAACAAATCAAGAACATAGCCCTTAATAAAAATGTAGAAAATTTTGCATGGAAAAAAATTCATCTTCTATTTTCGATGTAGTCTTCCTCGTTTCCCTTTTTCTGTTCCGTCCTTTCCACTTCATTCATTTCCCTCGCTGGTCAAGAAGTGCTTATACAGACACAGTCGTACATTACCATTTTTTTTGCTCTGTACTGAATTTATGGCGCAATGACAGCCAAGGGGATTACCACGGCGATTTATCATATCCCCTGCACAATTTCGCAGCAAAGAACAACGTCACGTGTTTCTGACGTGCAGGAAATATTCAACCGGGGACTCGGTATCATTGCCGGGTACAAACCTATGCATCGATGTTTCTCATCACCCTTTAATTAAAGTTCCCCACAGATTTAAATTACGTTACATATCGACAGTGGCACAGAACCAAACGTCCAGATAATTAATAATCGCGCCAACTTCACTTATGCTTTTTCTTAAAATAGATTTATTCTCGTTTCAAAATCGAAGTATCAATGAATCGGAAATAATCCACGACCCACGTGGAATCTAGAATTATTGAATAACAAGGATTATCAATTAATGTCGTTGACTGCATCGACTAATGATTTATTCAAAATACTGTCTATTAAAATATTCGTATGTGATTATTTATCAACATAGCTACATGTAGGACATTGAAAATTGTTTCCCCGAATGTTATTAACCCTGTGCAACATATTTACAGTTATAATATCTTGTAAAACATGCAATGTTTCTTGGTCAAATTGCAATTGCGTTCGGGCGGTGGACGAACGGCCTTAGACTACTTAAAACACTATCCACTGTTGCAAGTCGTCATAAGTCAGACACCAGAGTGGACATCGCACACGCATTCACCATTTTCTTCATTCCTGTGCTTCATATTCATTTCCCGAATCATGGATAAGCATTATGCAATCACAAATCACTTCGTAACTCACCAACACCAATCCTTAATCTCAATATTCAATCCAGCCGGGTTTTTCTCGTGCCCCGTATGAAGAGATTCATCAGCGGTCGTTTAAAAAAAACCCAACACCCAGCAAGGGCTCGTGATATCACGCGGGAAAATACAATCAAGGGAGCAATGCGTGGGTTGCACGCAGCGCGCCATCTGTTAATTAATCAAGCGGCTGCAAACCCACGGAATCCCTTCGTGGAGCACACGAAGCAATAGAAATGCAACCCCCAATTTAACCGCATCTCTCGCTCTCTCTCTCTTCATAATGCAAAGCGACGGGCTATCGAATAGCAGCAGTATTCCAATAAATACGGTTAACCCATTCCGCTATCTGCATTCGAATCTTGCTCTCCATTAAACTTACTGTAACTCACGTCTGACCGTATCACTTTGCGGTTTTCACGCGACGCGGCGCGATTTAAGTCCCCGTTTTAGGGTGGCCCCCTGCCTAATACTCGTTCAACGCTGGACACGCCTCTGATAAGAGCAATTTCCTTATTTAAAGTCGAAGGTAAACTTCGCGGGAATACCCGCTGCGTTAGAAGTTCAATGGAAAGCTTTCAATCGTGAACTAATTCAAGATTAAACCTGGATTTAATATTAAACGGTTCTTAACAATAGCCGAAGTATGTGTCTAAAGTAAAATAGTAGATTTATCAGAACTTTCGGGCAACTTTTTAGTATTAGTGCAGTATTAAATTAAGAGCTATAACAGAGATACAGTGATAAATGGCAGTAATGATTTTGAGACTGTTGTAGAAAATTTCACGCTCGCGTCCAGTGAAATTAAATTCATCATGTTAATGATAATTAAATTTAAAGTTAATTGCAGTTTGGAGACGAACGGTACAGGCATTAATTAAAATTTAATTTGAATTGTTTAGTCGCTGATCATTCAATCTCTGTGAAAAATTCTGCATCACATTTCGATGACAGAATTTCGTTTCATTTGAAGCAATTTTCTGTAAATAATACTGAATTTCGGACTCTAATAAATTTCCATTTGTATGGTATTTGAGAAGAAGTATGAAACCGAAAATTACTGCTGCAGTGAAACGTTACTGCAAAAACTCAAGAATTCTGTTCAAGAATCTTTAAAAACTGTCCAAAAAGATTGTGAAACCCAGTATGCGTGTAAATACCATGTAACAAACCCTGAAAACTTTCTCGGCTTCAAAAGCTACACCAATTATGTGTTGCTAAGCGTTCTGAACACTATACAGGGTGTTAAAGAAAAGTAGGATATAATAAAAAATAATAAAAAAAAAGATGGTATACGCATGTGTCCAGTAATGCAGTTCTATGCATTTTTATATTTCGTAAAACGCGCCTGAAGCGCCTATTCAAGTGGTATTTAATGAAGCCCAGCTGTGTTTCCAAGGATCGATTATCATTTCGACAATCCCTTGTTCGTTTAGAGGCGAGAAGGAAAGGATATGAATGAAAATATAGTATAGTAGGTCAACTGAGGAACGTGCCTGTTACCCAGTTGCCTTGTAACCTTCAGACCCGGTTCACACAAACACAGCGTCCAGTTTATGCGGCACCGTTTTCATGGAAAAAGAGAGAGGATCATATGAAGTCTTCCACACTGTACACGGTGCCGTATAAACGGGCGCTGTGTCTGTGTGAAACGAACGTAAAAGTAGATTTTCCTATATGCGACTGGACGCAACGGCAAGAATTTCAAAGCAGATTTTCTCGATAATGAAACGCAGTATCAAAAAATTTTATTCCTTTTTCTCGACTTATTTACTTTTTATAAGTCGAAAAGAAACAGTAACCTTTTTTTATATCGCACTTTATTTTCGAGAAAATCGACTTTGAGTTTCTTGACGCTGTGTCCAGACGCGTTCGCGAATTTTTTTGCAGGAGCCATTGTACGGGTTTTAACTTTTTTTTTTTGTGGAATATTTATTACTCCTTGCTGTATAGAATTGTATTTTTCAGATTACGAAAATATAATTACAAAGTTTTTTTTTGTGAATAAAAGAAATTACCTTAATTCGTCGAATAAAAAAATTAATTTTACTCGTTGAATAATGTAAAGTTAAAGCAACTTTTATTCGATTCGTTATTGAAATAATTTTTTATTTAAGTAATGCCTAACTCTGCGTAGAATGGACACTTAAAGCCGTTTCACACGAGTCACTTTTATGCCTCACAACTGTTATTTCCGATATATTCTCAGAACCTCTATCCTTTTCGAACCAGCACCGTCTCTGCCATATAGACGCAATGAAAATATGCGCTAGTCACGGACCATAGAATTATCTCGCGTGAAAGGGCCTTCATTGTTGGGGACTTACTATGCTAATATCACCCTTCCGAAATTGGAGCGCAAAGCGCACAAATTTCGTTCCAAAGTAAATGCAAAAGAACTCCCATCGCTGATTACTTTCGAAATCCATTCAGTGAGTGAAACAAAGGCAGGGTATAGGAACCAGTCGCGGGGTGCGAATAGCGTAAATCTGGTGGAATATGGCTCGGGTAGCGGCCAGCCAGGATCGCTAATGTGAAAGCTCGTAGTGAAATAGGGGCTGGCAATTTTTTTCAACGGCGAAAATCTATGTAGGTATATAAAACGTCGCTGGCAGCCGGAGTTTGCCGAATTCCGCGCTGTTGGAAAACTTTCGCCCGCCGATTTATGCACGCTACGGTTAGGAATGAAATTCGCTGCGGTGGCTGAAGGGGAGCGTTATACGAATCGATCGAACGTTGGGTTATTACGAACGGAAGCCATATCACGAGCAGCGGGCGGCTAATGATGAGATTGATGGGATAGACATTTTTTATATCCGAGAAATTCCATTCGAAAATACTTCAGCGGAAGGAATCGACAGATATCGACATCTCTTGTTTAAATCGGTATCAGTTTTTCAAGCTTATATTTTGTGGGAAAGTGGCGATCGATGTCGATATTAAATAAATCGAGCAGGTGTTAATAATACTAACTGCCGTAGTTTAGGAAAGTGGTACTAGTATGGGTAGTATTTTGGTAGTATGGTACTACTAAATGTAGGTCGTTTGTAGTGTGTTATTGCTAATGTCGTATTTTTATAGTGTAGCACGAATGATGTGGTATTTAGTACTGTGGTAGTACTATTGTAGTATTCAAGGGAAATTATTTTGGAAAGTGTACGTGCATATTTTAATGCAAAGGTTTTTATATTTCGATGAGGGACACTTTAACAGGTTATTATATTATGCTTTGGTGTAAAATTATTTATTGCAATATTACAACCGATTTCCCGAAATGGGTTTTTCGATTGCGGTGACCAGGATTTCTAAAAACAACTTCACCAATCTTTCTGAAACTTTTTAGGTTTCTTCTAGAGTCTAGAATCTAAATATTCAAATCCAGTCTTTAATCGAAACATTTGTTTTTCCCATGCATAGTTTTTATTTTATTTGCTTTGTTTTTATTTCAGATAAGCCAGTTCCGAATAATGTTGATCACCACGAAACGTATTTCTAAAAACATCTTCCGGGAAATCAGTTAATTTTACAATAACTAAATACTTTTATAGCAAAAAATAATATAATAATCTGTTAAAGTGTCTCTTATCTGAATACAAAAGCCCTTATTAGTATGTATCAATGCCATTAAAACATTCATATGGTAAACAAAATGCGTGTAGTTAATAATAAGGAGCAGTTCTACTACTTAGTAGATATTTTACTGAAATTTGGGTATACCACTTATTACAAAATGGAATGTTGTCTTTTTTAGAATTGCATAGGAATGAATATTCTTTAAATGATTAATTCTGAATCGGAAAATCGTTACTAGATTTAGAAGAGTTGCTCAATAGAAAAAAAGGATTTTCATTCTTTATTCTTTTAGCAACGTCATAGATTTTTGTCGAATATTCACCAAATTTGTCAATATTTCCGCAAGCTTCATAAAGTTTCACGGCTCTGGACGCTTCACAAAGTTTTCAGGACTTCAATACTGTCAACTTATAAAGACTCGAGGCTTTCATAGTTTGGGGAAGTATTAGATATATTGACACGTTTCGCAGAAAACTTAAGACTGAGAAAACAAACTCTTTAAATGTTACTTAAGAATGGACGAAAAGTGTCATCGACCATATCCTCAATAATTATATTACATTATTATTTAATACATTTAAATTGTGGTTACAGTTAGAGGAAACAGTGGAAATTATAATTATTTAATTTTATTGGTAGTTTGGAGTCCTATAATTTATTCATTAAACTGCTGACGTGGGAATATGCTTATTACCAGGAAGTAACTTGTTTATTCAATTACACAACTGTCGTAGGGAAAATTTACAGGAAACATGCCGTGAAAAATATCTGTTTCGAATCAAAATGAATAATTAGTAACATCATTACCCTTACCATTTTTCAAGGAACATCTGCAACCCACATATTCATGAAGCTTGCAAAACGGAAGGAGGTTTGAAAGAAATGCGAGACTAATGTCAATGAGCAAGAAAGTGAAGAACGAGTAAACGTAAAGCAAGCATGGTAAAAAGTAAAGAAAATGTCCCTAGCGTAAGAAAGCAAAGTAAGAAAGCTTCCCAATCGACTACTTCCACGTTTCAAGCTTAAAACGAATACTGCAATAGCGACGCTTGCAAAATGAGGCTTTTAAAAATCAATTAGCCAATCATTACTCACTCCTCAGAATGTGTAAATCATCTCAACTGGTTCGATTTTTATTTGAAATATTCAAAAAGCTTAGATCATTTTAAGTGATCAAAACTTTCCGCTGTGCAAATTAGACAATCAGCAAAAATATTAAATTGCACGAAATAAATACTATTCCTCTCATATCGTATATTCGATTTGTTCTTCCGAATTATTAATATCCACCCTTCCATATAAACAAAATTATTGCGCGTTCACCAGTTGTAACAAAATAAACCATCAAACAGCAGCTTTAAAATACATTCACAATGTTTTTTTTTCCGGCAGCGGACAACACTCTCAAATGCAAATGGACGTTCACTAATTGCCTTTCGTGTCCTGCATTTTAAATTGCGAAATCCAACACGTGTTCATTGATCAATTCTTATCGAACGTTAATCGAGTGATAGCTTTTTCGGGTGGCTCCACCATTCACAGTAAAAATCAATGCGAACGAACATGCGGGATTCGCGTAAATCACCAACGGTGCAGGGAAATAAAGTCTGGTTACTCAGCAACCAGCTGGAATAATTAACTCACCACCGAAACGCTGCTCGCAATTTGTGATATCAATTTCTTCCATACATCCATTACCTATCGTTTAATTCACACTCGTGGAAATAAACCGATAAGTTAAACGAAAAAGGGTGCAAACCGATGACTACCCGGGGACCGTGATAACGTACAGGACGAATGGCAAATTAGTTCGCAGTATCCTGAACTTTGCAATCCGCTTACAAAACTACTTAGTCGAAGGTAGAGCTGCGATATTTTGAAAGCTGCTCTTTCTGAATTTCCACTGCATCAGAATTACAAAAGAAGTAAACACAGATCTCAAAAATGGAATGGGACTCTTGCACTTAATTCTCATTGTTCCTATATCATACTCTCTTAAAAAAATTTTAATACTAAGTTTAATACTAAATTTTTTAATAATAATCAGTAATACTTCAATCACATAACGACGATTACAAACCTCAAATAATTTCAAAATAGTATTACTCACTTCCACTATAAGTTCACTGTAACCAGAGATCTTAAACTAAACTCGAAATAATTTACAAGCTGTAAAAAAGTGTACCAGCTTGTATCGACAACTGGAAAGTGCTATTATAAATTGGTTCTCCTCCTCAAATTATGCCAGCACTTTAATTGCAGCGACGTCTCGCTCATTAAGGGACTCGGTCCCTCCAACTCGACAACACAGCCCTCGCTCATGGCAAGAAAATTATACCATATTTCTCGCGACAATCCTCGGGCGGCGCATTTATATTGTTTCGCCGTAAATAGAGAGCGCGCGGTATGGCAAAACGGTGCACGCGTGCCAGCTAATCTGCTGACCGGGACAAATTTAACGTCCCCGTGAAAAACGGTCCATTATCCGAAATTTAGTTGCGCGTAATATAATGTGGATACACACGTCAAATATGCTAACGAAATATATTGCGCGTTATAAATTTCACCGCCCCGCGTGGAAACGCGAAACAGTCCGCGCGGAAAATGGTTACACCTGGCAGAGAAGCCAATAATGGAGTAATCATTACGGGATTTATCGTCGAGGATCCTCGTGTAAAGGCACTGCTCGACAAGTGTAATCAGTTTTTGCATTATACAAACGTTGCACGACCACAGGCGTTAGCAGCGATACAGAAGCGTTGTTCTCAGGATAATCCCCGAACAAGATACTCGTATCACTGGAAATGGAGCTGAATACCTTTGAAGGTTGCTTAACACAACTTCGCTGCAAACATGTACGGAATGAGTTCTGCAATTAAACGCGGAGGTATTTTCTGTTCCGTTGAAGTTAAAAGAAAAGTGAGGGGATGAAAAAAGTAGAGCGGCTCGCTGAGGTTTATGTTTCGCTTTCTCCAGCGCAATGCTGCACCTGCGAAGTGCAATTGCACATTTCTTTGTGAACTCACAATCGGTTGTCTATAATTCTGCGAGCTGATTTTCTTCGGAATATTCTCAGTGGAAAGATGACAATCTGAGTAAGTTTAAGTCTGGAGAATTGGTGTTTCGTTGGTTAATTCGAATTTTTAGATTTTGGACTGTTGGGTGAAGTTGGTTTTAAAGTGAAGTGTGCTGGAGATCATTTGTTAGCGTAGAAGCCTCAGAAGCAAAAATTAGAAGAACTGTAACGAAGAGTATAGAGGGATTTATTGTTTGTGAAATGCTTGATATATGATGAGTGTTCGAACATTTCCACGTTGATGTTGGTAACAAATTTCAAGTTTGTTATATAGTACAAATTTTTATAAGTGCGATATAAAAAGAATCGCCATAAAAACACAAATAGAAAAGTATATTCTGTAAAGTCAGCTGAATGTCAGCTGAGAGGAATTCGAGTTCGATTAGTGTTAAAGAGGATTGAATGGTTTTCAATGAATCTTCAAAGTTTCTCAGCGCTGGTAAAGATTTTCTGATGTAATGCCTCCAAACCGTGGTTGAAAATTCAGTAGCAGAGGTCAGGATGGAATCCCCGAGGTACGAAAAACGTATCTAAACTTCTTGAAATAAATTCACAACACCGGCGTTACTCCCTTATTTCAAACTCTGGTGTATCCATAATAATATATCGCACTTTCGAAAATGTTAAACTCCATTGGAAAATAATTTAGCAGAAAATCGTGTTCTCTTTTCGGTCCCATTTCTCGGGTATTTCTTTTATTCCTGTGGTGGTTTCATTCGACTTAGCCGCCATTAAATTCGTCTTTAGATTTCTCGTTTGCCTTTGCGTTCTTTGAGCTTCGATGAAACTTTCTGCACCAATTGATCTACCTACGACGGAATAACGTTTCCTATGATACTTCATGTGGCACAAAATGGTAAACGCGAGATTTCAGGTGAACTTTATCGACAACTTTATTTATTTATTTTAATCCCGAGGAATTAATATATTGCTTTCCCCACTAAATAGATTCTAAGCCAGTAAACAAAAAAATAGTACGAATTTCCAGATATCATGGACCTATAAATGTTTTTGGAAAAACTACTTTCTATGATGTTAATGAATTTTCTGTGAAAAAAGGACGCAACAATAATTATTGTAATTATTTTTATGCGCACTATGGATACGATTAACATTTAATATTGTGAAACTTTAGTCCTGTTTCAATTAATTAGTCAATGTATTTATACTGAATGGCTTTAGAAATAAACTTTATAAATATTCTGAGCTTATATTAGCCCAAAGTTTTGCAATAAAAGTAATAACGAATAGTATAATTGTATAATACCCCATGCAATTTTAGGTTCAATCCCGTAAAAACTAGATAGACTAATAAATTCGAAGTAATATTAATTAGCTGCCATAAAAATTATTTTCCTCTTTAGCTTAAGAAACAAACTTAGTAACTATTTTGCAGAAAACCCGACTGTTCCATTTAAGGGAATGCGCGTGAATTCTTACTATATATACCGATAGCGTCTTATAATTATAAGTATATTTTCATTTTCACATATTTTCATTTTCACAAAACTCAGTACACAATGTTTGAAATATTTTGTTTATCTCGAAACGACAATCCTCATACCTCGACTGTTGCGATTTCAATTACAACCCAGAAGTTCAAGCTATACCGCATCAAAACTCCAGAAGTGCACGCTCGGTTCGACGCGAAACAGGGAACAATCGGTCTCCTGTGCAACCCCTATATAAATGTTACCAGGTTCCCCATGAAAAGTTGGGAAAACGTGACCAATTGGCTTGCTCCTTAAACACACGTGCGGAGTAATTTGCGGGGCAAATGTCACGCGACTGCAAATCCTACGTGAACGTAGAGCTACGACGTCGCCAAAGGAATTGGATACTGCAATATGGCGAACCAATGAATTTGCCTACGAGAACGGAATTCGAAAAGGCTGTTATTTATTTCCGATTACTTTAAAAAAGAATTGCAACTTTGGGAACTTAGTGTGAACACTTCTAATCATATTAATCGGAGAACATCAATATCAAACGATGGGACCATTTTTTCGGTTAACAATTACACTTTAACACGAAAAATGATTAATCAGAAATTACATGAATAGTGTTTTCTTTGTCACACGTTCTAGTCTTCTAATTTTTTCCGGTCACTAAACCTCGCGTTTATTTCAAAGTCGATAGGGGGTTTGAGCTTCCGTGCTGAAGCTTCTGTGAATGAAAAACCATTTCGTAAGCTTCGGGGCATGCTTTGGAACGCATAGAAACGTTATAGTTAGAGGCATAATCCTCTTTACGTCACTTTTTTCGTTCCTGTTCCACGTTTTGTTATACCTTTGGGAATATTAATTTCTTCATTGTTTCCTAAGCCAATTACTATTTTGCGTTTAATATTTATACACAAAGCAACCCATTTCAAGGCAGATTAGATGATGCTTCTGTCGCTCGACAAAGGCTATTCGAATAATCGATTATTCACTTAAATAATGTTTGGAGAAGCAAATATGTTAACACAGAAAATGAAATGGAAATGTCGATGTTAATTTACGAGTAGTGAATGTTCCAGTATTTTTATGACTGTACAGCTGTCTCAGATTCAATAACTAGTCTGCTAGGAGAATGATTTAGAGATTCCTTTCATGGAAATTGGAAAAGTTACGTCGATCAGATAGTAAAGCAATAAAACGTGCACCTAGAGGAGGGGTGAAACGTTCAACTTTCCGGAGAAGAGTTGGACGTCGAAGGGATCGTTGCTTAACATCAATCTCGAGCGTCTAGCACGGAAGTGATTCAAGAAAAGTATGTTCAATTGGATTGAAGAAATTCGAATCCCGCGAGTGGAAACATTTCGCCGACAATAAATCATTTTCAAACCTCGGGAAATATAAATTTAGATTGTCCATCTTTCCTAAAACGTGAACGGAAACGAAAATTATTTATTATTTTATTATTATTATTTATTCCACGAATAAAGACGCCTTACTTTACAATATACAATTAATAAAGTTAACAAAGGAACAGTGTGAAAGAAAAATGAGTACAAAAATAAACAAGAAACTAATGAATAAACTAATAGAATTAATGAACTAAATATCGTTTTAGGTTGGCTAAAAATTCGTTTAAGGTTGAATATTAAGACATTTTAATGAAAGAGAATTAATTTAAATAATTATTGTATAAACCATTTTTTAAGATAGTTGTCATTAATTCTCTATGTCCCCCTTTTCTATGAATATAATTTTCCCCGCAATTTCACGGCTGTACCTTTCCAATCCGTCAACCTTAAAAAGTTATGAAAAACCGTATTTTCAGCAGTATCATTAAATCCTCAGCTCTCTTTGACATACATGAAGCTAGAGAACCTAGAGCACCCGCAGTCTACGTCGCTTTCAAATGCAAACCGCTCCCTGTCCTCGCCACCTAACAGACTCTCGCTCGCGGAACTATCGCAATGTGCTCTGTTCTATCAAACATTTTCTTAGCGTATCTCTACGCAAATGAGACGGTATGCAGTATTTTTTAAAAACCACCAAAGCTATCGCCACGTCCGCGGTGCATATCGAATTAACACAGCAATGCCGTTGGCATAACACACCAACTAAAAATTTCCTTCACTATTATCATAGCTCTCACTTCAACCACTTCTGTCTTTTATCCATATGAACGAAATTTATAACCTGTTCCTAAATCAGTGAACAAACGTAATTCAAGAGTAATTCGACAGCTATTCTAGCGATCCCGATTTTCGCATAAAGATGTATTCAATTTTGAACATCCGTCCGATATTCTAAAACTGTACGTACACGAACGTTCGCTGGAACTGTGCACGAGCAGGCTGAAAGGATTCAAATCGAATTGAATGATCCACCTACCTGAATTCGGCTGGTCGTTGCCGTTGGGTCGCGCAGATGGTGCACCATCCCTGGCCTCCACCTCCAACGCGTACGCCCCCTGCTTTTCACGATCGAACATCACTTTCGTGAAGATCTCGCCAGTCTCCTTGGTGATCTCGAAGTAGTCCTTTCCCTCGTTCCTGCTGCTGTTGACGACGTAATAGGTGACCTGCAACAGAATTAGATCGAATATGACGCGCCATGCTTGGAAATAAGGTGACGTTCTTGTTTAGGTGCTTGGTTACAGAGAGTGCTTCGCTAATATTCTTAGGAACAGTTCGTTTACGATGTATTAGTGGCAATGCTACGATCCTGGAACCCTTTAACTTGTCCTGTTACTTAGGGTGCCAGGTCTGAACTAGATTTGCACAGAGATGGCCAAAATGTTTAGATAAATAAACATATCGAATAACGAATAAATGTGGAAAAAATTATTCGTCATGTGTCGAATATAAGTTAAAGATAAAGATAAAGTTAAAGTTAAGGTTAACATTAAAGTTGAAGTGAAAGTTACGATTAAAGTTGAGAATTTTATTGAATGTTGAAGTTGAATCACTCGACGAATAAAAAAAACTGTATTCGTCGAATAATCTAAAGTTAACATAACTTTTATTCAAACCGTTATTTAATTATTTTTTATTTAGTTAATGCCGAACTCTGATTCGCAGGAGAGAACTGCATTTGTATGATTGCGACAAACTGTTTTGTTATTGTTAAATTAGGAGAAAGGTGGAATTAAACTCAAGAGATACAGCGGATGATGTTAACTCAAACCTAGCTTAAGGAAAGTATTAGTTGGAGTATAATAAGTATATTAAAAAGTACATTTTTAAATTGCTTCTTAAGCTACCCGGTATCACGTGGCGTTTTGTCCAACAGTGAATATTATACAATATTAATATACTCTATTTACTATGGGTAAGTAACTGATATTTGTTACACAATAAAATGATCTCTGTATGATGAATCATACATTCCACATTCCTATTTGGAGAACCTGTCTGACAATACGCATACCTCTTTCCCTAGCTGCCTTATAATTTGTTTCTCTGTATGGTCCACCGATACAGTTTAATTTTGAAAAAGTTAGTTATAAATTTAATTTCGACCGTAATAATTAATATATATGATTTCGGCGCACAGGTTCGGCCAATTTAAAGCAATAAAAATAAGGTATTTTGCAATTATAATTATATAAGCTTCCGACGTTTCGATTTTGGTTTAGATCATCTTCAGGAAAGTTTAGAACAAATATAAAATACTGCTTTTGCTATTAAAATTGAGTCACAGTGCCCTGGCACTACGTGTGACCCGCGAGTCGGTTGGAATAAGACCCTTAGTCTTATACAATTATAATTGCAAAATAGCTTGTTTTTATTGTTTTAAATTGACCGAACCTGTGCGCCGAAATCATATATATTAATTTTGAAAAATTAAAACTTCCTTAAGGCAACAGTTACATTATAGCTTCGGCATCTAAAGTATTAATGAGGCATCATTCTATAAATTCCAAGAAATTGTAAAAGTACAATCATTTACCGCAAATTTGATGGGGAAGTTATAAAAAATTGAGATTAGTTTCGCAGTCAATGGAGCAATCAGAATAGAATTATGTAGAATTGTCTGTGTAAAGTTTTAATTCTACGTGCATTCTTCTTCTAAAATCAAAACTAATTGTGTTATGTTGTTGAAGGTTTAACGTTACATTATTTCGCTACGTTTGGGCCTTTAGAGAATTATTAACAGTTTCCCGCAGTTGCACAACGGATTATATCTCGTATACCTACATGTTTGCGTTATCATTCAACAAGCTCGCTGGAACGTATACTTGTCACAGAAAGCGTAATCTCTTTTGGTGTTGTTCTAAGGAACCAATATTCGAAGACTAGAAATTTAATAAGACACTTAACGCAATTCCTGGTTTATTCGCACGTCGTGCTTCTATGGCGATTACACACCGACTGACTACGACTCGAAAAACTGCCAGCACCGCCTGACCTCTCCTTGCTCTATTCGTGTTTACAATATACACATCCATACATAGGGGTGAGCGGGGACAAACGTAACGGCGTCATGAAAGTAACACGCCTTCTCCCGCCTTCCACAAAACGTTTGCTTTACATAGTTACGCGTGTTTAGTGTTTTTTTTTATTCACGGTGTGACGCAGAACAATACGACGATTCGTGTATCGTGGGCAAGCTGATTTCGTTATTTCGAACATTTATGTTAGTGTCTTCTCTGTTGGTTTTTTGTTAATATTCATAGTTAAACTATAGACATTGATCCAATTATTTGTTAGAGCGTTCTTAGATAATGTCTTTATTAGTTCCTGTATTTGATTTCAATAAGTCTTGTATAGTTTGTACGTTATGACAGTTCTATGCTGAAAAACATGACTGGGGACGAAAGTAACATGTTACAGGTGGAACACTCACGCCAACAGGAGTTATATCGTAGAAAATGTTAACAAGATTCCACAGTAATGAATAAATAATAAGAAGGATCGACATAAAAAAGTTTCTATACGTTTAAAGATGCCTCCCTATATCCCCAAAGAGTAGAATTCAATATAAACAATAGTTTTAAATAAAAATCATAAATATTAGTTAGTTTTGTGGCCGCTACACGAGATTCCATATTAAATCAAATACACAGTATCAAAGAAATATTTGAAGCTTGTTATGCTTTTTTATAGTTATTTACTTAAAATGTGTTTATTTAAATGTTTGTTTCTATCGTTTCTGATAATAAGAAAATCCCATTTTGCTTTGAAAGAAGTGTTTTTACTTAATTCTCCTCAAAATAATTAGTGTTACTTTCGTCCTACCCCTGCAGGACGAAAGTAACACTGACAGTCGCTGCGGAAAATTGCCATAACTCTTTAACTACTTATCATGGATAGCTGAATTTGTGGTGAGATGATAGACCAAGAAACACACTATCTTAAGGCATAATTTTCGTTTTTATATCTGTAAGAGGTAATTGGCAGCTAAGCCAAATGTAAAAAGTGTTACGTTTGTCCCCGCTCTCCCCTAATAAATAATAAATGTTTTCGTAATGCTTCTGAAAAATATATTCAAGGAAATCTGTGTAGACTGCGCACCTCTATTCGCGTAAATAGCCTTGAATTCCTGTCTTTCACGGGAAATGTGGCAAACTATTTGATAAAGTGTCCAAAAGAAGTGATAATCCTAATATGTAAAAGAAACGACTTGCTCCGCATATCTTGCCACTTCTGGCAATCTACCAGAAAATAACAAATTTTGTAATTAATCCAAGTAAATATAAAATACCTAAAGAAGAATAGAGGAGGGCAGAGGGGAACAATAATCTTATTCAAAACGATAGAAAGAAGACTAAAAATATACAGTAACAGAAGATACAGAAAATAAAAGCAATGAAGAAAAGTAAAAAGCAGGGATTATAACAAAACCTGTATAAAAAGGAAGAATATTATATATAGGAAACGTAAAAAAGAGTGTAGATGTATTTTTCGAGTATCTCGTTAGCCTGAAGTCCGATAATTTTTTTTAGATAAAACAAAACTATTTCCGCTTATCATATTTTGCTTTAATTGGAACGAAAAGTAACCATGCACATCCGTGAAATTCCCCTAAATCCAAAGATGTAGGTACGTACATTTTTCACATAAATCAAAATCCATCAAAAGGTATCGATAACGCGTTCTGAAAATATTTGCGATATGTAAGAAAAAGTGAAGTAAAATCCGAAAATCATCGCAGCTCTGTGAACTCGAGCGAATTCAATGGATTGCATTCACTAAGCATTCGGAAGGAAAAAAAAGAAAAATTGCCATCTCGAAATATAGTCAATACACTGTGTATCGAGGAAACACGAGACGTAAATTTAAAATGTGATTCGAGGATATTCATTGCAATAAAGCCAATATCAATAAACAATATTAATTACAGTAGTTAAAAATATGAAACCCATTCATAATGCGTATAACTGTTAGAATGTTCGTAATTAAATTTTGAACAATTTCAAAATTTCATTGCTTGCTGAAGAATATAATTTCACAACTCACATTAGTATGCATCCTTGTTAAACGATTACAATTTTTATGACAGCAAAAATTGGAGACCTCCTATCTATAAATTAAATCACGAAGGTTTAACTTCGACCGTGTGACGTAAGTGTCATTCGCCCACCCCGAACTTCGCGAGAGGTGGTGGAAGGGTTCATTAGGATACTCTGCCCCTTAAGTAAAGAAAGTCCGTTAGGCCAGTCGACTCTATTTCGTCCGAACTCGGAAAAGTTTTCGTGTTAAGGAACTTATCATCGATGCAAAGCGACGTCAAGAAAGAAGAAGTAGAACCCTTGTGAAAATGGAGGGTAAGGTCGCACTTTCGACACCCCCTTCAGTTACAATTATCAAGGAGATAAAATGACGCGAGATACAGCCGGCATTAGAATCTCTGTGAAATTGGCACAGAATCCTTAAATTAAAAAAAAAACAGTGTACCGGTATTACATTGTACTTTTAAGTTAAAAATTTGAACGTACCTAATGATAAATTTTCTTTTTAAATTGCCAGTGTGTAACATTCGCCACCACTTCTTCGAATCTTCAAGCCCTTATACCATAACTTTCAAATTTAATATATATATATCGATTGTTGGAAATATTACACGCTACTTCCATAAATTGACGTAATTATACAAACATTTTTGAATAAACAATTTCAAAAATTCTCCCCCCAAGCTAATGAAGTTTAATATGCATTTAATATCATTATTATTGCATTAAGGGGATAATGACTGCGAATATATTAAAATCAACGGTTGAGAGAAAGAGACATTAGCATTTGTGCGGTACATTATTTATAATGAATTCACGCGAGATTTTAAACTGATCTGCGACGCGGTGGCCCGCGCAATCAAATTTAATTACTGTATTTCGCAGTACATATAACGATATTACACGGCGCAAGAAATTTGCACACTGGTATTTCCGCGCCACCACGACTTCGACAAACACAATTTAACCGCGCGAAATTAACAAAGTTTTGGTCAGGAATAATATGTTCGTTTACCCGATCGCAACTATGATACCTACTTATTAGGAGAAACTGAAACCGTCGATTCCAATTAGAAGTTTTGATCATAAACCACTCGCAGCAATGTATGCCAAGCTTCGTAATTATAGAATTATGGGCTCTACAGATGCCAATTTGGATTGTTTCAAGTACAAAGAAACTTAATATTACGCCACTTTTACGCAGCCTACAAATATTATAATTACCTATATAGTAACATCAGAACGATACTGTATTTAGCGTTACCTCCATTCTTCTTAGCTCAGTTTCGAATTTTTGCTCTTTTTTTATTCGTTCTTATTAACTAAACGGGTACTCTGTGTATGAGGATCTGATTTAAGAAATATAGATATATTTAAAATTTTGTACAGCTTTTTCTTTTAATATATGGGATAAATTAGATTGAATACGAGTACATTCGTTGTTATATTTTTTATTAATGTGTAAATATTTATTTTTCTTGACATGGAAGATTTTGGTCCGCTTTAGATTTGGGCGAATGCTTTTTGGACATGTATGTAGCATACCCGTGTTATTATATTATTATGTTTGATAAATAATTAGTTAATGAATAATTCAGACTTGAATAATGACTTCAGATAATTGGAAATTTGTATACTACCTGTAAGTTATACAGCTTGAAATTTTTGTTTCACGCATTTTTATGAGAATTTCCTATTGACATTAATGCCGTGGCACTAGAATCAAGCAACAATGATTTCCACCGCTTTCAATCGAATAACACCATCAATATCAGCATCATATCGAATTTCACTTCACCATCCAGCATTTCATACGTTTTATATTAATATAAATCCCTTACGCGTCACTTCATATCCACTATATTTCTTCATAAGACTATTACAGTTTCCAAAATGAATTCGTAAAATATATTATATATGATGTACTCAATCACAATTACAGTAATTTCAATTCCCACTTATCAATTCGATTTTGTTTTAGAATTAATTAATCGATTAATGCCCAGAAGATTTACAAAAACAATCTATCTTCAATAAATAGTGATATATTCATATATTCATATTTTCTAATGAATATATAATAAACAATTATAATCTCAATATATAAAGCAGAAACTGTTTACGTGTGTGTTTGTCGCCTAAAAACTTTCGAACGGTAAACTCTGGAGTCACGAAATGTGCTCCACCTCATTATGTCTACCTAATCCAGACGAACGTGACTATTTTCACAAAAAAAAATAATCAAATTTATTTATATAAAATCAGAATCTAAATTTCGAGCGAAGCGGAGTAGTAAAGCTAGTATAATCTATAATAAACACCTTTTGCTGACAAACATTACATAGGTACATTAATTTCGCGAGACTAATGCGTTAATTGTTTAAAAAAGCACGAGTGTCTTTTTTACTTGCGCTCCACTTCAAATAGAAAATCCGTAAAGACACAGCGCAACAACCAATACAAGGACACCGAAACGCGCATCGTACAAGGCAAATGACATAGACTGGCTGATGCGAAAAACCCTATTAAATATCACTTTTGCATTTACGTACGCCCCCTCCCTTCCCCGTTCATCAGCTGCGGGTGAAATCGTAGACCCAGAGGTATTGTGCCTGCGGGATTAGATGTTTATGTTCCGCTAGCAGAGTTCGACAAGCCCGAGCATTCCGGGATTGTGGACACCCCTGCTAGTTCCGTTTCAAACAAACACTCTGTTATTTTGAATCATTGATGCTTTGTGGACAGGCAAATAGAATATTGCACGGTCCACAACCACGGATACCTATTGAAAAATGCAGCGGAGAGCGCAATTTTTGTCAGGACAACCGAAAGTAAATTTTGAGCGAGCCTGCCTTTTCTTTATTTATTTATATATTCTCAAAAACCAAAATATTTTAATGGACAAAAACTGTCAGGTGTTATTGCGATTGAAACGCGTAGTCCTGTTACATTTTGATTATTCATTGTTCATAATTAGCTTGAGGAGGATCTACTAACTTTCAATAAAATACTAACTTACAAACAATTATGTTGCTTCTGAAATAATCATTTCCAGATCAAGAAAGTTTTATGTAGTGTGTCATTTAAAAAATATTCGACTCTGAATAAAATAATCGCTTTTAAACAATATCATCAAAATAACAATTTCCTAATTCTGAGTTCATTTTTAAATCACTAGTTTCCTACTAAAATAGTCATCTCGAAGTAATTAGGCTCCGAGTAAAATAGTCATCGCTAGGTAGTTTGCCTATTAATGATTAGAACACACAAGCACGCGCAGTACAACATACTGCACATGGCAGACAGAGCGTGTAATTGAAGTCGCTAATCTGAAAACTGGCCACGAGAGTTGGTTAATAGTGCACCGAAATCGAATTCATATATAGAAGCTGTTGAATGCAAAATCGTTTAACTTCCCCTTGGGCGAGCGCAATATTATACAACGAAATCTTGTAAAATGTGTGGCAACAATATTATAAATCTTTTTTTAAAATACTGTTGGTTATATTGGATTTAACTCTTTTGGGATATAAGGAGGCATCTTTGAACTTGCAGAAAATATTTTTTTATGTCGATGCTTCTCATTATTTATTAATTACTGTGGAATCTTCTTCACCTTTTCAACGACATAATTCCTTATATCACAAAATAGTTTAATGCAATATTAACCATAGTTTCCTAAAAAAATTCAGAAATTTCGGAGATAGTTATGCGAGAATCCCCCATTGATGTGACCAAATAAAGCAGACCCTATTCAAGTGTTATTATCTACCAAAGGTGGGCGAAATTTTTATTTACGTAAATAAAATGTTGAACAACGAATAAAAGTTAAAGAAATTATTCCGCATGTGTCGAAGTTAACCCTTCGTTGACATTCTGGGTGCGAGCCACCTATTAGCTGATTTTGACGCTCTATATCTTTTTCAATACGTAGAATATCCTGGATATTCGTGGAACATCTCTGCTTTTTCAATTATCGAAATAACCTACCAACTATGTGCAAAATAAATGAAATGAACCATTTTCCAAAGCCGACTTACAAAATATTTTTTCCCTCAAAATATTATATCTGAAAACCAACTCTGTAGATTTTTAGCTCCTAATATTGAAATTTGTAAAAGTTACAATTTTTTTAAGACTTTTTCGTCTTTTCTCGACATATCGTAATCTACAATGTTTTTTACACAAACTGTGATTTTTTTCATAACCATTGAATTCTTTAGATGAGAATGGCAGTCGTTCAAAAATTGCTTTGAGTGTGAGCGACCCAATATGTCAAAGTTGACCGAAAAAATAGGCGTGTCAACGAAGGGTTAATTTTTTTATTCAGCGAGCGTTTCAACTTTAGCGTCGAAATTTGTTTTCGACTTTAATTTTCTTCGACGTCGTATAATTTTCTAGCGTGCATACGACGAATAAAAAAAAGAGCTGTATTCGTCGAATAAGCTAAAGTGAAGGTAACTTTTATTCGATCCGTTATTTAAATAATTTTATATTTAGTTAATGCCCAACTCTGCTGTCTACACTGTACGTTGCGAACGTGTTTATTCTACCAGCTAATATGGCTGCTCGTGATCTGTACTCACCTGATTGTTCGGGAAAGTGCCATCCTTATCAATAGCGTTGACTTGAGTAACCTTACTGCCGACAGGTTCGCCCTCGAGTACGGTTTCTTGCTCGCGTTCAGTGAACAATGGTATTTCGTCGTTAACGTCCTCCAGGACAATGTAAACGGTCGCTTCAGAGGCGAGCTGCTGGGCACCATTGTTCTACAGGAGAGAATTGTCTTTATCTTACGTGTATATTCTATTTTCCGTTCGGTTCGATTCACTGGATCTCAAGTTAAACGTTAAAGTAAATTAATTAGAACCGGATGCATTGAAATCTTCATAATTTATAACAGCAAACATTTTCAACTGGACAGACTAACGTTGGAATAAAAAGTTTAAAGTTAACAGCCCTTAAATTCTGAGGTAGCAAGTCACATCTGTGCAAAATTAAGTTACATTCTGCAAAATAATAACATGGGTGTAAAAAGTATTGCTTTAACATAAATTGTGTAACTTTAATTATTTTCAAGAAGAGAAACGACAATTGTTTGAAAAGCTGGAGAGTAAATGAAAAGGCAGACACGGCTTCTTACACTGCATTAAACTAGGAATTGTGAAAAGCACAGCGGATTGTTACACATTGTTACTTAGTACCTCAGACGTACCTACAGATATTTTGCGCGGGGTATTACTGAAATATAAATAATATCGCGATCCGTAAGCGGATTTCCAAGTTGCTCCGTTTCCAGTTACCAAACGGATTAAAGTACCAGTGGTTATTTAGTCGTGGGAGATTGCTTTCTGCAGTCACGCAAACATTCCCGCCGAAATGCGTTCATTATTTTTAATAACTCCATTCAATAGCGCATTACTCGTGCTTCGAATGTGACTACCCCGTGAATTTCGCAGAGAAATACCATTTAGTTGCTGAACTCTCCCTCTGCCACTATAATCAGCCATTTCTCCCGGAATATTAAACTAACAATATCCCATGAGAACGTTCCTTGCTTAATTAATTTCTAAATTCTAACCAACAAGAAAGGGAACTCCCACGAATAAACAGCGACACTGGAATCATATCTCTAGAAGCACGTATTCGCAGGGTCGAACTCTGCCAAGAGTGTTCTTTCAGTTTCGGCAGCGCAAACACGGCTGCGAATTTCCCAACAAACATTTCGGGGCGTGCAACGCAGGAAACACGTTCCTCCGAGCTGGATGGCAACCTTACTTCACACGTACCTCCACTCGTATAGTCAGATTGTATTCCTTTATGCTCTCGTAATCCAACTGATGGTTAACCTTGATGTCGGCCCAGGTGACGGAGTTCTCCGGGCGTTGCTGAAGGTAAAACGTGTGAAGCTTGTTGGTCTGTGCCGTGGAGCCCGGCATTAGCCGGTAAAACACCGTCGGACTATTTTCGATCCCCGAGCTGTCGACACACACCATAGTTACATGTTACAAAGTCCAGCCGGGTGTCTTCATCAGCTCCGGCAAACGGAGTCGACTTAACAAACGGAAACGGGAAACGGAAACAGAAACGAGAACGGAAATACTCCTAGGGTAGACATATGTATATCGAAAAGTACAAGGCTAATATAGTTTACCGACTAGGTGAGAGAGACTATGAAAATTACCCGTCTTGAAACGAAAAGACTCCATGCGATTCATCGACAGTTACATCCCCACCCCCTCTCCCACCCCCCACACGTACGTTCTTTGCGTTCCATTTTTTTTTCTCTTTCTTTTCTTTTCGTTTCTCTTTTCTTTTCTGTCCGTTCTATTTTTTTATTTTTTATTTTTTATTTCGTGTTCGCCGGACGAAAGGAGAAACGCCCTCTCGCTAATTGGAGAAACTACATTGGAGAGCTGCGATGCGATCTAAGGGACTTGGTGGAAATTTGCCTAACGCGTTGCACTTCCCGTCGTCGCCTGCCTGTTCCGTTCCTGGTGCGACTAGGGCGCACGTGATCAAAGTTAAATAGACTGTTAGCACGTCCATAACCTAAGCGTACCACGGTCACGAAAAGGCGCTTCGCAAATGATGTCGTTGCTAATTCTAAAGCTAGGCCCCTCGTCTTTGCCCTAGTTGCCAATCCTAGTTGTCTACCAGCAGATTTGTTAAAAGCGTCCTGTCACGTTGTGTTGCGGTGTTCGTGTGTTTTGCGGGGTCTTCGGGTATTATAGGTATCTACGGTGAGTTGAAGACGTTCTCGACGTATAATTTCGAAGGGGCTATAGGATAGTTACAGTTGTAATGTTTTAATAGTATGAAATCTAAGATGGTAAATCTTTTCATTTTGTGTACGCGGGACGAGGAGTCATGTGAAGCATTTATTTTGTGGATTGTTGCAAAAAGTAACATTGTTGAAGGGAGACATTTTTCAAAATTTTGATATAATGTCACGTACTCAGTAATTTCGAATTACTTTGAGTCTCCAATGGAGTTATTAGAAGCTTTGTTCCATTCAATATTTGTACACTTAGCGTGTTGGTGAAAAATGTTTTGTAATTTTAAAGCAAATGTTTCAAGATATTTTTAGTCACGTTTTTTAGGAATTACGATATTTCTGGAATTAATTAGATTGGAAAATAATTTCAACGTCTGCAGGCTTCTCGAAAGATTCTAAAAATACCTGGATCGCTGAGATTTAACAAAGTTTTCTCGAAGCGTTCAGGATCTGAAATTCCCGTAGTGCTGGAAGTTTTCCAAATTTTAAAGGTTATACTGAAGTTTGAAGCTATTCGAAATTTACTGACAATGAGATAGTTTTGCAAGAACCATGGAACTTCGTCGATTATGCGTATGCCCCATCGCGCACGAAGATGGCCAAATTATTAAAGTAGTAAAAATTGATATTCTTCCTCAAACATGTTCAAATATTCATAGACAATTGAATTCCACTATTTCAAGTTACGAATTTCGTAGTGTTTTTAATGACAAAAGCTACCAGCGTTGGCCAAACCGAAAGTAGGTATGCCAAAAACACAGTTTTAGGAGTATGGAAGACTTATAGTACAATTATTACTAAATTTAAACTTAAAAATTCTCTATTATTCAATTAAATTATCTTTCCTTTTACTAATTTCCAAAAATACTAAATGAAGTGAAACCAATAGCAATTTACAAAATATGAATTACTATCTACATGTTTCAAATTAATGAATCAACTAATAAAGAATGTACATGTGCTTTCAATGCACAAGAAATATTTACTGTTTCTCTTTTTCCTTCATACTAAACCCATTAACTTATCCAGCAAAAAAAACCTATACTTCCTAACCCAGACGGTATCACTAAAATTCCGCAACAATATCTCAAAGTTTCTCAAACACAAAATCCCGCCGAGTCAAATATTTGCCACACAGGCAACAATGAAATCCATAAACTACAAAGCAACCGGACCTAATCTCAACAAATTACCTTCTTCGATTAAACAAAACTTCATCATACTAAATAATCGACTGTAGTTCTCCCTCGCAAAATTGAAAGGTGGCTGAGAAATAAAAGATAATTATCCACCCCTACATAGATATAAAATATAAAAAAACATTTTAATCGTCCTCTAATAAATTGGCCACTTCAACGCGATCACCGGTCATCATCACCGGCGATATCATCTGTTAGACGTCCACGATGCGCCTCGACGATTCCCCGTCAAGCTCTTCAAAGGCCTCGGAATTAATGGCGCCGTTTGTCAATTCGGACGACCACCGGAACGTCCGAATCGTGAACGGAACCCGCCGAAGAAGGCAACGGAACTCCGAGACCGACATCCACGCGTCAGACGTCAAGCGCCGTTAGGATTCTGATAAATAGCGGGCAATTCGCGAGTACTCGACGCTTCGTGCTGGTCCCTGGATACCGAGGCTCCATGAATTAACCCGCTGCTCGGTGGAATCTTGATGCTCCGAGAGGCGTCGAAAAAGGGCATTGATAAACGGGAGCATTCCCTGGCCGGCTTAGCGAAAGGAAATCCGGCTCTGCATTAATTTTTCGACGATTAATGCCGTTTACGAGGACTAGGGGGATGTTTGCAGCCCCCGAGCGGGTCAAGTGACTCGAAACGCGACTGTGTAAAAGGAATCCCGTTGAGAATACTGGCTATTCTTTCTCCCCGTGCATCGACGTTTTCTTTAGCGCCTTTTGAAATGTTGTAAAACGTGCTTGGACGAATTAATTCGTTGATGCTACTGATTTCGAGAAAGTAGTGGAACTTGAGTTTTGAAATTTTCGGCTGTCTTGTGATTAACTATCAGATTTATTAAACATTATTGTAGATTTTTAGTGCCATTATCGTCCTGAATTTGTTGCAATTGCTTAAACCATTTCACTTAATTATAATCGATTATACTTTGATGAAATGTTTGAAATATTCCAAACCAAAGGAGAATTTTCTGGCCTCCTATAAGCTTTATTCAGATTTACTCCGGCAAACCTGTAGCAATAAATGAATTCATTGTCAAAGATGTCAATTCAAATTTAGTGACAGCGTACTTTATGAAGTGAAGAAATAAAGATTACAAATAGAATTTACATCAATGCAATGAACTTTGCAAAAGTATTGCGTCAGTATTAAATCAATACGGGCGTACGTGTACGAGAATTATTTACGTGAGAACGAAATATACAGTCGTCATATTAATTGTCAACATACCGATACCAATAGTATGGCTGAAATGATACGAAGCATTCTCCCGAATGAAATTTCCATTGCAAAATACGATTGGAAATTGTTTACAGGACTGCATGGAAAAATTATTGCAATGAAAAAATCGACGTCACTCAGTCGGAGTTAATAAACAATGGCGATATTAAATTCTATCCCTAGTGAGTAAAGCATACCACACGGAAGAAATAATTCCCAAAAGAAATACGAAATTTTCGAAAGTATTTTACGGAAAGTAGTAACAAATTTGAGTAAGAAATTTTAAGTGCTTTCAACTGATCGATAAACTTCTGAATATCTGAAGAAATATAGTTCAAGCTCCAAGAAAATACTATTCGGTTGTCAAGAGGGTCTACATTTTTCTCAGCGACTCTTGCGTTTTAAAATCTAATTTCACCGACTAAAATCATGAATCATTCCCTTTTAATCCCCAGTTTCGAGGTAATCTTAAATGCAGCCTCCCGCTTTAATAATTCACGTCGGGCAAGGATTAAAGTTTCTACGAGGCCTGATAAGATTAAAAATCCTGTAACCCGATTTTTAATAATAACCAACCGCAAGATTAAAATAAGATTAACCTTAGGTAGCGCCATTAAAATGAATAATATAGCCGATCGATACTTCAGTAGGGTAAATACGGTTAAATCGCATTATTTTTACCATTTTAAACGGTTTACAGCTTTTATAAGCAAACTAAGGATGTTAAATAACTTGCAAGTTTACTGTCTAGGAAATCCCTTTTGTTTTGAAAATAATCTGTTTTCAAATGTTACAAATTATTCCGACAGTTACAAAAATTATTTTGATATAATTTTGACGATTTCTGTAGCAACTTTACCTATTCATTTACACAACGATTTGTATATGTATGTTTCTCCTGTTAATATTCAGCTTTTTTTAATTTCGTGCATAAGGAGATAGTCTTCCTTAAAAATTATTGTCGATTGAAACTGAGAAAAGTGACAGTGAGTATGATATTTGTGGGTTACTTCTATAAACAGTTGTAAGTTGAATTCGAACATTAGAAATGCTTTGTAATCTTTGTTATAATAAATCATTCTGAATTGTCGTTATGCTTTGCAACCCTTATATCGTGACTAACGATTTCAATTACGATTAAAAAATATCTTCCGCGACAAATGCTCTGGTGTAATATTTGCAATTTTATAAATTGATACGGTGGAAAAAATATGTCCATTTATTTATATTTGAATTATTGTGACAACAAATATATTTTGATGAAATTATTATTGCATATCAAGATTAAATAACAATTTAAAATCTCTATATAATCAAATAAAATACCTTCATGGAATATGTTTTTTAAAATACTTGATCGATCTTTCAATCTTCTCTCACTTTTCATCACCAAAATTTAAACAAACATAAGTCCATATCATACTCAATTAACACGGCACTATCGAATTAAAGGAGACCGTTTGATAACCTGATTAAAGGTTACATTATAAAAACTATTTTTTTGCAACATACTCCAAATTGTACAATACCAAAATTTTGTTCTAAAATTTGACGTAATTTCACTGAATGCTAACAAAAGTAAATTTTAGAACCTTCTCTACACAGAAGCTAAAAAGAGAATTATTGCTTAATAAAATAAACAACATCTCGGAACGTTACACCACAATTTTAAATTCTAAATTTTCACAAAGAATTTCCCAGTTTCCCATGCCTTTGCCTCTATTAAGGAATGTATCAAGTTTGCAAGATAATCAAACGTCAATGCACGAGAAAAGAATTCCACCCTGATCCATGTTCGTATGAAACATAAATGGCCAATTACGGTGACCTCCTTGTCACAAATTAATTGGACAACTGCATTTTTTATTGAACCTGAAAAGTCAGGCGAATGGTATCCACCCATTCCTTTTTCATCCAACCAGCAAACCCCTTTATGAACGTTCCTAGGAGACGTCTAACAGATGCTGTGTAAAAGAGGATGTCAGTACGTGAGAAGTCAATGCCGATAGACGACAGTGTGGATTAGTAGCTCACAAGCGTGGCCTCTCACCCCCACAATTTGCATGTTCTCTGTGCAACGTACGTGTGAACACTTGTACCCATGATTAATTAGCAAAGAAGCGAGCAAAGACATCGCCCAATTACTCTAACAACTACCCCGGATTAGTAACGGCACAAAAGAACAGCGTGAACCTGTTGTATCCCCCAGTGGGTGCTCAAACAGTTCCCGAAGAATGGTGCTTGGTGTATCGATAGCCGTGTTTCAGCGTGATATTTATTAATTAGCATTGCCTCGCTTGGCAGGTCAAAGGCCACAGACCAAAATCTCTGTCATCGTTTTCGCTCTCATTCCGCCATTCACTACGGTACACCTAAACGATCTCTCGTCGACCGCCATCCCGCAACGATCGGCATTCACCCCGTTCCTCGTTACCTGAGCTTGATCGTGGTCGAATCGTGGAAGCATAGGATCGACAGCGCCTAATAACGCGGCGGCACGCTTAAAACTACCAACAGCATTCAACTGAATCGCGCCTCGATTCAACCTGCTCGACGCGAACGGCTAATTAAGTCCGTGGGAAGCTCTAACTAAAAAACAACTCTCAAATGGCTAATTCTTACTGAGCTTTGCCGCTGGTTGGCGCAAAAAATGTCTGACCGGCAAAAAACCACTATGAGAACATACTACGCTCTCGAAATGAAAAACAATACTGACGGGTAAACGGGGAAGGGCGGCCGCCCAACGGAAACGAGACCACAAAATTGGGACGTATTTAAATAAAGACGAAAAAGAGAGTCACTGTCAGAATGATACGGTAACCTACCGCAGATAAGCAACTGACGAAACATGCCCAAAAATTAATACGGCATTCACGTAATGTACAATACGTATGTATAATGTATATATATATATATAGTATGTATACATATCGACGATCTATACTGAATGCAAGTCTCGCAACAAACTGTAAAAGAAAAGGTCGTGGAACGGAAAAATGGCGAATGATGGCTGGCCACACGACGCACAGTGTCGTCAGACGTCCTGTGTGAGGTAGGATAAGCTGGAGTGAATTCGATAATTTCCAAATGGATGCTATTTCGAGAAAAATTGATTTATATGAATATTGCATGGCTCAAAGTAGGACAGGTATGATGTTGGTAACTTCTAACAAGGGGAGGACAAGGGGATTTTGATAAGCCTTAGCACGATAGATCTATGTTGAAAATAAGGAAATAGGTGTCCGAGCGTTTAAGCCAATAGGCCTTAATAATAGAGATATTTTCGTGTAAATTATTAAACATTTCATAGTGGCCTTGAGAATTTAGTGGGTAGAAATTCCATCACTACCTTGGCTTTTGATAATTTCCCCACGATAAAAAAAAGTTATACAAAAATAATTTAGAAAAAAATTTTAGAATTTTTTTAACGTAGTAGAAAAACTGAATCAATTTCTTCAATTGAATAGAATATAAAGAATTTATACTTTGAGCTTTACATTCATATTAATATTAATATTAATAATAGAACAATTTAGTTACCTACTTAAATACCACTTTCAAAGTTATCTACAACCTTCGTTATATACAAATATTCGAATTAGTCATATAAGTGATTAAAATAACAGGAAATTCTTTGAACCATGGAATTTTTATCGAGACTATTTTCTAATAAAATTAGAATATACGGTTTTATCGAACTCGTTCCAGTCAACCGCCCCACCCGGAACACGCGATTCTATGAATTTCTTTTCGTCGACTTCATAAAATCATTGCCATCAGTGCACACTGTTCGGCTCGGTCGTCTTTCGCGACGTCACCTTCGCAGGTTCGGTCGACGGTTGGCGCGTGATTCTGAGATGGTGCGCCCCTTAGAGCACACGAAAACGACGAAAACGAGACGCAAAACAACGACAGGTAAAGAATTTTGAAAAAAGCCAATCCGGTGCAAAAATACGTAAACAGAGAAGAACGATGGGAGAAGAACGGAAAATATGGGGAATCCCGGAGAAATCGAAACAGAGACCAGGGTTAACGTAATCAATCGAAAGTATCATGTCTGAGGGAAGCATCTATTTGTAAAACATGCCCAAAAAATGTTTACGGCACACACACACTAATTGTATGAGTCTCCGCGGCAAAAATCCAGCAGCGGCTGTTACCTGGATAATCGCCAGAACGAATGTGACTATCGCGATGTTCGTTGCGCGCGCGCCACCGATCTCGTTAATCCGTCATTCGATGTCATACCAAACGACCCAGCCATTCTCGTTTCATTCATGAGAAAAACTCATATCTTTCCTGCTAACAGACTCGCCTGCGCGATGAAGAACTCAAAGGAATGCCGGTTCGTGACGTTTTCTTGCAACGCGCTGCGATCGCTCACTGATTTATGGATACGTGGTGGAGAAATCCGTATTTTCGGAAATAGATACTTTTCCTAGAATGCAAGAAATATGACAAGGCTTATGCAGAGGTACAAAAAGAAAAGGTGTAATATCAAATGTGATAATATTTTCCTTGAATTCTTATAACAAATAAAGAAAATTTAGACCACAAAAGAAGCTGTAGATTTTATTATACTTTATCACTTTGTGAGCCAGGGGAAGGATTAATTTCTAGTTCTCACAGAAAGGAATGCTTTGAGAATAAATTCAAATATTTCCGGCCCCAAAGTTCCACGTCCAAAGGTAAATCATTTTTCACTTACTATTTTTGACTTTACAAGTTTATACAATAAATGGACATGGGAAAAATGGAAAGTGTGGGATGTATTTTTTAAATACTCCGTGTAATCAAATACTGTGGAAAATTTCGTTCCACGTTGCAAGTGCTCCTGCAATCATGTTAGTAAGTCGTGAGTGAAAGGCAATTTCATCTTCCGACGTGAGTGCAGGAAACCACATTAAAGAAGAAATTGGCACGTGTTTGGCGTACGAGCGATCGCGTGACGTTATGCGTGAGGGGTTGCGCTCTGTCTACACACAATGAAATGTGCTGCCCCTTGTGTTGCACTGGCAGCACGTGGTCACATAATTTGGTTCAAACGCGCGCATAATTACATGACTCGTTCGTAACGGAAGTCAATCTGTTTCTGAGACGTTGCCCCGGGAAACAGTACGCTGCACGCAGAACCAACGTTAGGTTCCGGAGCTTGTCAGGATAGTTTGATTACACCTCCAGAGAAGAAGCATTGGCGTCTAATAATTTGCATTAGTAAAATGCTCTTCGATAATTTTATCTCACTAAATTTGTTTGGTTCGTGTGAAAGATAAGTGGATAAAACAGGGAATGTCCATTTTTAGTGATTCTGCGATGTATAACGTATTTTGTTAGCGGCAACAGAGGCCACAAAGGGTTATAAAATAGAAATGTTCACATATAACATTAAAGATTTGGCGTACTGATTAAAAACAGGGAGTGTCCACCATCCACTGGAACAAAACAAGGAATGTCCCCAGTCTTCATACTTGCATTATGTAGGGTAAACTGTACAATGATTGGCACACTAAACGAATATATACTTTAAAACTTTTAAAGACTCAGCCATTTGTCCCACTTTATACGGTTGCCAGATGTAAAAGGTGTAATTCAACTAATGGCCTTTGCAGTGTTGCAGTGAAATAAAAATAAGAAATTCTAAAAAGTACTTTCTAATATTTCAACTTCTTAATATTTGGTTTTCTAATCAGGAGTGCCAATGATTATTGCAGTACCAGCATTAGCGCAGTTTACCCTATTTCTGATTAGTGTAAGCTTGCACTTGAATGTCACTGTTTACATATCCTTGTTTTGATAATAACAGAAGTGGACATTTATTTTGTTACAGTATTCTGCATTGTTCTATTTGAAAGATATTAAAACAATGTAAAAAAATTATCTTTTTGCTCAGTTCTTTTCTGTTAACTAATTACAGTATAAATTGTTCATTTATGAACAATACAGTTAAATTCATTGAACAGCTCTATACACAATAAAGCTGTTTTGTGACATTCCTTATTTCTTCCACTTATCCTTCTTGCATGTCTAACGAACATTTCAGTTACCAATATGAATGTAACAAATGATAATTTCGTTCACATTATCAAGTTGAATCAAGATGACTTCTAGCGACTTGAAGTCAAGTAACTTGAAACTATATTACCAATGAAAATCTTTTGTCCTTTCAGGTTTCTTTCAAGTTTCAAGTGCAGCAGAGACTCTTTCAACTCTACTGGCCTTGAAATACAACTTGACTAATGTAAACGAGGCTTAACGAATTATATTCATCGCCATATCATTGTTGACATATTCACTAGAGTGCATCATAGGGTGAAGCTTATTTTTCAACTACGAAAATATGATGTTCTCAACATCTCAATTTGTTCCTTTCTATAAAAAATGAAATCGAGCAGAACATGAGCACGATTGATTTATATTTAGGGGTAGCTCAATGATGGTGAAATTTCCAATGTACATGATAATTATATAGAAAGGCACGGAACACTATAAATGTTTTCAAACACATTCATTTGTGAACAATAAATTTAACAATTTATCAAATTCAAATGACAATGTAATGTAAGGTAAATGTATAAATTAAAATATGGCCATTATATGTTGAATTTTCATAATTTCTATAATCTTTGACTCACTTCAGCTACCCCTAAACATAAGAATGTATTGTTTTCTACAGTTTTTATATAGTGTTTATGTATCTAAAGGACCAAATCAGTAGTAACTTACTAGTTGCAATTAGTGTGGAGTTCCCACTTAGTGTGCATGTAACATGTGTACATTGGAAATTTCTCCATCATTGAGCTACCCCTAAATATAGATCAATCGTGCTCATGTTCTGCTGGATTTCATTTTTAATAGAAAGGAACAAATTGAGATGGTGAGAAGATCATATTTTCATAGTTGAAAAATAAGCTCCACCCTAGTGCATCAGTATCGCAAAAATGAGCCAATGTAATTCAAACGAACAAATGCCCCTCGCTGCGTTAGCATCAAACTCTCCATAAGCTTCGTTGCCAATACCTACAGAAAAATGTTTATCTAGCTACCCCAGCAGCGCATGAAAACGTCATCGCCGGATAGAAACGGCAGTCACGGCGCGACGCGAAACAAACGAGTCAGCGTGAAAAGGTAACGAATCTGATTGGAATTTTGCAGAGAAGAGACCGCGCAACGCCATGTCGGAGGCATGTACACGGGCCGTTTCTATGGGTAATTTTTTCCCTTGCGTATGCATCGATGCTCGAATGAACGGGTGACAGTGGTTCGGCGCAGAATCGCGCGGACGCTGCAATGAACGGAGCATTCGCAAACGATCGCTGTGTTCCCCCATATTTTCTTCTCTCTATGTTTCTTTCCAAACGAATATTCGTGCTCGCCACCTGACGTGTATGCGTGTCCACCTGTGCGCGTATACGCTGGCGTCGTCACGTGTAGCGATGGGCACCCGCTTGCGTGTTCTCTAACAAATAAACTCATTCGCGTGAATCGCTTCGAATGTTGTTCCAGTACAAAAGCGTTGGAGAACCGGAGAAATCTACATAGGCTTGAGCAGCCTCGACAACTTCGACGGACAAACCTGAAGAGCCCCGAGGCACCGGGATCCTACGAGGGCCTCCAACACGATAGACGCATGCAGCAGCATAAAAACACCAAAATATAATATCAGCACAACTCTATATAGAAATGATCTCTCGGAAGTAATTACGACGTTTACAGTGTTTCACTCGTTGAAGCGTTGATACAGTATCTACCACTACTCGAACGTCCCCAACGTTTCAAGGCGTTTGGATCATACAAAGATACTCCTACATTCGAACGATACACAAAGCGATTCGCAAACTTTGGCCCCACGTTCAAAGCATCTCGAGCCCATCACTAGTGACACGATCAATGTACACGTGTATGTGTGTGAGCTGGTGTATCTATGTCTGTGTGTTCAGATGCACGCGCCCGTTTGTATGCGAGTGAGTGTGTGTGTGTGTGTGTGTGTGTGTGTGTGTGTATGAAATCGTACACAATATCAATTAACGTGCACAAGAACAATACTGCCACGAGATTGCGTGCAGGGCGGGTTCGTGCAGAGCCGCACGGAGCATTAACAGTGTGACAGACCTGGCTTTAACAGACACAACTTTAGCCCCAACGGCCATGTTCTCTTTACAGTAGATCGGGCCATACACTATGTGGTCCCATACGGGCGGATTATTCGCACGGTCCACAACGTCAATCTGAACCTCCACCGTTCGCGACAAGGGCGGGAAGCCCTTGTCTTGGGCCATCGCCGCCAGCTTGTACATCTCACGCTACACCAGACCGCGTGTATAACAAACGGGAACAAAAAACAATGGCGTTAGTGTCAGGCGTAATGGCTCGTGGCAGTGGTGTTTTATAACACGGTTGTGGCTCGTTCTCTCTCTCTCTCTCTCTCGCTCGCTCTCTCTCTCTCTCTCTCTCCCTCTCGCTCTCTCTCTGCGGCGGCGCCACCCGCCAATTCCATCGGTCAAGTCTCTGCCCAGCCATTGCTTTGCACCCTGGTGTAGTCAGTTAATATCAATCCGTGCCACCGCTACATCATCGCGTAGCTCGCAATTACGTCGGCCTGGATAACACCGTTGGACCCATCTGCTTTAGCCGCTCACCGCTCGGTTAGCCCTCTAACTAGCGCGATTACGCTCTAAGCAAAGCGATACTAGCGCCAGCTGGAAGCTGAGCGTGCTGATAGACGGGAACGGCGTTCGCTGATGCGCTCTCGCGCCCGCTTCTGCACCTGCTTACTGCACGTGAAAGAAAAAGAAAAACCCGGGGACCTGGATCTCTCGCTATATCCTCGCCTACCCTATACGGATCATCGCGCGATCCGGCATCCGGTATTCCGAACTCGTACGCATCTAGGGATGTTTTACGGTGAGGTCGTCGGAGCCAATTCGTGCCATACTTCGGGAATCATTTCGTGGGGAGGGGGACGGGGGGGCTCATTGTGCGCGAACCTTATGCGCCGAGTGCTGGTCGCCGCAGGGTTGCCGCCTCGATTCCCAAACGTACTGCGGGAAATCAGCTCCGACGAGTTAATAACAATTAATATAAGTAAGGGATAGACAGTAGTGGTAATAGTATAGTAATGGTAGTAGTAGCTTGTAGTAACAGTAAGTAGTAGTAGGTAGTAGTAGGTAGGAGTGTCCGACCAATCAGCGATCTACCGCGCCGCGCTTGACCATGCATGCCTCAGCTCCCGTGAAATGCATCATGTACGCGCGTAGATATGAAACAGGAGGCGGCTGAATGTAATGCAGCGAACCAAGATCGAGGCTTGTTGTGAAATGACGGCACAGAGGCGAACCAAAACTGGTACCATGACGCATAGCCGGTGGGGCGTAGGGTGTACGTGAAGCTATTAGGTGTCTAAGAGAGATGGGGGGGGGGGGGAGGGAGGAACTTAGCGACAGATGGGGCGATGTGAATAAAAAAAAGGAAGAGACAGAAACACCAGAGTGGAGAAGTGTGTCCAGAAGGCAGACAGAAGGTAAAACAAAGAAGGGGGAGTCAGCACTGCATGGCACGGCACGGCATGTCACGTGTCTTGTCTCGGTCATGTCGTGACATACAAACCTGGCTTTCACCGACGTCACTACAGTACCCACTGTGACATTTTCTTTGATGTGAATGGGGCCGTATACATTCGCATCCCACACAGGTGGTTTATTGTTTCTGTCTACGACGTCTAACTCAACGTCCACGTCTGCGTGCAAGACTTGCATCCCTCTGTCGGAGGCCCGTACTCGCAGGTGATAGCTGTCACGCTAGTGGCAAAACATTGGGCCGTCAACTCACAGGACACTTTTTCGGGACTGTTGTCGGCGGATTTTTTTTTTTTTTTTTTTTGTTCATTGTTTCTCTTTTTTCCGTTTCATTTTTCTGCTTTTTTTTTATTGGTTTTAGGTTTTTCGTTTCTTTTTTTTTTCAGTTGGCGTTTCACGGAGAGATAAGTCACTCAGTGGCGAGCGCGGTTTTTACTGAAGGGTTCTTTTTTTTTTTGCTCCTAATCGCGAAACGAAACGAAAGAGATAGAAGAGAGTGAAGGACCATGCAGTCTCGCGGGTATCCGCATAACCGTTCCAGACCTCTTTCTTTCAAGGGGGCGGTTTAGAATTAATCCTCGACGCGTCTGCCAATCTGTGATCGACCTGAAAATCTCTACCATTATCGAGTCCATTTCCTTCGTAGCTGCGACACCGGCACAGTCGATCCCAGTTGCTTACTTCGATGATTTAATCTTTGGCGTGAACGATCGTTAGTTCCTATAATGAGTACTTACCCGATACCTTGTTCCGTTCTCTTTGTAAAATTACGCGGGTGGAAAATAAAATTACATATGTCGGAGCGTAACAGTATAAAACGATTTCGTGATCGTTTCTGAAATGTACCGGTGAACAGCGAAACTAGGATGTCTTTGTGCCGATAACGTTTCCATTTTGTTAATACAATCTTTTAGCAATAGACAAGAAGAGTATAAAATAGGTGTGCAATTTTATATAAGACCCGACTGTATTTAGTAAGGTGAAAGTGCGAGTCGGACACTTTAAATTTACCGAGGCAAACGTTTTCGATTATTTTCAAATTAATGTTATATTGGAAATTTATTAATCTGAACAATTCCCTTGACGGTGATCTGCTTTTCATATGTATATTTCCCCTTTGTCATTTTGTGTAACCTTTTTATATACTTTCCATCTATTTGTAACGAAATCTTTCGCAAAATCGTTATCGGCAGTGATTCGGTATCGAAGAGGTCCTTCACCTGCGGATACGCTCGAGACCAGGACGACAGAACGAACTGAAAGCGCGGTGACACGAGCGAATATCTCCAAACGAAAAAAAAGAGTGAAGAAAAACTAAAGAACCGTACGGATCGCGCATGGTAATAAATATCGAACGTAAAGACAGAGAAAGTAAAACCAAGAAATCGATCAAAGACGGAGACAGAGAAAGAGAGACACAGAGAGATAGAGAGAGAGACAGAAAGAGAGAGAAAGAGAGAGCGATACAAAAAAAAAATCACAAAAAGGAAATGAAGAATGAGAAATTGAAAATCAAGAAACAGAGTGACGTATCCGAGTGACAGTAATCATATAAATATAGAACAACAACAGAGGCGAGAATGAAAAATAGAATCGAAACGATAAGGTAAAACACTCAATTAATCGAACGGAAAGGCGCTCTAGTATTACTGCAACGAATGTCATACATCTTTTTCTCTTATCTTTTCTTTTTTTTTTTTTCTTTTCTTGCGCTGGTATAACATTCAGCTATCATGTTACACTGTGTTCTCTCGATGCAAAGTGTGAAAACACAAGAATGTAGTTCCTACTTACTGGAAAACAGCCCTTTTTTTTTTGTCATCATCAAATCCGAAGAAAGTAAATGGTGCAATGAACACAAACATAAACAATAAGAAATTCAAATTAGTTCCTTTACGAAATCAACCAATGCAGGCATTTTGCATGCAAGCGAGAATGCGTTTAAAGAGGCATCGGGAGGAACTGGGTAACGTGAGAAAGAAAGAAAGAGACAGACAGAAAGAGAAAGGCAGACAGAGAGCGAGAGGTAGAGTAGAGACAGAGCGAGAGAGAGAGAGAGAGAGAGAGAGAGAAAAATACAGAGCTTCTGGGGGGAATGGGAAAGGGTGGATCGGGAGGGTGGCCGGAGTCACAGAGAGAGAGAAGGAAAAAAAATTATGACGACCCCTCGTCTGATTCTTTCATTTTAACGACACTCAAAAACCGATGGACGTTTTTACCGTGCATCATTCTTATATATATATATATATATATTTTTTTTTTACGTTGCCTCGTCGTGTGTGTATTATAGATCCGCATTTATCCGTATATATTTTTTTTCTCTGTTTCGTTACGACAGTGGTATGCCGCCCCAATCACAGAAGAAAAAATGTCACACCACGGACAGATTTCTTACGGTTTATCGTGTTATTGCGCTCTCGGCAAAAAATGTCTCTCGTTTCTCTTTTAGCTTTTTTTTTTGGCTCATTGTCAGTCACGTCGTGGTTTGCGGAGGAGATGCGAGGACGAAAGTCGGGAAAACGTCGCACAGAAAGGTGGACGGGTTGCGGGGTGGGTTGAGAACGAAAGTGACAGAAAAAATCCGAGATGCGAATAGAGCGAGAAAGAAAAACGGCAATCGAATCGTTCCAGCACAAAAGGGAACGAAAAGTGGAAAAAAAAAGTATGTTTCAACGTGTTGCGGTAACAAAATGCAAATTGTAGAAAATCACGTTTCTCTTGATCATACTCCGAACGTTCCCAGAAAATAAAGTGACAAAAATGCCCAAACCACGCGCAGATCACGATGCAAGGTAAAAGAAACCGGATGACCAAACGGCAAGTAGTAAAGAATGTCGAAAAAAAAGGATAAAAACGTGACAGACAGGGGGGAGACAGATAGATAGAGAGAGATAGAGAGAGAGAGAGAGAGAGATAGAGAGAGAGATAGAGTGATAGAGTGAGAGAGAGAGAGAGAGAGAGAGAGAGACAGAGAGAGACAGAGAGCAGAGAGGAAGGATGTAGGAGCGAGAGCGAGATCCGTTCCTGTAAAGGAATCAAAAACACATTCATATAAAATATGCAAGCATTTTCAAAAATTGTTTATGTCTGATGCACCACAAAATGCGTAGAGGTTGAAGTACACCGTACGTGGGGCTCAAAAAATGTCGTTCCCACCTGCTCCTGGAAGTTCAAAAAACATCACTTCCCTTTTGAAAAACATTCACATTAGTATTCAGTTAAGGAGAATAATTAAAAGGTAATTAGTCTGGGCTCTTTATCGATCGTTTCCCTTCCTTTTGCTCTGTTATTCGTTCGTTCCTTCCCGTCGTATCCCCGCGGCTCTGTGACGCGTGTACAAAAAATGGGAATGAAAAATACGCAGACATCTTTCTCCTTGGCTAAGGTATTGGAAAATGAAGAAAAGTGCACACGCTCGTTCCTCCACGGACCGGTTTTCCATGGCGCGCGACACACAAAACACGATTATCGTTTATCATCTCATCCGTTACCGTCCGAGAGTTCGCGAAAATTATTAGAAAAAAAAAAAAAAGACAACAACAAACAGAAAGGAAACCGCGGATTCTCGTCTCGTTTCGCGGATTCGAGTCGGCCAACGAAAAAGATGTTAAAAGGAACAACAGAAGGTAAACAAAAAGAAAAGATCGAACGAAAGTGAGAAGAAATCGCACAAAGAGTAAACGAGATACCGGTAAATAATACGAAACAGATTTGAAGACGTTCGTCGGCGACCGACCGCGACGTTAAACGAAAAGCTGGACAAACAAGGTATTCGACAGTTCGATTTGGAATATTTGTTTAACAAAAAAAAAAAATGAAAAGAAAAAAGGTACTCGCGGCGCGAGCATGTTCTCGATAGAAAAGAATGAGAGAGACAGAGAGAGAGTGTTCTGTTGCAAAAATAGCCCGAACGGTCGATCGATTCAGGTACATGAAGCGTTTGAGGAAATCAGGCATAGCTAAGTATTTACCATAGTGAACACATTGTGCATATCAATGGGAATTAAAAAGTTCTATACATGTGCCGTAAAAAGGAAACTCATTGTTCGTTGCATATTAGTGATAATTAGAGAAATAATTGCCGACCAAACGCATATTAGTATACAATTTATCCGATCAGCAACAAAACGGATTCGTGTTTAAAGAACGTAAGTCAGAACGTAAACGTACAATATATCGGCAGAAGGTGTACACTCAAGTTTTGTAATTCGTATCATATGAATATAGATATAAATATATTTATATATATCTTTCGTTGGTACACGCACACGTATAGGGACTACGGTCTAAGGTACGCATACGTGTGCGTGTATGTCGTAAATGGGCATATAATAATGGCCGGAGGGCCATTCCGTGTGTTCTCGGCTGCCGAACGATTCTCGCCAGCTGACGTTCTCTCATGCCATTCGAAACAGTTAATAATAACATTGTGGATTGCGCTCCGTTCCAGTAAAATATAGAGCAACGGGTTGGATGACGTTCATAAATTGGTGGGAGGCATGGGGCACGTGACAAATGTCGGACGTTGGTCAGCGCGGGTCAGAGAACCAGATGTTCTTCGCTCGGGAACACGCGGTGGCCCTCCAGAGAACGATCGCTGTCATTACTACTAGAGAGAGATGTATATGTAGATGATCGTCAATGGGAATACTCACGTCTAGAGGCTTCTTTAAGACGATCCAACCAGACTCTGGTTGAATCTCAAAGTATTCCAAGCCTTGCTCATTGTTGGGCGAGCTCAACGAGTACGTTATGGCGCCATTATTGTCGGCATCTTCGTCTGATGCCGACACTCTCAAAATGTTTGTTCCGATGCTAGCGTCCTGTTTCACATTCTCTACGTATTTCTGTAATAAAAGTTTAATGTAAGTTCAGTGGCAGTCTTGCCGATGAATCGGGATTCCCAAAGGTAAATAATCTCTGTTCGAGATTCATTTAACGTAGGATTCAAAGTTCAGTGGAGCTTTTCTAAGGAGTGCTTATCCGCACCCTAAACGGATTTTAGTTTTTCTTGAAATTTAGAAATGGTATCATGTTAATTAGTAGCGGTTATATTCTTCTCTGTTATTAAATATATCTGTGGAGGAGTTTGTGGGGATTTGATGTAAAAGTCTCTGAACCTTGTGCGACGAAGTATTTATTTGTAAATTTTGGGCTCGGACTATTCGAATAATTTAATGTTCGAATATTTTACAAGTATTTGAATGCTACGAATAAACTTCGAGTATTTGAGTATTCGAATGTTATTATTCGAATACATCAGTATTCGAATACTTAAATATTCGAATAGTATTCGAATTATATTCGTCAAATAATTAAGCAACTGAAGTATTCGAATATTCGAATACCGAAAAATTCGACAAATAGTCCCAGCCCTATTTGTAATCAGGGAAGTGGGAAGTGGTATTTTTAAACTGCATTTAGCTTAGGCCTTGTTGCAATAAAAAACATATATTTCTTGTAAGTTTAATTACTCATACGCGCTTCAAATTAAAAGTAACAGTCTTCTAGCATCTATAATTATCACGAACTTTTGAACTACCCATTACAACAATCCATTTCTACTACTAGAAATGAAATGGAAAAAATGTTTTGCGTCAAAAGTAAGCAAGTACAATTTAATTGCAAATTTTTTGTAAAAAATAAATGGCAAATTTAAAGAGTCCAGCATAATTTGTGTCCTGCATTGAAACATTCATCCCCAACAAAATGTCAAGTATCAATTCCAGCAATGCAAGGGAAAAGACTGACACATATATGCAAACCACAAAGAGTCTTTTGTTTATCACGAACAGGGGGTTCGTTAATTTATTCCGAACAGCTATTTCACGCACAAAGTTCAAAAAGCCATCGTCGGCCATTGTTTGCGTTTCTTTCAATTGCAACTGTTTGTAAGTACTCTCTGGTACTTGCTATTTGAAATTTTAAAGAGCATGGAAAATTAATTTTCTCCTTTGAATATTTCCAACTCGCTCCTTCTCTCTCTTTTCTCAGTGAAAAATAGAATGAAAAGAGATGAGAAGTTGCGCATATGGAATATGGAATGAATATGAATAAAAGAATTTTGATTTTGGGACGAAACTGCAACACCACTTTTAAGGTAGCAGGTACCTAAATTTCAGTAAAAGAGATCATTTATGCTAAAGGTGGTTAATAAACAGAACAATCACGTCGAATTTTCGATTATTGTTTTCTATAAGTTTACTCACTTGACGGTCGAACAATGGTGGGTTGTCATTAACGTCAGTAATCTCAACAGTGAATGAGCACACTCCTTCCAAGGAAGGTTCTCCTTGATCAGTTGCTTTGACAGTAACAGATACAAATTTTCCATCGTCTCCTTCACGATCGAATACCTGTAAACATTCACGTACAATAACATTACGCTTACATTAATTTTATTTAAAATAAGTAAACAATCACTGCGTAAACAACATCAAGTTGAAAAGACAATTGAGGCAGTCAGAGCAACAATGGACTAACCATATAAAAAAGAAAGAAAAAAAAATTTTAATGTGGGTTGATCCCTTGTTGCTCTGACTGCCTCAACTATCCTAAGCTAAATTCCATATTAATTGTATAAGTTCGCAACAGCAAATCCTCAGCAACATCAAAGCAATAAACTACACCTGAAGAGGTGACAGTTCCTTTCAAACGATTCGATTCGCATCCAGAAAGCTTCCACGGCCATCTAATCTCAAGCGAACCCAGCTACCGATCTCAAGTAAAGTCGTACCTTATTGGTCAGCACTTGTCCAGTCTCTTCGTCGACGATGAACTTCGTTCCCTTCTGATTAGGTTGCTGAACGATCGAGTATTTCACCTGCCCGTTCACACCCTTGTCCTTGTCCGTGGCCTGCACCTTGATAACAGTGCTGCCATTCGGGGCGCCCTCCTCCACTTTCGGGTTGTACATGCTGCAATCGTTGAAGACTGGCTTGTTGTCGTTCACGTCCGTGATAAAGACAACGACAACCGCCGTGCTGGTGTGGGTGGTCTCCTGGCCGTTCGGGCAGCAGGTGCCGTCGTCGAGGGCGGTCACGTTCAGCTCGTACTTGTCCCTTTCCAAGGAGATGTTCTTCCCGTGTAGTCGGATCACGCCGGTGATCTCCTCTATCACGAATTGGCCGGAAGTGGTGTTCCCACCGACGAATCTGAATTGAACGTTATCACCGTCTTTATCCGAAGCGACCACAGTGGTGACCAGCGTGTTCGGCCCGGCGTTCTCGTCCACGTTCGGCGTGTACACCTGCTGGGAGAATTTCGGTTCCTCGTCGTTCTTGTTCTTCGTGTATACGCGGACCGTAGCTGTGCCGGTCTTCGGCGGCTCGCCTGGAAACGTAGGTTGCCATTAGCGGAATGGCAGCGAGAGTGACTTGAGAAGACTTGCGTGTTATTTTCAGGGGAGATGTGTTATTCAAATGATCGAGGGTAAGGGAGAATGATGGAACGTAATAAAATGAAATGTAGGTGCGTATTTAAAAATGAAGGAGGATAGTCTTTTTACGACTCCGTTTTCTGTCTTCCAGTCGTGATTGGTCTTTCTCTAAAGCTTCGTTCAACAGACTTACAATTAGTATAGCACAACAATCGAGATCCTTCATTGAGGGCTTTTTAAGAGAATTTAAAAAATTGTTTAGTATTAAAAGGTGAGCCATAACAGATTTCATTTTTCCATAGTGGTTACTAATCTAAGGACATTGGTGGTTTGTGAAGATTGGTGAAAGCACCAAGATTAATTGACTCTTCCATGGTTTTTCACGTGGAGGTGTACCTTTATCTTTGGCAGTGACAACGAACTCGTAGTAAGCATTGTTGTTGTCCGCGTCGAGCTGCTTATTGTTCACGATGATGCCGCTCGAGTCCACGCTGAAGTGGTCGTCGGACACCAGATACTCTATTTCCGCATTAGCGCCAGAATCCGCGTCGGTCGCTTTCACTTTCAGTATACTGGTGCCCAGCGATATGTCCTCGTCCACGTTGTGAGCTTGGTAATCGGGCAACTCGAATTTCGGCGCGTTGTCGTTCACGTCCGAGACTCGAATGGTCAACTGTAAACGACAGGGAGATTTCAACAGGGCGGACTCTTGCACGATCAGCCACGTCGATACTCCTTCATCGACTCGTAACTAGGGCTGGGACTATTTGTCGAATTTTTCGGTATTCGAATATTCGAATGCTTCAGTTGCTTAATTATTTGACGAATATAATTCCTAATATCCAAGTAATCGAATACTATTCGAATATTTAAGTATTCGAATACTATTCCAATATAGGTTCATTTGTCATGGTGAAATCTTGGAAGCTAATTTAAACCCACTTCATACCATACTATTCGAATACATCAGTATTCGAATAATAACATTGGAATACTCAAATATTCGAAGTTTATTCGTAGCATTCGAATACTTGTAAAATATTCGAATAGTATTCGAATAATTACATTCGAGTACTCAAATATTCGAAGTTTATTCGTAGCATTCGAATACTTGTAAAATATTCGAATAGTATTCGAATAATAACATTCGAATACTCAAATATTCGAAGTTTATTCGTAGCATTCGAATACTTGTAAAATATTCGAAGTTTATTCGTAGCATTCGAATACTTGTAAAATATTCGAAGTTTATTCGTAGCATTCGAATACTTGTAAAATATTCGAAGTTTATTCGTAGCATTCGAATACTTGTAAAATATTCGAATAGTCTCAGCCCTGCTCGTAACAACTTTAATTTGGTAACCAACTGAATATCGTTCATGGTGAAGTTACTTTATCCTATGATTATATTTTAAAACACAGCTGTATGTATCACGTGAGACAAAGAATACTAAATAGATTTTCTACACTGCGTGGCAATAGTTTTTAAGGTGTCATAGAAACATCTGTCGATTAATGGAAAAATAAAGTCTTAGTCTTCCTTAGTTGTGTAATAACGACAGTCAAATATTTACCCATGAATTTTGCAATTGTGATTAATGGAATTTGAGAGGGAAAGATATGGTACCTCGACGGTTGTGGAGAAACCACCAGAATCTTCGGTGGCTGTTACTATGAGAGAGTAGATGTGTGGTTGACGTAGATCCTCGAAATCCAATTCTTTAGCAAGCTTCACGATACCGGAAGTTGGGCCTATATTGAATGTTCCCGCTGCGCCTTGACTTCGGGCCTTCAGGGTGTAACGAATTTCACGGTCAGCGAATGATTTCGCCTTCACCGATATAATACTGGAATAAATGTTAACATTGACTTTATTGAATGTGCGGGACTTGTGATACTTAGAAGTTAAAATTGTTCCTTTTTATCTTAACGGTTTAAAATTAAGTTACGAACAAAATACATCTGTATACGCGTCTACTGATTGTATTAGGCTTGGAAATGGTGGTTTTCCCTGAATATAGTTATTTAATATTTTAATGTTAAATTGTAATATTTTGTACAACATTATATTTTTACAACCGTCAAAACTGACATAAGATTTTCAAGAATTCATAGTGGTAAAAATGTCCTTGTCAAGAATCTTTGAAGAATTCATGACACTAAAAAGAGTCTGCATTAATTAATTCGAAGGACAAGAAGAATATAATTCTATGCAGTTAACTGTATCAGATTACTCTTACAATTTTCATCGGATTGACTTGAAACTTTGGACAATTCTTCCCCGTGGTATAATCTAATGATGTACGTAGGACTTTTGCTGTAGCGTTGTTATTTTTTTTTTTTGGTGCGCAATTTTATAAACTTTTTCCCCCTAAAAAATTGCGGTTTTTGTTAAAATGACCGCCATTTTCTTAAAAATCGATATTTCGTAAAATCCCTACGTACATCATTAGATTATACCACAGGGAAGAATTGTACAAAGTTTCAAGTCAATCCGATGAAAATTATAAGAGTAATCTAACACGCGCATTTTAAAAACATCTGTATTTTGGCGCCACCTACAAGAGATTATTTTTTAGTTTTCCAGTTTCATAAAATGTGTAATTAAAGATTAAAGTTACATTAATAAATTAATAAAACCGATTTTGTTTCTGCGCAGTCTTTGTATGCAAAAGAATTCATGAAAAATGCCTCCAAAATCGCAGTCAAAGGTGGTATGCTGCCTTAAGTCATCATTTGGCTGATTTCGAATTTGCTTAAAAACACACCCCGTCAAAGTTGCAACTCTTCAAACACTCGTATAATGCTTCGCCCATTTCCCCAACAAAAGGAGCATTAGCTAAATGGAAAAATATCGACGATGGTTTTTCGAAAATGCGACGTGGTCGTTTACTATTACTTATTCGTTAATGTCGAAATGCTCGAAATCTGAGAGACGTTTAACTCACTCAGAGTCTTTCCTCTGGTTTTCCGGTATCTCGGCGTCGTAACCCGCCATGTAGAACTGCGGTGCGCGCTTTCCACCTACGATCGATAACCGCTCCTCAGGAGTCGACTGAAAACGCTTCTCGTCTATACGACCGTTCTGATCCTCCGCTTTCACGTACAGAACGTACTCCATGTCCAACTGGAACAAATCGGTCCCACGGGTCCGTACCACACCAGATCGCTCGTCTACCTCGAAACGGCCTCCAGCTGCAACCAAAACGTGCGCCCATTTATTTTTCAGCCGAATAATTTCATGGCGACTGACATCAGGCCGAGGGATTCAATGTTTCACGCGAAGAATCCCGCGCATATTTCACGGCAAAATGGTCCCATGACAACTGGGTTCCTTAAAATAGGAAATAGAAGCAACAGGGATATTCGAGCGAGGAGAAGCTCTGCTCTTGTTCTATGTATCTCTTTTTTTACTCCAATTGCGATTAGTGGAAAGCCTGTTTCAAATTCCTCACGTCCTTGTTCGGCAATTGATAGCTCTTTGTTCTAATTCAGAAATTTGAATAGAGTCGTTGCACAGATTTCTAAAGAGAAAGGAGACGCGAGAAGTTCTAAAGTTGACCTTAATTAATTTTGAAAATCAGTGATCAGAGCGAAATGTTTTACAACCTGTTTTATTAGAGAGAAAATCTGCCTTCTATGTGCACGCAACTAAAAGTGGAAGCTTTGTTTGAAAAACGTTATTCTATAATTTCAAATTATCTTTGCAACAAGGATTCATTTCATCTGCAAATTATTTACTGCTGTATTGTAAATATTTTCTAATTAGGTGCACGCGGGCATAAAGGATTCTCAAATTCGATTTCCCCGAAAATGAAGACCGCCAGAAAATTTTCTGCACACTTTCGATATATTCTTCCGTGTAGAACCACCACCTTAGCAATTGTGCCACTTACTGCGAGGCACCCTATGTAATGTAATATTCGTAGTCGTGTAAATTAGACTGTAACTCTCGCATAAGGCGAGCAGTGGCGGATTTAGCTGGTAGCTGAGGAACAGTTGTCGCCTGGGCCCCTACCCCGAAGGCCCCCAGAGCTCCATCAAGACCGCTTTCAAAAGCATTTTAAATTTAAAATTGCATTTTTTATTCACTGTAGCAATGTAATTTAATAAATAGAAAAAAGTTTTATTCCAGTACTGTAATTAGTTTCGCCGCAATAAATTCCTGAATTTATCGGCGCGCTAACCGGAAGGACCCCTTAAATCCGCCACTGCAGCCAGACAAGCCAAAGTATTAATGACGAAGAAGATCGTAATGTACAATTTATACGCACTCCGATCCCGTACGATGAAGTAGTGAATATTGCTGTCGGTGTCAGGATCCCGTGCTTGAAGGGTAAACACGTGAGTATTCGGTGGCGCATTCAGCTGCACGACCGTTTCCATTGGCAGAGGCCGATTTATGAAGTACGGCGGCTCATCGTTAACGTCCTTCATGTTGATAATGACACGCTGATTGTCCGTGTCTGTAATCGTCCATCGATTATTGATATGAGCTCGCAACGTGTATGCGCGCCGACAGAAAACGGTGGACAGTGTTCAAAGGCGATGACCGAATAGCATTTGACATTACGTCGCGCCGCTCTATGACCTTTGGTCTGTTAAATTCAACGCGAGAAATTAAATTTCACGATCCGCGTCATCGCGCGATGCTTTGTCGGTGAATTATATATATCATTTCGAAATATCATTGAATGGCTTAAATTTTTCAGAGACCCGATTCATTGGGCCCAACAAAGGTCTGCTAGAAAGAAATATAGGGAATAAATTTTAGGGAGTAGATTTTATATGAATTTCAGTGTTTTGAGAAATTTAGGTAAATCAGTGTTCCTTTTTGTATTATTAATTAGTGCTTAACGTTATATTATTAATGTTCGAAATTGTAATGATAGTAGAAATTGCCTCCTCATCATTCTAATAACTGAATTTTCTATAAATTATTTCGTAATAGTGATTTGCTATATATGTTTCAAGAGCCAATTTTCGGACAGAAAGAAAGTCAGATTATTAACTTACATTTTCCTCGGTCACCGTCGATGAACACTGTCAACTCAGCAACAGCGCTCTACGTGGCAAGCTTTAATTTAAAGAAGCGTCTAATGCAAGAAACTACTTAATTGCTTTGTTCTACGCAAACTGCCCAGCTACAGAAGCTAAGTCTTCTTATCGATTGTATATACAAATGACTGTAGAAAAAGATGAAAATGAAGGTGAAAGGTATGTCTACTTACATTGATATCCTGTGGAAGCCGAGAATGCGGGACAGAAAACATTCGTCATTAGTAAGAGTGATACCAAAGCGCAGATAATTAAATGTGGACGCACGGCAAGAAAAGAGGGGATGCACCGGGCACGTGAAAACTGATGTGCTTTAAGTTTTTACTAAACAAGAATTAACCATTTAAGAACAGAAAGTTACTAAACGTAAAACTGTGCAGAAATATAAGACGATGTGGTAAACATAAAACATAATAAAAAAAAAACAGTAAAAAAATTTGTATGACTGTACTTTTGAAATATCCTCAGCTGTTCAACACTGCAATGGCTTTCTTTCGCATTTAAGTTAATAACGAAACTTAACCCCAGCTAACAAACAAATACCTAGACCCAAAAATGATTTAATTATTTAATTAATACTATTGGTGTTACTTAAAACGAAAAAGAATGATTACTACCCAAATATTCGTTTTCAAAGAATAAACAAGTCACCATACATTAAATCAGAATTTTAACAACGCAACGTTGAAAGGAATGTCTCTATTGGATTACACGTATTACATGGAAAACTGTGGCGAATAATTTCGCTACCAACACGCGCGACTAAATAACGTTCAAACGCCCCGGAATATGGAATTTAATTCCTTCCGGTCCCTTCATGCGTAACGCGGGTCCCGGCCATTCTTCCCAGCGAAACTGTAATTAACGTATAACCCACTATACGAAACCAACACTCAAACAGTCACCCGCCCCACAAGGAAATTGTATCCACGTGCGAGCAGCGCCCGGAATGCTTCCACCGGAAGTCAACTTTCAGTAATTCTTGCTGTGCCTCCCTTACGGTGTATAGTGAGTGGAAAAAATACAGTGAGGTGATGGAAGCACTATACCGAGCTGGAATGTTGATAATTAAGAAACCGAATGTAGTCTGTATAATTTTTGGAGGCTGGAATATCGATCCTTAGGAAGCAAATGGCTCTCCAGTTAAATTCATGGCGTTTACACGGCTCATCGTATTCAAAAGTTATAGACATTAGTAAGGAATAAATTATGTTACCACCCATCAATTATGACCCAATATTCAACACGTGAGAGGTAAGAATCTAGGTAGCAAGGTAAATAGACGCTCGGGGATTGTATATCATTGTAATTAGGGGCTGGAGGCACATTTGGCAGCTTACAACATTTTGACAGTGCAATATTGCCACCATATTTCAGTTGTATAGAAACCAGCAACACCCCCTTTACATAGGTATCACCGTAGGTGCCATTTTCCTTTCCTGTGGCTCTTATCGTCGAATCACAATAATGTTAAAATTCCTTCTTACTGCCCAAGTGAGATATGTTACCATTAATGCTTCATCACTTGAACCCAAATACATCACTATACTTCTTCCACCCACGATAGAACTACTTTCGCTACGTGTCAGGTCCTTGAACTAACAATCGTGCAGCGTGCAGCGCACGGTTCTCCACAAAGCACAGATTCCCGCCTCGATTTTCGAAGAAGATCCAGCAATTAAGAGGAAACAGAACCATAGAGAAAATTAACGTGAAGGTGGATGGACGATCGTATGGCATAGTGCGTCGAGATAAAGGTAAAAATTAAAATTGTACCGTGAAATGGGCACCGGAGGTACGGTGGGTACCGTGCACACCGATCTTCGGCCAAGGGATGAACAAAAAAAAATGAAAATTAATTAAAGGAAACTGTAAAATACCTGTAGCTTAAACTTACAAACAAATCAAATTAATAGAAAAAACTTGATTTATCCATTTGACCCACAACTCGGAAATAATTACTTAATCCTCCATTCAACGAAGCTATCTCTTTCTCCGAGTATAAAAATGGTAATATAGTCTCTGACAGTCCGCAAGGTTTCGTTTAAACGAAACAATTTTCCATTATACTATCGTTTACCTGTGTTCGTGATGGTCACCCAAAAATCGATGGTCTTTTCCGACCCTAATTCCTCGTAATCCCATTTCTGGTTGACTATGACAGACCCGTTGGGTCCTACAGTGACCCACTTGTTATCGTCCCTGATCTTGTACGTCTCCTTCTCGTTCTCCTTCTCCAGATAAAACGCAATTGTCCCCTCCATTTTGCCGTCCGCCTCGGTGAAGTCCACCTTCTTCGTCGGCCTGACAGCTCTCGTTACCCTGCGCTTCTGTATCCGATGCAGCTCCATTTCAATCGGCTCCGACGTGAGGAACCTGACGATGACCTTGGCTGGCTTCTCCGCGGACCTGCTCGGTGTCCGCACATCGTGAGCCTCGACTAATACCGCGCATTCGCTGTCTTCCTCCGTGGTGATCTCTGGTTCGCCGGCCAGTATCAGTTCCCCAGTTTGAGGAACGACAACGAACAGGCTGCTAGGCGTGAGCAGCTTGTAGGCTACCTTGTCGCCGTCAGTGTCCTTGGCAACTACCTTCCCTATCGTGGCGAACCGCTTCCATCCGGGCAACGCGACAGAGTTCTGGTGAATCGCGTCCAAGTTGATCGGTCTGATCTCGAACGTGTAGAGGTCCGTCTCGAACACCGGGCTGTTGTCGTTCTCGTCGAGGACGCGCACCACCCCGTTGATCTGCGAGCTGCTTAGGAAGTTGCCGTCGGAAGCGTGTATCGCCAGATTGTAGAGCTTCTTTGCCTCCCTGTCCAGAGGCTTCGCGGTGACCACCCTGACGCCCACCTTCTGGCTGTTCAGCGTCAGGTTGTAGCCAGTCTTGTCCGAGTCTTCCTGCTTCAGGGCGAACACCCTCTCGCCGGCCTCGTCCGGCAGCACGGTGTAATGGACCGGGAAGCTTCCTCGGGCCCGTAGAACGGGGAAGCCGTCGATCAATGTGCCCGGCGCAGAGTTCTCCGGCACCTCACCCTCGCCGAGGTGGTCGTGCGAGAAGGTGACCATGTTTCTCCGATTAATCACGTAGAGATGGAGGAAATGCGTCTCGGTGCTGTTGGCCAGCTCCTCGAGGACGATCAGGTTCACCGGCCGGTCGACCAGCGGCGACAGATCGGACGTGGTCATCACCAGGCCGTTACCAAGGACCGTGAAGAACTGGGAGAAACCGTTCTCCATCAGGTGGAAGTTGGACGGCTGTTTCGTGTCGAACTGGGTGACCTCGTAGCCGGGGTAAACGTCGTGGGGCAGGACGGCCACCTTGTCGCCCACCGACCTGGCCACCAGGAAGACCGTGATGACGAGTATACGCCACATCGTGCTGCCTCTTGTCCGCTCCGCTCTCAGTTACGCTGGCGCTTTTACTAGAGCATGGGTGCAGGCACCTTCTGAAACCAGAAGTACTGAGGTTTAGAGAAAATATCGTTGGATGAGGCATCGATTGTCAGACATGTAACATTTTTAGCTCCTTAACACGTTGCGTGAGGGTGACGTCATGGAACTCTTGGGCCCGGTCCCAATAACTGTGGAAGGTGACGAAGAATTTTTCAGGTAGGGGAACGTGGGGCAAGACGGACTAGCGGGGTGAGATGGGAAAGCATTGTTAATAAAAAATGGAAGAGCATCCTTCTGAAAATATAGACCACGCGTGTCACGAGTTACGACGAGATATTACATTTTTCTAATAACGATATAATTGTTCAGGAAGTTTGTAATAGTGTCACTTTATTTATGTTTATGTTCTTTAACTAAAACCGGTAAGTTAATTTTCCTTATTAGTTGCTTTTTCATAAATTCTGAGTTTTCATTAAGAAACGGTTAAGGTTATTTTGTAAAAAGCATGTGAAGTATTAAATACGTATTGGGGCAAGATGGCACGTCGCAACTTGAATTCTTCCTTCAATATTTCACCAAGAGACATTGTACCCATCCCCAAAATACAAAGCAAAGAAAAGAGAAGGAGTAATCGACGTGGGAAAACAGCGATTTTAACTTCTTCACCATACAAAAGAGAGTTACTTGATTTAAAAAAAAAAAAGTAGCCGAAGAGAAAAAGACAACAAATTCAAAAAAACGAAAAAGGACTTTAGGAAAATCAAGACTAACGTCAATTAAAAAAAGAAAATAGAATTTCTTCACATTCAAACTTGTTTCTTTATGAAATGTGTCAGTAAGAAAACATGTTTCGTCTTGCCCCCACAGCAATTTACTTAAGAAAAAGATGTTTATTTCAGTTTTTGGTCCTTGTGATCTCCTTTTTGTTGCTGAAATTTGAAGATGAAAATATATTGATTCTAAAAATGCTTTAATAAATGTTACAAAATGAATATATTTGATTTCCTCTACGTTTCTGCTTAGCTATACCGTCTTGCCCCACATTCCCCTACCGAATTTTCCTTTTGCATACGCATTCAGTACGAACGTGTTCATCAGTGTGTGCATGTCGTTACAAATTTGCAACGTTTTTACAATTAAAATAAATTATTTGAATATATTGAATAATTTACAATTTTCATATAAAATTTTTATTGCCTACTTTTAGTACAGTGTCTTAAGAGACTATACAAAATAAATAAATAGAAAACATGCATAATTTTTTAATATATTAATTAATCATCTAGACTCCCACGTGCGCTGGTCGAATATGTAATTATCGAATAGCAGGTTCGAAATCAAATTTAATTTTTTTTATAAACTACATGATTCTTTAATAGAAAACAAATTCTTTGAAATACGCTCGAAAAACTGTCCATCTTATTCGCGGATTTTCGAAACTTTCCTTTTAAAGCACACCATTGTTACAAAAACAATTTGTTTAAGAAATCGGTACATGCAATGGAAACTACACTCATTTAAATTATAAAAATAATTAAATTTGATTTCGGACCTGCTGTTCCATAGTTACACATTCGATCAGCGCGCGTGGGAGTCTGGAAGATTAATTAATATATTAAAATTTATGCATATTTTTCTATTTATTTATTTTTTTATAGTCTCTTAAGACATTGTATTAAAGGTAGGTAATACAAATTTTATATGAAAACTTTAAATTATATCCTGAAAAAATTCTTAAAACGGCTTACTTTTTCGTCGGTCACAGTGGTGTCCCCCCTTAAGTAAGTTTATGGATGCCCTTTCGAAGTTAAAATCGGGTCAAGGAGGAACGATTCGTGATATAATAACTACTAAGAATATAACGAAAATAAAATTCAATTAACCAATAGTGAAGTTATTCGTCGAGGATCCCAGACGCTCCAGTTTTCGTTGATATAATTTGCTCAAATGAAGCATTTAAATTTTGTTAATTAACGGTGAAGGGGCAAACGACTCTCAATTGCGTAATATAACAGCATCGAGTTATATAAAAAGAATAATAACGAGTGACACAACAGTATTTAATCCAATCAGAAGACAGTTCTCCAGCAACTCCACTTATTTATATCTTCATATCTGCAGCCATCGAAAGGATCCTCAACATTTAAACATATAACTTTATCCAAAGGGAATATTCGTGAACCCCTCTGCCCCGTAAAAGCTAAAATAAAAATACGATGAATTATTGTACCCTTAGCTCAATGATTTATCGGGCTCGGGTAGGGTTGAAACCCCCTAAAAAATTCGTTCCCATGCCGATCATCCAGTGAAAACTCCGGAACGAGGAGCGACAGCCCCGAAACGGCGATAAATTATTTCGATCGGCACAATTTGCACCCTCCCTTCATTCTGATTTATATCGCCCCTTAAACAGACCGCGCATTCGTACGCCTACGCGCAAGTCAGCCCCCCCCCCCACCCCGCGCCGCCACCCAACATATTGCGAGCGTAACGAGCAATTTTCGCATTAGCGGGCGCGATTTTCCATGCGCTTCCGATCGCCCCAGCGCCGATTGCGGTCGGCACGCCAGCGTCCAACGTGCAAATAATTTACACGCGCGATTCAGCCACGAAACGAGAGACACTGCCTCGCGCAATTATTATATGTACACCCAACGATGCTTCGCGAAACATTAACGCGCTCCTGCAAACCGTTGCAACGCTGCCAATTAGCCTTAATTTTGTGGGCCGGAACGTTCATTTCCATGGAATTTTCTACTTTTCCTTCCCCATTATATTCTTCGTGCGTCTTCAGAGGACAATGCCGAGTCTGCGCGGAGTGACGCTGGATTTAACGCCGCCATGGCGGTACGAGTGTCGTTGGGATGCTGTGTGGAGAAGACACGGATGATGGCATTTCTTTTTTCCATATGTAATGGGAACGCATTTAATAGTGGATTTGAATTTCCTTACTTCCAGGCTGTTGACGAGAAAGGGACGATAGATAAGTCGCAGTCGAGCCTGATAGGATTTTGGAGACACATTCAAGTGGTGCACAAAGGATATCCTTGGAGGACAAATCTCTAAATGTGTTTCTGTAATAATTAGCAAAAATGACTTGAGTGTACATTTCAAGTTACTTTTAAAGTGAATGTACCAGTAAAGGAACACGTACCAGTGAATGGACATTTTTTATTAAAATGAGTAAAATAAGTTATTAAAATAAGGAACCAATTAATTAGAGACTTCTTCTAATTTCTTGCTTCGTATTCAAATAATTTTTGCAAAACGTGGAATCAATTGCGCTGCAAACATTAATGTATAAAAGTGTTCATTCCTTTACTGGTGCGTTTACCCTACATGGATGTAATTTTCCGCCGTTTCGTGTATCGATAAATTTGAAATTTGAAACTTTTAGGAGAAAATCGTAATCTTAGGGCGGTATTCACAGTCGCTACTTATTCTTAAGATCATCTTAAGCATTCGGAATCCTCTATTACTCTAGTAGGCTAGTAAAGGATGACAAATGCTTAAACTCGCAATGGAAGTTGTCCACCATAACTTCACAAAAACGATCCTAAAGCCGAGGACCCACCTGAGAGCTAAGTCAAGCTGGGCTATGCTATAAAACATAAAAAAAATACAGCATAGCTTAGCTTTGTTAGCTATGATATGCAATGCTAAGTTTTAAAAAAATTAACTTCAATATATCCTTATGGAACCGTTTCTACCGAAAGCTAAGTTAAGCTTGGCTATGCTATACTATGTCTGGCTTTGCTATAAAACATAAAACACATAGCATAGCTTAGCTTGGCTTTCAGGTGTATTCCCGGCTTTAGGGAAGCGTGTTTAGTTGGGTAAAGCAAGGTGCAATGGTGCGAGGATAGAGCTGTTCCAATACTCTGAATCATCAAGGGGTTTGAAATTCGAACCGAGAAAAAACGGGAATGCATTTGATCTACTTGAAGCTATCGAGTGCTTGACTCAGTTGGACATTCGAGGGAAAGTGACGCTGAAGAGTTCGAATACTCGAACAGTTCTAGTAAATCCTACAATGATACGTCAATACAGAGGCTATTAGCGATTACAAATAAAATAACCGCAGCGTATAAAATAAATTCAATTTATCTGTGAACATCTTTACCTGGCACACTGATAACACCAGTAAGGTTCAGCGTAACAAAATATTATAACTACATAATTTTTTAACGTTACTCTATTTATCCCCGAGCTTGTTATAATTTAATTAAATGGTCACACTGAACCGCTTGCCCCAATTATACGTAAAATTACCCTCAACCTTACATTCAATATTCGTAACCAGAAACTTTGAGTATAGTATCACAATTATACCTCCCTCCACTAATTCTAAAAAAAAACACATACAAGCGAACACCGCGAACCTTTACTCACCAATTGGTTTAAAATATGTTTCATTCGTGCCCAAACATGCGTTAACAAAATTTTGAGAAAAGTTTTTCGTCAGGTACTTTTTCTAAACTCTTCAAAATTGTGTTAACGCAAGTTTGCAGCGCCTATTGTACCATTAAACTTTTGTTTGAAAGTCTCTTGTACTTTAGGGGTTATACGCAAAAAAGTAGGAGTTTTCACACCCTTAACATACCGTGGTACTTGTCTTGAGTCACTCTATAAACCCCCAATGTTGCGGTGTTCCTTTGTTAGAATGTAACAATAATAAAACAAGATAATAATCATGGTAGACGATAAAGCGACTAAAAAAATTAAGTTAAACTGAAATTATTACCCCTTCAAAAATAAATACTCCCTTCAATTTCTCAAAAAAAAAATCAAAAGTAACTTGCACCATTCCCATCCCCAAGTTCCCAATTCCTTCCTGCCATGATTCACGTTGTTTCTTTGAAAATTGCAACGTACAGTCATGTAGCAGCCGACTAATCAACTACTCCCGCGAGGGTGCACACTCGTCAAGCGTCGAACGCGGCCAGGAATTAAAGCGAGCCCGAATGGGACGCGTTGTTAGGCAACGTCACGAGAAAGTCGCCTCTTTCGCGGGTCTTTTTTGCCGCAGCAGTTTCGAACTTAAACGAGCCGCGGCTGACCTCACGTCCGGTCCTCCCGGGGCGTGAATAGATTCAAATGGAACGGGGGGGTTACTAAATGACAATGGTCAACTCGTACGCGCCGGTTCTTATTTCCGGTGCAACGTTGCGGACATTGTCCATTGCGTCGGGAGTCTCTCTCTGTTGAACGACCTCTCTCTGCTCGGAGCTGCGAGCACGAATGCCAGTAGCATTGATATTTCGAACGTTAAAGGGGAACAATGTTGGAATGATTGCTATTCCTTTTCAATCCGAGCAACGTTCTCAATACACCTGCACGCGCCGATTTTTCACATTCTTCTGGAGAGGGAATGCTTGGTATCTGTTGGCCATTTTGAAATTTCCGCGTTTTCTGTTAATTTCTAGATTAGGCTGATTTCTAATTTGAAACAGCTATAGGAATATTTTAGGTGGACATACTTCTCGGCGATATTAGAATTACGGTTGTTTAAAAGATTCCATTTTGGATACATTCTTCGTGTGACTGCTCAGCAACGAAATTACGGAGAAATCTTTGTAGAGAAAAGAAATGGCTTTATTTAAATTTATATATTACGTTAGGAATAAAGGAGATACAGATTTTATGGAAAAGTAATTAAAATTTATCTATTTAGAACTTATTTATCTGTTATCAAACAGCAAACAAATTAGGGTACCTGTCAGGGCATGAAAACTGTTATAATATCGATTTCGGTTCTCCAAACGATTATGAAGAACCTTTATTCGGAAAAACGATTATCGATTTCGATATTCGAAAAATAGTGTCAGCAACTGCAGTCCTCTACTTTTAAATAAAACTGACACATTTAGAACTACCCTTCCGATTGTCTGACAGTATACAATCAGAAAACATAAAAATGATATCTGTACAATAAAGAAGAACGACCGATGCTATTGTGAGATAAATCAATTTTACATGCAGCGAACGTTTCCCAAGAACACAATACAGTTAGTTAGTATACAACGAGTATAACAACGTGTCAAACGCATACAGCGCACTACTGAAAATTTTCGAATTTCTGTCTTTATCAAAACCCTCGATATATGCACACGTTGTGTACATCACTCAATTGTAATTCATTTAGTAATTCTAGACATACAGTTACTAGCAAAAATATTCGCACTCCCTGTACGTACATATAACACATTTTACTTATTTAAGTAATATTACATTCAGGATTATCTATTATAATTTACATTGATATAAACCTTGATTAATATATTTTTTGCTAGTAATATTAACCAAAAAAATGTCGAAAGAAATTTTGCGAGGAGAATGGAACAAGATAAGCCCGATTTTTATAGAAAATTGGATACACCTATGCATAACAGATTAAAAGTTATAATAAAATCGCAGGAATATTACAAGAATATTAACTTATCGTAATTACGTCTGTATGCATGAAATATTCAATTCGAGCGAATATTTTTTGCACGTTCTTTGCTACTTGGACGGGTAATAATACTTTTTTAAATAAATATGTAAAAATTTTCAATTGAATGTACCCAAAATAAGACTATAGTAATCAAATTTATATTAATCTGAATTATAATTGCGAATTCTTACTTTGAAATCGATTTAATATATAAAATACATTACATATAGGGTGGAGGGTTACTTTTGTAAGTAACTGTATGTACAAAGCTCCACTTATTCCTCATTATTTCTACAATTAATTATTCAATTCATGAAGTGATTTAAATAAATCATACAGCACCTGCTTGCAAAAGATAAAACTTCGAACTTGATTTACTCGCGGATTATTGCGTCCTGTACGTCTGATGCGTTAGTGTGTACAACTGCATGCGATATTTTAGCCAAATCGATGACCCGAACCTTCTGCAGTCCCCTCGCGAGTGAAACAGTACGTATCGAAAGGCGATCGCAAAGCGTCCCATCATCTGCCTCTGCGAATCGCCGGGGGACAGCGTTTGCAGCGGGAGCAGATGTCGTGGGTCGAGGAAGCATTTTATACGGTTAAGTCCGTAGAAACACGACACCTAATCCCTCCTCGGAACGTATTAAGTGACTGCCTTCAGCTGGGGCCCGTGGGACTTGAGCATGGAAAACGATACATCGGCCTGCACACGGCGCCCTTTCGAAAAGCTCAACTCATTCCACGGCGCCGGTCTTCCGAGTCGAGATGCACTTGTGACCGACGTCCGACTTCCTACTCAGAAAGTGGGGGGCCCTTGATCAGGAATGGGTAGGATTTACCATTGTGAACAGCGCGTTCAGAATGAAACGTAAGGAGAGAAAAGGTATTGCATCTGAAGACTTATTGTTGGTGTCGAATCTTCTTGATTAATAATAGTAACAAAAGTATTGAAAAGGACTCTAGTTTGCATGCGGGAATAGTTCATTTTATATGTTACTGTAAAAACCCGAATATTGGAAAGTCTGAAGGTTTAAATAATGTTTTCCACTGGGGAGTATGGTACACCGTTGAAAAACTTATGAGTAAAATATTATACATTAGGAAATATAGAGGCTTTGACATACTCTTATCTAACCACGAGCAACCTCGACAATAGATGCAAAGGAAAACTCGGAAAACTATAGGGTAATCCACTCCCCTGGGAGAGGGGACGGAAACTATTCAGAGATTTAAGATAAAAAATGTGTTTCAGAAATGGATGACCATGGGGATTTGAACCAGCAACTCGTGGAGAGTATGTTTCCGCTAAATAAATCTAGACCCTACCACCTGCCGATTACAGTTTCTGTTATTAACTTTTTTACAATTAAGAAGCGACGATTGAAACATTTTGAGAGTTACCCAGGATGATGACAACACCAACATCAAGTGATAAAAGCCCAAAAAAATTTTTCCTTGATGGTCTAAGTTTTACCATAAGCTATTGGTAAATCTTAAGTTTTAACTCTCCAGTGAGAACAGTATTTATCTTAATATTTACCGATATTCGGGCTTTTACGGTAACAAATGCATGGATATGCGAAAGTGTTAAGTATTAGAACTTTTTTGTGCACTCAACTGACTACTTTTTATTAGCAATGTGAAGTAAGATTGTTGAAGACAGTTTTGAGGTATCTTGAATTTTTTTAGGTAAGCTTCTACCTTGTAATCAAAGTGTCGGGTCCATGAAATTCGAAAATTTTGGTAACATCGCATCAAATCATTCCATTTGCTTTCAACAAGTCAAATATCTATAATTTTTACGTTTTATCATTCTTTATTTTTACCATAGAAGTTCATTTTATAAATGTAAAACTCTAATGAAACTCTAATTTCAAAGGATCAAAGTAAAATGAATGGAAAATGCAAGACGGAAAAAACAGAATATTGAATAAAATGTCCTCCATTCAGGCGAGTAAAAGTTCGTAGGTACAAATATCCCCGCGCAAAACGTTTTCCTCTATTACCTAGCACTTTTTTCGAAAACAAAAATCGGGAGATCAAGTTTCCACTCTGAATAAGCGAAGCGGGTTAACTTGTCATGTTATTGTGCGATGAATTCCGCGCTGCTTCGAGCAAAAATGCAGCATCAGAGATCTCTGACACGCTTTTTATGTTAATTCCATGCTTGCCTTCCACGAAGCTGATGCAACTGTTTGTTTCCTCCTTGGTGGCGTCTTTAAAATGATAATCCCAGGAATACAGACACGTATACAGTCAAATACACAGACATCACGTGTTACGTTGAGCTCGATGAAAAGCAGACGGCAGATTACTGCACTTTTTACAACTTTTCAGGTCAGAGGAGCCTGCTTTCTCTCATGTTTCTCTGTGTTTTCGGATTTATCTACTATACCGTATCCATTTAAATTGTTGTAGGGCTGACGAATGAATAAATGTTAATTGGATATAGTTTAACTGGAGGATTTAAATTTTTCTTTCACCATTCCTAGTCATTTCCCAGCGAAAATATTAGTAAAATTCAATTTTAGTATTAAAGAGATCTACATATATTTCATGATAGTACACCGTCAGAAAATTAATTGTTAAAAAAAAGAGTAATGTATTTAACTGTTATTTTATTTTGCATTGCAGTTTTAAATTGAAAGTAAAATCATATTTTGGAGCCCGTTAACACCACGTTTATTATATCTACAACGTTTTACAGAATTCTAGTAAATACCACAACCGCGCTAATTTATTTACCATATTTAGTAAAAATAGTCTTTGAATGTAACGTTTTTTCCATAGAAAATATAGTATATCGATTATGTACAATGTACTTAGTCATTCCGATCAATTTCACGACGTTTCTTTTTAAATTTTTTTTTACAAGCATAGCTTTCAATTTCAGTATTTATAAATGGGAAAATCGTTGATATTCTCGAAAACGTTTTACTTTAGTCATGTTTTAAACGGAATTTGCAAAACGTGGCGTTTGCGTTAATGAAACAACATACATTTTAAATCTGAAGTGGAAAGAGAGAAAAACGTGAACGCACAGTAAGTGCCTATAAATTCGTTATTTCACCAGGCACATTGAATTTATCGGAAGTACACACTTGACAGAACAGAAGTACGCTAATACCGCGCTGCAATATAAAACGTGACGTTTCCACTGATTAAATACTGAGAGGCTATAGTAAAAAAAATATTCTGTGATACTTTTTACCTGGTTGATTAAAATTTCTCTAACTAAATAATTGTGTTTTACAAATTAACGTGCTGCATTGGAGAATACTTCCATATTACAATCAAGATTATTAACTTGATTCTGTGCGAATGATTGTTATTTTCGGATGTTTCGAATAGTATAACTTTATTAGTACACAAAATAGTACCAACATTGGTACATGATGCATGGTAAACAGGTGGAACAGGTACTGAAGCATCTAATCGTATTTCATGTTTGTGGATGCTTATTTAGTCATTAAATAACACTCCACTAATACTGTCCTAACAAATAGGGTAAGTGAACTAAGCTTGAATAAATATTAGGCAATAATACCTACAGATAATAATATGAATTAGCGATGCAATTACAATTGATGGGATTCAATAAATTATTTCTGTGGAACCTAACTTTATACCTATTGTAATTTTTATTTTTAAATTTATTTTTTAAATGCTTCAATTCACTTAATATCAATGATGCACATATGTACAGGATAACCTAAAGTTATGAGGACAATCAAGCATGCAACCTCCTCATGCCAGTAAGAACAAAAAATTACGTTATCAGTTTCCCTGTCATTCAAAATTTGAATTTTGCTTCAATGTGACAACAACCAGCCGCGTGAAATATTTTTCAATATATTCGTCACTATTAAAATAATACGAACTTGTACACATATTTGTATCATCGATCCACTCACCCACGTTTCTTAACTACTTGCTCCACATTTCCTACATATGGTAACTGTGGAGATTTACTTACGTCTTGCACTTTCACCTCGTCCCCGCATTTACGGAAATCTCAGTACATGTACACACTTATAATACACCCCTCGATACTCCCCACCTATCATTTGAAACTTTCACTTAAATCACTAATAATCTCACCGTGCACTTGGATCAGTTAAGAATGTATTGGACCTATCTTGAAAATACTACCAAGTTGGTGATAATTTATGAGATTGCTCATTTTAATCTTCCCGATGTGCTCTAACAATTTTGAACGATTTCACTAAATAGTTGCTAATTATAACGATTTTAATTTTCACTGATTTTACACGTACTCTTATGGAAAGAGTCGACCTTGGCAGATAAAACAGTTGAAAAAATGTTGAAGAAATGGTATAACCAAAGCTTTCAATTTTTTTGTACATATAGTATATGGATAGATGAGATTTATTCATTCATTTTGCACAAGGTAGGTTATTTCGGTAATTGGCAAAATAGAGATATTCCATGAATATTCAGGATATTCAACGTATTGCAAAAGGTATAGAGCGTCAAAATTAGCACACCCAGAATGTCAATCAAGGGTTGATAACCCCATTCGTAATGAGCAATTAAATTTAATATCACGAAATTTCATAAGGCAGTCGATACTGCGCCCTAACAATCACTACATTCCTAGATCTAGTACCCTACCTCTGAAAGAGATCGCAATCAGTCGACCGAAGCCTTCCAAGCATCTTCATCGCTGAAGGCAACAGATAGGGTCCCGTTTCTCACGATGAAGCAATCCTTACAAGCCTACACGACCATGATACGACCTCCTAGCGTGTAGCCTCTTCGATCGATCCACGTGAACGCGAATAACCCGCGTTAAACCGTGACAGAGGCCTATTAGCCGGTGAAGATTTATCATGGCGGGACAACGGTCCCGGCTCGTGCACGCGCCCACGTGATTTCACAGCGCTCGATTCGAACGATTTTCTAAATGTCGGAAGCCAGACGCTCCCAGTTATCCTCTCCCCTGTGCTTCGTGCAACGTTTTATTTAGAATAACAGTCCGAGCGACCTGGCTTCGTCGCTCTAAGAATAAAAATGCGAAATAACCTCCGACGTCTGTGCGATACAGCTCGAGACGGTTTAGAAAGAGGCGGTGAATTATAGAAGGCTTAATAACCAGGAAGGTAAATTATCGTCGTTTTCACGAAACCGTCTGGCGCGAAACTTGGTCCGCAGGCACGAGATGGTACGTGATTAAGGTTTGATTCATACCGCGCCTCTATTTGCCGGCAGGCAAACGGGATTGGACCGGCAAAATATTTGCCTCGCGGTGATTAATGCGATGGACTGCGTCTGGACTCGGTAGAAGGACAATTGGATTGGCGCGGTGGTTGCTACTGGTATAAGATGGTTAATTACCGTCGTCCCGAGCTGTTACAAGATAATTTGGAAGGAACGAAGTTTGATAATTTGATGCTCGGCATGTCTGGCTTAATAGTATGGTAGCCACGCGGTTTGCCGGCAGACATTTTCGAACTGTTGCTTGAATATGAAATTTAAATTTAACTGTTTGCGGAGATTGAAATTTCATCATTGCATAATTGCACTGTAGTTGTATTTATCTAATTTTATGTATTCGAGTGAATATATTGACGTGGTGCCGTTGTTTTCGAAATAGTCTACCGTACGATGAGGGACAGTTGAAGGTGGGTGTTCACTTGTTAAGGTGGATATCCACTTGTTACACCGTCGCGTATCAAAATTTGGTGCAAAGATACGCAACAGCATCAGTGATGATACAGAAAAAAATCTGGATGACACGCAACGAGGATACGATAAGAGGATGCGTAACAAGTGAATACCCACCTTAATTGTCACTGGAACGAAGGAAACCTTCTCTATCTTCCTGATGTGAAATAGTTTTGATTTGTGGTTTTATACGGATTAACAAATGCTTCTGCAGAGGAAAGATTAAAACCACGTTATGAGTACTTTTGTTGCTGTATAGATTTTATCACCCTGCAAATGGTAATTTAGCTTTTCCAAACTTTCCAAACATTAATGGTACCTACATAGATCCCCTTTATTTTATTTTCAAATGCTTAAATACTAGTTCATATAATTTTACTTACACTTACGAACACCAGCAACGAAATAAGTAACAAACAAGAGAATCAAATCAACTGAAAACGTACCTACGAATAGCAAATATTAAATTAATCAGTTATATTGTTGGTCACACAGTCGGATGAAATATTAATGCCATCGACGAGCTCTTAATAAAATACATGGTCGCTGTGTATTTTAAACAAACATAATGCTTTATAGAGTGAAGGCAAATCAGATTGTTTGCAGATTCTCGAATGGATATGAATGATTATCGCCGTATATAGGTATTATTCGAAATATTTAAACGTGTCAAACATTACTAGTGCAAAATAATTTGTGCACCGTGTTACGGATAAAAATAAGATAGATAGTTTATGGAAGATTATTGGGAACGGAAATTAAGAAGATTGTGGGTAGAAACTTACAATAATGTGACATCAACATCTAAGACTTATATTGGAACATAATATCACTTGAACTTTTTGTATAGTAATTACATCTGTCAAGAACTAGGCTGAATTACACAATTTTTGGAAATTAAGAACTGCAACGGTCATTTTGTGTCAAGACAATCTGACTGAAGTAATCTTTCGGGAGGATTATAAAAGATGACTCCGTTCCCGCCACTTACATATAAACATATAACAGTCTCTATATGCTGGTACCTTAATGTTTATATCCTCGATCACAGAATTTTCTTCAATTGACTACTTAATTCTACTTTTTCAATTATAACTTTACCTGCCATTTTCGAAAATACAAATGTATGTATAAGCTGAATCAAAACAACTGTTAAATTAATCACTTAAATAAAGATGAAAGAACTTAAAACAGATATTTTTAGCTGGTTGATTAAAATTAAATTCTGTTGGACTTTCAAATCGTAAACAACCCCCCTTCATTTGTAAAGTGCACGTTAATTGCCTTCCTGGCAGTGTGAAATGAAAAAGTTACTCGTGTTCTATTTTAGAGTGCTTCGCAACTTTCCGAAAGTTCAGAATGTACTACGGGAGAAATTATATCTTTGTCGCTTTGACAGTCCCCTAACTCACGACTAAGCATCCTCAATTATTTGAGACATTTGGAATATAACACTAAAGTATTTATATCAAATATCTTTTTTTTCTCGTTTTTATATAATAACAGAAGCAGAAACTAAGATGGCAGTAACAAATTGCAATGTTTTAAAACTTCCCTTCATCTATTCATCTCTGTTTTTCAGCCGACGCAATCTCTTTCAACTAAATCAGACAATGTTTAAAATTTACATTTAAATCCGATGATATTTCTCAATGAATGGGGTATTTCAATTCCAAGAAACTAGATTGTATCTACGTACCAGCCCAAAACTTTGTACTCACTTGCCAATATGTGTTTAATATTTACCAGAGACATTAAATTTTCTCTGGATTCAATGTTAACACTATAATAATCTTCAATATTAAATATTCTGCAATATCCTTCTCTTCAATCAATTTTAATATCTTGTCACACACAAAACTTTCCAAACACTCGGAAAGTTCGTCGATCTCTTATAGTAATCCATAATCCCCATCAACAATTCAGCACATCACCTCATAATAGGCATCTAATACATAATTCCAATAGCCTTTAACATGGTCCACTTAACAAACGGAATTCGCATTAAAAGGAAGTTCCACTTGTTACAAAGTTTCATTAACAACTTAGAGCCACAACGACCGTAGTACTACAGTATCTGCCCGGTGCAACGAACTCGAAACATCGATACCCCAGGATACCTGTAGGGGCGTGAAACGCGAATACAATATTTTTAGACCACCCCCGGCATTTTGCTCCTCAAAATGGCTCCACGAGTCCGGCATACCAATCGATACCGTCGTCGCAATAAAAACTGGCATTAAATTAAAACAGACCCGTCATAACACCTGAGGGAATCGCTGCAACGATACAATCCGCCAATTAAATTGTCGAGAATCGTCGAGCGGCGATATCGAAAAAGGGTCATCAGTGAATTCGAAGGATACACAGAATGAGCTGCTGGCAAATTACGGCGATGCAAGGGTGGCGGGAGGGAGGGGTAGGCGAGACTGGGGATCGGAGGGTGCGGCTGCTCATGCAGCAGGAATCGACAGGTCGTTCGTTAGCGTCAATATCAATTTTCAGATTGAACGCCGGTTATACAACGATGGCCACGTTGCGAAAACTATTGCAACTGACGTTCACGGATGCACAGTGCACACAGGCATCGCGGAACGTTCGGCGGTATTTAAACGCGCAGAATTCAGCGAGACAGTCCCTGATTATTTGGTAATTAAACGTTTCGCTAAAGCGGCAGGAAATCGCGATGAAATTTCGACGGGGATGGTGAAACGTTTTCGTGACGGGAAAACGGTTGAAAGTTCCCGTCAGGATCACTGACGCCGGTCATCGGCCATTGAACAGTCTTTGGAGACGAAGATAGGAAATGTATTTGGTAGTGAGTCAGCCTAACTTTAAGGGGTTACATATGAAGGGGATTTTTTTCCTCGAGAGGTGTGAAATAATTCGAAAATTTTATAATTGTATCCTGTTGGCATGATAACTTCGACAATTTACAACCTTTTTTAATAAACTTTGCGTTCACCTATGTAGAATAACTTTCTTTAAGAGTCAACGGGCCAAATTTTAAAATTTCTATAAAATGAGAAAATTATGCCATTTTTAAGAAAGCAGTCACTTTTTCGTCTACAATTTCGATCTTTAAATGATAAAAAACATATTAAAAATTAAAAATTTACAAAAATGGCCCGATGGCTCTTAGAGAATGTCATTCTGCATAGATTAGGTGCATAGATTAGGATGACTCAATATTTTTATCCGGCACTGTATATGTATAATGTGCCTGAACGTCAGAGTAGCTTTTCAGTAGTAGCTTTCGATAGCGCGTGCCTTTTATTTAACGGCTCTGTAAGTTACCTGTTCTTTCATCGAAGATTAATAACTCGCGGCGTTCGGTTAGCGGTTCCGACGAATTACAGGGTACGCAAGAAGGAATAATTGAAGGGTATAGAGAGAAACCAATTGAAGGGACGAGTTCTTATTAAGAGGAACATTTTGATCGTTCATTGAAAGCCACGATGTTCACAATTCAATAACGGCCAGAACTGCTGGTTGTGTTGTAGGCGTGCGGGTATACCCGTATGATTTTCGAGGAGAGTTAAAGTGACGTTTTAATGCACTTATTGGTCACGTTCCCTCGAGCAGAGGGAACATTCGATTTCTTAATCTACACGAATATGGTAGATGACCTGGCGATTTTCAATTACGGAGTTTAGTGTGGTGCGCTTTGTGTGGGGAAAGTAATTAACGTGGATAATTGGTGACCCTGTGGATAAAGCATAATTTAAGACTTTAAGGCAGAAGTTTTGTAATTTTTAAACATGATGTGAGTATATTCATGTTGTATTACTTACCGAACGCCTTTGTATGTAATGTGTTGATTTAAAAGTTTTAAGATGCATAATTCTTAGTGGATATGGGAAGTTTTTTAATCAGATACCAATAATAATAATTAGTCTTAAATTTTTTCGAAAACAAAATTTTATTTTTTTGTTCTAAGTCAAAAATTAAAGGAGAAATCTTTCCGGGCCGCGGAACACTGTTTTTCCGCCGGAGCTTCTTTTGTTGAGCTGTGTCGCTGCCATTTTGTATTAAAAAAATTTTTAAATTGTAATCATACTTCAAGGCATTTACAATAAACCCCTCCAAACAGATTTTATATTCCATTCACTATGCTCGCATAAAAAAAATCTCAAAATCTGGCTGCCTTTCCGGGCTCTGCAGTGTCGTTACCCCTTGAACCCCCCCCCCCCCCCGCCCTTGATGGTCACGCGAGCGGTCACGTTGTCCGTCGCGAAAGCCACTGAAAAACGACATGGATTCGAGGGGCGTGGAGCGACGTACGTGTCGGTGATTAGCAATGAATGTGGAGAGTTTAATTAAGCCAATTAAGAGGGCCAAGTGCCCGATGCTAACGAGACGGGCAATGTTTCCTAAGAAAGTGACGTGACCGGCTGGCCGGTCAAGTGCGCGCACTTTAACGGACAACGAGGGGATAGGGGTGGGGGCAGAAAACCGGTAATACCGGGGGTTATTATCTTGAATACTCGAATCGTTGAAAGGGGTTAATGAGGGGTTACGGGGTGCGGCGCAAGTCGCAACGTTTGCTGAACGGGGGAGACAACAATCATCGAGCATGCACGAGCGATCGATTTCTTCCTCCTGAAATAACAGCGGCTTCCTATAGGCACCCTGCAATATGGACACTTCGAGTCCGTTGGCCCGGCAAATATTGTACTTCTACAGTCATTGTTGCTGCAAGCTATTAATCAAGCCCCATAACAAGAATAATTTTCGTTTAATGCAAATTCACCGCATATTAACCATAATAAAACGCTGCTGCAAATGTGTATCTTCACGATATAAAATTTCGGATCGTTGGGCAGGCGAAAATTATTATATGCATGCGTTGAAATGAATGTAATACGGTAAACATGGACGCGATATATAATTAAACGTCACGTGTTATTGACATCGTAATTGGAGTGTTTGTGTGTCGTTAATATTAATTCTTTTGTGAATCGAGGGGCGGCTATCTTGCTGCGCTAAATGATATCCGAAATTGAAACACTGAGCAATCAGACATACATTTTAAATAATTACGCGGTGTATATTCTCTTGGGATGCAAATTTCAGTAGCTTACGGACAATAATTGTAATTGTTAAGAATACAGCAAATGTGAGTTTTTCTTATTAAGAAACTACTGCTGGTATCTAATTTACAATCGAGGACAGTTACACGAGCTCCATCGCAAATGACAATGAAGAAATAAGGGAAGTTCCACAATGAAGCTCGCAACTTAAACGAGATTCATTGAGCTGCTTCTGAAACATGGCGGGCGGTAGTGAGATCCACGTTTCATCCATGTCGTACTTCCTGACGACTGGAGTTGAGACGACATTGCAAAGTTCGCCGGTATCCCTAACGAACGTCGGGGGCAAGTCTCCACGACGACTTACGGCAAGGGTAGTAAAAAATGTAATGACGATGCTCCGTCGATGTTTCTCTGCTGCGCCCTTTATCGAGTATCGGCATCTACCCATCGAAAGCACTTACGGAAACTCCTACCCGTGAGCACTTGCCGCGCTTGCTAGTACGCGTCTACTCGATTTGTGACGTAAAGGGGTTGTAGGTCATCGTACTGTTCCCCGAACCCCGATTCTTCCAGTCTATCAATACGTGAAACGGGACGGCGCTGTCTAAAAGTATGTTCAATAATTTTAGCAAGTGGTACGAGCTGGAATGTCTGTTTTTAAACGGGGACTGGAAGAATTGGTACGAAAATATCCCACTTCGATAAATTTGATTTATTTGTATTTGTAGGCGTGACAATACTTCTGGAAATTATGTATTTTTAATTATAATTCCTCGTCGGTTTTCATTAATCGATACTTATTATGACTTTGCACATATATCTGTAGGGGGAGTTGGAGCACTTTGATGTAGGGGGCACAATGAAACATTAATATTATCTTGATATCTATAGGGTAACATTTTATAATCTTATATCATCTTTGAAGATCATAGAGTATACTGTTTTTTATCATTTTTTGAACTTCTGACTGTTTCTAGATATCAAGAGAATATTAATACTTCATTGTGCCCCTTGCACCAAAGTGCCCCAACTCCCCCCTACGTAGAAATATTAGAATTAGGACGTCCACAAGTGACGTCCCTTTGTTCTAAAATTAGGTATTAGCTGCTGTGACAGAAAATTATTTTAATATTTCAAAAGTTATTGTTCACATTAAGCAATACACCCCCATCAGTCAGCGAAATTCCAGGGTACATTTACATTCGTCGCCACTCATTTTTATAACTCGTTGCCAGTGAATATTAGATTAACTAGTTCGAAGAGAAATTTCAGGCTGGCGACTGCGGTGTATATCAAGAATATGAATATGTAATGATACTCGTAAGCTCGCTTAATTATAAGTTTAATTACTCGTTAGATTAGTGGGGTAGGATTTTAAAACAGCATTTTGCTGAATTCCGCCCTTTGCACCAGAAAAAAAAAGGAAAAAAAACTAAATCTGTACTACTCAAATGCAATTTGTTGGTGTAATAAAGACGTATTATTATTATTATTATTATTGTGTAACGTTTTACCCGTTGAAGGGACTTTGAGGGATGTTGAAAGTGTTTCAACGACCCGCGTGAAAAATGAGCCTCCAACGAATTCGTCGCGTTTCGAATGCCAGAATCTTTAACGTACTGTGAACGGGAGGAAGTCGAGCGGGAATTCGTGAAATTTTAAGAATTTAAATCCCAGCGCAAGAAGGCAAACATGGGGAGGCTTTCGAATAAAAATGCACCCTAAATCCTTGTAAATTTCCACCGCTTCTGGTCCGTTACGCGCACATCGCGCGGAAAAGGGGTGAAAGACGCAAAAAGAGATTTCTGGCAGCAAGGAACATTTCGTGCTTTCTGAAGACATTCTCCTCGGCTCCCATATATCTCAGTTATAGCCAGTGTATTCGCTCTATTTTAGACACATAACATATCCCTCCGTTCGCATTTCAGATTTTGCCTAGATTTATGAACCAAGATGTAGTCGACAGACACCAAGTGGCTTGCAAACATTTGTCCATGTTTGGAGAAGATTACATTTTGTAAAAGTACATACGTATACCATACTTGCTAAGAATAAACACAGTTACCAATATTAACCCTTCGTTGACTCTCTGGGTGTGAGCCACCCATAAGCTGATTTTGACTCTCTGAACCTTTTATATGCAAAATAAATACCTTTTTCTCAAAGTCGACTTACAAACTATTTTTTCTCCCAAAATATTATAACCGAACATCAACTCTGTAGATTTTTAGCTTTTAATATTGACATTTGTAAAAGTTACAATTTTTTAAAGATTTTCTTCGTTTCCTCTCGACATGTGGTAATCTAGAATTATTTTACAAAAACTGTGATGAAATTTCAATAAATAAATTATTGTAATACATTTTAGAGACCTTGAAATTGATCCATGATTTTTTTCATAATTGGATTCTTTGCATAAAAATGCCACTCGTTCAAAAATTGATCTGGGTGTGAGCCACCCAGGTATGTCAAAGTTGATTGAAAAAAGAGGTGTGTCAACAAAGGGTTAATATAGGCGAAAGGCAAATGTAAATGGCTTAAATAAACTATGAGGGGACATTTTCATCAAATCCCTAAAAAAATACGTGATCTTTAGGATTTTTTTGGAAAAAGTATACAACATGCAGTAAAAAACTTTATGAGCTTTATTCATTCGTTATTCAAGGACATGAAAATTCTTTTTCATTTTCCTGTAGTGTACCATTACTTTTCAATATCATCTCAAAACTGCAGTATGTGCCTAATATACATATTCTGAAAGAGAATTAAAAGCTGTATAAAACCCAGTTACAGTTGAATTTATTTAAATAACAAACAAAAGCCCTACATAACATTAAAGAAGACGATACACTTATAAAGCGCACAAAAAGATACCACTCTTGAACATTAATAAAAATATCTAATGTTTTGTGGGGGCACCTTTTGCTTTTAGGACAACCTAAAAAGTTACTAAACGTGTAACTTCTTTGTCCAATCTTTGTTCAATGTCATATAACACTTTTGTTTGTCAGTTAAATAAATTCAACTTTCACTGGGTTTTATACAGCTTTAAATTCTCCACCAGAATATGCATATTGAACATGTATGCTAAAAATGACAAAAATAGAACATATCGAAAAAGTGGTAACTTTTCCGTCCGCTAGCGTAGTCACCCATTATTCTGTCGCAGTACGCGTCGCACACGGCAGCGAGAAAGACTAACATTACTGTGCGCGTTGTGGTCGAAATGATCGACATTGTCTTTTAAGAGCCCCATACAGGTTGAGATACGTATCGCTACATGTATCGACTATCGATGCAGATCGTGATACAGGTTTCATAAAACTGGCATCTTGCTCACCAGCTAGGAGGGTGAACAAGATGCAGATGCATGTATCAATGCTTCGATACAGAGACAGTCAAATACACGTTGAGATTTGTATCGCGAAACTGATACTTGCAACATGTATCGATACAGATCTCAACGCGTATGGGCTCCATTTGCAAAAAAAATCTAACACATAAATCACTTATATGTATGAAAAGAGATCATCTCGAGGTATTTCAGCTTATATTTAAAAAATACAAAAACTTAATTTTAAGGGTTGCTGGTGGGGGTAACTTGAAAAATATGGTTTTTCCGAAAATTATTTTTACGCGGTTTTGTAGATATAAAAAAAGGATGCAATTTTTGTTTGAACTTCTTTTCGATATCTCTCACCCTTCCCGAGATATTCCACGGAAAAGAAAATTCTGCATTTTTTCAAGGGGTGATTTCACCCCCAAAAATTGCATTAGGACACCAACAAAAAATAGGGTTGCGTTACGGATGAACTACTCTACTTGCACACCGAGTTTCATAATTTTCTGAATTTCCGGGTTGCCAAACTTCCCTTGTCAGTCTCACACGGCGATACATGTGTTGGAACCTTTCACACGACGATACACGAAGTAACAATATAAATAGCCAATCTGTATCCATCATACGCGTATCGCATACTTACATGTATCGTCGTGTAAAACCGAGCTTTCAATTTGTAGATTCGAGTGGACAAAGTATCGCCCCGCGACGTAAACAGGTCAAGGTCGAAATACATCTAAAATGCGACTAGCTTTGCGGAAAACGGCAACAGTGGAATGTTTTCTATCATATTTTAAAACACACAAAACCGTTGGCCGAAAAGTCCGATGCGCGCCTACTCCCGGGCCGTGGTCATGCATACATGAATTCGCGATTTCGATGTGTACATAGGTCACCGACAAAACTACTCGTTCAAATATTTCTATTCTATTTACAATATGCTGTATTCGTGGTTTCCAAGTGTATAAATTCCTATTGAAACATGAATTCCAATAAAAGCCAAGGACACATAATATGTTCTTCAGTTACTACTACCATTTTTCCGTCACTGCAAGTCCATAACGTACCAACAGAGTTGCAAACTTTCCATCGATATTCGAGAAACTTTAAATGTTTGAGGAACGATGGCTGGCCATGGCAATAATGCATAAGAATGCTCTACATCCTGAAGTATTGACCCAATGCAACTGTAATTTCTTGTTTCCCATTTACATTTTTCAGAGAGGGTTAACCGAGGCGAATCGAATTACTTTGTGTTTGATGGTAAGAAAAAGTAATAGTCAAACATTAAAGAACTAGTTTCGTATTATATATTTATAACTAGTACCACTTTGGCTTGAACATTAATAATAAAAAATAAACCGAAACTTAAAAATCTTTCTTCTGCAAACAAAAACCAAAAAGTGAAATAGAGACCATTATTTTCAAAACACTTCCTAATACAATTCACAGTCCTTTTCCTACAATTCGTAAGTCTTTCTTGCTTTAATCGAGTCTAACTTTCAAGTAAAATTATAGCACATCGACTTCGAGACGTTTATGGCATTTTTACTTTACTGAATTCGCATTACATACAGCGTTTTATTCCGGCTCGTTCTTGAATCTCGCGAAAAATGGCTTCGAACTTTGCGCTTGCCGAAGTTCTCTCATAAAGAAACTTCAGGCGAACCCTTCGACTTCAACTGCGGACAATAAAACCAGCATAGATAACGACGGCGCTGTTAACTGTTAAGTAGAATGGAACGAAGACAGAATTATTTATTATTGCCCTTCTCGAGTTTCTATGTGATACATTAGTGTGTACTTTATTCCGCTGCGACAATGGGTATTATGTTTGTGCTGATTTTACAAGTGCAAAAAACACACTGGCGAGAAATCATGTGGCACACCTTAGGGCAAAACAAACAGTCAATTTTTATTACCGCGGAAATTGCACATAAAGGGCCCCCACAACTTCGTTGCAGTCGTTGGAAATATTTCCGACCGCAAATACCTTTTGATACGCATTCCGAAGCGGAGTGCAGCGCCGTAACTTTTCCATTTTAACTTGAAGTTTCCGAGATTGAATGTCGCCGCCTGATTTTCTTGGTTAAATTGAACATGCTTTCATCGCTGAGAGTTTCCCTACGACTTTAAGTCATAATCTACGGCATTGAAGAGAGAATATTTAAGAGAATTTTAAAGATTTATGATCTACTATGAAACTGGAGCGTGAGGATTTGCATCTTCCATCGAGTAGGTACCGAACATTACTTTCATTTTGGTAGAATATTTTACGCCGAAATTTTTCCACCCCCTTGAGGTTTAAAATCAACAATTTCATCTATAATATGCAAATGTATTTTAAACCAGTTTTAGCTTGATCGGTGGAAAATATTTTAACCAATTAGACTACCCCCAGAGAAATAACTGCAGCGCAGTGTTTTGCTGAAAAGGCAGGAATTAAAATAGGCATCTAAAAAGCAGTGCTCTTAGAAATAGATAAAAGTGTTCTGTCAACGGACGGTCTTTATCAACCACATCACAAAATTATGCAAACTTTCTATTTCAACAGTGAAAGTGATACACTTACCCGATAGATTAAGGTATATAGTTCTTCGCACATCATTTTTTTGTCATCACCGATAATTGTATTACAAAAGCATAGACCCTGAGGTGCTTTACCTATCCACCATAACTGTCAAGTAAAAAGGAGTAAATTACTCCCGTTAAAAATGGAGTAATTATTATTAATAAATCCTGTTCTCAAAATTTCTAAAAGCAATAGGCTTCAATTATACCTCCCGTCCACGCGACATCTTTTCTACACCAAAGCTGCACTGCACACCACAAGGCAGTTTGCAGAACCACCTACACTCTAATCCACTGTGGAAAAGGAAACTCGCCCGTTTCATCCCGACAAGGGAAACGAGGGAATATCCGAATTTCAAGGGGTCAGCGTAATAATCAGTTCCCATCCTGGGACCTCAAGCCCCAGAAAAAAGCTGTATTTCAAACGATGCCAGCGGAGGGAAGAGAATTACGTTTTCCTGTAGCCAATACCTTCTCTACAACCCTCGAGGAAGATATTTCCACAGAAAGAGCCGCCGAAAATTACACTTTTCCGCCTCTGCCTCGTTTTCTCACCACTTAACCCAGTTTCCCGTGAAGAGACACGCCTCGTTAGACGGCCTCTTCCACGTTCGGCAAGAGTTCCGGGCGCGAGGGCCGTCAGAGGGTGTAACGGGGTCGACGGAACGGCACGATACCCCCCGCGGCCAGCGGGCTTGCGCTTTCGAGATAATCGGAAATCGAAAATTCCCTTTCCTCAGCCTACGGTCAAGGGGTTGCACTTTCTCCTTTAATCGTCTATTGAACGAGCAACACTGGCGCCCAACCCTCGGCAAGCGAGGGAGAAGCTGGACCTTCCGATGACGATGGCCTGCAAGCGGTTTGAAGAATGCAATTGTAATAAAATCAGTCTTTACGCAAAAAGCGTAGCCTTTGTACCAAATTTTGCCACCAATTAGGCTGAGAAATCTTAATCACCAGCCTTAAAGGGCAACGGTCAGAAATGTAAGGGTGTTTTCGGAAATTGATTTCAACCAAATAACGCAAGTAAATCAATTTATTGCTCAGTATAGTTAATAGTGTACATATCGAAGGGTAGGAAATTTTTTTTTTCAATCAAATTCGTAAATCCGTTTCCTGTATATTCTTCGTTAAAATTTACGCTGCGGCAAAAACATGCTAGTCGCGTTGACAGTGCCCAGGCCATATGGTTAATCCGATTTAAAAAAAAAACTAATATTTAGAAACTGGAAGCCTGCCTCTATTACGTGACGATCAAAAAAAGTCAAAATTGTAAAAAATTACAAAATGGCGGACCACTGACAAAACTCATGTTTTCGGGGTACAAAATTGGGGAAATGTTAATAAAAAAAAATAGAAGCAGGTCGAAAATTGAAAAAACTGATCGTCACGTAATAGCGACGGGTTTTCCATACAATAAATGTCCTTGATCATATTAATTGGACGTATAGTTTTTTCTGTAGACTGTCAACGCGGTTGAAAAATTTCATTTTGAGGAAGACGCATTCAAAGTTCCGCCCGGCTCAGTCGCGCGGTTAACACCGCTTCACGGAAAACACCATATCTCCGTCAATTTTGCGAATTTCTTCATAAAATTAGGAGACAGAATTTTTTAAACCTACGTCTTTCGGAAAATGTAAAAAAGAAAAAATCGATTTTTCGGATTTTTTACAGTGGTCTCCCCCCTTAACGTAACAATGGAAACATTTGACAACGAAAAGTATTAAAGTATTAAGTAATAATTATATATTAATATACACAATATAAAAGTATTGTTTTGCAGAAAGGCTATGATACCCTAGCCTAATTGAGATAAAAAAAAAACTTCGACAACAAGGCTAGAGTTTTATAAAAAGGCTGATTTTACAATTGTCCTACGATAAAAATGTACAATTATGTATATATTCCTTTGGAATATTGACAAAGAAATTTAAGCTTCTATGTAGTGCATTTTATATAGCGATGAGACTTTTTCGGTGGGAACGTGGCAAACAAAACTTTCGATGCTTTGCATATTATATCGAGCGAAAATACGTCAAAACCGTATGCAGGTTGAGTAAATCTCTCGCCATGAAAACACGCCGAATGGACGTTCGGGACAAAACTCATGACTTCTGAACAAATCAGTTATCGGCCTATGTGGCCTAATACTTTTTTAACGAATATAAAACGATGAATTGATTGGTGTATAAAAAAATATTAAAAATGAAGTGATCCTCATTTTTTATTGCATAAAAAGTTCGTTTTCAATATTTACTCTTGCAATTTGTTGTCAATTCAATACTGACTATATAACTTTTGTTCGAAAAATTTTTGAGCGTATTATTTTTAGCACATGTATAGCGTTTAACTGCTCCATTAAAACGGAGAAACTCATTTGACTGGGAATGTCATTGAAGGTATCGTATCAACAATTTGAAAAAGCAGATGGGGTGTATGGAACTTCCATCTCTTTTTCCGCTGGTGCGGAACAAAACCACTTTTGAAAAATGTATTGGTTTGTCCGCGTTGAACGCGTTTGTAAAAAAACTGACTACAACTAAAAAAGCTGCAAGTAATACTACTCTTGTAGTATACAGAAAAAAGTTAAAAAGAATTTTTATAATTTGTTTTAATTGTTTTTTTACAGCGTCAATATGGCACCTAAAAAAGGAGGTACGATCGTGGCGTACGTGATTTCCCGACTCAAGCTTATATGAAACAAAAAATTCGAAAAAATTCTCAACCTGTATGAGTGCCGCTATCGCTTTCGATTTCTTGTTGAAAAGTAACAAAATGGCACCGGTTTGAAAAAACATATTTCACAATACACCCAGAAAGATATTTTCTCGGGTGCTCCCCGAGGAAGATCTCGGTTATTCTTCGACAAAAATTGTTAATTGAGCTACGATCGATAACGACACTCATGCAGATTAAGAATCTTATCGACTGTTTTGTTTCAGATAATCTTTATAATCTTTTTAGGTGCCATATTGACACTGTAAAAAATCAGTTAAAACTAATTAATAGAATTCTTTTTAATTTTTGTTGTATAATATAAGAGTAGCTTAATATTACCAAAAAAAAATATTTCGTTATATATTGTATTTACTCAGAAAAGGATCTTTAAAAATAGCATAATTTTTCGGTCGGTCAAAGTAGAATGATTAACAGCATAACAGTTTCGCAACCCTTGCGGCTTACACGTCATTGCGAATAATATTGATACGCAAAAGGAAATGTTTAGAAGGTTCTCCAGACCCACGAGCCTCGACTCTATTTCCACGCCTGCCTAAATGTCATATCAATATCCCAAGAAGCGGCGGAAATAGCAAAACAACGTGTCCCCCACACCCCGGTCACCAGGACTCTTCTCCCGCACGAGTGCTTACGTAAAAGCGTTACGTCGATACGGTATCGGAATTCACGAGAGTCGTAGTAGATTCTAATTTGGGGCCCTTAAATTCAGAGCGGCTCGAGGCTCCACGTTGCGAAATTGCCGGATGGCCAGCGACAGAACGAATCGAGTGGCCGTCAACTACCCCTCGGCGTCTGATCTTCGGACATCGATTCTCGGAGGCGTGCAAAGGCCGCCGGCGCAGTTTAGCTCGTAAAATATTTCGAAAGCGTCCGATTGGAGAACCCCATTCTCCCCCTTTCTCTGTCCCCCATTTCCCCTCTGTTTATCCTATCGTCGGCTCTCTCTGTTCCACCCGTTCCCTCGGCGCGCGTCCCCCTTCGCTCGATCATCCCGTCTGTCCCCGTCGTGTTTCCCTCCCTGTGTCATCTCTCGGCGTAAGGGGATCCCCTCGTGCAGGGGTTCGCGGAAGAAATCCCGCGGCGAACGGCCAAGTGAGACGGCCGAGGACGACAAACTCTCCTGAAGGGTTGGGCGCAGGAAGAGGGCAGAGGGACGAGAAGAACACTGTGACAAGGGGTGGGGGGCGGAGAGGGAGCTGGCGAAGGTGGCGAGCTGCGGCGGGTGAGGCTCTCTGTTCCACTCTGTTCCACTCTGTTCCACTCTGTTCCACTCTGTTCCCAGAGAGAGACGCCTGGACGGGAGGATCGAAATAGAGAGGGGCTCTCCGCGACTCTGGGAGAACGCTGAGAGGCGAGGGAGCGAGAGTGCCAGAAGAGGCGAAGGGGGGCACGGCTGGAGCAGCGCCGGAGACGTTGAAAGACGGAGAGGGGGAAGGAGACGGCGGAGGAAGCTAGGGGGTGGTAAATGAAAGACGACAGAGAGGGAGAGATTAAGCGACGGGGGCGATGAGGAGGCGAGAGGGGGGGGGGGGGCGGAGAAAACGGAAAGTCTTCGCAGGATTTCGCCGTGGACGCTGCGGAAGCCGAAGGGTGGCGGGAGAAAGACGAAGGCAGCCGGATAGCGACGGGGGATGGAAAAAGGGAACGAAGAAAAGGGAGGAAACTACTCGAATTGATTGAGAGAAAAGGCAAGAGGCCGTTGCGCCCGCGGTGGTGTCTACTATGGCGGAGAGGACGAGGGGGGGGGATGTCAATCGATAGCGGTTGCATGCGTCTAAATTCACCCTCGACGCCGCTCCTGCCACTACGGTTACTACTGTCGCTGTTATTGTTGCAAGCAGTTAATCTGCAAAGTTCCTGGACGTTGTTCCGCCCGTGGCTGGCCTGTCGCGTTTAAAACTTTCCGAATTTAGAGCGCTCCAGCTGGACAGGGTCAACCCGCGCACGGGACGGACGGCTGAAACGTGATTGCGCTGTCCATAATTAGGCGCCCGTGCTGTTCAGAATAGCGAACAAAAAAACAATGGCGCGGACTTTCTTCTGGGAGTGGCTCTGGAAAAGTTGAACTTGTAATTGCGAGGGCTGCGACACGAATCCTTTAGTCTGATTAAAAAATTCGGATGACGCGTTTCGATGTTCGTGAAGTTGGGGGTAAATTTCGTACGATACTTTGTCTGGTGTTGGGTAGATTATATTAGCTCGGTGTTCATCACCATAAAAGTTTATTAAAAGTGAAAATATATTACATGTTCTTTTAATCAAAGTGCTTTTCTTGGCTATCTGTGACCATTTGCCACTTTTCTGATTAAAGTACACGTAGGTGTTGGTAGAAAAAGACATTTCTGTTCTAACGTCACTTAACACTGAGCGAAGAAACTTTTGCACGGAACTAATAGTATCGTTTGTGTCAAAAGGATGATTATTTTGATAGTGACACTAATTTGAGTAATTTTTTCCTAGTTTGCTTTTGATGACTTTGTGTCAATTTTTTGATAATATTCAGTTTTAACCGAATGCCATTTTAGAAGGGATAAACACTTTTATGTTATTAATTAATTAAATGCAAGCGATATAAAAGCGGTAGTTAAAGAACTTTGTCAATAGTAAATATTCTGAAAAATATCAATAACACACACTGGTTGCGGTTCAATTATAAATATCGCTGCCTTGCAAAATCAATATTTATACTCGAAATACACAATTTCTAAAGCAAACTATCTTAGCCTTCGGTCCTTAATTCACAAATAATTTCCAAGAAGAATTTCCACAAACAATATCTATAAAGTCATAGTAAACACTCATTTCTCGTACAAAATGTCCAGTTGTTAATATTTCAACAGTATTAACATAAAATTAACAATTACATTCGCATGAATACTAACAATCTACTATTATTAATAATTCTTTATCGCAAATATTACGCATGCAGCACAAACTATAGCACACGAGGAAATAATTATTTATGAATGACACACGAGTCTTTAAATACGAATGCCCCGTTGAAACACATCGATGTTTTCTCCTCTCGTAAGAAGGAAAATTATCGTCGCAAAATCTGCTGTTTTATAAGATACGGAAGCTTCAATTGAAGATAAAAATGTCTCGCAATGCCCTTTTGACTCACTACTATTTAGTAGGTACTTCTAATGTATTCACTAGGCATAGACAGCGTTGATTTAATAAAGAAAACTGAAGACAAAAATTGTATGAATATACTTCAAATACTACTCGTAAGGCATACATGTATATCTTCGAACATGTTCTCGAAGAGTCACTGTAGAAAACACTACATATAAGTGCCAAAAATCAAATTCTATATTATAATATTACCAGTGGCACGTAGAAAGCATCCTGATAAAAAGACATTTTTTTAATTTTGGCACCTACTGTATGTTCTACAAGGACTGTTCAATGATTGATCCTGTTTCACTCTACAAGGTGTTCGATTAATGATGGTGATTTACTTAGGGGGATTCTACAGGCCAAAACAAGACGAAAATACAGAATACAATTTTTTAATTTCTGCGTGTATTTGGCTTTAATTCAAAGTCAATTTTCTCGAAAACGGAACGGGATATTAAACAATTTTGTTTTATATTTTCGTCTTATTTTGACCTGTAGAATCACCCTCCAGAACGGTGGCCACCAGTAATCAAACACCCGGTATATAAAATATGTACGCATTTTGTAGTGGAATGTTTTTGTAGAATTATAAGAGCATGGAATTGAATATTCATTTAACAAGAAATATATGCACAACCTTATTTCTTGAATAAGTAATAAAAATTAATTACATCTTACTTTTCAAATTACATTTACATTTACTTTAATGGTAGGAGTTATGGGTTGTTTAAGTAGTTATATAAAGTTTTGTAAATTCTACAGGCTATAAAGGAGTCATTCCAGTTAGCGTGCTGATAAATTCAGCGATTTTCAGGAATTTATTGCGGCGAAAATAATTATAGTATTGGAATACAATTTTTTTCTATTTATTAAACTACATTCCTACAGTATATAAAATAGATAAATGTAATAAAATTATCGCTCTTAAAATGCTTTTGAAAGCGGTCTTGACGACATGTTTAAAAATTCAGCAGTTAGACTTATCTGAAAATGATTTATCTTAAAAATTAGCAAAATGCTGGGCAAAATGTTTTTCGGCTTTTTTCTTCTCCTATTTTCGATTTTAAAAGTTGGTTAGACTCAATGAAAATACTCAGTTGTAATCCCTGCGAGAGTCATAGGTGTGCAGAATAAGCAGTAAAATTTATAAAGCAATCGGTTCGATAGATTTTGAGATTTTATCCTCACGATAGGAAAACATGACGTTTCGAGAAAAACGCGTTCAAAGTTTTCCTCTATAGAGGCCGAGCCTCTGCGCTCCCTACAAAATGCCTCTGTAGAAGCTAAAATGATCGGAATTGTTTCATGAAAATTTAACAGTACATTCTTCAGGATATGTAGTTTCAAAAAATGTTTAAAAAAATCTAATATTTTCAATCCGTCTATCCGGAATGACTCCTTAAATTCTTCCAGTACTTGTGATCTTCTCTGCAGTCATTTGTTTCGTTATATGAGAAAAGCTACAGAAACGTAGGAAAGTGCGGAGAAAAGTGAGGCCATAGTTAACGATGCACCAACCAGTAACTCGACTTCCTCATCTGTATCAATTGACACCCAACTGTCTGGCAGACACTTATTTAAGTAGAGCGCAGACAAGATCGTAGATAGATCAATTTCGGGAACGGAAGGATAGTTTAAAGTTTAGATCGAAGTGATCTCCATTCATCAAATAATGGAACGGTACTTTATTCTATAAAAATAGTAATTTTAATGGAATTGTTCCTTCGTTATACTTGTTCACTAGGGTGGCTCTAACTTACTCTTGGTAAAAAAATTTTCAAGATTTTCTACGGGGCACCGTCCAGAATGGTTCCAAATCATTAAAAAAAAAAACCCTGTGAAGTTAAAATCATTATTTAACAGCCCGCAAAGTCGATTTTATATAATATCCATCGAAGTTATTGATTAAATAAAAAAATATGTCAAACAAAAGGGGCATATTTTATGTTCTATTACTTTTTCTCGCAGGACAAACGGTTTTCGAAAAAAATCCGAAAAACTAGAGAAAAAAATTTCGAAAATATAAAGTCTATACTTCCGATATTTTTGCGAATTTCGGTCCCAAATTTTCAGGAAACATTCATGACATATCAAACACTGAAAATGAGTAAAAATAAATTTTTTATCTTTTTTGCATATTTCGGTAAATGCCCTCCCCTTAAATGTAAAAAATAGTCCTCGAAAATAAAAATTCCATTTTTTTTGTTCACCTTCATAAATAAAAAGTGTTCTAGAAGCATTTAAACTTTCAAAATTTGAAAAATAATTTTTTTTTATTTTAAGTTTTTCGGATTTTTTTCGAAAACCGTGTATCGTACGAGAAAAAGTAATACAACAAAAAAGATGGTCCTTGTCCGGATCTACAACTTTTGTTTGACATATTTTTTTATTTAATCAATAACTTGGAAGATGTTAAATAAAATCGACTTCGCGGGCTGTTAAATAATGATTTAAATGTTTAAGGGCCCAGGGGCACCCTTTCCCATTATCCGATCGAGCTCAAACTTTACAGGGATTTTTTTTAATTATTTGGAACCATTCTGGGGGGTGCCCCGAGGAAAATTCAAAAATCGAAAGTTAGAGCCACCCTATTGTTCACACTATACTAACCTACCCTAATAATAGGTGTTACTATTCAAAATATTTTGAAATCAGAAAAATTGAACTTTGGTTTAATATTCTTAACAGACTGCCAGAACCTTCACAATATTACATCTCGAATCAAGTTAACACAGTCTACAAGGTGTTTCGTAGAACGTGAATCTACCTTCAAGATTTATTTCAGCACACAAAAATGGTAAGAGGTTTGGCCAATTTGACCACGTTATCGAATTATATTTCTGTGAAAATGTTAATGGAAATTTTTAATACTACTTTGCTCTCAACGTAGTTGGCCACCTACGCAAATTAATAAAAGATTAAAAACGCCTGTGACCTAAAAACGAAACCGGACAAAATAAATGTATCTGTACCCCTCTATTTTTATTATAAGTAATATTAAATGATGAATTTCTTTCAAACCTTGTGACCACATTCTATGAAATACCCTGTAAAAATCGATTCTCTGTAACGACCGCATAAATGGTAGATTAAAGAAATCACAGGCCTCGTACACGTTCCAATTTTTTTTTCAATTAGTTTCACGCACCCTTCGTTATCGGGATTCCTTATTTTCCCCGGCGATCCGCGAGGCCTGAAATCAGATCCACGGACACCTAATGGCCCTCGACCTCGGTCTCCTAAGTACATAAGGATACCACTTATCGTCGGCTACAAAAAACAGAAGAGGAGTCGTGTACACGCCCCTCCCCCCAATCCCTCTAATCGCTAAACTAGCACTTGTGGCAAAGCTCCTTCTAACGAGCACAGTGGCCCCTCTGTAACGAAGACGAATATCCGACAACGCTTTCGCTCAGCGGTGGCTGCACCAGGAATTCTGGTAATAAAATAAATGGAACTTCCGTCGGCCACGTTGGTATGCCGAGAAATGAAACGTGACCCCCGACAGGCAGAGGAGGGTTCGGTTTCTTTGTGCCACACAAAGCCGCGGAAGGGTTTGAACAGTAGAAGTGAACATCTAGAAACAGCAGTTCATGATTTGTGACTTATGGCATAATCGATGTGCTTCGTGAGTTTTCACAACGATTAGGTGTTCGATTGTAATTGACTATTCGGGACATAATTTTTTTTTTGGTTGAAAGGGAGTGTATATAATTGATCACAAACAATGAACCCTAGAGGAGATTGATAATAAGTTTGACAGGAAAGTGCAGTCGAAAATTTATTTCACTTCGAATGAAGTAGTTACTTATGAACAACTCAGTTCTCCATTGTAAGGAAAAAGGTGGGAGGATTTTAATACATGGCACTGTTAAATCGTTCAAGCACTTGCACAATTCCCAAACGTGACCTGCAGAATAAAGTCAAAGTAGATCAAAGCTGTGTAAATACTGAAATTAGGTCAGGTGCTCACGTTCCCGAGGAATCTTCAACCTTGATTTCCTGCAAAACGAAATCCCATACAAAAAGGTTCATTCCCATTCTCAACTTATTTCCAAATAAAAATTAAACTCTTATCTCTCCTTAGTAGGTCCCTGTATTTTGCAGTATATCCTAGAAAGAGATTGTCTTGCAACTTTGAGTTCACTTCTGTAAAAAGTAAAAACTCACTGACGACTAAAAATCTGAATGTTTTTAGCGAGTTCCGGCACGCTCTAAGCCTCCCCCGATTTTGTGTTTCGATCGGCGGTAGTAATTGATAGAAAGATGATGCCTCGGCCGGTTGGCAGCACAGAACGGGGAAAAAAAAAGATCACTGGGCGTAACCCGGACATGGGAACGCTGAGTCACGAGGAAGAGATTTATGGGATTTTACACGCTCCTCAGGAAAACGATTTCCACGTGACTCGTTTCATTGACCCTTTGCCCGTTCCATTTAACGAGATCTGCGATTTCAGCCGTAACGCCGGCAATCTTGATTCGAATTGATCGTCTGCCCGTGCACGGGCGATTATTAATCTGATCGGTAATTAATTAAAGATTTCGCTGAACGCTTGTCAGCCTGAAGCACGGTGCCCTGAATTTTCCCACCCCTCGCGTCGTGCAACGTCGCCGCTCGAAAGGATTTTCGAATCCTGATGCTCCAATCGAGAACGGTGAAGCAGAGATTGATTGAATAAGCGAGGCAGGGGAAATTATTTGATGAGAAACGAGAACTGCGGGTAAGTCCGGGAGGTAGAGAACTAAAATGAGGTAAGAGGCAGGAATACGTATAAAAATGTAAATTTTATGGGAAGGCGAGTCATCTGAATTAAAGTGTGTCCATTAGAATTTTAAAGTAATAAGTTGCCGTTGTTAATTTATCCGTCTGGCGGTATTAAGAGTAGAGGGCCACGTTATTAAAACGTTCATATATTTGCTTTACAATTTTACAGTTTTCACGGGGCAGACATTTCAGGTGACACGATCCGGGTACCGAATATCTCATTTCACTTGGAAATGAGGTGAAACTGCATACCACTTATTTTATATAATATTCGGCGAATTGATGAGGGAGAAACCGGAAATACAGATTTTTCATTCATCTTAATATATAAAGCAGAAAATGTTTGTGCGTTTACGTGCTTATCTGTCGCCTAAAAACTTTTGAACGGTAATCTCTGGAGTCACGAAATGTGTCTCAGCTGATTATGCCTAGCTATTCCAGATGAATCTTACTATTTTCACAAAGAAATAAATAAATAGACTTTATTTTTATAAAATCAGAATCTAAATTTCGAGCGATGCAGAGTAGTAAAGCTAGTATATTATAAATGAAGCTTCCATCGCTGCGATTATCTGCTTCTCTGTTTCAATTTTGGATTTAAAAAATTATGAAAATTTTGAAGACATTAAAATAATTTCACGCGTCCAGAATTAAATTAGAACAACATTTTTCTAAGTAATTTATAACTTTATACACAATTCATCTTTTTCATAATTCGATAAAATTCTAAATAATAATCTCATTTGACGTGACTTACATAATCCTCAATTTCATATAAAATGTCCAGTTGCGTTAACAAATTAATTAGGTACTCGTAAGATTCAACTAATGAAAGACTTAATGAAATATAGAGTTCCATGTAGAAAATGAACGTATAAATATAACCGACAATATTGAGAAAGAAACCAATTGAGGACTAGCTCGATCATAGAAAAATTGTTTCGTAAACCGTCGAATAAAAATGTCGCGAGCTGCGTTCAAAACAAATGGCCCATGTTGTGGATTTACCGGGCCGTGCCACGAGCACTAACAAATTGCTCTCGTCGCCGTTAAATTGCTTTCATGACTACTTTTCCACTGAGGGATACTAATCCTCACAAAACATTTCGTTCTTTTTAAATGTCATCAGTGCTGAAAGCAGTTTCCTGCACCGTATATTTAATTCACGCTATCGCAAAAAATACTAGTCTACTTAGTAACGTCAATGGTCATTAACTTTGAAGTAATGGGCAGGCTATCGTAAAGTACACTGTTGCAGCAACATTAATAATTTCTCACGCCAGAGTGTTAAGATCTCTGAGTGGCGCAAGGTTTCGAAAAACGCCCCTTTGAGTAAGTCAGGCCTTTCTGATTGATCGTCTTTGCCGGGAAAGATTTGTACAACGCGTAGAAAGCGACGTTCTTGCTTAGTTTACTTTCAAATATTCGGGCACTCTCGGGCCATACTTTCGATGCTTTCCAAAAAATATCCATGCGAGAACGCTCCAAAACTGTGCAGAAGATACAAATACCCAAACGTGAATACACGCTGACGTCACTCAAAGTTCTAATTCTTTTTTTTTTAGTATTATGTACGCGCTCTTGTTACACTTATGTTGATCGTTGAATTAAAGTTTATCAAATTTGTTCCGCGACCGAAAAGATTTCTCCTTCAATTTTTAATCTAGAATAAAAAACCGAAAATTTTTGAGTTCTATATAAGATTATCTCGGAAAGTACACGGGGAAATTTAAAAATACTAATTATGGGAAAATGGTGCGTGATTGAACAAAACGTTTCAACAATTTCGAGGTTGTGGCAGTTCCGTGTTTTGTTCAATCACGCGTCATTCTTCCAAAAATCAGTATTTTTTAATATCCTCCTGTACTTTCCAAGATAATCTTATATACATAGAACTCAAAAATCTCAGATACACTTACATAAATTAGTGTTTGCGTAACACAAGACTCTTTAAGTTATTTATAAATTTAATTTCGACCGTAATAATTAATATATATGATTTCGGCGCCCAGGTTCGGTCAATTTAAAATAATAAAAACAAGCTACTTTGCAATTATAATTATATAAGCTTCCGACGTTTCGATCTTGGTTTAGATCATCTTCAGGAAAAAAAACAATAAGTGGTTTCGGCGCACTAGTTCGGTCAGTTATTCCTACCACTTATTGTTTATTCTAAAAATACGGTCGATATCATAACTACTTTATTTCATCTTCAGGAAAGTTTAGAACAAACATAAAAGACTGCTTTTGCCATTAAAATTGAGTCACAGTGCTCTGGCACTACGTGTGACCCCCGAGTTGGTTGGAACAAGACTCTTTGTATGCAATACAAACTAAAAAAACAACCATATATTTTGCAGCGAAATTTCCAAAATATTAATCAAATCTTGAAAACATTTACAACTTCATCTTATAAACCCCCATTAAAATCTTTCAATTATACGAGGTATTGAGAACAAAAACGGACAAACGCACATTTTTTTCCAAACTGAGTTACTCCCCATAATGTATTTCAAAAGGCCCCCCTGATCACATAATATATTAAAAATCAAATTTTTTCACTGTCGGCTTAGTCCGTTTTTGCTCTCAATGTCTCACATGAGATGAACTTCCCCAGCTTTCAAGAGAGAATAAATCAAACTCTCAAACCCACGTACAGATAGTCTTAAAAAAGAACACTCCCATCGTACTGTCCCCTCGAAGCAATCTATCATCCACTATTCCCCAAGCTTTCCTGCCACAGAAGGCACTAATAGTGACTATAACGGCCTGCTTACAGCAGCCCTGCCCGCAGCGATGCAATCCGCGGCAGCTTCGTCTTATCGAAGCCACGAGCATCGAAGGCTAATCGATTAATTAGTATCCACAACTGACCCGAAACTGGTTAGCGCCGCATTATCTCCGGGATAAGCGTGCTACTGGGCCGTTTGTCCGGAATGGAACGTCACAGGAATGTACTCGAGGGGTTTCCGTAGGAGCAAGCAAAGGAAATGGTCCCGCAGAAATTTCCCGAGCACCATCCGCTCGTGTCGCTATAAAACTCCTCCGATCCACTTTGCCGCGGGCACCGTGTTCCCTCCGATATCGCTAGAATAAGAATCTTCGTGCTAAGTAGATCGAGGGAATTCCGCGGCAACGCGCTTACGCCACGTATTTCCTGCAAATTCGTACCGTTCCCGGTTAGCCCTTAAATGGTATTTCGCATTAGCCGCGTCGTAATCGAAAATTCAACTGCGCGTACACATATTCTGAATTAAATTACCGCGCCTGCGACCTCTGCCACGAACGAAACAGAAAGGCAACGCGAAACGCTGACACGTCGGCTCCGATGAGATATTTGCGCAGGTCACAGTTGGCATTTTGGGTAGGTATGTTCTCTTGCAACAACAGTGCTGGTTTAATAAGGATAGAAAAATGCTGGGTATGTAATGTGTGAACACGTTCAAACTCAGAGAGCAACGGATGTTGCCAGCGCGAAGAGTTTTGGCTAAGGTGGCGGCTCTTTTAGAATTTAACTAAAATTCAAGGGCGCCCGGAGACTTTTTTCTAGGGTCGGAGGGAAAACTTTGGGAAATAAAAATATACCCTTCATGCTCTTTTAACACATTTTACAGTGGCAATTTAATTAAAAATTTAAAAACGAAATTTAAAAATATTCCCTTTTTTAGTATACACTTAATAAATATCAGTTTTGAATAATAAGCGATTTTTTCTCAAAAGTTAGGGGGACAACTGCCCTATTTGCACTCCCTAAAATTGTTCCAACAAAAATTGTGCTTACTATAAGCGTCTTATTATATACATATAGAATGGTAATACCTGTCGAAAACAGGTTAAAAAATCTAGTAATAAATGGCATACTAAAGTCAACGTAGTTGTGTATTACCGTTTAGTAAATGGAGACTTACTCTGTCGAATTCACTGCGAAGGATCTAACAAGGAGAGTATTTTAGATGTCCGTCTCCGATCATTTTGATTTTTGGATATGTTATAGAGGACCGAAAAATAAGAAATACGTGTTTTTTTATTTTCCCCGTTTTCATATTTGGGGGGTGAAAACTGCGTTCAAAGTTATTATGTATTATTTAAACAAATGGACTTTTTGAAAATCTGGTGAGTCAGTCATATTTCGTCAAAAATCGTCCATTGACAATATTCCCCTATCTCTAATAGTTCTCGAGATATTCCACAAAAATGATTTTTCAACCCTAACTTTGAACGTAGTTTTACCCCCCAAATATGAAAACGGGGAAAAATAAAAAAACACGTATTTCTTATTTTTCGGTCCTCTATAACATATCCAAAAATCAAAATGATCGGAGGCGGACACCTAAAATACTCTCCTCGTAAGCAATATCCGTATTTTTCTAACATCGATGCAACATTTACGAAATGCATTCTAATTATCAGAAAATCCAAACACTCCAATACTCCAGGCCCCTAATCCATCACAGTGACCGCGATGGCTCTCATCCTTTATTATTTAGCCCATGCTCTTCACGGCTACTAAAATAACCTTTTGCACAATAAAACATTAACAAGAATCTTGTAATCGAAATCTCTACCATCCCTCCTGATTTTCGGTGTCTGTCGTTGCATTTGCTCGCCAAAGTATGTATCTATATAGGGTGACTGTACCTAATATCGCCACCCCCTATATCTCGCAAAGTAAGCACTAAAATTTATCGGTTATGCACTCAATTAGAACCTAACCATATGCAGGAAGACATACTGTAATTGCAGCGTCATGTGATCAACAATTACAGAAAGAGAAGTATTTTAGTGAATCTTAACAGTGTAAAAATTTATTGGGCTGTCACAATTTTACATCCCATTCGGAGAAGGTAAGTCTAATAATTCCGTAAATGCAAGAATATCTACTAGAAAAACCTAATTAATGATGTAGTTAAGGACTGTAATCGATTCAAATAGTTTTTATAATGAAAATAACGTTTTTCTTGTAGCAGTATGTGTGTTCCCAATACCGCCTACCGTTAGTGTCCCCAAAAACAGCAAAAATAATAAAAGCCCATGTGAAAATGATTTTATTTGTCGAATATGTACATCGGAACGTAAAAAATAAAATACTTTAAACATCTATATTTTTAAATTCTATATTTTTCTAATAAAAATAAAATCAAAGATGGATAAAAATACATTTGTAGTGCAAGAAATAATAAAAGCACGTGTGAAAATGACTTAAAAAACTCATATATACATGAATTAATCAATATTTCTTGAGGTGGCGATATTAGGTACACTTTTTTCAGGACCTGATTTTTGCATGTCTCACGTTTTTTGAGTCCTAATTAAAAATTTGTAGGTTTCAACGATTCTAAGTTATACTACATGAAAGATGAATAATTTCTTTTTACTTTGAAACAAACTGCATGCAAAAATATCAATTATTATTCAATTGACAGCGATTTAAATTTTGCCTGGCGATATTAGCTACAGTCACCCTACGTCACGCGGACGTTCTCCGTTTTCACGGAATGAAGGAAATTAGTTATTTTAATAATTAACCCCCCTAGACAGGGATCAAAGGAAAACAGTATTGAAGCCCGGCCGTGTCCACGGCGTTATTGTGTGCCCGACGCCTTTTACGCCGCGTATTCGTCGTTGATTGCGTGCACATCCTGTTATTCTCCCGTTCAACCCTTTGAAGGGTCAGCTTTGAGACCGAGACGGACCGTCAGAGTGAATATTGTGCACGCTAGAGAAAGTTCTGCATTAATCGACGGTCCCGATCGCGGAAAGAAAACATCGAGGCTGGCTATTACACCCTTTTTTCCACTCCCAGTGGAGAGAAAAAAAGAGCGTTAAAGCGGATTCGCGTCATTATTCCCCTAACTTAGACGTATTTAACGGAGCACAAGCCAGGCTCCTCGTGTATCGCTGCAGAATGCAAATTAAGAAAAACTTTAATTATTGAGTTAATTAAGCGCTTCATTACGCTAAACCGGAGTTCGCTGCTCGATGCGCTAATAAATTAAATGTCCCGCGGGAACTCGCCCGATGAACTAGGAAAACTTGCTTTCGTTTCGTATGGACATACAAAATAGAAATTGAACGTTTCACCCATTTCCACGCTACACTTTCCTGAAATATTACCAGGAAAGGGCTGTCTTTGTCTTTGTTTCTCTGTCAGTATAACAGAAAAAAATATACATTTCTCAAATTGTCCACCCTTCCACTACATACGATCTATTAATTTAAAGAATCATTATGGGGAGATTCCGGTCAGAAAATTGATTGTTTTTATTTCATTTTTTGAATGTTCACCTTTTAGGTGTTTAAAAGGATTTGTTGAAATTCGTAAAATTCCCGAAGTTATAGGCATTTGAGTAGCGGCAAATGCGTGGGTAACACCAGGCCACTTGGCACTCACGTAAAACTTTAAACGCGTTTCTCTCGAAACAGTGGTCTTAAAATCGGTGGAAACTGTACCTCGAAAAGTTATTATCCGATTCGACTGAAACTTTTTTATTTTGAAGAATATACTTCTGGCTCGTGGGCAGACCAGGCAAAATTTTTAAAAACTGAAAATTTGTAATTTTAAAAGCGTTGAAATGACGGAAAACATAGGGAAAAAGTGATTTCGAACTTCAAGTGTCGTTATTTTCTCAATAAATTTGATTTTTTGTATTTTTTTCTGGTCAGCCCACGAGCGAGTTTCGTGTCCTTTAATAATCTTGCATTGTTTTTTATTTCAGACGAATGGTTTAGAGTTTAGGTGCTACAAGTTTCGCTTGGACTTTAATGATTCCCCAGTGCCGTCTCTAATGATTAATTACAGAACAAAAAATTTATTTCTATAGCTTCAGACATTTTTAATACAATGCAACGAGGCCCATTAAATTATATGTAGTAGTTTTGCTTTAGTTAATTCCTAAAGATCACCTATTTTTATGTGGTCTAGACCGGAGCAGCCCCTTAAAGCTTAATACAAAAGTAAATATCACGCAGGGGCGAATTTAGGATTTTAGGGAGGGGGGGGGGGCGCAGAGCCAAATCCAAGATTTTCTTGGGAGGGGGGCGCGTGTAGGTCTGATAAGTGAACCAGGGACCATTCCGATATTTTCCTGCTAAATGAAAAGTGTTTTTTTGTGATATCAATTTATCATATTTTCCCTCATATGGTTAAGCTACAATAAGTATTTTGCAACTTAAAATAAGTATGTTTTCCTTGAGGGGGGGGGGGGCAGGGGGTATCCGCCACTGATATCACAGCACATTTCGCCGAATATTACCTCAAGCAAATCCAACGGATAGTTTCAATTTGAAACTTTCAAGAGATATTCAAATACCACTCTGCCAGGGCACGTTCCAATTTCCTACTTCTAAAGCAGCATGATTACCTGACAAGTTACATTAACATCCTCATAACCAGGGACCTGGAACCAAATGTTTTTTTGTTTCGTTTCGATTCAGCTTCAATAATAGCAATTTCGTTTCGTTTAATATCGTTCCTGCTGAAAAATATCTCGCAAAATTTTTTATTGCGAACCGGTTATTACAAATGTATAAAACAAATTCATATGAACTTATTTTTAACAATCTTATTGCAGTTGCTAGTTATATTATAAAATTTTATATGTATATATTATATATTATGAAAAAATAGAGAGTTTTCAGACTTACACTCGAATTCATATTCAGGCACAAATAGGTTCATGATGAAAATAAGGTGTTCGCTCAATTAAAATTTTTTAACATAAGTATCTGTCGAACACAAAATAATAACGTTATTAATCGAAATATCTATTTCGGTTATATCCTTTTCGCTCCTGCAATAGGATTAAGAATTTCATTTCATATCTGGAAAAATATTTCGATCTTTTCGTGTATCGTTTTCACTCCCGTTCCGTTCCGGGTCCCTGCTCGTAACTATCATTCTTATTTAATCCCGCTTCTAGAAAATTGCAACACTCCAGATAAAAAGGACAACAGGATTCCAATCAGACTACATCCGACGGAACGCTGAAGTGCAATGCAAAACGACATCTCCTCCAAGCTTTCAGAAAGTCTGAGAAACAACGGTTTCCTGGACGAGAAGGGGGGAAGTCGGGGCACCGCGGTGCTTGTCGATACCTACACCAGCGACGTGACGTTTACCGTTCATTTACATGGACCCTCGCGGAGGGGTTAAAAAAAGCGTGGTTAATTGCCCCGGGGAGCGAGCACGGGGCGAAGATCTTTCTGCGCGTCGCGGGGGCACGTACGCACGAAATGGGAGCGCGCGCGAATACCGGGGCTCGAACAAAAGGGCGGGATCTCCTTGTAATGGCGACCTCTCGAGACCCAAGGTGAAGGACTGGTAAGCGAGGCGGCTTTCAGGAGCTTGAGGACCAGCGACCCTTTACGCTCCATCGACGCCATATGGCGTGACCAATATTATAATGCCAGCGCGACGCGGGCGCGTATAAAAAAAAGCAGCGTGGAGCCGCAGGGTGCACGTGAACGCACGCCACGAGCGAACAGAGTTTCCCCGTTATTCGAATGAATTTTCATCCAGATTACTATTCAAATGAAATTCTTCCTGTTCCGCGTGTCGTGACACGAGTAAGTTATTCGTTGCTCGCGTGAACGCGGCTTCCACCTGATTACTCCGCGATCACCGGTAGCCTGACAGACTCGGGTGCAAAGCTCGGAATAAATTAGAGTGCATTTTTATCTGCATCGTTATTGTTCGGCGCACTTAGAGAGGTACACGCAGATTATATTGATTAAAGTCAAAAGTTCTCAAAGGGTATTGTATCGAACGTGTTATGGCTTGACTCTGATGGATAATAATGTAATAATGTAATGTAACGCGAATGTGCAGGAATGATTTTCAGAAGTGGACTGAGTATGTAATCCATAGTTTTGCACTGTGGTGATTTGAATCTCAATAGTTTCATGATGTGATGCGCTGACAATGATTCCCGACTGAATCTGAATTTCCTTGCATACAATTTTCAGAGTATTATTTGGAGTATTTGAAATAATTATCATAGTAACCATTGGTGGTGGGGGTAACTTGAAAAGTATGAATTTCTCTGCACTGAAATGTAAAAAATAATTTTTTCCCTTATTTAATCTACGATTCTCATATTTTTTAAGTCGGCGTCAGATTTGCACAGTGCAATGATGAAGCGCCGATATAAAAAATTGAGAGTCGTAGATTAAATAAGGGAAAAAATTATGTTTTATTTTTTGGAAGTCGGTTTTCATTTTTTTTTAATTTTTTATTTATGCGCGTACGTAACAAAATAATAATAATGAGGTGACAATACTGTTTATTAACCAGAACTAACAAAATATGGGGCCAATATTGAAGCAATGGATAGAATCGCCCTCTTTCGAATAAAAAAATGTCATCAAAATCGGTCCATATGCTGAGGAGTTATCCGGGGACAAACATTAAAAAAAAATACATACGAGTCGAATCTATAATCTCCTTTTTGAAGTGAGATAAACAGAGACGCAACTTCTATTTAAACTTCTTTTCGATATATCTCACTATTCTCGAGATATTCCACGAAAAAGAAAATTCTGCATATTTTCAAGGGGTGATTTCACCCCCTAAAATCGCACTATAGCACCAACAACAAATAGTTGCATAATTTTCTGAATTTGTGAGTTGCCTAACTTCCCTTACTAGTCTTTAACATGGAAAGTGAGCAGGGAAATGAATAACTATTTAGTAACTTCTAAATGTAACTTACTGGCTACTAAACCTCAATTTATAAAATCAGGAGACACTGCTGCTGCAGAAAAATTTTATCCACCATTTCCAAAACTCAGTTATCATATACCTATATACCCACCTACATTGAATCAGCGAAGTTCTGTAAAAATAGCAGTTGTCTAAACAAAAATTATTGAAATGTTATTTTTGCCACGAATATGTTATTTTTATTTTTTATTCGTCGACTGTCGCCCCCGAAAATTGTTTCGCATCTCATGCATCCTTATGAACACTCGAGCGTCGGTGCTTACTGAATGCTATCGACGCTCCTGCGACGTTTCCCCTTCAAAATTCGCGAAAGAGGGACGCGTGAAAACGACTTGCCGTATTCGCGGCTCGTCGCAGCATAAGTCAACCCTTTCTTTTCGCCGCGGCGCCGTGAATGCGCGGGAGTCGTCTCGCGGAAACGGGAAAGGATCGTGTTTGAATGAGTTGCTTAGAGTTATTCAAGCTATTCGGCGTATTTCAGGCAGGGAATTTATTTATACACCGAGGTCGTCGCACCGCGATGCAAATAGATGTAGCTTCTTTGTAGCCGCGGTTGGGACCCGCGATGGCGAACGATAACAGCCATTATGATGTAATTAGTCAGAGGGATTGTGTCGCGCTGCACGGGTCGCAGATAACACTGATGGAATTAAAAAATTAGACTTATTACTGCAATCAGACTTTTCTCCGAAAAGAATTATGTATTTTATCCGAATGGATGTCTACAATCACAATAACTTTGCCTCGCTTTCCGCTGAAATGTGGAAATTTATTATAGACTGTTTGATTCGTAAAAAACATCGATGTTAAAAATTTTATTAACTTCTAAGTGGATTATTTCAGAATCTTCTTCATTGATTTGGTATGAAAATCGTTAGAAAAAGATTCATTAAAAAGTTTGAAACACGGAGGCAACAGTGTTGAATATAAATTACTCAAAATAATCTTTTTAAAACAAAAATATAACAAATCACAAGGAATTCTATTCACCGTTCAAAAACTACACCATTCTTCCTCACAGTTATTCCACTCATTCCGCCACTCAAAAATACCCTAACTGCATATTAAGCAACCCTCAAATCTACTAATCCAAGTTCCTCAATCTCGATCTTAAAGCAGCATACCCGCTTGGAAAATCCCACCCTCAACATACCGAATTACCAATTCCCTCAGACAGTACTTCCTGCAACCACCTATCCAATATACCTTACACTGCATCGATCTCCATATCATCCCTTTAACATTCGTTGCCAACCATCCCTCGAACCACGCTAGCAGCTCGCTCGATCGATTCTTCTAGCATCAGACCCACACTCGTCCGCAGAGAATTACTTAAAAAGGGAAATATGCACGTTGCACAGAGAAATACGTTCCAAAGGGATGCACTCTCTCACGTTCATTCTCCAGCACCCCCGTTTGCCCGCATCCAGTCGTGACAAACGATCAGCCCGTAAAAGTAGCCGAGGCTGACGTTAGTATCGAAACGGAAACAACGTTGGATGCTGTGTAACGTCGACCCCGATGATGCGCAGCTGCTGGGGCAGGATTGAATCATCGCCACGTAGAATAATCCGGCGCTATTCCCTATTTACAAAATTGCAGCTCCCTCGCGCGTAACTGTTCCCGCGTCGACTCTTCGGCTCATTGTGCTGCACCCTTCGACGACACCCCTACCCATTGTCGCAGATGCCACGCACCACCGGCCCGCCTGGGGAATTCAGGCCCCCTCCGTGCCACCCCCCCCCCCCCCTCGGTCTGTCACTATCCACCCTTCGACACGTTATTGGCTCGCGTGCGGACACGTACCCTAATTAGTATGAACGTCTGGCCACAGCAGCTCCACGATGACGGCGCTGCCGGGCAGCGGGGATTTTATTCCCCACGTTCAAGGTCGAACGAGATGCTGGATAAATGGAGCGGGTGAATTACGGGGCGAGGGTTTGATTATGGGAGTAGCGGGCCTATCTCCTGATCGACGTTTAAGAAGAACCTTGTGGGCGACACGTTAATGGTTTGTGGCAGAGAGTAAATACCATTCGGATGCTGTAAAATGTAAATGTTGGGATAGTATAATGTATTTTGATGAGGATTCTTGCTTTAACAAGAAATATAACGGGATATGTTAAGTTTAGTGAAATTCACGATGTGTAGGGGGAGTTGGGGCACTTTGATGCAGGGGGCACAATGAAACATTAATATTATCTTTATATGTATAGGGTAACATTTTATAAGCTTATATCATCTTTCAAGATCATTGAGTATGCTGTTTTTGATCATTTTTTGAACTTCTGACTTTTTCTAGATATCAAGAGAATATTAATGTTTCATTGTGCCCATTGCACCAAAGTGACCCAACTCCCCCTATATATGTATGTAATGATTTTATATTAAAAAATTCCCAAAGTTCGCATTATTTCTCGTCTGTCAATCTGCAATCCAAAAATCTAACCCCGTCACAAATTTACACTAACACATTGGAAATGTTGAACGGAATAAAGGATACTATACTTTTTAATGTTCTTCGAGCATGGAAAAAAGAACTTTTACATTCTTTGTGACACTTCTAACGCTCAATAAAGCGTAGCGTTTGTTTTGTGTTTCATTCTGAATTCGCAATAACATATTGTTTCTGCGGAAGAGGAAACTCCATCCTTGTAATGGGAATCGTTTAAGGAAATGCGATTGCTAAGATCGTCGTGCTGTTTCCAACCGAATAAAAACCTAACGAGCCGAAAGTTGCGGCTTCTTTATACGCCACAGGATTTTATTCCACCCCTTCACGATCGTGCGGGGCATTGAAGAAGCTATCAGATGATTGTATAAAAAGAAATTGGTTCTTGGGTGAACGGTAATGAGAGTTCTTCTAGTGGTAATGGTATAGATATAGATGATTGTTATCGCGAGGAGTATCGTAATTTCCTTTTACCGTGGCAGAACTCGGCGACGATAAGGCTGTCGGTTTTAATTAATAGAAAAACCTGTTTTTTCAGCAGCAAGAAGAAAAGATTTTTTTATCACTCTGCAATATAATTGATATAAGTGAATTTTTTGCAGGTATATCGAGAAAGAAAAGAGTGCGGAATCGTTTTCTTTTTAAGTCTTTAGTACGCGCAACATTCAATTACGTGTTTTTTAATGAGCTCATTCTGAACGTGAAAATTGATTGTTATTCTTTCAATTTTTGCAATGATGGAATAAGACTTTTGACAGTGAAGAGAAATAACAAGTTACTTTTTAGTTTGTATCTGAAGTAGTTTACAAAATATGCAAGAGTGAAGAATCATGTACTTGATTTTGTAAAAAAATCTTTTCCACCGTGAATTTTCATTCACCGAAACATTGACAATTATGCAAATTGAGGTCAATAATATATTACAATAAATTCTAAAGTTCATCTTCACCTTTCTTACTTACAATTAGATGTTACATATATTAAATCAAATTAACAGCACACACACAAATTAATCAATTCCAAACTATTACAAAAAACCCTCCCTACACTTCTCAAAACTGGAAGTACTACCCCATACATATTATACATTACCATCATACTACAATACCTACTATCGAAGCTCATAAAAGTGATGTATTAAAATGAAACGTCTTGAGCACCCCTACTACCTCGATCACACTAGATTCCCAAATACTCCAGAAGTGGATCAGGACTAAGGAACGCCCAATCCAATTCCATTAAGACTAAAGAAGCTCCTCGTCTAACTCCAAACACGTCAAGAACAAGACTACCACTTCAAGTACGGTGCACTTTTCGCTCACAAATACTCCAACTATGCAGGTCTCCGTGAATCGCATTCATTTGCACAACTCGATGCTAAAGGCGACAGTCAGAACGTGCCTGCATCGACAAGCAGCTCGCTGTATTTTTCTCTTCTTCCTCCCAGCGCGTATCAACGCCGAGAAACTTAGCCACGCCAGTCAGTTTAAACTTGCAGGGGGGGGCGTATTGTTAAGTACCTCGGAACCACGGGCCCCCCTTTGACGAGGCGCTCTAACGTCGGACGAACTGTGAGACGCAGTTCCGTTCGTTGATCTTAAGGCAACCTTACCCTTGCAAATTGAAGCCAGCCCTGGCTGAGTAGGTTCGCCGCGGAGCCGAGGCACAGGCCATTAAGCGTCCACCGAATGCAAAGGAAGACCGTTAGGGAATTGCTCGCGAAAATCTTTACGGGCGAAACAACTCAACGTAACAGAGGCAACGATTATTTGCCGAGGTGAATTGCCGCCCCCCCCCCCCATTTTTCGCTCTTCTAACCAACCGGTCCCGCCCTCCCGGCCAAGCAACCGCAATCGCTGTTACGTGAGCTGCAATCGCAACGGTCCACGTAATTAGAGCGTCGTCTTGACAATGACAAATCCCTCTCGTCGTAATCTTAATCGACAATTCGGTACAATGGCCGTTGTATTGGTTTTACGTTCCCCGGCTGCCTTAAACAATTGCGCGTTAGCGGGCTGAATGAAGCAGTGAGGCATCCAAGTTCCCCGATATTGGCTTTGCTTAATTTATTGGCGAGTACTGGCACAGAAGAATTAAATGCCCGATCCAGGGGGATGAAATTCAAGCGGATTACCGGCGGCAAAGATGTTTGCTGGTTATTTCAAAACTGACAATGGTGGAGAATTTTTCTGCAGGGGCAGGTTGTAACGCGGGGTAAATTGTAACAAGGAAAATCTTTTGAACGACAAATCTGGTAACCTACAGCATTCGAGAGCTGCTTGACAATATTATTAATTAGCACCGTCGGTTTTAGTGACAGAAACGAGCGTTATGTATTCATTTTGTGGTTATAGCCCGGAATTTTAGTTTTTAGGTTACGTAAGTAAATGTTGTTTCAGCACTTTTATTTCAATTAACCGGCATTAGAAACCGTTTGAATTTTTGCTTCTTTGTCGCAAACGAATCAGTACACATTGGTTTATAATAATGTATACGCATTTTAGTGATTTGATGTTTAGTTCCTCGTTTGCTGAGATAAAACGCAAAAATTCGACCTCGGGGTAAATTGAAACACATGTTACTAAATGGTGATAAAGCAAGCTATTTGCTGACACACCGGAAAAAGATGCTCTAGACGAACAACAGAACAATCGAGAATCGAAAAAGTGGAAAAAAAGTATAAAGGATAAAGTAAAGAAAGCGAAGAAGAAGATTTTGATAGAATCAGATGAATAAGCAATGATTGTTTAACTCGTGAATATTAAATGTTTAATAATGATCTGTGTTTTCATTTATATATTTAGAAACGTTTATTTGTGTTCATATTTGTATTTAAATAAGTAAAACAGATGTGTTACAATTTACCCCAGGGCTGGGGCACACTGTAACAAAGATTCAGATTTGTTTAAGATGAAGCCAGATGTTAAGAGTCCAATATTTTATCACGTACTTTCACGCAATCAGTTCCACATATGCAAGTAGTAAATCACGCAAATTATTTCCTGATTGAGGCAAACACTTTCGAGAAAAACTGTGAAAACTTTTTTTGTTACAATCTGCCCCGGTTTCCCCTACTTCTGCTGCTGAATGCAACGAGGTCTTGTTATTTCAGAGATATTAGTAGGAAGGATGTAAGTGCTGGTATAATTATGTCTTTTTTAAGAAAGCTTTGTACCTAAAAATGGGGAAAAATTGGAAACTTGTGGCCTGTATTTTTTAAGCAAATTTGAAACTAGCAAAATGATGACTTGAACTACCCCTAATTTCTGCTCACATATTTCGCAAAATTTTTCAGACCTGCTTATCACAATATCGTTTCCATTCATCGCAGTACGTTTATTGATTCTCTATCCATACTCATATAAAAATAAAATTCGTGCACCACGGATGAAAATTATTATAAAAACATGCGATAAAAGATGGTCCACGATTTGTTTTTATAACACAAAAATATTCTCGCCCAGGACACAGTAATCACAGTGCAGATGTATTTTGGACTGCCCAAGCAAAGCGAATTCGCAAAATTCCTTGAATGTCGCTTTTGGGGTACAGGCATAGTTGTAATTCGCGTGCAACATTCCCATTCGGATTACTTTACGCGTGTTTTCAAGTAATGAATTAACCAGTGTTGGCTGGTCCCACTCACATGTCCTGATGGACTTATGTACATCGAAATTGCAACATCCCGCCAGTTAGATTTACAGGATATAATTACTTTTAAAAACATGGCAAAATGTGCACGACATCCGAATCTGGTGTCTCTGTGTATGATGGTAGCAACTACTGGAACGTAATATAATCTGATGAAACACGTTAACGCTAGTTAATTCACCAGCGAGCCAAATTAACCGTCAAACAAATGGCAAGAAGCAGAGAGTGCTATAAACCGCGATGATAAATTAAACGCCGTTGTGGATCTAATTGCTTATTCATCTTTTACGAGCGATGGCACGCGCAGCAATTGAACCAACGGAATCACCGTATCATCAAAGTTCACAGTTCAGCTTGGCGAACGTTAACCAACGTGAAAAATGATTTTAAGCAACGAGAAATATAGGTCCCATCTGCGTTTTGGCATAGCTTCTACAAAGGCAGTGTTTTATAACCATGGTGCAATTAATTAAAAGCAATTAATGTTATAAACGTAACAGTGCAACAGGCCACATAGTACCATCTAATTATGATACCCTGTAATTAATTTCATGCTCACGTTTTTAGCAGTACAATTTCCAGGCAAGTTGATTGCACACGAGAGAAACAATTTCGGGAAATGTGTAATATTTACAATGATATCTATGTGTTTATTACAAACAACACAGAAGCAGTTCCTCCTCTCTATTAATCACGATTTCATACAAGGTGGCCAAACAGTAATTGATTACCAACGAAACTGCGAAGCAAAAAATATTCAAATCCGTTTGCATGAAGAGGGCAGCTGAAAGCATCAATCATGGCAACCATTTATAACCGACCATAATATATCAAGTATAATACATTCCGACAAAAAACCGTGATAGACGCCCATTGTAATCTGAATTAAAATTTTAAATAACAGTACACCGTGAATCAGAACTGAAAGGAGACATCACATTCTTCAATATTTCACTATAAAACCTTACAAAGGAAATTGTACTGGTTCCAATGAAGTCTGTTTGTCAATGAAGTCATTAGGGTAAATTACCCAATTACTGTCACTCTAAGCTGTTTTACTTAAAATAACGAAACAACCTTATGAAATCCTACATAATAAAAATTTTGATACGACGATAAAAAATTTTAAGTGGATATTAGAAGAGTGAAAACGATAACTTGCTTACTAGCGAAAGAGAAAACAAGGCATTAAGGAAAATGCTATAATTGTAATATTTAAGCTAGTAACATAACAAAATATAATGTTTTAGATAATATAAACATCATAGAAAGTAGCTCCCGACATATTTTTTTCAAATCAATGAATTTATAAATAAAAGTAGAGAGTTTGAGAGTCACAAACATTTTTTCTTCAACTAAACGTATTAAATAATAATAAATAAATAGAAAGAATTATACTTTTGGCCAATAAATACAAAAACTATGGAATAATGTCAGAATCAATTCTTTATTGAATAATCATAAGTGTGCCCCCGAAAGAAAAGAAAAAATCTATGATGACAGTGTTGCTGTTTTTCGGACAAAATTTCAGTTACGAAGAGATTCGTCGCGACTGTTCACTTAAGAACAATAATAACAGTAGCATCGAGCAGAAAGTGCTAAAGCGAAATTCCGAAAGTTTCCGAGATACGAAACGAGAGCGACTTAAAAGGATTACTTCTTAATTTACGTTGAACGGCGACAGCTTCGCTTAAACTATTAATTCCCTGACGCGTTTTCGTTTAGCTCTAATTACTTCGAGATAAACGGACGAAATGTTTCAACGGGGCGCGCAGGATGTTGCTTCGTAAATTCGCTGACAGGACAAAGGGGTGGCAAGGGAGAGCGGGCGACGCACGGTGCGTTCGCGCGATATTTTTCAAGCTCCGAAACTTGCGACGTTTTTCAGTGGGCCGAAGACCTTTTTTTCTTTCGTCGTCTAGGTATCCAGCCAGTGGAACTTCCTGCCGTGCCTTAAAATCCTCTCACGGTGAAATGTCGTCCTCGTATACGGGATTATTATAAAATTATTCTGTGACAGGGAATTTTGCAAGTCAGCAGAGGATTGTGCATATTTTGCGAAACAATTGTGTGTGGAGATTGTAGATACTTTGCAGGTAAACTTATTAAAAGAATCTTGAGAAATTAATTTGTAGTATACACTTACATATTACTTTGATGTATACTCAATTTTCGTTATAAAATTTTTTATATCTACTATAATTTTCAAGACACACTGCAAAATAGGAAATCACGCATTAACCTTCAAGGGATGTTTTCACTCTGAAGAATAGAAAATGGGCACAATCGAAAATTATCTGATACTTCAATTGAGGTTCCTTGTCAGATTAACAGGGTAGTTTCTCACTTAAAGTTGAAAAGTAGCACTAACCAAATACGACAACATCCTTAGATGTGGACTAAAGAACATTTCTGCAAAATTGTATCAACTTCGGCGTAAGAATTTCATCCTACATATTTCTGATTCGAAAAAACATGAGTGTATTTTTTAGAAACAATCCAATTAATCTAGAATACAGGATATTTCTGTACACAAATGGCCGGTAGTTTATACGGAGCAAACTCGAAAGGCGAAGAAAACCGGATATTAAAATCTAGCAGTTTTCAAATATTTGGTTTCCTGCGCAATATCCTTTTTCCAGCGAGCTGCGTAATATTCAGATGAGAAACAGTCGTTGAGTTAATGGAACAAGTAACTCATGCAAGTAAACGCAATTTTAGCGGCGTGGAGATCTCTACTTAATGCGCATCGCAAAACTTTTGAATGCGAAATTTTGTTTCGCGCGTATCTGTATCGCATTGTCCACGTTGCAGTGCACAGAGGAGGGGGGGGGGGGGGAGGAGTGTAGAACGGCGCTGTCTCGGTTTTTGCAGGATAACGTGAATTCATGCATAGGAAACGCTTTCGTGTATCGCGTGTGGGACAAGATTCGCGGAGTTCAGGAGAGCGTACAGTTTAATGGTAATTATAAGGGAAATATCCCCGTTTTATGTTAATGCAAGGCATTCTAAATTATAACAGTGGAAATTTCGGCCTCACAGAACCGATACGACGATTCCAACGAAATATCATCTCTAGTCGTTTCTTTTACCCTTCTGTTGGTCGAAACAGTTGATTCCTTGAGAATTAATTGTTTTAAACCTTAACACACTTTTACGTATACACAGATGTAGAGTCTGAATATAGCGACTCAACCAACTCTCCAGCCCGACCCCGTCTCCCGGATTTACCCTACTTACTAACCAAATGTAAAATTGTGAGCACAATTGGGCTACCATCACGAAAGAAATAAACAAAGCAATTTTAAATGTGTTATTAAAAATACCCATCCCTCTGAAATGTAAAAAAAAAACTTCCCACAGGGACTACATATTAGCTATTATTAGGGATGGGATCAAGTTCAATATGTACTCACGAAACTAAGTCGAATACAATACAAAAAGTTCTCTTCATGGGATTCGATTTCAACTGTCATTTTAAAGAATCGAATCTTGTAAAAGTAGTAATCGAACCCTGGAAATGTACATAACCTATACATATAACATATGACTTAAGTTTTCAAATCGTACTGGTACGATTGGAGTGGTGCGATTTTAGGAAACATGATTGTTCAATTTATTTATACATATCGATTTAAACTTCATAATAAATGAGTATGAAATATTCTACAATAAACTCGCTTTTAGAAAAATAGAAAAATGCAGGATGCGCCCCGTGCTCTGCTACAATAAAAAGCAGCGTAGCCAGTATAACTCGACGTAGGATTGTCGCAAATAAAAGTAGTCCACATTACATTTATTTCGATTATACTTGCAAGTACCGCTGTTTCGCACGTTTCTCAAAGTTCTTATAAAGAGTTCAAACCATTCTCGTCAAGGTTCGACTCTACTTGAAAGTAGTGTTTTTTTTTTTCCGAAGTACTCGTGAACTGTTCGAAACTATACAGTCAGATTCGAACCTACTTCCAATATACTCGATCCCATCACTAGCTATCATAATTTCAATACCTAGTTTTCCAATCATCATACCATCCCACTGCACACCCTCTTCTACCTTACCCTACCTGCAGCCACCGTATAATTAAAGCCCAAAGTATTACCAATTCTCAAGATCATTGAACCGAGTGGCAGAAAAAGGAGCCAGCCAACGAGGACGGCTCCTATAGCCTGATTGGCTGGCAGAGCGGACTTAATCAAGAGGAAGCGCGGAAAGCACCTCTCCCTTCGCGCGTGCACATAACAGGAACTAAAATTCAAGTCCCGCGCGTGCACAAATAACAATGAGCCTTAATTAGCGGGCATGGGCCACTGGATCGGGGGTGCAGAGGAACGCCCATTTCTGGTAACGCTCCTGAAAGTTTCCGCGACGGTTCCGGTGGAACGGAGATACCCGGGGCGAGTCCCTGCGGAGGAGTCAGACACTGTGTCTCCTGAAAGGGCCCTCCACGACTTCGTTTTTGACACGGCAAGACAGATATCGCGACTGCTCGCGGAGCTATGGAAATTTCGCTCCTGATTCCCAGCGAATTGCATCGCCGAGAGGGCCGCGTCGGCGTAGATAACGGCATCGCGACGACACCGACAGACGCCAGACGCTGGCGGTAAATCTTTTATGGAATTACGGTGAAACCATCGACATCGGGGCTGCCCCGTCATGCCGGTGCTCCATGGCTGCGCAGACGGGCTGCGCCCCCGGCGCACACCCTAGCGAGGAACTTGAACTTCCCACGGGAGGAGGGCAAGGAAGAAAATTTTCCCTGCGCTCCGAGAGCACCGAGGGCTGTGTCTGACGAGACGTCGCGAAATGGCGGTTTCGACGCCACCCTTGACATCCTCTGCCACGCAGAGGGGGGCACAGTTTTGTCGTGCTTTCCGCTTGCTTCCGGTTCAACGGCACGGAATTCGCGATGGGAACGTTGGGCAGACTTCGGGAGGCTTGTGTGACTTTGTAATTGGAGCTGAGTTGACTATTTATTTAGCGATGACAACTTTATCTTGCGGATATCGTTAGTAACGTTTATTCTATTATATAGTAACGATGAAAGGGGGTTGCGTCATGTTTAGTCAGATAAAGAAACTACGGTTCCTAGAAAATTCCGATTTTGTTTCTCAGCTTTGCTGATTTATGAACTTTTTTATCCTTTAGAGTAAAATCACCTCTTAATTTACTCACCTCTTTAATTTTCTGCTTTTCCTGTATTATAAATTCAATGGTTTGTTATACTCTGGATAGCTATGAGATGGATTTAATAATTTGTAGTTTATATAAAAAACAATCGCCATCACCCATATTTTTTCAAAATTTTCTTTTCTTGTGAGGTTAAAGCATGTGCAAAATTTTATTGCGAATGTGAACATATTTAGTACACCGAACTGACTATACGTTATTTTGCTAATTTTAGCTCGTATATATGGGATTACAGTTTGAATAATGATCCTGGTTAGATTAATTAGTAAGGGTTGCTTTACCAAGTAGTTACGAGTATTTTTAATTTTTTTTCAGCCCAACGCATAAACAATTGTGTGAGCAAACATACCTATCGCATGTTGCTGATAATTATCATTATTCTGCATAATAGAAACAAATCGTGGTGATAGTGCAAAACGGATCTGCGAAAGTAGCAAAATTGAGATTTCGCGTTCACGGTTGCCAAAGCACTGTTTCGCTTTTTTTAAAAGTCACACCATTGATGTTAGTATTTATTACAATGAGTGCTAAAACTGTTCCAATAAAGTTCAGTCAAAGAAATCCCTTAAAATGGCTAAAATATTAAGTTTTCTCTTTCTCCTGCAAAATCAGTAAAATGCAGATGCGCGGTATTTACAAACTGCTCATACGCGGTTTTGCACTATTACCGACGAAATACTAATTTGAATTTTGGAGTTACCTTTCTTTAAAATTCGAGCGATCATCCAACGATAAAAATACGATCATCTGTTTTGTCTGAATGCGAGCAAATGGAGCATGTGTCTCAAACGAAACTCCAATAGATGTAAGTCTCTTTTAAAACCCTCAACGTTTTTGAACTTTCTCAACGAATTAGAATCGTCAGCAGAAACTCACATGAAAACAATTGTTACTTCTTCAGCAATATAGTGCTCGACACTATTTTTTTGCCGAATATATGATTTTATATACATTAATTGAAACATAACTGCCAAAGAAAAGGCATATTCAATCTTCTTAGAAATCATGTAAGAAGTTATTGAGCCAGAGAAAACTTTAGAAAACATATAGGGTAAAGGACCCAATTATTGACACCTAACCAATTACTGTCACCTTAAGCTATTTTACTTAAAATAACGAATAAATAAACGTTGTAAGGTGATACACAAAAAGAATTATGTATTTCAACCTATAATCTATACTATAGATTATATTCTATAGTTTGTTTATTCGTTATTTTAAGTAAAATAGCTTAAGGTGGCAGTAATTGGATCTACCCTAGCAAGGGCTAATTTATTGCAACACATTTTTTTATTATAAAGTTTGTCGCTTTGAATATTTGTGTTTACTGATTCTGAAATTTGAAATAATACACAATCTTCATCTAACTAATAATCGATAATTTAAAACACCGCTGGGCGTTATCAACAATACAAACCACCCTTTCCGAGGGAAAGCATCAGCCAATAAAGCAGACACTCCCCTGTCAGATGCGACTTAAAACAGTACACATACACCATCTCCATCATTCCCCCAAACAACACTTCTACACATTTCACATAAAAGGTACCGATGAACAACTCAACTGATCCTCAAACGTTTCTACATCTCCAAACCAAGTGAGACGGCCTCACGATTCATATCGCGTCTTGGAGAGGCACAGTGACTAGCCTGACTCCTAGGACTACACCTTGAGAATACAAACTCTCAAACACTTTCTTAGCCACTCGTTGCACTCATTTTCACGTAACTTGTATGCAAACCAAGGAAGAACCCTAACAACTTAGCCCCCCGTTGCTTTCACGACACCGCCGCTAGCCGCTAAAACGATGACCCGGCGATACCTCAAAGCCTGCCCACGCTCTATCTTACCGAAATCGAAGTGTCTGGCCGTCGGAGCAGCTTAACCACCGGGGGCACCCTTATCCTCGAGCTAGCGGACTTCCGCCGTAACCGTGATCGTCGCCCGACAAACGATGAACTCCGACCTAAGTAGCCGCTTAGAAAGCTGGCCGCACGCAAACGTTAAAGAGCCTTTAACCGAAGGGAGTCTGAAGAGCGAAACGGGAGAGAAAGGGAGAAGCTGCACGGGGTAGAGGCGAGCATTCCACGGGACCGACGGCGCGTGCGCGCGCGTCCACACACCCATACACAATCGCTGCTCCGGCGTGTGCGCTGTGCACGCAATGCTGGTGTCAAATGGGGGACCTATTTCCACGAGACGGGAGTCCTCAGGGCTAGGTGGAGGAAAGCACGCAGGCTTCGCGTGCGACGATGAATTCGCGTCTCGATAAGTCTGGCTATGATTTTTTATGCCCACCTCGCGCCTAGCCCCACCTCCCTCAGCGAGACAAGGAGCGATGCAAGGAGCGATTGCGAATATTTTCTTGGACATTGATTCGCGCCATGAAATGTGCAGTTTATAACGCACGTATGAAGTTTGAAGAAATGTCTTCTGAATTTAAACGAGATACAATGTGCTGAGAGATATCCTTTTTGGGCTATTTGTCGAATTTTTCGGTATTCGAATATTCGAATACTTCAGTTGCTTAATTATTTGACGAATATAATTCGAATATCCAAGTATTCGAATACTATACGAATATAGGTTCATTTATCATGGTGAAATCTAATATTAAGCTAATATTAACTCACTTCATACCATACTATTCGAATATATCAGCATTCGAATAATAACATTCGAATACTTAAATATTCGAAGTTTATTCGTAGCATTCGAATACTCAAATATTCGAAGTTTATTTGTAGCATTCGAATACTTGTAAAATATTCGAATATTAAATTATTCGAATAGTCCCAGCCCTACTCTGAAGCCCGAATCGTTAGAAGATTGTTTCTTACTTCGAATGTGTTTCTCCCACATTTTCCTGATAAATGTTTAGGGGTAGTAAATAAGTCAGTTCTACTTTTTGTGCACACATTTCCTGCCAGCTTGTCAGGATTTCAGCGAATAGACGCCGGAACCACGAGCTACGAACCGTTCAGAAAACGCCCCCTCCTACGCGGACGTTACTTCCGTCGTATTTCGGGACTGGCGGACTTCCATGGATACGTAGCACGTTGCATCGCTTGGTCACTGACCGTATTTTGCCATCTGCCGCCGCGAAAGTAAAACCAGTCATTGTATTTAGACACGCGAAACTAAAAGTTCGCAGCTGGCATTTATTCCTCAATTTCACAAAACATCCCCTTCCCCCCATCCTCCCCATTCTGTGTGGCCTAAAAAATGCAAGGTAATTGTACTTTGGTAGAAAGGAAACTCAAGTTTTCGCTTATCTATTTCATCATTTGAGTTCGTTATGAATTTTAATTATTTATTTCATGATATTTCTTTACAAGTATTCTGTTTTTGGAGTGTGGGAGAATCTTTTAAGGGGGGGTTCTGCGTTGTGAGACCGAAAAAGTAGGTGATATTTGCGAAATTTTTATATAAAAAACTGTTGAACGGATTTATTTGAAATTTGGCAGGTTGTTTTATTGTACTTTTAAGTATTATTACAATTCTTTTTGAGGCTATACAAAAAAAATGTGCGTGTATAGATCGTTGAAAAAAAACGGCTCGTGCTGGCGTTGATGGAAAGTGTCTTATGTTTTATCTGAAACGCAAGGAGGAAAAGGGATTCTTAATCTGAATGAACATGTCTATCTCTGGAACTAGGATTATGACTGTATCTGTTACTGTTCTTTTTTCATTTACATAATTCCTTGCGATTTTTGGCAAAGACGGATTAAGGTCGGTTGGGGCCCTAGGCGCAAAAGAAAATATTGGGCCCCTTACAAAAAAGGGAAAAACAGGAAGACTAAAATCACGTTAACCATATTTTTAAACACATAAACAGATTATGTACTCATGAAATCAAATTTGGTGTCATTAAAAAAAATTGGAAAGTTGGTCCGCCTCTGATTTTTGGACAAAATTTGAATTTTTTATTCAAAAGGCTGCCATTTGAACAATTTTTAATTTTTCTGAATTGTTCTAATTCCAGAGATAGCGATGTTCATGCAGATTAAGAATCCCTTTTTCCTCCTTGCGTTTCAGATAAACCATAGGACACTTTCCATCAACGCCAGCACGAGCCGTTTTTTTTTCCAACGTTCTGCAATCAAAGATCTATACACGCACATCTTTTCGTACAGCCTCAAAGAAATTTGTAATAATACTCAAAAGTACAATAAAACAACCTGCCAAATTGCAAATAAATCAGTTCAACAGTTTTGTATATAAAAATTTCGCAAATATCACCTACTTTTTCGGTCTCACAAGGCAGAACCACCCCTAAGCCCTTCTTGCTGATTGACTTGAAAGGAACGTCTTCATTGTTTACAAAGGAACGATTAATGGAGCGGCTAGAATCACTGACACGTGACAACTCAATAATTCGTACCCTCCCGATAGATTCGATCTAACCTCCATTAATCTCGCGCTCCCCGTTAATCCCTTTTCATTAGTTAAGATAAACGCGATACTATTTGCTTTGGCAGCACGTCGCCGCAGTAAAAGTAGCGGGATCGCTCGTATATCTGCGAAGGGAACCGCTATATTTCTCCACACTAGGTTGGACACGCCTACAAACCGTCCCTATTTCGGTCAAAGGTGCCCAGCGACCTCAGAATTTTGCCAAGGGCCATACGAACGTCTCCCCGAATTCGTCTCATTCCTAGCTCCACGGGTACTCGACCACCGCTCGCAGTCAACTCAGAGCACCTCCATATTCTCCCCTCCGAACGTTCGGGCGAGCCTCATTCGGGTTTCGCGCGATAAAAATTGCACGCGACGAAACGTTCGACGCGGGAGCAAAAATTCTGTCGGTCGTCCGGCGCGGGGGGAGGCAGAGAAATTTACGCCCGCGCCGAGGACGCTAAAATAAAACGATGAAAATCCAATACTCCGCGTTCAACGAACCGGGGGAGGGGAAAATACGATTTCGAGCGCGCCACCGGCCGATGAAAGATTAACCACGTCCCGGTTCCGACCGGTCGATAAGCCAAAATTCGGGAAATCTTACATAATTGACGAGCGCTGCAGCGGCTTGGAGCGGAGCGGACGGTTGACGTATCATAAACGATTCAACACACGGCCAGCCGCCTGTCGGGTGGATTGAAACGAGGGTAGCTATCGCAGCGATCACCGCTAATCATTTAATTCCGTCTGCAAGCGGGAAGACGGACGCACGCGAGGCGTTCTTCTGCAGGCTATCGATCGGCTTCGTCCCGACGAAATTCGCGAAACGCGCGTATCGGTCGGCGGAAAAAGAGAAAAGCGGAAAATGGGGGGCGAGATGTGCGCGGGGCAGAGTGTGTGTGTGCGAGGGAGACACAGAGCGAGAGAGAGAGAGAGAGAGAGAGAGAGGGAAAGCGAGAGTGGAAGCAAGAGGGAAAAAGAGAGAGGCAGAGAGAGTGGGGATGGAGGAGAGAGGGAACAAGAGCGCGATCTCTCGTCCTGACTTCACGTGGCTTCTATTGATTTACTACGAGGCGCTGCTTTTCCGAAAGAACCGCAAAGTATCGTAGTGAAAAGTTCACCGCCTGATCGATCCACTGTCAGTCGGAATCACTCGTAGCCCGTTGTCTCGTGTATAGTCACGCTGCCACTGCAACAGTCTGCTCCAACAGTTCAGTGACACGGCACACTATACGACGCAAGGCTTTAGACTGGCTTCAGGGAATCGACACCGGCTGTTTCCGGACTTGACGAACAGATCGCCGTAACACTCGACCTTCCTCGAAACCAGCCTGGTCTTTCGATCGTGCAAAGTTCTCGCGGGACTTGGTAATTATTGTCGATTAGCAGGGGAAGAGGATTAGTACGCGGTGGCAGGCGATTCTCTACGAGGGTGGTACATGCTAGAAAGGGACAGTGGTTTTCTCCCTCTTTATCGCGACAACACCCCCACCATGATTTTCCTTGACGCTTCGCCCAGCGTTTGACGTTCTCGCAAAACTGTGTCAAAAGATCGCGTGAACGTCGCCCGGCCGTCAAAGGGTGGCCCCAGCATCAAGGACAGGCGACCGAAACGGAAAGAGAGAGAGAGAGAGAGAGATCTGGGGGATAAAGAGAGACAGGCGGGCGAAGGGGGTGGAAAAACGAGCAGGTCGCAGGCCGCAGGGCGTACGGGCTACATCCGTACCTCCTTACTTCGGCAAAATCAATAACCTGTTTGGGGGTGTAGGAGAGTACCTAAGGAGAGAGGCCATAGCATGGCACCGCCGCACTAGGTAGCACGGGGGTAGCCAGGTGTTCTTCGTGAAAAATACGTACGCTTGTCCAGGTGCGAATATCCAACGGCGTCTAGCCCTCCGGGGACGCCAACGTTCGCCGACGTAACGGGTAGGGGGGGGAGGGTATACAGCCGACACCACCCCCGAAATTGCCCCGACACCTGCAGCCGCTGCTGGGTGTCCCTCGCGACTTCTCCTGCGGTCCAATCGGCTCCGGTAGATGAAACGTAAAAGCACGACACTCGGGACCGGCGTTGTTCACCGTCTACTAGCCCGGTACGGGGGTTCGAGATAACTAGCCCCTGGCACGAGCTCACCACGCACCGGTATATTATCGACGACTCTTGAGAACCTTCACGCGCAACTTAGAATCCTCCGTGACGATGACACCATCGGGTAAGGCCTCCCTCCCCCCCCCCCCCACCTCTCAATGGTTGCTCCCTGTTTTCATTTCCCACCACCTTGGCAGCCGAACGAGGCTCGTTTCCCTGTCCGAATCGCGCGCTCTTCCCTCCGCCGGAAACGCGAGTGTATATTCCACCACCCCGAAGACCCGGCTGCCCGTTCCGAGAACACCGCTGCGGCGGGGCTACTAGACGACCGAGATGGACGCACCCGCCTTCTACGGACCCGCGACTTCTCTTCCTCAACGCGGAAACCTTCTCTGCCAGGAATTATTCGACCGACAGAGGAAGAGAGAGAGGAGGAGAGAAAGAGCGAGAGGGATAGAACGGAGCACAGCGACACGCGTTTCAAGCTGTCGCGGCTGTGGGGCGCGGACCACTACCTCGACGAGCCTCCCGGATCGTTGGATAAAACTCGGTGGGGCCGTTCCGGTCGGCGTGCGAACTCCCCACTCTCTCTCTCTTTGCCCCTACCACACACGCTCGGCCGACGGTTCTACTCCCTCTCCGACCCTCACCCTCTCGCTCGTCTTTCCTCTCTTTCCCACCAACCGCACCCCCACCCGCCTTTCCCCGCCTCACCCCCCCCCCCTCCCTCTCGCGTAGACGCCGCGACGGTCGCGTCGCGCCGCGTCGCCGTCACCCCACGACCCTGCAGGGGTTGCGCGAGCGCACGACCCGTGTCTCCTCGCCTCGGTCATACACTTGGCGTGTGCCGTTGATGTTGACCGAGCGCGTCACTCTCGACCCAACCGACGTGCCCGATCGGGGGATGGAGATTAGGGGGATGCTGCGTCACGGGCGCCCCCCCCCCCCCTTGCGCGTTCGGTAAAAGAATCGCCCGGTTTGACCCTGGAATGCTAATAGGTCGTGGCGGATCATGCAAATGCGTGGCGGGGGACCAGCGATCGCTGGACAGAGATTAAGGCTTAAGGTGTTCCGCGTTCGATCGGCGTGAAGCCGTCACGATCGTTCGAGATTCGACTTCGTGAAAGATTCGGGCCCCGTTCCGGTGAGATATGGGGCTGCAGTGATACGATGGGTAAGGGGATGGAGATTGATGATGGCGCGCCGCGGTCTTCCCACTGCCAGGCACAATCCACCGCCCATGGTCGAGCTGCGCGTGTTCCAGTCTTCAGGGGCCGTGGGTTCCTTTCAGATCCCGCGGAACGAGCGATGAGAGACCGTTTCATCGTCCACGTTTCGATGTTCTGGGTGCCATTAACGGGGGAGCCTGGCTTGGGACGCTGACAACACGGTGATTTTTTCAGAATTATTTTCTCAACAAATATAAACAGATTCTTTTCAAAACTCTAGGGGTGTTTTACTGTATATTTGAACACGAAAACTTTTTTTTTTATTCAATAATAATTCATTTAAGGGGTTACACCACCTTGGCGCTCGGAAAAATAGGTAAAAATGAACTTTATTTTTACGCTGCCATTAAGTATATAAAATGGTCATTATTTTACACATATATATCGTAGTTTTATGAACAATTTACAATATTGACGAATAAAAAAAATAAAAATTGGCGGAGATATAAGACAAAATAAATTGTTTCTTATTTACAAGGGTAAGGGAGAGTGGGGGAATCTCGAACACCTAAGCAAAAAAGCATACAAAACGAAAACTATGTGAGCAATGAATTTGTTCATTATTTACAAACATACTTAAACTATTCATCTATAAAGTACTGTGACGAATTTTTGAAAATTTTAATAAAAATCAACTTTATTGTGAAAAAGCAAAACCCTTGATGTTCGTGATTACTCGACTGCTACGGGGTAATCGCGAACGGAGTGCTAAATATCGCAGAAGTCGCACAGAAAGCGCGATTTCAATGGTCAACACATTAAAATTGTTGCTACAACCTATACCTAATGTATTTTTCAAATTCCTCTTCTTGTGCGTTAGAAAAAAATTGCAATTGGTCGAAATGTCGAAAAAAAATAGTAAAGGTCTTTTTTTAAACATTTTTTTTCTAAGCCTGTAATGAAGATTCAAAAATCTGTTTTTTAGATTTAAGTAAGTTTTATACATGCTGAAATTTCATCAAAATAGGTTAACGTTGCTAATTTCGAAGGTTCGAGATTACCCCATCGGAGGTGTTCGTGAATACCCCACGACATCAAAAAATAAAAAAGAATTTATTTCAGAGGTTAGAAACATAATTCAAGCAATGCCTTGGTCACAAAATGTTGGTAAAAAAGTGCATTATTTCAACTAAAAAAAAAACACAATTGTATCATTACTTGAACAGTAATTACATGCAATTGAAATGGACAAAATATTACTTGAAACATGATGAAAATAATAAATTGTGTTTATCTTGAATAGCATGAGCGTTCTGTATTTATCACTTTCTGCCCGGTGTTGGATACGACCTAAACTATTAGCTAGTGGAGCGGGAACATCGTTTTTATTTATTAAAACATCACATTTTAGAAACTATTATAAAAAATAAGTGTTGTAAATTTTAACCAAATCGGTCAAGTAGATCTTGAAATATCGTATGTACACCAGTTTGAAAAAAGTAGTTTCGAGAAAAACGCAATATATCCGCCATTTTTTATTTTTTTTTAATCGTCAATATTGTAAATTGTTCATAAAACTAATATATATGTGTGTAAAATAATTATCATTTTATAAAATTAATGGCAGCGTCAAAAAAAAGTTCATCAAATTGTGTATGATTTAATATCAAATTTAATATCAATATCTAGCAGATCCAATTTTTCTTAATTGACATGAATTTATATCGTCGATGAATGAAAAACATTTATGTACATAGATATTTTATTGCAATGTCGAAATTTTTCTGTCAAAATCATAACTATTTCGTTAAAATCTCACGACGTTGTCAATTTTAGACTTTTTTCTTATTTTTTTTTAATACATCGACGATAGAAATTCATGTGAAATAAGAAAAACTTCGACTGCTTTTATTTCGGGCAAAAATTGGATCCGCTAGGATGTATGCAATTTGACAACTTCTATTTATATTTGTTAAGAAAATAATTCTTAAAAAAATCGCCGTGTTTTCAGCGTCCTAAACTTGGTTCCGCCTTAAATGGAGGAGATTTGCTGCAGTAATGTTGCTTGGTGAATTGTGGGGGGGGGGGGGGGAGGGGAGAGTTGTGATGTACGAGAGCAATGAAATGCTGTAGGGTTTCGCGAGATTAGTTTACGTTGAAACGTAACGTTTTTTGGTAAACTCCCAACTTTTTGTCTGGTTACTGTGTAAACATTCCACTCTCTGTTCGGTTTGTCTGGTTATAACTTCTCTTAATGCTTCTTTGTAACTTTTAATGCGGTATTCACACCCCTCTTCTTTCTTATGGTCGACGCAAACTTCAGTCGTTTCTACGGTGTTTGTTTCAGACTCATACATGTGATCAATAAGTTAAAGCACATAGTGTTGAAAGCCTCAACGTTAATATTTAAATGTACTTTTTATACTCATTATATTAATTATCGAATTCCAGCGTATTTTACTGATTTCATTATTGTGCTACAGTGGTTGCCACTTGTAACACAGTTTTTGCAAAACACGTTTAATGAATTAAATGGCAGCGATGTGAAATTGTGCTTTTAGCAAAGATTCGATGGAACTCGAGAGCACATCAGCGATCGTTTCGCAGAAATGTCAGGAATTCAATATACTTGCATGATTACCAATGGAGGAATATTTAATATCAATCAATCATAACGTAGAAATAATAAAGGAGCCTCGCTGACTACTAAAATTAAACGCTGAAAAAAGTAGATCACGCTAGAAGATATTCAGAGCAAGAACTCGTAATTTTCATAAATGTTTTATATTTGCCCGTTTTACGTCCTCGGAGTAATGTTGAATAATGGCTTTCCGTGAAACACGACCTTCGAATTTCCATTTTAAGTGCACGCTTTCTATTATAATTTATTTTTTCATCTGCATACCCGTATTATACAACAAATTCCGTAAATAAAGTGTCCAGCAATTCTTAAATTCTAAAACATCGGTACTTATAGAACGATGAGAGATAAAATTCATGAATCTGCGAACAATGAACGTCCCATTGTTAATTCATACTAAAATAGTACATTTCGTCTCAACATTTACGAGTGATTGTAGCAATGTAATCTGACGATAAAAAAACATTTACTAAAAAAGAAAATAAATGTCCAGCTTCGAAATAATTTATTCCATCTCCAACAGCCCTTAAAGGATTCTCGAGCTTAAGTATTTTCATTTAAAATGTCAATGCCATTTATTAAGAACGTTTGAACAGAAAATTACACGCAGAATTCTCACAAAAATCAGTAGTTTTTAATTTCCTCGTGTACTTCCCGAGATAATTTTACATTAGAATTAATTTTTGGCTTTTTATTCTAGGTCAAATATTGAAGGATAAATCTTTCCAGCCGCGGAACACTGTTTTTCAGAATAAGCTTCTTTTGTTAAGCTGTGGCGCAGCCTCTTTTTATTAAAAAATTCAAAAAATGCACGACGTATGCACAATAAAGGCCTTCAAACAGATTTTGTATTCCATTCACTAAAGTAGTATATAAAAAATTCTCAAAATCTGGCTGCTTTTCCGGACCCCTTAAGAGCTATACTTTATTTTTTTAAAGGATTTATAGAAAATATAATTAACCACATTACATTAGCATTCAAACTGCTTTTAAAGTTGACAAAAGTGAACACAAACGGGATTAATCTAATCGTATAGATTATAGATACGTCACACAGAATTCACAAAGTAAGACCTCGTTACATCCCTTCAAATAATTATCTCGCGCATTCGCAGCGATATCCTTGCAGCCGGTTTTTGAAATAGCCATTCACGGTTGTCTATACGGACTAGAAGAGTAAGAACTCCAGCTTGAAACAAAGGCACCCTTGTTCGAGGCACTGCATGCGTACGCAGGAGTACTCGACCGTGTCTAACTCGTACGATAGCTCTTCCTCCCTTTCGTTTTTATAACCGAACACCTGACGTGGAACCATTTACTTTCATTGCTTTCGTATTTCACCACTCGTTCGCCAACCATCTGATTTATAGAAACACGTCGAAGACTACTGGCCTGTGGACATGGATGTGGAATAAGAAAGATAATATGTCTTTCCTGGAGAAATAAAAATGCATTCGTATTTCATGTAGAATGGGGTATAATTCATGCTGTGATAAATCGGGAGAAATGATCGTTCCGTGTCTGATAGTTCGACGAGCACAGGCATATTCTACTTGCTTGGCGAGACTACTGTATGTCTGCTAATTATTTCTGGTGGCATTTTTAATTTGAAATATGAAAATTACATAATTTAGTTTCTATTAATTTTAGTGTTTCGTTTAAGTCTCAATATTGATCGAATTATAAAGGCACAATACAGTGGAGTGTTTCTACGAAAAAACGCTATTTTAGAAATTACTTCTATCTGCTCCAATTTCTTTTGATAAAAATGACTGAAAATATCCGTACACTTCTGGTTCGATAAAAGTGTTGTCCAATGGGCGCAGTGCTTGTCATGCGTGCACACGCGCGAATCATGAGCACGTGCCAATCCTTTTCTACCATGAGACTTTATCAAAGCATTTGAGCTACGTTTAGGACGTTTCAACGTACATTGACTTAGCCGAGGAAAACCATAAGACGTGCCACGAATGCCTTTTTCCTTGAAGAACGAAAATTAATGTTGATTCAAGGGGCGCAGGTAATGTGAAAGGAATTCGAAGAAGCGTGATTAATATTTGCCATGGAAGTGGACTGGAATATTACATCGTTCATCAGAACATCGCTTCCGCGAGTAATACTTCAACTCAGCTCTTTGATTTACACGTACCTTTGCCTAATAATAAACATCAGTCCTTTTTATCGAAATTATCAACGTACTAATCATTTCCTTTCTACCGGAAGGAAATCAATTGAAATAGCAATTTTAAAATTAAGTTTGGAAACAAAAAATTGATCCATTAGTAACTAAATCTATTAGTAACTTATATCAACGTACAAATCCATTAGTAACTTATATCAACGTACTAATTATTTCCTTTCTACCGGAAGGAAATCAATTGAAATAGCAATTTTAAAATTAAGTTTGGAAACAAAAAATTGATTCATTAGTAACTAATTGTAGTAAACATTTTTTTGTTTCCAAACTTAATTTTAAAATTGCTATTTCAATTGATTTCCTTCCAGTAGAAAGGCTGAGTAAACATATTTTGCCCAGTTGTTGTTGAGCGTTGCATTTATTATTTCAAGATTATTTCTAATTATTAGGATTATTTCAGAATTGTGTGACACGCCCAGGAATATACTGGCGAAGACAAACGTCTCCCCGAATCTTGTTCAAACGACAAGGTCCATTTTTAAGATTAAACGTTGATTATGAAAAGAATTGGCTTTAAAGTGACGAAAATACCTTCCAAGCGCCAGCTTATCGCCTCCAACGTTAACATGGCTTGACTCCTTAGCGAGATACGTGATCGATGCTGGCAGTTCATCTAGATATCGGGGCAAGACGCCGCGGCGATGCTGGCCAGATGTCTCGATCGGCATTTAAATGCAAATCGAATGCACTCCATGCATTTAAATGGAAACTGCAGCAACAGAGCATTGCAAACAATAACTAGGACGTTTAATTAGTGAGGCTGAAATGCCTACGACCTCGGCTCGAACCCAATTCCACGGGAATAAAAGCGGCAACTCCGGTTCTCGTGGAATTAATTGTCAAAAAATGATTTGTTGAACGCGGGCAACGTTTACACAAGCTCCGTTGCAATTCACTGTTCCTACAACAACGCGTTCTGTAGCTTTACTGCCAAAAACGAAGTGAAGGAACGCTTGCTGGAAGCGCCAATCTAACGATTCAACTCCGTTCTTAATTAAAAACTTTGAACCCGAAGAGAATTTTACCAGACACTAAGAATTAGGAATATTCGTTTGAAAAATAAATTTAAAAGCTACAAGTTCTTGCATGAATAATTCCCAAGTGAAAGTATATCAACTCAGTTTAACAAGTTTTATTAGAATTTAAGTTGGAGGTATCACTTTATTTACCTTTCCAACGAAAGCCTCACTGACCCAAACTACATTTCTTTTTAGTTATAAATAATAGATTTAATAGGAAATAACTCGACAGAATGAAAGGTTCAAAAACTCCTGTGGATCAATCACTTACTACAGTTACAATCAATATTACGAATTTTACTGAAATTGCAATACCTATGTCCTATGGTGTAGTTCACGTCAAATAAGGAGTGGTTTGATTCATCACTTTGGGGGTTTCAAATATTTTTAGAGCACCTGTTAAAAACAATTTTGTCAAAACAGGGAAAAATTGAAAGCTTCGACGGCCCACAATTTTCAAATAAATTCGAAGCCAGCGGAATGATAACTTAAACCCCCCCCTAAATGAATATAAACTGTATCATATTGTAGTTTCATCAAAATCCTTCGCGTCAAATGCAAGAACTGATCGATTTCACGTGAAATGTCACCTCTGTCAATAATTCTCAAAAATAAAGTTCCGTGCACGAATGAAACGTCACGATAAAGAGTCGTGTTAATACTGTTCAGTGGGCAATGTTTAAAAATAATTGAAACAAACTACTGAACCCGTTAAAAATGGTTGGAGCAACGCGGGGGGATACAGATAACGTTGTCTGTTAGACAGAAGTGCTCCTGCCGCGCAGCGGCTTACAAATATCGGAAAAATCTCTTCCGCCTCTGCAGTACGCCGGCATAATGCGCATATATTTTTCTTCGGGGGGTTCTGATAATATTCAAAAGTTTCGCACACGGCCGTCCCTTTATTTCGACTTCTATTATTGACATACGCTGCACACGGGCGGGAAGCGTAACACAGGATGCAGCAGGCGGCACACACGGTGTGCTCACTCGTGCAAAACACACCCAGCCGTCTTCTTTTCCCCTCTTTTTCCGGGGTCGCTGCTGGTGTTCTTTGCATTCAGCACCCCAGCAGACGACGTCGTCGCGGTCTCGCGAATTCAAAGCGCCGCGATGCGGGCACCGCGATTTTCGAGCTCCCTTCGGCGACTGGCTCGCTGGTGAAGCATGGGAGTACGAGCACAGTTGTTGAATTAGCCGCGCTCGGATTTGAGTTTCGTAACAGCGAATATGTTGGAGTAGCACTCGAACATGTAGGTAGCTCTGTTCTTTTTGTCTTTAGCTAGAGTTACCATGTGTAGTTGTAGATGGTTCACTTTTGTAGAACTTATATTTAAGTAAATAATGGTTTCAGCTTATCCACTGTTGGACCATGAATGTTATTTTGTTTTGGATTGTGGAGAAAGATTTGGAGTAAAACGGACGACGCAGTTGTTGTGACGCGTAACTGAAACTGATAGTTGAGTGAATAATTTTAAAAAGTACTGAAATTTCTAGGGAGAATAATTTGTTAATTTTCAAAAAATCTGTGTATCGTTGGTGTATGTATTATAAGATTTAGAAGGCAATTTTTTTATCCTCTTAAGTGAACGTATGGGAAACAATAATTGTTTTAATGAGAATCAAGAAACAATTAGATATTCAAAAAGACAATTCAAAGTCAATAAAAACGTACTGAAAAATAACTAGGGTCAATCACAACTGTCTATGCACACCCTATAAATTTCCAATATTATACAAAATACATGACTTTATTTATATAACTTCATATCAGTGGGAAATGTGGAGATTTGGCTCCCCTAAGCTAACAAGCGTCTACCGTCGTTTTCGTGAAATATAAAATATTTTAATTTAAAAGAGTTGAGACAATTTTAAAATGAACTCACATATGAGATATTGCTAATTTGCTAGATGAAAAAAAGTGAATTATTTTTACATTTTTTTCAAGCCTTTGTGATTCAACCTTTTTCAATTTCTTTCGCCCAAAATTTCCCACTCCCCAAATTTGCCGCCCTAGGCTGCACTATCCATATTTTTCCTTCAATCCTCGAAACGCACCGAAAATTTCCCCCATAGCCTCAGGTTCTGTTAAGAACTGTATGACCCCCTTTTCATCATCGTCGAGAATCTCTCGCATCCGTCCAAAATACCCACACCTCTAACAATCCCCAAACCGATGCAGCTCGACAGAAACGTAAACGGAAGAATCGCCAGCTTCGAGGACTACTTTCGCGACTCCTTGAACCTCCGCCGCTAAGAACTTTCGGAAAGTGTTCTTCTCATTGTGCCCGGCGATTATGTTGTCAGTTACGGTGCGCCGAGGCGCGACAATTACAAAGCCAGTTATATATATATCTCGATGTCACCGCGGGTTGGCCCAAGTATCCCGCGCGGATCCTGGCTGCTCGAAGCCGAGGTATTCGCCGCGGATGAGAAAATCCACCCCTCTGACCGGCAGCATCTGAATATTGCAGCCTCATCCACTTCAGGGTGTCGGCTTACTCCGTCTGCGCGTAAAGGGTTGTCCCCGGTTTTAAAGATCAAGAGCGTTTCAGCGTACCTGCATGAGAAACACTGGTTATTACGGGAGGAATAGAAGAAGGAAGAAGAGCAGGAGGGCTCGCACAAAGAGAACAAAAAGATATTATTCGGGACAAGTCGCTGCCGTCGCAGATTCGACAAGGAGCCAAAGTCAAGGCTCGAAAGGCGAGACTCGAGTAGACAGGCTTTGCAATTAACCTGGAATTAAAGGGACTGTAAATTTGGGACGTTAACGAAGATGAATCTTGTTTTCCCTCTGTGGCACTGGCTCATTTTCAAAGAGACGTTGGCGTGTTGGTTGTTTTTTATTTTTCAACGGCTTGATTGATGTGCTCCTTTTGGATGTGGCTAGCTATGGGATTAATGTACTATATTTAAGGATGATGTTAACACTTTTGGGGGGTCGGCATGTTTTCACGCATTGATGTGCTTCCGCGTCCATATTTTTGGAACACATCGAAAACATTGTCCCGGAGTCCCTGACTGTTTACTTTGACTTTGAAGTTCACTTTGTACGCTTTGTACAAAACTTCCCTGGCAGAAGCCATTAGTGGAGATTTAAAGGCTCGTTTTTCAAAAAGTTGCGCCACTCGAAGTGCTAAAGTTAGAGGCTGAGTAATGGATTAAGATGTAGATTTTGTGTGCAAGCTTTTAATATTTGACGAGGTTGTTTGTTGTGTGGAAATACGTACGGTAAATACGGGGGTGTCAGTACCTAGGGCAGGAGAGTTGATACAGTTGCTGTATTTCAGACTCTATGGATAAAAAATACGTTAAAGTGCAGAGAAATTGCTTCTGTAGAAGCCAAATAGTTATATAATGTGTGATATACGAACAATCGGTTTGAAAATTCCAACCAGGTGTGTAAAGGGCTTCCTGCAAAATGATCTGACGGGGCAATCTAAATTGGATATGGCCAACAAATTTTTCTGCGATAGCAGCTTTATCAATACCACATCGATATCAACTTTCACGAAAATTTGACCGCTGGGAGTCAAGTTGTTTCGTGCAACAAATGAACTAGCTGGCGGATAATAGGCGTCGACCGCAATGGCTTTTGCAAATCCAATCCATGTGGTCAAAATGTCGCGTATTCGCAGACGCCGCGCTGGCGGGATCGTGAAATTTAGAAATACTCAAAGCGTGTCTGATCCAAGTGAAATTGACTGGCATTAAAATTAGTTGCATATTTGATATTCAAAACTTTACGAGACTTTTACTGTCACTTACTGTAACGTCGAAAAACATATCGTCGTTGATTTTTTCTTTATTTATTGCTTAAATTTTTAATAGAATGGGGATGATGTATTTAAAAAGTACATAATACTGCTTTATTGTACAGTAGATTATTAAAAAACTCATTTAGAAGTGTTTAATTGACTATGACCACAAGGGTGGCTCTTATTTTCGACTTTTGAATTTTATTCGCGGTACCCCTCCCCCAGGAATAGTTCCAAATACTAAAAAAATCTGTGTAAAGTTTCAGCTGGGAAAAGGTTCTATTATTTGGAATTATTCTGGGAGGTGCCGCGAAGAATATGTTGAAAAAAATTTGACCAAGAGTAAATAAGAGCCACCCTAATGACCACTTCATTAGCGTCAAAATTTGGTAAAAGCATTTTACTAATATTGAATTTCAGAATTGGTTAAATAGGTAAAGTATTTTAGGGTCTTTTATATTACCGACATGTGAGAAATAAAATTGCAAGATTGTTGTAGCGATAAGTTACACGCAGCATAAATAGTAATTAATTTGCGAAAATTACTATAATCTGCAATATCACATCTTTTTTAAAAAATAATATACATACCTCCTATGTAAAGAAACTTTTCTTTGAGAACCACGGAAATGTTCATTACTTGTTCATCAACGCGTATTACGAAAGAAATTAATATTAATAATAATATATGAAGAATTTCAATTTTACAATATCCTTAATCCGTTTAAACAATAAAATTATTCTTCCTGAAATTTCGACCAGTTTATTACAAACATGTTCAAGAACACCGTATTTAGAAGTTCCACTGCAAAGTAAGTGTTTATGCGACACGATCTAAGGAAATCACGTGGATGTCCCGTAAGAATGCAATTCAATTCGGTAGGAACGTCGACGTTCCTGCGAATCGAATTCACACAGAATGGTTGCAAGTTCGTTGACACGTGTGTAAATGGTGCCTCGCGAGGCTTTCGCAATTTTGATTCGAATAGCAAGCGTAGGTGCTTACCTTGCCGTCATTTAGTTCAGGTACGAGCTAGACGTTCGCTATGCTTGCCGAGAAACCACCATGCTAGCTCGAATGTGAATAACGAACATGAATATAAAATGAGAAACATCATATTCGATGGTGCTCGTCGATAATATAATTATTTACTAGTTGCTTCTACTTTTGCATTATAAATAGTAATGATATATAAGTGTGAACAAATAGCACGGTAATTCTTTCTCACACAAAAGCAGAAGCTCATTTTATTATCATCGGGATCAACACGTTCAACAAGAACGTAGATTCAATTTGGTTTGATGTAGGTGAATTTGCAGCATTTGTGAGAACAAAATAATAATAGGTTTTAATGAGGAACTTGCAGCAAGAGGGGTGCAACTCCATTTTTTAATTGGGAGGTGTAATATGCGTAAAAAAAATCGACATCGTTTGGTGTACGTTTGGCGCAAATCTGATAACAAATGACCGATTTATTGCAAATTTTGAACCCGCACTCATTACGGTTTTGTGCAATATTTTTGTTTTGCGCAGCTTTAGATTTTAAAAATTGGTCAAAAATCGAAATATAAACTTGTCAACTCAATAACTACTGAGTAGGTACGTATTATGTGAAAATATCTATTTTGCAATTAGTGTTCTTTTTTGAATATTAAGTTAGAGCAATAATTTTATAAACAATTTTTTCTAATTTACTCGAAGTTGGTAATAATGGATCTGCACCCCTCTTGTTGCAATGTCCTCATTTATACAAAGCACTGGCTGCCTGTCATCTTATGATGCATAAAATATCAAACATTAAAACTATGTTATATAAATAATGTACATATACTTTCCCTGCAATTATTCAAGTCGTAAAAGATCCCTTGGTTTCCCCACTGCAAGCCAAAGATTTGAAGAGACTGTTAATATATATTGAACTTTAACATTTTATAATATCTTTTCATCCCTTTTCATCTTCTACACTTCTTCAATTAGAACATCCTCTTTATTCAAAATTTGATAATCTGGACCACATTTATCCGTCTGCAACTATTTTCCAATATCATCGCAGTTACAGCCTTCAAAGCCTAACTGTCAGATCTTCCATTGCATTATCAATCGCTACTCTACTCGTACAGATGAGCGGTTTAACCCTGTAACTTATTCGATAGTTAGGATATTCTCTTCCGTTTAAGTACAGTTCGCGCTAGGACATTCTTTATTACCAGCGTGAGAAGCCCGGCGCGCGGGCTACAGAACGCAATTAGGAAAGGTCACATACGCTCGGCCGCGCCGCCTTGAAATTATTAATCAGAAATTGCACTCGCGTCCAAGTAGTTCCGCGTTACGTACCGAATTATCGGCTCCCATCTCGAATGGATTATCCTCGCGCCGCAATTATGCGAGATTCTGTGCAGCACTCACGACGACGCTTAGAATTCTCTTCCAGGGCCTAGCGAATTCCAGCCCGATTCACATTCGGCTAGCTGTACCAACCCGCTGCTAAATCTCTTCACTCTCGTCGATCAATTAATGGCCGAGACCTGGCACTAGCCTTACCGAGTTTCCAGGGCCATTTTGAGGGAGAGAAATGTTCTCTGCTGGGCCGCGAGAGGGTCAGAAATCTTCAACTGGATTTGGATTGTATTTTTAGACAAAATTGTGATCTATGTGTGCTAGGGTTTATACAAAAACCGGCGTTTGAAAAAACCGGTTTGCGAATTGCAGTAACCGATTACACCAATCTTCGAATTTTTACAAAAAAAAAACGCAACAACAAAGTATCATTAAAACAGTAAAAAATATTTATACTCCTTTTAAAATATTTTCGGTTATTTAATATTTGTGGAATTACTGTATAAAAATATACTCTATCTATACAAAAGGAAATAAATAAAAAAACTCAGATTACTAAAATCCGTACAATTCTTCATATCATTTAATATTTATGAAACTGTAAAAATATAACAGATTAAAATATGCTCCATACAAAACCAAATAAAAAATAACTAAAGTCCGTACAACATATAATTTTTCTTTAGCAAATATGAATTTATGAAGATTAGTTTTGCAGAAAATTTTTACTATAATATGCTTGAGGCCAGGGTGATTTAAAGTCAAAATGTTAGCATTTTTAATTAAATAATGAATTTTTACATATTAATTCTAGTACCTATCTAAATCCAGGTTTTTTAAATTTAAAAGTTGGTTTTCGAATTTTACACATTTATTTTAAAAGAAACTGTTTTAAACTCGGTTTTTAAAAACCGACAAACCCGAATGTGTGCCATGACTAATGTTAACTAACATTTTGGTGCTTAAAAGGTTTTTTATGGAAGGGAGAGGGATAACTTGGAAAGTAATGAAGAAATATCTTTGCTCCATTTTCACTCCTTAGTTTACAACCAATATACTTGGTCCTGGGACTTCGGATTACGATTCATCGTGAATTTCACCTTTTTTGTAATGGAACTTCGTTTTTATTAATATGTTCTTGGTAAATGAAATGTGTAAAAATAAATGTATCAGGATTTGGATTTCAAGGGCGTGGTGGACGTTTCTGATAGACTCGTTCAGTGGATGAACGAGAGGATATACCAAAAAAACGATGATAACTAAATTTTCTGCATAAGCTGTGTACTTACATATTTATATAGTCCCTCTCGTTACTATATTTTCTTTATGTACATTAACAAATTACTCAGCCCATGAACAAATTCTTAAGATTCTCTTCACAGAAAAGTTTTCATTTTTATATGAAAATGGTTAATCTCATGGATTTTTTTTCCAATTGTTGTTATTATAATTTATAATTTGTAAAAGAAATTCTCTTTTTATTTTGTTATTCTTATTCGTTAGTGACAATTTCACTATTTAATTCGGATTCGTCAATGCGCACATTATGACTGCATTCATGTTCCACGATGGTGTAACATTAAAATTTGTATTCCAGAATTTATGAGAGCGTTATAATAATTTCCCTATTATGACATCCTAGGAGTATAAAAGAATCGCTGTTGTAGGGGTCTACAAGTGAGGCATTCTCTTTACTACGAACTTGCCTGCAACAGATGTTCGAAATGATAGCCATAAGCATCCGATGTAATCATGAAGGGAGTCCGATACATTCACATCGTGCATGTTTTTCGACGCCGTCCATGTTTGTACGCCCTTCTTCATTCATTTCGTTTTTTGTTTTACTACAGGACTCGGCTTCGCGACACGTTTCACTTTGATATTTTTAGCTGCGCCGTCTAAAGCATGCTTTGAACAGAAAATACTTGAATATGGTGCAAGCAGAAGTAACAAAGAAAGAATTTAATTCAAAGTTAGATATATTATAAGTAGAAATACAGTATTACTTTTTAACAGTGTGACGTGCGACATAATACAAATTTGCAGACATAGTAAATGTCACTTCTATTAACGCGTAACACGTTTCCAATTAAATTTTTCGAATTTTTAAGTTATTTTATGTTCTTTTTGCGAAAGTATGCGACAATAATGCATAGAATTGAGGAAGAGAAAGCCCCGAGATTCTTCTTTCACCTAATACTACGTACCAAATTTTACCACCTGACTAATTTTTTAAAAAGGAAGGCGTACAGAATACTTTGCAAAAATATATAGATAATATGTACAAGCCTTATTCAAAATCTGGTGACATATTGACAATGACACCTTCGTTCAATCGGTGAATACTTTGATTAACAAATTGGTTTACTAAGAAAAAAATTTTATCTTCCAGACTAAAGTAAGCAAACACTTTACGTGTGATAGTTCAATATTGTATTCACAATTCTTCGTGTTCAATCGCCCCAATTGTGAAGAGGGGATAAAAAATTTAATGAAACGTTTAAACAGTTCTAGCTTACTGAATGAATATTTGGGCTTACCACTTGGTTTGGGGTGCAGCTAACCGGAAGGCATACCCGCACCCCTTCGTCAAGGCCACGTCAGCTATCCTAAACGTCTACGTTTCCTGTTCACAGAGGACTCTTCAATTAAGAAGATTGGCAAGCTCGGATAGGTAATTACATGTAAATTGATTTCCTACGCGATCGTTGACGTCAACCTTAACTACTTCCCTGCGTACAACGTGAACAGAACTATTTTACGTACACATATCGATTCTTATTGGAGTAGATAAGTTATTCTTGCCATTCTTGTACTTCAACAGAAAAATTTTCAGCAGTTCGCAATATTGGTTTTAATAAAAGATACATTGGGTTGTTTATGAAATATTAATACTACTAGTGATATGTTTTATTCTGACAGAACCCCTTTATCTCTACACACTTAAACTGATGTGCTCCTATGTCCCAATTCGGAAAATATCATGTATCTATACAAAACTTTTATGAATAACATTAAGGAACTAGTTTTTCATTATTTTAGAGGGCTTCCCGCTTTAACATTGTTTTTTAACGGAATAAAACCCTAAATTAGAGACTCTTTGCTAGTAAAACATAAATTTATATTTAAAGTTTAAGGAAAACTTTAATAAAGTTGAAAAAAGTATAATTTAATTATTTATAAGGTATGTAATTGGGAACTACATATATTTATAGTTGTTGATTATCTAAAATATTTAAATGGGAACTAATTTTCGATTACGTAAAGAATTAATTTTCGATCATCTAAAATATATGGGAACTAATTTCTCATCATGTAAGGAATATAACGACAACACGTACAGATAATTTATAATGATTTATATTCTCCAAAGCTTGTTTTAAATCTTCTTCGCTAAAATTTTTATAAGAACACTTCTTCTTTGTACTTGTCATTTTGGTCCAACACTTGTCTGAACAAACCTATATGTTATTCAGGTGATCAAAAAATGATTTACACAAGAAAAAAATGGAACTGAGTACAGAGCCATCCCTGGCGGGGGTGCAGAAGGGGCCCCCGCATCTTATTATATGTAAAATTGTGACTAATAAGGATAATAATTGAAAGTCTTTTGCACGATAACTGTTTAAAATTTATGTGTATATAGATAAAAGTAAACTCTGCATATCAAATTCTTAATTAAAGAATATCAAATTAATAAGGGTGGCAATTTTGTTTTTGCACCAAAACCCAGCAACGGCCCTGAATATACCTATCATCTAGAAGATTTTTTGACGAAGCGTTGCCTAGTGTTTGATCACATATCGGAGTGATAAAAATACGTGTAGAATGTGCGGGGTGCACGACTGTAGTTGTTAAAAGTGAACATTATGCCATGGACATTGCTATATAATATTATTTCTGGCCTTGACGAATTTCAAGTTAGCTGGGAGTCGGCCGAGCGCGACAGAAACATCAACAACCTCTACCAAAGTCACTACATTGCCGAACGGTGTGCCCTAACAGTTCGACCTCGTCCGCGACGGTGATCGGATCACTGAATATCTGTGCAGTCATAGTGGATATTATTTCGTGATTTCACGCAGGACCGTTCTTGGCGGGGGTGCATAAGGAGCCTCGCACCTGGGCAGCCAAACCTAGGGGCGGCCGCGGGCCATTTATCAGGTATATGTAAAGTTTTGACTAATAAGAATAATAATTGAAACTCCTTTGCGAAATAACTGTTTAAAATTATGTGTGTATAGATATAAAAGGAAACACTGCATATCAAATTCTTAATTAAAGAATATTAAATTAATAAGGGCGGTAATATTGTTTTTGCACCTGAGCGGCCAAAACCCAGGAATGGCCCTGACTAAGTAATTGATCACTGACTTTTAAATCAAATGATATACTTACTAATATATAAAAGTGAAACGTTGTCTGTTGGCTTGTCCTTCTTTCACGCCTAAACGGCTGAACGGATTTCAATGAAATTTGGAATATACATTCCATATCTCTTAGATTAGATTATAGACTATTTACTTTTTTTGTACAGGCTTTATTATTTTTTAAACATTATAAATAATTCCCGGGTGAAACCGGGTAACGGGTCAGCTAGTATATTATAATACTAAATTTCCTGTCCTGCATTGTAAGTAAACTATTTAATAAGTTAAATGTATGAAAACACTTTTAACAGTTACAAAAGCATCAATGAAATCGGCTGCTACAACACGCATATTTTTGAATTGTCGATTTTTATTGTAAAAATTATTTCAAACAATTATTTTTCACATAAACTTAAAAGAATGATTTAATTCATGAACTCATAAAAAATTAGCGCCTGATCAAGAAGTAAGTAATTACTAGTAACGGTACCTACTTGCTCAAATATGTAATCTGTATAATTTTCCAAACACGAGAAACGCGAAAGGTGCTTCAAGCTTGGATTCGCGTATTATAGTGAAATAATAGAAATGACTCTACAATAAGGCGAATCCGACCATCTATCATCCGTATAGAACAGAAATGGGACGCCAGAAATAGGAACACATAAATTTAGTCAAAGGGCTCTCCATTCTCTACTTCGATAACAGGGATTTGTACCAGCAAACACAAAGGCAAGAACTACCCCTCCAAATAGCACGTGAACGAGAAGAAACTCACAACTTTGAGCAATCAGAAATAGGGATCTAAATCGATTTGTGCATTAATCCATAATCGAATAGAGCACAATCCTACACCCACGATGATTTATTTGTTGAATAATAAAAGTTAGTCTTTCAATTAAACATTTCAACCTTTCTTTATTTGAATCGCTTCATTCAACAAGCTATTGAATTTGTATTCCCTCTAGCTAAATTAAAAATTCTACAATTCAGAGACAAGAATGTCCTAGAGAAGAATATAATTTCAAATACGGTACATCAAGTTTTTAAAATTAAACGTACCAGGGACAGCACATATGTACAGAATTAGATGAATGAAGGACTACTTAAAACAGGATGAAAAAGTATTTAACAGAGGGAGAGGAAATTTTTATAAATGCTAAAATAAATTACTTCCAAGAATTTTAATACCTACATTTAATACCATAACTAAGATCACTGACTTTTTCAGACGCGTTGTCAAATATTCCCAGGATTTCATATCACAACTGATGGAACGCCTTTGAGTCAAAGTGAATGAAACATAATTTATTTCACTCAGCAAACAAGTGGACAGAATCAAAATGCAGCTACAGGGTAGATTGGCTGGTAGTACGTAAATAAAGTAGGATTGAAAATAGGCATGTCTAACTACACAGAAGATAAACGAGAGTAATATCAGATGAAAAAGGAACTAGAATGAAGAACCTGCTCCTTGTACCACCAACGAAAAAATAACAACGTGTAACGATACATTACAAATATACCAACTTTAGTGTACGATATCTTCGAAATTAAATAAAAAAAAGATAATCTCCTGTCTATAGAGCAACTTTGGAAACACACTTTTGGACACTCTTGGTCAATAATAGGTACAACCATTTTTACCCTGAAAATTCTGTGGAAGCACCATAAAATATGGAGTTAAATTTCATAATTTCCATATTGACTAAAAGAAGCGGTAGGAACCTCGCATTCCGTAACGAATGACGGAACACATCCAAACACGTCGACTTTTAATCCAGTCCGTCAAATTACGTAGATATTACAGAAATAGTCTCGAATGACAGTGACAATCTTCCCTCCAAGACACCTGGCCATCATGATGCTCCAGTTATAGGAGCCAATAATGATTACCAGTGGTGATATCAGGTACTATTATATAATAATGTTTGCAAGTATCACTATGATATCGGCAGAAGTTCATTCAAAGTTAGATGTAAATAAATGACAGGCTGTACAATATATTCTACCAAAGTTCACTTATGGCCTCATATATCAATATCATTATTCATTGCAGTGTATTTATACGAGACTTGGACGTACCCCAACATTCATACTTCTTTTAAAACGGAAGTAAAAAGAGGGAAAAATAGATAACAGACGTATTTACTAGCGGAGTGCACCCCGTGACACTTTTTTTGCCTCTACTCTGTCATAAATCACGCACCCAAATTATGAAACCTTGGGTCTCTATTCCCATAACCGAAACCCCCACCTTCTTCATCTACATACCCCACATGTCTTGTCTTTTTTTATTCTCGAGGCAGGTAGTAATATTGCTCGATGGACGAACACTGTTTCGAATAGTCAGTAATGTTTAATTCGTGGTAGAGGGAAGAACAATGTATTTATCCAGTGGAAGCCTTGCGTTGCTCATTTTTTAATAATCTGATAGTGCTGTCAAATTCGGTTTAGAGATAAAAGCCCAAGGTACAAAAGGCATGTGAATTTGGATTTCTTTTATACTAGAAATTTTCATGTCTCAGGTTGTCACATAATTCTGGGTCTATTTGGTACAAGGCTTACAAGAATGGTGCACAGTGTGCAAATCACCATTTTGTTCAAATTTCATACATAGTTATTACGCAGTTTGTATAATAACGTGTTAAACACATAAGGCACTGTACTAAAAAATCGAATTCAAAATTTTGCCCTTTCTAGAGCCTCGATATACATACAGAGGGTGGCCAAATTATTATACTCAAAACATTTTTGTCAATTTTTGGGATCATATTAAAAAGAAAGCTTAAGGGGGTCGTCTTTTGTGACGGCCGGTTTTCTTCGCTTTTTTGGGGATTTTTTTTTTAATTTTTACTACATATTTATTAACATTTGAACAGTTATTCAGAATGTTTTGAAGTTAAAATATGGAGTGGAATTGACTTTACACAGTTCAGTTCGAGACAGGTGCGAAAAAAAAGTTGGTCGACAGCTGACATGATTCCGGCTGTCCTGCTTATCTGAAATGAAAAAGTCAAACGGCACATTAATTTATAGACTTGTGGCTATAGCCGGTACCAGAATGAAGTCAAAATTTTGGAAATTTAATGCTTGGCACAGCTTTTTCCGATTTTGTCAATGACGAAAATCGTAACTTTATTTTCAAAACTGTGCCAAACATTAAATTTCCAATATTTTTACTTTATTCCGGTACCGGCTATAGCCATAAGTCTACAAATTAATGTGCCGTTTGACTTTTTGATTTCAGATAAGCAGGACAGCCGGAATCATGTCAGCCGTCGACCAACTTTTTTTCCGCACCTGTCTCGAACTGACCTGTGTAAAGTCAATTCCACTCCATAATTTAACTTCAAAACATTCTGAATAACTGTTCAAATGTTAATAAATATGTAGTAAAAATTCCAACCTATTGTGTTTTCATGGTTCCTAAAAAAAATCCCCAAAAAAGCGAAGAAAAACCGACCGTCACATAAGACGACCCCCTTAAATTGGCAACTAAGGGTTTAGAAAGGAAACTGTCTTAGCTTTTCAAAACACTCAAGAAAATTTGTCTACGATCATCAGTCGCAAATTATAGGTGTTCAAAGTGAACTCGGCCAATAAAAATCATAAAACAAAATTAAGGAGAAATGTTTGCACTATAACAGCTCTTCTTTGGATTTGTCGGAAAATTTCTTTTTTACCCGTGGATACGTTTAAACTAGGCAATAATTTCTGAAACATCGTTTCCTACGCTTCAGCTGACAAAACTATCATAATGGATGAAAGAAAATGGAGTCCTTGATTCAAAAACTAGAAGCTTCAAGCGTTAAAATGCGTTTCTAAATATTTTTTGCGACTATTTTTCGCAAAGATACAGGCATTCGCTTAAACTTACAAAATTTCAAACCTTTTTATTGAGTATAATAATTTGGCTATCCACTGTATGTATATATAGACTCATGCGCGTAAATGAGACTGTAATTAAGTTTCAGTGGCAGTTACTGTAACGCATAATTTTCTATTATTTTTACGATTATTCACCTGTATCGATCTCGTCCGTTGGTATCCAAATTCGAACTGGATTTTCTAAAAAAAAATTGAATTGTGCTCCTCGTGCATTTATTCATTAAATTTTAATGCATTCCTATTTCCTATGCATGGCATCGACTAATTATATTCTAAATATTAGCCAAATCAGTAATACGAACCTCCCGAACTTCCCTTTAATAGCAATTTCCAACGTTTCTTTATATCTGAAAAAGTATACTGACATGTACCTATATTGGGACAAAACCAAGAAAGTTAAAACACTACCTCGAAAGTACATCTTTTCAATGTGGACCGCTACTAGAATAAATAAAACAGCAATATCATTGCTCAATCGATACAATATTGCTGCTAGCGGATATTAAAAACGAGAACCAGAGCGAGATTCAATTTTAGTAATAGCACGAATGGAATATAGTGTTAGTTTAATAATTATAATGTATTAATATATTAAAATTCGTACATATGTACACATATTTGCCTATTCGATGTTGGTATCGATTTTCCGACAAAGTTGTTCGAATCTAATCATCCATCGAGTAATAATTTATATTCAAATTTCCCTGACTTATTCTCTTTTGCAGACATGATATGTAGAAAAATACGAAATATTCCCCATTAGAATTTTATCCTACAATTAAAAATCATGGATGAAAATTCACGTTTCCCATTACAATTTTTCTCGCACAGTCCTGCCATATTTTGGTGAAACACGAGAATATTTCTCTTTAATTGCTGTTTCTTTCATTCAGCTGCTTGGGGTTTGGTTGTCTTTAAATGCACACTTTGTTGATTAATATTGTTAATCCCACTGGTACGAACAATCGTTTAGTAAAACTTTAATGCAACAACAGTTTATACGTTCCGGCATATATTTGCACTGGTTCAAATGCAATCACTGGTGTCACGCAACGCGAATAATAATGCATGTTCGTGAGCCATAATGAGGTAGTTGTGGGTGTTCGTTAGCGCTCGGCGATACAATGGAGTCCTCAACGAAAATAAAACTACCTCTGGCTCACGTGAAACACGGAACAGGGAAAACGACCCGTGTTCTCCAATTTGCCCTCGCCAATGATATATGTAGGGTAATTTCTAATCGGAGTTCGAAAATTCGAAGGCGTGTTCCGTGTAACAGGACAATGTGGGGAAGCTCGGTGGAAGTGCAGCGTATTGCATATGTAACGTACCGTACAGAATAAAATCAATAAAAGTACGACCATTCCATTTTACCTTTTGCAAGTACACGTATTAATAAAACAAAATGTCCAAGAAGATGAAATAATTTTTTTAACTCAAACCGAAATGTGTACCGTACGTTGCAGCTTTTAAAGTTTCTAACTGACACGTTGGTTGTGATGTGTACTGAGCGCCTCTCAAGATCTTTCTTGAAGCGAGGGATGTGCTTTGTCACATGGTCCTAACCGTATGAAGTATGAGAAAGTTTGGCAAGTGAACTTGTTTAAAAACTAACCGAAAATGTGAAGGTGCCAAATTTTTAAAGAAGTGGCGATATGGAACTCGCATGTTGAAAGTGGAATCAGTATCGTGTGTATCACGAACAGAAACTCTTGAGCTTCACAGTATCGAAATTACATTTTTTCGATTTTTTTTAGTGTTATAGGTAATGTTTTATGGAGTATATTTACCCAGGAGCTCGAGAGTATCTAGATCTCGCCCGAGATCTATCTATCACGTAAGTGACGAACACGGCGAGAGATTTCACCAACAAATTAAGACCATCGAGCGACGTTATCAAGGGTTTTGGGATGAAGCAATGTTAGCAGACTACATATGGTTCCTCGTGAGAGAAACGGATCCCAAAACCAACCGAAGACAGAGCAAGAGCCAAAACTATTTCTAAAATATTCTAAAGAATAAAGTTGGGTTCTTTCGTATGTTTTTTTACAATCAAAATTGTGTTGTTTTATTCAAAATGAAATGTCAGTTTTCGCTGTAGCAGTGGCGTTAACGTGAGAACGAAAAAAACCGTTGCCGGCATGGCCACTTGTCAAAATGTGGGATTTGTATTTATTCACTCAATCGCTAATAACTTTGTCATTTTTCGGTCGATTTACTTCTGGTCGGTGTTATTTTTTGCGTAAAAGTATCAGGTTTACGCATATGAAGAGAAACCGGACGTTTTTTTATCGGTTTCTATTTTTCCGTGGCCACAGAATAAGCTCAAAAATTCAATTTTTTTTAAATGTGGACTATTTTCATCAATATCTTTTGAACCGCTTAAGCAATTAAAGATCCCATTATACATATTCGTTCATCATTTCAATGTCTTTCATTTGGTACCAAGAACGACCAAATCGGGCACATCTAGCTCCATATATGGTTTTTAAAGTGAAAAGATGTATAAAAATTGAAAAAATCACAATATCTTAAAAAATGTTCCATAAAAAAAAATTTAACCTTGATTTTCGAATTCAGCGGGAGAAAATCCATAAGAAAAGTCACCTCTCATCAAATGTAGATTTTCAGTGTAAACTAGTGTAATTGAAAGGTGTATGAAGGGAAAGGATTTATACTTGGAAATTACGAGAACATTAACATTAATTTATTTATTTTTTATTTAATGTGGAAACGTAGTTTAATCAATAGAAAAAAGTAGTACTCCATTACTATAATTCTTGTCTTCGCAATAAATCCCTAACAATCGCTGAATTTAACGGCGCGCAAACCCGAAATGATCCCTTAAGGAGTCTCCCCACTTTGACGGCCTGAAAAGGAGCGCGATATTTGGGATTCTTTTTTAAGAGAATAAACCCTCAAATTATATTAATTGAAAATTTATACCAATATTTATACAGATTTAGACATTTTAAAAAAATTATTTTGAGAAATATGGTACCTAAAACTTTAAACGCGATTTTCTCAAAACGATGTTTTTCGAATTGGTTAGCACGATATCTCTAAAACCAATCACCATTTTTTTTAATTATCAGTATTTCTCATTTAATCTAGTTCAGGCGATAAATTTACTATTTCAGACAACTACAACTATTTGAAGCACTATAACTGCACATATAACCACTATTTTGCATACAATTTTTTTCATATTCTCTAAAGATTGACAAGTAAAGCCACAAAGCTGGAAGTAAATATATTTAATGGTTTTGTTTTAGAAAATTACCAAATTTGGCATCATTTTTCGTCCGTCAAAGTAGAAAGACCCCTTAAAGGAAATATGCAGACCGTTGTTTCTGCAGTGGTCTAAAGAATCTAAAAAATCATAAATAGTTAATAGAAAAATTATCGTAAATCAATTTTTTCCTCAACATCATGGACTAATTAATCATATGTAATAAGTATTTTGTTTTATTTTTTGTAATAAAACCCCTAAAAAAATTCTTAAAATCATTCCTTTTCACCGTGGCTAAACGTATGTACCCCCTTAACTTCTGTAATTTCACAATCGCGTCTTATAACCAACTACATAAGAACCACGTTGCCCCAAATCTTCTGTATCTTCCACCCTCCGTGCGTGTCTCGCATTGGCAGCGACATTTCTCCTCAGTAACTGGCAAACAAAAATAAATAAACGTTTGCCCGTCCAAACGAAACCGTGGGAAAAAGCCGGGAATTTGGGGAAATTTCATTTCCGGAGGAATCACGGGCGGTGAAATCGCTTTGACGGAATCGCGTGCCGTTTTCCGTGTTCATTGTATCTACGGTTTAATTAATTATCGCCCTCGATGCGCCGGCGGGCGTTTTCGTTATAATGTTTTTATCGGCTAGCTCGGTGCAATTTGTTAAACGGAAGTTAACACAGGATATATGTATGTATATTTGGCGGAGGGTGCGGATCTCGGATGTTGTCGTTCGACGTGTGCCGCTCGACGAACGTCGACAGATTCAATTATTAAGACGGGGAACGCAACGGCGCGGGCGTTATTAACGCAGCGCAATCGAATTTCGTGTGGAAACATTTCGCTGCGGAATTAACGGGGATTCCAGTGTTTAGCGAACGACTCATGGTGTAAAGTTTAACGTGCACGCGCGAAATGGAAATTAATTAGATTATCGGGACATATGGATGTGTGGATCCGCGCCGAGTGCAGAGAATTCACCGTGCGGGGATTAGTAATTAAAATATGCGGGCCAATGGCAGATTAATTCGCGTTAGGGGTGACCTTACACGCGTGATGTTACAAATTAAAATTCGGCTAATACGATATGACTGATTAATGAACCATCTCACCCCTCTTCAAATGTGCATTTAGCAATGTTATTTTTGCGATATTAGGACCTCTGTTTTACAAATCGAAGCTTTCGTGGTGGGATCTTGTGATGTGAAGAAAATTGAGAGTCATAGTTGAGCATTATAGTCATATTTTGTATTATTCTTTCTCAACTATAGAATAATCACCAGGAAGGAAGCGAGTGTTCCAGTATCCGAAAGCCTTTACCTGAACAATTAGGTCTTCCTGTCAATTCGGATACTGGAGATTCTTCTGAATTTCATAAGAGTAGTAATTTAGTAGGTACTTAGATGTTTGTGTGGAGTTTGATAAACCGTCTTGGAAGACAAAAATTGACCTATAATTTAAAAAGTGTGGGCACAAAAGTATGCAGATATCACTTAAAAGCCACTAACAATAAGACCTTGTCTTTTGAAACTTGGGGGAGGGTAAAACTTCATCAATGGGATTTTAGGTTCTTTTGATAAAGAATAAGAGTTTTCATTAACTTTAATTTAGGTCCAGCCCGAAACTACACATTTTGTGAACATGCTCCAATTTGATTTGAATAGGTTGGAACCTCAGTTTTTGAGTTATCACTGCGAAACAAAAGAAACATTTTTAAACGTCATATATGATGGATATTTTTGAATAAACAGACATGTTTCTTTAAAGCTTAGAATGTTAATAAACTGCATGCCAAAGAAGAAGTTTCAGTTACAATTTGTTTCTTTGTAAGTAATTGAAACAGAAATGCTTCAATTTAGACAGGAACAGCTGCTTAGCAACTTTAAGTTGACGGTTGTATTTTTATCTTTTGTAAGAACATGGGATCTTCTTTGGTTCATCGTATATAACATGTGTTTATTTGTACTAAGTTAATGCTTTTATTGTTAAATTTGCGTGCAAATATATTGTTTTGATAGATGCAATTCAGTTAGAATCAAGGAAAATGTCATGGAAGTGAGGTTTGTGCAAATTATAAGTAAAATATTAAATAAATCAAATTTGAAACGTTATCCCCATTTCACTAGCAATTTAATTCACGTTCGTTCATTGTTACGCTTTAGTATTTCTATAATTTGTTCGAAATAGCGTTTGAGTTAACTTCAGCGTCAGCGAAACCATTAACTCAGAATATTGAGCTGAAATTGTTACGATTTCAAAATTAAAACATGCTTTAGAAAATAAGGTGTAATTTTTAAATAGTTCTACGATTTCAATTGTTTATTACATCATCAGAAAAAAAATGGTATTAGATATATAACACAATACACTACATACATAGTACATCACAGCTTTTATTAAAATATTAACATGAATCAAGAACATTAAACTACAAATATTGTCTCAAATCCTGCTAAGCTTCCCATCAATTTCACTACACATTGCAAACGGTGTCACAGTCATAAAAGTCTCATTTCTTCATTACACTCTACAGTATCCAAAAAAAATTTCAAGACACCATTCATTATGATGAAAACAATTATACAGTGTAAATACATCAAATATAATTCAAGGACTTTAGGCAGTAAAAAATACATTTAAAATATTCCCTGAAACGCCAAACATTTAAGCAAAAACAAAAGAATAAATTCACTTGTTCTAACTAAAGCTACAGAAATCGATTTCCTATCATCTCACTAACTTTTGGTAATGGAAAGTGACCTCCCTTTCCAACCACCCGAACATATTCAAGCTCACGATCGCTCGATCGACGAGAGGCGATAATGATCCGTAGTAATCAGAAGGTCGGTGAGCCTTCTTGCATACAAAGAAGAACCTTTATTACGTACTTAATTACATGGCAGATTAGACTACCCCAGACGAAAACCATTCGCGTTCATGGCACTAATAATAAGAACACTGATCTGGAGGCGCAGTTCCCTCCAGGGAATGATCGTCTTAACGCACAGCCCACTGGGTGTCGTTGAACACGCTCGTACGAACAGTCGAGCTGGCTGATCTACTGTTCCCCTTCAGTAAGAGATGTCCACTTCGGCCAAGCTGTTCCTTTGCATATCCTCGGCCGTCTTGTAGTGATGCCTCCCGCAAAACTCCTGAATCCTCTGGCATGCCTCCTCCAGCATGTCCATCGGTACCGTGATGACCAGCCTCATGTAGGACGGATAATCGAAGCACTGCCGGGAAAAGAGTTCAGCGCCGCGCAATCAGTGGTGAACATCGAGCAAACAAATGCGTGCACACGTGTTCATACGTGAAATACACAGGGCATACAACGAGCACACGCACACAGGATTTAAACGGCATACCTGGCCAGGAAGGCAAAACACGGACTCCTCCATTAGCAATCGCTGCACGAATTCGAGGTCGGAATTAAATTCCGGAAAACAGGATAGATCTATGTAAACCTGGAAACCGATAGGATAATTTATAGCCAGTAAATTGCGACTGGATGTCCTTAACGTTGTCGTGTTTACGGGAACGTGTGTACTATATGTATGAGCCGCGCCCTGATACCTGATTAATTGCAAAGGACGTTTGCAAGAGAGGCGACTTTTGATTGACTTGCTCGGGACTCAGATCAAAGACATGCTTTTATTATGCATGGATGTGCAGATTGAGATTTAAGGGGAGATTGCGCCTTGTTGGGCCGAAAAATAGGCAATTCTTTGTAAATTTTCGGTACGAAAACGATTCGACAAATTAATTTGAGGCTTGCCAGGCTGTTTTAGTGTATCTTGAACTATTGTTCTGAATTTTTGGGTGATAGTGAAAATATTGACGACAAGTACCGTAAGGGTTATCCGAAAAAGATAAAGGAAAAAAGATTAACTTTGAGTTTTCATTGATGATGGAGGTATTAGCATCAGTGAAATATTTACCATCATGTACATTGCCCCAGCTGGCATTATTGGTTTCAGCCCAGGAATCTTCACTATACAATTGTATGCCAATTTCGAGTGACTCTGAAATTGATAAACGAAACAAATTATTATATGAATAGATAAAAAATATGTTCCTGGAAATAGACACTGCTTTTATTTATTTAAAAATCCCTACTAATATATGGAAGTGAAATGTTATTTGTTTCTTTGTCCATCTTTCACGACTAAACGGCTGAACTTTTTTAGGCTCTTTTATTTTGGAAACATAAATAATTCCCGGGTGAAACCGGGTAACGGACTTGCTAGGTAGTGCTTCTCTAAAACGGAGGAAAATAAAGTTTTCAAGCAGCAATAGTTTATATTATTAATATGAACCCCATAAATGGAGGATGTTCATTTATAATAATAAACGAATAGCTATAAGCAACAAGCAACATCTCTACTGTGCCGAGACTTTAACATCTATTGTATTATTTAATCTAAACCTACCAAAGCTACAAAACTTTATCATCATACAAACTAATAGTAACACTAACATTACTGCATATTATAATGATAAGTAAAGCTTTAGAGAAATTCCAACAGTTCAAAGCGTGAAAAAATTTCAAAATTATTACTATTCACTTCTCAAAGGTTTTCTAGTATCTTCACGCCGAAACGGTGTCTACCCTTGTCTACAGCTATAAACTACTTGAAAGTAGGGCTGGGACTATTATTCGTAAATTGTTCGAATACTTGTAAAATATTCGAATAGTAAATTATTCGAATACTTGTAAAATATTCGAATAGTAAATTATTCGAATACTTGTAAAATATTCGAATAGTAAATTATTCGAATACTTGTAAAATATTCGAATAGTAAATTATTCGAATACTTGTAAAATATTCGAATAGTAAATTATTCGAATACTTGTAAAATATTCGAATAGTAAATTATTCGAATACTTGTAAAATATTCGAATAGTAAATTATTCGAATAGCCCCAGCCCTACTTGAAAGTACCTAACAGACAAAGTGAAGTCTCCATTACCACAGAATAGTGACAAATACCCACGTGTAACGTACGCATGGTATCGTCATAAAATTTCTGAGGTGTGTTCCTCAGGATAGCAGGCAGAGCACCCTGAACGAGCGTGTTACTACCTATGATCCTTTGGCTCAGGCAGTGCAATGCTTTTCGTATCTACAAAAAAAAAAAATTAAAACATCAGTTGCATGAAAAGTCCATGATGAAGGAGGGAGACGCGAATTAAACTTTTCTCGAAAATTAAAATCACGTTAAGCTTCATCGCATCCTCTCGCCCAATTTGTCGCCTCTCCCCGTTTCCTTGGTTTTGTTTTTCCAAATAAACCTCGAACGGGGTTAAGAGCCCACCGAACCACGCCAAGAGTCGAACTTTAACGACGGAATAAAGTTTAATCAACGAAATTCAATCCAATCGCGGGGAGGCACGACGCTCGTGGGACACTGACGTTCCCGTTACAGAGACAATACGGGGCGGAGAAGCAATTATTTTCAAGCTGCACGGTATATACCGCGCTGGTTCGTCACTTACCTCCTCCTCCAGGACGTTCTGACGATCGTGAACGATTATCCAACCCATACGCCAGCCGGGCACTAAAAATCTGAAATACAAAGATCATCGTTCAGTCGAAACGTAAACGCCCCGAGCTAAAGTACCCTTGCCGCCTGATTACTCGGTTCGTCAACGGAAGCACAATTTCACGATATTGAGCATGAAATAAAGAGGAGATATTATATTCGTTAGTTGAAGTTTGTTTGAAGCGATTTTAATCCTTTTTCTTCTGTCTCTGACGTCGATTAGAGGATTTGTTGAAATTGATTTTAAACAGAGACTGGGTGAATTATATTGTTTATTGTTAGATTTTAATAAATGACATCAAAGGTTTGCGTAAAAATTTGGTTAATAGTTTCTTGTGTGGAAATGGATGTAAAGTGACGTAGAGGTGTCATTTAAGGGGGGGCCTACCCAGAAATTTTCGAAAAATCGATTTTCCAATTTTTGAAAATATTCCCTGAGAATGTTATGTTAATCCGACCAAATTTGACAAACTTATGTGCGCGTAAGTAGGTAGGTGTTCGTCAGTGTAAACTCTAAACACGTTTTCCTCAAAATCATGTTTTCAAAGTCGGTGGCACACATAACTAAAAAATTAATGAACCGATTTACTCGATGTATTGCAGGCTTATTTTAGGGTTAAAAATCTAAGCGCTATTGGGAGATTTTCCTTCTTTTTTGCCTAGACTTTTTAACACTCAAAAAACGAGCAATTTTTTTCCGCCTAGATAATTTCTTATAATATCTATAAAAAAAATCGAATTTCCACATTTAGATGATCCTGCACCGAGCTACGGTTGTCACTGCAAAGCGCCTAAAACATAGAACGTCTAGCTAAGGCATCACAAGCCTTTCAATACTTTTTACCACAAAAAATACTGACATATCCGTAAGATGTACTCTTTCCAATAGACTAATATTTAATAATAAAAGTTTATCCGACCGAACGTTACAAATACTTACGAGCAGCAGTGTATGTGCATAGAATGTAGTCGCAATGCTTAATAGAATTATTTTAAACGAAAACATTCGAGCAATGTGATTGTGAAATGCAAAAGTGTGTCGTAAACTATTTCTGCGTACCGTTTTGTCAAGCCACTACAGGACAAGATAGGAACTTTGCTGGACAAGGACGCTATCGAATGAAAAGTCCGTCCTGGAAACACCTGGTATAAATAACAGAAAAGTAGAACGTAAACAATTTAACAGGAAATTAATTTTTAATCATTCAATTTCACTTGCCAGACTGTACCTCTTTGTTTGATCTTACTCTCAACGAAATATCCTTATCTCCCAGAAATTCTACAATTTTTTAGTTTTAAAAATCGTATAATTCCTTCTGAGTCTGTTATAATTGCATAATTAATTATATCAATACACAAAATGTTATCCTTAAGATCGTCGCCCTTTAAGATCCCTATTTTATTCAGAATAAAATGGAATTGCTTTCGCTAATACCCGCTACACGAAAAATCGCATATTCTCAAAACAAAACACTGCTCTACTGTCAAAAGAGAAAAATCATCACTATGGAATTCTGTTTGGGAAAACCAATATTTGCGTTTACTACACGAGCGCATTCCAGCCTAAATGAAACTTGGAATCCTTTATACACCATGTATATTCATATATGCCGCGCCCCGGATGCATGCCTATCGAGATTGAAGAAAAAGAAACAACAAAGAGGCGGTGAGTGACAGAATAACGAATTTAATCCCGAATAGAGAAAGAATTTCGTAAACCGTCGTACAATCGAATCTATAGATTTATTTTTCCAATTGATGGAAAAAAAATTCAGCCGGTAAATCGTTCGACAGTTTATTCAAATTGAAAAGGGAAACAATTCGGCAGGTCGTGTATGATAAAAGCTGAATGTTAAGCACGTACCATATACTCATATATCTCATCCGCTATAATGGGTACACAGTAACGAGCGGCCACGTCGAGAATGTCAAGTGTATGGTCCCTGCTGAACACAGACCCGCAAGGGTTAGAAGGATTGTTTATAATGATCGCTGCCGTCAATTCGTCGATCTGTGATTCCAAATCGTCTAGGTCGATCTCCCAGCCGAGGTCAGGCTAAAAACGGGCGACTGGTTTAAATCGGATTCGTCGTGAAATGGAAATGTTTATTGATGAGGAGGCGACTTGAGGTTTGAGTATTAAGAAAATAGTAGAAACTGCTGAGGTTGCGTGAGGGATCAAGATCACGAAAATCTGAATCTTAAGAATTGAATATGCGATGACATCTGGCCCGGAATCTTTCAGCACCCACACAATCCCAGAGACTGCCAATATTACTGTGGTTATGGGAGGCTGATATTTGTGTGGTATTTTTCGAGGAATCGTCGGTTTACGACCAAGGTTTTACGAGGAATTACGGTTCCTTGAAGGATCGTAGCCCTTTGAGAAGTTTTGAAGGGTAGTGTTTTTATGAATCATTGTTTTTTCGGGAACCATGAATTTTTAAGGATCTGTGGTTTCATATTTATATCCAAACTATTGCTGAAACACTGATAAGTAAATAAATTTTGTTGCATTTACAGGGGATTTCGTTTATTTGATGGATAATAATGAAAATACCAATACCGCAGAAGCAGGGGAATGGATTTGGAAGTATAAAGTGCAATTTTGAAATAGGCATGAGGAAGTAGAATTAAATGACAATTCATCTTCCATCCGATGCTATCAGTGCCAAAAGAAACGCAATAATATTGATATTTTACAAACCGGTTTTGAAAGTTAGCGAAGATTTTTGCGACACCATGCTGCACGTGCTATGAAATTTCTGATCTATTTTATGCGATGAAACACGAATGGAATGTAATTTAATCTTTAGAATTTCCAGTCACTGTTGATACTCTCGAATTTTGTTCTGTTAAACGTTGAAGAATTAATAAGTGAAGGGGAATAAAAAAATGAACACCGACTCCAGAAAAATAAAAATGCACTGAAAAGTAAGAAATAAGTGTTTTCGACACTCAATTCTTTAAGTCGGCGCTAGATTTACACACTGCAAATAATGAGGCGCTGACATAAAAAAATTTGAAGTTTATAATCCTTTAATAAATAAATTTCAAAATGGACATTCCCTTTTTTTCCCTTACACTTCAAGTTATAACGTTCATACTTAAATCAACAGATGTATATTACTTTATCATCACTTTCACCGATCAATAAACTTCCTACACCCTCTAATATTCAGAAAATCAAAAGTACCATTCAAAGAGGATTTCATCCTTCATCCTCCCGTTCTTAGAAATGAACCTACATAATAGATTGTAGAACTTCCTCAGTCATCATGAGCTATTAAAGAATTGGTCCTGACCTTGACATTTAGCACGCCTAGCAAGAGGACGGAGCAGATCACGTGGCCCAAATTAATTTTTCATCCCACATGATGAAGAATCGTTCACGTACCACGTATCTGCGCGTGCTTATACATAGACACAATCAGTGTCAACTTGTACATTATAACCCACTCTCTCGTAGACAAGGAAAGCTACGGTACTGCGGTTTTAATTACTTCTCCGCGGTAAAATAGTCCGCGGTGTCTCGAGTAGAGTGGAGGAATTAAAACACCGGCGGCGAGCACAGACGGAAAGGAAAGCGAACGAGGCCTCATTGTTGCTTCGGTTTAATATTCTGCCGTTTTTCCATCGAAATGTTTACTCGTAAAACAAATGGCGTTGAGATTTGCCACGTCCTCCTTAACTAGAAGAAAGTCCACTTGTGATCCTTTTGGCGTTAAAAAATATCAGAGTGTAATTCCCTCATGCCTACAGTTGTTATTTCCCCTACGTTCACATCATTTGTTAGAATTTTCTTTTTATGATATCGGACTTCTATCGATTTTGTAATATCAAAGGGGGTCGAGCTATCATTTCAATCAAAGCAGCAAGTGATTTTATTCAATTTGAAATTTTTGAGAATGACAATAGGTGGATATTGAAATCTTATTAACGTCAAAATGTTTGTTTAGTTGGTGTTAATATTCCCAGCTTCGAGCTCAGCAGTGATATTAGCGAGGGAATATGTAGTATGCTGGTGATTATTAGTTCAGGAATCATATTAAAAACTTGATCAGTTCAGTTATTTAAAACGAGGCAGGAATGAGACTTGCAATTTTTATTTCTTAATGAGGGCCTTAAATATTGAATGTACTACGTGATATAAAATCTACAATACCAGATCTATTAGAGGAATATAAAATAAATGTTGGATTGTCGCTAAAATTCGCCAAATTAGCTGTCTCGTTGAAAAAAGAATAAATTGTTCTTCACTGTTATTATCACTGAATATGTAATGCGAATAAGGTAAAAATCCAGAAATAAAATATTATTAAGTCAGAGCTCTGTTTTCTATAATAGAACTGTGCTATCAGGGTTCAGAAGAGGAGGATACGGAAGTTTGAGTGTAAATAGTCTGCAACGTACGTTTATACTTACGCGTAAATCGTAAGACTTTACGGTGATCCCGAGACCTTCTGCCAGAGTTCGATAGATCGAAAAACCAGGTCGTGGTATCAGGATATTCTGGCCCTCTCGTGCTAGGGCTGTAATACAGAGATCAAGGGCGCAGGAACATCCGCTGCAGAGTATTACGTCCTGGAAGAACGAAAAACGAAATAAAATGACAATTTGTTTGGTTACCTACGTACTTATATTTTAAAAGTAACTTGTCAATTCTATTCATTTTTTAGCCGACTTCAAACAGGAGGATATTTTTTTATATATTTGTCCCCGCATAACTCCTCAGTATATTGACCGCTTTTGATGATCTCTTTTTGTTCGAAAGAGGGCGATGTTCCCATCCAGGTGGTCCTATCCTATACTGCATCAATATTGGGCATTATTTTGCCAGTTTTGGTTAACAATAAAGACTGTTGTTACCTAATTATTATTACTTTATGCACGCACGCACATATCTACTCAACCTGTCGCGTCAATATATACAAAATTAAAAATTTAAAAATAAAAATTTAAAAAAACAATTAAAACCGATTTCAAAATAATAAAAATGCACTTAAAAGTGAAAAATAATTTCTTCCCTTATTTAATCTACGACTCTCATATTTTTTAAGTCGGCGATGCATCATTTGTTAATCTGGCATCTACTTACATGATACGAGAGTCGTAGATTAAATAAGGGAAAAAATTATTTTTTACTTTTTAGTACATTTTTATTTTTTTTGTAACTGATTTCAGTTATACCCTCAATTCTCATATATTCCATGCTATCCATGTAATAGTAACGCAACATCATATTGATGTTCAGGAGAAATTTGACTTAGAAACCTTCAGTTAGTAATAAGAGAAGTAAAATATGAAGATTTACCATAAAAATGCATTATTATGCAGCAAAACGTGTACTAAGGTAAATGTCCCAATACCCGAACGCTTAAGCCGCTTAAGGAATAGCACTAAAGTTTGTTTCCTAATTTAATTTGTAAAACCATCATGAAATAGGAAAATATTGTTGAACTGTTGAAGATAAGACAATATTATGTTTATAATAGACGTATTTATTAATGAAAATACGAAACCATGAAGATGTCCCAGTAAGCGGACAACCTAAAGCTGCATGTCCCGATGTGGTACATTCACGAAATTCTTGTACCCATAAATAAATTTAGACTTGTTTAAAAAAATATTAATTTTCTTGCAAGTTTAACCATCTTAAACTAAATTTAAATCTATTTACTATTATAATAATGTATTATTATAATATATAAATAAGAAATGCAGTCAACATTTTCTTAGTAAATGATTTTGGGGGTTTCTTAACAGAAGCCATAGAAATTTCTCGAAATCTGCTATGCGTACGAAGTGTGTTACAAAATAATTATTTCTATCTAACGATTGTTAATTTTCTATAATAATGATTTTAATTAATATTGCTAAATACTTATGCATTATGCTACTATTTTTTGTTTTTAATTACATTAAAAATTAAGCTTAAAAATAAATAAAATTCGCATTGCTGTTCAGGTACTGGGACATGGCCGGATACTGGTACCTTTACCTTAAACTCCCTGCAACCCTCATTTTTTATTCTGTAGTCCGTAATGGTTAGATATAAATACCATATCAATACTTATATAATTATCTTAAAATTCCATGGCATGAAAAATTTATATGATCATTGCTCAGACATCTTCTACAAAAACGCTTCGAATTCTTCATATTGCGGTGCAATGTACAAGCATGGGAGCAAAACGTATCGATGAAAAAAGTGGTTGTTTCGATAAAAATGGGACCCAAAACGGTTCGCTGATTTTATCTGTCGTAGACACGCGCCACTCCCGGTTAATTGGTAGTATTTCTTCTTTACGTGGAAATGTACCTTCCAGTTTGTGGTATCGATCGCCGCGGGAAATCGAGTTTTCCATGCGAATTTCATCGGTAGCTCGATCAACTGACGGTTTAACTAGATATCGTGTATAGATACAGTGTATGGAATAAATACACACAACAGGCACGGTTGGTGCCTGCAGAGCGCAGATGAACAAGTTTCAATACGCGCCTGGTTACACGTAGAACTAATTCTGGCCGAAATATCGAAATGGAAAATGTCGGGCTGGAATACGCACGTAGGAAATCCAAGTATCGATGAAACGAAACCCGATATTTCTTATACAAATGTTGGAATTCAATTATCCGTTTTTTAATTACCAATGAGGTAGGTTATAATCTCTCTGAAAGGTTATATCTTTTTCCTGGTCCGGTCAATTGTGAAACGTGAATTTGCAATAATTCCAGAATAATTGTGAGACGCGAATCTCTTACTGCATATTTTAGATTTGCTGAAAATTCAGTGTAAATTTTTCGTAACAGATTTACATGTTATATTCGGCTTAAATTCTTTCACTAAATTTTTTCAAGGTCTTGTACGATCTTTATGAGGTAAAAATCATGTGGTAGAAAAACAGCTAACATTGTTTGGGGTAAAAACATATATAAAGTAAACAGTATAAATTAGCAAGACTATATAAAAAATAAATATACACTATTAGAAAGAAACGAAAATGTAATATAATATTACATTTAGAATTTTTTAAAGAATATAGTACACAAAATTATGTATAACACTATCTCGATGCTTGCTATATTTTTGCTCTTGATTATAAAATTTATTCAATTATCGGGATACATTTCCATTCGAAATATCGAGAGCAGCATCCAAATAATTTCTACAAATTATTATAATTGGACTGAATATGAATATCATACGTATGTCATTTGCGAATTTAAACATTCAACTGAGTTTCCAGTACCTCTGTCCTTTTTAAATCAATAATAATATGCAATAGCGAGATACTTCCTGATTTTCTTTTCCAATATTTTTTCTATTCATTTACTCCCGCCAGGCCTGTATAGGTAGGTACACAACAGTTGTTTCGAATCGATGGCGAGTTTCGAGACACGAATCGGATTGCACGCTGATATTTTGATTAACCTTTCGATCTTTAACTTAATTTACCTTTCGAAAAAGACGTTTTACAAAGATTGCTACTCATCTGATGACAATTCAGTTCCACTTCCCTTAAGAAATGTTACTCTACCAAACTTTCAATTTAATTAAAATTGAAATAAACAAACTATTTCAATATGCTATTAAAAGTTTGCCAGCTGTTCAAACGTAATTCAGTTTATAATATATTGCTTTTCAATGTAATACAAGTTATCAAAGTTTTACCCCATAACTTGTCATTTAATGCTTTAATTACTTTGCATTATCTGCCACTAAGTTTTTCGAAAAGTTTCATGATATTATATTATAAACTCCCTCCTATTATTTACCGTAAACCTTCCATAATCCATTAATGAAAATAGTAGTTCCTTAACAATTCAGAATAGTAAGACGAACGAAAGGTTCAGAGTCATGTCAATTTTTTTAGAATAATGTATATTTTCGGATTAATATATTAATAGCTGCAGTTTCTTTACAGCCAGTATCAAAATGGATTGAAAAATATATTAGTGTAAGAGAAGGTGAGCCATTATATAATATGCTTGACCGGAATAGCTTGCTAACTTTTGAGTGACATATTAAAACTCGAAATAACGTTACTAGTTATTATTTATTGGAAACAGCATTTTGAGCCACATGTGAGTCGCAGAAACGTCAAGTAGGTATGCATAATTAGTAACACGAAACGTTATTTCAAACTCGTTTAAAATCGTAACTATAATTGAGCGTTAATTAACTCTTCAACCCGGAATAACTAACTTTTTAATTCGATTTAAAATTGTAAACGCTCTCTGCTTTTCAGTTTATCACTATCTGTTTTTTTTGTGTTACAAAGTTACAACTCGAATTCAATAACTTCCCGTAAGTGGTACACAAAATGTTAATCGGAATGAACGAAATTGTATTAATTACAATAGGGATTATTTGCAATTATTTTTCGTTTAAAGTTTACCTTAGGGTCGACTTTCACAAATTCACTGGAACTGTATTCTGCTACAGCTTTTCTTGCACTCTCGTAACCTAAATTAGAAAAAACGAAATAAAAAGCCTAATCGATAGGTACACTACATATACGAGCTTACATCAGTTTTCGTTTGAAGCTGTTTACTATCGATTTTAAGTGGACTATTTCTTAAAGCTATATGATAGGTATTATATTATATCTTGCTGGTGCATAATGTACCATAATTAAAAATATAAAAAGATTTCGTCGGCCTGGTAAAAGAATGAAAATATATTTTTCAGGAAAGAAATTGATAGTTTGATAAATTATAATAAACAAACCAGTGAATGTCGGAGACATAATAGAATTTAGTACAAAAGAACATTGAATATCCTTCTTTCATTCGGCGTTCGCAGAATAAAACAGAGAAATCTGGTTAGTTAAATAATTATTCAAATTATCATAAGTTATTGAACTACCACAAAAAATTATATTAAGAGGGAAATTCATTCAGATTTGAATGCAATTACAGTAAAATATCGTTGTCAAAATCGAAGTTAAATTTCCACAAAATTTTCTATTCAGTAATTATAAAATGACCCTTGTCATGAAAATGGGTACTTTATGCAATTATTGTTCAATTATGAATACCTGTACATGGTGCGTAGCCATTATATAATTGAGACCCAACGATTTCTTGTACAGCTTCTATCACTTCCGTGGGTGGTTTTAAGTTACCAAAAATTGTAGGGTCACCTTAAAATTAAAAATTCATTAAAAACGTCCTAAAAATTAATTATACTCACTCGTCTAGCTTGTAACAACAAACTCTCAGTCGTTTAAGTAAAATTATGTTTTACTTATTAAAGTAATTACTTACCGGTTGATAACCACATTAACAACGAATTATTTTGTGTGCCATTAGATCAATTGTAAGTTGTAATAATTAATATTTATAATGTCCAATTATAATCCTACATGTTATTTGCTAAAAACATTCAGTTTTTTAAACATGTCGAGCAATGGAATGGTTTATGGCTCAGTGTGAATATAACTAATTCAAAAACCTTTAATTTATTTTCCGTAGATGGCAATAATGTGGCAGTGGGATATAAATCTAAATCTTGAGACCATTGTAATCACATTCAAGAGTACATGTTAGCGATTGTATTTATTGAATTTCCCTCTTAATTTAGAATAGAAAATCAAACAACGCTATGTATTTATATTAAGCAAGTAAACAGATTTTAATTAATTTTTATTTAATTCTACTAGACCCATTCTAAACTTTCTGTCGTAATTAATTTACAGCATTCAGTTTAAAACTTAAAAAAACACGAAATGAGTTTAATATTTTATAGAACCGATTATTATTGAATGGCAGTTGCAAATAATAATGATAATTTCAGCGACCCTTCTTTTAAAAATCATTTGACACACCACCTAACTTTCCCTGTTCTGTAATACTCGTGTATTACTAATTAAAATCTGAAATATTTTAAACTTGAATTGTGCTAATGAAACAAGATTCACACCCTAAGTGGAGATCAGAGCATGAAACTTTCTTGATTTCCTACAATTCATTTACGAATGCCACGAAAGGTTTCAGACCACCAAACTATCCCCGACCACGGTTTTGTTTTTAAACGAAACATTAAACGGAGCTGACTTCGTACTAATTACACGCGAACAGGCTGCGATAAGAATGGAACACGAAATTATCCGGTCTCACGAAATTCCTCGCCAATCCCAGACACTCGTAACGGAAAACTTTTTATCCACCTCCATCTTGAGTGCTTTTCGCGAATATTTCTTGGCCCACAATCAGAGGAATCAGGTGATATTACGCGACAAAGGAAGAATTAAGGATTCTCAAGAACAGTAAATTTCCACATATGTACGTAGTTGAAATTTTAGTAAAATGATTACAATCCGTTACACAAGTATGCCTTTACGTTCTATTTGTCAAAAATAAAATTTATGGAGTTATCAAAATTCAAATTATTTACCTACTAAGACGGAATTAAGCGATTGAATCGATATCAAACGATATCCATTATTAATAAATTTAAGTTTGAATAAATACTGTAACTACTATTTACTACTAGTATTTAGGGACACATTCAAAGTTTCTGAAAGGTCTCACTATTTTTCAATAGTTCTATTCTGACCAACAATATACTGCAAAGCAATTGCTCTCTTGGTTTAAAACCGTAGCAATTTGAAAACCCATCAGTAGTAGCGTGGAAAGAAAAAACCACAACTGTGTGATGGTTTTCTAATAGAGAAAAAAATTTGCCTTTAGTGATACAGATTAAGCCCGCAAAAGCAAAGCAAGTTTTTAAAGTTTTGAGTGTGGTAATTATTTTTATACTTTCAACACGTTCACTGTCCAGACCTCTAGCGCACCTACTCGTCTCTCGTGTGTCCAACGAAGCAACAAAACGCTTCGTTTAAACATTTGCGTTTTCATTTGTCTATACAATATATCGTCACTCCATTGTAGCAGCTTTTTTTCAGATGTTGGGTAATAGTCAGATAGGATACACGACTAGGAAATTTTACGAGTAAATTTCGTTTAAAAACAAGTGCTATCGTATGATAAAATAAAATTGATAACATCAATACAAATAATAATTCTTAAGTGATTTGCGGCACCTTAAAACATTTATCGATGAAGTTCAGATTTTGACAGCTTAAGTACCATTACAAAAATACAACTCTTGCCAACTATTAGAAGACATGAATAATAAAAAAAATTGTGACCCTATATTTCGTTCCACCCTGTTCAGTATTGTGTCCACTTATAGTTGGAATATGACGAATTTTAGTTTCATTCGTAACAGCCTTCCTAATTCAAAGTGAACCAGTCTATTCTTCTTACATTAGAAGGGATTTGAAAACTCAAACAAACAATCGTTTCTGCAGTTGGTTCGAAGTTTTTAGCCTTTATACATCTCGGATGCAACATGATGATAATTTCCTCGTAAATCGAAGACAGAGGCAATATAACCAGGGGATCGTTTATCAGTGAAAAGACTAGTAAAACAAGTAGTTCAATTTCTCGTTTCTTCACGTTTCGCAAAATCGAACCAATGACACACCGTAACATTAACCCATTTCCATGATTTTGTTACAGAATGAAAGATGGGCCCGCGTCACGAAAAAATTTACTAATCCGTCATCCCTGACAGATCCCAGGCGAAAATGGCGGGCCACTCCGTCATCCGATGCAAATGGGATAACTGTGACTCGAGACACAAGTAAATCAATAAACAATGTTCTCTGTTAATCGCCGTACCAAAACTATGACCGAAGTTTGATCGGCAAAGAAAAATATGCTGTACAGAACGGACAATCTCACCGATAGACAACGAGATCATGGGTTTAGTGGGATTCGGCTCAACGACGAGGTTCTCCACAATGGACCTTATGGGGTTGTGCGTCCTCCTCGCGATATCCGAAGCACGGACGTTCCATCCCTCGCGACAGCCCGAGGTCGACATCCCCAGGCCAGAGATCTGAAAATCTTCGGCAAATATCCCACCCTTTGCGGTCCTTAAGATCTTAAAATCCGCCGGTGTTGTTGCGGCAACCTTTGCGCCGTTCCGTTTGCGTGTCTAGCAGGTCGAACTGAATTCTAATGATCGCTGGCGCCTTATTGAAAAAAAGATGGAGGTGTCAGCGAACGACAGTCCTAGTGCAGGCGGTGCTCCGTCACTGAGGCCAGATCGCTTCAGATTCGCCAATAATCGAAATGTTACACTGGAAGCTGGGGGACGAACGAACTGGTTGGATTGGTCGGCTACGTTCCACACCTTTCATAAGTAATTTGAACGGATTCCCTGCTTACGTAGGTAAATAGCCTCGAGCAATGTCTCGCTATCGCAGCGGAGGGAACAACTAGTCCAGATAGTTGACGTCACGCCACACGTTGAAGAAGTCTGTCGAACCAGTTCCTTTTAAATGTATCTAGAACTCTTTCATGTTTCAGCACGCGAGAATGGGGCGCATGCTTGTGTGTGCATGAATTCTTGGAACGGTGGACGAAAACTGTAATAAGGGATTGTGTGGATATTTGTATCTGAATTTGCAGGTTGCAGATAATTTGCTATTTTAAACTGATGTAATCCACATTTCATATTTTGTACAAGGCTTTGCCGACTATGAACTAATTCAGAATGAATAAGACTTTTAAATCTAGGAAATGGGGTTGTATGTGACGAAAATTCATATTTTCTTCCTACCACATTTGCGTGCTAATTCACTCCAGAAGTTTATAGAAGGTACATTTAATTAAGTACCGTTTTATAGATATACAGAATTCGCATTTATAAATATATCAAACAAAACGATTTATAGAATTAGTGTGAGGAAGTTTATAGACTAAGTACATTCAGAATTTAACGGAAAATAAGGAGGAGGGACTTTAAGAGGTTTCGTGAAAAAAAAACGTCGTAGGTGTTAAATTATGCGATGACTGAAAAGATAATTTAATACGAAGAGTACAATTTAAGGATAACTAATGTTATAGATATGTACACCACCTCAAGACCACGTAAGGGTGGGTACTAGGCACCCGATTTTATTGAAAATTTCTTTTTTTTTTCATCTGTGTTTCAATGATTTACAAAGAAATAAAATGAAGCTGGGACTTGTTGGTTGACACAGTGTTTATTAACATCATAAACTTGAAAAAAAACCGTTTCACCGAAAATATGCATTATAGATGACGCTACAGATGAATTATTAAACAGGCTTTTGAAAAAAAAATTTTTGTTTTGCAGCGTGTTGCTGCCCACTCATCTGGTAACGCCAATTAAAAAGCATTTCCACTAATAAATTGTAAAAACTTAGCTTCGTTCGAAGATATTTAAGAAATTATTAAAAATAAAAAATGGAAATGTGTTTGAAGTTAAAGTACAATCTCTTCTCAACGTTTATAAAACTAATTTGAAAATTCCTCCATGCGTAATAGGTATTTTCACGTGATATGAAATAACAAGTTCAATGAGGAATGATTTGCAAGATAAAACTGCGCGCGTTAAGAAAACACGCAGCAAATGCTAATTATTGCGAAAATGGAGGAATTCCATTGGAGGCTGGAGGACGAATGAACCGGTCGGATTGGTCGACAAACTGCCACACCTACCTTCATAGTTTATTCAAACGAATTCACTGTTGACGTAGTAGACTAACAGCTCCGATCATTTTCTCCTTTCGTGATCATGCTATCGCGTTGAAAAGATAGAGGAATTGGCCTTGATTTTTGCAGCACGAATTGTATTCAATGATACATAGTACCTTCTAAAGTCGTGTGATTTAGGATGGAATTATAATCCCATTTTATCGGATCTACAATTTCTTACGAAACAGATGTTTCGTTATAAAACACAAAGTAGCTGACATGTGGCTGAAAAACACTTTGACAATGATTTGAAACACCAAGTAACAAATGATCTCTGAAACAATGAATCATTTGAATTACTTTTCTCTTTTATTTGAAAAATAACTTTGAAAACGTGACTTTAATTTGTGCCAAGACTAAATACATCACTACAATCTTCCATCTTCCACTTCAATTAACTGCTTCAAATTAAGTGACAGATGATTCTGAGTTTTAAATACCCACTCTGTTTTGAAAATTATAACATATGTATAAAATAAAAAAGCATTTGATTAGTAATGCAATAACGAATTAAAATTCTGAAGAAAATCATTTGATCAAACCAAATAACATACAAGTATTTGAAAATAACTATTAGTCAAATGATATAATATACTGATTGAATAATCATTTCTAAAATATTTTATTCAAATACATTTCTACAATGTTCTTTGTATAATAGAATGATACGAGTCAATGTTAATATCGTTTCCATTAACAACACTTATTATGCACCATCCTTTCGTGAGCATATTTTGCACACCAAATTATTATTAAAACCCACCACTGGATTGATGTTTCAAAATAATAATACTTGAATAGTGGTTTTACAGTATCCACCTGTCGCGAACTGGTTGGAAAGTGTGAACTCACCTTAACACCGTATCAGGGCTGTTTGTTCTTTGGAGGCTCGGCTCTTCTATAATAAACACATTGGTCCTAACGGTATTCCTTGACACACCCACCGTAAGGACACCTCCACGCGCACTTTCGCGAAATGGCATAATTTATGAACACGGCGCAAGGACACGATCTCGTATATTTTATTACCTACGTTTACACTCTGGCGATGTGTCAATGGCTATGAATATTCCACGAAGTATTATTATATTTTTCAGTATTTTATCGAGAGTGATAGAGATCTTTATCGAGAGTGGTATTAATTAATCCGTGCGACGACATTCGTGTATCGCCACGTGCTAAATGGAAATTTCAGAATAGTGACAGATTACTTTGAAGAATAATCATATCTAGATCGAAACAATACAATTTTCACGTTAATATTCACAATGAACTGACACACCTGACGTATAATCTCGATGCTAATAAAAAGTGTACGTATTAATTTAAACAAGGGCTACAGGTACCTAGAATGTCCGCAACGAATCGACAACAAAAATCATCGATTGGGTATGGAATCATCCAATTAATTGCCTTCGAAAAGGAAAGTTACGAAACCTAAGAGTTTGGATTACTTATTTTTCAACATTTTTTTCGGTTTGAATAAGGTGATTTATACATTCGACGTGAAGAAAGAAAATGACCATCCCTGTCTAACAAATTAACAGGAAAATTATAAATAAAGATGATGGTTCGGATTGGATACCTACCGATAAATATTAAATTTTCATAAATGGAACAAATATATTCCTTGATCACATGATTCTTGTTGTACCAGGATATTTATTATGTAATAATGAAATTAAAAATGCAGATGTATACGAAATATTGATAAAAACGTTGTAAATATTTAATTAAAAATTGTTTTATAAATGCTAATGTTTTCATTCAAATTGGAGTATTCTCTGTCCTATAGAATTTGTTTAAGGAATTTTGAAAATTATTGGACCGAAAACATTTCGCCGAAATAACTGAATTCTAGCACAGGAAGCGTTCAATGAAAAGCAAACACAAAATACAGACCCCCCGTTTGCTTTATACAATCCGGTCTATTCATCTGATCAAGCCTAGCCACGAATTGGAAATTTTCAGATATATGCAAAACCTAGGCCGACTGAAAAAGATCAAGCTCTACGCTCTTTGACGACGGAACGTCTGGTATTTGAATTGGTAATTCGTTTCGACCACTCGAACGCATTGATGAATGCCGATGCCATTCAGCCTCGCCAATTAACAAACTGTCGATATGTTTGGAAAGCAATTGGGGTTATAGAGATACATAATATTAAAGAAATGATAGAAATAAGCCTAGTCCTTTCAACGGACTTTTACCACTAATTGAAATAACAAAGTGTATTCTTGCGAATTTCGAAAACCAGAAACTTAAAGTTCATTTGAATATACTTTTCCTATTTAAATATATTCCACTTATCACAATTAACTAAATAGAGCTCCACGTTCTATTTTGCTGCACAATTGAATATTCTCTATAATGTCCGAGCGTAGATATATTTTGCAAAATCTACACTAGAAAACCAATCACAAATAACACGTACAAACACAAAAGCAGGATAAATCACACATAAAAAGCTTTTCTAAATCATCAAAATGAGCGATACTAAAATTACCTCTACTAAATTCGTTCAACATACATAATATTAAAATCGGGAAATGTCATGATCGACTCCAAGACTAAAAAATTAACGAAATATAAAAAACCTCCATACCCTCAACTACGGTATAAATGATAATTAATAAACAAACAAATGCGATGTCCATCGAATGCAGCGTTATTCGCGGGGCAGTCGGTTCATAAATTCCTCTCTGATAAACAGAATGCAGGCGATGCTCCATCAAGCTCTGACTGTAAACATGTAATCAGGGTTGAATGAAAATCAGCGATAACAACGGGATGATGGAAAGAAATACGATTCGCACGCGACACTTCCACCGGAGTGGTGTCGCGAGATTGAAAAGCGGATATGGATGAACAATTCACTGGCGTAGTAGCCGCTCTTGCGCGTCGATCGCGGCTGACGTGTCGTGTTTGCGCACGGAAAACTCGAGATGCAATTTCAAGTGTAATATCACGATGCCGGTGAGAGGCTCGCCGTCCATAGGTAAAAAGAAAACATATGCTAATAGATCGACGGAGATCCAAGGGAACGTGGGACACATGTACGTGGAAAATCTCGCTCGTGCTTGTTCATCGTGGACGGTATTTGCATTATAACCGAGGGAGACCGGGGACCACCATCGTGTTCAAAGCCAGCTTCGTTTAAGGCAAACGATTTTTCGTAGTGATACTTTTTATATGAAGTAACAATGTACCGAGTTTTTGTGTTAATTAAAAAAATGTACAACATGGAGTACTATTGTCAGTGCTTTTCAGAATTGATTCATTTTTGTGCGATATTTTGTTGGTTCGTTTTTCGTGGCATTGAAGTAGTTTTTTGACGAATTAAATGATCAATTTGTGTATTTAGGTTTTTTCGAATGCTGAGAAAAGTTTGAGACTGACAGGAGTTTAGTGTTATATTTTCCTTCCGTTAATAGGTTATAGTTAGAAGCATCCATCTGTCAAGGTGTATAATTCTTAGGGCAGTTTAATGTGTTTCAAAATTTTGAATATATTAAATTACTTTTCATTTATTTGAATCCACGCAATAAAGTAGTGAGGATAATAGATTAAAGGAGAACGCACTTTTAAATCTGATGATAAAGAATTTCCTAGGGAAATGGCGTTTTAAATGAAATCACTTGTAGAAAAGGTGAAAATTTGAACAAATAGAAGCTCAGGGTTGATTCAATTTTGAACAAAAACGCAACGAAAATTCTGTACAAGCAGTTGGAGAGTGGAGAGGATGATTTACGAAAGTGTGTCAGCCTGCGCTTGTTTACGGCTTCCGTATGTCTGTGTTTATTATTTCTCGAGTGGATACAGCCGTTCCAAGTTCACGCTGCAACGTGAACGCAGCCGTTATTTTTTTTTTCTACGGGACGAAACACTGAGAAGTATTCACAAACTCATAAATCGTCGGCGGTGAATTTTCCGTATCCTGTGATTTAACGAGTTAATATGGTTAGTAGTCTGAGTGAATTGCAGGAAAATAGACATAATGTTGGCGAATCATTTTTGAATAATAAATTACTGTTAAGAAGTTGGAGCTCTTATATGACATTGTAATAATTAAATCTTCATTAAACAAAAAGTGCAGAAATTAATTCGCGTAAACCATCGCGAAGTAAATTTTCAACTGTCCGATATTACTTTGAAACTAATCAAGCATATGACCAAGTTCGTTGCGAAGCTTAAGAAATTTTGTAATTACTTACCAAAATGAAGAACTTAAGCTACAATACTAAAGATAGGAAACTCATCAAGGACGACAATGGGATCGATCAGAGGCTGGAACGAGTGAAGTTTGAAAATAGAATTTTATTAGCTACGTAGCAAAATACCTATTTACTTAAATATTTGGCTTCACACGATTACCAGGCTAAGTTCGTTTATATTAATATACAATATGTAAAGTGTGCCATATTGGATATGGGCAGTGTCCGTGGTAGTACGATAAACTTAATTCTCATACGACATTAACGAGATATAAATATCTATATAATATTTATATATTATTTTACATGCTAAAAGATAGTACGCTAGGCACTTGGCGTTTCAATGATTATAGATTTAAAAAAGAAGACTTACGGCGTATGACGGAAGCGCTCGCGGGAAATTCGAAAGCCGGACGAGTGAGAACAAGGGAGAGGGGGGGGGGGTGGGGCGATAGATGAAGGTAGGCAACGAGGGGGAACGGAAGAACGCGAATTAGGGGAGACAGGGGCGGAAATAACGTGGACAAAATACAACGCAGTGAAACCGGGGAACGCGGAGGAACGGGGGGGGGGGGGGGGGGGAAGAAGAAATTCCGTCGGTCTCTTCGTTTCGACGTCACCGACGGTGGCCGTTCCTCCGCTCTGTCGCGAGACTTTCATCTGCTCTAGTTTATCGGGTAGTAAACATTTTTCTTGTCGAGTAAAAATACAACGAAGTTGAGAGTGAAGTAAACCATGGTTAAGGGGGGAGGAGAGGGGGGCATAAAACGGTGGCGCGTCCGTGGGTCTACGTGTTCTTTATACACACTTGGCAGCGACTTATTCGGGCCCTGAGGTTGCCCGCCTTCAGGGTCTGTTTCTCGGGCCTTTGGAACTGTTGCCTGTCCTCGATGGTGGCCATCCAAAAGCTGAACTCGTTCGCGTAGTAATGGCAGTGTCCTTTAGCGCCGTTGCACTCGATGAACGGCGTCGCTCTGAAGTCCTCCAGGCAGGAACCGGTGCTGGACAGGGATTGTCCACCGCCCTGGGAGCCGGCACCCGTGTGCTGCAACGATAACGATGAAAATTAAGGGTTTTAGTCGTGAAGAGGGCGTTAGAAAATAGGGGACCCTCGAATGCTCCGTGTACGCGAGGAAACGCCACGTTTTCAGCGTGTATTTATTTAACGACGCCCTGGTAAGACTGTGGAACAAAGCATTCCAAAGTTTCCACCTTCTTTCGCTACAATTCTTCCGAAGAATTGAAGTGGTAGAAAAATAAAGGTTGCGCAACATTGTTCCAGAAGTATGGTTCAGGTGTTCGTAACTAGACAATCACAGGTAAATTGCTGCGAGGTGCACGACTTTAAGGGGGGAACCTGGTGTAGCGGGTCGAAGAAATCGAATTTTTTGTTGTTGCATAAATCAATAGTTAAACATCACGATAATATGCTCCCAAAGCCGCAAAACGAAATTCGAAAAATTAAAGCGGATATAGGGTGGATGTACCAGTAACTGAACACGCACCAGTGAATGGACATTTTTTACTAAAACGAGTAAAATAAGTTATTAAAATAAGCAACTGATTAATTAGAGACCTCTTCTAATTTCTAGCTTCACATCCAAACAATTTTTGCAACACGTGGAATCAATCGCGCTGCAAACATAATTTTATAAAAGTGTTCATTCATTAGCCTTAAGTGTTCATTTATTGGTGCGTTTACCCTAGCCGGTTTTGCTACGAAGCGCCAGGTTACCAGAAAACTTGAAACGCGTTTTTCTTGAAACGACGGTTTCACAATTTGCGGGCAATGTAACTCCAAAAATATTCAACTAATCGACTTGGCCTTGTGCACGGATATTTGTGAACATTTTCTTCACAGATCTAAGCGATGGGTATAATGATATTGTTTAAATAAATAACTTTTTTTTAACACATTTTAAGGCAAAATTTCGTTGGAAAGAGGGACCTTTTTTCAAGAGGCCGTCATTTGTTCAATTTTGCATCTTTTAAGAAATAAATTGATACGATTCATCCGTACACTCATAAACTAATCGAAAATTGTTCGATTTTTGGGTTCAGATGAAACCAAAAGACATTACGTTGCCCGCAGTGGACCAATTGCGTCGCCAACGGACTGGGCATAAGCCTTTATAACTTTGTTATTTGTTGCTCTTTTTTAATAAATTTTTTTTATCTGTCTTAACCTGTTAATACAATATCCCGAAAGTTTCAGAAAGATCGATTAAGGGGGTAGTGGACTATTTCAGCTTCAGAAAATCAATTACTTTTTTTTTACTGATTTTGAAAGTCTTATCCTTTATGAAAATTTTAAACAAAATCATTGTCGAAGTTATAGCAGCGAATGTAATTGAGTGCACCGTCGAATAACGGCCTCGCAGAGCGGTATTGGCATAGGGCACCTTACTTTACAGCCGGTTTTCTCGAAACACCATTTTCAGAAACGGTGTACATCACAACTCTTAAACCAGTGAATATTTTCACTTAAAATTTTAACTGGAGCTGTAGAATTCCATTCTCTATCGTGTAGAAGTTCCGCATCAACATTGGATGTTTATAAAACATTTTATAATTGATTAAAGACGATTTTTTCCCATAAAAATGTGGGGAAAAAATTGATTCGTGGGTAACTTCTACAATTTTTGTTCAAATTCATCGGCGACTTTCCACACTGTAGATATTTGTGTATAGAATAATCACCTTAAAGCAAGTACAGGACTATCTTCAACGATTAATAACTTCGATAATTTTATACATTCCAACGATTTTCTTTTTTGTAAATACTCGCAATCGTGTCCACAATAGATTGCCAAAAGCACGACTATAACGATTGTTTGGTGTTAAAGTAATTTAGCGTCAAAGAAACTAACCATTTTACGTATCCGTATTAAGTACTGTCTTTAAAAAAAATTCCGGAAAAATGACTCGATTTTCAGCTAGTTACACCAGGTTCCCCCGTTAAGAGCAGGTTGGGCAACAAGTCTCGAACTTTTATTTACAGGCTCCCGTTTCAAATATTCAAAAGAGAAGTTCGTTTTCGTACCATAACAAAGCTGTATCCGATCCAAAGACCGGTCCATCCTCGTGGACAATCAGGAACGTTCAGAGATTGGCTGTGTACGGCTAGCACATTTGCTGGAACTTCGCAAACAACGCATCTGCGGAAAGAGAAGTAAATTTTAATCATTAACACACCCCATGATACGTGTAATATCGGTGAACCACGCAGAACATTTTATTCAGCCACAGCACATTTGAGGCAGTCAGAGCAACAATGGACTAACCCACATTTTTTTTCGAAATTCAATCAGTAGCAATAACGTGTTCCAATAGGCTCTACTAACCATATAAAATAGGAAAAAAAACTTTTAATGTGGATTGGTCCGTTGTTGCTCTGACTGCCTCATTTAATAGAATAGCGCAAATGAGACCTGAAAAGTGAAACTCAAAAATTTAAAAAGCTTTCCCTCATACATTATATAATAAAGACCTCCAAAACGAGAGGATAATGTAACTATAATACTATCTTCCCAGATTCAAAAGTACATCATTCCTTTTCACATATTATTTCAAAACGTCGCCACGTTGCATAAGAGAAAAAACTCCTAGATCTTCTAGATAACCGGCGCGGCGCAAGCATTGCGCGGTATTACGCCGCGTAAAAGATGCAAATGGAGGTATTGACGAGTTCTCAGGAAGGAGACATATTGAAGCAAGTCGAAAAATTTCCATGGTTCTTGGTTGATCGAGGAAAAGGTCGATCGACATCGGCGGAACATACGGAAGGGCTTATCCCTAACAGTGTGAAGTGTAATGATCCGGGCATCAGGCGGCACGAGGTGCCGTAAAAAGTTTGCAAGCCTGAAGAAAGCGTATCGGTACCTGCTCGACGCTCTCTTCTTTTTCTAAATGGAAACGTACCTGGAGATGTATTGTTCTATTGCAGTCTCCTCGATAGGCATCATGGGAATTGGACTGTTGGTCGACAGCCAATAAGAACGGTCGTTGCGGCTGGCATAGTGGCAGACGTTGTTGACGTCGCAGAAGAGGAAGGGCATCGTCGAGAACTTTCTTACGCACGAGCCTGCGGAACCTGTTTCGCGATAATTTATTAGACAAGCGGCCGGATCGGTAGGAAAAAAAAAAAGCAGAAACTGTCGGGACGCGTGTAAGCTTCGAGATCTACTTGTTTTCCCGCTCGTTCCTCGATCTTTTCGTAGAACTACGCTCGTGTATAATCGCGACAATATTAATATTCTCTCAAGGGAGTTGAAAGAGTTTGGCATAGTAAGTACTGTCTCATATAAATTACTTTAATGGTAGTGTATTGATCCGAAATATTGAGTACACGCGAATCTATAGTTGACCCATAAGGTACACCCTATTTTGTATTATAAAAGATGAAATGCAGGTCACTCGGAAAATATTACCACTTTGAGTGCCGTCGGCGTATTTTTGCGTCGGTACGTGCTGAAAGGCATTGAAAGTATTGTCCGAGTGTTTGCGGGGGCGAGTTAAGTAAACTTTCTCGGTAGAAAGGAACGCTGGGAAAAGGCCGGGTCGATTTGAAGGGGCATGTCTCGCGCCACTCAAAGTATTACGAAACTTTAAATAAGAGGGGTCCCAGTCTTTCTATAAAGCTGTATAAATTTCAAATATTGCCTAAACCGTAAACAATTTCTGCATGATTAACGAAAGAAGCTTGCCTAGATCTTGCGAGTGCGCTCTCTCATCGCCATCTGTGTACAGCAAACTGTATCCATCCCACAGCTTAATGTGCCCTGCATCGCACTCAGGCACCGATTCACCCTGACTGTGCCTGACCAACAAAATACCAGTGAGATAATCTGAGGCAACCTCGCACGGTTGTCCTGGCTCTCCCACTAGGCCTGGAACACCCGTGGGTCCTTGCAGACCCGGTATTCCAGGCGCACCCGTGGGTCCTGGTAGACCTGGCAAGCCAGATGGGCCCAGCGGTCCCGGAGGCCCTTCTGCGCCTTTCAGTCCGTTCAAACCTGGGAATCCTGGTGGCCCGGGCATTCCTTTTTCTCCCTGTGGTCCTGGCGGGCCAGAAGGTCCTGCAACAATAGCAAATGTTTGAGTAGACCACTCTCGATATAAAATTTGTCGCACAGCTTTCATGAAGCAACATAGACCATAAAATTTAGTTCTCTTAATTTGTATAATGCAAGCATTGGCGTAACTAGTTAGGGGGTCGGGTGGGCCTGGCCCCCCCCCCCCCAAATGCGGATTGGCCTCCCCAAACGTGAAATGGCCCCTCCCTAGGAAATATCGAAATAAATAAAAAACATTCATCTGTGCATCAACAAATCCTAAATATTTTTTTAGAAAAACACCGCAAATTAAAGCTTGTGTAAATTTTAACTACAGGTATACATGATATGATCTTGCTTTTAATAAATCACAATTTATTTTTTCTGCTGCATTTCTTTCTGTTTTTAAAAATTTTGTTTACATTTCCCGAGAGTAAACAATAAATAATTTTTTATTCCGTTTACTCTTTATTTTAGTGTTAAATAAATATGTAGGTAAATTATTGTTATAAAATGTGTATGTATATAAAAATTTCTACCTATAAAAAAAAGAGAGAACGCGAGAGAGGGAGGGGGGTAGGGCCTGGCCCCTCCCAGACAAAAATCCTAGCTACGCCTATGAATGCAAGACATAAATAAAAGAGTTGTGCTATAGATTCTACATTAACTATACGTAACAGACAAAGCATATCCAGGTTTCATGTAAATTTTTTTTGTTTCGTGTTATTTATTATTTAACCCTCTAGTGCATACGCCTGCCTTAAGGCGGGCACCTGTTTAGTCCAACGGGTTGGGAATTCTCATTTGCCAGCCCAAAAATAGTGCCACAGCGCACATATTGGTCTAAGAAACATGTCAATCTGAGTCTTCAATTTGACAGAAACCTAATTTGAAGTGCATTTTTGAGCTACATACGCTACAAAAATTATTATTATTATTATTTCCTCCAAATTGGTAACTGACATCGGATTCGGTCTTTTCATCCCCAAATGAGAGTAAACTAATTTTTCCAACTGAATTAAAAATCTCTGCACTAGAGGGTTAAATGCAATTGACTTGGAGCATAGCCATACGTACCAGGATATCCACGGTCCCCTTTCGGTCCCATTGGTGGTTCAAGGCAATCCTCACCCTTGTCACCTTTTACACCAACGTAACCAACGGCGCCCATTATTCCCACTGGACCAGGGTGTCCTCTATCACCCTTATCTCCACGAGGCCCAGGAAGCCCATTCACACCATCCCAACCTCTATCACCTTTTTCGCCGGCCACTCCATCCAATCCACTCGGCCCTACACATCCGACAAGACATACATTGAAAAAATAATTCAGAAACGTGCTTTATGATCTTATTTATTCTTACAGATAAATCCTGTTAAAATTGATAGGAACTTTTTCATCACTGTTGACTCAAATTGTAAATCCCAAATATTTGAATGTTAGTAACAAAACTGAATAAAATTTGGGCATTGCATATAATGATCAAATTGATTTTGCTTTTATCAAATATATATAGTATAAAGATAATACAGAAATAATATAATAGTGACCTGGGAATCCTGGTTCTCCTTTATGTCCTGGTAAACCTGCCAGACCTGGTGGTCCCATATCTCCTTTCTCACCGATGTCGCCAGGCAAACCTGGCATTCCTTCGAGACCTGGAGCTCCGTCGCGACCTGGTATACCCGAAAGACCTGCAGGACCCATGTCACCTTTTTCACCATGTGGGCCAACAGGTCCGTAAGGACCCACGTCACCCTTGTGCCCAGGCAAACCAGGCAACCCTTGCTCTCCCTTTTCTCCTGGGCGTCCTGGTGTTCCTTCACGTCCATGCTTTCCTGACAAGCCGGGTAAACCTTTCTCGCCCTTAATAGTCAATCCAGGGACACCTTCTGGTCCTGCTAATCCTTGGTCGCCTGTTAGGACGGATGAGATATATTAAGCTCGGGATTAGGTGTGGGTGCGGGTTAGGTACGAACGTACAGACTGAACACTAAAAATGAGAACCATACCTTTGGGACCCGTATGTCCAGGTGGTCCCGGGTTGCCGACTGGACCTGGCACACCTCTATCACCTTTCTCACCGTCGTATCCAACACGTCCGTCCAAACCACGGTCACCCTTTAGGCCAGGGAAACCGTGTCTTCCAGGGATGCCTGGTTCACCCTTCTCGCCTTTGATGTTAATCGTTGGACCGGGTGGACCGCGGTCACCTTTCTCCCCGGATGCACCAGAAATGCCGGGAAGACCACCAGGACCTTAAGGAAGAAACGTAATATGAACACGCTGTTGCTTCTGCTCTACTTCTTTGCCTGTATTTACGTGGTAAACTGTAGATGAAATAATTAACTTCTTCGTGTATTATACTTTTTGTAAGCTACACTTTTTTTTTATTTTTCAAGGTCGGTCTCACCCGTAGTGGGTGGACGCTCCAACCCCGACATGCGGGTGAGTTCCCTCCAGTTGCAGTGACAACGTTTTTGGTTGAAAATGAAAATAAATATTTGAATTTATACCACACTATAATTTATGTATATTCTAGATTGCTTAGGCTTTGCTGTAATTTCTACAAAACGACAAAAATGTGAACAACAACGATGCTACAATTTCTTTTACAAAACGTGGTCGAACTATCCCGGACTTACAAAATATTTGTGCAACGTGAGTTGTCAATGCGAAACGTTACCCTTGCGAAATGTTTCTCTTCACTCTTACCTAACAGACCGCGATCTCCTTTGGCACCGTTCAGTCCAGGACGTCCTGGGGCTCCCATCTCGCCATCCAAACCAGGGAAACCGGGTGGTCCGGACGGACCACTGTCACCACGTTCGCCAGGTAAACCGTCGATTCCAGGCGTGCCTGGCTCACCTGGTGCACCCACTGGTCCCTATCGTGGTTCACAAAAAGAATAAACAGAATGGTCTCTAAAACGTCGCCCACGCGAGTCTTCAATTACTACGATCAAGCGTACCATATCTCCTTTAAGACCTGGGAATCCTCTTACGCCGGTGTCGCCTTTATGTCCTTGAAGTCCTGGGACGCCATCGCGACCTGGTATACCAGTGTCACCCTTCACGCCGGGGAGCCCATCTCGACCAATACCATCAAGCCCGCGTTCTCCTTTCTCACCATCGACGCCATCTCTTCCCGCGGGACCCGGAGGACCACGGATTCCTGGCATTCCTGGTTCACCTTTCTGACCTTTCTCTGATACCTGACCAGGTTCTCCTTTGCGACCCTGACGAAGTTCAGGAAGATACACATAATTTCTTCACTACGTAGCGATACCTGTACTCCAGGGTGGCTGTTATTTAATCTTGGTAAACAAATTTTCAAGATCTTCTTCGGGACATCCACCAGAATAGTTCCAACGAAATAAAATAATAGAACATAAAAGATGCTCCGTCTCCGGATCTACAATTTGTTTGACATATTTTTTTATGTAAACAATGACTTGGACGATATTATATAAAATCGACTTTGTGAGCTGTTAAATAATTAATTAAATGTTCATGGGCTCAAACTTTACACAGACTATATTCTGGAGGGTACTCCGAAGAAAATTGAACAGTAAAAAATAAGAGCTACCCTACTGTACACTCTTTCAAGTGTTACAGTATAAAAATAAGTGGTTGCTATTAGTATAGAATATTTACCGGGAAACCAGGTTGACCTAGATCACCTTTAAGCCCATCGTACCCGACAGGACCTGGACTGCCAACAGGACCCGGAGGGCCTTCATCTCCTTTGGGTCCAGGTGGTCCTGGGCGTCCAGGCTTTCCATCCATTCCGCCTAATCCAGGGAAGCCAGGATTTCCTTTTTCACCTCGTTCACCCTTCATACCAAGCCCACCTTCTATACCAGCTCTGCCTGGTGCACCGGGTAGACCTCGTCTACCAGGGTATCCTTTTGGACCATCGATACCTAGTACACCGCGATCCCCTTTCGTACCCGGGAGTCCCGGTAAGCCGGGCCTGCCAGAATCGCCTGGCAGCCCTGGTTCACCTATACATAGTAGAGTTTGTGTGAGGCTAAATCTCGAATTAACCAATAGAAAAATCTGACTGAAGACTAATGTTCAAGTTTTTAAACCTTTGTTTCCATCCAAGCCAGGTGTTCCAGCAATACCAGGGGGGCCAGGAGGTCCTATCGGACCAGTGTCTCCCTTTTCACCTGGAGCACCCGGTAGACCGCTTATTCCTGGGAATCCAACATCACCCTTCTCTCCGTTGAATCCTGCTAGACCCGGGTAACCAACAGGCCCATCCTTTCCTGGTGGACCAGGAAGACCCCTTTCGCCTGCTTCACCGGGGGGACCAGTCAAACCACGGCTACCCTTAACGGATATCCCGGGTTCACCCTTGTCTCCTTTTGGAGCTGGAGCGCCTGGATATCCCCTGGCTCCTTCACGACCAGGCTCTCCAGGGAAACCCATAGGTCCCATGTTACCCTTGTCGCCACGAGGGCCTGGTAATCCTCGCGGCCCAACTGGTCCTGGAGCGCCGATCTGTCCTGGACTTCCAGTAGGACCCTGTTTTCATAAAAAAAATTTATTATTTTCTGAACACTGTGGCCAGTATTATAATAACACAGGGTTATATACATACCGAAACGCCTTGCAAACCTTTGTCACCGTTTAACCCATCCCTTCCCTGTGGGCCAGGCGCTCCTTTCTCGCCGGTAAATCCTCTCTCACCTTTGAAGCCCTTGGTTAGATTCAGAGGTGGACATTCACCTATTTATGACACAAATGACGAGCTGCTTAATATTTGCCGGTTTAATGGGTTCGTAGATTCCATTAGTGATCACTTACCGGGTTCCCCTCTTTCTCCATCCAAGCCAGGTTCACCTTTCTCTCCGCGGTAGCCGGGTCGACCTGATTCTCCAGCTTCCCCTTTTACGCTGATACCACTCTCTCCCTTTCGCCCTGGGACACCTGGCCTGCCAGGCGTACCTTCTTGTCCGGGGAAACCTCGATCTCCCTGGAAGTAATAGTTATGAAATTGAAGGAATAGTAATAAATATCATGAGATAGGCGATAAAAAAAGTGTTATCACTTACAGCAGTACCCTTAACCCCTGGGAGACCTTGAACACCAGGCCTACCCGGCTCTCCAGGCGGGCCATGTGGGCCTATTGGGCCCGGTCTACCTATTTCTCCTCGTTCACCTCTGTCACCCTTTTCCACTTTGATACTGTTCACCGAAATTGTCGCCGGTTCACCGCGTTCTCCTTGGGGACCTGGTGAACCAGGAATGCCATCCTTACCCTGTAAATAAAATATAATAGTGTTATTTATTTTTTATTCTTTCTACATTCTATACGTTTTGCATAGGGTAAGTCCGGTATCGTACGACCCCGGGAGAGTCCGGCCAGTGTTGATATTTTAAGACTGACGCAAGAGAGAGTGCTGTGTGTCAGTGACACAAAAGACATTAATGCACTTGTTATTGATCTCGCATTGACCGTTGCCATAAATCCATATTCAAATTATAAGATCGTAAACCGATCTTCAGTTTCAGGGGGCGAAAATTCCATTCTACAAGATAGTGATATGTCGTTAAAAGAGTGGGACGAAAACAAAAGCGTGGGATGCGGAGAAAACTATTTCGAAATCTCGAAAAGCGACAATTGGATTAAATGTGTGCGCTGCAGTCATTGGTTTCATGATACTAGATGCTTCAAGTACGAGAGTGTTTGCGATTTATGTGGAAAATTGAAGAAGAAATAACATATCAATTAATTTCTTCGTGTATTATACTTTTTTAAGCTACACTTTTTGTTATTTTTCAAGATCGATCTCACCCGTAGGGGATGCACGCTCTAACCCCGACATGCGGGTGAGACCGACCAGTTGCAGTGTCAATGCTTTTGGTTGAAAATGAAAATAAATATTTGAAATTATCACACACTATAATTTATGTATACTCTAAATTGCTTGGACTTTGCTATAATTTGCATAAAACGACAAAACCATCGAACTATCCCAGACTTACAATATATACTGCTCGACACTATTTCTTGCCGAATATATGATTCTGTATACACTAATTGAAACATAAATGCCAAAGAAAAGGCATATACACTCTTTCAAAAAATCATGAAAGAAGTTAATGAGACGGAGAAAGCAATTTGAATACACAAAATTTACATACATCTTTGGAAAACTTATAACGGGGGCTAATTTATTGCGACATATTTTTTTGCCGATAAAGTTTGTCACTTTGAATAATCACTTGCTCACTGGTTCTTAAATTTGAAACAATACGCCATCTTCTTCTAACTAATAATTGATCATTTAAAACAATGCCATTTATGTATCAGATGATACACTATTTACTTCACAGGGATTTCGTTGAACTTTTCACGTGACCGATCGACAAAAAATAGTGTCCAGCACTATATCTATTACTTCGTCATTTACCTACTAGTAATACTAAACATTAATTTATGATGTGTTCAATAGAACATTATTAAAAGTTGCACGTATTGAGATTTCAATATGGACACACACACATTGCTAATATGAACCCACAGTTCGATCATATCTATCAGTACTAGTTCGTAAGGTACCTCACAAACATTTAAAAATAGCCAAAGTACTAAAGTTTTTAAATTTACCGGTAGACCCGGTTGTCCAATAGGTCCTGGTAGTCCATCATATCCAGCTTCTCCGGGAAATCCTCGTTCTCCAGGTGGTCCTCGTGGCCCGGGAATACCAGGAGTACCATCCAAACCGCGATCACCTTTAAGTCCCCGTAGTCCCGGCAAACAATCCTGACAGCGTCCGCCTATTTCTCCTTTCTCACCCGGCGCTCCTGAAGCACCCGGAATACCATCCCTTCCGGGAGTACCCGGCTCTCCTGGCAAGCCGGAGTCACCAGGCAATCCTGGAATTCCGTCTAAAGAGTCTCCTGGATATCCACGCGAACCCGCATAACCACGTTCTCCTTTCTGTCCTTTTTCTCCATCTAAACCTGGCGACCCATCCATTCCTTTTGGGCCCTGCATCAATAAGCATTGAACATTGCTCCAGTTTCGATATTAAAAACAACAACAATGGGGTCTTCGTTTATGATTTTCATTAGAGCTTACACTTACCACAATCGATACTCCTTTATCTCCAACTGGGCCTCGTGAACCCGGTGGACCCGGTGGCCCGTCATATCCTCGCAGTCCAGTCGGTCCTGGAAATCCTGTAATACCAGGCTCTCCTTTCCCCCCCTTCTCCCCTGGCAATCCCTCAGGACCAGGGATACCAGGCGACCCAGGCCCACCTACCCCACCTATTGGGCCTCTCGGACCTGGATCTCCTGGGTACCCGTCTGCGCCCCGAGACCCAATGGGACCTGGGAACCCTTGTGGTCCCTTTGGTCCTGGTGGACCTGGTGTGCCCTTGCCGCCCTGAAGATGAAATTGTTTTGTCACTTCGAATCGCAACACGTATTAAAATGCAGAGCACAGTTCGAACAGATTGGAACGAAGAACTAGGGATTGCAATACCGCAATTTTTACCGGTAATTCGAGAAATTATGTATAACAATATAACGCATATATGCGTTTATTAATTCCGCCGACCTCTACTATGTTATCAGTGCAAAAAACTTAAATTACAAATAAAGACGAAAACCAAAGTATCTCATGGAAAACGAACTCTGATTAAAAAGAAAACTGAAAATCTGAATCAAGTCATCAAAAAAAATGGACACATTTTCAAGTAAAAAAATTAGATCGCGATGAGGAAACTAAAGTTTAGACAAATTATAAGTTTTGCGTGCTTATTTGATAAAGAAAATTGATAAATAAAAAATATTTCAATTATGTATGTAAGATAAGATTCTTTTCATTGTTTTCTTCGTGATGATTCATATTAATAGGTATTGTCAATAGTTATACAAATATATCTATTTTGTGTTATATCATTTTATATCTTATGTTCAGAACAATTTCATTTGCATATATTTTTTATAATGCTCGATCAGAGTTCAAGAAAAGTTTTTTGTAATGTTTACTCTTACATTGTACGTAGGGAATTCAATCCCGGTCATTATTTACTATCCCGGGATGGCGGGATTTTTTAAATTCTATCCCGGGATCCCGGAATTAGTCCCGGGATTGGGTAATAAAAAAATTCAGTAATTAAAATGATTTCCTATAGCACAGCACTACATTTTTTACATTGAGCACTGCTTCTGTCTTTACATGTTAAATAATGACTCCATACCGACGACGTGTCAGAATCTTTCTTGTGAACAGTAAAAACACTTTTCTCAGACATTATTAAATACGATAAGAAGAGAACGATAGTAAGAGAGATCTTTGTATCATGCTGGGTTTACAACAACTAACTGCTCGCGGAAGCTCTGATTCGCGCTTTTATACGATTTTAACTAAGCACCTCCGATGATCTCTGAATTCTTATTGGTTCGGAGGTAGTTCAAAAAATTGGAACCGCTTCAGAGATTAAAAGCGCCTACTATGTTGCGACTTGCGGCTCTGCTTATTGTTAGATCTGACACGGCCGCATGCCGCAAAGACACAGTCGAATAAAAGCAGTTTTTTATACGTGGCGGTTTATGGGAGCCTTATCTGATCCGCTTCAGATCCGCTCTGCGCCACGAATATTCGCGTTAGTTTAGGGGAGCCTTTAACACACTAATTGTAAGTCGGTGCGGCGCGTTTCGACCTATAAAGTTTCGACTTTACATGTATCAGACAAATTGTTGCAATTTGCAACTCGAACGATTTCAAAATAGTAGAAAGTGGGAATATCATTGTAAAAATAAATACAATTTAGTTAGTTATATGCGATTCAATATTATTATTTAAATAAATCGTTATTATTATTGTCATTATTATGAAATGACTATGTTGATTTGTTCTGTTTATTCTATTATTTTTATAGTTTTCAGTTGTTCATAAAGTAATTCGCATTTTTAAAAAATCCCGAAAATCTCGGGATTAGTGATATCAAATCCCGGGTTTTTTTAAATCAAAAAAACAGCCGGGATCCCGGGGTCCCGGGATCCCGCATCCCGGGATTGAATTCCCTCATTGTACGTCGTTTAATACCTTTAAAAATGCCGGTTAATTGCCGGTAAACCAGTTTTGATTGAAAATTTTACCGAATTGCCGGTAATTGAAAAAGTCGGTAAATTTGCAATCCCTACAAAGAACAACCAACGATGATCATGCTTCAGAGATATTGCCAAACTATTAACAATGTGCTGGTTCGATTCGATTAAAGCTACTCACTCCGGGTGGACCTGGTGGTCCTCGTATTCCTGGAACACCCATAGGCCCATCTCCACCTGGTTCTCCTTTCAGACCTGGATGACCACTAAGCCCGTCTAATCCATCGTAGCCACGATCACCTTTGCGTCCAGGCGGACCTGGAGGACCAGAGAAACCATCCCTACCCTGTATATGGCAGAAGTTTGTGTCAGTTTGCACTACGTCGCATATTGATTAATTAACGTCTACGGCAAGTTTCGATGACAAATGTACGTACGCGAATACCAGGAGCCCCAGGCAGACCCTTCTCTCCTTTCGCACCAGAACTGCCCGGTATACCGTAATCTCCAGGCGGACCGATATCACCTCTCTGCCCGTCGTGTCCCGTATCACCCTACGTTTGAGACAGAAATTAGCCTACTTGCTTGCTAAGGGTCAGGTGTAATTCGTATCTGTTGACGCACTTTGTCTCCTTTCGCTCCAGCCTCTCCCGGCGGACCTGACACTTTTGGCACCGTTATTAACGGTAATTGAGGGGTTGGTACACCAGGGGGTCCTCCTTCTCCCTTCTGACCCTTGTCACCCTTCAGACCTTCGAATCCCAGACCCATGTTCCCTTTCTCTCCCTTTGGGCCTGATATTCCAGGTACACCCTACATGGCAATTCAATATTTCCGTATCATTTAAAGTCAGAGTACAAACGACAGAGTATGAGTGGCACAAAGTGGATGAGTACAGTGATACAAAGATACTTACGTAAGGCCCACGTTCGCCCTTTGGTCCAGGGTATCCACGACCTCCTTGAGAGCCTGGTGGCCCCGGTGGCCCCCTCACACCGTCAATACCCGGCTCACCTTTCTGACCAACTGGGAACGTTCCAGCGAACCCTGATTGACCTTTGTCTCCTTTGGGACCAGAAGGACCCCTGTAACCACGGGGACCTGGTTCTCCAGGAAGACCGCGAAGGCCAGGTTCGCCCTGCACGATAAAAAGACCTTGAATGTAACCCCGCTTAGAAAATGCAGGGCCTTTCCACACTTTCAGTGGCACGAGGTTGAGAAAAAGTGCCTCTTTAAGTCGACCAGGTCATTCCGAGCGGTCGCTTTTGCCGGGAAAGGTTTGTGCAACGCGTAAATGGCGAACTCCTTGCTTAATTTGCTTTCAGTGCTCGGACAATACTTTCGATGCTTTTCGAAAAACATCAACGTGAAAATAAGCAAAATCGTGCACAAGCCGAATGCGAACCCCTCGGCATGAAAATAAGCCAACACCACTCAACTTGTTAATAATCAGTATTTAACTGAAATGCGATTTACATTTACAACATTCTATAGGAATGATTTAGTACTCAAACACAAACGAAGCTTTCCTTCTCGATTATATAATTTAATAGAATTTTCCAGTATGTAACTCAAGAATTTAAGGCAAAAAGGAAAATGAGGTCCGTCGTTTAATTATTAGTTTCAGTTTCTTTGAACGAATATATCCAACGTTGCTTGGAAATGATGTATCTGTAATATACGTACGTCAGTTCCATTGCAACCGTCTCGACCAGAGAGACCAGGGGATCCTGGTGCGCCTTGGACTCCAGGGACGCCATTTATACCAGGGAATCCAGGCATACCCATTTTTCCCTATTGGAGAACGATGCAGTTAGAACTTTCACATGCAACAATTACATATCTTGGATTGCTTCGCGAATACACGATGGTACATACTCGGTCACCCTTTGGTCCATATGGTCCTTGAGGGCCGGGATCACCTTTCTGTCCTTTTGGGCCCAGCAGACCTTCTGCTCCGGGAAATCCTCTTTGTCCTTTCGGACCCTGCGGTCCGAAGGTACCTGGTGGGCCCTATACGCATATGTTTGCTGGATTAATTGTTTTCCATCACGGTGTTTCATTAATATTTTGTAAGTCGCCCACAAAGACAACTGCGGGGCGAAGGGTGGCAATATTGAAATTGACGTTAAAGAAAACTTTGTAGACGTTTAATTGATCAGAAAGAAAAAAAATGATTCGTTTATTCGTTGAGTAACTAGTGCTAACGAACACGGACTTTGGAAAATTGTAGATGTGTTCAATAAAAGCGAATGTTATTTTTTTAACGATTATTGGTATTTAAATAAAAAATTCTTATGACTATCGACAGGTATAACTGTAATGAAATTAATTGAATTTTCCAGTCAAATTGTAGTCCACTGTGGAAAATATGTAACAATGCAATTCCAGTATTTTAGGTGAAAGAAAGATTAAGGTGTGTACTTGTGTTAGTAAGTTAAATAAGTCAAGATTGGAAAACTATTTATATCTGAACTTTTAAGCTCACAATTTCAGAATTCAGTGGCAATCGAAATCCTGTTTCAGTAACTTTGGTTAATTAGTATTGTCCTTGTGTTCGTTTAAAAACTTACGAATAAAAGGACCAAAAGCTCAGGACAAATTGATGTCTCTGTGAACTCCAAACAATTCAAGACTTTACTGTTAGAAAAGAGGATGAACCACCATATCCCTCAAAAACGAACACATACATGTTACGATTTATCGAGTATTCGCATTTCCACTTTCGGTCCTTTCCTCCTTCGTGATTATACCTTTTCTAAAAAGTCCTTTCTACTTACAACGAAACATCCCCGAAGTGACCATCGCCAATTTTGATGACCATATTAAAGAGGTGAAAGCAGCCTCCAAATTTGGGGGTGAGAAAAATATTTAGTGGAATATTTCAGACAATATTAAAGCTAGAATATCGATTTCAAAACCAAAAGTCTATACTTTTGGACATCAGCTACGTAAATAGCTTTATTTCTCAGACAGTAATTTTTAGGTAATTTTTTCGATACAATATTAATCAATTTTCCTGCACACTTGTGCTTGAAAACTGTATTACCCAAATACAACACGCAAAGAAAGTTATTAAATTTAAAATTTTCTAGCATTTTGCACAAAATGGAGTCCTACGACTTGCACCGTTCTTGCACGGAATCAAAATATTTAAGGCTCAACACAGATTATACACCATAATCTCACTCGTGTCGAGCAGTCATCACCTGCTAAGGTTCGTGACACATCCCCAGCATTATTATTTATTATTTGCCCTGAATACTCACTCTGGAGCCTTTCTCAGCGAAACACTTCGGCACGCAGCAACCGGAGCCTGAGCAACCCTTCGGTGGAGTTTGTCCAGGTATTGGTATAGCTGAATAGCTGCTCGGATAATTGTCCGAGTCTCCAGCAGCCGCGTACCCTCCTTGACCTTGTGTACGTCCACCACGATCAGTTGATCCCCGACCATAAGGATCTACGCGGCCAGAAGCATCCACGGATCCACGATTCTCGCCGTAGCCGGCGCCCTGAGAATCTCTGGAGCTCTGTCCCCCGTCTCTTCCGCCACCACCGGAGTAAGTGTTGTCATTACCTCGAGGTCTTCCGTAAGGATCACTGGCCCCTTGATTATAAGGATCCGGGTAGCCTTGCCCGTGTCCTTGATCGTAGGACCCTCGATTCCCACCCCCTAGGCAGACAGAGATGATTGCTCATGGTATTCAACCGATCGATTATGAAACGATGGAATGAATAGTTAAACCGATGCTTGAAAATGTTTTGGGCAACTGTGAGGAAGTACGTCCGATAATTGATATTAATCGAGGGGGAATAAATATATTTGTTAGATAAAATTATTGTTTGGAATCGGACCTGTAAAAATCGCTTATTTGTAAAAACTGATCTTTATCAAGTTTATACTAAAAAAAGTGAATATTTTTTACTTTCTTTTTAAAATTTTTAATTAAATTGACACTACTAGTGGATACTACTATTTACATAATTGTGAATTATTATTATTAAACGTCTTTTATTGCACAATATAAGCAGAGGACAACAAAGGGAAGGTAAACATCGACAAAAGCATAGGCGAAGTTCAGTTCATAGGCGAGACTGTTTTTCAACTTAACCTAAATCAACAGTTTAAGAAAAACGGTGTAATTGTGGAATATTTATAATTGCTAGGAATACGTAAAATTTGGGCTGTAAAATAAAGAGTGTCTGTGGATTAAAATTAAACGTGCAAAGATAGTTCAGGCCCCATTAATGGGATTAATGGTCGGGAAAATTAAATGCTATATTTGATTATAAGTGATGGGGCACAAATTGCGTCTACAATATTCTGATTATCGATATAAATCAATATAAAGATATTTCACAATGTTCGTAAAGTGTTCAAAGGAATTCTGGCAAAGATTAGAAAAAGTGGGCTCTGAAACTATTTAACATGTTTCAAAATAGAAGAATATATTGCGATGCTTGTTATACATAACAATATGATTGTAGATTTAAGAATTTATCAATAAAAGAACATTTGAATCTAAATGACATTCTCTATCTTATCATGGAAGTGCCATCCCTTCAGTGGCGCAAAGCAAATTTTATACCCATTCGAATTTCAATTTTCTATCGGGCCGTTAAATTTTATGGAATACCATAAACTTGCGCGCGCACATAACTGGTGGTGTTATCGATTAATAGGAAACTATTACACAACACTGCAAAGGCAAAAGATAAACGATCTCATTAATTAGCATGTTGTAGTTGAATCCGTAAATCTCACAGTATTGCGGTAAAGCCGTTGCAGCAAAAAGAAGATGAACGTGTTTCCTTCGCAAAATATTAATGACTGACACCGTAAATATCGCGAGGATCGTTTAGATACTTATAATCGTATATTTGCGGTTATTTAATTTCTGGGTACTTATGTTTCGCCCAATAATTCATTTTACTTTCGTTTATCGACTAATTGTCAAACTTGAATTGATACTATTTCGTTTCGTACAACGAAAGGGACCTTAAATATTTTAGAAGCCTTAATGCGAATGTAATGTAGAAGGAAAATTATTTATTAATCTATTTGGCAGCAACATACTACGTCAAACGAAACAATTCATGAGTCTGTTACATAGTGAGCTAATAATTTAGTGTTACTGTATAGGTGACAGCGAGTGATATAATTTGGAATGGATATTCGATGTAATGTCTCAATTACCATATCCATCTTGAGATCCTCCAGATCGGTGACCATATTCACCGCCATCGTATCTGTTGTTATCATCGTAATTACGACCATCGTCGTAAGGATCCGGGTTCCGCCTGTCAGTTTCCTCAGAACCTGAATAAAAAACAATATTTTTTAAAATAACATAAGTGACAGTTTCTCCAATGAAATGGAGAAGAAACATAATACAATTCTCCAATTAAACAATAACATTCTTATCGTAGTTGTCATAAAATTCTCCTCAAAAAGAATCATCAATTTCTGTCTCTTCCCAAGGAGAAAAAGTTTATTGGACAGAGCAGATAAGAAAGTAGTAAAAAAATATTACCTACGTATCAAGGAAGAAAGAAAAGAACTGATTGCAAGGGGGAATTTTAGAAAAATTCTGTAACTATCTTCAGCTGAAAAAGCTTTACTGGTTCATTTCATTATAAACATTCTAGTTAAATAGAAATAGTGATTTAAGTTAATATATAAGGCGATATGAGATCTTATTTATATATTTTTGAACGAAATTTGTCCAATTAAGCTTCCCGAGAAGCAGCGTAGTTAGTTCATAAAACTCTGCAGAAAGGAACTCGAGAAGGGGTGAATTGAATATTTACTTACCTTCGTTGTTCGAAAGGAAAGGTTTCCATCGTGGGGAAAGATTGTATTCGTCATCGGTACTATTCGGTTTTCCGATGTCACCTCGTCCAAGTGGGACAACCGGCGGAGGATTGACCTGCCATGATGTGTGATTATATTGCTGAAATGAAAAAAAAAACAACATTTAAATTCTCGTATATAGATGTAAGGAAATAAAGGAAAAGCAATAATTATTTTTATTTCTTCGTTGAATACCAAAGTTCATTATACTTTTCGTCCATTCACGAATGGCGATAATAATATTAATATTGAATTACTTACATACACGGTAATAATCCTATTGGAACGAACAGTCGCGTATTACGAAGCTAGACATTTATAAATTATGTTTCCTGATATATAGGGTGTTCCAGGATAAATGTAGGAAGACAATAACATAAGAATGTGGGCTTATAAATTATTCGTTAAAAAGTTAAAACACACGTATGTATAATATGGATTTAAAATTTCAATTTTGTTTAATAAAATTGGAACGTCATAGTTTAATAATGCGAGCAACTTGGAATAATTCGATGATATTTTAGTAATACCACAGAGTTAATAAACTGTATTTATGTATAATTTGAATTATACTCGAAATGAAACGAGATTATTTAAATTTTAAAAATTGTAGGTACCTGTGTCGATTTTGTAACCCACTGTACGTTTGCCTACTCATTCAGTAATCGGTACGAAAATGTAGTTAGAATATATCGACCGAGTTCTAGATCACGGATGAGCGACGTACGAAAGATCTAGACTCTACTTTACCGACTAAGTGCACCTATCGATCATTAACCTAGAGATGAATCCAAAGTGAAATAAAGTCCTTGTAAAATTATATCATGTTATAATTACTGAAGTTAGATGCTTCGTAATTTGTGCGTATAAATTACTTTAAACTTTTTAACCTTGAACCAGTGTATAACAATTTTCATAAGAGAAGAAAGAAAGTGTTCGAATAAAGACATACAACACATTTACCAACAATGCAATAACGGCAATAATTTTTTATTCCCTAAAATACCAAATAATTATACAAAAATTGTGTGACGACATATTAACTCCAAACGAAATGATTAAGCTTAGGATATTACAGAAAACTGGAAACAGAGATCAAATATTCTCTTACAGCTTAAGAATCTATTCCAAAGTACGAAACCTAAATCGTAATAATAAATTTCGCCAAAATGTATTTCAAACAAGCGACAAATAATCGTAGAAAGTTTTGATTCGACTCTTCCTCCTTGTATGAAACAGTAAGCTGCGTTAAAGTATTCGCGTGGAAGGAAAAGAACACACCTAAGCACACATATGTATCAAATGCTTAGATACAGAGATTAAAAGTGTTTTCAGAAGGATCTTCTTACTCCTTAATGCTTCTGAGGTTGCATCAACTGTCGATAAGTTATCAGCTCTAATTCTCTCTGCCAAAACGTGTCTCATCTTTAACCCGCGAAATATTGATAATTTGCCTTCTTCGTATTAAATATTGCATAACTGTAATACAATGTGCAGAAGACTAGGAAGGTTTTATTCTGCTAAATTCATTAAATAATAACGTTGATGGAATATATTAACTAATTACCTAATTAGGTAATCAAGCAACGTGCTATTGCCATTTCATAATTTATTAACGAACGGTCTGTGGATTTATGATAAATTGCTTAATACTTGGTTTTAGTACATATGTATTTTATTGCGATTACTTCGCAGCTTATGAATCGATTGTTTTAATTATTACCTTGAATCGTGAGAAAATTATGGAAAAGAAGTAGTTTGATCATTGCCGTAATTCTTTGGGAATACATTGCAGCAAGATTTAAGATACGTGCATCGCGTGGCATTCCAAATTTATAACAAATTCTGAATCTGGTATCATATTTCAAATTTATTTTTGCTTCTTGTTAGAATACTCGTTAAAAACAATTCCGATTGTTCTTTCGTTCTCCCTCCTCCTCGCAAAACTGTTCAGCGCACGGCAGCCTTCAACCCCATTCATTTACGTTAGTTCATTTACGATAGTTACATCATCTAAAAAAGCTGTCTTTGCTAACAGTCTTCAGTGTCACATTACGAAGGAAGAACGTCACTCTGTACCACCTACTCAAAATCTGATGAGAGAGAGAGAGAGAGAGAGAGCAATCCGTAAACGAAAGTGAGACATTTCCTAACCTTTCATCAATTAGTAATATCATTAGCACTTAGCATAATATTAGCACTTATGATGAACAATCTAAAATTATATAACCATACTGTCAAGAAAGGAAGATTCAAAGATAAAAAATGGTAAATGACTGCAAAAAAAACAATTCTCTGGATCGAGCATAAAAGAAATTTAATATCGCTGTGGTACAAGATTGTGATATAGAAATTGTACTATATAGCCACTATATAAGACTACTGCTATAGAACACTTTAAGGTCCACAGTGTTGAAAAATGGCCCTTTGTGTGGATCAGGTAGAAAATTTTGACCAAATCCAACTGCAAACTAGATTTCTTTTCAAAGTAAACATTCGAGGAGCCTCGGACAATATTTTCGATGCTTCCCCGGAAATATCGACGTGAAAACACGCCAGGGATCTGCACAGGTTGCAAATCCTTCGGCGTGAAAACACGCCGACGCCAGTCATTAGTGTATGCCTTGAAATTCCTTGCGGCTCGAAACTCCCGCGACATCTCGAATGCATCACTAAAATACCACCCCCCAATAAATTTATCGAATCTTGTAAATTCGTCGAACCCTGCCGGTTGGAATCTCATCGGATCCGCAGGCCAATTGCTACCTCCATCTTCTGGACTAGCCCTTACCCCACGTCCGGCGGGCATAATACACAGATTGGCTCGATTCAGCGCGATGCGTCATCCTGTTCGCGGAAAGTCATTGTCTTGCCCTCGTTTTCACGTTTTATCCTTTTTACGTTTCGGAATGGCACGCACTGACAGGAAGCGCGGGGAGATAACCGGCTGGTTATCGTTTCGAAATGATGCACCGTACCCTGCTTCTCTCTGATTCCCTTCTGCCCTTCGTTTCCGTAGACCTCTAACACACCAGCGATACGAATGGGCCGCACTTTTTCCCCGAAAACACTGAATGGACGTTGAAACGAGGTTTATCGAGCTGTACCACAATGGTGTCACGCCCACCTGATCTGGAATCTAAAAGTCTAACGAACCTCCGAGAAGGAAAGATGTGTGTGAAGAAATCGAACAGCCTCGTGAAGATACTTACGTTTCAATTTGTATTTTTCGTGAGCTTGATATTTAGACACAAGAATATTGAATATTACCGACTATGGATATAATAAATCTTTGAAAATGTTATATGTATATAAAATTGGTAATAACAGAAGGTAATTGAAAGCTTTGAAATACTTCGTATTTTTATATATGGTGTCTTTGTGTAACCGAAATGTGCTGAATTATTGACATCGAAGGTATTTAATCGCACGCTTGTACGTCGACGTTTAATTAGTCTTCCATTGTGCGGCGCAAATTGAGTATCAATGAGAGTTTTAATTACACTCTGGCTTGTAATTTATTTTCGAATGAGAAGCGTAGATTTATAGCGCTGGCCGTATCTGGGATGTAACGTTTCAGTAATGAATTGTTTAGCACCACTCGATGGATCTTAGACGCTTCTTATCAATCGATATTAATAAGCCGAGCATGTGTGTTGCAATTTTCCATTGATTATTCCTAGATACTCGCGGGTCACTCGATTCGCTCGAGTTTTCACCGTGAATTACACGAAACTCGCTGATAATACGATAATTCGCGGCGACCTCGCAGCTTATTGAACGCGACACAGATTTACTGACATCACTGCTGAAAATATGTACGAGATTACACTTCCTTCATTCAGTGCAGCAGCAACAAGGTTTTCATGCGGACGTTTCTAATCGTCCGTAAAAACGACGAAAATGATTCTTTACGTCTCACGGGTTTGACTTTGCATCTTCCTTCTCGAATGAACATCGAGCCTCGGCGAGGAAAGCCGCGGGAGATTTGTAATGTATGAATAACAAGAAATATTAAATGAAGAAAATGCAATGATAATTTCAGTCACGTTTTATCATCTCGACTAAACTCATAATTATAAATTAAAATCAAATATGGTGTGTCTGCACATTAATGAGGAGGACCAAATTATGTTTATATTAATTATTACATATTGATCGAACAAATGCAATCAATTAATGCATATCATATATGTGTTTCAATGAAAATTTTGACAAATTGTACTTGCTTTAGGTCAAAGTTTCTTTATTTTTTATTTTTTAGGGTACAAAGTAAAAAATATCTACTGTTGTCTTTTGTAAATAATTATGGGGCTTCAATTCTATAAATGTTATATTAAAGTTTCTAGGGTAAAAGAACGGCTATGAATACAAAATCAGCGTGGTGCGGTTATCGCTCGATAATGCGCTTATTTCCAAACAGTGAATCAAGGGTATTATGGAGTTACTTTAGCGCGTCATTTACGTTTGGATCTTCAAACCATTAAATTTATTCCATCACATTATGTGGCACCCAGGCACGCCTGTTATTTAAACAAAAAGGGACGCGATGCAATTCTCAATTGCGAGTCCATATCACTGTATTTGCTTCGATTGCTGATTAAAAAATCGCTTCGATACAGATTTGCTACATCGAATCAAGGAGCTGAATGTAAACGAGAAACTCCAACGTTTGTTAGCTTCAGAAGAACGAGAATATTCATTTTCAGTCGGTACAATCCGTATTTAATCGCGTCTGCTCTGAAGAACTATCCAACAAAGCATGATTTTTTGTGTTGCCAGGAAAATGCAGGGGCAGCCCGTGCTAATTAAACTAGCAATTACGAGTTACGTGGAATGAAGCTTTCAGCCCCGATTCCATTATTTTCAAAGACAAAGTAGATGTTTAATTTGTTCACCCTTCATGACCTATATTCTTACACGCCGCTGGAGACTGAACTACTGTAGCTTCTCAAAGAAACAGAGGAACATGTACATTTTAATCCTGTCAAACGTAATGCTCTACTGCTTAAATTACCAAACAACTATGTCTGGATCTTTTTAGAGCACTATACTACTCATCAGATTTTCTGTTGAAATTGTCTCGATGAAACTATTCTAAACCAAATCCTATCACTGTAATAGTTCTCGACTTAAAGCGAGGTGCCGGTCTAAAAATCGAATTTTTTTATTTCATTTTTCGAATGTTCAAGCTTTTAGGGATACATGTTTAAAAGGGTTTTTTGAAATTCGTAAATTTCCCGAAGTTATAGGCATTTGACTAGCGGCAAATGCATGAGTAACACCCAGCCACTCGCGTAAAACTTTAAACGCGCTTTTTTTCGAAACAGTGTTCTCAAAATCGGTGGAACCTGTATCTCCAAAAGTTATTATTCGTTTCGACTGAAACTTTTTTATTTTGAAGAATATACTTCTGACTTGTGGACCAACTAGTAAAATTTAAAAAAAAAGAAAACATAGGGAAAAAATGATTTCAAACTTCAAGTGTCGTTATTTTCTCAAAAAATTGTGATTCTTTGTAATTTTTTCTGGTCAGTCCACGAGCGAGTTACACGCCCTTTACCTAATAATCTGGCATTGTTTTTTATTTCAGAACAATGGTTTATGGCATTTGACGACTCCCCAGTGCCGTCTGCAGTGATTAATTATAAGCCAAAAAATTATTTCTATAGTTTAAGACACCCTTATTACATTGCAAAAAGCCCCATTAAATTATATGTAGTAATTTTCCTATTTTGCAACAGCCCCTTAATAGAACTAAGATTTCTACCATTCGAAATTGACAATATGCATTCGCAAATGCCCTCTAATTTTACTCAAGTAACTCATTTCACTTCTCCTGTTTTAGACAGCAATAAATTATTTTATGTCACGTGTATATTACTTTCAAACAAACTTCTGTGCAAGTCTTTAGATTTCCCATCAATACTTCATTAACTATATATTTACATCTTTAAAGCAAACTTACATAAGTCTACCACCGACATCTATCAGATTTCTTAATCATTCATTGATCCTCGATGACACAAATATGACTTCTATGCATATATTTAGCTATCGGTAAACACGAAGTATAATTCCCAGACTTCTAATTATGTTAAGCCCGCGTGATGGACTTCGACGAGTCTAACGCAGCATCTCCAATGTCCAACAGCGGAATTACGCAGACATATCGCGTACTAAACGGACAGTCCCCATTGTTCCCGGTTGAAAATTGTAGAATTGTCCCCGTATCGCATCCTTCCATATCTACATCGACTAAGAAGCCCGGTCCACGCGCGTCGCTCAACGACGACAGTAATTTCGTTCAACGAAGCTGGCAACGAAAGCCTAATTTTCTTATTTCAGATAGGGGGATATCTCTTTTCGTGACGGTTCAAGAATTGTCCCTTTTATCGCGTATCTCGGCCGCCTTCGTAAATCCTCGATTACGTAACCAGTCACCGCGGAACGTTTCGGATCTCAGGGCCGATTCTACTGCCTTTTCCTTCTCGCCTGCCCTCGACCTTCTTCTTCTTCTTCCTCCTCGTCATCTCTTCTTCCTCGTCCTCTTCGTTTTCCTTTCCCCATTCGTTATATTATTCTTCTTTTTCTTACTGCTCCTCGCCGGTCTCTCCACTGTGGTTCGTCCGGCACATTGGTCCCGCGTGCGTTTTAACGAGGGACGTTAACTTGGACGTGGACCGTAGGACCAGTAATTCGTTGTCCAGCAATTTTTATAAACCTGACGCTCGGGTGCTCGCAAACGGTTCGAACGCGTCTGACGAAAAAATGTAAATAGGCACTACACGTGGAGAGACGCGTGACGTTTTGACGCGACGAAGAGGACGACTCGCAATTTCAGCGTGGAATGGCAGCATTAGTCGCGTTGCGCAAAATGATTTATGAATGAAAGTGTCTTTTTAGTTCCTGGTTTTTTCTTCGTTTTCTCTGTTTCTTTCTGGATGTATGGTAATGCCATTGCTGGTAATGGTAATCATATGTTGCTGGTAACCGTTGTCGATATGTAACGTTATATGAATGTTACGTTACGAAGAAAGGTAGTTGGTAACGTAGTTTAGATTTGAATGTCGTTGAGGAAGTTTTGGTGTTTTGATTTAAGTGAGTAGATTTACGTGTGTGATTATTTGTTTTGTTGACAGAGTGCTCGAGGTTGTGTAGATGAGTTTCAAAAATTGGTGAAGCATTCTTTGAAGATTGATGATCAGGAAATACATGGAAATAACTTCTATTAGTTCGATATATGAATGGAAATTTTCAGAGTTTGATAAAAAGTGAATGACTACAATTAGATAATGTCATTTAATGACTTAAAAGGGCTTCTTTAATATGGTCTATCATCTATTTAAGTACAAACAGAGCCAGATATGTTCTGCGATAACAAAGAGAAATAAAATAATGTTAATTAGTTTATATAAAAAAAATAATCACAAAAAGTTGTTTTCAAGATATTGAGAAAAATTTGTTCGTTATCTAGAACTGAAAAGGTCTAGTTCCTATCACTTAGATATGCAATTGAAGATATACATACAAGTGTTGTGAGATCAATGAAAAATATGAACCATTTGAAAAAGCTGTACACATATATAATTTCAGTTAAAGACACAAATTCAAATAAAAGAATTAAATGTTAATCAGAATATTACGTTTTATTTATTTTCAAAGAAGCCCTAACATTAACTGCCAAAACAAGGACATCATAATTCAGCTGTGGGAAAACTAAATTTCTGAAACTCCATCAAACTTTATATAATCCCCTACCCCTACACTTTTTTCTCCAATGGCAATTTTCCTTTAAAAAAAAGTCTATTCAAGCTAAATTCTTAAATGAAATAAATTAAAGCAGCAAATGCTCCTCAAAAGTTGAAGAAGTAATCTTTCCAGAAATAAATTTTCTTGCTTCCAATTTACTTTACTTTACTACGATTTAATTCACACATCTTTTTCCAAACATTTTCCGTATAAATATCTCTACACATGCATCTCTAAACAATTAATAAATGTTAATATTTTATGAAAATAGTCAATATTATTCTATGGAATATGGATTTGATAAAATGATCCTGAGTCGTTCCTATTAAGGTATCATGTCTAACGTCATGTCAGTATCCATTTACTTTCTTCCTATTAATCTCCTATCGACAACCACTGTATCATTTTAAATTACGGTCTGATTACATTGCGGGCGTTATAATCTCACAATTTATCTTCCCCAGTTATGTCTTCTTTAGATGCGCTCTTCGTGCAATTGGCCACGCGACGTTCATCATTAATCCCACTGCTCTGCAAACTCGTTCCACTGACTTAACACTTTCGCTGTGATACAACTCACTCACTCCCGTCTCACGATTAAATATTTTGCGACTCACTCGTCGTCGAGCACTCATTCAAATTCCAAAGCCCATAACACGGGCACCTTGTGCGAATCGAATTTCAGAAATCAAGTATCCTGTCATTAAAAAAATTTGCCACTTCATTACTCCATGTTCTGTATCAGTGGAGCATCCAAACGACTGACAAATATGTGCATGCATTTCGAGTATCATTCTGTGCCATCGCACATCACGATTTGAACATTACGAACTGAGGCCTCGAGCGAACTGTATGAATATGTACTTTCCATTTGGCGAATTTACTGAAGGAACTTGCTAATCACTGCGAGGGACCCAAACTATTCGAGTAAGAGAAAATGGAGGTGATACATGTATGCATAGGTATGTTCCATAGATATGTCTCCAAATTCGATTTAGGATGCGAGTATTAATAATGGGGGATCGAGAACTGATAAGCACGTAGCATCAACGTTTGGTATTCTATTAATTCCTCATTAACCAAGGCAAGCGTTATTTCTATATCCGTTGTTTACTTACAATCTGAGAAATTTTTAAAGTGAATGTAGAATTTAAATACGAACGATTGTGAATTGAGAACTAATAAAGGTTTATCATATCCCGAACATTCCTTAAATTTCGAATCCGCGATGAGATTTAACATGAGTCTACATAACAACAAATCTCACCTACAAGTAAATATAAATAATGCAAATAATCGCGAGAGCTGAATTTTTTTAAAATACATCGTGAAACTTGTCTCATTGGAGTGTAGTGTCTTGAAACTTCTGACGAAATAATTAAAAAATATTAAAACAATGACAAAATTATCTCGCGAGATTAAAGTCTCATGTGAGTTAGTAATTCCCCTTTAACCAAAACAAATGCTATTTCTATGCCAACTGTTTACTTACGATTCCCACAAATTCTTAGTTGCAATTTAGGAGCGTACGGGAGTCAAAGGAACCAGATCGCTTTCCGGTGTGCAGGTCACGTAGAGACGAACGTAGCCGCGCTAAGAACGGCGATTAAGCTCGCCAGACGATGGCAATCAAGACGGAGTCAATTCCGAACTATTTTCAATAGTGACTAAGCTGGCTCGCGTGCCTGTACGCGCAAGTACAGCGTGTACGTAGCGTAATAAAATTACAGTGCGCGCTGTTACGACGCGACGCCCCGTAGGCGGACTGGTCGGCTAACAGACGACTGCCCTATTTCGGATTTAACACCTTCCCGTTGTTCACCAGCGGCAAATCCGCTGGAACTCGCGGGCCTGTTATCGCGTCCACGATTGATCCTCGCGTTATCGATGCCCTCGGTGTGCACGCCGCGTAAATATGCTCGTCGAGAGGGAAGAATGACGGCGCACGTGGATCTGCTGACTTTTCGGAGCAAACGATCAAAATTCGAGTGGGGTTCTTCGACGGGGGCAATCTGTTGAAGCAATTTGAAGAACAATTTATCAAAACGATCTCTTGGGATGGCGCACAGTGGGGCAATGTGACGAAAGTTGTATCAAAATCAAAGAACTTTTGATAGAAATGAGATAGAGCGATGATTTTTTTTTTAAATTAAAGCTGAAAGATTGCAGAATAAGGGAAAATTAACGAAATTATGGTAGGAACGTTTTTTAACTTTGAAAATCTGTGTTAAAGTTAAAATATTACAACAAAATTGTGATTTATCCAGTACCATGAACGGTTAGATTTTTTTCTTGACATGCTGCACATCATTTTCTGTACATTTTGTCACGCTGATTTCAAATACGTTCGTAAAATTTGTCTACTACCTCAGGATATTGGAAAAAATCGATTTCAAGTTTAACACAGATTTTCAAAGTTAAAAAACGTTCGTACCATAATTTCGTTAATTTTCCCTTATTCTGCAATCTTTCAGCTTTAATTTAAAAAAAAAATCATCGCCCTATCTCATTTCTATGAAAAGTTCTTTGATTTTGAAACAAACTGCGTCACTTTGCCCCACTGTGTGGCGTGGTCTCATTTTGGAGAACATCCTTTTGGAGTACTTTGTCGAGACTGCGTCTTGAGTTTAAATCCAGAATCGATCCCGAGTGCAACTGTGTGTACATTGTGAAAGCGCAATGTTTTTCTACTTAGCGTGTCAGAGATTACTGCGACTAGAGTGTGGGGGATTGTTATTTATGGCAGAAGAGTCACTCAGAAACTTCTGTAAAATTATAAAGCAATTATAATTAACTAGAGCAGGTTTCAAAGGGTTCGTTTCGACATTGGGATATTCAGGTATTCGATTTTGAATAAGTCCCATCACCCTTCGCCAATATAATTACTAACTAAAATTGCCAATAAAACTAGGCAACCTATAACTTCCAAGTCTTCTCAAACCTACCTCAACCCTACCTACTCGAGCAAACCTTCCAAGCCCCGCCTGTCGCCCCTCACCCCGCCACGAGGTCCCTGAAATTCCAGCAAACCTTCAATTCACCCAGAAACGCTCCGCGTAGCTGTTCAAATCCCCATAGACCCTTTGCCCTAGATTGCCAAAGACGTTCCAAGTCCCACGCCTCGCGACGAACTCCTCGGAACCACGCAGAAATAATAATGCCCCGGATGATCTAATCGCGGCGGCGATCGACACCGTCGCGCTACGCTTGTCGGAAGATTGCCGGCCTTCGGGCAGAGGCTCCTCGCCCTCGCGGGTCCCGTCGACACTTTGCGCGTCCGCGCGATGGCGAAAGGCCGAAACCGCACGCGCCGCAGCGCGCCGCGATCGGAACGCGATCCTTCTCGATTCAGGCAGGCGTTTAGCTCGTAATCGGCGCGATGCAAATACGGATGCACATGCATTGCGTGCCTGTACGCATTCGGGAGGGTGTAATCGCGTGGCCGGTTGGGGTTAGAACGATGATTAAAGAGTCGAGAGAAACGTTGATACGTACCCCACTGACAATCCCGGCCAGGAAGACTGCGGACGCGGCGAATCTGGAAGAAGAAATTAGAGCGGTCATTTTATGATGCAGGGAACTTGCGAGGGACTACGAGTGTGCTTGATAGATCTGAGGTTTACTTTGAAGATTTTAAGGGTGGAGGGGTGGAGTTAGTCACAGGGTTTTGAGGTATGGATGGAGATTCGTGAAAACACTGGGAGGTTTGACAGCTTTGCTTCTGAATTATGGAATATTAAAAGTAAACGCGAGAAAGGGATATTAAAAGTTTTATATATGGTGTTAATGAAAATAAAGCAGCTAAGGGACGTCGCAATGTAGGTTTCAGGAATAATAGAGTAATAGGATACCAATTCGATACTAAAATCCTCTCAGAGTTTGAAAATTTTCCAACCACTCGACCGCGGACAAGAAACGCGAGAAATATTTTCGAAACTCGCGGCACCGAGCGCGCAAAGCAAAGAAACTAGGATCAACCGACAGACGTATCCGATCCGAAGGATAATCGTCCTTGAAATCCACTGACGGTGCCGTCGGAACGCGCGCAGGGGGTTGAAAGTGTCCCCTCCGTCTGTCATGGAAATACTTGCGGCACGTGCACCGAGGGGGAACACGCGCGGAGAGGTCCGGGGGGGAAATAAAGGACCGGCGAAACGAGAGGAGAAATGAAAGGATTGGCCGCGTTGACTGCGGAGAGGCGCACAGGAAGCCGCGGGGCGAGAAGAATAACAACTGGTTCAGTGAAGCGTACAGTAGCCTCGGTCAGGGGGCATCGAGGAAACGTGTCCCGTAGAAAGGATCACTTCCGTGTGACTTTAGTGGAGAACCGAGCGGCGCAGGCTACCACGTTCACCTGGCGCACGTGCCCGCGCAATATAGAGATCATTGACGTAACAACAGGTTGACGAACCAGCAACGCCACCGAGACGGGGGGGCACGGGAGGATAGAGCGAGGGGGATAGGCGCAAGAAGGCTGGATAGAAGAAAGGAGAAGAGAGCAAAAAAAAAAAAATTGAACGGGGGGGAACGAAAGAGCGAAAGGCGAAGGTAGAAAAGCAAGATGAATCGCAGCAACTCACCGCAATCCCAACCGGGTCATTTCGACCTCCCTATTCCGCAGCGGGCCTAGGGAGTCGATGAGAGCACAGGCTAACACGGAGCACCGCACAGACAGGCAGTCACAAAATATCGCGGGGAACCCGGCACCGAGTAGACGTGGTGTGTGAACCGTCCCATCCAGGGAGGGCTCTGAATGAACACTCTGGTGGAGGGAAGGAAGGTGGAGGCGGCGGTCGAGCCACGCCAGCTAGAATTCCTCCGCCGAAAGGATCGGGAGAGAGGCTCCTCTTGCACGGTACACCGCGAGAGACCCGTGACTCTCTCGCACTCTTCGTCCTGCCTCCCCTGCTCGCGCTCACCACTAGTCGGCCAGAGAATCGAACTCTCCAGCCAGCCTCCGCCAACTGCGGGGCCAGAAGATACAGCGGGCGGCAGGGCGCGACAAGGAAGGACAGAGGGAGAAGCCCGAAAGCCCCGGAGGAAGGGAGGAAGGGAAGGAAGCCGGCTGGCCGGGGAGAGGGAAGTTAAGAAGAGAAAAGAAGAGGAAGGAAGAAGAAGGAGGGGAAGAGAGAGAGAGAGAGAGAGTGGAGGAGAGGACCGGTGACCAGGTCGAGGCGAGCTCGGCCCGCGCGTCGCACGAGGACTGTTCCGCGGCCTCAGCCGATGTCGATCGCGCGACTCTAGGTCTCCTCCGCTCGCGCGAGCCGACCGATCCAGCGAGCAGAGGGCGAGAGGGGAGTTCCCATCCTACCCGCCACCGTGAACGGGCCTCCGGAGGCGCGCAAGGATACAGACCACGCGAAGAGGAGAAGAGAGAAGAGCGGCGCCTCCTCCGCCGGCGACTTAGGCCTGTCTGCCTGCGTGGAGCGGCGAGCGATCGGGAGGACGGGCCAACCGGGCCGTCTGTCTGGCCCTTCGACACGCGCTGCGTCGAGAGGCTGGCCGACCAGCCGCCGCATCGTTTCCTACGGCCACGGCACCGGCACCGAGCTAGACACCGAGCGACGAGCGCACCGTTCCAACCGGCACCAGACCGTTCGGCGTCCGCTGTATTAAGGGCTGCCGCACGCGGCCCGAGGTGGAGCGCAGGTAAACCAGGGTTCAAGAGAGAAGGAACTGGGAGCAGAAGGAGAAGGAGGAGACTGGAGGAGGAGGAGAAGCGACACAGCACGATGCGGCCTAGGGCCGCGAGAACGTCAACCACCGCAGCCAGCGGGCTACGTCCGTTCCCGGTCGTCCTGCGAGTCACCTGCGTCCTTGCCCTACTGGTCGTCACGTGGATACCGGTCACCGACGCTGTGGTGAGTGACTCCTTGCAATGTACCAGTCGTAGATGTAAAGGGCCCTTGTGCATGGCGCTGTCGGATCGCGGTTTTAATTGAAACAGTGGACTTGGCACAGTTAATCGTAATGAAAGAGTGCCCCATTTTCCCGCCTGTGTGCTCTCCTGACTCGAAGGTAGATATTCGTAGATATTCAGAATGCGTTCTATCTAATTCAACGCCGCTCTGTCGAAACGTTATTCGTTCCGGTCTATTGCTAACCGATATCTGCGGATGTTCATCCCCCGAGCTTTAATCGCGTGAAGCATTTTTTTCGGTTCGACTGGCAACATGGCCGACAGCCATTTATGTATGGTGAATATGCTCGCGGTATTATGCGATCGTGGCTTAAACTGTCGCGTTATTCAGCCCCGGGGTTACGTAAGAAGTGGGAAAGCAGCGCGCGGGGCAGGGAGGGAGAAAAGTATCCAGCAGAATTATCGCGAATTTTCGCTACGCGAAACGCGGCTGATTAATGCCGGCACGCGAGAAGTTCCCTGAACCAACTCGACGGCACTGTTTCCGGTTGATTGCCGAGACTGCTGTTATCTCCGTCACTCTAAATACCAGATCCCCGATCCAGAGGCTTTGCTGCGCGAGCCGCGGGACCTAGAAATCGATCGTGTGACGGCGGAGGAACGTGGGTAACGGCTTTATTAACGTAGGTGAGGAACAATTTAACGAAAGACGACGCAACGTCCTCGCGCATCTGGAGCGATTCAAGTTGCTTTTAGGAGCGTAAGTCGTGGCTCGTGCTCACTCCGCAGCGCGTGGGAACGCTGGCCACGCACTCGCCGCTGATCCACGATCAATGATCCGCGATCTTATCGCGAGCCATTCTGCGGCAGCAACTTGGAAACGTCCTGTTCGCAACTGGTAGAAATATAATTTTGGGGACAATCGTGAATTTACTGCTCTACCAACGGAAATGTTTTATGGCGACAGCTTTTCACTCGCTTTTTTCTTACTCAGTTTTTGTTGGAAGGAACACGTGTACGTGTCATCATGGTAACTTTGATTTGGAGAACAAGCTTCAATTCTTGGAAGAAATTCTTCTGAATAAAGTAATATAGCTTTGTCAGGTTATAGTGCATTGGTATAATATTTAATTCTTCTTTTTTTAATATACAGTTTTGGGGATTTTAATATTTCGTGATTACGCAATAGTGGGTAACCTTGAAAGCATTAAGGGGTTAGGACACAGAAAGAGAGAAAGAAAGCAGACGATTTTTAGACGACGATAATAAGAAAAGTAAACAATCGATTAATATAAGGTTTTGTGTTTTATATTATGAACTATAAGAAAACCATGTAATATTTACAAAATAGCATTTGTACGCCGGGCAATGTCTACATTTAAAATCTCCTTTTTTCCGGATGACCAACTGGTGGGCCGGATTCCAGGAAATCGGGTAAACTGTAACAAAAACCCAAATAATGTCATAAACTGTAATATATTTCCTAGGCATTGACGATCCAAAATTTAAATTTTTTTAATTATTGCACAAAATATAGACAGAAAGATTGACACACTTCTGTCAAAATTTGATCATTATTTTTCAAATATCGGCCATTTTGTCAATTTTTGCAGAAATTGAAATGTTGGATCGTCAGTGCCTAGGAAATATATTATAAATATATTTCTAGTTTAGGAAATATATTATAAATATATTTCTAGTTTAGGAAATATATTAGAAATATATTTCTAGTTTAGGAAATATATTAGAAATATATATTAGAAATATATTTCTAGTTTAGGAAATATATTATAAATATATTTCTAGTTTAGGAAATATATTATATATTATAGTTTATGACATTTTTTAGGTTTTTGTTACAGTACATCCGATTTCGCATATAATATTTTGTAAATATTATATGTTTTTCTTATAGTTCATAATATAGTGAACTAAAACACAAAACCTTATATTAATTGATTGTTTACTTTTCTTATTATCGCCGTCTAAAAATCGTCTGCTTTCTTGGACCGTTACTGTGTCCTAACCCCTTAAGGCATGTAATTATTTAAGGTGTAGTTCGATTAATTTATGAATATATGTTGATAAATATATAACGAAGTGCTTACTCAAATTTGACAATTACATATTTCAAAATATCTACGAAAATTTAAGTTGTCTCGAACCTCTGTTTACATATTATGGTATCAAATAATTTCCACAATTCTATTTTTTCTAACTCCCATCTCATGTTTATTAAGCATAAATTGACTTCAGAAGGAAATTGAGGTTTGAAGTACATTAAGTTATCTTTACAAGCAAAAAGCTGAATATTGCTCCAAAAGACTAAATGGCTTGAAATACGATACTACGTTTTAGTGTTGACATAAAACATTTAAGTTCCGTTGAATGGCATTCAGCGAGCACACTCAGTGCCGTACGCCGCAGTTAATTCTCAACCGCCCTTGGAATATGGGTCGTATTATCTTTGCGTGCTCGGCTTCGAACTGTTTGCTGAGAAGTTACTTTATCAATCTGTATAATTCTTCCGGAAATTTATTCCCGTAATCCGAGAGCATCGTGCAGATTTCCTCGATTAAAATACACTAGGAAAATTCATTCCTACATTTGCAATAAAAGACATTCTTGTGAGTATATTGACTTCACACACATATTTGACATATTTCAAAATTCCAAATTCTTGCCTCCAAGTTTTTGTTGTAAAATTCTTTGTCTATATGAAATTCGTTTACTTCACTTAATTGCGATTCTTTTGAGAGAAAATTAGTTTCATATCATATCAGAAAAAGAGATAACAGTTCGTTGTCGGTCATTGTGGAAAAATGGATGATTTCTTTACTAACAATCGGGTACGTTTATTATTAATTCGATAAATATTTGTGAGAAAATAATTGAAAAAATAAAGATCACGGTGTTTTGAAGAACAGAGAAAGATGTATTATATACACACTTACGGTGAAAACTAACCCCCCCCCCCCCTGGCACAATTCGATACCACGTGTGGTTCGTGTGTGATGTCACAAACCGTTGAAAGCGGAGATTATGAATAATGTACACCGAAGTATTTTTACAATCACTCTGTAATCCACACAACAATGTAACTACTTACGTAACCAATTCGCGTCACGTCGCAGATGAGTATTCGTAAATTGATGATCAAGTCTAATTTCCACATACCTGACATCCTGAATGTATTGGAGCGATGCGAGTGCACTTCTTCAGAAACAAGCACTGTCGTTTTCGAAACGGAAGCTTTTGCACACATTAAGAGAGAGCTCCCTATCTGTTGGACTTAAGATTTTATGAATTTGATAGAAAATCAATACAAATTAGAGCTGTAATTATTTGAATAATTCGAATTATTTCGAATACGAATAATTAGGAGTATTTGAATATTCGGTATGATCTAATTTCGGATTGTACCGAATAGGAATCTGAACACGAAATATTTTTTCACTCTTTATCGTGAAATTCTTTTCATATTGGTCTTTACAATTATTCGTTTTTTAAACGATAAATTTGGAACATTATGAATCTGTGGTAAATTTATAAATTTTGTGATGAATGGTATCAATTCTATTTAAATTTAGAGACCTAATGTATTTAAATATTGAATCGTAATGCTCATTAATAACAATAGTAGCAATTTTATTCTTTGCTTCCTTTTACGGGATTACCTAGTATCATTCATACATTTTATCCTTATCCGTCAGTATGCATTATCTATCTTACTTCACACCCCCCCCCCTTCCGTTCTTATACATCCACATTCACCCTACAATTAGCTTAGTTCTTAACTATTCTATTTACAATTATTTAGAATGTTTTGAAAAGCAAATAATTTTAAAACCTAATATGAAAAAAATTTCGCGATGAAGTATGGAAAAATATTTCATGTTCAGATTCCTATTCGGCACAATCCGAAATTCGATATTCGAATATTCAAATACTTCTAATTATTCGAATCTCAAATTCGAATTCTCTGGTATTAAATATATCAAATATTCAAATACTCACATTATTCGAATATTCGTTATAACTCTAATACAAATGGAGGGTGAGAAACATTGAACTTTTGTAGTTCTCAAGATATAGGTTGGGGTTGAAATGTGTATTTCTACAGTTCATTGACTATCAACACTGGCAATTTAGGAATAGATTAATCGTGTAACTTCTTGCTAAAAACAAGTAGAACACGTAAATCTCAATTGAGACCAAACGCTTCCACTTTGCGTGTAGTATATACGTATTAGTTAGACAAACTTCCGCCCATGTTAGTGGTTACATGTAGTTCTGCAAAGGGGCTCAAAGGTAATTGCACTCTTTATATTTAGGTATCACGTCAGGGCACAATCCCGTGCGTACAGCACTTTGAACAGCACGTGCGTTAATGCAGTTATTAAAAGCTCAAGTACTTACTAGTGGTGCCAGAATGGGTGCTACTGTATAATGAAATCTCGAGTAAGACATACGAAAGTTCTGACCAGGGCCGGCCACAGGGGCTGTACAGTAGGGTGGCCCTTATTTATACGTGTCGAATTTTTTTCTATTTCTTTGCTCTCACCCCCTAGAGCACTTGGTAAAAAAATAGTCCCTGGAAAAGTTTATTGCAATCGTACAACAGGAAAGAGTGCCGACCATCCTTAAAGTCTAGACTTCATCAATTCTTTGGATTTAAAGCATTTCTCAAAAATAGTAAGCCCTATCGAAATTTTCTTCAAATAATATTAAAAGGGCATTGAATTTTCTACAATTACTGTATATATAATTTTTTCGTGCTTCCCACCATCTTTTAGATAATTGAGTTTGAATGTAGAAAGGTCCCCACTACACGCGTGTAGACTATAATTGTAATGAATAATCGTAACTAAATTCGCACGTTGCTCGCGCGACGTGCCACCCTCGGTATCATTCGCATCTTGCTGTCCCGTTGAAGTCACCCGGTAAACAAGCGCGTAGGCGATTTCGACGCCCGAGCGGAGTGCGCATCCTTTGCGAAGCAACATGAAAGGAAAATACTGTTGGTATGGGGTGGACGCCAGTAGAGAGGGATGGGGGGCGAACTAAACGGTGTAGCTAAAAGGATTTACGCACCTTTCCTGCAGCGTTTCGATCGCCGACAATGGCCTGTTATGCTGGCAGTCATTCAGAATCGTGAGAAATCGGTGGGAAGGGAGTCAGGTCACCGTCCACTTTCTCGGTAATTTTGAGAAACGTCTATGTGGACGCGACAATAAAAAAAATATAAATCTCGCCTGTCGTATATTGTGTTCACATAGACGTACATACTATTGTACTTTCGTCGGGAACGTTCGGAGAGCGACATTTTTCCACGGGAAATAAAATTCGCGTTGAATGGTGAGCTGTTTCGCTTTCTGTTACAATTTGTATTGTAGCTACGCATTGTTGGGGGCGAGGAAATATTTTTATACGTAAAAATGAATTCTTTATTAATATATAGACGTAGGTTATTATTCGTATCCATGCTTAATGTTGAAAGTTAAATTTCGCGGTTTTATAGGTATTTGAATTGAACATGGCACACGTGCAATAGCGGCATAAGATGTCTTTCAAACGAAGTGTTATATTTTTACGTGAGATAGTAAGTTTTGCCAGCCATATTTGTTGACGCGCGTAAGTACGGTGGTGTGGTTTGTTGAAAATGATATTGTCGCAGTGGCTTTAATGTAAGGCTACCTTACCTTGACTAATCGGGAAAACTTGCATCGGAGACACGTGAGACAGCTCTGGTTAAACATTCGTTCACGTGGGTCGTTACAAATTATGCGTGAACGATAGGTACTCCGTCATCGCTGCCTTATACGATACAGCAACAAGTAATTCAGTGAAGCCGTTATAATCGTTCTATTATATCGCGATTAGGTATATTTGTATTATCTGCCCCGTGAATCCAGTTTCTTGTCGATGCACAGTATCTCTGACAATATCTCTTCATCCTCCATTTAAATGCTAATGATCAGTCGAATCTGCAGACACTGTTATTCAGTGTTCGTACAAAGGATAAATTTTGATTAGGTATATAGGTACTTATGGAAACATTTGTTTGTACTTTCAAGTATGATACTGTATATTTACAGTAACTGTCTACAAAAATTAAACCTTGACAACTCTTAGGTGGGTATCTTATGTTTTATTCGACAAAGTACAACATTGAGGAATTTTGTTTAAGAATAGGTAATATTCATTAAAGTATGCTAGTGTTATTTAAAGATGAATATTGAAAAGTAAAGGTGATTATTCAAAAAGTTGCATAAAATATATTAAAGTAATTATTATTGAATTCACTAGTCTTCAAGTAGTAGTGAATAGAACAAAATTAGAGTTAGGTATGCGTTGCTCTAGAAAAAATATTGAATGAACGATGGACATTCCCTTTGGACCAGCAATATTACGAAATAATTCACAAACTGTTCCACAATATGTAGGTTGCTGTTGCTCGGTAGGAAGAGTCTGTTCCTGATAACGATAAACTTTTCCTGTTGTTGTCGCGTGGAGACAATCGCCATCCGAGGATGCACCATCCATTTGGTCTTCCTCGTGGCATGAATCAAACCTATATTTAACAAGATAAAAATTTTCGTTCCATTGCTTTCACTCGTATTTACCGAACAGTGCCCTGAGTTGCTGCAATCAAAGGCTGATAATAATTATCACATTGTTTCCAGTGTAAAAATCGGATGTAGTCTCATTAAAAAATTAGACCATCCACTTAATGGTTTTAATATTCCTCGCAAATAACTATTACAGTTTGCAATAATTTTCACATATTTTCTAAAGAGTTTTAAAAATGTTAGACCTTCCCAGAGAAATCCAATAATTTCTTTCAAATCACCACTCAGCAATTGTTCTACTGGGACCGATGAATCGTTATTGTTAATATTACACAGGTATCGCATTTTAAACCCGCAGAAAATAATTTTTTAAATATAGCAATCCTATCAGACTTCCTATAGTATGTTCATAATTATTTAAAACGATTCAAAATTTCAACTAAGACTTCTTCACAAAAAGGAGAAGTCAAAGCATTAAAATCTATTTAACTAAACCAAAGTTTTGAGTAACCAGATGGACGACTCAACATCCAGTTTTCCACTCTCCAAAAACCTGTATATATATATTCCCTTGTTCAACATACAAATCTGTCGGCTAGAACAAACGAACACTGTAGAATCACATACATTAGAATTACTATTAGTAAAAGTCGCTAAATCTTCATGGAACAATGTATCACAGTTTCGCTAAGACCTAGTTACACAGTTTTGGCAGATAGTTCTGTCTCCTGGAATTTCGTCGAATCGCAAGTGGCAGTAAATCATCGACACGGGATTGTAACGACGAACCATTGTTCGCTCCGCCCTCCCAAAAATCTGACAGAAGCGTAATCGACGGATCGAACGAGTCAATCGGGATCGACGGGCGATTTCGATGTGTAAAACGTGTGTCAGCAACGGGATCTATATTTTACACGCGGTCTGGACTGGGAACGACTACGCGCAGCCCACGCTGGTGTTTCGATGTTGTAGGATATTTCACGCGATCCACCCCCGGCATTAACGTTTCCTGTGTTTTCCGAAATGCCCGTAGCCACGGTTTCCTGAATTATGCTCTCACCTGAATTTCACATCGCTAAATACGTAAGCTTGTCCCACCCACGTGGGCAGCGTGGAAGTTGGACAAAAATAGGGAAGAAGTATCCTGTCCTACGATGCTTTGGTTACGGGCGACGCGATACTTTCACCGTCTACCGACCTGAAATACTACATTCGATGCAACACGACTGGAACTAGTTCCCTTCTCTTTTTTTAAAAAGAGAAAAATTCATGGTATACCTAGTTGCAAATTCTCAGCTGCCTTCTGTGACTGAACTGTCGTTAGTTGTCAGTTTATAATTGTTTAACTAGTGGGGTGTAGTCCCGGTGCACGAGTAATGATATAGCAAACGACAACGTGACAACGAGATCTATTTAAACAATTAAACATTGAAATAATTAGATGATCCAATCATAAGACATTTCTACATTTCTACACTTGCTAGGTACTTAATTACAGCTTATTTCTTGGGCATGACTACAAGTTGAGGCTATGAACAGATACAATTTTGAGTTAGTTGAAAATTTAACAGTTTCAACACAGTAATGCGCACTATATCGAAAATTTTACACAAATTGGTAACCAGAAATGGTAAAGTTGTATTTATAGATATTAATATTTACGTATATAATTTAAAATTATCGGCTTGGAAGAATACGACAACATTTAGATAGTGAATCTGCTGTTGGTGGGTTTCTTAAATTGAAATTACCATAATTACAGTGTCCTTCGCAACGCGAAAAGCACTTTCTGTTAGCAGTTGAGAGCACGTTAATAACGTCACTCATAGTAAAGCGCGTTACATGAGTGACATCACGTTTCAGAACTGTTATATGCAAATATGTCATTGACCATCGTTAACCTCTTTATGTTTATGGCTCACCTATACGAACCTTTTCTATTGGACAATGTACGCAGGGCGTTTCTCCATATTCCACATATTATTGAAGTGAGGCACGTTCACTGTGCACCCACAATGATTAACCAGTGTATGTGCTTACAAAGTGATGACACAGTTTACTGTACATATGTCCATAGTGGTTCACGAAAATCAACATATGTATATACATCATGATTATTTCTGATTATTGGAAATATGCTGAAATTGGGAGAGTTTAATAATAAAATTAATTGATTTGGAGAAGAATGAGCTAGTATAATATGTAGTAGATATGTAGGAAGAAATTACAAGTGGCAATTTGAATTTTGAAATTTTGAAATTTTGAAATTTTTCATTAACAGATACTTTAAAGAATTAAAATCGTCGTATAGTTGAGAGCGGAAAATAATTGCTGACCATCGATTCAATCCCGTGTGCACTACGTAATTTTGCACGTGATGTCATACAAATATTTATGCGGTCAGGCACAATACGGTATGTCTATTTACGGTTTGCTGGCTTGTAAATTTGAGAATAGCGCGTAATGGAACGATGTGACATGATACAGAATGTTGATCAGGACACGATGCAGGATCGGTGGGACGTCATCGTTAACTCAAGTGTGAATTATTTAAAAGGAAGCAACGCCTGCCGATGACATTATGATCTGACCTCATTCGTTGCAAATGCAACTCGTGCACACGATCCTCGTTCAACAAAAAATATCAGATTTATAGTAAAATAGTGCGACATTTACAGTTTCAAAAAGTAAAGAAGCGATCTATGTCAAAATTTGTATGGTATAAAAAAGTTGCAATTTATAATTTATGGAAAGGTTATATAGTATTATCGCATATATAATAGTATTTTATTAACCGACTTCAAAAAGAAAGAGGTTTTCAGTTCGAAGTGTTTGTATGTATTATGTTTGTACGCGAATTTTTCCGTAACTACTGGACCGATTTTCGTGAAACTTATTGCATTTAGATTGGCTTCAATCAACTTAGGTCGCGGAGAAAGAATTATCAAAATCGGTTAAGTGGTTTTGAAGTTACACCAAAAATCAGAAATCTGTTTCATTATTATTGAAATCTTCCGTTCCTAGCAAACGGGTTCTTTTTTTACGAGCAGCTCCTTTCGTCGACCTGCCCATATTTTTTAAAATAAATTTAGTTATACAACTTAAATATTAAAATACAAATTAAAACCGGCGTCAAAAAAATAGAAATGCACTGAAAAGTAAATTTTTCCGTATTTAATCTATGACTATCAATTTGTTAAGTCGACACGAGATTTACACAGTGCAAATGAGAAGGCGCTGACTCTAAAAAAATTTAGAGTCATAGATTAAATGAGGAAAAAACTTATTTTTTACTATTTAGTGCATTTTTATTTTTTTCAAGTCGGTTCTAATTTTTTTAAAATTATTAATATGTCGTGTACAAAGAAAGTAGCAATTGGATTTCATAAATAAATTGTTGTATTTGGAGGGAAAGTTTGGTCAGAGGAAGATCTTGTTAAACCACGAAACATATTCCTTGACTAGTTTCTCCTATTTTCGCTTGTTTCGAGGGAAAAATTATAATTCTATATTTTATAATAAGTATGCATAAACTTTATGGTTGTGTACTAATCACATGAGATTGTTCAATTCTTCCAACGAAAAAACGTGAAATACTCGACTCAATGATGGACGCTTCAATTGCGCAACGAGTAGTGCCACGTGACACTTACACATTCTCGTTACTTAATTCTATATTAGAAGAAAACGTTATTACTCGAACAAGTGTTATTTATAAACCCTTTATCTGACATAATTACAAACCACGATATATATTGTGTACGATACAAAACGTAGCCCCCATACGTCGATTGCTTCTTGCAACGGCGCACGATATTAAATACATAGTTTCATAAAGGCTGCGGCATGACATCATACTCTAAAATTGTTTATTAACAAATGCTTCATTTACCGTTACCTCATGTCTTTGGTTACTTAATTGTTTGTTATTCGAGGTCGTTTTTAAGTGATACCGCACGCGTCACAGCACAAATTACAATCGTTTGCTACTGCGCATGATTCGCGCTTATAGATCGTGCTGAAATGTGTAGTTTAATAAAAAACGAAATAGGATGTATATCTGTAAAATTTGCAGCATTTAAAACGAAAATGATTCAAAATATAAAGCAACTTTACAATTCAATAAAACGTAACTTACGTTTCAAGCGGAGTATTTATTAAGGAAAATCGTATGTAAAATTGATTGTTAAATATCAAGGGTCAACGATTTTGCTGGAATATAATATGACACGTAGTGGAGTGATTTGCAGTTGCGCAATGCTGTTTGAATAAGAGTTCAAACAATCGTAATTCTAGGATATTCTTTATCTCTGACAAACAAAATATATCGACTCTTTCTATTGAAAATACGGAAATAAATCGAGTGTAATCCAATATCGTAACAAAGTTACGAGGAGACAGCGCAATGATTTACTGTAAAATTATTCCGTGCTTGGAAATTTTTTTAGAAGGAATAATTTACAATTTGAAACTATTTCCTGTTATTTGAAAGGCTTATCATTTTTGCGTTAATAATATAATACGTGCAAACCAATTATGTACTTTATCGCCTGAGAAGTTTCCAAGTGCCATTAGAAGCTCGGAACTTTGTAACTTCTGCGCTTCCAAACTAAAGAATCCGTAACTTCGTTCGACACTCGTTCACGTTCGACAAGTGTTACCAAGCACCTGCAAAATAACTTCTTCCAATTTTGCTGGAAAAAGCTTGATTTTCCATCAGAGCCACAGAAGACTCTCATTCAAGCTTGCAATTTCAACATTGAACGAACTACAGGGGCGGATTTAACGGGGCAGTTGCCAAGAAAATATGATTTTATATAAATACTATATTTTAGCCCCTGTTTTAGTAAACTACCTCTTCCGTTTGCAGAAAAGGTAGGCTCCTCACAAAGTTTGACACCTGGGCCTATTTCCTTAAGGGGGCATTCCGGTTAGGCGGGTTGAAAAAATCGATTTTTTTTAAACATTTTCGAACGTACGTATCCTCAAGAATGTACTGTTAAATTTTCATGGAAAAATTCCGATTATTTTAGCTTCTACAGAGGCATTTTGTAAATCTTATAAATTTTACTGCTTATTTACCAAGTATTGTCATGGAGTGTAACTTACTTTTAAAATCGAAAACATTTTTCTTGCATTTTGCCCGCCATTTTGCTAATTTTGAAGATAAATCACTAATTATAGTCCGCGCGATAGCGACAGACATAGTGATCAAGAATCTGTTTGGATTTTTGGGTTCAGATAAGTCTAACAGCTGAAATTGCCTTCACGAGCGAGGCATGAATTTTTCAACATGTCATCAAGACCGCTTTTCAAAGTATTTGAAGAGCAATAATTTTATTACTTTTATATTTTTTATTTACTGTATAAATGTAGTTTAATAAACAGAAAAAACTTTTATTCCATTACTATAATTATTTACGTCGCAATAAATTACTGAAAATCGCTAAATTTATCGGCGCGCTAACCGAAATGACCCCTCAAATCTGCCACTGCAAACTACCAAAATCTATTGTCTCCTAAATACTTTATTATTTCTTAAAAGATACAGATACTAATACTCGTTCAAAATAAGTCTCCCTACGTCGAATTAAATACAAAATAATCACAGAATGGATTGCATCATTGTTGATAATAACGCTCCACCATCCATGTCACATCTGACGTCGCAAAGATTAATTGTATTGTAAGTTAAGAGCAGCCATTTCGTTTCCAAGACAAAGCATTTCACCCTAGCAAACTCAATTTCAAACATTTTACTCTAAAGCCCCTTTCTCATCAGACACCTCTGTGGCTCACAACTAGTATTTCAGACATATTCATTTGACTATAACAATAAGTGGTTTCGGCACACTGGTTCGGTCAGTTTTTTTTTTTTTTTTACTAGCGGCTGAGGTTGAAGACATAAATATGCTTGAATTGTTAATAATATTATTTGAAATGAATTTCGGTATTATATTTTAGTAAAAATAGTTTCCTATTACTTATCTTGAGGAGATGAATTCTTTGATTAGAGAGGTCTTTGAGATTCCTTATAGTTTCTGGTCCAAATTTTCTTGAAATTGATTTAAAGAAACTTTCCTTTGTTGTGGATTGTATAACGGTTTCGCCTTCCATTTTAAATAAAGTAGTTATAATATCGACCGTGTTTTTAGAATATAACAATAAGTGGTTTCGGCGCACTGGTTCGAACCGTTCGATATTATAACTAATTTATTCATTTGACATATTAATTAAAACATACATGTACATTCGCCATTACTCCAAAAAACACACGCCTTGCGTGGGCAAGGCCCAATTGCTAAAACGTAGATATTTTAACCGCTCCATTCCAACATTCCACACTGTTCCCTCCCCAAACCAAGCAGTTGTAGAAATTTCGTCCGGTTTAAGAGATTTCATCAGAATCCCCTAATCGCCCTAATCGTCACACTTACAAAGTGGTCTATCAGGGCAACGACGTTAGATGGCCGGCCGCTGAAGCCGCCAGTGACATCACGCCGCCCAGTTATTTATTACGAACGTGAATGAAACAGTTCAGCGTGACAATCGGAGGTAGCGGAGAATCTCTCAGAAGGAGAATAGGCGGTCTGTTTATGGTTGTGCCGATAACCCGCTATACGCTCCTCTTCTATTCGCGCGCGCGGGCCGCCGCGAACCCCTTCCCCGCCAGCCCTTGTTCGTCCAGCTCTGACCATCCTCGGCCTCTGTTTCTGTGGAAACGGTCGAAAAAAAAAAAAAAGGAACACCGAAATTAATGAACCGCGGGCAGAGTTTATCGCCACGAGTCGCTAGCATGTCGAGTCGCTCGTAAACTCGCGGTAGCTCAGCACCCGATACCAGACGGGGGACTGGTTTCATGGAAATCCACGATAATCGTAACGTCGACGCTAATAATAACGGCCACGCCACCGCTGGAATAATTTCGAGGGTTAGGAGCGGAATAGAAGAAGACAGCTTCCGCTCGGAACTGCCATTAACGCGATTCCATTCCGCCGTTGATGCGGGCTACAAATTTCGTAGCGGAACGTTTACTGTCGAACTGATATTATTAGAAAGTCGCCTTTAGGTTGATCGAGGGATGACGAATAGGTGACAAATTTAGTCTCACCGATTCTCTTCAAAATTGCAGCATTTGTCGATAACCTTGCAGAAACAAAGTATACTGAATTTTAAAGGCCTGTGGCAAATAGTTTTCGAAACATTTAATGTTACAGTTTCGAAAATTGAAACAAAATCGGCTGACGTGTCAGCACTTAAACTGTAATATCTCGGTCATTTTTCAAGATAATGCCTCCGTTTTGGGCTCACTTTAAAGTTAAGAGAATGCTTTCTCAAGCCGTATATAGAATATATTCTGTTTATTGTTAATAAGCTTAACAGTAATCGATTTCAAAACTTCAAATCGCGATTTGACGTCTGAATAAATGCGTTTTTAAAAGAGTGAAGAGTTTTTGGGAACAGTTGAGAAAAAATGAAACCTACGATAGTGCACACCTAGCGTAAGAAAGTTTTTAATAACTATTTATTAATTTGTTTCGGTATTCTCGAGAAAAATAGTAGGAATATCAATGAGAATATGGCTTCTGGGGAGTGTCGGCGCGCTTGATTGCTATTAGGTGTGATAGACTGAAAAGATATCAAGGCATTCTAGAAATTATATGTAGGGGTTGATTGGAATTATTTTCCAGCAGGCAGTGTTGCCATTTTGGGGATTAAAGACGGTGATTAATGATGAAATATTTCTTTGAACTCCCAGGTATGGAAATTCTTTCGAAAGGCACATGTGTGACTCTACTTAGGGGTGATTAAAATTGAATATCAAAGTAGTTTTGCAGCCAGCACTCTTCGCGCAGTTCATGGATTATCGAGTAACTTCTCGAATACGCGAGAGGCTCGAATTCTATAGATAGGAAAACGATGAGCGAAGTAGAAATTCAGTTACTCAATATTTCATAGAAATTGGTTTTTATCTTAGGGGAGCAATTCATCTCCAATACTTTGCCATTACTGTTAAAAATATATTCATCCTGCTCTAATTAAAATACGTAACTGATTAATATCTTTCTTGAATATTTTCAACAAATCTCACAATATAATAGCATTATTATTGGTATTCTATTAAATTCAGAATGCCAGAAGTGTAATTTTTACATTTCAATAATTGAATTTATCCGGCAAATCTTTTGCAGATATTACTCCATAAATTAATATCTTTTGATCTGGCGCTTCGATAGAAAGCAATTCCCTGCATGATTGAATTTGGTAAATTAATTTTACTGAACACATGGCGTGATAACAGGCGCAACAAGTAAATCAGGACGTCCAGTGAATAACGACGATAGTATTTCAATATAAAACATTTCGTATTATTCGTCACAATTAATTAATTTTCGTCGAATCATATAATCAAGTGTTTGTCGGTTCCATTTGCTTACGCCAAGCGTTTACCAACTGCGACACTAACGCCAGGATGATGAGTCGTGTCACAAACGAAGGCATTAATCCCAAGCAGACCGATTCGCCGGGGGTATTTCAGAAATCTTTCAAATGTTACGCAACGATTCTTTATCATTCAAATATTCCGGCGCTGTTCATTCAGAGAAGTGAAGAAGAACTAATACGTTCATTCACTAAATGTGTGACGAAATGTTTCGCCACTAGGAATCATACAAAACCTCCTTTCAGTGAACTAAATTACCTAGAAAGTGGATATAATTGTACTTAATATCTGTGAAGATAAAAAAGTCGAATTATTATACAAAATCAGAGCAATCGTTATTCCCCTCAACTTTTCTTAAAACAGTGATAAAGAAAAACCCCAACGTTTAAAAAAGAAAACTGAACAAAACTCTTCCGGCTTTAACATTACAAAATTACAAAATTCGAAATTGTAGCCTATAGCATTTAATCAAAACCCAAGACGACGCTCCAAAAGGGAAGTAGGTAACTGAACTCTGAAAATCTGTAAATTCCCTCATTGCAAGGTTAAAAATAGAAAGGAATGAAAGATACGAAGCGAACGCAGGAGGAAATTAATAATCACTCGCACAGTGTTATCACACACCAGATGCAAATAATAATCTTATCCGTGGGACGATTATTAATCACGTGCCAGTTCGGTGACAAGCCCCAGGAATCTATTCGGGGCACGGATAATAACGTCAGCGTTCTTAGCATTGTAAATTGCGCATCGGGCGGAGATTTCGCAGATTCCGACGAATTTATCAATTCGTAAATTACATCAGGCGCGGGGTAACGGTGTCACGAGCATTACAACGGCGCGCATGATCTATGTAGGACGTTTAAGGGTGGACGCAATCTATCTCTTACGAAACGTGGTAACCTCGATACACACTATCGGAGACGTTCTGGAGTTCAAGGGGTCTCGGTGTGTACCGTTCTCGTAGGATCGTGGAATGCTCTCGCCGGGGCCTTCGGTGGGTCGAACATACGATTTTCGAATCACGTTCTCCCGTCGATACCACGAATTTTTAAGGTATCGCTTCCCTTTTCTGAGGCCCGCAGAACGGAGCGTCGGAGGCTACGTAAGACCCCCTCACCCCTGGACATATTGTGGATCGAAACACGTTTCCTGGCACGCAGAACATTTACCACGAAACGGTTAATTAATCGGCCCTCGAAGGAGGTTTTTGTCGGATCTCGTGATAAAAGGTTTCGTGGCTAGACGTTGCTCTAATTCAAATTGGGAAGCTTCAAAGTCAACGTCCAGGTAAAACGTGGCGTGCATTTGGGGAGAAAATATTATCAGGCTCGTTGGACTGGGCTCAAGAAGCAATCGACGTTATTTGACTTTGTAATTTCGGTGATGTTCGCTTTGGCTGGATTCTTCATGTCTCTTTCACTGCAGAATTTTTTGGATGTAGTTTAATGGGGTGGTTTTTTTATTAATTGAGCGACTCAGTGGAAAGCAGGCACAGTTGAAGGAAAAATTGTTTTCCGAGGAGATGCGGTACGGAATTGCAATTATTTTAAACGGTACTTGAATTAAATGGTAAATCTAGTGTCGGCGCCGCACGCTTTGCCAAACTCTTTCGTGTCTGTATAATAAAGAAAAGGTGTTTTACCACTTCTGTTGATGGTTTCCAGAGGGAAAATGTCGTGCTGCATCGCGTGGAGCATTTAGATTTTCTCATAGACCCTTACTTTTTGAAATATATAGAATGATATCTGTAAAAATTGGTGCATTTCGGGTGTCCTTTTCCCTTTGATCATTGTTTACACATATTTAAATGTTTTTGGTTAAAAAATAACTTACATCTTTGTGCTCGCGAGGACTCATAGAATAATTTGACGAACTCCTACTGTTTGAACACAAAAGATGTTCAAAGTTGAAAATATACATTTTTTTTTCAAAATCAAATTTCTTGAAGACCGAGGGCGATGACGACAAACGGTTTGCGGATTCGTTTTCAGCGCACAAAAATCTATAAAAAACAGCTATTGAATGTTACAAACTAAAATAGCTGTTGGACAGTGTTGTTTGTGCTTTATACAATCTTTACGTATTGCGAATCTTGGGAATTTTCCGCATGATGAATTGACTTCTAGAGTTTGAGAATAGCCATTTTAGAATCCATCACAGTTCAAACATAATCCTGCTGTATTTTTGATTTCATTAAACACCCAATTTGATAAAACAAACGCAGCATATAAAAATACAGTAACAGTGTGCAACAACTAATCATAAGTAGCTATCAATCATTTTCATGTCTCTGAAATTTCCTTAACAATCTTCCACTTAATTTCTACAACCACAGCTCACAAAATGACTACATGAAACGTGACATAGAAAAAATATTTGACAAATAGCTTACGAGACACTCACCAACAAAGATTGCGTTGCGTCTACTACTAAAGAAGTTCTAAATGGAAACTTCTCTCCAATAACAAACTTTATCTATCCATTCATTAATTCGTCAACTAAAGAATACAAGTTAAATCGTCATTTAGAAACTGATCTGCGTTCTGGGTGAAACGAATTGACTCAATCGCGAGAACTAAAAAATCTCACTCACAGAAATGTAAATAGTAAATAACGCATTAGGTCATGCATCGATTTTCTAAGGACAAAATTAGTTAATTCTGGTCGTCCAGTGACCCAGTTAGCGGGGCAAACAAGAAACGCAGAAGTTACGTTCCAACAAATCCGTGAAAAGCGTAGAATCAGTGGCCACAGCTTGTATCGTTGACAGCTATGACAAACAGGGCCCATCGTTCTCGTGCAACGCGGTCGAACGAAAAATAACCAACTATACGCATATACGTCGCGGAGAGCCAGCGAGCGATTAGGCTCGTGACAAAAGGGACTCGGTTATTCCTCGACGGTGGGCGAACGCGGTGCACGGGTTCGATCCCCAAAAATAGGGCGCGCAACGGCCGCATATCCGTTTCTATTTCCGCGCGTGCAACGCGTTATCCAGAGGGCGAGACGCGCTCAGGCCCTCCGTGTATACGAGTCAGATATTTTTTCCTCTCCTCTCACGTGTCGCCGATAAATTAAACCAGGAAGAAACGGTGCTCGCGTTTCGTTGGGCACGAAATTATTGGCTGGAGACGCGACAAAAATCCCGGCTCCGCTACCCCGAATATCCTGGCCAGAGTTGCGACACGATCGCGCGAGCTTCGATATCCCGTAAAAATAGTCGTTCCTTTCGGTGCAACGAGGCTGCGCTAGCGGCCAAACACGGTGAAATACGGATACTCCGAACGGGGATGCGGAATATCGGTCGAAATAAATAATTCTGGCTTGTAATTTTACGATCAGATTTTTCAGCTTCTCAAATTACGGGAACGAAATTGGGTATTACTGTGGTAGTAAGGAAGGGTTGCGTGTATCCCATGATATTGAAATAGGTACCATAAAAATGGAATGGTGATTTTTGAGGCAGCAATGCTTTTTTTGATATCGTCAGTCTTTATACTTAAAAATTGAAGTTTGATAAAATTTGATAAAGTGACATATTATAGACGTTAATGTTTGTTTTAACAGAAATTGCTTAGTACTTTATGTTGTTTACTTATATAACAATTCAGTGATGGACGTTTCCGCTTTTCGAAGGATTGATAAGGTCGAGCTTCGCTTAAGTTTTCCATTTCTTTGTGCAGAATATGTTTAGTTCGCAACACGTATCTCTTAAGGCTACATTGAATTATTGACCTTAATCACTTGCTGACGTATTAAGTAACGCGTTATCGCCTGAAACTTCCGTTTTCACCTCGACACGCGATCTTCAACCATGTTGTACTCTTTGCTCCTGCCAGACTGACCGCCAGTTTTCTTTATTTGCTGTTCTAAAAATTCCAAACTGCCAAAAAACCAGAAATTTTAACGAACCTATACACTGCGAACTTTCCACCACATACAATGATTATTTTTAACATTTTAACTCCCCCAGCTGCAGGAATCCCTAAACAAATAACCATTACAATTCCTGAAAATTCGAAATTTCTCTCTAACCAAGGATACAATTTTTTAAACGTGATTCGACGCAAGGTCCTTTTCATAGCGTCCATCACATGTATCTTCACATAACTCTGGATACCATGAAATGATTTCCAAGTGATTTGTCGGCTTGTAATTGAGTTGATGATCGATGGTAAGTGATGTCAAAGTGTAAGGGCATGGGGGTAAACAAGGAGGAATGCCATTGACGAGGATTGCAGGAGCTCGAATGTGACAATTGTCGCATGTCTTCCGTAAAATGATCGAATGTTGAAAAGAACTACATAGTTCTAAACGAAGGCTGATGTCATAATTGGCGCCAATGGTCAGCGTCGGTGGAGCTAAACTTGACACTCGACCCTTGCGCTAGAAATGCACACAGCCGATTAGAATCGGATCGAAACGTTTAGGGTTACACGGGAGTTCAATGCTAAGTGCAACTGCATACAGAGGATGCAGCGATGCGTTTTCGTCGAGACAGCTTTCTGAGAATGACAGCTCTGAAGTTTCGTTGCCCTTTGGAGCACCAGGCTCGTTAAACAATGTACGAAACTCTGCTGTATATCAAATATTGTTTTCTTGCACGATTTCAATCTGTTTGCGTTGAAACTAATTCGTTTGGTCATGACCCGTAAAAAGTGACATAATTTAGAGTAGGTAGTGGGGTATTGAAGAGTGTCGTTATTTTTTATAAATTAGTATATTTTGAAGTAGTGATATTACGGACTTCATTACTATTTGTAACTAATTATAAGTGTGTCATATTCTTGGAGTTCACTTGGCAGTTGGATGTATTTAGATATGAATATAAAAAAAAATACTTATGATCAATTTAGTTTGTTACAGTCGTTATAATATCAATTCAATTATTATTGTATAGAACCATAATACACTGAGGAGATTTAATTGTCTAAGCTAAACATACAATGGTGCATGGCTTTCCAAATCATTTATTGTTGTGATGAAGTACGAAAATTGGAGACGTTGCGATATTTTTAAAAATCCCAAATAATCGCATAAAAATTTCACAGCCTTTGATTTCTACGTGAATTTTCATTAAAACATCGTATACAAACATTTCCCAAATTTCAGTTGCAATATTAAATGTGTATATTTCTTCCTATGAATTTTTTTTCTTTAAATATAATTGTGTTATTTAATTACACTGCGCATGCCATTTTACTTGAGCTACGTGCGTATCTATATTATGCCTCCCTTCCTTTTAACAAAGTGAAAATGCAATTTTAGAGATTGTGATGAATGGTTATACTGTACTGTCGCTATCACAAACGATTACGGACAAAAGTAAGCCCAAGAAAACTCTCCCTATTCCATGCACCGTGTGTTCCATTAACCTTGAAAATCGTAACTCATTCACATCATTCTACCCAGTCATTCATGGGTAAGGTATTCCATCGTGCATCATCGATGTGTATCTCTATTCTTGCGCATAATGAACTGGAAGTGATCATAAGGTCATCGTTAGTACAATATCAGCTTTCATGTATAAAGGGCGAGTCAGTTTTCTCATCCACCTTGAATATCTTCTTTATTTGTCGGTACTGACAACGATATCATTTATAAAACCATCCAATACAATCACAATCGAAGTGCATTTTGGTCTTAATGAAATTGTTCTTTAAACATCGAATATCCAATATGTTATTTTACGATAATTATTTTATAAAGCAATAGAGAATGACTTTACGTTGGAACACCCTGTACATCGCTATTATCTCTAAACATCTTTTTGTGTTATCGATGTACTACGACAAAAGATTACGCAATCTTTACACAACTCTTACTTTACAGCTATGTAAAGTGCACACCTTGCCACGTGCAAAATACCATAATACAGAATAGAAAGGAAGTTTCATTAAGAAGGAGGCTGATAAGGGGAATTACCTACTAGGTCTTTACGTAATTATTTCCTTTTCCCGATGAAGGAGACAAAAAAAACGAGAAATGTAACGCGCCGCTAAATAATAACATTAGAGATTATCGATGGTGAGATCGACGCCCCAAGCTCGTATTTACCGCGCGATTATCGATCGATCAAGCTCGAACGAAGACGAGTCGATTATTCGCGTGTTCCGCACGCACACGCGGAGTCTTTATGGGGGTCAACGTTTATTCGAGCCGATGTAGCGTTCGATGTGTCAGATAACTCGAATATAGAGATACAGCATGTTGGACTGTACAATGGACCCTTATCAAAATATTAAGAGTTTGAGGTAAGCTACTTACGAAGTTCAGATCTTTCCTCGCTCCAGTATTCGACATTTTACATGTGGATTGAACATACTGTTGAAAACAATTAGTAGTATTCTGTTTCAAAATGATAATTTTAATAATTCAAAAAAGAAGAATTTTGCTAGGTTCATTGGAAACCATCCCTATTTCGTTAATATACATTTTTGTTTTATATTATGTAAAATGAAGCGTTTATCTTTCGAAGCAACCAGCAAATAGAATAAGCAAACATGAAAGTATTAAGACCATTAAATTTAAAAATCCAGAGAGTGAAAAGAAGAATTAAAATTTATGGAGAGGAAGTGTTTGGAGAGTAAAACTAAAAATATAGAAAGTTTTAAAAGAAGAAACACATAATTACGTAATATTTGTAGTACTGAGAATATTCTTAACCCTGCACTGCGCATTTTTTTGTGCAAAAAAAAATGTGTATGTTTTTATTGAAATTAATGTACATGTATCATATCTGCTACATCGTGCAATGGGAGTACATTTAATGTAAGTGCTTTATTGATTATGAAATTTTACAAAACAATTATTACTTTTGTTCAGGCAAAAGTTCACTAATTTTTATTATTTTTCCAATATAAGTATATATTTTGCATTTCTCGTCAGTCCGCGTTGATCAACAAACTTCACATTGCTTTTACAACAAACCACAAAATCGATTGAATGAGAAACTGCATAAAATAACGGTGCCTAGAGAGTACAACAGGGAATTAGTAATATGTTTAAACAAAGTTAATGCAGAAAACATGTCTGTGGTTCTCTTAAAGATTTAGCCTTAAGCTTCCCCAATTCACATTTCTCGTTGTTTCCACTCTACAGTTTCGATATAAACTTCATTCTCAAAATCTGACTCCTACCTCTTAATTTCAATATTCATCAACATTCAATTATATGATATTATCATTAAAACCATTCGCACGTTTACATTCTTAAACGCCACATAACTAACTCGAGGAAATTAATGTCAAATGTTTCCCGGCACCAGTATGTACCTAGTTGATGACAAAATTTCATATAGTTCGAATTCATAATTGTACCTACACCACTCCGCAGATTAAACTGCGAGCGCGCACCTGCTAACGTTTCCGCTTCGCGTACTCGAAACTCGGTTAATGGGAGTTAATTATCATTTATAAAGCAATGAATACGAGAACACGAGTTTCTATCAATACAGAGACGGGCTAATAAACGAAAGTGGGATAACAACTGATGGTCACGAATTCGTGCACGACAGTCCGGCTAACGTCATCGTCCGAACAGTAAAACCGTTCAAATATTGACCACGCTACGTGCCGAAAGTTCTAACTTGTAGTATGGCATTCCTGTTGCGTCAGCGATCCTAGGGATCGATAGAAGTCGAAACGGAGCCGACATCGGAGGAAGTCGAAGCGAATGCAGGGCGGGATTAGAAAAAACAGTGGCCGTAGGAACGCGAAAGGGGAGCGGGATATTTTATGCAAGCCCGCTGATCAAAATTTTTTCCGAGCGCAACGTTTCTTTTGGCCGGTGGCCAGTGGGACGGCGAGGAGGGCGGCTTGAAAAAGGTAGTAAAAGACACTGTGGAGCGACTCCCGGGGAAAGGAGGGGGAGAAAGGAGGACGAGAAAAGGACTTAAAGAGTAATCCACGTTCCCCTGACGCACAGTGAGTTTGCATAACGACGACAGCCACTGTCCCCTTGATGCTTATCCACTTACGAACCTCTGTATCATATCCAGTTTTTTGCCAGCGGATTTTAGCAGATTTCCTTTTTCAGCCGCTTCCTCAGCAACCGAGCTCGGAACTCGACACTTCGCCTCGTGTTTAAGAGAACACACCCGCGGCGGCCTCAAGGATTACCCAACTCGGCTGTTGGTACCACTTCTTGCGACGAGTTCAATATTTGATTTCGCTCGTCTCTTAGACCGTGTTCGTTAACTTCTTCTTTATTTTTTCATGCGAGACGGAATTTTGTATAGGGCGGATGTTTTCTGTTTTAGGAAACTATTTCGATTTTAAGGTTTGTGAAGTATTAGGCGATATTTATATCAGAAAAGGGGTGTCTATTATTCTACTTTGGATTTTTCATCTTTTTTATGCTTCCTTTAAAAGTTAATTATTTCCGTATCAAGAAAATTTTAAGTGGGGCAAAGGGTATTAAGTTGTAATAAGATAGAACTCGTTTTATTTTAAACATTTAACAATTCTTATATTGGTAATCGGTGCACGAGAAAAACAAGTCCTCATTTTTCTTGTTATAAGTATACCTACATTGTTTTAAAGGGACTATAAAATTACTTCTAGGCTACCATATCTTAACATTTTTCGCCATATTTTCTAAAATACGCGGATTCGTTCAAAAATATATTTGAAATGACAGTTACTTATTTTAATATTCGATAATATAAAAATCATGTAGGTTCTTTCCTTTAGAAAAAAGAAACGTATAAAATTAAAAGAGTTTTAGCATTATTCCCAATAACTTTTAAAAAAAATTGTAATCCTCGATATAATCCTTCCGTATATTTAATCAAAGTATACTCTAAAGAAGGTAATTTAAATGAATCAATAAATGATGTATTGCTACAAACTTACAGTTCCTGTATTAAAAAAGCTGGGAACAACGTAAATGGATGACTAATGGGAACAACTGTAACGAGCCCCGAGGGCAATAAACCTTTCCAAAAAGGAATATATCATTGGTGTCCTACTTAAAACACAAAGATTCTAATATATTGAACGTTCGTAAATATTCAACGCGAAATTTGTTAACATATAACGAAACATTTATTGAAACTCAGTGCTGTAAAAAAATAGTTCTACAAAATATATCGAAACAATTTGCAAAAGGGAGAACAAACAAGAACACCAAAACGATCTCCAATGGACGTCACCGAAAATGCTGTCTCGCATACAGAACTCGTTTATCGCCATTTAACCCTCCCCTGTTACCAATAATCGAGCCCCGTGGATCGCGAGAGGCAACCCCGACGGTCGGTGCCCGCCTCAAACGAAATTCATGGAGCAAAGGTGAGAGAAAAACGAGACGAAAAGGAAGGAATACCGGTCCGCTGGCGCGCTAGGGGAAAAGGTCGCGGGCGCAAAGGCGGAACACGCCGCGGAGCCTCGCCTCCCGATAACGGGGATGATCCTGACAACAGTAAAAGGATTGCTGGTACGGGTACCACCTGAACGCGAATTAAAAATGAGTGGGATGGTATGGAAGAAAGTAGAACGCGAGGGGAAGAAAAGGAAGAGGTAGAATATGATTTATGGCGCCGCTTGTGTAACCACGCCGGCGTGCATGCGCCCGCACCGCGCGTGAAATTCAATCACTTATGCAAGCTGGGTAATCGTTGGATTTTTTTGCGCGTTATGCTTTATAAGACCTTCGGTGCCGGAGCGGGGCCCTTTACTTTGGACGATGACTCGGCCGCTCCGAACGGAGAGGAGAACGACGTGCCAGAAGACGCGGCCAGAGATCGATGTAACAGGAGGGGAAAAGAGAACGAAGCGGCGAGGTAGCCGTGGAAAGAGAGGCTGAGGGGCTGGCGAAATGAACGCGAAAGGAAAAGAGAGGGAAGGTATACGCGTACATACCGACAGTCTGCCCACGATTCCGCTCGGCCAGCAGCGTCATCCGGCCGGGCTGAGGACGCTTAATATTACTGCACATTATGCAGATTCCGAAGACTGCCTCCATCCCTCTCCCCCCCCCCCCCCCCCCCGTATCGTGACCAGCGTCCACGGCGAACAGCCGATGCCGGACCACTTCGCACGCAGGATCAGTTAGTCGATTCTTTTCCACGCGAGACGATATTGTTCCTGATATGTACATGGTTGGAGCGAGTCCTGCCTCGCTGGATCGAGTTACTAGAGAAAGATTTGCAGGCACTGGGAACGCGTGGGAGGGTGCCCTTGAGGTTGGGGTTAATTTTTCTGACGTTGTTGGGATAATGAGGGAGGGATTAGTAATGAAATCATGGGGTTGTTGATGGGAAGGTTTTTCTAAATGTAAGGAGGTAATTTGTGGCGTTATTGCTAGGGGTGTGCGTTTCAATAATTTCGGGGATTTGCTCTGAAAAATATTATAGTTTAGATGTTGGGGTTTGTAATATTAATTTATGTTATTATAGGTGACATGCGTGACTACTTTCTCATTTTGTGTTAAGGCCTTACATGCGGCTAGCAGCGCCAAAAATGCGCTTAAAGAAGTTTTAGTAGGGATAACAATAGAAATTAATAAAATTGAATAGTTCACATTGTTTATTGGTATTTAAACTTTATAAATAAATTTTGTTCACTTTATTTTTACAAAAGTTACTATATAAAAAATCACGTGATCCACAACACTAAGAATAAAAAGTTGCTCCACGGTCGGCATGATAACTCATACAGTTTTTAATATTTTTTAAATATTCGAAATCGTTTTCTCTATAGTCCGTCGAGCCGGATTTTTGATATTTTGATTTAAAAATTTTATAAACATAACTAAAGTGTACAATTTATGACGTAAAACGCATACTTTTTTTTTAAACTGCCATAAATTGCTGAATTTTTCGAAATTCAAAATTCTGGCTCGACAGACTATAACTACAACTTTATTTTACAAGAATTTTTTTGAATTTTGCAAGTCGATCAACATTCACTGGAGATATCATGCCGACCGTGGAGCAACTTTTTTTTCTTAGTGTTGTGGATCACGTGATTGTTTATATAGTAACTTTTGTAAAAATACAGTGAACAAATTTTTTTTATAAAGTTTAAATACCAATAAACAATATGTACTATTCAATTTTATTAATTTCTACTGTTATCACTAGTAAAAACAAATTTCTTTTAGCGCATTTTTGGCGCTGCTAGCCGTGTGTAAGGCCTTAACGTTATAAACATAATATAATTCTGAATATTTGAATTTGCAAGTTTAAAATTATCTGAGATATTAAGATCCTCTAGGTGCTTTACTGCACTAAGTAGTATTAACTCGTATTTAATAATAAAATTCCTTACCACTGGAGAGAATAATAATTCAGTCAACTCCAAAGTTATTTTCCAATGCCAAATTTTCTTCTTACAAGGATACGAATAATAACCGAAATTATTTCAGATTGAAAGAACGCTATAATATAAAAGGCATATGATAAAATACGATTTCGTTTCTCCCAGTATATCATCGACCTACTGTGACATTTATGTTTTTATTATACAGCAAATGATTCACAGGGAGTCTCAGAAATTGTAGAACCAACAGGCACATGCAAATTCCTTATGTCAAAAGGAATCAGAGAACCCTTTATCATTTTGTAATGTGAGACTTCGTTTTCAAGTAGTCAGGGACTAACGTTCGACTTCCAATGCGTGATATTTGAATGTTAAGGGAGTAGACGAAATGTAAATTAATGTAGAATTCCAGAACACATAGAATGTGCGGAATAAATTAATAGAAAAGTGGGAAAAATATGACGAGATAAAGCGTGAATTTTTCTTTAATATATTGTTTACGGGAGAGTAAATCACACGTGTACTGATACAGCGAACCTTACACTTTTCTGTGCTTAATCCCTTATAAATTTTATAAGAAAACCCCTCATAAATTTTATAAGGGACCCTATAAAGAAACCCCTTATAATTTTTATAAGGAATATACGCAGGGGCGGAATTTGAGATTTGGCGCCCCTAGGCTAACAAGTGTCACCGCCCTTTCCGCGAAAAATCATCAAATATTTTAATTTAAAAGCTATCGAGAAAATTTCAAAATTAATTCAATACGGCAACACACAGTTATTGCTAATTCGCTAAAGAAAGAAGTGAATTGTTTTTAAAGTGACCTCAAGCCTCTGTGTTTAAACTTTTCCCAATTTCTTTCCCCCAAAATTTGCCCCCCTAAGCTACTTAGCCTATACACAAATTCGCCCCCGGATATACCTCTACCACTGATCAATTGCTTTCATAATTACCTACCCGACAGTTTTTGCATATTCTGAATTTAGAACTACATATACTCTTACCGAGTTTAGTTTTGAGTATATTACTCAAGCCGTGGTAGTAAAAGTTACTCTCTCGAAGAATATTATTCTCAACGCGTTCTACATCGACGTAAAAACCATAATTTAACTAATGTGACATGAAAATCGACCTACGTATACATATATCTATTAATCCCTCTCACTTGTGAGTGCAACTACCGCTGAAATTCAAATAGCGCGCGCTGGAAGCGATTCTTCTAAACACAAGTCGCCTCAATCTTGGAAACAAAAACTCAAATTATAAAGTGCCAAGAGACTTTTCGCTGTCTATTGGCACGTAGCAATTTTTCCTTTTAGCGCGTCTAATAATTTTGTAGCATCTGGTATAATTATAGCACAATTTATGCATTTAATTATTAAAAAGAGAGAACGCCCGCTCTCTTCTGCCGGAGAGTCACAAAGGGCCGCCGACATCGTTGCATGCGATTTAATACATTTAATAACCGATAAAAGTTCCGATGGGCGCTTGTAGCCATGCGGATAAATGGGTTAACGTTGTTGAACTCTGCTGAGAAAGTACGGTGATTTCGGCACGGCGTTGATACCGGTCCCAGACCGAATTGGACCGGTCCGTCCAATCTGTGCGCAGAATCGGATTGCATAAAGCGGCAGGGAATGCCTGGCTTCACGTGTCACAATTAATCGTGCATATAATCATCCTTTTTTTTTCGTACCACTCCCTAAAGGAGCACCGTCCTTAAATGTCGCGTGCGTTTCTCAATACGCAATCTGCGCGGAGCTGAGATAATTTTTTGATGGAATGCTTTGGTGCACGCAAATGCGAGCACTCGACTTCGTGACACTGTCATCTTTCTGCTTTCTTTCTAAGAGCCTATTCCTTTTGTTTTCGCTCGTTGGTAACGAAGGTGGTACGGTGCAAAGGGGATGAAAATAATTAGGAGTTTAAATATTAGTCGTTGCTTATGACAAAGGGCGATCTACTTTTCAGATATACTTGTGTTAAGTTTGTGATGACTGAGAGTAGGGTGTGTATTGTGATGTATTCGTTGAGGTTTGGATTGGGACTGATGCATACGTGACAAGTTGGAGGAGGTAGAAATAAAATAGGATTTTGAGAAGGTTTGTTAAAAATATGTGGAGCGTTTGTATATTATGAGTGGGGGTAGCGAGTTCTTCAACTACTTCAAGCTCCTTTAACTTCTGGGAACTTCGGCCAATATCTTGGAAAGTTTAATATAATTATAAGCACCATCTTCCTGATATTTAAAAGCCCCTCCAAATAGTGGTCATTGCTTTTTTATTTTCTCTTTTAAACGAATTTAACGCGGTAATGTTTTACTGTAGACCAGTGATTCCCAACCTGCGAATCGCAAAGAGTTTTCTGAGGAATCGCTATGGTTTTTTTTAATATTATTAATTTAGAATTATATTTCGAAGTATCTATTTTTAGTGTTTTCTTGGGGCGGCGTGAGTTTCTTACGTTTTCTTACAAGGAGGGAGTAGCATCTTACGTAATATTTGTTAATCTAATTTTCAATAAATATAAATTCTGTTATTAATGTCTCAGAAAAGTAATTTTAGTTTAAATTTTCCGAAATCTTTAAAAAAAATTAATAACTAACAAGTGCAATGTAAAAAATAATACGTAAGGACGGAGGGGGAGGGGGTTGGAATATAAAATCTTACGAATTCTTATACTGGAGGAGGGAGGGAGTAGAAAGGGGCCAAAATTACCCTTACATAATGTAAGAACGGCCCCCTAACTTATTAAATTTACCTTACCTTATATGGGGTGCAGGGGTCGCAGATTATTTGAATATTATAAAACATTGTCGCGACTCATAAAAAGTTGGGAAACACTGTTGTACAGATAAAATTGTGCGACGTGTTTCTGGTTTAATTATTAATGTAATTTCCATTGAAATTTAAATCCTTATAATTTGAACCGCTAATATTTCCGCCTGTAATTCGAGTGAAATATAAATCAATAAAAGTCTCGCTTTTAAAATTAATACGAAGGTTACAACTGAATTAACAATTACCACTATTTTGAATAAAAAATATTACACGCGAAACAACAATAATAACGTAGAAACAAGAACAGAAAATTTGTCTAACATTTAACTATGTATTACAGAATAATACAAGATTCATAAAATGCGGGGGAAGTTTAAACTCAAATGTATACATTAACATTGAACTAAACACTAAACAATTTAGCCACAAGAGATTGGTTCATGCAAATGATACTAATTATTCCAATACTATGCTCGGAAGTTCTCAAAGTAGGGTGGCTCGGCATCCTCTGTCATTAGAACATTCAATAATTTGTTAACACAAAGCTCTGATCAAAGCAGATAGCGTTCCCAGCCATTTCGAATTGTGGCACAATTAATTGCGAAGCCGGGTTTATCTGTCCGTCGCAATGACAAATGAATCGTTAATGAAACACAGCTGCGTAGATGAACGTCGAGAAGAGGGTAGTGGGTTGTCGTTGTCATAGTGGAGCCGTTAAGAAAGCGGCACGTTCCTTTTCACCATCGGTAAAACACATCGAATCCAGCCTGGTATCGGTTAAGGGGTTATACCTAGTCAGCGAATGTTTCCGATTTTTTTTGGAAAAACGGAAGCACATATTTTCACAGAACTTTTTGCACATTAAAAAGCAACATTTAAAGAAGATTGAACAATTTTTTCGTACAAAAATATGTATGTTTATAATAAAGTTACAACCGATATCCAAGAAGGCTTTTTTAAAAAGTTGTTTTGCCGTCAGCACTGCAACTCGGAACCAGATTATCTAAAATCAAAAAACAAAAAAGATTTCGTTAGTATATTAATGTATCTCTCGACTGACGGAGGGGGAATTTTCGAAATATTAATTTAAAATAAAATGGCGGCTATTTAAAGTTTGAAGTCCTGATTTTCGCGCGAAAAAACGGCCATTTTTCGTTAATAAAATCGAAAATATACATTAAAAAAAAGGCGAAGGATAGTCGATTGATTTTTATAATTAAGAGATATCTTACTCACCGGTTTCAAAAAGGTTTCTTGAATGTCGGTTGTTACTTTATTATAAACGTAAATAATTTTTACCAAAAAATCACCAAATCTTCTTTAAATGTTGCTCTTTTAAGTGCAAAGAGTTCTGTAAAAATATATGCTCCCGCTTTTTCAAAAAAAATTCACAAACATTGCGCCTCTTTTCGGTCCACTTTTTGCGAAATTTGAGTTTCTACACACAACAAATACGAATTGGCTGTTTCTTTATACAGTATACCAATCACAGTTCTATTTGCTGCATAAATTTGTCATAAATAATATTTTTGTTCATTGTATGCCCTTGAATTTCAAGCACCACTGCACGTATAAATCCGTTTTTATCGAAAATGTTAAAAGACATATTAGTCCCCTGACAGTTCAATGCAGTCGGTGTGTCAGTGGTATAAAATATCGTTTCCCTGTTTTGGAATGGAGCAGTTCACACTTTTCCGTGTCAGTTACTGACGCTGACACGACGAGGCCACTAAAGGTAGGTTTTAACGTTTGAATTTCAAAGTCGATTTTCTAGAAAATGAAGCGCGACATCGGAAAGTGTTACTGCTTCTTTTCGACTGATAACAAGTAAATAAGTGAAGAAAAAGGAATAAATTTTTTTGATATTGCGCTTCAATTTCGAGAAAATTGACTTCGAAATTCCCGACGTTGCGTCCAGTGGCGTATAGGAAAACTTACGCCACTGAACCATCGCGAAACCGATACGTGTGAATCCGTCTTAAATCAACGCCCTCTAAATACCGCTATCGCCTCTCGGATTTCCTGCTTGCAGCGCAAGGGGTGGTTCCCCGACCGGTGCACGGTCGTGTAAACCGATCGTTTCGCGAATATCTAACAAGGAACGTTACGTCAAACAGCCAGGCCTGCGAAATTTCATGTAATCGGATCTATTGCGAGCGGAGCGGATTTTTTCGTAATACGCCAGCGTCATGCTTAGTTTTTAGAATTCCACGAACGCGGATTCGAGGGGTGGTGGCGATTGGCGCGCAGAGTTATTGTATATATATTGGATATAAAATGGGAATTGGAATTGCGGCGGTTTCGCGATTGCAGTTTGATTAATGAAATCTGAGTTAGAAGCTGATAAATTAGTCTTGTATATTTTCGTATTCGGTTTCGCGAATCATCGTTTTGGCATGTTCAAATGTTTCCTGACGATGAAATTAAATAAATTCCTTCGGTATTTCGTATATCGTTCAAATATCTTTGTACGGCGGAAATTGAAAATGATGATTTTGGAAAAATTATTTTGAGACAAAATGGCCGCTGAGAAAAGGTAAACCATCGATTTTTGTCCAAAAATCGCTTGGCTTTCGAGTGTAAAAAGAATCTAGGCAAAAAAAGGAAAAGCTCCCGATAGCGCTTAGATTTTTAAGCTTAAAATAATCCTGCAAAGCCTTGAATAAATCTGTTCATTAATTTTTTAGTTATGTGTCACCGACTTTGAAAACATGATTTTGAAAAAAACGCGTTTAAACTTTTGGTCTGAGCGCTATACCGATGAACACCTACCTATTTACAAGCGTATAATTTTCTCAATTTTTGTGATATTAACAAGAAAATATAAATATCTAAAACACCCCTTAACCCTTCGTTGACACACCTCATTTTCCGATCAACTTTGACACACACTGGGTGGCTCACACCCAGAACAATTTTTGAACGACTGCCATTCTGATCTGAAGAATCCAATCGTTAGAAAAAAAACACTAATCAATTTCATGGTTTGTAGAATGTATTCCAATAATTTTTTGATTAAAATTTCATGAGTGTTCTTGTAAAAAAAATCTAGATTACCATATGTCGAGAAAACACGAAAAAATCTTCAAAAAACTGTAACTTTTACAAATTTAAATATTAGAAGCTAAAAATCTACAGAGTTATTGCTCAGATATAATATTTTCAGAGAAAAAATAGTTTGTAAGTTGGTTTTGGAAAACAAGAATTTATTTTGCATATACAAGGTACAGAGCGTCAAAATCAGCTTATGGGTGGATCACACCCAAAGTGTCAACGAAGGGTTAATACATAATATATAAAACCATGCAAAATTAAATTTCACTGACTAACCAGACTACCCTTGAAACTTCCTGAACACGTATACAATATCTAAGGGTAGTTCTCGCAAGACGAACGATTCTACTAAAAAAATTAGTGTACCTCATTGATTAACACATTCGTGTCAATAAATTCTACAGTGAATCCAATAACGTTAACAACACAAATGCTGATAAAAATATATTAACCCCAAACACCTGCGAAGGGCTTGCAATGTAAGTTCCCTTAAGCACCAGCACCACAGTTATCGATAAGTGGCGCAAGTGCTCATGGAATTGCCCGGAAATTACAAGTATCGAATTCATTCTATCAGGAGCTGCAGCACTGCACCTATACGTCCACCATGGAATGAGCCCCCATAACGCCACAGAGGCCGATAAGAGCAATGCGGCGCTCGGCGTGTACACACGCGTTACCTGCTCGTGTAGAACTTGTTTAACAATACTTTAATTCACCGCGTTCCCGACACGGCCATTGTTGCTGCGCCTTTATCGGGCAACCGTCCACCATCGTGATCGTACGACGTGCAGGAACGGCTAGCTGTACGCGCTGCAGCGAGAGCAGGAGGGAAATTAAAGTGGTGCATTAAACTCTGCGGTGTAATTTGCTGGAAAGTCCTCGCTTTCTTTCCGATAAGTAAAGGGAATCGTGCAGCGCATTGCTTACAGTAACGAAAAAACGTGTGACGGACGAGCTCGAACGATAAAGTAGTAGTTTGCCCTACGCCTGGGGTCGAGTTGTCATTGTTTATAGCGGAACCAAGTGCAATGTAAACAGAAGGTATGTTATCATTTAGAAGAAAAGGGAAAGTGAGGCTTCTTGGATATTAGTTATCGTACCTTTTACTTTATTTAGATTTGAAACGCACTGTTTTAAATAAGAATTATTTAATTACGTGTGTCGTATGAAATGCCTGCTTCCCTAATGGTTAGTTGTATCTGAAAACTGGAATGTAAATTGTTTTCACATTACAAAATCTTTACAAATCGCTTCTGATTTTGTTCAAAATTATGTCCTCCCTCTAATTATGTGTTCTCCAATTTTTAGAGGGTAGTTAATCAAAATTCAGTCATTACGTCAGAGGTTCACTTTGATTAATTTTACTTGTGAGCTCGGTCTTTCATTATTCTTATATTTGATAGAAGAAAACAATATTAATAATTATCCCAATCATTCCATCCTATTATAATCAACTATGCGACAGTCAACTATGAAATGTGAGTTTGATTCGTAAAATACAATTATTGCATTTGCAAATGAATCGAAGATAGATGTCACTATTAACTCGCTGACATGGCGCTGCTATAAGATATCAGAAGCCTGGAGTATCGTTTCGCTTATTTCACTTGGTCACGTGTGATACAAGGCGAGGCAGGGAAAAAGGCCTGCGCCCATTTAGCCTCCGGGGTTCTGGGTCTCGGTCCAGAAAAAAAACTGTTTACAAGGTTTTACAGTAAGTTTGACATCATAGGTCCAGGAACCTCTGCGGTAACATAAATATTTGGGCCTGCGGGTCTCATAAACGTACGCCATTCGGCGAATACGGATGGCACATGCTGGGACTCGCTCTTCACCATTAGCTTTACAAGATCGCTTCAAAACTCCTGCAACATAAGAAATAGCTCGAAGATGCTGCACCATTTCTTGCTTGTACAGGGAGCAGTGGGTGTTACGTCTATGGCACTGCATATGAAGCAATTCTCCTTCATCTAGTGATCTAATAAATTTAAACACAACAAATTAAGAAACTATAAGGTCAGACAAAAGTTGGAAATATTCTATAAAAAAAGAGTGAGCCCATGAAGCCTGTAAAATAAAACAGTGGTATAAAATACACAACGTTTCATCTCCCACTTACCAAAAGAAAAATTAGATATCTTATACTATAAAGCAAAGTTATCGTATGTTGCGTGTTTGTCTGTCGCCGAAAAACTTTCTAACAATAAACTCTGGGATCGCGAAAGGTGATGAATGTACCATTTTCATAAAAAACACTAAAAAAAAATTGTTTTTTTTTCTTCTAAAATCAGAATCTAAATTTCGGGCGAAGCCGAGTAGTAAAGCTAGTACAAATATAAAACCACCGAAGTCACAAGCAAGATTTCTCGACTGAAGGAAATATACGTCTGTTAACATTAATTCTAATGCTGAAGACAAATAATCTGGCATCTGTTTTAAGCAATAAAACCGATAATTTGAAAAAATTTAAAGAAACAGAATGCACCAGAGATACAGCGATGCTCGAGAGGAAGTTTAACATCTGTACAGTGACAAGAACACCATAGTCTAACAAAAAGGAAGTACATATGCAGCACAGTCTGTGTCACGCAGAGTGAGGGAGTTCCCCAGAATAGACCAGTGATACCAGCATGATACGTAACAGCAAATATTAAACTCATTTCCTTGAACGCACGTATAAAAGTATGAATTTGAGGCTCTCCCGTGGACACCACTGCCGAACAATTACTTTTCCCTGCGTATTACCCCCGATGTTTAAACAGCGATTCCATTGATGCGGATACATATTCATAACGCATAAACTCGTCGACAAGGACAGTCTTTTTAGCTTAAGTGGTGCACTTCGTTCGCGATGTAGATTACTATATGTATAGTCGCAGCGCGTAACGTAGCACTCTGTCGTCTCATTTAACGCGTCCTTTAGCATTGATCGAATATCCGAGTGCAATGCGTTTACTATCCGCCGGTATGTTCACAAGGGGCAGCCCACGCAATGGCGAGTTAATTAATGCTCGACCAGTTTATTCCTAGCGTCCAGGCATTAGAAATTCTTTTGTTTTCCGAGAACGCGATTTCCTTAAGACAATGGAGTAGACACACTTTGCAGAGAACGCCGCAGAGGGAGTGGTACAATCAGTAGAAGGACTAATAAGCTGCAAATGACAGCATGTCATGTTGGGACTTACAAAATTAACTTTTTTATTTAACCTAACGTCCAATTAAGTGTTAGAATTAAGTCGAATTTTTACAACTTTGTACTTCTCTTACTTCCTTATTAATCCTAATTTAAATAAATATTGAGATAAATTAATTTATATGGGTCTGAATAGACATATATTTTGAAAATATAAAATAGAACTTATAATTATTTGAAAAAATAATTTAATTCCAAAAATAAAAATTAAATAAATTAAACCATAAGACAAATTTTTTTCAACATATATATATTAATTCATCATACCGAATTCGTGGTATTACCCCTCGAATCCAAATAATAAAAAAAATATGATATAATCAAACAACTAAAAACTTTAATCTATACAAATGAAAAAATATAAAATTAATGAGATCAAAAATCTCCTAAAAATAATACTTAAGTATTCAGCCATAAAAATTAATGCAAATCTTCCTGTAAAATACTCAGTGTTAAACCCTGAAACCAATGTTTTTTGCAAAAATGGAGGAAAATTAGAGTTCATAAAATGATCAAAGTTCAAATATTGTAATTCTCGAAACTATTTCTTTTGGAAGCCTCGTGTTTGCACTTTTCCATTTCCAGTCATTAAAAATATTAAAAAATGTTGGATTTCCTGGAGTATTTAAACATCCCACTTCCTTTCCTTGATTTGCAGGAACTGAATAAATAGACGCCATTTTCTCCAAGCAGAATTACGTTGCAAACTATAATACGTCGATATTGCATTTGTCTTGCAAAGTGTCCCGAGTACATACTACGAGTGTTCGTAAAAATGTGCTTCTTCTTGAGACTATCGCGGCGCTATCTTCCTAGGGCGATCTTCCCGCAGGAAGGAAAACTGCAGCGATGGGCCATAAAAATTTTATCAGTCTCTCCAATTTCCAGGACCGCTAACATCCTGGAAGTGGATCTTCCAAACTTTTCGGCGGAGCGAGCTCGCGACGAGCCGAGGCACGCAATTCGCGATAGATTGTCCCATCGCGTACATAATCGTGACATTATGTCACCCGCCAATGCGATTATTGTCCAAGCTGGTGCGTTACGTCATGCTGATGCCCGAAAGCGAACTAAAGGCACCACGGACATTACATATTTGGAAGTTTCCATCCTCGTTCTCCATTGAGGTCGTCGTACAAAAATGAAAATCGCGGGAGATAAGACGGGCGAACAGACGAAGTGTGCGTTGGGTTACGAGTTGGATTAAATTCGGTTATTCGGCCTGCTCAATAAGAGGCCACCTGTATCCTTCAAAAAGAAAACGTTACTTTTTGATTGGAAGTATTACATAGCTCAATAATTTATTGTTTTAATTATTTGCCTCTTTTCTATGGGGACCGTTTAATAGAGAATATGATTAAATTGCATTGGTTTTGATGAAACTGAATTATAGCATTCAGTGCCTTCATTTAGACTGAATAATTGATCAAGGATTACTGACGAAAAAACTGACTTCTACCGTTAAAAGAAGTTTGAGTTAATAATTACTGTGTTGAAGTCTATAATAACAATGTCAATTTCTCGTTTAAAGAAGAATGTAAAATACAATTCTTTGGAGTTATCTATAATTTATTCGAATACTCCTGATTATTAAAATCCCAAATTCGAATTCTCTGGATCATTCAAATATTTGTTACAGCCCTAGTTACAAATTTCAAAGATGTATAGTTATAAAGGTTTTATCTCTGCCTTTTTTCTTATACAACACTTTGTTTACAACCCTGTGAGAATTACGTTGGAGTGAATTTTCAACTCGAAGCAAGTTCTTACCCGTACGCGACAGATTAATGAATGAAGATAACGGATTGCAGGATTTGTGAATACAGTAAACGAGGTTACGTTGTATCTTTTGGTTCTTGGAAGCTTTGTAAAATTCCAAAGTGACGAGGATACCTTGACATGCGATTGGAAACAAGGTGACTCGCTACAACCAATCACGTAGGAGGCATTAAACTGTTGCATTAATGCATCAGTGACCTTGATTACGCGTAATCTTCATATCGTGGGCGGATCCTGAAGTTTTGCTTTTTCTTCTGTTACATAAATCCTCGTTGCTGAAACGCTGCAACGATCTGGACCGGATAGCAGGCTTCTATTTTAAAAAGAATGATCGAACATCTCCTTCAGTAAACATTTAGTTCGCGGGCTGAATCCGGGGTCGCAAATATTTTCGCAATGTGTTCGGGGGATGCCACGGGATGTAGAAACGGCGTGGTAACGGCAATAAAGAAAGGGAAGCCTTTGATGTTGCTTCACGATCATCTATAACTTTCGAATATTTTCAGTGACTTTGTACGATTTTTATACGCTGCTTCTAACTTCTTCAGAGATTCAGTATGAAGTCTAATTTTTCTGCGTTTATCCTGAAACAAAAGTGTCACTACACTTAATACCAGGATACAAGGATTATTAACAATAATAAAATACAAGGATTATTAACAAATTACAGAATCTGAACAAGTTACAAATTTTCATACAATTTTCATTACACTTCCAGTTTTAATAAAAAATCTTAGTCGAGTCAGTACATGCTGCTAGTTCAAACCTTTACTACAGAATTTTACACAGATTTTAGAAAATGTCCTCGCTTTTTTTATTAATTTAGGATAGAAAACGTAAAGTAATACTTTTGATTACAATTTGAAATATTATTATTTCACACCTATTTTTCATTGGAAGATTGCGAATACTGCACAAAGAATCAAAAAAAAACTACGCATATTTTGTTTGCGCTTAAAAATTAGAAAGTTGGACAATATAAGTGTAAAATAATTTCCAGGGTGTTTGAGTCTTCGAACTTGCTGTACCGTCACAGTTACACGTGACTCTTTCCAGCTACGGGGTAGGAGGCTCCGACATACCGCTAAGGTTAACGCTCCAAATCTCTAAATTCGACTCACAATAAACACCCGAGCACCTGAATAACCAACGTGAATAGCCTATGGAGCGTAAACGTGGCAGCTCTATTTTTTAATGTAAAATATGTTGTGCAACGCGTCGGAAAGGGATTACGTTCGAAGGAGATGAAAGAACGAAGAGGAAGGGACACGTGCTTCGTGTGCACACACTTCGTAATAGGGTTTCTTCGAAACGTGAAGGTTTGCAGCTCTTAAAGTCTCTTTGATGTAAGCAGTGGAACTGCCAGGATAATACGAGAAAGCACCATCCCACCTTTCTCCTTTTCCTCGGGATATTCAAATAGAAAAGTGGATCACCCCCTTGGGGTGCAGTAGTACAACTCAATCACAAATCAACGTCGCCTTTAACCGGGCCACCAAACTCGCATACAAATTCTTGCTTGTGCAACCTGATCTTTAGATCGATGCCGAACTAATTCTAAATTGCACAGTTCCTTTTTTCTTTTCTTGTCACCTCTGATTTGAGATTTGGGCTTCGATTTTGACTTCAGTTCGATCTCTAATATGAGTAAGTCGGTATTTCATTTGATAAAAATGGTTTTTTATGCTGTTTGGTGGAATAACAGGCTGCCTATTCGAAGTAATTGCTTCCATACGAATAAAACGCATTGTCAGAAATTTAATCAATATGTCGAATGAGAATAATCTTTTATAGGGTATATTATGTTTATACTATGGGAAGTCGATATTTTGCGAAAGAATTCCTTTAAAAAACCGTTAGTTAAAAACCAAATTTATTATTTTTGTATAAAAAGGGTTTCCCTGTATAAACATAAATATATAAATAAATGAGTAAATAAATGAATTATACTTTTTACAACGTACTTAAGTCATACCCATGCCAACGCTGAAAACTTCGATTTTACAACAAACTTAATTTCCTAAAATCACAACAGTGTAAAGTGTAAATGATTGTAAAAAAAAATATTAGGTCTCTTCATGAAATTCTATTAATTCTATATTTGCTCAAAAAGGAGCAAAAATAGAAATAATCGTAAAAAATATAGCTCTGAAATACATAAACAAAATGTTTAACTCATATCCTCCTTTCGTCTGTTTCAGATCTGCAGAGATTCGTACAAATGCAATTGCACGGGAATAAAAGGTGGCGCAGGCTTCCCCGGAATACCTGGACCACACGGACCGGAAGGACTTCCGGGTGACATTGGTCCCGACGGACCCCCCGGTCCAAAGGGTGAAAAAGGTGCTGGCGGAGAATATGGCGGCACTGGAGAAAAGGGGACCAGGGTAAGTGAACAATTTTCGTCCACGACCACCATCTCTAAACTTGCAAAATTAAATTAAATTCCTTCCACGATTGTTTCAACCGTATGAGTTAAATGTCCCCGTTGACAACCACGTCCCCTTCATTGGCCAGTAGCTTTTATTTTGCTACTAAACGAAATAAAGAAATAAATTCATGGCGCAATGTAGCTAAAAACCGAAATTCAAATCACTTTACTCATTAGTAGACTGCGGATGTTTATGCGCGTAAAAGATGCAAAAAGCTTATGCAAATATGCAAGTGAAATATGCCAATATCGCGTATCTGGCTAATTCAACATTATCTGAACTAATACGCGAGATTATTTATTAATTATATTTTAATTAACAATTTATTTATGTTGAAGCGCCATAATTCGCGTTACAATAAATTACTAGTACCTTTTCCATATTTGTAACACGTAATTGTTGCTGTTTGTCAGTTAATATTAACTTATGTGCTGAAAACGAACGTTCCACATCGCAGGATGTAACGGGTGCATTTTTATATTTGCTTCAATAGCGTTGTAGGATATTTGTTGATACGTATGTGCATATGCCTTTTAGCACAGCATATGTCTTTTAACAAAGCATAAGCAATATGCAAAATAATGTTTGCCTATAAATATATGCATTCGCATAAATATCCGCAGTCTACTCATTAATTTCCTTGTAATTTGTTGTACTATTAATTTCAATAGTATTGTAAAGTGGTTCGCATCATATGTGACGCATATGACACAAAAGTATACAGATGTATTATTTAAGTTATTTGCATTTAGTGTCAGCACTATGCAAAGATATAAAGTAACTCATTAAAATTAGTGGAAAATATTCAATTATGAATTTAAGTGGTGGGGAAAATAAAGTAATCGAGAATAAACGCAGATACATATCTGTAAAGAAGAGAAAGGATTAAACGTACTTTTCATTATAATTTTGCCGTAAAAAATCATGTCATACTTTCTCATAAACATGTAAATTCAAGTTCGAGATTAAAAGCCCTTAATTGTTTTCATATATTCATTAAAGAAAACTTGTTTTTAAACGAACAGTTTTTTCACGTGGTCGATACTGGGACCTTTTATCTTTTATTTTTAATAACCCAACTGTTTTCTCCCACGATCTTCACTCTAAAATCTGTTAAAATTCCCCTAAACGTGTATCACAATTATTATTGAACCGCCTATGTTCGAAACTGATTGCGAAAACATATGACGACGCGAATACGTTTCACAGAGCACGGGCAGAATTTTTGGTCACTGACGCAACTACATCGTAAAACTGTTAATGAGAACTGCAGCCGAATTTTTTTATTGCTGTGAGTTAAACATAACACCGTGGGCGTAGTGATGGGAAATAAAATATAACAGAGTTACGCTAATTAATAGTATCGCAGCTGTGTCTTAATTGCTTTCGTACTTCAAACTTGCATTGATGAGAATTTCCTAAATCGATCCATCAGAATTGAGCAAAATCTTCATTTCTCTGCAATAAACGTTCAAGGCAAATCTTACATAATACTTGTCCCTGAAAAATCAAAACTCACAGTAGATAATAAAAACAAAATTATACCACAATTCAAAATGGAGGATTGCAACTGCCAATTGCCCCTAAAACAATTACCAGTAATATCAGTTGAGACCAAATTTTTATTTTTTAATTAAAACCATGTCACGAAAGCTGGCAATGTCCATTAATTAAAAAAAAAAACAAATTACGTAAGAAGGCCATACCTACTCTGGATGCAATCAAGGGGGACTAATCGAAGTCGCGTGTGGCGATAGCCGCCTGTATCATTTGGCGAACTAACGAGAAAACCAGACACGTGCTTTTTTTCTTCGCCTTTAACGCAATTATTCCCTCCCAGCAACGTATACGCGATTCAAAAGAAGTATAAAAAAGCGCCGTGGCGTCACCGGCCAGAAACGGAACGCTTCCAAATGCGGAGGAAGGGAAGAGCAGGTCGAAGGAGAGAAAATTACCACGAACTCCCACGAAGTCCGCCCGCACTCGGTGCTCTCGTACAGAAGTGCCGCGAATCCATTCTTTCGTAACTCGTTCCCGCCCCTTCTCGATACGACATGACGTGACACGAAAATCATAGCCTTCGATGAGTGACAATGGGGACTCTTCCCCTGCTGACGACGAAGATTCTTTTCTTCATACCGTATTTCATTGTGTCGCCTTCCGGCAATTTGGTGTTGGGTGACAATAGGGTGGTGCTTATTTGACCCCAAAATTTTTTTTATTATATTCACCTTTATGAGTAACTAAGCATTTATTTGATTTTTGCAGTTACTTATTAGGGGTTGCTACCAGACATTTTAAGAGAAAAATGCTATTTTCTTTCCGAAGTATTATATATTTTAAACACATTTACTTAACATTGAAATAGTATTACAAAGTAAATTTGTGAACCAACAACTTTTGAAATTTGCCAATTCATATTTATGAAAGTCTAGTAGTACTATTCTGGAGGGGGAATTCTTGATATAATCACGCCAACTAACCCGACTCCCAGATATACAGAGGACCTGGTGTACGAATTCATCTTAAGCGAAAAATACAATTTTATTTAAAATATTAATAAGCGGATAGCAACCTCCAAAACATTATGAAATGTAATAAAATTTTAACGAGGCCCGTTTTCAGTGTAAACATCAAAATGTTAGGGTGCCCCTGTAATATTTTAAAAATTGGATTTAAGCACCACCCTAGTGACTAACATTCCTTTAGCCCTAAGGTAGTGAATGGCCTGATTAATAAGTGCCATCTAGCAAAATTCTATTCATCACGAATTCAAAGTGTGATGTATGCCTGTTCGTTTTGCATCGAACATCCCCTCGATCCACCCTAGCGACAGCTCAATCGTACCTGAAATGATAAAAAAAATGGCAATGTTAATTGCGTGACGCGGAAACAAAGGGATGGAAAATTATTCAAATACCTTGCGTTAACGCGCAGATTATTTAATTGCAGTGAATCTACATCTGACCAAAAACAAAAGTGGATTCCTACAATCCTACCTTGCAGATGCAAAAGGCGCGGTTGTGCCGCGGTGAAAACGCGATAGTTTGGAACGAGATTGCGTAAAATTGAATTACATAAAAGTTGAATCAGGTTACGGGGAGAACAGAGGATGCAGTAACGAGGTGATAAGAAACTTTATCGAAACGATGTTGAGAGCCTGCCCGCTTGACGACTGTGTCGGCCAACTCCTTTAATGAGCGTCTATCACTTCGCGGCCAGATAAGAGTTTACGAGCGCATTTCTCTTTTCTTTCTTTTTTCTCGTGCGACACGTACGGATTGCATCTTTATATCAGGGCAGCAACAGCTCCGAACGAGTTGACGGGGTGACGTCATGGCCCTTTCTGGTACCACTGCACCAGCCGACCTTTTCGACTGCAACGTTGCCAGTATCGCCGATTTTCTTGAAACCCTGACCCTTTTTTGCCATCCGACAATTCGCGACAGACGTAGCGAACGGTGGGCTCAATTAGTCTTGACCGTGGTAATGAATTTCGCGGCTGATGTTTGTTTTAAAGTGTGACGCTTTAGGGCACAGTGGGCCAATTAATGGTGGACTTAATGGAGTGACTTTTTTGCACGATGGCTGATTGAGTGTCTTAACTGTTTAAATTTCTGTATCAGATGTATTTGTGTTTGAGGGTGGGGTATGTGTAGGCATGTCAAGTATAATTGAAGAGTAAGAAAAACAGGAAATGTCGCAAAACAGCTTTATTGAGAAAATTAAGATTTAATACCGTAGTGTAGGTACCAGTAAAGAAATAAAGAAAGAAACATATAATTTTCTTCTTAAATAATTTTTTGTTTTACCTTGACGACAGAAGCTTATTATTAGACAACGAGTGGGAACATTTCATACCAAATCTTTACCGTTATCCTACGGGGGTATTTGAACTTTGCAACTCTTTGTGATTCGACGGTTCTGCAGTAGGGCTGGGACTATTTGTCGAATTTTTCGGTATTCGAATATTCGAATACTTCATTTGGTTAATTATTTGACGAATATAATTCGGATATCCAAGTATTCGAATATAATTCGAATATTTAAGTATTCGAATAATATATTGTAAATTATAAATCAAGTTCTTTAGGTTCATTTGTCATGGTGAAATCTTGTAAGTTAATTTTGACCCACTTCATACCATACTATTCGAATACATCAGTATTCAAATATAGCAGTATTCGAATAGTATTCGAATAATAACATTCGAATACTCAAATATTCGAAGTTTATTCGTAGCATTCGAATCCTTGTAAAATATTCGAATATTAAATTATTCGAATAGTCCCAGTTGCCACCAAGAAAATGTGCTATAAATCGCAAAATCATGAATAATGGACATTCCCAATTTTTCCCCTTACCCTTCAATTATATGTAGACAAAGTGTGGAAATTTTGACGAAGTGAAGTCATTTCATTTTCTCAGTTGTTTCGGAACTGTGGCTCTTTGAATGCTTTAAGTATATGTAGAAGGAAATAACGTCATTGTTTTAAAGTTGTGTATTTAAATATTGCTCAATCAGCAAAAGACGTATTATTTATTCAAGAATCTAGTGCTCCATTACAATAATATTTCTTAGATAACTTCTACCTTACTTTCTTCAATTTTTACTCACCACTTCCCGTTCGAAACTTTATAGTTTTATGACATTGAACTTTTTCACTCATTAACAAATTACAAGGGCTAAAGTCATCTTCAACCCCTTAAATATTTACAACACTTATCTTCAAGAACTATACATGTGATACATGCCAGAAAATTACACCAAATTAATTAGCTTTCAAGCTTTACCACATTCCAGAAACTGTTATTAAAAGATATTGCATTATCAGAGTACCTACACATAATTCAGTACCTCGTGTTTTCTTCCTGTAAATATTAAATCGCAATAAATTGCTTAATAATACATATCATAAATTGCCCTCGCACCTTCCCTCTACAGCTTTGAAAATATCAGCAAAATACATTCGTCTATTAACAATCTTAAACCTATATTAATTATCAAATCATTAACACCTGTTTCTCCACAAATTCTAACAAGAAAACATATCAAACCCGCACACGCAAATTCTGATGGGACTCTGCAGATTTATCAGAATAGTTAAAAATATTTGACATGAATTTTTTGATATCAGGAATCGTCCATGTAGAATGGGTAAAACAGCCCCCAAAGCTGGGGCTTGAAAATATATTTTCTGGAATATCTCGAGAACTATTGGCGTAGAATAACTTTTCTTTTTAAAATGTGTTTTATAAATACGAAATATATTCACCCATTCGACATGGATGTTTGCCAATAACAAAGAGTACGTGTCAAATATTATTCACTATTCTGCAAATCCGCAGTCTCGTGAAAATCTGCGTGTGCGGATTCGATATGTTCCCTTGTAAGTAAAATTCCCAATATTCCGCGAGTCACGATGAATTCACGACGGAGCGCAACTGCAATTCCAACGATTCCCTCTCGATTCCTCATAAAACCGTCTAATTTTTTCAATCCACACAACCATTGAGGATCCACGCACTGTCTATGTACACGCGGTTTCATCAAAATAGCTTCGATCCAAGGCTTCGGCGTAGGTGGAAACGCGCGCGATCTCGTCGCAGTTAAGGATTTGTTGGAAACGTGGGTGAGACGCGCGACGATAAAACGGAGGTGGGGAATCGATTTTCTGGAGATTTTTTCATTTACTCGGGAATTCGAAGCGGAACGCAGGCGTTCTCGTCCGGTTGTATGCAAATTTCATTGAGCTCATCGTCAGCTTGGTAGTCGTAAATCTTCGCGCACTATTCCCAACGGCGATCGTAAAGTCGAGGTGGCCGAGCTCGATTAACCTGATCGCCGTTTCGACGTTATCGTCCACGGTTAACCTTTCGCGTAACGATGTCCCCCCATTTCTCTGATTCTGTCGTGGTGCAGTGGCAATGAGTTCAATTTCCCAGTTGCCTAGTGAACAGCTTCATGAGCATAACGCGCTTTTCGTCTCGCTATTTGCACGAGCCGCGCACTGGAATGAACGCGCGCGATGATGTCATGGTCCCTTCTGGAGAACGGATACTACTCTCGAAGGCTGAGGATACACGCCTCATTTCCGGGGATTTCAAAGGATGCAGAGGCAACTTATCGTCATCATTCATTTCCAGATATATTGAGTAGCTTGGTGGTTGTTGCTAACAGTGATATATTTGATGTATACAATATTTTTACGCTCCGACTCTGACTGAGGGTCTTCTTCGATAGGTTTCCATTGAATATTAACGTCAACAGGAAATTGTTATTCTTCGATTAAGACGTTCGATTGTTTAATCGTCATAAAATTTTCAATCCCTCCGAAAGTGGACATAGAAAATTATAAATTGAATTGGAGAAAATTTGAAAATGAGAATTTAGAAATGAAAATTCGTAAATGAAAATTTGAAAATGAAAATTCGAGAATGAAAATTCGTAAATGAAAATTCGATAATGAAAATTTGAAAATAAAAATTCGAGAATGAAAATTCGATAACGAAACTTAGAGAAGGAAAATTCGAGAATGAAAATTCGTAAATGAAAATTCGAGAATGAAAATTCGAGAATGAAAATTCGTAAATGAATTTTAATTTGTACCTGTAGGACTCAAAAAATGAAATAATTACAAGAAACGTCTGTAAAAAGTAAAAAAGTCTTGATTTAATGATTCTTGCTAGAGAGCGGATGCTGCTTTCGACGGCGCCGGATTACACGTTCCCGATGCAACAAGTGCAAATGGACACCTTTTCTTGCATATTTTATGTTGATGCAGACATCAACGATTCCTAACCCTGTTTCTTTCAAACGCTAAACCTTATGGAGAATAAATCTACCATATTATATATATACATTAGATACTTGACCGGATTTAAAAAATATAATATTATTCTAATAATTGTTTAAAACATGCGAGAAAAATCGAATTTGGCTACATTCAATTACGAATAAGAGACTGTTAAATTGATTTCCCCTGTGGATCAGTAGCTTTTAAGTTATAAATCCACTAACCAAATTTTTTTTGGCGAATCCTTACCTCGTTCAGTTCTCTTTTTAGATTTGTCTAAGAATTCCTTGGACGAAACAAACTTACACATCTGTAAACCTTAAAATTATCAACTACATATTTCACTTTACGAACTTCCAGAAGATTCAAGTCCCTCCAAATTATTAAGATTCTCAGAACTATGGAAACTAGTTAGTTCCCCGCTATTTAACCCAATTCCCCAAGAGAATACGAAGTTCCACTTCTGAAACACAGCCATTTGCTTTGAAACTTATTAGAATAATAAGCATGCCAGCTAACAAATTCAATGAACATCCGTCAATATTCACTTTCACAATTTATTTAATTACCATAAAACTCGACTTCCGCTCTGAATCAAAATACCTCATTAATATAACATTGCCCAATAATCATAAAAATGAAAAGCTAATTAAATATCAAGCTACAAGACCGTCCAAAACGTGGGCGCGTCAGCTGCGAAAGAGGAACGAAAATGTCATCCGGCTAATCGTAGTTAGCGGTGGTGGAGCTCCGCGATGGTGTTTCCGATTCACGGTAGCCGAAGCGGAGTCGTCCTCGCTGCGAAATGCCGATGGAAGCGGGCAAAGACGGGGCAGGCCTCGCTGCGAAATTACAAGAACGGCAGAGTGGTGGGAATGGCACAATTCTGCGCTTCGGGTTAACGATTCGGACCAGCTCTCGGCGTAGGCGTTAATGATAAATTACAGCATCTCGCGTTCCTCGCGTTTGGCATTGATCCCTATCTACGTAACGATTACCCCGATATTACATATTACGCGCATACCCACGTGCAGCGACTTTGTAACGGCCGCGGCCGATGGAGTCGTCGTTGTCATCCACGTCGTTGTCTCGTTATCAGCATTGGCACGAATTAAACGCTGGAAACGCGGACTTTTCCTGTTGCCAGTTCCGGCCTCCGATTGCTTGCCCTCGCTTTCCCGTCCGCTCCTGCCAGCGGCAATCAGCCAACCGTCACTCGCATTACATGTGTAATTTAGGCAGCTGTTCGATTCCCATTCAATTTACACAGAATTACATTGGATTGGCGCGAAATTCTATTGGATTACAGTCCCGATGTAATTTTTGTTAATCAAAACTGTAAACTTCTACAATTTGGGGATTCTGGAATAGGATTTTAGGTGTCGGCTTTGATAGAGAACCTTTTGTGGAAATCGGAGAAAGACCAGAGCGGTAGGGTGGATGTAGAAGTTTAAATCTCTAAAGTGGTTGATGACTGATTTATAGTTCGTGCTATGTGATGTCGATCATCGTCGTTCGGAAAAACACGTTCCAGTAGTTGATTAAAGAGGGCTGCTTTTCAACCAACTACTCTTTCAGTGTGTCAAATTATGAATTAGGATTTGTCCGTTTTTAGAAACGGGAAAATTCGGAAACTGGTTTTTAAATTTAAAAAAACGTTAATTATTTAATTATTTAATTAAAAACGTTAACATTTTGACTTGAAATCGCCTCGAATACAAGCATATTGGAGTAGGTAACAGTTTACTGTAAAACTAAGTACCTAATCTTCGTGAGTTCATATTTTCAGAAAAAAAACTAAATGGAATAACGATTTATAATTTGGTACCACCTTTTAAAAGATTTATATTTTGTACGGATTTTAGTTATATTAGTTTTTTTCCATTTGGTTTTGTATGCAGTATTTCAATTATTTTAATTTCTTTTATTTATTTGCTTTTGTATAGATAGAGTATATTTTATTTGTCCATAATATTGTGACAACTGAAAATTATTAAAATAAGTACAAATATTTATGTACTATTTTAATTATATTTTTTTGTGAAAATTTAAAAACCGGTGTATCCAGTTTTTTGGGAATAGTGGAATTCGAAAACCGGGATTTTGTATAAACCCTAAATTTATTCAATTAAAAAAAAACCTGCTCTACCTTAACCAATACACTTATTAATCTTCAATCGCCATGCCTTCACATACAACAGTGTATGTTATCCTCATTCATCCCCTGTTGGTTGCGGGGTAGGTGATTTAATAAAACAAGTCTTTGTGTAACTACAATCTAAAACTTTAATAACGAAAGGAGTTGGAATATAAGTTTTTAACATACAAGTCGCAAAGAACGAATTACTCCAACGAGAGCCGCGATGAAGAATATCGGTGCCAACTCGGCCTAATCAGAAAAGGAACATCTTTGATTCAATTTTGACCTTTACATTCCATCATGCACTCACTTCAGGCACGAAATATCCAACATCCCCCATATTCATTACCCACCGCCTTCGATAATGCTACCATCAATCACACCCTCGTTTCAGTTTAAAAAATACATCCCCCAATTTAACATTTCGAATGTCATGGGCGCGTTTATGCGCCTAGAAATTTCCATCCCGCGCACGGTCCTGCCGGATTTTCACGTCGATATTTTCTGGCAAGCATCGAATATAACCCGAGAGGTCTCGATTGTTTACTCTGAAAGCAAACCAAAACTCGATGTTCACTTTGTACCCCGTGCACTAACCAACGTTAAGGGGCACTTTTCAAATCCCACGCCACTCGAAGCGCTAAAGAGATTGTTTCCTGTAAAAACAATCGGAAAATCCCATCCCCGTCCACGTGGCCATTCTCAAACCGATCGAAGACCGGGTGAAAAAAAGAACAGGGAGTGGAACACGTGGACGTCAAAAAAGGGGGACAGAATAAGTCGCACACCCACGTTGCGAACGGGCCGGCGACGTTGACGAGCGTGGAGATGAGCACGTGGAAACCCTGTTTTGTTTCATTGAAGCGAAGTAGGGTATCTAAGCGCCGATAATGAAATCTCCGTGCGCCGATACGCCTCCCTACCACGCAGCCATCCTCCATTTTGATACAGAACTTACGTGCCATTAACCCCGTCGTGACATTCGCACTTTGAACCACCCCGTCGCCGATTACACGAAATGTGTACAAAAGACGAAAGGATGCTAAATCGTGATTTAGGATTTTGTTCCGGATTTGCGTTTTAGGTAGATGTATTGATGAGCGTTTGGTTAACTTGTTAAGGGGGTGGTGCAAAGCATTCCTGACGTTAATACAGTAAATGAATGGTGTTTATACAATTTTGCCTCGATAAACCTAAACTAAAAGTAAATTAGGTAGGTCATTAACTCAACTATCGTAATGCATTAGAGTTGGCTTGAGTTTATAATTGGGAACTCTATGCGACTAATAAATAGATGTTAGTTCATTTTAGAAGGATTTATTAAATTTAATGTTCTCAAGAGGCACCTTCGCCGCTGAGTAGTTTATTGTTGTTACCATGTTGAGATACTATTTTTTAAGTAAAGGCTGTTGACGGTGGATGTTCTGTCATAGCAAATGGGTTTTAAAGGAATAAGTAATTCTAAACGGTAAAGAATATGTACATTCACATGGACAAATATTATACCGCAACTAATTGGATATTGTTACTAGCTAATATTTTTGCAAATAGATTAATTTTAATTGGAATGCAATCACCACAATTATTCGGTTTGTCATTTATAGGAAAGTCTGCGTTTAAAAGTAGCTTTGAATTACTGGAAAATTCGAATTATTGCAGTACTGATGACATTGACCCGTGTAAAATATTAAAAGTAAATTAGAAGAGTGGAAAGAATTTTGAACATTCAATTTATGAATGTTCGCGAAACGTTCTTTGTTTTCATGAAATATTTAATAACTACATGGTCGTTTCATTCTATAATATAAATTTCACTTCACGAACAAGCAACCTTTCATTCCGCGAATTTCCTTTATTCGATAAAGAAGGAGACAGTTGTTCAACATAAATCCTTATTTCCGCGACAATTGAATAAAAAAAATTGAACTTCGAATTATTAATCAATCGATCGATTCGCTAAGAATAGCATAAAACGGAGAAAATAATTACATAAATTAATAAGTACAGTTTAATGAGTAACATTCTCTGGTCTACCATATTATTCACTAATTATGAATTATGCATAAAATTTACATACATTGCAACACATCGATTAATTATTAACATTTCCTGAAAACAGAGTTGGTATTAACTAAACAAAAAATTATTTATATGACGGAGCAAATAGTTACTTCAACTTTAGATTATCTGCGAATAAAGTTGATTTATCATTCAACAATAATTTTTTCAACTTTCATTCTATAGTCCAAATTTTTACTTAAATAAAATTTTTGCCTATCCCTGTTTGAAACCCGATGAACTGAATAACAAGAGAATTGTACAATTACTTATGCAATTAACGTTATTTTATCAATGCCCGTATGCACCACAGAAAGCTCATTAATAACAGAAGAAAAAATCGGTGTAATCGCTTTCAATTCATATTGGGCCCATTGTTGATTTGCCGGTACATTTTACGGCGCGATAAGCGACATCGAAAGTTGATAAGAGCCATGGAACGGATACACGCAGCGAAGTCCTACGCGTTCGCTCGTCCTCCCATATCGCGAAACGCGGGGGTGAAGACAGTTTCCGTTCTGCAATCGTCTACACATCGCTTTAATCTAATACCTCGCAGTTTCTGACGACACTTTCGACGGAAAAAATTTGGCATGCAAATCGAATTCCGTCGAGTAAGTCAAATTTCATTTGTACAATGAAGAAACACTGCTTCTCTAATCAGAATCAACCCCAAATTGTCAAAAGTCTTCGATATTATGAATTGCATGGGCAATTTCAGAATTAGTAAGTATATTAGAAGAAATTCTAGAGAAGTCATTATCCTCGTCATTTATACTTTTATCAACAATTGATGAAACTCCAGAATAATATATTAGGAATTTCAATATGCGAATTTATATCAAATGTGGAGTATTTGTTGTATTTTATGAATTTAAATTACTTTTCTAATGCATTCAGGAACATGATAACATCTCACGTAAAGTCTAGTATTGGAGTAAGTTAAGCATATGAAGATATTAATTATCAATTAACTATTAAACACATTTAATTTTCAATTCTAGCATTTTATTATTGAAATGTGATGAAGTAGTTTGCTTGGATTATAATACAAAAATTTCCCCAGATTTATAACAACCACGAATTAGTTAAACGTTGCCCCCGAATTTTATATCAATAACATAAAACTTGAATAAATTAAGTAATGATCTTAAATTAAATAAAGCATTTTGAGCATCATGTTTGGTACCTCTAAGAATTCACAAAAAGAGTTGCTAGTCCAAAGACAAAAAAGAGGTGATTCCAAAGGACGTTATATAATCAATAATAAAATGTCACTCACTTAATTGTCATTTCACTTTAGTTCTTTATAGAATCGTTCTTCAATTTCACAATTTCCACGTTTGCACATGTTTCTCTTATTGACTCGGCGACATCGACCGTTCGATTGGATTCGTTTATTTACCCTCCCTAAGAGCAAGATTGCATTTTCGCAGAATTAGGTCGCCCCATTAAAAGCACACGCGGGTCAAGCTGAAAGAGTGAGAATAATGAAAAAGGGAGGATGACATACCACGCGCATTGCGATAACGCACTTCCCATTGACAGATCATTCTATGCACCCAGCAACGTGGAACCGGATGTCGAGTGATCTCATATACCGATACGCTCTTCCTACCCTTCCTTCTTTAAATGTCCAATGGCGTTTCAGCGAACATTTATCTGTAAACAAAAAAAAAAACTTCGACGATGAAGTTAATCGATGTAGCTAAATAATCAGTTGCCTCTTCCTGAAAATCTATTCCTGGAATTAAACCACTATGAATACGTTTCACTATAGGCGAAATAATACATAGTAGTGTCTCGTTACAACAAATTGGAAAATGTTGTACGTACCTATCTATTTTATTTAGAATTGCAGTGCAAAGATAAACTGTGACTAAATGTGTGTTATGAATCTAATTTTAGGTTCTCATAATCAACTTCTACATTACTGGATTATTAGAATTTTCCTTTTTGACAACAGTTACCTACTAAAACATTTTGATCTGTTAAACATAATAGTTGGTGTTGTTTAGCCATTTTACAGAAATTTTAGTAGTTTGAAAAATATTGTAAAATTTTGCAAAAATAATCAGAACTTAATATTATTGTTAGTAGATGCTGTTTTTATAATATAACATCCTGTTAAACATATCCGAATTAGGTTAATCGTTTTGGCAAAATAGCAGGTTACGATCCTTCTTACCGAAGTAACCTTCCCGCCCGCAGAGCATGCACGATTTCGCGTTCTACATTCAACGCATTCCATTTAAGGGCACAATTTATGACTCGTCATCGTAGATTCAGCCCTCACTCTGAATTCACACCAAGCCAGCCAATCAGCGCAGGCCTTTAAAAGGAAGTGTGTCAATTTGTATCGGCTGTGACCATACATGGCGGACATCGGTAGCTGCTCCCTAACAACTCGTAGTGTTGGCTGCTGATAAATTCACGTTCCCCAAAGGTGAAGGAACTTCCTCGCATCGGCTTCCTGCTCGCTCGAGGCTTCTACGAGCCATTGCAAATATTAAAGTTACTTAAACATTCCAACTTCATCAGATTTCTTAGATTCAATAATGCGAACTGAAGTGAAGGTTCATGTAACTAAGTAGTTATGTTTTTGTAAGTTATAAAATTCACCGATTTATTACCTACATGCTAGTTTTTCTTGAACCCTCTTCCTAAATTTAATTAAACATTATTTTTCTCGCAAGACATAACAAGGGACTTGAATTTCCCAACAGAAAACAATGGAAACTATCTCTCTTCGAAACTGTAAGATTCATCTAAACTGTTTGCAGTAGAACAAAATCGTCCAATACGACATTTTCTGGTTCCTTGTACGTGGACCAAGTTTGACGGCTGTGCTAATTAACTACTTGGTAAATGCAGTGGTTCCAATAACACGCCAAAATCGCATGGCTGACATAGGTATTCAACTCAATACCAGCTCGCTAATATTTCAACGGTACGCGTTTGCCCGGGCATAATTAGTAAAGCGCAAACGGCTTTCATAAAAGCCGGTGAAATATCGTGCAATTACAAACGGTTTTGTAGTCCCATGAATTTATCAAAGATAGTAATTGTTTAACAATCCCTTTCCCCCTTGCATATTCTGCCTCTGCATACACTTGCCTATCTATCTAAATAATTAGCTCTCAATCTAGTTGTTTCTGTGAATAGAATCCTATATATCAATGTACTTACTTATCTATCTATGTATCTACCTACCCATCTGCCCCATCCATTCATCTACCGATAAATACCTATGTGTTTATCTACGTGCAGGGAATTCAATCCCGGGATCTAATCCCGGGATCCCGACTGATTTTTGGATTCCATTTTCATATTTTTCAGTTGTTCATAAAGTAATTTACGTTTTTAAAAATTCGCGAAATTCTCGGGATAAGTTATAACTTGATATATCAAATCCCGGGAGTTTTAGAATAAAAAAAAAACAGCCGGCATCCCGGGATTGAATTCCCTATCTACGTGCCTATCTATCTACTTATATCTATATAAGTCTGTAAATCTACATATCGACATATCTATTTATCTACTATCCTATCTATGTATTTGCTACCTACATGTTTAAATGTCTGTGTACTATATATATCCATCTACACACCTATTTATCTGTCTAGGCATCTATCTATTTAAATATCTACTTGTCTACCGATCTACTCGTCTGTCTGTACCTACTACATCTACGTATTTATTTATCCATGCATCTACCTATTTATTTATCCGTGCATCTACCTATTTACTTATCTATTTGTCCGTTTAAGAGGACTAGGCAGTCGTTTTTCGTGAGAAAGAGACTCTGTCCTTTATTTATTTGTAAAAAATGAAAGCAAATCCAGGTGTATCCTTTTACCCAATGTTTATTACTACTATATAGATTGAGAAATAAATGGTAAGAAATATATATGTGCTTTAAAAATGGCGCGGTTTTCCGTCGTTTTGCCTTAATATCAGTCTTAAAATCTAACGTAATCCGATTTCAAAGGTGAGATTCTTGTTTGTTGGATTCATAGTTTCGGCGCAAACCTATAAAAACAATAATTAAATCAGAATTATGCGATTGGCTACTGAAAAACGGCGATTTTTCCGAGAAAAATTCGTTCTTCTTTGTGCGCTACCAAAATCCAGTGACTTCTTAATTTTTTTATGAAAATCTCGAATTTTTACGGACCATATCAGAGGTTTGCGTCGAAATGGCACATGTTTTACGCATCCTGTAATTTTTTCAAGTCGATCTAAACCTCCACTCGTTCGCAATCAGGGAAAAACGAAGAGAAAAAATATTCGAAAAAAACGCGTTTAAAGTTTTTGGGCAAAGGCGACGCTATAGGTTGCCGCTTGACGTTTTTAGCTGTGAAATCTATAATTTTGCGAATTTTACTATAAACCAAACGGCATTTTATTCAGAAAGGATAGTACTTTTGGAAAATGCAATAAAAAAAATCGATTTTTCGACTGCCTAGGTACTTTAAATAACTATCTCTTCATTTACTGCATTCCTCTTCTTCACAAACCCTTCTCCTTTTCCTTCGTCTTCCTTCACGGGCAGCTGAGAATTTTCACAAATTTACCCATGAACTCGTAAAAACTTCGTAATCCGGACTTACGACGAAAGCGTTTGGCTGTGCATACAGCATAGATCTCCACAAGCGCTTCGTGGTGGCCGCCGAAGCGCTTGTATCTGACCCGAATACGTTGCGTTTCGATATTAATCGGTCTCGATAGCAGAAATACGGGCCCAGCCTCTCTCACTTTCCTCGCAATAACGTCGATGTTACGATGACCGCTGTGACGCACGCAATTAAGATAAATAATTAAGATAAATCGACGCGGGATCATAAATAACCACGCGGATCGGTCGGTCGCTTTGTAATTTTTCATTTTAATGATTGTAAATAAGGAACGATTAAGGTTTCGCTTAACACGCTGGTCCCGCTAGCCCGCAGAATTTCCGCAGCGGAGCAGTGAAACGCGTGCTTGTTAAACTCGATAATAAATTTTGTTTACGCATGTCCTTGTCGGACGATTTCGTCCGAGTCTCTGTTTTTCATGAAAGCCTCTTCAACAATCTACTCCCTTAAGGGGGGAGACTTACCTAGAACGATAAAAACAACATGCTTCTTTGAGAATTTTTTCTAGAAAAACCGATGAACTTTTATGATTAAACATTAGTCTTATATATCTTACGGACGTTTCAATATATTTTGTGGTAAAAAGTATTGAAAGGTTTGTGAGTAATAGGCAATGCCCAAGACCTCCTTTTTTAGGCGCTTTGCGGCGACAATCGAAGCTCGGTGCAGGATCATCTAAAATTGAAAATTCGATTTTTGTAGGTAATATATGAAATTATGTAGGCGCTACCGAGCCTGATTTTGGAAAAATTATTTTGACACAAAATGACGGCTGTGCAAAGTTGAAGCATCGATATTTGGCAAAAAATCGATCTTTTTCGAGTGTAAACAAAAATCTAGACAAAAAAAGGAAAACCTCCCGATAGCAGTTACATTTTGAACCCTAAAATAAGCCTGCAAAGCCTCGAGTAAATCGATTCATTCATTTTTTAGCTATTTGTGTCACCGACTTTGAAAATATGATTTTGAGAAAAACGTGTTGAAAGTTTTGGGTCTGAGCGCTACACCGAGGAACACCTACATACTTACACGCGTATAAGTTTGTCCATTTTAATTAGATTAATTTGGCACTTTAGGGGAATATAAAAATCGAAAAATCTATTTGCACCTCCCTCCTTAATTCGAAGTTGTTGTTACATTGGATTTGTAAGCAGATTTGTGTTCTATTAAATGAGAGTGGATTTGTAGGTAGGTACGAACGAAATGCCCTTTTTTATAATGGATTTTGGCGCCAGACGGGGAGACGCAATTATTTTACAATCTCGTCGCATAGTGTTCTCAATCGAGCACCGTTTCTTGGAAGTTGCGCAACAGGTTAACTGATAAAGCGTTCTCCTGTTTTTTAAGCATATTTTAAAACCGAGATTCGTGTGCGTAATCGCACGCAAGATAAGTGTGCTCGTCGTGACGAAGGAAGATCTGACGAGGTTAAGAATTTTCCACTACAATTTAAAATTTAGTTCGATTATATACACACGAAGCAAAATATGTTTAACGAGCCTTAGAACTTTCCATCGCAAGTTCTAACGATTCACGCGCTCAAGTACAATATCTTCCTGTTAGTATATTTAATAAATTAGGTAACCAACCAAGAGTTGTCATCAATACCCAACAAATTCAAATTATTGCCTTCGCTAATTCCACTTTCCCGCAATCTAATGCAATCACTTTGCAGCATCAAACTGTACAAGAATACAATAAGCTTTCTAAGAAAAGTCCTCACGAGATCGAAAACATCAAATTCTACTATAACTCATTTATCACTTTCATTTTGACTAACACTCACAAATAAGTTTCTCATAATCCATATCCCATCATTTCACTACAAAATTGAAAAGTTTCGATCCTTTCACTTTCTCTGTACATTATTTAAAATGCAAGAAAAATAATTTGAATCAGATTACTGCAACATATAAACAATCAAAATCAACGCCTTAAAACAACCCTGTACATCATTTCCTTACAACCCCTCTTACCAACGGCCGATTTATTCTTTTATTCCACTAGAGTTAGCGTTGTTGTCAGCCATGAAATATATCCTAATGAACAATTACTCAAATTCTCAGAAAATCGTCGAAAGATAGTAAATGCAACAGGGTGAACTGTAATCGTTATGTTCGTAAACATCGTAGCCTTTTTTGGGACGGACATGCGCAGATGTTGCGTGAAAAGCTACGAAAATGCATGCTGCGCGTGTCTTAAGTCGTAAGCTGTTTATCCAGGGCTGTTGCTCTCCTTTGATGGAAATAAAGCCAAACATCGGGGATGCTCTTTCTCCGAGAAAGCAGGCTGCTTCCGAACGGCAGATGTTTTCGTTACACTTTACGCAATCTCCGCTATTCGGCGCCCGATGTTCCTCGAAGTGATGCATTAACGCGTGGTTAATTAACCGAGGCCGTACGTCTTAATTAAGCGGGTAATATTCGAGCGAATGCAGTAACGAAACACCGGCATAATCGCAAGCGTGTAAATTGTGTTGCGCGAACTGATCGTCGAGGAGACCACTTTTTTCAATGCACTCGACTAGGTGTTTTTTTATTCTTGGTTAGCTTCTTGGTGTAATATGCTTCTGTATATTATTGTTTACATTATTGCAGGGCACTCGGGCCCCGGGCTGTACAGGGGCCATATAAAAAGGAAAAATGAAGAAAAGAAAAAATAATAAAGAAACAAATGAGAATGAAATTTTTTTATTTGGTTAAAAGTTATCTAAATTGGCAATACTACGGACACAATATTTGTGGTTGTGGTAACCATAACATGGTACGCGAGGACTGTAAAAAAAGAAATTAGAATATAATTTGTTATATAATAATATCATAACCTAATATTATTAATGATATGGCAATAAGTACGTCATGTATTTAAATACGTTACTAATTTTTTATTTATTTTCACTATTATTGTTATCATTATCCTTTTTTTCCTGAAAGATGTTATGTTTTTTTATCGTTAAGAAATTGTTTGGAGCCCCAAAACATTTCTTGCATCCGAGCACCTAATTACTATTCTGTGGATTTTCTTGGAACGTGCCAAAATAGAATGCGAAGTAATGTAACGCAATGTAGTCAGAAGTATGTTAATGATATTCTTGCAACATTGTTGACCTCATTCGATATGATTAGGTCGAGATATCAGGAGTGCTGCATAGAATTTGTTGCTTAATGAGTACTTTAAGAGATAATGCCCATTTCCACACAATGTTATATATCTCTACAAATTTTTAGTCGTTTCCATAATTCATCATTATTTATGGTATAAGAAGATATCCTATATCCGGAAAATCCATTGAGAGTCCACTCTACATTAAACTCGATTTCCTTTTAAAACAATGACGTCATCATACATAACATACACTAACTACAACAAAAATTTGAGCTAAATAACTGAAACAGTTTCTATTCCCCTCAGACGCCTAACTAAGGTAGATCCCCAAACCGGAAATTAAAAAAATTACGAAACTTTGGGGATGTGTAGAAGATATGTAGGTATTTATCACAAAATTCTTTTCACTGCCCAAATTCACTCTAAGGGGGTAAAATTGACGCCTGAAAATACAGCTATTTTTCGATTTTCTGTTACAACTCGCGAACTGTAAGAGATAGAAAAAAAGTTTTCCGATAAATGTTACTTCTTTTAATTAGAATTATCATTTGGTAAAAGTGATACGCGAGTTATAGAAAAAAACCGCAAAATAGCTGGATTTTCAGGGGTCGATTTCACCCCTTTATAGAAAATTTAGGCAGCGAAAAGAATGCGCAATACATACCTATATATTCTCTACGTATGGAAGGAAAAAGTAACTAGAGTATGGTAGATCAGGGGCGGTAGTAACAACGAAGGGGATGTAATACGTCAAATATGTATCTCAAAACATGTAACAGATATTAACACACATTTTGAATATAATGATGAAAAATTTTGGAATACATACATCCATACAGCAATATAGATATACACTAGACACGTATAGAGAACAAAATAACTATTCGATATCTTAAAATAACCTCCTCTTCTTCGGATTCAAGGACGATTGTAACATTATCTCCGCTTCTCATTTTTATGAATAACTTGAATATTACTTAACATTCATAGAAATTACTGTGACTCAATAATGTCAAATAAGTAATATTTTCGTCTTTTAAAAATAATGGTCCTAGAATAATCGTATGCAAAAGTCGAAGCGTTATCACCGCCCCCGTTCTACCCTACAATAAAAAGACCGACCTGCTTTTACTATTATTAAACGAAACATCAATACGAACTCGTAATTAAAAGGTGCCGGTTGAAAGCAATACCTAAATATTCACATTCGAACAGGTGCAATTACAACTTCCAAAATGACCATCGCACAACGTCGGTGGTCTGGAAAAACTGACGCGACTCGCATAAGTAGCCATGACGTGCGTGCGTATAATTGTATTGCACTCTTTGCCATGCAGGAATTGAGTGCAATAAGCAATTGCTAACGACGCACTCTGTTTCATGCACGGCAGAACGACAGAATCGCGTTTACCGGCGGTTTGCGCGGGTTTGCAGACTCCAGACATCAGGAAGCGTACAAAGATGACCTCACGCAGAATCAAGGGTGCGACATTTAATAATCGTCGCACGCAATTGCGACGAGCCGTGCGCAATGAACCGCATTTAAATAAACGCGGTAGGCGGTAATCGCGTGATCAGGGAATCCGGCATTTTTCAAGATGCACGATCGAATCCTTGAAGAAACCGTTAATAGCGCAACGAACGAGGCGCGGAAGCCTGGGCTGTTACATTGGCTGTCGAAATGAGAACATACGCGGTGGTAATAAATCCTTTCAGTCCGTAAATTGGAGAACTTTTATTAATTACGTGAAAGCGTGTAAATGACATTCGTGGATGTTCATCTTAACATTACGTAGAGGTTGAGCTGCTGGAAGTAGAACACCTAAATGTCTCTTATGGAATTGAAGATGCAAACAGAGAAATGAAAAATATAATCTAAGTGAAGGATGGAGATGGGCGAAATTTTTGTTTCAATAAAATTTCGAATGTCGAAGAAAAGTTAAAGTAATTATTCGTCTTTCTTTTATTCGGCATAACTTTTATTCGTTGTACGAAAGTTTATTTTAATTAAAGTTTTTCCCATCTCTGGTCGACGTCTAGGTTTCAAAAATTAAATTTTAATGATGTCCGCAATTTTTTTTATACATATGTGGATGGTTTATTTAAAAGTACAGCGTTTGAGCGCTTGAAAATAATGCCACGTATATGAAATGTTTAGTTACAGATTTAAACAATTATCTATTCAATGCATCTGATCTCTGTTTTGTTTTCAGGGTGATCAAGGTATACAAGGCTTCCCAGGAGCTGCAGGACTGTCGGTTTGTACAAACTCTCCATTCCAATAAAACTTTGTTAATCGAGTTCCAATGTTTTAATGTAATGGACGCATACGTTTGCTCGCACTTCTGCATAGCACGTCATCTGGACTTTGTAAACTGTGAATTTTTAAATCCTACTTAACTCGGAGGGTGCTTCAGCAAATCGTGCTCAACGAACTTTATTCCAACGCCATGAAATTCTGATTAAACCCTCACTAGTCACACGTTTCAAAAAAAATTCACACTCCGGCGAAGCCACTAAAAATTTGTTAACAGAAGTGATTAGGAATACGTACAAAATTTTATATCCACGTGGAAGTGATAATCTCTAGAAATAAAAGTTCACCTTTTGGACTATTAGTACCTTTTAATAAATAATAATTGTAGGCCTCGATAAGTTGTAACACCCTCTCGTAATATTATTTAATCTAAAAATATTTAAAAAATTCGGTGTTTCGAAATTATTGGTACCACTGACTTAGTGACCCACGGGCTAGTATTAAAAAAAATAATAAACAAAATTTGACTCACTTTTCAAAAATGTTCGCCATCACTGTAGTAGGGGATGAGAGCAAAAGAAATCAGATTGTGTAAACTAAGGGCCATCTTAATCCTACGTTACAAAATTCAGCCTCTTTAATCACGACATAGTAAACACAAAAGAAATCCATGGTGCTACCATAAACGATTGCTCAAGAAAAGCTAAACGGAGTGGTCTCGTTCTCCGTCGAAAGAGGGACACTCGTTTCTCGGTGTTAAGGGCCCCTGAAACCCCAAAAAAAGCACTCAAGTGAAACTCTGAATAATTAAGTGCTTTCCCGCAGGGTAACCCTGGTCTGCCTGGTGTAATGGGACCAGACGGTCTGGACGGATGCAACGGGACCGACGGACGTGCTGGTGCACCAGGAATGCCTGGTGTCCATGGTGATCGCGGTCTCCCTGGTCCGATGGGCGACTACGGGCCCACTGGTGAACCTGGTGACGGTGGCATCAACTCCGTGGGCGTCAAAGGTATCCGCGGAACTGCGGGCGTGGACGGGCAAGAGGTAATCGAATTTTGTTCGAGGGTCGTTGCAAATCCTAGGCACGTGCAAAACAATTCCCCTGATTAAGTTCAGGACGTAACCGAGGAACAGTTGCAGCGACGACCAGTTTTGCCAGGATGAGCCAAAACATTTTATGTACACGCGCGGTGGGTATGTTTCCATTCGTTCTGGAGACGAACGTTGTTTGTTCTTCACTTCCAGTCTGCCGGCTGATGATGAAGATGTAGGATACTTGTAGTTTAGATTTCTTTATTAGCGTATTGCTATTCATAGTGTTTTTCGACGTTTAAAATTTTCAAGAAAGTAGGAGCAATACACTTACTGATATTGATACGCGTTCTCCTCAGAGAACAAGTTGAGTTTGCTCGTGGTGATATTAACAATTTGAGTGGCGTCGGGGGATCTACGCACTGTCCAGGTCTTCGGCGTGTTTTCACGCTCGATTTTTCTGGGAAGCTTTGCCTAAGTGTTCCCAAATGTTCGCGTTGAATATACAGAATTCTTTCGCCCGAAGCAATTTCTCGAAACCGTGAGTCACTGGAAGTGTCAATGATAGTCATAATTTCCATTAACAGGCTACTGATAATCAATTCAAAATGATACTTATGGTTTTCACTGTCGATTCGCAATAAATGTAGGGTAAGGGATAACGAAGAAGCTCTTTGTGCCAATGAAAGAACCAGCGCGCTTGAGATTAGAAAAACTAAACAACGTTTGTCTCGAGAAGGAATGAAACATGTTCCACAATATATACGCAGGTTTTTATTTAAACTCACCTGTCAAACATGTTAATGAAGTCTGTCGGTTACCTGTCAGGACATCCTGTATATGGGTTGCGTTCGATGGCGTTTCGAAATTTGAATGCTCGACACCTTTGGCTGTTCTGGAAAGCGAACACGTTGTTGCAGCATTGCCTAGTATGAGTAGAGAATTGTTGTTCCTTCGTTGAGGGGCTTTCACAGCTTTAAAGTGCAACCGTTCCTCGGGACGAAAACCGAAGACGGGTCGTGGGGAATAGTTTGAACACGTGGCTATGAAGGGAAACAGTGTTTAGCGAGTGGTAGTAGCTTCTGGACGTGACGGGAATATAGGGGAACGTACAGCGGGGACGCTGATGAAAATTCTTCGTGCACTCGGATCGAGTTGGGGTCGTTGAGTATTTGAAGAACCCCGAACTGGGAATTGGAATCTTTTGTTGGGGAGGATGTGTTTGTCGATTATCGTAATAATTTTTTTATACTTGTAACGTTAGAGCATTGAAAAGATATTTGGAAGATTTCTATATTTCACCTGAAATAAATGAATAAACACATTCAGCTGAAATAGAATACATTTCATGAAAGGTCTTGCTACGGGGAAATCACTTGGAATCATTCTCCTCCCATAATTTTACTAGAAGTAAAGTAACTCCTCTGTAATATAATTTATTCAAACAATTTGTAATGGTTTAACATTTTAAAAAACACTTGAGATAATCAATTCCAGCTAATCATTGAAGTATAATACAAACCATTTAGACCTCTCAACTTTTAGGGGACCGCCAACCCCTTTTTGGGATTCTGTGCAAGTCCTCTAATTCTGCACAAAATGTACGCTATATATATGTATAATTTTTTGGAAACTTGAACCACTATTTTTTTAAAAAAGAACGGGCCCTCTAAAGGTTAACCCTCGGTTGTCCCACCTACTTTTTTCGAACGTCGTTGTCACACTGGGTCAATTTGACCCTGTCAATTTTCAATCAGTTGTTATTTAAAAACTATTTGTTCAATTAAGTCTCAAAAATTCTGAGATAATGTTTGAACATTGTAGAATATATACCCATCGTTAAGAGTTGACATTTAAAGTGTCATCATGCATAAAAAAAATTTGAATTAACAAGAGTAGCGACAAATAGGTTTTTTGCTTAAAAAAACACAGAGTCAATTTGATCCAGTGTGACAACTAAGGGTTAACAAAAACCTCTCCCAATCACCCATTTTCCATTTAGAAAGTTTGCTATTCCTTCACCACGAACTCCACTCCAACGTGAACCCTCACCTCCAAAGCGCCCCCTTCGAAACGCAACCGGGCCCAAAAAGAATTTTTCCAATTAGCCCAGAACGATCTCCCGCCCCATGATTAACAACGAATTTTATTCCCCAGGGTGACGTGGGACGACCCGGGATTCCCGGCGAGATGGGCTATCCAGGCGAGACAGGGGACATAGTGAGTACAGAATCGCGACTTATTCGCTTGTTGGTGTCCCGACTTCAGGTACCGTAACGACCGATCGGGCCAACCCGAGGGTTCGTGAACCTCTTACGAGAGTTTAGGTCGTGCCACTCGTTCGCCGTGGCACCGGAGGGGGGGGGGGCGAGGGAGGGAGAGCGTGTGTGCGCGCGGAGGAGAAGGAGGCAGGAGAGGAAGGAACGGGATAAAGGGAGACGGTGCCGCGTTGGCCCGGTCTCTTGGACGAGTCTCGTTCCTTTTTGCGGGACGCCACCTGCTCGCATGAAATATCGTCCGCCTGGCGATGTGTTCCTCGGCAATATTTAACGGATACGACGAGAGCCGGAAAGAAGACGAGCAGGAAGCTCCGGCGAATTTAAACGAATCCTTCGGGGGCCCGGAGTATCGCGCGATAAACCGCCGCTCGCGGTGGAATCCTCTTACATGGTCCCCCGGTAAAAATTGCCGCGGAACGATCTTGTAACCGCCATTGTTCCAGCCTCCCTTCGCTCCCTCGAAACGATAAAAATCCGCGTCGAGCGCCTGGATACTTTGTACAATGAATTGCACGTGTGCGAATGTATCCACTGTGGGTGTTGGGAAGGATGTACATATCGTTTATCGTTACATCGATTTCTCTCTTCTTTCTTTTTATAAAGCGGGTAGGTATTAGCGGTCGGGTGGCCGCGCGAAGCATTTCATGTATTAATGGAGAAACTTTGCGTCAAAAATAGGTGGTAGGGTTGAGAGGGTGCTTTTTTGAAGGCTAGAGGTAATCTGGAGGTGAATAGTATTTTTGTGGATGGACGTGTAAAGAACTTATGAACGCATTCGTGTAACAAAAATGCAAAGTGCTGAGGAATCCGGTTTTTCCCCTGTGGACTGATTTTATCCACATCTTCAGTAGTACTTAATCAAGATTGGCTGGGATTCCGAATAGTCGCGATATCTACAAACGATAGTGAATCTATATTTCTGTTTATTTGTTTTGTTCGCCGTAATTTCCCTCGGTTTATTTTTGAGTCGGTACACGTGCTGCTCCGAAATAGCCGCTCACGCTTATTCAAATGTCGGAAGTTTATAATTCACGCATGCGGAACTATGTGTATTGGCTTACAAGCTTGGGAACTGATTTATATACCTTAAGGAGTCTCCCTAGCGTGACAAACTAAAAACAATGCGATATTTGCGTTTTTTTTAGAGGAAGCCTCAAATTATATTAATTGAAAACTTTGGGCCTGTATTTGTACATATTTAGACAACTTTTTAAAAAAAATTAAATAATAAAGACAGTATTAATAAAACAGGCGCACACAATTTCTAAAATATTGGTAGCATATATTTGTGGGATACATTATTTATCCAAGCCAACATTTGCCAAATCAAACTTTTCTTTCTTCGGTATTTATCGATGTTTCGTTTGCCGTAGGCCCAACGATAACTACACAAACATAGATTAACAATATTCTTGATTTATGTTTATCAGTCGGCAACAACTATCGCAATTGTGTTCGCCGAGGGCAGACTTTTTTCTTAAGCGCTCTGGTTAATTATTATTGGCCTACAACTCGGAGCTGCAAATGCATTTGGAATAGATTTTTTTTAAATGTCTAAATATATACAAATATAGACATAAAGTTTTTAATTAATATAATTTAATATTTTTTCTTAAAAATCCCAAATATCACCTTCTTTTCAGGCCACAGAACTAGAAAGACCCCTCAAAAATGCTAGCAATTCGAGATTATAGGCAGAGACTCCTACCGGTACGTAAAATAGCGGTATTTTTCGGTTTTATCTTCGTCTGAGACTTAATACCGGTATATCGCTCATACCGGTATTTCAAAATACGGTAACAAAAGGTTACCGGTAACCGAAATAAATACCGGTATTTTTTCGGTATTCTTTTCAGTAACATCGTAGGTTTCGGTGTTCACCGAGAAGAATACCGAAAAGATACCGGTATTTATTTCGGTTACCGGTAACCTTTTGTTTTCGGTATGATATCGGTTTCGGTATAGCTGTATTGGCGAAATACCGGTATGAGCATTATACCGGTATTAAGTCCCTGATTATAGGTACGTTTACCAGCACCAGAAGTATAGAAATATAGAGATATTGAAATCGCAGAGGTTGTGAAAATATAGAAATATACAAATACAGATATACAGAAATTACAGAAACTTGTAGGAATATTATAAATGCAGAAATCATAGGCACTGTAGAAGTATAAAAACTTTGCGTTGTACTCCAATACATGCACTTTTTAAGCTCACAAGATTCTGAAACATCTTCCATCGGAAATGCCGAGAATTCATAAAGGGGATGCTGCACGCGAATGCTCGCGAAAGAATTTGCGAACGCGAGGGAGAGGAAACCGGATAAGTGGCGACCAAACGGTCGACGGCAGAGGTGCCACGTGTTAATCGCTAGACACGAAACAGGCCAGCATCTGCTGAAATCTGAATCGTCGCGTTCCTCTGTCTGTTATCCGTTGACACCGCCGCCACTGATAGCGCGAGCTGGCGTCTTCTCTCGGGAGAAGATTTCGCCGAATGATCGGCGGCGTCCAGGAAATACGAGAGTTCTGTACCCCGAAATCGGCCATCCTCCAAACTGGCGATTCTATACGCCTGTGTCCGGCTCGCATTGTCGTGTAAAAAACTGAGAAATTGCATAGAATTTTGATCTGCTGCCATACGAGTAGTTATAGCCGAGGGAGACTACTGCCTGTCATATTACGCTGCGTTCACATTTCTTTTACAGTGGTCTCAGACCTCCTAGGAGTTGAGAGAACACTTCAGCGCAAAGAAAATATATTGCCACGTTTATTCGTTGCTAATATTTCTCCTAAATTACTACTACCAATAAAATTTTCCTAGTAATTTTTTTTATTTTTTAAAGCTATTTTTTATTTTCAAGCTTGAAATTGCGCGATTTTATGTTGAGATTGTTTCCATTTATAAGTTTGTTAGTTACGTTTCTTCGGTTCAATTTGAGCATGCTTTACTTTTTGATGATATTGAAAATTTGTTTGGAGACTATGTTTTCAGGGAGCCCAAAATATTGAACACCCAAAGAAAGAATCCAATACTTTCAAAGAAGAATGAAGAGAAAAATCGAAACATTGATTTCTCGTCAAAAGTTTTTGAATTGCACGAAAGTAGTATTCATAAAAATTGACGAATAACGTAAAATTCGAACTACAAATCTGATCGTAACAGTTACTATCATTAATATTTAGCCGAAGAAAAAAGAAAATTATTCCGTTTGATAGTAAAGGAATATGTTTGGAGCTTAATTACAACCTATTCAAATCCTTCGCCAGTTAGAACTTCTTCTGCTAAAAATCAACCAAAAAAGTGTTTCAGTGAAAGCAGAGGCAAAATTCACCCGCGTCTTAAAATAAGCAGAAATAAAACATTTTCCTACGAAAGGAAGAAAGGAGATAATAAATCCATACTCGTTGAAGTAAAATAATTATCCCTTTAGGGCTACCCTGGCGTTCACGGTTTACCAGGTATGCAGGGCGAACCTGGTGAAACAGTTTACGGTGTGAAGGGTGCTGTAGGTGAACAGGGAGACAGGGGAGAACCTGGAACCTCCCCTGTCTTCGTTACGACAACGACAGGCACTGAAGCTGTAAGGGGTCCGAAGGGTCCCAGGGGAATGCGTGGAGACTGGGGAGACCATGGACGAAGAGGAGAAATGGGTGCTAAAGGTGTTCCGGTGGGTAATATCTCACAGTATGCCGAATCATTCAAACTGTTCCGCCTAATGATACGACGTCGCCATTAATTAATTTGAAACTGTGCTACGCAGTATGTATCCACGCCTCGGCAAAAGGTTTTGGTTTTTCTTGTTTGCAAGAAAAATTTATGTTGTATTAAAATTTAAATAAATTCTCATGTTGCTTTTGGAGTTGTAACGTGGATACATTTGAAATATTTTAATCGCAAAGACTCGAAAAGGGTGGAATTTAGAGGATAATCTATGGAGATAAATGCATTCATTTTCACGCAGGGTCGACCAGGCTTTCTGGGTAGTAAAGGTGGGAAAGGAGAACAAGGAGGCGACGGATCAAGGGGTAAACAGGGCGTAGAGGGTCCATCAGGGCCTCCGGGAGAGAAGGGAGAGAAAGGTGCCCCAGGATACGCTGGAAATCCTGGAGCAGACGGCCCAGACGTAAGTGTCGAGCTTTTATTGTTAAGAAACTTAAGAAAGAAGGAAAAGAATTCTTTCGATACATTTGTCAAAAAAATTTAGAACTAGGGTACCAGTAAATGAACACGTACCAGTGAATGGACATTTTTTATTAAAATGAGTAAAATAAATTATTAAAATAAGGAACCAATTAATTACAAACTTCTTCTAATTTCTTGCTTCATATTCAAACAATTTTTGCAACTCGTGGAATCAATTGCGCTGCAAACATAATTGTATAAAAGTGTTCATTCATTAGCCTTAATGTGTTTATTTACTGGTGCGTTTACCCTACCATGAAAGTAAATAGGTTTGCACAAAGCTTCATAATCCGTCTGAATTATTACAAACTTTTCATAAAAGCGTATATTTTGGATCGACGAATGATATACGAGTAGATATATTTTTCTCTTCTGATAGTTTCTTTTTAAAATGGTCGCGAATAAATTAATATTTCGATAAATGAAAGAATTCTCAGAAAAAAAGGTAATCTTAAGATTAATTAATTTGAAAGTATTGTATTTTGCATTCAGGGAGAAACAGGGGATCTAGGAAACCAAGGACCACCTGGTAAACAAGGAGCTGCTGGCGAACCTGGGAAATATATACCGCAACTGGACGAAATCATTCAAGGGAATATTGGGATCCAAGGAGACTTAGGTTTGTCCTTATTTATTAAAACAAAATGAAAATTATATAATTCTGTGCAATGATAGTCATAACAGAGCAAGGATTAATATTTCACAAATTAAATTTTCTGCTAATCAACATTTTTCCTTACAATATTTTGTACTCACAATTTGCTCAATAACAAAGTACCAAACGAACTTTAAATTTCAGCTCATTGTCAGAAGTGAAACCTAACGCAATCGATACCAAACGTCTCAATATCACAAAATTTAATAATCACCGAATATTATTTTACGAAGCACCTGAAGGAATATATTTTCGTTTCAGGTCCACCTGGTTTACCAGGGCATCCAGGGACGCCTGGTTCACCTGGCAAAGTTGGCTATATCGGGCCACCTGGTCCTCCAGGACCTCCAGGTTCTGCGGGCCTGTCAGGACCGAAAGGATCGTCGGTGAAAGGAGAGCCGGGATCTGATGGTGCGTGTCGGGCCCCACACAATTCGCCGACAGAACATTGATCTGACTGAGGAATGTTTCCTTGAACGGTTTTAGGTCTCCCTGGACAGATGGGCTTCCAAGGTTCTTCAGGTTTGCCTGGTTTACCTGGACTCGATGGGCCAAAAGGATTCCCTGGAATTACGATTGTCGGACCACCAGGAATAGACGGGAAGCCTGGAATACCTGGACTCTCTGGATCACTCGGCGACCGCGGTGATATCGGCGCCCCTGGTAACGACCTCCTCACCTTAACGCATTCCGAAATTTTGCGCAGATTAGAGAATTTTAATAGAAGCCACTATTGCGATTACATAACTACTTCACTTTCCTGCAGGATGTATTTTAGTGAATTTGCTTGATGACTCACGTAGATTACAACTATTACACATATAAGAGTAGTAAAGAAAATTTTCCTTCCATCCTTTGAAAGTAATTTGAGTGCTCTATGGGACATAGTCGATATCACTGTCAAAGAATCATTAGATTGTCTTATTAAACGACATGACGTGTAATAATATTTTACGTGGGTTATTGTGTATAATTCATAATTCGCTGCTATTCTTCGAGCTCTTATTTTTATACATTATTGAGGTGGCATTTATTAATCTATTAGCTGTGTGCTCAAAACACCTTTTAATCTAGTATCGAAGATTCTAATTAATTTCTGTCGCAACCGGTAGGAATGACAATAGTTTGGCGTTTGAATTGAACAGGTCCGAAAGGTTTCCCCGGCAAAGGCATCAGAATTCGTGGCCCTCCCGGTGAACGTGGATTGCCAGGATTCCCAGGACTCGCTGGAGCCGATGGATGGCCTGGTATTCCAGGTCCCAAAGGTCTACGTGGTTTCAAAGGCGACGACTGCGGCATTTGTACACCAGGTACGTTGACTCACTCACACACAAAACGAAGGACTTTTTTCAAAAGGAAAATTAAAGAGGAAAATGGAAAAAGTACAATAACAGTCAATGGGGATAAACTTACTGATGTTATTATTATGAAAGAATTTGGAATACATAATATTTTCATTTAGGAGTAAACTGAAAAATCTATTCAGATAGATTGAGTCGGTAGAAATTGTAGAGATCCGAGAAATACACAATTATATCACTGTTTTCATAAAAAAATTCCCCGATTTTTCTTAATGTTAGAAATATTGAGGTTTTGTATTATTTTTTTAAAGATCATATCATATCATTATTCATTAATGGAATGAAATAGCTCGTTTCACGTTCAACTAAGCCACTTTTTTTATTTGATGAGAAACATTATTTATAACTATTTAATACTGTTTGACACGTTCCGTGAGGAATTTCCAGAAGCATTGGTTGCAAATAATTCTATCGCACTAACGGATAAAATCAAATACATCAGAATTTTAACAACCACTGTCCAATGCAAAACTGCAAACCCTGCTTTAAAATTCCATAGTTTAATGGAGTCTTATTACCTTATGGCTGCGCTCCATTTGCCACAGGCCAGACAATATCAGTTTACTAGCGCGACTAACGATGATGGTATTTTAAACTAAGAACGCAGAACAGTTATTGCTGTAACTTTAGTTCGCAGTAAAGTCATAACTTTATCACTGCTAATGCATCCTCTACACATTTATCAAACCCCCGAGCGTGTTCAGTAACCTGTTACTGCTTCTGCATCTCATGAAATTATAATCACTATACCTTATCTCGATCATGTATTCCTTAATATGTACTCTATTCCATACATGTTAACGACTCTACAAGTTGGCGCACTACAGACACGTCGCCTTGCTACTGTATTTTGCATCAGCGCAAGAAAATATTGTAGCAAGTAACGCAATATGTTCCTTGCAGCAGTTATTTCTGCCCGCCACATTACTCGAATCATTTAAGTGAAGACAAATAAAAAGAATGTCTAATTACAAAATGAAAACGGTAATTTCCTAGAGCAGAGTACGAATAATTTTTTATGCAGGACGACCCGGTGATAAGGGTGAAATTGGTGACTCTGGATTGAATGGATATCCGGGGACACCTGGGTTCCCTGGATTACCTGGACCTCGTGGACTAAAGGGAGGTCAAGGTAAACCTGGCCTCTTTGGGGCAAGGGGATTGGAAGGTGACAGTGGAAGGCCAGGTATCGCTGGTGCTCAAGGACCTAAAGGAGAGAGGGGCAAACTGATACTACCAAGCAATCAAATAAAGGGTGCACTTGGGGACATCGGTGACAAGGGTTTCCCTGGTCTTGAAGGACCAAGAGGAGCGAAAGGGTATCCTGGACCTTTTGGGATCGTTGGTGTTCAAGGACCTAAGGGAGATAAGGTGAACATGTCTTACTAACATCTTCTCAACAAACAATAATTAATCCCACAGCAAGAGTGGTGCTGCTGACTTGCTCTCTACTTTCATTAAAATGTATTACAATTAGGGCTGGGACTATTTGTCGAATTTTTCGGTATTCGATTACTCGAATACTTCAGTTGCTTAATTATTTCACGAATATAATTCGAATATCCAAGTATTCGAATACTATTCGCATATCCAAGTATTCGAATACTATTCGAATATTTAAGTATTCGAATACTATTCGAATATCTAAGTATTCGAATACTGATGTATTCGAATAATACATTGTGAATTATAAATCAAGTTCTTTAGGTTCATTTGTCATGGTGAAATCTTGTAAGTTAATTTTGACCCACTTCATACAATACTATTCGAATACTGATGTATTCGAATATCAACATTCGAATAATCAAATATTCGAAGTTTATTCGTAGCATTCGAATACTTGTAAAATATTCGAGTAGTCCCAGCCCTAATTACAATTAGAATAAACGAAGCCCATTCGACAACTTTATAATTCCATTGGCCACATGGACGTTTTTTTACAAAGAAGTCTTTATAATAACGACTTCTTTTGGATTCGTATGTACTCGTCGCTTTTTGCAGTTTATCCTACTAAATGACTCTCATTTCGATTATTAAATATTATATTCGATTATATTTTAGGACTATACAGTAAAATTGTTGAAAGTTTAATTAACCTTAATGATATTACATACAATGCATGTATGTACAAGACTTTTCAGTGGATTCTCCAGTCAAACAGTGAACATTTTAAGTGTTATAAATGCTGTATTGTGTTCTTCAATCGATTGTTGAAATAAGACACCGTAAAGGATGCTGAAATTATGAAAAGTTTCCCTCGGCTTTCACTTCTCTGGAATTTGACGTTGCAGTGGGATATTTTTATCACGATTCACCGTCCTAACGAAAATCCGAAAATTTATAGTGCCACGGAACGCGTTATTACCGTGTGCAGAAATTACCATTATTAACGATGCTCTTTTATTTCCAGGGTGAACATGGTCCCCCAGGATTTTCCGGCCGCGATGGATACCTAGGTATGGATGGTATTCCTGGCGAGAAAGGTGAAGACGCGTTGGTACCAATCGAATATCTACGCGGGGATCCAGGATACGATGGCAGCGCAGGGCCCGTTGGTTTCAGAGGTGATAAGGGAGCCAAAGGAGAACGTGGGCTATCTTCAGCTTACAACATAGAGAGTAGGGGCGTAAAGGGATATAAAGGAGAACCCGGTGATATAGGTAAGAAGCTAACGAGTGTCACTTGTTACACATAGCGAAGCAACAAGCTTCTAAAGGTAGGCTCTCACTACGCCTCGGCGCAACTTCTTCTTTTCGCACTCACGCGGTTTTTCCGTACCTGAAGTTCTCTGAGCTTGCCTCGGTTCATGTGTTTAGTCAGTTGCTCACCATTTTGTAAGGGCATTGGCTAGAACCCCGGTGGGATAAGGCAAGAGGTTAGTAAAAACTTCGAAAACCACTGACAATTTAGAACCATTGGACCCATAAACCGGTCCCCTCGACGTATCCGCTTTCCTGGAGTAATCAGGCATTAGGTTCACTGGATGATATGTACATAATATAAGTCTAAGTAGTCTAGACTAGCGAACCTGAAAGGGATTTGGAAAGAAAAGCATGTTCTCACGTGTAGCCTATAAAAGACTCAATATTGCATCCACTCAAAGCAGCGCTGTCCAGCGTAGGGGCCCCTCACGCGCCAGCTTCCCCTTCCAATCTTTTCCTCGCACAGCGTGCCTTCCGTCGTCAAGGAGACCGCGCGACGCTAAGAAGTCTGCCACGACGAGCTAGCCGGGCAATCGTCTTCGTGGTGAGCGTCGCGCGGTATCCCTGACAACGCGGACGAGAGTGGGAGAACCCCAAGCTTACGCGTAAGCGACCTTGAACAGCGCTGACTCAAAGTATTCTCGAGGAAGAATCCGCGGCTCCGAGTCGCGACGAGGCGAGGCGCAATGTGAGTCAAATTGTCAAACTACATAAGAAAGACATAGGCAGAATAAAATGAGGCGATGCGATGCAAGGCGCAGTGAAAGCCTGCCTTAACGATTTTCTTCATTAACATTTTGAATGGCGCAAAGTTTTAAAAAATGCACGTTTAAAGTGGTCAGGCCTTTCTGCGCGATCGCTTCTGCTGGGAAAAGTGAATTTTCAAAGCAAACACTCAAGGACTCTAGAAGTATACTTTCGACGTTTTTTTTCGACACGCCAAAACCGTACACAGGATGCAAACCTCTCAGCGTGAAAAAACACCGCCGCCACTCAAAGTGTTAAATCAAATTCTTCATTAAATATAGGAAGATTTGGTGCCATGCACTTCATTCTCTTGAAATGAAATTTGTTTGTTTCATTCGTTGACAATATCGATGTGTACGAAGCGTCAACCTCTCAAGACGAAATTCAATTAAATTTGAAATGGTCTAGTTTCGTTTTTAAAAAAAGTAATATTTAAATACTTTTCATAACTGCGACGGCATTTTCGATCCCAATTAAAATTTGGGGTTTAATTTGAAATGAAATTAAAAGCAGTGGAACGAAGTCAGTATAAAATCACGAAATAATAACAAGTAGAATTTTATCTTCATTTGAATACATTTTAAACAGCAATAAAATTACATTTTATTAGGTACATCTGTAACATTGATATAAAAAACAGATTTAATTGAAATAAATGAGCAGAATACAGATCTTAACTTTAATTATCCGACTTTCATAAGTGGCAATTTATGAATACACGTAAGGAAACAGAAAATTCTTGGAAAGTTTCTTTTAAGAATCCCGACATTCAAATCCTAGCGATGAATATAGATAATGAATTTTACAATGCCACTGACTTGCTGTGTGTTTGACACACCAGTGTGGTTACGATGGCCAGTCATGTAACAGGGAAATTCGATTTATATTGTTACAGGGGAAGACGGTGCCAAAGGCATGCCAGGACGAGCAGGTGATGAGGGATACCCTGGATTACCCGGGATTCCCGGGCCTCCTGGTATATCGCCTCAAGGTCCTATAGGTTTAAAGGGATACCCAGGAATGCCAGGAGATCAAGGTCCACGTGGTACTCCAGGCTCTCCAGGATCACAAGGACCTGTTGGTTTCCCGGTACGTCTACAATATTATTCAAATTAACTTGAACGGCGGTGTCGTGTCCTTTTTGACCCAAGCGTAAGGTCACCGGGCGTAATAATAAATAGTAGGGGAAAGATGGGATAGTTGATCACAGTTTTTCTTTTTTATTAAAATAATAATAATGGTCTGCTTTGTTTGTATTTAATTATTTAAGTTTTGATACAAACTGATGCGATGTATCCCCGCTGATCAACTATCCCACCTTTCCCCTAATGCAGAATACCATAGAAATCGCGAAAAATAATTGCTCTAACAAAATGAATGCCATCAAGTACCAAGAGGACATGTTATTATCAGAAAGTTCACACAAAGAAAGAAAAAAATATTATCCACATTGCTTAGGGGGAGTTGGGGCACTTTGATGCAGGGGGCACAATGAAACATTAATATTATCTTGATATCTATAGGGTAACATTTTATAATCTTATATCATCTTTGAAGATCATAGAGTATACTGTTTTTGATCATTTTTTAAACTTCTGACTGTTTCTAGATATCAAGAGAATATTAATGTTTCATTGTGTCGCTTCCACCAAAGTGCCCCAACTCCCCCTACGTCTATCAACTTCTCTTTTATGGGGACATTCTACAGTCTTGGCCGAAAATTCGGCCGCTTTTCGGGGATGGTTTTTATAATGAATTAAACACTTAACGTTTTCGAACTTTTATGGGTATATTGCACTACTCTTGAACTACAAGAAAAAATTATTGTTGTTTGTTTATTTCATTTGTTTATTTTTTTACCCTTTGCTGGCGGTTGAAATTTCGGACAGTTGGATTATCGGAAATAAAAAAACTACACAAATATTTTAATTTTCGCCATTATAGTCTCCACTGGGCTAACGAATTTATTCGTTAACTATTAATTACCTTCCACCATTTAACAGGTGTAGACATTCAATCTTCACTCGAACAATTCTCAACTCCGCAGAAACGTGCGACCTGCATATTCGCTGTCTGAATATTCTGATGTTCTTCTTGTAGGGTCGCATAGGTAACAAAGGTGATCGCGGCGACCCAGGTACGAATCTGACGTACGGTGATATCGGACCACAAGGTTTATATGGCGCCAAGGGACAGATCGGTGAGGCAGGTCCCACAGGTTTCCGTGGTAGACCAGGTATTGACGGATCAACCGGTTCTAAAGGCGAGAAAGGAGCTCCTGGTTTAGAAGGTGTGCCTGGACTTCAGGTAAAATCACACGGTCGTTAGCAGAAAGAAGCGAGAGATTTGTAGAGCACTTCGTTGTGACATTTATCGCCTGATATTGATCGACAGGGAGCTAAAGGCCAACACGGGGACAGCGTGCAGGGCCCTCGAGGCTTCCCTGGAATACCTGGCCAACCTGGAATGCCTGGAAGAATGGGTGAAGCCGGAGCTCGAGGTACTGAAACTTGACTTTAACCTTAATTCAGAGACACATTAGCACTTTGAGCACCGCAAGCTTTTGAAAAATTCTCCTTGAAGTGGGGCAGCCTTCTCCGAGCGATCACTTCTGCCGGGAAAGTTTTCGGAAAGACTGTCGCGCTTGCGCAAGCGGGAACTAGAGGAATCTGCCCTCCCCACTCGTGAGGAATATTGCTGAACAGAAATAATCATGATTATGGGCGCTTAGCGCAATAAATTAAAATGTAATAGACTCCCGCGATCATGTCGGGCGGACTTCTTCATGAGCGAAAAGATTCTGTCTTAATTTCGAACAGTCTGAAGAAATAAAAAAATCCATCCAAATTAAAAGAGGAACGCTTCTTTAGGGCCTGACGGACCTCATGGATTCGACGGGATGAAGGGGTTGAAGGGCGAGGTCGGTTTCATGGGACGTCGCGGCGACGACGGTGACCCTGGCCCGATAGGTTACTTAGGGAGGGACGGTATACCAGGTCTGCCAGGTGCACCTGGTGAAGACGGCGACGTTGGTGAATTTGGCGAACCCGGCCCCCCTGGTTGGCACGGAGCTGAGGGTATTCCAGGGTTATCAGGCTTCAAAGGAGAGCGAGGGAACGCTGGACCAGCTGGTAGTGTGGGAAGCATAGGTCTGCCTGGGTTCAAAGGCGTGCCTGGTGACCGTGGTCCCGACGGGCCTGACGGACTTCATGGTGAAAACGCCTTCAGTGGACCCCAAGGTGACATGGGTGAACCTGGCTTCATGGGAGAAATCGGCCCTGTTGGATACCCTGGCGTCGATGGTCGGCCTGGTTTGCCTGGTGAGCCCGGCTTAGCTATCGATGGATTCGATGGACAGAAAGGCCTGCAAGGTGAACCCGGCTTCGATGGATTCTACGGGACACCTGGGCCAAAGGTACATTTAGTGGAATGGTAACAATGTTTGAGAAGAGCAAATCGCATTACTTTCAACTTCTTCTTTGCGCCTTTAATGAGACAGGCGCATTGGTGTAAGTACAATGACCTCCCGAAGAAACTGTCGCTACTGTATTATGCAGTATTTTAAATAATAGTGTGTTTTCCTATTATTTAAAATAGCGAGTATATTTGATCTGGACAAAGCTATTAGACCACCTTAAATTTAACCCAGGTCTTAGCAAACATTGTTTGGTTCACTAGACAGTCACAATGGAGAAAGATTATTCCACAGATCATTAATGAAATTTGCTGCTACTTAACACTAATGAATGCTCTACATAGTTGCACTGCCGATCAAAACTCTTTCACAAATTGGCAAATCTGATTTGTATAGGGAGAAATCGGTGATATGGGGCCCGATGGATTGAAGGGAGCAAGGGGAGACTGGGGATTCAAGGGTAGATTAGGAGCACCTGGTATTCACGGTAGAAGCGGTTTGAAAGGTGAACGAGGCCTAATGGGTCCGCCTGGTTTCAATGGTCCAAAAGGAAAATGGGGATTGGCCGGTGATCCTGGTCAAATGGGTGTGCCAGGTATGCTTTACAAACCCACACAAAATCGATAATGATGTATTAATATTTAAATACCTGTATTAGTTATTTCGTCCGTAATCGCGAATAATATCAAACAGCATAGCGAAGTGATATCCTTTTCGTGTATTTCAATCACTGACAAGTACGCATATTAGTTTCATTCGAATCCATAAAGCTCCAGACTTCTATAAACATCCAAAGAATAGTCCCCTATAGTTTCAAAACCCACAGATCTTTTTTATAATTACACAAGAAGCTTTGAAGTCTTACATACACTTAATGTGTACCCTCAGGCATGCCCGGTGACCAAGGCCCACGAGGACATCCTGGTATGATGGGTACCCCAGGACCAAAAGGTCAGATTGGTGAACCTGGCCTGCCATCGTACGACGTGGCGGACAAGGGTGATTTTGGGAATCCTGGTCTTGACGGCCTGCCAGGTACAAAAGGCGAGCAGGGTGATGAAGGCTTTTTGGGATTACCTGGTCGCAAGGTATGCCAACACTGTTGAAACTTAATCGATTCAGTCTTATCATGATTCAGCGTGAAAATATGGTGTTGTGTAGGATTTTATTTTGGCTGGTCCAAATTATCTAAGCTTCCCTTCTGACGATTTAATAGATGGTACAGTGGTGTCCCGTTGTAAGCACGTCGCTCGGGGGACAAGCCGGTCTCTTAACGAAACGGTATACTATTCGACTCGCCTTCGTTCTTTGCCGCCTTCTTTTAGTAAAATAATGCCCTCGCTATCTCGTCCGGAATTCCCAGAAAAAGTAGCGGGGAGGACAATGCTCTCTTAACGGAACGGAGGACCTGTGCGCTTCACGAGACAACACTGTATATGCTTGGGAAATTGGACAGTGGCAGACCTATTTAACCTGATTCAATCTGATCATGATTCAGCTGAACACCTTTAGAATTTCTTGGTGATATTAATTTCGTGATGAAATGCGGCAAACAATTTCAGGGTGATATCGGTGACTCGGGATACTATGGAGCCGATGGATTCGCAGGTCTGCCAGGACTTCCAGGCCTGCCCGGTGACCAGGGCCCTCCAGGTCTCCCAGGTACAAGCAATCTGCATTCTCTCTTAACACGTACAATAATTTTACCGTGAACAGTTGTTATAGAACGCGATGTTTCAGGGTTTACTAGTTCATATGCTGAACGTGGTGAAGACGGGCGAGACGGATTGGACGGACTACCAGGTATCCTAGGAATATCAGGGCAGAAGGGTGCTCCTGGTGAGTATGGGCCCAACGGTCCCAAGGGAATTGCTGGAGATGTTGGCCCATACATCCGTGGTCCAAAAGGATACCCGGGAGATCAAGGTGATTACTCATTTTCGACGCTGAACTTAGTTAAATTGGTTAATCGTCGACAAAATTTTAATAGAAGGCAATAAAACTTGACTCGGGTTAATTAGAATCCAGGCGTCGTACGCTGCAACGAGCGATTAATAAATCTAAATTTTCATCGATCTTGCGATACGAGGTGTTTTTGTACTTACAGTGAAAGTATATATGTACATTCTTAGAGGTCAAAGCTGCCATGTATTTGTTAGTATCAATATCACCAGAAACTTTACCGTATTTCGTAATCAACGTTTGTATGTACTGCTACGTAGGCCCGAAAGGTTTCGCTGGTATGCCCGGGGCTCCAGGATTACAAGGACTGCCAAGTCTTCCTGGACCACCGGGACCAAAGGGTTACCGAGGATCACCTGGGGTACCTGGAATCAGTGTGAAAGGACAAGCAGGAGACTATGGGCAGCCTGGATTCGATGGCAGACAAGGATATAAAGGTGAAAGAGGTGACTCAGGTCTTGCTGGATTCATGGGAGAACCTGGAGAGAAAGGAGAACACGGTGATGAAGGAGAACCTGGCATGCCTGGACTGCCAGGAGCTGCCGGCCCAAAGGTCAGTCAGTCCTACTGCCATTACATATTTTGTTATACGAAAATGATGTTATACAAAAATTTATACACCGTTCCGTTGTAAAAACTGACGGTCAGGCCCTGACCGACTGGGCACAGCAACAATATCACATCTGCAGTGGCGGGTTTAACGGGCGGTCGATGAGCTGCCACCTGGGCCCCCGCCCAGAATATATCCAAACACTATATTCTTTTGGGTTTACTATAATTTGACACCTGTTCCATTTTCCTTAAATCCGCCACTGCAAATATATCATAAAAATCTACACTGAACCTTGAGATATTATAAAAAGCTTCGCTATCTCTAATAGTCGTTAGAAAAATATAGTCTGATGGGTTAAAAATTTTAGAATATGAGCAGTAGCACAATATTACAATTTGACTTGTCCCACAATAATTTATATCGCAGAGAGCGAGAGGATTCTTCAGGATAGAATAGTAGGCGAATAAATGTCGCCAGAAGAAGGTTCTGATCTTTCGGGACATACTTCGTTGAAAACTTTGTCACGCATTTCTTTAATCCTTTATGTATATAAAATATTGTTCATTGAACAGGGACCAAAAGGAGACCACGGTATGAATGTATTTTCGCCTTTCCCAAGAAAAGGATTGCTTGGAGACGAAGGATCACAGGGATTGCCAGGTAACAGAATAAACGCGAGTGGCAACAAAAGGAGGTAATTTTATTTGAAAATTACTAAAACGATGGTCGATGTAGGTTTCCCTGGGCTGCAAGGAGTAATGGGCGAGCCAGGAGAAGATGGACTACCTGGAAGACAAGGGGAACGGGGAATAATAGGTTTGCCAGGATCTCAAGGACCAGAAGGCAATGAGGGTCCTGCTGGTTATCCTGGTTCTCGTGGTAGTGTTGGCCGACAGGGTTCTCCAGGTAAAGAAGTTGTTGTTGATTGATAAAGCATGCTTTGACAGAGTGAACCTTTTATTAAAACATGTTAACATCCTATAAATTGGTTTTAATAAGAAGACACTTAACTTAGCTTTGATACTTCAACGGTATAATGAAAAATGCTGGTTTCTGTTAAGAATATTAAGTACAAAAATTCGCCTGCTACTGCTTCAGGAAATATTAATTTATAATAATACGTAGAAGAATTGTTCTGAAATTAATAGAAATATTTTCTGCCTTTTGAGCAGATTCTGACAAAACAATTCTTATAATGTTTTTTTCTAATATAACAGTATCTTCGTTTTTCATTATACCATATACCTATTATACTTTACAAAACACTTTGAAATTGATAGTCTTGAAAATATTTCGATGTCTTAGTGCACAAATATTGTATGCCACCTTTTTGTGAAATTTGACTTTTTATATGCAACAAATAATTCTTGACTGTTTCTTTATGCTGTATAAAAAGCACATTTATGTCTCCTACATTTTGTCAAAAATAATATTTTTGTTCATTGTATGTCCCTGAATCTTATATGCCATTTTATGTTTAAACCTGTTTTTCTCGGAAACACTAACATATAGGGATTTATGCATATAGGGATTTAAAAGTGAAGGAAATTTTAGAGAACGTGTGAGAACTCACAAAATCCGCAAATGTTTAATCATCAAGTTCCTAGGAAGAAATGAATATGTCTAACGAATTTGCTACATATTTATTGTAATTATGTCCAAATGTTGCTGCAGTGTTATCGCATTATAACCCGGAATTATGAATTTTCAGGATCTCCCGGAGCGCCAGGTGCCCCAGCACCACCAGCGCCAGGCCCACGAGACCGGGGCTTCCACTTTTCTCGCCATTCGCAATCTGAAATGATACCGACCTGTCCGAGGAACACAGTCAAGGTGTGGGACGGTTTCTCCTTTTTACATATAATGGGCAACGGAAAGCCTTACGGACAAGATCTTGGTAAGCAGCAGATGAAATTAATATTCCCATTCCTGATTGCCAAAAAAATAAAAGCTAATCCCTATCAGTGCCACTCGAAAAAACCGTTCTCATTGAATCTTAACTGATCCCGCCTCAAATCAATGCATTAAACATATTATAAAACATACAGACAAATGTTATATAATTTCTATAACAATTCATTGAAATTCGTTTCCGTGCTACAATTGTTTCATAACATTCCCCTATTTGGTGGAATATTTATTTATAATTTACTGCAACGTTCCCCCCGTATTCGCTTAATTTATGGGACGTGAAGGAAGGAAGATGCAACAAAATAACTTATCAATACTTTCTGCAACAATCAGTTTGTTGCAGTTAAGCTAATGTCTAAAAGCATTCACGGGCGTGACGCAAAAATGTTTCCTTCAGGTGCCGCTGGTAGCTGCGTCCAAAAATTCTCCACCATGCCCTTCATGTTCTGCAACATCAACAACGTATGCGATTACGCGAATCGCAACGACTACAGCTACTGGCTGAGTACCATGGAGCCTATGCCCATGTCGATGACGCCCATCCCGGCACCGGAAGTTGGCAGATACATTTCGAGATGTTCTGTTTGCGAGGCGTCAACTCGGGCGATCGCGGTGCACAGTCAATCCATGTCTATTCCAGAGTGTCCTGGTGGTTGGGAGGAGCTTTGGATCGGCTACAGTTTCCTCATGGTATGTTTCTTAAGTAATCTGATGAATGTATACCAGGTGGAGCTGTTTAAAGTACGCCCAAGTGGTGACTTCAATCGACACCGTTGTGCGAGTTCGAATCTACTGCGTGACACTCATAAATACTAGTACTGGCTTAAAATTCCGCATGAGTCTTAGTATAACTAGTTTTTTGTATGGTAAATAGACTGTCACTGTACTAATGGAACAAAGGGGCGGTCTTTCAATTAACTAGGTATATCTTTGTTTTCGAGAAAATCGGTTTTGATCAAAATCACTTCCTCAAAACGAAGACTATGAAACAAATTCTATTTAATCCTATTCGCGCGAGCATTCGGTGTTCCGGATGAGGTCGCTTCCTTGCAAAAGTACGATACCGGTTCTTAACTGTCCACCCTTCCTACAAAACAACAATTACTTTGCGTAAAGTATAAAGGAGAAGAACAGGGTTAACTGTCCCACAAAAATCGTTTAATGAGAATGCTGCTAAGTGGCAATCCTCAGCGACACCCACGTCCCACCAAAAGAGGAACTAGAAGACTAAACCTCCTAAATTTGCAGCATAGAGACGCAGGCGCAGGTGGCGGCGGGCAATCTCTCATCTCTCCGGGGTCCTGCCTCGAAGAGTTCCGCGCGAGACCGTTCATCGAGTGCCGAGGGCTGGGCACCTGCAACTACTTCTCCACCGCCACGTCCTACTGGCTGGCTACCATTAAGGATTACGAGATGTTCCGCAAGCCATCACAGCAAACCTTGAAGGCCGACCACACCTCGCGTATCAGCCGATGCGCCGTGTGCCTTCGTCGCCGCGTCACGGAGGACCCTTACGGCAGATCTTTGAAGCCTTTCACGTCGAACGGCCGGAAGGAGCCGGCTGGCAACCTCCACTACCAGCCTCGTTACCCAACCTATCAGCCTCAGGTGCAACCGCCTTCGGGCAGAGTAAGAAACCCGAACAGACGCGGGCCGTATCACTTCCGGCGAAGGGGGCCTGCTCCGTAAAACGGGCCGAACGACGCCCGGGAAGCGGCTTAAAGAATCGCCGTTGAAGCGGGGTGATCAGTGATGTGCAGGGGAGCTGCGGCTCCGTGTATATATATATATTTAATATGTACAACGAGATATATTCGAACCCAAGTCTTTTAGATAAGTTATCGCGGCCTCTTCTTCGTGGCGTAGGGAAACGAGGAGACGCGCACGACACCCGACCACCCTCGCGGCTGGACACTGACGACGAGCCATTCTCATGCCAAATACATATTATATACGGGGACGGCACGCGTCCCAAAGAAACTGCCAATTGACGCTCGTCGCACGGCACGACGAACCTCGCGATCAAATTAAATTAACGATAATTCTTTACGATGTATCGCTATTGTAACTGCCTATGTATTTTGCATCATAATAAAGGTGTTTTATAGAAGCTACCGAATGTTGTGGTACACTCGGGATACGAAATATCGCCCCAACTACCAGCGACGCGCGGCGGGGAAGCAGCGCAGCTCTTCATAGCCCAGCTCCGCTTTCAAGTCATGCGCCTGAAATTATGTTGTCGACCACTAAGTTCGAGATCACTCTGAAGTCTGATTACACATACATATTTAAACCCCGGAGATATTTGGGGACCCCCGTGACTTTCCATTTACGATCAGATTTATTGTTTGCGAGGACAAATGTTTATGGTATTGATATTTGTTAAGGTTAAATATATGGCTGTAGTCTACAAATCGAAACGCCTTTCGTGATATCTTTGGTAGATTATTATTTGGAATTGCTTGTTTAAGTTCTCTCTATAGTAAACTGTTGACGTGGAAAAAAAGATAGCGATAGTTTTCAATATTTTAATATTAATTTTTAATTTTAATATTACTTTAGGCTGCATTCAATGATATAGAAATTTTACAATAATTGCTATATGTATCCCTACTAATATATTAAAGTGGCATTTTGTCTGTTTGTTTGTTTGTCCTTCTTTCACGCCTAAACAGCTGAACGGATTTCAATAAAATATCAAAAACTTCCGCCGTATTAATCTTGCGTCGAAGTCTTGATCACGGAGCAAGCTGCTTCGTTAGTTCGCGGCGCCGATCTTATGGGCGGTATTCTCAGTCGTTGCTTATTCTTAAGTTCGTCTTAAGCATGCTGCATCCTCTACTAGTCTACGAAGATAGTCTACTATTCTATCACAATTCCCACACATCCTAACCCAATTTCAACATGGTTGCAACATGGTGCAGTGGGACAAATGATGGAAAGCTGTTAACCTCAACAATGAACACAAGAAGACATTCAGAACAAAATGCTGCATCCTCTACTATGTAGTCTACGAGGTTAGTCTACTATTCTATCACAGTTCCCACACATCCTAACGCAATTTCAACATGGTTGCTACCTCAATTCCAAACCGTTTCTCAACTTTATTCCTACCCTATTCCCACAAATTATTCCTGTCATCGACGAAGTGGTCTATGTTGCTACATCTTTTCCACGCGCAATGTTGATTTCACAATCTTTGCATGTAAACTTTTTTAATTTCTTTCGATTCTAAATACATGAAGTAAAGGTTAAATTAGAAAGATAATTTAATTCTTTATTCGGTTTACATGAAATTATGTTGTAACATCTATCGTATTTTCTATAAGACACAAGTCAGGTTATTACAAATATTTTTCTTTATGTTATAGATAAAACTTGGGAATATTTCTCAGTGGACAGGACCTTGCAGTGGGACAAATGATGAAAGCTATTCACCCCAACAATGAACATAAGAAGACAGTGATTTTATATATACAGTGAAGTGATTACATAGACTAAGAGTGAAAATATATTTATTATTTATATACTTACATAAATAATCATTTGTACATGAGTGTATCACTTTTTTGTAATATTTTGAACATGCTTTAAAGAAAATAAAGAGAAAAATATTATACAAAACTGTGTTATCATTGAAAAAACCTTCTTCCTGCGAAAAATGCACAAAGTTGCAAAGCTTGACTTCTAACGAGAACGCACAAAGTTGCAAACCGAAATTTGGCTTCTCGCGAAAAAGCACAAAGTTGCAAAGGACAAAATTTTTGCAACAATGTTGGAAATGAAAATAGCCTGTTCGCGAGAAAAAAAACCCGGTTTGCAACTTTGTTACATTTTCGCGGGGCGTCCAAATCCGGTGAAATCGGAATAGTCTGAAGATGATATTGGAAAATTTTGGCATTCAACAAAGTTGCTAACCGGAATCTGACTCCCCGCGAAATCTCAACAAAGTTGCAAACCGAGTTTTTTTCTTGCGAACAGGCAATTTTCATTTCCAACATTGTTGCAAAAATTTTGACCCTTGCAACTTTGTTACATTTTCGCGGGGCGTCCAAATCCGTTGAAATCGGAATAGTCTGAAGATGATATTGGAAGATTTTGGCGTTCAACAAAGTTGCTAACCGGAATCTGACTCTCCGCGAAATCTCAACAAAGTTGCAAACCGAGTTTTTTTCTTGCGAACAGGCGATTTTCATTTCCAACATTGTTGCAAAAATTTTGACCCTTGCAACTTTGTTACATTTTCGCGGGGCGTCCAAATCCGGTGAAATCGGAATAGTCTGAAGATGATATTGGAAGATTTTGGCGTTCAACAAAGTTGCTAACCGGAATCTGACTCCCCGCGAAATCTCAACAAAGTTGCAAACCGAGTTTTTTTCTTGCGAACAGGCGATTTTCATTTCCAACATTGTTGCAAAAATTTTGACCCTTGCAACTTTGTTACATTTTCGCGGGGCGTCCAAATCCGGTGAAATCGGAATAGTCTGAAGATGATATTGGAAGATTTTGGCGTTCAACAAAGTTGCTAACCGGAATCTGACTCCCCGCGAAATCTCAACAAAGTTGCAAACCGAGTTTTTTTCTTGCGAACAGGCGATTTTCATTTCCAACATTGTTGCAAAAATTTTGACCCTTGCAACTTTGTTACATTTTCGCGGGGCGTCCAAATCCGGTGAAATCGGAATAGTCTGAAGATGATATTGGAAGATTTTGGCGTTCAACAAAGTTGCTAACCGGAATCTGACTCCCCGCGAAATCTCAACAAAGTTGCAAACCGAGTTTTTTTCTTGCGAACAGGCGATTTTCATTTCCAACATTGTTGCAAAAATTTTGACCCTTGCAACTTTGTTACATTTTCGCGGGGCGTCCAAATCCGGTGAAATCGGAATAGTCTGAAGATGATATTGGAAGATTTTGGCGTTCAACAAAGTTGCTAACCGGAATCTGACTCCCCGCGAAATCTCAACAAAGTTGCAAACCGAGTTTTTTTCTTGCGAACAGGCGATTTTCATTTCCAACATTGTTGCAAAAATTTTGACCCTTGCAACTTTGTTACATTTTCGCGGGGCGTCCAAATCCGTTGAAATCGGAATAGTCTGAAGATGATATTGGAAAATTTTGGCATTCAACAAAGTTGCTAACCGGAATCTGACTCCCCGCGAAATCTCAACAAAGTTGCAAACCGAGTTTTTTTCTTGCGAACAGGCGATTTTCATTTCCAACATTGTTGCAAAAATTTTGACCCTTGCAACTTTGTTACATTTTCGCGGGGCGTCCAAATCCGTTGAAATCGGAATAGTCTGAAGATGATATTGGAAGATTTTGGCGTTCAACAAAGTTGCTAACCGGAATCTGACTCCCCGCGAAATCTCAACAAAGTTGCAAACCGAGTTTTTTTCTTGCGAACAGGCGATTTTCATTTCCAACATTGTTGCAAAAATTTTGACCCTTGCAACTTTGTTACATTTTCGTGGGGCGTCCAAATCCGGTGAAATCGGAATAGTCTGAAGATGATATTGGAAGATTTTGGCGTTCAACAAAGTTGCTAACCGGAATCTGACTCCCCGCGAAATCTCAACATAGTTGCAAACCAGGTTTTGTTCTGGCGAACAGGCCATTTTCATTTCCAACATTGTTGCAAAAATTTTGACCCTTGCAACTTTGTTACATTTTCGCGGGGCGTCCAAATAGCTTACCCAAATACTTACCATATTTTGCGTGATCATAAGGCGATTGGTTCTTAAGACGAGCAATGTAGAAGTAGTGTGACGTGATGTGTTGAAGTCAATAAAGTTTGAAAGTAGGGAATGGCATGTTTAAAACAGTGCGTTAATGTTAAGATTTTTAAAAAAAGCTCATTGTGGAAGGATCATTTTAGGTGTTCTTTTTATCATGTCTTTTATATATGACTTGGAATCGGAAGGAGCAAGTAGTGGATGGAAGGCTCGTTAAATAATAATAGTCTTTTATCACTTAACTGCATTTTATTGTAATAAGTGAAATGCGATACAATCAAATCTTACAAATGCGTTCGTAATATAGTAGATGCACGTGGTATGTACTTCATAATTCAGGTAGATCCGAAATGCAGCAAGTGATCGCTTTTAACGCCTTTTATTCCCCCAAATCCATGTTTCGGGCCAGATTGTGTCGGTATACAGCGCCCGGTATTACTCGTGTCTACCCCTGTAACAAAGTAAAGAAGGATGTAAACTATTGTAAATAAGAAAGGGAGGGAAGTTGTACCGTAGAATTGAAATTCCCCGCTTGTTTCGCAAATTTCATCATTTTCCACAACGTTTTTCATCCGTTTAGCTCCTTGCATTCTGTGCTCCTGATCCCGAAGCAAAAAGTATCAAGCGTTCACAAAGTTGGTGGCCCAATAATTGAACGATCTCCTCTTCTTTCTGTGTTTCTGTTAACTCAATCGTATTTCCTGATATATTCCAGGTATATTACGAAGCCAACACAATTGCCAAGAGGTATTCCAAGTTTCAGCTGCAAAGCTCCAAGTATCGCGAAATCTACAAATTTTCTGCAAATAGACAATCGATGCGCCTATTTAAGAATGCTTCATCTTTTATTTATGTTATTAAAGTGATCGTTTGTTCCTTGATGACCAAGTAGCGCAGTCACAAATGCTGTATCTCCCAGTATACGTATACAACAACCAATGTATAGTGCTCAGAATAACCATAACCTTTGACCACAAAGGTTTGGTTTAACAAAGAGTATGGGAATTCAGATAACTGGGCATGACGACACGCGCGCATGCGAATCAAACGGCCCATTTGCATAAGAGCTTCTATTTGCTTTGTAACATCCTTCATGGTGGCGTCGAGAGGAAAAGAATTTGCATGTTCCTGCAGCCCCCAATGTTTGTCTGCAACGTTTGAAAACGTATGCATAAAATAGACCTCCTAGTTTTCTTTCCAACGCGCATTTGATAGACATAGTGGCATAAATGTAATGAAAAGAAAAAACAAAACTGAAACTGTTTTTTCTCTTACACAGTATTCTTAATATTTCAAATCCTTTCATAACCTGAGAAACGTTTAAAAGAACGACAAAAGTAAAATATGTAACTGTTATCACAACACGCGTCACGCGTCGAACCTACTTTATATTATTGAATCCTTATTTCGAAGCCACTATAATTGGCATTTTGATATCGTGTTCGACACATATTATAAAAAATTGTAATAAATAATTGTAACAAAAGATAGACGTGAAACTATTACATTGAGTTATCTATTGCAATTTTATTTCTATACATATACCACGTAACGGCATTTTCGATAATAAATAATACTATTCATCCAAAACATCAATTTTAAAATAAAGTATAGCAAATATCTTATCGCCATTAAAAATGTGTAACAAAGTTTGTAATCTTCAGTTATAAAATCAAGCTTAAACGTCGTTGGAATTATGGTCTCGTGGATTTAACAACTTTATTTAAATTCTAAAATGTTTAGCTATAGTAACGATATAAGTTTACTAATACTAAAACAGCATGCACGTGAAATGGGAAAGGGGTCTGTAAAGGTTCAACATAATTATCCAATTACCAGCACACGTTTATTCGTCTTTCAAATATGCTGCGGAGGGTGATAACGAACGATCCCGTCAGTGATCGAGAAAAATCGCCGGAAATGAATGTACACGATGAGATCGATATTATATTTATATTTATAAAATTATTCATCATTAGAAAGCACATATGATCTATCTATATGACGTAATCCACTACGCACACACGCGTACAAGCGTGCCTACGAGCGCACGCACGCACAAAGAGAAAAAACACACGCGGAGCCGCACGCATACCGGTGAGACCATTCATTCGTTCCGTCCTCTCTCACGCAGGCGTAAGCACACACATTCACACATGCGCGGGCATACATACACATGTACGTACGCGCGTACGTATGCGCGGGCGCGTACCACACACGCACAGAGAGACACGGGGGATGGACGCGCGGAAAACGTGTCGCATGTGCATCCGTGTCTGCGGGTATGCGTGTGTGCGTGTGCGAACGGCGACACACGACCAACAAACGAGTATACGTGTCTATGTATGCACGTGTACATATTCAGAGTACCTCACGAATGTGTTTTACAGGTTCGTCGTATTTTTTTTTTTTCCTTTTACGCAACTCTTTGTAACTGCTCGAATTGGAAGAAAGTGCAACAGAGATGTAGCAGGCCAGTGTCATCACAGAGTAACAATAATCGCACCGTGTTTCCCGCGAGAAAATACCGTCTTAATTCGTGCATCTCCAATTAATGTTCATTTCGTTTTTGTCATTCTAAATCCCCTTTCATCCCAATCCGTACCGTTCGTGCACTACTTTCGCTCGCGCAACTTTCAAATCGTTGTCGACCCCCGATTCTTACCATCTAAACTGTATCCTTAAGAACGTTAACGTCCCACGTTTAATAAGATTAATCGCTACCAACGCTCATACGATCGAAACTAAAAAAAAAAAACAATTCCCCTCGTCTACTCGCGTAATTAAAAAAGAAAAGAAAAGATTACAAAAAAAAATTAAGGAGGGGACGTTGAATCGTCAAACAACGGTTTAAACTCGAGCGACCGTCTCGCAAGCTTCGAGGCGTTCGCGCTCGCGCGTGCAAATAGGAAACAAAAATAGAAGGAAATACGGGGTTAAAACGGGAAAAAAACAAAGAGAGAGAGGGAGAGAACACCGGAGTAGAAGGCGGTGGGGTTGATAAAATATCGTTGTCAAATTCGGCACGACGAGCAAGAATTTGAATGTAAAAAGGTTCGCGTGTCGCTAAAAGAACTAAAGCTAGGGGCGCATCCACCGCGTGAGAAGGAAGAAAAAAGCTTCAACGCGTTCTGGCGCGGACTTCCGTCGCGTCGGGCGACAGCTTCCGGTCGGTGTGGATCGTCCGTCGAACGGAAGTCATCGAGACGGAGCAACGAATTCGCGTTTTCCCTTTCTTTCATTATTTTTTCTTTTTACCCCGTGGCAATTTCTTCCAACTTCCTCCATCCGTATTTTACTTTTATCTTTTTTTCATTTTATTTCATTTAATAATCGGTAAACATCCTGGAAAAATAAGACACTTGCGTGAGATTTCTTTCATATGCATGTAATAGATATACATATATATACACACCAAATTCTTTTTTTTTTTATAGCGCTACACGTGTGTGTGTGTATATACGTATAAACCGTAATTAGACGTATTTCATTTTTCCTCTTTCACGTATATTTTTTTCGTCCTCCCCTTCTTCCCTCGTTCCTCGTCTTCTTTTGTCCGCGATTCGATCAATGTAACAACAGATGTCATTTAGAAGTAATTTTAATGTGCATTCTCTAGAGACCCAAAAAGGAGAATTACCGAGCTATGCAAAATAGAAGATTGATCTCCATTTTCTTTTTTTTTTCTCACACGTATACATATATAAATATACGCAAATTTATATACCGATTATATATAAACAACCGGGCGAATTAGTTATATATAACGCGTTATATAAATCCCTATACATATATATACATATACATTTATACAATATACATATATATATGTATATATAAAGGTACTCTTACTATTGAATAGAAATATGCATATTCCAAGTGTTCAATAATATCAATATCCATATAATAATTATTATTACAATAATAATAAAATAATATTAATAATAATAATAATAATAATCCTTAATATTATAATAATATAGTAATTGCAACAAGAATATTGGTAATAGTGATAATGATGATGTCAATAATAATAATAATAAAATAAAATAAAATCATAATTATTATAATATAATAATAATAATAATAATAATAATAATAATAATAGTTATAATCATATTAACAACAACAAGTATTCTTTGTCACATTTTGGTTGCAGATTCTTACAATCACAAATATATTATTCATAAATGTAATAGTCAAAAAGGATGTTAAATTAAGAGAATACATGATAGTGCTCTATTTTGTTTGTTTGTTTCTTTCTTCCATTATCTTCGTCCTCTTGTGTACAATAATTAAACCTATAAATAGTTCTATGTTCAACAGCCAGTGGTATAGTAAAGTATACCTTTGAGGTACCTACGTAGTTTCTTCTTCAGTGATACCAAATACAACCCACTGACAGGTCACGTGGACACCCTTAACACGGGGAGGGGGAGCGGGTACCCGCGGCCGTCAGTCTATCGTGTCGGTATTATATCTTTTCTTTTTTTTTATTTATATATATATATATTTATATTCATATATATATATTTATATATTTATATATTTATACTCGAATATCGTCCGAAGCTGGGATGCCCCGATAAAGGCTTCCTTTCTTTTATATATATATACATATACATATATATATTATACATATGTATTTATATAATAATATTACATACACATACATACATACATATATATATATATATATATATATATATATAAAATAAGAACGAGCGTCACACCATCGCGCCACGTGCTCCCCACGCGACCACCCTCTCTTTTCCCTTCTTCCCCCTTACGAACAGCGATATTCATTTTCCCTCTTTTTTTTACCTTTTTTTCTTTTTTTGTAGCTTTCGTTTCCATCGCGGTCGATCCCCACCGTGTAATCCCGATCCGCCGATCACGATCAACCGATCCTGATTCGCGACCCCTCGAACACCCCAGGCAGCGATATCCCAGCCACCAGAGCGCGGACAAAGCCCCTGCACGACCGACAATCCCCGACACAGCCAGAAATGGGAAACGGAAACTTTTGGTCCATCGAGTTCGTGTAAGAATAATAAGCCGACGCGTCGGTCCGCTTATGGTCGCGATTGCGAGTCCCCCTTTATTCATCCGCCTTGTCCCGCAAACGGCTCGAAGCTTTTCCCTCCGCTTTTCTTCCCCGCCCCCAGCAAACGAGAAGGCCTCGGGAGAGCAGGGCGCCAACGGCCGCTCAGAGCTTTCTTCTCTCGCATTGTATTTGGTGATATACGTAATCTGAATACTGACTCCGTGTGTTGCGGCGTTTACATATAATACAATTAGTATCCATTACGTATAAGGGTTGTGTATGCGCGTGGGTGATAGAACTCTCATCCCCCTTCGTTCCTCCCGCTCGCTGCCCCCCTCACTTTCCTCGTCCCGCGCTCAAACGTATATTACATAGATCCCCTTAGCGTGCAAGCCGTTGGCCTGCAGTCACTCGGACAACAGTTTCTGTAACAGCGACGACTGGTTCACCTTTGGATCACCTCGAGCCACTTCCTCCATAGAAGTCTGGAAAACGAGTTCCCTTGGATTAGCATGAGGGCGCACCGGGCAGAAATTTCATGGAACGCGGCGGCGACCCCCGTTTCACGAGGGTCGACCGTCGATTCAGAATGTAGGGGGTGTTGAACAGACACCGTCGACGAGGAAACCTCTGACACTCGGAGAATGACAGATCCTGTCGTGTCGGGGAATGGGGTTCTTACTGGAAAACGTTATCTCAAAGGAGTGAAGGAAATCTGTTTTTATTTTTTTTTTTTTTTAAATATAATTTTTAAAATTTTTATTTAAATATAATTTTGAATAACGAAGAAAAGTTAAAAAAAAATATTGACCTGGGTTAACTTTATTCGATGAATAAATTGCAGTTGAAGAAAAACGTTAACTTTATTCGTCAATCTAAAGTTAAAGTAACTTTTATTTGGTTCGTTATTTATATTATTTTTTATTTAGTTACTGTTCAATTCTGGATGTAGGGTTGTAAAGTTTGCATTGTGTGTAAAGTGTGTAATATTTTCTGGAGTTGCTTATAATTTTGTTTCTAGAGATACTTTTATTAATTCAATGAGTACAGTTGTTTTAAATATGTAAGGCTTGTGCTTTGAAATCTACATTTTTTGGAAACAGATTTCTGATAATTCTATGAAATTGTTCGACATTGATATGTCAAATATGTTGAATTCTTAAAAATCGCGAGATTGTACACTGAATTTAATTAAATTATGTATAACTTTGTTTATTTATCTTGAAGTGGCATCTACATATACATATTAAAATGGAACAAATGTTGTAAAGTGTCGTTATGATTAGGCTTCTCCACAGTATTATACTTTTGCTGTGTCTGTTCATGACCATCTACATTCTGATTCGTTATGAGCCCCAAAATTGGGACAATGTACCAAAAGTGATGCGTTTTAGCTAGGTGCATGTGAGTATTCAAATATTTCATACATATACGTTCGTTAAAATTAATTATCACTCGTTTAATTCAAATGCTAACGAATCCAAGCAGAATTTAATTATAGGAAATCGATAAAGTTGATTAAAAGAACATCTTTTAATTTCAAATTGAAAAAGTACCCTGCTTCTTCAATACATAAAAGCGCCATAATATTGTAATCTACACAGTGAATTCCATTATTCTGAATTTAAAAAAGTCCTTATACATTTTCAATTTTAACTTGCTATATTCAGTGCTATTAGAACTTCAAAAATTTAAACTTAAGCTTGTAAAAACAATATCTTCGATTTACATTCAACACAAGCTAATTGAGATTAACTTAAAAAAAAGTATATAAAACCAACTCCTGCGTTTGAAAAAAAGAAAATCCTCATTTCAGTTGTCTTATAAAAATCACAAATTTTCTAGGCACCCAAAAGCGCGAAACATTTGTGAAATTTTGAATACTCACACCAGTGTACTTATTCGTATCGGCATTGTTCGAATAAAAAAAATATACTGCTGCGAAGGCAAACGCATATACTCAAAACTCAAAAAAGAAAATCGTACTGAAGCCACATATTCGCTACACATCCAATATTCCAATGCACACCAAAGGCTGCTACTCTAATAACGTTTAAAAAATAAAAATAAAAAAATAGAGAAAAAGAAATTCACTGAGGCGTCGTGAATACGGCGACGATCTTACGGCAGGCCGCGAACGAAAAGAGAAATGGCGTTCTTGCTGTTTCTTTTTTGTTTCTATAGAAGCAGTTATTTTGCAGAACGTTAACAAGCTACGTTGAAAACCGTGGAAGGTGTCGAAAGATTGCCAAGCGTGCTCTCTGGCATATGCAGGCTCGATCTTTCAACTAGTATGCAAATAAGAGACGCTAGCAGCGGTTACAGGTAATAATTGTCGCTCGTGGGAATGATGTAATTGAAATTCAGACAAATTACCGATCGCTGAATGCTACTGACACGTTCAACGCAGCGTGGATGCTTAACATAGTGATAGGATCGAACATATCGCGGCTAATATCGAAACTTCAATAGCAACCCTCATCAGTTAAATTGAACGGATTATCGATATGGGTCCACTAGCACTCCATTTATCCGAATGAAATTTTGTTTAATGACCATTTTGCTGAGCTTACTGTTGGGCCACTATAACACAAATTAATTCCTGTCGCTATTAAAGCCACAGGCTATATGTGTATGAAAATGCGCTCACGTTAAGAATAAATTATGAATAATCAAAGAGGTAGAGTGGAAGATTAATGATTAATTCAAAACTTTTAATCCACAAAATTTAATGAGTGAAACAAATTTTATTCTTAATGCAAATGAGTGCTACTATACTTTAAACAATGTTAACAGAAGATACAAATATTTGTACCAACACTCGATGGGAATTTCCATTAAAATCACTGCCACGTTGAACGCATCGATCCACATCGGCAGACTAAATGATTATTAATTAGACGTTATAATTTTGACTAATTTATGCTATATTAATTACGAGTCAATCGTGCATAAACGACGATGAATTTAGGTACTGAAGACATTTACAAGCTTCCGCCGTTTATTGTTAGTGAATAATATTCATTTTGGAACTATTCAAGGGGGAATGTCTTTCAGAGTCCACTTCCGGTTTCGTGGGCAGGACACTAACGCGGGAGAAGAGTTGTGCCTCGTTGCAAACGAGAGCAATCAGCATCGAAATGAAATTGTAGGAACTACGCGCTCAGTCCATCAAAATTTTGGGCTTACTGTGAAAAAGCATTACGATACTAAAAATGTACGTTGCACGATACAACAATGGCGGTGTGATTAATACTGATTACTTCGAATGAGCTGAAGCTGCTTACAGCACCACCACCCTGCAAGTAATAAAAAAAAAAGAAAAAAAAGAGAAACACCGTGTCTCTGTACCAACCATATTAATTTATATCTTGATAAGTGAAAGACGAGAATCAAGTGTCCTCCATTCTGCTGGGATACAGTAACGTTGAAAAGAAGTCACGCTAATTGTAAGTGTTATGCGACGCGGAACTATTTTTTGCCGCTTCCATTACTTCTTCCTTCTCAATCCAACGAATGTTTTGGAGGATAAGTAGTCGCTTGTTCTGTTCACTTAGTTATTTGAAACGATTTACGTAAACTATTAAGAAAATGTTTGATTTAGAAAAATTGGAGATTGATGGTGAAAATGGTTTGTATTTGCAGTGCTTAAAATGGAGATTGTTATTGACCTGCATTGAGTAATTACAATAAAAGATGTTTGGAAAAAGTTCCTAGCTTAAGTACAAACGCTCTTTCAGTTCTTTTACACAGATTTCTTAAAATCTGTTTATAACCCTTGGATACTTCAGTGTGTTAACTAATTAAATGTAAGTAGTGAAAGAAATTAGATATTCGTCCACAAATGAAATATTTCAAATTTGATTTTTATATTTTCATTCGTTTCCTCGTGCTACTAGATTAAAACAAAAAGGTTTATTATTTTAAAAGTCGAGTCTGTTTTTTCTGGCATCATTACTTTCATATCTCCCTCACTTGATGAATGAATAAATGAAAGATAATATTTGACCCGCGTTATCTTCCCGTTTTTATATGTAAACTGAAAACCAACACGTAGAAAATGTTCGAGTACTCAAAACTGAAGGAAAATTTTAGTTGTTGCTTCGCGATGCATGTGTTTTATGTACGAGTAACAAGAAATGCGAGGTTATTTGTAGTTAATACGGTGCACAAGATTATAAAATTAGTTTTGTGCGTACAAAATAATGGCACTGTCGTGACTGCAAAGGGTGCCTTTATCACGCTAACACGTGCGATTGTAATTGCTTCTAAACTATTGGCTTAGTCAGATTCATTTATTCAATGGTGGCGATTATTAGTTAATCTGACACAGTTACACAAAAAATAGTCTGCTCCATAGCGCCGTGAAGTGCTACTGAGTGTAAAACTTGAAAAAGCAAGTGTGCAAAAGTTTCTATAAGTCGTAAAACGAAGAAAAAAAAAAACAATTTGAAAAAGAAGAACCCTAAAAATTTAATTTTCAATGTGGACAGGTAAACGATATACCAAGCTCCAAAAATGGGCCTTTTATAGTAACATATAAAAAAATGAGCCTCCAATTTTAGGGAATTTAAAAAGGTGGGAGCATAAAAAATCCTTCAGTTTTCATTTTGTGGAGCACCGTGAATAACTTTTATTTTCAATCGATGATATTGCAACACAGTTGTATTATGTTGCTATTACCTGAAGACAACTACATATAATCGCCATTCGTCGACGCTATACTTGCATCGCGAAATGGTTATTTTTTTAATTACCAATTATTAAATAAGAATATTATTTAAGTTGGTGTATATAAAACCTCCTTCCTTGCTTGAAATATCAAAAGCATGTAGCTCTTTTAACTCAGCGGGAGTTAAATACCAGAACCTTTCACTAACACTACATAAACTGATGATTCTAAGTATGTATATACTTTAGGAAAATTCTGAGTACTATCTACTTTTGATATCGATCTCAATTTGATATTGTTCCTAAAGAAAGAAGACTAATTTTTGTTATTCGATTTTATAACCAAGTAAGAATCAATAAGACTGTTTGTGTTTTTGTTACAATTTTTTTACAGAACTTTAATAAAGATTCTGAGAAAATACTTCTTAAATTTTGCTTGCTTCTTAAAACATTATACTTTAACATAAACATAACAAAGTAAAAAAAAAATATTCTGAAACCGTGGTTTTCAATTTTGGGTATTTTTGACCCGGTACCGACAACGTGTTTTGCATATTAGGGTGCGCGTCCCGCCAAGTTAAAGTTTGATATATACAGTGTACCCGGTTTAACAGGAAACTGTGGATTATCTCGTATGGGACTGAAGGCATTAAGAAATTGTTTCCACAAAAGTTGTTCGATGTGGAGAGGAAGATGTATACCACATAATGTGCCGCTTCACGTCAAGCAACTTTAGTGAGAACAATTTTTTAATACCTTCCACTATTTCCAGTTAAAACGGGCACACTATATGCAGTAAAAATAGTTTCCATAATTTATCCTTCAGATTTTTCAGTAAGAACCAGCTAACTTAGTGACTTCTATTTGATAAAAATCACAAACAATATAGAACAAAAGCTTATGGTTCTCTTTTATGATCTTTTTCTAGGCGAAGTTAATAATTACTCCCGTCAATGATAGATACTATTAGGAGCAGCTGTAGTCCATTAATATTACTATGGATAATAAGAGAATACCAATTATTTAATCTTTACATGATACCGTTACCCATACCTCGAGCACTAATTGCCTATGCACCGTTCTAAATACAGCAACGACAGAAAGAAAGAAGCGCGAAACGGCTCTCGCAGCCGGCATTCTGGCCAGAGACAAAACAAGCTGGTTCGGTGTATCTTTCGTGCGTCCACGCAACTCTCGATTGTACAAAGAGATCGGATCGCAGAATCCGAGGGTAGGTAGAGAGAGACTGTGATCGTTCGATCGAGCAACTCCGTTCAGATCGGAGAGGAAAACGTGGGAGATGTAAAGAAAATACAAAAAAACAAGTACAACCTGGAAAAATACTGTCTCACGGTGCAAAGTTACCGGTAGCAAATGGTCCAGATATACGTCTATCGCAACGTACGTATAATAAACAATAATAATAACGTCCAAGTGTGTATATAACATGCAATAAAAAAAAAAGAGAGCGCTAAAATACCCCCTACAAGTTTTACGCTCAGTGCGTAGAGAAAAAAAAATCATTAACAATTTGTCGTGCACAATAAGTTCTGAAGCCAAGCGAAGAAGGGAAGACAGAGCATACAAAAAAAAATCAAATAAAAAGAAAAATAAAGATAAATAAATAAGTAAATAAATATATATATATATAGAGAGATATACGTAAAAGTAATTGTCGGAAGGGTCTTACCCTGGAGGACGAGGGGGCACTTCCGGCACTCCCAATGGCCCAGCTCTTGGCAGGGCCATCGCTAACCACAGCCTCACCTAGTTAGGACATTGTAACAGTAGGCGTTACCACCAGTCTTTATTATAAACAATGCGTTTTCTTACATGAAGCACAGGTATTCGTGGCGAGTGTGTCTTGCACACCTTGCATATCCTCTACATATGTAATAGCAGAGGGGGTAGTTTCCGCGAGAAATACGAACGACCGTTTCCGTTTCTCTGACTCTATGCAAGGGAAACAACGATGGCTCTAAACACCGTCAATAGGGGAGGGGAGACAATGTCTATTATTGCTTTTTATGTGAAAGTTGGACTCGATGGTTGAAGTAACAGACACGAGAACTGTCGAGCAATCGATACGTATTCTGGGCACAGACAAAATAGGTGAAAGGAACAACAGTCAGAAATCATGTATGCGAGATGGTTACATTATAATAAATTTCGGTGCTGCGAAATATAAGTAAATTCGGTTGGAAATATTTGCATTTGTTGGTTGTTAAATCGGGGTTGAATTACACCATTCGTCGGGGACAGAAAGAATCATTAAAAATTTTACACGTTGGTCACTTCCGAATTTTGTTCAAATATGTCGTATCACAGAGGCAATGAAATTAATAGAACGATATCGGCTGGTGATTGTCACTTTTAGAACAAGATATGTAATAAATTGCCTGCGAAAGCAGTTCTATTAGTGTCATTTACTGCTTCACTTTGTGTAACTCTCGACTATGATATTAAACTGTTTTTAAACTAGAATCTTCAGAACATAATAGAAGCACATTTTATTCACCCTTATAGGGAGTGATGATTGTATACACGTAGCTTGGAATTTTTCATAAATATAATAACAAATTTCAAAGTGCCCTGCCACTAAAACTCCAATCAGCTACTTGTATTTCAACTATCCGTAATTCCTGAAACTGTTTAATGTCAATTGATCGTCTCACAATTAAGTTAAATGAACAGCCCTTGAAATTTGTTATACAGTTAGATGCCAAGACGAATTCAAATTCCATATAATTTCGGCAGAATCCCTATAATACTTTTTCACAGTTCCCAGCATTTCAACGTTTTCATGCACGTGAAAAACTGGCACGAAAAAGAACCGTCGACACTACATGGGGGACCATTAACATCGTGTTAGTATCAAGGAGCCAATGAGGTATGTCAACGAATAAAAGAATCATTTCTATTTATACCACACGTATCTTTTCCATCCCCCCTACTTTGCTTAAAAGATTATTGCTATGGTCGCTGACTCGGCGCCATTCGATTACGAAAGCCTGGACTTAATCATTGCCGCCGTTGCTCATACGAAAGCTTGACTCGCCCTCTAGACGCGCGGCTTTCGAAACGAGAAACAGGGAACGAGTCTGCTCTCTCGAACCGACGTACCTGCAGAAGACATTTCAAACGTCAGACCAAGTGCTTCGAGATCGTCCTGAGAAACTTGACCGGGTAGGTTGTTCTGGATGTTGTTGGGTACCCTTTGCTGTTGCTGCTGCTGCTGCGTCCGCGCCCCAACTATCGCTCTCAATTCTTGCCTCACGAACTCCGAGGTGCTGCTAGCGTTCCCTGTGACAAAACGAAACGAGTACTCGGTGAATATTCGGTACACCCATATAGATCACGATCTTCGCGCTCCTTAGCGGATAGGACCAACGGCAACGATACATCTCGCAGTCACTCGTAGATCGTGTCCTTACATGTGCAAGCAGCCGTAACGTAAGTTAGTCAAAGGTACAGGATGAATGCTTTATTACAAAATACGGTATTTACAATATCGCATTTAACATAGTTCGCAACAACTTATGCTGTAACAAAGGTATCTGATGTCTGGCCCATCCGTTCGCGGGGATTTCATGACTTTTAAGCACGATGAAGTTCTTGGCGGAAAGCGAGAGAGAGAGAGAGAGAGAGAGAGAGAGAGAGAGAGAGAGAGAAAATAAATAAAACGATAAAGGTGAGACGAAGCTTCGAATCGTTCGATGGGAGCAACGTGTGTAAGCTTAAGCCGCGATCCCACATGTGCAACGCGTAACACAGAACACGCTTGTGATGTGCACACTTAACCCTTTTGTGAGAAAGTAAATTCTTCTCACATGAATTACTGTAATTATAGACAACTGCTTTGAACTGTACTACGCGAAACTGAATTATTTGAATTGTGCGTTACACGTTGTTATCGCTAGCGTGATTATTACGAATATTTTGCAATACGTGAATTTAGTATTAAAGTGGTAGTTAGTTTTTTTTTTTAAAGATGTTTTACTAAGAAGGGTCTGAAACGGGTTTTGAGCTGCGCGTTGCACTCGTGGGAACGTGACTTTAGATCACATAAAACGGATGTCCAACACAGACATTAATGTAGACTGCTCTCGACGGATGTTTAATAACACTGCGGTTTAGTGACGATGATTAATCACAAAAGCTCGATGCACTGTACATGAAAATGCGTCGTTGGTTAGTAGACCTTCTCTTTTTCGTTATTCAAGGGCGAGACGGCCTTGAAACCCGGTGGCTTTCACAGTAAAGACCCACTTAATCGTACCATACGGACGAACACTGCCACGGAGATTGGAGAATGATTAAACTAACAGGACATTTAACTTTGTACATTTCAGTCCTCTGTCACTTTAACATTAGAGCACAAACGAACCTAGGACATTATAGTTATTTTAATTTTAAACCGTTAATCAATTCTTCTTCGGATTGCCTTCTTTCAAATCGTTATCGTGCGTTTCAATTTTTCAATTTTTGCGTTTTCCTATTACGTTCATTAAGATCATTTTCGAAATCGTATTTGAGTTAGTTCGATCCTTTCTCAGTGGGAAACAGAGGCGAAAGAATTATTACTATACAGGTAACTCTTGCAAAATGTGCAAGAATCACTGTCATTGACAGTCAGCATCAAAACGAAAACGAATCGTATTTCATGAAAGAAAATAACCAGACGCTTGCATTGATCATGCTTCAATTGTAAAATATCGCCGATTTATCCCGCGAACGTAAAAATAATTCGTACGGACAGATAACAATTGTGGGGTGATAAAAAAAATTAAATAGGAAACACAACAAAACAAAACACATAGAACGAAATTGCGTGATACATTAAGCACAAATAATTAAACACAAATTGAGTAAGACGAAAATGAGAGAGAAATGAGAAAATTCCGCCGAGCTCCCAAAGTCGACGTAAATTGCATCGAAATTTTAGGAAAAAATGTAATATTAATTCAAACCTTAAAAAATGAATTAGTTTTTAAAAATCACGATTGCAAAATTTACGTTATAAGATATTTCCATAACGAAATAAATACAATGTTTTTTAATACTTTCAAGAATTTACGTTCGACTTTCAATTAAATTTCACACCCCATAAATAGAATTCTCGACAGTGAATCAATTTAAAAAAAAAAAAGTAGTTCAACGTTGGAGGCCTACAAATTGCATAATTATTAAATTACTGCTAAGTCACGGTTGTTACACACCTATGTAAAAGATTCAGTCTTATGATACCGAGGCAGCAATACTTATTAGTGTAAACACATGTGGTGCAAGTGATAGTGACGCTAATTTACGTGTTCCGGAAGTGTCGGAGATAGTCACTAAAACAGTGCGAACATGTTCTGAACCGGAAATGGGCAAATTACCACTCAAACGTATAATTCTTAGCAATTATTTTTCTTCTTATTATCATATTCTCTCATCCTGAATATTCCTCGTGGCACGTAGCAGAGTACAATATAATTAATTCACATATTTCTTTTTTACCAATTTGCCATACATACTGAATACAAGATAAGCTTCAACATCGAAAGGAAAAAAAATTATAAATTTGTACATGTAAATAATTATCGTGCTTCGTTATTACACAAGAACGTTCTTTTCCTACGTTCTGGATTTATTCGTGCACATGAAATTCATCTTCTGGATTTTATTGACACGCTAAATTGTATTTGTTCAAATAAGATATTGCAACGATTTGCCCACTTCTGTTTCCATTCCATCTTAAAAAGTACGGGGGTGATCTTAAACGCAATACTGAATCACAAGAAAGGTACCTAAGAAGATATGATACAAAGGGCAAGTCTCTCCTACGTGGCTTATCTACTAATGCTGTTACATAAGTACAGTCGGTGTCTACAATTCACCATAGGGGAAAAGTGTGTTCTCTCTATCGCTAAAAAAGAGGTAGAGTGCAGTTGAACATCGAGGTGTTTGTATCGCTTGGAATTAGTGTCGGAAAGGTGTTCCTCGTAGATGCCAATGAACTTGTACTATGTTACATCACAGTTGGTAGGGTCACAGGTGATCGATTTCTCCCAGACACGAGGCCTTTTCTTTACACCGCGGTTACAAAGTGCAGACCTTCGACAACCAGCAAAGGATTAGTCCATTCGAGCCATCCTCTGTTATTATTCCTTGCGTGGGAAGGTCTGACACTCTGTCACGTTAGGAACACGTATGAACTGTTATTCACAAAATGAGAGGACATCTGATGAAGAATACGAGATGGCTGAAGTTAACCCGTACAGTTAATGACAAATGTTTCCTTTTACTTCTTCTATTTCGTGTGATTGCGTTTAAAAAAATCTGAATATCGCCAGCTGCGTGAATAACTGATCGCAGCAACGAAGGAGGTGTATAAATGAGGCTCTTGGTTAAAGGCATAAGCGAAAGTAACGGATAAAAGATTCGAAATTATGCAAATTCGTAATTTCTATCCTTATTTTAAAATAAAAAAGTTAGTAAATCGTTGAGATGAGAAAAAGTGACAACGAAAAATGCAACTATTTAAAAGTTATTGACATTTCCTACGTTGCATTCTGGCGATTCATGGAAGTTATGTAAAAGTTGTACAAGTTAATTGTAAACATAAGTTATAAAAATACAATTTTTTGATTCCCACAATATTATTTTGTTATATCCTCAGTCAAGAAAGAAAAGAAGTAATTTGTATCTTTTTTTCTGCATGTAACGCATTTACAATTTCAAGCAAGATCGGAAAAGAAGAAAACAAAGGGGAGGTGAACAGAATCCCTCGGTTCGTATCCTTGTATAACAAAATGAGTGGAGAATGCATGTACAACTGGACTCGAACTTATAAACAAAAACACCATGCAACAATTAGCGCTAGTCTCAACAGGGTACGCTACTCTGCGTTTACTTCTCACTGGGTGCATGAAAATGACAATCGGAGTAGAGACACGTGACAGCGAATTATGATGATAGTGGTAACGTTTCGTTTCATCCCGTCAGATCTATCAAACATCCACGATATCCAAATGCAGGAAGCTGAAAATCGAGCGGAATGTCGGCTAAATGCGAATTCAGTGAAAGAAAGTGAATCCCGTGGGAAGTTAACCGTGAAATGATAGCCGTCAACGTACAGACACTGTGATCACAGCTATATCCAACAAAGCAAAAGTAACGAATCGCCACGCGTTACGATGAGGAGGCAGAGAAAGAGTAATGCGATGACACGGGAGCGAAAAAACAACGGTAGTAATCGATACGAAGTGGCTCCAAGTGGCACAGTGCGACAGCTAGGTGCTCCTTAGAACCTGATTAGCCACGCAGCAACACGCACCGCTACCCAGGCTTAGCGTGAGATGTGAAAAGAGGGCTAGCAGGGCGATAATGATATAGGTAACACTGAAACGCATGGCTACGCTGCTTTCGAAAGACGATCATCATATTTACACTGCTCGGGGGTAGACAACGACAGGAAGGCGGGGTGTGTTGGTGAAAGAATGATGTGCTTCCATGTACCAAAAAAATGTCTCATGCCTTTGCGCCGTCTGGTGATACAGTGGGTGTGGGGGCGGGTTCCTTTCGTTTTTTTAGATAAGAATGCCAGGGAGGGTTCTGGTGGAGGGTGTAATGATGACGAAGTGATGGTCACATGACATTAAATGGTCACATGACTTACCACCCAATTGGTGATTGACAGGATTACCGGGAGGCAGAGGCCTGGCGTCCTGCGTGTCCCCAGGCCCTGACGAATAGAGTGGAACAGACGTCCGATCGTAACAGAACTGATTGTTCTGCATGTCAGCTGTGTTGATAGTATTGGCGGTGGTGTGGTATATCATAGAAGAATGTTGTTGGTTGGAGAAGTGTTGTTGGGTATTCGTTACGTTGTGTTGATTGTGAGTCGGTGTTGCCGGGCAACCCGAATGTGGATGACTAGGTGAAAGAAGAGGCTGTTGTTCCTTACTCACTCCGCCGTAGTGCCGGGGCGAACCGAGCCCACCTGCAACATCAAGCCTGTCTATCTCCTTGTTCCTCTCGCTTCGTAGCAAACATTTAACGCATCTAGCGGCTTCCCTCCATGCTTCGACAACGGCCGTGGGCCTTAGGTCGTTTTGAAATTAATAACGCTTTTTAGAAGATTAGATATGCCTGACACGCGCAATACAGGCTGCTCTGTTCGGTAGTAATTAACGATCACGCAACTGAATGCACGAGACTCTGGTCACCGATTTGTATGTATAATAATGGGGATGCACTAGACAATAGTTTATGAGAAGATCGAGTTGAAAGTTCTGCCTTTTAGTTAAAAGTTCAATAACCAATAAAAGGCGAAGCTGTGAACCCGATTTCCTCGCAAACTTTTCAGTGGTGCGCCCTATGCGTTTAATATATTCTTATACGTGTTGTGCACTAGCTGTGTGCAGAATCTAAGCCGAAACGATGACCCGAACCTCGTGTACCCTCCTCTTAAGCGCGTAGTTAGCAAAACACGCACACGCGAGAGAATACTTCGTATATACCGTCAATGAATTTAGAATCGATTGAACATTTGTGTGATTGTACTTGCATGGATTTTATACAAATGTAAATAATTCACTTTAGAGAAATATACAAGTTGATATTGGAATATTCTTATATTTTAATTTGATTATGTAAAATATTATTTTATCGTACTATTCAATTAGTAGGATCTATAAAATGTATATTCTAAAATGGAAAGTAGTAAAGGTATTTTCGTTAACTTTTAAATTTTGAATTATTTATCAAGGTTCTGTATGTGCGGATAATTTTGTAAATAATATTGCTATCATATTTGAATTGTAAACTTTATAATACCAATATCTGCTCAGACACTTAAAAACATTGAAAAAGTACCCATTTTTTCATTTTCTTTAGGAAGCCTGTAGTATACATTTATCGCAAATAATTCGATTTGTACTAATATGAAGAAGAGTACAGGCACAAAAATGAATGGCACATATCTATATGCGTGCTCGCCTAATCTAAACGTAAATACCTTTGCTGTTCTCTCGAATATTGAACAGAATAAAGATATATAAACATTTTAATCAGTTTGTGTACTTACCTATTTCAAACAAATATCTTTTTTCAATCACACCTTCCGCTGAACAAATTACGTATTGTATATCTTTTTGAATACTTAATGTTAACCGCACCAATATGTAATACTTTGAATATCTTTAATGACACCGATATGACGAACAAAACTACGGCACGATCACCATTTCTTAATTGATCGAAACGTTTCGCACAAATTATCAAACTTATAGTCAAATTAGTGGTCAGAAGAAAGTTGAAAATTGATACTTTTATCTGTGTATACACATAACCTTGAGATTCAATTTTCCTGACCCACTACCTGGGACAAAGACTATACCCCACGCTACGTTTATTTTTCTGCTTTCTTTTGACCACCAATATACAAGAATACCTCACCCCCATCCCACACTGAAATTCATCTACGACCTTCCCCGACTGTGTCATTCCCAAATACCGATGATAAACTACCACACTATATTCACGTAAAAAAAAAAGATATCACACCGCTCGTAATCGAAGAATAAAGTGCACAGAACCTTCTCACAACAATCAATACGTAATAAATGCACTGCTGGTATAAGTAGAATTCATGAAATCGTCTTGATATAAGTTTTCGCGATACGATCACGATCGAAATCATTACGAGCACAACGTCAACCTACCTGGCAGCTGAGTCGTGGCTGAAGGTGTAGACGTGGTCCGTTGCAACCGATATTGGGCAGAAGGATTTGGCGCGCCAGGATTAGGACCAGGTGGAAATTGGCTGGCTGTGGGGGACGTAGGTGGGGGAAAGGTTTCCGCGGGGAACGGAGATTGCCGTGCAGATGCTGGGGTTCCTGGCGACGGCATCGACCGCTGTTGTTGCTGCAACTGCTGCTGCGCGGTTGGCTGCTGTTGCGATCTCACCTGGTTAACGTTGAATAGCCTCGGGGTGTTACCGTAGTTGCCCTTGCAATCGCAAAACACGAAACGAACGTTAATCGATCTCCTCTGTATACAATGTGTGCAAAAACTATGCGAATGATGGTGAAGGAGGCACGGTGCGTCGTATAGCTAATTTGCGCACCCATCCGACTGATTAAACGAAAATAAAACTTAAAAATAAAAATGAAACTACGCGGCAGGCATTTAGGGCGGTTCGTATAATTAAACGGCTCTTAAACTTACTTGCGTCACGCGTGGTGACAGCGGCTGCGGATGAGAGAATGATAGAATACCAGCGGGAGAATGCGGCGAGAGTCGCGCCGCAGCAGATACTTGTTGACCACTGTTGAAATTATTGTTTACAATGGGGCTAGAAATAAAAGAGCTGGTTACGTAACGATCTTGCGACTAATAGCGTCTAGATCGAGCTGCTTACTGTTGCGGCAACGTCGATGGATGGGAGTACGAGTGAGCAAGCCGGTGACCGGAAGGCATCTGGACGGATCCCCCATAACCTGGAGAGACTTGTGAATCTGGGACACTCGACCGCTGGGAAAAGTGAGAAATAATCGGTTTAGTATGAAGCTTACCAATTCACTTTTTCTTAACCATCCGTTACACAAAATTAGGGCTGGGACTATTCGAATGATTTAATATTCGAATATTATACAAGTATTCGAATGCTACGAATAAACTTCGAATATTTGAGTGGTGTGAAGTGGGTCAAAATTAGCTTACAAGATTTCTTCCTGACAAATGTCTCACAACACACTCAACAAGCTTATCCAGCACGACTTGCCGATTCCTACGCAAGGCACCCTGAACAGCGATAATGAGCTACGATTACCTGTAAGGACACGTTTGGCGCGACAGTATTGTTGAGAAGGTTGTCGATGTTATGGATGCCGGTAGTAATTTGGTCCGTAGCTGTAGCGTTGGAAGGGATGAGTAACTGCTGCTGCTGCTGTTGCTGCAGCAGCCTCTGTTTTAACTGCTGCTGCTCTTGCTGCTGTATCAGCTTTGCCCGTTGCTGCTGCTCTTGCTGCTGTATCAGCTTTGCCCGTTGCAGCTGCAACGGCTGCTGCTGCGCGAACTGGGCGGTAGCCTGCCTGACGCCTGGTTGCGTGTTAAACCTCATCCTCGGCTGTTGCTGGTACATTGGCGGTGGCTGGTAACTATGGCTCGTCGTTACCGGCGTAGTTCCCAACTGAAATTATAGGCGCTCGTAAATGTTAGCTGCTGCAACCGGGTAAAGATGTTAACACAGGCGCGCGGTGCGGTAATGGCGAGAGGACCGCGCTGACACGGCGAATGATAAAAATCTATTACTATTATTACACGACCGCGGCGAAAAATAGAGGAAGGTGGGCATTAACTTACCGCGGTAGAATAAGCTGGAGGCGTGCCGGGGATCGTTATGGTGGAAGACGTTGGATTTACGGCAGTCTCGCACAACATCAACGACTTTTGTATCGCGTTAATCGCCATCTTCTCGTTCAGTACGTTGTTCTGCGGTGCTTCGATTACGTCTAGGAGATTTGCTATCGCAGACGACGACTCTATTGAATGGAAAATTATCGTGTCCGTAATGATGCTACTTTCGCTGTCACGGAATCTCCTCCCATTGAATGTGTTAACTAGTTACTTCACTAATGCCTCTCGGATCGTTTCTCTCACTACACGAGCTCTTTGCAATTTATGCTGTGACAGCGAAAGCTTAGAATCACGTTGAAAACGGAATAAATATTAGGGAGGTACGTGTAAGGTGAGCACATGTCAGGAATCGATCGTAGATTGTGCGCAATGATTGATCGGGGTACCTGCGATAGCTTCATCCGGCACGAACTCGATAACCTGATCCAAAATGTCGGAGAGATCGGGGTCTGACGACTGGTTGTCCCAACTACTCGGATCGGTGCTCGCTTGATGATAATCCCCGCTGCCTGTGAATTCCGAATCCATCTGACCCATTTGCGGTCTTTGTTGCTGCAAACACATACAAGCGGCTTGTACACACCCGCGGGACTTGTGCCGTTTTGTTAAAATCCATTTTAAACTCAAGTGTCTTAAAATGATAGCGCATAAGATATTTTTTTTAATATTTACAGAATTTTGCACAAATTTTCTTCGACCCCAACTTGTGGACGATAGTGTATACGATAGCAAAGTATTCTGTCAAAAAAAAATTAATCTATTTAAAACGTTCTCACATATAGATAAGTCGATTATTACCTGACTTAGCATATGACTGAGGTAGGTATTGGTTGTTTGACGAGGTATTTGTCTCGACTGGCTTTGGAGAGGAGTACGCGCGGAAGTCGCAGTAGTTGTGATCGTATTGTTACCACCAACTGATTGCATGCTGCCACCCGTCCATGGTTGTTGTTGTTGCTGCTGCTGTTGCTGCTGCTGTTGTTGTTGCTGCTGCTGCGGCTGCAGTTGTGGCTGTGATTGCTGCGGTGGTTGATGTGATTTCAATCCTATGCGCGGCAGCTTATCCTACAGAACAAGCAAAGCACACACCGTGTCGATTGAAATTCACGGCCCTTCCGAACATCATCAATTTTGAAAATAATCAAGAAGCCACGGGTGGCCAACGATATTTATCGCATGCAAAATTCTTCATCAAAGGCACAAGTCCATATTCTTCCATTCAATGTTCAATGTTCAATGAATTTAACACAACTGTGATACCTCCTATAATTGAATACCGATGTTGCAATCCAACTTGAATTCGGATCGGCGCAACTGACCACCTAAAATCCGGTGCAGCCACGTGAGGGATATCGGAAGAACAGCGGGGACAGTCGGCACATGGCGAAACACTCAAAGTGGAAGATGCAGAAGATGAAGATGAAGACCACCATGGCCCCCACTTTGGCCTCAAGTAGCATATGAGAACCATGTAGAAACAACCGAGCTCAGTTCTCTTAAGAGCGATAGCATAACGACAGTTAATGTAACCCAGATCGGGACAGAATAAACCTTGCTCAACACCTACGAATCATCGCAGTCCGTTGAACGACCAACGCCAAGGACATCGGTACCCTTCAGGGAAGACATAGACGCAACCAACGAGCCTAGACGCTCTAGTGGGTTTGTCCCCCCCTGCATTTACACCAGGTACCGACTAGAAATTCAAATACTGTAGTTAGAAAGGCCCTGAAGTCTATTCCGGTATTCGACGGTTCAAATCTAACCGATTTGCTATTCTTTCTTAGTCATTGCAAGCACGCAATGATGGCATCCATAGACCCAGAGGAGGACCCAGCCATATTATGGGGCATCAAGCTAAGCTAATGTTGTATAAAGCTCGAGTCTTCAAAGCTTTAAACCTTAACCTTAATGACTCAGCCTTTAAGGCTAATATCATATGAAGCTGAAGCTCTCGAAGCTCAAGACTCAAGCTTCGCGGCTTGGGCCTCGAAGCTGGAGGCTTTTGTGTTTAATTGTAATGAAATTAACTCCAAGTCCTTCATATTATATTTTATGGTTCCACCAATTGTACATCACTTCACTACATACAATTTATACGACTCGAGCTAGGTGTCATGGCTACGACTGCTACGAGGTTTGAGCCTTCGAGCTTGAAGACTCGAGCTTTAAAGGCTCGAGCTTTCAAGGTTACAAGGTTTGAGTCGCGACTCGAGCTCTTGAAGCTCACGGCTCGAAGCTCATTTTTACAACACTTGCTAAGCCGTTTCAAGAGTAGCCCCCTTACTGAAATAGCTTACCGACAGATACAGACGTTTACCGAACTAGAAGACTTTTCAAACTCCCGTTACAGGCCTACGGGAAATAAATATCTTAGTAATTGTAGACGATCGGGGCATTATACCAAAGACTGTTCGAAAGATCAAAATAAGAATTAGTACTCGTCATGGACAGCCAGGACGCGGACCGGAAGGTTGCCGACCGGCCTTCGAGGCCAGGCTGCCTCCACGGTACGAAAACTCCGACAGCGCACATTCCGCAGCTCCGAGTAACAGCGATCGCGGGAGGTTTCCAGCAGAAGACTCGCCTAGCGAGGAACCGGCAAGGTCTTTTAGAATGACTAAGATAGATTCAATCGCCAATAAGGGATTTAAGTCAGATAGGCTAGAAGTTGACGTAAAAAAAGCGAGAAGGGAGAAGACAATCATGCTACTAGATAACGAGGCAGAAATGTCATTGATCCCCCGCAACACCCCTGAAACAGAAGAAGGGAATACTTCCTAACCCTTCCTAACTAAGAAGTAAGAACGGTCATTAGAGCATTTGTCACAAGCATAATATGCGAAGATGGCATACCTGAAAAAATTATAACGGGTCAGGGGACCACGTTTCTGAGCGAAATATTTAAAAGCATTTGTAAAATGCTAAGAATTACCCACATTCAACTACTCACCGCGTATCACTCTGAATGTAATGGAGCATCAGACAGGTCGCACAGAACATTAATAAAATATCTACCTGTACATAGACAATGACCAGGCAGACTGGGAGAAATGGTTACCCTTCGCAATATAGCAACAGGTTATACGAATTAGTTTAGGGACAGAGCGTGGAACTACCGACCGCACTGAAAGTACCCCCTCGAACGACGTACAGCCACTACGCACAAGAAATTAGGGAACGACTAATGCACGCGGAATAGATTTCATGGCAGGAGGTAAAGTTTTACTATATGACGAATCCGTACGAAGGGGGAGATCGAAGAAACTAGAAAGTAAATGACCATACAGAATAATAAAAAAAAAATTCGAGCGTTAATTATACGATACAAAAGGGGAAGAAAACTCTAGAGAACATTTCATCGAATAGATGAAAAAAGAGAAAGAAACGGATAATCTAGTAATAGGGAAATGACAAAAGTACAGAAATCTTAAAAGCCAAAGAACTTAATAATAAGAAAAGAAACACTAGCGGCACAGACGAGACAGTTACAGTTACGGGTCGAGTCAGCAATCGTGCCCGTTCCCGATGGCACCGAGTTTACAGAAATCATCCTCCGTCGCAGCGTATTTCGATAGACGTACAATTATAGCCGTAATAACCGTTCCGTTAATTTCCGCCCCAACATTCACGGTGATTGAGGAAACTCCAGCCCCGATCAACATTCGCGATAGTACGAGCACTAATAATTGTTATCGACGCAAACAGCAACCAGTAGGTACTCGCGAATCACGGCGAATTAAAGGAATGTAACCAGGTAGCTGCCTAGTATTAGTCCGAGCAACCGATGATCGCGAACAACAGCAACGATAATGCAGAGCAGCGCTGTCGAAGGCAGGACCCGCGAGTCCTATGGAGTTGTCCCACTCCCGACCGCGTTGTCAGGGATATGCGCGACGCTAAAGAAGCGAACATGACAGGCTAGCGTCTCAGTTGTCAGGTATATAGTCCAGCGAGCCAATGCCACAATTCCCTAGGAATACTGTGTGGGGGGAACACAGTAGGGAAGGGAAACAGGCGCGCGAAGGTCCCCGGCGCTGATTTAGAGTGCGAAGTAAGCCATCAGACGAATTCCCGAGAAATTGCAAGACACTCTGTGGATAGGTATGTACTGTGGATACGTGGCTTTTACAGCTCGTCAACCCGAAACCTTGACGATTCAGTGCGGTGAACGTGAACCTAGGTGAGTCATGTTGGATAAGTCTGGAATTTTAAGAATTAAGAACATTGTGTTACGGAACCAGGATTTCGAATTGTCAACGGCACCCTTATACGATATAACGGCGAAAATATTTAGTATTTAGTTAGATGGAATCTTGAAGAATCCATCTGAGTTCTCCGAGTTGTATAGTCAACTTAACCAGGTGCAAAGCGAGTTAACCAACGATGCGAGTCATAAACAACTAGGATTCACGTCATGGCAGATAGTGTACCTAATGATGCCGACCATTATGCAGCTTATAGCTATCACACTTTTAGTTTATCTAGAAACGCGGTAGAGTCTCGACGCCAAGTACATGAAAGACACCCTGTATAAAACACCTTGTATAAATGTCGACTGCCCCTGCCGTGTATACATGTTCAACAACCTGTATATATGCCGACTGTCGCTGCTGTGTATCCATGTTCCGAGTCACTGTATACAGTATTGTCTCTCTATAGCCGCGTGTGTCGGGACCAGGCGCACGCGATTTGAGAGACGAGTAGTCTATTCGGCTTCTTTTGATTTCACGCTCGAGCCCTCAAGGGGGGTGGGGCAGCGAGAGCAGTTTCGTATTGGTTATGAACCTTTCTTCGGCTTTCTCTTTGACATCCGATACCCGATGCCGCGGCGCGGCGACTACAAACGAAGTAGTGGGGATAGCTGCGCGTATAGAGAATCCGAAAACGCGCGCTATTTGAGAGACAGTACTGTATATGTCAAATGTCGCTACCGCTATCATTTACTCGAGTGTCGGCTATTCTCAAACTTATTTCATTAATATCTCATCTCGCCTGCAATATTTTTTAAATTTAAAGGCATTTTTTTATGTAAACCGCATATAAGCTTTTGAATAAGACCAAAATCAATAAAATCGGTCCACGCATGATAGTGATATCGTAATATCGTCCCATGGAATTGTCGGAAATGGTAGGATAGGATTCTTCTTCTTCAAGCCAAATTTTCGTCAACATAATACCTGTACGCGTTACACGCACACCTTCACTTTCGCACACATGCTGCGTTCGTCGACTCTCGGAATCATTCCGCAGGGTTTATACCCTTATACCCTTATACATTTATACCCTTATACGCTTATATACCCTTATACCTTTGTACTCTTATATACCCTTATACCTTTATACCTTTATACCCTGATACCCTTATACCCCAAAGAATGGTTCAAACATAAAATTGATGAGTTGATTATGAAAACCTGTGTTTTATTCATCATCAAACCTTAACTACCCCGTCTTGGCCCACCTTCCCCTACCCAGTTCAACCTAACAGTCGGGATTGCGGAGTTGTTGCGAGTGCATTTGCTGTTTCGTTATTATTTATCAATATATTACCAGACAAAGTAACGTACGATCATGCGTTAATGAGTCAACATATGACCAAATGTTTTCATCTAATCGTCTGGAAGATTTTCCATGCATTCGGGATAAACAATTAACACGTTGTGTGTATGAATATGAATTTGCAAATGATAGTACAATTAATTTATGTAAAAAGAAGTGATATCCCCATAAAAAACTTCAAAAAAGTAAAAGAATTACGCCAAGTACATGAAAAATCGAATATATCATAAAAAGTAGAAGTTAATAATTACAAAATAAAAAAAGATGTGAAATCAAAATGAGCTTCACGTACATAAAGGTGCACTCAGTCAAATACTTGGGGTGGCCAATCAAGGTATTCTCAAATCATCAATACCCATATATATCTTCCCTCTCGCGGGCTTTCAGATAATTTGTCAATTTAAAACTCTGACAATATGACTCCACTTTCATTATTTTGCCTTTTTAAATAATTCTTATTCATCGACATCATGACATTGCCTGGCCACCCCAAGTATTTGACTGAAAGCACCTTTATGTACTTGAAGCTCATTTTGATTTCACATCTTTTTTTATTTTGTAACTATTACCTTCTATTTTTTATGATATTTTTGATTTTTCATGTACTTGGCGTAATTCTTTTACTTTTTTGATGTTTTTTATGGGGATTTATTAATACGACTTTTAGTATTATTTACAAACTACGGTACTAATACCTAAATCCCTCAGCGAGTGAACATCCCTAACGTACCGACGACCAGAGGTGTCACCTCATACAGCAGTTATGCTGTGATCGGGACAAACTAATTAAAAGTTCCTCCCTAAGCTCCCTTTTCTCAAGGAAGGAGGGATGTAGCAGTCCGAACTAAGGCAGTCAGCACGCGACGAAAAAAACAAAGTGGGCCGAAGATGGAGACCACTATGCACCCCATTTTGCTCTCAACTAAGATATAAGAACTATTTACATTGTTACACACGACGGAGCTCAGATCTCATACGTCATAGAGCGATAGCGTAACGACAGTTAATGCAATTCAGGTCAGGGCAGAATAAACCTTGTTCAACACCTACGATGAGTCCTAATAACTCTTTGACCGGCCAAAGGCTCTACTACCCCCGGTTTCCTACTGAGCACATCCGTCCGGGCATCCTCACCCGAAACATCGGAGCCGGACAAACGCGAAGGACGACCACGGTACACCTGTAGATTCTCGGCGAGAACCTCCACCTCAGGTTCCTTCCATAACACCGTCATTTAACTTTTCGAGCATGCATCGGGGGTCTTCACCGTATTAGCAATATTACACATGTTGAACGTGTAATTACCTGTGGCGTAGCCGATATCACAGACGCAGGTATTGGTGGGATAGTAGTTGGCTGAGGAGGCTGTTTTGCCAGCAGCGAGGCCAACATCTTATTCTTCTCCCAGAGCTTGCTGGTCGCATTGGTGGATGTACCAGAAGAGGAGACTTGGTGCGAGCCATCCATGGGCCGCTTCACAGCTACGTTCAGATCGCCATCCTCGCCTGGTCTCTTTTGCCCTACTTGTGTGGAGCCACCGAGACCTACGTTGTCGCCTGACTGAGACGGGGACGGCGTAGTGTTCCGAAAACCAAGACTTCGCAGGAGAGGATCTTCTTCGCGAGTCTGCGACTTGCACTGTTCCATGCATTGCATTCCATAAATCAGGGGATACAGGTCGCGACATTGCTTATTCTTAATCATTGAAATTAGTAGCGAAGGAGGATATTATGAATCCACCATGTGTGTTCAGTCAATGCGAGAAACGCCTATGAGCGTTTAATAAGTATGCTTAACAGATATGACTTGGAGATTTCCGCACATGGTCTACGCTAAGCGCCCGCATCTCACAAAGAAAGTGCAACGAGGCTCACAGAGGCCACCGATTTGGCTAAAAATTAGTATACAGTCAGTTCATTCCACGCACAATGTCGCGTTAAATACCCAAGGCGCCCTACTCTAAATTTTGAGAGACAAAACAGTAAAAACGACACCAATTTAAATAACTAATTATAGGAGGAATGAATAATAAGTAAAGCTGTGCATATATGACTGAAATGATTATGCGGATTACAATCGAATGCAATTTAGGGCTAGTGCTTACGCATGAGTGCATATATCGAGGGTTTGGAAAAGTACTTCGAACCCCATTTTTTGTAAATTTTTCAATAATACCTCCTACGCGTTTCGACACATCATTATACACATTGTGCGCTAATTATCTGCGAAATTTGAACCAAACTAGCGGTGAAAACATTTAGGTGTATTGTAAAATGCAGAGGAAATTTTCTGTACTAGTTTAGTTCAATATCAGCTCGACTCTCCTTGTACTTGAAAGTAATTGCCGACTATGGCAAATAATCCCACACATTACAGAGTAATCCGAGCATCTGGCCACCTACCTGTTGCTCCTGAACCTTCCTCTCGTCATCTTGATCCTTCAGAAGCTGTTGCAGGAGCTCGTTCCTTTTCTTCAAGCCGGCGCGAGCTTCTTCGTCCTCGTCGTCGTTTTTCTCGTTTAACAACTTTAAAAAGTGAGATACGAGTAAGAGATTAGTGTATAGTCTTACGAATTAAATGCTTTTGATCTGAACGGGAAGATCGCGATCAGCCAAAACCTTTGTCCTTCCAAGCTTTTCATTTTGTAATCTATCAGGAGAAGGCTGTTTACTCGCGACCTGTGATTGATTTCGAACTTTGAACCTTCTCATGGAATAAAATATGTAGAAATGAATAAAAAGCGGTCAAGATTCTTTTAACAAATTTTCATCGAAACTTGATGCCGGTTATTAACTGTTTCATGTTTATTTTATTTATTTCAACTATTCTTGCTGTACAGTTTACTAACACACGATCTTGATAAAGCTAAAGTTTTATTTTCTAAGAACGTCTTGGCTGATCCCGTTCTTCTGAGAGGGTCATCTGAGCGGGACAAAGGGGAGAAGCAAGGAAACAAGGTATGTAAAGCAGTTGGGAATTGATCAAGCTGAATAGATGGGGTACCGGTCCAGTGCCCCCTGGACATCTTAAATAGAACAGCGTGTTTACCTGCAACAGCATATTATTCCCAAGCGTAGATTTCGAATGCTCCATGCTTGGTTTCGGCATGTTGCTAGGACTGTTGCGCACTTTATTATTATGGTCGGGGTGGAAATCGTCCTCGTCTGGCTGATTCAACAAGATCTTTAATATCCTATGCTTATTCTGGCTCTCGAAATCGTTAGCCGTATTGTCCTGACTGTCCTCACTAGCACTAGGCCTCTGGGTCAACAGGTTTCTCAATCTACCGGACTCGGTGGACACAACACTGTTCTGAGCCTCGGCGACGGCCGCGGTGCCGCCCGTGGCCTGGCCGGCCGTCGCCTGGCCGGCGGCTACCGCCGCGTTGCTTCTCGCGTTGCTGCCCTCCATGGGTGTCTGGCTGGTGGTGGTGCAGCCGGTCTTCCCGTCGTCCTGTCTCTTGGGAGTGAGGCCGGCCGCCGCGGCCGCACCGTTGGCGCTAACGCTACTAGCGGCGCTGTTCGTCATGGTGGACGTCTGTGATTCCTGAAGCGGACTGAAGGGGAACGAATTACTGAAGGTGTGAGCCGCGTTGCCTGAGGTCGGGCTGAACGCGCGTAAGGGGCTGCAGTGAGGCGCCACCGCCGTATTAGAGGAGAACGCTCCCTGGGGACTCGGAGATGTCGGGGCTGGCTGGGAAGGTGGTCGTGAGTTTGGTGGCCCGCTCGCTCTCGACTCCGGCCTATCCGGCCAGCCGCTGCTACTATCCAAGTCCCATGTGGAACTGGGGAAGAGCTCGAATTCCAAGTCCATGTTCCCCGAAAAGTGGTTGAACGGATTACTGGTAGTTAGAGACGGCAGGGGGTTGCACGACTCGGCCGCGCTAAAGACGATCGAGTTAGACGATGTCGCGGCGCCGTGCGACGACGACGAGGACGACGACGACGACGACGACGACGTGCCCGCTGCCAACCCCCGGCCACTGATACCGCTCACTTGACCGTTCAGATGCGCCACGGACAACAGCGGGCCACCCACGTTATTTGCCTTACTGTTACCATTATTATTATTACTATTATTCGCACAACGGTTACTAGAGTGTCCTGAGCACACTTTGTTGTTGGAAAGCTGACCACCCTCGATAGGCGTTAAGTCATTGTCCCTATCATGGACAAGAAACAAAACAACACAATGTATTTGCCGTTTAACACTTTTTCTGTTTTTTTTTTTTAGACTAACACTAAGCATTGCTACTTTACTGTATTTCTATCCGGATCGTTTTCTATTCTCTCTTTCTCTCTCTCTATCTCTCTCTCTTGCTCTCTCTATCTCTCTCTCTCTCTCTCTTTCTCTCTCTTTCTTTCGTGCGACGTATTACGGTGAATGGCTCCTCACGGCGAACAGTGCGACCCCCTCCCTCCATCGTCATTGCCTTTCTAAACTATCTGAATAACGCCATCAGCGTCAAAAAGAGGAATATACAACTCCGTTAACTTCAAGGAGATTAACCAAAAAGATGAACAGTCTACAGGGTAGTAGACACAATGTTCTTCGCATCGCGCGCACTGTTCGCCGAGAGAAGAACCTTGAGCGTCAATCGAGCCACCTTGATACCCTGATGTAAGTTGCATAAGCGCAAGTAAGACCCTTCTCCACCGTGCCACGCCGGTAAATCTTACTTTCGCTATGTACTCACAGCCTCAACACATTATATGCAGCCCGATGACGTGAATGCCCCCAGGTGATAGCAAAACTCTTCACTGACTTCAACGGTGCCTCTATCCTCGGACGTTCATCGCGTTAAATAGCCTCTAATTTATTTCAAAGCCGCCGCGTTTGCAAATAATACTGCGGCGAGCAAGGAAATTGATCTTCACGATCTTGAAACTGGATTGATAAGAAAATGAAACGATCGTCTTGCGATCACCTGCTACTTCGCACACGCTTCTAGACATCACGAGATACGTAAATCGAGATGAAGAATGGCGAGGTTCGTACATTTCTAGCAAACAGCACCTTCGCCGTTCCTCACCCCGACGGCTATGTATGAAGTGTGAAGATCGTGTGGAGACCGAACACTGCAGAAGGTTGTGTGATGAGGCACGATGGCGCCAGCGTGTGATACACATAGCGGTTATCAGCAAACGAAGCATTAGAAAGCACAAACTAATAGACGCATTCTGGGGGTGGTAATCACGATTACATCACAGCGAGGATAAATCGTATTCAATTTTCAAGAGTGGCCAGATCTCCAACACCGAGAAGGGAACCCGTGTTGCGACGCATGCAAGGCATTTTAGTGACCTAAAAGAAAAAAATCAACGCGAGCTCCGGGAAAGTTTAGTCGAATTTGCTACTTCGATGTTTCAAGTTAAACGATTAGCTAATCGCGTTCTGCCTTCGTTTCGGTATTAGTAGTCTTCGATAAAACGCGCTTCTGCGGTCTTGTTCCATTCTTTGGTTTCGTTTCGTTTTGTGCTTTTTAGTCGGTCCGAAAAAGTTATTAAAACCGAACTCGATAAGATAAACAAGGAGAAATCAGGAGAGCAGAATACATTAGCGGAAACCTAATGAAGCGGGGAAGTTCGTAATTGGAATGTCGTGTAGATATAGTCACCCTTGCCTATGTGTATTCCAGTAGAAGAGTAATTAAGCGACACGAAGGATACATTAACTTAATTACTCGGCTGAACGTCGATTATCGAGGCGCTGATTAAACGACCGATTAAAAAATATTTCAACGGAAAACAAAGCCGACTGTTCCCACAATTGTCAATTTAAACGTCAACGCGCACCTGTGATAATCGATGTTACACTGTTTAGACTCTGTTCTCTTTCGACAATCCTAACCTTAAAGTATCTGCGTAATTACATCTACTTAACATCAACGCACTGAGTACCATTAGCGCTTTCAATCGCATTAAAGAAGCATTCGGTTCCAGAAGTATCTCCAATTCCTTTTAAAACACTTCGGTAGTCAGTGCGTTAACGCATTCAACCTCGGTTTAACCCCTCAGCGTAGAGGCATTCTTTTCTAAGCAGCATCTATTCAGTTGCGGAACGAGTTGCATCGGTCGAAACGCTGAATGGTCCTTTTAAGAACGGAGCAAAACACTGCTCGAGCTGGGATCGGTAACTCAGCACGCCTCTGCGGAGCCGGGATCACCGCATTTCCATTCGACAACTACTAATACCACGAAACTACAGAAAGTACGCGCGTGGTGCTCGGCGCGCCTCTGTTTCGGGTTGCGATGGACCTTGGACCCGAGCCTTACGCGGAGCTGGATCTAGAGCTCGTCATACAGCGGTCCCAGACGGTTTTCCTATGACGAGTCACGCGCGTCATCCCACGCTGAGGGGCTAATCGGTTCGTTCGTTCTCGACCGTCACGTGGGAGAATCGGCGAACATTTTAATAAAGAGAGAATGCAAGGAGACTGCGAATAATCGCGAGAACGGCCATTAGCCCGGGGTTGAATGAGTCACGAGGACCTGTCGGATTGTAAGGCTAAGATACAATTAAGAAGTATGGCGGAGCTCGACTTACCCAATGATGGAGTTGGTGGCCATGATGAAGTCGGTAGTGCGTGGTGTATTCATCACATTTGCTTTGAAAAGCTTTGACTTTGTTTGAATGTTAAGGAACTTATCGGGCCTAACACGTAGCCGATACACATCGCTGATGCTCTCACCAACTTGAAGCGTATCGTGCAAATGTGCAGTTAGCTTACTGAGATCATGAGGGTGGCACAACTCTTTTATCGTATTGCCGATCAGGTCCTGTAACAATGTCCCACAGGAATGCCTTTAGTTCGTTTAGTGAAGGTACAGTCTTTTGATAGTATACAGAGTAGGCGAGAATATAAACTGTAAACGTTTACTTTGAAATGGGAAGAATAATCAAAAGAATACCTATAGCACGTGCTGTGTATACAGCTATTAATATGGCAGTAATGAAAGGAACATATTACCGTTTATGATACTTTAAAATCTCTGTAAATATAATTGAAAGGGAAGAATATATGAAGGGTAAAGGGAAAAACTTGGAATGACCATTATTCGTGATTTTGCATTTTGTAGTATATTTTGTCGGTGAAGAAAATTATATAAGAAAATTAAATTCATTGAACCTTGTGTCTTTGCTGATGGACTAAAGAATTAAATCTTAATTTTCTCGATAAAGCTGTTTTATGACATTCCCTGTTTTCCCCCTCTTTTATATATAAAGAAATAAAACTGCTTGTGAACAGGGATTTGTGCAGTGCCCTTTCAATCGCTAGACTGCTCTAACCAGGGAATTCTTCTTAATCCCGAACTCATTGCAAAATGGCTGCAGCTTACAAAATTCGAGCCTTTAAGTGGCAGGGAAAGCAAAGGTAAAAGCAACAGGATGAATCAGATTGCTGAAAATTTTAAAGAGAAAAGGAATCGACCGAGCGTTTTATTAGATCAGCATTGGAGCTGAAATCTCTAGTTTGCCGGGCGACTGCTCTTAAGAAGGTGAAGTCATCCAGGCAATCGATGGGACCGTTTCCCATAATTCCGATGTGAAAAGATTGATGGGATTTTTGTAGGGCGAGCGGGAGTTTCGAGAGAGAATACACGAGGAATTCTTACGTACCCTTACCTTGCCTAGGTACGTGGAGTAAGGAGGCGACAACCAGCTGAGATCGACCGCGATAATCTTCCCCGAGGGGTCCAACCTGACAGTGAACTGCTCGATGGGCGTAGCGATGGGCGTAGAAGTGGGCTTCTCGTTCGGTGGTATCCTACGAGCCACACACATCACGCAAGGACCGATGTCCGAGGATTCAGAGGACACGTCACCGCTCTCCAGACGATCGCTATTACTTGGCAAAAGGGCTGAACAGATTTGCATAGACTCGTATTTCGATACTCGTTGCTGCTTCTCTTCCATAGTCTCTTCTTTATCATCGGGAGGCTTCACCAAGAAGCGGCAATTGAAGATACGATTCCTTTGGGGCTGTGGCTCGCTCGTCCAGCCTAAATTATAAAATGTACCTCAATCCCACTTGTTCTATTCCAAACATGCGTGGTTCAACATGTGTCAAGCTGTTGCATCTATGAACCATCTGTGCCCATCGCAAAAGTTTAGTAAAAAGCATGCCGCAAGTGTGCCAAGTGAGTTGCAATTAACAAGGCGAGGTTTTTGTGTTTTAGAGGACAGAAAAATAAGAAATAGGTGTATTTTTATTTTGGCCCATTTGCATATTTAGGGTGTGAAAACGCCCTTCAAAGTTCATATGGGCCGAAATAGAAAGACACCTATTTCTTATTTAAAAACCTCTCCTTGTTAATCGAATTTTTCTAATTTTCTGCAACCACTTCTACAGAATCGCCGGTACGAAGCACTTCTGCCATTAACCACTAGCTGAAAGGTGACTTTTTGTGTGGCCACTTATCGCAAGTTAACTTCACATAATTGAAGCTCGATGAAAAATCAAAATTGCAGATCATTCCCAAATAAGTTAAGGAGTCAAATTTGATAGAATTCCTGGGCCAACGAAGAGTAAAGTCAATTCAGGGGAGTGTAACTGTGGAAAATGGCAGAGTACTTGAACTTCATTAATACTATTCCGGCATGATTATTATCTGCTGATCGGTCGTTAATTAAACTGACATAAATATTTAATGAAATCTCGCGGATAGTAGCGGCACGAATCGAAAAGCAAGCTGCGCTTCGATGCAGTAGCGACCAGTGGTATCGAATTTCTGCTACGCCCGGGAATTTTAAAACTCTCTCCTTGCATTACACGAGATTAATCTTGCCGTTGTAGAACTGCCGAAGTTCGTAACAAAACGAGATAAACCGAGAAGCACATGTGAACGGTGACAGTAAACCGATGCCGAAGTAACATTATCATAACTACTGGGCAACGCATACCAAACGCACTCATTCATATTAGGTCATCCCATAAATAATGCTGCTTTTTCCGCGGAAAGTTTAACAAAACAATATAAATAGGAGTATTGTAGATTGTGTCCATTTACCCTTCTTCAACATTACGCCACAATTTTTACTGCTACTAATCAAATATTTTACCTGTAGCGAGGAAAAAGGTATGTGAAAATGTGAATGAAGGTTCATTGGGAAATTGTAATTTTGGAAATGAATTATTGTGAACCTGAAGACCTATGGACGTTCCAGGGGTTACTATTGAACGAGATTCAATTGTAATTGTAGGAAAATTAGCTGAAGAATTTGATCTAAATAGTTCATTGCGCAATGCAGTATCGTCTGAGAAAATGGGAAAGAGTTGCAAGTATGCATAGTAGTGGGTAGAGCACGAACTTTCTACTGCCAATCTTCAACAATGGCTGGGTATGTCTTCAAACTTTCTTTATGGGCTGAGAAAAGAACGACTTTTAAATGGAATTATCAAGTGAGATGAAATATAAGTGGTACACAGGAATTTTGAACGTTGAAGTGAATGAATTAATGATGGCAACCCAGATTCCACAATCTAAATCAAGCATAGATCAGAAGGTTTTGTTATCCATTTGATACATAACCAGAATTGAGGCATGGGGAGCAAAAACGGACTAACCCACATTAAAAAAAAATCATTTTTCCTATTTTATATGATTACTACAGTCTATTAAAATACATTAATGCTACTAACTCAATTTCGCAAAAAATGTAGGTTTGTCCGTTTTTGCTCTCAATGTTTCAATTATTCATTATGATCATTTGCCTAGCAACCAAACGATCGTTGAGTTTGACTTTAAGAAATTCAGAAATGAAAGGCTTCGACTGGGAAATCATGAAGCATTCATACCATCCATAAAAAATTGCCATGTCAGGTTTCCACTTTTCATACGAAACACATGGAAAAAAATTCAAAAATTTTAAGGAAACTCCAACTGAAGGTAGTGATGGGTTCGAACGCCTCGCGAGTATTTTTGTTTGAATGGATACTATATATTCGGTTCTAATAGAGTAAAGGTCGCTTCAGTATTAGTTCTATACAGCGATATTGATCGATTCTTGTGAATATATTATTCAATCTGACCTTAATCATCAAACGAAAACATATTATCAAATAACCATTGAAAGAAATTGATTACTCTATTCTTGACTGACGTATGAAAGAACAATATTATTTATGGACTGATTTAATAATCGTTTTATCGTGTGCCTGCGAAGCTGGGTGCAATTCCAATTTCCATTAAAAAAGGAAATGCAAAGAAAGAGAGAAAAGCTGGAACAAATAAGCAATAATAATGATTGGGGTACCAACCTAGTGACATAGGCAGCAAGCTCGGCATGAAGGTGTGGTGGTCTCCATGGTGAATAATATTATAAATATCCTTGCCAAGCACATCGTCCCTCGTATAATTTATATATTGAGTTATATTATCCGTCACGTACTCCACGCGTCCCTCCGTATTTACAACAAATAGAAAGCCATCTAGCGCCTGGAAAAAATTCAATATACGGTTAAATTTTGCTACACACTTAAAACGTTCGATCGTGATTCAATGGCAGATAGCACTGTAGACGAATCGAGAGATTTTAAAGTGACATGGTGGCGTAATTGACATACATCAATTGAATTTCATTTTCCCGATATCAAAGCGCTGAGGACAATAATCGTTGAACTTATCGAATGGGCATTCAATTTTAATCAACCTGAAACGGATGTTTCCTGATTTAATGAAATCATCATATGCAAGTGGATTCGTACCTCGAGTAAAATAGGACCAACTTGATCGTTGGACAGTATGTTAGGATTCGATGAAGACACTTCCCCCTGTTGAACGTCATGACTATTCGAACCTTCTTGTTGCCTAATGTGCCGAAGCTGTAACACAAAAAAGAAAATTATAGTGTGAATGAAATTTTAATTTGAAAGTCGATAAGATATCACAATATGTGGTATGTTTCTTCCTCGTATCCACGTCGAATATTAGATTCCAATTTCTAAAAGTGAAGCAAAATACACACCATCATCCCTACTCTCAAGAGCTCAAGTAATAAAAAAAGGTCAATTAACCGTATAATACAAATATATAACTATTTTAGTATTACATTTCAAAGATTACAAGTTCTGACAAAGTAATAAAATTATTATATCATTCGACGCTTCTGTAATTTAAAACAGATCAATACATTAAATCCAAAACCTAACATCATTACCAAAATAAAAAGATATTCAACGTTACTGTCAATAAATATTTCCTATTGCAAGTTCAAATAAAACTCGTCCACCGTTTGGTTAGTGTAATTTCGATTTAGGCAACAATAAAGAAACTAAAGCTTGCATTTAAATTTTTCTCCATGTATTCATCAACTTCACATAAATGTAAGAATGATAAAAAAAATAAGTGTGCCGCGGTCACGAGGCTTCCTATTCACATTAAAATGTCAAATAATAACTCGAAACCGTCTCGTTTTATTTGTTCACCGTAACTCCCGTTGCATATTGCATCCCGCATGCCATACCGTATAATTATTGTATTTAGTGCAATGAATTATTTACAATGTCGCATCTTTACCATTCACTTTATTTAATATTAAGAAACCCTCTTTATTTATGACGCGACGAATACAATACCGATATTGCTCAAGATATAAAGGTAACAAATTTGTTATCCAAAACCTTACGGACTTTCTTCGATTAAATGGCAAAAACAAGTTGGGATTCGATGAACATAACCAAACTGTCTTATACGTGTGTATCCTTTTAAATGAAAAGTGTTTTGCATTACCGCAGTAGCCATGCAACTTCCGTTGAAATACGAGGATAATATGATGGGCGTTTCACCTGTTTACTGAAGAAGACGAGTTGACGCCTTCCGATAACACCAGTTAACGATTCGTGGAAATTTAATGATTAATACATTATGGTAATATAAATTTCATTGTCTTGTTTTTTAACAACAAATTTCAACGTCCATAGTACCCATGTCTTAGTAAAAAATGGTATTAATAGGTTTGAAAAAGGTTCAGAATTTATAAGAACATTCAGAACTCGCTGAACTAAGTAAAAGGGCTTAGTCAGTAGCAATTAGTATACAATGACGGTAAAAAGAGATAAAGTAACTTCAATATCGGGTTTTCTATACAATGTTGGTAACACTGATCTATTCTGGGAGTCCCCTTTCGCTACACGATATAGTTCACCCTCGTTAAGCCACGTTATTTTACTTTTTATATTTTCAATTTTGACTACGATTATAGGTCCAAAAATTAATCTTGACATATTTAGAATCAACTTTTGGTTTACAAGATACGCTCCAAAAATTCAGAACTCATCTTTCCAATACCTCGTATATCGTCATTCGTGGCAGACGCAACTGAACAAACAAAATTTTCGATGGGAGCGAATTTTTTATTTTGTGTCTTTATCAAAGTGCAAATAATGGTAGTGTAACTTTTTCCAGCTTGGACGAGGTTCTGTACGTTTGCCGGAAGTTCGTAGGCCCGTTTATAATAAAATTTAATAAGAAAATGGTGGTTCCGTAAAGCGGAAAGTTCCTAAGTGAAAGTTTACAAGTATAGAAACACAATACGGATGAAAATTCATATATTTTTCTAAATATGAATGCTAATTGCGTTGGAGTAAATTAAAACCAGTTGAGATAAATTTAATATTACCTAAATTAAAATGGAAGGAAAAACTGAACTAGTCATATATCGAATAACTGTCTCTGGAATGTTTTTCAACAGCATAAAGAATTTTGTTATTGATTATTTCAACTTCTTAATTCCGACGCGCGAGTATCGGCACACTCTGACAAATATTTAAACTGGTAATCCACCGACTTGCGCGATAATTGAATACGTACAATAAACTGTCATATCTGTCCCTGGTCTATCAGACGTTTCAAACAATTACTCATCTGCCTGTTTGTCATAATAATGGAGTTCGATGCACGTTCGCGCAGAAACTTCATCAAGACGCTTATAAATTCACGAGCTGCAAGTTGTTTAAAATTTTCCGATTTCAAATTTAATCATTTATTATCATAATATCTCTTTATTGGAATTTTTCTGTTATATTTTTTTTTATTAGAATTACTTCTACATTCCAAATAAGAAATATTACCAGTAGGTTTTAAATTTAATTTATTATAAAACCCCATTTAATTTGTTTAAACTCTGGATATACTGTATTTTGAGTGAAATCTGAACAGAACTGGTATGCAAAATGGCAGGACAACCTGAAAGCAGATTGCTAATTGTAAGTGTAATAAAGAGAAAAAGAAGTGGCAAACTTCTTTTGACAAAACTTTTCATTATACACTTATGATCATTGAGTACTTATTCAAACTGAAAATACATTATAGCATTTACAAGTCACCTGTTTGTGATTCATTTCATTTCAAGTTAATTACGATAAATTCCAAAAACTCATCTCCACTCTAATTATCATAAAACGCGACTTGCCGAGAGAAGGACATTTCGCCGAAGAAAAAGAAAGTAAATGAGAAATTCCTCAGTCGAACTAATCGACTAAGTACCTATTGGACGATGCAAAAACGACGAAAAAGCAGTGCGAAAATAAAGAACTAAAACACAACGTTCTAGTACTGCCAAGAGCGGCAGTAAATAACTCAAAACCAGTTCCACACTTTCCCTGAGGAACGATCGAATTATTAAAATCATTTACGAGCGAGTCCTCCCCTACTCTTCCCCATAGAAAATACAACGAAAAGATACACGTTGGACCGTGAAAAATTATCCGAACAATAAATTACGCGACCGCGTGCGATATTCTACGTGGCTGTTAAAACGGAAGAAGCGTAAACTTCCGCGCGTTGTGCCATTCAGAGTCGCAAGGTTAGCCGGCCGCGCTGGCTAAGTGGAACACGAAGCGAGATGGAAAGTAAATCTCTGCGTTACCGGCCGAGATTCGCGATCTCTCGGGCGCGGGGAAAGCCCGTCCTTGAGCTCATATTTCCCGGCACCGATAGATCGCGCTCGTAATCGAAATGAATCGAACGCGCACGGGCCACACGCTGCCGTGCCGTGGCCTCGAAAAGTCGGTGACTCGGCGGCTGAGTCCGACAAACGGTTTGCGACGTTGCCGCTAGCCTCTGCTTTAAACCGTATATATTTCTCCCCGTCCCGTCGCGCGCGATAAATTCTTTCTTCGGTCGCTCCCCGAGCCGTCGATGGTTCTCTGATCCGGAGCACCGTTTTCCTAAACTGGAAAACGTGCTTGGAAACACGACGGAGGCAAAGGGCGGGCCCCGATGGCGAATAATATGGGACCGAAGGCCAAGAACCTATCGTCAAACACGTCGCATCGACGGTTCCCTGTACATGGCTCTTCCCCGCGATAACGTCGGTACAGTCGCGAGAAAGGAGAAAGATTTCGTTGGAAATTCACGATTGATTCTACCTCGGGTCACGTCGTCGGACAGGATGCGCGCGGCCCTGCTGCGCAGGTGACGTCACACGAACTCTTGCTCCGGTAGCTCGGGTTATAACGCCGCCGTTTGGAAGGTTTCCTATTGGCCTCGGTGACGTCATTCAAGGTCACGTGACAAACTCTCGCCAGAAGTGCCCTTTTTTTTTTTTAAAACGATTCCCCGTGTCTGTTTCCGCGGAATTTCTTGTTTTGCGAGGGCAGTACGCCTCGCTCGAGCACGCGGGGTCGTTCTCTCGCCGAGGGTCGTGCCCGCGTATTGTTTGCCTCTTATAAACGCGATGTGTGTCGAGCGAAGGAGAAGACGGGCACGAGGGCCGGGTACCGCGACCCTGGGTGCGAAGAATCGACATGTGCTCGTTCGTGAACCACAACTAACGCGCTCAGAACAGACGGGAAGTTCGAGCCCCTTCCACGTACGTCCTCCTCTCTCCTTCTCTTTCTACGTGGTTCTACGAACGAACACAGACACCGCCGCCTTGCAATTAGACGCCGGGCTCGGACCAATTATCGTTTCGCGTATTTTCAGCGAATCGGAGATATATCTCCGGGCACTCCGGCGACCATCCCCTTTGCCACGATAAAGCGGTTCATTTGAAATGCTCCCCTTTCCCCTTCACGGGTGAGTGCAAGAAGTTTGGCCGTCGGTTCGGTTCAAATTTCGTGTATAATTAAGCCGGAATATATGCGGCAAGGAACGGCACGAATGGGGCACTTATGAGGCAGTAATAAAATAATTGAAACGGAACAAAGTTCTTCTTATTAACCTGGCCCTATTTCTGCCGCGAACCTAGTCGAGAATAGGCGTTCCTCCATTCGGCGATGCGAACTCACGTTCTTCCCCCAGCAACCAGTCCTACCAACGCTACAGAATGGACCAAATGCTGGCGCGAGCGTAGAAAAATTCGAATGGTAGCGGCGTTGAAAGATTTCGTAACGGCTAACAGTTGCGCAATTCGCTTTTGGTAATCGATAATTATCGTTTGGGCAACGAAATCGGAGGGGAAGGAGTCCAAGAAGCGTAATTCCACGCGGCAAGGTTAGTTTCCGCGTGTCTAGAGGTTTCTCCGATTAGCTGCTTCCTTCAGTTGTTGCTGGGTGGTAGTAACTGGCGTCGACCATTTTAATTGATCATTAGCCGAGGGCTTATTAATGTTTGGTAGACTTCGGATCACCGATGCTCCTCTTTTATTAGCGTCTTCCTTGATGTCCAGTACGAATTTATACACGCAACGCCATCCTAGGCAGCGTTCTGCGCTGAACAGGCGTAGAAACGCAGAAACAGAAAGAGACGAGGACCAAAGAAAAACGGTTCGTTAGACAATTTAGACATCCGAGGAGAATGTTCATGGGCGGATGGACGAATGACTTCTCTCAATCAGATACAGCGGCAGTCAAAAGAAGGTTTACACAGCGAACAATAATAAAACCGTGATGTTTCGATGGTATGGAATAATCCCTAGCCTGCGTTGCAGAATTTGGGGATTCCCTAGAATAAAGCAGTGACATCAACTGCAATGAAGCTCAGCATCGATATAGTAATACTTTTTCCAACTTTCTTTTGACCACCGCTGTAGACATCCTTCCCGAAATAAATTTCACGAGAGAGTGCATTTTACATCTCCCCGAAGAGACCGCTTTGTTCGAGCTTCCTCTCTTTCGCCTTCCTTTCCTCTTTCACCCTTGCTTTTCTTTTTATTGCGTCCACGGAGAAATTTATTTTCCAATTTCGGTGATTTATTCGACACGCGCTATCTAACCGAACAGCAGAGATAGAGAGAGAGGGATTTATCTTTTTATTCCGAGCCACACATCATTTCCCGCGCAACACAAAACCGCCCCGAAGTGAATTACGGCGAAAGAGTAGCGGCTGACTTTCGCGCGAAATACGCCGATCAACGAGTAACGTTTCAATGATATCTAGCGGGCAGTATCTAGGAGAGACGGTCGGAAGGCTTCAATGAACGCCAACTACTGTATCCTCGGCGAATCGTTTCGGAACCAGTTTTCGAATCAACTGATAGCCAACAAACGGCTCGACGCGATTTGTACAAATTGAGAAAGCACGGGTGATATGATGAATGGTGCTTCTTGACCGTGTGAAAATAAAGCGCAGGCTTGAACATATCAATTACAATTAATCTGCCGTGCAGGGCAAGCAAGATTTAAGTGAACACGATGGAAATAATCGCCATATGTTTGCGCCTTACGGGCTGTCCTCAAATTGGGTATGTAATTTTGGCGATTTCTTACCCCTTCTTTTACAAGTATAAGAGTTCGTAAGATTTTATATTCCAACCTCTTCTCCTTTTCCTTTCGTAAAATTTTTTACATTGCATTTTTCAGTTACTAAAATTCTTTTAAAAATTTATACTATTCATTAAACTCGGTTTCGCGTGTGCGATGAATCGTCATTATTTACGTTGAAAATTGGGTTACAAAAATATTACGTAAGACGCTAGCTGATCCTCCCAAAGGGAGCATAAGAAATTCGGAACCCTTACGGAATTTAAGGACGACCCATTTCAATGTGCCCCAGATGGATATATTTGCAACAAATAAATTTTCATGAACTGCTTAAGTGAAACTCTATAAGTACAAGAATGTTGAAAAATGAATACAGTAAACGGCGTAGTACATAAAATATGCAATCACGAGGGAAGAGAAAGAAGAACTCGATTGCATGGCAGTGGCGGATTTAACAGGGCGGCTGATGAGCAGTTGCCGTCTGGGCCCCTGTCCAGAGGGCCCCACCAGGCCCCAACTTCAAAAAAAATTATGATTAGGTATAGGTATCCAAGCACTATATTTTTTTCGTACTACTACACTTGGCCCGTTTTTACTAAACCACCCCTTCATTGTCCCGAAAAAATGGAACCCTCAGAACTTTTGTCGCGTGGGCCTTTTTTTTCTTAAATCCGCCACTGTTACATGGACTTCAATATATGCTCGAGCATCCAAGTGCAAGTATCAAGGTTCCGCTCCCTAAGATACATTTTTATTTTGCATCTATGATCCCCAGATACGATAAATGCGAAAATGTGACAAGCTCTAATCGTCGATAGAGCCGGGCTCCATAATCGTCACTGACGCGCGGGTTTAAGAGAAACGCGGCCCCATCGATAGAAGCGTCATTCACTACGTTATAAATAACAGAATCGAGCTGGGCGATTTACGGCGACGCGTTTATTTTCGGGAATGCAGTCACGCCGTTTGTTCCTAAGATACGAAGGGACGACGTGTCGCCTTTCCGCGCGAGCTTTTTATTGTTTTTAATCGGCCGAACGAACGAACCCGCGCCTTGCCTTTCTCCGCGGTTCTCGAAAAAGGGGGCTTTTTTACTTTAGTACGAGCGAAGTGAAAGCCCGAGTGGCGTGGCAAAGTAACATCGGGGCAGGAAGAGGAGATCGAGTTCTTCATAGCCGAAGTCACTGAAGAAAACAAATCATTGGGACTAACGGTGAAAACCAAGTGCCATTGATTTTATACATCTTTGGATTAAGGCACTTTTATGACTGGTGGCTGGTATTTTAAGAATAGGGGAAAGGTGGGATAGTTGATCACAGTTTTGCTATTTTATTAAAATAATAATAATAGCTTGCTTTGTTTCTATTTAATTATTTAAGTTGTGATTCTTAGAATATTCTCAATATACTTGTACGAATTTGAGAGTTGAAAACTAATTTTAATGACTGAATTTAAACATTTTCCGACAGTGACATTATGCACAAGTATCCCTCACTAAAGGGGAGACTTGATCAGTGAATTTTAAGAGTAAATAACACATTAATTTTCCAAAAAATATTTATTATCTTAGTCAATAACGTGAAATAAGGGGAATATCATAAATGGAAAGTAAACTATAATCAGCTTGAAAGAATTACTGAAAAAAAATCCGAAAACTAACCTAAACTAACCTAAAACAACATAAATGCATTCTTAAAGAATATTTCACTTAGATATCATCTGATTCAGATGTTGATAAAAAAAATTTTCCTTCTCACTTTCCTTGCCGTTCTATGGTAAAAAAGAGGTATTTTTCAGCTGTTTAAGTACCCCACCTCACATACTGATCAAGTATCCCTCAATGCACTGGATTTGAAAAAGGTGAAAAACTAAAGTTACCCTAAATATTTAGATGAAATACTAAATAGCATTAATATGCCAAAAACTGCTGTTTTTACTTAATATATTTTAAATCGTTGAAAGTGCAACATTCAGTCGAAAAGGAGAAAGAACAAGGTGACCGAAATATTTACTTTTTGGCTGCAAATAAGATCGAAGCTTCTAACTACATTATTCTATGCTCCCGAACGAAAACTGCAGCATGAAGTGTTGCAATAATGCAAACATTACCCCGATAACGTGACAGCAGGCACAAATTGTCAATATATTAATTAAAGAACTGATGTGATCATGTATCCCCGCTGATCAACTATCCCACCTTTCCCCTACTTACACATTTTCCATATTTGTCAAATGGACACTGTTTCTGTCAAGCGAGTGTATACGAAATACTGATTGTGGCTGATAGAAATGTCTAATGGAAAAGGGCCCTTATTTTTTTATGGTCTTCAAAGAAGGCTGTGCACGTTTAAAAGAATCCAAGTATTTTCAGCGAATGGAGAATGAGGATAAAATCGATAGGAAAAATATTGTTTTTGGTGTCGCTTGTTAACTGGATTCTTTATTAGCCAGAAAGGGTCCTCCCCCTTGTGGTACTCGTCAGGTATTGATTATATATAGGGGAAAGGTGGGGTAGTTGATCAGCGGGGATACATGACCACATCAGTTTATATCACAACTGAAATAATTAAATTCCAACAAAGCAAACCATTATTATTATTTTAATAAAAAAGAAAAACTGTGCTCAACTATCCCACCTTTCCCCTATTAATCTTTAACAGCAGAACGTCTAAATCCTCTAGCAGGTTTGTGCTTGAGGGAATTTAAATGTGAAATACACGTTCGGAGGAAAACTCATTCTTCACGGATACTGTTGACGCGAAATGTAGAGAATAAATTGCAATTATCATAGCACGTTGTGCGTCACAAGCCCATTCATTCTGCAAAGGTTCAAAACCATTAAAACAGCTGAACTTCTGTTGCTCGCAGTAAATGTTACATATCACACAACATTACACTACATTTAGTCCCATTATTTCATCATCTGAGAGACCTCTGAAGCACATCGTGAACAAGAAAGTGCAAAATTTCTGATCATTTCTAATTTAAAAAAAAAATTCAATTCCTTTTAGAGCAAACAGTATTCGGCACTCAGTTTGGTCGCAGCGCCGTGGGGGTGACCGGTGACCGGCGACGCCAAAATTTGTTAAAACACATTATTAGAGTAAACGTCAATACTTATGAATTTTTCAATACTATCACCATTACGGGAGTCACCGGTGACCCTCAGTAAGATAAATTCATTAATCATGATTATACACCTCCTAGAGAATATTTCAAAATAATATGTATCACAGAATAAGAAATTCACCGTGGCGCCACAGGCAATCCATGTAAAAGTAGCGTGACATCCAACGTGTTAAAGCGTTTTATGTTTTCAAGAAGCCGTTTCATGAGTGAAGTAAGCATAGCGATGTGAACTGATTCTAGATTCCAATGTCCCTTTAAAAGAACGCTAACGCATGACAGGTCTCTGCCATCATAAGGAAAGAAGAATTTCCAACCAGCTCCCGTTTCCTAAACATTCAATCGCCTCTGCACGCGATAATACGATGAACGATATCTCCAATGCTTGATTTACTAAATAATCCTGGGAATACTAGAACCGTGCGCGGTTTCCTCCATAAAGGTTGAACGTTTCTCGTGCTCGTAGCGTTGCGGAACTGGGTGATACCGATCCGGTCGAACCTGCTTAAAATTTCAGTCAAGTTCGGACCTTCGCTCGCTATTAAGGCACAGTTACGACATGTTCGTCGGCTCTCGAGATTTCTAGATCCGAAATCTCGGGGACGAGTTTACTCGTCGGCGGCCACGGGACCGGTCGTATTCGTAATGAGTCTCAAGGGCTCCAGCCTTAGCAAATGTTGTGTAACTGACGGGGATGACGTGAAACCAGGCAAATGATTCCAGAACTTTAAATAATTCATGACTGAGGCGGAGTTTATCTATCCCCTGGTGCCCAGTGCGCAGGAAATACATCGGGGAAATTATGGTGCACCGTTCTCCCGCGAATCCATTCAGATATAGGGGTAATATTTATTCAATTTTGTTAAGGTTAGGTGGTTAGGTCAACGACAGCTGGAGCTGGCCTTTTGCACTCTACTTCTACTTTTACATATACTATATAATTGAGGGGCACAGTGGAAAACCGGCACATGCCACATGTGCATAAATTTTCGTTTCTTTGTATGTACCATTAATTCGTTCCTGTAATATAGTGTAATTATGCCACCTTCTAATAAAATAGCATGTGCGTTTCACGGAACAGAGTTATATTAAATTTTCCGTAGTGGAAAAGGGGCACTCGGCTTCTTGGAAACACGTGACAGATCTTACATTGTTTCCAAGACGGAAATAACAGATGTGTAGAGAAATTAATTATTTATACGAATCAAGCACAGAAATAAGTGGTAAAAAATTCTCGTTATGAGAGTAAATGGAAAGGTAACGCAAGAAAAATATTAAGAAATAGCGGTAATTAATTTTTCACCTACAATTTAATAATAGTTGTTATTTACCATCTAAATCAAGTATATTTTAAAATAATTATAAAATGAAAATAATTATTCCTTCAACTTGCCTTTATCGCAAATCATAAAACACGGTGGCACGTGCTTGTTTTCCATTGAATCCCACAATTTCTAACTCTACTATTTTTCTCTTTCTTGATTTCTTGTACGTATGTATGTGTTTTTTTACGGTGATTAAACGAGAAGATTATTTTTAGTGCGCAAGAAAGGTAGAAGGTATTAGTTTTTTATGATAGAATACTTTTGGGTTTATGAGAATTATGTATCATTATGCTTTAAGTGTACGATTTCTTATCGCATTTTTGTACATGAGATAACATAAAGAGGCTAATGTTGGTTGAATAATTACTATAAACTATCTTCCAGCAAATTACATATTTGACCGCCAAAAAAGTGCGAAATAAACTTCAATAAAAAAAACAGCGCGATTATTTAAATGTGGAGGGCTACCATAAATTTTCACTCGATTTATCTGACGACTCGAGATCCGGTCACGGTGATCGAAGCCGCATCAATCACATCAACGTTTTTGCGCGCAAAAGATGACGAAACGCAGTCCTCTTCGTTATCACACTATCACAGAAATTTATTTGTTAATGCGTCTTATCTGAAAAAAAGAGTGCCTCGGAACGTTCTCATAATATGTACAAATAAATTTAACATCACCACTGTGAATTAAATACGACCTCCTTCCCAAAACTTTGTGCAAAATATCGCACCGTATCCTTGGAAAATAAAAGATGAGATATATACCAATTTTTAATAATATATAGTACACCAGCTACGTGATAGATTCTTCTATGCAATTATCGAAACAGAACTGTAGACTCAGTAGAGTCTAAGAGAGTTACTAGAAGCAGAGAAAATAGAGCCGAGAAAAAGATTATCGAAGAAATTTCTGTGTTCGAGCATTCAGACTATCGAAGAAAGCCAAAACGGATCCAAAGAGGTAGGTAGTACAAAGTTCTGCTTCGATAAAACACTTATCGCGATAAAATGATGTATTACATAAAACGCGGAGAGCGAGGAAACTGATTAATTTATTTAATCGGCAAGATATCGTGTTACGTTTTCGAGCAGAACAGTCCACTTCAGATCGTTTCAATTCGAAAACCATCGTAACACCCGCACTATTTCAATTTCCTTATCTAACGAACATGCTGTGTCTGACATAGATCGACGTAACTTCGACAAGCAACTGGATTGAGGGAAGGGAAGAAAAATAATCAGAAATAGTTCAAGTGTTCTTGAAAGCATTAATTTCGCGAATGAAAAATGTAACAAAATTTCTCTCGATTTCAATATCACTTAATAGTTGAATTTAACAAGATAGTTGTTAGAAAAACCGTAATTATTTGCGAGTCTCGCCATATTTAAGCGATACTTTCGCTTCAATTAAAATTTAATCGAGTATCAACACGATCACACTAAATTTAGAATAGGTATCGAATTTTTCAAAACGAATTGCTTTGGAATTAAAAAGAGCTATCAGCTTCCAAAATGATCAATTTCCAATAACAGCTGGGTCATGCCAGCCTTTCGAAAAAAAAACCCAACGGATCGAATAGCCGAGTCCTAAAAAATTCGGGCGAATGGAACAGAAACGTGTCTCGAAAAGTCGAGTATTTTGAAGCAACTCGAGTAGCTCAAATAAATTTTTGCAATATGTAGCCCGAGTAGCTCGAAAGATTTGAAGAGTTTGATAGAATCTGACTATGTAGCTCCGACATACCTACTCCAGCTACTCGAGTATCCTCTAAAAAAAACTAAGAACTTTCGAGTAATCGACCCCCTTCAAATATTCGAGCTGAATAAGTTCAAATTTTCGTGTGCCCCAGCCCGGTGTCTGCTGCAGCGGTAAAACGCGATTCCTTTGTATTAATCACGGTGAAAAAAAAATCGTTATTCCGGGGAATGTCGGGAGATCAATGCAAAATACGACGCATGCGTTGAAATTTTTATTTCACTTAAACGATACGCGAGTAAATACCTTATCGATCGAAGAGCTCAAGAATAACGCACAGCGGCGAGACTGGCTGCCGCGAAACGTTCTACGATTATTGAAGAGCTTATTTCCAACCCTCCAAAATTAACATATTTACGAAGAAAAATGGAGATTGTGCGTGTTTTAATTGAATAGCAAAAAATATTTACCTTTATTAAAAATGCGCCATTACTTCTAAAGAATTTTGAATAACACTCAATTTTATCTTCGAAATTCTTTGTAGCTAATTTCAGAATATTAATGATAATGGTTTTATTGGATTTATAGGTGGTTTTTTAATAATTAATAAAATGGAAAGAGTCTTTTATCAGAATGTATGCCATAACGTGTTTGAAAATGTTATGACTGTAAGAGTTTTAGGAATGAATTTAGATTTGTGTACTGGGGAGAACACTAACAATGGCCGTTATAAAAGTGAAAAAGTGATTAAATCTACTTCACTTTAAAGTAGCTCCCCAATTTACCATCAAGTCAATCACATGCCAGTTCGGAGAAATTAAAACTGCCCCATCATTCGAAAATTCAGAACAATAAGTGATAAATAATTTTCGAAAAAATGGGTGGTGGGGATAAATTTGGAAAAAATATTTTTTCGAAAATTACTTATTACCTTATTGTAGTATATCAAAAACCATAACACTTTGAATTAAATTTTTTTTCGCGATAATAAGAAAACTCTAAATTTCTTTGAGGGGGTGTTTTCACCCCAATGGCCGTATCATTGTTAACACAAAAAATGGTCATGTTATTAGCATTACTTGAACTATATTTCTGCAAAGTTTCAAATGTTTTTGAATTTTCAGGATGCCGATTATTCCTTGTATACGCTTTCGACGAGTCTGATGAATCACGGAGGAAAAACATGACTACGGTATCCCGAAACTAGAAAAAGGGGCGTTCTCGCCTGTCCTACGAGATGCCTCCATAAATGCGTCCTGTTCACGGCTTCGAGATATATTGTGGTGTTCAGGTATAATTTACATCAAATCGAACGAAACGTTGCGACACCACGAATGCCTGACTTTATTCCCCGACTATGCGACCATAAGAATAAATCCTGCACGATTGACGCGTTCGTTTCCTTTCCCCGTTCTTCAACATCTACCTTGCGATGCCTTCGCGATTCGAACAGCCTGCAAACACCAACTGCGCACAGTTTATTGATCAATCAGACCTGTATGCTGTTTGATACTAGTTCAATAAAACATTAATGAGATGATCAGCGGGGTAACGAATTATTCGATTCAGTCATACATTATTTTCAGGTATTTATAGTTCTGGTGGATGAAACTCTGCGAGCGAAGAACGTTCCTCTCTTTTACCGACCTAGGTATTTTAAAGGTGTAAATCTACGATGAGATAAAAATATCGTGCTTCACATGAGACTTTAATTTCACGAGACAATTCTTTCACTATTTTATCATTTATAATTATTTTGTCATTACTTTCATGAAATTAGACTCCCATGACACAAGTTTTATGATATATTTTCAAAAAATCTTATCTCTCCCGACTATTAAGTACCATTATTTACATTTAGTTGTTGCTGAGACTTTTGTCTAATGCTGGGAAAGTCTCATGAAGCTTTACAATGATAATTGTAGAATACTTCAAGTGGTTCGATTTCTGTGAAATGTTATTTATGTTTCGTATTTCAAGTAATTTCTGCCCCACGATTGCTGTGAATAAGCAAAGTTCAAGGCTACTATTGGAATTTCAAGAATATAACAGCGACGGATGACAATAGTCTCTGTTGAAGTTAAGATATGCCAGAGGTAGTATTTAGATAATTGCGAATGAAATTATTCCAAACGTGACTAAGTAAACACTCCAATAAACGCACTAAACGGATGAAACCGAAGAAGTACCGAATTCAGATACAAATCTCAGTTACCGAGCGTTCCAATGAAATCTAAACGGAAAATAATTATAATCAGGTGAATTTGACCAATGTTTCCATTCCAGCTATTATCATAATTACATCCAGCATAGAAAGTTATTATTACACAGGCATTATAGCCTCTAACTAGAGAAAGCAACAATTAGGGAAATGGTGGGCGCGAGAGAAAGAAAATAGAAGGAAAACAAGGAAAGCAGTAGTTTCAGAACTATTGAAATGTATCGAGATCTCGAAGGGAATTTTTCTCGTATTCCGTGCATGATAAAAAGGTAACGAATCTCTCTCGATTGCACTGGCGTATCGCGGCGAAGCGGCGTAAAAAGCGGCGGTCAGCGTTTCTTGATCGGATCTCGAAGGACTCGGTGAGTTTATCGATCAGCCATTTGAAAGGCAGAAACGTACAAATCTGTCTTCTTACCTGGTCGACGGTTCTCCGAAGGATCTGGCATTTGTCAGTCTTGCCAGAGCTCATGTCCGTGGCGGAAATCAGCTCGGTAAGCTCCTCGATAATCCGGTTCTCCTGGTTCCGTCGTTTTTTTTCGTTCAGGCACTTGTTACTGTAAACAATCAAAAATGGACGATCAGTGATTGCGCGTCTGATGCACTCGACCCACCGTATCTCTTATCGATTAATTGTCCTCCTCGAATGGAACATCGATTCCTTCGAATTAAAGCCGCCATCTTACTCGCCCCTCTTCCCATTCCCCCCCCCTTTGTGTTTTCTATCTTTCACTCTAATCGGCGATAACAATCGCTCGTTTCGTTGGACAGGGCAGCTGGTCATTTTTCATTAATTCGCATTAACAGCACACTATTTTCATTAATTATTACTGCCCCAATGTTTATTTTAACGCGTATCCTACGATTGTGGGAAATTGAGGGGGTTGTGACGGGAAAATCGATGTTCCATAATTATGCGCGATGAAGGGGTGAAGGAATTGTGGTGAATATTTTCTGAGTTACACGGTGATTCTGGAAATATTGGGATTATAATGTACGTTAGTTTAACAGCTGTTCGTAATTGAAGTAAACAGTATAAAATTAGTAATATTTGTACCATACCATCTGCAATCAATTTTCTTATAATCTTTCCTGTGAAAACAATGCTAATAATATTAATTTTGCTTTATCGCACCGTATCAAGAAATAAATTGCCGCATGCAATTACTTTCTACCAGCACTGAGCACTTCATTTTTACACGTTCTTTTCGAATTTCCAAAACAAAATGTGTTTTTCATTGTCAGTATTAAAAGCGATAGTTGTATGAGTCACTTAGACATTTTCTAACACACAAGTTCCACTTAAACTCAACGCATTTCAACTTCATCAAATACCACGGATTTCCAAAATATGATAGAGCTAAGCTGAGACATTGCCTTTTTTAGAAGCTCATACATAAGCACGCAGAGTGTACATTTTACACGAGACTCTGAAAACGAAAGCAGTAAAAAGTTACTTTTCTCACACTTTACGATGCTCGATATAAGAAACAAGAACATGGAGGCGAGTCGATTTACCAACTTTTTCAATTCGTATCGCTCTCATTCTCAGGGACACGCGTAATTTATGAGACAAAGATGGCCTATATCGATCTTCTCTCGTTTTGATAAAATGATACACAAATCGAGGGTTTCACGAGACTCGCGCGAATTCCCGTTGAAATGGAATCGACGCGATTCCTGCTCGCAGAATCTGCATCTCCCAAAAATTTCGCAGTTCGCGAGGAACTCGTCAATCTTTCCGCAGCCCTTAATATGCCGCTGCTGTCTCGCGCCCTTTTGTTCGGAAAGCCCTAGAGGAACGATCTATAACGAAATTCCCATAAATCACTACACTGAAACGTTTATTGCAGAGCCACAAATCAATCGCTCTGAACTTGTGCCATGGAACAGGAGCGAATGGAATGAAGCGAAATAATTTTTAAGTGGCAGGCATTTTGATGTATGAGTTTACGCTGGCTGATCTAGAAAGAAGGAGCAAATAATTCGTGGCATATAGAGTACCTACTTACGAAAATAAACAAAATGTCGAGGAAACGTTTCATTGACTTCGTAAGTACTTACTTGTGATAAGAGCGTCCGCATTGGGATCGATTGGAGTATAATTGAAAAATCGATCGATCACGCTAATTAGAAGCAAACAGATCGAGATTGTATCGCTTGTTTACACTCTGGACCCACCCACGATTCTAATAGATTTCACGGAACAGCGAACCCCTTTTAACCATTGCAAATGGAAATTATAGATTTAGCCGCAATTTTCAGCAGGCCCCCTCATTTTGCTCTTCCTCCATTTCTGGCATATCATCGTTGAGTCTGCTTTGAAACTGTATGAAAAATGGTTGCTCGGATTCAGTGGGCTTGGAGACGCTTTGAATCACTACGAATATTATCCGAATTTCAATAATATTCTATATTTTGATAGCTCCTCAATGTTCCAATGAAGAAGTATGTATGTATGAATAATGTATAGGGAGTGAAATTAGAATTTTGAGGTTTAATTACAGAATGAAAGCATCCGTGCACTCGCAATACTTTGCATTCCCATTTCACTAACACGCTCGCTTTTGTCAGTGGCGGACTGGGTCTAAAAATATTGGTTGTTAGAAGACAAGGGGAGCTCATTAGTATAAATTTTAGCATGAAAGTTAATTAAATCGTAAATTTTAGTTGCATACAGTAATAATATTGCAACTTCTATTATATTTTCATACTAATTAAAGGGCATTAACATTTTTAACATGGAAAAATGTGTTGAAGGAAAAATATCCCGTTTTTGGTCGTTAAAAATAGTCTGAATTTTTATATTTTTTATATTAATTTTTTCAGAGGTTGAGATGCATAAAACAAAGTAATTTGGTGCAAACAACGAATTTGTTTATATATCTTCGATATTTTTCGCGAATTTCGGTCCCAAATTTTCAGGAAACATTCATGACATATCAAATACTGAAAATATACAAAATAAAATCAATCTTTTGACATATCTCGGGATATGCCCCTTCTTAACACGTTGGAATAAATTTTCTATTAATTTTCCCCCTATTAAAAACTGCTCGGCGCGTCAACAATTCGATAAATATTGTTTATAAATTCTTGGCACCCGCAAATAAAAGGGTTCCCCACTACTGTCCTAGATTATCTCCATTCAATGTCTCAAAAAAGTGGGTCTCGATTCTTCTATCCGCTTAATCGGGAAAATTATTGATATCGCGTAAGTATATGTAACACCGGTGTGGCATGAAAAATTAAACATGAAAAAATATGTACCACGGTAGCAAATATGTTGAATGAAGCTACAAATGGACAAGTTACCATTGGAATTGCAATCGGCCCGTCGCGAGGAAGATCTGCCACAAAACATCGATCGATGTGCGTATTCAAATTGTTGCTTGTCGAACTGGTTGCGCGAATCGACGCGAAAAGAAGCTTCGTCGAGGGCGTTCAGATAGCGAATTTCATAGAAAGAAAATTGTTAGATGCTGAATCAACCTCAGTCCCGTTGAAACGCGCTCAGTTGACCTTGCCTGACGTCACGTCGACGAGCAGTGACTCTCACTTTACCGAGGACTAGGCTATATTTTTATGCAATAAAGTTGCTTCACCGCGGACTGCTCGCTGCTAGTTGCCATTTCTCGATCTACCATTACAGATCCGCCCGTAAATCGTCATCGCGAACGTTTAAGACTCGATTTCTTTTATTTTCTTTTATTGTGGGACAATCTGAGACGTTACAGACGCAGTGATTTATATTTAAAATGGTATGGATGTGAAACATTCGCAATCAACGTAGGAATATTTTATTTACATTGATGCTGATTTGAATGGCGCGCAATGGAAAATTTGGTAAAATAGGAATTAAGTAATGTAGTGACATAACGAAGGTGGAATGATTCTACATTGATTATAAACGTGTTTCTGGTCTGTTTATAAAATGTTTTTGCCTTAATCAAGTAAAATATTCAACACCTTATACTTGGCCAAAAAATGTCCTTTCAAATTATTGATTTTCAACTCGTAATAAACCCAACTCTTCCTTAAATTTACGACTCGACTTTGATGTTCGATTTATTGCGCCCACTATAATTCGAAATCCGAAGCGATACTCCGGGAACAGATTTTTTTTCTTTTTAAACACGATTTTCCATAAATGTCACTTTTAGGGTACATTAGATTATCGATATCTGTAAAAGTTTTACTGCTTGTCGGAATGGAATTTTGAAGGGATCCCAAAGAAACTTTTCGTTTCTGAGAAGACCCCATTCCTGTCTACCTAAAACTTTCGTTATTTTCCATAATCTTATATTCAAGCCGCGAGATATATGAAATCGAGTTTTACAGCTCTTGCTCGCTGTTCCAATGATAAAGGCAGTCCTTGGTAATACAAATATGCTATCTTTTCATATTCAGTGCCCCTGAAGGTGGAGACTTGTGCTACGACTCACACAGGACCACTGCAGGCAGTTAAATTTCTCACCATTACGCCCACAAATCTGACATTTCTGTTTTTTCCCTTTTTTTTTATTAATATAGGATAAGACTTACACAATTCAATTATATTCACGACTCAATATGAAATTTTAGACTGAATTTAATTCACGACGGTTAAAAGTCTACCACGATGTCGCTAATTTTTACTCAAAATTCCATCAAACACTCGGATTAACGATAGCAATGTAAATTAAGAATGAAATTAATATCAGCACTGTTAAAAAAAAAACCTACATGTGCGACCCCTGCCCCACTGGTTTCTACTTTCAAACGACGATTATTATTTTTAAGCAACAGGGGCGAATTCATTTTTCTAATGATTGGCAAAAAATTTTTATTCTTAATTTCCAATGAATCTCTCTTATTAGGACAGATGCTCTGCTTTCAATCCGAATACTATCACCGTTCGACAGTGGCACGAGCAGCGGATACGCATGATTTAACTTCCCGACGAACTAGATAGGTATCAAATTAAAATGGACCCACGTTGCATGTTAAACGTTCACTTCATGTATCGCGCTTAGCCCGATAATTACGGCCGCTTTTACGCGTGTATAATGCCACAGATGAATATGCAAAGGGCTCGAATAAAACGCGGAAGTGTGGAATGCCGTTTACAGCCGATCACGCGAATTCCCGCTTTGCTTGCGGGATTGCGTAAAAATTGGACGCAACATATGCATTAGTGAACTCTGAATGTTTCCTGATGCTAACTTTTATTTCGATGATTACGTGCGAAAACGTGCTTCTTAAATACGTTGTGCATATGTATATTAGGTATATCATAATACTCCGTATTATGCGTTGAAGAACGTACTGTGTGGTATAATAAATAAAAGAGTTTACACAATTAACTTCATTTTAAATAATATTGCTATTCTGATGAACAAGAAAAACGTTTACGTGTGAAGAATAAGAGGACTGGTCGCAATGCGAGCAATGCAAATCTAAAACCCTGTACAAAATATCTGAGAATGTTGTTTTCGACAAATTGGAATAATAAAAAGAATGTTTAGTTGCTTTCACATTTACGTAACGTGAACAACAGCGTTTTCGTAGTCCACGCAAAATCGTAAGGCAATCATAATTCTGGCACAGAATCTTGTGTATATTTAGCGTATAAAATATATAATAGAATGAGATATCACACTTTGGATTAAAATATTTCCAGCTTTCCATCTATTCAGGTGTCTAACACAACGCCCCAAATCTGTTTAAAAAATGAAGACTCCGTAATACTATAGTATGGAATTTGCTTTTTGGCACTTACAGTGTTTTCTACAATGAGTCTTCAAATCTCTTCGATAATTTCTGTTTACTATTGTAAAGTTAGACGTTCTATTTATCGAACAGAGGCGAATAAAAATACGTAATGTGATCGACAATGGCGAGATGTCCGAGCTCGCGTAGTTATAAAATCCTCTGAAGGGGTCAGTGTACCTTCCAAAATTATATTTAACGTATAAAGGAAGTGTATATATTATACAGGTAATACGTGGCAGTCGACGAGCTGATTTTCATTAAGCTATCCCATTAAACTTCCGCGGGACATTCTGGACATCAAACGTGACACGAGCCAAGACGTCTCCAACGAATCTGAGACGACGCTGCACTCGCGGAATTAACTTCAATCTAATTCACCTCGAGTTGAATGCATATTTAACGTCCCCTCGCTGAACAATTCAAAACTGCGCGGTCTCTGCGATTAGACTGGGAAAGAGGTTTCCAAAGACAGCATGACCCGCGTCAGAATCCTTGAGAAGTGGACATTACTACTCTCTGCAACGAATTCACGGCTTCAAATAACACGGAAACTCTTCGGGGAGAGCTTCTCCTCGGAAATGTTCCGTAAAGTCACGGTTGTAAAATCTTCTCATTGTCTTCCATTGCAAGAACTGAGATTGGACAAAGAAGCGAAGAATACACGAATATAGAACGTTCCATGGTTAAGTTTACAAAGAAAGAACCAAACTGAATTCCGTGGAGGAATGAGGGGTAGGCTAACGCCTTAAAAATGGATAACGCGATTTTGCCTCGCACCTACTTATTGTGAACACAGGACACAAAATATCGAACTGAAGAAAATTGAGGAGCTCTTCTTTTATACTAATTATAAGTTTTTACACACTGTGAGCTTTTCAATCGAAGTAATAAAATTGCACCACATTTGTATGTCTTTTACTTCTCTATTTCATGTAATTACTATAATTAATTTTGATAAAAACAGGAAACTAATCCCTTTTACAATTAGATTCCAACACGAAACACAGTCCTGTAATAATAATAAAACAGGTTTTGACACGACAAGGAATTGTAGGATTAAATTATTCCTCCCATATTTTCTTCCTCATAATCCTCAAAAATTAAATTCACGCTGGAAGAAAGATGAGATCTCAAGACACCTAGGGTTTGGGTCAAATGCTTGTTCTAAGAAGATATACTTCAAGAAATATTATAAGATACGTTCGAATTGTCAAACTGTGTGCAAAATATTCCAGGACGATCGAGAAGCCCGAAGAAAAGGAATGGGAAGGATCGCGTGTTGGTCACTTAAAATCGCGCCAGAAAAGGGAATGATCCTCGATTCCGTGAAATTCAGGGAGGGCCCCAAGTCTACTCACATCTGCGACTGAAGCTTGGCATCTGATTTCTTTTTCTTCTTGGTGATGCTGCCAGTGATCGCACTCATTTTGACCCACAGCGGGTCCTGTAGTTCACACGGGCTAGGCCTGCAACAGAAAAAGGAGAACATAATTGCACGACGACCCGTGGAATTGGATATCTGGGGACCTGTGGCAGAATTTCATTTCAGGAAGGCTCGTGGACAACGAACTACCTTCCATAAATCTTAATAAATCAAATCTCTGACACACACTCCAACCACCTTTGCTAACTTTCAATTGGCTCATAATAGCAACTCCACTAACTAATTAATAACTTTGCTCAGAAACCAATTCGCGAACAGAAGCTCGTAGAAGCTGCTTACACCGCAGAATCTCGAATCACATTTAACATACAATTTAATATCACAAAATGTACCATTTCTTATCAGGAAGAGGCCAAACTCGATGCTCTCGACGATATGACAATAATCTCGTAACAATATTGTCGAGGAGGTGAACGTGTTGAATAACAGAATCTCTGAAGCTGAATTTCCAAGTAAAAGTAAGAATCCCTCAACTCGGAATAGAACAAGGGAGGTAAATGGTTTTATCTATTCCAGTCGAAACTCGACTGATCGTACAGCCTGCCCCCATCACGTTTCCGAGGGAATTAGCTGTGTGACAAGCTGAATGTCGTATCATTGGCGGGCGCGTAGTCGTGGCTTGGGAAATTTTAAAAGTTTTATGCCACGCGGTCGCGTAATTGCTAGCAATTTTCGAAATATTTTGCTCGCTGCGTTATATGTTTACCGTAATTATTACACGCCGGCCCACTCGGGCGTTTTTATATTATACTCCTGCGAGGGATGGCGGTCGTTTCGTCGTGCGTGTACATTACGCGTTCGTTTATCGACACGTAAGTTGTCTCCTATCGCGTGTTGCATTGTAATGCCCGACAGAATTCGCAATGCGTACGAAGGGACGCGAAACAATTATGGTCAAGGATATAGTGTGTGGCCGACCCGGAGGAACAGATGCGTAGGTACTGTCCGTGAAACGGCAAATTCATCGCGACATACGTTTACCACCATGTTCTTAACTCGCGATGTTTTAGCGAGTTTGCGGCGATGCCTGTGAAATTTTAATTATCATTGGCTTCTGCTTTGAATTAGCAATTATAATGATTAGACGTGTGTAATGTGGTGTGATATATTTTGCTATTAATACAATTTTGAATTAATACAAATTTTTAGTTTGAATGGAACTCGGTACAGGTGAAATACCGAAGGCGCTATCTAGCATTGTAGATTCGAGAGGATTAGATAAGGAATAAGGAAGATAGAGCTCAATTGTAAATCGACACTGATGCAGGTTTGATAGTTATACAGTTATCTGCTACGCTTACGTAAAAAGAAGAGAGGATTCAGTTCGATCCTAAACAAAGGATCCTATTCGGAATTGGCGTCAGCGCAGGGGTAACGTCTAATTGAGGATTCTGTAACAAGGAGTGATTCACAAGGAATCCCGTTTTCAATCGACATCGATATAAATATAACATCTAATGAATCATGTGTCGTTCGCGATTCGATAAAATGAAATATGCAAGTTACTATAGGAGTCCAATTTTAAATTTAGGGGGGTATTCTACTGTGACTTGCGACTTTTTTAACTTTTATTCAGGATTATTTTTTAGGGGCTTAATGAAAGAGTTTTATTACAGATTGGCAGATTACGTGTAAGTAGAATTATCTTTAGTAGAACTATTTGCATAACTTTAAACACGTTTTTCTCAAAACGGTGTTTTAGAAAATGGATACATCTTCAGCAGATGTGTCCCTATCGTCCCGGAGTAGAATTAAGCCAGAATATTTTTATTTTACTTTTTTTTTGTTTAATTGTATAGCCCTAAAAAGACGATGCCAAATCAAGTCGACACTTAATGTTCAAATTCCAGTTTTATTTTAAGAATTTTTAAGAATCGTTTTGGTCCTTTTATTTCAAATGAAGAGAACGACCAGAACCATGGCATGGAATCGAGCACTTTTTCGAGGTGGTCGGCTTTCATGTGCTGTGGCGCCATCCTTAATTCATATCTCCAGGCAAAAAAAAATTGTATTCATAGTTTAAGACATAATAAATATACAGTAAAAAGTTCAGCATAAAAATCTTTCAGTAAGCCCAAAAAAAGGCTGAAAAAAGTTGAAAATATCGCATATCAGTAGATCTGAAGATCAGATAAAAAAGTGAAATTAAGTCACAAAGAATCGTATTTCGAATAAGTGCCAATACACCTGTCCGCACAGAAGGTTGAAAAATCTAAATGAAAAAATGAGAAGTTCGATAAGAAAAGTGAGAGCTGGGCGATCCAGTTTTATTCACACTAAAGTAGGTAAGTGTAACATCTAACTGCATATCTACCGCCAGCAATTCTGCAATAGAGAATAACGATTGGGTAGGTAAAAAATCTATAACGCCTCATGAATCTCATTATAAGCATCTCGCGCTTATTTCTGTATCATTGGATCCGCTAAATAAAAATGCAGAGTAAATGAAGCCCAGAAAATCCTAACGCTGCCATACGCATGGGATTCGTTGTACGCTTGTCCCACGCGGCCATGTTGCTTCACAATCCATCTGAGCCAGCTGAGTAATTATTAAAGGCGATTCTAATTGACCGCGATAATTTGTTTCTGATTTGATGAAACGAAGCGTCCCGTGGACGCGGATATTTAGTCGGCGAACGTTTAGCAGGCAATAAATAGGGGAAGACAGCTGCAGAACGAGCAAACGTAATCGCTGATAGAAGGCAGATAGGTGCGCATTACACGGTTAGTTGCGTCTGCGTTTCGACCTACGCAAAAATTTTCCTCCACGCCTCTCGCGATGCACGATATACATCGATAAAAGTCACGGGGTCAGAGTTTGCTAAGCGTTTCTCACGGCCCGGAGACAATTCGGTCTGTTAACTGGTAATGACGAATTAATTAGTTATTAAGAAATGTCGAGGATTCTTCCACCCTTTCAAAGTAATTGCTGATTAAGATCTTTCTACAATGGCGATGGAATTCCGATTCCTTTCCTTCGTGTGCCGTTTTCGGATCTCTATAGCGCTGCTTGGCATCGATAACTAAAAAAATCTGTCGATATAAACAAATTCTATGATCGGTATTCATTCAACTATTGGCCAGCTGCAAATTTTAAATTAACATTTTTTTTTAGTTATGCCGCTATCAATGCCAAGCAGCGAGATGCTAATTAAAGAAATAAATTTTCACTGATGGCTTCTTACGATTTAATGTCATGCCACAATGTTTCAATCGGTTGGAACCAACTTGGTTTAACCCCCAACTGGCAGGGTCAAGTGCTTGTTACACAGCTGTTGGGGTTGGAGTCAATTTAACACCGATTATTCTGCTCGACCACGCGCATTGTGTTTCGGGTTGTATTGTCAAGGGATTGTATATTAAATGTATCGGATATTTGTTAACGGCGGGGGTCGTGACATTAACCTTCAACTGGTGAAGTCAGTTTTTGCTATTACTACATCATTATATAAATATTATTATATTTTATATTGGATATTATATAACAATTACATCAATGTTACCATTCTATTATTTATTAAGTGATTGTTTTATATCATATTTTCCAAACTCAGTATAATTTTGATAATATAAATATCCAATAAAAAAGAAGAACTGTTCCTCCATTACACAGTTCGCGGCCCTTGCCGCGAAATATCGTAAAATATTTTAATTTAAAAGAATTGAGACGGTTTCAAAATTAATTCAATATGGCAATTGAGATCCGAGTCATTGCGAATTCGCTAAATGGAAAATAATTGAATTGTTTTTGGAGTTGTCGTAAACTTCTGTGTTTAAAACTTTTCCACTCTCTTTCACTGAAAATATGTCGCTCCCGAAAATTCGCCGCTAAGCTGCAGCCTACTTAGCCTACACCCAAATCCGACCCTGCTTGGAGGTGAAACGTAAGCTCGTGGAAGATTCTCAAGTAGATGTAGATGAGTTCGCAGGACATGCGAAGAGAGAGTTGGCAAGTCTTGCGTTGTCGATAATGGCAATAGATAAACTCGCGCAGTTTCTCTCCCGCGAATATAGCCAGTTGAACGGGAGCGCCGGTACAAAGGAACAAATTAGACACCTGACGTTGGTCTTTCGTCAGCCATCCCCGACGTAGTTGCTACCCAACGTTACGCCTAATCACCTCCGTGGCCCGTGCTCGACAACGCCACCCGTTCCTTGGCCCGATGTCACCGCGACAGAGGAGCACGCCGCTTCTGGCGCGTTCGCCAACACTGCCAGAGGACGTCTCACGCTGTTTTCGGAAGTGGAACCACGGACATCGCGACCAGCACGCCGCAAACCGATAAAATCCCGCGCAACGCGACCTTAGATTAAAAAGCATCGATCCCCTGCCACACGCGAGAACTCCTTCCTTCGACACTCGTCTGGCCTTTTTACGTTTCTGCCGCTCTTTTCTTTCGGTCGTTTATCGAGGTGGCCGCGCGTGACGTGTCGTTGAAAAAATCTGCAGCAACCAGTCGAGAAGTGACAGAGTTAGAAGCCGTTGCGTAACCGCGCGAATCGCGAACCGAGCAGAGACGAAATTGGATACTCGAGGAGGCGATGTCGATGCTCGACGCTTGACGATTTAGCTGCGTACACGTGTGCTCGAAAGAATTCCATTTTATTTCGTGATCATCCACGGTCACTGTTCCATTCAAGTGAAGCTGTATTGCTGGATGCAAGAACGTTTTTTTTTGCATAAAACGCATAATTAAACGTCTCATCTGTTCTACACAGGCCTCTAAATTTCATTGCTGTATCTTTAATAAATTTTGTTAATCAATGTTGACCAGCTGACCCTAACTCGTATCTAAGCCAAACATAGGTACATCAACCTGAACATGACACGATCTGACTATATTTATGACTATTATTTTTTCAATATTCTATTCTGCAAATATTAAATAAATAATGAATAGTAATAAACAGTTAAGTGGTTTCGGCGCACTGGTTCGGTCAGTTAACAATTTTAAAGCTAATTTGCAATTTTAAATTTTATAATTTTCCGACGTTTCGGTCTGCGATTTAGACCTTTTTCAAGGAAAGATTTAAAAACTCGCGGGTTACGCGTCCTACCAAATGTGTGACTTTAAAGCGAACGCAATATTTAAATCTTTCCTTGAAAAAGGTCTAAACCGCAGACCGAAACGTCGGAAAGTTATAAAATTTAAAATTGCAAATTAGCTTTAAAATTGTTAACTGACCGAACCAGTGCGCCGAAATCACTTAATTGTTTATTCTAAAAATACGGTCGATATCTGAATTATTTTAAATGAATAGTAATGTTAAAAATAAATTTTTTTCTATATTTCTCCATTTTATGCAAGGGCCTGAGAGGGCTATAATTAAACTTAATTTCACTGATTAATTTATTACATAATTCCGATTCTAATAATGCAACTATAAAGGAGATTTATTAATTTTTAAATATTATAGACAGTTTTACAACTTGACTGTGCATGAAAATCAATGGATAGGTCGGAATTTTGAATTTAACAGCGGTAATTTTGCTGCTCAACATGGAGCAGGTGAAGCATCGGCACTATAGTACTCGTGTAAATGGTAATTATTTACTGTCGTACATGTTACTTGTGATTTCGTAATTGGAAGAACTGTTCGAATGAAAATCACGTTTATATGATTGGCACAGATTGGTTTCTCCTTAGGTCTGCTAAATTGCAGACAGATTCGAAACGAGATCGAGGAATAACCGACGTTTAATATTTCAGCTTACGTGTTCATTCATTATCATAATAGGGTCACGGTGCAAATATAGGTTTCCTTCGTTCGATGAGTTATAGGATGGATAGTTTGATTATCCGGAAATGGGAGGAATAAATAAACGGACCGACTTTTCTGAAACATTCAGTCAGTGTCGCTTTCAATTTTAATCTATGCGATAGAATTCGAAGAGGAAATCACTCTCTACGATGAATAATTTGCTCGCCATGTTCAAATTAGACAACGTCGATAACTGAGATAATTATTCCGATTTCTGTATCACCTTCGAAAACTGCTATCTATATTCTGCTAATTAAATTCTGATAATCGAAACTTAACTCCTTCACTTATATTCGTTTTAATTAAAACACCAATTTGAACTTTTTTAAGTGGGGAACCTGGTGTAATCGGCAGAAATCAAGTTTCTTTTTGGGAATTTTTTGTATGTAAGCTATACGTGGAATACTTTTAAAAGATCCAGGCTGTATTATTATGTATTTCAAGAAGTGACCAAACATTTTTTGATATAAAAATAGCGCTGTAATTCCAAAATACAAATATTTTTGTATTTTTAATAAATTTACACTATGGTTGGTCCACAACGCGCATTAAAGAAATGAAAATTTAAGATAATGATGAGTGTTTGAAAAATAGTTGCGTTTATTACTAAAAACTGTCAGTTTAAGTGTGCTACAAAACTTATTAAATTTAAGGACGAGGTCCATCCATAGCGCGATTTTATTAGAAACACAAAACTATTCGGTTCTTTTGTTTCAGGCCACTGCAAAGGAGCCTAGACTTGCACCATTTCGAATTACCGCGTTATTTTTATATCAAAAAATGTTTGATAACTTCTTGAATTATATCATAATGTAGTCTGAAAGTTTTAAAAAGATTGCACATATAGTCTCCTTACAAGAAATCCCAAAACGAACCTTAATTTCTGTCGATTGCACCAGTTTCTTCCCTTAATTCAATCGTACACGATGCAAAAGTTTGAGGGGCCAAAGATTTAGAACGAAGCAAAAGCTTGAAGATTCATTTCGTTTCGTTGAAAATACTCGAGAATTGACGAGAATTTGGCGCAACATGTAGCAAAGTGGAACTGCGCGGAGCGTCTGAAGATTTATAAGACGCATTTGGCATCGTCTTCAGCATCAACGCGTGTTTAATATGGATTAAAAGTACCGTAAGTGCGTGGGGTTTCTCACGAAATGAAGTGTCTCAGCTGCTTCGTCCGTATTTAACGAGACAATAACGTGTTTTCATGACGTTCATCGCTATCGCGCTTGTTTTATTAACGGGTCGACTGTCGTTTCGTGTGCAATGAACGCTGCGAAATGGGTTGTAAGTGCCTAGCGACTGATAGCACACGATTCTAACAAGAGGACAGTAGAAAATTAGTGAGTTAATTGGCAGAATGATTTGATTTCTTGTAAAATGAGGATACGTATCGCAATTGCCTGTGATTTAATGACTAATGCTTCCAAACTACATCACTGAAAAATTTCCCCTCGTGATTGAGATCAGATCCAATAACATATTCACGAGTATCGCCCAACCAACTCTATTGTAAAATTTCCGTTCAAACAAAAATACTCGCGAGGCGTTCTAACCCATCGCTACCTTCGGTCAAGGAAGCGTTCTTGGCAAGAGGACAGGTGGGAGGTCTTCGAAGTTGATTCTTCCTCGTGCCTGACTATGATTCCCTCCACGTGGATGAAAACCGCGCGTGCTTCACCCCCTTTCCCCCCCTTCCCACGCGACCCCTTGATTGACTCCCGCAACTCTGCCACATCCTCTTTCTGTATCATGTTTTTCCTTTAGCAGCTCGTTTGCCCCCTGACTCGGTAACAGAAGAATAAGAGAAGGTAAGAGAAGAAGCTCGGTGCCAGCATAAACCACTATCTAGATTCTAGAAATCGCTGACTAGTTATCCGTGATGCTCCTCGGCTATGGAATCAACGAATGCTGAATAAAGCCACGCCATAAAAGCGGGGGGAGGGAAATTGTGATTGCAGGTAATTGCCAGAATTGCGATTCTGTTTAGAGATACCCTGGCTGGAATATCAGATTAAGGGAAACTTAATTGATAAACCCTAGGAGAAAAGGTTAATTAGAGTACACGCGATCTTGACGAGAGGATCTCAACCAATACGCTGATTCAATCAACCGTGCACCATCTTGTGTTTTATTCAATTTCACAATTGGACCTACAGTCGTGCGATTTTAGAAGGAGTGATGTTTTATGCAGGACCGCTGGTTTAATTGAAAACAATTAAGATTATTGATTGGAGATTCGATAAGAACCAGGGGAAATTCCATACGGTGCTGCCAGCGACTGTGATAAACGAATCTACTGCATGTGCATCAATGTGCGATTGGTAGGAATGCCTGTGAGAACAATACTGGAAATATTTATTGCAATATTTATTCCTCTCTCGTTATTAGTGCTAGAAAAATGTTATTGCAGAATTTATTTGTGTTATTGTAGCTCGCTGTCTTGGCGAAAATAAATTGGATACTAATCATTTTATCAATTATATTGCTATAAACATTGTGAGTGCTACTTAAATTTAAGATGCAATAAATATTTCCAGGACCCGTGGTATTATGGCAACGCGATGTGCGTGGAATTTTAGACTGTAAATGGAATTACTTAGTGATGGGAAGAACTTCAGTGCTTGTTCAGGTATATCGACAAATCCAATTCCTAAGAGCCTTTTCATTCGAGACACTTTTCTAATTTAAGAGTGATATTTAGAGATATTCTCACGATTTGTACCGTTTTTAAATTAGAACTGTTTCTGTTAAGTGAACATATCCAAAATTCTAATCGTAAGTGACAGAAGTTTAATTTTCATCCACGTTTAATTTTCTTAAAATACAAAAACACATAAGAACAGATTCGTATAATACATTTATGATGCACTTAATATAATTTAGTTGGCTTCGATATCTCTATTACTTCATAATTAAATTTCAGATTTGGGGTAGGTGTATCTGTCATACAATGTATTTGTTCCTCTTTCAGCTAATAATATGCTATGAATCAATCCTAAATATGGTGTTAAATATGAGCATCACATATTTTCACTAAAGCTATAATGCACATATTTAAATTCTGTATAGCAACAACGGAGAGTGACTTGACAGTAGGTAACGAAAATTCCACTTCCTATGACGAAAGGCTTAACTGTTCTCCGTCAAATATCGCTGAACGAATGACTGCTGTGGTTCGAAAAATCGCTGACACATACTCCGATGACCGATTTGCATTACACTTGCTTGACGTAAAGAAGTGAGAGTTCCATCGAAAATCGAAAGTGAGGTCAATGAATCATATACTAATATTCACATGGTTTCCAATCGACGTTGCACGTAACATTTCGACCTTTGCCACATTTTGGCGGGTTTTGTGACTCAAACTGTCGTTAATTCGTGGGAGAAATTGCATCTACACTTCTGTGACTTTTACAAAAATTTAGTAATACAGAATTGTTTGAGTTGGAAATCGTTATAAACTTTTTATAATCGTTAATCTAAACAGCATAGAGACTCTATTAGAGGGTTGATCACTCCTCATTAAATAATACGTCAGACTCGTTATCTTGTTAACGCCATACATTTAGATTACATGCCACAATTATCAAAAATGTTTATTTCATTTATTCCAAAACTGCCAGTAACTTCACACTGTTTCTTCCAACGTCAAGTTTGAAGCATCCTGTACTATTAATTAGAGCGTCGATTCCACCAAACAGACTATTTTAACAACATTACACGATCGTGCCATCGCAGTGCGATAAATTTTCAAATTTCTCTCGAACGGACTGCATAAATTTACATATCTCACAACGCCACACGAGTGCGCAAAGGAGGCAGCTGTTTCGCCATCGATTCTCGTTCTTGTACGGTAATCTAACAACACCCATACGCAATTAATTATGACGCCCAAGGGTCTCTTTTAATTTTGTTCGCCGCATTCAAGCGGAATCTAACAAGTTGCAATTTGCTATTAGATACCTGGATATACTCTTCAGACAGATTATGATTAAGTAATTAGTTACTCGATATAGCCTACCGAGGCGTATCAGTGACAAATTAGCGCTCTATATTTATCTACCGAGATATTTGCGAGCGTTGTGCATAATTTCATCAATCACAGCCACCGCGATCCCAGAATTATGTAAGCGCGTAGGTTCCGCACGATATCGCGATGAAAATTCTGTAAATATTCGTACGCAGCCAGAACGAGGAAGAAAATATCGCGAGTTAGTCGACCCGGCGACCTTGGCGCTTAATTGCTGCGACTAGGCCTGTCTAGCATTCGTATCTGTTTAATAAACTCGGTTATCAAGGATCTTTGGCTTCCCAGAATTCGCAGGCTTCTCTGAGAAAAGCATCGTGTTCATGAGTGGATACCGCAGATACCAATTAAGGACCTTGTAGCAGGAGGGGTGCAGCTTCATATTTACCAACTTGAAGTACTATTTATAAAATTCAAAAATAGGACACTAATCGAAGTAGTAGTTATTGGGTTGATAAGTTTTTACTCCTATTTTTGGCGAAAAAATATTCTGTAATAAAAATATTTGGTATTTGGTATTTGATATTTGATATTTGATATTTGATATTTGATATTTGATATTTGATATTTGATATTTGATATTTGATATTTGGTATTTGATATTTGATATTTGATATTTGATATTTGATATTTGATATTTGATATTTGATATTTGATATTTGATATTTGATATTTTTATTTCTTTGCAATAAATCGCTCTTTTGGTTTCGGATTTGCATCAAACGTGCAGCAACCGATGTAGAATTCTTTTTACATATATTACACGTCATAACTCAGAAACTACGAACAATGGAACTGCACCCCTCTTGCTGCAAGGTCCTCAATTTTCAATTTTAGAATGTTCGCAAAAGATGTTCCTAGTGAAAATATTCGCCAAGCCGCAGGGAGAATGTGTGAATTTCTACTGGGCGATTTGTAGGACGTGAAACAGGTGAACGCACCAAAAAATGGGTAAACGCACCGAGAAATGAAAAGCGAGCGAGCTTCGGGCCGCGTGACGTTCACCGAATCATTTGAATTATCAGCTGGAAAGATAAGCATCGTGTAAGAAGGAGGACGATAAAAAGAATATGACCGCCACGTTTGTTACGTGCAACTAATCGGTTTAACGTTGAACGGCTCCTTTCGATTCGACGTTTCGAAATAAGACAATCATCGACGAAAGTGGATCAACGTTCTCGTCGCTTACCCAATGAAATATTTCCAACTTCCAGTGAACTATTTCTGTAACAAGCCGATATGTGCAGATTTTAATGAGTTGGTGCTGAGTTTCAAAGGAATTTAATATCTACATGTCATGATATTATTTTTCGTTAGTTAAAAAAGTGTTAATTAGTTGAATGAACCTCGACATGTTTACGGCTACATAAATATCTTGCGAGTTGGAAAAGATATTGAAGAATGTATTTGTACGATATTGAAAACTGCTTCATCATATTATGAATGCTAATCTTAAATGAAAGTGCTGTTAGTTATGCGTTGATTAATGCATTTTTTAAGTAATACCTGCCAACGTCGCTGAATAGAAAAATTGATTCTATAAACGTATATTATCGTGTAGCTTATATGTATTTAACATGAAACGCAATTTCATTTCCCTTGTATCATCAAGTACCTTCAATTTTGTCACAGAATAATGACTGAAGGGGGTCGTCTTATGTGACGGCCGGTTTTTCTTCACTTTTTTTTGGGAATTTTTCAATGACGAAAATTCGAATTTCGTCAATTACGAAAATCGTAACTTTATTTTCAAAACTGTGCCAAACATTAAATTTCCAATATTTTGACTTCATTCTGGTACCGGCTATAGCCACAAGTCTACAAATTAATGTGCCGTTTGATTTTTTGATTTCAGATAAGCAGGACAGCCGTCGACCAACTTTTTTTCCGCACCTGTCTCGAACTGACCTGTGTAAAGTCAATTCCACTCCACATTTTAACTTCAAAACATTTTGAATAACTGTTCAAATGTTAATAAATATGTAGCAAAAATTCCAACGTATTGTGTATTCATGGTTCGTAAAAAAAAATCCCAAAAAAGCGAAGAAACCCGACCGTCACATAAGACGACCCCCTTAAAAACGTTAAACTAATAGTTTTCCCTAAACCAACAAATAAGTAAAAGTACCTATAACAAATTTTTTAAACTTGGTATCCCCTTAATGACAACAAATGTTTCGACAGAATCAAAATTAAATAGAAAAAAAGTGTAACGAATTGTTCATTCATTTGCGATGAACACAGAGTCTGCATCGATCGAAGCGAGCCTCATGTCAAACAGACATAATTATTTCACCAAAGCAGGAGTAATTCTCGCCGAAAATAACGTCGGACCGAAAGTTGCTGACAGATCTCTCGAAATGTAAATTGATCTGTCATCGACACGCTCATCGAACACGTTTCACGTCGATTCTTGTTCATATTTCAGGGTGTCACGAGAATTAATCGTTCGCATCCCTTCCACTCCGGGCAGATTTCAATTTGGCTTTCTATTTGCATTTACTACGCGTCGCGCGCGAAAATCGAGAAATAAGGGGAAGGAATACGGGTGGCGATATGGAGGACGGGGAGCATCGCGTGTTCGACGGAAAGTCGTACGTTCATTTTCGCTTCGCGCAAAAAGCAGGTATCATTTACGAAGAAGCGAGCAAAGTGACGGAGTTCTTAACGGAATGGCGATGTTTTTTGCGGTTGAAGGTGAAATGAACGTGATTTGCGATCACGGGGCTTCCCTTCGCGATCACTTTTACTACCTTAAACCTGTTAAACATGGGCAGAGGCAAATTTGTTGCAGGAATATCGGGTAGGGTTACCGAAGGCGTTGGTAAGTAATTGTGGCGTTAAAATGACACGTGACTGTGCCACCGTGTAGTAGTTAACTGTGAATAAATTTTCTGAAAAAATGTGGATATATAAGGTACTCGTGTTAATGATACTCAGAATTATAAGAAAAAGCAATAAGTTACTATTTTTTTAAATATGCATCATATCAATTTTTTGAATATGCGACAAATTTCGACCAACGAAAGCAAACTCAATTTTCTTTCCTTTCTTCCAACGATGTTAAAAACGAAAAATAATTCGTGACCGCTCGAGATTACAGAAGAAAAAATTTAGATATCAAATGCCCCATTTTTAAAAAAAAAATATTATATTCATTTAATAAAATTAAATACATCGATTTTGTAACAGTTTTACAAGCCCCCACGCGAATGCAAATTCTACTTTCTATGGCGATTGGTTTGATAGTAATCGATAAAATCTGGCACAGAATATATTCCTGTGAAATCACATTGTCGGTCAAAAATCATCGACTCCAGCGGCTAATTTGCATTGCACTTATTCCGACGCAGCGGCTATAAAGAGGGTTCGATCGAGAATCGAAGGTGAGGGTCGTCAGGATGGACGTCGAAAACAACCAAGGTTTATTGACGAAAATATGAACGCGAGTCGTTACCTACGTGCAAAGTGTGCAACTACATATCGAATAATCGAGATCGTCGTGGCACGGCGTCCAGATTTAACGACGCCATCAAACCCAAATGCGGCAATCGCTTGATTTTCGCTCGACAAAGTTAGACGATAAGATTTCCTTTTCATTCTCTTATTTCAATCAATTAATCATAATTTAACGATCGCTCTCTACAGTTCATGTTGTCATCGAATTAGGACTGTTAATTGGCCAATTGTTAGGTACTGAATTACCGGTGACGTCTCGTTTAAAGATGTTACATACTCAGAATTGGATATATGATGAATTGGATCGACTTACAGTTGATAACAGCTATCGTGGTATTCAGCTCTGGACATTAAATATTGATATAAGAATTGAGTAATGAAGAACAGGAATTAAGATCCTTTTACCCTGGGAATTTCTTCTTCTCTTACATTTACTACTGATACAAGTATAGAAATGTTTTTAACGGTCATTAAGTATCTTGAAAATATTAAAGAGTGAGATAAGAGCGAACTTACTTCAAAACATTAAATAAATATTGTATAATAACAATTTTTCTCCTCCAAAATTTTTGACGTTTTCTGAAATTGCTAATGACATCCTCAGTAAAATTATATAAAAAAAAACCTTACTCCAAATTTGATAATTTCAATAAAGAAGTTCTTTATGGTTTTATCAAACTTCTAGTCTTTTTTTAATAGATACACAATAACCAAGTGCTATTTCCAATGGAAATAATGTACATAAATTTAAATATTCAAATTTTTAACGAGTATACGACGAATTAATAATTACATGGTAAGACTCATTAGAAATTACTGTGAACACATCAAGTCCATCGATATCAACATATCTGAAAGCCACCCAATGAGAAAGCAAGTTGCAAGGAATGTCCGTCCTGTTTCTGCATCATCGCGTCGTATATCTGACGCGTTGCAAAAAATTTAAGCACCGACAAATTGATCGAAGGGTACTTTTATTGGCACCATAAATCTGCGCTGCTATTTCTAAAACGACGATCGATAAGCAGCACCGTAAAATAAATCTTCTTCAACAAGTGTTACCTCTTTAAAATAATATAACATTGAAAAACGCTTTTCCAACTTGAATCTCTAATTTCTAATTCAGATCGGTTCTCAGATGTTAAGTAAATCTTTCGAGTAGTTCGCATAAACTCTCCTAAAACAAACTGGAAACTTTCTCCCTGCGACATCGGGAACCACGTGACGAAGATGCTGCTGTTTATCTTTTGAATCGAGTTTTCCCTTTCACGCGACCAATCACAGCAGCGAAAGCCCGTTGCAAGGTTAGTTCCTTTAATACACCACGTGAATATTTTTCTATTATGAAGGGAATTTGTACTATGAAAAAATGATTTTTTATACGTGACAGCTGGAACATCGTATTTCTTAAACGTTTATATTTTTAATTTGTGATAAATACGGTGCAATGGAGGCGCACGATAAAAATAAACGAACCGGGTGTTTCACAAAACAGAAATATTGCAAAATAATTAAGTATAGATATACTTAAATTTGAAGAGCCCTTAAACTTTATGCATATACAATTTTTATATATATAGATGCACGATTTTTAAGCGTCAAGCGTTTAAGCGTTTCGAGATATTATTAGATACAGGAATCTCTCGCTGAAATAGTATCCACTTCCTTCTTCATGAAAACAAGCATGGAAGAATTAAAAAAAAGCCAAAAGTGTAAAAATTTGTGATATTTAAAAAAATCAGTAATCAGAAACAGAGAATTCAATTAAACCCTACTTTGCACATTTATGTCTACTGCGAATATTAATTCACCTTCAACATAAAAAATTCAGAAATTAAAAATTTGTAACACTTCCTTCGTGTTATAAATATTTAATACTGATGTGTGTTTTCAAAAAGGATTCTATACCTGTGAAAACTTCTTTTATATTTATCACATCGTTTTTGAATCACTTAAGAGTGAAGTATGTTTTGTAAATGATTTCTTTATTAACCACTGTGCATGTAGCAAAAGAATTAGAGGAAGAAAATGAAACCTCGATAACTGTAACATTATCACAAGGCTGAAGGGGTAGGTTCGATCGAAGACACTCCACCTTGATACAATCAGCAAGAGAAAAATGATCCGTTTTTAAACGATTTTATTCAGTTTCGATACTCTGTTTGTTTGTTTCGTAAATGCAACGAAACACGTTAACTATTTGCGTCAGAGTAACGTCACGACGCATTTTCATCGATGGCTTTTCGTGAACCTCTCAAGCTGCGTCAGTCCACGGCGGCTACGTGGCTGCTCTTGATCAATAACTTTTGCACGCGGTAACCTGCCCGATTTTTTATTATTCCATAACTTAACCAATTCTAACAAATTTCCTTCGAACTCGTGGATGAACAGTAGACGCGATCGTAAAGAACGTAAAAATTAATTCTTCAGAAACTGTTATAAATAGCATGCTTATCCGTAATGCTATTAAATTTACAAGACAATATAGATGTAAATAGGATATTGCGGGTTGCTCTAGCAAACATTTTGGCGTCACAAGTTGCTCTTGGGATCGTTGTGAAGTCAAAAGTTGCTCTAGGGAACGTTTTGAAGTCATAAGTTGCTCCAGAGAACGTTTTGGAATCATAGATTAATTTAGGGCACGTTTCCGAGCCAAAAATTGTTCTAGGGAACGTTTTGGAGACACAAGTCGCTCTAGGAAACGTTTTGAGGGAAAGCTCTAGTACCTGGTTGATAAGGAAACGCCAAATTCGAATAACTGAAGGGAAACCTCGGAAACACAGAACAGAAATTGCGAATCATCGTAGCACGGTAATACGTGAATCTTGTCAGAAAATAAATTCGTTTGTGTTAACATAGGTAAATAAATTGTATTAACCCGATTTGTGTATCAGCTATAGTACACAGTCCATCCTGCCTTGGAAGTCACGTGCACCACAATTGGTACACACTGAAACGTATATACAAAATACTCCAAAATATGATTAATAACAGAGAAAACTCTGTTAAATACGCATTATTACTTGACCAAAAATGTTATCAGCCTGAGGGGCCGTACTAGTTGTTTCATAAGTGATACAAATTGGCAAGACTGCCATGTACCTGCTAGAAACAGTATTCATAACAATCAACGTATTAAATCGCACCATAACGCGCAATGACTCAATTTCCATTCGTTTATACTCGATTTATCTTCGTAGTTTTATTCCTAGTACGTTATATTTCAGAGAAATGGGTTAACGAATGAAGTGTTTGGAAGTTTGATGGTCCGAGTTCCTACCATTTGCAGCTGGTGGCAGAAACATAATATTCTATTAGAAAAATCTTCCGATACTTTGCCAACATTGCAGGCTCATCAAATCATCAATGTGAAGACACAGTGGTATTATACGAGTATGCTTCAAGCAATTGTCAACTCTTCAACTACTATGCGCTCCAAATGAACATGGACGACTATGTGCTTGTTTCAACATAGCTTCGCTTAGGCAACATGCACACAGAAATGGAATTGCAAGTGGTAGTATAGTACGGCAGTGTGTGCAGTTAAACAGAATGTTCATTCATCCGTGTACGTTAGCTGACGAGTAGAATCGCCACCGACAACACCGCACACCGCAACCACTTGCAATCCCATCTCTGAGCATCTTGCCTTAGTCACCGCGATAAGAACCAACGAACGAAAAGGCGCAAACAATACTTGACATCTAGAGCAACATGCGATCGATCACAAGGCTGCCTGCTCGCTATAAATGTGAAATATGAAAATATAAATGGGAAATATAAAAGGTACTGATTATGACTGATTGTACTGCGTATATACTGCATTCGCAAACAGGGCTTCACGTTTTCACGCTGTATGTACAGGACACTTGAGGAATTAAACTGTTAACCGAGGACGAGTTAACAGTTTATGCCCTCAGTTTGGACGATCTGAATGAATTAATCGGGGATACTTGATGATCACAATCTTGCAAAGGGAGAAAATAATTTATTAAGTCCTGCTCAGGATTCGTTGTGGTTAAAACGAGTTCACTCGCGTTTAATCATCTCTCGGTAGACATATTTAAATACACTAGGGTTGCCAATTGTACTATAATATACAGCACTGTACAATATTTTTGTCTAGTGTAGTATATACTGGTAGAAAAAGATATGGTACGTAAAAATAGTACCTATGTAGAATTTTTACTTATTTTTCACTTCATGCCAACATCAAAACTTTAATTTGCGAATTTAAACTTCAATACAGAAGATTTTTCTGCCTCTTCAGAAGAGGCAGTCTATCTCTCATAAAAAATGAACCCCACAGATATGTTAATTTGGATTTTCACTGGAATCAAACCTGTGACATGTTTTTTACAGGCAATAAATTAATTAATAATGCAAAATGAACAAAAGAAATATACCTACATTTAAAAAATAAGATGTTCTAGTAGTGTACTTTTATTTTGTACCACTTTCCTCCGAAATGTACTATATTTCTCCACAATGTACTATATTTTTTATCACATTTGGCCGTAAAGTACTATATTTCCGAAAAAAATTGGCAACCCTCGCCGTGTGACCTTTTCGAACCCACCGCTCAAACAACAACCACCAAACGCAGAAGCAACAAACGACACCAGACTGTGAAAATGGCACTTCAAGTAGCGGAAGGTTTTGAGAAATACCCCTTCAAGCCAGCCAGGCCTATCCAAGCAGAGGCTTCGATGAATACATCGATGCGGAAGCACGCCAAGACCGTACACCGTTAAAAAACAATCTGGTTCCACGTGTGCCAGAGCCCGTGCCCTCTATCGCCGCCGCTGAGGGCGCCAACAGCCCCCACAACTAGTTTGGAGTCCTTACTTGTCTGCGAGCCGCATCCTCGCGTTCGCCGATCTGCAGGCTGCGAGTCAAGGTACGGCCGCCAAGGTACATCGGCCTGGCGAGTCCTCGAGGACTGAGCCTCCGTTGCGGCGTCGGCTCGTAAAATTCGAGAACGGATCACGGCACGCGCGACACTCATCAGGGCTAGCTTCGGAGCTGAGGGTGGGTTCGCGAAGGGGACAAAGAGGAAGGATCCCGAGCCGCCGGCCGAGGCCGAGTGAACGATCGAGGGGGGGGGAGTGAGACTGTGGACAAAGAGGATGAATCGCGCGGGTCTAAGGCGAGCGAGCGAACGAGAGGAGAGGGAGCCGGGAGACACAGAGGTAGAAGGTGAAAAAGAGGAGAAAACGCGTTAAAGGAGCACACCCGCGGCGCGACGAGGCCGGTGCTTCTGCCGACGTCACCACTTATCGCGTAGACGAGCACCTTGCATCACTGTAGCCGCGCGTATCCACGCAGGCCCGTCACCCAGTTGTCAAGAACCGCCCGTCGCTGGCTCCCCACTTTCGTGACTTCACTTCGCCAGCCGCCTGGACACTACTGCGCTCGGGCTTCCCTGCTCCTTGCGCAAGAATTGCCACCACCACTCTCTCCCTCTCTGCAGCCAGTGGCTTCAGGTTGCCTCGACGCCGCGAGAGCCTCGGCGACCAGCGAGCCCCGTCGTCGCCCCCCCTGCAGGCATGCTGCTCGCGCGTCGACGAGGAACGGCCGCTTGCTTCCCGCTCGGCGAGCGAACACGCGCGTTCACCACGAGATCGGCATCGAATGCAGGACCAGGGGAATCCTGCGCTCCACGGGTCCTGTGGATCCCCCCCAATGCGTTCACAAACTCATCCAGAATTCGATCAACGCGACGGACCCTTCGATGCTTCCGCCAATTCCTTTCGAAGGCTCCCCCCCCCCCCCCCTCAAGGGAACCCCAGGGAAAGGACAGACGCGATTTCCGCCGTCGGAAGCGGAGAAACACCGCGAGGAAGCCACTAGGAAGCGGTGCCGCGGCCTGGTCCGACTCGCCACGGCCGAGTATCGGTTGTGGGTCGAGACTCGTATATGCGGGACCTGTACCCGCGTGGAATATAGGTCAGTGGGCCAGGGCGATCATGGCAACGCGGACATGCGCGGCGTTGCGCGCACCCGTGGCCCGCCTTTGCTGCTTGACGACTGCTGCGCGTTTACGCGTCTCGCTTATTGCATCCGTGCTAGGACCGATCTGATGGGATCTCGCGATGAGAGATCCTCGAGGCTCCCGCCGCGCCGTCACCGCTGTTATGCCTCGCTCTTCCTTGTACAGGCTTTGCAAGATTCTTTGACCTGTACGCGTGATGACTTTGGATGAGGGTGGTTTTAATGTCTAACAAGGGAAGTTACTCGAACATTCCGATTTTTTTTAAACTCTGTAGGTTTGTAGAAGACCCCGATAGAAGTATCAATTTTTTGTTTGGGCATATTTTCTGTTCTTTGAGGTGAAAACGCCCCCTAATGGTTAATGAGCGATTTCCTATTTTTCAGTATATTTTAATGACTATAGTGGATGTAAACAAATTGTTATAAAGAAAATTTAATGACGTTTTGCTGTAAAAACTATATCATCCGATTGTTTAAAATTTGTGGTGCGGAACGTTTTACTAATTACATTACTACTTTACGCTTATTAGCCTCGAACTTTCCTTGTACAAGTAGCAATAGCGGTGTTTCTACATGAGAAAATAAACCGAAAGGATGGGATAACGTTTCTCGATTTGGGGTGTCTTTTTTTAGAAATACCACACCGAGTTACAGTGATACGCAGAATTAACAGAGTGCAGCAGGGAGTATAGTATAACTGCGGACGGAATAAGTCCTTGTGCAAAAGTGAGTCGATATTGTCGGCTACCTTTTCCAGTGGAGCTTTATTTTCAAAAATATTGAGTTTGGAAATTTGTTGGATATACGTGGGTTTGCCTGAGAATCGGTTTAACGCCGATTTTTCTAAAAGAACGTAGACGCTGTAAACTGGAGAAATCATTGCCCGTAGGATGCGGCTGATATGAAAATTACTTTCGTAACAGTGTATTGAAAATCACAGTTTCAGAAGCGCGGCACGCTGAAGTTCAATGCAGTCGCGCTGCATGCTCCTCGCTTTCAGATACGTAATTGCGTATGCAATTACGCTCGTATGAAACGTAATCTCGACGGTTGGCGATCTCCGGTATCGCATACTTTCCTCTCCGCGTGCCACTCCAACGTTTCCCTTTTCCCCTTCATTTTACCTGGCATCTAATTCCGCGGCTTTCCCTTTCTCCGCAGCCGCCCCTCGACGATTGCGACCGTTTGAATGTCGCCGTGATAGGGCCCTATTATCTCCTTGCGACGCTCTTGCACGACAATATCTTCTCGTCAGAAAATTGTATTTATTTTCGCCGTTGTTTCGTGGGACACGAAAATTGCGAAGATTCTGCTTCATCAGTCCGATTGAAAATGAAGAATTAAATAATTAGTTTGATAGATTATATTAAAATTTAATTCGAGGTTTAAAAATTAATATAAATTTTGTTGAAGATGACGCAACTGTAAAAGAAGAAGACTTAATTTTTCGGGGAAGTTGATTTTGAAAGCGTAGTTGGCAGGAAAAGAACCAACTTTTGTGGAATTAGATAGCGTTAAAGGGTTAGTACAATTTAGTTTGGAAAGAGCTTAGAACCTGTATACAGCCGATTCGCAGAGATGATCTTTTTATGCCATTTCTTGGTTCTATTATTGATACTTATGTTATTCTATATGGAATTAGCAAGGATCTACCAGAGTACAGAGCGTTCCTTCATGAGAAAATTGGAATTTCCTTATTCCGACGGTTGTTCCCCCTTTATTAGCTCAGATAGCGAAAACTCCGTTGTACTAACTGATTTTAATTCTGTTCCATGCCGCGCAACGCAAGTTCCAATAAAGTAGTTTATTTTTTAATTGCCTGACCACGCTTATTGGCGAACGTCTTTTGTCGATGGCGCTGCGGTATCTAATCGCGAACGAATCGAGTCTCCGGCTGGTATCAGCTTCGATCTGTATCGGTATTTTTAATGACCGTCCAGCCGTCGACGTAATATTTTATTGTTCGCCCAAGAGATATCGCTATTTAGTCCACGCCGATTCTATATCTGCGGCTCCGCAAACGCTGGATTTTGCAATATGACGCAGAAACTTGCGGCCGTATTAAACCACGCTCTTCCCACCGACGTGAAATCGTATCCGTGCGTCTCGTAGAATTCTATTGACACGTGCTACGCCGCGACTTCAACGGAAACCGTCAAACATACATTTTTCTCATTTTCGAGGTACCTCTGCTTTATTATGTCGGGGGCATTCGCGTTGACGCACGCTCGCGCGTCAAGATCGCGTTACATTTTCAGATAATCAAGAGCAGAAAAGGCTGACCGTACGCGCGTATCAAATGTTTCGTGCCTTTCGTCATAGCGACGTTGCCGGAATCAGTTTCTTCGCTGTGCGGAGAATTTTGTTTTTGCCCCTCCGTTTTTAAACGCGTGATAAGCAATAACATTATTACAGAACATTATCGTTCCCCCGCTGTTCAGTATGTTTTCTACATGGACTGAGCTGGATTCGGTTCGTGACCGGAGCATGAGTTTTATTTGAGAAACCAACAATTTTTGTGATCATCAAGTGTAATTTGGAAGCCCTGGAATCTTCTCTTGCATGTCGATAATAATTAACATATTTGTAGACAAAGAATAAGTGAAATAAAACAACTGAAATGAATTTTGAAGGTACTTAAAAAAAATATTGATGATCTTCAAAGAACAGCCAAACTGATCTTTCTAGTCCTACTTTAATTCATATTCACTTTGTTTTATTGAATTTTAGTTAGATTTTAGAATATCCCTCACGCGCCATCAAAAGAAATTATTCATAATTTAGGTGGCTGAAAAAGGTGTGATTTTGTAGATTGTTTATCAGAAACTATAAAACTTTATTCAAAACAATTTTTACTGTTTGAAAGGTAATATTCAGCTATGTCTGTGAATTTTGGCGTTAAAAAATATTTATTAATAAAGTTATTTCCAATCTCCTACGGTGACTAGTCCTTGGACGAAAGGTTTTTCCAAATATTGAATTAAGACATAATGGCAAATGTTCAAACATAAAGTGTCGATTTTCAGCCACAATTCCCAACAAAATGCTGATTCAGCGTAACCCCTGAAATTTTGCACATAATTAGTGTCTAGAGGCAATCGAGTATAAGTGAAATTTTACCTGAAGCTTAAACCGTTTCTTTTTTGTTCTTCTTTGTGAATCGAAGTTAAAATTAAATATTTCTTTTAACATATGTGTCATCAACCTCCACGTCCAAAATTGAATACCTCATCTTACATAGTACTTTAAATATTAAAAATATCTTCCCACATAATAAACTGTCACTGCACCTTGCCTACACTTTCTTACCTATTTATGGATCTACATTGAGGTTCTAAGAAACACAAAACCTGGGAACCCGATTTCTCCTCGATATTTATTATTATCATACTAGACACCTACTATATTCTAAATTTACCTCAAGTCTGTGCTCCAAGCCTTGTGCGTTCCCTTTGTAAAAGAAACCCGCATAAAATATCGCGCGAAACCCGACCACAGCGAGCCGTTCGCCCGTCATTGTTTGTCGATCTGTGGTCCGTCCGTCGGTCGCGACAGGGAAAAATCCTAATAGCCGTAGCAGCGAGATAAAAACGATACGCGAAACCGCTCCCGTGTCGCATGGAATCACTCGACGCGATGAAATTTAAAGGACACCCGAGCCGCAGGCTCCCGGCAATCGACGATCCTTTAACGGCCATAAAATATGATTTCATAGTGTTCGGAGAATAATGACGTCAGTTCTGTCGCTGGAAACGGACGGGCAGGAATTTGATATCAGGGCTGAATTAGGTGCGACAACTTCATGCAGCTCCTCGGCTTCTGATTCAAATAAAAGGACGCCAAACTGGTTGTCGATCGGGGTTTAAAGGACGATTCCTGCCCGACGCCGTGAATCGAGAGCCACTCCGCCGAATGGAACATCATTTTCAATGGTCCTAGCAGAATTAACGATCGCAGAGGTAACTTCTTGGAACTGCTACTTTATTGTCGGTCCAATCTTTCATTTCCTTCGATGCGTACTTTTGGGGGGAAAATCTTTAATCTGTGGCCGAAATTCAATGGAGATCGGTAAAGACTGCTGTTTTGAGCAACTGGAGTGAAAGGGAGGCCTGAAGATTTTGAGGATATCAGAAAATAATGTGTTTGAAGAAGATCGAAACTTTGTTGATGAAATTTAATTGAGATAAGTGGAAGGAACGCTTCTTTAGAAATATATTGTATGGATTGGACTTATTGTTAATTTGAAACCTATAGATATATTTGAGACGCTCGTTACTTCTTTCAATAGTTTTTTCTGGACCAAGAAATTCTTCAAGGAAGTCGAATGGAAATTAGCATGTTCATTTAGCAAGTGAAACTAATTTGAGTAATTGGGGCTAAAATGGAAGATACCTTTCTCTGATTTTTTTCATTCTCCATTTCGTTCCATACACTACCCCTTTGACGTGTACTCCAAGAAAATCCCCTCGGAAAATTCAAAATCCGAGTAAACCATACAATTAATTAAAATTTGCCATGGTGCAACATTCTGTTACCTTACAGTCAATGATCTAAAAACAACACTTCACATAATTTAATTAAAAATCTTAATAGGTTTAACTCTGACAGGCATTGGCAAGATTCGTTCCATTTCAACAGCAACGAATTTGCGGCTTTTCGCATATGCGCACCGATAGGAAAGGGAAACAGAGTTATTTAAATCGATCGCGACCGAGTCCCATATTTGTCCTCTGGTTACGCCACTGGCATTTATCTACCTTCTACCTACATAAGCACCAACCTACCTACCTACCTACGTCCCCTTCCATCGAATATCGCTCGTCCCGACGGCGCTCCTCACACTCGCACTTTCGCAGGTAAACACCTGTGCTTCTTGACGATCAAGGGAGTCGGGCAGCTGACCATCGATCTCGACGATCGACCCGAAATGCGTCCACGATTTAATCGAGAGAATTTCTCCTCGCGAAAAATCCAAAATGTGGAGAAGGTGGACTAGTAACGTCGCTTTCACAATTCAGGTAGAGCAACATTTTCAAAACACTGCGGACATTTTCAGTTACCATATTTGGTTGCATTAGTGGAAATAAAGTTCTGAATTCATTCCTACAATTATTATCTCTAGCGATAATGAAACGCCCTATATAGAATAATCCCTGCTGTGCCCTCACATTTTATTCGCAAGACACCAAAAAAACAATTTCTGTATTGTATACTATATTATCCCTCCGTGGTCACACCTTATAATCACAAATTGGTCACATGGAGGTTTTGCTGCGCCACAGCGTCATTTTTGCGTTACCATTTTTGTATTTTTGAATCCATTAACTTTCGAGTGATAATTGTACATTTGTAATACTCATATAGAAATGTACATTCTGATATGCTGAAATTTGTATTTGATTTGGATTTTTTTTTAAATTCGCCAAGTTTTGGAATTTTATTACAGAAATATTGGCAAAGACATATCCTGCGGTGCGATAGGTACCTCCGTGTGACCAATATTTTCAAGAAACTCGTCACTGCCTTGGAAACGCAAGAAAAAGTAAGAAGCAACTACAATTTTGCACTTTTCAAAGTACCTAATTTGTATTGAGAAACTACCCTGGTAACTGAGACTTCCCACGGTGCAAATAAGACCACTATGAGCCTCAATAAAATCGAGCTGATCAACTGCATGAAATAAAAAGCAGAGAAAATTGCGAAGTTAGTCACTATATAATTACATGCTTAAGTACTAAAATTCAGAAGCTTGTAGAAAGTTGTGCCGAGCAGTTTGGTTTCCGAGGGGCTGAAATATCGAGGATCAGGTTCACGTTCACACGACCACTTTTCCTGGAGCAGTGGTTGTGGAATCTTTTAGTATCTAGGAGCACATGCGATTTCCTCCTGGGTCAGGCTGCACGGTCGCCTGTGTCGAACGATAATCCGCTTGTGTTTGATCGGGTCGATGAAGATCCGTGGAAGGCGATCTCGTGCATTTAAATTGGTCGAGGTCTCTCGGTTACGCTCGAGTAGTAACACACTTCCCTGGCTGGGATATGCAGTTGTAAACGTTCTACGCCACGGCCATCGACCAGAGTTCCCAGTGGCTCGGTGCATACACCTCTATATACCCTTTCTCTATCCTTTCGCCGTTCGAGCCTTCGCGAGTCGAGTTCAGGTTCACACAACACGTGCCTTCCCTTATCGCCTGCGCGCGCGAGCTTTGCACAGTGGCTACAGGCTGATCTGTATTTGGTGGTGCAGCAACGAAGGGACTGATCCCTCCTGACGTGATAAACACGAAAGTACGGAATAATGATTTTGCAAATGAAAATTTCATTCACTTCCTCTCGTTTCATTTCTCTCCAGTTTTTTCATTGAGATTCGTTAGTAGCTATAGAAATTGTTGAAATGGTAGCGATGCTCTGTATGTTGTAGAAATTGTGTGGCTTCTCTCATTACGGTTACTTGTTTCTTTAATTCCGTGTTAATTATATGAGATTTTAATTACTTTTATGCGCAAAGAACGACTTCATCTTGGAATATTCTATATAGATTCCATTACTCTGCATAATTATTCGTCCTCGAGGTCGCTTCAAAGTTCTATTAGTGCAGCAGTTTTAATGAATGATCTTCATCGAGCTTCGCCAATGTTTCTTATTAATTCTCTCATCTCCATATTTCCGATATCCATCGCGTGACTTTCCTCGAACTTTTCTCATAAAGAATAGGATTTTTAATTATAGTGATATCGAAGAGGCTCGGTGGACATTTTTAAACGCAAGATAGTCTAAACGTATTCGCGGAATCTATTACCTAAGTAGTTTCAACGTAAAATTATATTGCATAAAGCAGTATACCTTTGGACATTTTACGTGTAACTTTAATAAAGAAACGTTTAAAAAATGTCGACTCATGTAGAATGTAATGTTGTAGTAGTTATATGTAGGTGTGTTGAATTATTTATTTCAATCTACTGCTACGTGCACCCCGTTGATTTTTTATTTTCAATTTTCTCTTGGCAATTTCGTTGTGCACGAAGAAAGATCACCTACATACTTCATCAGCCATTGAAAATTATGTAATAACAGAAAAGTTTAAAATTTTTAATTCAAGGGTTAGAAGTTGCAACGAGTTTGTGTTGCAGAAGCACAGAGTGGAGCAAAGTCTGTTGAAACTTTGTTGAAGGAGCGCTAATTAAAATACAGATGTTGTTTCCCATTATCGTTGATTTTAGAGGGTACAATGGCAATGTCCATTTTTCATGACTTTGCGATTTATAACACAGTGCTGGTGGCAACTGGGACTACAGAACTGTCGATTCACAAAGGGTTATAAAGTTCAAATACCCTCGAAAGATAACATTAACGATTTGGTATAGCTACTGATTAAAAACAGGAAATATTAAGTCTGCGCTGGAACAAAATACAGAATGTCCCCAATCTTTGCCTAAGCATAAACTTCTGTCGTCAAGATAAAACAAGAAATTACATAAGAAAATTAAATTCATTGAACCTTGTTTCTTTACTTATGGACTACAGTATTAAAACTTAATTTTCTCGATAAAACTGTTTTGTGAAATTCCCAGTTTTTCGCCTTACCCTTCATATACTTTATTTCGGCAACCTCTATTTATCTATTATATATGTATTTATCTAACGCATATGGTGTAACATCCAATGCAACTACTACGGATATCAAAACTCGATTCCCTCCGAATCACTTAATACAAAATAATTTCATGCTAATAATGAAATCAATTTCAACCGCGAGCCACACAAGTATCATCCAATAGCAAATCAGTCAATCACGAAGAGACTTTGAATATTAATTCTCTGATCTCAGAAGCAATGTGTGCCTAAAATTCTGAGTTTTCACTGGAAACGACTGTGTATAATTATGCAAGTAACGGGTTGCATAAGCGTAATATCTGCTCGTCGTTCCGAACTGCGGCAAGAAGAAGCTCGAACGTTATCGTCAATTAGGTGGCTCTCATCATTTAAGCATTAACGAGACCCCGCATCCTTCTTTTTATTTCCACTACACCTTGAACGTTACTGTCGAAACACCTCTCGCGAACACCCGAGAAAGGGCCTCGTAATAATCCCCGATCGGCGTACAAGTGTACGATAATTATCAGTCATGGACCACGACTATCAGGCATAAAATTATGGCGAGCATTATTAGCATACTTTCACCGGGTGAAGCAATCGCGGGTCAAAGAGAGAATGATCGTGTGTGCACCGTACTTAATCGAAGTTGCAATTGGAAGTAGGAAGTGAAATTTCTTTGGTTAACACAGCCCCGATACGTGGAGATCGAGATTACCTCGCTTCGAGACGTCTTCCTTTGGTTTACGAGGCTTATTTACGATTTAATTATACTCGAAAACTTGAAGTAGACTTTAAAGTCCATTTTCCACGAGACAGTTTTGTGATTAACGACTAGGATCTCACTAGTAGAGTCTGACTCTCGTTTATTAAAGAAAAAAATAGGTAGAAAGAACATATAGATAATTTTCCCGAAATGGAGCCATTCCACTTTGCCGATCGAAAAAGAGGCATATTTTCATGAATTTTTTTCAAGTACTAATATACGGATATTAATGATTATTTTTGTTAAATGTTTATTATTCCTTGCTGTATAATTGTATTTCTCACAGTTCAAAAATATAATTACAAATGTGTGGATTTAAGTCGCAATGTTTATGCCACACTGCGGAAGTCCTACTCGGTGTCAAAGTGGTCCTAAAATGATAAAAATAGAATGATTGTGTCCTATAGGGGTGTACGCACAAAGTAGAGTAAGTAGATTTATTGATTTATCAACAGTAGTTACAAAATGGTGGCCTTGTAAAGAAAATGTTCTGGATTTTCTGCCGATTTTTCAAAGTTTTTTGTGGATGGAACAGAAACTATTTTTGATACCTGGATGATTCTAGTCTACTTTATGCGTACCTGCTTATTACCTCCCTAGGACACAATCATTCCATTTTTATCATTTTACGACCACTTTAAGACCGACCAGGACTTCCGCAGAGGGTCTGTGTTCTCACTGACACACAAACATTGCGCCTTAAATCCACACAGTTGTAATAATATTTAGTAAACATGAAAAATACAATTCTATACAGCAAGGAATACTAAACATTTAACCCCCAAGAAACATTAAAAACCGTACATTAATTCTCGAAAAAAAAAAATCATGAAAATAAACCTCTTCTTCCAGCCGCAAAGTAAAATGGACCCTTAAAGCCTTTTCGCGCGTGACGCCCTCGTGGCACCCGCTTCTTATCCCACAAATATCCAGTTACCAAAAGTGACTCCACTTTAAAGCAGATGAAAAACTAGAAGAGAATTGTATGACTAAACCCACCACACCTGAGCCAGAAAATCGTCACGCGTGGAAAGGCCCTTACGCTGACCCAATCTCAGAAACAGCCTATTCTCGTCCCAGAAACCATTCCAGCTCCGTCGCAGTCGGCGTTTCTTAATCGCCAATTAATTTCCCGCGAAAAAGTGGAGCGCGTTAAAAATCGAGCCGCGGCCACTTAACGAGAGTAAAAAGTGAAAGGTTAAAAGTAACGCCGCAGCCGCGTAGGGGAAGGAGAGGTGTCGTTAAACGCATTTCCTGCGAAATCGAGTTAGGCTGAGCGGAGGGCGAGCCTCTTCAATTTTGAAAGTGAACACAGCCGGGGCGAGTGAAAGCCGTCGAATGTCCCAGCAGTGAACGTGACACGCTGGCCAAATTCATGCCTAAGCCTGGAAGTGTTTCAGGGACGCGTGCATGCGTGCGCAGCTCTCGGCTCCCTCCGTGTACGACTCCGCGCGCCTTCGAAACCTTCGCACGCGAGCCTTCCTCCGTCTCCTTTCCCTTTCCTGCGATGGCCCTTTTATGGATTCAGGTCGCGCGCCCTTTTGCATCCGAAAGCTCCGGCGATAAATCGATCCGCGGTTATGCAACGGCCACGGAAAACTTTCCTGGACGTCGGCGTCGCCGTGGTTGAAGTTCGACGTTATTCGCGGGGGTCATTTTATACGAATGATGATGAGTTCGCGCGAGCTGCGCGACGCCTGCTTCCTCCGCTCCTCTGCCTTCTTATCCTTCGCTTTCTCTTTCTGATTTCGTGAAGCATTATGTCAATTTTTCATGAACATTCAACACGCATTATAACTCGACGATAGCTGGCAAAAGTCCTTATTTTGGTCTTTGATTATAGTGTGAGTTTGAAAGAAATTAATATTATTGTATATTTAGCTGCCGGCAGAACTGAATGGAGATTAATTTTTATTACTTTCCAAGATTAAGTAGTTGAAAAGATTGCGGTAAACACTAGTGGAAATACTGCCTAGAAAACACTGAATGCTAACATGGATCGCTTTATTATCGGCTAAATAAAATAAGTAATCTACACTTTTGTACTACTTTTTAGATGATTTTTTTACGAAGAACTTTTTCTTTGTAATATATGTGTAGGTGATCTGAGGCGTTGAGAACAAAAACGGACCAATCTGCATTTTTGCGAAATTGAATTTATAGCACTAATGTATTCCAATAGGCTACACTAATCATATAAAATAGAAAGAATTAATTTCTTTCAATTTAAAACCATTTGGATTAACAAAATCACTCGTTGCATTGACATTTTGTGGTGACATCTATGTGCAATTCTTATTCAAATTAAATAGAAAATGAAGCACTTCGAATAGAAAGTATCAGGAGCTAAAACTGCTGTCTGTTGAAACACTATTTTTTAGATCGCCTCTCCATTTACCGAGTAGAGTACTATGGTTAGTCCGTTGATGTTCTCAATGCCTCGTATAACGTGACACGTAAAACGAATTGAGTTGTCTACGAAAGCGCAAAGATATCTGATCCAACTCATTTATTTTTTGTAATCCCGTCGCCCTTGTTTCGAAACATGCTCTCCATTTCCCCAAAGGAATGGCAATCGCTAACCCAAGGGATATTTTAACGACCCTCTTTATTACCATGCTGATCATGTCTATTAAACCCAAGGCACGAGTGCAATTTGTATAAATTTCAAACTCGATCAGTCCCTACTTGCGTACCGTCAGAAACGATTATGAAAGCCGTCAGTTAGAAAATCGTAACCAAACAAAGCCAGCACTACCTCCACGAGGCCAGAATTTAATTTCCCGCTGAAAAAGCATTATCACTCAAGCTGAGAATGGGTACTTCTTACCGAGATACAGCGCTTTCACCAAAAAAGGATCCTGCATTAACATAGAGGAGTACGCGTAAGAGCAATTTATGCGCTCTTATCGCCGCGGTCCAGGAGGCAGTCGCGCTTGTGTAGCGAGCGTCGTTTCATGGATGAACGGCACCCATAGAGATCACGACGCCCTCCAAGAAAGACATTTAATTGAGAGTCAATGTAGCGTGAGTAACGCGCGCCTTCGACCGCGGATGTAAATTAAGGGGCTAGAAAGACCTGCGTCAAAGGACACGGGCGGCTTCACCTTTCACGGATTTATCTCTCGGTTCAGAAATTGCATTCGCTCTCAGGGCATATAAATTCGCGGAGCGTGGAGAACTGTATCATTTTATAAAACAATCGACGTCGATCGATGCTGTTGGATCACCGTTAATTGTAGCTAATAGTTATTCCTGATATGTTCTACCTAAGTACTACTTATTCCTCGGGTATACTATTTAACACCACGCTCACTTTCCACTTCGAAGACTAAAGTCCAATACTTCCTCGTCTAGTAATTACGGGTTAATGACACTTTTCCCAATAAGTATCTTATGTAAATCGGCGATCGAATTTCAGAGAAGGTTCGGGGAAGGCTTAGTACCGATTTAAACAAGATTCTTGTACCCAGATTCTTGATTGGACGCATGAGAATCATAGGTTTATTTAGCAATTTTTATCTTCTAAATAATGAACTCAATAGAAAATCTGATTAATGGCATTTGTTGTCTACTAGGAAAAACTATTTATAAAGTTATTGCTTTGACTTAATATTACAAAGAGAACAGTAAGTAAATATTATATTTTTCACACAATAGTAGTAGTTATTCTATAGCAAAAATATTAATATTTAATATTTGATATTTGATATTTGATATTTGATATTTGATATTTGATATTTGATATTTGATATTTGATATTTGATATTTTTGTTTAGGTAGGTATGCAATAAATCCTTCATTTCTTATCGGATTTGCATCAAACGTGCATTAAACGACGTAGAAGTTTTTTTTACATATATTACACGTCATAACGCAAAAACCGTCAAAAATTGAGTTGCACTCCTTCTTGGTGCAAGGTTCTGAATTGTTCATTTTGCAAAGAAATGAACACTAATGATGTTGCCATCAAGGTCAAGGTACTCATTATAGTATAGTAATACATTTTAGGGTACTATTGTGTTACGATCGTGAATATCACTTTTTCTCGCGCCCCTTTCTGTTTGCAAAGCTCGTTGCAGGAAAAGTGAATCGCGCGTGACGCGGCACGTGTCCCTCCACGTTTTCCTGTTCTCCATTTCCTACAAGTGAAAAGCGACGAAGGAGCGAGATCGTCGAGCAAAAAAAGCCTGGTTACGTTCACGATTGTCGCGTTTCTGGATGATACAATGGAACCGAGGGATATAAGGATTCTGTATTATTTTTTATGAAGCGCCAACGTTAGTACTTTCCCGTAGGGAAAAAGGAACAAAGGAAATTAAAGTTCGAAGAAAGGAGCTTGGTGACATTTGCAACTGTTATGTACGTTCCTCGGAATTATTCGATGAAAATCGAGGAAAGGAAAATCCGATGAGTGGAAACATGGAATTTTCGATAAAATGGAAATAATCGAATTTTTCCGGGCAGAAAAGCATCGAAAACCCTAAAATTTCTTAGTGTCAAGGCAAAAAATTTTAGAATTCAATCGGTGTAAATTCAGTATTTAAACTCATTTTTCATTAAGCAATATTTCTACAGTTGCAAATAAAAGGGAGAACAGTTTTGATTTCAGCAGTTCGTACATTCCACGCGTGACTCACCGTTTCTGTTAGAAGTGTAGCTGGACTTGGAAAACCGGTCTCGCATTCTTTAATTGCAAACCAAGTGTCACGCGTTTCGACGTGTAAAACTTCAGAATACTTTACGCACGAGGAGAGATAATACAATATTTATAGCTACTTTCAATGTCTCACGTTCGTAGTACTATGCAGACTCTGAATTATCGGACTCAAAAATTCCAGAGTTCTTCTAAGGCTCGAGCTCCAGGAACATTGAGTCAACAGTTTTCACTACAAAAATTAATATAATTTATATGAATTTTAATGGAAAATTAAGTAATTTGATACATTATATTAAAGTTTAATTGAAGGATTGTAAAATTGATATAATTTATGTGGATTTCAATGGAAATTTAAAGTTTAATTTTTATAATTTTAATATTTAATATTATGAATTTTGTGTTACTAGAGTATAAATATAATTGATAATACATATTGTACATATACACATATACATATAGTCTAAATTTTATATATATATATACATATACATATACACACACATATATATATAGTCTAAATTATATATATATTGAGTGTATATACACAATAAATATTGTATATTCTATTAATTATATATATTTGGAGATAAATAATCAGTAAGCTTTTAAATTTATTATTCTTAATATCATTATTTATAAATAAATACATAGAGCCGGTGAGAAAAACAATAATCAATTCAAGATCGAAGCTGCACAACCATTCACTTTTCTCAACCGAAAGTAGCGAAGTTACTTCTTATTCTTCCTCATGCAAGAAATTCCAAAGATAAAATGACAGAACTATAAATTAAAACACAAATTTGAAGCTCAAACGCAACGTCTGCAGATTTTTTACTGCCTTCTCGCTACGTGTTCCTCACAAATCAAACCACGAATTCAAAGCTCGACCGCAACGTCTGTGCTTCATCCACTGTCTCCTCATCAACCACTGTTCCAATCGTAAATCGTAGCACAACTTCCAAGACCAACCACAATACAATTTGATTTGCTGGCATTTCTCTACACGCGACTCCACTTCGGAAACCATCGACTCTATTTCAGGGACAAAGATCGAAGAATACAGAACACGGGATCATCCCTCGAAACCACCCACCCGTAGGCGAAATCTTGAGGACCGAGATAAATGGTGGCCAGCTTGTCCAACGTTGGAAATTGAACACGAAAGTCGTTGGTTGAAATCGAATTTCAATCGCCTATCGACAAACCATCACGGGGGACATTCGGTGTAATAAAATTATTCTATTTCGTAGAGGAAATATAATGTGGTTTCTTCCACCAGTTTGAGCAAAAGGACAATATATTTCAGTTGACTGCAAGTGGTTCGGGAAGTGTTTTCTGGGGGTCGCCACGTTTTTATTTTCACAAAAAAACAAGTTACAAATAATTCTCATCCCTACTAATTTATAAAAGTGAAACGTTGCCTGTTTGTCCTTCTTTCACGCCTAAATACCAGAAAGGATTTCAATGAAATTTTGAATACACATGACATACGTCCTAAATCAGATTATAGGCTACAATAACCATTGAATATATTGAGTTTTATAATATTCATACAGGAACAGGATGTAGAGTAACGTGAAAACATCATAAATAATTCCGGGATTAAACCGGTCAACGGGACAGCTAGTTTAATATGAATTCTATAATTCTTTAATAATATAATAATATTCTCACTTCTATTTAAAAATATAAATTCATAATATAAGTTCCGAAATATCTATTTTGTATAATGTGTGTTCTGTACCTTATTAAAATTTACCTTCCCTTATATGGGACGTGTCCGCAGGTTATTTGAATATTATAAAGAGGGGTCGCGACTCAAAAAAGGTTGGGAAACACTGTCCTAAATCGAACATGTTGCTGTAAGGGCCCTTTTATATGAACCAGTTTAGCGGTTGGCGACTGGTATTCAAATTATCAGTCACTTTGTTCACGAAAAGCTGTCGCGTTCAGTCGAACACATTATGTCTGTAATCTTATTCTCCGTAATTAAAATTATGGGGCAGGTTAAGTCAATCTAGGCATCAAGAAGCAAAAGAGAGGTAGTGGATTTTATATACAGTTATTTTTCGTAATTTATGTGACCAAATCCGTGAGTCAGTTATATTCACACATTTTCTACATTTTTCTATCGCTATTAAACCAGAGGTATTTTTGCAAGTGAATATTTATGGAATGCCAATCGTCATCCACGAGAATGTCACGTGTGAAAGGGCTTTAAGGGGACAGAGGCATTTGCATTGAGAATAAAATGAGTTATTCGGATTTTTTTTATAGAGAATTCAATACAATCAAATGAATGCTGGTTTTACATACATCTGATATATACGATGAAGAAATTGCATACATTTCTTTCAACTTAAAATAACACTTTCTCTTTATGTCTCTTCATTCATTTGCTTGAATTGCTGTCACTGTAAACACAGAACCACTGAACAGAAATAAACAAAAACGGAACGGAATTTTAATTACCTACTATTAAATGAAGCTCTCTGCGCAATAGTGGTAGCCTAACCCAGAATTTTCGGTAGATTGATATTTCAGCCTAAACCAACTCTTGCACAGCAAAATTTTAATTCTATAAGGCTTGAGCAATCTTTAAAAAAAACATCTACAAAATACCAGCGCAGAAAGGTGTTTTTGCATTGAGCATTTTGCTGGTTTACATCGCGTAATACCAATTTTCCAATATTCATACATTTACAATTATTTACTAATAATACACACCTTAGGAATTACATTTTTTAAAAAGTCATACCTATGTACCTAAAAATAGAAACTAAAGCTACGACCTTATGTAGGTTTAAATAAAATAAACAACATTTTTGGAAATAGTATTGCTTTTTGCAAGAGACTTGGACAAAGAGTATTCAAAAATGCATTCCTTTATGCTTAATTGATACATGTTTGTTTATTATGATTTTTGTCATATTAATAGTAATTAAAATTCCGTTCCGTTTTTTGTTTCCGTCCAGCGGTTCTGGTTTTACAGATCAGCAATTTAAACAAATAAATGAAGAGACGTCCCACACCGATGCCAGTAGGTACCTACGTGTTATTTTGACTGAAAAAAGATGTGTTTTTATTACAGAAAATCTGAAAAATACTCATTTTATTCCCAATCGAAATGACCGATTAAGACCCCGTTTCTATCATACATAATTTCTATCACTGACTTGGTACAGAATAATACCTCCGCACCGGTATTAACTTCTCGACGCGATAAAGCTAAACAATAATCCTCCCGATACACCTTAGATGGCCAGTAAAATTTAAAGCACAGTCTAAAAACTTGCGAATGAGTTCCGAAGAAGCCGTGGTCTTCCCGCATGCCGAAGCAACACGACCGGAATCCATAGAAGCTTCGCTTCCACAGAAACGACATAAAAATTCTAAGTCCTCCCAAGTCCCCAAGAATTTACCAATCTTTAAATACCAATTGATCGATGACAAGGCCCCCAAGATCTGGACATCACGGGGGCCCCGTCGACTGGCGACGTCGCCGAGGCGACACATCGCCCGAGAAATCCAACACGTGTGGCGAGGGACTCGCGAAGAAGAGGGAGGAGGGATCAGGGAAATGATATTTAATACGCGGATTGGCCAGGCGAGATGCTAATGGTAAACACGTAATCCTGAGGACATGGTGGCGTGGCTAGAGAGGAACGGCGTTGCCATGAGGACGAACACGACGCCACGCCGTGGCGTTCTGTTGCCATGATGACGTAACTTTGCCTCTTTGCGTCACGCTGCTCGGGGATAACGAGAGGGTGTAGGTGGTAGCACGAGGGAGTGGTTTAGGCGTGCTGAACAGCAACGGCGCGCTTCTAGGGCAGGGATGCGTTACGTAATGAACATCAAGATTCCCCGTCTATCGATCTGTTCGCCTTTCGCGCGACGCACGGGGCGAAGAAAGCGCGACACTCGCGCGTATCGCGACGCCCGACACCCTCCGCGCGGTCAAGTGAAACTGGAGAAGCTCGAAGGAACGCGACCGAGGTCTTTCAAAAGCTGACAGTTCGGGTTTGCGCTGCTTCGATGCGAGTTGTTGTTAGCGTCTTAGTTACTCCGACTGAACATACACCACCGCTTAAAAGTAGTTGATTACTTGTTTTTGGTACGATTGATAAAAGAGAAAATACTTGTGGTCGTTTCAATCTATTTTATTATTTTAAACGTGGTCATCGAACTGCAATTCGTTTATAATTATTATTAGTCATTCCTCTCCCTGAGATATAACTGTTGATCTTGGTGGTTCAAACGGTTTCTTGGCAACAACATTGCCAATTTGAAATCTAACATTACCAACGTTCAATTATAATTAAACAATTCTGAAGCAAAAAATTTAATATAAGTTACTAGGACCTGAACAGTTGCAACGGATAACGATAATAGCCTTATTTCTGAATTACAGTGGCAGAGCTGAACATTATGTACTAATTGTAAGAAAAAAGATGTAGCAGTTTGCTAAGGACAAGCAATAATCGACTACGTTACGGTTTATTCTATTTTCCTCTTTACCCAACGGAGGTACATATAGCAAGTGATCAAATACTTTTGAGCTTTAATGTACTTGCAACCGGCGATGGGCCTCAAGGTCCCATATGAGGAAAACTCGATTCGCTCCGAACATATGAGGGAAACTTGATTCGTTTCGAGCGTTATTTGAATCCTAGAAGTTTGATACATCCCGACGGGTCTTGAAACTGTGATAAGTCTCTCGTTGATAAGAAGCTGGCGGTACGCACAGATTATACAATAGATATGCAATAACAAGAAACGTACCCCCTTCTTGATTACAACAGACGAAGAACAATTTCATTTTCTTTATTTAAATTGCAAACATAGAAGCCCTGTATTTTTTAATAAAAACTTGAAGTCAACAAAATGATAACAACCCCCCCTCCCCAATTTCACCTGGACTGCATAATATTTAAATTTTACCAAAATCCCAGATGTCCCGTGCCGGAAATGATCGATTTGCCGTGGAATGATCCTAGTAGTTTCAATAATAGTGTTTCCAGAATAGAAGCGAGATCCGTGGTTAGAGGAGAATTGCCTCCCATGCGAGACAGCAAGTATAGCTAATAAAGACCTAGTCCCGATGCACCGGGGATCAACAGGAGAACGAAGTAATTACCTCGGATGAAGATCTCAAGCGCGAGCTCGATCGGAAGGACGAGGGGGCAATGAACAAACGAAGGGATAGCAAGGATATTCGTGTGCGAAGAGGGGGAGGCAGCACTTAACTTAACTGCCACAGTAATTGTTGGACGACTTAACGAGGCGTCGGGACACGAGCACGCACTCGTCTGTATCAATATTTGCGTAGGTGGAAGCATCCACCGCTGAGAGCTGATCGCTCCTGAAGACGGCATTGTTTGCGACCGTGAAAAACCAACTGGCAACGGGGCACGCGAACTCAGGGTCACCGATTTTCTCCAAATTTTGCATACGTTTAACGCACAACGTGTGCGATAATGCGTTTAAATGCATGTGGCGCTGTACCTAAAATTTCGCGGGGAAGTGGTGTTCAAAGTTCTGTCCTTTCCGAAGCATCGATATGTGTCCATGCGCAAGAACATTCGAAATTCGAATAAAACTGCAATTGTGGCGTGCCCAACTGTAATCTGTGAAGTTTGTAAGTAATTTCCTTATTTAGAAGTGTATATACGGATTTTCTCGGTTTTAATTATCTCTGCGATTAGTTCAGACCGAAATAGAGTTCGGTCTTACGTATAGATTCATGTATAGGGTTTGGGAAAGACAGTACTGTGGATTCGAGGTTCTTGGAAAATTTCGAGTCCGAGGAACCATCGAAATGAAGTAGTTTCGAAGAAAATATAGTTGCTAGAATACGGAGATTTCCTCGAGTCGGTGTTAACGCAGAGATGAGCGAGGATTTTTTAGAGTGACTCAAGGATATAAGGCGATACGAGAGGCTTTCTTTCGGTGCACGAGGATTCAAGGTTTCGATCGTTTCCCGTGGCACGCATTGCTCTTTAAATCCCGTTACGAAGAAGACATTACGGGGGACCGCGCGCAAGAATGCAGAAATACTTTCTCTCCTGGACCCACTTTGGACCAATGAAAGAAACGACGGGGCCCGGGAGGAGTTACGAGCGAGTTCCTCGTCGATTCAAGATTCGACGCTACGTTTCGGGCGAGAGGTTTTACGCTCTAGAATTTATATGAAGGTGGATGTATGCGAATACCTTTCTTATACAGAGTACCACAGCGATGTCATAAGATTCGATGAAACAGAAGGCATTTCGATGTGAAGGGGCCCGTGTGGAAAAATGTGGGGGGTTTATTAAAGTTTAAGGAAGACTATACCGGGGGTGATACACTATACTTAAGATCGCGCGTTTGCTTCATAAACTTCGGTCAAGAAAAGGGTTGAGCTTTTAAAAACTTTTTCAATTTCCCGGAAATGAAATAGAAATTATAAACTGTACTTCCGAAATTGATATAATGAAGTCTCGATGATCTCAGTTATGCCTAATGTGAATTCTGCTAGAAATAAATTCTGCCGCAAACGAATTTCAGCACAACCGAATTTTACCGCAACCGAATTCTCGTACAGCCGAATTCTGTTTAAACCGAGCTCCGCTAAAATCAGATGTTGCTGAAATCGAATTCAGCTCAATCTCAATTTCACTTAAACCTAAACTCTGGTTAAACTTAAACGTCCACTTAATTTCAGATCTACACGTTATTGTTTTCCGAATCGTTTGCTCTCACCTCGACTTCTCAAGCATCGAATGTATAAGTTCTGCTTAATCTGAGTTCCCGATAATTCGAGTCGGTTGCAGTACCGCTTACCTCGGAATTATCAAGCTTCTCCCGCTCTTCGAGGAACATAGCGCGGAAGATTCGCCATGTACCGGGTGTTTACGTTTCTCACTTGGAGCGCTACGGCCGCCATGCGAGTCGAGTTATTCGCCAGCGATGAATTCGCCGTGCACCGAGACAATTGAAACCGAGAACGAAACGAAGATGGAAAGAAAGAAGACGCATGAAAGTAGCTCGGGCCCACTAATGAGCATAACCACGGTAAAAGCGGCAAGTGGCACTCGCTGCAACTCGCGCGCTGGTCGCGTTCGCAACAGTTACGGAATAATTAGGAATGCAGGCTGCGCCATGCTGCTCACACGCGCACAAGTTCCTCTGATCTTCTATAATTACCGCAGCCAGCCACTCGTGGATCGATAATTCGACGTTCGAGCGGCCGCTCGAACTTTTGCTGTTCGAGGCTGTTCGCCTAAATCCGTATCGAGGAACCCTGTCAGGTAATAAGAGATTTCACTTTCGAAAGAAGTCAAGTCAACGCATTCGTCTTCTCCAAGAATCATGTAATGGAGGATGGATTCACCGATCTGGATGATATGTGAATATTAGCATTGAAAGATGTAGTTTGCTTCGTTAGAATACTTGTTTTGTTTTGTGAAGGCTGAGGATGAATATGTAGAGTTGTTGTTTTAATTATGATCGTTAAGAACACTTTCTCCTCCTGTTCATATTATTTAACCGTAAAGACGTGTGCTTTCAAGCAAAAATTTGTGAAGGAACTTTTGAAAGTTGGTTGAGAAAGGTATCAATATAAAATATAGAAGAAACTGCTGTAACGACAGAAATTATAGCAATAATTTTGAATTTCTACTCCCACTTTTGGACCTTAGTCGAAATATTACTTCCCTAAACTAAGTGTTCAACATTGAAAAGTAAAATTAGGATGTCAATTATAGTCACTGAAACTACCTCTTTATCACTTACACGAGCACCTATCACACGCCCCAAATCCTAAAAATAGAAATTTATAAAATCCTCCTTCGACTTAATCAACCTGTGTTTTAATAACAAAGTCTTGAAATGAACATTTATCGAGTCCCATAGTATCACAAGTGTCAATCAAAGCCAAACGAACAAAAATGCTCGCGATCCGTTCGAACCCATCATTACGCTCCACCAAACAATACCCAACTGTAAGTATTCATACTACCTCCGAAAGAAACTACTACGGGGAATAGTTTTCCTCGTCAAGACCTGGAAGGTTTTCGAAGTCAATTCTTTCTTCGACCCCCCAGGATGGAGGAAAATCGACACCGACGCTGATACGCGTTTGACGAGCAGGCGAAGAGCACGGATCGATACTGGAGGAACTCGCGCGTTCGAAGAGGGGCGCATTCCCTCCTCGTCGCTGGCAACGAGGCCCTTGGTCACGGGGGCTCGGCAGAGCAGGAGAAGGCTGCTCTACTAGCCACGGAAGAAGAAGAGGGTGAAGCAGGCCGCGGAGAAGAAAGAAACTGGGGAGGAGGAGGGAAAAAAGGAGCCGACCAAGGAAGAGAGGCGCTGTGGCGAAGAGAACGATGGCCGTGCCACCAGTTCCTCGAACGACGTCCTCTTCTGACCGCGTTAAAATTAAAATCCGGTCGGCCGTGGAGCGATTTCGCGGAGCAAGTCGAGCTGACTGGCCAGAGGTTCTCCTGGATTCTCAAAAGGATCCATCTTGGTAGCGATGGCGTAAGATGTGGTGGCCCGCAACCGTTCTAGAATTTTTTGACGGTGGCTCACTTCGACACTGGGCTTAGATATTATTTCTATCCTATTTTCCTCCGGGGCTTCTGTTTAATGAAACTCAGACGAATTGGAGGAACAATGAGAATGCAGATATGTAGTGGATTTAGGATTACTGTAAATTTTTATGTTTAGAAATAACTTAATTTTATTTTTAATTACTCCTGGCACAACCATTTAACAAGTACTTCTTGTTTTTCAAATCCAAACACGCGAGAACACGAACTTGTCAGCAGAATTAAAATTGGTAAAATCTTCTTAAAATAATTCTTTTTTATTAAAAAATTTGATTTTCCCTATTTGTTCATACCAATACCCCTAACGTGAAAAATCATTCATTTGCAACATAAGTGCCGAACATTGACTCTCGCCATGTACTATAATCAACTTACATTCTGTCAACTGATTTCTTATCGGGAGCAATTCCGCGACCTTTTGCATCAATTATGAATCAACACACTGAACGGAGACACCACGATCCCCCTCCGGGTGTTGGCCACCGGCGATACATCAGCGTGGAATCACGCTTTTAATTGGAACTGCGCAACAATTACTAATAATGGCTCCTTATTACCTCTCTTTCGCTTAATAAGGCAATGTGGTACTCGCATCGCTAACGAGCCAGTCTCGTAGACAACGCCAGTGTTATGCAAATCTGTTCATTGTTTCTCTTCATTACCCTAGCCGATTGCACGGTGGAAATGTAAATATCGATGCGGAAAAAGAAAAATTGCGAAAGTTCGCCGCACGACGAATTATTCATCCATAGAATCAAAACAATCGTTTGCATGCCGCAGCTGCCCCGATATTATCATAATGAGTTCACGTTGAAAAGTGTTTTTAAATATTTTGCGTTTTCCTTTCGGAGGATAAAAGCATCAGCTGATGTAGGAAAATAATTACAAACATACTTTATGCATTTAAACAATGTACTAGGCACAAAGGGCGTTAAGGCCCCAAAATCCCGATTTATCGATTGCAAAATTTCGACCCTAGTAAAAACTGTGTCTGTCTCGGAAAGAATTTAAATCGACTACTGAGGAGGAAGAAATAATTCGTCAGTTGAAAATCTGTTCACTTTGAGACTTCATAATCACACTGTTGCAAAAAGAGGGAATATATTTATTCTGGGCCGGCCTCCTCTAAACAGGGGCCCGGGTTCAAGACATATTTTAGGGCCTCACACAATTTCTCAACGGTAAAAAATCCTAGCATCTTTTCACAGTACGAAATCACGAAAAAAGAAGAAGAATAACCATAATGTAGAAAATAAGATAAAACAGTAAAAGAAATAAACAAATAAACATTGACATACTTAAATATATGAATTTTTTATTACCATATCATTAATAATATTAGACATTATTTTCTAATGTCTTCTTTTTTTTAATTTTAATCAAATAAAAAATTCGTTCCCATTTTTTATTTTCTCTTTCATTCAATTTTCCTTTTTCTGGGATCTCTGTACACACAGACAGGGGCCCGGGTACCTTGCACTCGCTGCACCCCTCCTGTGACCGGACCTGTATTTATTTGCATATTGTATATAGCATTTGCTGTGACTGGGGCGAGTTAATTCGACTCGAATCGTTTTGAAATACACAAAGAAGGTTTCTGGACGAGAAACAATCCAGTTGACAGGTTCAAGTTATGAAGACATATGTAGCATAACTTAAACGTTCGTAATACCCATAAATAGGACAAACTACCTCCATTCGTTCTACCACTCGGGTCTACCGAATCTACCAAGTCTATCCCTTCTGCGTCAAGCCTTTTTCCCCTTCGCCAAGACCGACCATAGCAGGAAATACGATCCCCCCTGATCCCCCCCCCCCCCCCGAAGTGGTTAAGGTTGCAATAATTACGTCGCATTTCCAGCGGCTGCGATTTACCTACGTACTCTTCCCAACTACATACCTATCCAAGCACGAAGAACAGTTTCTTTTCGCTGCTAAATTTGCGAACTGCGAATTTTCTTTATCAAGGCCGCGTGTATTGCGTTTCGTTACAAAGGCAACTCGCTAATTTCGTTTGCATCGAAAGCAACGAGGAACAGGGGCTATCGTTTGTGTCGCCAGCGAAGCGGAGCCTCGCGGGTTCGGCGAAAGTCACAAAAACGTGCCCCCTTGAAAGAACAGAGGACACGAGTTACTAAGATCGTTTCTGTGTCGCGAACCTTTTCGTTCAACGCTGGCGAAATGTACACAGCGTGGCTTGTGAATATTGTCGATATTTCAATGAAGGATTTACTTATACCCAAAAATGGTAAAGTAAAATTGAGGACGATGCGGCAAGAGGCGTGCAGCTCGATCTTTACCAACTTCCAGTAAATTAGAAAAAGCTGTTTATAACATTATTGCTTTGACTTCGCATTGAAAAAAGAACACTAAGTGAAGAATATATATTTTCACACAATAAGTAGTAGTTGAATTGATAAGATTTTATTTCTTTTTTTGGCGAAAAAATATTTTATAATAAAAATATTTGATATTTTTATTTATTTGCAATAAATCGCTCATTTATTATTGGATTTACATCAAACTACGTATTTTACACGTCACAAATCAAAACTGTCAAAAATGAAGCTGCACCCCTTTTGCTGCAAGATCCTCAATTTTGGTATTCGTGTAGTTAGTTTGTGCCGTAATTACTGCGTTATAAGGTAAAAAAGGAAACGAGTAAAAATATCAATGTTCTCGATAATCGATATCACATGTGCAAATATTTGAATGAGTCAATAAAATATGGGGGCATCTGTCTTATACATCGTGCCCTTGGGCCAAATAAAGTGGAAATTAAGATATGTAGATGAAACTAAAAAACAACAATTGAGGAACATTCGTCATTCTGTTTCAAGAGCATGGTGTTTCTGTCATTTCTCTTCTTTCTGTCATAAATGGGTCTTACCCGTTCATTGTAAATAAATAAACACCGAAGAAACACAAAAATTTGCCTTAATTAATCCTGTCATCTGCCGATCTCCTTAAGGGAAGAGGTCACTGAAATTTGGAAATCCGAAAATATTTGAGACATGCGAAATTCCTTTTAAGGGAAGGAAGTAGGTTTGAAGTAAAGGCCTTATGCCAGTGGGAACACAGTTTTAATCACTGGTTGTCATAGAATTTACATTACGTTACAAAAATCAAGCATAACTTCAAAAATCTTCTTGCGCAAAGTGTGTGATGCCACAGCCTCCAGGATTTACAGCGAAGAAGGGTCCATAGTGAAGTAAAAAATTGTGTATCGAGAAGTTTCTACGTCTCATACTTTTTAAGCTAAAAATGATTGAATTTATTAAATGGCAAAAATGCAAAATTTCATCAAAATTTTGAGGAAAAGCAAGCGCAGCGCAAAGAGTTTTGCAGATTTCTTCATGCCGATACACAATCTTTTTGGTTTCATGTCACTCTTGAAGCACGCCAAGCTGTAAGAGAATCGGACCAACAGTTTTGCGCAAGGAACATTAGATATATTAAAAAAGTAAGATTTGAGATAAATGCATTTTAAATCTAAAGAGTAAATTCCAGACTACTTCCCTTTTTGTATAGTCTAAAATCCATCTGGTTGATACACATTCTCATCAATCTTGCGTCTTTTCCTATCAGCAGCAATTTTCTTTGTGTTTTGTTTCTTCTTAAAGCGCTTTCTTGTAGTGGATTGCTGTTGTGAACTGCAGGTTTCTTTTCTGTTGTCTCTGTCTCTAGCTATACTTATAGCTGTTTCAGATACAACTTTCCCAGCTGTTTGTTTCCTCACTGTCAATGAGCGTACACAACCCATATTAAATTCTGAAACAACGCATGCCACAGGTACTTCAAGTCTTGCCTGCGATACAAATGTTGTCTTCGGGCAGGATCTCCACACTTTTGAATGGAGAGATTAATTTGCATTTTCAGTGCCTCCCTTACAGCACCTTGCCATCAAATTTTCATTTGACAGTCTTTCGTATCGGGTTTTCACTTTGGTGGCCACATCTTCAGACAGCTTGAGTGACATGTGTGTGTGGCTCATTGGTTTTAGTCTAATACTTTTTGCTCAATTGTAAAAGTACCACGATTGCTTGCCCTTAGTACATCTGGCATGGTTAGGTTTGCTGTCTATAGAGCTACAGTGATCTAAAATAGCCATCACAGCATATTCCATGGCCTTTACATTTGGCATATTTTTTACAATAGCATTTTTGTAACATTAGAAATAACTTTTGCAACCCGACAGAAAATATCAAATTGATAAAATATACATGTTTTCTACAAATCGCTCTATAACCTATAATAATAGCATGCTTCATTCTACTCCTACTCTTGCGATATTTTCTTCTAATGAGGTCCATTTCACTCGTTTTATATAAGCTAAGTTCACTGCACCGTAAAATCTCACTCTGTATTTTCACGTAAACCGAAGTTTTGAAAGATTTAAAAAAATATAGTGTCTAGCGCCCGAAGAGACTGACCTCTGTCGGCAACCACTGACCCTTTTGGGCCCGCTTAGAGAGTTACCTATTGTACATGGCGGAGTTACATATTGGCCGCGTTACAGATAGCCGAGAGATACGCAACCTGACCACGACCTCCGTCACATACTGTACTTTGTAAGAAAGCGTTCGTAGTTTAGTAGGCGCAGTCGAATGCGTTTTAGAATCATGGAACGCATTTTGGCCATTGAAGAAAATAAACAATGTCAAGTCCATGCAGTTAATTTGGATTTCCCAAAACACTAGCCAGCGATTGAACATACTCGAAGAGCTAAATAATAGAGAAATATACCGAAAAACCAAGGTTTTGGTTTTCGGCTCTTTCGCAACGTTTTGGAGAAATAGGTTTTTCTGGTAGAAAGACAACACTATGTGTCAAACCATGTTGTGTACGGTTGAACAAGGGTTCAAACTTGCCAAAAATGCAAAAAAAAAAAAATCTTAGAAATGGTCGAAAATCGCGATTTTTTCAGTGTCCTCTTCCCTTAAGTAACGAAACCGAGCGACGATGTTAACGAGAACATATTGCGTTCCAATCGTTTCTCGAATCTCTTCGTTACCAGGATTCATCATTGCAATTAACGTAGCGCGAATTCGAATTAAGATAAAATTAGGTTAGCCCTTTTCCGTCATTACATTACATCGACAACTTCGTTGAATTAACGAACAGGGTCGAATGAGTGTCTCCAACCATCGAAGCCCTCCTCTCTGACAATTCTCTCATTCCCCGATTTCTCTGCAATTCCACTAATTTACCTTCGATCTGAATACATCGAATAATAAAAAAAAAATCAAATTTGCACGTAAGCAAACAAAATTGTGCAAACTAGTGGAGGTATAATTACTGGACATTACTTTCATTAGCATGACAGTGCTAAATTCTTAATCGCAATTCTTCCTTCTCATAATTACATGATAGCAAATAGAAAACTACGAGATGCCAAATAACTCTTTGCGCACAGCTTATTTCTCGAAATACATAAAAATCAGGGGCGGATTTCGGTATAGGCTAAATAATAGGCTGTAGCATAGGGCGGCAAATTTTGAGGAGCGGAAAATTGGGGGGGGGGGGGCCAATTTTATTTTAGGGAGCGGCAAATTTTGGGGCGGATTAAATTTGGGGGAGCATCAAATTTTGGGAAGCGACAAATCTGAAGCAAAATTAATAAGAAAAGGTTTAAACACAGAGGCGTGAGACAGCTTTAAAAACAATTCACTTTTCTCATGTAGCAAATTAGCATTGACTCGTATGTGATTTGCCATATTGAATTAATTTTGAAATCGCCTCGACACTTTTAAATTAAAATATTTGATAACATTTCGAGGAAAGGGCGGCAGACGTTTGTTAGCCTAGGGGCGCCAAAGCTCCAAAACCAAAGTTTCATTCACATAGAAAATATCCTGCACTTCATACAATCCGATTATTGTTGAAAGTAATTGCCATACCCCAACCACAGCACATAACTGTGGTAGTAACCATGAATTTTCGATCTCCTCAAGCATGACCATCATTTAAGTGTCCTTGAGATAATCGTTGCCTAACGATAATGGACGTTTAACTCGACGGCAATTTTGGAAATGCTACTTATAATTTGCATCGATCTTTTGCGACCTATAGTTCGTTCCGCTGCAACTTGCGACGCAAGAATGCGTCAATACGTTTAAGTCCTGCTTTATTACAGTCGCCGTCGAATCAACAGAGGTGCCGATAGCTTACGCAGCTGCAACTGGAACGATTATCAAGGATTATCACTGCCCCGATAACGTGCCTTCTTTCTCTCCAAACCAAACAGCAGCACTTCGTATCGAAATCACGCTCCTACTCGAGACTTTTATCGCAAGCGACGTTGTTCTTCGACGGCCGAGGAAGCTACTCGAGCTGTGCACGGTTGTAAATCTCGTACTCGATTCCTTGCACACTCGCGATAATATGGACAAGTTGCGAGCGAAACTTCGCTTCGTACTTGAAACTAAGATACTTCCCTCGGTTCGATCGGACGCGTGGGAATTTATGAGACTGCGATAGTATAAACTGTCCTTAAACAAAGATCACAAGTACTCTGATGCGTCAGCAATGCACGATTTTGCCGAGCATGTAAACTCGAAAACATGATTGGGTCCATCACAGTAATCAAACTAATCAACTGATAAACTTCTGAAATCACACTTATCAAGCTTTTCTAATTCTTTATATTATATAGTTTATCAGTTACGCTTCTGAGTGGCTCGGGTGTGTATCCACTTCTGTTTTCGCATTTCAGCATGGTCGCGCAGCTGTGACGAGTACGCATCGCGTCGGGTTGCTTAATTACGTGTCAGTAAAGGCCTTTTTCCACGAGACATATTTTTTGAGCGTCAAAAATAATTTTATTTTGCTTTATTATACGGATGGCTCCTTTTATATGCAAAGGTATACAAATTATTGTGAGGAAATGAATTTGATGTTATTCAAACGCTGTGTGGGTGGTCATAACTCGTCGCGCTTGTACTTTGAAGAATGTAAGTGGAATTCCAAAAAAAAAGTGAGTCTGTCAGCATAAGTATTGGCTAAATTACACACACTAGTATATGTGAGGCATTGAAAGTAAAAACTGAACTACCCCATTTTTTCCGAAATTGAGTTACAATAATTTAAAATCAAGTAATTTTTTTCCAATGCCGGTTAGTTCGTTTTTCCTCTGAATTTTAAATTTCAACAGAGGAAAAAGCTTGTGACGATATGAGTTTGTGAGATTTCTGGTCAACATTGAATTTTGAATGTAGTCAGTTGTCAGAGAGAATACTGGTTTAGGAGAGATAGAAGGTAGGAATTATTCGAAAATTTTCATGCATCAGTCGCGAGTCAAGTAAGTGTCCCGCGTGAAAAGGGCTTTAAGCCGTGGAGTTCATCGCTTATGGCTCATATCGATCGAGGCTCGATCGCTCCAAACGCCCACGAGCAGTCGTTGTGTATCGTGAAAAAAGATCGATCTCAGGTTTTCCATGCAAAACCTGAAACGCCGTTGCGCCATCGACTGGATCCCAGCTTTTTCGTTAATCACGGTTTTCAGGCTAATTAAAAGTACGCGCGCGCATTGGACGCTGCAAAAATGTGTCTCGGCGTTGCTAGAAGAAACGTATTCAACACAAAATCGTGAACGGTTTCGCGTACAAGAAGTTAGGAAAAATTCGTTCAGAGTCACTTTTTTTAGCAGATGCACAAATAATCGTTTCGTCGCGTGAATAAAGACTGTTTCACTTTTATGGGAGGATCGATCGAGAAACTGGGCGTAACTGTATTGGAGACTAACAATAGCTACTATTAACAAAATGACTTGTTAAACGTGAAAGACGAGGGTGCACTTTTTGGAAGAATTATTTGGAAAAATAAGCAAACATAACAAGTGACAAAAGCTTATCTACCGAAATGAAAGAGATTGAAGAATTTTCCTCATTTTCCAATCTGCAAGTGAATCGAAAAATAATGTTTCGAATTAGCAAGCAGAACGTGCCAATACGCATTCCCAATGAGAGGCAAGGAGTTTCGAAACGATCGGATTTTATTTCAAAGCGATCGCGTGCTATTTATTCGTACAAACACAATCATTAAGGGGAATCGAACTTTTTCAGAATTATTTAATACCAACGAAGAATCCCGACCAGTCCCGTAATTGATGTAACGTAATTACAGCATGAAAGTACACTTTTTCCAGGGTACTTAATTTATAGCGAGTATAATCTCGCACGCACACCGCGAGAAATACCCCGTCGGCCACCAGAAACAACAAGAATCTTAATTGGAATGCACTGTTCCGACTGGATTTTTCGACGATGCGCACCGATACGCGTAGGAATATCTCATCGGGCCGCTACGACTCTTAATTAAAATGTCACTGAGAACACGTAAGATTCCGAAGTAGATTCTTCAGCGTCGAGGGGAACCTTTCGACACGGTTTCGCGGGTGGCTCGAATGAAAACTGAGCCAGATATTGCTTTCGCACTGGTGGACGGCTGGAATACTCCATATTGAAATGTTCCGGCAAAATCGCAGAAGTTTTTCCTCTGAATAAAATTGGTGTTGCAGTGAAAGTTTGGTTAAACAACGTTCACTATTAATTGTGCTCGGTACAAATCGAAATAGATAGTACTAATTGAAATTATTTATAGGTTGTTGAAAGGCAGCTTCTTCGTTCGGAAAGACTATTTTTCTTCTCTTTTTTAAGATTCAATATCAAATTTGGTGTGCGATTTTGTTTGTGGGGGTGGGAATTTTGTTTAAATTGTCTAATTTTAACTACCGGCGACTGTAATAAAATAGTGGTACTTAAATTGTGAAATTGAAGTTAAAGTATTGGTGTATGTTTTTGTGATTCAAATATTATTAGGGGACTGCATTTTTTTATATGTACAAAACAGATGCAATACTGATGGTTCTTATATGAATATCACTCACAATTAAAGAGGTACATAGAAGGTTTCACTGATTACTATCTAATTGTAATTTCTGAGGCATACATATTACAAACAGGAAAAGGAAAGTTACAAAAATTGATAAAAATGCTGGTGCTAAATTGATTAAGAGAGTATGAAAGAATAATGAAGTAAGAATCTAAAATAAGAGAAACAGATACTAATCGATCTTTTCTGCTCTAATGTTTGTATTTACAGTAATATGTACCTATTCTTGGTACGCATACGTTGCTAGCCGAATTAACTAAGTTGCGTTCCAATCGATGAGTCCAGGTTCGCGGTATTCCCTTGTAAGTCTGATAATTCTATTATAAAGAACCAACGTTCATGTTTCAATAACATTTAAGATTTAATAGAGATTCCTATTTCCACAAATAAATTTCTTCAGGTACCTATAATTTCGAACCCTTCGCATTAGCAGAAATCACGAAAGTATTTTTTATAATTCCCCTCTATCCACTTAAATACAGCAGAGTATAGCGTGGCGGTATTTACCGAGCTCGAACCGCTCGCCACGGAACAGTCAGATTTTGATATTTCATATAAATCGAAAGTGACTGGCAACGAAAGTCGGCACCATAAAAAAAAGAAATCCAATACACTCGATAGCTCCACACGAGCGTATGAACACTGCCGAGCCGTTTTTAAGATCCCGCCGGAAACCGTAAATTCCGCGTGACACAGAGCGCATTAACGTCCCCGCGTCCTCCAACTGACCAATCATCGAAACACGCGATATTAAAAGGAGAAAATATGCAAAACACCGCGGTGTGCTAATGGAAAGTATTAAACGAAGATAACACCTCACCTGGCAAGACCGTGTAATGCACAAACGTTTCATCACGTCCTAGTAGCGACCCTTTTTATTATCGTTAATCCATTCACTGCTATTACCCCAGAATCTTTGGCCAGGGGCGGGGAACGCCTAAAGGAGTTCAACGCTAATGGGTCACAGCTACAGCCACCAGCGAGCCGCACGCGGGGAACGTCTTGCATGCGAGCACCCCGCAGCCACGCGGTTGGAAAGGAATACAGGTAAATATAGACTGTTACCGTGAAGCGCACAGGATGCAAACGGGCGTAATTACAGAACGTTACAGAGAGATTATTACACGCGGCAACAAGAGACACCGTCAAAGCCGATTTTCGTTCGACAGCCAGCGGATCGCCGCGCAATTTACCACCATTTTGAGCAATCCACCGTGAATTCTGCACGAGGGCTATGCTCCTGTTACGCAGCCGGTGTTAGCAACGGCGGCATGCAATTACAATTCGAAATAATGGAATTCGGAACTAGCTCCTAGCTGCCGAAGCGTGTACGCTTTTGGGGCCCTAGTTAACGTGGCGACAAATTCCGTGTCTCTGTCCGCGGGCCATTGTAATTCATAATCGCAATCGGACAACCTCGGTGAAGCCTAGATTTCCTGTGGTGATGGAATCCTGATTTTGGAGAGGATGGTACGGATTGACAGACTTGTGTTTTATTCCGCTGCACTTGGGGGTTGGACTTTCTCCTAGTCGAGGGAAATAGCGGAGACGGAGGTCTAAGAACTTTTCTAATATATTTTTTATTTATTCGCTTGGTGAAGACAGGCTGGGATGAGGCTTTAGAAGGCATAGAAGTGCCTCGTGTGTAAAAACAGTAATATGTATTTTATCTATATTTATAACTATAATTGTTCCGTCACTGATTCATCACTGACCAGCCCAAACCGCTGACCCTAGAAACATGAAATTCGGAGGATATATTCCTTTTGCGACGTAGTTGCTCGAGAAGAAGGGATTTTTGAAATTCCAACCCGAAGGGGGTAAAAAGGGATGAAATATTCGGTTTTCTCGGAGTCATTATTTCTTAGGCCCGATTAGATATCAACTTTGGTTTTACTTACAAAGTTTATCCACACAAATCTCTAAAAACAATTTCAGGATTTTGCCCTAATCAACCCCTAAGGGGGTGGTATTTTGCTAGTCTAAAATAATTGAATTTTGATAATGATTCGTCCTTTGTTACTAATCTCTTGTTTTACCTTAACCTTCTTGTTTCCATTTCCTGTTTTTAACTAGTTCCTATACCAAATATTTAATGTTATCTTACGGGGGTATTTGAACATATAAGCCTGTGCGATTCGACAGTTCTGTAGTCCCAGTTGCCAGTACTGACCTAGTTACTCATAGTTAGCAAAGGCTAGGATGTAGTGGTGTATAACAGTTTTTGAACGGTTTAATTTCTAGCTATGCTTTAGAGAGGGAAAGTTAAGATGAACTTTCTGAGTAATGTGGGACTAACTTGGGGGTAGATGAATTAAAGTAAAGTTGCATACATATTTACTGGCTTTCGCACTCGCAATACCAAATTTCAAGGGGAAGGCAGTCTGACGAACTCGGCACGATTTAATACTACGAAGGGTACATGATTCTGCGCTCAAATAAAAAAGCACAGAACCCTATTCGTTATTCTATGCTTAAATACCCTGTAACTATGTATTTCAATCACACCATGACACAAAATACTGTTCGATATTTCAAACACGACTGTCATTGTACCAAATTTAAATTAACCGTTACAGTAGACTTCAAATTGTCACAATTTGCCAGACAAATTAGGATATTAAACAATATTTAAACGAACAGTTGACTAATTATCAAGTGACGATATTAACTGAGTAATCGAGTCGATGCCTCGACGTTATTACTGCTATTACCGCTGCAAACGGTACAACAAGATATTATCACTTCAAACTGCAATGTGTCGATTAAATTATAAACCTGTTGCAAACTACATTCGCAATTTCGTTTAATTAAAAATTGAAACGTCATCTGGAAATTTATACACGGAGAACTAATACATTCATGTCCGAAAATGCCACTACCCATAAAAGAATAAGATCGGTTTCATCAGGGTACACACTTCAACCCAACATTATTTAACAGTTTATATAATATTTCTATTTTAACACACTGCTCTAAATACGAATATTTTTAAATTCTCCAAATTTAAATTGCCACGGACATTTTCAAAATTTCCTATTCCCTAGTAACAGAAACCACCTCAGTAAAAGAATCTACGAAAAGCACTTGTCGAAGAGCTTAAACTTGGAACTATTGCTAAAGTATACAAAACATCATCTCGTCTATATTCTTTCCAGAGCAGGCAAAAGCACAAGCACCTAACCATCTAGCAAAAGACTTTCGCCGCGCCGTAACTCTCAGCCAACGAGGCGTATAAAAGGACGTTAACCAGCTCGAATGAGTCACGAGACACGTACCTGTACACCTCCATCGCGCAGTTCCATCAGATTCGCCGGCGAGATACCAGGGACTAGCCGTCGATGCTTGCCAAAGCCCAGTCGCGGGGATGCGTCCATCGGACAACCACGAGCAGCCCTAGTTGCGAGCAAACTACGAGAGCTGGTCGACTAGAGCAAAAGACCGGCGGAATGAGCGGGCTGAACAGACACCATCGACCACTGCAGACAGGCAAGTGGAGGGACAGAGAGAAAAAGAGAGCAGCGGGGCCAACGGAGGCTGGTCTGACCTGCCTCAAAATCAAGTATAGCCAGCGTGCGTGGAACCAAGTGTGCGTGCACGTCTACCGGCAACGACGGCGGTTTCGTCGGAGGATCACGTTTTCGAGGGTTGCTGGGTGCTCTTCGTCTCGGTTAAAATGCGAAACCGGTATGCTCGCGAGCTCCGGAGCGTGTACACCGGTCGAGAAAAGTAAGAGGGAAGAGAAGGGGTGGCCAAGGTGAAGAGAAAGGAGAGGGAGAGAGAGGCCTCTCTAGCTAGATGATCGGGAAGCTTTGGGAGTTCCCATCGCGAGCGAGCGCGTGGTGATGTGCGCTCGATTCAATTGGCTAGGAAGCACGGGCGCGCGGACGCGTGATGCTGAAAGGGAGCCTGGAACAGGGCGGTTGTCAACGGTCGTGCACACGAGGATGAATCGGTACATTGCGCGAGACGCGGGCCAACTGACCTACCCCAAAATCGACAGCGACCACGAAACGCATAAGCGCTTCCCAAAGAGATCGGTGATATAAGTAGCGGTATAGCGATATTCGGGATAGACGGGTAAAGCAGTATAGAATACAATTACGAATTCAAGAGTCCTTGTAGAAAACACTGTAGGGTAATTTCGGTAGAGATGGACCACGTTTTAAAATCGCCTCAAACCTGAATATGCAATGATCATAACACAATATCTTTATAAATAGATACAGATATAAGTAAATAAATAAGTAATACTACGGGAGAGTTGGACTACCTCGATAAAAGTTATATTCTTTCATTAAATTGACTGGTAGCAATTATTTTTATAAAAAGAATCGTTTCAGTAGAGGAAAAAGATTAATTGTATTCCTAATCTTATTGTAATTACTAAACACATTTTTTTTGTTGCTTCCCACAATATTCACACATGTTTTCATTCCAGCCCTCATAATCGTGTTCACTTGACATGTGCATCTTATTTGTTCCTTCTACATCAATATCTCAAAAATCTGTTTTATTTGTCTATATAAATAAAAATGTAAATGTTCGTTTGTTCAAAATCTTAAATCTCCGAAAGTTCTTCATCGATTGCTTTGAAATTTTGACACAACGTTGCATTCCAATACGCGCGTGTTTTTATATACCTATATTATATAGATATCACACCTGTGATAGATAAAAACATTTAACATGCTTTTTAACCAGACTGAGCCACAGCAACGCGTGGCCGGGTACAGCTAGTATTTAATAAAAATTTAAGTGATGGCATTTACGCGAAAACACTACGGGTGAATGGACGATTTATCGGCGCCATTACAGTTGGCTTCAAAATCACCGTTGTAGGTTAACATTGTAGCTATGTGTTGTTAGAGCTTATTTATGAGAACGGTGTAAATATCTCTTCACACAACAAAGTTATACTAATTCTTACAACTACGAAAAAAATTATCATCCTTTCCAGAAATTAAAATCTTGATTTTCGTCAAAATTTTATAAAACTCTGATGTAAAATTCACAAACGGAACAGAAGGAACACTGAAACATTGCTCATTTGACGATAGTTTGAAAAATCCTTGACTGCTCCGTCTCTACCGGAATTGCGCTAGTATTACCATCGACGTGACAACACCCCAAAAACTGTGGTCCACTACCAGTTACAATGATGTGGGCCGAGTAAGTTATTGCTGAGGATGCTTTGTTTCTAATTAAACATTTGCTGCTTTGTACGAACTCGGAAATCTAAGGAGTCCAGAGATAAGTGTTTAATATAAAAGTTCAACTCATAGAAATCTGAATTGAAATCAATAATTTCCATTGAATTCGTTGGCTCGGATGCCCACGTGAGGTAAATCTGCACCAGTCACTAACATTACGCGTTCAATTGCACGCGTCTGTACCCAGCATAACAGAGGTAGGCAACCGTCAGGAACTAACATCCTGGCTGATCCACCGAAATGCTGCAGTGTCGAACAGGCACCGTATAAATCTGCCCGATTTCCATAAGAAACGAGTTCGAAGATCCGTATCCGCTGCGTAATAACCCTGCCAATGGCGATAACACCGGCGAGTCGCGGCAACGAAAGCGACAGCGGCCAGAGGTGATTACGCGTAACGCGGGAACGATATTTGCGCAACGTTTAGCCGATACTGTCGAGGATAGTAACTACGGCAACGAATTGCAGGGAAGCCTGGGCAAATAGAGCGATGATTGGAACAATAGCGACGGGGGATAATGCTAGAACGGCAGAAACAGTTGCAATAACGGGTGTAACGGCGAAGGTGACGGCTACAACGAAAGCAACAATGCGGATGACGATGCCAATAGAGATAACCATGAGAATAACGGCCGCGACAATAGCGGTAACAAAGACGGTGGCGAGAGGACGAGCCGGGCCGCGACGCGGATGACGGCACGCGTCGGAAGAATCCAACTGCGTCTCCGACCTAATATCGATTCTTCATCAGGTAGATGCGCAGAACGATTCGAACCGTGGTTACGCTGCGAGGGAGAACAAGGACGATGTTGCAGGAAAATCAGTTAGCTTTAATTTTAGGAAACGACCCGACGAAGACGAAGACAGAAGACAAGCCATGAGGAAAACGCCTTGAAGTGACCTGTCTCAAAATCCACTCCAGTATACGCAAACTTATCTACTAGGAATAATGTGGACGATTAAGGTTGAAGATCGTAAAGGTGGGCACCGATTGGACTATGATTTTACAAGAGACTTTTCTATCATGAGACAAGAATCTCAGCAACGTCTAATTGAGAATAATGGAAATAGTCGCAAGAGATGGGATTGTTTAAAATATATCATGAAACTTGCCTCGCGAGAGTCTAGCTTTACGGAATTAATGAATAATAGAATAATGGAATAATTGTCTCGTTGGTGATTTGCGCCTTATGCCCGAAAATAAGTGACTGGTTGTCTCTGTTTTGCGGTGGAATATCGCTAACAGGGGGACCTTATCGAGCCGAATTTGTGAGCAGATACTCCGGAGATGATCTTCCGACCTCTGCACGCACTCGTGGCCACACAAATCACGTCATTCAACAATGACGTCGCGCGATTTGTGTGCAGGCGGTTGACGAATTCGTGGGTTTAGCGGGACCGTCTAGAGAAACTAGTTGGGGACTGTATGATGTCACTTTTGTTGTCTCTATTCGAGGAATGGAAGTTTTGGAATGTAAACAAAATTTTACGCGATCGTCTTTTTGGTAAATGGTTGGGGGAAAGGGTTGAGGAATGCATATTTTTGGCGAAACAAACATGCCTTTTTTTTAAAGCTCGTGATATCGATAAACATTGTGTCCAAGAACAGATCCCAGTTTCAATTTATTTCTTTCTAATTAATTGAAAAAGAAATGCTTCATTCTCGACAAAAGCGACTGCCTAATGCCCTTAATGAAGTACGAGACCTCAAGCTTGCGATGGATAACCGAAATATGGATTATACTGGTTAATCACACAGGCTGACACTAAATTACCAGAAAAGTTGACATGTGAAAGCTCTTCTTGAAAACTGATACCAGCGACTCACCATTTTGCAGAATAACTTCGTTTCCAAAATGTGAACGTCAGTGCGTACACGTTGCATTGCTTACAGTTGGGGCCTTTTCACACGTGACACATTCGTGACTCATGACTGGCATTTCGTGCACGGTCATATGACACAGCAACACTAATTTATGGAAGATTGAAAAATGTGGAACGCGTAGAAATATGCACACATATATCCATACATTTCCTACTTCTTTTACCTATTTCGAATCTGCGTGTTTGCTAAGTGTTTGTTTATCTATTTAAAATGCCATTGTGCTCTCACACAAATTAAACCGGAACGCGATAATGATAATTTGCTCACTCGTGTATCACAGAGCTTTAATGTAAAGCAATTTCACTTCACTGTGATGAAACGCAACGAGTAGACGAAACGTGTTCGCGCTGCCACGGTCAAAACAATACTGACCCGCTCGAGGTCGCGTTCGAACTCTGAGGGATATTACTGTGCGCCTCGAAATTCAAAATATACGCAGAAAAGGTAGAGTAAGCAGTTAGGAAAGGTGGGAGGTAATAAATCTTGATTTGTTAGTGGTGGTTCAAGTGCGAGGATTCGGTCACACTCGTTTGAGGTTTATGATTCAGCTTAGAAAACCGCTACCAGATTCGCTTTCGTAGTGAATAAATCTGTTTTTTTTAAACATGACATCTTCCTGCACTCTTCTTAAAATTATCTCTCTGGTTTAAGGGTACACTTCCATCAAATCACTCCAGAAATAGGTCGCTTTTAGTATTTTGTTTTAAAACAAACGTAACCGCCGTAGAATAAAAAAACTTTTTGGACTGTATTTGTACATCTTTGAAGATTTTTTATTAATTTCATCCAATACTGCTGACTTTTGGTGGCTGTAACTATCCGGGTGATACAAGAAAGTTCCTTATTGAGATTTTTTTTTAAATTTTAATAGTAGTGTACCCTGGATAATCATAATGACTAGGGGAATAAATATTCGTGCTTATTTCGTCGTGTATCCTGCAAGTGTAGATTAACAGTAATGATTCTCCCGTTTCTCAACTAATTTCTATTTTCTATAGGGTAGATGTCCCTATTACTGCCACTTTATTTATTTTGCTTTATAAAAATGTAACGTATAAAGAATAGTGTACAACAATAATATTAATAATAATAAAGACTGTCACAATTTAATAATAATATTATTGTTGTACACTATTCTTTATACGTTAAATTTTGATTAAGCAAAATAAATAAAGTTGCAATAATAGGGACATCTACCCTATATTTTGAAATTGAAAGTAACATTCTGGACGTCACAAGATTTCTTATTATTTAAATAACATGCAGTGGAAGTCAAAGTTCTAAGCAAAACGATATTCTAGATTGATAGACGAATGAAGACTTCCTAATTTTTCTTGCCAAGAGGAATATAGGTACATGTTGCGTTTTAACTTTTATTATCATTTTAGAATATCCTATATAAGATTCCCAATATCAGATTTTTCACCGTCAGGAAAATCTTGTGCTCGCTCTGAAATTGAAGAATTCTTGTAAAAAAACACTGTGCCTAAGTGAGAAAATTAAAAAAAATATCGGAAAATCTTCTACGTGCCAATACTACAGTATAGAATTTGATTATTGGCACTTAATGTGTTGTCTACGAGGACAAATACGCGAAGATTAATTTCTGCCACAAAGTAGCAACCTTTAACAAACGATCGACAGCGTGTCAAACTATAAAACAAACGCCTGAGATTCTAGATTCCAGCACTTATCGATCAAACTATTATACACACCACATTCCACGACACTTGAAGCGACATTGAAAATTTCAATCCTATTCGTTTCAGAGCAATAAAACACCCTTCACTTTACCCAGCATTTACCATAAACCGTTTGATAGACGAAGAAAAAACGACGACGGCGGGGTACCCTTCGAAAGCTTCTGCGATACAGTGGCTCGAAGCTTCGCTGCCAGCGATACGTTCTCCATTCGCTTAGCGACCGTTTTCAGCGCGTTCGTTCCACGTATCAGAGGAAGAAGGAGAGGCGTGGATCTCGCGGCAGAGAAACGTTTTCCATATGAAAGGCTTTTTTCCCTCGATGCTTGTCGCGCAGTTACATTATCGACACGCGTGCCTCGCACGCGGGATTCATGCAGCTTTTTTGCTACACCTTTTTGCCACGATATTCTCCATAAAATTCTTCCAAACGGAGTCGACGTGCCCCGACCCAAACACTTGGTGCGACGCATACAAAGCTCCATGCGATGGATCACGCTGTGGGCATTGTTGATCGAGATAGGTATCTCCGATTCGGAAAATTGTGATCACGCGGTGTGCCATCGTAGACGGCAGCTTTTTCGAAGTTCATCGAGGAAACGTGGCCACGTTGGGGGGGGGGGGGGGCTCTCTCTCGCTGAGATCGATACAACGCGCGCACCAAACACGAACGAGGTACTGCGTCGTCGTCGACGACGTAGGCGAAGAGCTTCGGGGAACGCCGATACCGACGTCCCATGCTAAAGCTGTAAATGGAATCGATGTTGAGTAGGTATCAATTCCCAAATCCTCCCAAAGTCGCTGAAAACTGGAAGATGCCAGATGTAGTTGGTGCGGGCCGGATAAACGTGCGCGGAATTGTTTCTCGACGTTTACAGGGACTGTTACATTGTTGGTGAAAGCTTCGGTTACGATCCATTCGTGTACAATGTAGGATGTTTGAATGCTTGGGATAATAAAGTATGATTGTGATGGGAAATGTAACGTCTTGTGGAGTATTTCTTTTTGAGTACCTACATGGAATTTCGTGCCTTGATGAATTGATTAAGGGAGGATTACACTCCACGCAACGCCAAAATAGACCGATATTTGGGATCCTCTCGGGAGAAATTACGATGCAAATCATTTTGAACCTTTTTGTGGATTCGTACTCAACACTTGAAGATACGAATAAAATTTTATGTAAAAAATGTGCATTGTAGATGTCGCTGTCGACGATGTTCTACCGCCTTCAATTTTTATCAAGGAATAAAAAATTGTAAATATTCTTATTTGTGAAAATGTATCGTCGATAGACTTCAGAACCAATAAAAAAAGTCAAAAATTGACTAAATTGTCGAGCTTACGTGAAAATGTATGATTTCTGAGGATATTTTTTGTTAAATAAATTTTCGACCCTTTTTTTTATATTGTTTTTAAGGTTCATCAACGATATAATTTCATGAATAGTAATAATATTTTTGGTTCTTGGATTCTAGACAAAACTTGAAGGCGCTAGCACCCCCACCTTTTGCATATACAATGAATATTTTTACCTGAACAAATACTGAAAAATGTTCAAAATGACTTGCTTCATAATTTCTCCAGAAGAAAAACAAATATCGGCCTATTTTAACGTTGCGTAAAATATAATCCCCCTTAATGAAAAGGTTCATTTTATGCTTCAAAAGATATTTGAAAAAAGTAAGGCGATTACTGCTTCTTTAAAAAAATATAGTGCCGAGAACATAGAATTTCTTGAAGAGTGTAGTATTTTTTCTGTCTTCGGACAGTGTGTAGGAAATAGATATAGGTATTCCTGGTACCACCCTTTTTTTTTTAAAGAATTACAGCGTAAAGCATTAGCATCTCTATCTAAAGAGTCGCAAATCGATAATTTAGTATCACTGGCACCAGCTCCTGCATCATCTTTAAGTTTACCAAAACTGCTACTGATAAAACTCATTTGGCCTACAGAGGTGAAAACCCACTTCGAATCTCCGAAAAATTAGTCCTGCACCACATCTCGGGCGAAAAACGTGAGAAATAAGTTCCTGTCAAACCCAGCCCCGACTTTCCGACAATTACTTATCTCGCAAGAAACCAAAGCCCAATTCACCACGTTCGAAAACTGCTGTTGCAATTCGCCGCTGAAAAACGCCGAAAACAAGTCCTCTATCTAAAACACATACCACTCCCCAACTTCCTAACAATAATTACCAGTTCCCGAAGAACCAACCCCCCAATTCATCCGGTTCAAAAACTCTTGCGCCACAGGGACCAGAAAAAAAAGGTTAGAAAAACAGCGCCCCATCTAAAACACGCGCCAACCCCAACTTTCCAACGGCAACAATCAACCCCCAAAGAAGCAAAGCGCGATTCTGCTCGGTTGGAAGCTGATGTTGCGGCAGTCGGGGGAAAGAAGCCTGGAAATCGCAGCGCACGGACGTCGCAGAAGACGATGGAGGGCGAGAAGAGATGATAGGGCTCGGTTGGGCAGGGCAAGGTAGCGGTGGATGAGAGGATCAGTTGCCAGAGGGCGAGGGTGTGTATCGGGGGGGAGGGGGGGAGGGGGAGCAGCACATATCGACCAGACTGCGAACGAGCGGCAGTTGAGGACGGGGGTCAAGGTCGCCGAATGTACCACGCCTGCCTTCGTCACCCAACAACGACGCCAGGCGTCGGTGTCGGCGTTGGCGGCGCCACGTATGTGCGCGAACATTTTTTTGTCCGCGATCCTCCGTCTCCAGCCGTCGCGTCGTAGCGCAGCGGGTCAAAGCGTGCCCACGCTTCTGGCCGTGCCTCGCAGAGAAACGGTGAGTAACCTGGGACTCACTCGAATGATGTGCCAAGCGATATTCCTGAGGGTTACGAACCACCAAATGTATTCCTCGCCTATTACAGGGCGGTAGCTGTATGGTCAGGTGCCTACACACTTCGGGGGCTTCAAAATGTAAATTCCTATATTTATTACTAAATTTCTATGAGGATTTTCCGGTTTTTTTTTTAAACTATACATAGTTCGAGTTAATTTTTTCAATTAAAAACAGAGTCGGTCGTGTTTGGACTCATTTTCATCGGGAGAACCACGCCAATGCACTGACACAGCATCCCTGAAGATGTAATAGGGACATATTAAACAAAAATATTTGACAATAATTTATTTTTTGTTACCAGCAATGAAGGAGTGAAAACAGCCCCTAGTTGGGGGTATAAAAAATATTTTCTCACATTTTCTAAAAACTAAACAGGGGCTGGGTTCTTCTTTAAAAACACACTGACTTTAAAAAGAATTGTTCTATGTACGTGTAATAGTTCGCGAGATATTTCAGAAAATATGTTTCCGACCCCCAACTTTACGGGCTATTTTCATCCCCTCGGGATGCAAGATTGCAGATAACAAAAAATACGAGTCAAATATTTTTCACTATTCTACAAATCTGCAGAACCACGAATTGGTTTTTAAAGAAATATAGTATCAATAACGGGGTGGAAATCCCTTGACGTGAAAACACGCCGGCGCCAGTCAAGGTACTAGTATTAAAAACTTGTGCTAAATACATTCCTCAGCTTTTTACTATTCGACAAGAGAGTCAAGGGGTCATACTTACCCCTTGCTGCAGTTACATCACTACATATCTGCGGCGCACTATACACGCGGTTGGACCTGGAGCTTAATATCAGTTTCCACCGATTAAAGTCAAATGGTGGAATTCAGAAACTGTTGAGTAGATGAATAGTCTGCCAATATGCGCGCTCCCGCATGGGACGATACTATTTACGACTTCGGCTAAACTGTTGGTCGACAGAAAGTCGATAGTGTGCGCTAGGGCTTGGACTTCGCAAACGACTATTCCCGTAACCGCAGAATTAACACGTTTACCGCCATGTGATTGATCCACGTGTTTCATCCCGTCATATTGGTCGAAACGTGTTACCAGAAATAATATTTTATAGTTCAACGATCTTTTTGCACACCAACCAAGAACATCGAAGGTCCACAAGAACGATAGTATTCGTAATTCGAAGTGGCTTTAAAATTACTGTGCAATATTATTCCGTATTCCAATCTTCTATGTTCAATAACTACATAGGTATAGTATCGAGCACTCAGCTGGTCGATACTAAAGGGCTAACATTTGCATCACTACTAATGGCACCAAAATGCCATTCAATGTTTGTATATCTACAAAAAAAAAATTGGAAACTCGAGGTGGCAGCGGCTGGTGACACCCGTGGTAATCAGCGTGTTAAATAGCCAGCTCGTCGAGCCACAGGAGTCCGAGAAACGATTAAACCCTTAAAGGATACCACTGTGATGACGTTATATAATTGTTACACAGTGCTGCTTGTACCGTGTGTACGTGTACGGGTTCTGAGAAATTGTTAGTGCGCCCGGGCTCTGACGCAAGGCTCAATTTGCAGCGTTTTAATTAAATACGATCCTTTCCTGGCCGCTACGTACTACATATCACTCGCGATCGATCGGATTCGTTTCTGACGAATGGAACGGTATTAATTGGAAGTATCAGCTTCGATGGAGCTCAAACTCTTGGATGACCAATCCTCTGTTAACTGTGCTGCCGTACGGTTCGATAAGGGCTGCCCAACATTTCCCATTTCGAAGTCCACAGTTCGTGGGAACCGCTTACTCACTGACACATTTCCCGGGAACTAAGGTCATCCTCTGAAACGCTAAGCACGGGGAAGTGCGCGAGGAAAGTACAGGCCTGTGCACGTAACTTATCGATTGCGCTTGAATTGCGTGCAGTTTCCATTAAGTTACATAATCTAATGATCGTGGAAAGCTGCGTCCATATCCAGCATCGAGAACATCCCTGCGTGCTGCGTTTCGCCTTTGATGATCTCCTTCTCGATAATCACATTGTGAGAACGTTAAAAGAAGGAATTACGTGGATATTCGATACTGTTATACGAATAGCTGGTGATACGAAACGTTTTTGCGAAATGAACGAACGTTTGTACTTTTCGCAGAGGATGGGGAAGAAAATGTTCGTTTCGGTATCAAAGACAATACGAAGATTACTTACTCTTTGTGGATGGTACTGAAAGATCTTTGATGCCGAGGAACTTTCATTATTGGAACGATATACTACTCTTGAACTCTGCTATCCAAGCAATATTTGAAATAATCATACTAAAAATATTCTGTACTGAAAATATTCTATACCCGAAATGTTTTGCTCTTTAAATAATTTGCTCTTTAAATATTTTGTACTTTAAATATTCTGTACTTTAAATATTCTGTACTTTAAATATTCTGTACCTACTGGAAATATTCTGTACCTACTTTAAATATTCTGTACCTACTAGAAATATTCTACATTAAATTTATACTATATTTTCGACAAACCACAGCAGATATTCTACAAAAAAAGGCTCGCCTGAGCTGCACTCAAGTGCCCGCAGTAGGACCTACGGCAACCAGAGCTCAAGTATTCCATTACGAACAGCGAAGGAGGAGGAGGAGGGTGCCGGCAATCCCAGAATACTCAGAAACCGAATAATAATCATCGATGACTAACGGCGTCGCTAATTGAACGAACATTTACATCGATCGCGAACAATGGTGCCTAAAGGTCCGTTCCCACAGCGGTGTCCTACGAGCGTGGCACGATCACGACCAAGGATTCGTTAAGCGCGCCAAGAAAGCGTCTGTCGACGGGCCTCGTTGTCATAAATCAGGGTAGAACAATGCGCCAGCCAGCCGGAGGGGGCGAGAGAGGGACCACATAATGGAATTGTGACTTTAATCGCGAGCGTATGTACTATTGGGCCTTTTTCCTAGCGCTAGAAACGCTCGAGCGGGAATGTTCTCAAGGCACACCGTCTGAATGGTCCAGCACCCCTTCTCGTTTCTATTGGTAATGACGCAACACGCTCATAGGAACGGCTCCGAGCGTATATCTGCATGAAACGAGAAGAATGGACGTCCTTCCCAACGGTTTTTACTCTTTGACGAGAGAAGCACGACGCGGTCGACGCTTTGCATTCAGCCTAGTCGTGCATGGAATCGTGGCTACGACTATTAATATGTATAAAAAAAAAACGTCCTACTAGGCTAGAGAACCGGTAGTGAGAAAGCAGGACGAAGCGAGAGGAAAGTGCTCCTGTTGGACTCTCCACTGTGGCACCAATGGCGGACGATCGTTACCATTGCTCTCGCGTTTAATACATTAATTCGTTTAGGGCCTCTACGCACGGCACATTTTGGTGAAATTTATGGGTCAAAGAAAGGTAAAAGAAGAAAATAGAAACTGTGGGGATATAAGGTAAGGCGCGGGATGATGCCAAACGGGGGTAAGATGCCAATTAACCATAACTCAGTTTATCCTGTAGATGTTAGCAAAAGCGTGGATCTTTTGTTGCGTCCGTTGCTAAATGAAATTGCTTGGCATTTGTTTTAATATACAAGATAATATACGTTTTGAAGCAGGTTATGCTACAGCGTACATTAATGTTTTTGCTGCCGCTTGATATTTTGTGATCTAATTTAAAAAAAAAAAAAAAAAAAAGTGTTACCAACAGTGGCCGGTTGTTAGCTGGAAAGAAGATATTGTTCTTATTTATTCTGACTCCTGATGATTGGCGTGCAATTTGACTTACCTAACGAGCTTGGCATCTTCCCCAACACATAAAGATACATAAATTGTGTTGGGTTTAGATACAGTGTTAGTATAGCAATAGTAGGTTGCAACTTACCTATATCAGTAAACAATGTGTATTAATAGTAAACAACGCAAACCTATATGAGACCACCATTTTTTGTTACGTTTGCATCATTTTCAATGATAGATTCGGGTTGAAATGGCATCACAATGAGATTAAGATGCCTAACGAATAACTTTGTTATATTAACACATTGGGGTAAGATGTCTATATATTTGTAATATAAAAAACTTGATGCAAACAAAACAAAAAATAGTGGTCTTGCATACGTTCACATTGTTTAGTATAAATACACAGTGTTTACTGAAAGAAGTAAGTGCATTGGGGTAAGATGCCAAATCGTGTATGGGAAGAATTGATGTTTTTATGGATTAACACTTAGTTTTTGTTAATTTCATAGATATATATATTACATTTTGTATAAATTTATTAAGTAACTATATCTCGTGTAAAAAAAGCCGCTTATAAACGTTAAAATTTGGGCAATTACAGTTTTACTAGTTTATTAGTTACATTTAGTACAAGCGAAAATAGAAGATCGATCATCCCCACATCAAAGATATCTACCACGATATTTTTCGTAGAAATACAACTACGAATTATTTATATTCGCGGAGAAACAAAGTTGCTTTTAGGTGACGAGTAATTTCGACGGCGGCTGACTAGAAGAAAGGACGGTGTTACATAAAAATCGCCACCCGTGTCTCGCCCACCCCCGGTCTCGCAGCATTGAGTTATCGCGAGGCGCAGTCGTGACGATTGGTCGCTCTAGAAATAAAATTCCGCTTATTTCGTGTTTTACATTTCGGATCCATGGCGCCAGCCGCGTAAAAGTTATTTCCAACATTGCCACAATCGCGTGAAAACGGTCCGCGAGCAATAACGCGACATCCCCGCGACGATATTTTATCTGGCGCGGGTACGGCCGCACATCTGCGCGATCAAGCTTCTTCTCTACCGCTATTGTGATAACGCGGGAAAAATTGTATTCGCGCGTTCTGATTATAAAGTGGACGATAACTGTTGCCTACTTGGCTCTTTATCCGCCTTCTTTACGCCTGCTTTAAGTTCACGACTTCGATTTAGCGCCGCACGCATGTCTAGGCGGTTTGTACTACTCGTTGGTGTTAAAAGCGTGCGGTTGGAAGATTTCAATTCTATTAGCAAGATGCTGCTGTAGGCAGAGTTGAGCGTTATTCAATTAAATTTTTATTCGAAATTTTATAAGAATTGCGAATAAAATGAAATTATTCGAGAACAACGAATAATTGTTTATTTGAATAAATTTTTCTAAAATTTCGAATACAAAGTTATTCGTTCTCGAATAATTTCATTTTATTCGAAATTCTTATTCGAGACTATTCGAATAAAAATTTGTCTATGATCGTGAAGCAATTCTGCAAGAGGGACATACCTAGGTATGAGCTCAGAGTTAGAGCATAACACTGTTCGCTTCCCAGGACATATCGACGTGAACATACCTCGGCGTGTTTTCACGCCGACGGCGGTCAAAGTGTTGATATGAAATATGCACTGAATGTACAGTGAGGGACAAAAGTATTGGGATACCTTTTAAAACGCAATAACTTTTTTAAAAGTGGTCCAAACAACTTGAATTTATTTGAGAAACTTGAAGGATTAGTTTACTACTTAGGTGACGGTTTCGTCGTTTTGAAAAAAATTGCAATTGATCGGAATAGTGAAGAAAATAGTGATGGTGGCTTTTTCAACTTCTCCTCCAAGCCTGTAGTGAAAATTTAAAAATCCCGTTTGTAGATTTAAGTAAGCTGTATACATGCTGAAAATTTCATAGAAATCGGTTGATGCAGAAACAAGCGATATGCATCGAAATTTGTAAAAACTATAGGTTTATTACAGTTACAGGCCGACAGTTGTGAATTTCCGATTTCGATTAAATTCTCTTCGCTATCCCGACGAATTACATTTTTTTCAAAACAACGAAACACATCGCCTAGTAAACTAATCCTTCTAGCTTCTCAAGAAAACTCAACTCGTTGGGACAGAGTTTAAAAAAGTTATTCTGTTTTAACCAATACTTTTCTCTCCCACTGTATCTTAATTCTCTTATACGTCGAAGAACTACAACTGTGCAGAATATCGCAGAAAATTTGAATTCAAGAAACATATGAACAATTTATTCTCACGAAACAATTAATCACATCTAACACGAACCTCATTAGACGTCATGAATTGTCATTTTCGAATAACTTTTTACCTAGGTGTAAGTAAGACAGCAGGTTCCGTTCGCGTTTAATTGTAAGCTGCGCAGATGAAGCATTCCCCGCGTCGATCTAATTGATATTCCGCCGCGTGCCGTCAGCAGAATACGCTGGAAGCATATTCGCGAGCAATACTCGGTTGCCAGTGTCACGAATCTATATCCAACAAATATCCGAAATCGATCCTTGAATCGCGGCGTTCGCAGGCTGTACGATTCAGATGGTCGAGCGTTCCCCGCTATAAATTCAACCAGACTAATTAAAATCTGTCAGCAGGACGAAAACTTGTTATTGGCGGCGAGTATATCGTTGCTTTTTCGCTGCCAGGGAATTATGTAAATGGCCCTCGAACGAACGCGTATTACATCAAATTAAGTTTAATTGCATCGGGCCCGCGAGCAGCCGATCTTAATTCGTCGCTTCTGTGAGAACAATAGGAACGGCCGTGCTCTTTAGGCTGGCGAAACGAGCGTTAAGGCTGTATTTCAATGGGCCACGAACGGCAGAGAGCGCCTTGCCTCTTTTGTGGCTGGATCTTAATTTCGCATTGAATTTTTGCGATTGCAAGATGGATTCGATGGTCTGCCGTGCGATGCGATCTTACGTTCGTAATAATAAAGTGAAAATTAATATTCATATCGCGCGGTAGCAACGTGCGTTCCCGAGAATGTAAATTATTTGCAGATTCGCGCATTGATTTGAATACATCATCACGATCGTTTCAACTGACTTCAACCAGGCACAGACTTCTCTGATTCCTGGGTATTTAAGTTTGGTTACAGTTAAATAGAATTCATATTTACTGTAGAATAGGTACGCAGTATACGCTGCAGTATATGCAGCTAACCTGAAGTAACTGGACTCCACTAAATCAATAATTTTGGCTCGTAGAACGGCAACGAGTATCTGCATTTTATTGCGCATTCGCTGTTTCTCTTTGGTCCCGTGGGAACATTACCATTGCTGATAATTTCGCAAAGATCTAACTAACTATACAGGATGCAGAAATTAAAATTTTCCATACTGAAAGAACAAACAATAATTATTTTCTTGCACTCCAATTGCGATGGTGTTTTTTCACTTTACATAAAATCGCGGGGTATAATATTTCATAATAGGGCATGAATTACTTTAATACAGAATCAAGCGACCCCAATGAATTTATTGTGAATTGTAGTACAAGAAATTAAATATTTTTTAGTTCTTAAAAAAATATATATACTTTTTTATTTCATCTCATCTTTCATCCCCAGCTCCCTTTCAATTCAACACACTCTAATATTTCTATATATACAATAATCCACCTTCGCACCAGAAATAAAATAAATGATACACGTGTATCGCCACCTTAATCGTGTATCTTCCGCCACGAGCGAGAAACGAAACTTTCATTTACGCTAAGAAGAATTCTTGCCGCGACTAGGACCGTCGCCATTCGACGGCGAGATATTAATACGAAAGGAATCTGGGAGACCGGCGTTTATTCGCTGGGACTCCCCGAGTTAGTAAAATTTTTCATTTTCGTGTTAGCTCACGCTGGTATGCCATCCAGCAGTTATCAGCGGGCCGCGGTGCGGCTGAAAACCACCGGGGATGGATAAAGCAGTCCGACTCTACTTTCGGAGCGAAAGAGGATGCCACTAATTAAATTCTTGGACGCTGGCGCCTCGTGGAACGCGTACACGTAGGCCACGCTCCGCGTCTCAGGAAGCTCGTCAACCTCGCTGAGGTTTCATCGGTGCCGAGGGTGCAACGCGCGAGAAACGTTTCTAACGTTGCCTCTTCACTGGCGAGACTGCACAGAGGAAGCCGGACTGGTGGGAAAACGCGTGGACTTAATCGAAACTACCACTCAAATACCAGGAGATACAATGAAAATGATAAAAAAAGAGAATATTGTAGGTACTATATAAAATACACGAGACCCGAGATGTATAGTCCCCAAAATTTTATAACACCTAATTCTCATGATTAAAATTCATCAATTCGATATTTAACAAGGGGAGTGTACGAGGCTTGCGTCGCCATTTTGGCGCAAATTTTATATACCGTCAAATGGGGTAACTTTGGCCACGGTGGTTACTTTGACCATAAAACTTTATATTTGGAAGTGAAGTGGAAGATTTTAAGGGGGGAAAGCCATTGTGAAATTTTTTTCCGATTTTTATTTTCGACTAATTGATTTAACCGTAACATTGAAAAAACGTAGATTTTTGATACTTTTTCTCCCAATGCTCGCCATTACTTAAAAGATTAATTTTTTTTTTAATCTCTACGCTTAACCAAAACTATTGTAATATAGGACTTTAAGGAAAAGTTCGAGTCACTCAATTCGGATGTAATTTTTTTTAGAGCCTAAAGTTATCGTATTCTGTGACCATACTACCCAAAAAAAATTCAATCTCGAAGCATAAAATATTAGTTAAATATATGTATTTTCAGTTGGTAATAATTCTTTTTCGTAAATTCTTTTACATCTATATAAAAGAATGCCTTGAAAATAGCCTTTATTTCCTAACGTAGCATTGGCTTTCCCCATAAACCAAATTCCCCTAGCACCTATTATATGAGATGAATTATTCTCAGACAAAGTGCTTTGGGTAGCTTTAATTGCCCACTGCAAGATGCGGCTTGTCTGAGAGTAATACCTATTATGCAACAGATGCTAAATGGATTTGTTTTAAAATTTATTTTTGTGGACAAAGTTACCTCATTTGACAATACGTACCCATAGGATAGTCAGTACACGCCATAACTTCTAACACGTCTCGCACGTCTAAACAGTGGCCATTTTTCTATTGTTTATTTCATTATTGTTAACACTAGAGAAACATTCAATACTTTCTTATAAAGAATAAGAAACTCTGTCGATTAATATAGCGAAAGATAATACGTTGCATGCGAAAGAAAAGTGCGACTAGAAAGCAGAGCATCAAAAACAACTTAACTTCGCCTTTTCACTTTCATCCGCACGTCTAATCTTTTAAATAATGCAACATATCCACCCCAATTTGGCCATCATTCATTATACAATTTATATACCAACGTTTTTTCCCCGAGATCTGTTATTTAAAGAAGCAAATCTTAGATTTATACTCCATACTTATTAAAAATCGAATTCAAAATGAAGAATACCACTGCTCGATTCCCCACCAAATTTTATCCATCCTTAACCAACCAAAATCGCAAATAGAACGCAGAAAACACCGCCAGTGTGATAACGCGTACCGATGAGAGGCGCGATTACGTAATTTCTTATAAAATCCGTTTGTTTTCTACTACTTGATTTCTCTTCGGCAACTAAATGAGTTCTGCGTTGATTGGTTTTTGGGAGAGCATGGCTCGTACATTGGCCGTTAAATAGCAGCATCCAAGCAACCGAGAGGCGATACAGGCAGTCGACGGTGGCCGGCGTAATTATTATGAACGCTCTAACAATAAGTACTAAGAAGGAAACTTAGAAATGCGAGCGTGATCGCGGGGCTCTAATTATTAACGCGCAGAGGTACAATTCTATTTCGTCATGGCCCCCGGTTGCGCAACGTCTGCCGCGCGCATTAGTAAAATCGTTCCGTAAAAATACATTTACGTCTGAAGCACGACGTTCTACACATATTCCGCAGTGGATTTCGGCTCCTTTATCGCCCCCTATTAAAAACCACTTTCCGCGATAGCTGTGCTCGCGGAACGATAAATTCGAGACGCTCGCCGTGAGATGTAACTGGCAGGATTAGTGCTCTGAATAACGAAATAATGAGAGGTTGCTGGAAAGATAAACGTACGCCGCTGATTACAAGTTCCCGAACAGCGACTTTCTTCGCTGTTACGTTTTAAGACACAGTTAAATACACAGATATTATTTGCCAGCCCCGAAAAGCCTGGAGTTTCAGTAATTAAATTCTTCTGGGAACGTGTTTTTGATCCTAACTGCACGATAAAATGAAAGTAGATGGGAGTGACTAATCGCAGCTAATATATGTGCCCACCGATTGGACTCAAGTAAACGAGAGTTATTACCGAATATAATTTCTATAAATACTCCCCAAATGGCTCACTCGAATTACAATTTAATTTTAAAGATTTAAATACTTGTATGGTAATGGCTAGTTTTTAATGTCAACGGAGGTGCAGCGTGTAATAGTTACTGGTGTTAATGATTGCTAGATTTTCCTAGAGTTTTTCCTCTAGACTAAGGTTGTTAAGAAGCGTATTTTATCAGTTTGTCATGGTTGCATATCAGTTCTTTATTTAATAAACAATGTTAATTTGAAGTTTAGTAATTGAATTTATTATAATTAAACAAATATTAAAAATTGGCCAATAAAGGCTAACGATCCAATCAAACACTGCAAGAACTGGACTGGTATGAAATGATATTTCAATTACTTTGATGAATATAATAAACAATAGTATATGCACTGAGCAATGAAGCACAGATTAGAAAATTGCACTCGTAATACGCAATGTAGTGGCAGCATAAGATACATAAATAGAGGTACAAACATAAAAGTCAATGTAAAGCAAAATAGCAGCCAGTTACATATAAGATTAATAACTCTAAGTAGTTCTAAATGTATAAAATGAGCAGTCCAAAAATCTATATTTACCCATTAGAGTTCGGTGATGCTGAACATATAGAAGTGAGTGGTGGCAAAATTTTTTAAGAGAAATATGTAATCTAAAGAGTTGTAGAATTTGAGGGCACTTAATAACGTGATTTATAATTTTGTAACTGAAACATAAATCCACTATAAATCTACGTCTTTCCAGTGTTGGTAGTCCCAGTTGACAAAAGAGAAGCGTGTAATTATGAGTGTAGGCTAAAGTGAATGATGAACCACCAAGTTTGTAAGCAATTAAAAAAAGAAATGTACTTTGGACGCGTTCAACTAAAGAGGAAGGGTTATTAAAATACGGATTTATAAATGTTCCGGGTTCAATCTCTTTAAAGGATCCATAGCCATCGACTCGCCACGACGCCATCCACGTCGACGAAAACTAACGAGACTCGGTTACCACAGACACGAGCCAATCGGCGGCCAGGTGCCTAGTCACCGTTCCTGCCGTGTACCTACTCGGTGTACCGGCGTTACGAAGCGAGTAAAAGGCCGCCGTAATCGAAGGAATTTTCGACGTCTCGACACGGCAACGCTGCCACCTAATTCGACACGTATCTACGGCGAAACGATTCGGCGAAGCGAGCAACTATCGCCCGCGAACCTTGACCCACAATGTCCGCGTGGATGCGTCAGTTTTCTCCTCGTCCATTCTCCGAGGGGGGAAGCCAGGCCGATAAAAGTCCTCTAAACTTCGGGTTATCGGGCGCCGTGAGGCGAACCGAATCCATCCACGTTCCGTCCAGTGAAAGAAAAAAGAATTCGATCGTCGATCGACATTGCGTAATTCCCAGAAATTCTGAGGAAAAATATCGCCCGGTCCCTGGTTCGGCTCGCTCGATTATCAAGGACGCCAGCCAGAAATTAACACGTTCGCCACAACGTGTCACATATCTGTGATGAACCGATTCCTCGTGACGAACCGAAGTCACATGTATGCGTTCGGAGTGAAGAACGCGAGCGAGGTTGACTTTTTTCCGGTAGGATATATCTGGAATATATATTTGCTACTTTTGTTGCATTCTTTTTTGTGATTAATAGAGTGCCAATGTAATAATAATTTTCCAGGGGTCGAAACTGAGAATGGAACCCGATATCATAACCGTTTTCAACCTCTGCGATTTTCTATCAAAATTCACACAAATCGTTATTCACGCAATGTATCGTTTCTTTCCTCGTGTTACAGTAAATAATAAGGAAAAATGTTTCTTCGATACACGATCGACTTACTCACCGGTTGCAGTTAATATTGGACATAGGAATGAAAAAATATCAAAAGTGACTGTTTGTGCAACGATCGAGCTCTCCCATCTGCAATAGCCATTTGTAAATGAACGAAAGCCTGAGTGCAGCGGATGTTTTTTTTTATTTCGAAAACGGGATCGATCGAGGGTTGTCCACGTTGGGCTTGGACCGATGCCACGAAACTTATAAAAATATCGTCCACGCGTCACGAGTTCGCGCCATGATAGCATGTCCATCAAAACCCCGATATTTCGTCCTCCCAACGAATTCGATCGTGAAAAATTGCACTCGAAGAGGGAGAGCACGACAGACGATACGAAGCCACGTTATTATCTAGATCCAATCGGTTGGATACATGCGATCGAATCAATCAAGCCAATAATTAAACTCGTTAAGCAGAATCCACGTTGCAATTCAGCCTGAAGAGGCTACGCGAAAATGGTATCGATCAGCTTTTGCCAAAGCACCCTGTTAATTTGCTTTGCATTAACCAGATTAATATAATAATATAATATTAGTCTGGTTATTGGTCACTGAGTATCGGTCACTTCTGGGTATAGAGGATATTTGTACAGACCGATCCACAAGGAAATACAGTTAGCTACTCTGAGAACTTCAAGTCTTTTAATAGTCCTGATTCTGAACGCTTAGAATTAATTTGGTGGCTTCAGCAAGCCACCTGACGTCCTGAAAGCGGCAACTAGATAGAAGCAGTAAAACGCCCACAAAGAGTTCCCCACATGGGAATATATATTTCTCTTGCAAACCAATTCTTGCGTCAGTTTATCTGCCATCTTTTCCTTGTTTCCTCGAAAGTACTTATAGCATCTGTTATACCGCTCTCTTTAGTTAAAATCTCCTATCTAGCATTTTGAAGCAACCGAGGAACCTGAGGTTTTACCATTTTCTTTGTGCCCTTATTTTTCTTCATTCAATTTAAAAAATGTTGTCATTATTTCGTAATAACCTAAGTGATTTTTTGTAACAGATGCACCGGTAGATAATGTATTATTAACGTAGCAATTAATGAAATATTTCAGATAGAATATTTTAAATACATTAGACTGTTTCTAGATCTCTACGAAACAGATAGAGTTTTCTAACTGTACTTAAAAGGTGAAAGCCGAGTGGAACTTCGAATATTTCAAGATATCTTGGAAAATGAAAAATGCTTGATAGGACATTTGAATGGAAGAGAGCAATAGGTATAACATCTCTGCAAGAATTTTAGCCATTTTTCGGCACTACTGGTATCGTACCAATATATTATATGTATATTATAATTATACTCGATCAGTTGTAGGGTCAGTAATATTTATCCAACTATTCATCGTCATGCACCTTGAATTTTGTCGCACGACGGATCGAAAGGTCGTAACGTCTGTGGTCCCTTTAAACTCATCGTGCAGTCCCGTAACGGCGCCTGGCTTTGGGCTTCTGTGCACCCATCAATGGGATCAATGGGAAGTGAATGAGAAGTGAGATACGCACCCATTACGACCCTAAGCGTGTTCGCGTGTTTATTTTCCCACGACTACTTTTTTTCAAGCAGATTGTCCCGCTGCTAGAACGTGTTTACTTTAACGCCTGACTGAGTTTACGACTTCCCTATTTCCCTGACTTCCATTGCGCTGACCACGCGGGCAGTGCGAGTAGAAGTGAAATAGGAAAGTGGGTGAAACCGTCCGGGCGTTAAAGTAAACAGGTCTCGGGCGTCCTGGCAAGGGCGTTGAAAAAAAAAAACCGAGAAAATGTGTGAACCGAGTTTTCCTTCGAGTCGTAAGATGTAAGACCAATGATCCCACTGCAGAATTCACGACGTGCTGGAATAGGGCACCGTACACGGTTCTCAGTCATTCCAACACGATCGATGCTGCCACTTAACTGCCCAATTTGTAACGTCGCTATGCCGCCACTACGAGATATAGCTTTACTTTACTTAATGCATTGAGCGACACAAGTTACTTAATAGATTTAATGACGCAGGCTAGATAATACATTGAGTGACGCAGGATTTGCCAAAGTACCGATTTAAGGTATTTCAGGAAGACCTCGCCAATATACCCAATAATTTCTCAAGAATATCTAAATTGATAGACAATATAAAAATTATAATTTTTCTCCAATTGTTCTCAATGTCAATATTTGGGGGATTGTCGGATAGAGGTGGGCAAAAATTTTATTGAAATAAAAATTTCGAATAACGAATAAAAGTTAAAAAAAATTTATTCATCATATGTATAAAGTTACTTTTTTATTCGTCCAGCATTTCAACTTCGGCGTCGAATAAATTTTTGAACTTTAACTTTAACCTTATCCGTCAAATAATCTAAAGTTAAAGTAACTTTTATTTGATGCGGTATTTAAATAATGTTTTATCTAGTGAATGCCCAACTCTATTCCCGGACAGTAGGTACCTTCGACCGTTTCCAGAAAATACCCAAGTGAAAACACCAAGCCAAAGCCAGGCCATGGACCTCTCGGCGTGAAAATATACCAGTGACTTTAAAAGCGTTAATTCTTCTTTCTCCTTGAAAAATAGTCGGATTATCGAATAATCGCATAACATGCATTTTCACCTGTTATGAGCTAGATTCGAATACATACTTTGCACCACAGATTGTTCTGATATAGGAGCTTTTAAAATAACGAACGCATTACGGAGCGATAAAGTAGTTATTTGCGAAAGTGGTTATTATTTAAGTGGTAATTATATTAAGTACTATGTTTCCACATATTCGACCAATTTCATAAATGGCTATTTCATATATTTATTTCGTAACTGGCATGTGTTTTCTATATACAGATCTCTTCCTGCTCACTCGTGCAATTAAATCGATGACTTTTACGCTGTGTTGGTAAAAATAGTCAATATAATCATATATGCTCGTAAGTAATTCCAAGTGTCTATATAATACCTACTGCTCCGCGTAATACGTTCTTTTGTAAACACGGGGAAAGAAGTTTTACTTTTCATTTTATGTCTTCATAGCGCGTCGCGGACTTGGACGCAAACCTGTTTCAAGATGGAAAACGAACGACAAAACTGTAAGCAGATAAAAGCAAATTCGCGGGCGTAGATTTGTTTAAAGCAAACGAAATGTTCGAATACGCGAAACATTGCTTGGGATGCCGCAGTAAATTATGCAAATTGAATCGACTCAGTTCTTAAACGGCCTCTCTTTTAAATCTCATTCGAATATGAATATTAAATCTAGAAAACTAATATGCATCCTATCAACCGGCTGCAATAAAATTGATGCAATCAAAGATTTCCAAATTCGACAATTCAGTGACAACAGATTCCAAAGCTGATGTATCTTTATTGTAAATAATAAGTTTTGAATTCTTTCACTGAAAAAATCATTTGCAGTTATTAAATGACAAAATTTGACAAACACTTTTAACAAAGCTTCCCAAACTATTCCTTGACCTCAAACTTTTAAATCCAACCGGTAATATTTCTGTGACATACTTTTACTAGTTCACATTGATTTAATTTCATTTATATATTTTTCAAAATATCCATCATTTCATACATAAACTACCTACTACTGACTGGATAATTTCATTATATTTTGACCTTAACCTCTGGAAAAAAGAAGAAAAATGGAAAGAACTTTATATACAAATATAAAAATTCGGACCATTTGTACCGATAAAAAGAAAACGGGATGTTTTTCCTTGAACGGAATCTAGGTGTTGGCGCTAAAGGGTTAAAACAATATGCAAAGACTCTATCAATCTTCAATTACAAAACACTTTTTCCGCAATATGTACTTCCAATCACATTTACACTGGAAATTATCTTTTAGTTACCAAATAGATTCGAAATGCCTTTTCACTTTAAATAAAAATAGAAACAATTATTCCTCACAATATAAAACAAAAAGTCCGCAAAAAGAAACACATCCCTCTCCCACATTCTCCACAAGCTACGAGCCCTCTACGCGTTACAACACTGCTGTGTTCCTTTCTCGTCGCCAGGGGATCCACTATTCCACCGTGTCCTCGTGCCCCCATGACCCCCAGCAATTTCGAAGCCTTCGCGAACAAAAGGATTACGCTTACGGCGGCGATAAGGGAAAGGGGTGGACCGATGGTGGCCGATAGGTATCCTCGATGCATAAACAGTATCCGTTGGTATCCAACGACTCGATACGCGATTTCGAGGAATGGCCACTTTCTTCCGCAGGATGCCGATATCGCGTGCCAGGGGACTATATGTACGTACAATACGTGCCCCGTCGCTATCAGGCGCGCACAGGCGGCAATAGGCGGCGATGCTCGAAGCCGTGAGCTTGTCTCACCTCTCGTCATTCCCATGGCCATTCGTCGTCACGTAACTTTCTAAACAAAACTGCCGACCCGCCGCAACCATCGATTCCGTTCGATTGCCACGGCACGCCGGTGCTCTCGACCCTCCTCTAACGATCGATACGAAATTCACGCGTACATGCATGCTGCCCCGTTATCATACGGGACGGATCGATGCGCGGACGACCACCACTATCGGTTCAGGCGTTTCACACGCTCGTTCTCAAACAGTTTTCCAACTTTGAACGGGGCTTTGTCAATGGCCACGTCGAGGTACGTAGGACGGGTCTAAAAGACATTGGACTTCCTCTGGGTGATACGTCTGACAATTTCGATCGATTTCGATTCGCTTTCTGCGAAGATGAGGAATCAATTTTACGTTTTATTCGACGAAAATCTAGTATTCTAAGATTTATATTTATCCTGTTTATAATACTGGGAGATGGGAAATTTTAGAGAGATCGACAGTGAGAGTAAGTTTGCTCTAGAAATTTTTAAGACTGTTTGTAACAGTGTTTGGAAGAAACTTGGGATTAATATTCCATTCACCCAGATTCGTTCAAATATGAATCGTTAGAAATATATTTTATATTTGAAGGGCTTAGTTTTGCAGGAATACATTTTGAATATTTAAAGTGCTATGTAAGATCAGCTGTTAAATTTTACACTTAAATGATACTTCAATGTTTTCGCCACTGAATCTTGTAAATAGGATGGTCATGTAAATAAAGTGTTAACATACGTATTAACAGAATATAATAATTATGGTGGTGAGAAGAAAAAGGACTATGTAATCTTTTCAAAAATTCACAAACGATGATCTTGAAGAAAATAGTGTTCTTGTTATTACATTCCCTCTTGCAATTGAGATATTTTTATTTATCTCGCTTTTTCGCCAGATTGAAAGCAACCGAAGTATTTACGTGTATACTTTCAGTCAATCTTGGCAGCGGTACTTAGTCACGTGAGCGCGAAAAACGGAGCGTTTCCTTGCATTCGCGAGCTCTTACCTTCAAAGTTCAGTGAAAAATGCAGCAAGTAGAGGCCGTGAAGTGGATAATAGTAAAGAACGCGATATTCCTAAACGAGCAGCTAACACACGTCCGCGACAAACGGCAAATTGATGGCGGCAAAGGAATTGGATGGACGCCAAGGCGGATATCCAGAGTTTCTGATTCAGATCGGTGTCGTCTACGATCCTCTGGCTAAAAATCCACCTATCGATTTGATATTCCATGCTTGTTGTCCGCTTTAACGCTGGCGAACTTTTAATTAATCGAAAGAAAAGCAAGAAAGGCACTGTTCTTAAAGATGGGTACCATTTCTTGGCTGTAACGAAACGATTATTCTCCACTGTTTCAATGAGAATAAGAATGTACTATTTGAACCCAACTTAAAGGTTCAATCGACTTAAAATAACTAAATTTTTAAAAAATGTACTATTTACTTTAATACTCTTAGAAACTGTTACGAATAATTAGGGCCATTTCACACGAGACACTTTCGTGTCTCGCGGATATATTCACATACTTTCTATATTTCTTTAACAAGCGCCATCTTGGCACGTGGACATATGTGGAATACTATATAGTTATGAGTCAGATGAAGATTTTATGCGTTAAGCCCTCGCTTTCTTCTATAAATATTGTGAATTTTGCTACGCAAGTTATTTACCAGCAAAGCATTCCCTGTCAACGACCACGCCCCCTTATCGACCAGTTGCGTTTGGTTCTCTATTAAAACCCACGAACAAATAAATGTGTCGAATAAAACGAATGAAAATTGAAATCCGGAATATTTTCCTATCAATTTGGTTATACACTTCGATTTACCCAATGGTTCATTACTTTCCCCAATTCAACATTCCTATTACACGTCCATTTTCCAGACGCGCAAAAAAATACTGTTTTTTTTTTCAAACTATTATATTCCTACCAAGTATTTATTTAAACGCGTCAGTAATTGTTATGGACCATTTTCAGAAAGTAAATATCTGTATTCTGAGGCATTCTAATATTAATTACAAGTATGTGAAAAAAGAGTAAGTTTACTTAGTACAGAGTCGTTCTTCCAATTTTGTATAAAATCAATTTTATATTAGAAATATCGGTGTAAGAGAATGCTCGTGTGTTCAACGTCGATGGGACTCGAGAATCGCTGGTTTCAGGCAGCCGAAGCCTTCGAGGAAACAAAAATTTCGCTTTCCGTTTCTGATACTTTTGTCCGAGGCGACTATTTTAAGATGTCCTACTAGTGAACTGGAACGACCGGTCGCATTTAATAGAATACTGATGTCGCTACATTGCGGTGCTTAGACCGATTTAACGAACCTGGTCACAGGGACAAGTGGACTGGCGAGTGCCAAATGTAACCACAATGAAAAGAAAATATTTAGAAGCCACTTGCAGATTTATCATCGAAGAGCTTAATCATTCTTGCTTTCCAGGCATAGCGATGACGTTCGCGAAACATTGAATACAAGAATATAAATCTTAGTCCAAGTGAGCTTTTACTTCTTAACGCCTTGAACAGCGTCGGCGTGTTTTCACGCCTGAGGACTTTCGTCCTATGCACGGCTTTGTTTTCACACGTGCAACGGGCAAATTGCAACTTTAATCGATGAGACTGGTTCAATAGAACTGAAAACTACTTGGAACTTGGTAAACGTTGCGCTGCAATGGAAACAAGCTTTGGAAACTAAACAATTCGCTTCAGTGTTTCATTAAAACTTGACTATTCAGAATTTCTACAAACTAAACACGATGTTATACTCTACCACTTGCTGAACATACACGCGTATCTAATTAAAATTCTATTTTGGACCTCCATTTTACTATCAAGAAAAATCATTTATTAACATAGATGGTCAGGACGGACTGGGGGGGAGTGCTATAAAAGGGATAAATGATATTTCCAAAATTGCCGAGTTATTTTCCTGTTTAACCCTCGGTTGTCACACTGGGTCAAATTGACCCTGCGATTTTTTAAGCAAAAAACCTTTTTGTCGAAACTCTTATTGCTTCAAATTCTGTTTTATGCATGATGACACTTTAAATGTCAACTTTCAACGACGGGCATATAGTCTACAATGTTCAAACATTATCTCAAAATTTTTGAGACTTAATTGAACAAATAGTTTTTAAATAACAACTGATTGAAAATTGACAGGGTCAAATTGACCCAGTGTGACAACGACGTTCGAAAAAGTAGGTGTGACAACCGAGGGTTAAGCCAACACCAGTGTGTATATACCATAGATTGGCAAATTTTTTATTTAAATAAAATTTCTATGTGCCATTAATAATATTTTAACAGTCGATCATATTTTACTTCTCATTTGGTTTATTTCATTAACATGTCCCTCAGCCCTCTCATGACATCTAATATTCCATTTGAGACTACCTACTCTTGAAAGATACATTTTCGAATTATTTGAAAATCGAAGATTTTTTTATTTTCTGTTATGCAATATATTCTTCTTAAAGGCCGTTAAACATACTTCTTATTAATGGACACATGCGTTAAACGCCTATCACAATGTTATCAGAAATGGACGCTAAATAAAATTGTCCCTTTCACGACACCTCTCCCCTACCTTTCCCCGTCCACACAATTCACAGTTGTTGGAACGATACTTTTCGGCCGATTGCGCATTATAATTCACCGAATACTTCGCCGGCATTTCGCTGGGGCAGATGAGACCCTGAAGAGAGTCGGTTTATCATCCTGCCGCGCGGGCAGCGGCGTATATTCGTCTCCGTGAGCCACGCTTTAAATTCCAGTCAACGCGGCGAACGTAACTTTCGAAAACCCCATAAAACAAAGGGTTAACAGCAGATCGAACGGTTGCGCCGTGTACCATTCCAACTCGTTCCGTGAGAAGCTTCTGCTCCCAGTACGCACACCTGCCTTCCCTCTTGCTCGCGCTCGAGTCTCTCCTCCGTCGCGCTCTATCGCTGCGGCAGCTCCGCAATGCCCCCCCTTTCTCGATTCGCTACCAAAGGGAGCGTTAAAGCTCGTCTACACAGGTAGTTTCCTCGAGGATCGCCACTTAATGAAATGTGAACGGCGCCGCGGTGGTTTGGCCACCTTCGACTGTGCTCCTCCTCCATTTCTTCCTCATCCTCCACCTTCTCTTCCTCGCCCTTATTGCCTCTCTCTCGGCTTTCGATCGGCCCGACCGACCGTGCCGCGGAACTTTTCTTCCCCGGCTGCAGTTCCTCCGGGCCCGGAACGGCTTTTTAAATCCGTCGATCGCATCACCGCGCGCGCACGTCAATCCCTGCCCATTCTGATTGTCTTCCCGCTCAGCGTGGAATTCGCGTGTTTTCGCAACCGCCACGGGACTTAACGAGAGTTTAATTACACGCCCGTGTCCATCCTCGGCTCCTGCCGAAAATAATAACGATCATTCTGTCCGTTTCTTCTCCAATCTCTCCCCACCCTCTCACGGGTTTTAATTACTCGTCCTTTTTTGCAGCGTTTAGGAGGCGATTCACGCTTCAGACTGGTTCCATAATTGCAAGATACGTTCTCGATCTTCGTGTGATCGATATGATGGCAGGCTTGTTTTTATTTGATACCCAGGACCGGTGATTCGGCAAGTTTCGCTGCTCCACCATCGGAGACTAATTCGACAGCTCGCTGCGAAACTACCTTGACTGGGCGGCGTCTGTGTTACGGGTTGGGTGAAACGGGTTGGGTTAACCCATGTACGGAAATTGAGTCATTTTTAGTTAAAATCTAGTCGTACATCCTCATTTCACGAACTAAATCTGTCCCTCAGCGTGAAATTGACACAGTGGTATAAAATCGATGAAATGACAAGGTAAACAGTTATTTTTCCATATTCTTTTGTTCGACTTGAAGAGTTAACATTTCTATCTTTGATTTCTCACAATTTTTGCCACTTAATAAGTTCTAAACACATTAAACCGTGATAATTAAATGAATTGAGCTTTATTGTTGTATGCCCGTTTCTTATAAATATTTGATATTGGGTCACTTTCACCCAAATTTACTTATCCCTGAAACATTACAAATTCCGTAAAAGTGTTAATAGCGGCAGAAAACTGTCCCTTGGTGTCTCCACCATAATTTCTATCTTTCTTACATATTCTGTCATTTTCTCTTCTCTTTTCCTATACCACATTGTAACTCACTATACGTGCGATAAAGCGTTTATTATTATTAAACGGGACCTGCGGAACGATAGAAAGGAGAGTCCACGGAGGGAAGGTAGTAGCGGTCGCGAGACACTTCTGCGATGGGATGTGATCAATCCAATGTGATCGCGCAACCTTCAAAGTCCATTTCACCTCGGTGTCTCGACCTCACCAAACGCCGCAGCCTCGCGCGATTTGCATAATGTGCTTCAAATACGCTTTCGAGCTGGCCGGCTTCGCGGAACACTATTTGCCGATGCTGTAACACCGGTCGCGGGGAACTCGTTTGGCGAATACTATTTGAACGGCGGGGGGGACGCACGCGCGGGCACACTTAACGAAAACGATAGCTCGTTGAATTCTATTAGGACGCCATTTGCCGGAAATGTGCCGTCACTGAAGATGTCGAATACAATGGGGAAAGTGATTTAAAAACTGACTGCCGAGTGTAAATGGTCACTAAGACGGGCGAGAGGCAAAAAACGATAATGGTCGCGACTTTCACCGGTGAATCTAGGAGTTTGGAACGGATGGAGACGCTTTGCGAGAAGCGTATGGCGAGATTCATCTCGATGGTGAAATTCAAGGTTGATTTTTTTATTTTTATACATGCTACTCCATGGGAGGGCTACAATTGGAACGGAAATGCATGTTCAATGGCAGATTGCAGGAAAAAGACCCAGGTGACAAACGTTCTGAGGAGCCCATTTTTGGAGGGAAAAGAAAGAGACAGTTTAATAAAAACGAACTAAGTGTAGTAGTACAGAAATAAATATATAGTGTTTGGATAAAACTATAATTTTTTTATGGAGCCCTTATGGGCTTCAAATTTCAAGTGTCGTTATCTCCTCAAAAAAATGTCATTTTTGTCAATTTAAAGCCATATCCACTAAGGAATTTCGTGCCTTTTAATAATCTGGCATTGTTTCTTATTTCAGACCAAGTGCTACAAGTCCCACCGTTTTAGATGAATTTTTTGACGCCCCTTTCTATAGTTTAAGACCTTCTTAATACATTGCAACAAGTCCCATTAAATTATCTGTGATAGTTCTTTAATTAATTCCTAAAGATTACCTACTTTTATGAGCTCTAGACCGAAGCCTCTCCTTAAATCCGCCACCGTGGATGTCGCAACGGCATCGTTCTCTTACGAAAGATTATGAAAGTTTCGACCAATAGCAGCGCCGCTCCATGCCCCCTCCGCGTTCAAGACTTTGCCCGCTTCTCGCGAAAAGACAGTTGCTTCGCGATAAATGGTACTTTCCCACTTTTCATCTTCTTATTCGGTGCAGTGCGTATAAATAAATCTGGCCTTCAATCTCCAGATGCAAATAAATTTCACGGCAGGCTCCTCTAGCAGAGCCACATCAATCTAAGTGCCTACACCAGTGGAAACCGTGACAATTACTTCTTCTGTTTTTTTGCTCCGCGCAACGAAGACATTTAAAAGCCTAGCTAACCGAAAGCTCATCCATCATGAACGTTCGAAATCGCTCGGAGCAATTTACCACGGACCAGTTCCAACCTCGAGAGCCTGCACGAGCGATCCTCGTGGCCAATAAAAAAACAAAGGGGAAACATGGAAAACCTCTAGCAGAAGATGATTAAAAACCGCAGAATATTATTATCACTCTGTAGCCGCTGAAAGATGACGTCCGGCTACGTGGATCCATTAGAAACTACAGACGGCTCAATTTTCGTGGTTTCAAGTTAGCGGCCGGTTAATCCTCGTCAGCTGCCACTCGTCCCGCCACTGACACCAATTTCCTGGACGGACATAAAACGGGACGATAGCTTCGACGATTGCGTCTTCCTCTCCGCGAACGGTGGAACGCTTTAGAGAGCTCCTGGCGATTTACTTCAGCGGCGGGCAAAGAGCCGGCCAGCTTGATTGAACGTCATCAATTTGTCCCACGGGCATCGCGATTGCCTGCCCCTCGTTTCCACGTGAACCTTGAATCCGACAGTAGCTGCTTGCTGTTCGATCCCATACGATATGGCGGACGACGCACAACAATCCATACTGTATTTACATTCTGCCTTAAGCGTTTCATACGGGCAATAAGATGGTCAATGTGTCACTTTGCATAAGTTGATCAGCGTTTGATAACTTTCTACAGGTAGCAGAGTTGTTTTGGTTCTATTGGAAGGTTGAGAAAGGGAATTCATTTTTGTAATGTTTTTTTCTCTAGATTAATAATAAATCCTGCTTAATAAAGCAGTAGATGGTTGCTTAGGTTGCAATAATCTACGCGATAGTCGCGCAATAATCAGCTTAATCTTGCGTGACTAATGAGTGAAACTGTTGTAACTGTGACTCATTATATGTGACGACTCTGCGAAAGGAAATCTTAAAGAAGACGCACAAGGAAGCTTGTTATAAATTGCATCCACCGTAGAAATTAGTTCTGTGATGGATCGGCACTCCATCTTTAAGGGCTTCCGCAGGTAGAGTTTGAAGAAAAGGTGAATCCCCTTTCAATACGGTACATCAACTTTTTCATAAGCTCGTATGGTCATTTATTCCGGAATCCAAAGAATACAATCGCATTTCCTAACAGTAGATAACACTTTCACCATACATAGGATGAAAATAATTGAAAGACCCATCACAGATCGTAAAAAATATTTAGGGGAAAATTGCCAATATCGTGCTGGCCACCTAAAATCGTACCGCATCAATTTCCCAGTAATTAATGAATATAAACGACATCTGATGATGAAAGTGTCAAGTAAATGCGAAATGAGAAATAGAAGGGAAACCTTTGGCTAGCGAGCTAAATTGGCAATAAAGGCGGGCAGAAAGCACCGCGGAGGATATTCGATAACAAGAAAGCTGTCGGTTCGCGATTCGTTTTAGGATACTGGCTTGTTCCAATTGCCTCGAGTGTCTAGAACCCAGGAAGATGATGCATCCTGGTCGTGTACACACGCAAACAGGCAAACAGGGGGCAAGCAGGCAAGCGAGTAGGCGGGTTCGGCCAGGCTGCTAGGCCAAATCCGAGGAGGGATAGGAAATGTGTGTGCTAGGGTCCACATATCCAGCCGTTTCCCTGGCTGCTTGCCTGCTGTTAACCCTCAGAATTCTTCGCCTAGCTAGAAGAAAGAGACCGGGCACGACACACGATATAGCGGTGGTCGGCTTCCACAACTGCTCGGTGGGCTTCGTAATGACTGAGAGTACCTTGGTAAATCACACCGTTGAAAATGTGCATTTTAATTTTGTGAGCAATGCACGAATAGGGCCTGTTCTAGATGAGATATGAATGTGAAATATCAACGATGTGGGTAAGGAAATTGTTTACGTTAAAAATGGTCGTTAGGCTGTACGAGGTTTTAGTTAAACGGAGGAAATTGATTTAATGGGGTGTTGCGTTTATTTATTTATGTGTAGGTATGTACAATTGGTAGGGATTGATATGTTTTCCATTAACGCCGGCACCTACATCCCGTTGAAACAAAAACATCACGTTTCTAAACGATTTTATTCAACTTCGATCCTCTGTTTGTTTGATTGTTGTATGTTATATTTGTTCAGTTCAATTTTAACCCACTTCCGACTATCCAAAAGACTTGAAACTTTGCAGGCGGATGTAGTTTGGATGACAATACAAAAGATTAATACGTATAGAGGTTAATATTATTAAACAACGGCAGAACAATATATTTTCCGGGAAAAAAAGCAGACAAGGGGATTTATCTTCCGACCGTACTCTCAACAGATACCAAGAAAAGGCCAGAACTTTGGGAGACCCTCAGAGTCTTATTTTTCACGACCGCGTCATTCGAATTCGATTTCATAATTCATTAAAAAAAAGTTCGCCAGGTAATCTTCCCTCGTAATTAATGCGCGGCGAGACGATTCCCCGCGTCACCGCTGAATCCGATCCTGGCAAAAAATCACGCGAAGCTGAGAGGACCTCCCATCGAGGCGACAGAAAGTTAATCGAGTTAGTCGTGTTAGAGGCGAATATTCCATGGAATTAAAAGTCCGGCTCGCGTATTCGAAACACATTTCCAAGCGATTACCGCAGAAGTCAAATGGCAAATTTCGGTTTCGGATGACTTGACCAACGTTCCCCCCCGATAAAGTGGCGCCGAGTCACGTTCAGATCAAGGTCCGCCAGCAGTCGCGAACTTTCGCGAATCGAATGTCGGTCTTGACCTCAAGATCCCGAATCTTCCGACTTCGCCCTAAAGCTGGACTCCCGCGTCTGTGACGCGTGGCGCGGAATGGCAATAAAGTGGCATTTGAACAGTGGATCATTTTGAATTTTCTCATCCTCTTAAATCTTCTAGCAAAATAAAACGAATGTTTTTAAATGTTCGCCGTTGTTTGGAAAGTCAATATTATTTGTGGAGATCCTCTTGAACTTTAAAAGCTTCCTCTTTAAAGGCTTTAGTACCAGGGAGATTCAAGAAGATTGCACAAATGAAGCAAAATTTGAATGTACGATATGAAATGCGATCTGGATTATTCATAGAGTTATAGTCAGTCGTAAAAGTCTGCACCCACCGCATAAAGAAACATAATACGGTAGTTTCGGTAATTCTGATGAATATCGGTATACCTATCACAAAAAATCAGTGGTGCCACGGAAATACTCACTTAAGAGAAATATTAGTTATTCAAGCTTAGAATTTCTGTTTGACAAATGTAACACTGCATCACGCATGAGTCCTCTTCGTATTAAAACTACCACACCTTTTCAACGACATACCAACTTCTAAAAATCGCCATTTCCTTTAAGGGATTTTAAAATGGACCAAAGTTTTTCAAATCAACAATCGATTGGTCGACCCAAGCCTCTCCAACTTTCCAAATCCTCCTCGATCGAATACCCAATTACACGAAATCAAACGTGACCCCCAAGGAACACTTGTATTATTAATGTTATTAATATTGCTATAAATAGAAATGTCTCGCTTTCGCAAGAACGTGTACGAATGCTAAATACATTTTTGCACGGGGAAATTTCGAACGCGCTCGCGCAAAATTCACCGTGTCGCAACACCGATCGAGGGAACGAGACACCAATGTTTACAAGTGCGAATGCACGCACTGATAAAGCGAGCCTCGCCGTCACCCGAGAACCCGCGAAACTGCGTCTTCGCGATCTCGCGAATAGACGCTGTGTAAATTACACCCACGCCTTTCGCTGGCGAGCTCGATGACGCATTAATCGCCGGGACTACGCTCGTGACTACGACTATCCGTCGAATGTGCAAATTTCCGCCAGCTTTCTGGCAGCGAGGGCTGGGATCTTCGAAGGTAATTACTACACGCGGTGTGAGGGATAATATTTTTGTTACTGGTCGTGGAACATTGCAGCCGAAATTGTGTTTTTCTACACGAAGCGTGTGGGCGGAGAAAGTGAAGGGGTGCCATCTGCACAGAAGCATCTACGAATTTGGGAATCTAATACTGGTAAAGGTGCTAACAAAATTGTCGCGATCTTTATTAATTGCTCAGTCTTATGTTATAAAAAAATATGTTCATCGAAGGCCTTACTAATTTTATATTTTTATAATAAGATTATTTTCTGGATAATGTTACTTGATATCTTATTTCTCATAATAACGAATGTAATAAATAATTGGTCGATTGTTCGTCGCAAAATATTTCAATTACATTACAGCGATATTCGTCTGAGTTTATTTTAATATCGAAGCAAAAAGTTACCCTGCTCATTGGATGGCTCTAATATTTCCCCGTGTTGACCAGACCGCGTCGTTCTTCGAAATCGTAATTACCTACGAAACACGCCCAGCGTCTATCGTCTGGGTCCTCACGAAATTCGCAATTAACCGGAATTCGCGGTTCCACGAAGTGTCCCTTTACGCATGGGTCGAACCAGGCGCTAGGCGAGCTCGCGCGAAGGGGCGAGCCTCAAAGTCCTTGTCAACTGGGGACAGTGGGCGAGAAGGACGGGCTGAAAATTGCCCACCGCTGCAACCGTGGAAATCTTCCATCCGTGATTCCACGACAGGCACTTTTGAATCGTGCACCCTGGCATCGCGAATCACAAACAGGCGTACGACGATTACAGATATCTCTGTGCTGTATAGTAGCCGCGGTTAACCGCAACGTGTACTAAAAATAACGTTATTTACGACATTTATTGATATCACCCCTCTAGAGGGACCATTCGTCTCCCATGATGCTGATTCCACTTTCTCTGTACGGGGACATTCGAGCGAATTCCTGTGTGAAGAATAACGAATGGAAAAATATTCCTCCTGTATTTAAATAAATAAATAATTCTTCAACGTGGCTCGAGTTGATTAGTCTTTATAATCTTTATAATCTCGATATTTAAAGCAGAAAGTTTATATGTTTGTGTTTGTCTGACGCCTGAAAACTTTCGAACGGTAAACTCTTCGATCACGAAATGTGCCTCAGCTCATTATCTATGTCTGGCTAATCCAAACGAATGTGAGTATTTGCACAAAAACCTACTTTTTACTTCTTCTTTTTATCAAAATCTAAATTTCGGGTGAAGCCGAGTAGTAAAGCTAGTAGGGTAATATTCATCGAGAACGTCCACTTAGTTCGTTTAAATGTAATTGCACAGTTTATATAGCTCTCAGTTTTTGTTAAATGATTGGTATATCCGATAAGTGGATAGAACATCTGAAATATCGATGCGAATAATAAAATTGCCTCGTGTGAAAAGGCCTTAAGGTCACTTCAGAAGACAATCCCCTTTTCTTGTCCTTCGACAGATTTCAGGTAAATTACCATCTCATTAGGTAAAAAGTGTTTTGTTATAGTGTTGCAGGATTATAGCACCCAGGGTTAGCTTGCAAAACAGTCTTACGACTGAACTTCTTATTTGCGCTATTTTTTATTTCTTTCCCTTTCCTCCTTATTCCTATTTTTCTATTGTGCAATGAAGACGCTTATTAATAATAATATCGTGTATTGTGCACCTCGATTTATAAATTAAGAAAATAAAAACAAATCTTTATAGTGAGTGAACTGGTATTACCTGCAATTAGAATTATGAAAAAGGTAAAACAGTTTAAATATCGTTACATTTTCAAAATAGCTATATCCAACTATAGTTCTAAGAAGCAAAAGCGAAGAGGCTGAGAACTTTCCCTTGTTTACTTAGAGGTAACGATAATTAAAAAAAGTTTAACTGTAATTGTAAATAACATTCTTCAGTCGTGTCAACAATTTTTTTAAAATTCACCAACGGCTTGCAATAGCAACATCCTTTAAAACTCACTATCAGATACAGTTTCATTCTCGAGTAGGGTTCGCCGCCATTACCTTCACGCAATCGGGTAATTTGTCGATTGTTTTCTCGTCGAGGAATGTCGTACAACTCGCGTGTTTTACTTATCTGCTCTCCCATTACCTCTGTTTTATCGAAAGGTTGGAAAACCAATTACATACATCGTCGACTGTGTTCCATTCACTGAACTACGTTCATCTACGTAAGTACCTACTACTCGTACACGTCAATCTAATTAAAATCTGTCTAACCAGGCTACTTAACACTAGGCCGATTAAATGTGATTCGTGACTTTTCGACCTGCAAAACCGGACCATAAGATTGCTGAACAATTCTGAAGTATGCATTGACTGTTGTGAGGTAAACGGATAAAAATGAAGTTACACATTTGGCAAGTTAATGAACTGAATCACTGTAACGACCAAGGCTAACGAGAAAGTATCAAGGAGTAGCGATTGCTTTCATTGCATCAGAGGGACAGAGAGCTAACGAAGTATGTTGCTTCGCTGACCTTCAAAAATTCACATCACAGAGCTATCTTTTATTCTTTTATCTAGTATCAGTATATAACTCTAACATCTTAGTCCCTTTAGAAAGAGGACATTAGAAAGCGTCGTACATTATTAATCTCTCAACACTTTGCAGACAAAATTCCCCATACCTGCGTGCGTCACAATCTTCTGAAATGAAAATATGGAACGTGACTTTATAAGAACAAGAGAGAATAAATCATCTTTATGATCCAACCGGCGAGTGATTCGCGACTATTGCTCCTTTAAATTTTCATCCTTGGGCCGATAAAAGCCGCGGAACCCGCTTCTCCGTATCTTTCGGTAGATCTACCTTAATTATAGATACCTCGTAAATTCCGTCCTGTTATCAACGAGAAACGGTAGAATCTAGTGACAAAAACCTGCTCGAGCTGCATGGCCGATAGTATCGTATTCCTCCTTTTTCCACCCCTCTCGCAATACCTGCGATTTTTGCACAGTCGAATCGATCGAGTCGCTCCGAGATCGATTTATAATACGTAAACGAACGGAGTTAATTAATGGGCCGAAGTGAAAGCCTCGAGCGTTCCTGCTCGTGTATGATCGAGGATCGAATGGGCGAGGAACGTGCATAGAAACGGTCCTTCGTTCCGTTTACCCTCCTCTCTGGGAATCTGCGCGCGAAACCGTGCACAGAGCCCATAGCTGCGTGAAATACGATGGCAGCCCTCGACATTTGCAAACTGGTCGTCCACCGTTTCTGTGTCTGACAATCCCAGCCAGAGGCTCCGCGAGGGACGTGTTAACGCATTAGCGAAGTGGATGATAGGGGCGGACAAGGGAGGTAGATAGCTGTGCCCGAGCCATGGGACTTTTGGGACATTAAGGAGTTACATCCACCTAGAGGTCCGGAAAAAGTGTACAAGTTCGGGAATTTTTTTGTTGGGAAAAGTATAAGTGAAAATTATACATAATGGTTTTCTACTAAAAGATACATCTTTTAACTGTATTATTCTAAATTTTCATGAGATATTATTACTTTGGAATGATTTGACAATTTCTCTAAAGATATCAATTTTTGCCCAATTCTTTTTCTGCTTCGCACATCTAGGGACTAATTTATCTAAAGATTGCTGTTTTCGAGGGATTTAGTCATTTATGGTATTAGTTTCGTGGTTGTGGTTACGTATCAGTTTTATGGATGTGTGATGCAAAGCACGCCCCAATAAAATGAGGAATTACATGCTCAGGATTCGAGGACTACACAATGCTTCGATATTACAATTGCGCATTCGGAATCTGCATCTGCGTACAGGGATTTTATGCCTCCGTTTATATAATGGACGGAACGCTTACGGCATTAAAATACGACTCCAACCCTCGATATTTGCAAACTGGTCTTACGAAACGTCTCGGCGCAGGGGATGAAGAACAACGTGCCCCTTCTGCACAAGACTATTCTTTCGAATGTGCGCACTTACTTCGATTGAATCGGGACAACATGGCCACGACCTTCCTGTTTCCGTTTTTTAATTCGGGAAGCATACAAACGGTTCTCTTTGATTTTTGTGAAAAGATTGATATTTCTCAAGAAGCTCAAGTCCATTTTCCACAAAATAAATTCATTCATGTCATCACAAAGTAATCGAACAGATGAATCCAAAATGGATGGTTGCTTTCGAAAAAATTTCTCTGACAGGAATTAGATGTCTTCCTCGAAAATCGTAAGATGTAGCGTGAAGTTGGTAACTTTCATTGCTAAATTGTGGTTCTCCTGTCTGCCAGGGCATAAGTGTTAAGAGCAAGTAAGCCACCACCAGTGTTTAATGCGAAGGAGGCAATGCGCCATCACTAACCCTCAACTGGTTGAGCGAAATACTTGTTACGTAACTGATGGAGTGGGATCAACTTGACCCCAATTAAGACATGATTTAGAATACAAACGGACGATGCACGAGGATGCAAACGTGGTAGGGTAAATTTTTTATTTGCGCTATTCAAAGAAGAGAGAGAGACAACGTGATAATTCTTAGGATTAACTGTTATTACTAAGTGTGCTGATATTGGTAAAAATGTTATTTGTATCAAAATAACAGATAGTATCGCAGGCTCTCAATTCCCAATAATACCATTTGGATTTGATGAGCTCCGTGCACTTTCCTAGTATGCTAATTTATTATTAAATTCAAATGGTACCTCTGCAAATTGAGGAAGTGAAATATTGTCTATTACTTTAATTTTCAATCCAACTTGTCTCCAACATATATAGTTGTAAATTGAAGGCCAGGAATTTTATCTCCTATGATTCCAGATATGTAAATCTTTCCTCAGAAAGATAACAGAATTTAGTAGCATGCCCCTGGATTAGATGAGTGTTACACACTCGAGGCATTGACACACTCTGCGCGCGGTTCAGCTGCAACGAGGAAAAGTAGAAAACAGCCGCGTATTTTTCCAGGCCGGCTGGTAGCTGCGAGAATTTATTACCGATTCGAGGCAGCGAAACGATTTGCACATTTCAGCTACACCTTCGATTCACTCGACCTCCACGAGAGAACCGTGGCATACGTATCGCGTGCTCGCGCAACGGCCCGCAGATATTATTGCAGCGAGGAACCGGCATGCTGCCGTGGCTTTAGCTGCGTCAACAATCGCAGCCACCAAAGGCGAGACAAGAGATAACCACCGAGGAAAAGATACGACTGTGCACTTTGCTTTCTTCCAGCGGAGCTTCCCCCCTCCCGCTTCTCCGCCCCGCCGAATATGCATCACCTCCGTGGTATTTCATTTCTATCTGTGCCTTTTTTCTTCTTCCCGTTTCTCGCCACTCTTCTCCTCTTCTTCTTAATCTTCCTCTTCCAGGAATTGATAAGAGATGCTATCAAGCCACCGGCATCGGCCGTTCGACACTAGCCGCAATTCGATCACCTCCTTCTGTAATCACTGTATGTCACTGCCATTGTCTCCCGTTGCCATTACAGGGAACCTCGACGCGGCCCGTAGCGAAAGGCAGTTAGAGAGACAGACGCTTTAAACGCTTGCGCACCAGATATAACTGTCCCTCGTTATCGGAGCGCGGGCGAAAGGAAACAACAGCGCCTCCTCTCGTCATCGTCATGGTGAGCCACTGTCAATGCAACGCGGATTTTAATTATTCCTAGTGCCAGGGCTTCTACTTGTACACATATGTGTGGTATGATAAACGCCTGCCATTTTTACTCTTCATGGAGTTTGGTTGGTAATCTGATAATGGAAATGCATGGAGGTTCGGGTCACCGATTTCCGTGGATAGTTGCATAGAGGTAGGACACAACGTGTATAGTGATATAGGTGCATTAAACGCAGGGGGAGAAGTGCTGACAAATGTGCGAGAAAACGGAGATTAAATTTCTGTCTTTTCTGGACATTCATTATATACATACACATGTGTACATTTATCATGAAATGTACTTTGGTTGAAGTAGTAAGTCAGCTATTATTTATATAGTCATTTTAGACATAGGAATAAGTTTTTATTATTTTTAATTATTTTTAGGACTTATTATTTAAATGGTCTCGTTCTTGTTTGGAGGGCTCAGAAGCAGGGGTCGAACGAAACTGTTAAAATTTTCAATTAATTATGAAGTAACTGTAATTTTATGGCTATTATCTTTTCTGTTAATGAGAAACCTTTATTTTCTGAAAAGCAGAAAAATGTTCTAGTTAAACAGAAACATTTACTCTACTCTGAAAAAGTTAAAGTTGTGACAAGCAGGTTTTCTGGAAATGTTGTTAGTGTAGACAGATTTGAAGTTGAAACCTTACACCGTATGGTGAAAATAGTTATATAAAAATCACAATGTGCTTTCTCTTCTATATTTGAGGCAGTCAGAGCAACAACGGACCAACCCACATTTAAAAATTTTTTTTTTCCTATTTTATATGGTTAGTAGAGCCTATTGGAACACGTTATTGCTATGAATTCATTTTCGAAAAAAAATGTGGGTTAGTCCATTGTTGCTCTGATTGCCTCATTTATCCTGCTTTCAATTCCTTAAATAATACTAATTGAAGAAAATATTCCTAATTTTTATATTTCACCATTAAATATCTGTTGAAAAGTATATTCTCGGGAACTTTTATTACTCGAACATAAAATAACTGTTAAAACTGAGCTATTACAACACAGTTAAAGTGTTAATGTACAAAGTTAAGTTAAACCACAGAAGAAACGATTTAACAGTTAAAAGTTCGATAAATAACTTTTATGTATAAAAGTTTTACAGTTTCATTCGACCCCTGCTCCGAAGCCAACCAGTGTATGTAAGTCAAACTTTCCCTGAAAATGAGTTACGTAGTTCAAACTGCAGTTATAGAGTTTTAAAAATGCAGATCTTATTTCTGAATTCAGCATTTAGTGCAATTTTTAATTTTTAATATTAAAAGGTGCTTTAATTTGAACAACTATATTAACACTACATTATATTACGTTACAAATAAAGCAAAATAAAATCAAGTGCAAACCAGAAGGGCGGAAATGAAAGGATATTGTATTATTCTCTAAAAGAGAATAATTATCAGTTACGAGATGAGTAAACTCGATTTTCGTGCTTAACAAGTTAATCATTGAAATTATTGTCTCTCGTACGTGTAATTACTCGTGCGTTCCTTGGCCTTAATCGTCTACACACGAAATCTCGTGTACACGCAAAACATGTTTTCAGTTTCAAATTGCGTCGCTTTTGCCTTATCGCTGAAACGGTTGCATGCTTCAAATACGAAAATGAACCCCGAGAAATTCTTCTATATCATTCTTGTGGAGCCGGTTCTATTTTTGATCGTCCTTCCATATTTTTCTCGTAATAAACGATGGCCACAGATTTAAAATCGTTAGACTATATAAACTACGATTTACCCAATTCCCTTAATTCTCTTGTTTTCCTTCTTATTTGTCCATCATATTTTTGTTTCTCTCATTTTTTTGCATTGTAAAATTCTCACAAAATATTTCATAGCACTCACTGAGCTTCATATAGTTAGATATCCGTGTTTGTGTGACTTCCACGAATTTTTCAGCGACCGTAAATTCTCTTTCCTTCGTGCTTGACGGCAGTTTATTCCCCGATATAAATTCCATCTCATTAATATTTTAACAGTCCACGTATGCATGTTACTTTCTAGCATTTATGAATAAAATAGTCCTGTCATTTAAATAACTCTCGTGTTAGAGAGATTAAGAATTGCGTCTAATGGCTACAAATACTGCATTGCATCATCAAACAAGGAGACAGAAAATAATACAAGATATTAATCACCTATTTCACATTAATTCGTTGAATATATATTTATTAGTATCATTCCACGAGTGACGTGCCCTTTAATTTACAATAGATAAATAGTGAGTAATAGTGTGGAAAAAAATCGATAACAAGAAAGTAAATATTGCGGCACTTGGTCGACTGAAAGTCCCACGTGTCGGGTAAATTTAGTCATTCAAAATTGAGAACCCGTCTGATCGTTCACAAAGTAGCCGAAACCAGACCAGACGAACAAATAAACGTTCGCATACAATAGGAGAATTGCATTTCTTACGGTCCCGCTGTGCGTGAGTCGAGAATAGACATTTTCAACTATTTTAAGACGGGCGATAGGGTACAGTGGAAGATGATGCGCTACTATCATTGTCAGCAGCACCGTGTCGAAGAGAATAAAGGGGTAATTGTGGAAAATTAACGACACGAGTACTGCAGCACTTTACCAGCAGGCTCTGATGAATTATAAATAGAACACATATGTAATTTATGCTTTAAGTATGTGGTTTGAATAAGTAAATATGGAGCGCCAAGCATATCGAATAATTTCTAGGAAAAATCATGCATCAATAATTAACTGAATGGTAACTAATCTCTAAACTGTTGCGAATACATTGCGATTTTTCGAAAAATATATCAACACGCATTACACTACCATTCTTTGCCTGAGAATCTTCCCGACCGAGCGCTCAACTCTCGAGAATAGGGGATGGAAAGAAACGAAGATAACGCTAGCCATTAAGAAGTGAAAATGAAAATATCAAGTTCCGCATTTCTCATCCGATTTTCGCGAAAGTACCGCCAATCCATTTACCACGTAAATCGGACTATAATTAACGAAACCACATCAAAAAATTAATCTACCCAATTTAAGGCAACTTCATTAAAATAGTTATCGACGTTATCTTTATTTCTCTTCGTCCCCTATTCTCGAGCTCCGAAAGCCATGAAACTCAGTGAAGCGTGAAATTCGCCTACCTCCCCGAATAAGAATTATTCCCCGGACCCTGAAATTATCAACTTAACCAGGAACAACTGTGTTGCGACCATTTCTAAGGAATCCCTATCTCACCAAAGAATGGAAATTAATATTTCTACAGCTTGTCCTTAAACCTTTTAGAATTGTATTGAAAAAACCTTCAATAAAAAATAACGAGATACCATATGCAGAAGTTCCTTAGTACAAATACAAAACGACCTCGTACCTTAAATCCCGTGTTCCCCGCGTTTCCTGTTCCTCTACGATTCCAAACATTTCACACTCCGCACGTTCAGCGGTAAAAACGTTACAGTGGGCATAAAAACGTCACGGTATACGATTTCCACAACGATTCACTCGCACAGTACTTTTTCGTCCCCTTTCCCTTGCGCAGCCCCGCAATTTCTCGCGTTTTCTTTTGCCCATCTCTTTCATTCGATGGAGAACCGAGCTTTTTCCAGCTGGTCAGACCTGTTGAGGATGAAAACGTGGAAACTGAATCGCGAGGCACTCGCCTAAGACATTGTCAGTTCACACAGGCATATCCACAATTTTTGATACGTTCGGTGGCATTAATTCCCATTCGCAGATGCCTCGACGCAGATAAGAGATATCTGATTAGTTGGCCCAGCGCACGACAGTCGGCGTTTACTCGATACGATAACAAGACCGAATTCCATGCAATCGGCGCGCTCCTTGCATATTTAAGTGTATCAAGCGTGACACAAGCCCCGTAACCATGAATTAGACCAGAAGCAAGATCGAATCGACTGCCAGTCTAATTTGCCATCTCTAACTGTATCCCTGCGGGCAGTCGACTTTCGTCCACTTGCCGCTCGGAATGTGTTGAAGTCGATTCGACTTTCCCAGTCACTGTTAACACTTCCACTGGCGTCCACGTGTTTTCACGCCGAGGGTTTTGTCATTGTGGCGTTGTCAGTCGCGTGTAAAATTTCCACCGCGGCACGCGATGTGTTAGACACTCTTATGTAATTATAAATTATAAATTAACAGGACTACTACAATTGCATTTTATAAACATTCTATTGTAAAACGAAGGTTGTCATTCCTAGGTTATAATAGTTGAATGAGGAACTGTTATGGATTAGTACTTGCAATAAATACAGGTTAACATACAGTGGGTGGCCAAATTATTATACTCAATACATTTTCGTCCATTTTTGGGATCATATTAAAATGCATTTAATACGATTACAAAAAAAAATCTTAAATTGGCAACTAATGGTTCTGAAAAGAAACTGTCTTAGCTTCTCAAAATACTCGTGAAAATTTGTTTACGATCATGAGTTCGCAAGTTATAGGTGTTCAAAGTGAAAAGTACATTTTTTCTTTGATCGCGATTAACTCGGTTAATAAAAATCATACAACAAAACCCCAAGAAACGAAATTAACGAGAAATGTTTGCTCTATAAGGCGAACAACACGAATTCGTTTGGAGAACGATGGCACATCCTAATGAACCACTTATCATGCGAATAAGTAACATCTAATTTAAATATCGCTGTAAAACCGTAGTTCCTGTATGCTCGTTTATTCTCCAAACTTGGTCCAAGCTCCATCGCCCGGGCAAAAAGCAGAAAGGCACAAAAGTTATATTACGCCGAGAGCACATTTTCCCTATATCGTTCAAGCGGCGTGGAATTATTTTTCAATGCCGCGGCTCGTGTTAATGGGCCATTTCGCCGCGTGGGTTACACTTGTTACACAACAATAAAAGCAACAATAAGGTTACCTAAATTATTCCACTTTCTCCTGGCAAGATACCGCCTACAATACGAGCCATCGCGGCTGAGGCGAAACTCCGCTGGCCAGCAGAGCGGGAGGCCGAATCCCGCTGCTGCTCGCGTTCCTTCCCTTTGCTCGTCGCGACGTTAATTACCGACATCCATTCTCGGGCGGCGGAGAAAGCGCGATGATCCGCGATTCACGCGTGTCCCTCGCTTTTGTCCGCCGAGATAGCCCGAAATTCATGAACGTGAAACGAGCAGCGCCGTGTCGCTCGCAACTGTCGCCTGGGCGTCGAAAAACGAGAGACACCTTTGGCGATCCTCTAACCTAAGCTCGTTGAAATTGAAAATTCCCGAATCGCAACTGGGTGATCTCTACTTCGAAAAAGAATTTCGGACACTTCAAAGGAGACCGAGGTGCTTCTTTCGACGTAATAACAAGCTAGTGGCTCGAGGGATCCTCTGGTATTGGCTGAACTAACAAAGTGGACGCGTTTTGACAGGCTTGATTGTTTCTAGGTGTTACTGTGAAGAATATTTCTGGGAACTTCGAAGAAATCGGCTTGGACCGTTTCTGTGGAATAATGTAGGTATCTTAAGTGGAATACCAAGCCTTTCACTTTGGAATTTGAGAGTATTTGATCCAGGATGAAAGTATTGATGTGTGAGCTAAGAAAAACAGACCAAGTATTCGTTGATCGCCACTGATGTTCGTTAACCGGTTAACTGGCACGACTTTTTTTATTATTCGTACCCAAACTGGCAACATCGAAAAATTAAGTGAATCACAAAGTTATTCCATTTGATCATATATGATACAGAATTGGCAGACTTGGCAGAATTGGCCAGATTTTTTTGATCATATATGATACATTGACAGAATTGGCCAGATTTTTATTTGATCATATATGATACATTGACAGTTAACCGGTTAAGTTAGGGGAATTACACAATAAAATGTAGCAAAATCTTGTCGAGTCGGCCGTTTAAATTAATTAAACTTCATCATTCGAGGTAAGCTGACAAGAAGCTGTTACATAATTTATTAGAGACAAGACTGTGAAGAGTCTAAATGAATCTCACACCGCGATGGAAATTATTATATTAATATTAGACCACCTAACTGATCTAAAATAAGTCAATATAATCTCTTGGAGTAGTTCATTGATCGATTAAAATCTCAATTTTGAATCTACCGGACGGAAACTGAACGCGATACGTTCTAATCCAGATGCTTGAAACTTTATACAAAAATTGAAATAGAAGAGGTATCGCGCGTAACTATTGTATCAAGTTTCATACGAAGAACTGGCACAGAATACAATATTTAATCAATCGATATCGATGTTCACCCCTGAAGCAAGCAAAAAAGGACGCTCGTGCACCAGCTTTTCATCGATATTTTCGATCAAAATCTCGATTAAAAGCGCGACCAGGGCGCTGCAGAAATGTTCGCCGCGGTTCCCTAGCAGCACGACTATCTTAGGCTTTTCCATGCGGATATTACTATTTTCAGAAGCGAGGAAGATTACAAATTAGATCGCCGTGTACGTCGGCCCTCGATCCTAAAGCCCTAAATCCATCCTAAATGATTCATATCCAACGCGCATAAATCACCTCTAATTTTAGATTAAATTATTTCGTTTAAAAAGCTCCGTTCTTCAAACGCTCCTGGCCTCGGGATGTGAATTCCCTAGACTTTATTGTTACCCGTGACTCACTGATTCCCCGTTTAATTATACAGCGCTGTTTGTAATACTTAATCACCTGCTTAAATTACTTTATTGCACGATATGATGTCAAGACCTTAAACAGATCCATTAAACGTACAGTGCGAATATTACATAACAACTAGTAATATGTATGTTGGACAGGGAATACAATTCACTATACGGTGTCATATATTACAAAACATAAGCCTCGAAATTACTCGAGCAACAGGAACTTTGACATTCAGGAACCAAAAAGATGTTTCGACTGCTGAATTAATGATTCAAACGAAAGTGAAAATTTTCAACGCGCGCCATTGGTGAATATAAAATACCACAGGCTTCCAGATTTCTGTTTTTTAAAATGGTTAATCGTTCCTGCAGTAATGAACTCTTTCCTTATTTCGTAATAGAACGCCTAAATTATTTAGGCAAGGCTAAAATGTACCTATTCCTGATTATTTTTAATATATATAAAGCAACTCGCGCAGCGTCGATACTGCGCATGACAAGATTAATGCGATTACTCGTTCAGGTAACAGTGACACGGTGTGAACTGCCCTTGAGTGGCTGCAACATTGGCAACGTCGCAATTCCGTGTCACACTCTGCCGACAACGGCGACGATTTGAGAGTTTTCCATGTGAAGAAACTCGCATAATCTCGTAACTCTCAGGATGTACACGCTCTCTATGGTACATACCGTGTGCCTGACTATCTACATACGGATAAGCAAACTTCTCGACCAATTAAAGTAGCAATTCAATGAAACCAACTGAACGCAAAAATGAAAACGCGAGGATCGGCGGGCGCCCACTTTCCACGGCGCATTTGGCTTCATCACCCTTTTCACTTTACGACAGTCTTCATTAACAATGCCTCGTTAAAAAATGTCGTTTAAACGATTTTCAACTTGATTAACACATTAATTATAATAAATACGAGACTTTACAGAATGGAATGTCATAATATCAAGGTCTGAAAAAGTTGAAATGCTTGAAATCTCTCCATAGATCTACTAACTTATTCTTCACATTCCATTAATTTTTATAGTTTCATGATATTGATCCATCGAAGAGAATGAATTATTACACCGAAAGTTTGCGGTATCATCACGAGCGATAAATTTGATCTACACTCCTATTAACGAGTTTATATATCGTTTAATTTCATTACAAAGAGAAGAACTGTGCACTAATTTCTTGCTCGAAAGTATTTCTCGGGGTATGAATATAAGAAATAGTAAATTGTTAAGCTTTCACCTGTGCCTGAATATGTATTTCAGGCGATTGTGTAGACTTTGAAACGCGATGAACGCAACAGCAATTTTTATATTTGCAGCCGGCCTCTAAAACAAACTATTATACATGTCTCGGGTTTTGTATTACGACTACGATCATACGCTTTCACCGATTATCTTCCCGTAAAATCGTCGTTTTAAAATAAGCCGGATATACTTTCGATTGTCAACCGGGACAAACTGTTAAGGAATCTCTTTTAAAAATAGAGTTACGTTATGGTCTAATAATAGCTTCCACTCTCGAGCTTCGCCGCTTTATTTGGATTTTCATTATAACACGCTGTTTCGTAAAACATACACTCATCCAACATTTACATTTTAAAATACATATGTACATTCCAAACAGAAAGCTTCGGAAAGTTGATAACTGAAATGCATAGATCCGAGAATGGAAGTAAATGATTAATTTCATCGCACAAAATTGAAGTGCATACCCACATTAATTTGCATATTCCAATTGAAACAACATTCACCGTTAACAAACCCCTGTAGCTCGCATGGTTCCCTGGAAGCAAAGCGCACAGTATATCCGACGCTATGGGGACCCCGAGAAAACAGACAGGCACTGTTCGGTGATAACGGTGCGTTCTAAATACCGGCCATAGGGTCTTCGAGACGAAATTACGTAAAAATATGCGAAAGTACCGATGCCGAGGTCGCCGGTTGGCTTCGCGGGTCTAAATTAATTGGTATATATCGTATTATCCGAGAAAACGGTACCTGCCACTTAGACAGATTACACGCATACAGTGTCTTTTCCCCCTGAGAATAATTGCTAATTCATTACGCGTTATGCAACAAACGATTGCGTATAGTAATGATGCGTTGTGTAAGTTTACACATAATAAATATACACAGGATGCATAACGGTGTATTTTACACCGTGCTATTTCTGCCCTGCGCTTAGAAAAAAAAAGGGTACACGTTGCCATATCTCTCTTACACCTTGCAACTGACTAAACACGACACTGTGTCCAGTTATCTAAAAAGCAGAGAGAGAATTGGCGTAAGAATGGGTGTAGAAATGTTCAGTGGCGATCTGTCTCGTGTTATACAACATCGCAAGAACTACTTTTCGATATCTGCGCCAATCGAGCCATCGATAAGGCCCCTCGAGCATCTCAGATAATAGACTCGGCGCGATTCCGAGGAATCTACCAGTACAGCAGGAAACGCTGGAATCGGGGGGGGGGGGGGGGCGGCCGAAACAAAGGAATTACATCATCGGTGGTCAGGAAACGGCGTGTGCATGTATCTGGCCACGTTTTGCTTTCTCTGGACAGCACGGGAGAAAGGGAAGGGAAAAGAAAATCGATGCGGCTGTCGAAAAATTGAAGGTGTTTTCGCGAAAGGAAACGCGGTCAGGGCGTGAGTCAGGCAAGGAAAGAAAGCCAAGGCAACGCTATTTTTCCCGTACAGACGGATGGTCGATCGGCCGGACGGACGGACGGGACAGACGGACAGACAAGCAGGCAGGCGAACGAACGAAAGGAAGGAGTCGGCTAGCTGGTGTCGAGAAGCCGGCCGGCTCCATGACGGTGGTGGCTTGGCAACGTCGCATCGCGCACAGGAGGATCTATATCCACGGTGCTGGCGCGACGCGCCGCGGCTCGGCGCGATTCGGCTCGGTCCGCTCAGGTTCGGCTCGGCCCTCGGCCGCGCTCGCCACCGAACACGTGACTTACTACATACACGCTACTCACTATTCGGCAGACATCGGGCCGATTTCGCCTGCTTTTTTTCCTCTCCTCTCGACCTTTTTGCACTTCCCCCATGGCCTCCTCTCTTTCTCCCGCGGCTGCTTGCGCGAGGCTATCGCCACTTTGTATCTAGGAATCTAAAAGCTTTATCGATCGTCACCTCGATCGATTCCTTCGGCGAAGCGAGCTCTGCTCGCCGGTTTCCGCGTTCCTCCGCGCTCCCTACCGAACAGTTACATCCACGATACGAACGCACGAGCGAACGATGGATCGTGACACGCGGACCGCATGAACAGGCAGCGGACGCGATTAACGATCATTCGCTCTTTCTCTCTATTCCGACTCCTGGCCACTTGGTTCTGTTAGACGATCGCGAGGGGAGGCTATGATCGCGACGAGCATTTTTTTTTTGGACGGGAAGGGAATCAAAATGCGGCGACGGTGGAGGTAAACAAAGCTTAATGCAGTGGGCGTTGACGATCACCCGCGTACATTAACGAATAGCTGAAAATCATGTTGATTATGAGCGTAATTTAAAGAACCCCGAGTTAATGCTCGCCATTTTTAAGTTCAATTACTCGAGAGGTGGTTACTTTTGCTGATTCCCGAAGGAATGCAGATATTTCAACTCTGCGGAAATGGCTGCTTTTTAACCTTCCAATCTCGATTTTCCTATTCTAATTAAAAATCAAGTGAATTCTAACGAAATCGACCAAACGAAGGTGAAGTTTAATCATTCAAAGCCGTTCCTCTTTCGGTAAATAGTTAATAGCAGATAATCTACTAATTATCGATATTCACTAACTTCTACATTCTAAGAAAAGAAAACGCTCCCTCTACATAGTAGTAGCCTCCACTTGTCGGTCCCGTCGCAGATAGAAGACCGTAGATTTAATTACTTGTCCCGTTCGCTTAGAGCGAGTAATGCCTCGCGATGGATACAGCGTCGCGCGATGATGAATCAGTTATATAGCCGTGCTGCACGGGCCTTGCACGCCCACGCCACGCCGAGCCAAGTTTCTATTTCGCTACATGTGCCTCGCACGCGACTGACTCTCTCCTCGCGATCAGGCTGCTTGGATGACAACGACCAACGACGACGACGATGACGTGCCGCGCTTGTCCGCGTTCTATCTTATGTTTCGCGAGCCTCTACAATTTCCTCTTGGCGACGACCCGTGGATACGTCTTGTTTTCCGATACGCGTATTGCATCTCGTTTAATGCGGGAGGATTGATACGTAGGAGACACGCGAGAGAGGCTGCCGATTGCCGTGTGTCCGTTTATCCTTCGTTCGTCCGGCATGGCTGAAAGCGAGTCAAGGAATTCGCGCTCCGCGGGTTGTTATTTTCGAATGTGCCTACTCGCTGGTCGCCGCCTACAGAGATGCACAGTTCCTGAGACCTTGTTCGCAAGTTAATAAGACATATCGCCAGCGGGATATTACGGGGCACGGGAAAGGGTATTACTTAAAAGTGTCCTCTTCCAAGGAAACACCGAATGGTCTCTTCTGTACACTTCACTTGGAGCCAACGTGTTTTCATTCACGCTGAGGGATTCCCGCCCCGTGCGCGGCTTTGGCATGCAGGTACTCACGGCGATGCTCTTTAAAAGGATCGAATGTATTGTCTCCGAGAGTGAAAACTAACAAGGGAACACCACGAACATTTATTCACCGATTGGAACGCAACTTTATGGGTTTATAGGCTTCAAAGACAAAAAAGCGCTCCCACTCTTTCGCGCATAGCTTTTAAAGTACAAGGGACAGAAAAAACTGTTTCAAACAGAAGATTAAAGGCACAATAGGCGCCGTAAATTTACGTTAATAAAATTTTGGAAAGAATTTTTAAAAAAGTACCTGCCGCAAAAAACTCTATGCCAGCTTGGTGAATCTTCAATGGCTAATATATGATGAGTCATATATTATCTAATAGTCAGCCCTATATTAAACATATATATACGGGAACAATGTGTCGAAACGATAGACCACTGACCAGTGACCACGAACCAACCGATTTGTCGACTATGTACTTCGCCCTTGCAAACTCTAGCAGCTCGCTCCACATTTTAACGATGCAGAAAGATGTGCTTATCACAAAAGCCGTGTTTGTTCAACGAACGAGGTGTACAATGTTATCGCGACTTGATAGAAAAAGGAACGAGGGAGACATTATTATTCCTAACCAACGTCGCGAATCTTTCTTCGATGCGACAGGGTAGTAAAATGCGTTGAGAGGGTAACCGATGTTTCGTGCCATCTGTTCCGAATTAGTCCATCGGCGGTTACGCAAGTACGTGTACTGTACGTATCGATTGCACGGAACGACAGTACAAAGCAAGGAAATACGTATCATTGCGCAAGTTGCTTATCAAGACCAGTTGTCTAATAGTGTCTAAAAATGTTGGTATCGTATTCGCACCATACGGTAGCTATCCTTCCCTCGCAGCCGTGTTCCTCGACAACAACGTTAACTCTGTTCGATTACTTGCTCTTACACGGCTTCCACTATCTCGGGAATGGGCCATCTTTTCTTACTTCGTCAAGTTTGCAAAGCGCGATGGATCAGTTGCGTTGTTCGAGTATTTACATGTTCTGCATGGAGGCAATGTATAGTATTTTATATAGGGGTGTATTGAGAGATTTGGCGACCCTAGGCTAACAAGTATCTGCTGCCCTTTCTACGAAATATCAAATATTTTAATTTAAAAGAGTCGAGACAATTTCATAATTAATTCAATATAGCAACTAATGTATGAGTTATTGCTAATTTGTTATATGAGAAAGAAGTGAATTGATTTTAAAGTTGTATCAAGCTTCCGTGTTTAAACCTTTCCCAATTTCTTTTCCTCAAAATTTACCGCTCCCCATAATTGGATGCTCCCTAGAAATTGTCGCCTTACAAAATTTGATGGTCCCCAAAATTTGTCGCTCCCCCAAATTTGCCACCTTAGGCCGGAGACTACTTAGCCTACACACAAGTCCGCTCCTGATTTTATAATAGTAAAATACAGAAGTAAAGATGTACATATTAAGGCGGTCCTAAATCTTTTACTTTTTCTTCTGGCGCAATCCAGATGAGCAACTTAAAACTAACAGACTTGAAATTAAGATTTACTTTGGAGAAAGTATGTAATGACAACCACACTGATCGGAGAACTCAAATATCTAATTGCGTACGTATTTTCAAAGTCAATTTGCTAAAAAATTAACGGCCTTGAGGCACAAATTTCTTCCACATTTTCGACTGATTTCCACTTTTACGTCTCGTGGTGTATGTAGCACGTATTTTCAGACACCCCGTACGTGGAGCCGCGGTGCCAGCGAAAGCGTTAATATTGATAGAGCCGCGAAGAACAACGGACAAGCAGCGAGATAGTTTTAGGCAGCGTGTACCTAAGCGTGTATGCGGAAGGTCCCCCCTACCTTCGTCCACCTCTCCCGGGATACGAAGGTGTATCGCAGGTAGACGAGTCCGCGATATAGGTTCGGTAGAAACTGGAAGAGGCTGGATGCGAGAGGTTTCCCCCAGAAGAAAGAAAAAAGGAGCAGCAGGTGTCGGCACAATTCAACCTTTCAAAGGGAGAGCTCTTAAATTTTTTAACTCAAACATAACGACGGATGATACGTCGCCCCCTTTCTTCTCTGCTCTCCTCCTCGTGGGAAGATATTATTGTGTAATTCCGTGCACGCGAACGGGGACACGGGACTATTTGAAGTATTACGCACGAATATCGAATAGAGAAAAACAATCAAGGGTAATAAATAATCAAGAGAACGTGTAACGTGATTATTTCTGCGCAGAATAAAAACTATGGGGCGTTTTAAGATAAATTTATAAAGTACAGTGAACTCGATATGGGCGTAATTGTATCTTTGTTTTTTAATTAATGTATAATAAAAAATATGGGGAAGACCAACTTCGTGTAGGCTTCTGATACACTCGAGAATTCATTGTTGATATAATTTTGCTAGAAGCCAGAGGATTTAAATAAATCATCGATGCGGAGAAACGAGTAAAAATCCCACGTAAGCGTGAAAATATAACGCGAATATGGAATGAACGTAGAAAATATTAATAAAGAATCTGAATAGGTATCCAAAATAAGGGAACAGAAAATTAACTTAACATATAAGATGAATTAGCGAGGTCCAAATAGGTAACCTTGAAATCTTCGCAGGCACTGATTAAAAAAAGTCCACTTCCCAAAGCAAATAAGAGATGTTATCTCTAATGAAATGGAAGATTTCCAGTCTTAAGATCCTCTTGTTTCATGTACCAACAATGTTATTTCGAATTTGCATCTCGATACACCAGATGTCCAACAACGAATCCAGATAGCATCAACCCAGAGCACTAAATCCCTTCAGTCCGTCCATTAATTTAAGGTTACACGTTTAAGAAACGTGTGCACGATTTTTATTCTGCAATCGGCTCCAATATGGGCCCTCTCTGCCAGCTTAATGCTACAGTATCATAGTAGCGCAAGTGAAACATCATGGAACATGCTACTCTGTAAAATGACCTACATTTGCCTCGAACTACTGCACGACTGATAAAACGTCTACCATTTGATTCGCCATGTGGAAAGTGTTTGTAAAACCTGCTACAGAAATGAGGCATTGAGAAAAAACGGACCAATCCACATTGAAAAAAAAATATATATTATTTAATTTTATATGATTAGTAGAGCTTATGGGAATACATTATTGCTGCTGATTCAATTTCGCAAAAATGTGGGCTAGTCCATTTGTGTCTCAATGCCACAAATATTCTTGCCTTTTTGTGCAGGTGCAGATTTTCAGATTTGGGTCCCCTAGGCTAACAAGTCTCTGGCGCCCCTTCCGGGAAATAAGTGTCATCAAATAATATCTTAATTTAAGAGTCGAGACAATTTCAAAATTAATTCAACATTCCAACTCACATACGAGCTATTGTTAATTCGGTATATGAAAAAGAAGTGAATTGTTTCTAAAGTTGTCTCAAGCCTCTGTGTTCGAACCTTTTCCAATTACTTTCGCTCAAAATTTGCAGCCCTCCAAAATTTACCGCCTTAGGCTGCAGCCGGCTTAGCCTACACACAAGTCCGCCCCTGCTTTTGTGTAATGGTAATCGAATTGAAATTGAAGATTAGTTTCGACGCACCTACTTAACACTCGCCCAGCGGGTACAATCTATTTTGATCCACCCTAAATATCAAACCACATGCGTTACTTTTTATTTGTATTACTTCTTGGAGGAAGAAAGGATTTTTGATGGCCCCAAGATTAAATTCTAATTTTGGAGGGTATTACAAGATGTGTATGAATAATGGGGCAAAATGGATCCTGCATCCCACGTGCGGTCAAAGCTATCCATCGTTCAGGGGTTGAGGAATTTTCCTTCATCCTCGCGCAAATTAGGTCAATACCTACGTCTATTGCTTGTTCGATGGGACATCGATATATCAGCTTCGCAGAAGCCAAACTGAACAGCCCCGTAAAATAAAAAGTAGAAAATAGTGATACCTACAGTAAGCACTAGATATGTGCTTAACTATTAAAATTCAGAAATTTGCAAAAAGTAGTGCTAATTAGTTCGACTTTTGAGAGGTTCACATAACGAGCATGTAGATTTCTTGTCAAGTTCGATATATCTCTACTGCGATTTTTCTCCGAATTTTTATGCCCATGCTGGTTCGATAAGAAAGACACCTACGATTAGTTCTTTTGATTTGTAAACTAGGATTATTTCACGTTGCTTGGCAAAGATTTACTCTATGCCCTGTTGGGTAGATAAATCGTAACATCCACCGATCGCTAGGGTGCCCCTTACAATGACATTTTTTTAAATTTAAGAATTCGGTCCGTGACGCCCACTGATTTATTTCCCTTCGGCGTGGTAAATGTGTGCAAAATTTCGGCTCGATCAAACAACTCTAAACCCTGCCTCAAGAGGCCGAAAATTTCGAACGAAACTGCGCTCTTGCAAACAGCTGTTTTTTTAATATGCGACACTGTATGAAAGCAAATTTGTGATGGAACTAGAGTTGGGTCTATCGATTATCGATATCTTATCGATAACTTATTGATACTTAACGCTATACGTATCAATAACATCGTTAATATATCGTTAAGTGGTGAAAGAACGAAGGTGGTACAAATTTTCCATTTCTCCAATCTTTGGACTATGACGCTAAAATACTTATGCATTCGAGCGAGCTCTGTTCCAAGTGAACGATTAGAACCAAAAGGAATAAAATTAGCGAGCGTTCCAATATTTCATCGCACCTTCAATTCTAATGGACACCCCTACCGATTGCATGGAATACTTTATTAAATAATAAAGCCAGGTACGAAGATCACATTTACCTAACACAACAATTCATATCAAAAACAGCAAATTTAATGAACCTATTTGCGCTTGTACCACATGCCAGAGCACTATACTGCATTCCACTTAAGAGTAGCCTCGTTCAATCTCGCGTGTCAGATCCGCGGGAGCTGCGTAGATCGGTCACAAATCGGTAGGGGCGTAGGTCTACTCTTAGGGGAATCCTATATAAGTTACCGAACGTGGCCGCCATTGCGAGTTTCCGAATAAATCGGGGAAAAAAGAAGCTCAACGGAGCTTAAAGGAAGCATACGTGAAACTTTCGCCTGCGTAATTCCTCAGTTAAGAGGTTAATTACGCTAAGCGACTATAGTAACAGTTTCATTTAACTACTTTACATCTTAAACTCTGGCCGCGCGCGACATGTACGAGCATTCCGCGCAGGGATGTTCGCGTCACAATCGTCCAGCAATTTTTCCATGAACGCGCCACGCGGGAAAGCAAAATGGCCAAAACAGTTCCGCAGTTTATTGCTCGATGGCGTCAAACGACACGAAATTCGGGATAATATTCGATTTACATAAGTAGGTGACCTGAATTTTAGTTTAGATCAACTCACAGTTATTTTGCTACGGATGCGGTTTTCTGTTTACTTCGCATCCGCGAAAAAAGTGGTTAAAGAGGTCGACGCTACATAATACGAGAGTATTGAAGGTCGCGCGATAATTAAAGAGTCCTTGTCTTTTGAATATTGGAAATAACGAACATCTGTCACATGTTGGAAAGAGGACTAGAAGACGCTAGCGAATTTGTTGCGAAAAATAGCGAAGCCTTTTCCCTCTGTAGTTCTCTCCCAGATCCTCCAGTAGCATTTATTATTGACATTCTGATGACCAAACTAATCCCCCACTTGGGGATACTATAGACCGTCCAGAAATGCTACTAGGGGTCATTCGTTCGCGAGAGAATCGCCAGCCAATAACAGCTGGGCGTCCTCCGCGTGTGTCATCATCAGGCCCTACTGATATACGCGGATCGTCGAGATAACAGAAAGGCTAATCTCGACTGGTCTAAACAAGCAAACAGTACCTTACGAACTCCAGGTTAAACGGAGGCTCGGCTCTGTTTAGTTGAACGACGGGGACGGCGAGGGGTAAGAAATGAATACCGGAGAGTGGAATGCGTGCGGACTTACCCTGCATTTTCAGTGGCAGCAATGGACATGTGCCTCCTCTCATCGAGGATGGCTGCGGCGTCAAACTGCCGAGAGAGATCCGTGGTAATGAGTTAAAGAGTCCCAGTCGAGCCGTGTTCTCTTTCTCTGCACGACGTGCCACTACCACCAACCACCAACCACCACCCTGCACAACACCCCCGCACCAACAACGATGCGGATATACCACCACCGGTTATATCGTTAACCGAAACGCACCACTCGATACATCACCATCGACACTGACCCCTAAATCCGTCAATCACGCGGTAATTTTAATTCTCCCTCTCCTCCTTCGAGCCCCCCCCCCCCTTCCACGAACGAGCAGAACTATTTAATCCGGACACTCGTAATCAGAACGATGAATCCTCGTGGCGGAGTCTACGAAACGGGGGTGGACCGGGATTGGGATAAAATCGAAGCGATATTCGGTCTCACTGTCGTCAGTCTCGCGCGTCGCGAAATCAACGTGGTCGAATAGTTTCCTTTCCTCGAGCAACGCTCACGGGCCGGGCACGCGTTCTTGGTCGCATCGTTCTGTCGTACCTTTCTCCCGTGTTTACCGACATTCGGTCTGTTCCAATGAACCGCGCGCCGTACAGATCGCACTGTCGCGGGAACGGGGGCAAATAATCATGCGGGCGAATACACACCACTTTTCGTCTGCTTGACCCTTCCCGCGTAACACTCCTCCTTTATCGACCGAGCACCGTGTCACCTTCCTCGCCGCCCTCGGACGAACGATCAGCTTCACTTTTCGACGTTATCGCTTCTCCTGCTGCGCTCGCACTCGTTCACTAGCTCACCCACTCGCGTGCATGCAGAGATTCCTGCGTGCCTCCTCTTTTCTCGAACCGTACGCGTAATCTACCGGCGAAGAATAGAAACCATTCGCGTTCCAATGCGTGCTTCCGTTCTTTCTCGGTGTCCACTGTTCGGCAGCGATCGGCTCCCCGCTGCCCAAACGCGGGATCCGCTAGAAATGTTTAGCGGCGAGACAAGCTACTGCGAAGCTAGCGTGGGAAGTACGTCTTGCTTCTGAACGACGGGGAATTGTTTCCTCTGAGGGACGTTCCGATGCGATCCAGCGACTGCTGCTTCCTTCGTCCTCGTTCGCCAACCTCCGGTTTGCCGGCTCTCAGCGAAATCCTCGCAACCTTGTGGATCCTGATAATTAGAAAACAATCGTTGAGCAACGGTGATTTTTTTGCGACTTTACTTGCGTACAAACAAAAATATCATTAAAAATGTATTTCTTCCTTCGAGTATTCTCGCTATCTGGTAGGAAATACTTTGCTACACTTGGCAATATATTCTCAACTGATACGCGGAATAATGAATAAAAGTCGAGCAGTGGGGTAGTTGATAAAGTTAAAAAATATTAAATGCAAACGAAGTAGGAAGTAACATCCCAAGTTAATTACAATCAAATAAATTATGACCTGATGAATTGTGATAATTGTGTTAAATGTATACAACGGTTGTGAATTTTTATCGACCCTCCAATGCTTAGGTGTGACTAGGTTGATTATTATCCAATACCGAATACCCGATATACCTATGCACAGCTGTTTCACGATATCAAACAACAAGCGGATTTACTGTATAAACCCTCGTAGGCGGGGAATATTGTCTTTTCCGAAACACGTAGACCGTTTATTGCGTGCATCGTAATCCGCGCGTCACATGGCGTCGCGCACTTGACGACGCACTACTAATTCAATGCTCCGTATACACGCGCATGTCCACACCCCATTCTGCTTCCGAACATATGTAGACCGAGGCACGTTTAGGAAAAGTTGATCGATATTGTCGTCGACGCTCACGCATTCTCCATACAGGAACAGACTGCTTTCAAATCAAAATTCGAAGACTCGTCAACCGATCTGACAGGGTCAGATATGCGCGAGGAAATGGATTCGCCGAGTGGAGAAACAAGAGACACCGATAACAAAGTATAACCTCACTGTTCCAGAGAAAAACATCTCTAAAGGCCACCAAACTTGATCCCATGCAACTAAAACGACAAACTCCAAGATTATCCCCTGAACCATCTGAGCATAGTACACTAATTTATCTGTCACTCACAGGTTTACGTGTAGACGTTTCAGAAATGTCAGATTAATTCGATACCTGAAGCTTTTACACAACCCTGAGGCGCATTTGAAATTTAGAACTGGCGATGATGCAAACACAATTGGGGGACTTTAAGAAAAAGATGGGCCAATTTCAATGAAAAATGTAAAGGTGCTTTTCAAAACAAAAGATCTGCTCGAATAAAAGTGTCGTTGCGGAAACGCGGTACATTCGACTAATTACCCTTGCCGACGATTTTCGAAATAACACAGTGAGAGGAAATCTTTCATCTCACTTGAAGTAGAAAGCTTGTCGCGGAGGGCACCGAAAGCGCGAGGAAGTGTGCGCGCGCGCGCGCGCCATCGGCACAGCGCGTACAGCGAAGCGCGACGAACTTGACTCTCAAAGTAGTGGACCGTCCGACAAGTTAATAAAAACGGAACGCAGGAGAACCCCACTTTCTTATATTATCGCGCGGACAGCGCAACGTTCACCCGCGACCGTGTCACGCACACGCCCACACACAGGCATACACAGGCTGATCACGGCGGTGCGATAAAAATTCACGCGACAACAGGCATCGGGAGAACACTGAAACGGTAAACACGATATTATTACGCTCACTGACCGGTTCGATTGGGATAAAACCTGTCCGTCCATCGGAGTTGGTCTGAAACTCTTCCGTTCGCCTGTTCGCCCGAGTTCACCACAGATCACACCGCGAAGCAAGTTACGATATTCTGTCGCTGTGAAATCCGTTGTCCCTCCCGTCCGATTCACCGCGCTCGTTGGACGTCTTCTTCCGGAACACTGAAAATTCACCGCCAGGTCCCGAGGAGCATAGCTTTCCGTAGAAAAACACAACGGGGCGCCACGAGATGTGAATACTTCTCTCTCGCTCCTTCCTGCGCCAGCACCTCTCGCCCTCCTTATCCACTATTTCGTAGCTTTGTCTCGCACGTGTCCCGAAAACGCGAAATCGTTCGGCGGAGAGCACGGGGGGCGCAAAAACACGAACGTTCGAGAGAACTCGACCGTCGACCGTCAAGCGTCTCGGTCGGAGGCGACGTTTCCAGCTCACAGTCTCCTCTTTTTCTCCATAATAGCCGAGGCACGTAGTGTTTTACGAAGCGAAAGGCTCGCGGGCGCGTACAGACGTGTGCAAGTGTGAAATGTCCTCCGTGTTGTCTACGTCTTACGCCTCACCCCTTTTCACTAATACCGTTCTCTCACTACGCGAGAGAATATGTATGTGTATGTATGTATGTATATATTCGCATGTATATATATATATATCTCTCTCTTTCTTATCTCTCTCCCACTCTCCCTCTCCCTCTCTCACTCTCTCTCTCTGTTTCCGTTCCTTCTATTCTGTCCTTTCGCGATCCTCACTGTGTATTCTTCTTCTTCGTTCTCTATCAGTCCTGTGACCGTGTGCACGGCCCTATACGTGTTCTGTACGTAGTGTACTGCGCGCAGCCAGTCTACGTAGACCGTCCATGTATACGGATACGGTGGCAGGCAGGCAGGCGCGCGCGCCTGTGTGTTTGCGTTCGTGTGTGCACTTGATTAGCCGTGTGACGTCAGGACACGGTTACATCGCCTCGCGATTGTCACTCGAATCGACCGAGCAAAATCGCACGGGGATCCAGGCGGGAAATGTGGTTCGTAGACACGCGGGACGAGCCACGGACCGCGAAACGACGGACGATCCGTCGCGGAACGGCTAAAGGCGACGGCGAGCCTTCGCGCAAACCACCCGCGGTATTCGTGAAACGACTGACTCCATGCGCAACGATTGCAGTCGTACAGAAGAGACGGGAGGTGTTCCGCTAGGTGGCAGCACCGTTTATCGCGAGGGGGCTCCGGCGGCCGTACTGCGCTCCGCGTACCGCAACTCATGCCGAAGCCCACCGAAAACGCACGATCGCTCACGAGCCGATTCAATATCAAGTGCATGACCCTCCTTCTCCCTCCCTCTCCCGTCCTGTCTCTCTCCCACCCGCTGTTCCGACCAAGCACATGGAACGAGACGGATGACGACGCGTATCCATCAACTTTATTTGTAAATTTATTCGTTTATCACTTTATCGCGTAACACACGTCACACCTTCCCGACTATCGTTAATTCCTGTATTTTTCTCTATGGGGGAAACGTCGTTTTATCACGTGGAATTAAATTTGACGCTGTATATATGTATAATACGATTTCGTTTAAATTGTACTATGTAAAATTTTATGATTGATATGGTTGCACCATGAATATTGAATTTCTGTCTCCATTCGTATTCTTCTTTGTAACCGAAAATCCTTCACCCTTTAATAAGCTAGTGCTGAAATGTGTTGCAGCAGGGAGCGTATTCACGAAGCAGTAAAATATAAAATATAACGCTTCATTATGTTCACTACCATATTGATTATCAATAAGCTTTCTGGTTTAATACTGTAATAAAGTGAAATCACGTCCTCTTTATTTTCCCCTTAACGCGCATTACGAGCCAGGACATTTCTTAATATTGTTTGGCAGGGGATTAAGTTCTCAGCACTTTCCTCTCGCTACGTGAACTAATAGAAGCAGAGAAATTACAGAGGAAAAATATGTTTCCAGCAGTATAATATACAACTATCTAGAATTTCAACAAGTTGTATAACAAATATTGGCAATAAGCTAACTGTGTTTTGTGAATGTAGCTTTAAGGTCACAAACGCTTCCAACAGATTTCGTAATTTAACGAATTTTATATTTATGGCTTCCGATTGGCTGATTGTGAGTGTGAACTTTTTCGCTTCCGATTGGCTAAAAAGCGCCGTCCTAAAACGCCATTAGATGCGCAATTTGTTTTATGTACTTTCCGATAATTATTACCTATTGCTTCCTGGATTCAGTTGTTTTGTTGAGCAGTGTATGAACAGAATTCATTGCGGGTTTCCACAAGATTTATTTATAAACTTTATTCACCGATCCCCTTGCATTTCTCCTTGCGTATTCACATGTGTTAATAAAAATGACAATATATCAGGGCACTTTTCTTTTACGAATTGTTCTATATCCAGCTTACTGCCGCGTGACAACGTTAAGTCAGTGCATGGTATCAGAAGCTTACAAACAGGTAATGAACGCGCTAGTAGCGATTTATGTAAAGCAGTATAACCATCAGCGTCCTTTAAATTTGGATTCGCGCCAGATTTTAACAAAAGTTGAACAATGTTAACGTGACCTTGCATGGCCGCTCTGTGCAGAGCAGTAGCATGGCCGCAACGAGTCTGTGCATTCACATTTGCATTGCTCTCCAACAATAATTTGCAGACCTCGTAATGTCCATTTCGAGCTGCATAATGTAAGCTTATGTAGCCAGCAGAATCCTCCACGTTGGCCGACACACCCTTGTTCAGTAACGCTTTCACACGATCTAAATCGTTATATTGCGCTGAAAGTTACGTAAATAATTATTGGAAAAGTGATCACAAGTATGTTCTGTAATATTTATTACAATTCAATTATTTACCTGCATACCAGATTCCACGCTCGAACTCAATTTCCGTGAAAGATTGTCGAACACCAACATTATCCGTCGAACTGCAGCACACATCGTGATCATCATGACCATGCTCCATGTTCGTGGTTTAGTCTAGGTATAGGTGACTGAATAAATCTTCTTTCCCTATTATTTCAGCGAACAAAAAACGGATATTGCACGTGATTGTTATCTTTCAAATAAAGTTAGTTTTTCTAGACTGTGCTTAGATTGTATATATTTTTTAATCAATATTCATTCACAATATGCAAAAAGTGTATTTTGTTTACACAATTCACGTGTATACGAGCTCACAACTTGTAAGAATATATCGAATTCGCTTATGATTAGAAGGCCGGTACACAGACGCGGCCTTTTATATAATTATTATGTTTCAGTTACTTTGTAATAAGTAGAGCACTTTAATTAGTCGCTACAATTTCTTTCACATCGACAAGCGTGATGCTGTGCTAACAAATGCTGCTTTATCGCTTCGTAAACTTATTCAATAAATGCTAGCCGCAATACAAATTCTTTCGTCATATTACGTAATGTTAATAATAGTTTTGATTCCGTGTATTCCATACTAGTATAAAGATTGCACGTACATACCAAGGGGAAGGAATAATACAAAATATTACAATCTGGTAACAAAAACGATCTGAATGTAAAATGCACGAATTACTTTAATAGAAAGTATGCGAGTGGACTGAAGTAACATATTGCACGAAATGTTAGCGAAGTCTAATTCTACTTAAAGTAAGAAAAAAATATTAATTAGAATGAGTTCGCTATTCCTTTAACATGATTTTGTAAGCAACTACGTCCGTATCTACCCGCTGAATAATTGCTTTTCACGCGGTTGCACATTACAAATAAATTAACAGTTGCTGTACAGTATTTTAATCGGAGAAATTGTAGAAAATTTCGAAAATTGTACCCCGTACAGTCTTATTGTTGTAACGTTTGTTATTCATTTATTATTAATATCGAAAACAATATATGTATGACACATTCTTCTTAATACAGACTAAAATCATGAAAAATGAAACTGGACATGATTAGTACAGTTTAAATCTGAAACAATACAAAGGAACCGCGAGTTACAATTAAATACTTTTTACGATGCTACGAAAATTGGTAAGATGTATGGTAAATTTACCAACATATAAATTCGTCTAATAAAAGGCACATATTTCTAAAGATAAAATAATATCGATCGAAGCTCGGTAATAAAATTGAACACACTAATTCATATACAAGTGTGTTCGGAATATGAAGTTTTGGTATATCGTTAAATAAATTAATACTCTGCTCGTAATAAGCACATTTCTCATTGTGTGCGCGCATGACGAGCAATGGCAACTGCACACACATATTTTAAGTATAGAATTATATAGAATTGCTGTTGATTTCGAATTCTGAGGACAGTTATTGGTACTACAGTTCTCTTTGTAGCGTCCACAGTGTATCCGTCTTCCCCGCGCTGCAGATAACTCGATATCCTAACTCTGCCAGGGCATTAATGACGGAGAAAGGTGGTCCTGAAATGAATTATGTTTCAGAAATAGAAGAGTACTGCATAACGCGAATGTACATTCGAAAAAAGTGGATTTTGCGCGGAAAAATTAAGCGAAATTGCAGAATAACATTTTTCGCACCAGGCCCCGTTCTCGTGAACGTTCCTCGGATACGCGTACGAGTTACTACTTCGAGGCGTTAGAAAAATGTACTTTTACGAAATCTAATGTTACTTAAATCATAATATTCATGATGTATAATTATACATGTACTTAATGTGCTATTAATTTGGATTTCATATTTCATACTTGCAATACGCAAAAGAATTTTAAACGTAGGAGCGCAATACATACAGCTAAGTAACAAACGTAAATCATAAGCCTATTTTTATACATGTGTAACTACTATTTCTATTATTAACACTGCAGTGAAGTTTTAAAATTATTCGAAAATGTGACTGTGCATTTATTTCTGCCGAATTTGTTAATACTAACTGCCTAAGTTTTATTATATGAAATAGATCCAGCAACTGTCATTATTTTGCTCTCTCTCTCTGTATATACGTATATGGGAATATCAAGTTTAGAAATTAATTAATAATACAAAAAGATCAATTGACAATATTAACCTTTTATTATAACGCCGTTGGAAGCTACTGCCCCAGAGTTTGGAAAACGCTTGGAAAGGGCCAATATTTCGTCCGAATTTAAGCCAAAGACAGTGCAATCAGACGAAAAAGGGGAGGCATTTACGCCAACGTAATAGTAACCCTCGTCGCTAATTACGCTGGCTAATTTTCCGATTGCTGCATTCCTTGATTGTGTCATTGTTGAGCTAAAGGGGTTGTTAGACTTCGTCTTTTATTGCTAGAAAAAAAATTTTATATCCAGCACATTGTCACGAAAATTATAAATGTATTTCGTAGCTTCGTTTATATCATAGGTACGCTTTTATTTTTATATTTAGAAATTATTATATTTTGTTTTATATTAACGAAAATGTACTTTTATACAAATTGATACACCTAAGTATGTTATATATATACACGAATGAGAACATTAACTTGCATGATTTTACTTTTCTAGACAGAGAAGAGGAGAGAACAAGTTATTTAGAAACAAATATTTGCGCCAAATTACTCAAACGAGTGATTTGATAAAATATATTATTTGGTACACTTGAGATTTCAATCTATGGCTCATATATAAGTAGAAAAATAACTTAAACCTAAAATAATGTTGGAACACTTGCATAGCATTTAATTTGTACGCCAATAAATATAAAATCCCTTATGATAAATCATTTCTTAGTTTCACTAACAAGTAAATTGAACATCATATTACTTTTTTCGTGAATAATCTTGCACGATAAGATATAAAACGCAAATTCTATTGCATGAAAAAATGTATGTCAATTTTTTGTCCATTTATATAATCATTCCAACTGCAATTTTTTTCTTATTAAATGAAACCGTACAATAATACATTCTGTAGTTAAAATTCATTATTTGCATATTGTTAGATTACACGTGAAACTACCCTTGTTCAACAGTGTTCGATCAATTGTATTTCTCATTCCCCTGAAAGTTGCATCGCACAAATTGCATGCGACCAACGAATGTCGCTGTAAACTGTATGTCTTTTGTACCCGCATTGGAACCTTTGTAATTCCAATATCTTATGTTTTACAAGTTGCGCGACTCTCCTCGATAGCACATCTTCCTAATAACTGCAATTGACATGTTTTCTTTTATAATACGTCTTGTTTGCAAACAAAACTTTGTGTCGTTTAGTATAGAAAAGAATAAATAAGTTCTTTTCGAATTTACATTACATTACGCTCTGTGCTTTTTTATATGGAATCAAAACTAAAATATGCCATACTCGTATGAGGGATCTGTACATAAAAAATTTAAGAATTTGCAAAATTTTAATAGAGTATAATTTTATGGTAAGATCGCAATTTTGTTATTAGCCCAGCATCAAACATGTAACTGTAATTTCAATTTAAACAATTTTATTTTGCCCTTGTACATAATACATATACATATTTTTTTAATACTGTCAAATTAGGCAAATCAATTTCTCAAAATCACACTTGTTACCTGTAGGTTGGCAACTTTGTAAAGTCAAAACAAACCTTGAAGTCATTGAAACTTTGGTGCATATATACATATATATATCGTAAAAACTATTTATGTATGTATATTGTGCGATGGCACAAGTTTTACACGAATATTACTTCAAATGAAAAGATATATCTACCGCTATCAGATAAAACGGTTATTGTTTAATACAATGCATCTGATGTCATGTCTGATATCAAATTAAAACGTCAACCGTTAATAGGTCTAACCAACGTAACACACTTTCGTGCCCGTTGCCATCGCCATCATGGAGAAGGGGAGACAATGGAAACTTAAATTCTTGTCGCGATTTCGTAAAACTTGACGATTTTTCAATTAAATATGAATCGAAAACTATAGCAACCTTAAACGCGTAACCTTAAAGTTATATTTTTATCACAGTCGTGAGTATTGAGTATTCTGTAAGCAGTGAACTCTAAGAGAAGTGTATGAAAACGAATAAACAAGTCGATAAAAAAATTCACGATAATTTTTGCGAGCATTAAATTGCAATTTACCCATATTTCCTTTTCAATAATGTCAACAACAGCTTAAATTTTGGAGGAATAAACAGAAACTATTAATAGTTTATGTAATAAAAAATCATACAAAAATTACCATTTTTATATATTCGTCTTATGGTGCTTAATATTTATTTAACATACAGATTTAGTAACTTTCTTTCCTCTTGCTCTTAAGTGTTAGATTGTATAGTCAGTTTGAAAATATGTTGAATTCCTAATGTTCTAATAAAAAACTTAATAAAATCGTTAATTTTTTTGCTGATGGTAACTAACCAAATTTTTTATTACTCAACGCACAATACCTTTCGTCGCATAGGTATTTATCAAAACGATAGTGGCCAATATTATATCATACCTGCCTTAATAACAGGTTCCGGTTCAGGTTCAGAAAAATCTTTTCTCATGGTCCACATGTACTCATTGTAGTCTTGTTTGACGCTGGTGCTCGAGGATGCAACAACTTTATAACCAAGAACCTCTAAAGCAGTTAATATTACACAAGGATGTTGCAAGTATACTATTGTCGAGTCATCGCAATATCCCCCAGACGCAAAACGACTCAGTTGCTCTATGTCCGACGCTATAACACAATACAATAATATGCATTTTCAATATTCGATTGTCGTATCACGATTTCTACGTAAATTCTTCGAAGAATGGTAGAAATTGTAAAAGTTCTCCATACTTCGAACGGCAGATATTACACTCGATTTCATTCGCAGCTTGCGCGATAATTTTTATCTCGTTATCAAGAAGGAACGTCAGTATATGTGTATTGCTTTACATTTACGCAGAACAAAGAAACGTCGAAAGAATACTTTGTCCGATGAATTTTCCTCGAATTTTCAAATCGATCATATTAATATAAAAAGTTGGAGAGAAAAAATTATTTTATGGCAAATCATGTGATATTTGACATTCTTTCTTTAAATAATTTTTATTAAAGCTGTAAGCTGAAAGCAATTAAAAGAAGTAATTAGAAAAGGAAGTACACATGAAAATAGATGCAACCATAATAGGTTGATTTATTTATTTAAATTAAATTTTTAAAAATAATCAACACTACATAATTATAATTAAAAAGTGATTTATTCATAGGTATATAAAATTAAACATCTTTGTTGTATTTGTAGTTCTACCTGTAACAATTGATAATTTCCAAAACTTGTTAGCGTTTTCTGTTTAATTGTTTCTTCTGAAGTACATTGAATGGCAAGATTAGGAAAGTATTTCAACAATTTTTGTTAAGATCTTCTGAGTACCATGCTTTATGAGAATAAATAATTTTTTTGCATCCTTTTTGAACACATCTTTTACAAGAGTAAAGTTAATTAAGTTTCCATTTTATTACATAATGTTATTAAAATTAGTTGTATATCGCATAAATGATAATCATAATTGAAATAATTACTACAAAAATAAATCATGAAGTTATTTTCGTTTCGTTATAAATGCGGAGGAAATGATTATATTCGGTACTTTTATAATTAATTTTGTTACAATTGGTCATTCATTGCTACATTAGAAGAAAATAAAAATAATTCGTATAAATATGTACATCTTTAATATGCAGCCCAATTAAAAATATATATTACACACTTTGAATATTTGCAGTACAAAACAAAAGAATATCTTAAATAGTGCTTGCAGCGTGAAATCATCAACAAGTTCATTACACACAATTTTACGATGATATAGTAAATAAAAAATAAATCATAGTAAAGGCTGGTTCAGAAACGTCTAGTAATTTAGTCGAACAGCGAGTAATTTAGTAATTCATTGTGTGTAGACATTAAAATTTAGTCGAGTAGTTTAGTAAAATAATGGTAAATTACTAAATCACTCGCCACTCGACTAAATTGCTGAACGTCTCTGAACCAGCCTTAAAAGCTCAAACTTCCAAACGAAACTATACCTTTAAGACCTGATACTAAAACCCTCCACGGATATCTATGACCATATGATGCAAGATTCCCCCGTACCAAAATGTATGGCATCTGTAATAGTGTGCTAAAACAAATTTATTATGTATACATTTTGAATTTATCTACAGGGTTATCCACATAACTCAGAACACGCACAAGAGAATTCGACATTTGGATAAATTAGAGTTATGGGAAAACGACGCAAAAACCCTCAACAAGGCAATGGTACATTCTAAATCCAATTTCTTCTTTAGGACAGAAACTGACTGCTTGGTCAATCCATCTGTTATTGCGCTCACCCGTTCTGTGTTAAATGGATAACTTTGCACGTTACTTGTATAGAAGAATTTAGATTATACCACATATTGTAATTTAATCAATATATATACATATATAGATTAATTTATTTAAAAGAAGTTCTGAATGACTGATTGACTGACTTATCTATGCCCAGCTCAAACCTTTTAACCTAAGAACGTGAAATTTGGAAGGTAGATTGTTTTCATGACGTAGGCACCTACTAAGGAAGGATTCTTGGAAATTCCATCCCCAAGGGGGCAAAAAAGGGTAAAATGTATTTTCACGGATTCCTCAAAATCTCTTAGGCCCGATTCGGTATCAACCTGGTTTTTACTTCTAAAGGTTACCCACAGAAATGCCTAAAAACCAATTTCAGGATTTTGCCCTAAACAACCCCTAAGCATGTGGTGAAAAGGAGTGAAATGTGTTTTCACAGAGTCCTTAATATCTTCTAGGCCCAAAGCGAACCGCAGGGGTATTTTGCTAGTCTTCTATAATATGAAATTGAATGTTGTACTTCTAATGTTGATAATATATTCTAAAAGGAAGTCAAATACATAAACTTTTCATGTCGTACCTAACTTAAACAGTTTTGCAAAAGTAGTTTCTTCTTAGTTTAAAATTAAATTCTGTGTTTAAAAACAATATAACTCAAAAAGTGGAACTTTTAAGTAAATAGCGAAGAAAGTTTGTTGTTTCTTTAAAGACTTTCTGTTATACAGGGAATACTTAGCCAATGTTTCGTGTATGGATAAAACGATATATCATATAATACAACTGCTTAAAATATACATAATAATTATAGAATTAACTGATGTCATTAACCTTAACCATATTATGTATCAACTCACCTGATAACATGTACAGGATCCCAATTCTCTCAATGCAATTTTAACTAGAAACTTTATTATACTTCAAGACTGCTTACTAAAAATACTAAAGCAAACAAACTGAAATTTTTCTATCGAACACTGTCAAGATGCTCAAGTTAACAAGAAACCACACACAATTGTTTGGAAGCTGAATCTCATTGTCAGTCGTGGTCGTAAAAGAATAGGTAAAATGATGCAACACACGTGAAAATTATTTTTGGCCGCATATTCTAAAATATAACTATTGTTAACATTCATAAATCTCAGCACTGTTCAAACAACAAAAGTGTTTGGGTTCTTTTCCAATCAAAATTGGATGCAATATTTATTGTTCAGGTGTCTTGAAACTGCACAGTCATTGGATAACTTTGCGCGCACTAACGGAATTCCCCAATCACCTGTATCGTGAGATCACATTGCTTTTGTCATTTTAATACGTTTATTCCAATGGGCGAATCCCACTTACGCCCAAATCGCCCGTGATTATCATTAAGTTGGATTTTCCTAAACGCGACTGGATGCAATGTCAGGAATTTCAAAGTCGATTTTCTCGAAACTGAAGCGCAATCTCAAAAAATTGTATTCCTTTTTCTTGATTTATTTACTTGTAATGAGTCGAAAAGAAGGAGTAAATTTTTTCGATATCACGCTTCATTTTCGAGAAAATCGACTTTGAAATTCTTCGCGTTGCGTCCAGTCGCGTACAGCAAAACCTACCTTAATGAAAATCATGGGCGATTTGGGCGTAAGTGGAATTCGCCGAAATCAAACTTTCTCTTTGTACTCAATATCCTATATTTATACATTATATATTGAGGAAAAATCGAAATATTATAAACCAATTATACGAAGTCATCTACGAGTCTTAAATGCATGAGATTGGTAGAACCAATGCCACGATGCTGTGAAGCTAAAGTCCTGTTCACATTAGTCAAGTTGTGTTTTAAAGAAAGTATAATTAAAAAAATTTCTACTTCACTTGAAACTCGAAAGAAACTCGAAAAGAGATTTCAAGTCAATTAAGTAACAGGCTCACATTGGTAATGTAATATCAAGTTACTTAAATTCAAGTGACTCGAATGTTTGACTAATGAGAACGAGGCCTAACAGCATTGAAAAATTAAGCGGCTAAATATTAATTCGATTAAGTTGAAACACGTTTATTCAAGAATAATCTGTTTTTAACGATTCTTAAATAACTGCTCGCTAATTTTAAAATAAATAGCACATTTCATGCCTACGTACCAATTTTACAATCACGTTATATTATAGAATATCATATAAAATAAATTGAAATCTAGCGCTATCACTTTAATTTCATCATACCATTATCGATATATAACAATGTTTTATCTTCATCTTTGAGCTGGTAATCACCAGTCTGTCATCTACAGAATTACCACCATTATGGACAAATGATACCCACCTTTGTCCATTTATTCTGTAGTCTTACGAAGCTCTCTATTAAAAAACGTTCTGTTTGCAGCCAACTTCTTTATTCTTAATTTATTCTAGAAATTCTGCCGCACCGTTGAAGATTAAAGACCGAGTGCAGAAGTCAGTAGGTAGAGCAGTTAGAAAATCAGTGACAGGTGGTTTGACGTTTATTCGCCGCCATCGTCATTAGCGACAGTGATCTGCCATATTGCGCGTGTTATAAAGAACTGTAATACGTTTGCGTTATTACGGTTGTTGCTTGTTCGTTCGGTGCAATAGCTTATTGTTTATGTAGCAACAACAATTGACAGAAATCCTTGCGATTTAACTTGCGGCAGAACATTTCACGGTAGAGAGCTCGCAAAACGGTGAGTGGGGCCTGCATTGTTGACATCAGAGACTTTTTTTTTCATAGAACAGTTGTCATCAGGAAATCCACCTCTGAATGGTTGCATTTACAAATTTAACGACTAACATCATCGTGCATTTTCGCATTGTAATTCGCAGGTGGTCGCGACGCTTTCCAGCGACAGTAAAGCGATACCATTATAAACTGTTGTTACTTTATCATTATTGTTTTGTCGAAAACCCCATCTTTCGATGGATATGCGAATACTGTTTCGATTCCATTATTTCACTTCATAATTCCACGTATAAATTTATAAAACATGATAATTCGTGGAAATATCAATGATTAATACAATGTTAATTAATGTATGTAACTTTACAAGGAATTCATTGATCTTTTAAAATGTCCATGGAATTCTTAAATTGTACATAACAATAATAATATTCTGTTAGTAAAAAGCCATAGTGTGATTTGTTACAATAGTATTTAGCAAATGTATATGTTTCTACCATAGCCATGAATACATATGTTATTTATTGAAGTATAACTGTCATGTTGTGAAATTGTGGACTATATTCTGGCCTAGTACGTAGTATGATCGGTCAAGGCATACTGAGTAACAATATTTGTAGTAATTGTGTATGGTGCGCATATCACTTTAATGTTTTATAAACACGCGAGATACATTTTTCAATATTCATGTTCAATAAATTTGATTACGAATATCACATTGATAGTTTATCACATTTTAACATGTCTGCATGCTTCCCATTCCATACATTTCTTTTCGTAACTCTGTTCGACATATTTGTGCATAATTTAATGAATATTATAATAAAGTTTTATGAAGATTATTCATTTTAGAATTTTTTTTACAGGTTCAAAATGTCAACCGGTCCTTATAATTACTCTTATATCTTTAAATATATCATTATAGGAGATATGGGGGTAGGAAAGTCTTGTTTATTGCATCAATTTACAGAAAAGAAATGTAAGTTGTTACATTAAATAAGCTAGGAATAAAATTTAGTTTTAATACTATGCATACTTAGTTCGTAGTCATACTTTGTTACAAATATCTTAAAGTTACAATGCTTGCATATAAAATATATAAGTATCATTGAAAATAATCCCTTTAAATAAATTAGATTTGCAGGTATATGTATTTGTCATATACCTACTTAATCCTGCTAATAGTCACCTTATATAATGTTAATTTATACAAAATAACAGCTTTTGTTCACCGATCTGGATACATCTTTCTTTGTTCGATTTAAAAAAAAGTACGATAGGCGGTAGAATAGCTTTAAAAATTAAACAAAGTGATTTATTTTCGATACGTCATCGCATAAGAATGTGGTAATTCATTTTATATTCTAGTTATGGCAGATTGCCCGCATACTATTGGCGTCGAGTTTGGAACAAGGATCATTGAAGTAGCAGGGCAGAAAATAAAGCTACAAATATGGGACACCGCTGGCCAAGAACGTTTTCGAGCAGTTACTAGGTATAAATGGGTGCTTTCGTTATTTGGATGTTCAAGCATTCAATAAAAAGATGTGTAATATGTATGTGTGCGTGCTATAGGTCGTATTATCGAGGTGCGGCTGGAGCGTTAATGGTCTATGACATTACTCGACGTTCGACTTATAATCATCTTAGCAGCTGGCTTACAGATACAAGGAATTTAACGAATCCAAGCACTGTATGCAAAATATGATATTTTACATAATGGTATTTACGTCTGTAAAGTGTAACTACATTGATGCGCAACTGTTGAATGATGTATTTCTTTATATTCTATGAGTAGTAGATTTATATTGCGTTGGTAATGAAATACTTTACGTAGCATGTTTACAGGTTATATTTTTAATTGGTAACAAAAGTGACTTGGAAGCTCAGCGGGACGTTACCTACGAAGAGGCGAAGCAATTTGCGGATGAGAACGGTCTCATGTTTGTCGAGGCTAGCGCAAAGACGTGAGTTACTTGTCAAACTAATAACTAATCAAAGTTGATTATATGAATATTACACTGAACTTGCAATTACTAGTGCTATCGTTTAAGGTATAAAACTAACAATGTAATTGGTTTATTTTTAACAATTACTAGTTAATGTAAATGTTTATAACATGTTCCCAGTTAATTGGTTAATCGAATTATATCTTTACAACGACACGTTGGAAGTGATATTTGAGGATTAATTAAAATAATTACAAATATTATACAATAAAACTTATTTATTTTTTATATCATCAGAGGACATAATGTCGAAGAAGCTTTCTTGGAAACAGCAAAAAAAATATTCCAAAGTATACAAGACGGACGGTGAGTAAAATATATTTTTATCGTGCTTTATACAGGGTGTTACTCTACCTATAGTCAACACTCTAGGGGGTGATTATGTACAGGAATGAAATCCCAGCTACGTGCTTGCCTACGGTGCACGCGTATTTAACTGAAATTCAAAGTCAATTTTCTCTAAAACGAACCCTTTACCGCAATTTCATAACTCTTGATTTCCGTCTTATTTTCGCCTGCATAATCCCTAGACTATAGGTAGAGTAACTACCCTATATTGCGAATGAATTTATTAATATTCTTTCCCTTCGTTTCGTGAATAATGTACATATGACAACTCGTTTGTTGGCAGTTTGGATCTAAATGCAGCAGAATCTGGAGTTCAACACAATCCCAGTCAACCAGGTCGTACCAATCTTCAAGGAGTATCTAACGAACAACAGGGTGGAAAAGATTCCTGCTCCTGTTAGGTCTTTATTTGTTTGTATATAGATACACGGATTCATCGGTACTATTAATGCATATATGATTTATACTAAGTATAGCAAGCAAATAGTCTCTTGTCTTTATCCTTAACCTTTGATATGTCAGACCTACTTAACGAAAGATATCAATTCTTTTCTAATTAGAATTGATTTACAAAGATATGCTGTACGACGGCACAGCTCAGTATAAACATATACGTATAAATTGTATTAATAACTATAATTCTGTATCGACATTGGGTTTAACATCTCAATGTTACACAGCTTTTGTATGATTATTGTAATTTGCATATATTTTCTATAGGTCGTATATTTTGTTGCATAAAGAAATTAATTATTAGACAATATGTTGTACTCACAGACCTTACGGTGTACGTGTACAAGGTGCATTGTACGAGATATTTACTTAAACACATGAAAATATGATAAATATGAATGTGACACGGTCAAATAAGATAAATATTTACCATTGTAAATTAAATTCGTGTAACGAGATTGGGCACGTCCGATCGTGTTTGTTATCTAATTTACAGTTTGGAAGCTGTTGTACTATAAACTTAGATACAAAAAGATTGTTGGTAACACACCGAAACTTCTAAATAGCATCAAAAAATTGTCATAAAATAGCGTAAATGAAGCAAAATTAATATCGCCTCTATCGTTCCGTAATTGCAACCCTACTTTCATATTATATAGATCATGGAAATCTTTATCGTATAGTTATATATTTTTCTTTCCGACTGGAAGAACTGTTTTGATTTTCAATATAATTCCTAATTCTGCAGTGTTTCCAATTTGATGATCAAAGAAAACAGACTTAATACATATTATTATTTCTGCTACTCTAAACATGACTTAGGGGAGGCCAGAACTCATTAGTTCTTTTAGTAAGACATATTTTTGTGTATAATATTATATTATGTTGGCCGGCATAGATTTCATATTGCCAATACCGAAGTATTATGTTAATTTATATAATCCAAATTATGTATTTCGCGATTTTATTCTCATTTTATATTCAGTTGTACAAACGTGCTTCAGAAAGATATCACGGATTCTTTGCTACTATTTTTTAATTAGCTCTAATCCTGTTTCTTTTTCTAAAGCAATAGTTTTACACGCAAACGAAGTGCAACATTGAATTTCCTGAAAATTAATTATGATTAAGTGTAGTATTTAAATAAAGATCAATATATAGGGCAAATTAAATTAAAAGAATGCAGTACATTACTTTAGTCCAATTTTACTAACGCTTTTGGGGCCGCGTGAAGCAAGTGGTCGTCCCAATGCATACATATCATAAAATTTAAATACTGAAAACACCAAGGTGTAAGATAAAGGCAACATATTTTTTTTTTAATTTGGCATATATTATTATTATTATTTAAACACATTTTGAGCTTTAATTACTCATCATCATACTTTCCACATCTTGTATATATAAATAATTCATGATTGAAATAAATATTTCTATCGCAGCTCTAACAGAATTATTATTTCCTCGTCCGCTAATAATAATGGATAAATGCAATACGCAACAAGAATTTTAATTTCATTTTCAATACTCTAAACGTTGATGTAAATCGTTTACAACCGTTTTGAATTGACAACTATTGTTCCCTGTTTCCACCGTTTCGTAACAGTATAAACGGACTTGAGTGATTATACCTACGTGATTCACGCGGAAAAGTTTTTATTAGTAGTCATGTTTCACGTAACTATCTCTATACGTATCGTGTAACTGTACGCTTGTTTCATTAAGTAGCATATAGCTTTGCATTACTGTGATGACAGACAGAAACTCATTCTACTCGAATCTTTCAATATTTTCCGTATAATTTTCTTATGTCAATTTTCAAACCGACAACAAATATATCGGGTTGCACAAAATTTAGAACGTTCGATATTAATAAATGGAATATTTCTAATTTTTATGAATCCGCAAATAAAAGAAATGATAACTGCTTCCAATAGGGTATCAGCACGAACATTAATTTTACCGCGCGAATTTATTACAGATATGTAGTTTGAAAATATTGCGCGTGATTCTTGCGACTCAAATCAAACGTAGTGTGTCTATATATAGATAAGTATGTAAGTGCATACTTGATATCACTTCTATAACAAATGAAATTGTGACTGAGACGACAGCGCACTTAAATTGCATCGAGCTATAACTTCCCGATTTTATTCACGATAATGAGTTTTAACCGCATTTGTTGTATTATTACAACTATTTCAATGTTTCATGCAATAATGGGGTGAGTTATATATTATAATTATATATATACTTAACGTAATAATCGATATATTTTAGATTTTTGTTTTGTTTACAAAGTTTAGAGAAACCGACAAAGTCGTATACATAGATTTAAGTTTCTCTAGAAACTGTTGCTTCGGGATATTGTATTCACATAAAATATATATTTAATATGTTTTCTGCTATGACTCTTCTATTTTTCTAATATTGATAAATTTCTGTGGTTGTGTCGAGTATGCTTACTGTATGGTTGTGTTACAACTTGTGTATGATATGACACAATATTGAATATACACGTGTAATGAAGCCGACGTCGCGATTATTATTCAATTTAAAAAGGATAATGTATGGATCAAATACCTAGTGTTTTCTTTTTCAAATACTAATAATTCATCAGTGAAATACAATAGATGAAATTATTGACGGTAGCATCAAATAAGTGAAACATTTTCCTGTTAAAGAAAAATTTCCCTCCACCGTATATTACGATTATTTTATCTAATTTAAAGAATACCGTATATTGTGTTACGAATTCTTACATATCGTGCTATATAACATTATTAATAAAAAAAGCTGTTATCAGTCCGTATCATACGCACATATGTGTATTACACATACTATTTAAACACGGAGGAAATAACAAAATATATAACGTGTTCTCCGTTTACGGCGAATATCTTCCTTTCTCGGGATCGTGGAAAGTATTAATTATAAATAATGTTAACAGTACAATTTCTTATCGCATTTCTTATTCGCGTTTACTATAACCTATTTGCAACTCCTGTTAATACGTTGCCAAAATTGAGTAATTCGTAAGTTTCATTACTAATATTTAACAAAGCTATTGTACACTAAAAACATGTACAAATAACTATTCCTTTTTTCTTCGAAATTTTCTGCATAAAAAAAGATTTGAAAAATAATTGTAGGAAGTATTAAAAACGTTACGATGAAGTACATTCTTACTTATATAATTAATTAGGCACAAAGAGATACTTTATGACTTTACAACTGTAGACAATGTGGATAATTGGATGGAAATATCCGATACAGTTAGGACAGTCGGAAAGTCGAAAGCTGCGTTGGTGTTGCAAACAACTCAAGTATTTCAACATGCTATATTTTTCACCCTTTTGAATCCGCAACCAAACGGCGCTGGCTTTGCAGGAGTACGAACAATGACGAATTCTGATTTATCTAGTTTTAAAAATATAGAAATTACTTGCAGAGGACAAGGAAGTAATAGTCATTACAAAGTTGTCCTTAGGCACAACGGTCTTCACACAAACGAAGATGTAGAATACGAACAATTGTTTGTGGTAAATTTTAATATTTTATCTTAGATCGTTTAATATCTAAGACATTTATTTATCCTAAATAATTTATCAGTTATTTCCCGTTTCTTAACATTAATTTATTAGAAATATATGTTAATTCAGGCTCCAATGTCGAGTACCGAATTCTCGATATTAAGATTACCTCTGGCCAATTTTAAACCATATTATCGTGGTCGAGAAGTACCTGATGCAGAACCATTGGATACTGCGCATATTACGATGCTTGGTTTACAAGTTTACGGTGGAGTTTATTCACCGATCAAACAAAAAGGTGTGTCAGCACTAGAAGTAAAAGATATTTCTGTATCATAATTCCTGCAGCAATGTTAATATTAAGGATTGAAAATAAATGTATAATATGTTGTTTATATGTATATTACTTACAGGCAATAATATTTATTTCAGTATTTTTAATTTCATTAATCGTTTCTTTTTCCTATCATCCAGATACCTCTTATCGTATTTTACTAAATTTTAGTTATTTTTAACTTGTAGTTTAAATATCGGAATACACATATATAGGAGGAAGGCAGTGGAAAATATATAGATATATTCAGTTTGCAAAAGTATTTAATTACTATAAAAGTAAATGCTTCTTCATCGCACTTTACAGTGGTATTCGTGATTAGATTTGATTACGCGTTAGTTTTTTATATTAATTACGATTCACGTTCGTGAATCTACAAGTATTTCTTAAATAAGTAACAATTGCAATAACATCGTTTTTAAGACAATGATTTGGGGGAAAAGAATATGCCATAGGTTTGCTGTGCAATAGATTTTAGTCAACAATTAACAGCACTTCGGAATTACCATTCATTTAGGTAACTTTCTTCAAGAGAGTTAAATTGTTTGAGATCGTGATTCAATCTGTAAACAAAATACGCACGAATGTTAATGTGAACGGCCGAAATACTACCTAAAAGCTGTTATTAAAGATCATTTACTCACGCTTTGAATGCATCAGCTATTTCCGAGACTTTGGACGGGTGACAAACGACAGTCGTTTTGCATTCTTTTGGATCGAATAACGGATTCAAATATCGTGATGCTATGCGACTCATATCATCAATTGTCACCGCAGATATTCGTCGTACCATTTGCTGAGTGTAATTATGCGGTACATTCTTAAAGTACAATAATAATGATTGGTTCACCAAGTCGCCTACGCTCTGTTCCTTTTCAATAATCTCAAATATCAAGGAAGATTTTGCTGATTCGAAAAATAATTTTTCCCACTTATTTTCAGAAGTATGAATTTCCTGTAATCGTAGGAATAAAAGATAAAGTACAATCGAAATAGAAAACAAACATTTTTTGCAAACATAATTTTGATTACTTATGGCAGTGTTTCCCAACCTTTTTCGAGTCGCGATCGCATTTTATAATATTCAAATAATCTGCGACTCCGCTCCGCCCATACAAGGTTAGGTAAATTTAATAAAGTAAAAAAAACATTAAAAACAGGTATTTCAGAATATACATAATTCTAACTTAACGGGGAACACCGCGGTAATCGCCCGAAAAGTAAAAGTATCTTTGGAAATTTATTATAAAAAAAAAGATATTCGTATAACTTAAATATTAAAAAAAAGTCCTGAAAGTTTAAAAAAGATTCATTACGTAGTTTGCTTTTAATAAATTTACAAAGACACCTTTACTTTTCGGACCATTACCGTGGTGCCCCCTTTTAATAATATAAAACACAGATTGGGAATCACTGACTTATGGTATAAAAAATATGTACGTACTACGATTGACTTTGCTTCCTTGTATGCTGCTGCGATGTTCGTTGACCTATAAAATGTTAAATATAATAAGCCTTCGTTTGGATTTGGATAGATGTTATATCCATAGGAAAGACCTTGGCCTCTAATCAGTCTCCACATAGGACCCTTTAAAAGAGAAACAAGTTTTACATAATGTAAACAAGTGATAGGGTTTATTTCTTACTTACTTCTAATTGTATCAAGTATTGTAAACAAACAAGTAGAGCAGCTAAATCTGGATTTTCGTAATCATTTATACATTGACAGCTTTGACATAAAAACGAGGACTCTATGGCACCTAATCCCGTAACGCAGCCATTAATTGAGATTTCATTCGGAGAATTCATCAACGCCGAATCAGGAATAACTTCGAGCCTGTGTAATTAAAATATACATTTGAAATTTATACGTTGATGCCGGTGTGTATTTAAGTACGAAAAGTAATGTGTACTTAGTTTTGCTTGTTGCGTTCAATTCCGAGAAGTGATTGTTCCACGCACTATAAACATTTGGTACTTGAACAGTTAATTTATCCACATTAGTCGCCATGTACAATGTCATACTTTCAGGCATTGTTAAACATTTCCTAACAGATTCGATTTCTGCTACAACTTCCTTCTGCCCTTTTTCGTCATTCAAGCGTTCCAAGACGTTAGTAAGGAATTTCTGTTGTCGTAGCATACTAGACGTAAACTGATTGCTATCTAAAAGTTCAAGATCATATTAACAGTAGCTTTTATGGAAATACTTAGAAACCCCTTAAAATGTCGATATTTTTACCTTTTTTATACAGCAATCCTTTCATTAAATCGCTCACAACTTTATTCCCTCTTCTTTTCACTTGGGCAACATCGTTTACCATTTTTGCGGCTATTATTTTTAATCTGTCAGGCGCCAGCTCAGTTTCATACAAAAGCTCCTTGATCCACTGAACGCCTTTCTCATATTTTTCCATTTCAAGCTAAGTAACAGAAATAATCGTTTCAAAAGGATAAGCAGTGGTAAAAGTAGAATTTGGTAGAAAAATGTATAATGTATGTATTACATGAAGCATCAAATAGGCACTATAACAGTATGATCCGCACGAAAATAGTGAAGGTTTACCAATTCCAATACTACTATTGCTTGAGACAGTATCTGCTTCTAATTCAGTCACTACTTCTTCGTATGGAATGAGTTGATTATTTCGCTTTACTGGACATACAGTAATAACTTCTAGTAATAGGGGAATGTAAGGCCTAAGCTCTCTTTTCACAGACGATGTATTCATTGTAATAAACATCTAAAAAAGATTAAATGCATAATTAAACACATGATGAATAACACTTTGCTTCCAGAGTTGGGCATTATTCGAATAAATTTTAATTCGAATGATGTCGTAATAAAATGAAGTTATTCGAGAATGACGAATAATTTTTTATTAAATAATGCCAACTCTGCTCCGTGGTATTACTATTTCAAATATATACGATAAAATAATGAACTGATATGTACATAAATAAAATTTGTGTTGACATGGTCCAGGTACGTATAAAATGGCAATTCTGACACATTAAATCTGAAATGTTGTTCCGTAGTGTCTGTTGTATAACTTTTAATGTAGTGGAAGTTAATAAGATCAGTGGATGGTATAGGTACAGAACTTAACATTTCATCAGGCACTGGTATCTGAAACATATAAAACCGAAATATTAAACAAGTAAATAAATCCTTATATAGATGGACATTGAAGCGATGCATACCTCATTTTTAGCAATTGCTTCTTGCAGTTCTTTCTCCTTTCTTTGTAGACCTTCCTCCCCTAAATCTTCAATTTGTTTAGTCACGCGTTCCGTTTCTTTCTCACTTAATTCTTGTCTCTTTTCTAAGCTGGGAATTCCTTTAACGAGCACGAATGGAGAATCAAGAAAGTATTTTTTTAACAGATTCAGCCAATAAGGTTCTGCTTCAGTTTCCAAGTTTTTAAGATCTCTAATCTGATTTGATCTTTGATCTAACTAAAATGTAAGAATTAAGAAGGCGTTATTATAGCAAAATAATTCCGTGACACATCCTACAAATTACTTACGTCTTCTTTGGAGTTGCCGTAAAGCGCATAGCCAAAGATCATGTACGCTATCGTATCATGGGGATCATTTTCCAAGCTGCTCAAGGTTTCGAGAATACGCCTGTGAACGACTCTTTTCATTCGTTTCATATCAATACCTTTAGCGTATACGTCATTTAACGTCTTTATTAGTTGGTCCTTTATTAACGAAATTTTTAACTTTGGTACACTCGCCAGTTCAAGATAGAGGAGAGACACTGAGTATTCGCAACAACAATAAGCGACATTACTAGCATATGGATCATCAATTTCAACAAGTTCTTTTTGCAGTGGGCTGACCGATGTATCTGTGAGATATTTTAAAAGTAAAGTACAACCAAGGAGATCATATATTTCGTGGACAGCGGATGGTCCTTGCCAAGCGACATCCACTATTCCATTATCCTCATCGTCGCAAGGATAATACACGTCTAAGTCGACAGTTTTAGTAAGCCGTGGAACCGGACTTTGCCAGGGTCTTTTGAATAAACCTCTACTTCCCTGAAATATACATAATGTAAATCTGATTTTGTTATAAAAGCAATTAGAGATTAACACTTTACGGTCTACTAATGGCACTCGGCTGTCACGTCTATTTGTGAAAAAGCAATCTAAGTGGTTTATCAGTATATAAAAAAATGTAACTAAGTGCCACATATTAATGTGCAGGATGTATAAAAAGTGATGGACAAGCTTTCCATGGTGAATCTACACCTCTGGATCGGTGGACATTTGTAAAAAATCTTGCCCCAAAATTATTTATAACATCGAAAATTAATGTTAAACTGTTTTTTTTTACATCAACGTGTTCTGCTCAATGAGAAGTCAAACAGCTCAAAAGGAACTATGTATATTCCGCAAACACACCGTTTCGCCGCAACAAAATTGGTAAAGTTTATCTACACAAAAATTAGGGTGTATAGAGCCACTCAACAATTAATGATTCCCTTTTCCACTCATTCACACACATCGTTTTATTCTCGCCTTTAAAGAAACGAAGGCGAAATCATGATCAGTATATCGATCCGCGGAAATACAGCTGCGTTTTGATATGTGTGTGAATGAGAGGAAACAGAAGCGAGTAGGAAAACTACTATGGGTGAATTCCACTTATCATTTTCATAATTTCGTCCATAATTTTTTATACACCCTGTACATAAACAAGACAGCATAATCTGAACTGCAGACCGCAATACGTTAAAGCATAAAAAGATGCTGTTCACGTACTTTCGACATTATCTTCTTTTCTAAAGATTGTAATGCTTTAAACACATCGGCATGTTTTATTTGCCCAGCTATTACCAGTGTCAAATTTTCTGGCCTGTAAAATTCCTTATGATATTCTCTGACCTTCTCATTAGTGGTACTTTCTCTTAGATTCTTTAAAGCTCCTGTAGGAAAAGCAACAATTCGTTTGTACCAAAGTAACGTTTCATTTAATATTTAATTTTAATACTAAAGAAATTGTTTCGTTTAGAGAATAATGTTTTACCTCCAGTGATGGACTTGTAACCACATCGTCCAGGGAACATTGCTCGAAACAGTTCTACGTATACCAAATATTCTCCTATGTTTTCTTTGCCTTGCATCTCACAGTAAACAACACCCGCATCTTCACCTTTACCACTGATATGATGCACTTCTGTGAGAAAACCTGAATCCTATAACAATATGCACGAGAATAATTTCAATGATTGGCATATGGCGTTAAACAACAGAAACTTATGGCTTTTCCACCGTGATTTATAAGTGATTATATTATTGTACCGTAAGTGTTGGATAAAGAATATGTTCAAGGTACACGGGCATTAGGGACAAAAATCCCTCGCTACCAGCAGTTGTCATGGTATAAAAAGTACAATCGACTTGCGTTGATGCATTGGTACCAGATGCCAGACATCTGTTAGCCCACAAATCTAAGACACCTTTATACGGATAGTCTTCGCTTCCCAAAAAGACAAGATGTTCCAATGTGTGAGGCAGCCCGTCATCGTCATGTGCTTCGGTACCTAAGTTTTGGACACGTTATATTGAAACAGACGCTCACATCTGAAGAAAAATGGCAGGTATAAAGATAAAGGATCCTACCAAGGCAAAAATAGCCACAAACAACAGGTCCTTCAACTTCTGCTATACAAACTGTAATTCCGGTGTTTGAAGATTTATAAATATGTATTGGTACTGTATCGTTAGTTTTCATTGAATATACAAGTTCGAATCCTCCCATATTTCCCCTCGGCGAATTATCAACAGGCGGCATGGTAAAATCAGCTTTCTTCCAACTTTCGGCGATACTTCAAAAAAAGCACCGAATACTTGGATTTAAAAGTCTGAAGACATGTAGCTTATTACAGAAAACAATCGGAAAATTGTTTTTAACTTGTCAAGGGGGCGTTGAAGGCAATAACATAGTTCTACTTTGAATATCCCAGATACAAAATATTTTTAATAATATTGCATTCCAGAATGTTATTTAACATACAGCCCTTTAATTAGAATTAGGGAATGTCTGATTAGGGGGGGTGGGTGAAGATAGTGAAGGGGATGAAAAATTTATAACAAAGAATAATGGTGATATATTGATAGAACTTTTTTTGCGCATACAATTGTTATTATTATGAAATTATAAAATTTTACATTACATTGTAATAAATAAACTAAATGATCTAGTTTATTGATAGAAAAATTAGCGTGCAATTTAATTTCCAACGAATCCCCTAGCGCGCAATTATGGGGATGGGCGATATAGTATCGATACTTATGGTTTTAAATATCGATATTTGGAGGTCGGATATTTGTATATAACGATGCATAAATGATTACGCGATTCCATTTATTTACGGAATTGCAACTGATTAAAACAAGCGAGTATTTTAAGATATAAATCATAAATAAAAAGTTTATATTAAAGTATGTGTAAATGTTTCGTTTCCTCATTTTTGTTATAAAAATGGACCACTTTCAAAATAAACGGTCCATGTTGTAAAATGAAACTACTTGTATAATAAATGTACATGTATTATAAAACACTCTACTTTTTAATTAAACTTTGAGTTTGTTATTTTTTGCATTTTATGTATCGGAATGTATTGATACTAGGTGTATCGATATTTTAACTGTATCAATATTAACGCCGTCGATACGTATCGATATGTTGTATCGATATTTTTTGTATCGCCCATCCTTGAACATATTTACGCATAATGTTTGTGTAACAGCAGTTGCATACTTAACCTAAAAATGAAGTAAACAAAGGGGTCTTGGACAGTTATGGCAAGGTATTCCAGTGAATCAGATTCAGATCACAATAGCAGATATCGAAGAAGACGTAGCAGGAGATCCAGGTAAGTGCCGTTTTAAAAGGACATGCCATCACTAATGTGGTGTATGGTTCAACTCATTTCTCATATTTCTAAATTAGAATTTCCAACCAATAGTTTAACATACAAAAATAACAATTCTTTTCAGATCTTCTAGTTCAGATTCTAGCGATTCGTCACCTCATCGAAGAAGATCATCCAAGCATTCAAAAACAAAAAGGAGACATCGGTCACATTCTAGAAGCAGGGGTAGGGATAGAGATCGCAGTCAAAAAAGTTATAAAAGCTCCAGAAACAGTAGTTCAAAAGGTAGAGAGCGTCACAGGTATCGTTCCAGGTCACGTTCTTCTGACCACTCTAAACGAAGAGCTAGGTCTACTTCAAGAGACAAGTCCGGCAGTCGTTCGAGTAGTTCGCAGTCTAATATAAAGGCTAGCGTTCTTGAAAAAACTAAAAATATAGTAATAAAAGGTGAGATTATCATAACGTTAACAGTAATCGATAAACACTGTTAGAAGTTTTTCTTCATTTACCGATATTTGGACTCTATGTAACAACCTGGAAAGAGTTTCAAAACTATTTTGCGATAAGATGCAAAACTGATATTACTTTTTATAGATGATTTCCCCATTGAGCCTCGTTTTAAGGAGGGCATTTTGGAGGAAATAAATTCTGAAGGCTTCACGCCTAAGCAATTCTCATCTTCCACAAAAGAAAAGAAATTCAAGAATATTGTTATAGATATTACTGCAGACACTATACAAGTCCCTACAGTAGCTGATGTTCCTTCTGGATCGGAGAGTATCTTTCATTCATCGGTAGTGTATTTTCTTATTTGTTTATTCAGTATATAGACACAATGATGTGTTAATATTATTTATTAACATTCCATTTGTTTTAGATAATGATTGATCATGAAGCAAGGTTTGATAAATGGGTGAAAAAATTGTATACGCTTAGGCAAAAGGCTATGGTAGATTTATTACACTCCAATGTCGTTTGATAGATTAATAATTTCATTTTATAAAATTTAAAAACAGTTTCTTTCTCCACGTTTAACTGCATGTACAAACCGAATGTAATTTAATAAGTAAATCTGATGCGAGTATTTTGTAATTCCCGTCAGTTCGTATCCAAATATTTATACATATACTAACTTTTTAATAGCAGTCAATCGAACTAATACTATTCATTTGAAATACCTATCTATCTATGCAGTAATATATTTTCTAATTAAAATAAATACTTTTCATTCGTGGTTTAAATTAGATTCCCGCCAAATACTCCGCTTCTAAAAGCATTTGACACGCATAGGAGTTTTCACGTTTGTCGAAATTAAACGTCGTTCCAGAAGTCAGTTTATTCGCGACGGCTGTAGTGTTTGGTCGGTTCGAAACGTGTACCGTGTTTTTTTACGTTCTCTCGTGCTTTATTATGAAATATATCTTCGCAAATGGTACTCGTCGCTTCATTTGGAGACACAGGTAAGAACTTTTCAATACATAATTACTAGTTCATATATTTATCTTGGTGTCATTATGTTTATAAATGTAAATGGACATTTTCTACCGCGGTTCGAATATATAAAATTTCTAGGTCTAAGGAAGGCATTTTTGATCGGGATAAAAAGAGGGTTAAGTTATCACTTCATTTTCACATTTTTAACCGACTTCATTTCTATCGGAATCATATTTCAGGGGTGCTACAATGTCGATTACGTTGCGCAGCACAATGATTCGTAAGAACGTGTTTACACAGAGTGAAAGGTGTACGAGTGAAAGACTGAACACATTATGGCCTACCGCAGTTTTTATTTATGCGGACGTTCGTTTCTACAGCTACATTTTAAACATCGTCATAATATACATAGTATGATAAATAGTAATAAATAGAAAATGTGTCTTAACGAACGTTAAGAATTAGTGTATACATGTTTATGGTTATAAAGTCGTAGATAAATGGTCGGAAGTTGAAGGAAACAAAAGAAAAGAATGCTATATCCAATGTTCTGTCGAAGAACAAGTTGTTACATGAGTTGTAAATGTTGAAAGACACGTCGATAGAGTCAACGACGCCGCGTTTGCTAAATCCATTAAACGGCGCTGTTGGTATTATTGCGCGCGCGCCTTGTCATAAAATGTTATATAGCGACAAACGGTGTGCAACTAACGTCCAACAGCATCGCTTACACCTACGAATCAACTGTGAGGTGTTTACGTGTATGAATAATCATTTCTCTCTTCATACTAATAATAATACCGCGCCTGAAACAAACGAAACGTTAGAAGCTTGCTCGTTGTTACGACGAAGCGAACGATCGTTTTCGACGATCCGCGTCCGTGGAATCGAAATTGTTCTAAAACGATCAAGCACGTTAGGCATCGGTACAGAGATTCGATCGTGCCGAATTTATCGTCGCTCAGATTTACAGCCGGGTTTCTACTGTTCCAGGCGGAAACTATCCTATGCATTTTGAAAAACGTTGCCCTATGCATTCCCTTTTCGTAGTACACACGATAGATATATTCACTACTCCTAAATGAATATTTAGTACTGGTATCCTCCGTTAGCCGCGGCGTCACCGCCACTTCCGGATGGATACCCTCCGTTACCATTTCCGCCGTTGTTACCGCCTGGCCTTCCGGATGGATAGCCACCTGAACAAAAATTTGAATATTACAAATTTAAATCCTACCTGCATTCGATAATGAGTCTTAGCATGTTTAGGAAAGATTAGATTAAGTATTATATAAAGCAAATTGAAGAGACCTTGTACAAAACACTGTAATGTAGAATTTGATTTTTTACACTTACAGTGTTTTCTACAAGGACTCTTCAGATCATGGTTAAAATACTATTCATGGGAGTATAATAGTGTTTAATAATTTGATTTGTTTTAAAAAATACTGTCTATGAAAAATGATGAATTTTTGTTAAAATTTTAATGCAAAGTTTCGGTTAAATGACATTTCATGGGTTTAGCAAAAGCGATCTATTTCTAACAGGATTTTTAAATGAGAGGCAGATCCAAACTATGGAACACTTTAATTTTCTCGAATTATTTGGTTAATGAAATAAATTACTCCCATTTTTTTTCCCATTGTACGTTAATTGAGCGTTACTTTTACGGCCCGATTTTTCGCACTGTGGCAGAAGACACAAGTCTTGAAATACAAAGAAACAAACGAAATTTCAATTCAAACGTTCTTTTGTAACATTAAAAGAAATTCTATAAGTGGAGAAGACCGCACTGGTGTTAAATTTTTCGCACACGCGGCATCCTGCAGTACTTTTTGGAGTTATTTTTATGATACTGTAAGTGGATACAGTTTCTCCCGTGCTGCGGTTGGAATAAATTAATCGAGTAGTGGTATTCTCTTACCGTCGCCAAAATCAGATCCGCCGCCATTTCCACCTGGCCTTCCTGACGGATACCCGTTGCTACCAGATCCTCCGTTTCCGTTAGGTCCACCACTTGGGTATCCATTCCCCCCGAAGTCACCCCCGCCGTTGCCTCCTGGCCCGCCAGAACCGTATCCCTGGGAGTTTGCTTCACCTTCGTATCTAATCTGAGGTTTAAATCCATCTTCATCGGCTTCGTACTCAACGATCTGCTTCCTTCCATCGGGAAGAAGAACGTTGAACTCTCCCTGGGCGCGATCACCGTCTCTGCTCTCCGTGTGTCCGTAATCAGCTCCTGACTGCTCGTCCTTCACCTCGTAAGAGAATTCGTATTTCGCTGGTTCCTAAAAGATAACATAACAGAATACAGTGATCCGTACCGCGCAATAAGCTCTTGCACATTTTAAAAATAGGTATTTTTGTAATAGACTTCGCTTTCGTTAACACTCGATGATGCATCTGCTAAAGGTAGCTGGGAATATCCGGCAGCGTAGTATTCGGGGAATTAGTATTTAAAATTGGAGTTGATGCAATGTTATCTATTTTAGCATTGGTCTGGGTTAGGTCCCAATAACGAACGACAAAGAACAGGTTTACAAAGATAAAGGTAGTCCACGCAGGGAGGAATTTTGGCAAGATTTACTTACATAAAATGTTTTAGATTTTCGGCCGAAAAAATTTTTTATTTAAAGAATTAATGTTATCAGCGCGTGGGCTCGGTCCGGCTCGGCGCTGATAACATTAATTCTTTAAATTAAAAATTTTTTCAGCCGAAAATCTAAAACATTTTATTTAAAATGGAAGGCGTAACGAACACACCTACTTTTCAAGAAAGGAAAGTTTTTACACATATATATCAAGAAAATTTGGACAAGAAACCGTTAAGCATCTTAAGGATCTTTCAAACAACAACTTAAACATGGTTAAGTTTGACCGAGCCCACGCTGATAACATTAATTCTTTAAATTAAAGATTTACTTACGTTATTTTCATCTTGTCCATTATCGCCATAACCGCCACCATTGCCTCCTCCATTCCCACCTGGTCCTCCAGAGGGGTAACCGCCATTACCTCCCCCGTTTCCACCTGGTCCTCCAGACGGGTAACCACCATTACCTCCCCCATTTCCACCTGGTCCCCCAGACGGGTATCCGCCATTGCCACCCCCGTTTCCACCGGGTCCCCCAGACGGGTAACCACCATTGCCACCTCCGTTTCCACCTGGTCCCCCGGACGGGTATCCCCCATTGCCACCGTTGCCACCATTACCACCATTGCCACCGTTATATCCTCCATTTCCCCCACCGTTATTTCCATTTCTGCCGGGTGGCCCGTAAAGTCCCGATGGCCTTCCACCATTCCCTTCAGGCGCACCGTAGCTGCTGGACGGTCGCCCCCCGTTACCACCATTCCCGTTCCCACCGTTTCCGTTCCCATTCCTTCCTGGAGGTCCGTAGGCGCTGGATGGCGCACCACCCCCGTTCCCACCGCTGTAACCATTTCCACCCTCCGGAGGCCCGTAACTACTTGATGGGCTGCCTTTCCCTGGTCCACCGTTGCTTCCACCGGCATATCCGTTCCCATTCCCATTCCCATTTCCGTTCCCGTTCCCTCCACCAGGTGCTCCGTAACTACTCGATGGCCTTCCGCCTCCGGAGCCTCCGTTCCCGCCGAATCCACCCGACGGCGGCCCGTAGGAGCTAGAAGGCTGGCCACCCCCGTTCCTGCCGCCGCCGTTCGAGCCAGGTCTCCCATTACCAGAACCACCGCCGTTGTAACCGTTACTTCCGCCAGCAGGCGCTCCGTAGCTGTTGGACAAGCCGCCGTTACGACCCCCGTTGCCACTCTGACCATCGAAACCAGGTGGGCCGTACGTGTTCGACGGGCCTCCGCCGCCACCTCCGTTCCCACCCCCGTTCCCACCGCCGGGTGGTAAGTACGAGTTCACTGGGGGCTCGGAGCGCACCAGGCTGAGGGCCACGATGAATACTGCCAATCCGATCTATAAACGTGCGACTTAAGCATGGGTGCAGGTTGTTTGGATAATTGGCTTTAAACGGCGAAGTTAAATCGAGAGATCTGCTCGCCAGTTATTATTTCCCGGTTTCACGCAATATTAATCTGCGACCTTAGCGAACGTTACTCTCTCACCGAGGTCGCATTGTAATTTCAAGTTACATCTGCATGCAACGCAAGGGGGTTGCAAAAATCTAACTTCTGCTCCTAGTTCCCCCGTTTCTGTCCCCGTTAACGATACCGATCGCTCGAGTTCTCCATCCCCCTCGCGGACAGTTCCGCGGCGTTAAGCGCGGCGTGTTTCACGTGTTCCTTTTCTCGTCTTAAGTAATCACGGAACACCGCGGCATCCCGACGCGCGCAGACAATGCTCATCGCCGCAAGCTTCTTCGTGTTCGATGGTTATCAGTTGCGACAGATATAATTTCCCCTCCGCACCTATCCACTCCCCCGCCAGTTTCCTCACCTTAGACATAGCGCTGCGCCGTTGTGTTGTCTTCCCGCACGAACAATAAACCCGCGCCACCGGTTTTCCCTGGTTTATCCTTGAGAAGGTGAGCCTTGCCGGATCACGCGAGCTGCTGCACCAGGTACGCCTGCGTGCCTTCTCTGGTCAGGATCTACCTTGACTGTGCACACCTTCCACCGTAAGACGGTGTCGAGGGAATGACAAACTTTGGTTCTAATCCGCTTTATATATCCCCGGGATTCATCTGTGTTTCTAGATCATGGTTTGGCGGAGGCAGTAGGATTTACAGCCGCGCGGCGGTGCAACTGTGTCACGGTGGTGTTGGGAATCAGCCGGTGACGGTGGTGATGGTGAGGAAGAGTGGGACCGTAGCAGCCACCTAGAGTTACGGGTTCGTTCCATATTTCACGGGTTACGAATCCTATATTGTAACGCAACGCGGCGCATCATTAACTTCGCAGCGCCTTGCGCACGGTGTTGCCCGTGGCTCTCTGTCAGCGACCAGCTGGACGGAGAAGGATGCAGGAGCTCGTAAGGATACGGACCTTCTAAGGATGGCGAGCTGGGCCTCTCGTCTTCGTTAACAGGCTTGATTAATACTGCGCGCTCGTCCTCCGGCCGGTACTTTCACGAAATTGTTCGATGCCCTGTGCTCTTCCTCCCGCATATCGGCGAATAAGACATTAGGCAACTCTTTAAACGAGCCCGCTAATTACGAGACAACTATCTAATTAGGGGATGGTATGGTCGTTTACTGCGCCAAGGAGGATGATTAATCGAGTGCCTGTAACTGATAGTTAAATGGACCGGTGAATTTGAATGTCGGGTGGCAACAGCGAGGATAAAATGCTGGCTCGTGCTGGCTGAAGGTACTGGATCTTCAACTTCTTTTTAACGAAGCAGGTACGGGTGGTTAATGTTAGAAAAATTTAGTTTGAAAATACTGAGCAGCGCCTTGAGTAATTGTGGTCATGAAGATGGGTTCGGTTGGGTTTTCATTAAAGTGTTGGTGGGTCGTGTCCGTAGTCGGGACGGTTGTTATGTCTTGTTTTAAATTAATTGTATTTCTCGCTAAGATTTATATGTTCGTCTTGGTGATCGAATGTATTTTAGTCGATTTTTTTCGAGGCTGAGATCTAGGCTTTAATTGATTACGAAACCAAATGACTAGCAGGTTTAGCGATCTTTTCGTTCATCATCCTTCGCCCCGAAAATGCTGTATCCTCCGTGATCATCCATCTAACTTCGCAATCGATAAGTAGCCTTCGACATGAATGTCATGGATTTGATACAGTCCAATTTCTGCATGACGTAATACAGTGTCCATGTATTCTCACTTTGGTAATCTTTTATTATATATAACAGTGCTTTGTTGTCACTTTCTATTCGAAACAGGCATCATTTCTGTTCGTCAAGCATATACGAATAAAATCAATCTCGAGAATGGAATATGAATAACAGTAAAGGTGGCTATATAAAAATTGGATGTAGCAAGCTTTATTTCAACTTAAGGATGTATTGGAGCTATTTTCAAAATAGTTCCAAGTTGATGAAAATTTGTGAGATTGTTCTTTTTAATCTTCCTGATGTGCTCCAAACATTTTAAATGAATTCACTAAACGGTTACTGAGTTATAACGATTTTAATTTTCACTTTCTTATGGAAAGACACGATCTTGACGAATAAACTATCTGAAAAAATGTTGAAGAAATAGTATCAATGTTTTAAATTTTTTTGTACATGCATTATATGGGTAGATGAAAATATCTGCCGAGTTTCAATTGTATTCTCTACACCGTTTTAAAGAAATAAATTATAACTTGAGAAAATTGTGAATTCTGGGCATTTTCACTGCCAAAAGTTTAGCAAATAATGCTTGAGAAAGCATTCGTAAAGTGAAAAATACCTTCCTAGGATTAAAAATAAGACTCCAACTGTCGTTCGAATTCTTTACATCTAGATTTACTATGCGTAAGACGTAGATATTCCAGTATTTCAAATTTCATATACTTTTGTCTGATATTGTACGTCCAATACATCCTTAAGGGTACTCAGCAGTCATTTCTGTCGAAAATGAAGAATTTCTTTTCTTGTCCTTTGACACAGTGTTTGCAAGATTTTTGGTCTTTGACACCCTTAACAGGGGAGGCATACCTAGAAATTTTCGAAGAACCGATTTTTCGATTTTTATATTTTCTTGAAGTACATTTTGAAAATTTTCCCTGGAAGTGCCAAGTTAATGCAAACAAAATTGACAAAGTTATACGCGTGTAAGTAGGTAGGTGGTCCTCGGTGTAGCGCTCAGACACAAAACTTTAAACGTGTTTTCCTCAAAATCATGTTTTCAAAGTCGGCGGCACACGTAACTCAAAAATTAATAAACCGATTTACTCGAGGCTTTGTAGGCTTATTTTAGGGTTAAAAATCTAAGCGCCATCTTTCCTTTTCTGCCTAGATTTTTTACACTCGAAAAACGAGAGATTTCTTGCCAAATATCGATGCCAAAATAATTTTTCCAAAATCGGGCCCGATAGCGCCTAGAAAAAAATCGAATTTTCAATTTCTGATGATCCTGCACCGAGATACGGTTGCCACCGCAAAGCGCTTAAAAAAAAACAATACTTTTTACCGCAATCAATATTGAAATATCCAATATTCCAATAACCTAATGTTTAATAATAAAACTTTTTCGGTTTATCTAGAAAAAATTCCCAAAGAAGCATGTTGTTTTGACCGTTCTAGGCAGGCCTCTCCTTTAATTCATTCCTATGACTGTTATTAATATAAAAAAGATAACAATAAATAATACAAAAATTGGCCCTTATAGTTACCAGTTACAATTGCACTTTTCGTCAAAAGAAAGATAAATGAGAATTACTTAATTACGTAATTACCACATCACTAATTTTCTGACTCGTCGAGTTCAGCTGAATGCCTGAATCGGGATTAGAAATGAAGACATCCATTAAGTGAATAATTAGGGAAACCGAAGTAACATAATAGATCTATCGAGCCTACCTCACTCTGGTGCGTTAGAAACATTAGTACCTTGGAAGTTCCTGTATTGGTAACGTCAACACGCTCTATAAGTCCTCTCTGACCCCGTCAAACAGGGATAAGAAGACCTTTAACCATCTACCATTTCCACGAGATAACAGATGGCTTCTTCTTCGCGTTCAACGAAAAAAAACCCCGCCGTCTACGCGCGCGAGCCTTGCCGAAGGACTCTGTAAAAAGCAAGACCCCGCGCATCATTCGGGGAGGGCTCGAAAAGGAGAGATGGCAATTAAACCTATTCTGTCCCGCGCGGTTATGGGAACGAGGTACTTTCTGTCAGCGAGGCTTTCTCAAACGTTTTTACGAAGCACACGTCATTGAAACACGAGGGGGTTAAGAACATCGCTGCTTGAAATGCACATAAGTGAATCTCGATCAGCACGGATCAATGCATTTTAATCATATCCTTTAGCATAGAAATATGGGCATATAAAGTGAACGGATCGAATGAACGTCACACACCGACTCCTATCAAACTGCACGAATTATATTCTACCTTCTACAAAATAACATAACTTTAATTCTAAACTGACAAACGACAAAATTCAGCGATTTTACCGATTTATCGCGAAACTGAGCGTTGGGTGGCCGTTCAATGTTACATTACAGCCAAGTAGGGTAACTCGGGGTAATATGCCACAGTTAACTTTGAAACGCGATATCTCGCAAGTATAAATAGATACCAGGAAAAAGATAAAAGCATATGAAAGTGTAACTAATTCTGTGTATCGACTAATAAGTAGAGATATGTCACTTTTATAGTTCAACGAGAAATATAACGGCATCTGTGCATTGTTTAAAAAAATATTGAGAAGTGGCATATCACCCCGAGTTACCCTACACACGCGAGACGCACCCCAGAAACTCCTTACTGGCTAATTTCCAGCGATCCCCGCGAACGTGCTCGCGGCTGGATTAATTTCGTCCGGCAAGAGCAGCTCGAATTGCCCGGTGACGCCCGAAAAATGTCCCCGCGCGGGATTAGTAGGGCACGCAGAGACAGACGGATTCAGCTGTCCGACGTGTTGTGCACACGCTCGTATCCTGGATGCAGAAAGTTTGTGCAATCAGTGAACTCGTGCTGAATACAGGTGGTGGCAACGTGGGATGTTGGTTAAGATAGGGATACATTATGCAAGATTGCGTCACGGGTTTATTGTATCAGCACCTCATCGTACACGAGTAAGATAGCGGGTACCCCGGTGACTATTTTTTTTTTCTCTCTCTCCCGCGAACGTAGATTTATAGCGCCGGCGAATCCTGAAATTCGTCTTAATCGGCTTCAGAAACTGCTCCGATCGGTATCTGCGGCCGTGTCCGCTTTATATTATATTAGACGACGTGCCTACGTTCCTCCGCGACGCGTTGCGAGACCCCGGTGGAGGATCTACGTGCATAAATTGCCGTCGCGCAACAACGCCGCGAGATCTATTCAGATTTAATAAATGACCGGAGGCGGACTGTTTTATGCTTGATAAAGCCGATGCACCCGTGGCGTTGATGCATCGCTCGTGAAAAGAGCCGGCCGCTCGCGAAATTTATTCGCGGGGACGGCTAACCCTTTTGTACGCGCGCCTCGAGGAGAAATGGGGAAAAATTCAGGGGGGACGCACCGGCGTCTAGCTCCTAAGTTAATTAATACTGTTTAACACCTCGACTGGCCCCCCGTCCATATACGGTTGACAGACTCATTTCGCGCGATTATGAATAATATTAATTAGTCACTGCCCGCGGTTCCCGGGTGGCATTCGATGCGTTCATTGGTTTATAATTTTATGTACCATATGCGTAACCTGTTTTCGAAGTTTGCTGACGGTGGGCTGAAAGGAGCGTGCTGATTTTGTGAAGTAAGAGGCTCTGCGCACTATGTACTACTTGCGTATAGGCTTCTTATTACTTCATCGTATGTAATGCAGTAGCTGGTTTGACGAAAGTGAAAGGTCGAGGAAGATTTTGGTTGGAATTTGAAGTTGATTGTGATTTTGTAGGAATCGGCAACCTATTTGCCCACTTTTTCAAAAAATTCTGAAACTTTGTGAATATGTAGGGGATTTTTTCCTAATTATAATGCAATTTTTGTTTGCTGCCCAAATTTACTCGAAAGGGGTGGAATTAACCCCCGAAAATTTGGCTATTTTCCGATTTTTTGTTAACTTGCGAACTGTAAGAGATAGACAAATGGGATCAAGACAAAAGTTACTTCTTTTAAATAGATCTATCATTTGGTAAAATTTATTTTATAGTTCACGAGTTATTTAGACTGATTCACATAGTGTTAAGAATTCGTGAATTATCATTCAGTACAATGACAGCACATTTGAAAGGTAAGGAAAAAAACAGGGAATGTTACAAAACAGTTTTAAGAAGGTCAATGAATTTAATTTTCTTCTTAAATAATTTCGTGTTTTACCTTGACGACAGAAGCTTGAAGCTTAGGCAAAGAGTGGGGGCATTCCGTGTTTTGTTTCAGCGCAGAGTGAACGTTTCCCGCGTTTAACCAGTAGGGGAAAGGTGGGATAGTTGATCACAGTTTTTCTTTTTTATTAAAATAATAATAATGGTTTGCTTTGTTTGTATTTAATTATTTAAGTTGTGATATAAACTGATGTGATCATGTATCCCCGCTGATCAACTATCCCACCTTTCCCCTACCAATACCAAATATTTAACGTTATTAATCTTACAGGGGTATTTGAACTTTATAACCCTTCGTGATTCGACAGTTCTGTAGTCCCAGTTGCCACCAACAAAATATGCTATAAATCGCAAAATCACGGAAAATGGACATTCCTCGTTTTCCCCTTACCCTTCATTTGAAGAACTAATGCTGAAAAATTTGCTAATACTTCGCTGGAAAAAATAAACAAACCCCTCAACACATGCAACGCTGCTGCAGTCACCATTTAACCCTCGCTTGCTCTTGGCGTAAAACTTAGAAGGCGAAATTGGAGGATTGGCATTTAAATGCGATTTAAATTAAACGCCCATTGTGTTCGGAATAAAAACACATTATCCAAGGAGAGTAAACGAGCAAAATTAGACCAAATCAAGCCGGAGGAACTTGCTTAATAGTTTTCCCGATGGTTATCGCTCCCCACGACTGAAAGATAGGGAATTAGTTTCGGAGATAACTGTTACGCAAACCAGTTGCCCCGGGTCACGTGCACATAAAACTTTTGCAGTTTTGCGCGGTCCGATTGTTTCTTCACGACATCCTGGCGCGCTTCAAACGACTAATTGTAAGTAATTTATTATACTCGTTAGATCGCGCGCTGGAATGCTTTCCTACGCAAACGTAATTCTTCTAATCGCTCCTATCTCTCGGAGGCTTTACGATTTTCTTCTTTCCCTTTCGTCTCTATTGATCCACTAAGAGCATTCCGTGCCTCCCAGCTGGCACCTTCGCTACATTCACTTGGCAGAGACAGCACTAGTTTAGAAAAGCTGAGATACAAAACTCGCCAATTTGTTCGAAATACCAATCGCGAGCCAGAAAAGGATCCATAATTAATTTCTAGATCGATCTCCTCGCGCACAGGCGTACAAATCATAGACACCATTTAATCGATTAAATAATTAGAAACGATACGAATGAAATATCGAAGCTGTATTTACGAAATATCTTACTGGATCGGCACCGCTTCGTTTCCAACCGATTCTAACCCCTTTCGCCGTTACTTATGCGACTCCTAATCGGTATTTATGCAACGCGGGAAAAATATGGCTTGCAGAGGAGCAGGGGGCTCGTACGATCCGAGTAACGAATACACGTTACAAATTTAGCAATTCTAAGCACGTTATCGGGTATATCACGATCGATGGTCGAGAGTGATAGTTTATCGTCGGGTATGCGCATTATAATGGGATGCATCCGTTCTAAACTGTGGCCATTTATCCCGATGAATCAGAGCGTGCTTTCTCTGGTCTGAGCGAACGCGATATATACCGATTCGATGCACCGGCATAATCGAGCAGTTTCACCACTTCTATTTGATCTGTGAAAGTGTTGGGGAGGCCTGCGGCTGGAGATGAGCGCTCGTGCTACAGTTAGGTAATGTTCCCCTGGCTGATCTAATTTACTGTCCCTACATCGATCTACAACTGTCTCGCCGAATTGCAACATTCGTGCCGTTAACGATGCAACGCGGCCAGACGCTTACACCTCGCTGATATAATGGGAATGACTTATTGCTGGTTAACAATGTTACGCGCTGCTACGTTTTCCACGGGAATGCTGGCTGATCTCTCGCGTGGAAGTACATATGGAGGGCTGAGAGTCGTGGTGGTGTGAGTCCGAATTTTGGTAATATTAGTTAATAACAGTTTGCAAGTCTTAAAGTCTCCATCTGTTTTTTTTTGTAGGGAATTGAGTTATAACTTCATTCTTGACTGAGAAATAAGAACATTTCTCTTTAGCACTTAAGTAACAGGAGCAGAGCGTTTCGAAGCATGCTGACGTGTAAGGGTACGTTTATGTTAGAGCTGCGATAATAGCGAAGGAAAAGAAATATTTGTTTCTCGACGCTTTTATCGTCTATAAAAATTTTAAAAAAGTATAAATATTATCGGCGCACAGGTTCGGTCAATTTATAAGAATAATTTGAACCAGTCACTCTCAAACCGACTCGTACGTTCGCACGTTTCATACGTGCTGAATTTATAAAAGCGAACGCAGTTTTCTTCTTGATTTAATTCTTTCCTTGATAATGGTCACAATACTGACCGAAACGTTGGAAATTTAATCGTAAAATTTGCAAAACAGCTTTTATTCTAATTTTATTCGAATTACTCTTATAAATTGACCGAACCTGTGCGCCGATAACATTTATATTTTTTTAAAAATTTTTAAAAATTCTTTCGGTCGAAATTCTGAATCATTTTATTTATATAGTCATCTGCTCTTATCGTCGCTCTGATCGTTTATCGCAGCTCCAATATAAACGTACCCTAAGTCCGACCAAGTATCGTCGCTCTTATCAGCACGACGCTTGAGGGGTATAAATTAATATAAAGAATGTGCTGATGCTGATTGGGTGCTGCTCATGTGTTGCGTTGACAAGTGAAAAAAATTAAAAATTTTTTGTTTTAAGTATATAGGAATATATTTATTATGGTAGTATTTTGAGGTTCTAGAGGTGTTCTCATAATTTCACTATATATGTAGAGTTTTTTATAACAGTAAACGCAGAATATTATTTTACGAGAAATACCATGCGATTAAGTCACCATTATGAATCTCGACCCTCCATATATGCTGCTAAGATTGTGTTTTCAAAAACCGACTTCAAAAAAATAAAAATACACCAAAAAGTAAAAAATAATTTTTTTCATCATTTGCACTGTGTAAATCTGGCGCCTACATAGAAATATTGAGAGTCGTGGATTAAATAAGAAAAAATATTTTTTACTTTTTATGCATTTTTATTTTTTTGAAGTCGGTTTTAAAGTTTTTTTACTTTTTAGTTACTTAAGTTATATAAATGCATTTATTTAAAAAATATATGGGCAGGCCTACAAAAAGAACTGCTCGTAATAATAATGCGACGTCGGGTAATGAATCAGATTTTTTATTTTTGGTGTAATTTCAAAACTACTGAACTGATTTTGATAATTCTTTCAGCATGACCTAAGTTGATTGAAGCTAAACCAAATGCAACAAGTTTCGCGAACATCAGTCCAGTAGTTACGGAGAAATTCGCGGACAAACATAATACATACTAACATACATACATGCATACAAACACATCGAACTGAGAACCCCTTTCTTTTTGAAGTCGGTTAAAAAGGAATTGCAGAGCTTTTCGTTGTTCGACGTTATGTATTTTCTATGGCATTCGATTTCTTCACTTAAAGAAGGAATTCCATTTTTTGAGCTAGAAACATGGCAAAATTTTAGATTTTTTTAAGAAACTAGCAATCCGATTCATCTGAAATTTGGACCATGTTGTTATGCATCTTTGAAGCAGTCGCATTTTTTTTATAAATTTTAAAAATGAATATAGGAGTTATGCATAAAAAACTGCAACATCTTCAAAGATTCATAAAAAATGGTCCAAATTTCAGATGAATCGAATTGATAGTTTATTAAAAAAATTCCCTAATTTTGCTATATTTTTAGCCCCAGAAATAGAATTCCCCCTTCACCCAATTGCGGTACCCGGGTCTTTGTTGACCCAGTTGCGTTCTTCCTTCAAAATTTTTCTAATTGTAAGATAAATATAAAGAACTCGTTACTATGTAAAAGGTAAGTGTGCTTCTCGTCCGTTGACATTAGGTATGTTAAACGTATAGGTGCTGTGAAGATCGTTACATCCTTCTTATTTTAAGGAGATATGTATTAGGTATTGCAAAATTTTATGGCGAGGAGTTATTGTGTAGGGTCGTCATGAGAGTGTTAGTAGTGGTGTTGAACACGTACATCTGTTTGTTGTAACGAACGGCTTCATGAAATTCAATGCAATAGTGATGTTGATGGTATTTTCCAGATCTATAGAACAGACTCAATAAAGGGAAACGTAGTTTTTTTCAGCTGCTATAACTCAAGTGAAGGGGATAAAACTTATACTGAAAACTTTGAAGGGACGAAACATATAGGGATACCTACACCATCACAATTATTAACAAAAATTCGTGTTTTTTACTCTCAGATTGTATCTTTAATTATTTTCGAGCTTGAAAATAGTAAACAGAAATTCCTGAACGTAGCCTACTTTTCAGTTGTATAAGTTTTCAGTAACATCTTTGTAACTTTTGTTTTTATCGAATTTGGAATCCGCACCCCGATTTTCAATTTGAAAGGAGGAAGGGCAAGAACCTGGTCAGTGATGAAGATTGTGAAACAGAAGCTCCTGGGAATTAAAAGCGCGAATAATTTACAAGTACTGCAAGGAATATTTATTGAAAACAATCACGTTTTCCTTTTCATCGATCGATTGCCTATTTTACGATTAAGAAATCACGTGAAGGTTCAGCAGAGGATTCCTCTTAATGCGCCAGCTGAGGGAACATGTCGAGTGCAAAAGGTTAATTTCTATAATCTCGCGTTGAGCAACACTTGGGACAAGCATTCTTGTACTCGAAGGCAGTGAAATTATATTAGTTGCCGCTAACGTGTATAAATCGAGAATTATCGTTACCTTTGTCTGTCTCATAGCTTGCAGTCATCATCGTGTATCATCCTCCATAAAGAATGCAGCGTCGACTGTCTTGTAGCCAATGTAAATCCTTCTTCATTCTCTTAATATGGAGTTCAAGGTAGCGTTCGATAAAAAAAGTAATCGAGCTCTGTAGGAAGAGATACATGTCAGGATAAAAAAATCAAGGTTAAATTTAATTCGTTGATTAACGAGCTTGACATTGAGAGAGGATTGATAATTCGAAGTATGGAACTGACCATGTTACCTGCTGTATTTTGAATTATTGGGTCATTTTGCTTTGATCAAGCGAAAAATTGAGCTATTTTTAAAGTTTTTTTTTGTAATTTATCAAGCTTCCCTTATATTATACAAAAAAATTGAAGTAATTTTTTTAATTTGTTTTAAAAGGGTGTTTTCTTGGCGCAGATGATTTCCCCACTCAGAAATGGGGAATTATTTCTATCAGAAATAAAAATTTAAAAAAAATTCTTAATCTGTTTGAGTATCGTTGGCACCCTTACCTCATTTTATTAAATTTTTTTTTCGAAAAATAACCAAGAAAAAGCAGTCTATTATCAATTTTTTTCAAACCGGTGCCATTTTGTTAGTTTTCAACAAAAATTGTTAATTGAGCGACGTGTAATAGCAACACTCATACAGATTAAGAATCTTTGCGAGTTTTTTTCCAGATAAGCTTAAGCGGGGAAATACTTTTTTTGCCATATTGACGATATAAAAAACCGTTTAAAACAGATTAAAATAATTATTTTCATTTTTTTTTCTATAATATAAGAATGTTTACGAAATAAAAAATTGATAATATTTATTCAAGATTACACAAGATTCGGGATGGAGACGTACCAACAACAGGGTCATTTGCAAATCTGTTGTATTTCATTTTTAAGCAAGATTACAACGTGGACATTGTGAATAGAATGTCGAAGAAGATTAGAGGAATTAAAAATATTTGAATTATATCCATATGTTGCATTTCTTCTCAGGATTCATGCGACTGCCCACTGGACAATTGTAAGCTTTGGCGAAGTCCTCTGAATTCGACACTGAACCAATCACCCTCAGTCGGCCTGTACTATGCACGTCCCACTTGGCACTTCTCATCACAGATTCTCGATCCTCGTTTTCACACCATACCTGTGGGTGAAATTTTTAATACGCGAGATGGTTTCCAATTACACTGTTCGAATGAATTATAACGTAAATACAAATAAACGCACAAATTGAAGTATTAATCATAGGCAGGAGTGCCCAATGAATTTTTCAGCCTTGGGAACTCTAATTTTAAAAAAAGGAGCAGCAGGGAACTTACGCTGGCGAATGATAGGAAGAACATTTGGTCGTTACTCAATTCCTCTAATCCTGGCAGCGCTGGGTCTGGTTTTTCACAATGTCGTTGCCTTCGTAGATAAGCTCTGTACACAGTTTGCAAGCCCATTGTATCCGCAATATTTTCGCCTGCAGTTTGATTGCCGTAATTCTGCAATTTTTTAACATTATTAATGTTAGAGTTACGAGAATTATTTTTCCTATATTTCCTTATTTTCATTCTATCATGTTTTGCAATATGTCGTGTCATGACCCGACCGGCAAAATTGGTAGAGAGGGAAAATTAAAATCAATAACAACCATTAAAAAAGTAAAACTTTGAAAAAGCGGTAAAAAGGAGGTAATACGTGTTTGAATTTAGTATCAAATTTATAAATTGTTGTTAAATCACCCATACAATTATTACATTTTGTGTAAAACAACAATCTCTGTTATTCAACAAAAACCTACAAAAAATTTCACTGTCAAAAATGATATTTTAAAATGATTATTTATAATTGAATGCAAAGGCCGGAAAAAATCATTTTTGCCCAGATCGGCGGTAGAATTTCGCTATATTTTCAGATTTTCCACCTCTGTAACACGAATCTAATAAAGTATTTACCTCGACAGTGAAATTCTCCCCTTTGATGAGACTGTAATTGTTAAACTGATCCACGAAACACACGGCTCTCTGGTCGTAAGCCGCCGCCATGGCGGACAACCATTCCATTGGCTTCCCTTCTCTGTCGTAAAGGTGGCCTGGAAACGATTAATTCATTTGTATAGTGTTCGTAGAACAGTGCCATTCACTGCAACTTACCTGAATCGTCGAATCCGTGATTTACTTCGTGACCCATGATGACTCCAAGAATTCCATAATTAATATTCCTGACGAAAAAATGTTGTTAACGAAGGTTGCGTTACTGTCATAATAAATAAGCACGGCTCGTCCCTACATGTAGGCAAAATTAGGCAGCTGCCTAGGGCGTAAAGTTGACAAGGGGCGCAAAATTATTATTTTTTAAATAAAGTTTTAAGCTAAGCTACGAATAAAAATTCAGAGTAAATTCGTCAAAAAGCTCAAATAAATGTATTATATAAAAAGCTCGAGCGGTTCCCGATAATAAATTTATTGGATATTGTATATTTATTTATAAAGTTGATCATCAATTATTTACCATGGCCTATTCAGAGCAAAGAAAGGACTCTGGAAGTCTGCTGCGGTGATTGCTGAGTGAAAAGAAGTTTGTGGATTGTATTAACTATTGTTAGCACTTAATAAAAAAAATATAATAACTTGTTGTACATGCAATGCAATAGATATTTCAATGTACTTACATATGGAATTTTCGGTGGGCATGAAGAAGGCGTTCACGATAAGGGGTTCCATTAAATCTCTGGAAACAGTTGTTACTGTGAAACACTAACTTACATTAACAGTTTCGTTAATATTAAAAAGTAGGGTCTTACAGGTATAGCTCATCCTCTTCCACAACTTTCCTTAGATTCTTCCACTTGAGGTATCGGACATAATTCAAAATGTTCTCGTAATAGGATGGGCCGACGGTGAGCTTGAATATCAACCCAGAAATTAATTTATCTTTCTCAACGTTAGCGTATAACGACAAATATTGGATAAATTATTATATAAATTGACTCAACAGGTGTTCGAAATATTTACGCAGCTTGATACAGAAATCGAATTGTTATTAAAAGAGAAATTACCCCTTGGAAGTAACGTCTCAGAAGTGTAGTGTTATGGTACCAGTTTGGGTAACCAACCCAATTCTTCATCGTCACTAATTTATCTAGGATAAAATGTTTCGTATCGCCGTCCATCCACGTCGATTCTTTGATCTGATATTCAACTTCCTTTTGTATATCATCGATCATGTCCCTCGCCTTCGAAAGAAACACGATATTTATAAAAGACACGTTGAAGAAACAGGCTCCTCTTTCAGCAACCCGTTTTAACAACTCTTACCGTTTTCGCCACCTCGTCCGAGAAATGCCTGCTGACGTATTCGTACCCTATTATTTCAGTCATTTCAACTTGCTCTATGCACTGATCCATCCTATGGAAACGCGAATTAAAAGCAAATTATAGAGGAGCGATATCTCGTCGGAATATTTTTGTAACATAAAAGTTGCATTACCTTGAAGTATAATACGGTTTTCCATACCAGCCTTCAGCCAGCTTCTGCAGTTCTGGCGCTGTGACTAGTATCATTTTATTAATGAACAGCCAGTGAATGTAATTTACTGCAACAACACAAACAAAACGCTGTTATTATGAATAGATGGGTAGCAGGTTCTGAGAAAGTATTTACCAATCGTCTCGCTGGGAGTCTCATCGAGCAAAGAATGGAGATTCTTTAAATAAGTAGGACATGTCACCACCATTTCTATGTCCTCTTCAATGTCCACCCCTGCCTCGGCGAACATCTTCAGTATCTTTCTCTTCCAGTTTATCTAATTGTTCAAAGACCTCCTCGTATAAGTATTCATTTCACTGCATCTAGTATTCTGAGTGAAAGCAAATTATCTTACCTTGCTGTTTTTTGTTTTAGAACCTAAAGCGTCGTAGGTTTCTTGGAGGGAATCGAGCGTCGCGTTCACGGGTTCGTCATCCTGAATCGTCAGCTGAGAAGCATTGAAAAAATTCAATTTATTTACAAAAGGACCATTGCGAAGAAATACGCTTGCGGAATGATTAAAGGGTTTGATTCACATACCTCTCCCAGTTTAATCGCGAATTCGACTAGATTGGCGATATCCTTCTTCAACTTTTCTCGTGGCACTTCTATTCCTCTGCCCTTGGAAAGTACCAATGCGACATTTAATATATAGGTTCGATACTCTTCCCTTAACTCTTCTATGTCCTTTTTATCTTCATCATCCTCATCCTCTTCCTCCTCTTCGTCATCCTCGTCATCGTCGTCCTTGTTATCACTGTCTTCTTCATCGTCATCCCCTTCGTCGCCATCTTCAGCCACACTACCACTATCGCTTTCTTCCTCGTCTTCGCCCTTGTCGTTGCTATCGTCGGCATTTTCTTCATCCTCTACCTCGTTATTATCGTTGCCAACGCTATTGTCCTCTTCTTCGGTCTCGCCGCCACTTTCTGCACCGCTATTTATCTGGACGACGTGGTGGTTTCTGTGATTAGAGATTTTCCTCTGTGCATGATGCTTATAATTGTGAAGTTTCGTGTGCATGGTGGCCTTCTTCGATTTTTCCTCCACCTTCTTCTCGTGTACTTGCTTTCCTGCCACTTTGTTCTTATTACTCCTTCTCGTGCTGTGACCCACTCGCTTACTAATCTTCCCTCTGGCCACTTTCTTCTCTTCTTTGGCTGCATCATGCTTCCTATCCTTCCTGTGTACATCTTTCTTTCCATGGGCTATATTATTATTCACAGTTTCTTCTTTTTTATCATTCTTCGGGTTACTCATTTTATTAGGTACAGACAGATGGGAATGTTTCGACTGTCTCCCTTTCGTCTTCTTCGTGCTGTGGTGAACGCCACTCTTGCCCTGCTTCTTCACCTTGTGCAACATTCTATGAAGAACTTTAGCTCTGACAACGTCCCTTTTTGTTCTCTTCCTCGTCCCCCCTTCACCGATATGTGTCCTGACTACTTTAATCTTATTACTATGCTTCCTACTGTGACCTAGTCGTTTGTGAAGTTTCCTTCTAGCCACTTTCTTCTTTCGAATTTCCTCCTCCTCCCCTGCCCCGGTTTCTTCCTCAGAGGAGCCTTCGTCAATTTCATTATCTTCCTCGGTCTCTTCGCTCTCATCTTCCTCGTCTCCATTAGGTTTGCCCCTTTCTTTGCTTCCTCGCTCCTGGCTGCCTTCTCCGCTTTCGTTATTTTCGTCGCTGGTGTCCGAGCTGGGCCGGACCTCATCGTCGGAGAGAATTCTGTTCAGATGCAGTGGCAGGTGAGGAGTGTCGAGCTGAAACATCGAGTAGCGTGTACAGCAAACAAACACTCGGTGGTAACGATTCGATGTACATAATTTCTGTTGTTTATGATTTTACCAATATCGTGCCGTTGCCTTCGTATGTGATTCTGCCGTAATTTACGTCGTGAAACGAATTCAAACCCAGCAAACGTGCAAAGTGGTCGTCAACTATTTGCCAGTTGTACACGCGATCGTCCCATTCCCCTTCCTCCATTATCAGGGGCCAGCCACCGTGTCTCCATACAGTGGACAATATGGGTTCAACCCCTCTTCTTTCTTCTGCCTCTGCAAGTGGATACTCAATTCTGTGTTATGTGTTCGTTTTATATAAAGCTCAGAGTGTCGATATTTTCACCAGCTTGTAATATGTTAATTAACATCATCATTTTTATTAATCGTTCATGATCGTATACAAAGATTTAGAATTAGTAATAATGTCTGAGTTTTAAAGAAATCTGGTAATCGCATACCTGTATCCATGCAACTTTTGTACCATTTTTTGGAAAGCTTCACCGCGAAAAGATCGGTGGGCTTCGCCTCACTGTCGATTATGTCTGGAAATAAGAAAGCGTTAGAGTAATCGATTTCGAACAAAAATTTCTTTAGACTCATTCTAAAGTTTTGAATTAGCAAATATTTATGATATTTAATACTTTTTTTTATAGTTGGAAATGAGAAATTTTCGGTTACAAAATATTTAATAAAAATTAGATTCTAATGCACTTGAAAGTGAATTGTGCACTTGCAAGTTTAACTGAAATTCCTGCAGGTTGGCGAGTGACTAAAAATTTGATAAGAACCTTTAACTTGCATTTCAATTTTATCCTGTACCATTTCCCACAAACTCCACTTGGTTCTATTTTCAGGAATAGGATTGTAATCCGCCCACTTTCCGCATGCATACTGGTAAAAATCATCGCATGGGTCTACAGACTCGTCCATACCTTCTTTTATCACGTTTGCTGTATTTCGAAAGCAGGAAATAAATGTATGCTTCGATTAGAAATCATTTTGGTAGCCATTACTAGCATGCACGCGTAATATATTCGGTCAAGAATAAATTATTAACAGTACTAAAGAATTCAAATTCTTATATGTGCAGAAAATATTAAAAATATTATATATAAGCTCTGTTGCCACAAAAAAATGATATTTTCACATTAATACAAAATCAGATTTTCATTATATTTCACTCTAATATTGTCAAATTTTCTGAACATTATAATTTTTAATAATATTATAATTAGTAATATTAGCAAAACTAAAAGTACACTGTTTAAATTAAAAAACATAAAAAATCTCAACCGTAACAGCACAGACTATACAAGCTTCATGGATCTTCTCAAAAGTTATACACAATAGCAATAAATTCTCATTTCTTAAATTTGTCTTCCCATGAATGTTTTCGAAATTAATAGTCTGCACTCTTAGCACACAAGAATGTTTGTTTCACAATAACTGGCACTTACCAATTAACTTGCACTCTTCAGTCTGGCATAACGAACGTTCATTTTTCTTCTTATCAGCAGTCACTTCTCGTTTGGCACTAAATAACCTTTCCAAACCACGAGGATAGTCCTGAATATAGAAAGGTATAGAATTGGCAACAACAATGACTCCTAAAGACACCCTGTAAAAATTTTCCCAAAAATAATTTGACGATTGATCGAATAAAAATTGTTACTTAAAAATATATACGTACAAAATCAATGCTCGCATCATTTTGATGCCTTAATTCAAATGAAATCTCGCGAAAGTAGAAGCTGGGCTGTCGACGCGACACCCAGTTCTCCTTTTTGCAAAATGCACGGGGACAATAATGCGTGGCGACTTTATATCCGTGGATGCGTGAAAAAGTTTTGATACTGTTAACTGATATGCTCCGATAATGTGTTATTATAGGCTTCTTGTCTGAAATAGGAGGGAAAAAGTGCATCCTCTACCCTTGGAGTTTTATAGATGCAGTATCTCAATGTCGTGCCCAGGAACTTCATTCATTGTGACATTCCGTTCGCTTCCGTTTGGCACGGATGATTACGCTCATTAACGAGGGAGTGATATGATAGTTTAGATGGCTGCGATGTGTTGCGAAAATTTTGAAAAAATTTTGTCTTTATAGGGAACGTAATGATGGGAATTTTTATTATCGTAGATTATTATTCGTGTGGTACTAAATACACGTAATCATTCTGAGCATGTCAGGCTTAATAATTTTGTGTTTTCTTTCTAAATTTGGAATAATTGTTGATTTTCCAGTCAGGAGTTATTTATATAATAGGATACATATATTGTGGAACACGTAGTCGTTTGAGAGAAGGATTTTATTTAATTTTAATCAATTTACATTTATTATTATAGAAACAGTGATATTGAGCTTTTGAAATATTTATGCAGGAAAAATATTGATACGGTAAGATATTATTTTGGATAAATATTACTTGTTTTTTTTATAGAGAAATAACATGACATTCACATAATTATATACAGATATTAGTTTGGAGTATTTAAAGTATTAGTTGAAATATTGATCAGTGTCAGTAGTATTTACAGTATTGTATTAATAACTATCCTCCATCTGATAAATTAGAAATGTAATATAAGATGTATTATTAATAAGAAAGGTGGAATAAGAAAATGATCGACGAAACGTTTTGCCCTTTTACTTCATGTATCCGCCATTATGGATAACTATTCATGACATTACTCGTTCTATTATAAAGGTGACCTAAATAAACCCATTAAGGCATCGTTCATTGAAATTGCGAAAGAAGATTTCCTCTGACCGTCGTTATCGAATCCACGATTTACTTCGTAACCCACAAGGTATTTAATAACACTAAACTTTTTCAATAATAAACTCCTGGCAGCCACATTTTTTATAACTAAGCAGCACAGAATAAACATGATATCAAACATTACTCTTCTATCACTTAATGTCTGAAGATTTAAATTAATAACAATGACATTATAATTGGGAAATGACCACTATGTTTGGCAGCAAGTCTTAAAAATTTATATTGAACACTCTGATTTCCAGTAGGGAGACAAGATTATACTTCCGTATTCCAAAATAGGCCTGGTCAGTTGAGTATTTTGACAGTGGAGTATTTTGAGAGTGTTAGTATTGCCAAGGAATTTCGAGACCCTGTGGATGGGGCCCTAAGTCCCAAAGACTTAAGACTACGAGAAACAACATTATATCACTAATCCACCAAAAATTCCAATCTGCCTAATTTAACCCGTTCAGTACTTTCGCTCTAAAATTACACGGTCGATTGTATCACTTTGATCATCATTTCTGCTCCGCAACCGCAACCGGGTACCCCGCGCGTGGCGCGGGTCAGAGCAACGGCAGCACGTTAGCAACGCGTCCTTAGATGCGCCCAACAGCCGAGCGAAGGGGCTGCGCAATCAGATTTTTTATGGCGTGCAGAATAACCCGAGCAGGCTCGCTGGAGGATACGCTGGTCCGATCTGAAAATATATTGCACAAATGTGCGATGTTAACAAGCATGCCGCGCGCTGGCGACGGTAGGATGTGCCAGCGACTGGATGTCCGTGACAGGAGAGAGTAAGATCCAAGCGGTAGCTAGTTACTCGATCGCGGATCGCTTCGACGCTGACACGAATAAGTGAAATGAAATTCATTGATCGACTGCGAGACGCGTGGAGTAATAAACAGACACAGAGCCATGCGGAAATCGGGCAGCTGGTCGTAACTGCAGCCTCAACTTTTGCCCCATTAAAAAGTCAAGCGATGCCTCTGATGGGAACTTCAACCCTGCTCCGATCCACCGGGGCTTCCTCGATCCATTCATATCCTTTTCCGCGTTAACTGACTCCCTTTGCCGTGAGCAATCCTGTTCTCTTCGTTTGATCATCTTCTTCGCGGATGGGAGAATTAAAATTTCCAGAGAAAAACCTCATCGTTTCTTATATGAATCCGTGATGGGAGTAATTGTAAGTTACCTACTGTTGAAGCTACTGCTGGTTTCTGTAACTCAGTGGTTCCCAACTAAGGAATACAATCTCGGTCATTATTCACTATTCTGGGATTGCGATTTTTTAGTCTATCTGGTGATTCCTGGATTCCTGGACTAATACAGGGATTGGGTAAAAAAATTCATTAATTAAAATGATTTATTGGGTGGTAAAATTCTAAATCTTTATTTGAAGAAGACAAACTTACTTTCTAGCATTAGTCTCAAACATAAACGAAAATCATTTTCAATAATAAAAACAGTAGAACAATGAAGAATAGTAAAGTCGGAATAAGTAGGTAATATATCAGTAAATTATTATAAATGTTTTTGGAAATGCGAACGGAGAAACAACGAATATTATTTTATTTACAATATAACCGGTGGAAAATGCTCGTTGTGCTTCTACGCTTGTAGGAGGAATTGACAACAAGTATTCATATGGCACTTCTAGATGATGTCCACAGGTTCCACTATCGTCAAAGAGACTCATTTCTTTGTTTATGCTTGTCAATAAATAATTATAGTTCAATTGGTTATACGCGACTTAATATTCTTATTTAAATAAATCATTATTATTATTGTCCTTGTTATTATGAAATGACTGTTTATTTTTATATTTTTCAGTTGTTCATAAAGTAATTCACATTTTTAAAAAATTACGAAGTTCTCAAGATTAGTTATACAAAATCCCGGGATTTTTGGCATTCAAAAAACATTCGGGATCGCAGGAACCCGGGATAACTGTGGGTCGCGACGCCGAAGGGGTTGCGAAGTGTTTTCTGCGATATCGCCGCAATTATTTTTAGGTGATGATTCCTAAGTACAGTGGCGGATTTAAGAAAAAAGGCCCAGGTGGCAAACGTTCCGAGGGGCTCCTTTTATCGGGAACATGAGGAACTAAAAACTGCCTCATCGTAATAATATACAGGAAACAAATCTACTTTGGATATAATCATAATTTTTTTTAAGAATGGGGCCCTGGGGGGCCTTATGTGCAGGGGCCCAGGTGGCAACTGCTCATCGGCCACCCTGTTAAATCCGCCACTGCCTAAGTAGCACTTATTTATTTTAATATGTTTACATTGCCATATTCTATTAATGATGTAACACTAATTTTTTATATAAATGAAAAAAAAACTGGTTACCCACATGCGAGCACAACTATCACACTAAATAAAATAATTAAATATATTAAATATCTTTAAGTATATCAACATATTTATTAATATAACGATATATTATTAAGTTAAAACTATATTATCAATTACCTATTTTTAATATATTTTCTTTACCTTATTAAATTTACCTTACCCTATAGTGGGGCGGGAACGGGGGTCGCAGTAGTTATTTGAATATTATAAAAGGGGGTCGCGACTCAAAAAAGGTTGGGAAACACACTGCTGCAGCTACAAAAAAAGTGAACTTTGTGAAAGGGGATTGTAAACGAAAATTAATTAACAATTTTTAGGAGTTGTATCGATATTATGGAAAAAGACTCAAGTATTGACTCATCTGAAATACGTAATTAGTAGCTTCCCAAATGAATTACGATTAGTTGGCGCTCTCTTTTAGTTATCTGATTGGTTGTGTCAATTAAGTTAAGTAATTGATCGAGTTGAGTGATAAGTACAGTGCATCTACCATCTTACCCTTTCGTGTGTAGCATTCAATAGGCGGATTTAATAGATTAATGCGTTAAACGGAACATCCCTTCTCAGCGCCCTCCCATGTGAATGTAAAAGTGAGGCAACTCGACGAGTAAGAGTGAATAAAAGGTTCGTAATCGCAGTCGTTATCCTAGAAGTGAAGCACGCGCGAGGATGAAAGTCCTTGGAAGAAAATGGTACGCGCGAAGAGAGCAATGGAAAGGTGTTATTAAACGTCGATTCCAATATCCCGTATGTAATTTAAATTCTTCGGGGTAAGCGCAGTGAGACTGAAGAAACGTGCGATTAAATTACAGAACAGTTAATTACAACCTAACAATTTTGCGAAATATCAATGAATAAGCTGGTAGATCCTCGAGAATCAATACTTCCATTCGTTTCATCCTTTTCTTCTAATCACTGTTCACAAGTCTGCATTCATTAACTAGATTTAATTCCTATTATTTTATTCTACGAGTATAATTTTACATACAAACATTTACTATTTAGTATTTATACGAAAATATGAGTTTTAATAAAGAAAACGCGTAAAGATCGAAAAATATGGCCACCTGATTTCAAATAAACCGCCTTTACTTCTCCTGCGAACTCGTATTTTCCATTCGAGAGGTTATTATTTTTCAATAATCTACACCGAAATGCGAGTATTCTATAAGTATAAAATACTTAACTGTAAAGCTAATAAATCCATCAACAATTTGTAGTATTAACGTTAAAAGTGTACTCGAAATATTCAAAGAGATTGTAAGGTGATAAAAATTAACCGTATAGGTTATGGTTAGGTTATGCTAAAGGATCATTCTTAGCATTCGTTTAAAACCGTATCGACATATACTATTATCGGATGTTTAAATGTTAGAAGTTCAGAAATGACGACAATATTGTATAAAAATGTATTAAGAGAGTAGTCATTGGGAAGCTAAAAGAGATACATTTATCTCGAGAAGAACTTGTATTTAGCAACTTTAAAGATTAATTCTACTAGAATAGTATTTAATAACAACTAGTTACGTAAGAAGAAGATATTCATTTATTTCGTGATAGTGTTTCGACATAATCAAGGAAAAAGAAAGCAAAACCTATGTCGGCTTTAACGCGCATGCGATTTGTGCGTGGTGGGGGGATCCTTCGAGAGAAAATATTCCATATTTCTGTCCGAAGAGAATTATCTGTTCCTGCTTTGAAAAAGAGCAAGATGGTAAGTTTCTTGTCACGAATTCGTAAAATAAATGTGCTAAACAATATCGTTTATTACTTGAGGAATAGAATATTTAACTTTACGCGAGTAGGAACGGGAAGTAATAATTTTCTCAATCCTTTATGCGTGTTAAATTTTTCCTTTTATTTTTCGAGTCATTGCTGACATTCTAGTGGACTTGTTGTTAAGTTTGTAATTTTTATTTTTTCACCTATTTAGATAAAATAATGATTTATAAAAAAAATATTGCGTGTCACAGTATTATTTCGTATTCGTTCGTATTCGTTGGGCGTAACAAGTGGTTGACATTTAACCGGTTAACTGGCAATGTATCATTATGATAAAAAAAATCTGGCCAATTCTGTATCATATATGATCAAATGGAATAACTTTGTGATTCACTTAATTTTTCGATGTGCCAGTTAACCGGTTAAAGTTACTCTTATTAAATTAATCAGTCTGTTTATAATTATACGACGAAAGAATAATAATTAAGCAGAAATTTTAGAGAATATCTTTGATCTATTGATCGGAAGATTAAAATAAGGTTTATTTGTCAAACAGTCCATTTTTTCGCGGCATAGGTATGTTCCGAACCAAAAGAGCGGTCGAAGTGTTCCCTGATCGTACCTATTGATCCGATTTTCGTCATTGAAAATTTTAGTCTCTTCGGTTTTTCCCTTTTTGAAGCTATATATACGAGATAATAAAGTTTTCGATTTATTTAACTGAATATTAAAAAAATATATTCAATGCGGAATAAGGATTAAATGAAAGAATTTAAAGGGAATGTATTACTTTTTAGGGAAAACTCACTCAGGAAGAAAGAGAAAAAGACTTAAAACCACTACTGACAAGTGGTTGGTCCGTTCAGTCAGATAGGGATGCCATTTATAAGGAATTTTTGTTCAAGAACTTTAATCAGGTGTAGTAATGATCCTCCTATACTGTATAATTATTTTTAATTATATAATATTATAAAATAACAAAATATTCTGATATCATAGAAAATATATCTCTTTCTGTTTTACTGAAACTGGCAGGCTTTCGGTTTCATGACAAGAGTGGCATTGCAATCGGACAAAATGGACCATCACCCTGAATGGTTTAATGTTTACAACAAAGTAAACATTACTCTATCTTCTCATGATGTTGATGGTTTATCAAAGAGGGATGTTAAGCTTGCAACCTTTATTGAAAAGGTTGCTAAAATGGGCGACAACTGAAACTCAATGTGCATAATAAGTGTAATCTGTAAGTTCCAGATTAAATTCCGTGTACTCTATATACATCTGACTGTTGATTTTTTTAAGGTTTATTCTGTATTATGAAATTCACACTAACATCCATGTGTATTCTGTTTAAGAATATAAATAAATAACTGGTATAATTCAATGAAACATGGTGTCTTAATTATATTTCCAATGACGTTTTCACTAAAATACCACAGCATTTAACGACAAATAATTTATTATCCGAATACTTTACAAGAAACGAAATTACAAAGCTCCTAATTTAGCATATTAATAATCTATTAAGAAATCAAGCTGATGATCACAATTACTTAGCAGGTTTCTCAGGTGTGGTTTTTGCAGATTTTTCCGGTTCATTGCCAATTGCCCAGAAACACTTTATACTGCTCGCAACACCCGGACCGTTATTGATAAGCATAAACAATCCGGTGAGAGTAGCTGCAGAAAGTAAGATCAATGCACCGTGTAAAGCCTTCGGTATGATCGCTCCAACAACGCTGGGTCGTGCGTAATCCGTAATAATAGCTTCCAGACCCCTGTTTGACAGTTGGCAATGATTACAACAAATTGGATAAAAGTTCATTAGTAAATAAATTAATACAAAGATGGAGAATAAATAATTACCAATGTGTATGCATTACAACTAACATTGACATTGCGCCATCGAGGATTTTACTCTCGCATATCAACGCAGCTGGAATTACAATTGGAAGTGCAACAGAAACAAGCTTTTCCATAACCCATACACGCACATGGTCAGCCCCAGTACTCGCGTTGCGACTTACTTGGCTGCCAACGGCTGGAGCTACGCGAAACTAAAAGGGAAATAAATGTGTCATAAAATTGTACACTACAGGAAATTGAAGTTATTACTGGAAAATAAAAAGTTGAAATAAAAATAATGTTACAAGATTATTACCCTTGCTAGGATACGACTATCTTTCGCTGCGGTAGAATTTAAGCATCGGTTAAAAGCGGCGAGGCTAGTAGATGTTCTAAATTGGTGTGGCTTGGCAGAGCTCGAAAGAAGGCTCGTCTTCGAAACTGATTCTGTAAATTTCACATTAATTGCAAAACTTTCGATTGTTTCAAATTTCTGAAAGCGTGTCACGGCTTGATAATGTTACAAATTTACGGATCCAAGATTATTCTCGGTAGTAATACACAAATAGTTCATTGGGATTATGTAAACCGGAGGAATTTAAATATCCTTCCAAATCTAATATTCAACTTACCTAACTGTCTAACCTTACGGAAGACATGAGCGCTCATTCTTTCGAAAATCATTTTGTCAGCTTGTCAGACACGAAGTGTTTCAGATAAGGTACCTCTTCTACCAACGAGCGACAAATACTTCGCTAATTCTCGTGACAACTAAATTTTACAATTGTAGTCACACATAAATAGGTAAGAATACAACACAGGTAAACGTTTCCTATATCGAAAGCGCTCGCATCGATTTTTATTTTCGACTTATCGAACTCGTTGCAATTGTGGACCGCGGTTTATTTCACATAAAGTATGTCTGTACACTGGATATAAAAATAATATTTTGAATGGAATATATTATCGTAAGGAACTATTTTACGAAAATTTTATTTCATGTTACTCGCAAATATATCGATTTAAGCATATTACATGGAACGAACAATTAGGACTTGAATTCTCGCATAATACATTCATGCTTACAGTATATTTTTAATTAAGATTTGTTATATGTATTACAAAATCGTAAGCCGGTAAGTATGGCGCGAATTGATTCTGGAGTCTACTCCTGATTGAGAGACACTGCTTTGAAGCACGTGGGGCTATAAGCTACAACGCTGGAAATAATAATTAATAAGATACAATATATCGCTTCGTATAAACGATATAAGAGTCTTCTGAGCGACAAAATTGAATTTTATTGAATTTCGCAGTAAATTCGTAAATAAACGACAATGTCAGAAATGGAAGGTAAAAGTAATGATTCCGGAGGCACGTCTGTGTCAATTCCAAAAAATAGTGAGTCTGGTCAAGAACCTGTAAAGAGATGGACACATAACAAGGATCAGACAGGTTTTCCAAAAGGTCGTCGAGATTATAGTGATTTCAGAAAACATTTTGGTTCATTCCGTGGTGGTAAGATTTGGCAATATGTGTATGTATAACAAACAATTTGTAAGAGAACAAAACAGTTTCCTCATCATCGAAATTTTATTTTCAAGGATATCGGAATGACAATTTTGGCAAAAAGCCCTTCAAACGCAACTGGTCGAAGTCGCAGCATGATGGGAAGAGAAAGAAGTTGGAAGTTGGAAATCGGCTGAAGGAGTGCGACGTTGGGATCACAGAGTTCATTGGCGATGAAGGATTCTTCGGCGTTATTAAAGAAAGATACACAGATTTTCATGTAAACGAAATCACTCTCGATGGGCAAATATCTGTAATGACAAATCAGGACATTCCGGTGGATATGGAGGAAAATGAAAATTTGGAAGACTTGCAAGGAACCGTGCCGGACACGATATGGGATCAGCTGCAGACATTGAAAGATCCAGAGTCAGCTGCTGTAGAGATAGACGTGACGAATTTAGAGAAAGATCAACGTAGGGCGATCCATACGATCGCTAAAAAGATGACAAATGTTATCAGTCAAACTATAGACAAAGAGAATAAGAAGATTATGGTGATTCTACCGAATAAAAAAGATACCAAGATCAGTACGTTAAGAACTTAGCTTTTATTTAAAACAGACTTTATTTATACGCATTGATGCACTGTTTTCCTCGATCAGGTCATAACATTCGGAAGGATAACCGGATAGATTGGAAGAAACGTGGTGGTGAATACTGCTACTTTCTGTTACACAAAGTAAACATGGATACGATGGATGCTTTAAATCAATTGGCTATGAATTTGCGCATGAAGCCGAATAATTTCAACTACGCTGGTACAAAAGATCGTAGAGCATGGACCACTCAGTGGGTTAGTCTAAGAAAAACAGAGCCGTCAGATATATTGAGGGCAGCAAAAAATGTACGTGGGGCATACGTGGGGAACTTTAAGTTTGTGAAAGAACCACTGAAATTGGGCATGCTGACTGGCAATCAATTTAGAATTGCTTTGAGGAATGTTAACGGAACGGACGAACAGATTGAGAAAATAATGGTTTCCTTGAGGGACCATGGTTTTATCAACTATTATGGCTTACAGAGGTTTGGTACCGTTGCTGCCATTCCAACTTACGAAATAGGCAAAGCTTTGCTTCAAGGTAATTGTTTCTATTAAAGTGCAACAGATATTATGCTACTCGATGTCTTCGTAATTTTATGTAATTGTCGTTTAAATTGTTGTCGTAATGTGTACTTTGGGTTTAACGAAAATAGGTAAATGGGACGAAGCGATCGAGTTGATCTTGAAACCTAGGGAAGGTGAACAAGATAGAGATTTGGCAGAAGCTAGGAAGATATATGAAACAACCAAAGACGCGGGTGCCGCGTACAAGCAGATTAAGAGATGCGATAAGATAGAGGCTACACTTTTGAAGGGTATTTGTACATCTGGTAGCAGCAATCCTCAGGGAGCCTTAGATTCCCTACCAAGGAATGCCCGTTTAATGTATATTCACGCGTATCAAAGCTTTGTGTGGAATCATATGGTGTCAAGAAGAATAAAAGAGTTTGGAAGGGAGCCGGTGGTAGGGGATTTAGTGTACGAGAATAATATAAAACAAAATGATAACGAGGAGTTCGCTTATGAAAACGCGAATGATGTAACCGCGGAGACTATAGAACCGAATGAAAAAGTGAGTAAGGTCGAGAGTGAAACACCTGCGGATGTACCAAAAACAGAGGACGCGTCTGAAGCTCCTACCGAGTCGACGTCCACTTCAATTAAAGAAGTAACGGACGCCACGGAATGTTGTTTGAAAATAGACGAGAATGTTGAACAAACTAATACTACGGATGAGAAGGATGATAGCGAAGATTTATATAATCTTCCTGCAGTAAAGATTCTTAAACAAGAGGATTTGCCAAACTATACATTGGCAGATGTACTAATGCCTCAGGTCGGCTGGAAGGTTACGTATCCGCCTTATGCTAAACCCTGGTTCGACGAGTTCTTAGCGAAAGATGGATTGACTACAGATCTCAGACAAAAAAATAAGTAAGTTTAGGTGTATTTGCGACACTCCCACAGTATTTCGAAAAATACGAAATCGCGTTTAGTATCGAGTTGGATATTTTGAACGAGTCGTTCCCCAAATGATTATTTCAGGTTTTGCGTTTAATTCTTTTCTTTAACATTTGCCCAACTCCATCAATAATTTGCAAATAAATATAACTTAGGACAAAGCACCTTATAAGCTTAGTAGGAAAGAACATCTTATTCTGATGCTGTGATATCCCTCATTATTTATATTTCTTATATTCTAGAAAGTATAGCTTGGGTGGTGCTTATAGAAAAATATTGCAAATACCATCAAATTTGTCTTGGAAGATTATGCACTATAAAGAAAAGCACAGTGATCTCATTATGTGCGATATTGACAAGATGAGAAAGACGTCAGCTCTAAAAGATGAACCAGGTATAATCCTTTCTGCAATTAACGAGTGTGAAACAGGCTATATTTAATCTAATACAGAAATTAATGAAGCACATTTCCTGCGAGCAAAACTGAAAGGGCTGGGAACTTCCCCTACTCTCCTCGCCCCTTCAGCTCTGCCCATGAGGATTATACAATTCGTAAGACATTTGTAAATTTTCAGAGGGTCAGTATAAAGCTTTGATTGTCGAAATATCTCTGAAATCTTCTACGTACGCGACAATGGCGTTACGGGAGATTTTGAAAATCGATACTTCTCCGCAAGCACAGGCTGCTCAGTCCGCTGCGTGTAACGCAGAGGCAGATAGCTTAGATACCGCAAAGAATGTTGTAGAAACAGAGAGCGCGAGTTCTCTGCAAACTGATAACGAGACGATCGGCGGGGAACAATGCCCGGAAGCTGAGAAAACGGAATCAAATACTCCAAGCGTACAGGACGTGGATAAAATGGAAGTATCCGATGCAACATAAAGCTGATGCATTTCAGTCGCAATTCAAATAACTCACTACTCACTAATTTCTTTGTACAAGCAAATAAAATATACGCAACACAATAATTATAATCTTGAATGCATAACGGCAGTTTATGTTTGATGTCAATGTATTATACATATAATACAAATTACATTTATTCTTTTTACAAATATTCATATCACTTTTGTTTTCTTTATATACGTTGCGACGGCGAATAATATCAGAGTTGATAAAATATACTGCGTGGTTTTAATTTATTTTATGCAAGTGATAAAATCGGATGACCCTACTTCTGTCTCCAAAATGCCATTTCCATTTTTTTTTTTACGAAGAACGTGATTTACCATACTCGATGAAAGAATTGAGGGATATTTTTATTGATAATGTATGTACGTTATACAATAAAGAAATACTTTAAGAACGTACAAATTTGAGATATGGCTTGAGTCGTCATCGGAATCGATTCTCCATGATAATGCTGTATTACACACAGCTTAAATCGGGGTATTGTCGCGTGTGGTCGATGAAGGAGCGATTTCTAATGATTCCGAGGAGACTTGAATAGCGTTAATATCCTCTCAGGTGACAAACGAGGGAGCCACGCTGCGGGACGTCCGGCGTCCCGATGCCACACAACAAATTATCTCACCTCCGGTCGAATACCGTGAAAAATCGCCGATATCGTGACGAAGCGTTACTGTTGATCGACGAAAACGTATCGTTCTAGCAGGGTAATTAAGCGATATTCTGGTTCAAATGATGTAGCATCTCCAATGAGTAAATGTTAAAAAATATGGCTGCTGAAGTTATTGATATAGCAGTTCAATTTTTGCTGCGTTTTAATTTAAATTGAGGCGCTATAATGGGGGATAAAATTTGAATAGAAGTAGAATTAAAATTGGCTGGTAATTTTGTGCATTGTAGTTTGCGTAGATCGGGATATAGAAGCGTTTCTTCTTTGTGGTAAAGTAATTCTATGGAATAAATGAAATTGTCGTCTTAGATTCTAAATATTCTAAAAATATGTTTCTTAGATAGCTTTGCCAGCTGTATTAAATTTTTTTGAGTATTGCTTAATTAAATAACGAACAAGATTATCGGCGGAATTTTTAGTCCCAAGTGTACGTTGTTCATATTTCTTTAATTAAACAATTTCACACGCAAAATTTGAAACTGTAAAAATATAATGTTCCATTTAGGATATATGAGCGGTGATTCTTATTCTAACATCCAAAAGATCTGTACGATCATCCAATAGGGCTCTTTTCGTTAGCAGATATTAAGGTTTAAAGGAAATATGGTTTTCAGTCTTTGCATGACATTTACTTTATGTTGGAATACAGTACCATCCTTGGTACCGGTTGGCACTGCAGGATAATAGAAAGCACAATATGAAGCCGTAGGTCGCCATTAACCATATTGCAGCATTTCTTTTGAATGTTTGAAACATCTATTAAATTTCAATAGAATACTGTTTCATCGTTCAGAGAGGTGCAATTTTTACAACGACTTCAGAAACACATTTTATCCCTGGGTTTATGAACAGTTTAACATTTTTTTTGTGCTATAGAATCAATTACGGTTGCACCTTCAGCCTCTTATACCTATTACCTACTACAAAGTCGCGATATGTCGACATTTAAATAATTAAATCAGTAATAAAACTGTGTTTTTATCGTATTAGAAATGTGATAACAAGCAAGGGCGAGTTTCGGTATAGGCTACTTGTAAGTAGACCGCTGTCAAGGGCGGCATATTTTGGGAGGCGGCAAATTTTGGGTGGCAACAACTTTTGAGAAGCGGTAAATTTTAGAAAAGGACAAATTATTGGGAGCAGCAAATGTTTGGCAGCGAATGTGTAAATTTTGGAGAATGATTAATTTTGGGAAGTGGCATAAGTATCGTGGGAAGCGACAAATTTTGTGAAGTTGCAAATTATGGACAGCGATCAATTTTGCGGAGTGGAAAATTTTGGAGGGCGATGACTTTGAGCGCAAGATATTGAGAAAGGTTTAAACAAAAAGGCTTGAGACAATTTAAAAAAAATCCCTTTTTTTTCATATAGCGAATTAGCAATGACTCAATTCAGATGTGAGTTGCCATATGGAATTAATTTAGAAATTGTCTCAACACTTTTAACCCTTCGTTGACTCTCTGGGTGTGAGCCACCCATAAGCCGATTTTGACTCTCTGAACCTTTTATATGCAAAATAAATACCTTTTTCTCAAAGTCGACTTACAAATTATTTTTTCTCCTAAAATATTATATCCGAACATCAACTCTGTAGATTTTTAGCTTTTAATATTGACATTTGTAAAAGTTACAATTTTTTTAAGATTTTCTTCGTTTTTTCTCGACATGTGGTAATGTAGAATTATTTTACAAAAACTGTGATGAAATTTCAATAAATAAATTATTGGAATACATTATAGAGACCTTGAAATTGATCCATGATTTTTTTCATAATAATTGGATTCTTTGGATGAAAATGGCACTCGTTCAAAAATTGCTCTGGGTGTGAGCCACCCAGGTGTGTCAAAGTTGATTGAAAAAGGAGGTGTGTCAACGAAGGGTTAAATTAAAATATTTTCAAATTCGCCTCTGCATGTCGGAAGAATATTCTGCAAAGGAACAACAAATTATAAGTTACGATAGTTTAGGTAATAATTCGCGATATTAAGGACCTCTCGCTACAAGGGAGGAATTATTTAGTACCCCTGAAAAGTAATATTTTTTTAACTGTGCCTGTCGTTGGCCACCGTCCTTTCTCGGTGTACATTAACCATGATAGTCAATCGAAGGTAGTGCGAGATATTTTCAGTTCTTACGAAGCTGCGTAATTATCTAAAGGTGTATCAAACTCCGCCCTCCGGAAAAAACGCCGCCCCCGACATGCGCCTTCGTACCACGAGGCCACCCGTTTTTTCACCTCTAATCGTCTCCATAATCTGTTTGGGGTAGCGGGCATCTAATTCACACTTACCCTTCTTCATGTCTACATCCGTTGGCCAAGTGCGTGGAATTCTGTCGTTGGTGAATCTTGTGATACGCTCGCGGATATCGTTCAGTTCGAAAGCATTAGAAAAGCTTGCAATGTCCGGTAAGAATCGACTGTAATTAAGCAAGCGACTTACTCATAATTTTACATTATTCTAAAGAATCTTTTAAAATTTCGTTCTTCGGTAAACTCTATTATTATTCTGTTAGATGAACTGATTTTCTTTTTATTATTAAAAGCATTTGGATAATTCTGTTTCGTTTTGGAGAACCACTTGCAGTGGATACATTCAAGGGAAATGTATTGTTGATCCTTCGTGATTTCATGTTAAATACTAAGTATGCGGCGTTGTGCAAGACACGCCGTTAGATTTGAGCTGTCGCGGCTCTGAGAAGGAAATAAATCTGACAAGCTCTTCGAGGTATCAGAGGTGTTTGCCCTGTCAGACGTGTGGTAAAAATTTCGATAGACCTTCATTGCTGAAACGGCACCTACGAACCCACACAGGTCAGTCTTGATAAATTTAATCGAATTTATATACACCGTTAACTGGATGCTCCTTTCAATTTCCACTATTAGAACGTTTAATGATAACAGCCATGTTATTTAATTGGAGAGTGGTGTTAATGTAACACACAGTGTAAAAGTGTTCAATATTTTTCATTTTACTTTCTACCAACTTGAAGTGTTGTTGAAGAAATCTCTAGCCATAAATAAAGTTTATTTTAACAGGTGAATGTTAAGTTAAAAATATGAATGTAGTATTAATAACAGGTGAAAAGCCACATGGTTGTGCAGTGTGCGGTAAAATGTTCAGCACGAGTAGCTCCCTGAATACCCACGTTAGGATTCATACTGGAGAACGCCCACACGAGTGCCCCATTTGCGGGAAACGATTCACTGCATCCTCGAATTTGTATTACCATCGAATGACGCACTATAAGGTTTTCAAATTGCTCCACTACTATTAATTAGTTTACTCGATTCGACTGCAATTTAACCCTCGACTAGTAGGGTGAATTATTCGCCGCGTAAGTGTTAAGGTGGAGTCAGTTTGATCTTGATGAAAGAAAGTACAAATTTGTCTGACTCCATATGCAAAGACAGATAGTTGGAAAATCAGTGTGAAAAATTGACGACGAATGGTAAAGTTATTTTACTGTTTTCTATGCTTCAATTATTATATATTTATGGGTGAGCTGAAGCTTAACACGAAAGAATGAAGATAAAGTAGCTGAGGACCTTGCAGTAAGAGGAGTGCAGCACCATCTTTACCAACTTCGAGTAAATTAGAAAAAACTGTTTAGAAAATATTGCTCCGGCTTAACATTAAAAAGAGAACACTAATTGAAAAAAAAATATTTTCACACTATAAGTGCATAAGTAAGTGTAGAGTTTTCAGTTTTTATTTCTATTTTTGGCGAATTTTCTAAATCTGGAGCATTCGTATTGCGCAAAACAGAAATAGGTGCAGGTGCTAAATTTACAATAAATCGCTCCTTTGTTATCGGATTCGCATTAAATTTTTTTTTACAAGGTTTTCAGATATTTTCGATATACATACCAGTACGTATGTTACGTTTTTCGCTTTCAACCAGTTATCTCTCGCAGTTCACTGTTGTAGATACTATATATAATACTATATATATATATATACCCAATATATCAAAAGAAACAAAGATAACAAAAAATAAAGAAAAGTGTAAATAATATTTCACAAAGAAAAAATTCACAGCTTCAGAAATACTTAATTCGGTAAAACTAGTAACTTTAAAGAAAACTTGCAATTTAATAATTCAAAATGATTGGGAAAGCACATGTAATCTTTCGTGGTCACACTGGGTCTATCGCACCCCAGGATATGTCTCTGCCAATATTTCTGTAAATTTTTAGGCCTAATAATGAAATTTAAAAATTTGTTGAAATTTAATAACAAAAAATCGCCTTTATCCGCAACTATTATTTCAAATTCAAATTTCAACATATCAAAATTTACATTTCTAGAAATAGACTATTAGAGTATGATTATATGAGTATAGGTATTACGAATGTACAATTATCATTCAAATGTTAAAAGATTCAGAAATACGAAAATGGTAATTTAAAAATGACGCCGGGGTGAAATGAACCCCATGCGACGAATTTGTGATTATAAGAAGGTGTGACGACGGAGGGATAATAATATTCAGAAAGTTCGTAACAGTATGTAATTATTTAGTTTTAATTTGAGTTTTTCGATTATCTGTAAATAACCTGTAAATGTAAATGACCTTTTTCGGTCATCTTGTATCTATATTTGTTCCCATAATCGAGGTCCTACTGATTATGCAAAATTTGTGTATTATGTAAAACTATTATGAATCATTTTAATCTCACCCCACTAGTTGAGAGGCAACGATTAATTAACTATAGTGGAAGCTAGTTTGTTACTCGATACATATAAGGTGGTGACCGAGAAATGTACACAGGAAAAGCCGCACAAATGCAACGAATGTGGACGCTCTTTCCCAACTCCTGGCGATTTGAGAGCTCATGGGTATTCCCATACTGGTAACTGGCCTATGAGATGCTCAGTCTGCAATCGGGGATTCTGCAAGCCTGCGGCTCTACATCATCATATGCAATTACATACTGGTAATTACCGTTGATTATGTACGTTGCTTCGAAGTAACTGACGGATCCTTGACGTCGTAGAAATGCTGATTTTAAAACGCATCAGTGATTGTTAGATCGAAGGAAGATCCTTCTCTCTTTTCTTAGATTTTGTGTGATAATTTGCAAAATTTAAATTTTCAAGTTTATTCAGACTTCTTTGAATGTTTACTTGCCCGCTCGAGTTTCTACTATGAAGAGACAGTAGGAATTATGGGAAAGTTTATTAATTGAAGAGGCATTTGGAAAGTTTATTAATTTTTTATGACAGTAAGTTTAATGTTCAAAGTAATTTTAAGCGAATTTAATGTGAAAGTAAAATGGAATTTAGATAATTCATTGAAGAATAAAAAAGTGAAGGTTTTCTTCATGATGTCTACATACATACCGCCAGTAACTGCTTCGACTTCGAACTAGAAAACGATTTTCATTTTATTTAAACATATCGAGATATAAGGGAAAAGTAAATAGTGAGATGAGGAAGTAAAGGGAGCTTATCGATTTTATTTCAGGCGATAGGCCACATCGTTGTAACATATGCAAAAAACAGTTCTCTGTGATCAGTAATTTGCGATCGCACGAGCGATCTCACAACATCAATATGTCGCCCCGGACTATCGTCAATTCCAGAAGTATGGAAAGTAATTCGACAACCGTGAGTGCAGTTACGTTCGAGGATGTAAACAGAAGTTATTTGCAATTTCCTCCAGGCTATTCGTGGCCTTCTTGGATACCTTTGCAGTACACAAAGTGAATGAAATAATTGTACTATAGACGCAGCCACGGTATACTTTAATTTAGGTAATTATTACAAACGAATGTAAAATATAAATATGTGGAATGTAGAGAAAATTATAAACGTTAATGTAAACATTGTAAACCTTCTCTTCAACTTTAGCCCATGATTGTAGTATTTAAAGGTGTGTTTTCAATAGCAAGTATCATTGCATTAGAATAGTAAAAAATTGTGTTGTGCATTTAAATAAAATTCGCAACTGAAAAGCAGTAGTCAGTAATCATCGCCAAGGTGTCTTTCGTGGAAGCAATCAATTCGTGGCATCCTAGTTACTGGAATCATCCTCGCTATTCAAGGATGGGCTTTTATAATCAAGAATCGGCGTAGTCTGCAGTTTCATCTTCCAGCTCTGGCGCACATACTCCAGTTCCATCACCACCAGCTCATTTTCCCCCGTCCTCATGAAAGACGCTGGAACGTACAGCGTCATCTGAGGTCCGGCAAGTGGCCAATATCGTCCGAGATTATGCCCGTTGACGAAAGCCACCCCTTTGCCCCAGCCGCTCGTGTTCAGGTACGTGTCCATCGGCTGGCCAGAAACAGTGAAGTTGCCATGAAGAAACAGCGGGCCGTTGCGAAGAGTACCGCTTGTCATCGTGATCGGTGACAGAAAACGAATTGGACTGATGTCGTCTATACGAAACCCCACCATTCTCCATGGACCGAGGGGGATGTTGTTAAGAGTTACGGCAGAGACTCCCTATTTAAAAAGAAGAAGAAATAAGAGGGAAAGATACAAATACACTCACACGTTTCGAAAAGATTTTTGAAGATACAGAGGTTAATCAAAGCACCTTGAAGTCGCGAAGACCGCTTCCGTAATTCAGTCGACCTTGATTCTCGACCAGCAGCCTCAATTTCCGCCCATAAGGTTCCTCTAAGCTCATGTCGTATATGTTGTTGGTGCGACTCAAGGTCCCCATCAAGTTGTTGTCCACGTAGACCAGAGCTCTGTCGCGGACCAGCGCGTGTAGAATCGCAGGGTCCGCGTAACTAGCTGGTATGTCAGCCTCGTAAACTACTAGCCAATGCGGCAGTCCAAGGGCTTCGAATGTTTGCGGCTCTGATGCACGGACAACGACCGTTCCAAACGATTCTCGGCCTAGGGGTGTGAAGAGCCGGAGGATTGGCCTCAGGAAAAATGGACCGTAATCGCCTTTTGGGGAGACTATTGGCACGGATACGTTTGGTAGCGGTAAATACTGTAAAAAATTAGCCCATGTATTATTAATCAATCAAGTGTTTGTTATTAGGCTCGAATTTTTTCGCTTTGAAGAGGCACTGTGAGAGATGTGGAATTTTAGTTTTTAAGAGACCCGCAAAGTGGAAGCTCAATCCTGCAATCTGCTACAGGTTGTTTTTAAGGAATTACCAGGGGTGGGTTTTGAGATTTGACGCACCTAGGCTAACAAGCGTCTGCCGCCCTTTTCGTGAAATATCATCAACTGCTTTAATTGCAAAGAGTCGAGATAATTTCAAAATTAATTCAGCATGTTTTTAAAGTTGTCTCAAGCTCCTGTATTTAAATATTTTCCCATTTCTTTCGCTTAAAATTGGTCACGTTCCAAAATTTGCCGCTTTCCCAAATTCCCCGCTTCCCAAAATTTTTCGCCCCCCAAAATTGCCACCCCAGGCTGGGAAGTTTCTTGGGGGAGAAAGAAATAAGGAAACAGAAAGACGATTAACGAGGTTTAAAATACGAAATTGACATTCTCCCTTGTCTTTAACAATTTTCATTTCGTTTATGATTTTCCTCAACGCGATGAACGACACGTAAGTAGTAGTACTAAACAGTGTGCATTTTGATAATGGGAAATCGAATAATATCCAGAGTCTCGTTTATAAGAAATTCTGTGATATAAGAAGTATTGTACCTTGGAAATAACGTTTCTGATTTCGAAGTATTTTGGCGTTGGATCACCAGCTTCTGTCAACGGAGCATCGTAATCATATGATGTTAATTGCGGCAAATACGTGTTATCGCCACCGTTAGCACCTGTGGGAATTGTGAACACGAATTAGTATATTGTCGAATTTTACAATTTCCACCCATTCCTTAGTTGTCGATAGCCACATTGAATGCTCGATCTTCGTTTGTACAGAACTGAGCCAGTTTTACGAAAATATGTCAAAATAATTTTGAAGTGGCTTTACCATTTTCAAAACAGCAGATCGTAATTAAAATTTACGGGTTTTTTACTTTAAGGTGTGAATTTTACTTATTTTAAGTAGAGATGTGGTATATCGAATAAAGCGAAAAAAATTTTTAAAAAATTTCACTAACCAGCGGTGTAACCGAAGTTTGTACCACCGTAAAACATATACATGTTAACAGAGGCACCTAAAGCCAGCATTTCGTCCAATGTTTTGGCAACTGCTTCGGATTTCACTCTTTGAAATGGTTCTTCCCAGTGCGTTAACCATCCAGGATAATATTCAGAATTTACAAAAGGGCCCTAAGAAAAACAACTTTTATTTCACAAACGCAGAAATGCGTTTCTTCGTGTTAATTATTCGTTACCTTTCAGTTTTTGGTAACGAAAGTGTACGATTTGTCTGATCAAAAATTTCAATTACGAAATAACAAATTCGAACCTTTCGAATTGCTCATGAAAAGCAAAGAAGTGAAGGCAGACAATACATATTTTCAAGATTTTACTTTTTCTAGGTGCTTGCTCTTGTACCGTTATGTAGTAGAATGTAGAATACAAATTATAACGACTAATGATTCTTAAACTGTAATTTTTATTTTCAATTTCATTTCACATTGCGGGCCAAAGTTCTGCAGATCAAGTGAATCTAGATATCTCGTGCGTTCAGTGTTCACATGCGGCGTGGTTCAGATATTATTTGCAGATTCTGTAATTATTACGATTTCATGGGACACGACGGCTAATCCTGACGCTGTGTGATAACGAAAACCTTGAAGAACGAACGTGCGAGTCTCAATAGCGTGAGCTATTGTGTTCAAAATAAAAGATTGCAAAATGTCTCTGTGGTAGGAAAAATTTAAATGCAAATTATAAAAAAATATTTTGGTTCATTGTTTTAGATAATTTTTACGTCTGAGAGCATCATTTAAATGTCTGGTAGCGAATCTGTTAATTAAGGATGTCAAATCCCTGCTTTGGAGGAATATGACATGGTACATTCCGTTGAAAAGTGTTCCTGAATGAATATTTACCCGTGGTTCATACGCGCGCATTATTTCGAAGCTTTTCGTCACGTTAGCGGCAGCCCCAAAGTCGACGGTAGCATAGGCTCCGGGTACAGATCCACAACGAAGCATGCTTGCACTGTTTCCATCGGTCGTGTATAATAAAGCTTTCGTTCCAATTATCCTCTTCATGATATCTCGAAGTCCATGCATGTAGTCCCTGTCGCAAGCATAGCTCCCATATTCATTTTCCACCTGAAATGACCTCAGTTCATCACTGTTCATGAATAAGCATTGAAATTCATCGCTGTTCCTAAATAAGCATTGAAATTTCATTATTGTCCATTGACAATTCAAGGTTTTCCGCAGACTTTTTCCAGGGGGAGGGGGCAACTTTGAGAGACACTCAAGTTGACAGATTTGGTTGCTTGTTCGAACCCATTCTGCAGCGACTATTTAATTAAAAAATTTTAAATTAAAACTTAAAAATATTCATGGTTTTAGTATAAGCTTATTAAGGATTAGTTATAAAAAAAACTGTCCACCTTGCCCCTCCCACTGCAACCGACCATGTGACAATTGCCTTTCGGAAAAGACTTTCGAAACTGTTACATTATTTATAAAACTGCGGTGAGCTACTTGCGTTCATCACTTAAACGTATCTTCTTATTTAAATTCAAGTTTAGATCAAAATTAATTATTATTCACATCTCTATTCAATACTATGGGTACCTGCCTTACATAATAAACTGTCAGTGGCACAGATTTATTATTTTATTAGGCGCGATACTGCATGTAATGATGTAGCTATTTTAGTATGTAAAATGAAATCAAGTTGATGGTAGCAAAAATATTAGGTAAATAAATTGAAAAATTAAAAAATAAATATAAATTTTTTTACTGATTTAATTATTTTTTTGTAAAAATTCGAAAACCTGTTTAACCGTTTCTTTTGGATTACTGGAATTCGAAAACCGGTTTTTTCAAAAGTCGGTTTCTGTATAAACCCTATCTAGCATATAAGTAGTACATGATTAGTACTACTGTTTCATAGTTCAGAAAGTCTTAATAAAGATAGTTCCTTACCTGAACCATGATTACGGGACCGCCATTCCCCCGGAGATAAGGTCTGACCCTTGTCAGTACTTCGTTTAAATAAATCTCAACGTACCTCATGTACCCTAAAAAGTAAGAAGAGTGCCTTGTATGTATATACCGAAGGAATTATTACGACTTTTCATGCGTCATAGATTATATGCAGAATAGATTGTGAAGACTAAAAACTGAAAGTTTCTTTCTATTTGAAAACTAAAGATTAAAAATTTGTTACATAGTTGAAGGTGATTAAAAATTTTTACGTGGGTCATTTGTGCGTAATTTTATATCCGGTACACGCGTCAGCAACCAGTATGGAAGTCCTCCCTGAAGAAAACGAGAAAAGCGCAATTAAATAAAGAAATGAACATTATCTGTAATTCCCAACAGTTACATAATTAAATATTTAGTAGCAGACTCAGCAGCAATAACGTAGTTATTGAATTATTAAAATTGCTAGCGATCAGTTAATTCAGTGAACAATGTCGTTAAACGGAAACCAATATTAGTATCCAAAATCTTGTTTGTTATTTAAATTACGAAGAATTTTTCATTTAAATAGGCACATACAACTTTATGACATTTTCGTAGACTACTCACAAAGTCTCTTTCCGCGCAAATATAAGGACCCGGTCTCAAAAGGACCAGTAGATCTTCTTCTTGAGCAATATTCAAGAATTCTATCAAATCCGCTTCACCTGTCCAGCGCCATTCAGTTTCAGATGGTTGGTGAAGGCTCCATTCCACGTAACTGATGAACAAAATAGTTACACAAAAAGATTTCTTTCTCAGACATAATATACGAACAAAGGGTAAGAATGAATTTCAATCTCCAATTGAATTTGAATAAAATTGCAAATAGGATAATATAAATTAGAAAAAATGAAATTGAATGAAGAAATGAATACATGAATTAAAATGGATCATTTCGATATTGAAATTCGGCGAATAATAGGTGGCAAGAAAAATTTTACGCACGTGGAAATGGCGTTCAATCCCGCCGCTCTCATTTTTCCCAAACGATCTCTCCAGTATTGTCTCGGTGTTCGAAAGTAATGAAAACTGCCAGACACGTATCGGAATGGTCGTCCATCGAGTAAAAATTGATCGTTCTCGTAATCGACTTCGAAACCGAGGTTCAAGTTTCCACTCTGAATTTAAAAGTTTACGTTATAATCGAACACGATTCAACAGTATTATTTTGGCTGGCCTGAATTTCTAACATAAAATATTTTTCGAATATCCAATTTGGATTTAGCGAAGTGAGCTGTATGTTGCAAAGTGCTTTGCATTGTAAATTGCTGTTTTGGGAAAATATTTTGTGCGTTACAGAGTTTAACCGTCGGTTGTCACACTGGGTCACATTGAGCCTGCGTTTTTTTAAGCAAAAAACCTTTCTTTTTATGCGCGATGACACATTAAATGTCAACTTTCAACGATGGGCATATATTCTATAATGTTCAAATATTATATCAGAATTTTTGAGACTTAATTTAACAAATAGTTTTTAAATAACAACTGATTGAAAATTGACAGGGTCAAATTGACCCTGTGTGACAACGTACGTATGTATAACTTTCTTGTTACCTTTTCACCAAGTGAATTCATTAACTATTAGGTTACTTCATATCAAACATTAAATGTATAAAAAAACCGCAGGTTTTTGGCGTGAGTAAGTACTCGACCCTGATGTTGGATTGTGGAATGAATAAAGTAGGCAGAGTAAGTTTGAACGATTATACTGAAGTTTGATATTGATATTGAGGGAGTAAGTTTGATATTAATATTGAAGGGTTATTTATTGATTATTGAAACTCATTTTCGCGTGACACCTCTTTCGTAATTCTCACTCGACGCAATTCAAAGTTAGACCAGTCCAAATCCCGCCAGATACGTTATAATTCTGTCATTATTCAGATATCTACACATTGCGGATCCCATACCCACTCGGTCCGAAGGTCATCTCAGGTACCGATATTCTTTGTCTACACGATACTATATTTATTGTTTGGATGTTGCTTTTAATTTTGAAGTTGTAAGACGAAACATTATCACTCATTTACGTCAGGATTTTTGTAACACTCGACTTTGCGTGCATGCCGCCAGTATTATTTCGATTTTAAAGACGTATTCGCGTAAAAAAAAGAATAATTCCATTTAGACACCTTTCCAATTAATTGTGCGCACGAACATTACAAGCTTGTTACAATTACTTAAAAATGATAAGAATCACAGGTTATCACATGATTACTGACTAACTTTTGTTTGAAAAACATTTTTATCAGTTTATCGGGAACCCGTAAAAAATTGAATCGATTGCTTAGACTGCTGTTATCGACGAAGACAGCGACGAAAATTAAAACCACGCGTCTAAAACATGTAAGTTAAAAAATTACTTTTTTATTCTAAAATATTCAACATATTATTTAAAAATGTCTGAGTTATTTATTTCACATTGTCCATTTCGAATCAGCGGCAGTCATCGCAAAGCGCTTGAATAATAATTGCCGAAACTCGTTAAATATGTAATTTTTACAACGTAATGACATTTATGAATATACATTTTCCTAAGCTTCCCTAAGAAGAATCTAAAATATATACGATTTTTTGCCCCCTCTATTGATCACGCGGCCGGTCCATTTAGTACACTCTGTCAAGAGGTTTTATATACGTTTTATTTATTTTTTAATATGTTCCACCAATCCGACCCCTCTGCAAATTATAGAGATAATACCTAAGTAGTGACACTTTACTCCTGATTTTTTTCGTAGGTGTCACTCAAGGGGTTGTTTGCAAAAACAACCCCCCAAAAATTAATTCCTTTATTTCCACCCTTAAGAACTGATCTGCAATTTCGAAAAAAAATATATGTGGTAGAGCTAAAAAGTACCTACTACCTGCCTTTTGAAACATTCAAATATCTTAAATGGTTGCTGAGAAAAAAAATAGTAAAGATTAGGGTTGTTATCCCCATAACACCCTAACCAGAGGGAGTAGAGATCTGAAATTTCTCTCAGTGTTTTTTTAGGCAAAGAACATTATTTGGAACACATAAATACTCAAATTGGTGCTGGGGCCGTTTTCCCTATGCTTACCCGGCTAGACCCTTTGAATCAGAACGTGAAGACTCAGAGACTACGCAGAAGGCCTGGACGTTTTCTCCATTTTGAACCATTTTGAGCAATTAAATTTGACGTGAATGTGAAGTTTAATATGTCCCAAATTATTGTACAAAATATGACGGAGGTACTTTTGGGTATTTTGTTAAAACTCAAGTCAAAGATGATAAACATTTAAGACACAAAATTGGGAAAAATTATTAATATTACCAAAAAAATTTTCGGCATCTTGGAAAGTCTTATAATACTAAACATAACTTATAAAAATCAAATTAATCAGATGAGCATTCGACAAATATCACGTGTTCAATGAAATGCACCGCAAATTCAAATAAATTTCAAGCCTCATTTTCGACAACAAATTAGAAAAGTCAAAAATAATTGTGGGTAGTATTAAAATCGACGTTCCTTTATTAGTATTTTAAGATCTAATAAGCCACGAGTGTTAGATTTCAGTTTCCATACATTTGTCCATTACGCGGCACACTGTGCGGTTGTACCAAATTCACTCACACGATTTAAAATTACAATCAAACCGAACTTCTTCCAAAAAATCGTTCTTGTCGTAGTACTCACATTGTTCACGTGGACGTTCACCACCTCACCCAACACACCGGTCAGGGTCAAGGCCAACAAAACTGACCACATCTCGTCTCTGACAAGAAGAAGCTGTAGTGTCACGTTGCTCTGAACCACGACCACTAATCAAAATTCTATCCTCAATCCGAACAATCGGGTGGGATCCTGAAGCTAATCAGTCGACGGGTCCGCGAGTTCGGCGGCCAGCTGATGCGATCAGTTGTCGTTTAAATAAGTCCGACGGTTGCGCATCTCGGACCTGGTGGCTTCGTGTTGTCGATCATTACCAGTAAGATCCAATAACGATATGCGAATGAGTGTTGGTTATTTGATCACCGTCGCCGCCGAGGCCAGATGGCTCGTCGTTCTATTCCAGTTTGTCGACACGACTGGCCGGATCCAGTGGGAGACGGGTAATGCGCTATCTGACCCCGATCGAGGACAGGTCGCGATATCACTAGCCGACAGGGGACGTGTCACGGGCACTGTACTGACCAGTGGCTTAAGGATGACTGCCAGGCAAGCCGGCCGGCAGTGTTAGTCAGGCAGGCGTTACGCGAACACACCGTTACGTGGCACGGAGATGGGGACGAGGCGATGCAGAACGTCCTGAAATAATTAATCCTCAGCTGGTAGCGAGTATTCCCTGTCCCCGGATTGTTCTAATCCTCGAATTTTCAGCTCGTACAGAATCGAACGCACAATTTTTCACGATACGCAACTGACAATAACGCGTGCTAGGCGGAGTAATTAGTCTTGAACTGGTAACAAGTGTTTCCTATTATCTGATCCTTCTAAGATCTTCTGGCCCGACTTCTGTATACTGCGAATTCCTAGCCCAGGTGTACGCGCACTAAACTATGCACATAGTTCTGCCAGCCGAATTTCTCGAAAATTAAGGCTCATTAAAAAAATTCATTATACATTTACGATTTATTTTTGGAAGACGAAACGTCGCCTTTTCGGTTCTACCACGATTTCGGAAGCATGCTGTATTAAATGGCAGGCAGGGAAATTTCATTGAAGCGACATATTTTTTAATTAGAAGGTATTTATTATGCAGGCTACACACGATAAAGTATAACTGTCAGGTATGCCCATAGTGCACCCGCATGCTTCGATAAACATGTCAGTATTCAGTTTTATCGACTGACCATGATATCGACAGATGACGTTTCAGCTAGGACTATTATTTATTAGCTAAAAAAATTGTTTTGATCGTGAAATAAAAATAGATATATGATGAAACATCATGTATCATCCTTTACACAGTAAAGAATGGTTGGAAACAAGGAAAAGTTTATTCACATGGAAACTTGTTCCCAAATGGATTGCAATTTGCTGCATCTTTAAGATATCTTTGCAGCTGAAAGATCATCAATTTTCTACAAGTACGTATCTAACTCACGTGAAAATATTAGAGTTTAGACCATGCTCCAAATCACAGTTTTGGGTGTAGTTAGAGCAATAACCGTTTTAACTTTGTAAAAAATACCCATTCCTGAATCCCTATTTTTCACCGTTCTGTCCGATAAAGCCAGTCCCACGAAGCTGTACTCACACGAAGTCACGATAAATCTTGTATTTGTTAGAACCTACTTAATTAAGATTATCGAACAAGAACATTTTACAGCCACTTGCATCTGTAACCGTTAACGATTTATTTGTAGTCGTGCGTAAAAATCTATTAACACCATATGGAATTTCTTTTGCGGAAGCAATCAATTCGTGACATCCTAGTTACTGGAATCATCCCCGTTATTCAAGGATTGGCCTTTATAATCCAGAATCGGCGTGGTCTGTAGCTTCATCTTCCAGCTTTTGGGTACATACTCCAGTTCCACCAGCACCAGCTCATTTTCACCCCTCTTCATGAACGACGCTGGAACGTACAGCGTCATCTGAGGACCAGCGTTCGGCCAATATCGCCCTAGATTATGCCCGTTGACGAAAGCCACCCCTTTGCCCCAGCCGATCGTGTTCAGGTACGTGTCCATCGGGTGGCCAGAAACAGTGAAGTTGCCACGAAGAAACACCGGGCCATTGCGAAGAGTACCGCTTGCCATCGAGATCGGTGGGAGAAAACGAATTGGACTGATGTCGTCTATACGTAACCCCAACATTCTCCATGGACCGAGGGGGGTGTTGTTAAGAGTTACGCTGGAGACTCCCTATTTAAAATGAAAAAGAAATAAAAGGGAAAGATATATGAGATTTATTTTGACACATATCGAAAAGATTTTTGAAAATACTGAGGTTAACCAAAGCACCTTGAAGTCGCGAAGACCGTGTCCGGAATTGAGTCGACCTTGATTCTCGACCAGCAGCCTCAAGATCCGCCCATGAGGCTCCTTTAAGCTTATGTTGTATATGTTGTTGGTGCGACTCAAGGTTCCAATCAAGTTGTTGTCCACGTAGACCAGAGCTCTGTCGCGAACCAGCGCGTGTAGAATCGCAGGGTTCGAGTAACTAGCTGGTAAGTTAGCCTCGTAAAGTACTAGCCAATGCGGCAGCCCGAGGGCTTCGAATGTTTTCGGCTGTGATGCTTGGACATCGACTGTTGCAAACGATTTTCGGCCAAGGGGTGTGAAGAGCTGGACGACTGGTCTCAGGAGAATTGGACCGTAATCGCCTTTTGGGGAGACTCTTGGCAGGGATACGTTTGGTAGCGGTAAATACTGTAAAAAATTAGCCCATGTATTATTAATCAATCAAGTGTTTGCTATTAGGTTCGAACTTTTTGGCTTTGAGAGATGCGGAATTTTAGTTTTTAAGAGACTCGCAAAGTTGAAGCTCAATCCTGCATGCTGCTACAGGTTGTTTTTAAGGAATTACCAGGGGCGTATTTTGAGACTTGACGGACCTAGGCTAACAAGTATCGGCCCCCCTTCTCGCAAAATATCATCAAAATTGCTACTTAGCCTATACACCAATCCGCCCCTGGAAATTACTGAAAATAACGATAAAGTTTCTTGGAGGAGAAAGAAATAAGGAAGCAGAAAGACGCTTAACGTGGTTTAAAATACGAAATTTACATTCCTCCTTGTCTTTAACAATTTTCATTTCGTTTATGATCTTCCTTAACGCGATGAACGGCACGTAGTAATACTAAACAGTGTGCATTTTGATAATGGGAACGCGAGTGAAATCCAGAATCTCGTTTATAAGAAAGATTGTACCTTGGAGATAACGTCTCTGATTTTGAAGTACTTTGGCGTTGGATCACCAGCTTCTGTCAACGGAGCATCGTAATCATATGATGTTAATTGCGGAAAATACGTGTCAGCGCCACCGTTAGCACCTGTGGGAATTGTGAACACGAATTAGTATTTTGTCGAATTTTACAATTTCCACCCATTCCTTAGTTGTTGATAGCCACATTGAATGCTAGATCTTCGTTTGTACAAAACTGAGCCAGTTCTACGGAAATATGCCAAACTAATTTTGAAGTGGCTATACCATTTTCAAAACAGCAGCTCGTAATTAAAAATTACGGTTTTTTACTTTAAGGTGTGAATTATACTTATTTTAAGTAGAGGCGTGGTATATCGAGTAACTCGAAAAAAATTTTAAAAAAATATCACTAACCAGAAGTGTAACCGAAGTTTGTTCCGCCGTAAAACATATACAAGTTAACAGAGGCACCCAAAGACAACATTTTGTCCAATGATTTGGCAACTGCTTCGGATTTCACTCTTTTCAACGGGTTTTTCCAGTACGAGAACCATCCAGGATAATGTTCAGAATTTACTAAAGGGCCCTGAGAAAAACAACTTCTATTTTACAAACGCAGATATACGTTTCTTTGTGTTAATCATTCGTTACCTCTCAATTTTTGGTAACAAAAGTTTACAATTTGCCTGCTCGAAAATTTCAATTACGAAAGAACAAATTCGAACCTTTCAAATTCATGAAGTGAAGGCAACAATACATATTTTCAAGATTTTACTTTTTCTAGGTGCTTGCTCTTGTATCGTTATGTAGTAGAATGTAGAATACAAATTATAATGACTAATGATTCTTAAACTGTAATTTTTATTTTCAATTTCATTTCACTTTGCGGGCCAAAGTTTTGCTGATCAAGTGAATCTAGATATCTCGTGCGTTGAGTGTTTACATGTATTGTGCCTCAACTGTTATTTGCAGATTCTGTAATCAGTACGATCTCATGGTACATGAGGGCTAATCGTGACGCTGTTTGATAACGATAACCTTGAATAATAAACCTGCGAATTTCCATAGTGGGAAATATTGAGTTCAAAATAAAAGATTGCAAACTGTCTCCGTACTAGGAAAAGTATAAATGCAAATTATAAAAATATGTTTTTCTTCATTGCTTTAGATCATTTTTACGCCTGAGTGCATCATTTCAATGTCTGGTAGCTAATCTGTTAATTAGGAAAGTCAAATCCCTGCGTTGGAGGAACATGGCATGGTATATTCGGTTGAAAAGTGTTCTCGAATGAATATTTACCCGTGGTGTATACAAGCGCATTGCTTCGAAGCTTTTCGTCACGTTACCGGCAGTCCCAAAGTCGACGGTAGCATAGGCCCCGGGTACAGATCCACAACGAACCCCAGCGGTTCCATCGGTCGTGTATAATAAAGCTTTCGTTCCAATTTTACTCTTCATGATATCTCGAAGTCGAGACATGTAGTTCTTGTCGCAACCATAGTTCCCATATTCATTTTCCACCTGAAATGACCTCAGTTCATCGCTGTTCATGAATAAGCATTGAAATTCATCGCTGTTCCTAAATAAGCATTGAAATTCATCATTGTTCATTGAAAATTCAACGGCGTCGGCAGATTTTTTCCAGGTGGAGGGGGAAACTGCGGTGACCTACTTGCGTTCATCAGTTAAGCGTATCTTCTTATTTAAATTCAAGTATAGATAAAAATTAATTATTATTCAATACTGTGCTGGGTACCTGTGTTAGATAATAAACTGTTAGTGGTACCGATTTATTTTTTATTTTTTAAACTAATCCAGGCGCGATACTGCATGTAATGAAGTAGGTATTTTAGTATGTAAAATGAAATTAAGTTGATGATAGAAAACGTATTCTTGCATTGCTGTATCAGTAGACCGCTCTCAGGGCTTGCGGCTTGTTTCGTGAGTAATTAAATTCGATGAACGTGTATAGTCGACCGGAAGAGAAAATTTCGAGTCGTAAATTACCCAAGATGGTAAACGCAATTATACACCTCTTAGGGGATCGGTCCAGCAAAGGGTCTATGAAATAAAAAAAAATCGAAAACTGCGGAGCAGAAACTAATTTAGAAAGGAAATGAATATTGAAATTTTTGAAGCCGATTAATGATATGAATATCATTAAACCTCTAGTACTAGGATTTGTTGGAATTTTTTTATACCTTCGTCAAATTCGGAAACCGGTTTTTAAATTTAAAACCCGGTTTTAGATACTGGAATTAATATGTTAACATGAAGACTAATTAATTATTTAATTAAAAACGTTAACAGTTAGACTTGAAATCGCCTCGGGCACAAGTAGGGTAAATCCCTACTTGGGGTCGAGTTACTATATTTCAGACTCTATAGACTTTTAGACTTGCGGAAAACACATTCAGTGAACTGTTTGACTCCTAGAGAATCAATTGTTCTGAACCTTAACACACTTTTGCATATATATACTCTGAATTATAGCAACTCGACCAACTCTCCGGCACGATCGCGTCTCCCAGATTTACCTTATAATGTAGTAAAAGTTTAGTGTTACACTAATCTTCAAGACTTCATATTTCCAAATGAAAAATACCAAATGAAATAAATATTTATAATTTGCATTTTGTGCGGATTTTAGTTATTTTAGTTTTTTCTTATTTGTTTCGTTTTGTTTTGATAGAGTCCCTATATTTTATTTTGTTATATGTTTGTAATTCAATAAATTTTAGGTAAATAAACTGAACAATTTTAAAATAAGTATAAATATTTGTTTGCCGTTTTAATTTTTTTTTTGTAAAAATTCGAAAACCGGTTTTTTCAAAAGTCGGTTTCTGTATAAACCCTATCTAGCATATAAGTAGTACATGATTAGTACTACTGTTTCATAGTTCAGAAAGTCGTAATAAAGATAGTTCCTTACCTGAACCATGATTACGGGACCGCCATTCCCCCTGAGATAAGGTCTGACCCTTGACAATACTTCGTTTAAATAAATCTCCACGTACTTCATGTAACCTAAAAAGTAAGATAGTGCCTTGTATATACCGAGGGAATTATTCCGAATTTTCATGCGTCACAGATTATATATAGAATAGATTAAGAAGACTAAAAACTGAAAGTTTCTTTCTATTTGAAAACTAAAGATTAAAAATTTGTTACATAGTTGAAGGTGATTAAAAATTTTTACGTGGGTCATTTGTGCGTAATTTTATATCCGGTACACGCGTCAGCAACCAGTATGGAAGTCCTCCCTGAAGAAAACGAGAAAAGCGCAATTAAATAAAGAAATGGACATTATCTGTAATTCCCAACAGTTAAATAATTAAATATTTAGTAGCAGACTCAGCAGCAATAACGGAGTTATTGAATTATTAAAATTGCTAGTGATCAGTTAATTAAGTGAACAATTTGCTTAAACGGAAACCAATATTAGTTGTTATTTAAATTACGAAGAAATTTTCATTTAAAGAGGCATATACAACATTGTCACATTTTCGTAGACTACTCACAAAGTCTCTTTCCGCGCAAATATAAGGACCCGGTCTCAAAAGGACCAGTAGATCTTCTTCTTGAGCAATTTTCAAGAATTCTACCAAATCCGCTTCACCTGTCCAGCGCCATTCGGTTTCAGATGGTTGGTGAAGGCTCCATTCTACGTAACTGATGAACAAAATAGTTACATAGAAAGATTTATTTCTCAGACGTAACATGCCTACGAACATAGGTAAGAATGAATTTCAATCTCTAATTGAATTTGAATAAAATTGCAAATAGGATAATATACATCAGAACAAATGAAATTGAATGAAGACATGAATACATTAATTAATTAATTTAAATTAAAAAAAAATTTAAAAACAAACTTTTATTAAAATATACTAAAAAAAGAAAATAACTTTGATAAGGGCGTAAATGACTGCCGTAGAATAATTCCCACATATTGTATAAACTAACCCAAACTTATTCATTTTTTTTTTATATAAATTCATTTAATGCTTTTTAGTATGTGTGCCAAATTTCAAGTCGATCGGACATGTGGAAGTGGGTCAAAATTAGCTTGCAAGATTTCATCCTCACAAACTAACTAACTAATGCACAAACTCACAAGTGAAGCTAAATAAGTAGAAGCTTGTAAAATGGATCATTTCGATATTGAAATTCAGCGGTTAATAGGTGGCAAGAAAAATTGTACGCACGTGGAAACAGCGTTCAGTCCCGCCGCTCTCATTTTTCCCAAACGATCCCTCCAGTATTGCCTCGGTGTTCGAAAGTAATGAAAACTGCCAGACACGTATCGGAATGGTCGTCCATCGAGTAAAAATTGATCGTTCTTGTAATCGACTTCGAAACCGACGTTCAATTTTGTATTCTGATATTAAAAATTTACGACATAATCGGATACGATTCACTGAACTTCGAGTAGGCATGTTTCGAGTTACATAGTAATACTTTTTGTATATCTAAATTGTATTAAGTGAATAGATTACGCTACTTAGTGGAATTAGTTGCATTTTAGAAAGCGTGTTTTGGGAAAAGATTTTGTGCTGTACAGGGTTTAGGAAATTCGTAAATGATGGAGCAGGTTTTCTGAACCTTTTAACTATATATGTATAATATTTTAAACTAGCTGTAATTGTGCAAATGCCAGAACACTATATTAATAGGCGAAGTGTTTATTAAAAATTCCGTTTAATTAAAAGCATTTTACGAAAACTGTGAATGAACTAACTTTTCGTTCACAGCGATGATACTTTTAATGACACGAATTTAAGTGTCACACCATTGGCACTAAAAACTTATACACGTATGTGTATCTTTCTTGTTAGCTTTTCACCAAGTCAATTCTTTAAACATACAATTACTCCATATTGAACGTTAACTGTCTCTAAAAAATGAATAAATCCTTTTTACACCTTTCCAGAAAACTAATGAAACACAATTCTGCTTACAAACAGTACAAACTTGGTACAATTACCTAATAATTATATAAAAACATATGAACTTATTATTAGTGGCAAAAATGATAAACTGATGTAACAGCTGCGATATTCCACTTTCTACGAAATTATAGTTGCAATAAGAATACTCATGTTATACATACAGAAACCTCTTTCTTTCGCCCTGGTTGTAGGTACTAAATTTAATAACACGATTTAAAGTTAAAATCAACCCGAAATTCTTCCAAAAACTCATGCCTGTCATAGTACTCACATTGTTCGCGTGGACGTTCGCCACCTCTCCCAACGCACCCGTTAGGGTCAAGGCCAACAAAACTGACCACATCTCGTCTGTGACAAAAAGAAGCTGTAGTATCACGTTGTTCTAAATTACGACCACTGATGAAATTCGTATCCTCAATTTGAACAATCAGGTAGGATCCTCGGGCTCATCATTCGATGGGTCCGGGAGTTCGATGCCCATCTGATGCGGTCAGTTGTCGTTTAAATAAGTCCGACGGTTGCATATCTTGAATCTGGTAACTTGATTATCAGTCAGATCCAATACCGATATGCAAGATCTAATAATGAGTGCTGGTTATTTAATCGGAGCCATCGCCGAAGCCAGATGGGCCTTCGTTTTATTCCAGTTTGTCGACACAACTCACAGTGGGCTGGATTGAAAAGTTATTAGCGCCTTTTGGGTCTTGTTTTAAGATATCGGATTGTAATTTACTCCAAGAAGTAGGATAAAATTATTCCTTTTTAATGATGTATAATTTAATATTTTTTACACTTATTTGTGTATTTATTTTTCATTTTTTTTAATTTATTTGCGATAAAAGAATTTGAATACTGTTTATTTATTACTTTATTTAATGTCATTTTCAGTGGTTTAAATTGAAAGTTTGGGAAACTTTTTGTTTCCAAGTTATGAGCAAAAATCGAGTAGTAAAGAAAAGTAGCAATATATCGTTTTGTTTAAATTAAAGACCAGGCTTTTGCCTGATAATTTTGGTAAATAATCTATTAAAAAGTAATTCTAAATACAGTAACGAAAATAGCGTACATTTTTTAAAATTGAAGAGCAATATCTTGCAGACAACAAAAAGTTTCACATTCTGACCAGTTGGAATGGTTTCAGTACATCCTCTAAATAATCACACAAGAGTCATTTTTTCCCATTTCCCACTCTTCAACTTATTAGTGTTTAATATTATCAATGTTCTGTCAGTTCATATAGTTTTACGTATTATTATTACATATTTTACGTTATTTAATTATGAATTCCTTAGTTTGGAGATCAAAATTTTTATTTTTATTTATATTATAAATATATTTAAAACTACATATATTTAAAACTATACGGCTTTGAACTTTGAGGTCGTGCAGATATCAAACGCACAATTTTTCACGATACGTAGGTAACTGATAATAAGCTGTACTACATAGGCGGAATAATTAATCAAACTGATAACAAGTGTTTTCTATCATTTGACCATTCTACAATCCTCTGCCCTGCCTCCAGCCAACTCTCCTATCAACCTATACTGCCAACTCTCATAGAGGGGCTAAAATTATATTTAAATAAATATTTCAAATAACGAATAAAAGTTAAAAAAAATTAACTTAAGGTGTCAATCTACTTTGATCGGCCGAAAAATGAAGCTACATTTAAAGATGTTTTTCTCAATAAATACAAAATATAATGAAATAAATTAAGCTAGTCATATATTATACAAAAAAAAAAAATTAAAAAGATTGTTTTTAATTTGTTTCATGTTTTTTTTAATAGCGTCAATCTAACACCTATAAAAAATTCGAAAAGATGTATAATCTGTATCAGTGTTACTATCGCCCGTAGCTCAATTAACAATTTTTATTGAAAAATAACACATTTTTGGGGAGCATTGAATGACAGGCAGGGAAATTTCATTGAAGCGACACATTTTTTAAACTTTTTTTTTAACTTTATTTTTTAATTTATTGAGCCGGCTACACACGATAAAGTATGCCTATATAATGTATGCTCATAGTGCACCCGCATGCTTCGGCAAACCAGCCAGTATTCACAGTTTTATCGGCTGACCAAGACATCAACAGATGACGTTTTAGCGATGGTAGGCATATTATTTATTAGCTACAAAACACTGTTTTAATCGTGAAATAGAAGGAGATATATGATGTAAACATTATGTATCATCCTTTACACAGCAACGAATGGTTGAAAAATAGGGAAAGTGATAAACTAACTGGTTTTTAAGATATCCAACTGCAACTTTAAGATATCCAGCAGCTGAAAGAAGCTACAAAGATTATCAATTTTCTACAAGTACACATCTAATTCACGCGAAACTATTAGACCATCCTGGAAATCACAGTTTCCGGTGGAGTTAGAGCAATCCGTATTTTGATACAAGATGATGTCCAATTCAGCCACAATTTCCTGACCAATCAAACCCCCGTGGATCGTTTCATTAGTTTCTGTCTGAGACTTGCCTTCTTCATCCATTTCAACATCCAAATATAGGAGATTGCCGATGCTACTATCCGAGGTTTCATTTCGTGACTCGTCATCTCCGGAACCCGATCCGATTTCCAGGTCGAGATCAATTGGAAGCGTTAATCCAAGCAATGATCCAGACTTGTGGATGAAATTGTTACGATACTCCACATTTCTCTCTAGTATGATACCTATAAGTATTCCAACTTCTAAATTAAATAAATCGCCGCGATCGTTGTCCCAGGTTCCATTCTGTGACATGTCTTCAACTGGAAGCTTCAGTCCAAATAATGATCCAGATTTATTGGTGAAGTTCTTGCAAACAACATTATTTATCCCTAATATTGTACATAAAAGGACTTCAACATCCAATTCTAGTAGATTGCCGCTGCTGTTATCCGAAGTTTCATTTTGTGACATGTCATCAGGATCCAAATCTAAATCGAGGATCAGATCATTTGGAAGCTTGAGTCCAAGCAGCGATCCAGATTTGTGGGTGGAATTGTTATGATACTCCTCATTTCTCTGTAATATCATACCTACAAGTATTCCAACTTCCAAATCATGTAAATTGCCACCGTTGTTGTCAGAGGTTCCATTCAGCGAATTGTCTTCGTTCGAACCCAATCCAAAATCCAGGTCCAGGCCAAGTGGAAGTTTTAATCCAAGTAATAATTCGGATATGTTGGTGGAATTCTTGCAAGTCGCATTATTTATCCCTAATACTGTACATAAAAGGACTGTAATATTGAAATCTAGTACATTGCCACTGCTGCTGTTCCAGGAACCATTTTGTGACTCCAAATCTTCGGAAATCAATCCTAAATCCAGATCCAAATCAATTGGAAGTTTTAATCCAAGCAATGCTGCAGAGTTATGGGTGGAATTGTTATTATACTCCTGATTCCTCTGTAGTATGATACCTACAAGTATTCCAAGTTCCAAATCAAGAAAATTGCCACCGCCGTTCACCAAGGTTTCATTCTGTGACATGTCTTCGTTCGAACCCAGTCCTAAATCCAGGCCCAGATCAACTGGAAGGTTGAAACCAAATAATGAACCAGATTCCTTGGCGGAATTGTTGCAAGGAGCATTATTTATCCCTAATATCGTACATAAAAGGACTTCAACATCCAACTCTAGTAGATTGCCACTATCTGACGTTTCATTTTGTGACATGTTACTTTCAGTACCAAAATCTAAATCCAGGTCCAAGTCAATTGGAAGCTTTAGTCCAAGCAATGCTGCAGATATGTTGGTGGACTTGTTATGACACTCCTCATTTCTCTGTAATATGATACCTACAAGTATACCAACTTCCAAATCAACTAAATGATCAATACGGTTGTCCGAGGTCCCATTCTGTGACATTTCGTCGTTCGAACCAAATCCTAAATCGAGGCCCAGATCAACTGGAATGTTCAGTCCATATAACGCTTCAGATTTGTTGGTGTAACTGTTGCAAGCAGTATTATTTATCCCTAATATTGTACATACAAGGACTTTAATATTCAAATCTAGTACATCGCCGCTGCTGCTGTTCGAGGATCCATTTTGTGACTCGTCATATCCGGAACTCAATCCTAAATCTAGGTCCAGACCCATTGGAAGCTCTAATCCAGGTAATGATTCAGATATGTTGGTGGAATTGTTCTGAAACTCTTCATTTATCTCTAATATAGTACCTATAAGTGTTCCATCTTCCAAATCAAGTGAATTGTCACCGTTGTTGTCCGAGGTTCCATTTAGCGAATTGTCTTCATCAGAACCCAATCCTAAATCCAGGTCCAGGTCAACTGGAAGCATTAGGTCCGGTAATGATCCAAATTTGTTAGTGTAATTGTTGCAAGCAGTATTATTTATCCCTAATATTGTACATAAAATGACTTTAATATTCTCATCTAGTACATTGCCGCTGCTGCTGTTCGAGGATCCCTTTTGTGACTCGTCATCTTCGGATTCTAATGCTAAATCCAGGTCCAGTTCCATTGGAAGCTTTAGTCCAAATAATAATTGAGATATGTCGCTGGAATTGTTATTATACTCCGCATTCCTCTGTAGTATGATACCTACAAGTATTCCAACTTCCAAATCAAGTAAATTGCCACCGCCGTTGTGCGAGGTTTCATTCAGCGCATTGTCTGTGTCCGAACCCAGTCCTAAATCCAGGCCCAGATCAATTGGAAGCTTTAGTCCAAATAATGATTCAGATTTGTTGGTGGAATTCTTGCAAGCAGCATTACTTATCCCTAACACTGTACATAAAAGGACTTCAATATTCAAATATAGTAGACTGTCGCCGCTGCTATTCGAGTATGCATTTTGTGACATGTCATCTTCAGAACCCAATCCTAAATCCAGGTCCAGGTCAATTGGCAGGTTTAGTCCAAGCAATGCTGTAGAGTTGTCGGTGGAATTGTTATTATACTCCTGATTCCTCTGTAATATGATACCTGCAATTATTCCAACTTCCAAATCAAGTAAACTACCCCCGTCGCCGTTTGAGGTTCCATTCAGCGAATTGCCTTCCCCAGCACCCAATCTTAAATCCAGGTCCAGATCGACGGGAAGCTTTAGGCCCAGTAATGATTGAGATATGTTGGTGGAATTGTTGCAAGCAGAATTATCTAATCCTAATATTGTACATAAAAGGACTTCAATATTCACATTTAGTAGACTGCCGCTGCTGCTATCCGAGGATATGTTTTGTGACATGTCATCTTCAGAACTCAATCTTAAATCCAGGTCCAGGTCAATTGGCAGATTTAGTCCAAGCAATGCTGCAGAGTTGTCGGTGGAATTTTTATTATACTCCGCATTCCTTTGTAATATGATACCCACAAGTATTCCAACTTCCAAATCGAGTAAATTGTGTCGGTCGTTGTCCGAGTTTCCAATCTCTGAGTCTGATGTGTTGGTAGAATTCGTAGGAGATGAATTATTTTTCCCTAAATCATCCGCATCCGTTACAGGTGTTGCTCCTCCAGGTTGTGGTGTTGTTTCAGTTGTGTGGGTTTTTCCTGAGCTGCCGTTAACATTTCCTGGAACTCTATCTCCAATACCTGAACTCTTGGTGCTAGTGCCCGATCCATCGTTTCCATTGCCTGAACCGTTGTTGCCTTTGCCTGACCCGTTGTTGCCTTTGTCTGACCCGTTGTTGCCATTGCTTAAATCATTGCTATCATTTCCTGAATCGTTGCTATCATTCCCTGACTCGTTGCTTTCACTGCCTGAATCATTGCTATCATTTCCTGAATCGTTGCTATCATTCTCTGAATCATTGCTATCATTTCCTGAATCGTGGCTATCATTCCCTGACTCGTTGCTATCACTGTCTGAGTCGTTGCTATCACTGTCGGAACTGTTATTACCATTGCCTAAACCGTTGCTTCTACTGCCTGATCCAGTATTCTCATTGGATGACCAGGTGCCGCTACCAAGTACCTCTTCTTTTATTTTTAATATAACTAACTCAATAAGACATTTCTGGTCACGCGCGCTCTGCTTTATCCAGTCACGTTTGTCGAAATCGTTTTCGGTTATGTCGCAAGCGCGTAACAATTTCTGCCTTCTTTCATTCAGTTTATCCACCAGATTCTGCTTCTTCCAATCTCCATTTTTCCCATATTGCCGATTTTCGTTTTTCACAAGTTTGTGTAATTTTTCATAAAGGTCTGCTAGGGACGAATTTCTTTTTCCGTTCCCATTAAAATTCTTGTTTTCTCTAGACTGGTCTCTCTTTTGTTGTACCTTTTGTATCAACTCCTTCAATCTGTTCACGTCAGACTCGGACTCGTTTGCATCCCTATGTTTATGTGATTTGCTCCTTCGTCTGTTGCTCTTCGATTTCTTCTTTCGGTGTTTCGATTGTCCACTTTCTGATTCTTCGCTAGAACTGCTGTAGGAGTTATCACTTGACTCTGATTCAGATTCTGATGATACGGAAGAGTCCACGTTGCTATAAGTCCTTCTGCGATTAAAACATTTACGACACTTCTTTGCATCAAAATCATTATCATCGGTGCCGTCATCATTTTTATCATCCCAGTTGAACAATAACAATCGTAGAGTTTCGATATCCGCTGAATCTAGTGTATCAAGTAACTCATCAACAATGTCTACTTCCTTCTGGTCTGAACCGGGTTCTTCTCGATGTCTCTGGGGTCCACGCCATCCTGATGTTTCGAAAGGGGCAGCGTAGACACAGACAATTAAGGATGCAACTAATAAACAGGTGCTACCTATTAATCACAGATAAATACTACATGTCAGTGTGAATCGCATTTATTAAACGTAAATATAGTGTTCCAAAAAGAAATAAAAATACATCGATGGTTTGAAATGATATGAAAGCTTCTAAAAGCTTCTAGCACCATCTATTTTCTTTATTACTTTCTCATTATACATTTAGTGGTATGAATTGCTTTGTAAGGAATTTTGTTTATTAACAATACAAATTCCCATTTCAGAAAATACTGTTTGCAAAACTGTTTTGATTATAATTTTTTAGAAAGATGAGGAGCAGAAAGAAATTTCATGATTTAGTAATTTCTCAAGAGGGTATTAATATTTGAAATATTTTGTGTCCCTATCCATATTTACATATTAAGTTGCAATTTGTAATGGCTGGAATTGGAGACTTGAAATAAAAATGATTTGAAATAAGAATCACGATTTTTAAAAATTGTGTAATAGCATACTAAATTAACGATATATTATTTCTTTAAAGAAAGAGGATGAGAAATTAAGTTTGCTACGTTACCTTTCATGTGTATAATTTTATTTTCTAAATACGTTACACTTAACACGGCAGGAGATATTCACTCCACTGTTCGGCTAGATATTACGAAGATCTTTTATACAATCTGCACGAGATAAATGTTCCTTATCGCGTCTTGCGATAAAATTTACAACTATTATTAGAATGATTCATCTCATTTCACAGAATTTCCTGCCAGATTCCAGTGTATTGTAAACCTTGGTTGCTAAACAAGGCTTCTAAAATTTCGCTACGTGATTTTTACAAGGATGATGATACAGCCAATGCAATTTATTATGACGACATGGACATGCCTTTCCGAAATGAGGCATATGATATTTTACAAATTGCCTAGAAATTTCTTAACAAGACACGTATTTTACCTTAAATCGTGGTCTATTGAATATTCTTGTATTTTATTGTTAGATCTTATTAAAATATACAAATATTCACGCGTTGCGAGTTACTTAAATCATTTAAGTTAAATGGAAAAAATACTGTAAGCAAATACATATGATTGTGTTACTTAAAAATTGATTACTTTTAATTAAATTGTACATGTGAGATAACAATACTCTGATACAATGATATAATTTGTGACCATTCTTACACAATAAATTTGTGTTGTTCTTGTTTTACTAAATACTTACTAAATTTCCTGCAACAAGCAGCAATGTAGAACCGGTTGCAATAATATACGTTAAATGTTGTCAATAGTTAATTGTATGATGTGGTATATAAACAAATGTGTTATATTTGATGAGATACTTGTTGAAATGCAAAGCTTTAAACTTTTCCACAACACACCACACCGTTGAGAATATTCGTAAAAATAAAATATATCCAGCTGTTGGGAAACAAAGGACATTGAACATTTTTAAGGCGAAATGGAGTACTATCAATCTTAGTTCTGAAGAGGAACTGTTAAATTTTCAACATTCAGCTTTAGAAATTTTAAGCAAAATGTTATTTCAACAGGTTCAAGTAAGTTCAACAAAAGTTCAAAGTGCAATGTGCAAAAGTCTAAACGCAAAGTCTCGATTTAGAAATTATATTAAGATTATTAATAGCATACATGACAGAATAATAAAATTTGAAAGTCTAAAATAAATTTCAACCGTTAATACTTAATCTAGTTGCCAAACACAGTATTCTAATTTTTCCCTTGAAGAAGTTCTTGCGCCACTACGAATTAAGCTTACTGTATGGGATGCGTCGACTGCAAAGCTCTCGCACACGCTTAATTTAAAAAGTGTCAGCCCACGATCACATTCTTCCAAAATGTACCATGTATTTACGATACCCTAATTACTCTTGAGAGATTGGACGAAGCCCTGACAGTGTGTCAACCTTGTTTATCTTTTAATTAAGAATTTTTTAATGTTCGCGATTATTATCGAGCGAATCAAGCTGACACAAGAACGTACATAGGAGTACGAAATTTTTCAGAGCCATGGAAAAATCATGCTCGTGTCACAAATGCAATTCCCTCCCCTAAAACCTAACAATGGCTGTACACGAAATCGAAAGTAACGGGGACGAAGAAAGTGGTCGAGAAGGAAACGGGCGGCCAGCGAAAGCGAACGTGATCCATGACCCAGGACACTCCAGTTTCCTCGGAGAGATCTGTTCGACAATTGCGCACCATGTTAATAGAAATCTCGGTTGGGTCGGGTCAGGATGGCGGCCAGCAGTCAGCGAAAGTGAAAACGAAACTCGCAAGTCGGTCGTGGGCGAGCAGATGTAGGCGAGTGAAATTGAGGACGGTAAAAGTGGGCTACCAGGCCTCTGCCCTATATTTCCGTCACATCACTTTCGTTCTCGATCGGTGCTTTCGTGTGACCCGTGTCACGTTCACTTTCAAACGACCCCACGAGCCGGCCCGCTGCCGCTGTGCAATGAACTCGGACACCTTAGGCATACATCCACAGTACAACGAATGTAAATTGTTTATCAGATTGTTAGAATCTAATAGGACCTGGAACAGATCTATATCAAAACTTAGAGAAAAGTATAACCACCTTGTATACAAATACATTCTGCTAATAGCTGTGTAAACGTTCAGTATAATGGCGAAATTTGCCATGATGTGCCAGAAGTTTCTGATGTTGTAGAGGACGATAAGACAAACATGTTTCCTTAGTAAAATTTTGCCCTATGATGTCATACAACAACACTGCAGGCCGTAGAACGTTGGAACTCCTAGCGCCAGATGATAGACAACCCGCGGAACTTTTCCTACTGCATACTGTAGAGGTAAGTACGGTGGGATGCCTACCGACAGATGCTAGGCTGTTTTAAACTGCCTTTGTTGGAGCGCAACCTGACTACGTCCATATCATCACAGACGAGGTATAGAATAGACATATCACCTTATGGGACTTGGTGTCACCGCCCAAACTGTGTTACCGACCCATAATTTGAGGACTGAATTTAGCGACCTCTGTTCATAGCGTCCAACTCATGAACTACTCTGAAATGTGTTGAAATACTGAAAGATGTGTGGGTGCTTGTATACGTGTGACTTGTTTAGAGGGAGAGTTTAACATAGAGGGCGTGCTTTTGCTAAGCTACGTTTTGACTCGGTTTGTCAACGACTCACGTCGGATTTCTCTCCGAAAATCTATTTCGGGGATCAGGAGCCTATATGGCGTTGAAATATGGCACTTCTTGAGAGTTTATACAAGCTCTAAATTGCAAGATGAAATTGATTGGTAGTATTTTACGCGTAGTGGAACATTTAACTAATATTTTCACGTGTCGTACGCCGTAAAATATTAAAAATTGACGCTATTACTAACATTTCCGCAAATATCTGCACTTCACGCGTGTCTAAATAGAGAGTGCCCATTCTGTGACACGTAAAAAGCATTGAAAATAAGGAATTGAAACGTTTTTGTAAAATTTATATTCGTAGTTTTTGAGACCTGAGGCCCCTGTATCACTACGTTTCATTACAAATTGATTGGCTCTGTCCTTATTATTTATTGAATGAATTTAAAAATTATAAAAAACATGTACGATGTTAGTACACGAGCGTAGGTATCGCTTACGAGCGCTTAAGCCTAACGTTAAGATCTGAGCACACATATCAGTTCCGTTTCAGTTCACGTAGAATTCAGGTACTCTTCATTACTTTCCTCAATTACTTTACTCCAAGTATTTTCCATTACAGTCATTAAAAATAATCCGGATTATATCAAGTTTGGTGTCATTTTCATAAAAAAAAAACACTAGTAATCCATTAGTAATACTTCCATAATAGAAATTGGCATACTCATTACTGAATGGCCTATTGCTGATTTTGTCCTTATGCCACTACCTTAGCGTTTATGACCCCCGAGCCGCGTCGTTCGAAAACTTTTACCTAAGAACCCATCGGGGCCGTAAAAAAAGGTAGGCGTTACCGTTCAACCGATTTCAAGAGAGCATACAGTGAAAAGGCCAGAATGTCGTGGCCATCGAATTTTAACTTTCTGAGTACGAATACAGATCCGACACTGGAGGAAGAAGATGAATGAGTATAATGGTTTTGAAACGCTGCGGATTACTATGTATACATCTGAAGTATTCGGGAGTTACATTTATTTGGGAAGGGGCTGGGCGAGGTGTATTATGTGAACAATCAAATCGATTGCAAATTGGTTCTTAATTTATTAATCTATTAACAAGAACAGCATTAAACAGAAGATGGATAAACATTTCTAACATAATCATTATCGATTCACTGCTTTATCATTTCGTTGCTTGGGATGAAACGGTTTGCATCTATTGTATTCCATTTTGGTTTTTTGTGTGCCGGATATCTCTTCTTTTCTGTAAATACATAGAAATAATATTAGGGATTATTTAAAATACATGATACAAATAAATTAAATACTCGAATGTGCTGTTGCTAGCCTCAGAGAATCATTCGAAGAGAGCAGTGAAACATGAAAGAAACTAAATCGTTATACAATATTACATGATAAATTTTAATAACAGTTGACTATTGCATTAAATAATTCAATTATTTAACCTACTTTCAGTCTCTTACATGTTTCCGGCAGAGCAATTAGAAACCATTGTCTGTCTTAATAGGAGAAAGATTGTTATGAAACCATAATAATGAGTAATCTGTACAAGCGAATTAGTGCCTTTCTTTTATCTTAGTTCCACTATCAGTACTATTTGATAGTGTTAACAGGGTGGGCCACGTGAAGGCGTAAAAGAAGGACTTTGCCATCCCGCAATACACTCAATGTTTTTGAAACCGACAATATGAAATGCTCACTACCAATAACCATTATTAAAAAATGCAAAGCGATTGCCAACACGACAAAGTGATGAGTAACATGCAAAATGCAAAATAAAAAGCCCATAAATTGAAACCTTGAATGTATTCTTGATTTATGAAATTAATTCTAATGGTTCAGCCAGCACTTCCGATACTGTCCTCCGATACTATACCTCGTCTGTGGTCTGGACGCACCGCTATCGGTAATCCAGACATCGCTTGTGTCGACTGCCATGAGTCGTTGTACGACCTCACTACTCGGCACTGTCTCCGATTTCACTTGTCGCTGTTTTTGTTCACTTGTCGAAGCGACGAACGCACACTCGCGAGAGTTTTCACCGGTATTGTTCTTGTCCCTTTTCTTTTTCCGGCACTCTCGAGCAAAGTGTCCTTTTCTTTTGCAATAGAAACACTCGACACTCGTATTTCTACTTTCGCGGTTCTTCTCACTGTTATTGTTTTGATTTGTGGCGAACTTTTTCTTCTTGTTCCCGCCAGGACTAACAGCGGCTAGCGCTTGAGCGACGTCATTGTCGCCTTCGAGTCTTCGTTCTTCCTTCAATAATCGTTCCAAAAGATTGTCAAGAGTTTGACTTGTTTCAGGTACGCTGTCCCATGCTGTCTGGAGAGCGTTGTACTTTGTTGGTAGGCTTCCAAGAACTTTCGCCATTATGGCCGTGTCCGATACCGCTTCTCCCAGATCTTTCAGTTGAGACGCCATGTTTTGTATCCGGGAAACGTGTTGTACAACCGACTCGTTTGATTCCATGCGATGTCCGTGGAACTTTTGTAGCAGGAGCATTTTGTTCGACACTGACTTCTGCTCGTGGATTCTCACCAATTTGTCCCACATTTGCTTCGCCGTAGTGCAGTTGAGCATACAGTCGAGCTGAGAATCCTCTATCGACGAGGAGACTATGCACATGGCAGTCGCGTTGTCTTTCACCCACTTTTTGCATAAGCAGCGAATTCATTCGGAATTTCCACGCTTGAAAATTCGAGCCGTCAAATTTCTTGATGTATAAGTACACTTTACTTCTTTGAAACAAAAGACTTCCTCACGTCTCGTGGGCAACGGTCACGGACCAACTAACTAGAGATTGGCGGTAACGCGAGTGCGAAAACTTTACTTCTTAACAAAACAAAACACAGAACAATTTCAAACTAAAATTCAAAGTATATTTTGACTGCTCAGGAAGCTGGTTAGCGACAGAATGAATGCGACGTTGAAGGAAGAGCTCCGAGCTCGTCGACGAAGTTGCTGACGAGATTCTCTTAGTCCTCCCCTAGAGCCTTGTTGTCCAATCAGGACGATGACATCCCCTCCAGCTTCGTCAGTGGGTTGTCCTTGGCCATCTCTCCGTTCTTGCCCCCTTCCTTCGCACTTTCCTCCATCCTCAGCTGGTGGTGGAGGCGCGCTTTCAAATACATAGTTTACATAGGCTACATACAGTATATACATGCCTAACAGGTAAGCGCGACCCCGAAGGTCAAGATGACGTCGCTCGGACAAGATTTATGAGTTTATGACTTGCAGCCGTTTCTTCCCCTACAGGACGTTGGCAATTGGAAAAAGGTAAAGCGGAGTTTGAAATGCTTTTACGAGGCGGGCAGTTGCCCGCTCGATGAAGTTTGGCACGCAGATGTGCAAGAAAAAATTAAGCTATTTACTATCCTCGCCTGGCCTAACGGTAACTTAAAAGCTATTCGAACTGATCGATCTGATGGGCGGCAAAGTCACATCAGAAATTGTTTCGCGAGCCAAAAACGCTATATACTATTCAATTATAGCTGATTGCACGCCAGACATAAGTCATGTTGAACAATTGTCCCTAACGATTCGATTCGTAGACTTATCAGGTAGCAATGTTAGTGTTAAGGAGCATTTTATAGAGTTCATCCCAGTCGATGACACTACTGGTGCAGGTCTTATGGAAGCAATTCTGAGCGTACTAAACAAACACGGGTTAGAGCTAGGTAATTGTAGAGGTCAGGGGTATGATAATGGAGCAAACATGAAGGGAAAAAATATCGGTGTACAAAAAAGAATTTTAGATTTAAATCCCTTGGCTTTCTTTGTACCGTGTGGATGCCACAGTTACAATCTTGTACTATGTGACGCTGCTAAATCCTCGGTGAAGTCTGTAACATTGTTTGGGGTTTTGCAGAGATTATTTACTCTGTTCTCTGCTTCTACCAAGCGGTGGAAAATCCTAACAGATCATCTAGAACTGTATAGTTTAAAAAACCTGTGCGATACACGTTGGGAAGCTAAAATAAATAGCGTGAAAGCTGTCCGATATCAAATTTGCGACGTTCATGATGCTTTAATCACTTTAGCTAACGAAACTGAGAAAACTGATCTTACGGTATCACACGAGGCAAGCACTCTGGCAGAACAATTGAAAGATTTCGGCTTCATAGTGTCTCTAGTTGTTTGGTACGATACTCTCTTCCAAATTAATGTTGTCAACAAATCTCTTCGATCAAAAAACGCTGACCTCGTGAAATGCACAACAATGTTTCAAAACTGCTGTAATTTCTTGGAAGAATACCGACAAACTGGATTCGGAAAAGCTCTTGTGACAGCAAGTGACCTAGCAAAGGAACTAAAAATCGAACCTGCTTTTACACCGATGAAACGCTTACGACGCATAAAACGTCAGGCTGGTGAAATGGCCACGGATGAACCCATTCAATCCCCACAGAAAAAATTAGAAATAGAATTTTTTAATGAATTGCTGGACACCTGTTTAATGTCGGTGAAAGAAAGGTTTCAACAGTTGCATGACTATTCGGAAACATGGTCATTTTTATATAATATTAAAAAAATCCCCGAAAGAATTGAACTTTTGGTGTTTTGTGCTAAATTGCAACAAAAACTTACTGTTGATCACAATTCTGATATACATGGGAATTTATTGTGTGATGAGCTCATCAGTCTAAAAAATTTTCTTCCGGATAATGATGTTACGCCCATTTGCGTTTTAAACTTTATTAAGCAGCGCAATATTCTGGAACTATATCCGAATGTATGGATTGCATTTCGCATCTTGGTAACTATTCCTGTATCAGTAGCTAGTGGGGAACGCAGTTTTTCAAAGCTAAAATTAATTAAAACGTATTTAAGATCAACAATTTCACAATCCAAATTTACTAATTTAGCTGCGCTCTCGATTGAAAATGAAATTGCCGAAAAATTAGATTTCGCTGATTTGATCCGTGCATTTGCCGACAAAAAGGCCCGAAAAGTTCAATTTGTTTAAATTTCTGCTATTTTTCAACTTGAGTTCTCGGTCAAAAATACAAAAAAATAAAAAAATCTGATAATGATAAAAAAAATAAAAAAATTTAATGAACAAAAATAAAAAAATACAAAAACGAAAAAAGTTCTAAGCTGCTAGATGATTTTCGTACCGTTGGAGGGGCGCCATGATAATATTGCCCCGGGGTGCCAATATAGCTAAAGCCGGCCCTGGCCGGGGGACAGTTTATCGGAGAGTCTCCGGAATGGCGAGGATAACCCCTCGCGGTGTTTTATAATGATTTCAAGAACAACGTAATTCGGAGCATAATGAAGGAAATTAGATGTAAAATTGATTTATATAATGAACTAATATATAAACCCAACCACTAAATTGTAATGCATGTGAGCGTCGAGGTTATATTATAGCAATGCCGGGGGAACAGTTTATCGGAGAGTCTCCGGAATGACGAGGATACCCTCCGTAATGTAATATAAAAATAAAAACACCCGAGATAGTTGTGACTCCATTTAATTTTATTTAGTACATAATATATATCGACATTAATACTGATATTAGCGATATTGACGAATTATCAAATAGATTTTGCACGTCCCGAATATACCTTCTAACGACTCTATTGTCCACTATATAATCATGTTCGTCAATATCGCTAATATCAATATTAATGTCGATATCGTCTTCAAAATCCATGTTTCGCGTCCTTTAAACTTTCAACACGTTGCCGGGGTATAGAATCTCTGAAGTGGAGGGGGATCAACACGTGACGGTATATGGGTGATGGAATCATCATACACACATACCGCCACTGCCGTAGATGTTCCCCCTCTACTCCGGATATTCTTCCGGTGGAATCTCAAGACGGTCTCAAGACATGTAAAACGTCGTCTTGAAAATATAACCTCGCTTTACCGTCTATTTTGACACATGTGACGTCATACAAGGATTTACTTATTTGAAAAAGATTTTCCTCGAGCAAATGCTCAAGACACGACCTCAAGACGCAACTATGAATCTAGGCGGCATCTTAAGCAACTGCTTGAGATGGTCTTGATCTCAAGACGCGACTGTGAATACCGCCCAAAGAATCAGTTTTTAAAATCATTTTTCCCAGAGTACGAAATCTATGGCTAGGTACTGGGACATGACAGTTGGGCCACTGGGCCAATCGCGAGAGGTTGGCTATCTATTGGTACATTTACACGTACACATATTTTTGTTTATTTTACGTTAAATATCAAATAAATCAAATTTTACTATGTAAGTACTGATGAGAAACAACAAAATCTTTATTAATCAAAAAAAGTTCCATTTAAATTGTTAATTTTATACAGAATATTCATTATGCTTTGTCACCGTTTCCTTAAACGGCTACTTATTGGTACATTTACCTTACTTTACGAAGCTAATTTTAAATTATGCAAATCAATTTTTCATGTAATTTCCTTAATTATGGCACGAATTGTGTTGTTTTGGGGGGCCAATTTCATCGGGAAAACATGATTCGTCGTGCGTCGAATAAAGCTAATCCGGGTAATCTTTATAAAGGACATGACGAATATTTTTGTTAACTTTTATTCGTTATTCGAAATGTTTATTCAAATAAAAAAATTTCCTCTCATAACGTTTGTCACCTGTGCCACTTTTCTTAAATCCACACAATGATTACGACTTCAATATTTATCAACATATGGCTTACAACATGCTGTACCCGACTGAAGAACGTATAGGTAGAAATACATTATGAAGAGACAGGTCTCGGACGACAATAGATACGACACAAAATATATTTCGTTTACATGATCGGTACTGGGTTCCGAGATTTCCCGTCAAAAGCGGTAAACGGCCGATATCGGGTCGCGAAATGTATTTAGTAGATATGATCCAATCATGGAAATTTCAATTTCTATGATTTTCGTTCCATCTTTTTGGAAATAGCACCAATAATGAACCAAAATACGGCAAATGGGGCTAGTTTTATCAATAATATCTTAATTCGTACGTCTTACTCCGATCATTATTCAGGATAATATATATTGAAATTGGTTACTATGGAAACTAATGCGATGTGTGTCGTGTTTCGCGTATTTCCGTGGGGAAAACTTCAGCAAATCCATTCGTACAATTTCCAACAAGATAGGATAGAAATTACGGAATACCCTTAAGTTCGAGACAGACGAGCGAGTTCCCAAACGGTCATTTAGCGGTCATCAAGTTAAGCATTGAAAAATCGCGAGTTGAGGGTGTTATAAACCAAGTCTTTCCGAGAACTGCCTCGTGGCTTGAACAAGACGGGCTTTGGAAAACTACGTTACCGAGAAGCATTCGTGAATGTATCGCGTTGACGACGACGACGCATCGTTATACTTTATCGGAAGAATATAACATTTTAAACGTTCTTACACGACAGAAATGTCCGCGCGACAAAACACAAGATGATTTAAAATTATAATTGTTCATAATTACGTATCTCTTCTTGCCGTTTAGGAGATGTTGGAATTCTTCGTAAACTTCTAAATACAACTCGTGGTACAATCACTATGAATTCCTTGTTCTATGTTACACCTGTACGCTGCCACTGTTCAGCTCGGAGTGTTCCAACTTCCAATTTCCAGACAGTTCGAGACCTACGCTCAGGGCAGTGTTCAGAGCGTTTCGACTGCACTGATGGAGGGGGAAACATCTACAGGAGCGGTGGTTAAAACGCATTCCGTAACCCTGTTAGTTTAAGAAACGTTGTAAAGAGGTGATGAAAAGGCAAATAAAATATGAGTATTAATTCAATACTCAACGAATGTCTTTACTGTTTGTAGTTTACATTTTTTTAATTCCAGATCCGCCTTTAGATTTTGAATGGTTAAGTCGTTAATTATTAGTTTTGCTGCTCTTTCTTCTGTCAATAATTGCTTCTGCAGTTCCAAACATTCTTCTTTGAGTTTCAATAATCTGTCGTAATTCGGTGTCCATCTTTCTTTGTTTCCACTCATCCGTGACTCTGTAAAAATAAATGACATAAAAATTGACATTACTGTAATATGTATAACCATGCAACACAAGGTAGGATTAATTAAAGGACTAATTGATCGTGCGATTTTACTTTCGAATCCGGAATTCCGACCCGCTAATTTGCTTCTTTTAAAAAACACCTTGAAACGTAATGGGTACCCTATAGAAATGGTTTCTTCTATTATTAAAGAACGTACATTTGAAATTTACCATCCTATGTTAACAGAGAGACGGAGAGAAATAAGAAAAAATAAAATAGGATCAATTAGTTGGAAGAACACCGTTGTATTACCCTTTTGTAACAATATTTCTAATGACATAAGAAGAATCTGTAGAAAAGCCGGAATTCACACTATTTTTAAATTACCATTTTACACGAAACAATTGTTCCCTTTGATTAAAGACAAAATACCGCTTTTAAAACACTCTAACATCGTATATTCAATTCCTTGCTTGGGTTGTAATCAGGTTTATATCGGACAAACATCTAGACTTTTAGAAAGACGAGTATATGAACACAAAAGAAATATGTTTTTATCTCCCTTACAACATACGGCTCTTACCAAGCATTCGTTAGAGTTTGATCATAGGTTTGATTTTGACAATGTTAAGATTGTTGATAAAGAAACTAACTTAAATCAGAGGATTCTTTTGGAGACAATTCACATGATTAAACAGCCTAGCGTAAATCTTAGGTATGAAACACCTAAAATACAAGAATATTACGCAACATTACTAAAGAATTAATGTCTTATGATGTTTTTGCTCCATAGAACTTCCTATGATCGAACTAATTTTCTACATATCAGTTGATTGGTATGTAAATTTTAGTTGCTCGTTAACAGCTTTGAGTGTATAACACACCATACGAGCAAGAATGCTTGGTTATTGTAAACGGTATATCCCTTAATTTTGAATCTCAGGGAGTTTAAATATGTTTTATAACGGGTAACGGTATTTACCTTGTTTTCACCTTCTAGAAGCTGATGTTTTGTTCACGATATACGTTACTCTTATTCCAACCGACTCGCGGGTCACACGCAGTGCCATAGCACGGTGACTCAATTCTAATAGCAAAAGCAATATTCTAAACTTTCCTGAAGCAGATCTAAACCAAGATCGAAACGTCAAAAGCTCATATAATTATTATTGCTAAATGGCTTGTTTCTATTTTGTTAAATTGACCGAACCTGTGCGCCGAAATAACATATATTAATTATTACGGTCGAAATAAAATTTATAAATACTTTAATATGGGTTATAATATCGTTTCAAAGTATGAATGCAATGAATTATATACACCTTACCATTTTGCATTTCATGTTTACAAGATCATCTGGCCTTCTCTCGTATTTTCACATCAATTTCCACTGTGTCACCTATTTACAAAAATATAATATCCTATATAATAAAACGCTTAAGGTGGATGTTCGTTTGTTAGCAAAATCTGTCCAGAGGGTTTTTTTCGTACTTCCCGATGACCTACGAGGTTTACATTAGGGCTGGGAATATTCGAATAATTTACTATTCGAATAATTTACAAGTATTCGAATACTACGAATAAACTTCGAATATATGAGTATTCGAATGTTATTATTTGAATACTATTCGAATACTGATGTATTCGAATGTTATTATTCGAATACTATTCGAATATTGTTGTATTCGAATACTGATGTATTCGAATAGTATGGTGTGAATTATAAATCAAGTTCTTTAGGTTCGGTTTTTTCTACAAGCTTTTAGTTTTTTATTTAGTTTTAGTTGTGAGTTCGTTAGTTTGTCAGGGTGAAGTCTTGTAAGCTAATTTGGACGCACTTCAACATTTCCGATGGGCTTGAAACTTTACAGACATACGTAGTTTCGATGACAATACAATATTTTCACTAAAAAGCATGAAATATTTTATAGTGAAATTTTTTTACAAACAAGCTTTTATTAAAACGTACTAAAAAGGAACCAATAATCGTGATTTTGTATATTTATATAAATAGGACATTTCAATATTTACGGCCCACGCGTTTATTTTTAGTCATAAGGTAAGTGCGGGTAATAAGGATCTATAATTGAATTTACAAAAACTTTTACATATTTTTGAAAACTTTTGTTTTTATAGAAATCTATGGACATTAAACTATAAACTGTAATATTTGTAAAAATATATGAACACAACAAATACGAAAATTAATAGGTTTCTAAAAACTTTGTAAACGGGCTTTGTTTCGTGTAGTACAGTTAATAAGGCCCACTTAGGGAGCGTGTACTAGAGTGCGGTAAACAGGAGAGCATGATGCAAAGAGGTAGTCTTGAGGGAAGACTCTAACCCTGGCCTGCCCCATCGGGTGCAAATACCTCCTGAATTTCTGGGACCCGGGTAACAGACGACGCGGGACTGTTCCATTGCTATCCGTTGCGAAATTTATGAGCGAACTGCATGAGTGTACGTCGTGGCACGACATAGTTTAACGATGAATATTAACAAAAAACCAACAGAGGACTCACTTATCTGAATGATCGAAACAACGAAATCAGGTTGCCCACGGTATACGAATCGTCGTATTGCTCAGCGTCGCTCAGTGAAAGAAAAGAAACACTAAACACGCTTAACTATGTATAGCAAACGTTTTGGAAACTTTTGTGGAAAGCGAGAGAAGGCGTGTTACTTTCATGACGCCGTTACGCTTGTCCCCGCTCTCCCCTAACAATGAGACGGACTTACAGTAAAAATATAATTATAGTGCCAAGACTGCTTCGATACACAATCAGCATTTTTCATCATTTCTTGGCGTTTTTTATTTTTCACAGCTAGGTTTTTCAATTTAAAAATCTGAAACAATTCCCTAATATGTGCAACGATAATAGATATGCCTCTGAATTTTTTCAAAATTTTTCATCCGCTGGTATAGGAGATATTCGGCAAAAAAAAGGCACCGACGGAGAAATGCTGCGCAGGCACCATTTTGTCATGAACGAAGTTGAAAAAAATATTTTTTGTACTTCATTACTAGAAGTAACTTTTTCCTGAACACTTTTTTATCTATCTCCTATAGTTCGCGAGTAATAATACAAAATAAAAAAAAGTTTAGGGGTCAATTGCACTCTCTTGGAATGAATTTGGGCATCACACTAACTTTCACTAACTTTTGGGACATCAGGACCTTTTTGGAAGAGAATTTCCTAAGCTGTAAATTGTATAATAACTACTTTTGTTGCAAAACTGCTAGATAGCGACATATTCGCGAAAAACAGGTTATTTTTTCCACCCTCTGTAAAATTTTTAGCGACGGTCGGATTGGTGGGGATTTTTGACATATTGTTTAAAACGACCAAATAAAGGCCCATACCAAAATGTAGAATTTATTCCCAAGACAGATCCTAATTTCACTGGACTAAATATATTATTTCTCGCAAGTGAAGATCCACCCTCGAAAATTCAAAATTTTTTAAAACTTTGGGGATATGCAGAGGTTAATATAGATGTGTATTACGCAATTTTTTTGTTTGTTGCCCAAATTCATCATAAAGGGGTAAAATTGACCCTTGAAAACACGTTTTTTTGTCGATTTTGTGTTATAACTCGAGAACCGTAAGAACTGTATGACCTATAACTTACCAACTGATAGTCCTAATTAAAAGGAGTAACTTTTTCCTGAACACTTTTTTTCTATCTCCTACAGTTCGCGAGTAATACCCCCCAAAAAAAATTTAGGGGTGAATTGCACCCTCCTGGAGTGAATTTGGGCATCAAACGAAATTGCGTTGTATTCAGGAGGACTTCCCCTACATATTTACAGAGTTTCATAATTTTCTGAATTTCCGGGTTCAGGATCTTCCCTTGTCAAATTTATGGGGGTTGAAACTTGGTAACCCGACCTACTTGAAAATGGTTACACCTACGAAAAAACTTGCAAGACCTTTTTTGTACAGAATTTCCTAGGCTATAAATTGTATAATAACTATTTTTGTCGCACAACTGATAGATAGCGAGATATTTGCGAAAAACAGGATTTTTTTTTCAACCCTCTGTAAAATTTTTAGCAGCAGTCGGATTGATGGGGACTTTTGACATCTTGCTTACAACGACCAAATAAAGGCTCATGCAAAAATTCAGCTGGATGGTAATTAGTCCGTAGATTGGGCAGATTTTCGTCTAATTTCACTGGACTAGCATGGGAACGGCCAGCTTTAGTGGGTATTTGCATTTTTGATCGGCCGCAGACTTTGATCGCGGATTTGTCGGCGACGGATGCAGACCGCGGAGAATCATCGCCGTGGGTGGACTGCTTCAAAAGTGCAACGCGGCAATGGGCTACTGGGATAATTCCAGTGAGTGGGAGAGTGTTTATATGGAAGAAGACCAGGAGGTATGTACATTAAAATATTTTTACCATTTATCAATATTATATCCCGGATTTTTATATTTTAGGACGAGCAACAGCCATTGCTGCGGTCGCCTCGGTGGTCCCCCGACTGGGGGCAGCCAATTGAGACGTCGCAGCTGCCCACGCCACCTCGGGAGCCCTTCTCCCTGCCGCTGGTGGGTGAAACACCCCCGTCGCAGCCGCCGCCACCACCGCAGCAGTCGCAACCATCGCCGCCGCTGCAGGTACAGTCGGTGTAGAAAGTATTCGTACCGCGACCAAGTTAAAGTAAAACTTTGTATATCCATGTCAGTAATAAAATTTAACGGAAAGCAATGATTAATCAATATTCTTTGATGTATATAGAATAGATTTTGTATAAACAAAATTTTATTCCCTTTAACATTCACAAAGATGTTAACAAAAAGAGATAACCGCGCAGAAATGGACGCGCAAAAAGTATTCGTACAGTTGAATAAAAAATTAATAAACAATGGAAATAAACTAAATATATAATGTTTTAATAATTTGTGGGATTGTCTATTGATTTTATAATAGCTTCGAGGCTACTTGGTATGGAATTTACTAAGTTGGATGTTATAGCAGGCTGTATTTTACTCTACTCTTCTAGCAGAATGGCTTTCAAACTTTCTTTAGATATAATATTATGATTATACATATATTAGAATACCAAATTTGAAATGAATCGGATAATATTTGTAGAAGTTATGAAACATTTATTGCAAAGATGTACTGAAACAGGGTCACAAAAGTATTCGAACGGCATTCTAAAATAATTGAAAAACTAGTGCACGTCTGAAAAGTGTAATTGGAGCCAAAGGTAGCCTAAATGAATATTAATCTAAAATATGCTGCATATAATTAATGCGGTTCGAATATTTTTGTGACTCTGTTGCAGTACATCTTTCCAATAAATGTTTCATAACTTCTACAAATATTATCCGATTCATTTCAAATTTGGTATATACAATCTCGATACTAGCGTCTTATAGTAGTTACAACATTACTTTTAGAACATTAGTCTAACATGTATATTTTTATTGTATACAGTTTTAATAGCGAGCGTTCGAATACTCTCGTGGCTCACTGTATACAGAATAAATATTCATTTTATGTACCAATGCTAACACAGTATTGGTATCGCGACATTCTCGAATGTATCGCGAAACTTGTAAAAAGTTTTGCAATAAGAAAGTGTATATCACGCATGTAATTTTCGAATATATACTTTCTAAGCAATCTGTGTTAAGTTTCACAAGCTTAATTAAAGTTTACTCCTGTATGTAGATGTTAGATATTTTATAAACGAAGGAAATATATCACGCGTAATATTTCTATTTTACTGTTAGCAGAACGTGTGTGTAGAAACGACTTTTGTTATGAACGATGCTACCTTTGGAAGTCACCTCTGTTTACATGGCTCGGTGACGATATCCCAACACTTCGTAAATACGTACGCGTGTATTGCCTCGCGAGTCCTGCCGCCTGCCTGCTCCCCCCCCCCCCCCCCCCCCCCACCAAAGCTAATATTCGCGAGGTACAGCGACGCGGCGCGGGGGTCATTCGTTCCGTGGACGTCGTTGAGTGAAGACGCTTCGATAGCTAGCTGCGTATTTAAATGGTACGCGTAAGTACATTATCTACCGTCATATAATTACTTCTAATCGTTATTAGTCGCCTTCTTTACTCTCTATCGTCAGTTGCTGCTCCTGTTAATACAGTTTCGTCCCCAAATTGATTAAATATCGCGAGAAAACCATTAGATGTTCGTCGCGTCTTCCCTTCGTTGCCTTACCGATATTTCTGCACATTTAGTGCACACATATCGTGTCTCGGTATTCAATTACATCCCTTTCCGGGCATATTTCAAGTCTATTTGTTGTTTAATTGCCTTACGAATGTTTTAATGCTTTTCTTTCAAACTTGTTGCATCGTTAGGTTGAGGCGGGAGTCGAAAGCCAAGGGCAGGCAACGCCATGACACTTGCTGGTTAATTTGAGCGGTTCTTGGATGGCGTCTGGTTTCATTCCTTGGAAAAATGAGATGGCAATACGCGTGGTATACGTATTATTTTCGTTATTTTATTGAATCAATACCCGACTTTAGACGGACAGTTTTTCTCACAGTTTTGGAGCGTACACTCTAGTCGTGTGCTCCAAAACTGCACTTGTAAAATCTCCAACGTGATATAGGACGATCGCGCGTTCCCGGCACGCGCGTCTGGAGTGCAGGTCTAAACTTGTCCTGACACGTTCAGACGTGATTGACGTGCCACGCGCCTGATCATTGTTGGCTGTGAGGGTGATGGGTAACTTTGCAGTCGGTTAATATCGGGATGAAATGGGCAAAGATTGAGTTATGATAAATTGAATAATTTTAATCAGATTTGTTTAAAAAATTTAAAATGGCGTCGGTAGATGTTTACGAAATATTGGAATGATCAAATTCTATTGCATTTCGGTCGCGTTTACGTTGAATTCAACGATATTTCAATGATTTTTAAGAATCTATCTCTATGAAGCTGTTGTAATTGCATTTACCTTCAGTTTTGAATGCAAGTTTTGTTCTTTATGTACAGACACTGCGTAGTTGATCGTGGACATGCTATTCAAGCATGAACAATTGACGAATTTTGATTCTTGCCATGAATTTTGGCTATTTATAAAGATCGTGATATATTTTAAAGTATTATTCGAATAGCACGAACGTGCTTACAACTTTAATGACGAAAGCCACTACTATGATTCATTTAAATGTAATAATTATTTCTGAAGTAGTATATTTTGGATAATATCGTGTGAAATGAAAAGCTGCTCGTATCGAGCGAGCATTCTGTATTTACGCATCACACCTTGTATTCTAAATAACAAGGAGCGAAAATTCCTTGGTTGGGTTCAAGGAAAACGACATTACCTCGCGACAAACAGTCAATGAAACCACATCCACCCCACCCTCCTATCCCACTTATTTTTCAGAGATTGTGGCCGCGTGCAATGCGGCCAAATAGAGTCAGTGTTTATGACGTATGAAGTTTTTCGGTTTGAAGAGCACAGTTGCTCATAGTAGAGCGTCGTTAACAATTTCAGGGTACGCGAGGGTAGAATCAGTGTTTTTTACGCAATTTGTATTCTATCACTTTCATCTTCGAATCGCGAGACTCGAATCTTTCGGGCGCGTTGGTAATCTACTATTTCTTTTTATTTTTTACTTTTGAAAGCGAAAGTCATTGTCGGAAATTAGAGTCAGTCCGTCAGCTGAAGAGGAGATTTGTGCGCTGAATTTTAATGGAAAGATGTAAGTATGCATTTCATTAAATTTCTTTTAAGTAGAGTTCATTCTTCAATATTTTAGAAAGAAAAAATTTTAAAAAATTTAGAAAAATTAATTTTTAGAATAGACTCACCAAGCAATTCAAAACTAATGAAACATCTTATCATTTAGACATTTTAAGAAAAAAATTTTGTTAATTTTTTCTTAAAATGTCTAAATTATAAAAAATTTCGTTAATTTTTTCTTAAAATGTCTAAATTATAAAAAATTTCGTTAATTTTTTCTTAAAATGTCTAAATTATAAAAAATTTCGTTAGTTTTGAATTGCTTCGCGATTCTTCATCAAAGTTATTCAAACAATCGTAACTTTGGAAACAAATTGTAATCGTGTTCTGTTCCTTCGTTCCAGTCTGGGCGCAGCTGAGCAGCCTGACGACTTCTTCTATCACTAGCAGGGTGTTGGCGTCTCCGTCACCGGGGCTCAGCGAAATGTGAGTGCGCATGCATTATGGTTCCTCTGGTCACTCAATCATGTCGTAGGACGTTTGGTCCGAATCGACACGAGTGACCGGTTGTATACGTGCTTTGGCGAGCATAATGACCGCGGGTATGGTAACCATGCCCGTGAATTGTAACATTTTGACTGTATATGTATTTATTAGACGAGGGCTAGGGTCTTCTTGTACACCGCGTCTTTTCAATAGAATCAAATTATAATCATAATTTCCAAGATAAACGGTTCCTAACCCGAATGTTTATCATTGATCATACATTGATGTAGATATTTATTAAATAATGCACATAAAGGTGCATAGCAGCTCAGAAGGTATTGGTATGAATATCGATACGGCTGAATGCTAATTTTTATGGAGCGAAGAAGTTTGATACTCTCAGACTCCACAGCTACGATCATTTTTATTTAATATGTAAAGGAAAAATCGGATGCCCTCCGATTTCGTCATTGCGACGATTATAATGACTTGAATTTCTTTTATTTTTCTGATACTACGTGTTCAAAAGTAACTTGATTTCTAAATGATGATAATAGACATAAAAGTGTAATTCCTTTTCTATAAAGGTCACTCGTTTGCATACACAATAGAATAATTAATTTTCATGTGCAAGAAGACAATTGAGGGTGGGCAAATTTCAGATTCAAAGTAATTAGCATGAGAACATACTTTCTTGATTTATGAAATTTACTTTGACGATGGAATCGCTCGTTTTAAATTCTTAAAGTAAATTCTTGATGATTTAGAGTAATTTTCTTAAATAATTCAATTTTAGAGTCTTTTTTCTTGCTAATTAATTGTCGAGTAGAGTGGTTTTTCTTAATGATGCAATCTAAAGTAGAGTTCTTTTTTATTTATCAAACTTTAAACTATTCACAAGTTGAAAGTCGAGTCACTTTCCTTAATACTATAAAATGAAAGAATACTAGCTAGACACTATACAGACTAATCATATTTTCTAGTTGAGGATTTTCAGGATATCTTTCCGTACCTATTGCCTTTTAACTCATCCACGTGCCCAGGCGCTACTTGGGTGGGTGAAAGCAATAGGGCACGATGACTTTCTTTACTAAATAATTACATTTTGGCGGCTGGCATTGCGTTAGTGTATCGTGCACGTCGCATTTTCCACCTGTGTGTGTTTGTGTGGGTAGGCGGTGGAATTTGCGTCGGTGAAAGATTCTCATCAAAGACCATATTAACGAAACTATAACATTATATTATTATTCATGGTAATAACGACACCAATGTATCATATTCCTTGTTACACACGATGATCAGTTTAGTAAATAATTTTGAAATATGAAACTTAATCAATCTCGTACAATTAAACGAGAAAGTTTAACGATTGATGTATATACCTAATACGTACAATGCGCATTATCGTGTAATCCATTGTTTGAAATCTAAAATAATTAATTTCTATGTAAATCATACTTACACGCAATGGTCACTGCCTTTGCCAGCTGATTTCAGTGAAAACTGGTACGTACTTGTTAGAGTGTGATTGTGGCCAAGCTCGGGTGACGGAGTCGTCCCGAGACGGTCTCTCTAGTGTAGGCTTTTGCACCCGGGCGGCGATGCTTGAGAATCGTGGAGTGGGTTGACTGATGATTGTGTTTGAGAGACTGTTTTGCCATTTTTTAAATATAGGTGTTGTGTAGGATAGGTAACTTACCTTCTGGTACGAATGTGTGACTTAAATATAAGTAGGTAGGTCCGGGGCAGGTCGTCGTATTCTCTGATGTTCCCCCGCGCAATATTCCCCCGCGCGATGACCTGCTTTCAGGAAATTTGTGAGAAAAGTCGACGGCCAGACTAGCGCGAGTGGGGTATGCCCTCGCTTCTAGCCTCCCTATGTCGACTTTTTGACACCAGTGAGACATTGCACAATGTCGGACAACCCGAAGCAAGAAGTGACCAAAGAGCCGAATATAGCTCGGCCAGAAAAAAGGCCACATCATGTGGGCTACGAAGAATGGTCCTGCATTCTCGGGTGCAGGGTCGTTCTTCTAAGGTATTACTTTGTCATTATGCTCGCCGGTAGTTGTAGTAGTAGTAGTAGTAGTTTGGTTGGCCATAGGCTGACCCATCGACACCCCCTCTCCAGAAATTCAGCACACCGCGTTTTCAATTAGGGTTGCGAAGAAGATTACGGGCCAGTTAGTGTTGCGACTAAATGTTGATTACGGTTTGAATTAGCGTTGCGAATCGAGTATTCCCCGCGTTTGGTTCCAGCATATAGCGTTGCGAATGAATGTCGAGCGTGGCTGCTTGTAGTGTTCCGCAAAAAGAGTCGCGATTGTTTTTGAGATTTTTTGGTTCATTTTATTACTTTTGATTCGTGGTACGCTTTTTATTAGAGTTGCGATGCGACTGTTCGCGTTTGTAATTAGAGTTGCGACCCCAATGCCCCGAAACTGTCCTGGGACATGTCCGAAGACATGTTCCTGGGAAAAAGGAGTCCCGAGCAGCTGGCTTTGCTGTACATGGGACCCCACACAGCCTTCAGGAAGGCTGCAGCGAATTAAAATTAGAGTTGCGTATTGTGAGACACAGGTGCACTGAATTTTTTTTAGTGTTGCGAAAAATGAAACCACCCACGTGGTGATTCTCGGTTGCTTTTTATATTTGTTAGAGTAGTGTAGCTCCTTGGGAGCTTTTTCGTTTGCTATTCGGGATTTGTATTAAGTATAGTAGAATTTTCAGTAATGAAGCACCATCCGAGAATTTTGAAGTTGTTTGAGAAATTAGTGCTGCGAGTAGTTCAAAGTCCTAGGACTATGCTCGGGATTTGATTTTAGTCTGTAATAAGTTAGCGTTGCGAAAGAAAGAAACGGTCCACTCACGGTTTTCTTGCATTAATAAGTGGACAATGATCAGCTGCCCTTCTGGCTACTGATCATTTTTTCTAGCAGCCCTAAGTGGCTGGTCCATCCTCTTTCTCTTACCACCACCTGCACCTATGTACGGTTAGATTTTTTTCTTGACATGTTGTACATCATTTCCTGCAGATTTTATCACAATGATTTCAAATCCGTTCGCAAAATTTATCTACTACCTCAGGATTTTGAAAACAATCAACGTCAAGTTTAACACAGATTTTCAAAGTTAAAAAACGTTCGTACCATAATTCCTTTAATTTTCTCTTATTCTGCAATCTTTCAGCTTTAATTTTTAAAAAATCGTCGATCTATCTCATTTCTATCAAAAGTTCTTTGATTTTGAAACAAACTTCGTCACTTTGCCCCACTGTGCGCCTCCACATGGTGAGACATGGGCAATCTGTATTATTTAAAGTATAATTACTAATCATATCATAAGTAACATTATAATATAATTATTAATTACGTGACAAGTAATACGAGCCGATTGTCTGCGATCATCTATCTTCGTTAATCTCTATTCCATCCGCAGGGCCACCTTTACCAATGGGCTAAATAGGCAATAGCCCAGGGGCGCCCGTCATCTAAGGGTGCTTAACAATCAAATATGTTGAAATGTTTTTTTCTCTTCAATTTTGGAGACAAAAATTTCTATTTGGAAAAATTGCACCCTTCGGGGCTAGGGCGCCAAAATTTTTTAGCCCAGGGCGCTCATATTTGTTAAGACGGTCCTGTTCATCCGTCCAGATCCGATTCTACATATTTCTCCTACAATTACATTTTATTTCTCCAATAATATTAAAAAAAAAAGACTCCAATAGCAATCTTGGTGCCATATTTCCCAAACAAATCGTGAACTCCTAAACACGTAGGTACCTCTAGATGGTAACTTTATAGTTTGCTTTAAATTTGCGTTATTAACAAATAAAGGCTCAGGAGATCGTGGAATGTGTCTCGGTCCGAAACTTATTTTCAAAGTTTCTGACAAATTATTTAAGTAATTAAAAGTTTGAAATCCGAAACACGTATGTGTACCTCTGAATGGTAGCGTTATACATAGTTGCTAAGACCTGGACCCACTGGACTTCTTGGGGACCTGGTCAGGGTTCCAAGCCCTGGTCCTCCCTGCACCCCCTTGGCCCCCTGACCTAGGTTAGCTTATTCGGTTTGTGCCGATGAAATTTTCGGGTTCGTTAAAAGCCATTCAAAATGTTATTATTCTGCCAAAGCCAAAATCGATTTCTCAAATTACATTGCGTGATAGGTTTATCCTATCACAGACGAGGGTGACATAATTGACGTAGTTTCAAACCGAAAGTTTCGCGATTCGTCGTCAGGTTGCGCTCGTTCGTCTAACGATTATGGCATTCTAAAACGCGGGAATTGATTCTTCTACATAATTTCGCATTATCATTCGTTAGTTAGAAGTTAGTGGTGTCAAAGTGACTAGGTTTAGGATTATTTCAATCAACGCGAAGGCATCCGATGACTTTTATCAGACAACATCGCGACGATGTCGTCGGTAAGTCCTTCCACCCCACAACCTTTGATTCTTTCCTCGATTGTCACCTGACTTTGGAACTTTCGCAACCGCAAAGGAAACTGAACAGCAATAAAACTGCGTACATGGCAACGCGATATGACGATCCGTGGACGAGTGAAAAAATGCAGGGCGTGTATTTTTTTTCTCTTTTATTATCATACGCATTCGTTGTTATGATTACAATAGAGCAAGATTACAGAATGGTACTCTACAAGTTAGTTTTGATAAGAAATAAGGGCGTAAAAGGCTCGTGTGCGCTTCCATTTGTCGTAAGAATCGGAAGACTTAAGGATGTATCGAAATCACTATCGGTTAATCGGCGATACAACGTATGAAATGTACAAAGCAGGCACGGCAGTGGTGCTCAATTACCTGCCGCCTTACGGCTACGGTTAATATTTATATCTCGAAAGTTAGACGGAGGCTCGCAGCGCGGCGTCGATGCGCGTGGCGCCACCAGATCGCGCTGCAAGCGGCTCTAAGGCGATTTTAAGTACTAACAACGGTTTTGGCACTTAGATTTACGATTGCACTAATTATAAAATGGTTCCACTTATTTCCTGGGGAGGGAAATGCGTCTCTGTATTGCGCGTATTCGGCGCAGCAATTCCACGACAGTGTAACAAATCAAACGGTTCGTTCGTCTTATTCTTTCCCGTTATAACCTCTTCGAATATCGGTAATCCACACTGTATAAGCGCGATTTTTTTAAACAAGGCGGTCGGCCCTGCCTTACAAACGACAGTCCCGATCAAAGATTCGTGGTGTTGCTTTTTACGATTTCAGCCAGAGGTGTGCCATGGTATGCGTTAGGCAGGAAATTTACACGTAAAGTGGTTGTTTGTCGGAATTTCGCATTCGACGGGAGTCCATTACGAGTACGATGGTCATAATACGTTTTAATTCTAATCGCGCAACCTTTGCGTACGTGTAGTCACTGACTATGCCTAAGGTCCTACGTGAAGTTGACTGCGCTACGCTTCCTTCCTACTTTGGCATATCGACCGAAACGAAATCTCGTCTAATATTCCTAGACGCCCGACCGGGGTGACCGGCAATTCGATAAGAAAGGATGGTGTACATTAAATTACCACTTTTTACAGCTCGTCCTCGAGAACTCGAGTATTCCTCGCGTATTTCATTATTCTAAGTCGACGCTACAAATTGGCAGTATTTGGGTTCGCACAAATTATACTCGTCCCTCCCTCTCATTTACTCCCTCATTCATGTCCATTCTTTCTCTCACTCTCTCCCTCTCGGTCGCTCGAATAAGGCAATTGTCAGGCTATCGCACGTGAAGTATTGCTTTAGCAAATCGCTTTAGCTCGGTAAAGCGATGCAAAACTGTCAACGTTACGACGCTGTGGTACCCGTTTCTGGTTGATTTTGTTCATTACGATAGACTATGGTAAAAAAGAAAGGGGGATCAGTTGTGGCACGATGAAATCCGACGCACGCGATGCATTAGCTTTCGCGAAGGGAAGCGAATTAACTACGCCGTTCGGTGTTGATGAAAGTTAGGCTGATCGATGCGCGCTTGACGAAACTATACTGCTCGAAATAATCAGAGGATCAGCTGTTCTGAACGTTTCTATAGCTGGCTGATGGTCGTTTCCGAAATAATACTCGCAATCACGTTCGAACTAAGGTGAATGTCCCAATTTCTGCTCATGTCCCCATTTCTGATCATTTCGTATTTTTCTTATTATTATATGCGTCACGTTTGTACTATAGTTGCAACAAAATAATTCTATATTATTTAAACATTTACGCGAGTGTTGCACGAGCTTGGGGCAATACATACATCGCTATTTCTCATGAGCAGAAATGCGGACATTTAGAGCATTATATATTTAATTACAAATTACTAATAGTTAAACATCTTGAAGTATCTTTCTTAAATAGTTTTTGAATTTCCTGATTTATTATTAAAAAATTAATCAATTACTCTGCAAATTTTAATCACAAACAAATGTTTTACACCTTCTTTATGACGCGTATGCTCTTAAATGAGCAGAAATTGGGACATTCACCTTAAATACTATTCATCGTTGCACGACTATCTCATAGTGATGGGCGATACAGTGTCGATATTTGGAATATCGATACTTTCGGATCCAAATATCGATATTTTGTATCGATATTTCATATGACGATATATTGCTGTCTCGATACTGAACCCCAAATATCGATATAACCGCCGGAACGTCTATTTTCAAAAGCAGGCAGAATTATGAAAGAAGCTAGAAATCGGTTAACTGGGGAGCGTTTACAACAATTATTATTTTTAGGTTCCTTGTCTATTGAGGATTGGCATTTTGATTGAAATGTGTGATGTAAATATTTTTTATATATTTTTATTGTAAACAATGGAATAAATTATTCACTTCCATTTTGGGATTTTACTCCTAATAATGATGAATCGTTAACATGGCCAACAAAAAAAATGGTCATCGATTATCAGTAGTAGCAGCAGTAATTATGAGTAAAAGCAACGATACTGACGATATCGATACGTCGCTTTCAATATTTTATCTGTATCGATACTACGTATACGACGTATCGATACAATTTGTATGTATCGCCCATCACTACTATCTCAGTCCTAATCGAACCGTTATCCCCTTCGCTCTCCTGAACGGACGAGAAGCCTTATCCCCCGATTGTCCCGAGTAGCGGGCGAACATCACGCCGCGCTCCCTTCGAACAAAGTGGCCGCAGCATAAATGAAACGACCAATGCGACGGGTCTGCGGATGTCCCTCGCGATCGAAACCTTCCCGAAAACAGAATGGGCTTGCCAAAGTGCGCGGTTCACCGGGTCCTCGGATAGGCTCTAAACGACTATCAATAAGCTAAGGAATACTTCCTGTGGAATGGCTGTCTCCATTTATACAATACCGCCGAACGTTCACGCCGCGTAAGCATATAGATGACCAAATGCAAAACAGACTGGCCGAAAACCGACGATGCTCGGCGAGAACGGTTCAGATCGTAATGATTTGTTGGGTGGAGAGATAACGCGTGGCAGCACAGCATGCGTGAGAACATAACGAAACTTTTTATTTATTGGTAACTGTTACAATGCTCTCTATATGCTTAAGCAGTACAGCGTTCATCCGTTGCTAACCGACGACCGTCTATCGCGGCGCGGGGTGTTACGACGATACCGATACGGGCGTCATCGTGCTAATGTTCTCGACCTTTTTCACTGTACGAAACGCGCGGGGGGGTGGGTGGGTGTGTCGCTCCCTGGTCGACGGAGGAAGCTTTTAAACGAGCCCGAAGTCGGTGTGAACGGTAACGTCGCAGTTGTTCGGCTTGTCGGCCGCCGCCATGTTCACTTCCACCAAGGTGTCCACGCTGTTGATAGGGCAGCCCTTGAGGATCTTCTGGGCGGCCAGGCTGGTGAACTGGACCTGCATGTCGCTGAGGCTCGGGTACGAGTAGAGATCGCCTCGGCTCACCGTCTTCTCCAGATTCGGCTCGGAGCCCTGCGGCGCTCTCTGCTGCTTAGTCGCCTCGAGATTCTCGATGTAGACGTTGTTGAAGGACCCGCCGAAACCGTCGAACGACTTGGTAGGGGACGGGGGATTCGAGGCGATGTTGTTCTTCGAACCCGGGCGTAAAAGGTTTCTGTAGCTCAGCGCGTCCTTGGACAAAGACAGGCTCAGCTTTCGCGAGTTGTTCATGGCGTCGTTGGTGTTCTTCGTGCTGGTCAAGTTGGCGGACGGATGGTCGTTGACCAGCGAGTTCTTGTCGAGGTTGTTGGTCGACCCGTCGATCAGGTGCGCCTGGCTGTTGTTCAAGCGGTTCGTCAGCTTCAGCTTGTTGGACACCTCCTCCTCGACTTTTGGCTTGTTCTCCTTGTCGGACTCCGAGAGGAGGAGGCTCGGTTTTGATTCTTTGGAGGCGTACAGGGAGGAAGGACGTTCCAGCTTGCTCGGCTTGTTCAGCTTCTCGTCGTCGAGCTTGGACTTGAACAGCTTCTCCTCGTCTATCCTGGTCTTGTAGACCTTCTCGCCGATCACCTCGCGGTCCTGCTTCTCCTTGCAGTCCATCGGCTCCTTGTCGGCCAGTTTCGTCTTCACCGTGCCGTTCTCGAAGGTGATGACCGACCTCATCGGGGAATTGTTCTGCTGCACGTAGATCTTCGTGCCGGGGGATCCAGAGATCGTTGTGGTGCTGGTGGCGTTCGAGGCTAACGTCACGCTGTTCTGAATCCCCCGCTGCTCCTGCGTAGGGCTGACCGGGGTCAGGTTCGTCGACACCTGCAGGGTTATCGAATTCTGCGCTTCCTGCAACGGGGTCAGGGATCCTTGCTGAACCACTTTCAACGGCGACGACTTGGCCGGCAGCGTTGAGGTTTTCAATGGCGACGACGAGAGTTTACCGCTGGAAATGGACTTTCCGCTGGAGTGCGACGAGTGACCGGACGATGTCTTTTGTAAAATCTGTCGAGGCAAATGAATACTTAGTAGGTTTCGTTGCGGTGAGAATTATTAGGCTGTTGCGTAGTAAATGTCGTTTATGAGAACCAGTTTAAATGAGCTTTTCGTGGCTTAGAGACTATCGGAACATGACTTGGACATAGTTTCTTCTCTTTCAAATCACTCTGAATAGAAATTGGTCTGATTGCTTCATACTGAACGGTAGTATCATTCAACACTTACGTACACAGCAATCTAACATTTGGTGGCACCGGGTAGTGTCATCGAAAGCACAGCTTTACCTTATGCTGAGGGGATCCGTTCGACTTGGTACCGCTGCCAGTTGAATCGTGGCTGGGTCGCCTAGAGTTCGATTGTCTCGTGCTGGGTCTACCTAACGTGGCGGTTTTCGCGGGGCTGGCGTTGGTGGTCCGGACGGAGCCGGAGCTTCCGCCGCTTCTGCTTGGCGACGAGTTAGCCGAGTTCTTTCCGTTTTGCGTTTGATTTCGTGCTTGGTACGATTCCGGATTGGTGCTGGGTGGCAGGACGGAAGCTCGGGACGTGCATCTGCTCAAGCTGGAACACTTTGATCGGGGCAGGGTCGAGCACGGGGATCGATGTCGTCTGGAGCTCCTTGGCGTCGAGTTCGCCAACAAACTAGAGGAATCGCCACTAGCTTGTCGCCGGTGTCGCCTGGGCAGAGTGGCGGATCGCACGGAGCTCGAGTCATCCCAAACTTGGAAGCTGGCCTGAGACTGATCTAAACCCTCCATCATCTGAAAACGTCTCTCCATTATCCCTCTGAACCATGTAGATAGGATTCAATTTAATCGCGAGGTTCGCTTTCAATTCCCGCTTTTTCTAACACTTTATCGGTCGTGCGTTGGAGAACGGTAACCGTTTACTCACTCTAGCGCGCAACGCTTGTTCTTATAACTTTGTTAACCCCACGTAGCGAGTGGACCTAGTAGCTACAAGTATCTTTGTACCACTACCAGCCGATAAAGTGTTAAGGGGAGAGCGTTCTCTGTTTGAACTGAACTCACCGAAGGGCTGGCGGCCCTGGTTTGCGTGGCCACGCTGTGTAGGTGAACGACACGTGGGTTAAACCACTCGGTAGGGGGATACTGGGCGCTGAACGTGCCCATCAACGGTGCACCCTTCCTCCGTGTACTGCGTCGGAACAGCCTGGAGAGTAGACCTATTTTCTCTGTAAAAATCCCGGAGAAACCTTGAGAAGATGGGCCACCGATGTTGCATTTCGTTTTGAGAGACCGGGGGACGAGGAAGGGCTTGCCAGCTAAGGGTGAACTAAGAAGCATCGATTTGGATGTTCAGCCGTGGTGGTCGCGGTTGCCTTTCTTTTCTGGGCGATCGACGTTTCGGTTCTGTTCTCAGCAGCAGGCTAACGAAAGAACTTTCCGTTCGTTATTTTTATTTCGCTGATGAATGGAAGAGACGGCGGAGAAAGCACCGTTAAATAATTTACTTGTCGCGGATAAAGACATCCAGCATCGGAGGAATGAAAGTTTCGTATTACTGAAAGTATGTTTCCTGTATGTTTCTTACTTGATAAGCGTCCATCTCTTTTATCTCTACGCTTATCAAGTTCTGTCCGTAAACATATTCTTGCACTTTTCCCATAAAGCGAGAAATCGCTTTTACGACTAAATTTTGAATTTAAACATTTCTTTCTTGGCATCTAAATCTCGCCAGGCGATTTAAGAAACACAAAGCAGACGAATCGGGTAGCCTCGCGTGGCTTCTGGTCACTGAGCCTTGAAAGGAAAGCCAACGCTAACCGATTAAGCGATCACCCATCACCAAAACAATCCCTTCCCCGACTCGACTCACTGGTTGGACTGTGGGGCGCGCTGTCGGTGCTGGCGTATTCCGCGCTCGAGGAAGTGTCGCTTCTCTCTGGCCTCCGTGGTAAAGACCGCGAGCTTCCACTTCTGTGCAAGCGTCTGGCTGAGCCCCAAAGCCGTAGAGAGTGTCGCCTCTCGAGGCGACCTGGCATCGATCGACATCTTGCGAACAGGACCTTGTCGTTGGGGTTACCTGCAAGACCAAAATCGAGTCCTCTTTAAACAGATTCCACATTCTCTCATTGAAATCCTGCTAAGCTTTGAAAAAAAGAAACATTTGATTTCAGTGTGCTCAGTACGCAGTGGCGGATTTAACAGGGCGGCCGATGAGCTGTTGCCACCTGGGCCCCTGCTCGAAAGGCCCCATCCTTAAAAAAAATCATGATTTTATTCAAGCCATATTATTTTCTGTTTTATTACACTGAGCCCGTTTTCAGTAAACTACCGCTTTAGTTTCTCGAAAATGGGCCCGCTCAGAAGGCCCCCCTAGGGCCCTGTCTTAAAAAATAAATTATGATTTCGTCCAAGCATTTGTTCTATACATTTCTGTACATTCACCCCCTTTTAGTAAACTACCTCTTCATTTTCCCGAAAAAATGGGCCCCTCAATGTTTGCCAACTGGGCCTTTTTTCTTAAATCCGCCACTGTCAGTACGGTATCTCGATCAATTCTCCACGTAGACATACGGTTTACTAAATTCGGAACACAATCTTCTCTCCCAGATCTACCAGGAAAAAATCGTTCCGAAATTAACCACCCAGCTGTAACGATCCTTCCAAAGAATTCGTATCCCTTCGATCCCCCCAACGATCGTCCGAATGAAACGCGCGGCACGCGAGAGCTCCCATCTTGCCCTCAAAAAGTGGAACACCCTCGTGCCTGATTTTCATCGCGGCGCAACAGCCAGAGGCGGTGGCGACGGCCGAGTGTGGGTTAACCCAGCGTGAGAATCACCCGGGAAACGAGTAAGAGAAAAGTAGGAAGATTATATACGTGGCCCCCCACGTGATCCCGACAGCGTGTGTAACGGTAGACAATGTCGTGACCAATAGCTAATATATCGGCTGCGCTAAACGCTTTCCAGGGATCGCCGAGTTGGCATGGTCTGTTCGCCTTCTGCTCTGTGTAGTCCTCTCGCACACGTCCCTGCACACACAGGCCTCGGTTGTGTACGTAGAGGAGGCGAAGCATGGAAGGTGTCGAGAAGGTGTTTCCGTGTCGATGCGCCAGAAAATTTCCAGCTCGCGCTCCACTCCGAAACTTCGGCCAACAATTTCGCACACGACCGTATTCATTCATTGCGCTGGATTCGAGCGCGAGCTGCGGAATATAAAACGCGAAGGAAACGGACAGAAAAGAGGAACCTCGCAACTGGCACTTGGACGCGCGATAAGAAGTTGCGTTTGATAAAAAAAAAAAGAAGATTCCTCACGTTGATACACGAGACTTGTATGGAAGTCGTTCCCATAGAGACAATTTCGTATTATTTCAGATCCTCGACCCGCGCGGAGCGAATCTCAGCCGAGGGTTTCGTACTTGTTGCGCGTACGGCGTCGCAGGTAACAATGTGGCGTCGTTACACGCTCGCAGCCCTGGGTGGCAAATGCTGATGCGCAGTATATGGAAACGTATTATCGTACAATGCTGAAATCGCGCCGGCCATACTCGGCCCGTACACGGATGCTCGATAACGAAAATGTTTGAGTTTTCTTTATGCGAAGCCGGATGATACGCGCCCTCCCCATTTGAATTTCTAATTCCGCGGCGCGGCGCCGAGCTGGGGGCATAAATTCGCGAGAGAGGAGACACGGCCACTCTAAATGCCGAGATAAGGTGGCGCAATTTAAATCGAATCGGTGGGATTTTTCCGTTCCGATGCGCCAGGAGGAATGCACGGTCTTCCGGCGCTGGGCTGCGTGGCTGCCAAGGACGACGGCAACATAAACGGCCGCTGGACTCGTCCATCGAGTCGAGAGAAAAAGGCTGCCAAGCGCGGCTAGCGAACTCCTCGTGGACACTCGGGACGATTCCCGAACACGTGCCGAACGGGTTTGCCCGGATCGACCAGTCTGCGCGAGCGAGTTCCCTTCGGGTTTTACGAGGGCTTCTCGTTTCCTGGCTATCCTTTTACCCGCGATATGCGCGACGAAAGCAAGCCTCACTTCGTCTCGATTATCCCCTATATGTCGATTGTTACGCTCAAACGAGGAAACGGTCGGTTTCACTATATGTACCACTCTGCTGGAAAGATGGCTTTTGTGGTAAAAGCGTAGGGAAGATTTCGCGAGAACTGCTCGAGATACGTATCGAAGCGTAACGTGCGGTGTGCCGTTGTTTAAAGAAGATTCATAGTTTCCCCAGGTGGTTTCGAGATCGCTTACCTCCACAAATTACGTCCGCCAGGTTCGTCTGTACAGCTTGATGAGTTACGTCGCCGTCCCTGAGGGTGAGCATCTCCCCGTGGACGAGCGCCATCGCCTCGTCGTTGGTCATCAGCATGCTGCCCTGGCCTCTGGATCCGCTCACCTCGCGGGAGCATCTCCTGGAGTTGCTCGAGTCGCGCCTGAGCCTCCTTGTCTCGGGCGTAACGACGAAGTAGCCTTGGGATGTGTGATAAATCTTTCGCTCTTGCATCAGCTTCGCTAGCGCGTCGTAGACGAGCTCGCGGCTCGGCCGCTGCATGGCCGGGAATGCGTTCCTCAGCGCGTTCCTCAGCGTGTCCAAAGTCGCGGCCTGCCTCTGAGAAGTCAATTCCAAGATGGCCCAGCAAAGGGCCTCCGACAGCGGCGTGAATTGGCCTTGGGCCACTGGGGCCACCAAGCAATCCTCGATGTCGCCTGCAACACGAAGAGACTGGTCGTTAGATCGGGGGGGAAAATAAATGGAGAATTGGGCGAAAAGCAATGGTACACCGTCGTTTCTGCTGTGTCGCGAGGACCCTCGCTACACATTGCCTTTCTGACGGCATTAAATATTCCCGTCACGAGCCTGCGGATACCAAGAGAATATCGGGGTCCTCCGAAGTCGCGAGCTCAGAATAATCCATCGTCTTTTCATGGGCGTGGACCGGTGTATGAGAACGCGAAGACTTAGGGGTTGGAAAGTCACCTTAGAACGTGACAGGAAGGGCAAAGATCCTTCAATTTCATCGCAAAGACGTCGCCCTTTCTGCCTGAAACTTTCTCTTTCCATCCGTCTTAATTACATCCACCGCAGCACAGTGTTCCGCGTAATGGACAAAAGTCAAGAATCCGAAGTGTTTGGTCCACAAATTCTTGGATCTTAAAATGTTAAGAAAGGAACGTCGATTTCAATGTTACCCATAACTTCTGCTGAATTTACTAATTTGTTGTCAAAACTGATACTAGAAATTCATTACATTTTTTCAAACACGTGCCATTGGCAGAATGTCTATGCTTTTCATTTGATGTTTATACGTTGTGTTTAATACTGTCATACCATCAAAACTGCCGAGTCAGTTTTTTATAATACTAACAATTTGTATTATTTTTTTTATGTTAAATGTTTATCAACTTCGATGGGACTTTAACAAAAAAACACCAAAAAATACCTCCGTGATGTTTTTTTATATGGATTTAGGGATCATTAAACTTTATATTAACATCACTTTCAACTGCACGTATTTGCACGAAACAGAAAAAATAGCCAATCATTATTAAGACGCCCACCGCTCCGGCCCACAGTGGGGCGAAGTTTGTTTCAAAATCAAAGAACTTTTGATAGAAATGAGATAGAGCGATGATTTTTTTTAAATTAAAGCTGAAAGATTGCAGAATAAGGGAAAATTAACGAAATTATGGTACGAACGTTTTTTAACTTTGAAAATCTGTGTTAAACTTAAAATATTAAAACAAAATTGTGATTTATCCAATACCATGAACGGTTAGATTTTTTTCTTGTCATGTTGTACATCATTTCCTGTAGATTTTGTCACGCTGATTTCAAATCCGTTCGCAAAATTTGTCTACTACCTCAGGATTTTGGAAAAGATCAATTTCAAGTTTAACACAGATTTTCAATGTTAAAAAACGTTCGTACCGTAATCTCTCAAATTTCTCTTATTCTGCAATCTTCCAGCTTTAATTTTAAAAAAATCATCGCTCTATCTCATTTCTATCAAAAGTTCTTTGATTTTGAAACAACCTTCGTCACTTTGCCCCACTGTGCGGCCCTTAGCGTAGTCTCTAGTTCTCCTCGTGCATAAGACACTTATGTGAATCTCCACATCCGATATGCTTTTTCCAATTGTTTATACCATGAATTTTCCATTCTGGGTGCTGTCTTCAGTTATAAAATAGCAGTCAAACGCGATACACGCGATAAAAATAATTTGATAAAAAATGTTTCGAGCAAAAGTTAGTCAGTATACAGTTGACAACAAATTGCAAAAGTAAATATTAATAAAAAACATTTTATTCACTGAAAAATCCAGATCGCCTTAATTTTTTTAATGTAACTGTATATTTTTTTATACACCTATTGATGCATCTTTATATTCTCTTTAAAAAAGTATTAGGGTACTTAGGTCGAAAACTGATTAGGGTAGATGTCCCAATTACCGTGCCTTTATACTTAAAGTAGCTTTAATTGTTTAAAAATGCAACCAACTCGTTCCTAACACATACCTACATTAATACTATAACTTAATTAAACAAATTTCTTTCCTTAATTATGTGTGCGAGTTTTTTTGTACGGCTTCTTTAAGTATGAAGGCACGGTAATTGGGACATCTACCCTAGTTCAGAAGCTATGAGTTTTGTCCCGAATGCCCATATACTCGAAACACTGGTGCTTGCGAAGCAGATTCTAATTTTGACGGGAGTGCGTTTCGTAACATATTGCAGAAGGGTTCTACGAACACTTTTACCGCGCGAATGAATAGCAAAATTTTAATAAAGTATTCCTACACGAATCGTTAGCAGCTTCTCGATGCCCCATTTTAGGCATAAAGCGTATCTAAAGATCTGCTGGCGCAACCAAAGGGAAATCGGCTGGGCAGATTAGCGCAGCCCGCCGCAGAATCTGGAGTCCGGCCGAATTATCCTTTACTTAGTTTCGAATGTACTCTTGCGTCCAACGATAATGGATTAATGAAAGAGTGTTGCGAGCGGCGAAGGAATTACGGAGCTGGGTTAGCAAGTCATAGTTTGCAGCGGCTCCAGACACCGTTCCTCGGATTAACGCGCGGAACAATTTCGCGGCGGCACGTTCAATTCCCAATGGTAATCGCAGTTTGTTAAAGCGTCGTGCGATTACGGGGTGACATCCGAAACGACCTCGCATAAATCCAGCGTTGCCGCGTCCCGTTTTTTTTTTTATTACGCCGGTGGATTAACAGACGGCGCAGATGGCGCGTGAATTCGCCTCGCCGGGATATAGCGCGTCCTATGAAAGTTAACTATCATTTCTGCGCACCGCCGGGCCCCCGTGGCACACTGAAACCCGAAGTCACACTTTTACACGGTCACCCTCGCTTTGTGCCGCGGCCGACCGTCGGATGCATTTTAATACGTCCCACCCTCGCCCCCCCGCGCGCCATATGCGAATTTCGTAAGGCAGTGCCGGTGCAAGCGATATTGCGCTGACCCTTGGCAGATATTGACCGTGCCATAGGAGCTTGAAAAATGTCCCGTAAATATTTCACAAAGCAGTCTCGTAGCTGATTGAATATCGTTATCAAATCGTCTGGGTATTTTCATACCCAGGAGGCCTTGCACTTAAATTCCACTCTGCCCTACAGCGTATTTTGCGTTGATAACCGGTCTGATATCTGGGGACAAGATATCTACGGAAAAATGTAGGTACGACGAGTGGTCCGACGAAAGTTTCGAAGGTCGCGCTTTACAATATCGCTAACCACCCACGTAACAATGAATCCACCCTGTGGAACAGGTCGGGAGTACGGACCACTGCCATTTCCGATGACGCCCGCTCGCTGCTCTAGTCCCCCAGTTGCTCTGGATCCTTGTCCGCGGACAGGCAGGAAGGAACGGAGCTGTATAATTACGCGTCCGACTACGCCAGAAAACGCCCACGCCGGCCGCTCTTGTTAAAGGGCTGTCGTAAATAGGCCAGACAAGCTCTCTATGAAATTACCGGGCGAGACCTCGGCGCAGTTCTCGCGCTACCGCAGTTTTCTCGTCTGTTCAATTAACGAGCGCCTCGGCTGTCCGTTCCTCTGGCCAGATCCTTCCTCGGCGACCCCGCTAAACCTGTTTGCGCCCGAGAGTCATCATCCCGGGCGATTGTAATATATCGGGCGATATTAGATTTTCAATTTCCACCGCGTCCATGATGGACACGGCCCGGAGCCGTCCACTGTGCTCGTGCCCCGTGGATTCCGATCGCCGACGACGGCGATTCTGTCGCTACTTTCTCGCGGGCCACGCATCGCGCGACTGTTTCAATGGAAATCTTGGAAACGGTGGTTATATACGCGAGGTCCAGTTGCCCACTTGCCTGGAATTTCACCGCGGCCCACGGGCGGCGTTGCATACGTAATTATGCAAGGAGGTGGCCACCCACGCGCGCCATTTAAGGAACCAAGCGAGACGGGTCGCGAGCAGATGAAGAAGAGCGGGGCGAGGGCACCGACAGGTGCGCGAAACCGCGACCAGCCTCGTCACGAAAACTGCCACGTCTTTTCTGGCCCCTTTGGCACCGGTTAACTCGCGCCGACTATCGGCGACGCCCTCGCCGAATGGTATTAGGACGGAACATAGGATAGGTGGCAAGTGGGGCTCCGGTTACCGTCCGCGGTTGTTTATCGCGTTTCTCGAATTACCAGTCGAATGAAATCACTCGAACGCAATCGTCGAATATATCGAGCCGGGGGATAACGTATTGGGCCTACCGGAAAGTCCTGTCCGCCTTTAAATGGGGAATGAAACTTGTCACAGCGGAATTATTTATCACTCCGCCAGGCTACGTCGTATATATGTTTCATCCGGTTCTGTAAACAGTTTTCCAATCGAATTGCTCACTTTATAGGTTAAGAAGCGATTTATCGCGGGGATGACTTGCTCATCGCTTTTCAAACTTTCTAATATTAAAAGTTTCGGAGGGATTTAAGAAAATGATGGAGAGTGCAATGTCTGAAAAGTGTATTGGGTGGCAAGGCAGTGGTATGCTTCGTGCTATGAGATATTTATAATTTTATTACTATTAAATTGAATGTCATAAAGACAATTAGAACTTTAAATCAATACAGAAGCCTAAATAGATGAAAATAACACTATATAGTGCTCGACAATATTTCTTGCCGAATATATGATTATGTATACACTAATTGAAACATAAATATGGCATATACAGTGGCGTGCAAAAGTTTCCGGACACAATTAAAAATCGCATAACTTTTTTAAAATTAATCCAAACGACTTGAGTTTTTTTGAGAAGCTAGAGGGATTAGTTTGTTAAATGATGTGATTGGTTGTGTTGAAAAAAATGTACTTGGTCGGAATAGCAAAAAAAATTAGTGAAGGCGGTTTTTTAAACTTTTTTTGTGGGTCTGTAATGAAAATTCAAAAAACCCGAAATCTTTTTCCCGAAATCAGCGATTTTCGACCTTATTCTGCGATCGTTAAGTACAAACGGGTGTTTTGAATTTTCATTACAGGCCCACAAAAAAAGTTTAAAAAACGACCTTTACTAATTCTTTTTGCTATTCCGACCAATTGCATTTTTTTCAACACGACCAATCACATCATTTAACAAACTAATCCCTCTAGCTTCTCAAAAAAACTCAAGTCGTTTGGATTCATTTTAAAAAAGTTATGCGATTTTTAATGGTGTCCGGAAACTTTTGCACGCCACACTACACTCTTCATAAAAATGATGTAAGACGTTAATGAGACGGAGAAAGCAATTTTAATACACGAAATTTACATACAACTTAAAGAAAACTTATAACGGGGGTTAATTTATTGCGACATATTTTTTTGACGATAAAGTTTGTCACTTTGAATAGTCACTTGCTCACTGGTTCTTAAATTTGAAACAATACGCCATCTTCTTCTAACTAATAATTGATCATTTAAAACAATACCATTTATGTATCAGATGATACACTATTTAGGTAATTTACAGGAATTTCGTTAAACTTTTCACGTGACCGATCGGCAAAAAATAATGTCCAGCACTATACTGTTCTAATTTGATAACGATGGCTTCTTTATTCTATCCCTACACCATTCTCCTAACTACTCAGAGAGTATTTGGGAAAATTTCTAGCTACATAGTTGAGTGTTCTTCTCCAAAGTGAACATTCCACTTCAACTCCAAATTGTCCCTACATCATCTAAGATCTAACACCTAAACCCTGCGTCACCGAATTCGATCTTCTTCAAGTTCGTCAGCCCTATCGGTGCTCCAATCTACCCGCACTTCCAGAACACCTACTCACCCACACTTACATTACCCCGCTATCGAACCGAAAGCAGAGCACAATTTCGTAAACCCCTAGTGCGCTCTGCATCCATTCGGTAACCTGTTCCCCGCGAAGAAAAATCGTCGAAACGCTTTCCCACGCACGCACAGCAGGACACCGGCCGCGGGTCGGAATGGCCCCGCGCGACTATGAAAAGGACTTTCCTCCCCGAACAAAGCCGGAGTAAGTTATAAAGTCCCGGCGATAAAGTACGGGGCGTCGAATTTATACGACTTTTTCGTCGCCGATGGCCGAGGCGGACGCGTACGCGTCGGCTCTTGAAATTTATTCGCCCGGGGGCCGCGTCCGCGGACAGTTTCGGTGCGTGGAAGCGTGTGTATACAAGTGTACGGGGCAGTAAATGGCCCAACTAAGACCGCATAATGCCTGCGTGGGAGAGGCCAGTTTCGATCTCGTTTACGAGATCTTATCCGGCGCGGGGCACCGCTCGGAAAAAAGAGCCGGGATAATACCCGTGTCGTTACACCGTGAGCTGCCAACACACCGGCGAAGGGAGGGGTGGGAGATGGGGGGGGGGGGGGAAGGGCGATGGAAGTTGGAAGGGATATCACGAAGAAACCGAGAAACGTTCGGGTTGCACAATTTTCGACGGGGCTGTCGGGGCGACGACGGAACGCGATGGAGGGCAGGGGAGAGGCCAGCTGGATCGTGGAACTCGATACGTCGGTTTCTGGGGCGTGGAACATCGTGTTCCTCGTGAGAATCTTGTCCCGGACACGCGTTTCCAATGCTTTCCACGCTCCGCGTTATTGTACGCCAATGTACGTAATGTAGCGCGAGCGGGGACCCTCGGCGAGGCTCTTCTCGAAGTGGCACGCCCGGGAATGGCAAAAGTCGCGTTACCCTTGGAAACGTCAGTTCTACCTAACACTCCGGGCTCCGGGGTGTTAAATACCCCGGGGGGGAGTTAAATTGCTATGTTCGCGGATCTGTAACGAAATATAGGAGTCGCAGGCAGATCGCAGGAGAACTCTGGCGGTGCAGTAATTGATTCTGATCGCGAGAACTGGTTCGACACGGCGATCTGCTTACAGCTCGTACATACGTAGTGGAAGAGTTATTATGACCTACTAAGCGTTTATTGCTACCTACGGACGGTTTCGCGAAAACTCATCGCGTAACGGTTCGCCAGCGAAACGTCGTCCTTACACGAAGCGTTCCCATCCGAGGATTTCAATCCCCGTGTGACACTTCGGAGCCCGCGGACGGCTGCCCATCGATCATGGTGCGTGCGCGTTGCCGTAAACCGCGGTTTATTGTTTCACCGTAACGATGAAGGTGGTCAGAGGATTCCGGCCTCTCTCGGTAGACGCGGATGAACACCTGCCAATCTGGTGGGTCTGGCGAGCGGCTATTATTACCAGCCGGCCGTACCTTTCTATCATTCCGCGGGGCCTTTATTATAATATATCCCGGCGGCCCACGTAGATGGCGAGCACGGTAAGAGGCAGCCAGAGTTAGAGAGAGAGGGGGAGAGTGAGAAAGAAGTTGGTATTCGGTCGATTCGCCTACGCGAAAATATCGGGCCCGAGAGGAAAGAGAAGGCAGGCCCGTGGCGAAGGGGGGGACGTTGTGATCGAGAACGAGCGCACTTCGAACTTCGAGACACACGGCCGGGGGGATCACTTCCGGTGTACCGGTACACGGTGCAGAACACGATGCATATATCCTTATCGCCGTGATCCATCGTGTCGGCCCGCCGACCTCCGCCGCTTTATGGGTCTGCCCCATGGGAAATGGCAAAGACCACTTGCAAGGAATCACCTCGTAACAAGGCGACCTTTGAGTCCCGTACCTATCCTCTACCAGCCGGCGACGCTGTTCTATGCAAATCCAAAGGATCCTATCCCGTATCCCCCTCCGCCCTGGGGCAACCGCCCTCCTTTCTCTCTCTTTCTTTATTTCCTTCTTTCCACCGAGCGTGATTCGCCTTTCCAATTTCGCTCCCCCCCCCCTCCACTCGATAGGAGTCACTCTGTGCCCATTGATCCCGTGCCAAGCGGCTTTTTTATGGCGCATCCGGGAGGAATCGTGGAACAGATTCGAACTCGTGGGGCCCGGGGAAGCACCGGCTCCCCCAAGCGCGATAAAGTTCACCCCGGTGCTTGATAGATCGCGTACGACCGCGCACTTGCGTGGTCGGCTGTCTGCCGCGTTCATTAGGGAAACGCGTTTACCTTTCACTTCTGCCCGCTGAGGAATAGCGTGTTTATGGAGCACGGTAGTCTGGCCGGGAAATATTCCCGTGATTAGGGGATAATTACGCCGTGGGGTCGGAGGTGGTTCTAATGTTAGATGGCTTCGGTGCTGTTGGCTGAAAATCACGGCAACCCGTTGCCTGCGGCGTTTGAAGGGATAGGGACAAGAGTGCCAGCCTCGAATTCAGATCTCTATTCCCTTCCCCCGAAGGTGCTTTTATATCTACGATTCTCTGGAGGAAGGTGTGGTTGCTGGCACCTCGGTCAGATGCGGGCCACGGTTTCTCGATCATTGCTATCGGATTTATGTATTCCCGTCGGCAATCAATACTCCGCCGAGTTAACAGCCGACCGTTTTGTTATCCGGGCACGGAATGCAAATAGATTGCGTAAGGGGCACTAGTCAATCGTCGGGCGAACCACGTGTTTGTTCGGTAGTGTAATAACTTTGCCCTGTTTGCAACCGTTTATTTCTCCGTTTAATCCTTCATATTGTATCGAACAGTAGGATCTTGATTTTCAATTAAATTTTACATAAATTGCCTGTATCATTTGTTTAATTCCTTCAGTTAAATTATATATATAGGGTAGATCAGGGCGAATCGGATCAAAATAAGAATTTAGTCCATATTTCTTACATCGCGATAAAAATGATCATTCCAATCGTTCGTAGTACCTCGTCCCTCTCCCCCGCACCTACTGCAATAGCTCGTAAATTGATTTAAGTCATTGTTTAGAGCCGGCATACGTTTTCAGTGAGATGGTTGCGTGCAAACGTAACAATTTTGGTCGAATCTAACCTTCGTAATCTGCAATTCCGTATTTAAAATAAAAAGCAAGCTTGAAAATTCAAATGTGCTTATTGTTATTAGTTTACACGGTGTCCAAGTTTAGTATTTGATGTATTTTAGACTATTATATCATAATAAAAGTTATTTATAAATTTCGACCGTACTAATTAATATATATGATTTCGGCGCACTGATTCGGTCAGTTTAAAACAATAAAAACTAGGTATTTTGCAATAATAATTATAAAATCTTTCGACGTTTCGATCTTAGTTTAGATTATCTTCAGGAAAGTTTAGAAAGGATATAAAATACTGCTTTTGCTATTAAATTGAGTCACTGTGCTATTGCATTACGTATGACTCCCGAGTCGGTTGGAATAATTCTTAAACTTTCCTGAAGATGATCTAAACTAAGATCGAAACGTCGAAAGATTTTATAATTATTATTGCAAAATAGCTAGTTTTTATTGTTTTAAACTGACCGAATCAGTGCGCTGAAATCATATATATTATATCATAATATGTTTATGTAATCTACAATCTTTGAAATATTTATATATGGGGCTAATCGGATCACGTTATTTGGGGCGAATCGGACCACTCTTTTTTTTCAGTTGAGTATTTTTATGATTATAAATATGATAATTGTTTGATGTAAAAAGAGTAATCAGGGATCGTGGTGTCCAAAAAAAAAATAAAGAAAGCTGTGATAAAAATTAAATAAAAAAAAATGACGAAAAAATAAATAAATTAATGGTTTCAAGAAGATGGCATTGTATTTACTGCGGTGATTCTAAAGATTTTGTTATGAAAATTTCAGTTTTTCAGGAATCTCTGGGTGGTCCGATTCGCCCCGAAATTTGGGGCGAATCGGATATTTCTCACTTTTTCGTTTTTTGTTTATAAACGAAAGATTTTTAGGTTTAATTTCAATTTATATATATGCATCTTCAAGCCAAAGGTTTACTGGTCACGAATATATACTAATAAAAATTTAGTTTTTTAATGTTTAACTATTATTTTTTTACCGTCAAACTCACAGTGATCCGATTCGCCCTGGTCTACCCTATATCAAAATTTACATAAATGATAGGGGAGAGGCTTGCAGGTTGCCACTGCTTGCAGATTGCCAACCCTGCTGTATTTCGACTTTCTAGCAGTGTCATAACCCGAACTCTGACTCAAATCGACGTTAAAAGAGTAAATGTCACTATTTATTAACCTCTGGAGCGGACAGACGCAATAACGCTGTGTTTTCTGAGCGAAGAGTAATATAGTGTTTGTCAAGAAATTGAACTATTGAAATTGTGTGTTTTCCCTGAGCTCGTAAATTGAACATTTTCATCGACAATTCAAGATAACTATTCGTACTGTGTTGTTTTTTTTCATCTAATTTACATATGCCAAACAGATTTCCAAACATATCATGAATTGACAATTTTTTCTCATATTTTCCAAAAATGGATCGGAATGCAAGTTGCCACCTTTTTTGGCTTGCAGGTTGCCACCTCTCTGTTTCCCGCTTGTTTACACTCAAACGTCATTTTTCGTGGTTATGTGATGTTTAATATTGTCATTGAGTTTGAAGGGAAGTGTTTTTATTATGGCAGCACGCAGGTTAAGAAACTCTGAACGCGGCATTAAGGATTTTGAAGCGTTGCTCGACGCAATTAAAGCAATCAAAATCAGCCACTGTATAATATAATTTATTAATAAAATTTAATAGTTTGTGTTTTTTTACACTTTCCGCAATTTTTCTAGGGGGTGGCAACCTGCAAGCCAAAATTTCAAGGTGTCAATTTTAGATACTTTCGATAATTTGCAGTATAATTTTTCTTTTTCGAGAGTTTACATGATTTGTAGGTCAGGATTGTAGCTTTACCCTTCCTCTTCCCAACTTATACCATAAATCATCGATACGTTAATTTTATGACAAGTTATGATCAAAAAAGCTAAGGGGTGGCAACCTGCAAGCCTCTCCCCTACCAAATTTTCAAGCACCTAAGATTATCACGAGCTACGCAAAGAAAGGGTAACATTCAAGTTTCATCGAAAACAACCCCTTCCGACATCTTGCTCCACTCAATAGCGGATAATCGAAACCTTGCTGAGGTAACAAGACCTCTGAACGAGGAACCTGTAAGAAGAATCGACTTGGCGTCAGTTTCCCACAGGCTTCTCGAATTCGTCTGCCATTACTGGCGCGCACAGAAGTGGCCTGCGCAAATAGATATTGATTCGAGAACAATGGCTCGTTGAGCCGCGCCGCTTTGCAAAGATGATTGGCACTTCTCGCAGAATCGTCAGATTGTGCAGCGACGCGTGTTCGTGGCGCGCGGCTCGTCCGTGTGCCGTTGCTGCGTGAGCAGTCGCGGAAGATTGTATCTCGGTGAAACATATCGAGGCACCGGCGACCTTTCCCGGAATAAAATCGCCGACGGAAGAGCGAGGCCCGCGGGGACAAAAAGGCCCGCCATTGTAAAGTCCCATGCAAATCCCGGCTTTCCGTGAATTCGTCAGCTTTCACCCGTGTTCGTGAAACTCCGCGATCGCCGGTCACAACGAGGGGGATACACGCAGCCTCCCCCGCTAGGGATTTTATGAAATCGCACACTCGGCGCTCGCCTCTGCACCGTCTCCTCTCTGTTATTCACGACCCGCGTAGTAAACAGTTCATCGGATCGCGGTGCAAGAAAGTGCTCGTCTCCTCCGCGCCAATACCGTTACTCAATCATTTTTACACGCTCCCCTTCTGGCCTCCGTTTATGCAGAATTCTCTCGTTAACGGTACAATAAAAGGCGTAAAAAGGCAGCCGGCTAATCTTTAATGAATCTTTCAGGCGCGCGTCGCCTGGGACGGTCGCGCCGAACGACGAAGAAAATACCGAGAAAGTAGCACGCCGCGGACAAATATGCAAGGTTATCCAAGGTCATTTAAGGGTAACCTGAAGCGACGTTTTAAAAGAATAAGGAGAGGAAAATGGGGTTACGTGGATCCGAAAACCAAGCCGCTGAAGGATTAAAGAACTGTTGTCGTCCTCCGTTGACCTTTGCGAAATTTTTCTTCGCCGCCGACACATTAATGGCCACGAGCAGCTATTAAACCAGCATGCACGGCATTATGTTCTCATTGGTGCAGGGGCTCGGTTACGTACACGCGTTCCATTACACGGCGAAAGAGGCAACAAGTTGGACATAAATTTGTTAAAGCAAGACACCTGGCCTGTATCATCGAATCGCCAGGGACATTTTCATTCCCGCGCGCGCGCGGGGTATGAAATTGTGCAACCGGCGCACGTACCACCCCATGTGGGAGTGCATAAAATGGCAGGTACCGAGAAGCGAGCAGGCCGGGCCGCCGCGAGATTGTAGCTTAAAGTTTAAAACGACCTACGCCTCGGCTCGCCATAAATTTTCGTCCACCCGACGCCAGATACCTGCGTTATACCTTCCTGTGCGCTCGCCAGCAGAGCGATCAACCGGTGGCAATAACGACGCCCGCGAGAAAACCACGCGGCCGCCTTTCACGCTGCCAGCGACGGCGTCGCGTTAATGACGCGTCGCATTGTTACGTTTTTATTTTAATGGCCCGTCGACACGTCACCCGGCAGGATCGAAATTTCTTTTACGGGCAGCTGACTATTCTCCTGTGTGAACGTACGAGCGAGAAAGCGTGCCCTCGGCGGCCGGCAAAAAAACCCCGGGACCAACTCAATAGAAGTTTTAGCAAACACGAACTCGTTAGCTTTACGGCTCGACATCCGCTCGGGATTGTCTGTCGAAACGCTCCAATCTCTCGCGTGGCTGATTTATGCGAGCATGGCGGATCGGAGGCGACGGCGGAAAAAAACTGCTACCGTGAAATTCGAATTTCTCCGTTTGGCAACGAAAAAGAGGATCGGAGAGGAAGAGCGAGAGAGGATACAGCGATTAACGACCTCCTCCCCCCCCCCCCCTCGTCGACCAGGGAAGATAGCCTAAACATGCCTGAACTCTATTGGTTCTTTGCGGGACCTTAACCGACGATCATTAGGAACGCGAAGATCGTCCTCGTCGTGCGGCAACCACATTGTCGCGACCCGGATCCAATCGGAGGATTCTCGAGGAAGATCACGACTCCCATCACTCCTCGTGACTGTCGTTACTCAAAGGTCGCCTGCCTACGAGGGACCACGCTGCAGTATATTTGCATTTAGCGACGATGTCGGTCAGTAGTTCCTCCCGAATATCCATCAGCGCAAGCTCGTTTATGATTGATCGTAAATTCAGTGATGGAAACCACTGCTGGGCAGGCGGAACCCATATTGGTCAAGTTATGTGCCGCATAAGGGCGACAGAAAAGTATATTCGCACGCTTAACCCTTCGTGGTTACTCTTTTCTACAATCGTGGGATATCAAAATTTACATTTCTATAAACAGACTATTAGAGCATTATTGTATCAGTAAGTATTACGAATGTACAATTATCACTCAAAAGTTACAAGACTCAAAACTACGAAAATGGTAACTCAAAAATTACGCGGGGGTGCAGTGAAGTTACTAATAAAGGAATCCAACTAGGGTGAATGTACCAGTAAAGGAGCACGTACCAGTGAATGGACATTTTTTTATTAAAATGAGTAAAATAAATTATTAAAATAAGGAACCAATTAATTAGAGACTTCTAATTTCCCCTAGTTTACCCTAATTTCATCTAGTTTACCCTACCACGTAAACAAAATGTAAATGTACCTCTTATTTTTTTTTTCACTCCGTAAAGGGAAAACACGTTAAATACAAGACAGGTGCAAAAATTTTAACCAGGCTACTCGACTTTAGAGTTTTGGAAAGTTGATTCACCGAATCAGCCCTGTTCGTAAGTGATTAAAATGAGATCGATATGGAGGAGGATTTGCAGTTGAAACAGCGTGACCTGGAACACGATGGTAGGTCAGGTTCGCCGACTGGATACGGTAAAATTCAATTAAAACGAGCCACCCGGTCGGCGGGATTTTTCGTCGTCCGGAACGAGGATACGAGAGAGGCCATGAGAATCGACTGCTAGCCTGGATTCCGCCGTCTGAGGTTGCGCCGCGTGTACCGGTACCATTAGCTCTTTCCGATAAGGGCGTAGCCGCCGGTTGGTTCCTATGTATATCTGATGCGGTTCGTTGCTGGAAACGGCGCCTCGTTCGCCAAATACGTTTATTAGCGGCGACGAGATGCCTTCTTCGCTGGCTCGTGAATATTAAAGACGCATTCCGTGAGCGTGCTTAATGGCCGGGAGAGTAGGTATATGTATACCGCTGCGATACGTTCTACGGTAGAGGTGGGTCGGTTAAAGGGCTGTTTCCCTTTGATTGTGAATTTGAAATCACCGAGCTTCGCGAATGCCCAACAGTTTCGTTCGATTTCGGAACGGTGAACTTTGATGATACGCTCCACTGTCTCTGCTTCATCGGCGATCCCAGTAGCCAATATCGAACGGTCGCGCGAATCGACTGCGAGGTTTGAACGATAAAGGGAAAAAGCGTCCAGCAAACTTCTCTCCTCCCCCCCCCCCCCTTCAGATATTTCATGCAAAAACGTGGCCGTTTAACAGGTCTGGTCCTTTGCTCGCGCCGCCGGTCAGCCGATCACGTTCGATCGTTTTCGATAATGGCGGAGCCACACCGATGCAAAGGGGATCGGCCCTCGTGCCTCGGAGATAGCCGCCAACAATAAATCCCGGCGGATTCGTATCGAGTCGCGGCGAGTAACGCGGTTTCAGCGATAATTAGCGTGCTTTTTTCCGCCGCCGATGAAGCATTGTTGATCGTGCCGCGGGCACGATCTTCGAGCCGGCTCCGCCGTCATTAGGGAGGTTTTATTGCTTCGCTCGCCATTGTTTCTTAGGCAACAGGTTGTGCAATCCCCGAGAGGATTATTGGCATTTTTCGCGCGATAGTTTACCCGCTCGGCGGCTTTGAGTTATTGAATTCGGCGTCTGGCTGGCGTTTCGCGATTTACCTCGCGCCGCTGCTCGAACAAACCAGCAATCATTATCGCGTAGAGCCCTTTTTCGTACGTTTGCGAACACGACGCGCTTAAGGTACTGTATGATTTATGAAAGCAGCTCGTTCGAGGCGGTCCCAGGCAGGATGGGAACGCTTCGATCGATTTCCGCGGTTCATTAGGGAAAACGTTCGCGCAGGTGAATAATACGTAGGTGAATTGAAATCATTACCTTTGTCGTGCAATTTATTTCGATCTCTGGGAACTTGATGTACCTAATTAGATATAGGGGAAAGGTGGGATAGTTGATCACAGTTTTGCTATTTTATTAAAATAATAATGGCTTGCTTTGTTTCTATTTAATTACTTAAGTTGTGATTCTTAGAGTATTCTCAATATACTTGTACAAATTTCAGAGTTGAAAAATAATTTTAATGATTGAATTTAAACATTCTCCGACAGTGACGTTATGCACAAGTATCCCTCACTAAAGGGGAGACTTGATCAGTGAATTTTAAGAGTAAATAACACATTAATTTTGCAAAAATATTTATTATCTTAGTCAATAACGTGAAATAAAGGGAATATCATAAATGGAAAGTAAACTATAATTAACTTGAAAGAATTACTGAAAAAATAAATCCGAGGAATGACATAAAACAACATAAATGCATTCTTAAAGAACATTTCACTTAGATATCATCTGATTCAGATGATGGTAAAAAAAAGATTTTCCTTCTCACTTTCTTTGCCGTATTTTTCTGTTTCATTTGCCGTTCTATGGTTTTTTCTGAGTTTTTTTCAGCTGTTCAAGTATCCCACCGCACATACTGATCAAGTATCCCTCAATGCACTCGATTTGAAAAAGGTGAAAGACTAAACTTACCCTAAATATTTAGATGAATCAATAAATAGCATTAATAAGCCAGAAACTGCTGTTTTTACTTAATACATTTTAAATCGTTGAAAGTGCAACATTCAGTCGAAAAGGGGGAAGAACAAGGTGACCGAAATATTTACTTTTTGGCTGCAAATAAGATCGAAGCTTCTAACTACATTATTCTATGCTCCCGAAAGAAAACTGCAGCACGAAGTGTTGCGATAATGCAAACAGCCTAATGAATAAAGTGTAAGCAATTGCTTTTTCTTAATATTTTACTAGGAATTGCTTAAATTCAGCTACGATTTACTTATACGGTTTAGCAAAGCCAGCAATTGCTTATGATTTTTATTCGTATGAAAATAAGAAATTCCTTTTTTGTTTAAGTAATTGCTTTTGAAGCAATTGATTTTGCTAGTAAGGAATTGCTTAGTTTTTATTCGTCAGGCTTAATACCACGATAACGTAACAGTAGGCACAAATTGTCAATATAGGGTAACGCATACAGTTGTTGACCCCTATACAATGATTGACACTCTTCCCCAAAAAGTAGGAAATATAATATAATGCTGTTATTATATGATAAAATATAATTATATTCGGAAGAAAAATATCTGGGCCACTGAAATATAGATATATTTTATTATATAAAAGAAGCAATATATTATATTCCCTACTTTTTGGGGAAGAGTGTCAATCATTGTATAGGGGTCAATAACTGTATGCGTTACCCTATTAATTAAAAAACTGTTGTGATCATGTATCCCCGATGATCAACTATCCCACCTTCCCCCTACATATACGAAAGAATGATTGCTCTGTTCTTCGAGGTTCCGGCCTTCGGGCCACATTTCATAGTCCTTTCACGTTTCCTGAAACGCATCTTGCAAAAAAGAAGTGTGATAATTCTGCTTACACCGCGTTAATACACGGCCCGTTGATTTATCAATTCCAAGCGTTAACGTTCGCCGCGCGAATGAATGATTTTCACTTTTCCCCGCCGTAGATTATCGCCGGGCGCATTATGTTTTAAGTAGGAAAACGTTTCTCGGCGTATTTCCGTAAATTACAGCGGAAAAGGTCAAACGCTGCGCGCATTATATAAGGTAAATTATGTACAAACGCGGTCTAGAGACGACGTGGCCCAGACGCGCGGAATTTCTCATTTGCAATCGCGGCCCGGAGTTTCCTGCGCAGCCGAACACGTTTCTCGGCCGATAGTTGCTGAATTTATGCCCCGGTTGTTGCCGTTAACGTATCAAGGATAACGCAGGCAACGACAGAATTGTGGGCGATATTAATAACCGGGCTCGTATTCCCCCCCCGTGTAAACGCCGGCTAACGATATATCTTAACCGCGTGTAACGCGCGAGTCTCAACTTTGTTACGGCGCGCGTTAAGGCGCCGGCATGAGTGATTCGATCGCGGTGACGCGCGCTTTTAATCGGAAAAGCTGTTCCGCGTTTCGGCGCCGGTCGGCCGTAGACAAATCACGAATTCAACACCGTTCCCGCGGTCAGCGCGATGATCGTAGCCGCTTTACGCAACTGTGCCAGGCGGGTACGGTATCAGCGGCATCGACGAGCCACCGTCGAGGGGCCATTTCGCGTGCCGCGTTTAATGATATTTAAACGGCGGCGATCCCCGCGCGAGTTACGGTGCCGCGTGGAAATTATCGGCGCCGGTGTCGCGGCGTCTCGGCCATTAACTAGAAAACTAATACCCGGGGAAATGATTTTTGTCATTATACAATTCGATCGTTCGATCGCGGAAAGTGAAATCGACGTTTGCCGGAGCAGGTTCAAGTTTCTGCACGCGCCGCGCCGTACGATGCAGCGTTCTAACTCGCGGACGATCGGGGCCCCTCTCCCTCGCCTCTTGTCGCCGCGTTATTACGCTAGGACAAGTAGAAAGTGGTGGCAAAAAGTGTTGCCGTGAGGCGTTAGAATGATTTCGGGCCGGATTGATTTTTGCGCACTTTCTCCGTTAACGGGGGCTCGGTACGCGCGCGCATGTCGCCGCCTGTGCGCCGTTCCGTTCGGAGATGCGCGCTCGGAACGGTGGATCACACATTTAACAAGCAATTCCCCCGCCGCGAATTGGTCTCACGTAGTAAATTGGACATTATAGAGTGGGCGATGATGCGCGTCATCAATCACGACGCCGCGCGCATTCGCAGCCCTGTCATGCTTTCTTGACATTAGCCTACATATGGGCCATTAATGGGCCTTACGGCCGCGAGGCTGTGCATGCGACCCGTTTTACCAACCTTTCCGCCACGCCTCTCGCCTCTACGGGCAGGTTAGCACACGCCCGATGTAATTACGTCCCTTGTTGCGGTCACACCTAAGGAGTTATTCGCACCGGGGGCATTTCGTTTACGGACAATACACCGCGCTCAGTCTATCGGTGTCAATGCCCCGAATTCTTCGCGGTCGTTCGCGCGGTTTTCCACCGTCGCCGTCTAGTCGAAAATGATGAGCAATGTCTCGCCGCGGCGAGTTGAAGACTTTAATGCGCGGTGAGGCGACGCGCCACGAGAGTGCGCGAGAAATTGCGGGGCGCTTCAAGTTTTCCACTGGTACGACAGGCAAGGATGGTTGTGACAGGTTCTGCTTGGAAATATCATCTGGACTGCGTCATTTCGCGAACGATCATTCCTTTCAAGAGATGACGCGAGAATGTAGGGTAAAGCAATCAGGGAATGACCGAATTGTTCAATGAGAGGCCCAGTAAATGACCGCATACGTTTAATAAGAATTGTACTTATTAATGTTTGCTTAATACGCGCAACTAAAAATGTGGGATATTAAAAGTGCAACCACACTCCATTTATAAATATACCTGTAATAATTTTTAAATTTATAATTGACGTTTCTTTGCCTAATGGCCAATTACTGGTTGGTTTACCTTATATTAGTGTTTAGTTGGATGTGTTCAAATATTGGAGGCCAGTGTTTTTATCCACCCACGTAAATATTATCTGGGGATTTGGCGACCAGCCACGATCGTCAACCTGTTTTTCCAGGGATTTGCGAGAGATTTATGCACACACGTTACCCCGTTCCAAAAAATCCCACTAAATGCTACCTTCCCGCGAATGTCGGAGTTAGCAAGCGCCGTTATAGAGGATATTTAGTAGACACCGTGACATTTACGAGAGTCGATTTTTGCCCGCCGCGCGAGATTCTCCGAATCCCGATATCCTGAAACCTCTCGAGGTGCCCCTGGCTAAAGGCAAACTCGGGCTTCGCGTTAATTTAGGGTGCAGCCATCGACGTCTGGTTCGACGTTTTTACGGCCCGATCTCGCGTATTCTTGCGAAAGGTACGTTCGGTTCTCTCGCGTGAAATTAGGCTGGATTTGTGGTCGCGCGATTCTCGCCTCGAGCCTCGCAATTACGAAACCGTTGCGCGCGTCGCTTCGAGGATACACCTTTTGTCGCGGACCGCGGGCTTTTTTCGCCTCTTTGTCCTCCTCGTTGCGCGACATGCCACTCGATTTAAAGGACATCACGCGGGTGAAAGCAAAGACATGGAAATCCACTCGGAGGCGCCTTCTGTGCGCCGCGAGTGCCGACGCGAATACTTCTGCGCGATCTTCAGCCGTTCAAGGACGCAACTATGCAAACAGGTGTCCGCCGGCGGAATAAGGAAAGTTTCCTCGCGACCTTGCGGCTCGGATCGTTCGAGTTTTCGTCCACTCGCGCTTTACAAAGGAAAGTCGAGTTTCCGGTGACTTTCCAATTCTCCCTCGGCCATTCTCCGGCGATAGAGAGGAAAGAAAGCTTTTTCATTGCTTGCAAGTAGAGATCCTTCCTGCTCGTACGATAAGGGGTATCGTTGCTTCTAATTGTCAGGCTCTCTCGTAAAATTCCCGAGGTTAGGCCGAGATTATTTCCCGCGACGTTTACCGTGTAATCTTGGCAAGATTAAGTGCATAAAAGTGCATCGGGGGCTCGGGCTAAAAGATGAAAGCAACGTAACGGACTATGCGGGGAGAAAATCATGAATTATCGTATATCGTGGAGGGAAATGGAGATAGTTTATCGACAATAACGTACAGGCGTTTAAAGCAATAAAATTCACGGGGACGAGTGAGGATCGCGAAGATCCACGAAGCAGATTTCCGGGTGATCTATGGGTAGCCGTGAATCGATGACGCGGAGACGAGTCGAAGGCAATTGTGAATTCGCGATTAGATCTTCCGCAGTCGATCGGACATTGTTTCGCGTCCGATGACAAGCGTCCGATGGGGAGCCGGAGATTTCCGAGGAAACAATGAGATACATCGAAGAAGCGGCGTATCGTTCCACGACCAGCGTGATTGGTAATAGAGATTAAAGCGTTTTCGACAGTTTTAATGGAGATAGCGGCGCACATTTCGCGGATGAATGGAAAACGAAGCATAGGTTACTCGACTTCTCCCTAAGTAGTTCTAAATAATGGAGTAGATGTCCCTATTACTACGGTACTTTGACGCAGACTTTCTCCCAAATGAATTGATTACTGACTTCTCTAACTGTAATTTTGCTTGGTGAAAATTTATATTTATTGGTTTTTTTCAACTTTTCTCTTAAGAAATTTTTTTCCGATTAAAAATGTTAATTTTTTCCATTGTTGGTGCCCTGAAAAGTACGTTTTTACTATTCTTTAATCGTTTAAAAATGCAACCTTCTCATTTGTAACACATATTATTATTTAATAAGGTGGTATCGGCGCACTGATTCGGTCACAATACAAAGTTTATTTTATTTATTTAAAAATAAAATAAAGTATCATCGCTGTTTGTCAATTATTTATAAAAAAAATCCGACGTTTCGGTTCTTGATTCGAACCCTCTTCAAGGAAAGTGAGATTAATTTTATACTATTGCGTTAGCTGATGAAAATTCTGTCGCAGCGTTAATCGAGCAAACGACACGCGAGTCGGTTGGAAGAAGACTATTATTATATAAACATATTATTATTATTATTAAACGTCTTTTATTGCACAACATAAGCAGAGGACAACAAAGGGAAGGTAAACATCGACAAAAGCACAGGCGAAGTTCGGTCCGAGACTGTTTTTCAACTTAACGTATGTACATCATAAATGTAATTTAATATAAAAATTCTTTCCTTATTTATTTCTGCGACTTTTTTGTACGCCCTCTTTAAATCTAAAGCTACCGTAATAGGGACGTCTACACTAGGTGTGCAGAGAAGAAAGCTGAAAGGAATATGGAGATCAGAAAGTTGCGCAATGATGAGACCATGCAATCTGAAGAAACAACGACGGACACTGATAAATGTCCCTCATCCATGTCAGCCGTGCTGCAATTATACTCCGTGATAATACAATTCAGAAATTCCATCCTCCATTCACAGATATAGGTGCCTGCGTCTAATGCCATCAAGCTTAATCCAATCCCCGTCGCCGTTCCACGAGAACTATACCGGCAAGTAGGCGCCAACAATTCGATTATCCGCGTCCGGCGGAACGGTTTAAATCGAATTTCCACTCGGTTCGAGCGTTGATTCGCGACACTCGATCCTGTTTGTTGCATCCCGCTGCAATCTGAATTACAGAGCAGCTACAAAAGCGCTCCAAGAGGAATGCAATTATCCCGCTCAGTCACACGAAAATGCTATACAGTCTGGTAGGAGAGCGATGGAAATTAAACGCGTTTTCTACGATATTCGCGTTGGACCCGCGCCAAACTGGGCTGGAGCCTCGCGAACGAGTTTCAGCGTGAAGAACGGCCCCTAGAACCGATTGGTAGCCACCATTCAGAACGGTTTTTTACCTCCGTCGAACGAGGGTGCCAGGCGCGACGTATCGAATTTAGAAACTCATCGCTGGACGAAGATACCGATCGCGGATCCACGATCTAAATGGGGTATGCGTAACGCCTCGGGTGGTGCAGGTCAGTATCGGCAAACGAGGAGCCGGCCAGAAGTTATACTGGCAGGCTTATGAATAACAAATATCCATTGCGCCGCGGCGTCGTGCAGAATCGTATATATCGCGAACGTTCGTGTATCCATGGGAACTGGATCGTTCCTGTTATGCGTCTTTCTCCTCTTAGCTCTCCGAGCGAGAAATGTGTTTCCTCCTCGAGGAGAGTATCGCGCCCAGATTCCATTACTAACCCTTTGGGGACGGGCCCCGGCGTAAATATGATTGCGCGGCTCTACGTCACCGTTTCGGAGTGGCCGTCGGCCGTGCGAATAGCATTCGCGTGAGAATTATTTGAAATATATTAGAAATTGCGAGAACGATTCTTGTTGATTTCTTTCGGGCGAGTCTCGATCATTTTCACTTCTGCTTGCTCTCTTCCGATCGGTGATATACAGTTTCCTCTGAAATATTTCTTTCGGTTAACCCTCCGTGGTCACATCCCAGTGTCATTTTTTAATTACATACCATTTCCGTATTTTTGCGTCTTTTAACTTTTGAATGATAATTGTATATTCATAATACTCGTAAAATCATGCTTTCCCTAGAAATGTAAATTTTGATATTTTTTTCTTGAACTTACCTATATGTTTAAATTGTATTATTAACATCTAAAAATTTACAGAAATATTGGCAAAAATATATCCTGGGGTGCGATACACCCCGCGTGACCACGAAGAATTGAGGCAGTCAGAGCAACAATGGACTAATCCACATTTTTTTTTCGAAATTGAATTAGTAGCAATAACTTGTTCCAATAGGCTCTATTAAGGTAGTTCCTGAATAATCTACTAAATTACAGAATTCTTTCAAATTTCGTACAAAACTAACTTGGAATACAAGACACTTTTGTACAAAGTTTAAAATCGATTTACCGCATAGTTATCGAGAAATTGTTAATTAAAGTTGATGCATTTTAACACAGTGGCATATGGCGAAATCAAATAAAGAGGGTTATAGTTTCAGTTTTTCTTCTGAAACAGGAAAACCATATTTAAGAAATGTACCAAAATTGGCACAAAAGTACAACGAAATGTCAGGAAATGAATTTATTAATTTCTGCAAAACTGACCACATAGTTTCTTCGTAAATGCCCATAAAAAAATTGGTTTACGTGCAAATTTTTGAGAAACTACGTAGAGCAGTGAACGTGGCAACGTCGCACAATCGATATGTTTAGACATTTAAATAGCAGACGAAGATTCAGATTCATATGAACATTTTTTCTGACATTTTGGTTATAAAAGACGCTCCGAATGAATGCAGCATTGTCAAATCTGCTGCTCCAATTCACTATGCTAACCAATTTAATATACCATTTTCGTATTACAATTATTTATATTAACATTGAACTTTTTAAAATATATATACATGATGTTAAAAATTATTATTATTATTTCCATAGTATCATACTACATTATATTTATCGTTTATTATCCAGCTCTAATTTGATTAGCATAGTTGGTTAGGAACTACCTTCATCATATAAAATAGGAAAAAAATTTGTTTTAATGTGGGTTGGTCCGTCGTTGCTCTGATTGTCTCAATTAATATTCATGAAATTATTCAAAGATCACCTTGACACCCAGGTTAAAATGTTTGCATTGAATGTTGGAATTTCCCCATCGATGAAAAGTATTGCGAAGTAATTAGCGAAGAATTGTACCGGGTTCGAAGGATACGGGACGAAAAGTTTCCGATTCGGTTGCATCACGGATAATTGGTCCGATTCGATGCGGAGGAAAGCGGTGGTTTTCGCGTCTCTCGAGAGTACAGGTCGGTTTCGTAGCTCGTACTTGTTCCTGTTTCTGTTTGGACGTTGCACGCTCGATACGCGGACGTGATTGCCGACAATCAGAGCACCGTTAACGAGGGTACTGTTTTGGAAAATTTGTATGAATATCGGGTCGTACCTTTTGAAAGCGCACTTTCACTCTCTCCAATTACGAATCCGCTGGAAACCTGAATCGGTGCATAGATCTTCCCGTATGGTTTTCATCCAGTGTGTTTCGCTTAAATACGCAAAGTCGCGCTAGACGTAGTCGTCCGGTATACTGGGTGTCGTTTAGAATGCAAAACGAATTTACTCTGCCATTCGAACACTCTCGAAAAATCTCTAGCACCTACAATTCATTTTGTCTATCATTTAATTACAATAAAAAGCAAATGATACTTATTGAATTCTCGCGTGCAAATACCTACAACTTCACAGCTGTATTTCTGAGAATAACTCGGAAGATTGATTTACCCCCATATGTAACTCTATTTATTACATAAAAACTATCCAAGTCTTTAATCCACACTTGAGGCTCCAATCTTCAAGCTCTTTCTCTATTTAGGGATCACTGGGTGCTCCAAAAATAATTTTTTCACGTTCATTTATGTTAATTCAAGTTTTCAATAATCACTCCCTGATCGAACGTTTTCTCGATACATGCTGAAACAGTTTGGAGTAAGACTGGAAATTCCCAAGACACCCTGTAGGCTGGTGCTCCATTCCGCAAGGCCGTCTATGCACGACACTCTTGTGAAGATTGCCGATTCTCGTTAAGATGCAACGATAACAGTCAACGTGGTCTCGAAAGTAAACGGACGTTGTTATACTCGTATAAGATAAACCAGCACTCTTTGCATCATGTTCCTCGACAAACGAGACCTTATCCTTCTCTTCTTATTAAGCACACTCGGCGACGTGCCCAGATTTCTGTCCAGCGCCGCGGTATTTATGTGTCTAACACGGTAAAAGTAAAAGGCCCATTTATTACAAATCTGTTTCGACTGTGGACGATAAACAATCAGGTGAAAACCGCGAGCCGGGATAATAATTGAGCCGGCGCTGTCCCGATCCAGCGATAAAACCGTTTAGACCAACTTTTTTTCTCCACAGACGAAGTCGTTCTTTTTCCTTCAAGCGTGGTGGGTATATTATTTCCGTCAGATCCGAGGCGAAAGAATCGAAGGCAGTTTCTCCCGCTGATGGCGGAAAAATTGCTCCCCGTTGGGAAAGAAACAGTTTCTACCCGCGACTGCGATAGTGCATCATCGCGCTTGAAAGTGCGCGAAAGCTTATTCAAACAGAGCTCCGCCAAGATGCATGCGATGTTACTCGATAACCGTGGAGATTTCCCTTTCGCAGACAGAACGCCGTGTTCCTCCTTTTTCTCGTTGACCGAACCGCGGGACCTTCTTCACTGTAATTTTCCGCTCGTTTTCTCTGCGCATCGGAGATCATTATCCGAGGCGGATCGCGCTCGATCGCCACAGATTCCTGGGATTCTCGTGAATCTTCATCGTGCAGCTTTAGTTCCGACTGTGTGTGTGTGTGTGTGTGTCGAGGATCGAGGCGACATTAAATCGTCCCCGAAGCTCGGGACCCATGACGCTCGAAGGACGGTGATTGCGATTTATGTACTACGAAGTGAATTTCGTAGCGCGTGAAATACCGCGCGCTGTGCCCGTTTGATTGGGTGTCAAATCATTTCTAGCTGTGTCATTGTAGTTCGTATCTAGCATTGCGATCCGGGGAGGGTAACCGTGACTAAATGGGAACTTCGATATTTTGTGGCGGAGGAATTGTCCACCTGACAGGTGGAAAATACGATTCCGCGTTGATTGTGGTTGGAATTAGGGCTGGGGCTATTCGAATAATTTAATATTCGAATATTTTACAAGTATTCGAATGCTACGAATAAACTTCGAATATTTGAGTATTCGAATGTTATTATTCGAATACTGATGTATTCGAATAGTATGGTATGAAGTGGGTTAAAATTAGCTTACAAGATTTCACCATGACAAATGAACCTAAACTCTAAAGAACTTGATTTGTAATTCACACCATACTATTCGAATACTTGGATATTCGAATTATATTCGTCAAATAATTAAGCAACTGAGGTATTCGAATATTCGAATGCCGAGAAATTCGACAAATAGTCCCAGCCCTAGTTGGAATATCATTCTTCGTTTCCCTGCTTCGAGAACTAATCGTCTCGGGGATATCGAATTTTATAGTTTTAGGGTGTATACAACGGATTTCCTACATCTTGCAATAAAAAATATTAGTCCAGATTCTTTATATCATTTTACACTTGACGAGTGCAGATAGCCAGAGTAAATAATTCACCCCAAAGTTATATTTACTCTCCATCCCTCCCTACGGATGGTAACAGCATTACTCTTGTTCCAGGTTAATCAAACGATCCTCCATCCCAGCATCATCGCCAGGCAGCGCGCAAACAACGTGTGAGAAGCCTGTGGGTGGATCGTCGAACGCGTCGAGACGGGTAAGCACGCGTCATGCCGGCTGATTTGCATTTATTATTAATCCGAATCGCGGGGCGAGAGGCTCTCGAGGGCGGCCCTTAAATTAGATTGCGGCAACGAAGGTTGGTGGTTGGTGGATGTAACGCGGGCACGTAGCCGGGGCCGTTCGTTTCGAGCGCGGCGTGCTTTCCACGCATATAAATCGCCCGCGAAAGGAAACAGCAAAATCGTAGCCGATAAGACCCGCGCTGCTCCTTTTCCCAGACGCGTCCCGGCCGTTTTCCCTTTTAACCAGGAGGCTGGCAATTATCGTTAATGAATTACCCCGCGCACGGCACGACGGGCAATTAGACCAGACTAATCTCCCAGATATCATCGTGCCGGCGAATAGAGTGCGCGGCGTTTATTTGCGACTTGGCCCGCGGAATTGTTCAATTAGGAGTGATACGATTGAAGCCCGCGGTGTGTTCTCACGTCGACAGGGCGATCGGGGGGGTACCGTTTTTCTTCGAGCGCGACACCTTGACCCGAACTCGATCAATTGCCGGCGGTGCAAGGTACCTATTAGAGGATTAGACGATACTATACGTCCCCCGTGGGCGTGTTCTAAGGAGATCTAGGATTAATTTATTAGCCGATGCAATTATCCGTTACCCAACGCTGCCTCCGTGTACAAATCACGCATACCGGCCTCTCAACGTCCCGGCGTGTCTGGTTAATGCGATGTTGATTTAAGGCGGTGAGTCGGTACTATCTAGACGAAAGGTGCTCGCTACCGGTCTTAAATAATCGTTTAATTACGGCCGTATTGAACGGCGCTCTGTTTGGCTCGCGTCTAAGCTAATCTTCGGCCGGCCACGTGTACGATACAACGAGGATTGCGCTGGGGACCGCGGCGAGGTAACGTTTCGCCGTGGTGAATGGTAGGCAGTACACTTCAGAATTATACCTATCGTTCGATCTAATGGGGTTACTTTGAAATGAGGTATATACGAGGGGATTCGTAATTGGTCACGTGAATGGAAGGGAATTGGTGTAACTAAGGGGAATTGATTTCAGGTGTCAACTTTTTTTATGTTTCGCGATTGTGGTGGGAATGCGTGTCTTTCTTTATTTGGGGTGGTGTTTGCCATCGCCATTCACAATCCCCAGAAAATATCTTGGGAAGAAGAATTCGATGCTGCGTTTAATAGATAGGGTAACTCGGGGTAATATGCCACAGTTAACTTGGAAACGCGATATCTCGCAAGTATAAATAGATACCGGGAAAAAGACAAAACTATATGAAAGTGTAAATAATTCTGTGTATTGACTAATAAGTAGGGATAAAATGTTACAAATTTTCGACTGAAAAAATTTTTAATTTAAAGAATCAATGTTATCGGCGCGTAGGCTCGGTAGTAAAAATTTTTTCGGTCGAAAATTTGTAACATTTTATTTAAAATGGAAGGCGTAACAAGCACACCTACTTCTTCAAGAAAGGAAAGTTTTTACACATATATATTAAGAAAATTTGGACAAGAAACCGTTAAGAATCTCAAGGATCTTTCAAACAACAACTTAAACATGGTCAAGAAAAAATGACTGAACCTACGCGCCGATAACATTGATTCTTTAAATTAATAAGTAGAGATATGTAACTTTTATAGTTCAATGAGAAACGTACAAATACAAAGGTCCTCGAAAGTGGCATATTACCCACAAGGTCTGAGGTAATATGCCACAAGCTATAAAGTGCGAACTAATCGCTCAAATTTTGGAGAATCAACAATATTTTACACTATTTAAGCTATTAGTAACTAATAACAAATATTTGAACTTAATGAAACGTAAAATATATTTGAAAATATAGCTATTTCTTACAAACCACCTAAACAGTCACCAATCTCTACGCAGTCTTTATGAACCCACTTTTTGCAACAAGTAGTTTTTACCCACATTTCGATCCTTTTTTAACATAATAATAGGGTTCGCATATTGCACAGTAATTGTCAGTTTCTGCATCAGTCGAATCGACATAAGAAATACAAGTGGCATATTATACCGACACACATGTGGCATATTACTCCAAACGGCCATAAAAAGAAGCATGGAAAATCTCTCCACAAAGAACATATTTTTAACGGATGTTTGAGAGATTATAAAATTCGTTTGTTAGTATACATTATCATAATCTATTGATTTTTTGTATAACCGCTCACACAAATGTATAATCTGCATTCTAGTTACAGTATGAAATTAGATCAAGCCGATAATTTTACAACTCACCAGGATTTATTAAAAATAAAAGAAGATAAAAGCCAAAATCTGTTGTCGTCTTAGCAGTTACACTAAATTGAACGGAATTAGTGCAAATATAACGCAATCTGTGCATTATTTAAAAAAATATTGAGAAGTGGCATAATACCCCGAGTTACCCTATTAGATTTTAGAATTCCTTCAACTTCCGAACATTATAAACTCGATCCCACATGACACTTTGCCGCACACTTAACGCGAACCCTCAACGCCAAAAATACACAAAGACCAGTCTTCAATCTATCCCCAGACCTGGATGAAGCACCAAAGCCTCTCAACCCCCTAAGACACCCCAGTAGCGTAGCGCGCCCCCTCGGGCCACCAGGAAGGTTGTTATTCTAAAAGCAGCTCCTGCAGAAGCCCGCCAGTAAGACGGGTACGCGTTTCCATCCCACCGTCATCGGTTCAATTGTCACTCGAGTTAGCTGGTGAGAAAGCAGCTGCCACTCGACAGGAAGTTGTCACTCGAAAACGCCATGGGCCAGGCTGATGGTCCCATAAACATTTACACCGCGGCAAATAGATAGCTACTTGCGGGCCCTGGCTCTCTGTTATTTTATTCGTGCTAGCCGGTGCCGGCGGAAGAATCAAACAGGGGAACCGTGGGACTCGCTTCCAACCCGCGCGCGCGCGCGCACACACACGAGCCACGGGGCTAGGAGTCTTATGGGCAAGCAGCGCCGCGCGCGGCTGTACTTAATGGCAATTTACATGAACGTCCCACGGGGCCCCCTCGCCAGAGTGGCAGAACAAATAAATACGCGGCTAGGAACGATTTGATACACGCTGATCGCGAGTGATCCACGGCCCCGTATCTGCATAACTCGGCGTATTGTGAACGCGCGTTCAAGCTTGCTCGGCCGTGCAACACGCTGATGTATACGCCTCACGCGGCCCAGTGTATGCATCAAACCCGACCACGTTATATGTGTACATACACGACGGAACCTTCTCGTGTCTCTCGTTTTCTTCCCTACCGTTTTCCAGATAGAATCGATGCTCACCCCTCCCCCCCCCCAACCTCCTTTCGCCCCAGGCCCCGCGCCGCTCGCCAGGAGGCGATGCACTCCCGAGCTGCCTCTAAATTTCGCGAGCACGCCGCCTTGCGTGCTTCCTAACTGGCGCATCGGGCGCATGCATTGCATGCGCACGTCCGACCGGGAGGAATTATGCCCATCCAGGATCGTTCAACGCCAGTTTCGAAAGTTTTTAGGCTGAAGCATGGTTGAGGGGGGATAGGCGATCGATCGTGATTCGTGACTCGTGTAGATCAAGGATATTGAATATTAGGGTATTCAATGTGGTATTCACTGTGGAGTCGAAACTTGAACAGCGTTTCCCAAGAAGACAGATTAAAAACAGTTATTTCTGAATATAATTCTAGTTTAATAATATTAGAGAAAAGCACAAAAAATCCCAGCGCCTCGAGAAAACACTTTGGGGTCGCGACCCGCCCGTTGGGAATCACTGTGTTGGAAGGATTCGAGGTTTTGTAGCTGATTCAAGTAGATGCGAGGACGCCAGGATTGGGTAAGACGCGTGATTTGGGTCTGGTGTAATAGGAGAGGATTGCGCAGGATTCACGGAATCGCGGAGAGTTCCAGCGAATAACTGAGATTGTCGGGTTTACAAACGATGAGAGCTTCTTTCATCGTGTGTGGATAATATCTGGCCGATGCTTATTTCGATCAAGCAGACGGGGGGATCGTGAGAGGATGGACCCTAGCGTGAGAGGCTGACCTTACGATTGCGCGCGGATTCAGCGATGGCCCAAGGGCCTTGACACAACGACGCCGCGTCTTGATCACCCTCGCTGGGATCTCCTAGAGCATTACGCTCATGCCAGCCCCTCGTCTTAATTTCTCCTCCCGGCGACACTTCTTTCACGCGACCGTGGCTCCTCCACCGATCACTGTAATCACCTTGCCGTCACACTTCTGGCAGGCGGGCCGCGACAAAGAGAATCCAGCGGATAGAGACGGGCGATAGGCTTCGGGGGTGGAAGAAATCGAACCGAAAGCAATCCCCGGGGGTGGACGCGGAGGAAATGTCGATCGAGTGGGGCTCGACGAAAGCCAGGGGACACGGAGGGAGAAATATATTGGAGTCTTGTTACCAGGGTCGCGACGATTCCAATCGTCATTCGGTGACCACAGAAGTACCTACAATATCTTATATATCGATGGCTTAGAAGGGAAGATCCCGAACCCGGAAATTCAAAAAATTCTAAAACTTTGTGAATATGTAGGGGATTTCCTCCTGATTAGGGTAAGTGACCCAATTACGGTCTCCCTATTACGGTGGGCTAACTATATTTTTATGAATTAAAAACACTGTATTTATACAACACCTGAAATAATTTTTTTTCACAAAGTTCGACGCTGATTTTATTCGGGAGAGTTAAAACATTTTTACTTTAAACTCTTATATTTATTAGATTTCGTATTTTCATACTGATCCTGATAATTTTGTCGTGATTCTTGAAACAGCTAAGTGAAAGTGCTAAGAAGTCGCATCTGTATATAAGTAAAGATAAATGTATACTTTTATGGAATGAAGTTGCGATTTTCTTTTTAGAAAGATGTCGTCAGTTTAAAATGGTTTTATCCAATTAATAGTTACTGCAATTTATAATGTAAGTATATACAATCAGTGATTACATAGGTTCTTAATTTATAAAAAATACCAAAATTGTATTTACTTTTATTTGTTTATTTCGGAAAAATGAGCAAACAACCAAAAGTGCGACGTCTAACCTACAAAACGGAATCATGGGGTCTCGAATCCGTAACTGGGGCTCCATACGGGGTCTTGAATCCGTAATTGGGGCTCCATACGGGGACATATTTTCCATAATTGGGGCTCCGTAATATATGCACTCCAGTTTTGAAGGCTCCGTAATAGGTGCAAAATCTGTTTTCTTTTCGGTTGATCGGTATTCCACTAATTTTTAATTATTCCATACAAAATTATTTTTAGTGGGTTCCGGACCCATTAAACTTACTAGAGGGCACGAAACAAAAATTTATCCCTAATTTGTCATTATTTCTAAAGAACAAAAGGCCCGGAGTGCCACTAATCTGTCCGTAATTGGGTCACTTACCCTATAACGCAATTTTTCTTTCCTGCCCAAATTCACTCTAAGGTGGTGTAATTGACCCCTGAAAATCCAGTTATTTTCCGATTATGTGTTATAACTCGTGAACTGTAAAATAATTTTTATTTTAATTTTAAAAAAGTAACTTTCGTCTTGAAACTTTTTTTCTATCTCTTACAGTTCGCGAGATATAACACAAAGTCGGAAAACAGCCGAATTTTCAAGGGTTAATTTCATCCCTTTTTAGTGAATTTGGGCAGCAAACAAAAATTGCATTGTAGTCAGGAGAAAATCCCCTATATATTCACAAAGTTTCAGAATTTTTTGAATTTCCGGGGTCGGGACCTTTCCTTATTAGTGCAGAAATATTGTACGTCAATGTTTTAGCGTTTTCGAGATCTACAGATTTAAACAAGCAATGGTAAGTAAGATTCAGGGACATTCAGTGAAGAAAAATATTATTTTTGACAAATTTATGAAGTAGATATAAATGTGATTTTCACACAGCAAAAGAAACAATCAATACAGGGGTGTCCGGAGACTTTGGGATGATGGTAAAGAAAAATATACCCCTCTTGTTTTTTTCTAAACCGTTTTATAGTGCCAATTTAATGAAAAATTTAAAACCGAAATTTATAAATATTGCCTTTTTTAATATAAACTTAACCCTCGGTTGTCATAATGGGTAAAATTGACCTGCGTTTTTTTAAGCAAAAAACCTTTTTGTCGAAACTCTTATTGCTTCAAACTTTTTTTTATGCATGATGACACTTTAAACGCCAACTTTCAACGATGGGCATATATTCTACAATGTTCAAACATTATCTCAGATTTTTTAGACTTAATTTAACAAATAGTTTTTAAATAACTGATTGAAAATTGACAGGGTCAAACTGACCCAGTGTGACAACGACGTTCGAAAAAGTAGGTGTAACAACCGAGGGTTAATAAAGTTCAGTTTCAAGAAATAAGCGATTTTTTCTCAAAAGCCAGAGGGGACAACTGCCCTTTTTGCCCCCCCCCCCCCTGCGGATCCCCATGAGCCAATAACTATTTCTTACATATAACAACTTAAATTTCACAAAAGGTGGACGTACAATATTTATTGCTTACACATACATATGGAGAAACTCTATCCCCGGCGAGTTTCTACCAGCCCCCTTCATCCTCAACATCCGAAGAAACATTCAAGCATATTCCAAACGAACCATCCGTCAGGCTTCGATCAGACCCCCATCTCTCGCCGCAGAGAGCACAGGTGAAAGCCGGAGGATGCCTTAATCAGCAGTGCCGAGGGAACTATCGACAACAACGAAGGCTACCGGTTAACAGATTCTTTTCTCCCCCTCCCCGCGGAAATGCACGATCTAATTGCAGCGTGCGCGGCCGGGCCCGTCGTTAATCCGGGCCGGGGAATTAACCGTGCGTAGAGGCGCAGGCGTGTATCCAAAGGAGGGGGGGGGGGGGGCCCCGATCGTTGTTCTTTCCGGCACTACGTATGAATTATCTGCGGTCTAACGAGGGCCCCTTCTTATCTGGGCTGAGGTATTAACTTGTCCCGGCATTAGCATCTGGAATTCCCATTCGAGCGATCCACGTGCCACCGGGGAGCCTCGAAACAAGTATCTATCAGCATAATGCATGCGGCCGCTAGTAACCGAAGCGTGCGGCGTATCGATATATATCTCCGGACGGAATGCGCCAATTCCGGCGAGTGGTGAAGCGGAGCGGATCGCCTTCGCGAGATCTCCCGCGAGCGCAATCGGCGGGATATCGCAGGAGGCTCATAAACCACTTTCCAAGTCGTGCAACGGGGTGCCGCTCATTGTTGCTAGCGATAACGTTGGAGGGAAGGAGGGAGGGAGGGAGGGGGGGGAGGGCACCGTCTTTCCAGGTGTCCGAAGCCGCGGCTCGCGCGCCGTCCGTATGCTAATGCCGCATACCGCGCGATATTTATGGGCGAATCAGACGTTTCTCCGTCCCCGTCGCTTGTTTCCGGAAGCGCCGCTAGATTGCACGGGCGTGAAAGTACAAGTGCGTTTGTCGCCGTGTTTCATTGTCGCGCACGGTGCGGGACAGACACGCGCGGAACGCGGTGCCGGTGTCGCAACCGTCCATTACCAACCACGGTGCTCGGGCTTTTCAACCAGATAACACCGATAATTGATCGCACCGATATCGAAATAACAACCTTGATCGCGAGCGATCGACGAAGGAGGAAAAGGAGCACGGTGACACGCCCGGTAATCGGTTAATTCCCATCGATTCGGTTCGATTGGTTCTGCAACGTTGTCGAGTGGAATTACGTACCGCTGTTATCCCCGGAGTAACAATAAATTACAGAGATCGCTGATCAGACGGCCTTAGCAACATCTCGCGCAGTTCGTTTAAAAATGGTGACAGGCTGCGCGCGGCCTATCGCGTCAAAACTGGAGCGTGAACTCGATCGGTCGGCGGATATCCTAATTAGCAACGCGATTTATCCGCGGTGCCGCGTCTCTATAAATCAGTCGGCAATCTTTCCGCGGCTTATCAATGAATAATGCCTGTCGGCGGCTGACCTTTAGCGGACCGCGCTCCTTAATGCGTCGCTTCAAAGTCGGATTATCAACGGGCCACCTAAACCCTCGATAGGCGTGCACCGTTTGGTGAAACTTATGCGTGGAAACGCGCCGGTTGTCGCGCGCATTAATTCAGCGCAGCGCAAGCTTAATCAATTGGCCCGGAATGCAGGCTCGCGGGCTGATTTATCGCCGTCGATCCTGTCCACCGTATGGATTTCGTCGAAGTGGCGAGGGAAAAGGGGGGAGGTTGGGGATAGCGTTTCTAGGGAGCACAGGCGTCAACGTCCCTTTCGCTGCTCCCCACGGCTGGGGAGGGTTGGAGCGGGCCGGCAGCCGCGGATACGTGGGCTACAATTGCCTGGCACTCGTGCGGCTTCGACAGGACAGGTTCACGCAACTTCGTCCTGGCCGAGTAACGGAGATGCTTATCGAACGGGTATCGGAACGCGTGTTACGACTGGGACTGATCGAACGCGCCCGGACGCTGACAATGTTAACGTTTCTATGATTAAACGGCCTTTGCGGAGGCTGGCAGAAACTTATGAAGTTACGAGATAGGAAAGAAGTTCGCCTTGCTGTGGGAGAGTCGGCGCGCCGACGCCGGCTGCCAGTTGATAGAGCTGTCCGAATGCTGGAGGAAAAATCTGTCTGGCTTGGTTCACTGCTCTAACCACTCGATTTTAAGTAATGAACTGGGCTTTCTTACAGTCGCCCCGGCGACTGGGCGATTTGTTCGAGTTGCTCGAGCGAATCACTCTCCTTCCAACTGCTCTTTATCTTGGGATATTCTTCTGTCTATTTACATACATTTTTTAAGGTCTCTGTACTCTAAGAATATTCTTTTCAAGGGGTTACGCAACCTTAGCTAGTCGGAAAATAAGGTCATTTTTATAATTTTGTTTTCACACGAAGAAACGTCATATGGTAGATGTCCCCATTACTGTCACTTTATTCATTTTGCTTAATAAAAATGTAACGTATAAAGAATAGTGTACAACAATAATATTATTATTAAATTGGGACTGTTCTTATTATTATTAATATTATTGTTGTACACTATTCTTTATACGTTACATTTTTATTAAGCAAAATAAATAAAGTGGCAGTAATAGGGACATCTACCTTATTTAAAAATTAAGATACACTTCGTTGTGTATAAATTAAGCTGTATTCTCTTTAAGAGTGAATCTGATATTTTCAGAAATGGTGCCATAGCAACTCATAGCATTTGCTGTACCGAAAATATCGTAGAGATTAGTGGACGGGTTTGAATAAAATTTTGCCCGATTATTCTTAAGACTATAATCTAGCACTTGTCGAGACGATCTTGTGATTAGTGTCTTGTTTTGTTTTTTACTAACAAGAGAAGATGAAAACTTGCTTGACTTTGAGTAACTGTCATCTTTCATCTGTCATCTAAATAAATTTTTTGCAAATCGGTCCTCTGTTCGATGAACGAATTTGACAGTGAATTGTTCTATTCAGAAGCGGACCAGTTAATTTTCCCCCGACTGTAGTTGCAGCACAGAAAAATCGTGGTCGCATCGATTCCCGTTAGTAGTTCAATGAATCGTCGCCGGTTAAATATTAGGCCCGCAGCAACGTCGGAGATACCTTCGCGAGATAAATCGCGCGACGCGGAACGACAAGTGGCGCGCGCGTTTCTATAAAGCACGATTTCTATAACGAGCAGCCCGGGACACGCAGATCGGGGATCTCTCGTTTTATTATCGGCGAAGAAGGCCGTAGTTAGCATTGCCGCGTAATGCGTGTCTTTCAGGAAGCTACTGATCGGGCTGGATAACTGTCGAGGCATGCGACTTACCGCCACGTTTATGGACCCTCGGGAGCTCGTGGCGCGTTCTTGACGAACGGAACGATGGAACAGGGTAAATAGAGAGATCGGATAAGCCGCACTATTCGCGGGGCGAACGACAGAGCAATTATGTTTGCCTGGCGCGAAACTTCCTTTTACTTTGCAACTTACCTCTGCACGGAGGGCGAATCGGCCATTGCTTGTGCAAGGAGAGGGATGATACTTTGTGAAAGAATAAATCAACGAATATCATGCAATAACGTTCCTGCAAAGAATCCAAGAATACCAGACTACGAACGTGTTTGTAAGATAATGCGCGCCATCACGTCGACGCGAGAAGCTTGGAAAGAATAGAGCAGCGTCGTTCAAATGCAGAAACGGAGTCTGGGGTCTTCGACGCTCTGTAACCCTGGAATCTCTCGCCTAGACAATCGAGGCTCTCCAGATAAGCGTTTGATAGGCATGGAGATTTGTTTGGCTGCACGGTTGGCGGCCGTCCAAACGAGCCCCCTCTTCTTTCCCGGGGAACGGAAACACGACCGCCGAGAGGGGAACGAAAGTCTCGGGAGAGAGGAGGCGGGAGACAGAAAGGGGGTCGTAATTTCGTAAAACTGCCTCGTAAAAATAAGGTCACACGAGGCATGGATAATATTAAGCTCTGCTCCTACGCCGGTGAGCGTGGATATGCGCATGCATTAGCATAAGCCTGGTATGCGAGATAGCCGCGCGTAGGCGTGTATAGATACGAGCGAACGCGGTGTAAAAAAGTGGAAAGAGGGTAAAAAGAATGCCGTGGAAAAGGGGTGTGGGGACGGCGAGGAATGCGACAGCGTAGAGGAAAGAAAAAATTGCGCCGCGAAGAGCGAAAGCGAGCGTCGGGCTCGCTGTTGGACGAGATACGCGGCAGTTCCCGGCGACGGAGACGCGGGTATGGGGAGTTTAGGAAGTTGGGTATGCAAATGAAGTAACAGAAGACTCGGACGGGACAGTGAGGGAGTCCCTTAGGAACTTGGAAGGAAGATGGAGAATTGAATTACCACAGGAGTCGAATTTCTTTTCGAACTCTTTGTGACACGACGAAGCTGGGATCAAAGTCTTTCGAACTTTCTTGGGGTTGATCGGAGTTTGATTAACTGAAGAATGGTTCAAAGGTTGCAGAATCACAATTTTAGCTTCCGATACCACTGTGTTAACAGATAAACCGTGGCGGTTCTGTTGTTAACAGATAAACCGCCGCATCGGGAATCAATTTCCGCTGTTCAGGTGGCGGCGATCGGTAATAAACGACGGCTGCCTGCGATCGCAAGCGAGTGTAAGCGCGTGCAAGCGTGAGACGCGCGTCGTACGCTGGCGCAAGCTCGGTTATCCGCGGCGCGGGTAAACTGGTACCGATAAAGAGAGAACCGTAGCCGCGTAAAGATAAGGCGCAGCAGATAAGCAAACTCCGCGATTTAAACACTCCCGACTGCCGTTGGCACGGATCCCTTCTCGGGGACGGGAACTTAACGCCACGCCTCATTTACATTCCCATCGGTGCCCCTTTAATGACCCGCGATAAAGCCGCGTTGCTCAATGGCTCCCCTCTTCCCGCTTACTTTTTTTTTTTTCGGAAGGGTCGGCCGCGAGATATCGGGACCGCTCGATTGCTTCGCGTTCGGTTCGAACTCTGTGAAATATACCTCTCGGGGTGATAAACCATAAACAAATAGCGATCAAAAGGGAAAATTACTTCTCCGGTGAAAACACGTTGCTGTCGTAAAACAACATCTCAAAGTCGTATACTTGCAATTTCACGGGGTCCTCCCGCTCGCGTCCCGTCGCACCGAGCATTTCCAGCGGATATGCAGGATCCGAAATGCCCCCGTAAGCGCGAGAAAATTTATACGAAAGATCAACGGGGACAATCGATGGCCGTCGTAGCGGAGTGGCTCATTACATGCTCGAGTAGCTCGGCGCGCGACGCGCGATCAATTTCAGGCTCACGTTGGCCGCGGAGCGGAATGACGTTTCTTATTAGGAGAGGGGCCCCGGGATCGTTGGTAATATTCGACGCGGGAACGCGGTAACGAACGAGGTCGCGAACAATGTACGAATAATTTTCTAAAGCTGCCTTTAGAAAGAAGTATCCCGCGAGAACAAGGTATCATTAATTATATGCCCGTGTCCCGGGCATGTTGGAATGCATATACATTAGCATAAGGCCCGATATACGGGAGATAGTCGCGTGTAGGTGTATACAAGCGTCTACGGCACGAAGCCAGCCGTGGAAGTGGAGGGATATAAAAAGGCTAAGAAACGAGGGAAACGGGGGAAGGGAATAAGAGGGGTTGCGGCGGAAGAAGGAGAGGGAGGAAAAGTGGGCATATAAGGAAAGCGGTCCCAAGATACCGCGGGTGCTCTATAATCCGAGGCAGATAAACGATGCAGAAACCGCGGGGCTATCGTTACGTTTTCTTTTACGCTCGCGACACGCGGCGAATCGCGGGGATGCATAGGCGCGCGCAGGACGCGCGATGGCACCCCGCTGCGTGTCCGTGCGCGTTTATCAGCGGTGCCGGGCGGAATCGCGCTGATAAAGCGGGTATCTCAGCCAGGCAACAGCGGGGGATAGCGGCGCAGAATCCGATGACTTGGCGACTTAAGGGTTACCGTTACGATTGGCTCCAGTTTCATTGCACGCGGAAAGCCAGTGCCGTATTTTACGCGCGTTTTGATAACTGTTCGCGCGCCAGCCGCGGTTTACAGCCGGCGCGGACGGTGGTTTTATGGGACCGGTTGATTTCGGAGCCGCGACAACGCGATTACCATGGGATTACGTCGATCGTAAGCGATGGTGGGCGGTGGGTTAACTGCCACCACTGGGGGGGACGTGGAGCTGAAAATGGTTGTACAGGTGATTCTGGGTAAAACCATACCGGGGGGATTCGTGAATTATCTCGCGAGGAATGAAAACGTTTCATGCAGGTAGCAAGGTAAACGCGTAGACGAGTGAGGCTTCTACCTCCGTCGTAGTCGACGATACCAAGCTGGCTAGTGAAACGTGATTCACGGCGAGATGGGGGAAAATAGGGGCAGGTGATACCGCGTCGCGCCGCGTTATTAATTGCGCCGTTACGCCAATGCGCTTTGGAACTTGGGCGCATTAGCATACGCTCGGTATGCGGGGTGGTGGTGCGTGGGTGTGCATGGGACACGGGGAACAGACGCGAGGCAGAAGAAATGGAAAAGTTGGTGAGGAACGGTGAAAGGGAGAGGGGCATAGAGAGAGAGTGATAGAGGGAGGGAAAAAAAGGGGAAACGTTGCGGAGGAAACAATGACGAATGCGCGCGTGAAAAAAGAACGCGCGACACCGTCGATCGGCGTTGTATCGTTTCGTGTTCCTATTATGTGGCAGGGAGCTGGTTTCAGCCGCGTTTCAGTTGCGCGAGGTGGCAACGACGACAGCCGACAATACTTAGCGGCGCGTAGAAGCACGTAAGAGCAGAGAAACGCGTGGTAAGCCCGCACGGAACTCGGAATGCTTCTATAAGGAACGCGGTAAAGCAGCGGCGATAAAGCGAGAACCGTGGTTGCGTAAAGATAAAGCAGCCGATACGCTGGCTTCTCGATTTAAACGTAGCGGCGTGCTGGACGCGAGCATTCGTCCGCGCGAGAACTTAACGCCATGTCCAATTTGCATTATCGCCGGCTTCCCTTAACGATTCGAGATACAACCAAGTGGCATAACAATTCCGTTTATTGCGCGTCCGTTTGTGTCCGCGCGCGCGGCGGAATATTGTCGGCCGACACACGATGCGCCTCGAGTTTCATCGGGGTCTCCACCCTTTTACTGTTGTAAGCGTTCTACGTGTGGGTTTCGTGCTCTTCTTCGCTGGAAGATCAACGTGTATAGGCTAGGCCGGGGAATATTTGTCGAATTTTTCGGTATTCGAATATTCGAATACTTCAGTCGCTTAATTATTTGACGAATATAATTCGAATATCCGAGTATTCGAATACTGCTATATTCGAATAGTATTCGAATATCCAAATATTTGAATACTGCTATATTTGAATACTATTCGAATACTGCTATATTTGAATACTATTCGAATACTGCTATATTTGAATACTATTCGAATACTGCTATATTTGAATACTATTCGAATACTGCTATATTTGAATACTATTCGAATACTGCTATATTTGAATACTATTCGAATACTGCTATATTTGAATACTATTCGAATATCCAAGTATTCGAACACTGCTATATTCGAATAGTATTCGAATAGTATGGTGTGAATTATAAATCAAGTTCTTTAGGTTCATTTGTCAGAGTGAAATCTTGTAAGCTAATTTTGACCCACCTCATACCATACTGGGTATAAGCTGGGACGTCCAATGTCACGCGACAATCACAATTATGACCAAATTCTTGCGTCCCTAAACCTATCTACATTATCGGAGCGTAGGCGAATTGCTGATCTGTGTTGCTTATTCAAAATTGTCAATGGTAAATTTTGCGGGATATTTCCCTCTATGCACCATCCAGAAACCTAAGAGGAAGAACATCCTTTTACTGTTCAAGCACCAAATCTAAGTTTGGTGCTCGTAATCCTGTAAATCGGATCGTCAGCATTGCCAACTCATAGGGGAGAGCGGGGACAAACGTAACGGCGTCATGAAAATTACACGCCTTCACCCGCCTTCCACAAAAGTTTCCAAAACGATTGCGTTACATAGTTATGCGTGTCTAATGTTTCTTTTCTTTCACTGAGTGACGCTGAGCAATGCGACGTGTCGTATGCCGTGGGCAAGCTGATTTCGTTATTTCGATCATTCAGATAAGTGTCTCCTCTGTTGGTTTCTTGATAATATTCATAGTTAAACTATAGACATTGATCCAATTATTTGTTAGAGCGTTCTTAGATAATGTCTTTATAAGTTCCTGTATTTCATTTCAATAAGTTTTGTATCGTTTGTTCGTTATGACAGTTCTATGCTGAAAAATATGGCTGGGGACAAAAGTAACACGTCACTAAGGGGCGTAGTTGAATCCAATATTAACAATAGTTTTTGTAAAAAAATCATAAATATTAGTTCAATTTGGGGCCATTACACGAGATTCCATATTAAATCAAATGCACAGTATCAAACAAATGTTTGAAACTGGTTATACTTTTTTATCGTTACCTACTTAAAATATGTTTATTTAAATAGTTGTTGTTATCGTTTCTGATAATAAAAAATCCTATTTTGCTTTGGAAGAAGTGGTTTTACATAATTCTCTGCAGGACAAAAGTAACATTGACAGTCACTGCAGAAAATTGCCATAACTCTTTGACTAATTATCATGGAAGGCTGAATTTGTGGTCAAATGATAGACCAAGAAACACACTATCTTAAGGCATAATTTTCATTTTTATATCTGTAAGAGATAATTGGCAACTAGGCCAAATGAAAAAAGTGTTACGTTTGTCCCCGCTCTCCCCTACTCAGATTACATCAATTTTTTTGGTGGGTCTTTGTAAACTTTCAAGTGCAATCTACGCAAAATTGTCACTGATTAAGTTAGGTCCATTACTAAGTCTTTTGTTTCTTTTTCTCTATCTTCTTTACGACTTGATTTGTTTTTGTTTCTTTTTTGTCTTGTTTTCTCTTGTACGTATAAATAAATAAATAAATACTATTCGAATAATAACATTCGAATACTCAAATATTCGAAGTTCATTCGTAGTATTCGAATACTTGTAAAATATTCGAATATTAAATTATTCGAATAGTCTCAGCCCTAGTACAGGCATATTTAGGATGCTTGAGAGTCCGGTGGTGCAGTGGGGAATCGTAGGATTTGGTAATTATTTAAATCGAGCACTCACCGAGACAGGTGATAGCGTGATCGGCTGGCGGTCGTAGGACATTTCGAGCCCAGGCTGCCCTCAAGACCTCGAGGGCACAGGGTGGTCCGCCTACCATCAGCACGCCAGGTGACACGTGACCCTTGTACCTGAGTTGTCGGGTTGCGTCCACCAAGGCTGCGTTCCACCAGCATTTGGAGTTCGCCTCCAAGAAGCTCTGAAACAGACAAATCCATTCACCGATTACTTCTTTCATCCTGGGAAGACATCTTTAGATGCTAACACCGAGTTAGCTCGAAGGTGGTTTCCACGATTCTTCGAGTGCTCACAAAATGTCCGGTGAAAGTAACTAGGGGTGGAAACGGTGGTGCATTAGGATGCCGAGAGCCGTGAGTCTAGAAACGATTCTCTACAGTTTTTGGTAGCGGGGCATTAAGTGCCAAGGATGCTCCAGAGCGAGCAGACGCTTCAAGCCTTACTAACGAGTGGTGAAAAATACATTTGGCACCTTGCACCCTTGAGGGCATTGCTCCGAGAGTGGCGCACCACCCGAGTACCTGACTACATTTCTTGCCGCCTCTATGGTACCTGAATACTTCAGTCGCAGTGTCTCACAATGCCATTTTATAGTTCGGCGCACTCTAAACTTTGAACGAACACCTCGCATTCGTGAGAATCATTGTCACCTAGATTTCTAAGTATCATTCTTAAATCTTTCATCTCCATTCCACTTCCTATATCGCCCTAAATCTCCTCCACCATATTTCTAATATCGTAACATATGGACGGAAATAGTAAGTTGCAGAAATTCACAGACACGAGGTCGTAACCAGTGATACATCTCCCATTAATAGGACGACGGTCGTACGGAAGATAGAATCTTGGGGACTCGTCGCCTAAAATACGGCTGTGCCGGTAAGTGTTTACTGGCGCGGGGTTGCTCGTCGCTCACCCTTCTCGTAACTCGAACAGAAACTGTGCCACCCTCGTAGTTTCCCCCGGTCCCCACGTAGTTACGGCTCGTATATATAGGCGTAAGCCATGATGGGGGGTCGAATAAGCCAGACAGTGCTCATAAACGAATGGCCCCGCAGGATTTTCACCGACTATTGCCCTTCCCCACCATTTTCCCCCCCTATTCTTCGGCCCCGCCAGCGTCGATCTCTCTTTCCAGCCCCCCCATCGTACCATCCTCTTCACGGTAAACCGTGAAATTAGAGGGAAGTGTCCGAATTCGATCGGTCGGTACGAGTTGTCGTGATTCATTGCGCCCTTCGCGCAGACCGAACAGTGCATTATGCTTTTGTCCGTTTCATGATGCTCGCCTCTGCCAGAGAGATAAGAGGAGTCACGCGCGACCGTAAATCATGCAATTCCCAGCTGCGGACGCTTCATCGGAATCGAGAATTAATCGTCCCCCGGCCTGCACAATGCGTGTAATGCTCACGTAATACGGTAGAAAGTTTGATCTTTTCTTATGCAACGTATTATAGGAAAGAGATAAAGGACTGGGTTCAGCAATGCCGCGGAAAATTGCACGGTGTTTTTGTAACGGGGAATCAAGATAGCTCCTCCTCGCTCCGCGAAAATGGTACACATATTCGGCACTGAACGTGTCGTAAAGATACGTTTGCCCCGATAAGAGATAATTGAAACGTTTTTGTCATAATCTATCTCGCGCACTTTCTTCCTGAACGCTAATTCACCTGTCGATGATGTAAGGCTTGTAAGTCCTCGATCGTTTTGCACGTACAGCTGCTTCGTATCTCGTTTCAATTTTTATTTCAGCTAACTCGATTACAGTACGGCTGGCCGTTTGTTTCTATCAACATGTCGTAACTACGGCCGTGCATTTTCATTTTTACACTCTTTCCGGCTGGGTTAGGAAGCTTTTTGCCACGTGTGGTGTTATCGATCTCACGACCAATTTGGTATAGAGAGGCACACGCCGTTTTTTCCTTCCCTCTTCAGCTGTTTTCGCGTTGAACGCAGGCTGGCCTGAAGGACCCTCGGCGGGGGCCCGGCTCGCTGCACCTGACAGGACATTTCTCACCTCCTGCCACGATTGAAAACGCTCTGTGTACAGCCTCCTGTAAGAGGCGTTACAAATATTTCCACAGCGTATCGACCGTAATGGCACTTGAGCTCGCACGCGGCACTTTTCCAATAATGGAACCGAATTCGAGGGGAGTGCTGTCACGTGTCAGGGGTAAAGTGCTTCATAGAGAATATAATCCTTGTAAATACACTTTCTGATAATGTATTTCTCACTCTTTCGTATTGTGAATACGATTCCGCATTTTTACCATTGAGGAAGTGAACATGAGTTCATTTCTCTACCTAAGCCGACGTGTGCTGCACGAAAATTCTACTTTCCTTTCCAAGGAATTATCCTAAAATTCTTATAAATTCAAATATAGTGCTGGACACTATTTTTTGTCGATCGGTCACGTGAAAAGTTTAACGAAATTCCTGTAAAGTAAATAGTGTATCAATGATCAATTATTAGTTAGAAGAAGATGGCGTATTGTTTCAAATTTAAGAACCAGTGAGCAAGTGACTATTCAAAGTGACAAACTTTATCGGCAAAAAATATGTCGCAATAAATTAGCCCCCGTTATAAGTTTTCTAAAGCTGTATGTAAATTTCGTGTATTAAAATTGCTTTCTCCGTCTCATTAACTTCTTACATGATTTTTATGAAGAGTGTATATGCCTTTTCTTTGGCGTTTATGTTTCAATTAGTGTATACATAGTGTTCCTTCTACAGCCGCAGATTTTCTCACAAAAAAAAAGAAGTAGATTGGCTGACGCGATATTAGACGCATTGCGCTTTGAGAAAACTATTTTAAAACAAAAAAGTAATGTTTCGCCATGCTCACATTTTATATTAAATCAAAGAAATAAATTTATCAATTATATTTAATATCTGTTTTTTTTTCGTTTACACAAGGTTTGTCTAAGTTGGACACGAATAAAAACATAGATAAATATTATCAACATTATTCCAAAAATATAAATATCGCAAAATTTTTTTAATTTCTTGAGAATTCTCGAGAAATATAATTTGATTTCTCATCAGATAACATTCAAATTTAGCCGCTGAAGTGTTCCTGGCAGAGCTCGTCTAATTTAGAGCTCCCCGACATTCAGACTATCACGCTAGAAGCGAAATCAATAACAGACATTCAATTTTTATTTTCCAATCTTCCGCTTGGCAAGGTACCGACTAGGTCGTTTCCCGTATTCATCGCTGAAACGGGAAATATTCTCGGCTGAAGGGCCTCCCAGCTCGAGGCTTATGGACTACAAACACGTAGATGGGGCAAGCAGTTATCCTTTATACCATCCCCGCCGGATGTTAAAATATATTTCAGATCCGCCTGGGTCCAGCGACCGTCTCGATTCGAAACGCACAGTATGATCCCGAATCGAAGGGAATTCCGCGCTGCTCGAGTGCACAGGCACAAAACCGGCGCCGTTGCTCCAGTTCGATCGGAGATATAATTCTCGCCGTGGCGGTGGGGCTCCGCAGCTCGCGAATAAAACCCAGCGGTTGCGCGGCTGATTTTCAATCGGTGAAACTCAAAGACGCGTGCTCGTTCCATCGTTACGTGCCATCGAAGAATTCTTATCTACGATTTACCCGGCTCCGGTAACAGATCCCCCGTCTCGATACGACTCGCTTCTGCGCCCCGATCCGATCGCGGGAAATAGAGAAAAGCGTCTCGGGCCGATGCCCGACGCGCGGACTTCCTCCGCGGCGCTGCTGCGTTGCGAAACGCGCGAAAGGGCAGAGCATTTCACCTTTCCTCGTAAGACGTTACTTAACGCGATGATTTAACGGATTTATCCGTGTCAAGGCGCCTTCAAGGATGAATAAGGATCTCGAAACTCCCCGGCCGCAACGGATGCAACCTCGACCGCCGCGAGGGAAGCTGTCAGGATCGCTAAAGCCTGGTTCTCGATAGGTGAAACCCTCCCGGATTGCGTAAAGCTTCCTTTTCACGAGCTGACGTCTGAAGCGGGTGGCTGCGCGATAAACAGCGCCAGATCGCGCCGCATCGATTTCGCGACATCCTTCCGTTCCCCCTTCATCCGTTTCCACCACCGTGGAAAGACCCATCCTTCGGTCGGGCGAAAGCTCGTTTTTCTTGCTCCGTTGCGTGCGCCCGACGAAAGCGATTTAGTGGCTAAGTGCAATCTTTCTTGCGCCACGTTGTCGCGGGCTGGAAGTCAATACTCGGCTGTGGTTAACGGGACACTGACTACAGCAACACTTTCTGTTGCGTCGCTATTTTTAAGGGGACTGGGCGTAAAAACTGTGGAACGTAATGAAATCGAAATCGGCTCGGCTTTGTGCTCGGTTAATCGAAAGAGAGATGTGTAAAAGCGTACGGAATCGATTCAAGGTGGTTGAAACTATTCTAACTGGTTTTCTGGGTGAAATAAGAACCGATGTTTACTCTTTGCTGTGCATGGAGGCGATACCTTGAAATCGCTAACCTAAACTGTTTTCACTGAAGTTTTTAATGTGAAGTACCGTGAAGTGGGGGAACATTGGCAGACAGGGACAACATTGGCATACACCGAAATTACGTTGTTTTACGTCAGATTAGTAAAACTTAACCTGTTAATGCTATTTATATGATGTGCCTACGTTACGAATTGATTTTAGGTAAGATGTAAAAAATAAAATAAAATAAACAAATTTAAGTTTACTCACCTCAGATTAGTAAAACTTAACCCGTTAATGTTATCTACGTGATGTGCCAACGTTACCCCGGTACACTAACGTTTTTAACATGTATTAAAGAAGAAAATGACAAAAATTTTATGCATTTTAACAGTTGTAGTACAAGCACGAAACATGCAATGTTATGATAGGATACTTAAAGCAACTGTAAACATTTTAATTTTTACATTATATAACAAAATGTATCAAAAACCTGCCAATGTTCCCCCATTTTACGGTAACTGTTACAATGTAGGTAGATACATGGGTGGAAGAATTTGACGCTAGTTATTCTATTCAAAAATCCTTACTCAGGGCATCTTCATACTTACCCTTCACCTAGCTCATTGTGAGATCCACCCTCAGTGGCGCACTCAGGATTTAATCTCAGGGAGAACCGAGTCGAAAGGATAAAAATATTTTTAACGCAATTCAATAAAATTCATGAGGTGATTACAAAAATTTATTTAAATAATAAAATCCAGGATTCTTATTTTTACAAAGCCCCGTCTTTGGGGGGTTCTAAGACCCCTTCGCCTGTGGGTGCGCCACAGTTAGGGTTGCCACCTTTTTAATCTTATTTAAATTTAATTTTAATCTTATTTTAACCTTACATTTTAATCTTATTAGTTTTTATTCCTTCCAAACATATTTTCTATTGCTTTCAGCATTACAGCGTAAATTTGTACTATTTTGAAATGTCTCAATGGCATCATTGCACTCAATAATCATATTGAAATATATAAATAATTCGTTTTTTATAAGATTGAGAGAGGCCTTGTTTCTTTCATAGCGCCGCTTCACATTCATAACAGAGAAAACTCTCTCAGTACTTAAATGCTGAAGTGGCAGGAACAGATAGAATATAATAATATAGCGTTACGTTTCACATAATATCATTAATCGTGAAATAAAGTATTTTCGCGTACTTTATTGTTAATCAAAAGTATAGAGTACATTTACCTATAACAACGTAAGATACTTTATTTTAAAGTACGGGTGGCAACCCCAGCCACAGTCCACCCTACACACACCCCACAGAATATCTCGCGCTCAATTCCTCCCCCTTCGAATCTACATGTTAACAAAGTCCCCAGCAAGTACCCACTTAAAAATCATCTGTACTCGCATTGATCATCGACAGAGACCCGCGTCGGAAGTACGATCGCCGCATAAATTCGCCTGCATGGCGAAAGAACGCGCCTGGGAGCGGGGCATAAAGAAAGCGGTCGGGGACCGTGTAAACAGTACGTAAACTCGATGGTCGTTCTTCGCGGGCAGCCATTACTTACGATAACACCGGCAGAAAGAGTAGGAGCAAAAGAAAGGGAGAGACATAGAAACGGTCCATGGCGATCGAAACGGCGAGCCGGCACATACCGATGGGGGAGAGAGAAAGAGTGGTTAGGGGGGGGGGGGAGGGGATAGCTATAACGCAATAGCGTTGCTAATCGGCTCGCTGTTCTCGGAGCACGTTACGTTCATATTGCTATATCCTTGTCGGCAATGAACTTGCGGCAATTCACTCTACACGGGGTATACGGTCGTTGCCTGCCCACTAATTATTATGCAATATGCTAGCCATGCTCCCGCGAGCATGCTTACCCTTTTAGAGCCTCTCGAACACGAGAGCCCGTAAGTAACGCGACCAGTCGAACGACCGGGGCAAATGATCGCCGCGGACGTCGCCCTTCCTCTAGAATCCTAGACGATGTCAGCTATCGTAGTCCCCGAGGTCTTTTGGGCGAGCGCCAGAGTCCCCATTCAAGCTGCCCCGTAATAGGAAATCGTGAATAATCGATTGAGCCGCGAGGAGCGCGATTGTCCTCGATAATTGGCGTCCTCGTTGCTAATTCCGATTCTAATCGCCGATAGTCGCTCGAATTGCCAAACAATGACTGAGAAACAAAGCCGGGAAAAAATTATCGAGAGTAACGCGGAGTAGAGCGGAGGGGCCTTACTTTACGTCTGGCCACGCCGAGCCACTTCTCCTTCGAAAAAGGAAAGTCGAGCGTGAATCGAACCGCCGGTCGGGTCGCATTGTCGCCCGATGAACCCGGTCGTCTCGAATTTTAATCATCAGCCCCCGTCGGTGCTTGTGCAGGCACGCGGCTTGCGAACATAAATCACGATAATATAATTTATATGCTAATACTGCGAGTGCAGCGTGTACGCGAGAGCGAAATGCAGGGCGAGGGATCTAACCGGGTGTAACCGCGTGCCGGAGCATTGGCGTCGACCTTTCCGTATCGTTTCATCCGTGGATACGAAGGAAGAACATCGATACTGCATTGTCGACTTCATAATCACTTTACATTCAGAATAATATTGGAATCAGGAAAGCCAGTTCCACTACGGTAAAGTTCGGTGAAACTTTTTAACTTGAAGAAACTGGAAGGCTGCCATCTCGTGGCTCGCGGTGGATCGGGAATCACTTGTAGACAAATTTCGCCGGAGGTTTCGATGGTTAAAGAATGACGTACAGTGGAGAGAATGGACGCCAATGGTTGATGGGGTTGCCGACAACGTCGTTCTATGCGATCGTAAACTTGAAACTGGGGGGCTGGAAGCGAGCTCGAGGGACAGAAGAGGAGCAGCTCGGTGAGTGAAGGAGAGCGGGGGTTAGGGCTCGTTCATTTTTTTCCAATTAAATTGGCAAACAAATAAAGGAGGACGCGCCTGCGAGGTGAATGGGCATCCTGCGGATAAACGAGTTCCCGCGGCCGAGATAAAAGTTCCCCTCCATTCGCGATGCACGCTGTTGATTTACGAAGTCGACGACGAAGGAGACGATGCCAGGCGAAGTAGACAGAGGATCTCGTTTAATATCGTGCCGTGCAACGTGTCGATATGTCCCGAGCATTTAGAGGCACTTCTTGGCGAGTTTATCGAACGAAACGGCAACGGAATAAGCCTCGTGTAGCTTCCCGAGTTCGGTTAGACAGATACACGATCGTCGGATCTATCGATGCCAGCGATACGCTAAGTCGATACAAGCGTGTAATCTTTAAGAGGCAACCGCGGCTCAATGTAATACTTACGATTGCTTAGGCGTCCTTTTTCCCTAATTAATATCTGATTAAACCGAACCAGTCCCCTGCCCGTTTGCTTTTTCCCCTCGTCGTTTTTCGCGACGCGCGTAACGGTTAGATTAGACGCCAGCCTATGGGAGACTCGCGCTGTTTTATATACGCGAGCCTCGTTGAGCATTCTGGAGCAGAAGTTACGAGCATGAACGGCATATTAAGAAGCGCGCGGCGTCGCGCGGTGTATGATTAACGCGCTCGGAAATTGTCTGTTTGATGAAGAGATTTTGCCGGCAATCACGACCGAGACCCTTAATATCGCGGGTAATTTGCGAATATACTAAGAAACTTCTGAAACAATCTACCACCGCGACCCCGTTCCCCAGTTCCCTTAAACACCCGCGGGATCTTCGATCACCCGTCTAAACGCTCGACACGCGTGACAGGAAGTGTTTGTAATGAAACATCGGCTCCGTAGTTTGGTCATAAAGAAGCGAATGTAACAAACTGGTACATCCTTGGCCAGAGTGCGGTTATGTTCGGAGAAGGTCGGCACAGAGCACGGTGTTTTTGCGGCGTTGCTCGTGGCAGAAATCGTGGATGAAGAGTGCTCGCACGATTGCTGCGTCGGCCACATCTTCAAGGTAACGTGATCAACGTATCGTAATAACGGTCATTTAAGGAGAGTTCGCGGCGATACGGCCAGCCGACTAGGAAACGTCGTGGTAAATATCGCTCCGCACTATGTAAGTGCGCGCCAAGGATACGGGGACATCGGAGCGAGGGATTAACTCCTAATTAGGAGTCGCGCATCGCCGCGTAAACGCTCTTCCGCCCATCCGACTGTCCTTTTTATGGTCCGCGACGTGCCGCCGCGGTTATGTAAATGCGATTATAAGGTGAGCAGGCCCGATGCGTCGTCAGGAATCGAATCGTCATCGGTGGATCTGTATGCAGCATCTAACCTAGTCGCGGTAGATGTCTGCGAGGCGACACCGCGGTGCGTAATAACGGGAACTCCACGGGGACGTGGCAATTTGCATTTCTTTGAGCACCGTTGGGGAAGTGTCAAGGCATAGGAGAGGTGGGATGAAAGGGACACTTGTATTTAGGACCACGTATTAAAAAAACTAAATAATCAAGCGAGTTCTAATTGGTTACATTAGAAAGGCTATAATAATACCCGGGCCTATTAAGCTTCTCTCTATATTTACACGTCATGTTTTTCGTTTTCTAAAAAAGTGTGTTTAGTCCCTTTCATAAATTGGCGGTTATTGAAAGGGGCATGGGTGGTTATGAATGGGACAGTGTAAGAAAACCAGGTAATATTAATATCATTTTTTTAATTATTGTTTACGCAGGTACCGAAATCACAGTACAGTAAATACTCGTTAGCAGCCCGACGAACGGGGCTGGCGGCGGGCTCTTAACGCGACTGGACACTATTCCGCGCGGCCACTGGCGCGAGTGAGAAAACCCAATGAGTGAGCGAGAGGAAACGAAAGAGTCGATACGAAGTTGCCGTCGGCTACGAAATGGTGGGGATAGTCGCTGGGCTGCTAACGGATGGTAGAAACGGGCTCCTAACGAGGATTTACTGTAGCTATTTTAATTCGTGATAGGAACTAAGAACTCAATACTTAAGCTTATGTAACTAAATGATCTTGATAGCTATAAATAATGAATTGTCTAATGGCATCCTAACCCAAATTTTAGGTGGCATATTTTCACTGAAACAAGTGACAGGTATGAAAATGACGCCCCCTTCATAAATTTTTGCTACGTCCCTTTCATAAATAAGGCACCAAAATTGAAAATCTAATTCCTACAATTATAATATGACACAAAAAGGATCATACATTATACGATATCGTTCTTAAATAAATACCTGTTTAGATGCAGTAATAGAGAAATCAGTGGCTGGTAACAGCACTTCGCAAGACAGTTCAAGAAAATACTAAAAGTTATACTTTGAACGTCAAAAAAATTCAATCGTGTATTTTATCTTTGAGATAATGACCATGTCCCCTTCAATACGTGTCCCTTTCATCCCACCTCTCCCTTACGCCTGTCTTCCATCGAGCTATTCTACTTGATATTCGTAGGCACTGTCCTTTCAAAGTGAAGAAGCAAGTCGAATAGGAGTTTAGAAAGAGATTATCAGATCGAGGATTTTTCCCCTAATCGTTATCTTATCTTTACATCTAAAACGTCCCTGTTCGAGAGGCGCGGACTGTGAAAGGTGCCCGACGCTGGAGATGCATACGCCCTATTGTGTTCCTCCCCGAGCATGAGGGCATTGTTGCTGAAACTGACAGTACAGCCGGGGAGAGGTTACGGGGTTCAACGGCGTATCAGCCCGAACGGATCCTAAATCGCCCGGGGCAGCGAGCCTTCGTCCCTCTTCGTAATCCACCGTAAGCGACTAAAGGAGTTCCTCGCCTTGAAGAGGGCGTCCCTTATCTTTATGCATATTTCACGGCGTTTTGCGTCGGGCGAATGCTCGCGCGGAAACCAGCAACTCGGCCGCGTGCGCGTTGCATCTTTACGATTTGCGGGCTGGAAACCTTTCCGGAGATGCGGCCTGCACGTGAGCATGCGCCCGTGCTCCAACATGGCCGGCCGCACGCGTGCTTCAGCGGCCGATAGTTGCCCCACCGGTTGCCGGGAATACTATTTCCGAGATCGACTGGGGAAACGGAAGACCCCGTTGCGGCCTAACGAGGTCCATTCTCCAGGAAATTACTGGCCTATCGAGACGCCGGCATCTGTGGCTCCAAGTTGCGAGCGGTCTGAATATTTGCAACGTTTTTGCAACGTATTCGGCACCGTTGAAACGGAATAGAGAGGTGGTGATACAGTGGCGGATTTAACGGGCGGCCGATGAACGGTTGCCGCCTGGGCCCCTACCCAGAAGGCCCCATCAACAAAGAAAGAATTATGATTTTATCCAAACACTATTTTTTTTCTGTACTACTGCACTGAGAGCGGTTTTAGTGAACTGTCTGTTCACTTTCCCGAAGAAATTGGTCCCTCAGAAGGTTTGCCACCTGGGCCTTTTCTTTTCTATGGAAGGGATTCTCGTGTAACAGCCTCCGTAATATATAACTTTTTTGAAAAAAGTATTGATAATATTGCATTAAACTGTTTTGGAATATAAGGAGGAATCTTTAAAGTTGTAAAATTTTTTTCTATGACGATCTTTCTTATTATTTATTAATTACTGGCAACGTACTCCGCGCTTCGCTTCGGGCCTAAGAGATATTAACCCTTAGTATCGTGATTTTTTTATTTTACCCAGAAAAATTCTTATCGGTCCATTTTTGTCCACATTTCATCGTAAAAATAAGAAAAATATTCCTAGCGTAACAATTCTTTGGATAAATGAAAAAATATAGATATAACGCCAGTGTTAGATCATGCATAAAGATAACTATGTATTATAATGTTAAGCTAATACTCGGTTTTGCAATATGTTACATAACTAGTGTTACATACATTATTATGTTGCACATCAAATTTATTCACAAAGGAAATCCGAAATAATTGAAAGAAAAAATAACATTTACATAGTATTTTCAGCGGTCCTGGCGAAATTAAGAGTTGTAGTCAATATTACTAGACAGTGTATTACAGTAGAATTTCTATGGATGTATTTCTGCCCTAAGGACACTTGTTACATATGGTAATAGTAAAGTAACGCTTGAAAGTTCATGAAAAAGACCCCAAATGGCGTACATAATTTTTTCAATTCATGTAACACGGGTGTTACACTATGGTACTAAGGGTTAAGGACTCCATGAAAACACAGTTTACCCCTTTTCACTCCCTTAGGGGTTGATTAGTATAAAATCCTGAAATTGATTTTCAAGGATTTGTGTGGAAAATCTTTGTATGTAAAAACCAAGTAGATATCTAATCAGACCTAAGAAATATTGAGAAGTCCGTGAAAACACATTTCACCCCTTTTCACTCCCTTACGGGTTGATTAGTGTAAAATCTTGAAATTGATTTTTACGAATTCGTGTGGGTACCCTTTGCGAGTAACAATCAAGTTGATATCTAATTGGGCCTAAGAGAAATTAAGGAATCCGAAAAAATACATTTTACCCCTTTTCACCCCCTTGGGGATGGAATTTCCAAAAATCCTTTCTTAGTGGGCGCCTACGCCATGAAAACAATTTACCTTTCAAATATCGCCCTTCTGTCAAGCGTGCACACTCATACACCGAAAACACACGAACTGCCGCTAAACTATATGAAATACACTCATTTGTTGAAACGACTCACACGTCCACCTATTGTAAAATGGTTTTACTAATTCAGAAATCTTCGCGGGCGTGCGCACAACAACTCATCAAAGTTTCATCGCAATTGGATGAATGGTATATGAACGCATACGGGACAAACACACATTCATTTTTATATATATAGATTGTGGAATCGTGTTAACCTCTTCGACGCTGTTGGCGGCACGTGTAGCACCTGTCACAGTCATGTGATTGCAAAAAGAAGAAAATGTTCTGAAAGTTAAATAATTTACGCTGGGCCTGGACGTAAAAATTTAATTTTAATTTTTATTTATTATACTTTTCTTCGTCGATACAAAGAATATGAAAAGGTTGTCTAAGGAAAAAACTTTTTCTCTTAAACGCTTTAACTCCTTCAATTTTTCATTTGTTTTTCTTTAAAGTAGCCCAACTCCTGCGTAAACTATCTAACTTTAAGAAATTTCTATTTTTTTTAACCCTCGGTTGTCACACTGAGTCAAATTGACCCTGCGTTTTTTTAAGCAAAAAACCTTTTTGTGGAAACTCTTATTGCTCCAAATTTTTTTTATGCACGATGACACTTTAAATGTCAACTTTCAATGATGGGCATATATTCTACAATGTTCAAACATTATCTCAGAATTTTTTAGATTTAATTTAACAAATACTTTTTAAATAACAACTGATTAGAAAGTGACAGGGTCAGATTGACCCAGTGTGACAACGTCGTTCGGAAAAGTAGGTGTGACAACCGAGGGTTAAATCAGATGATTGTGACATATGCTACACACTCCGCCAACAGGGGTTACATCGTCGAAGAGGTGGACAAGAAACCACAATAATTAATAAATAATAAGAAGGATCGACATAGAATATTTTCTGCAAGTTTAAAGATGCCTCCTTATATTCCAAAAGAGTTTAATCCAATATGACCAAAAGTTTTTTAAGAAAAAATTCATAAATATCAGTTACTGTTCGGGATGTTAGACGAGAATCCACCCTTAAATCTGCCACTGGCGGTAAACGTTTTTCAAGGAAAAAGATTTCGGAGTAATCGAACACTTGTGTAGGCATTTAGCGTTTGCGAACGGCCCACGTCTAGAGCTGGGACTATTTGTCGAATTTTTCGGTATTCGACTATTCGAATACTTCAGTTGCTTAATTATTTGACGAATATAATTCGAATATCCAAGTATTCGAATACTATTCGAATATTTAAGTATTCGAATACTGATGTATTCGAATAGTATGGTGTGAATTATAAATCAAGTTCTATAGGTTCATTTGTCATGGTGAAATCTTGTAAGCTAATTTTAACCCACTTCTTACCATACCATTCGAATACGTCAGTATTCGAATATTAAATTATTCGAATAGTCCCAGCCCTACCCACGTCGCGATTGACACATAGGTGGTGCCCCCGTTAGTTTGACTATTTGTAGAGTTCAGAAAAGAGTAGGACCGGCGAGTCGGCCCAATTTGTAACGCGGCTGACTGTACAGATCTTGGGTTCAAGTCCCATCGCCCGAGGAAATCTTTTTCGCTTACAATTTTAGTCTATCTTCTGACTTTACCCGTGACTTACTTCCAGCACACAGATACAGAATAAAGTAAACGTAGTATTCCTCCGACACGCGGTAACCCCAACATTTTCTGCCCAGCACACAGAAGCCCCAACGTTCCGTGACTCTGCAGCGTACAGTGCCCCTATCGTTCTGTAAACTTAGCATATCCCGCTTCTGGAATGTTCAGGACCTAGACCCGTGGGATCCCGCTATGTTTCCCGTCCACCATGCTCCGAACCCAGGGCCGATACTCAAGCTTTCACATCGCCCGTGGCCACGAGGCTAATTGCCAGAAGCTTTTAATACGGATAAATTCATCAGCCAAGGCCCGGCTGTCGCAACCCAGGCCAAAACAACCCAATTTCCCCGTGTGCTTGCCGCTCAGTCGGTCAAGGATGCGTCGTCGCGAAATTTTACGAAACGCGAGCCAGTCCCTGGAAAGTACACAGCCGCTTATCTGATTCGCCCATTAATACGGTATGCACGTAGACCGTTTAGATGGTTAGAAGTTGCCGGGATCGTGGCCAACGTCGCCCCTCCGCCATGCTTCGACAACTTATTTCAGATGCCGGGCACACGTGGAATGTGATCTACGCGCGTCTTGCATGCGTAATGCCGGGCATGCGGCGCTGTTACGTAATGGCCCCGTGTACGCTGGTTTGTTCTTAGCGCGCGGCTAGTATCAGCGATACCACGGGGGCATCTATCACGCGTCAAGATTTCAGCATTATTCCATCCCCGGCGCGGTTTAATTTAACCCAACAACCGTTACAGGATGTTATCTGAATGCATAAACAATGGCGTGCCCTAGCATCGCTCCGTCTTGGGCGTTTATCGTTGAACCAACCGGCCCCGGCATTTTCGAGCCGGAACCGCAGGATCATAGTCACCGATGGATTTGCATAGATCGATAACGAACTGCGTCCCGGAATTATGTCGCGGGCCTTAGCTTAGGCTGCCTCCTTTTTCCCCGCATTCGCGGTCAGTGTGCTCGGGACGGGTTTCCATAAACGCAAGGACACGAAGCGCCTCTTCTATCCGATAGGAGAAACACTCGGCTATATGTTTTCCGAGCGGGATCCATTTTCCAGATCGCTCGATACCGCAATATTTCTATTAATCAAAAGGTTCTATCTACATTCGCAATCCATTTCCGCGTAAAGCCCGCGGAGTAACACGATTCCGCGGTGCATCCAGCGATGCACACGCCGCGCCCGGCTGTGTGTGCAACGGTGCCCGCCCCGGGATCGTGTTTCACGCTGCAGCGGAAAATGTATTGCAAATATGTGTGCTCCTGGCATAATATCCGCAATAAAACGAAGCAAGGTTTCACTCCTAAGACGGAATGGAGCAGGTACGCGTGCACGCGCCTTGTTTATGCACTGAAATTCAACGTGTTTATAACGAAACGAGAAAACATCGCCCGCGGAAGCTAGACGCACCGGGTGAAGTATTATCCCCGTCACGAAATAATTCCCTGCTTGAGTAAAACGGATGGTTCTGTCTAGGTAACCGATGAAATACGTCTCGGTATTGATCGGCAAGAGTTATCTTGATTACGGTCACCCTGGGTAAACCGTTCACCCCTTATATAAACCGCAGATTGTGATCTTTCTCGTATATCGCGGGGAAAGAACTCATTTCCCTTGTTACGGGATATTAAGAGTGTCGTAATTATGAGATACAGACTAGGGCTGCGACTATTCGAATAATTTAATATTCGAATATTTTACAAGTATTCGAATGCTACGAATAAACTTCGAATGTTTGAGTATTCGAATGCTACGAATAAACTTCGAATGTTTGAGTATTCGAATGCTACGAATAAACTTCGAATGTTTGAGTATTCGAATGGAATTATTCGAATACTATTCGAATACTGCTATATTCGAGTACTATTAGAATACTGCTATATTCGAGTACTATTCGAATACTATTCGAATACTGCTATATTCGAGTACTATTCGAATACTGCTGTATTCGAATACTGATATATTCGAATAGTATGGTGTGAAGTGAGTGAAAATTAGCTTACAAGATTTCACCCTGACAAATGAACCTAAAGAACTTGATGTATAATTCACACCATACCATTCGAATACTTAAATATTCGAATAGTATTCGAATACTTGGATGTTCGAATTATATTCGCCAAATAATTGAGCAACTGATGCATTCGAATATTCGAATACCGAAAAATTCGACAAATAGTCCCAGTCCTAATACAGACACAGTGTTTACCGTAATACCAATGTTCACACCGAGCCGTTCAAGTGCACCGCAAATTAAACATTGAATTTCCAATTGGATTCGAAGGAGTCGCGTTTCCTTTCAAGTTTCATTGCGTTTCAATGAAGTTTATTGCACACGGTGCCGGGCGTCGCGCTTTCACTCCGCGAGAGACAGGCTTAATTTCATACCCGATCATTTCACAGATATTACTAATTATAATACGCCCTGGTTTTTTTCAATTACCCCGAGCAACTTGAGTTACAGTCGCACAGTCTCGGTTCCGTTCGATCGAAACCAGCCGGATGCCTTCTCCTAATCGGGCGGCTGCTCGCTAATTGTCCAAAAGTTCGGCCCGCGGGATTAACCGTGCTCGCGAGCAAACGGCGTAATTAGATTTACTCGATATCTATCTAAACGTGTTCGGAATGATAGATAATATTGTAAGGGAAACGTGGGGGCAGGGCCGAGGGGAACGCGAACGAGATGGAAGCATTGCAGGCGGCTCCGCTCGTCGGATGCCGATAATATCGTGAAGTCAATTGTGGCGAACGATAATTAACCGTGGTAATAAACAAGCTGGTCACCGCATTGTGAAACGATAACGCCGGCTGTAAGTACAGCAGTTCCTACGGTAACTCTAATTAGTCTGACGTTTATGGCGCGTTGATCCAATTCACTGGCTCCCCAGAGGTTATGCTTCCTTAGCGAACAAACGTGGATGCGTTTCGCACTATTTCGAGACGTTTACTGCCGGCTATATCGCGTCGACCATCGTTACGCTGCCATTGGTATTCGAGTGGCATTCATCTTCGCGATCTCCTTCCATTTAGACGAAAGAATTAATCGAAATGTGCTATCTACTTCAGTGGCGCATTTAGGATTTAATCTTGAGGGAAGCCGAGTTGAACGGATACAAATATTTTTCATGGGAATTCAGTAAAATTCAGTGGGTGAGTATAAAAATTTGTTTAAAGAATAGAATTCAGATTTCTTTTCTTCTTACAACGCCCCTTCTTTGGGGGTGCGCCACTGATCTTCTTAACTATAGGGGAGACCGGGGCATAGTTGATACAGAGGCAGGTTGATACGGTTTCTCTGGGGCATGTTGATACAGTATATTAATTTTCCCCGACTACTTTTAATTGAATTGTTTCTTTATATTTCTTGGAAAATGGTTTGAAATTATATCAAAAAGACAAATCGTGGCGAAATATCGTAGGATGCTTTGGAAAAAGCATGTGCCGAAATAGAAAAAGACTCAATATTATTAAGGCCATACACAAAAATGTACAATCATGACACAATTAGTTTATTAAGATATAGTAACAAAAAGAAGAAGACACCTCACGTTAAAGTGTAAATAAAAATGTTTTTCTAGGTATGGTTGTTTAAAAATCTGTTTGATCTTTGAACTTTTGACTGTTGGAAAGGTATTTAGATTGAAATTATATTTTTCAAATTTATTAGTTACTCATTAAATGAGATATTTTAAAGATGTATCAACTTGCCCCGCAGTGGGGTAAATTGATACACTTTGCCTTCGTCCAAATAACATTTTTCCATTCATTTTGTCTGTACTTTCTCAAGTTTTCGCTTACTATATATTAAAAAGGAAGGACCAAAGTATATTTTAGCATATTTGTTCTTAAGTAATTGATTCAAACAAAAATGAAAAACAATGAAAACTGAAAAAGTATCAACTTGCCCCGGTCTCCCCTACTGTTAGTAGAATAAAAAAACATTTGTTATTTCGCTATCTGCCCGGTGTTTCCTTCCAAGCAGAAAGCTTCCCTGAAGCAGGATTCCCTTACCTTCCCCAAAGGCTCCCAAAGGAAAAAGCATCCAGCTGGAATCCGTCATGGGAAAAGAAAAATTCCAAAGACAAAATTTTCGCAACATTCCCTCACAGACCAGCCGCCACGCTTTGACATTCGTTGGTGTCGACAACCTTTTTCTCAGGCTTCACATTTTTACAACCCTGTACTCGCACAAAGAGTCCCGCCGCCACTTAGAGAATTTATCCCCGGGGCAGGTGTTAAAAGAGTCCCCATTTAAAGCGGGCCGGCAAGAGTCACAGCTACGCAGGAGTAGTAGGTAGTCTAGCCAGTTCGGTTGCACAATGATGCTATTGTCGCGATTCAACGAGGCCCTCCCAGCGTGCGCGCTACGTAAACTACGTATCATCCCGTCTTTTTCGTCGGCTACGCCGCGAGGGGCAGCGGTGGTTAACTTTCCCTCGGAGGGTGCTCCGTAACGAGTGCTCATTGAAACTGAAGGGCACTCTCCCGTCGAAAGGCGTGTCCCAATTCTGTTTCCCTTGGCCGGCAACGCGAGCATCGCTATCCAACCCCGGACAAACCATCCGGGGGAATTGGTACTAGCGCTGAGGTGGTCGACGACTCCGGCCGTAAAGATGAATTTCGTAAATTCGGGATCGAGAGGGGCTTCCACGAATCATTTTTACGCAACTTCCACGTGTCCGCGGTTTGTTGCAACGCGCGGCTGGTGTCCCGCGTGAAATTAAAACGGACAGAAAAGAGGAGGAAGAAGGATTGCGACACGTCGAAGAGCTGGCAGGACTGTGGAACATCCGCCGCTTAGCTCGGTCCTATCCCTCCGTCAAGGTTGCTTCGCGAAATTGCTCGTAATTCATATTGTCTCATTCCGCAATAACGGTGCATCCAATCAACGCCAATCTTCGGAAACGCTGAGTTGTAAAAACGTGCGAGCGCTCGGCCGAGGTGGGACGTTTCCGCTCCGTCGCTCTCTCTCTCTCTTTCTCTCTCTCGCGTCACCGTGAAGGGAAGTCGCGGCGTTTCGGTGGATTATTTCGAAAATTAGCGGTCGCCTCCGCTGTTCGTTGACCTGCATAGAACGATAGCCTCGCTAGCCAGCCCGCGACGAAGCTGCCCCGATTAAGCCGGACAACCGGCGGCCGGCGTGCAAGCACTCGTGTTTGCCCCCGAATGAGAAACTACCGCGGCGTAATGGGTGGACGGTAGTCGCGGTTGTAACAGATCGTTACATGGAAAAATTCCGGTGCTGGAAGAGAGGAATGCGCAGCGCTACGTCGCGCATATGTACAACCTAGATAATCCAAGATAATGCAGCGGACTCACCTGAAACAAATTGTAACCTTTATCGTACATCCACATCTCGTCGGCTGGATGCTCCTTGGGACTCTCCCGTTGGCCAGGGTTCAGAACCTGAGGCGGCGGACCCCTGGTCAGCTGAATCGCCAGGGACCTTTGAAGAAGCAAGAGGCATCGGGAGGGACCCGAGCCCCCCGAGCCCGTCCCGTCCCCCAAGATCGAGGCCATTTTTCCTGGCCCGCTGCTAACGATCCCGACGACTCGGCGGTGGCATCACGAGTCCTGGAAGACACGAAACAGAGGTGTTAAAGAATTTCTCGCGGCACCTTCGCGTAATACTTTCACACCCTCCACATCACCATTTCAGCAGTCAAATTGTTGAATGTAGTCTGGCAAAGAAGGGAGGATAAAGAATTCAGGCAAGACAGGGTGCCGTTTGTTTTTAAAATATTTCGTTCTCCCCTCGTTTAACTGTGTCGCAAAGTTTGGACAGATATGAATTCTTTTCTGCATGCAACTTTCTCGCGACAACGCTTATCTACGATTATGCAGCGGAAAGATAACGCCGCAGAGTTCACCGTACCGTTATCCGCGTTCGCAAAAGCTTCATGCGGCAAGTATGTACATCGCCCGGTTGAGCGGAATAGTCAAGGGGGAGTGTTGGAGCAGCACTTTGCGTTGGTTACATTATGCCGAGTGGTTCGTGCCACTTGGCAGATCCACGTCGTTAACGGGCAGTAATCGATGCTCTTTAAAATTAATTAGACTCCGTCGTCGGATACTTTACGCGCTAATCGGGCTGATAAAAGATTGTTAATAGCAGAGGTGTTCCGATACGTTAAACTCTCCAGCCGCCCAGTTCTTCCAGTTTTGTGTAACTGTAAGCCCGGATGATGATTATCGCCGCGATTTCGCTTCCGATTCAGTTCTCCTCGAACGGAATCTGGCGTTTAAAGGAAATGGAACGTCGCAGAGTACAGCCTCCTCGAGGAATTCGCGGGCCGAGCGAGGATAAAGTCGATCGAGTGATGCGGAAACGCTCGTTCCAGTTGAGACACGTTCGATCCACCCTCTGCTTCTCGCTACGCTACTCATTTCCTGCAGGCCTTATGGCAACGTCACGTTTCTCTTTATTGTATCAACAACTCCTACGTCGGCCGCCTAATTGATTTACGCCCTCCCCTTCAGTCATCAGCAGGACGGTGGAATCTCATCCACGAAAATCCACGTGGCCGCTGGGACGTGTCTTGGGGAAAAAGGCGCGAGATGAAGGGGAGAAGACGTCTCTCGGATGAATTATGTGCGAGGGGCGCATGATTGCATCAGGGCGAAGGTTCTGGCGCAGGAATTGCCAGAAGGGGTTAGGTTGTCCCTTTGGAGATCTTTCTTCCTCTAAAACTATCTACATTGCACTGACGTTCATAGAAATCAGAGGATGTTATAGTAAAGAGTCTAGCAAGGCTAGCAATTTTGTTGTTACTGTTTGTTAAACAGTGCTCGTCTGAAACACCATTTTACGAAGTATCAGATCTCTATCATCTCGTTTAAGTATAAGATGTGGGTAAAATCTCCTAACTTTATCAATTTTTCCTTGGTTACTACTTAAGGGGATCTCCCACCCTTGACCACCTCAAAATTACCATAAATGAGCCTCTTTGTTGAAAAATTGCAGGAAAAAACTATGAGACATATTGAAGAAAGTGGATATATTTATGAAAGGGCTAGCCTCACACAACATAAAAAAAAATAATTCAGTCTTAATAGGCGCCTAATTTCACTCCCCTGACTTTAAAGGCGTTTTTCTCAGTTTCACTATTTTTAAGTTAGCCGACATGATATCTCAAAAAACCGTTCGACATAAAGTCTTGAAATTTACAGCACGGCTTGGCACACCCATAGCTACGATGTGACCTACTTTCAATCCAATAGACAAAGTTTGAACGACTTTTCTGACGTTTGGAAACTATTTTATAATTTTAAAGAAAAACTAAAAGTTTATAAATGCTTTATAAAACTGGTTGTAGAATTTTCCCAGTGATGTTTGTGGGTCACATTGTAGCTATGGGTGTGCCAAAGCTGTGCTGTAAATTTCAAGACTTTATGTCGAACGGTTTTTGAGATATCATGTCGGCTAACTTAAAAAATAGCGAAACTGAGAAAAACACCTTTAAAGTCAGGGGAGTGAAATTAGGCGCCTATTAAGACTGAATTAATTTTTTTTATGTTGTGTGAGGCTAGCCCTTTCATAAATATATCCACTTTCTTCAATATGTCTCATAGTTTTTTCCTGCAATTTTTCAACAAAGAGGCTCATTTATGGTAATTTTGAGGTGGTCAAGGGTGGGAGGTCCTCTTAACACGTTGCGTGCGGGTGACGTGTATGGTCACGTCATGGTCAATCCCTATCCTACGGCGGGTGACGTGTACGGTCACGTCTTGGGCCCGGTCCCAATAAATGTGAAAGGTGAAGAAGAATTTTTCAGGTATCGAATTTTCCTTTTGCATACGCATTCAGCACGAACGTGTACCTCAGTGTGTGCATGTCGTTACAAATTTGCAACGTTCTTCACCATGGTGCAGCTGCTTTTTGTACTTAACGGGTCATGCCTTTTTTTCTAACAAAAACAAATTATTTTTAGTTAAAATGTTATAAAATGTCGAAAGTAGCATAAAAGGGTGCACTTTATAAAAAAATTTATTTCCGCCATTTTGGAAGGTCAACTATTTTTGGTGCCGCACGCAACGTGTTAAGGGGTTACACCACCTTGGCGGTCGGAAAAATAGATGTAAAAATGAACTTTTTTTACGCTGCCATTAAGTATATAAAATGATCATTATATTACACATATACATAGTAGTTTTATGAACAATTTACAATATTGACGATTAAAAAAAATAAAAAAGATAAATTAAGATATATAGATGAAACGAAAGAGGACGAATAGCTACACTTCATATATTTTTTCAAAATTGTAAATTTATTATTACGGATAGAAAAGGGGTCACTCAAAAGATTGTTTACAAAAACCACCCCTAAAGAATAAATTATTTTTTTCTACTCGTAATAATTGATTTCCCATAGCTATTTTTCCTCGTTTATTTCATCTATATATCTTAAGCAGTAACCGAGAATAAAAATGATAAAGTTAAGGACTTCTACCTCTACATTACTTCACAGAATGATGTTTTAGGTGAGGAGCATTTTTTAGCAAACAATAACTACGAAATTCATCTAACCCAGAAATTGTGAACGAGAACTTCACCTCGAAGTATAATACCTCGAGCAGTACTAAAGGATCGTAAATTGAAGTGAATGTAGGTTGATGGTACCCTACACACATATTTCAGCTGTCACGAGACATCGATCCTTCGGAGTGCGATATTGCCAGAAGGCGCAGTGATAGCGCGAGGATCGTTGCCCGTTGAATATTGCATTGCTTTACAACGTGCCAAGGTACACGCTCTAAAATGCCTAGTCCTTTTTCGGGGAAAATGGAGCGACCGTAAATTTGGCACGAGAGCCGGGCAATTACGGTCGCATCGAATTGTGGGGCCTGGAAGGAATCAACGAAGTAATCTCGCGCCTTTGGCGGCCTGCCACCGCGCGGTCGATCCAGACAATTCCTCTAATATAGTGTTGCAGTTTGCACGCTGCCCGAAGAAATTGGAGCGACGCCGGTATTCGTCGGCGAATATCTCGCTCCGGGGAGAACTTTCGCTTGGTCTTCGAACCTCGAACGTTCCTTGGAACTCGAAGACGTTCCTGCAAACTTTTCGCTGTTCGTACATCAATGAAGAAAAATGGCACAGGAACCTGAACAACTTTGAACGTCGATCAACTTTCGCAATTCATATCTTCGATCTCCTTACAAGGAACACTATTCAACTGATGATGGAATCGCGCAGATTTTTTTATATAGATCGAAGGTCAAAAAAATGTAAATTAAAGATACTCCCAACTCTTTAATAAGGTCTGACTTTGAAAAATCAACAAAGGTGAAACAGGGGAAAGAAGAATGACAAAACCGTTTGTTGAAATTTATTTATCTCTGTTATATGAAAATACATTATATTAAATGAATGATAATAGATTAGTGATAGATAACAATTAGAAAAATTAATGATAATACTATTGAAATCACAACAGTGGGTAATTAACCAATACATTTATGATAATCTTGTGGACAAGAAGGTTTAAAAAAGTGATTGAAACAATAATCTATCATTAATCTATTAACATTCATTTAATATAATTAATTAATGTATTTTCATATATAATACAGATAAATAAATTTCAACAAACGGTTTTGTCATTCTCTTTCTCTCATTTTTCTTCTTTTCCCTGTTCCACCTTTGTTGATTTTTCAAGGTTAGACCAGCTTTTGGGAGCATCTTTAATTTACATTTTTGTGACCTCTGTAACATATACCTTCGATTTATATAAAAAAATCTACGCGATTCCATCATCTGTTGAATAGTGTTCCTTGTTAGCATTAATTAATATCGATCTGAATAGACGGCGTTAAACCAGTGGCCTTCGAAACGACCTTCCAATTGTTACTATGAAATAAAACTTCGAGAACTCTGTATATCCCTCCGAACAACCCACCTCGCTCGTACTTTTCCACAGAAGAGGGCTACGGGCGTCTCTGATAGAACAATAACGTAACTTTCTCAGTATTCAATTAGCGGGCCGTTCGTCATATTTTATTATCACGGCGATCTTGAGAACGGGCAAAACTTTTCTCCCGCGGGGCCGTTGTATTGAATGCTAGAAATGTAGATGTAAACGGTGGATAGGCACGCGATCCGTGCCGGAGCAAAATTGTTCCGTTATGTTTTTTGTTCGCGTGGTCGTTTAATTTCCTCCGTTTCACCTTGTACCAGTTCGCCCGGCCGGAGATCGCCGGGCTAAAAATCGCGGAAAGGAGGGAAAGAAGTAGGAGGGAAAAAAAAAAGGCACTTCCTCCGACGTGACTCATCGGCACGTATGCACTTTCCTGGCGTGTAACGCGCCGACGGTATTCTTCGGCGTGTAAGAGGAAACGATCTATCGGAGATCGACAAGGCAGGAAATACAAACAGCCGTCGCGCGGCTCGAGCAAGACGGTCTGAGAATGAAAACGGTCGACGGAACCGTCCGATAGGATCTGGCGAATTTATACGAGCTGGGTAATTGAAGGACGTCGAGATGTTTCGGAGGTGAATGGATTCGTCGCGGTGTGATTCATCGACGAATGTCGGGAGACTATGACCGATCGGATCTGTCTCGCGACACTCACCGCTCTATTTAAGTAGCGGAGTCTGTAATGCAGCCGTGAACCGTCGTCGAGCTCGAGCGATTGCAGAATGGAAGGTCGTGATTTTATTGGGCTGCTTTCAAATCGTTCTAATCGAATTACGCCGACTGTTTCCACCGTCATGGGCGTTGAAATCCAGTCGAGTCGAATTATTCGCGATCGCAGGCATCTGCCACTTAGTCCGAGCGTGATAGCGAGTGTACTACAAGGACATCCTCCGTTTGGAGAGAAGAACGTTCGATTAACGGAGCCCCCGAATAACGGAGGCTCGGATGATAATGGCGGCGGTGTATCAGAAATTCAGTGGAAAAGAAAAAAGGCGAACGCCGGCAATGTCACTGACTCCGTTTCACCTCGTGCCAATTTTAAAAGAACGGAAGACATCCGGTCTCTCGGCTCGCGCACCGGAGACTTCCTGCGGCGTGAGTCACCAGTGTCTCTTTACATCACGACGGATCTCATTAACTTGCCGTCAGTCATGCCGGCTCCGCTATAAACCGCACGTCTCCGAACCTGGCCATCTAGATCTGCCAATAGATTGATCCCAGAAGCGTTCGACGATCTCCTCAGGCTACCCAATTTCGTTCCGTTAGTTTATTCATTTGGTGCCGCGCGTGTCGAGTGAAAGCGTTCAGCAAACGCGTCATTTTCGAGCCAGGTCCTGTAATGTTTCATTGCCTCTAGGAAAATCTCCGTCGACACACGGTGACCCGAGATATACAACAACAAGCGTGTATTTAATCGTGCCGACGCTGAAAGGTACAGAGAAAAAAGAACACTATCGATTGTTAGTCACGGGAAGAAGAATATTTCGCGACGAAGCTTCCCCCCACGTTCCCTGGCTGTCGCGTGGCTTGACAATCTTATCAGCATAACGTCCCCGGACGATACGTTTGCAGTCCCAAAGCTGGGTAGAGCCGCTTACTCGAACGGGGGGATTTCCTCACAATGGAGCGATTTAAATGCATTCCTTACGTCAGGTACCTGCCTCTCCCGAAGGATACCCCGCGTTATCGAAGAAAGTGATTGCATCATTTCGTGGAACGGTCTCGATGGTAGTCGTCGAGTGTCCCTGACATTTATCCATTTCTCGTTTCTTTAAAAAAAGAGACCGTGAACCTACAGCCTGCTATTAACCGCGACCTTTAACTGGCAGTTAGTTTCGTGCACCTTTCCTCCAGCATTCTGGTTCCGTTCGTTCTTGTTCGCGCGATGTTTTCCCATATCGATCACGGGAGGCACGGCGGCTGTCGACCCAGGTGCCACGGGTGAACCCGCGATTAATTGCCGTATAATAACGGGACGATCGGGAGATCTCACGAGGCCCACATTCGAGCGTATCGTGGGTGGGTGGGTTGGATCGCTTCTGGTGTTCCATGGTACGGTGAAAAAGTAGGCCGCCCGGTTCATCTTCCACGGCGAAGTCTGCCGTGGCTTGGGAAACGCGAGGATCGATCGCCGGCAAGATAAGACCCGTAATTTCTTTCTTGCTTGTAACACGTAAAAATTGAACAGGATAATTACGCGTTTAATTGCTGGCTGCGCACGAACACTACCGGCTGGCTTTTTAATACGTTCGACACACGTTCGCCGTATAGGTACCTCTTCAAGGACGTGCGCGATAACCTCCGCGTAACGAATATTCGATGGTCTATTGTGGTTGAATGTGTTAGAAGCTTTCGGATACAAGGATGTTAAATATAAAATGTATACCTAGAATTCTGCAACGAAATTATTATTATTATTATTATTATTAACGGGAGATCCCTTTAGTATACAGAAGATACATACAATATAGCAAATAAACAAGTTGGTGTACATTGAAACTAAGCGCAGCTATGCCTGCGACATACGGACGGAAGATCGACAGTTTAAGAGTAATCGAAGGGTATGAAGGGATACGGCGAACAAGTCTATATCGGTGAGGTTAATGTTGGCCTCCCTCATGGCCCTAGTTAAGGGGCCGGCAGTGTAGTTCCGATACCCTGGTCCTTTACATTCAAAAAGGGACCTGGGGAAATATTAATGGCTCTGAAACTTTTGAATGCGTTCAATCCTCAAGGCTGGGTTAAATTTTCAGGATTTAATCTTGGGGGAGCCCAGTTGAATGGATAGAAATATTTTTAATGCAAATTCAATGAAATTCATTAGGAGATTATAAGAATTTATTCAAAAAATGAAATCCAGTTTTCTTCTCTTTTTACAAAGCTCATGAATTAATTCAGTCGTGGTTACAGTAATCTCCTTTTTCCTTTTTTTTGGGGGGGTGCCTGGTAGGGTTGCCACCTTTTTTACAGAAAAATAACGTACATTTGCTTTCGTGAGGTATACAAAAAAGTACGCTCAACAAATTAAAAGTACATTTTAATCTTATTAGTTTTTATTTCTTCCAAACATATTTTCTATTGCTTTTAGCATTACAAAGTAAATCTTCATTATTTTGAAATGTCTCAATAGCATCATTGCACTCAATATTCATATTGAGATATATAAATAATTCGATTTTTATTAGATTGGCAGGGGCCTTGTTTCTTTCATAGCGCCACTTCACATTTATGACAGAGAAAACTCTCTCCGTAAATGCTGAAGTGGTGAGAACAGATAGAATATAATAATATTGCGCTGCGTTTCACATAATATCATTAATTGTGGAATGAAGTATTTTCGCGTACTTTATTGTTATTCAAAAGTATAGAGTACATTTACCTATAATAACGTAAGATACTTTATATCAAAGTAGGTACGGGTGGCAACCCTAGTACCTGGGTCCCTTATCCCCCCACTTCTCGCTGCGCCACTGTAGTAACATAATTCTAGCAGTAGTGTGAAGAATATCCTGCTTCGACACAAACTTGTTTGATCTAACAGAACGCAGAAGCTCGTTCGAGTGTAAACAGGGTGTGAACAGAGTGCGACACAGCAGGACTCGAAACCCAGAAGTCGGCGAGCGAAAAGAAATCGTACAATATTACAAACTACCAGCCATCAATTTGTATGAAGTAGGTAATGAGTTTGACAAGGGAAATCTCGAACCTCGCAGCGCGGATTTCATTCCTCCGCCGTTTAACCTTTCTATCATAACATAATGAGCACACCAATATCAATTATCAGGGGACAGCCTTTGAGCCGCACTTGGCGTGCACTACAGAAACACTTCACTCGTCTCGCTATCTATTCTTGTGTCCCACAGTGACCCAGAGAGCTACTCTACGCGGGCCTCGCGCAAATATCATTTTTACGAGGGAATGAATCACTCGCAGGTACTTCGGTCCCGCCGTAACATCAATTTGCCACTCCGTCGTTTGCTCATCCATCTGTTCGAACGGTGTCGAATCGCGTTCTTGGCAAGTACGCGACGAGAGCCCCGCGCTACACGTACATTTCACTGTTGCCAACGGACCTTTGATGTAGCACCGGCACTCTCGCGAGCCGAGCGAGCATCACCAAGCCGGTGGAGCGTCTAGAAAGCACTCTGCGTCGGTATTCCTCGTAAACCGCGTATAACGGGCACGATCGAGCAACGGCGGGGCTAATGGAACGCCAAATAAAGCCAGACGTTCGCGAAGAGAAATTAGGTAATTAAAAGCGAGTCGACGGGTTAGTTCGGTGCTGTAATTTTGAAGGATCGCCGTTCGTCTCGCTGGCTCCGGTAAGTATCCGAGAGTGGCCGAGTTAGCGCGATCGGCTCGCGAAAATTATTCTCATTTTACTAAGGCGTGTTCATTGCGACCGTGTTGGCCATTATTTATTTCCTTTCATTTTTCGATCTCTATTCAGGGCAGCTTTTGTTTCACATCGGCTCGTAAGTCGTTAAAGGAGAAACGAAGCGTACGCTTCTGATATTCACGATTCTATCGGTTATTGCTACTCCATTAGCCACGGCTTGGTATATCGTTTGGCAAGTACCTAATGCTCCCAGAGGGTTGGTTGCATTGGCGTATCGTTATTATTGATGGGATAGATGCGCGCTTTCGTGGTTTATTAAAATCGGATAGCGGATAACAGGCCGACGACGCCGGTTTATATTGCATTCATCGATTCAACGTGACTTCATTGTAAGCGCTGCGAGGGCCAACAATGAAGTACACGTTGCCTACTTGCTGCACGAGCCTGCATCCACCCTCTCCCCTGGCGGACTGCGGGAAAAAGCATGCAGAGCCGCGTGCAACTCGTGCGGACGAGTGCACGCGCAGATAGCGGCCAACTGCTGCCCGTACGTATTTACGGTTGAAATTTGTATCTACGACTGTGTAATTATATAACGATGAACGGCGCGGTGTATAATTACGCTCGAGTTCACCCTGCAGCGATACCTGACAAATTCGCCAGATACGCGAGTCTCGGGGAACGAATGGCAGCGGAACGTGGGGGATATGAAGCGAAACTGATTGGGAAGACAAGGCTCCGGGAAAAGAATCCATTCAGAGCGATTCTTTCACAGATCTTATAAACGAGATATTGTTCGTAGGAATTGCTGAGAGGCATTCTGCGATATCCTTTCCTAGCGCAAGTGCGGGAATGCACGTCTTACTTGCACTTCCTACCGTCGGTGAAAACCATCATCGAAATCTACTGCTTTGCCAGTGCCATCTCTCTTCGTCAAAAAAGATTCACTGCCTCGAAGATAACTTCATACTTATACAACAAGATGCCGAGACACCTCGCGCCAGGTACCAAACGAATCCACCAATAAGAATGACCAATGAAGATGACTAATGATGCACAAAGCCCATCGCGGTGGAATATCCTCGACGTCCAGCTCCCATGCCGAACGACTCGGCAGATAAATAATAAAAAGCACACACTTTCATCGAACTGCTCGTGGGAATCCAGCCGACCGGCTGGCAGTAAAAACGAGGCGCGTCTGTAAAAATCTGCTCGTGATTGATTAAATCGACTGGCTTTATCTAGCATTCATCGATTCACCGGGGCCTGGTTGCGAGCGTCGCCGATGCCCGTGAATGAAGTCGAAGACACCGGGGGCCCGGCGTGCACGTACACACGCTCCCTTTCGAAGGCGACGCGGGAGGAAAAGTCGCGCCGCGTTGCGATCCGCGAGGCGGACCCTGGGACGCGCACCCCGCATACGTATACATAATGAATAGCGAGGCTGTATTATTTTCTGCGGAGCGTGGATAAGGTTATGAATACGTAGCGCCGCGAGCACATATAACTCTCGTGAATACGTATCTATCCGTGGGACCACCCAGGCCCGCGCGTTAAATCCTTTGCCAGCAGCTGCCCATTCGTCCATTACGCCCGTACGCCTCGCCGGCCAGGGAGCCAGAGGAGCCGAGGAACACGGGGCCCCCGCCTCGCTCTACGCTTCCTTATGGACACCCTCGGCACTTCGATCCCTCGTCACAGATCCTCCGTTCCCTCTGTTCATCTTCGCGCTGACGTCGCGACCAGCAGGTGCACGCGGCTCAATGTTCTCCGCGGCCATTATTCCGCTGGGGGGTCGCGGCACTTGGGGATAATTCGCTGATGGCATTGGAAGATCGGTGATCGAGGTCTTTTGAGATCTAAAGAGGTGGAAGAGGTGGAAGGATCTAATCAGCTGGGTTTTAGAGGTTTGAAGAGGTGGGCTGGTATCTTTGGGGGTTTGTTGATGGTGGATTTGCTTGGTGGATGGAATTTTTAATCTTCAGATTATTTGTTATTTGGGATGGAGGAAATAGGGCTGGGAGTATTTGTCGAATTTTTCGGTAATATAGGTTCATTTGTCATGGTGAAATCTTGTAAGCTAATTTTAACCCACTTCATACCATACTATTCGAATACATCAGTATTCGAATAATAACATTCGAATTAGTGATGGGACTGATACCAATACTATTGATGATATTTAATCAATTGGATACCAAAGTACTCAATAGGAAATATCGATACGCATCGAAATGTTATGTACTTGGTATCAATCATCGATACCGATTCTTCTTCAACCGATACCATATCAATACTATACCGAATCAAAACCGGTTTGATACTTTACGAAATTATCGATACTTATTTGTTACTTACGAAATTATCGATACTTGTCTGATACTGTACGAAATTATCGTTATTTACTTGATATCTATTTGATACGAAAGTATCGGGTTCGGTTTGCAATTTACTACTTCACGAAGATAGTATTTATTACCAATCATGATTTGATAATATAACTAATGAAGTAGGAGTTGGAATCAATTGGATAACTATTTTAAAGACAGTTATTTAGCCAGGAAAAAATCCTCTTATTTATTGGAAGGAAAATGCAAGAAAATATTTCATTCTTGCGGAGTTTGTATAAAAATATTTTTGCGTTATGGCAAGCTCCGTGCCTGCTGAACGTGTTTTTTCAAAGGCTGGGCAGCTACTAAGTAAGAAAAGAAATCGTTTAAAAGATAACAAAGCCAACAAAATATTATTTCTTAATTCTTAAGGAATAATGTATATGTACATACTACATCATGTATTAATAAAAATTCAATTATATACGTAGTTCATGATATTGATTCCTACTCCTACTTCATTGTTGTATTATCAAATCATGATTGGTAATAAATGATATTTTCGTGAAGTACTAAATTGCAAATCGCAACCGATACTTTAACTTAAAAATTTTTTTTGCATATTTTTTATTATTTACTTTTTAGTGTCTAAGTTTAGATTTGTGGTTATATTGCATATCGATTGAATTGATTTGATTTGTGGTTACAGGCTGATTTCAAGTCGTTTGGATTTGTGGTTATGGGTTATATTTATTGATGACAGGGTAATTCTATCTCCCCTCCTGTTTTTTTTTCATAATTTTGTATTGTCATCATAACTACGCACGTCTGCAAAGTTTCAAGACAATTGGATTGGTGTAACTGGGTTAAATAAATAGGTTTTCCGTTTTGCCTCACATGCAGTCATTTGGTAAACATTTGTTATTTACACTTCAGTGTGAGGTAAATATATTGCAGGTATCGATATTCTCGTACAGGTATCAACTAGGTATCGATATTTTTGTGTAGGTATCAAACAGGTATCGATACATTCTGATATGTAAGTATCAAAGAAGCATCGATTCCTTTTGATACCTTTGACTTTGATATGTATGAATAGATTGAAATTTGTAGAAGGGTATTTATATGCATCGATACGGTATCAGTCCCATCATACTATTCGAATACATCAGTATTCGAATATAGCAGTATTCGAATACTCAAATATTGGAAGTTTATTCGTAGCATTCGAACACTTGTAAAATATTGGAATATTAAATTATTCGAATAGTCCCAGCCCTAGAAGGAAACCCAGTGCGGAATTTTTAAAGTGATAGAGTACAGGGATCTTGAAATTCTAGAGTAACCCGCGATTTTGATTATTCGTTAATGTGGAATACGAATCAATCATCGTTAAGTGCTGGCGTTAACTGTCTGTCCTTTTCCATCGCTTAATGGGCCTTGATGCGTGTGCTATTCACTTCCGCGGCGAGCGTCGAGAAACCGCGCGTTTCACACCCGTCTATGAAAATAATTTCGCACCTATCGGCGTCGTTTAGCATCGCCGCGAGAGAGACGGCTGGAATTCCTATTTATTACGCCCCTCTTCGCGGACTAATTTGCACTTGTCGGTGCTATCGGCGCCGGTCTTCCAGGAACTTTTCAATTAATGTGGATTTACGTTTTCCTGGTTAGCAGCTACGAGGCAGGCTCGCTCTGTTTAATGACAAAACTTTTCTAGCTCGTCCGCGGCATCTCGTGCCTTCCGTTCGCGTCGCCCCAACAACTCCGGGCCTTCTTGCCCGTTAATCGATTCCCTAACCCTTTCGACCCATTGTTAGCGGCGACATTGAAAATTTCTCCCATTAAACGCGCGAACCCCGGCATAATTCCGTTGCCGCGAAATTGCTTGTGATTGTCTGCTGAAACGATCGTCCTCGTTGGTGAAATAGAGCGCGGCGTTATCGTTACTCTTACTGCATGCATTATGCATTTACTTTCATTTCATTTGCTGTTTTATTTATCCTTAACGCTTTTGCGCGCAAGAGTGCCACGGCTAGGCTCCCTCGTTAACGATACGTCCACACGGGAAAGCTGCGGCGCCATTAAACCCGCCGGGTAAATAATTGTAAAACGACACCGTCCCCGTCTATCGGGAATTTAATTATCATCTATATTGTGCCCGGGCTCCCGAGACGGTTCGGCTTTTATCCGCGCCGCGACGACGGCCACGGTATCGATGAACGATCGAGTGCGTTAGGCGAGAATTTACGCTAGGCTAGCGAGCACACGCTAAAAGAAGGTTAAAATCGTCCGTAATTTGCGGAGTGCCGTGAACGATTAGCGCAAATGGCTCGTTCCAGCGTGTTCACGCACCTCCGCTAATGGAAATCGGCAATCCTTCGATTTTCACGTTTTTCGCGGATTACGTAAAAAAACGTGGGAGCCTGTCCGATACGTCGCGGCGAAATTAACGCGCAGGTGTGCCTCCCACGTCGAAACCAGTGGAAATTTATAACCTATGATTTACGAGCGAAAAAGCTGTTCGAGTATCAAAATAATTAACATGTACTCTACGCGTATCAGATTTATAGGATGTAAGAAGTGCGAAAGGCCGCCGAACTTATTGACAAATATTCAAATGTATATTCAAATGAACACATATACAGTTATATCGATAAATGATAGGGCTCCTTTGCTCCATACACATACCTGCCAGATCAATTCTCTCAAGCTCTCTCCTTCACGGTCTACAAGCTCCCGTCATCTTCCGAGTCACTTCTACATTCCACCTTTATCGATCCAAATTTCTCTGATCGGCAGGGGATTGGATTTCTGCAAAATATTCATCATCCCAGCGATATCTTACGGCGTGTATCATAGATTATTCGCAATTGGCGTGGATATATCGTCACCATTAGTCTCCATTCACCTTCTATTTCTCTCGTTGCCTTTCGAACGATCAGACGCCACTTTTAGACTCGTCGAGCCATTCGTTACACGCCACTTTTATCCATTACAATTTCCTCCATCCACCGACGTTCCCAAAATTCTAGACGATCTTTCTGACACACCTTCCAGTTGATTGGGCAGAGCTGATCCCCCAGGAAAACCCCGGCCGATTCTCGCTCTCTCGTTATTTCAATAATGTTCACGTGCGGTGCAATTTATACTGTCGAGCCGTATTATCCCCGCGCTGAGCCGCGCGCAATTGACATCCTTTAGTCGAGAATGCATCAAGCTCCTCTCCCGGCGTCATCCTCGTCATCCGCCGTTTTACCGTTGCTTGTCATTATGGAGATACGGAGCCCCGGGTACCGTGGCTATCCCCCTCGTGACCCCGGTCGCTGCCTTCCTCAATTTTTTTCCCTCGCGCGGCTCGCCAGAAGGAGGATTCGCGGCGAAACGAACAGGTTTCTGTCTATCGACGATACCGCGCAAAATCGATTACGATTCTCCGCGGAAACTCCGCGCGGGTACCTTCCCCCTCCCCTCCCCCCGCCCGCCCGCCCCGCGAGCTTGATGGATCGCATTGCATCGGCACGCCGAGATTGATACCGGCGGCGGGCATAGTTGGAGCGTGCAAGGTGTTTGATAGATCAAGGCACAATAAATAATACGTAGCGGAGTTTTCTTCGTTGCGCCGTTCAGGTGTATCGTGGCATTGTGGGGGCCTCGCAGGAGGTCTAGGATATAGCCTTGAAGGGAGAGACCTCGCTACACAGACATTGTTTGCCCGACCAACGAATGGACGTTCCACTGAAAAGGTTCAATTCGCTGATAAATCTACTGCGGCAACAGCGATCGATCCTCGTTCGTGCGGATACTGTTATCGCCGGCGCGGATCGCGCTATCGATTCTGGGCACAATGAAGAAAACAAGGATCGCGTGCGAGCCAGCCTCAATTCGGCCGTTAATGCGTTGATTTATGGAACTGGGTCTTTGATCGGCGATAGGCAAACGTAGCGGTACCGCGCCGCGGCATATTATAAGTCGCCGGGTAATACGCGCCAGCGATGTTAGGCACTAATTGCCTGGCCATTAACATAAAATTACCTCCCCCCCCCCCCCCTGTGGGCATTGTGCCCCGGCAGTTTTCTGCCGAACGCGGTAAACTTTATGCCGCTCGCTCACGCGAAGGTCGGGCGAAGCAGAGGATGCGCTCCTGGAATTTTCATTAAGACACGAGACGGATTCCACCGGACCGGCGAGAGGAAAAGAAAAAAAGAAACGGGGAGAATTAAACCGCGGTTGTAATCGGGCGAATCGTTAGCGAGGTAAATGGTGCGCGAAGGAAACTCGCGGACCCTCGCCGTTCCGACCGTAGGTTTTATGCGGGGTAGAAAATGTCATCGCGGAGATCAGGTTTCTGCGACTCGCTGGCGAACGGACGTAAATCGAGGAATATGAAGCAGAAACGTATCCAGGTAAAGGATGCCAACTGCAGTGGAGTGTGACTACCGGTTGTCAGGGGAGTAACACTAGCTGGAAGGATAAATTGCGTCGGGCACAACGAGAGGCGAGATCTCTGGCTACCCTGGCGTGACCTGCTCCCTAGTTCCAGATTCCTCGCCCCGAGGAGCATTAATAAAAGCAGAGTGGAAGGCAGAGGTAACCGCTGTAGTCGTTTGGGAATCCAAGGACGTTTCTCGTAACGCGATTCTAAAATCTCAAGCGGCAGACAGAGACTAATTACAGCTGTCACTTGATGGCAAATTAACGGAGGAATGAAAGATGAAAGTGGCGATGAAAAGTCCGGGCTCGAAATACCGCGTAGATCGCAAGATGTTCTCGTCAAACGAGTGGACGACGATGCCGCGATATCAAGAAATCGAAGGGGTTCTTTTTTCATGCACGGTAGCCTAAGCGACTCCCGGAGTCGAACGCGGAAACGCGGTGGAATCGTTAGTTCATCGTGGAAGCTAGTGGGGAATAATAAGTATCACGTGATGGGAGAGAAGATGAAAGCTTCGCGGGTTTTGCGGGGGTTGCGGGTCATCGTTGCTGGGGATCTTTAAAATATCTGAGAATCGTGTAGACGCGGCTCGCGGCTTATACATTATTAATTGCGGGAGCGCGCCTCGCGCGTGCACGGCGATCATTACGCGGCCGCATCATCCGCGCCGGCCTCTTCCTTCGTTTCTTCGTCGCGATTAATCGACGTTGCACAGCCACGGGGGCTAATTATAGGCGCGTGGATCATTATCGATGCGTCGTGCGCGTCATGGTCCTCCGGCTGTGACAAGCCATCCGGACGGAAACAGGAGCTGCTCGTTTTCACTTTCCATCGGCTGCGCGACGATCGCGTAAACGGGTTCGGGAATCAACGCGCGCGATAAACTTGCGCAGCTACGAGGATCATTAATAGCTAAAATTTCCTGCCCGCTTCTCTTGTACGATGCTTATCTTTCGTGACCTCCCATGTCTGCTGAACAATCGTCAGCTTCCATGCGGAACTTTTCTTCCTACTTCGCGCGTGTACCGTTTACCCGTGGAGAAGCTTCAATAAGATTCTGTGCTTTTTGATTTCATGACATAGGAGAGTGGACAATATCGTACTGGTCGCCTAAATCGTACCTCATCAATTTCTAAGTAATTAATGAATGTAAACGACATTTGATAATAAAAATATCAAGTATGTGACTTTTTATCAGTTTCTCGTAGCTGATAATAATCAAACAATACAATTTTGTCCCGTATTTTTTTATTTTTCTAAAAGCAGGTTTAATGTGGAATATTTTACATTCGTTTTAAGTGAATATTACATTCATTATAAAGTTTAAATTGATGTTTATAAATAAATTGATCATGTTTCCTAAATCGTACCACTACAATCCTACCAGCAGGATGTGACAACTCGTATGTTTATAGGTTATGTACATATATCAGTTACATAGGTTATTAAGACCTGTGTGCGATCCATATACATTTGTGTATGTAACTATAAAATAATCATTACTTTACGTTGAATATTTTCTTCTCTATTTGTTATTTATACTATTTTTTAGTGGAGGTACGATTTTGGAAACCGAGGGGTACGATTTAGGAGAGCGGTTGTCTGAATCGTACCTTTGACAGTATGTGACAAAAAGATTAATAACAAATTAATTTGTTCTGAACAAAAGGCTAAGCATATAATAGGGTAGATGCACCATTTGTGGCCACTTTAAGGATTTCAGTGACTTCCATCGTAATTATCTTTAAAATTGTACTTCAAATCAGGAAACTAAAAGCTTTACTAAATTTTACACTATCTTTACTATTAATGTTTAAGTTACCATTCACTAGAGAAATCGTTAAAGAATTAAGAAAATTTAAAAAATATAAGAAATCCATTTTTCACCGTTTGTGGCCACTTGCCACATTTCGCGTAAGCAATAAATGTAACTGGTGGTATACTAAACAAAATATTTACGGGTTGAAATTCTACACATTGCTACAGATTGCTTTCTACCACATTGGTTCGTCCATCGTTAGAGTACTGCTCCATAATTTGGTCTTTATTTAATGGTTATTTATTTTTTGGTCTTGGTTTTTATTTAAAATTGTTAATAGTTGCATCAACTGTCCATCACTTTTGCGTGATATCTCTCTCTATGCACCATCCACAATTTTAAGAGTAAGGGCATCCTTTTATTGTTCAAATACTAAATCTAAGTTTGGGACTCGCGATCCTGTAAATCGAATAGTCAGTGCTGCCAATTTATACTCAGACAACATTGATTTTTTCGGTGGATCCCTTCAAACTTCAAGAGCAATCTGCGCAAAATAAACATTGATAAGTAAGTTTTCCTTTGTTCTCTTGTACGTTAGTTTCTATTGTATTTTGTCTAAATTGGGCTTGTCCCGTATAAAATAAATGTGTCTGCAAGCAATTTCGAGCTAAAAAACGCGATAATTATGCACATGGCCAAAAACGGTACAATGGCCACAAACCCTAGTAGGTGCCTAAAAGATCAAGCTACAATATCCAATAGCCATTTGCGTTCATACGAGTACCAAATATGAAATATAACGTAAAATGTCTTAAGTGGTACGATATTGGCAACTCTCCCCTATCTTTTAGATCGATCGATCGATCAATATGTACCTTATCGAAGAGTTTGTAATGATAGTTAGCGCAAGGGGTCACGCAGCGTTAAGCACCGCGTGGCCGAGGAATCCGTATCGCAATTTTTCCCACGATAGCATTCCACCTTTGTTTTCAAATTGCTTTCCCGCCAGCGGAGCCGCAGACGCAAAGCAGACGCGGTACAAAGTCGTTCCGCTGAAATTACCCCGGCAACTGCCGGTGAAATAATTAATTGCACCGCGCGGAACGGCCGAACACACACGTGCACGTGGAACCGGTTGAAATTAGTAGCCGTAATTACTAAATTTATCCCGGCATCGAGAGAATCGCGGCCGATTAAATGCCATTGTTCCTCTCCCCCCCCCCTCCCCCTCGCGGAACGTAATAACGTCACGTAAGAGAGCCGAGTGCCATTTCCTCGCGCTGCCGTTAGCTTTTCAGAGAAGAAAGTGCTCGTAGGAGGAAAACGGGCCTCCGAGCGGCGACTATCCGCGACGATAGCCACAAAACGAGCAACGGGTCTTTGTTATACGTCCACTGGCCGATCATTAATATCGCTACCTCCCGGACCAGGTAGTGCTTATGCAGCGACTAGACCAATTACCGTTAGTCGCTCGCTGCCGCCAGAAAATGATTTATCACGGATTGTCCTCCCCCTGAAATTCATAGACCGAGCCCGGTTCCCATCTCGCAAAATGATCCCGCGATCCTTATTGTCATTAAACGTGCGGCGAATCGCGCGCTGTCCCCGGCGTTCGTCACTATTAATTACGGGGCCCGGTTGGCAGCGAAATGTGTTTATTACGCGAACGATAGACGCGCGATCCGTCACGGTGAGATTTTGCTCGCTCGAAATTCCAGCGCCAGAGCGATACGTTGCCGCGTTTCGTTCCGTGGGAGGCGGATCGAATTGGGTGCCCGGCCCGTTGGAAAAACTCGCTTTATGAAACGCGACACCGCCGCGAGACGGTAAATTGAGCCGTAATTAAATTACGTTACCCAACGTCGGGACGGTATCGTTGCCGAGCACCGAGTTCGCCGTGTAACGCCGGCTGAAAGCGTCCCGACGGGCCGTGCACGACAGCGCTTCCGGTACAGCAGCGCGGGGTGGGGGGGGGGAGGGGGGAGGAGGGGGAGAATCCCATTTACAGCCTCATCGCGTTATATACTGCCCTTCTTTTCAACGAGGTAATTGATCCACGAGCCGCATTAAGCCTGGCAGCTGTACGAACGAAACGGGCCGAAGACCTTGATAGACGCGGAACACGCGAGTTTCTCGGTTAGAATCACTCTTCCTTTTTACTTTTTTTTCGCGCGGAATCGCAAGGACAGGCCCCCAGAATGCCTTTCTCCGGCGCGGCGCTCGGGCCCAGACCTCTTTCTCCTGCCAGACGAATACCAGGAATACGAATAGCCAGGTGTTTCCAGGCACACCGTTATTATTTTCGACCTCTCCTTTCTCGCTTTGGACGGCTGGAATTCGCGGGGAAAAGTGAAAATTACATTCGCGCCAGACAGTCGCGGCACCGTTCCGCGTAGACTCTGGGTATCTATGTGTGCATTTAGGGATGAAATTTCCAACGGAGAAGGCTCGATTAATTGTCCAGAGGCAATCTTCGACACACGTTTAGAAACGTCGCTTTCCGTGGAATGTTTTCCAGCTGGGGTAAAAGAAACGCGTGTAGAATTCTCGATTATACGGAACAGCAGATTTCTAGGAGACAAGAACGCCCGGCGAACATTGATCCGCGAAATTTTCCCGAGCAGGTTCCCTTTTTCGTTTCTGAATTTCACGCGAAGTTTCGCTGTGGGCCACTGACCCATTTCAAGCAGCAGTTTTCCATTTTGCTCGCAACCACCAAATCGTAACACGAGCCTGGTGATTACTGTTAATTACCGTTGGTTTACGCCACGTCACACTTTCGTACACAATTGCCCGCGTCTTACACAACGGCGTTGATCGCCGCGCTCATCCTCGTCGCTTTCTTGCCGCGGCGGGCGCGTTTTGCGGGAGCGGAGTAGGGATGAATCGATCCAAGTAAATACGAGTAAATACTCGATACCTAGGGTTGCGATACCAAGTAGGTATCGGGAAAAAGTACTCGTCTTCAATTCGGAACACGATTTTTAGTTTTTTTTATAAGGTAAATGTCCCCATTAGCGACCAATTATTCATTTATTATTGTTTATTGCAATACAGAAAGCGAAATATCAACCGGAAAGTTCAGAAATTATAATTAAAGCCTATGTAATTTATTGTTTCATCTTTAAATAAATTCACATGTAAATTAGGAGTTGGTCATTGACACGAAAGTTGACAGATTCTAATAACGTGAGGTTATACTACAGATATCATTAAACTCGCAAATTTTACAATAAAAATACATGGATTAACTAGGAATATATACAGAATTATAAAATAAAAAGAAAATATTCATTTTCTTTCATTATTGTAGCAAAAAATCGAAAATGGTACAAGTTGGTCAATAAAGGGGGCATCATATAATTTTCACCATAATTTTTGTGTATATAGTCAAATATCACTCTAAAACTAATTTGATTAAGAAACTAGATAGGGTAAACTGTACTAATGCTGGCACTGCACTAATCAGTGGCACTCCTGATTAAAAAGTCAAATATTAAGAAGCACAAGCTTAGAAAGTACTTTTTTACAATTTCTTCATTTTCTTTCACAACAACACTGCAAAGTCCAGTAGTTGAACTAGACATTTTACATCTGGCAACACCACAATGTGCAACAAAGGGCTGAGTTTTAGGTGTTTTCTAAAAATTTTGATAAGGGGTAGCTTACTATATTTTGTTGCTTTATAACTAAATAATGGATTGAAATGCAGATTTACTAAGTGTTGTGGGTATTTAATAATGAATGAAATAGTCTGTTTAAACACATTAAACATTGTTTTTAACTACATATGTTTTCCTATACAACCTCAAATTTTAGGGTGCCAATGATTGTACTTTTATGCCTATTTTTGTTTTTCATTGAATATTTTTAAAATAAAAGACTTAACAGGTACTCGAGATATTTTATTGTAATAAGAAGTCCATAAACATTTATAATAACTGAAAATCAAGACCATACAAAAGCTTCAGAAAAAAATATAAACATTCCAATTGGGATTTCGGCTTAGGGTGCCAATCATTATACAGTTTACCCTACTTCAAAAAATATAATGATCCATACTTTACTCAAACATTGTCGTATATTAGTAAAGAAATTACTATTTCGAACCAGTCACACTCTTAAGCGGTCGCTAATGGGGACATTTACCTTATAGTTAATATAAATAGAGATCTATGTACTTCTCTTGTTTCCATGCCGTGAAACAACTCTGTATATTTTTCTTTCTATTTCGTTATATAAATGAATTATTATACACTGCCTCTTACTTATTTATTTACTTACTTAGTTATATATTTCGTTGTAACTAAAAAGTACTCCCCGTTAAATAAGAGTAAAATAAAATACGTTTTCGTTAATAAAATTATATTAATAAAAAAGAACTTTGTTATATTAATTTTCATTCGATACAAGTAAGTATCGATACTTTTGCTTCAATACTGAGTAGATACCGATACTTTTTTCGATACAAATGAGTAAAAGTATCGAAACCTTGATGGGTATCGGTTCATTCCTAGAGCGGAGGGGAAGTCAGGCGACCGGATTGAGTCGAACGCTGGTCGAACGGGATCGTCAAAGAGGCCGACGGGACCGTGGTGGAAAGCAAAATAGAAGGAGAGGAACGTGGTGGCGATTTCCCTGCTTAACGCCGACGCTTCACGTCCGTCGAGCGCGATTAACGCCCGCCGCGTGATATTCGTCGATGAGATTTCTACTAGTTGACTCTGGTCTGACGTGCGGTTGGCCTTCCCCTGTAACCTTATAGCCGAGCCGGGCAGCGTGCGCACGCATCGTACACGCGACAGAGAGACAGTGGAAGGCACGATGGAGACGACCAACAAAGATTAGCGGCGGAAAAGATCCGGTGAAAACCGGCGAGCGACCGTGGCTTTCCGTCGTCCTTCCACCGGCGCGATCGATCATACGAACGTCCGCGACGAATATGCTCGTTTGGAACGCACGGGGATCGAGGGGGTGACTCCTATCTCGAGCGGCCAGGGTGGAGTAAAAGTTTCGTCGGATTCGCAGACAACTTTATCGTTGATGTATCGATATTAAATCGTGAGCTCGGAGGCGCGCAATATATCAACCGCTTTGTTATGACAGAGGAAGTCGTGGGGCCACGAGTTATTTCTGCGAGTGGCCTCTCGTCGAGCGTGGGATCAGTTTGACTTTATCTGGCTGAAGTGACACCCCGGGTGGCATTAATCTTCCATCACTCGCTCGGATGATGCTACGGAATTACTGTAAGACTGTCGCCCGCTGCCTTTTCCTTGGGTGACACTTGCGGGGAAAGTTTTACGATTCCAGAGGAATATTCATGATAGAATGACACCGTCTAACGACTCGCGCAGATGTCCCTCGAATTAAATCGGCATTAAGACAAACGGTGGTGGACGCGAAAGGGGTCGGCCGCGTTTCACAGCGTCTAGCGTTCTGTTCTTCCGCGCAACAGCGGATCAATTCATTCGTTAACTGGGCGCGAGCGCGCGATACGGATCGCTCGGGCGCATGTCAAATGTTTACAAATCTGACGCGTCCATTCATTACACCCGCCCACGCGGAGCGGACGCTGCAAGGCAGCTGAGCAGACAGACGCGGCTTTATTGCCTCTTCGGGCCCGCGGAATGGCGAGCGGCGAAACGCGCCTGCCTTTCGGCGGATTAGCGCTGACGGCTGGGGAAAGATCTCTTCCTCCTCTCTCTAACGTGCCAGCAGATCCGACGGGAGGTTAGAATAGCAGAACGGAGCAAAAACCGCGCGCCGTTCTTCCCTGATGATCCCAGATCCTTGGGTCCTGAATAGACCCGGCCATTCAATTATGTAGAGCCGCTGTTTAGCACGGACGTTCAAAGAAAAGATAACGAGCTCTTCCCCTGGTGGCTTCTTGCCTGCTTACAGGCGCCGACGGCTCCAACCGTTTTGCCGATTTTTCACCGCGAATCCACTTCTTGCGGATTCCCCGCCGACGTCTGTGGTTCGCTTCCGAGCGGATGGAACGGTTCGATTGTGACGACAATCGCCTTACAGCAAGTATGAAACTTTCTGTTGAGTATGTAGGTATATGTGGGGCTTCTTTTTTACATATTGGAATAGGCAGTAACGACTTTGAAACATTTAAAGAATTGGAGATTGAATTAGTATTATTGTTATTTATTATTAAACGTCTTTATTGCTCAAAGACAATGAAGAAACCTGAATATTACAAATGGCATTGACGATAAGAGTAAAGGCGAGGCTGCAGTGGTAACACTGTCGGGAAGCCTAACCGCCTACAATAAACTAAACTAAACTAAAATAGAGACAAAAACAAAGAAACGTAACAAGCGTTAAGAATAAACTGGACTAAGTTAGCTTAAGACTTAAGGGGTTACACCACCTTGGCGCTCGGAAAAATAGGTTTAAAAATAAACCTTTTTTTTTACACTGCCATTAAGTATATAAAATGATCATTATTTTACATATATGTAGAGTAGTTTTATGAACAATTTATAATATTGACGATTAAAAAAAAATAAAAAATGGCGGAGATATAAGCTGATAAGTAGGACCCTCTTTTGAAAATCCTTGCTGATGGTGTACATGATTTCACTGTTAGGCATCGTCCAAAACATACAAAATAAATTCTTTCTTATTTAAAAGGGTAATAGCTAAATGTAACGTAGGGAAATTTTTAAAATTTTTTTTGTAGAAATGACAGCTGTTTGAGAAAGAAAATCGAATTTTCATCGAAATTTTCAGTTTAAAAAATTTATAACTTTTGAACATGGCACTCAATTACAAAAATCCTACGTCACATTTTAGCTATTACCCTTTTAAATAAGAAAAAAAAAATTTTGTATGTTTTGGACGATTCCTAACAGAGGAATCATGTACACCATCAGCAAGGATTTTCAAAAGAGGGTCCTACTTATCGGCTTCTATCTCCGCCATTTTTTATTTTTTTTTAATCGTCAATATTGTAAATTGTAAGATAAAACTACTATATATATGTGTGTAAAATAAAGTTTATTTTTATACCTATTTTCCCGAGCGCCAAGGTGGTGAAACCCCTTAAGGGGGTAGGTCACCCTCGATATCCCTAAAACCGGCTATTTTTCAAACGCAAATTGTAAAGTGATAAATAACAATAGAGGCAACATTTTTTTCTAGTTTTAGTCGTTATTTTATGAGTTTTAACACAAGAAAAGAAAAATCTAAATATCGTTATGTACATAAAAGTTGTGATTAAAAACGTAAAAGCGTGTACGCGGTGCACCGTTTGATGGTGTACATAAAATCTCGAAAACCACTCCAACGGTTTGGATGAAAATTTAATGAGAGATGCCGAAACCCATTCCCTAGGATGTGTCGGGAGCAGATTTTCGAAAAAAAAAAATAATACAATCTTTACGTTGAAACACACGATTTGATCGATTTCTTGTATGAGAAATATTTTTTACCTTTTTTAAAGTATTTATCTCGAAATTCTGCTCCCGACACATCTTACGGAATGGTATTCTGCATCTCTCATTAAATTTTCATCCAAATCGTTGGATCGGTTTTTGTGATTTTATGTACACCATCAAACGATGCACTGCATTCGCGCCTTTACATTTTTACTCAAAACATTTACGTACATAGAGATATTTAGACTGTTCTTTTTTTATGTTAAAGCTCATAGAATAACGACTAAGACTAGAAAAAAAAACGTTGTGTCTATTGGTAAATTCTGTGAGAGCGCCATCTACGGTTTGAAGCTCTGCAATCGGGTCAATCGCGTTACAGAACTGGTCTCACACAAGTATTGAAATAGTGCAATAATGTTATTGACATTAAATAGTCTGTTAAATATTACAAAATCGATTATCAAACAGTCGAAATTCACAATATTGCCAAATACATGTGACAGGTAACCCGATTTGAGTGCTTTAATTTTCGCCACCAGATTGCGTAGCGGAAATAAGAAAATGCCAATTGATATTTATCACTTTACAATTTGCGTTTGAAAAAAGGCCGGTTTTAGGGCTATCGAGGGTGATCTGCCCCCTTAAAGCTGACATGAGAATGGCACAACGAGTATAGTTGAGCAAGATAATTAAAAATCATCGGTGCCGTCATCCTCGATAGACTTCTCTATCGATGTCCTCGACTCCGTTACCGCGTCCTTCCCCACAGGCTTTGGTACACCTTGTTACCCGTTCGCCCGCCCGTTAAGCCAAACTTCTCTCGCGAAAAAGTCCCCCGACAAACGTCACCGCCGAGCGATTGCACAGCGGGGAGAGTTTCTCGCGCAACAAAGGCTGGGAATAAAAGGCACAGGATGAAGGATCCCCTGCGCGTTCGATCGCGAGGGCGTGCGGCGGCGGGAGATGGTGGCGGTGCCAGACCGAAATAGGAATTCCGGAGGAAGATGTACGCGCTTGCGATTCCACGACGGATTTCGCTGGAGGGCTCGGGTGTGGCCGATCGTAGGATAATGCCTGCGCCGTAGACGAAAGAGGAGATACGAAGAGGGAAGCTCGGTTCTCCTGGAGATCGATGCCCAAAGGCGAGGCGAGCTCGCCTGCTACGCTCGCAACGATAGGCCCCGCAAGAAGTGGCAGATATCTCGTGGCCAGGCTCACCCCGCTGCTTTTCCTCCTGGCGGACGTGGCCGAGCCAGATGTCAAAGATACCTGGTCGTCACCCACGGTTAGTTAACGTCCACTTCCCCGTTCGATTACGCTCGGGCGATGAGCCCTCGATAAATGACAACGGAGGCAGCCGTCTCTCGAGATTAGTTACACCTTCGTATCGCGAAAGAAAAAGTAATTAACCCTTAAATGCATGTTGTTGTAAAACATACCGCGCAAACCACCTCAAACATATCGGTATGTGCTCAATACATGCCGCTGCAGAATTATCACGTTCACGGTGATATATTTTATCGAATGGTGTCACGATTTTAATGTTAGATGTCACTTTGACGAAGAGAAGATTCTCGGAAATTTGTTGGACGTCAAGAATTGTAGTTTTGTTTTGCTGTGTAATAAACTGACTTTCTAAGGTAAGTAGATACAATAACATAATATTTCTATGTAATAACTCAGCCTTTTTTCGGTACAGTTATTAGTTTTGAGAAATTGTTTTATGTTATGTTAGAAATTTCCTCTGTATTTCAACTGTATGCATTTACTATAGAATGTGCCTCCTTAAAAATTATAAAAAAAATTTATTTATTCATCCTTGCATTAGCATGTACATGTCTACCAAATATATTTTTAGATCATGCATTTAAGGGTTAACAATCTACCGGCGCACGTCACTTCGGACGTACCAGCGGTGCCATTCACAGGGTTGAAAATTGGCAGTGTTTTGGCTGGAGTCTCTCTTACGGAATCGGGCTGACATGAAACACCGGCTCGGCCACATAATATCCCACAGGCTGCTACCGTTATCCCTTTATTTCGATGCCGTGCGCCGTAACGCTCCGTTTCGACGCTCATAATCTAGCCGGAGGCTCGCGTGACGCTCCGCGCATCGGGGGAGAAAACTATCTTCCTCGTTCGTCTTTCCTGCTCAACTTCTCACGACCATTATCCTATGATCAGCCACGTCCAACCACCCCAGGGCGGTGTAATATCCACGCACGCTTACCCACCTCTCGGATTTTCTTTCCACCGGCGTCTTTCCGATCTCCTCTTCCGGGAAGAGCGTGCCCGCCGCGTTTATCCACCTTGACTTTCAATTTATAGCTGCTCGCCTCTACTTACGGATTCGCGATTCTTATTAGGAACAGATTTTAAAGCGTGGACACGTGGCGCGACAGGCCGTTGCGCGTAGTATTGCTTGAGAATCGCAGTGGTGGCGGGAGTTGCATCCGGGCAGTTAGATCCTGCGCGCGCGTTTCTATCGGCACGCTGGATCGGCTCGCGGTATATCAGGGGCGGGATCGATATCGATTGGAAAGATGCTCCGAGGGCTGCGTCAGAGGTCGAGCGCCTTGATCACGACGGAGGGAACCGTGATCCATTCGGCCGAGCAGCCGCAACAATGACTAATTAAACGACAATTAAATCGAACAATGCTGGCTTTATCCCGGAGATTAGGGTCGTTATCGAGAAAGCAGGAAGGAAGCCGCTGCGAATAGAATTCGTGAAAGTGTTCGTCGGCCGCGCTGGTTCCGCGAGCGCCAAGGGGGCGAGGATGCATCGGAAGTACCGAATGTCGCGAGGACGTGTGTCTCGACGGAAATCGATCTGTGTTTCTGAGAAAATCTGCGCCCTCGGAGGGGAGGTCGCGGCTCTTGCGGGCCGCTGGACGGGAGGCTGGAAAATCAAACAGACGCGCGGCTGTAAAAACAGGTAAAAGCGCTTCTGGACGAGCGTATATCGCAAAGAGAAAACACGCCGGCGAGTGCATCGTTCAGAAAGTCACCTCTTAGCGTCAATCATTGTGCCACTCACGGCCACCGAGTCGAATCAAAGAAGCACCTAGCACCATTTACTCGATAACGTAGGTGTCACGAGCCGCCGGTGTTTACGCCGCGACCAAAGGCCCGCGCGCAAGTGCGCCGGGATGCTTCGAGTTACATGCTGGTACGTCGAACGTTACTGCCATATAAGCCGATCGGAGGAACGAGGAAGCCGCGGCGCAGGAACCGGGGTAACCTTTTGATCCTCCCTCGAGGCACGGGGCTGCAGGTGCCAGACGTCGCTTGACATTTAAACGGTGCCACTTGTTCGCGCGGGAATTAAATCGACACGTCGAGTAAATGAATCGAATTGATTGAGGGTAATGGACAGCTAGACTTGTCCATAATAGATTTCCGCGACGTCCAGTTCCTCCGGCGGCGAATTTTTTAAAGCGAACATCGCCGAAGCGGAAATTTAAAAAATTATGAAACTTGAGGGATATGTAAATGATGTATAGATATGTATTACGCAATTTTTTTCCTGCCCAAATTCACTCAAAGGGGGTGAAATTTACCTCTGAAAATTCGGCTAATTTCCGATTTTGTAGAAACATGTAGGCATGATTAAACGAAGTAACTTTTGCCTGAAAACTTTTTTTCTATCTCTTACAATTTGCGAGTTATAACCAGGGATCGAAAAAATTCTGGAACTTTTCAATGGGTTCCATTTAAATTTAAAACAATGACCGCGGAACTTTTTTAAAAATGTTCTCACATTATAAGTTCTCAGAAGAACCGATAAAATAAAAGTTCTTGAAAATAAAGATTCTAGTTGGAATGGAACTTATAAAATATAAGAATAAAAGTTGTTCACCGATGTTAAAAACGTTCTCAATCGTTGTAACAAATACTAAATACTATTCAATGTATTGTAATTTGTAACGCAATAACAGACCAACTAACAAACGATAATGGTCAAGAAACAAAATATTTATGATGTGAAATTCTCCACGTAATTATGATTTGCAAGCAATTTCAATATAAGAAAACTGCCCATTCACACTGTTAGAAGTTTTAGATTCAAAACAATTCCGAGTAATTGTGGAACCAATTATTAGAGAGTCCGTTCAAAATCTGTATACAGTTATTCTGATTGTGAATGATTTTCTTTATCTTTTGAAAACTTTTTTAATAAATGTTCTAATATAACTTGTTTCCATGGAACTTTTATTATATAGTGTCTAAAATATCTGTTCCATGAGAACACTTTTTAAAGAAGTTCCTGAAGGTAGCATTTGTTTCAATATAAATTCCACAGGAACAGATATTATCTTAATCGAAACAAATAAGTTCTAACAGAATTTTTTGAAAACGAGGGTTCGAGAACTTTTTCGATCCCTGGTTATAACAGAAAATCGGAAAACAGCAGGACTTTCAAGGGCCAATTTTACCCCTTAGAATTTGGGGAACAAATAAAATTGGGTAATATATACCTATACATCCTCTACACATCCCGAAAGTTTTATAATTTTTTGAATTTCCGGGTTAAGGATCCTTCCTTGCGAGTCATTGGACTTTTAGCGCTGATGCTGCAACAGCAATCTCAGAATCTGCCTACAATGGCGGAGTGACGAATGGCTCTGCTGCCGCCGGAATGGCAGATAACAAATAGTAATCCACCTCTCACAATAGCGGATTATCAAGAATAGTAGATTACCATAGAATGCTGGCTGCCTCCCTTCGGGAGTCAGTCAGGAACGCTCGCCGAGCCAAGTCCATTCACGTCGCTCCTCCATTGATATCCAAAAGCAACGTTCAAGGCGTCACCGGCGAAATCCAAGTGAAAAGCGACACGCGGACGGCTGAGGATTTCCTCTAGCATCGAGCCCACATTGTTCGACGCCGGCTGCATTGTTCTCGGCGATGTCGTGGCAGGTAGTCTTCGAGGTTGGTTCCGCGCAGAGACCGTACACTTTCTATCCGTCTCGGTGGACACGCGACCGTGCAGCAGTGAGATATGTCCAGCTGCCGGACGACGCGTGCCTAAATGCAGGAAGGAAAGTAGGAGCCGAGCGGACGCCGAACCATCTAGGAATCGTTCGATTGTAAATTAGATCAGTGCCCCTGGGACGACGATCTTCCCCCGTGGTTGTGCTCTCGATAGTGGCGCTCGAGAGTCGTTGAAAGGGTCTCTGCAAAGCCACCCCCGAGGCATCTTCGAGAGACTTGACCCACTATGCGTTTGGCACATTTGTCTTTGGGTTCGAAGGGGTTTGCAGTAGCGTCAGTAATCAGAAGCCTGTGCAAGTAATTCTGGACTCGGTGGTCTTTCGCAGTTGCGGGGGTTACAGTTTCTTTTTTATCTGAATGAATTCGGTCGTTATGAATTTCACAGTGGTTGTCGAGAAGGGAATCACGCGGGAAGGTGTTTTCTATAGGGTCTAATTAAATATCATCGATGAATCGCTCTATTAAACGTCGATCTTGCACCAGCCAGTCAAAGGTCGAAGATGAAAGTGCCGTAGCCACCGATTAATTGCTGTATACGCGGCAGACCCTAATGAAACGTGAAATCTCATCCGTAACGAGACGTTGAAGCGGTTGATCGGGTCGCAACGCTGAAAGTCCAATCAAAAACGGACGGGCCGCTTGTTGCGAGTGTTGCACAAGACGATGCACCGTGTATCGAGAACAGACGTCGCCGCGTGCTGATGGACGAAACTGAATGAGTAAGAAAAATTAGCAGGCTTCATTAATCACCTGACCGCAGAAGGTAGCCGTCGTTAATACATACTCATCATTCGTCAATTATGTGGGACGCGTCGGTTAAATGTTAAATCTACCCCGATCGATCGAAAGAACACATTACGTTGGGTCCGTCATCTATGTACAACTATTTAAATAAAATCGAGAGTGTGGAATTGCACGTTGACACGCGGGAAATCAGCGAACGAAATCCTCTTCGAGTTAGTAATTTCATGCACGAAGCTTCGATCATCATGTGAATGATATTCGTCTCTATTTGCCCTTCAAAGTTTCCAATCTTATCGAACTTAATTAAATCAGTGAATGATAACTTTAGCCAATTTCCATTCGTTTACAAGAAAGCCACGTCGAGTCTAGGGTTGGGACTATTCGAATAATTTACTATTCGAATATTTTACAAGTATTCGAATGCTACGAATAAACTTCGAATATTTGGGTATTCGAATGCTACGAATAAACTTCGAATATTTGAGTATTCGAATGCTACGAATAAACTTCGAATATTTGAGTATTCGAATGCTACGAATAAACTTCGAATATTTGAGTATTCGAATGCTACGAATAAACTTCGACTATTTGGGTATTCGAATGCTACGAATAAACTTCGAATATTTGAGTATTCGAATGCTACGAATAAACTTCGAATATTTGAGTATTCGAATGCTACGAATAAACTTCGAATATTTGAGTATTCGAATGCTACGAATAAACTTCGAATATTTGAGTATTCGAATGCTACGAATAAACTTCGAATATTTGAGTATTCGAATGTTATTATTATTATTATTATTATTATTATTATTATAAACGGGAAAATCCCATAGTTTACAATAAGATATAAACCCAATGGACTAATACAGTCTCACCAATTAATACACAATAATACAGTTATACGAGTTTTAATTATTATTCCAATACTATTCGAATACTGCTATATTCGAATACTGATGTATTCGAATAGTACGGTATGAAGTGGGTTAAAATTAGCTTACAAGATTTCACCATGCCAAATGAACCTATATTCGAATAGTATTCGAATACTTGGATATTCGAATTATATTCGTCAAATAATTAAGCAACTGAAGTATTCGAATATTCGAATACCGAAAAATTCGACAAATAGTCCCAGCCCTAGTCGAGTCCTCCAACTCGTTCATTGAAAACACAGTTCCTCGTTCATCGTCGAGTACGCAGTTACGACATTATACATATATACTTTATTATCACGCTGTGTATCATTGTAACACGTTGCTCGGCGCGTTCGTCTGCCGCGAATCCTTCTCATTCAAATTGACACGGTCCTTTTACGGAGCGGCGACGTTTTATGTAACCGCGGACGCGTTACACCACACACGCGCCCATTTTTGGCGAAGAATCGCACACCCGTCGTTAATTATCCTTCTTTTTGCACCGCTCTGCCTCTTTTTCGCCCGCGGTGCGCAGAGCGAGCCGAGGTGTGGCGCGGTAATGCGGGACACCGAGGGGCCGTTGACGAAAAATTCACGGCGAGGTAAAGTCAGTCGCCGTTCCACTTAACGAAACGACGCCCCATAAAAATTGTCGGTACACCGTGGAGAGAAATAAAGAACCTCGGGTTAACGAGTCGCGGTAAAACATTGTTTATGCCTCGGCATCTGTTTTGCCAGGAATTTCGGAGCGCGTAATATTCTCGTAAAGCAACGAGCAGCGGCCAGTTACAAACTTACAGGCAATTCACTTTACTTAAACTCCTATACAGGATGAAATCGTGTAATTTGCCCTTCAGTGCACAGATTTATGGCCGGCAGTAACAGTACCAATTTCAGATATTTACCTAAACGCTTTCTTTTCAAGCAAACAGTATATCAAACTTTCTCCGCGGGTCCTCCGTCATTCTAGCCATTCGAGCTTCAATCATCCATCAAAATGCAATCCCACGTCGAGCTCCAAAAATGCTCAAAGATATCTGGAGCGCATAGTACTGCAAACTATAATAGTATGTAAATCCAGACACCTATGTTATTATCATTAGATTTATTTAACGAGCCGATTTAACCTTATCGTATCCCAGAGCAATACTCTTCAGAGCAGATACCGGTTAACAATAGAAATAACGCGACTCGTGGAGTCACGAACACCATAATTACTCCCACGCATAGAACAGTCTTTCCCTAATATTTTTTATAATTAATCTCCTAGTCTCTTTCATCCCACCCTATATATTCACCACTGCTCCCTAAAACACCAAGAATAATACCAAGAATTTCTATCCGAAACCGCGTGTCTCGAAACACGACGAACGTCCTCCTTACATACCTCGGAGCCCCATCGTCGCGGTCAAAATGGTAGCCGAAACTTGCTTTCCATTCAGCCGGTCGTCGAACGCGCTCGCGCGCGCGTCCACGTCGGTTTAATAACGCGAAGGAGTTGTTCGTGGCGCGTTTATACAGAGCCTTCTGGTGAGGTCGTTGACGAAGAGAAAGAGAAGAGAGCCGGTTGAGAACCTTTGAGATTCAGGTTCTACCCGGTGCGACCCGACAGAGAGCGGAGAGTCTTGGGTGGCACGAGAGTGCGGTGGTCGCGCCCTATGCTAACCCAACCTAACATAGCCCAAGATCCAGGCTCCTCTCGGCTAGATTCTCACCGCGCGAAACCGCACCGGGTTGGACTTGTTTCCATAAGATCGTATACGCGGCCCCAGCGTAGCTGGGCAACCTTCTCGGACACCCGCGGCTACTCGCCGACCTAATCACGATTCTCACGAGTCCAGGTCAGGCTGCAGCGCCTGTACCTGGCCGACCAACGAGGTTAGGACAGAGAGGGCGAGGCGGAGAGCGGGGGGAAGGTCGTTTTTCGAAACGATAGCGATCGCAGAGAGTCTATTCAGGGGCCAGAAGGCGGTTCTTTTAGGAGGGGTCGAGAGATTTGTTGCGCCGACTACTCAGCTTCTAGCGGAGTTTCGTTTTCCGGTGACCTTGGGTCTCTGCCTCTTGGCGAGCATGCCGCTGGAAGGCAATTCTTTCAACCCGAGCCCGCTGAATAATGGGCTGGACAGCTGACTGCAGTTTCGTTCAGGTTCGAGGCGCTTCGGGGAACGAGGATTTTTCGAAGAACGCGAAACTGTGCTTGGTATCGGAGATTTCGGAGCGGATGTATGATCCTTGCCTCTGACACGGTTTCGGTTGCTTGCCAGACCCGAGTTTCTTATCGTTGCTCGCTCGCGTCGTCGCGGTGCACCGTGGAAAATCGATTCGCCGTTTAATCGATTTTCAACGGTTTCATTCGCGCCGGGACGCGAGGTCGAAGGTGAAGCCTAGGACAGTCGTGAGAGCACAGTATCGCGAGATAAGGAACTGGACGGGGAGAGCGCGGCTTATATAGACGCGCGCGATGAAACTTCTCCCGAGCAGATCTTTGATCTTGCACGATCCACCGACCTAATTAATGGTATGCGGGTCAGCCGTGGCAATAATTGAGGGGACCGGATGCAGCTGAGCGTCTTTACGGGGCCATTATCATTCAGATGTCCTGCGAGCGTGGTAGGTTCACTGAATTCCATCGTCGTGACTGTGCTAGAATTAGATTCTGCTAATCACTCCCTCGAGTGGTGTAGGGCAAAACTATACAATACGCCCCTCTTTTAAAGAAACATCTATAAAACCAATGTTTTTTAATAATTCTTTAAATTTTTTGTGTGAACACATTAAGCGCTCATTACTCTTCCCAACTACACCGAAATTGTGACAAAAACGTAACTGGAAATAACTGTAAATAATCATTTTTCTGAACCTTACATGGGGCATTTTGTAACAGTCGTCAGGTAAAACGCCCCACCTCTGTGACAAAACACCCCGACATAAAAAAGTGCTTACTTTTTATTATTTTTCTCTAAATGTTATGGAATATATATTACACAAAATATTATTAACAAACATAGAACAGTCTTGATTAAAATTATTACATTATTTTTTTATTTACATTTTTTCTTTTGACATTTCTGTCGCAAGGATTACATGAAGTTGTCCACAAAAAGGAAAGAAATAGGTTACTCGTGAAAAATATGATTTTGAGGTGGGGCATATTGTAAATTCTGGGGTACAAAACGCGCCGGTTTAAATTTAGCATGAACGTAGTGAAAAAAGGTTTGGGCAATAACAATTTAAAGAGGTTAATTTGTCTACTTTCGAAATATATATGTGAATTTATCGCAAAAACAATAGTGACTTAGAAAATTGAATTTCTCACACACTCACCGCAAATTATCTGAAGACCGAAAATATAAATTCTTGTATATTTTTTTAAAATCCGTAATATTTGCTTGTATTTTTATTGCGGCAGTTGTGGCCGACTGAGGCAAGTTCGAATTTGACGATAGTGTCGATGCATCCTGGTTTGTGTGCGTAAAATAATGGTGGGGCGTTTTGTCAAATGGGGCGTATTGTATAGTTTTACCCTATACATATTATACCCGGTGAATTATAATCTACTTTGAGCATCCCTTTGGTAAATATCGTTCCTTGGTCGTTCACCAAACTGTTCGCCGAGTCATTAACTCGATCGGGGAGTAAGGGAGAGTGGGGTAAATACGAACGCGGAGTAATTGCGAATGCGATGTTACGGCGTTTTAACCCTCGGTTGTCACACTGGGTCAATTTGACCCTGCGTTTTTTTAAGCAAAAAACCTTTTTGTGGAAACTCTTATTGCTCCAAATTTTTTTTATGCACGATGACACTTTAAATGTCAACTTTCAATGATGGGCATATATTCTACAATGTTCAAACATTATCTCAGAATTTTTTAGACTTAATTTAACAAATAGTTTTTAAATAACAACTGGTTGAAAAATTAGCAACGTTAACCGATTTTGATGAAATTTCAACATGTATAAAACTTACTTAAATCTACAAAAGAGATTTTTGAATTTTCATTACAGGCTCAGAAAAAAAATGTTTAAAAAAAGACCTTTACTATTTTTTTCGATATTCCGACCAATTGCAATTTTTTTCTAACGCACAAGAAGAGGAATTTGAAAAATACATTAGGTATAGGTTGTAGCAACATTTTCTATGTGCTGACCATTGAAGTCGCGCTTTCTGTGCGACTTCTGCGATATTTACAACTCTATTCGTGATTTCCCCGTGGCAGTCGAGTAATCACGAACATCAAAGGTTTTGCTTTTCACTATAAAGTTGATTTTTATTATACAGTAGCGGACAAAAAAGTTACCACATTTTTGTATCACTCTACGTCTATTACTTTTTAATATCAACTTAAAACTGCAGTATGTGCCTAATATACAGATTCTAAAAGATAATTAAAAGCTGTATAAAACCCAGTTACAGTTGAATTTATTTACCTAACAAACAAAAACCCTACATAACATTAAAGAAGACAACACATTTTTAAACCCAACAAAAAGTTACCACTTTTGAACATTAATAAAAAATATTTAATATTTTGTAGGGGCTCCTATTGCTTTTAAGACAACCTAAAAAGTTACAAAACATGGTAACTTTTTTGTCGGCTCCAATAATATGTTCCCCCGTTCAATGTCATATAACATTTTTGTTTGTCAATTAAATAAATTCAACTTTAACTGAGTTTTATACATCTTTAAATACTCGATTAGACTATATATACATATTAAAGATACCACAATCCCAAATGTATGCTAACAAATATCAAAAACAGAACAAATCGAAAATGTGGTAACTTTTTTGTCCCCTAGTGTAATTTTTCAAAAATTCGTCACAGTACTTTATAGATGAATAGTTTAAGCATGTTTGTAAATAACGAACAAATTCATTGCTCACATAGTTTTCGTTTTGTATATTTTTTTGCTTAGGTCTTCGATATTCCCCCACTCTCCCTTACATATTATACCGGGTGAATTATAATCTACTTTGAGCGTCCCACTGGTAAATATCGTTCGTTCACCAAACTGTTCGCCGAGCCGACAGCTCGATCGGGCCGTAAACGTTGCGCCAATGGGACGTGTCGACACGCACGCGCGTAAACCCTCGTGGAAAAATGCAAAAGGAAGACCGCGAGGAGTTCGGGGCCGAAGATTCGGCCGATAAACTCGCCGGGGACGCGGCCACGGGTAACGAGTTATGAAATGCAATTTGCATGCGACCGAGATCCGCGCGGACGCTTGGGAGCCGGCCAGCCGCGGAACTCGGCGTGTCCCATGCCTGTCCTGAACTGGATTCTCCAGAATTCCGGGCCACGAGTCTGGCCTCCGAAACGGATCCGCTTTCGATCATCCTCGATCATCGAAATTGGGCACGTCGGGCCCGGGGCGGGGGGGAGGGGGGAGGGGGGAGGGGAGAAGGGGGCCGAGTAAGAAAAGCAGCGTCGCGGTAGCCGTCGCGCGTGTCGAGGGCAGTTTGGTCCGAAAGTCGATTGAACCTGCCGTTTGGCAACGGTCGAGCGGAGAATATTGAAAGTCGAGCGCCGCGCGAAAGCAGCCGACTCCCGTGGACGAATGTTTGAAACGTGCGAGGGAACAATTGACCCACATCGACGGAATTGAGACGCGAGCCGACAAAAAAAAAGGGGGAGGAAGAATCGTCCCGCATCGGGGCGAGCATTTAACCCCGCGCAAGATCTACGAGGCAAGGGACTGAACTCTCAACTCTCGATTACTCCGCGGTGACGCAGCGCTAACTCGATTAATTTCACGGTAGACAAGGCCCGAAGGAGAAATAACGGAGAGGGGAATGCAACGCCGTGGCGGATTTTTCCTTTTCCCGGAAGTCGGAGGCAAGCGTCGTCGTCTCTTCTCGCACCCCCCCCCCCCCCTCCATGTTCCGTCACTCCCCGATTCAAGACGTTGCCGCGGGCTAAAGGAGTACTTCTGGCCGAGCGATCGCTGGGTCGTGAACCGGGCTTTAATCGTCGATTTATCGCGAACAGAATGGACCGACTGCTTGAGTGGTAAGTTTACGGGAGTTTGCGCGCGGCCCCGCGGCTGGTAGCCAGGCGACGCTTCGAAATTGATGAAGCAATAGGCTGGACTGTTCACTTTCGAGATCCGGATGAAATCACCAACTGGATCGCTGGGGAGACACAATGGAGACGTGGACGAAGTACGTGCACGCATGAGGAATGACAAGAGGGAAACAAACTGGTGGTTGTCTTTCTCGGTGACTGTAATGGCCCGGCCGCAACAAAGCCAGTTCTCGCAATCAAGTTTATATGGGAGCTTGTCGTTGCGTAAAGCGGGAGGAAACGCTCGAAACGCTGGTATTCCTGAATGAGAGGAAAGCGGCGCAGTTTCGAGGGGCCGGGATTCCTATTGCCGTTGAATATTGGAAAATCCGGGGAAAAATGCAAAATACCGTGAAAGTGTGAAGCTGAGGAAGAGGCAAGAAGGAAAAGGTAGAAAGTATAAAGTGGTAGTCGGTATCGGCCAAACAATCTTGCAGTTTTCGCGCGCAAAACGGGAATGTTAATTGAATGAAACATTAGGGTAATTGATAACGCGATAATCGATGCTACTAATTAGAGCAAGTGTTCGTAATTGGACGAATTTGTTTTGCAAATTACAGAGGATTTCGTGGAATCGATGGCTGCGCAGGAAATGATAATGTACGCGCCGCATCGTCTCGCTCTCTCCGCTAAAAATCGTAATGGCTTTTTGATGGAAGAATACGCATTCCCACGGGTGAAATAGGCGATATAATTACTTAATTGCGCGATAGGAGAGGCGACGTGAGTCGGAAGAAAGGCGAGAATGACGAGTTCAATCTTACGCAATGGTCCCACTAGCCGCACGTCAATTACCATCTCTTCTGTATTAATAACAAGCCGCCGAGTGAAATTTCAGCGAAACTCAAATTTGGAGCACTAGGGTACTTCTTTCACTTTTTACATTCCGCTCTTGCGTAACGTACGGCCGCGAATCGTTTAATTGCGAGCAGACTAGGAAAGCAGCTCGCCAGCTTCACAAACGGTTCTAATTAAAGTAATTAGCGGGCAAAGTATACCGAAGATTCTAAGCCTATCAAGGCCGGCTTTTCTATTAATATTCCCCCCTTCCGGATGCAAGATGCGCCCACGTGGAAAATAATACAGCCGCGGCGTGCAGCGCGTGGTATATTTTTAAGTGAAAAACCCCCCGAACACTTTCTCGACCGTGCGGTTTATTTTCGTAGAAAATCGCCCATCTGTGGAACGAATAAATTTCCCCCTTCTCCCCCGAGGCGAGCAAAGAGGAAATGTTAATGCAACGCGTCGACGCCGGGAACGATGAAATTATACATTCCTCGATTATTTAAGACGCGAGGAAACGTTAATGCAGGCTGATTCTATGCGCAATGCGAATGGCCTCGGCCGGCACAATGCACGGGATCAATTAAAAAAAAGGCGTCGTAAAGCGCAGGCAGGCAATATACGTTCGGAGAAAATCCTCGGCGAACGTTGCGGGACGTGCATAGGTCGAATATGAAAACGGCAAGGGCCCCTTTAAGCCCTGGAGATTCATAGTGGGCAATCAAACGTAGGCTCGTGCCCCTGAACCAACACGTCCACGTGCACACGTACCCGTGATTCTGCGCGACTCGTGCCGTTACCCTCATTTTTCTTGCTGCAGGCGTGCCGTTGTTACTTGTACCCCGTTTCTACGTGGGGGAGCTCCGCTTTCGAAGAGGGGGCGTTGTACTTTCCAGAGTAAAACATTTCTAATGGAATTCGCGAATTCGCATCGCAAAATATGATGTTCTCACCATCTCAATTTGTTCCTTTTTATAAAAAATGAAATCGTGCAGAACATGAGCACGATTGATTTATATTTAGGGGTAGCTCAATGATGGTGAAATTTCCAATGTGCATGATAATTGTATAGAAAGGCATGGAACACTATAAATGTTTTCAAACACATTCATTTGTGAACAATAAATTTAGCAATTTATCAAATTCAAATGACAATGTAATGTAACGTAAATGTATAAATTAAAATATGGCCATTATATGTTGAATTTTCATAATTTCTGTAATTTTTCACTCACTTGAGCTACCCCTAAACATAAGAATGTATTGTCTAAAGTTTTTATATAGTGTTTATGTATAAAATAATTCAGATATCGACCGTATTTTTAGAATAAACAATTAAGTGGTTTCGGCGCACTGGTTCGGTCGTTAACCTTAAAAGTGTTAACCTTGGGACTATTAAAAAAAAAAGTTAACTGACCGAACCAGTGCGCCGAAACCACTTAATTGTTTATTCTAAAAATACGGTCGATATCTGAATTATTTTATTTCAAATGGAAGACGAAATCTTTACACAATCCACAAAAAAGGAAAGTTTCTTTCAATCAATCTCAAGAAAGTTTGGACCAGAAACCATAAGAAATCTCAAGGATCTTTCTAATCAAAGAACTCACCTCTTTAAGATAAGTAATAGGAAACTATTTTTACTAAAATGCAGAGCAAAAAACATAATGCCGAAATTCATTACAAATAATATTATTAACAATTCAAACATATCCATGTCTTCGACCTCAGCCTGTAGCAAACTGTGGAATCTTAAAAACAAATATTCGCGCAAATTACTGAACATTGCCATAAAAGATACACACAATATACAGAAATCAATCATAAATAAAATAACACACTTAAACGAAGAAATTAGATTCAGCCTCCCCGTACATATTTTTGAAAAATATTGCTCCTTTGAGGAAAAAAATACAATAGATTATTTAAAATACAGAAGAATAAATGTATAAAAAAATTCAACAGTTTGATAGAGGCTAGAAACAATAGTTTTAACAGTGACCATAATGGTTTTATATCGTTCAACAATAACACTTCTGATAATAATAATTGGTTTAAAAATCTTTCGAACGTTGAAATCCCACAGAGCGTAAAAAAAGTGTTGACCTTGGGACTATTAACGAAAAAAAGTTAACTGACCGAACCAGTGCGCCGAAACCACTTAATTGTTTAGTGTTTATGTATCTAAAGGACCAAATCAGTAGTAACTTACTAATTGCAATTAGTGTGGAGGAAATTGGAAATTTCACCATCATTGAGCTACCCCTAAATACAGATCAATCGTACTCATGTTCTGCTCGATTTCAATTTTTATAGAAAGGAACAAATTGAGATGGTGAGAAGATCATATTTTCATAGTTGAAAAATTAAGCTCCACCCTAATGTTGATTTGAAAATTCATACGCTGCCTTTGCCAATGCATGCGCTACCAAGAGCGCGGTCGAAACCGAGGCCCGTGCGTCGACCGTTACCTGGAATCGGTAGGTGCCCCCAGGTGGCAGGTGTATAGGTGCACGAGCGCGCCAGCGACAAGGCTCGCGTTTGAATATTATCTGCTCTCGCGTGTACGCGGGGCCCCGTGTACGCCGGGCGATCGGCCGCTCGCCTATGGGAAAATTTCCGTGGCGGTTCCCGTGCAACTTGCTGCAGGAGACGCAGGGCGGTCCCGGTCAGGACCGTTAGGAGGCTTCAAGGATATCCTGTGTCGCGTGCAAGCGAGCCGCGTGAATTACCTTGCGGGGACCATCCGATGCCCAGGACGAGAAAGGATCGTCAAGGATTACCGGTAGTCAATGGCCGACGCTCTTTGTCGACCGGTTCCCTCGCGGTGGCTTCGTGCCACCAAGAGAAATCGAATCTGTTCGATGAGACGCGCGCGTTTAATTGCCCCTCGGGGCAGCGACAGACGTCACCTACGCGGAAAAGTTATACGTAGCGCGGAAAATAGGATAGGACGCGAATAGGGAATTCAATCCCGGGATCCCGGCTGGTTTTTTGGATTCTAAAACTCCCGGGATTTGATGTAACAAGTTAACGTAAACTGGGGAACATTGGCATGCTTTTGGAACATTTTGCTATATAACAATAAAAATAACATTTTTACATTTGCTTTAACCGGTTAACTGGCAAGGCTTTTTTTATTATTCGTGCCCAAACTGGCAACATCGAAAAATTAAGTGAATCACAAAGTTATTCCATTTGATCATATATGATACAGAATTGGCAGATTTGGCAGAATTGGCCAGATATTTTTTGATCACATATGATACATTGACAGTTAACCGGTTAAGTATGCTATTATAACATTGCATCTTTTGTGAATGCACTACAAGTGTCAAAATGCATAAAATTTTTGTCCTTATCCTTCTTTAATACATGCTAAATAACTGCCAATGTTAGGGTAACATTAGCACATCATATATAAAAAGCACTAAAAAGTTAAAATTTTACCACATCTGAACTTACATTGACACTTAAATTTATTTCTTTTATGTTCAATGGACCCTATTTTATATTCTTCAAATTTTTTATTTTTTAATTTTTTTAATTAACATTTTTAAATTTGGTTTAGGTATCCTATTTTAACTTTTCCTTTTTAATTGCTGTTAAGTAGAATGCCAATGTTACCCCATGCTGCCAATGTTCCCCCAGTTTACGGTATAACTTATCCCGAGAATTTCGAGAATTTTTAAAAACGTAAATTACTTTATGCATAACTGAAAAATATTAAAATGAAATCCAAAAAAACCGCCGGGATCCCGGGACTAAATTCCCTAGACTTGAGTGGACACTGGTCTGAAAACCGTTGCCACTTCTGCCTGGAAGGAACGGTCAGCTTGGTCTCGGGAAAAATGGTAACTGTCCTCGCGAGTGATACCGGGCAGTCGGTTGAAAGGAGACTGTCTACCTCGCCAGTAGGCAGCGCGTAGAATTATGAGACAAGCCTTAGGTGTTCGTAGCAGAGAATTTATGAATTCGTCAATTACTTATCGCTTAATGAGAACAGTAAAAAGCCGCACCCAATGGAGGGCCGAATGTCTAAACGTGAATGGCGTTGTGCAAACGATAAAGCGACGTTTATTATCGTATAAAATAGGTCACGAGTTGCACAGGAAACATGTTAATGTTAACGTTCGCACTTTTGCAGCCGCGTTTTTCTCGATTCCTGTCGTTTACCACTCGCGCAAGAAGAAAGTAATGCATGCGTGCCGGTTGTACGGTTAATTGTCGGTTTAATTATACTGTTTTATCACTCGCAGCAACGCGTGGAAGTCTCGTTGTTGCGTAAGCCACTCTTTACCTTCCCGTGATTTTTTCTATGTAAATGTTTAGCACTCGATAGTCGCGAGAGATTTGCCGGCGGACTAATTAGAATTCATCTGGTGGAATCACGCTGACGCGTAACGGCTCCTCGCCCCGCGTAACTGTCTTACGCAAACGCCGTTTCTTCCGTAAAAATTAATTAAAATTACCTAAGAGACAGCAAAGGGGACGGCGATTAGACTTAGTTTCTCGCGTTACGTAAAACTGTAGCGACTCGTCCGCGCTGAAATTCTTCTGATGTACGGTACTTTCACGCGAGCCTTCTCTTCCCAGACGTTTATCTCGAACATACACGGGAAGTGACAAGATAACCAAGGGCTTCAGGGTTATCGAGCAATTTATAGAAATCTTTCGTAATCGTTCGGTGTTAAGCATCTCCATTGCCGTTGAATAGTTTGGTGTAAAGTACCATTTCCGTCGCTGCGTTCCCCGTTGATTACTATCTTTCATAGCCCCGACGTTCTCACATTCACGCAGCTCTTCAATTACGACGCGTTCCATGCATTTGATGATACATTCTTCCCTCTACTACCTCGCAACCCCCTCAAGCGGCGTTTTTATCGTCGACAGGATGTTCCGGTGACTCGATGCGCGGCGTTAAAGATGCCCCCCCTGCAATATAGTTGTCTATCAGAAGTCATCGAAGCTTCGAAAAAGCTATAATCAAGCCTCCGCGACTCGTCGCTGAATAGCCAGCATGCGCAATACCCTGTGCCGCGTAATTCCCCCCCAAAACGAATCTCACCATCAGCGAAAGAAGACGAAGGAACGCTTTGTCCTGAAATCACGATTCCCACAATCCTTTCCTCGTTCTCCATCCTTTCCCCCCCCCCCCCCCGCTAGAGCATTCAAAGATCGATATCGCGCGTATCATTGCGAGATCATTTCGAGCATGCCGCGGGGGTATACGTTACAACGTAATTGCCCAACTTCCGTCTGTTCCAGATCGTTAACCCGCACGCATAGTGCCAGACGATCGCGGCTTATTATTACTAATTACTCATAGTTCGACACGAACGTTCCTGCCGCAGTCATTAATATTAACGTTCGGCGTTTCGCGCGTGTAACGCTTTGACCTTTGGAGTGGCGTACCCCGGCCTTTTTTTTCCAGCCTCCACTCACCATGGAAAAACCAGTCCGAATACGCAATCGTGTCAAGTAGAAAAGCCGCAATGCGACGCTTATGACGTCATTGCTGAAGAGAGCTGCGTTCAGGGGAAGTGGCTCTCGTTCGCGATACTATTGCTCTGCTTTTTATCGACCCTCGAAGCCGCGATTAGCCGATGCTTATCTGGTAATGCCCTCGGGGCGAGTTGCGCTTAAATACGGCATCGAGGAGGGAAGGTTTGTGGCCACGCGGTCCCCGTGATTTATATTTTCTCGCGCAGCCGCTAAGAAGCGATACCCGCGAGATAAGGGAAGTAAAGACACCCCCGTTACAAAGAAATCGAGCGGTTAACTTTTAGAAAGTTTTCAAATTACTCTGAACCTCTGCAGTAGCCAGGTGAAAATTAACAGATCACTTGTTTGGATAGCCTTGGTTGGAGAATCGATTGGTTATCTGAAATGAATTATACGCGCGGCACAACGAGGTTTCGCAGTGCCATACGTCTTGCTGAGCGATGAAGTCATCCGAATAAGTAATTCCCTAATCAAGAGTTTTGAGCGGCGTACACGCGACCTGACAATCTTACATAATTCACCCGGACGGCTGCATTTCTATTCGCAAGCCGGCGCGAAATGACTTAGCGACACGTCGGGGGACTCGTAAAGCTAAATGCTGCCGGGGATCGCCGGCGGTTCGCATCAAACACGCCGAAAAGATCGGCGGAAGTCCCTCGGGTCTATTCGCGCCGCTGTGCCGACCAGGATCTCGAATTCCGTTTTGCCAAGGAGAAAGCATGAAATTCGAGAGCCCCTCCACGAAACTCTCACGGAACGTGGGTGTTCGCGCGTACGTCGAAACAAATTACGCACCGCGCCGCAAATCCGCTCCTCGCTGTTGTTGCTTTTCACCGGGAAACCGGACTTTCGAGCTGCAAACACCCAGCGAGCCGCGCTCAAACTTTGCGCATCGCCGATGAAAGCTCTGTCCTGCAACATTCTACGTTTTAGAACGAACGTCCTTCCTCTCGCGAGAGAAAGCAGCGAAAGTGTAGGCAAATGCGCGATAGACTACCGAAAATGGCGAATTTTGTAGATCCACACAATTCTCCATACTTTCCAGAGAAACTTCGAGCTCCAGGTTGGGAAAACCAGCGCGTTTAAGAGGAAATACGTAAACAATTCAAGGAAAAGGATTCTTGAACTTTTTACTGCAGGGATCGAAAAAGTTCTCGCACCCAGGTTGTTAAAAAATTCTGTTAGAACTTGTTTGTTTCGATTAAGAAAATATCTGTTCCTGCGGAATTTTTATTGAAACAAATGCTACCTTCAGAAACTTCTTTAAAAAGTGTTCTCGTGGAACAGATATTTTAGAACCTATATAATAAAAGTTCCACGGAAACAAGCTACATTACCTTGTGTTTGAGATTGCATTTTGGTTGCAATTCAATGGTGCAACGATACATATTTGTAAAAACACGTGGCATCTCAAATTTTGAAAACTTACCTTATTTAAGGTAGTACTACCGATACGCCTTGAGTCAAGTGCGTGTTAGATCGTCCTTTGACTTCCGTGGTGATTTGATTTGGCAACGTAGCACGATTGATTGTGTAGATTTCTTCTGCTCGCTTAAAGCTTGAAGTTAGCATTGCATAGAGATACAGAATTGTGACGTCACGACTAGGGCTGGGACTATTTGTCGAATTATTCGGTACTCGAATATTCGAATACTTCACTTGCTTAATTATTTGACGAATATAATTCGAATATCCAAGTATTCGAATACTATTCGAATATTTCAGTTTTCGAATGCTATTCGAATATTTCAGTATTCGAATACTATTCGAATATTTAAGTATTCGAATACTATTCGAATATAGGTTCATTTGTCATGGTGAAATCTTGTAAGCTAATTTGAACCCACTTCATACCATACTATTCGAATACATCGGTATTCGAATATAGCAGTATTCGAATAGTATTCGAATAATAACATTCGAATACTCAAATATTCGAAGTTTATTCGTAGCATTCGAATACTTGTAAAATATTCGAAGTTTATTCGTAGCATTCGAATACTTGTAAAATATTCGAAATTTATTCGTAGCATTCGAATACTTGTAAAATATTCGGAGTTTATTCGTAGCATTCGAATACTTGTAAAATATTCGAATAGTCGCAGCCCTAGTCACGACGGGTGTTAGTGTACGAGTGTTGTATAGAAAAATGAGTGAATACTATTTTATTATTTATGTATTAATTCATCTAATTCTTTTAAAATTCTGGTAGAAAGAGCGTCGAGTATCGCTTGTACATACTAAGCGCATTTCAAACTGCGCTGTCTTACCAACCTCTTTGCGACGTTTCCAAATCGTGCGTATAATGGCCGAGTGAGCACAGATAATTTTATTCATTTGCTTATATTAGCTATAAAAATTGGTGAATCAACATTTGGATACATGCATTATGTTTATGGAATATTAAATCTATATTTCTCTCAGTTTCATCATAAACTGAACAGGCTATTAATGTGAATTTTTGTTGAAAACGTCATTTTCCATAAGACTACGTGTTAATAGTGGAAACGTAAAATAGTTAATAACTTTTTTCTGGGTTGGTGTAGATTTCCAAAAATTTACATGAGTCAGTGTAAGGTCAAAACAAAACTACTGTACAAAGTTTCAGAATTTTCTAAACAGTATTTCAAAACCGGTAGTACTACCTTAACACTCGCCAGGTTATAACCTGACTGTAAGCTGTCAAAATTGCTTGCAGATCATAATTATGTGGAGAATTTCACATCATAAACATTTTGTTTCTTGACCATCATCTTTGTTTAGTTGGTCTGTTATTGCGTTACAATACATTGAATAGTATTTAGTATTTGTTACAACGATTGAGAACTTTTTTAATATCGATGAACAAAATATCTGAAAATTTTTTATAAGTTCCATTCCAACTAGAACCTTTATTTTCAAGACCTTTTATTTCATCGGTTCTTCTGAGAACTTATAATGTGAGAACATTTTTAAAAAAGTTCCGCGGTCATTATTTCAAATGGAACCTATTGAAAAGTTCCAGAACTTTTTCGATCCCTGCAGTTTACAGTAGAATTCAACTGCATTCGAATCACGAAGGGGATTTTTCAAAACAAATCGGTCCTCCTGGAGAGTCCGTGAGACTCGTTTCCTCGCAAAACGAAGCTTTCCGAACATCTACGCGGAAGCGAATGGACTATCACACTTGCTCCCTTACTTTCTATGAGTGCCGTGCTTACTCGGTAAATTACGTCCCGCCATGGCGCCGACAGCAGGTCGCCACTCGCTTTTCCAAACGATCACGCCCGATTATGCCGGTTCTACGTATACCCTCTAAAATGGCCCGGTCGACGATGGGATTATCGTCGACCCGCGTGCACTTTCCTCGCGACTAAAGGACACGTTTCCTCGTGTCAGGACGCGCGATGGTAACCGATGATTTACCGTAATTCCACGGTCACAATTTTCATGCGACCATCAAGGAACAACGAGCGTTAGGAGTCGCGCGAGCCGAGTCGTAAATTTGCCGGCTCGATTTCTCGATTGTCGCGTCGTCCGTCCCCCCCTCCCTCTCTCTCTCTCTCTCTCTCTCTCTTCGGGGTTGTTTATACGTAATTCCGCGGGATTTACAGCCACCTCCGGTCGGGTCCATCGCGATCGCGACGGAAGTCGAGAGACACGCGACAGTTGACGGTGGTCGGCGCTCGAGCGCGTTAACTGATCGACGTGATTGGACGTCTCGCGAAAAGCGAACTGGGATTTTCTATCCGGCTAGGTTATAAATGGTTCCTGACTTTCTACGAGAATCGCTGTTAAGAACAGCCACAAATCATGCGCCTCCATCCCCTTTACTTCGCGGGCGGTTTCCGCGAGATTTACGTCCCCAATTTTTTCACCCGTCCGCGAATCGACGCGCCCTCGATTAATACCTCGACCGAAATCGCGGCGTGTCTGAGAACGGTGCACCGCAGAAATCGCGCCGCTCTCTATTTGGGATTTAGATCCACGGAAATGGGACTTTATGTTGGGAAGATCGTGTATCCCGGATGAAAACTCTTGGGACCTTTTCCTGCGATTCTGTTGTCGCGGAACAGTTTCCTAACGTTCTATACAAACGTATTCGCGTTTCTGTTTGGTCAGGGAGTTTCAGTGATATCCTTACGGTGGTATTAAACGATAAATTTATTTTTTATTTATTTATTTATTTTACGGGACATACCCTTTAGATACAAAGAAGCATAAAATAAAGTAAGAGACAGTCCGCCATAGTTAGCCTGTATGACGGACGAGAGAAAAATATATAGGGGAGACCGGGGCTAAAAGTTCCGGGGGTAAGTTGTTCCGAACGGTTCTATCTTCGAAATGAAAATAGCTTTGTACTTTAAATTATTTTTCCGTGTGACTTGATTCCGACTCGGAACTTTTAGCCCCGGTCTCCCCTACAAAGCTATTTTCATTTTGAAGATAGAACCGTCGGAACAACTTACCCCCCGGAACTTTTAGCCCCGGTCTCCCCTACACAGATTCAGAAAGAGAGGAAGGAAAAATAATAGTAATCACAAAAGCAAAGATAACAATAACACTATGGTATTCTACGCTCTACGAAAGAGTTCGCCGTTAAAGGTTAGTCGAATAAAGATTTTGAACCCCGTGACGTTATTATCTGCATCGAGAGTACCGTGAGAAATCAGTCGCACGAATTGGTTTCCCGTTCAATTAAAAAGTGCGTGGTCGGTAATTGTATACGGTAAGGTCAAAGGCGACGCGGAATTTAATCAAGGAAACAGTTGAAAACGTTTCTCTCTATTCTCGATCGATGCGCACGTCCCATTGCGTGCGTGTGCGAGCACGTTTCACGCACTTTCCATGTACGGGCTCGCGGACGCTGGAGAATAGAGCGAGCGTGGGTCTCGTGAAATGGCACGCAAACAGTTCCATCGTACTACGCGTGATCGATAGTAACGATGCCTCGAGAAAGTTAGTAAATCTCCGATTTACAACTTTGCTACGGTTCCCTGAACGCTTTATTACACTTTCCGCTGGATGAAGATTCCCCGCGACTGCTCTGCGACTCCAAAAACGAATCCCAAGTGCTCCACACGCGAAACAGATACCGAGCCCTGTATTTCGCGATAACTAAATTATCGCCGGGGTTCGTAAGAAAATAAGGAAACATCGATCTGCTTCAAATACCGCGGGACGGGATGGCTGTAGAATTTGAAAAGCCTCCGCGACGATCAAAGCCACGAGAAATCTCGGATCGCAGTGATTGAAAATGCGAGCAACGATTAAGTTGTTACTTACGGTACAAAGTGGACCGTGGATGGATGTAAGAAGAATTCCACTTGCCGGAGTGTGATGGGATAACGAGCATCGCGCTCCAGGACACGTGAATTCCAACGAAATACGTGATCGATCACAGTGAAACTTCAGAAGCATCGGCGGTATCGCCATCGCGGTTAACTGAAACTTTCAAATCCGTCAAATCACGTATCCCTTGGCTGTTCCGCGAACGATCCTCGCAGGTGTACGTGCAAACAAACGATTACTGGCATTACAGAGCGCCCGATGGACGGCGGAAAAATCGGTCGTTGCTTGAGGGTGAAGGTGCACCAGCTTACGGTACCGGTGATAAATAACAAACCCCACCGATTGGCGGCTGGATAAATCTTTGCTTGTCCTTCATTTCGGAAACCGTATGGACGAATCCGCGAACTTTACAGATCGCTTAGCGATCCCGGGGAACACACGGTTCGGGCGAACTTCTTAACGAAGTGTTCGCGTCGCACGAGATCTGCCATTCTTATCGGTGGGGAGAAGTTTCCGCGGCGAAGAAACTTTCCTCGCTCCGAGGCGGAAAAATCTTCCAACTCTCTCGACAATATCCACCGATATACGGGAGTTTTCAATCGCTTCTGGAACAATTGGACCTGAAAGCACTGCCTCCAACGAGCTAGCCGAATAAACGCGAAGAATCCTGGCATCGCCGAATTTCAGGCGTTCCAGAACGTCAACTTGGAGCTAGGGCTGGGACTATTTGTCGAATTTTTCGGTATTCGAATATTCGAATATTTAAGTATTCGAATACTATTCGAATATCCATGTATTCGAATTCCATTCGAATATCCATGTATTCGAATATCCATGTATTCGAATACTATTCGAATATAGGTTCAGTTGTCGTGGTGAAATCTTGTAAGCTAATTTTAACCCACTTCATACCATACTGTTCGAATACTGATGTATTCGAATAATAACATTCAAATACTCAAATATTTGAAGTGTATTCGTAGCATTCGAATACTCAAATATTCGAAGTTTATTCGTAGCATTCGAATACTCAAATATTCGAAGTTTATTCGTACCATTCGAATACTCAAATATTCGAAGTTTATTCGTAGCATTCGAATACCCAAATATTCGAAGTTTATTCGTAGCATTCGAATACTTGTAAAATATTCGAATAGTAAATTATCCGAATAGTCCCAGCCCAACTTGGAGCATCTCCCTAACGATCATTCAGGTCTTTTGGAGCTCGACGATTTTCTAAGAATCGTTCGTAGTTGAAAATATCAGGAACTAGGATGTTGACATTCTGTACACCAACATCTCCTCCCTATTAGGCGGTCCTTCCGGTTCCACCTACTTCGATTTGCATATTTCGGGCGATCCTGGCTGTACCACCTACAGCGCCTTCGGAGCCCGGTCTACACGGCGATCGTCGTTATCGGTGCTATCGTAACGCGAGGTCGAGGCATCGGGAGGAGAAAGAGGACGAGGGACAACGTGTTGAGAGAAAAGAGGGAGAGAGTTCCTCGACCCATTCTCGACGGTAACGAGGCTAATGGGAGAACGATCGTCGGTCGGCTTTTCGAAGTGGCGAGTCGGGTAATTTCTCCTACGCTCGATTCCGCGGGAAAAACAAGACCGGCTGCAGGAAGAGGAACGATCGGCGATTCTTCCCCCCCCACACCACCTCCCCCTGGCACCGGCGGTGCCGTCCTCCTCTACATAACCGCCGGGAGACATTATTGGCCAGATATGGCTAAGGCAGACGCGCCGAAGAAACCGTGTACGAGGCCAGAAACCAGAAGGACGGCTTAGTCACACTCGAGCTCGAGCGGAGCCGAGTAGACAGGCAACAACCGCCAGCAACGGCGCAGGCCGTGCTTGTGGATTTTCTAAAGCGATTAGAAATAATTGCGTTGGCGCGAGCTGAAAAAGCAACGACTCTTCTGGGACGGCGGAAGCCCGCCTCGATCGTGTGTCTCTTTATTAATCGGCCGAGCCTGCTAATTATCTCAGCCACGGAGCTCACCGGCGACACCGGTGGCGCGCACGAAACGGCAACCCGCGGACTTTTCCCAGCCACGAGCCGCGTCTTATTAACGATCCACCGTGCGCGGCGGCGGTTTTTTGCCCGCTCGCCCGTAATTACACAGACTAAAACGCAGGCATAGATTAACCTTCTGTTCGGGAAATGAAACGCGACGGAATCGGTGCGCCAGAGAGAGATGCAGGTAGGGGCACCTAGCCGTTGCTTTCTAGGATGTCGGTGAATTCCTTTTCGCCGTTCAAGGATATTAACCCTTCCGCGCGGGAAGGAAGTAGAGTTTTCAGATTGCAGATCGGGCGATCGATTGTCAGCTGTCCGGTTTTCAGGAGCTTTATCTTTGAACGGTTAGAACTCCCGTCCGCAGAGGGTCTGGGTAAAGGATGTAACAGGAAGGCTGACTGGTAGGCACTTTCCACCTGCAAGTAGCGTAATGAGTGCGCGAATTACGGGTGGAAGGTGCGTGGCATGTTTCGCTGGGAAGCGTAAGGAAGATTTATTAACATGTCCTGCGCTGCGCGGATCTCTGGTGCCCCGAGCTGCTCGCCGGAAATTGGGCATGAAGAATACTTAACCTTTAACTGGAGACGTGGAGCCTGCGAGACTCCTGGAGAATTATTTCCCCTATATTTTCCTCCTTTCCATTCGACCTTGTTTCGCAACGTGTCGTGTCATGAAGACAGCTTTCAGTGGTTTTCAATGAGTATCTTTTAATCTTGGGGGAGCCGAGTTGAAGGGACAGAAATATTTTTAATGCGAATTCAGTAAAATTCATTAGGTGATTATCAAAATTTATTAAAAAATATTGAATAAAATCCAGTTTTCTTTTCTTTTTACAAGGGTCTTGAATTACTTCACTCGTCGTTACATTCATCCCCTTTTTCTTTTCAGGGTGCCCCTTGGCCCTCCTCTGAGTACGTCATTGCAAATATGTAACAAAGTACTAAACTAATAACTCTACTTTTAAAAATAAATTCAGGCTTGACAATGCCAAATTATTAAAGCGGAGTCAGTCCACGTTACCCTTTATGTCACAAAGTGGGACGCCACCGGTCAAGGGTTAAGAAAGAAACATCTTCCATTCGACGTTAAGGTAGTTCCTGAATAATCTACTATATTACAGAATTCTTTCAAATTTCGTACAAAACTAATTTGGAATACAAGAAACCCTTGTACAAAGTTTAAAATCGATTTACCGCATAGTTATCGAGAAATTGTTAATTAAAGTTGATGCATTTTAACACGGTGGCATATGGCAAAGTGAAAAGAAGAGGGTTATAGTTTCAGTTTTTCTTCTGAAACAGGAAAACCATATTTAAGAAATGTACCAAAATTGGCACCAAAGTACATCGAAATGTCAGGAAATGAATTTACTAATTTCTGCAAAACTGACCGCATAGTTTCTTCGTAAATGCCCATAAAAAATTAGGTTTACGTGCAAATTTTTCAGAAATACGTAGAGCAATCAACGTGGCAGCGTCGCGCAATCGATGTGTTTTGACATTTAAATATCGAACGATCATTCAAATTCATACGAACACTAATTATATTGTAAGACATATTTTTCCCCTTCAATATTATATATTGCGACAGTTTGTACACCATAATTGTTCTCCAAGATACTTTAAATCTACAATTCGGTTTCCCGAACATATTTCGGCGTTAACTTCAACACATTTACGTTGCTGAATTCTTTGTGCCGCGATTCTAACCCGAAATTTTTCTTTCTTTTCTAATATTTTTCTTTTAATAAATTTAGCTTTATAACGCAAGCTTTCTGACATTTTGATTGAAAAATGACGCGCCGAATAAAAGCGACGTTGTCAGATGTGCTGCTCCAATTTAATATTCCATTTTCGTATTACGATTATTTATATTAACATTGAACTTTTTAAAATATATATACATGATGTTAAAAATTATTATTATTATTTCCATAGTATCATACTACTTTATATTCATCGTATATTATCCAACACTAATTTGATTAACATAGTTGGTTAAAAACTACCTTAAAATAAGATGAAGGAAGAGGAAGTGTAGTACCTATATATTTTCCTTTCATCGATCTAAACCATTCGATAATCCATAATAAATGGCAACGAAGGTTGAACTTTTCACTAGATACGAGCCTCTACTCAGCTCTAGAAAACAGCAACGCGGAACAATGAAGCGCAAACTTTCTGCCCCGCTGTCACAAGAAGCGGCGAGCTTCCTTTCCCGCGCAGCGACCGTCTAGCGAAAAGGAGGGCCCGCGTGTCCCCTTCGCCCATAATCCTGGTCAATCTATAATAGGCATTCAGTGCCGCTTGTTACCGAGTGAGAGGTGAAATCAAGGGCCAAATCGCAGCCAGTCGGGCCGCGACGAAAGAACTGGCCATCGATTACGATCGTCCGAGGATGCTCCTTAATTGGACGGCCTGATGCGATGTTTCGGCACGCGGATTTTCTAAACCGATTAGAAGTAATTGCGGCGACAGCTGCCCCCCGGGGCTGGAAAAGCAACATTCGGAATGGCTTTTTACGCCGCCGCGTTTTATTAATCACCGTCAACCGCGTCGATCCGCCGCGATCGGTGAAAATAACTTATCGGCGCCGATCTGCGCCGCGCCGTTCGATCCTGTCAATTATCGCGCGCTTTGCCGACGTCTCCGCGTTGAAATCGATAAAAATGATAAACGACCTCCCCCCCCCCCCCAGCGCAAATTTGTCCGCGCGGCAATTATTCTTTATTTGTCAGCCAGGACGCGGCGTCCTTAAATTTCAACGCTGTCGCGATCGGCCGGATAACGCAGCGGAATGGCGGATCAATGGGCGACGGGAAACGGGGATTCGAGATTGAATACGCGGCTACCAACTATTCGTGTTCATCACGCACGGCCATCAAGGACGCTCCTCGCGGAGGTCGGAACGGTGGCGAGCACCGTCATTTGCGTGAAATTCAATTGCGACACGGCGCGTTAGCACGAAAACAGTGCCGATCGCGGCCGGGCAACCTTGGCTGGGAATTTTGTTTCGCCGTTTGCTTCTAATCGCGTTACGTCACGCCTCGTGACGCATACTGGAATATTAAATTCGATCTGCTACGGCACGTCAACTAGTTTCCGTCCACTTCTCCTTTTTTTTTTATTCTCTCCGCGATGCCTGAAGTGAAACGAGTCGGCAGACACGGGGGAGTCTGCGTGCCCCAACCGAGATCCAGGCCAAACGTGGAAACCGCGGCTTTTTCAGCCGACTCCCATTTCCCTGGCAGATTTATCTCACGCGCCATTCGCAGATAGCGGCCGCCGCTGGGTCTGCTTAAAAGGAGAAGGGATAAACGCGTGCAGGATGACGTTTCGCGAGGAGCCTTGTTAGTAGACATTGAACTTCCTTTCACTGTGTATAATTGAATTAATTGCGGGCGAGTTTGCCGTTTTACTCTGCGCTCACTGGCCTCTAACGTCTCTAATCTTCCTGGTCTGCCTTTCTCTAGCAACCCTTAAAATCTGTCTCGTGTCGCTGCGCATACACGCGCGGTGACCTTCACCGGGAAACTTTCTTGTCGGCAGACAGTAGACTTTCTTTCGCCGCACAATGGGACCAATTGCTCGGCAATATTGCTGCTTTAGTTCGCGTTTATGATACTCTCGCGGTGGCTTCGCTCGTGTTCGTCAACAGAAATTGGAGCTTGGAATTTTTATCCTTGCCGTTATACTGAAACCTCGATCACTTCCTTGTAGTCGTCTTCGTAATGCACTTCACTCCGCTGGCATTTAGTGACAGTGGAGCAGCGGCGTTCGTTGCGGCTCGAGGGATCGCAGTGGCATGACGTGGCTGCATGCACCGTGAAAGAAACAAGTCGATCGCGAAGGTCGATCGTTATGGAACCTTAGAATCAGCCTTCGTAGACAGATCACGCGTTCACGCCCGAGTTCACGCGCTTTTTGTCCCCGTCCGCGTGAATGACGACGGCAACCGGTAACCCTCGGATTAACTTACTTTCAGCCGATCTCCGGCGGCTCTATTACAACCGTGCCCTCCCATCGCCCTGCTCTTGCGCACGCTGCCTTAAGGATCGTTGTAAACAGCGCCTAAACGGCGATATTCACCGTCCGAGAGCGTAAAAGGTATAAACGACGTGCTGAACGCGAACGGTAATTTTCTTTGCTACCATCGGAGAAGATCGCGCTCGACCACCGCTAATCTTTTACGACGTTTCGTCTATCGCTGACGATCGATTCCTGTGGCCTTGAATCGCGAGCCTTCTTCGGCACGATGGGGAGGCTTTTACCGGGAAAGATCCAGGCGAAGCTATGCTTCGTCAACTATCGATTTAAATATCGTCAAATACCGGGAGAATTTTCGAGGCATCTATGCAGATATTGCAAGACTATTGTCCCATTCGTCTTCGTGTTTGTGACTTCCAACTAGGGCTGGGACTATTCGAATAATTTACTATTCGAATATTTTACGAGTATTCGAATGCTACGAATAAACTTCGAATATTTGAGTATTCGAATGTTATTATTCGAATACTATTCGAATACTGATATATTCGAATAGTATTCGAATACTTGGATATTTGAATAGTATTCGAATACTTGGATATATGAATTATATTCGAATACTTGGATATATGAATTATATTCGTCAAATAATTAAGCAACCGAAGTATTCGAATATTCGAATACTTGGATATATGAATTATATTCGTCAAATAATTAAGCAACCGAAGTATTCGAATATTCGAATACTTGGATATTTGAATAGTATTCGAATACTTGGATATTTGAATAGTATTCGAATACTTGGATATTCGAATTATATTCGTCAAACAATTAAGCAACCGAAGTATTCGAATATTCGAATACCGAAAAATTCGACAAGTAGTCCCAGCCCTACTTCCAACCTCCACCGACGGTCGCACGTTTCGACCGCGAAACGCGTTGCGCAAACGCGTGCGATCGTTACGCCACCCGCCACTGCAGATCTATCATTTGCATTCCTCTTCCGCCTCGCGGACGAATCGTCGATTAGGACGAAGATTGCAGGGTAGCAACGGCGTTCCTCGATACCGATCGCACCGTGACATTAAGTCACCGTTTCCCCGTGAACTTGCTTCACACCAGACCACGCCGGATCCTTCTCATCAGCCTCCAGCGTTTTGCCCTTACGCGCACTCTCGATTACCTTCCTTCACCCTCGCTTCATTTAACTTTCCTCGATTTCCCGCGTTCCCGGGAGAAACGTCGCGCCGAGGGAAAGAAAAGCCCCGTATCAAAACTCTGAAACGTGCCAGCCACCCGGGGAGTAATAGGCATTGGGTAATTAAAGAGACGAAAAGTAGATTAGGCCGCTTTCCTCGGGGGAGGGGCGCAATCGGGTTTAATTATTGTCAGCTCCAAGTTAATAACCCCCGTCCTCGGTCTCCTCGCTCCCAGGAGACGTTCCGAACGTAGATTGCGTTTAATTACTGTTATGACGCCAGCTAGCATGGAACAATGTAAATAGGTTTTAAATGGAGCTCCGCGGAGGCGCGGCTGCCTCGGTACCTAACCGGGCACCAACTTTTGCCCGGGGACCGTAACTCTTTGTTACATTGTTCGACCAGGAAAAAGAGTCGTTGGAGGGAATCGCTGCTATTCGCTTGCAATTAGGGCTGGGACTATTTGTCGAATTATTCGGTATTCGAATATTCGAATACTTCACTTGCTTAATTACTTGACGAATATAATTCGAATATCCAAGTATTCGAATACTATTCGAATATCCAAGTATTCGAATACTATTCGAATATAGGTTCATTTGTCATGGTGAAATCTTGTAAGCTAGTTTGAACCCACTTCATACCATACTATTCGAATACATCGGTATTCGAATATATCAGTATTCGAATAGTCTTCGAATAATAACATTCGATCAAATATTCGAAGTTTATTCGTAGCATTCGAATACTTGTAAAATATTCGAATAGTAAATTATTCGAATAGTCCCAGCCCTACTTGCAATGCCGATGCAGAATCGAGACTACCGCTCATAACGCGATCACCTCCGAGACCTTCCGCCACGTTACGTCCGCTCTTTTTAACAATCTCGTCGGAGGGTAATCTCGCGTTATAATACCGAGGTCGAGGTCGGGGAAGCACCGGGATTCGTGGGCTCGCGTAGAAAAAGAGGCCATTCACCTCCGTTGAAGAGCGATCTGAAGAAGCTGACCCAACCGGCTCTTTCAACGCGGCGAGAATACGCGAAAGGATTCGCTAGTCCGTTCCTGATCGCGATCGATTAACCCTTTGCACTGCTCCGCTGAATCAGACATCGCAGTTCGTTTTGGTAGTGCTGTGCTCTCCCATGGCGCGTCATAGTGCGCAGTGCGAGTTGGGTGATGAGCATTGTCTGATGTACAATCAAGTGGTGGAGGACGATGATTAGCCGGACACTTGTCTGTATTCTTCAGGATCTTTTAGAAATTATTAGGTGTTCGATGTTGTTTGTTAGCAACATTGCAACGGATGGCAAAGTATCTTTATTGTACCTGTGCATTCTACGAAGAAGTGTTTCAACTTGTTTGGACCTTGGAGCACAGAACGTCTATCTTTTTACTTGAAATTGAGCTGTCGAAATAAATTTACGAACTTCAATTAGACAGGACACTTCTTATTTTTGCGAAACGTAGTCCAGAAAAATTCGCAAAGAATACAGCGGCTTCGAGGACATTTATGTGGGTCAGGCGCGGAGTCATCGGACCGATCCAGCGCGAAACTGTTGACGAAACGAGCACAGGCTCCGCGGGCTCTCGAAGGATCGATTCTCACTTGACTAATTGAAAACGTTGACCCGCGCCCGCGTTGTTGTTCAGCCCTGATCCAATGGAACGACCAGTGGCTGGCAAATGGTTGATTGTGCGTTGCGTTCATCGGCCTTCGAGGAGAATGTCGTTCCACTTTTATTGAAACGATAATTAGGATGCTTCTGGATACTATCTCTCTGCAGTAACGTTCACGATGATTTCTCGAATGCTCGATAACCATCCTTCACCTACATAAACTAACAGCGGTAATTTAAGAAGCTGAAGCACCATGCTTCCTTCAGCAACTGTTCCGCAGAGACCGCGAGTAACTTCCAGCTCAGAATTCGTGGAATTTGAAATTAGAGGTCTTCAAAAAATTATCCAAATGCTCGAAGATCCCGTGGGCGTGTAGCGAACTGGCGAGCCGCGTAATTCTCGAAGCCAATTGAATCGTGCCAGTGGTAGAACAAGGAACAACGTGATCCTGACCGTGCTGCTCGAACGATAATGGGAAGATGAAAGATCACGCCGGGCAATTTTCCTTGCTGCTTAATGCAGTCACTATGATTTATTACGATCGATCCTACGACGCGCTCGTTTCTGTCCCGCGTGACCTCTGGCACTAGCAAAAGTTGCCGAAAAGTGACCGTGCAACTTGGCGCCACGAAAATTCGCGTTACAGATACTTTCGAATTATGCCGGCACCTTCGTTTCTCCAAATTATCGAGAAAGTTAATTAAGAAACTCTTCGAGCCGGCGGGCGCAGAACGAAAGTAATCGCGAGATAAATGGGATACAAGCTGTTCCACGGGACATGGACGAAAATTCAGGGTTAAATGGAGCACACCTGACTAACGACAAGACTTGAATGGACTACTTTGGTTATCTTGCTTCCAGTTACTCGTGCGGGCATCTAAAGTCTATGGGTTTTGCAGTAAAAATTGGTGTAGCGTAAACAAACTCAGAGAGGAGGGAGTATTTAACGTAGAAGAAATCGATGCTGTCTGAACATTTCATAGAAAACCTGCGTTTTTTATTTTACTTATAATGCTTTACGAATATTATCGCGTGACAGCTGAGCAGTCCGTCGATCCATACATTCCCCGCAGTTATTTGCTCAGCCTGGTCGCAGCTCAAGCACGCGATAATCGAATGATCGCGGGCACATTGTTGATCCTCGTTAATTTCATCACGCCAATTTCCGCGGAGCTCGTTTCAATGGTCGGACGTCCGAGCACGCTCGGCGGACCTATCACCGCGTTCACTTTTCAAAACTGGATCCCAGCAACCCCATCGTCCCACGTACGCGCGACAGGATAATCCCCCACGTTGTCGTGTCTGCCCGATAATGGGAGGATGAAGGATGACGGTGGTAATTTGCTCAGTCAACGGCCAGGGCGATCGCGTAGATTTATCATCGGCCCGGTTCGACGGATTCGGTGAAATTCAAGGGAGCGAGGCTAAAGCAGCGACTGAGGATCATGGAACTCGATAAGGAATTCCTGGAATTCGGAATGGAAAGTGGGGGAGGGGGGGAAAGAGATGAGAGCGTTGAAGTTGAAAGAAGACGAGGATATATGTAAAGCGATCGAGGGTCTCAGAACTCGAAAACCAGTCGACGCGCGAGATGCCTGACCGCTCTTGACCCTCGAGTGGAGCAGGGTGCTGGAATTTATCGTTCGAAGGACTCACCTCGCCGCTGATGCACGTTCGCGCTGCGGTCGTCGGATCCGTCGGCGTCGCCGGCAGCACTCGATCCAGCCGTCCCCAGTGGCCGAGCAGCCCGAATTCCAGGTACTCCGAAATATCCAGTAAAGGGGAACGGCTGCGGGTTCTCCGAAGGATGAGCAGCTCCGAAACCACGACACCGGAGGAACGAGTTTTCACTTTTATACGGTGTCCCGCACGCGTGTCTCCTCTTTCTTTGCCGCGTATCACAGTTTCTTCGCGACGGGTAGAAAGACGAAGGGGGTGGAGGGCGACCGTGACGGCGACGAAGAAGAGGCAGAAGAAGAAGAAGAAGAAGAAGAAGAAGTAGCAAACCTTACCCGGCGTGGGTAAGGAAATAAGAAACACTGGAGGAACACAAGCCGATCACCGATCACGTCCAGGAAGAACCGGGTGAAAGAAGGACGAAGGAGGAAGACGGGCTGAGAGAGAGAACGGGTTTCACGTATAGACGGACGATCCTCTCTCTCTATCTCTCTCTCTCTCTCTCTCTCTCTCTCTGTTTTTTCGCTCGGCTCGCGGCGTCTCGGGAACTCCGGATCTCTCGAGGACTCGCTCGATCCGATCCTCCTACCTATATTCCAGCGGGCGATCCTCGTTTATCCAGAGGAGGAGGAGAAGCGGGGTGGCCAGCTACGCGTATCTCACGCGCTCGGCTCTTCGGAGGCGAACGAAATCGGAGCTGAGAGCACGGTATCCATGGAGTATCGGTGTCGTAGCGCGTAACAAGGATCCACGATCAGCAGGAGCGTCCGGGCAGATGATCCGAGCGAGCGGCCAGCGTAGTTGTCGCGGTGTGACGGGGCGACAGGTGCAGCAGCTGCAGCTGGCACGGTCGTCGGCTTCATACTGAAGGGGCGCCTCGACGCCGCCGGGCCGACGATGCTACACGAGAAACTGGCTCTGCCACTGGCGACGGCACCGAAAACTCGCAGCCAGCGCAGCCTCTGCGCTCGCTCTACGCTTGCTCTCCGCCGCTGTCCCTAGCGCTACCCCCTCCCCCTCGGCCGCGCTCCGCTGGCTCGACGATACCGGAGGAGGGAGGGGGGAACGGACGCCCGTGCACGGCATACAGTCTGCAGGGTCCGCTGTCCCCCTCCGCTGCCCCCACTTTAAAACCCCCTCCCAGCCTGATCGCCGCTCGCCCACTCCTTTCCCCTCGATTCATTCTCCGCGCGCTGTTGCGAGCCGAGGAGCCGCGAGTTCCCTGCTCATGGACAGCACGCCGGGATCCTGCTGATATCCCGCCACTTCGTAGCCGGTCCTCGATGGATGCCGGGCGAGTTCCACGCGTTCCGGTAGGTCGGTGCCGCCGCAGAACCGGACCGGCTGCAAAAACCATTGCGTTTCGAGATGAGGGAGAACGCTTCGGGCTCCCTGCTCGCCGGCGCGCGGCCTCCCAGACCTGGAAAAATGCCTACCGCAGCCGTCTGGGCGCGCGAGCGCTGCCTCCGTCGGGGAGTCGCTGATTTTTCGGGACGCGCGTAGAGCTCGTCCCGTAATTTCATTTCCTCAGAGCAGATTCATCGATTCAGGTGTACGATAGTCTTCGTCAATCGCAGGTCCACTTTCGTTCTTAACCCTCTAGTGCATACGCCTGCCTTAAGGCGGGCACTCGTTTAATCCAGGGGTTGGGAATTCCCATTTGCCAAAAATAGTGCCACAGCACACATATTGGTCTAAGAAACGTGTCAACCTGAGTCTTCAATTTGACAGAAATCTAGTTGCGAAGTGCATTTTTCAGCTACGCACGCTGCAAAAATTATTATTATTATTATTCGGTCTTTTCATCCCGAAATGAGAGTAGACTAATTTTCCCAATTGAATTAAAAATCTATGCACTAGAGGGTTAATATCCTAAAGTCCGTTCCCCATCAACGAGGAGGGAACGGGATATAAAAGAACCATGCGTCGACAGCTGTTCCAAGCAGCGCGAACCGAGAACACCTACCTGGACCCACTAAACAGACTATTCCTTCGTACGTGTGCCCGCGAGTGTGTGGGTGGGATTTCCACGAGATTTGAGGGGGAAGAATCCCGGACGAGGGTTCGTGGAAGAACCCTCCTAACACGGTGGATGATGATCGCCGTTGACTCAAAGCTGCCGCGGCGTTCAAGATCCAACGCCCCGAAAATCTGCCCCCCTCGGAGCGGAAAGTAACAACGCGTCGCTTGGATACATCCGTCGAAGCCCCTCCTCCTCGTCGCGGGGAAATATGCCGATTGCGAAACGAGCGGTGGCATTTCTGGCGGCCTATAAATTCGACATAGTGTCGGCGACGCGGGAATAATAATGTCGCCTGATAAAATACCAAAGAACCAGAGCCGGAGTAACCGTACTTCATTCAAGGCGTTAACGTCTGGGCGATGGTATTCGCCCAGAGGGAGGGGGGAGGCAGAGGTGGACAGGTAGAGGCGGGTGGGGAGGGAGGGGCAGACAGGCGGACAGACAGAAAAAGAGGTTTACCGAGAGGGAAGAGAGAGAGAGAGGGGGAGGGGGAGAGGGGGGAGCGAAATGATTCCCCTGAGCGCGACCAAAGGAATTTATAACTTTCGCACTCGGCGATGCAGCCCGCCCGCGACTTATCGACCAGTTGCACTTGTTTCGCGCGGCTATCGGCGTAAAGATCGAAAACGTCCCGGCGATTTCACGAGTGGCCGGATAATTCGCGAGCCCCGCCCCCGCCCCCCCCCCCCCCCCCCGCGCCAGGACTTCCCCTCGAATCGGCCGGGACGTTTCACGTGCCGTCGCCTGACATTTACGGTGAGATCCCGGGCCGAGGCTGGTCACCATTCGCCTGAATGACATCTCGCGGATCTACGGTCTCTGCCGGCCCGCCAGAACCTGTTTCGCCCCGGCCGCCGGTTCCTGCTTTGGCCCGCTACGAATCCGCGGATCGCGGCCGTCCCCGTCCGCCTATCCGCGCCGGTACAACCCCGTGCATGTGGAAGCTTGTTCCTGGCTTCGCCGCGCGATTTAATCGGCGGCCCCGTCGTGCTCCCAGCGGACACTTTTCTTTTTTCGCCGCGGTTTTCAGGGTTTCGCGGAGATAGCGGGCATTCTTCTGGACACCAGGGAACGGTACCTCGTGCATTCTATCGCGATGAAAGTCACGGCAGGCCAGTGGCGGTTCTGTCAAATTCTGGACTCCGACTATCTTCATCGAGCCAGATGAATGCAGCCGGGCAGCTCTGCGTTTAGACTCTGGGGTGTTTTCTAAGCGTAGGGGAAAGGTGGGATAGTTGATCATCGGGGATGCATGATCGCGTCAGGTTTTTAATTAATATATTGACAATTTCTGCCTGCTGTCGTGTTATCGTGGTAATGTTTGCATTATCGTAACATTTCGTGCTGCAGCTTTCTTTCGGGAGCATAGAATAATGTAGTTAGAAGCTTCGATCTTATTTGCAGCCCAAAAAGTTAATATTTCGGTCACCTTGTTCTTCCTCCTTTTCGACTGAGTGTTGCACTTTCAACGATTTAAAATGTATTAAAAACAGCAGTTTCTGGCTTAGTAATGCTATTTATTGATTCATCTAAATATTTAGGGTGAGTTTAGTCTTTCACCTTTTTCGAATCGAGTGCATTGAGGGATACTTGATCAGTGTGTGAGGTGGGATACTTGAACAGCTGAAAAAAACTCAAAACAAACCATAGAACGGCAAATGAAACAGAAAAATACGGCAAAGAAAGTGAAAAGGAAAATCTTTTTTTATCATCATCTGAATCAGATGATATCTAACGAGGAGAGTATTTTAGGTGTCCGCCTCCGATCATTTTGATTTTTGGATATGTTATAGTGCACCGAAAAATAAGAAATACGTGTTTTTTTATTTTTCCCCGTTGTCATATTTGGGGGGTGAAAACTGCGTTCAAAGTTAGGGTTGAAAAATCATTTTTGTGGAATATCTGGAGAACTATTAGAGATAGGGGAATAGTTAAATAATACATAATAACTTTGAACGCAGTTTTCACCCCCCAAATATGAAAACGGGGAAATAAAAATAAAAAAACACGTATTTCTTATTTTCCGGTCCTCTACAACATATCCAAAAATCAAAATGATCGGAGGCGGACACCTAAAATACTCTCCTTGTAAGTGAAATGTTCTTTAAGAATGCATTTATGTTGTTTTATGATAGTTTAGGTTAGTCTTCGGATTTATTTTTTCAGTAATTCTTTCAAGTTAATTATTGTTTACTTTCCATTTATGATATTCCCTTTATTTCACGTCATTGACTAAGATAATAAGTATTTTTTGGAAAATTAATGTGTTAGTGAGGGATACTTGTGCATAACGTCACTGTCGGAAAATGTTTAAATTCAGTGATTAAAATTAGTTTTCAACTCTCAAATTTGTACAAGTATATTGAGAATACTCTAAGAATCACAACTTAAGTAATTAAATAGAAACAAAGCAAGCCATTATTATTATTTTAATGAAATAGAAAAACTGTGATCAACTATCCCACCTTTCCCCTATTATTTACCGCAGTGCCCAGACGTGTTAAAAATCGTGCGACATCTTCTGTCATTCAGTAAGTCGCGCGAGCGTGACTCAATGCGTCGCATCGCGCCGCTAAAAAAGACTCAACGTACGCCTGGTGCATTTTAATTGGCCGAGATTAGTATGTGAACTGCTCGACTTCCGGCCTCTAGACGGGTCGCGATGCGCTGTAAACCGGAAACGATGCTTGGGGTAATTGCAGCGGTAAAACGGCGAGGTTGCGGGTTCGCGGTGCGTATTGCTTGATCGGTTTCGCCGGAACGTGCTGGGTTACATGTTCTTACAGATCGACGGTACCGTAAAATGGGGGAACATTGGCAGGTTTTTGAAACACTTTGTTATATAATTTAAAAATTAACTTGTTTACATGTACTTTAAGTATCCTATCATAACATTGCATCTTTTGTGATTGTACTAAAAGTACCAAAATGCATAAAACTTGTCTCCTTTCCTTCTTTAATACATGTTAAAAAGTAGATAACATTAACGGGTTAAGTTTTACTAATCTGAGGTCAGTAAACTTAAATTTGTTTATTTTATTTTATTTTTTACATCGTGACTAAAATCAATTCGTAACGTGGGCACATCATAAAAATAGCATTAACAGGTTAAGTTTTACTAATCTGACGTAAAATAACGTAATTTCGGTGTATGCCAATGGTACCCCCCCCCCCCCCCCCCCGCTGCCAATGTTCCCCCATTTTACGGTATCAGTCAGAAAGTTCCCGTCGTGACGGGCTTCGACTCTTCGAGCTGCAACTAATTCGAGTCACGTGGTTGAGATCGTCTCACCAGTAGCCAGCTTAAAAAAATCTATGAATAGTACTCCACAAATATTTAACTTACCGATGATCCCCAGCTACTCCGCTCGCGTGGAAACAGGAGTTAGGCGTCCATAAATCCCTCCGCACACCGCTGGAACATATCGCGACGAAAAATTTCCACGTGCCTCTTGTTCGACCTGTTTACTCTGCGAATTCCTCTCCGATGTGCCTCCCTGGGAATTCGAAAACACCGCGACGCGGCGCCGATAAATTTTCCTGGCTACACGCTTGCGGCCCACGCGGATCGGCCTGCTCGCCGTCGAAAAAGGTTGGGAGCCAAACGGGTGGCAGCTGAACAAACACTCGCGGCCTATTAATCCGCGAACGAAACCGAACCGCTTTCAAATATTTAAAGAATCTGTTGCGATGCCGCTCGCCGCCCGTGAATAATACATTTATGCACACCCTGGCATTAATTTCGCGCGTCGCTCCAGAAACGCGTGGGAAATGGGGCGAGTCGCTCCGCGGCGCTCCATATTAAATTATATCAGCTTATTACCCGGCGTTTATCCTCTCGGATATCTAAATTTCATTAACCGTCCCGCGGCGTCGCTCGTACGAAAGCGCGGCGCTGTTCGCCGAACAATCGTAACGAGGCGACTTTTCCTCGGTTTCGGCGCCGCCGAATAAATCCGCCAATTAGCCGGGAAAGGGGTGAGAACGCCGGAGGAAACGCAGATTTCCCGACTGATGCGTATTGATTCAAATGCCAGGGATCGCGATTTCACACAGTTTCCCTGGCTGCCGCCATATCCGAGGCGGCCGGGGCTCGTTTCGTTTAATTGCGGCTCTCTCGCCCGCCGCGAATCTTACGTCAGCCAGAGAAATTGTCAGGAAGAGGCTAGCAGGACTTTTTTGCGTGCTGCGTACGAGTTTCTCGCGCGATCCTGCAGCCCGTGCAGCATCATTGTCTGTTTAGTGCGCCATGAAAACACTCGGCTCGGCCGCGACTGTCGCGCAATTTCGCCAGGTGCCTTTTACGCGCTGGCTGGCCGCGGTTCCGCGGGGAAACTCCTCGGCGGAACACGCGTAACGCGCCATAAACGCGGGAAACTTAATTCCCCCGGCGCGGGGGAACGACTTTATATGAATACAACGGCCACGGGACTAGGCTGCACGGCCTTATTTACGGGATGCACTCTCCTGAAACGGCGAGACTCGTTGGAGGAATTAGCATAAGCATCTCGCGGTGCTCTGGAACGCGAGCTCTCTTATGGCTGTGCAGAGTGGTAGGAAGAGATTCTGCACGGGGGGGGGTGAAAAAAAAGTAATAGTCATGGCTTTTACGGGTGAATCCGCGGGGATTTGCGAAAGAAACTTTCCACGCTGGCATTCGCGAGCAGCGCAGGGCGGTTTTGAAAAGTAGATTCAGTGCAGAGTTGGGCATTATTTAGTTAAAAATCGAATAAAATAACTATCCAAATAAAGTTAGCTTTATTCGCAGCGCCACGGATGAAGCTTATTTATTCGAAGTGCCTTTAACTCGAATTTCGAATAACGGTTCAACTTTCATCCTATCTTTATTCTAGAAAATCGAATAACCGGTCAGACTCTATAGAATCTGAATTTGTTTATTTTTCATCGTATCAATATGAAAGTGACACCAATGGATTCCTGGCGTTCTCCCGATTAATTGGACAGAAAATAATTTAAATCGGACTATTTTTACCGAAACGGGCTTTGAACTCTGAAAAAAGATTTCGATGAAAAATAAACAAATTCAGATTCTGTGGAATCTGACCGGTAGGCGACCGCGCGCGTGTCAGGCCACAAAGGCTCAGGTCGGTTATTCGATTTTCTAGAATAAAGATAGGATGAAAGTTGAACCGTTATTCGAAATCTAAATTGAAAGGCATTTCGAATAAATCAACTTATTCGATCTTCAAACAACGAATAAACGTAAAGGACCTTTTATCTAGACGTTATCTAGATGTTATCTTCGCCCAACTCTGATTCAGTGTACTAAATCTAAACATTCGAACGTATGAATCAGGTGCCGATGATCTTGAAATCAAGGTCCATTCAATTTTCTCACCGGAACACCGTCTGCGACACGAGACTGTAGACCCAGCAACCGATGACGGTCCATTTACCTCGATTTAGCTAAGGAAACTTGCATCGTCTCGCTGGCGTTTTCATTTTCGCAGAATTGTCGCGCGTCCCAGAAGTCGATCGCCTCGATAAAACCACTTACTACTTCGCGAAGTCTACGCGCGCTTACATAGAACGCTGAGCCAATCGAGAAACCGTTCGGCCACCCTGCGCAAGTCCGGCGATAAGTGGCCGCCTATATCAAGATTAGAATGCAATCTGGCTACGAGCGTCGTCGTCCGAGTGTCCCACATGAAACGACGGGGGGAAAAAACCGCGCTATTAGGAAAGCGCAGGAGGCCGCCGCTCAAATACGCCGCGCCGGCTTTGCGCAAGTGGCTTCGGGTTAAGTTAACAGAGGCAACGGTATGTATCCCGTTTGACCCCGTAACAACGGCGGCCGCTTTACGTATCCGCGCATTAGGAGAGCGTTTGAGGATTCCATCGATGCCACTGCAACTCAAATACTACTTGAGGAATGACGCTCGTTGAGCTGGAGGGTTAGAGGTGGCACGCATCGGCGGACGGTGGTAAGTCCGAGGAGTCAGAGGGTACGCCTCGTAACTGGGATAATATAATCAGAGTAAAGTTGGGAGGAAGCTGCAGATGTTGAAGCCACAGAATCTACTTTGGCAAGATTATCGTCGTTGATTCTCCGCTCCGCAGCATCCGCCACAGTTTCGACCAGCTCGCCTTGAGGAAAACCCTTTCTATCTCATACTTCCCGCAATGGCGAGCAACTAGTATCTTTGGGACTAAAAATAGACCGTGCAAAGTAGGTAGAACGAAGCTTATCTAGTTATGTCACACCCAGATATTCTATATCTGTCTTATTGCCAAGGCGTTTAGAATTTTCTCAGTAATTGCCGCCGTTCCGGTACCCGAGTTTCTCGGTGCCTCGTCTCGGGCGAATTAAAAAGCAAAGCGAAATTGAATGCACCTCGGAGCGGCGTGGCAGCGGAACGATGTTGCCCGATGAAAATAGAGGAGGGGATAATTGATAAATCGGAAGATGAAGACGCGGTACTGCAGGGGTGATTTTGTATTCGACCTGTTAACAGGCCTGGGTGTGGACACGTACTTCGCAGGGAGGAACGGCTCTAGCAGCCGGTGATTAATGTCACGTTCGCGGGGGAAAAAGGATCGTGGAACTAGCGCGGCCCCGACGATTCAGAAACGAGGATATAAATTACCGTTTTCAGCATCGCGGGCTTGCACGGTGCTTTAATTATCAACGAAAGTCTTGAAGGGGACAGCTTCCTTAACCGGCGAGTAATACGCACTCTCGCAGCGCCCTGGAGCCCCTGTCCAAGGTTAACAGGGATATTTGCATAATTATTACAATAATCTGCCGGGCGTTTAATGAACGATCTATCGGCGGCAACGCTGCGCCTCGTTTAGACGGGAGGGGGATGAAATCACTTCGCATTTGGAGCAACTACATCGAGCTCTTTATCCAGACGAGAAGGCAAAAAGCTTGCGGAATCGGATTTAACGTGGCCACAATACTGGCTACTAAGGGTTCATCCATTTGCACCTTCAGGAGGAGGATAAGCTTCTAGTGCCAGTAAACTACCTTCACCGCGAGACACCATTCGCCGACTTACAGGATCATAAAGCTCTTTATACAGGTTTATGCAAGTCTAATAGCAGCCTCCTACTTTACTTCAGCCTGGTAACTTCACCCTTAGACTTATTAGCCCGCGTAAATGGGTCAGGTGACTGTGAACGTGTTAAGGCAGTCAGATCGCTCGAAAATCAAGGATTTTTTGCAAATTAATTACAAGGAGATGAACACAAATTGTGACTAGTACTTTTGGCTAATGTTTATTAATACTGTAAAGAGTAAAAAATTATTTGAATATTATATACAAATGTATGATAGCGCTTCAGTCGTCTGATATGTAGGGGAGAGGCTTGCAGGTTGCCACCCCTGCTGTATTTCGACTTTCTAGCAGTGTTATAATTTCAACTTTGACACACATCGACGTTAAAAGAGTAGTTGTCACTATTTATTAACCTCTGAAGCGGACAGACGCAATAACACTGTGTTTGCTGAGCGAAGTGTGATATAGTGTTTGTCAAGAAATTGAATTATTGAAATTGTGTGTTTTCCCTGTGCTCGTAAATTTAACATTTTCATCCACAACTCAAGGTAACTATTCGTACTGTGTTGTTTTTTTTATCTAATATACATATGCCAAACAGATTTCCAAACATATCATGAATTGACAATTTTTGCAAATAGCCACCTCTCTCTTTCCCGCTAGTTTACACTCGAATGTCATTTTTCATGATTATGTGATGTTTACTATTGTCATTGAGTTTGAAGTTAAGTGTTTTTATTGCATTTTAGTCATATTTTCGTTTATTTTTTACATTTTTGATACATTTTTAGTATGGCAGCACGTAGGTTAAGAAAAAATGAACGCGGCAACGAACGCCTGCGAATAACGAAAAAAAGGCCACTGACAGCAAATAAAATTTATTAAATTTTAAAAAGTTTTCTGAATCAGGTTTTTACTTGAGTTTTTTTACACTTTCAGCAATTTTTTTAGGGGGTGGCAACCTGCAGGCCAAAATTTCAAGGAGTCAATTTTAAATACTTTCGATAATTTTTCTTTTTCGAGAGTTTACATGATTTGTAGCTCAGGATTGTAGCTCTACACTTCCTCTTTCCAACTTATACCATAAATCAACGATACGTTAATTTTATGACGAGTTATGATAAAAAAAGCTAAGGGGTGGCAGCCTGCAAGCCTCTCCCCTAGGCGTTTTTTCTGGAGCCGCTGTAATTTTGCAGTGATTCTGGCCGTAAGAAATTGAATTATGAAATGTCCTCTGAAATTTATACTTTGCCCCGGCCCCCATTCTTGCACTGAACCTATTGAAAAAGAGAAAAAGTCAAAATTATAAAAATGGTGGCTGCAAAACGGCAAATTTTAAAGAAACGTCATTTTTCGCTAGGGAAAAGGGCCATTCTATTTTTTTTTTGTCAAAACTGGAGTTTTCACAGACTTATGCGTAGGTTCAGGTCGTAACTAGACATGTTTGATATATTGATATAATTTTTTTCAAATCGATGTGTACCTCTGTTTTTTTCGTAATCACTGCAAAACGAAGAGGAAATATGATTACGAGAAAAACGCGTTTAAAGTTTCGAAAGAGCGCAGAAACCGTCTATGGCGCGCTCGACCTTTTCGTCTGTAAAATCCGTAATTTTGCGAATTTTAACATAAACCAAACGGCGTTTTACTCGGGAAGGGTGATAGTTTCGAAAAATGCAAAAAATTGAGTTTCTGACTGCCTAGTTCCCTTAACGCAAGGTACAGTGCTTTAAAAGCCACTGCTGAAGCTCATGAATCTCCTCTTGTCAAGAGGAATCACCGTGTTTTGCGGTGAATTAATCGCGTTCCATATGGGTTGGTGGATCGCCGGGAAATTTGCACGGTCGCGCGTACAAGAAGCAGCATCTAACGAGCAATTAAGGAACAGATGTAATCGCGAGTGGAAACGGCCCGGCGATAAAGCCGACGGAAAGGCTGGTTGTGCCTCGCGATGGGGTTTCACAATACATAACTTGTCAACCTGAGGCGAGCCTTGGACGCGAGAGTTCTGGATTCTGAATCGATCGCGGTGTTCCGCGCGTCTTACGCAACAACGGATTGTCCAGATACACACCGGGTACATAGATATCCGGCCAGCGTTTATTTGAACGGGGAGTGCGTTGACTTGGCCCGAGGCTCGTGTCTCCACGCTCCAGCGAGCTTCCCGTTCGTTTGTACCTTTTGGCTTTTTAACGGCTATCGCGAATTTCCTCGCACGCACGCCGATAAATCGAAGCAAGCGCGCCTCGGCCGCGTTCCTCGGCTTCCCGGCCGACGGCCGGCGAATTTTCTGCCGGCCGGTTCGACGTTATCGGGGTGCAGCGTTCGCGGGATATTTCGTGGACGCGGCAATTTTTGGAAGTGGGAAATCCGGGGGATACAGAGTGGATGCTGAAGTGATGGGCGAGCCTGCTTCCCCCTTCACCTGGTCTCGATCCCTCATTTTTTTATACTAGAAATCGTCGATCGAACGGGGAGACGGCAAGTGATAAGGAACTATCATGTACGCCTGCAGGTCTTCTTCTTTGGGATGCATTCGCATGTAGAGCGAATGCAAGAGTAACAAATCGTCGCCCGTGTTTTTTGCGATCCCGTAACTCGTCCCGTCCTGGAAACCAAACGGAGTCGTATGCAAATCTCACACGGTAGGATGTTTCCATCGCGCAAAAGAACGAGCTGGACGTTGGGGCCGCGACGTTAAACGGGTAATTAATTGTTAATAATAATGTGACCAGTCGCGGTGGATGTGGCGACCGTTAGACGCGATAAAGTGTATAAATCAAAAGCTGCATTCCGTCATTGCGATTTCTCGCCGATTTTTCAGGCTTAGCTGTGAACTCGGTGGCACAGGTCCGGTCGGAAAACACGCCGACGTCTATGTAATATATGACTTAAGGCTCGGATAACAGTTCTCTGTTTGAATAATCGAGTAACAGTGTCGGTGTCATGTGCCCCAAAGTATTCGCAGCTTTTAGGAAACTGGCTACTTCTGCTTCGACAAACTCGTTTTCAGCAATTTCTAACAAGGTTTCTTGTTAGTCTGCACCGAACTTCGTTGACTCCATGTGTGTGTGACAGAATCTTTTGACGGAATCCTTTGCTCAATCTCGCACTGAGGATTTAATCTTGGGGGAAGTCAAGTTGAACGGATAAAAATATTTTCAACGTAAAATAAAATTTTGTAATAAAATTCCAATCGGTGATTATACAAATTTCTTTAAAGCATAAAATCCAGTTTTTTCTTTTTACAATTAATCCTTTTCTTTGCATTAATCTCCTTTTCTTTGGGGGGCGCCAGGTTTCCATTCTGGGTGCGCCACTGTCTTTGTTTTTACTCGTTTAATCCACAGAAGCATAAACAAATTTCAAAGGACTGTCTGAACGAGGATGATATTGCTCTGGTAGAGGATAGGTTACCTGATTAGTGTAACGATTTCCACGCTTTCGTTAATTTTCGAGGACAGCCTCGTGAACGGGCAAAAACATAAACGCTCGCTGGCTGAGAAAGTCCAAGAGTTGACGACAAGCTGCGACGGGAAGACGAGCAGGTCAAGTTCTGCGCCGCTCGAAACCAGACCGGCTGAATCACGGCGATCTCCATTTATGGAGCAAGCGCGGATTGGCGTTTAAAATTATTATATCGGTCGTCTCTGAATGTCACAACAATTTCGCTGGCAGAAGAAAGTCGAATTCGCGGCGTTCAGCTCTTCTTCCATTCGTTAACCGTAATTATCCCACGAACTGGTTAATCAACGAGAGCCAGACGAGATTGCTTTTCACTTGGGCAATTTTTTCGCGGAGCACAATGTTTGTGTTTCCTTTTAGCCTGGTTCCACCGTCAGATCGCGTTCCTGACGGGACCATAAACTGCAGAAAACTGAAAGTATTTTGCAGCAATAAGTGTTAACACGCAAAATTTCGATGGCCCACAGCGCACAGTGGTCTAATTCGCCAAAAAGCTGGCCGAAATATGAAGGCATCTTCCGATTTGTAGAAAAATTGGTGTGCAAGGGTTTTCGAGGTCGCTGATTCACAATCTGAAGTCAAAATTGCAAAAAGAAAACAAATGGTGGTCGAGTACCTGAAAAAAATATCAAATTTAACAGACACCTAGTACTTTAGAGTTTTCGTGGTCGCTGATATCAAATGTGTCATCGAAAATATAAAATTCATAATGGAGGATGTAATACCACTTGCATAAATAATATTTATAAATATTAAAAATACGTAATTTATTAAATATTGTCTTTTACGTATTTTTTTCGTAAAACGTGATGATTTCTCTGTTTTCGCTAAAAAAAGAAGCATTCAAAATAATGAATTAAGTATAATATCATTTTAGAAGATTTTTGAAAATAGTTTGCATACAAATTTGATTTCCTTCACCTTGTTTTGGAAAATAAGAATTTTTACTATTAACTCACTGTTGTCACTTCATTCTAGTACGGGCACTGTATTGAAGATACACAAATTCGAATGAAATCGGTTAAGTAGATCTTGAGATTTTATGAGAGCAATGAGAATATCCTTTCGGTACACCGTTTTGCGTACGAGGCTCTGTACTGCCACCAATTTTGATTATTTCTCATTGTAAAAATTTGTAAGTATTGTTGAAAAATGAACAAATACATGTAAAAAAACGTCAATGGAAGAAGTTTGATAGTTTCGTTATAAAAAAATTCCGGAGAATGCAAAAAATTGTCTATAACTGTAGAAGACCCTCTTACGCACTTTAAATGTAAATATCTTATAGGGTAGCAAATTATAGGAAAATTTTTCAGTTGCATATCCTTCTGGGCAGTGTACTGGAAATGAAGAATTTTTTCTCTTCGCGTATAAAAGCGTATAACATTACTTTTTCCTCGTTCTTTATTAAGGGAGGACTAAGATGTACGATATATTTGGAAGGGAAATACACGGGTAAATGTACAAATATTTTGGACTGCTGCTATGTAAATTTAATGTTTATAACACATATTTTAATGGTAAAACATTTCACAAATGAATTCCTTCAATGAAACTTTGTGCGATACATTAAAAATGATAGAAATATCAAGACATTAAGGACCAAGAAATTAAGCCAACTTTGCATGTTTATATAATAATAACTGATTACTGTATTTTAATTTTTCAAACAGTATTTGTTACATTGCAATGTATATAACAAATGTGGCATAGTAGCAAAACGCTGTTTTATACTTTGAAAATTGCATTTCGGCCAGCTTTTTGGCGAAATAGACCACTGTGCCGCGTCACCCACAAATATCGTTCCCAAAATGGCTGGCGACCGTTAAGGTCCGCGACCTCTACCACTCGAACCACGGATTGTTCCCCCAATCTTTCGTGACAACTCCACCAACGTCCGTAAGTAGTTTCCTCGACTTTCCGCCACTCGACAGCCGGCAAATAGTCTATTTTAGAATACCGTATCCTACTTCGAAGCGTAACGTGGACATAAGTTAATTAGAAGTGTAACCATTTACGCAGACCCGAGGCGTGTCTACGTGTCTCTAACTCCTCGTGACACATTTCGATACACGGTCGACCTCACCGACATGGAAATCGAAAGAGCGCCTCGCGCACAGCCTCGTTCGCTTCTCCGTTCTTTGAAACCCGCCTGCATTGTGAGCGAACGCTTCTTTTTCTCCGGCGCACGCCGAGGCACGCGGAGGAAGATGGCCGGGCACGATTTCGCAACTCCGTTTAAAGGATCCATCGGTGCCCGCTCGGAGTAACGGGGCACCCGGCACGGGAACGGGTTTTCATTTTTGGCTCGAATTACTATTAATGCCAATTAGTGGCCGTTGTCGACGGTGCACGGCGAAGTGTGACGAAACGGCGCGAAAGAAACGGACGCGTCGCAACGCCGTGCAACGATCTTTCTGGCTAATTGGCTGGCAAGAACGCGGCCCGATATTTACGCAAACGACTCCATTCTTGGCGAACGATTATTAGCGAATTTCTTACCGATCGGCCAGCCTATAAATCTCCGGCGTCGCGTTCAATTACTTCTGTCATACTTTAACGTCCAGTGGAAGGGTTGCCGGGTGTATCGATAGCTGGCAACAACGTAGCCCGATACGCCTCGTTACGAGGTGTCAATTCGCTTGAAACGAATTACTCCGATCTAGAGTTATGCCGCTCTGTGCCGCGACTCTTTCCATCGTCGAGCCCTCGAGCGGACGAAAAACCACGGGAAAATGCCCGCGCCGTGAAATCGCCGTATCCGCTCGGTCGTGAAACGTGAAATGCCCGTTCTGTTCGGTTGAGAATGGCAACGTTTTGTCTTCCCCGCGGATAAGTTTATTAATCAGCCTGTTCTCCGGTATCCGTTGGAACGCCGCGAATGATATTCGATGCAGGACCTACAAAATCTGCATTCTTACAGTTTGCTGATTATTGGCACGAGTTGCTATAAGCACAATATCGCTTTCACTCCGGGAGATAACGTTAATCCTGCTTGTAAGAAGTTTCAGAATCGTCGTGTTGTAACCGAACTGGATAATGGCGCACATTAAAAGGAAGTTACCCCACGGCCAACTTCATTATAAGCGCATAAGCATCTTGAATCTTATTAAGCGGTGCGTTGGATTACGTATGTACGTAAGCATTACTATTCCCTACCACGGTTCTGAACTCACTCAGCGAGTTATACTGCATGTACAATTATTTTCTTGCTCGAGAGAAAAACATTGACGTCGCTTGTCCGCGAGGGGCGACCTAACCAATTCATAATCCTCTATTCTTCGTCTGACTAAGAGCGGAAGAAAAGAAGAAGAGAACACGCACGGCTAAGCGGCGTTGTTTTCGACCAGCGGCCGTGGCCAGATTCTTTTTTCTTCTCCTCCGCGTCCGGTCGCCGCGTCTATTTTCGCAGGTGACAAAACGGTCGACGAGCATAATCGCGTCCCTCCGCATTCAAAGGAGCGTGACACGCGTCACAAGATAGGATACACGTCGCGCGGTTCTCTTTAAAGTGACCTTCGTGGCTTCTCGAGAGCGAGCGCCGGCTGTAGAGGCGCGTCGGGCAGAAGATAGCCGTGGAGAAGCGAAGGCAGGCCGTAGGTGATCTTACCTCAGCGAGGTGCCATCGGCGGAACAATAGGGAACAAGTGTTTTCTTCTGGGCTCGTGTTGTACATAGGCCAGCCCGGCCGTGTTACATTGTGTGTCGCTATCTTTTAACTCGTTCCCCACCGCGGGCTCCGCGGCTGAAGAGGAGCGGTGCTCCAGCACCGTCGACAATAGGATTTAGGTCGGACCATTACACGGGGACAGGGTCGATTTCTGTGCGAGCCTTGAATAAGAAAGCTCCGGCGCCGATACCCGCGCTGATAGCCGAGCCCAGGCGTTTTCGAGGTTCGAGGAGCGAGGATAATGGGCTAGGCTCCGTGTGAACTGTCCACGCGACGCTTTGGGATCTCGATGAAAGTTCTCGACGACGGCGGGTGGGAGGGAAAGCAGCGAAAACTGGAATGCTGGTTATTGGAGGGTTGTTTACGGAGTTTCGTGAAATATTAGGAGCAAGAATAGTGAGAACCTGGCTGATGGGATACAATGGTCCTTCCAAAGTGTTTGTTGTGTGGAAGCCAGAGTTGAGCATTATTCGGCTAAATTTTCATTCCGATACGAATTCGTATACATCCCCAAGATTTATGCGCGAATAACAAATGACGATTTTATTCGACGTAAAATTATTCGTTATTCGCGAATAAATCTGTACCGCTATTCTAGCCAGATTCGTTCGAATAAGAATTTATTCGTTATTCGACCTGAATGAACGACGAATAAGAATTTATTCGTTATTCGACCTGAATGAACGACGAATAAGAATTTATTCGTTATTCGACCTGAATGAACGACGAATAAGAATTTATTCGTTATTCGACCTGAATGAACGACGAATAAATGTGATACCCGGCATCTATCGATGGAACTCTGTACTGTGTCCAACATACATTTGGACGTGTGTGTCTTTTTTCCTAATATAATTCTTCTAATATCCTTCTAATATAATTAAATTATAAGTAACTTGTTTACAAGTTAGTAATTAGCCAAAAAACATAGCATAAGTTGTTCTACAACTAACTTTGAATATATACTACATATCGACGTGCGTTAGGAAAAGTAGCACGTTTCAATTTTTCTTACGGACAACTGCATGTAGAAAAAATTAAACGTGCTACTTTTCCTAACGCGCATCGATATGTGAATATTCGCATGACTATTTGTAGGTGTATTTAAAAACGTTCAATGAACGCTTATAATTTGAAGAGATTGATTTTTTCATTAGTTTAAATGGATTGCCGTAAGCAAATTTTATTTAAAATAAATCAAAACGCCAATCTATGTAGTACCGCGGTCTTACACCTTCCTACGAAGTGCGAGCTATGACAAGAGTTACTTAACCTAAAACATTAGGTCTCACGGGTGTCAGTGGTGTCATGATACATCGCAGAAATCATGTGATCATTTTATTCGTCCGTTGAGTCGACTAAATTCTTATTCGAATAAATTTTCCGTCAAATAAAAAATTATTCGTTATTGTCGAATTCGAAATGTCATTTTATTCGAATTTTTTATTCGAAGATTATTCGAATAAAAAGTTATTCGCACAAATTTATTCGAATACTTATTCGAATGAAAATTTTAGCCGAATAATGCCCAACTCTGGTGGAAGCTACTGCAACGCAACTAGACTAATAGCTACCACATTCGAGAAATTCAATCCTTCAATCACGCCGATCGACGTACAAATATTTCCATCGACAATTCGACAGAGCCTCGACCTGATCCCGTTCGACGTGTTCGTTTCACCGTGTTGCCGTGTAATTGCCAGCCCCAGCAAGATTTTCCCCGGCGATTACAAGAAGCAGGACATTTTCGCTTGCGTATTTATTATTATCCCAGCCACCATTATTTGTCACGTGATTACGGGCCGTTCGACATCCTGGTTCTTTGCCCGCGGTGACAGGCCGGAGTTGCGTAACAGGCTTTTCTAGACGGGGGAAAAGAAGTCCCCGCGGGTACTCGAATTTACGGTTCTATTCACATGCTTGGCCGGCGTTCCGCGAGCGTGCAACTCCCCCGATTAAAGAGGATACCAGACTACGGTAATTAACGTAAAAGCACGGAGGAACCGACGGCTGCAGGGGTTCCGAGAAATTACGGATGCGATCGGCAGGACGTAATTGCCTCGTGAACGGAGCGGATAGATGCCTGGTGAATTTTACGATGCAGGATCAACGCTCCGTCGTCACCGTCCTGTCGCCGTTTGCGTGCTGCTCGGTTTGTCCCTCTCGTTATCGTGCTCTTGACACGGTTTCGACCTGATTATGTTATGTTTGAGAAGCGGGGACGTCTCGAGTGCTCAGCAACCGAGAAGTAATGTGAAAGACTAATAAAAGAGTTTGGCATCCCATCTTTGCTGGCGCTGCTCTGTGTCGAGGATCCGATTGAATCTGGAATATTTTGCAGAGTTAAGGGGGGTCACTCAGGTGAAAATGAACTACCAGTAATTTTACAGATAAAAATTTGAAAATATATATATCAATATGATTTTTACGCTGAAATGAATTATGTAAGACTTAATATAGTGACAATTTTTTTTCTCAAAATTTAAAAATAAAATTTCGAAAAAATTATTCGATTGTAAAATCCATACCCTTATTTCTGTAGAATTGCATACATAGCCTGCAAAAAAAAATTCAGCTCGAAAACTTCATTTTTGTCCGAGTTATAAAGTTTTTTGTTTTGGCGTAGTAACTAAAATGCTCCTGCTTCTCGGACAAAAATGAAGTTTTCGAGCTGAATTTTTTTTTGCAGTCTTTGTGTACAATTCTACAGAAATAAGGGTATGGATTTTACAATCGAATAATTTTTCGAAATTTTTTTTTAAATTTTGAGGAAAAAAATTGTCACTGTATTAACTCTTACATAATTCATTTCAGCATAAAAAATAATATGGATATAAATATTTTCAAATTTTTATCTGTAAAATTACTGGTAGTTCATTTTCACCTGAGTGACCCCCCTTAAGGGGTTACGCGCAGCCAGCAGGTAGAAGAAGAACAAGTCTTTGGGAATCTATTTCGGAAAGTGTACATGCGTATTTTAATGCAAAGGTTTTTGTATTTCGACGAGGGACACTTTAACAGCTGATTATATAAGTATTTATTTATTGCAGAATTACAATTGAATTCCCGAAATGGGTTTTTCGATTGCGGTGACCAGGATTTCTGAAAAACCCCTTCACCAATCTTTCTGAAACATTATAGGTTTTTTCTAGACATTCAAGTCTAGTCTTTAATCGAAGCATTTGGTTTTCCAATGCATAGTTTTTATTTTATGGAGGAAAAATGAGTGTTTTTTCTACGAGAATCGATCATTTCACCTGAAAATTAATATTTTATAAAACGGAACGATTAAAGACTAGATAAACTACTATACTAACCGAATCTTCTTCGTTTTTTTATTTCAGATAACCCAGTTTCGAATAATGTTGGTCTTCGGGGACCAAACTTTGCAATAACTAAATACTTTTATACCAAAACATAATATAATAACCTGTTAACCCTCGGTTGTCACACTGGGTCAAATTGACTCTGCGTTTTTTAAACAAAAAACCTTTTTGTCGAAACTCTTATTGGTTCAAATTTTTTTTATGCACGATGACACTTTAAATGTCAACATTCAACGATGGGCATATATTCTACAATGTTCAAACATTATCTCAGAATTTTTGAGACTTAATTTAACAAATAGTTTTTAAATAACAACTGATTGAAAATTGACAGGGTCAAATTGACTCACTGCGACAACGACGTTCGAAAAAGTAGGTTTGACTGACTGTGACAATCGGGGGTTAAAGTGTCCCTCATCTGAATACAAAAACCTTTGCATAAAAATATGCATTTACTTTCTGAAATAAATTCCCAAGGGAATCGTTCTTTTTCTACCTCCTGACTGCGTGTAACCCCTTAATAAAAGAGATTCTGCCAGAATCCCGTGGAGGATTATACATATTCTTTATGGAGGATACATTGATATCGCTGAATTATCGTTGCGAACATTCTTTGTTACCATTCATATTAAAAATGGCCTCCATCCGCGTGGGCATATCCGAAAATCGTAAAATTGTGTTGCGTGACAGGGTTTCACCAGCATTTCGCGGAGATCTCTGAGGCAAGTCCTAATAATACGTTCGCCATTCTTCGAAAATTTAAAGCGCAGTTTCTCAAGTGTGTAGTAAAGCAGTATCATCGTATCAAGGTCGTTACGATCCTACCTGTTGTAAAGATATACGATGCTATTTAAGAGAGAGAGAGGAGAGCTGGCTACGTTGACGGTTTCTGCAAGAATGAGCAGCATGCTGCTACGTGTCTGCCTGTATCCTTGATCATACTATTATTCCCAGTTTACAGATGGTTCTTTTACAAGCATTACCCTATATAAGAACATCTCACAAAACCAGTCCACTCGCAATCACTGGACTGATAAGAACTGCTTCTCAAAAAAAAAATCAATGATATTCAATTGCACCGCATCACCTTTACGCGCTGCCTTTTTAAATCGAGCTCCATATTCTTCGAGGCGCTGCGCTGTTTTTCATTAGCACCTATCTACGAAGCAGCATAAATTGTCTCTGCAAGAAATCTTATTAGGCTAAGAGATAGCCAGGCGTTCGATAAATCTGTCTCGTATCGACGCAGTGCATTAACATTCCAGCAAAGCGCGTCCTCTGATTCAATATTTTCCACGATACGCTGAACAAGGAGGGCAGCAAACGAAGGAAATGTGACGACAGATTGCTCGGCTACCCGTAAAGTCTCGATCGGATCCCGCTGTCGACGAATCGAAATCGCGTTTCGGAGAAGCCACTCGTGTTCGTTTTTACCCGTTTGGAAGTGCCTGGCGGTGAGTCCGCTACGCAGATGGGAGTACGGCCTTATTCGGCTTATTTGGCGCGGACAGACGCAGGTGCCTCAGGAAATCGACGGGAAAGGGGTCGACCGGAAAGAGAAACTGTGAGCTAATCGCATCGAGAATAGAGGGCCCCCGTTCGAGCCGCGCGTATGGTCATTAGCAGCCGCGCTCGCTTCAACGGTTCTCCTTAAACTGTACAATTAGAGGAACAGTGTCAGAGAATTGTTCCCGAGGAAACATTCAATAGAGGGTCTTGCAGTACTAATTCTGCTTCGTCGAAATTCAGAGTGCGCAGAACTGACCGCGTCCTCGAGTTTAGTGCGTAGGCGTTGGCCATTTTAGTATTAGGCTTAGTAAGCAGGAGATCCAACCACCAACCAGCAATCCGATTAAAAATCCTTTCATCCCTGCACATGCTAATAAATCCTCTAATCCATCACGAAGGCACAAAGGCTGACAGAGAAACGCCCAACGTCTGACACGCTTACCCGCGCGAGGTCTGCGAACGTCAGCCGTGGCATCATAAACCGAGAGCACAGCTGATTTACACGGTAATGCAATTATTATTGCTATACAAGCTGATCCTCGAAGGAGTCCACAAAAGTCTTCAGCACCTCCGAAATCTCTTTACTTACTTAGCTCGACATCATAAACGCTTCCTGCACGGTTCGGCTCTGAAACCCGCGGCTCCTTCATGCCGCGAGGACAATTAGCGAAACTTTCCCTCGCTGGTGCAACGGTTATCTGCCAATCACCGGCGACACATCTGTTTCCACGCGATAAAGAACCGCGAGTCGGTAGAAAATCCGCGATAAATGCTACGACCGAGGAGGAGGATCGTCTCTCACCTTGGCGGCTTCTATCTGTCAGCGGCGCCCTCCGCCAGGAAGCTCGGACGTGTCAGCTCGGCCCGCTCGCTCAGGATTTTCCCGGTTTAGAGGAGGAAAGCTCGCCGCTCGCGGCTCTGCTACATATTGCACGTTCATCGGCCACTTTCTAAACGGCGCGCGGATGAAGCGGCGCTAATGAAGCTATCTCTCCGTACGAACCAGCGGCGGCCTGATGTAAAAGTTAGTTAAACTCGCTCTTACGTGCGAGCGAGGGCCCCATGTTAATTAAGAGACGAGGTCACCTACATCGACAGCGAGACGCCCGGCGTACCTGGAGAAATGTCGGGCAGACACGTTTGCTTCCCGCTTCCCGAGTGCCGGGTGCCGACCTCCGCTGCATCCACGGCGCTTCATTCCCGCTGACGATCGCTTCGCGCGAGTTGACGGCAGCGTTCGTCGCCTCGTCACCGGCAACGCGCGCCGATCGCGCAAATGTGCCTAGAGTTTTTCCTCCGCGCGACACGGGGACAGCGGCACTTTCTAATTTGGATTTCAGCTAGGGCTGGGACTACTCGAATATTTTACAAGGATTCGAATGCTACGAATAAACTTCGAATATTTGAGTATTCGAATACTGATATATTCGAATAGTTTGGTGTGAAGTGGGTTAAAATTAGCTTACAAGATTTCACGGTGAAATTAATAAATAAATAAATTTATTCGAATACTTATTCGAATGAAAATTTAGCCGAATAAGGCCTAACTCTGATTTCACCATGACAAATGAACCTATATTCGAATAGTATTCGAATACTTAAATATTCGAATTACATTCGTCAAATAATTAAGCAACTGAAGTATTCGAATATTCGAATACCGAAAAATTCGACAAATAGTCCCAGCCCTAATTTCAACGCGGCTGCCTGGGACCTGGCGCACAGGAGCTTCAGCTTTGGTCGCGAATGCGCTTCGGCTATTAATTGCACTTAACGAAGTGTCGTTGTAACAGATTTGTGAGGAAAGCCCTTGGGGCAGTGCTCTGGTTTACAAGAAGAACCAATAGAGCCGTGTCGACGCACGTATTCGTTATCGTTACAAATTGATCGTTCGTGAGATCATGCAAGAGACCCCGGCGACCCGACTGGTGCCGAGAGCAGGCTTAATATTCGCCACGGTTAACGTCCACTCGCAGACCGCTTCATTCCACGGACTCGAGCTGTTAAGCGAATAAATTTGTCGGTTTATTGCTCGTTTAAGAGATCGTAAACAGGGGACCAACGATGTTTTTCAATTCTCGCTGAGCGGGGCCGAAAATTATGGCCCGATCTCGCCCCGCTCCTTCGATACCCACCCGCCGCAGACGCGGAGCACCTTAATTCCCAAAACGCCGTTGCGAAAGGCGCGGGCTGTTCTCGTAAAAGTGAGAGTTGGGTCGTTGGTGATATAATCCGAGGTGATCGGCGCCTGGATGTCTTTGTGCCGCGAGGATTACAACGTCACGAGGAGTACGAAGCCCCGACACGCGGGCAGACCGCTAGAAATTACGCGTTCCCTGGGCCGCGGAGGGACGCTTTGAGTTACGTTTTAATTGCACGTTTGATGGTTGTCCGTCCTGGGGAACTAGCAGACGAAAGTGTACTTTTTTTATCGTCGGGGGCATCGTCCTCTTCTGCTCACCTTGCGTGACCCGCGGGTGACGAGCCGCGCGACTTCCTCGCTGGTATCCTCTTCGTCTTGCATTGTTGGTGAGGAATCTCGACGACTCGAGGACGGATGCCCACGCGTCACCACGCGTCAAAAGTTCACGGGTATCGAGGGTTAATTAGAAAGTCCGATTGCCTCGTTGTTGAATTGCAAGCTAGACTGCAAGTGCACAATTAGCAAAAATTGAAGTTTCAATCCTGCTTGGTAGGATTTTCCTGCTTTCTCTGCGAACTGGTGTTCGGTGAAGGCGACTGATTGAGTTGCGTGAAGCCTCGGAGGATGTTCTGTGGAATATTCGGCTGTTAAATTCGGGATAGGATCATTAGATCAGATAGAAGGAGGTTAGAGACAGAGATGCTTGTGCCAAGTGTGATGCTTCTGCAAAGGGCGAAAGGGGAAGGCTATATTCCGTAACCGTGCAAATTCTTCTCCGTCGAAGGCAAGACCGATTGAACTTCGGCAGCTCTGCCAAGCGTTCGCTCGCAACACTCAGCCGGCCTAGGGTCCCTAGCTCGATCTAACGGGCGTCGTTGGTGCGGTGACAGTGTAGCCGACGGTGAACACACGGGTCACGCCTGCTAGGGCCACGGGATAATGTCAAACGGCCGTAAATTACAGCCGCGGCGAATCCTCGCTGCTGCACAACGTGGGAGTCAGAAGGCAAGCCGAGAGACATAATCGTGCAGGGGATAACTCGCCCGAACTTTCCCCTCGTTTATTATTTTCTCGATTAAACGGGCCGTGCCCCGGGGCACCGCGGTGTCACCTGGACGAAAGGTCGAACCATCCACCTCTGTCGATAGGTCGATATTGTTAGCGCGCTCCTCCTGGATCCTCGCCTCTTTCGCATACCGCCGGTAAACGGTGGATTTTTACGCGAACGGGTATTGTAAATCCAATTCTAGAGAATTCCCAATAAATATACGGGTGCCTTTGCACGGAATTCTACGTGGAAGAGAGTTTGAAGGAGTTGAGTTGATTAGAGGGTTTCTTGATACTTTAGTAATTTTTTTTCATCAGTTATTTAACCCTTCGTGCTCACGCGGGGTGTATTGTACCCCAAGAGCAATTTTCGATTTGAAATGTCGCACCTTTACGTCTTTCAAAGGGGATTTATCGCAAAAAAAATTTAAAAAAATTTAAAACTCATTTTCAACTACAAATTTTATCATATAAAAATTTACATTTCTAGGAAATGATTATTAGGCCATGATTGTATAAGTATTGCGAATGTACAATTATCACTGAAAAGTTAAAAGATTCAAAAATACGGAAATGGTAACTGAAAAAATGATGCTGGGGTACAGTGAACCCCGTGTGACCAATTTGTGATAATAAGAAGGTGTGACCACGAAGGGTTAATGTCGCATCAACCACTAGTATGGGTTATTAGCGACTTAGGATCTAGCCTACAGGTGGTTGTACAGTTTGGTATGTTTTAGATAATCTAATAGTCTTTGTATTGCTTCTTTGTCCTTTAAATTGTCCTTTAGGTCGGGTCTCAGGTTGTAGTTTTGTCTATAGGGGTAGTATTTCCTGCAGTGCAGGATGATGTGTTCCACTGTTAGTTGCACTTTGCATAGATCACAGGATGGGGGTTCTTCTCTGTCGAGGAGGTACCGGTGCGTGAGTTTTGTGTGTCCAAACGTGATTCTTGATATTACAACTTGATCGTGTCTTGATAGCGAACGTGATATGCTTTTCTCGAAAAAGTCATCTTTAATTGCTGTCAGTCGTGGTTTAGTTATGGTTTTTTGCATTCTTCATTCCATTTGTCTTTAATTTTTTTCTTTAGACACGAGAGTAAAATTTCCGGTGGGATGTTGGTGTTACACTCGGGGACTGGTGATTCGGCTGCTTCTCTAGCCGCTCTATCAGCTCTTTCAATCCCTTCAATACCTGTATGGGCAGGAACTCAGATTACTGTGACCGAGTTGTTCCTATGGGCTGCCTCGGCAAAGGCTTTTTGGCATTCTTGGATATTGGAATCGTTTGTCCACTGATTTTGAATTGCTTGAATGGCATTCATTTCGGTCGAATTTATTTCGTTCGCTGGCTATTGTTTGAATAGCATGTGTTATCGCGCTTAGTTCACAGAAAAGCGTAGAAGCTTCTTGATGGAGTTTCACTTTTCTCATCGATTGTCCAGATGTGAAAGCATAACCAGTGCCATTTTGTGTTTTAGACCCATCTGTGTATAGGGTGACTGTACCTAATATCGCCAGGCAAAAGTTAAATTGCTGTCAATTGAATAATAATTGATATTTTTGCATGCAGTTTGTTTCAAAGTAAAGAGAAATTATTCATCTTTCATGTAGTATAAGTTAGAATCGTTGAAACCTACAAATTTTTAATTAGGACTCAAAAAGACATGCAAAAATCGGGTCCTGAAAAAAGTGTACCTAATATCGCCACCTCAAGAAATATTGATTAATTCATGTATATATGAGTTTTTTTAAGTCATTTTCACACGTGCTTTTATTATTTCTTGCACTACAAATGTATTTTTATCCATCTTTGATTTTATTTTTATTAGAAAAATATAGAATTTAAAAATATAGATGTTTAAAGTATTTTATTTTTTACGTTCCGATGTACATATTCGACAAATAAAATCATTTTCACATGGGCTTTTATTATTTTTGCTGTTTTTGGGGACACTAACGGTAGGCGGTATTGGGAACACACATACTGCTACAAGAAAAACGTTATTTTCATTATAAAAACTATTTGAATCGATTACAGTCCTTAACTACATCATTAATTAGGTTTTTCTAGTAGATATTCTTGCATTTACGGAAGTACTAGACTTACCTTCTTCGAATGGGATGTAAAATTGTGACAGTCCAATAAATTTTTACACTATTAAGATTCACTAAAATACTTCTCTTTCTGTAATTGTTGATCACATAACGCTGCAATTACAGTATGTCTTCCTGCATATGGTTAGGTTCTAATTGAGTGCGTAACCGATAAATTTTAGTGCTTAGTTTGCGAGATATAGGGGGTGGCAATATTAGGTACAGCCACCCTGTATGTGAGTGGTTTGCGTATGTCTCTTCTAGTTCTCGGAATAGAATTTTAAACAAGCCAGGATTGGTGTCCTTTTTGTTCTGCTTGAGTAGTGTGGTATTGGATTCTATTTTTAGAGTGGATTTCTATTTCTAGAGAATTCCCAATAAATATACGGGTGCCTTTGCACGGAATTCTACGTGGAAGAGAGTTTGAAGGAGTCGAGTTGATTAGAGGGTTTCGATTACAGAGATATTGGTTTCCCTTTTAATACCATTCCCACTGAGTAGACTTTCCGCATTTATCCCAGATTCTCCACAGAGTTAGAGTTCGCTGTGACTCGTGTTCACTGCAAGTCTGAGATAAGAAGCAGAATTTCTCTCTCGATCACCGCAAACGCAACACCAAAGTACCGCGCAAAGAAATCCCAGCTTGTGGACACCGTTTGACCGATCCGCGAGTCGAAGCAACGAGGCGTGTACTATTACCAGCGCGGGGAAAAAAAAACCCACCTCGCGGAACTGAACCGTCGCATCGACGCCTCGAAAAAAGAAACAGCTGTTCAACTGGAGGGACGGCGTAAACGCGAATTTGTTTCTTCGTCACGTGTCTGCTCGCATCGCTGTTAATCGACAGCCGCAAGAACTGCATCTAATTTTCCGCTGCGTCTTGCATCCTCTCTTCTAGCCCCACCTCGAAACTCTTCTTCCGAGGTGGCGCTGGGACCGCGCGGCTTTAAATTCCTCCCGTTTCAACGAGCTCGTTTATCCGCCAGCGGGATTCCAATTGTTAGACGTGCGTCGACTGAACATGATCGGCGACGGTATCGTTTCGTATCGATTAATCGAGGCTCCTGTGCGCAGCATAAGAAATCGTTTCGCCAATAGTCCGGACGAGAAAGTAATGCGAGCTTCGAACATTCTCGCCCGTTTTTACCGAAACAAGCCCAAAACGAATCGCAGCGATTAAACAGCCCCGACGCCGCTACAGGTAACTTGCATTCACAAACATCCTGCTTCTGCCGATACCTCTGAACGAATCGTTCACGGATACCTAACAGTTCACTTACATACATACATTACTCTCCTAGACGGTAAAATGGCGGCCAGAAGAAAGCTAAAACTCGTTATTTATCGTACGAAATCTAGGATAACTAGAAGCAGACGAGTAATTTCGCCTTGCATCGGCATCTTAGAAAGCGACAGTAAGCGTTCGGGAAGAAAAAGAAAGCTTTTATCCGTGGATCGAGCGGGACTGAATTGATCGTCGGCTGGGTTTCGCCCGGACGTTTCGAGAATGGGGATGCCTGGGCGAGATGAGGCAGTTATTCGTATCCACGGTTAGGAGAGGGCTGCATGGCAACGAAACTGGAGATCGGCCATGTGGAAGCGGGCCCGGGCACGTATGCCGTTCGGTATCTGGATGCACGATCTGCGTGCCTCGTAGCGCCAACGTGGCGATGAAGTTCCACGGCACGTGGGATAACGCGGTGCCCACGGGGAGGCACGTACTTGTCCCGGAGAAAATGTGCTAGAGCATAATCGCGAAACGACATTACCGAGCGGCGGTTGCATTCCACGGAGGGCGACGGGCCCAATTCCCGGTACAGCGCCGCTGGTACCTGAAATGCATTCCAGCGAGGACGTCGGGTTCCAGCCGCGTGTACGTCAGCGACACTAGCGGTGGAAAAATTATGGGAAGGGCGTGTGCGCTTACTTACAGGATCAAGGAACGCGGCCGGCGCGCTCGCCTCGATGGAGGCTCTTTCATCCTGGGATTCGAAAGTTCTTTAGCCGTCCCGTGGGAATCCTCGAATAAGCCAGCATCATTCGAATGCGACTGTGGGTAGACTTCTTCTGGATCGGCGACGAATTCAGTTTGCACTGACTTTCCACTATTGGAAACATCTTGAACGGGGTTTTCGCGGAGTTTCAATTAGCCTGGTAACGAAGGAGAGGGGCCCATAAGTGGATCGCTCGAATCTCCGTACAATTTCACAAGAATTTCACTCGGTGAGGAAGGTTTGCGGTGTCAACGAGGATGATCGAGCTAATTACTGGCACCAGCCGAAATCGCAGCGCGCATTAGGGACCGTAGACCGCGGGACGCGCGAAAGCGATGCCGTGGCTAATTGGATTTTACTAATTAGCTTTCTCCTTTGTACAATTAAGCCAGCTGTTTCAGCTCGAGACGGAAGTCGTGGAGTGTTTCTCCGACGGTCGGGCTGAACCCTCGTATGGCACGCCGCCGTGCCGCGGCATTTGTCTGCCGTGGGTCGATCTTCGAGCACGCTCTCGTCCCGATTCGTTTCGTACGATTAGGCGCTCGTAGGATTCCCGGTGGCCAGCCACTCGCTTCGCTCTTCACCGCCGACGGGACCGGCGGATTTTTTTGCCACTCTGGACGCGGCTAGTGAAATTGGGCGGCTCGAAAGGGTACTCGGACCGTTGGGCGAGAAGACGCGAGCCTTTTAAAACGTTTGGAACTCTGAATGGCCCCGAGAGGAGTTGCGCAAGGCGAGAAAATCAGGATACCAGCACGATCTTGATTGCGGGTAAAATTAAATCGAATGACCTGGAGCGTGTCGTAAAACTCGACTGACTTACATTGATCGGTGCATGAGCAGGTATATTCACGGAAAAGATATTGAGGATCGAGTCGAACTATGCACGACATAATTGATAGCTGATAGAAATTGTCAATATAATATTCCTTGACGCCTGTTAGAAAAAGGGCGAAGAATATATTTTTCCATTTACTAGATATGGTTTCGGCGCAATCGTTCGGTCACTTTAAAACACTAACAATCAAGCTATTTTGCAATTAATTCAATGATTTATATAAATTTTCAACGTTTCGGTCTTAATTTAGACAATACGTGTTTTTTATTTTTCCCCGTTTTCATATTTGAGGGGTGAAAACTGCGTTCAAAGTTATTATGTATTGTTTAAACAAATGGACTTTTTTAAAATCTGGTGAGTCAGTCATATTTCTCATTCAAAGACACAAAATTCGTCCATTGACACTATTCCCCTATCTCTAATAGTTCTCGAGATATTCCACAAAAATGATTTTTCAACCCTAACTTTGAACGCAGTTTTCACCCCCAAATATGAAAACGGGGAAAACTAAAAACAACACGTATTTCTTATTTTTCGGTCCTCTATAACATATCCAAAAATCAAAATGGCGGACACCTAAAATACTCTTCTTGTGAGTCTTCTTCTAACCGACTTATTATTTTCAATAGCTCTCGCAGTATTCGCTTCTTTATATTGAATCTTTCCTCGATAATGGTCTAAATTAAGACCGAAACGTTGGAAATTTATATAAATCATTGAATTAATTGCAAAATAGCTTGAGTGTTAGTGTTTTAAAGTGACCGAACCATTGCGCCGAAACCATATATATATATATATATATATATATATATATAATTCCAGTCGAAATTAAATTTATATATAACATTTCCATTTACTGTGATGAAAACGAAGTTACAGGAAAAATAACTCGTTGCTCTTGTCTAGAGGCGGGAGGAGCGAGCGAGGGGTTAATAATCAATTAAATTTGCCCTTGGAAGGACCGCTTCTTACTTTCCGCGCGTTCCTTTAAGGGAAATATAAATTTAGAACAGGTTTCGTTGCGCGTGCAGTTTTGTTGTTCAGCGTGGTTTATCCTCGTGTTTTTCCTTTATTTTTTTTCTGTAAAACTCTGCTGCACACCAGCAGAGCCGAGAACGATTCTCTCTAAAGAAATAGGAAACCGTCCGTTGCTGTTTACCAACTATGGATTTCGCGATCCGCATCGCATTAGCGGCGCATACAGAGTAGTATTGTCAGGTGTTACGTCAGGCCTGGACGTGGCGGGAACGGTAATTAAACCGATCGTCTCGTTCCACCGGGAAATGGAAGCTCGTTACGTGCACAGTGCATCCGACAAATTATCTCTTTAGCAGCAGCAAACGAAACAGCCGAGATAAAAAACACCGCAATAATAATGGAGTAACAACTCGAATAGGGTAAACTGCACTAATGCTGGCACTGCACTAATTATTGGCACTCTTGATTAAAAATCCAAATGTTAAGAAGTACAAGTTTAGAAAATACTTGTTTACAATTTCTTATTTTTCTTTCACTACAACACTGCAAAGCCCAGTGGTTGAACTACGCACTTTATATCTGGCAACACCACAAAGTGGGACAAAGGGCTGAGTTTTAGGCGTTCTCTTAAAATTTTGAAAAGGGGTAGGTAAGTATATTTTGTCGCTTCGTAACTAAATAATGGATTGAAATACAGATTTACTAAATGTTGTAGGTATTTAATAGTGAATGAAATAGTCTGTTTAAATACTTTAAACTCCGTTTTCAACTATATATCTTTTTCTATATAACCTCAAATTTTAGGGTGCCAATGATTGTACTTTTATGCCCATTTTTGTTTTTCATTAAATATTTTTAAAGTAAAAGACTTAATACTCAAGATGTTTTATTGTAATGAGAAATCCATAATCATTGATAATAACCGAAAATTAAGACCATATAAAGACTTCATAAAAAAATATAGACACTCCAATTGGGATTTCCGCTTATGGTGCCAATCATTGTACAGTTTACCCTAATTTCAAAATTGCTATCAGTGAGCAGTGGTTTCTTTGATTCCAAAAAAGCTTGCACAACCAACGTCTCTTTATTAAGAACACTACATTTATTATCGCTTCTATCTTTTAATAGAAACACATGCATTGAACTCACAAACATCTCTGCGATAATCTATGTCGACGGTCCAAGTATATGTATGTAGGTATGCGTTTGACCTAGAAGCCCATTAATAATTATCTTGTACCCACGTTCATTCTAAGCAGATTTTATGCCTTTCGCGTTAATGCCGCGCATAAATAATAACAACACAGCTATTTGCCCATAGGTTTTGATAAGGTAATCATCGGCAGCCTCCGTAGTCAGCGGCACCAGCCACGCGTTTCCGGCTCTCCGCTCTCGTGGATACCATCGGCGGCGTACGATCTGCCGATGTTCCTCGATCGTAACTAGCAATTACACACGTCCAGCCCGGGGTGGGGTGAAAAACGATTTGCAACGCGGCTCGTTGCCGTAACGGCGACTATTTTTTTGCCATCCGCGATCCTCACGACGACGGACTGCTTGATGACTTTCTTGCGGCGTGGCGCAACACCTCGGCGTCCGTTCGACGATGAAAAACCGCGTTCGCGCTAAAATTATTTCTCGCCGTCCTCCTTTGCATCGTCTTCCCGCGGTAATTTATGGGCGGCGGCCCGACCTCGCCGGCAATTATTTAGGAAATCCCGTCCTTTCTGGGAGCCCGATCCTCTTTTTCCCGCGACCAGCATTCTACCTTTACGCAACGCGAAGAAACGACGCTTTTGATTAACGATAATACAGCAGTTTCGCCTGCCGTGGTAGTTTTTATTAGTTCTTGGACACGCTTGCGTACCGCTGCTGATGCTGAATAGTCGGTTTATAGTCGCGAGGACTATTCTTAGCATCGTAATGAAATATTCAAGCGTTCGCAGCCGTTGTTTGCGCGATGAGGAATCTAAATAAGGCGCTAATCGATGCATCGTTGATGTTGAAACAGGTCCCGGAATATATTTCCATTTAGAGCGAATGATTCTTCTGGATTCATCTCATTCTGTAATTATTATTTCTCGGAAAAGTATGGCGGTAGAAATCCCAATTGGAGTGTCTATATTTTTTTATGAAGTCTTTATATGGTCTTAATTTTCAGTTATTATCAATGATCATGGATTTCTCAGTAAAATAAAACATCTTGAGTATCTATTAAGTCTTTTACTTTAAAAATATTCAATGAAAAACAATAATGGGCATAAAAGTACAATCATTGGCACCCTAAAATTTGAGGTTATATAGAAAAAGATATATAGTTGAAAACGGAGTTTAAAGTATTTAAACAGACTATTTCATTCACTATTAAATACCTACAACATTTAGTAAATCTGTATTTCAATCCATTATTTAGTTACGAAGCGACAAAATATACTTACCTACCCCTTTTCAAAATTTTAAGAGAACGCCTAAAACTCAGCCCTTTGTCCCAGTTTGTGGTGTTGCCAGATATAAAGTGTGTAGTTCAACCACTGGGCTTTGCAGTGTTGTAGTGAAAGAAAAATAAGAAATTGTAAACAAGTACTTTCTAAGCTTGTACTTCTTAATATTTGGCTTTTTAATCAAGAGTGCCAATAATTAGTGCAGTGCCAGCATTAGTGCAGTTTACCCTATCTGCGAATTTGCTTGAAACATCGAATCATCGGGATATTCGTGAGCCGGTTAAGTGCTTTGGCACTTTCGCACATGCAGCGACACGCTCGCGTGGAAAACTGCTCCGGCAACTGCGGTGTAACGCAGCAATGACCGAGCGAAACGATTGTAGCTACACGACCTTCCTGCGTGCCGGCGATAATTGCCGTTCCCAGCGTGAAAAGAACTGGTGTATTAGTCCATTATCCATCCGGCTAATTTGCCTCAACGGTGCCACTTATTGTTAGACGAGGACTTTCTCCCCCGTGTGTCTATTTGCGTATACGTTCGCGGCTGCTTTTTGCGCCGGCTTCATCGCGCCACGCTGAGAAATGGAAAACGCGGTCAAAGTATAATTTGAATTTAATCGCGCAATTCGGGTCAATAGGAGTGGAACGTCTCTCAGCGCGCATAACGTCACCGGCACGTACAATCGCGATTAATGAAGTAACGCCTCTTATTCGAACACGTGTGAGCCAAGTGAAATTGCAAATCTCGGACTAAATGAGTCATCGGGAATTTCATATTTTCGAGACGATCATCCCGATAATTCGGACAGCATCCAAAAAATGGTAACTCTGTCTTCGCTGCGAAACGTGATACTTTGACCGACGTCTCTGTGCAATTAGGATAATTCTCTGAACAGCCAAATACACGCGATGCTCCTCGGGATGCGAGTTTTGACGGTCACACGCAATCGGGACAGCTTTCTAAATAATCGAGCGGTGACGTTTTATCGATACAATCGTTAAGAAACGCTGTCCGATATCCCTGCATAATCGGGATAATTTTCCAAATAACCGAACGAAGATCGATCGTCCGAAGGCAGCGGTCTCAACATTCTCACGCACCCGGGACAACTTTCCCGGTAATCGACCACATTTCTGTATTATAATCATCGCAAAGTATGGGTGAACGTTTTTGCATAGTTGGAACAATGTTCCCCCTGCACAAGCATCACGAAAGATTAGAGCATATTATAGGGGATGGTAGCCTAATTTGGACCACTATGATATCCAAAGACTGCTGAAGTCTCTGCGATTTTGGATGGACATCTTGTTATACGCAGATGTAGACGAGGTTAATGCAATTGTGTTTGGGTAGAAACGCCTCCTGGTTGCTTTGAGAGAGGAGTTATTTGTTTGTCTAAGTAGATAAGTAGTTATTTCGACGTAACAGTGAGTGCCTTGATTCGGCTAAACGTAATTACAAGTCTTATTATCTCATTACAAACCTTATTTATTTATCTATAATTTCCACTTACAATTTTGAGAGGTTATGTTAGATTTAGGTTTCTGTTCAATGGTAAACATTAAATATTCCAGTTGCCTAAGTTGGACCGATCCATGTATTTACAGATGAATTTGCACCAGCTGATGTTTTGCAACCTTCTGGAACCCCTGTTACAACTTCTAGTAGTGATGATGATGAAGATAGTAGTGATAACGCACCGCAAAACAAGAACAAACAATGTAAAAGTTTCCTTGAAGAAATATCACCGTGAGCAAAGAAAAATCCAAATCCAAATGGCCCTTCGTCTTCTCGCGGTGCACCAATAGCCCAGAAGGCAGTAGAAATAACCAGCAGTCCTTATAAACCGCAGTTAAAGCAAAAATTTAAAAAAGTTAGTTCACCAAACTTTAACAAAATGCAGAAAAATAAAAAAGAAACTGGTGATTCATGGTTTTGTAAATTGTGCGAAGAAACCAAAGAAGAAGAAATGATACAATGCATGAAATGCCACACTTAGATACATAATCGGTGTGCTGGAGTCAGTGCTAAAATTAAAAGGTTCTTTTGTTCCAATTGTCGTTAAGAAAGCTAATGGTCCAAATTGAAAGGTTTCAATTTAGCAGTTCAATTTAGGCAATCGGTTTCCTAATTTGGACCGATGACACGATTTTTTTAAACCCATTTTTCAGGGTTATAAATATTTTTTAAAATTTAATACATGGTATTATTTTGAAGGTACACTTAGCGAGTTTCTTTTCTACTACCTAACTTTTATTGACACTTCTTATTTATCTCTATATACTGAAACATATAAAAATGGTCCAAATTAGGCTACCTTCCCCTATATTCGCCATTGTCTTTCAAAAAGCCAAACAGTAATGGCCCGGTAAACAATAATCCCCGTTAATTCGAATCAATCCCCGATTAACAAAACATGCCGAAGCAACTAATCCAGCGTGTCGCGGAAAGCTCGCGTTGCAGCTGATTATCTGGCCGCGGAATCGCGATAAAGTCACGGGCAGCGAAATGGCATCGTTCCAGGGAAACGATGGTCGCGACGATACGCAAGAAGCGGTTACCTCATGCAGGAAGTTCAAGGTGGAACTGGAAGTTGTCGCGCGGAGGTCGCGAAAGCACGTCGTAAAAGCCGCGCAGCTCGTAAAGCGACTTTGTCAGCGGTGGTCCCAGGGGCCATCGTCCCGTCCTCATCCTCGCCGTCGGCCACGCCATTCGCCACTTCCGTCCCCTTGAATTCCGCCGTGCTGGGATCTACGCGCGGCTTAACACGCGCGCGAGCGAACGTGTGCCTTCGTAACGCTCGAGGAACGCCGGCCACGTAAATGAATGGAACCCGTTCACACAGAAAGGGGAAGAGAGACGGGACCAGGGTGCCGAGAAGGAGGGACTCCAATGCCAAGGTTGCCCGCAATTACGTTCACGCAACTGAAACTGAGCGGTTGCACGGATTCGACGTGATCCTGTCGTTCCCCTATCCGCAGCTCCGACCTTAAGCCTGCGGATGTTGTTTCCATAGCCTTTTCGTAGTGCAAAGTTATAGGGGAGACCGGGGCAAAGTGGGACGGAAAAAGTTTGAAGTCGAATAAAAGTTTTCCCTTTCAATAAAAATGTGTGGAAATAGATTTATAATATACTTTGAACATTAGTATTGATAAGTGACGAATAGCAATACTTAAAATAAACTTAAAGTATATTAATATTTAATTTGAACGGAAAATGCCAAAAGTGACCACTTTACCCCACATCCGGGGTAAAGTGAGGCGTAACAAAATAAGAACTTTAATTAAGGATATAGGTAAATATTAACCCCTTGCGCTCGAATGATGTGTGTAGCACGGCGGCTGCTGGCTTATTTGCACCGTGGTTGTCAAAAACTGTAGCAAATTTTTCATTTTTTTAAGGTTAGATTTTGTTCCATCACGCCGCGTGGTTTTCTAGCCAGCTGACAGGTTAGGGATATTGCGCACATCACTTGCGCATCGGTTCTTAGCAGCCATTTGCAGCTCAGTTTACCCCGGTCAATTTACCCCGAATGCGTACTCAGTGGAAAATGAATTATTTAATAATGTTAGTATTAATGTTTTCTCAAACGCGTGTACTTACATGTATGTTTATAAGCTTGTTATAAACATATATGATTTCGGCGCACTGGTTCGATCAGTTTAAAACAATAAAAACTAGCTATTTTGCAATAATAATTATAAAATCTTTCGACTTTTCGATCTTAGTTTAGATCATCTTCAGGAAAGTTTAGAAAGGATATAAAATACTGCTTTTGCTATTAAATTGAGTCACTGTGCTATTGCATTACGTGTGACAACCGACTCGGGTATATAGCAAAAGCAGTATTTTATATCCTTTCTAAACTTTCCCGAAGATGATCTAAACTAAAATCGAAACGTCGAAAGATTTTATAATTATTATTGCAAAATAGCTAGTTTTTATTGTTTTAAACTGACCCAATCAGTGCGCCGAAATCATATATATTAATTAGTACGGTCGAAATTGATAAATAACTTGTTATAAACACGCACAAAAAATTTGGAGTTAAAATAACACATTTAACACCCATTTACCCAAAAAGCTAAATTGAAAAGAAAACCAATCGGAAGTCTCTAAAATTTCATTTTTAATTTTTCAAATGAATTTCCATTTTTCGATATCTAAATGTGAATAATTATCATTGTGGTATTACACACATTTATTACATCAGCAAAATTTGTAAATAAATTCTATTGTTAAAGAATAAATTAAGGAAGCTGATTTTCCCCCTAGGTTCACTTTGCCCCGGTCTCCCCTACGTGGTTACCTCGAGGTATCATGAACGAACGGGGAAGGTATCGGTTCCTTAAAGTTGCGAAGCTTAATAACGGAGGTTCTTCTTCGCATCGCTTTCGCGGCTTCGTTACCACGGGGTAAAGATCGTGCAATTAAAATAGAAAAGATGCAAGCGGTAATAAAACATCTACCGCGGGCAGCGTCGCAGAATGCGGATAATAGGAGGGCGGTTAAAATTGATTTACCGCGGGACTTGGTCTACGGCGTTCGCCGGGTTTTCATGCAGTCAGTAGGTCAGAAATCCTCGCGGCGACATTAATACCGGCGCGTTCGTCGCGCGACATCCGCGTTCCCTGCCGCTTTCCATGCATATCCTTTTATCTAAAGACCGAGGCCAGTCGAGGAGGCCGCCGCTTACACATCCTCGCGCTCGGATTTAATGGGACGAAGGTGAATTCTAAATAGCCGGCAAAGCCTATTTAGAATCCAATTACCATCTGATAAATCAAGACGCGCGTTCGGCCGTCATTAACAGCGGCTTTTTCGCGCTTGATATCATTAGCATACAGTCGGTACGGGGTAGAGAAAGGTGATCGAGCACGGCCACCGCTCCGATACTCGCCCCGTGTCCGTTTCCTCCCCCCCTCCCCCGTCGTCGCGCCATAAATCAACATTATTTTCGCAATTACGCGCCGCTTGTCGAATTAATTCATCGTCACCGCTTTCACCGTAAGCACCGGAAGCGCGCGGCGGCGCAACCCGGGCGACCTTGACTCGCCGCGAACTCCGATCGAACGTTCGATTAATTAGTCGATCCTCGGAGCGAGCTTTAAGGTCCCTCCGAGCGTTTCGCGGGGCCCGTCGCGGAACAAAAGCCGACGAAGTTTATTGTGCGCGCGCGCGTGGGAAATCGACGCCGCCGGATGTTTCGTATTCAGTGTACCGTGCACCAGCTCCCTTATTATAACCGAGTGGTACGACTCGTTACTGCCTTATCCGGTCTACGGTCTACAGGTGGTTCCGCGGGGTTCGTTTACCTGTTTTCCACGGAGATGTTGCCACGCATTGCCTAAAACTTTTGCGCCACCACCCGTGTCCGTACAGCGCCGTTCATTAATTTCGGCCCAGGAAACGCGCGGCGATTTCGTGTTCCGCCCACGTGCACCGTCAAGTCCCGCTCCCTCGCCTCCGTTCGTCTAGGCCTTCAACTTGCGAGGCTTCTTTTACGGGACTGCCACCCTGTTGTCAGAATTCATTGTTTGTATAAATTTCTTGTCTTCTTTATAAAGTCGAATTTCTTAAGTTGCAGAATTTTATTTAGAAATTTGGAAACTGGGGAGTTACGAAAGATCTGCTTGGATTTTTCTATTCCAACTTAAGGATGTGTTGGATGTACAATATCAGAAAATAGTGTATGAAATTTGAAATACTTGAATAGCTACGTCATACGCATAGTAAATCTAGACAGTTGGAGTCTTATTTTTAATCCTAGGAAGGTATTTTTCACTTTACAAATGCTTTCTCAAGCATTATTTGCTAAACTTTTGCCAGTGAAAATGCCCAGAATTCACAATTTTCTCAAGTTATAATTTACTAGCAAAATACCCCCGCGCTTCGCTTCGGTCCTAAGGAGATATTGAAGGACTTCATGAAAACAGATTCGTAGTAGCGTGCCAAATTACTATTATTTAAAAATCATTATTTAAAGAAAAATAAAAACGTTAGAACTTTCCTCTCATCACGACGAACAAAGTGATGTAATACACTTGTGGCTACAGTTGATATTTACTGAGAAATCGCATTTCAAAGTATGCAACTTCAATTTTATATAATAGTATAGATATAGATAGGGTAATTCCGGGAGACGCGGCCGGGCTGGAGAGTTGATCGAGTTGCTATATTCAGACTCTACATCTGTGTATATGTAAAAATGTGTTAAGGTTCAGAATAATTAATTCTCTAGAAATCAACTGTTTCGACCAACTCTCCAGCCCGGCCGCGTCTCCCGGAATTACCCTATAGATTTTTTTAAAACGGTGTACAGAAAACAATTGAAACTCGGCAGACATTTTCATCTACCCATATACTGCATGTACAAAACAATTTGAAAACATTGGTACTATTTCTTCAACACTTTTTCAGATGGTTTATTCGTCAAGATCGTCTCTTCAGTGAAAATCAGTGAAAATTAAAATCGTTATAACTCAGTAACCGTTTGGTGAATTCGTTTAAAATTTTTGGATCAATCTCACAAATTTTCATCAACTTGGAACTATTTTGAAAATAGGTCCAATACATCCTTAATATAAACTAAAGTTTTCCTGCGATTGTCGTTCATTCTGCTTCGAATATTCCTATAGCGAGGGCGATGTTTATGGTCTGCGGAGCAATTTCTTGAATAGAGCGGTAGACGCGTCGACGAGCGGTGTGAATGTTCTTATCGAGGGAAATCGTGAATGGGGGATGATGGCGAGAGATTGCCGCCGCGCTCGCACAGTGAGTGGTGCATTCTCTGCCGCGTAGATATATCTGTTCTTTCTCAGGCTGAATCATCCGTTCTTCCTTTAATTCAGAGTTTAAGGGTGTACTTCCGAAACAATGTGGCATTCTCAAGCAGTGTCAGGATATGCTTAACGAAACATTGCTTGTGCACGGGAGAAGATGTGCGAGTACAGGGTGACGCAAAATCGACCATCTCTACTTTCCATTCATCCCAGAAAAACGAAATTGTTCCTCAAGGATATCTCGGTTCACCGAAACAATCTCTCCAAAAATTTCACTTCACGAAAGAAATTCTGTTATCCTCCCACGGTTTCCTTAATCCTCCCTTCTTTTCTTCTTTTCCCTGCCTTTCTACTTTTTTTATTGTCTTAAACGTCTCATCGAGTTAAGCAGCGGAGCAGCAGTTACGCTAAACACAGCCCGTTCACCATTATAATCTGTAATTGAAATGGTGTAATAAAGCCATTCGTTATTATAAATAACGAGGACACGTACACACGGCCGAACTCGCGGCGTTCCCATGTGACGAGGGTTCATCTGGATGTCACATCGAGGACCGTGAGATTTCGTGTGGCCGAGGGGGCATGGTCGCGAGCCTAGAAGCGTGGAAACGCTCGAAACGCCGTTTTGAATAACGAGACGATATCGAAGTGCCGCGGGGGCCAGCGTGCACAGTGAACGAAACGATGCACGCCGGATAAATCCCGTTAATGCCGGCGATTAATCTCGGACGCGACCGGGCAGCCTGTCTTCCGGAATGGATACCGGCGTCACGAGAATACGTTTCTTTTACCCCGAAAGCGAGGTTCCACGCTCTGTTACAGCGGGCGGCATAACGCTGGTCGAGCTTCTATTAACTCCGCGAGCATCGCTGCCAGAGGCACTTGAACCTCCATCTCGGAAACGTACGATAAAGATGAAAAAAGCTTCCTGAAACTTCTGACAGAGGAGGCTGTCTAATTGAAAGTGAGAACTGCCACTTTGATGCACCCTGTAGCGTGGCCAGCGGTGAAAATGCGGCGCCAGATCTCACTGGAAAGGCTGCGGCAGAATTTTCGAGCGCTCGGTCGCTACGTGGGAATCGGCCGGCCGCCTCTCGCGCGGCCCGCGACTCGTTAATCTCGTCGCAAACGAATCACCGTGAAATTCGTCGAAAGTAAACGCCGATATTGCCGGCTGTGAGATACAGACCGCTCGCAGCCGCCGCGAAAGTCGTCAAAGAATTATTAACGTCCGAGGCAGGTAGAACGCGCTCGATTCCCGGCGCACCGCTTTCTAAGCTCGGGCGAAGTTTAAAATTCGTCGGCTTCCGACGCAGGAACCTCCACCGCCACCCGGAGGAGGCACGCTCGATCTCTCTTTCTCGGTTTCAGGAGCGGGCAGCGCGAGCGCAATTACCGCGCTAGGCCCCCGGAACGCTTATCGTGCAGCGATGCGACCTTTTCAAGGCGGTGAAACCCAGGAACGGCTGGGAGACCCAGATAACAGAGAGACGCGATGTAACAATTTCATGCGAAAGAGAAAAACGAAGCGTGATCGTGCTAGCCCGCTCGCGGTGAAAGGTCCGCGGCCGCTAATAGGAAACTCGCCACCAGCTGGAAACAACGAGAGCCCCGCTGATTTTCCGTCGTAAGCTCTGCCTGGGCGCCGTTTCCACCGAAGACCGCGGCGAACTACAGACAATGGCGTTACTCCTGCACCGTCACGTTCATTATTGCGCGTTTTTCGGCTCCCGTCGTCGTCGCCGTCACCGTCGTCGTCGCTGGGCGCTGCGGGTTTACGTAATTACTTTCACTGCGGCGTCGTCGTTTGCCTTTGCTTCTTCCGAGGGATCGAGCAACCACCCCGTTCGCCGCTTTCCTTTTGTCCGCGCGTCCGCTCGCGAAGCGTGTCGGTCGCGCGCCTGCCTCCTTCCGAATTGCTCGTTTTAACTGGCCGCTTAGGCCGGCCAGCCCGTTAACGTTTCTGTTACGATTGTCACTGGACTCGTTTTAATCGATTTCGCGCGCCGCGCCGCGCTGAAACAGATGTCCGATCGAGCTGTAGCGTTTCGCGCGGCTGCAACCACCCGGCCACGTTGATAGCTGCTTAATAGATGCGTCGATGGAGGAATCTGTTAACGATCCGCGCGTACGCTTCGGTAGAACGATTGAGTAATATCGAATCAATCATTCGTCTGTTTATGTTCCCTTGGCTTTCTAACTGCCGAGCGCAGTGCGGACAGTTATTGGCGCTTTTACTTTCAATTCAATCCTCCCTTGGCTACCGACGGCGCATCAGTGCTGATGAGGATTCCTTTCCGTTGAATTGAAACTTTTGACAGACTGTGTAAGGTAAATGTCCCGATTAGTGACCTGCTTCGAAATAGTAATTTGTTCACTAATATATGACAATATTTCAGTAAAGTATGGATTATTGTGTTTTCTTAAGTCTCTAGTTTCTTAATCAAATTAGTTTTAGAGTGATATTTGACTATTTACACAGAAATTATGGTGAAAATTATATTGGACCTGATGTCCCTTTTATTGAACAACTTGTACCATCTATCGACCGTTTCACGTCCCCATTGTTGACCAGCAGTTTCCCTCGTTGTAAATGCATCATTTTGTTTATTAAATTTGGGTTCGTGAGTATAACAAACTGTTTTTATTAACATTTTATGAAAATTAAACAATTTATAATCTGTTTAAGATAATCTTTTATGTTTTCTATTATTTCCTAATAATTACCGTACTTTTTGTACTCAATTGTGAGTACAAATCAAATGTACTCCAAATTTAATAATTGAAAAATTACTGGAATACTTTAGTTAGGTCTAACAACACCACTTGTAAGATGTCCTAATTTACATGTGAATTTACTTAAAGATGAATGTACGGCTACATAAAAAACGAATGAAACAATAAATGAAATAGGGGAGAATAAACAATTAAGTGGTTTCGGCGCACTGGTTTGGTCAGTTAACAATTTTAAAGCTAATTTGCAATTTTAAATTATTATATATAATTATATTATGTAATCACCTGATTATATATCCTAATGTTGTTGGGCTCTTACCACATTAACATCAATTAGTGGTATTTTGACAGTTTTGTTGTGAGGTTAAAAATGTTCGTTTGATCGGTAATTTTTAAATATGTTTTGACTTTTTAACGGTCTTTCGTTTGACTCCTTTCTAGCCACAGTTTGCTTCACCTTTAAATGTCTCTCCACGTTATGTTTACTTCAGTCACGTTCCAACCGACTCGCGAGTTACGCGTCCTACCAAACGTGTGACTTTAAAGCGAACGCAATACTTTTTAAATCTTTCCTTGAAAAAGGTCTAAACCGCAGACCGAAACGTCGGAAAATTATAAAATTTAAAATTGCAAATTAGCTTTAAAATTGTTAACTGACCGAACCAGTGCGCCGAAACCACTTAATTGTTTATTCTAAAAATACGGTCGATATCTAAATTATTTTATTCGAAATAGGGGAGAGTTGCCAATATCGTACTGGTCACCTAAATCGTACCTCATCAATTTCTAAGTAATTAATGAATGTAAACGACATTTGATAATAAAAATATCAAGTAAATGCGAAATAAGAAATAGAAACAAAACATTTCGAGCTTACACCCTATTTTATGCGTGCTATAAACATTTTAAAAAATCAGGTATGATTGATGTAACTTTTTATCAGTTTATCAAGTTTATACACATTTGTATATGTAACTATATAATAATCATTACTTTATGTTGAATATTTTCTTCTCTATTTGTTATTTATACTATTTTTTAGTGGAGGTACGATTTCGGAAACCGAGAGGTACGATTTAGGAGACCGGTTGTCCGAATCGTACCTTTGACAGTATGTGACCAGAAGATTAATAACAAATTAATTTGCTCTGAACAAAAGGCTAAGCATATAATAGTAGGTGCCTAAAAGATCAAGCTACAATATCCAATAGTCATTTGCGTTCATATGAGTACCAAATATGAAATATAACGTAAAATGTCTTAAGTGGTACGATATTGGCAACTCTCCCCTACCTCTAATTATAATTTCTGAACTTTCTGGTTAATATGGTATATTTTCTGGTTTAATAAGTGGTCACTAGTGGGGACATTTACCTTATTCCGATTCTGAATCCATCAAACAGTTCCACCGGTGTATGTACATACCTATGTAGATTCCGATCCTTTGAAAGATCATAGCCCTCCCACCAACCTCGCCCTCTGCCGGTTCGAGCTAGCTCTCTAAAATTGATCAGCGGCCAAATGTTCGGCTCCCACTCACCTGCGAATTTTCAGCAAAGTAGGTGCGTAACCTCGCGCCATGTCCCACCCGGAGGGAGCACCCACGATCGTGGATAAGCGGAGAAGTCGCCAGAAAAGACTCGGCTCTCGTGGATCGGCAGCGGAAGGTCACGAGGGGAGCATGAGGAAAGTATCGGGGAAGGCGATCGCACCAATAAAGCATCGTTCGAACAGGGTACGTCCGTACGTTGGACCGGTACGGTGTTATCGGTGTAATCGGCCGCGCCACTTTCACTAATGCGCCGTTTTACAACGGACGAGTTACGCTCGTGTCGCCGTTACCCTCCTTCTGCTCCCCCCCCCCCCCTTTCCCAGATATGCACACCCACCGTGTAAAACGGTAAAGATCGATGCCCGCCACTTTCCTAATATAAGGAGGCTGGCCAGCTATTGTAGAAATCGCGATGCCGCGATAAACCACGCTCACTGGGCGACGTGCGCAGTCCCGGTCGCGTTGGCGGCGGATTTAAATAAATTCGAAACGCATTGTGACTGTCAGTGGGACGCGGGTGGAGGTGGATTTCTGGATTCAGGATAAATTAACGGAAGATTCAGTGGCTCGCAGGTTTCTCCGTGGAGGAATGGGGTTCGGTCTTCCTAATTATATCGGTAGTGTCTGTTGCAGTGATTTTCTATCTTTTTTATAGGAACTACGGAATAGCAATTACGGACAGATTAGTGGCACTGCGGGCCTTTTGTTCTTTAGAAATAATAACAAATTAGGGATAATTGTCTTTTTTTCGTGCCCTCTAGTAAGTTTAATGGGTCCGGAACCCACTAAAAATAATTTTGTATGGAATAATTAAAACTTAGTGGAATATCGATCAATCGAAAAAAAAAGATTTTTGCACCTATTACGGAGCATTCAAAACTGGAGTGCATATATTACGGAGCCCCAATTATGGATTCATTCCATAAAAGTATACATGTATCTTTACTTATATACAGATGCGACTTCTTAGTACTTTCACTTAGCTGTTTCAAGAATCACGACAAAATTGCCAGGATCAGTATTAAAATACGAAATTTAATAAATATAAGAGTTTAAAGTAGAAATGTTTTAATTCCCCCGAATAAAATCAGCATTGAACTTTGTGAAAAAATATTATTTCAGGTGTTGTATAAATACAGTGTTTTTAATTCATAAAAATATAGTTAGCCCACCATAATAGGGACACCATCCGTAATTGGGTCACTTGCCGTAGCAACAGCTCCGTACCCTAACAGTTCACTGGATTAAAAACTGAATGAAAGTTGTGTCCTTTTAACAAACTGAGCCACCCGATTAACAAGTAACAATAAGTATGATTTATTATATGTGAGACAGCCCTGTATTGTACAGAAAAGTGGTGTCGACTGAATACGCTTGGCGTTTTGTTGGCTCCTGACGCGGAGGAGCCTGACTTCACGCAGGAAGACTATACAGATCCTCCCTCAGAGGGTGTTTCTTAGAAAAAGAAGAAGTGGTCGAAACTAAACTAGGGTAAAACTATACAATACGCCCCACCATTATTTTACGCACACAAACAATTATTATTGCGGCAATTGTGGGCGACTGGTCAATGGTGGGGCGTTTTGTCAAATGGGGCGTATTGTATAATTTTACCCTATTGGTGAATCGCGGTGTGGAAATGGTTCGTGGAAAAGTGCACGGGAAAGGGAAACCTTAAGGGGTAACACCACTCTAGAGGCAGAAAAAGAGACCCAAATTTGACAATTTATTTTGGGAGTATGACAAACGGAATAGAATTTCTGTTCAGAGGGTTTATTTAACACATATTGAAGTACGAGAAACAATTTTTTTATTGCCATTTTCATACAAAATGGCGGCGACAGAGCCCGTCGTCGAAAACAGCTTTTTTGAAAACACCGCCACGGGAGGACGGATTTCTCGGCATGTTTGATTCCTGGACCAAAAACTAAAAAAAAATTATAATCTATATACAATTGGCTTTGGAAGTACGTAGGGGTTTTTTTTTTAATACGTTTTTGTGGAAATGGTGCACTTTTTAAGGAATGAATCGATTTTTTGCCCTAAAAATGAGCATTAAACTGTTTATAAAAAGAAGAGTTTACATTCAATCAAAAAACGGCTACGTACTTCCAAAGAGAATATTGTTGTGAAGCTACTGTAAAAATTTCAAATCGATCCATGCAATAGTCTCCGAGAAATCCGTCCTCCCAGTTTGAAAAAACTGGTTCCGAGAAAAACGCGTTTAAAGTTTTATGAACACTCAGCGCGCGCTCTGAGGCGCTGCGGCAAAATCGATAATTGAACCTTTTAATATTTGTTTTCAACTATAAATCAAATGGCATATTGTTTTATGACCCTAAAGTATCGTTTAAACAAAAAAAAAACACATCGACTTTTTGAAAATCCTAGAGTGGTGTTACCCCTTAACAAATAAATCAGCTACATGAGCCGTTGGTCGCGCGGCCATCTGTTTATTATCGCGGCTGTCTGGAGACCCTTTGGCCGTGATGCAGGTAGATCGCCTGAATTGTTACAAGTACCGTGACGCTATGTGTTTACAGCCCTCGTATCAAGTCTACGAGGTGCGGACTGACAGACCGAATGTTTACCAGATGTGCTGTCGAAAAGGACAAGGCATCATTGTGCGTCCCTGGTGCTCCGACGAAACTAACGCTCGACAAACATTAAGGGGTTGTTTCGGTCTAAAGCCGATAAATATAGGTGATCTTTAGGAATTAATTAAAGGAAAACTACTACATTAAATTCAATAGGACTTTTCGCATCGTCGAGACGTCAAAAATTCATAAAAAACGGTGGAACCCGCAGTATCTAAACCATTGCTCTGAAATAGAAAACAATGCCAGACTGACTAGCAAAAATAAAAAAATGACATTTTTGAGAAAATAACACTTGAAATTTGAAATCCCATTCTCCGTATATTTTTCGTCCTTTCAACGGCTTTAAAAATTACAAATTTTCAATCATTTAACAATTTTACTGGCCTGTCCACGAGCCATAAGTATATTCTCTAAAATAAAAAAAGTTTCAAAATCATGCTTTCCTCATTTTTTAGTCCGCGAAAAATACAAAAAAACATGAAAAAATCGATAGTCAAACTTCAAAGTGCTGTCATTCTTTTTAATGGTCGATTTTTTACTTCCATTCGATAGTTTTTTTTCAGATGAATCGATGTGTGATAGTTCTCAGGATTCGAAGATGATAGTAAAACATTTCTTGAATATCACCAATCGATTTCGAACGAAACCATTAGCGAACAAGTACCACCCACTGCACGATTAAATGCTTCAATACATACTAAATGTCGTATAATTACTATAACTTAAGCGTTCGATCCCCGAACGACCAATGCACCGTGCAACTTCAATTATTATTTGTGAGAATGAAATAGAACATTGCTAATTACAACGTGCACCATTTACCCAAGATGCCTCGTTAGCGATCGGGCTCGATGGGACTTCGCTGGGCCCGTGGCGTGTGTTTCTTTCGGCCGTGAGTCAATCATGGATTTTTCGAATAACTCGTGCGACTCGGTGTTCGAATGGCCGAGTCACCGTTAACGAGCAGCGTGTTGCATAAATTTCTCGGTCGTACTCGCGGGACGTCTCTTCCATTATTCCCGTCAAACGCTTTAATGAGACGCCATGGAATGCTTGGAATACGTTTAGCGATCGTATGCGAAACCTGTGTAGACACACCTTTCAAGTGGCATGCGCGGCTAGTCAAGGATAACGCCTACCGTGCTAAAATTAAATATCGTTGCACCTGTGGCGAGCTACGCGTAACACGTTTCGAATATACAATTTCATCGTTGAATCCTCGCGTGGAGCTCGATTTCGTCCTGCGAATCGGCCGCGCGATCAAATAGGCCGATTTAGATTACGGGCCGTCACTTTCCCTCTCTATCACTGCAAATCACACGTCCAGCGAGTATCCTCGTCGGGGCGGGTAGGAATTTATCGCCCGATTCTGGGGGAAAGTGATGGAACTTTTGATATCGGCGACGTGAAATTTCGCGAAAATAGCGACGGGAGAAGTAGGCCATCGAAAGGGGGCCGAGTTAATTAATTTTAAATAACCCCACCGCAAATATTGTGAATTAAAAGTCGACGAGGTATGAAGCAATTATTTCTGGTACAAGAGATTTGATTGGAACGGAGCCACGTCGATATCTTCTTCGGGGGCTCTTACATAAGGTCATTAAGTTTCGAAAGAATTTTATTACCGCGCAGTCGAGTGAAACGAATTAAATTACTTTCTTATGACCGGTGTCTCTGGGACGGAGATTGCAATTTTATCAGGGTAATGCGTGCTTCGTCGAAACGTCGCTGACGACTTTATCGTGAATTCTTATTACGAGATATCAGATCCCTCCGAGTAGCGAGATGTCTGCATCGAGCCCTACGAGTCAGAGATCGCCGGTGTTGGGTTCCTCGAATTCCGGGACGTCAGTAGGGAGACAATGCCGTCTGAATTTCGGAATCTGTGGTCGTCAATTTTGGGCTCCGCGAGGGCTGCGGTCCTTCCAGAAGTTCCAGAGAATTCAATGACGTTTCCTTCCTGTAAAAAGTATATCCTTGTCATCTCCATCGTTTCTTATCAAAACTAGCGTTCTGTTTATCGCAATCAGAGCTGGGCATTATTCGAATAAATTTAAAGTTTGTTCGCTTTGAGTAAACTTCTATTCCGACTAAACAATTATTCGAATAGTGACCAACTCTGATTAAAATATTACCTGTCGAAAATAATGGCAAAACTGTGGTAGTGGGAAGTATTCCTTTAGTCGCGGATGTTTTACGGATGATCCGCTGTATAGAGAGCGATCGAATGGATCATGGACGAAATCATGTCCGTGAGGCTCGTTTCTAATCCGCCTGGTGCCAGACGCTGCGATCCGCACACCGATACCATACATCCTCGTCACTTTTATCATACGAGTAATTACGAGGTAAACGCGAAACTGTGGGCGGGAAAGTTGTTTGCCGCTCGCGCTTGTCCCCGTAGAAAGGTGATTTCATTTTTGACTGAACCACGATTAATATCGGCCAGTCGTTCAACTACGCGGCTGTGCTATCGCACGGTATAACAATACGCGTTAACTTTCATCGCTTCCATATACGATGAGGCAATTTATAGTATCGTTGCGCTGTGATATGGAAAAGTTTCTCGTCCTCTCTGATAACGTGGCAACGAAACAATTGTACAATCACTTTTGCCTTAACTTTTGCGCTCCCACGTACCTTTTTTATTCCATCGTGCAACATCGATATTTTTAAAGAAACTTAAAAAATTTAAACTACAACGAACCATCGATCGAATCTCTCTGCAATCTCCCCTTCGTTCTCTCTTATTTTAAAATATCGCCAGAATGTTCGGCGATCCCGTTCCTTCCGGTCCGTCAACGTCACGGTTAATCCCTGTCGGCGGGGAACGCGTTAATAAACAATTTAACGGGAACCGTGCAATTATACGACTCCTCTGTTTCATGAAAAGGGCAGCGTGCCGAGAGGTGAGCATCGAGAAAGCAATATCGGCACCGTGTAATTACGCTTTTTACCCGCGATCTTTTCCCAATGTGACGAAAGTAAGACGAGTGGGGAAATCGGGGACTGTGCAATAATTATCGCGAAATAATGCCGCAAAGGAGGAAGAGCGCCGCGAAGGCGTGGCTATCCTACTTTGCCGGGGGGGAGAAACTGGCCGAGGGGGCCACGGGGCGCGAGAACGAATCCTCTGGATGGGGTCGCGCGAGAAAACGTTGCGGCGAGAAGGTTATGTCATTGCAGAAACAGCGATCGAGGAGGAAGTGCGATTGGTATGCAAATATTGCGTGAGGCGACGCGCCGCGCTTGCGTAATGTCACTTAACGTCCTTTGATTTTATATATGGTTATCGTAACACTCGAGGGCGTCGCGATGAGATTTACAGCCCGATCGATTCGTAACCTGCGGTCAGCGGTGTAGTTCGTGCTCTCAGTGTTGACTAATTTGGCGGTGAACTGCGGCGAAATTTTTCTCGATCTTATTACCGTAGTGCTCTGTTTCGTAAGTCACATTGAGTCACAGCTTATCTGTACCTACTCGAATTGATACACCGATTCCATTCAAACACGTTTAATTTCGATAACGATTCAGTTAGCCGCTTACACGCCCACCAATTCCCACGTTCCCCGCACAATACCCTCGTAATTTCGAATTAAGAAACATCGACTTGCCTGTTATATTGACAGCCACGCTGGAGAAAGATGCAGCTGCGGGAGTCTTGCAGAAATTCCAGGAGGGTCGTCTTTAATCAGCGGAATCGATTTCAGCAGGCAGAAGTTCGTGGTTGAAAAACTATTCCATCTGCTGCAACATTTCGCGCCTTTCTCCCGGCAGTTTCATGGGAACGGGCGAGATATGTAATATCAGGAGAGCAACCGGAGGTTTTCCTTGAACTTGACTCTCTGCGATAGTCGCCATCATTCGCGTTACGGACTTCGACTAGATGACTGCGCGTAATTACATAAAGCATACTTGGATAATTATATAGTGACCTCTTTAAGTCCAATATTATTTAACGAGATATGTTTGAACAAGTCGCTGAATGCGTTAGTGTTCAAAAACTACGCAGAATGCATCCCCGCAGTCTTTTGGGTTCTCGAGAATGAAATGCTCGGGAGATTTCATCCCCCACTGGCGAAACGATCATCACTCCCTATATTCCTTCCACCCGCGATACTTAAGGTCACGATCGAGAAAGGGAGGAGCCGATGTAGGCGGACGTCGCGAGAAAGAATCGATGGTTGCGAAAGCGGAGGAGGCTGGGATCCTCGTAACCTCGACCAGAATCGCACTCACGACGGATTGCAACGTTGTTTTAATGAAACAATGCCGTGCTTTCATACGTTGTCGCGGGGGACGGGGATATAGGAGCGATGACACACAACGTCAGGCCCGCGTCTTTATGCGCCGCGGTCGCCTTTTGCCTCTCGCTCCGAAACGGAAATGCGACTCTGATTCAGCTCGACCCTTTGCGATTGCATTGTTGAACGGAGTGGATGTCCCACTTCGTTGCATTCAGTCGCCAACAGAAGTTCTTCGTAATTGCGTTTGCTTGAGATGAGACGGCGTTAAATAAGTGGGAGGATGAGGGGGGGGGGGATATTACGAGTATTAAAAGGGAGAAGTTCTGCAATCTTAAAGCTTTTATATTGAATTCATGCAGGGTGTCCTTAGATTGAGGAAGAAGTCGACTCATGCAAATTTTATATATAAAGAGAAGTTCAATGTTCCTTTAGTACCTACTCAGCAATCTTTAGAGTTTAGAAATACTAATAGGAGCGGGTTTGAAGATTTGACGCACCTAGGCTAAGCGTCTGCCGCTCTTTCCGTGAAAGGTCATCAAATATTTCAATTTAAATAAGTTGGGACAATTTTAATATTAATTCAATATGAAACTTACACATGTAAATTGTTTAAAGTTGTCTCAAACCTTTGTATTTAAAGATCACCCTCCACTATCGGTGTTAGAGAAAATGGACATTTTATTTTAAAAATAAGAAATAAAAAGTTACAGGCAAAAACATTTTGCTATTTTTATCAATATCTTTCGCTCCAAATCCGCCCCTGCTCGTTAAGTGATTGTAGTAAGTTATTCAAAGGTAGTGAAAGGTGTAAGTGATTGATCCTACATCGTTCGTGTACTCCAAATCTCCAGTAAAAATTCTCTGCAATGTATTAATATATTTACTATTAATGGACTAATGTCCGTGAAAGTGCGCTGCTCGTTTGTGTCACAGTCCTTTAAGTAGCACGCACTGAAAGACGATGTCCACGAGGCGAAACCGCAGATTGCATAGTGGTAATATCTTTTTTAATCTCCTTCGATATACGGAAACTGTATGTTTCGCCTTATTCCATAATTTATCCTAGAAACAGTGTAACAGCGTGGGCTTAGATTTAATTCGAATCCTCATCATTCATTCCCACTGAAAGAATTCCGCTTTATCACCCGCGTAAAGCTTTCCCATTGTAAGCACCGATCCAACGATTAAGAATTATCTTCGCGTATCCATAATTCTTCCCGCAACTGGGAGTAATTGGACGTTGAGGCGTTAGTTTCCACGGTGGATCGTGAATGGTCAGATTCTAAATAAGATATTAAAATGTTAATCGCGCGGAAGCGGCCGCGCTAAAGAGCCGTCATAAGATGTATAGTTGTCGGACGCGCGTTCGCGGACGGCAAACGTGCACACAGACAGAGACGTCTAATTACACGCGCGCGCGGTATCGCGGAGCGTATAGACAGCAATTCACCAGTATAAATTACACCTGCTGTGGTTAATTTTACCGGTTTAAACGGCTGCTCGCGCGATCTTTTCCCCGCGTGGAGAGACCGCAGCGCCACTCTGCCGCTTCTAATGCCGCGAAATATCGTTTTTGCGCGTTTAACGCCGTGCCGGCGCGTTTGTTTGCGTTACTCAAGCCATGCCTAACTGGGAATAATGGGGACGTTTAATCAAACTCTCGACGGAGCCTCCACCGGGACCTCGGGCTTCCATTTCGTAAGAAAATTACGCCGTCGATCACCAGCGCGAGATCACGCAACTTTGCTATTGCTGTTCGTTGTTTCGACGAGTCTGTCCGTAAAGGAAACGATTTGCAATGGCTCTCGGTGCGTGCACGCGCGACGAAAGCGTGGAAACAATTAAAGTGCGCATGATCGCGGAGGTTCGGTCGCGAGCAACGCGTGGTGGCACGAAAAATACGTGAGAATGGTGGAGTGCGACGGGACCACGCGATCCCATAACAAAAGGAGTCTCTTGCCGAGCTCTCAGGTGAAAGTTTCACCGTCGTGAAAATGATACGGGTCCATTGGGGCGGTGGAGGGAGTGGGGCAGGCCATTAATTCTCGTGGGCCAGCCGAAACGAAGAGTCATTCTGAAAATCCAGCATGGATTATCGAGAGTTCGCGCAGCCGAATCTGTGCTCGCGCAGGTCTCCAGATGGGAGGTATAATTCACTGGTTAGCGGGCGTTCCGAGCGGGGAAATTAATTACGAGTTACTTGGGGTGGTCTTTAACCTTGGCTCGTGGTCGAGGAGTTGGTTAACGATGGTAATTGCGAGGCGGAGGGTTCGTTTTATACTTGCGACTAAAACTGCTAATGGAAATCAGAGTATTCTATTCACACGAGACACTTAAGGTAGTACTACCAGTTTTGAAATACTGTTCAGAAAATTCTGAAACTTTGTACAGTAGTTTGTTTTGACGTTACGCTGACTCATGTAAATTTTTGGAAATCTACACCAACTCAGAAGTTTGGCGTTCTATGATTACTTTTTGATTATTTTCGAGGTTAGGATTTTGTTTATCAAATCCTACTATGTGCAAGCGTTTACCTACTTCAGTTTCTTGTACCCTTTTATTGAATACCTTCTCTGAGCAGAAGAAAATTACACAATCAATCGTGCTACCAAATAGTGTTGCAAAATCAAATCACCACAGAAGTCAAAGGACGATCTAACATATATACGACTCAAGGCGTATCGGTAGTACTACCTTACCTGTTGGAAACTATTTTTTGCTGATATAGAAATTTATATGAAATTCATGTAAAGTAAATAGGGTATCATGTGATACATAGATGGCATTGGTTTAAATTATCAATTGTTGGATACGCGAAGGTGGTGTAGTGCTTCAAATTTAAGAATTCGTAAATAAGTGACTATTCAATGCGACTAACATTATCATACAAAAATGTGTCGCGATAAATTAGCCCTCGTTTTAATTTGTTCATGTGGTGTATTCAAATTGTTTTCTTCATCTTATTTATTTCTTAAGGTAAATGTACCAATACCCGGACGCTTAAGCGGCTTAAGAAATAGCACTAAAGCTTGTTTCCTAATTTAATTTGTAAAACCATCATGAAATAGAAAAATGTTGTTGAACTGTTGAAGATAAGACAATATTATACTACCGGAAACTGAAAAAAAAGTTTATATATTATAATAGACGTATTTATTAATGAAAATACGAAACCATGAAGATGTCCCAGTAAGCGGACAACCTAAAACTGCATGTCCCGATGTGGTACATTCATGAAATTCTTGTACCCATAAATAAATTTAGACTTGTTTAAAAAAATATTAATTTCCTTGCAAGTTTAACCATCTTAAACTAAATTTAAATCTATTTACTATAATATATAAATAAGAAATCCAGTCAATATTTTCTTAGTAAATGAGTGGGGTTTCTTAACAGAAGCCAAAGAAATATCTCGAAATCTGCTATGCGTACGAAGTGTGTTACAAAATAATAATTTATATCTAACGATTTTTAATTTTCTATAATAATGATTTTAATTAATATTGCTAAATACTTATGCATTATGGTACTATTTTTTGTTTTTAATTACATTCAAAATTAAGCTTAAAAATAAATAAAATTCGCATTGCTTTTCAGGTATTGGAACATGGCCAGGCACTGGTACATTTACCTTACATGATTTATAAGAAGATTGTATACATATATATGCCTTTGCCTGGCATTTATTTCCAATTAATGTGGGCACCTACACATAATCATATATTCAGCTAAAAATAGTGTCGAGCAATATAACAAGTTCGAAAGTTATAATCATAATAATAATAACAATGACAATAATAATAATATTAATAAAGGAACAGTAAATCAGACACCACTGTAACGTGAAACAGCAACCCCTAGTAAACAAACAAGTGTCAAAATGCCACTGAAATTTGGAAACTCTCGATTGAAAGATAAGCAGGTGCAAGTACTCGAGACGCGAAAGCAGCCATAATCATACGTCACTCTACCAGCGCGCGTTAAATTCCAGAGAATTCTCTCTCAGGACAAAACACGTCGCTCCGAAAGCCTCCGTAGGTGTCGGTGTCAAGGAAGCAACGCAGGCTCCGGCGTTTCTCACGCCACAGCCTCCGATCGCAATCCATCCGGAAGGCAAAAGATAGAACGGGAGCCAGGAGTCACCTTGGCGGCGCTTAGAAATCCGAGAAACGGCTCCAAGGTGACATGGCAACGCGCGCGGTTCTATGCAAATGCGAGCGGACAGTTTCGTCGGCGAGGCGACCGTGTTTCTGGCGTCCGCACGTCGATTTTTCCCATCCACGGACAAACAGACGGCGATTCGAAGAAAGAATAGCCACGGGGGGTGAGGTACCTCGGCGAATATCGCGGATTCGCCGTGCGTCCGCCGTCGTTTGCCTGTTACCTGCGTACCTGCGCCACTGTGTGCTCGATGGAACGCGTGGGCTAACACTTGTTGCGTCGCGAGATATCGGTATACCAGCAGCCATTGTGCCCAGGGGCTACCTTCACCCATTTTAGTGCCACCTACATGATATTACGCACCGCGGTTCGACGCGTTCGCGCACCCATAAGGCTGGCGACACGTTCCACCGCTGAATTACGCCTGTGCAGGCTAACCCGCGCGATGACTCAGCCCGCGCGAGGACCTTTTTCGAGCGGCCCGCGGCGTCTCGGCCACCTCGCAAGGACCATTTCTGACCGTCGGCATCGGGGTCAGCGAACCCGAATCACGACCGGTGCGTGACCGTACTTTCGAGACCACCAGACGTGCTCGTCTGGGAATCGTGCTGGCGAATCGGACGCTGAGGAGTCAGGACAGGAGTCGGGGCGAGCGCATGATTCGCATGGGATGCCTGATCGATTTGACTTTCCTTTGTTCGCTCTAAAAGTCCCCTCGCTCGTGGAGCCACTGGCATTGCCCTTTACTCCCTCAAGCTCTTACCTCGCTTACCTAAAGGACCGATTGTCTCTGAAACAATTAGGTTCCAAATCTTTTACTCTTACGTACCTCAGTCGACCCTACCTTCCAGCAAACTCGATAATTACGCTCGCTGGCCACGCGCGGTAATTAAATGGCAACCTTACAAGGCCAGATTGCCGCGGCACGTCCTCTTTCCGCGGAGCGTTTATTTAACGATAAATCTCGGCAGCGCGTGCACGCGGAGCGGCGTGTAACGTGGGTAGTGAAATGAATTGCGGTTAACAATCACGCCATTATCTGGTAATGTCCACGCTTATATTTATTCGGCTGGTTCGGAGCGGAGGAGAAGAAAAAAAGGTGGCGCGGCGATCGCCGTGGGCCGCGGAGATAAACTGCCGGACGAAAATAGAGTCGCCGTGGATACACCTGGATTACCATTAGCGGCGAGACGCTCTATAAATAAGTGGCCGCGCTGCGCTACGAGCCGCCGCGCGCGGCCAGGCTAATTTGTCACTTCCCGCGAAATTCCGCGGCCCCTCTTTTATCGAGGGGGGCCCTCGTTCGCCGTGTTTTCGTGCGCGGTATCGCGACAGCGAAAATAAAGAACGTCCCCCCTCGGACAGGGCGCGCGACACCGGCCGACAACTTTCGCGAATGTGCTCGCGCCACTCCCAGCGGCTTCGCCTCGCAGCCTTTTGTCGCGGCTGATCTCCGGCTTGTGCTCCAACTTCGACAATCCTCCGCGACGCACAGTGGTACATAATCACACTTTTTGTTCAAATCACCGTACAGGTCGTAATTTTTTAGTAATCGTGACGATTTTTTTTTTAAATTCTTCGCATTTAAATTCTCTATCGATCCCTCCGGCCGGAATTTTGAATTTCGTTGCTGTTTTTTTTTTTTATATTTAGCGAAATATACAGCACGTATAAATCACTGGCATTGATCAACATTTCATAAAACGACTGTACATAATTATGCAAGCAATGGCATCAGAAAAACCGATCGATGTAAATAAATTTAAAAAGTATTGCATGGATACGGCGAAAATTTATGTGAATAAATATATGTGGTACCCAATGCCTTCTTCGTGCCATATGGTTTTAATTCATGGGTCGGATGTAATAGAGACATTTTTAATCCCTATTGGGCAATTATCGGAAGAGGCACAAGAGGCGAGGAACAAAGATATTAAGAGGTGTAGAGAAAATAATACACGTAAATCGACACACGTAATAGCACCCCGAAAATCTATGCGCACTAAGTTTTTCCAAAAAAGATAATTTTCTGAAATTTCGATTCGATATATTGAATTTGCCATCGTTAAAAAGCTCTACAATTTAGAAAAATTGAGTTTGAATTTGGAATCGGCGTCCAAAAAGTCCAACAGACACCGATTTTCTAAAAGTGCTGTATATTTCGCTAAATATAAAAAAAACAGCAAAAAAATTGAATTTAATTGGGAAGAATTTAAAAAAAAATCGTCACGATTACTGAAAAATTACGACCTGTACGGTGATTTGAACAAAAAGTGTGATTATGTACCACTGTGCGACGCACGGCGATGGGACGAGAAACGTCTTTGCGATCTCGCATGGGAGATTCTAACAGCGATTAGGGTAAAACTATACAATACGCCCCATTTGACAAAACGCCCTACCTACCATTATTTAAATGGTAAATAAAAAAATAATGTAATAATTTTAATCAAGATTGTTCTATTTTTGTTAATAATATCTTTTATAATATACATTCTATAACATTTTGATAAAAATAATAAAAAGTAATCACTTTTTTTATGTCGGGGCGTTTTGTCACAGAGGTGGGGCGTTTTACCTGACGACTGTGTTACAAAACGCCCTACGTAAGGGTCAGAAAAATCATTATTTAAAGTTATTTCCAGTTATGTTTTTTACATAATTTCGGTGTAGTTGTGAAGAGTAATGGACACTTAATGTGTTCACACAAAAAAATTAAAGAATTATTAAAAAAATATTGGTTTTATAGATGTTTCTTTAAAAGTGGGGGTATTGTATAGTTTTACCCTACACCAACGGTGTTGCATGTTCTTGTTTCGATGCATTCTGAATACCTTTTTTTTTCTCCCAATTTTTAATTGATTTCTATCGGCAAGAAAATTGCGCCTTTCAAAGCGATTAGCCACCGAGCACAACGACGAGATTGCTTGCGTAAGCGATGTTAAATAATTTATCGCCGGGGAAAGGGGCGACTCGGTGCGCCAGCGAAACTGGTGTTTCTTCTTTTTTAAGCGGCATCTTAAACGCGACATCGAAGGGGGCAAGGTTGAACGATGTCGCATTCTTTCGATGACGGCAACGAAAGGGAAGAATCGCGACAGCGAAATATGCCGTCCTCTTGCACACTCGCGAAAGTTTCTCGTGCGTTTCAGGAGGAAGAAAGAATGCGCGGACGCAGAGCGCATACCGGAGCCGTGCTTTATAAACAACGTGTCTGCTGAAGTTAAGAAAGCAAAGTCGCGCTCCCTGAATCGCGGGGACATTTTATATTAATGTATTCCGAAATTTGAATGCAGCCGGCGATTCTTCCTGCGAGTCGTCTCTTTCCGCGCTGTTTCACGGGAATTTCGGCGCGGGTCTATTTTTTGGAGATTTGAAGATTGATGGAATCTGTAAAAATTAGTGGGAGAGGTTACTTCGTCTTTTAAATCATCTCCTCGTTGTTCGACAGCGCGGTAGAAAGGACTGGAAATTAAATACTGCATAAGTCTCCGCCTTACAAAGAAATCACGCCCGTTATATAACGGCAGACTTTTGGTTCCTTCAATTTTTATCCCAAGTACTTTCTTATACCGCCGATAATTCCTTTAATGTCTTTAACTCGCGCGCGGACCGGCGAAAATTCCATAATGAATATATACCGAAAGGATATAAATTCTCAGGGGATTGTGCAGAGCTGCACGCTTGCGCGCGATCGCGCGCGTTAATGTTGCTCTTGCAAAACAGAGTATTTGCACATTAGCAGCGCAATGAGTTGGTGGAAGGAGTTCATTGCACCTCACCGTGGCCGTGTCGCGCCGAGCAAGTCCAGATTCGGCAGCGCGAATCGGTAACTGGCGCCAAATCATGCAAAAAGTCTTCGACACGACGGCACAGGTTTGGTAAAGTATTTTTAAAACTTGTCTGACTGCCCGCCACGCAACCCGTCCCATCCTGGAATACCGATTCGGCGAACACCTCGGCCAGCAGATTCACCGCCGAAGAAAATCTCAACCTTGAAACGATCCCGCCGTCGGAAAACTCAACAACCCATTCTCTGTCACAATCACGCCGACTGTTCAACGAGCAAGTTAAGGGCACTTACGTTAAGTTACTTGAAATACGAAATTTCTATTTTTCGTACTCATTTTCGTGGAAAATCGGTGACCAATCATCGATTCTGACGGCGAAGGTGTCTTTCGAGAATTTCCCCGCGAGATAACGAACGATCAGCGTGAAATTCTTTTACGACCCCCTTGAAAATATTTGCTGGACGAAAGTGTTACATGGCTGGGTTAAGTAAAAGACCACCAACACAGTCCTCTTTGACGTCAAAGTGGATGTAGGAATATAAAATCGTATATGATCTGCAGCTAGATTATTGTGGATAGTTCTTTATTAGCGGCTTACCGAAGTAAGTTGGTCGATAAATATCGATAGCACGGGCAAAGATATCACGCCGATCTGTTATAAGGTTGAGAAGATTTGCGCGGAAGGTTCGCATGAGCTTTCGAGGGGCTCGTCGATCGGCAGGCTGTTTTTGGGGAGAACGGTCGGCTATTACGTTGCGCGCCGGGCATCGTAAACCGCGCTGCCTCGCGAAGAAACTTTTACGCACCGTCGTAAATATGACCGTGCACTTGCCCGTGCGTCTCGAAGATTGCTTAACGACCGCTTCGTTATCGCCCTTTATCGTCCCGGCGGATTCGCGACTTTCCCGTAAATCTTGCCGGAGCGTTGCGCAAACGCTAGCTGGACGCGAAAGAAGTTGTCAGGATGAGAGAGAGAGCTGGAGCGATTTTAGATACCGGTCGTTGGCCGCGGCTCCCATCGATCCTTTATCGCCGCGAAATGTTGTTCCGTTGCGTGGACGGATCGAGATTGCGGCGACGCTGTTTATTTTCACGGATATTCCGCAGCGACGTGCCTAAAACTGAGAGACGCGTAGATATTTTCCAACGGCGAAGGGTTCTCGTATTACCACGGGCACTGGCCTCGATACATAAAACTCACGGCTGGAGCGAAGTGGTTCGCTGGGATCGCGGGAAGCCGTCTAGGCTGCCGCAATGCATCATTCTGTAGCGGATAGGAAGGGCGGGGACGAGTTGCTTCTACGCAGAGAGACATCTTTAGACGCAGACGTCGAGCCATTTCACGGACTCGCCCCAGGATCAATATGAGAAAGTTCCAGGACGCCGAAATTCTCGGCAGTTCCGCGAAACTCCCTTCCAGCGTCCACCCACGCCCTCGGCCCTCTTCTTTTTCGGCTGCCGGTGCCTGGAGAGGTGGAGGGTACGGGGCAACCCCGAGCGTGCCGGGGATGGCCTCGCGCGCCGCGAGGAATTCTGAAAAGGAGCCCCGCGATTTCAGTGTTCCAGACTCGATTTCGATGAGTTACGACCCTCCGTGGGGTGAACGTAGTGGAAGGGTGGACCGGAGGGAAAAAGAGGGGAAGGGAGAGGACTAATTCTTATCCAGAATGTGAGATGTCGATGCGACTGTACTCAATGGCGGGGAAATGATTAAACTAACGATACTTGAAAATCCCCTTTCTTGGAGAAGATCGTGGTTAAAACGGGACTAGAATTTATCGCGATTACGTGGGGCATTAACAATTTACCAAGTGTCTAAGGATTTGGAATCTTGAGTGAACGCAGATCGATTTGGTCTTCGAGATGTTAGATTGGAGTAGAACGCGGAGGAAGAAACGAACGAGTAGCCAGTGCTTTGTCGAATTCCTAGTGTACAATGATGGGTAATGGATGCAGGGAGAGTTACAATTATGTAACCGCAGCTCATCAGCGTAATGATCGGGACAGAAACCGCAAAACTAAACGAAACTCGTTTCACGTCGCTTGCCCGTAGGCCGATCCAACGTACCGACTCGCGACTTGCGAATTTTCATCGTAATCACGAGTCCCTCTCCGAATTAATAGAAGTAGATATTTACCCGTGCGTCTTGGGTACCAGCAACTTGGAAAATCTGTTACCTACCGCGCCTTTACACACTTTCACTTTCGATTTCGATGTGCTACTCCAGGTTTTAGGCCGTCGTTTGATAATTTAACCCGCAACTGCGAACCGTAGCGTGCTTCGAGTAGGGCAGGGACTATTCGAATAATTTAATATTCGAATATTTTAGAAGTATTCGAATGCTACGAATAAATTTCGAATATTTGAGTATTCGAATACTGATGTATTCGAATAGTATGGTATGAAGTGGGTAAAAATTAGCTTACAAGATTTCACTCTGACAAATGAACCTAAATAACTTGATTTATAATTCACACCATACTATTCGAATACACCAATATTCGAATACTTGGATATTCGAATACACCAGTATTCGAATACTTGGATATTCGAATACCGAAAAATTCGACAAATAGTCCCAGCCCTAGCTTCGAGTGAAAATGCTAGACGTGTTTCTTAATTAAACAATTCGTTTACAAATATTGCGTCAACCCCTTGTAAAACGATCGACAGTTTACCACCAACCGTTCCACGGCGACACCAGACGTTCTTTGCTGGGTAAATTTATAGGTTCCGCGATTTACGACGACCGTTATCCCTTTCTTATGGTACTCGCCGCTTCATCCACCTCCGAACGAGGTATTTCATCCGCCACGCGGAATAGTTGCGCGAGCGATCTCAATGTTCCCTTGAGTGGGCCGTTATTTTTCAATCCCCTCACTTTCGCCCAACTCTTCGTTTTCGTTCTGTCTCCAGTGAAGCAGCAAACTCTTCGCTGCTCGCCTTTTCCTTTTGCCGCGGCGGAACTCTGACGATCGTGGGGGGAACGATGGACAAAAGAACGAAAACACTGAGTAGATTGTAGATGCGATATTTTCGTCTCGCAAATGCTCGTCCAGTGAGCTCGCACTTAGGTACGATGCATCCTGATACATTTGCTGATAGTTGCCGCATGAAATTCGACACTTCGCGCATCTGTCGCGCGACAAGAAAGGGGAGTCTCGTCTAACCTAATGGATTGCGCTTGGAATCATCTGGAGCGGGATTCCCAACAGCGCTGGGGTGCTCGATGTGACAAATTGGTAGCGATGCGTCTTCGAATCGATCATTTCTGATGGCAAATTCAAGGGGCGCTCCTGTCGCGCCGTTAGAACTTCGCTGACTGATGAAAATGTTAACCTGGATCTCTGCAGGAAATGCACTCTCTCATTTACCAAACATTTTCCTACGCCGCACCGAAAGAACCTCGCCACGAGACTACACCTTATTGCAACATCGGCGCCAGGATATTCGGAGCAGCGCTGATTCTGGCGAGCAATCGCCCCGTATCCGTTTCGTGCGATTGTACGTCGACGAACAATCAAGCCTGAAACTGAAATAGAGTGTCGCAGTCGGACTCGAATTTCTGGTTTCACCGTGAGACGCGCGGGAGGGCGGCGAGTACGTTGGCATAGAAGAAATGGAAAAAAATGGTGGTGGGTTCGTGCTCGATGCGATCCTGCAGTCAATTTAAACGTAGCAGAGCCGGTTAAAGGTAAAAGTCGTGACCACGATCCGCGGGCCCGTGCTCCGGCAACGATCGATCTTAACGATTCTCGTCTCATCGGGGAATTTTCAATAAGGATCGCGGCGTTAACAAATGGCCGCGGGACACGTGGCGAGCATACCCGGCGGGTCCCGCGAGAAACGCGAATCGCCGATCGAGAATTGCGCAATTTCCATTCATTAGATTCATCCGTTTACATCCGTTTCCCGTAATTTCGCCGCTGAACCATTTCTGCGGGAAACGGATGAATATTGGGGAGCGGGATCGAAAAATTTGTGAGCTTTACCGGGAAAAAGTCGACGCCCTCCCGCGCTGTTCTCGCTGTAAGTTGGACGCAGGACGACACGTGAAACGGAATTTCAGAGAACATGTTTGATCGTTTAATGTTTCTTTGTGGTGAATCGTTAAACATCGCTAATTGCTAAGTAGAACTCTCTATACTCACGGTACACTCTAGAAACATATGTAGTTTTTTAAAAAAACAGAAGCTTCTCGTAGAGTGATTGATTGTTTCTTCAAGAAATAGGTATCCCTTTGCAGTATAATCTCTGTTGCACTTCTGTTCCTTGAACCTTGAACGTGTCATCTTGCTGCTTATCGTGCCTGTAATACAGATATCAAACTTTTCTTAATGGTCCCTTCTGAAAAACTAGCGCAACAGTCTGAATGTTATAGACCACTAGCTTTACTACTCGGCTTCGCCCAAAATTTAGATTTTGATTTTATAAAAAAAATTGTATTTTTTGTTCACATGTCGTGACCTCAGAGTTTACCGTTCAAAAGATTTTAGGCGACAGACAAACTTTATATATTAAGATGTTGCACGGTTTCGTAGTACCTAATACGCGTAACCTTTATTGTCGATGTACGCCGAAGAGTTAACGAAGTCGACTGGTAATAGATATCGCTGGGAACTAACAAAAACTTGCTCTCCTTGCCCCGACGTGACCAATTACTCTAGATTCTTTGCTTTCCCGAGAAATCTCCTACGTAAGCCGCGCTCGCGGCATAATTTTCAATCAAGCCACCAGTCGCCGGAGTCACGAAGAATTTGAATCCACGTTGGCGACACCTGCGCGCGGATACGCGATCCGTGACCCTACGTTTTTTCCTCTTCCTGCTCTGGGAAATGTCGCGTTGGGAAATCCCGATGGCAGCCGGTGCTTTCGAAATCTCGTGATTTATTGAGAGCCAGCGGGGTCTGTGCTCGACGATCGTTCGCGTTACAACTAGCGAATTGTGCGAAATGCGAGGCAAAGTGGAAGTGTGTTTTCGTTGCCTCTCGATTGCCTTCGATTTTAATTTCATTGATTAGATTCACCTGACAGGAATTGAGGATCTTGCAGCAAGAGGGGTGCAGCTACATCTTTACCAACTTTCAGTTCCTAAATTAGAAAATCTGTTTATAAAAATACTGCTTTGACTTAACATTAAAAAGAGAACACTAATTGAAAAATATATATTTTCACGCAATAAGTAGTAGGTAGTTATTGAGTTGATGAGTTTTTATTTCTAATGTTGGCGAAAAAATAATCTGTAATAAAATTATTGTTATAGAATTTGCATCAAACGTGCACCAAACGATGTAGATTTTTCTTACGCATTTTACACATATTAACTAAAAAATTCTTTTGCTGCAAGGTCCTCAATAATCTTGGTCCACTATAAAGAAAGGGCAAACCGTCTGTGTTCAACGTGATCGTGAAGAGCAAAAAGGTAGAGATGAAGAGAAGGTGACAATTCAAAGCAATACGAGCCAAGATTCTATTTTACAGACGGCTCATTAACCTAACAGCACAGAAGGCTGTAACTTTCTAGGGGATCTATGACAATGCTCGTAACACGCTGCTGCGTGACCGCGAATAGAAAAGACCGATTATAAAGGGCGTGGAGCGTTGACCGAGTCACGTGTTTAGGGGCAACTAATTCATTTCCCCGAATTATTCGAGGGGTGGTTTTCAATCGAAACGGTCGCCTAAGCTGTAATTTGCTTCGCGACCCTCATTTTCACATTTTGGTATGACAAAGGCTGTTCCAACGCTTTGTAATCCGAGCTCCCGCCCTGACTAGCCTACATATCCTAACTATGTTGAAGTAAAATTACTTAATTCTTTACCGAGTGATGTGTACAAAATCGAAATTCATACGTAGGGGAAAGGTGGGATAGTTGATTACAGTTCTTCTTTTTTATTAAAATAATAATAATGGTTTGCTTTAATTATTTAATTATTAATTATTTAAGTTGTGATATCCCCGCTAACCAACTATCCCACCTTTCCCCTACAGTCTCCATTTCCCGATGCAGTTTCCAAGCAGTTTCTCACACCGAAACTTCAATCCCATCCGCTACGAGCACACTTGCGTAGGCAGTTTCAAACTCGATCATCCCTAGAAGTCGATTTCATCAGTCCAATTCAAATCAGTTCTGTTTCGCATTGCAGAATATTCTGCCACGTGTAAATATGCCGTCGAACGGCAGGTATCCAGCTGTCAGCCATTGAATTATCGAAATACCTCCAACGCCCAGTCGCTGTTGACCCGATTCACAAGCCCCCGGGAGCGCAGCGCAGCGGACCAACAACGCCGGTATACTCTCGGAGATGGATTCCGTGCATCCACACGGATTTCAGGTCACCTCCGTCATCCTACCCATCCCAGAGGCGACATCCTCGTGCAGGTTATCCACGATTCCGCTGAAAAGGCGATAGACCCTTCCCGCCTCCTCTTCTTCTCTCGTTTCAGCGCGTGAAACGACTCGAGGTGCGCATTCTCGTCGCCTCATCGCGGTTACTAGGTTCGAAAGTGCCGCAAGGTCGAAGCTGGTACGATCTGGCCCGATCCCACGGCCTTGGATCCACGCGAGTGCTTGTAACGAGAGTAATAAGCTCCGGAACACCATACGAAAGCCGCTTCGGCGAACAGGCAACACTCCGATACACGAGGGAAACGTTGCGGGTAATTGAAATCGTTACATATTCGCGTTAAATTAGGAAGCGGTCTATCCTGTCACGTGAAAAAACCACGCTTCTCGTAGCCACCGAGTTTTCTTTCTGAACGATCTTTGCAGAAATTTAGTAGGCAGTCAATTCGCTCGGAAATCAAGTATTTTTTGCGAATTAATTACACGGATTTGACCGCAGGCACAGACTTTTACTTGTACGCAATGCTTATCACTATCGCATAGAGTTAGAAAATATTTTTTTTTGTCTACATTTCTCTTTTACAAATGGCGCTACACGAGGTTGATTAGACAGTGTCTTTGGTTTTGCCCTGATATTGAGCTTAAAAGTAAAGATACAACGGTTTCCTTGGAATATGTATCTCTTAGAACCTGCAATGATTTTGGAGGGTAGATCTGAGAAAAAATTGAACCACTATTTTTAAAATAGCGACTAGGGGAACGCGATTCCTACGATAACTGTCGATTTTCGGGGTGCACATATGTATGGCTGTTTTTTTTATCTCGGAAGCTATAGTTTTTACACTTTATGCTGAGGTACATGACGGAATGAAATATATTTTGAACATGGTGTAAAATTTTCAAATCGATCTGAACCTTGGTTTTTTCTCAATCAGGGCAAAACCACAGAAAAACGCATACACCTCGGCCAACTATAGGGCCCCCACACTTATACATGTATATATTATAAAAAAAAACTTTTCTACAGTTTATAGTTTTAATAAACATTACCCAAAAGTACTACTCACAATTTGTGTCCATCTCCTTGTAATCAATTCGCAAAAAAGTACTTGGTTTTCCAGTGATTTGACTGCTTATAAGTAGTCCCTCATCCATTTGAATGGGCGAGAAGAAAGATTAAGAGATTTGCGTTCTTGAAAATGCTTCTGCTTCTGTTAACGAAGTTACTTAACGGATAAAAATTCGTTCCTGGGAAGAAAGTCGCTATGTTCTTAAAAATTCCTACTCGTCTAGTTAGGAACTACAAACTAACAGCAGTTAAAGGGACAAGAAGACAAGAACCTCTATAAAACCAATATAATATACAAATCTCTGTTATTTATTGAATTGCTTCCGTGCCGTCCTACAAACTTCAGTAACATTGGAAATCGAGCGCTGTACCCTACGGTGTGAGAAAATTTCCACACTCGCTAGATCTCGGTCCACCCACGAACATTACATCTCGCATGTGGATCGTGGTACCATAAAATAGAAACTGGACATGTTTATCGCCTGAAAAAAGGAAGCAGTGTCGAGACTGCTGAAATATATCGTCGCGTGGACGAATAGCTTACCTTGAGGAATGTTTTCGAATCCATTGTCACCATCGACTAGGATCGTGCTAGGAACCAAGCTTCTTCTTGATGCTAGTATATACAGTCCTTGCGCCCTGGTTGCAAGGGCTACTACTCGAACGACGCTTGAAAAGAAATTCGAAAGAAGGGCACATTATTGTATTACACACTATGTCGAGGTTGAGCCGCCCAATTATGTACGGTAATTATTCGCACGAGAGTGAAATTCGTAGCCGAAGTTTGAGAGAGTAAACTGGATAGTGCTGATTCCTAATGTTGCTCATAGCGTGCGTTTAGAGAGAGTTTGATTGAGAGAGTGCAAGAAGAGAAACTCCGATACTTGTGTTCCTTTCGTTGTTATCTTCTTACATATACATTCAGCATATGATATTTAGCATGTCTCATTTAATATTAATTACTCACACTCATTCAGAAATGTTTTCGCTCGGGTTTCCACTAGCTGTCCTGGGATCGTCATGCGCCAGTAGGGATAGAGGAATTATCAGAAGCGAAAAGAATTTGTAGAGGACGAAACACCACGGAACTCAGCGGGACGCGTGATTGCTGGCGGCATCACCTTTGACGAGTCTAGCTAAGTAGTTATTTTGCGACGTTTTGCGTTGGCATTTTGTAAATAATTGTACTCACGAACTGTTATCGGGCCCTATAAGAAAGTTTGTATTTACTTTGAACATAACGGGTAACACACGTCCGATACCGCAGCACGGAAACGCGGCAAAATTGACTGACAAGGGAAGTTCGGTTACTCGAACATTACGATTTTTTTGAAACTGTGCAGAATTGTAGAGAACCTCACTAGAAGTGTCAGGCAATCTTTTTTCGGGTTTTCAGGGTCGAAAAAACCGCGACGGTTAATGAGTGTGCCTCTATTTTTCAATATATCTTGAAAAGTGTAGTAGATATATAACAAATATTAGAATGAAAACTTAACGGCTTTTTATGACCTATAAAACTGTGTAATCGTATTGCTTAAAATTTTGTAATTTAAACAATAAAATGTTCCTCACCATAAATCTTAAATAATTGGATTAGAATATTGGATAAAGCATACAAACCATTAAATTTTGTTTATAACAATTTTTTATATTTACTATAGTTTTCAAGATATAATGATAAATAGGAATACACTCATTAACATTTAGGGGGTGCTTTCACCCTAAAAATCCGAAAATGGGACAAAGAATTGCGTGACACTTCCATTGAGGTCCTCTACAAATCTGTACAGTTTAAAAAAAAATCGAAACGATCGGGTAACCGAACTTCCCTTGTCAGATGGCGTCACAGCCACAACCGCAGTTCTACGTGAAATATGCAGCATAATACATTTATGATTGCAACTTTTTTTTACAATCTAATACATATTTCGGTACGTACATTGGATGTTGTTTTGTTTGAACCCTGTTAGCTGTATCAGTAGTTAAAATTGGTGGATGTAAATACTACGAGTTTTTTTCTGACTTTTAATTCAGCTGTGCGTTAATTAGCGTGTTTCACTGTTGCGGCGAACGTTACGCAGTGGAATGGAATGGTGTCGGTCAGACGCGTCCAAGCTGTAAAGGGCTGATTCCTCTGGCATTCGATGCAAGTCGAGTTCACCAGGTAATGTGAGCATTCATTTTCATCTATAAGGGAGTTTGAAGTCCAATGAATCATGGTATACTGATAATATTCATTCGACTATTAGCATTACGAACTATTTATTCGATGCGCATCTACAAAACTTTGAAATGTCTTGACTAATGCAGAATATTGGCACTTTTTTAATAATAAATGCAGTGGAACGTCAATTGATGAGAATCGACATATAAATCGTATAAATCCTGAAAAGTGTATTTGTTTATACTGGATGCCTCTGAGTGGTTTATACTATATTTTTGCTTCATACAAAAATACATATGCCGAAAATATAAGGTTCCATTTTCGAGAAACTCGAATTGGAAAAATCGTTTAGTACGCAGGCCCTTGGCGGTGAATTGTGCAGAATAAAGGAGTAAGTATGGAACAAGTGCGCGTGGAACTGATCCATGTAAAACAAAAGAGCCAAAATTGTGCTACACTTAACGGATTTCGAAATTTACTTTCTTCGGAAAAATAGTATTTCCATAATTCTCAACTATTTTTAGACGAGAACTCATTTCATTTATAATTGTTGTATATTTACTGATGCGCAGCTAAGATGAAGCATTAAATGAAACAATTTCATTCTATATTTTCCATTGACTTTTACGAACACGAAAAATTTGTAACATGATGAAAAGAGCACGGCATACAAAAACGTCCATCAAAAGTTAAAGTCATTAGATACAGCAAGTGTACAGTGTTTGTGGCTGTTGTTTTTGTTATTGTCCTTAAAGGCCCTAAGTAGGATCTGAAAAGACCACGTGGGTCCATACAGTTTTGGTAAATTCTGTGAGAGCGCCATCTACGGTTTGAAGCTCTGCAATCGGGTCAATCGCGTTACAGAACTGGTCTCACACAAGTATTGAAATAGTGCAATAATGTTATTGACATTAAATAGTCTGTTAAATATTACAAAATCGATTATCAAACAGTCGAAATTCACAATATTGCCAAATACATGTGACAGGTAACCCGATTTGAGTGCTTTAATTTTCGCCACCAGATTGCGTAGCGGAAATAAGAAAATGCCAATAAGAAAATAAAAGAATTCAAATCATATAAATACACATATGTATACATATTTGACAAGTTTTATCGAAGAACTTGAAACCAAATTTTAACAAATACTTGATTATTTTAACCTTAAATAGCTTGATAAGCTGTTAGTTACGCCACAATGTCATTGAAGAGAAGGAATTGGTGGATAAGTTTTAGTTCCTTGAGGCTTTGAGAGAAAGCATTCAATACAAAGAAGCAGCTGTCAGCCATGCCGACTGAGTGCGCGTATTAATCGGTTTCTGTGTGAGGCAGTGAGAGGGCGCTGCCAAATCACGTGGTAAGTGTTTTTATCTGCCGTGCTCCTTTTGGTATTAAGAACAAGTCGCCCTCTAACCACCGTACATGTAACCGTGTTACGTGCATTACCCTTCTAGCCGACGAATGCAACGAAATTGTGAATACATATTCTGTGAAACGTCGCGAAGCATTTCCTTCCTTATCGTTCGAAATGATGGGCTGCAGTTATTTACTCTGAGATGATCTCAGTGAGATCTAAAACAGTTTCGTTAGCAAGGTTTCAAAGTTCCAGCAGTATTGTGATAGATGGCAGTGTTTAGGAGCGAAGTTCGAATCCGGCAAAGCGTTGCCTACAATCGAGGACGATTCAAAGAGGAAAATAAGAAGCTCTGTAAATGTTATCTAGTTGGGCACACTTCTAAAGACAAGGCACACGTATTTTTGTTATTGGTTGACAAAACCATTAATATATAATAACATGAAATTTTTCTTATTTTTCACAATATGTTCGGAATAATATTACCACCAGTTTTATGAGAATCTTCTGATGAAACTGAGTCCAAACGCGATCGCGCACAGTTTTTTTAATTAACATTATGAATTTCGTACTATTAAAACATAATATTTTAGAATAATTGAGGGGCCCCTTGGGCTCATTTTTATCGGCATAAACTCTACATACTTACAGTTTTCAACAACGAGTAATTTTCAACAAAGTAAACGTGTAATTTTCATGCTTCCTTACCCTATAAATCTTCCGAGCTGCTGCTGCTGTCATCTGACTCGCTGGTTTCAATACAGTCAACTCTTGTTATAGGCGCGCGCTCGGGGCTGGCAGCGAAAGAGAGACAGCGTATGCGCGTCAAAGACAGAGCGAGGCAACCTATTATGTTCCTTTCCCTTTTTCGTACCCAACGGTAACGTCGTGTCAACGTATTTCCCACCGAAAATCTATTCTTTCACGTATCGCGGCAAACAATTTTGGAGCACTTGGCACTATTTCTTATAAATTTAAAATTCATATATAATATTTCTTTTACCTCGGCCTTATCAACTCGTTCTGGTCCATTGCAGAGTAACCATTCAAAGTATCTTCGGACCATCCTTGCCGCACAGATTTACGTCGCGGGAAGATTGAATTAATTACTCCACGCTTTGGGCTACATGGTTCTGGTAAGTTAGGCTGGTGCGCCATCACGTAACCCTTCTGTCGATTATTTATAGATGTCGATTATACCTATAGATAGGTAGCCTACGAGCTGTTTGGATACAAAGTATGCTTATATATTTTTTCGCGAAAGAGGCTTGTTGTGAGATACAGTAATTCATCGTTATTGTCCCGTTTTCACCATGCGTAGTAGGCCCGGTGACTATCCCCACCATTTCTTGGAATCCTTCGGTCGAGAGTGAGGGAACGAAAGAGCCGATGGCAACTTCGTGTCAACTGTGTCGTTCCCTCTCGCTCGCCCGAATCGTGTCCGCATCGCGTCGTACGCCCGCTGCCAGCTCCGTTCGTCGGGACTATTACGAGCAATTACTGTACTTGGGCCTGACTCAGTCTTAGACAGCGAAATATAATAAAACATTGACATTTGGAAGACTCTGCTGGACAACTCGACTTCCCAGTCACACGAGGGAATATTGTGAGGCACCACATGTGTTGTAGGGTGTAATTTAAATGAAACGATGGCAGAATGTAACCAACCATCTAATAGTCAGTTCCGTTTTGTGTCACCCTTCTCCATCTGCGTTGAAAAGCGTCGAACTCAGTTATCCGGCAAGTCTTGTGGAGTGAACAATTGGTGTACATATCTGGTTGTGCACTATTACTGTTACTCACGTAAGCCTAAGTTATACAAATTCTTTGGAATACATATCTTCTTGCAAGGGTGGCCTATAGTGACAAGTAGAAATAATGGGCAAAAGACAGACACGTTAGACAAGTTGTTCTTACAGTCGTATAGGTATCCATCACCAAAATCGAGTTTTTGAGTAAGAAAGATTTATTTCAATAATTCCAGAGACTCATTCATCACTTTCGGAATTAGTGTCTTGGAATTTAGCGCTGGTTAAATTAATCGGCGATTCCCGACGGCGTTTCAACGAGCAGCTGCACAATATTAGGCATATCTGCTCCTCATGCGTTCCCTGATTCTTAAAAAGTGGGTCACACGACATCGATAGAAATTGGAATTACAAAACCAACTCTAATTCAAATCATAACGTTATTATTCTCAATTATTATATTCAATGCTTCCGAGCCATCCGCCGACTAGCTGGACTTCAGTACTGTGAAGTATGAGACGGATGCTTTGACGATCTGAAACGGATACTTGGTATTTTTAAAAACATTTATAAAAGCAGGATAATCTCGACTATATATCAATATGTGACAAACCTCAGCGAAACTGTTCAAATTCAGCGGGATAAGCCCACCTGCGGTTAACACAGGCGGAGTCAGGCACCTTCTCAGTACCAAAACGTACAGTGCCTGAGCTTTGGGAGACTGTTCGTACCATCGCGCCTCGTATCTGTGGATATACCGTTCATCAGTTGCAAACAATTTATCTGCACTTGTATTGTGGGAATTATGCATTCGTTACTCACATCATATCGTAAACGACGTCGTGCGAATTGATCACGAACTGACCTTGAATAGTCAGAAACAGGATGTGAATGATCTGCACCACGACGAATATATAGAACAGACACAAGTCTATACTAAATTCCCTCACGGCAACCTGCACTCATAGAGTTTCCTGTAAATCTACCTGGCGCTGTGGAATGATGGGGCATAAGTGGTACAGCGACACTTACCATCACTAACGTGATACTGAACGCAACCATTACGACGCCCACTTGAACGAACATACTAACCGCGTACACAGACTCGATGTCCCTTATAATCCTACTTGCACGAAACACTATGTTAGAAATATCAAATTATCGCCAACATGAACTACACTTGAGCAATACTAACTGGATTGCTTTGTTGTGGCTCCGAACGGAGTTACACAGTTTTCTGTACTGCATATCCGAGAGTGAAATGCACCCCTTAGACGAGACGTTGATCCCCTCGACTACGTGCTTGAAGCGGTACCTAGAAATCATTCGCCATGGGTGCCTAATCCCCGAAGTAAGGGTCGTCTACAGTAAATCCTCGTTATAACCCCGCTTTTACCATGCGTAGTACGCTCGGTGACTATCCCCACCATTTCTTTGAATCCTTCGGTCGAGAGTGAGAGAACGAAAGAGTCGACGGCAACTTCGTGTCAACTGTTTCGTTCCCTCTCGCTAGCACTTCGGTTTTCTCACACGCGGCATCGGCCGCGCGGTGTCCGCAACGGTAACGCGCCGTACGCTCGCCGCCGGCCCCGTTCGTCGGGTTTAATACGAGTGTTTACTGTATTCGGAATAGAGGCAATCCGCGAAGAATAATTGAAAAAGCGTGACGTAAGTGTAAATTGCTTACCCTGCGGTAATTAACAATCCGCAGGCATGCTGGACAAGATATATCATGAGCATATCAGTGCCCACCATTATACTTGCAACCGCAAGGAGACACAGAAACGTGTATCCGATTATGTAATAATAGTACGTGTCCGCGTCAACGAAATAGTAAGCCGGGTATATATACATATGTGGCCGTGATTCGTTTAAGGGTAGAATGGTGTCCATTACATGCGGCAGAAGAGGCATGCATGAAAACAGGGCGCACATAAGCCATATATTCACTAGGCAATCAGAACAAAAGAACGAATCGTGATTAACATGATGGAAGTTCCATGGAACTGATCATGTACTTGACGTGTAACGATGTAACGCTGACCAAGTACATACTTACTTAGTAGCTTTCAACGAGCAAACAACGAAAATGACATTAACCCTCTAGGGACGGGGTTGTTTTAAACTTAACGTAGAATTTTTTTGAGCGTTAAAATAGTCTATTTTATACTTCGGATTTGGAAACTACTCGTTAATTTTTTTTAAAATTTGTTTATAAGAAAAAAAGGTTAATTTCGGGTTCTGATGGTACAACAGTTTCTTCTCTGCCTACTAAAGGTCACTATACCTATCAAATCTCGATCTTATTGATGGAACGTAAATAAAAATGTATTAATCTGAATGGGACTCTGGAGTCCCACTCGTCCCTAGAGGGTTAACAGCGGTGGAGTATTACATCCCCTCAGACTGCGAGGTGGTAGTCGTGAAAAGGATTCGATTACATTCGCGACATAGTAAATAATGCTACTAAATTGTACTGCGTACAACTGAGTGTTGTGAACCGTTTGCAGGGGATCTTCTTTTAAAAGCACCAGAATTTCACATCGTTTAGCGATCAAGACGTAACGTCGTATTGAGGTTAGGAAGGAAGGTACGTTTATAAAATTTGCATGTTTCTCACGTTTGTATAGAAACGAGTAGAGTAATCCTCTTTCGGCATACGTGTGCGTGATAGTCATCTCATCGTCCGATTTTTCAGAAGTCCAATCCACCGCCACACCTGTCAGCAGCTCCGCAAACTACGGCATCATTTCCGTCAATTTGATAAGATCATTGGCGACGCGGAATATTTCCTTACCTTCGGCCTGTTTACGACGAAATTGATGTGCTTCACGAGCGCAGCGGTTGCTACGCACACGAACGGTACTTCTTCAACTACACTGTCGAAATCATAGAATACTACGATCCTGGAGATCTGCAATTAAAAGGAGTCGCTGATATACCATCTGTCTCCAACCTGGCATCGCATTGGTAGCAGGGTCTGGCATGAGGGCGCAGAATCTGACGCCAGAACCGTAGTCGTCTGTGTCCGCATTTGGCTGCGTTCTGAGGTGCCGATTCTGATGTCAGATCCTGATGTCATATTGGCAGCAGATGGACAGCAGATTCTGCCGTCTGCTTGGCATAGTGATCCTCTAGGGAGTGATCGGTATAACCGCAGCCATTTCGGGAAAAACCGGAAATAACATAACCTAAACATTCATTAAATCGTCTGCTTTCCAAAGTGATTGTTTATCGATCTCTCTCTATCCGTATTTATGTCTCTTTCGTTTTTACAGTTTCTTTCTCTGTCTACTTCCGCTTTTGACCGAAATGGCGGCAACCAATCAGCAACGATACACGTTGTTCCGATCACTCTTTAGAGGATCACTATATAGCTTGGCACAGCCAACAGCGCCATCTGAGGTCAGAATTGGCAAACTAACCTAAATTATTATACACCTAAGAAACTGGGGTATTCCTACTAATCCCTCTACAATAGCGGAACGCATTGCGAAAATGGCGCGAAATCATAATAAAATTTCAAAATTTAAAATAGTTAAGTATAAAAGTTAAAAATGGAGTGTGGTAAGAAAAAAAATGACCAACAATACGCGGTATTCCCAAGCGGTCACCCATCCAAGTACTTAACCGCGCCCAATACCGCTTAACTTCAGCGACCCAAAGGCTTTGATTTTCTTATAGTCTAAGGTCCAGTTAAGGGGGGAAGCCACTGTGACGGTCGAAAATAAAGGCTATTTTCAAGACATTCTTTTATAATGAAATGTAACTATCTACAAAAAATCTTTATTACCCACTGAAAATACATATATTTAACTAATATTTTAGGCTCTCAGATTGAAAAGTTTTTCGGTAGTATGGCAACAGCATACGATAACGTTAGGCTCTGCAAAAAAAATTACAAAACGGGTGCACGTGTAACTTTCCAAGATTTGATCCGAATTGAAAATTTCGAACGGTTTCTTAAAGTATATTACAATAGCTTCTGTTGCACGTACGGATTTAAAAAATATTCATTTTTGAAGAAATGGCGGACTTGAGAAGAAATCTTGGCCAAAAAGTACAAAGATTCAACATGTTTTTTCAATGTTATTATTGAATGAATTATTCGATCAACAAACTGGTACGTGCAACTGAAGATAATTGTATTACGAATATTCCCTGAAAATTTCAAGTGAATCCGATAAAAATTGACTGAAGTTATTTTCTGCAGCTCAAAGATAGCAGCTGTGTACGGTCTTGTCGTGGCCAGTGATTCTCTACCTAGTTCTAAACAATATATAAGCTCATAATCCCTCCTATTGGATACATTTGGATTTTTAGACATAAATTTTCCGGGCGATTGACACCAAGTTACCTATGTGTGCACCCGAATGTGAGCGCTGCGCAACCTATAAAAAACTTCCCGTAGCTCCCAGAATTTTTCGAGATCCACTTTGAAACTGTGCAGGTATAGTCTTGAGACCCCAAGCATTAAGGAAATGCAAAAAAATTCGGAAATTTTTTTTTTACAGTGGCTTCCCCCCTTAAGACCCCCGTTGAAGTCCGGTGTCTTTTTTCCGATTTTAAGTTATCACACATAATACATAATACATATAGATCGGCAATGCGGTGCACATGGTTGGTTTCATAGTTGTTAAACTCGTGTACAATTTATCCTTAATTCTGTCCTGCGATAAGGCTGTTCATGGCTGTTGATGGTGAACCTTTCTAATATATAATATTAAAAATTATCTGAAGTCATTCCCTATGCAAATTGTCTTTGTGAAAAGACGTGAGATCCCCATAAGAAACTTAAACAAAAGTAAAAAAATTACGCCAAGTACATGAAAAAATTAAGGACGGAAAAGAGTATTATAAAATTAATCATAAAAAAATTGAAGACAATAATAATTACAATATAAAAAAAGATGTGAAACCAAAACCAAGGGTTTGCTCGCACGAGCAGCCGCGAGTTGCTCTTCGCTCTTAGAGCCACGGAGTCAGGCCCAAGAGCGAAACGTCTTCTTGGTGGGGGGAATCTGTGAATGTAGTGGTAGTAGGAAGAACACTGACACTACGCCACTATCCCCACTCTTTTACGGCTGCCGTTCTTGCCTTCGCTCGCAACCACCCGCGGCTGCTCTTCGCGGGCAAGAGCAAAAGTTGGACGGAGGCAAATGTCTAGATGCTAAATGTTATCTTCACATTAATAAAATGTCCGTGATTATTACAAAACACCTTTATATACTTGCAGCTCATCTTGATTTCACATCTCTTTTTATACTGTAATTATTATTGTCTTCAATCTTTTTATGATTAATTTTATAATACTCTTTTCCGCCCTTAATTTTTTTACTTTATCGAAGTTTTTTATGGGGATCGACTTGACATTGCTCCTTCGACACCGTCCAAACATTCTTCATACACAGGGGACAGTATTAATTTACAACAGTTGTACAGTCTACCGTCCGACATGCCTGAGTAAACACAGCCGTGCAAAACAGAATGTACACGATGGCCCTTTTAACCAGTTCCGTCTTGCCAGTTTTGAAAGGCCATATGCCGGTGGCGACTGTGCAAGCTTTAGAGCTGCCGAAATATCGAGTTGTTAGCTCAGTCTCTTCCATGGTGGTGCTACAATTGAAAACATCCCCGGCCTCCCTTAGCGGTCGGACGTTAGTCACGCAAAAAAATCGATGAATAATTCGAAGTCTGATTTCCATGTCTCCGGTGGCGCTGCCTCGCGCCTCGTCACGCCACCGCCTCGGCGATTAATTACGTACGAAGTTAGAGACAATCCGTCCCCGGTGCTCGTTAACAAGCTATAGCTGTAGGCCACTATCCTGTCACGTATAATTACTCACCGTCAAATGTTCAGGCGAACCACTTTGGACAGAGCGGCCTATAACCGCAGCATTCAGTGGTTTAAACATTCACGATTACACAACTGTACTGGTCGCCGTACGCCCCTAGTTTCTCTGTCACGCTCTTATTCAGTCTTACGGTGCGGTTCAGGTGATACGTTTTTATCTATGATGTAGGTATTTATAATTGTTTCCACGAAGTTTCGTTGCTTGACAGTGACACTTAAAACGGGTTAAATTACGGTGACAGGAGGGTTCTTCTTTTTGCACGCCTCCTTTACTGCAATGGGCCAGACGAATCGGACCCTCTGCTAGTTTCGCCCCAGTCGCAAGGGTAAGTCGCTGACCTGGCGTCAGTATGACTTGCTCCTTCTTTTAAGCGAAACGGATGCGAGCGCGGGCTCGCGAAAAGTTCTTCCAAGGGATTCTTCAAAGGAATAAATGACCACTGAGGAAATAGTAGATACTTTGAGGCAAGGGAAATAGGAAGAATTATGTGGACGCTTGCAGGTGAGTCTACTGTATTGTTAGTCCTGGAGGGACGAGGTGTATCTGATGATAATGGTGATGGTGGTGGTGATGGTGATATTGCTGATTACCTGGCGGATGCGGAGAATAGGGTTACCCTCCGACGGCCACGTCCATTTCGTCGACCTGGGCAGGTGCGACGACGGCGGGCGTCGTCTGTGGAGAGGCTTCTACCTTCTTCAGCCGACCGGCCGGGTTGCCGCATCGCAACGCCATCGAATTTCCCGATTTCATGCCAATCAAACTCGCAGACCGGTGTCTCCGAAAGCAGATAGTACCTGGTGAACAAACGATCTCGGTTAGATCTATACACGTTGGAACCTGCCTGGTGGCTTCTACTGTTCGACGCATCGTGAACTCGACGTGGATTTAAGTGTACATGGGCAAGAGAGAAAACGAGGGAAATTCGAAAAGACAAGTAGAGGGTACTAACCCTTACAAATAACCCTTTGCACTCGACTGCTGAATAAGACATTGTAGTTCGTTTTGGTAGTGCCATGGCGCGTCGACGTGCACAGTGCCAGTTGGGTGATGTGCATTGTCTGCAGCACAATCAAGTGGTAGAGGACGATGATTAGGCGGACACTTATCTGCATTCTTCACGTATTTGGGAATTCGTGAGGTATTCCCCATAAAAGGACCATTGCACACAGAGGAAGGAAGGTATTTGGTAGTCACATTGCTGCAGTTAGGAAACCGTGCTAGTTGTTGACCTGGGATCAACGTGATCCCAACCGTGCCACCCGAATGATAATGGGACGATGAAAGATCACGCTGGCAATTTTCCTTGCTGCTTAATACAGTCCCTACGATGCGCTCGTTTCTGTTCCGTAGAACCTCTGTCATCCACAAAAGTTGTTCAAAAGTGCCCGTCCAGCTTGACCCCACGAAAATTCGTGTTACAGACACTTTCGAATTACCGTCAAGGACCTAGTTCCTGACCAGAACCCAATTCCTGATCAGTTTAGTATATAAATACCAAGTAATAAGTTTATCACGATACAAATTTATTCCAAAAAATTACTATATAATAATGAAGAATTTTTAAATTTATACGCATACATTTGATAGCTCATAGTAAAATGTTTTAGGTTGATGAGAAACTGCTCCCATTGCATCTTAAGTGATCAGGAACTGGGTCCTTGACGGTAAGGCGGTACTTGTTTCTCCAAATTATCGAGAAAGTTGATTAAGAAATTAATCGCATGATAAATGGTGCTACAATGTGTTAAGGATAAACAAGGTGTTCCATGAAACATAGGAGAAATTTCAAGGTTAAATGTAGCACACCCGAATAACGATGAGACTAGAACGGACCACTTTGATTATATTGTTTTCAGTTACTCGTGCGGGCATCTGCAGTTCATGGTTTTGGTACGTCAGTAGATAATTGCTGATAGATTTTGTAAAATTCACGAAACTTATCGAGGAAAAATTGTGTGCGAAATATGCGAGGCTTGTGTTTCAATTCTTTACTACGATCTAGCGTACACGTCTGTGTACCTTAACATTAGCAATCCATTTTAACTGTTTTCGTTTCTATAGGGAAAAAGTAAATAGTTGTGTTCACTTTCCAATCCGTCTTGAGACGGGATAGAGAATTTTATCACTTAAGGGGAGGTTCCAGTCTGAAAATCGATTTTTTTTATTTGATTTTTCGAATGTTCAACCTTTTAGGTATACGCGTTTAAAAGTTTTTTTTTTATAGAATAGCGACAAATGCATGGGCGCAACAACCGGCCACTCGGCGCTCATGCAAAACTTTAAACACGTTTTTCTCGAAACAGTGTTCTCAAAATGGTGGGACCTATATCTCCAAAACTTATTATCCGATTCGATTGAAACTTTTTTTATTTTGAAGAATACACTTCTGGGTAGGGGGGAAACCAGGCAAAATTACAAAATACTGAAAATTTATCATTTTTAAAGGCGTGGAAAGGACGAACAGTATAGGGGAAAAAATGATTTCAAACTTCCAGTGTCGTTATTTTCTCAAAAAATGTAATTTTTGTAATTTTGTCTGGTTCCCCCCCTAGCCAGAAGTATATTCTTCAAAATAAAAAAGTTTCAGTCGAATCGGATAATAACTTCTGGAGATACAGGTCCCACCGATTTGGATGATTTTTTTGACGCCTTGACTTTAACGACGCCCCAGTGCCGTCTGCAATGATTAATTATTAAGTATTAGTTATTAAGTAATTATTTCAAACAAAAATGAAAAAATTGAAAACTGAAAAACGTATCAACTTGCCCCGGTCTCCCATACTGATCTTTGTCAACATTGTCCATGGATAGTGCGGGTGTACAAGGTCCCTCTGCAAGGTTCTATGAAAGATCCAAATAATGGGAACGCTGTACTGACGGTTGTAAGGTAAACACAGTTGTACAGCTGACATTAAAGATTCATGTCCGCAGGTCCGTCCTCCTGTGCTTGTTCTCGTCGCACCATCGCGATGTTCAGAAAATTGTACCTATGATGGAGAAATAAGGCACGCACAGACGTACAACAATCTTGGATAGCTTTACTACTTCGTACACGTTGACCAGAATTTTCTTGTCCGCTTTCGCACAGTGACAGTACATCATTTTCGAAGCGTCGCTACAGTAACTGCTGTTCGAACTAGGGCTGCGACTATTTGTCGAATTTTTCGGTATTCGAATATTCGAATACTTCAGTTGCTTAATTATTTCACGAATATAATTCGAATGTCCAAGTATTCGAATACTATTTGAATATTTAAGAATTCGAATACTGATGTATTCGAATAGTATGGTGTGAATTATAAATCAAGTTCTTTAGGTTCATTTGTCAGAGTGAAATCTTGTAAGCTAATTTTGACCCACTTCATACCATACTATTCAAATACTGTTGTATTCGAATATAGCAGTATTCAAATAGTATTCGAATATAGCAGTATTCAAATAGTATTCGAATACGGCAGTATTCGAATAATAACAGTCGAATACTCAAATATTCGAAGTTTATTCGTAGCATTCGAATACTTGTAAAATATTCGAATATTAAATTATTCGAATAGTCCCAGCCCTAGTTCGAACCACGCAAGCGCCTCCTCTGCGCCCTAGCCTTCCCTCGTTCTACGGTGCCGAATGCACTTTATTCCCCGCGAACTCGTTAATTTGCGTAAGAATTCGATTTCCACCACATCCAAGATGTATACATCGTCACATTTCCCATCTGTTTCGAACGCGAGTATTACGAGCTTCTTTCCAACTTTCAATTCAGTTGTCCTTTAATTGTCGTGTTTCACTGTTTCAGCGAACGTTGTCCAGGGGAAAGGAATAGTGTCGGTCAGACGCGTCCAAGCTGTGAAGGGCTAATTCCTCTGACATTCGATGAAAATCAAGTTTACCAGGTAACATGAGTATTTATGTTCATCTATAAGGAAGTTTGGGTATACTTGAACACATTATCAAAATGCGGGTATCAATACACACAAACTTCTGTGTAGACACTGGTTGATAGGAAAACTAGGATTTTCAACATCCTCATATTCGTTAGGTAGTACCTACGTGCATATAAAAATCCGAAAAAATCGCCCTTTCACCGTGGATCCGCTTGAAGCTCCTCCCGTCCCCTGTGTTCTCAGACCTCCACTCTGTCATCAATTTCATTATCAGGTCTCGGATCTACAATTCGTTCCGTTTGCACAATCACATAGGATCATTAACGATACAGAATGTTTTCTTACCCCTAATCCATTGAAGGCAAAATTCAAGTATTTCACAATTGCCAGTTGCTCGTCATTTGCAGTTGAAGGTGACACATAGAAAATCCTTTAGTCAATTGACGTTCTGGTGCATCGCGGGCAAAGGGAACGTGACCGCGTTAACACGCGTCGTTTCTTCCCTTCGAAACTTTCTTTGCCGGAAGATTGAACGAATTATTCGGCGGTCTGGATTACATGGTTCTGGTAAGACTGACTGGTATACTCCCACGTCGCTCTTCTGCCTATTAATTACCTAGGCTACGTCAATTTACCTATAGTTAACCTGTGCCCAGAGCAATTACAAATACGTTTCAATAAATTTTCCCCACGTATGTCTCTCTGACTAACAAGACGGAGCATACGGGTTTAAACATTAACGACTGGAAGGCTCTGCTCTGAAATTCGGTTGCTCAGTCGTATGAGAAACTTGGGGCAGTGCACCGCACGTGGTACAGTGCCATTTGTACCGAAGGATATAACTAGCCATGTGGTAGCTGGTTCCACCAACTGTCACCGTTCTACACTTGCGGCACAATGTGTTGAATGACGTTATTAAGCTTTTTCGATTCTACAGTCTTTGTATCCGATTTGATACTGCTATTGCTGCTGTACATAAGTCTGAGTTGCCTTTCCTGCGCACACTTCTATCGTACATACTTCAATAGTTTATTGTATCCGAATGATTGGATTGTAGCATATTAATACGTTCAAGGGACTACGCATTTGGCAAGGGCGGGTAGAGTTTGGAATTTTGCGTAAAAAGTATTCAGGGTGCGTGATGCGAACGGTGGGAGTTTTATTCGATTAAATGGAAAAATAATCCGTCAGGCCACGGCACACCAGCGATCTCGCAACAAGCTAACTGGATTGTTGCAAATTTGCTCGGCCAATGATTCCTGAGTGTGTAAAGCTACGTTATACATTTTCATACTGGCAGCTTTACAAAAGTCACAGATTGGTCGTGCAGGCCAATTCTTGTTCTCTCAACGAACATGGGTATAAAAGCGTAATATGTACTTTATCTGTAACACTGATGTGTGCGATCGTTAAATGCGACTAAATCGTGGCACTTGCTGGCTATTCGGTGGACTTGAGAAACATGTAATAGGATACGGATGCCTTTATAATCTGAAACGTGAAGATAATCTTCGGTAAGTATCCCCGCGAGTGTGAAAGAATCGAGCGTACCTCGACAAACGGCTTACCTCTGCGAAAGTGTCTAAATTCAATGGGACTAGCCCGCCTGCCGTCAGCACCGGGGGTGTGAGACCCCTTCTTAACGCCAACACGTACAGAGCCTGAAACTTCACAGGTTCCTCGTACCATAGCGCGTTGTACCTGGGGGATTAACCGAATTTATGTAAATGGCACACCGTAACAAGGCGAACTTTGCCATTACATTGGCACGAGGTATGTACACTGCCGTTTATAAGTATTGGGGCACCTACTCTGTGTTGGATAATTATAAAAGACGTTGCAGATTTACCGAAGGACTCTAACAAACTTTAATTCATCTGGTATTTTAAATTAAGGGGGAGCCCTATGTAGGGCGCTAGGAATAAGGTGATTTTTTTCTAAGAAACTGTTAAGTGGATCTTTTCCAAACATTCAGGGTATTTTAGTTCACATACAAACAATAAAAATGAATTTTTACGTTACAAAATGTTCGGTAGAAATGAAGATATATGAACACGTTTGCAACCGGAGTTGCAAATTGGCGGGTGTAATGGTAGCCCCAATTCTTCCCTGAAATAAAAAAACGAAGGTTTTTCTTATTTCTAATATAATTACATCGTCGATGAACCTACAAAACAAAAAAAAAGTTAAAAATTGGCAAAATGGTGGACGTCGAAGAAAAAGTTACGATTCTGCCCCAAGATATTTCGTACTATTTATGGAAAAAGAGTTGTCCAATTAAATTTATTTATCAATGTCAGAGGTTCATCGACGATGTAATCATATCAGAAATAAGAAAAACCTTCGTTTTTTCATTTCAGGGAAGAATTGGGGCCACCATTACACCCGCCAATTTGCAACTCCGGTTGCAAACAGCAGCTGAGCCAATTCATATGAACGGCATTTTACATTCGTTACTCACGTCATGTCGTAAACATAATCGTTCGTATTGACCACGAACTGTCCCTGCACCGTTAGGAACAATACATGAATAGTTTGGATGGGGATATATGCGGCGAGTAAAAAGGTATCCATGGTGAAGCCTCTGAGGGCTACCTGCGTTCCAAGAATTTCGGTTGCAATTAACGCACGAACCTGTCAAAGGACTTAGGCGCGAGTAGACTTACCAGCAACAATGTCACACTGAATAAATACGTCGCATTGGCAACTTGGAGGAAAAGATTGACGGCGTACACCTTTTCGATCTCGTTTATCATCCTGCGTGAATGCAAAGCGTTGGGGAGCTTTAAAAATTTTATTGTCAGGCTACTCTTAAAGTAACAAACACCCGTGTCTCATACTAACTCGATGGCCCTGTTGTGGCTTTTTATGGACAGGCAGAGCTTCCTGTACTTTATATTCAAGGACGACTGGAGACCCTTCTGAGAAGGCAAGAGTTCGTCTGTGGCGTGTCTGAAACGGTATCTAGAATCGAGGGGCATTAGGCACATCTGATCGGTTTAAAGCGTCTGAAAAAAACGGTGAGACGCTTCGCAGGAAATTCAAGTTGCTTACCCTGCAATGGCTAATAATCCGCAAGCGTGTTGCACAAGGTATATCATGATCATATCGCAGCCGAGGAACATCATCGCGACGAAGTACACGTTCCATATCATGAACGTCAGTATATAATTGTAGTACTCGTCGTTGTCTACGAAATAGTAGCCCGGGAATATATATATGTGTGGCCGGGATTCGTTCAAGGGTTTAATCAAGTCCAGCAGCTTTGGTACAAAAGGCAGTAGGCTAAAGACAACGCAGCCACTGTATATATTCACTGCACGACCGGGACAAGAAAACAGGCATTGATTATTGCAATGAAGCGGGTAATAAGAGTGGCGTGCACACGACACAGGCAGTTAATGATCCAACAGTACAGGGTCAACGTTTTATCCTGCAACCCGCGCTCGCGCGAACAGGTAAAATGGCAACAGCGCCTCACGGATGCATCCCACTTAGGGGATTCAATCCCGGGATCCCGACTGATTTTTTGGATTCCATTTTTATATTTTTCAGTTGTTCATAAAGTAATTTACGTTTTTAAAAATTCGCCAAATTCTCGGGATAAGTTATAACTTGATATATCAAATCCCGGGAGTTTTAGAATAAAAAAAAACAGCCGGGATCCCGGGATTGAATTCCCTAATCCCACTACAACCATGTACCGTCCCGGCGTCGCTCGGAGAGCTGTCAGCGGCCGCTGGACAGCAGTGATGCCCGAGCTTCGAGAATTTTGGGATGGTCTCTTTCAAATTAACGTCGAAAGAATTCTATTCAGAATTTCCTGGCCCGGGTTGAAAAATTTGGGGCTTTTTCGTATACCTTTTGGACTATAAAAGATATCGGAATGCAATTTGCGCCGAAAAATGAGGAAACAATATTCCCTCTTAATGATGGATAATTTTACATATTTGACGTTTACTTACTTTTTTTTCTATCAATTTTTTAACCATAATTGTAAAAAGCTTTTGCAAACTGTTTATTTGATACTGTATTTAATGCTGTTCTTAAAAGTCGTGGTGTTGATAAACAATAGGCTAGTTGTTTCGGTATCATTACTGTCACAAATTGAGAAATTCAATTTTGATTCAATTATGTGTTAGTTCTGCAGACTTCAGAATCTATTGTTCTGGTTTTCTTTTTTATGATTTTATCCTTAATGCTGTGCATACCTAGATCAGACGTAAGGGATAACTAATGGGACGTGTCTTAGATTGTAGCGGTGTTTGAATTTTTTTCTAGAGTTTTTGTGTCTGAATGTTTTAGTTACTCAACGCCATGCCTATACCGGCTTCCGTTAATGTAATTTTTTGGAACGATGCGCCATTATTCTGGCTTTTACACGCAGGTGGTGAAAAATCTCTTCGGTCAACCCTGTCGTAGCTAAAAATTTTTAAATTGAGATAAGTACGAGATCAGTTGACATTATTTTCAAACCTCATTACAGTAATCTGGGGTGCGAGTGGTAAACCGAGCATAAAAGCGGAGCGCCGCGGCTCGATTACCTGGGCCGGGGAATTCCCAATTTTGCGACTTTAATTTGAAAGAGACCATCCCAAAATTCTCAAAGCTCGGGCGTCACTGCTGTCCAGCGGTCGCTGGCGGCTCTCCGAGCGCCGGGACGATGCATGGTCGTCGTGGGATGCGTCCGTGAGGCGCTGTTGCCATTTTACCTGTTCGCGGGAGCGCGGGTTCGCAGGATAAAACGTTGACCCTATATTAGTGAAACACCTGACGCAAACACCCCAATGTACCCTCCGATACGCCAACACTGAACCGGCACATGACTGTTTCTCACGTTTATATAAAAATCCGTATAGCACTGCTCTCTTAATATAATAGTGGCTGATCGATTTCTCCTCGTCGGTTTTCTCCGCGTTCAAATTAATTTTCATTTTGTCCAGAATCTCAGCAAACTATAAATTCCGTCGGTTCAAACAGTTGCGCAGAGCGATTAGCTGTGTACAAGATTCCCTTACCTTCGTTACTTTGAGGACCGTGTTCACATATTTCGTGATCGCCGCGAATCCTGTCCCTATAAATGGCGCCTGTTCCGCCGCGGCCGAGAAACTGAAGTCCTTCGTCACCTTCATTATCTGCAAAGGGAAACAGCAACCGGGCAGGAAACGATCGGCCGTGTAAAGACACGGGGAACGTGCGGAAGCAAGCTTTCACGCAGGGGGGCCTCTCACTCGAGAAGTCAGAGATGTAGTGTTAGTCCGACTTAATCCTGATCTATTCTACTTGCCATTTATTTTTATAACTCAAACCCTCCTCGGCTGTGCCATGAACAATGCCCGAACTTTTATATCAGTGATCGTATACACTTGAACAGTCAGTTCAAAGGACCTAAAATTTTCCTCTGCCGAAATTCATCATGCTCGGTTGAATAACGTCGTATTCGATCAAGCGTGCGTAACACAATTAGTGCCTTCGAGTAAAATTTTCTTGAACAACCTAACAAATCGCTTATAATTATTGAACTCCGTTAACCGTGTATAAGTATTTCAAGATAATTTTGTTTTCGTGACTTTCAGTATGCCAACAGCTAAAACTCGACCACTTTTAACTGTGCAGATGCGGTGTAACCCGTTTAACCGACTTGGACACGAGCCTCGTGGCCCTCGATCGCTGGGCACCCGGCAATGTACCGTTTCCACTGGCTGCTATTAAACATACCTGAACAACCATGCCGAAGAAACACATAAGAAGCGTTACGGTTCGTCCTATGTATCTTCGTGGATGCTTATCGTGGGGCCACGTACCAAGGAAGTACGAGAGGAACTTAACGGATTGGAAATATCGATCAGTCACTTCGCACTCGTCCATGGCTGTGCGTCAATTATACGGACACTCGGCCTTCCTTAACGTGCAAGCCGCTCTTGCGGGAATCCGAAATAAATAATTCGACGCTTGAATAACATGATTCCGGTAAGGTCGGCGCTGTCACCGTAACCCTTCTGCCGTTCAATTAATTAAGGAACTAGGAGCGGCCTGCGTGTTACCCTCGTTACGCACAGCTATAGACAGCCCGCAAATTGTTCGGTTACAACGTAGCCTCATCTATTCATATGCGAAAGTGCCTTATCGTGGGATAATTGGGCCTGACAAAGTTGCAGCAACGAAGTAGTGTTAAACATTGACGTTCGGAAGACGTTGGCCGTCAACTCGCCTCCCCAGTCGTTCGAGGAACTTTGATGGGGCACCACATGCTGCAGGGTGTCATTTGAATGGAACGACGGCTGGTGTCACCCCTCTCCATCTGCGTTGAGAAACGTCGGACACAGTTATCCGGCAAATCTTGCGGAGTGAACAATTGGAGTATCTCGTTGGGCACTGTCACTGCTACGCACGTAAGCCTAACTTACATTCTTTCCTATACATTACCCAGTCTCATTATATTTCCCAGTGATTACAACGATCTGCATGGTAGCAATACCATCTTGCAAGGAAGGCCTGCAGTGGCAAGTAGAAGCAGCGGGCAATAGACAGACTTGATAGGCAAGTCGTTCTCACAGTTCTATGCGTGTACTTCGTCGAAGTCGAGTTTGTGGATAAGAAAGATTTGTTATAATAATCCCAGAGAATCGTTCGTCACTTTCGAATTCAGCGTCTTGGAATTTGGAGGAAAAGTGGGTCACCGCGATAGATATTGATAGAAACTGAAAATATGAAACAAATTCTAATTCAAATCGTAACGGTATCATTCCCGTCGACTTGAGCAATCACGCAAGATCATTAACGATACGAAATATTGTATTTCCTTACCTTTAGCTCGTTTATAACGAAATTTAAGTATTTCGTGAACGCCGCCTGTTCTACTACACTGTACAGTATCGAAACTGTAGAATACTACGATCCTCGAGATCTCCATTGGAAAACAGTGTTGAGCGAAGACCCCATCATTTGATCAGTCAATCTACCAGCTCTCACAGACGTTCCTCAACGAATTGCGCGATTACGCGAATACACACGTGAACGACAATGTTAAGTCTACAGATTAACTTGGCACCAAAGATCTCTCGAGCTTGAAGAATACCATTGAGCCTAAACGACGGGAGTTTGCCACTGTTTCTTGTGGTGATAAGCACGAAACAACAATATTTTAGCCGATTCTTTAACCCTTCAGCGGCCAGCGTGACTTATACGTCACATCAGATTCAGGCGTATAAAAAAAGTCGATAGTAAATAATTTTGCTCCGAGATGCAAGCTACTGATGCGTTTACCGCTGTAAATAATGTTCACAGTAACCATAGAAACGTTTCTGGCCAATGCATATTGGACTTTTTTCAATAACCTGAAACGTTGCTCTTGTTTTCTTTAAAAAGTTGAGAGTCAAATTATTTTTCTTACATTTTATTTGATAGATATGTGTAAATTGATTGTTTTACTAAAAAAGTATTACTTATATCGTTTCATTTGATCAATTTTTACTTTGTAATTGCATGTTGAAATTCATGTGACATATATGTCGCACTGGGCATTAACGGAGTAAAGTAGCGAATTTTTTTTTCATTCGTATAATGGTTTCCACCACCAAAGAAGTCACGTGCACCGTTGGTAATTAATTCGGGGCCCGCGTAGTTGCAGTTCGTCTTACAAATCCTAAGATGCCATTACTTATCTTAATGTATACTCTTTACTAACGTTCTTATACATTTAGTACAGATGAAATTATTATAAAACCTATTCGCTCGATGTATTTACAAGATGCATCCTGTATTTTCGTCTAATTTTAAATGTCCCGCCGTTTATTGGGACTTCAATACCGTAAAGTAGGACACTGATGCTTTCAACACCTGGAAGCAAAACACAAGTATGCCATCTATCTAATTAACGTCACTTCGAAGCAGTTAACGAATTACCTCAGCAAAGGTTTCCAGGTTTAACGTGACAAGACCGCCGGCTGACAAAACGGGAGCAGTAAGGCTTCCCCTTAACGCCAGTACGTACAATCGTTGCGTCCTGAACGAACTGTTGTACCACAGCCCCTCGTATCTGCAAACACCTTCGGAACGATCACGCAACCCCCAATAATGAAAAAATCCTGCTCATATAAGCTCATTAATGAATTCTATACGCACATTTCATCGTAAATTTGATCGTAGGCGTTTAGTACGAACTGCCCCTGAATGGTCAGGAAAAACAGGTGAATCAGCTGAACCACTAGAAATCCACAGTATTTGTAAAACTCAACACCGACCTCCGTTATCGACGTCTGACCTCAAACAATCCGTTGCACCGGTCATTACAGGAAATCTCATGTAACTACAGGCAACATGCATTCCTACGAATCAACAGTTTACCTTTACAAGCGTGATACTGAATGCACCGATCACTAATACGACTATAATTGCGAGATAAGTCGAGTGGACCCCTTGGATATTCTTGACAAAACTGCATCGTTAACGGTGGATGAGACGTAACAGGGAACATGAAAGCGTACAATTCGTTTAATCTGATTAATCACTACCAAACCCGCGACTGATTCAGATATTTCTCCAAGCCGATTTTTACCCTATACTATGCACATTATACAAATAACTTTCTTCTGCTTGAACAATCGAACAGATCTTCCACCGAGAGATTGTGAAAAACAGTGTCACCAACCTCAGGGCGCGTTTGTGCCCGTGAACCGAGTTGCATACGTTTTTGTACACTATCTGCATCGTCTTAACCGATTCCTTCTCGTCGTTAGTGTAATTCTCGACTGCACTCTTGAAACGGTATCTACGAGCAGTTAACACTGACACCCCAACTCTCGCAACGATTTCGCGCGAATTCCTGAGTGAAAATCGATTGCCGCGAATTACTTACCCAGCAACTGCCAATAATCCGCACGCATGCTGCACGCAGTACATGTATAGCGTATCGCAGGCGGTATACACTACCGAAACCGTGCCTATTACAAGCGTCATGTGGGTCCAGAAATATATGTAGTATCTGTCTTCGTCGAAGGGGTAATGCGCCGGATAAATGTAAACTCGGAACACCGTTCCGTTTCTGTTTGAGACGAAGTACTCCCTTATACCGGCCGCAGTAGGTAGCATCACGAATGTTATCGCGCCGAAGACGGCGGTCGCTGGGAAAGAAACAGAAAAAAACTACTTAGGTCCACTTTCAATAACATTCCCGCGACGTTCCACGGAGAGGAAAGTAACTTGGCTTACCTATATAGACAATAGTGAATAGCACTCCTCTTTTCCCATACTCGTGCATAATTTCGGTCTCGGCTGGTGTCCTCTTAACCTCCCAATCGTCGTATATGTCGTTAAAAAGGTCCTTCAACTGTAATTTCGTTAATTTCGCCTACAACCGAAGAAATGAGTAAAGTGGACAAATATCTCCTCACCTTTTCATGGTTCAGACGGTAGTTAGCAAGCTTTAATATGATTCCGATCCCTGCAAGAAAGAAGGGGCATTGCTCCATTATGATATCCGCACTGAAAAATACTATGACCCTCAAAATCTGTAAGTGACATTAGCACGGTAACTGGTAAAGTAAGAGTTTGGACAGGTTCGTTAACACACAGTATTTTTACGCCGGATCGCAAAGCAGCGAATTAAAATTGAATAAGAATAAGGAATGTGGAAGTAAGAGGGTTTTAAGGAAATAAACGTTACAGGAACATATTTGTACCTGCGTGTAGAGGGACGACAGAGCAATGACGTACATAACTGATGTTAGTAAATTTCTCCTTCTATTTGTCTGATATGGCCACACACCTGAGCATACACCGAACATCTTATTAAGGCTCAAGTATCGTTTGTCTACGTCTTGCCTGTTCATGGTGAAACTGGAATAGCTTGGGAGATTCAGTAGACACGCACGAAAGCCGCAGAAGCGAAAAAATGGAATATCTATCGATTGTCTTGAATCATTTCGTAGTCACTGTTCGTGTCGCGATTATACTGGACGAATAATTTCACAGTTACACGAAGACCTATCTTTACCGCCGCAATCTTCCATACGCAGTCTCCCTATAGACAACTGCGCTGCATTCATTTATTCATGCTCAGCACTGTGTTTTCAGCGAAATTGCCCAAGAGTTGTGTTGTTATACTTATTATATAATCAAATACCAATTTCTATCAATGTCTTGTAGACAAAAGGGGGAATATATGGATCGGTAGGTTCTCGTCTTCCGTTACCAGTTCCCTCTTGTTCGACGTTCGCGATGGTGCCGTGTAGAGATTGCACTAAGCCTTAGTGACTAAGGTATCTTTTTCATTTTTATAGAGTGATTCATTGCGTTGATTCGCTTGCGATATCCACCGTCTGTGTTCGGTCCTCGTCCGACAGTGTTAAGTGCACTCTACTCTGCGGCGGTATAAGTGAGCAATTAAAAAAGCAAAGTTTAAGAATATTATCATGCTTCGAATGGTACACTGAGAAAATCCAGCAAGTATGATAGTAAGGGTTAATTTGCTTCTATGATCTTTTTCCTGTAAAAAGAGCAGCATAAAGTTACCACGATTGTCGAGGTTTCTATCGTAAAAACGTTACTGGGCGGGAAACATCGTTATTATCATGAAGAAAAGTGCAGCCGGAATGAGGCATATTTAAATTCACCCAATCCCGCGATCTAGATCTCACGTTAGCAGTTGCTAAGGAGATTAATAAGTGGTCAATAACGTGCGACACTCGTTTCTCTGCATGACCAACGTTTTAAAAACGCATGTAAAAAGATACATGAATAATTCAGTACATAACTTGATTTTTATATTTACCAGTGTATCAGTAGGTGTGCTTGGATCTGTGACAAAGTGCAATGTATTTACTCGGTGTCTAGTTTTTCAACCATTCTTTTAAAAATTCCCCTTTTCGATCGGCACCTGAGTAGGGTCATCGGCGTCTCGAGCGAAAAGTCGAATGCAACGTCTTACAATATCGCAACACATTTCGCATTTAATTGGAATAGGTGGGGTGTTTGAGTTTCTATGAAAAACGCTGTATTGTCGTACCTCTGCTTGCGTTTGCTTCACCTTTTAGAAACTGCTTCAGCGATCGTAAATTCATCGTTCTCTTCGTCGACCTCCTGATATTTCGGTACATCCATTAGAAGTTGTTTTGTCTGATACTATGTTAGCTATAACAGCAGTCCAAATTGTTGAATGTGAATATGTATTACGAGCTGCTTTGTGACTTTCAATTCAGCTGTGCGTTAATTGGCGTGTTTCACTGTTGCAGCGAACGTTATGCAGGGGAAAGGAAAGGTGTCGGTCAGACGCGTCAAGCTGTAAAGGAATGATTCCTCTGACCTTCGATGGAAGTGGAGTTCACCAGATAACGCGCGCATTTATTTTCATCTACGTGTAAAGGAGTTCGAAGTCCAATGAATCCTGGTAATGTGATAATATTTATTCGGTTATAACGTTATGAACTATTAATAATAACAGCAGTAGGACGTCGATTGTTGAGAATCGGCATCTAAATCGTATAAAATCTTAAAAGTTTATATGTTTACGATTATATGTTATGAAATTTGCTTCTTTCGAAACCCCGTTGAAAAGTCCCGATGGAAAAGAGTGTTTCTATAATTTCCATCTATTCTTCGACTAGGATTCATTTCATTTACATTCGTGGTATATTTACTGATGAATTCTGCTGATTTTTAGTCCTCCCCCGCGGCCGCCGGTGCGCCTCGTTCCCGCCGTGCGAGCGCTCCTGTTTACTACATGATAGTGATTCTCTAGAGAGTGATCGGAACAACGTGTATCGTCGCTGATTGATTGCTGCGATTTGGAGCAAAAGCGGAAGTAGACAGAGAAAGAGACTGTGAAAATGAAAGAGACGGAAATACTGACTAGAAAGAGATAGAGTGAACGGTTAGGTTATGTTTATTTCCGATTTTGCCCCAAATTGTGACAAATGGCTGCGGTTATACCGATCACTCCCTAGAGGATCACTACTATTAGGGCTGGGACTATTCGAATAATTTACTATTCGAATATTTTACAAGTATTCGAATGCTACGAATAAACTTCGAATATTTGAGTATTCGACTGTTATTATTCGAATACTATTCGAATACTGCTACATTCGAATACTGAAATATTCGAATAGTATTCGAATACTTGGATATTCGAATTATATTCGTCAAATAATTAAGCAAGTGAAGTATTCGAATATTCGAATACCGAATAATTCGACAAATAGTCCCAGCCCTAACTACTATGAGTGTTATAAAATGTCTGTACAGATAATGTAAGATAAGGAGGGAGAAATAAATGAATAACAAATTGAATTGTAGACCGAGGCATAGACTCGAAACTGCTTATACGATCTGTTTCCGAAAGAATAATGAATTGTTTGTATGAATCGCATAATCGTCATTATCCAAACACCACAGCACACAAAAACGGCCATCAAAACTGAAGTTATTACATACTGAAAGTGTGCAATGTTTGTAGCTACTGTGCTTTTTTGATATGTATTATGAACAAGTTGCCTTCTAAACACTGTACCTGTAACTGTGTTTCTAGGATTATTTTCTGTGTAGATTAACGCAACGGAACTAAGAATATTTCGGTATATATCGCGAATAAATTCCTTATCGTTCGAAATGATGGACTTCTCTCACGTACTCCGAGTGCAAAAACAGGTTCGCCACGAACGTATCAAAGTTCCAGCGGTTTGTGATAGATGACAGCGTTTAGGAACGAAACTCGAATCAGGCTATAAGCAGACTCGTTCAGCAAGTCATTCTCAAAGTCGTATAGGTATAATTCATTTTTTATCAATATTTTGAATAAAAAAAGGAATTATTGCAATAATTCCAGAGAGTCGCATATCTCTTTTGAATTCAGTGTTTTGGAATTTAGCGCGGGTTAAATTAATCACCGATTCCCGTAAGTGTTGCGCAATCATAAGCAGATCTGCCTCTCATGCGTTCTCCAATGAAGGAAAAGTGATTCACACGATATTAACAGAAACAGGAAATATAAAACAAACTCGAATTGAAATCATAACGTTATTATTCTCAGTCAGGGTAGATGCACCACTTGTGGCCACTTTAAGGTATTGTACCAACTTTAGCCACTTCTTAAAAAATATAATATCTTTCCGTGTAAGCAATAAATGTAACCTTATATTTCGGACGGTATACTAAACAAATTATTTATGATGTGAAATACTCCACAGAATAGTGATCTGCAAGGAATTTAAAAATAAAATAATTATGCACGTGGCCGAAAACGGTACATCTATCCTATTAGCTATATCTGAATACTTCGAAGTTATTCGCCGACTAGCTGGACTTCAGTACTGTGAAGTATGAGACGGATGCTTTGACGATCTGAAACGGGTAGTTCGTATTTATAAGAATATTTATAAAAGCAAGATAATCTCGACTATATATCGATAAGTGACAAACCTCAGCGAAACTGTTTAAATTCAGCGGAATAAGCCCACCTGCGGTTAACACGGGCGGAGTTAGGGACCTTCTCAATGCCAAAACGTACAGTGCCTGAGTTCTGGCAGACTGTTCGTGCCATCGCGCCTCGTATCTGCGGATATATCGTTCATCAGGTGGAAACAAATTATCTGCACTTGTAGCGTGGGAATGATAGGTCGGTACTCACATCATCCCGTAAACAACGTCGTGCGAATTAATCACGAACTGACCTTGAATAGTCAGAAATAGGATGTGAATGATCTGCACGACGACGAATATGTAGTACAGACACAAGTCTATACTAAATTCCCTGACGGCAACCTGCGCTCATAGAGTTAAAGAGTTTATACGTAGATTTGTATCTGCCTAGCGCTGTCGCATGACGGGACATAAGTGGTAACGGCTGCACTTACCATCTCTAACGTGATACTGAACGCCACCATTACGACGCCTACTTGAACGAACATGCTGGCCGCATTCACAGATTCGATGTCGTATATAGTCCTGCTTGGACGAACACCGTGTTAGGAATGTCAAGTAGGGCTGGGAGTATTCGAATAATTTAATATTCGAATATTTTACAAGTATTCGAATGCTACGAATAAACTTCGAATATTATTATTTAATACTGCTGTATTCGAATATTGATATATTCGAATAGTATGGGGTGAAGTGGGTCAAAATTAGCTTACAAGATTTCACCCTGACTAATGAACCTAAAGAACTTGATGTATAATTCACACCATACTATTCGAATACATCAGTATTCGAATACTTAAATATTCGAATAGTATTCGAATACTTGGATATTCGAATTATATTCGCCAAATAATTGAGCAACTGATGTATTCGAATATTCGAATACCGAAAAATTCGACAAATAGTCCCAGCCCTAATGTCAAGTTATCGCCTATATAAATTGCACTAGAGAAATACGAACTGAATGGCTTTGTTGTGGCTCTGAATGGAAATACACAGTTTCCTGTACTTGGTGTCCGACGATAAAACGCACCCCTTAGATGAGTCGCTGACCGTGTCGACTGCGTGTTTGAAGCGGTGCCTAGAATCAGTCGCCATCGATACCTGCTCCTCGAATTAACGATCGTCTATTCGGAATAGAGGCAATCCACGAAGAGGATTTGAAAGAAGCGCGACATAACGGTGAATGGCTTACCCTGCGATAATTAACGATCCGCAAACATGCTGCACTAGATATATCATGATCATATCAGTGCCCACCATTATACTTGCAACCTCAACGAGACACATAAACGTGAAAGCTATTATGTAATAATAGTACGTGTCCGAGTCAACGAAATAGTAAGCTGGGTATATATACAAACGTTGCCGTGATTCGTTTAAGGGTTGAATGGCGTCCATGACATGCGGCAGAAGAGGCATGCATGAGAACAGACCGCACATAAGCCATATATTCACTAGGCAATCAGAAAGAAAGAAACGAAACGTTGTAAAAATGATGAAATTGATCATGTACATAAGGGTTGATTGATTAGTGGCTCTCGAGCCACCGGGAGCCCCTCCGCCTTGCTGCCACGCTGAACGTCCATCCTTACCGACCAGACTCTGACGATCGCAGTCGATTCCTGCTTCTGTCCTTCTCTTTTCGTCTGCGATCGTCAGAGTCTGGTAGGTATGGAGAGGGCCATTCAGGAGTAGTAGCAAGGCGGAGGAGCCCCTGGTGGCTCGCGAGCCACCAGTTAGTCAATACTGATGTACACGACGTGTTTTAATGTAACGTTGACTATCTGTACCTACTTTTAGCTTCAAATGAGCAAACAACGTTAACATCGGTGACAGTATCACTGTGCAACAAAATTTAACTTATTTTCTGTTCTGTGACATTCAATAGCCGTTTCTTATACATTTTTGTGTGCTGAAAACGAATCCGCAAACCGTTGGTTCGCCATCACCCTCAGTTTTCGAGAAATTCTATTTTTAAATAAAATGCAAATTTTTGACTTTGAACAGCTTTTGAGTTGAAACAGTAATAGTTATTCGGTTGCTTGTTCCGTCAAATTATTCTATGAAAATTATTTATTGAATTATAAACCTTTAAATATGTTTGAACAACGATCAAAGGGAAAAGGTCACTAGAAATTCACCAATTTTTGTATATATCTTTCTACATATTTCAAAAACTCAGGGTCTACTTAGGAGAAAATCTGACTATTATTGTTTGAACACAAACGATGTTCGAAGTTGAAAATTTGCTTTTTATTTAAGAATCGAATTTCTCAAAAATTGAGGGTGATGAAGACGAACGGTTTGCGGATTCGTTTTCAGCGCACACACATTTATAAGAACCGGCTATTGAAAGTTACAGATCAATACATACATTCGCGTCACAAATAGTGTTACTAAACTTTACTACATACAACTGACTCTTGTAACGCGTTTGCTGCGGAACCTCTCGTCAAAGAATTTGACATCGTTACTCGACCGAGACGTAACGTCGTACTGAGATTGCGAAGAAAGTTAAGTTTATCAAATTTGCCCGTTTCTCACGTTTGTATAGAAACGCGTAGAGTAATGCTCTTCTGGCATATGTATGCGTGATCAGCATCTCTTCCTCCGTTGTTTCAGAACTCCAATCCTTCGACACATCTTTTAGAAGCTTCGCGAACTACGGCATCATTCCCGTCGACTTGAACAATGCAAAATCATTAACAATAGGGAATATTTCCTTACCTTCGGCCCGTTTACGACGAAATTGATGTGTTTCACGAATGCCGCTAGTCCTACGCACACGAACGGTATCTCTTCCACTATAGTATCGAAACTATAGAATTCTACAATCCTCGCGATCTGAAATTAAAAGCAACAGCTCACCATTTCGTTGTATGCTGTGGCGAAATAAACAGCAAACCCGTTAGTTGAACAGTGGTTCTACCAGCTCTCAGGGACTTTCCTCAGCGGAATTCGCGATTACGTGGATAGACCCGAACGTCGATGTTAAGTCTACAGATTTACGTGGAACCAAAGATCTGTCGCACTTGAAGCATAACGTTCATGCAACACTAAGTGTACCTTCCAGATCCTTCAGCCCAGACCTGCCCAAATAGGGGAAAACCACTCCTGAAACACATGTTTCGGTTCTCCCTCCAACGCTACGTCTTCAGCTAAGGTGGGACGAGTCCAACTATCATCTCTCTCTGCTTCCTAGCGGTGTTACTGTCTCCTCTGAGAGAGAGAGCGTTGGAGGGAGAACAGAAACATGTGTTTCAGGAATGGTTTTCCCCTACTTAGGCACGCCTGACTTCAGCCTAATATACTGCTGGACAGTATTTTTTGCTATTCGGTCACACAAAAAGTTAATGCAAAAAGTGCATCATAAATTATCCATTTTTAGTTAGAAGAAAATGGCGTATCGTTTCAAATTTAAGAATCTGTAAATAAGTGACTATTCAATGCGTCAATCTTTATCGTCAAATGTTTTCCAAAGTTGTATGTCAATTTCGTGTATTCAAACTGGTTTCTCTGTCTTAGGTATTTACTTCTTACACGATTTTTAAGAAAATTGTATATGCCTCTTCTTGGGCATTTATGTTTCAATTAATGTATACATAATTGTATACTCGGGGAAAAAATAGTGTCGAACATTATAGACGGGAGTGTGCCACCGTTTCGTATGATGATAAGCGTGAAACCACGAAATTTTTCCCGATTTCTTAAGGTGTCTCCACTGTGATTTTCAGGATAAAAATAGTACAATTCGATCTGTGTTAAGGATAACTTTGCAACAATCTGTAGTAATCGCGACTCGCTTTCGATCTCAGATCACTCTGTTGACTTGACATTGATCCTTCGACCCCGTTCAAACATTCTTTACACATAGCCGTTGGACATGCCTGAGTCGTGACAGCCGTGGAAAACAGGATGTACCAGATGTTCCTTTTGATTTGTTTCGCCTTGTCACCGTCGAAGGGCCATATACCACTGACAATTGTACAAGCTTTAGCGCTCCCAAAATATCGACTTTCCTGCTGAGTCTCTTCCATGGTGGTGTAACAATTGAAAAGATCCCCGGCCCACCTTAGCGGCCAGACCTCCGTTATGAAAAACTTCGATGAATTATTGGACACTTCATTTCCATGCTTCTACTGACGCGGCCTGGTGTCCCTTCAACCCACGCACCCTTTCGCTGATTAATAACGTACGTACCTAGAGACACTCTGTCCCGCGAGCTCGTTAAGAAACTACAGCTGTGGGGTACTTTTTTTACAACGTGCAAACCCCTTCGCGTTGATTAAACCACTAGTATTAGAACGTCCAATAATCGTAGCAATCAAAGATTTAAAAATTCACGATTGGACGGCTGTATTGTACAGCTCACATCTCTAGTTAGTCTGTTACGTTTTCATCCGTGTCATTGTCATAACTGACACTGACATTGAAAAGGGATTAGATTACGGCGATAGACAGGTTCTTCTGTTTGCGCGTCTGTTTATTGCAATCTTTGCACGAGAGAATGTCGCATGAGTTTTCCGTCGAGACGAATCGGCCCTACTGCTATTTGCTTATGGTCGTCTGCTTCATATTGAAGGGGCGCGTCGGTGCTGCCGGGCCGAGAATGTTGCACGAGAAACTGACTCTACCACTGGCGACGGCAACGAAAACTCGCAGTCAGCGCAGCCTCTCCGCTCGCTCTACGCTTGCTCCTTAGCTACTTTACGGGCTTGAGCACGGTAGAGGAACGGAGACCCGTACACGCCATACGTACAGGGTGTCCCAAAATAACGGGATAACCCGAAACATGAAAATTCTTCATGCAAAAAGACATCGAAAAGTCCTTTACCGTTTTGGGGTCCGAGGCTTCGTTCTCGAGATATTAACAGTTGAACATCAGCAACGGAATTTTCGGGGCGCGCAGTTTAAAGCCGAGAAAGCTGAGTGCGCGCAGTGACTGCTCGCACGCACACTAGGCTGAGCCGAAAAAAATTTTGAATTCTTTCCTCGTCATAGTGAAAAAAAGATGTGAGGTGTGTCAAAAAGCTCGCTGATTTTTTTTCAGAATTTTAAAACTATATTTAGCCGCGCCTCGGCGGGGTGAAAGGTGTCGTTTTTTTAAATTAATAGTTTTTGGAAATCATAGGGCGCAATCGGTTTCTACCAAGCTAGTAAGTAACCAAAAGTTTTTTTGTTGAATTATGTCAATGTTTGACTGCTCCTCGCTATTTAATAAATAAGTGGCGGAGGCCAGGCACTGAGACGTTGGCAACGTCGCGTCGGTTACTAAGTACTATGTAATACACATTCCTTTTTGCTAGCGAGGCGCAGTGAAACATTGAGATAATTAAAAAAAAACTTTTGGTTACTTACTAGCTTAGTAGAAACCGATTGCGCCTTATGATCTACAAAAACTATTAATTTGAAAAAACGGCACCTCTCACCCAGCCGGGGCGCGGCTAAATATAGTTTTAAAATTCTGAAAAAAAATCAGCGAGCTTTTGGACACACCTCACACCTTTTTTTCACTATGACGAGGATAGAATCCAAAATTATTTTTCGGCCCAGCCTAACGCAAACGAACCCGTGCGATGCCGCGCGCTCAGCTGACCCGGTTTCAAATTGTGTGGCCTGAAAACTCCACCGTCAATATTCAACTGTTAATATCTAGAAAACGGAGCATCGGATCCGAAAATGGTAAAGGACTTTTCGATGATTTTTTGCGTGAAGAATTTGGCTATTTCGGATTTCCCGTTATATTGGACCATCCTGTATAATCTGGCGGGTCTGCTGCCCCGCTTCGAGCCCCTCTGACATTAGATGCAAGTCGAATTCACCAGGTAACATGAACATTTATTTTCATCATTATTTTCATCATTCGACTTCAAATGAATCTTAGTATTCTGATACTATTCATTCGGCTAGTGACATTGTGAACTATTTACTCGATGTGCATATACGGCAAAGATGGGCAAAAAATTATTTTAAATAAAAAATTGATTTCGACGAAAAGACAAAAATTTTATTCGAGAATCGTCGAATAAAAATAACTTTGTGTAGTTTTTATTCGAAGCGCCTCAAATAACTATTTTATTCGACGATCACGCATGATATTTTTATTCGACGGGAATTCATTTCAAGCTTCAAATGATTTTCTCAGTTTCATTCGTATTTTTATTCGAAAGTTATTCGATGTTCGAATAACTTTGGGCGAGCCTCCAGAGCCTTTGATCGAAGCCGCCGATTTCTTGTGCCCAGCGACATTGTATCGTTCACCCTTATAAACTGCAGCGCGAAGTTCCTCGGCGATGTGTCATCGATTATACAGAAACAGAATTATTTTATTTTTCGTCGTATGAATATGAAAATGACAATTCCTTGCATTCTCTCGATTAAATTGACAAAAAAATTATTTAAAACTGACTACTTTTAACTAAACGGACTTTCAATCTTGCAAATTAATTTTATGCTCAATTTCGATAATTATAGTTGAAATAATGTCAGGTTTGGTATCCTTTTCGCGAATACGATGAGGCATCACATGTGTTGCAGGGTGTAATGTGAATGAAACGATGGCAGAATGTAACCAACCATCTAATAGTCAGTTCCGTTTGGTGTCACCCTTCCCCATCTGCGTTGAAAAGCGTCGAACTCAGTTATCCGCCAAGTCTTGTGGAGTGAACAATTGGTGTACATATCTGGTTGTGCACTATTACTGCTACTCACGCAAGCCTAAGTTATACAAATTCTTTGGAATACATACATACAGCGCGATGTCAACATCTTCTTGCAAGGGTGGCCTGTAGTGACAAGTAGAAATAGTGGGCAATAGACAGACACGTTAGACAAGTCGTTCTTACAGTCGTATGGGTATCCATCACCAAAATCGAGTTTTTAAATAATTCCAGACACTCATTCGTCACTTTTGAAATTAGTGTTTTGGAATTTAGCGCTGGATAAATTAATCGCTGATTCCCGACAACGTTTCAACGAGCAACTTCACAATCAGAGGCATATCTTCTCCTCGTGCGTTCCCTGCTTCATAAAAAGTGGGTCACACGACATCGATAGAAACGGGAATTATAAAATCAATTCTAATACAAATCATTTTGTTATTATTCTCAGTTATTATATTCAATGTTTCCGAGTTGTTGGCCGACTAGGTGGATTTCAGTACTGTGAAGTATGAGACGGATGTTTTGACGATCTGAAACGGATACTTCATATTTATAAAAGCATTTATAAAAGCAAGATCAGGTCGACTGTTTATAGATAAATGACAAACCTCGGCGAAAATGTTCAAATTCAGCGGAATAAGGCCACCTGCGGTTAGCACGGGCGGAGTTAGGCACCTTCTCGATACCAAAACGTACAGTGCCTGAGTTCTGGGAGCCACGTCGAACCATCGCGCCTCGTATCTGTGGATATACCGTGCATCAGGTGTAAACAAATTATCTGCACTTGTAGCGTGGGCATGCTGCATTCGTTACTCACATCATATCGTAAACAACGTTGTGCGAATTGATCACGAACTGGCCTTGAATAGTCAGAAACAGGATGTGAATGATCTGCACGACGACGAATATGTAGAAAAAAACCAGGTCTATAGTGAATTCCCTCACGGCAACCTGCGCTCATAGAGTTCCGTATAATCTACCTGGCGCTGTTGCATGACGGGGCACAAGTGGTACAGCGACACTTACCAACACTAACGTGATACTGAACGCAACCATTACGATGCCCACTTGAACGAACATGCTGCTCGCATTCACAGATTCGATGTCATATATAACCCTGCTTGGACGAATACCGTGTTAGAAATATCAAGTTACAGCCCACATGAACTGCACTTGTGAAATACTAACTGAATAGCTTTGTTGTGGCTCTGAATGGAAATACACAGTTTCCTGTACTTGATGTCCGACGGGGAAACGTACCCCCTAGATGAGGCGCTGATCGTATCGACTGCGTGCTTGAGGCGGAATCTAGAATTAGTCGCCGTCGATGACTAATCCCCGAATTAACGGCCGTCTATTCGGAATAGAGGCAATCCGCGAAGTTGATTTGAAAAAGCGTGACGTAAGCGCGTAAATGTAAATGGCTCACCCTGCGAGAACCAACGATCCGCAAACATACTGCACAAGACAAATCATGATCATATCAGTGCCCACCATTATACTTGCAACCTCGCAGAGAACCACAAACGTGAATCCGATTATGTAATAATAGTACGTGTCCGGGTCAACGAAATAGTAGCCCGGGTATATATACATATGTGGCCGTGATTCGTTTAAGGGTAGAATGGCGTCCATGACAAGCGGCAGGAGAGGCATGCATGAAAACAGGGCGCACATAGCCCATATATTCACTAGGAAATCAGGAAAAAAGAATCGAATCATTGTTAAAACGATGAAATTGATCATGTACATGAGGTGTAACGATGTAACGCTGACTACTTGTAACTAGGGAATTCAATCCCGGGATCCCGGCTTTTTTTTGGATTCGAAAACTCCCTGGATTTGATGTAACAAGTTATAACTTATCCCGAGAATTTCGAGAATTTTGAAAAACGTAAATTACTTTATGAATAACTGAAAAATATAAAAATGAAATCGAAAAAACCACTGGGAACCCGGGATCCCGGGATTACGATCACGTGATTGAATTCCGTACTTGTAACAGAGTTTTATTTTACTAAGCTTTACTACATACAAGTGACTCTTTCAACGAGTTTGCTGCGGAACCACTTATAAATAAATTTGACATCGTTACTCGACCAAGACGTAACGGTCGTACTGAGATTGCGAAGAAAGCTAAGTTTATCAAATTTGCCCGTTTCTCACGTTTGTATAGAAACGCGTAGAGTAATGCTCTTCTGGCATATGTACGCGTGATCAGCATCTCTTCCTCCGTTGTTTCAGAACTCCAATCCTTCGACACCTCTTTTAGAAGCTTCGCGAACTACGGCATTATTCCCGTCGACTTGAACAATGCAACATCATTAACGATATGGAATATTTCCTTACCTTCGGCCCGTTTACGACGAAATTGATGTGTTTCACGAATGCCGCTAGTCCTACGCACACGAACGGTACCTGTTCTACCATAGTATCGAAACTATAGAATTTTACAATCCTCGCGATCTGAAATTAAAAGCAGCAGCTCACCATTTCGTTGTACACTGTGGCGAAAGAAAAGGCAAGCTCATTAGTTCAACAGTCGTTCTAACAGCTCTCAGAGACGCGAATAGATCCGAACGTTGATGTTAAGTCTACAGATTGGCCTGGAACCAAAGATCCGTCGAACTTGTAGCATCCTTCCAGATCCTTCAGCCTAACATACCGCTGGATAGTATTTTTTGCCGTTCGATCACGCAAAAAGTGGGAGTAAAAGTGGGAGTAAAGTTATCAATTTTTAGTTAGATAAAATGGCGTATTGTTTCAAATTTAAGAATCTGTAAAGTGACTATTCAATGCGGCAAACTTTATCGTAAACAAATATGTGGCAATAAATTACTCCTCGTTATAACTTTTCTAATGTTGTACGTAAATTTCGTGTATAAAAACTGGTTTCTCTGTCTTATTTACTTCTTACACGATTTTTAAGAAAATTGTATATGCCTCTCTTTTGGCATTTATGTTTCAGTTAATATATACATATTATATACTCGGCAAAAAATAGTGTCGAGCAGTATAGACGGGAGTGTGCCACCGTTTCGTATGCTGATAAGCATGAAACAATCAAATTTTTCCCGATTTTTAAGGTGTCTCCACAAAATGGTACAATTCGATCGCTGTTAACGATAACTTTGCAACAATCTGTAGTAATCGCGACTCGGTTTTGATCTCAGATCACTCTATTGACTCGACATAGATCGTTCGACTCCGTCGAAACGTTCTTTATACATGGTGGGCAGTAGGGGAGACCGGGGTAGGTTGTAACACGGGGTAAATTGTTACATAAATAAAATCTTTTGAACGACAAATCTGATAACCCACAGAATGCGAGAGTTGCTTGACGATATCAGCACCGTCGGGTTTAATGACAGAAACGAGCGTTATGTATTCATTTTGTGGTTAAAGCCCAGAATTGTAGTATTTAGAGCACGTAAGTGAATTTTGTCTTAGCACTTTTATTTCAATTAACCGTCATTAGAAACAGATTTTAATAGAATCAGATGAATAATCAATGATTGTGTAACTCGTGTATATCAAATGTTTACTAATAATCTGAGTTTTCATTTATATTTTTTAGAAATGTTTATTTGTGTTCATATTTGTATTTAAATAAGTGAAACAGATGTGTTACAATTTACCCCGGACTCGGACATATTGTAACAAAGGCTCGGATTTGCTTAAGATGAAGTTAGATATCTAAGTGTCCAAAATTTTGTCACATACTTTCACGCATCAGTTCACCACACATGTAAGTAATAAATCACGCAAATTATTTCCTAATTGAGGAAAACACTTTCGAGAAAAAACTGTGAAAATTTTTTTGTTACAATCTGCCCAGGTCATCCCTATTTCACAACCGTCGTACAGGCTACCGTTGGACTTGCCTGACAAGTCAAACCCGCCGCACACACAATGTACCACATGATCCTCTTAGCGTGTTTCGCCTTGGTACCATCGAAGGGCCATATACCACTGACAATTGTGCAAGCTTTAGCGCTGGCAAAATATCGACTTTTTAACTGAGTCTCTACCATGGTGGTGTATCAATTGAAAGGATCCCTGGCGTTCCTTGGCTGTCAGACCCCCGTCCTGAAAAAATTTGATGAATTATTGGACATTTGATTTCCATGATTCTACTGTTGCTGCCTGGTGTCCCTTCAACCCACCGTTTCGCTAATTAATTACACACGAAGCTAGAGACCGTCTGTCCCAGTAGCTCGTTAAGAAACTGCAGCTGTAAACGTGCAAACCCTTTCGCGTTGAATAAAGCACTAGTATTGGAACATCCAATTATCGTAGCAATCAAAGCTTCAATTATTGACGATTGGACAGATGTATTGTACGGCTCACATCTGTAGTTATTCTGTTACGTTCTCATACGTTTTCACCCGTGCCATACTCGTAATTATGTGCACGAAGTTTGACACTGAGCTTAAAATGGGATTAGATTACGACGATAGACAGGTTCTTCTGTCTGCGCGTCTTTTTACTGCAATCTTTGCACGAAAGAGTGTCGCATGGTCTCGCCATCGCGACGAATCGGCCCCACTGATATTTGCTTATGGTCGTCTGCTTCATATTGAAGGGGTGCCTCGAAGCTGCTAGGCCGAGGATGTTGCACGAGAAACTGGCTCTACCACTGGCGACGGCAACCAAACATCGCAGTCTAGAAAACGGAGCATCGGATCCCAAACCGGTAAAGGACTTTTCGATGACTTTTTGCGTGAAGAATTTGCCTGTTTCGGATTATCCCGTTATATTCGGCCATCCTGTATAATCTGGCGGGTCTGTTGCCCCGCTTCGAACCCCTCTGACATTAGATGCAAGTCGAATTCACCAGGTAACGTGAACATTTATTTCGTTGTATTCTGATACTATTCATTCGGCTAATAACATTATGAAGTATTTACTCGATGCGCATCTACGGTAATTACAGAAAATAAACTTTAAAATGTCTTGATTAACCAGGTTTCTAAGTAGTAGATTTATAATAATAAATGCCGTAGGACGTCAATTGATGGGAATCGACATGTAAATCGTATTAATCCTTAAAAGTGTGTTTGTTTATATTAGGTGTTTCCGAATTCGTATTAGAACACGAGTGGAAGTGATTCTTCATGCAAAAATAAGTCGAAAATATAAGGCATCATTTTCGAGAAACTCGTATTGAAAAACACGTTTAGTGCATAGAGATATGACTGAAAATCGGCAAGAATAGAGGGGCAAGTATAGAATAAGTGTGCGTGGAATGCATCCATGTATAAAAAAAGTCGAAATTGTGCCATAGTTCTTTTTCGAACGTGGTTGTGCTTTTGAGAAAATCGATTTGAAACTTGAACCGTTCTTAATCTAGTGCACGTACACTTGAGGGATTTCGAAATTTGCTTTCTTCGAAATCCGGATGAAAAGTCCAATGAAAAAAAGTGTTTCCACAATTTTCAACTATTTTTAGACGGGGATTCATTTCATTTACATTTGTGGTATATTTACTGACGAATTCTGCCGATGTTTAGTCAGGAGCACGCGTATGGGACGAGTTTTCAAATTCGATTTTCTCGAAAATGGTTTCTCGAAAATTATACGAAAAACTTCATTTTATATTTTTGACTCACTTTTACATGAAGAATGGCCCCATTTCTGATTGCACCACAATTATAGAAACAGTCGGGATACCTAGATATCCACACGAAAAGATATTAGATGCAGCAAGTGTAGTGTTTGTGGCTGCTATGCTGTTTTTGGTATTAAGGGCAAGTCGCCCTCTAAACGCTGTACACGCAACCGTGTTTTCTGCATTACCTTTATGGTCGATGAATGCAACAGGACGAGGTTGTGAATATTCTGTCGAATATAGCGAATCATTTTCTTCCTTATCATTCCATATGGTGGGCTTCTGTGCTGTGCCCCGAGAACTAAAACCATTTCGCCAGGAACAGCTTCATAGTTCCAGCAGTTCGTGATAGATAGCAGCACTTAGGAGCGGAATTCGAATCGATCGAATCGTTGCCTACAATCGAGGACGATTCAAAGAGGAAAATAATAGTCCCCGCGAAAGGTTACTGTAAAGCGATAAGTGTAAAACCTCCGCCGCTTTCGCGCATCGGGTTTGACCCTTCCTGATTGGTCGGGCCTAGCTCCGAGAAAATGTATCGTATAAGCAGGCCATTTTTGCCGAAAAGTCGGACGTTTTCCCAGCGGAGTATAAACGGCACTCCATAGTATGGAGTTCATACACTGTTAAGCTTAGGGTGATCCGTCGAGTCCCAGTTGTGTTCGTTTTGTGGTGGGGGAAGATGTTACCTTCGCGGCGCTACGGAATCCCTACCTCTATCTTGTGGCCTCAACCGAAAATTCGTATCGGTGTTTGCAAACACAAACCGTGTATTTTTTACTTATAAAAGTTGACAATAAAAGCGTGTTTTATTCAACCGCACTCTAAACTGAGTATTTTTATAACGTCTCAGGCCTTTAACTCTGCAAAGATAAATAACCTGAGTGTTTAAAACGTTAATGCGAATATGGCGACAACGAAAGACGAGTAGCATTTATATGTATAGGGAAAGCTTGTTCAGAATGTTAACCTTGATGACATATTTCAAGATCATTGAAATCGGCGAGGAGTCACCTATTCCAGATAATTAACAAATATCGATTTATTAACACGTTCTGGTCCAATTCATAATGTCTTCGGAAACCTTTATCGCAGAGACTTACGCTGCGGGAAGATTGAATGAATTATTCGACGGTCTGGGTTACATGGTTCTGGTAAGGTGCGCTGTCATGTAACCCTTCTGTCGATTAATTACTTATTGAACTAGAAGCGGCCAACGAGTTACACTCGTTACGTATAGCTATAGTAGATACCTTACGAGCTGTTCGAATACAAAGAATGTTTATATATTTTTACGCGAGAGAGATTTGTTGTGAGCTACTTGGGCCTGACGGTGTCATAGACAGAGAAATAGGATTAAACATTGACGTTTGGAACACTCAGATGGACAACTCGCCTCCCCAGTCACCGCAGGCAATTTGGCGAGGCACCACATGTGTTGCAGGGCGTAATTTGAATGAAACGATGCCAGAATATAACCAACCATCTAATAGTCAGTTTCGTTTGGTGTCACCCTTACCCATCTGCGTTGAAAAGCGTCGAACTCAGTTATCCGGCAAGTCATGTGGAGTGAACAATTGTACATATCTCGCTATTACTGCTACTCACGTAAACTTCAGTTATACACATTCTTAGGAATACATTACCTTGTCCCGTTGCATTTTCCAGTGAATACAATGAACTGTGCGATAGTTATATATATGTACACCTTCTTGCAAGGCAGGTCTGTAGTGACAAGTAGAAACAGTGGGTAATAGACAGACGCGATAGGCAAGTCATTCCCACAGTCTTATGCTTCATCCAAATCAATTTTTTAGATAAGAAAGATTTATTACAACAATTCCCGAGAGTCGTTCATCACTTTCGAGTTCAGCATCTTGGAATTTAGTACGGGTTAAATTAATCGCCGATTCCCGATAGTGTGTGCAATCGTAGGCAGATCTGCCTCTCATGCGCTCCCCAATTGAGGAAAAGTGGGTCACCACGATATCGATAGAAACTGGAAATATTAAACAAATTCTAATTCAAATCGTAACGTTATTATTCTCAGTTATTGTATCTCAATGCTTCGGAGTTATTCGCCGACTAGCTGGACTTCAGTACTGTGAAGTATGAGACGGATGCTTTGACGATCTGAAACGGAGACTTCGTAATTTCTAAAAGCATTTATAAAAGCAAGATAATCTCGACTATATGTACATCGATAAGTGACAAACCTCAGCGAAACTGTTCAGATTCAACGGAATAAGTCCACCTGCGGTTAACACGGGCGGAGTCAGGCACCTTCTCAATGCCAAAACGTACAGTGCCTGAGTTCTGGGAGACTGTTCGTACCATCGCGATTCGTATCTGCGGATATACCGTTCATCAGGTGCAAACGAATTATCTGCACTTGTAACGTGGGAATGATGCATTCGTTACTCACATCATATCGTAAACAACGTCGTGCGAATTAATCACGAACTGGCCTTGAATAGTCAGAAAGAGGATGTGAATGATCTGTACGAGGACGAATATGTAGAACAGACACAAGTCTATACTAAATTCCCTCACGGCAACCTACGCTCATAGAGTTCCGTATAAATCTACACTGGCGCTATTGCATAACCAGACATAAGTTGCAAAGTGATACTTACCATCACCAACGTGATACTGAACGCCACCATTACGAGGCCTACTTGAACGAACATGCTGGCCGCATTCACAGATTCGATGTCATATATAGTCCTGCTTGGACGAGAACCGTGTTAAAAATTTCAACTTATCGCCTACATAATAGGGCTGGGACTGTTTGAATAATTTAATATTCGAATATTTTGCAAGTATTCGAATGCTACGAATAAACTTGGAATATTTGAGTATTCGAATGCTACGAATAAACTTGGAATATTTGAGTATTCGAATGCTACGAGTAAACTTGGAATATTTGAGTATTCGAATGCTACGAATAAACTTGGAATATTTGAGCATTCGAATGCTACCAATAAACTTGGAATATTTGACTATTCGAATGCTACGAATAAACTTGGAATATTTGAGTATTCGAAGGCTACGAATAAACTTGGAATATTTGAGTATTCGAATGCTACGAATAAACTTCGAATATTTGAGTATTCGAATAGTATTCGAATAATTTAATATTCTAATATTTTGCAAGTATTCGAATGCTACGAATAAACTTGGAATATTTGAGTATTCGAATGCTACGAATAAACTTGGAATATTTGAGTATTCGAATGCTACGAATAATATTCGAATACTTGGATATTCGAATAGTATTCGAATAATTTAATATTCTAATATTTTGCAAGTATTCGAATGCTACGAATAAACTTGGAATATTTGAATATTCGAATGCTACGAATAAACTTGGAATATTTGAGTATTCGAATGCTACGAATAAACTTGGAATATTTGAGTATTCGAATGCTACGAATAAACTTGGAATATTTGAGTATTCGAAGGCTACGAATAAACTTGGAATATTTGAGTATTCGAATGCTACGAATAAACTTCGAATATTTGAGTATTCGAATGCTACGAATAAACTTCAAGTATTTGAGTATTCGAATAGTATTCGAATACTTGGATATTCGAATTATATTCGTCAAATAATTAAGCAATTGAATTATTCGAATACTCGAATACCGAAAAATTCGACATATAGTCCCAGCCCTACTACATCAACTGCACTGGAGAAATACTAACTGAATAGCTTTGTTGTGGCTCTGAATGGAAAGGCACAGTTTTCTGTACTTGGTGTCCGACGATAAAACGCGCCCCTTAGACGAGGCGCTGACTGTATCGACTGCGTGCTTGAAGCGGTGCCTGGAATCAGTCGCCATCGATACCTGCTCCTCGAATTAACGGTAGTCTATTCGGAATAGATGTAATCCACGAAGAGGATTTGAAAAACCGTGACGTAAGCGCGTAAATGTAAATGGCTCACCCTGCGAGAATTAACGATCCGCAAGCATGCTGCACAAGATACACCAGGATCATATCAGTGCCCACAATTATACTTGCAACCGCAAGGAGACATATAAACGTGTACCCGATTATGTAATAATAGTACATCTCCGGGTCGACGAAATAGTAAGCCGGGTATATGTACAAACGTTGCCGCGACTGGTTTAAGGGTTGAATGGCGTCCATGATATGTGGCAGAAGAGGCATGCACGAAAACATTGCGCACATAGCCCATATATTCACTAGACAATCAGAACAAAAGAAACGACTACTAAGATTCATAGCTTTGAATGAACAAACAACGAAAACGACATTAACAAAGGTGACACTATTCCTTCCATTCTGACTGCGAGGTATTAGTCGTAGAAAGGAATCGATTACATAAATTCGCGTCACAAACAGTGTTAGGGTAGATGTACCGTTTGTGGCCATTGTACCATTTTTGGCCATGTGCATAATTATCGCGTCTTTTAGTTCGAAATTGCTTGCAGACATTGCTTGTAGAATTTCTAACCGTAAATATTTTGTTTAGTATACCACCAGAAATATAAGGTTACATTTATTCCTTACGCGAAAAGTGGCAAGTGGCCACAAACGGTGAAAATTGTATTTCTTATATTTTCTAATTTTCTTAATTCATTAACGATTTCTCTAATTAATGGTAACTTAGACATTAATAGTAAATATAGCGTAAAATTTAGTAAAGCTTTTAGTTTCCTGATTTGAAGTACAATTTTAAAGATAATTACGATGAAAGTCACCGAAATCCTTAAAGTAGCTACAAATGGTGCATCTACCCTACTAAATTTTTCTATACACATTTGAGTTTTGTAACACGTTTGCCGCGGAATCTCTTATGATAGAACTTGACATTGTTACCCGAGCGAGACACAACGTGATATCGAGATTGCGAAGAATGCTATGTTTATCAAATTTGCCCGTTTCTCACGTTTGTATAGAAGCGCGTAGAGGAATGCTCTTTTGGCGTACGTATGCGTGATCGCCATCTCATCGTCCGTTGTTTTAGAACTCCAATCCTTCGACACATCTTTTAGAAGCTTCGCGAACTACGGCAATCCCGTCGACTTGAACAATCATGCAAGATCATTAATGATACAGAATGATTCCCTTACCTTCGGCCCGTTTACGACGAAATTGAAGTGCTTCACGAACGCCGCTATTCCGACGCACACGAACGGTATCTCTTCCACAATAGTATCAAAGTTATAGAATACTACGATCCTCGCGGTCTGCAAATGAAAGCAGTAGGTCGTCATTTGGTTGTACGCTGTGGCGAATGAAGCGACAAACCCGTCAGTTCATCAGTCGTTCTACCAGCTCTCAGGAACGTTCCTCAGCGAAACGCGCCATTACGCGAGTACACACGTGAACAACAATGTTAAGTCTACAGATAGACATGCAACCAAAGATCTCTCGATCTTAACGAATAACGTTCACACACCTTCCAGATCCTTCAGCCTAGTAGGCGGGAATTTGCCACTGTTTCCTACGACGACAAGCACGAAACAAAAATATTTCAATCGTCCCCACTGTGATTATCAGGATAAAACTGGTACGATTCGATCACTGTTAACCGCAACTTTACAACTATCTGTAGTAATAATCGCGACTGGTCTTTGATCACAGATCACTCTATGGACTTGACATTGATCCTCCGACTCCGTCCAAACGTTCTTCACACATAGTGGACGGTACTAATTTACAACAGTTGTACATGCCGTTGGACATGCCTGAAAAGTCAGAGCCGAGCAAAACAGAATGTACCACATGCTCCTTTTCACGCGTCTCGTCCTGCCAACATCGAAGGGCCATATACCGCTGATAATTGTGCAAGCTTTAGCGCTGGCAAAATATCGACTTTCTAGCTGACTCTCTTCCATGGTGGTGTAACAATTGAAAGGATCCCCGGCCTTCCTTAGCGGTCGGACCTCAGTCACGCGAAAACTCGATGAATTATTCGATGCCTGATTCCCATGTTACTGGTGGCGCTGCCTCGTGTCTCTTCGCCCCACCGTTCGTTGTTTAATTACTTAGAAACCTAAAGCCAGTCGGTCCCATGTACTCGTTAAAACGCTACAACCGTTAGTTCTTCTGACGTGTAATTACCGCATTGAAGCACTAGTACCAGAACGTCTAATAACCAAAGCAATCAACGCATTAAACATTGACGCTGGACAACTGCGTCGGACGTCTCGCGCCACCAGTTGCTCTGTTACCTTTTCATTGTTACCGCGCAGTTCTAGTGAAAGGTTGTCACATATGATATAGGTATTCGTAAATATTTCCACGAACTCTCGTTGCTTGAAAGTGGCATTAAAAGTGGATTAGGCTACGGTGATAGACGGGCTCTTTTCTTTGCCCGCGTTTTTACTGCAAGGTTCGCAGGAGAGAGTGTCGCGTGGTCTCACCGCGTCGCGACGAATCGGCCGCGCTGCTATTTTCGCCGCTGACGCGGGGGTAAGTCGATGGCCTGGCGTTATCGACGCGGCCGTTTTAACGAGTGCCGTTCATTAAGATCTGCTCCTTCTTTTAAGCGAGAGGAAAGCGAGCGCGGGCCCGCGCAAAGGTACCGTTCTCAAGTTGTCGCGGCCCGTTCCTCTGCACGCGAGGCTACAATAGAGCGGAAGGTATTTGCTAATTGGATGCAGCCTTTCAGCTGGCCGGGTAGGAGCAAGGGGGTTGGTTGGTTTAGATTGGAAGAGTAACGGCGGTGGCTGCCGCGCTGCGACAGATCGGGTTACACAAAGGCAGCTTTTTAATTGGATAACGTCATATCGACGTGTTCACACGCGTGTCCTAACTTTTCCCATCGATTTGCCCGGTTCGCCAGCGGCCACCTATGCGCTTCCGCTGCCCCGTGGAATCGAACTGTAGCTTTGCGGGCCGATACTGTTCGTTCCTTCGTCGCCGTCCCGCTTTCTCCGCGATCGGCCGACGCCGTCGTCACCGTTGCGCTACGGCACCAACTCGTTAGCCGTTCGACAGCGTTTCGTAGTGCATCCCGAACGAAAAAATACGATATCCTCCGTTGATTGTGGCGTCGCCGCGCCGAGCCAGCTGGCGTGAATATCAAAGGACGCGGTTCTATTTTAAATATTCAATCAGCTCCCGACGCCTGCGACAGCTTCGGGACAGCCATCCTCTCGGCCTGCCTCGCGGCCGCTAATAGGCAGCCGAATCTTCTTTTTGTCCTTCCCCTCCGTGGTCCCTTACCGATCCCCTAGCGATCATGAGGCTCGTGCTTGAAGATAACCACGTTGCCCTACTGGTCTTGAGTTTGTTCAGTTTAATCGCTGCTCCTGTAGAGCAGTGATGAGCAACCTTTTGTCAGAAGTGGGCCACAAGTGGAAACTTACTTCTCTACGCGGGCCACAATATTAAATACATAAATATAACTAATCCAAGAATTTTAATTTATGGGCTAAATTTGTTATTTCTGACATTGATTTACAATAAAATGTTTTTTTTTCACAACATATCAAACAAACAGCACTGTCCTTTATGTAAATAAAAAAATAATCATATGTCCAACTTTTGTGAAACTGTCGATTTGCCGTTACAACTTTGCGTTTTCTACTAAAATTTGAACTCATGGTGAAATAAACAAAATACCTGCTTTAAAAATACCTTGATTTTTAGTGAAAATCAATCTAAAAATTGTTAACCTTCACATTTGTTTTAGTAACTCAACCTAAATGAGGTATAAATTACAAATATCGCACCTTATATTATCAAGCAGGTGGGCCACATGTGGCCCGCGGAACGCGGGTTGCTCATCACTGCTGTAGGGGAGAGGTGCTATAAAATGGACACTTTTGCTTAGCGTTCATTTCTGACAATGTCATTATAGGTATTTAAAAAACAAGTAGGGGAAACCTGTCCAAAACCGTATACTTAAGGTTCTAGCTCCATAACTTTTTAAATAATAAAACAAATTGGGAAATGAAAACCGTATTTATTAAAGGGTTTTGTAAACAACATAAAATAACAAAAAAATAATTGAAAAGTTTAAATAGGGTACTTAATAGAACAATAAAACAAAACCTCTTTTATTTCCGGTGTTGACCACGCTATGGGGTAAAACCGTATACTGTATGTATGTGTAAATTAACAACGGTAGCAATGCTTGAAGATAGTATTAAATCTTGATTTCTTCGATATTTAGCAATGGGATCTTGCAATGTCGACTTGGGCACTTCATGCGTTTAGGCTGCCTTTAAGTAACCCATGTTTCGATTGATTATACTCATTATAGCTTATTTCATATTTTCCGAGTTCCAATCTTGTCTGGTAGTATTTCTTTTATAATTACGTGGCATCTTGCTGACACCTTTAAACAAAAATGGACCACTACTTAGCTTACGAACCGTCGTTCGGTGTACGGTTTTGCCCGAAGAGGTAAGACCCATACTTTTGGTTACAGCTAAATATGAATATGTCAACAATCGGCCACGATCATCAAAATATAATAGAAATAGATACTGTTAATAGATATCTTCATGTAATTACCTTCTAATTACCAGAACACTATATAGTCCACTTGAAGTACAGTCGAAAATAAGAATACAGCACGTAGAAATATAATAAATTGAATAATTAGCTGGAGCGTGTGTATTTTGCTACGAGGATCTGTTGACTAACAGTTCAATATGACGGAAAACAATTACCAAACACGCGTGGGCTTCCTTCTTTTGATTTCAGAAATAAGTATGGTATACGGTTTTGGACAGGTTTCCCCTACTTACATGTCAAGAAAGCATGTTTATTCCCCTTCAATAAAAGTATAATAAAAACTCATCGATTGTAATAGAAAATAATAAAATCTTTGATTTTCAAATAAGTAGCAAATGTCCCTTTTACGACTAGGTGGTTTTAAATGGGACAGTATAAGTCATAAAAGGGACACGTTAATAAAAATAAATTTATTAAGCATTACAATCATAATTGTAAATCTTAATGATTCAAAACAATGCAATCTATGAAAAATTAACTCTTTGTAATATAAATCATCAATATTTTTGACTATCTTTATAGAGTGTGACTTATCGTTAATGCTTTAGCAGTTTTTTTAGTTATAAAGGAACATTTTTTCCGTGCTGATACGAGCTCTTTTCTTCGGAGGCATTTTTTACCTTGCAAGAAATAGATATTGAATAAAATAAAACACTCCTAGTTATACTGCTCGACACTATTTTTTGCAGAATATATGATTATGTATATATTAATTGAAAACTAAATGCCCGAGAAAAGGCATATACAATCTTCTTAAAAATCATGTAAGAAGTAAATAATACAGAGAATACACGAAATTTACATACAACTGTAGCAAATTTATAACTAAAAACGAGGGTTAATTTATTATCACACATTTTTTTAACGATAAAGTGTGTCGCTTTGAATAGTCACTTCACTAATTCCTAAATTTGAAACAAGACGCCATCAACTAATAATTGAGAATTTAGGAGGGACAGCCATAAAACGGTTGTTCCATTTAAAACTTCTTATGCTGTCCCTTTTAAGACTATAAGTGAGTTTAATATAATAGGATCTCAAGACAAAGAAAACAATCAATGAAGCTTACTTATTAACTATTTTCCTTTCAGTTGAATACAGGATGTTTTAATGATACAACAATTTAACACTTTGTATATATCTTGTTCTCAGAAAACAACACAGAAAATCAACGAAAAATTTTACTTTTACTGCCGAAAAACGTCAACCGTGGATTACTACTCTGTTAAGTAACTTGCATATGCAATGCGTTTAGAATTTTGGCAATTCAATCTGTCCCATTTAAGACCTGTCCCTTTAAAAGCACCTCTCCCCTACTTTTCGCTGTGGGACATTAAGGGGGTACATACAAGCAAACGACAATGTGGAATCAATGTCCCAACTCAAAATGTTTCACGACGATGATAAAAGTCTAGGGTAAAAAGACCAGTAGTTGGACAGGGGCCAGCAGATGGACAAATCGTTGGTTAATCGTTAATATTGAAAGAACTAGAGTTTTAATCTACATTATTGTTTTTTTATTATGTAGAAAAAACGTTTCTGGTTTCATAAAACATTAACATATTTATCGAGAAAAAAAAATTTGTACGCGAAAAATGTATTTCTATGTACGATTTCACGCCACCATGCGCGAGTCACTTCATGCGTTGACATCTGGCCACTTTAAGCTAGAGATAACCTCACTTTATTTACGGCCTGGGACTATAACCTTTTGCACCGTTTTCTGGCAATGAAGACTCCATACGTTTTTAGTTTTAGTGAAATAAACTATATTTTAACAAAAAATAACTTAATCTAGGTAGCTCTATAGCTAATAAGTCTAGCCAGACACCCGTCCATCTGTTGGTTCGGAACTGTCCATCTGCTGGCCCTATTGTCCATCCACTGGTAATATAGGCTATGAGTAGAATTTTCATAATTTTATCCTTAAATACGTTAATTTTTTTACTTGCAGTTATTTTTTACTTTAAATTTGTATATTTTTACGTGCAAAGCTTTTGGTTTCTTTTTAATACAACAGATATTTCTAAGAAACACCTTGATGTAAACTTCGGAATCAGCTAAACTGTCCAGCTACTGGCCTTTTTACCCTACGCGACCCTGCGTCGCGTTTGTCATACACTCGTGCTACTTAACATCTTTGTGAGTGTGAAGTAGAAGATTCTGTGTTTAAGCCAGCAACTTTTTCGCGGTCCCCTTGTCTAATATCAGGGGTGTCCGTGTTGCAGGTGTCAAAGTACGGCAACGGGGAGAGAAGCCAGCTCGCAATTATTCATAGCCAATGGTGGATTTGAAGAAACAGCTACCGCCCCCCTGCACAGGCTTCAGGGCACCGGCGCAGGTAATTTACTAATGTAGAATCAGCCCTCCTGGTGCCGTTCTTCCCTCGAACTTCGCCTTTTATCTGCCCCCGTCCTTGTTCCGTCGGGATCCACGTCTCCCCCGCGAACAACACCGACGGTTCTTTCTACTTCGCGACCTCCATCCGAGCCTGCCACCCTTCGCATCTTGCGCCACGTTATCTATCCACTTGAACCGAGCTATTACGCGATTGTATCTTAAATAAAATATCATCAGCGTCCCGTCGCCAACCACTCAAAATAATAATTGCCTTCTCGGTGCCAGCCCTCGCCGTTGCGACTCTTCTTTCGCCTCCCCCGTTCCATCTTAGCCCCGCACCCGACCTGTCCATCTCTCCATTCTCTCCTCCGCTCGGCAGACAAAGAAATGACACGGGGAAAATGCAAGTGGCACGTACGATCCACTATCCGCTCGCTTACGGTCCCGAAGGGAGGCCCGGCTAGTGCCGCCAATTTTTATTCACAAATTCGATCGCGCGTTCCAACAGCTCTCGTGAACGCTCCGCGCGATGGTACGCAGCACAACGGTGTTCTGTAATAATCACCTGCAAGCAGGTACGATTGGAAACTCGCAGGGCTTAAGGACCCTAGCGTAATATTTGGAGAGTTTACTTTTATCTGCTACAAGGGACAGGGGAAGAGCGGTAGAAACTGAATCTGTACATGTCCCAGGAGGAAAGCAGGTTGAAGCAGCGGAGCTTATAAAATTAATTCGCGCGTTGGCCCGTCGATAACGGTGATCGCGGAACAGGCGACTCGCTTGGCCCGGTAATTAATGCAATTAATACTCGCCGAGCTTTTTCCCTCCGCGAGGCGTCCGGCGCGCAACCGTTTCAATTAAACACCCGTAACAAACCTTCGTGAATTCTCTCGCAGGGGGAGAGCCGTTTCCTTCCTTTCCCTTTATTGCATCAACCCACCGTGGAGCAATATTGTACTTTTAATTATTCCAAACACCGTGAACTTGCGGGGAGGGGGGTGGGGGTTGTTAAGATAATTGCAACAGGTATCGCCGCGTACGCCAGGCAAGCGAGATCCCGATGAATATCGAGCGCACAGCCGTGAATGAACGTTTCGGTGGCCGTTCAGTCATCTTCGCGCGACCTGGGCGTCGCCGAAACCGCGAAGTACGTTAATTAACATTGAGCTTCTTTCGCGCAGACGTTGGTTGGATTTCGTCGGGGCCACGTTCCGGAAATATGTCAGCAAAGGGACACATGGCTAAGTAACTGTAGATACTTGAGGATCGCCGACGAGGAGCCAACGGGTCGGTCCCGCTGGATCGGCTGTCCGTGGCAGGCAGTATCGCTTCGAAGGCAGAATAATTATTGTGCCAAAGGCAGCGAGCATGCGAACGCGCCCGATAAAATCCTCCGTAAATGCCGGCCGCCACACGTGCACCGGCACAGCCGCAGAGCTTATTTACCTAGGCACCGGGCTCCGCACCCCCTGACACGAGGGAAACAGTTGTACGGTACGTAGCTACCTACGCTAATTAGAGCCACTCCGGCGGAATAATTAGAAATTAGACCGAACGGACCCCGGCGGGGCAGGAACGGGGACGGCCGACGGAGGCGCTCTTAATATATTCCTTTTATTTTCGCCCTCCTCTCGTTTCACAGGATTGCACGCAACGGGAACGGGCCACGTTAAAGGACGGGCAGGAACGGTGGAGCTGAGGATATGCTGTTGCTGCTGCCACACCGAAGACGGCTGCACGATCGGACGTCGGAGGAGCTGCAATCTGGTCGAAGGACGCGTTTGTTGTTCGTTCGCTGTTTTAATGGATCGCTAATTAGCGCGACTGTTATTTCTAACGTTACGGCGGGCACGCATTCTTGAAGGAAGCGCGAAGCTACTGGGCGAATAGAAGGTAGTTGGAGGGAGAATGGAAGGATTAGCTATCGCATTCGTTATTTACGCCGTCAACTCCCGTTTTCTACGCTTTATAGCGCCGGTGCAACTTTCGACATGGATTCGCGCGACTCGAAAGGGCCACGGTCAATTAAATTAGAGGGCTCGGATCGAAAGCAGAAAGGTTCGACGGGGCAGGTATTTCGATCGACGTGGAATCTCGCGATCCTCCGAGGTTATTAAAATGTAAAGTGCATCTGATTTGCCGGTCGCGGAATTGCAGGACGCGGGCACTTGGGCCTGTCAGTATCAGGGCGATGAGGAGCCGGGCAAACCATCAATAACTAGCCGGGACCGGCGCTCGCTTAACTCTAACGAAGGACGATTTCTAACGATCCCCCCGGCTACGTCCAACTTCTGGACGTAATTAATTCCCCGGCTAACCCGGAATGCTATAATTAATTGCCGGTGGCCGATGAGGGGCAGAAGGGTGGCTGCAACAATATGTACCCGGTTCGATTAGAAGCACGGACCTCCGTGCAGTTATGCAATTAATTAAATTCAGTTTGTTATGCGCGGCCGATTGTTAATTACCAGCTAAAGTTGGAGAAACCGGTGCTCCATCGAATTGCCGTGTCTCAGGGGGGGGGGGGGGGTGTTCTGTTCCGGCGCGTCGCTCCCGCCGTCCCCTGTCGAAACAACGATAATTGTGCAGAAACGATAAATACGCAGACGTTACCTTTCTCGCGCGAAAAATCAAAGACCCGGCGCGCCGTGCCAGACGACGGAATTCTAATTAAGAGCGAATGAATCCGTGTCTCGTTTAACCCGTTTTCGCGCGTCGCCATTGCCTCGGAACGATCGCTCTCGCGGAAGATTAATTTGCAAGTTGCCGCTACGTTGACGGAAATAACAACCATACTGTGGCCACGAGCGCAACTGCCACCGCAGCCATAACTGCGAGAAAAACGTGCGGCAAACTAACGCGAGTCCTCCGCCGGATTGCAATTTTAACTTCTACGCTTGTACAGCAGCATTTCCGAAACTCTCCTAACGATTAGCTCCCGGCTAACTTGCTACTAGCTATTTCGCTCTATACTTTGCACTATGATGCTATTACTGGATCGACATCGCTCAACGATCATCCCCACAGACCGCCTTGCAACCCTAGCTCGATCACCAGCGATACTGTCGCTATCCACATTCCAACTCGTAAAACTACAATCTCGATCTCGATGACCGCGGATGCTACCGTACGAATCCTCCCCTCATCATACTCCTGTTTCCACCCGACCCAGACGGGGTAAAAATCACCTAACCAGTAGCACCTCGTTTACTCGAAACAGCTCCCACCGAGAATCCCTCCAAGAAACAAGCCACCGTGTGTGAATTAATTTTAGAGATTTTGAACGAATTAACGACAGTCGATTAGGAAAAGGACGCAAGCCTCGTATTAGAAAGAAACGTATCTACCGAACCACCCCCTTTCTATCCTCGGGCACGAGCGAAGGGTTGGGGCACGACTGTAATAAGCCGTGGCGTGTTGGATCGGTTCTCGCGAAGGGCGACGTGTCTGCGACGTCTATTAATACACTTTTATTTAAAGTGGCATAAACTTATGGGTATAATGCGCGCCCGGTGGGTCGGCAGCGGTGAGGGGGCGCAGCCACCGGTATCTGGCATTCCCTCCACTCGAGGAGGCATTTAACGGACGTGCACGTGTTCGACCATATTGCATTTGTGTCGTTCGATAAATAGGCGGGTAAGCAACTCCAACAGAAACCCGTGTTAATTAACGTTGAGTTTCAGGACTGATTTACGTGGCGTCTAATTAGCGGGCCTGCCGGCGACGTAGTAGGCATTTTGATTGGCCACTCCGCGAATAGAGCACGGGCCGATTGGCCTTGCTTTCCAACAGGAAACCAACAGGGTTCCGACAGTATCGATTGTTTTCGTTTCTTCTCTCTGCCCCTGCCGCCCTGCCGCGCACCCACCCCCCCCCCCCCACCACCCCCCGGCCGCCTCTACCCGGCGTCCCGTTCGCGCGTTGCTCTTTTTGCGCTTCTTGGGAACAAAGCGCGGATAGCTGGAGCAGTTGTGCGTCCTCAAAGGGATTCCGTCGCAAGAACAGTGTCGGCTCGAAAATAATGTATCACGGCCGTCCGCCTCGCCCATTAAACCCCGCTTTTTACGCTATTATTAAAAGTTTCATTTCGACCACGTCCCCGCGGGCCTCGGGGCCAATCATTCTTTCGCATACACTCGCCCATCTCGATGCCTCTCGAATACGTTCGACTTGCGATCCCTCTAGCCCGCCAGTGCTCATTAAACGGTCCTTGATTAGCGTCGCCTCCTTTCTCCGCGCGACAGACAGCTCCGTCGGCGATCCTCTCCGCGTATAATTTCGGCGCCGGAGTGCCCACGGTAATTGTTCGCTGTGCCCCGGCTGAAATTAATTCATTCTTTTAGAATTTATTTCGCGGGGGCGAAATTCAATTTCCAGGCATCCCCACCTGCCAATTACCTTGCCTTGCGCGCATAATAATTTGGCCGTGTAAGTGCGGCGAGCTTATGCTCCGCGGGTATTTAAATTGCGTTGGTAGCTGTATTAATTGCTTCGTTGATCGTGCCTGTACAAAGCGATACAGGTAATAGGGACGATAACAACGACACGTTTACCTCTGTTGCGTGTTATTACGCACGGTTTATAGTAAGGCGAGATTATCCTGAAATGGAGGATCGAGGAACACGAACTTGCTCCGTTTCTATAGTCCTAGCTTCCGATTTCTTATCAAGCTGAGTTGAAGAGTCCTTGTAGAAATGGCTTTAGATAAGTGCAAAAATTAAAAGAACGTTTCAGTGCTAAAAGTATAGTATAGGATTTGATTTTTGTCACTTACAGCGTTTTCTACAGGGACTTCTAAACTGTGTTAGAATATTCAACGATTTCAATCTTCGTATAAACTTCGCTAACCTGTATGCATTACCCCCTCCATAAACATGACTCATGTATGAAACAAGCTAATTCCCTTTAATTCACGAAAAAAGTTGACATGCAAAGATTGTGAAATCATCTTTGCCAATTCCAATTGTACCTTTTATTCACGACAAACATTAAAAAAGTTCTCACGCAAAGATTGTGAAATCAACTTTGTTAATTCCAATTGTAATCATTGCATGTAAACTTTTTTAATTTCTTTCGATTCTAAATACATGAAGTAAAGGTTAAATTGGAAAGATAATTTAATTCTTTATTCGTTTTACATGAAATTATGTTGTAACACCTATCGTAGTTTCTATAATACACAAGTCAGGTTATTAAAAATATTTTTCCTTATGTTATAGATAAAACTTGGGAATATTTCTCCGTGGACAGGACCTTGCAGTGGAACAAATTATGGAACGCTGTTAACCTCAACAATGAACATAGGAAGACATTCAGAACAAAATGCTGCATCCTCTACTATGTAGTCTACAAGGATAGTCTACTATTCTATCACAGTTCCCACACATTCTAACGCAATATCAACAGGGTTGCTACCTCAATTCCAAACCGTTTCTCAACATTATTCCTACCCTATTCCCACAAATTATTCTTATCTTCGACGAAGTGGTCTATGTTCCTACTTCTTTTCCACGCGCAAAATTGATTTCACAATCTTTGCATGTAAACTTTTTTTATTTCTTTCGATTCTAAATACACGAAGTAAAGGTTACATTGGAAAGAGAATTAAATTCTTTATTCGTTTCACATGAAATTATGTTGTTACTCCTATCGTATTTTCTATAATACACATGTCAGGTTATTAAAAATATTTTTCTTTATGTTATAGATAAATCTTGTGAATATTTCTCCGTGGACAGGAACTTGCAGTGGGACAAATGATGGAAAGCTGTTAACCTCAACAATGAACATAAGAAGACAGTGATTTTATATATACAGTGAAGTGATTATTTAGATTAAGAGTGAAAATATATTTATTATTTATATACTTACATAAATAATCATTTGTACACGATTGTATTACTTTTTTGTAATATTTTGAACATGCTTTAAAGAAAATAAAGAGAAAAATACTATACAAAACTGTGTTATCATTGAAAAAACCTTCTTCCCGCGACAAATACACAAAGTTGCAAAACTTGACTTTTAACCAGAACGCACAAAGTTGCAAACCGAAATTTGACTCCCCGCGAAAATGTAACAAAGTTGCAAAGGACAAAATTTTTGCAACAATGTTGGAAATGAAAATGGCCTGTTCGCGAGAAAAAAACTCGGTTTGCAACTTTGTTACATTTTCGCGGGGCGTCCAAATCCGGTGAAATCGGAATAGTCTGAAGATGATATTGGAAGATTTTGGCGTTCAACAAAGTTGCTAACCGGAATCTGACTCCCCACGAAATCTCAACAAAGTTGCAAACCGGGTTTTCTTCTCGCGAACAGGCCATTTTCATTTCCAACATTGTTGCAAAAATTTTGACCCTTGCAACTTTGTTACATTTTCGCGGGGCGTCCAAATCCGGTGAAATCGGAATAGTCTGAAGATGATATTGGAAGATTTTGGCGTTCAACAAAGTTGCTAACCGGAATCTGACTCCCCACGAAATCTCAACAAAGTTGCAAACCGGGTTTTTTCTTGCGAACTGGCGATTTTCATTTCTAACATTGTTGCAAAAATTTTGACCCTTGCAACTTTGTTACATTTTCGCGGGGCGTCCAAATCCGGTGAAATCGGAATAGTCTGAAGATGATATTGGAAGATTTTGGGGTTCAACAAAGTTGCTAACCGGAATCTGACTCCCCACGGAATCTCAACAAAGTTGCAAACCGGGTTTTCTTCTCGCGAACTGGCCATTTTCATTTCCAACATTGTTGCAAAAATTTTGACCCTTGCAACTTTGTTACATTTTCGCGGGGCGTCCAAATTCGGTGAAATCGGAATAGTCTGAAGATGATATTGGAAGATTTTGGCGTTCAACAAAGTTGCTAACCGGAATCTGACTCCCCACGGAATCTCAACAAAGTTGCAAACCGGGTTTTCTTCTCGCGAACTGGCCATTTTCATTTCCAACATTGTTGCAAAAATTTTGACCCTTGCAACTTTGTTACATTTTCGCGGGGCGTCCAAATAACTTACCTAAATACTTACTATATTTTGCGTGATCGTAAGGCGATTGGTTCTTAAGACTAGTGCAATGTAGAAGTAGTGTGACGTGATGTGTTGAAGTCAATAAAGTTTGAAAGTAGGGAATGGCATGTTTAAAACAGTGCGTTAATGTAAAGATTTTTAAAAACAGCTCAGTGTGGAAGGATCATTTTAGGTGTTCTTTTTATCATGTCTTTTATATATGACTTGGAATCGGAAGGAGCAAGTAGTGGAAGGAAGGCTCGTTAAATAATAATAGTCTTTTATCACTTAACTGCATTTTATTGAAATAAGTGAAATACGATACAATCAAATCTTACAAATGCGTTCGTAATATAGTAGATGCATGTGGTATGTACTTCATAATTCAGGTAGATCCGAAATGTAGCAAGTGATCCCTTTTAACGCCTTTTATTCCCCCAAACCCATGTTTCGGGCCAGATTGTGTCGGTATACAGCGCGCGGCATCACTCGTGTCTACCCCTGTAACATTTTTTCGACATCGATTTTACGCATTAAAGTAAAGAAGAATGTAAACTATTGTAAATAAAAAAGGAGGGGAAGTTGTACCGTAGAATTGGAACTCCCCGCTTGTTTCGCAAATTTCATCATTTTCCACAACGTTTTTCATCCGTTTAGCTCCTTGCATTCTGTGTTCCTGATCCCGAAGCAAAAAGTATCAAGCGTTCACAATCAAAGTTGGTGGCCCAATAATTGAACGATCTCCTCTTCTTTCTGTGTTTCTGTTAACTCAAGCGTATTTCCTGATCCGAAAAATTTCGGCGTTTTAGTTTACAGTTGAGAATACCTATGACAGACTCGAAAGAGCTTGTGGCATTTCCAGATTGAATCCGTAAGATTTTTGATCCATCATTTCAGATACGAACCTTCCGGGTTTATACAAATGGCAGTTCCTGATAGAAACTGATAAATTTTGGACCTGAAAAATCCTGTTTCATCCATCGATCTAGATATCCTCATTGAATCAGATTCATTTTTGAACTGCCAAAAATCACTGCTTCAAAATCCAGGTAGTACCACATTGAACCAGATAGATCCAGTTCAAAATTCAATGCGCTTCTAACTGGCAGTTCCAGCAGGGTGGTACATCAGCATAGAAATGTATTGACAGCGACAAAATTAATCAAACCATTATGAAACTATTGTGATGAAAATGGCTACATTATTAAAGAAATGAATTGTAAAACTACAGCTGCTTTACAACCGATATCAATATGTAATAAAAAATATAAATGCGGGGACTCGTCAATTTCGCTATCATTCGTGTATAGAGATATGGTCGCAAGGGGAATTAGCTTTCAGATGCGACCGCGTCTGTTGATATGTTCCAGGTCTAAGCGAGCATATTTATTATTTCAGTCACCGCCAAAAACCCACATCCGGTCCACACTACCAAAGCTCTGCAGGTTTCACTCGCTGGATACAGTGTCAGAAGCTGTAATCGGTAATTCGTGCCACCTAACTCTGCACAGGGAACACCTAAGTCCAGTTACATTATATTCATCCTCACTCTGTCCACCATGCCAAGATTTAAGTAGAAGAGCTCCGTACGTGAGCGACACCGCGGGATTCGTTTCCAAGTTTCATTTCCTGCTGGCTGCTCGCGACGTCGCTTGAATCTTGACGGATGTTGCGCGGGACGTCGTCACGAGCGTAAATATCTTAACGATAGACGGGAACAGAGAGGAGAATGGTGGTTGCCAGCCGCCCGAAAGCTGGCGAGCAGGGATTGGCGTTTCGCGAAGGAACAGTAGAGCGGTATTGTCCCGTAAATCGAAACGTCGTTCGAGGAACACTCGCCAGCCTCCCCCTCCCGTTCCGCGAAAGTATATATTCTTATGCTATTTAACGGCGTGTTTCTCATTAGCGCTGGAATCGCGCGGTAATCAGTTACTCCGGCTGACAGCCCGTAATAACTGAACTAGTCGCGAGGATTGTACCGTACTGCACGCGCTCAGACTCCTCGATCCTCTGTTCCACACCCCTGCCGCGGAGTACAAACGCGCCACTGGACGGCTCTTCTTTCTTCCACCTTCCTTCTCCCTCCTTTCCTTGTTTTTTTTTTTTATTATTAAAATGCCTGCCCGCCCAGCTCCGCGCAATCCACCGCCGTGAAATTCGATATTCGATAGCCGGCTTTCCAGTTGTCCGCCAGCGAGCGGTGTTCTCAATGAAGGTTTGCGCTCTTCATTGTCACGCGTCACTGGGAAAATGCCGCGCGTGAACGTACCACGTAACAGTTGTAAAAACACGAAATTCTACCACACACTGCACATTCGACGTCGCGGTTGCTGGTTCCACGGAGACCAAGGTGCTACAGGTGTGGAGTTCGAGGCAGTTGCCACGAGATGCCACCAACCAGTGTGTAATAATTTTGGAATATTGACATTGGCCAGCCTTGCGCCATCCGCTGCCGCATTTCCTTAACAGTAAAAATGGGTCGTCAGCTTAAAAATCCTCTGGCACTTGCAGCCAACAGCAAGAAATTGCAACCGCGCCGTTTCGGTGTCGAGAGCAATTTCGGTCGGAAAGTTTTCTCCTATCTTCGTGAATGCAGCCGATAAATCCGCGCGGACGTATGAAAAGTTTGGAAGGCCGGCTCATTAATCTCGCCGTACCGGTTGCAATCGCGAAATTCAATTTCTAAAATTGAACAGCAACGGCTTACAGCATCGAGGAAACGTCGGCCGGTTGCCGGGCCGGGGCGTTGAAGTTTCGCCGCCGGTAAGATTGGAAGCCTGCGCTAGACGGGATCGGGGACGATGGGTGGTTTGACAGAGACGCAGTCGTGTCGATTTTCTAAAAACTTGTGATTTTTATTAATTAATAAACGTGTTTTTGTATTGTGTGTCCGTGTATTTTGTATTTTACAAGAGGCCGCGAAACCATCCACAGATGTGTGTCGGGTCCCGGATAAGAAGTTCGAGATTAAATCAAATAACAAAATTAACTAAACGCGAGAGAGATCGTGGTGATCCGCCCCGCGTGTGTTCGCTCAACCGAGGAGGTTCGCTCCAGGTTCCAGCGCCACTGGATGCAGAGCCTCGCGTCACCCACCCCCACGCAATTTCCCAGAACGTTCCTCGAAACTGGATAAAACAAAAAATAAAACGCCACTGGAGTCGCCGGACCTCGATCCACTTTTCGCGGGAGAGAGAGAACAGAAAGAAGAGCCGTCGAGAGGAAGAGGCATCGACGTCGCGACTCACAGTGGCCCCCTAACTCGGCGAAACATACGTACGTTCTCGGTGTGTACAGATCGAACAACAGTAACAGTATTTTCTTAAAGGCAAGAAAAGAACAACGTTAAAATTAATAATACTATCGATTAACCGTTAGATTGATTGAGACCCTTTCGTGGACCGTATCCCCCCCCCCCCCCTTAGCGCGGCGCTTCTGTTCCGAGCGGCAATATTGAAAAGCGACCGACCAGTCGCCGCAATTATCGAAAGCAGCGGGCAGAACGGCCGATCGTCGTGATCGTACAAAAATAAATCCCCCGCGCTCTGCATCCAGTGGTGCCGGGCCTTGAATACCGTCGCGCTCGCGCGCGCAGCCGCCCGTGGGACGCGCGAAAAGTCCCATCGCCGCTTTAATAGTAAATACATAACCATTTATATCACACAAACTTTTAACAATATACAAAATGTACCCTATGTACAAGATTAAATTACACGATCCATCAGCGCGACTCTGTCCCGTCCGATCGGTTCTCTCCACAATGTGTGTCCGGTCCGTATCGCGGCTGTTCTCGCGTGCGCACGCGCGAACAACACGCGCCAAGATCGAAAGGGCGTCCCGCCGTCCGGCGAGCGCGCCAAGTCGAAGGAACCACGAGGAATCGCTGGTAGGCTCTGCCCTTCTCGATCTCCTCGCCAAAAGCACCGTAATCGGGGATCTGACTTTTCGCTATTCTCAGCGTCGATATTCGCTGGATTGCTCTCTCAATCTCGCCTGGGATCCTCGTGAGCGCGCGGCGGCGGTCTGAGAGACGAAAGTTCAGCTGGCAAGAGGAGCTCCCCACCTCAACGAACGTTTTCTACGAAACTGGGCTCGAAATCTGTGCGTCAATGAGTTTCGGTAATTACTGACGTGTCTGCCTCTAGTAAACTATCTACCAAGTAAGGAAAACGATTTGCGTGATCGGAGATAAATCCTCTCGCAGAACCTCTGCTTTTAGTTTCGGTGTTGACGATTACGTTCTCATAAAATTCATCATGCAAGGTTGTTAGTGTTTATCAAATACTACGCTTAAGCCCAATTTCATTAGAAAAAAAGCCACTCGTCCAGATAGTGACCTCCCCTTTCAAGAACGAGGTGGGTAAACGAGTAACGATCAGTTGCACAGCACGGAAACTGTCACTTGGTTCGCTTTACGACACCGACCGTTTTATCGATCCGCTCGCAGAACGTGCTGCGCATAGTTCTCTGTTCTATCGACTTCATTTAGAAAGTCTCCGACGATATCGAATCTTGGAGCTCTGCAGAGGGAACTCGAATATCTTATGCTAGCACATTTACCAGCCAGGAACGGAGTACAAAAATGGGAGAAAGTGCGACGTGGATTCCTTTACTCTTCCAGGGTGTAAGCGCGTAGAAGAGCGCGGACAAGCGAATCGACAAGAGAAGCGACGCCGCGAAGCGAACCAAGAGAGCAATCGCCGCGTGATTTACACCCAGAACATGTGTCTTTAGTTTCGCATTGAGCTTCGAACGTGCTTGGACCCGCGTCGTTCTTCAGTTCCCCTCGCGATCGTCGACCCAGTCGTCTTCCGGGACAATCCGTGTTCGACGGAACCAGGAAACCAGACGGCGAGGGGTCCGTCGCCGAGACGACGTCGGGTTTAAGCGATACCTAGATACATCGTAACGTGTTCACGATTATACATTTACGTAAATGTTTATTGCGGATGTCGAAACCCTGCCACTTAGAAAAAGTATCTTACACGCGCCATCGTATGCCGGTTAAGACGCCGCAAGCGTCCTGGCGCGTTTCTCGCCGCTCGACAGTTTCCCCCGAGTTCTCGAGCGACTCGGTTACCGTATCTCTCGATTCTTTCCGCCGATCGGGCCAGCCACGAGACCGGACGGCCGCGTGCCACCTTTCGCCGCACCTCTGAACGAACAATTTCAGCCACAGGCTTGACGATCGTCGTCCGACGAACTGGCAAAAGATGGCGCTTCGGAGTCCTGCTCGCGTGTACATTCTGAAGGATCGCTAGCACATCGATCACGCTCTGGCGGTGCGTACATGGCGTATCGCTGCGCTCGCAGTCGTCACACGACGGCGGAGGCTGTGATCTTTCGCCCCTGGGCAAGACGGAAACGGAAGTGACCACCGCGAGCGCAACCATTCCACTCGCTCTTGTTACAATGTGCTCGCTGGATCATGCAACGCCGAAAGGGATGAAGAAGAGACAGGGACGACACTGGGCGGTTAACAAGGATGATTCGAATGATAATTTCGCTCGTTCCCGAGGTAGACTCGATTAACGATCGCGGGGACAAGGAACGCTTGATGAGTTTACGGCGCGCTTTCCCGGTTGACGAGTCGAAAGGGGCTGGTAATTTTCAAAGAAAAATAATTTTCTAAGGGCCAGGACCTGGCGGGCGAACGCTTTCAATCGCCAAATCATCCGCACCCGGTCGACGCAATTTTCCTCTTCTGTGCCCCATACGTGACAAGTTTCTTCAGGCTTCGTACCGGCTGCCCGCGCCAGGTCCAAGCGATCTCGCGAATCATTGCGACCTTAATGCGACCGGAACGAATGTGCGTCACGGGTGTACTCGAAACCTCCACGGGAGCTGGATTCTTCTGAGCAGAAAACTGTCTCCTTCGAAACAATTATTCTGAATAGAATTCTCCGCATTCTACATTTCATAGTGACAGTTACGAAAGCATAGAATCAGCGCAACAAAATAGTGATTGGGAGCTGAAAGTTATCAAAGATCCTCAAGATCCTAAAAATCTCGGCCAGACACTCGAGTACACGCTTGTAAATCAAAGCGACCAACGATTCGTTCCGTTCATTCTTAGCAGCGTCTATTAGGGTTGCGTTTCATCGTCCGCTCGATCGTAACAGGCTCCCGGTATCGATTGTAGATTCGCCAGAGGAAACGCGAACGCCGTGAAACACGAGCGAAAGTGATTGCCGGGTGTCTACCTAACAGGATTACCGGATCGATTGAGCGGGTATACGAGCGTCAAAGAATCGGGGCGAAGCCGAAGAAAACTGCCGTTTACCGCTGGCGGCGACGATCAATTTGCACGCGGCCCCGTGCCTCGAGGCACCGTGTCGATTATCCTCGATCTTTTCCGTGATTGAGCAAAGATTATTGATTAAGGGAGACCAGTAAAGACGCGTGCGCGTGCGGCGCTCGCACGTTTCTCGCGGGCAATTAAACGGGGGGGGCGGGGGGTGCGCTCTCTCTCTCTCTCTCTCCCTCGAGTCCCTCCCGAGTTCCTTTCCGATCGTTCTCTAGGAGGTCTCAGAGGCGATCGACGGGTCGCGTACGCGCGAATTCGCACCTGGTGCGAAGCCAGGCGACACGCTCGCGCGTCTGAGCAAAGACGAGACGAATCCCCTTGCGAGGGGAGAAGATCAGCAACGCTTTTGCTGCTTGCGGAGTTCATTCGTCGCGGGTTAACGAAACTCGTCCACCATTCCCCAGACTCGGTTCCCCTTGTCCACGCCAGGATCCTCCCTCGCATGCACGCACAGTGTCTCTGTCGCAGGCAGAACGGCGGGGGTCTACCTGGTCGATTCGCGACGGGAGGATAGGCTCGAGCTATCGGGTCGCGGGTCCAGGTTTCAGCCACAGATTTCGACGAGGTAACGGGGGAGGCCTTCTCTCCAGCTCGTTCTCCGCTTGTCCTAGCTGCTCGCGAGCGTAGGCGCCGACGGTGAAGAGGGCCGAAGGTGCTCTCCCCGCCTGCCCGAGCCACGGCGAGGATTCGGGTTCAGCCGATGAGCGACGGGCCTGCCTGGTGCTCGAACGGTGGCGGCTCAGTCGCAGGTGTCCGGTGCCCACGGAGACCAGTCCTGGTAGGTGGACGCCTGCAGGTGAGTTTGCTGTACCGCCAGTCCCGGAGGCACGAGGCCCATCTGATGATGATGGTGATGGTGGTGGTGGTGGTGATGGTGGTACTGCTGATTACCCGGCGGTGGCGGCGAATAGGGCTCCCCTCCGACGGCCACGTCCACTACGTCGACCTGGGCTGGCACGACGACGGCGGGCGTCGGCTGCGGAGAGGCTTGCACCTTCTTCGGGCGACCGACCGGGTTGCCGCCTCATTCGCGACTCCTTCGAGGCCGACCGACCTTACCTTTTCTTACCGGGGCACCACCGTTACCAGCCGCTGCAGCCGCGGCCGCGGCCGCGACGCTCGACGACTTCACGATTTTATGCCAATCCGTCTCGCAGACCGGTGACCCCGAAAGCAGGTAGTACCTGGTGAATAAACGATCTCGGTTAGACCTATACTCCTACTATTTTAATTATCGTCAACTCTTTCACCGAGGATTTATTGTAAGTAGGGAATTCAATCCCGGGATCCCGGCTGCTTTTTTTTTTATTCTAAAACTCCCGGGATTTGATATATCAAATTATTATTATTATTATTAATTGATTGGAGAACCCTTTAGAATACAAAAAATTAAACAGGTTAAGTACAGAACGTATAGCAAAATAACGTACGAGAAATGAAAAAGTGAAAAAATAAATAAATAAAATAACGAAATAACGAAAAACATAAACTTATCCCGAGAATTTCGCGAATTTTTAAAAACGTAAATTGCTTTATGAACAACTGAAAAATATAAAAATCAGTCGGGATCCCCGGATTAGATCCCGGGATTGAATTCCCTAATTGTAAGTTACATAGGCACGCAGCAACAGGGATACGGGTGGATAGTTGCGTACAGATGAATTGAATAAATCGTTTACTATGTTGCAAGGCTGTTTTTGTAAATATTCTGCCGGTTCCATCACTCTTCCTACGAGAACGAAATTTCTCGACTGTACTTTTGAGCAAGGTCTCATAATCAACGTGTAACAGGGTTTCCGTCAATACACGATACGCGGGCATTCACGAAATCGATGCTCATAAACAAGTTCGCTTCATTACAGTCCGGAATAATTGTTTCCCTCCTCCTTTATTACAAAATCCCCAATTGCAAGCCCCACGCCAATTAACCGACAGCTCCGCGCGCGACACGCCTCTTTTCCGACCCTTTAATTGCCGCGTTTCCTCTATCAACTCATATCTCTGCTCCCTTTTGCAGCGCGAAACCGAGCCCTTCCCCTGGGGACTCAACCGATTTCCCTTGTATTTATCGATTCCTCCGCTGGCGAACTCTTGGCTCTAATCAACCCTGATTTCGGGACATCTATCCCCTCGTAATGACAGTCGTCCGAGGCTTCGTCGATACCGAGTTATTGTTCTACGATGTCTGTTGCAGGCTATGCAGTCAATGACAGTGGATTCTGATAACAAAATTTTCAGTCGTTTTCATAATTTCAGTTGCAAGAAGAGTGATGGAAATAACCAACAAGATCTCATTGATCGGTCAAAACTCAAATGGCCACTCAAGATTGTTAATACTCTTCCACCTTCGTTAATTAGTGTTCGTATACTTTTAAATCGCACGTAAACATTATACCAAATAGATTATATACCATAAAAATTAGTAGATATAGTTGTAACTAAATGCGATAATTTCCTGAATTAATCGTACATTTGTACATCGTAAGTATGAATATTATAATGTACATATTTAACTCCCTTTTGATGTCTAAATAAACAAATTTTACTGTGGATCAGAGCTGACCCAGTTCCGCCACTGAAAAGTTAATACTCTCGTACGAACAAGCTAACTATTTACACGGCTCATTTTACATCCCCACACGCGAACTCACAAGTACCAGCTCTTGATCTCTCTAACAGAGAGCTAGACTGTATTACGTAAAAATGGAAGATGTATTTCACTGTCGAAGAAGCGATCTGGAGCAGCCAATTGAGTTTGGAGTAATTGCAGAAGCGCAGACCATCGACGTAATGCACTATCCCCTCGCTAGAAACTTTGTAGCTCTTTTCACACGCGACACTTCACTGACCGGTGATTGTCATCAGAGTCATTCTCACACACTTGCCGCGTGAAGATGAACGCAGACAACAATCTCGGCCACAAAGTTGTCTCTCATTCAGCCCTTTCGATATTGGTAATCTTACCTATCGCCAGGGACGAGTTCCCTGCCACATTTGCTGCATGTGAAGCATTTCTGGTGAAACACCGATCCGCCCGCCCTCATCACCAGCTCGCTGGCAGGTATCGCCATGCCGCAACCCGCGCAAGCACCGCTACCTCCGAATAACCTGAAACAAAAGCGAACAGCCTCGATTAATTAGCTGCGATGATTAACGCCAATGCGATCGAGTCCGCTTGCACGCGCACGTATCGGCTGACGCTACTTCGCAGTGGAGTACTATATATAGAAAGACTGATCGCGAACGCAAAGTATTCTTCTAGCGAGCAATTGACATTGAACAAAGAATTTTCACTTCGCCTTAGGAAACTAATCAGAAGATCAGTGGTAATTTAGGTGAACACGGAAGGTGCCATTTTCCTGTAGGAGGTTCTCTTAACGCTGGACGGTACCTAATATCGGATATTAGCTGTATCTGTGATTATTTGAAACGCTAGTGAGCCGTTCTTCCGCGCACACCATAGAGGGAATAGAAGAAAAAACAATTCCACTTGCGTGATCACAGTTAAGGAGAATCGTTTAATTTTATTCCTCTCTTCTTACTTGAGAAAAAGCTTAAGGGACTAGGAAAGGAGCGCGATATTTGGGATTTTTTTTAGAGAAGCCTTCAAATTATATTAATTCAAAACATTATATTTAGGCAACATTTTAAAAAAATTTAATTAAAAAATAACAGTACCTAAAACTTCAAACGCGTCTTTCTCAAAAATCAATTACCCGATTTAATTCAAACTTTGCATATATCTTCAGTAGATGTCCCATTCTCGCCGGCGCTAAAAGTAAGTCGGTTTTTGCAAAATTAGACTTTTGCGGCTTAAAAAACCAATGAATTTTTTGCCGATCGATGTCTGCTTTAGACGCTGACATTTCTTTTTTAATTTTCAGTATTCCTCATTTAATATAGTTCGGGCGTTAGCCACACTCATACAAATTACAGAAATTTTGAAATTTTCTATTTCAGACAACTACAACGGCTGATTTTATAATAACAATGTGCATATGATTTTTGTAAGGCTCTCTATTTGAAGCGCTATAACTACGGATATAACCACTATTTTGTGCACCATATAATGCACCAAAATTTCGTATCATTATTTGTCCGCCAAGGTAGGGTCAGTTCACTGTAACGGTTTGAAAAATTAAGCTATTTTTAAAGATTTTTTCTGCGTAGATACATTATATAATGCAATAAATCTTTTTGGTAAAAATAAAGGAATTTTTTTAATTTGTTTTGAAATTTTAAACGCGATTATCTCGAAACAACATTTTTTCAACTGGTGCAGGTGATTGTAAAAAAACTATTTGACCAATCAGTCTGAAATTTTTACACGTTATTCAGCACATCAGTGGTTATCGCTGGAACTAGGATTATTTCTACTGATAAAAAATTAACAAAATGGCGGAGTTTTGAAGTTTAAGTGTCGAAATGTGGTGAATTTTGCAATCATTTTGCCTTGTAAAAAGTATGAAATGGTTAATCAAAAAAGGTTTCCTTACTGCCGGCCATAGCCACTAATGTGCTGAATAACGTGTAAAAATTTCAGACTGATTGGCGAAATAGTTTTTTTACAATCACCTGCACCAGTTGAAAAAATGTTGTTTCGAGATAATCGCGTTTAAAACAAACCACTTAATTGTTTATTCTAAAAATACGGTCGATATCTGAATTATTTTATTTCAAATGGAAGGCGAAATCTTTACACAATCCACAAAAAAGGAATGTTTCTTTCAATCAATCTCAAGAAAGTTTGGACCAGAAACCATAAGAAATCTCAAGGATCTTTCTAATCAAAGAACTCACCTCCTTAAGAAAAAAAAAATAGTTAACTGACCGAACCAGTGCGCCGAAACCACTTAATCGTTTATTCTAAAAATACGGTCGATAACTGAATTATTTTAAATCGCGTTTAAAATTTCAAAACAAATTAAAAAAATTATTTTCATTTTTTTTGTATAACATAAGAGTAGCTTAATAAATACCAAAAAGATGTATTGCATTATATGATGTATCTACGGAGAAAAAAATCTTTAAAAATAGCTTAATTTTCAAACCGTCACAGTGGACTGACCCCTTAAGCGTCCGGCACTAAAGGAACTGCGCTAAAATCTAAAACATCCTCCCCAAAAAAAACGAACATGAAATTTGTCCCAAAATTCTTTTCCCACCCCCCGTTGGCCGTGGAAGCGGCAACGCCAACCGAGCGCGATGTCAAAGCCGCGAAGACGGTCGAGCGAGCTGTGGAATTAGAGGGACGCGCGTCGTTAGCCCGAATACACAAATACATCACGGGGGAGAAGGATGCGTGTACCCTCTTTTCGGTAGGGCCGTCGCCGCGGGAAATCCTGGCGGTCGGATGAAGCGAGAGAGCCGACCAATTACCGGGCAAGCAAGGGCCGGAGGATGACATTCTACGGGCGCGGTTTCAACGGCGCGGCGGTGCCAGGGCGATAGACACGAGGCGTTTCCAATTAAATCTTGCGCGCCGGGTCTCGTCGCGCAAACACTTTCTAACTAAATGAGGTTAGGCCGGGCAACACAGAGGGAAACACAGAACCCGTGCAGAGAACTCTGCATTCACCCGCGCAGCCGCCCCTTTCTTTTCGCCCTTATTACGCGCGGTCCCGTTGGCCTTCCACCTGCTTTAAACGAGACCGATTATAATAAGGGGCCCCGGCTATAATTGTCGCGGTGCAGCGTCTTCGCCCACGCGAACGCCGCGCGCCCGGCTCTGACACACGCCTGTCCTTATTCCACCTTTCCTAAACGCGCCCGTAGGTCGTTCTCTAGTCAGCGTGGTAGAAAAAAAAATAAAACGATGAACAGGGTGGGCCGGAAGGGCGAGGGGCGCGGAGATCCGCCGCGCTACGAGCTTCGCGGCTTTCAACCGCGGCACGCTGCTAGCATCGCGACGCGCTTTTGACCCTCCTGAAACAAGCAACCATCCTTTCAGCCTAAGCGTCGTTAGCCCGTGGATCGCGCGAGGCGCGTCACAACGGCTGGCGGGTTAATAAACAGCGCGTCCATTGTGCTCTCTTCGCAATTAATACGAGCGATGTAATCGATCGCGACGGGGCTCGGTTGCGACACGAGTATTCAGGGGCTAAGATCACTATGGTATTGTGTTTGGGGGGTGCAAGAAGTAGCGTGTGCGACAGAAAGTCTTTCCGTGAACCAGGAGACCGAGGAACTACATCCTCATCTGTACTTCTTTCTTTAAACTGCTAAGCTGAAGTCTCTAAATCTTGCCTCAAAGGGCAGTCACTTGTATTACTAAACACGGTACATCGAAGGAAAACAATTTCCTACGTTTTTCACTAATTCCACGGAATCGCTGTAAGAAGAGCGCGAGTTTACACTAATGGGTGAAGGAGAGCGATGACGGAAAGAAGGGATTAGCGGAACGGGAGACCATTTCGAAATTTCATCCCTCGAGAACGATTATTCGTCCTCCCGCCTTTGTCCGTCTTTCCACCGTTGCGAGACACGTCGCAAGCGTATTTTGCGAGGGACACCCGACACGCCTCGAATTCCAGAAAGGGGGCCAAAAAACGAAACAGCGAAGCCCGCCGTGGACCGGGGTCGCGGTTCGCGCGCTATCTCGAGATACCGAATAATCTTTAGGCTTTTGTAAAATGCTCCGTTGCAGAAGCTTTACAAGTCCCCTGTAATCTTGAAACGAGTGTCCCTCGGTTGACGCCCCTGCCGGTGGCAGGGAGCTCGCTGGCTGTGTGTCATTAAAATTCCACGCTTTACGATCATCGGCAGCCTTTTCTGAAATGGTTATTAATAGTCGCGCGGCCCCGGAGCAATTAAAATAATCAATGTAAATATTTGGGTTAAGTGCGTGCCCCGGCTTAACGCGATATATACCGAGGGAGGGAGAAGCTGGATGAAACGGGACGAGGGAGAATCGGGAAGACAAGTAGAGGGTGCGCGGGAACGAGCGAGTCGATAATGCTTGACGCTGTTCGATAGAGTCGATACGGAATAACCGTATGAGAGAGCTGTACCTATATTTGGAAGAACGTATTTCGCTCGTTTCCCATAAGAAATTAAAAATCATAGCGGAGTGCCGATAATCAAAGATGATTCGAAAGCAAAGAGGCCCAGGCGTGTCTCGTGTCCACCGCAATTTCCATTTGCCTTTCACCGTTCGATCGCGAAGCTGCGCTCCTTCCTCGTTAAATACCCGCGCCGAGCAACGATCTCCTCGGAATGTTCGATCCTCGCGGAACAACGTCTACCCGAAGCATTTACGTTTAACGTCGATATCGGGGCGGCCGGGTGGAGACTTTCCAGATTACCCGCGAATCTGACGCGCGGCCGGTGACTCAAAGACAGCTCTCGCCCGGAGCTTCCCGCCGGGATCACCGCCTCGCGCAGCCAGATATACCCGAGATTAGTTAAAACGTATTCCCCTCGGCTAAATTAATATCCATCCATTAGCATTATGCGCCGCGCCGCTATCTCGGGGGCAATTTCCTGGAATGTCCGCGTCAGGTGTTCGATTACGGGCCCCAGCCGATCTTAACATTTTAGCCTCCCTCCCTGCACCCTTGACATCGCGGATCTCCGACGCGGACGCATCAATACCGCGGGCTTATATCTTCGTTAATGGCGGCTAATGCTCGGCCGAGCGTTGTCAGCGGTTATACCCGTGCCTCGTAAAGTCCGCTGTTTATATCGCAATTAGCCGAGTAACGATACGTAGGTATGTCGGATCGACCGCGCCGTGTCGTTCCCTTCGATCCCGCCAGGGGGAGGGGGGGACCCTTTCGGCAGGATCTACACAGCACAGAGGGATCGACGAACTGCTCTCGTAATTGATTCGTACAACTTTCGGATGGGCACCGCTGCGGGCTTCGCTCGGTGATCTCGCGAAATCGTATACAATTATTCGATCTCGCTTCCTTTCTTCTAATTCTCCCTTTCATTGTCGATTTCGTTCGAGATACTTTCGGTGGGCATGGTTTTCAATTTCGTTTGGAGTGTAGGAAGGAAATGTTTACGCCGCGTGGTTTCGCGATTAATAAATTTAATAGAGAACTTTGGTTAATTGTCTATATTCTTGCAATCTTTATTCCGTCTGTGATACCATGTGCTATTTTTTAAATCCCTCGCGAACGCTACGTCGACACTGTGCGGTTACAGAGTAGGGGAGAGGTGCTATAAAAGGGACACTTTTGGTTCAGCGTCCATTTCTGACAATGTCATTATAGGTGTTTAAAAAACAAGTACATGTCAAGGAAGCATGTTTATTCCCCTAATAGAAAATAACAAAATCTTTGATTTTCAAATAAGTAGCAAATGTCCCATTTACGACTAGGTGGTTTTAAATGGGACAGTATAAGTCATAAAAGGGACACGTTAATAAAAATAAATTTATTAAGCATTACAATCATAATTGTAAATCTTAATGATTCAAAACAATGCAATCTATGAAAAAATTAACTCTTTGTAATATAAATCATCAATATTTTTGACTATCTTTATAGAGTGTGACTTATCGTTAATGCTTTAGCAGCTTTTTTAGTTATAAAGGAACATTTTTTCCGTGCTGATACGAGCTCTTTTCTTCGAGGGCATTTTTTACCTTGCAAGAAATAGATATTGAATAAAATAAAACACTCCTAGTTATACTGCTCGACACTATTTTTTGCAGAATATATGATTATGTATATATTAATTGAAAACTAAATGCCCGAGAAAAGGCATATACAATCTTCTTAAAAATCATGTAAGAAGTAAATAATACAGAGAATACACGAAATTTACATACAACTGTAGCAAATTTATAACTTAAAACGAGGGCTAATTTATTATCACACATTTTTTTAACGATAAAGTGTGTCGCTTTGAATAGTCACTTCACTAATTCCTAAATTTGAAACAAGACGCCATCAACTAATAAGTGAGAATTTAAAACAATGTCATCTATAACATTGACAGATGATACACTAATAACTTTATAGGTGGGACAGCCATGAAACGTTTGTCCCATTTAAGACTTGTTATGATGTCCCTTTCAAGACAATAAGTGAGTTTAATATAATAGAACCTCAAAACAAAGAAAACAATCAATTAAGCTTACTTATTAAGTATTTTCCTTTCAGTTGAATACAGGATGTTTTAATGATATAACAGTTTAACACTTTGTATATATTTTGTTCTCAGAAAACGACACAGAAAATCAACGAAAATTTTACTTTTATTGCCGAAAAACATCAACCGTGGATTACTACTCTGTTGCAAGTGAGACCGCAGTGAAGTTTACGTGAAATGACTGGGCACTAGTGTTGTTATAAACAGGAAAATAACTTGCATGTGCAATGCGTTTAGAATTTTGGCAATTCAATATGTCCCATTTAAAACCTGTCCCTTTTATAGCACCTCTCCCCTATGTAGGCAGCATTTACAACAGAAGCCAGTTTTTAAACAAGGATTATACAATCTCTCTTCTTTCCAGCGTCGATTTCTGTACACCGTCGGCCAATTACGTAGATCGAGCAACGAAACCGAGCAAAGGCGCCCCCACCCACCTCGTTTTTCCCTCGTTCCAGGCACGCGGTTCTATTCGCGTTATTTATGCCAGATAACAGGGAAGTGAAAATGAGAAAGCGCGCGAGGAGAAACTGAAACAAACTTCTTGCGTACAGAGCGTACGTACGCCCGTGTATCTCGAGAGTGGTTGTGCATTTAATTGCATCAGATACAGCGGAACGGCAGAGTTTGCATACGTGCGGAGATCGACTGCGATCGAGAAGCGTGAGCGAAGAAAAAGAAGACGAAGTCGGAGGCCGACGGAGGGAAAAGGACGGTTGCGCAGAAGGTAGAAGGAAATTTCTCCACGCTCGATTTTGTTCGTGCTTTCTCATTAATTTTCGCTGAAACACGAACGTTTGGAATGCCTGTAATTAATGGCTGCAAACGAGAGCCGTGCTTGACGTTTAATTCCCTTGCTCATTACCACTTGGTGACAAACTCTTCCTCACAATACACGTCAGCTGCGTTCATAACAGCTCGCAGCATTGATACCGCTAAAGCAATCGCATGAACCATGCTAATTACGCTGGTGACATTGTTTATACATTTTACAGGATTCTCACTTTCAGTACTAGCTCTCACTAAGCACACTTCCCACGCTATCTCTACACTATACCTGTGGTTGTAAGGAAAAACGACCCACGTCACAATTTCGTAAAATTTCAGTTCATGCATTAATTCAACTGTAGAATATTGGATGTTTGTTTTTATCAGAAAAAAATGCATGAAAACGAATTTTATACGTTGAAAGAATAATGCAATTTAACCGAAGTCCAATATTCAATTAATACGCATTTGGCAAAACAACGTGAGTCCACAAAATTTGGAGATTACGACGTATCTTTCCTTTGTGATCACTTTTTATTTTCTATTTTTATTTATCTGCATATATTATAACGTATTTTGGGTAAAATAAAATGAGCAAAATTATGATTCATATTTTTATTTTACAAAGAACAACGCAAAACATAGAAGGAAACGAAAGAGGACAAAAAAGAAAATAAAAGAAGGAAAAGTAATAATTTCTTTTCTTTTCTTCTTAACACCACTTTAATTGTTTTAGGTTCTATTCCTTCACTGGCGCTATGGTTTTCATCGGCCTCCAATAAATCTAAATCTGGATGAGCGTTTCGTATATTCTTTGTTGTCGATAAGTGAATATAAAATGACCTAACATAAGGATCGATAAGTCACAACATACTTAACAAATCCTTTTCCTTTCTTCGAATATAGTTAAAGGACCGTCCCACAGCAATTTTAATTTTTTACTAAGAAGTCCATTAAAGTCTTTTTCTCTTCTTAAATTAATTTTAAGGAACAGCCCATTCTCTTCTAAACATTCTTTATATAATATAATAACACATCCTTTAGTATACCTTAACCATCTTACATTTTGCCATATGAAAGAAAAACTACTTAATTGCGACACGTTCAAAAGTGTATGTAAATTATTACTATTTTCTTTATTATTATCTACGTTAATTATACGAATATTGAATATCATGCAAAGTGAAAGAAATGTACGTTTATATCGTAAGAAGAAAGCAAGAAAACATTGCTAATAAGAAGAATTGGTGTTTAGAACTTTCAACGACAATATCTCGAAAGTGAAAACATGTGACATGGGTCGTTTTTCCTTACAACCATAGATACACACCTACTATGTTCTTCCGACCAAAATCACAAACTATTCATTCCCATACTGCTCCTACGTCATTCTTGCGCTATCGCCGGACCACTCCCAAAATCATTCCTAAAGCACTCCTACACTGCTCCCACACTACATCATTTGTACATACGTCACGGTGCCTGGTTGAAACATGGGATGCGCGTAGCCACGAGACACGAAACCACAGACAGCTCAATGCTAGAGGAATCTGAATCTCTGAATCTATCCGAACGAGATGACCTTAGACTGGCACGTTAAATGCGCTTTTCGTTACATTTCACGTTCCCCTCGAACTTTCTTTTAACCATCGCCGTGTATCGTCGAAACGAACTTTTTCCCGGCCACCGAGCGAATTTTCTCCGGAATGTGAAAGGCCTCCCACATTTATATTCCGCGGTTCCGTGTGCGCCTTCACGCGCGCGCGCAAACCGTTCCGGCTTCGCGAGCACGTAGAGTACCTAGAGCGATATTGTCCACGGCCAAAGAAATCGATCAAAACAGCTATGACATTATTACCTATACTTGACTTCCCTGATACATTCAATGATAGATACATCCGCCTCTGTGGAGTTCGTTGCACTCGTCGAAGGAGCAGACTCTTTCACACCATAATTACTACAATCTCTCTGTCAGATTTCTCTCGTCGGTAATGATAGCAGCAGATTCCAGTAGTCGCCGTAAAACAACCCTGCACCCAGTGACATCTACCCTGAACGATAGCCTCGAACACACGAGCGGTTAAGACGCGAGGTAAACTCGCTCTCTATCCAGCGGAACGACACCGAACATTTTCCATCTCTCGTAGGACACGTGGAGCTCTACACCGCCAGTGTACGCCAGGATCGCGTCCGTTCGAGCGCAACGACTCGGACACAGATACCGCACCTGTATGCACCGCGGCAACCTGCATACCGTGATACTTTATCGGATACCGCACATATAGGACGGGCTACAGGGTGGTTTAGAAGTTATCGCTGCTTCGAGGCAGCCTGATGAATCCGGGCTCGCCGGACAGAGGAGTAATACCTGTTGATCCTTGTGGATAAAATTTCGCGACGTCGATGAATTAAAACATAAACGCGCGCGCACGCGTTTGTATATAGAGCGACTATCGCGTCGGTGGGGTATTAATTTGCAATCCGATCGAGCGGTGGATCGCCGTGGAGAAGCGATTACACGCGATAAAGTAGGTACCTCTGGATGGAACTTTCACGAAACTCTCCGCGCCGTTCTATTCCTCGCTTACGACGATCGCTGCTCGGAAACGTCGAATCCAACGCTACCAAGTATTTGCTTGCCGATAAAATATCCAGATCGCTTAACAGCGCACGTGTCCATCGGCTACTACAATTTTCCTTCGTTATCGTATGAACAGCGTGGATAAGTATTGTCTGCGGAGTGTCGGAAGCGATCGACTAATTCTTTTCGTTCCATCGGTTGCCGAGAAAGTTTCTGATAATAAATAACGCTAGGATATTGCGCCCGACGCTTTCGTAATCGCGCTGCAAGAACCAAGACGCAATACTTACTATCGTTTCACTCTGTTCTTTGCTTTTCTTTTATTTTAGGAGAACGGCTGCAGAGCTTCTGTCGGAAGGCAATCTTATTCGGTAAGAAAGTAGGCAACTTTTGCTTTCGGTCTTGTTATATTATATTATCGTGCCTCTTAATAGGTGCCGTAGCTTCTGCAATCATCGCAAACCCCATCGTAGCTTATTTATTTCCGCGCCACCCTAACGGCCACTTTCCCGCGAAGAATCATGGTAATGCACGGACAATTTTCCCTGCTTCCGTCGCGCGACAGCTTTTGTCGGGGAGCGCAGAGGCGGGAGAGCGTAGAGCTGCAGATAAAAATGCGAGACGGGGAACAGGTAACTAAAAGCGCCGGCAAAACAAACGGAGAAGCAAAGGTGAAATAAAAACGCGCGAATAACGCGAGAGGTGGAAGGAAGCGAGCGACTCGGCAAACGTAGGAGAAAATTGCCGGCAATTTCTGACAGACTTCGAAACGACGCGCACGCACACACGCGCGAGACGCTTGTGTACATCGGTATCGTATCGTCTACCCCGCGGATAGCTGGAAAGGTTGCCAGGACGGATCGGATTGGATTCGAGGTTTCTCGTTATTAATTTAATTACCGCTTGACAGTTCCATAATTAAATTGCTAATTTATCTGTCCGGGTTCTGGCCGATCGCGCGCGCCCGTCCATGATCGCTCGCGGAATGACGTTTCAATTCTTCCTTCGATTTTCTTCGTTCCATCTCTCTCTCCACCCCTTCGTATTTTCTCCCCTCTGGCGATCCGTCGTGTGCATTCTTTCTCGACCGTTCCACCGCGGGCGTTCGCTGGATTTTCTAGCGACTCGTTTGACTCGGGGACAGGTTGTTGCGGTGAAACCGAAACTCGCGGCGCGGGGAACGTGGCAATTGAAAAGCGATTAAGGGCGTGGCTTCGCCGATTCGATGATGATGCCTCGACTATTTGTATTGGACTGCAGTTTACGCTCCGCTAGACTGTTCTAGCGAAATAAAAGCTGAGTGCGCGGCAAGACGCCGGCGAAGCCCGTTAACGAAGACACGGGATTGATTAATGGAAAATACACGGGGCACGGAGAGATCCATCGTAGAGGGAGCTCGTATCAAGGTTAAACACGGGGATTCTATACGGGGCGAGCGTTTAATAATTTTAATGAGCAAAGTTCAGCGCGCGGCTTACTTAAGGAAGTAATTGGTGATTACCAGCCGGCGGGGTCGATCTTTAACGAGCAATCCGCGCTATTTCTAATTAGTTGATTTCCACTAATAATAACGCGAAACGCTTCTCCCTCCCTGCTTGTTGCCCCGGCTTCCGTCTCGCGCGCGCATTTCATTTCGCGTCTCAAAATCCTCCCTCGCACGCATACACACTGCGCCCGCGTCTTAATTATACGCGGGGTGTCAATCTTGCCCGCGGTTAACGAGAATTTGCGCCGACCTGGAACGGTTTGTCGCGGCCGTTTCGCTAATTAATACGGCCGATTTGCATACAATCGTGGCCTGCTACGGGAGAAACGAGGAAAAGGGGGGGGGGGGACTATTGGATGTTGGGAATAGACGATCGTTGATGATTCACATAATTGTCGCAAATAATTACGATCAATACTCTTCCAGATTTCGATTCTTCGCTTCGCGAGGACGGATTAACTAGAACTTTTACCACGTTCCAAAATCGAATTTCTGTGAATTGAAAGTGATGCCTGCGATTTAATAATCCTATAGACTCGTGTAATAGGTTCCCGAAGGCTCGCGCAGGCCCTCGGAATTATAAACTGTTGAAGCAGAGGGTGAACAAATTCTCGAAGAAGAATCTAGACGAGCGGGAACGAGTTGGCGGTGCATCGAAATTGGAAAGCCAGCGCTAATACGTGTTCCAATTTTTTCGGGGCTGCGTAATCCATTCCGTGCTGCCCGCCCTCGCCCCCTCGCCGACGTCCCTGAATTGGAGCGATTGTACGATCCGTAATAGCCGTAATTACGCCCATGCCGGGGCCCCATCTGCCACGCAAGACAATTAATAATCTAATCAGACGGGAGTGATTAACACGTTAGACACGGACAAATGCGGAGCGGAGGAACGGCCGAGATGAAAAGGCGCCGTGCCAGCGAGCCTCTGCGCCCCGTCTTTGAGACGGCTCCGTGGAGGACTGGGATCCATTTCCAAGGAAATCGCTTAGAGGGAGATTAAGTGGATCTCTGAAACGTGGAAAACATGGTCGTGTGGAAGATCTGCTAATTAACGGCGATTAATAAACGACGGGGAAAACGGGTGACCAGAATCTCGTTACACCTCTGCTCACCGAACTTGCTTTAAAACAATGACTGTCTCACGATCAGACACATGCCTACATAGGTACTTATTGTGTTATCATTCAAATCTTCCCTAACACACCGCAAACACACGCTCCATCCCTTCCCAACGACATCAACATTTTTCCACTGGCAAGTTATGGTAAGCGAGCGAGGCCGAACGTCCCCTATGAATTGGAATGAGGCGCGCTCGCCTGGCCCGGCGTTCCGGAGGTTAATTAGGAGCCGACAGAAATAGGAAAAAGCATAATAACGGGGGAATCGAGGGGCAAAAAGGAGACGGCGGACGAATGACGGCGGTCGGGGGAGGAGATTTTTGTGCGGCAGATCTGGCCGGCCGTGGCGCGTCTAATTTCTTCTACTCGTTCTAGCCGATCGCCGCGACCGACCGGCCTCTAATTAGTAATTAAGGAGCAATCGAAGATGGAGCGGATTCGGTCAAGCTGCACGCATCTCCGTTCGTTGCACAGCAAAGGACGCGCGGCCTGGGGTGCTGCTGGTGAACGTCCGCGACTGGCTCGATAAAGCCGGAGCAATTAAAAGTTGCCACGTCGATTCGTTTGAGAAAGGCCCCCTCGAACGGTGGGCGCACGCTCCACGAAGAGCCACCCACTTCGATTAGGATCCCCGCGATAACGGAAATGATAAATGCCAGGCCTTTCGGGGATGACGGCACCACGGAAATGAGACTCCAGTCTTACGTAACGAGTTACACTGGGGGTTAGATTATACACGTTTCGATCATTTTTTTTCCTGCGAACCGAGCCTCTGCTGTTCGAGTACCCAGGTGGGTTCGGAGTAGAGATTCCTTTGAAAGTGTCCAAACAGTTCTGCGAGTGGTCTTGCCGTTTGAATACCGAATTCTGTCTTTTATAAGAATACAGAATAGAACGTAATGAAGAATTTCCACCCGGTGCCCGGTTTGTCGCGTTTAAGGGCGCCCATAACGAGCATTATGTAAATAACGTTCGTGAAATATATTTCGAGCTAAACGCGATCTCGCCCGGCCTTATCCGTATTGTATCCGCGCGTATGTTACTATTACGGGCAATTTGAGCTTCCTATTATTACTGGCACGTTCGCCGGGTAATAATATGGCATTAAATCAAATTGCACGACCGGGACACACCGGTGCGTTTCGTGCAAAAAGTCCCTTTTCTAATTGAAATTTGATTGCATCTGGAGAGACAGAGAACGAGAGAGAAAGGGGGGGGAGGGTGGAGAGAGAGAGAGGGACGTATTTAATTAAGTGCCTCTGCAACGGGGCTCTCCCATCTCCGCGTGAAATTCCTCCATTGTGTTATTAAACGGCCTTTACGATTAAGGAACACACTTTTTCACGATTATCCTTTTGTATTGCGCCCCCCTCTCCTATCCCCATCGGGACGCATTTATTGCCGGTTATTACCGGAACCGAGCTCGGTTGATTAACATCGCGAAAAAAATTGCGTAACCGACGAGGCTTGCGTAACCTCGTTTCATCGAGCCTCCCCGCCTCCTTTCCCTCTCGTTTTCCAATGGGATATAAAAGAAACAGAGGGAGACAGACACTTTTAATCGATCGTTCTCCGTTTCCTTCAGGGGGGGCGGTAAACTTTGCGCGAATTCGAGCGGATCGATGAATATTTCATGCTCTCCTGTAGGCGAACAGATAGCGCGGGTGGGGAACATTGAATAGCGAATTATTGCGTTCCATAGCGGGGAAAATGAGTACCGACTTCAATAACGATCAACGGCGGAGGGGGTTGGACCTAGCTGCTAACCGGCCGGGGAGGGTTAGAACGTAATTCCAATTAGTCCGGTCCATCAGCAGCAAATATTCCGCGTGTTATGCGCGGGGCGCTTCCGAAATTGTAGAAGAGCATAAGCTAACCATTTTACAGCTTAAATCTAGAAGGATACTTAGGGGGAAGTTCTGCAGTACCTACCGGGCAGCGTACAGTACCGGCCAAAGCTAGATCTCGCTTCTAATGTTAGTTCACTGCACTATCGAGGGAGAAATAAATAAATACTATTGTCCTGAGCTAACGTATTCCGGTGACGTTATTTTTTCCTTAGTATTGTTAGAGATTTAAGACGTTTTTACGTGTTTGCTGGTTTTCCGTACGACAAAAGTTATTTTTCGTAGCTGGTTTCTTATTTTTCAGGTAATTAAATAATTTTTTCATATTACGTACATTATTTTTAGAATATTAGGTATATATAAATGCCACGGTTTTTGCAATTTGCTTTGTACATTACGCATCAAGCATAAAACTTTTTTACGTCCTTGTCGCGCAGTACCGGCCAATTTTTTTAAAATTTTTTCCTGTAATTAAAGTCTTTAAGTAGGTTTTCTGCTTTGTTTTTCTGCTGAAAAAAGGGAAAATGGACGCAGAACAATGTGAATGCGGCTTTGAAATTACTACTATAAAACAAAATTAGACTAAAGTAAACTTAAATGAACTTAAACTTTGATGAACAAGTCACTGAGTATATAATTTATAAAGAATCATTCAACGAAGATTTGGAGCAGTGCATCAAATGCAAGGGTTGGGCTCACGAGGACTGTACAGACCAAGAAAATACTGATCATTTTGCCTGTCATATTTGTAGACGTGCTTAAATAAATGTTCTATTGTATTTTTAAATGTTTTTACTGACATTATTAATTACTTAGACCTTAAAATCGACCAAATAAGTAGTTGGCCGGTACTGGACCACAATTCTTCGTTTGCTGCGAATTACAACTTTTTTATTCCAGTGAATTATTAACCCTCGGTTGTCACACTGGGTCAAATTGACCCTGCGTTTTTTTAAGCAAAAAAACCTTTTTATCGAAACTCTTATTGCTTCAAATTTTTTTTATGCATATTGACACTTTAAATGTCAACTTTCAACGCTGGGCATATATTCTACAATGTTCAAACATTATCTCAGAATTTTTTAGACTTAATTTAACAAATAGTTTTTAAATAACTGATTGAAAATTGACAGTGTCAAATTGACCCAGTGCGACAACGACTTTCGAAAAAGTAGGTGTGACAACCGAGGGTTAATCTTTATGATAAAATTTAAGAAGAACAATTTGTCCCCTTTTATTAAACACAATTTGCCTACATATTACTTTCTTGAAATTTAACTTTTACCAACAATAGCCGAAGTTACAGTACAGAAACTTGAGAGTGGTCGGTACTGCAGGAATCTCCCCTACAACAGTCCATCCAGGAACGCTACGCTCGTTCCGTTACGAAACAAATTGCAAAAGATACACGCGCGATAATGTGCCATTGTAAAAACTGGAATATTTTAAGCTTCCTCCGCTTTAATCGCTAATAATGAAGGCCAAGCTGATGCCAGAAAAACAGAACGGCAGCGTCGGCCGTTCGACCCGCGATCCCCACCGTCACCTGCCGGACGAAGGTTCGCGGATCCCGCGGAAAACAACGGAAGCATCGCCGACAATCGCGCGTATTCATTAACGCCGCCGCGTCCCGTAACGAGTACAGAAAATCGAGGCCCCGCGAGCAAATTGGACAAGTCCGCGGAAGGCGGCAGAGCCCTGGCCCGCGAGCTCGGATTTTTAATCGCGCAAAGTACTAACGAATCTATTTAGACGCCGCTGAAGAGGGCTGCCACGGCCGCGCCGAAACCCTCCGCCCTCCCCCCTTCCGCCCCTCCTCCTCGTCGTCGCTCGATACAGGGGATTCTTGGATAAACGGACAAACGAACCAAATAATTACGCTAATTAAAGCCGCCCAATTTGCGCTTTGGACAATTAAAGTGGCGAGGGTAAGGTGGTCTAACTCATTAACAGGGGGCCGTGTGTACGCGCGCACGTGTGCACCGCCGCGACCGGGGAATGCGTGTGTGAATGCGTTCATTTCGACGCGCCCGCGCGTTTCCATGTTTCCCTCTTATTCCCTCTTGTTAGCGCGGCTGAGGGTTGATCCGCCGGGCCGTCCCGAGGTAAGGGGGCGAACAGACAGGCCGGGGAGACGGATGGACGGACGGATAGAACGAGAAACCGGCGAGTGCCGAGGAGAAGATGACGCTGGGGCGCAAAGTTGCTTCGCGCGTCACTGCAACGAGATACAGGGGCGGACTTTTAGCCCTCCGTTGCGCGCGACGTTTCCTTCGCCGTTCGCGGTGTTTCCATTTTATCCAGCTACCTAAGTAGCTCACTTTCGTTTTCCGATCCAATGTGCCGGTAGCTTCGGTTCCCTCCAGAAACGCGTGGCGAGGGCACCGAGGGACCCTGAGCCTAAAATTCGATTTCGAATCGAGCAGTGGGGTCTCAGCGAGCCAATGGAATCGAAGCAAAGTTCGAGACAATATACGTTTCCGGTCGCTGGCAGGAAGGAGCGATAATTAAAGACGCGGCTGCTTCGACCTGCCCCTGATTCTCGCGTTTCAGATTACGCGGGCCGTTCACGAGAGCCCGCTGGCGAGCTAAATGGGTTAATTCTCGAGATAAAACGAAGGCGATTCCGGGGCCCGTCCGTCGAATTTCGCGTGTAACGCGATAGGGTTATATAAATTTTGATCGCCCGCCACCCAGGCCCGACAGCGCAATTTAGTTAATCTGCATATAATTGCCGCGATGTATAGCCGTTGGGAGGCTTTTGAATATAATCGAGCTACTTGCCACTTTGATGGTATCGCGTCGTTCCTTGCAAACGAACGCCCAAGGATATAGAAACATTAAACAGAAGCCGCGCTCGCGCGCTCGTTGTTCTCGTTAACGACGTCGGGGCGAAAAAAAAACATCGCAGCGGCGTTAACGCGCGCCGTGGGAAAGGGAGCGGGAGAAAAAACGGCGTCGAACATCGGTAATACGAAACGATCGGGACGGGGAGAAACAGACAGGGGGGGGGGTGGGGGAAGCGGCCTTTGTTTTGCACCGCGAATTACATACATACCTACATTCTCGAGCGACGGCGTTAATCCAATCGCGGCCGCGAATTTTTCCAGACGAGAATCATACTAATGAAGCGGACACACACTGGGTCGCGTATCGAATCGCGGGTAATTAAATAAAAGCTGCAGCAACGTGGAAAAAAAAAAACGCGAACGATGGAGGGGTCGCCGGAATGGAAGAAGGGGAGCGGCGCGGCGTAGCCTACGCGGAGAAAGAGGAGCGTACAACGAGGGAGAACCAATGAGGAAATTAAATACCGAGCGACTGCAATCGCGCTAATTTAACTACAGAAAATTACGCCGGCGATTCTGCGAATCGCGTTCGTTCCAATACCGCTAAACAAATACGGCAAATACTGCGGCAAGACGCAGCGTAGGCTAATTGCGCAACCGGAAGACGCCTTCGAGACACCGCGCTCGCCATCTCGAGATTTTTCAGTTTTCTCGGTAGAATAACGCTCGATATCGGATTCGGTTAAACCTCGAATGACCATTGTCAAATACACACTACTGAGAGCCTCCGAGGCACTTACAGAATTCGAATTTCAGGAAGGTCGAATTAGACGAACTCCACAAGACCTGAAAAACCCTCGACTAGGATTAGAAAGCGCCACGGCGCAACTAACCCTCCGTCTATGCCCATCCAACCCTTCGGCCCCTCTGCGACCGACGACGAAACGGCAAATTAAATTAAAATTGACTAGGTCTGGTAATGAACAGGCATTAGCCAGTGCGCGTTCTAGAAAATGAGCTCCGATTTAACAACAAATTACCTCGGCGGACTCTCCGCCCGTCCTACACCCCCCCCCCCCCTCTCCCGACCCCTGTTTTGTCGATCCACTGGGTTCGAGTCGACCCCCACCCCCTTGGACACCCACCCCCCCCCTTGCCCCTCACGGTTGCCCCGACAATTCGGACCTAATATGGCTAATCGATACAAAAAGCCCGAATTTCCAATAACTATTTAATTCAGTCAATCAAAATTCCTATTAGCTCCCGAACGCAATTTGGCCGGATATACCGAACATCGCGCTCATATTAGAAGTTGGCTGAGATATTGGATGGGGCCAGCGATGGCTACGAGTCGGTCGCGAGCTCGAATCAATCCCGTCGCCTGGGAAGCGACAAGCGTGAACGCCGATGCACCTCAACCGCGAAATCGGCGACCGCCGCGAAAAAATGAACGTCCCGAAGACTTCCCAGACCTGGGATCGCGTTCGAATAAACCGGAGTTAAATTTACGCGCGAACGTGATTGGATACTTGCAACTATCGTTAATCAAACTTCATCCTCCCCGTACTGATCGGGATACAAGCGATATTCCCAGTTCAAACTTTATCCCCGTTCAATCGTAACTTTGTTCGATCATGGCGCACACAAATTCGCCGTCCCCCTCCCTCCCGCCCAGGCATTAATATTTTCTCAATTTAGCAAATCGCGATTTTACAGCCGAGCCATAAAATCCAACGACCATAATATCGCTCGTAAAACAATTCGATCGAACCGCCTACCCTCGGATCTCGTTCGGACAGGGTCGACTTCCAGTGGACATTCAATATTTCCAGGGGAGGGGGGGAAAAAAGAAAACAACAACTACGCCCTCGACGTCCCTTCATCGATCATGCAGTTTCGTCGATTCGATTACTACGTCGCGAGTCGGTTGGACCGTTTCGAACGACGCTCGAGGCCATCGTCAGGCAATTCTGATTGGTCTGATCTTCGACTCATTTTAATGTAATTAACGTTTTGATTGCATGCTTTGTTTCCTCGTCTAACCTTCCTCTCCGTCGTTCGTCTACCCCCTCCCCCTAACCCCTGCCGCCCCCCCCTCCACCCACCCGCCGCAGCTGAATCCACCCCCGTAACAAGGGGACCGTGCAGTAGGAGGATCGATCAGTCGTGACTGGCATTCCCTCCATGTGCGTCGCTCGCACACACGCGCGCGCGCGCGCGCGCAAGCTCAACACAATTTCACTTTCCCGTAGTTGTCACTTTGCACTTTCGAACACGGGCTACAGTTCGTCCGTGAATGGCGTATCTTTTTCGCTGGTTGAAACTTCCCTTCCCGTCGGTATTAGAATATCAATGGGAAATCCGTTTGAAATTGTTAAGCAATGCGTACCTAGTGTTGTGTAAGATACCTGCTGAAATTTGATTGGATTTCAATGCAGTCTTTTAATCAGAGCTATTAGTTGCACATAGAGGTTAAGCTGAATCAGGCGAAGTTTCGGCCGAGCAGTTTCGTAATATCCCGTGTGGCTTTTCAGAAAATGTGGGTGAACGCGAATTCCTTGCGATATCGCGTGCACGCTGTCCATACATCACGGCGCCAGCCAGAAAGTGAAAGAAATAAAAGGGAAAGAGTAGCCGACGCTTTGAATACACGGTGCGAAAAATGTATCGCGCGATCTACAACACGTGCAATCGCGAAATTAATCGGCTTGCCGGCCGAACGACTGAATATCTCCGCAACGATTACAGTCTTTCAGCGTTACGTAACGCAGCCCGCCGAGGTGCGATCTCCGTGCTACACCGTTCACTCGCCGCGCACTGTCAATGTTCTTCGATGAAACTACGCCCTATTACCGCGGGAAATACGCCGCTATCTTACCCGCCTGACGAAGAATCACTGCGCCCCGTCGTCGCAATTAAAAGCGAGTTCATTAAACCGCGGTGGGCCGCGTTAAAAATCGCGCCAGACAAATCCGGCCGGCGGAACGCCACCGCAAATATTTGTAAACGAATAACGTCCCATAGTTCGTGGCGGGCCGCGTAAACTCGTTAAATGATTCGCAACGACGCTCAAAGCGCTCGTTCGATGCTGCTAACGGCCCAACAAAACCGAAACACGCTGCAATTAATACGCGTCTTCGTCAATTCCCTACGATGTGTGCGCATCGAACCACCCCCACGCAACCGTGCTTGTCGTTTTAATGAAATTGTGGCGGCATTATCAATCGACAGAAATCAGATCTTCCGATCTCATGTTTGACCTTTTCTGTCGAAGGTAGAATGTATCAGCTCCTTAACGAATATAATCTTCTGCTATCGGATTCTAACAAGGAAAGTTTGGCGACTCGAAAATTCAGAAATTTAAACAACTTGATGTGCGAGTAGAGTAGTTCATCCGCAACACAAACATATTCATTGATGCTGCTATAGTGAGGTTTTAGTGGGTGAAATCAAAATCGCCCCTTGAGGAGAATGCAGAATTTTCTTTTTCGTGAAACATCTCAAGAACCGCGAGAGATAACGAAAAGAAGTTGAAACGAAAGTTGTATCTTTTTTATATCCAGAAAAGTGTGTAAATAATAATTATTAAAAAGTTCATACTTTTCAAGTTACCCCTGTTACCAATCTCAAATTCGATAATTATTTTTACGCAGTTTAGAAAATATGAAAAAAGGTGTAACTTTTGGTTAAACTTCTTTTCGATATCTCTCACGGTTCTCGAGATATTCCACGAAAAGGAAATTCTGAATTTTCTTCAAGGTCTGATTTCACCCCCTAAAACCGCAATACGGCACGAATAAAAAATAGGTTTGTGTCACGGATGAGCTACTCTACTTGCACACAAAGTTGCATAATTTTCTGTGATTTTCGAATTGCATAACTTCCGTCGAATTTTAAAGCTGGAATACAAGGCTAACGAATTTACTCGCTTTCGTAGCACTAGTCAGGGGTTGAGACGATAAACAATTTTTTCCCCACGGATTACATTTACCACGCGTATCAATTCCAATCAGAAGGGGCCGTCGAAGAGAAAAACCTCTACACACCAGGCATGGAAGCTCGTAAATTCGTGTAGCCGTGACGCGGAGCTGGCAAAAGGGCTGACGCGTTTTTCGGAACTCGACACGGACCGTGTATATTTTCGACGCTTAACGGCGATAACAGATTTCCCGCGTACCACTAGATTCAACCTCTCAGCGACGGTGGGACGCGACGCACGCTATTTTTCAATAGAAATTGAAGGCGCTGCAGCATCAGGGTCGACGCGCGCACGATATTACGGTAAACGCACGCTTGTCCTCGTCCACTAACCCTTAAACCCTCTGCGTCAAACCCCCGCTAAATAGACATATCGATGTATCGATGCACATTGCTGAAGGGGAAATAACACTGTACAGGTTAATTCGTAAAGGTATTTTCGATTTAATGATTACAGAAGCCAGGGCCCTTTCTGGCGAAGAAGCACTTTCACAGATTCGATTTTCATTTATTTATTTATTTTATTTTATTTGTTTCACTTGTACTACGGCTGGGACTATTCGAATAATTTAATATTCGAATATTTTACAAGTATTCGAATGCTACGAATAAACTTCGAATATTTGAGTATTCGAATACTGCTATATTCGAATATTTGAGTATTATGGAATATTGCTATATTCGAATATTTGAGTATTATGGAATATTGCTATATTCGAATATTTGAGTATTATGGAATATTGCTATATTCGAATATTTGAGTATTATGGAATATTGCTATATTCGAATATTTGAGTATTATGGAATATTGCTATATTCGAATATTTGAGTATTATGGAATATTGCTATATTCGAATATTTGAGTATTCGAATACTGCTATATGAAGTGGGTCGAAATTAGCTTACAAGATTTCACCCAGACAAATGAACCTAAAGAACTTGATTTATAATTCACGCCATACTAATCGAATACAGCAGTATTCAAATACTTAAATATTCGAATTATATTCGTCAAATAATTAATAATAGTATGGTGTGAAGTGGGTCAAAATTAGGTTACAAGATTACACCCTGATAAATGAACCTAAAGAACTTGATTTATAATTCACACCATACTAATCGAATACATCAGTATTCGAATACTTAAATATTCGAATAGTATTCGAATACTTGGATATTCGAATTATATTCGTCAAATAATTAAGCAACTGAAGTATTCGAATATCGAATACCGGAAAATTTGACAAATAGGCCCATAGGCCCATAAGCCCATTATTTATATCTTTACTCCCGGACATACCGATCACAGAGCTGGTACTTTAATGAAACTGGAACTCTCCTCGCAGCGGTTTACGATTCCGCATAGTTATCTTCGAAGGCTACGCGTGTAATGAAATGGCCGCGAAAGGGTAATTTTATTGGGGACTGTAAGTGGCGGCGGATAAAATGTATCTTTTCGTTCATCTCGATCGCGAGTGGCGTCAATTCCCAACGACCGCAAACGGGACAACATCATCGAACGAAACGAGCGGGCGCGTTTCACTTATCTCCTCCTCCGTTTCCGCGATCCACTTATTTCTTTAAGTGAAACGGTTCCGGGGGGGGGGGGGGGGTGGGCGAGAAACACGCGGAGCCACGGATATCGATCTGTTCTATTAAGTGAATTTTCTCATGAACCCCGGCCCCTCCCGCGCCGTCGCCCTCCCCTCACGAAGTCCATCTTAAAAGCAATCGAAGAACCGTGTAGCTTTCTCCGGGATTTGATGGGATGTCGCGGAAAGGGCCAAAGGACAGGCGGGACAAGGGACCGCAGTCAATAAAATCTGCCAGACGCAATTTGACGGTACCGGGGACACCGCCGTTCAAACTGTTTTTCGCACCTACACAACTCGCAGAATAAAGAGACGCTAAAAGAGCCTCTCGGTATCTCCCGTCTTATACACCGCCTCGAAATCTCTGACTACGGATACTGCCCCCCACCCACCCCCCCCCTCCCCAACCCCCGATATTACCTGCTGATCAAAATCGATCGCCAGCGATCCAGAGGGGCGGCGCGCCGGGGCGGAGAGCATCGTTCAAACCCAACAGCGAAATCCCCTTACAACGTTCATCCCCATTCACGTAAACCGTCCTCGAAAGAAAACCCTCGATATCTAAGCCGCGAGCAAACCTCGCCGCGGAGAGTCGAGGGACAGGTCCCGGGTTCGAATTGCGGCGGTCGAGAAATCCCTACGCGGAGACCCCGCAGAGCGAGCACGTCACCGATGCTCCGGTGCTCGACATCCCGAATAAACGTCCCTTTTTGTACGCGCCGCTATCGACGCCGAATACGCTGAGTTTCATTAGCACCGCCCGAGCACGACTGTATCCACGCGTCAAGGATAATCCATCTATGACGTTCCTTTCGCGTAGTAATTCATCATGAATGAATCAAGCCTGGCATTGAAAGGCAGCCGTGCGTCGCGAGGGCGATTCAGATGGAAAGGTCGAGGCGGCCGGGTCCTCGAACCTATAAATTCAGCCGCGTAAGAACTGAAATCCCAGGATACCGGCATAGAGGATTGCGCGCGCGAAGAGATGGCCAAGGATGGAGGGGTGCCGAGGAGGGCGGGATGGTGGGACGGGCGTGGGTAGAGGTAGCAACAAAAGTTTCTAAACGGTACGGTAATAACAATAATAACTTTTGTAACTCCGCGGACGCACGGAACGGTGGAGAAGCCCCCTCTTCTTTCTCCCCCACCTCTCTCTCTCTCCCTCTCGGGTAGCCCGTGCAGCCGCGAACGAACAGGTCAGGGCTCGAGGAGCGGCAGGGCTCACCGACGCGTAAATTGAACGTCCAACTTGTATTTATATGATAATAAGCGCGTTTAAATATACCCGGTGTACCTAAACTTGCTACTTAAATATCGAACGATTACCAGGGACTATGACTTTCTTCCGAGCAGAGGGGGGGAGGGGGGGCCAGGTTTCCTTTACTTTATCCCCGCGGATGGCTGTACCTACGCGTACGCGCGCAACGTACACGTAATAACATCCACTGGCCTCATATTTACATATTTACAGAGCCCACGAGTTCGCGTAAGTTTCAGTTAAACCTGCCTTTATCCGGACGGGGAAGTATCTCTTCTTCCTGGACGTACAGTTCCTTACGCGCGAGTCTTCTTCTTCTTCTTCTTCTTCTTCCTCTACTTCCTCCAGCCGTTCGGCGATCAGACGCCCCGTCCCCTGGACTAACCCCCCGGTATAACGATTTGCCTGAGAATGGGGATAGTTTCGAACTGCGATAGCCCCGCGAACGAAGCTCCGCTGGTCCTGGATGCTCGGGGAGGACTGCGATACTACCCCCAAGCCCATCATTTCGTTCTTCCTCGTGCCGCTATGGCCTCCCGCTCCTCGTCGCTGCGTTTCACCCTCTTGTATCATTTGCTTTTTATTGCCAGAGATAGCCACAGTTGGGTCAAATTCAATTGGGCTTCTGTGAGGTAAAAATGGGGCTGACATTCAGCGTGATTCACTCCGGAGGAATTTCAGCCGATCGTGGTTTCGTCGCGAATACTTTTAGCCACGCTGTTGGAACATCCCCCCCCAGTGGAGGAGCGTGTACTACAATAGAATTACACGAAGATTTATTGGAAGCAGCCCTTTTAGGGATGAGATCCTCTCTGCTCTATTCCCAGCCCGTACTTTCCGATGCTTGTATCTCCCGAAGCTCGTCGATGCTCGATTAAGCGGACGGGTCGAGCGAGAGTCTCGCCCCGCGAAGGGGGATGGAGACACGCGAAACGGGTCGGGGGGGGAAGTGGGTGTCGGTGGGCGACACGGTGCCGGGCGATGGAGGACCGGGGCGGTGATACACCGGAGGTTGGTTATAATTTTAATGACGGCGTGTCCGCGCGCAGACTATTAAGAATACGCGTCGCTAGAAACTTTTAACGAGACGCTGCTGCCTCCTCTCTTTCTCCTCGTGCAAGCTCTCGCCGTGGCGGTGCAAACGGGGAGAGGATGCAAGCCAGCCCCTGGTGGCGGTGTGCGAGCAGAGGGAGGCACCGTCGCCCGGCTGCCTGGAACGCCGAAGAGAAAACGAGAAGGAAAGTAGCGAGTTCGGTCGAGGGAGTGTGTTGGAGGGGCTGCAGCTCCGCGAACCGGAGGGAAAGAGTAGTAGGCGACTCGGCATTATGTATTTTATAATGATCTCACAACAAAATTGCAATTTGCAGCAGGCGATGTCGCACACCACCCCACTCCGCCCCCCCCTCCCTCGTTCGCATCCCCACCCCTGCACGCTCGTTTTCTCTGCTTAGAGTACACTTTCTCTGCTTCCCACTCGCTCGCTCTCCTACCCTTCCCTCATCCCGTTCATCTCTCCCTGTCTCTCCCTCTCGCAGCCTTTCTTTCTCCCTTTCCCTTCCGCGCTGCTTCCCCTTTCTCTCTTCCCCGTGGCACCGTCTCGGTTCTTCCTATTGCTCGAGTCTCACGGTCGGTGCACCGGCGCACACCTGCGAACCTTCGCTTACCTCCGATTCAAAAGGCCTCTCTCTCCTTTTCTTCCAGCTTCCTCCCACCCTCGCCGTCTCTCTCTCTCTCCTTCATCGACAGTGTCTCCCCGTCTCCTCTCGCGGCCACGACACGGTCCCTCGTCCACCGTCTCCCTCTCGGCTCCCCTGTCTTTCGTCCCTTCTCCCGTCACCCCGCCGCCGCCCCCCCCCCCCTTTTTCGATGCATCGTTATGTACTCGTTTAACTGCGGGATCCCTCGGATCAACTATCGCGTGCGCCTAATGGCGCGGATTCGAAGGGGCGAGTGATTATCGCGCCGCTACCCTTGGGCGGTTCCAAGGCCCACAGGACGTCGCGATCTTCGATTAGATACCGTGCACTTGCGAGGTTCGAGGGCTGCCGGTATGCTAATGTCAGACAGCGCTGGCTTTTCGGAAATTTGCGAGCTTCGGGCGCGTGTAGCTCGCAGCAGATTATTCTCGATCCTCGGATTTCTGCGGCTCTTGTTCGAACGAGGACAATGGAGGACGAAGGGAACTCGAATTAGCTAGACTTTCGTCTCACAGCCACGGTATCCAAGGATCCTCGAAATTCCCGACGGACCCTGAAGAATCGGGTTTACGCAGTAAGTCAGCATTTCGCAGCGCGACTCGTAAGCCACGTGAACAGCCCGGCGGTTAAAGAATCTCAGCGGCGAGGCAGAGTTCGCGCGGGACACCCGGTACACGCTAGGCTGGCAAGGCACTTCCCATATTGTACGCGGTCGCGGAGGAGGGACGGCTCGTCGCCAGGGAACGAGCAGGAGGCTAAATGAAAGTTGCGAAACAAAAGTGCGTTGTCAGTACGCGTCATTACTGGGACATTCGCATCCCGTGTTTAACAGTTTCTCCGGCTAAACAGAGTTTGTCGGCGTTAATTACACGGGCGCCCGCGATTACACCCTCGGCTCCCCGATTAATAAACCGTTAATTGCGCGTCGCACGCGCTAGGAATCGTCGGGGGCTGATAATTGATTCGCCGCCGAGCCAACGGATCGAACGTCTCCGGCGGGGTTCGGGAAAATTTCGAGGGTGAGGCCCCCCCGCAGTGTCGCGGCAACTTGTTTTCGGCGGGGAGAAATTGCGCGGCAAGTTTACGCCCTTCCGCCTGCAGGATGCATCCGCCGAGTGGCGTGTCTTAAATATTGAAATTTTTAATGGATCCGTTTGCGCGCTTAATTAAAATTTTAGCGCAGCATCGGGGTGTCTGGGAAACGCGTAATTTCCCAGCGAGAAATTCGGAGCGGCTAGGAAGGAGGTATCCTCGGAGCCGCTTCCTCTCCACGGTTCCTGCAGCACCGCTGGAAAATGTCTCCCCTCCCCCCCCCCCCCCGCAGGTTTAAGGTTACTCGGGAGAACAGGGCGAGGAATAACATCCTTCGCTCTATTTTCCGGATACTTGTTAGCGAGCCCGTGGAGATCAAGCGGCTTAAAGCACCTCCAAAATGTGGCGCCAGATGCCGCTCGTCTATATCAAAGCAGAAACGCGCCCACGCGAATGATCGCTTGTCAATCAACCCCCGGAACGAAGAGAAATCGTCGGGGAGCCGAGCCGTGTTCGGATTTATTATAGCTGAAACCAAAAAGCGGAGCGGGGAACGTTACATATTCCAATGACATCGTCAACTCCTGCCCCAGGGCGCAGCCCATTACGATTCACAACCCTTAAGCAACGTTCTTCGAGCCTCCCTGCCCCTCTTTGCTACCTCCCGGCCGCCCTCCACCGACGGCGTCACCGTTGAAACCCCTAACCGAGATAACGACTCCGCTTTATCTCTCCGCCAGCCGCCCGAGTATAATACTCACTCGACGATGAGTATTATATAAACGAGTGCAGGCTCGCCGAGCCCGCGAATCTGGGGCCCTGATACGCAACTTGCTTTACGCTCCCCGGCTGTGTCGCGACAATTTACGCCGCCGTATCTGGCCTCTCCTTTTTTCGGCCCAACGACAGTCCCGTTAATGGCCGTTCCGTTCGTTTCCAGCTCCTTCGACGCCCTTTCTGGGGCGTGGTAACGAAGTTTTCGGGACCGGCGGTCGTTTAACACGCTCGCAGCGCCAGGGAATGCGTGGGCAGGCAATTGGAACTGGACCGGATTCGGATGGGAACACTGTCAACAGATGTAAGCGCCCCCTTCTGACCCTGAAAACCCCAGGTTTTCTTTCAATGTCTTATATTCTCAAGTTTTTTTTTTTATTAAAGGCTTAGGTGTTTTACTTTGAAAATGGAAACAAATCTTGCTTTGAATAATAGTTTATAGTTGCAAAAATGAGGCCGCCAATTATTTATTACTGTACAGACGATTTAGTGAAGCGCGGTCTATTGCTGCGTAAAAATTTAAACGCGTTTTTCTGGAAATGATGCTTTCACAATCGGTGGGCAGCCTAACGTCTACAATTTTCATTCGAATCACTTGAAACTTTGAGAGGATCGTTTCAATTTAACAATCTAAAGAAATATGAAGCGGTTTTGCGATATACATATTAAAAACTGGCCTTGCTATGGACACCTTTATACTCAAATTTTACGTAAAAAATTACATCTTTTTCAAATGCTCACCATTTTCACAAAAAAACCATACTTTGAAAATTCCCTACATATTTCTTTAGTAAATAGGGTAGATGTCACTATTACTGCCACTTTATTTATTTTGCTTCATAAAAATGCAACGTACCTATAAAGAATAGTGTACAACAATAATATTAATAATAATAAGAGCAGTCACAATTTAATAATAATTTTATTGTTGTACACTATTCTTTATACATTACATTTTTATTAAGAAAAATAAATAAAGTGGCAGTAATAGGGACATCTACCCTATCATCAGAGTTGGGCATTATTCGAATAAATTTTCATTCGAATACGACTTCGTATACATCCCCAAGATTATTCGTTATTCGCGAATAAATCTGTACCGTTATTCTAGCCAAATTCGTTCGAATAAGAATTTATTCGTTATTCGACCTGAATGAACGACGAATAAGAAATGTGATACCCGGCATCTATCGATGGAAGTCTGTACTGTGACCAACATAGCTAAAAAACGAAGCGATCTGAACATTCTGTAAGACGACGGCAACAACGACGATACCGTTTAGAAGATGGAATTCAGAGATCACTTTTTGACACTTTGACGCTGCGTATCTCCTAAACGGCTGGTCCTACGTCGTTTTTGACGAAATTTCGAAAGAAAGATATAATCTCCTCCTTTTAAAATGTGATCATTTTATTCGTCCGTTGAGTCGACTAAATTCTTATTCGAATAAGAAATTATTCGAATAAATTTTCCGTCAAATAAAAAATGATTCGAAGATTATTCGAATAAGAATTTATTCGTACAAATTCATTCGAATACGTATTCGAATGAAAATTTAGCCGAATAATGCCCAACTGTGCTTATCATGTAGAAAATTAAAATGTTGGATTTATTGAAAAAGAAGCTTACGACGCCATTTTGTTCGAAAGAAAAAAACAAATTTTTTGCGTACTTCAATAGTTGTATAATAAATGCTTAGTTACAGGTTTTTAATTTTCTTCATCATTGTCTCCCCAAACAATCTTAAAGCTATCTGCTGTTTTTCGAATCCAAAGTGGTGTAACTCCTTAATCACTCTTGCCATTCCCCTGCAACCGATCCAAACAACCCGAACTCGAAACCCGCCACGAACTGTGTCCATCGCGAGAGTGGCGAAGCAGGCTGAAAAACACGCATTTTTCAACCCCTATCTGCCGGACACGCCGTCGCCCGTTATCTTCGTTCCCCCTGCGCCAATGCCACTGGAGAACGGGCCAGGGATGAAAGGAAGGGTGGAATCGTGCTGGCATGGGGAAGAAGGGTGCCTCGCCGGGGCCACGGTAACGAGGGAATGCGTGCCACCCCTCTGATAAGGGTGTATCTCGCGGCGGCGCCGTTGCACTCGTGTTTACATCGCGACGCAGTGTACGTTACGCAACTGCGGCACGCTTTCGAAAAAGCGAATCTGAATATTCCAATATTTAACTGTGCACAATCTTGCGCAACACCGCCGACCGCGTTACCAGATGAGCTATCGCGACGGGGGAGAAGAGTGTTTAGAATTACATGGAACGAAACGGAGAATTTAGATGGCCGCAATGCGTTTCACCCCCCACCCTCCCCAGTTACGTGCCGCCGTGAACTTCTTCGGCTCGTTCTCGCTGACGAATCACCCGCAAAACGTTGAATTATGGGAAACTGTGGCGAGCGCCGCGGCGATAAAACGCAGCAAACTTTTGGAACTGGGACAAGCGCGGTTTCTTGCGAAAACAGCCAGATATAATGTAGCGCCATTACAGGCTTGAATTACAGGTTCTGACCGCGGCTGGAGGAGCACGATGGGCCCTCGATAAAAAGCAGTCACGCGTACGTGGCGTAGAGAAACGCCCCGCGCCTCTTATTCATCCAGCAATTAGTTCCGTGCGCAGTTTCTTAGAAAACGTTGAGTCGTCATTAGTTAAAACGCGCATTGCGCCGTCTCCCCCAGCCACTCGGCTCGGTAGAGGGGAATTATTAACAGCGCACTTTTTTTTTCGAATTTCAATTAATCCCCGCCCCCTCCACGCTGGGGCCTGCTCCGGCGCCGCGACGGCAACTCGCGATATTAAATCGTTACGAGCGAGTGATTCACGCGACCCCGTGTGTGCCTTTATTGGCCTGGCCAAGTTTTGCATTCGATAACGCTTTTTAAACTGTTATTAAATGGCTCCGGTGGAGCCTTTCTCCCCGCTCCGCCCTTGCAACCTTGTTATCTTGTACACGAAAAATCGATCCGAGCCGGGGCAGACCTTCGAAAATATCAGCCGACGCTCCTAAACGGAAATGGGAGACTGCACGTTCTGTCGAGCATGGTAATGGGCCACGGTGTATGGCAACGGTGAATGGTGAATAACGCGGCGGACGTATCTTCTCGCGGCGATACCGCGGCGATAAAACGAAATTAATACACCCGTAGAGGCTAGCCGGGGCACAAAAACTATAGAATTTAGTCCGCGAACAATACGTACGTTCCACGGTCATTTCCATTTCGTCAGAAAGTTGTGCGCGCGTTGTACGTTGCGCGCACAGCTGCACGTACACACGCGCCGCGTATATTCCTTTTATTTTTTCTCCTGTACCGAAGGGTGGAAGTAACGAGGTACTCTAGTCGAGAGCCCATTACATTTATTATTGCCCTCGCATTCGTTTTTGTTATGCCGCGCCGAGAGAAAAGTTCGTTAATGAATTTACTATAACTGCTTGGTTGAGGCTTTATAATTGGTATTGCCACATTCGCGTTACATAAAACCGCTCGTACCGCATCAAGACACCGTAATGAATACGCGCGCGGGCGCGCGTATCGCTATCGGGGGGTTGTGTATCCCGGGTTCTTGCGAAAAGAGCAATTAACGACGGTCCTTGCAATATAATTATTGAAATGGTATCGCGATGAAAGTCGACCACGCGCCGCGGGCGCTCTTTATCTGGCAATGAGTAGGTACCTAGCGCCGCGCCGGGCGGATAGCGCGCGATCGGAGGAATTGCACTGAAATTTCTGCGCCTGGCCCCGCACTCGGCCGAGCGAATTTCCTGGCGAATTCTTCTGTACGGGGCGCGCTAACTGTATGCAAAATTTTAACCAAATCGGTGACCCGAACATCATGCACTATCCTCGTGAGCCATCCTCTGCCGGCGTATCACCAATGCAAATCGCGGTCACTGGGAGGCTCGAAAGAGAAACGGAAAAAGACCTGCCGTGGCGGTGGTGGGTGACAGGAGAGGAGGGGAGGGGAGAGAGAGAGAGGGGGGGGGCGGGCGAAAACGGTAAAAATCGAGGGGACCTTTACGCGTCGTCGAAAATCAATTCACCGAGTGACCGGCAGCTTTTACGAGCGTCCCCAGGTCCGATATCGTCCAGCCGGTTCCAGCGCGTTCCCCTCGGTCCCCTGGACCACCAGACTCCTTTCTTTCGTTCTTTCGCCGCGAGGCAATTATCCTTAATTCGGTCCCGTGGCCCCTCCATCCCCCTCTGCCCCCCCCCCCCCAATGTCCTACGTTGACGAGGACGCTTTGCGTCCCGTCGTCCGCCGCCCGTCGCGGTCGCGATACCAACCCCGCCGTCCTCCCTCTGTAAAAAAGTCGCAACGCCGGTCCCGGGACGAAATCCCCGTGGAAGAAATGTCGTTCAATCTACATAATCATTAACAGAAAGGAAATTTATTTAATCCTGCGGCCGAAGGACTCGTTATTTCCCCTCCGGCTAATTTGAATACATTTGGCTCGCGGATGGTAAATTAGAATCCAATTTCGGTGTAATTTCGTGCTATTAAACGCGATTGAACCCCCAGGTCCACTCTCCCGGCCTCTCCCTGTCCACGGACCCCGTTGTCCTCTCCCCCTGTGCCCCCTTCGTTACCATTAAGCACCCTTCCCCCCCCCCCCCCCACACACTGGCTCCGAATTAACGATTCAACGCGTATAATCCAAGCCCGAGACTTCCCCTTTCGACTCCACGTACTCTGCAAGCGGTGCTTTGCTTTTCTCTCGTCGAAGGCGTTTCTTCTCGCAGCTACTGTGTATTTAAAATTGACTTGTCGTAGCGAAAGCCTACCCTCGTAGCGTTGTTACTTTTGCCAGATAGATTTTAATTCTTCAAGCACAGTGATGATCAACTGCCCGTATGTCCCAAGATCGCCACGATCCCGAGAAGGAGAACAGGCGTCTCGGGGACGAGTCCTCGTTTCGGTCGTGCCCGTTCGAGAAAAAAAAAAGGAAGTCGCGGCCGAAACGTATCGACCGCTTTACCAGGAACGGGGCCGCATAATTTAAAGCGCGTCCCGTCACGCGGCCGCGGAAATTACCGGAGCGAGCGGATCGCGCAGGTGAATCCTCCACACGCTCGGGCACACGCGGTGCGTGGAATAACGGGGGCTTCTCGACGAGGTATTAAATAATCGTCCAATCAACGTTCGAGCAACTCCCAAAGTCTTTAGGGGGCAATCTGCATGTTAAGAGGCTGTTAATGCCTTTTCGCCTAGCCCCGCGCGCTGCTGCCCGCCAGCCCGCCGATTTCACACGCGCGCACACAGACGTCCGGCGGCCCTCCTTTTCTCTCGCCAGCGACAATCCACCGGCAACCAGTTCCCTCTATCTCCTCTCGTCCCTCCTCGTTTTAATCCTCCCCCCCCCCCCTACCTCCTCGCGCAGCCCAGCGACGCCTCTACCGCCCCCGCGTCCGCCGCCCAAACACCACCAGGCCATGTGAAAGCGGCCGGACGCGCCGGTCGCCGCGCGAAAACTGGTTCGACCGACAATTTATGCGCGAGTCAATCAAGCCGGTAAATAGTAATTAACACCTTTTGCCGGGCGAGGAAGCGTGTGCGCCTCGTACACAACCCGCGCAGCTAACTGTTAACGCGAGGAAAAAGCGCGCCTCTCCGATCCCATCTATCTGTACGAGGCTCCGCGGAACGATCCGGGACCTTTACGATGACTCTGCTCCCCTTTCGAACGATGACGGCGCTGTTGCCGGTTTACGAGGTGACGGTTGATTGGCCCCGGAGAATGCAGGGGATTTTCGGATCGGGGCTGACGCCATTGATGGAATAATTGGTGACTCCTGATGGTGGAGAAGCTACGCGGGGTAATTGATAGCTGGGGCTGGCGCACACCTCTGCGGCCTTTAATCGTTTCCTCGATGGCCGGCAATGACGGCTGAGAAGCTCGGCAATATGAAGTCCCGAATAATCATTCGTATTCATCGATATTGATTTTCAGTTTCGTGCCTCCGTTCGCCTAACTAGTATTTGTTTAAATCTGCCATTACGCCGTGCGCTCGACGCGTGATTTCGTAATGATCGCGTGCGGCCACCTCGTCCGGCTAGCTTTAATAAACAAATTCACGGAGCCCTGCGCACAATTTGCATCCCGCCTGTCCGGGCACGCTTCGATTCAAACCTCCTCGTGTATGAATCCGGGGATCTCGCGGCGCGCTCCGGAATGTCGGAGATTAATGAAACGGACGCGCGGTCGAATCGACGTTGACTCGTTTTCTGTCGCCTCCCTGACGATCCCTTTCAATCCTCGACGGAAACGTTTCACGCGTCCGCAGAGAGAATCCCCGTCTAGGAGGGCCGCGAAAGGGGTGCAGCATATTTCGGCGGGACCCTCTATCCTCGTTTAGTTATCAATGGGATTAGACGCGCGCCGGAACGAGATCTGGCACCGGTTGCGTCGCTGGAATTTCGTTTGACAGCGTGGAAATCGGGGACACCCGGAGGGGGGGGGGGGGCGGCGGCGGCGGAAGAAAACGCTCGATCCGAATATAATCGGCGCGGCGTGCGGAAAATTTGAGGGTCCGCAGGATGAGACACTTCGCAACCACCTGTGGCGTGGCGTTTCGAGTGGCGTTCGAACCTTGCGGGCTACCGACTGCACCCTGAACGCGTATTATCGAATTTCCACCGGTGGATCGAAAGTCTCGGAATGCCGCCACTCGAGATCGTCGGGCGGAAGCTGAGCGTGAAAACCGTTCCCGTGGCGGCTATTGTCGTTCGACGAAACGCTCGTGGATGCCTCGAAAGGTTGCGCGGTAAACTGATCGGGGGGGGGGGGACCTCCTAAACGTTACCCTTTCAAATACCGACACGATCCGTCACCTCGGCTTTGCCAATCAGCCGGCTACATGGTTCTCGTAACCTTGAAGACATCTAGCAGGTTTACGCGCTGTAAACTACAATTCTTTGCCTCGCGCGCGAAGTCGTGTTGATACGAATCGTAAACAGAGATTCCTTTTATATCCAGCCACGATATCGAAGAAATAACGCGAGTCGAGAGCATAATTGATTGGAAATATCGTGTACCAACTGGCGTCCTATCTCTTGTTTCCCCGTGGTTCCATCAGACTACGCTGTTTCGCGTCTCTCCGCGCTTTCTCCGCTCTCCTCCCCGTCATTTTCATCCCCCACCCCCCACCCCCGTTTCTCCAACCCCTCTCTCACACTTCATCCCTCTGTTTGGGTTCATACAGCCGTTCCCTTCCCCCCCCCCCCCGCCGTTTTCTCCCCGCGCCGGCTCTCGTTATACAGGTACACAGATGCGTCTCGTTTCATCCCTGGTAATTGCTTATTAAATTCCAGGGGGATGAGGCATCGAGCGGTCGGGAGCACCCGCGCAACACCCTCCCGCGCCGCCCATTTCTCTATCCACCCGGAGGTATGTACCAGGGGGCCAGAAGGGAAACGTCCGACAGAATTGTTTTCCCGTTACCGTGAAAATATGCCGGAGGGCGGATCTTGCCGCGTAATTGGATTATTAATTAGATTGTTAATGAGACAGATTTCCTGCTGAAAAGGGAACCCCCGAGCGGCGCCGAGGACCAATCGTGTGAAATCCGGTTGCGGACGCGCGTCACCAGACATTATTATCCAGGCTGCGCGACGGTTCGAAAAAGAAAATTCAATTTCCTTTCACGGAGGTGTAACAGAGGATGCGTGCTCCAAGGGACTTCGTTTCGAGTATAATGGATGGGTATGCCGAGAAACTTAACACTGTATACGTGGACAGGGGGAATATGACTTTTATTAGTCGTAGCCTATTTGTCGGGCGAAAGACGCCCAATGACAAGGAATCGATTTCCATTCACCGCCCACGAGAGGTATCAATGCGTCAAGTACTCGGAAGATACCCACGCTTCAAACGGAGCCGCGACAAAGGACAACTTGATCTGTACTCACCAAGGAACATCTTCAAGTGACAATCACCGACTTTGGTAGAAAGTGGTACTTGCGAAAATATTTCACACGCAGCGAATATTTCGCTCTTTCAGCTGCCACCCTCCGTGGTGAAGTGTTTAGGTGTTTAAACAAATCGATGTTTCTGTACCGTTCTTCTACCTCCGATAGTTTTCTAGATATTCGACCATATAGCTTTGAGGGCTGCTTTCGCTTCGGGATGTTCCCTTGTCAGAAAGACTCGATACCCTCGCACAGTACACTACGACGCGATTCTAAAATCGCGATGCGAGTCTACCTCGAATAGCCATCGATCCTCCGAGAGCGCATCGTCTGTTCAAAGAAATATGTCGGGGCAATTAGGGGATGGCCGAGGGCAGTTCCAGCGAGGCTAGCCATCACAAGGGGATCAGGAGGGGGGGATATTCGGTCGTCGCGAAAAAACGGGCAACGATCCGCGACACGCCACTTAATGGTAATGAGCACTCGGTCTAAAAAGACTGGCTGCTAACATGGGAAACGCCGCGGACAGCGGAACAATTATCCGCCGCGTCCAATTACGCGCTCATCGATACACTCGAAAATGAGAGGGCGCAAGGTGTGTCGCTTTGAAATCAAACGGCCGAAAGACAGAGAGGAGAGCGATGCTTTCCCCGGAAATACGCGAGTCAGCGACGCGCGTTTTCGTGTTTAATTGACCGGCGCTGGAGTGTGTTGGGTTCGTACAGGCGGCGAGGATAATGGCACAGGTACGCGCACGCTGGCTTCCGAGGATCTTCTCGATTTCTGGTCGCGGGAAATCCCTGGACCCGCGCACAGTGGTTCAAGTATACTACATGCTGGCTGGACAAAATTATTTTTTCGCGGGTTTGGGTTCATATGGGGTACAAATTGTTAGAAAACATACCTGATTCGTATTACAGTTTATTATTTCACTATATATATCAATAAAATAAAAATATGACTAATTCAATAAAGGAAAAAGGACAAAACGACTGTATTGTACTTTAAATATAATTAACAACAACTCCTGTAATTTCTGAGTTTTTAAGTTATAAAACCTGGTTTTTCAAATCAGTTTTCTCTGCAACGGTATTAAAATAGTGTTTCACAATATGTTCCACGTCGATCCACGCGACAAGGGTTGAATGTAAGGAGAGTAGAAACTTTCTAGTTTATTTTAATCAATCGGTCGATCTGCAAAAATTTGCAAAACTATAAACTATATCACAGTCGCGCTCGAAAATAATTAAAAAAATATAGTTTTGCAAATTTTTGCAGATCGACCGATTGATTAAAATAAACTAGAAAGTCTCTACTTTCCGTACATTCAACCCTTGTCGCGTGGATCGACGTGGAACATATTGTGAAACACTATTTTAATACCGTTGCAGAGAAAACTGATTTAAAAAACCAGGTTTTATAACTTAAAAACTCAGAAATTACAGAAATAGACATAATGTTATAACTGTTAATTATATTTAATGTACAATACAGTCGTTTTGTCCTTTTTCCTTTATTTAATTAGTCATATTTTTATTTTATTGATAGTTTTAGTGAAATAATAAACTGTAATACGAATCTGGTATGGTTTTTAACAACTTAGAGCCCATATAAACCTAAACCCGCCAAAATATAATTTTGTCCAGCTAGCATGTAGTAGGGTAACTACCTAATATCGCCAGGCAAAAGTTAAATCGCTATCAATTGAACAATAATTGATATTTTTGCATGCCGTTTGTTTCAATGTAAAGAGAAATTATTCATCTTTCATGTAGTATAAGTTAGAATCGTTGAAACCTACAAATTTTTAATTAGGACTTAAAAAACGTGAGACATGCAAAAATCGGGTCCTGAAAAAAGTGTACCCAATATCGCCACCTCAAGAAAAATTGATTACTTCATGTATATATGAGTTTTTTAAGTCATTTTCACACGTGCTTTTATTATTTCCTGCACTACAAATGTATTTTTATCCATCTTTGATTTTATTTTTATTAGAAAAATATAGAATTTAAAAATATAGAATTTAAAAATATGGAATTTAAAAATATAGATGTTTAAAGTATTTTATTTTTTACGTTCCGATGTACATATTCGACAAATAAAGTCATTTTCACATGGGCTTTTATTATTTTTGCTGTTTTTGGGGACACTAACGGTAGGCGGTATTGGGAACACACATACTGCTACAAGAAAAACGTTATTTTCATTATAAAAACTATTTGAATCGATTGTAGTCCTTAACTACATCATTAATTAGGTTTTTCTAGTAGATATTCTTGCATTTACGGAATTATTAGACTTACCTTCTCCGAATGGGATGTAAAATTGTGACAGCCCAATAAATTTTTACACTGTTAAGATTCACTAAAATACTTCTCTTTCTGTAATTGTTGATCACATGACGCTGCAATTACAGTATGTCTTCCTGCATATGGTTAGGTTCTAATTGAGTGCATAACCGATAAATTTTAGTGCTTACTTTGCGAGATATAGGGGGTGGCGATATTAGGAACACTGGCGATATTAGGTACAGTTACCCTATACTCGAACCACTGTGCCGCGGTTGAAATCCGCTTGCTTCTCTCTTTGCGCGCCGTCCGCGCACCCGTGGTTCCGTTCGCTAATTATTTTCCGTCGGCTCGATTCGTTTTGAAGCATAACAATTTGCGGGGTGACTAGAAGACGATCGATATAGGCTCTGTGCCTGACTGTGTGTGCTGCGAATTGAACATTCTTCACGATACCCATGCCTCAAAGTGCTGTCTACACAGCGCGAAAATCAATTCCCGACTGTTTCCCACCGCGAACGGGAAAACAAGCCGGGCGATCCAATTATGCGAAGCTCGCTGAAGGATTTTAAATTGCGCGGATGAGCTGCGTAAACATTAGCCGGAGTATCGTTAAACGTAGTCGAGAAGCAGCGTGGAAAGTTTTGAACGTTTCTTCCTTCGCTCCTGCTCCTTAATGATTTATCTGTCCGGGAATGATGAAAGCACCCCGAAGAGGGTCTCAAAAAATTACAATACAGTGCCTACACCTTTTGAGCCCGTCGGACGCGAGCATTGTTCGGTAAAAACATGGCGACTGGGGCCGCAAGAGGGGTCCGAAAAATTCGAGACAGAGCTCGTTAGCGGGGATCGTTTACGAGAAGCGAGAAGGTGGTCTGTCGTCGTATTTGCCAATTAATCGGGCTCCCCCCCACCTCGGTCCGCCAATTTCTTACATAATTCATGCGCGGCCGCATTTGTTTTTAATCGGGATTCCCTGACCCCGTAAGGAAGCTGGGAACGAGCAAACGGCCCGGTAGGGCGGACGATCCACGAGCGTCGCGATTAATTAATCGAAACTTCGGGGGACCGATTATAATTCGATGTCCGTACAAAGACAGGCTCGGTGGACCCCGCGTCGGAATGCCACGGGGTAATTAGAATTCGACGAGTTACAAGGGGGCTGCCGGCCCGCGAAACTATCGATATTCTCCTTTTCTCCGAGTTGCACGGGCAAGAAATTAACTAGTGTAGATCGAGTGGGAGAAGCGCGGTCCAACGATGGAAGAAGCTTTAACGAGTCGCCGAAAGAAATCTGTATAATCGACCGCGGAGGCGAAGTGCACAGAGGCCTGTCTAGCCACACGGGGCGCCGCGGAGAAGGAGCTCGGTTTTAAACCGAATCAACGTTCGCGACGTCCAGGAATTCATCCCCCACCCCACCACCCCACCCCGTGGCAATTCCCGCACCCTCTTTCTACGTCTAGCGCGCACAGTGGTTTGTCATTCAAGGCACGCCGCCATAATTTGATATATTAGGTACACATAAGCGACGGCTGATCGTGGTTATTAGGTTGGGTACACGGTATAACCACCCCCGGGCCCCGTTCGAGCGACCCCTGACCTGTTCGCCGCCAGCCCGGCCCACCCTTCGCTGCCTCTCGCTCCGGAGATATCTCTCTCTCCACCTTCGCCGTATCTCCATCCCTTTGTCTCTCTCCATTACTCCGACACTGTCGCCGCTGTTACTCGATTCCACCCGCCAACCCCCCGTGCACGGGGTGGCGCGCACACAGGAGGGCCACGTGAACTCCGGCACTCCCCCCTCCCTTCAGAAGCGAACGTCGCACCCCACGAACCACCCACACTTAGCGGAGAAATTTACATCGCGGTGCTATTTGCTATGCGGCTCGTGGCCGCAAAATAGGATTATTATTATAGTCGAGCGCGCCCAGCTCGCGGGACGGCCAGCTGCAGAACGCCTGTTCGTCTGCGCCCAGGAATTTTAAAGGACCGTCGGCGGGAGGTAGAACGACATCGACTGGGGTCTCCGGCAAATCGAGCACTGACGGCTCGCGACTGATACACATCTCCTTGGGGTTTAGGGCGGTAGGTGTTAGAGCGATCAGCTCCGAGACGCTTTCGATCACTTTGTGGAGAATCAGATGTATGTAGGGGAAATATGGACAAAACCGGGTACCTGGGTAAAACCGGGACGTGCTATTATTTTTAAAATGGCCTTAAATTTTCCCGCGTCGTTGCAACCACATATTGCCACGATATGCATTGTTCTATTAACAAAATACTTGTGTGTTTTGGAAGGCTATGATCTAATTTTCGATACTTAAAGAATCTACAATACTTTTGGCAGTGTTCAGGTAAGTACTTTTTTGGTGTGAATTATGTTAATTGTTGCATATTAAAGTGTAAATAACTAAGACAGTTTGTTTGTATTCCGCCATGGTATTGTTGATAATCCGTAATATTTACAAAATTGTATGCTGGGGTAAAACCGTACGGGATAATATCGGGTACCCGATTTTGGTGAAGGACCACAACTAAAAAGAGGAAACTACAAAATTAAATAAAAGACTGAAAGATAATGATAGTAGTAGCGATGGAAACAATGATAACAGCAGCAACGAAGGCATTTGCAATTATTGCAAAGAATCGTATGGTTCATCCAAATTGAATGAAGGGTGGGCTCACGAAGGCTGCACTGATCGAGGGACTGAAGAATTGGACGAATTCAGTTTTTTAGTATGGTACCCGGTTTTACCCAGGCTATGGGGTAAAACCGTAAAAACGGACCATATTTTAAATCATAATTTTTTTGTATTTCTTATTGTTTTAAATAAAATGAATTTATACTATTAATTAATAAAGAGTTTAGTCTAATGATCCCTACTTTCAATTTCTTTTTTACATTAATAATGTCAAATTATGAGCTTCTATCCTTAGCGTCCCGGTTTTACCCATATTTCCCCTACCGTCGAGGACCCAGTTCCTGATCAGAACCCAATTCCTGATCAGTTTAGTATATAAATACCAAATAATAAGTTTATCACGATACAAATTTATTCCAAAAAATTACTAAATAATTATCAAGTATTTTTAAATTTATACGCAAACATTTGATAGCTCATAGTAAAATGTTTTAGGTTGATCAGAAACTGCTCCCATTGCATCTTAAGTGATCAGGAACTGGGTCCTTGACGGTATACGAATTTAAACAATTTTGGAAGACCCGCTCCCTTTTTAGGCTCCTTAGATCTACAAGAAATTGGCAATAAAGGATACTCTGAACACGCAGTGGCGTAAAATAATGACGTTGTCCAGGTGCTTCCCCTTTGAAACACCCACAGCAGGATCGACAGCCGCGACGAGCAGCGCCCTGTTTCACGAAGCAGGCGTCCATGGCCCTAGGGGGTGGGAAGGAGCGTAAATTCGACGGATCGACGGATAGCGACCCCCTCGTCCGTCTCGATCCGTTTGGCGCAAAGAAAAATCAACACGAAGTTGCGCGCAAGACCGGGGCCGACGTTAATGAAACAGCCAAAAAGGGGCGACAGGAAAAAACGGGCAACAGGACGGGGGGGTAGCGGAAACACCGGTAGCATATCGTCGCGGGGATTAAGGGCGAGTGGACCGTTAATTCGAGCCGGCAGTTTTTTTCCCGAATCCCCGTTAGGCGGATGCTATTTTTACAAGCAAACGATACCGACGTGCCCCGCAGACCTCTGGGCTTCAGGAGTGAAACGGGTCGTCCACCGAGCCCAGGGGGTGGTTTACCCCGCGCGCGAGCTTTGACGTTCGCGCGCGCCTGTGTACACGCCGGGCCGCGCGCGGTCGTTGCTGCCGTTTGAAAGAAAAACGTCGGACATGCCTTGCCCGCAACCCCTCCGCCCCACCCCGCGAATCGTTTTAATCGAATAATTTACCGACGTTTTCATCAATGTTTCAACGCCTCGCCGAGGAGCCGTTTCAGAGGGCCTCGTCGCGCTCGCGCTCGCTACGGGAACGTAAATCCCCCGACGCGTCGGGAGGAAGTTTACGAGGCGGAAAAAAAGTTAACGCTCATCGACGAACGAGCGGTTGATATTTAATTGAATTTCTTGCCGAGTCAAGAGGATGTACATATATAACAGTGATTATGAAAATTGCAGAATTTATTAGAGAAGTTTTACGACGCGTTGCACGCAATAAATCTCCCCGGCAATAAAACATTTTAATCGTGCGTTCATCTTCGCGTCTTTATACTACTTCGCCCTGCTGCCTAATCGCGATTTTAATTTCGACTCCGCCTTGAGATAGTCGGCGCGGCGCGATTTCTTCGTTCCGCAACGGATAAACAACCGCCGCGGCCGCTAAATATTGGGCGGGTGGTTCGCTGTTGCGTAAAGTTGATCGTTGTTCAACTGCAGCTATTGCAACGCGACAAAGTTGTTGAGAGAAAAAGCTTGTCAAGGGAGAACTGTTTTTCTGCCCATCCGCCCCTCCGCTCTGCCTGTTCTTTTTCCCCGTCTACGGTTGTTACCGACCACGTAGCTGCGCGCCCATGAATTTTAATTCCTCCCGTCGGGCCCGACGGCAGCAGAAGAAACACCGCCGAAACATTTTTTCAAACGGCTCGGCGGAATAAACGGGGCGCACCCTGCCGTCGTCGAAAACGAGAGTGATTATAGTACACCAACGTTAACGGTACCTACTTTGTACTTTAGAAGGAAATTAGTCTTTTCTGGTACCTGAATCAAAGTCGATTATTGTAATCGAAATGCAAGTGACATATCTACCTTCACCTTTTACTTTACTTTTCAACCATATTTTTTACTTTACTCTTCAACTTTATTTTTTACTTTACTTTTCAACTTTATTCTTTACTTTATACCTTATATTTTTTTTTACTTGTCAACATTACTTTTTACTTTACTTCTTACTTTACATTGCAACTTTAGTTTTCACTTTACTTTTCAACTTTATTTTTACCTTTACTTTTCAACTTTATTTTTCACTTTACTTTAATGTACTTTTTACATTATTTTTACGTTTAGCGTTAAGTCTTAAGATTACTTTTACTTTATTTTATTTTTAATATTTGTGATGTTTGTTATTGTCTCTATATTAGTTTCACTGTTAGGTCTCCCAACAGTGCTAGGACAGCGAAGTGTCCCACTGCACCCCCCTTTTTGAGGTAATAAAGACAATTAATGATAAAATAATAACAATAATATCGCAATAAATGAATTTGAGAATGTCTTTCCATAGAAAGCATCGTACGAACGGCGATGACCGTCTTCCCAGAGGGTCAAAGGTTATTCTACAAGTTTCTTAAGATCCTTAATTAATCCCTCAGCGGAGGCCGCAGCCGAACAAGCTGGGAAACGCGTGGCACGTGGAAAATGATGCAAACAAGGCATCGGGGCCTCTCGAGGCATGGGCAAGCACGCGCGCGCGCAATGATCTCACCGCGAAGAATCCCAACGGCGCTGCGACCGTTAAAATCGCTCCCAGGGACCGTTAACTTCGATTATCCCTGGCAATTAGCGAAGTTCGGTTCAGCCATGAAACGGCCAGCCTCAATCTCCCCTGTCAACGTTCACAATTTGTCCGCCATTAAGGGGTATTGATCCGCGTTGCGTCGCGATCCGCCGGAGCTCGAGGAGACGTTAACAGACACGCGGAACCCTCGATAGAAATTCCACAGACCTCGCCAGGTGTGCGTTCGCCTCTTTTATTTTCGATTCCCCTCCTGTCCATTGCATTCTAGAAAGAACACATACGCGTGTTCGGTTGAGAATCGAACATGAGGCACTAAGGTCCGATTTAAGGGAATATTCACATTTTCTTGGACGAAACCTGTTAAAATCTCATCGAGCTACGAACTCCATTTATGAAATCAGCCCCCTAATTGGTGCATCATCTTTCCAAAAAATCCTGTTCAATCAACCGATAACAAAGAAAGGGGCGACGGGGTGAAAAGATACGCGAAGGTGAGGACACCAGGGGCGAGCTGGTTCGAGAAACGTCACCCATGGCTGGGCCACGAACGGTTCAAGCTATTTCCGATATGGGGGCGGCATCAAACGGAGCCACAAATCACTCGGAAAGCACAGATTTGTCGGGGCCGCGATTTAATTTGGCCCCGGATTAAGTTGCCCCGCGGCCGACCCGCTTGTATTACGTCTCGGATTTATCGACGCTTATTTGCGGCACACGCGTGCGCGTCGGATCTACCCTTTAAGCCGACGGGACGACTGGAAATGATCTCTCTATCGCGGTGAAGACCTACCCGCGCGCTAGCTCCTGCAGAGGCGGGAACTTTCCAAGGATGCGCAAAAAATAATTGAAATATCGAGGAGCCGGAAGGTTGAAGGGGTTGGAACTGAAGTTGATGGGCAGGAGAGATGTATAGTTTTAAACGCTCCCCGCACGATATTTAATTATCCTTGAGGATGGAAATACGTACTTAAGCTTCGGCGGGGTTTCAAGCCAGCCGACGTCTTCAGCCGGTGTTCCAAGCGATCGTCCCTCAAAATCGCGAAAATCTAATTAATCGCATGCAGGAAACCGCGGCGGATGTTCGGCGCAACGCCCAGTAACTAATTAACCTTCGTCAATCCATCATTCGCCGTTGGGGGAACGAGGCACGAGGCAATCACACCGAAAGCCTGTTACGAGCGAAGGAATATTAGAAAACACGGTGTTCAGGCAACGATCGGGAAACCGATTGTTCGCTCGCGGTTATTTCCCCCCCCCCCCCTCGTGGCGGTTATTATACTAACGACGACTTCCGCCTGCGATTTCCGGTGAAATTTCACCATAGTCGCCGGTAAACGTCCTTTGCGAATCCCAGTGTCTTCTGTGTTTGCTGTTTCATTGACTTCATTCAGTATTATAAGCGTGGAAATTTTTTAATTCGTGCGAAACGTCACGAAAATTTCAGTAAAATTAAACCGAGCTTAGGTATTCGATATTCTAGGCTCGGGTAATAGCGAAATGACTATAATTTGCAAAGAAAAATGACGAAACGGCGGTTCTCTCAAAATTCGCCGGGCACTCTTTCGGTACCAACTTTTCTGGCAGTGTATTAACCCCTTAACGCGGCGCTGCGTATCGTTTTCCTTCCTGAAACCGGTTCTCGAGCCTCACCTCTGTTATTTCGTGACTTGGGGAACATTTTTGTCGGCGTGGATATTCCTCCGAGGCACCGATGCATAAATTCGCTTTCGTTTCAGATCCCTCTGCCGATAGAGCTCGGCCATACCACCCGAGATTCTTTTACCTTTGACCAAGCTACAGCTGCTTCGCGGTACCACCGACTAGTTACTCAAGGCCGCGGGAATTTTCTTCGATTAAGTCGACGCACGATGTCCCAAAATTGCCATTCCAACACCTCCGTCTCGACTGACCTAGCCGAACTTCGATCTCGCAACAATCTCTGTGAGACATCATTGCTGCGCTTCTCTCATCGCCTCGAAGCTTGCAGCTGCAAGGTCTCGCAGCCTCGCGTACCAAATCACGCCCAACAGTTCATGTCCGCGATTAACGCCGCCAATAAGTTGGCGGCCCGCAATTCGGCCGATTTGTTGGGATCCCAGAAGCCGGGAAAGACACTGATTTCCCTTTGAGACTTCGCGATTCCACGTTTCTGGCGTACCGAGGAGAGGACCGCGTTTGTCACCGCCAACATATTAAGCCGGTATTTACGCGCAGTCCGCGTTGACAGGCTCCCTTTGAGGTTAATAATAGACAGACGGTGGCTAAGCACGTTCTTAATATTTCAGTAATCGCCGTGGCTGGGCCGGGTACAACTTCATACGTGACGCCTAGCCCGCTTCATCTTTGATGCCTGGAAATATCTGGACACAGTGTACGATCCCTTGTCCGCTGATCGTCCGCGTGAAATTCGCTTGGATCCCCGGTGTCCGAATATATTCGCAGTTCAGGAGCTCGAATAGCGTAGGGCACACTTTGCAACTAGGTTCTAGCTTTCACCGTGCAGTAGCTTCTATTTTTACCTGCACAAAAAGCTGCTCTATGAGGGAGATGTCAGGATAAAAGCACCACGGAGGGGTAATCTGGTAATCAGGGTGTTCAACTTGACTCGACGAATTGGGACTAATTGTTTTGAAGGAGACCAAAGTTGACTGTTAGAACGTCCTCACAGATATTCGACGCTCAGTTCCAGCGACTAGCCACGAGACTATCTTGAATCCCAATAGTCTGAGACACTTGAGACTTCTAAGGGAAGCGTAGAAGAGACGCGAATTCCTCAATGACCGTGTACAACTACGAAAACAGACGACAGCCCCTCAGAGGGCCACTGATTGACCGAAGCATCCCTGTGTGGCTATGCAAATCCCTCTATCCACGATCATTAAGCTGTACACTCAGCTCTCAGGGCCATGGACGAATCGCCTATTACTCTATCCCCCGCTATTACGTGCATTCAGCATGCACGGTCGAAAAAAAAAGAAGGTCCTTCGTCCAACCGCCCGTTTCCATAATTCATGCCGCGCCGACATTTCTGTGAATCTCTATCCATGCGTGTTTTTCGAAATTTTCGCGCAAGATCCCGCAGCTGGTCCTCCGGCATAAAGGGCTACCGAGAATTCCTTTACGAGGTTGCCAACTCTGCCTTTTCACAACTCCTCAGGGAGGCGAAGATCTGGTGGGTTGAGCACCACGCCTGGATGTACCGGAATTGTTCCGAGTATGTGTTACAGAAAATTTCTGCGAATGGCAGGCGTTGACGAAGCACCGATGCGACTCGACTCCTCCTTTCTTTCAGGTCATTAACCTCGGAGAACAGCGAGAGTGCTTTAAATCGACCATCTAGTTTCAAGGCTCGATAAGTTCCCACCACACCTGAAAGTTTCCCCAGTTTCTGCGTTCTCGGGTACTTAAAACGCGCCGGGCTCTCCGCGGCGCGATGCTCGCCTGTGTTCCCTCGGCCTCCGACAAGGGACAGTCGACTTGAAATTCATGTTGTTCAGAGATTTAATTTGAGATTAAACTTAATATTTAAATTTATTCCGCCGGGAACATTTGCCCACCCCCTCCCTTTGGAAGATTAAAGGACAGGACCTCCTTCCGGCCTCTGCCACGACCCGACCGCCAGTCGATATCCGCGGCCGAACAAAATGTTGTTTCCATCGATCGACACGCACTGTATTCGGGATATGGCGTGTTAGGCAAAACGATGCCATCGATGTTCATCAAATATTCAATAGTGCCGCCCATGAAAATTCACGCATCTGTTCGATGTTCGAACACGCGCGCGCGCGTCAAATAATCGCCACGATTACCGAGAAAATCGACTGAAAGCAACCCCCTTCGACACGAAACCGTACCTTTGCGACAGGTGGCCATTGCCCCCAAGTTCGTTATAAAAATTTTCTACAAGGTACCATTCCAGGCGAGTGACTTTTACACCTGGCGTTTTAATCCTACTCGGCGTCCCTCATTTTCCAATTCGGGAAATTGGTGCGCAGAAAAGTCAGTGAACACTTTGACGCGTCGTTTAAGAATGATTACCCTGCAGCGGTTTAGTGGTGGTTAAAGGAGAAGCGAAGAGGGCCGGGCCCCGTACGCGAGGGAACGACGTTAGGCCCGCATTGATTATTCCCCGAATCAATTCCAAGTGAGCCGTTCTTTCGCGCGCGGCGACGTCGACGGCGGCGAGTGTGCACACGGGGGCGCCGTCGCCCTTGCATGCTCGCGAAAAACCTAATCGTTAAAGTAAAGCCCACATTACGTTCCCGGGGACGTTTACCTACGATCGAGCTGCACACACGCGCCAGGACGGACCCTTCCCAGCCGTTGAATAATAAATGCCGCCCCGCGATCGTCGTCGTGCCACGAAACGTATTTGTCCCGGCGTTGCTCGAGCTCCTTTGACGTGGCCACTCGATAACGTCGATACTCATATGCCTCTGCGTGCGTCCGGCTAAAACCGAGCAAAGGAAACGCGAAAAACGCGCACGGCGTAGCGGCTGGCCTTTTCCCCGGTCGATGGGAACGGACGCGGGCGTTTCGCCTTCGATTTTTTCGTGGCCGAGACGGCGGTGGGTGCGGGACGGTTGGTTCGAGTTTCACTCGTGCTTCGGATATCAAAATATCGGAGGAAGTAGGCTGGGAATGTGTTGATTCGTTGCTAAAGAGAAAATAGTGGCTCCCGAGGGTGTCTTTACCGAGTATAAAGACACACTATACAATTCGCCTAATAATAGTTCATTTTTCGCGTTATCGCACCTGGAATGGTACTGTAAGTGATTCCTATGGAATCAAATTTCGGGCCGCCTATTTTTGCGGTGATCTACGATTTCAATGCGGTGCACGATTTTCACTTGCTCGCGTCGTGGCTCGCTACCAGAGGCAACCCTCGAGGAGGCAAATTGCTAGGCACTCGATGGAAAAATGAAGTAACCCCGTCGAAGAGGGGCAATTAGCGAGACTCGGTATCGTCCTGTCGAGATCGACAAGCAGATCTTTCGAGCCCCTAATATCGGTTTTCGTACGTTTTCTGTCGTCGCGGGCGGCGAAGGGGCTTGGGAATCGGTGTTCAACATTTCGTGCCTCCGTGTTTTCTGCAAATGTTGCCGATCGCGGCCGGAGATATTCTATTGCGGCGGCACACTCGTTGTTATTGCTCAACGTTCGGCACGAAACTGCTTATGCAATTACGCGGCTGCGACCGCCGCGAGATACAGCGGCAATTAGTCCGTCCCGCGGAACGTTTCAATTAGCGTCGCGGGGAGAAACCATCGCGGCTGATTCCTACGTAAGAATTCGTTAGAAAGTATCGACTTTGTTGAGCATAGGCGGTTGCATGCACTAGGTGTCTGGCAAAAAGGTTTGCAATTCTTTGGAAGCTGCCACACTTGCCGGAAGAAGAAGAAGAAGAAGAATGGTTAATTGTATGTCGAGTTCTAACAGAACTTTTGTTTATACAATCTTTAGTGTAGGCTCTTATAGTAGGGTAGTGTGAAGCTAAGAGTCTGGCGGGTAAAATCGCTGAAAAGTCGCAAATGCAAAATTTCCATTCGTAAACCATCGATTGAATATTGCAGCATGACTATGTTGGTGGCAAAGGGGAGGACCGCAGAGTCGCCAGTCGTTTTGGTTGTCTCGTGCGTGTCATATGACGCCTTTGTTATTGTGTACATCAAGAAGCGAAAAAGTACGTCGTTTTTGTTGCGTTATTCGAAGTAAACCATAGTTTAACCACAGTCCCTTCAATATACTGTGTACATGACATTGTTTATTTCTGAATGATAATATTTTTGAACCTACATATTGGCGACACTATAGAGGTACTATTGGGGCAAAAAGTCCCTTACTTATATTTTTATTTTTTGTTAAAGAAGTCATGTTAAAATACTAAAAAGAGTGGTTGTCTATCTTGAAGTAAACCAATTAGTAGACTTATAAATTATATATCTTTTTTCCTGTTTTTTTTTTATATTAAAATAATTTGAGTTTAAGAAATAAGGCTAAAGTGCTTAAGCGGTTATACCTAGTCAGGGGACCGAAAAGAGGCGCAATGTTTGTGAATTTTTTTTGAAAAAGCGGGTGCATATATTTTTACAGAACTTTTTGCACTTAAAAGAGCAACATTTAAAGAATATTTGGTAATTTTTTGGTAAAAAATATTTACGTTTATAATAAAGTAACAACCGACATCCAGGAAGCCTTTTTGAAACCGGTGAGTAAGATATCTCAACAACCACTGCACCAATCTTTCTATAATTTTGTGTGCTTATTTTTTATATAAAAATCAATTGACTATCGTTCGCCCTTTTTTTTAATGTATATTTTCGATTTTATTAACGAAAAATGGCTGTTTTTCGCGCGAAAATCAGGACTTCAAACTTTAAATTGCCGCCATCTTATTTTAAATTAATATTTCGAAAATTCTCTCTCCGTCAGTCGATAGATACATTAATATCCTAACGAAATCTTTTTTGTTTTTTGATTTTAGATAATCTGGTTCCGAGTTGCAGTGCTCTCCGCGAAACAACTTTTTAAAAAAGCCTTCTTAGATATCGGTTGTAACTTTATTATAAACATAAATATTTGTTTACGAAAAAATTGTTCAATCTTCTTTAAATGTTGCTCTTTAAAGTGCAAATAGTTCTGTGAAAATATGTGCTTCCGTTTTTCAAAAAAAATCGCAAACATTCGCTTTTTTTCGGCCTCCTGATTAGGTATAACCCCTTAAACTAGAGTTATATCTTTATGTTGAGCCAAGATTATTGTGCAATTATTTTGTTCAAGCTGAATGTGTGTTCTGTACTTTCAAATCATTTTTTTTTTTAAAAAGGTTGCCGTGGTATTTCCTTTAAATATTGTATACCAAAAAAATTGGTTGATTTCAAAATAGGTTTTTTCTCATTTTGTTTTATGTTACACGAAAAACTAAGGACCTTTTACTCCAAGCAATGGACTTCTTGCCCCATGCTCGGGACAAAAAATTAATTTTGAATCGACACACATTTTGTGATATAACTCAACAAAAAATAACACTATTAACCACCAACTTCGTAAAAGTAGAGCATAATAGTTTTAGTTTACTAGTTTGGCTAGATTGTTATTACTAAATTTTACATAGGTTTTATGAAAAACGGGACTTTCAGCCCCACGCTACCCTACCTACAGTTTGAACTTGTGGTCTGAAATCTGAAATCCTTATTTTCTCATAGTAGTGGCTCTAGCCAGAGGCTAATTTGAAGATTGCTTGTTGCTAAGTTGAAATTGTCTCAACTCTTTAATTCAAAAGAGTTGAGACAATTTTAAAATGAATTCAACATGCCAACTCGCATATGAATTATTGCTAATATGCTAGATGAAAAAGAAATTAAATGTTTTAAAATTGTCCGAAGCCTCCGTGTTTAAACTTTTTCAATTTATTTCGCCCAAAATTTGCCATCCTAGGCTGCACAGCCTACTTAGCCTACATAGATACAAATCCACCCTTGACTCTAGCAAGTAATTAGTAACAGAGGTTTCAGACAGAGAGATTATTTCCCTATCAGTTTTCGTAGCAATATGGAAGCTGGAATGATGAGGACTGCTTTGTCAAGCTACCTTAACCAATAGATTCTGTTTCAACGCTTGTACACTGAAAGCTTGCGATCCTTCTGAAATAACCAGTACACGGCAAGCCGCATTTGAAGCACAGGTACACAGCTCGCACCGTCAAAGGTAGAGTAATAATGCCGTGTTTGTTATCAGCCGTTATTAGCCAAATGTCCGGAATTTCGACTAAATTGCCGCCAGAAATATCTGGCCACTCGATTGCGCGTTAGTTAATATCGGGATCCGCTGTCCCGCCGATAATAAAATCAGCGGTGAACCGTTCGCGTTCGATCGAACGTTATCATTCCGTCCCAGGCTATGATCGTGGAGAGCGTTGATCATTTTGATCACACGGGCTCGCAGGAGAAACTAAATGCTACCAAACTTTTGTTCTACTTCGAAAACTGATCACAGATTTTACACAATATGCTCAACTGGTTCCCTGCTTCTAATCGGTCCCTATAGTACGACTTCGGGTGTTTAAAGTGTTAGAGAGCTTGTAGGAAAACGATCCACTATTATACTAATTCCAAGTTAATTAATTTCGCCGGCATCAGTTCTACGCGCGCTAATAATCCCCGCGAACCGAAATTTCGATAAAGTTGTATTACGCGTCCGACGTTACAACGCTAGAGTAATTCTACGATAAAGTAAAATAATATCTATTACGTTAGAATAACAGGGGAGGAGTATCGATTTAACCAGAGAAACGCTAATACTATACATTAATTCGAATTACAATTATACACCAACGATTGACTGTTATTACAGGATCCTCGTAAATTACGCACGCCTGGCGGATGTTATTTGCTACCTAAGCACTGAAATATCGCCTTCATTAAGACAGTCGTTTCCAAGGACTGCCAGCTCAAGGAACGTAAAATTAATTACGATACAGTCTGGGTAGAGTTAGTATTACTTTCCGTGATGAGATTCGATAGCATTTACGGCTGTCTCTCATCGCGCTGGGTGCTCATAGCCAGAAAACGAGGAGGGGAAACATCCAAGCACATATAAAACTCCCAAGTGTAGCAAGAACACAATGTCCCATCCCATGGAAACAAGTCATGAGATGCCAAACACTAGACCAGTGTTTCCCAACCTTTTATGTCTCACGTAACCCGTGGAAATGTGTTGTAGTATAACAGTGGGAATAGAATAAAACAGTACATTAAATTTTGTATTAAAAAATTACACATATCGATAAACACAAAGAGTGATATAAACAAATCACACGTTGGGAAACACTGCCCTAGAATATCAAAAAATCACCCTCATGCGCAACCACTCGAAACCAATCGAATATAATTAACGTCGAATATAAGCAACTACCCACGGGGAGCAGCTCGTTAAGGGCGAGCCGTTCGCAAAAACCGTTCTCCGTGCGATGTGACGACAAACTTTCCGACTAACCCAATGAACAGCCGCAGCCACGGAAAATTACAATAATTAGAAGTCGCTGGCTGGTGGTGAGCCCGCACGGGAGTCAGGAATCACGAACTACGCGGTCTGGGGGGTGGGTGTGGAGACGTTGCTGACCAAGGACAGGGAATTTTCGACTCGGCCAGCAGGCGAGAATGGGGCCAGCCAGGAGTCACCGAGCACCGGGCAGGGGTGAAAATTTCGCCCCCGATGGTGGCCCGAATTAAGCGTCTAATTGTAAAGGCGACACGTGCGAGCATGGGTACGGGGCGGCTAGGGGCGGCGGGGGTTGGCAGACAGAGCGGGCAGAGAGAAGTATGGGAAGGTCGAAGGAGGAGGAGGTGGAGGAGGAGGAGGAGGAGGAGAGGTCGGGCTGTGCAAGAGTCGCGGCGGGGGAGCGGGATATAGGTAGGTCGGAGGTGAGAAGGTGGCAGAGAGGTGGAGGTAGCAATTAACTTCTCCTCGCGAGATTAGAACGAGATATTACGAGATATCGAGCGACTTAACGGCAACACGCGAGAGACTTCAAAGGCAGTAATAAACTGCCTCTAATGAACCCCTTATCGCTGCTGCCACCACCCTCCGCCTTCTTCGCCCGACCTACCACCTCGCCAGCACCCACCAGCACCACCACCCCCGCCGTGGAGACCCCAGGCCGCGCGTGTACGTGTCCGCGTGTTCCAACCGATGCGGGCTGAATCGAGCCCTGAAATTCAACGGTCCCTCCCCACGAGCTCGCACACACCCCCCCACGCGAGTGCTCCTCTCTGTCGCCCCGTTTTTCTTCATCCCTCTACCTCAAACTTTTTCCCTCCCGGTCCCTACAATTTTCCCTCCCCACTCGTGTGTGCCTCTCCCCCCCCCACCCCCCGTCCCTTCATGATGCCCTTCCCTCTCAGCCGCGTGTCACGGGGATCGCGATAAGACACCATTACCGCGTCGATCGCGATTCCTGTCATGCGGAAAACTCTCGTCCTCTTTCATCGTCGCGTGCCAGCCTCCATTACACTCGCCACTGTAAATATTTTTCCCCGGTCGGAGGAGACGGACGCGCCCCCGATCGCGGCCCCCTCGCGCGTTACGACGATCCTCGCGGTCGAAGCTGTTGTCGCGACGGGGGGTGAGCTATCGATCCCTTCGCCGGGCACGGGGAGCTCGCGCGCCCGCGAGTACGATTAAACTTCGAGAGCGTGTGCACGATGCGCGGGTTATTGGTTTTTCTTATGAATGACGGGGTATATGAAAACATTGGTGGAGGAAGGTTTTCATTATCTTCTTGCCAGGTGGACGGTGTCTTAAATGAATTTTTTAATTAAAACAGCAGCCATTCTTTTCGCGTGCCTGTCTCCGGGAAGATGAACGCCGGGATTTGGTAGAAAGCCCTCTGATTGCGATCGCGGCGGATATCGCTTCGCTTCCCTGCAAATCCTTAATTGTTTGCACTTAGTGAACCCCTGTCACCCCTCCGCCGCGAGTGCCGCGCCGCGGGAACTGTGGGTCGCAGGTGTCGCGAGAGCACCTCCTTCCAGCCCCCACGCGCGCGGGAAAACGTGTGTCGGTTTCGATCCCGGAGACGCGGCCGATGGTTTCGCGCGGTGTCATCAATCGCATCGGCGCGTAAATCTACATCGAGGGAAACGCTTCCAGCGGTCACTCCCTCAGTCGCCTCTCCCCGTTGGTTGAAGTGACGAGGCGAGGGAGCCCTCCGCCCACGTCCACTCTTTTTATCGGGGACATAGAAAACCGGTCCATCCGCGAAAGGGTTACGAGCACCCCCGGGCCGGGGAGGCCGTCTTCGAAGCTGGAGTCGCGGGGCACGGGCGGACACGAAGCGCCCCGTCGCCGGGCTCCGTCAAGCCCAATCATGTTGATTCAACAAAGTACCCACCTACCAAATTGCTGGAATTTGGTATTCGGCCAGAAAGACGGGGGAGGGTGGGTGGCAGAGAAAGCGAGGGGCAGGCGTAGGAGGGGAGGGGGATGGTCGTAGGAGGCAGGAGGGCGGGAGGGGAGGGTGGTGCGGAGAAAGCGAAAGAATGAACGAGAGAAGGAGAAAGGTCGACAGACAGGCGGACAGATCGAGACGGAGGACCAGAGGGAGGAAGAGAGGACGCTCTGAAGCGGTCTGATTGCACATCTAGGCCAAACCAGCACCACGACGACGACGTCGCTCCAGCGGAAAGCCGAGCGATGATTGGCCGCTCTCTTCGCTCCGCAACCCCTGGCCCCTCGCCCTCCGTACACCTTCAATCCCTTCAGCCCTCGTCCGTGCAGCCGAAACCCGATGGCGTTGGAGGCTGGGGGTGATTGGACGCATCTCGGTGATTGTGGCACCCGCCACCCTACCCTCCCTCCCTCCCGCCCTTCCCTACCGAAACTACCGCCCGCCACCGCGTCACCCCTCCTCCGGTCCCTCCGTTCCCATACCTATATATACGTACCCGAACTCCCCCATCTTCCCTCCCCCTTCCCCCATACCCCTCCTGCACGGCTGTAAATCGAGTTTACCCTCTTGCCGTGGCTCAGCCCTTCAATCAAACTGATTGAAACATTCCTTGAATCCAAAAGAAACGAACCACTACCTCCTACCCTTGTCTGCCTCTCTCGCTCTTCCTATCCTTTCCCCGCCACCCCTCCCCTTTCTCCCTAGCCTCTCTCTCTCCCGCTATCGGCCGTGTGTCTCTGGATCAAGCTTTCTCTCTCGCCTTTGCTCCCCATTCACGCAGCCGATCGCTCACTCTCTCCGCCCGTGCCGATACACGCTCCACTGTACCATCCCCCTCTCTCTCTCTCTCTCTCTCTCTCTCTCTCTCTCTCTCGCTCGCTCGCTACTATCAGGATGTGCGATTCGACCGTCTCCCCCACTTTCCACGCGTCCGTCCTTCTTTCCACCGCCGCCCCCTTGTAGCAACCCCCTACCGCAAGCCTGATGTCGATGCCTCTGTCGCGTCACTCCGCTCGGAGTGCTACTTCTCTCAATTCGGATAGCGGCTTGTTTTCCGATCGAAATTTCACGGGGGTTGGGGAACAAGGGCGGCGGGGGAGGGGGGGGAGAGGGGAGGGTGGTGGAAATTTCTCAACGAGGGAGGAACACCGCGACGACTCGGGGGCTACGTTGTCGCGGCTGATTTCCACGGGAACAGAAAGGGGACGGTTTTTACCGAACGCTACGGCAAAGGGTTCCCTCTAACGACACGACGCTCCTCCAAGTTTAGGAATATGGAGTGCCGCTCGAACGATGCAGCCAGTGAACTTTGCCAATCACCTTTGGCAAACACAGCTAAATCCCTCCGGTCCAAGATTTCACCCCTGTACTGCGAATTTTTGGAAGCTTCCAGATCGCGAGATGCGTAATACCATCGATTATTCCGACAACCACCCTCGACGAATTAAAGTGGGGCAAAACCGGGTACGCGGGTCAGACCGGGTACCACTGTTTTTCTAAGACAAGAGATGAGATATGCAGCCAATGTTTGGTGTTATCTTCGGCTGGACCTCACGACGGAATTAGATCAATCGAAGAGCAAACACTTTCGAGTTGAAAAGTTTCAGTTTTGCGTTGGTGAATTGCCCTGGATTTAAAGAATCGATTACAGTAAGTACTGCATTGTATTCGGTAGACTCTTCACAGTATTTTGCCGTTTTACTCAGTTCTTTATCGCGCGTTGAAGTGTAAATAGTTAATGTTTAGTAAATCACCTCATTTGGGGCAAAACCGGGTACCCGATGTATTAGTCCAGTGACATTAGGATCTGTTTTCGGAATGAATCCCACCAAGCTAAATTTTGGCATGGGCCTTTATGTGGTCGTTTTAAACAATATATCAAAAGTCCCCATCAATCCGACCGCAGCTAAAAATTTTACAGAGGGTTGAAAGAAACAATAACTGTTTTTCGCAAATATCTCGTTATATAGCAGTTTTGTTTTCTCTACAAGTATTCTCTACAAAAAAGGTAGTATGAGTTTTTTTCTTAGGAGCAATGAGAACGTCAGCATAGCCTCAAAAATTGGAAGCTGCCAACATCAACGTGAAACACGCTCAAGACGATGCTGACGTTGAAAAACCGTTGTTATTTTTTCAACCCTCTCGGATGGGCTCATGAGATTTGTACAAGTATCGAAGTGGGCGACGAGACCTTTATTGGTGATTTCTGTACGCTAAATAAATTAAAATATATTGATATAAAAATTAATATTTGTAAAAAAAATCTTCCTTTATGGTTTCTAAAATAATAGCAATAAAGGTTTTATAATTATATCATATTTTATGCGTATTTTAATAGGTAGGGTAAAACCGGGTATTTGCAATTCTTCCGAGAAAACTTGTTTTCCTGCGAGCCAAATAGTTTTTTTTCATATAAAAATTGTCTTTTTCTGATTCTGTAAGGTCCAATTAAGGTTCCTAGCTGTGTCGAAAGTTTATTTTGCCGTCTGACTTTATGCTATCTGGAAAAATACATTAGGTACCCGGTTATGCCCCACTTTCCCCTATTTCTCGCTGCCTATACGTTAACAAAAAAGCTACCCTCTCGGCTCTCCGCAGCGACAGTCGAAATCCCTCGATTCCGAGGCTCCCGTCATCGCCTTTCATCGCCATACACGCCGTCGAAACCCTAAAACAACTCCGTCCGCGGTAAAACAGAAACGCCCGCAAATGCGAATGCACTTCCCCCTCCCCCCCCCTACCACCCGAAAACACAGCGCCATCGCTGAAATCAAAACGCGTCCCGCCGAAATCCCCACAGGGTAGCGGGGCCTTTATCTCTCAGGGCGAGGGTACGTATGTACGTCGTTGCAATTAACGAGACGTTTTTCTCGCGCTGCCTCCCAGGATCGATCTCCGCCGCGACGTCCGACTTCCCGGGGATAGGAAGGAACCGGGCCAGCGGACATCTGGACGGACGATCCTAGCCTCCAATCCTGGCATGCGGGACGGAGACGCCTCGTAATCAAATATTGATACTACGCTAGACTAAATCGTTCGACTGTGCTAACAGATTAGGGCGTACGTGTGCTGCGGACGAGTCCGCCGATCGTACCGATGTGGAACACGCTGGGCGACCGGGAATACAAATGCTCCATGGAAATCTTATAACCCCCACGGTTCCCAGATGATCGAGATTGTACGTAGCCTATACCTGTTCGCCGTGATATTTTTCGTGGAAATATCGCGGCCAGGCTGTAGACATAAATTTAGTTTATGCTCGGTTCTAACACAGTTATTGGAGCATTAGCGTATATAGTGAAGTATTCGGAACACTGCAACCTCGGTGATTCCGAAGCATTTGAATTATTCGAGTATCGATGCGGCGCGATAGCCGCGCGTTTCGACTATTGGAGGGTCGAGAAAATACGCAGGTATATTAAACTAACCGAGGGGCTCTTTGTATCTGTTTTCCGATAATATCTCAAATTTCTCGTGTCCATTGAGGAACCCCTGCCAACGGTTAACGATGACGAAATGAATCGCGCGAAACATAAAATTTCAGAACGGCGTCCAGCTGTGCCGAAACTGCCGCGAATACTTCGCCTCATTGTCGGCCGTTTAATTAATTCATTCCGTCGCCAGAAATCCGACGAATTCGCTCCCCGTTGCCAATGATGTTTCGCTTCCATGCTCGTTTATCGGCTCCCGTTCACGGGACTCCACCGCTCGATCCGATCGATCTGGCGCGATGCTCTTTCACGCGCGAAAATCGCCGATTTTCGAGCGTTACGTTCGTCGTGATTCTTTAATCCACTTCCGCCATTATATCCTTCGCGCGCTCTCGAAAAAGGCAAGGCTACTCGGAGCAAATCGATCTATCCCCCCACACCCGCCCCCCCCCCCGGGTCTCGTAATTAACCGTAAGTTAATCGAATTATACGGGGTGAGTCATTAACGAAAATAAATGCCCGAAAGTCGAGATCGCCTCGCGGTCGCCGCCGAGGCCCAGGCTCGTATATTTCCCCGCTTTTAATCAGAGATGAAAAGAGCCGTCTCGTTTCGAGGCGAGTTAACAGGTCGACGAAGAAAAAAAATATAGACCGACCCATTAGATTCCGTACACACGGCCCGGCCAGATTGTGCCGATCTATTTTAAGGGGCGCTAACTAAGTTCTGCGTCTGTTTCTCATTAAATTGCGCATTGACCTCGAATCCCCTAAATTTGGAACGGTCCCCGCCGATTATGCGTACAGCCCATCGCGACGCGGTGGATTTCAATGTTTCGCTGAGCCCCTCTCGTGTCGGCACGGCGGCTGAATAACGAGCTTCCCCAAAAAAAACTATGTCGTTCGTGGAATATGACAGCCGAAGGAGAAAGGATTGCTTCGCCGTTCAAAGAACTCTAACGTCCCCTTATTTACAATCATCCTATGTCTGAAGCTTTAAGACGATTGAGTGGTGACGCCGATATTGTGTAATCCGCTCCCGACGCGGGAAAAATAAAAATATACTCTTATCGTCCCCTTTTCTTCCCTGTTGTTTTTGGACAGAACGGTGATGATCACTTACTTTTTGTAGTCGCTTTTGCAGAGGATCATGCCGCCCCTGGTGTAGCACGAGTGGCCGATTTCCGCCAGCGCTGCACCGCAATACGAGCATTTCAGGCAACCGTTGTGCCAATACCGATCCATCGCCAGTAACAGCCATCTTTCCACTATTTGGCCGCCGCAACCGGCGCACTGCTGGATTCCCGCTGGCCCGTTTGGACCACCTTCTTGCTGCAACCGAAAGCAAACATCGTTCTTTTAATAGGCCCTCGGAATTAACCTACTCTCGCAACCACAATGAATACCCCTCGCGGCTTATTAGCTGTCTAGCCTCATAATTCTATTCCCCGATAAATACGCGAACAATAACTGCCTTACGTAATCGAGCGTACACAAAGCTGCTCGGCGAGTCGAGCTTCCCGGAATGAGGCTTGTAACCATTCGACTTCATAAGTCAACAATACAAAGTGCGGAGTAAGTAGAAATAAACTGGCCAACAGTTCATTAATTCTTATAAATACAGACACACGTACAATCGCCTTTGTGACTGCGCAAAGTGTTCCCAAACGAAAGGACGTTTGGTTCGAGATCGTTAAAAGTTGCTGCAGAAGCAGTTTACGTGCAGCATTTCCAGAATTCCATGCTAACTGCACAGTTTTGTAATTAGAATAATTTTAATCGGCAAACGTAACAGAAATCTGTCCCGCTGAAATTATCTACATATGTATGTCTAGATTTCTAGCCTCCCCCAGGGCCCATGAAATAATTCCCCGTCGATTCTTTTAATCGAAACGAAACTGACCTCGTCCTAGCATGTTCGAATAAATACAGGACACGGTATTTCATCGTTGCAACCGGAAAGGGGGCGAGCTGCGCGGAAATAGAACAAGAGTAGGCAAGCAGGATTTCATAGCGCGGGCACATTAGTCGATTACGCAACGAAAGTGTTCGAAATAATGGCTAGTTGCAGCGGTGGAAAGTCTATTAACAGGGGCCGGGATGGTCCTATAATTAATACGGAATCGAAAGTCATTAACTGGCGATAAATCATCGCGCACCGTCAACCGAGCAATCTTGGCGAACACTTAGTCGCGATTATGTAAACGACGGTAAGCGTGAATAATCGTAGTCGACGTCGCTGATTATTAAAATATACGGCTGGCCGATAAACGCCGCTGGAATCGTCCTTAAAGTCTCGCGAGAGCGCGTGAAATTTTTGCACGGGGCCGCGATCAGGCCTTAATAAATAATCGCTGCTGGGAACTAAATATTGACTTTATAGCTGGAATTAACAAACCGGGAGCGCTTCCTTCTTCCCTTCGCGACTTCTACGCGCTCCAATAAACAGGCAGGCCTTTTTGCAACCCATAAACGGGCTATTTTGTAGCGAGTCCGTGGCTATTACACGCGCGAGGACTGCTGGGGGGAACGCGCGCGGTAAGAAGTGTTTCGAAAAAGAGACAGAAGAGACTGGTTTCGCTGTGGAGCGTAAGAACTCGTTGTTGATTTATTCCGACAATTTCTATGATAATAACGAGACGAGGAAAAAAAATGTGAAAAAAGAGAAGGGCTAGGTGTTGCGTCGTGAATTCAAATCTGAAGGATAGTGGGGGCCCGACCGTCGATTGAGCTGTAAGGTTGCTCGCACTTTGAGAACGCGTTATCTCGAAACGTTGCCCATGAGAGCTGACTTCTGGGAATAAATCCAGTCATAGGTGTTTGAGGAGTACTCTCCAAGAGATAATAGCCCTGGTATCAGTTTGGAGTAGTGGAGAATCGTGTGGGCAAATATAAAGCCAAGCTCACGCGCGAGCAACGCGTCACGTGGAACGTAATTTACGCGTCACTTGGCTGTGCGTTGTTTTTTTTAAAAGCAACCCTTCTTGCACGCGCGCACGAGCATGGCTCAATACACACTTTCTCCCTTTAACGAGATTCTGCTTTCGCCGGGGAATAAATCGCTAAGAGACACCCTACTCCAACAGCGATTCAGGAAATCAGAAGCGATGATCGCAGTTTGGGAGCTAAGCTACGAAGCCGAAGGTCGATGAAGATTAACGATGGCAATCCATCCACGTTAATTAATCGCGTGATATTACATAGTAACTCACGACATTGGTCAATACGAGATCGCGGAGGGTTCAAGGTAGCCGGTTTCGTTCGGATTTATAAGAAGAGCGTGTTCTCGGTAATTTGCTGGGGAAACATCGTCGCGTTGCAAAATCGATTCACGCTCCGCGGGAAAATCGTTTGCCCCCACCGCCGGGGCATGCTCGCCCGCTTTTTGCCAGACTTAACGACACTTCTTTCGCAATTACTTCGCAATTACCGCGGAGTTACTATAATCAAATGAAACTCGCGTAATTATGCGCCAGTAGGAGTTGTTACACGGTGCCGTTGTTAGTGGAACGCTTCGCGTTGATCGCTCGGTTGTTCGTGACGTTTCGAGAGAGGAATCGAGTCGAAGAATTGAAGAGCAAAAAAAAAAAAAAAATGGGTAGAGGCGCCCGATGTAACGAGTCCCTGGAGGTGAGGAATTTTTTATCCCAACAACAGATGACGAATTAGAACGGTGTCTAGTAATTTATTCGTGGCTAACGAATGCTTTGCCGTTACGCAAGCTTTTATTTAAATAATCGCCCGAACAATATCCTCGTCATCTATTATTCGCGCGAATAATGATAAATCAGAGTGACGACTGAAAACGGGGGACAATAATTCATTTGTGACCTCGAGTTAAATTCTCGCCAGGATTACAATTTTATCTGATTGAACAGTGATTTAGACAATTCTTTATCTAAATGCCCACCGCAATAACGTTTCCTACAAATAGTACGTTAAGCAGGTTGTACGATCCTCAAATATCTGTACCACTAGTATTCAAATAAAGAACCACTCTACTTCCACCGAACCTTCTGAAAAAGCACTCAAAGTGAATATTTGATTCGCCTTTCAGTGAAAATAGAAGTAAGACTTTATTTAAAGCGGTTTATGTACTCGAAATAAGCTTCATTTGACCTACATGGTTCCCCAGCCCGGCGACAGATTTTCCCATTTACTCTCACTCTGCGCACACTCGCATGCTTAACTTTGTATCGCGTAAAATTATACCCGCCGTCACCAAGAAGCTTCTATTTTCATTACTCTAATCTCAGAACGACACAGATGAGAAAATGAATTTAAATGGAATTATCGAGATATGATGGAAGCGAGGATCTATCTAAAAACGTACAGCCCTGCGTGCGTTTGCCGCCAACTCGTTCGCCAAGCAAGCAATCAGCGCTGTTCAAACAAACATACACTCAAACCACGGTGTTCGTTGCGCAATCGCTCGCTCGTTGGGAAGATTTAATTAGTTCCCTCCGCGGCTTCCCTAATGACAATTGTTCCTACTCGTAGGAAGAAGGGAAAAAAGAGCCCGCGTATTGTCTTCCGTCGACTAAGAACCGAGCGATGAATATGTATTATTTGAGAGGGGGCGACGGTGCACAACGTGGCCGGCATGGACTTCGATCGGCCCTGATACCATTAATGCAACGTTGTAATCGGAAACACAGCGGAGAGAGTATCGGGACAAATCAAGCCGATCGAAACTACCGGACTCGTTTAAGCAATTTGCTCGGGCTGAAGTCGAGTGCAATACAGAAACGGATGGCGAAATTCCAACGACGATCCCCGGGATTCGTAGTTCGAAACTTTAAAAGGGGGCAAATATCGAACGGTTTTAAGCAAACCTGTTTCATAAAGGTGCGTTCAACGCTGAGTCGAGTGGCGAAGGTCGAGAGACCCGAAGACGCGGCAGGAGCCAACTGAACTGAGCTTCGACCAACTTGGGTTTGAAATATCGAAGGAAATAGGGGAAATAGTGACACCATTGCAGTGGTACAACCCTACTCACCAGTGCGAGTCAAGCATAAATCACGAGGCAACTCTAATTTGAAGTTGCCGGGGCTTAGCACGTGAATATGCAAGAGTGCAGAGCGGAGTGTCGCGGAGGAAGTTGAAGGAAGAAGAAAAGTTCGGGATGCTTACAATCTTGTCCCCGGGGAAACACTTCATCTGGTTCATCCGCGACGCGATGGCGTTGTAGTGATGCGCGTGAACCTCCATGACCACGAGCGAAAGAGGCTTCTTGAACCGTGTCGTCCTAAAAGCCTGGCAGGCGAGCACCGTGTCCTTACTCCCGGACTCGCAATGATATCATTCGTCCTCGAGCGAGAAAAAAATATTCTGACGGGCACACTCTCTTCTCCCCACTGGCGGAAGGAACCACCTCGCACCGGGATCACAGTCGCGCGATCGCGCCACGATCTTCAGAAACCATCCAGGGGACCGTACGCCTACGAATCCTTCACTTCACTGAACCGTGAACATCGCCGAACGGGGACCGACGCGACAGAGTCGCCTTGGCCGACGGCAACCGAGCGGTTTGTTTCTACGGGTTCGCGGTGGCCGGAGCGGAACATCCCGCGTTCAACCGAGCGGCGGGCGATCGGGGCCCCGAATAGTCGCGAGCGTGTGATATCGGGCCCCGAATAGTCGCGACGGGCGCAATCGGCGCGGCCAGCCGCAAGCTTCACGATCGAGTATAGGGAGAGAGCGGTCCGAGTCGGAGGGAACGAGAGGGAGAGGACGCGAGAGCACGCGCCGCGAAACAAGGAAAAAGGCGAACCGGTCCCGACCGAAGTCAGCAGTGAACTGACTGGTCCGTGGCTGCTTTGGGGTCTCTGAATGCCTCGCGAGGCCCTGGGTTCAGGTACCCCGGCGAGCCAGGAGACGCGGCCCTGGTGGGGGGAATAATAAGGTGAGCCTAGAAAGGACCTAACTAACGTTGAAAGGGGACGGGACCCATCCATAGCTCCGGCCGGGCCGGACGAGGACGGTGAAACGTGAAAGGGGAAGAGGGGGGAGGTTGGGAGAGGGGGGGCGAGGGAGAGCGAGACAGCCGGCAGTATTATGGAGTGAAACACGGCGAAGGGGGCCGGGCTCCGAGGGAAAGGGGGGCGACGGGGGACCCACGGTACCTTCGCGGTCCCCTCCGCCCCTATTCAATTATATTTCTCTCCACGGTAAATGCCTATATTGTTGCGTTTGTCAATGGCGAGCTAAGTGAGGGTCACGTAGACGGGTAATGCCTTCTGAATTTTAGCCTGCGACCCTTGCCACCGCGACGTCTCTCTCGCACTGCACGCGATCGTCCTCCACTCACGAGCTCCTCTCTCACTCTCTCTCTCCCTGTCTCCGCTACAACGAAGGGGCCCCACCTGTACGTTACGCCGATTTCGTCGGGTGGAAAGTCGTTTCGGACGGTGATTTGTTGACAGGATCATCAGAGGAAGGCGAGGAAGAGTGGTAACAGAGTGGGACTCCCTCTTCGAGATCTAAAGAACCGTATCAGTGTTGCGTGGAAAGGCAGGTCTTACATACTTGGACGATCCTCTTGAATAGCGGCGTCGTTGCCAGCCGTTTGCCACGTACGATTAGCATTTCCAGAGATTACGAGCGCGTATTAGCTGCGGGGGGAAATTATACGGCCGTGAGCCGGGCTTACGTAATAAACGACCGACAGCGATTATTACGCGAACAATGCGGTACGTAGTCGTTCCAGGTGCTTCCGGTTGAAAACTTTTTCTCGTGGCCATCCTGGCGCGACGAGCCGCCGTAGAAAGTGCATTTTAATCGTACGCGAAGAACCGTTCGCGATACGAAACCTTCTGCGGCGGGGCGTTTCTCTAAAAAAAAAATGGGAGGGGGGGGGCCTGATGGAAAATAACGGGCCGCTCGACTGGGGGTCATTAACTGGCGGGGTGAAGGGGGGGGGGGACAAGGGGGAGGCTTTAATTTAATTTGTTTCGTAAATTCGGCCGTGAAGCAGCTGACGAGCGGGAGCAACGAATAAACGGTACTATGTGGGGCACGAAAAAGAGACCGAGCAGCGTGTATAATGATCCCGGAGATAATTAATTCTCTTGCGATTGTAGATTGGGATGCACGATGAAGACTAACCGGGGCTTTCTATATCCCCGATTTAAATTACACACTGTCAAACTCAAGGAAGAGAAACTAATCTTCTGAAGAACCTCAACTATTCCAAAACGTCACAAATGATTCCGACACCCCGTCACCCAATCCACCCCCTCAAGGGCTCGCTCCGGTAATCCAAATCACTCAGACCGCCTCGCACCCTCCTCGAGTATCCCCTCCGCGCGGCCGGTATCACTTTCAATCTCGCAAACCAGTCGGAAAGCTCACAAGCTCTTACCTTAAGTGTACAGTTGTTGTTGTGGTTGACCGGTGGGTAGGCTGGATGGCCTGGTATGTGTGGGTGCGGGTGTCCCGGGTGGTGTGGGTGATCTGACATCATCCCAGCACCGCCGTGGTGATGTCCGTTGCTGCCCATCCCCTGGCCGGGTTGCAGGGACGCGTACGGGGTAGCTGGGTCCATTCCCGAGCCGTGGGGCGGCGAGTGTGGGCTGGGTAAGTCGGGGGTGGTCGTGGTGCCGCCACCACCGCCCCCGCCACCGCCGCCACCGGTGCTGTAGCCGTGATGAGGCCCAGAGTGATGGGGACTGCTCGAGAGCGAGGGATGATGCGGGTAGGCTGCAGAGTGGCCCGGATGGTGGGGGTTCATACCAGCGGTTAGAGCGCTCGCCAGCTTGACCGATGAGAGGGTGGGCCCGACGAGCCCACCAACAGCTTCCCACGACGAAAAACAAAAGCTCTTTGGCCTACCTAACTGGAAGCTTATTGTGGCCTGGCTCTCCTAGAACCGGCTCTCTTCTTCCGGCTCGCGGCTGATATCTGTAACAAGAGAAATGGGCGTCAGGCTCGCCAATAGGGTCGTTCGCGTTCATCCTGACGAACAGGTGCGCCGAACTGTACCGAGGATACAAGTCACCGAATGTTACGCCTCGCCACTGTCAACTAATTAGTGGGAGCCTCCGCAGAGTCAGAATGATTAGCCACCCTGAATGGCTGAGGAGTGTAACGTTGTGCCTGCGATTACAAAGTATACCCACAGAACGCGTTACTAATTAACTTCACCCCAGTCCCGCGCAATTTTATTGCCCCTTAAGACGGCGCAACGATTTCATAATGCCCCCGATCCCCAACGACACTGCGATCCACCGGCGAAACGATTCGCAGCGGGGGGAGGACGCGGGGGACCTTTTACGACAGAGCAATTCGCGAAAGAGTTCGTCGGCCGAAGAAATATTTAAATTCAATCCGGACGCAGTGGCATTAAAAGCGCCACGGTTCGCAGGAGGGAGGTCCGCGGGGATGGTAAACGCAATCTTGTTCACCGACTGTTCCGCGCTTCTCCGCTTGTTTCCCTTGACGCTCTGCCCTCACCGCCCCTCGACTCCCGCGATAAAGATGTACTCGATTGTTACAGGGACTGGCAAGAGGCGACTACAGTGATCGCCGCGTTAAATATTTTACGAGCAGGCACACCGCCGGTTTATTGTGTTTATTTAGCTTCCTTGTAATTAACTGAAGCATCCAGAAATTGTTTCCACGGCCGAGTTCAGGGAGCTGTTTAAAAGCTGCGCGTCAAGAATGTCGGAGCTTTTGAATTACAAGCTTTAATGAGCCCCAGAAGTGTCTAGCTAAGTTGCCACGAGCAGACTTTATCCACGACAGTTTATTCTTCCGTTGGATAATAGATCCATCCCCCGAAGTATTGACACGTAATTAAGAATCCACGCGGCGCGCGTTTAAACGACGCCGACGCCTCGAGGGGGAGGAAAAATTGGGAGCCTCCGTGGACTAGTTAACGAGAGAAGGCGTTCAGCGGGACAATAGCGTTTGATTGGTTATCAAATGACCTCGTGACCGTCAACACTCGATAATTCGACGGCGCGGCGGCGGTGAATAGGTGGCCTAATTACATTAAGAGCGGCGAACGGGGTTAAAAGTCGTCGGTCCAGGCGACCTCGCGCCGCTCAAATGCAAATGCGGAGGGAAATTTCGTCAACCCGCCGAATACCGGCGGGGCATTAGAATTCATAAAACGAGCTGACCTGTCCCTTCGTTAAGGGCCGTGAAACCGGCGTGCGACCTGCCCCGGCACGCCCACCTTAATTAACAATAATCGTCCTTCCTGGTAGCTCAGCGGGTTGTCGTTTGGGACGCGATCGCCGACGGACCCCGGTCCGAGAACTTCTGTCTTTTTGTCCCGCGAGGTAACGAGTACCTTTTCTTCGGCCTGTTCGCCTTATTTCAGGCCGCTCGGGTATTAAGGGTGCACCAGGGTGCACATAACGGTGCACCCTTCTCGCCGTCCTTCGCCGGGGGATCTGCGGCCGTAGAATAACCTGCGCGCCAGGTATCCACTCTGGAATATCCAATTTATCCTATTATGCGCGTCGCGTGTTTGTTTTCATGTATTACAATTTACAGAGCTTTCGAGCAACTGTGCGCGGGGCTTTAAACGATACGATTAGATTAATGAAATAGCTGTGCACTTTTACTGCTCGAGCCACAGGGAAGTCAGAGCTGTGCTTCGTGTACATTCTTTCCGGTTATTGAACCGATACCATCGATCCGAAATTTCCCCCCGCAAAACCCTTGAAATTCACGGTTACACAAAATTCACCAGCGACGACGGGTACTGAAGCCAGACGAGTGTCCGTTAAAGCGAATTACAAAGCAATTAGTGCTGTTCGAGTACTCGGAAAAAGTGAGCCGAGCCAGACTCGGCTCGAAAAATCGGACTCGAAAGAACCGAGTAACTCGAATTTTTTCGAGTAACTCGAATTTTTTCGAACAACTCGAATTTTTTTCGAGCAACTCGAATAGAACCGAAAACTCGAATTTTTTCGAGCAACTCGAATAGAACCGAAAACTCGAATTTTTTCGAGCAACTCGAATAGAACCGAGAACTCGAATTTTTTCGAGCAACTCGAAGTAAACCGAACGGGCCGAAAGAACCGAGCGGGCTGAAAGTATCTAGTGGGCCGAAAGTATCGAACAATCCGGTGTGTCAAGTAGTTTAAAGTTTGAATGTTTCGAATATTTTAGAACATTTATTTATTTATTTATTTATTTATTTATTTAAACGGGACAAGCCCTTAGTATACACTATACAGTTAATAAGAACAAAAGTGATTGTGTGAGGTAATACATAGATACTAAAATTACAGGTTACGATCCGGTTACTTATTGCTATTCTACAGGAATAATTTTGCGCACCGCTGTCTGAAAGGAAACTAGAGCCTTATTGAAGAAGTCTAACTCAGAACAATATTTGTTCGCCAGAATGGATATCCTGTTTATGGGATCAGCATCCGCTACACTAGTTTTTAAGAGCGTGGGTTTAAGGAAGGGAAATGATCTTATTTTTCGTTCAGGCGCATTTAGACAGATTTTGATATGTTTATATACAGTATAATGATTCGTAATTATTATTATTATTAAATAATAAATGGTTAAATAATAAATGATTAAATAATAATTATTAATATTATTAAATAATAAATGATTAAATAATAAATTATTAAATAATAATGTACATGATAAAATTGATTTATTTGGGCAAACCCTTGCATCTTTAAGATGCTCTCTTGAAGTTATTCTATAATTAATCAATTTTTTCTGTAATTTTTTAATCTTTGCTTATTTTCAAATTTTTATATTTTCTGTTCGATTCGTTCTCATAGAAATGTTTATTTGTCTTTTGTGGTTCACGTCTCCCCGCATTATATTTCTTTGTACCAAAGGGTTTTTCCCGTGAATAATAACAAAATAAAATTAAAAAAAAAATAATTACGAATCTTTATCCAGTATATAAACATATTCTAAAATATTTGAGACATTCAAACTTCAAACTACTCGACACACCGGATTGTTCGGTACTTTTGGCCCACTAGGTACTTTCAGCCCGCTCGGTTCTTTCGGCCCGCTCGGTTTACTTCGAGTCGCTCGAAAAAATTCGAGTTGTTCGAAAAAATTCGAGTTCTCGGTTCTATTCGAGTTGCTCGAAAAAATTCGAGTTCTTCGAAAATATTCGAATTGCTCGAAAATATTCGAGTTGCTCGAAAAAATTCGAGTTGTTCGAAAATATTCGAATTGCTCGAAAATATTCGAGTTGCTCGAAAAAATTCGAGTTGTTCGAAATAATTCGAGTTACTCGAAAAAATTCGAGCTACTCGATTTTAGTCGAGTACTCGGCTCGGTCCGAATTTCAAGCTACTCGAATATTCGAGTACTCGAACAACCCTAAAAGCAATCGGGGTCGGATGAGTGCCGCGCGATGAAAGACCGAAAGAGAGAGCTCGATAGCGAGCGATGGACTTGGTTAAACCATTTTTACCGGACTTCATTATACGGACGTTTGAGAATCTCGCGGCTGTCCGCAATATTTATCAGCCTGATGTGGATGAACGGGGGAGGGCGGGAGGGTGGACAGGGGGCCAGAGGGGGCAGGGGAGGAAATTAAATTCGCGCCGAAGCATCGAAGGAATCGCGCGCGTCCCGTCGCGCACCACCTGCCGTCCGCGACAGTGTTCGACTGTATGCACACACACGCGCGTGTTTGTGCGTTACGTCCAATTAAACCTGGCGGCGTTACGCGCTAATTTCACTCTTAATTGTTAACCGTTAATTATTAATTACCGGTTCGGTTTATCGGGCCATCTGGGCGACAGGCATTCATCGGGTCGACCGTCGACGAGCAGCGGATCGTCGCTCGATGGAAATTCAAAAGGGGGAGGTCCATTTCATTACAGTCGTCTAGGACTGCGTCGGCGGAGGTAGAAGGGAGGGGAGCGAAAAAAGGGAGAACGCGAGGGGGCAAGATATTAATTAGGAAGAGGGCGAGAGAGAGAGAGAGAAAGAGGAGCGCGTTTCCAAGGGATTACCAAGCCTGACGAAGGTTTTGCACGGGCGCCTTCAATCGTTATGCAGATTGTCGCGGCGCGCTGTTAAGTGCGAAGAAGCCCCGCGCGTGGATCGCAATAACAGCGTGCGTGCTCGATCTGTTCCAATTAGTTGCGAGGTTTGTTCATTACGCTCCGCGATTATTCGGCCGGATAAAGGCGAGACGGTGACTTACGTTCCAGTTAACGAAGGTCAACGGAGGCAATCGACGGCTGAGGTCTTTACGGCTGGCCGTTCGGGACGCGAACGGTGTATATTGAGAATCGGAGGCGGGATACTGGCCGGGCTCTCGCTCTCCTCGAGGGACGTAACTTGTGGGACAGTCGCGACGATAACGCCGCGCGAGAAAATTAATCGGGAAAGAATGCCGTGTTACCTCGGAATGGAAACGAAAGGCTATCCCGTAGTTTACACTCGGTTTCGAAGGAACCGGTCAATTACTTTTTCATTACACGCCCGGCGTTATGTTGATTCGCTGCCGGGGTGGTTATTTTTATCAGTTAACGAACTAAACTAGCGGTCAAAATTGGAAATCAGTCACAAAGTATTTGCTATTTTACGATGCATAAATGCCAAGCCTGACTGCCAATGTTTATTGCCCCCCGAAAAGTCATAACGAGTCTGACTCGTTGCTTTTATATTTAGACATGAGTTACGCATCACGGGCCTGACTCGTTACGTGGCCTCAGTTGGTTAACGTCTTACTGCGGCGATATATGGCTTTTATGGACCTGTAGCCATCCTAATTTCCTAGCTTAATGTCCGTGAGATTTTTATATCCCAGGGTGTAGAATGCTTGTTTTATAACCTGCAGAAATCCGGCAGCTGAGAACTCCACTCACCGGGATTAGTAGCCTGGGTTTAGGTAACTTTCAGCTTAAAATTCATTCCTCAGAATCCGTCCGTGTAAGAAGAAATTCTATTGCGTAAGAATTAGGGGCGTGTAAATTAAATGACTACGAGCAGTGCTGAAAATACAAGCTAAAACTGGGCCCACAAGTTGCATCGATTTTTCTACACTCTCAACGAAGATCGGATGAAAGGGTTACCCTACTCCCCCCCCCTTCCCCCATTCGCTCTACCACCAAGAGGACCATTTTTCTTCCCCAGATTCTACGTTTCGTCCGCATAATTCTGTGCTGCGCGTGCAGCGAAATTACACGCCGCCAGCCAACAGCAAGATATTCATTTGGATTCGACGAGATCGAGCTGACGCTATACTTACAGCGAAGTCGGAGTGCGTATTAGTCGGATTCAGGCCGATCGGGCACATCTTTAAACGTTTGGGCGTATCATTCCCCCGGTTCAACGAAACGTTTCAAAGTACATAATTGAGGCTTCGTAAAAAGTGTTCGGAGGCAACAGGCCTACGTTCCCACTGAAGGCGCGCGAAAAAACAAAAAGGAGCCACGCGATTGATGGGAAATATTCGTAGAAAAGTATCAGCGGTGATGCGAGCTCGATTTAAGGGGTTATACCTAGTCAGGGGACCGAAAAAAGGCGCAATGTTTGTGAATTTTTTTTAAAAAGCGGGAGCATATATTTTTACAGAACTTTTTGCAGTTAAAAGAGCAACATTTAAAGAACATTTGTTAATTTTTTGGTAAAAAAATATTTACGTTTATAATAAACTAACAACCGACATCCAAGAAGCCTTGTTGAAACCGGTGAGTAAGATATCTCAACAACCACTGCACGAATCTTTCTATAATTTTGTGTGCTTATTTTTTATATAGAAATCAATCGACCATCGTTCGCCTTTTTTTTAATGTATATTTTCGATTTTATTACAGAAAGATGGCCGTTCTTCGCGCGAAAATCAGGACTTCAAACTTTAAATAGCCGCCATTTTATTTTAAATTAATATTTCGAAAATTCCCCCTCCGTCAGTCGATAGATACATTAATATACTAACGAAATCTGTTTTGTTTTTTGATTTTAGAAACTTTTTAAAAAAGCCTTCTTGGATATCGGTTGCAACTTTATTATAAACGTAAATATATTTTTACGAAAAAATTGTTCAATCTTCTTTAAATGTTGCTCTTTAAACTGCAAAAAGTTCTGTGAAAATATATACTTCCGTTTTTCCAAAAAATAATTCGCAAACATTCGCTTTTTTTCGGCCTGCTGACTAGTTATAACTCCTTAAGCGAGCAGGTCCACGCGTTTGACGAAATCGCGAGGTCGGTCGGCTTGTTTACGATCCCATGACCCGGAAGGATCTCTCGAAATTCGATCAGCCGCGGAAGCGAGCACGACGACCGAGCGATAACAAGATGATAACGAGGGAATACACCGGTAATTACCGGAATGATAATGACGAGGAGAACGACGACAACAACGGCGACAGCGGCGACGGGAAGGTGGTGGACGGCCCCGCGGGGGGATCGGGATGGGGGAGGGGGTGGGGTTTGGGGTGGCGAAGAGGAAGTGGAAGGAGTGGAGGACGATCAGCTGCGATAGGGATAATTAACGATCGCAATCGTACGAAAATGAGGACAGGGCGAGTGCGACGACGACGATAACGAGCGGTCCAGCGATCTTATTAGCGATAAGCGACGATAACGAGGACGCCCCGTTCCATACAATAACGACGCCGTTCCGATGCTTGTAGTGGACGAAAAGAATCTCTGCTCGAGGAGGCCAGGGCTGCGAGGGTGAGCCGGCCGGACCAACCTGATCCGCGTCCGGATTATTATGCTTCCAGCGGATCGTTTGAGAAATCTGAATGCCCCCGGTGGGGCTGCGCGAACGAGGCCTTTGAATAAAGTGGGCGAAACTATTCCTCGGGAATGAGTCGGGATTGTGGGGTATCGGGGTCAGCGTATATCGGAGTCGAGCTTGATGGCAGGGGGACCACGACGGGCTGCACCTCGGGCTTGCTACATTCCCAAAGATTTCATCGATCGGGACTCTGCCGCATTGCATATTAAATTAACATCATCGCGGAAGTTAGAAGGGTTGTTACCGAAGAGGCAAGCGTTCTCGATGTCAGCAATGATCGAGCCGACACAAACCCCCAGCTGGCTCGTACAAAGGTAGAACGAGAGGTGGACGCACCGCGAATCGCGAGTCCAGCGACTCGAGCGCCCCTTTTTTTCCCCCAGGAGCGGGGGCACCTAAATCAGAGGACGTGGCGCGGGGGCGCGCAAGAAAATCGCCCGCGGGAACGGTCGCACAAAGCGCGCCACCCGCCGTCAGACAACGACCGTCCACGAATCCGGCGATCATTTCGAAGTTGTTGCATTCAATGCATAGCAAAGCGATCGGGGATGCTTTCTTCCGCCGTCAGGATTCCTACATAATTGCATGCCGGCGAGCTTGGCCTCTCTGTTCGTCGTGGAGCGCGCGCGCGCGCTGCTGCTGTCTCGAGGGCGCACGGTTCCCCGAAAAGGAGGCCCGCAGGAGTGCGCACCTTTTCATTTCACCGCTCTCATAGGCACCACTGTTATACCTGTAATAGGTGGGCAGGCAAACAGCCGACTTCGCCCGACAACCCTCGACCCCCGCTACCCCCGTTCCTTGCCCCTGTCCACCTCGTCCAGGCTGCATCTAATTACTATAATCGTCCTCGCTAATAATTAGATTATGTTTCGGTGTCTTCGAGCGTTGTCTCCTCGGTTGGTCATTATACCCACGGTCCAAGTTATCATTATATCCGCTCTGGCCGATTCTGGGCCCAGAGACTCGGTCCCTCGGAACGCCCACTTTTGTTTGGACCTCGCTCTTCGGAATCTTATACGAGGCTCTTGTACCGTACACCTCGTTCTTATGCGTCGTAACAATTTTCTGGAATCAGTTACTAAGGGATCTCAGGAAGCTTCAAGCTCGAAACAGTGTTTTTGTTTTTGTCTGTGCGTGCACAGGTGTGAGGCTTCTGACTTTCGAGCTCGAGTTGCCAGCACCGGAACTCTGTTTGCCAGGTAAGACAGATCGCGATGAAGATTGTATTCTAAAATGGCGCCCGTTCCTCGTAGGGCCTGCTGTTCACCGGGCGAACGTTTATTACCATGAACAAATCACCTCGCGAGGGTGAGAACGTCCGAACGAACGCGCCGGAGCCCCGAGATAGTAACGTTTCATTTTATTGTCGCTGGCCAGTTGCTTCAGGAATGCCCGGGCGATACCTCGCGCGGCACTCTCCGCGAAGAAGCTGGTCGCTGGGGAAGAAGATGGTAGAGGAGGAAGAACGAGCTCTTTACTATCATTATGGACATTCCCTCGAAGCGTTTACGTACCGAGCGTTTCGCTGCACGGGCTGGGCCCCGGAACAAAGGGCTGGGAATGGAAACGCGCGAGCAAATCTCGTCGGGAATAAATACAACTGTTTCTATGTACACGCTGAGCCTGGCTTCTTAACCGTTCGCTTATTAACAACCCTCCAGCTTCTCTATTAATCGCGACATCCAAAGAGTCGCGCTACCACTGTGCCTAACTCCTGGCTGGCAGCTTCATAGGGGAGAGTCGCGCAGTGCCGACCGCTCTAAGTTTTTTGGTTATATCCAGGGGTTGAAACGGTTCCGAAAATAACTGTTTCAAACTGTTACATATCGGTTCTGACTGAAACAGTTATGAGGAACCGTTATTCTGAATAACCGTTATAAGGAACCGAAATTTCTGGCTATATCGGTTTCGGTTACGGTTCTGCAGAACCGATATTATATCGGTTCCGTAACGGTTATATATCGGTTTTATAACAGTAATGTATTCTATCGGTTACGCATCGGGTATGCGTGGCACGTTCCAACATATTTACGATCAATGTCACATTTTTTAAATGGAAATTCGATTTGTTTATATGTCTTTTTATCGCTGGGCCTCTCTATCTGGTGTCTCTCTTTACAAAACTCTATCGATGGAGGAAAAGCCGGAGTGAAAGACAGCATCTGTAAATTAAATATTGAACAGAGAGATTCTAGATAAAGAGGCGCAGCGATGAAGGATCGTATAAACAAACGCGGAGAGCTATTCTCTGGGTCGCAGGGTTTAAGACCAATGGGCCAAAGTCGGTTGTATTCCTGAGCGAGTGTTTTTGATTTATTAATACCTGACTAATGCAAAAACAATATACAAACCTACGTGTATTATACTAAACTCTTGCTATAGGCTCGCGCTTAAACGAAAGGAACATTGGCAGGTTTCTGTAACATTTTGGTATATAATATAAAAATTAACATTATCACATTTGCTTTACGTATCTTATTATAATAGTGTATCTGTTGTGATTGTACTGCAAGTGTCAAAATGCATAAAGTTTTTGTCTTTTTCGTTTCTTAATGAGTACATGTTAACTGCCAATGTTATTTCGTGGTGTCAATTTTCCCCAGTTTGCCATAACGTCGAGTGGATTTTCTCGGCTTCTCTCTCTCTCTCTCTCTCTCTCTCTCTCTCGACCGAATGCCGCCAAGAAGTGGTGGGGATAGCGACGAACGCTTACGCATGGTTGAGGCGAGCCCAGCCCATAGGCAGAGTTTACTGTATAACCGATATATAACCGTTACGGAACCGATATAATATCGGTTCTGTAGAACCGGAACCGAAACCGATATAGGCCAGAACCGTTTTCACTCGTAACTGTTTCAAAATTATTTCGGTTCTCATAACTGTTTTCAACCCCTGGTTATATCTTCGGCTAGAGTCGATAAAAATAAAAAATTCAAAAACGTGTTTGTAGTACAGATGGAACTTAATAAGAGTAGGAAAATTATTTTTGTAAAATTTAATTATAAGAATTGATAATTCGCAAAAGTAAAAAAGTTGTAATTTCTAGGAAACGAAAAAGTGTCGTCCAGTACCGACCAACTGTTAAATTAGTAGATTTTTAAGTCTAAATGACTAACAATGTTAAGTTACAATAGAAATTTTTTTCAAATTTTATTAGTACAAACATCACAAGTAATATAATTAATCTTTTTCTGATCTGTGCATTCGACGTGTGCCCAACCTTCACATTCGATACACTGCACCCAATCTTCGTCAAACGATTCCTTGCAAATAACACAGTGGGTAACTTCTTTATTAATTCCTAGCTTCCTGTTTGGTCGGTTATCACACCTATCCTTATTTACTTTATCCCCTAATTTTCTTCTTTTCAAGTTTTTTTGAGGTTTCCTTAATTGTCTTTTAGCTTTCCTTTTCTCTGCTTCTTTTACACTTTTCTTTCTTTCGCTTTTCTTTAATTCTCTTATAGCTTTGTTGGTCGGTACTGCACGACAGTCGGATGGTCGGTACTATACGACAAACATGTAGGAACATTTTAGATCATGGTACATTATGTACCAAAAAATATTGAAAAACCATGGCGTTTTATTAAACTTAGTAGACTAGAGACAGTACACATCATAGAACATAATCATTTACGTACCCGAGAAACAAAAAATCGGCTTTACTAAATAACTTTTAACCTATTCAATATGAACGAATAAGTTTAATGTCTCATAACATCAAGCGCAATGGAGTAAACGGTATGGCCCCGAAATAGGTTATACAGAATTGTGATTTTTATTTATTTATTCAAGTGAAACGCTCATATCTGGTAGAAGAAGCGAGAACTAGCTTTGGTCGGTACTGTACGACTCTCCCCTACGTGTACCGCAATGGGGAGAAGATTCAGCAGAATGTCCTGGGCTCCACGAGGCTTCCCAAACTCAACCGACTACACCTCGAAAAACGCAATCATTCGAAAGCGATCCGACGCGATGGTATTGTGCCCTCCACGTGGTCGCCGGGCCAGCGTACATTACCACCACGATACGGACGTACATTGGAACACACTCAGTCCCTTAATACGTATTTAATTAAGTATGCCCGGGCAGAGGCAACGGGACGGGGTTTATAGTGGATATCAGTATGGGCCACCATAACTCTCGCGCCTCCAGCATCCAGCAGTACCAGCGCCACTTATGTACGCGTACCTACCGCGATGGAATTTCATCCCGGCCGTTACGGCATAAATCTTCGGCGCATTAACGCCCTGCGGATCCCCCCCCCCCCTCCTTCCCCCGTCCCTCTTTCGGTGTTACGGCCCCTTAATACGGTCACTCCGCCACCGAGCCCCTTATCGATGTCGCGGGGACCACGATTTTGCCCGCCCCACCCCTCCCTCGATTTCGGTTAAATATTTTTGCTCCGGCTGTTCGTTATTCCTCCTGCTCGTTCCACTTAACCCCCTGACCCCCTGGAGTAGGGGGGGGGGGGAGACGGGAATCGAATGAGCCCGGGACGATAAATCGCTGGATTTCGGGGATGCGAAGCGACGCCCGTGCGCGTGTGCCCGAAGATAAGGGTTACTCTCGATTCCGCGATCGCTGCCGCAGATTCCTTTCTGCCTGGGGCGAATCTTTAGTCACGTGGTAGACTTACGAACGATCCTGTTTTGTACGTTGCATAATATATCGGCTGTAATCGCGATGCAGTGGATGGAGGCGACGAGGTGCTGGAAGGAAAGAGGCGGGGGATGGTTTTCGGGGTTAACACCGGGCTTCCGGTACCTTTTAATCTAGCAGAGTTAATTTTCCATTGGAAGGAATCTATGCTAAGAGATTGCAGTTAGGTCTGTTTATGAACCGCCGCAATGCACCCCGATCGGTAGATGGAATAAATCAGTCGGGACAATTTTGTCAATGGATGGAGCGCTCACAGGCGGGTCCATTAATCTCAGCGGTGAAAACCTAGAGTCATCCTCGACGACCTTCGCGCGAGAGGGGACGAAGAGGCGCTCGCAATCGAGGAGGAGCCCTCGTTACCAAAGATCACGATCGTTTGTCCACATCCCATAAATCACCGGGGAGGGGGGTTCGCCGGAATTTGCTTACGCGGCCGCGGGAGAAAATTGATTTTCGAGAGGCAGGGGACGAAAAGAACGTTTGCCACGGGGGGGGGGGGGTGGTGGTGGTTGCAGGGTGGAGAGGGACGCTCGCCGGTTCCCAGAAAGAGCCGCCAACAGAGCGTTAAGGATAAAGTGTAAAACTGTTATTTGTGCCCGACTCGTTGCGAAGTTGCCTTTCGCGGGAGTGTATTGGACGATACGGTACCGGCTTCGACCCCTGACGGCCCCCATAAATATCCAACCGGTGGCAGCTTGTTACTCCGACACCATGCGAACTTCAAACCGACCACAACACTCAATATCGCCTCGGCTACTTATCCGTCCCGCGCGCCGGGGCCGTTCAATTACCGAATAATCTGCGGCAGAGTTGCTTGCCAGAGATCTTATCGCGATCGCGTGCGCGCTTGCCTTCGACTTTCGCGGCCGGGATGCCGCGGTCCTTCGAGTTTTTGGGGAATCGAGGCTGCGCAAGCACTTTTAAAGGTACAAAAATCGACCTTTCCCGTTTTACATTCAACCAAATCCCGTCGTTCGATGGATAGTCACATGGTTTCGTTGGATGCCGATATAAGGAGCCTAATCGCGCGGGCAGGGAAGGGTGGCGCTGAGAATCCTGCGCGTGGAAGCTGGGGAAACGCGAGTGCATAAATTACGAGGTTGGACGGGCCAACGATAATGGAGCACTTCAGCGGCGATAGGAAGGGTGCATATTCCAAGCCCCTGCGAGAAACGGTCCCCGGGACAGCTGGATATTAACTTTGTTTCTAAAACTAGCCGCGCATCGATCGCTCCCCCTATCCGCCTACTGTTCGACGCGATCCCGCCGACGTAACGTCCGCGCCGAGGGTAGCAACTGATATCGAGGGGACGATTACCGAGACACTCGGAGCCGATGGAACCGGAGAGTATAACACGAGTAGAATCATTATTTCCCAGGATCTCTGCTTAACGATCTCGGATCGGGAGGGGGGGGGGGGGGGGGGGGCTGGTGGCGGAAGATGAAAGACAATTTTCACCCAAGCTACACGACCCCGAAGACACTCGACCCGCGGGGCACGCGTGGGGATCTAGCGGCCGATCGATCAACTCGTTTCAGCGGGCGAATCTCTATCAGCCCTCCTCTGCCCGTAATAGCGGAATCGCGTCGGGGCACGCGACCGGGCGTACGACCGTTAGCGCGATGTTTAATAAGAAAAATATTTAATCCGCAGCCCAGTCCGCACTGCGCAATGTACCGCGAAATTAGGAGCGAACGTCTATCGGTCAAGGTAAATGCGGCGCGCATTAGACGGGCTGCAAGTTGGCCGGGGCTGTGCATGGTGGAGGAGGTTTGGTCGGGAGGGAGGGGGGGGGGGAGTGAAAAGGGGGTGGCAAGAGAGACGAGTAAGGGTGAACGCGTGGAGAGGGTGGTGAAACGGGAGGCGTAGGGGGCGGTAGGAGCCTAATTGGTCGAAATTAGCAAGTTTAGTCATTAGTGGAGTTTCCGGCGGTGGCGGTGGGTCCACTTGACTCCACTTCCTGGGAAAGGAAGGACGGAAGGAAGGTGTGTACACCTCCTACCATCGGTTACGCGGTGCCTGGATACGCCTCTATGTGCGCGTGTACGTGTGTTTGCGCGCATATAAATGCACGTACGAGGGCGACGTACCTACACGGGCCCGGCTCCAGGCAAGTTTTGCACGCGCGAGCGGGCGGGCGGGCGAGCGAGCGAGCGAACGCGAGCCCGGGATACGTCACGAAGCACTTCGTGACCGCAAATAACTGTTTCCATTGGAATCCTGCGGTTTTACACCTTACCGTCGCCGCGATATCAACGCCTTAACGCGCCCCGTGTATTTAAACCGTATTACCGCAGTTCCGAGTGGCTCGCCCATCCCCCTCGGTCGCCAGCACTGCCGGTGCAACATTTTTTTTCCCCCGCGGGGATGCTCGTTTGGGGAAGGATACACGGTCGCGTTTCATAGGACCACGAACCCTCGAGGAGGCTTCTGCAGTCGGCCTCGTCTTTCTGACTTTTGTCGGGTGATTGGGGTGGTTTATTTTTGTCGCGAGTAAGAGTGCGTTTAGGGGTAGTTTTTGGAACAGTGTATATCGCTGGTGGTCGGTAAGTAATTATAGGCGTACGTGCTTGCAGAAGTTAATAGGTTTATTATACTCGTGCGTTAATATATAAACTGGGTCAATTCTCGACCAGAAACCCTCGCAGAGTATATAAAATGGATTAAAGGGCGAATTAGCACGGAGTAATTACAAGGTACTTGTATGTAACGAAACGCTATGATTATTCTTTCGTACAAGCGTGATTATTAAACTTTCGTGGCGAATCAGGCCATCTCGCCCAATGTGGAATTCACGGGGAGCAAGTTAGCTCTTCGCGAGTTATAAAATTAACGTGCTAGATGAACTCGGTGTAGCGTGCGTGTTTATTCCTAACTGGAATGTTTATAAGGATAACTGAGTTCGACCAACGTTGCAGTACCGGCTAATACGCCGTATGTAGATCGTGTTATCGTGGTCTAGTGGGTCAGGACGCAAACGAACGTGTCCTCGATCCCTCTATTTACCATGAAAACTCTTAATCAACTTTTGGACCGGTGCCCATCCCGATGAGAGCGTTTTACAATAACAGCACACTCCGGCCACCCAAACCATCAGCAGATTTCTACCTTCCAAGACCAACATTGTAAGTCGTATAACCAGCACGACATTGAACGTGCTCCTGTTTGCTCTTATCACATCTCCAGCTTCTCCAGACGTTTAGCTATCAATGACCACGCAGATCCATCGCCGTATTCATAGCAATACTCCAATTGCTTTTGTAGACAACGATTAAGACGACACTAGACTTTGAGACTGATCGATCGATCAGGTCGATCAATTGGACCCTAGTAGCATTTATTGTTGGCATTTGGATGGCCAACTAATTCCCAACTTGGGGATACAGTGGGCCAATCAAAAATGCTATTAGGGGAGCAGTTGCACTACTTACAAGGGTGCGATACTAGATTAATCCCTGTGTTCCTCAGCGAATAATAGTAATTTCATAGCAGTGTCACAGTAATTGACATCGCATAAGTTCACCCAATTCCTAAGTGATAAAATAAATAAATTAAAAAAAAATTAAACCGACTTCAAAAAATAAAAAAGCACGGAAAAGTAAAAAATAATCTTTTTCCTTATTTAATCTTTGACTCTCGGTTTTTATGTCGACGCCTCATCATTTGCACTGTGTAAATCTGGCGCGGACTTAAAAACATTGAGAGTCATAGATTAAATAAAGAAAAAACTTATTTTTTACTTTCCGGTGCATTTTGATATTTTTTGAAGTCGGTTTTAATTTTTTAATTTTTACCTTTTAGTTATTTAAGTTGTATAAGCACATTTATTTTAGAAAAATACGAGCAGGCAAACAAAAGGAGCTTTTTTTTTGGTGTAGGGTAGGGGGCCCATATTTCATCCCCCGTTTGTATTTGACCCTGTAGAGGGTGTATAAAATGATAGAATGAGCTGGCACTTGGCATGAATTTTCTTTGAACATTTCTCTATGTATCCACGAATCGCGAAATGAGATTATGTCATGTCAATACGAGATAATAAATAAAATGTGAAAACGTGCAAAATGTGAGATCTGAAAAAAGTGTTCCTAATTTCGTCCCCCCAGAAAATGTTTGTAAAACAGGAAATAAATTGAAAAATTAATTGTTTCATTGATACAGGTGAGCTTACAGTTTATGTGTGCTAACAATCACGCCAAATGAACGTCTTTTCCCATGGACTCCTTATTCCACTGTTTTTGTTTCGGCATCTACAAAACATTAAACATTTCTACTAAAATTGCTTGAAAACCGGTAAAAGATAATTCACTCCTGTAACTGTTCAAGTTTCAGTCCTTTTTATTTCAAATAACAAATTTTTAGAAAATTGGCCTCAATTTCCTTTAGAGTTCCGGGGACGAAATTAGGAATTCACGCGGTTTCAATATGGTGATCGCTCTAACAGACCACGCGAGTGATGGTCATCAAAGTTATTGCGTATAAGAAACTATACGATATACCCGACAAAGTGCTACAACTTCGAATTCGAAATAATATTCACTTCTACGAGTAACATGCAATCATACTGAAGTCTGTAAAAACTCATCGTGATCGAAAATCTTCTTCGCAAACGTACAAACACCTATCCTAACACTTGCAAGTCTCTCAGAATACTGACGTATACTGATGCAACATTTTCCACCAGATGACACTGCAAATGCAAACAAAGGAATCGAGAAATGCAGGGGGACGAAATTAGGCGCGTGGACGAAATATGGGCCCCCTACCCTAAATTTAAAACAACTTAACTGATTTTCATAATTCCCTCTCCATGACCTAAGTTGATTGAAGCCAAGCTAAATGCAATAAGTTTCTCGAAAATCGGTCCAGTAGTTACGGACAAACATAGGGTAGTTTTAAATTGCTTGCAGATCGTTATTATGTGGAGAATTTCACATTATAAATATTTTGTTCAGTATACCGTATAATATAAGGTTACATTTATTGCTTACAGGGAAAAATATTATATTTTTTAAGAAGTGGCCGAAACTGGTACAATACCTTAAAGTGGCCACAAATGGTGCATCTACCCTAATGCATACATACACATCGGACTGAGAACCTTTCCTCTCTTTTTGAAGTCGGTTATAAACAATAAACTAGATCCAGCATCGTCTTCGATACTTTCACCCCCTTCTTCGTCACTGCACGAGTACCTCGCGACCCCTTGGCCAGCATACACTGTATAACTCAAAACATCCGTTCTCCACCATTACCCCTACTTCTTCTCTAAACACCGCCAACAGCCCAGCCGAGAACTCGCAAGCAGAGACGAGCCTTATCGCGTGGCCCGCCACTTTTCCATCGACTAATCCCGCGCAGAATGCCGATCGATGCATTAATTCCTTCTGACCCCATTGTCCGTCGACCACGCACCCCACGGATCAACAATGCGCGGCCGGTGCGTTATTCGGACGCATTCACCGGTGCTCGCGTGCACGTCGACGTACACGCGTATGCCCGCGCGGGAACGCACGGCGAGGGTATCAGCTGCCGTACCGAGGGCCCTTAATTATTCTATTAAACAGGCCGCGGACTTATTGTAATGCGTGTTTGCGCCCGTGTGCGTGCACGCGGCAGAGGCAGAGAGAAAGAGAGAGAGAGAGAGAGAGAGAGAGAGAGGAGAAGGAACGACAGAGAGGGTGGAAAGGGGTGAGGGAGGGGTAAGTACGGCCAGTGAATGGAACCATAAATTTATTGTGCCGAAGAGGAGATTGCTAGGGTGCCGCGGAGGGGGCCGAGGAAAGCTGTTCGCCACGATTGTACGCAAGAGTTGCGGTATTGTGCGTTCGAACGGAACGCTGGATCAATTCGTTCGGATGCTCTTTTCTCTTCCCTTCTTTTTTTTTTTTTGCTTTCTCTCCTCGAAGCGGGGAGAGAGAGCGTTGAAGGATATTGACCAATTTAGACGGTGGCCCGCGATTAGCTCTCTCCCCGTTCATCTCTGTGTTTACGCTGCTCCTCTCTTCGAGGAGAGCTGATCCGGGCTTGTTGCGAACGGCCACCGACGCGTCTCAAGTGAACGAGCAAACTTAACGATTTATCAAACGTATCCCGCGTATTTCTGACTCCAACAATCTCGTCTCACTTACGGTGGGGAACTGCGGATACGTGCTCTTGTGCCATTTTTTTCCGGTGGGCAAAGCGTGAACGCGAACGAAATTAAATTAATCCTGTCACACAGTGGTGACGCGATTGCGGTCCTCGGCGGTCTCTTTGTTGGACGTTTCGTCGAATTCCCCGAGAACGCCCGGAGATTAGCGGCGCTCGACGGTTAAATAAATCGATTCGCGCGCAAACGACATTTTTGGAAACGGTTTTACGGGCGTCGTAAAGCGGCGTTATGCGTAATTCGAGCGGGTCGCCGGAATTGATCCAATTGGGGAGGCCTGTGCAATTCGAGCCGGTCCAATTTGGGGAGGCCGTATCACGGCTTTCTTATCGCGGCTGTTTGAAAACGGAATTATTCCATAGCGGCTCGAACGGGACGAGTTTATAATCCCGATGCTCCACGTAACTGGCAGTGTTTCTATGACGTCAACCTATCCGCGACTTCATAGGTGCTCATCGTACGGTCAAATTTACGGCATTTTTCTCTTATTTATCATCCTTATAGGGTAGACGCACCGTTTGTGGCCACTGTACTGTTTTTGGCCATGAGCATAATTATCGCGGTTTTCTTAGCTTGAAATTGCTTGCAGCCACAATTATGTGTAGAATTTCGCACCGTAAATATTATTTTTTAGTATACCACCAGAAATAAATGGTTACAGTTATTGCTTACGCGAAAAAACATTATATTTTTTAAGAAGTGTGTAAACGGTTCGCTGTTCTTGTAACAATTGTGAAGGATATACGGTAAGTAAAATTCCCATATTTACTAATCAGAGTATGTTAATATATAAATTATGGCAGATATAGATTAAATGTAGTTTCAAAATTATTCTGAAAGTATAAAATTATCAAATTCAATTCACTATTACGAAAATGTTATGTGGTAAGACATGGTACAGTATTTTAATAACTTTTCCATTTCTGGCCATCCGGTGGCCAAAACTGATACAATAGAGTACCTATTTCTGGCCACCCTCAGCCAGAAATGGAAACTTTATCAAAATATTGTTCTATTTTCTGTCACTATGCTTTTTAAATGATTTTATTCACCTTAATCCTCTGTTTTAAGAAAAAATTAACTCTGAGCGGGTAAGAAAATTACCCAGTCATCAATAAATATAACCCATAACCACAAATCCAAACGACTTGAAATCAGCTACTCGCTTGCTTTACGAAAACGACAAAAAACCGCTGCGTTCGGGTCGCTAGTTGCATCGTGATTTGAAATTAAATAAAAGATATTTCTAAAGAAGTCAGAGCTGCGAAATGTAAATCCATAAACAATAAAAAGTATAAAATAAAAAATATATAAAAAAAATTTTATGTTAAACGATTTTATTAAAAATGCACTAAAACCTAAAAAGATTTGAAAGTGGCCAAAACTAGTACAAAACATGGCCAAAACTAGGGTGCAAGTGGCCACAAACGGTGAAAAATGTATTTCTTATATATTTTTAACTTTATTAATTATTTAACGATTTCTCTAGTTAATGAAAACTTAGATATTAATGGTAAAGATAGTGTAAAATTTGGTAAAGCTTACAGTTTCCTAATTTTAAGTACAATTTTAAAGATAATTACGATGAAAGTCACTGAAATCCTTAAGGTGGCCACATACGGTGCGTCTACCCTACTATAATTCTCTTCCCTTGGATATTCGTTCTCTGACCTCTATTCCCGTTTTTAAATGTGCTGCCCGCTCTTTTATTCTTGTTCACTATCCCCAACTCCCCTTGTCACGTGGTCCTCTCTCTCGCTCATCTGTTGTTTCGTTAGTTTTATTTCTGTTTGATATTGTTTTTGGGTCAGGTTGCAAAACGGCATGTATGCGGAACCTCGCCTATTTATCACATAAGTGTTTTTTTGTAAGCGTGGTAAATAAAGACGAATTATTATTATTATTATTATTTCACCTCCAGCTAAAAACACTTTCAGTTCCGTGACGACAGAGTGGTTAGAAGAAAAGATCCTCTTCGCCCCCCTTCTTATCTGTCGCGAAACTGATAATTGTATTTAGACCTTAAAGTCGACGAAAATTTGCCATTTACACATAGACCTCCTAATTTCAACTCTCTTTGAAGACTCTAAATGAATTTTAACGTGAACGGCAACTGGTTGAAAAGTTGGAAGCGGAATGTCTCCAGCTGCCATGGAGTTAAAACGGGCGTTCGAAGTGAGCGAAACGTGTTGAGATATGGGGTTGCCACGGGGGAAGGGCCGTTTTACAGCGGCATTTCAAGTGGCGCTGCAAAATCACCGTGCAATTTTCTTCGGAAGAGAGGATCCGCGAAGAAGGGAGCAGGCGGAGGTAGGCACTGTGGCGTTCTCAGCGGCCACGTGATTGCTCGTAAACGCCAAAAATATGCGCCGATTGGCCGGCCGTCCGGCTAGCTTTATGGTGGCGAGGCCGGTATGCTGGCCAGGTTTTATGGTTAATTTTTGCAATTTTGTAATTGCTTCGTGCCCCACGCGGGCAACTGCAACGCTCGCCCCTTCTTCTACTTGTCTCTTCTCTCTCTCTCTCTCTCTCTCTCTCTCTCTCTCTCTCTCTCTTTGCTATTCTTTCGTGCAGCTCTGCGGCTTGTTCCCTCGCTGCCTATGGCTCCCCCTTTCTCTGGCTCACAATTCGCAACGAGCTTTCAAAAGGGATGCAATATTGTTTGCTACATAGTTGCGTCCTACATGCTCCACTGGTGCCAGGAGCAATGTTTGTACAAAAATGTTTAATAGCCGCTTCCACTTCGGTTTTTAGTTTCGTTTCAGCGACGGGTAATTGAGGGTTCGAGAAAGAGACCTACGCTCTATTGTCGATTCTCAGCAACGAGTAATTATCGAGTGGGAGCAGAGTATCCGCTCGAGATAAATTATTGTGCGGGGCGGTGTTTCGAATGTTTCTGCCGCCTATTGGCCGGCGAACGGTAACCGTTCGGTAGAAGTAATTATGGCAAGTCAACGCGGCGCAACACGTGGCCGCTGATTATCGAAATGTCGGGTTACTTGGCCCGTCGATGGAATCGCGTTTCACGCGCTGTGGTTTCCGCGCGCCGCGGTTAAATTCTCGAGGCGTCGAGCTGATGGCCCGATGAAACGGGCCACGGATCGTGGCTCCCTTCTTTTTTTCGGGGTTAATGTCCCCGGGATCGAGAATGTATTTGATTGCCCGGGGCAGACAGAGTTGATCGATTGGACCGATCGATCCCAGGATTTCAACTTGGAGCCTTTGCTTCTTGTAGCTGGTGACCGGTTGACCTGTTAACTGGGTCATTTCTAGATGAGAAGCAGTGGAATAGACACAGAAATAGACACGTTACGTCTGCACGCCAGCAACGCTGCAATTAATCTTACTTTTTTCCGGATCTACGAATACTGAAACGAAGGAGCCGCCACCTATGTGCCAATCAGGGGGCTGCCACTCTCATTTGCGATTTTGTGACAGTGTTTCGACTGCCACTTAGGTAGGGTAAACGCACCAGTAAATGAACACATTAAGGCTAATGAATGAACACTTTTATACAAAATTATTGCAAAAATTGTTTGAATATGAAGCAAGAAATTAGAAGATGTTTCTATTTAATTGGTTCCTTATTTTAATAATTTATTTTACCCATTTTAATAAAAAATGTCCATTCACTCGTACGTGTTCATTTACTGGTACATTCACCCTAGTTCCAATTTTTTCGAACTAAAATTCAATAGGGTAGATGTCCCTATTACTGTCAGTGTCCCTATTACTGCCACTTTAGTTATTCTGCTTTATAAAAATGTAACGTATAAAGAATAGTGTACAACAATAATATTAATAATAATAAGGACACTCAATTTAATAATAATATTATTGTTGTACACTATTCTTTATACGTTACGTTTTTATTAAGCAAAATAAATAAAGTGGCAGTAATAGGGACACTGACAGTAATAGGGACATCTACCCTATAAACAATTAAGGGGTTTCGGCGCACTGGTTCGGTCAGTTAACTGTGCGCCGAAACCACTTAATTGTTTATTCTAAAAATACGGTCGATATCTGAATTATTTTATTTAAAATTCAATATGGCCATGCACTAGTGTTTATGCTAAAAGGTGTCGTATCGAACTGAAAACTCCCATTTGCTTATTATTTTGGAAGTCAGAGTAACAACGGACCAACCTACAATAAAAAAAAATTTATCCCTATTTTATATGGTTAGTAGAGCCTATTGGAATACGTTATTGCTACTAATTCAATTTCGAAAAAATTGAAGGTTAGTCCGTTGTTGCTCTGACTGCTTTATTTCACAAACTGCAAGACGTCCTCAAATCAGTTGATGCACTGTTCATAAAAACTGTTGTAAAAGCTGTCGAAGAAACGGGACTTATGTTAACAAATGTTGCAGCAATTAATCTTTAATCTTATACTATAAATAAAACAAAGTTATCGTATGTTGTGTGTTTGTCTGTCGCCGAAAAGCTTTCTAACGGTAAACTCGGGGATCGCGAAAGGTGTCTCGGCTCATTATGCTTGGCTAATCCAGATGAATGTGACCATTTCCATAAAAAAAAATAAAAAAATTATTTCTTTCTTCTAAAATCAGAATCTAAATTTCAGGCGAAGCCGAGTGGTAAAGCTAGTAGATTATAACTGAATGCGCAGACTATGTTGGACGGCCATATTGAATTTTAGTTCGAAAAAGTTGAACCACTGTCACAAAATGGCAAATGAGAGTGGCAGCCCGGTGCCAATCGCATCACAGGCAATTGCCAAACGTCGAATGCCTGCATGTAATTATTGAAAACCATTGGCGAGGTGGTCACGCCTGCTCCCAATCGATGGGTTAAAAGTCTCACACGGATACAAGCACCAGCGCCAGATAAGAACAAGCTTCTAACATGCCGAACCAGAGGGCATCCAGCAATTCGTCTGAAGACGACATACCCATCCATCAAGCTCGCAACTGATTAGGAGCTATTTCAGCGTGTAGCTGCTTTTTACAAAATTCCATCGAGATCCACCGGGTGTAGCCAATTTCGCCGGTGCTGCCGTAAAATAATGATTTCAATTTCGCGAGATCGCTGCTGCCACCAGCTACAGAGCCTTCGCCCCTCTCCGGCGCGCGCCCGCCCTCTCCCTCCGCAGCCGCCCCCTTGCCCCCCCCCGTGCCCGTAACCGTTCGAGGATTCGGATTAAGCGACTAAGGAAATTCAATATCAGTGGCTGAGATGGGCACATAAAATTACTGACTGCCACTTCGCCTTAATTTGCGCAGTAAAGTTCCCCGCCCGCCCCCACCGACGCCGCCGACCCCCCCCCTTTTCAACGGCCGCCCCGCGCCGCGTCTGTCCCCCGTGGTGCCGCGTTTCCGTGTAAAACTAAGGGATTATGATTCGGTTATTGGCTCCCGGCGCATTTCGCTGCGTAATTCCACGGAATTCTCTGCCCCACCGCGGCCTCGACCACCCCGACTGATGAAATACGAGGCCCCTATTACGTTTCGTGGAGATCGCCGGGACCGGGCCCGACTCTATCTTCTTCGCGCGAAAGGAAGCCTCCTTGGTTTTCGCGCGTTTCGGTAGGAACTGGGAATCGGGCGGAAGATTAGTCCGGGTCTGCCTACACGCGAATAAGTAGAAGATGGAATATACGAAGAAGCCTCTGCAACCCCTTCCGGAGGACGCGATACTCCGAAAATTAATTTTTACCATCTGCTGATTTCGTCGACCGTCGCCGGTCGCAGTAATTCCCGGCATTGAACTCCTGCGAGTTCCATTGACAAAAGGTCGAGGCCGGGTACCGACGGCAATAAAACGCGTCAAGTACGCTTGTAATTTACAAATGTAATGACGGCCCCGAAAGCGTTGACGTCCCCGGGAAAACCGTTCATAAATCCGAATTTATAACCGGGCACCCCTCGAAACGTTGCGCGAGGTTCGGCCACGTAAGGAGCAGGAATTTACCCACGGTTTCGTAGGGCTACTGTAGAGCGAGCCCGAGGTGCCCGAGGATTCCACGTGTTATTCGCGAAGGAGCGCTGCATGGGGGCTGCATCTAGCACCCTCTCCACGTCCAGATCCCGGCATGTGTCACTACTATCAGTTTATCAGATGCTGAGGGCGGCTGCGACAGCTGTTACCCCGGAGGTATGGCAATTTTACAGAGAGCGGGAGACAGAGGGGGTGGAAGAAAAAGGAGAAACACAAACAGAGGGGGTAGGAAACGAGACAAACCGAGGGGTCTGGTCGCTGAGTGGAGGACGGGGCGAGGGTAAGACGGCCAATATCTGTCAAACACATATTTTTTCAGATTTATCACGGTCTCGTTCCGCGGACCAGACCCAATTTAATTTCCTTACCGCAGCCCACGCCCGGCGATCACCCCTCCGTGTCGATCCAGAGCGACCCAGTGAATTCGGATTATTCGATTTCGATGGTCGTGGATCGCGAGGTGAAGCTGAAGGGGGAGAGGGGGGGGGGGGAGGCAGTATTATAACCGCTGTTTCCACCCCGATCAACCCCCCCAGCCGAAACCGCCTGTTGTATTATTCGCAGCGGCGTTACCCTTGAACGATGTTCCCAAATCGATACCGCGAGAAGCGAGAAGATTTACGAGATCACAGTATCGGTACGTGATCGTCGTCTAAGGCACGGGGGTGGGGTGGGGTGGGGGTGGGGGAGGGTCACGAGTCGTAGGAGCGCTCGCGAAACTAATTAGCCCGACCCGCGTCTAATAAACCTGCATCGCGCTAATTGCATCCCCGTGCAATGACACGCTAATTGCAAATCCCCCCTAACGACGCTCGAGCGAATTCACGTGATCAGCCCCCGGGCAGAAAAGTCCTCCTCTCGTTGTTACCCTCCCTGTCGCAGGATGACGGAGAGAGAACAGGATCCTTAACGTGCCTTCATCGAATTAATTTGCCCAGCGACGACAAAGGGCCGAAGGTCCTTAAAGACCGAGGGCTTCCTCCCTTCCGTTGCCCCCACCTCACGAGCCACCCTTTCTAACCACTGTTTCTCTTTTTCCGCGTTCCCCTTTCGATCCCCCCCTCTACCGTTCCGTTTCACCGATCTTCTCATCCCCCTCTAGCTCCCTGCCTCCGCGACACTTAAATGCTATTCTCTCTCTTTCCGTTCCTCGCCGATCCCCTCCACCCCACCCCTCGAGTGCCACTCGCCCCCTGCCCGGCCCTCTCTCAGTTTTGCATCTGCCTTCGGCGGGAATAACGAAAAGAGCTCCTTTCAGCAGATGCAATCCAGCGTGACGTTGCTCCTCAGCCGCTCGTGGCTCCCGACATTTGCCGGTTCTCAGCTTACGCGGCTGCGGTTTTGCGCGCGATCACGCGCGCCGCGCCGACCGGCACCGACCGAGTCCGATAAACGGAGGGATCTGTCGAATGGTTCAGGCACCATGGGCGAGGAAGTATCGAGCGTTGCAAGGACTACGTACTTAGCTGCCCGGGCAACAAGTTTCTAATCGGACATTTCGACAATCTTTTCCAACCACTGTTTAGCGAAACGGGAATAAGTATGCGTCGTTGTGAACTTCTAGCCGCTAATTCACGCTCCGGGCACGTGACTCCGCTGAAGTTCGTATATTTACAGTGTGCAAATATGTGCGCACCGTCAACGCGTTGGATATTGATAGTGACTTAACGCATACTTGGGGTGAAAATTGTCGGTTAAAATGTCGCCGTGGCATTTGGGCTCGGTTCGCTGTACCCGGCGAAATTTCCACGTTTAATATGCTTGCACTGTTTCTTTTTCCCCGAAGTATAACGCAGAATAAAATACACAGTCGGTTGCAATAATTTAATTGCCAGCCCTCCCGTCGAATCGCTGGAATCACGGCGGCCGAGGATATTCGGACTTGGCCTATTTATTCCGACAAAGGAGCTGGCATGTGTGCGCGCCGAGGGTGCATTCGCGCATCCTGCAGCGTCCGCTTACGAAACAGGAAATAATAGCGCATTAGCGACGGCAGCTGCGATATTATCCTGGATTGAAATGTTATTCAAGAGCTCGTGGAAATTTGGGGTGGCCGACGGCTTACACCGCCCAGGGGTGGGAAATGCGAGCGACGATAGCGCCGCTACGATTCCCCGGAAATGAAGTCAATCGTGGCGATTTGTCGTCGCGCGAAACGCAGCAGGTTGCGCTCCTTCGTGCTCCGCGCGTGTTTGGATAGATGGGGAGAACGATGTTCTTATTTTTATGGAACAATGGATAGAGTACACTGAGTGAGGTTTCATTCAACAGGATACTAAGGGAGAGTGGGGTAAATACGAACGCGGGGTAATCGCGAATGCGATGTTACGGTGTTTTAACAAATAAAAATGATCTGATTATGCATAAAAAAAATTTAAAGCAATAAAAGTTTCGACAAAAAGTTTTTTTTGCTCAATTTGACCCAGTGTGACAACCGAGGGTTAAATCTACAAAAGAGAATTTTGAATCTTCATTACAGGCTCAGAAAAAAATGTTTAAAAAAAGACCTTTACTATTTTTGTCGATATTCCGACCAATTGCAATTTTTTTCCTAATGCACAAGAAGAGGAATTTGAAAAATACATTAGGTATAGGTTGTGGCAACTTTTTTTATGTGTTGACCATTGAAGTCGCGCTTTCTGTGCGACTTCTGCGATATTTAACACTCTGTTCGTGATTACCCCGTGGCAGTCGAGTAATCACGAACATCAAGGGTTTTGCTTTTTCACTATAAAGTTGATTTTTATTACAATTTTTCAAAATACGTCACAGTACTTCATAGATGAATAGTTTAAAAATGTTTGTAAATAATAAACAAATTCATCTCCCAAAGAGATTCCCCCACTCTCCCTTATACCCCAAAGGACCGGATCTTTCCTCTTTTGAATTGAAAAAATGCTTCAACAGTAATACTCTTAGCTCCAGATTACTTCCACCTATTTTCTCCACGTTCGAAGACTCCGCGATGAATATCCGAGAGTAGAGACACTCCAACAACATCCAAGTTAATGAATCCTTTATACCATCTACGATAATCCATACGTAACAAAGAAAGAAGTGAATATATCACCACGGACTCTGACATGCACAGTGGTAGTTACAAGACAAAGGCAGAAAAAAATATTAATCGCAACAGCTGTCGTAACATCCACTTTCCTGTAAGCAGAAGAAAAAAAGCAGGCAATCCTTCGAGCCGTCAATTTCCATCCGAGTAGTACACGAGTTACGAAGTTATTCCTTTTGTACGACCGTATTATTTAATCCGCGGGGCTTGGGAATAAAGAAAAAAAGGGGATTCTGAATAGGTTCGCAACATGTTACGATACACCTGGTCGAATCGGGAGCATAAAGCACGCTGGAAAACGGCACGACCTGACGCCAGCCTGCTTAATGGTTAATAATTATCCGCCTCGGCCTCGGGAGCAGCGTATAACGATGTTTATCTTTAAAGCCATTCCGCATCGAACTTCTATTACTAAATAAAAGATCCTTTCACCTCGATAACGGGCCACTCTCGTGCGCTCGCTCGCGCGTGTGCACTCCCGTGAACGCAGCTCGCCTATGAAATTATCGAGTGTATCCGCAAATCCGCGTGTTCCTACGGTTCCCCGTTGTTAACGAGTAATTAGCGCCTCGAACGTCAATTAGCGACGGCGGGGGGAATAATTAAAAAAAAAAAAAAAAAAAAGAAAACCAGCTGGGCCCGAAGGCTGACACTCATGACGGTCCGTCATCGTGCAGACGTCGAGCCCGCGATAGACGAAGACGAAAAGCTGTGCTCGGCGCAATTAGTTGCAATCGGCGAATTAAAAACGAAGGAGGGCGGGCTGAAGTGAAACGGGGAAAATGAAAGAATGGCGGGATGAAAGATAAAGGGGGAGGTAGATGGGCAGGGGGGGGCGGATTCTTGTTTATACGTGGAAAATCCAACGGACTTGGCCACGCGAGCGGCCAGTAACATCGGCCAAAATTTTAATTAATCCGGCAGAGCTTATTAGTTCGAGTGCCGACAAGGACCGGCAGGGGCCGAGAACAATTTCCCAAGTTGAGCGAGCCCTGCACCGGGCGGAGGGCCAGGTAGGGGGTGGGGGGGACAAAAGGGCTTCGTTTCTCCTACGGCTTGTACCATCGAGCGAGGGAGGGTGGTATAAAAAAAAAGAGCCACGGGGTAGGAAAAGCGCGTGATACGAAACAGACGTGCCGTGTCCGATAAGCCTCGCCGTATTTCCTGTTCCTATTACCAACTTTCGAGCACCTTTTCGAGCCCTTCCGCGGGATAACGACGTCGGCTCTTATGCCGGGGGCACGTGGCCGTGTGTGGCTGCGCGATGCTCTTCTTTTTTATTGATCTACGCTCATCTCCTTGTCGACCGCGTCGTAGGCGGAATTATTCTGGTGATCGCGCGATTAACGTGGTCGTGGGGAATTAGTGCGGGGGAGATGTCTCCATCAGCGTATCCTGCGGATTTGTTGAAACACGCGGGGGACGTAACGTGCTCCTCGGGTAATGGTCCTTCTAATGCAGTTAGTGTCTTGCATATTATTTGCCGTGTCGTGCGAGGAAGTAGAAGGAAATATTAATGAGGTCTATACTCGTAGCATTTATTGATCGTGCATGGTAGAGCGGATTCCTCGCAAACGTTTCCTCGTACGAACGCTCCACTTCCACGCAAACCAACTGATAGTGAGAAACGCCGTGGTCACTAGAGGGTTTATAAATTAAATATAAATTTTCAGTTCTTAACCCCGCCGAGAAGAAGAGGTGAATAATCTCGAGGTTTGCGTCAGGACGGTGCTTAGAAGGAAGCTTGACATGGAGAAAGTTGAACGCCATGCTTTAACGAAAACGAACTGTAGGTTCCAAGGTTCCTTTACCTCGCGAAAAGAGAGGATTTACCACAACAGACCAGCGCCGTTATTATTCAAACTTCATCTTTACCTTTCCTTGGTTCCATTAACCACTTACATTTGTAACAACAGTTCCGAAACACTCTGCATAGTCGATCGTTGAACAGACTTCAAACTATGACTTTTAGGCCGGTGACCATACTGGCTTAGAAGGACTTTCGTGTCTTAATCCTGCCGGTTCTTATGTACACCGAGTTTCACCACGTGTTTTGGCGTTGTTATGGGCGATTCAAGGGACGGCTTGTTTGGAAATGGAATTTCGTTCACCCTCGTACCCTTGACCACCAGTAACTTAAAGTTTACTCAGAAACAGGGTCAATAGGGATGGTGGCTGGTACGTGTGACGCAGTTGGAAGGGCACAGATCGTATCCGATATCCAGCGGGCAGATCTTCCAGGCCCTGGGCTCTGGAATCTAGGGCAATTCATCGATGAGCCCCAGCGGCGAACCGAAAACTAGGAAATCGCTGCGGCTAGTTGCCGCCAAGACGAAAGCATCGGCGAAACGATCGGCGAAACGAACTGCAAAGCGATCGTTAGAGCACGGGACCACGGTATACGCGATCGTATCGGCGGCTAATGGACGTACAATTAACGTGCCGCGCATCTGCGATTGGATCTCCGTCAAACGGCGATAAATTAAGTTAATTAGCTCGTTACACGTATCACCCGATGGCTCTGGCCACGGTTTGACGAATGTGACGCTCGTTAATCGTCTCGCCGACTCGATCGCTCGGCTCGCCCGGCTCGCTCGACTGGACGGTTCCCTTCGAGCTGCGTAGTCTGTCTTTCGTCATCCAAGATCCCCGAGACTTTTTCAAGGCTGGACTCCGAGTCGAGACTCTGCGCCAGTCCACGGCGTTCTTTCCACCTCGCCTCGACTTTCTTCTGCGCCTTGGAATCCGCTTCTCTTTTTTTTTCCCCACCGCGAGGTTCCATTTGCAATTTAAAACGATCCCCGTTAACAGCGCCGCAGATCGAGATACCATTCGCAGCGAAGCTGGATTCTGAACTTCCGATGTAAAGCTTATTGTAACGGTGGTGTAACCGAGAAACTAACGACTGTACGCGAAAAATCGCTGTCCCTAGAGCCGGGGAGAAACCTCGAGCACCGCGGGACGCGTGTCGCCGTGACGAAAAGGACTCCGCTAGCAGGTATACCCCGGATACCTCTCCGGGTACCTGTGTAGGGGAGCGCGCGCGTCGCGGGCCACGTAGCACACGCAGCCACCGGGGTACTCAAATTCTCCGAGAAGCACGAAAAGGGGGACGGAGCGGTGTGACGGGCGAAAGAGAGGAAAGAGGAAGGCTGGGACACGAGAGGACGCCGAGAGGACGTGCAGGAGGACGAGGACGAGTAGGAGGCGGCGGAGGAGGAGGAGGAGGGAGCCGAGAGGAATGGTACGGAGAGACACCCGCAATTTCGTGATTGCTTTTCAGACGACACTTTGTACACCCATGGACAGCACCAACCAACTCATTACGGTAATGACACGTGTGCATCAATTCGCATTAATATTCTAATGGACGTGAGGGAGGGAGGGAGAGTGGTTCGGCGCGAGAGAGCCCGGCACAGACGCCCGCGAAAAGGGACGGGGGAAAGAAGGGGGTGGGGGGGAAGGTGGTGTAGGGAATGAAGGGGTGGGAAGGCGAAGGGAGGGATGACACAGATGGAGCCCGCGTGGGAGACACCGCGGCGCGGGAGTGGGGAGGATGGACGCGCGACGGGGAAGGGAAAAAGCCCTGGAAAGGAGGCAGCGAGATGAAGGGAGACAGGACGGTACGCTATCTTGCGCATAATGCCAATTAATTAATGGATACTGTGCCCGTGCCTCGGCTGGATATTATGTAACCGGTGCCTAGGACGGCTGTTATCGATTTACGGTTTCGTTGCCGAGGTGAACGTAAGTCTCGTTCCCGAACTGCCTCGTTAGAAGCGTATATACGTGTCTCTTTTTCCCTTCTCGCGTCCTCTCGCGTCCTCTCCCAATCCGTGCCTGGGACCTGCTCACCGAATACGAGCACACCGAGTTCCGGGCACCATTTTCGCTGCTGGGTCCGTTAGAATTCTTTCTTCTCGGACCCCGAGGAGCCTGGACCCCAAGTTACTGTCGTTTATTGGAGGGGCAGTTAACGGACGACCTTCACCTCTCGCACCATCAAAGTGTATTCTGGGTGAAACCATTGTTTGTTTTTTGTTTTTTTTTTTTCTAATATTGGAAACGTGCTCGCAGAGGGTAGCGTTGAGAGTAGGTAGGGGAAAGGTGGGATAGTTGATCACAGTTTTGCTTTTTTATTAAAATAATAATGGTTTGCTTTGTTTGTATTTAATTATGTAAGTTGTGATTCTTAGAGTAATCTCAATATACTTGCACAAATTCGATACCTGAAAACTAATTTTAATGACTGAAATTCAACATTTTCTGGCAGTGATGTTATGCACAAGTATCCCCCACTGAAGGGGAGACTTGATCAGTGAACTTTAAGAGTAAATAACACATTAAGTTTCTAAAAAGTATGTATTATCTTCGTCAATAAGATGATATAAAGGGAATATCATAAAAAGAAAGTAAACTATAACAAACTTGAAGGAATTACTGAAGAAATGAAACCGAAGAATTAAACTCTATGATATAAAACAACATAAATGCATTCTTAAAAGACAGTTCACTTAGATATCACCTAATTAAGATGATGATGAAAAACAGATTTTCCTGTTCACTTTCTTTGCCGTATTTTTCTGTTTTATTAGCCGCTTTATGGTTTTTTTGGGGCATTTTCAACTGTTCAAGTATCCCTCAATGCACTCGATTTGAAAAATATGAAAAATTAACCTTACTATAAATATTTACATCAATTAATAAATTCCATTAATTGCCTCGAAATTGCCGGTTTTTCAAATCGTTGCTAATGCAACATCTACTCGAAAAGGATGAAGGACAAGCATTCCGAAATATTTACTTTTTGGCTGCAAATAAGATCGAAGCTTCTAACAAAGTTTCCAAAAGAAAACCGCAACGTGAAGTGTTGCGATAATGTAAACATTGCCACGATAGCGTGACAGCAGGCACAAACTGCCAATATATTAATTAAAAAACTGATGCGATCATGTATCCCCGCTGACCAACTATCCCACCTTTCCCCTACAGATTACAGAAGCGGTGGCTTTCGCAAAGGTGTTATTGAATTCTATAGGACGTTTCTAAAGCTGTGGACACGAGTTCAGCTGGATTGATAATACGAGGGTGACAGCGTTATTAAGCGGCGAAGCTCGGGAGAAAATTGAATGCTGATCCTCGGATAGGGACAAAGATGAGGAGAGAATACTGAGAGTTACTCGGACGAGTGAATCGATGTGCACAAACGACAGGTGGATAAATCACGCGGAGATATCGTCTATAAATAACGTAGACGATATCGTGGTATTTATAACTGGGAGATCAAAGAGACGGAGCGCGCGTCTCGCCAGCTGGATATCGTTATCGATAACGTAATTTACAGCACTAACGTTAGGTACCACGTACATTTATAATATTTACGATCCGGTGTCACGAGAGAGTTCAAATCGTGCGCCTCAAACTTCCGCTTCCCGCGAAAATTTCTTATTACGCTCATTTACCCGCGATAGTTGGATTCCAATAATTTACTCGCGATGTAATCAGCGATCTTTCTTTCTCACCGCTTCGAGGGTATTAAGTATTAACCATCGAGGCACTTATTTCAATACCCCCCACCATCCTTGTATTCTAATTCCGCAATTATCGATGATTGCGTAATGATAGATTTATGGCTGCAGGTTCCCGGCAACAGGTTCGATTATTAGACTTCATTTCCTTTTTGATCGGGTGAAAACTGTAAATTGTGGCGTATAAATGTACAAAGTTGCTCGGGCGTGTTGGTCTGCGCGTGTAAGAATACGTACCACCTCGTGTACAGATCGCGGGAATAACTGTACATTGGAGATATCCCCGTTATTTCGAACAAATGATTCGATAATGATTAAACAAACGAGCAAATCGAGAATAATTGCCGTAAAAATCGATGGCCAATGGGGAATGTGGCGTGTAAGAGAACCAGTCTCTCTGCGAAGTAAATGTGGAGAAGAAGTTCCTGGTTTCTACGTCACTTCCTCAAGGTTCATCTACCCTGCTCGTGTTCCGAAGATTGATTGCACACTGATGACTTGTAATCATCTGTTTAACAAATATAACTGAGCAAAAGCCAGTTTTTTAATGCGAGTCGGGATGTTCAACGCGCGGTTTGGGTTATGAGAAGCAGAGCTCGCAGAGAATCGAGAGGAAATGAAGATGTTGGACTTATACTTTCCCTAAAGATATCTTTCCATTACTTTAATTATTCCTAGTCAGTATTTTTATATAAAATGATTAATTATTGTATCTCTTGTTCTCAAATCCTTCAAAAACTTACTTTTTATGCACCTAATCTCTTCCTTCCGGAGTCACATCGAACTCTCTACGGCTATTATAATAGTCTCAATCGACTTTTAATAACTGCGAATCGCTATTGTAACTCTGCTGACTTCTTTAATAATTCCTATAATTCCTTCAATCACTCCGCTCTGATCGCTGTTCGTATGTCCCTTTCCCCCTAACTTTTAATATTACGTTTGCTTCTGGTATTATATTATTACTATGATTCTTTTATATCTGTTTTTGTCACTATCATTAATGCTTTCTCTGCTTTCGTTTCTTTTAATTATATTTCTTTTGTACTTTCTAATTATTTGTTCTAAGCTTGTGTACTGTAATTTGTATTACTTATAACAAAGGGTTTATCCCGTTGAAATATATAAACTTATTATTATACATTATTTACAGATTACGGGGGATCAAAAAATTATTAATAAAATAAGAGAACATTCGACTCTTAAATCCACCTTTTTCCAGTCCCAACTCTTCACTAATAACACAAAAGCTTACTTACACCTTGACCCCGACGATATTTCTCAAGGAAGAAGGCAATAGAATTCCAAGAGTTCCTTACCTGCAACAGACAGAATTAAAAATCAATTAGTCCATCGTCAGAAAAGTAGATACCGTCACGTTGCTTCGTCGACGCACAAAATCGAGGAGCAACGTGAAAAGAATTGAAGCATCCTTCGCGTTACATAGATACGTAGAAGTTACTGTTGGCGCGCGACCCTCCAACTACTCCGCATAAATGAGCGGAGAAAAAGCAGAAAATGAAACGCGACCCTTCGACCTCGGCAACGTTCGCCCGGTGCTTTCGAGCAGAGTCAAGTGGACCGTTCCCCGAAGGAGCGGAGGATTTCCAGCGTCGTCCTCTCGGGCCGGAGCCACGGCCAGCCCCGCCAGGAGGCAAGATTAATGCGCGCGGCCGGTCAGGGCAGTCCATCAGCCGCTAATGCAACGGGAATCTCGTTCGAACGTTAACAAAGTTAACGCGGTGGCCGCAGTCTCACGCAAAACGCACGTCATCGGCCGTAATGACCGATTACGCGGGACGAGTGTCATCGTCATGGCCGGCAGCCGCCCCGCGCGGCTTCACCGTGGCGTCGCAGCGTTACGCTTAAACCATGCACCAGACTGGGGGATCGTTATTGAATTACGCCCGCGATGCCCGTAATCGAATGATCATTATGCCCGGTTAACGAGCCGAACGACGCTGAAGGGGCTCGCTGCGGGCCACCGTGTAAAAAGAACAGCTCCGAATATGGACGCTGGATTTTCACGCGAAACTCGCCAGGGGATGACGATTTTCTTTTAACACTTCGTGGCTATTTAAGTGTGACGATTGTTGGATTTGTAATCTCTTTGCTTCGCTTTGCTTTGCAATAAATAGGGTAGATGCACCATTTCTGGCCACTTTAAGGGGACTAGGCAGTCGAAACATCGATTTTTTTTATTGCATTTTCCAAAAGTACTATCCTTTCTGAATAAAATGCCGCTTGGGTTATAGAAAAATTCGCAAAATTATAGATTTGACAGCTAAAAACGTCAAGCGGCAACCTATAGCGTCGCCTTTGCCCAGAAACTTTGAACGCGTTTTGCTCAAATTTGTTCTTCTCTTCGTTTTTATCTGATTGTGAACGAATGGAGGTTCAGATCGACTTGAAAAAATTGCAGGATGTGTAAAACATATGCCATTTCCGACCAAACCTCTGATATGGTCCGTAAAAAATCGAGATTTTCATAAAAAATTAAGAAGTCACCGGATTTTAGTAGCGCACAAGCAAGAACGAATTATTCTCGGAAAAATCGCCGTTTTTCGGCCACCAATCGTATAATTTTTATTTAATTTCTGTTTTTATAGGTTTGGTCGGAAACTATGAACGCAACAAACAAGAATCACACCTTTAAATGTAACCTTATATTTCTGGTGGTATACTAAACAAAATATTGACTTTTATCCTCAACGGATAAAAATATTTTTAATTTTAAATTCTTTAGGTGATCGTGAAAATTGATTTAAAGAATAAAATCCAGTTTTCTTCACTTTTTACGAAGCTCCTTCTTTGGGGATGGCACAGCCACTTGTCCCCCCCCCCCCCCCCGCTGCTAAAGATGATTTTTATATACACGAATTGTGGCATTTTCTGAAGTGGCGTTCGCACAGGCGGTCCATCAGATTTCGGGGTTACTCGAAATGCTGCACATAACCCGTCTCTGACCGCGACACACCAAATTTACGTCCTCCTGCAGTGTTTGTAATACGAGTTTCGTTGTTGCCGTTACGACAATCGATTCAGATGGCCGGAATGTTGTTAACGCGTTTTAGCTTTCAATTTTGAACGCGACATTTGGTGTCTATTGTGGAGCAGGGCGGCCCGGCCGCGTTCAATCGACACTTTTGACACTCCTACTGCCGAATTTATTGGACGTAATATATTCAGCGCGCGTTGGATGGGCGCACTCGAAATTACCGTCTCGATTATCGTCAAAGCTATTATTTTACACGGCCGGGGGAAAGCGGAAGCTCCAAAGCGTTTCGAATACTTCAAAACTGATTGCAAATAATTACAACCCCGCAGAACAACGATTCCCGAATTGCTAACTTTCCCCCTACTCCTCCATCAAACGCCAGCAATCTCGGCCAAAAGCAAGCATCCCCAAAGAAGCAGTCTGACAGTAACAACACCGTGTTTTCTTACCCGCCGCTCTGCTCGACTGGTGGTCGCGGTCGACTCATCGTTATGATAAAAAATAAAGCAACCATTCGGAGCAGGGTGCCTCGGCCTCGGCCGAGCACTCGACTGCGCGAACGAAAACACCAGGAGCCGAGCGGTCGCACACTCTAGCACGACTGCTAGTGACCAACGAGGTGCTCCGCTGTGAAGACGAAGGGCGTAAGTCCGCTGTCGCGGCGAATCCTCCCTCTCGTTTTTTCCAAGCGATTTCGTCGCGTAACGGTCGCGGGGATCCCTGCCCGTTAGATTTCTATCGAGCAAGAACGGTGTTCTCAGGCGATCCTCTCTCGCGCGCTTAATCTCGCCGCAGGATCTCCGCTGCGAGATGTCTTAAGAGCACGGAATCAATTACCGCGACTTTCACCGCGTGGGCGCGCCGCCATCTGGCGTGTCCGGCTCTCCCACGTGGGCCTGTGTGCGTGGCCCAACCGACAGCGGCCAGAAAGCTGTGTGGGTAATCGGTGGTAACGCGGAATTAACGGCGACGGTGGACGGCCGACCGTCGACGACGGCGCCCGTTAACGGGCAGCCGAGGAATTCGCCGATGGAAACCCATGGGCCTCACCGTGGGACCGATAATCCCACTGTGCCCCCAACCACACACCCGCTGGGGGAAGGGGGGGGGGGGCACCGAAGACGCTCTCCGGAAAGCACTCTCCGTTGCTGATTTTCGCGGTGCGTCGCTAATTCCGCCTTCTACCCTGCGGCGTACTTTTGCCTTGGGTTACAGTGCGCTCGACTGGTCGAACGGCTATCCGCCGAGATGTAAACAGCAGCACAGGGAAATTCGATCTCCATCTGCTGGGGGCCATCGAGTTATTAGTCTGCTACGATACAAGTTCATTAAGCCCGCTTCGGACGAAGTTTATTCACGCCGCGTAAGTTCGTATTCCCCCTTTTCCTACTTAGCGATCGAGTTTGCTCCAACGTCCCGGCTACGTTTACGACTTCCATAAAAGTGTACGGCGATTGGGTGCATCTTCCGACAAAATGGGATTTCACGTCCCATCGGCCGGACCCGATTCTCCAGTTCTCCTCCGCTCCATAAAAGCGTCCGTTCACCAAAGGGTATTTACTTTGCCACGGGACACTTTAACGCTTCCCACCTTCTCCCCCCCCCCCGCCATGCTGTTTTTTTTTTAATCGCGTTTTAATTACGCCTCCGGTGGCTCTTCACCGCGAACAGGTTCTCTTTCGCGGAGCGCGCGTTACGGAAGCCGCTTGTTTACGACACGTATACCCCGGGCCGGCTGGAAAAAATACGATTTATAGTCGGGGAATTTCACGGGCAGAGAGCCCGGCCGCGGGACGCGTTACACCGAGGGCGCTGGAGAGGCCGCGGACGAAAATCGTTTCGTTTACAGAACGCAGCCGTCGAACGTATTCCGGCCGCTGAATTTAATCCGCTGGAAACTAGACGACGGGGATTCGAATATCATCTGATACGAGTTACAGGAAAGGATGTACATAAACGGTTGGACGTGTTTGCACAAAACTATGCGGCCCCTCTATAACCGGTACAATTTGCGCGCAGACTTTATTTTGGCCAAAGCTTCCGGGATCGCTGTTTGTACGACGCGAGTCATTTGATATTTCCAGGGTAGGATGTTGAAAACGTTGGCAATTAAAATTCGAGGATCCTTTGAACCCGCTGCATTCACAATTCCGCGTAATTCTGGGAGGGAACGCAATTATTTCATTGCAAATTTCATTAAATATTTCCGACCTCTTTTTTTTTCACCTGGAATCGCTAGCCCTCGTAGCATCGGTTTGCCGGACACTCTGCGCATCAAAGATTCGCGGGAGCTACCTGTCCGTAACAATAGTTAGATACATCGCCAGCAATAAGATTATCTTACAGAGTGAAGGGATAGTGTTATCTCGGTGGAAACTGCGCTGGGTCCGAGACAAGACACGATAAAGCTATTCCAGGGGGTTCCCGAAACCCGACGGCAACCGCAACAGGTTTAATGGCGGCACGTATCCGTGTAACGCACGATTGAAATTTGCACTAGCATCTTGGTCGTGATGCGATAAAACAGCCCTAATGGCTGTTCGATCGGAGCTCCTTAATGGGAAAAGAGGGGGCGAGACTATATGATGCTCTTAATGACTTCGATTGGTGTATTTGTATTTGGTGGATGGATGCCGCGAAATGGAAAGTTGACAAGTGCCCCGAGTGACACAGATTCGAAATTCATTGAGAACGAAACGCGAGCTCTCGCATTCACCTTCCACCGTTCAGTTTTACCTGGACGGTGAAGTCCATCAAACGAGTGTTTTTCCATTCACAGCTGGTATCCAATCGCTTCGATCCGATGGAAGATTACGTAATTTCAGTGACTGCTAGACGTGGTCGTCGATGATGTCCCCTTGATAATTCTAGCTGCTAACTGGCCGCCGGCCAATCCAATATTTATAAACCTAAACGCGGATACACCGGGCATGAAATTTGATTTTCTACGAGCTGCAGACACGGTGACACCTTGTCGTAGCGGAATCCGCTTGGAACGATGCCGTGTTCCTGAAAATACCCGCCTCCCCTAAAATCGGCGAACCGTCCATCGATAGGTGTTGTGAAATACCGCGCCACCCGAAATCGATACGCCCTACCTGCCGCCGGCAACTTTCATTCGAAACGGCTGCGTGCCGCCGCGCGCTCAATCATATTTAATTCGATAGCTGGGAAGCTGAACGCGTCGAATTTCGTGGTGGATCGAAGCGATCATGGGAATTAATTTAGAATACAAGGCGCACGGTTCCTAGAGCCGTTGATTCATTGCTAGGATCAGGAAACGCTCGCGAGGCTGTAAAAGGCGAATGATTGCGCAAGAAACGCTGCTAATTTTCTACCAATACGAAATAATGCGCTACGCGTCCTGCACGAACGGCTAGCAATCGCAAAATATGATCTCACCGTCTGTATCCGCTAATGAAGTAACTGTTGATAGAAAATGGATGCATAAATCTGCCCGGGCGTTTTTAGATCGAAAGCCAACTCCCCCGGCCCCCTTCGCCGGTAATCGCTCAAAATGGTTCACTTACGGTATCGAGTGTAACGCGTGATTACAAGTTACAACGCCGTCTTGATTGCAGATTAATCGCATCACGACGCCGGCCCTTTTCGTTTTTCCCCGTGAATTATTGCCTGCGAGGCGCAAGGCCCATCGGCGATCATCGCGATCAATAGTCCATTGATTATGATACAAAATATGGTTCATTATGTGTTGCACAACGTTGGAAAGTCCGTGCTGCTTGGCGTCACGTAGGCGGATGTTTGCGTGATTAATACCGATTATTGTCGGACACTGTGTTGCAGCGTAAACTAGCGAGGCGAGTAACTCCGTATTTCATTCACTTGAAACAACCGTAGGGTGAACCAATCAGTGAATGACCATTAGGCAAAGAAATAAATTTAAATCGTCGATTATAAATTTAAAAATTATTATATGGTTATAAACGGAGTGTAGTTGCAATTTTAATATCCCATACTTTTAGCTACGCGTATTAAACAAACATTAATAAGTACAATTCTTACTGGGCTTCTGATTAAACAATTCGGTAATTCTCTGGTTGATTTACCCTAATTGATAGGAAAAATAACCGAAATTGGATGTCACGAATATTAGTGGGATTTTGAAGTGACATTAAAAGGGAGCGGAGTAAACACGAGTGGAAAATGAATGCCAAATTCCATCTCGCCGTTCGCCACCGCCGCGCATCGATCAATCACCGGTTGATTTATGTTACTATTAATTTAACTGTCTGCACAAGGGCCATTCTGACTTAACACGTCCACAGTAGATATAGGCTATGAAAGCCAGAAAAAGCCACGGGGACGAAAATAGAAACACTCCCCGCGATGAGTAGGCTACTCTGTCAGCCCGTTTAGATCAAGCGATTATGACCCAGGTTCGAGAGGTCGAGCTGTGTACAGGTGGCTTCCAAGTGGTCTATGCTCGGCGCAGGTACGTACGAAATGTATCAATATTAATGATATCAATCATTCTCATAGCGACGCGCAGAGATCACCCCGGAAGCTATTCCCCCGCGCCGTTTACCGGCTCGCAAAAACGAGGCAATCGAACAAACACTCCTAACGAAAGCAAAAACCACCAACCGCTCCGGCGGTATCGTTCGAGGCGGTTAAACGCCTTGGTGGATCCGCCATTGCATCCGAATACGATGGGAAAAACGTTTGCTCGATTAACGGTGTCCATTATCGTCGGACAGAGGATCGACGCGGAGTGTTCGCCTCCGTATACATCGGGGAACGGCCACTTTGCTGGCTGGTATGCGCAGGTATTTCGGCACTTCCGACAGAGTCGTTTGTCAGCATTAGAGAGGAGCAGGGAGAGAGAGACGGAGCTGGTCGATCGGAATAAGCCAATTTTCCGAGCGATTTCTTATCGACCACGGTGATCGTCCCCCCCCCCCCCCCCCGGCGTGATCCCAGCCGCTTTAGCCGCTCCACCAGACTCTCGTCACGTGTCGTCTCAGTGTCGAGGACGGTTTTATCGGCGCTCGTTAAACGGTTCGCGCCCCGTTTCGCTCGCGGCTTCCCCGGACCTCCCTCGATCATTATTCGTCGGCGAACATCGAATCTGTTTCGTTTTTCTCGGCCCGCTCCGAACGGGTCGGTCACTGCTAAACCCTCTGGCGGGGTCTGACAATTTTTAGCCACTTCCACTTGGTTGGATGAGGAAGTGGTTGCTGCTGCGAAACAAGAACACCTCGAGGTAGTTCTGCCTCCCATGAACGAAACCTTCCTCGTTCGATGGTGCATTTACGGCGATGCAGGGGGTTGATCGCACGGTGGAGCTCTGTTTGGGTTATTATAAGCGATTTAATTGGTTCAGTCATCAGCGGTGAATGCACACCGCCGCTGTGATGCGCGGCGGTGCGCGGGTCCCACGATTTCTACGAGAAGTTTCAATATATCGGCCGCGATGATAACGCTTTAGTGGGCCGTAAATCATCTCGTATCTAAGTGGTTGAAGTAGGTGATCCTCGAGGAATGCCCGGTGTTCCGTACGGGGCATTAATGAATTTCCATAATGGCGCGATAACAGTGTACACAGTGGGGGCATTAATACGCACTCGTGAGATCTTTACGGCGGTTTTACGCTTCTCGTAAACTTTGCCCGCGTACAATTTGTCCTTCTTCCCTTGGGCTGGGGGCCAGCCGCGGACCTGCAGCCCGCCACCGATTTCTGGAAACAAGTTCCCGGGGGGCTTTTTATCGTCCAGGATCGGCGGCAATAAAAATGCCACTTGGATCGTTAATGTGCGCGGATGTCGCGGCCGACCTCTTCGATGAACCGATTCTAACCCCTTGGAGGGTCGACCTAGAAGCTTAGAATCTCAAACTGCGCGGTTGAAAAATTTAATCGAAAGTTTCGTGCGCGTTCAGATATCACGTTCGATAATAATAATATACGCTATCCCTCCATCTATCTAAAATTATGCCGTTCGTATCTTTGTAATAAGTTACAACGTCTGACTGTCGCTTAAAAAAAGGAAAACAGTTGTCAGATGCAATCTCCTCCGATGTCGCAGCTGATTAATAATCTCCGCGCGACAATGGTTTTTCTCTGTAGTAATTACTGGTATCGCGTCGATCGCCGCCCGATAAACCTCCGGCGACCGACCAGTGGAAAAATTAATTTGCACCGGAGGGATTATGCGCGGCAATTAGGTATGTAAAAAACTGAGGTGGACGAGCCAGATGGCCGGAATCAAATGACCGCCGAGACTATTTCGCCCCTCCATTTCCGAACGTCGCGAAACATCTGCGTGCTTTCAGGGAAATTATTCTATTTGCATACCGCTGCCCTCCGAATATGTACAGTAATTCAGGCAAAATAAAAAATTTCTCCTTCAACGAATACAGTTTGAAGTCGCGGCTCCGTTGTCGAAGCTTTGCCAGGCTTTCTTCCCGAGTTACGCTCTCATAATCGACTATTTTGACGGAGTATCGGGAATGCTTCTTTATTCGTGAACTCACTGCCGAGGACGGGGGTATTTAAAAGCGGGGGGGCCCCGAAGAATCGGATTACAACGGCGAAAGGAGACGGGGAAACGGTGGACGAAGCGTACTCGATGGAATGGGACTTCCACTCGGTTGCCCGTGAATAGCTGCAAAGCCGAAGGGCCTTAAGGTCCTCCGTGGCTCGATGAAAAAACAACAAAGAGTTCTCCCGCGCACAATAGCCAGGCTCGGGGCCCAGCTTTTCTATTTGTGTTTACAATGAGGAACACAGAAGCGATGGAATTCGCTCTCACGGACGGAGCGAAAGTGACTGAACCAAAGTTGACGTGGCGGAGTCTCTCGACGGGCCTCTGGCGATCGCTCCGACTATCCATTACAAACTCGATTCACTGCGGCCCCCAAACAAGTCTCCAACCGTAGTGAGTTCGACGGAGAAAATCAGTGGGCCCGAAATTTCAACGTGAAAAATGGCCCCTCCGGGAACTTCAATTCCAAAGACAATGGGAGCTCCGCTATCAACGTAGCCACTCATCTTCCATGCAAACGAACGGTCCGGGCCCAGTTTTGAACAGGGACACGACTCCCCGGCGATTGAAACACAACCCACGCTGGTATCCGTGGCAGCGGGGCCCCGGTTGCGCAACCAAGAGAGAAACTTTTTCCTTAAATCAATTTCAACATGCTGGGTCCTCGTAAAGCCCACGCGCGGCCGGTTCAACGGTTCCCCTCGCTCTAATTGAGACCAGCGACAGGTAACGATAGGTGAAAAAAAGAAAAGACGAGCGGGGATGAATGGAGAGGTAAACGGCACAAAAATGGGCAAATAAAGAACACGGTGGTCCCCCGACGCGTTCTCGTTGGCCGCTCATTGCCACGAATGACTAGCAGATACCCGTCCTAAGGTCCGCCTGGCTTCGGAGGATACACTCGGACAAACGGGTGGCAGCAGCATAATGAATGATCGTTATTACGACGTCAACGGCCGATGACGTGGAACGGTGCACGCCTGCATCTCCGCTTCCACTGAACTCTGGACAGGTAACAATGAACGATCGCGGTCGAGTTCCCAGCTCGGACAATGGCGTCTTCTGCGATTGAAACCGATACGTTTCTTCGGCCCCGGGGTGGAGAAGCTCGCCCCGAACTGCGCCTCAGGAGTCGAGGATCTGGATCGTTTGAAAAGGGATGAAGCGTGTGGCCGGAGGACGGGGAGATTCGGTGGATGTCGGATAGTCGAAAATAGAGGGGCCATTTTTAGCAAATCGCTTTCTACCTTCGATTTCGAACACACGAGTAGCAGAGAATCCCAGTTATCCTTTACCATCGTTTAGCGATGCAGCAATGTTTACCGCGGCGTGGGGTAGAACCGTAAATAGTCATGTACAATATTCATCAGGTGACATGCTCGCTCTAGTCTCGTCAAGATCCATTTGCGGACTAGGATGCACGGGAGCATTACCGTGTCGTGATATCAAATACTAACGGTGGAGACGCGAGTGGTGTCATTACCGGACCTCATAGCGGGTCACCGCGCCTCACCCTTTCCCGCCACCCACCGCCCACCCCACGTGCTCGTATTTCTCCGTTGCGGAACACAGAGCACCGTGCACCGACGCAAACAGGTTGATAGATCTTGATGGAGCACCGACACAGCCTCGCCTTGGCTATACTAAATACTCGTGTCGCAATTAGACGCCGGGCGTAATTGAATTACGCGGGAAATAAATGTGCCTTATGAAATAAATAACCTTCTCGCCGATATTTACGTGGCAGTGGGACATTTGCAGGGGGAGGATTCAGGCACAGGATAGAACGAGGGAAATTTCATAGCGCGCATCATCTCGGGAAATGAATGAATGATCATCTACCAAATTTCAGCCCTCCCCCAGCGCGTTCACGATTCTCCGAAACGTTCCCTCAACCCCCCTTCCGCCAACGCTCGGGCTCAACTATTAATTTGCGCCCCGAGGATCCCCCGACGAGGAACGTGCTCGCGGGGAGTCGTGGCGGAGGCTCGCGCCGCGCCGAGGGTGGCGGCAGAACGACGCGGTGAAACGAGGAGGAAGAAGCGGAAGAGAGAAAAAAAAAAGAAGGCGGCGAAGACGACGACCGGGGTGGAAGAAGAAGGAAACGAGAGTGTCTGGGAAGGAGGATGAGGAGCGGAGTAGAAGGGGGAGGCTAAGACGTTGTCCTGCCAACAGGTGGTAGCAACCTCACACTACCCCGGGCTTTGCTGCTTCAGCCCGGCAGCTCAACCCCTTTTTCACCCTCCGTGGCAGCAACCACGACGATAACCCGCGGCGACACCCGATAAAACGGGCCGTAGAGAGGGTTGGAGGTCTTCTACGATGCCGGGATAAGTGGGTCGTGGTCGGGGAACGGAAAAGAAAAACACCGGAGGGATTATCGGCCGTGGATACACCCTCCTCTCCCCCCCCCCGTGTCTCACCCTCTGTCTCGCCACGCCGCCCCCCTTTAACGAAAGAAACTTGCTCTTTGCTGAGCAGCACGTGCGCTCGCTGCAAGACGACGACGCCTTCCTCTGTTCACGATTCTCAGCCAGGACTCCGAGCGGCGTGCTTCCACGAGCGGGACGCTCGAGTGGCCTGTATTTTGCCAGCGTGGATTTTGCGGTCTCCCGGGGAAAGGACAACCCCCATCCCCGCGGCACCACGTAGTCACGTCGCGCCGACGCTTCGCTGAGAATTGCCCGCCGAGGAGGCTCCGACGGGCTGGAAAGTTGAGCGAGGGGGCGATGATTTTTCGAGCGACCGGTCGGACACTCGATTCTCTTACCCACCCCGGCCCGATAGGATGCAAGGAAATGAGGCTGTTGCAGGGGTTGAAGCGTGCCAGGGTGTGGTCTCAGTGCTTTCGGAACAGATGCAGTGAAATGAGGGTTTGTTTCCTGTTTCTACTCATTCCGATGCAAAACCACGCGATAATCCTTTATCACCGCAGCAACGAGATCCTAATTTGTGCAACGGCTTCCGGCGGGAACGAGTGTGCCTCGTCGTAAATATAGCCGCCCCCAACATTCCCCGAGCCACGACACTACAAACAACCACGAATATTTCCAAGATTTAGCGTTCTAAGATAGTTTCGCCAAGAAATTTCGCAAGCTCCGGCAATGAATATTCAGCAGGCTCAGCGCCGCCGTCTAATTTCACTGCCACGGTGCCTAATCCGACTTAAAAGCGCCTATATTTCGAGAAAGTTTCGCGCGCCACGAAAATCTGTGATTCTTCCACTGAAAGTCGGGGCGAAGGGGTAGGGTAAGAGGTTCCGTCGTCGGCCATAACTCCTGGGGAAAGAACTTTTGTCGATCTCGGTGCGCGAGAAAGGGTCTGATGTAATGTTGCCCTTGCGAGGTACTTAGGTTCCTGCGTGGCAGTCATGTTAACGAAGACGCTAATAAATTGGCGGGTCAGTTGATGCGAAAAAGTCGTTTCAAAGGAAAATCTTAACGAGCGGGAACAACGAACCCGTGTGAATTATTACTGGGCCCCAAGCGACCGTGTTTTCATCGTTCAATAAAACGCGAATCAATTGAACAAATTGTTCCCGTCCCTCCTCTGCCCCTTGATCTTCTTATTTTTAAGTGAAAAGAACCTTGCGACTTCATCTTGCTTCCATGGTATCGTTATTCGAACAATTGAGGCATTTGATGGAAAAAGGGCACATACGCCAAAATGCCATTTCGAGTAAATCGGTTTCAAAGCTTTCATTACAGTATAACATAATGAAAAGTAAATCCAAATTTTTTAAGAATGTAGTACGATACCCTTCAAAATGTTTCGTAAACAGAAGTCATGATTTGAAAATGATATGTGTCTTTATTTAATAGTTTTATGCAAGTGGTTTATGTGCCCTTTTTCCGTAAATAGGGTAAATTCGTAACAAAATTGCTTCCTTGTTTAGTTATTTACATATAATTTGGTTTACATACTCCGTTGCCCATTTTTTATACCTCGCTTAAATAAAAAATACAAAATGAAGCGCAAAACTAAACAAAAAATGTTATGTTTTAAGTAAGTATTAATTTCTTCGATTTTTTGCTGTTTTACAAATCAATTTCATCTTTCCTAAATTCGCTTTTTTCCTTGCGGATTCGATACACGCCTCACTTTCCATAGTTTCTCGCTTACACAAAATCAAACGTATTGCACGACTAGACAGTAGACAGCACGGCAGCGCAACCGCTCAGCGACTATGTAGCTGCATGTCGCTCACGCTACGTAACAAAACAGCATTTAGCTAATTTAAACGTGGGAGAAGAAATGTCCTCGATATATTATATATATATAACATATACCTGAGTCGATTTAACCGATTTATGCCTCAATTACAATTAGTGATAACGAACAAAAAGACTCCTTCATCTAAAAGTCGTTTATATGCAGATTAAAACGAATCATTCTTCAATGACGAGCTTTCACCGCGAAACACGTGACAGACACGATGCGTCGACGCATATTTTGGAAACCCACAAATGTGTTCAAGTTTTCGATCGAAGCAAGCACCGTGGGATTTTAATTGAAGCTGATTTTAGCCAATAGCTTCCGACGAAATCGCACGAGACAGAATTCTGGGTAAATTTGGGGACACAAATCGGATATGAAACGAGCAAGAATGCCGTAACATCGAAATCCAATATGTCACGAGAGCGCGCAGCCAAAGTTCGAACGCGTTACAGAGTTGGATTGCATTAAAATCGACTTCCATAACGATACGCGAGCCTTCAGCTTCAGCATTTCGTTCGAAGACCTTCGAAAAAGTGCCCGCATAAATCGCGAGGTTTACCGTAAATCTTCGGCAATTAAAACGAGGGAATAAAAAGCCGCAACCCCTGCTCGTGTTTGAAAACACGCGGGAGCAACTGAACTAACAAAATCGATGCCGCGAACAAGGGTGCCTTTGAAATCGCGAAACTAAACAAACGATAGATTCGATTTGTTGGAGCGGACTTTTTCCATCCTGCGCCCCCCCCCCCCTCGTCCCCCTTCTTTTAGTGGAGGACAAAGGCCCGTTTGTTGGGCCCGGGGGGCACACAAAGGGTTCCATTGCGGCCGTGAGGCCGCATAAAGCGAGAGGGGGCCTTCGAGCGTTCCCTTCTTCGCCTTCTTTCTTCGAACACGCCGATTCCGTCGGTAATAAGAATTTGCTACATTGACGCTTTCCAAGTCGACGAGGATAGAGGAGGGCAACACCGTGGCCCCCGGGGCCGTGAAATCGAAAGAAATTGTACGGCACGCGGACAAAAGTAATTTTCTACGCTGAAATCAGAGTGCTGTGTATTCAAAGACCTCGAAATTGTCTCAGCTCCTTTACAAATATTTCTGTCGTGTGATCACGAAAGATAATTATCCTATCAATATCACATTAATCCGAGGTTCGATCGCCCACACTTAGTAAGCTGAAAAATTCCCGTCTCTCCGCTAAGGAATGCGAAACACCGAGATAGCCGAAAGGCGGAGGATTCCCAGAAATCCCTGGATCAATTGAATTTAATTTACGCGCCATGATGGACGAAAAGGAGTAGCTACGATTGCCGGTGTATCGAACTGGTAAATTCCCGTGGTAAATTTGAAACTCGCGACGATCCTCGCTTTTCTTCGCCGGGCTACGTGCGTGGAATGATGCGCGCGCGCACACGCGAGCGTCTCGGTTCTCGGTTCTCGGGTCGAGTTCAAGGGTTTTGAGGTGAAAACGGGACCGTGATTCCAAGCACAAACTGGATCGACGGGTTCCTGACTTGACGAAGCCCTCGACCTCCGACCTGCGGCTCGTGGAAGAGGTCGAGATGAAGTTGCGGGATCGTATATCGTCGGTTCACTTGCTGCAGACCGACCTCTCTCCCTCCCTCTCTCGCTCCTTTTTACCATCTCCCGCGTCTCTCTTTCTCTCTGTATTGATCTCCGCGAGAGGCAGTTTACGACGGAGGGACTTTGCGATTTTCGACGCAACCTGCTGCACCGTGTCCAAACGGATTCATTGCTCTCGCCGTGGAAAGGAAAAGTTGCTCGTTAAGGCCCCATCAACGAAGCTTCGTTGCGTTGATTGCTCGCGGCCCGCATGGAATATGTAAGAAGTAAGAAGGGACTATCAGCGGATAAACTTGAAACGCGAACGGGGGAGGCCAATTCAGCGATATCCCTCGCTCTTCACCCGCCCCCCTCGGAGGAGCCAGGAAATAACGAGAAGAGATTAGGAGGGCCGTGAAGTTAGGTGTCGCGGGGAGGACAGAGGGCCCTGGAGAGGCGGATCGATGCTACACGAGCTACACGGGGAACCAATAATCGAAGTTAAAACATAAGCCCCGCTGGTCTGGCTTCTTCCAGGGACCGTGAAGCGCGACGGCAACTTTCACGTGCACCCATTGTCTCTCGACGGCGGCGAGAGGCGCAGAGGGGACCGTGCAGACGCCTCTTTCCCTCCGTCCCGCGTTGCCGGTGTACCGATGCTGCTCGAGGACCAGGAAAACTCGCAAGCTTCCCCATTTCGGGGGCGAGGCGGGTTCGGTCCATGCCCGTAGAGTGCTCGTCTCCTCCGCTCTCGCAAGAAGGACGGACAGATCCAAATTGAAATGTAATGTACACCCCTCCAGCGTCCCCCGATCGCCGGATCCCCTCGCCCGTGTTCCATCCCGTCCCTCCCGTCCCTCCCGTCCCTCCCCGTTTTCCCCCCGCCGCGGTCCAAGATGCCACTCGTTGCCCCCAGAGAGGGAAAGAGGCCCGGGGGCCGCTATAAGTGTAGGTGATTTACTGCTACGGGCTTAATGGAGGCTGTTTACTGCTAATTAAAACGAAGCCCCGGTTTATGCCGTACGCGCAGCCGCCCCGAAAACCGATCCCAACGCTCGGCTGTCGCGTTCCAGGCTATCATTTCGAGATTCCCGAGATAAAGGAGGCAGAGGGACTCTCTTCATAGCTAGACCACCGGCAGCGTACGACTCGGGAGCGCAAGGTACTTGGCCGAAGTGATTAGGAGCGCACTCCAAGGTCCGCGTGCGCGCGTTCGAGGGAAGGAAAAAAAAAAAAAGAAATGGGAGCGCAAGTGGAACGGAAATTCGGCCGGGACGAGGAAAGGAAGAACTGCTGCCCCGAAAGCTCGCCCACTTACAAGATTACCTCTTCAAGACAGACCCAGCCATCTCTCCCGTGGACCGCAGAACACTCATCTCCCGATCCTCCGCTCGGCGGCCCTTATCGAACACTTCCGGTCCCCCCCCCGAAACACCGCGCCGCAGCCGGCCAGGCGAAAAGAACAATTAACCGTTCCCTCCAATTACCGCAATCGCCGATGTTGTTTTATTCATAAAGCCTGGCATAAGGTCCGCTTCCCTCCGGGTAAGGACATTCCCCCGGGCCAGCGCCGGCCGGTTGAATATACATATAAAACCGTCCGCCGCGGGCACCGTGAAAAAAACGCGATTCCACCTGGCGGTGATCCTGGTCGTCCAGAGACCGGGGCATCGGGTAGCCGTCGTCCCACGATAATTACTATTCTTGCCGGGGCAAAGAACGGACGTTTCAAAGGCTTGACACGCGTCAATCCCCCCACCCGCCGTACCACCCCCCCCCCCTACCCCCACCACCGCTCCTCGTACACCCCGGGACGGTAAACAATCGCGTTCGAGGAGGCAAAGTTACTCCAATTAGCAGCAGGGTAGCCGAATAATGCCCGGGCCCTCTGTATTTATAACGTAGCGATCCTCTCGGCGGATCCAATATAAGAGGCGACCTCCCCCGTCGTTTCGCCGCCTCTCCTCTGCACAGCCTTCCCAATTAAACCGCGCCACGCTACGCCGAGCTTGCATACTGCTGCGTACCAGATATCAATTACCGGGGCCAAAGTGACACGACACGCAGCCGCGCAAGGAGGATTGAAAAAGAACGATTAAAAAAAGGAAAATCGCCTGAACGAGAGGGGTCAAAGGGGGGCAAAGGGGGGCGGGGACGACGCCAGAGGGGGGGGGGGTGGGTAGGGGAGGGCAAAGAAGCGTGGAGACGTAATGAGAGAGAGGCTTTCGCGGGCTTAACGAGCTTGGCCACTGGCGAGAGTTGGCCCCATCGCGCGTACACGCATTGACTGATGATGCTGATAATAAGGATCGTCAGAGATAAAGGCCGCGAGAGTGCGCTGGCACGCGAGCACGCGAAAAATTACGCGTAGGAGAGGTCGTAGGTGCTGCAGCTCTGACGAACCGGGAAAACAGTTTTCGGGGGAGTCCTCTCCAGTTAGTGGGATCCGCGAGAGTGTCCTTCTCATGCATAACGCGTGGAAGAAATCTAGCGGGAAGGGATGGCAACGTTCGTTGGTAGTGGAATTAAATCGCCCGGGGGCTCTAAATTATTCACGGGACCAGACACGCGCGCTCTCTACGTACGGCGAACACTTACGGGACTATCCGCGCCCGGGCCCCGGCTGGCTTCTCACGAAACACCGGCTATCGAAGCTTTCGATCTACCAGCGGGATTAAAGCGTTCGTGGGACGAGGAGAACCGCTCCATCGACGAGTGGTTAATGGAAGCGTATCCATCGTCCCCGGGGCGATCGGTCATTTAATTTCTTAAGTGGCATCGGGGGCAAACATTAGCCACCGCGGCAGAAAAGAAGGATACGTTATGAGGTCAATGCGAGGAACGAAAACCCTTACAAAGTTTCAACCCTGGAACCGTGTTGAAGGTATTCGCCGGCGTAGCACTGGAAATGGAGCTTTTATACCGAAGTACTCCATATCACTTTATTTAAGATTTACCCTCTCGCTCGCCCCCTTTCAACCCCCAACAAGACTCGTCCATTTCGTTGCTCCTCTATCCCCCCCCCCCCCGCCCTAACCCTCTTCCTACCTCCCTCCCCCCACCCCCCTGGCCCACCCGCCACTACCCGGGCTCTCGTTCTACTATTCTTAAGCCCGATCCTCCGCTACTCGAGCGTCCTTCTGTATCGACGTCTTTACTCTCCTCCTTCCGTGCCTTTCGAACGTCTTGTTTGTTTATTCCACTCAGCCTCCTTAACATGATCTGTCTGCTTGGCATTCCACCTTGCCCGTCCCGAGAGGAGCGCTTTGCAAATTGGACGAACACTTCCGGCGTGATCGATCCGACACGCGATTCGCGATCATGATCGCCGTCGGGACCATTCACAACCGTGGCCATTGGTAAACCCTCGGCCGGGTTCTTCCCCGCGGTGTGGGGGGGGGGGCTTCGTTTGCGAAATTGCACGCGGAACAAGAGGAATCTTAGCGCTCCTTTGGACCGGGGAATGTATACGTAGTCCCCGCGCTACGTCCTCGATAGATTTCATGCTGCTCCTGATTGTATTTGCATCGTTACGCCTGACCCTCTATCGTCGGGCAAACAAAATGCAAGATCGTAAGAAAATCGGAAAAGGGAATTGAAGATAGGGCACGATGCGAGCTGGGGACGCCCTGGCGTTTCGATCCTGTTACGGAATTCTGTTTCTCTTGCTCCTCTGTTATTCTGCATTTATACTGCATTTATTCTCTTTCGGTCCCCCCCCCCTTGTTGTTTATCTACTCTCTTCAAGCTGTTCTTTCCATCTCCGCGTATTAACGGGGCGCGTCTTTGTGCCATTCTTTTCAACAGCCGCTCGGGGCCGTCCTCGATCAAGTAATTGTCCTCTCAGCCCCGCGAAGATATAATTTCGCCGGATAAAATATGAAGAATTTAATCTCGCGACGGAGTCCGTACAAAGCAAGTGCCCTGCGCCGTTAAAAGTTCCGGTAGGTCGTGCACCCGCTCTCGCGTTAATAGTAAGAAAAATTTCGATCTCACGATTCGAGCACGTCGCAGTGACGATCAACGAGGTACGACGCCGAGGACTCGCCCGAGTCTGAAATCCCCCGTTCCGTTCACGCTGTTGTTGCCCTTTGGTACCTTTCCCCGGTTCACGCACGTAACCAACACAGCATTGTGGGCCGCTCACAATCGTCCCCCTACCCAGGCCAAGTCGAGTCTCGACTGGTACACCATCGAGAGCTTGGTGGATGCGCCTCTCTTCGCCTCCTTCGCTCTCGCAGGACCAGGGTAAGAGGCGTTCTCGGATCTCCAGCCATGTAAACCGGTCAGTCTGGTCGTTCCTGCCCCTCCACACCGGCCACCTGCTCGCCTAGCGAGGCCCTACGGGGCCTCGCTTGCCTCGACACGAAGCCCTGCCATTAAATTTATTCGAATATCATCGGCACCTTCCGAAAACCCACGCGGTTTCACCGCGGAACCATCGGGACGTGGACGGCGCTGCAATGAATCCCGTTCTCCTTCCGCGAACCACGAAAGAAACAGGGCCCCTGGAAAAGCATCGAGGGCTTCCATGCCGAATAATAATGGCTCGCAGTGGAAGGATGGACGTTATCTCGCCGGAAGATCGAACGGGCATTTCCCCCGTTGACAAGAGGGACGTACCGTCGCGGGCAGAGTAATCGGTCGTACGTTTTAATAAAGCGACCGTGCTCGATCCTCGAGGACGGATTCATTAAAAGTCAGCCCGCGCCATTACGTTTCGGGGACGAGTCGCCGCGCCGCGACAGGGCCGCCGCGAGCGGAGGGGAGCCGGTCCAGTGACTCGCGAAACTTTTCTTCCCCGCCGCTAATTATTCTATTATTAATTGTTAATTATAATTAATTACGAGGCGGCCGGCGACCGGGCTAATTGACATTGATTTATGGGTTTAATTAAAGGCGTCCAGGCGCACTGTCTTACACGCCGAAGGAAGCCTTTAACAACACCTCTTTCAAGGGAATCACGCTTTGTTGTAACGGCCCTTTAGACACGGCTGCCTCTTCAGAGAGCACCCGGGGTCACCCTCCCGTCGGATCGAGACTATGCCCTGACGACATTTTTCACGCCAAGCCGAGGGAGGCTTTAAATTAAACGCTGGCTTGCCAGTCGTGCAGCTCGCCGTTGCACTGGCGACCTTCTCCCAGACATCGGCCATCGTTGTTGTGCATCGCTGGAATATTCCTGAAGGCTCCACCGAGCTGCCATTCGAAACGGGAACAGTCTCGGATGATCTCGTTGGCCGAATATTTTAAGGACACCCGGTGTACACAGCTAATCTCGCTCCAGCGTTTCATTCTTCGCCGGGTGAAATAATTCGAGGAAGGAGAACGTGGCTAATGAGTGGTACGGCGAGGAAATAAAAGCGGCTCCATGTTTTTAATGACTCGGATTGATTAAATCAATATTTCACGTTCACGGTCCATCCGGCTAGCGTACCGATCATCCGCGGGGTATTTGCATATACGCGCGCGCGCAATAAATACGTTAAACAGGTTTACGTAAGCAACATTATTAGTTTATCCCGAGCGGCGGTCTCGAATCGAGAAATCATTCCCAGGAGGCACGGCGATAACCCGTTCCTCCTAGGAGGCTTATCTATGCCCGTTACGTCTAACCTTAACGCGGCCCAATTAGAACGCCTCCCAATTAGACGGGCGCGGCGTTCTTTCCGCGGATATAATTGACACTTTCCGTCCAGCAGTTTATGCAAAAATAGGCGGGGGACGCGTGCTCGTTACGTGCTCTCGCCCCGGGCGTTCACACGCGTTCCTAGAAGACCGATGGTAAATATTTCATGTGGACACGCTTGTCTCACCGGCGATAAAACATCGGAATGCTCGAGAACGGTACTCCTCGGGTGAACGCGAAGGTGACGTTCATGGAACAGGAAGCAGCGGATGAACAGGCTTGGCGCTTGGGAATGATAAATCGGCTGGAATCAATTCACCAGCCCATTACCAGAATAACAACACCGCCGTTCCGGCTGCATTCCCCGGCCCCTGTTCTACCAAATTACACGTTTCATCGTGCAATGATCATAATGTTAACGAGAATAACGAACGTTCCAGGACAGTGGCAGCTCGACATCCGGGAAGATTTAACGCCGACTTCCTGGCCCCGGCCGGGCCCACCCCTCCGAGGCCGATCCTGGCCACCGTCTGCCTTTGGGACAAGTGAGACAAGGGAGGCGTATCTCTTCGACTCGTAAAGATAACCGCGAATAACCCCCTCCGGCTCTGCCAGCCTCGTCGCTCTTCTAAACGGCCCTGTGCCTCCGCGGGTCGCGTGGGATCCTCCGAGCCCCTGGCCTCTCGGCTGAATTCATTAACTCGCTGATTTACCGTCGCTTTCCGGTGGTAAACGAAATTACGAACACGCGGGAGCCCCGTGCCGCTCGACAGAGCGAGAAAAAATCCGGGGCCAACGGATGCCCCGGTGTATTTCCAGATGTCCCTCGAAATTTCGGTGTAAGAGTCAAATCGGCGGATCGGAGCAGCTGGTGCCATCAGTTTGCGAGTTCCCGCGGTATCGAGTTCCCTTTGGCACGGCCTGATTAACTCGTTTCCATCGTTCCAGCCGCCACAAGTCAGCCCGCCAACGAACGAAATCGAACGGGGAGTTGGATCGATTAGCAGAATCAGGGGATCATTCCTCCAGCGGCTTAACCTGTTTCGTTACAGTCCAATTAATGGCAGCCAGGAACCGATACGCCCGTAACGTGTCCATTAATTTTCATTACCCCGCTGACAGTCCGGCGCCCCTACCACCGCGCAGAAAATCTGTTACAGGTACCCGCGTCTCTAACCAACCGTACGAGAAAAAAAAAGAAAGTGTAATGTACCGTTCTCCGGCAGCTGCCAGTGTACTTCCAATCACACTCTAAGCTAATTCCACCGTCCCCCAGGCGGTGCGTTCGGCTATCTCCTTAGCGCTGGTTCAACCCTGTCATCCTCATCGCCGCTGGAAAATCCTCGGAGTGCTCCGTGCAAGTCGCACCTCCGCAACGTCGCTGTTCCATCGAACCGAAGGTCACCTTAAACATCCATCCACTGGACTCGACTTCCGCGAAACGGCCGTCCGCAGCGACAGCATAATCCGTCAACGAGAGACCCGTCTAGCAGCGTGCACGCATCGACCCACCTGTGCGCGGGCGGGAGGGGGGGGGTGGTAGCGGGGGAGGGAAGAATCGACGGGGCGAATTAACGGTGGCCAGGGCCTGGCTCGACGGCCCAATTAATCGACGAGACTTAATCGACAGGACAAATTAATCAAGGAATAAAAGGGGCGGCCTGGCGCACGGGGAGGGGTCGGTTAACCGTCTAATTTCGTCAAGCGATTTCGATCGATCGCAGCGGAGGTCTGTGCAGTATTTCCTGGCGCTCGCATTACCGTAGGGCACACCGGTGGTCACCGAATAAACACGAGCCAGCCGGTAAATTGGCGATAATCGAAGTCTTCGTGCTGTGTGCCGCCACGGACGGCGGTGCGGTGCGGTGCGGTGCGGTGCGGTGCGGTGCGGTGGCGGAATATCAAGCTCCACACACCGGAGAGCGGTTGATGTATTAACCCTCGGCAGACCGGGCGCAGTGTCGGGTTCGTTAAGACCATTAGTACGGAGGGACACACGAGGCGCAAGAGAATCCACAAAGGGCGACGGGGGCTGCTTCTTCCTTGCTAATGACGATCGTATCGCGTCGGCGGCCGCGGGGAAACGGGAACGACTACTCCGTCGAAATACGAAGTTAACGAATCCGTCCCGCGTCACGTCGGCTGACTCGACATCGTTACTCGCACTTACGCCCGGGGAAAAATGAAGCTTCCTTTTCCCGCGGCCGCGGCGGGGAATTCATCAGCGCTTCGGACACTTTCTGGTCTAAGCACACGTATATCAGTCCCGTGACGGTTCAGTGACATTCAGTGTCAGTTACATTGAAACAGAGGGGCCATTGACGGCGTTGAACCGAAGTGAGAACCGATATGTTTGCTCAATGTATAGTGCTGGACACTATTTTTTGTCGATCGGTCACGAAATTCCTGTAAAGTAAATAGTGTATCGTCTGATACATAAATGGCATTGATTTAAATGATCAATTGTTAGCAGGGTTGGGCGTTATCGAAATAAATTATTGTTCAAATTATTATTGAAATAAAATTCTTATTTTGTTAGTTATTTGCTGTATTACTGTATTTGAAATAATGTTATTTGAGCAGTAATGTATTTGACAAATAAATTATTTTATTATTTGTTATTTGATTTTTACAGGAAAATAAAGGAGTTTTTCTATCGTACAGTAGCGGACAAAAAAGTTACCACTTTTTCGAACCACTCTACTTCTATTACTTTTCAATATCAATTCAAAACTGCAGTATGTGCCTAATATACATATTCTGAAAGAGAATTAAAAGCTGTATAAAATCCAGTTACAGTAAAAGTTATCTAACTAACAAACAAAAACCTCACATAACATTAAACAAGACAACACACTTTTAAAGCCAACAAAAAGTTACCACCTTTGAACATTAATAAAAAAAATCTAATATTTTGTGGTGGCACCTTTTGCTTTTAGGACAACCTAACAAGTTAATAAACGTGGTAACTTCTTTGTCGGTCCCAAAAATGTTACCCCATTCAATGTCATGTAACACTTTTGTTTGTCAGTTAAATAAATTCAACTTTAACTGGGTTTTATACAGCTTTAAATTCTTCATCAGAATATGCATATTGAACAAATACCACTGTCCCAAACGTATGCTAAGAAATAACAAAAATAGAACAAATCAAAAAAGTGGTAACTTTTTTGTCCGCTAGTGTATATGTATGTTTAGAACTTCCATTCCAGATCACAGATTTCTATAAGTGCGAACCTACTATCGGCACTCGGCAGTATTTACCTTTACCACGTTTATATTGTATTGTCTTAGTCTAATTTTATCTGTCTTCGTACTTGATTTCTTCCTGATTTCACCCAGTGTCTGTTCGACAATTGTACTACCTGTAAGCATTATCAAAAGTACCTAATCTTTCAAATATGGTTGATTTCATTAACAAGTGTGGTGGTTTATGTAGTGCCGATAACGCTGAAGATTCGCAAAATAAGTCTATTGAAATAGGGAATGAAATTATAGTGCATGACACAAGTGAATTAATGAAAATAGCATTAAGCAAACCCATTTCAGATGGTTCATTTTTTTAAATCGTCTGATACCCAACAGTAAAGTGATACATTCCCAGGTGGAACTGGAAGTTACGGTAGCTCCATGATAATTGAAAAGATATAGAAATGATAAAAAGCCATTCCTGGATACAAAAAGTATTTATGCGTTATAATACTCCCCTTCCATCATCAGGTCCAGTTGAAAGACTGTTTTCTTTGGCTACCATTATTAATGACTCTGCAAGTAAATTATCGGATAAAATGTTTGAATATCGAGTTATATTAAGAAGCAGTAATTTACAATAATGAATATGCTTATTAAATGAAAAACGGTTCTTCGTTATTTTATATTATAATCTGAAAATAATTTTTTCTCAAATAAGATTTTGGAATTTATTTTCATACATCGTTATTTTCAAATAAACTTATTTGTCATTGGGTTTGGAGTAATTATTTGTTCTTTTATTTGTTATTTTTATTTCAAATAAAAAATGCCCATCCCTGATTGTTAGTTAGAAGAAGATGGCGTATTGTTTCAAATTTAAGAACCAGTGAGCAAGTGACTATTCACAGTGACAAACTTTATCGGCAAAAAAATATGTCGCGATAAATTAGCTCCCGTTATAAGGTTTCTAAAGTTGTACGTAAATTTCGTGGATTAAAATTGCTTTTCCGTCTCATTAACTTCTTACATGATTTTTAGGAAGAGTGTATATGCCTTTTCTTTGGCATTTATGTTTCAATTAGTGTATACATAATCATATATTCGGCAAGAAATAGTGTCGAGCACTATATCCACCGTGTGCAATATTCTTGTCTTCGTTTTCAATATTGTCGTAGGAAGCTTCATCAAGTATCCCTACTGTATGTTGATTCCCGCTGGCCCAGTGTGTGCCAGAGCTGGATCCTCCATCTGTGTTGTCTTGTTCATGAAACCCTTTCCAGCCGTTCTTCTCCTTACCTCTACTGTCTTCTTCCTTTCAATTTGTCTTTCCACTCCGCTACTGCACTGTCCACACGTTTCCAATCAGCACCGCACCGCCAAATTTCAAGCCTCCTTCTCCTATACCTCTGCGTCTCTTTATAACTCTCTTCCGGTGAATGTTCGTTCTATTCAATCTGTCTCCACCTTCGAACGTGCTGCTACAACTTTCGTTCTTCGTCAGTATCCTTCGCTTTAGTTTCAGTCTACAATCTAGTTTTAAGTTAATGCTTAGGTATCAGAGCTGTTCGGGTACTCGAAATATTCGAGTAGCTTGAAATGCGAACCGAGCCGGGACCCGAACGGATCCGAGTAGCCCGAATGTTTCAGGTAACTCGATTTTTTCGGGTAGCTCAATTTTTTTTCGGGTAGCTCGATTTTTTCCAACAGTTCGAACGTATTCCGGGCAACCCGACTTTATGTATGGTACTTTTATGTTGGAGCTGCGATAATAGCGAAGAAAGAGAAATATTTGTTTCTCGACGCTTTTATCATTTGTCATTTATATAGTCATCTCGCTCAAATCGTCGCTCTGATCGTTTATCGCAGCTCCAACATAAAGTGTCTGTGAAGTTGGCACGGCCTTCTATTAATAAATAAAAAATAATTGCAGTTCTGATAGCACTTTTAAGAGTTCTAGAGTTCCTGATACAAATTAGAAATAGTTCCGCACTCTGAGTGCGGAATTTTTAAAAAACAAAAAAGTCCGTGCTAACTTCACGTTCCAGCACGGACTTTTTTCCTCTAAAGTACCAATATTTATTAAAAAATTCAATGTTTCTTGGGAGTTCCCGACAGTTCTCGATTACTAATGGCCCAATATAAATTTTCAAATCGATATCTCAAAAACTACCCTTTTTTAAACAATTTTTCCTGTTGGCCAGCACGGACTTTTTCCCTCTAAAGTACCAATATTTATTAAAAAATTCAATGTTTCTTGGGAGTTCCCGACAGTTCTCGATTACTAATGGCCCAATATAAATTTTCAAATCGATATCTCAAAAACTACCCTTTTTTAAACAATTTTTCCTGTTGGCCAGCACGGACTTTTTCCCTCTAAAGTACCAATATTTATTAAAAAATTCAATGTTTCTTGGGAGTTCCCGACAGTTCTCGATTACTAATGGCCCAATATAAATTTTCAAATCGATATCTCAAAAACTACCCTTTTTTAAACAATTTTTCCTGTTGGCCAGCACGGACTTTTTCTCTCTAAAGTACCAATATTTATTAAAAAATTCAATGTTTCTTGGGAGTTCCCGACAGTTCTCGATTACTAATGGCCCAATATAAATTTTCAAATCGATATCTCAAAAACTACCCTTTTTTAAACAATTTTTCCTGTTGGCCAGCACGGACTTTTTCCCTCTAAAGTACCAATATTTATTAAAAAATTCAATGTTTCTTGGGAGTTCCCGACAGTTCTCGATTAATAATAGCCCAATATAAATTTTCAAATCGATATCTCAAAAACTACCCTTTTTTAAACAATTTTTCGTTGGCCAGCACGGACTTTTTTCCTCTAAAGTACCAATATTTATTAAAAAATTCAATGTTTCTTGGGAGTTCCCGACAGTTCTCGATTACTAATGGCCCAATATAAATTTTCAAATCGATATCTCAAAAACTACCCTTTTTTAAACAATTTTTCCTGTTGGCCAGCACGGACTTTTTCCCTCTAAAGTACCAATATTTATTAAAAAATTCAATGTTTCTTGGGAGTTCCCGACAGTTCTCGATTACTAATGGCCCAATATAAATTTTCAAATCGATATCTCAAAAACTACCCTTTTTTAAACAATTTTTCCTGTTGGCCAGCACGGACTTTTTCTCTCTAAAGTACCAATATTTATTAAAAAATTCAATGTTTCTTGGGAGTTCCCGACAGTTCTCGATTACTAATGGCCCAATATAAATTTTCAAATCGATATCTCAAAAACTACCCTTTTTTAAACAATTTTTCCTGTTGGCCAGCACGGACTTTTTCCCTCTAAAGTACCAATATTTATTAAAAAATTCAATGTTTCTTGGGAGTTCCCGACAGTTCTCGATTAATAATAGCCCAATATAAATTTTCAAATCGATATCTCAAAAACTACCCTTTTTTAAACAATTTTTCGTTGGCCAGCACGGACTTTTTTCCTCTAAAGTACCAATATTTATTAAAAAATTCAATGTTTCTTGGGAGTTCCCGACAGTTCTCGATTACTAATGGCCCAATATAAATTTTCAAATCGATATCTCAAAAACTACCCTTTTTTAAACAATTTTTCCTGTTGGCCAGCACGGACTTTTTCCCTCTAAAGTACCAATATTTATTAAAAAATTCAATGTTTCTTGGGAGTTCCCGACAGTTCTCGATTAATAATAGCCCAATATAAATTTTCAAATCGATATCTCAAAAACTACCCTTTTTTAAACAATTTTTCGTTGGCCAGCACGGACTTTTTTCCTCTAAAGTACCAATATTTATTAAAAAATTCAATGTTTCTTGGGAGTTCCCGACAGTTCTCGATTACTAATGGCCCAATATAAATTTTCAAATCGATATCTCAAAAACTACCCTTTTTTAAACAATTTTTCCTGTTGGCCAGCACGGACTTTTTCCCTCTAAAGTACCAATATTTATTAAAAAATTCAATGTTTCTTGGGAGTTCCCGACAGTTCTCGATTAATAATAGCCCAATATAAATTTTCAAATCGATATCTCAAAAACTACCCTTTTTTAAACAATTTTTCGTTGGCCAGCACGGACTTTTTCCCTCTAAAGTACCAATATTTATTAAAAAATTCAATGTTTCTTGGGAGTTCCCGACAGTTCTCGATTACTAATGGCCCAATATAAATTTTCAAATCGATATCTCAAAAACTACCCTTTTTTAAACAATTTTTCCTGTTGGCCAGCACGGACTTTTTCCCTCTAAAGTACCAATATTTATTAAAAAATTCAATGTTTCTTGGGAGTTCCCGACAGTTCTCGATTAATAATAGCCCAATATAAATTTTCAAATCGATATCTCAAAAACTACCCTTTTTTAAACAATTTTTCGTTGGCCAGCACGGACTTTTTTCCTCTAAAGTACCAATATTTATTAAAAAATTCAATGTTTCTTGGGAGTTCCCGACAGTTCTCGATTACTAATGGCCCAATATAAATTTTCAAATCGATATCTCAAAAACTACCCTTTTTTAAACAATTTTTCCTGTTGGCCAGCACGGACTTTTTCCCTCTAAAGTACCAATATTTATTAAAAAATTCAATGTTTCTTGGGAGTTCCCGACAGTTCTCGATTAATAATAGCCCAATATAAATTTTCAAATCGATATCTCAAAAACTACCCTTTTTTAAACAATTTTTCGTTGGCCAGCACGGACTTTTTCCCTCTAAAGTACCAATATTTATTAAAAAATTCAATGTTTCTTGGGAGTTCCCGACAGTTCTCGATTACTAATGGCCCAATATAAATTTTCAAATCGATATCTCAAAAACTACCCTTTTTTAAACAATTTTTCCTGTTGGCCAGCACGGACTTTTTCCCTCTAAAGTACCAATATTTATTAAAAAATTCAATGTTTCTTGGGAGTTCCCGACAGTTCTCGATTAATAATAGCCCAATATAAATTTTCAAATCGATATCTCAAAAACTACCCTTTTTTAAACAATTTTTCGTTGGCCAGCACGGACTTTTTCCCTCTAAAGTACCAATATTTATTAAAAAATTCAATGTTTCTTGGGAGTTCCCGACAGTTCTCGATTACTAATGGCCCAATATAAATTTTCAAATCGATATCTCAAAAACTACCCTTTTTTAAACAATTTTTCCTGTTGGCCAGCACGGACTTTTTCCCTCTAAAGTACCAATATTTATTAAAAAATTCAATGTTTCTTGGGAGTTCCCGACAGTTCTCGATTAATAATAGCCCAATATAAATTTTCAAATCGATATCTCAAAAACTACCCTTTTTTAAACAATTTTTCGTTGGCCAGCACGGACTTTTTTCCTCTAAAGTACCAATATTTATTAAAAAATTCAATGTTTCTTGGGAGTTCCCGACAGTTCTCGATTACTAATGGCCCAATATAAATTTTCAAATCGATATCTCAAAAACTACCCTTTTTTAATAAATATTGGTACTTTAGAGGGAAAAAGTCCGTGCTGGCCAACAGGAAAAATTGTTTAAAAAAGGGTAGTTTTTGAGATATCGATTTGAAAATTTATATTGGGCCATTAGTAATCGAGAACTGTCGGGAACTCCCAAGAAACATTGAATTTTTTAATAAATATTGGTACTTTAGAGGAAAAAAGTCCGTGCTGGCCAACGAAAAATTGTTTAAAAAAGGGTAGTTTTTGAGATATCGATTTGAAAATTTATATTGGGCTATTATTAATCGAGAACTGTCGGGAACTCCCAAGAAACATTGAATTTTTTAATAAATATTGGTACTTTAGAGGGAAAAAGTCCGTGCTGGCCAACAGGAAAAATTGTTTAAAAAAGGGTAGTTTTTGAGATATCGATTTGAAAATTTATATTGGGCCATTAGTAATCGAGAACTGTCGGGAACTCCCAAGAAACATTGAATTTTTTAATAAATATTGGTACTTTAGAGGAAAAAAGTCCGTGCTGGCCAACGAAAAATTGTTTAAAAAAGGGTAGTTTTTGAGATATCGATTTGAAAATTTATATTGGGCTATTATTAATCGAGAACTGTCGGGAACTCCCAAGAAACATTGAATTTTTTAATAAATATTGGTACTTTAGAGGGAAAAAGTCCGTGCTGGCCAACAGGAAAAATTGTTTAAAAAAGGGTAGTTTTTGAGATATCGATTTGAAAATTTATATTGGGCCATTAGTAATCGAGAACTGTCGGGAACTCCCAAGAAACATTGAATTTTTTAATAAATATTGGTACTTTAGAGGAAAAAAGTCCGTGCTGGCCAACGAAAAATTGTTTAAAAAAGGGTAGTTTTTGAGATATCGATTTGAAAATTTATATTGGGCTATTATTAATCGAGAACTGTCGGGAACTCCCAAGAAACATTGAATTTTTTAATAAATATTGGTACTTTAGAGGGAAAAAGTCCGTGCTGGCCAACAGGAAAAATTGTTTAAAAAAGGGTAGTTTTTGAGATATCGATTTGAAAATTTATATTGGGCCATTAGTAATCGAGAACTGTCGGGAACTCCCAAGAAACATTGAATTTTTTAATAAATATTGGTACTTTAGAGGAAAAAAGTCCGTGCTGGCCAACGAAAAATTGTTTAAAAAAGGGTAGTTTTTGAGATATCGATTTGAAAATTTATATTGGGCTATTATTAATCGAGAACTGTCGGGAACTCCCAAGAAACATTGAATTTTTTAATAAATATTGGTACTTTAGAGGGAAAAAGTCCGTGCTGGCCAACAGGAAAAATTGTTTAAAAAAGGGTAGTTTTTGAGATATCGATTTGAAAATTTATATTGGGCCATTAGTAATCGAGAACTGTCGGGAACTCCCAAGAAACATTGAATTTTTTAATAAATATTGGTACTTTAGAGGAAAAAAGTCCGTGCTGGCCAACGAAAAATTGTTTAAAAAAGGGTAGTTTTTGAGATATCGATTTGAAAATTTATATTGGGCCATTAGTAATCGAGAACTGTCGGGAACTCCCAAGAAACATTGAATTTTTTAATAAATATTGGTACTTTAGAGGGAAAAAGTCCGTGCTGGCCAACAGGAAAAATTGTTTAAAAAAGGGTAGTTTTTGAGATATCGATTTGAAAATTTATATTGGGCCATTAGTAATCGAGAACTGTCGGGAACTCCCAAGAAACATTGAATTTTTTAATAAATATTGGTACTTTAGAGGGAAAAAGTCCGTGCTGGCCAACAGGAAAAATTGTTTAAAAAAGGGTAGTTTTTGAGATATCGATTTGAAAATTTATATTGGGCCATTAGTAATCGAGAACTGTCGGGAACTCCCAAGAAACATTGAATTTTTTAATAAATATTGGTACTTTAGAGGGAAAAAGTCCGTGCTGGCCAACAGGAAAAATTGTTTAAAAAAGGGTAGTTTTTGAGATATCGATTTGAAAATTTATATTGGGCCATTAGTAATCGAGAACTGTCGGGAACTCCCAAGAAACATTGAATTTTTTAATAAATATTGGTACTTTAGAGGAAAAAAGTCCGTGCTGGAACGTGAAGTTAGCACGGACTTTTTTGTTTTTTAAAAATTCCGCACTCAGAGTGCGGAACTATTTCTAATTTGTATCAGGAACTCTAGAACTCTTAAAAGTGCTATCAGAACTGCAATTATTTTTTATTTATTAATAGAAGGCCGTGCCAACTTCACAGACACCAACATAAAAGTACCCTAACCGAAAAAAATCGAGCTTTCCGAAAATATCGAGCTACCCGAAAGAATCGAGCTACCCGAAATATTCGGGTTACTCGGATCCATTTGGGTCCCGGCTGGGCTCGATTATTTGTAAGTTGTTCCGATAGTTCTATCTTCAATATGAAAGTAGCTTTGTACTTTAAATTATTTTTTCCGTGTGAGTTGATCACGCCACTCTGTCAGCCATTTTAATAGAGCCCGCAACAGCGAGTTGTGTGGTAGTAAGCGAGGACCTATTAGTCGCGTACCAGATAAGTAAATATTTTCCTACTATTATTTTTTGGTCTATTTCGATTATTTAACGTCGCTAGTATTGATTGATTAGTTCTTATGTATCAAATGACATTTAAGAATATGATTTAATCGTGTGGATCGTTTCAATATATGTGTAAGTAAAGTAATCTTTTAAATTGCCACATGTGTCGATAGGGGCTAGTTGTTTCCGTGATTTGGGGCACGTTGTTACCGTAACAACTTGCCCCACCGCAAATGTATAAATTGTTCCAGTTGTGTTTTAAGATGCGAACATATGAATGAAAGGTGAAATGTGGCATCATTTCTATCGAAGTTGTGCATAAAGATAAAAATTGTCGCTAGAGAATTCAATATCTGCCACTTGACTCTATCGAGAATTATTAAAAAACTACAATCTGGACAAGAACCCACTGTAGGCTACAAGTAGGTACCTAGAAATCTCAATAACTAGGTACCCACAAACAGTTGAATGTAAGACTGATTTATAGATTTTAATTTTTATACCAAAGATAGTGTTTATGAGTATTAGGGTAACGCATACAGTTGTAGATCCCTATACAATAATTGATCCTCTTCCCCAAAACGTAGGAAATATAATATAATGCTTTTTTCCTATGATAAAATATAATTATATTCGGAACAAAAATATCTGGACCACTGAAATATAGATATATCTTATTACATAAAAGAAGCATTATATTATATTTCCTACTTTTTTGAGAAGAGGGTCAATCATTTTATAGGGGTCAACAACTGTATGCGTTACCCTATATCGTTTTGGTTTTCTTTTAAAGATAATACATTTTTGTTGGTCCGAACCTTCATAAATAACCATTATTATTAGTAAAATTCTGTTTTATTTAATTAGAAAATGAAGTATTTCATTAAAATGCAACTTGCCCCATAAAGGGGTAAGAAGTTCCGTTTCGACCAGCGCCAAAAAAATTACTTTTTATGAAAAACCTATTGCAATATATTAAATACAAGCTTAAAATCATAAAATATAATAAATTTAACAAGAAATTAGTCAATACTGAAGAGAATAAGTACATTATTTTGCGGTCATTTTTTATGTTTTATCGAAATCGGAACGTTTAGCCCCGGTCTCCCCTACCCGAACAGCTCTATTAGGTATATAACAGCGTTCCAGCTGGTCCTCGCCTTTCCCACTGTATCGTATCAGTATCGATGCCGCGGTAAACGGTGTGCATAGAGATTTAATCCTCGGTGGGTGATTCGTAGTGGATCGTAGTCGCTATTTCTCAAAGCGCAATTATGTATCTTCCTCGACCAAATATGTTCAGGATGTCCGTAACGTTTAGTTCCCGCCACAAGTTGCCGCAGGTCCCGCGTAGCTTTTAATCGGGAAGAAAGGGAGGAAAAGTTGCCGGATGAGAACGGGGCCGCAGGCATAATTGGCAGAATTCACGGCGGGTGTCTGGAGAGCCGCGAAAGCAATCTGGCGGTCGCGATGATCCCGGGGCGAGTAAGTCGATACGCTTATCCAATTTTAAAGCGGAATCGCGGCGTGTCCGTAGCCGCGCTTACAGGGAGGAAAGAAAATCCGGTCCCCGGTGGGTTAACGAATCGCCCCAGACACGGGGACAAATCCTTTAAGCAGGTCTCGCCCTCTCTCTCCCTCCGCCGCGGACCTCGGGGGGGCTTCCTCCTCCGCGTCTTCGAGCCCCGCCGTGGGCCATAATGACACTTTTACACGCGGATAATGGGGCTCCAAAGGCACGCACAATGTGGCACAAAGCGTGACTGGAGCCCCTGGAGCGAGCATAAAAACACACGCGTGCATGGCGGCGGGGAGGGGGCGCGCGGGAGGAAGCGAGGAAACGAGGGAACGGAGAAATGGGGCGGGAGGGTGCGGCGAGCGAGAGAGAAAAATGTGCTGGGAAGGTGAAAGGGCGGCGGGAAGACGAAGATGGACCGGGAGGAATAAATAAAAAGAGCGGCGGCGAGAAAAAGAGACGGTCAGGCTCGAAGAAAGAGAGATCCCCGCGTCTGTGTAAGGGCAGAACGGTGTCGTGTAGGTCGGAGCGTGCGCGGACGTGTGTAGAAAAAGGCCGAAGGAGAGAGGAAAAAGGGGCGAGTGGATGGTGAAGGTGCCGAAAAAGGAGCAACACGGTGCCCGAGCAAAAAGGAACTAAACTCATTTCCGAGGCATTAACCAATTACTTTTTGCGAAAGGGTGTCGGTTACCTTCAACTTCCCCTCTCCGCCGTCGCCTCAACCCCTTCTGCGCCTCCTCCCTTCGTCAGCCATCCTCCACCCCGTCATTCGTTAGCCGACTCACCCCCGGCCAGCGCGCCGTCCGAGAACGCCGGCTATGCAGGCGAACACACTAATGAAGAAAAATCTAAACCGATGATGCATCGAGAGCATCTGCTCGTTTCTCCGTTTCCAGGCATTCGCGCGAGCGATTCGCTGACCTTCCAGAGGATACGAAATTTTATCAAAAATGTGTTGCATGGAGAGAGAATTAAGCAAGTTAGAGTTTTCTTCTGTCGTCAAAGGGGGATGAAGAGTTTGCATGCGGATGATTTTTTATACACTTCTTATGGGGTGGGAATTTGAAAAGGTGCTTGATTTACCAATTGAATGGGATAAAAAATGTGATAGCTCGAAATACTTTGCATCGACCATCTACTTGAATGGGGGAGCAAGAATCTGTTGGAAAATCGTATAATAATTTAGCCTAGCCAGAACTCAGGCGCACGAGAACAGGCGCGGTGCGAGACAATAGCAACAATAGCATTAATGAAGGAAACTTAAGACCACGATTGTGGGAAGGCAGACAGGACCAGAGGTTCGCGTGCATTATCTTAGGCGGCGCGTTCTCTCTCTACGACGAGAAACCGACAGTAATGAATCAATTTTGACCGACCGAGTTGCTGCATTCATGGTTAATCTCCCTGCCTTTAATTGCTGTTAGGGATGCACCGAATATTCGGCAACTATTTGCTACTCGGCATATTTGCCAAATTTACCGAATGTTCAGCATACTTGGATAGTTAACGCTAAATTACTGCCAGCGGGAGCTTGAAGCGGAGATAATTTTTAATCACCGACATACTCGATCAATCATTCCCAATTGGAATAGCTTCGCCCAGCAATGTACTCTGGCTATGTAACTACTTCAATAAACGTTTTACTAAGCGGCTGAATCATTCGTTTCTTGCCAGCGACGAGACTAATTGCTACTCGTAGAGCCGCGAATCCAGCCCAAAAACACACCTCAAAGTTTCCACTCTCATCACGGTCCGTCCAGTCTGGAACACCCCGGAGCAGTCTCTCAACTCCTAAGACGCCTCATACAGAAACCACCAGCGGGGACTGCAGATATTACGGGGTCCCGAGGGGGCCGGGGGGGGGGGGGCGGGTGGGTTGGTAGACAGGGGTTTGCAGTAGGCTTTGTGCGAGTCTAACCAGCCCAGCCATCCAGCTACGAGGGCACAGAGCGTAGAGGGACCCCAGCCGATCTAATATCAGGGAGCGCGGCGGGACGGAGCACATATCACACGGTTAATCTGAAAACCGCGTCTATAAGAATCCACTTAATGAAATTTCCGACCGTGGCTGGACGGTGGGGGCGGGCGACCAGCGATCGACGGAGCGCCCCCTCGTGTCCCGTCCCGTGCCTGCACGTCGCTGGCATTGTGGAGCAATTAATAATGTCATATTGCGCCCCATAGGCCCCACCGCCGTCCCGTTACAACTACGATCGCGGGCCAGGGCGAGTCTACGCGGCCACCCAACGTCCACCTGCACCGCCATGGCGGCGGGGAACCCAGCACGTCAGCGACACGATCGTCACCGGGACATTGGTGACGGGCGTCATTACGGTACCCTGACTTTCGCACAGTGGGAATTCCCCGTGAACGGTGTTACAGAGCCCGGCACACACTTTTACCACCCTCGTTGCTGAAATGTAAATGACAGGTTGCCGTCGCGTGGAGAGGGCACTGGGTGAACCAGCAGTTTTCGAATCGAGTGGAATGGTAGGAGGTTTTAAGTATTCCAATTGCGAGTCCACTGACGGATATTATTACAGTTGCAGTGGTAGTCGAGTAGTCCAGTCATTTTTTTTTTATATAAACAGTGAACCGTTAGCAGCTCTCGTTTGAGCAGTTATTAACACGGATGGAAGCTTATACTGCGAGTCCAGTTTTAGGATCAAAAACCGCTCGTCCAGGTCGTGACCTCCCCTTATTAGTACCGAGAACTATAGAGTCGCGCGTATATAGCTACCGGCGAAGCCGATGGAAGCCTCGGCGGGCTGGTCGGGGGTGGACGGAAGGGGTGGCCACCCTGACTGCTGGCTCGAATATAGGCTGTTGTGAATATTACATTCCCCGTGTATATAGACGCAGCGGGTCCCCAGCAACGCTTCGAGGCACGGGGAGGGACAGAGCACAATAAGACGCCGGGCGCAATTAATTTTCGGGCTTTTGCTAATTAAATTTTTGCCCGTCTCCCGGTTGTCCTTGCCTCTGTGTCCTTCGAGCATTGTTGGCGGCCTCGATGGGATTTGCCGCCGCTGGAGGGTGCGTCGCAATTCCAAAAGGAAATTTCGCAGCGAGATGTAACCTCCGGAGCGATTCTCGTCGAGAGTCGTGAAGCCACTTCGCGCTTCCTGTTAGGAAACATGCGGGAATGAAAAAAGCAGTTCCCTCGATTAAAATACAGTTCCGTCGTTATAGAGATAGTTTCGGGGGATTCGATTACCAGCGACGGCCCCTCGAGGAACCAAGGAATCGAACAGGCGAGGCGCACAGATCGGACGATTTTCGTTTCATCACAATGTCGTATGTTTCCACGAGTGCCCCCCAGCTCCGCGCGGTATTCATAATGGGATTCCCCGAGGATCTCTAAAACTTCTCGGAGCCGTGTGCTCTGGAGCGTGCCGCGGTAACGAGGGAGTTCAAGGTTAAAAGTGATGGAGACGGAACTGAAAGAGATGGGGAAGTGTAAAAAGAGAGGGGCCAGTAAACGAACCGAACGAGGCGGGGAGAGGCGGGCCGCGGCGCAGAATCAACGCTCGGATGCCCGTAGATTAGGATCGTAATAACAGCGTTAGAATAATAAGATTTATGCTGATAGACGATAACGCGATGCGTACAGCGGCGCCATTACCATCACGCTGAAAGGAGTTGCAATAGTAATTAAACGCCGAGAAATGCGGTTCCGCTAACGATACGTCCCGGAATTCGGAGTAACGAGCATCCCACGTCGATACGTTTCTGTTCGGAGGGGAGCCCAACCATCGGGAACGAAAGAATGCACCCCGTTTAGGAGCGCGACTCGGTAAAAATTCAAGCAATTCCTTTCTTATTCCTCTGACAGAGAGTTTCGCGCGGCCCGGTCTCTCAGAAAATCTGCAAAATTGGAAAGGGGGAGGGGGGGGGGGGGGTCGCACGTACACGCGAGAGAGGCTCTCCGCGGCGCAGTCGGTGGACTTAATCGAATCCGGGGTAATTAAAATCTTCGTTCCAAGAAATGCAGAGAAAAAGGGAAGGAAATCGGCGGGAAGGTAGGGTGCGGGGGCCCGCGTGTCCCGAAATAATTACGGACTCAGGTGTTCCGCTGTGTTCGTGGCCGCGTTACACCTGTATCCGCCGCTTCTTACCCGAGCAAATATACTCGTTCGTATCGGAGACGAGGCGAAAGAGCGCGAGAGCCGGAGAAAGAGGAATAAGACGAGCAGCGGATGGGAACGAGAAGAGGAACGGGCACGGAGAGGAGCCGAGAGACGGGGATAGGGGTGGCGGCCAAGGGCCACGGAGCGAGGCGAAGGCAAAGTACATTTGCTCGCGGAGGAAGCAGCAACGGAGGCAGTAAGATAATACGAAAGCTCTTAAAGGGGGCAAAAAGCGAATTGCCGTAAATCTTGGCACAGGTGGGGAAGCCGCGGGTGGCGGCTGCGGAGAGAAAGAGAGGGGTCATTTAAGCCACGGGGCCCGATTCTCTTCGGCTGTAAACGACTGCCTTTCATCCCCCCTCCCGCACCCCCTCGCCCCGCGCACCGTACCACGAGCTCTCGTAAAAACCTCACCTCGTCCCTTCTGCTAATCGGCAACAAACACATTGTCTTTGGATTGTTGCGCGGCCGCGTACCCATTCTACCGGGCGGGCCCCGTGCACCACGCTCATCCCCTCGCGTCCTTTCTTGCCTCCTCCTCCCTCGTTCGCCCCCTAGCGGGCCCACTTGTACCTCTCTCGGCTGCCTTTTTCGGTAAATGAGCCCGGTTGTTAGCGTTTCCGACGACCCCCTTTCCGATTTGATCGATCTCACTCACTACACCGGGCTGGATAGCAGCGTCCACTTGCGGCGAGGTCGTTCACGATCGCTCCTCCTCGCCTCTCCCGGCGGAAACTTTTTTTGCCTCGTTAAAAAACGCCCCACGTCTCGTAAAGCATTCGTTTCTGTGGCGCAGGTAGCTTTGCACGCGACGCGATAGAGGCACCACTGCCCGCGTAACGGCACCCGCTCCCTAATCAGCCACGATGCTAGATCCTCCTGGAAAGGCTGTCAGACAGCGGCCGGTCGAGACTATATCCAAGTCGTCGCTCCGCTATCATCGCCGCGTATCTCCGTTGCGTGATACCTAAGCACCTACGTCGCAGGTTACGCGTTTGTGCGTACGCGAAGGACAGCGCGCCCGCCCGTCGGCACCTGGTGCACGCGTGGAAGGTGCGGACATGTCGCGGTCGGGTTCGCGAGGATGCGCGTGTGCGCGCGCCCGCCTGGCGGGGACGCTCGCGTACGTGTGTGCCGCGCGTGTTGCAACGAGCTGGTCCGCCGCACGGTTTTCCACGAGGACGAGAAGGTAGAAGCCCCGGCTAATTAAAACCGCGGATGGTAATTAATTAAGCAGACGTCAGAGGAGATCTTAGGATTCTACGCGCGGCCAGCGGTTCTCCGGGGCCGGGCGTTACACGGGAAATCGAATCTGACGAACCGACTTCCACGCAAAAACCATCCCGTCCGTCCCAGCGATAAATAACGCGAGCAACTCTGCCAACCCCTATCGCGCACTCGTCGGGCGACAACGCGAATCCATAAATTACGATTCTCCTTCGTTTCCTTTCCACCGTACCCCGAGGAGCAGCGATCCCTTATTTTTCCGCGGAATTGGTCAGACGGTCAGTGTTTCTCAAAATAGTACTCTCCCGCCGGAGGGTCGCGCGCGGCACGGCTCGGCGCGTGGAAATCGATGCAACTTTTTTACGGGGTGTCTATCTCATCGCTTGGTACATTCGTTATTTGCAACAGCTTCTATGCAATCACTCCAGCTGCAATCGATAACATGGACGGGGGAAAATAGGAAAACGGAAAGCAACGTAATCAACTAACGATCCGCATCGCGCGAAACACAGGCAGCTTCGGCCGCCCCATCCCCCTCCCACCCCCCCCCCCCCGTGTCCCACCCTCCCCGTGATCCGAGCGATATAAAAATGTATTATCGGGGGAGTGCAGGGCCGGGCTACATCCACCGCTTCGATTCCCCATCAAATCGACAAAATGGCTCGAGTGGCCGAACGAATCCGTGGCAATCGAAATTACAGCAATTAACGTTATTGCGCCGAGTGCCGTGTCACGCGTATCCGTCTTGTTCTTCTCCGCGCGTTTCAATCCACTTTCCCTCGCTTTTCCCCGATAGCGGCTACGAGCGCGCCGAGCAAATGGGGATTGAGAGTGGCTCCGATACCGCCTGGGCTATATAGCGGGGCTCTACTCGGGCGGGCGGAAGTATATTGTGTCCGATAAGGAACGCGGCTGGATTCTCTTTCTGGCGCTAACCCTGTGCCGACTCTCCTCCCGCCCGTGTTAACGTCCTGGATCGAGCGAGAGCCTGCGATCGCCCCGACGAGAACGGCGGAACGGTGATGTTCCGAAGGGATTTGATAAACTGGCGGTGCCGTTTGTGCCGGGCAACATTATCCACGAGTGTTTCCTTGTCTTTGCATCGGACAGTTCAACTAGCAAGAAATAAGTCGAGGAAGCGGGATGAAATATTCCCGCGCCGGGGTCTTATTATCGAGAGCAGCTCAGTTATCGGACTATGAAAGAGGGAGTGCTTTAGTTATTACACTACCACGCGAAACCCGTCCACATTCTAAATGGATAAGTAAAATATTCCCAGTTTCCTTTACTTCGGCCTGTATCGGAGTGGCTGCAGCGTCAAGCTTTCAGCCGTTCCGCGGGAAAACCGTATCCCCGCGGTCGGATAGACAGAAAGAAGGAGCGATAAGAACGCGCGCCAGCTTTTAGACGTTCCCAGGGAATACTCGGGATATTGTCCACTATCCGTGGCCCCGCGAGCGCGCTAAGAGGATCCTAATTCCGCGTGTAACCGCGCGATTGTTGTTTATTATTATGTATACTAATGGAGCTCTAAGGGGCCGGAGACCTCCCAGGCTACTCCGATTCCAGAGGATTACGCTAATTCAGCGGGGCTTCCGCTCCTAACGATGGATCATAGCGGGAAATGGGAATATGGGGCTCTCGCGCCGCAGAAGCTTTTTTAGAAGATTATCCGGCGCGCGATGCGCGTTGATTCCCCTTAACACGGGATCGTTACAAACTGATGCTGCCCGTGATCTCGACCCTGGGCTCGATCAGCTCCTACCTCGCCTCAGATCGAAGCCGAAGCAGGGCAGGCTTCGTCGACGGTCGTCCAGGAATCGTAAAACGTTGCAAGAGCTCGTTATGCAACCAGTGGAGATTGGCCGGATCGAACGACGCCGATTTCCACCGTCGGAAAGTTCGTTTGCAACTTTTCTCGTGAAATTTCTGACAGTTCCCTTCGGTTTGTTCGGTTGTAACGTATAAAACGCTCGGTTTATAGGTCCTTCCTTCTTATTAGAGCAGCTAGCATTAGGTACACTTTTACTTAGCGTCACAGTTACGCGCGACTGTCTGTGACTCGTATTAACAGCCTTGAGTGACACGGGGTTTGGAGAAACGCGCCCTCGAGTCGAGAGCAAACATTTGGGGGACGCTGCAGAAATTGTTAAGGAATGTTTCTCTACCTAGGAGAGTGAAGAAGATGTGATCGAATCAGAACGGTGAAAATGTAATCACCGTGATCGCCCCTGTTCCGTGACGACCCACCACTCAATGTCCTTCTTATAGGGTGTAATCTCGGTTTCAGAGTAACTCGTGGCGCTGCGGCAGTGCCGAGCGATCAGAGAGATCGGTGAATCAGTGACCCGCCATCGTCCCCCCTCCCCCAACCCGAAGAAGTCGATCGAAGGTGGCCGGACTACCGTGCGGAGAGAGATCCTAATCGAGAACGCAGCCGCGTTCGGGGATCAGCCACCTGTCGCCAGGCGACCGGGTGTCGGGTCTCAATCCGGTCACCCTGTAGACCGTGGCTCCGGGATAAAGCACGGTAACAGAACACCTAAGTAAGAGGTTCGTCGTGTACGGCCGTGGAGCTCGCGCTCGCGCGCGCGCCCCTCTATGCAGTCGAGTGGTATATTAGCGTGTGTTGTTTGCACGACGATGAGCGTAAAGACGAGAGGAGAGAGGGAGAGAGAGTGAGTCGGCGGGGGTGTAGAGGGGAGCGACGGGGGGGAGCGAGACGGGCGTAGCGGGTGGAATGAATGAGAAGAGGAGGGAACGGAGGCAACGGGGAGGCGGGAAGGGGGACGGAAAGTACGAGAGGGAACGGCCGTTGAAATGGAGAGGAGAGAAAGGTAGAGAACGTAGAGGGTGGCAGCGTGGGAGGGAGAGAGAGGGAGCGGAAGCAGAGCGTAGGGGAGAAAGCGAGATGGAAGGGAGAGCGCAGGCGCAGGTCGAGTATGTTACGGGGATGGCCAGAGGGCAGCTAACGTTTATAATATTAACGCTAATGGACTACCTTATACCTTATATACCGTCCGACCCCTCGCCCTGCCGCATCCCCTCCCCTTCCGTCTCCAGACACCCTTCTCAGCCCTCACCAAAGTACGGGATAATATTCATGGATGTATTCAAGCTAATGCACCAAGGCGTCCCCGGTGAAAGGGAGGAGGGCAGGGAGGTTGCCGCGGGAAAGAGGGAGAAAGAGATCGGGTCGGACGAGTCTGTAGGTAACGCGTGTATAGACAGGCAATATACTTATTTTAAATTGACTCCTAAATCGGGACCAGCCCTCTCGCCGTAGCCGACATATTTTTCGAGACGGCGTCTCGATTGCTGACGCGATCCCCCCCCCCCCCCCCGTACCTACCTCCCTCACTCTCTCTCTCTCTCTCTCTCTCTCTCTCTCTCTCTCGTTCGCTCGTCCTGGCACGGAAAAGCTTTAAAAGTAATTTAGCGATTGTCACCTCTGGCAATTTGCTCGCGGACGTTTCGTTTGCCTTCTATCCTTTTTTTCTCTCGTATTTTTAAATAATTGGAGGTGACGCGAAACGCGAATGGATCCAATAAATCTCGCATGGCCTCCGTCAACGCGGTAATTCGTAAATGGCGCGTCTCTGAAAGGCAAGAATAATAAAACGCGATGCATCCCCCTGCACGGGGATTCGCTCCTCGTCCTCATCGATGTATGCACACACGCGGACATATATATATTATAATACGTATGTATACACATACATAGATGAGCATGTACGGGGGGGAGTAATATTCATAATGTAATGGAAGAGGCGTAATGTAAGCTAATGCATCCTGCAATTTCTTGAAAGCATTCGAATAATTCAGCCGCAGCCAGTGTATTCCTAATATACTTAAAAATTTCTGCCAAGTATCGAACGGCGAATAATCGACAGCGATGGAGGGCGGCGGCGGCGGGCGCCTTTATGAGATTGAAAACGCGTTCGAGTAACTGCTCCTGGAGGGAGATCTTATTTCAAAGCGAGATTCTCATTCGCCAAACGGCCAGCCGCCCTCGTTACGTAATCGATGAAAGGGAACTATGCGGATATCCCTGCGTTCTCCCCCTTCGGAGGGATGCCCTTCAAAAAATTTGTCATCGACCGCCGATTCCTCTAACGAGGAGAACAATTTTCGCGACAGAGCCCGATGTACGAAAGCACGATCGGGTTTCCTTTTGCCTCCGGATTTCGCACGGTGCATTGAAACAGGTTCAATTCCAGAATCAGATTCGACGACTGAGGAAAACACGGAACGATTTATTAAGTTGTGGTAAGGGGAGAGAAGCGGGTAAATGATATGCAGTAAAGTTTCTTGATTGCTCGAGCAATCATCGATATTTCTAACCCGACAATATTCCACACAGGGGTAGGGGAGACCGGAGCAGGTCGTAACACGGGGTAAATTGTAACATAAGTAAAATCTTTTGAACGACAAAACTGGTAACCTACAGCATTCGAGAGCTGCTTGACAATATTAGCACCGTCGGTTTTAGTTTTTAGGTTACGTAAGTAAATGTTGTATCAGCACTTTTATTTCAATTAACCGGCATTAGAAACCGTTTGAATTTTTGCTTCTTTGCCGCAAACGAATCAGTACACATTGGTTTCTAATAATGTATACGCATTTTAGTGATTTGATGCTTAGTTTCTCGTTTGCTGAGATAAAACGCAAAAATTCGACCTCGGGGTAAATTGTAACATGTTACTATACTTACTCCACTCCAAATGGTGATAAAGCAAGCTATTTGCTGACACACTGGAAAAAGATGCTCTAGACGAACAACAGAACAATCGAGAATCCAAAATGTAGGAAAAAAAGTATAAAGGATAAAGTAAAGAAAGCGAAGAAGAAGATCTTGATAGAATCAGATGAATAAGCAATGATTGTTTAACTCGTGTATATCAAATGTTTAATAATGATCTGTGTTTTCATTTATATCTTTTAGAAACGTTTATTTGTGTTCATATTTGTATTTAAATAAGTAACACAGATATGTTACAATTTACCCCAGGACTGGGGCACATTGTAACAAAGATTCAGATTTATTTAAGATGAAGCCAGATGTTAACAGTCCAATATTTTGTCACGTAGGGGAGAGTGGGGTAATGACGAACACCTAAGCGAGAAAGCTAACAGAACGAAAACTATATGAGATACGAATTTGTATTTTATTTATAAACATACTCAAACTAGTCCTCTATAAACTACTCTAACGAATTTTGCAAAAATTTTAATAAAAATCAACTTTATACTGAAAAAGAAAAACCCTTGGTGTTCGGAATTACCCGACTTACCGTGGGATAATCCCGAACAGAGTGCTAAATATCGGAGAAGTCGCACAGAAAGCGCGATTTCAATGGTCAATCCATAGAAAATGTTGTTACAACTCATATCTAATGTATTTTTGAAACTCCTCTTCTTATGCGTTAGAAAAAATTGCAATTGGTCGGAATATCGGAAAAAAATAGTAAAGGTCATTTTTAAACTTTTTTCTGAGCCTGTAATGTAAATTCAAAAATCCCTTTTGTACATTTAAATAAGTTTTATACATGCTGAAAATTTCATCAAAATCGGTTAACATTGCTCTGAGTTACAACGCGCTTAAAGATGTGTTCGTAATTACCCCACGACATCAAAAAATGAAAAGGAATTTATTTCAGGGGTTACAATCATGATTCAAGCCACGCCTTGGTCACAAAATGTTGGTAAAAAAGTGCTTTATTTCAACTTAAAAAAATCCCAATTGTGTCATTAATTCAACAGTAATTACATGCAATTGAAAATGGACAAAATGTTACTTGAAACATGATGAAAATAATAAATTGTGTTTATCTTAACTAGCATGAGCGTTCTGTATTTATTACTTTCTGCACGACGTTGGATACGTCCTAAACTATTAGTTAGTGGAGAGGAAACATCGTTTTTATTTATTAAAACCCTGTAACTATTGTGTTCGGAATTACCCCGCGTTCGTGATTACCCCACTCTCCCCTACATTCACGCAATCAGTTCACAACATGTGCAAGTAGTAAATCACGCAAATTATTTCCTGATTGAAGAAAACACTTTCGAGAAAAAACTGTGTAAACTTTTTTTGTTACAATCTGCCCCGGTCTCCTCTACTACATCCCAAGCAGTGTTATCGACATTTCCCAAAACCCGTGGAAGCCCCGCGACCCTCCCGGGCGGCCGACTCCTCTCGAGGATTCATTAAAAATAATGGATATTCATTAAAAGTAATGAAACTCCAAACGCGGAAATACAGGCTCGATTATTTGTTTCAATCGCGCTTAATGTAATTAAGAGGCTCCGTTTTTTTTTCCCCCCCTTCCACCCCGAGGAAGACCCTCCTCGCGAATCGAAGCGAACGAGCGTACCTGGAGTCGCGCGCCGCAGGACCGCGTTGCAAATTATATTCCTGCGCGGCGATTCGCGCTAAACGAAGCAATTCATTTACGTCCGTCGTCAGGTTCGATTCGTTAAATCCGTATCCCGGCGAGCGAGATCTCATTTTAATTAACGAAATAAACGAGGGCTTAAGGAAGGAGGTCGGGGTGGCCGCCCGTTCAATAGAAAAGTATCGCGGATAATTGGAGTGTTAAGAACCGAATTTTCCGTCTTCGCGTTTGAAATTTCGCATTTTCTTGCCGTCCGGCGAGATGTTCGCGGGGCCACGTAATTCAGCGAGATGAAATACTTCGCGAGAGGTGCACCCGGACAAAACAGTTCCCTTCTTCTCTTTCCCATTTTTCGAACCTCTTTTTATCCGGATAAAATGCTAAAGACACTCTAAACATCGCGATATTATACACCGCTACGTTTATTCCCGGGGTTTATTAAATCCCACCGTGGTATTCCAGGCCGTCGTCCGTTCCCTCGCGGAAACGTTTCGTTCAATTGGGTTAATGTTAGCCAAACATATATTGAAAATACCTCGAGAAAACTATTTGTCCGGCGCTATGTACTACCGCGCAAATTTATTCAGGGCCACGAACCGGGATTCCCTTTGTTGGCCGTAATGAAAATTTACGGAGACTTCAACTATTCCTCTAATTACTTTCGGAACGTTATCGAAGTTTCCGCAGCGACTCTGCGGCGACCTGGCGTGTTACGAAATTTGTATTAGCCGTGTTTCGTTTGTAACAACCCCATTAAACGTGCGTTTAATATCGCCCGCCCATTAAGAGCGCGTTGCAAAAACCGTTTTGCAAACAAACGTTATTAAAAAAGCTGCTAAGCTTGTATAAAATTTAAAATTCTACAGTTTCCGAAAGCTGCCGCGAAAGAATACCGCGAAAAAAGGGCAGTCGAAGCACGTAATTTCGATAGGTAAACTTTCAACATTGTCTTTGGACAAGAATCTGAATAAATCTCATCACTAGCAGCCACCCCGCACAGCGTTCTATCTTAATTCAACGATACTTTGTTCACCTATCGATTACCCACCACTCGAACGGCGCGTTTCCACGGCGAAGGGACGATATTTGACCCCCCCCCCCCCCTCCAAGATATACTTAACTTTTAATTACTATCATATAACTAATTAGCCCCGTGGTGGCTGGGGGTTTTGTATATTAATTTAATTTTCAATCTCACGGGGTAATTCTTGGGCGCAACGTTAGTTTTAATCAACCCTTCGCCCCTCGCGTCGCGCCACCCTCGTTCCGCAGAGTGGGGGCCAAGAGGCGCGGGGAGGGGAGGGGGGGGGTTTAGACACGAGCGGGGGAGAAGACAGAGGGGTGGCAGAGCCTTGTAGAAAGGGTAGGGGTAGAATGGAGTACACCTACTCAGCTAATAAAAACCGGCAATAAAAACCACCCCTTAGGACCGCTGGCACCGAGGCTCTCGCTCTTTCTACCCTCCCTGGCCCCCATGCTTTCCCAACTCCCTCTACGTCCCCCTCCCCCCTTCCCCGTGCCACCCCCCCCCCCCTCCTACACCCTCATCTCATCCTCTGTCTCCCGTGCAGCAGGTTTATTCACCTGGCTGGGATTAACTTTAATCAAGTATTTACATTTTAATTCGCTGCCATGTACATTCAAACCGACCTACAGGTACTTTTACGATAACATCGTCGTTTAATTGCAAACTGCCACTTTCGTAGGACAAGACGGCGGCTCTAGCCCGCCGAGAGGCAGAGAGCCAGAAGGAGAGAGGAACGACACTATCCGGGATAATAAGTCGGGAGTCGCTGAAACGTGGCCAGTAAGATGCGGACGGGGAAAAGTATGCCTTGTCCGAGGATAGGAATCGTTTGTTGTAAATTGATCGCCGCCTGGGGAGCCTCGCGGAGAAGTTAATTCCCTTTAGTTTCGACGTTTGATGGTTTCCTTCCAAGTGGCCGGGAAAGCTCGCCATCAAATCCTTTTCACGATTCGGTCTGCGCGCGGCACGGGGCTTGATAGAATGTACGAAGCTATTCTCTGGCATTGAAAATTACATGAAACACCAAAAGCGGAAGGGCCTTAGTTGCTCCTATTTATTTCCCGCGAGCGAGACACGCGCCTCTACCAACTATTTTCCCGCGGCAGACAGAGCTGCAGCGACTAATGAATTGCTGGAAACGAACGCGCGACCACTTCAATATTATCAAGTCGGAGCAATAATCACGCCTAATCTGACGCAGCGCGAGGCTGCCAGCTTATCTCGCGTGACAGCTGTTCTATGCCGGGATACGTTTCTAATTGAACTTAATTGGACCCATTGTTGAATTTCATTTGACGCGAACTCGTCCTCGGCGATGGTAGATAACTCGAAATTGAATTGCTGTCGCGCAAACGTTGGACGGGATTTAAAAACTGCTCGCTGCTTTACACCGGTTTCCTATTAAGCCGGGCTCCCGCTCGTTTAGCTAGATTTTATTTCTGTCACACGTTTCAATACGAAACAGAACGGACTCTCAGCTAGAAATACCAAGAAATTTGCGAGCCACGCCTGTGTGGCGCTGATTAGAAAGTTAATAAACGAATGTAAAAATATACACGTCTCGTTTTCGGCGTTTCTTGGCCATTAAAGAACTCTAGGATTTTCGAGGACAAAATCTTCGGTCTCGGGGCTCAGCAGGTACCTACGTAAAGCATTATTCACGCTTCCAAAATATTTGGGTCGAACGTTTGACAGGTTTTAGAGTCTGGTCGCGAGGGTTTTCGGGATGGTCAAGGACCAGGAAATTTATTATTTTACGACCCACGCCGGGGTCTGACGACTATTTTCGCGCCTTTTTTTTCCCCCCGCAACAGAGGTACACTTTTACGATCACATTCAGGTGTCAAACTTTCCAATTAACGGACACGGCACGGGGAACAATGAGTTGGCAAATTCGATTTTTTGCACGTTCACGCCCGTTCCGCTCTGGACGGAAGGAAACGGAGCCTCGGGTTGTATTTTCGTCGCTGGTTCTTAGTGGATCTCCCGAATCATCACGAAACTCGTTTCAAACTAATTTCAGAAAAAATGTCTGTAATTTTGGCGGATTTCTTGCTCGTGAAAGAATGTTTCCTTAATCTTAGATCAATCTTGACGATATATCTAAAACACTAAATCGGTTTGAGGTGCTCTGAAGAGTTTAAGATCATATCAATTTTTTCTGTTTACTTAAAAAGTCCAAACTTTCAGCAATAGACGCAAATGAATATTAGATGAAATTCTCACATCTACCACCGCTGACTTCACGCGAGTCAGAAGAACGCTGTGATCTGACCAAGTCGCACCAACATTTTATCGATCCTCAAGAATACTTGAACGCAGCCTCGCTCAGAACCAGCGAGCCAGGCAACTGGATCTCGTTCTAGATTTCGCGTGCAAACTCTGGCGACGTCGAAACAACGAGGCTCAAAGCTGGCAAACCAAAATAACCCCCTCGGAGTGAAGAGATATTACGGCCACGGGAATACTTTATACACGCGTCGCGTTCAGGCCAGGGCAAATTATGCTATCGATAGTGTCGCGGGGATGAGTGCTGGGCAAAAATAGTCCGTCGACTCTGAATGGGGCAGTGCTGTGGATCCGAACGGAGAAACTCGTCGAGATATCGCTGCTAATATCGCCACGGTATCTAGGATCCAATTAATTGATAGCGAAGACACGCGTTATTGTTAGAATATTACTAGCGTAATCCCCGCGGCGTGGATGTTTATAGTGCCTCGTTGCCTGCCCTGTGTTTTAGTGGATCGTTACAATAGCCGTCCTATATTCCGCGACCAACTCGGACGTTCCTACACTCCGGATCGCCAGGCGGTGCGCGCAATAATACAAACAACCCCAGAAGAGTCTGAGGAATAAACGCGGCGCGCATTAACCGGGCAGGAATCTCGATACAAGCACCGGATCGCCGATAAAAACCAACGATCCCCTCCCATTCGTCTAACTCCGTTTCTATACAGAGATTAATGGCGAGCTTGATAGAGGCAATTCCGAGGACGCGCTGACAAACGGACGCCGGTGGTGGACTTTTCTCTGATTCCTCTTCGCGCCAGGCGCAACTAGATCTCAGATTTAGGGGGAAGGGGAACGGAGCCACGTCTGAGACGGTTGCCGAGCGAAAGAAACCATGGGGGCGATATCGGGAATCGGTGGAGCGTGTGTGGCGCCACGGTTAGCCATGAGGTCAGCCCAGAAATCGTAAGCTGGCTGCTCGATAAGGACCCAATTACATTTTAACCGATGCTATCTTTCCGCCACCAGGCGCGATAGCACCCGAGGCGAACTAATTGGCCGCGCCAGAAAGGAGATACGGCCGACGATAGCCGCGTGAATTACAGAAAAGAAGACAGAGGAACGAGAGGGGGTGAAAGGGAGGGGGGGGGGGGTGCGGCGGCAGCGAAGGGAGGAGTGGATATAAGCTGCGGCTCTCCCCAGGCTGCCCTATCTACGGCGCGCATAATCGCCGGAGCGAAAGAAAGCCTCGCGAACGCAATTTCAAAGTTCGAGGCTCGTTTGGCGGGCGGCCAGCGCTCACGTAACTAACTACTTGTTTTGCCAACCCGTGCACATACTCCCCCGCGGCGGTTCGCTCCGCGCTGGCCCGGCTGTGATCCTCGATTTTCGAAAAAGCTTAACACCTCTGGCCACCGCGGATCAGCATTCGACCACGTGGCGACGGACGGACGCGCCTGCGTGCACCCAGCCTCGAGACCTTACACGGAAATTTCTTCTCCCCAGTCTTCCCGTGCCCACCAGTTGGCACGATACCACCTCGACATTGGCAAAACGCTTGACTCTGGATCGCGAGCGAAGCGGGGACACCCAGCGCGAACAGGTTCGCGACGGCTCCGCGAACCGTGTGGCCCTCCGCGAACCACGCTCCGGCCCCGCCGAGCGGAGCGGACCCGCACACTTGTCAAGGTACACCTGAGCAATCAATGGCTCAGCCCCCCCCCGAACCCCCGAATTCATCATTCCGACGCGTACACACCATCCTTTAATTTGCCGAGTGGCCTGGGGCACTCGAGCGTTATCAGCGATCTACTACCATATCGATTTTTTCCCGCGATAAACGGTTCGCGCGATAAACCGCGGCGAGGATCAGGCCAGATAGCGGCCCTGACGCTCTTACGAGCCTCCCGATTGTCCGTGGTAAAGGTATGAACGCCTTACCTGGAGCCGCGGCATGCGTAGGCTGTGTTCCCAGGTCGAACGGTAATATTCCCTCAAGCAACGGACGGTGCCCGCGAGCAGGCAACAACAAACAAACACTTTCCGCACAAGTCAGGCCCGGTCGAACGACACTCCTTCAAATCCCGAGCACGACCTCTCTTTCTCTCTGTACCGATGCGATCACGTTCGTGAATCTTCTAAGGTTCCACCGGGGGGATCGTTCCCGATGGTCACGAGTCGGCTCGGCAACGCGCGAACAGAGCGTGCCCCTAGGCCAGATGCCCACGGGAACCCGTAACGCGGTGTTGGTCCTTCAACGGGGGGGGGGGGCAGTCCTGTCACTATCAAGGACGCCCGCAAGACGCTCGGGTGCAGGCAAGGGAGCAGCCTTCGCTCTCGTTCGAAAGCCCGCGTCTTCCTGGTCGAATTATTGATCTTAAGCCCCGCTTCGTATCGCGAATCCCGGCACCTAACGACTCTTGTAACGCTCCAGCGGCGTCTCCCCTTGACGTCTCGGCCGAACGCGGCACTCTGCCTCGCGGAAACACTGGGGTCCGGATCCTTGGAGCGGATTCCGCCGAGGTAATCCGAGGTAGTCCTGGCGACCAGCGTGCACCACGCTCAACAGTCCCACTCCATCCTGCCTGTTCCTCGGTCGCAGTTTCGGGACAGCAGGGCAAGGAGCACGGTGTCACACGAAGCACACAGGCATGCCAGCTGGCGGACCGTTCGATTGGGGGTTGAAGGGGGGCCGGGGGGGGGGGGTGGGGATCGTGTCGCGCGTGTCTAACGTAAACCACTGTCAAAGGGAGCTGGATTGGCGTAGAGATCAACCCGTATGCGAGAACACACCGAGCGCGCGACACTCAGAACATGTACGAGACGCGATCCGAACCGCACGGCACGACGGCAGACGAGCGAGTGGGGCTTCGGAGCCTTCCCCCACCACTGTCGGAGCGGCACAGCGGGTCGGAGAGAGCGCGCCGCGCGTCGGAGCGGGTAGAGCGCCGCGGGTGGGGGCGCCGAGGGGCAAGGGGGGGGGGGCCGAGGGAGAGGGTCGCGGTCAGGCGTTAGAGGGGATGCCGGCTAGGCGAGGAGGCGGGGAGGGGGGGGGGGCAGAGTAGCGCGAAGCGCGGGAGGGATGGCGCACGATCGGCGGGAGGGGGTGACCGCGGTGGGGGAAGGATAGATGGACGTCAGGGGCGTGAGTGAAGGAGGGGCATCGATATCTCCCCTCTTTCGCCCTATCTCGACGTACAGGAGAGCGCACTCCACGCTCCACGCGACTTCGCGAGTGAAACATTTCGCGGGTTTCGCGGACGCTGGGCGTGGGATGGGGGCCCCGGCGGCCGGACGGGGGGGGGGGGATGGAAAGGGGAAACGTAGTGAGGGAAGACAACAGTATTCCCGTTAATTGAACGACTCTCGTGGAGAACGAGAGGGGTGGCGGCAAGACGCGGAGGCCCGGGACAGAGGGGGAGGATTACTCGCAGTAATTACTTATTTTTATTACGCTCCGCCTCTCTGCCTTCCTCCCACTCTCCCCCTCCCCCCCCCCAGCCCCCCCCCCCCCCCCTCGGCACTGTGTTCCACCGCGACGAGGTTGACGACGACGGCAACGGCGAGGAGAGCGACGATGACGAGAGGGATGGTCGGAGTTGGTCAACGTTATTAAGCCGCCTTTTTTGCGTATCCAATCTGTAATGCGTTTACTTAAGCCGATGGCTGAAGAGAGTTACGATCTCGCCTCGCTAGGATTATTCCCCGGGAGTTTACGCGTCAACTACCTGCCGTGATTACGTGTCGCGAGGAGGTTCGTGATGTCCTGTTTCGTTCGCGAATCGACCCGTGCCTCCCCCCCCCCTCCCTCCCCCCTCCCCCCGCGCTGTATGAATTCCTGGATGTTCAGGAGAATGGTCGCCGCGGTAACCGTGCAAGTGAAAGAACACTTTCAGCTAATTGAACGACTACGGTCCCCGGGAATCCGGAATGGTGGCCGATTACTCCGAGTAATTACTTATTTTTATTACTTTCAGCCTCTTTGCCCCTCCCATCGGCTGAGTAACGTCACTTATCGCTGGCCAACCACGAGTACCGGCCTCCAGGGTCTACCATATTTCGTTGCAGATGCCTTTGATACGTATCACGCCTTTTAGTAGCACTTAAATACTCGGATTTAAGCGCCCCACCGCTAATTGTCCTCCGCGATCAAGTATTAGTTTCCGTTGCTCCTCCTCCGCAACCAATATCCAAACGGCTCGCGCCTGTTCTAGTCTTTCTCGTTCACCCTTGTTGATCTTGTTCGATGGAATACAAATGCCTGCCAGCTGAATGGGCAATTCGTTTCATTTGCAGCTCGATCCGCTACAAGACAATATTCATTTCGCTGCTATCGCATGGTACACGCTTCGCAGTATCTCAATAAAATTCACAGTAACCACATCTCCTTCTAAATGTGCAGCATGGCTAGGGAATTCAATCCCGGGATCCCGGCTGTTTTTTTTTTTTATTCTAAAACTCCCGGGATTTGATATATCGAGTTATAACTTATCCCAAGACTTTCGCGAATTTTTAAAAACGAAAATTACTTTATGAACAACTGAAAAATATAAAAATGGAATCCAAAAATCAGTCGGGATCCCGGGATTGAATTCCCTAAGCATGGCTCTACATATAAAAAAGCATTCAAACAATCGCTGCCAATTAACACCGTGAAGCCCTGATCGCAAACTTCTGGCTTGCAATTGCAAACATATTTGCCCATTCGAAGACGCGTGTCGTCCACGCCGACGAGCGATGTGTTCACGGCTGTCTAGAATGGAAATTAGAAGTCAATTCTCAGGTGCCTGGAAACTTTGGAACGATCCACAGTGGTCCGTCTATTAAGAAGCTAGCGTGACAAAACTCGCAGTTCCTCCATAAATCCTCAATTAGATGAAAATGTTTGAAAAACATCATCCACATTGTTTTACCACCCTTAAAACGTTCAACCCTCACAAGGGAAGATCCCCAACACAAAAATTCCTAAAATTATGAAACCAAAAACTAAAAAATAATTATTTTCTTCTACTACTACGATATTCTACGCACGCCCGCAAAGTTTCGAGACAATTGGATAGTTGGAAGTGGGTTAAAATTAAGTTTCTAGATTTGAACCTTACAAACAAACAAACAGTTTAATAACGCGGAGTTGCAAATATTTGCAGCTGTAACTTGTCAATGTGTATTCTATAAAGCAAATAGAACAAAACCCCACAAAAAATTCTAGGTTCTACGAGGTTCCTCGATATCTAGAAATTTCTATGAAATGCTCTAGCACTTACTAGGGAAAATAATAAGGAATTAACAACGTCAGAAAAATACCTCATGAAGTCTCGCTTGCAAGTTTTCCGAAAAGCTTTACTTCCCCTTGTGCCTTCCTCTCTTCTACTTCCCTCCCTTCGTCTAATCCCTCTCACCTTTCCACCCCCTCCACTCACAATCTCACACGTTTATCTATCCCCACTTTCCCCAACTTCTCACTTCCCCACAAACCCCTTCCTATCCCATTCCTCTCATTTCTCCACTTCTCTATCCCGAGCTTTGTCACTTTTTTTCTTACCTCCAACCTCCCCTTTCCACCCCTCGATCACCGCCCTAGTCTTCTAAGCCTAGAGAACGAACTACCGAGGTCCCTAACGGACCAGTTTCGGATCAAGGATGCCGCGATACGAAATCGTGGCTCGACCTTCCGATAGATTGCCTAGAAACTCGGCGATCCATTATCATCCACTGTCTCCCTTCACCCTCCCTCTGGCGTCGCGCAATTTAAGTGGATAGCGCCCAACGCCGGCATCATCGCTAAACGGTGTCGATTCTGCGGAGTCACAGTTGCGGACGTTTGCTATCTGCCAGTTTATTTACCGAGCACAGGAGGACCGCGAAAGGCGATTTAACGGGCGACGTGACGCGTTTATTGGCCACGAGATGAGACAACGCGGCAAGGGAAGTACACCAGATACACTGCACTTGTGGTCGCCGCTGCTGGGATGACTCATTGATCGTAGGAGTCAAGAATAAAGCGCCGCGCTTCTTAAGGTTAATTCCATGCCCGTGAAACGAGCTTCAACGTTCCCTGCGAACGCCATACACGTTCACTAACATTTTTAATAACGATGGCCGTGATAGTTGCCTACGAAAGCCCTTGCCGCGTAACGAAGCACGTCAATTAGCCAGGTGATTCGTAATTTCCACGCGCCCCGCGTTTTAAGATCTCGCAACATCGGGCCGCGCGACTCGTCGCAGGTCAACGACCAATTACACCTCACCTGGCTTGCGGCCACTTTTCATTTGCCCCGTTTTGTTTGCGGGTAAACAAAGGAGAATGCAGCGGAAATCGCGGCGAACGACAGACAGCGGCGCGCAGACGTGCAGTCGGCCTCGTTTATCCGGGGACGCGTTTAATTCGTTTAATTATTCCATTATTAATTACTTCATTAATCGCGATCGCGCTCTACTTATTCCGGGGAAACACGTGCCACCGGGAGGGCGGCGGCGTAGGACGAGATCGTCATAATGCTCTTTTAATAATTAACGCGGTAAATAGTAATGCGAGTGAATTATTTCGCTCGTGTCCAGAAATCATTAAAACCACGGCTATACAGACGCCCCGCGGCCGACAATGAATCGACGTACCACGATTTTCCAGCGCGCAATCTGTCGTTGCAATTACGTCGCTCAAAATAATTAGGGGATCGCCTACTTAAACGACTTTATCGTCCTGCAACGTATGTAGGATTTGCTAAAGAGGATTCGGGGATTGAGGATTACGAGCCCGACGAGGAAAAGTGGCAATTATTTCATAAAAACGTTTTCACCGCGCTTAGCCTTGCGTACGCTTCAATTAGGCTCATCAGTTTTCTGCGGGTCTTCATAAAGACCGTGGGCTCCATTCGTAATTATTCCACCACCGTGAAAATAAATATCCCTCGCGCATTATCGGGTCGGGATCACCGCGTACGTTCACCGAGACACGTATCAGAGTCCCGCAAATCTTAGCTAGCGCGGTGGCTCCTCAAAGCCACCTTCCGCGACCGCGTCCGACAAACAAAGGAAGATCGATGGCGACCAGCAATCGCGACTGATAAGCAAAGAATGGGCGAAATATTTATGAAAAAACCGACGCGGCCAGAGGAGCGGGAAGCACTTCGAGTACGTTTTACAAAGCGCGGCTGACTGGACGCGAAACAATCCAGGGGCCTGTCGTATATTTCCGGGCGTCGCCCCGCTGAAATTCTAATTTCGCGCGGAAGGATATTTTATGCTTGGAGTTTTTTTGCGCGTTCGAACGTAGCGGAGGCATTGCGATCGGGTAGCGTGCTTCATTGTTGTCCTCCCCCGTTCCATTATTATTATCGTTTCTCTTCGGGTTTCGGACCATAAACAACTCGGCGCCGTTGCACAATGGCGTGGAACAATGCTCGCCGACTGATTGATCCTTAACTTTTAAAGTGGCGCCTCGGCCGCGCCGCGGTATCGACCATTCCCCTTCCCCCCTCCCCCCCTCCCTCGCAGCCTCGATCCTATCGATGCACTTATCCCGCGAAAGCATTTCAATTTGCATATCGTAGAAACCCGCGCGTCAATGAACACGAGTATCGAGGCACGGGGCCCATTGTCGCGATTCATCCGTAGGCGCCGCACAATCAACATTCATTCTGTAAACGTCTCTATTATTTGCTGGCTACGCGCTACAACCCTCGGGTACAAATTTTATATTGACACGCGGGGAATTTATCGTAGGACGGGGACCACGGCCGACGACAGCGGCTATTTGCTATCGCGATTTCCGCCGTCTCGAGGCTCCCTTCTCCGGAGACCTGCCGGACAAGCTACCGCGCCTTATCGCGCCATTTTCTCCCGATTTAGATTTCAACTGGAAATCCGATGGCAACAGTGTTACGCCTCTGTGAAGAACGGAAAGAACTGGCTTCGATAGCCGACGCACCGATGAATAACTAATTGAAGCTCGGACTAACCAAGCAACCATACTGTAGAGGAATCCCTAACTAATATATCTAATTCCACAGCACCGTTGCCACTGCACGCAGGCCCCAACAATTCGTTAATGTCCGCTATCTAATCGGTAAAATACACTCGGAACGGGCAAACAAAGCGGCCAGTGCACACAACGGGCCCCCTAGAACTCTCGTTACCGCGTTTTTCCCGATCCACCGGGTCGCCCCCCGAGCCCCGGACTTGTCGAAACTTTTATCTGGACTTGCATCAACCAGCAGGAAAACACTAAAGCGGGGGCTGCGGTGCCCGAAGGATCGCGCGGTACAGTCTCTGGTCGCAGACAATAGGCGAATCCCTGGTAAGGATCCTGGGGTGGGGGGGGGAAAAAAAACAATAACACGACCAGGCTCACCGTGGTTTCGGATAATTGCACCGGATGGCTCGAAAAGGTGCCGACCGTCTGAGGACCGGCACGCTTGTCAGGAGGCATTAGGATATCTATCGCGAGGCCGACGATATCCTGCGATCCGCAGGACTCGTTAGGAGGACTTAGGATTGTTTCTTCGTAATCCAATAAGGATAAAATTCCCGGGGAGACACGGGACAGTGGGACTGCCCCTCGCTCGGCTGAAAGTTTTCGAAAACTCTTACAGTGGGTGTAGGTCTCTGGTCGAACTTAGCTATTACCATTTTCTTTGTCCATTTTCCTATGCAGGTGGCGAGAGTGTCCCGCGGATCCTGTCTTCCAGCATTCCTTTCACTTTCAGCGGTATTGAAGAGCTCGCTGGAGGAAGTGGTCGTGTCGGGGAACCAATGAATCCTGATCCGATGGACGAGTCGATGAAATTCTTACATCCATAAAGGGGTTTACGCCGGTTCACTGATCAGACACAGCAGACTGTCTGCACCTACTCCGTTCTAAACGGGCCCGTGGATCGCGCCACACCACGTGCGCGTCATTCGACGGAGAGGATCAACGTTTGCGAGTCGCACCGCTGCACACCTTTCTTTCCCCGCAAACTTCCGACGATCATTGCGAAGCCGCGGAGGGCGCGCGAGCCTCGTAAACTCGACTCGTAAAAATCGCCAAAATACACGCACCTTACATGGTAGCGTCGCGTAGGCGGTTGTCATATCCCTGTAAAATCATTGCCACTAAAAATCAGAGGTTTCCGCTGCGAATTTACAACGGTCATATTCGACTAGTGTGCGGCCGCGTCGGTGAGTATCCGCCGCGGGACGTTGAATGTTTTTTAGAACGTGTACGCCGCTGACCAGCCTCTCTCCTCTTCATCGTGGAACGAGTTTCGATACGCGGAAGATCATATTTTTTCCATATTTGCATCCTGGCCGCCAATAAACGCTAGCAAGCTTCTTATAACTGGCGGCAATGCTACCACGCGCTTAACCGACCCCGGTCAGATTTATCTCAACGCGTTTCGTTTACCCACACGTGGGCAGAAAGGTGCCGTTCGCTGCCTACGAGATCGACGGAAGCAATGGCAGTGGAGATGAGAGGACGAGGATGAAGCACGAAGACGTTGAGCGTTTTAAATACAATTACGAAGGATCTAGGACCGTAGAAGGGGATATTGTATCCGGAATCATCGAGGCAACCGAAATTATACAGCACAGGAAGCAAAGAGTACGGACTGAAGGGTCCGTCGCTGAAGAATTGACACCGTAAGAGCGTGCAGGGTTTCGCCACTTGTTTGCTCTCTCTTCTCAGTTTCAAATTAGGGATGCTTTCCATTTGCCTGACGTGTGCCCCGCCCCGTGGCAGCTCCTACGGTAGCAGCCTGTTCGAATTCCAAACTGACCTGTCCGCTGAACAACCCACCGCCTTGGCGTGGGGTCCCGTCCACATTTAAAAATCCTCCTCCAAGGCCCCTTTACATTCAAGCGCTCCGAACACCCACTGCATTAAAATTCACAGTTCCAACTGACGGCGCCGCACGCAAATACCTCCGGAGCAATTATAAAAGAAGACGAGCATGAAACGGGAATTTCAATATCGATCAGAACGCCCGACAACGTCTAAGGAGGAGCGAGCGCGTTCGTGGGGACCAAAAGGGTGATCGTCGCGGCGAAAAAAATTAAACGCACGAGTCCACCCGATAACGAGTGCGAAACGAAGTCATACCTGCGCCGTGGAATTAAGGAAGATCGACGAGAAGCGAGGGAGTCGAGGAGCAAGCGGCGTGTCGCCGCTCGAACGCCGGGGAAAAAGGGCCGCGGCGGGGAAGAAAGACGGAGTCGCGAGGTACGAAGAAGGGAAGGCCAACCGGGAATATTGAAAAGCGGTCCTACGAACGCGATCAAGAGGGCCAATTACCCTGGGGAGGGGAGTGGGCCGGGAGGGGCGGCGCGCCCCCCCGCGTACGTGCATCGAGCGTATTTTATCTACGTGCCTTACGCGAATACTCGAAGCATACTCGAGCCACCGCGAGTGCTCGCATACGAGCGGCGCATTCGAACGTTCGCCCGTGAATTTACCTGCTCGTTGGTACGCTCGCTCGTTCGAGGAGCGAGGGCACACATAATGTCTGCTACCTACGTACCCTCCGCACCATTGTACAGATCCCAGCACCGTGCGTCGCGGGGGAGGTCGACGAGTTAAGGGTGCACCTCGCGACCGCTGTCGTTGGGGACATTTATCCGATCAAGCTCGCCGGGAGATCATTTTTGCGGCGGCGGCGGCGGAAGAATTTCTCATTCATCTCGGGAGAAACGGCGGTTCGGCTCGTTCATGTGAAATCCAATAAATATTCCGCCATTCTTGTGTACTTCCCGCCGAGAAATCTGTAATCCTTTTCAAATTCACCAGGAATTAAGCCTGCTGGATAACGAATGACGATAGAAGGAACAAGTCTGCGCGTCGAAGAAGTAACCAGAATCATCTAGGGTAAATGTCCCAATTACTTTATCTGTTTTATTTAATAAAAACGTAGCGTATAAAAAATAGTGTACAATAATAATACTGCTTTGTTTTTCAGCTACTCGAAAGAATCGAGCTAACCGAAAAAAATCGAGCTGTCCAAAAAAATCGAGCTACCCGAAAAAATCGAGCTACCCGAAAGAATCGAGCTACCCGAAATATTCGGGTTACTCGAATCCGTTCGAGTCCCGGCTCGGCTCGAACAGCTCTAGCGAACCCGCACTCCCCGATTGGAACGCAACATTGTGGGTTTACAGAGTGGCTAAAGACAAGAACAACGGTGTGTTTCATTCGTGCCCTATCGCGCTTTAACCCTCGTTCAACGAATGGTGGATATGGTCGCGTGAGACCATATTGAATATAAAATGAATTAAATAATTAAAATTTCTCAAATTAACGAAAATGCACTCTGACTTTGTCAGAGTTGGGTCGAAATGACCCTGCATTCGTTCTACGAGGGTTAAGGGGATGAAGACTAACCTCAAAGTCAAATAGGCACTTCCACTTTCTCACGTATAACTCCTAAAGTACAAGAGACAGAGAAAAATGTTTCAAACAGAAGTTCAATCGTACAATAAGCGCTGCAAACTTGCGTTAACAAAATTTTGAAAAAAACTTTTTTTCGTCCAGGTATTTTTTTTTAAAAACTCATTTCAAAATTTTGTTAACGCAAGTTTGCAGTGCTCATTGCACCATTAAACTTTGGTTTGAAACATTTTTTTCTGTCTATCGTAGTTTCGGAGTTAGACGTGAAAAAGTAGAAGTGCCTATTTATAAATGACTTTGAGGTTAGTTTTCACCCCGTTAAAGGGCGATAGGGACCGAATGAAACATACCGTTGTTCTTGTCTTGAGTCACTGTATAAACCCACAAAGTTGCGTTCCAATCGATGAGTGCGGGTTCGTTGTGTTTCCTTGTTAGAAGAAGAACAGTCCCAATTTAATAATTTGTTTTCAACACCTTTCTTTATACGCCACGTTTTTATTAAGTAAAATGAATAAAGTGATAGTAATAGGGACACTGGCAGGCCGACGGATGTGTGACAGATCTACTCTGAAGCAAGTACAGGAGCATAAGACACTGTCGTAGAAGTCCATATGAGGAACACGCGACAAAAGGCGCAACCACCAGTTAATTAATCCACGGCCCCTTGCCTGGTGTTTACGCGTGGCATTGTGATTTCCACGTGAAAACAAGACGGAAAAGGACAAGTGAATAGGATCTTTCGTTGGCGAAGCCCGCGGAGATTGAATCGGCCAGTGGCGCAATCTTTGCGGGCTGGGACCACTGAAACCTTAATTCCAGCCGCCCGCGCCATTGCATACGGGCCGCCCTTTCAAAAGCGGCTCGTTTTCAAGAGAACCTTACGATTGTTGTTCCGCCATGCACGCCCGCTTACAAACACGTTACACACACAGTTAGGTAATTATATTTACCTTCGCAGTTTTATTATTTACAGGCCGTCAGCGGGTGGCGAATGAGCCACCCCTCGGCCCCTTGCATCTCTATCCACACACACCCTTAGCAGCCCGCATTTCTACGCGCTGATCAATGAGGTGGCTTTACATCCGGATGATTATCCAGCAAATATTGCCACGCGCCTGATAATGGTCTGCGGATGCATCCGCGTTTCTTTCGCCTAATGATTGTGACTGAATTGTGACTGTGCTTTTCTTGAACGATGCGAAAATACGTCGTCTACTTAATTTCAATTTTCTTATTTATTGTACTCCATTTACTGTGTAATAAAATCTGTTAGGAATGCCACAGTAGCTTCATATTTTTAATTTTACGTTCCCTCCTCCCTTCCATCCCCCTTTCCCAATTTTTAATACTATCATTATACCTTTCATTATTTAGTCTATCGTCCCTTTAGTACAGCAGGATTAATTCCGCACGTTTCGCAAAATAATTCATCTTTTGTCCGAGTAACAAGGGATTCTTGCAGGAATTATAAATGAAGGGAAGGGAATGTACAATAACAAGGGCCGCTCGCGCGAAGATTGCGTGGCAGAATATGAGAGACGCGGGCGGAGGCGTGTTTTTCGAAGACTGGAGACTGTCGGGAGAATCAACAGGGCGGATTAATTCGAAAATGAAGCTCGTAAAGGTTAAAGTGCTTAACGAAGTTCGGTATCAATGTAGCCTGTTAGCTAAGTGCGCGGCTGGCACGGCTGTTTTCGAGATCAAAGGGTTAATTAAACGCTTTCTTTGCCGGGGCCCTCTGTTGCTCGCGACCTCACCTGCTAAATCTGTTTTGCGAAGTCCCAGCAGCGTTGTTTAAGCACGCCCTTCACTCTTCTATCGGCTGGTGCACGTGTGCAACTTCAGGCCTGGCACACAAAAGCTGCCACGGAGTCTAATTGAATTTCGGTTTTATGTTACGCAGATCGCCTCAAAATACAATCTTTCCTCTTCAATAACCCTCTCCTTCTCTCTTTCCCTCTTCGACCTTGCTGCTTTCACGTTCGCTTGTTACAACCAACCCCCATCCCTGCAACTATCCCCGTATTTGGCTGAAAAGACGAGCAACTAAATTTAACGTTTAATACTTCCAGCATTGAGCGCACTGGTCGTTATAAAAGCGAGTTCTGTAGTCTGCAGGCTTCCCAGCTCCTCGCAGCACTGCGCCATCCGTCCTTTTCCTATCCACGTCGAAAGCCCAACAAACACAATTGTTATTCTACAATTGGCACTCAAGGATCTCCCGGGGATTGGCTATATTAAAATATCGCACGATCTCAACGTGCAATCACGTCGAAGGTTAGCGCCGCGGTTCCTCGTAACAACGACAGCGGAACGCCGGCTATAGAAAAGTGTAACGCGACATACGCCGCGCGCTTCTACGTTAAAACTGCGCCACGATGATGACGATAACGATAATAAAGAGGACGGGCGGCGTAAAGCGTGAAACGAAACACCCCCGGTGTTGTTCCACCGAGGGTGTCGCGGACGGAGCGCAGTTGGGACGAACAAAAAAAAAAACGGAAACAACCATCCTTGAATTGTTCGAGCCCGTCCGCTGCTCGGTGAGCGAGGGTGAAATAATTAAAAGCTGCCGAATCCTGGTAGATTGTATCGAGAAATGATACTCGTGACTAATAACAGCCGGTAGAAGCTGCGATAACTAGGAAGACGAGAAAACTAATGATTGAAATCCGATAGGTAGACATTACGCTCTTATAATTTAGCTCCTACAGATTTAATTCAACAAGCTCACTTAATACGACTGTAACACCACTACTATCTGATATTTTCGAAGCAAAGGTCGTCGCTAATGTGGCGCTGCGGTATGATTCAAATTAGCCAGCATCGGGAAAGCGCGTTAGCGCTAATAATACGCGAAAGTAGCGTGAAACGCGAAAGAGGAGCAGCCCTGGCAAGGGTGGTTCGAGGGTGGCGCGAGGGGAAGCGAGAAAACGTGTCGGGCCATTTCGCGACGGAGGATGACAGTGGTACACGCCGGAAACAATACCTCGACACCGCGTACGTAATACAATATTGCGAATGGTTACGCGTATCATTATCCAGGGGCTGTTATCGCGCCCCCAAACACCACTGCGACACACTTCACGCGAGAACAGAAAGAATGATTTCGCGGCACGGCGCTCCCGCGTGTCCGTCGATTTGTGTGCGTACTCCCGCGCCCGCATTATCCCTCAAAATCTCATTGAGGGTGGCACTGTTAAAAGACAATGAAATACAGAGACTTCCGTAGGGGAGAGAAGAATCGACGAGTCGGATTGTTGAGCTACAATTTGAATTTAGATCCTTCGCAGATATAGAAACTATATATCGTTGAGGAACTAGTTTCTGATCAGTTTAGAGGGTTTCCCGCTTTAATATTTATTTTTAACCTAATAAAACATTAAACCATAGACTTTTTTATACTAAAAGTTCAATTAATGTTTAAACTTCCAGGAAAAATTTTAAAAAGTTGAAAATAACTATATAATTTAATTATTTATAAGGTATGGAATAATAAGGTGACTAGGAACTAGTTTTTGATCATCTAAAACTAACAATATTAATTGCTTTCACAGACAACACATATATTTTTTAATTATCAATTTTTATGTTAGTAATTATTTCAAACAATTATTTATTGACATAAAGTCAAAAGAACGATTTATTTCATGAACTGATCAAAAATTAGTGCCTGATCAAGAACTAGTTCCTTAACGGTAGGATTAGGGTAAAGGACCCAATTATTGACAGCTAACCAATTACTGTCACCTTAAGCTATTTTAGTTAAAATAACGAATAAATAAACGTTGTAAAGTGATACGCAAAAAGAATTATGTATTTCAACCAATAATCTATACTATAGATTATACTCTGTAGTTTGTTTATTCGTTATTTTAATTAAAATAGCTTAAGGTGACAGTAATTGGTTAGGTGTCATTAATTGGGTCCTTTAGTGGCAAGAAGCTGGTACTTGTACTTCGATGATCTAATATTCTCAGATAAAAACTGAAGACACCGTAGTATCGTTATTACAAACGAAACAGTTGAAAGATTCTTTGAAAATCTTGAAAGATTCGTTGATCACAGGATTTCCATGGAGGGATTGCATAGGACTACTACTTTCCCAGAGTCCCGAGCGCAGCTGGATGCGCAGCCTACTCGGAGAAGAAAAGGTTGTCACGGTCTTTAAGAGCATTATTCGACGTTTTCGAGGTTTTTAGAGGACTCCGGTGCGGTCAGAGTTCTGCCTGTCAGCGATCGTTTGGCTCAAATTGACCGCGTTCCCTTTCAATGCCGAAAAAGCCCGATTGTCAAAGTTCACCGGAGTGTGAAAGACATGGGGCGATATTGTATGGGAATTTCATTGGCCTCTGCCTACCAATCATCGTTTCCTCCCGGTAATCGAATAAACAGCACGAGCGGTCAGCGGCGGAATCAACGAAACGCTTCATTAATCCGACGGAGACCGACATTCTGAGAAAGCAATCCGAGAGGCTGCCACTTTTTCGACGAAACTCTCAACGGCTGGCCGCCACTTCGTAACCACCGACGTTGCCCGTTCTCCGTCGGGTCCCTGCCGATCGTGTATCAGCACCGCAGCGATTCAAGATCGGCCACTCGATGGTGACAGAATACGGCCGCGCCTCCGGAGCGAGGTGACGCGAGCGTGGAGCGCGACGCGACGCGACGCGGTGCCGCAGCCTGACGATTCCGTTTGTCCCTGGGACGGAAGTGACGTCGCAGGCACCGACGGAAATTCGTACTGGAAATTCCGATGGGTTCGAGAGGTCGAGGAAGGGAGAAGAGGGCAACAATCAGGGTAGACCCGGCATTACGGCCCCATTCATCCCCTGCTGCCGCCCCTTACCACTCTCGAACCGTATTTGGCTGACAATTCTTCATTTGCGTGCAGCAAACTCCACAGAGCGCGCCACGGCATAGCGAAAGGTTTAAACGGCTCGCAAAAGCCGGCTAAATTTCACACCAATTTGCCGGCTCATTCGTCCGACGATCGGAAACAAAATGTTCTGTATCCCGTGATTTTTCTCTCCCCCCTCCAGGTCACCTTTTTTCCCTCGCGGATACTTTGCGATTCGCTGACCGAACGCATCGTTAGGTGCGCGCGCTCCTACAAATCAACCGGCATTGTCTACCGCGCGTATTTTTCATACCACATCCCACTGGCCGGCGCGTTTTTTTTTCTGCCGAATCGAACGGCCGAGAGCGAATTAATCGGGACGGGAGTGCTGTTCCGCCGGCGGTGGCTTGTTCGACGCAACGTTTCTTTTGCGCGTTCAAAGACATTGCTACAATAGGGTCAGGCGGACATTTCGCGTGGCACAGTTAGGTGTACATACTGCGTACATACGGCGACGTCACTTGGGCGGTATTGTCAGAAGCTGACTAGCCTACCATCCGGGAATACGAAATTCGGTGGTTCCGCGATATTCCAGCTCCAACTTACCGCCACTCGTCGCGCGCAATCTCTAAGGGCGCGTGACGCGGTCGTCAAATATTTTCTTTCCCGACCGACTCTGCCCAATTCTATTCATCGAACGTCGCCAAGACGCGCGACTCGCGTCTTACCAGCCATTCGTCGCGGCTCCCGTCGAACACTGCGCTGGACAAATGCATCGGCACAGTCCCCTCGATCGCCGACGAATATTTAACGATGAAAAATCACACTCACCCTCGAATCTCCAGAGATTCGGCTCCTGGATTGAAGAAGGACCCTTAACTCCTGCTCCACGCGTGGATGCTCGAGGCCGTCGGACGTAGCGTCATCTCTGAAACATAGAATCGTAGGATGAAAGAAGGTTGAGAATTAAAGTACGCGATGTGGGCACAACTGGCATCGCTCTTCAAGGGCGAAGTTCGGCGTGCTAACTTTCTTCGGAAACTGCGAAGTGCAGGGGGGGGGGGGGCTTAACTCGCTAAAAGTTGGAATTACAGAATAACGCGTGCGTAACAAGCCACATCGGGTTCGAATTTGAATTTCGCTAACTTTCGACACGCAGCCTTTGCGCGGATCCCTTCAGCCGCGTTTAAGGGCGCCCTCGAATTGCAGACGATGCGGCTATTAAGGGCATCGGCGTGCCCAAGTTCAAACCGACGTGGCGCGAATTAACTCGTTTCGCCCGCAGTGCGAGCTATATTCGCCCGTGCGACTGTTAAACATTCGCGACGAGTCGGCTGGACCGCGTTCGACGCGGTGGCTATTTTAAATGACGAGTCGTCCTCCAGCTGGACGGTGTCCCTGGCGCGAAGGCATCTCGCGTCGGTCAGGTGGTCCAATTTGAGGTGGCGCGACGAGAAAAAGGACCTGACGCTACCGCGCCGGACGTAAATGCGACGGCGGGGCCCCGGTGGTGTACGTCAAATTGATCCATATTAATAAGAACCGGTGGTTCTCGCGTTGCCGGATTTTTGCATAAATTTGAATCGGGCCTAGCGCGGCTCGCGGCAAGGGTTGCGAATTTGAATAATCGAGAATAATTCCGAAGTTTTCTGGCCGTGTAAACGCGGACTCGACGTAATCAGCGACGTGGGGGGGGGGGGGTGGGTGGGGGGGCTTCGAAACATTTCGCGATGTAACGCTTCCGCGATGTAGATACGCGCAGCTAATTAAGCGGCCGCCGGCCACCGGACATCGGGAAAAATACGCTCGGCTCTGAAAAAAATTTTCCTTCCGCCAGCCTCACCGGTCCTCCCCTTCTTCGTTTTGCTCCACCCCCTTCAACCCGCTTGGTACGGCGGTGGGCGCTCTGGTTGGACGGGATCCGGCGAGTTTGCGATTTTAATGAATCTTAACCACGCGATATCTCGGTTTTGATTCAGCTGCGAGGCCGGAACACGTACGGACTCTCGATACACCTTTACTCCTCTCGATACGCTTTATTCACCATTTACAAGGGACAGAGTAGAAATTCTTCTAACGAGGAGAGTATTTTAGCTGTCCGCCTCCGATCATTTTGATTTTTGGATATCTTATAGAGGATCGAAAAATAAGAAATAAGTGTTTTTTTATTTTTCCCCGTTTTCATATTTGGGGGGTGAAAACTGCGTTTAAAGTTAGGGTTGAAAAATCATTTTTGTGGAATATCTCGAGAACTATTAGAGGTAGGGGAATAGTGTCAATGGACGAATTTTGTGTCTTTGAATGCGAAATATGACTGACTCACCAGATTTTCAAAAAGTCCGTTTGTTTAAATAATACATAATAACTTTGAACGCAGTTTTCACCCCCCAAATATGAAAACGGGGAAAAATAAAAAAACACGTATTTCTTATTTTTCGGTCCTCTATAACATATCCAAAAATCAAAATGATCGAAGGTGGACACCTGAAATACTCTCCTTGTGAGTATGCGATGCTATGGAGGGTAACGTTTGATTAGAAAGATCATCCTGTCCATTAGTACGTGGTTGATACCGAGCAAAGCTGACCCTTATGAAGGAGAAGATGAATTTCCAGTTGAATCGACGTAATGCGCATCGTCGCCTAACCGGGCAATGCTGCACGGTTGCATCAGAGAAGCAATATGCGAGGGAGTAGATACGGGGAACGATCCTTAAGGGTTTTTATCTTGGTATGCGGTAATCTGCGACCGTGGCGGCATCGTTCCATCTCCCCGGCAGATTAAAGCGAATCTTATTATATCGAATGACGAGATCACGTGATCAATCACAAAAACACACAACGAGACTGTCGTGCCTCTAATACGAATCGGAGGAAGACAGCGATACTCGGAGAGCGGGCCACCCGTCGAGAACGTGGAATGTGGAACTGTACCGACAGGGCCGGAGATGCGCGTCCCTTCGCCCCTTATCGATCACGCGTCTTCTGTCTTTTCGCCGTTCCCCCTTTTGCATATTATCCAACGGATTTCGAGAGCCGAGAAAATTTCAACCTCTTGGTCTTAAATACCTCTGGGATCATCGCACCTTTTAGTTTAACGTTCAACGAAGTATCGCTAGAAATATTCGCGCACGGTGTTCCTCGACCCCTTCCGCGTGGATACGTTCAATTTTTTACGCGGTTCATTGAGGCCCGATCGAGATCGACGCCTGGACCGTGTTATTACGGGTTGGGCCTATTTACCACGCCGCGCGAGCTTCGCCTCTCTCTCTGGAGTCTGGTCTCGCTCCTTTCTCGGTCAAATGAAATTTTTTCTTTCACGAAATCCTGTTACCTCTGGGACTCCCCCGGCTTGTTCCGTGGCCCGCGGTCCCTACCGTCCTGTTATGGTCTATCCCATTATAATTCCGAGCATGCACGCTCGTCGCCCCGTACGTCCTCCAGAGAGATGGAAGAGTGTAAAACGTCGGACACCTGGGCAGAGAGTTTAGCCGGGTATTGTCAGGAGACAAATATGAGTTAATACGTCATCCAGGGACCTATTCAGGGCCCAGCGCCGACGAGAATGGTGATCACGAATTGGCCGCCGTATAAATGTGTTTTAATTGTTCCCTCTCCCCGCGTTCGCTCCGTCTCCCTCTGCCCTTCGACGGGCAACCCGTTACCCCCCCCCCTCCCCCCCCTCTGCCCCGCTCGTTCCTCGGCTCTAACCAAGCCCGTACCCCCGCCGGAGGAACGCCGTTCACAGACGGACCGAGACGCGAGACACAATAAGAGACGGCGTTAAAGAATTTTCTATTATCTTATTGTTGCAGGATGGCCTTTTGTGCGCCGATACGCGGTTCCCTCTAAAGAGCCCCGGGCGTTGATTTCGTCATTGGATGCCTGTGATTCGGTTGATATAACGGGGGGGTGTGCATATTACGCTCGGGACCTGGAGATTCGGGACGGTGATGGGTGGCTACAGCTGCGAGCACGGAGTCACTTTCTTCGAACGTTGATTCTTGCGCCCTTTGTGCTTGAATCGCGAGCGATCGATGTCCGAGCACTTTGATTGGAGTCATCGTTCGTGTTTATCACGGGGGGAGGGGGGGGGGGGATACCTCGAGGCATCGACCGTCTCGAGGGAAAGAAAGAGCAATCACCGGAACCCCCGGGGAATGGGAAAGAAGAAGAGGGCGAGAAGGAACATTCCACAGCAGTTGCACTTCAAAATTCCTCGAGTAACAATTTTCAGCAGGATTATTTCGCAATTCCTGCGCGAAGGCAAACGAAACGAATCAAGGCATCGGCCACAGGAAGATCTCAAAACCCGCGGCCATGTTCCTCGAGCTCTTCGCATACGCGCAACGTTAAATGCATTAATAAATGAACACTTAAGTGTTGGTACTTAATGAATGAACATTAGGGTAAATCCAGGAGACGCGGTCGACCTAATATAAAATGGCTATTTAAACTAATATAGATATTACTTATTTTATCACAACAAACCTATATATTCAGAATTTTATGCTGATTCAGAAAAACTGATCGATATTTGTTTTGAGACAATATTTACTGTAAGTCGGATTGTAAATTGAAGTCATGACATCTGACCACCTCGCCCGACGTGCCGGGAGAAATGGTTTTCGTCGTTGGCAGAGACCACTCACATAATTATTCATGGAAAAATAACAAAGAAGAAAGTAAAATTATTTATGAGTGAATACATCTATCGATTTATTGATATTTAATTTGTTTACGCTGAACGAGTAAAGAACTCGTCAAAGAGAAAATGAACTACCTACTGGTGATTAGCAAGGCAAATGAATGCAAAAGTGAACAAATAAACTAAATAAACAAAAATCATAATAAAATAATAATAATAATAAATAAAAAATAATAAAAAAATCATAACTCGACCATCTCTCCTTTCTGCAACGAGAGATGGTCTTCTCGTTAGTTTTAAGAGGAGGAGTTAATATGGCAAAATACTTTGGCTGAATTGTCCCTCAATATCTCTACTATTTTATTATCCCCAACATTAACCGGAAATAAACTTAGAAATATATTTTAAATCCGATTCTGTACACCGCTGTTTGACAAAAGAGGTTAAATGTAACCTCAATTTGCCTTTTATAGCTTATAAATCCAGAAAAACACAGGAGGAAGCGAAATGACGCTATTCATTCAACTATTTGACATCTAGAAATGTAATTGGTCTGCACTTTATCGCGTTTTTACGTATAGAGTCTGAAATATAGCGTCTCGCGGATTTACCCTATTATGAAACTATGTTTGCAGCGTGATTAATTCCGTGTGCTGCAAAAATTATTTGAAATCGAAGCAAGAAAGTAAGAGAAGTCTCGTATTAATTACTTGCTTATTTTAATAACTTCGTTTTAATAAAAAATGTTCAACCACTGGTGCGTGTTCATTTACTAGTACATTCACCCTAGAGATACGAGCCCATGGCGCAGAGGGACGTAAGGTATACCTGGAGCACGTTGTCAGTGGTGTATCTCCTCATTGACATGATGGACGGCCGACGTGAAATTAACAATCTTATCCGGTCGTTAATCCCGCCGTGCGTGGTGTAATGCGCGTCCACGCGGACCCTATTAATTAAATTAGGTTTATCTAGGTTCTTTCAAGCGAGCCCGTGTACCCCGATGGCCCAAGATCGTTTTCCCCTCGGTTTCGTTTCGGCATCGAGTCCTCGTCCCACCTCAACCTCTCTGAACTCGATAAGCCGCCTAGAACCGAAACCGAAAAGTCAATTTTTCACGCAGATAAGTACAAACTGGGTCGTATCCTGTTATGCCCGAGATTCTTCTGTCCGATCGACCTAGAATCGAGCGGCGCAACGCGTATGCCTCATGAATGAGAATGTAGCTTGCGAACAAGGGAGATATAAATTGTCCAGGCATATCGTGCGCCCTTCTCTCTCTCCCTCTCTCTCTCTCTCTCTCCCTGCGGCGAGAATGATCGATTAGCTCCGCGGACACCGCCTTCCTTTAATATCCTCGATATGATAGCCCACCGCGACATGTTATGTAAATTTAATTATGCGATTGTCGTGTCGCCGTTCCGAGAGGATCATACGTCTCGTCGCGTAGGAAGCTTCGAATCCTAGCCAAGGACGAGATCCAGTCGAAGCGAGCTAGCTGGGCAGATCGATGGAAAATTGCGCGCAGACGGGGCCCCACTTGCCGCGTCAGATCACGAACCTCCATTCGACAGGATTAACGGGGAGGGAAGAGGGAAAAAAGTACGGACAATAATGCACCGTAAGAGGTGGTAATGGGAAGGAAACTCGTGTCCTCGAGAAAATAATCTCGGGGAGATTAGGCGAGTCGTTTAGTGGAACAGCGCGCTCCATTCAGATGCAAATGTCTGTCAACAGGTACCCGGCTCTGTTCTGTGCTTACGCGAGATACGCTCTTTTGAAGCCCCCCCCCCCCCCCAGGTCATCCCACTCGGTCCCTCTTTCTTTCTCTCCTCTTTCACGTGTCGGAAATTTTAAAAACGATTAACCCTTCTGACGCTAAGCGGCTTTCTACTCGAGCAGAATACTGATTCGTCAGAGCTGAAACGCGAGGACTCCGAGGCGCTAGTAAAAGTGTTTCATATTATTCGGAAGTAGTGATCGGCAGGGTAGAAACTTATAGAGTGACTTCTTCATCTTCATATTTGAATCATCGCGGTTAAGTCGACCTCAGATCCAAGCCGACATACAAACCGACCGAAGTCCAGTTTGCACTCGATTCGGATACAACTAGAACTTATTTAATCTGCATTCGATTCAGTTCGAACGTACAGCGCATCTGGAATCCTGCTCGGCAGCCAATTCCAGTCCTCCGCAGCCTGTGCCAAGTTTCGTCCACTATGATCGTTTCCGCGATACGATACAAATTATACCGGACAATAGTCGATGCCTCGACAACTTATTCCCCGTTTCTTCAGGATATTCATTATTCTCTTCGTAATCAAATCAGCACTTGATTCACGACCCCCTTTTCCACGCTCTGTACACGCTCAGGAATCACCACGGATATACCCAAGCCTCGCGAATACCGCCATTAAAGTCTCCACGCAACAGGACCTGAAATGGCCAAGAAGTACGCCTCAAGCGGCGAAGTCCATCGCCCACGGCTGCTCATATCCATCCAGCCCAGGACTGGTTGCGTTCCACTTTTCCCGATATGCTAAATGGTCCCCTCGATTTGGCGTTCTATTTTCGAGGCAGCCTACAAAGCCTTGCGATACTCTAGATCGCAGACCTCGCACGACTAAGGACACGCAAAGAGTCGCCGGTGCTCGTCCTCCCAGCCAGGATACGCTCCAGCGCGTCGCCTGCTTTCCTCTGCCCCTCCCATTCCTCCTTTCCGCGATTATTCGCCGGAATTTCCGAGAAAACAGATGAAAATCTCACACGGCGGATGCAAACCAGTTGCGTCGCTGGTTGTCGCGCTTCTCCTTCTCGTTCTGGACGCCGGGCCCTGGCTCGTTCCGTTCGGTCGCCTCCGAAGATCGTATCGTGGTAACGTGGCCGCTGGAAACGGGCTAAAGGGGCGGCTAATGCGCCCCGACGACTTCTAACGAATCTGCCGTACGATTTAAAGGAGCCTGTTGATGCTGCAGCCGAGCGAGCCGAGTGTTTGCAATGCAGCAGAGGAACGGGGCCGCCTCCAGTCATTCGAATAAGATTAACAGGAAAGCGTATTTTGCACCTGCGCGCCCTCGCCCCGGACTTGCCTCGTTCCACCAGCCACCTCCGCCGGCCTACAATTACGCGCTTAATCTCGGCTTATTGTGCTGGATAATAAACACTGTTGCGTCGAATGCGCCGCTTCGCTGTTTCGCGCGATCGGTTAGATTGTCTACGTAAAAAATGAAGCTTAACTCTGTATTCCCTCTGTTGGATGATATGGTAATTGCTTCGCGGTCGGTCGGGGAACAACAGGCTTGTTTATAAATCCGGTGAATTGGTGTACGGCTGTCGCGGCGGCGCAAGATCATCGGCCCTTGGCCTTGGTGAACCGTGGAAGCATAATTTTTACGGTGACCTCGCTCAACCGAGAAGAGACTCAGGTATTTACGATGGCACTCGGCCGGTGACATGGGTTTCTGAGACCAATGAATTTTAATTCCTCCTCGGCCGGGGCCTCATTCTTCGGATCCCCCGGGCCCCGTGGCAGCCCCGCTGCGACACCAGGACGATGATTTAATATTTTAAGAAAATGAGGGGTCCACCCTTAATTTAAGCTCACCGTAGATGGGACCGTGTTCCTGGCAGCGGGAGACCCAGAAAGCCATTACCCAGATATTCGATTCGACAGTTGAGAAGATGCTTTCGTATATACCGTTCTGCCTACCCATCCTCCGCCTCTATGCTCCTCCAGCCTCGTCTTCTTCCCTTTTCAATAATCCCTCTTCACGGAGCTTACGATGCACCGGACACGCGATCAAGATTCGTTGATTTTGTATGTAACAACGCGGATGGACGGCAATTTAGGGAAGTTGAGAGACTCGCTGATGAGAATGGCGGCACCGGGGGAGGGGGGGGGGGGGGCATCTCCAGAAGCTTCGAGTGCAATGGAAGCGTCGTGGACATCGGTATTACATTGATATTACCGCATGCATGTATGACTCGCCGAAATAACAATCTATGTACATTCAGCCGACTGGCGAAGAAATGAAGAACTCTTTTCCCCGGACTTTTCCATTAAGGGGGGAGCCCTATTTAGGGCGCTAGGAATAAGGGGATTTTCTTCTAAGAAACTGTTAAGTGGATCTTACTTTCAGGGTATTTTAGTTCACATTCAAACAATAAAAATTCATTTTTACGTTACAAAATGTTCGGTAGAAATGAAGATATATGAACACATTTGCAACCGAAGTTGCAAATTGGCGGGTGTAATGGTGGCCCCAATTCTTCCCTGAAATAAAAAAACGAAGGTTTTTCTTATTTCTAGTATAATTACATCGTCGATGAACCTTAAAAAACAAAAAAAAGTTAAAAATTGGCAAAATGGTGGGACTTCAAAGAAAAAGTTACGATTCTGCCTCAAGATATGTCGTACTCTTTATGGCAAAAAAGTTGTTCAATTAAATTTACTTATCAATGTCAGAGGTTCATCGACGATGTAGGGTAAACTGTACTAATGTTGGCACTGCACTAATCATTGGCACTCCTGATTAAAAAGTGAAATATTAAGAAGCACAAGCTTAGAAAGTACTTTTTTACAATTTCTTATTTTTCTTTCACAACAACACTGCAAAGTCCAGTAGTTGAACTACGCATTTTACATCTGGCAACACCACAATGTGGGACAAAGGGCTGAGTTTTAGGTGCTTTCTAAAAATTTTGATAAGGGGTAGGTAAGTATACTTTGTTGCTTTATAACTAAATAATGGATTGAAATGCAGATTTACTAAGTGTTGTGGGTATTTAATAATGAATGAAATAGTCTGTTTAAACACTTTACACTTTGTTTTTAACTTCATATGTTTTCCTATACAACCTCAAATTTTAGGGTGCCAATCATTGTACTTTTATGCCTATTTTGTTTTTCATTGAATATTTTTAAAATATAAGACTTAACAGGCACTCGAGATGTTTTATTGTAATAAGAAATCCATAAACATTTATAATAACTGGAAATTGAGACCATACAAAAGCTTCAGAAAAAATATAGACATTCCAATTGGGATTTCGGCTTAGGGTGCCAATCATTGTACAGTTTACCCTAATTATATTAGAAATAAGAAAAGCGTTCGTGTTTTTATTTCAGGGAAGAATTGGGGCCACCATTACACCCGCCAATTTGGAACTCCGGTTGCAAACGTATTCATATATCTTAATTTCTACCGAACATTTTGTAACGCAAAAATTAATTTTTATTGTTTGAACGTGAACTAAAATACCCTGAAAGTTTGGAAAAGATCCACTTCACAATTTCTTAGAAAAAAATCTCCTTATTCCTAGCGCTCTAAATAGGGCTCCCCCCTTAACCACGCTTCGGACAAACACTGGAGGAGGTACCTCGCTACAATTATAAACGATCGTAATTCAGAGTACCTATAAACAGTTCGCTGGTTTAATTGCACCTAACGCGCGCGAGTACCGAAAAATACAAAGCTGGCCGGACGAAAGTCTCCTCGGCCGAGTGGAAGCACGCATTCCACGCACGTGAAGGGCCCGAACACGGGCCTTAGGACTCGTCGTCGTGGAGAGGGTGGACGAAGGCAAGCAGGCAGGGGGAGGGGACCGCGACAAAGGACATTCTAGGGGGCGATTCCTCCTCCCCCTCCTGCCGCGGCTTTTTTTCTCCCTTTTTCTCCTTACCTGAGAGACCGCGGGACCACAGCGTCTCGACGTTGCCGGTTCGACGACTCCGGGGCCTTATGCCCTGCACCTACCACGGGCCCCGGGAGAGGGGCCTGTCTCGGGCCCACGCAGCGGTACGTCATGCTACGCCATTTTTTTTCCGATTGATCGAACTTCACGGAAAACGGGTGTCGCGCCAGCGCCTCGGCCACTTTTTTCCGCACGCCTCCTTTTTGCTCGTGAACTCGTTACACGGTATTGTTGCCCGGTGGACACGGCGGGATTCGGTGGGTTTTGTTCCTCTCTGCGCTGAATTCTTCGAGAGTATCAATTAAGAGACGTTCGATCGTTCACGGTTAATCGTGGGACGTTTCGCGTGAGACGAACGGAGATGGGGAAAAACCGACCGCGTGAAATTGGGCTAATCGAGGCGGCATTGAACCGATTGTGCCGTGTACTGAGTAAATGAAAGGGGATATGAATATCAAATCAGGTAGAAAGAACTGCTGACACCGGGAGTTGTTGCGCGCGACGAGTTTCAGTTTCGTCTGTGACAGACGCATTCAATGGCTGACCTCGTGAACACACTGACACCCAACGAAAAGTCTCAGAGCGTCGGGAGAATCGCGAATAGCCGCAGCGACGCACCATAACCGACAGGCTTTAATTCGATAGCAAACGCCGTGTACGGGCTGTATCCGTGGCGACTCTAACGATCGCGGCTGTTCGAAGTGCTTGCCCCGAATGACCGGTATTCCATCGAGGGTCCGCGGATATACCCAATTCCTCGTCGATGTAATTGAAACGTAACCCCATTGTTAAGGCGTAATTGACTGACACCGTGCAGCCTCTTGGCTTTACCTTAGCCGTGCTGACTCGATCCGATCGAGCTCGGGGCAAAAACACCAATCAGGATGCCGCGAGCAAAAAACCAGCTCGGTAAAGCGACTAGCTTCTCCTCTAACTTCCCTCGCCGGATCTCTATTCCTCCTCCAGCCGGCATCTCCCCCCCTAAACCCCTCCCCGGGCCCGTCCCCTCTGCTTATTCCACGGACAGTCGCTCCCCGGAAAGAGGGAGCGCATCCGCACACCGCTCGTCGTTACAAAACCGTTCCTATTCCCATCTTCCTGTCCCCGGGAGACTCTCGATCCGCGATAGCCGCGAAAACGGTCGGGCTCGATTTGTCAGCCGGGGTCCCCGATGCGCGCCAGGCGACTTATCGTTTTCGCGGTTGCCGGTCGAAAAAAAACCGCCCCGTTATCGTGATCGCGTCCCGACGAGAGCCGCGTTGCCGATAGACGAGCGAGGCGGGACAGGTTTTCTTCGCGCGACCGACGGCAGATGTTAAACGACGATAAGCGCAATCGCGGCAAGAAAGTGTCGTCTTTATGTGCCGATGGGGACGTTTCGGTCGGTGATTATTGCCCGCGCGGCGCTCGGCTCGATCGCGATCGCAAAAAGTTAATAAAGACCTCGAGGAGCCCGCGTCAAGGCTGCGCTCGGGCATCGCGACGCAAACCCGGGCGGCCTCGGTGCGGCCAACCGAATCGCGGCATCCGCTTGGATTTTCGGCAACCGAGCTCTGACCGTCTCGGACAGTGGTTCGTGACTTTGAATCCATACATAGAGAATGATATCCTTGGAATAAGAATCAATTATAATAGAGCAATAGGAATGTTTCGTAAAAGACTGCTCCTTCCACCCTATCTTTTGTTAGGTTAACGAAATTTTACGCGTGGTATATATCTCTCTGGATAACATTCGATCGCAGAAAATTCATCGACGAGATAATGGCCCCAGGATCGCGAGTCGTGGAGCACGTGTTTAAAGGACCAGGAAGCTTTCGAAGACCGTGGTCCTGGTAATGGAGTACGAACCACGCTGGAGGGGATATCCCTAGCAGGTATCTCTGGCGGACAGACGGACGACGATGGGGTTGAGAATAGAAGCGAGAGACGATGGAGCGGCTAGCAAGGGTAGGGGATTAATTAATAACGTCGGTAATTGGACTCCGTTCGATCTAAGATAGCTTCTATAGCCCCCCTGCCCCCTGCCTAGCCTTGCATACCGCGGGGGATATGTGCTGCATGGCCCAATACACCCCTCGTATTTCCACCTGTTCTGTTAACATCCGTTGTTTCGGAGCTCCATTCAACCGAGTCTTGAAGAAAACGTCCGATCGATTCGTTAAGTTTTGGTGTACCAACCACTGGGAATTGAAAGTCACTTGGAAACGTTCAAATAGTACTGTCCTTGACAGTATGGCGATCTCGGCAGGGTTGGAAGAAGGATGGACATGAAGGACAGTGCCCAGTTCCGGGGGGTTACAGCGAAACACGGAAGGGGTTGCGATTTCAGGGACGACTGGTGGTGTCCTCTACAGCCGACTATAAGTTTTAGAAATAGCGTCCTTCATTGTACATCCTTGTGACGCTATTGTACAAAACGGTACAAAACAGTGTAACAGCGTTGCAAAGTAACTCGCACGCGTGTAGTGTGTTCTTTTATTATTTGGGATACTTTCGAAATTACGTAAGTAATATTAAATTTTTTAGTAGAATAGTAAAAGTATTATATTTGAAGGTTAAAAATTGGTATAGAAATATAAATTATTAGTATTAGTATTTAAATTAACAACTTCGTAGTTCACTGATACATTTAGTGTTTCACATATTCTTCTTAATATTAACTTTGATTGAAAGTTTACAGACTTCAGAAAGTTTACAGGTATTTTAAGAAAATAATGTAAATCCAAAGTGCCTGTCACCAGTGACTTCCACGGCATTCAACGCACGAATAATCAAATTTCAAATATTTTGCTAGAAGAAATTTTCTACAGTATGGCACAGATGGCACCACCAGTCGTCCCTCAAAAAGCAGTCCCCTTTCGTCTTTCGCTTCAACCCCCGCGTCCATAAGTCTAGCTTATACACTGTCCTTTAGGTCCACGGGAAGAAGTGACATCGGTCGGGTCCGAAACCCATTTCTCCCGGATTAAACTTTCAGAGATCCGCAGACAGCCGATGTTGCAATGAGAAGATGCAAGTTCTTGCCGGTCAGAACGTCATCGTTCACCGAAGCCCCACGTTTTTGTCAACCTTGGGAATTGCCTGGACGACGAACAGCTGCGTGGCGTCGATGGACAGTCGTTTGTATTAATACCGGGCATGCTTCGAGGGACAGCGATTATAGTAATGCAAGAGAATATGGCCGACGACAGGAGGCATTAATAGAGTATCGAGAGTGGGCAGAGGGGTCGGTACACGTACCTGGACCTCGTTGCCGTCATTATCGCTAACCTTGCACGTCCAGCGGGGGCCTGGCCCCGCTCCCAGCAATTTCAATCCAGATCGCGTCCCGGCGGACCGTCCAGGTCCGCGGGAATTAAGTCACTAACGGTCTAGTTTTGCGTTGCTCGATTTAGCCGGGATAATCGCGCGGAGAAAGGGAGAAACACGCGGATCCCCGTCGCCGCGAATTATCGTCCTTAATGGCCCCTAATTATATTTAAAGCGCGTATCAATCAAGCGCGGCGGCCCGGAGGAAAAGAAGCGATCCCGGCCCGGATAACGATGATCCCCTGCGCCTTTTCCTCCTCGTCTTGTCATCGTCATTAGCGTGGAGCTGGGCCGTTGCGCAGGACGGTGTATATAAGGGAGTTGGGTGCGTTTATACGAGGTAAACAGTGCGTGGACGTGATTTAATTGAAACCCGAGGTGGCTCGGCGGTGCACCTCTCGCCGGGACTCGTTGTATGACTCACAGAGTGCTCAGTCAAGAAGTCCATTGACTTGCCGAGTGACGTAAGCAATTAGTGCGCTGTTTTGTTTGCGCGAGTACACACGGCTTAAAGTTGTTTGAGTTCGAGTTCGAGTGGTGCACGGTTAGGCTCGGTGACTCGCCTCAAACCCTTTCTTCCAACAACTTACTCCCCCACCACGACAGAGAGCCCACCAGCCTCGCTCTCCTTCTTTCGCTTATTCTTCTACTTCTTCTTCCACCACTTCTACAACTCTTCCTGCACCTCTTGCTCCTCTTGCTCCTTTTGCTTCGTTCCTGCTTATTCTTTCCTCCCCTCCGCGCCTCTCCCGCCGCCCGCCTCGTCCACTCTTCTTCTCTGCCCTTTCTCTCCCTTGATCAGACCCTTTAAGTTCTCTCGCGATTCGCCCCTTCCTCGCCCCCTCCCCCCCCCCCCCCGGGCTCCGGCTGCTTTGTCTTTGCCAGGCTCGTTTCCACGGAGCAGCTTTCCTAAATCCAAGAAGGTCGTGCCTTCTGGCCGGCGGCTCGTTCTTTTTGAATATCACTCGTGTAATTACAGCGGAATTGTTGCGCTGATCTTATAAGCGGATTCGAGTAATTGCTTTCGCAATCGGGACGCTCGGTCGGGCTCGCCTTTCAACGCCCCGGCGAAGGGAAGTTTGATGCGATCGAAAAAGTTATTGTGCCCGGCGCGGCGTTCCCTTTTATTCTCGGCTTCAAACCTGACGAGGCTCGATAAGTCGTTCTTTTACCGACGCATTTCAGCTGTACTTACGGCGCGCAACAATGATCAGACGTTAACCTTGAACGGATACTCGCCGCTTCCTCGGGGTGTCCGGTTAACTTGTTGCCAAGAAGAGAAACCACCGGTACGCGCGCCACCATTTGGAGCACGCGTACCCCGCGCACTGCCACTCGACGGTACACATATAACTTGACCCGGTAAAATCCAAACCTTTAATTACGTACTCCGGTGCGTGGAGTGTACTAACCAGCCACGCAATCGTACTGCCGCGCGCAACACACATAGAATGCCGCACGCTCGATTTTCCACGTTTATTGGCACTTACAAACACGAGAGGGGGGAAAAGCTTTCAGAGAGCCCCGCGCGTCCCGTGTGCCCCGGCAGTCTTTAAACATCGGGGTCCCCTCAGGCCGCGCGCTCGCCACCTAACCAAACACAACCGACCGCATTATCAACACGTGCACTCCCAAAAATTTACTCCACCTGGAACTAATTCGAAGCGTTGTCGCGGCGTTAATTATCCCGGCAAATAATCCAGCGTGACGGGGCGCGACAAGCGACGGCAAATACGCCGCCGCGGGAAGAAATTAATTCCGAGAAAGGGAGGGAAAGGAGGAGGGGGTGTGAGCGCGGAGGGCTGCGGCGAATGGGTCAGTTAAATCACTCTTATATAAGAGTGGACCCCGGTGTCAGGGGCCCTTAACGTGCCGCGACAGGCCAGAGGGTGGTGGAGGGGGTGGAGGGGGGAGGTGGCCGAAGAGTAGGGGGCTCGTCGGTGACGCGTGCGATCGCCCGATTTCGCGGGGCCCCGGGTTCGTGCTATAAATCGCGACTCGGCTGGAGATTACGCGGCAAACGTAATTCTTGTTTGTAGTAGATAAGATAGGGTCCTCGATGAGCCACGGGGATCGCGAACGGGGGAGGTGGGAAGGCAGGGCGAGGGTCGGAGGAAGGTGAGGCGGCAGGAGCTTACACCTCTATCGGCGCTGCTTATCTCAGGAAGTTGTCAAGCAGGACGTCGGGGCAGCCCGTTTAAGGCCGAGGGCCTGTTTAACGTGCAAACTTCTTCTCGGAAACGTGAAAAGTCTCGCGCCCTCGCGCCGCGCTGGAAATGTTCAAAAAGCGCCGCCGCCCCGGAGCCGGCGATAACGCGCACGATAGAATTGCGTTAGGTGGCAGGTAACGGCGGCCGGCGTCGCCCCGCGACCGATGCTACGTGACTCAACAGGTTCCTATTGTCGCGGGAGCGTCGCGGTTATCGGCGGCCCGACGACCTCTCGCCGCTGACGATCATCGTTACTCTTTTGATCGATCGGACGTCGCCGTTCCCCGCTACCTTGGATTTCCGCGCTGTCGCTCCGTTCGGCGCCCCTGGATATCGTTGTCGATAAATATTGACAAACACCGATAGCCCGTGACGCGGGTAAGTGGAATTTAAGTGGAAGCGCTAGTGCGCAAGATAAAATACGTGTCCGGCGTAATGTATTAGTCACAGCTATCTGCGAGCATCCCACTCACTCTATGACTTCTATTATCTGATAGTTTTCCGATTTCTCGCAGTCAAGTCCGTCGTAACTTGTCACGACGCTCTTCGATCGCATCTCCCCTCTCCGAAATCGGAGCCCATCGCTTCGTTCAGCCTGCGCGATTCAAATCACAGCGTCCACGGTTATCAGTGACGAATCCTACGTGACCGCTCTACTCGTTGCACGCTCAATTACAACACGTTAATTTGTAATTTATTTGTCCATTCTGCCACGCCACTCTGTATCCGTAAAAGGTGCAGCGGGACGTCAGCGACGGTAGAAAGGAGATCGTTGAAAAGGCAGGCCGACGAGTTCCTTTTTTTTCCCCCCCGGTGCTCTCACCCCCCCCCCCCCTCGGACCCCTGCCGGCGACCGTCCTTCACCCCTCGAGCCCAGGGTAATTCCCATTCCACGCCCCATCCCCCCAAGGGGTTAGTTTTCACGCGGGTTAGGCGAGTAATATGAGCTGCCACTCAAGGGCCGTTCTGTATTACCGGTCGAGTAATTATGGCAAAGCCTTCCACGCACGGGCACTGCCGGCGCCGTCGAAACAACGGGGCTACATTGTAACGTTATGAGTTTAAATTGTTGCTAAAACAAGCAACCGACGGCGGCAGGGAGGAAGAGAAGGACGAGAAATCGTTCAGGCGTTTCTGTCACGGCCGAGTAATTAAGCCCCAGGGCGTTGTTCCCCCCGAAGAGAATCGGAAACACTTTTCGTTTTGAACATCGATGCACCGAGGGATTCCTCGCTGGGAAGAGTTCCTCCACGTGCGGTAAGTCTGGTCCAAGTTCTGCTCCAACTTCCGCATTATATAACTCCGATTAGGTAAACAGAGGCCGGTTGTGTTGATTCGGATCGAGATTGATCGGCCAGGCATGGCTGCAAACGTGAACGCCACGTTCAAAGACTGTTCGATGAGGAACACTTGAGATATTTCGAGGATTCTTTCGCTTGGTCGATGGGAGTGCGTTTGACAGTCTTAATACACTTCTATTTAGTGGATGAGGGTGTAGCTGACAGCCTGGATTGTTCGTTATTGTATCATCGACGAAACTGAGGGCACTCGAACTCGCGAAGTCTACCAGATCCATTATACGTATCTCGAACCATACGCGACGTCCGTTCAACTTAACGCTGCATCGCGGATGTATCTTGCGTTTGATCTCCATTACCTACCCTGGCACTTATCCAATTAAAATAGACTACTTGCTCTATAGGTACTAAGCTATTCACATCGACATTCTGTATTCCCAGCGGCAGCTCCCGATTCGTACCTATGAAAACTACCGAGCCGCAAACAGGAATTCTAAATTCCACAACAAAAAAATCGCCGCTGTCGGTATTAAAATTCCACGCGACTCTAATTTAGCGAGCGGCTAGCTCCGCGTCACAGTCGTTAAGGGCTGCAGGCGCTACAGGTACGGCTAACCGTTTAAATTTTATATCCCCGTCGGTATTTGTATTAATTACTGGCCGTATTAGCCTAATTAGGCTCATTAGGCGCAACGTACATATTTGGAATGCGCGAATACGAAGCCCAAAGGATCGGAGCATGTTTGCGCGCGTACCGATCCCTGCTATCTAGAATTTAAATCCCGAATCAGAGACTGTAACCGGAGGGAAACGTTGAAAAAACGCGTTACGCGTTGATTACAATAATAATAAGAATAATTACACCGGACGAGAAACTAATCCTAGAACTTCTCTAGAGCTCACGTCCCCGTCCAGTTCCCGTGGATGATCGGCGAGATCGAGGCAACCTTCGCGGCCGGTGGACAAAAATCCCTCGAGCCGCGGCGAGTATCGACACGCAGGGAAGTCGCGAGGCGCGACGGTTACAGCAGGCCGCGTCATTCATCGTGGCTTTTCCGGCTGTTTATCGCGATAGTCTGGCGTACGGGAAGCGGCACAATGGCAGACACGTTGGAACAAAGAGCCGCTCGTGCAGGTATCGCGAGCGTCGCTCGGTATCGCCCTCGTAACGTCGTTCGTGCCGCAAGGGTGGAGTGATAAAGAGACGACGGGGGCGACGCGACGTGTCGCGTAAGCGAGAGGGCGAAGCCCACGGAGCGACGGCTCCAGAGGGGGGGTGAGACGCGTACGAGCACCGTACTCGCGGGCTTCTATAGTTCGATAGGTCCTCGAAAAAGGAAAATGAAACGCGCATTTCCCCGGCGATAATCCCGTCGCGACGCCAATCACGCGCCTGCCTCTGGCGCTCGCACCCTGACGGCCTTTTCATCGGGCAAATTAAAGGATTTCGAGACCGGGGATTGCTACTGTGCTCGAGGAACATTGCGTTTGCTCGCTCTGTATAATTAGATGCCTGTGCACGGTTGTCTTGGTACGCTGGATCGATTTAACACGCTCGGGACGGCGTGACCCAACGGCGGGTCAGTGCAAGCAAAATGCTCAGTGGCAGAACAAACCTGACGCAATGTGAAACGGGCAGTTTTCAGTTTTATTCTGTTAAAGGGTTACACGCGTTTAGCCCCCGCGGAAATGAATGGTTTTAGGAACTTTTTTTTAGGGGTTTTAGTGAAAAATATGTAACGAAATGCTTACTACACTTGATTTGTTAGGCTATAAAGAGCACGGAGAAATTTATTAACAATAATTTTTGTATTAAAGTAGGTAGGTAGTTTGGACACGGGGATAGGGTAAACTGTACTAATGCTGGCACTGCACTAATCATTGGCAGTCCTGATTAAAAAGTGAAATATTAAAAAGCACAGGTTTAGAAAGTACTTTTTTACAATTTCTTATTTTTCTTTCACAACAACACTGCAAAGTCTAGTAGTTGAACTACACATTTTACATCTGGCAACATCACAATGTGGGACAAAGGGCTGAGTGTTAGGTGTTTTCTAAAAATTTTGATAAGGGGTAGGTAACTATATTTTGTTGCTTTATAACTAAATAATGGATTGAAATGCAGATTTACTAAGTGTTGTAGGTATTTAATAATGAATGAAATAGTCTGTTTAAACACTTTAAACATTGTTTTTAACTACATATGTTTTCCTATACAATCTCAAATTTTAGGGTGCCAATGATTGTACTTTTATGTCTCTTTTTGTTTTTCATTGAATATTTTTAAAATAAAAGACTTAACAGGTACTCGAGATATTTTATAAACATTTATAATAACTGAAAATTGAGACCATACAAAAGCTGCAGAAAAAAATATAGACATTCCAATTGGGATTTCGGCTTAGGGTGCCAATCATTCTACAGTTTACCCTACATTGGACAGTTTTAAAATTGCATACATAGTGTCATGATTATTGCAATTTTTTGTAGTTTGTGCCTATACTCGCACCAAATCAACTGATATTCAATATGGTGTGTTGCATCCAAGAATGACAAAGTAAGTCACACTTTTCAGTTCTTGTATGTTACTGTATAATATTTTCATCTACTTGTTGTTGTGATTCGGATACTTCATTATGGAAGAATTTTATTGTAACTTTTTTGAGGCATTGCTGAATGTGTTTAGAATAAAGTAATGCTATGCAAAAATCAAGGTATCCTTATTGAGGAAAGGCACGAATCATTTTGTTTTGATTTGATATGAGGGGTTACATTGCCGCTTGACGTTTTTAGCTGTCAAATCTATAATTTTGCGAATTTTACTATAAACCAAGCGGCATTTTATTCAGAAAGGATAATACTTTTGGAAAATGCAATAAAAAAAATCGATTTTTCGACTGCCTCGCCCCCTTAATAGCCCAACAGGCCCCAACTGCTGTAAGCAAATCTTGTAAAGTTTTTAAACTTCATTATTTCTTATCTATTTGTCATTTTAAATAAATTATATATTCATTATTATTTATTTCCATCTGTCCAAACTATCCCCGTGCTATGTCCAATGTAACCCCACCAATGGGGATACTTTGGGCAATATGCATCTCTGAACTTTTTTCATCTCAAAATAATACTAGGGAATGTGAGGCCCGTTTATCAGGTTCAAAAGAAAAGCGCACATTCTGAGCTATCGAATGGTGTACCATTTATAGCCGTAAGGCATCTTACCGGCCCGCTAAAGACTATTAACCCTCTAGGGACGGGGATGTTTTAAACTTAACGTAAATTTTTTTGAGCGTTAAAATAGTCTATTTTATACTTCGGATTTGGAAAGTACTCGTTAATTTTTTTTTTTAATTTTTTTTTTAAATTTATTTATAACAAAAAAAAGTTTAATTTCGAGTTCTGATGGTACAACAGTTTCTTCACTGCCTACTAAAGGTCACTATACCTATCAAATCTCGATCTTATTGATGGAACGTAAATAAAAATGTGTTAATCTGAATGGGACTCTGGAGTCCCACTCGTCCCTAGAGGGTTAATAAAAAATTGTCCAAACTATCCCTGGTCTCCCCTACGCTGTATAGTTGTCCAACATTAGGCTACGATTTGATAATTATTATTGCGACAATAATGAGTAAAATCGTTTCGTGTGAATCTATAAATGTAACAAGCGTCGGCGTTTGATAAAATGTTCGGTTCAGTGCTGTCAGTGTCAGTGGCCTCTTTGTTCCAGCGTGAGTAACTGACACGGACAGGTGTGAACTGCTCGACTCAAAAACAGGGAAATGATATTTTTTACCACTGACAGAATGTTCACTGTAATCGTCACAGCGAATTGGCGTTTAAACTGCACTAAATAGAAATCTGAGGCATTGCACTTTATCGTCAGAGCGTTGCGATATTCAGAACTGAGTTTCTCAATAGGTGACAGTATCGCTAAACGCGACCGCGGCGAGATCAGGATTCTGAGAGCACCTGGAGAAAATATAGAAAGTAACGCAACGCGGCCGGCGCGATAACACTAAAAACGTCTCTTACCGTGTATCTGGTCGCAGTATCTTTAATCGTGTAGATCGGTAGAACGGGGGAACGGGCGAGCGTGGGCGATTTACAATCGCCGGGCGAGCGAGATCGCCGGCCAAAACCGAAATTTATTGGCCGCGGCGCATTCGTTCCGTTAGTCGATTAGGCTTTGCGCCTCAGAATCGGCCCCGATAAATAATAATTTGCCATCGCGGCGACGTGGAATCGCGTGTTTACGAACCGCGATACGAAATAATCGTGGAGCACCGTTCGCTCGGCCGTCGGAATATGAATTCTGCGAACAGATAGCCTGCGTGCATACCATTTGCAAAAATTTGCTAAAAATAGCGTCCCCCTGGGCTGATAACTCGCGGCACTAATGTTCAACGTTCTTTGTATTCGTAACGCTCTTGTTCCTGTTATTTCCCAATAAATTTGCAAGATCAACGCAATTATTCGCATAACACTAAACATTCTACGTACGCGTGTAGTGTTAAAATAATCTGGCACAAAAATTCCGTTGGTAATTAGAATTGAATCGCTCGTGGCAAATTCTAGGAAAAGAATATAGGGTAATTCCGGGAGACGCGGCCGGGCTGGAGAGTTGGTCGAGTTGCTATATTCAGACTCTACATCTGTGTATATGTAAAAATGTGTTAAGCTTCAGAACAATTAATTCTCTAGAAATCAACTGTTTCGAACAAACTCTCCAGCCCGGCCGAGTCTCCCGGAATTACCCTACCGCGATTCGAGACGTCCAGCTAAATCCCTGGAGGCGAAAAATCGGGAATGTACCCAGTGACGAGAAAATACGACGGAACTGGGGCCAATACCAAAGATCGGCCACGTTCGGGTGTGCACGTGTATCTACACTTGGCTCCCCCATCGACCAGCGTGAACTCCGTCTCGATTTTCGATCCACGGTCGGTCGCGGACCTCGTGGTGCACGTAGCAGACTCACGGACACGTGCGCGTGCATATGTATGACGACGATAATAATAATAATAACGGCGTCGGTGCTTGTGCCGCGAGAAAATAATGTGAGAACGATTTCTTCCTGGGCGCATCATTATCTCCCTCTTTTCTGTTCGAGGCGATCGATCTGTCGAGCCGATTCCGAGCCGGACCGGACAACCCTGCAATTACTATCTATTATCTGCTGGCGTGGGTGTAGGTATAATCTCGCGATCGTGTCGAGAGCCACTCTGTTCCATTCCCCGTCCTTGTCCAACGGCCGTGCCCCCTCGACCAGCTCTCCCCCTCTGTCCCCTGCTCGCTCTCGCCGCTGCTCCACTCTCCTTCGAAACACTAACCTCCGTTAACGGAAAGCAGAGCAAATAGAGAGAAGCAGCCGCCAAGCTGGAGAAGGGGGGGGGGCGGCGGGGGGGCGGGCAACGGCCAAGATACCCGTCGATGGAGATGAGGCGAACGAGGAAGGTTACCAGCGAGTGTCGCGCGTCCACGTGGAGGAACCGGTCCTCTCGCGACTCCACTGAAAATCCAGCGATTTTTCCCGACGGTCCCCGGGTCTGCCACGGAACTCGTAGGGGCACCGACGCTGTCCCATTACTCGGTAATCGAATATCCCGAGCCACGACGGGCACTCGAGCAAACGAGTGCCCCGGTACAGCGGGCCCGATCGCGCGAAATGAGTCTCACTCGGCTGATGTTTCGAGAAACTGCGCGCCGCCGAATGTATGGGCTCGTTGCGTCGGAGGCGACGGATGAAAGGGATGTTTGTTAACGAGCGCGGTGCATGTATCGGTGCGCGTATTGTGATTGAAGAATCCCGCGCGGCAGTGTGACAGAGAATTCGATGGCGAAGGGGCTTGGGAAGGTGGGATCTTGTGCGCGGTTAAGCTTCACTGAATCCTTGCACCGCGATCGGTATACGATCTAGCGAATAGATGAAAAATTTTTCAAGGGAGAGTCTGGCTCGGCGCACTTCGCGGCTTAAGCAGATGCGGGATTGAGAAGCAAGTCGGTTCCAAGAAGAGATAATGTTTAGAATAATTGTCGCGGATGATACTAAGCGAGCGGGGAGATTTTCTGGTAACGTTACAGAGTGTTCGTTACACAGACGGCGATTGTAAACAGACACGTAATTATTGAAAGCAGTTGCTCCGTTTTCGAGCTTTCAATTTCTTCCACGAGCGCTCGCTTTATTAGCATATGCAAATACTCCAGAAAAGAGGGCCAAGCTTATTTATGGATTTCGGTACAGACACTTCCCCCTCCCCTGCCCGCCGAGAGATTTACTCCCGTTCGAACTCATTTTTACGAGCATCTGTTACGGTCTGATTTACGTCCGTTTAATGAATTTATAATTTCCAGGAGACCTTCGCCCGGCTTGAATACAAATACGCGAATGTACCTCGATTCAGATCGTTCGCCGGTGAATTGGATAATTCCATGGACAGAGGGGGGGTTAATGATAATTCAGTGTCTACCTGCGGAGGATGTGTCGAGCATTTTCCCGTGAAGAGACAAAGATGGAAGATTCTCGGAGACCCTCGAGGAGTGGCGATTCCTGGAACTAGGCCAAATAACAATCCCTCGTATAGATTTGAGGAAAAAATTCCTCAGCATCCTGGAAATCTTTATGCAGAAATGATTCAGCGTTTCATACACGCTGAATTCCCACAGTTGCGAGCCAGCAATCGCGAGCTCTTCGTCGTCTTCTTCTTCTTCTTCTTCTTCTTCTCTGCTCGCCCCCCCCCCCCTCCCCCGTGTTCCTGGATCCCCCTCCAGCCATTCCACTTTTAAAGACGGGCGCGGGGGCCCGTGGGGATTCCAGATGGTCGTTTTCTATGGATTTACATTATTTACAAACTGGTTTCTCGCGATGTGAAATAAAAATCGTTGTCTCCCACCCCGCCACCTTGGGCACGACAGAAGCGCGTCGAAAAAACCGAGGAAAGGGGGCTGGCTCCCCACGAAAGACGGACGACCCGTGCTGCATTGCGCGACGTATATGTACGTCACGGTGTCTCCGCGGCTCGTAAGTACGTCGACGCTAAGTTGATGCCCGAACGGCAAAAAATTGATCGAAGAACGGGTCGAAAACACGGGGGCCATTGAGTCGATGGTACCTTCAACAATGGAGCTCTGATTTCATTCGCTGCTTTGGATAATTTCGCTGCTCGCTTCGAAACGTCCGGGCGATGTAGTGCCGAGACAAGTTTCTAATTAATTTAATGGTGTATCCATGATTTGCAACGTTACAGTTGTTATACGCGAACCGAAGAGTACTTTAAAAGACCCCAGGTAACCCTTCCCGATAAATCGACCTTCAACAGGTCCAGAGGGAAAGCCATATATCCCCCCACCTTCCCCTCCCCTCCTTCACCATCTCCAACAACTTCTAATAGACGTCAAGGATCTAATTGAAAGCTTGGACTCGGAAGAATAATCGGCACCGGCGACAGATTCGAGCGACTGGCTTTAAACCAGGGCTCCTATTCGGAATACTGATCTCGTGGCTTGCTCTGCCAGCTAGCCGGTTAATGAAACGTCGATTACGTTTAAACTCGCCCGGCCCCCGAGTTAATTAATTTTTCAGACACCGAGGAAATAAACCGCCGAATTGACAAACGACCGACACCTTCTCGCTTTATTTATCCCGGCCGGGTGGCGATAAAACAAGTATAAATTAAGTTACCGTTCGCTTTACACGCGAAACAGGCGTCACCGCTGCCGCGTTACAACATTTTTATACCACTGCCCATATATTATTCCGCCGGCGCAAGCCTAGAAATTTCTATGCGAAAATAACCGGTTTTATCTAAATTGCGTTGTAACGATTAGCGCGGGAGGCTCCCTCTTCGCGAAGTAACTCGCTGTGGCGCACAGAGAGTTCCGTGGATCGGTATCGCGGCAAGTAATTTCGATCTGCGCCGACCGGGCCGCTCGATTGATTCGAAAACAATCGGGGAATAAAGTCCGCGCGAATGTATATACCTGAGGAAACGGCGTCCCTGCGCCGAGGTCGTAAAAGATTTTGCACGATGTTCGCCCGAAGTTTGCTCCCAAGAACCCTCGCGGCACAGCGGCCTGTTCCTCGAGCGACGCGTCGCTCTTAATTAACGCCTTTATGCCGATTAGGCCACTTGTAATAATCACGATACCACTGACACTCCATATTTCACGGTTTTAATGATGCCATAAAAAGCTGGCCCCTCGTAGACACGGAGTCTGAAGCGCGGAGGGGCGAGGGGGGGACAGCGGGCAGTGAGAGGATAGAGAGAGGCGGACGATCGTGCTACGTGTCACCCAATCAACCGGTTGCCCACGGCGTGGCGAATTAATATAATTTATGAAAATGAGCCTCACCGCCCGAAGTCCACTTGATTCTCTCGCATTCGTGCGAGCCTACAATTCCCTGCCTCGCCTCCGTCCCCGATTTTTCGTCGTTCGACTTCTTCCTTTTCTCGCTCCCTGATTCGCGCGAATTAATTTCACCGCTCGGCTTATTAACGTCGATGAATTATTTTCGAGGTCGAGGTTTGCGGGTTGTGGGGGAATAAATGGGATTTACTGGTAGACAATCGAACTGATCTCATGGAAGACGATGGTTAGAAGACGGAACGATGCCGTCGATGGATCACAGTGCGTGACAGGATTTCGTGCAACCTCACGAGGAACGTAGCATTTTTCTTAGCATCGGGCGTTCGATAATGAAAGCGCGAGTAACGAGTTGCGGAGAACTTGTACTTTCAGATTGGCGATCATTCTTCGCGTTGACTCGGAACACGCACACGTAGCCCCGCTTCATATTTATGAGGTTCCGCCATTTAAACGCGCACTTGCACCCGTTCCTGTGCATTACAGATCAGTTGTCTGTTTAACCGCGAACCGGGGTCCCGGGCTCCAGGCATAAATCCCCGCGCAATTTCGCGGGGGAGTGGGGGGGGGGGGGGAAGGGATATCGCGTTCACGCGAACCGTGAACCCGCCCCCGGTGAGACGCCAGGGCTGCAATTAGCACGGCGACCGGAACGAAACGGAACGAATACTAGATCGAACGAGTCCCGGCTACAATTTTCGAATCAGCAATTCAAATTTCGGGCCGCTTTGTCGTGTACCTTTCGATCTTTATCGCCCGGGATTTATTGCCGTTAAAGCGCCACAAATATCGCGGAGAAATACGGCGCCGGTGCTCGCATAAATTCGCGAACAATCCGTTAAACTCGCCGTCAGACGGACGAACTTCGCCACTGTTTGCCGTGCATAGCGGAGTGTAACTAGTTACCGAGGCGAGTTGCCGAAGAAGTCGCCGGAAAATAAATAAGAAGCGCGGTAATTGCGTCGCGCTACCGTCCGCGCCGCGCGTCCGGTATATTTTGCCGATCTCTCGTGCAAGTCGTTGATGCAACTTTCGAGAACGAGTGCAGTGCTCAAGTTCGAACAATGCGGCTCGTTGCGCGCAGCTCCGTAGACGTGCCCGCGTCTCGCGATACGAGCGATCGTTAAATCCTTTCATCGATCCGCAAGGAGGATCCACATTGTATCGGCGGCTGAAATGATCGAGCGAAACAAGAACGAATTTCCGGCTCGATTAAGGGTTTTGCGCCGCTCCTTGGCGATGTCTTGCACGCTTCCAAGGTCGTGGACGACCGCACGCAAGAAACGTCAAGCACGGGCCCTGGTGACAAGGCACCGCCAGCCAGCAATAATTCAGGACGATCGTATCGAGCGAACCGCGCGTTCGATATCAAACGGTTGATTTGAGAAGTAGAACGGCCGTCTTATCCTCTGCATAAATTTCCTTTATCTGCGAGGCATGTTCCGCAGGTAACCTCGTGGTCTCTTTGCAAGTTTACACAGTCGAAACGAAACGATTCTGGAAATCGTGTTAACAATCGTGTATTCAATATTATGCTTGGACTTTTTACAGTATACAGAGGTTAGGCTTAATAAAATTCTCTGTATAAAAATTAGTGAAATAAAGGCGGGATATAAAAAAGAAATAAACATGTATATTTACATCGAGTTCCGGTCAAGTGTAATCGTTCGTTTACTCACCGAAAATGTCACTCGTTCGCGCTGCCTTCCGATCTGAAACAATAAGAAGCAAGAATTTAAATTTTCGACCGTAAAAATTAAATAAAGTGGTATCGGCGCACTGATTCGGTCACTATACAAAGTTTATTTTATTTATTTGAAAATAAAATAAAGTAACACAGCTGTTTTGCAATTAATTATAAACAAATCCGACGTTTCGGTTCTTGATTTGAACCCTCTTCAAGGAAAGTGAGATAAATGTATAAATTGCGTTTGCTGATGAAAAATCTGTCGCAGCGTTCAATCGAGCAACCGACACGATACATTTATCTCACTTTCCTTGAAGAGGGTTCAAATCAAGAACCGAAACGTCGGATTTGTTTATAATTAATTGCAAAACAGCTGTGTTACTTTATTTTATTTTCAAATAAATAAAATAAACTTTGTATAGTGACCGAATCAGTGCGCCGATACCACTTTAATTAAATAAGAAGCAAGGTTACAGATTTGCGTAAACAGAAAAGTATCATAGTCGAGGGAGAATCGGGGTGCTGAAGATAAAATGTCTCTAATCATTTCGTTTGGTGGAACGTGGCTCGAAATTTAATTGGCCGTAAAAAAAGAATCATTACGCAACGTATCGGGCGGCTGGAGGAGCGTCTTGAGCCGGCTTTCCACTCGCCGTTAAACGAGCCGTGCATCGATAGCCGTCGATGAATCTGGAGATGCGCTTTGTGCCTCGCCCGCGAACAGCCGACAGCCACGTTGCACGCTGTACTCGCGTTAATGCAGCTCGCACCATTGTGCAATCTCGGGGCGAAGGAGCTGCTGCACAGCGGCAAGGGCGAAACGTTTGTCCCGCCGTTTCGCGACATTATTAATTGCGTCATTATCCAGCATCCAGCCGCATCCCAAACAAATGCTAATTGGCCAAACGTCCTCCCCTATTAGCACGCTCCTCGTGTACACGGCTGCGGCGCCGACTCCGGCTCGCTCGATTATCGCGCCAAGTCGAATCCCCCATCGATGACGAATGCTTTCTCTAGTCCAGCAGGCCCTCGCGGCCGTAGCGGAACGGTGAAAACTACTTTCCCCCGCGGGTTCGTCGATATTCGATGAAACCGGAGTAACGTAACACATCGCCCGGCTGCTGGGATTTCAATATAAATTTTCGCGTACGCGCCGGGAATAAAAAACCGACGCAGTCACCTCGCGCGGGGTCTTTTGCTCGCATCGATTCTGCCCACGGTGATATTTATTGGCGTTCGGTGTCGCCAAACGACGGGGATTATATGGTGCCTGCGGGCTCTGCACTCGTAAGTGTGGAAAACAATTCTGGGTGAAACGAAGACGAATCGGAGCAGCTTTGGAAAAAAATGGAGGGCCCAAAGGTGCTCGCGAAACGATTATAGAATCGAGATTCGGTGTACAGAGAAATGGAAGTTGCAGCCAATCGCTACAGGATATATTCCCGGAGAACGGTACTTTCGAACTTTTAGCCCCGCGGTGTACGCAAAGCACGCGGGATTTAGGATTTTTATTTGCAACGAAATGTAAATGCGGGTGTCGTTTTATTTGAGGTTGGTTTTATTTCGGTGGCGCCGCGGCCCCCGCGCCTCCCCGCCACGCGTTGAATTAAAAGATAACAGGGAAGCTGTAATGTTTGATCGAAACTAGGTAGTGGGGAATTTCATAAGCGGAAAGTTGCGAGCGCGGAGCAGAGGTGAAAAATAAGCTAACAGCACTTTTCATTCGGGCGTTACATTTTAGTTAATAACTTCCATTCCGACAGCTCTGTATTTCCCGGATTAAAATATTCTTGCTACCATTAATGGCACGTTACACCGGCATTCCCGTTGACGAACTTGCTCGCTGAAAAGGTTCTCGGAATTTTTCGCGTTCCTGGAACAGATCGTTTTATCGACGCCAGTTTAGCTGGATTTAATTAGCCACCGATGGAGCAGCGCGACGTAATTGTGGTCGTCTTCGTGGAATCGCTGACGTCCGTTTAGTGGCTTGTTACGAATTTTAACAATAAGATATCTGTTTTTTAACTGTTTATTAATAGAATAGTGTCCCTTTTTTTGTGTCATGACGTTTAAGTCATTTACAACTGGGATAGGGACTTCGGTACGATTCGGACGATTAATTAAGTTACAACAGTAAACTTGCTTGCTTCAGGTCTGTATCTCGACTGCTCCCCGCCCAAGAAACTCTTCCTTTTTAAGAATCCTGGGTAAAGAGGTTTCACCCTCTACCCTCGAATGGCCAAGATGGAGGAAAAGGCCCAAACATTCTCACGATCTAAATCACATCGCTGACAAAGTCCAGACATTGGCATCGGCGGAAAGACATTACAGCGTAGGCCTTGAAAATCCTCGGGCGTCACGATTTCGGGGACCGCTCTTGTGCCCAAGGGTTACTGCCCAGTCGCTCACCAGATGAGCGCGCCGAACTCGAGGGAGGTCTGTCCTTAGTTGTTTACTAAAATGCCCGGCCAACACTCGGGACTACATCTGGACAGTTTTCACTAAAACTTTCCCTGACCTGGCCATTCGTTACGCACGTAACAGGCGAGAAGAAATGAATCATCGCAATGAGAGCCAGGTGGCAACCGAAATCGTGTCTCTTTTACAACCGCAGAAAAGGGTCCACTGATAAGGCAATACCGTGTTGATAATAACTGGGTAATATGAAGGGTAACGGGAAAAACAAGGAATGCCACAAAACAGCTTTATAGTAAAAATCAAGTTCTAATACTTTAATTTTAATGCATCAGTAAAGAAACAAGGTTTACTAAATTTAACTGTATTTTTACATTAATCAGAAATATACAAGATGTATAGTGCAAGTAGGGAGACATTCCTTGTTTTTAACCAGTACACTGGTTACAAAATCTTTAACATTGCATTATGGGGATATTTCTACTTTATAACCCTTTATGATTCGACAGTTCTGTGGCCCCCGTTGCCACCAACAAAATACGTTATACATTACAGAATCACTAAGAATCGTTATTCCCTGTTTTCCCCTTATCCTTCATATGTACCTACCTAGGGGAAAGGTGTCTAAAACGATCCCCTTAAGGCGTAATTTATATAAAAAATACAAATGCACATTATTTAAATAAAAGTAAACTAGTTTTTGTAAGTTAGTTTATCTACCTCATTATCGACTTAGATCAAACTTAGCTACCTGATCAATTACATTTTGTATTCGCATTTTTGTGAAGGCATACTAAAGGGATCCTTAGGAAAATCATCCCTAGGTTCATTTTATACCTACTAATAACGAATAAGACGAACATTAAAAAGCATTTGATTTATACAAAATAAAAACAGAAATTAAACTCAGTCACAAAATATGCGAACATAATAAATTAAAACAATTTTTCAAAAAATCAAATCTTAGAATATTTTTGGTACATACTCAATGAGTAGAAATACTGAAAATCAACTAACATACATAAGAAAATCAGCTGCACAGATTCAAATTTTTTCGCACACCCCTCTGGGATTCCTGGTTCAATATAACGTCAAATTATTACAATTTGGTAACGAACGATGCATTAAATTATTGTAGAATTGTCATTAAATCCGCGAAAAAAAAACAGCCGTCACACTAAGCCGTTCATGACAAAAATTACGCAAATATTGAAAAAGACCTTAATTTTGATTTCTTCTTGTTTACAAGACACACAGCGCTAATAATTACATGTCACTTCGTGCGACACTTTACTCCGTAAGGGCTGAACTTTCGTACATCGATATTACGAAATAGCACCACGAATAGCCGCAGAACAGCCAGGAATCATTTTACCCCTTTACAACTTCAGTAACGCGGATGTAAAGATCGCGAAAGTGTTTCAACGAAAAATGTTTCTTCCATAAAAGCACTGATACCATCGTTACTATCACATTCCAATTAAATTTTCCGCGATAAACGTCCAACTGGTCCCCTCTCCCCGAGTAAACACTGAAAAGTGTCACATCGGAGGTGCGCACCGCATACGAAGTAGCCGTTTCACGTCCAATTTACTCGCGGGGAACGGGCGCCAGTAAAGTTACTCGCTCGTCCAGGCTCTACGTGAGAAACGGTGCATGCGGCATGCTCGCTCGTAATATTCGCGAGTACATTTTTTAGCATTCGCGGGCGCGTCTTCGCGGGTGGCCCGCGTGACGCCGCGTGCGCGAAACATTATTGCCGGCGCGGCGGGAGGAAGGGTTAAACGGGCAGAATCGATGCACCTAAATTCGCGACGTAACAGCCACTTTTTCTCGCGTAACTTTCGAATAGGATCTTCGGAACGGCTCGCCTGTTTTCTGCATCCCGAGCTTGCTCCCCCGTCACGGCCGCCCATACATTGCGCGCATTCGGCCAGACGCATTTCGCCCATTTATATTTCCGTCTTTCATGTAAGTAGCTTTATTCGAAAAAGCACATTAGACGGCCGCGTATCGTCCTCTTTCACTTTGGACCGGCTCCAAACACGGGAATCATCCGTGCCGCGCGGGACGGAGGCGGGACGGCCGGATATAATGCGGTACAGCGGAAATTTGTGACCTTGGCATTTAGCGAGATTTCTTGCGGACCGCTGAATGTACTCTCCGTTAATCATTTCCATCGATTCGACGATACCCTCCGCCGCGTTTCGACGGCACCGCGCGCACCGCCCAGTGTAATGGATTGGCTATTACACGGTGTATATTGAAGATGCATTACCAATTCGAACGAAACATTAGCCGTACGCCGAACAGAAGTTTCGAAACGTTCGTTTGTACAATGCTGTTCGCGTCGTTGGGTTCCGAAGAGCCGTTGTCTTGCTTTTGATGAAGATCAGATTGAGATGCAGTTAGACTTCATTATTATTCGAATAATTATATACGCAGCAGTTATCAGGATTTATCCCCTTTTATATCTCGTCGAGCAGCAGAAGAAGAGCGTGAAAACGATCGAACGTGAGCGTTCAATGATCACGAACGGGCCTTAAATCAGTCCGCGGTTCGTGTCCACTGGTCGCGATTAATTTATAACCGTAGACGAATGTAAATTCATTATGACCATAAAGTATAGCTAATTGGAAGCGTAAATCTTGAGTGGCCGGACGGGCCCGCAATTACGATCAAAAAGAGGCGAGCGGCCATCAGGGAACTATCAAAAGGTACTGTACCGCGTGTGGCATTTACGAGGGCTTTTCGAAAAATCCGGACCGCGGCTCCCGCTGCGCGGTCTCGCCGCAGAAAACGTACGGTTATTCCCGTCCGTTTAATGTTAAAGGGACATTAATGTACAATTTACATTCGGCCAATTAAAGGCCAATTAGATACGAGGCGTTTCATTTTGCCAAGGGGAGACAGCATAAAATGGCGCGCGTGTACGCCCTTCTGGGACACCGTCACCAGCCCCGTCAACCCGGTGGACGCCTTTGATGTCGAACTTTCGAAAAAAAATTATCCCCCTCCCCCCTTCCCCCCCTCGCTCTGCCCGACTTGTTACTATGTAAATATTTCCTTTTTTCCCTCTGTCGCCGTTGAACGTCGCGGCCCTTCCTTCGTTTGGCCGCGCTCGAATATTTATTCGTGCGGATTTCACATATCACGGGACGGCAGGAAAAACGAAAGATTGAAAATAGGAGAGGCACGGAAGGGGAAATAATTAGATTGTAGCAATACGGCCGAGTCCCGCTGTAAAACTGTGCCGCGAAAAATAACGACGAATCCGAATTGCAAATTCGCCCGCGAGCGCGGCACTTCGCGCGATACGCCCAGTTACGTTATTACGTCGCGGACGTGTAACCGCGGATTCGTTGATTCGTGGCGGCAGCCTCGCGTCTGGCGAGGAATTATTATTTGTTTAATGCACGAGCACCGCGAAGGATAGTTCTGCCGTGCAGTTAAGCAATATTTCCATTAGTCCCGTTTAGTAGACACAAATCTGGATCGAAACTCGTTTAATTTCCAACCACCTTCGCGAGCATCGCGAAATCTTGGCCAGCTACAGAGTCCCGGGCGACATAAATGCCCCCTTAAAACTAAAGTCGCGATGTATACTGCTCAAAGTGATTGCTACACGGTTCTGTTCAAATGACTATTCCCTTTGTTACGAGTGAGTGTTCGCGCCGTCGGAGAGCCTTTCAATATTAATTGCGTTTAAATAACCATGGAGAATACATTGGAAACAATTTCAATCTGAGAATGCTGAACGCCTCGAATCCGCGCAACTGACTTGAAAGACTAATGGCGTAATATTCCTCGCTGAAAGATACGAATACTGCTTCCTTTTGGTTGGCGTAGAGTGCCTTTAAGTGTTGAGGAAAGGAATGCATAGTATTACCATAATAAGATGAAAGAGACACAGAATAATAAATTCGTGAATCTACAAACTGGCAAGTAGCCTAAGCCTCAGCCGCAACTATTTTTCTTGTATTCAATGGGCTCCTTCGACGGAGTATTGATTCTAAAGCAATCCAATACCCAACTTGTAACGCGGTATTAAATTCACAATTCCCCTTACCGCTTACATCTGCGTGTCCATTACTTCGGGAAAACTTCTCCATGCATCACCGGGCGAGTAGAATATTCCCGGCGCCGAACAGACACGCCGGCATTCCCCCCCCCCCCCCCCCCTCCGCGAAATCCTTGATAGTCGCCTACTTCCACAGAATCCGCCATGCAGATTCCCCGCCAATTATTTTCAGCAAACGCACGCGCGCGCGCGCCTGCGTGCCCCACTCGTTAGGAGGACGCTTTCTAACGCACAATCGGCCCGCGTAAACCGCCGCGCGGCGCTTTCTAACGGAAAATCAATTTCCATAAATCGCGAGCCACGGTGTCCAGGGCCGCGGTGGAAATTAATCCGCGGGAATAAAGGCGCGGGAGGGGGGCCCCCCGGCCGCTTTCCAACGGTAAATTAATTCGCCCGGGGTAAAAGTTACGCGGCGGCCGCCGTGGGAATGTAAATAAGAAGAGTGACCGTAAGATGGACGCTTTTATTCATGCCGGGGACTGTTTAAGCGGCTAACTGTACAAATGAGAGAAACAGGACGCGGGACGCCGCGGATAAGCGGTGGGAATAGGGAGGGCGAAACCGTGGGGTGGGGAGAGGGGGAAAGGCGTCCCCCAACGCCGGCGCACCGTGGAAACCTGTCCCTAATTGATAGGAAATTCCTGCAGAGCGCGAGTACCTGCCAGATTTTTCAACCGCCCGTAACAGGTTGGAACTGGATACTTCGCGACGATTTGTAATCCGCGCGCCTCGGCCCGCAACCTTGTGTGTCCCCGTCGGCGCGGCTATGACTGGACCGCAGACGATTCCTGACGGTTCTTACCCGCGGTACGCGGCGACGATAAATCCCGGCGACGCGTCGCGACGACTGACTTTCCCCCGTGTGGAAACGCTGCCGATCGTAGCGGCGCTGCTTCGCCGGCAACGCGTGAAACGGGCGATCCTGCTTTTTCCACACGCAACAATTATTGCCCCGATCACCGTGCAAACCGTGCGTGGTTGCCTTCTCGCGGGCAAAACACGAGGATCGTTTCGAACAGCGCTGCGATCGTGCGACAGAAAAAGTCGAGGCTGTCGATGGTGTAGCAATGCGTGTAAACGAGTTTTAAAAAAAACCTACGTGATTTTTTAGCAGGGGTAGGTAGCCGCGATCTCTTAAAGTGGGGCGATAAAAATTGTATTACGGTACTTCAAGCGCCCCTGAAGGCAGGTTTACCTTTCCGTGCACATGTCTCCAACTTGCTAAATACGATCTACATAGCGATCTCCAAGTTTAGCCGCAGCCGACTCACGCGAACGAGAAAATCGTAACGGTACCGGTCCCCGTGCGTTTCGGTAACCCGGTAACGAATCGCCAGGTGACTATCGCCCCGACTCTCTTCTTGTCCCGTTACGTCCGATTCCGTTGACAGATAATTTTTCGGCACCGCGAAAAGGTGGATCGGGCAGATCCATCGCCGGGGTAAGACAGCGGCCAGGTCGTGGCGAGCATGCATGTCCCGGCCGTTGGACAGTCGCGGAGCCTACCGGGAACAGCCATAAATTTATCGGGAACGCGTCCACGCGATATCGGTTAATTCGTGGCGGAACGGCGCGGCGCCATGCTTACGTAGGTGCGTGGCGCAATTAACGACACCGAGGCCCGGTATAATGAAGACCGGTCGAGTACTGTCCAGGAACAGCTGCGAACGAAGGTGAACAGTAGGTTGCCGTGTCGGGCCGAGAGAGAGGAGAGAGACCAGTTCATTAGCGACACTCCCAGCCTGCCACAGAGACATCTGTTTTATTTATTCGCTTATTTTTCACCGCCACCGTCCCCCGACGCCTTCCACTTTCCAGCCGGTAGCGCAACGTTCCACGCATTCGATCATCCCGCGGCCGTCGTTGCCGAGGTGCGTTTACGATAATCGTGAAACGCGATCGAGATGCCGGGCCGATCGCTCAAGATCCTTAGGTGGCTCTGTCCAATCAACGCAGGCTAGATGCACGTAAAAGAATTGAAAAACGTCGCGACGTGTCGGAGAATAGGATAGCAAAGCGAATAGACGGACTGAGCGCTATAACCAATTCAACGAAGCTGATTGAAAAACCGCTACAGCGACACCCGCTGCGAAATCAACGACAAGGGAGACGAGAGAAAAATGGGGGGGGGGGGGGCAAGAGGACAACGGTCCAAAGGAAACACGGAGAGAACGAGTCGACGAGAGAAAAAGGAAGGCAGGGAAAGGGCGAGAAGAGAGAGTGGCAGAGAGTGGGCCACGAGTTGCCTCGCGGAAAACAAATTTCCGAGGCGGCGGTCCTTTCCCAGCGGATGGCCACCGCAAAACCGCCAATTTTCCCGATCGCCGTCCGTGCGAGCGGGCGCGACGCGAGCCGACGGGGAGGGATGGGCGCAGCAGAGGGCGGGAGGCCGGCCGACGAGCGACAACAGGTTGAATTAATTGACAAAGATAGCATTTTCCGCGTCGACGTGCCCACCTAAACGCAAATATTCGATTGCGCCCGGCTGGTTCTAGGGTCACACAAGGCTTGGCGACAGGGACAGAGAGGTGGAGCATGGCGGATCAGGGCAGCGCGGAGAGATAGAGGCGCGATCCCGTTTCGGGGGTGTGGATAGGGGGATAAGGGGGTGACAGAGGGTGGGGGGGGAGGGCTAGGTGAACACGGGTGGGTGGGTGGATGGGTACGGGAGTGGGCCCGCGGTTCGGTTGATCGAACACATTTTAATCAATTCCATTAGTCCGGCCTGTAACCGTCCACACGGATATTTGACGGCGCCCTGGTGATGGTAGCACCGAGTGCGCTGGGCTGTTTGGGCGCGCGCGCTCGCGTCTCCAGCCGGCTGGGGGTGTGCGTGGGTGTGCGCTGGCAGCTGGTGGAGACCGATAGGTAGCCGAACGGTCCCGGCCGGTATACGAACGGCGAGGGCGTCGCGTCGGTCGTTGGTTCGCCAGCGACGTCATCGTTTCGGTTTACACGCGCCAATCATCGGCCGACTAATTGGTCGGTACTCCGCGACCGATTCCGCGCTCCATCGATTCCGTGCGCCCGCACCGCCGCCGCCACCGCACACACACACACCCTTGCCCAAATCACGCCAGTTTTCCCTGAGAATATATCGCGATTAATGGCGTTACCGCGTGTCCCCGTATTCGGACAGCCCCCTCCTCGGCCTCTTCTCACCCTTCCAACCGGACACCCACCTCTTTCTTCGCAGCCGCTCCACGGCTGCCCTCTTGATCCCTTCGTCGTTCTGCCTCCACTCTGACTGCCCGCGAAATCTAGCGAGTACGCATCGCGGCGCAAAACTCTGCCGTAGAATTTGACGCCTGCCCGAATAGCCGGGTCCGTGCAGCTCGTAGAATGGACGCGTTACCGCGTGTGTGGCCTAATCATCGCGATCTCTCGGCGCGGAGCACGGACCTGAATACCACCTAAATTAGATACACGACGGAATACCGGCCGCAACTGGAGCCTTCATTAGGCACTTGTTTGTTAAATGCTAGTAAACCAATACGCCGTTAATGAGACGATACACGGCCATGGATACGTGGAGGGGGAAGGAGCTGCGGTTCGCGGCAGAGCATTTCTCGGAGGGACCAGTGTTACTTAGGTTTTACAAAATGATACAGAAATGAAGAAAAAGGAAACTATCGAACAGCAACTGCCGGGGATGAATATACGTTCACGGAAGAGTTAAGGAAGGAATTAATTTAAAGGTTGAATTAACTTCGATTGACGCGAGGGGAGAAGGAAGTGGAATTAAGTCTATTACCAACGGGCGAGAGCAGTATCGAAGGTAAACGCCAACAAAGCCGATGGAGCGTAAAAAATTTTCATACGTCGATTCGGCCAGCGAGCACGCTCGATCTTATCGAAGCGCGATAGCTCTAAAAACGTAAATTGGATCTATTCAAAATTTCATTTTTCCGGCCGGCCGTAAAAACAGGAATAAATTGAACTACTAAAAGTATTCATATCTTACCGTTCCACTTTTACAAGTCCATGTAACCTTATTACGCGGATTCCGCGAGGGGTTCGGGGGGGTGGAACGGCGAGGCTGGGCGAGGGAGGGCGGCAAATACGTATCATCGCGCGATCCACGAGAGAATACGTACTGGTCGAGCACGATGGCCAGATATTTCCGGAATTTACGTTCGATTATTGCCACAATTGGAACCACCTGCCGCCGATAAAGCCCCGCTCGGATTAAGCGTGTCTAATACGCGGCTACAAAGTGCATGAAATTTTGATTGACGTAAGCAGTGGTTTTCAGCGCACCCAATTATTCCCGGGGAAATGGACGAGGAGTATTGACGGGTCGATCGTAAATTTCCGCCATTACTTTCATCGGCATGCGATCATTGATCCCGTTTTCACTCCCCTAATTTCGAATACGAAATTAGATAGACAACAAATATCCCTGTCAAGGATACCCGTCAGCGAACAATCCACGAGGAATGAAGTAACAGTAACTGCTCTACTTCGCCATTTATAAAATAAAGTCGGTCCAATTGTTTGAAGATATTTAATTGAACTGTCTCTGTTACAAACAAAATCCATCTCGGGACCATTGATTTTCTTGCTGGTAGAACCGACTGTAATAGTGTAATTCACGATATTTGCCACGGTAAGTTTTAATTAAGCGATATTTAACCGGGCCCCGTGCTTGGAAATTCGTCGGCGATATAATATCGGTACGGAGTTGCTATTTACAATTAACCGAGCAATCACGACGATTCATTTATCGGCGACCAGGCCAAAGGTAGACCCGGCGAAACAGTCGGGGTTAACCTTTTAGGCTAATATGACATATAGGGATGCGAACCGCACTGCTTTACCGCAACGGCGGTTCCGCATACACGCGTGTGCTTTGTGCGGCATGATGGAAACTTTACGTTACACGTTCGTTACACACTATCCATTGATGCCCGGGCAAACTAAATGAACTGACGGTTCGTCGGCGAACGTTGAACCCTGGCTTGATCGTAATAGGAAGCATTAGAGATTTATTCGCGGCGCGGCGATCCACGGAAATTGGAAAACCGCTCTTCTCCTCCCAACAACAGGGAAATTCTCGGCTGGGATCGTTTTCAAACGACACGGTGTCAACTGACGTCAACCAGGTATAAGAATAAGTCTAGAGCGTTCTACTAATGTACTATACTTCTCGGTGAGTATTTCTGCTTCGACTATTATAAACTTCCTATGTATATTGCAATAATATCCGGATCTCCCTTATTTAGAAAATATTCACTTTATCTATTCATTAAATGATTCGCCGCTGTATGCATTCATCGGAATGAATTTAGTGTGTTCCTATCCCAGTTTAGTCGAGTTTGCTTATGAAAGGCAACGGCAGCGTACACGGCGAATATTAAATTCAAGCGGAGTCGAGGCAAACTGGTCGAGCGTTTAATAAAAAGATGTTAATTCCGAGTAATGCGGCTAATTAGAATTTTATTGGCAGCTCTTGCAATCTACCTGCACGGTTCTCAAGGCTCGGTTAAAGGAACCCAGGTTCGATGGAAAGTTTCGGTGTGTACCACTGTTTGCAGTTTTATACAGAGCATCAAAATGAGAGCGAAGTGAACGACAGTAATAGAAGATCAGTTTTATGGCATGTTCAGGCATTTCCATATTAAATCACGGCCGCGCGGCGACGCGAGCGCGGTTATAAAGCCACAAAGGCGGCTCATAAAATATAAAAAACACGAAATTGCACCGGTGTAATTCATGTCCCCGTGTTTCTGAATCGCGGGCCGAACGAAAGGTTACAAAACCGTCCGAGTAATCTGATTAGACACAATACAAAGATTTACATACACGCCTGCGGTCTCTTTGATCGAGGTAGTTGACAAAAAAAAAAATCATTAACGTTCCACAGTGCCGTTGCGGCTTTCAATCTCTCAGCTCGAAACACGTAATTCGCGTTCTTTCATCCCCCTTTAATAAATCTCCGTTACGCTATACCACGAAACATGTTTATGTCGTGATACTTTTAAAATGGAGCAAAAGCTTTCGTTTCTCACACAGTGAAATTGAACTTTGACTATCTTTGGTTTATCACTCGAATGTGGGATGCAGCGTTCACTTCATTTAAACATTCTCATAAATAACTTAACAGCGAAAGGTGTTAAACTCGCGCGGAATATAAATACCGCGGACAAACTATTTTTTGTGATTTATCGAATGGATAAAACGTGCCCGTCTTACCCTTCCTGGCAAACATTCGATCGCCGAAGTAAACACGCGTGCACACCGTGTTGTTTCCAAAGTGAAACAAATATTTCGCTACGACTAAATCAATAGAAATCGGATCGGGTTTTTTAATATACCTCGGGTCACACTTATTCGACACTTGCATTGTAAACATGCACACGTGGAAAGCCATTATTTGATGTGGTGGAATGTTCCCACCGGAAACAGTCGAATTACTATTGAATTTAAATATCCCCTCGGATCGAGTCGTTTATTAGAATCTTTATAACTGAAAAAGCGTAACCAGACTCTCCTCCCCCGTCATTCAATTAAGTAAATAGTAAAAGTTCCCAAACATTAACCATACCATTACAAAAACAGTAGAAGATCCCGGTACCCCCTATCACGGCACATTGTATCACCCGCCATCGGTCCAACAACTTCCCGCGTTTATTCGAAACAATCGCGGCGAGCGACCACGGCTGGCGCACGAATAATTGAAAATATCAGGTACGACGTTGCGAAGGGCGCGCTCGGTCGGCCAGCGATCGGATCGAGGCCTAATTTATATGTTAATTCCGCGAACAAACGATTCCCGGAATGGCTTCAGGTGATACGGGATCGGACTCGATCTCGTTCGTCTCTCGTCAGCCCTTCGTTATCGATCTCGGCGAGAGAACTTCCGTACGCGGAGCTGATGAGATACAGGTGCCGCGCGAGCTGGCCCGCCGGCACATGGGAAATTCTGGTAATCCGGTGATCATTACTTGTAGGACACCACTCAGACATGCATGGAACACGGCTCTGTCGAGAGGGGAAAGAAGAAAAAAAAATTGATGAGCCACGCCATGGCGCCCGGCTAATGCGGCCGCGTCTCTATCGATTTTTCGGCGCGCCCTCGAGGATCGGTTATTCGAAAAAAATACATCCTACTTTTTGTTTTTTTTTTTTTCCGCTTTCAGTCACGGGTGCCAGCGCCAGAAAGGAGCGGGCCCGGCACTTCTATGTCGCCCGCAGCTCGCTTCGAGTTTTGCTACACTGGAAACAAATTTTCCCGATGTTGTTTTATAACGGGCGGATTTCGCGCCCGCGTTTGTTCGCGCGCTCGTATTCGGCTTTGGGCGTGGATATTTTCCCCTTTTCCACTATTTTTTCCCACCGCTCCCCCCCCCCCCCCATTTCTCGTTGTTTTACCGGCTACTAAAAATCCGATCTTGACGCGGCCGACTCAAAAAGCCCGCGCGACACTTGGGGCAGGGCAACCGAAAATGAGAATAATGGGAACGGAGATCCACGGCTCTCTGCGGCACGTCGGATTATGTGTATACGTATATGTACATATTGCGCAGCAGCGTATTAGCCGTGATGCGATCGTTGGGCTTTTAAACAGCTTTCGCGGCAAGGAAATCCCTAATTTCGTCGTCCAGGGTGATTAACCGTACAAAGGATGAATACGTTAATGCCGGTCGAATGTGGGACAGCAATGGTAATAATTCGGGAATTCGAATTCCGGCCCCGGATAGGATTATAAATTTAAATCACGGCTCATATAGTAATTAATTTCGAATTACACTCCCCCCCCCCCCTGTGCGTGGGGTAAGCGCGTCGACTAAATTAATTTGTAATTAGCAATTACACCCGTGTCCCCCATTAACGAACGAATTAATCATTAATCACGCGTAATTTAGCAAATAAAATCGTTAAACCGGCCGCGTCTATTAGGCCGCTCGTTAAGCTCGTCGCGGCGAGACGTGCCCGCAACGAATTATTCTTAATTCTGCCCGGTAACGCGGGGCTGGTTAGCGTACCGCCGATTCCGGCACGTACGATCCATTCCTCATGGATCAGCCACTGCTTCAGAAGGGCCTATTACCGGGCCGACTGTAGCAAGATCGTGGATCACCGATCGGAACGATATTCGGGGGTTGTGCAGTCGCTCTCTGACGGATCGTAACATGTGACACGGAAATGAGTTATTACCATTAATTGTGTTTCCCGTTGCTACGTGACTTGGCGAGAGGTTCGTTACGAACGGTCCTTCTTCTAGGGAGCGATCGATCGAGATGAACGCGCCACAATGTTGGCGAGGGTAGACGATTTGATCCGTTGAAAAAAAAAAGTAGCTCGCTTAAACCTCTAGTGCATAGATTTTTAATTCAGTTGGAAAAATTAGACTACTCTCATTTGGGGATGAACAGACCGAATCCGATGTCAGTTTTCAATCTGGAGCAAGTAATAATAATAATAATTTTTGCAGCGTGTGTAGCTCAAAAATGCACTTCAAACTAGATTTCTGTCTAATTGAAGACTCAGATTGACATGTTTCTTAGACCAATATGTGCGCTGTGGCACTATTTTTGGGCTGGCAAATGAAAATTCCCAACCCCTGGATTAAACAGGTGCCCGCCTTTTTCTGCATTTTTCAAAAGTCTGAATAAAATGCCGCTTGGTTTATAGTAAAATTCGCAAGATTATAGATTTGACAGCTAAAAACGTCAGAAATTTTAAACGCGTTTTTCTCGATTTTCTTTACTCTTCGTTTTTCCCGGGTTGCGAGCGAATGGAGGTTCAGATCGATTTGAAAAAAATTACAGGATGTGTAAAACATGTGCCATTTCGCCGCAAACCTCTGACATGATCCGTAAAAATTCGTGATTTTCATAAAAAAATTAAGACGTCACCGGATTTTGGTAGCGCACAAACAAGAACGAATTTTTCTTGGAAAAATCGCCGTTTTTAAGCCACCGTTTTGAATCTCACCTTTGAAATCGGATTACGTCAGATTTTAAGACTGATATTAAGGCAAAACGACGGAAAACCGTTAAAATGTTTACCTGCCTGCAGCGCCATTTTTAAAGCACATATATATTTTTTACCATTTATTTCTCAATCTGTATAGTAGTAATAAACATTGGGTGAAAGGATACACCTGGATGTGCTTTCATTTTTTTACAAATAAGTAAAGGACAGAGTCGAAAAATGACTGCCTAGTCCCGAAAATTCTGAAATAGCTGGATTACGAGCGCGCGGAAAGGAAGACATTATCGTGGGCCTTGAATGACTTGCAGTCGAAAATCAATGCAGGTGAACAGCGCATTCGTGTATGGCAAAACTGAATTCGAAATAACTCTACTAATTAAGCGGGAATAAGTGGCGATGGGGTGAGGATTTTAATGAACGCCGTCCGGGCGAATATTTTGCGGAATAAATCACAAAGACAGGGGTTAAATAAAATTGAATATTTCGATGCATTACGCGCGTGTACAAATATCCACAATGTCGAGGAACTTTTTTGCCCCCCATTGAATCCCCTCGGCGCGTTCGCGAGTGGAGGTATTCAGTAGCGCGCAATAATGAAAATATGTAATAATAATGATAGCGTGAATGTCATAAATCATACGCCTACCGAGTTTGATTTGTATTATGGACAGTGATATTGGATGCATTGAATTTTTCGAGATTCAATTACAACGAACGAGCGGGCACCGCCGCTCGCCGTCACCGCGGAAAAAAGCTCGTGTAATTGGGATGATTAATTTTTAATCGATGCCACGCACGCACGCACGCCCACACCGGCCGCCCCGTGCGCCCGTGTCGGTGCATTGTTTTTCCGCATCATCGCGGCAACACGCTTCAATTAGCGTTGATTATTTTTCGGCGGGGTATACAGCGCTTTCTATCAGTTTATTAATATTTTTTCAAAGTTGTTTCCTGATACGCGTTTAACGATATTCCCCGGCCCGTGGATTTTCGATATTCGTCAAGTAAATACGGGCAGTGATACCCGGTCCGGGCAAAATTAAAACGCATTCACAATGCCCCCTGTCGAAACTAGCGCTCGCCATTGGCTGTTTTAAAAAAATTAAATTCCCCCATCCTCCTCGACGTCGTGTTCCGCGTTAAATCGCTTAATTAGAATTCCCCGTAGAGCACAGGGGGGCGAGGGGTGGAAAAGAAGCTTGAATATCGGGACGGAGGCCGGCAGAGGATCCGTGGGAACAAGGGCGAATAGAAAAGCAGAAGCGATTTGAGGCGATCGTATCGCGGGGGTGCGGGGAAGGAACGAGCGAGAGGTTCATCGACGTGTCCATTACCGAACGGAAGAAGCCAGCGTCGCAAAAAACTCACCACGGGGAAAATGCCAAAACCTCTGAATCTCTTCCGACGACAAACAGCGCCGAGGGAAGATCTGATCGGTGACTGGAAACGTTCGCAGAACTCGTGGCGAGCAGAACCTGCCCCCTCTCCCTGTCCTTTCTCGTTCTTCTCGAAAATCCCTCGGCCGTATTCTTTCAACGATAAAGACTCGGGTGATAAACTACCCCGGGGCACCCTGCCTCGCCGAAAAATCGTGCCGCCCCCCCCCCCCTCTCCTCCACGCCCCTCGACCTTGTCCGAAGGAGGGTTACAGGGGGATGGCTCGGGTGGTTCCCGTTGGTGCACCGGCATGGTAGGTGCCGGTAGTACCAGCACCTAATCAAGCAATAACTATTTGTCAGTTCCCCGGGCAACCTAAATCCAAGCTAATTCGACATCCGTGTCGGACACAGATTCGCTATCGGGTATCTCTTTCTATCTGGACGACAGCATATTCGCATTAGCCAGCCCCGCAACCCACGCTCGATCGACTCTCTCGACCAACGTCAGCAGTCTCTCTCTCTTCGTCTCTCCCTCTCTCTCTTTCTTCTTCCCTCGCCGATATTACCCTCCTGTGATACTCCTTCTACCATCCGAGAGAACTCTCATTCACTCCAACAGCCCTTCCTCCCATTCTCGTGCACTCGCTCCATCCCCCTATATATATGTATATATATCTCTCTCTCTCTCTCTATCCGCCGCACTTTCCACCTTTCTTTCTCCGTCTACCGCGCACGAACTCCCGTCCTATCCTCTCCCGGCCTCTCCTATATCTCCGTTGATCCCCCTTCTGCCTCTCCGTTGATCTCTCGTCGCTGTCGACTAAGTACGCCATATACCCACGTGCATCACACCATAGGACCAGATCTCGACACGATTAGGGCGGTACTCAATTCGACGTTTCGTCGATTCGGTCCCTCTTTCTTTCCTCCAACGATCCCTTGCCTTTATACACCAGAATCCGGTAACGTTTTTCCCGGGCTAGCCGAGCGAGCCACCGTAAATGCGACAACCCTTTCCGTGTGAGCCAGAAACTGCCACCATGCGAGATTTCGTCCCTCGAATCCCCCATCCCGCCCCCACCCTCCGCCCCGGGGGGGGGGGGTGGTCCGATCGCTCGCCTTCTTTTTCATCATCTTAACGCGGTCCGATCAATTTCATTACGGCGCCCGGCCCCCTCGCCCCTTCCCGCGCGACCCACGCCGTAACGCTGCAGCCAGGCGCGCGGAATCCGATAAACATCGACAAAAATCGTTGTTTGCTCTCGTTAAAGCGCTCGGAAGGGAATATAAATACATCGGCCAGACCGTGGTTAATTAGAATTTCTAATTCCGCCCTCGGTATCGCCGGCAACGCGGGGCATTTTCGCTGCACTTTTTCCCCCTCCCATCTGGGTTTTATTAATATAATCCAGCTTCCCCCTCGGCGAGCAATAATTCCAGCAAGTGCAATTTGTAAATGTTCGGGATCCATTTTTGCCGTTAAAGAGAAGGGTTGCTCTGTTTTATTCCTTTCTTTGGGTTCCCCCTTTTTTCTTTTCTTTTTTTTTTTTTTGTTTTTATTGTTCGGGCCCCGACCTTTTTCGATGAACCGCGAATGTCGTTCCGCGGAAATGGGTTTCGAAACGAAACACAAACGGAGCGTAGCAATGGAACGGTTGAGCCGCGGGAGCGGTCGGTATAATTCCGAACAAATATTATTTACAACACTATTAAAGTTGATTCGCGGGCGGCGGCCGCGTTAAACGCCGAACATTTACACCGTCCGGCCCGCGTGTTTGCGGATGTAAATAACAATTCGCCGGGGCTCCTTTATCCGCGGGCGTATTATTCCACTTCGGTGAATTAAATCCTTCGAATGGAAAAGTTCCCTTATTTGCATCGGTTATTGTAACGTTTTAGAGAATGTAATTCGTTACCACGGGGACGGAATTCTGCGGCGGATTTTAAACCTTGCCATTTGGTATTCCGGTTGTACCTCAATTATGAAATACCGCCACGGTGGACTCGCTGCCTCCGAAGCCGGGAAATCCAGCGGGGACATTGAAAAATACAAGGCGAGACGTCGCGGTGGCAACGGTGTTAATTCTATCACAGCTCCAGTTCTTATTGCCATATTTTCCGTCCCCCATTTCGCCATGTATTCTTTCCCTATTATTACTCGCGTGCGCGAAGAAAAAAAAAAGCCATTTACAGAACACCCTAGAGGCCCCTCGCGAAATGGTCCTCGATTCCGTCCACCGAGGAACGGGACAAGTGGAAAGAAGGCGGGCATCGAGAGGATTATAAATAACGGCGAAGACTATCGCTCAATTAGCATTGGGTATCCGCCGGTTATCTCGGAACGCACGCGAATCGTCGGAGAACCCCCTGTTTGCGAATTAAGGATTCGCCGGGTGTAGCTTCCTGTACCAGACACGTTTAATCCCCGCGAGCACGGAATGACGTGTTTTACGAGTCGGTTGTTAATGTTTCAGTTACGAAACCGGATCTGCGTTTGTCCCCTTGCCTTCGAATTAATCGAAATCCATTCTCGTCCCTCGGCGTCGTTCAAGCACAAGTACCGAGACCTCCTCGCGCAGCCTCTTTTAAGCCAGCATTCAGTGCTCGATAGAGACGGTATGACCTTCTCGATTTCATCTTCGACGCAGGGACACTTTCACGACTCCGTTACCTTCGATTTTTACCAAAGCTGCTTTGCCCTCCGGATACATTTAGACACCGGCCAAAATAATCCCCTTGTAATGGTCGGGCAGTTACACCGGGGGAAATGAATCGGGAGGAGAGAAAGAAAAATCTCCAACTGTTATTCAGAAGCAATGCATCAAGTGGCGGATCGGCGAGTCGATGTTTGCCAGAGGAAGTCGGATTTATTCCAAGGGGTGCTAGCGCGCTCATTGGCCGGGGGAAATGGACGCTGCAAAATGACCATTCGGTCCGCCCGGTCGGAGCCGGAAAAATACTGGAGAGTCGCGAGATTATCATAGTCGTTAATCATTCGGAGCGCCCGGTGTAACCGCGAGATCTATCGCGTGGACGAAGAAACGGCGTGCCTCTAACGAACTCGCGGATGTCGCGTCCGCAGGTGGCACCGAACACGCGCGCCCTCCTCGAACGGTATTAGAAAGCCGGGGAGCGAATCGCTTTTAAAGACGCTTTTAGCAGCGAGAGAGGAGGAATCCGGGAGATACGCGTGTCGAGATAGGCGCAGCCCTCGAAAATGAGATATTACCGGCTCCCTAATGAACATCTTTATCGAATTAATTTATCATTCGCCCGGTAATCCTTGTCGCGTATCAGGGGAGGGCGGGGGGGGGGGGCAAGAGGAGATAAAAAAAAAGAGAGACGGGGAGGAACGTTACGTACACGAGAGGAGGGGGGGGGGGACGTTGGAGGGAACTGTAAACATCGAGAGATCGAGGAATCAGCGAGTTCGGCGGGTTCCCGTTGCCCTGGCCATTTTCTATCGCGGAAACCAATTAACTCTAATTATCGATATCCCGGGCAGCGGCGCTATTGCCGGCGTGCACCCGCCACCGATGGCAATTAAAACGCGATCGAAGCCTCGCCGGTGCCGCGGAGGAGGAGGAACGTGGACGACGCGCGCGGGGCGAAAGGAGGAGCCGAATGTTATTCAAGCCGGCAACGGTCGCGGGTGCCGCTCGGTATTTAATTCCTCCGTGGAAAGATGAGGAATCCGCAGGCCGCTTGGCGGACGTCGGACGTATGCACCGGGGGAATATAAATAGACGGCTACCTACGTAGACGTCCGTGGATGTCCTGGGTGGGTTCAATTAAGCCCCCATTACACTTTTACGCCGGGGCCGCATTAAAGCTCGCAGCTGGTCGCGAAGTCAGATATTATTTATCGGTTGACTTACGCCGAGCTCATTTGCCCGGCAAAACGAGCAGCCGGAGAAAAACGACGAGCGGGGAGCACTTACACGCCGCGGTCAGCGATACCATTGGCCGATCTCGGTTAAATCTCCAAGGTGATTGGCCGTGGGTGCCCGCCGCTAGGGCCCCGTTCAACTTCGTCTCTCACCGAAACGGCCCCGGCCCCGGCCACCGCCGCCACGACCGCAGATGATAGAATATCTTATTAGTCGGACAATGGGCAATCAGAGACGCCATACAGCCTCTCTGTTAGCGGTCCAGTCTCTCTGAGGTTCGGCGCATGTCTGTTTGTCCTGCACACGCGGGCCCGTCGGTATCCAAGGTCGCCTGGATCAGACTTCCAGGGCTCGCCTGGCTTGGATACAACCCAGACTCCGCGCCGGAGACCATTTCGAATCGACGCGACGCGCGCCCCGAATGAACAATAAATGTCCGTATTTTGGTGAATCGCGCTGAAGGATTCAGATTTTCGGGGGGGCACTGTTTGTGGGGAGGCTTCCCGTTTGCTTGAAGACTGTCTGCGTACGGAGTTCCTATTTCGTGTAAGAACTCGACAGCATTCCTATCACGATCTGCATTACCTACGTGAAAATCGTGAGGGGTGGAAGAAGAAAGAAGAGATATCGACACGCTGAAAGGGGGAAGCTAACCCCGTGGAAATCCCAGACAAACTGCAGGAATCGGAGCGGGCGCGAGTCATCAGATACCGGTCAGTCCCCGGCGGAGCCGAATCTACCCGCGGATCTCGATAATTGAGGGTGCGGGATGGGATAAAACGCCTTCCTAAAAAAAGGAAGGACAGATCCGTTGTGATTCACGCGGAAAGCCGGGAGAAATCCCCGTGTGATGCCGGCGCGGTCAGAGATTCCCGCCGCGATAAAAAAAAGGAGCGACGAACGTTCGACGTAAAGTCGGTGAAAGCGGTGTATATCTCTGTTCCCGGGGCTGTCTCTTTCCGAAGGGGCTGGGGGGGGGGGGGGGGAGCGAGAGGGCAGGGGGGGACGTACGTATCTGCCGGGCCACGGATCCAAGCACAATCGCGGCCAATAACGATAACTCGACGTGGAAGTCCGAGATCGAGCGATTTACTCGCGCGGTGAGGGATCTCCTCGGGTTCAGAGGGCAGCGCCCTTGCTGCGCGTTAACTCTCCCCCGCTGGGCGCACCGACATGCGATGGTACGGGGTTGATGAATGGATTGGGCATAACACTTCGCTGGGAGGGGGGTGGGGGGTGGGAGAGTGCAAGTTCGGAAGTGGAGGAGATCTCGCAGGCCATTGGGAATCGCGGTGAGCGATCGGGTATTAGCAGAAGACGACAAGCCCGCCGATTCCGAGCGACTCCCGCGTGGGTGTACACGATCAGCGGAGATCCCGAGCGAACGAATTCTTCGATGGCCTCGCTTTAAACAAATGTGCAGGATGCCGGTTGGGGGAGTGATTCCGATGTGGCTTGCTCTCGCGTATATGTTCTTAGCCCTCATAATGCTTCCACTGCCTCGTTTGCCGAGCGGCATTGTTGATTTGAGGAATGGGCGCCGTGCTCGTGAATTATAAGCTGCTTCCTTAGGAGTCCATGTACAGGGTGGGACGGGGATTTTCGAATGAATGGCCGGGGGGTGAACTCTGTTGCCCGTGAAGAAGTCTGCCTTTCAGATCGGGAGATTCGAAGACTGGAGGAACACTATTTCTTTTAGCTGTTAAGAAGGATTGTTAAACCTTTCAGGCATTAAGACTTCTCGACCACTGTGTATATTCCGGCGTAAGCACCTGACGTTACCGGCTGGAAGAGAAACGACACGCGCGGTTTCCAGATTTTATCGCGGGCACTAAATTCAATCAATCCGATTCACTGGCGCGCTAAATCTTCGAGGAATAACGGTTAATTAATTTGGGGATTAATCTTGAACGGCTGGCGGACGCGACGAGATATTTTTCGTCGATTAGGTTAAAAAGAAGGTAATGACGGCGGCTGACGGGGCTCGTAAAGACACCGGTATCTTCTTCTCCCGCCGCGAAATAAAAATATCATGCTGTGAATTGGTCGGTGAGCAACGGTGATTTATTAATTCGATTAAACCCTATAAGAAGCGTACCGGTGGTTTAATCTTAGTTGAGTGCGACCGACCATTTTTATATAGTGCGTGCACTCACGCGAGCCACTTAATGCGGGGCCCGATTCAGGCTCGCATAAACGGTTCCCCTTCGGCGACTATCACCCGCGCCGTTATTACGCACCTTCATCCTGCAATCTATGAAAACATCGAGCCTGGCCTTCTCATGCTCACCTACGACTCCTATTAGCTATTACTTTCATAATGTTTTTCGCTGCGCCGTTACTCCCGTATTAAATTAGTGTCCCATTAAATATACACGCAGTAGCCTTGCCGCGCCATATTCCGATCGTGTAGTCATTCGTCGAGTTGATGGCTTCATTCTGCAACGACGTATGCGCCTTCTAGTCCTCGCGTGTCATGAATATGTAGAACGCAGCGGAATCGGTACAAAGTTTGTTCAAGGGTTGCTTTAACTGGGACAATTCACTGTTCTCCTTAATTCGTTAATGAAAATGTATAGATTCTCTTTCGTTTTCTGCGTGGCCGTTATTCGCCACAGGTTTGTATCAACGATCAGGTTAGAAAAAGGAGAACAGCGAATACGGGAAATTGCTCTACTCACGGGCAATTCCTATGCATAACGCATGAGTAATGGCGAACGATTAACGTGGCTCTGAAACGACCACTTTTTTTCCTGACCTCTATCTGCATGACACGGAATGAGGCCTTATTAACATTATAAATGCGATTATTATGTTTCGTTATTATCGACTAATTAACGTAATGCACCGTGGTGGATTGATATAGCTGCACTAACGTCACAAATAAGGATTTCATGGACGACCTTACACTTGCCTCGGTAAAACCGCTCCGAAGGTTAATGGGTAATAATTCGCTAATTTTTTTATGCGACGTATGAATAATAAATGAGGGACACCCCGATAAAGATAAATATCTGTGCCTTTGATTCTTTTGAATTTTTAACGATCCAAATTTTTACGACGGGATGACTTCTAAAAAGCTATCGCGATCATCGAAGCAACGTTCGTGGATCAGAATGATTCTCTCGATTTAACGACTCCGAGTAGCTTCGGGGTGGATTTCGTTCCGCCAAATGAAACGCCGAATGTTTCCCCGTCGTCGGGGAATTTACTTTCCCCCGAAAGTATTCAAATTTGGAATGCAACGCTGCGCGACGTCCTGGTCGGAATATACGAGGCGATTAACTTCAGGACGCTTCAGAGCGTCCCGAAGTCAACGATACGCCCACACCACCGTCGAAAACTTTCGGCCTTATTAAAACGGAGGGGACTATCAAAGCCACTTCTCGGGACATCGGAAACATTTTACCGGTGCAGCATTACGCCCATCAGCGGTTATCTGCGAAATCAGCGAAAGTACATTAAATTACAGGTCCGACGCGAGGAGCGGACTCTGCCTTTCATTCCTTTCGTTTCGCTGCTGTCAACGGAGTAATCGTGGCCACCGCGGCTCCAAGGCGAAAAGGATGGTCGCGTGTGTTGCCGAAACAAAGTGGCATGTGGGAATACAGACGCTACGCTAATCCCATGATCGATACGCGTGTTCTGTTCGACGAACTGGCAGCAGATGGGACTTATATTGCAGCAATAGTGTTATACGCCGAAGTATAGTGTTACATTTGGGAAAAACGTCGCGACGGTATGAGATCAATCGCAGAGGAAAGACCGTCGTAGTTTTTCATCCAGGGAAGTTAAAAAATTTCGAGTTGAGAAGTTCCAGTGTTCTGTTGCGACGAGACCTTTATTTATGATTTTTGTTTACTAAATGGATGAAATAGTGTAGACCAACCAGCGAATGACCGAATTGTTGAATGAGAAGCCCAGTAAATGGCCGTATACTTTTAATAAGAATTGTACTTATTAATGGTTGTTAAATAATTTTTAAATTTGTAATTAACATTTCTTTACCCTAACATAAATTTATGTACAAGTTAATATGTATTAAATTAACTTTCTTCGTGACTTCTAAAATAATAGTAATAAAGGTTTTATAATTATATTATGTTTTACGCGTTTTTTTAATAGATACCCACACCTATGGGGTAAAACCGGGTAGATAGAGAAATCTTATTTTGCTCACAGGAAAAAATAGTTTTCCCCAATTAAGATTTCTAGCGGTGTCCAAAATTTATTTTGCGATCGTCACTTTTTGCTAGCAGGAAAATTAGATTAGGCTCCCGGTTTTGCTTCGATTCCCCCTACACTAGATCAGTTCGTACTAACAACTATAAGCTTCGATAGAATAAATGCTCCAACGAACTTTTTCTTACCCCTTTAATAAGGCTACAAAGTGTTTCGGTTACTCAAGCCGCTAAAATCTACAGCTAAAGTTAGCCCCAACTATAATTACACTTCGTATACATCTGCACGCGCAGTTTGGCCACGAGTCACGGCGTCCCAGTCTAGTGGAAGCAGAAGGTTAATCGACTATAAGAAAAGAGTGGAAACGGAGCTGGAGGACCTGGAGGAAACCGCGCGCTGTTCCCCCGTCTAGCCCGGCCATAATCGCGTCATCGCGAGCGGCACCTTTAAGATACCGGTCGCATAACCGCAAGATTTTCAATTTCCTCGTTATCCTTACGTGGCCTCCCCGGGGCCCGCGAGTATATCGAACCCTCCCAGGCCGGTCGCCTCGTCCGTTGCATTCATTAACGTAACACGATTTATCAATTAGCGTAAAAGGCAGCGATAGATAGTCGTTCTGATATGTTGCCCCGTTCCAGCTACGAGCCACCTCCCTCTCCCATCCTCCTCGCCGCCCCTGTCACGCGCTTTGGGCAGCACACACGCGTGTCTGCGCGCGCGAGCCCACGCATACTGCCGCGATAACGCGGGATTCGTGTGGAGAGGAACACGGGCCGAGCCGCGAGCGTGGAGGTGCGAGTGAACGCGAGTGAATGGGTGGGTGGGATACACGTGCACTCGTGTAGCTATGAGCACGCACGAGGACAGATCTATGGGGATAGCGGGGTGTTAATGGGATATGTTTTGAGCGAGCGGCGGGGTTCTTGACGCGGGCGACGAGTTTTCAGGAATTAGTTTTTATCTAGAAGACCTTCGAGACGATTTTTTCATCCGGCTCTGAGAAATACAGCTGATTCTGAATGGTAATATAATCTGAATTTACCGTCAATCTTGAGGAAAAGATATTCGAAATGAAAACACCTATGCAAGATTGTTCCTGTAAGGAAATAATAGTACGAAGAAGCCCCATTGCTGTCGATAAAACCTACACGATCAACCAGCACTTATAAAACGAATCATGGAATCGAACGCATCCGCTTTCGACCGTACCCCCTCCCTTCCCCTGTAAGGGAAACTAATTATACGGGGTCCGCGTGAATAAAAATAAAAGATCCCTGAAATCCGCTCGACGCTCCTTGTGCTGGCAAATTGCGAGCCGATCGAATCGATTGATTCGTGATACAGCCTGTGTACGCGAGCACAGACGCGCGCGCGCGCAGAGACGGTGAGCGCTCTCGCACACGCGCGTTTTTCCATTCTGCTAAAACCGGGGAAAGCGCGCGGGAGGGTGTGCCGAGCGTTTCTACGTATGAAGGGTTGCACACGGTTTCATTAATGGAAAAGTGGCATTTCGGATTTTAAGTGCATATACCGGTTCACGCAACGCCCGTGCAGCTTCTTTTCGCTGGATACTCTGAAAACAGATCGATGTACAGGGGGAGGTGGTAGAAAGGGGGCTGGATATCGTTCGATCGAAACCACGCAGAGCGAGACACGAGGCTTCAGTTCCACTTCCTAGGGGCGACTTCTGGAGTACCTGAGAACTCGTATTACCTGAGGGGGTGTGAATTTTAATTAGTTCACTCGTGGCAGTGTTCCTTGGCGACAGAGCTAAAAGATTTCAAACAGGGATAACAGGGACGAGTATTTATCTGTACTATTATAAAATGTACCTGAGTATTCACGGAATTTCTTTGCTGATATACAGTCAAAGAATAAACGGTGACTAATACTTAATTGTCCCTGCGTCAGCGACAGACGTTTATTGTATTAATAGGCCGATTGTAGCCGTTTGTTAACATTTATACGTGATTATCCCGGCGGAGAGTACGTACATGTATGAATGTATTACACGGGAACTTTTGCTCGGGGTTTTATAGCGGCTCGCTGGCTCCCGCGAGCCAGTTAGTTTAGTCGAAAACAACCGAACGAAGTTTCGCCATTACGAAATTAACGTAAACAGGGAAAGTTGCCGAGTTTTTTTGTCTCGGCCGATTTTATCGAAGTGAGCGTGGAAAATGATTTTTTTCTACCCCCTTTTGTTTCCAGGGAGGGGCAGGGCGATGGTTCGCAAACTCTCCGCGAGCAAACTTTCGATCGGCGCAACGAAGAAATTAGAGGGCAGATTTTCACCTGGGTAAAAACTACGGCGCTGGCTACGGCGCGAAACATTCAATGGGGCGAAACAATACGCGGAAATAAGTTGATTCGATTTCCTATTAACTCGTTCGGTTACATCGAACGGCCATTAATGTTCCAGCCCGCTAACCCAGTTTCCCGTTAATGACGTTTTATTTAAACGCGCGCCCGCCGCCTGCTCGAATGCTAAAAGGAAAACCGCATTTGCGTTCGTTGAACAATCAATCAAAATACGGGATCGACGGTTCGCTGATTGATTATTTTCTCTTTATTAACGCGAGCCGTTAATTAATTAATGACAGGCGCGGATAATAAGCCAGCTGACGAGCAACGAGCATCGATAGGTATGTCGCGGACTTTCATTCTAATTCCATCGACGCCGGTGCAAGCTGATGATCGTTGATTAACAAGCGAATTAGAGATTACCCGTGATCGATTGTTTGGCTGGAGAGGGACAGTGATCTAAATCAGAAGAGCGATCGAAATGCTTTCTGATGCATATAAGAGAATTATAATATAGGTCTTCAAACACCAGTAGATTGACTATGTGTAAGTGAATTATTAATTACTGAATAAGTAATAATTGTAAGTGTAAGTAACCCGCGAGGACGAGCAAAATTATTTGACTTTCATTTTCCAGACACCAACGTCTGTTAATATAGACGCACAACGAGGCAAGTATTAATTTTGTTATTACTACAGCTACACCACACGGCTGATACAATCATAACATGGCCATTCCCGCGTCTCTCAACCGCGCCAGAGGATATTAACAGTCCCTTAAAATAACTGTAATTTCGGTTGAAACTACGGGAGACTCCAGTCGAGTCGTTAACGATGAAAATTATCATGTCAACAAATATTGATTATCCTACCAGCCCGTCTCTTTAAAAACATCTCGAAGGGACCCTGGCTAATGCAGCTATCATTCCCGACACTTCTGCCTCCTTCAAAACAAAGATCATTTTAAAAATCCTTCTACATGTCTGTCATTCACAATCCACGTTCCTACGAGTCGTTGTATTCAAGAATTAAACGAGTTTCTAAGGAGTCCCTTCAAGTTGACCGTTCAGTGATTCCAAGATCGTTGATCTCCAACCGGAAAATCGAAATCGAGCGGAGCCCGTAACGGAAGGGCGGCGTGAGACGAGAAACAAGGACGCCGGGACAAAATCGACGGGGGAATTAATTTCTTCTTCAATAACAGTTTTGCGCCTGGCTGCGCACCGACGCCACTTTCGTGGCCGCGGCGCAACACTCCCAGGCCGCGGCCGCCGGAAGTGGCCGCTGCAGGGAAGAAAGGGAGGAAGCAAGGCGACCAGGATCGCTGGAAAAATTCCTCGTGCTTCGATCAAATTGACCGTTGAACCGCTGCAGGATTGGGGGAAAAAGTGGGCCGCAGGTGTCGCGAATCTGATACTCTACTGGTCTCTGCTGCGATCGCCATTTCCTCTATCTAGTCTTCAGCTTCATCGTGTCTGCTCCCAACGACTTGGAGGGGTGGATAATTGTTAAATAATGATTCTGATGAACTACTTTGCGCATTTTCTAAAGCGAAGTCTGTTTACTTCGTTGACTTCTTCGAATTGCAATCTCGGGGGGGTTACTAATGGCCACCCTTGATCCTTAAGGAAAATGGGGCGCAGAAGCCCGCACCCACGCTCCCGCAAGCCGAAAAGGACGCGCCGCCGCCGAATGACAACTGTATTGGCCAGGAGGGTTGCAGCTGGCGGCGGGAGAGGCGAGGATATCTGGACTTGTAATCGACGTTCGAGCGATGCGCTTCTTAGGCCGTTTCAATTAACCGGAATCGTGTAATCCGGCTGGCGTTCGCCGCGGGTACATCGAGCGAACGGTGCGAGCGGACCAGCGTTCTACAGGAATGCGAATAGCAGGGGCGTGTCGGCGATTTGCGAGAAGGATCGAGGGAACGGCCGCGGGAAAGACGGAGAGCACGTGGCGGCCTGGCCGCGAGGAAGCGAGCAGGGAACAACGACGGGCAAACAAATTACGCCCGTAGGAACCGGGAGGGACGAACGGAAACGGAGTGGAAGGAATTAAGAAACGAAGAAAGACCGAAGGGCCGCGCGGCCGCGGGGGGGGGGGGGAGGAGAAACGAGGGGAGAAAAAGAACGGCGGAGGATTCTCCGGTTGGGCCTGGTACCTATAGTGGCTGGTAATGAAGGTGTTATTAAATAGATTGAGATTAATTGCGTGATTAGTGCTTTATGTGTAATTGGATAGCGAACCGAGGGGGACCGGGGAGGGGGGGGGGGAGAGGCGGAATTAAATTGGCGTTCGTGTACGTGTTTATATCCAGCGTCTCCTCCTTGCCACGGCTCAGGGCGAACCTTGCCAGCTCGCGCCTCCAGCGGCAGATACGAATTCCTCCCGGGGCACGATTTTTAGGCGCGTTCGAACGACTCGACGCCAGTGGAATCCAACAGCAGCCCGGTAAAATGTACTTGTTTCTACGGCTTCGATGGGAGGATTAATTGAGGATTACGGGAATGTGGAAGGCGGTTACGGTGTCAACGATGAATCTGAAGGGTGCGCGCCTGGAACGGGAATCCGCCCCAACGTGATTAATTCTTTAATTAGCCGAGTATAAATTACGAGCCGCCTCGCTGGGAATTCGAACGATATTAAGGAGATTGATTTGAAAGTCCGTTAAAAATGAACTCGGACGAGAATTAAGCCGCGTGGAGCGATTAGTCACTGGGGTCGGGGAGTGTAACGAGAAAGTGGCTTGAAGACTACAGCGATAGCCACCGAGGGCATTAAATAGCGGCTGACCTTTGCCGTGTATAATAATACAGAATGGAAAAAGGGGGAAGGAAGAGCGTGAGTCGAGGGGGGGGGGGGGCGAGGGAGAGAAGGGAGGCGACGCGGGAAGAAGAGGTCGAGGAAAGATTGAAAGATGAAGGGAACCCAGGGGAACGGGTTAGTAGTTTATCGAATTAAGGCAATTAGCGGTACAACCATTCTCCTGCCGTGCCACTTAACCGACTATCTCTGTGGACACTCGAAAGCTTTTCGGTTTCCAGCCTGCCAGATAAACCAGACGTTTTAAGGCACCGTTCACACGTCCGTTTATTATAGCATCTGGCCAGTCCCAGTCAGATATACCGCCCGTGTGGCGATTCATTCGCGGACGATACCCCCTTTCCGAGGTCGAATCAAGTCAGGGAGGGAGCTGGAGGGGTAAGTTATCTTAACGCCTTGACGTCCACTTCGGCAGATCTGTCCGCCTCGCGATGCATCGCTGAACGTGTAGAAGACGAGAGTTTCCCTTTTCAAATTTTCATCACACTAGCTCGTGTAAGTTGAGGACCAAACGAAGTTTATACGGGCGCACGCAATTTCAGGTAGGGGAACTAGGGGCATGATGGGGTAGCGAGGTAAGATGGGGTATCTCCCTAAACTCTAATTAAAAGATGCTAGGCACGTGACAAATATATCATTAGGAAGTCATTGTGTTATAATATTGTGGTCGCTGGCAAAAGTGAATGGGGGAGCACGCGTTTTTTGTTAATAGCTGTGAACCATTTGCGTGCTGCGTCAATGTTATTTTGTATGATAAAGAGATTTGAAATAAATATATATTTAAGAACGGTAAGTCTATTATTTTTCTTCTGTCATAATCTTCATTTCATCTATTTTAAGGTGACATATTCACAATTTCAATATTTCTTTATTTATGTACAAATATATTAATCTTTGGAAAACGATACTTCGAGGCAAGATGGGGTCCTTGATACGGGAAATGATGGGGTACCCCGACCTAACCCCTAATGGGGGTACCCCATCATTCCCCGTATCATGGTTGTTCATGTGAAATTAAGCAACGTAATCGTTCCCTATTATAATTTAATTAAAATAAATCTCGTTATTTGTAGTTCGAATTTATAAAATGGTCAGAAAATATACGAAATTATTTCGGTACCCCATTTTACACCGCTGTAGGGGCAAGACGGTTTTTTCCATCTGGTTTTATAAAGTTTAATAACGTAGACACCTGACCTCAGATAGTCCGAAGTGTGTAACAAATGTTAAATCATTAACTTATAGTTGTATTTGGAGTAATAAAGACCTAATTAATAGATACAATCATCACTTTATTTGTATTTTTCCTTAGCTTCCCCATCATGCCCCTAGTTCCCCTACTTGGTGGTAACGGATAAGGACTTATTCTCTCGAATGTAAGACACATCCAATCCCAATTATAATATATATAACTTGACACAGAGTTCCCGGCAAAAAGCATAATTTTCTACCTGCATTAATGCTTTTAACACCTCCCGCAGTAGATCCTACCTATTTAAGTTATAATAAGTTACAGTAGGTGTCAGAGAAGATCCGGCAGACACAACGAATGGAGTGCGATATCTACTGGGTGGATATAATAACACCAAAGTCGCTGATGTCCTGATTAACATTAACGATTAACGAATCAACTCCGTCGATCACGTGTGCAGTTCTTTATAAAAATATCGAAACTGAACGAAATCCTTTTTCTAACCCTAAGCCCGAAACAGGTTGATTCTCGAGGAGTTGCTGGGGGAATTAATTCTTCGAGTATCCGCGATGGCGCGGGTTTATAGTCCCAGAATAACGTCCCCCTTCAGCCGGCCCGTGAAAATCGTGAAAACTGTGGCGGAGCGGCGGTGCGGAGCACGAAGTTAGAGGAAAAATCGAAAATCCGGAAACGGAGTGGCCGAGACTTTCGCGGTGCCGCGACAAAGGGGTCGACTTTTCCCGATTTTCGCATTTCGCGCACGTTTTGGCCGGCAGCCGTGCCGCCCGGAAACTCTCTTTTAATTTTCCGCGAAATTCGAATAAAGTTGCCTGGCCAAGCAGAGTATTAGGGCCGGGATTCGGCGTGCACGTCCGTCGCTAACATTTTAAACTCGCATTTCACTGGCTTGAGCCCTAACTTTATCCAGCGGGGCGGCGGCGGGTGGGGCGGTTTGAAGCCTCGCGATGCGACAACGTGTACCATCAAAACGAGATTCCGATGGTGGATGGACGCGGCCAGATTTCGGCAGAAAGGAAAGTTTCCCCTCGAGCAGCCCGCTGCTCCGTTGGAAGCACCACGCGTATTTTTTCCAACGATTTTCATTCTCTAGCGCGGCTTTCATCCACTCGATTGCGGCGATTTCTATCGTTTGCTTAATTCAAAATTCGAATGCCAAAGCGATGTTTTATTTTCCCGTGTTTACGCAAGCTTTACCTGCCTTGCCTTTCGATGGAGTCCGAGTGGTTCCTCGGCGGTTGCACTTCTGCAACCTGTACAGTTTCAGGGACTATCAGCGTTAAGGATACAGGCTAAAGGTTCGTAAAATACGCTGCGATATCCTTTCATGGAATTTTTCCAGCGATTTATACCGTTTCATTACGCGGACTCCAATATCCCCCGCACCGTTGAATATTAAAAGCATCCACGGCCCGAGCTAAGCATTCTACTGCTACGAAATACGATTGCCAGTCGGGAGAAAGTTTGGCGCCAACGCAACCCCGCCGATATTAAGCTAATTCCCTTAAAAAACTTCGATGGAGTCCCTCAGACTCGTTCGCGTGCCACGGCTGCTTTTCTTTTCGCCCCCCCCCCCCCCCCGCGAGTCATCGGAATAAAAAGAAGATACGGTACCGTTTTTACGAGCGTTTTACCTTCGGAGAAATTCCCGCAAGAATATTGAACCATAACATTAAATTCTCTCCTCGTGACGCAGTTACATAAAGCCAAGCGGAATGGAAACACGGGCAAACATGACGAAGTGGCCCGCAGCCCTTTATGTCCGCCGAATACCAGCTGACGAAAAGGAGCAGCTCGCCAGGCTATAAACCGCGTAAAAAAGAAATCCCCCCCCCCCCCTCCCCGTTCGCCGTTACGCGGCATTTTTAATCACGTCTTTCACCAAACGAGAATGCTTCCCGTGAAGGAATGCTCTCCTTTTTCCAAACGTTCGCCGGCTCGCTCGCCCCACCTGCCCGCTTCTTGATATTTGCTCGTCTCCTCTCTTGTTTCGCCGTTGAATTCCGCGCCGGCGCGTTAATGAAAATCGCGATTAATTATAATTTTTCGCAATGCGCTGGCCGGCTGCCTACGCCGGGATCGTAATTAATTAAAGAAAGAACGAAGCTTCTGTATCCCACGGCCGCGTCAAACAATGCGTTACATTTCCGCGCGGCGTTTTATCGTAACGCCGGGCCAGCTCGGCGAGGAAAGCGTACATTTTCCACGCTGCTGGTGCCGAAGTTTCCCTCGATTTAGGCTAGCGCTCCGGAGAGCTGGCTCGCCCTTCTAAAATACTGTGCCACCTTTCCGCCGTCCGATTCTTTCTAGCGTAATTAAGAAATATTTCCTCGCCTCGGATACGTATTTTTAATTGTAGACTTGGAAGAGACTAGGGGTTTCTGAAACGCAATATGTATCTGTAACTGGAAGTGACCCGGCTGAATCGGAGATCACGCTCCGTTTTGTATGAAACGATAACCTCGAAATCGTTTGGCCCCGTGATAAGGGCGCGGGAGGGGGTGGCGACTCGGAGGAACAGGCGGAGAAGCTGGAGGACAAGATAGAAGGGAAAAAATGAGAGGGAAAAACGGAAGGAACGAGGATGAAGAGGAGGAGAGAGGGCCCCTTCTCGGCCCTATTAAAAAGCCCGTTTCTGCCTCCGTTTCTGAAAGCCTCTTACGGCACTCGAGGCAACTGCGAAAGCACTTGAAAGCTCCTGAAAAGCCCGACAACACTTCCCTGGTTGAGTGCCGCGTCCCGCCAGGAGGCCGCTGCGACTTCGCACCCTGTCACCGAGACACGGGAGCTGCTGCGAGACCCCTTCTATGTGTTGCAATATCGCCGCTATCCTATGTATTAAACATCGACTGCCCGCCCACTCCCTTCACGGCCAGGCTGCGAGCCAGCCGCCCCTACCCACCACCCCCCGGGCGGAATCTCTCTCGGACAGACTTCGACCACGTTAAAGCAACCCTTCGCCGGTAAAAGCGCGCGATGCAGCACGGACCATCGAAAGTGGACGAAAGAAGCTTCAATGTCTAAACACTGATACGCCTGCCTGTTCCCAATGCAACAATCGGGGGATCCGTTGGATTTGACGGAACTCGCGCTGCCGACGACTGCTGAACTCCGGGAGAGACCGGGATTCTGCATGAATGTTTCAACCGGCTCGTGATCCTCGCTAACGAACCGATGTAGAGACGGTTCCTAATGTCAACCGGCAAAGTACTGTAATGGGTCAGCGTTGGAAGTGTGAGACCGAGGTTGCTTCAACCGTGGGAACATCGAAAATGAAACTAGAAGCACCGGCGACTAGGTTACACGGAAATTCAGAGCCGCCCCCCCAGCATCGCCGCCGCGGCAAAGAGAAAACATCCCCAGTGACCGTGGAAAGTGCCTCGCCGGAAGTTCTTTGATAGAATAAAGAACACTTATCCCGTCCCAGTTCGAGGGCCGAATCGTAAATCCCCGGTTCATCCCCCGGTCCAAGGAACGCGGTCGAACAATGGAATCGGCGATACTAATCCCGAGCGTGTTTACCAGCCGTATCGGGGAGTCTCCGGCGGCTGCGATTCGATTCAACGGGGGGGGAAAGGAAGCGCGGCGTCGCGTTAAAGGAGTGGCGTACTTCCGGCCTGGGAAGGGGGTTGGAATTAATGGGGGAGGACACTCCTACTCGATAAGTCTACGTCGGAGCGTTCTTCGTGCCGCTGAAAAACACTAACGAGAGAACGAGCCGCGCTCGTTTCGGCCGCGGGGAGGATCGAGCGGAGGAGAGAAACACGGGAAGAGATTGGAACTCGCGAACACGGGGATAGAGTGTGGACTAAAAAGGGACAAAAGGAAAGAGAGAGAGAGGGAGAGGGCAGAAGGTGCTGGTAATCTGCGTGTTGAAGCGTTCTGGGCCGCAGATAACGGGGACATACATAATGCAGTGTTTCTTCTGCGGACGGCCAATCGGCGACGGTCTTAAGCGAAAATGGGCCAATAGCTTCTCGCGCGAGGAGCTTTCCCCTCGAGCCTTATTACAATACATTAGAATATCGCCGTGGTCGTCTGACTTCGCGCACGGCACGGAAAGGCGAAGGAAACGTGGCCCAGGGGCTATTTGCGTACTGCCGCGAGGAAAGTGTCCCGGGGCCTGCACTTTGTATATCTAGCGATCCAGTAAAATCTGCGCGCCCCGCGAAAGATCCTAAAATTCTCCTGTAACTGGTACACTGAGCTGCCTGCTCTTCGCAGGTTTCACTTTTGTATTACATTTTACAACTGCGGAGCCCGCTTATTCTTCCGACACGGCTGGCGGGAGGAAGTGTTCCGAGGCGGTGAATTATTTCCAATCAGTACTACGAAGGACAACGCGTAAAACAGGCGCGAGGCATGTTGCTTCCTTGAAAACCGGCCGTTCTATGCACGAGTGCCGAGCAGTTCGCAGCTAAATGAAACAATTCCTGGAATTCTTCGCGAGGCTCCCTCCGTGGAGGGGCCGAGGGCCGAGGGTCGGTTAATTTCTGGACACCGAGGGGGGCGGCGGTGTTTGAACGGGTGGCAGCCTCGCTTAATCTGGCGCAGTTTAGACAATTTAGCGCGGTTACCCGGTTAGCGTCAAACATAACCTCGCCACTTGGCCGGGTGTAAAGAATGGCGGCCGTAATGTCGGTCCACGCGCGGAGAAGAGACTGCGGGGGAGAAAGATAGGCCACCGAGGGAGGCTACGGTGCTTACCAGTTACCGAAGCAGAAGGAAGTGTAGAGGGGTTGGTCCGCTCCCGGAATAACCCGGCTCTTTAATTTAAAGCCGCCGGACAGTAATTAAAATGACCACCCCCGACGCATACTCCTTGAAGCGGTGCCCAACTCGGCCAAGACTCCGGCCACCACCGACAGCTCCACCCCTTTCTCTCTGAGGCTCGATGGGTCTGTAACCAAAAGGTTTAACAGAAAATTGTATTAAAGACACTTTGCGACACGGTACTCGATTATTGTTAAATTACTTAAGTAGTCGCATGTAGATTCGAATTTTCTCAAACTTCCCCGAGTTCTTACACCCTTGATGCATTGATTTTCGAACGCAGGTCCGGGGGTTAGACGCGATTTTCAATAAACACGCCGCTTTGCTTCTTTCCCGCGCGGTTCTCGGCAACGGAATTGTGTTACCCAGTTTCCGCTCTGTCGGTAGGTATTGAAAACCCGGCCCCGATAATTACTGGCTTTCGAGTAATTTGTAATATATTTCGCTTAAATGATATGTACTTTCTTAATGAGCGTGTTACATTATACGCCGCCGGTATAACGAAGTTAATGCCAGTAATTCAGGCTGGCTCGACCTCGTTGAACGGCGGGCGCCCCGTTTCTGTTCACGGCTCCCACCCGCCCGCGGGGCCAAGGTACGCGCGCGTGTGTCGTAAGATTGAAAATCCGTTTTAATCCGTCGCGCGACCCGCCGCAATTTTCTTAGTACCGGCGAGCCCGACAGAAATTACGAGGAGCACCGCGAACGATCGCCCCGCGCGGCGTTAATAATGGCCTCGCGCCGCGCCAATTAACGATCGTAATCGTTACCCCGACGTGGCGGTTTCCACGAGCCGCACGATTCGTATCGAGGGCTCGCGACAGGTTCGCGCAGTGCTCGCTGCATATATATTACGAATGCGTATCGCCCGGCGAGATCGCGGGGCCATTGTGTATCAGCCACTTCCACGCGGCAGCCTTGAAGTAAATTTCACCCTTAACGGCGATGGAAAGAGATCGCTATCGAATTGCGGGTAATAACGGAAATAAGAATGGTATTATGCGGGTTCGACGTTTAAGGTATAGTGGCCGAGTACCTGGCGTAATATCTGTTTAAAATCTACTTAGGATACGCTTAAGGAGGAACACCACTGTGACGGCCGGAAGAATGAGTCCATTTTTAAGATTTGTTTTAGGAATAACGTACAGTTTTTATGTAAAATTGTTATTACCTATCTTTAGTACAATGTCTAAAGAGACTATAAAAAAAATATAGGAAAACATGCATAGATTTTCATATAGGTACAGTTAATCTACTAGACCCCTCACAAGAAAACGTAGGTCGTTTATCAAAGGTGTATCTTTGGAACGGCAACTCTGAAATCAATATTTTTTTAATTAATATAATCTATATGAGTGTAGAGTAAACCAACCAGTGAATGACTGAATTGTTAAATGAGAAGCCCAGTAAATGACCGCACAGTTTTAATAAGAAATGTACTTATTAATATTTGTTTAATACGCGTAACTAAAAATATGGGATATTAAAAGTGCAACTACACTCCATTTATAAATATATAATAATTTTTCAATTTATAATTTACATTTCTTTGATTAATGGTCATTCACTGGTATGCGGTCAATTACTGGTTGGTTTACCCGAGTTTCCGTTGTGCGTACCTATTTTTTAAAACAATTATTTTTGTAGAAATGGTGCTCTTTAGAAGAAAAAGTTTCGAGAATCCGCAAAAAATGGATAATCTTTCGAGCGCATTTCAAAAAATATATTCTCGATCAAAAAATCGGTACGCACAACTGCAGACAATCTTGTTTTAAAGCTCTAAAGAGTTATTGATTCGATCAGTTAGAAAAATCGCGTTTAAAGTTTCACAAAATCCACTGTATCTTCGTAAACTCTTCGACCATCGACATGAAATTTTCAGAGTATTTTTGAAGAGTTAAACATTGAGAAAGTGAAACAAAAAAATCGAAATTTTTCAACTTTCACAGCGGTGTTCCCCGTTAAGCCCTGAAATTTCACGGTCCAAGAATGAGCTTTCACTTTCAAATGGATGGCCGGTCGACCGTCGTCCGGTTTAAAAATTATTCTGAACGCACGGCAACAGGATTATTTAGACACGTAGGTGGCGCAACAGCCGTAACTTTAATTCGTAGGGCTTAAAGATCCCATTCGGATAACTGGAACAATGCGCGCGTAAAAAGAAAGAGGAAAGTAACGCGGGTAACGCGGAAATATAAATTTCCCCCAGCTCCGCGGACCATCCAATTAAGAGGAACGATCGGGGCGGTAGCATATACGGGTGGCATCATTCGATTGGGATCGGGGCAGCGGATGAATCAGGGAAGCCGAATTCCTGCTTTCCAATCGGCCCGATTGGCCGTGGCATTATTTCGATCGATTAGAAAGCGAGGCTTCGCCGGTGGCCAACCCCCCCCGGACCACTATTCGACGGGGGTGCGCGGGCTCTTTCCCGGTGTAATCCAATGGATTAGTCAATTATGTATACCGTTACGTCTCCGTACATTTGGATAGGTCACTCTGGACGAGCTGGCGCGCAAACACCCTGCCCGCGCACACGTCGCACAGGTGCAGTACGCGCGCGTACGCGCGCTCGTACACCCGCGATAGAGAAAAGAAGGGTGCAGGGAGCGGGCAAGAGGGTCGTCGATTCGCGGGACGACGGTGGGGAGGGGAATCGGCGTGCCGTGGCTAAAGGAGGGAGAGGAGAAGGGGGGGCGAAGGGGGTAACGAGCAAGGGTAGAGCAGGGGAGGAAAAACCAAATGAAAAAGAGCCTTTGTGTTTGGGATTCCTGCGCAGCGAGAGTCGAGGGACCGAGAGCGAACGGGGGATGCAACTGCAATTTGTACCTCTTACTGTCCGCGGGAAGAATAGGTATTGTCTTGCAGGAGAGAAACGAATTGAGCTTCTATGAAGCCCGGCGTGCGAATGGGAATCGATATTTTTAATTTCAGTAGAAGCCAAACATCTACCGGCTCCTCTACCTGCCACCGCTCCGCCATCTTCCACCCGACCCGCCCGTTTAAGCCACCCCTTTGTACACACTTGCCGGTTTAAATACCTGCAGTGCTTGGCCCGCACACCTGACCCCTTCGACCGACACCCGCTAATTGCACGGCCGCTCTCGCGGGGCACGCGCACGGCCCCACGAAAGCCGACACGGTGCACACACCCCCCCCCCCACCCTTTCCCCTGCATTCAGTTTTTATGCGATCGACTAGCTTCGATCAAAAGCAGCCAATGACTCGGCTCCGCCCGGCGGGCTGTTCTTTTAGCATTTTGCAAACGCACCGGATAACAGGCGCGTTTCGAGCGTCGCATCGGGGCCCTGATTACTCTCGCAGCTTTCAGCTGGGATGCTAAGCAAATTGCGAGTGAATGTTCGCAATTTAAGGTCAATTGGAGTTTCAGCTTCATTGAAATATGGGACAATTTCCCGTCCCGTCTCGTCTCGTCTCGCTGCGCCTCCTCCCCGATATTAAGAAACTTGGGCGGAAAACGCGCGCGTTCCCCTTTCTTCGGCAGCTCATAATGGAATTACTCCCGGGCGGAATTGCGCTTATTGCTGGCGACCCGTTTCGTTCGCGAGCTTAAGCGCGGATTAAGCAATTGTGTCACTCGAAGAATTACACCGGAACGTTTGCGTTAATCGAGCCCCGGTAATGAGCGTCTAATGCATCCTAGCCGAGCGCAAAATTCCGCCTACACCCTTTTCGCAACATCGCCTTTTACGGCTGTCCAATATGTTCCCTTCATTACGTCACGCGACCAGGACAAATGCGGCGGTACGGTCGTTTGTACCCAGCGCTGCGAAGCCCTGTTTTTCACGACAGAACGTCCCTTTGATCCATCGAGCAACCATGTTCGTAGCTGCAACCGCTTAAATATTTATGAAAGCTTTTTGCTATTGCACTTTATAAAAATACAGCCGGTGCTTCTGCAGGGGGGTGGATTCTCCGTTCCTCTCACAATTAATAGGTACCTACTTTAGTTTCGCGACAACGATAGTGGAAGGGCATGTTATTACTCCAAGGGCAATTCACCCTGGGGATGCACCCTGCACTCTACGCTCATATATAAAGAGGTATATGTCGTTATGCATTTTTAAAATGCCGATTGACTTTACTATTATGACAGGTTTGAATTTCGTTGACAAGAATGTGACACGGTGAATTATTCATTTAAAAGCTTGTGAACAAGTGGATAAGTTCAGTTTTCTTCGTAAATGAATGCCTTGTTATTATCCATGGTTGCGGACGCAAAAGGGTAAGTGGACTCTACTTAGGGTAATTCCGGGAGACGCGGCCGAGCTGGGGAGTTGATCGGAACAGTTGATTTCTAGAGAATTAATTGTTCTGAACCTTAACACATTTTTACATATACACAGATGTAGAGTCTGAATATAGCAACTCGACCAACTCTCCAGCCCGGCCGCGTCTCCCGGAATTACCCTATGTACATATGTCGCGATATTCTCAATCTCTTCTGCCTGTGTGGAGCACATTCCACTTGTTCAAGAATACCTATCTGTAGCTATCGAAGTCCAGAACAATAAGAACTCTACACTGTGCCTACTAAAATTTACAAACCGAACGAATACAACGTCCACGAACCTGGACAAATGGAATCTCACTTTAACGGTGCTTGGACGAATCGAAACATTGTCCATGTCGACTTCAAAGTTCCTTTGTATTTTAGCACCCTATCCAGTGGAATTATCCTACTTGCTAGCGCAAAGGCGGAGGAACACGAGAATTATTCGCTTCCGTCGGCCAATCCCCGAATCCAAGCTGAAGAGGGATAAAGATTCACCGAGGGCAAAGACAAGGAATACTACACGGTTTCAATAGGACGAGCACGAACGGTGCCGGGATGATTTCATTCCCCATAACTGACCGTTCCCTCGGGATTATTATTTTTTCATCAAGCCACGGAAGGAGCGAGAAGGATCGGGACCGAGGGTCCAGACGAACGAGCCGGCCACCCCAAGAAATTGCATCTCCAGGGCCGGCAGCCACCCCCCCCCCCACCTTCCCCCGCCGCCCGCCCGCCCTCTCTCCCGCCAACGACCGACCTTCGCGAAATATATACGAGCCGGCAAATTGAAAACTAGCGATCGGCCCGCCTGAATAAAATATCGTTTAAATTTATCGTAACACCTGGTATATCGGGGCTCGGCCACGCCGCCACGGTCTGAGTGCCTACGTTATATCGACGCTTTCCCAGCCACGATTGCACTCTAAACGTGACGGTGGCCGATACGCCCGCGGACTGGACGATCCCCCATCGTAGCTCCCGACTCGTTTGTGGATACTTGCGAAATTTTATTCGGGGCCCAGCCTTCGATCCGTTAAAAGATGCAGCTGGTATCGGTCTCGTGTCGCCTACAATTCGCGTGCCGCCCGTTACCCAATCGGGAATATTCGCGCATCAACCTTCCAGCCACCCTTATCTTCGCCCGAAGAGTCATCCCCCTTTTATATCACACGGTGGATGATTTCATCCCATGAACAGCTGTAGCCAACGTTCATCTGGATTCTGCGAAGGCTACGAAGACCGATCGAACGGCAAATCTGCATCCCGCGGAAACAACCTCCGGGCCGTGTTCTAAACAATAAAAAAAAGATCGAAGGGATTGAGTATCGAGCGACCGCGGAAGCGCTCGGCAAATATCTATCGCCGCGCCGAGTCGATCAAACATTGAGCGTCACCTGCACGGTGGCTTCGCAATTTCGAAGGGGGTTTCAACGATGCGGAGCGACTGCTACCCTCTTCGACTACGAGCCTTGATTAGGCTTCCGGTTAATTAATAACCTCTCGTGCACACATAGCCGTGGCCCACGTATGAATATGCATGCGGCCTGTTGTGCGTTTCGCGGTGTGAGAGTGCCGAGTGTATTCACGAAGAGGGAGAGACAGAGGACGCAGGGAGAAACTGTCGGGGGAAGAGGGAGCGAGGTAGACCGAGACAGAGGGTGAGGGGCGACAAGAGAGGGGTGCCAGGAAACGAGAGGGTGTTCCAGAACGAGAGACAGGGGCGAGGGGACGGAACCAGAAGGGAACGAGAAAGAGAGAGAGAGAGAGAGAGAGAGGGATGGGGGAGGGGTCGGACGAGGGAGGGACGAGTGACGGAGGGCTACTTATTTGCATTCGGAAAACAAAGGGTGTGGGCCGCGCTGTATGCTTGCCCCTCATTTCGCGTAACGAAGGACGAAGGGAGCCGATCAAAAGTCTTTTCCCGCCTTCTTCGTTGTACGCGTTTGAATCGCGAGTTTATGCTCGAGATTTTAATTAGTACCGCACTCCATTCCCACGCGGGCGCATTTTAAGGGCCATATCGTTGAATTAATGTGGCTGTTTACGGTTTGCTTTACTCTTTGGGATTTTTAAGCAGCGGCAACGAGCCATCCTTCCACCTCCCCCCCCACCCCCCGTCTCTTTCCCGGTGGCATTTCTCTGCTTATTATTTCATTCATCGCGCGATTTCGCTCGACAAAAGCGTCCGCCAGCCGATGATCGTCGAATAATCGTGGCCGATGTGCCGTCTTACGTTGTTACCGAGCCCCGCTTCTTTTGTCCACCAGACCAAAAAACAAGCTCCCCCGATGCAATCTAACCGATTCAATTATCGCGTTCCATTAAGACATCGTCGACTACGCGTTTAATGGAATTAACAACAATTCCCCATAAACTTCGATCGACCGACGGGAACTGATACCATCTGCCGGCTGCACCTGCGTTTTCGGTCCCTCGCACCTTATGGCGCACGAAACTCGAAACTATGACGCATCGCGCGCCATATATATCCCGATAAAATTAATTTACAAAATGACAGCGATGGGCCCCAGATAATTATGAAGTTATTGCCGGCGATACCGGGCGCCGCGAGCCCGCCTGTATCTTTTTAATGGAAATGAAATCCGTGTCGGGCTCGAATAGAATATCGAGACCGCGGCTCGCCGGCGGAGAAGACATTGTACGGCATCGAAGAGAGAGAGAGAGAGAGAGGTGGGCAATCTGAAGTGATTGCCTGACAATGGGTAAACGTCCGTGGCAAAACGTCCCCCGCAATTGAGAAATCATCGATCAACTTTTTTGCACCCCTCGACCGCTTCTTCGATGTTTGAACGCCAGAGCGTGGACTGAAAAAGGGTGCGCGGGGTCTCGCGTGTTCTCAGATCCATCGCGCCTCTCTCGGTCAGAACTTCATCGAATCTTCGCCATCGCTAAGTCACGGGGCACAACGTTCCCGCGACTCTCGAGACTCGTCTACTTGTTTGCAAGAGACTCGACTGTTCTGAATTTACTCGTCCAGCCTGGAAGCCAGTCACCCAGCATTTCTGATGCAATTTTCTTCTCGAATACAATGGCACTCGAATTACGTTGCTCAATCTCGATCCTCTAACAGACTCGATCCCCTGTCAGCCCGCGAGCACGGCGAACACACAATCGCAACTGTTATTTAGAAACACGACTCGCGGCTTCGACGATCGGGCAACGTATAAAGATTTTCCGAGAGTCGAATTGGGACCTGTTTCGAGATGGAGCTAGGTTTACTATGTTTAAAATTAACCGCCGATCCTACAGGACCAATTTCTCAGCAAACAGTAGAAAAGTTAATTCTACAATTTCCACGACTGGTCTGTGCGTCGTCCACTGCACTTTGAAGAATCGAATGGAATGGCGGGATCCAGCGTCTTCCACCGTAATTGTGTCCGATGATTCATGGAGCCGCGATGAATCGAGACCCAGGAGGTAAATGAGAGCCCCTGCGAGCTACTATTCCAGTATCAGGGTAAAAACGCTGAAAATGAATTAACTTTTTGCCGCGGAGCCCCGGACAGCGACCGCCACGCTCGAGTCACATTCAGTGGCATTGTACGGCGTGTCACGTGGGGTCCCATGATGCCCCAGCATCGCGAATTAACTAGCCATACTCCCTCGATGGACATCGGGCCTGACCTCGAGAAGATTGCCCGCGCGAAAGGAGCGAGGTCCCATGAGCGGTTGCGGCCTTAATCGAGGTCGCGGCTCGAGGAACGTTTGCTTCTTACCGGTCGTTCGCGATGAAAAGCACGGCGATTCGTCATCGCGTCAAGGCACCACGCTCCGCGGAATAGCGTTTACGCCTACAGTGTGGCTCTCTGCCCGGCCGGTTGTTCCTCGTTTTTCGCTCGCCTTTACGATCCCTCCGCTTTTTACACCGCTACTCCTTTGTTCTCGATGGATTAGGAATGGCTGATGATGCCATTAAGCGAGTCACTGGTCGTGAAATTAAGAAACGTGGAAAAACCGCTTGCCCACTAGTCGGGCTTGCATGAAAGTCCGTTTCGTTGGAAACGAGTGTGTATTTCCGAGGGAGCTTCTATCGTTCATACAGAAAATTACGGGGTTGCTATACAGTCGCGGAGTTATCGATCGCGACCACCTTGGAAACATCTTTCAACCCGCAATTGGGTTAGAATACACGCGCCTCCCTTGCTGTAGAGTGTAGTCGCTAGAATGCTGCTTTCAATCCTAAACAATACACAATCTGGCATAATCCTCCGTGATTTGGACACAATCAAAGTAGTGGATGAAAATTAACCCTTAACTGGTATACTGATTTTTCAAACGTAACTGGTATACTGGGGTCGTGGCGGACCCCAAATGAAAAAAGGACACAGAGATTTGAAAAATCGACACTGGATCAACGTCTATGGTAATGTGTAAGATAATAGAAACGTAGAACATTAAACTATTATTATAAAATTAATTATAAATTCAGTTTACCAACTTAAGCAACCAAAAATTTTGCAGCGGACTTTGCGTTCTTCGGGTCACGACCGATCCCAGGATACCAGTTAAGGGTTAATAGTAAGGGGACTAAGACAGCGTCCCCATCAGTGACCAATTCATTTATTATTGTTTATTGCGAAAAGTCAACCAGAAAGTTCAGAAATTATAATTAAAGGTATGTAATTTATTGTTTCATCTCTAAGTAAATTCACATGTAAATTAGGAGTTGGTCATTGACACGAAAGTTGACAGGTTCTAATAACGTGAGGTTATACTACAGATATCATTAAACTCGCAAATTTTACAATAAAAATACATGGATCCATGCAGTAACTTACTCAAATTAACTAGAAATATATACAGAATTATAAAATAAAAAGAAAATATTCATTTTCTTTCATTATTGTAGCCGAAAATCGAAAATGGTACAAGTTGGTCGATAAAGGGGACATCAGGTCCAATATAATTTTCACCATAATTTTTGTGTATATAGACAAATATCACTCTAAAACTAATTTGATTAAGAAACTAGATACTTCAAAAAATACAATGATCCATACTTTACTCAAACTTGTCGTATATTAGTAAAAAAATTATTATTTCGAACCAGTCACACTCTTAAGGGGGGATTCTACCTTGTTTGCCCGAAAAATCGGTGATTTTGGTGAATTTTTTTGTACAAAAACGCTTTGATAAATTAATTTGCGGTTTGACAGGCTGTTTTATTGTATCTCGAGCTATTATTATGAATTTTTATGTGACGGTCAAAAAAAAATGTGGCTGATACAGAGCGCCGACTTGAGGCGTTGAAAAAAAATCGGGTGGTCCTGGCGTTAACGAAAAATACCCTAAGGATAATCTGATACACATAAAGGAAAGAGATTCTTAATCTGTATGAATGTGGCTATCGATGGTAGTAGATTCATTAAGATAAATAAAGAAATGTTAAAATGGCAGGCTTCTGAATATGATGAATCGAATTTTTCTCAAAAATTGGCAAAACTTGATTAGGTAAAATCAGGAATGGTTACAAATACGGCAATAAATCTACTACCATAGATAAACGGACGCTTGCTCAACATGCATGTAAAAGTTCGAGTTGTTTGCTTCATTTATTGTCGAGATTTCTTCAACGCCAGGTCGAAAAATGTAGTTTCGAGAAAATCGGGTTTAAAAGTTCATATTATGTATACTTGTACCTGCGTACCGCTCGCTTCAAATCGCTACAACCTCACCAATTTTTCGAATTTGGCTATAAGCTTTGCAGAGTGTATACACAAGACTCATATCTTTTAGAAAAAGCAAAAAAAGAAAAATGCAATTTTTTGGCCAAACAAGGTAGAATCCCCCCTTAAGCAGTCGCTAATGGGGACATTTACCTTAATTGCGAAGTTGGTTACCAAGAAGTCCAAACTAAGGCAAGCTTACAAAGAGCTATATACATATCGTCAGAAATCTTCATAAATCAATTGTGCTCCCTGTAAACCCTCCTCGCCACCCTCTCGCAGAACGCCCACGAAAGCTGAACCGCTAAACTCCAAGTACCAAAGAAAACGCGCGGCTGGTGACCAACAATGGCCACCTTTCCGCCGCGTCACCGTGCAATACCCAGCGCCGATGAGCCAACGTCCAGCGTCGATACCGATCGACGTGCCCTGCAGATTATTATGTCCGCTGATCGTGTCTTCTGAGAAATTGATACATCGCCGCGATGAAGGTGGGTAACGCACGTATATAGGCCGGGTGTGGTGGCTTTACACGACTGGACCGAGTATAGGCCGACAATCTCGCGCCATTACGATCGCATAATGATCGTTATCCGAGAGCAGAAAGGGCCCAACAGTGGTGCTCAGCCGGGTAAAGGCGATTTATCGTGCTCCGCGGGCGATCGCGCCTCGCCGCAATTATGATCCGAACGATAGCCGAACCGGGGGTCCGTTTTCGACTCGCGGAACGCACGAACGGGCCCCGGACGGATCGCAGGCGATAATCGGTCGCGGCTCGCCGATCGCGCGCCCGCGTACAATTTATATTTAAATAAGCCACGATTGAAACCGCAAGGTAAATACGAGGTGCGCGCCGGGCGACGCGCGTGTGCGTGCGATTCTCGCGCGGTATCGCGGCTGGGTTCGATCGCGTTGCGGTCGCCAGCGGAAGGCTCTGCGCGGCGTCGATCGCATCGGGCATCGGGGGGAGGGGTGCCGCGATCGATCGATCCCGGCCGGAAGAATCTTCGCGAAATCGGCACCACGTTCCACCGATTCCACTAGCATAAGTGTAATCCATTACTCGAAAGCGAGGGTCAAATAGGAAGAAATATTTTTCACTCGCCGCATCTCGGGACGAAAAATCAAACCCCCTCGCGTATTTCCCTGCTACAAAGTCATCGCATGTACCTGCATACGTTCGCTCCGCATAATTCCAGCTGAATCGTTGCACAACCCCCTCGCGCAATCACCTCGACGTACCCTCCGTTCGAGCACAAGAACGCGTTCGTAACGCGCGTAGGCAATCACGAGGGGGGTTGTACTTGCGAAGAAAGGTGGAGGATGTATGCCTGTAGAGGGGTGGGGGACTCGGGGGTGGTCCCGGGTGAGAGGGCAGGGACGGGCAATCCATATATGCAGATCTGAGATTCGCAGAGCGCCGGGTTCGATACCCTGGCTCGAAGTTATTATCACATATATTAGACAACTGACCCGACCACCCCTTACTGCCACCTTTCTCGTATCACCGTACGTCTGAGGCGTGCGCCCGGGACTCGCCCCCCCCCCCCCCCTGAAGCGGCTCGCCCGCCTGCGGCAGATACAATATCGTGCCGGCTCAACCGCGCGCGGTTATGGTAAGAACCCTTTATTGTTTTATATTGTTTCCAGGCTGCCTTTATTATATGGCCGGGGCCAGCCTCCTCTCCGCAGCCGGGAGAATCGAAATAAAATTGCCGCGAACGCGCGCGCCGTTATTATACCCGAGGATTACGCGGGGGGGATGAGCGCGGGGGCGCGGTTCCCGGGATATCTGGGGCAAGGAGCGCGTTTCCTCCCACCCCCCCCCCCCCCCTGCAATGGTAATGCGCGTCGAGTGGAAGGATCCCGAACAGGGGGGAAAAGGTGATTCGGAAAGGGACGAGATTATGAGGACTTGCTTTCGGGAGTGACTAGGTGTTTATCGATCTTGATTGCGTGTCGTTGAATATCATATATATCGAATCTGGCTTATGCAGGCTGCAGTTGACGTGATCTTGCAATGGAGGGGTAACTGTTCGCTACTTATCATCCCCTTGTCGAGTGTATTAATTATTTTAGGGGGTATTCTACCTTGTTTGGCCGAACATTCCATTTATTTATTTCTTTTTTGCTTTTTCTAAAAGATATGAGTCTTGTGTATACACTCTGCAAAGCTTATAGCGAAATTCGAAAAATTGGGGAGGTTGTAGCGTTTTGGAGAGAGCAGTACGCAGGTAGACGTATACATAATATGAACTTTTAAACCAGATTTTCTCGAAACTACATTTTTCGACCTGGCGTTGAAGAAATCTCGACAATCAATGAAGCAAACAACTTGAACTTTTACATGCATGTTGAGCAAGCGTCTGTCTATCTATGGTAGTAGATTTATTGCCCTATTTGTAACCGTTCCTGATTTTACTTAATGAAGTTTTGCCAATTTTTGAGAAAAATTCGATTCATCATATTCAGAAGCCTGTCATTTTAACATTTCTTTATTTATCTTAATGAATCTACTAGCATCGATAGCCACATTCGTACAGATTAAGAATCTCGTTCCTTTTTGTGTATCAGATTATCCTTAGGGTATTTTTCGTTAACGCCAGGACCACCCGTTTTTTTTCAACGCCTCAATTCGGCGCTCTGTATCAGCCAGATTTTTTTTACCGTCATATAAAAATTGATAACAATAGCTGAAGATACAATAAAACAGCCTGTCAAACCACAAATTAATTTGTCAAACCATTTTTGCACAAAAAATTCACCAAAATCACCGATTTTTCGGGCAAACAAGGTAGAATCCCCCCTTAAAAAAATTTATATATATGTTTCTATCAAATTAATAAAGCTTATTTGTTATCTAAATCATATACTGTAAAACGAACACTATTAAATTAACAAAAATTAAATGTTAACCCATAAAAGCAACAATTCATTCTTCTTTCCCTCAGTGCATTGGGGTAAGATACCAATCAATTTTGAATATAAAAACTTATTCCTTAAAAAATCCCCACAAATGGTGTGGTACTTTTTATTCAGTACAATTTTCGCAAGTACCTATTAGCAAAAGGAGATCATCTTCTGTCCATTATCCTCTCTTCGATTTTCTCACATGGCTTTGTAAGATTTACTATAAATACACATTGTTTACTGAAATAAGTAAGTTGCAACCCCTATACTAACACAGCATCTTACCCCAACCAAATTTATGCATCCTACCCTAATGTGTTGAGGCCAGTAAGTCACATTGTACGCCAATCATTTGAGCAAAAATCAGAATAAATAAGAAAAATACTTTCATCCAGGCTAACATCCCGCTGCTGTTGATAACACTCTTCTTTTTCTTATCACAACACAAAATATTAAGCGGCAGCAAAATTCCTGTTTCAAACATGTATTTTAAAACAAATGCTAAGCAATCTCTTTTAGCAACGAACGCAACAAAAGAGCTCACACGATCTTGCTAACATCTACTGAATAAACTATGAGTTATGGTTAATCGGCATCTTCCCTCCAATTACCTTATATAAAAAGGGATCACCTAGAATCTCAGAGTCAAGATATTTAAGGATGAACTTCAGTAACATTCAAAATAAGCGAAAATCTTTGAAAATTGGAGGCATCAATCTTTATGCAATAGTAAAACCCTCTGCAAAATTTTAGAAAAATTGATTCGATAGTTTTCAAATTATTTAACTTTCAATTTAACATATATTCTTATGGGAAAACGCAATATTGAGAATATAACTACAAAATTAAGAGTCAAATAATAGGCCAAAGTTTTTGAAATCTTGTGTACAGAAAGATCAAACACTAAACGAAATTGTCACAAAAATTCCGGTCAATTGATTCGATAGTTTTTGTTAAATGAAAGAAAATGACACGGAAAAGGATAAAGATTATGTACATATAAGAGTTTTATTAATATAATTAAGATATATATGATCAACACTCACCAAATACAACACATTGGCACACTTTTCCCTGCTTTTTATGTACGTAAAAAGGGAAATTATAGTTTGATTATTTCATTTGTAGCAGTTGCATTTCAGGTACAGTCCAACAAACAAGTTAATGACAAATCATCAAATATTCAATAAATTGACAAAATAACATAAAAAATAAGAACAAATTCAACTAACTTTGCGATAAAAAAAGCACCACTGCCATTTCTGACTGGTTTTCATCACAGGAAAAAGCCTTTTTAATATCTTGGAAATGGATTAACTTTTGTCTAAGATTGTCACTGAAGTTCTACCTTAAGGAAATTGAAGTGCGTAGATTTATCTACGATGGCCGTGACCATTGCTCTTCCCAGACTCTCTACATTCGCAGCAAACATGTTACGTGGCCCACTTGGACGCGTGTACAGGGCTCTAACTTCCCCTGATTCGTTTATACACGACGCCAGTTCAGGTTGTACCGTATATCGAGTTAGTGTGCCGTACATGTACGCTCGATACCCGAGTTCGGTCGAACACACGCGCCCGTAGGCCGGCTGTGTACGTGAAACTTTCACGGCTCCGTACACACGAGCCTGCGCGTGCAGGTGCACGCGAAGGAGGTGACGGCCGCGTGGAATTTCCAGATTGAGATTTGAAATATGGAAATAACGGGGAAACGATCCCCGGGGCAGCCGTCCTCCCTCCGCCGGGGCGAAAATGACGAGTATCGATGCGCGGGCGACCGCCCACGCGGGCCAAGCAAGCCGCCCAAGACGAGCGGGTCTGTGAGACGAGGGAGACGATTATTGGGGTCGAAGGAATCTCGCGGGCGGAAAAGCTTCCGCTCCTTTCGACGTTGTTTGCCTCGAATCGGGGTTACATTCCGTAATTGAATGGAAAGCGAATTCCCATTGTTCCCTGTTTCGCCTCCTTTTTCCCCAGGCAGTTTCCAAATTTCGGGTCAAAAACGTGTGCAGACAGCTGCGAAACATGGAACCCCGCGTACCAACAAAGTCCAATACCGCCAGTTTTGCAGGGTGCGTATTAATCTTCCGCCGGAGTATTCGCAAAACAAATTTCACTTCGAGAGTTGCGCGAAAAATATTGCGCGATCCCGGCTCGTTTGAACCGAAAAAAAAACCAGCACGGCGCTGTCTAACTCGAAGCCCGTGGATTTAAAAAGGAAAAGGAAAAAGAAGAACCGTATGGTTACTGTTTCAGCGGTAATCCCTTTGACTTGTAACCCATGGAATTGCTCGCGGAGCGTATGATCCCCGCGTGTCGTTCCCCTCGAGTGCCGTCTTTCCACGTGGTTTCTGCTTTTGGTCTTTCGGTGCTCCATGCAACAACCGGAATGCTACCGTCTCCTCCCTCGCTCGTCGCATTATATTACGTTACGTCACATTATGCACCTAGCCCCTGCGCGGCGGAACATTACGACGTTCTCTGTTATGCTGGCTGCTTGGTTAATGTTCTGTGGCAGGATTCCAGCCGCGCTGTCTTCTCGAAACAAAGACTTTGTTTGCCGTAGCAGAAGTGGCCGCCGCGCTGGCCTATCGGGCCACAATTCACCATTTACATTCTCCCTTTCCTTTCCAGCGGCGAACGGGCCGCGGGTATACATAGCCGGAGAAGGAAACGACGCCTCGAAACGGGCTGCGGAACGTGAACTACGGCTCGACGAGCGGCGGTTAGCCTCTGCGAAGATTATTATATTGGGCATTTAAGCTGGCGTCGCGATTCACGGCGTGCTTCGGGGCCGAATGGAGAATACACTATGAAAAGTCGCGGTGCCATTCGCGGCATCCCTTGTTTCCCTCGATTCATCACCCTTTCGTTTTCATACTCGGAGCCAAGAGCTCGCGCCGGCCTGTCCATCGGCGGCAACCAACGTCGACGCGCGCGAAACAGAACGAGACGAGAACGTCGAGGGCTATCGATTCCGCGGGGACGCGCGATCGTGGTCGAAGATCGAGTGGCAGGGAGCGAAGAGTCCGCGGGAATTCCCTGACAAAGAGCCGCGCCGTAGACCGAGGAATTCAGGAAGGCATAACGAGCGTTTTCACGCATCTCCGCGTAGAGGAGTGGGCCCCGCCGCTGGAATTATTAATTAAGCACACTAATTAAGCGCGTTCATCGCGCTCGCCCGGAGGGGTCAGCCGGCGCGCGCGACAGAGAGGAACAAAGAGGGTGGCTGTAGGCAGGGAGACGGGGGCAATGCGAAGGTAACACGCGATTACAAACGCGATCGATAATAAATTACCTTTAAGTTAGAAGCGCTGCGCCACGTACTGCCTCTCTCTCTCTCTCTCTCTCTCTCTTACCCACCCCTCACTCTCTCTCACTCTCTCTCTCTCTCTCTCCCCGTCTGCTTTCATTCGGCCATTAGAAGTCGTTGTTCCTAACCGTTCATTACAGGTCCGAGCTTACGTGTGGGTCATGCGAGAGAGCGTATCTTAACGGCCGAGTAATTATGCTTCCTCGATGGCGCGGGAAGGTTCAAACGGTGGGGAAAGGTGCAGAAGGAGAGGGTGGGGGGGGGGGGGAGCGGCGCGAATACTTAGAGAGAAAGCAGAGTACGGCCGCGTAATAAATGCATGGGATTAACGAGGAATAAATAACGAGAGACTGTTAATAATGTCGTACCCTCTGCAAAGCCCCCGTGTGTCGGAGTCCCAGCCCTGTCCCCACCCTGCGCCCCTCTCCTTAGCCGTTTTTCACGACCGCTCGTCGCGCTTCTAACGCAGCTCTCCCTCGTTAAGCGGCGTCCCCGCGACTTATAAGATCGAGGGAGCACGCGACCTGCGGGACACCCGCGATACAGGCAACTTTCGAGAATCATTAAAAACGCATCTTCGGCCCCCGTGCACGGCGATCGGCCGGTTAACGAGGCTGTTACGTCGCGAAGGACGGGGCCTCGATTCGTTCGCTTGCACCACGCGCCCGGGAACACTACGAAGCCGTAATGGTGAACAAGCCGAAGGGGAATTGATATTACCGCGGAAAAAGCGGTAATGAACGCCATCGCCGGCTCGATCGTCGCGACGTGCAAGGCCACCGAGATTAAACATTTCCGCGGCGAGCTTTTTGCGACCGATTCAATTAAGGGCCGGGGGCTTTTAAGCGGTTCCAATCGGTTTCTTACGGCGGGGCCGATACCCGTAGGCGGCTCGGATGGGCCGCCTTCGCAGCGGGCCACGAGTGGCGAGCCAGATGGCGCGAGCGGAATTGTCGCCCGTCGAAACGAATCGCGATCGGAATGCGAGTACCGAGACGCAGCGCGGACTGAGATGGCGATTAAATATGGAGACGTGTGGCTGATGTTTGAAGTAGATTTGCAGCTTGGGACGAGTTACGCCGTAGGGCTTATCTGCCAGAGTAGTCATCCGGAAAACGATAGATCTATGCTCGGAGCCCGATCCAACAAACCCAGTCGATAGATTCTGTTCGTTCCTTGAAGGCTTCCCTAGCAGGTATAGGGACTCGACAGCCAGTGTCAACATTGTTGAGCTCTCGAGTCCTCCCCCCAGAGCCGGCCCGTGAAAGAGTCACGCGTAAACGTATATACGAATTCCATTCTCGCGCCGTGGACACAGAAAAGAGCTCCCTCTGCTCGGGATTAAGAGCGGGCGGGGGAGGAAAGACGGAATGGTGGACGCGCGCAGTGTCGGAGGAGCGGCGAAAGTGGAAGGGAGAAGGAGAACGAGGCGAGGGTAAGGCACTAATGAGCAAATAAGGCGAAAAAAGGTGAAAATTCATTAGCAGTCAGCTAGCAATGGACGGCGGGGGAAGGGTTACCGAGAATCGGCGTAACTCTTTTCTCGGTAAAGGACTCGTGGCTCGACAAAGGACTCTAAAAATAAATACATAATTAAACGTCGCGATAATTAACTTCTTTATGCCCGGGGAGGTAGGGGAGACGCGTCTAAGCGCGGCCTCCTCCGTCGGAAACAACGATCCCGTTGAACAGGACGGAGCCGGCTGAGCCAATGCTGGCCCGATAAACACTGTAACGCCGCGATAAATACGATTATTGTGTAATAAATAGCGGTAATAACGGGGCCGTCTCAATGGGAGACTCTAATTGGCCGTTCCTATCCGTCGCGACAACAGTTCCCGTTTAACCTGGGCATAAAAAATGAGGCGACAAATCTACAGCTTAATCCCTCGACGAATTTCATCGTCCATTTTACATCCCCGCCGTTTTGTAATCCTTTTTTAATCTTCACTTTTTTTTCGCGTCGCGATATCGCGTAATCCTCTTTATTAAATAAATAAGCTTGATCAATTTTGTAAGCTATGGCCGAGAATGGAAGAGTTTGCAAGCAACGGCACCAAATAGCTAGGTATCGTTCGTAACTCAAACCTCTGCACGAGGTGTTCGCCTGTTCTTTGATCTTGGCCCGCGAACGACAAAACGTTCGTGCAATTCATCGATATTAAACCCCCACAAGATCCTCTATTTTCCTTCCACTCGATGGTCGAGGTGTAGTCGCAACGAGACACCAGAACGGAAATTTCATTCGACCCTTATTAAAGCGATACACTCGAAGATCCCCGGCGTGCGTGAGTCCGGGGCACAATTACGCGAGTGACCAGATGTACCTCTGCCGGCTCCGCGGAACGGCTCGGGAAAATCGGTTCGATTTGGCTGAAAGCCGCGCTGATCGACTCGTTCGCGGATCAGCCGGGTCCACTCTAATTTAGACATTTTCGGCGCGGCCGGGTATATTTGTTATATTTTCACTCGAATCATTATTACGCGGCACCGCACGCGCGCCGTACCAGGGGATTACCGCTTAATCCGGTCCGCTATAAATTGGGCGGAATCGCCATCCCCCAGCTCGCTCCCCCGCTCCGTCCATCCGTCCCTCCGCGTTTCACCCACCCGTTTCCCCTTTCTCTCTCGCCGTTTCCTCTCGTCCCGCTCGGTCGTTCGCAACGGTTTCTCGGTACTTTTTTAGCCACGCAGAATCCCGCCACCCGTTCCGGCCGCGCCGGGAAAGGGTTGCCGGCAGAGGACACGAGGGTGGCCCCGCGGACCTGAGACACACGCTGGCCGAAAGGGGGTTGGCTGACTGGGAAAGCACGGCGGTCGACGGGGGCGGGGGGGTGGGTGGGGAAAAAACGAGAGCGAGGAAACACGGAGGAACGGAATCCAAGAATATCGTAAGGTCGAACGAGGCGGGCGTACACGTACGGCGAGCAAAACGAGAGCCGAATCGCGGCAAAAGAAATATCGTCGGTCAACGGAGAAAATCCGTATCCTGGCAGTAACGACCAGGGATGGACGGGAACGGGACCGAGAGGCCAGCGAGCTGGCCGGAGAGAAAGAAATCGAGGGGGGTTGGAGGGAGGGGGTGGGCGACCGAGGGGGTTAGAGGAGGAAGAGCGCGGGTTCTAGAGAAAGCGAGGTAGGAAGAAAGAAAGAAAGAAAGAGCGTGAAGGGGCGGAGGGGAATGGGAAAGGTACCCTTAGCTGGTTTCCCTCAGGAGATTTTATAATGGCGTCCAGTTATTACCGCAGGACCTCGGGCCACGAACGCGATACGATTCTCCGACAAGGGACGGAGGCCGATTTAACAAGTGGTCAAATATACGGGCGCACGAGTGGTCTGAGCATCCTGGCCAGAAAAGCGGACCAGACCTACGAGAGACCGATACAACGGACGCCGATAATGATAAAGATGATCGCGATGATACCGGGCAGATCGACGCTCGCCCCTCTTGTCCTTTGGCTCACTCGTCTTACCGAGAGTCAGGTGTACAGGGTGACTCTTTTGAGGAGACACGTGGGTTATCATTCTTTCAATGATAAGTGAAAGTGTTTGGTTAGATGGAATGAATGCAATGTGCAACATCAGTCGCGTCTGTTTAAGTTTCAAATGTCGCGCCCATTTTTTTTAACGTACCTAAGTAGTTGTTACGTCGATTCGACACAAACTAACTGAAACATCAACTGTTGTTTTAAATTATCTGGTAAATTATGACGCAAAAATTCTGAGATAAAGTTTAAACACTGTAGAATATATTATTATTATTTATTACATAACGAAAAAAAGTACACAACAGTGTACCATTGCAACAGTGTTCATCGTTGAAAATTAACATTTAACGTATCATAATTAGGGAATTCAATCCCAGGATCCCGGCTGTTCTTTTTTATTCTAAAACTCCCGGGATTTGATATATCGAGTTATAACTTATCCCGAGAATTTCGCGAATTTTTCAAAACGTAAATTACTGTATGAACAACTGAAAAATATAAAACTGGAATCCAAAAATCAGTCGGGATCTCGGGATTAGATCCCGGGATTGAATTCCCTAATCATAATGTTTTAACAGTTTTCAATGATGCATCAGAGATAGTTTACCTCAAAGTCAAATTGTGGGTCATTTTGATCGAGTATGACGATTAGGGGTTAAATGAAACTGAATACTTTTATCGACTTGTTAGGTACCTATGCATTCTTTTGCGAAAGAGGGCTTCCTCTTTCAATTCCCTGAAACGGTTTTCTATCATCGAATTGCAGAAAACTATTTACGGTGGATTCCGTAAAAGAATATCTTGCGTACAACACTTTCGCTTGGACATACTCAAGAATGTTTCTGGAACCGTGTGTGCTTAGCCCGCTTTAATTCAGACCACGATACAGCTGCTGGCGTGGAACGAGCACGGTCGGCGAAGATCGTGGATGGCGTGGAATACCCGGGAATTAAAATGAAAAAAGGGGGGCGTGCTTTGATGTGCTAAATCGATACGATATCGGGTCAGGACGTCGCGGAGGAAGGATATTAATTATGATTTCATTAGACGAAGCCGATATCGGGACCATTCAAAGGCAGAGCCGCTGAAAAACTCTATATTCATAATTATACCGCTGACGGTGTTAACGAAACAACAAACATATCGTATTACCAATTACGCTTCCGCATCGCGGAGCGGAGATTCTAAAAAAAAAAAGCTTCGGTTTCGCTCGAACGAAACCAGACAGTTTAATTGAACGTTTCCTTCTGATGCGTTTGTAATTACAAATTGAAATGAGTTATTCCACGCTGGGGGAACAGATTTCGTTCCCCCTTTTTTTTTTCTCCGTTGCAATCGACGGCGCGCGTAATACAGGGTGTCTCTGGAAGCGTTTAGTGGAATACGAAAGAAGCGCGTTATTGGATCGTTACACGCTGCGAAGAGATGCCGACGCTATTGCTACAGTTAATAAATAACATTTATTAGCTCGCGCATAGATCGAGCCAGGGACGTTCCTCGATTTCTTGGCATGGAATGGGTTCTTCGAAGAACAACAAAAGATTGACGAGCGAGTGAATGCCTTCCGGACGGCCGTTGTGCCAAAATTCCGCGAATTTCGATCGACCAATTTAGATCCCCGGCGCTGCTGCACCGCGCCGTATCATACTTTTCGCTGATCTACGGGATGTCAATTTAATTGCGGGGAATACTTCGCGGCGCGACACGCTGGCCGAGCCGTTTAAATTAGAGAGAACAGAGCTGAGAGGCGCGAGTGACGCGGAATCCGTGCAACAACGGGGCTCGCCTTAAAAGAACGCCGGGGTTTAGATTACGCTTCCGAACTCTCGGCTAGGAGTTTTGTTTAGTAGAGTTAGATCGATCGAACGCTACCTGACTTTATTGGATCTCGCAGAGAATTGAAATCGTAGTCGAGTCGCTGTGTTATTTTCCACATTTAAAAAGACAATAATAATGCTTCGCGATTTCCTGTCATTAAACGTTTCAATATTTGAGACTCAAAAATGAAATTCTATACTATAGTATTATCAGTGACACGTAGAACATTTTCCAATAATAAGATTCTTTATTAATTTTGGCACTTACAGTGCATTCTACAAGGATTGTTTCTTCATTTCAGAACCTTCACAGAGGAGACAAGAAAGAGACTGATATGGTGGGGGTAAAGGAGCCAACTAACATCGAAGATTTCCAACTATTCTCTCATAATATATCAATACAAATACACAATAAACTCCAAATAATTATATTAAGAAAACAGCTCAGCTGATTATCTTACCTCTGCAAGGACATGCTATCAACCAGTCAACCAGTCTCCCAAAACGAAGCCCCAACGTGACCAGTAGATTTTAATGGCCGCCAAGAATCGCGAGCTGTCGCAGCAACCACGTCACGCGCCACAGAGCTGTTAAAACGTTCCTCGTTGTCACTGCATTTCACGCGAGGCGATCACCCCGCGCCATTTCGCTCTTCAATTGTAGGAAACGCGATAACGGAGAACAAGAATCAAAACACGACTACGAGAGTCGTTCCACGGACAGGTCAAAACGGGTTTGGCGTCGTGGGTGTCGAGACGCGACGGAAAACACAACAGGGCACGACCGTTTACGAGTGTCAACAAACGAAACCTTGTTACCCGGCACTAGCACTGTCCACCCGCGACGAGATTTCCACCAACAGCGGCGAGCTCGACTGAAATATTCGCGAGTTTTCTGACATAATCACGGCACGCTGCGCAGCGTTGAAAAATTACGCGGGAACTGGCGATTGACAGGCGCCGCAGCGCCGCCTGCCGTCGATGTCTGACAACTTCGCTTATATAGATTGCACTCCTGAACCAGTGGCGCGTATTATTAAGAACGAGTAATGCGTTCGATCTCTAGCTTCTGCTTCGTTGGATATAAAAGTATAGCGACTGTTGTAGTTATATGTATTTTTAGAAGAAATAAAGGGGAAGCAATTAAAGAGAATGCTTCGTTAAGAAGGAGCAGAAAATAATTGGTATAATTGTACACGTTCGATAAATGGATATCAATGCTCTTTTTCCGTGGAAAGTAATGTAACTGCGGAACGACGAGGCATAACGATCACGAATCGTTAAAGCGAGCAACATTTTTCACTGCGAATCCAATCCCTTTAAATTGATTCTCGAAAATGTTATCGAACTGTTACGGAGCAGGTGGGGCGGGGAGGGGACGGGGGAGGGGAGGCATTAATTTTATACGGTCGTAATTACAGATCGGAGGGAATCGGGGCCGAGGGAAAAGTTGCGGAAATTAAAAAGCGGAACAAAACTTCTCGTTATTGCAGCAAATACTTGAGCGTCCCGATTAATCTCGCTTCGAAATCGCGGAATCGAAAATTGACTGGCGCGCGAGCCGCTCGATGCGAAATCGCGCACGACCGGCGAGGAGGAGGGGGGGGGGGGGCGGTAATTAACAGAGGTAAGAAAATTAAAACGAGAAAGCAATTAACAAAGGAACACACGCGCAACCGGGCGGCCGTTGTAACGCGGTAGCCGGCTTCTAAAGTAAACTGGTAAACAAAACCGGTTTAATTAAATGTTGCCTGTAAAAACTGTTGGCAACTCTCGAAAGTGGAAATTAACGAACTCGCCGTAAATATTTTATTTCGGGTGCAAAATCGCCGGGGAGTCCTCCCCCCCCCCTCCTCCCTGCCGCTCTTACCTGTCCCTCTCCCACCCCCGCCCCCACCCCCTCCTTCTCGCGACGTTTCACGGAACAAGAAATCATAATTTCCATTTGTCTTCGTTCCGTAAATACTTGGGATAGCCAAAGTCCCATCAGAACTCTCTTCAACTTCCCTAATTACTCCGCCTCGCGAGCCAAGTAAACCGAGCTGCGTAAATACTTCGTTATACTCGCGCTAAACACGCTCGCCCCTGTCCGAGGCTCCATTCGAGCCGGTTGAAATCGACTTGCGTAAGGTACGTGGCACCGTCGCCGTGGTATTTGATTATTTAATCCGTCCCGCTAAACTATCCCGGCCGGATAAAAGTAAAAGGAGATCTGTTGGCGAACGAGGCTGGCCGCATCGAAGCGATCTCTGGCTCGAAGTAACTTCGTACCTACCTAGTAATTGCGAGCGGGCGGGTGCCGGGCTCGCGTAAATTCCGCCTCGGCTTTATTTATCGACGCGGCCATTTAATTAGAAAAACAGACGACGGCTGGAGATTATCGGTCTTGTAAAACTGTTTCGCCAAATCTCCGCGAAGATTGTTAACCCTTCCTATAGAAGGGGCGCGCGAGGAGTGCTTCCATCGTTGCCGGATGGAATGAAATGAAACGGAGCTGCGATTAAGGTATTCCCGGAGTTCTTACCCCCTCCGTTCTCCCTGGGAGAGTATCCTCTTATTTCACTTTGATTCTTCAAAAGTCAAGCACCCCGCCGTAGTATTTCCACCCCTCGAGCTGAAAGCGCCACTGTTCAAGTCAGTTCTCCCAGTTCGGACGTCGAACGCGGCTTATCGCGACGTTAAAAATAACGCCGCGGTAAGGATCGGACGTGAAAGCGACGAGTCGACGGTCCAGAAGAGAGGCTGGTGGCGAGTAAGAAGGGTGCGGGAGAGGAAGAGTGGCCTGTTTCCCATTACAGTGTTTCCGCAGGCGTTTAATCGCCCAATTAAGAGGATTTTCACGTATGTTAATTAGTCGAAACACATGCGAAACGTGGCGCGCCCCGTTCCATCTCTTTGCTCTACCCCCGTTTCCCTCTTGAGGCTCCGGTGGTGCTCGAGGCCCGCGGGAGCGGGGGCCTCGATTGCACTCGACGGCTAAAAAGAGATCAAAAGGAGGCTCCCGCGTTGCAAGAAATATCCACGTACACGTCTCTGCGCGTCTACGTGCCGCGGCCAGGGGACACGTGTACCCAGCCACCTACGCACACGCGCCTCTTCTGCCAGGGTACCGAGGCTACCCAGGAAACCCGGGGGGTGGATCGGCTGCAACGGGGAACGGGACGTAGTCTGGAGGCTGGAGACGCGTGTTAAACCGTCCTCGTTAATCGGATCCCTCAGTTACGGAGAAAGGAAAACGCCGTGGTTAGTCCCGCCGGGATCCACGCGACTCACCCCCGCCCTTCTTCCACGCCCGATGCTCGTCAAGGGCGGTAATGAATTCGCCGCGTGGACGGTCCAATATAGACTTACACAGACGGGGATGAAAAAAAAAAACCTCAGTCGCATGGCACTTTCGAATATCTTCGAGCAAGAAACCACCCCTCCCGCGGTTATGCTCGGCCTGTGTGTCGCTTGAATGCTTGATAAGGCGGCGTCCAGGGCAAACAGACCAGCGGCGATGCAATTTAATTAGACGCGCATGGAAAATATTTCCTTCTACCTTGAATTGAATTACGACTCGCGGGGTAGGCCGAAGTAGCCGGAATCTCCATGCGAAGCGACAAGATTTTCCATCGTTTCTTCCGGGGCAGGAAGGTGTAAAGGGAGAGAAAAAAAAAGCGGGGACAGATGGTCGCGAGGCCAGCTAACGAAGGAAAATCGAAGAGGAGACGGTGGCAGGAACGACGCGGCTATCTATTCAATTATCACTTTGGAACGGCCGCATACGTAGGAACAGGTAATCCCATTTCACGACTTCCGGCCATTCTCGGGCCTTGAGCGACGTGTCCTGTGACGTCAGCGCAACGCAATCCTGTGTTTTACGGACGGTTTTCCGTTTCGGGTCTTAGCAACGCCGCTCGCGCCCTTTCGCCCGAGATCCGAACTGGAATCGATGGGAAAAAATTATCGCAGCCTGCACGGCGGATTAACAAGTGTTTCTCTCTCCTCTCATCCCCCCCCCCCCCCCCGGTGAAAGGGAACGTTAGCCGCGTCAGATTGGAAAACGATAAATTTCGGCGAGGAACGTTCTAAAAGCAGAGGTCCACTAACGGGAATAATTTATCGTTGGAATTTTAAAAGGGTTAAGGTAAATAAAACAAACGAATCGCCATCGAAGTCAAGTGGTTGGAAATATCTCTCGCAGCCAACACTCGCTCCCCGTGAATTCGTTCCAATTTCTCTTTCGCTCTCTGTGCCTCCCCCTCCCTCTCTGTGTTCCCCACTTTTCGTTCACTCGCCCGCGAATTGCACATTTCGAAGCAAGTCTCGAAGACAATGAAAATTTCAACGGCCATTCATTTTCCGGTAATGAGTTCTTTGGTCGGTCTTTTAACTGTGCCAAATGACTTTAAAATTGTGCCGCCAGTTAATGGGCTTCGCTCGCTCACCGTTCACGTTTCCTTTCTCCCCCTCTCTCTCTCTCTCTCTCTCACTCTCCCGCCATTTTTTTCAGTCGCGAAACATTAAATAATCACAAATTTTCCAGGCTTTCGCTTTTCGAGCACCCACATAATTGGGCTTTTGTGCGTTCTCCCCCGGTTCTGTTCTTTTATACATATTGAGAAAGAGAGACAGAGAGAGAAAGCCCGAGTCTTTGCCGTTCCCGTGAAAGATTTAAGAGAAACAACCGGGGCATAATGAAAAGTGGCGGGAGAAGTTAATATTTGCCTGTTACGGTTTGCTTTCCAACGGTGAATGCGTTGAAAATTCGTCGTTGGAATTGCGAAGGAATCTCGAAACCTCGGCACTCGATTGTATTATGAAACATCCAGCGGGCAGCTGTCGATCTCTCGATGAGATTTTATGGAAATACTGTTGCTGCAATAAACATACCTTCATCCGATCATTTACACCCTTACTTGCAATTACATTCTGCAGCGATCTTGAGTGATAAAGGTGATAAAGGTGATCTCGAAGGAGTGAGCGAGTTTTATCGGGAGTCTCTCGAAAATATTAAAAACACTTGCCGCAAGAGCTCGATAACGAATTTTCCGTAAGCAGGTTTTTTCGCCGCTCGTAGAAATTACACGTTCACGCGTCGCCATTATCCGAAGGAAACACGTCGACGGGCAATGATACCGCTCGTAAAAACGATTGGGCTATATAAAACAACAGGACCCGTTGTATAATTTTCCGCGCGGCCTAGGCGCAAACAGAATAATCGATTAAAAGCAGCAAAAAGGACCGTCGGACCGTTATCCTTGCCGCTTTAACCGGATTGATAATAATCAGAAGTAATATGCGCTTTAATTGGCTAATGGCGTGACGAAAATATAATAACCGCGGGTATCGATTAAAACGGCAGACCTCAAATCTCCAGCACGCGCCGCTATTCGCGTCAACTAAACCGGGAGCCGTGGCGGCTGCCGTCCCGGAATTTCTCATGGTAATTCGGTCTAAATTCCGGAATCTACTCGTCCATTCACCGGCTACGTAATGGCGCAAATTTCCCTAATTTCGTACTTATTGCCAAATACTTGTTACCGCGCTCGTAGCTCGTTGTTCGAGGGTACGGCATTAATAATCTCGCGAACACGTCGAGCACGACTCTGCGACAGTTACGCGTTTAGACACGGCGCCAGCTGATTTGTAGAAAGCTAGGGAGATCGGTTCTCATTTCTGCACAGGTGAGCGGATATCGTTTTATTCGCCACTGGGCAATGCTCTTAGGAACAGATGCCGGGGAATCTGGCGGCGTTACGAATCGATGAGAAGTCCCTTGTCGCCGCGGCGCAATTAAGTGTCGCGATTCAATGTTTCCAATCAATTCTGAGGACTCCGCGGAGAACGGAAAAATTCACGAAGCATTGTCAGGGAATAGAGAAGCTTCGCGTTCTAATTCCCCCCGCTGGATGTGCGCGGGGACAGGCTTTGAACTGGGAACCGCCGTGCCGACCACCCGTCCCTCCGCCCCTCGGTATTCAAATTGTAAATTTATACTTGTAAATTTATGAGACGTTGGAAATGAACTATTGAGAGAGGCTATACGTATAACGAGCTACTGTAATGCACCTATATACCGCGGGCCTGGTTTTATTCACCGAGGAATGGAAGTCTACTGGCGTCACGGGCTGAGGTATAGCCTCTATCTGTTTTCTATGGGCTCAACTAATGCTGTCGTAAAATATGAATAACGCGGGAAACAATACCGATAAAGGTACGCGGAAGGTATAATAGAGAGCGTGCATTAGTTTCTGCGGTGGGAAAAGGGGGAGGGGGGGGGAATAGGTACCTATACGTTCGTTTATCAAGATAGCAGGGCGTTCGTGCAAAGTTCCACGTCGAATAGAACGGCGGAAAGTACCGCGCACGCTAGTAAAGTTAATTATTAACCGATTTCCAGCCACAGAGTATAAATAATAGCGATCACGTACTTGCGTTAAGTGCTGTGAGAAGTCACTAAAAAATGTCACTTCTCGCATCCCCTCTTCCCTCGTTTCTCAGGTATCGTTCGACCCGTCATTTGCTCCATTCCCACGACGTCGAATTTCCTCGCGATCCTCGCGCGTTTCCTCTGCCCATCCAGCACTCGCGACATTTAAGCACGCTCGACCTTCTCGCATCCGCCACACGATCGCGCAATTTGCATTTATTTACAGGCCGTGCGTGATTTTCTCGCGGGAGGGGAGAAAAGCGTGGGGCCGAGTCGGTTAACAACACGTATGTAGACCACAGTTCGCGGAGAATCGCGAGGTTCCGCGCGGTGTCGATCGGATTGAACCTTCTCCTGGCTGGGTTTTTTTTTCGCGAGCGCGAGGCGTCGAGCAGCCGTGCCACGTTGCTGCCGCGGAACGGGTAAATTCGCAACAGTTGCGGGGACCAGCGTCTGGGAAAACAATTCTTTGTTTTGAGGCCGTAACGTCTGCCGGAGGGTTGAGCGTGTGTGCGCGCGCGTTCGGTGCCGCATGTGCGTGCACCCACGAGGTAGATGCTCCCGGACAGATAAGGGGAGATACGGTTCGGTTTAAGGAAGCGGTTAATTACCAGAAGATAGAAGATTGCCGGTGGCACGGTCTTATGCCTCGACTACGACCAAAAGAACCGATCCTCGAACCCTCACCGTCGCGGAGGATGCCTTCGGGTAATAATCTTTCAGACATTTCAGTCCATTACCGCGTCTACCTATTGGCGTACGCTCGATAGGGTCACGAGGGAGCGGGCGTAAACGGAGGCAGGTGAATAGTGAACGCGCAGGACGAATGGGGGCGGCGCTCGTAATTGCGCGTTAAGGGGTCCAAGGGGTAAATCCAGGAGGAGACGGCTCGCGTGTTGGACGCGCTTTTCTGTTACGCGCGTGAACCGCCGAAGAAGTAGCTTGATAAAGTGGTTCGCCTGAAATTGGCGAACGTGTGTTAAGACTCCGATCTGTAATTTATTATTGCGGTGTTCCCCGTTTCTACAAATTCCACCCCGTCGTGCCTCTGCCTCCGTCGAAGTTGATCCCATCGACGGCTGCACGCAGCGGAAAGTCACGGGTAGGCGTGTACGTGCTGCGCCAGGGATTACACGGAAAGTCTCGGTCGCAGCCAGGTGGCGAAGCTTAGTACAATTTCTTCGAATCAAGGGAAAGCCAATTACAAGTTTAATTCGGAACTTTGCGCGGGCGATAATTAGCCGGTAAATTAAATTTACTTTCGTTTCAAAACAATCGCGAAAGTTTCGACCCCACGACCGGCGCGCTGCTGTCGCGACGAAACGTCGCGCCCGTGGACAATCGAAAATTGTATGAAATTAATTACGCGGAACAACGCGCCCGTGATGTATCCACTCCTCGTCCACCTACCACGTTTGCTAAGCTGGCGATTTTCGTACCGATTACGTTTAACTTTCGATCGCGACCGTTGCTGTCCACCGACGACCGGTCAGTTTGCCAGACTTTGGCCAATCATTTGTTCTGGACTCGTTACGACAGACCTGGAGAAAAAGATTTTCGGGAACGAAGACGCTACTCACCAATGTTCACTCGCATTCGTGTGTTGCAAACGCTTCTGTGCTTCTCGCCTGTCAGTTACGCGAACTGGATTAACGACTGACTAAGCGGGGGAAATTCTCGCGGGACTTCGTCCTTTTAGGGTTAAACGTCCACCTCGTGTGGACGCTTTCAGCCACCCTGAACGGAACTATCTATTCGACATCGATGTCCACCGAAGCATTCAGTTGTGCAATCGAAATGGGAGACACGCTGCTCACTGCCTCACTCAGCCACGCGGGGTATTAAATTATAGAAAAAGTAACAGGTGAAGAAAAAAGGAGCAACGTCGGTGTTTGAGCCAGTGTTGCTCGCAGAAAGGAAGGCAAGTTGGAATCGTCGAACCCTTTCACCCAATTCGCCGAACACAACAACTCAATTTCTCCCCCCGTCGAAGGCAACGATTAATCGATACTCGAGCGCGATTAATCAACCTCGGGGCATTTCCTAAATCCATTATTGCCAGTTCAATCAGCCGATCTGCCGCGTTTCGGTGAAGCCGGTCGCGGCGCCGCGCAGTCGAAAAGAAAACCGGGCGGGTTTCCCTTTCTCGAGGAGGCTCCAGTTCCGCGGGAGCCGATCGATATGCCCGCCGCTGATTAATCCCTGGGTGGATCTATTCGCTGGTAATTACCGTTACGGATACAAGGACGGATCATAGAAGGCGTTCGCGCGGATACGACGAGACGCGGGGAGGTAACGGGACGCGAAACCGCGACTCGTTTCCCCGGCTAATTGCGCCCCCTTAATCGCGAGCGAATGGCATTATCGTCGGCGTAGGAGGAAAAACTGGATGACAGCTCTTGATTTCACAGGCAGATGCATTTATTGGTGCCATTGTTTGCCCTCTAATGGATGGTAATTTTCAGGGCTGAAGGTATCGAGGGGTAGTTAACTCGTGTGCTTTGCGCAAGAGGGTAGTCCCGATTGATCTCGATTGTTTGCCTATTCTCTTAATATACGTAATTGCCCCATCGATAGTCACACTGTGGTAAACATGCTCGCAGATGAATTGTGTTTACGACATTGTCTACTCTAATAACGCAGCTGCAGCCACTCGAAATTTATGCCCTGCTTTCGGGCGCGGGGCACATTTGCGTCGAAACCTGCGTGAATCTATGACACATGCGGTGATGGATTTTCAATCGTAAAAGTTGAAGATGTTTATTCAACTGCACGATGAATTTTATTCGGAAGAACGAGTGGTATCCAGAAATATTTGACGCGCAGGAAAAAGGAATTGTTTCGATCCGCTCTGAACGAGAATACCGCGGTGGAGGAGGTGAATGTCACTATCAAACAGATAAACGATAACAGAAACGTATTACCTGCGAGGCATAACTTTCTGTTGGCATATCAATTGATTAGAATGTATGGTTATTAAAGTCGTGATTTGTTCCATCATCCGGTTTTACGGCCAGCTGTACCGATAAGCGTTATTAATTATTGCTAACTATCTCTAATCGACGTATTGGGTTATCGGCTATCGGTTGCAATAAACCTACGGCGTGATAACGCTAGAGCGACTCGAGTCAATACCGGGGATTACGCGGTGCTAGTTGTACGTAAGATCGCGTGCCTGGGAGCTGTACATCACCGGTAATTATCTTAAAAATTACGGCGCCCAGAGGCAAGTAACTGTGACGCGTTACGACTTACGACGATTCTGGGACGCGGCGTAATCGTGTGAAAACGACGAATAAAGGCAGAGCAATTCAGGGCAATATAAATTTATTATAAAAGGACAAACTTCTGCAAGATAGAGTGTTACAATGTACAATCACACCCAAAATCATACTCTTTAACATCGCATAACATTTTTAAAATTGGTCCAAACGACTTGAGTTTTTTTTTGAGAAGCTAGAAAGAATAGTTTGCTAATTCAACCTCATTCTGCGATCTTTGAACGTTTGTAGCACGTACCTATACAACTTACTTAAATCTACAAACGGGTTTTCAGAATTTTCATTACAGGCTCAGAAAAAAATTTGAGAAACGACCTTTACTATTTTTTTTGTTACTCCGACTAAATGCATTTTTTTCAAAACGACGGAACACGTCACTTAACAAATTACTCCTTCTAGTTTTTCAATACAACACAAGTCGTTTAGACCAATTTTAAAAATGTTATGCGATTTGAAAGAGCGTACGATTTTGGGTGTAAGCCACTTTATATACTTTGGCACTTTATCCTTCCCTCGTCGACATTCGAATTACCTCAAGCTCGATTCGGAGAATAAAGTTATACAATAGAACAATTAATTTTGTACATGCCATAATATCAATTATACAAACTACGCAAAAGGGTCTCCCTTCGCGCATTATACGCCCCCCTTTTCCCAAATTCCAGACCGGAAACGGACCTTCGGCATCCGTGACTGCGTTACTTTTCCCAAAGTAACGGGGCGAGGCCTGGAAAAGGGGGAGCACGAGGGAGGACGAAAAAGTTTCGCAAAGTGACAACTACTCGTATCGCGTGACCGAAGGGACGAAGTGCCGGTCGAAAAGAAGGGTCGCGGAATTTGAATGGCGCATAAAAATGAGATGTTTAGATGAAAACAAGGAGATAAGCGGGCACGAGGGAACGGACGGCGGCCATTTAAATTGTAATTTTCAGTACGGGCCTCTGTGCAAGGGATCGCGTGTCCGTAATGTATGCGCATCTCAAGACGTGCAACGTTCCACCTTTACACGCCAGCAATACTGCGTAACCTCCCTGCTAGTATGTTGCTGCGATCGCGACCAGCAACCGGGAAGAAGCCATAATGAAATCTACCGGGGCCGATGCTCGATTCCCCATTCCATTCCTCTGATAAGCTCCAAGTATTGCGAACCTGTCAATCAAAGATGCTTGATACGACTCGAAGCTTGTGACTTTATTAATTTCTAGCCGCCTGATTGGGATTTTTACGTATTTTCTACTATCGATCAGCTAAGTCAAGCTTAGATATTCTAATTTCGGGCGAAAGAAATTTAAATAGCGACCAGAAGCAAAGGAAATCGAATTCTCTTTGCGCCATCTTCCTAGAAATCGATCGTCACCGAATTCACCGGAATTTCATTACCGCGCTCGAAAGTACGGCAAAAAAAGAGAGCATTATTTATGGAAGGGGCCGATATCGCGCGGAAGTGTTCTAATTAAAATCGAAAATGCGAAGTCATCCGACTGATTGATCGCCGAGCCGGCCTGGGTCTACGTGCAATCTTGGAGCCCGAAAAAATTGCGTTCAATTATGTCTCTGTCAGCTCTAGCGTGGTTACTTATCACGATCGTATCGCGAACCGTTATCCGATGTTGCTTCCCTTCCCCCCTCCTCGATCGAGCTCTTTTTGCCGAGCGATGCAGAAACGATGGGCAACGGAATGTGCAGCAACGAATGAAATTAAGATTCTTGGAATAACGCACTTTGTACCACAGGTTGTTGAAGATGCCATGGATTGATAAAACCGAAACGGCGCGGCGCTTCGGTGTAGGGGAAAAGCTGCGGTCAATACCCTAGATAAACAGAGTGCCTGATTTTAATTTGAAAGTGGATGTATCTTGATAAGTGCGTCGAATTAGCATAGACTGAACGCGCGAGATTTACGAGAGGAAAATAGACGAGCGAGAAATCAAGGATACCTCAATGTCAACAGCTTCCACTTCGAATCTTACACATTTTATCTAAATGATGGGGAGTATCCAGTATCGCGTAATCAAAAATCAACAGTTAGATACTCTACGATCGGGAGGTACCGATTCGCAATTGCGAGCGCGACAGAACTGCAAAAACTCGCTATGAATATTCACGATGCGGCTATTAAGATCTTTAGGACGACGTGGGAAGGGCGTGTCGCGATCCAGGGACCTTTCGCGACGTATAAAATGCTGAGGCTTTACTGCGTCAAAACTGGGAACGAATGAAACTAGGAGGACCGTCCGCATACAAAATGAACGACAGTAAACCGGGTAGTGGGTGCTGTGTACCTCGACAGCGGGACTTCTTTAAAGAAACATACTCCGAAGCGAAATGACTCCCTCGGGCACCGCGTCATCGCTGATCGCTTGTATCGCGCTATTCCTACATTGAACGTGGGGCCGCTTATCAGGTGGTGATGACGATGTGCATTAAGGCAGGATACCACCTTTGACTGCGATTTTGGAGGCGTTTTTCATGATTTTTTTTTGCATACAAAGACTGCGTAGAAACACAATCGGTTTTATTCATCTGTAATTACACATTTTTTTAAACTGAAAAAGTAAAAAATTATCTCTTGTAAGTGGCGCCAAAATACAGATGTTTTCAAATCGGCGTGTCAGATTAGGCACTCTTACAATTTTCATCGGATTTACTTGAAACTTTGGACAATTCTTCCCCGTGGTATAATCTAATGATGTACGTAGGACTTTTGCTGTAGCGTTGTTATTTATTTTTGGTGAGCAATTTTATAAACTTTTTTTACCCTAAAAAATTGCGCTTTTTGTTAAAATGACCGCCATTTTCTTAAATTCATCATTAGATTATACCACAGGGAAGAATTGTGCAAAGTTTCAAGTCAATCCGATGAAAATTGTAAGAGTAATCTGACACGCCGATTTGAAAAACATCTGTATTTTGTCGCCACCTACAAGAGATTATTTTTTAGTTTTTTAGTTTAAAAAATGTGTAATTACAGATTAAAGTTACATTAATAAATTAATAAAACCGATTTTGTTTCTGCGCAGTCTTTGAATGCAAAAAAAAATTATGAAAAACGCCTCCAAAATCGCAGTCAGAGGTGGTATCCTACCTTAAACGTACTTGCTAGTGAACCGATAAAACTCGGAATAGAATTAAAACAAAAAGTAGGTATAAACTGTATAGGGTAAGTCCGGGAGAGATGGTCATAGTTTCGTATAGAGCCTGCTACAGCAAACCGATTTGAAATAAAGCAACGAAAATGATGTAGAACAAAACTTAAATCCTTTGCCTACATATCCGTTAATACTGATAAACGAACAATTATTATTTAATATACAAATTTTACAAATGAAAAAAAGTGTCATTGCCCATCTCTCTGTTAATGTCCGGGAAAGATGGTCATATGTATCGTTCAGGCTAACAAGTTGTGGTCGTTAACTGGTTATCTCAGATTCTTTGTAGTTTTCGTCCACCTTCGTTTTTGCCCGCTCTTCTAATTCACACGTATGACACACACTTCGCTTACACTAACAAACGTAACCCCGAATACTTCAAGGTTAAAGACACTGTAAACAATGCACTATCGAAAATAGATCTTGAGAATTAAAAGTATTCAGCATAAATAACCCAAACAAGCTGACCAAAATATAGATCAAAGATTTTGAAGCATTAGCTTAACTTTCACAGTGGATTTACAAACCTTTAAAAACGTTCTATTGCAACACTTTGAACTGAGAATGTTACTTTTCTATGACACTTTGCACCCACGTCGAGACAGCGCAATCAAACGTTTCCTTCTAAAAAATACTGTCACTGCCCATCTCTCCCTGACTTACCCTACTAACAGTCGCATGACTTTAGCGTGCAAGTATAGGTCCGAAGCTTTGTTCGCAACCGTACAGCAGCTTCCACGATGCTACCCACATCTCGAATAAAAAGATCGACAGGCTTGAAATACGAGAAACGTAGGAAGGTCGTCGACATTGGGAAATGGGGATCGTGCCTGTTAATAGAAGCCACGAAACGGTCGATGAATTTCGCGTGGCGGAAAAAAAAAGAGGAGGTAAATACAACAGATGCTCGGCAATCTTGTGAAAGAGGCGATCTATAACGAGCGTCGGACCGTCCGGTTCCCGAAATGTACCTACTGAATAAAATTCCAATATTTATGAGCCGGCTCATTTCATGCAAAGCGCATCCCGGAAATTTACATTCCACTTTTTCCCGTATTTTTTGAAATTACTCGATGCGTCGGCGGTGGCGCGCGCGCGCGCGCGCCCGCGTTCCCAGCCCCCGAGCGCGCTCGCCGATTCGATGATAAAAATTCAAAACATTATTTCTGTTTCGCTTATTATTTGAAATTCCCGTCCGACGCTTTCCCCAACCCCCTCCCCCTCCTCTCCCGTTATTCCGAACGGAGCTTTACATGCCGCAATGCGCCCCCGCGCGTTTGGTTTCGTTTAATGTCGCAATTCGCCAATGTAATTTCCCAGTGTTCCACATAACCAGGCAAAAATGCTCGCCCCGAGTGCCACCGAGAATTTACTAATTACTGGTACCGTGAGTTTCAAATCATCATTACAGATTACACCGCCCGTATCACTGGATGGCGCGTTAAAAGTTTGCACGGGATATTAAAAGGTAAAAGAATATTAAAAATGTAGAAACATCTTCGGTACTCTCCATTCGCAACTGTCCAATTACGGGTTGCCAAATACGTGGCTGACGGGAATCACGTTGTTAGAGGGTGGCGGGACAGCCACGGTCTGTTTACAGATTCTAATAATCCGCCGGACGATGCTGACGATAAATTTCAGCGGCTCGTAAAATCGCTACGATCCCGGGCGCAGCACGCAGCCCCGAGTTCCTCGGTCCTAAACTATTTAATTCTCGTTTAAGTGCCTCCGCGACGCGAGGGAATACCTTCGAAATTGGCGGGAAGGCGAGCCTCGATCGTAACCGGCCGAAGGTGTTTCCGCGGACACTTAATATCGTGGGGGGGGGGGGGGGCCATTGCAATATTAAAGGATCACGTGAAAACGAAGGAAACGAAAGCCCAGGGGACTAGGGCTGGGACTATTTGTCGAATTATTCGGTATTCGAATATTCGAATACTTCACTTGCTTAATTATTTGACGAATATAATTCGAATATCCAAGTATTCGAATACTATTCGAGTATAGGTTCATTTGTCATGGTGAAATCTTGTAAGCTAATTTGAACCCACTTCATACCATACTATTCGAATAGTATTCGAATAGTAACATTCGAATACTCAAATATTCGAAGTTTATTCGTAGCATTCGAATACTTGTAAAATATTCGAATAGTAAATTATTCGAATAGTCCCAGCCCTACATGGGACTAAACAAATCGAAAGAAGAAACACTTGGTCGCTCGAAACTTTTTCATTCAAGTCCCCCGAAATCGATGTTGACATAATCAATTGTTTTAAGAGTCCGACACACGCGAATTCGTGTGCCTCGACGGTTCGGTGACAAATTATCCGACCCATCGACGAATGTATTCGACGACCAGGAAAAAAGTGCCCGCTCAAGAGCACCCGGGAACCTTCGGCGAACAAGATATGGGTGTAATAAAGCAGCGTATAAAATAATTGGCTGTAAAATTGTACGCGGTGAGATGTGGTCGCGGGGCGAAGGGCTTCGAGAGAGGCAGACGAGGGCTGACGAAGGATAGGGGGCTGACAACGGTGGGGAGCATCGAGAGTGTAGCCTCCCTTTTTCGTTCCTTCCGCAGGGCCCTCAGAAAATCCTGTTCGAGGCTCGGGCAGCTCCGGCGTGTCGTAAATTTCTCCGAATATTTTATTGTGTGACAATTTTTATGGTAATTGTCATTATAAATTTCCTCCGATTATTTATGCCGGCTGGGGATAAAGAGGGCCACGTCCGTGGGAGAGGAGATGGGAAAAGAACGTAGGAGGATTTTATCCTGCGCGTCAGTCGAGGTTCAGGGATCATCGGGCGTAAATCAGCACCGTCGATATGACTCTCTCTCGGGAGAGTTCGCCGATTGCCCGCTGAGAAATTCATTAAGGGCTCGATGCTAATGGCGCCTACGTGGCGGAAAGTGAGGGGCTAAGAAAGATGAAAGAGAGAGAGGCTACTCGGCAGGTGACAGCAGACATGCTGCGTGTCGTCTCTCAAGTCTGTTACACGCGTGCAATCAGACTCCCGTCATCGTCCCCGAGACGCAACAACGTCACCTGCGCTAACGACATTGCGAGGCCACGGAATCAAGGTAAATCTGGCTGGCGGTGGTGTCGTCACATCGCGAGCCGGAGTTCAGGATACCGCAATCTTGGGAAGAAAAACTGCAACATTCTAATTAGCACTGATGGGATAAAGCCGTGCGCGCCGTTGTGGCCTTAATAACACAGTGGAATCAAATGGCGATGCTTTGAAGTCTGTAATTTGCAGAGTTGTTAGAGTTGGCATGTAACGAGGCGTCGCGCGGATCGAAGCGGAGAAGGCGCATCCCATTCTGGAAAAGTGTGCGTCGCGCCTTGATAATTCAGCGGACGCGGCGGGAATTACAGCGTGCGAGATTTGTCGTTACATTATGCCTGGGGGCCAATTAATTTCTCAAGCGGGTGCCATTATACCCGCCCGGCCGGTCTAAATATCTCCGCGATATATAATATGCAACGCGCGTTAATTAAAATCCTCCGCTTCTATGCACTCCAACTTCGGCTTATCTTATCGGGGAAAACTAACACCGCCGCCGGTGGCTGCCCGCCGGAAGAATAGACAATATAATTATCCCGTACCACCTGACATTAATATCGCGACTACGTGACGCTAATTTATTTACAATTTATATAGGGTGCTCGCGTCATTACTGGGAATAATATTCAGAGTCGCATTCAGCGCGCCGGAACCGAAAAATGCTATGCGCTCTGTTATTCCACGGCTTGGGATAAATCTCCGCCGCGATATTAACACTATAAGCACTATCCAACGCAAGGAATTCGACCCCTAGCGTGCAACCCTTAACAGCCCGACGGAGTGGAGTATCCCAGTAAAGTTCGGCCGAACAATTCGAGAACACCGTGTACGCGGGATCCTATGGCCCTACTGGTCGTTACGAAGTCGAAGGCATAAAGTCATTTCGTGAGGCATCGGCTCGTTAAAAATGTAGGGGCGCGGGGGAAAAAAAGCGCGAGAGGAGAAACACCGGAGCTTCTCTAACAACGTCCGAGGCTGCTGCTGCTTCCAGGGTGGGTGAGAGAGGTTGAGAGAGCCAAAGAGGGAGAGGGAGAGAGAGAGAGAGAGAAGAGAGGCCAGTGTAAATCAAGCCGGTAGCAAGCTGGGCTCGGACTCGGTGTAAACGCGAAGGCGGGCTAAAGAGTGTAAAGGGTGAGGGCAGGGGCAGCTAAATGATCTCATTAGCACATTCCTGGCCGGCCAGCCTCGCCATGTGTCAACCGAACTCGCCCTTACACCCCGACGAAACTCTTCGGGACACGGCGACTTGACTGTCATGTAAATAATCTGCTGCTTAGCCGCCCTAACGAACGCTCGTCGTTGCAAGACGCCCCGATAGCCGCGATGCAAAATTTTCCCTGTCAACACCTTACTGCCTCCACGTTTTGCAGCAAGCTGGCTCTTTGTTTTTTTTTTTTTTTCAGATATTCGGGAATCTTCGTTGATTCTCGAAGATATTTTCTGGCTCGTCGCATGAATAGATTTCTACTGGGAGGTGAATGTGAAGTGAAATAAATTTGAATTCGCGGGTTTGCCGGTGATAAGTGATTCGAAATTGAAGGGACGCCGAAATTGGATCAATTCCGTGTCGATATTCTTTCATTGTAGAATTCCTAGTACCCTGAATCCGAGTAAAAGCTGACTGCAACGTTGACCAACATCGGAACGAGGTAATCCATTTCGTCGAAGGTAACACGAATCAAGACACATAGGGCTCGTAACTCGCAATTTAGTTATCAAAACGTTACATAATCGTACGTCATCGGATTCCGTTAAATCTTATTTACAACGCCAACGGTAACGGCTGGGCGCGGTGGAAAAAAAAAATATTTCACGCGGGAACTTCGGTCGAAAGCGAATTTGCGAAAAAACGAAGAGTCGAGAGAGGGGCGGGGGTTGGCCGGCTTTAAATCACGCAACTTTTATCTGAAACATTTTTCCATTCCACCATTGGCTCCCCGATCGAGTGGATATAATACAGGTGGACAGAGCCGGTTGCGCGCACAGTCACGGGGTCGCGACTACATTTTATCCGTAGGGCATAAATTTTAATGCATTTTGCCCGACTACGTTTGTAAATGCAAAGCAAACAACAAGAAAAACTGCGCCCGCTTTCGGTTCCGTGTTTGCCCCCTCGATTATTTGACGAGCACCGTGCATCCCTTCTAACAATAAGTCGGTCACTCGTGACTGTGCTGTGTGAAAAATGCATGGCAAAAAAAAAAAAGAAAAAAAGAATTCACCGGCGGAGCAGAGCTATTTGTTGGGCGGGAGTTATGGAAACAGCACTCCGACTACAATGGAGTTGCGCGTATGGGGATTGTTGATGCTTATTTTATCGAATAAGATAAAGCACAGCTGCCTTTAAAGTTTCACCGCTCAATGGCGAACGCTGTTGTTTGAGTTACGTTGCGAAATAGCTCATGAAATCTTTAATCAACTTGTCCAGCGGTGTAGGTTCAGCAGAATTTCAGAGAAGAATGTAATCATCGCGTTAGGGTTCATCCAGGAGAACAATCTTTAGCTATCACTTAGGAAAGACCGAGATTTAACTCCAATATTCCCGCCACCTACGCGATTAATTAACTCTAGAAGCTCTAACTCCGTGACCACGATGCACGCGAAGAAAAAACGAGTAGGAGGGGAGGGGGAGGGGAAATTGCTTCGTAGATTAGAGTAAGCCGAGCAAAAGATACGGCCGGTACGAATGCACTGGCTACGAGGGGCGCGTCGAACAAAGAGGACTTGAAGAATTCAAATTTAACGAGGAAGAATGCATGAGGAATTCAATATCAAAGTTGGATGTACCATGACTCCTGAGTCATGCGATCTTTTCACTACGCAACTCTGATCGGAGAATCGCGCGCACGGCCGGGCTGGGGCGGCGGGGACTTCGAGGTAGCTATCGGTGGAAAAGGAGCACGCGGACGATTCAGAAAAATCTAAAGGCGCAATAAACCCACGGCTGCCGTTCGATGTTCGATAAATGGATAAAAATGCGCGGCGAATTCGCGCGGGTGAGAGTCGGTGTTACAAAAGGGACACAATTATTCGACAAAATGGCACGCCATTGAACGAAACAGTCCTCCATTGTGACAGGGGTTTCCTGAATACGCGTCGCGTTGCTCGGTGAAAAATCAATTATACGCAATACAATGTAAACACGTTGCTTCGCATCGCGGCTTGATAATCCACGGATAGCTCGTAAGAAGCCGCCAACGCTGGCCGTAAAAGGGGGGCACAATCATTTCCCGAGGACAGCCGCGTAAAAAGATAGCCGGATGATCGATATGTCTAGACCTGGCATTAAACACACAATCACGCGGCCTCTCAGGTAATTGAATTTTACTTCGTAATTACGGCATTCATGTAAGATCTGAAGTGTTCCTAATTGGCGCCAGGGAGAGGGGTTAAATAGAAGAAGTAGGCAGTGCTGCTCTACTTCCGCAGAAGAAAGGGCGAGTTATAACTACTGTAAGGCTTTGAATAGCTAGCAATTAAACTTCCAAAATGCTAACGGACACTAACTACCGAAGTATTAGCATCCACTGTATTTGCACTACCAAAGCATTTCGGTGGTCTGAAAAATTTAACTGGGATCATCCACCGCGAGAGGGGAAGCTGGCGTAGAGCGAGGCGGGAGGGCCGAGTGTTCCCTGGAAGGACCGAAATCACTCCGCAGTCCCCGGCAGAAAATTGGTGGCTGTTGTCTCCGTATACGCGATCCAGTGTACCGACGGGTCGTGGCGGAACGGTAGGTGTGGGTCAGGTTAGGTACCCCAAGTAATTGGTCCCGTATTACATTCTTGGTGACCCCCAGAGAGTCGACGCTCAGAGGAAAGACAAGGCGTTGCTTTGTACGCTTTTATTGCCGCCGACGAGCAGAGTCGACGACGGCACTGATCTCGTTGCCCCCACCGAAACCGGAACGGTAGAAAAAGGAAGCCCCCGGACCTGCAGACCCGGCTGCAATCCCAGACGGGACGTTAGCTAGTGAACTAGGACGGGAATCGTTCGTTCGTTGCGATTTCCACCGTTCATCTCGAGCAATCCCTTACGTTCGAACCTGCGGATCCAGAGAGAACGTACAAGTCCGCAATGCAATCGTTATCCACGATATTGTACGTAGAAAGCGGGAGCAACATCCAACCACAATCCCCTTAAGACCCATGAATCCACTTATAAGTTAAAACGACTCACCCCGTACATAAATTCATTATGTTACTGTCGCTTAAGCGGCCCCTAATTACTTTCAGCCACCTACCGATTAATTAACGAATCAGGAACAGTAGGCCGGGCGCGAGGGGGCGAGAGCAGCCCTCCCGCGTCAGCGGAGCGTGTCTCCTCCAGAGCGAGCCAACGATCCCGGGGAAGTAAGCCGAAGAAGGACGATTTAAACTGTTTGCCAAAACGCGAATCGCGTTCGACGAGCCCGCTGTCTGCGTGGATCACCGTCGTAATTAATCAGCTCCCCATCTGCGCCAGTCGCGTAAATCAGCGATCCGCTGATTTGAATCCTAGCGCGCGCCAACCGAGGCTATCCCGCGTTACGCAGCGTATCCCGATCCTCGCGGGAAGTAGAAGGAGGGAGGTCGGCGGAAGGGGATGAAAAACTGCGGAAGGACAACGTTTTAATCGAGAATTCTCGCGGCGGGGCGTCTAGAAAGGGGGAGTGCTCGCGCGGCAAAACGGGGGAGCCTTGGCAAACGTCTCCAGCGAGTATTTCGCAATAACGGCAGACGGCGAGCCACCCGCACACCGATCCGCCCCCGCGTGCACGTACACGCGTCTAACAACCGACTTCCTTCGACAATTTTGTCTGCAGGGATACTAATTTCGTAACGTCTTCGTCTAATCATCCTAAAGATCCGGCGGTGTGCGGACCAGTCCGTGTGTATTCCCCGGCTTCTATCCGCCACCCACACCAAACAGAGCCGGAATGGGCGTGGGGGAGGGGACACGGCGGAGCTCCTGCGGGGTGGCAGAGGGACGAAAGGGGGTGGCGCGGTTCGAGGAGGGCTGAAACGGAGGGAAGATGTGCAACTAGCGAGAGAGCCCGGGTATAATTAAAACAGCGCCGAGGAGAGCCTGCGAGAGGAGACAGACACCGTGCTGATTTCATTAAACGTCTTACCTCAACGCAGACCCTGTCTACGTACATACCGTTCGGGGCACGGCCTGTCGTTTCGTTTTCCGTTTACCGCCGAACTGGGAAAACCTCTGCCGGGAAGAGCGCGTCGCTCTGTGACCCTGGCTCCAGCGACACGGGGCTTCCCGTTTGTTTCCAGGCGAGCGCAACCTTTCGCCAGGTATAATCGGTTTGTTAATTAAGCACTTGGAGGAGTCACCGCGGTAGGTATTGCTTTAATGTCTCCTTGGTATCCGCGATGTTGGAGAAAAAGTTGATGGAGCAAGTAGCTCGCAATGGTGAGATGATGGATTTTCAGGCCCCCAGAGAACAGAAAGGTTTTTCGAGGCATCGACTTTATATTGAGCACCGAATTGGCCAGTTTTTCCGGGCAACGTCCGTGTCGAGGATTCATTCTCGCGAGGCTAGAATAATGTGAGGACCCGAGCGCGGGCGTGCGAGCATGAAACAAAGGAGCAACCGATCGGCGCGGAAGGCGGCAGCGGAGCATAAAAGTTTAAGGGTGAGGGCGGTGTGCATGCAGCCAAAATAAGTGAGTCCTCGAGGCTCGTCAGGACTTTTGACTTTGGGGACCTGTCCGGTGGTGCTTGTTAAATTCGATTAGGCAGCCGCTTCGTTACGGCGGTATGTTCCGCCGGTTACGGAACACGAATGTTTCGTTGCGCTGAATTAAAATGAATCCTCGCGTTCCTCGCGGAAGAAACTCGACATCTTCTTACAGAATCTAATACCTGTTCCCTTAATAAACCCTCTAACGAGCTTAATACCTTTCCCCGGCTCCCTTGTTTCCTCCCTTTCTCGTGTTAAATTAATGTTGGAAAAATAATACTCTGCGCGCATCCGCCTACAGCCGTGCGGCGACGTTAAGCATTTTCTCCGATTTCCCTTTCTAAGCCTACCACGGGTGAACGTCGTAACGGGATACATGCTCATTCGTGGGAAAATTCTTGTGAAAAGATCCGAGCGATTATCTGGAAAGTTTCGGGGGCGCGGGAGAAATTGTTTGACGCGACGAACCTTAATAACGGCGACGTTAATAAACCGCGAAGCACGGTTTAGCGTCTCGAGCCCGGGGCTCCGGGGTCTGGGTTAGGTACCGCGGTGCTCGTTTTTCCCTCGGTTTTCCGTATTAAATTAATGTTTGAAAAGGATACTCTTTATCCGGGCGCGTTTTCTTGAGCCGAGCGCCCCGAAGCTGGGGCCGCGGCGCGGGGGTGAGCGGACCCGCGAAAGGCGCAAAGCACACTAGAGTATACCTATCTCTCGCCGCGTGTGCTCTTGAAATAAGTCCGCACACGTACGCGAGAAACATTCAGCGTTCCGTAGCGGCGCTAGGCGGATTTAATCCTAGCAAATTAATTCCATTTTCTCGGAGCATCGCGCATTCTCTGTGTTTCGTCCTTCATCAGCTCGGCTATGCCGCGCGGCTACCCCTTTTCCCTTGGTCTACTCACCCCCCCGCCCCCGCCGCGTCTTCGCTTCCCTTCCGCCCTCCGACCCGACCCTGCCCCACCCCGCTCCGGGCCACGGATTCTGGCTCGGTGCCTTACCAAACCGTCATTCCCCACCTTCGACGTTCCCCTCAACCGCCAGCCCACCCACCGCCTCCGTCGCCCTTCCACACCCTCGAAAAGCTATACTCGAGCCGGTCTACAAGGAATTGTTAATTGCTCGTGCAGCGCCAATTTGCATAAATCAATTTTAAATCAACCCTCGAGCCCGCGAAGAGTGCGCCGCCTGCCGTCGACGAGGCAAACTGCGGATATGCACAGGTGCTCGCCCGCGCGCGCGCGCGCCCACGACCCACCCCCGTCCCATCGTGTTCCCGCGCACCCCCGCCTGTATATACGTGTATGTACACGGCGATTAACCCGGTTGCAAGGAGTTATCCTGAGCTGCGCCGAGATTATGGTCGCGGTTATATCGCCGGCCCGCTGAAATAAGAGTGCCACCACCGACGGGGTGTAATCGTTTCCACCCCTGTTGCATCGTTCGTTCGAGTGGCCAGCGGGGCTGAGAAAATAGAGCCGCGGGTAAAAGACGCGTGCCACGGCGCTTTCCCTTTCTTCCTTCCCTCTTCTGCTCGTTCCCTCCACCCCTGTTTTTCCCTTCTCACGCTCCATGGCCTTCTCGCGGCTCGCCTCGGGCCTCGTCTTCCAGAGACCGCCGCGGTTATTCTCGCGGATCAGACGCCCCGCCAGCTACGTCTTCGGGCAATTAAAAAGGAACTGCGGCGATTTCGTTCGAGGATGCAGCCGAAGCTTTTGACGCGCAAGACGCTGGGTGCTTTCAGGTGAATTAAAGACGAAGGCGGCGGGCGAATCGACGCGCAAAGTAGGCAAGATAGTTACCCCGGGCTTCGCGCGGTTTAAGGGGTTAGCCGAGGTACGCGCGATTGAGTCCCAGCGTGGAATCGAGGGGTTGAATTTTCCGCGAGGCGGTCGGGGGGGGGGGGGGGAGGAGGGATGCTCGGATATTTCTGAAGAAGCTGTTTTCCCTGCCGATGAAGCCTTTACGCGTTACATTTAAGGGATGAATCGGGAGCAAAGGGAGTCTTCGGTTAAGCGTGGCGAAGAGTGCGCGAGCTTAGTCGAGGGTCTCCTTCGTTCACAAAAGCCTTGTTATCTTACCACTGTTCTTCCTTCGCGCTTCACCAGCCCCCAAAAAATATCCCGCAGTGTTTCAACCCCGAACGCTGTCAATTAACATCGCCGGCTGCGATCGGGATTCCAAGCGGGCAGAAAAACGGTTGAGCCGCGAAACAAAACCGCGCCCGCGTCGCGGGCTCGAGCAATGTCTGACGCTAACGAAGTGAAGGGGGGGGGGCGGGGGGCGGGGGCGTGGAGAGGGTGTGCAGCCCCGCGGTACGACGGGGAACATCGTGTACGACAAGGGGACAGCCCCGGTTACCCGGCTGCCAGCTCCTACCGCGGCCATTGTATCCCGAAGGCCGTTATTCAGAGGAGCTGGCTCGATTTGAGAGCCGCGGCGATGCAGCTGGCATTTAGCAGGCATTCAATTAAATATTGATCCAGCTCCGTTTAGCGCCGGTAAACAATTATGCACGCTAATTAATGCCCCGCCGTTGTCGGCGCAATCAAACCGTATCGTCCTCGAGTGCGCCGAGCCGAATCCAACGATACCGCGCCCGTGGATCATCGATCCCGCGGCATGTATCGCGGCGCGCGCCGCCGCTCCCTGCCCGCGAGCCCGCGCCAAGCCCTCCCCGATCGATGCGCTCGCTCCTCCAGACCCTCGATCGGTCGATCCCAATTAAAAAAGGAAGCGAGTATCGCCAGCCCGGCTGAGAACCCGCGCGGAACGCTCCCGACCCGCTCGGCTCAACGCATGCAGAATTAAGATGAACTTTCGGCAAATGTTCAAAACCAGGGGAATAAGTTAACTGGATCGAGTTCGGCGATTCCACCGAGATTTTTAAACTCGATTTCAGGTTAATCGGGCCGTACAGGCTAACCAACGCGAGGTGTATCGCTAATGGATCGAAATCGACGCGCGATACGCCCGACGATTACGCAGCGCCGCTGGAAAAACGCTTCTCCCTTTCAGCGTTAACAACGCGCGGGCACGCGAGGCTATTCTAATCGGTCGACACATCGACACCGCTTTCCTCTTTCAAATAGGTCGTAATTAATCCAGAGAGGAGGAGGCCCCGCGATATGCCGAGCAACCAGGGCAGTTTTAACGCCGATCTTTCCGTGTGAATTAATACGCGAGCCGGGTAACTGTTGAGCCGCATCATCGAGGCGCCACTCGAGCCACCCTTCCGCCGAGGGGCCAATCGTCATCGAATCGGTCGACCCGTTCTTTATCGACGCCAGGATCGTCTGTTTGCTCGCATTGCCCGGTGGTAGCCCGCCGATCGGATAGATAGGTAGACGGGGATCGAACGACGGTGGAGGGGAACGAAAGGATGGGGTCGATCATGCGACTAATGTCATTTCTAAGTACACACGCGGCTATCGACGCGGCACAACACACTATTTTCCATGGCGGCCGCCGCACGGCGCCCGTACCTGCTCTGCGCTTTAACTATCCCTCGATCTAAATGCACTCTAATGGACTGCATTAAACAGAGAGACGAGAGGGCGGAAGGGGTTGAGGCGAAGCGAGAGGTGAGGCCGAGCGAGGTGGCTCGGGGGTGGCCTGGTTTGGGGTGGTCGACGCCGGCTGACGCGGGGAAACGGGACCCGGCAATGGCTGACCGAGCCTGGGCTTCGAAACACCGGCTCGGATCCGTCCATTCCCAAGGAATTTTAGGGCGCTCCCGATGCCTCGCGATCTTCGCGTTAGCCCCAATCTTCCCCGGGGAAACGATTCGCGAGAATGCTCGCTGTTGTTTAAACGTGGGATTCCTTGAGGGGTAGGTAGTTTAAGGGTGTAAAGTGGGAGTCGGGGGTTGGAGCTGCTCGCGAAATGGTATTGCGAAATAATTCAAGGCGAATGAAGCTTGGGCAGAGGGTAACGCGTGCTTTCTTCGACTAGGGGAGGCCGGGGCTAGTTGATACGTTATTCTGTTTTCAATTTTCTGTCAGTTTTATTTGAATTAATTACTTAATAACAAATATGCCAAAATATATCTACTTTGGTCCTTCTTCTTCAATATATAGTAAGCGAAAACTTGGGAAAATACATACAAAATGAATGAAAAAATGTTATTTGTACGAAGACAAAATTCGCCAATTTACCCCACTGCGGGGCTAGTTGATACGTTATTCGGTTTTCAATATTTTTCATTTTTTATTTGAAATAATTACTTAATGACAAATATGCCAAAATATACTTTGGTCCTTCCTCTTTAATATATAGTAAGCGAAAACTTGAGAAATGTTATTTGAACGATCAATTTGAATGTATCAAAACTATTTAAATTTTCTCTACATAAGCGAAAACAGTTAAAAACGATTGTTAACGTCAAGGCACGTCTCCCCTACTTCATTATTTTCTTGTAAAATCTTTACCAATAATTTAGCATTTCAGAAAATGACGTTAAGAGATGAAATTGAAATTCTTTAATTATATGAATGAATAGAGAATATAGCATATATCTTGGATTTTTTACTCTCCCCGTTTAATCAGCAAATAGACTCCCTCCTCTCGCGTGTGCAATTGACGTCTGTTAGAAAGTCTTCAAACGTTGAATAATCGACTCGTCATTACATATTCATTTCCAGCGTGCTAGGGAAATAAGTCAAATACTGGAGGCATTTACCAGGGCACTTTGCCCCTCGACGCCGATGATACCAGCCACAATTACTCTAATTAACTGAGCGAAGATAAAAGCCAGTCGTAATATTGGTAATGGAGAATAAGTCCACAGTCGCAACGACAACTTTGTCTCTGTCCATACAAAATAGAAGCGCCGCGCATGTACTGCTCGCGCGCGGATAAACGGCGAAACGTATACTTTGCAATAAAGAGGGCAAACCTGTCGCCAGAAATGGAAACTCGGTGTCATATTTCGCTGGATGCGAGTGCCGAAGAAGTTAATAGATACTTGTCAATCAGATAGGCGAAAGAAATGTGCTGGTATCGGATCGCGTGCAAAGGGACGCGGCAAAAGCGATCGACATCTGGCACACAGCGTTTACAATAATTATGAGCGTCGTGACACACACGAGTACCTTTGCGAATCAGTCCGATCGAGGCGCTCCGCGAGTGGGCCAGCTCGCATCGAAACCCCTAATTAAGGAGAAAAGAAAAAGGCCGGGCGAGTCGGCGCGGCCAATTTTGACGACACCCTGGACACCGTCCATTTGTTACTTTTCCCTGCGAGGATACCTTCGCGCGGAATATTCATTAATGGCAGGTCGAAACGCAGGTGCTCGTCGAAACCTCTCTATCGATTCGAGCGGCGACGCTCGCCAGCCCGCGTCTCCCCGGTTCCTTGCTTCCCAAAGATTTCGCGAACGTTAAAGTTTCATTTCGTCGGAAGCAAAGGGCAGCGTAAAAGTCGTGATGTCGGCGTTGTAAAAACTCGGCTGGAAATAAATGCTTCCCGGTTCCCGGTACGACTTCGGATTCAACCTTCGGACGGAGCACGGATGAAACGTACCCCTTTATCGAGGGAATATCGACAAGCTTGCGACGAGGGTTCCCAAGCAGGGAGATTTCCTTTCCTTATGCGCGCGTTGCTTAATCAAACTCCACATAGGTGAGCTCGTTACTAATGAATGAAGGCGCGCTCGAATGCTGTAAAGACGGGGCTGACTGTCATTTATTCATACCCAGCCCCCCCTACGCTGTGCATCGCATGGACATGCTAAAGGTTTTTACGTCGGACCAGCGTGCGGTCGTGAAAGAAGTCACTTGACAGATCGATACCATGAAACGGTATACGGCGTCGAGTTCGCGAACAGCTTGCAACAACCTTGCCATTGTTTCCCTCTAGTTCGGTAGAGCCGACGATCCCTTTTCCTATTCAGAATTATATCGTTTGTGCGGCAAATTTAATTATGACGAATTCAGAATTGAAACTGAACAGTCGTGGATAGCAAGTTGAAGTACCTAGGAGTCTAAGTCAACGTTTCGAGAGGCACATCGAGAATATTGAACCTCCCATATATTAGAATTGATCGATCCAGGGGATGAAATTTCCCTCGAACCGTGAGTGGGGAAACGTACGTACGTTCGTCGGGATGGAAAGGCAAAAGGACCGACGCGTTCTTGTCCATCTCATAATGAACTCGACTTTACAAGCGGCAGCCCATTGTCTCCCGGTGGCGGCCGCAGATTGCGAGTCCTCCTTTTATCGTGCGCTCGCCTGTAATCGGATTAAAAGTAAAGGAGATTACTGCTTTTTAAATATCCCCGGTGAAATAATAACAAGGCTTAGGAATTCGTCGGTAGTCGAGGGGGAAGGGGGTGGAGAGCGCAGTCGAGCCGAGGCGACACGCTCCGCTTAATTCCCTAAATCGGAGCCGAGTGTAATTATGGCGGTGGCGGATAATAATTGTATATTATCGATTATCCAAGGGGGAGCCCGGCGCGTTGCTTCGAGTGTAAGGCAATATCTCCGTAGAAAGCGGGCCAAGTTATCGGCGAGCCGGGTCTAATTATCGATCGTTATTAATTTAATTGATTTACGGAGCTTCGTCTCGTGTAATGAGAGAAACGAGTGGTAATTGCTCGATGATTTAAACGCCTTTCCCGTGTCTTTAAGTCGCGGCAGCTTCATCCCGCCGCACAGTGGTCTGGAATTAAGAATTTGGTGACATTTGTCTATAACTTTTGAACTGTAAAAGATATCGAAACGTTCTTTGCGCCAAAAAATAGGAAAAAATTATCCTCTTCTAATGATGCATAACTTAATATTTTTTATATTTATTTATTTATTGTTTTTCAACCTTTTTTATGTTAATTGTTATAAAAAAAAATTGAAAGCTGTTTATTTGGTACTTTATTTAATACTCTTTTCAGTGGTTTAAGTCGCATGTTCGTAAAACTTTTCGTTTCCAAGTTATAAGAAAAGTAGTCGGGGAAACAAAGTGGTCCGGGTCGAAAAATTTAGTGACAATTCATGCACTTGTAAAATATCATTTATCTGTCCTGTTATTTATATATTAATTCTTCAGCTTCGGGATCTAGATTTTTTTTTTATTCCATGATTTTATTCTGATTGCTGATACATATGGGTCGGATGTTAACAGAAGTTGATGAAATATATCTTCATTCGTTGCTTTTCATGACATTTTTCTCGTGTTCCTATTTCTAATTTTTTTAAAATCGCGCGGCGTAAAACTGACGCCTTTAAACTGTAATAATTTGAGAAGTTGGACGAAGTTGGAAATGATTGTTACGCGAGTACATAGAGGAAGACTTGCTGAAAATATTTCAATTTGGTAGAATGTGGGACTCTTTGGGACTTTAAAGATATCCTCTCTTAAAGTAAAGAATCTCGAAAATTTACCATGTTGCATTCAGCATTATTTTTTTAATGGATTATTTACATTAATTACTAATAAATGATGCCATTTTATCGCACAAGATTGCTCTTTAATTTAAAAACAAGCGATTTTTACTACTTTCCTCTACTATACAACTTTCCTTATAACTTGGAAACGAAAAATTTTATCAACATGCGACTTAAACCACTGAAAAGAGTATTAAATAAAGTACCAAATAAACAACTTTCAATTTTTTTATAACAATTAATTTAAAAAAATTGAAAAAAAAGAATAAATAAATAAATATAAAAATTATTAAGTTACACATCATTAGAAGGGGGCGATTTTTTCCTACATTTTGGCGCAAAGAACGTTTCGATATCTTTTATAGTTCAAAAGTTATAGACAAATGTCACCAAATTCTTAATTCCAGACCACTTTGCGCCGTTACACAGCCAGGGGGGATTACGTATACCAGAGTTTTCTATCGTCGCCCGTTTATTTGCTTCTTTCGAAAGCTGGTGCCATTAATATCTGCGCCTAAAAGCTGACGAGGCTGTAGCAGCGCTACGTTCCCCAACGTGCATCATCGCTTAGTGAAAATTTCTAAAAGAAATTGATCAGCCACTCGCTTCCAGGTTCCACTCACCTTGTACCATCTTTGCTGCTTACTTTGGAACTTGCGCCTGCACGGTGTGACTGAATTTTATGGCGGCAGAACTGGTCGGCCCGCGCGTCTCGCCGACCGCTATCTCATCCCCGACTTTTAAAACGTATATTTCAATTAATCGGACGACCGATAGCGCGCGTCGTTGAATTAACGCTCGCTAGGCCGCTCGTAAAAGACCGTTCTCGTTATCTCGATGAAGGCCAGGTGTAGCCGCGGACGAGCGACCGCGACGGAGGAGGCAACACAAAGAAAAAAGCCTTGGGGCGGACGAGCGGGGGAAAAGGAACAGCAAGAGAGAGAGGAGGAGGAGAAACCGTCGCGGCGTAAAAAGAGGAGGAACGACTCAAAACGCAACATCGGGAGACGAAGTGGGAACACGAAAGGGGAGTGGAGCGGGAGGAACGTCCAAAAAGTACGGCAAGGAAAAAGTCGCGGAAAAGGCGACCAAGATAGAAGAGTGAGAGGGTCAGATACCAGCGCAAAGGAGATTCAGCTCGCGCGCGCTGGATATGGGGGGCGCTTAGATAAAGAGGAGCGGTGGGGAAGATAGGTGGGGGCCAAGAGCGTCCACGAAAGTGGAAAGAAAGCGTCCGCTCGAAATTAGCCGTGAAAGCGGCGCCTCGCACGCTTTTACCCTTAGGGCACGCATTAAGCAGCTGCCAACCGCTAGACGACAGGTATGCCGTGACACATGCCGGTCACGAAATGCCAGCGAACGGAGGAGCCGGGAGATCGACTGCTCGCGGCGGCAAGCGCGGGTACATACGATTAACGATGGCCTGGCCGAGTTGCGAGTACCGTGCGACCGTGCGGTAATGGCAATAATTCTGTTGGCCGCCGATATGACTCGGCTGTTCTTCGAGTGTACGCGGGGATCAGCTGCGGGCCGGCCGAGAGATCGACGGATACGCCGTTGATTATTACTCGCGTAATTATCAGGGGACAGATAACAATGACAGGGGTAGCGCGACGGGGAGGAAACTGAAGGTTGCAAAGAAAAATGGAGAGTTTTCGAGACAGCGCGGCGATACCGATCGGTTGTTTAATGCAATTATTGCGCGACAGTTTAAGGCCTCCGCGTTTCCGTTCGCACGAAACGGCGCTCCACGCTCGGCGCAACCACTAATTTCCAGTACCTATAGCTGGGAGTCGTTTACATCGTGTCTCGCGCTTCCTCCTGCAAATTGAGACGTAGCCCCGCAATTAGTATCGTCGATTATCGGCTGCTTAAAATTATGTAAATCCTTCGTTTCGCGACTGCCGATGGTCACATTGTAACCGAGTTACCGGCCACCCGTCGCACAGAAATTTTCGATCGCTTGCCAATTATCGGAGGAGGAGACAGAGGGGGCCCGAACGGCGTTTCCCTCGTCAGGATAATGACAAGGACTACGACGGAGCGAGGGATCGTTTAATAATACATTTCTGGAGGAACGCGTATGTATATACGCTCGTTCCTCGAAGCGACTACGATAACCTCCGCGACGCCACCGGCTGACAATTACACCTACCAATTATCTACACCTGGATAAAGAAGACGGTTACACCGGCGAAAGCTTCGAGGACCCTCCTCGCCCCCCGCCCCCCCTCTTATCGATCGAAGATGCCTGCAGGACGCTTCGGGCACATTGGATCCGCGTGATTCGATTACCGCTTGTCTTGCCTCGCGCTCCGCCTTTCCCGAGAGCTTTTTGTTGCTTCGTTTGTCGCGATAACGAGTTGAAAGTTAATTACCGCTGCGATCGCGAGCTGGGGGTTGCTTCCAGCCGGCCAGAGGACGAAAGTTTCGGCTTTACTTTTGTTTACCGGCCCGCCTAGTTCCGCTATTCGACTTGATTTTTGTTTGGGGGATATTAAAAGTTCACCCCCGCTCGTTCCTCGCGAGGCGGGACGCGCCACAGAGCTCCGACTAACGTCACCGTGCATAAGCCAGCTAGAATTATCGATCGCTATTTACGCTGTCGAATTGAAATACACCGCACAGGCAGTCTCCCTTGAAGTGGGAACCATTATCGTTAGAGAGAATCCAATCAACGGCGCAGACAGCGCGGCCCGTTTCACTTATATCGCGGGATGGAATCGCGGCAACGCTCGAGACAAATCGAACGCTGCGGCGCACGGGAAGCCACCCCCGCTCGGGTTTATTTGTAAACTAGACAGCCAGTTTGTCCCAGTTTCGCGAACGAAAATTCCAATAAGTTGCTCGACCGTGCAACGGAACGCCTACGCGGAAATCTTCCCGTTTAAAAGTAATTTCGAATCGCGATCCGGCGTGCCCCCGCCGACCGAAACTTCGGGCGGGGAGGCAGGAATATGGTCGGGGCGAGATCCACGGAGCGTTCCCGGTCGATTCGATGGAGTCGGATTCGGGGGACAACCGCGCGAACGAGTGGCGGGCGGGGAAATGAGGGAAACGAGAATGTAATTCGGCGGCACGGCGGAGGAGGGAATGGCGCTGGTGAGACGGGGAAAAAGCCAGTAGCCGGTTGGTAGGTGAAAATAGCTGTAGAAAGCACGGCCGACCGGCACCGGTACTTAAGTAGATGAATTCAATATCTCGGAATAAATACATTGATAAATCAGCCACTCTGCTAAAAGCTTACTTTACTTTGGCTAGCTGTTGCGGCCGCGCGCAAACAACGCGCGCCTGTGTGCGTCCATTCAGCGAGACGCCTGCAGGAGCTCGCGTACATAGGCGGAGTCGTACACGATGGCAACGAACACGCGGAGAAGAGGAGACGTAGGAACGTACAGGGTGTTCCTCAAACGGGTAGCTGGATTCTGAGCGAAGACGATCGTCTTACAGAGTTTTAGAATGCGGTGGAATTATTGTTCACGCAGCACAATCGTATCCAGTCGAAACATAGGGTGACCTGGCCAGTGAGTGAACACTTAAGGGGTAACACCACTCTAGAGGCAGAAAAAGAGACCCAAATTTGACAATTTATTTTGGGAGTATGACAAACGGAATAGAATTTCTGTTCAGAGGGTTTATTTAACACATATTGAAGTACGAGAAACAATTTTTTTATTGCCATTTTCATACAAAATGGCGGCGACAGAGCCCGTCGTCGAAAACAGCTTTTTTGAAAACACCGCCACGGGAGGACGGATTTCTCGGCATGTTTGATTCCTGGACCAAAAACTAAAAAAAATTATAATCTATATACAATTGGCTTTGGAAGTACGTAGGGGTTTTTTTTTAATACGTTTTTGTGGAAATGGTGCACTTTTTAAGGAATGAATCGATTTTTTGCCCTAAAAATGAGCATTAAACTGTTTATAAAAAGAAGAGTTTACATTCAATCAAAAAACGGCTACGTACTTCCAAAGAGAATATTGTTGTGAAGCTACTGTAAAAATTTCAAATCGATCCATGCAATAGTCTCAGAGAAATCCGTCCTCCCAGTTTGAAAAAACTGGTTCCGAGAAAAACGCGTTTAAAGTTTTATGAACACTCAGCGCGCGCTCTGAGGCGCTGCGGCAAAATCGATAATTGAACCTTTTAATATTTGTTTTCAACTATAAATCAAATGGCATATTGTTTTATGACCCTAAAGTATCGTTTAAACAAAAAAAAAACACATCGACTTTTTGAAAATCCTAGAGTGGTGTTACCCCTTAAGGGGGTACTCCACAGTGAACGGTAGAAAAATTAAGCTATTTTTAAAGATTTTTTTCTCAGTAAATACAATATATAATGAAATAATTCTTTTTGATATTTATTAAGCTACTCTTATATTATACCAATAAAATTAAACAGAATATTTTCAATATGTGTTACTTGTTTTTTTACAGCGCCAATATGGCACTTAAACAAAAACGGTATGTTCGTGGTGCAGGTGATTTCCCGGCTTAGGCTTATCCGAAACAAAAAATTCTAAAAGATTCTTAATCTGTATAAGTGTCTCTATCGTCCGTACCTCAATTAACAATTTTTGGTTTCAGATAAGCTGAAGCTGGGAAATCACCTGCACCACGTTTTTCTTTAGGTGCCATATTGACGCTTTGTAAAGAACAAGTAAAACAAATAAAAATATTTTTTAATTTTTTGGTATAATATAAGAGTAGCTTTATAAAAACCAAAAATATTTATTTCGTTATATGTTGTATTTACTGAGAATAAAATCTTTAAAAATAGCTTGATTTTTCGACCGTTCACAGTGGAGTACCCCCTTAAGCTGCCTGTCTCTTAAAATTATCATTCAAAAGTCATTATTTAATCCCCTGAATGTTATTGCTGTAAACGAACTGTTTTATTAATAAAGTCAGACATCCTGGAACACAATTCTAGCAATGTTTGATAGTTATAACTTTCATTAAAAGTCTGGCAGAGGATTAAATAAAAAATGGGCCAACCCATTTTACATACTGGGGTACCCCAGTGAGTGAACGGGTTTCCAATGTATTTAGACGATTTATCGTGCAAATAATTTTTCATTCTCCAATTACAATAATATTATCGATTTGATACTTTACTAGTCTTATAAGATCATAATTATGCATAGTTGAAATTTAGTTTCTGCGGTGGGTTAACCTAACCTCTACACTGGCGGCGAAAGTGTCAAGAAAACGGCCGTTCAGTCATTGGTATTCACTGGTATCTCTCATCCAATGCATGAACACCTGACAAACTCGACAAATTCTTATAAACCCGTTATTTCATACAGTACTTTTCGTTAAAGGAACATCTAAACGATATAATTATAACAACAAAATTATCATAGGGCCATTAAATGCACCTCAAAATACAAATTGTAGATATCACGTAACAAGCCTCCCCTTGAAATTGTGGGACGCCATGAGGACAACTGCTGAATAAACGGAATTAAAGCCGTATCGGTGATAATTAAACAGAAAAACGCTTTTGTGAGATATCTGTGGGTCTGCAGTGTAGATGTCAGTGATAGTTTCAACGTAAAGTGGAGTTAATTTTTCGTATTATATCAGCAACGTTCACTCACTGGACAGGTCACCCTACGTACAGTTCTCGCTTTCAGTAAATATTCGAATTAGAGAAAACCGACGACAGTGAAACATGAAAACCGCGGATGTCACAGATAAGAGGACAAAAGCGGTAGTTTTTACAACCAGCCCATCCCCCTGAATCTCTATGAACAAACCAGCGAGTCCCTGTACACCGACGAACAAAGTCAGCGTACGCGTGCCACCCCCCCGCGTAGGGGGGCGGCGGGGGCGGCAAGACATAAGCAAAGTTTGCGAGCGCGAGCGATCGCATAGGCAGAGACGGACCGCCGCGAGAGGGAGAGAGCGAGGGGCACGCGGGACGAGGATAGTACGGTGTACTTATAGAAGAGTGGTTTGCTCCGTCTATAAAGAATCTTGTTTGTTTCTGGCCCACGGATATCGAAGAAAAACTATTTGCCTTGGGGATTTAGAGTGTTTCGCGAAACCTTCCACCACCAGCGTCGACCGTCGGCATCACGGACGGCGAATCAGTTACTACCACAGCGCGACGCCCGGGGGTGGGCAGGAGGGGTGGGTTGCCGCGTTCCTAGCGGAACGCCATCTCACGAACAGTAATACACGGGGCAAATAAAACTTCATTCTTGCCGATTGTCCATCGACCTATCCGTTGCTACGAACCAATCCGGCAGATGGACACGGAACGAGGGATCGATCGATCCGGCTGGCGCGAGCCACATTTAAATCACTGCGAGAGCAAGTGAGTAAGAGCCAAGGGGGTTGGTTCTTCCCCGTTGGCATTGGAGATCTCAGGACTTTCCGCGCGGGTTCCCTTATTATGTCGTCTCCGAAGAAATAGTAAATTAATTTCGCTACTGTACTTCGTTGAACACCGAGATCTCAGATCTACCAGTGCTTAGACTTTAGACAGTTTAGACATTGTGCGTTATTTACCATGCAATTGGAAGATGTAAATTTAATTGTACATACCACTCCGCTGTCGTGCGTGGATCTCTAGCAACCGCTGGAATACAAAAAAGGATTTTATATAAATACACGAAGCTAACGTAAGCGCGAGAGTCAGCATGTACGGTAGAAAATGAAATGAGAATGCTGAAGGGGTGACCTACTGTATCAAGGCCCTCGTGGGCGTCACTGATCCCCGCAGAACGCAATCTCCTTTATAATACGAATTTGTTTTCGAGAAACTCGGGTTTTGTCTGCGGCCCGCAGTGTCTTGAACGCTAGAATTGGATTACGTCAGCGAGCGAGGGGCGGTTTGAGAGCACGCTAATGAGAATATCGAACGAAGGAACGGGGAGTACGCATGGATACGGCGCCACCTCGACGTTTTTCTATCGCTATAGAACGAACGTTTCAACCTTCGTTAACCCGGATCGAAGGTAAAACTAACTCCGCGGCGTGATCGTGCCCGGCAACTGTACCGAACAATTTATAATAAGTAGCTAACTAACTTCGCCGAGCCTGTCGATTGATTACGATCGGGCTTTTGTGATATAATAATTAGTAACTTTGGAAAAACCACCGGCGGAGTACGGGGGTACCGAAGTTATATTCGAAAGCGTCGAGAGCGCGGAGCCGTTCCTCGACCGTCCGTTATTTTCCATTAACAATTGCCGAGTAAAAATACGGTTCCATTTGCGCCGCCAGTGAAATCATTAAAAAGCCCTCGGACGTGCTCCGATATTAATTCCTTCGATCCAGGGACGTGGAATCGGCGCAATTAATCGCGCCCGATCCCCCCGGCGCTTGGGCGTATAACAAATCGACGATAAATAAATTCATCGGGACTGATCCCCGCTTATAAAACGAAACGTCCGTGGAGGTCGGCGACGGTGAAAAGAGAGCTCGCGGATTCCTCGAAATCTCTCCGCGTAAGCGGCTCGAACCGCTTACCACCATAATTCGAGCAAGTGGAGGACGGGGCGAGGGGCAGGGGGGAGGGCGGGTTAAAGGCTGATTAAAGAAAAATCCGCAACTTGTTGAACGTCTTAAATATTCATCCACCGATGTAGCATCTACTTAATAACCGGTGTTGCAGGCGTCCCTCTGAGCAACCGCCGCCGCCTCTTTTTCTCACCCTTTTGCCGCGTTTCTCTACCCAACCACCAGCACGCCCTCCCCCCCCCCCCTCTCTCGATCCTCCCTCCCCCCTTCGTGCCCCTGCCCGTCTTCCGAGATCCATCGTCTCAGAACTCCACTACGAAGAGCGCGACGACGGGCAAATGAAATCCGCTAAAACGTTTTCTTAGCGGTATCGCCCGGGCTAAAAGCTAAAAGCGCTTTTAAATTCCGCCAACTCTGCCGCCCCCCCTCCTCCTCTCTCAACCTCTCGCTCTCCTCGCCCCCCTGCTGGCCTTTGCTATGCTCCTGCTAGGCCATCTGTCCCCCACCACCGATGCTCGAAAATGCAACGGCGTAGGCTCGCGATTGATTAGAATTAGGCGATTTTCATTTCACCTCTCCCGACCGGGTGTCGGGATTAATATAGGAGACTTGTTTCCGAGGTCTCCCATTATCTCCATCAACAGGATTCGAAGGTCGCTTCGCGACGTATCGGTGGAATCATCTCCGCTTAAATTGTGGAAACTATCATTATCGCGTTACGCTGCGTTATTAACGGGCTAAATAAATTTGGCCGGGGCCTTGACGGCGTTTCAACGGGTGCGAGCATTAAAACGGCTCAGCCGGCTGGAAGGAACGGTTCCCGACGCTTTCCTCGGCCCGCGTGGACACACGTCCGACGCGATACGCCCGTTTACACACGTTCAGCCCTCGAACGGCCGCTAAGTGGAATCGATCGCCATTAAGATAGCAACAATGTGGCGCGGTTTCGCCAAGTGCTCGGTTGTCATTCGGAGATCGGCTGATAAACGGCCCCGGCGGCGAAGCCTCGCCGGGGATGGATCGCAACGAGCCGCGTGTTCGGCCAACTGGATCCGCGTCGGAATCCATCCGTCCGTCGCGAACGATCCGTCTCGCGCAATTTGCAACCTGCCCGGTCGGAGCCGGCGGCGAAGCGAGAGGGAGGAACGCGGCCGAGCCTCTGTTCGCCGCGAAATGAAAGACACCGGGGGCCTCGCGGAGGGATGCACGGAGGAGGAATGGAAATCTAACCGGTGGGAAAGAAAGAAGTAGACACGGTTTGGGGGGAGGACGGGGCAGAAGGGGTTACGGCGTATGGGGGGCGGAAAACGAACACACAGGGGGGGGATTGGGAGCGCGGAAACGGGGAGAAAGAGGGAGAAAGAGGGGGGGCGGCGAGGGGTGTAGGGGGGGAGGAGAAAGAAGTTAAGTGGGTGCACCTACGCTCGGTAAAACAGACCGGTCTCCGAATTGAAGCTGGCAGCGGTCCAGCCTAATGGAGACTCTTAGCGTAATTAAACGTAAACACATTCGAGGCGTCACGCTAATCTGAATGCTTATCAAGGTCCGCCGGTGTTGCCTCAGGGCCGTGTCTACCTGGCGTGTGCTCATCCTTGGGAATACGGCTGGTGTCCGGGCGAGGCCTAACCTTCGGTTTCACCGAGAATGGCCCTGTCTCCCGACGCTATCGCGTTGTTATTAAGCGAAGGATGTTTCTATTATCCTTCGGTGTATTTGCCCCTCCGCCTAGATAACCGGCTCGTAAGGAGCTTACTTTACGGGCACGGTGAATTAATGGCGGCGAATTTTAATCCCGGCACGCGTCGCGGATATTGCGGCGACCGGGCGCGGCGCGGAGTGATGGAGCGGAGCCGTGAGATCGGCTGTTCCGGATTCCCAATGAATCTGAAGATAATTCAGCCGGCCGGAGTGCGGGGTGGGTGGAGATTATTAAGTTCGGCGATAGAGCGTGGCGATCCATGAATTAAGATAAGGGCGGCCGTAGGACTTCCGCGAAACGAGGGGCGTTTATCTTGTTGTTGTCGGTACTCCTCGAAAGGGGTGCAGAAATTGTGATCGCGTAATCGAAACGGCGGGGGGATAGACTCCTAGTCGCGGAGGGGGTATGGGGGCCGAGGCGTGTCCGTGTTTTATTTATCGATTCGATTATAACGCGTTGACCCGAACGCGCCCGCTGCACACCGATTAATTGTAATATCGTGGCCCGATGAAAAACGAACATATTTCTGAGCCTCGATCGGCCCAGTTTCCAGCCGCTCGACAAACTCCGCGGGTACCTGCAGCGCGGCGGTTACGCGTACGATCTGGCGTAGGAAAAATGAGAAAATGGAAAGGGAAAATTACAACGATCCCATTAGACCGTCGGTTTTACTAATTAATCACGATCGTTGAATTCAATCAGCCAGTCGACGTCGAACGAGCATTTTTATCCGCGCTCTGCTCGGTTAAGGGGGGCACTGGGCTATTTCAGCTTCAAAAAATCGATTATTTTTTTACTGATTCTGAAAATCCTTTATGAACGTTTTAAATAACATTTCGTGAAGAAATTCGAATAATTGTAGCAGTTATAGCGGCGAATGCAATTGATTGCACCGTCGAGCAATACCTCTCTCGAAATACCGTTTTTAGACTAGAACTATTGCTTTTGCCCGGGTACTCGGGTACCCGGTGAGACCCCGGGTAGACAAAAATTGCCCAGGTGTCCATGATGTCGTATGAGATACCCGAGTAAATGAAACATGATGAGATAGTTGAGAATTTCGATTTGGCAGTCGATCGTCTTTCGACTTTCCATCATTCTCGACTAACATTAGTAATGAACGGAATAAACTTCAAGCAATTGAATGTGGTAATTGTCAATACTTATTAACTGAAAAACTAATATACAGTAGATATATTTATTTTCCCCCGATACCTGGAGTATGCGCCCTATTAGAGGATAGGAATTGTATGCAAAACAATGAAATTAAATATTTGTAAATACGAATTATAAGAATGAGTTTTGCTGATTAAACAAATGTACCCTTATATCATTCAAAACATGTATTTAACAATCAACTATAAAAAATTGGAATCCTCATTTTGAAACTAATAAACGCGTTGTTTTACTTATTTCTAAAATAAATTTTTTTATCTTAAATCTCACTGCAATAGGGCCAACTACCCTATTGTAAGTTGACAGTTCGCAATTTTCACATTCTGATACAGAATGTGTTCTGCGGAGTGCGGACAATACCACATTTAATTACATGATGTTTATTCCGTTTTTTACTGATGTTAGCCGAAAATGATCGAAGTTGTAAGACGATCGGCTGTGAAATCGACATTTTCAACTATCTCATCACACTTCATTTACTCGGGTATCTCATGGACACCCGGGTAATTTTTGTCTACCCGGGTAGTAACAGCTCTATTTCAGACACGGTGTACATCATAACTCTTGAACTATTGAATATTTTCACTTGGAATTTTTTCTAGACGTGTAAAGATTCCTTCCTGTACAGAGTAAACTCCCGAATCAACATTGGGTGTTTGTGAAACATTTTATAACTGATCAAAGGCGATTTTTTTCCATACAAACGTGGAGTAAAATTTTCGTTCAAATTCATCGGCAAAGCTCCACTCTGTAAATTTTGCTGTATAAAGTATTCGGCCCAAAGCATTTTGCTTTCAGATGATTGGCTCACCTGAATCGATGTACACCACCAGCAGCAGGCGCGCCGTACAGGGCTATCTTCAACGATTAATAACTTCGACAATTTCATACGTTCCCATGATTTTTTTGTAATTAATCGTAAACGAGCCCACATTAGATTGTGAAAAGCAAGACTATAACGATTACTTGGTATGAAAGTAATTTAGCGTCAAAGAAACTAACCATAGTCCACTGCCTCCTTAAGGGAGTCGATGAAGATTTTAAGGACCCCCCTGTAGATCGGATCGATCCGAGGATCCAGTCCGATCAGCAGCTCCAGCCTTCACGGGACTAAACGCAAGTGTAAACATACGGTTATAAAGTAAGATACAAAGTGAAATGTGGCATGCCCGTGCCCCTTTCTACAGCTGCATTCAATGCTGCACGAATGATATCCAAGTCTAGAAGAAAATGCCACTTAACAGCATCTGAAGTCGCTAAATAATTCACAGAAAAGCGGTCCCCAGAGCAAAGGGGACAAAGTAGGCTTACGCTGCCCGAGGATCAGCTCATCGATTCTCCTCGCGAGCGAAGATCGAATTTACAAGCCGCGCGGAGGAGCACGCCCGAGCGGACCTCCGCTAATGAAAACATCTTAGCGTTAAACGACAGCTCTTAAATCGCCGCATCTACTCTCTAATCTTAAGCCTATGTTAACCACTTAACCGCGACGCTCTAACCGATTGACAAACTCCTCCTGTCAACCTCTCTTTCCCTCGCGACCACTTTATTCTTGTACACGCGCCGCGATACCCCTGGCGGATATCGATCGCTGAAAATAGGATTCGAGAGCTCCTACGGGGCCGTCCCGCGTGCGGCGCACACTTTCGGCGTTTCCTTTGATTTGTGGGAAACGATTGCCGGCTCGGCGAGAGCATTTCCGCGCGGGAATCGCGGAGGAATAAGTGATTACACGAGACTAATTCGGGTTAATGGTCGGTTAGAGCGAATTGATTTATCTGGCTGCTCGGAGGAGCCATGTAATCGCGTGTATTTTCATTTCCAGCCTTTCCTGCTGGGACGGATTGTCTTCCCATTCGACGGGGGATGAATGGGCATCGCTTGCTTGGGAAACAAGTCAACGTAGAAGAGTCAATCAGTCTTGCGTGCACCTTAATTCCTTAGAAGTCTGTCGATTCAATTTTCCCCAATTTGTTGCTGCTTCTTCGACGGCCCGAAAGGATCCCGGACGTAAATGCAAGAAATATCGCAGAAACGCGTGGATGTTGCATCCCTGCGAGGTGTAATCAACATTCCAGCGCGCCCGCGCAACGAGAATGCTTTTTGGCAGGGTTCCCTCGCAGGCGAATGAGTTAAATGAGCTTATACTTTGTCCTGCTAATGATCTCGGCAATTTCCGTGCATCGGGGCAAAAATAATGCAAAGCAGTCGTGGCACTGTGCAAACGATGATTGCTGATCATTCGTCTGGATGAACCACCCCCGCGGGGGTACATTTTCCATTTTATTTCACATTCAATTAGCTTTCTGAGTTACATATTAAGAAGCATTCATTGTAGACACTGTACACGTGACAATTGTCTGGTTAATTAAAGCAAGAGACACGGAAATATAATTTGAAATCCTCCTTTTCTATGAGAAAATCGTGTGTACGTTTCCAAGTCCCTTCCACAGACACGCAGCTACGGTGCACGAGCACAAACGAACCATTTAGCAGAAGCGAAATAATAGGCAAAGTGGTCGCGGGACAGGCAATCGACTAAATAGAAGAAGCCGAAGGCGAAGGGTCGAGCGGCTCAAAGCGAGTCGAATCCACGATGGTAATCGGGACTTCCGGCTGGCTTCGATCGACTACGGTATCGATAGAAAACAAACCCTCCCCCGTGCCTCTGGCCAATCCCTCTTAAGATCGAGACACGGGACCGGCTGTCCAAACAAATGAAAGCTAATGGAAGGCGCAAGGCCTACTGTCTGCGACCTCCTCTGTTCACCGATCAACGGCAACCATCGATCCGACTCCCAGAATGCGGCAATGCCTTTGCTTTTAAGGCATGCACTTCCACGTGCACTCTAGGCCCCTATGGAACGGCGGAGACTGATGCTGCGACATTCGAATGCTTCACGCGATAATTGTGCGACGCAAATAGAAGAAGAAAGTAGAGAGGCTTGCCTTACCGGCGAAAAACAGATACACGGTAGAAGTTCCATTGGTGCGAGCCTCGAAAGCAGTGATTCAAGTATGTAAATAGAATTTATAGGCGCACCAGATCTTCTATTAAAGTTCACGCGAGAATGCAGTAATATTGTTCTGTTTTAAACGGAGGCGAGAAAGATGCAGATCAAAATCGACGGGGGAACGAATTAGCTTCCGCGTGCAGAGCTGTTCGATATAGGATAATTATACGAAACACCACACGTCCGTTCACTTCGCGACGTCCAGTAGATTGCTTCTCCATTTGCAGATTTTTTCCCCCAACGCCCGACGAGCACGACGCAACCGGGCGGCCTCGGCTGGATCTACTTTATGGAAGTAAGTAGATTAAGCCGCCGGATTATGGTAATGTCGCAAGTCGGAATCTACTGTCTGACCAGGGAACGACATGGTTCTACGCGTCTGTGCACGGCCGTTCCGCTTCCCCTTCGTTCTCGACGCTCCAGGAGCAACACGAATCACGCAGGAGGATTCTACTTGATTTCCACTTATTCCTTTTCTTTTCTTTTTAACACCGAATTCCACGGGCGCGTCTTCGTTCCGTGTCTTTTATATCCACGCTGAGAGGTGAACGTAACACGTAGCTAGGCGATAAGGTAGCGGCTCGCCGCAGCTCGACTTGGATGCAATTGGAATGCAATCTACGAATTGCATCCTCGAATAATACATGGTGACGCGTTGCTGCGGGCGACGGGGAAACGCGAGGGCACGCGTAAGATACAAAGTTTTTCAAACATTCACGGGGCAGCCCGGCTGCAATATAAATAAGGTTTTCGGCTCGCGTGCACGCCGCGAAGGAACATCGCGCGGGCGAGCATTAACAAGTAATGAGGTCATCCACTCGAGGTGTAATGCAACGTCCCGAGGCTGGTGATTTACAAGTGAGGAAAGAGGTAAAACTGCAAACGCGTGGCTTTGACGGATGACGAACGTACGTACGATTAGTGGTAGAATCTAAATACACCTGGCGGTGCACCTTTCTAACAATACGCATCGCAGTCTATTTTTTTTTTAGAAATTGATAGAGTAGTTATCAGATTCATCCTGCTTCTCGTTACAGTGTGTAACAGTGTGGGTGGGATATTAGTGTGCAAGTAGAATGTTGCAAAGGAACAAAGTCACTTCTGCGAATGAAGGCTCATTTCCAAGAAATATACTCCCCCAGCCATACAAGGTTGCCCCCTCCCTCCCCCCCCGGCCAGAAGGGAAGCTTCATCCGATAGAAATTCGCATCTTAGCGATGTTGCAGAACTGCTTAGCAGCCGAGTTATCCCGCCCGATCGATAAAAGTAATCGATAGTTATTATTTGAAGCGGCTAATAGCTCGAAGCTAATAGCCCCCTACTTGATCCCTCGGACGTCGAATCCGCGGAGGCTAATGGATGCTTCTCATTATGCAGATTGGGCAGGTGAGGGTTTAAACGCTTTTAAGATCTCCCGATCGCGGGCAGCCCGATGCTGGCTCGGATCCGGCGAAACGCAACCGCGCATCCGTGCTTAATTGCCAGGACCCGCGCGCTGCTTACGCGCGGCGCCCCAAATATTTTGCCCTGTCCCGGCTCCCCACCCCCACCCCGCGGCAACAATGGAGCGCGGAGGAGGGCACAATGGCCGTGAGGGAGCAGGTGATATCGAGCGGTTCGTTTCAGATTTCGATCAGGAGTCGCGGGTTCGTGTAACGAAGTTATAAATTACGACGGGGAATAAAGAGATAAGCCTGTAAGGGGCTTGCGGCACGTTGACGAGGCTTTATTGCAGAATCATTGCGGCGTTTGTTCGAAAGCTTCGTTGCAGACCGTCGGTGCCGGCCGTTTACGATGATTAAGATTTCGCTGGCTGTCAACGTTACACGCTTTAGTTCCCTATTAACTTTCGCATTAACCTCCCTTTACCGATCCGGATCCGGCCACAGGCACCCGGAAAACGCCGGACCGCGGGACAATCGCTCGGAGGAAACGAACCGGAACGAGATTAATCCCATGATCGAGGAACGCCGCTATATTTAGCAAGCCCAGTCAGAAATTTAATCAAGCTCCGTCACTCAGAATTGCCCCTGTCGTTTAATCAAGCCCGCTGGCATCGGTTACGACAATGCGTCCTCCACCGACGGCTGGATTCCAGTAATCGCCCGCTTGATAACGTCAGACGGTCAGAGGAACATTAATTTATTACTCGTTCTTTTGCTGCGGCGGATATAGGCGGCGCGCAAATAATGCACGCCGCTCGTTCCCGGGACGATACCCGGGTCATTTTTAGTGGGAGCCGTATAAAGTAATCGAGTGTCCGTCAGAACCTAATGCCCGGCGACCTCGAGTTACCCCGGTCACCGGCCGGGCCGCGCATAATGCCTAAGACGTGCCCGTGATAAATTACACCCCTTGGAACTGGTAACGTTCGGCTACATTCCGCAATCCAGCCGGGAGACGCACTCGTGGCAGCCTCGGAAAGAATCCCGCCCGTGTCCACGCGAACGGACGTAATGCACCGGCTGATTAACGTGAAGAATGTTATTGGCAGATTCAATAAATTACTGCCACGCCGCTATCGGATGACGGCATCTCGCCTGCGATCGCGCACGACCGCCGACCACTTCGCTAAATGCTTGCTAGCTTATTCGTTTCGTCGCGGAAAAAGGGCAACTTCGATCGTCCACCGAACCTCCCTTTCGATTCTGATTTAAACGCGTCTTGATCGAGTTTTCAGGGATTAAAACAGTGCGCGTAGTGTGCATCGAATGGGATTTGAAATTTTAAGAATTGTATAATTTTACGGAGACCGATGATTGGAACTGAATAAAAGGGCGGCCGTCGTTCAATCTGTCGTCGAGTATCTGTTAGAGTTTTGAGTGTAATACGAGGCAACTACCGGGACTCGGGACGCAGAAGGAAGGTTCGGTCGCCACTCTACGAGTCGAGAGCCTGCCTTTGACTGGTCGTTGTAATACAACGGCAATTAGCAGTAAACCTAGCCCACCCTGCCCGGGCTTTTACCCCCCGTGCATTTCACAGTGTGTGTGTCGTCTCGTCAACAGCGACATATGAAGAGGTTTAAGCCTTGTTTAACTCGGCAATGCGCAATTAGAAATTTCCCCCGGCATACCGGTTGTAATATTTCGGGTACGCTTCAGGTTTTCGATCGCCTCAGGCGACATCCTCCGACCATTATTCGATGAACATACGAATTATTAACATTTTTATGCAGAAGAACATGAACGTCCATTGAGTTTCAAATAGCTCGTACATCCATGCATCCGCTTATCGATTAGAATCTTCTTCTCGAATATCCGGCGACAAATTGTTTCTTAATAAACTCCGGCGCTATCTCTGATTACCATCTGGCTTTTAACGCCACGAAATACTGTACGCGAAGGCTACCAGGCGTAATAACGTAATTCACGCTAATACGCCGGCGAATTACGAACTTTCTCGATACAGAAGACAGACGGGAAAGCGGAGACTGAGAATGGCCCCGGGCATATGTCGTAGGTACGAGGCAAAACGGTGGAACGAAGGTGGAGGACGGGCAGACCGAGTGGGTAGGAGAAAATGGTTAATTTTCATTTAATTTCATAGCTGTTAGGGCCGCGAGACGCGAGGCTGAGCGGTACTTCTTATTCCAATGCCGCGCTCTAATGGGGGAAAAATTCCCCCGCTTACGGCCGGATTTTTGCCGTTCGACCAACGCGTTAATCGCTCCGTCGGCCGACGGATTTATTTCTTCGCGACGTCCCGATGTCCGGTCCGACCGATCGCGCAGGCGGTTGATGCCTCCTTCGTGGCTTTCGATTTCAAGCGACGCGCGAGCGGCTTATTAAATCCCCCCCCCCCCCCCCTGCTGGCGCGGGCAACGCGAGATTATCAACTCTTTGCAGTGCAGTCGGGATTGAAGCGGGCAACGATTGGCAGAGTCGCTAAATACATAAGCAGAAAATAGGGGACGTTTAAAACGTTTCGGGGCGCGAGCAATACGCGTCCGCCGCGATCAAAGACGGCTGATAAAAATGAACGTTAATGAAACGAACAATTCGCTGTTTCGATCGGAAATTAAAATATGCTCCGCGTCGGCTGAATAGCCGGGCGGGGCGAGCAGGCGAAAATATTATTATTTTAAAAAAGAGGAACGTTAAATATTGGCGGAAAGTCGCGTTGATTCGCAAATCGTTACAATTTTAATTAGAAACGGTGCGCGCATGAATCAATTAACGTACCCCGCCCCTACTTCCCACCGCGCCCTGCGCCTCCCCCCCCCCCCCTTCTACGGCTGATAAAAAATAAAAGCAAAATTCGAAGTATGCAGGGAAACATCGCGGAAATCAAATATATTTATTACGGCGTATTTCGCGGACGATGGCATGGAATTTTTCCCGCCCCTCGCCGCCGCCCACCCGAACCCCGCCGCGTAATTACTGGATACCGTACACCGAACGTTTTTCCCTCCAATTAATTAAAATTCAAATTTTACTTTTACATAATTCGTAATATATTGCTTTATCTCCGTATTATTTTTACGTTATATGGAAAATGCTCGCTCGCTCGACCGCCGTGCATTTATTTTATGCAATATGTATTGCAGATAAAAGTGTACACCGTGGGGCGGGGGAGGGTAGAAGCAAGGGCGGCGAAGGAAGGGCGCGCGAGGGGGTGGAAGAGAGAGAGGGAGAGAGAGGGCGTGAAAACGAGAGAGCGAGCGGAACAGACGGAAAAAGAGGACGACAGGGAAGTGGGGAAGATAGAGAAAGGGTGGAGGAGGGAAGGAGAGACCGTGAGAGATCGTTGGGGAGGGTGGGAAACGGGTACGAGAGAGGAAGAGGAGGATGGAAGAGGGCGAGAAAGTAAATTCAGAGCTATCGTTTTCCGACGCAAAGTACAGCGGGTGTATCAGTGATTTCTACGGCGCGAAAGAGTCCGACGGGGACGGGGGCGAAAAAAGGAGGCAGAATCAATGAAGAAGACGAGGGGGAAGTCCGTTCGGCTATTTACTAAACAGGGCGACACGGAACGGGCGCGCCGATCCATACATCACTGTCCTTTATCGCGGCGCGTCCCTCCCCGTGGCCGCGCACTCGAAACTATCGCTTTAAGGCAATCGGCTGCCGCGGCGCTTCCCACTTTTATTCGCCGCTGAACAAACAGTTCTCGTCCCGTCTTTACGAGCACGGTGAACGCCGATCGAAACGTCGAATTCGCTAATTCCCCGCGACTGCCGGGAGAAAGTTGGCGAAGGAGGACGGTCGATACCGGGCCGATAGAGGAGCACAGGGTCGGGCGGGGAGGGGGGGAAGGGGGGGGGGATGGAGCGACGCGGTAGCGGCGATAAAGCCGAGGCACCGCCAGTAAAATCAGCTAATTAAACGGGGCCCCGGTTAAACACAACAGAAAATAAACGGTTACTTGGAGAGTTAACAACGACGGGAACAATAACAGCCGGCTGGGGCCGCGGAGCAGGCGCGGTCGACGAAACGAAACTATTTAATGGAATAGACAACGACAATATTCATTCGTAATTGGATTAATTATTGACGATATAATTAATGTAATTGCTAAGTAAATAATTCGAAATGCGGCCGGCAAATGGAACCAGAGTTCGCGCGACAATAAAATATATAATCAGGTAATTACGGATTAACGTGCACGGCGTGGCCGGCGTGCCTCTTTGGCCGCGTTGCTCGCTGCGCGTGGCCCGCGAGAAACGAATTCTTCGCGTTTAATTATCGGTTAAAATTAACGCGGCTCACTGCCCTTCGGAACAACAATGCGGGCCACGACAATTCGCGGGCGTTTCGTTAATTACAGATTCGCGAATCCAGCTCCTTCGTCGGTGACTTCGGGAATTTGATGCGGAGACTGTAAGCGAGGATATTAAAGATTAAGCGGGCGACCGAAGTTTAATGAAATATTATCAAACCAGTAGAATTCTATGTTAAGAAGATTGAAAAATGTAGCTACAGTGGGTGGCTAAATTATTATATCTACTTAAACAAAAAGGTTTGAGATTTTGTAAGTTCAAGCGATGGAGTAAAATAGATGTCTCGTTTTTAATGTTATGATGTTATTTTTTAATACTAGCATTTGTATTTAAGAATGCAAATTAAATACATTTAGGTGCGTAGGTTTAAGAATACATTGTACGAGAAATACAATTAGGGTAATTCCGGGAGACGCGGCTGGGCTGGAAAGTTGGTCGAGTTGCTATATTCAGACTCTACATCTGTGTATATGTAAAAATGTGTTAAGGTTTAGAACAATTCATTCTCTAGAAATCAACTGTTTCGACCAACTCTCCAGCTCGGCCGCGTCTCCCGGAATTACCCTACTCAATATTTTGTGACTCCGCCTTTAGCTTTTATGACGGCTTGGATTCGACGTGGCATGCTTTCAATGCATTCTGTGGCTACTTCCTGCAGTTTTGGAATATTCTGTCATACTCTGCTGATATTTCTGTCTTATTTGTAATAATTTTATCATCGCCCTTTTAAAAACAAATGAGATTTATATGTTGGAAAATTAATCACATTGTTGCCAGATGTTGTAGCTAATCAATAAATGAAAAACAATAACATTCGTGCATTGTTACTTTAATTACAGCCACGACTTTCACAGATTTTAATGAAAATGTTTTGAGTGTAATAATTTGGCCACCCTCTGTAAGTACATAGTTACCGTGTCCAAAATTAATTACATTATAGTCATTCGTGCTTTCACTTCCTGCACAATGTGGAAATCTCCACCCCAGCAGAACCAAGAATATAAAACATAGTGCGTACATGGAACTCCACACAGAACATATTCCCGGAATAATCTTTATTATTGAGTATGCACCTATAACTGTGTATTACGTTTCTCACCCCAGGATACTAAAGCGTTGTCAGTAGAGAGGAGCATGCCCGTTGAATCGTCAGCGGCGAGGAGCAGGTCGAGGCGCGAGAATATCACCGGGAAGTAGCGTCTGACCGAATAGAAACATTGTCTAACGCATAATTCATTGGAAGCTGGCCGTGACAGACGCCGCCTCGGGCGTGTCGTCTGAATTCCTTCCGGGAAGCATCGCGAAGATTTACGAAATTTCTCGTTAAACGCGATTGCCCGTCCGGGACGGCGGCATGTGCGAGCCAAGCCAAGAGGCGGCTACCTTCGTTAGCCGGACTTTTCTCACGCCGCTAAGTAGCATCAAAAGAAACGGAGGAACGACGACAACGTCGACAAACACGAGGAAGAGGAGCCAACGCCAGGGGACAAGGAGGGGCCAGTCGTAGAAAAAGAAGAAGAAGAAGAAGAAGAAGAAGAGAACGACGACGAGTGTACGTGTCGGCGGGAAGTGGTGATCTAAATAGAAACCTCTTTAGGGGCATAACTCGGCGCACACCGTCTGTGAAAGACGCATTGCCCTCGTGGAGGGGCGTCGTCGGTGTCTTCGTAACCGGGCCTGACGGATAGCGCCGGAAATAGCGAAAAGGACCGGGCACACGACGCGATATCGTGCACGGTGCGCCACCGAGAACCGTGAACGTAAAGCATCGCCGAAGGTTAGGTGTCGGGCCGTCTGGGAATCCGAGTGTCGCACGGATGACACGTCTGCCATGTCGCGTGGCTACTAACCACCTCATCGGTGGCTCCTTTCTGCCTTTGACTCCACGCTCGATTGACGGCCCCTTTCGAAATCTTAACAGATGATTCCTGCTCGCGTTCCGACGACTCAGCTGGCTACCTCATGGGCTGCCATTGCCTGCGGGCAGTGTACCTACGATACACTAAATAGTGTTGTAAGGTCAATGCTAACCACGACAGTGACGTCGTCATGAGGGTTTCGAATAAATTTTACGGCTGCGAAATTCCCGAGTTTCGAGCCTCCTTTTGCGAAATTACGACGCGGCGCGGTGACAGTGCGGGTAACTACTATCGAGGCATGCGCGCGCGCAGCAGTGTCTCCGGTATCGGGCGCATCCATCTGCCGCGAAAAGGACACACATTATCCGAGTACTTGTATTCCGTGCATTAGCGGGGACAGGGTGCTAATGCAGAAATCTGGTATCGGTTAATTAATAACCGTAAAACTGAAACCCCCCCCCCCCTGGCCGCGTGCGGCGCGGCGCGGGTTATTTGATTTCCTCGAGATACACTCGGCACGGCTCTTGCCCCGCGCGTATAGCCGCCCTCCGCGCAAATGGCATGAAACGCGATGCTTTAAAAAAAACTTGCCGGAATAATAAGTTCCTTTCACCGGTTTTTTAACCTAATACTTTTTCTCGTTAATGTAACGTTACTTACCGCGCCCTTTGTTCCTCGGGCTGCTTCAGCGAAACGTTTCCATGAATTATACGCGGCCGCCGTGCTCGTCTTAATTAGCGAATTATTTAATGAAAACAGATCCGCGGGGCTTTTCCCCCCCGACGTCAGCCGGGCCCTCTCCCTACGATCGTTCCACTAAGACCGTTTCCTTTTTTTCTCCTTTCACCGATCCCGGTCGCGGTAACGACTTCCTTGGGAAGCGATGCTTCAGTTTATTTCTTCTTTCGGCGCTCCGATTCACCCCTTTGTCCCAATTAGCACCGGTGGCGAGTGGTCTGCGACGAGACGATTGTACGGATCAAATATGTTGCGGTATAATGCGAGATTTGAACAGGGCGGAAGGGAAATGTAGTGACAATGCCGAAGATACAGCGATGATTATACCTTGTGATCCCGAGGTATCTGTTAGCCGTCGTTAAAAGCGAGAGGAAGCAATTACAAAGTTTCGCGGCACCGTTATATAATACTTTCGCCGAGATTTTCAATTTATACGGTGAACATCAGCGGTTATTAGAATATTTTGTAGCCCGGATGTTCGATTACCGCAGAATAAATTTGGTGATCCGAAACTTGAGCCGGCAAGTTATTATCAAGTTGTCCAACGTATTACGCGTGGCTTGCTATACCGATGCGCTTATACCGGGATCGATATTTCTAGAGTACGTGTGCGTGGGACTCGATATAAGTCGGGCGAGAGTTCGATGTACCCGCGAGATAAATGTTAACTTCTAGACTCTGCCCGCGGTAATTGTAGGAAGACTATGAACTTTTATTCCAACTCCCTCGCCGCGGGGAGAAAAAAAGCTGTAGACCAAACCGAGGAAGAATTAAGAGTGCTCTAATGAGGGGAGGAGCAAATGAAGGTAAAATTTGTTAGCAAATGCAACGCTAATACCTCGACGAAAAATCAGCCTTTCATAGTGTTCATTAACCGACGCTAAGCGTTCGATAAACATTGAACGCCGACGAAGTTGCACAGTGAGCGCGGGGGCGCCGTCGGCGGGGGGGGGGGGGGGGGTGGGAGAAAGTCTGGGGTGTACAATCAGCGATACGCTTCTAACCTAATTTATCGATTAGGCTCCATTAACGAGCGGACGCGTTAATAACCGGAAAATTGCGGAAAGAAACACAGAACGTGCGCAAAGAGAATCAAACGCGGCGCGGGCTAGCGGAGCGTGGGGTGTCGTGGGCGGCTGGGGTGGGCGAGGGTGGTCGAGGGAGAAGCCGGTAGAAGGTGGAGGATGAGAAGGAGGGTGGATTGAGGGAGCGAGGGGGTGGCGCGAGGGGCTGCGTCGTAGTCGCACGCACACGGGGACACACTCGCGTGCAGCCCTCGCCTCAGGCTGCGGAGGAGCCTCGCAATTTAACCGGTTCGACATTCGCCTCGAGCTCGTAATTGGCAGGACGAATGAAAGAGCCCCGCGGACGAGGACGAGTGGTCGGGATTAACGATGGCGAATGGATCAGAAATTCTCCGCGAAAATAAAGTAGGTAGCCGGGGCTGCTGGTATAGGTATAGTCCGTGGCCGTAGGTACGAGCCTTTGTTTGTCGTTCGCTCCAATTACCTCCGGCCTCTCCCGGTAGCTTCATAATTAACTCCCACTCATTTAACAAACTTTACTTTTAATGTTTTAAAAATAGTAATTAGCAGTGACGGCAAGAGAAGAAGAAGGTGGAGGAGGAGGAGGAGGAAGTGGATGGGGATGGTGATGGTGGTAGTGGTGGAGAAGCTTGAACAGGAGGAGGTGGAGATGTATGAAGAGGAGGTGGAGGACGGAGGGGATGGAAGAGAGGGTTGGAAGAGCAGATAGACGAAGAGAAGGGGGTAACGGCGGATGATGGTGGGGAGGGAGGGGTTGGAAGGAGAGTAGGTAGCGACGGCAGCGGTAGTGGTGGTGGTGGTAATGCTGGTGGTGGCGATGCGGGGGAGTGTAGAGGGGGTGTAATTAACTATCATGCAACCCCTTCCCAACAGCAGCAGCCGGCGTAGCAAGGAGGTAATTGGACCGGAGTCTTATACGTGTGGAGCTCTGCTGGAGGGAGGAGGGGGGAAGAGGCTGCTAGGATAAAGGGTTGCTTAAAATTGCACACAGTGCTGCATTATGGAACCTCTGACGAGCTTCCAGGGAACGACCGTACGGATGGCGGCGTGGAAATCCATTAACCTCCCCCGCCGCCGCCACCCCACCTCTGCCAGCCACCTCCACCCCCTCCTCCTCCTCCTCCTCCTCCTCCACCAACCCCATCCCCCATCTACTCTCCAGTCGCGAATTAATTGCGATCGTCTAAGGGCGAGTCTTTGTCGGAGTCTGCCCCAACTACCTGTATGGTCGAAGTCGCGATTCAATTTTAGGCGTACCCTGCCACCAGCATAAGCAGGGAAAAAGCGTTTCCCTTCCGCGACGCGGATCGTTACAGGCTTCTTAAAACGTGCACCCAACACTTTCACAGGGCAAACGACTTAGCCCACTGAAGAACTCCAACGATTCACGATCAGTCTATGAGTCTATTCAACTTTGTCTATGCAATCCCGTGGCATTCACAGATTTCTCGCATTCCCATTCGGGACTCCGTAAGATCTCGCAGTCTTGCACGCTGGTCGGATGAGGCTCGTAAGCCGGCAGATATCGCACATACGTCCGCGGCGTTCAGTTTTACGATCGATAGCGTTATGACGGGAGCGCGTGTTGCGGGGAAAGTAATAATCGTAGAATGGCCTTATCAAAGGGATTATGACATTGGCAGAAAGTTCAGACTGCGTTAATCAGAACTTAAAGGCCTTCAGTTGGCCGAGGGTAGGCGGTGTCGTAAGGGCTTCACCATAGAAGAGAGAAACCCCATCGATGCTCCCAACTAATCACCACCAAGACGTCAATCTGCCTCTCCGTGCACATAAGTGGGGCGTGCAACTTGTTCTCGCTCCCTGTAATATCGTGCGCGATTCCCGAAACCAGCCCGCGCAGAGGCAATTGAAGAGATGCTCGCAATGGAGCAACGAATTCGAAGACTTCGTTCACAAACGTTTCTGTCCAAGTGTGCGCATTTCTTGGGGCTACCTGTTTAACTACAAAACGAATGGTGGGAGATTCACGATTTCACACACGACTACTGCGCCGGAGTGCAAACCTCGCAGATTGAGATGCCGCGCTTACGCGACGTTGAGAACCGCCGAATCGCGAGGCATAATTAACGAAATTCATTATCCCCGGTCGAAACTAATTTTGCAACGCCTCTCCCACGCCACCGCGCTTCCCTTAATCGCGAAAAACCGTGAAATTTAATTAAATTTAGGAACGCGAAAGTGAACGAGGCAGGACGGAAGGGAAAGAACGAGGGTGGTCGATGCTAATAACGTTCTTGTCGTGCCATAAAGGTATTAAACCGCTGAAAATGACGGTGTTCCAGATTGTCGCCCGGTGATCCTTCGGAGATCGATTGTCCGGATCCTTCTCGGCAGTGGCCACTTGCACGTGGACGTGCGACACTCCGATGCGTATCGTTAACCTCCGCTCGAAAATATGTTAACTGCTATGGAGGACGGTCTCGCTTCATCGATGTCTCCCGATCCCACCACAGAGAAAGAAACCGACCCGCTCGCAATCTCCGTCGTCGACATTCTAGCGGCGCGTAAATATACTTCAGCCGATCCAGCGGCGTTATAAAGAGACGCGCAATTAATCCCATACACACTGCGGCGTGTACACCGCGTGACAATAAAAAGTGGCAATAAAATCTCGAGCCCCGAGGAAGATGCAACGCGACGGTGAGGAATCCAGGTTGTAATACCGGATGAGATACGCCGGGGCGATATTACAAGAAATTGGAACAGCATTAGCCGACGTAAACGCTGCGATATTATATCAGAGTTATTGCCGCAGCGGCTGATATTGCATTAGGGCGTATCGTAAATTAAAACCCCGCCGCCGTGATTCCCGTTAATTTAATTGGAGTAAATTTCTAATTAAATAATTCCGCCGATGAACGCCGCCGGTCGTGCGGGGACCAATTAATTCCGCGCTCGCGGACAGCCTTCCTGCGAGTGCGCCGGGGCCAACGTTTTAAACCGGCTGTTCGTTAAGGACGAGAACGGATTCAGTTGGTTGGGGCACGGCCGCGTGGGAACAATCGTGTCGTCCTTTGGGAAAGGATCATCGACCACGGCCTTCGAGGGCCGGGGCCCGGCGCTGTTCCACGAAATATTTGCACGGGGTCTAACATTTCCTTCACGCGTAGCATCGTTTAAGACGTTGCAATACCAACACTGCCGGTATAATGTTCCGTCCGATTTTGCTCTTATTGGGATGCCATCGAGTCGTTCCACTCGCCCCGTCCCTCTTCCTTCTTCGCCGGCTCACTACACCTCCACCTTTCCTCGTTTCCATTCCATCCACATTTCCTCCGTCCCCGTCCCGCGACATCACCGCTCGTCCCCCACCAACCTCCCCGTTCGTCTGCTCCGCGTCCCCCTTTCACCCCCCCCCCCCGACGTCCTTCTCGTCCTTCCCGTGCTTCCTCTGCCCTTTCTCCGCTCCTTTCGACGACGAGCGTTTTATCCTTCTCGCGGGAGGAGACACCCCGAGATTCACGGAGGCGTATGTCCCTTCTTCGTGCATCCCACCCTACCCGCGGCCAAGTTTCCCCATGGTTCTTCCTTGTTCCTTCGTGTGTGCCGCCACACAATTACAGAAACGACTCTGTTAACTCTTGTGCCCTTTTGCCTCCTCCCTCCTCTCTCTATCTCTCTCTCTCTCTCTCTCTCTCTCTCCCCCTGTCCCCCCTTCGCCTCTCCGCACCCTCCCCGGGGCAAGCATTAACCTAACGTAACCTCGGCGTCGGGATTTTCTCCTCCCGGAGTATTTTGGTCGTGATAAAATTCCTCGCGCTCCCCCCTCCCCCCTCCCTCCCTTCCCGAGTGCGTATTTCTTTAAGGTTAATTCAATTGCGGGCGGTGGCACGCGGCGCGGCCTTGTTTCTTTTGCCAGCGTGCCGGGCAGCCGAGTTAACCAGCCTCGTCCCGATTAAACGCGGAGTGATTGATTCGCGGGAGGGATCGCGGGGATTAATATCTTACGCTTGATAATTGTAAGTGGACTTGGGAGTTCTGGAAATATCGTCCGGAGCCGGCTAGGAGATTAAGAAACTCATGGTCAGGCGCAGACGAGCGCGGCGCGCGGCCATTCGAGTTGTCGAAATTATTCCTCGCGAAATCAGCTCCACTTCTCCGCCAACGAGGATATAGCCATCTGCGGTATGCGTCCTCATTAACATTTATGAAACACCCGTTTGTTGTGCGAGTAAGAAATTGCGAAAGATTGTAGCGTCTCTTGAACGAACGTCGGGCTAAACACCTTTCCCCGGAGGTGGTTTGGCGAGAAAGCAAAGAAATCAATTTTCACAACCACAGTGCCGTTGCACAATCGTTCCAGCATTTTCGAGGGTGGTTCCGTGGCCGGGCGCTCGCATCCGCCCCCCCTCCGAGGCAGGTACGTACAAGTATTATTCGCGAGCAGTTCGGCGCGCACAGTGGGGATCGGGCGAGCGTTCTACGTGCGCGCGGCCGAGCAGCCGTGGACGAGCATCTCCGAGGCTGCACATCGCGCCAGCCACCGGAGATACATGCCACCCCAGTCATAAGATCGGACTTCCACGAACCCGCGGTTTCCTAATTAATTAAAGTAATTAAGAGCCGGCCGAGTTATTGCTCGGACGTACGCGGACGATGCCGCATCACCGTCGTATTATGAACCGCGTAACGAACGACCCGGCCGAGCTTCTCTTCGTCTAGCACACCGGGTGTCCCCGAACTTCCGATCCGCCAGCATCGGCGGACAATTGTTTACGATTGCGCAAAAGACATTGGCGCCCAGCTCGTTTTACGATCACAGCAACAGAGATCGTTTAATTGTCACGCCACTCCGTTCTCGATCGTAAAAAACGGGGATTTTCGGTTACGGCGCTCGTAAAAAATTATTTGATCGCTGCGTTTCCATCGAAGGGTTGCGTCGCGGGGTGCAGGACGATACCATTGGGGAATATCGAAAGAAGATCAGGGGCACTTTAGAAATTGCAGACTTTTGTGCTCGACGTTGAAAATGTTGAAAAATCCTCCCTTTGTGTGAAGGAACTCCTACAAATTATGATAAAAGAGGCATGCCCGGTAAGCCGGTGTGGAGAGGAGCCGGCAAAACCGAACGAGGAACAACAATTATTCGGTCCGAAACGTGGATCGTCCACCCCGAATGACGGCGGCCAGTTGGTCGTCGAAACGATCGTCGGATCAAAAACACGAGCACCGCTGTCCAGCGTATTTCCTTCCGGGTACGCGATCTTTAATCCCTACTCGAACAAAAACGACCGACCGGGCCAGCTCTCTCCATCCTCGATCTCCGTGGCGGTGAAATATATATTTTTTTACCTCCCTCTGCTTGTCCCACCCCCCCCCCCCCCCACCCCGGTCGAATAATTCCTACGTTATTATATCCGCTTTTCAGCGTAGCTGCGGCCCCCTGGACTCGTCCGCCAGATACAAGCCGTTCCTCCTCCGTCGAGTGGGTTTAAACAGTTTTCGCCGCTGGAAACAGAGACCGGTATAGATACTATATGAGAGCGGGATGTAAAGGAAAGAAGTTACGGTGGAGGTGTATGTGCCGTGCATATGTACACGCCACGCGTACGTGGTCTTTCCCCCCACACGTACACGCTGGATGCACGTTCAATATTTGAGAGGATTTAAATTCGGACGTTGGACGTCCGGACGAATTTCAGTTGGATCGTTTAAAGGTACGCCCGCCGTCAGGCCCTCGTGAATGATTAAAACGGCTTCGTCCTGGAAAGAAGCACGCGGCGGGGCCGCGTCTTGGCGAGACTTTTCACGGAATTGTCTACGTGCAAGCCGTATCCACCGGCGAAATATCGGCGCCGTGTCCTGCCCCCGTATAAATAGAGAATTTTTTTCCAACCCCCCACCCCCGACTCCCCCCTTCCCTCCGCGGATCAAGCCAGCGACGATCGTCCAGCACGCTTTACTGCCAGAAGAGACTGTAAATTCGGCGTACGAGCCTGCCGAACCACCGACACGCGGCACGGACGAATTTCCTCGTCTTCTAGGGGTTTCCATCATTAACCCTCTTTTTTGGTTATCGTTGGAACATGGTTTAGTGTCTTTCGGAAGCGACGCTGTATTTCTTGGGGTTGTACTGTGGAGTAGAATCGGAGGGAAGAATGAAAGCGATAGGGGGTTGGATCCGGAGTGTAGTTTGGAAAATTGGAAAATGAATACGGGAAGTTGTACTGAAACATCAGTTTTTTTTTTAACAAGGCAGTTATTCCCTTTTTTTCCGGAATTTGATATGTACGTCAACTACCGCCTGAAGGGGCACTCGTCCAGCTGACACTACAGCTATTGAATAACTGGGAAAATCAAACTCCGACTGTGACGTTTTGATATTTCGAGAATGCCACGTAAGTGTAGGTATTTGGGCTGGATTTCCCGTTGAGTAAAAATATGCCCGGGCGTGTGCAAAAATTAAATTGAGTTGGGGAGGGAACGTGCGGATTTAAAAAAACACGGCTCGGAGAGAAGAATGTGGAAAGCAATTATATTACCGCCGGAAAATGTAAAATATCCAGTGACCGGAAGCCACGATAGAGAACAGACACTGCCGATAATCAACATATTAAACGGCAGCGATGCGTTAATTATTAATTCTAATTTTCTCACAAATGTTTAACGTGTTTATAGCTCATTAACGCGCATTAAAAACATATATAAATGAACTGCATAATGCATCGTTCACGGGGTGTTTGAGAACATCGCATGTACTAAAATACCGTAATTAATGTATGCCGGGAGTTCGATAAATGTTTTTGCTGGGCAAACAACCACGGCGACCAATAATATCGCGGGCGTGTATGAGTCCGTCGAAGTCTTTGCGCGCGATCGTCGATTGCCCGTGTACGTTATGGGAAACGAGCATGGAGCACGATGTCAATCGAGCACCTTTCAAACTTTGGTTAAATGAAAGGCGAAGAAGAGAATTAGTTCCCCGTGGCATAGCTTTTGAGTGGCGTTCTATTTGTTCTGCGATACGACAACGATTTTGAGGCCACAGATAAACGCCTGGAATTGCTTTCAGAGACTTTATTGAAGATCGTTCCTCGCGCCCCGTAACATCGTCACGATTCGAGCACAAGGATCGACGGGCGCAAAAAGAACAAGTGGCAGAGAGGAGAAAACGAGAATACGCGCGAGCCATATGGGGTCCGCTCGTGAATGGGCAGTATTATCAGGCCAGAGGAGCAGAGCGAGAGGCCCGAGCAACAATGGACCCCTTTCAGTAATTCGACTCTGTCCACAAATCGCGAAATTATGTACGCTGGAAACAATTGCCGGTTGAAAGCGGGCCGATGAATATTTATAAGTAGGCGGATGGAGGAAGGGGGGTGGGGGGGCGCGGAAGTCTTAGACGAAACAATAATCGTAACTCGAGAACTTCCTGCGACCGTGAGCAAAAAGTCCCGTGGCAACAAACGCGTTGCTGAATGTTGCTAGCTAGGGAACATTCAGATAATTCCAGACGCTGGCGAGGCACGTCGCCGGGAGAAGAAATTTACCTGGCGACGAAGGGGATGGATTACAAGGTGTAATTAACAAGGTATCTTAATAGTCACCTTGAAGGAGGACATGTCCTCCTTTTTGGACTGAAATACAGTGTCTTTCTACCACCTAAAAATGTCCTTTTTATTTGACTCGCCTTGGATTCACTCGGGAAAATTCCATTATTTACCAGATCCAAAAATGAAAAAGGAGGACAATCTACTTAATCTGAAATCGTTTGGAAAGGAGCACGTTGTAAAATAAAGCCCGATTGTAAGTGTGTAAGAAAACATTAATGTTTACATAAATAAAGTCTTTATATTTACTACCAATTTGGGGTTTGAATACGTATAGTAGCTACAAGATTATTCTAACGTAAACATTAATGTTTTCTTACATAATAAAAGTTGATATCGAAAATTTGGTTTTATTTTACAACCTTCTTTGCAAACGATTTCAGACTAGATTTTCACCCGTTTTCATTTTTGGATCTGGTAACCGTATCTTAAGAAAACCTTGACCCCTGAAAGTAGCACAAAATTCTAGAGCTCGGAAAGAAGAAGCGGATCGCGCGTAAAGCTCCGCGCGAAAATAATGGAGGATCGGTGGGAGGGGTGGCGTGGCGCCAACCCTTCCCACTCAGCCTCAACGTGCACACATTTTTTTCCCCAGTCCATCCCCCCGTTGTCGTCGCGTTCCACCACCCCATCCACCCCACCCCCCCCCCCCTCTTCGGCCCCGCGAACAAATCCCCGAAATCCGCTGCAGGCCGGGCAAATATAAATAACGGAACGATAATGAATCAAATCGGGCGTGACAACTAATACATTATTGGCCGGTTGACGCGAATGATTGGCCTCACGGTGTACCTGCACGCCTCTCGATCCCGCGATGCAGGTCGAGCTTGCCCGCGTTTCCTGCCGCGTCCAACCCCCGCGGTTCGCCACTTCCTCTGTCCTCCTCGCCCTTCGCGCTCTTTTTTTTTTCTCTCCACGGGTCTCGTTCCCCGTTCCGCCCCGGCACGACACCACCGCGATCGGACAACGCACACAGTGCATATTTTTCAATTAATTTAAATTACAAAACATCGCGGTAACGGCTCCCCACGTTCACCCTCCCACCCGGCCGCGCTGCACACCCGCGGCCAATATCTGCACGCGGGCATAAACGCCCGTACGCGTGCACGCGCGCACGCTGCTATCACGCCGCGCACGTACGTCCACCGTACGGGTATGTAATCATTTTTATTTTCGAGCGTGTCTCTGGCATTTTTTCCACCGCCGTCACACGGCTCGCCTTCCCTCGCCCTTTCTCTATCTTTCTCTGTCCATCCATCTATCCATTGCCCTTCTCTGCCCCCCCATTCCATTCTCCTCTGCCGCGCTTTTCCGTCCCTGCCTCACCCACCCCCTTCGACTGTTTCCTCCCGATGCGTGTACTTTTCCCCATCATCCGCGGAGCCGCGCAACCATCGTGAATTAATTCGTGACTGTAGATACCTCGCAGCGTTAACACCGTGGCCTGATTCGGATCTCTATCGTGATCGTGGATCTAGGTGTCAAGGACGAAAGAGCATGGATTTGGGTACTGAGTAAGTAATTCGTCGCCTGTTCGGCCTGTCCCGACGTTACTGCCGCGTTGTTTAATGGATCAATCGCGTGACCCGATGGAGATATTTCAAGGTGTTCTTTGATCGTGTTTGAGGAAAATTGTCCCCCCTTGTGTCACCGTGATTGATGAAGATGGGTTTCTTTCATTGTTAATTATTTCTGATGAATTTGCTTGATCAATTGTTTCAAGCTTTTACTATATAAAGTGATCTAAAGGAAGGGTGAATGAATTTAGAGTCATATTTCCCTGTATACTGCCTGCATCTTCGCAAATTTTCTACCATAGTTCTTTATAGGCCAGCGAAGCTTGCCCATAAAAAGGTGTGCTTCCCCATAAGAATACGTGACGCGACTCCTTTGCTTATTACACCAGACTCCTGTTCCTCCCCCGCAGAAAACGCTGGGCGTACCACACAGTGTCGTGAAATGAGGAAACCCTCGTTACCCGAAACGTGTTCGTAATGTTTCCATCGAACGGACGAAATTTATTTCTTCCGGATCTAGTGTGTCCCGAAGGGATCAGCGTCGGTATCTCGACTCGCTCGTGAGAGTCTCTTAAGTACCTCGAAGGTGTCGAAACGTTCTTGAATAAATAGGGATCGCCTTCGGAGTCCCGCTCGAATACGGAATCGGGAATCGTGGCACGAAACAGGCGTGTCCACGCGAATCGAGAGTTGACTTATAAATCGATCTAAACACTCCTGGAGGAAATCTTAGACCAGAGATACGTTTCCAACGCTCCCGTTTTTCCTTCGACTCGGGTGTAACCACAGCGTGTTCCCGACAACGATCCAACGTATTCTGATAATATAAAGTTCACAGAGCCTACGAAACTTTTCGATGGTTGTCACATAAAATCGCATTCAGAACTTATTGTTAGTAGTTTCCAGGGTCGTAGTTTTCTCGAAAGTGATATTTCAGATCCGGGAATGATATATTCGTCCCAATGGCAAATGTATACAAATTACTTCTCGAACGTAGGGACGGAAGGGTGAAAACGGGGAGCTGATAAGGGATACTTCTTTTTTACGATCGAGGAGAGACAATAACATTACGAACATCGTGGCTGGCTGAGAGCTCGTTAAAGACTCGCAAACTTACTTTGAAGTGGTCCCGCGAACTCGAAAGTATCTACGAGCTCGTGGGATAATATCACGGTGAACGGTGGTAGGGTATACGCGGTGGTTCAAATGATTACGATCGCCACAGTCGTACATTAGCATAGACGAAAAACAGGCTCGTAAAACAGCTCGCTACCGTCGCTTCTGTTTCCATGGAAATCGCACGTTGCGTGCCACTGACGCTTCCTGTTTCAACGGCTCCACCAATGGGAGAAAGAAAAAAACGCGGAACGATATTTCTGTTGAAAATGTTGAGAGAGATTTCTGTGGACCGAGGTGGGATTGGTCTTTATTTCGGCGACGTTTGAACGATGATCGTTAGAAAGGGGTAAATATAACTTTGAGCGATACCCTAGTCGAGGAATTTTCGAATTATCGAAAGGCCAACGAGCCTTCCGTCGAAGAATGCGTTTAAACGATTCCAGGGATCCCGCTAATTCGCGCTAAAATTATAACAGCGAATCACCGGGCGGATAATTGCGAAGTGAATGTTTGGCATAGTTGCAAAGCTCGCAGCGGCGTGTTTTTGTGGCGGTGGTTACACCCGCCTCGACAGGAAGCCTCGTTAATAATGCATATAAATTTATATTAAGCTTTTGTCCGTGCACTCGGCGCGTGCACAGACCGAGAGGCGCGTGTAACGCTGAGTTATGCTGACGGGCAGCGCTCATTTTCCTTAATTACGATATTGCTTATGTGCGCGGGGCGAAGACAGAGGGAGAGTGGATGAGGCACTTCCAAAAATGGGATTAAAATTTAAAGTTATGTCGCCGTAATTACAGGCGAGATGGACAGGTACATTCGGCCGCGGGGCCCGCGTTCCGGCGCGTTTCGCGGAAACAACGGGCTTTATTAATAGACGTAATATGGTCTCGCGGAATTTTGCAAAACACGGCCTCATTAGGACGGCTCTGCGGGAATCAAGGAGAATTTTTAATAGAAAAGCGATACTTTCTCTTTTCGGTAGAGAAAACAGAGCTTATTTCTACATACCCAGCGCGATCTCTGTGTTTCCATTTTCCTTTCCAACGTAGGTACATACATTTGCATTCTCCAGTTGACATCCCCAGAGTCAATTAAGGGATTAAATCAAACATTATCTCGACGTGCGTTACGACAAGTAGCATGTTTCATTTTTCTTGCGAAAATCAGCACGTTTCAGTTACCCACGCAAATATTAGTACGTTTAGTCTTCCACCGCGATAATTAACATATTATCCTGTTTCGCCAAGAAGAATAGCACGTTTGGAATTATACCTACTGCATAGGGTTTGTCGGTTTTTAAAAACCGGGTTTAAAAACCGTTTTTTTTTTTTTTTTTAATAAATTTGTAAAATTCGAAAATCGGTTTTTAAATTTAAAAAACCGGTTTCATATACTGGAATTAATATGTAAAAATGCATTAATTATTTCATTAAAAACGTTAAGATTTTAACTTGGCATCGCTGCGGACACAAGTAAATTGTACTAGGTACCAGTTTACTTAAAACTAATCTTCGTGAGTTCATATTTTCGGAAGAAAAATACTGAATGAAATAAAGATTTATAATTTGTATTTTGTACGGGTTTTAGTTCCTTTTTTCATTTGGTTTTGTGTGCAGTGTATTTTAGTGTGATATGTTTTTGTAAATCCATAAATATTACCTAAATGAACTCAAAAATTGTACGGATTTGTATGAATTTTTTTCTTTATTTGGTTCTGTAGAGTTGGATATATTTGATTTGATTATATTTTTGTAATTCCATAAATATGAAGAAAAGCTGAGAATTTTTAAAATAAGTATAAACATGTATTTACTATTTTAATTATATTTTTTGTGAAAATTCGAAAACTGGTTTAACTGTTTTTTTTGGAATAGTGGAATTCGAAAACCGGTTTTTGTATAAACCCTACTACTGCAGAAACTATCACGTTTCGTCGCGTGGTTAGTTTAAATTTTTGAAATGCATTTTGCATCAACGAATTCAACTTTTGAAAATATTGCTTAATAAATAATAACTCCATAGAATCTCCAAAAGTACACACGTATGAAAATTTTAATCTACATGATTTAATTACGGTATTTTAATTTGTTTAATAAATGACCGACCTAGTACTAAATAAAAATCGCTTCGGAAGGTATTTAACCTGACGCACTCGATGTTTCGGAGCCAACCATCCAATTGTCCTGCTTTAGTCGCTACAAACGCTGCGAAGGCCGAAACGCGATAGTTTTTGCAACAACGAAGACAAACATGCTGTTTTTCGTATGAAAGTTGAAACGTGCTAGTTTTCGTGACGCACGTCGATCTGGTCTACTAAAAGTCTAATGGAAGCTGAATCAGACTTCCCATCAGAACGCAAGCACCCACTCGCATTCCAACTACGAGAAATAAAAGAAATGCGGGACTCTACAAAAAAAAGCGAAACGATCACGGCAATCACCCCAAAGCGGCCACACCTCCGTCGCAACTTCGATGCTCCCTGGATCTACTTCTTCTGTCCTTTGCCCCGAGGATAAATCGGCGATCGACCTTCAACCCGCTGCCTTTCGATAATTTAGCTGTATCTCCTGACTCTGCTAGGAGGAGGAGCGGGAGGGGGTGGATGAGCCGCGCCACCCCCTCCGGCGGTGGGGGGGGGGGCCGAGAACGGAAGTCAAAAAATCGTCCCCACAAATCACGGCGCACAATGGCCCCGATTGTGTACGCTACTGCGCGACCCCTCCGGTCGCCCCCGACCCTCTAACCCCTAACTAACTATCCCGCTGTAGTTCCGACGCACAGCGTGGGCAAGGGACGGGAGAGCAGCGGGGGCCGGAGGGGTAGCAGCGAAGGGAGGAAATCTATTGCCGGAAGTGAGTATATTCAGCGGCGGTCTGCGGTGCGTGTATGGAAATTCGAGACCGCCTTCCTCGGAAGGGTCCTTCCGAAAACCCAAAGGGAATCCGCACGCGACGACAATTTGACGACGGAACGGCCAACGAGCGGGTGGATCGAGGGGTGGGAATAAGAGAAAAAAAAAAAACGAAACGAGGACGTGCACACACGCGCGTGCACACAGATATATATATACATATACATACAGAGGGGTAAAAGGGAAGAGAGTTGGTGCTGCGCTCTGCGATTTCCAGCGAAACGCGCGGTCGTTCGGTCCTCGTTCGGTTCTAGTTTGATTAACGATTGATTTGCGGCGGGATCGTTGAATCGGAGGTGATCGACTGGCGGTCCCGGGACCAGCCACGGCGAAACTCGGCGACGAGGTTTCGGATGCTCGGGAAAGTGTGTCGAGGAGATGGGAAAGTCGACGAGCGGAAGACAAATGCCCGACTCTTCGACTGTCAGAGAGTTAATTGAATGAATAATGCGAACGGGGGGTAACCCTGCTTGCTGGCGATGAAACCTTTCCTTTTCGTGGAGAGCATATTGGTGCCGTAGTCTGTTGTCGATATAATATACTTCATAGTCATCCCTGTAAATACATCGCACCGACCTATAAACCGTAAACATTTCTCTCGAATTAACCTTTGCTGTATTAAGATCGCCGGTAAGATTCGGTGTACCAAGTAGCCAGAGAAGTTTGTTGGACCCCGAGGCAATGGGGAAGATGACTGCAACTTTTTCCCACCCTGACGCCACCAGCACACATTCACATTTATACATTCCACAAATCAAAAATTCTAGTGGCGCCATCTGCGCCGAGCTTTGCGTCATCTTCCTCATTGAAAAGCGATCGAAAGAAACGTCGACCCGGAGATTCTCTGTATATACCGTCACGCTCTCACGAATCGATCGAAATTATCGGCTCCAAATCAGCGGCCAGGAGATTCCAGTTCGGCTAGGCGGCACGTGCGAAAAAACGCGTCGCACCGGTCTCACGGCAACGGCCCACCCTCCTGCGGTAATGAACGCGGGCCGCGGTGTTCATGCGAGGCAATTCCAATCAGAAATTAAGTTTCGGCCTATCGGAGATTGCGAGACGGATAGCGTACCTCTCCCGTTCTATCCTCTTTCCTCTTCGCCGCGGCAAAAACGCGTTGCTGGATGAAAATGTACGTGTACCCGCGGCGCGGCGGAGGGTGGGCGGGGGATGGTGGCGGGATGCCGTTGTCTGATTCATATAATGAAATGTCTGTGAGATGATGAGCTCGGCGGCCGGTAAGTATAGCGTTGAGTCGTGGCCCGTGACCTCTGTCGAGCAACGCGGAGGAAGAACGCGGCGGACGATGAGGAAGAACCGAATACTGGAGTCGCGTGCGAGATGCATCTCGCAGCCTGCACTTATACACTCGCGTGTGTTTTACGCGGTGATCCGCGGAATTGCCCGCGAACCCCACCTTTAACCCACCCCCCACCCATGAAATTCGCCGTGCTTGCTGCCCTAGGATGTACTCAAGGCCAAGGATCACGATTGACGCGATTAACTCTCAATGCTCTCAATGGCCGAACCGTGACGATCAGCTTGGCACGGGTGAAAGTATTCAACGAGACTGCATTCGAATGGAATTGGGATGTTCCCGCAAAGTGTTACTTAAAATGTTATCGTGAGCTAAGGTTGTGTTGAATGCGCGATTGATGCCCGCCATCAGATTCCGCGGTGAACGAGCTCGGGGCATCCTCCACTTTGCCCGGCTAATTAAATGCATCGCGCGATGGTCCCCGATAATCGACTTAATTAATCGTTTCCTGTGTTGAACGAGTTCCACCGTCTTCCCGTATCGAGAAAGAATCCACGGATACCGCGCGGCATAATTGAATGCCGTCCCCCGGGGACGTTATTTGCATACGCGCGGGCCATCGCGGTAATAAATAACGAATTTAAAGGAGATCTATCTCGGGAAGGGAAACGATCGATAGGTCAGAGGTGGCTGTACCTTTTGTGCTCGGGATCGTTTCGGGCCGATCCTCGTGCCCGCGCTAGCGCCCGCGCGGGCACGTTTCCACCACGTGAACGCCCGGCAATTATATCGCGATGTTAATGCAAATAATTATTCGCTGCCCCCTCGAAACCGGCAAAGAGAGATATTATCGTGATTTATAAGTCGGCCGCCGCGTTCCAAGCACCGACGATCGTGCTTCTCTTATTCGCTCCGTGGCACCACCGATTCATCAGCTCGCGCCGCTTTTGCGCGTATGTAGGCGCGCTCCGGCTGGATCCGCAATAGAACCGTAAGACGTTAATGGACGCGCGAATCCTGACACGATGACACACGAATTATTTTGCCGGTCGAACGGGCAAATACTCGCGCGAGTGCTTCGAACGCTATCGCGCTCGATAGACATCGCAATCAATCCGCGTTAACGCTTAGCGCTCGAACGCTGGGCCACGCTCTTGCGAACGTTTCAATTCTCCAACCTGGATACGGGGCCTGGAGTACCTTGTCAACTTCTCCAACTCTGCACAGCGTGCAGAATGAACCTGGAAATTCTACATCGACCTGTTAAGGCGGCTCGATTTTCGATGGAATGAACGTCGCGCTGGGCTGATTATTTTAGCACACTGGACTAAACTGGTGGGCCCATTAAGGAACCTCGCGGTGCTGAGGGAGCAGACGAAAGTACGACGGGGGATAAAGAATTCATGGGAAATCTGCGGGTGGGCTGGGTCGATTATGGCCCGTGCAAACATTTGTGCGTCTCGTCGCGGGTATGTACGCGAACCTGTAGCTCCGGTGCATCTGGGTTAATGTATATACACGCGCGTGTACGCGTGCACGTGTACGCCCGATGCGCCGTAGGTAGCTGCACGTGTAATCAGTGCTAATGCGTCCCTAATGGTGACTAAATACCAAATCATAGTTTGATGCGCTCCCATCAACGGCGGTCCATCAACGGAGTGTTACAGTGGCAAACAAAATCAAGAGGATCGACGCGTACGATTGTACTTAAAAGCCGGAACGGACAGCGCACGGGGGATTCGCGAAAATTCTACGACGCTGGAATTCGTCGTAGGGTAAACCAACCAAGTGAATGACCATTAGGCAAAGAAATGTCAATTATAAATTTAAAAATTATTATATGTTTATAAATGGAGTGTAGTTGCACTTTTGATATTCCATATTTTTAGTTACGCGTATTAAACAAACATTAATAAGTAGAATTCTTATTGTTAGTAAAAGTATGCGGTCATTTATTGGGCTTCTCATTTAACAATTCGGTCATTCACTGGTTGCTTCACCCTAGTTATGTACAATTGTAGTGAGAAATTTGAAATTTATATTTTTATGCGCGTGTGTCGTGGATCACTTTGATACTAAACTTCACATGCATCTACTGTTGGCAGCATCTGTCTATTCTGTGAAGCTCTTTACTTTATGCGACGTCAACTGTGACATATACCTATCCTTTGACTGGCGTCGAAATTTCACGCTCCTATTTTCTAGAAAGCAACGGAAGTGTCGGGCCGAGTGTATCTAGTGTCTACATTTATTTATTTAATACGCGGGCAGTAGCCCAATATTATATAATTGGTTAAACGCAACGTAATCACAGAAGATCAAAAGTAGGCCTATTGTCACAAAGAAATCGCCGTTTGAATACAATGTTTAAACTGGTTTAGCCAAACAACGCACCCTAGTTATAGGGTGATTGTTCTTAAGGTTGCTCCTAAACATGTCGATACGGAAAACACATCGCAGAGAGCGCGGACATATGTTAAAGTTAATTAATTCAAGAAGTGTTGGACTGTCTATGCGATTATTAGTGGCTTTAAATAGAAAAGTAACATTCGCGACAGTTTTTCTACTCTCCAACGATCTCATGTTCAACAAATCTGTGCATTCGTCTCCCAATACACGAGAGACGAACCGAAGAAACTTATGTTGAGTTCTCTCAGCTAGCTTAACGTAACTTTTTTGACACGCAGAGCAGATAAAACTGGCGTATTCCAAATGGCATCTAACTAACGAAATATTAAATAATATTTTTATCACTCGAGAGCACTTAGAGTCTTTACAAAACCTGAAAATAAGGCCAAGCGACCTATGAGCTAATTATTATTTGTTAACGGGGCAGAGCCCAGTACTCCCCAGAGCCCAGAGTTACAATAATGTACAGATAGAGAACCTGAAGTCATTATAATCACCTATAAATACACCGAGTTTGGGAAACAGTTGCATTGGCACAGAACAGAAAACTGGAATGACCGACTTGAAACTTGAAACAGTATTTGGTCAGACATTGAGCCACAGAAATCGTTGAACTATATTTAAACTATCTCTGTACAGAAATTAGATTCGTAGGGAATTAGAAGTGAATGCACTGGATTCCTGTTTCAGTGGCAGTTCGAGTATGTAGCCAACAGCTGTGAGACGGAATGTTACCCGCGAAAGATCGAGATACCAGCGTCCCACCGCCCCCCCCCCCTGGGAGAGTGTCCCCCTTTCATCGAGAGGAAATCAGGCCTGATGGAATTCGCCGGGCACATTTTCCACTATTTATATTCCCCGACCGCGTATTTACGCGCGAGCTGCCTCCCCCGCGGGACGAGAACGTACGAGCGCGCGATATTAAGCCATAACCGCGATATCCGCCGCGAATAAGTCGCCCCGATTCGCGCTAGACCCAGCGATCTTTGCATTTTCTTAGCTCGCAAACTCTGATCGAACGTCGTTATCTGTCCTGGGCCACGGCACGCCCACGTTACCCGCTCGCAATTTGCAGGGTACGCGTGCTTTACGCCGCGGTCGATCGCGTTATCATTTTTCCTCGCGTCGGCTGATGCACTCTGCGTTATGGGTGGACGCGTGAGAGCGTGCCGGAGTTAACGAGCGATTCGTAAGCAAGGGGTTTTTCAGTGTTTTCATCGACGGACAAATTTCCGTCGGGTCGTAAACATTTTGGAGCGGCAGCTCGCCTCCCAGGATCCCTTATCGCTGAAGGAGGAACGAACCGCGAACACGACGCGGAAGGGAATCGAAATGTTCTGAATACGGTTATCCAGGCTCGTGCTTCTATTAAAGAGCAGCGTGGAAAGAAAAAAACTACGGGGAGACAGTGCACGAATTCTTGCGTTTAAACGGGGTTAATACGAAAGACCCGGGTCAGCTTTATCGGGCAATATTTTGTCGCGACGCAAGGATTCCGTTTTAATTGAACCAGCCGCATGGAAAATTCAGTCCCAGTGGCCGCGATTAAACTGAAACTTAGGCCACGGTTAATCATCCTTTTTTTCTTCCTTCCACTTGCCCCTCGGTCTGTACGGCGGGCGTATCCGAAAACGACGTATCCCCAGGACCGTTGTTATTAAACGGAAGGCCATCGGGTCGCCATCCCCCACGAGACGTATCGTTCCAATACCGCGTTAACGAGTTCTAATGGGAGTTGGGAACGATAATCGTCGCCTCGGAGCGAGTCAAAGTTTTCTTTCTAATTAAGAAACAAATAACCAGAGTTCACGGTTGGCCCGCTTTCGGAGCAGCTTCGTTAATAAACGCAGCCTGGTTATTAAACCAGAAAATTAACGTCTGCCTCGTACAGGGAGAAATAGAAAGGCGGATAGGAGGAGAATAGAGGAGAGAGAGAGAGGGTCGTGAACGAGGAGGAGAGAGTCAGGACGATGATGTCATCGACCGATTCGACCATTCGTAAGACGATTCCATTCTCACCCAACTATACGCGTGATCTTGAAGGGCTGAGGAAGATCAGAGTTTGATTTTTATTTAAAAGTTTCATGTCTGCTGATCACTTAGCACACCTTTGACCGACCAACATAGGTGTATTCCATGCTTGAAGATTACAGAGAGATAAAAATTGATTACGTGGATTGTATTTAATACGTACTTCTAGAGGAAGTGATACTAAGTAGGTAATACAAAAATTGTGCGGCAAAATATAAAATTCTATGTGTTACATGTAGTCATAAGAGGCGTATAGAATAAAGTAGGTATGAATTAAATTGTAAAACCGAGTTTAATTTATTAAAAAAACAGCCCTCGCCCACCCCTTCGATTAAGCAGACAATAAAAGACATTTTTCCGGAAGCAAGTGCACTCCAAAGGACTACTTAGCATGAATCCGCAGAGAGAATTGAGGATACAGGAAAGAGCGAGCAACGTTGCCTCACCGATAAGCAGAACACAAGAGCACGTCCCACAGTTGGTGCACGCAATTTGCGTACGCGGTGCACCGATGGTCCACCTTGCGTATCGATCGAGCGCGACGGTAAGACGTATCGAGGCCTTCCCGGTGCGGAAGTGCAGCTGCGATAAATTCGTTGACGGGATTTTGGGTGCGGCGGTACGGCGAATGACGGAATGACATCTCGTCCGCGATAATTGGAAAAGCTGTCGGGGGCGAATCGCCGATGCAGCCCCCCCCCCCCCCCCCCCAATCGGACGTGGATATCTGAATATCAATTATTCGCAAAGCGACGCGAGCCTTGGTTGACCCTGAAGCATCCGCGGGTAGTTTTAACCCCCGCCGAAGATTACCGTTCCGATACTCTATAAGCTGCGTCGAACTCGTGATTTCTTAAACTCGATTCCGCGCGCTCCCTTTGCCTCGGCATTTTAACAGGCAATTAACAAGCGCGGGCAACTGCCGGCGAGCACGAAGGTGAAAGAGGAGGAATGCGTATCAAACGCCACGTCTATGGAATCTACCAAGTATTTAATTTAGTCGGACTACGAGAACAGGTTTTCCAAAAGTATTTCATTAAGGCAGCCGTGTAGCGAAGCGCGCCCGCGCAGCGCAGAAAAATTTCTCCAAATGGGAAGGGGTGTGAGCGCCGAGGGGTGGAAGAATAAACTGTCTGGCCCCGCGCTCGTTGGTCTAATTGGCCGATCGAGAAGCAAACGTGGCTAATGACGCGGTATTACGAATACAAGGTGACGAAGCAATTCGGCATAGCGGGAAGATATCGTTTGTCGGTGGAGCAGGGCGGAACTAATTCGATTTCAAAGAGATCGGTGAACCACATGCTCGAGGAACGAGCACGCGACAATGGAAAAGTGAATTGTGGGCGACAGAGAGCGTGCCCTCCTCCTGCTCGCCACGTCTACCCATTAATCCTGATTTCGATTCAACCGTTACAAATATCCAGGGGAACAGATTTTTATCCGGTTAAACGAGAAGGAGCGGAACCTACTTGCGTATACTCGAAAAGCTATCCAGTCTCTAAAAGCAAGAACTTCTATTAACTACCCTCTTTAGTTAAAATGTCCTATCTAGCATTTTGAAACAACCGAGAAAACTCGTTTTACTGATGTTTTATCATTTACTTTGTACCGTCCTTATTTCCCTTCATCCTAATTAAAACATGTTGTCATTATTTCGTAATAGCCTAATAAATTTTTTTGTAATAGATATACCGGTAGGTAATGTATTATTAACGTACCAATTACTTAATTGTTTTAGATAGGCTATTTTAACCATTTGGAAAAAAGTTAGGTTAAATACATTAGACTGTTTATAAATCTTTACGAAGCAAGTAGAGTTTTCTAGCTTTACTTAAAAGGTAAAAGACGCGTGGAACTTCAAATATTGCAACACATCTCAAAAAATGAAAAAATGCTAGATAGGACAGTTTAACTAAGGAGGGCAGTATACTGTATCGTGATTTTGTATTTCTTAGTAGAAATCGTACTACTTAGCTGCGTGACACTTCATTGCACTGTTCCCTATAAAATTTGTGCCCCAGAAAGCTGAAGGAAAATAAAACTCGCCCAGTGCATTCTACAAACTGCCAATCCAAACTTGCCAGTCTTCGGTCTGAAAACTTCACTTTCCTTGGAACTTTGTGTTTCTGATATAATGCCAGTTTGTAAAAAGACCTGACCTTTTCGCGGACGGTTCAAGGAGCAGGGCGGTACTTTTTGTTCTCATTAAATTAAAATAAAATAGTTGCTAAACGCGATAAGTTGATGGTCACTTTTTGAGTGTACAGAGCTTGATAATTCCCGAAACAGTTTCCTCGACAGGTGGCCGATATTTAAATATTCGCGTGGGTACACAAAAGAAGAGATCCTGCAGCAGCGTAGGACTCGGCCCTTGAGTTAGTTAGGTCAGGATAAGGCACGTTCTCCGTAATTACTTTGGATGTGATAATTATGAGGGTGCCGAGCACTTGTCACTCTGTAACGAGTTTTCTTTCATCTGCATATCCCGCCACCTCTTCCTTCTTTCGCGTCTCCAGACGCGAGCAGTTTACCCTAGCTGGACTGTGGTCTGATACACATTACTTGCCCTTTAAATTAATATTCATCGTCTTCTCAGAACTACTTGGCAACTTTTATAAGGGGCGATAAATTCTCGCCGCGATTATGCTTAATTAAATTTCCCTAAATCCAAAATCAATGAAGGCGAAAGCCTCGTCGTCCTGGGGAGTTGGTATCACTTACGCGTCACTCTCAACTACGCGGTTGATTCCTTTTTTCGTAGCATTTTCTTGCACAACAATATTGAACCGAATACAAAAATCTATTTAGGAACAGATAATAGCTGTTCTCATTAATTCCGCAGTTAGCCACACCTAGAATCCTTAAAATACCATTGAACAGGAAACGTCATCTGGAGTTAATCTACAGTTACACATCCAGCTAGACAGAACTCGCCTTCCACCCACTCATTCGTTTCAATTATCCCCACGCTGCCACTCGCCAGATAAACTCCCAAGATGCCCGAGATCGTTTCAGAAAAGGAACTCGAGTGCCAGTGAAATAAAGAATCGGCGAAAGGGACACCTCGTCGCCTACCCCCAAACGTCCCATCACAGACACAGGAATAAACCGGTCGTAAACCGCCCTCGATTCGAGTTTGTCGGTACATAACGCCAGTACTTTCGTACGGGTACGTAGCCCAGCACTTGTACGTGAAGCGGGACGAGGCTGAGGGACCAGCAGAAGAGGAAGAAGAGACGTAGGATGGAGCACGAAGGCATTGCTGGAGAAGCGAGAAGGAAGGACCCTTTTTACGACCGCCAGCAGCGGGTCACGTGCCCGGGTACACAGGTAAATATTCCCGTATGTTTTAGCAATATAATGCATACCTTGTTAACGTGCACGCACAAAGTATCGCGGTGGTACGATGCAGAACCATAGAACTCCTCCCGCGCCTTCGCGGAAAGCAACGATGGAACCCCGTGCCCAGCCAGCTAGGATTGCCATCCACCGAGACTTTAATGTCCCTATGCGCACTTTTTTATTAGCAAGACGACGCTATGAATAAAACTCGCCGGAAGGGCTGGCGAACGTTGAAGAGCCAGGGGGTGCCATCGCTGGCCTGCGCAGAGTAGCCCGCGATAAGAAAGCGAATATATTCTTCCCCATTCGTTAAACGGAATTGATTTAATCAACTATGGAACTCTAATTCCACCCACGCGGGATTGTACTGACAAAAGGTGGCTTACTCGCAAGAAACTCCCCTCCGTGGAGCGGAACGTTACACGCGCGCACCTTCGACTGCAACTGTCTTCTGTCCCGGAAGTTAGAGCGCCCACGTTACATCCATTAGCCCTCAAAGAGTCTAATACGCGGCGCCGGTACCGCCCACGGTACCGTTAAAACGCATCCAGGAGCAGAGTGTTCCCAGGAAAAGCTGCTAACTCGGAGGAACTACCTTTGCCTCCGCTTCCAAGCAAGATCGATGGATCGAGAGCATTATCCAGCAATTTGGTCCCGGCGGGATTATCGCGGGTAACGTGTTCATTAAGAATGGCCAGCAACGCGGCCCCAGGTAAACCGTCTCCCAGTAGTCGTCATTTTTTCCACGGCTAGAAGCGCGCGATTTTTCTTCCTGCCCTCCCCGCGATGTCGCGCGGTTCCTTGGCATTCACGGCAGGCGCCCGCGGTCCCGCGGCGTGTATTCGAGCGGCGCGGCGGCTCGTTTACTAATTATTAATAAACTAATTGCGGCTTCCGCGGAGGCACGCCTCTCTCACGTAAATCAAGACACGCCGTCGCAATGAACGGCCCGAACAGAGCGGCGGAGAAGGCTTTAAAGCTTTACTCGCGCTCACTCATTACGCGTCACGTGTGAAATATTTATACACGCGCGCGTACACGCCGCACGCCTCGCCGCCATCACGCATCGTCCCCGTAAGAACTCGTAACAACGTAATTTCAAGGATTTACAAATCCTGAATAATTTTACGAGCCCCACCCGGGAGCGAGCGCCGCTCATGTAAATTGCGATTCGTAACGAGGAAGACGGAGCGGAATTAATGGCAGGCAGCGGCCGCGGGCCCCTTTAATCGTTCTGATTTATATAATTAGAGGCGATGAAGACGCGGAATTAATGCTGGACTAGGGCGAGAACTGAGCGACTGGTTCGTGACTCGGACGGACGAGGATTCGGTGAGTATGTCGATGAATCTTTCGCCGACGCACGGTGGGACGAAATACCTTATTTATTTGAGCACCGATGCAAATTTGAAGTGTCGAAATTCTGTACTGTAACTTCATTGAATCTTTATTAAGAGGTCTTCTTAGTGTAACGGTTGAAAAACTCGTTTTATTGGGAATTAAAGAAGAATCAAGTATGCACGTATCATGTTGCACGTTCGTAGCTTTATTCTATCACCTTTTAAGACTATAAAAAAATTTGAGTATAAAAATATCCATTTATAGCGGAATAGGAGCGTCGTGGAAAAAACCATATCCTTCCAGATGCCGCATAAAAAAAAGTTTCTGCAAGTTTAAAGATGGCTCCTGATATTCCAACAGAGTTTAATGTAATATTAACAATAGCTTTTACAAAAAATTTACTTTTGGAATCTGTTACTCGAGAATCCCCCTTAAGTGATCGTAGCATTAGAAACACACAAGGAAATAAACTTTACATTCACATTAGGTGTGATCCAATTGTATGTGAATCTAACCTTTATGAATATTTCGGAATTTTTGTCGTTCAGTTGTTCCGTGACTATAACTAATACCTACTTAATAATTTTACTACGGTATGTGTTAGTTGTAGAAAGCCCTGAAGGATTTTTTATCTCAATTACTCTACTCATCATGACTTGAAAGTGCGCAAATTTTTACAATAAAAGCCCAAACCGTTGGTAAGTAATTAACATGTCCAGTTATTGTCTTTACGTCGTTTCACCGTGTGAAGTCGAAGGTGGAGTCAACGGGCGGACACGGTAACGGGAATTTGACTATTAAGGGATACTAAGACCGAGGCATTTAAGCGAACTTTTACCGATGCTTGTAAGTTGGATGATTGGAATTGAGAAACACCTGAGGTCCCCACGAAGACGAATACGTAAAGCGTATTTACAGACCAGGAAACGAGATGGAAGCCCACACGAGTTAACGGAGAACGTTGACTTGTACGGCGCTGGGTAGGTAATGGTCCTTACCAGCGATCATAATTTAGAAATTAAATCGAACACGGAGAACGAAAATCTGCGGGTGTTTCTGGTGTTGGCGAGTCGTTACAAGATACACGGCGGAGTCAATAATTCCTACAATCTTTCTCCGACGATAACTTACGAACATAAACGAGCAGTCATAATAAGCCACGCCAGGCCGTGATTTATTGCTCATCCAATACATATTGGGTGTATATCTGCCTACGTGTCTAAACGACTGTGCAATTACAGTTATATCAGATGGAGACTGGTTTCCACTCCCTAAACGATGTGCGCCTCGAAACGCACCGTTTACTTTTAATATTTCACGCGCGCGTAATATTATTTCGATCGGGGCCAGGTGAAAGAGTGACGGCAATAGAGAGAGTGAGAGAGAGAGAGAGAGATAGAGAGAGTGGAGGAGAGGGGAGTAAAAAAAGGGAACGAATCCTTTCTGGTTTAAACGCGAGAACTTCATCCAATTTCTATGGTAATCTCTCTGGACAGGCGCGAACAATACGATATCGCGGTGAAACCCGACGAGAAGGAAAAAACAATCGAAAAATAATTGGAAAATCATTCCTGGACGGTCCCCGAAGATAACGATAAAACGGTTCACCTGGCTTTTGTGTTTGACAGATTTGTTTTATAACCGGGGGATATCGCGCGTGCCTCTCTGCTCGCCGTGTTGCTGTATCACGAGCGACACGATATTAGATCGTATATCGTCTTTAAATATGTAACAGCGCTGGGCGGAGTGATAAAAAATGTGATTTGACGAGACTGCGGGAAGATTGCAGCGGAATTTCGGAAATTCGAAACGTGGATCGATATCACTGACCACCGAGCAGATGGAAATAGGACAATTTTTTAAAGCCCCGTCTGTCCGACGCTGTCTCAACAGTTCGCGGAAATGTCATCAAGTAATTCCGTCTCGTCTATAATTAAGATACTTGAATCAGTGGAGTTCAAAATATAAGCCCGGAAGTAAAACCTGGTACACTCTATGGTTTTGATAGGATACATAGGGACTAGAATGTTTTGTTAGGTTTGTTAAGATAGAGGAAGCTCGAAATGTTTCCTTAGACTGCTGGAATAAACAGAAGTTCGGGCATTTCCCTGGGTGAAATTGCCTAATCGGAAATCCTAGTGGTAGGAACCCTATGCTTAACGCGAAACGCTACCCGTAGCGGTACGTTCCCGATCTACGGCCCCGATAGAGGAAAGTTTCTCGTAATTTAGAGTTACAGAGCACAAAATTGGAGTGTGTAATGTAACGTAATGAACCTTTATTACCGCGTGCATGTACAATGGGCCGGTGGACGTGTTTCCTCTAATTGGACGTAAGCACAGTAATTTTGACGGGACACGCGGAATTCAATATTTCGATGCATAAGTGCGGTTCCGATCGAGGAAAAGTACATACCGCGGCCGGATATTTACTATCGCGTGCCGCCTTATCGCGCGATATAATCAGATCCAAGTGGCCGGCTGGCGTTTATATTCACGAAGCGTTTTTCGAGAACTCGACGGAGACCGTCGCGTAGAGCGGCCATATTTTTTTCCAAGGATGTCAAAGCCCGATAGAATCAAGCTGGTTTAATACCCCGCAAAACGCCCAGTGACTCTGTCAGAATTTCATAAATCTTTCTCAATTACGGCAAAGAATTAATCTAACTTCCACAATCAGGCCGGCGAACCGAACCCACAATATAATTCGCTGGAACAATCTACGAGCGCAGAAGATCTGATCCTCTTCGGCGTGCCTATGTGTGTCGTGTACAGTGAAAGTTGTCCGTTAAGTGCAGTGGAGATATTAAAATAATCAGGGGATGTGCCGGTCCGCCACCTCTGAGTACCATCGCTGAACGAAGCAGCTATCGATAACGAGGCCGCTCGTTTCGCGCCGTATCCAAGAATCTAGCGAGAGGAGGAAAGAAGACGCTCGAGCCGATCCATGGAAGCGCCGGCCACGTCAGCGTAAAGCCCGAAATCGTTGGAAATTAAATTTTTCCCCGGAGGTGGCCCGACCACGCGGGCCACAAATTCATAAGATTCAATATGCTACGCGAGCGAGCAGGTTGCCAGGCCGGGATGGGGTGTACTCTGCGACGATGTTGGCGCGTGGTCGGGGCTGGGTGGGGCGGCGCGAAGGGGAAGGCCGCAAACGGGGTACGTTTTATAGTTTACATCGAATACGTGCCCTCCCTGCGCAGGGCCTCGCGGGACCAGCTACTTTTACACGTACTCTCTCTCTCTCTCCCTCCCTCTCGGCCTGTCTCTCCGCCGCTGCATGTTTACCCCCACCCCCCTCCCCTCCCCTCCCCCCGCGATATATATGAACTAATATCACGTGGCACGTGATGCCAACGCAGCGGCACTCGTGCCCTCCGCCCGCGCCCACCCGCGCCTTCTCTCCTCTATTGCGAATTTTAAGGATCGAAGACGCCGCGCTACTTATTTCTTCCACGTGTTTTATTAACGCGTGTTTCTTGCCCCTGCTGGATACGTAATCGTGCGGAGTGAATATTGATGACGCGGCCGATAGAAAAGTTGCGGAAGGCGAAAGGCTTCGCTCGGGGTGCAAATGATTTTGTTTAGGAAAATTAGAATTTCTTTAGGGGAGACGATCGTGCGCCCTTCTTTTTAGGATGTTAATCATTTTGCAACACTGTACCCGTTACAGAATCGTAGCGGATAGTAGATTCGATTGACAGCTGACCACGGTTCCCTAATCACCACCAATTTACAAATCTGAATCTACTTCGATTCCAGACGATGACTAGCGTATCGAGAAAACCACTGTCTTCCCGCCGCGACCTCGCGCGACCGCCCCCCGCGTGTTGGTTACAGCGGAAATAATGTTGGTGCACTTTGAAAGTCCGTGGTGGGGCGAGGGACGAGGGCTCGCAGAATAACAGGGAAGGCGGTGGGCGAACGGGGAAGGTAAGAGAGGCAAGCCGGAGGGAGAGAAAGGGGTTGCAGACGGGGCGATGGGGCAAGGGGGAGGGGCGAGCACTCGGAACCGGGGGCGAGAATATTGGTTGACTTGTAATACCGAGAGTGGAGGAGGCAGGGACCCGGCGAATATTAAATATATTATTACATTCATTCTCATTTCCCTTTTAGTCCCGGTATGCTCTGTTCCTAGCAACGTCTTCGAGTATACCACGCGCGCAAACAAGCGTCGGATTACTGGCAATTGGGTTTGAAAAGATTCTCGGGGGAATTGCTGTTCCGTGACCATCGACAATTTCGGATTTTGATAGCCAGAAGAAATGTATTTCCACAGAGCGCAACTTTCCCGACGACAGAGAACATTCTACCCGCACCGATTATGTACCAGGTTGGTAATCTCTGACGAGGAAATATGTAATTGACGATTAGGAAGATTATTGGCCCCGGGTCAACGGAACGAACAAGATCGACACGCACGAAATGACGGGAGGCAAGAGGAAGTATAACGGATTCATCGAGCGTGTGTATTCGGCGCAAACACATAATCGAGGGTATTAAACGTAATTAACTACCCCTGTAAGCGCGCAACGCGGAAACACGAGCGGAGGGCCCCCATCGATGCACCGATCGATCGGCAGCAGCGAGTAGACGGTAAACGTGTACCGAGGCCCTTTCCATTAGCGTACAGACGTACCACAGTACCGTCCCCCTTTTACCTTTACCCGTCGCAGTGCCCTTTGTTTTCTCTCATGGGAAATACATCCTCTCCTTTCTAATTGTTTTGCCTCTTCCTATCGATCTGCCGCTACAAAGCGAAGGTTACTCACCGATCTTTCACGAGGGCCCACTCCAAACTCGTACCTGTCCTCTGGACCTGAAACGAGGCAACACGTTATATGCTTGCTGAATAGCTAAAGGTCCTCTAATTCACTATCAACCAAAATAGGTGATCTCGCTATCTAGTGCACTTTTGCAAACGGTGATCAAAATACATAGCTTAAATAACTTCCCCCACTGCCGATTCGATTCACCGCGAGTGTAATAAAATTCAATTCCATTCGATCACTGGGCGAGTCCAGCCTCGCCTCCGCAACCGATTCCGGAGTTTAGTCGACAGGTATCGATATTTAATCGCTTGGTAGCGTCTCCGTAGCATTTTGAAAACCAGTCGTCATTTGCATACGTAAATATCGTTGCGAGCGTGTTCGATGGCTGGTGTACCAGCGATCCACCGATGTATTCCAGAAGGAAGCAATATGGAAAGCGATATCGCGGTGCCTTGTTTACGACCAGGCAATCAGCTTAAGAGGATAGCGTGCTCAAATGAGGGAGACGATTGCCTCAACAAATGCCAGCCAGTGCAACTGACTAATGCCTAGGAGCGGCGTGGCGAATCGCTCAGCCTGCGCCATTGAGCAACGATCGGTATGGCGTTTGTCTAAAGACGCGTTTTACCTTTACGCCGATCGATCCTCGATCTCCCCGTCGCGGCCCACGGGAAAATCGCGCTGGAAACGCGATCTTTAGACAGCCTCGATCGCCCGGCCCCCATTCGCCGGCGTAATTGCGCGACCGGAGTGCGAGGCCGCGATTGCCGCGGTTAATACAAGTAATAATCATCAGCTGTGATTTAGGGCGCGCGGAAGGAGGACAAAGCTATCACGCGTCAGCTGGGCAAACAGCGCGTAAATCTCACCTACTGTTTAGCGGGCATTTTGCTGCGAGAGATCGGCTGCTTCCATCCCGCTCCATCAGCGCCGTAACGAACTTCGGCTCCCGGTTCTTCGGTTATAAAGTGATCGGTGCTGGATTATTTCGAGGGACCGAGCGCAGTGGTTAATCGAAGGTAGGCGTATGCCATTAACGTAGGAGGAAAATCGCGTGGAAAGTTGGCTTTTATTAGCGCGAAATCGGAGCATGGGGCACGGCGCCAGCGGACGATCGAGAGGAACCGCGTTGCAAGGTCGATTGGAATTCATAGGGTATCGCGCAAACTTTCGAATTTCCCCTGCAATTTCCTCTGCACGACTAGGAACGAGCAATGCGCGTAACGGAAGTGCGGGACGCGACGCGACGGAAATCGCGACGAAAATTGGCTGAACGGCGCGGCCGCGGCGCTCGGGTCGCAACGGTGGACTTTGGCGAAAAATCGGCGGGAATTGAAGGGGAGAGTTCGTTAGGACTGATGGGTCGAGTGTCGTGATTTCTCTGACGAGGGATCTTCGGCTTTCAAGGAAAATGGCCCAAGTAAATATTCCGAAAGATTTAGACTTGGAGCAAAACAAAGCACTATTTAAATATTATAATCGCAATTGGTTGCAGCTTCGCTTCCCTCCCTTGTTCCCCGTCCGTGGCATACTTTGCTCAAGTTAGCCGCAAAAAAAAACGGAACCGCGCGTAAACGCGGGATACGGTTCGCGAATGGTAACCGTACATCGCGTTCCGCGACGCACAGCGAGTCTAAATAAAAGCTATCGCGAGAACAGTGTAGCATATTCGAGAGAATCACTCTCCATTCCCACCTAGGAAGAAACGAGAAACCGTTAATGACACCCGCGATGCGAACTTTTCCGTGGAATTAAAGGAAATTAGAAATAAAGCCCCATCGAAACGAATTCCCAGGGTGTACGAAAGGTGGTAGGTCGTCGATATCGAAACGGCGCTCGGCGGCCGTTGGAGCGCGTTGCACAGGTGGCAGAGGGGATCGATATATACGGGGAAGAAAAAAGGCTTCAAGTCGATTCCATTCTAAACGGAACGAGAACCAGTGTATCTTTCAATGATTTCGCTTTGCTTTCCGACTGACTGGCAGCACGCGCTTGATTTCGCGCCGACGGATATCCCGGTGAAATCCGATAAACCGCAAAAGGCTATTTGTTAGAATGAAAAAATCACTTCCTCGTGCCAGGGCGCTGATAAACCCCCGACGGATCGTATCACCGGCCGCGATACGTCAAAACAGAAATGGCGTGAATTCAATATCCCGATTTCGAACTCCGCCGACATATGCGCCTCGCCGCCCACTAGCAACACAAAGACACCAGTCTCTCTCTCTCTCTCTCTCTCTCTCTCTCTCTCTCTCTCTCTATCACGCACACTCACCCTCTATATTTCCCGTCCCGTGACTCTGACTCTGTCTCTCGCTGTTTCTCCGCCGTCTAGCCGCGCGCGGCAACTCTCTTGCTCGTCGCTAAAATTCGAGCGCGAAAATGCGCGCGGTATCCAGTCGTGGCGAACTCGCGCGAGAAAAAAAACACGCGACGCTGTGACGGAGCGTCGCGGCGAATAAAAGGTCGCGGGGTGAAACTGCAGGCGCGGTTAACGACGTCGTTATCGGGAAATATCGATAACTTCGATTGTGGGTATCAATAAGTTGAGTCTCGACGCGGGAATGTATTCAGTTCCTGGGGTGCGGGAGAAAATGGGGGTGTTTTTTGGAAGCTCTGGGAAAATCGGAGTGGATGTGGCGGATTTCACGCGAGGGAAGTGGTAAATCTAAATGTTATTATTCGTGTATTATATCTGTCTGAATTTGCTCTAGCTCTCTCTTGAAACACTATCGAATCCCGCTCAAATCTCCCTCTATTCTCTCTGAGAACTTTCTAAAGGCCAACTAAGGTCGAAGCCAGATATGTTGGTCGGTGAGTTTCGTGAGGGGTATTCTCCCACCACACAGTTTGCCTGCCTCGGTGGCTGCTGCCTCCTTTTTTCTCAACGTTTTCTGACTCGCTCTCGTTCCATCCCGCTCTCGCCTTCGCAGAACAAGAGTGAGCCAGAAGTGGTGGGGATGGTGCTAAGCTTCTAGCGTGTAGGCCAAACCGAGCTGTCAGCGTAGATATACACACATCGGAATAGGTGTGCGTTAGCTCCGAAAAAATTCAAGAGCTTTATTGGTCAGAACATTCATTCTTCCTCGATAACTTCATCTCGTATTGATCTACGCATAAATAACTAAGAATAAATAACAGCCACACGCCTTCGTTCAGACGGAGCCGAGCAGCGTTCCCGTTACCCCGCCATACCCTTCGGGGGCCACGCAACTCGAACTGACAAATCCACGATCGTCAGATGGTGGTGGTTAGTGATGGGATCAAGTATATTGGAAGTAGGTTCGAATCTGACTGTATAGTTTCGAACAGTTCACGAGTACTTCGGAAAAAAAAACACTACTTTCAAGTAGACTCGAACCTTCACGAGAAAGGTTTGAACTCTTTATAAGAACTTTCAGAAACGTGCGAAACAGCGGTACTTGCAAGTATAATCGAAATAAATGTAATGTGGACTACTTTTATTTGCGACAATCCTACGCCGAGTTATACTGGCTACTGTCGACGCTGCTTTTTATTGTAGCAGAGCATCCTGCATTTTTCTATTTTTCTAAAAGCGAGTTTATTGTAGAATATTTCACACTCATTTTATGCACATATTACATTTATTATGAAGTTTAAATCGATATGTATAAATAAATTGAACAATCATGTTTCCTAAAATCGTACCACTGCAATCGTACCAGTACGATTTGAAAACTTATGTCATATGTTATATGTATAGGTTATGTACATTTTCAGGGTTCGATTACTACCTTTACAAGATTCGATTCTTTCAATTGGCAAAGTACTTGTAAGCACATATTCGCATCCTATAAATAAATGAGTAGAAATCGAATCCCATGAAGTGAACTTTTTGTATTGTATTCGACTTAGTTTCGTGAGTACATATTGAACTTGATCCCATCCCTAGTGGTGGTTGATTTCTCCTCGATTGCGGTTCGCAAAAACCAATTCACCGGCCAATATATCTGACTTAGAAGACTTGCTTTCACCAGTGGCATCCTTTAAACTTAAAGGGTTCACCGTGGTGCTTTAAGGAACGCAGTCATAACCATGAAAATTCCAAAACAATTCACTGATAGGCAAGTTCATAAGAACAACTACGAATAGCACAGGTGATAATTGAATCATCCATTGAAGAGCTGCGTTCTCCACGAATTCTGTTTCGCGCACAATACCTAGGACAAAAAGCCACCGAGGGAAGCCTCTGTATCCTCCATTCGGAAACGAAGCATGAAATATTTAAGTAGCCAGGAAGAATCAGATACGAGGACACTCGTTTGCCCGTGATTAGAACGTTCCCCTGTAGCCACTCATTCGAAAATGAAACTTGAACGCAATCACCTCTGCTTTTATCGCGTGCCCGGTTACGCTGAACGGCGAGCCGAGCTCGTCCGCGTCCATAAATGTAAATGTAGAACGTCGAGCAACGCCGAGATCACCCGTCGATAGCCGCGAAAGATCTATATCTGACAGTAGGAATAACGGATCGAGCGGAACGATCGATCACTGGGTCAGGCCAGCGAGACACGGACGGCGAGTCGGCCCCGATCTCTCGAAAAACCGACAGCCCGACAAGGTCAAAAGTCGTGAGATTAATCGGTCGGAACGCTGAATACAAATCAGCCGTCGAAATACAGACGCGACGCGCGACGTGTCCTTCGCTGTTCTCGCGATTATCGACGGGCCGTGGCCGACCGCCGAGGAATGACAGCTCCGAGGGTGCTGCGTCGAACAGACGCGCAACTCTCTCGCAAAACGTTGCAAATAAATCTAGGTAATCCAACGCTCGACTTCAGATTAGATTCCATCGCTTTAAATTAGCCTTTGTGAGAAAATCAGCGCTGCAACAGTGTCAGTGTTAAAACATATCGTTTCCCTGTTTGGAAGAGAAGTTCACACATATCCGCGTCAATTACTGGCAATTCCTCGCAAACAACCCACTGACACTGACGGAACTGATACGTGTGAATCCACCTTTAAACGGTCCATTAAGATTGAGCGTGCTTTTGTTGCTCCTAAATTTCTCCTCGAAACCGTTCCCGGATAAAGCGCATAAATCCACTCCGTCGAGCGGATTCATTAGATTTTCAGATCGGAGAGCGATCTTTCTCATTGTCCTGGCACGATTATCGACCAAGCTGGCGGGTCCGCCATCGACGCGAGATCGTTTCCTGCGCATAAATCTCGCTGCTATGAGGAAAGGCTCGGCCGTTCGCGGTTCTAATCTGAGATCGATCTTTCGCTTGTCAAGATCGGTACCAGGCCTGGGTACTAGTTACCACCTGCCAGCCAACAATGGCCCAATTATACTCCTCGGCTAGCATCCCGCCGATAAAACTCCGGCTACCGACTCGATATGAATCGTTTGGCCCGCAGATACGCCGATCCGCAGTACACTTACGCGGCCGTTCGCGCGACAACGCACAAAAGCCTGCATAATGCCGGCCGCTCGGCTCGGGGACACGCGATCCTTTGGCTTTTCTGTCGAACAGCACCGAATTGTCGAGGATTTAACGAGAGAGGGAAGCGTCAGCAGCCGCTGCACCGAGGATGTTCAAAGTATTTCAAAACAACGGGCTTGTTTCTACTTGCTGTATGGAATATGGGGGACATGAAGCGCGCGGAGCTTCAACTATCAGCGACACTGATGAAAACACATTTATGGGTAACAGTAAATTCGATCAATGCGACGGTATACTAATAGTCCCGAAAACAATTGGATTATTAATCAGCGTCCATTTAAATGATTAAATCATTTGGCCGAAATAATCTGGCTCGCGCCATTAGGTTGATTAACGGGACAAATTCATTGAATGTTTAATCTCTGCTTATGAGCTATTCGGCTGATCAGTGAACACTGAACAGCTTTCGCTCCTAGAGCGAAGTGTCGCGTATTTCTGTCGCTTTGCCGATTCGGAATTCACGTGAAAGCGTATATAGGATGAAACGCGGATATGGGTATATAGAAGCGCATTCATCGGTGAGAAATTAAAGTGTGGACAGGTTAGTCGATAAGATCGCACGGGGAATCTTAACCGTGGTGGAAATTTTAGTTGGTGCCGTGGGATGTTATCAGCCACAGTGTCGCTCGTTGTCCAAGGAGGTGGAAATAGATAGGTACGCGATAGGAGGGGAAGGAAGACGCGGTAGGGGGTATAATGGGAGCATTCATAAGGGTTGGCAGGCCCTTATCACATAGATAACGACGAGGCCAGCGCCGATACGCGTGCTCCTCGCTCGAGCTGCGGTTTCATAACGGATGAGGACGCTGTAGTGGTCCTTTCCGGTTCTCGGCTAGAAATCCGTCACTATTCTGATTAGTATTCCGTGCCCGAGCCATAAACATTGCTACCGTAATACCAGCCACCGCGATCCGCCACTAGAAATTTGCAGATCCCACTTCCGTAACGTAATCTAGATACAACTCGCGTTATGGCACAATTATCAGCGACCTAACCGCGCAGGGATCTCGTGAGGGCACGTGTTTCGTGCGCCAAGCACCATCGAACGAGTTATTCCCGTTTATCGTAGGGGATAAGTAAATGAATAAATCGACTATCATTCGTTTAACATCGAAACCCCTTGTGATCCACAAAATATTCCGCGGTAGTTTTCTTTTTATTCGATTTCGTAACATCTGACCGAAGAATTCTGCGGTCTTAATCCAGAATTTTCATCCAACGTCGAGGGTTTCCTCTTTGCTCCGCAGTCAGGAAAAAGAGGCCTCATAAAAGCTTGTAATCATTACGCGACGCTCTTCGTAATTATGTTCGTAATGATTACTCGTACAAGTTCGCCCAGCGTGTTAAATAACCAACCCGGTACTACGGCGGCGCCACCCCCCCCCCCCCCACCATGACTCGCTTTTCCCCTTAATTAAAAATCATGAATTAATCAGATCGTTAGTAATCAGGCGCTCGTCTTCTCGCGTGGACGTTCCTCCGTCTCTAAATCTCGCTCGTCTCGCCTCAAATAGACGTCGCAGTGCTTTTACGGTCCCTTTAGCCTTCCAACCCCATCGCGGCGGTGCGTTCGTTAAGGGCGGATTCATCCCCCAAATTAAATCAATTACCATACTAAGGCGGATTTTCGGAAAGCTCGCTCCACGGCTCTCTCCCCCTGGCTTTCATTTTAACGGCGCCTTTCGACGAGCTTGTCTGATACACCCCCTTCTATTCCTCAAAAATAAACTCCCAGGCCCGTGGCGCGCGGCACTTGCGCGCGTGTGATAATGGGGGAGCGTTTTCCTCGAGCCAGCGAAAGGGTAATACAGCTGAATAACACCATGGAAGATATTCTTGGTGATCTACGACTAAACGGTCTCGGATCAGGCGTAATACCGGAGTGAACATAAAAACACAGAGCAGTCGAGTGTCACTTAATTCTTTAAACAGCATTCTCAGGAATAAAATCCGCATTTCCAGTGAAACGATGGTGGTCAAGGTTTCGATACATACGAATGCTTCGCGAAAGGGGCTGAAAGATCCCACGCGTTCGCGTCAACGATCAGACAAACCAGCTAGAAAGTTCTCCTTATGGAATCAGGAAGCCTCTGCGTCTCGCCGCGAGGTGCGTATTCTCCAAGCTCCTCAAAGAATTCCGTCGCCGTTCATTAGACACCAATTACCCGGGACCCTTCTTAGGAAAAGAGGAAAAGTAGATTCCTCGTGTCGCTGGAATCTGCCCCCAACCCAGCCGCGGAAAAAGAAGGGAATCACGGGAAAGAGCGAGCGCCTCGACATGCTTATGGTTGACGGAACGTTTGTAAAGGAGTCGCCCTGGACGGCTCGCGCAGTAAAGAAGCCGGCTCCGGTGGGGGTGGGGGTGCGAGAACGCCGTCGGAACGGCAAGTCGAGGGGAAGGAAGAGGACCGTGAATGCTGGGAAGAGGGCGGCGAGTAGGAGGCAGTAAAATCCACAAATCACCGAATAAACCAGAACAATGACGTAGCGTGGGCACGGTGATTCTGGAAGGGGGTGGAACGAGGGTTGCCGGAAGGGGTTGAGAGCGGCGGGGCGAGGGAAGAGGGACGACTGGTTACCAGCAACGTACGCGAGCGTTGTGGAAGCGAGAGAGGTAGGGCGGAGGGCCGTCGAGAGGACCGCCATACAACGAAACGCGTACCAGGCTGACGATAAATTTGTCCGCGGAGTCAATAACAGAGGGCTGTTTCTGTGATTTAATGATATCTGCCTCCGCGTCCGCCGTTCATGCCGGCCGACTGTTTGCCTGTTTTCACTTTTCAGTTGAAAAGGCGACGAGCGCTCGAACCGAGAGAGAGAGAGCCACCGGCCTCTTAATTTTGCCATTTTAGGATCGCCTCTGGCAGGGCTCAGCCGCCGTACAGCCGCATGGGGGTTTAATTAACGCACTTTTCTCGGCCTCCATTCGCGATGCTCCTTCGTCCAAGCTAACGTTCGAGGGTCGATCGAGTTCCAGGGCACCGGGATAACGGAGGCAGGGGGGAAGAATAATTTTTGTCTTGCCTAGGTGAAATTAACGGCGCGAAGCGGAACGGGTGGAGCGAGGGCGATAGGGCGCGGTAACGATTCTATTAAAATCGTAACGGGACGTATTTCAATTACACCCAAGTTATTAAATGCCACTTTCACCATAGAACTCTGGCCGATTGTCGTACGCTTTTTGTCGCCACTTTCATCAAGCCCGTTTCATCTGCGGGGGCCCGGCTGCGCGCATATTGTTCGACAACTGGGCTTAATTAACTACGCTCGACGGGCAACGGGCTAAATATCGCCGCATTTTTCGGATCTCGATTCGTTATTTATTTTATGCCGCGCTGGCAGGGACGCGTAGGAGGAACCGGCGGCCCCCTCTATTTTATTTCGTTACACGTTACCCGGCCCGCGAGTAGTTTAATCACCCGCGCGCAGGGATTCATTAAACATTAAACGAAACGGGGCTCTGCCTCTTTCAATTCCGCTCCGAACACCTTCGAAATTTATCGATCTGCGTTCGAGGAACGTTTGAAGGCGTCCCGTTCTCGTTTATTCCGCGATCGTTGCTTCGCCGTGAACTAAAATCGAAGTAAATTAAGTATCTACGTACGTATAGATGTACGACTGCACGCCTACGCGCGGGTAACGTGTTTCGCGTTGCTCTCGCGATGAAGCAGATGGGTATCTACACGTAGTCGGCTCGCGAAAAGTGCCGCGTTCGAAAGGCAAAACGGGCGGGAGACAATAGTCGAGGCGAGCTCGCCCTGATTCCTCCCCTCTGCCGACCCCCTCCTGCCCCCCCCCCCCGTGCCGCGGGTCTCTCGTCTGGAACGATTAGGATCATCCGGGAAGACGATCACGGTTTCGTGTGGACTTACGAGTAGGGGCGACGTGAAAGTTCATTAGAGGCAGCCCTGATGGACACGTGCATTAATCAAGATTTTAATTACCACCGCGTGTAACTGCGCGCTCGGCTAAAAACTAAACATACCTCCACCTCCTCCTACCCCCGGTGGTACCTACTCTAACTCCTGCTTATAACGGAGCCCGGGCTCGTAGCTAGAGCTAGAGCCAGCTCTAATTAGAGCTCTTCTCGAGGCTCGAAGATTAAAAGCCAGGCCTAAGTGCCGGCACGATGCGCGAGCTTCCTCCCCCTCGCCCTCCTCTCCCTCTCCCCCCCTCCACACACACACACACACACATACACTCTCTCTCTTTCTCTCCCACCCTCCTTCCCGCCTTCCTTCCTTTCCTACCCGCTCCCTCTTGCCGCTTCACTCCTTTTCTATGCTATCCCCCTTTCTTCCCCTCGCCACCCAACAGCTTGCATCCGTCTTTGTTCCACCCCCGCCACCACCAACCCCCCCCTCTCGCGCGGCCCTGTCTGTTTCTCTTTCAGCTGGCTCTCTTTCTCCTGCCCCGCTTCGTTCCGTTTAATAGCGATCGGCCATTCGCGAAATGCGCGAAGCGGAATCTCGTGGGTAAAAGGGTGAAAAAAGAAGAAGAAGAGAGACAGAAGCAACTGGATGTTCCCGGGAACCTCGAACGAGATGGCTTGATAATTGAGCGTTCGTCTCATCGATGAGAGCGTTGTCTTCCCGCGAGTCGCTCCCCCCCCCCCCCTCACCGTCACCTTTATCCCCCCGTGAACTTTCCCGGTTTCCGATTCCCGTCCCGGTCACTGCGCCGCTCTTCGCGACGGAATTTGTTTTAATTAAAAAGAGGAGCGGCCGCGCGCCATCCAGGTGTCGCGCGCTTTTGCGATTCCCTACGCCTCGGGGCCGGTGTGTCGTAGCCGTAGGCGCGAAATCAACGTTATTCAAGAGAAATATCTTACGTGGTAAATCGACGAGGCTCTCGGCGATTGATAGCGCATCGGCGAACCGAACGTTCGAGAGCGCGTGACTCTACGCTCCCGTTGAAAGAAGGTCGCGTTCGAACCGACGACACCACTTTTCCTCGGCCATTTCTATAGGGCCATTTCTCCCGCTGGAACGTTCCAGGCAAATGCACCGCGTTGTTTTTCCAATGTAATCGCGCGGTGAATTTTCGAAAAATGCCGGGGCGCGAATGAAAATAAAGGCGGCCGCGGGGCGCTGGGCCGAGGCACTCGCAAAGAGCATTCGTCTGCGGCCATGTTGGTCGTGACTGGCCTTTTGCAGACGTTCGAACCTCGTTTGACTTTCACTCGAGGAGACGCTAAAAGGTTCCATGGTGTATCAAGGAGATTTTGCTTTTAGCACATTCACGATAAAACGGGTCCCGCAGCTGCGACTCCCTTCCGTTTTCTCGTCCGCCTTCTTCCAACCGCTGACGCTAACGTCGCGCGACGTCCACTCCGACGGCCACAGCAAATCCTCGGCCGAACTGCTCGCGCTTAAACGGTCGAATCATCGACGCCGATTAATCCTTGATCACCAGCGACGGTATGTTTGTAAATTATAGAAAAGACTCGCGTAGGGGTTCTCTAAGCGGGCAGGTGCCGGCGTGCTTATTAACATAAAAGCCGTGCCTCACTCGCGAAACGGTACGCAAGTGAAAATCCGCTGGCGAGTTCCGAAAGGCAACGCGGTCGTTTTAAACATGGAAATTGTTTCATGCACGAGATACGTCGCGTCCCTCGCGATGGATTTCGACCGGGAGCGTCTAGCCTAGCGTGACCTAACGTAAGTTCGCAATAATTTAATTCACCGGGGGTTCGGGAAAGCAATTAATGAACATGAAGTAATTACGGCCGCTTTAATCTTTCCGTCTTCCCGTTTCGGTAACGGCTTTCTATAATTCAGACATATCTCATTAAAAGTTGTTCGCCGTCCCTCCGCTCTCCCCACCCACCACCCCCCTCCGTGCAACCAAAATAAACGTCAACAGCAACTTTCTAGCTCTAATTACCGCGCGATTCGAGTGATTTCCCTACGCGCGTTTGTTTTATAATAGGTATTAAATTGTCGACGGCGGGGACAATCGATCCGTGCCCTGTCCTCTCGCGTCCGTCAGGAAACACCGATCACTGTTTCCTCCTTCCATAAATAATTCATCCCCCTGTTTCCCTGTTATTAACTCCGGGACGCACTTCTCACGCGATCTGGTGCAACGTAGCCTCCGTTGCAGAAACATCGGCGCAGCGATTCCGTATCTCGTAGAACCGATCTCTTGTAACAATCGAGAGCGGCTAAGAAAATTGCGAAGCTAATAGGAACGGCGTAATACCGAAGCTATTCCCCAATCGATACACCGGACAGAGATGCGAGCATGAGCGCTGGAGACAGCAGCGCCTCGCTATTCGTTCGCCTAATGGAGAATCTAGCGCGCATCTTTCGAGGTAACCGCGTAGGACAGCAGCGTTCGCGGCAGTCGTCCCCGGGACCTCCGTAATGTTCAACGAGCTTTTTCACGCGCGCACGAGAAGCCAGGAATTTCCACTCGACCGGTTAACTTTTGCAATTTCACGGCCGCGCACCGGTTCCTTCGGCCCACGCCGAAGCGGGCAATTTGCTCGGGCGTTCGCGCAAACGCGTCTAATAAAAAATCAGTTTACCAGGGCCCGTTGGTCCGTAACGGAATATTCATTCGTTAAGTTTATATATCGGCGAATAGCCCCGGCAAACAACTTTATGTAAATTCCCCGTAAACAATCCCGGCGAGTTAAACCACCGGCACACGAAATTAAAGTCCCCGCGGAGGGCGCTTTTTAATTTTCAAATGGCTAGTTTAGATAGAATGCAAATATGACAGCTGAACATAAAGTTTAATTACGTGCTAGTGATAAAGCCGGTCGGCCATGGGGCTGGCGGGAGGGTGGGAGGGAGGGGAAGGTGGGGGGGGGGGGTAGGAGACAGGGAGTCGGGGGAGGGGTGGGGGCAGGGGCCAGCCAGCGGACGCAATTAAAAAATATTAAACGCGGGCCATCCCTCTCCCATGGCCGCCCGTTCTATCCACGGGGTTTACTCTATGGGCTTTTTTGAGTGGAAAATAATCGCCAAAGTGGCTTTTGCCAACGAACTCGTGAACAAATATTGCGAGTACGCGAGAGGAGCACACAGATTAATTATCCGATTCATTGCATTCGACGCGGCGTCGAGCTGTTTGTAACACTCGAACGAAATAGAGGCGGCTTTTATGCTGCCGTTAAAAAAAATTTTATACATAGAAACGGGAAAACAATAAAAAAAAAAACCAAGGGCGGGAGTGAGCGGGAGGGTGGGGTGGGAAGGAACGAACATAGCCGGGCAGAGAACTATTCAAAGAATCGTCACAATGGACGTTGAAATTAATTGATTTACAAGTAAAAAGGGCCTCTTTACATGGCGCATTTCAATTAATGCCATTTAATACCCGTAATAGCTTTCATAGAGTGGCGAAGGGTGGAGGACCGCGGGGGCGAGGCGGGGAGAGGACAAAACGCCACTATTGATTAACAGTGTTTCGTGCCGTTCGCTCGTCGCCATTCTTCCCGCTGAATTTAAGATAGAAATAATTCCCGCGCTATCGCGGGCGCGTTCGGCCGATATAAAAGTCGCGACGGAACGACGGCGTGCCGCCCGGGTCGATTTATTTCGACCGGCGGTGTCACAATCCTCAATTAGTTCTACAAATGTTTTCTCGTTAACTTCCGCACTCCCCGAGTGCTATCGCGCTATTGAAATACGGCATATCAATGCGCCCGGCTAAAAGCCCCGCCGATATCGAGGCCCGATAATCTTTTACTGACAAATTATGGTTAATGGCACGAAACATTACGCACCGCCTAGTTTATCGCGGAGAGAGCTCTCTTTTTTTTTGTTGCCCACCCACGCCCGAAAACGTTCCCGCGCGCGCCTGCACTCCTCTGCCCGTGTCGGGTGAAATTCGAGTAATCGTAAAAAAATACCTTTGTACGATTTTTCCAGTCGGACAAAAATAATGGAAAATCAAAGTCCGGGGCAAAATAACAGAATTCCAGAGCGTCCCTTTGGGGACGCATGCTGGGGAACATTCTCCTCGCTTGTTGACCAACTGTTAGGTATATTCTGTGAGAAACGTGGGGAAATTAAACTCTTTATAAATCAACAGATGATAAACCCTTAATCACTTCTCAGCTGACCACCAATTCGATCCACGCACGGCAACTTTCAAAGAGATTTTTCTCGTGAAGAAAACGCTATTACGGGGCCACTAATCTCTCCTGTTGATACTGTTCCCACATCGACAGCTCGAGGACCTTCCGGTCCCAGGCGATAATCATATCGGAAAGCGTTCCGTCCCGAAAGGGTCGGGGCTAATCGCGGGACGATCTGAAAGGCGGACCTGCGTAATTAATATGACTCGGGGTTTCCAGCATTCACGAATCGTCGTTAGCAAACGGTACACGGGAACACCGAGATACCGGAAGATCAGATATCCCGGAGGCAAGCAGGCTAATCGATGCTAATAGATCCAACGAGCGCCACGAAATCATAGTGCTCTCGGCCTCTTGTTCGAAATCTCTCCTCGAGATCGTAGTCAGAGGAGGTCCGGTGCGAGGCTGAAATTTAAATTGTTCGACGAAACGTGAAACGCCCCGGGTCGATGGCTTGTTAACGCCCTATCGTTGAATTAATCGCGACGGGGCCTCCTTCGTCGCGACTTTAATCTTTCGGCGAATTCGAAATCTGCCGCCTCGACGGTGACGGCATACTAAGGGGAAGGGGAGCTACTTCCATGCCCCAGTGAGTGTTTTAACACGTTCAAGACGGCGCGGCGTGACCCACCGGCGGGTCATCTGCTTCCACCACTGCAAGCAAAATATTCAGTGGCAAAACAAAGTGACGCGATGTAAAAATACATGTAGGGTGAACTAAGCAGAAATCCCAATTGGAATGTACCTATATATTTTTTTCTGATGTTTTTGTATGGTCTTCGTTTTCAGTTCTTATCAATGTTTATGGATTTCTTATTAAAATATAACATCTAGAGTAGGGTAAACTGTACTAATGCTGGCACTGCACTAATCATTGGCACTCCTGATTAAAAAGTCAAATATTAAGAAGCACAAGCTTAGAAAGTACTTTTTTACAATTGCTTATTTTTCTTTCACAACAACACTGCAAAGTCCAGTAGTTGAACTACACATTTTACATCTGGCAACACCACAATGTGGGACAAAGGGCTAAATTTGAGGTGTTTTCTAAAAACTTTGATAAGGAGTAGCTAACTATATTTTGTTGCTTTATAACTAAATAATGGATTGAAATGCAGATTTACTAAGTGTTGTAGGTATTTAATAATGAATGAAATAGTCTGTTTAAACACTTTAAACTTTGTTTTTAACTACATGTGTTTTCCTATACAACCTCAAATTTTAGGGTGCCAATGATTGTACTTTTATGCCTATTTTTCTTTTTCATTGAATATTTTTAAAATAAAAGACTTAACAGGTACTCGAGATGTTTTATTGTAATAAGAAATCCATAAACATTTATAATAACTGAAAATTAAGACCATACAAAGGCTTCAGAAAAAAATATAGACATTCCAATTGGGATTTCGGCTTAGGGTGCCAATTATTGTACAGTTTACCCTACCTATTAAGTCTTCTATTTTAAAAATTTTCAATGAAAAATAAAAATAGGCTTAAAAGTACAATCATTGGCACTCTAAAATTTGAGGTTGTATAAAAATTTTAAGAAAACGCCTAAAACTCAGCCCTTTGTCGCAGTTTGTGGCATTGTCAGATGTAAAATATGTGGTTCAACTACTGACCTTGCAGTATTGTAGTAGAAGAAAAATAAGAAATTGTAAAAAGTACTTTCTAAGCTTGTACTTCTTAATATTTTACTTTTTAATGAGGACTGCCAATGATTAGTGCAGTGCCAGCATTAGTACAGTTTACCCTAGGTATTCTTTGGTTTTATTCTGAAGGGGTTACATACAAGTAGGACCATAAAAATAGGGGACTTTTTATGATTTTTTTTACTTGTAAGTAATTTTGTTAAACAAAAATCGTAATATGCACTTGAAAGTTTATAATTTAAAGAATATTTTCCAAAAAATAAATGAGTATAATTCGCCTTGTCCGCCGTGTATGTAGCTGCTGTTGAACAAAGCAGGGACGTCACGTAAGGAGTTTGCAGTGCCAAAAATATCTCCTCTGGGTGTCATCCAAAAGAAAAAAAGAAAAATATTCCTTAAAGTACGTAAAAGAAACTACTTACTCTTTATCAGGCGCTATTTCTAAATTTTTCATTTTTAAAAATATATGAGTGCTTTAACTTTAACTCAACCTTGCAATGCAACCACTGATAGAAATTTCATCAGTTTTTTAAGGATTAAATCCAAACTGTTGCTATTAAAAACAAATCCGTATGATAAAGACTACATTTGATGTGAGAAATAATCGTGCCGACTTCCATTCAAATTAATTCAGCAATTTCTGCAATATTAAAAAAGCCTTTAAAGTTTCAAGTACAGGTTAAAGTGAGATGTTTTTGTAGCTTCTGCGAATTATTTATGGAAAAATCGATTGTTACGACAATTCTGGGTGTATGCCGCACACTTCTTTAGCATCAGGATTCGAGTTTATAATCGCTATTACAAGAATAACGAGTGGAGTCGAGCCTATATGCCTCAACGCGCGTGGACGTCTCAGAAAATACGCCGGCGTCCTGAACGAGTTAACGCTTGCCCCCGATATTAACACGCAATGCCCCGGAGAAGCAAGAGCAACGCGACGAGAACCAGGTGAAACACTAGTTTCGCTCGTTTCACCGGTGCCTTGATAAACGCAACATTTTTAAATGTCAGGGCGAAACGATGGATAGTAATAAATGCCCGGGGTACCAGCCAAGCGAAGGGATTACTGTAACAAAGGATTACGCAAGAATTAATATACGTATAAATAACTGCTCCGTGATATACCATGACGTCCACGAGCTCAGGGCCGTGTAATAATTTACGGCTTTGAATAGAATTATCCGGAGATAACGAAATTACTACGTGCTCCTTCAACCGTTCTCAACGAAATATTCTCCTCTGTGTCTAAGAAAGCAAGTTGGAACGTTGAAAGATTGTCACTCTTGGACACAGCTCGCAAATTCGGTTTGCCATTTCACGATTCACCATTCCCAATATTCCCGACGCTAGCAGGATTTGCCCGAAGCACAGCTCCTGGTCTCGCACCTCATTTTTAAATACGCACTCGCTACGAAACTCTTACATCTGCGCGTTAACTGACTGGATATGAATATTCAGAACGCTAATTGACGAGATCGTAGGAAGTGAAGCGAGCAAGGGGGCCGAAGCATCTCGGAGAGGGCAGCGTCGATCTGTTAAAACGGAACGGGGTACACGGTCCGATCCCGTTGGCCGATTAAAAGCAGCGGCAAGTGTCGCCTGTAGGAACGATAAATAACGCCTCGTCGTTAGAGACCTTTCGATCTATCGAATGAAAAAGAATGGCCGCTCTTAATCGCTCTTCCAATCGGTTAATGCACCGCTCGCGGTGGCGCGGTAAGCTAAATAAATGGTCCCGCTCTCTTTCCCGCTCTTTCCTCCGCTGCATCGCGATACCTTCGCGTTTCCCTGCCCTCCCACCGTCCTCCCTTTCAAAGACACCGCGCACAGATTCGAGATCGATGCTGAAATTAAAGTTCGCATCGCCCGATACGCTCGCCGTCTAAAAGGCCATTGTAATTCAAATAATAGTTACCTCCATTTACCGCGGCCCCGTTCATTTGCCCGCTTAAATGATTCATTGACTTTCCCCCGGATTTTAAATATCGCTCGCTCGCTCCCCGACCGCGCGGGAATAATGTGGGCGGAGGCGAACGTTTCGACTTCTGATCGCCGGTCCAGCGGCGCGCCTGTCACCGCTGACGAGCATAATTTGCCGTTTCGCCTTGCTCCCAATTAGATCGTCTCCTCTCGCTGCGATCGCGGTTAATAGCGCGAGATGAATTACGACCTCGATACGCGGGCAAGGTGACCTTTGGCTCGCGATTCACTCGACGGGAGAGCTTATCCGCTGGAGTTTGAAGGGGAGACGCGCGCATCGCGAATCTTCCACGTTGATGTCTTTCGGGAACGAGGTCCTACTTAATGAGAAGTAATTCCCTTCTCGATCGTATCGCGGGCAACGGAAACACTTTGTATAGACTTGATAGGGTATTCGAATTACGTAGAAAACGATCCAAGCTGGCCGCTTTAAGTTAAAGCGCAAGTTCCCGTAAGCGTGACCGCGCTTCCAGGCTCGGGGGGCCCCCATTTCGAAAGTCCGACGCCTCGGCTCGCGGATTTATCTGATTCAATCTATATGCAAATCAATTATAATGGTAAATTAACGGCTGACCTAGGCGGGTAGATAGATACATCGCGGCGGTGCGATTATCATCTTGCCAGCATGTTCGTCGCTGGGTCCCGCAATTATGACCTAGCCGTTGTAATGACTGTTTAGTCACTGCTAGCTCCGCGGGGCAATTTAATTATCATCGAGCCGCAAGATCAGCGGTCCCTGTTGGGCGGCTTCGCGGCACGAGTGCCCCGACGAGTTACGCCGGCAAGCCGATAGCTACGTACGAAGAAATTATGTTGCCGATGCGGCGGAAGGGGACGAGGCGTAATTCGCCTCGATTAATTCGTCCCGTTGTCATCGGCATCTAATTATCTCGCTGGTCTAGCTCCGCCGACCATCTGGCCACTTCATCCTTCGTTATATCTACTAAAACGCAGACAAATGGAGACAGATTCCTCCGATCCTAGATACGCGTTCACCAGCCTGTTCTCCGGGGAATTAGATTTGTGGAAATAAAATAAAATCGCCGTTAAATTAACGAGTCTAATTTACACGGGGACATTCGGTCGGCGTGATAATTCGCAGACCCGAGGTTACACCCCCGATCTCGCCGGGAGATTAAGTAAAAGTTCCACTTACAGCAAATGTACCATTACCAGGTCGTACGATAACAAACGAATCGAAGAAACGGGGGAGGAAGGGAGGACCGGCGGAGGGGCTGGGAAAAGAGTGGTGTACATGAACGAATCCAGCGCGATCCTATAACTACCACCTTTAGGCGTATCTTCGGCGGGTAACAGCGACTACAACACCAAGTCCATTCAATCTAATACTTCTGCGGGCGGGGGTGGCGGGGCGCAGAAGGTGCGGAGGGAGCGGGACGGAGGGGGTTAGCAACAACCATTTGAACTCACACAGCCAAAGGGGTCGACATGGACGTGGTTAGGGGCAGTTTAATATCGGATAATTGAATCCGAACCTCCCCCGGCCACCCCCCCCCCCTCTCTGCCCACACGACCTCTGGCTCACTCCTGGCCACGAAGAAACGAGACGGGGATGAACAGAGGGCTGGACGGAGAGGGACGGAGGCAGCGGTATCGAGCGAGGGACAGAGATAAAGGGACAGGAGAAATAAAAAGGAGTATAGCGAGGGCGTAAGAAGGAGACGGGAGGAGTCGATGGAAATGGAGGGTCGTAGGTGAAAGAGGAAAGAAAAGGGAGGATATCGAGACGCCGGGAGGGAGGAGGAAACGACGCTAGAGAGAGGGATAAAGAGTGGACGGAGCAGGAAGACGGTGGATAAATGAAAACAGAAAAAAGAGCAGGGATGGAGAGGGGGGGGGGAGGGGCGAGTATGATGAAGGATGAAACAATAGGGAAGGGAACGGAATCAGGCACTACCCTCTTATTGCGACTCCGCTGAAATGAGAGGAATCGAGAACGAGAAGCAGGATGGGGGTCCGAGGAGCGGGCGGGGGGACATTCGGTAGTTGCCTAATTTCTGATACGGGCCGTCCCGAAGGTCGAGTCGCGACCGGCATCCCCGAGTAATCTCGGGGCTAACTTCATCTTCGTATGGGAAAAAGGGCAGCGGACAAGTTGGCCCCGTTCGCGGGGCAATCCCATTCGGGCCAATGAGAGTAAATTAAAGCGGTGCTACAGGCCCCGCGCCCTGCCTGCTAACAATTCGAACTGTCGACCCGCGCTCTAAATGGCCCCAATATACGCCTCTTCCTCCTCGTTTTTTCTCGCCCGCGATATAAGTCGCAGCGCACACACCCCACACCCCCCCCCCCCTCCCTTCCACCCTCTGCCCGTTCTGTCCCTCTCGCTATACACATAGTTAAAATAGTAGCGGGTCGTGGAATGCGGGACCGCGTAGAATTTATTTGGCCAACGTAAATTTTCTGCCGACGAATCCCCCTGGGAAGTTATTTAATTTCGAAGCGATTCTCAGATCTACAGAGTGCTGCCGGAGTTCCGACTTTTTCGCCCGGCTCTCTCCGCGGGCGCTACCTGACCCCACCGTGCCTTCTGGAAATTTATGTCGCCCCGGCGCTGCACCACTGTCTGGGAATTGTCGGGGCTCCGCGCCGGACCCGATCCCCCCTCAAACCCCCCCTTGCTTCATTTGTGCGAGACACGGGGAATTCATCAACGTCTAATTACCGCTATTCACCGCGCAAGACCGAGTTCGAACGGGCTGGCAAAAAGTCCACGTACTATAATACGTTTACAGAGAGAAAGTTCGCCTAAACGAATCTCCCTTTACAACCTATCGCGGGCATTACGAAAAACGGTCTCGGGGCGTCGCGCGTCCGGGTCGATTAAAAATATCGGCGAGAGAAATATCGGCGCGAGCGCCGGCACGGAAGTCGAGCAAATCGACCGTACGCAATTATGCGTGTATATCGGCGGACGGAAAGGGCGGAGGAGGTTGCGCTCCGTGGGCGGGAGGGGGGTCGCGAGGAGGGGGGTGGGAATCGTTAAAATCCAGTCGCTATAATGACCCCGCGATATGCAGTGTGAGTGTACACAATGACGCGAGCAATGTATAGGGGGAAAAATCAGCTCCGCGACTGGGATTTCGTTTAATTAATTTTTTAATTACAAATTCATCGAAATGAGCTTCCCACACCCACGTCTCCATTCGCGTGGCAGACAGTGTGTATCGACCAACCGGCGATTTTTCACGTGATTGATGGGCGGCGAAGAGGGCCGCAAGAACCAGCGCCGCCCACTGCGATCATGATTATTATTAATTTTACAGGTATTATTGGTTATCGTTTATATTTATTCAGTACTACCGATAGGCTCTCTCTCTCTCTCTGATATTTGCCACCGTGCCGCAGGATACGGGCGAAGTTGCGTACAGATTGGGAACGATGTCACGGGGCAAAGGGAGGGAGAGGCGGGGGGAGAAAGAGGGAGAGAGAGAGGGCTGTATTTACAAGCTCACAAAGCAACGATATGCAATATTAAAATGCCGGGTAGATTAAAACTAGGAGCCACGTGGAATCGACTAATAAAAAATTATTCCACCGGCGAACGGGTTCCGCGGATCGATTGAAGCGTCGGCATGCGAATCCGGCGACGATTGCAGTTCCGGAACGAAGAGAGACGCGCGTACAAGTTCGTTGCGTTTATTAATCATCGTTCGAAGCAAAGCACTTCATAAAAATCGAGTGAAAGTTTCTACTCCCCCACTCTCTATCTCTCCCCTCCTACCTGTCGAATGCAGAGATGAATTTTTGGCCGGCGATGCTCGGAAACGGAATTAGCAGAGCGGTAAAAAAAAAGGTAAGGAGAAAAGAAAGCGAACGGCGGAGGAGCCAGGGCTGGATCGATAAATCGGGAATCGAAGGGAATGCGAGGGTTAGCCGAAGGTTACGAAAAAGGCGTGAGAAAGAAATGAAAGGTCTGCGAAGAGAAAAGCTCTCTTTTATTAAACGAAAAATTGGATCGTGCTTGTCGGAATGCAATATTTCGACGGATTCATTTGGTGGAAACATTTCTTCCCCGGGAAAAAATTCAATCAAATCCAGAAGGTGAGAGGAAGGAGGAGAGAAGGAGCGGGACGAGGAACGTTGGCCGCGGGAGGGCAGAGAGGAGGAAACGGAGAAACAGGCGAGCGACGAGCGTGGAAGGTAAGGCATCGCCGAAAACCTTAAAGCAAAGTATCGCCCCGCCGAAATATTTACAAGCCACCCAGTTATATTATTTCATTGGCAGCGCCGCTGCTTTCGGGGCCGCGTCTCGGTCCCAGAAAAAATTCAATCTCCGCTGATCGATCGAACGGTCGTTTATAACATCGTCGAAATTGCATCGTTAGCGGCGCGGTGTATCGATCAACACCGCTCGGCTCATTATTTCTCACCGAGTCCTACCCTCGGCGAATGATACTTTCTTCGAAGCCGGACAGCCAGCGCGCACGGAATCCCGTGAAGGCCAGTTAATATCCCCGCTGCACCAAGCCCGTTACTCTCATTACCACATTAACACACAGCCACAGAACGACGATCGCGGGTCCCCTCCCCGAGCGTTCCTCCCGCAGTTTCCTTAGGTTTTCAGATAACCGTAGGTATCGCGAGATGAAAACCGCGGCCCGGTACGCGCCCCAGTCCCACGGACAAACAGAAGTAAGTCTCCGAGGGGAATCGCGTTCACGCCTGGACGGGTGCTTTAATTTTTTCCACCTCGGATTTGTGCGCGCCCGCGGCAAAGAGCCCGGCGTCGAAGAACGTCCCTTCGGTGCAAGTCCCCGCCGACAGCAGACATTCCGGGAGAACCGTGTCCACCGGTGGATTTTCACATTGGCCGGGGTACCAGCCGCCACAGCAGCGGTGATTTACTTAATGAGCAGAGCGGGTGGCCAGCCAGACGGGGCAGAGCGGCCCGGTGTCGGTGGCCGTTCGACCAAGCCGCGACAGAAGAGTTTAGAAGGGAGCACGCATTGTTTTCCAGAGGACAAGGGAGGGTGGGGGAGAAGTGTGTCGAAAAACAATGCTGCCATCCACCGCCCTCGTCCTTCCACGGTGTCCGTGTTTTCTTCTCAGATCACTGAGACCTCGTCTCTTCCCTGCACCTCGAGGTCTTGATGAAAACGTGACCCAGTATGATTCTCGCGGATACCTGCCCTGTCGACCCATGGTTCTCATTGTCGCTCGGAGACACCCTGGGATTTCCCTGGGCTGTTTAGCGGGCGGCCGATAATTCTTTCATGGCTTTGTTTCGTGACCTCGGCTTCGGCACCTTTATTCTATCGCTGCGAAGCTTTCAACCCCGGTGACGACTTTCGATTTTGATAGAAACTGCTTACAACACTTAACAAAGTGGAGCGAAGGATTGAATATACACACATTTTACGCGAGTTTGAGTCCACCGCGGGTGAGTTAAACGAAGCCAGCTATCGCTGGTACCAAGCAGCACGGATCAATTTGGTTCCCTTAATTTACGTTTCTTCGGAGATCCTTTTATCCCTCAGCCTGTCTGCGCTGTTATTTACGACATGTCGTGATCGCATGCCCGCGCTCCGGCTAGGATTAATGCCGCGAGCTTAATTCATCGCCGAAGCGACGCTAACTCTGACCTACACCGCCATCTTTTCAACGGTTCGGTGTCGCGTGGGCCGCGGCCGGCAACGGGCTCGTTACGAAATGCAGGTTTCGATGGAATTCGTTCGATGCATATCACCGGTCCGGCCTGAAACGCGACATTCCGCCCCGCGCGCGATACATAATTACTTTCACGTGGCCCGATCCGAGGGGGGGAAGGGGACGTTAGCGGTACTATGAATTATTTTAAAATCCCATATCGCGGCCGGCTATCGACCTGGGAGCTTGGAAGCAATCCCGCGAACGAACAGAACCAATTTTCCAATTTCAAAGTGAAGCCGCGCCGGTCGGAACGAGCGTCTGTCAAGAACGGGAAGGAGGTGGGTATCGATTTCCGCGGCACGAAATGGCGGGGAAAAGGGTGCAGACTAATTACGCGGATTAAACAAGAGAAATGACCTTGCCATATTCATCTGTAGGCTGGTAGCAGGGTGGCGCAAGGGCGACGAGAGCGGCACTCGCCGCCGGTCTCCGCGGCTCGAACCGGCACGAGAGTGTCTTTCGAAGGGTTGTAGAACATTCCCACTAAAATATAAAGTGGCTTTCGGGGTGGCATAGCAATGGGGTGCCTATCGCATGCATTCACCCAGCGACGCAAACGTGGGGGTGCTATTGATCGACTGGAGAGCCAGTCAACCCTCTCGGCCCTACACGTACGTAAACCTTGTACGTAAAATCGTACACGTACACGCACATTGCACACGGCTCGACGCATCTGTGCTTGTAGGTCACGCAAACGAGCTAGAAAGGTGCAAGGTTTAATGTCTAACATTTTGGCTCCTTCTGCGCTTTAATCCTCGGGCGACCCGGCACTCCTGCAAATATCCAATCGCCCTGATTGCCAAAACATCTCGTAATTTCAATCCGCGAAGTAGCCCTTCGCCTAACCGGAAACATCGTCCGGTTAAATGTCCCCCCCCCCCCCCCGGTGATAAGCTCGCTGGACGCCAAATCTCGGGCGTCAGGGGCGGCGGGCAGGACGCGTTGAAACTCGATTCTTCAACGGAAAACTTGTATTCCAACAGGTTTGCAGAATGAGAGACCTCTTCTCGGTTACACCGGCACAGTTCGAGCCGCGATTTTTCCAAGGAAGCAATTTGTTACGGGCCTGCGCGAGCGACGACAAGTACGGTTCGGCCTTTCAGGCCGAGAAACGATGCCGGCGGATGGAGGGGAGGAGGAGGGGGGGGGGGAGGCTCGCTGGAGGGGAGTAATGAAATTGCACTCATCGTGTGAAATTTAATATTAATCCCGGATGTAATATGAGCGGACGCAGCGGTGCTCAAGCGTCACGGAAACAAGCGTTGCTTTCGCAAGCTCCCAAAGGATCCTGCGCCTGCACATCCATGTGACACGCTTGTACACCTGCCACGTTGCTCCGCCGTCAATCCGTAAAGCGATTATCGCATCATTTCGCCCTGCGATTGCTCTCGCCGCAATTTCCCCGCTGCCCCCGCCTCACCTTTCTCTTTTTTCCCCGCGATCCCCGCACTATTCGCCACGTTGTTCTCCCAACGAAGATACAGGCGTGCAGTCTCGTTAGGAGTGGTTGCCAAAATCGAGACTCCTGTGGAATTGAAGCGGGGATCGTTCAACTTTGATCCAAGCGATTCCGTAGCGCTGTCGAAGCGGAGTTTAACTAATCTCGAAGCTGCAGCAATGTCGAAGCGACAGCGTAGTCATTGATTTACGAGAGCCCCGGACGTTCCGTGGGCCAGAGGAAGAAAGCGATTGGAAGAGGAGTTCGGTTGGGTACCACAGGCCCCGTCCAAGTGACGAGCGTCCGTTAAAATATTAATACTCGACTTTTAATGAGAGCTGCTCATCTTTTCTCTCATGGAGTGCCGGGTGCCCTCTGCCCTTCCTGGCCTCTCGCCCTCGCGTTTCATCGCTCTCCCGCGACCCCTTCCCATTCCCTACTTGTCACGATCCAATAAACGCTGTACGAAGAATCTTGATTCGCGAACTTCTTCCGCACCCCTCGTCCCGCCCGTTGGCGCCGTACTCCCCCGTAGCGGGGCGCAACCAGGCAGCCGCGGGTCGAAAATCAAACTCGTATAATTTTCCAGTTACGTTCTATTAAATTCTTAAACGACTTTGGACAATGGCCCCGCCGATCCGCTCGCTCTCAAAGGGAATTATATTAGAGCGATAACCTATTGAACCCTGAGAGTTTCCACCGGCCCCGCGACGATCGATCGGCCACCCTAAATCGAGTACATGTTTACCCAGTGTCCCTTAATATCCGTTCAATTATTAAACGACAAATTCGATAGTACGACAGCATATACCTAGCATACCTTTGATTACCACAAACGCTACTTTTAACTCCGAAAATCTCCTTAAACGAAATCCCCACGAGGTGGAAATAGAATTATAAAAGCAGCGCGAAATTAACGACATTTAGATGCAACACAGGAATAACGTTTTCCCCACTCCCTCTAGTTCAATGAAGCAAGGACCTTTTGCCCGGGGACATCAGGGACAGTCTTCATCCCTGCGACTTGACACACTTCCGCAGCTTTCGGTCGGCGCGTTAATGTCCTGCTTCGATGTTCCAGGCGCATCCTTGCGTCTTTGTTCCGCGCACGTCCAAGGACCGTGACTCGACCATGCTACGTTCCTTTCTCTGCCTCTCTCTCTCTCTCTCTCTCTCTCGCTCTCCTCGTCTCCACATCCTCCTGCTCCGTGTTCTCGGCGATCGGCGGCGCCGTCTAGCTTAGTCCTGTGCCACCTCCTGGCACCAGCTGCCAGCCTAATCGCGGCAGGACGTTTTCGCGCCTTCTGCGCCCGCCGGTGGCGCCGAAACGCACCCCACCACCCTATCTACGCCGCCGCCGAGAGTTTCGTCGCCCACGAGTCCTCGCGGCGAAGGATCCTTGCGAAAGTCGCCCGGCCACTCTTTCCTAGCCACGTTCCAGGGGTTTCGCGCGACCCATCCTTCGCGTCGCGTGTTCCGCGCGTAGGGAATTATTATTCCCCGCATAATGCACTTGTAGGTACCGTCTATAACTATTTATTTCGCTGCACGCAAATGTTTGCATCTAATGTTTAATGGTAATATTGAATATTTTTCTGCGGGCAAATATGCTCCACTGCGCAAATATTTTTTTTCCAATGCAAATACATGCTTCCTGCCCAACCCATAACTCTTCCTGTATAGTTCAAGCGAACTCAGATTATAATTTCAGCACTGAGACTTGGGACTAATGTAGTTTCCATTCGCAGTTTAGAAATAGAAAATCTGATCTATTTTATCAAATTTAATACACTTAATTCGGTTTTTACACGGTCTGGAAAAAAATAAATTCTCTATTGGCACCATTTGCTTTAGTCTAAAAGCTGCGGTAAATTCGCCTTGTAAAAATCTTCGCTTCATTTTAATTCTCAGAAAAGATATTTACTTATTTTTCTATGAATTTGGTCTCGATTGAAAATATATTCTTAGAATTTGCATTTAAGGATTCTACACACTCTCAAGTAAACGATTTGTCAGTGTTTTACAACTTATTTGAACTTGTGTAACGGCAATCGGTTTCTTATTACGAATTTATCTCGTAGATCTCTATAATAGCGAATGTGTAATGTTATAGAGGATTGTATATTCGCAGCAACAATGAAATTCTGTAATTCGTGTAACATTCGAGCACTATGCCCGCTTAAATTGTTACTCGGTGGAGATTTGAGAACCTCCCAGCGTTTCCTAGATTCACCAGAAACGTCTGTTTTCCACTCAAGTGCGCCCCGAGGGAAGGGTCGAGTAATTGACTTACCACGACCTGTCACGACGATCGTAATGAGCACAACGATGCCATCAAACTTTCACATTACTGTAAATTTTCACTGCCTGCAGTGGTATTATTCCAGACGAATGGAAAACGCAACACTACGTGATACTTGTAATGCTCCACACCAGGGGCAACATATCCCAGCAGATTTTTACGAAATTTCAGCATTCTTCAAAGCCCCGGTGCATTAGTTGTCGTTCCGAGCACGACAATAGTCGAATTGCATCGAAATTCCGCCCACTCAGGATTTTTCTGTAAAATTTGACGCGCGGAACGTTCCCACGCATCTACCGCCATGACCAAAAATGGTTTACCCTACAAAAAGGAAAAGAGAAAAAAAAATGGAGGGTCGATCCGAAAATGGGCGCTGAATGAAAGCAAAAAAGAACGCATTTGCTATTGAATTGACTCGAACGAATCGCGGAATCTTTTTTCCCACCGCTTTACACGGATCTCTAAATAAATCGCGCGTTGCGTTTCATCCTCCACCGAAAAACAGAAGAATGGAACAGAGTGGGGGGAGGAAGAGCTCGTGGAAACGTCGTTAAAGGTTCACCGACAGCTTCCTACTGACGTTTCGCCGATAGGACGGTGCCTCGCATCCGTCGTGGTTCGCGCTAATGCAAACGCCTGCCCGGCGTAAACTATCTCTTTAACGAGAGCGCGAAGAGCGACAAATAGAAGCGGGAGTTTCGTTGGAAAACACTCCGGCCTTGAAATATACATCGATCCCGACGCCACGCTTGACGCACTGTCGGTATCACTTGACACACGATCTTGCCAGAACCCGATGTATACTATGCAATTATTACGCCTCGCGATATTTCGATGAAGAGCAAACGAAGAGCAAACGGTGTTCGGGAAAGAGTCGGAGTGGTGGCGGTCGTTGAGGGCGACGCCTTGCCAGGGAAAGCCTCCTTAAGGCGCCTATCAGCCCATAATGCCTCAGATTAATTAACGTAATCGTAATGAGACGATCTCATCTTGACGCACAATACAGGCTGCACGATATCACCGAGTGTCCTGATGTCCTCTCGCGTGCGTGCGTGCGTGCACACGGCAGCTACCTACGTACCTGTGTAACGCGCGTGTGTCGAGGCGCACGGGCACGCACACACGCACGGCGGAGCCGTGTATTACTGACAAGATAGGTCGAACAATGGCTTCCATTACGGGTAGAGACTGGCTGAGTTAATGGGCAAATTGTCTGCTAAGTCATTTAAAGGGCTAAGCCCCCGGTGCGCGCGCGGGGGGCTTGCTCCAGTCTCTTCACGCGGTTTGCTGACAATCGATGCAATTAGATCGATGGCGTACCGCCGGAGGCCCGATAAGGTTGCGAAATTTCGGCCGCTGCACGCGGAGAGTTTGATTTAATTACGTCTCGGAGTCGCGGGGAATCGTGAGCTGTTGGCTCGGTCAATGATGGTAACGAGCGCGGTAAAACTGTTCAGATGCGTGGATTTTGCTTTGCTGCGGGAGGTATTCGAGATTAATCGAAAAGTTGAGACATTCACGGGGACTTGACAAGATTATGCGTTAGGAGTTAGAAATCGAGGATCACGTGACCGTTTTATAGTTCTATAACTTCATATTACAATAGTAGAGGTATGCATAGATAACGATTTGGGACTTACCGGTGGAATTACTGGGCACAGATTATATAACAGAAGAACACAGGATATAGTTTCAGTAACCACGATTAAGCGAACACAAAATGAAATGAACATTCGATTGTCAGAAACGATTAGTTCGCCAATTTATGAGACCCTTTTTACCATATTTGTACGTATAAAGGCCTCGATATCCAGCCTAACGCAACAACGAAAGACCTACCCTACGCGTTTCCTCGGCGAGGCAAGTTCAAGGACCATCGACAGCAGGCGGAAACGGGAGGGTGCGAGGCAGGGGCGGGCAGCGCAAAGCCAATATGCTACAAGTTTGTTCATCGTGACAAGGGTACTCACTCTGGCTGGCAGGACGTTTCCTAGCAGCACCAGCTCCCGAGTGATCCTCCGCTTATCTGCTGCGCGCCGATACGTGGATGCTCGTTCTTTCTCTGGCCGGTTAGCTGGATGCACCCCACTCATCGATCGCGACACGGCCACGTGGCGATCACGAGCGAGCCGTCCAATGGGGAGCAACCGCGAGGGCAAGGGCGATTAGACGCGAGCGATCGTGCACGAGGCTCGAGCATCCCCTCGTCGGGACGTTGGACCGACGAATCGCGCTCTAGATGGCATTCCTCATTCGACTCTGCCTGTTTTTCTCCCCGCGAGAATTTCAAGGTCGGGGGGGGCGAGCGGGCTGGGTGAATTTCGGCGCGCACCGCTTGCCCAAAATACCCCGCGGTGCTTACAGCAGACGACAACACGTGACGTCGCGACGCTAGCCCGCGGCTGACTGAACGGCCACGGCAGAAACGCCGAGCGTGCGCCCACGAGCGTTCGCGGGGCCGACTGATTCGAACAGCGTACGGGAATTGCGTGCCGAATTTACGCTGGCTCGCCCTGCGAAGGGATACTCTGCGCGGTGGTGGGTTCAAGGTGGGGGAAGAGAGAGATGAAGTTGTTTGAGCAAATTGATAGACAGGAGGCCAATCGTGCGTGCAGCGAAGGAAGACGTCGATGCTCGCCTGCTCGTGGCGGGCTTTTTTTGGAGCAGAGACGAACAACCACACGGACTGGGGGCCGCGAAGCGACTGCCAGGGACTGCCTAAGGAAGACTTTGTGCCATCTAGCGGGACCCGCTTGAAAGCGCAACCCTTCTACCCCGCGACGGGCTGGAGGGGGCAGCTGGGATAGAGGGGAAGACGATCCATTTCCACCCGGCTCCGTTACTTCGGGGGATATTTCTGAATGCTCCAGCTATTGTGCACCCCACGCCCCTAAACGCCAAGGTGGAAACTTTCATGCGATTTCGGGCGATGCCGGAAGATCGGCGATCGTCCCCGTGCGTCACGTGTGGCGATCGCTGTTTCCGTTGGCATCGTCCATACGCGGTGCGTCGAAGAGATACGACGCGCAAAGATTCGTTTTAGAAACGTGGGATGTTGGGATAGTAGCACGAATTTTTTGATGAGGGTATGCTACATTTGCCTGTTTAAGAACGTCCTGAAATGTACATTGAAATGGACGCAGCAGTTCGTAACCTCGCAGTAGTATAAACATATAATTCTAAATAGGGTGCGATCCTGGAAGCAGTTGGGGCAGAGGCTGGCAGTTTTGCTTCGCGAGAGGTACACTTTCCTATATGCAAAGTGTTTAGAAAGAAACCTTAGGGTCTCCAGTGTGCAACAAAAGTAGATCCTCTACCTAGGTAGTCTATAGACTTTAGAGTATTCAGAGAGAACAGATACAAAGAATCTATAGCAAGATTTTTAAGAGTCAAGCGAGTGTAAAGGAATTACTATTATAAACAGTGCCAAAAGAAAGTATTTAGGTCCAATTTCATCGCTTTGTTCAATATACCATGTAACGTCGATTGCACCTCGTTCATGACCATTCAATTACACCTTACCAAACTACGATCTACGTACTCCCTACCACTCTACAATCCGCATAGCATCCTAAATACATTTTCCCGAGCAAGAAGCGCGTATGCTACAAAGAAGCAGCTCGGCTCCAGAGACCATAATCCTGGTCGCCCCCTAGAACGGCATTCACGGTGGAAGTAGATTCGGACGTAACGGTCCAGACAGCACTGTCGGCCGAAACCTCGTGGCCCCGTCGGTTGGCAGCCGTGCCCCACCAGCGGCGAGTGCGGAAAGCGTACGCGGAAGCGCGGAAAAGCCGCAGGTGCGGGAGGCGGGGCGTGCAGCGCAAGCGCAGGTGCAAACCACACCTCCGCAAGCTCGGGCAGGGAGGAGCGAGACGCCAAGACCATCTGGAGAGCCGTTCGTGATTGGCGACCCTGTTCACCTGCTTGGTCCCCATGTCCTTGCCGTCTGCACTCCATTCCCCTGATCCATCCCTCTCCCTGTGCCCACAACGGAATCTATTAATGCACCTGCATGATGTCAGCGATCACCTTTCCCCGCCGTCCACCGCCCCCCCCCCCTTTCGCCGATCACCCCTCCCCCACCGACACCTCCCCCCGCCCATCCCCCCCGACCGTCGCACCCACCCCCACCCCCACCCCCATCCCCCCGCCGATCGCCAGGACCGCTCGAGGTGCACACACGTCGTCTTGAGGACTCGTTCTTCGAATAATAAGCCCGCCTGACGAATTTATGACGCGTGCACGCGCACGCGACGGGCATCGATTCGCGGTGATAATTAGACATTCAACCGCCTAATGCGCCGACCTATTTCCCCGGCGATCCCGGGGATATTTCGATGCCTCCGGGGAGGGCATTGAAGGAACCGCGATTCACCGTCGCCCCATTCAGCAAGTTTTAATTGATTGCGCCTGCACAGTTTCCGAGGGGACCGTGTTCTAGTATTTTTTTAAACTGGTCCCCGCCCCCTTGCATTGTCCCCCTGACTGCTCGTTAACGACGGGATCATTAGCTGCGCGTTCGTTCGACGCGCTTTAGGTATTCCGTGATTCTTGGCGAGGTATCGACAGTGATTTCGAGTATCCGGTATCCACGGTCTGAGCTCGTTTAATCCGCTAGCAAAGAGGATTCTGACGATTAGATGTGTATTGTTCCTTTTCCACGTGTGATTCGATGATTACGTTGTTTGAAGGCAGCCCACGATGCTCTCTGTGAAAGTTGGTAGTAGGAGGAATTAATTACCCAGGAAGCCAGACGCGGCACTTTGATGTCCGACTGGTTTCCGGCGAGCCACGTAAGGGCCAAGGTAATCGACTTTGCTCGTTTCAGCACAAGTCCTAGCTAACCACCTACGGCAGTGGGTAACCGACGTGACAGACAGACAGCCACCGACTACTTGTACCCGGAAAGCGCACGCAAGCTGCCGCCGAATAATGTTTCTATTAACGCCCACGTTTGTGACCATTCTTCCTACGAAAACGGTAAATTGCACTTCGCATGGAAGTTGGCTTTCAGAACAATTCTAGATGCATGGACACATAGGTCTGTCTTAAAAAATTCTTATCCCGTTGTGATAAATGAATATCACAGGCATTCGAGGAAGTGATCCGTGACGAATAGAAGCGAAATAGAAACAATGCGCAACACGGCGGGTCGCCGGAATAACAGGAAAAATACGGCAATAGTTCAACAAAGGGGATAAATTTCTAGCACGCCTGACAGCTCTAAACAATAGCCGCCGCGATGGAACTTATAAAAAGCAAACGTCAGGTGGCCACCGCACTGGGCATGAATTATTTAAACGCCAGAATATTACGCACGACGTGCTTCCCTCCGAAAGTAGCCGGCAGGAATTCTGTGAAATGTAATTGAACGTGAAACATGTGTAGCTACCTACTCCGAAATTGCAGGCCCGCTAAATAATCTACAACAGCCAACATTCAATCTATCAAGTTTACATCAATGATACCCTATTCACCCTGCTTTGCCATCATAAAATTGCGTCCTAAGGAGTCTTTCACTAGCATCATGTTGGGTAGCTGAACGTTTGGATAGGTAGGTACTGGACTTCCAATATCCCCATTTGAAAAGTCTACTTTCGACAAAGCCTATTGAAAATTCCGCCCTCTTCGTGACCATTCGTTGGCGTTAATCTCGCGGAGACTGCTAGTGTATTACGTTCTTATCTTGTCATCGGGCTTATACGCGCATCCCGAGGAGTTAAAAGGCAGCTGGAGAGCATAAAATGGCCCCCTAAACGGGAGCCATCCCCGGCGGATCGGCTCACGGGACATAGTTAAGTCGTCGAGGCGCTAAGGGAAAGAACAATGGCTTATATAATGAGGGCGAGTGCCGCGGCGCAAAATAACACGTGGAAAACTCCCCGGCGGAAATCCGGCTTTCCTCCCGGAGGGGGGTGGGGGGAGGGGGCGAAATAATTACCTCGTGCAAATATTCGTAGCCGCCCCTGGACCCAACCCCCCCCCCCCCTCGGGGCCCCGCCTCCCCTTCGTTCCTATCTCTTCATGGAAGGTTTGGTCAAGATTTACATAAGAATAACCTGGAACAACAATCCCCCGAACAATTACCTCCGTATTTAGCTGGCCATCGTCCCTCTCCAGGCCTCGCCGAGGCCGTATTATTCTAATAAGCCGAGCCCCGTCCTATCCAACAATGATATCCGCTGCCCCGAGGATATACGTAGAGCAAAGTTATTCCTTTTATTTTTGAATCGCCCAGCGGGACACGTACTACGTGTTCGCCAGCCGTGCAGCCAGAACAGAGTTCTCTCGCGCGATTTAGTTAATGCGCCGCGGCCATTGTTTTTGAATATCCGCTCCCATTGTTCGACGTACGCCTGCTTACCTGCCACCGTGCGCGGTATTATTTTTCATTCTCGCATTAGAAATCCAGGCAGCGTCGATGGCGATTCTCGAAACATCGAATCTGCCTATTCTCCTGTTTATTTTAGTAAGAACCTTTGCTTCGACAGCTCTAGCGCAAGATGAGTCGCGAAGAGTCGCCTTACAGCTGCCTAAAAATTTATTCCGAAGCACCCTTCAGCGACAAGCATCAGCATTGTTAATCACGGAGCCGTTCGGAAGATAAAGGCCCTGGCTCCGCGTGAAGGAGGCAGATTTTTCGGAGTGTCCAGCGATCGAACTAGACCGATCGGTCTACCTATTCGTTTAGCTCTCACCCGTCGATTCGATCTGATAAGGGGTGGGACTCGAGAGACTGGCCGAGTCAAAGAGCGATCTCTCTCGGCTACCCCCGCCGTTTTGCGAGATCAGGTCGAGATCGCCGTCCCGCAAACACGACGGCCGATATCGATTCCCCCGAAGCGAACAACCTGAACGACGAGGCCTCTGCGAGCACGCTCGATTTACGAGCGATTCCGCGATAACGAGCAGACGAATGGAGAAGACAACCAGATAAGATGAGATGCATGAGCGCCATCCTACATAGCGCCTCGAGAGACTTCGTTAACGAGATTACTACAAACCAGGCCAGCCTTTGCTTCGCAGGAAGGTGGCAGAGGGGAAAGTTTGGTAAAACTATCACCACCTGTGGTGCTCGTAAAATTCTGATTTCGAAATTACAACGCTAAGGCAACGACTAGCGAGTATAAAGATGACGCGGAGTTTTACAATGAATGATGATCGTGTGTCCAAGATTCTGCGTTCGAATGCCCCCCGCCTTATTTCCCAGTGAGACGCGAAGCACCGCATTATCCGTAATTTTTTCTGAGCCACTATCCTACTAGCCGCGGCAAGTGGCTGATAGTTTCGCGGAACAAACGGATAAAGGGCGTTCTTCCGCCGTCTACGTGCTACAGAGTTTTCAGTTTATGAATTGCCAGGGACAAAATGTTCATCCGCCGCGCAACCATCGGGCGGAAGTGAAACACCGGCAACTCGTGGGCGGTTGAATGGCGCAGAATAAAGACGTGTTCGAAAGGAACCTGCCTCCCCCGTCTCTCTTCCTCTTCTTTTTTTTTGCAGTTTGAACGAGGCAGATTGAGGTCGATAAAAAGCCGCAGGAAAATACAAATTTTCTAGCTTCCTTCCCGTTTTTTTATTATTATTATTATTATTAAATGTCTTTATTGCACCATTACAAATGTGATTACAATGGTGAGTAGGCGAGGTTCAGCATTAACTGCCTGTATTGAAGCCGTTGGGAGGGAAGAAAAGGAAATAATATAGAATAAAATAAAATACAATAAAGTAAAGTAAAATAAGATAAGAGTAAGATTAGGCCAATTACATAGGAAACCGCGAGAGGATGAAGGGACGAGCACTAAGTTTAAATGAAGCAAACAACGACAGAGAACGTATGTTAGAGGGAATGGAATTATAATAATAGGAAGATATGTACGAGAAGGATGCAGTGAATTTACAGTTTCATTAGTTTCGAGACGAGTTTTAAGACGAATTTAGTTTCGTCTGACTTTTCCTTTGTCCTGAACGCTCTCCACCCGAAAGACGCGAATCGTCGCGGATTTCTCCTCAACGACCGCGCGCAATCCTTTCAACGACGGTTAATTATCTAAACCGGTGCTACGTTCGGAAATATAATTCGCTGACGGTTTGCCTCCGTCCGCGATTCCTTCGCCCGTCCCACGGTTACGTGGCGGTTGACACACATCCAAACGGCAGCATCGGAGTGGTGAAAGAAGCGTGCATTTAGTTTGCCATTAAAGCACGCTTTAATCTTCGAAATTGTGCCCGTCCAACCGACCGCGCTCTCCGCGCGTACTACCTCTCGGTGCACTCGAATTTTGAGAAACTCCCGGCAATAAGGCCGTAAATCTCTCGTTCTTATTCACCCCCGTAACAGCGATACAGCATTGTTTTTGCGCCGCGCTTTATCTTGCTTTATGAAGCCTTTCCCTGGTTCCGCTCGTCGGTCTACAGCTAATTAATCTGCCGCCATTTAAGTAAAAAACGGGACAGAAGGGAAATGATAATGAAAAGTGGCCCTCGGTTGAAAGGCGAATTACGCGCAAGAACGTGGAATGGTTCTGTAAATCTGTTCAGTGAGGAAGACAAATTGGTGCGCATTTAATGGTAAACAGTGCTCGTGAAAACGGCGGGATTACTGTAGTTCAGCCGACATTATTCGAGCTTCCTTTGTTAGTGCTCGATAATTGAACGTCGCGGGGAGGCAAGGAGACTGGATGTGGTCGGTTTCGGGGGCATGTAGCCGATGTTTTAGGATCTTGCACCGCTGGGATCTCATATTTCATGAAAACATCTTACCGCAAGGTGAGTTCCGGCGCCCTGCGTTCTTTGCCTTCCGCTGTAGACTACGTTGCTAACTCTACGCTAGGGTAACAATGGAACTACCGTTACCCAAACACCTGCGATGATTATTAAACCGATGGGAATATACAAGAATCTCAGTGGTATCCCCGAAGAAAAAGGAAGTAGAAGATGAACAGCAGGTGAAGCCACAGCTTCCGACCTGATTCGCCGTCGCAACGAAATTCAATTGACTTTAACCGCGTGCGACGCGGAGGGGGCAAAATAAACGTTCCGACAAACCGTCGGGGCGAATGAGCTCCTTCGAAGGTTTCATCGGTACGTGAAAAGAGAATCGAGACAAAAGGCGGGGGGGGGGGACGTAATCGACAAGAGCGGCGAGAAGAACAACGACAAACAGCGGCAGCGAACAACGTCAGCGACAACGCGACGGTAACGGCGCCGACGTACCTGGCCAGGTAAAAAAAAAAAAGTACGTCGGAGAGAAAGAGAGAGACAGGACGGAACGAAGTGAAGAGAGACGGAGACGGGAGCTGCGGAGATAAAATCGTGGAGCGAGGAAGCCGTAGCCGAGCGCGAATTTAACAATAAACCTCCGTTGAAGAGAGAGAAAAAAAAACGGCCGGAGGCGAGTTTTCACATTTAATTCGCGCTCGTCGGAGTGAAGAGGGGGCGGAGGCCGGCTCGGGGATTAACGTCGCGAAATATCACGAAAATATGTAAATATATCGAGAGACAGGCAGCCGAGCGGTCGTAGGTAGGGTTGAAGTGGGATGAAGTTTCGAGAGGGGCTTGCAGAATCGCGAGAAAGGAGAAGACACATGCACGCACACAGACAGTGAGATGAAAAAGGAGAGAAAATCGGGGAGAAAGAGACAGAGGGAGTGGAAGAGTGAAGGGTGGGTATAGACAGGGTTGGCGAGCAACAGAAAGAGAGGGAAGCTTTCCAGAGCGTAGAAGGCCCATTGAAAGATTAAAAAAAACTCGCTCTCGTACTCCATGTCGAATCTATACTCACGGATCTTGCCCTTTTTTTTCCCCCGCCCCTCTGGCCCCGTCCCTCTATCGCGAGCGTACAAGTGCGTCCGTAAGCGGGACCATCCCGTAGAAAAAGGGAGCACAGAGGGGAAGACGAGGGAGTAGCGAGGGCGTAGAGACGCGAGGAGAGAGAGAAAGGCGAAAGGAACAGGGAACGGAGACACGTTGGCGGGAGGGGATGGTCGGAGGAGAAAGGAAAAAAGGGACAAGCTGGCGCGATGGGGGAGGGGTGGTAGTATTTAACTACGAAAATGTTCGGGGCCGAAAGCCGTCGTTCTGATCTCGGGCAGCAAGGTAGAACGATGAAAGTAGGTGTATGAAGAGATACAGGTGGATGTGGGCGGCATTACGATGGAAGAGGGGAGGGGGGAGCGTTCTACTTCATTTTATTCTGGACGAGGCCAGCGGGTAGCTGCCGCGCGGGGCACACCTACAAGCGTACATATACGGACGCGGACGTAAAACAGATCTCGGAAAATCTACCCCCTATTGTTCCAGCTTCAGCGAAAAGGAGGGACTATCGGCTTACCTCTTAGCCTGGCTGACTGGCGGAGCAACTTCTTTTTCTTCTTCTCCCTTTCTCTCTCTCACTCCGGTTTTTTTTTAGGAAACGGTTTTTTACGCCGATCCCGCGGCTATCCTGGATAAATGCCGCTGGAGATGGGGGAACGTTGAACGGTTGCTCCTTAATGCCCCCGACGCGGATGTTGCCGCTTCCTCGAGCATTCTCACCTGTAAATTAGCAGAAATGAGGAGAGCCCCTCGCAAAGGGTAATGCGGAAATGCGAGATTTCCGACGGGGCTATTCAGAGCTTTTTTTTTTAAAAGGAACCCCCGCTTACTCGATAAGCGCGCAACGGACCTCCGCGTGGGATATAATACTTTGGGAGTGTGCCGCGGCTTGATACATCGCGAGGGTGGCTCGGTCGGGAGCCGTGCATCATGCTGAATTGAACGTAGAGCCGACGGTTTTTGTTTAATTTGAGGTTCCGTAATGTGTAGCAGAATCGCGTAGGTAGAGCAATGGTTCTAGATTACGCGCTGCTGAAGGTACCTACGTTTACGCGGTCGGTTAAATTTGTCTGTTTTCGTTGGATTTTAGCGTATTTCTTTAGCGATGCGCGGTTTACTGTCTGCTTTAATCGCCAGAGCGAGGATTTGCAGGAAAGATTGCTAGCCGGGGGGAAAAAAGCGCGACGGGAAGAGCCCGGGAAATGTGTAAAATTATTAGACAACTCGATCAATAGTATCAGGGGGGATCGTTCGTTAGTCTCCCAGTTACCGTCGCCTCTCGAATCGCGAGTAATCAAAGCCAGCACAAAACGTGATTGAAATATAATACCGTGCGAGTTTGTTCGTATCATTCACCCTTCGGCGTCCACGGGGCGTCAAAGTGAAACCCTCCAGCACTTTCACGATGTTCCAGTTAATTCTTTACCCGATCTGTATTTCGCGTACGATCCGCGGCGATACTGCCCTACAAAATGTTCGCGCTCCTGTGCCTCTGCGCCCGACAACGATAACGTTCAACCCCGGTGGCGGGTGACGAGTTCGACGAGATCAAAATACATTCGTCGCGTTGCCCAAAAACGTACCATCGATGCACCGCTGAAATTCTCTGGAATTATTTCTGGAATCTATGCAATCCTCAGCGCTGGCCAACCTTGTAAACACTTGCACACTTCCCCTTGAGAACTATCATCCCCCAAAGATCCATCCAAGAATAAAATATCAGTTGTGGAATTTCGAAAGTGATTTCTACACAGTGCCGATGATTCAGAAGGATAGCCAGGAGCTAGTACAAATTGCGAAGACTTTTACTGCCACCCCGAAATGTCGCTGGGACCAAGGGGGTCGAAACGACGGCGAGATTACCTATCGGTGTTATCCCATAGGTGTAAGCAGTTAATCGAGCCGTTTTATAGGACATCCGAAAGTGTCCGATCTAGGGTCCACGGCCCTCGACGGAAACCACTTCCTCTTTACCGTCGCCGCGATAATATCTCGGCCCAGCTCGCTCGGGAGGATCTAATACGCGGACGTACAGCACCAGGGTCCCTCTAATCTGATCCACGGAATGCCAGGAACGAACCGTTCGCGGTTATTACGCGCAACTACATCGCCGATGGAAAGCACCCCGGCAGGTAGACCGCGTGATACGTACACAAACGAGCATTATGGGTGCACCGCGGATGATAGTTCAAGAGATCGAAATCGTCCCCCTAGGGCGGCGTCGGCGTCGACTTCTCCGCCACCCTGGCCCCCAACTTCTCGTACGAGTGGCACGACTGCAATTACGCGCACCGTGTCGCTGTAAGCAGCGAGAAAGATTTCAGGATGTAAGTAAGGTCTGTGGAGGTGTAAGTTGGATGAGGTGTAGTGGACCGTGTAGAAAGGTGTAGAAAGGAAAGCCATGAAAGGTGTACAATGGGATAACTCGAATAAAGACTGTTTCCGAGTTTATTCTACTCATCGATGCGACCTTCCCCCCGTTGAATACGTTGTCCCTCTTCCTCCACCATTACCGCGATTAACAAAATTACAGGCTCGCTCGATGACAGCGAGATTATTATTGACGTTCATTCACAATGTTATCTCCATCGCTGATACATTGTCCGCAACGCGAAGCAGGGGGAAAAAAATGAAGCCGGAATGATGTGCCTCCGCCATGAGCGCGCGGGATCAAGATCAAGGAACATGTAATGCAGCATTCGCAACGTCGAATTACCCCGGCTGCGCGCCGTTGAGGAACCGAGGGGCCTTCGAAATGTTACGAGCCGGCGATTATTATCGCGCGTATTAACCTAACGAAGCAGTGCCTTAAAGGGAATATAAGGCAGGGGCGTTGAAGTGTACGTGGTGCACGTCAGGATTGTGCTTTGAAACGGGAGGTGGTTGTCGTAGGTCTTCCAGCCGAGCACGGGCATGTGCAAGGAGGGCATAAACCGAGACAATAGCCGCCTTAGGGCATTCGAGATGACCGCCATTAGGAGCGCGTCCCTCATCTCCCTCGTTCTGCTCCTCCTCGTTCGTGCCACCCTTACAGCGTACAAACGACTAGCTCGCCGACGACGGCGACGACCGAATTTCACGCCCGTCCACCGAGGCACGTAAACACTTTCCGCCGCCGAGGAAAAACGCCCCGTGATACGCTGCACCTGCGAACACCGTCGCGCCAGCTCGGCCAGTGCAAACTGAAGAGAGGGCTCTTAAGTCCACTTTGGATAATCCCTCTCAGCGAGCTGATATTGAATTTACTGTTCTGATCTTGTGCGCACAGCTTAAAGACGGAGCCTCGCGAGTAAAGGAACTGAGGAGGACGAATCGAGCATCTCCAGTTGCAAGGTAGCTACCAAAAATTTTTGCGAGCCTCACCCAGTCGCTGGTCCCATTAATAGTATCGAAGGACAAAGATAACAGTGCTCCCATTAGGCTCCCGTGGCAAGGTGAAACGAATAGGAGCCGGGGAAACGTGGAAGTTGCGAGTATCAGCGGAAACATCGAAATTCGAAACGAGGGACCGGAGAGTTTCCGCGGCAAACTTTGCGCAAACCGAGCTGGGGAACATTATTCTCGGCAGCGATAATCGTCGCAAACTGCGACGTCTAGAGCGGATCGGAGGCGCGGGGGCCGCTTCCGAGGTATTCGAGGCGCGAACGATAAAGGGAGGAGTTCCGAAGCGGTGCCGCAGGGCGAGGGAGGTTTCCGCGCGAGGATATATGGGGGGAAAGAAGGAGCAAGGCCAGGGGGAGAAGATACGGGGAAGAAAGAGGGCTTGGGGTACGTACGCGAGGGGCCCCTGCGAGTGAGTAATAAGCACCTGCCCGCCTTGGAACCAGAGACTTGATTCATTTCGCGGTAAGTACAGAGCGCGCCGAAGCGGACCGAAGCTGGGCCCGCGCCGCGCCGCGCCGTGCAACGACGCCTCGGGCCCCGGGCCCGAAGTTCTTTTGCCTCCCTCGGAATATACCTGCCGCTATCTCATTCTCACTCCGGCAAACACACATTTTCGCCGCCTTTTTGCTCCAACCACCGCGGCCAGCAATTTCACTGTTGCGCCTCGGAGTCTCGCCCCGCTCCCATCGCCGAGGCTAACGTCCTCCGTCATCCTTCAAACAGCATCTCCCCAGCGTTTTCTCCATTGTAACTCAGCGCGACTAGCTGCTTCGCCCGAATATCGGGATCCTGCGGTTCGTTTCGTTCTAGCGGCTCGCTCTGACAGACAGCCTCCAGGAGCGGGACGTTATTAGAGTTTAATCCAGCTTCGCCGGTTTCTTCTCCGCGCGCCTAGCTCTCGGGCCCGCGTACCGACAGCAAATTGACGGGAGTACGCAGGCTACGTGATCATCGAACTGTCGCGGATTAGCGGTCACGTAGAACAATTCCGATGTTATCCCGACGCTCGCTGAAGGAAAGAAGACCGCCGGGAGGAGGTACAAGAGAGCGGAGAGACGGTAACGCGATTACGTCAGGTATATAGAGAGAGAGAGAGAGAGAGAGGTGGAGGAGGTGGTTGTTGGCGAAACTCGTACGTGGAGGCGTAGCAGGCGCAAAGTGGTCGAAAACAAGGTTATCATTTTCTCAGGGAAGAGACGTCAGCTGGACCAGGGGGGATAGGTGGTTTTAGACACTCGGGAAAGTTGACGGGAGAAACGTTTGACGGACGAATATCCAAAGTTTTGACGGGGACGTCGGCCCGATACTCATGAATTACGAATGAATCTCTCCTGCCGTCGCTGTTTCTACCTCATTCCTCTCTCTCTCTCTCTGTTTTTTTTCCACGGGCCCCCCCTGCACGCCTTGTTTGCTCTCCTTCGAGAAGCCGAGCGCGAACTCCGACTATCGGGGAAAGTTATTTGCTCTGTCCATATGAGGCGCGAAGGCTGAAATGAAACTGCACGGAGCCCGCCATCATAAACAAGTCAGAAGTCTAGACGAACGTTCCGGACCCGAGCCGGGACCGATAAATGATTCACGCGCGAAAAAGATGCGACTGACGTGGGCCATTCGAATTTAAATGGGACTGAATTTTTTAAGGGATTCTGTCGATCGAGCTGCCTGGAACTTACCTGACGATTTTGATACGCTTTTCGTGGCTCTCTCGCTGTTATAATGGTCCCTCGTTTACTGTTATCGGAGGGAACATCGAAAGGGTCCTTTCTTATTTAGAAAATGCCAACTTAACAAGTTGTGGATCACTTAATAGTCATATTATTTGAAATTTATATATCCCACGGAGCATGTGGTAGTGAAAGACACAAGGTGATAACGACAAAGAGCCGGCGTGCACGTTGCGCGGTTACTTTCGCAAAAATTCGGCGGAAGCGCGCGATAAACGTTCCGACCTGCCGTTTCGATCGTTCCACGGGAAACCGTGAAATATCCTCAGGTTTCGGCGGGCGAGTAGAACGCGGCTAAAGCCAAGTAGGAATTACATTCGCGGCGGCCGTTCGCGGAACGTTTAGTGCCGTTGGAACGACGGCTTAGAAACGATCGTGAATTTTTGAAAATATGCCAACAATAAAGTTCGCCCGGATAGCGAGCGAAGGGGAATTCTCCCTTTGCGAATCTGGTTCCGCGAAGCATTATCCAGCTTAGCCTGGCGTTACACCGCGCCAGGGAAAGGAGGAAATACGACGAGGGAAATTCTGCTAGCTTGTCGCGCGAGACTTTATAATTCCACGAAATCGAATAGAAAAAATTCCAGACGCAACGCGCCGTCTGCTCGGGATTCGTATAAACTGTCCAATGGGATCCTCGCACACAGGAAATATAGGAGCCTGCGAATGTTGGACCCTTCAATGGGAAGCATGCGGCATCAAACTCTGTGACCGGAAGAAATATAACGAGGTAGGTAAGTACTTCAATAACACTCCTGTAATATCTAAAACGCTAGAATATAATCAACAAAACGTCGTTTTTCTATTTGTTACAGGGCTGCACCCAGAGTTGGGCATTATTCGAATGAAAATTTATTTGTAAACAGTTTCAAATAAAATGAAATGATTCGAGAATAACGAATTAATGTTTATTCGAATGATCTCGAAAAAGAATTGCAAATAAAATGAAGTTATTGGAAAATAACGAATAAATTTTTATCCGAATAATACGTAACTCTGATTGCACAAGTCCAACACCCCTTTTCGCGTTGAGATACCAAAAACTGTGCAAAACATCTGCCTAAACTGTTGACTTGTCACCACTCTATTAAGAGGGTCTTCTAGTGTAACGAGTCAAAAAAATTGATTTTTTTTTACAAGTAGGGTAAACGCACTAGTAAATGAACACTTAAGGCTAATGAATGAACACTTTTATAAAATTATGTTTGCAGCGCGATTGATTCCACGTGTTGCAAAAATTGTTTGGATATGAAGCAAGAAATTAGAAGAGGTCTCTAATTAATTAGTTGCTTATTTTAATAACTTATTTTAGTCGTTTTAGTAAAAAACGTCCATTCACTGGTACGTGTTCAGTTACTGGTACATCCACCCTATATGTTATGGAAAATATGTGTGCAAAGGATTTTGTCCAATTCATAATACTCATAAAGTTATAGGCTTTGTAGGATAGGTATCGGTTTACTGTGTAAACTGTATACAAATCGTTTTTCTTGCAACCATGTTTTTCGAACTGGTGTCCACGATATCTCAAGACTGACTTGGCCAATTAAGGTAAACTTGTGCATACATCCTCAGCACATGTGTGGCTATCGCCCCTACCACAATTGTGTGAAAATATTTAATTTTTTTCATTCTGACAGCCCCAAAAAGTCGAAAAAATGTGTGAAAATCGAAAATCAATTTTCAAAGTGCCGTCGTTTTTTAAATTTTCAATATTTTTCTTTCATTCTGGAATCGGCTATAGCCAAGGACATACAAATAAGGAATCCCTTTGAATTTTTTGATTCAGATGATCAGAAACCGTTCAATAGTGGACACCGTATGAACACCGCTTTTTTTCAAAAGCAACTACAAAGTCCACTTGAGTTAATTTTAACCTTTTCGTGCTCAAAAAAATAATTGAAAATGTAATCAAAATATAGATAAGTGTGTACAAATAAACCGGGTAGCGATAACTTTTATAAGCTCCTCATAAAAAATTCCGAACAAACGCAAAAAAATTCTTCGTTACGCTAGAAAGCCCCCTTAACACCAGAATCCTTCCCTCCTTTCACCGCCTCCCCAAATTCTCTCCTCCCCGTGACGCCTTTTCCAAACGACAAACGTTCTTTAAAACCCTGAACGGCAATTAATAACCGATTACACGGCGCATCGCGCGCACCTGCAGGCCCCGGCCCTGGAGATCACGCAGCGTAGGAAAATCGTGGAAATAAAAAAGCGTTTACGCGGCAGTCGCCCCGCGCCATCGGTCCCACCACCCTCCGCGTGTCCATCCACCCCATGCTCGCATCAAAAGTGGCAGGACACGGGAAAGCATGGAGCGTCGTTCACAGACGGATAAAACAAGTGTCAGTGCCGTGCCCGCGAGTGGGTGGATTATCCCCCATAAAAATCCCGGTGTCGGGAACCATGGGACGACGGGGTGGTGCGTAGCTGGTGCGGAGGGGGGGAGGGGGGGGGAGGACGCCGGTGGAAGAGGGAGCGAGAATTACGCCGATGCGCCGGAAACGACAGAAAATATAAACCAGGTGAATTTCACAGGGAATACAGCAGGTTTTCGGTATAGGGCGCAAATACGAGGTGGCTGGCAGCGTTTCTGTCTCCATCCACGCCGATCCCCTTTCCTATCGGCCCTCCTCGTCGTCGTTTTTACTGTTTGCGCGGTGTGAGGGACCGCGGCGTTAAATGTTCCATACCCAGCGAATATTTCGCGGCGCTTGCACGCCACGGAGCCGCGGCTGCCCCCTTTATTCCCTCGGATAAACGCATAAACTTCCGATTAGGCGGGAACGGGGGCGCTCGGGTGCCGGCTAGGATGCCGTCTGCAGCCGCGCGAAAGTGACCGTTAAAAACAACAGCCCCGACCCACTATGTTTCTTCTATGTAGCCGGCGCTCTGCTGCGCGGAGGCCTCTTAATCGCGCGCTGCGAACGCAGCGGAACACCGCTGGTGCTTTACGTTTCGAATCGCATCCTTCCACCACCTGCGAGGCTGCTCTTCGGGGAGCCTTCAATCTCCCTTGTAATCGTCGGGGATTGTAGTTCAACGGTTCAGGAACGAACAAATTAATTCGTCATTTCGATTTAGACGCGATATTTTTTAAAAAAATTCTTTCCAAAGTGGAATTGAGCAAGGCGAATAAACGCAGCTGCAGTCAATCTTCGCTTGGAAACGGAGAGCTATGGGTCACAAATGACCCGAGCACGCCCCCCCCCCCCCCCGTTCGGTGTCCGCCGTTTTAAGTTCAAGTCGCTGGTCGGTGGGATACAGGTGAATGAGGTGACATATATACTACGTACGACCCTAAGCGAGGCTCGCGTGTTTGTTTTCCCACGTTCTTTTTTTCCACGTCCTTGCCCCGGCCCTCGAAACCTGTTCACGTGTGCACCTGAGCGATCTGACCCACTTCCCTATATCTGTGCAGGCTGCGCGAGCAGGCCAGTGGACGAGAAATAGCGAAGTCAGCAAAACGGCCGGGCGTTAAAGTAAACACAGCCTCGGGCGCCGAGACAAGGACGTTGAAAAAAACGTGGGAAAACAAGGAGCCCGAGCCTGAGCCTCGCTTAGGGTCGTAACGGAGTAACGCCGCGTTCATTCAGCTCCCATTCATGGCATCGTAGGATGCACGGGATCCTCGGATGGGGACACAGGCCTACCTGTTCTCTACTTTCTGCTTCGATCTTTCTACAGTTTCATAGCGCTGTGCCTCTGCTAATCAAATTCATTTGCTTCGGATCAGGTCTCGATTCGAATTAAGGCGGGACCACCAATTTGGCAGTCGAAAATGTTTCGGTGTGAGTAACTGACACGGACAAGTGGGAACTGTTTCATTCCAGAACAGGAAAATGATATTTTTTACCATTTACGCTGAGGGCAACGAACTATCGCGGAAGTGATCTGTCTGCCTCGTTTCAACATTAAGGAGGTGGTGCACTGTTTCAGCTGAAAGAAATCGATTTCTTTACCGATTCTGAAAGTCTTATTCTTTATGAACATTTTAAACAAAATTTCATGAAGAAATTCGAATAATTGTAGGTTATAGTAGCGAATGTAATTGAGTGCAGCGTCGAGTAACGACCTCGCAGAGTGGTATTGACATAGGGGACTTAACTTTGAAGCCGTTTTTCTCGAAACGCCATTTTCAGACACCGTGTTCATCGTAACTCTTGAACCGATGAATATTTTCACTTGAAATTAATTAATTCCTCTACAGAGTGGAATTTCCGCATCGACATTGAATGTTTGTAAAACATTTTACGACTGAATAAAGGCAATTTTTCCGTACAAATGTGTGAAAAAATTGATTTGTGTGTAACTTCCACAATTTTTGTTCAATTTCATCAGCAAAGGTCTACTCTGTAGATTTCGGTATATAAAGTACTCACCCAAAAGCATTTTGCTTTCAGATGATTGGCTCACCTGAATCGGTGTACACCACCTGCATCAGGCGCGCCGTACAGGGCTATCTTCAACGATTAATAACTTCGACAATTTCATACATTCCGACGATTTACTTTCTGTAATTACTCGCAATCGTGCCCGCAATAGATTGTGAAAAGCACATATGGTAGATATACCGTTTTTGGCCAGGTGCATAATTATCGCGTTTTTTAGCTCGAAATTGCTTGCAGACACATAATTATGTGTAGAATTTCACACCGTAAATATTTTGTTTAGTATACCACCAGAAATATAAGGTTACATTTATTGTTTACGCGAAAAGTGGCAAGTGGCCACAAACGGTGAAAAAGGGATTTCTTAAATTTTGTAATTTTTTTAATTCTTTAACGATTCCTCTAGTTAATGGTAACTTGGATATTAATAGTAAAGATAGTGTAAAATTTAGTAACGCTTTTAGTTTCCTGATTTGAAGTACAATTTTAAAGAAAATTACGATGAAAGTCACTGAAATCCTTAAAGTGGCCACAAATGGTGCATCTACCCTAACGATTGTTTGGTATCAAAGTAATATAGTTTCAAAGAAACTAACGATTTGACATATCCAATAGTCCACTACCCCTTAAGACAAAACAGCCAAAGAATAAACACACGGTCACCGGCGACCCAAAACGAACTCGCACTCCGTCCAACGTACGGGCGATTCTTCAAACATGAAATAGAGACTCGTAAATCCGCGTGAAACAATTGGTTAAATTACAGCGGTGACCGGGCGCAAAGCCGGCTGACAATGCTGCGGCGAAAAAGGAAGCAACGTGCGAGTTCTGCTTACGTTAGTCTCGGGTCCGTTATAAATTTGCGCGTAATAGAAGGCGAGAAGGGAATGAGCCTGTAAACCGAAACGGCCATCGGAACAAAAGCGCCGCGCGTCCGTGCTCCGCCCTCGACTCGATGAGAATCGAGAGGCGATTTCGACCCCTGTCGGGCGCGAGCCGCGAAGGCACGGCTAGTGCAAACACGGAAGAAAGGGGGCGAGAGGTCGGAATAGTGGAAAGAGATTTATATGGACTTCTATGGGATTGTCACCGTTCCGTCCGCCGTGAATTAAACATTCCCATCGGCTTCCAGCAGGCCGGGCGCGGCCGATATTTTTCAAATTCGGCAGTCCCGCCCTCAAATATTTGACTGTGTACCTTCCATTGCCAAGATTCCTGTTGACACGGCCGCCGGCCGATCGCGCGGTGTCAGTTTTGTCTTTCGCGAAATTATTCACGACGCCATCCTCTCCATTCGGCGTCGTCGAGATCGATGTATCGATCCCGGGGCTGGGGACGGGCACAATCGCCACTTCCACCGCGCCCCGGGGGCCATTCCGAAAAATAAACGAGCCCGGTCTATGGATGTATTATTTGATGTTCGGTATCAATGAAACGTTCCGATAGAAATGGCAGCGCGCGCATAGCTACGGGAACGGCACGGAACTCTTTCGCCGCTCTGTCTCTTTCCTTCGAGCAGAACAAATTGCGCGGAACAGACGCTTAACAATTTCAGCGATCTACGAATTTCACTCGGATTAGTTTCCACCGCGGAATAACGCGGATGGAGGCTTCTGTCTAGCAAAAGGATTCTCAATCAGACATGCTTTTCCCGTTTCCTTCCGATAATATCGAGGCTACTTCGCCAGCAATTGTGCCGCCGATTATTTCACGGTTTACGTAGCGCATGTGGCCCACTATGGTGCGTGAAGGCCGATATTAATAGCGAAGCTGCTCGGCCAAATGATTCCGTGGAATCGGCACAAACGGATGAATACCTGGTCGGCGAGCACGTAGAAGTCGAAAATATATGTACACGTGTAGATAGAAACGTACAAGTATATAGATATATAAATATGGATAGGAGGGTGCGCGAGGGTAGCCTAGTGAGGCTGATCGAGCGGGAGATTCAAAGGGGGAGGGGATCACAGCGTGGGGAATTGATTTTAGCGCCGGGCTTTGTGAAATGAAACCTGGCCGAGCCAGCCCCATTAACAACGATAAAAATAATCCAATCCGACGTTTGTTTGATCTATCAACGCCTATATTTCGCCCGCGCTCTATGCGGCTGATTACGGTCCTTCTCGATTTCAATGACGCTTTCACCGATTTCTAATCGATTTCTAGCAGTCGCCGCCCCCCTACCGGACGATTCCACTTGGTTTTCACTGGAGCCTTGTATGAAAAGAATTACTTTGAACTGTTTCATTTCGTAGGTACGCAGTTAAACTTACTCCATCCTAGATATCAGCCTCGCCATTTACTTCGTTTGTCTTTATATATTATTTCTTTGTATGTGTCAAGTAATAAAGACGAATAATAATAATAATTATAATAATAATAATAATATCTCATAGATATTCAGAACAATCGTCTGAGCGTCATCCAGCATCCAAGTTAACGATCCAACATCCAACAAGAAGAAAACTCGCAGCTAGCTGGAATCGTAATTTCGTAATTAATTTACCCTTGCTGAAAGTTACATCGTCGGGTCCGTTTACATGTCGGCAGATTTTAAGCGCAGACAGGTTACGTACATCGAAACGACCTCGTTACGATACCTCGGCGAGTAAAGGGGAGGTTGCAGTGGCGATAGAACGGGGCGAAGGTATGTAAAGGGCGAGGGAAGCACACTCGAGAAAGTCTGGACCGGCAATTATCGTAATTACACAATTATTATAATTGGCCGGTCCCTTAATTTACGCGTATGCTAATAGGGGCGCGTGGCCCGCGAGCCCACCCACCAGCCGGCAGCCTATGAATTATTAATTGAAACTATAAGTCCGGCCGACCAGCGATTTATTTATTAAAGACCAAACCCACGCCGCGGCTAAACTCGCCCCGGCGGCAAAGACAGATCGAGGAAACCGACCCCGGGGGCGAGCCTCCGGAGGAAAGTTGACCGCGCAATGATTGTAAATTCCATTTGAATCTTCCGGATGGCCCGATCGACGGGCAATTTGCGATTCTCGAGCCGATGTTATCGTAAATCCGCCGCCCGCACCGTGAGAACGGAGCAACAGCTTTCACTGGTAATTCGATGCGAGAGCTTATCCCGCGTGCGATTTATTAGAGGAGCCGGATTGTTCCTGGCTTCGATCTTGTAACCGGTTTGTTCGATCCGCGAACACCCGTGCGTCCCGTAAATTTCGTTGCCTCTCGCGCGCCTTCGATTTAGAGTAAAAACCGCGCGACTGGTTCGACGAAGCGAAACTACACTATCCCCGACGCGATCGCAGTCTCCGGCTTACTCCTGGGGGGGCACGAAAAGGTGGAAGACTGGGGATTGCCGATCGCCAGGCGAGATCCTCTCTATTCCGCGGGCGGAGGGAACGCGCAGAAAGAAGCTGGCTAATCGTGGCGAAAGTAACGTGTAAACAGGGCGAACGGTAATAGTGTGACGGGCGGGCGATATCCCGCAGCGTGCCGCGGTCACGTGGTCTTAGTTTCGTGAATAATGGCCCAATTAGGAAATAATAATACGTCTCTTCCCGCGCCGCGGCTCTGAGTTAGAGTTGCGAGTCTCGAGTGGTGTGCGGCCTCTCATTATGATGCCTCACAAAGGAGCCTCGGAAACGTAGAAAGACCAAGGGTGCAGCGGCGACTGAGGGGTGGGGGGGGGGAGGGGGGACGCCGCTCGCCGACCAAGAATAATTAGCAATTCTTAATTACCAGTCAATTACAATCCTCGGCCCGCGAGGGCTTCTTGCCAGCGAGTTTACGTGGCGTGGCTCGCTACAATCGAGCTTTTCTGACTCGAGTAATCGCTAATTAATTAATTAACGAATAGACGATCACGAAGTTCTCGGCGAAGTTTAGGGCCAAGGGAACTCGCGGACGATATTGTTGGAATTCTTCTGGAGGAATGGGGGAATAATGACGGTCGTCTATGCTCGTTCATCGAGCGTGGATTTTATTGTTTGAAGATGGGACGCGACGGGAACCGGTGAACGGTCAGCTTCTTTCGCGATCGTAAACGCGGGAAAAATTGTCTGCGCAGTTTCACGGCGATCGGGCGAGATAACGCGGGCTAATTCGTCGAGAGGAAGGAGGGTGCGCGAGGGAACGAGGTGGAAGGTAGCGAAAGGAACGCGCGCGGATGGCAAACCGGCGAGGAGCTCGCACGAGGAGATGAGCAAGACGGATGGACGAGTCCAATGGGTCGCGACGGATGGATGTGCACTGTGCAGTTCCTAAAATTTCCGGGCGTTCGTTTTACATTGCATCCCGTTTTACATTGCGGAGGAAATTGGGTTAACGATATCGATTAATAAAAAGATATGGAGGGTCCAGAGGGGGGGCGCGTGACGCGAGTGGGTGGTCAGAAATACGGGGAAGATGGAGGGTGGAAATGCGTGGGATATTTAAAGTTTGAAACAGAAAAGAGATGCGCACGGACGGAGGGAAACGCGGGCGGGGGGGACGGGGGAGGAAAATAACGGGAGAAATTTCGAAACGCGACGTTCGAGTCTGGCTGCCGTAGGAACGAAGGTACGAACGTACGAACGTACGAACGAACGAGCTATTCGTTCCATGGAAACCTAATTTGAGCGTGCGCCTTACCTCCACATGCAGCCGCGTACCTACACCTCTATACATCTGGATACCCTCCGTCATTGCCGCAGCCTTAATTAAACGGCGTTCCACGGATAATTAGCAATGAGTTTCGCTACTTTTGCCGCGTGCGGCCCCGAGATCCACTTCATAGACAATCGGGGTCGTGAGAACACCGAGGCAGTCATTCAAATACGAACGCCCGCGCTTATGACTCGAGCCGCTAATTATATTTGCAATTAACCCCGGAGCGTGCGCCTCGGCGGGAGAGAGAGGGACAGAGGGGCAGAGGGATAGGGGAGGGGGGGTGGCGGGAGAGAGGAGTGAAGGAGCGAAGGAGAGAAAGACGAGGAGAAGGAGATCCGGCGGGCAAGAGGGAGCAAGAGGGGGTAAGAGGGAGAGAAAGAGAGAGAGAGAGAAAGAGACCCACCCTCCCAGCTTAATGTCTCGCGCACGAATTCCAGTTTACGATTGCAAATGAGAGCCGACCCCCATTGTGTCTCGAATTAAGCAAGTATGGCGGGCAAGTAAGTAAGTAATTAGTCCCCCAAGCGTGCGTACGTTTATGCACGCGCGTCTCGGAGTTAATTAGCCGGATTGTATTCCGGGGCAGCGTTATGAATTGCGATTGAATTATGGACATTGATTGCGAATGCTTACCGCTGTAACAGCGGCTTACAAGCCGTACGACCGTTCCCTTCTAACTTCCTGCAATCTGGTTTACTGCGAAATCACGAGTCCCTAGCCAGTACAGCCGGATAAGCGGGGCCTGACAAAGGGTCGAGTAACTTTATCACCTTGCCGTCTACCATCAGAGCGTGATTACACGGCGGAGCCGGAAAGGAGCGGCGAGGATAGCACATTCCTTCAATTAACACGCCACTCACCGATCAACCGATAATATCCAGCTAATGTGACGAATTTGTGCGCTACCATCGCGGTCGCCGCCGCCGTCGCTGGAAGTTAAGTTAAGTAACCAGCTCGCCTCGCAGCAAAGTCAACACGGCGAACGTAGGTATTTTCGCGAGACAACGGAGGGAAATATTCCCGTAAGCGCGTACCTCCATTGGCTGCGGTTATAATAAAGGCCGCGGCAATGTTGGCGGACGGTGGAAAGCGGAGGTGAATTACAAGAATTTTATAACAAACGGATGTTCCAAAGTGATTCGTGCGTTCGTAATTTTAACGTGAGTGCGAACGCCCCCCACCCGGACCCGGCCGGCCAGGAAAATTGTGTTTAAAAAGACACACTCCGCGCAAGCAGAACGCCATAAGGGTAGGCAAACATTTGCAGTACGTAACCGCCTACGCGAGGATACCTGGTGTCCCATTAGCATCCATCCGAGGGAGGATGTATTTAGCCGAGGGAACGTCGGACGCCCGAACTTTCGAATTGCATCGCAGATCAAAGGCACGCCTTGTATATGCGCTCGCTGCGCTCCGTAAGTATAATATTGGACGGAAGAAAATATTTTAATTATCCCAGCGGCTTAGAGGGCTTTCCAAGTAATCGCGGGGGTACGGCGAGTGCCCGCAGCGATCTCGGTTATTACAGGCCATCGATATATGAGAAGAATGATATAAGATCCCTTTGACTCACCGCCACGCGCAAATCTCGCGCCCCGCAATTACCATTTCATTCCCTGCCAGCTGAAAACCGCGTTACGCTCAAACATTACGCGGATCTGCGGTTGAACAGCATCATTCCACCCGAGCACGATCCTCTGTATGCCAAAAGAATTTCTTTTACAATACCGAATGCTCTCCGCGCGGAGCCGCCGCTTCTCTAATTTCACCGCGATTTCCACCGCCCACCCTGTAAGTACATATATGAAGTTATCGAAGTCTAGGAAGCTCCGGGCAAGAACGAACGTATCGTTAATGCGCAACCGCGGGGGAACTTGACCAACTGCCTGTGTAATTACACGTGACGCCTGTGAATCAAGCCTAACGATTCTCAAAATTGCTGTGGAGTTGGCGATTAACGAGTGGCCACGTGGCCTCCATCTTGCGCTCGGGCGTAAAGTGCCGATGGTGCAGGTGCAGCGAAACTTTTGATCGATAGCGTATGCAGATATATCACCATTCGTCGCAGGCGTTCGGCCGTTGTGAAATGAACAAAGGTAGGTAAATTCTGGCCGACTAATGTGTCTACCTCCACCTTTCACTCTCCCTCTTCTTTCCCCGCCCTGTGTACGTGTACACACGCGCGCTCGTGTGCACACTCTTTCACTCCCTCGTTCTTCTTGTCGATTACCCTCGTCCTCCTTTCTCCCTCCCCCCTCTCTCATCTGCATCTCCCATCCTCCCGGCAACCCTCTTCATTTCTCCGCCACGGCCACTTAGAGGCACTTAACCTGTTTGCTGAAAATATTAAGCGCCGACAAATATCGTAAAATAGAACAAATTCGTGTCGAGTGCTTTCGCGTGTGACTGGCTGGCGCGAGTCTCTTTGTGGAAAGAGATTTTTTTTTCTCTTCTTTCTTTTAAGCGACACGGGTACCTTCCACCCTTTTAAACTTTCGACCTAGCCCAACCGGCCGACGCGATTATATAGAGACGCAGACGCCGCGGACGGCTATGATATACGCATTAAACCGTTTTAAAGGGGACAGCGCGGCGAATTAATTTACAGACGGAAACCGTTCCGAGAATCTGGTTAAGTGGCCGACCAGTTCCGAAGCTGAAACTGCGCTCCGAAATCCGAATGTTCGACGGTTCCTCTCCAGCGGAATAAACAACCCTACTGGCGGACCAACCGTGGAATATTCCAATACAATGTTCTATTTCTGAAACCTCTAGAATATTCCGAAACTCAATTGCAACCACCTAAGCGTTCTCAACTTCCTTCGCTTTAAGGGAGGAGGCCTACCTAGAGCGGTCGAACGATGCGCTTCTTTGGGACTTTTTTCTAGAAAAACCGTTACACTTTTATTAATAACTATTCGTCTATTGTTAAGAGTACATTTAAAGAGCAGTTCAGTATTTTTTGCGTTAAAGAATATTAAAAGATTTGAGAGTTATAAGCAGAATCATCCGAAATGAAAAATTCAAAAGGCTTTAGATAGAGTATGAAATTATTTAGGCGCTATCGGAGGGATTTCCTTTTTTCTTCTAAATTTTTTGTTTACAGACCAAGAATGGAACGACTTTTTTTATTGAAAATCGATGGTTCAACTTTGCAGCGCCGCCATATTGTCTCATAATAATTTGTCCAAAATCTGACCCGATAGCGCCTAAATAATTTCATACTCTATCTAAAGCCTTTCGAATTTTTCATTTCGGATTGTCTGCTACGAGCTACGATGGCCACCGGAAAAAAAAAGGACATCCCGGTCATCGCTTATAACTCTCAAATCTTTTAATATTCTTTAACGCAAAAAATACTGAACTGTCCTTTAGATGTACTCTTAACAATAGACGAATAGTCATTAATAAAAGTGTAACGGTATTTCTAGTAAAAAATCCCAAAGATGCGCATTGTATCGAGCGCTCTAGGTAGGCCTCCCCCCTTAAACGATCACATCGCTCGAATTTTTCGACAATTCCGAGCACGTGAACTTCGCCAACTGTCCTGTAAACGGCAACGTAACAGGGAAATTGCAGAGTTCCTTGCCGCGCAACAGCTCCGACAATACCGTGACGACAATAAGGGTGTAAGCCGCTTATCCTGCTATTGACATATAATATTCCTGCTCCCCGCCCCCAAGAACATAGAACCACATCCATTTGTGGCGAGATCCCGGCTGAGTTGGCTGCGTGCACCGGGTCTCTCATCCATCCCGCGTACCTGAAACGTATTCGTGCTCCCTTCCCCCTCGCAGATAACGTACGCGCCCGAGACCCGCCACGGCAAACATATTTTTATTATTCAAAAGCAAACAGGACTAGAACTCGGGGGAGGGAGGAGCGATGGGACCGAAAAGAGCGCGCGGGAAAGTGTTTGCCCGAGGTTAGAACAGTCGCGGGGAAAGTGTAGAAAATACGGTGCGGAGCCGGCCGGAAAGAACGATCTAACGAGAGGAGCAACTTCGCGGCCGTTCTCTTCCACGAAGGGCACGGAATCCAATGTATCCGGACTCTTAGCGATTCGGTCCTAACAGATTTTCCTTTTAACGACCTCGACACGCTGCCCTTTCGACTATTAAATCTCTTTGTCCGCGCTGCCAACCGGCTATTTACGATCGATGCGAGCGCGAAATACGTTCCGCGGGGGGCTCTTGAAACGCGCCGGGACGTTCGTAAATTCGCCTGGCAGCCGCGATCAAGATCCCCGTGATTTAAGCGGACTGCATGTTAGATTTGTGGCGGGCGAAATGCGACAAATATTGCTGCCATCGACGCGAGCCGTACAAAGGGGTTGGAGCACGGCGGTCGGGGTAGGAATTAATCGCCGGCATAAAGTAAGAATTTGACATTTATTACGGGAAGAACGCGTTTTATTTCGTGGCCGGTTTCACCTTTTCCGCCGACATTAGTCATGCATGAAGTCGGCTCGACCGTCGGACATTGGGGGACCAAGGGACACTCAATTATATGGCTGCTCCAGCAGCGCGGAGGAGTGACTGCGCGTATATCCTCACTGTCGATAACGCTGAATGTATTCATCGACTTATGCTGGAGAAGAAACTGTTTTACGGAGGAACCTGAGAGATTTTCATTCTCGTGATGCTTGCAGGTGAAACAGAAAACAACAGAGTTTCACCGTGTACTTACAGCAGGCACAAAGCTCTTTCCATTATTTCCGGTAAAATGAAAATCTCCGTCGGCCCCCGGCTGCCTGGCGCGGGTAATAAATCTACCTTAGCGATGTTTAATAATACCCCATTAACGAAGCTTCAATCTGCCGCAAGTTTCCTCACTTTGTTGTTTAACACTATCCGTGGCGGCCCTCACTGCTTAATTAGCGAAAACTGTATCGGCTGTATCGCGTTTCCGGCTGTAAGTGGTAGCCCGCGCATTAATTAACGACCGGCGTAACTATTTCGATAAATACGCCCTCTCCCCGGGCGGAAATAAATTTCAGGCTTCATTAAGGCGGCGATTTAATTAAAAACAAATTTGCCCGAGCAGTTTGCGCTGGGGTGAGGGGGAGATGCTGGGTTCTGTTTGAAGAAACTCGAGCGATCTTCAAGTATCTTTGGTCGATCGGCTTGTCGATGGGCCTTGGTGAAATTCTGACCTTCTTTCCTGTCTGAGTGGCACGTCATACATTATTGTAATCAATATTGCGAAAACGAAGTTTGCTACAGGCAAGTCCCCTGCGGCTCTCAAGCAAAGGAGAAGGTGGTAAGTTCCGAAGAAGTTGATTAAACGAAATCTGTTGCAACTAAATTTAAATGCAGAAAGTCAACTAAATAGTTCTAATAATTTCTAAAAAAAATTGATTATGCTGTTCAGTTGATATTAGTGAATAATACTATATTAAGTATCACACAAAGCGCAACTTCTACTAAACAAACTTCATCCCAGTGGCTAGCGTACAACACCGCCCATAAATAAATATTCATTACCTACTCACATACGCACACATCGAGCTATCATGCAACAAGCTTGTAACCGCCATGCTGTCTACACCTATCCTCCCAGCTGGATCATGGACAGGGTCGCGGAAAAGCTGCGTAAGGTCGGTCCAGCTGGCCAGTTGGCGCGACAACTGAACAACCGGGCTCGCAAAACGATTTCGCAGCGGCGCAAGGTGTTCCCGATCGGCAGACGCATGTGCGTTCGCTGCAGAGAGGACGGTATCAGCCAAACATGAGGGAAGACAGTTCGCGTGGCCCAGGCGATATTTCCCCGGTGGGAATCGACAGGTGTCCCCCGGGGGGGTGGGTAGCCCCTCTAAGTACTGCTTACCGGGGAATTATGTCTGTCACGTCTGTCCGTTTGCCCGATTCATTTCACGTCGTCCGTCCTCCTTCACCTTCCACCACCCCCGCCGCGTTTCGATTGAAGTTGGCTTATGGCAGCCGAGCGTGTCAGAAACGCAAATGCCGCCTCAATGCTCCCGTCTACGCTCCGCAACTCTACACCTTCGCCGTCTCGCGAACGAGAGCTTTCCCGCCCGCGACAGACCTATTCCCAAGTTTTTCAATCGGGCCGGCGATAGGGATCCCATTCATCGGGACAACGCGGCGCTGTAACGGGCGGTGGGGCGATGTCTCGCGACTGGGGCGCTTTCCGCGCCCCTTTGAGAGATGAACGAAGCGAACGTGATCGCGTTTGCGAAAGCACCAGGCGAGGATCTAATGAAACGGAACGCCGACGACGGCAGAGACACACGAATTCCATCTTCGACTCCCAACGCCGAATGGAACGCCAACACTTTTAAACCGCGTTGGCGCGTTTTCGCGTCGCCCGAGATATTTGAAGCGAAGGGTACATCTTTCGAAACCCTTGAAAACTCGTGCAATTTCAGCTACCTAATGGTTCCACCAGGAATGATCGTGTTATGGAGAACGAAATGATCCACCAGCTCCCCTCGATTGCAAATTATTAAAATTCACGTTTTACAGCCACGATTCTAATCGATTTAAACGACCGAACGCACATGGACGGTTCACGGTCCGATCGGCGCTGACGGGATACCGATTACGGGGCACATAATAAAATAAAATGCCCCGAACGGGCGAAATACGGCGGAACAGGGTGCAGCGGGGCGGATGCAAAAACGATTCGAAAACGGTGGCGAAACCACGATACATACAAATCGATCGTCTTCCTTCCGGACGCTGGGGAGGTTTGGTTCATGACCCCTCGCGCCGGTAAAATCGGGCGGGCTCGCGCGCGGCGCCCGGCATATTTCCTGATTTCCAGTTCATTTGCCGTCACAAAGCGCGAACCAACCCCCGGGAAAATAGCAGCGCGTAGGCCGCATCCAAACGCGATCGTTGTCGCGATCGGCGCCCCCTGACCTTCCCCAAGTGCCGGTCGAAATGGCGAAATGCGTTTTTTATTGAATTTTAAGCACCCATGAAATATCCACCGATCGTGTTTCGCCGGTAGAGGGAAGAGCCCACGGTTCCGGCGCGAGGGATCGGCGAGCGCCAATCCGCGGAATGGGACGTGTGTAAAAACAACGGGTGCAGGGTGTCTTTGTGTAACAGTATCCGTGCGCCGAAGGCACGGGCGTAAAAGCGTGCAGCGTGTCACAAAGAATGCCTCTGTGCAATCTCTGTTTGATCAAATTGAGCGAAAAAAGCGTCGGGCGGCGTGCGGTGGGGGGGGGGGGGGGGGTGTGTTAATACTCGATCGAGACCCGGGCGACTTTGATTCTGCGCCGCCAGTGGAAAGTGTCGCGCGGTGCGATATTTTCGGCGGAAGCAGCAGCCGAGGTTCCAGGTATCGAACGGCAACGTTCATTAATCATAACGAAGAGGAACGAACGTGGATATTAATTTTTGCACGGATCGGTGCGGGACAGGCCGGGGACTTAATAACAATATCGGTGGAAACGTAACCGTGGCGAGCGCCGAATGCTATTTCTGTAACAGAGTCAAGCCAAAGTGGATAGGGGGCGATGGGAACAGAGGCGAATGGTTATTCATTTTTATGAAGCCCGGCTCGGCGAAAAATTCCCAATAAAACGCTGCCGCCGCGCGTCGCCCTCCGATGGCACAATAAACAAGTCGATATTACTGATCATTATTGTTTAGTCGAAATCAAACAGAGCGGACAGAGGCGATTTATTCCACTCTGTTTCGGCCTTCTGTCTCCCTTCCGCCATATTTTTTTTCCTACCGCGAAAGGGCAGAAATCAACGCGGCGCGATCAAAGGCTGCGGCCAGTTCCTCGCGTGCACGGCAATAATTGAAAACCTGATCACCGAAGGCAAAACCTCATGCGTGAAATTCTTTGTGTCCGCTCGTTTTTTTTTTTTGCGCGCGCGCTTCCGTTTTGTTCCGCGCGCGTCATAGGCAAATTTCGCCATTCAGAGATTTGCGAAGAGCGGGGACGTGCGCGATATTTTTCAAACCGAATCGCCTTTAATCTTCGCGTTCAATCGAAATATTTAGTTGCCCGGTAGTGGAGCTGTGTCAATGTCGACCCCTGTCGATTCATTAAGTGAATCAGTTTGATAACCGACAACCAGTCTTTCCACGATTCTGTGTTTCGTGTATAGTTAACGTGATACACCTCTCAATGCTAAAAACAATCCCTGGAAGGAGCAAGAACCCCCCCAGCGTCTTGTCTACAATGAATGCGAAGCGAGCCAACGGAGGGGTGCAAAGGAGCGAGGGATTACGAGGAGAAAGAAGAACGAGGCGATCTGATTCGTTTAATTTGCATCGAATCGGCCCGTTGCGTTAAAGCAGGCCAGATAAGAAAGGATTTGGCTAGGTCGCCATTAATTCTCATCTTCGGACCCTACCGATAGCAGCCCTCCCCGTTCCATCCTCGTTCTTTTCCGACGTGACGGCAGTTTAGTCGTCACTTAGTTAGTTACTCGCTTACTTACGTTCCTTAGACCACTTACTTTAATCGGGCGCTCGTTCTGCGCCGCTTCAACCCGATTTCCACTTGTTTTTACGCCTTATCCCTTAAGGCTAATTCATTAATTAATTCCGTTAGTCCCCGTGCCCGCCCGGTTCTTCGTGTTCCGCGTCCGCCGCCTCCTGGAAACTCCCGCGAACCTCTTCGTAGCACGGCTGGGTGCTCACTAATTAAAGTAATTACTAAATAAATTGCAATTACACTAATGGATCGGGCACGACGACGGATACAGTCATCGGGAACTGTCGTCGAACTTTTCCAGGGGGGGGGGGGGAGTGGGATGAGCAGGGAGGTAGGGGGTTATGTTGCCGATTTACGCGTCTTTCAACCCTGCGCGCCTGCCACGTCGATATTTGGATTCAAACACGATTGTTCAGCCTTATCGGGGCACGCTTTGCGAACGGTTTTGATCGAGTCTACGCGGCGATTCGGAAGTCGAGGGTTTCAGGTTTAAAATTGACCTTGGGGTAATAATGTGATCTCTGGGAATAGAAATTGAAATTAACAGCGAGGGACGTATTTGCTCAGCATACTTTCTACGAATCAGTGGATTACTCGATAGCTAGTAAAAGTGGTATAATTTAGAGTGTTGCGCTGTGTCAAGTTTAGCCTCTTTAATGTCTCGAGTAAATAGCGACACGTAACGACACGCGGGACGATTCCCCGGATTTGATTAAAGCCACAGAAGCGCGCAACTATAGACTGATTCTGGCCGCGCGCAGATTTATACTGTCTGGCTTTTAAACGAGCGTAGAAAACGAGGCGAAATACGGATTTCATTAGCGAAATAAAATCGGTGGACGTGATTGACTGAAAAGCTACTGGAAAAGACATCGGATATTTCATTACGACCCGGCCGGACTGACGTCAATTATGCAAATTATGGGCGTCCGCGAAAGATCGGAGAGGAAGGCTGGGTCTGTATTTGTCAGCTTTCCTTCCACTGAAATTTTTGTTGGCTAATCCCACACCTGGCTGTTTTCACGGCTGCCTCGCGAAAGGTGGAGTGATAGGGCTACTTAATAGGCGATTTAAGAATATTAAAAGTACAAGCCGACCGCTTTGCATTCGAATGTATAATGAAACGGGGATCGAGGAAGACCTAGAAGACGCGAGGAAGAAGCGTAACACGATTCACCCCCTGTTACCGATACCCGTGCGTAGCAGCCACCCCTTCGCTCGAGTTATTAAACGAGGACTCGCGGAGGGGCGAATCCCCATCGAACGGTCAGCGCCGACGACGTTTCGACGTTTCCAACTGCCCCGAAGGGAGGCACCATAAAAGTTTCACGTCTCTCGATGCCGACCAATTCGAAAGATCACCGCGCAACCCTCCATCCCCGCGCGACCCGACCCTGCTTAACCCCGCGTCACACATCGCCGCGCACGTTTAATCGAAGAAGAAACCTCGCCCATTCCGCCGTTAAAATCAACCGAGAAATGAATTTGCCCCTCCAGCCGTGGAAGAGGTTCGTCGCCCGCCCGGGGCCATGGTTCCAGCAAATTCGAAAGTGAGCCTCGAGCTAATTTCGTGGAAAATCGCCGGCCACTCGATCCCTCATCCGAGATGGACGGTTACCATGCACTCGTCGTTCTGGACGGATCAATCGGACTCCAGCGAGGTGGGCGAGAAGGGTAAACGGACCGAGTGACATAACGCTTGTCAAAGTCCACCACCCTCTTCCTTGGTATTTAACAACTTTCGAAATCGAGTACCTCGCGAACTGTTACGGGAAGTATGTGGATCGGTTTGGAATGATTCTCTGTGAATTCCAAGAGATATAGGGTAAGGCCGGGAGAGTTCCACCACCGGGAGAGTCCGGGCTTAAGACTTTATGTGAGTCTGAAAGATTTTAGACCAAGTTACAGTGCTGGTGATATTTGACAGACAGGTAAGTTTATTTACACTATTCCGATATTGGGGGATATAATATGCATAAAACTACAGTGTCACCCCAACAATACGTATGTATTCTTTTTTAATTTATTTTGACAAGGTGGTCGATCACTCCCTTGATTATGAAATAGTCCGACCACATATGTTTTTCTTACTGTAAACCGATCTTCAAATTCGGGGAACGAAAATTCCATTCTACAAAATATAGATAGTGATATATCGTTAAAAGACTGAGACGATGAAAACTATTTCGAAATCTCGAAAAGCGACGATTGGATTAGGTAAATGTGCGCAGTTGTGCACTGAAGCCGTTGGTTACATGCTACTAGATGCTCCAAGTACAAGAATGCTTGCGATTTACATGGAAAACTGAAGAAGAAATAGCATATCAATTAACTTCTTCGTGTATTATACTTTTTGTTATTTTTCAAGGTCGGTCTCACCCGTAGTGGGTGGACGACATGTGGGTGACACCGACCAGTTGCAGTGCCAATGTTTTTGGTTGAAAATGAAAATAAATATTTGAAATTATCGCACACTATAATTTATATATACCGTAGATCGCTTGTGCTTTGCTTTAATGTGCATAAAACGAAAAACGTGAAAAACAATGATGTTACAATTTCTTTTCCAAAAAGTGGTCGAACTCTCCGGCACTTACAATATGCACTCTACTACGCTATCTTCAATTTTTCTGCAGTTGACGAATATACAGACCAAAGAGATTATTAAAATCGATTGCACGAGAGTCCTAGTTGCAGGTAGATCGTTTCTAGGGATTACAAATGACTGCTGGCATTCGAGAGGCCCGTCCCACTCCTCCACATAGATTTCGAGTAAAATCGAACACGGGCGCTGCAACGTTCCTAAATTTAGCACGGTTTTTTTCACCGGCTCGCGACACGTCTGCAGGTTTTCCCGCCGGCGGGGAGGGGGGGGGGGGGAAACAAGGAACGCGGCGGCCGCGGGAAATTTTCGGCGTCGCTGGTAACGGTAGTTGTAGCATCGTGTATTGCATTAGTACGGAGGCATGTTATCATACCTCGGTGATTTTTCTCCATTAGTGGTGTTATTCTCGTACGAGCATTCTGCTAGTCTGAATACCCAGGGTCGGGCGCTACTGATTTGTAGCCAACGCGGCAGCAAAAAACGGGAGCCACCCCCTCGCCTTATTTCATCTCTGGCTTCGAAAACGCCGCATTACAGGGTCGAAGCTCCGGATAACGCGGTTTTCAATGAGCGAGACGCAAATCGGAGAGGGCGAAGGGAATCGAACGTTGGCACCAGGCTCTCCTGTTAATCCTCTCTAAATCAGCGGCCCCGTGCGAAGCGAAGAATTAATATTCTATCGAGAAATTGTAAAAGCATTACGACTCAATCCTCCTTCGAACCGTCAAGCAATACCAAACAAAAGATAGATTAGTTATAGAGACGAAAACGGCGATCGAAACCTCCATGCATATCGAACGCTACTTGGCGCACCAACTTGAAAATGTTTTCAAGCCTAAAGCCAAGAAACGACTGTGAACGCTCGCAAGCGCCCAGCACAGAGGAGGAGAACGCGCCCGTCGTTTGCTAGCCTGCGCAACGTGATATCGCTTAACGTTCTCCTAATAAATTCAAACAAGCTTTACTACCCGACCTAATACGTGTTCGTAAGCAGGTGTCGTTCGAAGGTTAATTAAAAGCCCGGGACGAAGGACAATTTAGCCGGGCGACACCAGCGCGGCTCCGTGCACCGCGGGCCGGCAAGTACGTTCGCAAATTAACATAAACTTCCATACAGTAGTTCCGTCAAATTGTACCGTTTAATTAAGGTCCCGGATACACATAAATTTTATTCCTGGGAAGGTTGAAGCGCAAAAACGAAGTACGGAAGTGCAGTTAATTAATTATTCCCTTATTACGACAGGGCACACGAGGGAGGGGTCGGCGAGAGGGGGGGGGTGGGGGAGGGGGAGGTGGGCGAAGGGATAAGAGAGAGGTAGAGGGTGGACGGGCGCGAGGAGGGACCCTGGAAAAGTGGAGAGAGGGCTAGAAAAGCCGGGGCGCGGTCGTCTCGTTTCTGACTACCTAGCGAAAATTTCGCTAAAGTGCTGCTCATGTGGAAATGACATAATTCGCGTGCGGCAAGGGCAATTGGCAGTAATTAAAGCGGGGCAGAGGGGCAAAGGGGCGGCCGGGGGGGGGGGGAGTTCAGCCACGGGGTACAGAGGGCATGAATGAAATTAAGGCGGGTAGCGAAGATGGCCGTTTACACGGGTCCACGTCTGGTCGACTCTCTGTGCCGCGACAATAAAACGAATTTGCATACCGGACAACTCGTCCCCGGACGGATGTCCTCTCCCCCCATCGTTCTCTCTCTCCCTCTCTCTCCCTCCGCGGCAGAGACAGAGAGAATTTTCCACGGATATAGATGGGCGACCGGTCGAAATCATCGGCGGGAAACGTGGAAAGAAAATTGGCAAGGGACGGGTTAAAGCGCGCGAGGGTCCGGGGGCCAGGCCCTCGAATCAAGGATATATACGTTAATTAATTTTACAAGGGGAAAATTCTCGGGAAAATTTATAAAATCGGCTAACGAGGCTGACGTTGAAATACGACCGATTAAATGGGATTTCCCAATGTAGAGTGCCCCGCGTAAAATATGGACACGGGGAAAATTAATTTTCTCCTGGCCGCTGGTACGCGCGTCTTTTCCGCGTCTCGCGAACGACGGACTCGTCGATTCTCTGTTTCATCCTTGTTTCGCCGGAGTGGGCGAGGTTTGTTAACGTCCAGCTGCACAGCCTTGAATACCCTTCAATTTCATCCCATTTGGACAAGCAATCCGCCTTCGCCAACTACACCCCCCACCGCCCCCCCCCCCCCCCTCGAGGAAAAAAGCTTGCGCGATATCCGCGCGGAAAAGATTCGCTCCCGGTCGAACGCGCCCGGAATTACAATCGCCGTTCCCCAACCCCTCCGTTCGTTGTTCGGCTTCGAATCGACCAATTAAAACTTGGGAGAATCGGGCATTAATTACCGCCCCCGGGGGGGGGGGGGGGGAAACCGTAATCACCGAGCATAATGAGGTAAGAGGTGGCACGGCGGATCCGGTCGATGCTGAATCGAACACGACGCGAAAACAGGGACGTTGATGTAACGTAGGTCAGGAGTGCATCGGTGTTTGATTGAGACGTCGCTCAACCGTGTATGTTGACTGATAGCTCCATTAACACGCTCACGCACTATCTGTGTTTGCCGGGCTTGCCTAGGAATCTACGATGTATATACCCTGAATCCTACTCCATCTCCCTCTGTCCCCCGCCAGCCCAACCCCGTTCTTCCTCCGCAGCGCCCGTCCACACTCGTTTATTCGCTCTACCGTGTCCGAGGCAATCGCCGGGGCTGCTTACCGCGTGATAGAAGCGCGGCAGGAGCCCGGTAGAAGTCGAAACTGTGGCCGAGCGGTAAATAAACGGGACCGCGCGGATGCATTTTAATGGGGAATTAAATTTATACACACGCCGTTGTAATGGCGCGTCTATCCTCCCGCGGAATTTATCGGCTCGCGGGATTTTATTCCGCTGGAGGAAATTGGCGATCGAGCAACGGGCGGTACGTTCGAAAGCGAGGGTGGTCCGAGAAACTGGGAGGTTTGATTTTTCCACCTTTCGATCGGAACGAAGTCCGACTAAGCTCTGCCAGATGTAAATGTAATTACACACTTGTTCATCCGATCGATCCTGTGTAAAGCAGAATATTATGGGAGAATCGCGGGGAACGTGGAATATCCTTCCTTCGCGAGCCATAATCCGAGCGGCAGCTCGCGTTGCGTGCGTTCCTCGAAGGGGGAAAACTTCCCATTGCGCGATGGAAACTTTTAATTTACGTGGTTATAAGCATCTGATAATTCAGCGTTCCGAAAAGATAGCTGGCTCGGGTGGAAACGCGTGTTTGGCAGTTTTAATCGAGCAGCTGCGCGCGTTTCCGACGCCCCGCGCCGGGCGATAGGGCCGGCCGATTCGTTCTTAACGCGAAGTTATCACGGCGGACGTGTCCGGACCCGATGCCTCGATGAATCGATTCGGCCCGCGAATTTCGACGGCTCGCGAACGGACGGCGACGCGACACGGGGAACGATTACGCGTATCAGATGGTCGAAAGGGGAAAACCGTCCGTTCGCGCGCGTACAAATTGCGGGCGTAATCGCGCGTGAAACGAACTTTTCATTACTTCTTCGCGTGCAGCGATCGGGCTCGAAGATTGCGCGAATTACAGCGGGCAACGAAAATATTTGGACAACGGAGGGCCGCTTGCCGTTATCGTTCTGTAATGTTATTATTTCTGGGAGAAGGAAGTTCGTTACTGCTTCTTGCGACGCGTCATTCAATCCCACTAACCCGGGAGCAGGCGCGCCAAATAAGTTACATTAGTAGGCGCGCGTCGGTCATTTCGACCGATGATAATGTAATGAGAAATAACTTAACAAAATGACTAAAATAATATAAATATTAGTATACAGAACTATCTTTTCAATCATATCGTTACATAAAAAAAGTCTCCACGCATCAATGGCCGTTTTAGCATTTTTAACAGTAGATCTTACACCTTGACGTTCATTGACAACGTTATGTTTTTTAGTTCTACTCTTGTTCCTAGGTGGTATTATACACCATACTGTTGTTTTATCTTTGCCAATGTAATGGATTGTGGAGTTCTGGAAAATTTATTTTTATACAAATACATTGTAATTGATTTTAAAAATAAAATGTTATATAAAAATTTGTGCGATTGCAAAATATAACATTATATTGTCTGATTATTAATTTGAATTTATCACTTAATTTTTACTTTTTCATTATAGCACTTATCTAATATATTTTATATTTATATTTTTTTGTTTAAAAAAATATACTTATAAATTTATGATTTTGTAAACGTATTAAATTTTTATAACTTCCTCACATTAGAAACTGCTTCTTAAAAGTAAAGAATAAACACTTACGTTTTCTTCACTCAAAGTATATGCCTCCTCTACATCTATCTCTATATCCGCACAATCAATTTCCGAATCTGTATCATGATCGGTTGGTATAATATAATCAGAATCTTCTGCGGAATCACTGATCTCGTCTTCAATGCTTTTATTCACTAAGAAATCTCGGAAATTAAAATTAGCCATGATTGCTACACAGGACGCGTTCTATGCGACAGACGAAATGAGACTAACGTTAGCAGGCGCGCGACGGTCGAAAAGACCGACGTGTAACAATGTATGTTTTAAAACCTCCACGAATGCACTAACTGTTGCTTTGCAACATAGACACGTCGGGACGTCCTCCAAATGAGAATACCTCCAGAAAAAGTAAACAGTCGAACGCAATGGATCATATTTCACAACATACGAAATCATCGGTCGAAAAGACCAACGCGCGCCTGCTCCCGGGTTAAGAGGAACGCGAGGTTTCTTAAATTAACTTAAAGAAGAAATGCAGAACACCGAAACATACTTTCCCCGTGAAATTTCCACCAACAGAGTAGCCCAAGAAAAATAAAGTGGTGGTCTGCCGAAGCCGTTTTACCGCGACACGGATCAATCCGTCAGGGATTGTGTGCGGAAGCAGATTTTACACTGCAAATCGATGCAAGGAACAATAACCGCGCAATTGATTCGACATCTCCCAATTACGCGTGACCGAAAGTTTCGCGCATGCCTGCACGCAGGTCGACTCTACAGAGAGGCAAACAAAGAGCCTGCTAATAAATTTCCCCGCTATTGAAAGCACGGATATTAATAACTTAGTTCGGAAATTAAACATTTGTTTCGTAGGCGTCGGCCATATTTCGAGCGTAGCCACGTTGCGATACCTACCTACACATCGCCCACGGGCTGGCCGAATAATTTCGCGGGAGTATCTTTGAAAAATCCACCCCAACGCTTTACGACGCTTCTATTATTTACCGCTTAGTCGCCGAGTTATGCCCCTCTTACGCGTACAAGCCAACGTCCGTTGAAACGTCGGGTCGCGGAATTCTCGCGCTCGTTGCCGCGGTCGTAACGTCCAGAGCGGATACAGGGAAAAAAGGGGAGAAGCACGCCGGAATCGTAACGACCAGAGAAACTTTTCGTGGCACGTGTCAAGACTGGAAATACTGCCAGCGATTACCGATAGGACGTCAAGTCACGCTGAAATAAGGAAACTGGGATATGGGTACACGATGAACGTCCAACTTCGCCCTCCTTAGTTTCTTGTCTACGGAGACCCAGTTACTGTTTACGTTATCTCGACTTCAATGCGCGACAGAGTACCAGAAACTATTGCTGAGGAAAGCAATGAATGTTTCTCGATGAAGAAGAAATTAATACGCACGTGTGGTGTCACTTAAAGACAGCTACCTATCGATTAGACGATTGTTACCAGCGTCTCGACTCAGGACACGTGACAGGGGGCGAAAGAAACGTCCCCTAACGGGACCAGTAATGGAAACGTGGAATTTGAGAGCGGCGCTGGGCGCCGGCAAAGACGAACGAGCTCGATTTGAATAAAAAGAAGGAGGCAAAGTAGCGGAAAAAGCGGTGAAAACACTCCGCGCGCATCGATCGGTTCAATTAAATTATTCGCGCCCACCCTGTTACCTCTCTCTCCCCCCCCCCTCTCTCTCTCTCTCGCTCCGGTCCTCTCGTCCTGCCGTCATCCCAGCATCACCCACACTCGCGATCCCCTGCCGCCCACCCCCGCCCCATCGCCGGTCGGGGTAACAAACCGAGGCAATTAACAATCAATCACAGGTGTCTCTCGCGTCATTGAAATGACGTCAAACATTGTATTTGTGTAATTGTCCATTTATTCCAGTCTCTCGGCTGTCACCTGACAAATTGCAAGCCCCCGGTCGCCCACCTCCTCCCGTCCGCCCCCCCCCCCCCCTCGACGGTGGTGAGCTCCCTCTACTCTCTGCGCCCAGCTCCGCTGGAAGCGAGCGGACGGAAGCGCGATGCCTACCTCCACGCATTTTCCTGTCAATCGCGAACGAATCGTCGCCGGTTATATTAATTAGCGACGGCCCTCCGGGAATCGTTATCTACTGGATAATTGCGATTGTCGGCTGCGATCGACGTAACCGGCTGCCACCCCCACACTCAACTATACGTATACACAGGGTTTCTATGCTAGCGCCCGGGGGAGGAGAGGTCAAGCGCGATGCTGAAAAGTTTGGGTTTATGAAAAGGGATGGTGCCAAGGGGATATGGTTATTGAAAATCGGTGATCTACGAAATGGGGGGGGGGGGGAGTCGATGGGTAACATAGAAATGCAGTAGCCACGTGATCAGCAGAGATCTGAATTTGGTTTATGGCGGGACAATCTAGAAAGAAGGAATTGCGAGTCAAGTTTCGCCACTGCTTCGAGGAGTGGACGGGTAAGCCACGATTAACTCGACCCGCCGCGGCGTCGGTTTAAGAACGCGGCATACCGAAGGTTTTAGTACTTCCGAGGGAAGCACACGCTCCCAAAGTACGCGCTTCAGTCGCGCCACGCTGGAATTTACTTTACGATCGGTATTATCATAAATTACCGAATGCCGCCGCAATTTGCAGTCCGATAATTATCCATTTTCTGTTTGCATTGTTCCCCGCGGAGGCAACCGACAATTTAAGGAAATCTCCATAATAAGCTACGGTTAAGAGCAATATTACTCGAGACATAAATCCCTGGCGCCTCCCTCCCCCCCCCCTCCCCCCCCTCCCCCTCCTGTTTCTCTACCTTCGCCGCCGCTGCATAGACAACTGGGAAGGGACTCCCTGACCACCCCGGTGACTCCACCGCGACACCATTACCACCCACGCAGTTATAAACGATAGAGAATACTTTTCATTTACATACAATTGCAGCGGGGGCATCGGGTGTCGTGTTGGTTATGGAAAATGGGTCTCTAATTTGTGGTCTTGGGAGAGGTCTTGGGCAATTTTCAACTTATTCCACCAAACCTTCTTCCATTTCCTATGTGCCTATCCAGATTAACAAAAGTGCCGATTTGGTTCTATTTATCAACGTTAAGTGGAAGAATTTATAGCAATAGTGGACTAGGACAAACGCACCAGTAAATGAACACTTAAGGCTAATGAATGAACAATATTATAAAATTATGTTTGCAGCGCGTTTGATCCCTCGTGCGGCCAAAATTGGTTGGAAATGAAAAGAAGTCTCTAATTAATTATTTGTTTACTTGAAATAACTTATTTTACTCGTTTTAATAAAAAATGTCCAGTCACTGGTACGTGTTCATTTACTGGTACATCCACCCTACGTTCTTGAATAGAAACTGTATTTTAATTTGAAGTCCTCAAGCTGAATTTTCAATTATTTAAGTTTGCGCGTGTTTCGTTGTTACTGTAGCTCGATCAAAAGCTGCGGAATGAATTAAAAGAACGTTGGGGAATTTCGTCCTATGGCGGAGGTACGTGGCATTCGATTTTATCTGTCTGAAGAGCAGCCAATATACCGCGATCGAGAAAGATACACATTTCAAACAGTCCTCTATCTTCGATCGCGTTAAAACGTTTTCGTTAATACATTATGGAAACAAAAGTTAGCTCTCTTGAGCGAAGTAAAAGTTAGAAAAGTCTTTCTGGGAGAGTGACGGGACTCCCTACATCCATTTGCGGCGACCAAATCCAACGCGAAAGTTGCCGAGCTGTTCCATAGAGTGAATTTCGTTTCATCAAGTAATCCGCCCACACTCTCGTAGTTAGTAAAATGTTGCGAGATTCACCTACTTTAATAGTTTAATGCAGTGCTCCATGTCGTGTCTATTTTAACACCGGAGTATAAGGATAAGTGGAACATGGAATATTTTATTAAAATGTAAAAATCCTTGGAATATTTCAGTAACACGCTGTAGCAGATAAGGGCGAGGAAATTTTCAGCGTTCCATTTATTCCAACGCCTTACTTCAGTATTCCGTGTTCCCATAAGCTTTTTAATTGGTCGATTTACAGTTATTTTGTACAGTAATACCAACATTGATCGAGCTTTTGTAAAATATAAACTGTTATATGAATCGAGATTCATTTTTTGCGAAGTGTTAACATTCACGAAGACACTGCGATAGATTATCCGGCGAGCGAAAGGAATGAATAATGTCCGAGCTTATTGATACGTTCGAAAGTGGGAATAAATTCCTCTGCTAAACAAAGGGGGGATCTACGCGGAAAAATATCGTTTTCATATCACAGCTATATTACCCCGCAACCTACGATTCACGATCCCTATTTCGCTCTGATAGACGCTTGGGAGCCTTCATAAATCAATACCACTTTATCCCTTGAAATCTCTATTTTCGCTTTAGCTGGGATCACCAGTATACATATTCAATAGAACTAGCCACACAACTGAACGATTTAACAGTGAACATTCGTGCTCCCTGTGGCTCTGCCAGTTTATTTAAAAAAACAGCCTTTGTCCTACAAATCTCACGATTCTCACAAATGATATGCTTTTAATTAGGTATGCTACAATAATTCCCCTCGGATCTAAGGTCCCCAACCCTAACAGCTACCCCGAGATTCTTAGTATATACATGTGTTTCCTATATTCTTTAACATTTTCCCGTTTCCTGCCTTCGCCACCCAGCATCTCGCGTTTTAAATTAAAAGCAAGAGTTCGCCCTTCCATTCCCCCCAAATTCTAAAGGTGAGCCCCACCTGAGGAACCTGCCCCGAGCCAAAATCGTTGATCGCTGTGACGTAAATGAAAGAGTCTCGATCACCATAAACGCGAAGGTCCACTCGGTTCTTTCCCTCGCATTCCTTTTTACGATTAAATGGGCCGTCCCCGCGACACTCGGTGGATGTTAAACTCAAGCTTTAGACATGCAAATCAGGGCCGAGGGAAGTGTGTGTAACTAACCCCCACCCCTCCCATCTTCCTCATTCTTCCTTCTTCCTCGGCTAAAGAGTGTCTTGGCGACGTATTTATAACCCCTTCCTTCCTTCCTACCCTCCAGCCGCGTTTCCCGGGCTCGTTCTGATGAATGCTCACCTTCGCTTTAAGTTTATTAAACTAACTTGCGCGAAAATTATGAATAATTCCGTGCCATTGTGTCATTTCGGCGGCTGCACCCCTCCAACCCCTGCGGTACCATCTTCGGCTTCGCCGCGATCCCCCGGCAAACCAACAGTCTATCCCTTCCCGCGATATAATCGCCGGAGTGTCGGGAGAATGAAGACGTCACCGTGGATTTCCCGTTTCATTACGGCACATTCAGATACACCAAGGTATTCGCTAAATCATCGCCGTGCTGCCCATCCCCGGCCGAACGAACTATACGGCGATCGATATACCTAGCCACTGCGGCGCGTTAAACGACCGCGGAAAGAGATCAAAGTCGCGGGAGTTCGATGGACCAAAGATTAATTCCGCGGCGCTCGTGTGCGGCTGGCGAGCGTCTCGCAGGGGTCGCGCGAGCTCCCCTACTAATTCGCCGTGGTCGATTATTCCCCGACGCTGGGCCAATTTATAACTGCGTCGGTCAAGAAGCAAGCCGGGCCAAAAGAAGCAGAAATGGACCGCGCGTAACGACCGTGCAAGCTCACCGTCCATCTCCCCCCGTTCACCGTCCACGGCGACCGCCGCCGCCCGTTTGAGGGGCAGGCGGACGTAATAGATTCGTGGGCAGTAGTAACGGACTTCATGAATCAGCCATAAGAAGGCCAATGTAAAAGTTCGGAATGGCAAGAATGAACCCTTTTCTGCCGTAATGGCTTCGAAATTCATGGCTGATTTATACGGCCAAGTATGGGCCGCGCTTTCATATTGCTCATGCTGATTGATAATGCCGCATGCGGTTATAAATTCGGTGCTTTCGAACATTCTCGAGGGGAATAATAAAAATTCATAACCCGCCAGAGAGATCTGTATTGACCTTACAGGTACCGGAGTTCGTAACGATCAAACGGCGAGTTGCGAAAATTTTTTTTCCACAAATTCGAGATTGATCGTGGACTTTCGACAATTTATAAGAATCGATGGGCGCAGAAACATAATCAAGAATTTCGAGTGCGTTGCTAGCGCGTATTTAATGCGCAAACTGGTTTCCACGGATTAGGCCGAGCATGTAGGACCGTCTAAATACGCCGTGTTGCCTGTGCGTACTGAACTGCACAAACTGGTTTGCACGGGCTGCCTCTCCTGTACCCTTAACTCTGCAAACCAGTTTACGCAGTTATTCCTCGCGGAATAATTGAGCGTGTAGGCCTCGGCTTATACCAAATGAGATAAGGAAGTAAATTAGAGAACGGAATGTCCCTCATTTAACTACTATTCCGTTCGATCTCGCTGTGGACGATTTTCTGCACCCGTCCGGCGGAGTGCAAGAAATTTTTCATTTACCCTCAACGACACGCTGTCGCATAATGGATATCAACTTTTAGCTTAACTTTTGGGGTCACTCGAGGTTCTCGTTGAGTTTCGGTGCGTTTTTGTTGACAGAATCATTGCGATGCACGTTTTTCGTCGATTTCAAAGTGTACGGAGCCAAGATGGCATCGTCGCCCACGCGGTATTATTTCACGGATAGGCAAACACGGTATTTTGCGCGCGTCTTACACGCGCCTGGTACAAAGCCGAACCTTAATCCTGCCGTCGTGGATCCTACGTTACTCGCAGGAAGCGCGAGCACGGCGAGCGATGTAAATTTTGGAACAGACCGGGAACGGTTTGCGTTGGTAGACGAGAGGGTATCCCAAATACCTGGAGGAAATCTGCGGAGGCCATGACACGCCATCCTGTTTGTCTTGCGTTTTAGGTGACTCGATTCCTGTGCTTACGTTTCCGCCAGGTTGGGACCTCCCAGCTTACGAATTTGATTTCCCGCATAAATATTAATGCACCGTGATCACCCGACCTCTGCGCGCTGAGACGCCCCGTCAACGACGGCTGCATCCGCGCGATTGAAAGAATTCCACCTTTGCCTGACATTCAGAAGAATCACCAAACTAAATAACGGCGCTACTAATAGTTGACATGGCCCGTGCAGACCGAGCCTAAAGCCGCCATGTCGGCGAGGGAGAAAGCACGTCCGAGCTCAATCGTTCCCAAGTGGAGTGAACACTGCCGTGACAAACGGGGCTGAAGAGGAAGAAACAAGAAGCACAAGTACAATTAAATTCTGCGCAACGAGAATACTAGTAAACCTTGAATCGAGATAGAAGCAAAGGGATTTCTTGACGTCTAGGATGAGAACACCATCGCGCTCGGCGCGAAACGCGTTTCAATTATTAGATAATTAGGTAAGTTAACGAGGTGGAAGAATTTCGAAACAGTTGCCGTTTCATTTGTTTGGTAACGCGAAAGGGAGGCGAAGTGCGGGATAGCTGGTCGCAGCAGCGAACCGTCGTAGTCTAGACTTGCGGGCGAACGACGTTGAAACGGAGAGCCGGTCGATAACGCGATGCAGCACCTCCAGCCGTGACGAGGCTGCGACATCGGGATTGTGATTAGGGGCCGGTCGGCAAACAATGCCTAATTACATAATTATTGTGCCACGGGCCCGTAATTAAGACACATTACTCCTCCCGGCTGGTAATTCATTACGCTTAATGTCTTCCCTGCCTCCACCGTTTCATCGCGGATGACAGTCGCGACGGTTCCGCTAAATACCGTTACCGTGAAATATTACCGACCACGACCACGGCCACGGCCGCGGCTACGACCACCACGACCGTCTCCGAGCTACGCCCCCTCGTCGAGAATCATTGCTTTCTCTAACAAAGCAGCCCCTCGCATAGACGCTGTTTGATCCTCGGAATGTAGTTCCCTGGACGTTTATTTTATCGCGCTGAGCGAATAATTCTGAGATTAATTGGTGGCCATTGTTCCACGTATGGGGGGACGAGGGCAACCGAGAGAAGCGAAAGGGTGGCGTGACGCGATTGCCAAGGAATAAGTGTTTCGTTAATCATTTGGCTATTTGAATATCCTACTGGATGTGTGGAATGTCGAAAGTATGGGATTCGCAAGTGAACAATTTCTGGGACGTTCGATACTGTTTTGAATTATATTTCTTAACACCCACAGTAATATCATCTTATTTGTAGAAAGCTTGGTAGACTATTCCAAGCTCGGTGCTGAGTTACAGAAGCTTATCGTTAAGGAAAATACAGCACTCTCCCAGAATTAATAGCGCTGAAATAAGAGCGTCTGGACTAATCGCGAGACTCATAGGACAAATCGGAATATCGCCGTCACCCACTCTATTGAAGGGCGTGAAAGAAACGGTGGCTGAAAGGCGCGCGACGCCGGGAATGAATCGACGACGCTGAATATACGTACGCGCGAGGCTTTTACAGGAAGGGGTGAGAGGCGGGATGCCCCCGCGACAATCTGGATGCCTACGAAAAATATTCCGACCGTCGTTACGTCGGACTCGAGGTCGTAACATCCCCAGCGGACCCTCATTGAAACTAACAGAGAGATTGGCAGATGCTCGATACGCGCCGCTTCCTCGTAATCTCGATATGACGCGAACTTCTATGCGCCCCGTCCCAGGTGATCTCCGCGCGGATTAAAAAATTACCGCGGGACCATCATTCGCGCCGTGCCCTTTCAGAACGCCCGCACTTCGCGGAGGGCGCGCGTTGCTAACGACGACAAACGCATTTGTTACGCGGTGCATTAAGTAATTATAGCATTATTGTGATTAATTGCCTCCTCTACGATCTATCCTCGTATCGCCCGGCCCTGCGCGAGCTGGATACGTGGAAAGAGAAAGCGCGAGTCTCTACTGGATATTTAGAATAACAATGTTTGCATGGGAGGAAAGGAGACGCGCGGAATGCGCTGCAGCCCGGGCTGCGGCGAGATGAAATAGTGTTGGGATGGAATAAAAATGGTGATCGATACGGGTGCCTGATTCAGTATTCGGTATATAAGATTAGAGAGAAAAGTAGGAGCTTTGAGGTATTTGTAAAACTCGCACTTCCGCTTATAAACGCATTTGAAGAGGTTCAAATGTTGTAGTACAAGAGAAGCCCAAATGAAATTGCTAACTTCAGAGTTAAGGGGGTATAACCGTTTGAAAGAGTCGAAAATGGGATTTTTATTTTTACATATTTTCAAAGATTGATGTTTTAGGAATATTATAAAACAAGTCCGATGTGAAAATTCGAAAAACTGACAAAGTGATAGGAATTTAAGTGAAACAACTCAGGTAGCACAGCGCGGCACGGTGGTTCGACCGATCGCAGCACCTACATTTTGCATTACGGTGGCCCCAAAAACTCGTGCTACGTTCAACCAATTCACTTCCAATGTGGAAGCAGAATCGTACCTACTATGATTTTCTACATCGACCTACGACACCTTTTTGTATTCCGAATCCCCGTTTATTATTTGTAAACAAAAAAGTGGACTTTTCTCTTAGCAACATCTAACTTTATCTTTGGTAGGTATCACAATAGGGTGGTCTTTACATGTATGGTAAAAAATCAAAGTTTTTAAAATTTTCTTCTGACCCTCTCAGAAGCTTCCAATTAGTTTAAAAGAATTTCGCCTAAAATTTTGTTAAAGTATATTAAGGATTAAAGGTCAGTGGCATTGAAAATGTACATGCGAAATATAAAGTCCTTGAGCGACCGTTATATATCAAAATATACAAATAAAAAACACGAAGATGTTTTTGTCAAATAGAAGATTTTAAGCGAGTCAGACAATACAAATTTTAAAGTTGAAAAATAAGGACCACCCCAGTATCACAATCTTTTTATTTTTCAAAATTTTCAAAACCAGCGCCCTGAGTAGATAGCTATTAACGGATTTTATAAAAAAAATTACTTTATTGATTTCAGACACGATATAAAGGTTTTTTCAGGATCACCGTGCAGCCGTATAAAATCGAGAGAGTTTCGGATATGTATCCATAATTTCCGGAAAACCATAGTTTTTTAACTGAAACTTTGTTTTTAGATAGTTCATAATACTATGTAAACATAGTACAAAAGTAGAAAATTTTCATCAAGCTGTTGACTTGTAAAAAATCCACAAAATGTATTTTCCGAGCGTTCAAACGAGTATACATACTCCCTTAACGCAATAGAAAATTAACAAAAAAATACAATTTCAATCCTATGATCGTTATAAGTGCCTATATGGACAATTGATTATAATGGACATTAGAAACGAAATTTGTATCCTACCGAATTAATTTCGAAATTAATAATAATGGTTATGTACAAGATAAAATTGTTAAATTCGTCCAAAATCGACAGAACGCCAACAATCCAATGATAAAAAAGTGTGTTAACTCCCCGTAGCGACGAAGTAATACTCGGTCTCAAGAACCACGGTTGCGAAAATTTTCCATCGCACGATATACATATAGTTTCTTCGAAACAATACCCAACCGCCATAGGTGCACAAGCTGCGTTTTGCATCTGTACAAAAAAGAATATCTGCTCTATGTTTTCGTCGGCCGACGTCTATTGCGTTTCAGAGTGCGCTCGACTGACGATGCGAAGCAAAATAGAAGCTAGATTAGCATATTAGACAAATATAGTCGTTGCTGTAATGTGGGAACGCCGGTCGCGACACGTGTGGATAAATTGGCCGAGTATGGTTAAAAGAGGAGTCAGTTACCTTCCTAACGTAAAATATCTAATTAGATAGAACGAATCGTTATTGGAATACGAAAATTCATACGTCGCGAACAAGTCACTGTGACGTGGTTTCAATCGTAATCTATCGTTCGCATTCACGTTCGACGGTTTCCGGACAACTAAAAATGGCGTATCGTTAGGAAATCGAAAGATTTCTTACCCACAACGAGAAACTGGTACTCGCCATTGAACTGGCTATCGCTGCAAACTCCAGATTCACTTGTCTCGCTTCCTCGCACATCGAACAATAGAATTTGACTAACTCTTAAAACTTTTACCCAACTTTTGCGAAAAGATCGAAAACAACGAAAACGACCGACCCCCCACAGACCGCGGCACGAAAGAACTAACGCAAGTTGGCGCCTTTTCGTCCTGTGACGTCACGGCATAGCGAACGAAAATGAAGACAAGTGGCGCCATTATCTTCACGCCCGTGGTCACTGGGTAAACTCGCGTGATTGACGGTTAATAGGTTAAGATACATTAGTGACTTCACCTGTGATTACATTATTCTATCCTCGGAATTGAAATAGTATTTCACTCTACATAGACATCATTTAATTGAATTTATTCCTTACGGGAGATATCCCATTATAGCAAAAGAAAAGTACAAGCGTAAGTAGATTCAAGTGCAACTAGTGTCAGTGCTAATACGTTCGAGAGAATAATGCTATTCATTATGGAACACTATGAACGAATAAACGCGTAATATCGACCATCGGTATAAAAATCAAACGCAAGATGTGGTGGCGCACAGGCTGGCAAATAAAACGCAGGTAAATATTGAAACTTACGTTTTAGTCGCACTGAAAGCGGTATACACTCGTGCATTGGGGAAAAACTCGAACGGTATTCGATCAGTCGAAACAAATTAACCATGATGGCTGTTATAAATTTCATCTTGACAGACGATAAAACCAGCAGCACACCACACGGTGCGGTTTTTTTGCTACCCCTATTAATAATAGTCACGTCCAGGAGTGATCGCGTTTACGTGCTAAAAAATTCGAAATTGAACCGTGATATCGTTTTAAAATTCATACTGAGGGACAAGCTGAAGTGTTCGTGCGTGCGCTCGCGTGTATTATAATTTTCGACGTGCAGCGAACGTTTGCATAACTGCTGCACTGTGTACGAAAAAATATAAAACAGTTAGTATTAGAGTTTAAAAATAGATTCTCAATCGCATACACTAACACGAAAGACTCTGTTCACTTGCTTCGTAATCTCAGCATTATTATTCAAGGGCGGCATATTTGAAAATATTATCTACAATACGGAAGTACAAACGCGGTGAAAGGAGGAATATTAATCTAGTAAAAAAGTAACAATAACGACTGTTAATACGCGCCTTTACTAATAGCAGTTTCTTTTCATTGCGTTTAACTGGTGGATAAATAAAGCCCGTTTACCGGAGCGCAATTTAATTAAAAGCCTCTTGGCGCGTGCAGTTTTCTTCGATTGGAAAAACGGTTTCCTTTAAACACGTCCCTGTCGCGGATTTATTAGCCCATGCTCGTTAGAATTTATCGAACGGTCCATCGAGTAATTATACCCTTTTATGGGTTACACTCGCAGCTATTACGTCACGTTTGAGCGGGGAAATTTTTATCCTAACGATCCGATGTATCGCGAACAATATTTCTGAACGCGATCCGTTACAATCGTTGATGGTGCTACTCGATGTACGCTAATTGGCGTCATTACCGGGCTGTCCATTTTTCGGGATAAACCGCTTTCCCGTGTCTCGTTGCGCGTTACATCCTGCACGCTTGTTTTGCGGCATTCTCCATTCGGAAGGCGCTCTTTAAACCGTTTGCGCGCATTGAAAAAGTTTCAATTCACGGAAGCGTGAAATAATAGTGATTCGAAGTACATTTTTATATGATTGTACGATTAATAGAGTGTCGCTTCCAGATTATCCTTTCCATTGAATTGTTATTTAATTCCCCTGAATGGCGTCCATCTTGACGGGATCGTTAAAAATGACACGACACAAACAATCGCGACGAATAAACTCAAGGATACGTAATTTTACGGGTCGCAGCCGGAGCCCGAGCTTTCCGGAGATCTTCCGTAGCCAAATACAACGAGGACGGCTCGACAACATGCCCTGGGAGTTCGGAGGTCTGTTTGCACGAGTTCGCAAATATAGCCATAGGTATCGGAGCCAACCGAAGCGAAGAATTGATAAATTAGTTATTCCGTCAGTCGCCTGGTGCTGTTCCTCTAGGTACGTTTGATCTGAGGTTTCGAATAATCATGCCTATTTATATTGGGCGCCGTTGGAGGGTTCCCAACCACCCAGCTACGTGGATGTGCAGAAGGAATCAACACAGTCGACCGTTTGAAACAGTTGAAATACAGTGAGGAGCGTGTTGCATTATTAGTAGGTGCGTTGCGCCGCTAAAGCATTTCTTTCGAGACATAATTTGTCGCGCAGCAAGAGTAAGAGATGTACTTTAAACGCAATCTGTTATTTATCGCCAGCCGGAGACGGTAGCGCCGCGTAGATTGCGCGCATTAATACGGAAAAGCTTTAATGGAAGGCGCACCAGGTCCGTTTATCATCGGATAACAGTTCCGGAGTACATCCTTTGAACGTAACTCTACCCTTGGGTAAACAGGACTAAGGGTTATGACCATTCCCGTTTGTCTTTGCATCCGGGAATCTTCGCGCGAAATCCCTAGCCAGGAGCCAATTAACTCCCGAAGAATTCGATCCTGTCCCATGGCAATTCCAAGATAGCACGGCTCCGCCGGCAGATTAGAAAAGACAATATTTGCCCCGGCGCTTCAGAGTCTAATCGCGTATTGCCTCGCAGATGTGCCTTCACTTAATATCGCTTACTGTTTGTCCTTCGTCGGGGACGGGCTGGGGTGTCTCAGAAATTCGGAGGCCTCTTCTGGCCCGCTAACGGTCGCCCCTAGCGTTTAAGCAAACCTATTCTTATAGATTTACATCCCTGCTGCGACTCGGCCTTTCTTCCGCCGGACGCTGGACGGGGAAACGGGACGCGTCTAAGGATCCAATCGTGGCCGCAAGCCCCGGCACCCGCAGGGCAGACGGTTTGAATTGAAGATTTTTGCGGACGGTAACTCGTTGGCTCGCGCGCTAACGTATTTGCAAGATCCGCTGCGCTGATGGACATATAATGCGACGTGTGATTGTAGGCCCGCCAATCGCGGCCGATTGTGCCTCTGAAGGCCCGCTAACTATCTCAAACTAGCCCCATTCAAGCCGCCACGACCTCTCTCCATCCATCTCTATCCGCCACCATACCTCTGTATCTCGCTCGTTCCAACCCTCCGCGTCTCGTTCGCCGTCACCCCCACAGGAGTCCGTATGTCTCGCTCGTCCCTAAACCCACCTCCTCCGTCTCGTTTGCACCCGGCTTCATCGCCGATTCTCCCTCCTGCTCCCTGGAACATCCTCGCCCTCCGCGTCGCAACCCCTCCGACACATGCCCGTATTTCTTGCCTGTGCGCGTTTCTTCTCCACATCGTATCTGCTCCCTCCGTCCTCCTCTAATTTTCGACCGGCTCTTCCGCCGCACACGTAATCTTCCATTTTATTCGCCTCGCCCTTCCTAAACGCGATACACCAGCCGTCCCACGCGGCCCGCTTCTTTTTATCCGCGCGCCGGCGAGTGTTTTGCTTTCCATTTAACATCCTTTATCTCGCTCGTGCCTATTCACTTCCCTCCCGCAGCTCGCTTTGCTCCTCCAGGCTTTCCACCGCTCCGTCCATCTAACCTTCCTGTCTTTCTCCTGATTCGCAGACTCTGTATCCCGTTTAACCCGGTTCTTCAGTTCGCAAATTCCCGCATTTCCCCGATGCACTGTTTTCTTTTCCACGACGCCCCCTTTTCACGTCGTTACCGCTCTTCACCCGTTTCATTCTCTCTTTCACCCCGCCCCCCCCCCGTGCCCGCGTGGCTCCGCTTCGTTTTCGCTCTTCTTGAATCTGCCTCCTCTCCCTCTCTCTCTCTCTCTCTCTTTCTCTCTCTCCTCGCCGCCCTGTGCTTCCCTCGCTTTCCCACCTCCGCGCCGCTTCTCCCTCGTTCTCCAACCCTCTCGCCCTCTCCGTTCGACCGCCATGTCGACACAATCACGCGTGGTTACATAGGTACGTACATACGTGGCGGCAGCCGTCACCGGCGTTCGCCCCGATTCGAATTCTCGACCCTGTATAACCGGCGCACGTTCTACGTGGGAATTTCGAATCTATCACCGACCCAGACGAATGCAAATCGCGCATGAAGCGCGCTTAATAAAGCCCCGCACGCGGCCCGCAACTCGCAATTTTCTTTCCGACGCTACGTGTCGCGCGCTCCTCTTAATGAAACCTTCGCGCGATTCGCGGCTGCACCCCCACATTCAACGCACTTCGCCCCGCCGAATCAAGGGGGGAGGAGGAAAAAAACGCCTGTCTTACAGTGGGGATCGTTAAGCTTCGACGCGAAGAGAGACAGACGATTTCAACCCCTCTAGCCTGCAGGGCGAACATATCCGCCGTGTGTTTAGGTACCTCATAGGATAGAACCGGCATTATTCGATTTAATTGCCAGATGGGGCTGTTGACACAAGGGAACTATCGAATATGGAACGCTCGTTTCTCTGAATGGGATAGCTTTCTTAAAAATTCATTTACATGCCCACGAATCCTTTGTCCGTTACAACGGTACTTTGCGAATAGCAGATCTAATAGACAGTCTACGGTGAAGCAAGGAATTCATTACTCGTCAAAAAGAGTCGAGGGAAACGTATTCTCGGAAATTGCAAGGGAATGTGCGCGAGTCCCATCTTTTTCCAGTCGAGCCGTTCCGAATCGCTTCGCAACACTTGGCCGCGGTATCCCGGATGCAGACCAATCGCGTCGTCCCGGTTGTGGCGTCAGCGCAAAAACTGTCGAACCGTGTGGATCGATCTGACGATCGCCGGCGTGAACAATATCGAGGCTGAGGACGGCGCTTTTGACCGACCGCATTTCGGCCAGGCGAAAATTGAATTTCCAGGAAGCCAAGTGAGGAGGTAAGCGAGGAGAAGCGCACTAGCTATTTGCGTGGCCTTAATAAGGACGTTTGACGGCGTTGGCTTTCCCTTAACAAGCCGGCTAATATCCTCGGGCCTTGGCTCCTCGATGTGCTCTCTCCCTTTCTACCCCATTTCCCCATCTATTTCACCGTTCTTCTCTGTTTCTACCGCCGAGCCGCTCACCTTCCGCACGGCGGACACCGGCGGGAATCACCAAAGCTTGAAAACCGAACAAACTCAGTTAGAGAACTCGGTGTGAGAAGTAACGGGGACCCAGCCATCTGATAGAAACGCCATAACCCGCCATCGCCGTCCACCGATTCCTCCATACGACCAAGCACATCTAGCGCAGCCTTGTTTCTTTGCGTAACAATTGCGAACGACCAGACGCGGCGCTGGTGACAAAACGGAATCGAGGGTTTTGGTGGGACACCGGGAGTCACGGTTCACTTTGGTGCGCTGCAGTTGGGAATCGGCCGGATATTTATTATTTGGGCATGGTCAAAGGTATTTGATAAAATAATGGAGTTTTTAAAAAGAGATTTGAAGTGTCTGCGCTGGAAGTAATTAGATCGTTTAACCTGGAATAATAAGATTTAACAGTTTCATAAAAAAGATTCATTCCTTCTACTTCTAAAAATTATAAAACTATACATAAACGTTCGAGGTAACTGTATCATAACATAGGAGAGTAGAAAAACATAGTTGCTCTAGTTTGCCAGTGGTTCTACATAAAATCACGACGGTCCGTCGTTCTAGAATACTGCTGGTGAACGGAATTCGTACACTATTGTCTACATCGGTGGTTACTCTTACGTAAGCACCGCGAAAGTTGGCGAACAGAAGTGAAATTTCACGATCCTTCCATGGAAGTTGAAATCTCGGAAGTAAAAGTCGGAAGTAGAGCCGTCCAAGGCAATGTTTTCAACAACATGACCCAGCAGTGTTGTCAGAAACTTCGCGAGGTACTCAAACCTCGACGCGCCTGCTACGTTTTAATGCCATTGGGGAAATTTTGACTTCTCTGTAACCGAGTAAACACATTTTCCATAGGACATTTCACGAATCAGGTGGAATGTTACAATTACGCCGGCGCCTTCGTCTTACTATGTACTTACTCGCATTCTCTTCAAATCGGTCAACAAGAGACTGGAGCACGCCTGTGTATCGGCAGATCCGGATACACTGTCCCTGCTAACGCCATTCTCATGCTTCGGTTTTGGTAACAGCCTAAAACACACAAGGGTATAATATAATACCTGCTTTAACTATCGCGCGAAGGAATAAGCCACCCTAACTTACGAGTGAATCACTGGAGAGAGCAATCTTTTGTCGATAGTAGAAGGATCCACGGGGCCAGTCCACAAACTAACGATATTGCCCACGACGATCACGATTACGGTGCCCAACCCGGTGAACCAATGGTAGGATAATCGGTAAAGAGGAAATACATCCGCTTCGCTGAAAGAAATTCGGCATCGATACACCTACCCACACTGGCACAGAGACGCATGAGAAAGCGTTCTCTGTTTTCCGTCTTCGTGTGAAGCAATAAATTAATTGTATCTTCGGTTCTGCGAGGGACCTTGATCCCTCAAGGCTCCGGCTAATGGCCACTTAAGATCTAATTGATTATGAAAGACTTAATAATTACAGTGAAGGCCGGAGTTGACTTACTTCGGACGCTCAAACTGCTTGAGGAAACTTTCGGAGATATTGGCTGGGCAATGGGAAAGGGCCACCGGAAGTTTCTTAGGGACCAGCAGCCCCGCACCGAGAGACCAATTTGCGCCTAGACTCGCCCAGCCAGCGATCACGAATCCTACAATGGCGCCCGTGAATGCCCCCTGTTCGACCAGAATAATTACTCAATCTTCTTTCCCATCTTACTTCGCGCTACACGCTTAAAATAAGAACGAACGGCGAATTATTTACCTTGGAGTTTGTCCAGGGGAAGAGGATGCCCAGAGTGAACACCCCGAAGGAGGTACCAGCAGCGATCGCGGCTAAACTTCCGGTTATCTGCGTCGGAACGGTAGAGATTAAACGCTGCTGGGCACTCGGTTTGCAAAAAGGTTAATCGAGAAAAGTACTCACGACCAACACCCCTCCCAGTTTTTCAACTAAGAATAACAACCCCAGAGCTATCGATCCAAGAAGAACGACTAGAACTTTGACGAAGATGAAGGAACAACGATCGCTTAGTTTCATGCCGAACAGGCCTTTCACGAAATCTTCCAGAACCACGACGGACGTTGAATTGAAGCCCACGGAGAGGGTACTGAAATAAAAATGAATCGACTATACAGTACAGACACATCACCACAACGATGTTCCGAGCGATAGAAAAAGAAAGATGAGACAGTTAATTCGAGGGAAGTAGCTTTTATAGCTACCTAAGGGCGGCTCCAAAAATCCCCGCGATAAAAAGACCTGGCACCCCATGTAAATGGCCAGCGATTTCCATAACGTAAGCAGGCAGTAACTGATCATCGGCAGTGATTAAACCGGAAGCCCTGGGGTCGCATTTTGGCGGGGACCACCAGGCTATAAGAACAAGGCCGCACCAGCAACACAGTGAAATGAATAACATAATACTGATGGTGAAGATCGCCAGGGATCTGGAATGAAAACGCGTGGTGCCATATCAGCTCCATCTTCCAACACTCCACTGTCATCTTATCCTACTGTTCCTCGCAATCCAATTACTCTAGCGCTTTAAACGCGAGTTCCTCGCTACGCTATTGACTCACCCGCGAGTCAACCCGGTAAGGAACAAACAAGCACTATCATGCGTCGAATGTTACCGGCGTACTCACTTACAGTTTCGACGTTTTCAGATCTTTCAGTGACCTGTACCGCTGTACCATGGTTTGATTCACGGCTATGTAAGCGGTGCTGTAGAGCCACGAGCCAATCAACACCGTCCACACCGTGTGCCTCGTGTAGGGGGATGGATCGAAACTGCAATCAGGAAATTTCTCAATTAGAATCACAGATCTCCTTGTTCCCGGTAACACGAACGAACGTCCCTTACTTTAAAAATTCGATTCTGTTGGCTTTCAAGGCTTCGCTCCATATCTCCTTGACGCCGAGCTGATAGGTGCCCAACACGCTGACGGTCAGGACCCCAGCCACCATCACTACGACCTGCAGCGCGTCCGTCCAAACTACCGCCCTGATGCCGCCCTGGGGAACAAAATCTACCATCAACGAGCACCTTACGCAGGCGATGTCAACGGCGCGATTCAACTACGCCCTCCTCGCCGCGGGAAGAAGAATCGCTGCCGACGCGCCTAAAGAACAGCCAAGCGAGGCTAGCCGGATCGTTAAGCGTCCGAGAAGAAGGGCGGACGCGGGCGTCGATAATAAACAAATTTCCAAAGAGTCACTCAGCCGCGATAAATTTTCATTAATTCGGGGGCACAACAAATTGCTTGGATAATTACAGGCGCGCGAGCATGCGATTAATCACTTCGCCCGGTGGCTTTGTGATCTGCTACTACGGGCACGAGCACTCGACGTGCTCCACGCCATTGTTTCCGGCGGGCCATTGTCGAGCTTTCAGTTTCCGTCCATAAACATTTCCAGTAGCCGGGTCCGCGTGAGAGATTCTTCGCGGCATTGTCCACCGAAAATTGTTTCCTACGGGCATGGCCCGGCAGCCGGAGGAACTCCAGCTATCCCCGGGAGAATTCGCTGAACGAGGGTCCTTGGAAAATTAGCACGCATACACCTAACGCGCCGCTCTACTTAACCCTCTCCCCCACCCCTTTACTTTACATACATTTCATCGTTGATACGTCTTGTTAACTCCTTCGGCGCCCGACAATGAATCTGCCTCGTCACGATCGCTGAACGCGGCGACGGTCGCAATGACACGCGCTTTAATATCGCCTCGATTGCCACGAATGCGTTTAGCGCGAACGTCCGCCAAGCCGCGACTACCAACAATCAACCTAACGGGAAGCTGGAGTATAGTTCACATTTTTGCTATTTTTATTTTTTAAGAGACGTCGATTATTCAGAGGGAATGTAATATTCGTCGACGCACGAATAATTATAATCGAAAACAGAAGGGAAATTTGCGCCGATCTCTAGGTGATCTACTGGGCGTTTTATTAAATGAGTCGCGAGGAAAAGTGGAACGTGTCCAGGGGCAGTCGAAAACGGCTAGAAATTGAACGTCACGCTGAGCAAGTAACACGAGTGTTTGAGTTTCGAGTGGGCAATGCTCGTAATGGCATATGTAAACCTGATTATGCGGTGGAGGCAAACTAAAGGCGAGCGCGCCGTCACAAACGGCACGTCGCGACGGGGAACGGGTTGTTGTTCGACAGCGAAGAAGCAACGCTTCGAAATAATAATTCCCCTTTCGCTCGCTGGTTGATCGATTACGCCGTCGGGCGACAATTTCCCGTCGTAAACTTACCAGAACGGTGTAGAACACGCACACGAAGCACACGGTGATCCCGATCAAATGCACGTCGATGCCGCTCACTGTAATTAATCACGGAGATTTTCATAGTGCCCGCTCGCTGTTCTATCTACGAATAATATGGCCGCATAATACCTTGGTTTAGCGCTAACGCTGGAACGTAGACCACGATCGATTGGTAAAGCACCTGAAATTGGTTCATTACGGAATCATTAACTCAACGGCCGATCGGCCATTCCCACGGAAAATCCTCCAAGGAGGATGACCATCGCCTGTACCATCGTTATCGATAATTTCTCTCGCACGCGAGAGTTGCAGAAATGGGTTGCACTTTTGAGTTAAGCTTTTTCTAAGTGTCCCGATAAGCCGCGTAGATTAAAGTTTCGTGTTTCTGTCCCGTAACGTAGCGTGACATAACGTCATTTTTAAATGGGCACCCTGGCGAATTAAAGTAAATGATGAATTACTTTCCCCCAAGTTTCTAATCTGTTTACCCCTGGTATCGCGAGCTTTGCGTTGCTCAAGATCTAGATAAATGTCGGGCTGTATTCAGAGTTCGTTGACGCGTGTCTCGCTTACCACGTCGATGACGAAGATCAACGATATGAGGGTCCTTACGCTTCGATTGAATCTTATTTCTAAGTACTGAAACAGAATCGTTAAAATAGAAATGTTGAGGGTGTTACAAGTTCGTATTGCGAGCAATTTCTGCTTTTCTACTTTCTGGCGTTTATCTGGCTAAAGAAATGGGTACCTCGTAAACGGAATTAAGTCCCATCTCGACGAAGACAGGAGCGTAGACAACGCCCACTACCACCCCCGAAAACAGGATGGAGATAATGGTGATCCAGTACTGGGTCCCAAAATTGTATATCTCCGATGGTGTCCCAAGAATCGTTACACCAGATATGAAACTACGATTAACATTTACCAAACATGTGAATTATTCATGTAACAATTCGGACTGTAATTTAGACGGGAGAAAGCGAGTTATTATACAATACATTCCGTGATTCGCAGCACAATTTGAAATACTCTGATTCCCCGGCTAAAAAATACACCGGGAATATGAAATCGAATTTTTCCGCCACGAGCTTTCGTCTTCGAAAGAGTCCGTTTCCGAGCGCCGCTATTTTCGTTTCTCTATATTAATGACCGCGTGGTCACGGAATACAAGTTCCCAGACTACATTTATTCGCGGTACATAATATTTAGATGTGAAAAGCTAGGAAACGATGGCTTTGCCTCGACGATCACCAATGCTCGAGCAACAAACACCAATGTGTGTTGGAACATTCTTACTATATTTTTTTCATTTGAGAATGAAGAATGAAGTGAATTCAATATTGAGACGACTATCGTGAATCGGCAAGAGGAGCACGCGTAACGATTTAATTCCCCGACAATTAGAAAGATCAGAGACGGGGATACCTTGCGACGAGGGAAGCAGATACGGGAAGGAGAGCCATACTCCTTCCCCCGAGGAGATAATCTTCCGTGCTCGACTTCTGTGCTTTTCTGTAATGCCATAATCCAGCGGCTGCAGACACGGCGAGCATCAGCCCGAACACCAGCCAATCTGCCCAATGAAAGTATCCTCTCCACGGTGTTTCCTCCATTCCCCAACTCCCGAGAAACTGGAAGCGAGCGGAAACCTGATTTATGAAGCCAGATCCGCTTGATAACACCGATAATAGCGGTAATGGAAGTCAAGTAACACGGATGAAAGCTTAATGGCCCCTCGCGATGATACGCATAATGGATCTTCAACGAGGATTTATTTTTCGCCGCCACCATTCGGCGTAACGCGAAAGTATAAATTTGTTTGCCGAAGTAAATGGGATGGTAGCCGGGGCGTTGTGGAGCGCGAGTGCGAGGAAAGGAAGATATCGTGTTCTGTCCGAGCAGTGTATAAAATCATTACACCGCGTTACCACTTACCACTCGAAAATATACTATTCCAAGCGACGAGCTTGGGGAAATCTGACGAGTTAAGGGAAACGGTCAGATATCTCAGGTAAATCGGTTCAATTGCAGTTCAACTCAATCGTTGTAAACAGATGTTACATTAACAAACAGTTCCACGGTTTTTAAGTGAAAACTGCTAGTCTGTCGCTGGTTCGGTATGTTTTTGCAACATCTAATACATGCAGCCGCCTAATTGGTACTTGACAAATGACCCTAACGCGGTTCACAGCTGTAAGTGTTCCAATAAAGCTTGTTAACTTGATAAACGTTACACTTCGCGAGACTGTCGTAACGTAAACTATTCGTTTTTCTGTCGCTTTGTCGCGCAAGAAAGAGGATCGATGAAATGTTACTTTGAACCCTGGTTCAAAGGAATTTGCCATTGTCCTGCACGGAGCACAGTGTTCGAAACATCAATCGATATTCATTTCGCTATATTACACGATGAAAATGATTCCTAAAGGTTCCTCTCGAGATACAATATTGCATTCTCTCAGTCGACCCGTAGGGTCAATTACAGCATATTAAATAATATTGGACAATTAAAAGTAGCGGGGCTGGTGTTAGTACCCACTACTGTGCTGCAGATGTCAGCACGGTGCAGAAAATTGTAATTCGAGAAAGTCGAATAAGCACCGTACACCGAGCAATACGAATGATCGGGGAGCAGTAGAGTGTGAAACAAAGTGAAAGACGTAGAAGGATTTAATGACAGAGCATTCCAGGAACTCGGACAATAATTGCAATATGACTACCAGACAACGAACTCGCGCAAACACGATGCATTGAACACGTAAGCCTTTGTGTTCTCTTTTCCTGAAACCGGAATTCTTTCTGTCTGGCCACGGTGACGTCAGGCCGTCCTCACTGGTTTAAACAAACAATATTTTCGAATATAAACTTACCAAACTTGGGCAAGTTTATTTTACGATTACAAGTATTTGTAAGTTTCGAATGAAATCAGGATTGAATTACACCCGAATCACGGTTCGTTTGAATAGAGAAATTAAACAGAGAATTTTACGCGCAATAAAGTCAGTTTCCAGTCTGTTATTATTCCACTACATTGAATTGTGAAGAGCTTGCTAAATTGCATGCTACGCGAGTTACTTCCTAGAATCAGCGGTAACTATATTTTCCTTTATTGCCCCGTACATGGAGTGCCACGCGACGTGGTATTAAAGGAGGAAAGTACAAACACGAAGGGCGATTAGCAGCAGTGCCAGCAGTTCAAAGGGAGAGGGTAAGTACCGACCGTTGATAAACACCTACTCACTGTTCAGTTTTATAAATAGTATTCTTTATATTTAGCACGACGAGCAGGCCACCGCTAGTCTCTTTACACATCCAAAGTTCGTCTTCTCTACACGATCACCAAGCGAGAATGTCACGATCACAGTTGCCCCGCGATATCCACATATTTTAATTGTACTTCCGCCTGGAATCACCTCGATCTTGATCGACGATCGGTAAGGGAATAGAAACAGGTAACTTCCTTCAATTATATGTTACGACATTGCTGTTCCTTTTACTTTTCTTTATATCTTGCTCCCTACTGGCCAGTGCCTTTCCTCGCGGCTCGTGATTCCAACGGATACTGTCCGCGACCGGTGCTCACTTCTAGAAAGTAATTCGCCTATATTCTCATTTCGTTATTCCTATAAAAACCTGCTACTTTCTCGCACAACGTAGCCCACACCCAGATAGTATCCTTTGAACCGTAATTAATTAAAGAATTGATTACCATTATTTGCATTTGCTTACCTCGCCAACCGTATCGACACGCGCGAAATCGAGCAGCTGATCGGAATTTCAAATCGAATGAAGAAAAAAAAAAAAGTGATACAAACATTCGCTCACGGAGCGTCGAAATGTTTACGGCTGAATCAGCGGTCAGAAAAATTCGATGCGACAGCACAGCGAAACTATCGATCGACGGCCACGCAAATCGCGATACACGAATCCGTTACATATAATTACACGAAAGAATGCGATGTTAGCTACTCCGACAGTAGAATACCTTAAACCCATTAAACACGAAAACCGTTCGGATCCCCTTAAAACTTGTCAACAGAACATTTTATTTCAGCACGTGATAATTAACTAAAAATAATTCCTTCGGGACAGTTGTCTAACCACAGTTGGTCATTTCTTTACTCACACCTCGATTCACCAGAACATAAAATTTCGGAGATATCGATCGAGCGATCTAGCGCGTTCCTAATTTAAGCGAAGGATGGGAATAAGAACGACGGACACGGAAATCGTAGAGGAAAGGTACGGCTACACGTTCGACGGGGCGATTCGTGCCGGCGAATCTGACGCGGAAATCGCGCACGATTGGAATATCTTTGAAAAGTCCAGGTTAACGGCGCGGGGACGAATAAATATAGGCGAACGGAGAAGGACCGCGTTACGATCGACTGTCTGCCGTGATCGACGACGGACTGTCGTGAAGTTGGAGGCCCAGCAGTCGGCTAACCGGTTTCCTCGATCTAGGCTTAACTCCTCCAGTTCGACTCGAACAACCAGCAAAATTTGAACGGTAGCCCATCCAATCGGCCGTCACGGAACAATGAATCCCGCCGTGCGTTCGCGATCTGCGGGGATCTGCCTCGGGACACGGTCGAATGGCGGATTACTCGTTGGAATATGGAACGGGGAAGTATACGCTGAATACACCACGTAGCTTCTTACGCCTTCGTACGTTAATAAAACGATGTCAAGCAAAGATGCAGTGGACGGGTATAAATTACCTCGACCATTTCCGATTGAAACGATAACCTCGCAAGTTCTCTACCATGGAGAACAAGCACGATCCCTCCCTCCCCCCATGAATACGTGTCCGTACGCCATGCGTAACTCCTGATTTCTTTTCAACGATGGCCGCGAGCATATGGTGCTCCCAAGCGCATTCCACTGATATCGGACGGTGCGTTGCGTTCGATTTGATTAATGTTAGAAATGATAGGTGAATCGGGGCATGTTGATGGAAAGACTGGGCGATATATTTACAACATATCGTTTTATCAATAATCATAGAGAATTACAAACGTTCGTAAGGCAACGATGTACAATTAGCTTCTGTTTGGAACACTTTGCCTGAAAGAATGATGCGGTAAAAATGTTCACCACCGTGACGGTGGATGCAATGTTGTTGAAGTTTAAACGAGATTGTTTACAACACGTGCCATTCGATTTAGTCGCGAGATCGTACTATCAATTATTGAAGTACGCACGTCCGTTACACGCGCGTCGTGCGCGCAGTATGTTGTTTGTCTTTCGGATAAAAATAAAAATAAAAATAATAATTCCCGTCGAAGTGACAGACATTGCAGTGCGGTTTAAAGTAATTGCCTTATCAGTCAGATAATGTGAAACTTGAAGATAATTGGAATGTGGTAATAGGACACTACCTTGAACCGTAAAAAACAATGCATTATTTTGTTGTTCTTTAACTTAACAGTACAACCTATAGCACATTCGAAACTTAATCTTTTATAATTCAAGAAGCTTGTTCGCAAAGTAAACTAGCAACGAAATTAGCCACAGCGGCACGTGCAGAATTTATAACGTTCATATCAAAATCGCGAATTTTATTCATAATCATTTGATCACACTTCAGTGGAATGACTAAGTACATGAAAGTTTACAAATCCTACTATAATTACTTCCATTGTAATGTTAACGTTAACAGCATGTACTCAATTGTAAATGTAATTACAAGTTTTTTTTCCGCTTTTCATCAAACATTATCCCATTATTACGTGTTCACTTATACTTACTTCTTGAATTAATGATTAAATTAAATGTAAATAAATTATGTGCATTGTTCGTTGAGTTTGTGAGAAGTGTTACTCGCAAGGTGACGTTGCAAATTATGCAAATTGCACAGAGTTTAAGAATCATGAAGTCCTACTTGAACAGAATAACTTTCGAATGCAATAAACCTTCAGATTGCCAATAATTCGTCCTCATCTAATTTCGCTTTTGTTTCTACAACGCATTGGAACTGATACATTTTGCAACCATTTATAAGCCGGGATCTTGAAACACGAGTAAAGTGAAATGACGTAATAATTATTTACTTCTATTTGTACATACTCGCATCACATACTCATTCCTCTATTTCACTTTGCGACATAATACTTATACTCGTTAACGCATACATACAACGTACTCATATACATATATATATGTATATATAAATTTCTTTCTTAATCTTTCTCATCAACTTGTTCCACAAAGAATTAGTATTATTAGCTTTTACAGTAGATGGAAAATGTATCGCTAATACGGTAGAATTAACACAACGAATGCGTTTATTTAAGTAATGAACTTTCCATTGTATCAGTCAGTCTTTGCAAAAGTAATGCTTCACACTATAACGATTATAATTCGTAAAATATAGGAATAATAGTACGGGCAATCAATGTATTCTTTGTGAAACAAAAAGGAAACGAACTTGCGTGTTCAATGTCGCGCGTGTTTTTCGATTTAAAAGTGAAATATAGAGAATGCGTTCTAATCACAGTTCTTGATGTCTTCCTCCTCCGAAAAGCCATAAACAGGCTCTATCGACTATATACGCAAGGACGAAGTCCGCTATTAGTACTTGAATTAAAAATGTACGAAACTGGAAGCAGAAAACATTACGAATTAGTATCCGTGCAGTTGCACAAGCATTCCAAGTAATTTTAATTATATTTACAGCCACTTACATCGCTCGGGAACTCTACAATTTCAAATTGCGCCGCTAACTCAGGTAAAAATCCACACAATCCCAATATAACTGCAGCAATGCCTACAAGACTGTACAGTAAGGACTTATTTTGTAGTAGACTCTCCATGTACGGATGACCCTGTACAGTGACGTTACCACAAATTAGAACAAGATTCGCATAATCTTCATTAATATATATCATTTAGCTTGATGAATTTACCCGATAATTGACTGCGAATGTAGAGACTTGCAGCGACATGGCAATAATATAAACCGTGCTGTTTATCAAATTCGCTTCAAATGGTTCATCGTCGTCGCCGTCGCCATCGCCGAGACCCGTAGAAGTTACATTGTGACTGACTGAATTATTTGTAGCCAATATAGCTGCTAACTTATCGCTCCTAATTAAATTCAACAAAGCTTAATAAGAGATTCATTGCAACGCCCGAGCTCGTTTAACTCGCATCCCTTTACACTTACCTTGGAGACAGTAAAGTTGCTTCCCTCACAGAGTACACGAGCGAGAAAAAGTGCACGGCAAACTGAAGCAGCACGGTAGATATAGTATACAGATTAAAAATGTTGGGAAGCGGCCTCTGTTTGGACAATGTTTTCAATGGCTTCGAGCTTGATATGAATAAGAAGCACGAGGCCAGAAGAATACCCTGCAGCGTGGCTTGCGCGTCGCTGAATTTTATCCCGTCTAAATAGAGAACAGACTGGCTGTACGCGAGCCCCAATGCGTTAAGTGCCAGAATTTTAAACATCTGCAAAGTCGTGACCAAAGTGCACCGTCCTTGCTTGATAACGTGGCATACTGTAACGAAACGGAAGCCAGAGTTATATACCACAGGATTGCCCTAGCTTTTTTTTTTTATAGACGACCCTACTCACTGCACTGAATCGAAGACATTTTGCTAGTAAAAGGTGCCGCAATTGAAGCATCTCCAAGCTTCACAATAACAGATTGTTCCTGCTCTTTCAGTTCCTTCAGTATCTTTTGTAATTTCACTCTAGTATTACCGGAGCCCCTCGAATTCATTCTTGGGCCATTAGCGACCGCTGAGTTCGCGAGCGCGCGCTCGCTCTTTACGTGGTCCTGCTTATCCGTGTGTACCCTTTCGGGTGGACTAGAGAGGATCGCGACACCTAACAGAATCGACCAATTAGCATGAGCACTTTTGCTCGTTACAAGGAAAGATGAATTTCAGTCATCAACTAACCCACTTGAGCATGCTTCAAAGCACCAACGTCATTAGTACCATCGCCGCACATGAGCGTTGAGTAGCCTAAATCTTGCAGAGACACGATTATAAATTCTTTCTGCTTTGGTTCGCACCTTGCAAAAATCACAATGTGCGGTAATATTTTGCGAAGAAGCTCTCGTTCGCATTCTTTTAAATATGTTAGACCCTGTAAGTTGTACGTTAAGAATGGCGAGTGAGATGTACATTAAAGAAAGTATTTCGGATTCTAGTTGGCTTACCTCTCCTGTTAGACAAAGAGCGTATTCTCGCCAAATTTCGCTGCCGCGAGAAGCATTTTCCATTCCGAAGGGTACAGTTATGGCTCTGTCCACGCTTTCCCATATCCACTCTCCATCGACCTCGGTTAGTATAAGCGTAATTGGTTTCTTCGTAAAGTGTAACCCGCGGCTAACGTGACAAGCCGTTAATGGATTATCGCCAGTGATCATGACAACCTGTAAAACCAACGACATGTTGCTCTATCATTTCTGACGAGAGTAACTAGAGCATTAAATATTCACCGAATGCGAGGCATCCACGATCTCTTTGATGACAGCCTCGGAGTCAGGTTTGAGAGGGCAACTTATGATCACAAATCCGGCAAAAGTGAGATTCTTCTCCAAATGTTCCCGCGTTAGTTCCCTCAAATCCTGAGACGATAATGGGCCGGGGATTTTTCGGTATCCTAGAGCTAGCACCCTTGCGCCACGGCGAGAAAGTGATAAATAAGTAGAGTCGTAATTATCTGGTACGGACGACAACTGAGAAGGAGAGAAATCATATTTACAACATGTGGCAACGATAAAGGAAATTCCGCTTTTCAGCTTTGCTACGCACCATGCTCTTGAGAATCTCGGGTGCTCCTTTTACGGTGGTCATATAATTAATTTCCGATGATCCAAGCATCGTGTATCCGGCCACGACCGACATGCGTTTCAACGCAGACGAGAAATGATGTCTCTGCACTATTTTCAAAACGGGAGACTGACCTTTCCTGGGTATCATAGAGTCGTCTGATGGAAGATTAATATTAGAATTGTTACACTACCAGTCTGTATTAAAGTCTGTAAATTTTAACGAAGCAGGGGCGTACTTTTCGTGAGGCTCCAGTTAATAGCCTTCAGCGTAGCTTTCTCAAGTGGATCTCCAACAATTCCATCGTCTAATTGTACAAGCGAATGGCACGTCGCGAGAACCTGGATACTTTCTAAAGGCGCATCAGCGATCTGTATAACATCTGCTTTTCCCCTTGAATAGTGAACGATTACTCGTGTATCGTACACGATTCGTATTATTTGGAAGAAGTGTTTGATTCTTACTCGATCCCCGCTATACCCTCGACGACCAGGTTGTCACTAGTTAAGGTACCAGTCTTATCGAAGCAGCAAATTTCAACTTTTCCAGCAAATGGAATCCTAAAGGGTTCGGTGCAAAAGACACCTGTGGAAAGGAGATTCTGAATGTCATTGTACAAGCACGTAACTTACATTACTAACATTACTTCGATACATTTTATTCATACCTAATTTAGATAAAGCTAATAGAGACGTATTAACCGCTAGCGACAACTCGATAGGCAGTTCTGGTGGAACGACCGATGTTAAAATAAGTGTACATTCCAAAAATAGTTTATATCTGTTCCTAGTAGGATCCTCGCTTCCTGTAACCCATAACTTATTAGTAACTTGAACAGACCTTCAAACGTTTTTAATTCTTACGCTATGTACCTTTAATCCACACGTACGTCGCGGCAGCAATCGCGAAAACTAGTAGAAATAGGATAAAACCGAATGTCTCCAAATTATTGGCTGTAACTCGCTTCACTCCGAATAGTATTGTCCTCAGAAGTTTACCCTGTGATGTTGAAAATCCAGTACGTAATACGTAGGCCACGCAACCGTTGTCGGTAGCTGAAATTTTCAACGTACAACAACCGAATGACACGATCTCTCGAATAATAAAATTCAATAAATACCTTTAAGGCCAGGTACAGTTTTACTAGGTGGACTATGCTGCACGACTTTTGTGCCTCCAAAGAGTACATGAAGTTTGCCGTCGCCCTCTATGTCCAATTGCCTATTGCCATCGATGTCCTCTATTGGCTCTTTCATCTGTGGAACCGACTCTCCTATGGGTTTGTAATTAAATCATGTGAAAGGAATTCATTGTACACCGCATCATCTTGCTCTTAAATAATCACCTGTTAGCATGCTCTCGTCAACTACGCAAGGTCCTCTAAGAAGCAACATGTCGCAGGGCACTAAATTATCATTCTGCGATCTCGTTATCGATACAATGTCACCAGGAACCAATTGATCGGTGAACATGAACCGCCATTGCCTGTTCCTATAAACCTTTGATAAAAATAATTTTATGAAAGACACTGTCAGCGAACTCTACTCGCGCGTAATGCGTAATGAAACCCCACCATCATCATGTACGGTTTATTCCCCATCTTTCTAATTTCAGCCATATTTCGTAGTTGCTGCTGAACGAGCGTACACTCGAACATGATCAGCATGATGAGAGTGAAGATACTGTAGTACCAATATCTATCCAAACACCACAGTGCTACGTAGAACATTTGGAAAACAAAGAAGGGTGCGATCGCCCTTTCTTTGAACAATTCTCTGAACTCTGGTACCACCATATCTAATCTGCGTAAAGGGAACATAAAATTATAAGTGATTGCAGTAATAATTTCTATATCGACAGAGAAGTATCCGCTTACTTGTTCTTGCCATATTTGTCCTCCGCTGTCGTAACCTCCTTTTCGTCTAAGTACCCTTTCCATTCGCAATAATGTTTAACAGAATGATTAATAGGAAACTGAAGGCCTTCGAAGCGTTTTTTATGTGGGTCCCAAAGATATTTGGTCTTCTGAAATATAAACCACGGCTCCTGCTGTTCCGAATGGTACAGTTTAACGAGTTCTGAGCTTCCATTGTTGGGAGTAGGAACTACCTTTGCTATCTTCGCCTTGTAAGGATCTTTCTCCTGAAAGAGTGAAATATTTAACGTTCCAATGGAAATTACACGTACATTCCGGCTATAGGATTCAAACGTTCCCGCCAATTAGTAGTGGAGCCTGAACTAGCAGAAGGCCGGTTCAAATGGATGCCACGTTAACGAAGCATATTGAACGAGACGACTAGCACGTGCGAGCCGTTGAATCGGCGTAATCGTTACAATGTCGCAAAGTGTTATCAACTCACCGAGCTACAATTTAGAAATGTATGCACGTGCACCGACCACTGGCAGCACAAACATATGAAAATCTGTAACAAGCCGATAGCCGCGATGCCCACTAGGCCCGCGTCATAATACTCGTCGATCCCGTAAATGAAAATCCAACTGTAGATCCATAAAACGTGCAGTATCACAGAGGGCAAGATGTAGCCTGTGAACAGTAGCTTCCGTGGATTATGTAGCGTAACAGTCTGCACGAGATCATCTACGCGCGATGAAGTAATAGTCGCCATGCTTATGATTACAATACGCCGTAACAGGGGCGTATGGATTCCAGCCCGAGGGATTTCAGGCTCCTTTCACATGAGATCTAGCACCACCAACTCAGCCAACTCACTCGGAGCAATGATTATACGTAACAGCTGCACCGTACGAAAGGTGCCCCGAATATGTTTACTTCTCGTTCGCACCTTTCCTCGGTGCTCTATGTGTATACTAATTTACAGTAATAGGACAAAAATGAATTTTATGCGGGACGCTGTTACGTCATCTTGTGGCAACCATTTGTACTGTCACCGTTGCTTTCACTGTATTCACAGACGAAGCACGGGAGCAGGACAGACCTAACATCTCACGGAAGTGTCTCGCACTAGCCGAGGTACCGACTTATTCCCCGATACTGAATCGATAACGTTGCACGCGAAGCGAAAGCGATAAAGAAGCATCGACGAAGTGTAGGAAGTATAGGATAGAATTATCACGCAATGTAATTTTGTGTCACACGCTCGGGTGGCTCGCGAGCCCCCTTACCATTTTCGAGTCACCCCCAACGTTATCGATTCAATCTAAAATACGATTACAATGCTACGAGTGGTAGCAATTAAAATTAAAATTTATAGTGTTATGACTTATACTTTATTGTAAAGCTGCAAAGGCCTCGAGAAACTTGAAACAAACTGTATTATAATTCAGAAATACCTCTTACATATTCCTATCCAAATTCCAAACTTGCAATTTCAAGTATCTATGGTATTTCCTTAAAAATACCATAGTATGCAGCATGCGTGCATTTTGAAAGCAATTCCTATATCCGATTAGAGTATTTGACAAACACAGCTATCGGCTCGGTTCTCACCGATTACCAGGTCTCACCGCGAGGAGGTTGCTGCGTTTCGAGACCCGTAGAGAAATGGATGCAATCAAAGTTCCATCGATCTCCCTGTACATGTAAACATTCGCTCACTAAACCAAAGAGGTGGATGGAAACAAAGTTCCATAGATTCTTTCGGTTTAGATATAGAATCTAGGAAACTGCCAAGCAATCACTCGATTTAAGTAAATTCGGCAAAGGAGGAAAGACTACGGGTGAGCATGAAAGGAGTATTGGATGGCGCAGTTCCTACCACCCTAATGTCCAAGTCGAAAGGGAAAACCGCTCGGCGTCTCCCAGACGATTCCTCTTGCTCGGATGCAACTCAAGCCGTCTATCACGAAGACTGGGAAATCTGGCCGGGTGACTTACGCAGGCAGTGTACCAAAAGATACACCCCCTACGCCCGAAATTTTTCCCTTTCGACAGGAACTCCAGGGGATGAAACTGATCCACCCATACCCATTCCACGCGCAGTCGCTTGCTCCTGGAAACAGAAGCAGCGGCTACCTCCTCATCGAAGATGGAGAGCCAACGAAAAAGCAACAAAGCTAATGATTCAGTGACTACTTGCCAATTTTACATGGGGTCTTAAATACTTCGTGCTATAATAAATTAACCTAAGGCTTCCTTAGATGTCTTCTTTCACTACCACTGTTCACTATCACTTTTCACTTATCACTATTTTCTTTAAAATATATTATTTTATTAACCTTGAAGAAAATGCATCATGTAAAATAATTCATGTAACCCCATCAAAGAAATGCATCAAATAAAATACATCATGTAAACCCATCGAAGAAATGCATCATGTAAAATAAATCATGTAAACCCATCGAAGAAATGCACGAAATATAACGACTCATGCAAAAATCCGCGAAGAAATGTACGAAATAGGACAGATGATGAAAAACAATCGAAGAAATCATTTCAAAAGGAAGAGAAATTGATTTTGGCCTTGGCAGAATAATTACATTTTGAATGGCTTTTAACGAACCCGAAAATTACGTCGGCACAAACCGAATAACCTACCTAGGTCAGGGGGCCGAGGGGGTGCAGGAAGGACCGGGGCATGGAACCCTGACCAAGTCCCCAGGAAATCCAGTAGGTCCATTGGAGAAATAAAATGTAATTGTAGGAGAAATATTTAGAATCGAATCTGGACGGATGGAATAGAGAATAACGAAGATAGATGATCGCAACCAATCGGCTCGTATTACTTGTCACGTAATTAATAATTTTATTACAATGTTACTTGTGATACGATTAGTAATTACACAGTACAACAGCCATCTGGACTTGTAACATTCAATAGCCGTTTCTTATAGGTTTTCGTGCCCTGAAAACAAATCCGCAACCCATTTGTCGCCATCACCCTCAGTTTTTGAGAAAATCGATTTTGAAAAAAAAATGCAAATTTTCAACTTTAAACATTTTTTGTGTCGAAACGGTAATAGTTATTCGATTGTTCGTTGCGGCAAATTATTCTATGAACCCTCCCGAATACAACGATATAAGTTATTATTGCATTATGAACATTTAAATATGTTTAAACAACGATCAAAGGGAGAAGGACACCTGAAATGCACAAATTTTTGCAGATATCTTTTAATTTATGTACGAAACTAAGGGTCTGGGAGAAAATCTGACCATCCCACGCGATGCAGCGGACAGTTTTCCTTCGGAAAGCGTCAACAGAAGTGGCAAGTCGCGTTTTGTTTTCAATACAATACAATATCCTCTAAGGTGCAACAATCTCTTTTCAACAGCGCGCTGCGGCTCCTAATACCCACAGTTCGCATTCCGGATATTCTATAGTTCAATAAACGAAAAAAATTCCCGTAATATATATTGGTTATACCGTAACCAAAAAAATTCCCGAAATATATATTGGTTACGCCGTAACCAAAATAAAATTTTCGTGAACGATAATGGTTATTCGTAACCAAAAAAAAATTCTGGTCATCGATAATGGTTATTCGTAACCGAAAACAATTTCAGTTATTAGTGACGAAAAAATATTTCGGTTGACAATAATGGTTATTAGTGATAAAAAAATATTTCCGTTGACAATAATGGTTATCAGTAACCAAAAGAGATAAATCTTAATATTTTTTAATCACTTGATTTTTCGGAAAATTTATGTAATATTTAATGAAGATTGACTTTTATTTAAATAAAAATTAACTTTTTCTTAATGTTTTTTCGAAAAAGTTTAAAAAATAACTGTTATTTCTGGTCTCTGCGATTAAGTAATGTAATTTCAATAGATATAGTATTTTCATTGAATCACTATTGCCCAAATATTGAAATATCATATTTGAAGCTACAGGCCAAAACTCAATATGGAATATCGATTTGGTCTTAAGATAAAAGAAGGAAAGAATTAAAAAATAATGCTTCATTATCAGCAGACAAAGTAGGCAATCAAAACTTTAGCAATTCATGAAAAAGAAGGTAGGGGAGACCGGGGCAGATTGTAACAAAAAAAGTTTACACAGTTTTTTCTCGAAAGTGTTTTCCTCAATCAGGAAATAATTTGCGTGATTTACTACTTGCATATGTGGTGAATTGATTGCGTGAAAGTACGTGACAAAATATTGGACTGTTAACATCTGGCTCCACCTTAAACAAATCTGAATCTTTGTTACAATGTGCCCCAGTCCTGGGGTAAATTGTAACACATCTGTTTTACTTATTTAAATACAAATATGAACACAAATAAACGTTTCTAAAAGATATAAATGAAAACACAGATCATTATTAAACATTTGATATACACGAGTTAAACAATCATTGCTTATTCATCTGATTCTATCAAAATCTTCTTCTTCGCTTTCTTCACTTTATTCTTTATACTTTTTTTCTACTTTTTGGATTCTCGATTGTTCTGTTGTTCGTCTAGAGCATCTTTTTCCGGTGTGTCAGCAAATAGCTTGCTTTATCACCATTTGGAGTGGAGTAAGTATAGTAACATGTTACAATTTACCCCGAGGTCGAATTTTTGCGTTTTATCTCAGCAAACGAGAAACTAAACATCAAATCACTAAAATGCGTATACATTATTATAAACCAATGTGTACTGATTCGTTTGCGACAAATAAGCAAAAATTAAAACGGTTTCTAATGACGGTTAATTGAAGTAAAAGTGCTGATACAACATTTACTTACGTAACCTAAAAATTAAAATTCTGGGCTGTAACCACAAAATGAATACATAACGCTCATTTGTGTCACTAAAACCGACGGTGCTAATATTGTCAAGCAGCTCTCGAATGCTGTAGGTTACCAGATTAGTCGTTCAAAAGATTTTACTTATGTTACAATTTACCCCGTGTTACAACCTGCCCCGGTCTCCCCTACTAATGATATTACATTTCATCCCGAAGCAATTAATATTCATAATATTAGAGCACTTTGGGTGCTTTGTTACATCAACCCAATAATTTCCTTCTAGTTTCTCATTAATTGGCATCTTCAAAGTTTATGTATCAATGACTCGACGATCACTCATAATATACAAAAATCAAAAACATTTATGCAAATGTTCTTAAATTAGAGTAATTGCACTTTACTGCGCAATAATCGATGTTACTTTCATACAGAAAGTAGCAACAACGAGCACGCGTTAATATTGCAAATTTACTATCAATATAACGTGCCGAATTGCATTTACCTACTTTTTCAGTGCAAATTTAGTTTCAACATCGCCAAATTAAGCAACAATCGCGGGTAAATTTTGATCAATGCGAAGGAATGTTGAAAATTTATAAAAATAAAAAACTACATTTCATGTCAACCTGGAAATAAATACATACAACGATTGACGAAGTTACTGTGCAAAAATCAGCAACGCTAATGAGGAATAGCTACTACTACTTTTCAAAGCAGGGCAGCTGATCATTGTCCACCCATTAATGCAAGAAAACCGTGGGTGGACCGTTTCTTTCTTTCGCAACGCTAACTTATTACAGATTAAAGTCAACTCCCGAGCATAGTTCACTAGGACTTTGGACTACTCGCAACACTAATTTCTCAAACAACTTCAAAATTCCCGGATGGTGCTTCATTACTGAAAATTCTACTATACTCAATACAAATCCCGAATAGCAAATGAAAAAGCTCCCAAGGAGCTACACTACTCTAACAAATATAAAAAGCTACCGAGAACCACCACGTGGGTGATTTCATTTTTCGCAACACTAATAAAAATTCAGTGCACCTGTGTCTCGCAATACGCAACTCTAACTTTAATTCGTTGCAGCCTTCCTGAAGGCTGTGTGGAATCCCATGTGCAGCAAGGCCAGCTGCTCGGGACTCCTTTTTCCCAGAAACATGTCTTCGGACATGTCCCAGGACAGTTTCGGGGCATTGGGGTCGCAACTCTAATTACAAACGCGATCAGTCATCATCGCAACACTAACTCAAAAAAATATCAAGTATCAAACTAGGACGAGTAATTAAAAAAACGCGATCAGTCGCATCGCAACTCTAGTAAAAAGAATACCACCAATCAAAAGTAATGCAATGAATCAAACTCTAGTGACTCCAATTCAAAACACAAGAACAATCTCAAAAACAATCGCGACTCTTTTTTCGGAACACTACAAGCAACCACGCTCGACATTCATTCGCAACGCTATGCTGGAACCAAACGCGGGGAATATTTGATTCGCAACGCTAATTCAAACCGTAATCACAATTTAGTCGGAACACTAACTGACCCGGTCTGCTCGAACTTCATTAGGACCGTTCGTTTCTTTCCAAACCACCCGGTTTCTTACGGCCCGCTCGCTTACTTCCCAAGCCGCCCGGTTTCATTCGGGCTGCTTGGAAAAATTCAAGTACTTGGTTCTATCCGAGCCGCTCGGTTCCTTCGGGTACCCGGCTCGGCTTGGAAACCGAGTCCCGGATTGGTTCGGATTTCAAGCTACCCGAATATTCAAGTACTCATACAGCTCTACACCCCTCCCCCCAAAACCCATCTCGATCGGCCACCGGTCCCTTTCGGAAGTATATCCCTTCCCCGAAAGTCCGAAATATATAAACATTTTTGTGTTTTAAATTGATGTTATATTTTCTATGCACAACGTAAAAGATAAATACTAATTTTGAAGCTTTTTTTTTCATTTCAACTTTACGTAAATACAGATATACTATAAAGGGCAAAGGGTTAGAATCAAATTTAATATAAATATATTTAATTTATATATGCAATCTTTAATTTTATCAATGAAAACGTGTGCGGGCAATGCTGGTCGCTTGATCGTTAGTGCCCGCAACGTGACCGCTATTACATGAAGGTGTGGACAATAGCGGTGAAACACATCTTTTGTGTATTTCGTAATTTTACTGAATAAAAGAATATACCTAATACTAATTATTTTGTATCCTACAAATAGGTTGATAGTTTAAGTTTATAAAAAAATAATTTTCAAGAAATAATTCATCTCATATCTTGATTTTTACCCTAAGAATAAATGTAGGCAACTTGAAATGTTTGTAACTTCTATGCGAAGTAAAAATACTTACTTGAAATTGTCAAGTGTTGTTCGATTATTCCTGCCCGACCGCAGAATACGAGTTGTACGCGACAGTGAAATTGGTGAGTTCAATCCCAATAGGTGGTCTCTCTGCTGAATCGTCGGAAAGGTACGAATAGACAGAAGTGAATGATCGACCGAATGTCCTTGTACTACGATGGTAAAGGCTTTCATGCATTATGCACCCCCTGCACGAGCAGAGAGTAGGAAGGTGAACTTTAAGTTTCGATAACAGCACGATAAACTTTCCCCATCGAACTATCGCATACTGAAATAAAAATGTATGCTTGTTGATCGAACATATGTCAGTTCCCCTGTGTAAGTTGCCGCGCAACCCCATCGCCCACAATTTTGATCGGTCTGCATGAAAAACTTTATCTACCCAACCGTACAACAAAAATGGCGCAGATGCAGTCTACTGTACATAAGACACGTTCTATACCCGACGTAAAGTTGGAGAGGACGGATTTGCCATGAAAAAGTTATGCATTTTGTCTGCAATCCCGATATGCAGTAATTACCCCCAGCCATCGAATACGCGCTTGCGTTCTGACAATACTTTGCCGAAATCGTCTGTTGAATCGCTCAGTCAACAGTGTCCACCGAAGCCGCCACGATGCCTAACGACGACAAGCCAAAAAATCCCCATTTCAAAAACGATATACGCTACACGCTGGAAATGTGCCGATGGTATCTGAAACCAATGGGCTTATGGTGTATGGTTTACGATGACACAAGCACGCTGGAAAAAATCGTATCGGCCGCCTTGATTTTGTGGTACTCCTTCGTTACGGTGTTCTGCACCGTACCCCCCCTTTTGAAATTCACCGAGCAGAACATGTTGGGGAAGCTTAAAATACTCGGCATGGTCAGCAGCTGCTTAGCAGCTGCCATTAAATTCTGCTTAATCTGCCGAAAGAGGAAACCCTTGAGAAACTGCATCATGCAGGTGGAGAGAGATTGGAAGGCGGTGGAGGACCCAGGCCACCGTGCTACTATGCTGAAGCAGGTGTCCATTAGCCGATATCTCATCGCTATAAGTGCTACAATGTTCTACTCAAGCGGCTTGGTTCTTCACATTGCGATACCGGTAGTAGTCAAGATAACGTCCAAGGGGAACGTCACTCATAAGCCAGCGGCACTTCTCGGCTACGACTCCCTCCTCAACTCCGAATTCAGCCATGCACATGAGTTGATCACGGTCATCCAGTTATGCTCGGGGTTACTCAAATACACCATGACCTCATGTGCTTACAGTTTGACTACAACTTTCATCGCTCATATCATTGGACAGATCCAGACACAGATATCACAATTGGATTATTACGTTACGGACCTGCAGGTTAACCATCGCGATCCTCTGGGAATCATAATTCGGGATCACGTGGCGGTCCTGAGGTAAGAGTTTCGAGGTTCTACAAGGTACGGGTCCATTCATCTATGTAGGATCACGGAAAAAGGGAGCCATCGGCAACGAGACTCGCCTTAGCCACCTCGGCTACCGCCGACTCCCCAGGTCTTGGTTTTCCGTGCCCTCTCTTATGGTGGTGGGGGTTCCTGGTCCCTACATCTATACTTGTATTCCATTCCTTACTCCTCACTGTACTTACAAATACAGTATACAATGATCGAAAAGACTACTACATACTGCGAACGTTTCAGATTCTCCAGGAACATGGAGGAATCCATGTACGAGGTATACTTGACACAAATCACGGAGGCCACGTTGCTTATATGTGCAATCGCATATTACTTTTTAATGGTAAAACTTAGTATCTACCGGTTCCATTTAAATTCGAAGACTAACACCGCAGTGTCTCGATAGTTCTGAGGATTTGTTTATAGGAATGGGAAGACAAGATTGTGATCGTACTAGGTACCCACGTGCTGATGCTGATCTCCTACATTTTAAACATATTTACATTCTGCTATGTAGGCGAAATTCTGACCGAGCAGGTATTCATAAAGAAGTCAAGATTTCAGGCTGCGTTTGATCTACGGGCATAATATAGACGCTGATATTTTATTAGTTCAGCCAAATCGGTCCAGTCGTGTATAACATCGAGTGGTACAATTTGCCGCCCAAACAAGCTTATAATCTGATTATGATGTGTGCTATATCGCTCTATCCACCAAAACTTACAGCGGGGAAAATCATCCCATTGTCTATGAATACGTTCAGCTCGGTACGCGACTCTTCCTATATTAATTTACCGCGATTGGCGGCAGGAAAATCGAATATTTACAGCCTAATTGTTTTCAGGTAATGCAAACGGCTGCTGTCTACATGAATCTATTACGAAATGTGTCTGATTGGTAATGAAACTTTCATTTTTCACTGTTACCGTCATACACCTGATATCCTGCGATCACATCGAAACTTTTACAAATTTTCAACCCTGCCACACTAAGCGAATGTACTTAACGAAGTCTCAAGTATCTACTAGAGCTTCAAATTTCAGCGACTTGTTTATGTAATCTGTGTTAAGTAAGTCGGTATTGATGTTTATGGTTACTTGTAGGTACTTTATAGATACCTACATAAATATCAGTTTCGATATTTCTTATCTTGCGTTCGTGCACTCAATTTTAAATCCTTTTCCTGCGAATTTCAATCTCCTGCAGGTGTACTTACCGCCAACGGGCCAATGTACAGAAGACCAAGCCCTGAGGGGTGGTTACACCCACATGGAATAAACAGGTGTACACATTTCTACGATTATATTACGAAATGAAGCTTACCGTAGAACTTAATAATACATTCAAAATTACGAGCAAAGTAGCCATTTGATCCATAATATGCGGATAACTGATTAATTTTTCGATATATTTATTCATACTATAGGTACATAGAATCTAAAGCGAATTTTAGCAAATTTTTCACGTTTATTCTTTCTGAAGATCGCAACAAATGATGGTAATTCCGCAAAAAGGGACACTTAAATGGTAAAAAAAAAGTGTCATGTCGCTAAAAATCCTTTTTGTAATTATCAATTTTGTCAACAAAGAACCTATTTTCAAAAATTCAGCCAAATCAGAGCATGGGGGTTTTCTGAAATACAGCCCTTACATTTCTTCGAAATTCTCACGGGTAATGCAGCTCGGTGTATACAGTATTTCTTCCCTGAGAGCTCACTGATCCGGACCGGGGTTGAGCCCGTATCGTGAACAGAGCCCTAATTCCGAGTGTTCGTTTCTCGCTTCTTTCTGGCCGAAGGAGCGAGCGAGATGGAACGCTTTGCGTACGCGGCGGACGTGCGCGACGTCGTCTGTCTCGTACCATCCTCTCGCTTTCAATTCTCGCGTTCTATCTCGCTCTCGCCTTCGCCGGACAAGAGTGAGACAGAAGTGGTGTGGATAGCGAAAAGTCCGTATCGTGTACACCAAACTGAGCTCTCAGGGAAGAAATACTGTATACCCCCACAGCACAACTCGTAAATACTACGTAACATGGAAGTCACAAATTCTGTAACTTTTGTTACATGTACAAAATATAACTGCTACGTAATACGGGTGCCACAATGTTCTGTAACTTTTGTTACATAGATAGAGCATAGCAGCAACATAACTTATGAACATAACTGAAAAGTCACACAAAACACGTAATTTTTACGTAACTCTTCCTACGTATAGGCAACATATTAATCCAGATGTAAATGTCATGGAACCTAGGTGTCACAAGTACTCCGTAATTTTTGTTTCCTAAATAGAACATAACAGCGACATAAACGATAAATATAATTTACCGGTTGCTCGATCGTGACCTTCAAACCGTGGTAACGTTTCCTGCTGCAAAACTCCTGCACAGAACGTGTTAAAATAAGGACTGCGTTTAGCATCGGTGTGTTTAGAGTGCAAAATCTAACGTTTACGCGCGGATTAAACGTGGCGTGTTGCAATTAACAATTATTACATTGGTTTCAGGTTAAGTTGGATAGATATTTGAATTAATAAGTCAGACAGAAAACGTTTGAGAAGAGATCTTGAAACATATTCTTCTCGACATCAAAGAAGGTTCCTTTTGCAGTTTATTTATACAGATAGATTCGGGGGAAAAACACCAGCAGATAATGTTCGTCAAATATTGAACAACCTATTTAGTTCAGAATTTGCCGCGTTATCAACGTGGAGAGGGACGAGGAATAATATTAACATTTCGCAATTACAAATGGTGCGAATAATAAAAGGTATTTACATACTTATTTTATGAACCCTTTATATTAAACCTGCGAGCTAATGTATACAATATTATTTTTTTATTCAGATAAAATAATATATTATTAAATAATATTTTCCCAAACAGCACAATGTCTGGTAAAGTCTTAAATACGTCTAAAAGGCATTTGAAAGACGTCAAGACGTTGAAAGTCTGATTTGTCACGTCTTTAAGACGTCTTTAAGATGCCTTTTAGACGTATTTAAGACTTTACCAGACGTTGTGCTGTTTGGGTTATGTATAGATAGTAATCCGGAGTTCCGCGAAGTCGATTTTAATAAGCAAGGAGCGGAATGGTTTCGACTGGGATTACAAAGAAAGTGTAGGGAGAAGAAAAAATATTAATACTAGTTTTTAAAATATTTTTTATTTTATATATAATATAAAGTTTATACCAAAAAATTCTAACAAATATTTAACTTTTTTTAATTAAAATAATCCTTTCAAATACCAATAGTGTAATTATCCATAAGGTAACAATAAAGTTATTGCTGTTATCCTGCTGCTACGTAACAGACAGATAACAGAAAGGTAAAATTTATATAAAAGTATGACCTTAATGTGACGCGTACTGTTATGTAAATGAGGCGGACATTTCCACCCTGATGATACCTTCATGTGACCCCCATGTGACGTAACCAAAAAATTATGGTTACGTAGCAGTTACGTACAAGATACGTTTTAGGGCGGTATTCACAGTCGCGTCTTGAGATCAAGACCATCTCAAACATTTGCTTAAGATGCCGCCTAGATTCATAGTTGCGTCTTGAGGTCGAGTCTTGAGCATTTGCTTGAGGAAAATCTTTTTCAAATAAGTAAATCCTTGTATGACGTCACATGTGTCAAAATAGACGGTAAAGCGAGGTTATATTTTCAAGACGACGTTTTACATGTCTTGAGACCGTCTTGAGATTCCACCGGAAGAATATCCGGAGTAGAGGGGGAACATCTACGGCAGTGGCGGTATGTGTGTATGATGATTCCATCACCCATATACCGTCACGTGTTGATCCCCCTCCACTTCAGAGATTCTATACCCCGGCAACGTGTTGAAAGTTTAAAGGACGCGAAACATGGATTTTGAAGACGATATCGACATTAATATTGATATTAGCGATATTGACGAACATGATTATATAGTGGACAATAGAGTCGTTAGAAGGTATATTCGGGACGTGCAAAATCTATTTGATAATTCGTCAATATCGCTAATATCAGTATTAATGTCGATATATATTATGTACTAAATAAAATTAAATGGAGTCACAACTATCTCGGGTGTTTTTATTTTTATATTACATTACGGAGGGTATCCTCGTCATTCCGGAGACTCTCCGATAAATTGTTCCCCCGGCATTGCTATAATATAACCTCGACGCTCACATGCATTACAGTTTAGTGGTTGGGTTTATATATTAGTTCATTATATAAATCAATTTTACATCTAATTTCCTTCATTATGCTCCGAATTACGTTGTAATAACTATGAATACCTGATGTCTTCAGGCAAACAAGATCGTCTTCTAGAAGATGATCTCAAGCATTTGCTCAAGACGCGACTGTGAATACCGCCCATGGTGTTGTCTGCCCTTTGCTTTTGAATCCCGCCTCAACGCCTGTAAATTAACGATGCAACAAGTTTGAAAGAAAAGCATTAAAACATTCGTAAGGCAATTAAACAACAAATAGACTTGAAATATGCCCGGAAAGGGATGTAATTGAATACCGAGACACGATATGTGTACACTAAATGTGCAGAAATATCGGTAAGGCAACGAAGGGAATACGCGACGAACATCTAACGGTTTTCTCGCGATATTTAATCAATTTCGGGACGAAACTGTATTAACAGGAGCAGCAAGTGACGATAGAGAGTAAAGAAGAAGACAAAAAATGACTGAAGGTAATTATATGAGGGTAGATAATGTATGCGTACCATTTAAATACGCAGCTATCGAACGAAGCGTCTTAACTCAACGACGTCGACGGAACGAATGACCCCCACGCCGCGTCGCTGTACCTCGCGAATATTAGCTTTGGTGGGGGGAGAGCGTATGTATTTACGAAGTGTTGGGATATCGTCACCGAGCCGTGTAAACAGAGGTGTCTTCCAAAGGTAGCATCGTTCAGTCATAACAAAAGTCGTTTTTACACACACGTTCTGCTAACAGTAAAATAGAAATATTACGCGTGATATATTTCCTTCGTTTATAAAATATCTAGCATCTACATACAGCAGTGTACTTTAATTAAGCTTGTGAAACTTAACACAGATGGCTTAGAAAGTATATATTCGAAAATTACATGCGTGATATACACTTTCTTATTGCAAAACTTTTTACAAGTTTGGAAACAGTTTACTCGAGTCCGAACAGATCTCCCCACTGTTGAGAGATGTTTAAAAGCGTGAATAGCTTTTGTAATCGTGTGCAATGCGATTGTAGAGTCAGTGCTAATTTCGCGATAAGGTATTTTATAGTGGACAGTGGTCCTGCGTGTTAGTAATGTTAACACGAACGTAGAGTCAGTGTTTTTAACGCATCTAGAACTATTCAATTTCAAAGCACCGGTGCTCTTATTGCTTCTTCATCGCGAAATTAATGCGACATATTTGCGAGTGTGACACGTTCTATTGGGTACAGACGCGGGACATTGGCTTGCAGATCGAATAGCTACTGCTGAAGGGAGATGCTTGCCTCCATGAATAGCAGTGAGACTGTTTTCAACGAACGGTGAGTGATACTTTATCATTCTTTCAATCTTTCTGCATGCTATCGAACAAAATGATTGTTGTAGCGAGCATAGTGACCACGAATACATACTTAGTACTCGCGAATAGTAACGTTAATGCGTGTGCTAATAAATAAATTTTAAATTCGCGATAGAAGTTCTAATTTATTTCGTTTCAAACATTCTAAACTACTTTTCCTTAATTTCATAATCATTCGGGATGCTCAACGTATTAAATACGATTTACATTTCTGAAGTTGAATCCTTTCCCGTGAGTTGTTCCAAATCTTCTCTCTTAACTTATCTTTATTTCAATTGTTCGGGGGTTTATAATTAAATTTTTGTATTTTATCAGAATAATTAATAACTACCCATCAAAAATTAAATTAAATTAATCTCTTATAATTATCTATATATTTATTATCACACTATCTACATTAATCTTATATATATTTCTACCAAACCACCCAGAACTTTATTTAAACATTAAATTTAACTCTAATAACATCTTCACTTACAAAATTTATCTCTACGCCCTAAGACATTAGTAACAGTAGTTACAATTTTAAATTTATTATACCGTTTGAGGGGGGAAGCCACTGTGAAAATTTTTATTTCAGAATTCTTTTGCATTTTCTTAATGCTTGGAGTCTCAAGATTGTACCTGCACAGTTTCAAAGTAGATCTCGAAAAATTCTTGTAAGCTACGGGAGGTTTTGTATAGGTTGCGTAGCGCTCATAATCAAGTGCACACATAGGTAACTTGGTGTCAATCGCCCGGAAAGTTTATGTCCAAAAATCCAAATGTATCTAATAAGAGGGATTATGAGCTTATATATTGTTTAGAACTAGGTAGAGAATCACTGGCTAAGACAAGACCGTACTAAACCACTATTTTCTTGTGTTCATTGTTGAGGTTTCCATCATTTCCACGTCAAAATATTCCCAAGTTTCACCTGTAATAAGAAAAATATTTCTAGTAGCCTGACTTGTCTATTATAGTAAATAGGTCTAATGTTACAATATATTTATTTCATGTACGAAAATCTATGAGTGAATGGAATTGTGCAATGTTTCTTGAAATTAGTCATAACACAATAAATTTTCATTTTAATTCCTACCACTCGTAGCATTGTAATCGTATTTTAGATTGAGTCGATAACGTTGGGTGTGACTCGAAAACGGTAAGGGGGCTCGCGAGGCCACCGAGCGTGTGACACAAACTTCCATTGCGTGATAGGTCTATCCTATACTTCGTCGATGTACCGACTTATTCCCCGATACTGAATCGATAACTTTGCATGCGAGAGGAAAGCGACAAAGAAGCTCGCGTGCCAGAAACGTGAGATAAAAACCGACTTCTCTAAGGGCGGTATTCTCAGTCGTTGCTTATTGTTAAGATCGTCTAACCTCGTAGACTAGTAGAGGAAGCAGGATGCTTAAAACGAACTTAAGAATAAACAGCGACTGAGAATACCGCCCTAATTAACTTGAATGTAGTTCCGAAGCTGAGCGTTGTTTCGCGTAGAGTGCGCAACAGAACCACTGAAGTCTTGAGTCGGTACTTCAGTTTGAATGACAGGAACTCCAATAAGGCTTAGGTCAGACACCTAACATTACTGGCGTTAGATCTATCCCTCAACTGTGGTTCAACGTTAGGAACCGTGGACAAATAATGGTACCTTAATCGAAACTCTCACATGTACCAAGTCACCCGTGATATTCATTGTCTATTCAATTTCCGAACGATTCGTTCCCCGTTAGAAAAAGAATATAAGAAGAAAACGGTAAGTGGTCGGCCTTCTAGCCAACACGATTTCAGTGATCTCGTTCTGACGACACCTTTCAGGAAAAGGACTACGCATGATCTTGTCAACGTATAAGGTCGGCCAGACGGCGTACAGCACGGACGTCGGTGAAAGTATATCGCTCGTGCAACCCACCCTACCCCACGCTAGATCGGAACTCGTGCACGCTTGCAAGGGGAAGGGGTACGGACGCGGTTATAGGTGTACGTGTGGCTGGTTACCCGCGTTTCTATAGGCAAGATCGTCGCGCGTAAAATCGCGCGGGACAGGCCCCGAGCGAAGTCTGGGCCCAACAACATACTTACACGAGTGACAGTGGACGGTGACTGAAGCATCGACGGCCGCGCGTCTCCTCTGCAGTACAACTACACCGCCATATAGTGGTGGCTGTAATCACTCTACCATGTGAACACAACTGTCGCTCTAGCCACGAGTGTCACGCCTGAGATTTGCAAATTAGCTTCTCTTTCTCTGGACGGAAGGCGCAAGAAGCGTTTCATTGACTCGCGTGGGCGTCAAAACGTCCGCCCCAGTGAATCACACCTGCCCGATTGTTTCTCAATTCGATCGTCGAGCAGAGATTAATTGTCCACCCGGCGAGGTCTATTATTATCTCCCCGCGCCGCGAACGACTCGATGATTACGCATCGTTGCGAGGTGCATCCTTTCGCGGATACCGGCACGTGCTTCCACGAACAGGTAATCGACAGATCATCGTGTCCCGGGAAATTCGGTACTCACCATACTCACGGGATAATAATTATGTGATTTAGCCGTTACGGTTTCCGTCGGGACACCTGCCTCTCACGAAACGTGTACGCGCTCCGTTCTGATTCAGAACGATAAGACAAGTGGTGACACGGTTGGTCGAGAGAAGTGGTGAGTTGCCTTCAAGTGGGATTCGCCACTGGCGTCTGCAATCTTTCCACCGAAAATGAGGGAGCTTCTGCGTGTACTGATGATGGTAAGTAGAAATGCTTGCTTCGACTATGTTGCGCTAGAAAGATCGATCTTGCGATAATATCGCGAACCTCTGAGGTCTTTAATAACAGATCTAACGCGATAATACGTACCAGCTAGGTAATTGCGTGAGTTAAAACCGCCCCCTATTAGCTGTCAATTGGAAAAAGGAAAGAGAATTCGCGGCGTACTGAAGCGGCCCGAACGATAGCCTGCAGCAATCGCCACAGCGATTGCGTCACGTTTTGCTGGAATCGGTTCAGCGATCCTGGAGATTAGAACACGCAGTTTTCATGCCCGGTGCAACGGTGCAAGGCACCATCGTGTGTGCACATATAGGGCGAACGAAATGAAACTTTTACTACGGGGCGATGTAACTGTAACGAAAATTGTAAATTTTCAACGCGGGAACGATAACGAAAACGTGCAACCCGTCAGCTCGCCGGTGAATTAAACATTCTCGAGGGTTGCTTGAAATCGCGTTTCATCGATCGCCCCGTCGCGATAGTCGTGGCCCCGTGAAACGCGACCGCGTAAAATCTCGCGGGGACTTCTGGGTGTTCGGGGTGTTTCTAATAAAAGTGCCGCGACATTGGGCGCGTTTTCTAGCGATCGCTGTTGCGTGGAAGTGGAACTGTTTCGAGGCGACTATCGTTCGAGTGGTCACGCATTTTCTGGCGGATACACGTGACCGAGTTGGCGCAAGTACGTCGCATCGAGCAGCGTTCTATGAAATGTGATTCATTGCAGCGTGAAAGCCCAGTGAAATGTAGCGATTCTGTTTACCGCGTAGCGTAATTCTTGGCGCACGAATCTTCGCGTTTTGTAAGATCGTAATTTTATCGCAAGTGACCAAGGAATAATTTAGTGTCAGTCATTTGATAGTTTTGGCGGGAAGACTGCCCAGCGAACTTGATTCTACTTTTCAACTTTGCTGGGTATCGCTTTGCTTTCCAAATTTTGAAACTCGGGGTCTTTTTAATGAATGATAGGTCGAGGTATTACTCATTTCTTTAATACCATCGTTATTTCGCCATTCAATCTCGCGACTTCGCGATATTCGTACGACTACCGTCAAGGACCCAGTTCCTGATCGCTTAAGATGCAAGGGAAGCAGTTTCTGATCAACCTAAAACATTTTACTATGACACATTTTACTATCAAATGTTTGCGTATAAATTTAAAAATACTTCATAATTATTTAGTCTTTTTTGGAATAAATTTGTGTCGTGATAAACTTATTATTTGGTATTTATATACCAAACTGATGAAGAATTGGGTTCTGATCAGGAACTGGGTCGTTGACGGTAGGTACTTACCTAGGGATCGACAGACCGACTCTGGGATCGAGAAAAAGTGGTATCGGCTGTGTCATACTATGAGTCAATTGAAAGTGGCATAAGAAAGCTTGTAAACGCCGGTGTGCAAGGATGTTACATCAGACTTAAATCCGTTTAATGGCTGCATCAGATAGCACGGGTTATTTCAAAATTTCACCGCCGAAAATAGGCCAATGGGAGTAGATTTATGAATGGCGGGTCTTCATTTTCACCTAGCGATGATTTCGATAACGCACGCTGGCGTTTCCTGCCTATTTCGCGATCTCCATCACGATTCGCGATCGAGTACGCTACTCTACTCACACTCGCACATAGAATTTTAATACACTCGTGCTACTCAGATTTCGATTTTCAGTTGCATATTTACAATTTTTAGGGGTATGTCCTCTTCTATTTAGAATATATAACTTAACTAATAGATAGCAACCCCAATTGTATCCGGTCTCAGTGACACGACTCAACTGGGCATTATTTCGATATTTAAGAGAATAACGTTTCGAGATGATCCGAGTATTCCTTCATACCTATAGGATGCCTCGAGTCAATGAAACCATTTCATAGAAGCATGATTCACTCGGATTTCGCAACCGACCGCAGATTTCTCCTAATAACCCTTATAGAGTTTTATAGAACCAGCGCTCTGATTACGTCAGTCCCTGTAATCTCGTTTCATCAGCATTCTATGCAAACTTCGCTCGCATCAAATGCATACAAGCATCCATTTCCTACTGATTATCGCATTCCCCTGCACATAACTTTTCGAAATTAATCAAATTTGGGTGCAAAGTGCTCGCAGCCAGTGGCGGATTTAACGGGCGGCCGATGAGTTGCCGCCTGGGCCCCTGCCTAGAAGATGGGACCCATCTTCAAAAAATATAGATTTTATCCAAACACTATACTTTTTTCTATATCACCACACTTAGCCTGTTTTTAGTAAACGATCTCTTCGTGTTCCCGAAAAAGTCCCCCAGAACGTTTGCCGCCTGGGCCTTTTTCCTTAAATCCGCCACTGCTCGCAGTTCTGTTTAAATGGAACCCGAGGTCTCGCGAATCGTTAGCACAGATGCATTTTAATTTAATACATCGGATCATCCTTTCGCGTCATGTACGTTCTTCCAATTCCAGATATCCTTGGCGAACGGACACAGCGGGCCTTGCCTCGAGTACGGGTGTCCAGGACGACCTCACTACGAACCCTTTGTTCCTGCGCCTCCAGGGCACACGCCTAATTGCGCGAAGCCTGGGCAAACGTTCTGTGAAAGCCTCGATCATTATCCTCGGTAAGGAGTTGAATTCGTTTAAGTTACACTAGCGGACAAAAAAGTTACCACTTTTCCGATTTGTTCTATTTTTGTTAATTTTCAGCATACGTTTGGGACAGTGGTATTTGTTTAATATGCATATTCTGATGAAGAATTTAAAGCTGTATAAAACCAAGTTAAAGTTGAATTTATTTAACTGACAAACAAAAGTGTTACGTGGCATTGAATGGGGTAACATTTTTGGGACCGACAAAGAAGTTACCACGTTTATTAACTTGTTAGGTTGTCCTAAAAGCAAAAGGTGCCACCACAAAATATTAGATTTTTTTCTGTTGGCTTTTAAAAGTGTGTTGTCTTGTTTAATGCTATGTGACGTTTTTATTTGTTAGTTAGATAACTTTTACTGTAACTGGATTTTATACAGCTTTTAATTCTCTTTCAGAATATGTATATTAGGCACATACTGCAGTTTTGAATTGATATTGAAAAGTAATAGAAGTAGAGTGGTTCGAAAAAGTGGTAACTATTTTGTCCGCTACTGTAGAACTATGAAACAAGTATTCCACAGCTTATAAGGTACTCGTACAATCTTTCCTTCGCCCATGTGGTATCGCTACAGGATTCACAGCAATCTCGCTGACAAAGCGCCTTTACCAGAACCTAGTTACCTCTGCTCAGCTGTAACGGCAAGCAATTCATCCCTATCGATTTAACTTTGTTAAACTTTATCAAACTTCATTATTCATCGCGAGGGTCGGCTCAGCGATCATCGCTACGCCCTTTCCGGTTCCGCAGATGAATACTCTTCTAATGTCGATGAATTGGGAAAACGGTAGCGATCACGTAACAGCCACCGGACGCGTTTTCGCGAGATTCGCGAAAAAGATCGGTGGTTTCGGTGTGCCACTTACGCGTGAACAATGCCCGTGGGTACCGCATCGCAGGTCTATGATGTCAGACCTATTATCGCATTTGCATGATAATACCTGGCTGTTAACAGCTACGCAAGAACGAGACAGGAATATCGTTTCAAGGTATCGGTCGCCTATAGCCCGTTGCCGGGCCAGTCGATCAAGCGAGACAATCGAAAGAATGGGACCATTCAACACGCGCCAGATCATGAATCAACGCCGAGCTACGACGGTTGCTAAGATTTTCCTACAAAAATCCTCAGATCGATAGATCACGCGGAACGCTTGAAACGATTGAGTCATTCGTCGGTAATGAATTAGCCGGTAGAAAGGTCCCCGGTTAGAAACAATCGCACCATTCAGCACGCCGCAAGCTCGTTGGCGAGCTATGTATTACCCAATGACAAGTTAAACTGCTTCCGCGAGTGTCCAAAAAATCTAGGGTTCACAGACACGCGACTCACCGCCTCGCCATTCGTATTCCTCGCGACTCTCCCGGCACGGCTTCGGCATACGAATCTGCCGAACCGTGTGCCGAATTTCGGGAGGGGAAAGTCCTGGAACAGTGAGCGCGGAATTGTCCCGGCGATATCCTGCAAATCATTACGTGCATTTCGTTTCGTTCGCTAGGTCTTCGTGCGGGACCGAGGAATGGTTTTCGGTAACCGAAACGGTGTACGCGGCTGGCGAACAATTATGGCTGTTTGTCGACTTTCTGTATTCGTTGAATCTCTTTGCCTCGATATTCCATATATTTATATCTACAAATGGGCTAACTGTGCTGATCGAATAAGGCCATTCGTTCATCGCCGCAATGCAACTGGAATTTGACGAAAAAAAAAAAACGGTTGCACGCAATGGCGTGTGGAGATTGTAACTCAAGGAAATTCTTCAGATTTTTCCTCGAGGGATTACAAATTAAGCTGTTCGTCCAATTGCAGCTCGGACATTTAAAAAATTATAAAACCCTACAGTTGCGTTGCGGCGGTGGACGATGAACAAAATTATTGGTACACATACACGGAATCGGTGTTGAACTTTCTTTCTGCATAATGGAATCGCTTAATATTCAACAGCGTTGGTTTGAGCTACTTTTAGACCGTTTCCACGTATTCCTTTCTTACGGCGAAGCCAGCTCGCGATCCGAAAGCGATCGACGGTTACGTAAAAAGGAGCGGCGACGTAAATAGGAATGCCACGCCGGTTCCGATACGTTTAATTCCTTGATCATCGTAGCGTGACCGTGGCCTTGCCGCGGTCATGCCCTGCTAGATAATTATCGAAACCGCTACGATCGAGCCTCGATCGCCATTCGGTGTCCTATCGTCGGGAGGCCAAGCGTGCAAACCCGATAGACCGTGTGCATGTATCGTCGCGAGCGATCATTCGCATAATACGTAATCAGCGCCGCTGGTTTCCATGCGATACAGAATTCTATCTGCACTTCCGCATTACTCTTGCTCGTATGCACTTGCACGCAAAGTCAAAGCTCCGTTGACCCTGGGAAACTAAGCAGTCGCGCATGGAAGTCTTGCGTAAGAATCTTGGGGGATGTTTATCTGGGGCGATTTACGCCGAGTGCCACGAAACTTGCAAAATACAAAGTTTAAAAAATTAATGCATTTATTCGCGTCCTTGGGACCAGCGGCGCACTCAGGATTTAATCTTGGGGGAGTCGAGTCGAGGGGGTGAAAATATTTTTAATGCAAATTTAATAAAATTCCTTAATTGATTGTAAAAATTTATTTTAAAAATAATATACCTACAGTTTTCTTTTCTTTTTACAAAGCTATCTTTTTGGGGGGTGTCAGCGCCCTCCCCGCCGGGTGCGCCACTGCTTGGGACACTAAGTAGAGCAGTCTCTCGATCAAATAGTAGCGATTCGCATTCGAGTTCGAGGTGCAACTGCACGGGGACGCGTGGTGACGCAAGATGCATAACAGGAAACATTAATACCCCGCATTGTCTGTCATTTCCCGGCGTTTCTGAGAGAGTTTACGTCGAGATCGTTTCCTCCTCGAGCCTCAAACTCCAACACACCTTCGCTTCCTTGATCCTTAACGTTTTATCGATGCCACGAATCAGCTAGTGTAACCGAAGAGCCCGCTGGGAAAAGCGAGTACGAGTTGAGAATGAACCGAAGCGTCGTTTCGAGGTCAATAGTGTCCCCCGATAGCCGTCCATTGACAAGCGACGCCTATTCGAAAGTCGGTGACGTTGACGGGAAGCGACGCGATCGAGATGCAGCCTGTGATCCAGCCCGACGGTCGAGCAGCGGCGAGAAACCAGCGTTTAGGCGCGGATTCCATGAATTAAACATCGAGACACATCTCCAGCGTGTCTTTCACCGCGGTGAAAGTTTTCGGGGTCCGCGGACGGCTGCCTGCTCGTCGTAATCCGTCATGTTTGCGCGGACACTTAGCGCCGGACCATCGCGAAACTTTATGTCGCGTACGCGGAACCTGCGAACGATAATAACACGAGTATACGCGGACTTGGTACCTTTGAAATCGTTGAACACGCAATTTAGGAATAGGAAGATTCTGAAGGGGAAGAAATTGTTTTCTCTGTGGGAAAGCTAGTGGGAAGGTACACACCGGGCGAGCAATGATCGAAGAGAGCTGAGCTGTTATAGAGGATTGCGCAATCCACTTTTCACATCCTGAAGCAGCTTTCATCGAGGCGATTGTTAGTTGGACGATGGGAGTTCGAAAGGTGATCCTCCGGAGCTTAAGCTCCGCGCGCTGGTTAATGTCACTTTACCTATTCCCGTTATCCCTCTCCGTTTAATCTGTTACCGTTCCGAAAATGGCTATATGGGCTTGAATAAGAGAGGATAGGTCGTAGAACCTAGCTTCCGTGAAGCCATGAATAACGCATGGGGGGATAAGCAATTTTTTATTCGCCTTTACAATGATTCTATTAAACTCCCAGCGAGAAATCTTGAGCAACGCTTGGGTCCGGTATCGTGACGAATGTCAGTGGTAGTTTGCATCATGCTGGGTCGAAGTTCGTCGCGAGAATGCAGCGAAGAAACTATGTTGTCCCATTTCTTTTTATCGACTCTGTCGCCTTGGAATTTGTATAATCTCCCATTGTACGTGCGTGTTTCTTCTGTTCTCAGGCAGCTGATTAAGTTTCTCCTGGACAAGTGCAGCTTCGACTTCAGCTCTGTACTGAAAGATGAGTCCAAAGACGAGTTTAACATGTACAGGTAGATAATTAATTTACTGTTCGACGAGCAACCCCCAAAGTGGGACTTCAAAAACGAATCGAATATCGAGGAATGATAGTAATCAGGACTTTAACCCTCTAGGGACGAGTGGGACTCCAGAGTCCCATTCAGATTAACACATTTTTATTTACGTTCCATCAATAAGATCGAGATTTGATAGGTATAGTGACCTTTAGTAGGCAGAGAAGAAACTGTTGTACCATCAGAACCCGAAATTAAACTTCTTTTTGTTATAAACAAATTAAAAAGAAAATTAAAAAATTAAAAATAAAAATTAACGAGTAATTTCCAAATCCGAAATATAAAATAGACTATTTTAACGCTCAAAAAAATTCTACGTTAAGTTTAAAACATCCCCGTCCCTAGAGGGTTAAACAAGAATAACTTTGTAAATCAGCTGTATTGCACCCCTCCCCTTAACTGGCGAATTAGTAAGCACCCACTGAAATTTTGTTCAAGGTCAATCCCAGATTTCTCCGAGGGTTACGATTACACCCCGCGAGTTGAGCCGCAATTACACACGCAAGCGATACCATTCGTGCCGTCGCAGTATCCTCTGAGAGAGCAGTCGGCCTTAATTTATGGAACCCCGTCGAACGACACCAACCAGAATGGGTAACTTCAATGCTAATCCCTCTGTTATCCGCGGCGGAACCACCCAGGTGTCCCTCGACGCCGTGCCTCTCTTTCTGTATCGCAGTTACAGATACACCACGCCCGCTCAACCGCAGAGAAATCCGTTTCTGATCGATGGAACGCCGACCGCCAAGTATCCTGTACACCCTGGCAGCCAACGCGGGCCCATCGAACGTCCCTTCTACCCTCAGCCGGGATCCTTGAACTCGTTCGGGCAGGGTCAAGCATGGTGGGCAAACAGGTGATTACTCACGAACGCGTTGGACTACCGCTCTGATAATACTGTTTAACGATGCCACGCTCTATTACCGCCTTTTTTCTCTCATCCGCCTCCTCGACGACCTTCAAGGATGATGGATGGCGTTGGTAGAGCCTCGCGCTGGCAAATCCTGCCGCGGTGAGACTTGCAGCGTAAAGCTTTGGTAAAAGTCGAGTTGCCGTAGTTGTCGAGCGTGTCGTTTGAATATTTGGAGCTGGTATCGGTGGAGGATTCTTCGCTCGGTTTCTGTTACTTCGAGGTATCCTCTAGATCAGTGATGAACAACCTTTGGCCCGTAGTGGGCCAAGAGTGGAATTCTAATATTCTACGCGAGCCCCGGGTTGCTCATCACTCCTCTGGATGTCGATTTTTTAGAATAGATTACTCGGATCTAATGCGCAGCGTCCTGGTAGATGTTTGTTTCGTTCTTTCCCTTATTGGATTATGTTACTAACTAACCTTCAAGGGAGACAGTTAATTAATGCGAAGGAACGTTTATTTCTAGATACGCGAGGAGCAGCAGAATTGCGCTCCGCACACCGTACGAGAATCCATTGTTGAGGTACAGCAACCTCGGGAAGACGCGTGAAAGGAGGCAGTCCAATCTAGACGCCATTTCACTCTGTCCAACTGAGGCGCAGTTCATCACACCCAGGGCTGCTTTGAACAACCAAGGGAACTGGATGTACGTGGTGAATCTTCAGGACCAGAACCAAAAGTACACGCAACTCGTGAAGAGCGAGAAATGCACGTGAGTAGCCTGGCGACGTGTCTCCCCGTGCTATGTATTTCAAGCGAAGCTCGAAATCAACCGTCGCGTGTCTCCTCTTTTCCAGAACAAGCGTATGCAACGGAATTTGCTCGCTTCCAGCTGGTTACAGCAGCAAGTGTCAGCAGCAATATGTCCAGAAGCGATTAGTCGCCCTGGAGGGAAGCGGGAACCAATTGTACACCGACGTGTTCTGGATTCCCCACGGTTGCTCGTGTCAGATCACGGCTAATTATTCCAAGTGAACCGTAATTGGGGGCCTGGAGTTCGGGGAATGGTTTTTCTCGAGGATGATCTTCGGTTAACGCAGTATTATGGGGTTTTCGTGATCCGTTAGAGAACGAGTCGAGAGATACTCAAGGATTGGGAAGGGAGGAGATTTTCAAGTCGTTAGGGAGAAGCGAAGGATATTGGCAATGGAAGGTGTGCGAGCATGCATCATGATTCTTGTATATAGGAAATAGAAATTGGAATGCGAGGACTTTGAAAGAGGCAATTGGAAGAACATACAACGAAAGCCAAAGTCACGGTGGACTTCGAATAATTAATCTAAGTACGTAGTTTGGCATTTATCTGTTTCGTTTCTTTTTTACTGTAGCGTAGTTTCTCTGTTCAGCTTAGTGTAGGCATCTACCATTTCAATGTACGATATTTAAGGTAGTTTAATTATTTATGAATTCAGCTTCGAGTAGCAATTTCGTAGTTACCATCAGAGGACTATTCCAAGCAAACATCTCTATGGTTGGTAATGATAACGCGTTGCAAACGCTGTAACCTTTATGTAAATAGATTCTTAGGATATTACAAAACATCGACAACAGACATTTACTTGTTAACAATAAACGTAAGAAACGGTACTGCCGCGTGCTCCGCCATTAGATGTCGCTAGTTACCTCGAAATTACAAGTCCCTGGTACCTTCCTCGAAGGACATCGCAAACTTTGCGTTTTCGAAACACCCATCTCTAGGAACAGCGCCTAATTATTTTCTCCTAAAATTACATTCCTCCAGTATATAAAATTGCGTACGATGACCTGCATACATACATACATACGTCATACATCACTTTACACACCCACTCCTTGCCCTACTCGAGTGAACGTTTACCCTGATAGTCAGATTTGGGGAGCAGAATCTGACCTCAGAACCATAGTCGTCTGTGTCCGCTTTATGGCTGTGTTCTGAGGTGCAGATGCTGATGCTGGCGATCTGGGGACGTGCAGCGCGGGGAAAGATCTCCTCGCGAAGGTGCAGAGGAGGGTCGTTCTGAGGGCCGTGCGAGCGTATCCGCCTTAGGCAGGTCCCCCCCCCCCCCCCCGTTTCACCTCCTCGCTGAGATGGACACGGAAGTCTATTCCGCGATCCGCGAACTCCCAGAGGCTGCCCGAACTGCCCGGCGGACAGGCTATCTATGGCGCGCCATCAGGCCCAGCAACGAATGGCCCAGCAGGACTGATGGTTAGAGCGGCTGGCACGGCCCGAGCACATCGGCCGGCGCGTTGTCGGGACGCTCCGTTCCGTTTTCGACCGCTGGATGGAGCGCAACCACGGCAGGCTCTCCTTCCGTCTGACCCAGGTCTTGACTGGAGATGGGTGCTTCGGGGAGTACCTGTTCTGGATCGGGCGTGAGGCGTCGCCGCGGTGTCACCACTGCGACTCTGGTGACGTGGACTCGGTCGACCACACGATGGAGGATTGCCCGGAGTGGGACGCGGAGCCCCGTGTTCTTAGGTAGCACGTGGGACCTGACCTCGGCATGCCTGGCTTAGTTCAGCGTATGCTGAGGAGTCAGGAGGATTGGACCGTGATATCCTCTTTCGCGGAGGTTGTTATGTCCGCGAAGGAGGAGGCAGAACGGGTGCGGGAGTGGGAGGGTCACCCTGGTAGGCTGGGTGCACTCGGAGGAATAGCCGGGAGAGGTGCCCCCGGAGCACCGCATGCCTCCGACCGCAGCGTGGGAGCTCCGAGCACCCCGAGAACTCGCTGGCCTTTAGCAGCAGCGGTCCGAGAGAGGGGCGATGCGATGTGTGGTTCCATCGCGCCACCCCATCATAACTCGGAAAGAGTTTAACCGGAGGGGGAGCGTGCAACCCCCTCCAGGATGGGCCCTCCCCCTCGGGGGGGGGGGGGCTCGGCAGGAGAGGTGCCAGTGCACCGGGGGGGAGGTGGCGAACGCATCGTTCTGTTTGGATCTCGCCCAAGTCCTCCCCAGTCAGGAGGCCACCCTGGAGTTTTTAGTGGGTGCAAACCCCACATAAGCCCGCCCCTCGGGGACGGGGTATCCGTTAGGGATTTTCTCCAGGTAACAAAAAAAAGGTCTATCCTATACTTCGTCGATGATTGCAATAAAAGTCATTTGACATTTATTCTTGGTGTCATTTTCGCTACAGCATCGCGAACAGAACCGATCGCTCAGATTTATATAATTATGACAATCATGGGCAGATGCCGCCACAGTGGTGTTTCAACATGAATTGGAAGTGTTCTAGACGGGAACCTGTGGCTCGGCCACAATCGTTTGAGCAAAGTGTACTGCTTACAAGATCTCGAACCCGGGGGTTCAAAAAATTCTGAGACTTTGTAAATATGTAGGGGATTTCCTCCTGATTATAACGCAATTTTTGTTTTCCGCCCAAATTTACTCTAAGGGGGTGAAATTTACCCCTTAAATTCCGGCTATTTTCAGATTTTGTGTTATAACTCGCGAACTGTAAGAATTGTAAGTTAGTCCTAATTAAAAAAGTAACTTTTGTCTTGAAACTTTTTTCGATCTCTTACAGATTGCGAGTTACAAAATAAAATCGGAAAATAGCCGAATTTTCAGGGGCTAATTTCACCCCCTTCGAGTGAATTTGGGCAGCAAACAAAAATTGTGTTGTAATCAGGAGGAAATCCCCTACATATTCAGTCTCGGAATTTTTTTAAATTTTCGAGTTCGGGATCTTCTCTTGTTAGGTAGGTACTGTATTTAAAATCTGTCGTGTTGAGAATTTGAGAAAAATATTACTTAAAAATACAAATTACTTAGAGATAATGTACTTCTGGTAATAATATTGTAATCAAGATTATGTAACCAATAAATACGATTCAAGGTGTAAAAGAGAATAAAAATGATATTGAAAAATTATGTTCTTTTATTAATAATCTCTGTCTGGCTCCTGTATGTTGGTTTTTGTTTGCTTTAAATAAATACATGCATAACTGGATCACAAATTGTAAATATACAATTACAATCTAAACAAGTACATACATTCACCATACTCTAAATTCTAAATCCCTCTCCTTTGTGTCTTAAAATTGTATTCTTACTTCAGGAGTACTTTTCCCCCACCATCATATGCACTCGTTGTTCCTCTATAAACGTGTGCTTAGATTTCTGGCATTGTAAACATGTATGCAGAAAAGTTTGATGTCGATTTCTTGAAGAACACAGCGTAAAGGCAGCACAGGAATGCTCAAGATACGATACACCTTGTTACACACATATTAAAAAACACGCCCGTTCGATCGTCGTCGACTAAGCTTAGCAACCGCTTAGCAACTATTTACTCTTCATCACGTATATTTAGTAATACTATATGTTTCTGTTACGTTTGCATGCCCAACGATTCTTATCATCATTTATCAAGCTAATGCCATAGAAATAATAAAATGAAGTTTTGCTCGTGGAACATGTGCTTCCCAAAATCCAAACAAGACATGTTCAGTTAATGTCAGTTGAGACTAGACGAAGATTTTAAAAAAGCATATAATCCTATCGCCAAAATGGTTACCACTGTGATTGTTTTGTAATTTCTAATACGGTACGGTATTCTCGGCGTGGATTTTACAATTTTCAGTTGACGTTGCCTCTCCCTTTCTTGACGGCTCGCTTCCGCTTTTGCCTTCCATTCCTGTTCCTTACACTTTCTCTTTCGGTCGTATTCTCTAACATCATTATTTATAGATTCCGGAGGATATTGAGAATACAAATCTTTTGCCTCAATTAGAAGCGTTTCGAAGGGTAAATTATCTGGCAACTACAAATAAGAAATAACTTTTGCATAAGAAGCACGAGGTTCTTGTATAGGGATTGCAATACTGGTAAGCCAGAAATACCCTCAAATTTTTACCGGTAATTCGATAAATTATGTATAGCAATGTAGCGCATATATGCGTTCATTAATTCCGTCGATATCTACCACGTTATCAGTGAAAAATACTTCAAACAATAATAGAGACGAAAACCGAAGTATCTTACGAAGAACCAACTTTGATCCAAAAGAAAACTAAAAGTCTGAATCAAGCCATAAAAAAATAACGGCTTTTTAAGTAGAAAAAAGTAAAAAGAATATATCTACAAATGGCATATGATTTCTTAATGACTACCCGAACAACAAGTGTAGAATCTAAGAGCTCTTTATCGGGAGACCAATGTTTGAGCAAATCATGTTTTTTTGCGTGCTTATTTGTTAAAAAGTATTGGTGAATAAAAAAGATTTAATTATGTATACAAGTTAAGATTCTTTTCATAGTTTTAGTGGTGAAGATCCATATTAATAAATAATGTCAATAGTTATACAAATATATATCTATTTTATATTATACCATTTTATATTTTATGTTTAGAACAATTTTATTTGCATATATTTTTTATAATGCTAATTTTTTTTGTAATATATTTATACTTCTATATTTTCAATACCTTAAAAAATTACCATTAAACCAGTTTTGAATGAAAAGTTTATCGAATTACCGGTAATTGAAAAAGTCGGTAAATTTGCAATCCCTGTTCTTGTACATAATACATATATGATTTCATTTGAAGATTATCAAGATGAAGCAATACTCACGGTACATAATACTTTGTGAGTGTGACCCATGTCAGGTGTAGTATTAAAAATCTCTGTTGCTCTATAAGCTACGATCACAGTGCTCAGATAGAGGGGCATCAATGGAGGACTGCCCAGGAAGTAATCGAATAATCTATGTAACAATATCCTATTTTCCGCATACTTGTGCGCATACCATGTTGTGTACTCAGCCAATGCAAAATGTGGAAATAATTCTACGCTACGGTATAAAACAGTTTTAACAACCTCGCGCATACCTTGCTTAAGTAATACTCGCAGGCAACATACACTTTTTATCGTACTAACTTTTCCAAGTGTTCCAACAGAGTAGGATGCACTCTCTCTAACAGCGCAAATATATAAAATAACTCTTGATTTACTTTCTCCATGGTTCTTTCCATAAATCTTTCAAGAAACTCTACCGATATAGACTCGAGTACGCGCAGAGCGTTCTCTAAACCCATAACAAGTAGAACAGTTGCGGCTATGTCGTTATATCCCTGGTAGTAACTAAGGTATGTACATGCGTTTAAGATAAATCATTTCCAATGTATCACCAGAAAGCATTTATAACTCCAATGCTCTCTGGTAGAACAGACTCGTAAATAATACTAACTTCAATGTAGAATGCTTCTGAAGGACCCAGCACATCAATTGCGTCAACTGTCGCTGAAAATGTTCTATCTCCTGTTGCGTAGCATTTTGAGAAATATGACTGCCACTGCGCGCTACGTCCTTTAATATTTGCTGATAGACTTCGTTTGGTATATGCTTGTGTATCGTTTCTAATCCACTTATCGATAAACTATTCTCCTCCGACAGTCTCAAAAGCTTCGGCCATAGAACCCTTCGTATATCATCTACGGATCATCTTTCATCATCATCATCATTTCAGTATTTAATTAGACGGTACAAAATTATTTTCAATAAGGAACCCATAGTTCCAAGTACACTAAACTATTCGAACCGGCTTGACAAACTTAATTTTTTTTTAGGTAAAAGTGCATAGAGGTCTCTTATCAACGATAGTAATTATGTCGGCGTATCAATGAAATACCATTAACGAGTCCTTCGCTGCTGCAGCCGAGTAATCTGAGCTCCCCTAATGTTAGGTCCGGATTGGCGATGGAGCCTCGAATAACGCTTAGCTTTATCCGCTCTCTATTCGACAATGTCTCTCTGCCACCAGAATCACCTTCCAATGAACTGCTATTGTCATCACGAATTAAAGCTCCCTCTTCTATAACTGACCACGTAGAGTCTGCGAGGTCAGGTATTCGCGGCATAATTTCATCGTGCCATGCCCTCGCGGAATCAGACATCCTTATGAGAGGGACGTTACTTTCAGAGTCCGGACCATTGTCCTGTTTCGGTGTAAAGTTCACTGTCTCCACTACATTTCTCCGTCTAACTTTCAGGTTATGCTTTTCAGGAGTAATTGCCATTTTCGTAGGTGCTCCTGAGTCACTGGAATCCAAAGGTACTTCATCTTCTTCCAACTGCATGTTTTTTGACATAACGAACTCATGCCAACAATTTTTCCAAATGTTTCATAATACGTAGAATTTACAAGAAATTTCACACTACGCGGTTTACTTCGGAGCGAACTGGATCGAACTCAATCAAACTAAACGGCGAACAGCGGCACAGCCACAACGACAATCTGTCAAGAATGATCAAGAATGACACGCATCGATCATCGTTACTCATTCGCAAGAGGAGTGATTCATTAATTAAACATGAACTGACGTTGACGTGGCTCAACTTTTCGTTGTTGCGATCCTCGCCCTAGCGGCGTTTAGCACAAGCTCTTAAAGCGCAAAGTTTGAAGTAAATAAATTAGATTTATTAGAAAAGAGTTAAGGGTGAACATTACAACATTAATCACATCTACCTCTTACAGATTGTGAGTTACAAAATAAAATCGGAAGATAGCCGAATTTTCAGGGGTTAATTTCACCCCCTTCGAGTGAATTTGGGCAGCAAACAAAAATTGCGTTGTAATCAGGAGGAAGTCCCCTACATATTCACAAAGTTTCGGAATTTTTTTTGTGGTCCGATACAAACTTCGCGTCTTTAGAGCTTATGCTACACGCCGCTAGGGGGTAGTCGCAACAATATGTCTTTTACATGCAAGAACCGTATCTATACTACTCTACTGTACTCTACGCAATCGTGACGTAACATATTCCGATCATCTTTTTACTTATTCGACGTACCTATTCCTATTACATCTTATATTATTCAGATAGTGAGACATTGCGAGGTAGAGCGGTAAAGTCGATCGCGATCAGCGAGATAGGCATAAAGGATATTTGTGTTTTGGATTTATTAATCTTCTTAGACGTAATAATTTTAAGTCAAGATCATGGCAGGATTAACAAGTACTGCGTATAATATCCTCTTCAAAAGAACCTCTACCTTCGCTGTAACCATTTTGGTGAGCAGCTTCATCTTCGAGCGAGCATTCGATATGATCTCGGATAGTATATACGAAAATGCTAATAAGGGGGTATGTATGCACTGTATTTACATGGATTCCTCTTATATATATACATATGTAGTACTCACTTAAATACTACTACTGTTAGTTCGTATTCATTAATTATTTTGTTAAACGAGCCAATGATGCCTATATCGCAGAAACTTGTGGAGCATGTGAAAAGAGAAACACACACCCACACGCGCATATTATCAAACTAATGCTTCTTCTTCTTCCAATATAACTGAAACGAAATCATAGCTATGGTAGAAAACTATCGCATAATAGGAAAGCTTTAATATGTCTAAAGAACAGGAAAGAATATGTTTAAAATAACATTGGTGGTGATTTTTCTTTCAGAAACTTTGGAAGGACATCAAACACAAATATGAAAAATAGATAGGAAAAATGTTGATGCTTTTGAATTAGAATCTGTATGTACATATGAATAATTATATTCCTTCTCCAATTGTATGATTAAAGAGCATTCTCTTGGACATAATATTGGTTTTTTACTTTCTACGCATAGTATTTAAATGCATACAGTCTGTTTCATTGCAACATATTTATTTGTCAAAAGAAGAATCTATTGTCATGAGCGTGGATTACATATTTACATTCATGAGAACCAGTTATGATTTTATACCTTAAAATACCAATTGAACATTGTTACAAAGGTTCGATGAACCGACCGGAAAATAGAGTAGTATATGTCACAGAGTCGACAATGGAAAACAAGAATGGTCTGTCCAACTTCAGGTCATTGCCAAATGACGACAGGAATCCGAATCCAATTTCTATTGAGATATGGTTTCATTAATATGGCGCTGTATGTAAATCTGAGAGACTGTAAGAACACAAGAGTTTTTGTATAAAATACCTGTATCGGCAGCAGCTAATGTTCCTTCTTCGTCCACTTCTATTTTAACATTTTGCAAGAGACTAGTTACTTGTAACGAACCATTGGATACGATTTCAGTGAGATTTGCGTTCGGGTTGAATAGATTCTCGATACCCAACTGGAATAACAATTTTTGCGATGCACGTCGATATCTGTTTACGTTCAAATTAGAATGAGAGAGACTATATAACGACACTCACGTCTTGCAGAGTAGTTAGCAAATCGAGACTACGTTCTATAGTAAATTTCGGGAGGTGAATAGAAACGTCTCTCTCCTTTAAGTTTGCAAATATCGCAGAAACAGGCATAGTAGCTAAATCCTTAGATAATATTCGAAGATAGGGATCTGTCGCGTTCGTTCTCGGCAGTAATATCAACATTGATGTTTTGCCATCCTAAAAGAATTAAGTACAGATCAGCACGAAAGTATGTCGGTGATGATATGTAACGGGTTTATCGTACCGAATATGGAATTTCTAAAATTTCTGCCTCGATAGAAGATATGTATGCGTAACGATACGTAGATTCATGTTTCATGAAGTAGGTCTTCCGACATTCGCCATTCGGCATATAGAAACATTGTAGTTTGGTTTTCGCCTTATCGAACGATTTTAACCAGCGTCCTTTAAAATAAACGGCCGAGGTCAACATTAAACACGTATCCGATGGAAGATGGTTTACTAACGGCGAAGAAACTTGGTTGCGCGTTGCTCGGCGAACCCAGTCGTTAATGAGATTTCCAGCATTTTGTGATTCCGTGAAGTTAACACTCCGAATATCTGCTTTGTAATAAGATTGCAAAGCGTGTTTGTAATTATCCAGCACGGTCAAGTTCTTGTGCACCCAGAGACAAGTGGCTAGATCAATTTCCGTACCATTTTCGTTTCTCTGCGGATAAGGAGCAGTGAGAAAGTGGATAAAATACACAGCTTTGGATATTTCTCGGTGCACATACTACCTTCAGAGACGTCAGAATGCGTTCTGTAATTTCTCTGATACGTGTTTCGTCTTCCGGTAATCTTAAGACCGAAATAAGTTCTCTTCTCGTATCACCGCCCGCTCCTCCGGTTAGCATCGCCAGGGCTACTGCAACGCTCGCAGGCGACGACACCAGATTTCCATTGTACTTTTTATTCAACGCCTGTAAAGAAATAAGTACATGAATGTATGATATCAAATTATTGAAAGAAATCGCTGCTAGTCACTCATTGGGATTTCGATCGGGGCACCTTCTACTCCGCGAGCTTTCCCATCATTTCTCTATTACCCAGCTCCTTTGGGTTTTGCTCGCAATCCCTGTGCTTACTCTTTCTCTTACCTGGGTAAAGTACGTATTGAAGAGATTTCTCCGATCTTCGGTATTAAAGCCTGGCTGCAAGGCTGGTTCTAGAAATATTTTGGCGTTAATATCGCATGCAAGCGTCTTATTCATTTATCGAAGGCCGTTATCTGTTCAGCGTAAAGAATTAAGAGGAGAATTTGTGGAAGACATACCTAGCACACAGTGTTAAGACTGTTGGAAGAAAAGTAACGATAAGCATAAGTTAAAGCAAGGGGTAAAGTAAGGTAGAGCCAAAGGCCTAGTTCGATCTAACTCGTATCTGAAATTATGTATCTGTAAAAGCTCCGCCAAGGTCGACCAGAGTGGATTAAGAGATGCACCTGCGATGGGTAATTCCGGGCGAATTTTCGTCGGAAACTCCTCTATGCCGGCTGTACTTGGAGGTGTATCCAGAGGATTCATCATTTTACCCATGTAGAGAATCGTTCCAGTAGACTCGTCTTCGATGTAAAACAGAAACGGATGAGTTGCGTGAAAGGTTTCCTCCCCGATTTTATTTTCGAGCTGGATCTCTGGAGAAGAAGATAAACGAATAAAGCTCGCCCGTTCGTAATTAAGAGAAGAATAATGATTGGAAGTGTAGGCGAGATAATACAGAGCTACATAGAGGAAAGATTTACCAGTGGCCGCGTAAGCAGTGGTTCCATTTTCGTTCACTTCAATGCCGGTCTTTTGCACGATGTCCGATACTTTCAGATGTTTGGAAGTTCGCTTGGTGCGGGCTACACCCGTTAACGTTGCCGTGTCGTCGAAAATGTCCCGGATACCAAGCTGATGGAAGAGAAAACGAAGGAACAACGCAGTATTAGACGCGCGAGCACACGTGCTACGTAAAGAAGCGAGAGCGAGAACGAACAGACCTCTCGAAGAACAGGCTCAAGGTGGCTGGAGAACTGGAATTTGAATTTCGGAATTAAAACGTTGACGGACAACTGCTCCATCAGCCATAACTGTTTTTTCAACACAACCGCATTGATATTATCGACGAGGTACTCGATTCCGTTTCGAGCGCGTGGCAGTACCAAGTACATGGCGAACTTCGACCCCTGAAACAAGATGAAAGTTAAGAGTAATTGCAAGTGTAAGGTACGGCAGGCATCTGTCAGAGAATGGAATACGGTTTCGCGTACGTGATACGGTATACGTAGAATCTTGGCATCTAGCTCGGAAGATTCGGAATAGAAGAATCGGTCCATTGCACGCATAAACGGTACGAGGACTGTTCGATTCTCGCTCGTACGGAATTCTTCTGTTCGAGTATCTTCCGGGGAGAAGTATTTACCACGCCATGATCCTTTGAAGAAGAGCGCGTTCATGATCAGCATCAGCGAATTTTCTACGCTGCTCTCTGGAAGAAAGATCATGTTTCGCGATTCATTATACACATTCCGAATAGACGGTTGAATTCGATGGAATATTTCGGCGCTTGCTATACCGTCCGCTATCATTTTATCGATATTGCCATCGGTAATGTTGCTGACCCAGGCGTTGATGCTGTCGACCAGAGGACGAGCGTCGGACAGATTCGCGGTGATCACGTCGGTGTCGTAAAACGTTTTCACGATCGCCTGGTAGCGTTGTCTAATCAAAATGTTCGCATCGATGTAAATCCGCGTTCCCAGGTTTAAACTGTACGCGGGCGTAGGCGCCTGCGAAAAATCCAAAGTGTACATAAGTGACGTTCCTCTGCCTGGGTACTTATATCAAACGTTTACCTGAAGCGATTGCAAAATATTGGTAAATCTATCTCGCGTAGCCGTTCGACTAGCCGGCAGTTGCATCGCGCTGGCCAGTTCCTGTGCAGTTTCACCCTGAGCCCCTTCGTACAGCAAGACCAGGGCGATTTGTAGAGATATCGGCGATAGTAGAATGTTTCCGGGCTCCCGTTTGCTCACGGCCTGGGGGCAAGCGCGAAAAGGCATAAGTATATGTATACAAGCGGTGGCTTTAAGATTTCCTGCTTTAAAAGTGATTACTCGGAGCAGCCTCCAATCGAAAACGCTGGAATGTTCTCCTTGATACGGCACGAAGTCATCCTCATCCTCCCCGCCGGGGTTGGGGGCCACAGCACCGATGTGTGTCGTGTTCGAATTTACGGAAGTTTGCGTCACCTTCGAGTTGAATTGTTGACTTGCAACCACCGCGATATAGATACACGCGACTGCTATGTAGCCTGAAATGAATACAATCATCATTAACAGGCGTTGGGTTAATCCTATACATATGTAAATAAATAGGTATAATTCGGTCCGACTTCGTTCGAACTTGGAATCGTTCGACGGCTTATTCCGAAAGCGATTTCGTCGCCCTTGATTTTGCTTGCTCGGCAAAGTATAGTTTAGATGTCAAGGTAACAATAGCCGTCTCCATCGTTTTCTGTTCCGTGTTCGTTGCGCGCACAAAGGAATAGTTGTCTCGGGACGAATAAGGCTCGTTTTACACGGGAATGAAAGAGATTTCTCACCCAGCACTTCCCCGATGTTCTTCATCGCGTAATAGACCGGAGAGTATACTCGGTCTGCGCAAATAATTCCGCCAGACAAATTAGCAAGCCGGCTTTTCAGAGATCTCAGCCTGCGATGATGAGCGATGATCAGCAGAGAACCGGTCGGTTTAGTTCGCGTAACGGAGGGGAAATGGCACAGGGCAGAGGAGAATCCCCTCAGGGGACTGTGTTCGCCGCGTCGAGGACTCACGAGCAGTCACGAGCCACGAGCGAATCGCCGCTTCCAATTCACGACTCGCCTATCCTTCAAACACAAAGAGACGTTTATGGGTTTATTCGCTCGTGGCTCGACGCGGCGAACACAGTCCCCTGAGGATCAAAACGGTCATTTTCGTTGAAAAGAACTTTTTTTATTAATCGCATCTCTTCGTCTTCTTCGAGTTTAATTCATGAGCGTTCGGAGATTTTTTCCAGGGAGGGGAGGGCAACTTTGGGATAATGGTAAAAGAATATACTCCTCTTGCTTATTTTAACCTATTTCGTAGGGCTAATTTAATTAAAAAATTAAATAGTGAAATTTAAAAATATTCCCTTTTTCGTATAAACTTAATAAAAATCAGTTTTGAAAAATAAGCGATTTTTTTCTCAATAGCCAGGGGAGGGCATCTGCCCCTTTTGCTCCCCCCCCCCTGCGGACGCCCATGGTTTAATTGTTTCTTAGACAAACAGGGCAGACGTTGCCTTTCGGCTGTTAGGTACGCCAGTACAAAAATATAAATAGGCAGTAAATTCATCCGGATTTTGAAGTAACTTCTCCGTCACGTATCGTGCCAATGTGCTTGACTCGACTCGTTTTTAATCTGTTGACGTAATTTCTCGGTTTCGTCTTCGCTGCTGCTATAGCAATTTATTATATTTCTCCTTTTATTCTGTTTCGTCTTTTTTCGCCTGTTATCCTGCAATTCCTCGAAGCGGGCCCGTTTGCGCTTTCTCCTCTTCAGCTCTCGTTCCGCTTCTTCCAATTCGGACAATTCCTCGACTCGATTGGGCATCGTTTCGTCTTCGGCGTCTTCCGCCACGCAGAATGAATCCTGAAATACCACGGAGATATAAGAACGTTAGGAACGAAGAGAATTATAACTGCTTTCACTTACATTCATGTAGGATTCGTTTATCTGGGTCACCGGCTGAGAATATATTTCTATATTGGAATCGAGCGGCCGCGGCTCCTTAATGAGATATCCGTGTCTTTTGATCGGGCTTCTAATCGATTGCAAATAGTGTGCTTGCACCTCGGAAGCATCGTGCACGTTTTGCGTGTAGCTGACAAAATCCTCGAGATCCTGATCGGCTTCGGAACTTTCCTCCGTCACCGTCTCTTCATCGTTGGATGAAGCTTTTGCCTCGTCGTCGATAAATTGACATCTTTTTCGTTGCTTGTTGCGTGAGCTGTGCTTTCGGATATCATCCCACTTGACACGTTTCCTCCTCTCTCGTGCACCTTCGCTTCCGCCAACGTCATTTTCCGTTTCATCGAAGAAGTAACTCCTTTCGCGATGGATGCTTCCCTCCCTCGTCTTTGCAAACATATTACTCGCAGAATCCTCTTCATCCTCGATATGTCTGTTAGTACAATCGCGCTGTGAACTCCGACACTTTTTTACGTTTGCCAATTTATTCGCTAAACTTCTGCCGGGAGTATCCTTTCTCGCGGAACTAAACGATCTCTCCACCGAAATCCAATCGTGACTACTATCCGAATGTCGCGCTCGCGCCTCAACTTCGCTTTCGACTTGCTCTAATTTCTCAGAGTTTTCGTGGATTTTCACGGCGTGATCCGGTACAGGATCGACCGACGTTTCAAAATAGTCGTCCCATTTGTATTCCTCGATGTTAAAGTCTGAGTTAGTTGCACTGTGCCCGCAGTTAAGACGCGTCGACTCATCGGGATCCACTTGATCGTTGGATCCTTTAATGTTAGTCTTCTCAGAATCTTTGATCTGCGGTACGGAATAGTTGTAACAAAAGCTTTCATCTTGAAATATATCATCTTCGGATTTGTCGATCGCTACCGCCACGCTCGAGTTTGCATTTAATCGCGCTATCTCGTTAATTGCTTGTGTCACGTTAAGCAGACTTTCATTCTTGGATTCGTAAAGGTTCGACTGTCTAGCGTTAGCTTCATCTTTTCGTCGACAGTTTTCGACGCTGTTCTCTGTCTGGCGAGGTAGATTAAAATGATCGGTGACCTTGCCCGTTTCTTGCAGACGGGCACCGTAAAATTCCACATTATCGTCCATCGCGAGATTCTTGATTGGGCTTTTATTGTCTGTGTCGTGATGAATATCGATATTTTCAGTCCGTGTTTGAACCGTATTGGAATCATCGACCCGAGCATTATTGTCCGAGTCGTCGGACATTTCATTCAGTAAATCCTCGAATTCACCGAGTTCCACGTCTTGCAAGCCGCTTGTATTTGCCAGCATTATCTTCGGGTCGCCAGTATCTTCTCGGCGTACACCGTTCACCCAATTTGTCTCTACCTCGGTAACAGAACCGTCGCTTTCGTTCGATTTGCTACTGTCGTCGAGCAAATCTTCGAATCTCGATTCTTCGGCGACGTACTTGCTATCGATGTTCTTAGCTATAATGTTCGATGCTTGATATGTCTCGTTACACAAATCGTTCCCGTCATTAATGCCCGGCCTTTCGTTATTGTCGATTAAACCGCCCTGTTCGTGATCCCGGCATATCGGAACGATATCGTTCAAAGTAATTAAACAATCAAGAATTTCAACGCCAGGCACCGAGAAATTAAAAAACGTCTTGAGCGGAGACGATGTCGGTATATAATAACGATTCTGGTCAGCGCTGGAGTTCCTCTCTGCGTTTACTTCGCTGTTGGAGTTTCTTAAAGCGCACGCTGTAAGAAAATCGACCGCATCGTTGTCGCAAGACAGAACTTTCACGTCGGATGGTTTTATTGTGTTGCGGGCATTAGGTTGATTCGTATCAGGATTCGGTGTTCGTGATGCGTTTCTCTCTTCTCCTTGTTTATTAGTTTTAAAGAAACTCACTATCGAAAATTTCGCCCCGTTCGGCTGTACGTCCAAGCTCGAATCTAAAATAGTACGTACATACATGCAGTTCGTACATATTTCTATATTATCGTTTCTACAAGAATAGAAACGGTACTTAAACGATAAAAAAGTATTATTACCTGTAGTGGTAGTCTTCTTTCGAGTATTTTTACGTTTATTCTCTTTCTTATCCGATTTTTCTATTCTACCGTTGCATTTCGGCTGAACATTGATATGCATTTTCAAACATTCCGGCTGGAAATTCTCAGGTATCATACGTGGGTTGTTTTGATAAAGGGAATCGAAAATGTTACTCGTATTTAATATCTTGAAATTTAGAGAATCTCTTCTAGCCATTGTGGATTTTAATGTCTGTAATGCAAACATGTTATCGAGTCGTATCATATTGTTACGTTTCGTCGTAGTCATAGTAGAAACCGAATATATAGGAAGTATAAATGAACATGAACAAGATTAACAGCAAATATAATGTAATATAATTAATACAACAGTAACGATTGGCAAGGAGGAATTGTTCGGAAGTACGTCTGCTCGCAATGGCGTCTGTATCTGAAGTGACAGCTTGACAGGCGATCAATCAGATCGCCTTCTTCTCGCTGTCACTTGTCTTCGTCGCGAGCACCAGCGGGCCATGGATCCAATCCATTGGGTGCTCGCAACAATATAATATGCAAAGTTTTATGGGAGCTTCATTTATTCACTAAGATCAAGAGTATTCGCTTACCTCGTGCTCTTTTCCATCTGTGACAAGAATAATTATATGTCCGTCACGCTTTCGACCTGTTCTACCCATTCTTTGCACGAGCCTCGTCGGGGATTGTTGAGATATGTCGAAACAAATTATTAAATCTACTTCTCCAACATCTAGCCCTTCCTCTCCTACGCCAATTATCAGAAGATATTACATTTTTATCATTGTCGAGATGATCTTCGCTATATGCGCATGTGTACGTACCTATGCTGGTAGATATAAGAACGTTAACGTGATTGCTCTTAAAATTTTCCAACGCTTTTATCTGCTGCTTTTGCTTCTGTCCAGCTTGACCGACGAACATTTGCGGTCTTATTAATGGTCGGCATTGCAACAGCAAAACGTAAATCTCGTTCACAATATCTCTATACTGTATAAGCAGAAGTAAATTACGTGTCGGGTGTGAAACTCCTGGCACGACAAGAGAGAGAGAGCTCAGTTGATAATTACGAACCTCGACGAAAACTATGGCTCTTGTGTCGTCTTGCTTCTCCTGATTATTGGTAAAATGATGTAAAAGCAATTGTTTTAACTTCTGAAATTTCGTGTGTCCAAATACAAGATCCCGCGGAATCTGGAATCAATTTGCGAGTTCAAGTCACGTGCAAGATGAATTTCGTCTAAAACTAATGTACGTATTACACACATCATCTATAGCTTCTTCGGATAAAGATTTTACATCCGGGAACGGGCCAAGGTATACTTGGATATCCTCAAGCAAGTTCTGTAGTTGCGTTTCCTCGTTCATCCAATATTTGTCGGAATGGGCTGTCCAAGAGAAATTGATAATAATTATGCAACGTATAATCATCAACCGGATTGATCGAAATAGAGCCAAAGAAGTCTATTGATTTATTTAAGAAATACGCATTTGTATTTGCGTACTTTGGTAAAAGCTATGAAATACTCGGAGACCATCTCTGACCATTAGTTCATAAGCATGATACATAGTTATTAATCTGTTTAACGTTTTCATAATTTGTCCATAGTTTCCTGATTGATTGGTTTTCTTCTGAAACTCCTTATATAAATGAAATACCTGAAGCACACAGAAAGCGATCGCGTTAATTTTCTAGATTATCAATGGAAAATAAACGAATGATATAATTTACCCTTCCTTTCGAGATATTCGCGGTATGACCGCGAAGAACATTATGCTGCAATAGAACTTTAACATGACGATCCATTATTAAGATATACCTCTCTTTGTAAGCTGCTAGTTCACGGTTAAGTGGCACCAAGATTATATCAATTTTTCTTTCATTGATATATGGTATAATATCCGGGGATGTCTCATCTTTTAACTCCAGATGAGCTATATGTAAATTTTGCAACACCTACAGAAAATATCGATTACTTATTCCCGCAAGTGGCACGTTTCATTTTAACAGGCCATACCTCGTGAACATTATCAATTTTATTCCCCGGGGTAGCCGACAGGGCTAGTACCCTGAAGTATTCGTTCTTCTCACTTAATAATCGAATGCACTAGAAATATAAAAATGACGTAGTCATTCGGGATTGTCGAAGACGTTGTTACATTTTACGTTTTTACTGGACAGGTACCTCGCAGTAAGAATGCTTCCCTAGGGCTTTATGCGCTTCGTCTATAACTACGCATCTTACTGAATTACCAGGCGCAACATTCTTCTCCAGATCGTTGTGAAAAACTTGCGGCGTGGCGAACACCACCCTCTTTTTCGACCATGCCATCTCGCGCTGCTTCTGACTCACCGCTCCTATAATACGCATCAACGATAATACAGAGAATACAAGAAATATGTTAAAGTACGCAGACCACTCGTGTACCTGTAAGTTCAATAGTCTCTGCGCTAGGTATACCCGTTATATTGTGGCAAGCGAAAATCTGTTGAGCCACTAAAGGTTTTGTAGGTGCCAGAAACACAACTTTGCCACATGGATACCACCTCCAAAAATTATACATCACAACCGCAGCGATAAATGTTTTCCCTAAACCTGATGCAAATCGCAAAGAAAGCTTAAATTAATTTTCTGCATCACAGTTAATTCTAATATGGAAAGCGCAGTCTCTCTTACCGGTTGGTAAACAAACTAATGTATTGCTGTACAAAGAAGCTTCAACTATATTGAACTGATAGTCTCTAACAGGATAATTCTCTGGATAAATCCATGTGTTGCCGGCTGACAGATCGAACCCTTTTGTTTGAGGGTCAGATGAAATTCGGAGATTCTGTGATTGCTCCATTTGAAAACCTCACTCCTTTTAAATAGTTGATTTCAAGGTGGCGAAATGTTAAGTATATATCTATATATTACATAAATCTAATAAGATTAAATAACATTTAAAAACACTTTGTTCACCCTCATTATTCAATTTATATATACATACACATACACACACGCATATGTACAGGTATACGTTTATGATTTAACCTATTTACACCGAATAATTACACGGAATTTTTACAGACACGATAACTTTACAAACACGTTATGTAAAAAATTGGAAAAACAAAAGGCACGATGAACATGACGTACTCGGTAGTTCGGTACATATTCAAATATACAAATATACATGTGACCACAATTCAAATTCATTGACTCGCGATGCTCAGAAATCGAAATGATGTCGTTATCATGAGCGTCCGCAGCAGGGGGGGGGGGGGGAGGGGTAAAAGGGGCAGTTGCCTCCCTGGCTTTTCAGAAAAAAATACTTATTTTTCAAAACTGAGCTTTATTAAGTTTATACTAAAAAAGGGAATATTTTTAAATTTCGATTTTAAATTTTCAATTAAATTGGCACCATAACATAGGTTAAAAAAAGCCAGAGAGGTATATTTTGTTTTACCATCATTCCGAAATTGCCACCTCTTGGAAAAATGTCTCCGGACGCCCCTGGTCATCATATCATAGTGATATGATATGGATCACTATTGATTGTCAGTATCTGTGACAGGCCCTTTTAGTTTTTACCAGGGCTGTGGAGTCGGAGTCTGAGTCGAAAAAATATATGCCGACTCCATATTAGTAAATTTTATAAAAATCCGAGTCTGTTGAACTCTACGTGTTTATACACGATCGTTATATATTTTGTTTAACACTCGTACCAGCTAGCGTAGCTTTAGCTTTTTATACTGTAGATATATAATATATACAAACATACTATATATTAAATATTAGTAGTATATATATATATATATATATATATATATATATGTATTGAGTACATTAACAATCTATTATTAATGCAGGAGTCGGAGTCGGTGGTAAAAAAAAGAGGAGTCGAAGTCGGGAGTTTTAACTGCCGACTCCGCAGCCCTGGGTGTAAGGATTGTTTTTTCTCCCTTACTTGTTATCTGTGATTCCAAGTCTTTTGCGGGGAATATGTTGATTATTATGCAGGTACATACATACGTGTGTACATTCAACAGGTTTGATTATTAAATTTATTGGCGTGAAAAGCGTTTTAAGAATTTATTCGAATTATAGACCACTATCACCACGTAACGGTGAAAAGTATGAACTAAAATGGGCGTGAAAAGGCGTGAAATGCCAGGCTACGGGTAGAAACACGGGCATCCGGAGACTTTTTTCCAGGGGGTGGCAACTTTGGAATGATGGTAAAGAGAAATATAACCCTCTTGCTTTTTTTAACCCACTTTATGATGCCCATTTAATTGAAAGTTTAAAATCGAAATTTAAAAATATTCCCTGTTTAGTATAAACTTAATAAAGATCAGTTTTGAAAAATGAGCGATTTTTTTTCAAAGGCCAGGGGGGGGGGGCAACTGCCCTTGTTACAGTGCTGCTTGAGATTAGCGTATTTTCACTAGGGCTGGGACTATTTGTCGAATTTTTCGGTATTCGATTACTCGAATACTTCAGTTAGTTAATTATTTGACGAATATCCAAGTATTCGAATACTATTCGAATATTTAAGTATTTGAATAGTATGGTGTGAATTATAAATCAAGTTCTTTAGGTTCATTTGTCAGGGTGAAATCTTGTAAGCTAATTTTGACCTACTTCATACCATACTATTCGAATAACATTCGAAAAAATATTCGAATATTAAATTATTCGAATAGTCCCAGCCCTAATTTTCACGCCCAAGCTTTCCGCCACTTTCCGTCTCGCGCCTCATATCACGGCATTTTAGAGGAAACAAGTTTTAAAACGCTTTTTACAGAAATACATAAATTCTATATAGAAATAAAAATGTATAATGGCAGTCTTAGAGGTACCTATTAGACTTGTTGCAGAGACACTGCCACTCTTGCGCGATTGTATTGCATTGATCAAACACAATTGTTATTTTCTTTCTGCGCGAAACGGCCATTTTGGTAGTCACATATGTATGTAGCGATGAAAGCCTATAAAAACTGTTTTATTTATTAACATTTTGTTGTATTAAGAATCCGTCGGCCTCAGGCCTCGGCTCTATACATATGTACACGTATACGTATAACGTAATTTGCACGTACTTTTATGCCGTTGCTGTTAAAGACAGTGAACGTACCCGAACTTGAACTGAATTTATATTGAGAAACGTTGCTCACTATAAAGGTGCCGAAGAGAATCGTCACTGACTAATTAGAAATTAATTTATTGTACGTAAAGACATACACAGGAAAGAATGTGACTGTTCGGATGAGTGAGCATATAAAACCGATGCATTTGCATTATGGGTGGAAGAAATATAGCGAACTCGTGAAAGCAGTGGAGAGTGAAGGCTGAACACTGAAGACGGTTGCGCGGGTGACTGTCGGAAAATTTAGGATCTGAGAAAAGGAGATCCGTTAGCGGTGGGTGTTGGAACAGTTGCGCATCAAGGTAGATAGTTGCGCCCGAGTAGATTTAAGGCGGGCAGACATTGCGAGCCTTGCGTAGCTCTGTAATGAACGGCGGGAAAGAGATTCTGCGGCTCGCGCCCACGGGGCTACACTCTATCTCTTTCACCTATAATACATATCATGATTTTTACGCAGCTGTAGATGTACACGGTGCTTGGTTAAAAAAAGAAACTAACGGCTGAAGTATAATGGACTAGATCTCTCTAATTAGGACGTATGATTTGTCGATAAATGACTATTTAACGCAGCTTTGTGGGCAAATTTTTTTAAACAGATCAGGCATTCGTGAGTTTTTTCATTTATGTGCACAGATAGATGCTTCTTCAATGTAGCTCTGTCCTTAAATACCTTTTGACACGCACTACACTCGTATGGTCTTTCCCCTGCGTGTACTAATATGTGGCTATTTAACGTGGTCTTTTGGGTGAACGCCTTGTGACAGACGTAACATTCGTACGGCCGATCACCGGTGTGGCTCAGCATGTGTTTCCTTAACGAGGACTTCTCTTTAAATGTTTTCTGACAGATATGGCAGACGTGTCTTCTGTCGCCGGTATGTATAAGCATATGGGAATTCAGCCTGGTCTTTTCTCGGAAGGCCATGTCGCATAATTCGCAAGCGAATGGTTTCTCCCCCGTGTGTATCAAAGTGTGCCGATTCAGATCCGACTTGCGGGTAAATATTTTGTCGCACACTTTGCAATCATACTGGCCGCCGGTGTGCAGCAGCATATGGCTATTAAGATCAGACTTCCGCGCGCACGCCTTATGGCATATTTGACATTCGTGTGGTTTCTCGCCGGTGTGCACCAGCATGTGGGAATTTAATTTCGCTTTCTCCCGAAACGTCATTAGGCATTCCTTACATTCGTACGGTCTCTCCCCGGTATGAACCATCGTGTGCCTAATTAATTCCGATTTCCGTTTGTACGTTTTCTCACAAATGTTGCAAGCGTGCGGCTTCTCGCCGCTGTGCGCCAGCATGTGATTGTTTAGTGCCGTTTTCTGTGTGAACGCTCTGTGGCACATGGTGCATTTAAACGGTTTGCTCCCGCCATGCAGCGTCATGTGCATATTTAATTTCGCTTTCTCTCTAAACATTGCAAAACATATATCGCATTTATACGGCCTTTCTTCGGTGTGAGTAAGCACATGTCGGTTCAGACTAGATTTCCCTTTAAACGTCGCGCGACAGACGTCGCACTCGAATACTCTCTCCTCCGTGTTCATCGACTGGTCGTTCACAGAATCCGGCCTCTTCATGAAACTTTGCTGCAGGGCGTCGTTGTCGTTGTCGTTGTCGTACGGCTTCTCCAACACGTGCATTTGCATGTGACTGCGCAAACACCACTTGTAAGCGAACCGCTTTTGACAAACGTTGCACTCCAGTGGGCTCATACCGACGTGCGTTAACATGTGCGCATGGAGGCTGGAGCTGTCTTGAAAATTCTGCTGGCACACCTCGCATTCGTTTCCGCTGCAGTGCATCCTCAGATGGGTAACCATCGAGTCGTTGTTCAGAAACCATTTCTTGCAAATGGAGCATTGTATTTTATAAAACTTCGCTTGCTGTCCATTCGAGCAGAAGCCAGAATGCTTCTCCGGGTCCTGCGGTTGTGCAAAATTGGCATTCGCTAAACATCTTTGCATAGCTCCATCTTCTTTGTCGCATAAATTTGCATTGGCGATTTGAGCCGTCCAATTCTGATGACTGCTAGACTCGCCATCTAATTCGAGCTTTACCTGGAAACAGAGTGTGGCGTTAAATCGCTTGTCGCTCGCCTGGTACATAGGAAAAAAGAAAAAGCTTCGCCAGGAGCTTGAAATTTACCATTTCGTTAGAGAAGTCAACTTCATTGTTTTCGATAGGTAAAAATACCTTCTCGAATGTCCCGGAGCAGATGTCCTCCATGTAGTCGGGATCAAATCTATCGCCGGGTTCTTCTTTAAGTACAACGCTTACAATGTTTTCGTCCTTAAAGTAAGGTTTAAGTTAGAGTCCTTGCGGAAGCATTAAGCATTGTATTTGTATGGTGCTGCTGTTTCATAGAAAACGTTTACCATAACCTGACTGTCTATGTTTAATGCATCCATTGGCTCATCTTTCACCATATAATCTTCTATTTGCTATACATACTCTAATCTGAAAATGGAAATTGAGCGGTCTGTACGATTTTGATTCCGATCACGCTCACCTCGACTAAGCGGTAATTTAATTATACGGTGAAAAGCAGGAATCGTATATTGTAAATAGGAGGTTGGAATGTATGTAATCGAATAACCTGCAAGCCGACGATATGCAACAGGAAAGATAATAAAAGTGATTGCAACGGGTGGACTCGTCCCATTCCTAATACGTTTAATACGATAATCTACTGATTGACTTTGCTGGTGTGGGCGAACCGATCGTAAAGTATGATTTTTTCTCTATTTTTACTTACTGTGGAGATTACACATCTCGGTTGAGAAACGGAACACGCACGTCCAAAGCTGATCCTTTTCCTTAATTTCCCATTTAACCTTTGTAATTTCTTTTGCGTTACAATCACACAGGCATCACACTTTTTTTTCCAAGGAAATCAAATCGGTCCAATCGATCGATTTACCTCTGTATCACGAAACTACATACACACATATGTATACTGCGCGTTCCACTACACATGACAGGCATACGTTACATAAATACCATGCATCCACTACGCTACGCGATTACACGTACGATACCTACGTACGATACGCGCGTGTAAGTATGCATGTACATAGCTGTGTATGCACGTATGTATACATGCATATAAACTGAATGCTCGACCGTACAGTAGGGTATAGGACTATAGGTACACCGTACGGCGCGGCGTACACCGCTGTGTTCGACTGTGTTATTATACTGTGGTAGCGGCAGGTACCTAGGTACAGCTACACAAGCAACTCGACGGAACTCCGAGTTGAATGATCGCGCTCGATAACAATGTTTGGATGCATCCATCTTCAATATCCACTGGGAATTTTTTTTCTCGCGTCTCTTACAATTAGAAGAAAGGGAAACAATGTTTATATATACATCTACAGTGGGGGACAAAAATATGTGGACACTTTTTAAAGCGCATAACTTTTTTAGAATTGGTCCAAACAACTTGAATGGGAACTCATTGATGAAGCAGAAGCACTTTCTTGCGATACCACAGCGTGAAATATGGGACGATTACAAGGTGCATACGTAATTTTGAAGCAAAAAATCGAGAGGGAACTTTTACATTTACCTTGCCGACACCATATTTACGAGGTAGCTTTACGGGGAGTTTTATTGTCTGAATCTACTGGACCTATTATTGCCTTATTTAACCCTTCGTGGTCACACGGGGTGTATTGTACCCCAAGAGCAATTTTCGATTTCAAGTGTCGCACCTTTACTTCTTTCAAAGAGGATCTATCGCAAAAAAGAAAATAAAAAAAATAAGAAAAATCGGGGTTTTCCCACAACCATGGAAAATCGCTCTATTCTCAAGTTTCAACTGCAAATTTCATCATATAAAAATTTACATTTCTAGAAAAAGATTATTAGATACAATTATGTACAATTATCACTGAAAAGTTAAAATATTCAAAAATACGGAACTGATAACTCAAAAAATGACGCTGGGATACAGTGAACCCTGTGTGACCAATTTGTGATTATAAGAAGGTGTGACCACGAAGGGTTAAACGTTTAAAATTTTAAATCGGGCATAACAGAGCTATGCAATATCAGTTCCTTGACGTTTGATAAAACTCGCGTAAAGTAAAGTTAGCTGGAGAAAAAGAGTAGATTTATTTAATTTAGCCCCTCCCAAGTAATCGCGCTTGAAGATAGCATCAAGAGATCCCGCTCATTGTTAGATTAATAATACATACCCATATTTTTAAAGAAAAAACCACGTCTTGTCTCATGAAAAGTGTAATAATTTATAGTACATATGCAGTTCTCCAGCGCCACTATATGGCAATCTACCTAGTAACTAATAACTATACCTACGTTCTATAGCTTTCTCAGTAAGAAAGATAAATAGCCGAGCGATGCTTTTAATATCTGAAAGGAAGGGACATTATTTTAAAATGAAAACGTGCAAGATCGACGAAGGATGTTACTTTGCAATATGTCAGCAACGTCATGGGAAATAACTTTCCGGCCGTTATATGAAGCGGCGTCTTGGTTCTTGCCATGATGAAAATCAAGCACTTCGCTTCGTTTGGCTTGAGATGTGGCCATTTGCATTGGTAGGCGGCATCGTACACACCTTCGGACTTGACAACCAATGTTCGTGAATCATGTGCCACTCGAACATTGTGCAAACATTGCAATCGTCTACTTACCTCAGTTGCCAAACTTTGCCCTGCGATGCAGTAAAAAAATGTCTGAAGAAACGTAAGTACGAGGACACCTGCTAGAAAGAGTAGTTGAAACGCGGAACGACGATCTTTGTCAGCGAGTATCTATGAAAAATTATTAAAGGGTAGGCTTTATCGCTCGAAACCTGTCGCACTTGTTTAGGTACGATCGTTTGGATCCACAGACTTACAGAGATGAACTGCACACCGTAGATGCAAGCAAACGTGCCAAAGTAGAGCAACAGGACGAGAAGCAACATCGTAAATGTACGCTCGACAGCATCGGTTGCTCTGTAACGAGCAATCGTTGCCAAATCTGTACATAAAAGTTGATTGGTGGAATCTGTATGTAGGTGGGTACCTGATAAGCCGCGTGTGATCGTTTATCATGCCCGCTAATACACGATCGAACCGTACGGAACCACCCATGTTTGCGAGGCGAGTCCGAAGATTTTCCAGTTGCCCGCAGATATGAAGAATCATTATTCCCAGGAAACTATCCAGCCCGGTGTAACACATTGTTCCCGCGCTTATGGCGATAATCTGACCGGCTAACGTCATTTCAAAATACGGGCTCCGAGTGGCGTCGAACATGTAGTAACATGGTATCGGGAAAATCTTACGTAAGTCGGTATCATTTCCTACGTATCGTAGGGTGACGCCAAATTTCGGTAGCACGAGCGTCAAGGACATTATGACAACAGCTAATATACCGAAGACAAGGCCGAATACTCGAGCAACTCGCGCATGGCGTATCATCACGTCTTCTTCTGCGTCCGTTTTACGTTTAGCCCAATCTTCCGCGATCATACGTATAACCGGCAAAAGAACTTTGAAGCAGAAAGCAATTAGCCGAGTTCTCCAATTAAATAAAAGTTTTTATTTCATAGAACACAAAAGTTGTGGGATATTATATAAAATCAACTTTTTGAGCTATTAAATAATTATTTAAATGTTCAAGGGCCCAGAAGCACCTTTTCCCCGTTATCCGATCGGGCTCAAACTTTACACAGATTTTTTATCATTATTTGTTACTATTCTGGAGGGTGCCCCGAAGAAAATGCTAAAGTCGAAAATAAGAGCCACCCTAATGTACACCCATTTGAATTCCGAATCGCGATCTACGCGATCGCCGCAGACTTTACACTTTAGAGGATCATTCGATGCATAAACTTACCTCTTCTTTTGTCGTAGATGATAAGAAATTTCATCTGCGTTATCACTAAAGGAATAAAATATCCGCAATTGTCTATGAATGCTACCAGATTGTCGCATTTCATCATCAGCGAGCAAAAGCAAGGAATCGTGCAAAAGAAGCTGATCAGGAGGAAAACCACCATTGCGCGCAAGTTCCTTAAAAACTTTTCTATACCGTGATCGTCCACGGGCCAGATGCCTATTGTGTCCAAGGCATTGCGATTCCATTTCACCGCCCACTCGTAGCCTACGATGATAAAACCGACGATCGATTAAACCCAAAGGAACGATAGATACCTATTACTTGACGGATGCTAACGAAAATACACCTGCGTGTCCCTTCGGCGTTCTGGTATTCATATTGAAACTCAAACTCGCGTGCATGGGCAGCGATCACTCATTCCTGGTGTTTTGCGAGGGCGTTGCAATAAGAATGTTACACGGCGACATTAAATAGCCATGCTAATAACGCGTCGAGAACAAGTGACCGAAGTAGAAGAAGAAGAAAAAGTAGAATTCCCCGCGAGACAGACATAGACCGTTTAATATTTAATCTTGCAACATCGTGTGCAGCTAAGGTATGTAATTTTTCCACACTTTCGTTCTGTCGCAAATTTCTTACTACGCCAAGTACCGACAAGTAGGTGCATGCATAATTCCAGACAACAGGGGTGAAACATTTGCACAACTAAAGTTTCAACGATGGGGAAAACAGTTTCCCCCTTGTTTTGCTCTCGTGCATCTTTGATGTCTCGATAGGAGCGGAGGGTCGGTCGAGCATGGTCGAGCAAATAGTGTAAAGATAGTCTTTACAAGATCTGCTTCACATTTTCAGCGACTTAGATACTTAGATAGTATCGAAATCGGATACTCTACCCAGGCAGGTATGTAGATATTACTTTCAGAAAAACCGAATTCAGAGTGAAACGAGTGGTAAACCGGGTCTATTTCGAAATGTTAATTCTAACCAAATCAAACAAGCTTATATATAGATACTTTTCACTGTTCAACGCCTGTCTACGGATGTCCTACCTCCATCAAAACAATGTCCTGCTTAACGGGACAGTCGGTATATAATAATAATATAAGTATAATAATTCAGGAATTTTCAAACAACAAGTTAAATCTACTATACATATTCACGTTATAAGACATCGAAAAAGTTAGCGCTTCTACAAAATATGTAGGGATCTATGCTAAGAACGTTACATCAACGTGACGGGATCCGTTTGAAGCAGAAACAGAAATTTCTTTTATTTTTCACGGGATTATTTTAATTTATAATAGCGTACGTATAGATATACAATATTTCTACATTTCATGGAATGCGTCATCCGTAAGCCGTAATAGGTAAACCGACTGTTGCTACAACCTTGTCAATAGGAAAGATATATAACTAAATGATATTTTTAATATCTGCAATGATATTAAATTAAATGTAACTATACTAATATAAAAAAGCAACGGCGCGGTGAAAATGTAGGTGCCTTACCTGGCAAAATGTCAGCATCGTCATTGGAAATAATTTTCCCGCAGTTACGTAAAGCGGCTTTTCGGTCCTCGCCATAATCATAATCAAACTTCTTGCTTGCTTTGGCTTTAGATTTAGCCATTCGCATTCGAAGACAGCGTGGTACACACCTTCGGACTTGATGTACAGTTACGATGTATGTACATTATACAGTAACATTCATAAATCGTGAACTACACCTACATGTATATATGTTACGGGCGAAGTCCGCAGGGTGTACAGAGTCGGCATTGCTCGAGCAATGACGACAATGCACATCGCTACTGGGCAAAGCCCGCAGAAATGGTTGATTAGCGAAGATGGCGTGGTGCAGAAAATTTAAATTTCTACTTACTTGACTCACCAGAATTTGACCGGCTGCGCAGTATAGAGATGTTTGTAAAATTGTATTTGCAAGGTTACATGACAGGCATAACAGCCACGAGAGAGGAATATCACCACCTTTCAGTATAATCTAAAAAATATGAATTCATTTAAAAGTTACGATGCTCGGGTTAACGTATTTAGCGCTTACGATTGATCTCTCTGTTTGTGATCCCTTAAATTTCTTTACTCACGGTTATTATTAACAGTCCAAAAGTGCAAGCAAACGCGCCGAGGTAGAGCAACACGACGAGAAGCAATACCGTAAATGTTTCTTCGATCGCGTCGATTGCTCTATACGTATGCAATAGAAAGCCGTTTTGAAAACTCTTTTGAATAGGGTATGAGGAATTAATTACTAGGAATGAAGGAGCTTACTGACAAGATACCTGATAAGTCGCGTGTGATCGTTTACACTGGCCGCCAACACATGATCGAATCGCTCGGATTCCTTTATACTTGCGAGACGAGTTCGTAGATTCTCTAGTTGCCCGCATATATGTAGAATCAGCATCGCAAAGAAATTGTCAACTCCAGTGTAACAAACTACTATCCCCATTATTGTGATGCCTTGAGCAGCCAATACTATTTCGAAGTACGGACTTTGGGAGACATCGCGTAGATAATAGGAGGGAATCGGAAAACTCTTTCGTACATCAGTTTCATTCGTTAAGTATCTAGTGTTGAAGCCGAATCGTGGAACGATGAGCAGCCACAATAATAGGAGAAGTGTAATTGCATAAAAGCATCCGCTAAATAGCCGACCAAATCGCGCCCGGCGTATCATCACGGCTTTCTCTGCGTCCGTTTTAGTTTTCGCCCAATCATCCGCCATCATATTTATAACCGGCAGAAGAACTTGAAGGTAACACAGTAATAAATGAATCGCGTTAAAATTATATCTCATTGGATCAATCGAATTCACGAACGTACCTTCTCTTTTGTTGTAAATAGTAAGAAGCTTTATCTCCGATATCAGGATAGGCATAAAGTAACCGAGGTTGTCTATGATTGCCATCATATCCTCGCACTTGAAGATCAATGAGCAGAGGCAAGGGATGAAACAAACGAAAGTCATTAGTAGTATAATCAGCGTCACGTACAATTTTATCAGCAACTTTCGTGTACCGCGGTCGTCATCAGGCCAAATACCAATTAGCGTCAAGCAAAAGCGATTTACATTAACTTCCCATTTGTAATCTACGGTTGTAACACCAACGATAATTGTATATATAGAAATGTATGCATTTATGTACTTGACAGGCGTTTGGAAATTATAGCGCGAACCTGCGTGTTCCTTCGACGTTGTGACGTTCATGTTGAAACTCGCCAGTGCAATGAGACGTTATCCGTTTGGTCTTCTTTGCGCGGGCGTGGCGATAAAACCGTTTCCCGAGCACATTAAATAGCCATGGTAATAACTCCGCGAAAAGAATGCCCGGAGAAGAAGAAGTAGAAATAGAAGCTCCCGCGAGACAGGCATAAATCGTTGAATATTTTATCTCGCACCATCGAGTGTAGCTAAGGTATGTAATTTTTCCACATTTTCGTTCTGTCGCATATTTTTTACTACGCCAAGTACCGACAAGTAGCTACATGCATAATTCCAGACAACAGGGGTGAAACATTTGCCCAAGTAAAGTTTCAACGATGGAGAAAACAGTTTTCCCCTTGTTTTGCTCTCGTGAATCTTTGATGTCTCGATAGGAGCGGACGGTTGGTCGAGCATGGTCGAGCAGATAGTGTAAAGATAGTCTTTACAAGATCTGCTTCCCATTTTCAGCGACTTAGATACCTAGAACGTATCGAAATCGGATACTCTACCCGGGCAGGTATGTAGATATTAATTTCAGAATAGCCGAATTTAGAGTGAAACGACCCATACAGCACACTCTCGTTGCAGCATAGTTGCAGTATAGTTGCGGTGGAAGATGGCAACGATTCACGCAAGGATGCCGCAACTATGCAGCAAAAATTCTAAGTCCGCTCCGTGCAATGTTGCACGGCAACGTCACAGCAACCATACATCGACATTGCGCTGCAACCATGCAACGACGCAAGGTTACTGCAACTATCCTGCAACTTTGCCGCAACGAAGTGTGCTGTGTGGGGAGTGGTAAACCGGGTCTATTTCCAAATGTTAATTCTACCCAAATACCTTGTAAGCGCACGAAAGAGAAATGAATAACTGGAAACGCGAAATTAAACAAGCTTATAGATACTTTTCAGTGTTCCACGTCTGAATTTCGACTGACTCGTTCTGCGTCACCCGCGTGTCGCGTACATCAATCATAACAATGTCCTGCTTAACGACAGTATGTATATAATAATAATATAAGTATAATAATTCAGGAAATTACAAAACAACAAGTTGGATCGTGTTAGTTCCAATGTTTTCCCTTATACATGTTAACGTAATAAGACATCGAAAAAGTTAACGCTTCTACAAAATATGTAGGTAGAGGAAAGTGGGGTAAAACGGAACATCAATGTTTTTGTGAGATAAGAGCTGTTGTGATAGACGATAGACCCCTGCATAAGTTATTTTTCCATTAAGAGAGTTGGAAAAATTTCCGGTATCGACGTTTCAATATTGCGTTGGACTTTCGACCACTTTTCGGTACTTGGATTTCGAAAATTAATAACGGCAAGTACATCGTTGGATTCTATAGTCCTTGCGCTACATTTTGACGTATATAAAAAGTTCTTTACCTCACGCTGAAGTGTAAATATTAAATGTTTACTAAATGACTGCACGTGGGGCAAAACGGAACACTTTTCGCGGGGTAAAACGGAACGCCTATTATACATGGGGAAAAATGGAAACGTCTCTTAGTACGTGTTTATTATTTTTTTTATTATTGGATTGTAGATTAAAGTTTTAATTACTATCCTTGTTTCCAAAAAAATTGATTTTGTATAGAAAATTATGATGTATGAGATACATCTTTCATTCGATTAAACTGTTAGTTTAAATTGTAATAAATAACATAATCATTTAATGCAGATGTGTTCTCCATGCAAGTATTGACATTCATGTAAAAATCCGCGTGTAGGGGAGAGCGGGGTAATTCCAGCCAGCGGGTGATTCCGGCCCGCTTATTGTTCATTAAATAATATTTACGATATTACATTTATATTTAATTATTTTCCGTAATTTTCATGTTATCTAATAAAATATGTTCTCTTATATGTACAATACATATTTTTGTTATATTTTATTTGCAGTAGTTATACCTGAAACATATATTTATAGATTTTAACACAAATTAATACATTTTAAATCATAAAAATAAAGATTTTGTACGTTTACACGGTCTTCGAATGGGTGTTTCGTTTTACCCCACCATTTGAGCGAGACGAAAATTTCAATACCTCCGGTAAATTTCATTTTCCGTCGTTCCCAAAGATTTTTCTGAACAATGACCCTGATTTTCTTATTGTCTAAGGTCCATTGAAGACTCCTGTTAAAGTCTCGTGTCTTTTTCTCCTCCCGATTTTAAGATATCACCCTCCAAAGTTAAGCGTTGCGTTTTACCCCACCTTCCCCTCTCTATGCTAAGAACGTTACATTAACGTGACGGATTCCTTTTGAAGCAGAAACAGGAATTTCTTTTATTTTTCACGGGATTATGTTAGTTTATAATAGCGTACGTATAGATATACAATATTTCTACATTTCATGAAATGTGACGTCCGTAAGGCGTAATAGGTAAATCGACTGATGCTACAACCTTGTCATTAGAAAAGATATATAACTAAATGATATCTTTAATATCTGCAATGGTATTAAATTAAACGTAACGATACTAATATAAAGAAGCAACGGCGCGGTGAAAATGTAGTAGGTATCTTACCTGGCAAAATGTCAGCATCGTCATTGGAAATAATTTTCCCGCATTTACGCAAAGCGGCTTTTGGGCCCTCGCCAGAACAATAATCAAACTTCTTGCCTGCTTTGGTTTTAGATGTAGCCATTCGTAATCGCAGACAGCGTGGTACACACTTTCAGACTTGATGTACAATTACGATGTATGTACATTGTAGAGTAACGTTCATAAATCATGAGTTAAACCTACATATATACAGTTGACCCTCGAACAACGCGGGGGTTCGGGTCCTCGACTGTCCGCGTAAAATTTTTTCGCCCCCCCCCCCCCCCACCTCCGGAATCTGTACCTTACCTTACACAATATGTCATCTACTCTGAGCCGGCATTGAGCTGTAGATTTGTATAATATAATTAATTATATAAAAATTATAAGAATTAATTAAAATAAATACTCTAAAAAATAGAATGGAGAATTTAAGCGATTTATAAGTATATATGGAAAAGAAAACGCAGACGTGTGTTAGAACTTACAACGTAATTTATGGGGAGAGGACTTATAATAGATATTACTTGTGATTCTGAAATACATATATCGAGAAAAAAATCCGCGTATAACCGAATCCGCGTTGTTCGAGGGTCAACTGTATACGCCAACATGGGGCAGAAAATTTAAATCTCTACTTACTTGAGTTACCAGAATTTGACCGGCTGCGCAGTAAAGAGATGTTTGTAAAACTGTAGTTGCAAGGTTATATGACAAGCATAACAGCCACGCGAGAGGAATATCACCACCTTCCAGTATAATCTAAAAAATACGAATTAATTTAAAAATTACGATGCTCGGGTTCACGTATTTCTCGCTTAGGATTGATCGCTCTGTTTGAGATCCCTTAAATTTCTTTACTCACGGTTATTATTAACAGTCCAAAAATACAAGCAAACATGGCGAGGTAGAGCAATACGACGAGAAGCAGTACCGTAAATGTTTCTTCGATCGCGTCGATTGCTCTATACGTATGCAATAGAAAGCCATTTTGAAAACTCGCAGGAAAATCTCGCCGCATACAATAAAGAACAGGGTATGGGGAATTAATTATAAGAAATGATGGAGCTTATTGACAAGATACCTGATAAGTCGCGTGTGATCGTTTACAGTTGCCGCTAACACGTGATCGAACCGCTCGGATTTCTTTACAGTTGCGAGACGAGTTCGAAGATTTTCTAGTTGCCCGCATATGTGGAGAATCAGCATGCCGAAGAAACTGTCAACTCCAGTGTAACAAAGGATTGTGAGCGCTACTGTGATGGCTTGAGCAGCCAATACTATTTCGAAGTACGGACTTTGGGAGACATCGCGTGGATAATAGGAGGGAATCAGAAAACTCTTTCGTACATCAGTTTCATTCGTTATGTATCTCGTCTTGAAGCCGAACCGCGGCAGGATGGTTAGCCAGAATAATATGAAAAATGTAACTGTATAAATGCATCCGCTGAATACTCGACTAATTCGCGCCGGACGTATCATCACGTCTCTCTCTGCGTCCGTTTTAGTTTTCGCCCAGTCATCTGCCATCATATTTATAACCGGCAGAAGAACTTGAAGGCAACACAGTAATAAATGAATCGCGTTAAAATTATATCTCATCGGATCAATCGAATTCACGAACGTACCTTCTCTTTTGTTGTAAATAATAATAAACTTCATCTCCGATATCACGAAAGGAATCAAGAACCCAAGATTGTCTATCACTGCCACCATATCCTCGCACTTGAAGATCAATGAGTAGAGACAAGGGATGAAACAAACGAATGTCATTAGTAGTATAATCAGCGTCACGTACAATTTTATCAGCAACTTTCGTGTACCGCGGTCGTCATCAGGCCAAATACCAATTAGCCTCAAGCAAGAGCGATTTGGATTAACTGCCCATTTATAATCTACGGTTGTAAGGCCAACGATAAACGTATACATAGAAATGTATGTATTATGTACTTGACAGGCGTTCGGATATTATAGCGCGAACCTGCGTGTTCCTTCGACGTTGTGACGTTCATACTGAAACTCACCAGTGCAATGATACGTTATTCGTTTGGTCTTCTTTGCGCGGGCGTGGCAATAAAAACGTTTCCCGAGCACATTAAATAGCCATGGTAATAACTCCGCGAACAGAAGTGCCCGAACAAGAAAAAGTAGAAATAGAAGCCCTCGCGACGCAGGCATCAATCGTTTAATATTTTATCTTGCAACATCGTGTGTAGCTAAGGTATGTAATTTTTCCACATTTTTCTTCTGTTTAGAACAAGTACATATATTATTCCAAATAGCAGGGGTGAAACATTTGTCCAACTAAAGTTTCAAAGATGGAGAGAACAGTTTCCCCCTCCTATTGCTCGCGTGCATCTTTGATGTCTCGACATATCTGGATGAGAGTGAACAGTCGATCGAGACTTTCTTCCGATTGTCAGCAACATATACGAGGAGACCGAGGCGGGTCGGGTCAAAATAAGAATTCAGTCCATATTTGTTACATCGCGATAGAAACGAGCATTCCAGTACCTCATCACTCTCCCCCGCACCTACCGCAATAGCTCGTTAATTGTTTTATATCGTTGCTTAGTGCCGACACAGAATTTTGCTGCGAATTTAACATACTACGTAATCTGCAATAGCGTACTTAAAATAAAAAGGTAAGCTTGAAAATTCAAGTATGTTTATTATAATTAGTTTGCATGATGTAAAAAGTTAGTATTTAATATATTTTATGCTATATTATATCATAATATGTTTATGTAATCTGTTCACATTGAAATCCTTATATTTAGATGGGTATACATATGGGGCTAATCGAATCACGTCATTTCATGAGTCGGATCACACTTTTCATTCATTTTTGGAGTTTTATGATTAGTTGGGAAACGGCCTATCGCGCACGTTTCGGCACATAGGGTAAACGATAGTTATTGACCAGGGCACAGAAGTTGACCATTTCAAATTTCTGTCGCCATGAGTAGGGTAGAACGGGGTGAATCGGATCAAAATAAGAATTTAGTCCATATTTCTTACATCGCGATAGAAATGAGCATTCCGTTCGTTCGTAGTATATCGCCCCTCTCCCCCGCACCTACCGCAATAGTTCGTCAATTATATTCAGTCATTGTTTGGAATTGGATCTGGCATACGGTTTCAGTTAGATTGACTCGCGCTTTTTCGTTTTTTCTTTACACATGAAAGATTCTTATGTTTAATTTCAATTTTTATATATTCATGTTCAAGCCAAAGGTGTACTGGTCACGAATATATAATAAAAAATTAGTTTTTTAATGTTTGACTATTATTTTTTTACCGTCAAACGCAAAGTGATCCAATTCGCCCCGGTCTACCCTATAACAAGCCCGGGCAACGCCGGGTACTTTGAGGGGGGAAACCACTGTAAAAATCTGAAAAATCGATTTTTCTTTTTTACATTTTCCGAAAGACGTAGGTTTTAAGAATGCTCTCTCCAAATTTTATGAAGAAATTCGCAAAATTGACGGAGATATGGTATTTTTCGTGAAGCGGTGTCAAACGCGCGACTGACAAGGAGAGTATTTTAGGTGTCCGCCTCCGATCATTTTGATTTTTGGATATGTTATAGAGGACCGAAAAATAAGAAATACGTGTTTTTTATTTTTCCCCGTTTTCATATTTGGGGAGGTGAAAACTGCGTTCAAAGTTAGGGTTGAAAAATCATTTTTGTGGAATATCTCGAGAACTATTGGAGATAGGGGAATAGTGTCAATGGACGAATTTTGTGTCTTTGAATGCGAAATATGACTGACTCACCAGATTTTTAAAAAGTCCATTTGTTTAAATAATACATAAAAAATTGTTATTTGTTTGATAATAATTCTTGTAAATCTTCATCTATATTCATGTAAATTTATTTTCTCACACTTTACAGCCGAACCGAAAATACGGATAAATCAGAATTTGTATTTCCTACAAATTAACAGATATGATTATTATTGAAGTTTACTTACAGTAAGGTGTCCTTCTACAGGGAAATGTAGTTCTCAAGTTATCTAGAAATAAAATTCTAAACAAAATATATTTGTTAATTTGTAGGAAAGAGGAATTCTGATTTATCCGTATTTTCGGTTCGGCTGTGAAGTATGAGAAAATAAATTTGCATGAATATAGATGAATATTTACAAGAATTATTAACAAACAAATAACAATTTTTTATGTATTATTTAAACAAATGGACTTTTTGAAAATCTGGTTTCGCATTCAAAGACATAAAATTCGTCCATTGACACTATTCCCCTATCTCTAATAGTTCTCGAGATATTCCACAAAAATGATTTTTCAACCCTAACTTTGAACGCAGTTTTCACCCCCCAAATATGAAAACGGGGAAAAATAAAAAAACACGTATTTCTTATTTTTTGGTCCTCTATAACATATCCAAAAATCAAAATGATCGGAGGCGGACACCTAAAATACTCTCTTGTGAGTAGCGCGGAACATAAAACGCGATTTCCTCAGAATGACATTTTTCAACCGCGTTGACAGTCTACAGAGAAAACTATAGGGGAAAGGTGGGATAGTTGATCAGCGGGGATACATGATCACATCAGTTTATATCACAACTTAAATAATTAAATACAAACAAAGCAAACCATTATTAGTATTTTAATAAAAAAGAAAAACTGTGATCAACTGTCCCACCTTTCCCCTACGAACAATTGACATGAGCAAGGACATTTATTGTACGGAAAACCCGTCGCTACTACTTGTCGATCAGTTTCTTTTTAATTAACGACCTCCTTATATTTTTTTATTAACATTTCCCTAACTTTGTACCCCGAAAACTTTTTTGATCGTCACGTAATAGAGGTAGGCTTCTAGTTTCTAAATATTATTGTCTTTTTTAATTCGGATTAACCATATGGCCTGGGCACTGTCAACGCGACAAGCATGTTTTTGCCGCAGTTTTTGGAAACAGATTTATGAATTTGATATATACTGAGCAATAGATTGATTTACTTGCGTTGTTTGGTTGAAATAAATTCCCGAAAACACCCTTAGATTTCGGGTAGTTACAGTGGTCTCCCCCTTAAGCTAGTAAAAAATAAACCATTTGAAATTTCTAACGTTAGTTCCACTAGTTTATTTAATTTACCACCGCTAAATAAGGATCGGTAAAGTTAGCGTAAAGAGGTTCCGAGTAGATTTAGCTGAGCATACGTTTACAGAAAATATTTCTCTATTTCACCAAATGCGTTATTCCTACGGCATTCTTCGACAATAATTGGTACTACAACTTTGTCATTAGGAAAGATATATAACTGAACGATATCTTTAATATCTGGAAAGGTATTAAATTAAACATAACGATACGACTTAGGGAAACAACGGCGCCGTGAAAATATATCGTACGTTGCAAAATGTCAGCATCATCATTGGAAATAATTTTCCTGCAGTTACGCAAAGCGGCTTTTTGGCCCCCGCCATAATCATAATCAAGCCTTTTGCGTCTTTCGGCTTTAGATTTATCCATTCGCATTCGTAGACAGCATCGTACACACCTTCGGACTTGTTGTATAGTACAACGTTCATAGATTATGAGCTATATGTATGTATAATCGGCAACATCGTACAAAAAATGAGTCTCTACTTACTTCACTTACCAGAATTTGCCCCGCGGCGCAGTAAAGAGATGTTTGTAAAGCTGTATTTGCAGTACTAAATAACATGCATAATAGCCACGACAGAGGAATATCACCACCTTCCAGGATAATCTAAAAAAATATAAATTCATTTGAAAATTACGATGCTCGCGTTCACGTTTTTCTCGTTTTTAACTCCCTCTACTTACGTTTACTACTAACAGTCCATTAACACAAAGAAAAATGACGAAATAGAGGAACACTAGTAGGAGCAACAGAGTAAATGTATCTTCGATCGCGTCGATTGCTCTGGAACAGAGAGCCGTTTAAAAAATTTCCTCGCAGAAACATCCCACCGCACACAATAGGCTGTTAGGAATGGATTTTCTTTCATGAGGAATGAAGGTGCTTACTGACAAGATACCTGATAATTCGCGTGTGATCATTGACAGTGGCCGCTAACACGCTGTTGAACCCCTCGGATTCCTTCATAGTTGCGAGACGAGTTCGAAGATTTTCTAGTTGCCCGCATATATGAAGAATCACCATTCCGAAGAAATTGTCAACTCCAGTGTAACAAAATATTGTAACCGCTAATACGACACATTGAGCGGCCAATACTATTTCGAAGTACGGACTTTGGGAGGTATCGCGCAGATAATAGGTGGGAAGCGGAAAACTCCTTCGTACATCGGTTTCATTCGTTAAGTATCTAGTGTTGAAGCCGAATCGTGGCATGACGAGCAACCACAGTAATAAGAGAAATGCGCATGCATAAAAAAATCCGCTAAATACTCGACTAATTCGCGCCCGGCGTATCATCACGTCTCTCTCTGCGTCCGTTTTAGTTTTCGCCCAATCTTCTGCCATCATATTTATAACCGGCAGAAGAACTTGAAGGCAACACAGTAATAAATGAATCACGTTAAAGTTATATCTCATCGAATTAATCGAGTTCACAAACGTACCTTCTTTGTTCTTGTATAGAGTCGAAAACTTCATCTCCGATATCAGGAAAGGAATAAAGTAACTGAGGTTGTCTATGACTGCCATCACATCCTCGCACTTGAAGATCAATGAGCAGAGACAAGGAATCAAACAAACCATGGTCATTAGCAGTAGAATCACCGTCACATATAACTTTATCTGCCACTTTCTGGTACCGCGGTGCTCATCAGGCCAAAGACCAATTAGCCTCAAGCAAACGCGATTTAGATTAACCGCCCATGCGTAATCTATGGTGTTAAGACCAACGATAAGCGTATATGTACATATGTAAGTACATACATATGTGCGTATTATCTACTTGAAAGACGTTTGGGAATCTACCCCGAACCTGCGTTTTCCTTCAGCATTGTGACGTTCATGTTGAAACTCGCTTGTAGAATGAAACGTTAGCCGTTTCTCCGTCTTTGCGCGGGCATTGCAATAGAAACGTTACACGAGTACATTAAATAGACATGCTAATAACGCGGCGCAAACAATGCCCGACGAAGAAGAAGAGAAAGTAGAAGCCCCCGCGAAACAGGCATAAATCGTTTAATATTTTATCTCGCAACATCGTGTGTAGCTGAGCTATGTAATTTTTCCACACTTTCGTTCTGTCGCATATTTTTTACTACGCCAAGTACCGGCAAGTAGCTACATGCATAATTCTGGAAAACAGGGGTGAAACATTTGCACAACTAAAGTTTCAACGATGGAAAAAACAGTTTCCCCCTTCTATGGCTCGGGTGCATCTTTGATGTCTCGACATGTCTGGATGAGAATGAGTTGTCGATCGAGCCGAGCATATCGTGTAAAGACTTCCTTCGCGTTTTCAGCAACTTCTAGTTGAAAAAAACCTATCGAGTGCAGAACCGGGTCTATTTCTGAATTTTAAGACTAACCGAAGAACTTGTGAACGCACAAAAAAAAAATATAATTTGATCTCGATATACTGTGTGTATCTCTGTTAGAAAGAAGAACCTACCTCGTCGATGCACTGTCAAAACGTGACCGGTGCTGTTATATATCTACTATTGATACTTTTCAATGTCAGCGACTGAAGTTGGACTGACTCGTCCCGCGTGTCCTTACGGACGTCCTGACTCCTGGCCACCTGATGCCGGATAACGGACATGGATCAAAACAATGCACTGCTTATCAGCGGTAGGTGTATACTTAATTGAGAAATTTACAAAAAATAAGTTGAATAGTGATAATGCTTTCCACCGAAAAAAATAACGCTTTGACGAGTGCATATCATAAGAAACGGGAATTTCGTTTGTTATTGGCAGGATTTTCATAGATGTCAGTTTATAATTGAATATGCAGTGAACGTAATTGACAATAAAAAAATGACTGCCTTAGAAGGATTCCCCCTTATGACTAAAAATAAAAGCGTGGGGCGTAAAAGTTTGTAAAATAAGTAGACTGGTTGGAATTTTTAACATTAGCTCCACCACTTAGTTCGTTTAATTTACCACCCCTAAATAAGGATCGGTAGAGTTAGCGTACAGAGGTGCCGAGTAGATATAGCACATTTACACATTTACAATATATTTCTTTATTTCATCGAATGCGGTATGCGCAAAGCATTCTTCCACGATACATAAGGAAAAAAGCCGATGCTACAACCTTGGCATTAGGAAAGATATATAACTGAACGATACCTTTAATATCTGGAAATACGGTATTAAATTAAACGTAACGGTACTAGGAGAAACAACAGCGCGGTGAAAATGTATCTTACGTTGCAAAATGTCAGCATCGTCATTGGAAAAAATTTGCCAGCAGTTACGTAAAGCGGCTTTTTGGACCTCGCCATAATTAAAATCAAACCTCTTGCTTCGTTTGGCTTTTGATTTAGCCATTCGCATTCGTAGACAGCGTGGTACACACCTTCGGACTTGATATATAGTACATTGGTGATTAGGGTGGACCTTATTTTTCGACCATCAGATTTTTATAGTCTCACTCCCCAGAATTCTGACACTTGTTTGAGGCCGATTGGACCGCGGGAATCCGGTGCGCATCAAATTTGAAATTTTTGAATTTTTTTTAAACTGGACACAAATATACATTATGGTACTGTATCGTTGAATTTGTATTTTTTTCTGTTCAAGGACACAAGCACAAGATATACAAAAAAATCATCTGTGATCTTGAAAACTCGTAGAACGGGCATTGAAAAAAAATTTCTACCATTACCTGTGTGTATTCGCCTTTTTATATACTATAACATTTGTGTGATGAGTTTTTTCATATATCTATAATCGATAGAGATATTAAATATTTTCACGGGGGTTGCAACGGTTCCGAAAATAACTGTATTATTAACTTCTAACTACATCGATTTCGGTTACGGTTCTACAGGGCCGATATTATATCGGTTCCATATTAAAGGTTATATGTATGTCGGTTATACAGTAAACTCTCGGTACCGATACATACATTACCATTATAAACCCGATACGTATATAATTGCTGAAACAGTTATTTTCGGAACCGTTTCAACCCCTGTGAAAATGCTTAATATAGAGACGAACAGGTAAGGGTAGGAAATTTTTTTTTCAAGGTCACTCCTTCGAGTTTTCAAGTTCGCAGATGGTTTTATTTGTTAGCAATCATAGATGCTGTGTGTGTATTATTAAACAAAACAAAAAAACAAATTCAGCGATATACCGTAATAATATATTTGTGTCAGGTTTTAAGAAATCAAAATTTTCGATGCGCGCCGGGTTCCTGTGGTCCAATCGTCCAATCGGACTAAAATATTTTCCAGATCTTTTTTCCAACAAATGTCAGAATTCTGGAAGGTGAGAGCAAAAGAATCTCGAAAAATAACTTTCGTCAAGGGCTGCTAAGGTCCACCCTATTGGTCATAGATCACGAGCTATACGATATAATCACCGACATAATGAAGAAAATTGAAATCCGTACTTACCTCACTTACCAAAATTTGCCCTCCCATGCAGTAAAGGGATGTTTGTAAAACTGTATTTGCAACCATACATATCGTAAACAATAGCCACGACACAGAAATATCACCTCCATCAAGGATAACCTAAAAAATATGAATTCATTTAAAAATTATTGTGTTCAAGTTCACGTTTTTCTCGCTTAGGATTGATCACTCTGTTCGTGATCCTTTAAATTTCTTTACTCACGGTTATTAATAACAGTCCAAAAATACAAGCAAAGATGGAGAAGTAGAGCAACAGGGCGAGGAGCAATATCGTAAATGTTTCTTCGATCGCGTCGACTGCTCTATACGTATGCAATAGAATGCCGTTTTGAAAACTCGCAGGAGAATCTCGCCGCACACAACGGCGAATAGGGTATGAGGAATTAATCACAAGGAATGGAGGAGCTTACTGACAAGATACCTGATAAGTCGCGTGTGATCGTTTACAGTGGCCGCTAACACGCGATCGAACCGCTCGGATTCCTTTATAGTTGCGAGACGAGTTCGTAGATTCTCTAGTTGCCCGCATATATGAAGAATCACCATTCCGAAGAAATTGTCAACTCATTGCAGTACTCATTGTCAACATTGCAATACAAACGTTACACGAGTACATTAAATAGCCATGCTAATAACACCGTGCAAGCAAGTGCCCGAAGGAGAAGAAGAAAAAGTAGACGCCCCCGCGAAACAGGCATAAACCGCTTAATATTTTATCTTGCAAGATCGTGTGTAAGGTAATTTTTCTACAGTTTAGTTCTGTCGCGTATCTTTTACTAGAACGAGTACATGTATAATTCCAAATAGCAGGGGATAAACATTCGACCAACTAAAGTTTCAACGGCGGAGAAAACAGTTTCCCCAAGCTCTATGGCTCGCGTGCATCTTTGATGTCTCGACATATGGATGAGAGTGAACAGTCGATCGAGCAGAGCAGATCGTGTAAAGACTTTCTTCGCATTTTCAGCAACTTCTAGTTGAAAAAGAACCTATCGAGTGGTGCACCGGGTCTATTTCTGAATTTTAAAACTAACCAAATAACTTGTGAACGTACAAAAAAAAAATAAAGATTCACACAGTATGTACATCGAGATCAAATTATATATTAGAGAGAAGAACCTCGTCGTTATGCTGTGAAAACGTGACCGGCGGCGTTATATGTGTATGTACTCTACTATTGCATTTTACCCTATGTGTATACTTTTCAGTGTCAACGACTGAAGTTGGACCAGCTCGTCCCGCGTGTCCTTACGGACATCCTGACTTCTGGCCACCCGACGCCGGCTAACGGACATGGATCAAAACAATGCACTGCTTATCAGCGGTAGGTATGTACTCAATTGAGAAATTTACAAATAAGTTGAATAGTGATAATGACAATGCTTTCCACCGAAAAAAATTACGCTTTGACGTGTGCATATCATAAGAAGCGGGAATTTCGTTTGTTATTGGCAGGATTTTCATAGATGTCATAGCAGATTCGGCAACCTGCACTGACCTGCACTAGTGCGCACTGAGTACGAGTTTTTTCGCTTCCAATTGGCGAAAAGTCGCACTCAGTGCGACCGTCCGAATTCGCTATTAGTTTACAATTGAATATGCAGTGAACGTAATTGACAATAAAAAAATGACTTCCTTAGAAGGATTCCCCCTTATGACTAAAAATAAAAGCGTGGGGCGTAAAAGTTTGTAAAATAAGTAGACTGTTTGGAATTTTTAACATTAGCTCCACTACTTACAAGGGAAGATCCCGAACCCGGAAATTCAAAAAATTCTAAAACTTTGTGGATATGTAGGGGATTTCCTCCTGATTACAACGCATTTTTTTTTGCTGCCCAAAATCACTCTAAGGGGGTGAAATTAACCCCCGAAAATTCGGCTATTTTTCGATTTTCTGTTATAACTCGCGAACTGTAAGAGATAGAAAAAAATCTCGAGACGAAAGTTACTTCTTTTAATTAGATCTATCAAATAGTAAAAGTTAAATCAATTGTTTAAACAACTAGAAAAAAGTTATAAAGAAAAATATTAATAATGTTTACTATTTGATAGATCTAATTAAAAGAAGTAGCTTTCGTTTCGAGATTTTTTTCTATCTCTTACAGTTCGCGAGTAATCGAAAAATAGCCGAATTTTCGGGGGTTAATTTCACCCCCTTAGAGTGATTTTGGGCAGCAAAAAAAAATGCGTTGTAATCACGAGGAAATCCCCTACATATCCACAAAGTTTCAGAATTTTTTGAATTTCCAGGTTCGGGATCTTCCCTTGTTAGTTCATTTACTTAGCGTAAAGAGGTACTGAGTAGATATTTACACGCATTTACACATATACAATATATTTCTTTATTTCATCGAATGCGGTATGTGCAAGGCATTCTCCCACGCTACACATGGAAACCGGCCGATGCTACAATCTTGTCATTAGGAAAGATATATAACTGAACGATACCTTTAATATCTGGAAATACGGTATTAAATTAAACGTAACGATACTAGGAGAAACAACGGCGCGGTGAAAATGTATCTTACGTTGCAAAATGTCAGCATCGTCATTGGAAAAAATTTGCCAGCAGTTACATAAAGCGGCTTTTTGGACCTCGCCATAATTAAAATCAAACCTCTTGCTTCGTTTGGCTTTAGATTTAGCCATTCGCATTCGTAGACAGCGTGGTACACACCTTCGGACTTGATGTATAGTACATTGGTCATTAGGGTGGACTTTATTTTTCGACCATCAGATTTTTATAGTCTCACCTCAGAATTCTGACACTTGTTGGGAAAATGACCTGGAAAAAATTGGAGGCCAATTGGACCGTGGGAATTTAGTGCGCATCAAATTTGAAAATTGTGATTTTTTAAAACTTGACACAAATATACATTATGGTACTATATCGTTGGATTTATAATTTTTTCTGTTTAAGAACACACACACGGCATATACGATTGTTAACAAAAAAATACATGATATTTTACCTATCAGGGAATGGTAGGAAATTTTTTTCCAGGTCACTCCTCCGATTTTTCAAGATCGCAAATGTTTTTTTTTATTAACAATCGTCTATGTTGTGTGTGTATTTTTAAACAAAAAAATACAAATTCAAGGATATACCATAGGGTAAATCTGGGAGACGCGGTCGGGCCGGAGAGTTGATCGAGTGGCTATATTCAGACTCTACATCTGCGTATATGTAAAAATGTGTTAAGGTTCTGAACAATTAATTCTCTAAGAATCAGCTATTTCGACCAACTCTCCGGCCCGTCCGCGTCTCCCGGATTTACCCTAATATATGTTTGTGTCAGGTTTTAAAAAATTCCAATTGGCCTAAAATATTTTCCATATCATTTCCCCAACAAGTGTCAAAATTCTGAAGGGTGAGAGCAAACAATCTCGCAAGATAATTTTCGTCAAGAGCAGCTAAGGTCCACCCTATTGGTCATAGATCACGAGCTATGCGATATAATCACCGACATAGAAAATTTAAATTCGTACTTACTTCACTTACCAAAATTTGCCCTCCCATGCAGTAAAGAGACGTTTGTAAAACTGTATTTGCAACGATACATATCATAAACAATAACCACGACACAGGAATATCACCTCCTTGCAGGATAATCTAAAAAACATGAATTCATTTAAAAACTACGATGCTCGCGTTCACGTTTTTCTCGCTTAGGACTGATCTCTCTGTTCGTGATCCTTTAAATTTTCTTACTCACGGTTATTAATAACAGTCCAAAAAGACAAGCAAAGATGCCGAAGTAGAGCAACAGGGCGAGGAGCAATATCGTAAATGTTTCTTCGATCGCGTCGACTGCACTATACGTATGCAATAGAAAGCCGCTTTGAAAACTCTTTTGAATAGGGTATGAGGAATTAATTACAAGGAATGAAGGGGCTTACTGACAAGATACCTGATAAGTCGCGTGTGATCGTTTACAGTGGCCGCTAACACGCGATCGAACCGCTCGGATTCCTTTATAGTTGCGAGACGAGTTCGTAGATTCTCTAGTTGCCCGCATATATGAAGAATCAGCATCGCAAAGAAATTGTCAACTCCAGTGTAACAAACTACTATACCCATTATTGTGATGGCTTGAGCAGCCAATACTATTTCGAAGTACGGACTTTGGGAGGTATCGCGTAGATAATAGGCGGGAATCGGGAAACTCTTTCGTACATCAGTTTCATTCGTTAAGTATCTGGTGTTGAAGCCAAGTTGTGGCACAATGAGCAGCCCCAATACTATGAGAAATGCACATGCATAAGAGCATCCGTTAAATAGTCGACCAACTCGCGCCCGGCGTATCATCACGTCTTTCTCTGCGTCCGTCTTAGTTTTTGCCCAATCTTCCGCGATCATATTTATAACCGGCAGCAGAACTTGAAGGCAACACAGTAATAAATGAATCGCGTTAAAATCGTATCTCTTCGGATCGATTGAATTCACGAGCGTACCTTTTCTTTTGTTGTAGATAATAACAAACTTTATCTCTGATATCAGGATAGGAATAAAGTAGCCGAGGTTGTCTATGACTGCCATAATATCCTCGCACTTGAAGATCAATGAGCAGAGACAGGGAATCAAGCAAACCATGGTCATTAGCAGTATAATCACCGTCACGTACAATTTTATCAGCAACTTTCGTGTACCGCGATCGTCAGCAGGCCAAATACCAATTAGCCTCAAGCAAAAGCGATTGAAATTAACTGCCCATTCGTAATCTACGGTTGTAAGACCAACGATAAGTGTATACATGGTTACCTGCACATTAGGGTGTTAGTTCTTTCTCGTGCGATAAACGTTTTTACTAAAAAGTCATGAAATCTGAACAATAGAATATTTTCATTTTTCCAGTTTTGTAAGTTTAAATCCTTCCCGAACACTTATAATCAAGTGTCCGCCTTCATAAATAAAAAGTGTTCGAGAAGCATTTAAACTGTCAAAATTTGAAAAATCAGTTTTTTCAGTGATTGTGACTCTTTCGAAAACCGTTTGTCGCGCGAGAAAAAAAGTAACATAAAACATGCTCCTTGTCCGGATCTACAACGTTTTTTAACATATTTTTTTATGTAATCTTAAACTCGGAGGATATTGTGTAAAATCGACTTTGTGAACTGTTTTATAATTATTTGAAGTGTTCAAGGGCCCCTAGGCCCCTTTTCCCGTTATCCGATCGTACTCGAACTTTGCACAGATTTTTTTTTATTATTTGCAACTATTCTGGGGATTGCCGCGAAGAAAATTTTCATAAAAAAATTCCCGAAGAGTAAATAAGAGCCACCCTAATGCACATGTATGTACTTGACAGACGTTTAGGAATATGGCGCGAACCAGCGTATTCCTTCGGCGTTGTGACGTTCATGTCGAAACTCGCGTGTACAATGAAACGCTATCCGTTTCTTATTCTTTGCGCGGGCGTTGCAATTCGAACGTTGCATAGCGACATTAAATAGCCATGGCAATAGTTCCGCGAAAAGAACCGCCTGAACAAGAAACAGCCGTAGCCCGCAACAGGGACGGGAAAGTATTAAATATTTCATCTTGCAACGTCGTTTCCACACTGTTCATCTGTCGTACGCTTATACGTACTTTCTATTAAAAAGAAGTAATTTCAGGGACAACGGGGATGAAACATTTTACCAAGTACTTAAAGTTTCGAACATGGGAAAAAACCGTTTACCCCCTCTGCTTCTCTGCTCGTACATGTTTAATATCTGGAGAAGAACCAAGAAGAGCGAAGGAAGGATCCATCGATCGGACGGATTAATGGGAAACGAAGCACGCGCGATCGTCTCCTTTCGAATCCATTGCGTTCTCGCTTGCGAAGCAACACCGTTGTCATATGTATCAATGAGACAGTGAGGAGCTTATTATCCGGCGTATGATTCATAATAGGTACGTACTTATATGTATATATGTGAGTATATCCGATCTCGTGGTACGATGATCGTAAGTCACTGTGCACGTATGGTTTTATTTTTAATCGTGATCGACAATCGCTTTCTCTCTACTCTCGGACAGGAGTTTTCCGTGCGTTACGTTGCTGGCGATAATCTCATTGCAGGTGCTACCTCACGCACGTTTAAGCGGTTTAAGTAAATTGTCACGAGCCACATGCCAGGAAAGATTCGTGAGCCCTCCGCGCGGAGCGCCGGTGTGTGAACGACCCGTCCAGAGGCTAAATGCCGTATTTACCTGTTTTTAACTACTAAATTCTCTTATGTTTCGGCACCGCATCGATTTCGCCTGGTTTTCGAGACGTTGTAAAGTCGACGGGAAACGTTAAGCCCTGGAAGATCTGAGCAACGGTTGATAGAAAGCACTTTAAGGCGGTCGCATCACGTACTGGTACTACTGGTAGGCGTTGCTGTCATTTGGCTTCCCTTCGCCTCTGATACTTTCCTCGGATATTATGCGCCGATGCCCGTGTTAGCTTTCTACCGAAATGTCATAACCGTTAATAATCTTCCTCCGCTACGTGTTCGATAACTCGTAACAATTGTCCTTTGAGAACTAAGCACTCGCGTAGTAGAACAACCGACGCATTCGATCCTACGTTCTCCTTCGTAATTACTCTTTCTTATGTGAAAGAAACAACTGTAGTGAATACTACTCAGGCTAAGTACATACTTGACCAACATATAAGTACACGCAGACGTTTCGAACGGCGTACCGTTTGGTGTGGTGGATGTCTTAAATACATGTTACTTACAACAGGAAGGGCGATGTTCGCCAAGAAGAAAAAGAAACCACAAATATCCACTCCGACAAATTTTGAGCATCGTGTACACACAGGGTTCGATAAGCGCGAAGGAAAATTCATCGGACTCCCGTTACAGTGGGCCTCTATAGTTGGAAACAATCAAATTCTAAAATCTACTAACAGGCCGCTACCTCTGGTAGACCCGAGCGAAATCACACCTACGGAGATCCTCGATCTGAAAACCATCGTTCGAGGTCATAACGACCCTAAAGGCAGAACATCCGTCAGCGACAAGAATACAGAAAATGGATTACCTAAGACTAGCACCGTCGCTAGGTCCAATTCTCTTCGTTCTTCGAGTCCCCCCAGACTCAGGAGAGATTACAGGTGATTATTTCTACCCGTCGAATTAATACGCAGCGAGAAATATTCCAACGGCTTATCGATTCCTATTTCTAATTTCCTAGGCATAACAGTAATCTGCCTCCGTCTGTGCCGGAGGGTCAAGAAATACCATCCAATGCTAATCAGTTGCAAGGATATCCCAACTTTGGGAAGCAACACAATTATCTGGACAAATTGCGCCAGAATTCGCCTAACGTTATAGCAGGTTTGAACCCCAGTGTACAGAATATGATTCCGAACCTTCAGAATCTCAATCCGAACATGCAGTCGTCACCGAATTTAACGCATACCGGATCTAACGCTCCGAATCTGTCATTGAATTTCCAAAATTTGAGCCCCATCGCTAATCCGCAAGTACCTGCGCAAAGTCCAGGTACTCCTCAACTCGCAGATTCTGAATTTCAGAGGCTAAACCCTCAAATGACAACAATGCCTGGCCAATACAATGGAAACGTTCAAGTAAGGGAGATTCGGTTATCGTACATATGTAATTTGAAATGCTACGAAAAGCCTTCTAAGTATGATCGTTTTGTTTCTCGTGTACAGATTGGAAATACTGAATCGTCGTCGAGGGACCAGCAGGTAGCTCAAAGCGTCCTTTTGCATAAGTTGCAACCTAAGATTTCGCCAGTGGGATCCATAGCTTCGCAACGACCGTTGAGCCAATTGAGCTCGCATAACGCCAATAAGTATACCCAAGGGTACAGTATGCAAGAAAATTCATCAGCTTTGCATGCCCACATGAAAAAACCTATCGAAACATCCCAGTCCATGCATAACTTATCAAAGCCAAATGTACCATCATCCGGAAGTAGTTCGATTCCGGATCAAAATCAGAACATGAAAACTGCCTTGTCCTCTGGAAATTTAGCAGTCGGTTCCAGTTCGAGTGCCTCCAGTAAACAGACCGCGGAACAAAGGCTGACTCACGAACAATTTCGGGCGGCTTTGCAGATGGTGGTAAGAAGAGAGAATTTAAAATCGATATTATACAGCTGTAAAATAGCCGTAGGATAAATGCAGTGTCTCGAACAGTGCGCTGATGTGTTTGAATTGCAGGTGAGTCGAGGCGACCCGAGGGAGAATTTGGAAAACTTCCTGAAAATCGGCGAGGGTAGCACGGGAACGGTGTGCATAGCGACCGAGAAGAATACAAATCGGCAAGTGGCAGTGAAGAAGATGGACTTGAGGAAACAGCAGAGACGGGAGCTACTTTTCAACGAAGTAGTTATCATGAGAGATTATCATCACCCGAACATCGTCGAAATGTACGACAGTTTCTTGGTGGACGATGAGCTGTGGGTTGTGATGGAGTATCTCGAAGGAGGAGCATTAACGGATATCGTCACGCACTCGCGGATGGACGAAAGTCAGATAGCCACTGTGTGCTCCCAGTGTTTGAAGCCACTCGCGTACTTGCATTCTCAGGGTGTCATCCACAGGGACATTAAATCGGACTCGATACTGCTCACGGCGGACGGCAGGGTAAAGTTATCCGACTTTGGCTTTTGCGCTCAAGTCTCTCAAGAGTTGCCAAGGAGGAAGTCTCTGGTGGGGACACCGTATTGGATGAGTCCCGAAGTTATCTCCAGGTAGAACACACTTCTCAGTCATTTCTTAACGTCTTAAGGGGAGGTTCCGGTCTAGAGTCGTTGCAGACGGCACTGGGGAGTCGTTAGAGTGAAGGCGTCGAAAAATTCATCCATATCGGTGGGACCTGTATCTCCAAAACTTATCATCCGATTCGACTGAAATTCTTTTTTAATTTTGAAGAATATACTTCTGGCTAGGAGGAAACCAGAAAAAAATACAAAAATGACATTTTTTTAGAAAATAACACTTAAAGTTTGAAATCACTTTTTCGTCCTTTCAACGCCTTTAAAAATGATAAATTTTCAATTTTTTGTATTTTTTTCTGGTTTCCCCCCTAGCCAGAAGTATATTCTTCAAAATAAAAAAAAGTTTCAGTCGAATCGGGTAGTAACTTTTGTAGATACAGGTCCCACCGATTTTGAGAACACTGTTTCGAGAAAAACGTGTTTAAAGTTTTAAGTGAATGCCGAGTTGCCGGTTGTTACCCATGCATTTGCCGCTACTCAAATGCCTATAAGGTCGGGGATTTTACGAATTTCAACAAATCCTTTTAAACACGTATTCCTGAAAGGGATTCATTCCAAAAATGAAATAATGAAAAAATCGGGAACCTCCCCTTAACTGTTCTCCTTATCGCCTCGTTCGTTCACGTGGAATACCCCTGTGCATCCTGCCATTTCAGGTTACCATACGGGCCTGAAGTAGATATTTGGTCATTAGGTATAATGATTATTGAGATGGTGGACGGAGAACCACCATTTTTTAACGAACCTCCTTTACAAGCTATGCGACGTATCAGAGACATGCCGCCGCCGAAATTAAAGAATTCTCACAAAGTAAGCTTGAAACGATTGGTATTTCCGACAGATTCGCCGTACAGAGTACGTATAGACAATAGACGAACGATTAATCGCGTTTATTTTTATTCACAGGTCAGCCCACGTCTTCAGGGCTTCCTTGAGAGAATGCTCGTCCGTGATCCGGCGCAGAGGGCCACGGCAACCGAATTATTACAACATCCGTTTCTGAGACAGGCTCAGAGTCCGAGTATTCTGATCCCACTGATGAGAGGGTCCAGGCATACGAACTGTTGATAACTGTTGATAACCGTTGACCCATGTAAAAATGCACGTGTGCGGTAACAGATTCGTTAATACGTACAGTACCGTCTCCAGAAGCGAAACTGGCTCGGGGCCGGCCAGTTTCGATCAGTTTCGAATCGGGTATAAGCGTACAAGTGTATTCGGCTTGCAAATAATAAAGATTATCCTGCCGCGGCGCGCGAGGGCGGCTGAGAGCTCGCGAGAGTACGCGCGACAACGACAAGCCACAACGCTTGCCATAACTTACGCCGCGGCAGCTGCAACACAACTGTACTCTACTCTGTATAATATCGGTTATGAAAGTAATCGCGCTTACGATGCTCGTTTCTTAGTTCGTTGTTAGACGTTAAAATGTAAACGTGTAACTGTAGAACGCGATGCAAGCGGCGAGAACCGATTCAGTGGCCTTTGGTAGAGACAGTCTTACATTCCAGCGTGGCCTTTACTTAGAAACATTATCGATTTATAGATGTGTTTATTGCCAGTGATAGGCACTAGCATCTTAAAAGATATTTTTTTATACCGAGCTATTTAACAAAACGTTATACATCCAAGTGCCTTCGTAATCAGCATCGTTTAACTTTCTCTTTTATCTCTTTACACTGTTTACTCCGACTTGGATTCCGCTATCCTTTAATCTTTAACCCATAATCGATTTAACGAAAGTATTTTTGCAAACGCTGCTATTACGTCTGTACTTAAAGTAACGAATCGAGAATAGTCATATTTAATTCAGAAGCGTATTACGCAAATTTGAGCGATGTATGTGATTGATAATTAGTGTCAATATACAGGCGACTAAATTCAAATCGTAAAACCCTTCCTCCGTCTTTTTTATCTTTCACGAATTAGTACGTAGGTTTAATTTATTCGTTACACGTTGGCATACGCGCGTGGATTAAAGGAAAAGCTACTGCAAACGTATAAACGTTTGTATTACTTGTACAGATTAATCGATTCGCGTAATGATATTTTCCGATGGAGTGGCCGGAATTAATGAAATTTTAGATACAACGAGCCGATATTAATATTCTTTATCTCATCATGAAATAGGAATGTATATTTCGTAAATGTTGCTTTCATCTTGATCCCTATCGAGATGTCGAATGTTTAAAATTTAAAGTTTAAATTATGCAGCACCGAGCGCCATTTATTTTGATCGAGTCAAGCGATCGAAATACAATACGGAGAAAGACTATCGGTGGAACAGACGATTCGCAGTCTTAATTATTTAAGGGTACACGTGACAGTAGAATATTTACAATATGTAGATATCGTCGAGTATCGGTTTATAGATAAAAAGCTATGTACACAAGTGTAACTGACGTAATATGTACGACGAAAATCATGTAAGTACATGGGTACATAAATCTGCCATTTGTTAACGGATACATGATACATACCTTTTCAGAGCGTCACGTTTGTATGAATGGAAAGAACGCGCAAAGTATTTGAAAGAAAGAAATTTCCGCAGAACGGCACGGAGTGTTTTTTTGCTTCGCAAGTGAATAAGTAAATGGATATACCGGTAAAACGTCGATTATCTAACAGAAGGTTAAAGCAAATCGTGTAAATAATGTTTGAACAAATATACATATATACGTTAAACGCAACACAAAGCAAAGTAATCTATTTCCATTCCATTGGAATACGTGATTGTTTTATTTACGTTGAAATCGTAATTCCTCTTATTGTTATGCATGCACAGCACACATACATATGTATAGAATAGTATCAAAGTATGGATCATTCTGAATAAGATTCTCGACATGTTTGATCTCGCCTGTCTGTACAATAATTCATCTATCGGATATGCAACAATCAACAATGTATCTCCATTCTCCTACACTAACTGTGAGATAATCGATGCTTATACTGTATTACTAATTGCACGCCAACTACGGTCAAATGCTAAAACTGCCGTTAGTTTTATCGTGAAGTAACGAGTGTTCCTGATATTAGTCGAGGATCATTAAATAATCGCCTAGAATCACGACCACTTGATAAAAATTAATCGATAAGGTTTATTCGAAAGATGTACAGGATACTTTATCGATTCAACCATTCGAATCGTCTGTGATAATCTACGCGTTACGTTAGTGATTAAACAAATACATTGGTGGCAAGTTTTGCGCCGTTACGGTGTAGCGTAGAAAGAGGAGGACTCATTGTTAGTTTGTGCATATCGATTTCTAAAATTCCACGTCTATCTACACACCTTCGACGCTCGAAAACCCCAAAATTGATTACACTCTGCCTTACCTCGGTATGAAGAAGAGTTTAGAAGAAGGCGTTGAAATGTAAAGCCATACACTTGTTCATCTATTTTCGCTGCAATTATTTAGTATCGAAGTTGATAATTATTCTACTACGCAGCATGAAAATGTATTTACGACCGAGAGAGAAAAAGAATAAAGAGAGCTACGTAGTTTCGCGGAGATCGCGGCTATACATACATATATTCGTTTTAAGAAAAAAGTAATAATACCTGCAGTAAGTCTGTTGCTCTGTTTCTCGTTTAGAAATAGTCCCCGGCAGTGGCGAATTTAAGAGGGTCGTTGAATGCCCCTAGGGCCCATCTCCCAAAAAATTATGATTAGGTAGAGGTATCCAAAGGCTACATTTTTTTTCGTACTACTACACTACTTGGCCCCAGAGTTGGGCAAAATGTAATTATGTAGTTAATTACACATTATTTTCTGTAATCGTTAATTTAGGTAGTTGACGACCATTTTATCAACTACATAATTATATTGGATAACTACATATACCTAATCATAATTTTTTCTGGACACAAAATGGTGGTCAAATACCTAAATTAACGATTACAGAAAATGATGTGTAATGAACTGCACAATTACATTTTAATGGTAATTTGAAATTTGTAACTCTGGGCCTTTTTTCTTAAATCCGCCACTGGTCCCGGGCGTCATACTTTTCTTTTCTCTTACATTTCGAAACGATAATTTCTCAAGGGAAATCGAAGGATATGCAGGGTACGAAGAACATTTATTACTTTCTTACACGCGTACATAACGTTGGCATCGATAAACCTTAAGAATTTAAAAGAGAAAGAAACGTAAAAGTAATGCAGTACCGTATAGGTAAGTACCTACACGGAATCGAGCCAGCAATCGCAAAAAGTAATGGTACGTATAGATACTATGCAATTCCGCTTATGTATTAGGCTCGGATAGAAAGGCATTTTGTAATGCCATTAGCTGATTGGCGGAACGCGACGAGCCTCCATTTGACCGGAGTGACCATCGCATTATGCTCAATCATTGGCGCCACTGACGTTTCTTGGCCAATCTAATCGTCGTTTTTTTTTTCATTAACCGCCTTGTGGGGAAACTATGTCTTACGATTTGCGTCTGGATCGTTCATCTGTATCGAATAAATATTAATGAAAACGAATAATCGAACGCTTCTCGACCAGGATGAACAGGAACTACTCGTTTATACTAACGACTAATTAGCAACGCTTGTGCCTGTACCGAAGGAATCAGTTTTTCTCGGTAATCCTACGCGCCACACGGTAGAACGAGAGATTTCGAAAGGATCGGGGCAGGGCGCGTGAATTCGAGGGCGAGAAGGAAAGGAAAGGAAAGAGGAGGGACGACCGGTATGTACCTGTGCCTGAAGCCCTGAACTCCGAATCCTATACAACCGTAAATCTTTGGATGAGTATGTGACTAATGCGCAAGTATGTCCATGCGTGTGACTACAAGCCGCGTGGCAGCGTGCAGCGAACCAGCGTCCCTGCTCCTTCGCACGTACTCACTATGGGAAATGTAGGTACGGACAGCGTAAATGCTTGCTGGCCGCAACGCAGGAATTCAATGCGTCACACCATTGGGAGAAATCGCGCGGCAAGAGGCAGGTTTCTACGTAAGTAGCAGATAGTCGAGTTGCTCGTACGGTGCACTTGTCGCCATAGGGACCTATTTAACGTTTAACAGGTCGTAGCCGTTCGCACCGAGCAAGTGGCGCGTATCATGGCCATCATGGGGCAAGATAGGAATTAACGTAAACAGAACGCGATATTCCACGATAGCCGCTCGAGCGGAGCCAATGGAAGGCGGGTTGCGTGGAGGCTCGGCTCGAATTGACCTCGACTCGTGGCGCGGCGCGTCCGCCTTTCAGCAGGAGCGTGACGAACGAATTTGCGTGCCGCGTCGTGCCGTTGCGTCATTCCGCGTCGATGCTTAACAGTTATTTTTATAAGCGTACCCGCAGAATCGCCGAGTCACGTGGAAACGCGTCCGATCTCCCGAATAACGACGGTCGCGGAAATAAATCTGCGAGATGCGTTGTTGCTTTCAAGATGTTTTATTTAATCTTATCTTACGCCGGGCGCACACTTCTTCGCCTCCATCGCCTAACCACCGGGAACACATGCACGCTAAAACGTCTCGGTCTCTCTTTACCGGAGGCGGAAAATTTCCAGCCGCGCACGGAGGCCGTCTCTCGTGCTTCGCCGCGGAACGCTGTTTCATTATCTACCACATGTATGTAACTCGAATGCTTGCAGTTGATTGCAGTTAACGGAATGCGTTTCTGTCGATCACGCGATCCTCCTCGAGTAACGAGTAAGCTAATTTTTAATGGTAAATAAGTACACACGTGTAAAAAGATATATCGCTTAGCCGGCTGCGGAGAATTTTAAATCAGTAGGCAGAGGTACATCGGTAATTTCGGTACAGCTGATCGATCGATCAACGGGTTTTAATTTAAAGCCGATGTGATCGCGATGGAAAACGTGCTTTAAATTCGGCTGAAATCCGTTAATTCCGGGCGAAGGCTTGGCTGAGCGTAACGCACTCGAACGAGCGCGGGGCTTAGAGACAAAGTCCAAAAAAATAGGAAGAAGGAAGACCGATGCGACGAGGCAACAGAGGCCTGGGGTGGGGGGGACTGGTTTCTACTTGGTGCCCGAAAAAGGAGAGAGTAGAGAAGGACAGGAAGAGAATGCAAGAGGTGGTGGGACTGCGAGGTTAAAGATACAGGCGCTGCTTCGCCCTTCTACGATTTCATTGGACGAGCCTCCGGTCGAGCCTCCGAGCTCGTGACGCGACACGTAACGTCGGGCAACGAAGAAAAACGGTCTGTCTGGGTGGGGTGGGGGGTGGAGGGGGCGAGGAGAAGAAGAAGAAGAAGAAGAAGGAACAAGACAGGAATGGGAGGCACGGCAGACGAGAGAGGGGAGAGCGGAGGCGAGGGGAAGAATGGAGCGACCTTCGAACATTCGGATAAAGATTACGTGCCCGCCCGCCCGCTCCACATCGTATCGCACCGAATGGATCGTAGATAAAACCTTGCATTACCTATTGCTGATCGATCGACCCCACTCGCAGATTTCTGTAATCCGAAAGGCGGAGAATTTTTGGGAGATTGATCAGAGATTTCGCAAAAATTTCGGTGTGACCCGTGCGGATGACGCAAAGATTTGAAAACATACGAAATGCAGGGGAAAGAAGGGGTCGTGACGCGCGGTGAAATACCGGTTCGCTTACAAAGGTATTTAACAACAAGAGGCGCGCGTGCGCGTGCGCGGGCGCGGTTCGTGAACATTGAACCTTTCTCGGGCGAAATCCATTAGAGGCGCCGATAACGCATCATACGATAACGCGACTGCAAACGATGCACTTTGCGCTAAGAGATTACAACATACGAGCGTGCAATTCGCGATATTGCTCGTGAATATTATTTTGTCTTGGCCGTGACGATTAAGACCGGACAATCCCCCAAGATAAGATCGTCTTACGGTTAGAACGCTAATCGAAGGTGACGCGACAAGTTATGCCCGGTCGGGAAAGAGCGTATGTATGTAGTTGTTCTGGGAGCAAAGTTCTCTCGAAATAACGCGTCGGCTATCGAGCAGCGGGCATCTGATCGTGAGACAGAATTCCAAGTGATGGAGGAGATGGTATGGCTAAGTAGGTATGTAGTAGTAAAGGTGGTAAAAGTGGAGGCGAAAGGAACTGATCGCGGGAAGGAAGAGCTTACCTACCTACGGGGCCGGAAAACGTACGGAAACGTAAACGGGGGGCACTGTTAGATAAAGGCGAACCGTTGGAGAAAAGGTCGGGGCGAACGTAGATGAAAGGAAAATTTCGTGGCGTTATTTGCCCATTCGCTGAATGGACCACTCTTGCTGGCACAGCGGGCAACGATTGTTCTGCTTCACCCAAAGAGACATGCAGCAGTAGTGAAACGAATGATTGCACTCTCCCCAGACCACCACGCAGTCTTGTCGGCCGTAAAAGTCCTTCTTGCTTTCCGCTTGGCAACGGAGACACGCGTCTGCAAATTCAAAAGTAATCAAACGTTAAAGAGAGTGTTAACTTGGCGCCTGTCGCATGATACATATAGGATACATATTAGTCTAGACTCTACAGATTGAAATGTAGAGATGAAGTGTAAGTTTTCCGATCTGAATGCCGCTTTGCCAACGGTAAAGAAGCTAGCTATATACGCGTATTACGTAGCTACGTAGGCGGGAATCTGCCTATTCGGCGAAAGTGACACCACGCACGAGAGAGGGAAATGAGGGGGAGACTGGCATGCGACAGCCGAACGCGGTCTGTCAATTAGGGATTGCAAATTTACCGACTTTTCCAATCACCGGCCATTCGGTAGAATTTTCATTCAAAACCGGTTTACCGGTAATTTTTTAAGATATTGAAAATATAAAAGTAAACATTACTCAAAAATTTTTTTAACTCTAATCGACCATTATACAAAATATATGGAAATAGAACTGTTCTGAACATAAAATATAAAATGATATAACACAAAATAGATATATATTTGTATAACTATTGACATTATTTACTAATATGGAACTTCACCACGGAAACAATGAAAGGAAGCTTAAGTTATAGGGTGAAGGACCCAATTACTGTCACCTTAAGCTATTTTACTTAAAATAACAAATAAATAAACGTTGTAAAGTGATACACAAAAAGGATTATGAATTTCAACCAATAACCTGTACTATAGATTATATTCTATAGTTTGTTTATTCGTTACTTTAACTAAAATAGCTTAAGGTGACAGTAATTGGTTAGGTGTCAGTAATTGGGTCCTTTACCCTATACATAATTAAATATTGTTTATTTAACCTAACTTCTGATAAAGCGTTCTTAGATTCTACACTTGTTGCTCGGGTAGTCATTAAGAAATCATATGCCATTTGTAGATATTTTCTTTTTACTTTTTATACTTGAAAATTCGTCTATTTTTTGATGGCTTGATTCAGATTTTTAGATTTCTTTTGGATCAAAGATGGTTCTTCGATAGTTCGGTTTTCGTATCTATAATTAATTGAAGTATTTTTCACTGATTACGTGGGAGATATCGACGGAATTAATGAACGCATGTATACGCTACATTGATATACATAATTTATCGAATTACCGGTAAAAATTTGGCGAATTACCGGAAAAAAAATTGAAGGTATTTCTCGCGATTTCGTTTTGAAAAAAATGCAATTGGTCGGAATAGCAAAAACTGAGTAGTAAAGGTCGTTTTTTAACCGGTTAACTGGCAATGTACCTATCATATATAATCAAAATAAAATCTTGCCAATTCTGCCAACTCTGCCAATTCTGTATCATACATGATCAAATGGAATATCTTTGCGATTAACTTAATTTTTCGATGTTGCCAGTTTGGGCACGAATAATAAAAAAAGCCGTGCCAGTTACCCGGTTAAACATTTTTTTATAAGCCTGTAATGAAAATTCAAAAAACCCGTTTGTAGATTGAAGTAAATTATATACATGCCTAAAATGTCATAAAAATCGCTGATTTAATCTGCGATCTTCAAGCGTTTATCTTGTTCAGAGCAACGTTAACCGATTTCGATGAAATTTTAGGCACGTATATAATTTACTTCAATCTACAAACGTTTTTTTATATTTTTCATTACAAGGCTTACAAAAAACAATTTAAAAACTATTTTCTTTACTAAACTAATCTTAGCTTCTCAACAAAAAAAGCTCATATCGTTTGGACCGATTAAAAAAGAGTTATGCAATTTTAAAAAGTGTCCAAATAGTTGTTTCAACTAACTGTATAGGTACAGTTGCGGAGATGCGACGCAGCGCGGCGGTTGACCAATGAATTGGTTGGCCGTCGATCGTTCGCAAGGGTTGCTTCTCGTTGACCCGCACCGGGGGATCGGGGCAAACGTGTCAGTCGTGCCCCCAAGGTTTAAGCGGGCAGGGCATCGGGCCAATTATCTTTCACGATCGAGACGTCCACGTCCACGCGATAGATACTGGATCTTATCGAGACGAGAAATGTGCACGTGTTCTTCTTTCTACGTGACTGCTCGTGTAACGGCTTGCGGCTGCCTGTTCCGAAGCACTGATTTTCTCTCATTTCCTGTTTGTCTCATAGCCACGAAAGTGCATAGGTAGGTGCCTACATACGACGGGCAAACGTATCAAAGGAAAAATATCCCCCCCGCGAGAAGCAAATGTAAGAAAATATTTAAAGACAATATAATTCTTGAATAATCCTGCTGCAAGGGCGCTTTATTCAGTGGAGACTGCCCGTCGGTCGAAGTCGCGGGCCCAAATTGTTTATAGAAACATTTGATAACCGGCGAAGGCGTCTCTGTTTCGGGGTGGTCGCCGTAGCCTTGGCAGCGCAAGCAGACCCTCGATGCCTTCTCGCCGAATTATCTTACACAAACTGACCCAGGATTCCGGAGAAATCAAATAAAAACAAGACCAACTATGCACGCTCATTGCGCACCACCGACCTTCCTCCCCGATTAACTTGGATCGGCGGCTACCGTTTTGAATCGACTAGATAGCCTTATCGAGGGTGAGATTTATCGACGAGCCTGCAACTAGAAATAGAAGCATGTGCGGCGTGCGATTAATGGCGCCGAGTTGCAGCTCGACAGAAACTAATTTATCGAACGGAGTAATCGTGTATTTGTGATGGGGCATGTCGATTTAATGGTCGGGAAAGCAGAGTATCGCGCGAACGGTGATGAAATTGCGATAGTTATCGAGGTACGCGCCTAATAATCCATACTATAGACTGCGGGTCAGCCGATCAGTATCAATCGCCCTGATCGTTCCATGTAAGTACATGTGTACTTAAGTACGCTCTATCGATATTTAGCCCCGATCCTTTGCAGCGAATCGATCGGTCTTATCGATCGACAAGACACGCGCCATTCGTCCAGCCCACTTGTTCGTTTCATGGACGATGCCAGCAGGCGAGTCCGAAATGGAACTTAGTGACGACGCGAGATAGGAACGCGAAGAAGATTCCAGGCGGGTCGACTCGTCGCGTTCGTTCTACGCGGCTTCTCCAACATATTTGTGTACCTACTTATGTATATACACCGCTTACGTTGCCGATGCGAACATATCTACTTATGACAGGAGCACGCCGCGCCGCGCCGTTCAATGTTCATGCACGCTATTAAATTGCGCGCCATCGTGCCTGGACAGTCGACAACATGTTTGCCCGCGACACATTCGCAAACCTGTCGCCCATACAGAGCCACTCGAACGAATCTTTAATTTAATTCTCCCAGTATTTCTCGGTGCAGAGGCAGATACTACGCGTTACTATAATTCTCTCGGTATTTACTCCTCAACGCGTCAGCTCGCGTTACGAAATCATCTGGGAGATTTGCAATTTATATGATCGGCGATCGACTGATCGGTTCACGGTCCGTTTTCGTATGCTTCCGCTGCTATGTACACCGACTGTTTCGTTTCGTTACCCGTCCTCTTGTCATCATTCCATCGGAATTTTCTCGAACCGAAGATGCAGGTATTTTTCCTTCATTGTTGCTGAAGATTCGTTCGATCGATTGACCTCTATCGATCAACGAGTTGACCGTGTTCCGTGATGTAACAATGCGCGACAATTGCCGGGCAACTTTGACCGCTGGAGAAACAGGGAGGACGAAGAGGAACGACTCGAGCCCGGCCCGCGAGCAATCCGTCCGTCGCGACGCCGCCATCGTTATCAGTTTTGTCCGGTAGCTATCATCGTAGACACCGTTCAAACCAAACTCCACCAAATCCTCCGGTACCGCAAACCACGACGATACCTGCTTAATAGTGCTTACGCGCGTTCGCTTGCTGCGAGCAGACGCAGGAATTTTACACGCGCGCGCTCGATATTTTATCGCGACCGCGGCGTTGGATGTCAAGTTCGCCTATACTTGCCGCGATAACATTTACCTACCTCGCCTCCATAGAGTAAAAATAAATTCGCCGAAATTGTTTCCTCGTACGCTACTCTATTTCGACCGGCTCGCGAATTTGCACAACCCGTAGCTGCCGAGCCGCGTTGCAGTTTCATGCCGCGTCATTAATATTTAGTACCCAGCGTCTACTACGCCTACTTCAAATACGCTCGTATGGAAGAGACTAAAAGCTACGAAATACAAACAACATGTTTAACGATGTTTTCCATGATGCGATGTCGCGACACGCATTAGAAAAATCTGTATTTCCATTAGAGGGACACCTTGGGAGGTGATTTGCGCGTGAATGTAAAGTTCAAGATCGCGGCGCGAAGGCGCGAACGATTCCGATCGCGGATTCATCTGAATCGGTAGGATCGTGGAAAATTCTCCTCGATCTGACGCGCAGGCGGCGGCTCCGTGCCGGCGTGGTGCAATCCGCGGACGAACGCCGGGATGAGTTGCTTCGCAAAAGGGTAAAGTTACGAGTAGGTGGCGTACCCAGAATCAGCAACGCGATATGGATTCCTCGAACGAAATCGCGTCCGGCACGATGAACGAGACGCGGCGCGGCTCAGCTCCCGGGGATCCACTTCGTTCTCTTCAATTTAGACAAAGCCGTTACGTACGGCCTAGCGGGAATCAACAACGATCTATTAAGTAATTTGCGATAGCGAGCAAATACAAGAAAGAAAAAAAAAAAAAAACAAGCGAAGCCCCTGATAAAAACGCTCGTGACGCAAACACAACCGGTTATTTCGTGCGATCTTTTTCTTTATCGTTACATAGGCCTATCAGGCAGGTATTCGTCGGTGGACGTTGCGATTCACGCGTGGCTAAAAACTTATCGCCGCGGCATGCATTACTATGTCTTACGCTTGCGGTATTAACGGGAGACTGTCTATACACTTTTCGCACTCGCGTCGCCATTATTCTTTTCCAACGAACATTCGTACGGAAAACGAAACTACCCTCGCACGATTGAGTGGATTGGCTAGGAGCCAAAGGATTCGATGAGCATTTGAAGCCAGGAAAAAAAAAACAGACATGCGAGAGGAGACGAGCCGAGACGGGACGAGAAAGCGGTAGAAATACGGGGCGCGTGTACGCGTAGACAGGATCGAGAGCGACTGCATACGGTCGCGACCGAACGAGGTCGAACGACTGGAACCTTCCGTGAGAAGCCCAAAGGATATTTGGCGCCGAAGCCTCGTTCTCGCTCGCAGGAACCAAACATGCGGAAACCGAGATCCATTTCCGATCGCGTAACCTAAGTAGCGATGGGGAATATGGATGCAGTTGCAGTATATAGTAAAAAAAAGAAAAGAAAAATGTATATGCGCTTATGTTCAGAGTGTAGACTGTAGGTAGAAGAGGGGAAAAAAGCAAATGATCTGTTTCGGAGGTTCGCATAGTAAGTAGTAGATGTGCACGTTACTCGATGCGCAGCGTTACGTTATCAAATTCCGATAAATTTCCTTGGGGAGCTTGAAAGCGATGTGTGAGAGGCGCAGCGCGCGATTCTGTAGCGTTGCGTTGCGCTGCTTTGCGTTGCGCTGCGCGGGGAAGGAAGAGGGGGGGGGGGGTTCGGGGAGGGGTGCAGTGGGGAGGGCGGCAGGGGCGAGGGGCGAAGGGGTGCCGGGTCAGCGCGCGTGTCCCCACCAGCAACTCGCGCCCCAGCAGAGGAGGCGGCGCTTACGACTTCACGGGCCTCTATATAAAAGAGACAAACCCCCCGATCTGATTAGCAAAGTTCCAAAACACACGTAAAAGCGTATTCCATTCATACAGATTTGAAACGACCTATGGTAAACATAGGCCAGTCGCAGCGGCGTGCGAGACGAAAATTGAAAGAAGCCGGCGCCAAGTAAACCATCGAGCTGTGCCGGTGCATTAGGAGAGGAGAAAGGATCGCGTGCCGGCAGCCGAAAATCGACATTCGGGCCGATCACTGGCAACGTACACACGACCGGCGAAACCTTCTAAATATAGCGGCGCGAAACGGCCCAGTCGTCCTGGAAGCAAGTCAAGTCGCAAGAGGGACGGCTGACAAAGTAGCGAGTGCGATAAACGACAATTGACGGCGCGAGGTGAACTACTAGCAGGTGGAGAAAAAAAAAGAAGTTGTGGCGGAGGCAGTGACGTGATCGAGAACGGCGCAAGCGGGTCGGGCCACGGGGAGCAGAGAGACGGAATCCCGGCACCAGCACAGGCACTGCGCCGCGCTGCACAAACTTAGCGGGAAACAGAAAAGTAGAGGAGCGCAAGGGCAGGCCCCGTGGTTATGTCGCTGGTCCTGTTACCAGCGGTGGTGGGTTCGATTTGCTAGCTTCGAAACACGCCGAATCGTCCACGCGGCAACACTTACACTTTAACCATTCCCTGTGCAGTCTCGCGAGGGTGGTGCACACGGAGTGAGAGGGCAAAACAGCGAGCGACAGAGGAGGAGGAGAAGAAGAGATCGCTACTTACGTCTAATTAGCTAATCAGCTGTGTGACGGGAATCTGAACGTCACAGTGACATCGAAGGGGGTAAAGAGTTTCGGCAGCTGGCTCTGCTGTTACACGTAAATACGGTGGGCTCGCCTGTCACGTATCTCGACGAACGCGGCGAGCGCGAGGCCGAGCGAATCCGTGGACGAAGACAGAGCGCGAAGGGTGTTGTTGGATCACGCCGTGGACGCGAGCGAACGACGGAGAAGGGAAGGAACGATCGGGAACAGAGCTGGTGATTCTCGGTGGTGGACGCCTGGCCCGGGGTCGCTCTGGTCCCGAAGCTGCCGAAGCGGATCGACGAGGCGACACGGCAACAAAACAGCTGACAGGAGGTGCACCCGGCGAAATGGCCAACTCTCAGAGAAGACAGATGATGCAGCCATGGCCTCTGTGCCTAGTGCCCCTTTCGAGAACGAAGGTAAGCTGCACTGAGTATGTATCGCGTAACGCGCATTCGTGATTCGGCCCGCGGTCGGTCATAATCAACGGACCAGCTGTTCTCTGTCGGCTGATTTTCGCCTACCGTGCCCACCGCTTCTCTCCCCCTCTCCCTCCTCCCCTCTGCCCCTCTTCCTCTCGCATCTCTTTCTAGGATTCCGCGCTCTCACTGTCTCGCTCTTTCCCCCCACCCCCCATCCCCCCATCCCACCCCCCCTCTAGCGTTTCTGGAAAGTTCCACCGTGCGTGCTGTCGCCGGCGCCGGCGTCGACGTCGGCGTCCACAATCCACATCGCTGCCCCATCCACTCTGCCCCTTTGCCTCTACCTTTACCTCCGCCGACACCGGATCACCTGCCTTTCCTACGGTCCATGATTCTTCTCCTCGGCTGTTCCAACTCTCCTCTTCCCTTCCAATGTCCGGTATCACCCTCCCTCGCCGATTCTCTCCGCAACTACCCGCTCCCCACGTTTTCAACAAATTCCACCCGTTACGCTGCAACTGGCCACAGCGATGGCCGTCTTGTTTATATAATTATATAATCCTCCTTTTCCTCCTATTCCTCCTTCTCGGAATCTCAGGCTCTTTAATTCCGTCCGTTTCTCTCGTCTCCTTAACCTCCTCCATACTTAAATAATTCGATCGCTTGGAACCCATTCCCGCCTGTCTCTGATCGTCCCGTCGCGCTCGTTTGCCGTATTCGTTCCGTTCCCACGCGAATTCGTTCGCGGTTTCTATATTTAAGAGCAACGGCCGCGTGCGTCCAAGTCGACGGAGGTTCGCGGGCATATACCGTAATGCCGTAAGATGTAGCCACGGTGCTCGACTGCTCGAACGCGAACGTCAAGGCCCTGCTAGCCCCGTCCGTTGTTGGGAAATCCGGACGGACGATCGATAGCTCGCTCGCTCTTATACGCATTCCGCCTCGCACACCACACACGTCCTATCTTATTCGAGCGCGTTGCTCGCGGCTTCGCGTCGGTACCCTTTGCGCGGTAGGTACGCGTCTTCCGTCTCTCCGGGAATATCAATCGGTCGCGATAAGACTGCGCAGACGCGCGGGCCAACCACCGCAGCACAATATCCGATATTTCAAGCGAACTTATCCACGACGCCGACCTCTTCCCGGTTGGGCAGGCACACCACCGTCCTCGTGTTTCTCTTTTCGCCCACTTCGTCTCTGCCTTTCCCGAGACTATTCGTACCGTAAAGTATCGCGGCCCCCCTCGTAAGGAACGATGCCTCGCGTATCCTGTTGCGACAATCAGCAGCGTATCATCGACCGATGATAAGTGTTTCGGACGCCGCGCTGCCGTGCCGCCGCGCTGCTTTCCCATTCGACTGACGGCTATCACGCCGCCGGCTCTGCTCGGCTTCGCACTCGAAACACGCGGAACCATGTATAATTTCGAAGTTTGAATTGTCTTTTAGGATTTCTCGTTCACCAGTATCGTCAGCCGATGTGTCCCGAATATAAAGGTGGCATAATTCTGTAATGCAAGAGAAAAATTCAATAAATGGTGTTATTCAATCGTCTTCATTAGTTCCTAAGTGTTTTCGGACCTGCTTCCATAGTCCATACCATTCATTTAATCGACCACATTGTTCAATCATCGAGCGCGCTCTCGTCACTTGCGATAACTCCGGCGATCGTTTTAACCTCTTTTTCTTTTTTTCCCCCGTTTCTTGGCATCGATTTTTTTCCCCATTTTTCGCCTTGTTTGTTTGCGACGTTCGTCGACGACGCCTCGACCGGCATGTGGTATTCGCGTCGAGGTGATTCAGATGCGTATGTACTTTGTACCTACTCCCTCGCGCGAAATATCTGCATACGCACGTGTATAGGGGAACTTGCTCGGGGCACGATCACTCCTTCGATCTCGCGGAATTAGACGGAGAAGTTCAAGACGGATCAAGTCGGATCGCCTCGTGTTTTCATTAATAGCACTGATACCCCGCACGCATATACGTACTGAGATCTTCTTCTGGAACGGCAGTATCTTACTCGTGGCAACATTTCTCATTTATCCGACACGCAAATATATAGTTTTTTCTCGCTCTATTTAGCTTCCGGATAACACGTATCAAGGCCCGAGCGCGGCGCGGCGGAACAAAAGATCACGAGATCGACTCGCGGCCATGGACGCGATCGATATGCCGAGAGATCTCCTCCCCGAGGAAGGCTCGTTAGCTCGTAGACCCGCTACTCGACGGAGATTTTCGGATGGAAAGTCTGTTCCTGCCTTGGCCGAGCGAGCACGCACTGCCGCAAATAGGCGAGGGACCGGGGAGAATATCGAGAGGATAGGTAAGACGCCGCGCGGCCCCGGGCGCGGCGTGCGGCTTAAATGCATTGATAACGCCGCAGAGGTGTCGTATATCGCCGCTAATGACAGCCTAGATACCCAAGATTGCCAATTACTATCTAGTGCTCCCCGCTATATCGCTTCCCGTAGCATAATATATTTCGGCCAGCAAGATGTGGGCACTGCAGTCGACTTATCTCTACGTTAATTGTCACGGACGCAGCGCTAAAATGCTTCGTCAGCCACGAGTGTCTACGCCGCTGGTATGTCACTATTGCTCTAAGTCTAGCGGAACATGGTTTCGGGATGGGGTGGAACGTGCATAATTTGCCCGATCGTACGCGAAATACTAGGGTAGCCCACTATCGGCGTCGAGGAGATCCGATCGGTAGACGGTACACGAACAAGTAGTAGAGAGACAGACGTAGTGAAATCGGCAAAGCATAAGAAATTCTGCTCGCTCGTAGGAAACCTCCCCCTCTATCTTCCCCTCTCTCTGTCACCCTGCCTTCTGAACATTTACCCCGTTTTGGATTGTTGGTCGCCGCAGCATCGATGCCCTTCGTCATTTCGCGAGAGTTGTTTAAAAATCTCATCGAGACAAGTCCCAATTTCTGTGAACAGCTTCACGAAGGAAATGATTACGGATGCGATTGGCGGTTTGGTCCGTCGGCTCGGTTGGCTGATACCCTACAGATACCGGTTAGATGCAGTTGCTTCGTGGTTTCGAGATTCGAGATGTTTGCGCCTGGATTCGACGCTGTGATTTACGCGGCATCGCGCAGCGTTCCGTTCGCGGGATGCTGGGCGTATCGCTATCGCTAAACAGGTGCACGTGCAAGTGTTTGCGCCCGGCACCGGCGTCATCGCCCGACGTAATCACAGTCGGGCCAAGATCACTTGGATAAGACCAATGGCCGGTGGCAACCGACCGACCCTGACTCTCCGTTCCGTTTCCAGACGGACGGCCGGGGGCCCTGTCGCAAAGCTCGCGCGCTTCCGGCCGATTTTCAACGCGCGAACGATCGCCGACCATCCCTGCAGTTAAGGCCTCAACTACGGCAAACGTTGGCCACTGCCCTTCGCCACGCTCGATGCTCTGTAGTTAGGGAATTCAATCCCGGGATCTCGACTGATTTTTGGATTCCATTTTTATATTTTTCAGTTGTTCACAAAGTAATTTACGTTTTTAAAAATTCGCGAAATTCTCGGGATAAGTTATAACTTGATATATCAAATCCCGGGAGTTTTAGAATAACAAAAAAACAGCCGGGATCCCGGAATTGAATTCCCTATCTGTAGTATATACCCGGCACAGATTCTTCGCCTCGATTAAGGATGTATTGGACCTATTTTCGAAATGCTACCAAGTCGATGAAAATTCGCGAGATTATTCTTTCTAATCTTCCTGATGTACTCCAAAGATTTTAAACGAATTCACTAAACGGTTGCTCAGTTATAACGATTTTAATTTTCACTGATTTTACACGCACTCTTATGAAGAGAGCTTTACAGATTAAACAGCTGAGAAAATGTTGAAGAAATGGTACAAATTTTTTCAATTTTTTTACACGTAGTATAAGGTAAATGTCCCCATTACCAACCGCGTCCCCATTAGTGACCAATTATTCAGTTATTATTGTTTATTGCAATACAGATAGCGAAATATCAACCAGAAAGTTCAGAAATTATAATTAAACGTATGTATATTTATTGTTTCCTCTTTAAGTAAATTCACATGTAAATTAGGAGTTGGTCATTGAATAAAAATACATGGATCCATGCAGTAACTTACTCAAATTAACTAGAAATATATACAGAATAATAAAATAAAAAGAAAATATAAAATAAGGGGACATCAGGTCCAATATAATTTTCACCATAATTTTTGTGTAGGGGAGACCGGGGCTAAAAGTTCCGGGGGTAAGTTGTTCCGAACGGTTCTATTTTCAAAATAAAAATAGCTTTGTACTTTAAATTATTTTTCCGTGTGACTTGATTCCGAACTCGGAACTTTTAGCCCCGGTCTCCCCTACAAAGCTATTTTCATTTTGAAGATAGAACCGTCGGAACAACTTACCCCCCGGAACTTTTAGCCCCGGTCTCCCCTATATAGTCAAATATCACTCTAAAACTAATTTGATTAAGAAACTAGATACTTCAAAAAATACAATGATCCATACTTTACTCAAACATTGTCGTATATTAGTAAAGAAATTACTATTTCGAACCAGTCACACTCTTAAGCGGTCGCTAATGGGGACATTTACCTTATGGATAGATGAAAATAACTGCCGAGTTTCAATTGTTTTCACTGCACCGTTTTAAAGAAATAAATTATATAACTTGAGAAGAGCGTGAATTCAGGGCATTTTCACTGCCAAAAGTTTAGCAAATAGGGTAAACCAACCAGTAATTGACCGCATACCAGTTAATGACCATTGGGCAAAGAAACGTCAATTATAAATTTAAAAATTATTATATATTTTTAAATGGAGTGTGGTTGCACTTTCAATATCCTATATTTTTAGTTACGCGTATTAAACAAACATTAATAAGTACAATTCTTATTAAAAGTATGCGGTCATTTACTGGGCTTCTCATTTAACAATTCGGCCATTCACTGGTTGGTTTACCGTAATGCTTGAGAAAGCATTTTTAAAGTGAAAAATAGGAGTAAAAATAAGACTCCAACTGTCGTTCGAGTTCCTTAAATCTAATTTACTATGCGCAAGACCTATATTCAAGTATTTCAAATTTCGTATAGGGTGAATGTACCAGTAAATGAACACGTACCAGTGAATGCACATTTTTTATTCCAATGAGTAAAATAAATCATTAAAGTAAGTAACTAATTAATTAGAGACTTCTTTTCATTTCTTGCTTCTTATCCAAGCAATTTTTGCAGCACGAGGAATCAATCGCGTTGCAAACATAATTTTGTAATAGTGTTCATTCATTATCCTTAAGTGTTCATTTACTGGTGCGTTTACCCTACTTTCGCCTAATATTGTACGTCCGATACATCCTTAAACAATGAGAAGATACCAACGGTGGCAACGATCGGCATTGAAAACCGCTTAGATCGTACCTACATCTACCAATGTTTATTTGGCGTTTATCGCGTATGCGTTGCGAAGCTGCTGGCCTTTGCTTACTTTCCAACTCGCGTAGCTCACCGCGTCACAGTTTGCCAGAGTTTGCCAACTGCTTCTTTTTCTTTTTTCTGTTTAACGCGGACGGTCCCGCGGATACTTAACAAGTAGCTTTACACCTTTCCCGATATCCCGTCGATATGACGCAATGTCTGCTGCTGCAATATTTTTATCAGATATTCGGAACAAAAAGCGAATTTCGAATTCAATTGCACAACTTCCTCCCTCACTCTCTCTCTCCCCGTGTCTGCCGCTTTATGGTTGGCTGGCCCGTTCAGAGGGCGACGCAGTTTCTGGAAGCGGAACAACAGAATTGTTGTCGCGAATTAAGGACGAAAGCTTACATAATGCATTTATCGCCGAGAGCTTTTTCCTATGCTGCAGAGGCTCGTTCCCTCGCGTTCGCACCATTGTCCGATTTCTCTCCCAGTGTATCGGACCGTGTGATTTTTTTACCGCTTCGATTGGCTGCGAAGCCGCTATGTATGCATTTTGAACGTAGCACCGCAGCACCAATTAATTGTCTGGACACTCTGGGCAAGCGACTAGTGGCTGACGACCGAACTCTGGCAACCTACACACCCTTCGGTCTAACTCCGCTGAGTCTCGAGGACATGCTGCCGCAGATGCAGTCAGACGTGAAACGCATTCCAAGCCTGGGGCAAATGAGGGAAAGGAGGGAATAGTTGCGGACCAATTCCAGGGAATTCTATGCGACAATTTTGTCGGCCGGTGAAGAAGAAAGTAACCGCTTCCGAGAACCCCGGCTCGATTGCTTCGCAACTTGTTTGATCGATAGGAACGAGCATTTGAATAGCCTGCAATGTCATGGACCACGGATGATTTGTCTTAGCCAGACGTCGGTTCGTCGGAGGATGGAGCCCGATGAAACTCGATGGATAAAATTGGGCTTGCATGCAATAATAATAGGCGCAACGCTGGCCCGCCGCGTGCTGACCTCGACTCCACTCGACTCGGTTCCGCTACGAATTCGTTGGTACGGAGCCCGCGCGCCAGATAGCGCCACCGTTAAAAATCGAGGCGCGCTCCTACGATACTCGAAACGGTCGAAACTCGATGCCAGGGCGCGGGATCATTTTGATTCGGAGGCGCGGGCGCAGGAAACGAAGCGCGCCTTGTTGCTCTCTCAGGGACGATGATACAATATGATGGATGACGCCCGTCGGCCGAAGATACTGACGTGACGTTAATATATCGAGGTGAAACGGATATCTAGGAGGACGTTATCATAGTACCGTTCAAAGGAGAAACGATAGCGCGCGTAAAAACCGAAATAGACGACCCCACGATGCATGACGTGATCGTTTCAACAATTGTAAAGGCCACCGGCTAAGGTTTCCAGCTAACGATTCGATTCGGAGCGCCGATTATGATGCCTAAGTAGGAATAGACTGAGATGCTTGAGAGAGCCGCGTAATTGGCCCGTAAAGCGTACGACGATAGGTGAGACGAGCATCGAGGAAGTAAAGGAGATACTTCTCCTTATGAATCGGGAATAGCTAATAAATTGTAATTGGGCGCTAAAGAATGAGATGCGGTGTAGGTTCGCATAAAAACAATTGCGATTATCCGAGTGCAATGCGCGAGAATGATTATTTGCAAATTCTATGCTAGCTGACGCGGTAGGACGCGGTCTTGGTCAGTTTTCGATTAATAACGGAAACCGATAGACGGTCATTAATGTTACAATCATTGCACAGTGTGCTCGTGGTCGTAAGTGCCTAGTGAGCGCGATACCTGCGTAGGTCATAGAAATTCAGTGGATAGGTGGATGGTGAACTCGGCCGGGGCAGCCTCCGTACGCGTGAAACAAAACATAGCCACGAGCGCAACGTTTTGCGAACCTAAAGAAACTCACGGTTTCGTTATACAGTTCAGCGGAGGTTATCACAAGCACAGGGGTAAAAGTCATCTAATCGGCGAGTAAGAATCACGCTCGTTTGTTCTCGTTCTGATTGGTCGCTTTTCGTCATTGGTTAGTCGCGATAAACGCCACATTTCGCCTTCTCTTTCTTTCGTTCGGCTTCGTTCCCCTCGGAACTCTTCTCGATAAACACATCCAGTATAAATACTCCAACTTTGAAGTTTCATCCCCTGAGGAAGTCGATCGGTTTGCGAGCAGCTACGACAATCGCCATCCGCCACTGTGTTCGTGTCATCGTTTCTCCCACAAAGCCTACCTATATCGCGGCCTTATCCTTTGTTCGGTCGTTGCTACGAGAAATTAGCCGCGCTCTTCTCGAGATTATTAAAGTGAAAAGTCGGGTGGAAGATTCGCTATCCGGGTTTTAGCCCGTGGACGAAGCGAAGCGGATGATCACGTAAGTTTGCCTCGCAGTGCATCGACGCGGATACGCGACTATTGGATTTCCACGGCTCTTCAGCCGACTTGTCTGCTTCCTTTAACTGCCGATACCTACGCTTTTATCGCGGTCGGAGGCAAACAGTTCAAGTCCATCGCCAATCAGCTGGAATGCTATCTCCGTTGCTTGTTCCCGGATTTCGTGAGGGAGCACGTCGCGATCGATCGCTTCTGTTTCGAGGAAACGGTTGAAAGGCCGCGATCGCGGCGGTGTTCGCGGTCGGTTGCGTCGGGACCGCGATCGCGGATGTCGCGCAAACACGGAAAGCTTATCCTCCTACGCGAGGGACATGCGTAGCAGCAGCGATAGACGATATGTTGTTGATGAGTGGCGTCGATTTGTTTTTTTTTTTCAGGAACGAAGCGTTCTACCAAAGTACTACACCAGGGTGCCTTCTGTGGCGAGATCGTCGGCGACCAGTTCCGCCGCGAATCTCGACTGTTCCTCCAGCACGACAATCGCAACGAACGCCAGCCCGTTCAACAGCCAGACCGCCCTGATCGCGGAGAAGAAGGCTTTCCCCGGCACGGTCGCCCCAGCCTCTACCAATCATTATTATGCACAAAACCTGAGGAATCAGCAACAGGCTCTGCGCGGGGCTCGCATATACGATCCTCTGGACAAAAATCTCGATCCCGATTACAAGCAGCTGGACCCGCTGTTGGCCGGCGAACCCGCGTACTCTGTAAACACGAAGGCGGCCATGAGCTCTCAGGATGTCAAGCTACCGAAGGACGCGATCAGCATGGAGCGGCTTCGGAAACCCTCGCTCCAGTTCCCGAAGGAGGCGAAGCCGTCGGTGACGCGTTTCGCTACTCAGGTAATTGGTTAATCGGTCTTTCTGTATTTCTTATCCACGCATTCCCCGGTTCCTCCCTGCTCGGTTCGTCGAGACTCTACCCTGCCACGAAACCGGTAACGGAGCGAGCGACTTTCAAAAGCGCCGCGCCGTTCCCGCGAGAAAACAGCGGAGACCTCGCTCGTTTCTACTCGCGTAGATGCCTCAAGGATACGTGGCAGCGCGGCGAGGCATCCTTGATCCATTTTTCGATTCGCCTCGGCTCATAGAATTCGATCTCGCCGCGAGGCGGAACAATGTAGCCGCGCGCTAGTCTCGGAGCAGGCTCAGCCACGATTCCTCGTCCCTCGATAGGGTAAAGTCGCGGTCGGGTCGGGTCGGATGCCGCCGCACGTGCCTCTCCCGCCTCCCCCTTCGATCGAGCTAAACTCGGGTGGATTGTGATCTTCGTGTCGCTTTTACGACATCCACGTTGCATACTGTCACTCGCACTTATTATTGCGCAAACGGACGTACGCGAATAAACATCGCGAGCGGCGATGGCCCCTATTGTGAAAGCTCTCGACGGGCGAGCCGTAGCATTTCCCCTCGAATGATTCGTGCACCCGTTGATCCGTCTCTCGGCGAAGTGGAGTCGCGGCGCCAGCTCTATTCGGCAAACACGAAACGCCGAAGTCGCCTTCCAGTGATCTCATTCCCGTCGCAAGCTTCTGCCCGCGATGCATACCTGTCGCCGACGAGAATAAATCAGTAACCGCGGCGGGAGCGAGCGAGAAAAGAATTGCTGTAAACGGAGGTGCGCGGGCAACACGTCTCGTTGATCTCGCACGTGTTTCGCCGTTGCTCCGTCGAAAGAAACAATTAGGGAAAACAAAGGATGCGTGCATGCATGCATGCACGCTCTACGTACCCAACAACAGCGACCTTGCACACTTCTGATAATAACTAACGACTTAATTTCTTTCCACGTAATATCGCTGACGTTTATCCCCCACATGTTCGCGTAACTATAACTATGCCTAACAATTAATAGTCTAAAACGACGAAAGCGAACGAGCGCAATCGGAGCGAGCGGGGCGAGGGCAGCCGTAATTTCGCGGGATTTTCAATTTCCTGGGACTCGTTGGGGGGGGGAGGGGGGTGAAAGCAACGCGAACGTTGCGCGGCTAGCTAGCCCGAGGAACGGGACAAAGATTCCGCGAGATAAGTCCCTTCGAGCCGTTGCTTTCTCCGCGACTAGTCGTGAAAGCCCGAAACGCGGGTGGCGGGTCGCGCATCAAACAGCGACCGGTTTTCTTTTGCCACGCGAAAAGAAAAGAGGAGCAACGAGTCGGTGTTCCGACACAGGTGATTACGCAACGCGAAAGAAGGTCGCGAGTAAGAATCGGACGTTGACGACGACTCTTCCGCGAGATCCCGATCAGCGCGTTGCAATTACGAGTCGACGAATTTTTCTTCTCGACGGAAACGGGATAGGGTAATTCCGGGAGACGCAGTCGGGCTGGAAAGTTGCTCGAGTTGCTATATTCAGACTCTACATCTGTGTATATGTATAAATGTGTTAAGCTTCAGAACAATTAATTCTCTAGAAATCAACTGTTTCGACCAACTCTCCAGCTCGACTGCGTCTCCCGGAATTACCCTAGATTGCGGTGCACCTATAATCGTTTTCCCCGACACCGTGCAACCTCCCCTTTGAGCTCTGCTCCTCTACCCCCGCTCCTCCCCCCCCGTCTCTGTCTCTGTGGCTCTTTGTCCGTCCACCCGTCTCTCAAAATTACTGCCACGTGCCGGCTGTCGAGCAAGAAAGAAAGAATGGCACGAGTTACGCTCACGCGTAGGACCCGCATATACGCAAAACGCTCGTGCACATACATACGTGTACGTATAATCATCCGATTCGCGGACGATGGATCCTCGCGGCGGGAAGAGAAGGGATAGAGTCGCGGCCCCCCAGCATCGTTCCCTATATAAGCAGAGAACCACCCGTCGGTCCACGAGTGTCAATAACGTGTCAATATTATACGGGAACCTAACGTCGGCCCGCGGGAGATACAACAACAACAACAACAGCGACCGTAGTCACGACCGAAACGACCGCGTCCGCGATCGCCGTTCCGATCTAGCCTGTGATCCACTTTGCTCCGCCGAGATTGACATCGATACCGATCTCGATCGGCGCGTGCTTGGACGGCTGGCTCGTTGCGCGCCGCGCGACCCGATACGCCACTCGCAACAGGGATCGAACAGGCCAGACCGCCCAGGCGGAATTACAGCGACGATCTTAGGGGATCCGCCCGTGACCGGTGGTGTCGTTACGCGCGCGGAACATTACGTCCGTTCGATAAATTTGGCAGCCTCTCACTCTCCCAACCATGAAGATTCTTATGCGAGCAGACACCCATGTGAACATCGAGCTACCGGGCAACACGCCAGTCGCTAAATGCACCTTCACTCAGGTATCGACGATCCATCATTCTGCAATTTCCACGGAACTTTCTTGACCGGAAAGACCCGGAAGCGAAGCGACTGGGAGGTCGCGCCACGCGACACCGCGCAATTCCGATCGTTCTTTTCCTCTCGTCGCGCCAGCATTTTTCGCGTTGCCGCGCAACCGCCGGTCGACCTTTCCTATCGAATATCGGTCAAGATTCAACCGCGGTGGTTTCTGGTGTTCGCGGCCGGCGCGAACGGTTGACCTCCGCCACGCGATTCCACCCGGCGAACTGTGCCCAACAGCCTAGCGTGCCTCGCCGTCGATGTCAATTGTGTAACGCTCGATTCGCTTCGATTATTTGCAGGTGCTAGCGGCGTTGTCGGTGTCGATGGGTTCGATGGTGGTTGGTTACGCGAGTTCCTTCACCTCCCCAGGCTTGGTCTCCATGCGGAACAACGCCACGTCCAACTTCGACGTGACGAAAGAAATCGTAAGTAAAAGAAGAATGCGGGGCGCCGGTCGGCGACGCCTCCCTTCTTCCCAAACAAACGTGCTCCGCGGGGCTCGCGCAATCTCGAACGTTCGAACGGAAAGGGAACGAACGTGATCCGGACTCTCTTCCTATTCAAGGAGCCAGCCAAGGCCGGGCCAGCTCCGGCCGGGCACGTTTGTTTTCGAACGTTCCACGATTACGCGAGCAACGCGCGTTCTCCATGATAATCAGGAACGCGCGACCGATTCTTCCCCGATTTTTCCCAACGCCAGCCGCTGATTGTAAGCGAGTAAGCACCGGCAGGGGGGAGGGGAGGGACGCGAGTTCGCGCGCGCGCGCGCGTGGATAAATCGGATCGTATCGGATCGAATCGGCTCGGACCGACGCGCGAAAATGTAGATCGGTGGATCCTCGACATCGAACGGGTCAATGGATGATTAAAACTTTAACCCCGAGTGCGTCAACGGTAGTCAACGTGGTCCGGGGCTCGATGGACCAGCGGCCATTGGTTCGTCCAGCCTCGCTGTGACCGCGAGGCGCGATTGGCTCTTTCGGCTCTCCCGTCTCTCTCTCTCTCTCTCTCTCTCTCGGTTGCGTCGAGCCGTTGACTATTCTCCCGGTATCGCGTCGTGCTACTGACGAGCCGCATCTCGACTTTGTCGCAACCTTCGTCGACGATACGCATCGAGGTTTAATCGCAACAGCGATGGCCACTTCCGCGTTCTCCTCTCTTTCTCTCGCCCCCCCCCCCCCCCTCTCTGCCCTTCTCAGCCAGATTGGCCTCTGTCTATCTGGAACGCGGTGCGGGAGAAACACACACGCGTATTACTCCCCGCCCGCGTTAAAGATCGCTAACGATTTCCTTCCTTCATCGGCTGATTTCCTTAATTCTTCCCGGGGCTTATTTATATTCGAAGGCCGCCGCGCGATCGCGCGAGCCGACGCGGCGCTTTAGCCAGCGACGAGGCGCAGGGTAATGCATGCCTACCAGCACGCTGGCTCGTGCTCGCGTTCCGCAACGGAGCGTCATTTAAAAACGTCACGCGGATCTGTCGGATTTCAGGGCATGTGGATTGGCTCGATCATGCCGCTGAGCGCACTGTTCGGAGGCATAGCCGGTGGCCCGTGCATCGAATACCTCGGCAGAAGAAACACCATTCTGGCAACAGCGTTGCCGTTCATCGCAGGTAGGGTCCCGTTCGCGGGCGAAACGTCAGGCGCGTTTAGAATCCAGCGACTTGAGTAATCACGCGTTCCCCCGTCTCGATTGCAGCCTGGCTGTTCATCGCGCTGGCTACGAACGTGGCGATGGTGCTGGTCGGACGATCGCTCTGCGGCTTCTGCGTCGGTATCGCCTCGTTGTCCCTGCCAGTCTATCTAGGCGAGACTATACAGGCCGAGGTGCGAGGCACCCTTGGACTCTTACCAACCGCCTTCGGTAACACCGGTAAGCGTCCTCCCTCGTCTCCGCCCCCGAACCTAATCCTAATCCTAAACCAGCTGTTACAATCGCTCACGGGACGATCTGTTCGCGGGCAGGAATTCTGCTGTGCTTCGTAGCGGGCATGTATCTGGATTGGAGGAATCTCGCGCTGCTCGGTGCCTGCCTCCCTATACCGTTCATGGTCCTAATGTTCGCGATCCCCGAAACCCCGAGGTGGTACATATCCAAGGGGAAGAAGAAGAGGGCGCGCAAGGCTCTGCAGTGGCTCCGCGGCAAGGGCACCGACATCACCGAGGAGATGACCACCGTGGAGAAGCTGCACGCCGAGAGCGAGAGGAACGTTTCGCAGGGCGCCTTCATGGAGCTGTTCAGCAAGGGCCACCTCAAGCCGCTTCTCATCTCCCTCGGTCTGATGTTCTTCCAACAGCTGTCCGGAATCAACGCGGTCATCTTCTACACCGTGCAGATATTCAAGGTAGCTACCTAGGCGCGTTCTCCGTGTCTCCCGGACGGGAACCCGATCACGGGGGAGGGAGCGAATAGGCGAATCAATTGTTATAATATTCGTCGCGGTGGTTTTGCAGGACGCCGGGAGCAGCATCGACGAGAATCTGTCTACGATAATCGTAGGCGTGGTGAACTTCATCTCCACGTTCGTGGCGGCGGCTGTGATCGACAAGCTCGGCAGAAAGATGCTGCTCTACATAAGCGCGGTCTCTATGTTCATAACCCTGTTCATCTTCGGCTCGTTCTTCTACGTGAAGGCCGGCGGCGCGGACGTTTCGGCGTTCGGCTGGATACCTCTGATGAGCCTGATTGTTTACGTGATCGGGTTCTCGCTAGGGTTCGGCCCGATCCCCTGGCTGATGATGGGCGAGATCCTGCCGGTGAAGATACGCGGCTCCGCCGCCAGCGTCGCCACCGCGTTCAATTGGACGTGCACGTTCGTCGTCACGAAAACCTACGAGGACATCGTCTCGATACTCGGGGCCCACGGGACATTCTGGCTGTTCGGCAGCATCGTTCTGATCGGCTTCGTGTTCGTGATCGTCTGCGTGCCGGAGACTCGCGGCCGGTCACTCGAGGAGATCGAGAAGAGATTCACCGGCCCGGTGAGAAGGATGAGCGCGGTGGCGAACATGAAGCCGATGCCGATGGGCTGTTAACCGTTCCTATCGGCGTTCATAGCTAGCCAATCGATCCGTTCGATCACTTGGAAATCGCGTCGACGTTCGTTAACGTCCCCGTTGGCGTTCTCGTTGTCATCGTCGCCCGGCCGATATCCGTCGAACGATTCGCATAGTTCCTTGTACCGCGGATGCACGCACGCGCGAAACAGACGGCAGACCGTCTTCCGGGATGTGATTCTCCTCTTCGAAATGATGTCCGAATGCTATCGGTCCTCTTCCTCCGGAGCTATTCCTCAAGGCGCCGTCGAATCTCGAATCTCTAATACTCTTGGGAAAACTGGACCGGCAAACAGAGCAAATGGAATGAAGGGAGGAAGAGGAAACGGAGGGGGAGAGAGAGAGACAGAGTGAGTGTGTGTACGTGTTGTGTATATGTTGTACGTTTGCGAGAGAGAGAGAGAGAGAGAGAATATGCATAACCTGAATGATGCGTCAAGTATAGTGTTTCCGGTAGGCTGGGCTTGCCGTACTTACGAGACGCACTCGCGAATGATTGCGTGTGGGTAAAGATTAAGCTGAACGGCACTGGCGATGGTGTATCGACTGCGATAGAATGAGAGATCAACGAAGAGGAGGCCTCGTTGATTAGATGTCGACATAGCTGTTATTTTTGTTATCTGATAGTTCTACAGGGTCTACCTCAAATTAGTACTATTACGAAAGGTATAAGAGTAGGTTAACGACAAGTGCGATTTATTTAATTAGTGTACGCGTGCGTAGACGCGAGTGCGACACGCTGTACCGGCGGCTAACCGATCGTGGCGCGTATCGGTGCAACCGGTACCGATACATCGCCGAAAGGGAAAGAAACAACGCTATTCTCGAAAGCAAAGGAAATCCTGATCCTTTGCTATCGCGACAATAAGCTTGAACCCGACGAGCCAGGCAACTATATTACTTACAGTTAGCTTTGTATCTCTCTGGATACCGGCCGTCGGCGTCGAATTTCTGCATGCCGATATTATTGCCGAATCCGTGGTCTCAACGGATGCCTTTCCGCCAACGAATTAGATCGCAAGGTATACAAAGGTCCTTCATAAATGCACGCCAATGTAAGTAAAATTCCCTGTATACCTTGGCCTTCGAGTTGTGGGTGATTAAAGAAAATGCTCCAAGTGCCCTAACCGCTTAGACTTTTACTTCCGGGGCCGTTTCACCTGATATGTTAGAGAGAGTGCGGAGGGCGTGTGTCGGGACACTTGGGAACATTTTCTCCAATCACCCATAACTCGAAAACCAAGGTATACAGTAGATTTTACTTATATTAGTGTATAGATTTACTCCTCGAGTATTGGCATGCATTTGTGGATCACCCTTATAGTTAAGAGACAGAGATCAAAACAAGACGCGTTTATTTTTCCAACGTTGAAACTTGCGAAAGCGTCGGAACTGTTGGTAACCAGCGACGAAACGAACTCGACGCTCGTAGAGAGAAAAAAAAAAAGAACAATCGACCCCTAACGGATGTCCGATGCTACGTTTCCACCAGTTTCTGTGTATCCTACACGACGTATACACGGTTTGTAACGCGGCAGAGGTATGCACGCGTTATTAGACGCGTCTATTTTTCCATATCTGAAATCGAATTTCGATTGCACGCGCAACACCTTCCTTTTCGCCCCGCCCTCCCCCATTTATTCGTCTTTTTCTTCCTTCCGCTCCGCCATCGATGGAACCGCACATTTATCGTCGCGACGTCACGCATTTCGAATCTCTGCTCTAGGGTCAGACGAGAGAGCGTCACGAAACATTCCTGCCGTACGGTTTAACGTACGATCTCGAACCAACGATACAGCGAGCAATAAGTTCCCGTGAAAAAATGTGTTTCGTACCTACGCCCACGTTGAACACCTTTACCGTCTCTCGATCGGTACCGTTGCTCGACTCTATATTTTTACCTTTATATTATACTTTTCTATTTATCTGACAAACATTTGTACCGCCTGCCCCGCCCCCCCACCCCACCCCACCCCCTCTCCGCCCTTGGGCGTAAGGCGCTTACCAAATTTTACGAAGTTCGATGAAAGTATCTTTAAAAACGTAATACACGCGTCAAGTTTTTATGTAAACTATAAGTCACCGAAATATGTATAACGTTTGACAAGATTCGCTTCCGTGTATTTCTCTCCTACCCTCGGCATCCTTGTACGTATCTTCGCTTTGAATTCTCGCGCCTCCGCGCCGAACGGTAAACGAATATAGATAGCCTCGATGTTTCCACGCGTTTCCCAATTGCAATTCACACACGTTAGAGATGCGCAAGATGCATCGAAATGAAACGGCACGTTGGATTGTTACAATGCTTCATTCCCCGGCTATCAGCATGCTCCCCCGGCGGTTTGTCAGAATAATCGCGACGCGAAAGGTACGTGTACACACCGGTGACGAAGGTGGAACAGTTCGTTTCGTTGCGAGAGCCGTTCGCAAACAATGCCGTAACCTATGAACCGTATGTACTTATGTACAAGCACTCACCCATTACTTGAACTCGGCAAATCGCGCAGGTGTCACACTCCACGTCCCAGCTCCACATGGCCACGGCGTTCCATTTCTTCAGGATAAACATCTTGTCCGTCTTTACGTTATCGTTGTCACCGCGGTCACCGGAGTCTTGCTCCGATTCAGCCATCTTTTAGGTTAGGAGCACGGCACACTGACACGGAGGGTCCTTGCAACGAGACAAACATCGGCCAGCAGTGCTAGCACCACCCCTCGCGGTCTGCCCAGTTCGCTGTTTGCTCGCGCGAGGCGCACCTGGGCGCGCCGCTCGCGTTCGCCGAACGCGCGCGTTCAAACGTTGCGGCAGCGCGACCGATGCGCAACCAATCGCGCGGCGATCATCCGCGAGCCGTGGAGGGGAGCGAGCTCTGCGCCAATGTCCATGTTTCCCACGCGACGCGGTTCAGTGGCTCGAGAGCTCCAGAGCCCTTCGACCACCTCCAGCCACCTCCAGCACCCTCCAGAGATCTTTAACCTTGTTCAACTTCATTCGCGTCACGTCCAATGTCATCGCTTCGGAGCGAAATAACGTTGCAACGACATTAGCGATGCTATTTAAAACTAGATGTTATTTAATATGTGGTTATATTTTCGACGTTATTAACGGTTCTGTTATTAAACGTCGCGAAGAATGACGTGAAATGTCCCTAGGCGAAACGTCCGCGGCAATTTCCGCAGCATCTAGCACTTAGCAGACCGACGCGACGTGAAAATACGCCAATGCCGGGAAGTGAATCGGGACTCGATTGCCAAGCAAATACTTAAATTGGATCGGTGAATTGACGTTGCATCAGGGTCCTCGCGAATTCTGCATACAATGTGCGCGAGTGATCGACAGAAGAACGACAGAGTTAGATAATCCGAAGACAGAGCGGAGTTTTCGTGCGGGAAATTCTTGATCCAGTATGTGAATCGCGGCTCAACGGTAACATCGGGCTTTTTCTTGTAGAGTAATTTGACTCGTCGATGCCCGTTAAAAGGAGACAGTTGTAAACACGACATTGAGAATCATTTGGCGCTCGTATGCTTCCGTGTAATTGCACAACATAACCTTTACCTTGTCATTCGTTTCAGATGCTTTGTGTGAAATATGCGAGAACAGCTAACGGCAAGGTACTACTTAACCTTCTATCGAAGAATCGTTATTCTCGACGTAGCGACAAAAGTACTACCTCGTATAAAGTGGTTAAAACGAATAGTGAAAACTTGGACGGTGAGCTTTCAACGTCTCGTCCTTGTCCGTTCATGAACAGGCAGATGCACTTTCATTGGTATTCAATATTTTTTTCAGATGTCGACGGGGCCGTTCTTGGTATAAATTCTAATTGGGAGTTACTAACGCCGAGAGGCTTTAGATTCTATTTACCAGGGAGCGTCGGTCCCGGTTGGTCGGACGTAACCACGACCGCGCAAGTGAGAACGCACTTGGTGGATATTTCAGATAACGAGGAACGGGGTACTATAGATTATTCCGATGAGAAGTCACTAGAGACGAGTCGTTTGAAAACTGATGCTCCGCGACCGATGCTTCACTGCGTCGCCCAAGAGTGCCCCCTGTTGCTGAGGAAAGGCATAGAAGAACTCTTCCCGGGATGCTTGGACGTCGGATCGCCGCAGCTGACAATCATTAGCGTCTGCCAGAAATTAAATTCAAAAGCCACTAGATGGAGCAAAGAGACAGAGACGGAGAAATTAGCCCAATATGTAAGTCTTTGCGAGTATCCGAGGCGGTGCTCGTCGAAATGTTGAAAACAGAGGCAGCAGAGAGGATCGATATACGTTGTGCGATGTAAAGTAAACCGGATGTCTTCCCCCTTTCGATAGTTTGTACTAGCCGCTTCTGATATTTGTGCGAAATTAAAGATGATCGGATACTGGGCGGACTTTATCAATCCATTCAGCGGACAGCCACATTTGAATTTGCAAAAGAACGGCGCCCTTTACAAGACGGACGAGCGGTTTCGTTGTTTAGGATTTAAAATACTACATAGGAACAATTGCAAAGTTATCGTGAACGAGAATAACAATAAGAACTTTATAGGTAAGTGTGCAAAACTTATGGTTTATTCGTATGATAGGTTTAAGAACTGAACACGGGCGGTTGTGTTTTGTAACGCGGCTACGATAACCTATGCTCATCGATACGTTACAGGAAGTCTCTACACTACGGCGCCAGCGAGTACAGAGTTTTTAAAAGAGATCCTGCACGATTGCGAGCTTGTAAATGTTAACGAAGCCTAATAAAGTGAAGAGTACAGACACGGTGTACGTTTCGTCGTAATGTCGGTGCTTTTGGTTCGACATAGATGTAGCATAAATTTTTCAGTTAATCCTGTATAAATTCCCAGAGGAAAGATTGTTACAAATAGTCGTACGCAGAGTGTTTTTCTTTCATCACTTACACTTCCATTCATCGCGTGTCTACGCTACAGATATCAAGTTAGTTAATTCGCTAAGTGGGAGAACGGAATCGTCGCATTTTACGTTACGCTGTACGTAAATTTAAACAATCGTAGGTAACTAATACCACCGGCAAAAATAATACTTAATACTTCTTATAAAGGTTCGTAGTATTAACAACGAAGGCTAGTCGCGCGCAAGTATTGTCGCGTCACTCGCTACGAGATCGCAATACATCGAATAATAACGCTGTATGTATATTTAGTACACTAGCAACGCGGGGTGGGAGTGGGGAGGGGAGGGAGTGGACCCGAGCCCATAGACAACTGGGCCGTACGGTACGCAAAGGAAGTTGAAAGCAGGTTTGTACGGGCGGGAGGCGAGGAAACCGTTAATCGACTTCTAGTTTGCGGAAGGACCCGGGTATACCGTTTAAATCGTCGTTGGAGGGAAAGTGGCAATTCGAGGACGAGATCTCTATGTACATATCGTCGAGCGCCTTTATCCGATCCCGTCGTTCCTTCAAGGTGTTCTTGAAAGTGGCTGGAAGAAACCAAAGGTTATAGCACTTCGAAGGTTCTAATAAATCGATACGATTACAATGCCTATACACGTACCGATCATTTCGGAGAGTGGAATTTCTCCTCCGTATTCCCTCGGTAAAATTCGCGGATCGATCGCGTCTTTCAACTCTTGCAGGGTTTTGTGCACCTGAAGAAAGAAAATACACCACCTCGAGATATCGTTATAATACAACGGAGTATCGCGGGAGGAATAGAAAGAAGCGCACCGAGATCCGAGCCCTCAGTTTCTCGTTGAGAAGCGAGATGGCGAATTCGATGATCCTGTTAGCGCAGCTTGGGATGTTAACGAAATGCGTTTCCTTGTGCCTGATTGGCGTGCTGTTCTGGATACACCGCAACATGTTGCGAATGTCGGTGAGCGACCAGGCGCTCAGGTGACCCATAGTCAATCCGGACTCGTCGTTGATGTGCGTGTAGCCGCGGACCTGGTTCTCCTCGTCGTCCATCAGGCCCTCCACCACCAGGCTGTGAGCTCGAGCCATCTGAGCGGAGGTGTATTTGTACGGATCGAAGCGGCCTTGAACAGGTAACGGGGGACTGTCGCGGAGATTCTGCGGCAAATAAAGGAAATGAGATCGTCGGGATGCTTACCGGCGCACGAAAGTATCACTCGACGACCGTGACGATCCCGCTCCACTAGCGGTATCAAATAGCCGGCGTCTATGATGGCCTCGATATCTGGATCCTCGATATCCAGGTTCTGGAACCAGTTTGGATACAGTTGCCTGATAGTCAGGTACCGTTCGAGCATTTCTTCCGCCATCGGTAGACTGAACTTCTTGGTACGGAGAAATCGCAGGAGGAAGGGCGCGTCTGTTCTGCAACGCTTGATAGCTGGATGCTTCTGAATCCAGGATCTGAATTGATCCAAGGCTTGCTCCTTCGTGGCATCGTCCTCCCGTAGTTCGACACGGGCGATCGTCCCCGTATCCTCGCTGAGCGTGCACCCGTAATCGTCCTCTGCTCGCGACTTGGACATTCTCGCCGCTGTTGGAGAGAACGGTGACCAGCGGGCGATTAGGTATCCTTGCGGCTCGCGCCTTTCCTTCTGCGCTCAGCTTTTGCGCGTTTCCCTCACCCGACCACCCGCCCAACCCCTCCCGCCGACCACCTTCCCCCTAGTTCCCCTGTTTCACACCGTGAATGTCCTCGTTTAGCTCGAACCGAGCCTCTCGGTGATTACGAGACCCGCGACGAGTTCTTACGCCACTCGCCGATTCATCGTCCAGGAGAAAGTTCGATTCGCTCGCGAAAGAATAGCCGTCCTCGCGCTTCTCCGCAGCGCTTTCTACCCCGCGACCGGTCATGCACGATCGGGAGATCGTATTAGCCGTGATACGTTGCCGAATTTGGGAGCTCGCGGTGGATGCGATTAAACGAACTCGTCGAACATTAACGCGCACTAGAATCGACAACACGGGTACGTGCTTTCTTCCGCGTTTAAGACTGCGGAACGTACCGCTTTCTCTCGAACACAGGCCACATGGATAGTTCCCACAAACACGGTACCTGCCCTTGTTCGTTCGCGGCTGGAGTTTGAGAGGCGGCGATCGGGCACAGTCCGAGTCTGCGCGCGCTCGCCTGTGTTCCCGTGGAAAGGAGGTGGACGGGCGCGGAAATACGCGGCTCTTGAACCGAACCGAGACGAGACACCGCACGACACGTTCTTTCTCCACCAACTTGGACCGAAGTAACCCGCTTGCTTGCTCGCCCGATCAATTTAAGCCGTCGCTCTTACCGCTCTTACCGCTCCTTCTGCTCTTCCCGATGCTGTTCCCCTGCTGCGGCCGCGCTCGACGCACCTTTTCCTCCTGCCTCGGTTTCGGCTTTCGAAACAACCTTCTCGCTTCTCCGCCCGTCGCTTCCTCCTCGCCAAGGTCCAAATGTCGAGCGTCTTATCCCTCAGCAAGTTCATCGTGATCGCGTCGGCTGATCACTATTTCTCCGTTCTTCGTTGAAATTGTTGGTTCTCATTATAGGGAACCTCCGCGAACAATATTTAACGGCACACTGTACGCGTGATACCGACTGCTTAGTTATCGCCAGTTCGTAGGCAAGGCATACTTGGAGAAAGGAAACAGTGGGTGGTCAAAGATTCACTTTCTTCTCGTAATCCTACATTTTACTTTCACCGCCAGGCCACTTTCGACCGGTTCGACGAACATCGAGGCTATCCCGTTTTTCTTGCCATGGGACGAAAACCAGCGATTCGTCGTGAAAATCGCTGGCGAAGCCTAGTTGCTCCTCGGGGCTCGATCTCCGCAGTTTTCGCGGCGCGGACACGCTCGCAGACGGTGAAACCAGGCGAAGGACAGACGATCGCGCCGTTTAATCGGGGCTTGGCCTTGTTGGCTGATTCGACCATTCTAAGGCATTCGCGATCTTTCTAAAATCCTTTGGGGTCTCCCTGCGGCTCGTCTCGTCGCCTTCGGTAATCATTTTGTCAAATCCTCGATCGCCTTTGAACGATGCAGGATTGCGGTGTAGATTACACGCGACGAACGATAAGCAGAGTTTCGTCGCGTTCGGCCGATTGCGTAATCAATCGTGTATCACGACGTTTCTCGGCTCGGTGAAAGTTGCGCTTCGGCTACATTCAGGGCACCGTACCTTTCTACTCTTTCCTGCCTCGTAACACCGGTATCGTGCCTACGTATGGTACAATATGTACCTGCGCTTTCCCAAAGGCTCCGAACACCGTCGTCAAAGCTGCAAGCGATTGGCCACTCGATTTCTTATTTTCTTTTTTTTCGATGCATTTAATCGACTTGGGGGTGTCGAAGTCGCGAGAGATTTAACACAGTGTTTTAATCACGCCGAAGCAAGACATCTCTCTCTCTCTCTTTCTCTATAAGAAGCTTCGTAATCTTAATCGTAATCTGTACAGGGCAGGGTAAAGAAAGGAAAAAACAAACGGAAGTACAGTTTCGTTTAACCAAAATATAATTGGCGTATAACGTATGGGTGAGGAATAACATCGTCGAACGAATACGTGCAGCAGACACTCCGCTCGATACGTTTGACCAACCGTTTGTACAGTTCCATCGTGCAATTTGTCCGTCGAGAGACGTCGAGTTCTTTGCGACTGATCCTCGGACCTCGAGGTGGCCTCTATCGACTGGAGATAGCCTCGGGGTATAGCGCGCGTATGAATATACAAACACAAGTATATGCATATGTATTTATAGAGATACGTATTATACAAAGTCGTGAAGAGACGCGTGACCGTTGCGACATAAGTTTGGCGTACGTCCAACGCGGAACGTCTTTCGAGGCTTGACCGTTTTTCCCCGACGATTCAACCATCATCTCAGGATAACGTTGTCGAACGTCAGGTCCCTGCTGTCGCGCTGCGTGCTAGACTTCTTGAACGGGTTCCATGGTAGCTTCTTAGCTACGTGAGCTGTGGTGACGGAGCCGGCTGGGCTCGGTTGCCCGGATGACACACCGGAAGAGCTGCTCGCCGAGACGCTGCCCTTGTCCTGCTGGTTTGCTTTACCCGGCCTCTACGATCGGTAGACAATTAGAGATTTCGTTACGAGGCCAACAATCGCCGTCTCGCTGGCGATCGCGCGATCATTAATCTTCGCGTTTACCTTCAAATAATTTCTATCCATTGGCGTGACCAGCTTCAGGTTGATAAAATCCCCGGATTGCTTGATCAGTCGAACCACCTGTTCGTGGGACGCCCATTTCACGTCCTTGTCGCCGATTCCTACTATGAAATCGCCCTCCTTCATTCCACCTAACTGAAGTAAAGAAGAGGGAAATAGAAGAGAACCGGTGCGAGCCACCAGACGTTTCACACTCGACGTTGCCCGTATCCTAGCGATACTTACGTCAGCCAGCGAATTGTGATCGACCGCCGCTATTATCACGGGAGCGTCCCCTCGAACGCTGAATCCGAACCCTTCGCCGTCTGGACCCCTTTGAAGCTGTATCAGCCGCGGGGCTGTCCAGTGCCTCTTAGCCGAGAATATAGCCACGGGACCTAACGATCTGAAAAGATCATCCACTCCGTGCTGCCCAAAATCCGGGTGAGTGATGCTCAGTTGAAATTTTGTGGACGCTGCGATTTCGTGGAGAGATGAAAATAGAAGCGAGGCACCGACATCGTGAGGTTCGTTAATCAGGCATTAGAATTAACTATCAAGAGATGGGGAATCTCTGTTCTCTATTTACCAATGATATCTGGGGGATCTAGCAATCCTCGGAAGTCATCGTCGTCTCCGATGCAACTGTAACTCTCCACGGTAGATTCTTGCACTTTCTTCAAAACTTTGGCGAGCGCCTGCTTCGCCTTCAGGTCCCTGCACATCCTCTGAAGCCTTTGGCTCTCCTCGTGCAGGAGCAGAGACTCCCTGAGATGCGCTTTTCCTAAAACGAACCGTTCGAGAATCGGTCGAATCTCCGCAGAAGCGACGAAACTTGCGCGCCTCGCAGTATCCGCGATTAATCCACGTACCTAGTAATTTCCTTTCGTTCTCGTCCCGCGGTACGGTCAGCTCCAGCTGAGTCTTCCCGTCGCTCTTTTGGGCGTGCTCCAGCGCCAGCTTGGTCTCCGCGCGCCATTCGACGATCGGACGATCGAACAGTCCGAGCGCGAGATGCTTGTGGGCGAGTGCCAGATGATGCTCGCGTTTCACCAAGATCAGCGAGACCCAAGTCTCCGGGACGTAGTCCCGCACTGGCTCGCGCGATATCAGCCCGTGAACATCGTTGTAGACAGCCGCGACCTAGGCAACCAGCGACCATTTGCTCAGTGAAAAGGCTGGATTGTTCGATCGAATTTACGTACAACGCCGACGCCAGGTGCCCTACGACCAACGCTACCTGTGACGCTTCTTGCGCGAGGTCCACAGAAACGTCCACGTTCCTCCCGTCTTTCGACTGAAGCTCCAGCTTCTCGAACAAGCATTCCCTCGCCTGGGCCTGTAAAAACCGGGCGACGCGTGAGAATCGCGGCTACGATTGTTTACATTTATATGTCGCTTTATGCTTCGTATCTTTTGCTTGCTAAAGAGTTTTCCCCGTTTACAATAATAATAATAATAATAAAATGGTTACCAGCATCAATTGAACGAGCATCTCGAGCATATCCGGCCCAAGATCCATGCTCGGCGCGTTGGTAAAGTTTTCGTGTATGTAACGAAAGGTACCAGCGGCTCTGAGAAATGCGTCGATCGCCTGGTCCAAGCCCCGCGCGGACAGGCGATCCTGCTTCGCTGCCAATTGAGTGTAGAGGGCGCCCGCGTTGAACAGCACGGAGGCTTTTTCGAACGCGACGGTTCGCTGGCAACTCGGTACGCCGGTCAGCGAGTCGAACCATTCGAAATAAATGCCGAGACTCCGATCGGGAGGGAAGAACCGACGCTCCACGAAATATAGTTGATTGTAGTAGCGCAACAGCAACGCGATGCCAGCCGCATCTCTGGTCGGGGTTCGCGTCGCCTGGAAACGTATCCAACCGACGTTACGCGCTCCTCCTTCCATACATATAATATACAATTTACGTAGTCTTCTTCGTTTCTCTGCTCACCTGCCTGGTTTCCATGAGATCCGCGATGGCTTCCTCATAATTACTTCCGTCCTCGCTGTAGTGTTCGAGAATAAAATCCTACGCGAGGCAAACAGGAAGAAGAGGGTAACAATTTGTGTGATTTATCGAGCTGGTAGCGAAGTGTCGCGCGTGTTCGCGTCGCGACCAGGGGCGTCCTTTCTTCAAGGCGGGGGGAGGGCAACTTTGGAATGATGGTAAAGAAAAATATACCCCTCTTGATTTCCTTAACCCATTTTATAGTGCCAATTTAATTAAAAATTTTAAACTGCACATTTAAAATATTCCCTTTTTAACCAACTTCAAAAAGGAGGTTATAGATTCGACCAATTTGTATTTCTTTTTTATGTTTGTCCCCGCATATCTCCTCAGCATATTGTGTCAATATATATAAAAATAAAAATTTTTAAAGAAAATTAAAACCGACTTCAAAACAATAAAATTGCGATAAAAAGTAAAAAATAATTTTTCCTTTATTTAATCTACGACTCTCGTCTTTTTTAAGTCGGTGCCTCATCATTCGCACTGTGTAAATCTGGCGCCGACTTAAAATTTATGAGGGTCGTAGATTAAATAAGGAAAATCTTTTTTTCTTTTTAGTGCAATTTTATTTTTTTAAAGTCGATTTTTATTTTTTTTTATTTTTTAGTATGAACTTAATATAGATCAGTTTTGAAAAATAAGCGATTTTTTTTCAAAAGCCCGGGGGCTACTGCCCGTTTTGACCCCCCTGCCCATGGTCGCGTCGTTAAGTCGATATACTCGAAGCTACTTAGCAACCGCGAGATTAACTCCCTTAAGGAGCCAATTCATTCGCCATTCACGAACGTGCATTTATACATTTCATTATAATGTCGAGAATCACGCTCGATCTAATACGAAAGCGTTCGGAGCACAACGAGGGCGAGATAGGTACGCTCGAGGAGATCGCTCTGCACCAGGAGAATATCAAGAAGATTGAACTGATCGATGGAACGTGCAAGCACTTGAAGATTCTGTTGCTGCAGCACAACCTCATATCGAAGATCGAGAATCTGAGCAAACTGAAGAGCCTGGAGTACTTAAACCTGGCGCTAAACAACATAGAAGTGATCGAAAATTTGGAGGGTCTGGAGAGTTTGAAGAAGTTAGATCTGACGGTAAACTTCATCGGCGATCTACGGGGAATCGGGAGGTTAAGGTAAATGTCGGAAACATTCTTCGCTTCCTAAGCCGAGTAAATAAACAGGGACCATTGAACAGGCAGGACTATTCGCGGCGGATATAATCCAGTTCCGATACGTTCTGCTGTTCTAGAATAGACGCAACACGAATTTGGAACAGCTTTTCTTGATAGGAAACCCGTGCGTGGATTATCCCGGATACAGGGAATACACTATCGCGACGTTAACGCAGTTGAAGGAACTGGACGGGGTCCCGATCGAACGATCCGAGCGGATAAAGGCGTTGCAAGCTAGATGTCGGATCGAGGGAGATATTGTCAGGGGTTGGGCACAGTACAAGAGAACGAGGGAGGCGGAGATACTTGGCTATCGCGAGAGAACAGCCTCGGAGGCGACGCAAGTAAGTGCGCAAGTTTAGTTGCGGGTTGCTCGCCGAGATCGGGGTTCTCGTAACGCGTGTCCGTAGGAGGACGCGCTTGCAAACGACGAAGAGGACGAGGCCTTTTGGAATCGGGTTAGCCGACACACGCCGGAGGAACGAGTCGACATTGCTAAACGGTTTTTGCGAAAGGAGGAGCTCAGAAACGGAAGGAGCGATGAAGGAAAGGAACCGCCGATCAATCGCGAGCCAAAGCTGTTCAGCCTGGAGGGCAGGCCGTACAACGTGAATCAGGCGAAAGTGCCGTTCAGGCTGAACCAGGACGAACACCAGGACAGGGTCGTCTTGGAAGTTACCGTGTACAAGTATGTAAGCTTGCGTACAGCGTTAGCCGTGGTATCGATTCACAAACGGTTCGCGATCGTGATTTTCAGGTACCTGGACACCCAGTACCTGGACGTGGACGTGCAGCCCGAATATGTACGGATCACGATAAAGGGAAAAGTGTTGCAGCTGGTCCTTCCCTGCGAGGTATCGATAGAAGACAGCGTGGCCAAAAGAAACACGACGAACGGTATGTTGGTGGTAACGATGCCGCGTCTAAATCCGCTACCAGCCATTGGGAAGAAAGTCCCAAGTTCAAAAGCGATGGACAACAAAAGGGAACGCGATTCTACAGCGGAGCGACGATTGTCAGCTAATATACGCCGTCAATACCTAGAGATTGGACCAGCCACTGAAGATTTAGATTTTTCGAGGATCGTCGATCGAAGCAAACCGCCCCCGGTCAGGTTACAGGAATGCACGGTGTGCGACGACAAGGGATGGAGCGATTCGGAGGTGCCCCCTTTGGAATAACGAATGGATACCGCCAGGGTAGCTTTCGATACAGTTCTTCGACGTGACAGGCTCGCTCACCTTAAAGGGATCTCGAAAGTCGATATCTTTGGTTTCCTTCAGTCCCAGAGGTATCATGGGCATCACTGGTTCCTCGCTGAAAATACAAAGGATCTTTAGCTTTCTACCGATTACAGAGATTTAATTTAACCCTTAACTGGTATCCTGGGGTCGGTCGTGACTTAAGTTGGTAAACTGAATTTATAATTAATTTTATAATAATAGTTTAACGTTCTACGTTTCTATTATTTTACACATTACCTAAGAACAAAATATTCATAGACGTTGATCCAGTGTCGATTTTACAAATCTCCGTGTCGTTTTTTTATTTGGGGTCTGCCACGACCCCAGTATACCAGTTACGTTTGAAAAAATCAGTATACCAGTTATTTGTCTTCTTCACTGACCTGTCTACATTCTGGTAGAGCTCGACCGAGCTGTTAAGCTCGGCGAGCTGTTCCTTCAGCAGCTGCAAATTCGAATTGACGAAGCTAAGTTCCAGAGCAACGGTTTCCCGCAGTTTCCTGTTCGTGGTCGCCCTGAAATATAAATCACCGTGAACAACGTGATGGAAACCAACCGCGTGTACCCAGTCGGGACCGATCCCGCATTAAATCCTTACTTGAACAGATTTTCCGCGCCGGCTCGCAATCGCAGCTCCTTGTTTATCTCCTGGTTGAGTTTGCTTCGTTTATTCTGCAACTTGCCGCGACAGGTTGCCACTCTGGGATCGGAGCCCTGCGCAAGGTTAACGAAACATTGGTCGCTTCACCAACTGGCGGGAATAATTAACGCGTAGCGTAGATTGAGTTAACGGTAATCGCTAAAGTCTAAATGAAAGCCGTCGGGCAAACTAGGCGACCTAGGCGAGGGCGTCTAGGTCGAGTATCGGAGGGGGAGGAATTTCGGATGGACGGCGAATCGGTGGAGCAGAAACAATATTGTTGATTCACGAATTTTTTTCTCACCCCGAGACACTTTCTTGCCGACGATGGTTCTCGGATAATTTCTACGTCCTCCGTGCGAGAAGGGGAAGCTTTTCCTACGCGCGAATAAAGCGGTGGTGGCGCAGGCCGCGGTGCATTCTCGCAGCCAGTCCTCTTCTCCCGCTCGTTCCACGGGCTCGGCGGTGATGCGCGATTCTTCGAGAGAGGCGTATAGTAAGCCCACTTCAACATAGTACTTGTACTTGCTCTCGCAGCCGCATCGTTCGGCTTCGCTTCGATTACGCTCTATCCCGTGTCCGCTCGGAGCTGCGGATCGGAGAGCCGCTCTTCATCTGCCGGTAAATCGCGCGGAGAGCGAACGATGCCACGGCCACCCTCTCCTCCTAATCAGACCCGTTGCCGCGTTACTATTATCGCGCGAACCTTCTGTGTCACCGTAGCCCGCGTTCCAGTCTGATTCGATCGCGGATCTTCGACAGGGGGGAGAAATATGCCCGCGATAAACGAGAGTACCGTATACCATCGGGACGCGGCAGCTCCGCTCGGATCGGATTCGACCCCAAACAGAATCGACGACGCGTGGTCCCCGTTGCTCGCGACTAGAGTTCCCGAACCGGCGCCAGCCTGCTTGCTCGCGGAAGGGTTTCGATTGCTCGCGAACCCCGATGGTTCGCTGAGCTCGCCTCGGTGCGCTTCACGTGACTTTAAGCTTTGTCGGTCCGCTGCACTACGCCGCGCCGGCAGTATTACGCGCTTCGATAGCCCGGACTACCTAACTGTAACGTTTGCTCGCGGAAGCTGCTGCGGACATAGGAAGCATTCTCGTACGCGATCGGCAGCGCTCCCCTCTACTCTCTTCTTCGCAATGTCTCTCTCTTTCTCTCTCCCCCTCGGCGCTATTATCTTCAGGCTCAGCTACCGCTTTTGAATGCCATCGATACGTGAAACGCGTTATCGCGTACCACATTGGGATTACCGTTGGGCCGCCAATTCGCTAGCCGCTAAAAACAGCTCTTGTCTCTTTCTCGCGTTACGTGCGTGGTGCTTCGAGACCCCGCGTGTCTTGGACCAATTCCACGGAAGCAGTGGACTCTCGGTGAAAGGAGAGAAACTCCGGGGAATCACGGGTGGGGACTTGCGGAGAAGGATATACCGTCCGCTCTGTCATCTTGGGCACGGCATCTACGCATCGCGGTAATTTTAAGGTCGCCGCGGCTTCGTTGTTGATTACCGATACCGCGGACTACTTAATTCTCACCGATCCGGCGAAATTCTTCTTCGGGGGGGGGGAGGGGCTTCGCGTCCATCGCGGTAGGACGGGAAACCGGGACGGAAGCGGAACAGAGGCGCGCTTCTCCGGGAGCAGCGGGAAACGCGGTCGAAGACCTCCGCGCGACACGCGATCCATCTGGGCGCGGAAGATCGAAGAGTAAGATGTTGGCTGAGATGCGGGCCAATAACGGGACTAATTTCGAACGACGAGGGAACGTGGCGCGGCTCGTTTTGTGTACATCCCGGCGAGCAGGAGAGCCCGCGAGACGTCAACAACCAAGGCGAGTCTCTGCTGCGGGCAACGAAATGCTGTTTGCGTTATAGTCGTTACGCATTGCATCGCGTGGAGAGTTCAGCGGACCAGGCACGGTCTACCGGATCCGAGGCACGCCGCTCACGCGCGCATTGCAACAGGAAATGCAGGCTTCGTCCGCCCGTCGCCCGCCTCCTGCGATATTCCAACCGTCTCGTGAACGTCGAAACGCTCCTTTCGATATATATATATATATATATCGCGTGATGAACGAGCACCGTTACCGAACAACACCCTGAATATTTACGGATTATGTATGGTTCCGGGAGCAGCGGATCGCAGCAGCCATGCTAGGTACATGTATGTACGTAAATACACCGTCGACGGAGGAAACAGGGGACGCGTTGTCGCGACGCTTGCACGGGAACGGTGTGGAAGGTTTGCCGCACAGAGAAGAGGGGGTGGAAGCCGGGGAGCAAGTCCGATTTACCTGTAACTTCAAGTCCGGTAGGATCAACATGCTTCTGGACTGTATCGATAATGCGCTCTACATCCGCAGAAACGTTTACTCTTCCGATTCGCGATCGTCCCTCGATCGGCGTTCCCTTGTGACGTCCAGAACTCCGTTGGATAACAACTCCAAGGTCCTCGGGGTGGCGCCGACGAAATGACCGGCTACCAGGGAGGGCATTCGTCGGGAGCACGACGATGTTATCGATCCATCCGATCGGTCACATAGTTGGTCGCGCGATCCAAGGCACCGGCTCTGATCGATCGGCAGGCAACACCGACGCGGGGACCAGTCGCGTTCCCTCGCATTCCACTCGCGGCGCGGACGCTGGTACGTTGGTGCGGAAACGCGTAGCTCGGAGGAGACGAAAGTACATATGACGCGCTCGATGTTTCCGCGGAGCGTTTCTTTTCTACGGGAAAGCGGAATTCCCAGAGCCGCGGCCGGGGAGAACGGTGCCGCGTTCGCGAAAAAGGGAAGGGTGGTGAAGGAGAGGTAGGGGGGGGGGAGGGGACTTGCAGGAACGAATCAGAATGGGAGGGGGAGAGATGAGGAAAAGATCGCCCGAGAAGATTTACGGATCACCGTTGACTCGCGTCGATCGGCGCGCAACGCGCAATGCGCAATGGGCAACACAACCCACCGGTTGCTCACCTTCCACGCGCTATTCTTTCTAGCCGCTAACCGACGCGACCGATCGGGGCCGTAATGCCCTTCCTTCCATCTCCTCCCATCCTCCTCCCCGCGCCACTAGGCCCCGGGGGCCCCATGCGACGCGCGCAGGCCGCGGAATACTGTTCCTGCCTTCGTGCTGACGGTTGCTTCCCATTCGGCAAGTTTCGCTTCAACTCGTCGCAGCTCGCTCGACATCGCTCTCGGTCGGATCGCTTCGGATCGTCCCATGCTCTAGCGCCAGCTTCGCTCACAAGTCGCAATCCAGTGATTTCAGAATTGTCAGAATCAATCCGATTCCATTCCTAGGTATACCGATTCAACGCAACTACGATACCCCTCGCCATTCGAGCGTAGCAAGCCAAGCTTCTGTTGCGCGATTTTATTTATCTTTCCGATTCACCATTTCGCGAATCGAGCGTCATCTGTGCGCGTTGTACGTAGAAACAGGATTAGAGGCATGTTTTGCCGTTCACCTTTTCATCCGATCGATTCGGAACATGGAAACCTTACCGATGCGAAGGCGACGCTGAGAGTAAAACCATCCAGGCGATCGTGGCGAGCGATAAACTTTTACGTAATTAATTGCGCAACGACCTATCGATTCCTACGTTTTCTGCTGGTATCGGTCGTTGTAAAGCTGGTCACCTAACTTCTACGTCCAACAAGTTCTTTGCCGGAAACGCAAGAGCTTACTCGCCTTTAGGTTTAAACGCGGTGTCTTATTGTTGGAACTTGGGGCGCACAACGTGATACTCTTCCGTAAGACGACATGCGTCGGATCGGGACGTCAACATTCTCCGCCGATCAGCGGAGAAAGTCGAAAATCGATCTTCCGCGTTTCACCTTCCATTTTCCAACGATCGATGGCGGAATTCGCAAAGTCGAAAACCAACGCGGCCATTAGCGTGACTTTGATTCGCCGCGTGAAATATTGTAAAACGAAAGAATTTAGAAGATTCGAATCCCGCGTTACCGAAATCCCATGTCTCTGTATAGGTAGCTTAGCACTCGTGCTTTTCGAATTAACCGTATCGCGCGCCAGGGGCGTCCGGAGACTTCTTTCCGGGGGAGCGGCGGGGGCAATTTTGAGATGATGGTAAAAAAAATATACCCCTCTTGCTTTTTTTAACCCATTTTGTAGTGCTAATTTAATTAAAATTTTAAAACCGGAATTTAAAAACGTTCCCTTTTTAACCGACTTCAAAAAGGAGAAGGTTATATATAGATTCGACCCGTTTGTATTTTTTTTATGTTAGTCCCCGCATAAGTCCTCAAAAAGGGAACCCTTCCCTTATTTAATCTACGACTCTCATATTTTTTAAGTCGGTGCCTCATCATTTGCACTGTGCAAATCTGGCGCCGACTTAAATTAAAGTCGTAAATTAAATAAGAAAAAAAAAAATTTTTTACTTACTGCAATTTTATTTTTTGAAAATCGGTATAAACTAAATAAAGATCAGTTTTGACAAATAAGCGGTTTTTTTCACAATTAACGTTCTCCCTTTCTATGAAGTCTGTGTTGCGTCCAGATGAGCCGCATTAGAGGGAGCAACGTTTGGTCGTACACATAATTTCCTATCGAAGATTGATTAGCCTGGCGTATCGGTTGATCGTGAAGGAAGTGGAATATGTGCACCGCGATAATGACGGGTCGGTGGAAAGTGAGATACGCGAGAGATACAATGGGTACAGGACTGGAAGCTAGGGAGCAGAGTGGATTGGTGGATGAACGACGGTATACTTACCCGAAGAAAACGCGGCTTGAGGGTATCCTCTTCGACTATGTCTCCCGATACGATGGGCACGTTCATTGTATCCTTTTCATTATATCGGTCGCGCGCGACACGCTTCCTCGGTGAAACGTGACACGATTCGACGACCAGCGCGTCAGGGATCGCTAGTAAGTGGCGAGTGGTGCACGGCAACGGATTCGCGAAACGTCTATGAACAAAGGGTGGGCCCGCACGGTCGAGCGGTGATATGAATTGACATAGGCGATTGTCGAGAGGGGCGGGTGGCCAGATTCCAGCGTCGATCCGTCGTCCAGTCGTGGCACGACGTTGCTCCGTTGACAACTCGATGTCGCAGGCAATCCGCGTACACCTTTTTCTTCCCGGTAATGAGGCAGAACAAGGTCGTGGCACGAGCCATCGGTTCAAGATGTTTCAGCGCTCGAAATCTCGCCGCCTGCGCGTTCACTCGCGTTCGCCCGTCTATCAACCGTTTCGCGCAGCTCCGCCGAAAATTATCGCGCGGTCGGTTGTCGACGCCTCGGTAACGATCACCGTACGGTCCTCGAACGGCATGGATCGCATCTGTAACCTGGGTCGGAATGTCAGAAATGGGTGCGGGCACGGGATCAGTGGGAACACTGGAAACACCGAGAGCACGTCGTTCGCGCGTGCATTTACTCCGTTCCGCCGTATAGCGTACACTCGTCACCCAATGCACGCGGCCAGAAAACTACGAATACGCGGCCCCGCCTGCAGACGTATCAACCGTTCTCTCGCAGGTGTTCTTTAGTACAGGATCGTTCGCTCGCTTGCTCGCTCGCCTGCTAGCGCGCGTGCGTACATGAACGCGCGTCAGAGCGTGCGCCCGCGCGCCCGTCCGAGGACTACGCTCTAAAGGTGCGATTCCATGCTGACGTTTCACCAAAGAGTAGGTATAATAAGATCCTTGCTTGACCTTGGCATTTAAATTGGTTGTCTATTTCGAGCGGGATATTCAAATTGACTAAATGTACCTTACCACAATTGGCTGATCATTGCCGAAGTTGACCGATCGTTGCCGAAGCTTAGCGATCATTGCCGAATGGGCATTTAAATTGGTCGTCTAGTGATTTCCCTAGGTTATTTCTGTCCTTGTCGAGTGACGCCTCTTATTATACCTCCTCTTTGGCTTGACGCTAGTTTTCGGCGTGAAAAACAGGCACGTGACTTTCAGCGTCAAAACCAATCGCGTGACCGACGCTCGACCAACGAAAGAGCGAGTTTAGCTTTTCCGCTTGACGCTGAAAGTCACGTGAGCCGATCACGTGACTGGATTTCACGCTGAAAACGAGCGTCAAGCGTCACCATGAAATTGCACCTTAAGTGTTTATGCACCAACATGAACGGTAGCTGTTGCGTGGCTTCTCGGCCTTCGCCTATCATTCAAACAACGGGCCAGACGGAATACCATCCTCGACACCTGTAGAATTCAGGATCGATAGCCTGAAAGAACAGACGAGGTATAGAATTTTCTGTCAACCAATTTTGGAACTCCTCAGTACATTACCATTTCCGTGTCAGGTTCAACGTTATCGGCTCACAATGAACGAGGATTGAACATTATCTGCGGTAGGAATTAACATCGTCACCACAGACGAGGCATAGGATAGACTGTTCGCGGAAAAATCAGGTTTTGCCACACTCTGTATATAAACAAAGAGGAGATAATATAAGATGCGTCACTCTGGGCGGAAACTTTGATGTCCTTACTTGACCTTGGCATTTAAATTGGTTGTCTATTCGAGCGGGATATTCAAATCGACTAAACGTACCTTACCGCAGTTGGCTGATTATTGCCGAAGCTTACCGATCATTGCCGAATGGGCATTTAAATTGGAGTGCGTTTCTGTCCTTGTCGAGTGACGCCTCTTATTGTATCTCTTCTTTGATTTAAAGGCGGTGACTGAGGGAACTAATTTAACATAATCACCGGAGTCGGTAAAGTTAGTAAAGGGAAGAGGAATGGCGATGAGCATTTATTAGAGAAGACAAATCGAGCTTATAGGATGAAAATACTGGAAATTTCACTAAATTTAATGTTAATAAAATTAAACTGCTAATGACATTGAGACGGTTGCATGCGACCATGGGCGTCCTTTTTGCGGGAAAAAAGGGGCAGTTGCCCCCCTCCCCTCCTGACCAAAACTGATCTTTATTAAGTTTATACTAAAAAAGAGGGAATATTTTTAAATTTCGTTATTCAATTTTTAGTTAAATTGGCGCCATAAAATGGGTTAAAAAATGCAAGAGGGGTATATTTTTCTTTACCATCGTCCCAAAGTTGCCCCCCTCCCCTGGAAAAAAGTCTCCGGACGCCCCTGCATACGACACAAAAGTGTCATGCGGTCCCTATCCTATACCTTGTCTGTGCCACGACGATCTCGTCGGCACGTTCGATTAGTTAAACGGCGTACATGCATACTTTTGCCGAGGGTATTCCATGCGTTGCGTGAAATGAAATACGACACGATCGATTGTACTGATCGCAATGTATTGATGCTATCTAAATTCACATATTCACAATATAGGTACAATTTTCTTTAAAATCCAGCATTATTGCATACAATATATAAACAATCGTCGACGTTGAGATTCGAAAAATAAATTGACTTCTCCTAAAATTAGCTGTATGTATATGTGTTCGATATTGAGTTGCTGCTATTTTTTACAATTCCTACGATTCGACCCAATCGTTTTGCCTTTCAAATACGTTCTTTCTCGATTTGGCACGGCTCACCAAGCTTACGGAGGTATCGGCGCGCCGAGCGCTCTGACCGTGTGCTCGAGATCAGTCTGTGGACGAACGTTGGACGAAAGGAAGCCGTACGGGCCCGTATAGAATGCGACTTTACGCGGTAGAGACGGTACGCAGCTCACGGCTTACCCTATTCGACTACCTACAAGTGTGTGTTTGAGCGCGCGCGCGTATATTAATTATACGTATAGATAATTATATATGTTTTATATATATATATATATATATATATATATGTATGTACATTATTTCCCAATCGCAGAAAATGTTTCGTGTCATGTATGGGCGATATCAAAGTTAAACGAGTGAAAAATAGAAAATACATCACTTGGGAGAAAATGTACAGGATTTATCAGACTCGCTGATTTGCCTTCCGTTCCCTTTACTTTCACAGCACGTGGACTGATCGTTGCAAAAGAATATTCACCGTCGCGCCATACATACGCGTACTACTCGACCGTGTCGAACGATTCAGCCAATGGAAGGAAGACTATGCCGGTGTAATTGTAACTCGAAGGTACGCAGCAACTCGGAAATATCGACGGGTGTCGGTGTGGGATAAATCTCACATTCACTCGTCGTTCTCTGAGCCCCTCGAGATTTCTTATTTTTACCGGCTCATCATTTTCTATGCGCGTCGAACGACAAAAAACGGAAGTTCGATCCATCACAGTTTCGAGTTTAGGACGGAAACAGGTTATTCCATGGATTATGCCGAGCTTAAAAGTTCTCTGCAACAATGATCATTACACAGGTATTATCTTAGAAACAGCCGTTTACCCTCCTATACCGTTTCGCGGTTCCATGGGTCTACATTGCCAGGTCTACAAAGTATATAAACGTGCGCGCACCGTCGCGAAAACTCTGCATTTCCCACTAAACGGATATTTCGTTGATGCGATTAGGTGAACATACTTACGTGGAAAGTTCCCTTCCCAGCAAACCAGTTCCAACTAATCCTGTTCGCGATCGACTTCTATTAAGTTGCGCTCTTCTCTCTGCTGGAAAAGTAAAGAGAAACATTTTACGTCGTTTATATCCGCACCCTTAACGTTTGTACGTTAGTTTAGGTTTTTGCTGTTTTACATTACACGCGAAGACCTGTGCATAATCGACGAGAAGCTTCCGTCGGCGAAAATGGTTTACGTACTGATCAACGATGCAAAAAGTAAACTTTATTAAAATGTAAAATTGCGTTATTTACAACGAATACGGTAACAAGTGATCGATACAAATTTACGTGGATTCGACGCATTCGTCATTCGCCGTCGCTCGAAAAGAATGGGACCGCATAACGTGTACACAAGAAATAAATAGTTGTAAAAACACAGCCTTCAATTTCCTTGGTGAAAGTATAACGCTAAAAAAAGGTGTTTAGAGAATTAACCGGTATGCGTCGGTCGGTCCTGTCAGACGATCGTTCGAGAATGAAAAGAAATGTCGCGCGTCAATGATAGGACAACAATTATCTATCGGTGTGCTTTACAATTTGAATAATCAGAGCGTCACGATTCGTCGAATTAAAATGTTGTGAAAAGGTTAAAAAAAAAGTAGGGCTAACGCATGAGATTAAAATCGTGTCGGTAGTATAGAGTATTTTCAGTATCAACAGTCTTTCTTAAGTACTAGAATAATAATCGCGTTCTACTGGCCGCGTGGGAGGAATCGACTACCAAAATTTCCAAAGCTTTCTCCGATGTTTTCTAATCGGGAGCGTCGGCCCCGCACTCTCGATGCTTTTAGCACTCGCGTTAACGAACGTTGCACAGGTGGTTCTCGTGTTATCCGTAGATCCGCCTTCCTTGAATAGATTCGGGTGATTAGCCAAAGTGGCGATTCTCGAAAGCCGGAGTCGCGACAGAGTAGTATCGATATTCCCGGCGTCGGCGAGATCGATCGAATGCTCAAGTAAATCCCCGGTGGCGGATGCGACCGGCCTGTGAAACCGCGGACTGGAATATCTACTGTTCGACCTGCGTACCGACACGTCGTTCTGATTCTCGTCCTTCCAACGAGCGATATCGTCGAAATTTCTCGTCCGGATCAACTTTAACGGCGAGGAGATGGTTTTGCCGACTCTGGTCGCAAAGCTGTCCACGGACTTTGATATTCTATTGCGCGTATTCCGGGATGCGCGTGAATTCGAGGAGTCGTCGTCCGATCGACCGGGCAACGAAACGCTGTCGCTCGGCGGGCTACCTAAATAATCGAAGGTGATATTCTCTTGTGACCTTCCGCGGCGATGATTATTTGATCTCGAATGTCTCAGCCTACGGGTTCGAACTGTACGGCGCACGATGCTGTTTCGTTTTCGTCTCTTGCTCACTATGACACGCTGTCGTTTCACCGGTGTGAGTTTCATAGCTTCGCCTATCAAGACTGTTTTATAGAGTGACGGTGATCTCAGGTTTATTCGCACACTGTCGCTCGACGGGCTATGCTGCGAAGCCAAATAATGTTCGCCGGACACATAATTTTTTAGCTCGTCCATCACGGATCCGTACAAGGCGATGTTCCCATTGTCGCAAAACTGCGTACGAGTCACCGGCCGAAGATATCGAATGGAATCGTCACCGTCACAGTCACCGTCATCGTCACCTACTCCCTCGACTTGCTCGAAACTTGGACGCATTCTTACAGACACCCCCCTCTTGGGAGTATCTTCGATCACCGGATGACGGTCGAAACGAATTTTTTTGCCCGCGATCTCGCTGTATCTCATTCTCTTAAACGAGCTGATTCGAGACGTACATTTCTCTGGCTTGGGTGTTTTCGAGGCGTTATCGAGCAACAGCCGCTTATAGAGATCTTGATTCTCTTCCGGTGTCGTGTACCAACTGGCAGAACCGTTGGCTGTTCCAAGAATCGTTAACGGCGGGACGCGGGAAAAGACTCTATCCATATTCGTATTCGTATTCTGTTCCGGGACGCGTTCTCTCGCTTCTTTCAATTCGTACGGATTAGCGAGAATCAACTTTCGTTGACGAGCGTTCTCCCTCCTGGCAGCTTTCGTCGAAGCGTACGTAGTCCTATAAAACTTACCACCAGCGGCGCGTGCTTGACGTTTGCGTCGTTGATCCGGTCGACTGAACGCGGAACCAGTTTGAAGAGCCTCCATTAAGCTGTCCATAACGCCTTCCTGTGTCTCGTGCGCATTCATATCGACCAGCGCGCGTTTACGGGCTGCTCGTGCCGCTTTCTCGGCTTCCGCTTTTTCTCGCGCCTCCCTCGCTCGTCTCTGCTTCTCCTCCCCCTCCCGCAATTTTATTATTTCTCTCTGCGCTTGCTGAAAACGGGCAGTACACATGAAGTGATGGGAGACCCGCTCTCCTCCAAGGAAATCACCCGATCGTACTTACCACAAAGTCGTCTTTGAACGTTTTTATGTCGCCAAAGAACTCCTCTATGGTGTACTTTTGTTTGTCGAAGGAGAAGAATTCTGATATCTCGGTGTAGAGGCTGTCCATATTTTTGAACATATTCTGCAAAACTTCGTAAGATTCCCGGGCTTTCTTCGCAAACGGCTGTTACCCCACGGAGCGCGGGTTAAGGAAAACAATTATCTTCCGGAGCCCTGACGACTACGGTAATGTGGAATAAGAATAAGCGGCGCCTCGTTGGCGAGAATAAAAAGGATACTCCCATAACGTCGACAAACATATCCTCCTCGGATTGTGGGATTTTGGCAATCGACAGATCTTGCTCGAGATTGCGGATGTTGGAATCCATTTGTCGCAACGTTCTCTGAACATTCTCCAACGAGACTCGGCTCGCTCTGTCCACGTGTGCGAGTTCCTCCGGGAAATTGAGGCATTCTGGAAACTTTTGTTCTATCGTGTTTACCAAATAATGCATAAGGGTTTGCTTGTTGTCGATGTCCTTTGTGCTGGTCAGCTGTAAGTGAGAACGAAAGGCGGTTGAGCGCGGGTGGTTCAGCGCGTCGCGCGCTACGGACGAACCTTTGTGAGGAAGCTGATCTCGAACCCGAAGGCTTGCCCGTTCTTCGATCCAGAATTCATGTAATTGCCAAGCAACAAGATCAATTCGAGAATTCTGGCAAACTTTTTGCTGCCTTTCACCTCCTCGCAAGCCGCCGTGCCCGCTACTATATCCGGCTTTACGTCTTGTACCAACTCTTCGTACCGTAACATAAAGCTCAGCGACCTCAACCTTGGCAACAGTCTCTTGATCGTCGATATCTACGGAATCACCACAATGGCAACCCACAAAGGGGTAATTTTATGGAGTAAATTTAAAGGAGTGATTTAATTTTACAAAGTTCTCGGATACTTACGGTAACACAGAACTGCTCGGCTTCCGTCAGGTCCTCGTATTGGTCTTTATGCAGTTGCAACTTTGAAAGTTGATCGGGAGGCGGTAAATACTGGATCAATCCTTGGAGTATATTGTCCGATATAACCGGCCCCTCGCACTTGAGCAAACACGATTTCACCTCGCTGTACGACGTGTGCTTCAGAGTACCGCTAAGAAGTATCAGTATGTTCTGAGCGGCTTTGCTGTCGAGGACTTTTAGATCCTTCACTTTCTTCGCAGGAGCCGACCTACCCGAACAAAACAGCTGTTACGTGAAAGTATTGTTTGGTTACAGGATGCTTGCGCGCGATATTTACTTGTCTACGACGTCATCGACCTTCTTCCCGCTCGGTTTCGACGCAAACTTTTGGGCTAAACCGTCTAGGATTTCGGGGCTCGCCAGCCTGTCCTCTTGCACTTTTGTCCAAAACGACTTTTCGGTGAGCTTGTGCGGCAAGATCTACATTCACGCGCGAATACGTTAACTCGGATGGAATCATGAATGTTAACGGGGATGGAAGAGAAGTAGCGGTTGGGCCGTTTCGTGTACTCACAGCTTTCCAATTGGCTCTTTTCAATGGAGCCTCCACTTCCCACTTTTTCTTCGGCTTGAGACCCAAGGGTAGGGATTGCGGGGCGCATGCAGTGGCCAGTAAACTGAATCCTGGCATTAGCGGGGGAGGCACTGGTCCTAGTCCGGGCATCGGCGGCGGCGGGACCGGGCCACCCAGCATGCCAGGCATAGGCGGAGGAGGTGGTCCCATGGTGCCAGGCATCGGTGGTGGTCGAGGCCCACCTAGGCCGGGTAGTGGCGGCGGTGGCGGGGGCGCAGGACCAGCGTTTGGAAGCGGTGGAGGCGGAGGTGGCGGAGGCGCACCCGTGGCCGCGTGCGAAGCCTGTCCCATTCCAGGCAGACCCCCAGGAACTTTCTGCATAAAAGTATCACGTGAATCGTCCCAACTGGAGTAAGCTGAGTCAGCCGAGCAAGACGGAGATGAAAGGTTCACTTACCGCGTTATTACCACTCGATCTTGTCGTTACTCCTTGCTCCAGCTCTCTGATCTTATTCTCCGCGTGCTGAAGTTTCGCCTCAGCTTCCTGCTTACTGGCTATCGCCTCCTCCAACTTTTGCGACACCTCGATCAATCGCCTCTCTTCCTCAGCCCGCGACTTTTCTACCAACGTGTCGATCAGCGGCTGCACGTCGATTTGAAATCGTTTGGTAGCGCTAAAATCTGGGTCAGAGCCTGAACGATGCAATACTATTTGCGACACGCATTCTTCTATCAATTTGTAGTAAGCGGGCCTGTCGGCAAAAACAATGCAAGCGACCGGATAACCGAATTAGGGGAACGGAAAGGAATGAAAAGTAAAGTCGACGCGCGAATGTCTGGTCGTTACGCGTTCACCCTACCTCACCAAAGCGTCGTCCCTGACGAACAGCAGGTGCTGGAGTATCGATAAGAAATATGGCTCGGCGGACGTGTCCATCACCATGTTTTTGATCACCTCGAAGCAGTCGTTGACGTCGTCCAGCTCCAATCGGACGTGATCGAACCTTTGCACGAACTCCTCGTAGTCCTCCTCTTTGTGATCGTTGAAGATCTTTAGATGCCTGGACAGGTCCTCGGACTGGTCTTTCTCGAGCACCTCCAAAATATCAGCCAGGCCTACTCGCATAATTTCGTTTCGCAAATGCAATCTGAAATCCAACTCTTCGGCCGAGGAGATGATCGAATTGATCAATTGCAGGCACGCTACCTGTGCGAAGGTAAGGCATGTTGACGATTAGAAAAAGAAAGTGGTTATACCTACCCTTAAGGTAAGGCATGTTGACGGTTAGAAAAAAAAAGTAGTTATACCTACCCTTAGGTTCTCGTTCCTTTTATTCATCAGTCCCTGCACGATTGGCAAAAATCTTTCTCCACTCTTGAATCCACCGTTCATGGTGATCGCGTCTAAAACTTGTTTATGGCTGTCGCTGGAAATCAGGCATACCGCGCCGAGTAACTTGACAGTCTCGGACATGACGGACGGTTTGGCCGGCTCCAACGACCTGGCCACGATCGTCAGCGCCTCGTGATGAGCCAACATCTCCTTTATGCCGACGGTGTTGTTCATGATAGCCTTCAAGCATCGGATGCATTCGTATTGTATTCGCTCGTAGTGGTGCTCGCTGTTAAATGGCAGAGAAATGTCGTTTTAACGAGGAGAAGAATTACCGTGGCAAAATCGATTACGTCCAAGTTTCTTGGATACGCATCGCACAGGCAAACCAAATCCATCATGCAAAGAGAATCGACGTGGTGGCAACTACGCGTTTTGCTATTTCATTGCTAATTAACGAGGCCGTTAATTGAAACTTGTACTACCTGATCCTGAGGGGAAAGAGAATCGTGACTTTTGGCTGAACCTCGCCACTACGAAGGTAGGGGTACATACGTTACGTTACGTTGCGCTCGCGATAGGTACATACAGAGGCGGGTTAAGGTCGGTTGGGGCCCCAGGCGCAAAAGAAAATATTGGGCCCCTTACAAAAAAGGGAAAGACAGGAAGAATAAAATCACGTTCACCCTATTTTTAAACGCATAAACAGATTATGTACTCATGAAATCAAATTTGGTGCCATTAAAAAAAAGTGGAAAGTTATTGCAAAGTCGGGGCCCCAGGCGCGCGCCTAGTGCGCCTACTGGTAAATCCGCCTCTGGGTACATACGTACGCGAGAGCACGCAACGCACACACACAAACACACCATCTGCCTCGTAAACGTTATAAGGAAAGCTAAGAGCAAAATAAAGGATTCGCTGCAGATAATTCTATCGCTAACAAAACTAAAGCAAATAGTATTTTTACAGGAGTTACCTATCGTAATATATGAAGGCACTGGAATAGAACAAGACGACGATTAGACATTCTTAATCGGACGATATCGAATATTGATAGTTGATGGCAGTTAATGACAGTGGCAATTCACTGCACCGAGAATACACTTACTTCCGATAGCACTCGTTGAGCGTGGCTAAAACCTGTTTCAGTCCCTTGGTCCCAAATTCCTGGACCCAGCTGAGTGGATTGTTGGTCAGCGCGATTCTTAACGACTCGATGCAATTGTAGATCTTGTTTACGCTCAAATCGGGCTGGGCCAAATATTGTATGTAATCGGCTGGCTTGTCGAATTTCGACCGATTCTCCTGTATGCTACCTTTATAATGTAAAACCAGCATCTCTTTCTTCTTGGCTGCCGACTGTTGCCGCAGCGGCTCCTTCTTCTCCTCTGTTAGATTCATGTTGGCCTGAAGAGAAAAACATCGACGGGTATGTAACCGGCGTATCACCTTCGTTGAATCACTTCGGTCGAGAAAAATCTACTAACCAACATTTCTTCGAATTTATCGTTAACAGTTTCCTCGTCCATTCTCTCTATGATACAACGCTGTTGTTCGATCTCGTTGAAGTCATCGCCCGAATGTGGTCGGGGCATCGTGTGGCTTCCCGAACCACTTCTGACCCCAGCTCCACGCCCGGATTTTTTTGGCCGGCCAAACCATGTGTCCAGCTGAAACACAAGCGATGGTAAGAACGAGGCTTTAACATTCTCCGTCCAAGCCCCGTGGCCGACTGTAAGTATCGTACCCATTCCGTCATCATAACTGGAGCCGTTCAAAATAACGGACGGAGTAATAACGCTTTCCTTTCCTATCCTTTCCGGCTCGACCGCGCGATTCATCCAACTCCTCGCGAAGAGGATCCGCAGATCGCATTCGAAACGAAATCGCTCGCGGTCCGCTCAACAACAGGTACTAACGGTTCGCTTGACACCGATAGCGGTAACGGTAGCAATAGCGATAACAACCTTTTCAATAACAAGCCTTTTGTAAACACGCGAGTTTGCCCGATGGCCCTGATATCCAGTCGATTCGGTGATTCAAAGTCGGACAGATCGCGGGGTAACGGGCCGAGAGCCGATCGTTCTTCTATCGATTTTGTTCCTTCGCTCGCCGATTCGGTGTAGCGCGCTCGTGTATTTGAGACGAACGTCAAGTGCCAACCGTTTTCGCGATAACGTCCGAGTAACTTGAGGTGGAATAGATTAAGGTAACGGCATCACTGACGGCCGAGTCATCCAACGGACCGAAAGAAGGGAAGATCGGAATCACGTTGGCCCACGGAGTGGAGGAACGCGCTTGCGTATTCGCCACTGCCGTGACCGTTCCTGTTGCCGTTGCCGTCGTCTTTACCTTTACCATCGCTACCCACCTTCCGATCATCCGTTCGTTTATCGGTTCGCTGGCGTACATACCCGACATATATTTGTGCCTTTCGATGTTTCAGCAACGGAATGAAAAACTATCATGGACGGCTTTGCTCGGGCAAGTTTAACTCTTTGCAATAAATGTACATGTGTATATACGTATATATCTATGTGTACTATATCTCGCTCTCTCTCTCTCTCTCTCTCGCGCGCGCGCGCTTTCTCTTTTCCGTCGACGATTGCATGCTTGAAAACAGAACGAAAACTAGCCGCGCAAACGCAACTACATGTGTCATTGCTGACGACAAGGAAACCTCAAGGGACGTAAAATGTCACGAGTCGCATTCCACGTTTCATGCGTCGGAGTCCCTCGGATCGGGTATGTCATGTCCGCGAATAGCTCAAGGTTTCGGCAATTCGTATAAAAACGCTGTCTCGGGAAGATTAAAGTATTATCGGCGATGCCGTACTTTCGGATTCTCAGCCGGATTATCTATAATCCAACAGGCAAATATTGGCATCTTAATATTTAACAGCGTGACCGACGACGCGCCATTCCGAAAATTTGAAACAACCAAAGGAGCGACGGGTTTGAACTTCATTCAATGTCATTGCTGCGGCAAGAAAAATTGTTGCTCGCACGGGTGAGATCATCCGTGAGCGAACGTTCAATGATGTAACCGACCACAATAGGTACACGCGTGTTTTCGTTTCGTTTCATTTAATTTAGTACCGTGTCATGTTCTATCTTTTCCCTGCCGTACTTTTCCACTTGACCGATTAATTTCGTCCGGCTTCCCTCGTTTCCGGGTATTACTCTAATTAAATATGCATTTACGCGGCGGCTGGAAACCTAAACTGGATCAATTTTAAACCGACGAATTGCACGATTCAACCTCGCATTAGCGGCTAGTTGGAGGAGGTGGGAGTTTTAAACGATGGGGGGAAAAATGGAGGTTGGTCGCGTCGAGTTGCAGCGGCCGTGATAACTTGTTGCCTTGTCCTAGAAATTTCTTCGTCGCGCATCACAATTCCGCGAGCGTAGTCTTTCCACTCTTTCCCCGGAGTGGAACGGTTCACCTTGAGCGATTTTTCGTGACTCATACGGAGCAGTACCTTATCTCCCATTACCGTTTTTGGAAAGTTCTTTAACGAGTACCGCATCGTTTGACGCGTGCCTTGGGTAGTTTTTTTTCCTTATCGCGTTCACGCCGGGCAGAACCGATAACTGCAAGGCAGGAAGTGCAACGCGAGCCTACGTATGCCTACGTATGCCGCCGTATCGTGGTACTTGCAATACTGTCCACGTTTAACTTGCACACTCCAACGGCTCCAACATCAATTCCTTCGCGTTCCCTTTAATCGCGCCGGGCATCTTCGCCTCGATATTCCGCGACTTGCCCGATCGATTTAATAATTAATTTGCACGACCGCAGTTCCGCCGTGAAATCTATTAGCATGCATTTATGTCGTTACGACGTTCAATTGCCGCGCCAACATGTACCAAACTTTCTATCCTTTACACGCTGGTCGGCGAATTGTATACGAATCGATGCCGGTACTCGAACGACCAGAAACCGAATAGCCAAATGAAAAAGAGAAACTGTTTGGTACTTACAAAACCAGCAGACGATTTGTCTTTTCTATTGGCCATAGTTTTATCTTCTACAACCGTTACCTCCCACCGCGCATCTTCTTTTCCTGTAACAAAAAGGAAAGCGACAATGTATAGACTCTCAGGTTACCGCGTAGAAATACGCGTACAAGAATATATTTATTTTTGGGAAAGCGGCGTTTCGAATGGCAAAAGTTACTCCACCGACCACGTAGATCTAAGCTTAAGAGAAACTCGACGAGCACGTTTCAATTAGAATTAAAAGGAACGTTATCTACGAGGTAACGATAAACGTTTGTGATTCTTAGATATGTGGAATACCATAAGAGAAGTCCGGAAAGAACTGCTTTGGGAAGAATAGCCGATAGCTCTAAGACGATGATAAGAGTAGATTATCGCTGTAACAGAAAGAAAGAAATTTTAGTAAAACGTGTCGGAGCAATCAACACGCAAGATTTGACAAAGAGAAACTAAATATCGCGCGTCGAGAACGAAAGATGGGGGAGAAGCGCAGAGTGGAACTTTAAACGCGACGTGTTCAGATCAGAATTTGAATAAGCTGTTTTGAACGCGTGATTATATTACTTACCTTAATTCAAGTTTCGTTGGCAGTACACGGTTTAGTAATCACAGATTTTTCGATGGTGTTTTCGCTGCTCCGCAAATTACGTTAAATCGCTCGGAGATGTACATACATTAACAGACTGCCATAGGCCAAACAAAGCCTACTCGCAATTTCTCAGGCAAAGTAGAATGACCTTTCCAAAGAAAAATATTCATTTCGTCCGTTATGACGATGAAACACCTGCCAATACAAAGCAACCTCCTTCACAGGCAAGAATCGCTAAATTATGCGCAGCGGAATATTTGCTGTTTGACGGCGACCAGCCAACTCGTTAAAGGGACGCCGATATCGAGTAATAGTGAACTGAATTAGAAAAAGGTCGCATCGGTTAATATTCGTTGAAAAAATAGCCGTATTAGAAGAAGAAACACCAACACGCGAAACGCTGCACGAGAGCCAAGCGCAACAGCGCCAACGAGCAACGAACTGCGAATGTCATTCCCTCGACGCCAGTTTCTGCGTCGGTGTTGCAGGTATCCTTTGTCACTTTTTAGCAATGCTACGACGATAATGCTGTATATATCTACGGTTATTAATCCTGCGGTTAATCGTTAAAATACGATCTACATATTTGTAAAAGTAGACGCGAAAACACGCCTCTGTGCCAGGCTACGAGATAGACTCTATTTGATTTGTATTTGTTGCCTGGAATGGTCATGTTTTCACATCCACTTTAATTCGCACTATTCACCGCTACGTGGTGAATAAGAATTTAAATTAAAATTAGACCGAGTCGATAACGTTGGGTGTGACACGAAAATGGGCTCACAATCAGAGCATCGACGAAATATCTTTGCGAGGCCTCCCCGGACACAAAATTATCCGGCTACCTATACTTGGTCCGTGGTGGTAGGTCTATCCTATATTTCGTCGATGATAACACTATACATAAAGTAAAGGAAAGGTACCGAAAGGAAGACGACAGTGGCTGCCAAGTAATTTGTGCCCTGAAATAATGCAGATAAATCTGCAGACATGACTTGATTCGACGTGATACGCAACTTGTGTTGATTTGTGCGGACGTAAACAGTGTACCTAACCTAAAGGTGTGTTTCGCAGTCAGTAAACATACAAAGTAAAAGCAGAAACGTCTCGGTGTAAATAGAATTCCGTAAAAATTTATTCTTTCCCATGCAAAGATGCCGACTGTTATAGCATTAGATGTTTCTCTCTCGATGAGACGGCCGATATTAAGAAACGGATCTGGTGAAAATAATCAGACGGAACAATTAACCAGGCATCATCTAGCTGTTCACGGTATAAATGCATTGTTACATTATCTGCAAGTGAATTCAAAGTTAGAATTTGTGTCTCTAGTAAGTGTACTTGTTTCGTTACGAAATATCAAGTTGTTACTATTTAAATGTAATCGCACGCTTGCCTTCTTTATTCAGGTTGTCTTTTCTTCCCTGTACGAAGTTATTTGCCCGTTTACTCGTGATTACGACAGTATACGTTCGAAGTTACAAAACATAGAGGAGTGCGACAAGACTTGTATCGAAACTGCTCTCCATGGTGTTAATAACGTTATTATGGCAGAGTGGGGTAACACCACTGCCTGTCAAGTGATATTAATTACAGATGGCAATCCTGGAGTGGGTCCAATGTCGTTGGGTGACTCGTTGAATTCCTTAAACGTAACGAGGGACGTAAATCCATTTCCATTACCCTTTCCTTATCCAGGGAAATTAAGCGTCGTGTGCATTACGTCACAGCAAGGTACGTTTACTGAAACCAGAGATGGGCAAAAAGTTATTTCACATAAAAGACAAAAATTTTATTCGAGACTCGTTGAATAAAGATAAAGTCTCTTTTTTTTGATACGTTATTTAAATAATTTTTTATTTAAAAAATCTTACTATGTATTTTCAAGTTTTAACGCGTTATCAGATGCTGGTTTACATACGGGGTTGCCACTTTACCAACGATTAATCGAGTTGGCTGGTGGCGACAGCGTAGTACTGGTTCCCGAAGCGCCGCTTTCGAAACATTCAGTGACAACTTGTTTCCAAAAACTAGCCGAAACTAATTACGTGTCTTTCCAAGGATACTTGAAATGTGGAAATTTGGGTTCCTGTATTCTTTTATCACCAGCACCAATGGTAAACAATAATAATAAAATATATAAAACTGGGATATAAAGTAGCCGAGACCTGACATAACACGTGTCGTTTTAGTCTTATACTAAAAAATCAGACTTTGAATTAGTGTCTGGTTTAATGATATCAAAGACCATCGAAATTTGTGGATTCGTATCGGTGGCGGATGTCGGCAGTCCCAGTGCTATTTCTAGGCATCTAGTTTTACCATTAGCTACGGAGAAAAGTCCGAGTATGCAGGGCGTATCTTTGGAAGAGGATTCTGATACAGAAGAAAACGGAGACGAAGGGAAAGTACCATCTTTCTGTGTGCTATTACACGGGGCATTGAAGGTAACGCGAAAATTGAAATTTCAAATGATACGTTACGGAGTTATGTATACCTATTTGTTACAGGTGGAGAATATGGTAGCGCTTTGTTCGCTGAACAACGAATGGTATGGGTTTATATACTCGTGGGCCGATACTAAAAAGAAGTCAAACTTAATGTTGACAGTGTTGGAACCAGGCCTAGACGTTGTACCCTGGTTAGGTAATTTTAGTAACTTGGGTCCAGTCGATGCAGCTAAAGGTGCCGCCGTTAGCTTTCCAGTTAGGCCAAACGAGAAGAGGAGTTACACGCAGAATGCACCTTCGTGGATTCGCCAAGTTGGATTGCAATCTGATATTCAAAAGATTCTAAGGCATGCAAGAAAATTGCCCGAGAAAACACAAAACTTTTATAAGGTAAGCTGGTAACATTACAAGATCGGACGATGGTCTCTGACTCGTGCGTTGTACTTTTTATACAGGAAGTAAATCGATTACGCAGAGCGGCTGCGTCAATGGGATTCGTGGAACTTTTAGAAGGATTGGCATGTATCTTGGAACGAGAGTGCACGTTACTACCTCCAAATTTGAACCCTGACTGTACGATTCAAATGGGTCACGTAGCATCTATGATAAGGAAACCCGAATTTCTTGAACTTAGGTACAATATACCACCGGCGCGTACTAGATTTCAACAAGGTGGATCATAGCCTAGGCCATCGATAATTTTACTTGTAATACATTATGGTATTTACGTTAAAATTAAATTTGATATTTTAGAATTAAATTTGTAATTTTTATTAAAACTGTATTTGCGACTACGATAAAACCTATCCCTTGTCAGGGTGGTTCCTCGCACTTTCAATTAGATAACACAATATATCGTGTAAGCCTTTTGCGCTTTCGACGCTCGAATAATTATCAAAATCTGGAACGTGAACAAACAGCGTTTTCGTAGGATCTATTTCCAGAGATTTATAAAATATATATTCACACAGATATCTGCCTGCATCGTAAGAAATGCAAGCCTTACAATTTGTCTCTTTTGACCCGTTATTAATAATGTCGCAGACTTTATTCGCGTCGATACCAGTTTTTAGAATCTTTTCCACGACGTCATTCTCGTCTGGACATTTATTATGTATATCTGGCCTTATATACCCGTTACTACGAGCGCAACATTCTATAGTTAAACAGGAAGCAATCTTGGATACACCGACGTGAAGAATTACCTGGAATAAATAGAAATTATTGAAACGCGAAATAACTGGATAGAACGTGAGATTTCAGTAGGATGAGAAATTTACCGTAGGTTTGTACTCATCGCACAGTTTAGGTACGTAATCGACTACGCCGTCGTACGAAACTGGAATTTGTTTTACGATCACTTTAACATCCTTGAGCTGTTCCGAAGTGGCAGATAAGTTGCTCAATTCTTTCACAGCTTCCCAACTGGCGTTAATAACGTGATTATCAAATGGACCGAAACCAGTTACCAAAGCCGTATATTCGTCATCAGAATTCATCGTCAAAGTCCTACTGGAATAGAAAATTGTAATCAATTGTACTTGAATTACCTATCGCTTGAACGAAAGCAAACGAAAGTAAATTTTGAGTTTTCTTTTTTGTTTTTTTTAGCCTTTAGGAACAAACAAGGACGAAGAAGAAGAGCATTTGCGATGAAAGGTGAAACTGTTGCGATTCCCGTCTAGCGGCGTGTAGTATAAACATTAAAAGTGCAAAGTTTGAATCGGATCACAGGGATGTAATAGCGAATTCGGGAGACCCGCACCGGGCGCACTGAGTGCGAATTTTAGCCAATCGGAAGCGAGGAGTGTGAACTTTTTCGGTTCCGATTGGTTAAAATTCGCACTCAGTGCGCCCAGTGCAGCACTCCCGAATTCGCTATAAAATACTTGGAGCATATAAACAAGAAAAGACAGCATTTCGCAGACGGCCACGCAACAAAACTGTAAACTAGAGACACTATTATAGTCTAAACTATATATTTATATTTAAACAAATCTAATAGCGAATTCGGACGGTCGCACTGGTGCACACTGAGTGCAACTTTTAGCCAATTGGAAGAGAGAAAACTCGCACTAGTGCAGGTCAGTGCAGGTTGCCGAATCTGCTATCGGCCGATTTCTTCACCTTCAGTTATCTTAATCTTCCAATTATGTTCCACTTAACTGCCACATGATAGCATCCAATTGGTCGACGAGTGCCATATGATAGCATGCAACTGGTCGTTTACTGACTGGGACTTTAGTCGGCGGTGAAGAAATCGGGCATATAAGATACAAATAAACGCAACTAAACTTAATTTCCTATTCAAACATATGTAACACTATCTAGTTTACACTTTACCAATGATGCTGATGCTCAACAGTCGAGGCCAGGGATCGGAGGTCTTCGACCGGTGTTGATGGGGGAAGGACACCTACAAGACGACGTGCGTTACGAAAAGTAGCACGTTTCAATTTTCTTACGAAAACTAGCACGTTTTGGTTTTCGCTGCGAAAACTAGCACGTTTGAGGGATTTGCCACGAAAAATAGCATGTTTCGTCTTTTGCTGCGAAAACTAGCACGTTTGAGCGGTTTGCCACGAAAAATAGCATGTTTCGTCTTTCGCTGCGAAAACTAGCACGTTTCAGCTGTTTGCCACGAAAATATTTCCCACTTATAATTAATTTAATCTACGACGTGGTTTCGTATCTTCCGTGTTCGGAGACTTCGTAATTAACGTTTACTTGGTGAAATGAGTGACAACGGATGGATGTGATGTTAAATGTCGCTTCGTTATTATGAAAACATTAGTCTCGATGCCCGGATAAAAGCGTTTTCGCAATTTTGGCAACTTAAGGGGGGAGACTACTGTAAAAAATTTGAGAAATCGACTTTTTCTTTTTTACATTTTCTGAAAGACGTACATTTCAAGAATGCTGTCTCCAAATTTTATGAAGAAATTCGCAAAATTGACGGAGATATAGTATGTTCTGTGAAGCGTGGTCAAACGCGTGACTGAGCCGCGCGGAACTTTGAACGCGTTTTCCTCAGAATGATATTTTTCAACCGCGTTGACAGTCTACAGAGAAAACTATACGTCCAATTAACACGATCAAGGACATTTATTGTACGGAAAACCCGTGGCTATTACGTGACGATCAGTTTTTTTCAATTTTCAACCTGCTTCTATTTTTTTTATTAATATTTCCCCAATTTTGTACCCCGAAAAAATGATTTTTTTTCAGTGGTCCGCCATTTTGTAATTTTTTACAATTTTGACTTTTTTTGATCGTCACGTAATAGAGGGAGGCTTCTAGTTTCTAAATATTATTGTGTTTTTGAATTCGGATTAACCATATGGCCTGGGCACTGTCAACGCGACTAGCATGTTTTTGCCGCAGCGCATTTTTTGACGAAGAGTATATAGGAAACGGATTTATGAATTTGATTGAAAAAAAATTTTTCTTACCCTTCGATATGTACACTATTAACTATACTAAGCAATAAATTGATTTACTTGTGTTGTTTGGTTGAAATAAATTCCCGAAAACACCCTTATATTTCGGGCCGTTACAGTGGTCTCCCCCCTTAAGGGGGTAGACACGGGTAATGCAGCGCGCTGTATACCGACACAATCTGGCTCGAAACAGGGGGTTGGGATTTTTCATCATTCGTCCTTATATGAGCAGATTTTGGGCTGGGCGAGGTCTCATTCGAAAGATGAAGGTTCAGTGCAGCGCGCTGTTCTCATGGTTCAACGAGGTTGTGTTGATATCTAATAATATGAGTGTCCAAAGTCGAGCAAAAGTCGACAAAATACACCCGCAGAATCCAAGTATTTTTAGGTCACTAAAAGAGCTTTGTGACTGAAACAGTGAGAACAGCGCGCTGCATTGAACCTTCCTCTTTCGAATGAGTCCTAACCCAGCCCCAAATTTGCTCATATAAGGACGAATAATGAAAAACCGTGACTTCAGTCCTAAATACGAGTTCTACCATATTGGCGATAATACAGAGCAAGTCACGTGACAAATTTAGTTCAGGTAGTGGACACGAGATGGCGCTTACTCGGGTGGACTGCCGACGTGGAATCATAGCAAAACTGAAGCGTCAGCACCACGGTGGTCAGCACGTAGCTGGATACATGTCGCTCACAATAAAAGCGTGATGCAGTCAATATATGCATTGACGTACGATTGTAGGTTAGCTTATATGCAATCAGAGTTGGGGAAAATGTAATCTAATTACAAATTACAATTAAAATGTAATTGTGTAATTGATTACATTATTTTCTGTAATCGTTAATATTTTAGTACTTAAGAAAATTGTGGTCAACTACCTAAATTAATGATTACCGAAAATAATGTACCTAATCAATTACACAATTACATTTTAATCGTAATTTGTAATTTGTAATTAGATTACATTTTGCCAAACTTTGTATACAGTTTAGGACACACATTGACTAGGAACTGCTAGGAACTATATACATTTACTAACGCTTTTACCGTGACACATATGTACACATATCCCTTGAAATCGCTGTTGAATTTAGGTTATAATTGAGACAGTGAGAGCAACAACGGACTAATCCATATTAAAAAAAATTTCCTATTTTATATGATTAGTAGAGCCTATTGGAATACGTTATCGCTACTAACTCAATTTCGAAATAAATAACATAATCATTTAATGCAGATGTGTTCTCCATGCAAGTATTGATATTCCGGTAAAAATCCGCGTGTAGGGGAAAGCGGGGTAATTCCAGCCAGCGGGTGATTCCGGCCCGCTTATTGTTCATAAAATAATATTTACGATATTACATTTACATTTAATTATTTTCCGTAATTTTCATGTTATCTAATAAAATATTTTCTGTTATATGTATAATATATATTTTTGTTATAGTTTATTTGCAATAGTTATACCTAAAACATATATTTGTAGATTTTAACATAAATTAATACATTTTAAATCATAAAAATAAAGATTTTGTACGTTTACACGGTCTTCGAGTGGGTGTTCCGTTTTACCCCACCATTTGAGCGAGGCGAAGATTTCGATACCTCCGGTAAATGTCATTTTCCGTCGTTCCCAAAGATTTTTCTTATCGATGACCATGATTTTCTTATACTCTAAGGTCCACTGAAGACTCCTGTTGAAGTCTCGTGTCTTTTTCTCCTTCCGATTTTAAGTTATCACCCTCCAAAGTTAAGTGTTCCGTTTTAACCCACCTTCCCCTATTTATTATTTATAGGTAATGGGAAAATGTTAGAATTTTAACTGGTATAATTAAAAAGTATCTGCCTGTACGGTTGCTTCCTGATATTTTCAATTTCACCAGTTAATCGGAAGTGAAAACAATTTAGGTATATGCATAATATCAGACCACCCTGCACAGATGTTTACTGAAGGTAACTTCTGGCAGATTCCAGGACGAAAGTTGTAATTTACGGTTTGTTTACTACACGCGTATACGTACACGCTTTTCCTAGCTTGTGTGAGCGTACGTACACATTTAAGGCCCGGCGAGACGGCAGCCTTAAACAATGTACAAAATGACGGACGAGACCATTTCCCTCGCGAGGCGGCTTGCGTCCTCTGACTGTCGACATCACCCGTTCCTCTCAACCGTCTCTTCCCCCACACAGTCTTTATAAAAAGTGTAGCCAGTGTGGGTTCAAAATTTTTTCAATTATTTTGGGATATGATTTTATTTGCATACGAACCTATATATTTGCTTTTATTATCTTTAACTAAATGTATTTCTGTAGGGTATTATTAGTTGGCCCAAAATTGGTTATTCGAAGACAAATCACCGGAAGACGAGTGCAATATTAAATAGTTGGCCCAATAGACGGGGTTTGTAGGCGAAACTACTAACCACCACCCAACTGATTCCCAACCATAGGCAAATCGTCGGGATGCAAATGCAACATTCAACGGTTGGGCCCTGTAAAGGAGGTTTGTAGGCGAAACTACTAACCACCTCCCAACTGATTCCCAACTGTTGGCTACCGTTGGCCAACAAAAATGCTACTAGGGATACTAATAGGCACTTTAAATGCGGATATCTTAAAAAAGCGCAAATATGCGCAAGATTTTTCAATTGGATATCATGTTACTGGATCACATGTTACTTTACGCCAAGAAACCTTTAACTGTGTGAAGTTCGGTGAATAAAGTAACTATTTTCCTTCCGTTGTAGGTACTAAAATATGAGTAGGATTTAGGAATCTTGAGAAGGGAAGTACAAGAGTAAGTTCAAAGATATTTTGCATTACTAATGTGCAAAATGTATGTTTATAACACGTATCTTAATGGTAAAATGTGTTACATATGCATTTTTTAAAAATAAACTTTGCCTGGTACATTAAACATGCGAGCGTTTTCAAGCCATCTAAAAAGTACGAAATTTCGTCAATTTTGATAGCCTATATCTACCACTATATTTTAAATTTTCAAACGGCATTTGTTGCACTGATGTATATATATTAAATGTACCATACTATCAGCAAGCTGCTATTTACTTCAGAAATTGACTTTTGGCCAGCTTTTCGGGAAAAGGCATCACTGTGCGCCCGGTCCTTGGCACTCTCAGCTCCCTGAAACTGAAGCTGCTATATCGTACATTTATAATTTACACATACTAGGATTTAAAAGTGGACGAAATCCATACATATCTGGAGGTATTCCTATTGATTGTGATCGAAATGTTCTTGAAGGTCCCATCATAGGAGGATGTATATTACCTCCAAGAGGTCCTCGAATTGGGCCCCACGGTTGAACCATTAATGGTCTTGGTTGAAAATTCTGAGCAAAGAAATGAATGAGTTTTATATCATGGCAAAATTATCGCATTTTTATGTAAATAAAATACCTACTCCGTAATAAATAGGAATAGGAATAGGAATTGGTTGAATATAATGCTCTCGGGGAACCCTTTGTTCTCTTGACCTATCTCTTTCTCTGGATCTCTCTACTTGCCTCCTGTCTCGAGAATGATCTCTGGGCCACTCTCGATGGTCTCGGTAAGATATCTCACCATCTTTCCGCTCTCTACTATAATCATTCTCCCTACGTAAATAATGTAATAATCTGGTGAAATATAATTGAAATAAATGTAATGAACGCAGATACACGAAAGTGTAATAATAGCTTTTACCTATCACTTTTGTAACTTCCTGTATCTTCATGCTTAGAATTGTCACACCTGAAAGAGGGTAAACAAATTAGCAAAAAAATTAATTTCCTAAACAATTTCAGATTATACATTAACACATTTAAAATAGTAAGTTCTTTGTACATGATTTACACTTATGTTTAATTTATGTTTATCTATACTATTATAATAAATATTTCAATACTCTGCGTAAAATCCAGGCACGAACCTGGGGTGACGGGACCACATGCGCCTAGGACTGTGATTTCGGGTTATTGTAGGACTCAGGGACGCCGAATTCCTTTTCAACTTGTTTTCTAAAAATTAAAGTGTCCATATTTGCGAAACAGAAGTTGTAATAAATTTTAGCAACTTAAAATAATAAACATACCTGAATTTTCCAAATTCACAGTTACAACAGAACGATGTTCCTCAACTTCTTCTGTTTCACCTATTGCTCCCTTTATTTCTTCTCTATCAAATATCGGCTTGGATCCCTCTCCTGGAGTTAAGTTTAGTAAATTTAATAATAGAAAAATAATCGTATGTAAAAATCGAGAAAGCATTTAAGCAATACTACTAGTTGTGACAGATCTTGAAGATATCAACCTCGAAGATATCAATTTCAAATTAATTAAATAAATTGTTGTTAATTTATGATTTTATATACTAAAAGTATGTATAGATTTATTTTTCTTCCTCATAAATAAAGAGTATTTTACATAATTAAAAATGGCTTACATCTATTTTAAGTGCCAGATATATTAAGAGAAATTTATTTTTTATAATTTTAATTATTTTGATGACAATATTTTAATAAAACTCTAACTCTAAATATTCTGTAGCAACTGAAAAAATGTTAATTTGTAATGTAATATTTTCTTTTCTTTTTCGCATAGCATACCTAAACAAATCGCATTAAATAATTTTTCAAAAAAATGTAGCTAAATTCTTGGAATGTTACTCATTGTCTGTTACGAATTGATTACAAAAATATAAACATATCGATACGCCTTTCAATATAATTCAAATAAAGTAGTTTAATTTGTGTGTAGAGGATTCATGATTCCACAATAAAATCTTCCGAAATGGTTGATATTTTCCAGGACGATTAAGTAATCTTCCATTTCGTTGAATCACAGTTTCAAGCTTTCACGATATTCACTCTATATACATACAATGCTTTGAAAAGCATATTTTTTAAACCAACTAAACCAAGTCTACGAGTATTCATACTTTAAAAAGAAAGTACCTATTTCCCAAAAGTAGTTATTTATTTAATTCAATAAAATAAAAGATGCATAAGAATAAGAAATGCCACACTATGCAAAAATTTTGAAGAATTCTAAGATTTAATTTCTGATTTCGTTTCATGTAGTGTTGAAGCCTAATTTTAATGTTTCACCATGCCTCTTCAGTTATTGAATGTCAATATTTAAAACATCTTCCAAGACGCGAAAATCTTCCCGTTGGTAAAAAAAGCCACACATGCACACATTTCCAAAACCAGGACACAAGGAGAATGCACAAAAGGTGTTTGAACTACGTTTTTTGGGGAAAAGTTAATTTGTAAAGCAGTTAATATAGCTGAAGCATAATTCTTTGTGCAAGCTCGTAAGAAAAAAGAAATACTGTACATAAAGCAACAAGCAAGAGATACGTTAAGCATAGCAATCTTAAAACAGTCAAAGTAAAAAAATTGTGCTTACATATTGCACATTATACGATCAATACGGTGATCCAACGTTGTATTCCAAATTTGCTATATCCTGGGCGAATCAAAAAGACGTTATTAATTTGATGATTTAAGTTCAGAAAATTCTGGAATATTACAGGGGACGCAATATGCCATAAAGTCCAGAATCTTCATGACTGTAGAAATAGCACTTGGGAAAGTGAAAACATGGAAATATTTATCTAGACTTCTGAATGGATTCTAAAAAGTGAAGAGTAATGTCTCACAGAGAAGAGACATTTTTACATTGGAAAGTATAGCATGTTCTCAAACTTCAATTTGTTGATCGTGATTTCTAGAAAACCTCAGAACCATCTTCCGCGTTGAGCTCATTTTCCTTTGTGGTACTCGTTTGCTGAATGACTGAAAATTCTTAAGAGATGACGGTAAAAAAACAGGTTACCCGCTCTTCTTTTAAGCACCACATCTTCCTTGTTGGGTATGTCCCACTTGAGTTCATTGGTAGCTACTCTTCCAGGAATGTTTCTATGAATATCTACTTTGATTTTGCAAAGTTCTATTGGATTAACTTTTGTGCCTTCAGATCCATTAAATAAGGGCGCTGTACCACATGATGTTTCAAACCTAAAGTGCAGAATAATATTTTTTGTATATATGATTTAATAGATTTCTACTTAAAACTTATTACAATTTAATATTTTGATTGCTTCTTGAAGCATATTGTTTTAGCGTGCAACTGCACTGAAAAATTATACCAACTAAATTTGATATTTTATTCAAATACAAGTAAATACTTCATCGGTGTACTTTTCTGGATATAGCCAAAAACATATTTAATTTAAATGTATTCGTCAAAAGATAAGACAGAAAATTCCATGACCCGACGATGAAATATTAAAATTCTTCTTTGTCTATGAAATCCTCCAGAATGGGGCACTGCGTATACTTCAACAGTTAATACTTAAAGACACTTTATACTTACTTTTTAGAAAGTACGGTATCTTCAGGTGTATGATGCGTAGAAGTTCGACATCCACTAGGTCTGTTGCATCTTCCTTCGGGAAGTCCTAAGGTCATATTACGAGCGCGTCGTATCTCATACTCCATAGCCATTTTTCTTTTCAGTCTATTATGCCTGTCCAATTTTTCTTGTTCGATCATCCAGTCGCGTCTACGCCGTCGCCTCTCCTCTTCAAATCTTGCACGTAGAACTGCGCCGCTATCTTCGTTATGCGAAGGCTTAGATTTTGCATCACGATGCGAATTCCTCGATTTATGCACTTTCATCCCTACAAAGTAGCGGAGATAGATTATATTACGTATCAAAGAATTTCGGAAATTCAATTTTCTACTTGTTTAGTCGAACGCAAAGTTCAAATAGGTTTGTACTTTATACCGAAATGATGTGAAAGAAATTACTTCGTTATCGCGCAATAAATAAAAGCATAAGAATTAAACTTACGAGTAGTATTTGCAAAATTTAAGAAGATAATCGCCTCACACACGCACTCGCTTCCTCAAAAATGTCAAAAATGCAGCCAAGTACAGCCGGGGTTCTCGGACAACGTTTTGCAGACCCGAATGTTTCATGGAGGGGGAAAACCTATAGGAGTGGTGATAATGTGTGCGTAGGACGTCACGATTGGAGACGAACCGGCGCCAGCGGCAAGCGAGTGACGCCACGACCAATCAGCGTCGACGATATAAGTACATATTTCCCGGCGACGCTGATTGACCGTAGCGTCGGTTTGTCTTCCGTCTCCGCGAAACATCCGGTTTTACAAAACGTTGTCCGGGGACCGAAGAGACGTTTAAGGGCCACGCACACATATCCGTTCCGTGTCCGTTCCGTTCCGTCGTGCCATTGGTAAGAAGAAGAGACCCTCTACGCCCCTCTTTTTCTTACCAATGGCACGACGGAACGGAACGGACACGGAACGGATATGTGTGCGTGGACCTTAAAAGTCTAAATATTGAACCTTAAAACCGGGAATCCACCGGGAAGCTAAGCTGTGCTATGCCTCCATCCGAACCAAATATATTTTTATTACATTTTATATTCAATAAATTTTATATTCCTCAATTAAACTCATGTCAAATGTCTTGTAAATCGGGATACATAACGAAACGAATTATAAATTATGCAAATAAATTTTTCACGTAATTTCCTTAAATACAGCTGGCATTTTGTCGTTTTGGAGGTCAATTTTAATCGGGAAAACATGATTCGTCGTGCGTCGAATAAAGTTAATCCGGGTAATCTTTATAAAACACATGACGAATAATATTTTTAACTTTTATTCGCTATTCGAAAGGTTTATTGAAATACAAATTTTGTATCTCATAACGTTTGCCACCTGTGCAACTTTCCTTAAATCCACCAATGATTACGACTTCAATATTTATCAACAGTAGGCTTACGACAACATGCGATACCCGACTGAAAAACGTATAGAAATACGTTATGAAGAAACAGGTCATGGACGACAAGAGACAGGACGCAAAATATTTTTCGTTTACATGATCGGACTACCGGTACTGGGTCACGAGATTTCTCGTCAAAAGCGTTAAACGGGCGATATCAGGTCGTGAGATGTATTTAGTATCGTCCAATCATGAAAATTTCAATTTCCATGATTTTCGTTCCATCTTTTTCGAAATATTGCCAATAATGAGCCAAAATACGGCAAATGGAACTAGTTTTAACAATATCTTAATGCGTACGTCTTATCCCTATCATTATTCAGGATAATATTTATTCAAATTGGTTACTATTAACCCTTCGTTGACATACCTCGTGTTTTGATCAACTTTGACATACCTGGGTGGCTCACACCCAGAACAATTTTTGAACGACTGCTAAATTCTCATCTAAAGAATCCTAATCATTATGAAAAAAATCATGGGTCAATTGCAAAAAAAATGTAGATTACCATATGTCGAGAAAACACGAAGAACATGTTTAAAAAATTGTAACTTCTGCAAATTTCAATATTGGAAGCTAAAAATCTACAGAGTTATTGTTCAGATATATTATTTTGAGAAAAAAGCAGTTTGTAAGTCGGCTATGGAAAGATGGTAGTTATTTTGAATATAAAAGGTACATAGAGCGTCAAAATCAGTTTATGGGTGACTCACAGCGAGATTATCAACGAAGGGTTAAAACTAGTGCGATGTATGTCGTGTTTCGGGTTATTTCAGTCGGGAAAACTTCACCAATCCATGGGTAGAATTTTCAACAAAATAGGATAGAAATTACGGGACAGACGAGCGAGTTCCAACCGGTCATTTAGCGGTCGTCAACTTAGGCATTGAAAAATCGACACATGAGGCTCTTATAAACCAAGTCTTTTCGAGAAATGCGTCGTGGCCTGAACAAGACAGGCTTTGGACAACTGCGATGCCGAGACGCATTCGTGAATGTATCGCATTGACGACGGCGACGCATCGTTATACTTTATCGGAAGAATTTAACATTTTAAACGTTATCTCCTGTGTTTTATTCTTTTATTAGTCTTACACGATAGAAATGCCCGCGCGACAAAACTCGCTCGTCTGCAGCATGCAAGACATGTTTTATATATACCGATTTCCTCGAAGGAGATAATTTGAAATTATAATTGTTCATAATTACATATCTCTTCTTTTTCTTTAAAAAATGTTGGAATTTTTCGTTAACTTCTAGGTACAACACGTGGAACGATCACTTTGAATTCCTTGCTCTGCGTTGCACCTGTGCGCTGCGACGGTTCCAACGGTTCAGCTCGGAGTTTGTCGGAATCCACAAACAGTCGGATAAGTACGTCGGAGTTGGTCGGAGTGTTCGAGACAGTTCGAGTTGTTTGGGTGGGGGAACACGTACAGGAGTTAGGGCGGTATTCATAAATGTGTCTTAAGATTAATAGCGAATTCGGGAGACCCGCACTGGGCGCACTGAGTGCGAATTTAAGCCAATCGGAAGCAAGGAGTGTGAACTTTTTCGGTTTCGATTGGCTAAAATTTGCACTTAGTGCCCCCAGTACAGCTCTCCCGAATTCGCTATTAATCTTAAGACCCGTCTATCAATACCGCCCTTAATGCGGGCATTGGTGGCGTTAGTGGTGCCTAGGATTCCCTAGAATTCTCCCACTTCTAACGCATCAAACATGCAGTTACTGCGCGCATGCGTATTTGCGACCGCCGGATAAGGATAAAATGGTGTGTATTTTGCAAATAAATATAATATTGAATAACAAGGCAATATCCCGAACTAGGAAATTCGAAAAACTCTGAAACTTTGTGACATGGACCTGAAGGACAGTGCCTAGTTCCGGGGGATTACAGCGAAAGATTACGGCTGCGATTTGAGGGACGACTGGTGGTGTCCTCTACAGCCGACTATAAGTTTTAGAAATAGCGTCCTTCATTGTATATCCTTGTGACGCTATTGTACAAAACGGTGCAAAACAGTGTAACAGCGTTGCAAAGTAACACGCATGCGTGTAGTGTGTTCTTTTATTATTTGGGATACTTTCGAAATTACGTAAGTAATATTAAATTTTTTAGTAGAATAGTAAAAGTATTATATTAGAAGGTTAAAAATTGGTATAGAAATATAAATTATTAGTATTAGTATTTAAATTAAAGTATTTGTATTAGTATATCCCTTGCTACAAACAGAACAATTTCGTAGTTCACTGATACATTTAGTGTTTCACATATTCTTCTTAATATTAACATTGATTGAAAGTTTACAGACTTCAGAAAGTTTACAGGTATTTTAAGAAAATAATGTAAATCCAAAGTGCCTGTCACCAGCGACTTCTACGGCATTCAACGCACGAATAATCAAATTTAAAATGTTTTGCTAGAAGAAATTTTCTACAGTATGACACAGATGACACCACCAGTCGTCTCTCAAAAAGCAGTTGGAAGGGGTCGTTTCCCCTTCCGTCTTTCGCTACAACCCCCCGTGTCCATATGTCTAGCTTATGCACTGTCCTTTAGGTCCATGACTGATCCAGTGCAACCGTCCGAAAGCGCTATGCTTCGTAGAATTCCCTAGAATCCTCCAACTTCTAGCGTATGATGCATGCAGTAGCTAGGTATCCCGATTTCTTCACCTTCAGTAATAAATAACTCATCTAAATGCTCTAAGCCAGTAGAACTCTATCATTTTGAAGTTATCTAGATCATAACTCTAATTGGAAGATTACTGAAGGTGAAGAAATCGGTCGTAAATCGAACGAGGGGTAGCCACTGCACATAATGCGCGCATGCGTAGTTGTCCCTTTACGTGCCCTTCTGTATTTTGAATTCAAATTCAAATTCGAATTCGAAGCGTGTGTAATATCGCAAGTATTTTTTGCGTAAGAAACCTTTCAGTATTATTTTCGAGGTCACACAAGCTGTTATAATTCGTTCTTCGTCTGTTACAGGATTTATGGATCATGATTCGTTGACAACAACCTTAACTGCATCAAATAAGGGAAAACTAACAATCTAAGCAGTCGGGGCCCTGGCCCGCCCCCAAACAAAGAGAGAAACAAGGGAAACGAAACGGAGTTGTATCAAGCGCCTGAAAAACGGAACGAGACAAAGTACCAACGAGTCGCGCGTCGTCTGTCAAGACTCAAGCATGCCTATTTGTGACCACGAGATAAGGATAAAATGGTGTGTATTTTGCAAATAAATATAATATTGAATAACAAGGAAAGATTCCGAACTAGGAAATTCGAAAAAATCTGAAACTTTGTGAATATGAAGGGAATTTCCTCTTGATTATAACGCAATTTTTGTTTGTTGCCTACATTTACTCTAAGGGGGTGAAATTGACTGCTGAAAATGCGGTTATTTTCCGACTTTGGGTGATAACTCGTGAACTGTAAAATAATTTTTTCACCAAATGATAGATCTAATTAAAAGAAGTAACTTTTGTCTTGAAACTTTTTTTCTATCTCTTAAGTATAGTTCGCGAGTTATAACACAAAATCGGAAAATAGCCAAATTTTCAAGAGTTAATTTCACCCTCTTCGAGTGAATTGTGTTGTAATTAGGAGGAAATCCCCTACATATTCACATAGTTTCAGAATTTTTGGAATTTGCGGGTTCGGAATCTTCCCTTGTAAGTTTGCTTTAAAGTAGTAAGAACTGTCTAGTGTATTTAGTGTTAATTATATTAAGAAGACTAATTACTTAATTCGGGACTTTCGTCTGTTATAGGTAAGAAATTCTTTCCTTTGGAAGCGTCGGTTCGTGTCAACTGGTGTAACGGAAACGCACTGGACGAGTGTAACATTTACAATACGTGGTTTTTAAGTCGAAGTTAAACTTAAGCAATTAGACAATGGAAATAATTCCATTATAATAACGTAAGCACATTTGTACTAAGTAACACTGTACATTATTTAGAGTATTTGAATAAACCACATGTAGAGAAAAACCGCATCTTTTATTTTAGAACTGTACCCTATAACTTCCATTTCCATTTCCTTCACACACTCTCCATACATTGCACTTCACGCTTCACAGTAGTCATACACAATAGTCTTAACTTAAGAACTAAGTAGACGTCTTACGATATGGGCACAATGTGGTAAGTATTCAGGTAAGAAATTGAGCTTCCCGTGAAAACGCAACAATTCCGATTTCACCGGATTTGGACGCCCCGCGAAAATGTAACAATGTTGCAAGGGTCAAAATTTTTGCAACAATGTTGGAAACGAAAAGGCCCCGTTCGCAAGAAAAAAAACTCGGTTTGCAACTTTGTTGAGATTTCGCGGGGAGTCAGATTCCGGTTAGCAACTATGTTGGACGCCAAAATCTCCCAATATCATCTTCAGACTATTCCGATTTCACCGGATTTGGACGTCCCGCGAAAATGTAACAAAGTTGCAAGGGTCAAAATTTTTGCAACAATGTTGGAAACGAAAAGGCCCTGTTCGCAAGAAAAAAAACTCGGTTTGCAACTTTGTTGAGATTTCGCGGGGAGTCAGATTCCGGTTAGCAACTTTGTTGAACGCTAAAATTTCCAATATAATCTTCATACTATTCCGATTTCAACGGATTTGGACGCCCCGCGAAAATGTAACAATGTTGCAAGGGTCAAAATTTTTGCAACAATGTTGGAAACGAAAAGGCCCTGTTCGCAAGAAAAAAAACTCGGTTTGCAACTTTGTTGAGATTTCGCGGGGAGTCAGATTCCGGTTAGCAACTTTGTTGGACGCCAAAATCTTCCAATATCATCATCAGACTATTCCGATTTCAACGGATTTGGACGCCCCGCGAAAATGTAACAATGTTGCAAGGGTCAAAATTTTTGCAACAATGTTGGAAACGAAAAGGCCCTGTTCGCAAGAAAAAAAACTCGGTGTGCAACTTTGTTGAGATTTCGCGGGGAGTCTGATTCCGGTTAGCAACTTTGTTGAACGCTAAAATTTCCAATATAATCTTCATACTATTCCGATTTCAACGGATTTGGACGCCCCGCGAAAATGTAACAATGTTGCAAGGGTCAAAATTTTTGCAACAATGTTGGAAACGAAAAGGCCCTGTTCGCAAGAAAAAAAACTCGGTTTGCAACTTTGTTGAGATTTCGCGGGGAGTCAGATTCCGGTTAGCAACTTTGTTGGACGCCAAAATCTTCCAATATCATCATCAGACTATTCCGATTTCAACGGATTTGGACGCCCCGCGAAAATGTAACAAAGTTGCAAACCTGGTTTTTTCTCGGGAACAGGTCATTTTCATTTCCAACATTGTTGCAAAAATTTTGTCCTTTGCAACTTTGTTGCATTTTCGTGGGGAGTCAAATTTCGGTTAGCAACTTTGTTGAGCTCCCCGCGAAAACGCACAAAGTTGCAAACCCGGATTTTATTTCTCGAACACCCCAATTTCATTTGCAACAATGTTGCAAAAATTTTGGCCTTTGCAATTTTGTGTGTTTTTCGCGAGAAGCGAAATTCCGATTTGCAACTTTGTGCGTTCTTGTTAGAAGTCAAGTTTTGCAACTTTGTGCATTTTTTGCGGGAAGAAGGTTTTTTCAATGATAACACAGTTTTGTACAGTATTTTTCTCTTTATTTTCTTTAAAGCATGTTTAAAATATTACAAAAAAGTGATACAATGATGTACAAATGATTATTTATGTAAGTATATAATAATAAATATATTTTCACTCTTAGTCTATGTAATCACTTCACTGTATATATAAAATCACTGTCTTCTTATGTTCATTGCTGAGGTTAACAGCTTTCCATCATTTGTCCCAATGCAAGTTCCTGTCCACGGAGAAATATTCCCAAGTTTTATCTATAACATAAAGAAAAATATTTTTAATAACCTGACTTGTGTATTATAGAAAATACGATAGGTGTTACAACATAATTTCATGTAAAACGAATAAAGAATTAAATTATCTTTCCTTTACTTCATGTATTTAGAATCGAAAAAAAAATAAAAAAGTTTACATGCAAAGATTGTGAAATCAACTTTGCGCGTGGAAAAGATGTAGGAACATAGACCACTTCGTCGATGATAGGAATAATTTGTTAGAATAGGGTAGGAATAATGTTGAAAAACGGCTTGGAATTGAGGTAGCAACCATGTTGAAATTGCGTTGGAATGTTAACGGCCGATTTCTTCACTTTCAGTAATCTTCCAGTTAGAGTTATCACATAACTGCCACATGATAGCATTCAACTGGTTGACGAGTTCCATATGATAGCATCCAATTGGTCGTTCAGTGAGCGGGACTTTAGTCGGAAGCACAATTATACAACACAATTTTTGTTTGCTGCTCCAATTCACTCGAAGAGGGTGAAATTAACCCCTGAAAATTCGGCTATTTTCCGATTTTGTGTTACAACTCGCTAACTATACTTAAGAGATAGAAAAAAAGTTTCAAGACATAAGTTACTTCTTTTAATGCAATCTATCATTTGGTGAAAAAATTATTTTACAATTCACGAGTTATAACCCAAAGTCGGAAAATAACCGCATTTTCAGCGGTGAATTTCACCCTCTTAGAGTAAATAAGGGCAGTAAACAAAAATTGCGTTGTAATCAAGAGAAAATTCCCTTCATATTCACCAAGTTTCAGATTTTTTCGAATTTCCTAGTTCGGGATCTTTCCTTGTTATTCAATATTATATTTATTTGCAAAATACCCACCATTTTATCCTTATCCCGCGGTCGCAAATACGCATGCACGCAGTAACTGCATGCTTGATGCGTTGGAACTGGGAAAATTCTAGGGAATCCTGTGCACCACCAACGCCACCAATGCCCGCATTAACTGAAACGGGACGGTTTTCTCTGCAGTCTATGCACTCGCCACTGGAATCGTGTGCAGTCGCCACTTGGCTGACTTCGCGATGCTCTCAATTCACGCACACCGCTTGTCACCGCTCCTGTAGGTGTCCTTCCCCCATCAACACCGGCCGGAGACCTCCGAATCCTGGTCGAGGCGTCGAGACCACTAGACCCCACCAGACCCCTCCAGACCACGGGTGGACCCCAGTTAGCAGCACATAGCAGTTCATAGCAGTTGGGGAAAATGGCCGACGATATACTATTAGGTCATGTTTTGACAATTTTACTTGCTTCGTTACACGATCATTGGGGAAAAAAGTGCGTTACTTTCGAGAATATGATTTCGATCGTGCAGTGAGAGAAATACTCTGTTAAAGATTAGAAATATCTGTTGAATACCTACGTACTATACTGTAAATGTCGATCGATTAAAAAAGTCTCGCGAAAACTTGTCTGGACATGTTTCAGAGTAGCTGCCATCAGGAAATACTCGTTACGAACGTGTGAAAAAAAATTTCAACAGCGTTTGCGAGGAAACTGTATTATAGGATCTTGGTACTTGGCATAGGTAAATATCTGTACACGATTTGCTACGTTTAATCAACAACAAATACGTATGACTTGTCTTTGTAAAAAACGTAAAAGATGGGAGAAATCTAGTATTCCTTTTACTCGATCAACAACAAGTGCGTATTACAGGCAAATATTCCTCGTCCTCCCTCGTTGATAACCAGGAAGAAAAAGTTTGCGTTTCGATAAACTCGAAAAGTTACGCACGCACTCTGTTTCGGATAATCATGATCCGCGACTCGTGCGATAAAATGGTATCGTACGATGCGAGGGTATAATAATCGTGGGAAGGAAAGATACGAATGAAATACTTTTAATACGATAAGATGCCTGTCGCTCCGTCTAACGATGGGACAGCATTTCGCTAGTCTCAGAGAATTTTTTAGAATGGACGGGGAACGACAGTCGTCCGAAGTGGGCACCAATGTTGTTTATTCGTCTGAATTAGAGACGATGAATCAAGATGGTACGGGGGGTACCGTACACGACGATGAAAATAATGGAAACGTACCTGTATTAGACTCGATCGATCTGATTATGCTAGGAGAATGCAAGTTGGACGGGAATTTGGACAACGATCGTTTAAATTTAGATCTGGATAATCATAATTCTAGATTCGAAAGTTTGTACAGCCAACCGGTCGAAACTCAGGATACAAGGCATATTTGTAACAATGGAAACGTTACTACAGAGATACGTTTCAAGCAACAAGAAGCGTGTTGCGGTAGCTCTGGGTGTAGTAATACTAGCAGTAGTTCGGAAGATAGCCCTGTAAATCCACCGTTGCGCAGGTCTTCTAAAACTTTATCCTTTGTAAAAAGAAAAAGTAAGAGACATCCTCTGTATGTCTTTTTTGTATTTAATATTTTTGCCGTGTCGAGAGACGTTTCGAGATCTTCTACCGTACACGGTTCTATAATTGCAGATAAACAACGTAATAAAGATCAGAGTCCGGCGTGTACTCATGTCTTGTCGTCGAAAAAGAAGCGAAGCAACTGGGTGTTAAAGTTTAACTGTGCCAAGAGCAAAGGTTCCAAAAGCACAGACATCATTCCCGGCCATGGAAATAACAGCTCGGATTGCGTATGCACCGGTTACAGAAGAACCGGGGAGCATCCGATGGGTGCCGGTATCATGTTCGATAGTCGGTCCGCCCCGCAGAGTCCTGTCCTCGGACCGCTTCCACCCAGTCCTGTAGTCGATCGTTCGAGGTTCGATGCGGAGTTGTTTCCCATGGAAGTATGTCTTGTATTCTTCGTTCGATGTAACGGTATATTTATGTATGTACATAACGTTATTGTTTTAGTATATTTTGTCGCAGGATTGCGATGAAAGAGCTCGATTACAACGCGCGCTAGAAATGGAAGAGGGCGTCGAACCTCCTCCCGGTTATAAGCCTAATTACCCTTCAGGGATACAAGTACAAGTGCATCCAAACGGGATAACCGTAGACAGCTTGGCAGCCCTATTTCAATCTCACGCTCGCATACAAGCTGCCGCACTGACAGCCTTGTCTCAGATCGATTTAATTCCGAGCATCGAAAGGCTAGTCCATACGCAGGTATACATATCATACTCCACAGAGTACCTGTGGACAGTATCCCAAGTTGGTCCAGTGAAATTAGGAATAATTTCCACCGAGCTAAATTTTGCCACGGGCCATTATATGGGTCGTTTTAAACAATGTATAAAAAGTCCCCGTCGATCCGACTGCCGCTAAAAAATTTACAGGCCCATACCAAACTGTAGCTTGGTGGGAATTATTCCGTAGATTGGGCAGATTTCCTCCTCTAATTGCACCGGACAAAGTATGTTAATCTATTGTTTGCAGGTGGATTACGTTCATTGCCTTGTGCCAGATCTTCGATCGATCACAACTTGCTCGTTTTATTGGGGTAAAATGGACAGATACGAGGCGGAACGTTTATTGGAAGACAAGCCGGAAGGCACGTTCTTGCTGCGGGACTCGGCACAAGAGGAATTCCTGTTCTCTGTCAGTTTCCGAAGATACGGTCGTTCTCTGCACGCGCGAATTGAACAGTGGAATCACAGGTTTAGTTTCGATTCGCACGATCCAGGAGTTTACGCCTCGGGGACGGTACGCGGTAAAATGATTCTTTAACAAACCAGCTAATGAAACCAGTTGAATTTGTACGTTGAATGTGTGCTTCCGCAGGTGTGTGGTTTAATCGAGCATTATAAGGATCCATCTTGTTGCATGTTCTTTGAACCTATGCTTACGATACCATTGCATCGAAATTTTGCCTTCCCGTTACAACATTTGTGCCGAGCAGTGATAACTACACGGACGACGTACGATGGTATAAATAAGCTGCCGTTGCCAAAGACCCTGAAAAGTTATCTCAAGGAATATCATTACAAGCAAAGGGTACGAGTTAGGCGATTGGATACCGAAAACGATTTGCAATCAGATGGAAGATCTATATCGTATTTACCTTTAATATGAGTCTATGTATTCATATCGAATAGAGCTATTGTACGTTGTATTATTAATTTTCCATTCGCATCTACTACAGTTTTGTCCCGTTATGAGGACGACGCTCGGGGGACAAGCCCCGTTCCCTTAACGGCCTTAACTTTAACTTTAACCATAACGAAACGGTATGCTATATATTCGGCTCGCCTTTCGTGTTCGCAGTCTTCTCTCTCAGTTATTACTACGATGCTGCTGCCGCTATCTCCAACGAGATTTATGGCTTGTCGCTGTCGCCCCCCGGCCTCTCCCTCGTTCTCACTCTCTCGCAATCGCCCCGGCGATTACAAAGGGAGTATGTAGCTGGGATACAAAAGGTTCTTATAACTTGTAACGAGACATTACTGTACCACTTTACCGCAGTCGCGTACGACATATGTACAGTATTGGGACCAATACCATTCTACGAACTGTGTCGATACTTGGAAAAGATACGTACATTGATTTCTCGCGAGCATCGAAAAATTAAAAAGTTGATATTTTTCATAATATTGTCGGACCTTTTATTTTCTTTCTCCTCTACTCTGTTTTCTCTTTGGATTTTTCGGGCTTGCGAACCTCTATTTTACATTCCCACGTTTATCACTTTGTCAGACATTGATTCGGTATGATTTTCCATGGAAATATATCTCGGACTTTAGGATTGCAAAAGAGATCGATTTGGACCCACTATTGTCGTATGTGTAGCGTAATAACCATCGCGTTGAGGGTCCAAGTTCTTTTCGAACATTCTCCCTCGACAAGAGACAATTTGCAATATTAGCAAGTAAACCATATCTATTTCACGTAAAAGTGAAAAGTAGCTTAATTTAAACAGTAGTTGTCGTTTCAACTACATCATCTTCTCTTAAATTTTCCATCAGATGCACGCACAGATTCGGGAACACCGTATGTAAATACATTTATAATACCTTGGCTAGCTGCTTCGAATACGCGGCGTGTTATAATTCTTGCGTATTTTAGCGATTAAAGTTTTATGATTATTATTATTATTATATTACTACGTTTTTCTCAGCAATTTAATCAATATTCTTATATTATATGTTAATTTCGTTGGTAAATAACGAAAAATATCGAGTCCAGTACCATTACGATACTTTTCCTTTGACGCGCAAGTTGACCTCCAATTTTGAAGAGAAAAAGTTTGAGTCGTATCGCTACTGTTGTGCCTACTCGTATTGGAAACATTGTTAATTAAAAAACTGTCTGTGTTCATGCTCGTCGTTATTAAATAAATAAAAAGAAAAGGAGATAATGTTTGCGCGCTTGAAATTTATCCTCGACTTTGTTCCGTGCAAAATTTCTTCTCGACTTTTGGAAGATCAAGTCGAGGGAGCTTCCCACCCAACCGCTTATCGCGTTACGTATTAAACAAACTTGTATACACGTGTGTTACGATATCAAATACGTAAAGATCTGATAATTTGAGAGAACGTAACAAACTACGTAACAAGTACGTACGATTTGAAAAACAAGTAACACTGTTGTCTTATTGCTTAAAATAGTTTAATTGGACCTACCATATAGCCTATGTTTAGGCTAAATGGTCTATGTTTTTAATTTCAACTATATCGTGTACAGTTGTTGAGTACAAGACGGTAGATTGGCGTTAGTCTTTCCAGCAGTGTTTTCAAGCGTGCGTCGCATATTCTGTAATTGGCAACAACACTTTGTAATTAAATAGGAAGAAGGAAAAGAAAAGCATTACGAGCAGCGTATCTATGTTCGACGTAAGAATTAATATAGATTGTTTCTGAAATGTTTGTTTAAAAGGCGGAACAAACAACCATTCCACATCCACACGCGAACATTCTGCCGTTTCTAGTTGTGTTCTCTTTAATATTCGTCTAAAAAGGATACTGATAAAATTTCTTTCCCATTTCTCCACCATGTATAATTCTGTAACAAGCGTGTATCTGAAATACCAATATTCTAGAAACGAGAAGAATCGTCGTAACAGATTAAACATAGTTGCGAATTCACTTGAACCGATTAAATTAAAGAAGTAAGGTTAGTTTATCACTTTGTGAGATATCGTATGTATGTATGTATGGAAGTAACGCGCTGATTCGCACTGATCAGTGCGACACACATCTCTAAAGTCACTTGCTAACGTTCCGAATGACAAAGTAACGATAACAAATTCGATTCCTCGAAATAGCCAACGATATGCTTTTCGATGCTTTTCTCGTATGACAGTCCTCGGCGATTTCGACGAGCTTGGAGTATGTTGTCATATATCTGCCTACCTTCGCTATATATTTCTTTTATTACTCGCGAGGGAAGATCCCGAAGCCGAAAATTCAAAAAATTCTGAAACTGCGAATATGAAGGGGATTTCCTACCGATTACAACGCAATTCTGTTTGCTGCTCGAATTCACTCAAAGGGGGTGAAATTAACCCCTGAGAGTTCGACAATTTTCCAATTTTGTTTTGAAACTCGCAAACTGTAACAGATGGAAAACAAGTTTCGAGACAAAACTTATTTCTTTTAATTAAATCTATCATTTGGTGGAAAAAATATTTTACAGTTTACGAGTTACAACGAAAATTCGGAAAATAACCGGATTTTCCTCCCACTTGGAGTAAATTTGGGCAGCAAACAAAAATGGCGTTGTAATCGGTAGGAAATCCCCTACGTATTCGCAGTTTCAGAATTTTTTGAATTTTTCTTGTTGTTTTCTTTTCGCGACAAGTTCTCCTTGGAAATTAATTAATTGCTAGCAATTTTTGAAAACACGAATTTTTATTCAATTGTATTTATATAATGTGTAGTTAATTTCCCAATTTAGTTTCGAATTCGATAAACATCAAATTTAACTTTTACTACGTACACGTAAAGTAAAAATTTTATGTATTGCATGAATAGTAATCAAGCGTGTAATACACGCAAAGAATAACGCGGATTAAACTTTATGATACAGTTTACTTTCAAAGATTAAAAAATTTGTACAGGCTCAACAAATACCTTTCATCCGATAGTGAGGAATTGAAACGCGCTTACTTTACCTCGGTTATCGTTCTCGATCGTTATTTTACAAAACAGTAAATATAAATTAGCTTCTCGTGTTCAAACAAATTCTAATTGAACTCGGTCCGCATCGTAAACAGAATCTGTTATGACAAAATATTATATTTATGTAACGCACCGCCTTTCCACACAGTGTATCCAAAGACGAAAGACTTGCTGGAATTACCAGTAAAAACGTACATATTTGTAAAACTTAAAGGCAACTTGATTAGAGATACAGTGGGATATACATTTGAAAGAAAAATAAAAATGAAAAGTAATGAAAACTTGGAAAGAAAAACAAATGAGAAAAGGGTACAAGTGTTGGACCGCAATGTAACGCACTGTACTACATATATATATATATATGTACATACATACATATATATATATATATATGCTTTCACCAATATTCGATATACACACTATTTGAAAATGCCGAGTCAATTGATCGATTTTACAACTACTTCACAGTGCACTGTGATTTAAAAAATAATGCGTCCATCTTTTTTTTTTATCGCTTTTACAATCTTTTCATTGTTTGTTCGCAAAAACGACCTGGCGCTATCTCGCGGAAGCGAAAAATAAATTTTCTTTCGCATCCAGTTACAAAATATATCAAGTCATTCATCCATCGGAGTCGCTCTATGTACAAGCTAAATGTACATACATATGTAAGACTTTATTATAACGTGTATCGTGATAAAAAGTAATCTCTTACACACTGTATACTAAAGGCCTTGTCGTCGTATATTTTAAATCGCTGTCCGCGCGGTCTCTCTATTTGCGCGCGCACCCCCCCCTCCAAACACGTTGACACGAAATAATTGCCAAATTGTGAAAACAGGTGACAGGTGACAGGTGGTGACAACCTGGTGGTGATGCTCTAATTACATCGATAGATACAACTTTTCGTCGCTATTTAAAACGGTGATCGTTATATAAAAACACTGCAATATTTATGCATTTCCTTTACGTGGAAACCTATACAATCATTGCTGGTACGTTTCCCGCGGCATTATTCGGGCTCGGAACAAATAATGCAAATAAATAGACGATGTAACTTTTCAGATAATTTCCGACAAAATTTGTAAAACCTCTTGTTGCACCAGGATAATGTATGTATCATCTTACGCGATTAATCTCTTTGGGAAACATGTTAATTTGTTAACAAGTGTTTATAATAACGTGCTACACATCCTACGTAGTCTAACGTCTAACGTTTCACGAGTAAACTCGTCTGATCGATCGGACGAAAGCACGCGATCGTCAACTTTCAAACCAAATATACCTGTGTGCGAGTAGGAAATTCTGGTCGTCGAACGGTTAATATAAAAACGGATAATACACTTGCGCTAATAGTTTCCACGTCCGTTCTGCTAAACACACATGTACCGTCCACTAACCATTCATTAAAATGTTAGTGACGTAAAGTTCAACCTATATCCCCAACCAATCACATACCTTCGAGATCGCAGGGCACGACGGCGTTAAATGATGCGCAAACAAAATTAGGTGAAGCGCAACAATGAATCGTTAACGACGATATTACTAAACTTACATCTTACAATTAATATCATGTGAGTGCCACTAGAGAGATAGATAGATAGAGAGAGAGGGGAAGAGAGAAAGAGCAGAGAACGAGGAAGAGGAAAGGAAAGGAAAACCACTACGAGCAAAGATTGTGTGGATAGATAGGATGTGTAGTTTATAGTGTACGATGGATATAATCGATACCAGGCTTTGACATGGTAGACTCGCGGTGAAACAAGTTGCACCATTTCTAACAAGTTGCCCCAAGTTGCCCCAGGCTGCCCCAAGTTCCATATGTGTGTATGTATGTACGCTATGTAAATGAAAAGCGAGCAATTTACCATGCTCGTGTCTAAAATAAAGATCAAAGAGGCAGGTCTACTCTGTGAAACATGGATATCAATTGTGCTAAAATATGCTGGTATACAAGAACTGTTGGATCAACACTGATATACAGGTAGCATTGATATGCTACATAATTCTCCCCCGGCAAAATTTCTTTCATCATTCGTAATAAAGACCAAATTTTTGCAAAATATACCTAATAACGTTCGACTATCGAGAAGGGTTGGCATCGGTTAGGAGAAGTTCCAGGGTCGTGTATCTCTCACTTTTCAAATGAGACAGTCGATTTAAATGCTGGTTGAGCGTGATGACAGCGATCGGTCGACAAGGCGCGACACAAGGTGCTGTCTCGCCGGTTACTTCGACCACGTTCGCTACGAACGACGACCATTCGGAAGATAACGAGTCATCCGCAGGATATAAGCTTTCCGCGTGCTCCAACATCGATGCTATGACGGATACGCCAAACTGGAAAGTAAAAATGTTGAATGAAATTTAGAGTAACTCGAATAAAAGCAGCTAACAACGGAAGATCCCAAAGCCGGGAATTAAAAAAAAATTATGAAACTTTACGAATTTGTAGGGAATTTCCTCCCGATTATAATCTCTCAATTTTTCTTTGCTGCTCAAATTCACTGCTGTAAGTTTTGTGGGAGGTGTAATTGACCCCTGAAAATCCGGTTATTTTCCGAATTTTGTGTTAAAACTCGCAAACTGTAAAGTAATTCTGTTTGCCAAATGATATTTCTAATTAAAATAACTTTTGTCGCGAACCTTTTTTCTATGTCTTACAGTTCGGGAGATATAACACAAAATCGTTTAAAAATAGCCAATTTTCAGGGGTTACTTTCACCCCCTTGAATTCGAGCCGCAAAGAAAAATTGCGTTGTAATCGGGAGGAAATCCCCTACATATTCACGATGGTTCGGAATTTTTTTGAATTTTCGGCTTCGGGATCTTCCCTTGTAAGGTGAAAGCGGCCAATACACGATGACATTTTAAACGAACCTTATTCGTCAGCGCGAAGGCTAAGCTATTGTTCTTCGTCGGATGATTAGCGGGGTCGGATAACGATCGAGCTAGTCCAAGTATAGTACCAAAGTCCTGTACGACAGTGAACCAACGTTGGAATTCGGAGTAAAAGGATATCAGCAAGTGAGAATCTCTACGTCCTATAACAGCTAGTCCTCGGAATATCACGTTCCACAATTCCTCCAATTGGTTACGATGCTCCGTCACGTTCAAGTACGGCATGAACCTCAACAGTAGCGCCTGTAACACAGTGCCCAGCAGTTTTTGAGTAACAAAGTGACGTTAGAATCGATTATCCAGCGATCCGTGTGTCGTCGTCGTCACTTTACTTACCTTCCCTTTCCGAATGCTTAGCATGCTCGTTAATTTGTCCTCTTGTATCAATTGAATAAGAGACGTCATCATCATGTTTATTAACTCTGGGCTAGTCCTTTTAACAGTACTAACAGTCGCTTCCTTCTCTTTTTCCGGGTTTTGTTGCTCGCTAAGCAGAGCCAAAGGATTATGCAGATCTTCGAGGCGTAATTGGATCACGTACAACTGAAAAGTTTCAATTTTTATTTTCATGCTACGCGCCGGAAAGCAGCGACTTAAAATAGCATCATATGTTAGCAACTTGACGCTCTGCTAATGCGAAAAATGTAATGCCATATAATACCCTTTCAATCTCTAACAACAACTGTCGCGTCCTTTTTGTATCTTTTTGCTGGATTTGCGCGACCGATTGAGGATCGCTGTTTGGTACAAGATCCATATCGATAATCTTGCGCGGTGCTGTTACACTGGTAAACTGCAGCTTCCCTAAAGAATTCTCAAATTGCGGTGGCGTATGTATTGTCTTGGACAACACCAGGTGAGATTGGTCGCGATCCCTGCGAGTAAAGTGATCAGAGATGACGATTGAAAAGTCTCTACAGCGAAGGAACGAGAAACAAAGGCAAACAGAAGAAAGGAGACGGTGTACCTAGAGTCTCTGTGGTAGCCATTGTTATTATTGTTATTATGATGCTTCCTATCTTTTTGATCTTGGTTCGTGTCCTGTTTGTTCTTTTTATCGCAAAAGACGGTATAATAGTAGTCGTCGACATATGGCTCGTTCGTGTTTAGTTGAAGTAATTGAATGTTGATTAACCACTGTTTCTCCCGATTGCTCATAAGACCAGCGTATTCGTCGCATTCGTCCGAATTCATCAGTCCATTCATTCCTTGAGGGTGATGATGATAATAATGGTAATGTTGCTGATTATTTCGCTCGTGATTACGATAATGGTGGTTATTTTTAAAAAACGGCTGATGATTTCCTTGCTGCTCCCCCGGGTACTGAAAAGACCTGTTTTGGTTTCTCTGAGCGGCAGAATGCGAGAACGAATGCTGCTGCTGCTGGTGATGGCCAGTCTGATTATTGGAATACGCGGGCACCATACCATGGTCCGTTCGCAAGAATGGGGGAGGCCCTAAATTCGAATGCGGGGGTTGCTGTAAAAACGTGTTCTCATTTCATTCAAGGTCCATCATATAGGTGGTAATATTACGATCTGCAACGTTCCATCAAACTTACAGGAAAATTACTGCAAAATGAACCATGAATTGGCTGTCTCTGTGGAGTGTGTGGCAACATCAAGTGCGCCGCTACGGGATACCTCAGGACATTTCCGGTTTGATCTATGGAACACCAGTAACGAGTTTCAGCGTTGCTTTACTTAATCGTATTAAAGCGTTATTTACATATTATGGGGCACGCTTACTTGGCAATAGCCTAGGATGTTGTACAAACTGAGGGTGCGGATATCTTATATTTGGTGGCAAAACAACAGGATGGGGAGGTGGTATACCCAGCCCCGGCGGAAAACGTGGTGGAACGGACAGCGACCCGAAAATAAGCGATCCATCGGGCTTTTGTGGTGGTAGTAGTTGTTGTTGTTGCTGCTGGTGCTGTTGCTGTTGCAACTGAACAGGCTTCGCCAATCCTGGCGGAGGTCTATTCCCGATCAGACCCTTTTCCAATTCTTCGACGGTGCATACGTTCGTTAACGCCGACGGTAGGATTAAAGACGGTCGCGGTTTAGGAAATGATAAATTAGTAGGACTATCCCATACTCCGGGTCGAGGAACGATTCCTTCTTTATCGTCTAACACTAAATGCGACAAATTATCTTCCACGTCCGTATCAACTCCGTTCTGCAAGTATCGTTAAGGGGCAGAATTTATCTTCAAATTCAAATTAACCGGGCAGAATATCTGATTCGCTTACCTTTTTGCTAAGAGCATTATTTTGGTGGTGAGGACGACTGGACTCCGCGATCTCTGAAAGTTTTTCATGGTCTTTCTCCCAATCGCCGATATTGGCTTCGGAACCAAAAGTTTCATCGTTCAACGCGTCGTATTCCTCTTCTTCTCCGATATCGTCTTCTTCTAGCAAGCAATCCAGCACCTCTTCTAAACTGCCAGTATTCTGCGGATGTTATAGAAAACATAGTAAGACGAGGCGAGTGTTGTTATTACGACGGTCAAACTTGTCGGTGAATACAAGAAAAAAATTTAAACAGAATGGAAATGTGTGATTGGTGCAGAACTAGATATTTCGAGAGAATTTGCCCCGGAAATTCGACTAGAACGACGTTAACGAATCGTTGATCGATGAATTAGAACTAAGAACTGCGCGGCAAAGCATGGGGGAATATAAAAGATGAAGGTGATAAGAATTAGAAGGAAGGCAACAGTGTTAATGACCTTTAGAGGGAACGAGAGATCGGAGAGGTTATGCGACGTACCTCCATGACCGCTTGAGGAGGTAGTAGTAGGTACATACGTACTGCGTATTTTAGAGACGATAGGTACAGAGAGAAGACGGTGAAATACTAAACATTTGCGCGGCAATTAGCAAATCGAACGATTTCCCGCGACGTGAATGGTAATCCCTTTTATCGCCCGATTAGCTTACAGGATAGTTTTATGTATCTGCAAAGCCCGTTAAGCCGCGACGCGGCTGTTGATCGTGAACGAGCAAGATCTTGTATTTTCATCGAACCGTTATCCACTCTTCCGACAAACATGTGAAAACCAAATGGTGCGTTCGGCAAGAACGAGCTTACTTACTGCAACTGTTGTATCGAAACCGAAAAAGAAGTCTGCCATTTGTTGAAATTAATAGTGCAAAATGACATGTTCTGACCAAACGTCAAGCGATACGAAAAGCATCAGCTGTCATGGCGGTCGCACAGTAAATCCACGATCACGTTCTAGATGTCGTGCTTGTTCCTGACAGCGAATGGAACCAAAGAAGAATGCCTGCGCCTCCCTCCGCCTCCTAGACTCGCATACTTGCGATACATTTACACGTAGTATATCATACGTGCGGCTTAAAACTTGGAAACTCAAAAAGTCCGGTAACGCGATTCGATCGATTGGCCTTGCAATTAAATATATATGTGAAAAGTAAAGCTCTGCTGGAAAGAGCTACTAAATTCACCAAAGGAAACAATATAGGTACATATCCTTCTACTTGAAAATTTCGATTCACGTCTAACGATTGTTTCGATACTTATTATCTCGAGAATTAGATAATTGTGAGACTGCAGAGCTGTAGACGCGTATAAATACCAAGTTTACTGTTTAAATATCTATGTATATATATACACGTGTTTGTATAGACCTCGGAAATGGAGAAGATTAATCTAGGTAGGTTAGTTTTGACGAGGGAAAAGTAACGAAAGACGGCAAACGATGTGGATGTGCATTTTTATTGCCATTAAGTCTTTGTCGCATGGTGCTATTTTCCTTTAAACTGTTTCCTTCTAATCTGTTTGTAAAGTAATTCGGTAAACCGTGGTGGTAAAGAACATCATCTAATCGTTTAACGGTGTAATGGTTTAATTGTTTAATGGTTTAATGGTTTAATCGGCCAATTGCGGATAATTCGATCTCCCGTACAGGACAGAAACTCGGAGGAGCCGTGGCTGCCGTAGGTGGTTTGGTGTTGGAAAAATCGGTGCCGATAATCGTGGTGATCTGAATTGTGATCGCAGCGAGAGATCTGATCATAGTTGCTTGTGGCGTCGCGTGGCGTCGCGTCGGCTCCTCGGGGTAAGCGCGGGTCCTTGTACTTGGTCGCGTGCTCGTGATTGTGCGCGTGCTTGTGCGATTGCTCCTTTTTCTTTTTTTTTTTTTTTGCTTTGCGTTATCAAGGGAACGCGCACGGACGCGCGAGCAGACTAGGTTTTTTTTGTTTCTCTGAAATCACACCTATACTCGATAAAGGGTAGATGGGTAATTATAACGCAGATCACACGCTGCTCGTGGCGTGACAGTCGTCCAGCGTGGCTAGACTGCTGGCTCTCAAGGATGCCAGACTCAAGGAACTGTGATTTAAAGTACTCATGCCGTGTGGGTCTTCGCAATGCAGGTACAATCGTGAACTAACAGACTTGTGACAGTCGGGGCACAAACGTTTCTTCTTTTTATCACGTCTCTTCAATATGTCGTACGCGCACCTGTAAATCGCGGAGCACAGCTCGGTTAAAGAACGGGGAGAATCGAGTAGAGTGGCGCGTCCAAACGTTGCATATCGCGAGGCTCGTATCACCTGGCGTGTAATATGTGAGAGCAGGGCAACGCCTCCAAGGAATCGGCTTCGAGGCCGAAAGGCTCGTTACAGCCGCCGCACCGTAGCTCCAAATCTTCCTCCATCGCCGCGGCTAATCTCTCGTGATGAGCCTTTTGTTCCTCGTCCCCGAGAGAGCCGTAGATTCGCGAGAGCCTGGACCTTACGATTCGCACCAGGAACTGCGTTCAACAGAGCCGTTAGAAACGCGGGGCGTGGAACTGTAGATGAATGACGGAGGAATGTTGCGGGTAATCTGTTATACCTTAGCACCGACCGATCCAGCCACTTCGAGCAATCTCGTGTTGAACTCGAGAGGACGACAGTTGCATATTTTGTGCTGGAGTCGAAGAGCCTCGAGGCACCTCGCGGCACCGTCCATCGCTTCCATCTGGCATAGCCGATCACCGGTCGCTGCCGCCGATCCCATAGCGCTCTCGTACTGCCGAAACGCTTTCTACAACGATACAGTCGGGGTAGTTGCCCCTGGCAAACCTACCTCCTGCTTATCCTACGTTTACTTACGCTTATGTCGGACTTTTTCCTATAAATGTCTCCCATTATTCGTATACTTCTTGCATAACTGGCTTGATCCCCAGAGACGAGCGACAATCGGGTTGCTTCCTGCGCCAACGTCACAAACATTGAACGCAATCGTCATTTTATATACCTGAGAGTATGTACCTGTGTACCAGTATGTTCGAACGTACCGAACAATAATCGTGGGCATCGCCGAGCTCTCCTTTCTTTCGGAGCGCCGCGGCCATCTGGAGAAGAGCCGCTCTGTGATGTCGCGAATTTAAATCGCCCAGCTGTAAGCTTCTCGAAAGATCGTACGCCCGTGCCGCGTATCTCGCGCTTTTGTCGGCGTCGTGTAATCTGCAGAACAGCTCCGATAGGCCTACGTATACCTGCGAATCAAACGCTATCGGAGACCGCGTACGTAGTGCTCCTCCTCGAGTAATTTTATAGAATTTCTTATTTCCCATTTCTCTAGAAATTACAGTGCTTCTCGAGAATCTTCGGTGTAGGAATTTTCCGTTGGTTCAAATTGTGCGTTAATCGCGAACTTATACACTTATCTCTTCGTATCGCCGATACTCTGTATACAATTAAACCAACATCCACTCGAAATGAAAGAAATTTTTCTACAGCCGCAGATTTTGTCACAAAAAAAAGAAATAGGGTAAACGCACCAGTAAATGAACACATTAAGGCTAATGAATGAACACTTTTATACGATTATGTTTGCAGCGCGATTGATTCCACGTGTTGCAAAAACTAATTAATTGGTTCCTTATTTTAATAATTTATTTTACTCATTTTAATAAAAAATGTTCATTCACTGGTACGTGTTCATTTACTGGTTCATTCAACTTTTGAAAAAACTAATTTAAAAGAAAAAAGTAACGCTTCTGAAGTAATGCTAAATAAATTGATTAATTATATTTAATATCTGTTTTTTCATTTACACAAGTTTCGTCCAAGTTGGACGCGATTAGAAATTTAGATAAATATCATCAACATTACTCCAAAAATATAAATTTCGCAATATTTTTTAATTCCTTGAGAATTCTCGAGAAATCAGGAACACTACGCGTGCGTACTACGTACGTAGCTACGTAGGCACGTCTGTTTCGCCGGCAAACAGAGTAGGGAGCAGCCGAGGTTACGCGGGGTTCCGCGTCGGCGGAAACCTACACTTACTTGTAGTTCCAACGAAGGATCTTGTATCGAGTGAGCAATTTTATGGGCTCTTTGAAAAGCTTCCAGAGCTTTGCAAAATCCTGCCAGCTCCAAATGAACTCTGCCTACGGTTAAATGAACCAATCCAGCGGTAGCGCACTGATCGCATTCGTTGTACAAACTGAAAAGGTACAGAGGGACGATGAGGGGACGCGCGGTTCTGTTTGCTCGTCAAAGTCTCGAGAGTTGCAACGCTAGCGCGCGAATGTACCTAGGGTAAGTGACCCAATTACGGATGGTGTCCCTATTATGGTGGGCTAACTATATTTTTATGAATCAAAAACACTGTATTTATACAACACCTGAAATAATTTTTTTTCACAAAGTTCAACGCTGATTTTATTCGGGGGAATTAAAACATTTTTACTTTAAACTCTTATATTTATTAAATTTCGTATTTTAATACCGATCCTGACAATTTTGTCGTGATTCTTGAAACAGCTAACAAGGGAAGATCCCGAACCCGGAAATTCAAAAAACTCTGAAACTTTGTGGATATGTAGGGGATTTCCTCCTGATTACAACGCAATTTTTTGCTGCCCAAAATCACTCTAAGGGGGTGAAATTAACCCCCTTTTCTGTTATAACTCGCGAACTGTAAGAGATAGAAAAAAAATCTCGAGACGAAAGTTACTTCTTTTAATTAGATGTATCAAATAGTAAAAGTTAAATCAAGTGTTTAAACAATTAGAAAAAAAGTTATAAACAAAAATATTAATAATGTTTACTATTTGATAGATCTAATTAAAAGAAGTAACTTTCGTTTCGAGATTTTTTTCTATCGCTTACAGTTCGCGAGTAATCGAAAAATAGCCGGATTTTCGGGGGTTAATTTCACCCCCTTAGAGTGATTTTGGGCAGCAAAAAAAATTGCGTTGTAATCAGGAGGAAATCCCCTACATATCCACAAAGTTTCAGAATTTTTTGAATTTCCGGGTTCGGGATCTTCCCTTGCAAGTGAAAGTGCTAAGAAGTCGCATCTGTATATAAGTAAAGATAAATGTATACTTTTATGGAATGAAGTTTCGATTTTCTTTTTATAGTAAATATTACCTAGATATAGTCGTCAGTTTAAAATGGTTTTATCTAATAAAAATGGAAGTCCGTGATTGGTACGGATTTATCGAATATGTTCCTATCACGAAAAAAAAAATTATCCCTAATTTGTTAATATTGCTAAAGAACAAAAGGCCCGCAGTGCCACTAATCTGTCCGTAATTGGGTCACTTACCCTAATGGGTATCGGTCAGGTTTAAAAGTGAGAATCCGTCATACCTGTGCCTGGCGTAATCCAGGGCCCTATCGAGCGCGCCCAATCTTTCGTGAGCCCTTGCCAAGTTCAAGTACGCTTCTGCTCGCATATTCGGCGAATCCAGCTCTTCCGAAATGCACAGTTGCTTGTGGCCAAAGTCGATGCTGTCCCTGAAATGACACGATTTCTCCACGTCCCGTGTCTTGGAACGAGAAAGGAAGGAGAAGAAGATAAGAGACGGCAAACGATGAGCCGCGACGCTCGTAGGTATACGCTGACCGAAATGGATCTATCTTCGCGGATAGGTGCGACACGACACCCTCGCTTCTCGGAGCGAGAAGCCACGCGGAAACGGTTCGTTACCGAGTCAAGGATTTTTCGAGCTTCTCCTTCCGACTCTCGCGCTCTCGCGGAAGTAAATACTATCTCTCGGCTATCATCCCCCTATTAAGGGGGGAATTTCTTTTTCCTTGGTCAAAAATATCGATAATTTAGGATTTTTTATAAACAAAAAGGTAACATTAATTAATTTGAAACTTTGTATGTGTTTGTTATACTTTCATCATGTTACATAAGTTTTTTTTCAGTTCAGTAACTGCACTACAAACTTTAAACGCGTTTTTCTCGAAACAACTTTTTCGTAGCTGGTTGACATGATTTAAAAAAAAGTACTGGATCGATCAACTTGAAATTTTAACTGCGTGTTAAGAAAGAATCCTTTTATCGTTTGACCTACAGGCAAGACGATAGGTTGTATATATTTTTTTTTAATTATCAAAAGTTCGGGTAATTTTTTGCAAAAAATCGAACATCTGAATTTAAACAGTTACCATTTCTCGAATTTTTTTTATTTTTATTCATTGTAGGTCAAACGATAATTATATGTGTATGAAATAAAATCTCATTAGAATTTTTGATTTCAGATGAACTGGAGGGCAGATATCATGTCAACCGTTAATGAAGCAATTGTGCGTAGCGTCCTAGTTCACGGGCAACTGAAACTGTATTTTTAAGTGAATTGAACTGAAGAAATTTATGTAACATGATGAAAGTATAACAAAAACATATACAAAGTTTCAAATTAATTAATGTTATATTTTTGTTTATAAAAAATCCTAAAGTATCGATATTTTTGACCAAGAAAAAAGAAACTCCCCCCCTTAAGCTCTTTTACGTCCCTGGTCCGTACTTTAACCGCCCCCCCAAAAAAACCCTATCCCCTTCTTCACGGCGCATTCATTTCCGCCCTCTTTAATCGAGCTAACAAAGCAAGATAATTTTAGAAAACGCCCGATAGATCGGAACGTGCTCCTATCCTCCAACATTTTCTCGTCTGTTGCCTCTAATCTTTTCCTTACCGGCCTTTCCATTGCTTTCGAACAAATCGAATCGAAGAAATGGAATGCGAGGGTGATTGAATGGTTTTGGCAAGTGCTCTGTCTGCTACTTTGCGAGTTTGCCGATGCCGCGCCGCAACAGATACCTGTATTTTCCCCAATCCATGTAAGCTTGATACAGGTAACCGAGAAGAGCGAACTTGTCCTCTCGCTGTCTGATGTTCTTCAGAGCGCCCCTCCATTTCCGAACAGCGGCCTGCTGTTTGTGGGCGCGGTACAACTTTAATCCCTGTTCAACCTAGAAGGGAAGGAAAACTTTTAATCCAACCCTCTGGGATTCGCGGAGGTATCTATGTACTCGCAACATTTTACACGCAGGCATCGTCGATTAGTGCGCGGCGCGTGGCTAAACGTAGCAGGGAAGGTCGCATCGATTCAACCCTGAACTTTCTTCGTCGATGATTTAAGATCCAACGATCCCGTGCGATACATATAAATAGTGCTCGACCTCGGCGTCCACGATACCGGGGCGGGTGGCGCGGCGCGGGGCGGGCGGCGAGCAAACAAGCTCGAGGAAGGTGACACGATCATGCGTTCGGCGTGATCGAGATTAATCTCGTTAACGCGATCCCGCGATCAACCGGAAACGCCTTTCTCCCATCTCTTTCATCCCGCAATTAGACAACCGGTTATAACCAGCTCCTTTCCCACCATCTACTGTATCAAAGAGCTTCGTGAAGGGTTGCGAAAGCGTCGCGCGTAGCGTGACCAATGACCATTGCCGTCGCGTGCACCAGCTCCGTAGCACCTACTCGACAATGACCGAGAAAAAGCGTAGGCCGAGGTCGCGTATCGAGGAATCAGCAACGCCGTCGGAATAGTCGAGGAACTTACCCGCCTTCGAGCCAGATGCTGATCCAATCGCCGCCTACATCCGATCAGGCATTCCCACAAGCCAGCGCTGGAACGTCCGTTCTGATAATGGCCGTTCCCGTTGGAATGCTGCTGGCCGTAATCCTCCTCCGCGAATTCGCATACGTCGAGGGGGTGCCGCGACCCGTCCGGACTACCCAGCAACGCGGTCGCCGACAGCTGATGACTGGCCGGGCCTCTACGAATTGGTAACAGTGATTGGCACGGCGATCGATCGAGGAAGCTAAACTCTGGCGCGCGACATTCGTCGGGATTTCGCGGTCACGGTACACCAGAGCGAACGCAAGCGCCGCTTCCACTCGTTACTTGATTTAAAAGCCAGCGAGTGCTGTAGTTATCGTACTGCCTTGAAAAAGCTGGCCCGCGTTCCATTCGATTGTCGCATAGTTCGATCGAGCGCAGAGCGTGGGATCGCGCGGCGTGCAAATTCGATCACGGAATTTCAGCTCGCCTCTCGAAACGGCGCGGCGCGGCGGCGCCTGCTAGCCACGGTGGGCGAGGCACCTGTGACCTCTTTTCCTGACCTATATACGGATCGAAAGTTGGCGAGTACCTAGTACCTACCGCAGCGACAGTCCCCGCTTCCGTTCCATTTTCTTCGCTCTCGCAGCAAGGATATACCGCTGCGGTAGATTAAATAGTTACTCCCCCCCGATCGAATACCGAATCTTTTCCAACCGCCCCCGTTCCAGATCCCGCGTCGCGTCCAAGCGAATAAAAGCGTTACACGAATTTACGGGCACGTGAATCCCGGTTTAAACAAGAGTCGATACTTGCCCGAGATAGTCTCTCGACGAGATAGATTCCCATGACATGGCTGCGTCTGCCTTCCCTCGTTACGTTTCCCGGCGAATACCTTCTTAAATATCCTCGCGAGCATATCGATTGTCCCTCTCTGTCCGAGCCCTCTTCGTCGCCAGCGACTTGTGCCCTTCGCGACGTTCCCTGGCCATCAGCTCCGCGCGGCGCATAACTTTCGGTTCTGCAAGCCCGCCGTTAACGGACAAACAGCGCGGTCCCTCTGGCAATCAGTCGCAGCTCTCGGTCGCGAAAGTCACCACCGACCGGGATCGATTATTCGCCAAGCGAGATCCGAACCACCGGACGTTAATCCCGGTTGCTATCGGCCGATGCGGTCCGCAGTCAAGCAGAATGTTTGAGGTAGCTCCGTTCCTGCTCCGTTCCCGACATCTTTCCGCCCGGCGCGGTTCAAGTTGTGTGCTGGACAGACTTGTTGAGATCGACGGAGTATAGCGCGTCCGCGCGATTCGGGAAAAATAATTTCTGCTCTCGCGGAGTTTTGTACTTGAGTTAAATTGAGCATCGGGATAGAATAGGTAAACGTACTTTCCGAAGATTATCGATGGTGGGGCCGAGTTGCCTCGCGACTGCGATCAGGACGAGGGGAAGGATCAATTGCCGTGGACCGTGGCGGATGAAAGGAGTGGATTCCCCATCGGTAGATAATTCAATATCGGGTATCGGCGCGTTTAGTCGCGACGGCGACCGCGTCAGCGACCGCGACCGCGACGCCTGTCTTTAAGATCGACCGATAACTCGACAAGTCGCGACAATTCAAGTTTCACCACTTATTTACTATCTCTCCAAGCGACCGGCGCTCCCTCCCACCCCCTCGCCCCAATAACTTTCATTATCGTTAAGCGCGTAACGTCGTAAAATTTATCATCTAACAATAACAGATCGCGTGGGTACGAGTGTTCGTGGGCATGTACGTAGGCATTTGCAGAATTAATACATGCACCATAGCCTACACACACGAATGTAAGCGCGCGCGCACGTGAACACATACACGTACAAACATACACGCGCGCGGGCGCAGCGGCGAGACGCGTACGCACGCACACGTGCGTGTGTGTGCGCGTGTGTGAGACAGTGCGTATATATATATAATATATATAAATATCTCTATGTAACGACTGATTCGACCAACTGTTCAAAGACGTGTAGTATCGGCAACGCGCCGCGTGGTTAACTCGCCCGTTTCATCGGTCGCGAGGAGACCGCCTCTTTGATCGCGATCGACGACGCATGTGCGTGGTAATATCGTATATCGGCGCAGGGTCGATACCGTCTCGGTGGAACACGTTCGTTTGTTATTTGCCCGCTCGTCCGACCGTTTGTCCCCACTTGCCCCGATCACGCGACCGCATCCGCGTCGATCTTCCGCGACGAGATTCCGTGAAGCAGCTCGGCTGAGCGAGGCTAAACTAAAGAGGTGTACTCGTTGCGTACAGACGCGCCGATCCTACTGCATCTGCTCGATTAAATCGTTGAGCGGGCGGTACATCGGAGGCGACTCGGGATTGCAGCGCCGCTAGAGATCGGCGACTCCCCACTCTGATACTTGGAGCAGCCCTCAAGATTTATATCTGGCGCCCATCTCGAATCGAAGGATCGAGGACGTTTCGGATTTAAACGGCTGACACGGCGTTTCGCGCTCGTTGAGTAATAAGCGACGATCTTATTCGTTTCGAGGCGTCTCCACATGCCGTTGGTTGCTCGACGTTATCGAATCGTCCGTCAAGACGACTGTCCCGTCGCGTCGCGTGAAATGCTTCTTCTTCCCCTGGCGCTCCTCTCTCCTCTTCGCCCCTGTGTCTCCTCGCTTCTCCCGTTTATATCTCTGTCGCGGTGACCTCGCGTCTGCTACCGCGACTGGGGAGCGAATCACGACCTAACGAAGGCGACAACGCGTGTCAGGAGTGTTACCGTCGCAGATCCGGATCGCGATCCCGTCCGCACGTCTGTCGGAAGGGTTAACCTCTGCCGCGTAAGGGCTGCTCGCGAAAGTCAACCGGCAATGGTCGGGGTAGAACTGTCGCGCCCGAGCCGCAGCAGCCCGCAACACACGACCCGACCGATTCTCTTTCCCTCTCCTCTCCCCTCTCTCCTCTCCGCTCCACTCTTCTCGTCTCTCAGCCTCGCCGCCACCATCCCTCTCCAGCCCGCCCCTCCCCGCCCCTCTCTCCTTTCCGCTAATCTACTCTTCCCTCCTTACCCTCCAGGCCAACGTTCACGCTTTTCTCCATACGCCCCCCACGGCTCTGCCCCGCCACGTTTTACCTCGATTCCCCCCCCCCCTCCCTTTCCCCCGATCATTGCTATACTCTCCCCAAACCCCTTTGCCGCCCGACCCCCTTACACCGAGGTACACGTACCAAGGGAACCCCGCCGGCGTGAGCGTGAGATCTCTTCCGTATCCGACGACAGCCCCGTCCTTCCCTGTCTACACACATATACACGCAGCCAGCAGCGGGAGACTATCCCTGTCGGACCTGTCCGGTGATTCCGATTCAATCGTTGGACTTTCCACGTTCGCACGGACCGTGGTTGCGCGCGCCAAAGCGTTCTAAATCCGTTCGTTCGGTTGGGGGGCTAACTGGCGAGTAATCGGGGAGGATAGAGAAGAAAGAACAGTCGTTAAGTTCCGGGCTGAGAAATATCCGCTAGCAGTTGGACGTTTCGCCGAACGACCCGTTTGTTCCCCGGCTCGAAGCGGCCAGAGGAGCCGCAATGGGGCAGCAGCCGCCGAGCGGTCCACCGTCGGGCCGGGGCTTCCGTAAAAATGGGCGAGGCATTGCCCTTTCGTGAACTTTCGCGAGAGCTTTGGCGGATGTAGGTATCCCAGCCGGCCGAATCCTGAACGAAGGAGAGCGTGACCCGTTTTTCGTCTCGCTCCTCTCGGATCCGGACCGTCCGCCTTGCGCGATTCACCCTCCTCGTTTTCGGCACGACCAGCCCCGAGCCGCCCCGAGATCCCACGAGGGCCGCGCGCCGGTTACGGGGGCGCGGTACAGAGTGCCTACGGAGCCACCCCTACGCCGCCACTTTTCCTTCCACGCTACGTTGCTAACGTATTCCCGCCGCACACCCTCCCGAGCGTGCTCGTTATGCAGTTGCTCCGATCATCCTTCCCGAGCGGCGAGCATCACCTTTTGTCGCGGCAGCCACTGTTGTCGTCCTCGTCTTTGTCCTCGTCCTCGCCCCCTCGTCCACACCCTCGGCCCTCGCCCCCGTCCTCGCCCGTCGTCCTCGTCCTCGACGCCCGTTCCGATCGATGAATCGGCAAGCATCTCGGGGAAAACGTCTCGGTCTCGGCGATTGCTGATTAACCGCGCCACGCGACTCGTTAGCCGGTGCGTGACTCGCCCTCCGCCCTCGCACGGTTCCGCGATCGCCCAATCGCGCCCCCATATTACTCTTCTATGTAGGTAATGAGGTCATCGGTTCAAGGCCGATTCTAGCCGTTCGAGGAATCTAACCGACGACTCGTGTTTCCATTCCATTCTACTCTACCGTAGCCATCGAATTCTTGCCGTTCCTCCACTTCTTCGCAGTTCTCGCCTAGTTTTTCAACGCGCAACCCCGCGATATGCGATATCTACATGGTAGGGTAGACCAGGGCGAGTCGGAGAAAAATAAGAATTTAGTCTTGGGGGGGGGGGGGGGGCGAAACGTGTATAAGTAGGGGACAGGTGGGATGAAAGGGACACTTGTGTTTAGGACCACATATTAAAAAAACTAAATAACCATTCGAGTTCTAATTGGTAACATTAGAAAGGCCAGTTATCTGGCTATAATAATACACGGGCCTATTAAGCTTCTCTATATATTTACATGTCATATTTTTCGTTTTCTAAAAAGCTGTGTTTTGTCCCTTTCATAAATTGGCTGTATTGAAAGGGACATGGGTGGTTATGAATGGGACAGTGGTAAATATTAATATCATTTTTTTAATTATTGTTTATGCAGGTACCGAAATCACAGTAGCTATTTTAATTCGTAATAGGAACTAAAAACTCAACACTTAAGCTTATGTAACTAAATGATCTTAATAGATATAAATAATGAATTGTCTAATGGCATCCTGACCCAAATTTTAGGTGGCATATTTTCACTGAAACAAGTGAAGAATAGTAAGGTTTCGAAGGTGACAGGTATGAAAATGACGTCCCCTTCATAAATTTCTGCTGTGTCCCTTTCATAAATAAGGCACCAAAATTGAAAATCTAACTCCTACAATTACAATATGACACAAAAAGGATAGGACATTATACGATATCGTTCTTAAATAAATACCTGTTTAGATGCAGTAATAGAGAAATCAGTCGCTGGTAACAGCACTTCAGAAGACAGTTCAAGAAAATACTAAAAGTTATACTTTGAACCTCAAAAAAATTTAATCGTGTATTTCTGTCGTCGTAGATACGATAGCGGCTTGAAATTTGGATTGATTACCCATGAATGAATGTGGCTACAAAATAAAAACACTTTTGGCCTGCGCAGATCCTTTATCTTTGACATAATGACCATGTCCCCTTCAATACGTGTCCCTTTCATCCCACCTCTCCCCTACATACCTACATTTTTTAATTTTCTTTTACCGACCCCCGCTGAGTGACATAATATTTTTATATTTTATTTATATTTTATTATTCTTAGGGGGGGCGATCGCCCCCATGTGTCCGTCCGCACCCCCCTGGATCCGCCACTGCTCGTCCCACTCCTCCGCACCTACTGCAATAGCTCGACGATTGATTCAAGTCATTGTTTAGAACTGGCATACGTTTTCAGTGAGATGGTTAAGTGCAAACGTCACAATTTTCGTCCGAACCTAACCTTCGTAATCTGCGATTTCGTATTTAACCCTTTAGCGCCCAGTGTGACGTATACTAAATGGCCCCGAGATGCAAGCCACTGATGCGTTTATCGCTGTAAATAATGTTTACAATAATCATGGGAACGTTTCTGGCATGTTGGACATTTTTCGATAACGCGAAACGTTTCCTTTAACCAGTTGAGAGTAAAAGTACTTTTTTAAAATTTTATTTGGTAGATACGTGTAAATGAATTGTTATACTAAAAGAATAATGCTTGTAAAGTTTGTTTTATGAAGAAAAAATCGCTTTCTTAATCCGTGTATTGACGTACTTAATTTGACGTATATGTACGTCACATCCAGAAAATCATATTTCGACTGGCTTTTTTGGGAAAACCACGATGAAGTGCATGCATTGGGACCATTTTTCAATTAATTAAACGCAAGAAATCATATTTTTCCGCCGAGTAAAGTGTCTGTGCCTTAAAGGGTTAAAATAAAAAGCAAGCTTGAAAATTCAAATGTGCTTATTGTTATTAGTTTACTCGGTGTCCAAGTTTAGTGTTTGATGTATTTTAGACTATTATATCCTAATATGTTTATGTAATCTACAATCTTTGAATTTTTTTTTCATTTGAGTATTTTTATGACTATAAATATGATAAATGTTTATATACAAATGATTCGTAGGTACATAAAAAAGTAGTAATCAGGGATTATGGTGTCCAAAAAAAAATAAAGAAAGCTGTGACAAAAATTCAATCTAAAAAAATAAATAAATTAGTGGTTTTAAGAAGATGGCATTGTATTTACTGCGGTGAAAAATTAATTCGTCCATTTTCAGAAGATTGTCTGAGAAGAGTGGTGCCACGGGAATTGTGCTGATAGAGGCGGCAAAAAACGGCAATATCTTTCCGATCTGTGTGCTAAGTAGTATCACTTGGCTTCACTGTTATTAAATTAGATTTGTTTAGGTTGATTCTAAAGATTTTGTTATGAAAATTTCAGTTTTGTTTCAGAAATTTCTGGGCGGTCCGATTCGCTCCGCAACTTGGGGATATTTTTTCAATCGGATATTTCTCACTTTATCGTTTTTTGTTTATAAATGAAATATTTTCAGGTTTAATTTCAATTTTTATATATTCACGTTCAAGCCAAAGGTGCACTGGTCACGAATATACAAAACTTAGTTTTTTAATGTTTGACTATAATTTTTTTACCGTCAAACTCAAAGTGACCCGACTCGCCCTGGTCTACCCTATCTAAGTAGGTACATCCTTCGGTCACTCTCATCGTCATTCCTCCAGCCCCGAAGAGAGTTCCAAGCCTAACGTGGCCGTCCGCTGATCAGCCGACAGAAAGAAGAGGAGTGGAGGCGCGAGATGAGCGGAGCTTATACTTTAATCCAACTACCACGCTTCGTTCGCCTGGACTAGAGCCAGAATAATTTTAGCTCGTAGTTTGAACCGTGAGAAAAAATTCTCCGGGGAACGAGGAGAATGGATGCCTCGGAAGCATCGAGATGCGAGGCATGTAGGTCGCAGGTAAGAGAAATAGGCAGGAGTATCGGGGAAAATGGATCGTGGCGAAAGGATTTAGGCTTCATCTCCCATTTCGCTCCCGAATCCGTACATAGTAGGTGGTGTTTCGATTGATCCGACTAGGTATGCACATATTCCAGCCTCTCGATACGCGGGAGAACTGGACGGGCGCGGGTGCCCAAGGAGCTGCAGCAACGATTAAACCACACCCCGAGGGGGATGACTTGGCCAGCCATTAGGTCGGGCTAGGAAAGAGAAGAGGCGGGACGACAGCGGATCCGTGAGGATTTCGATGGTCCCTAATTGGCCGGTTGCTGGCCGAAAATAGTCGAACTGGGTGTGACCGGCCACAAAACTCGGCTCGTAAACTATTCGAACGGCGCCGGCGATGCGCGTGCTTTTGGCGGGCGCGAAACGTGTACGCAAGCGCGAGCGCGAGCACGGGTGCGCGGCTACGATCCGCTACGAGAGTGTACGAGCGCGTACGAGGCGAGCTTTGCGGCCGCCACTCGCTCTCGCTCACGCGTACGCCGCAGGGCCACGCGTCACCTCGAAAAAAGCCCGCTTTCGCATCTACCTCCTACGCGGTGGATCTCGTCGGCTCTTATCGGGAAACGTCCGCGAGCTTAATTACTCAGGCAGAAAAGCCGCACCGTTGCGCGCGCTATATGTTCGTCGTTAGCCATCGACCCGGGTGAATCCGGTGGATCGTCGGCTGGATGCCGCGCTCGGTATGAAGATCGTTCCGATCGCCAGCCGCGATTCGCTTGTTGCCGCGAGCAAGTACATGTTCAGTGAAGTTTCGAAGAGGAGAGCTTCGAAGTTTGCCGCCAGCCTATCCGCTCCGAGGGAGATAGGTGGCGAAACCACCGAAAGGGAGAAACGATCGAGAAGTGGCGGAGGGCTGTGCCAGCAGGATTACTGTAGGAACACGTCACGATGACCCTAGTGACGGACGCGTTGTCTTACGCGTGTCAAGCCGCCTACCAGGCCAGGCCATCTTCTTACGACTCGTACCGGCATCATCACCTCCAGCTCCGACATCATCCTCCTCCTCACGGGCATCACTATTACCATCGCTTCCACCACCACCGCCACCACCATCATTATCACAACCATCATCATCATCGTCGCCGACGCGGCTACCCGTCGTCCGCCGGGCATCCCCCAACCATCGACTACTTGCAAGGGTACTTGCAACTGCAAGGGACCGCGGACGAGGGAGGGAGAAGCGTCGGCCAGGCGGTCGAGGACATCTCGCAACTAGAACCCACGAGTTCGCAGCGTTACCGGTACGATCATTGCTACTCTATGTCCCCCTTCCCCAAAGCGAAACTCCGAATCGAGTGATCGCCGGTGGGTTGTTTTCAGCGAGAACCCGCTGATGGCCTCATCGCGCATTAAAGCATTTTCACCTCGTACCTATCTCGCGTTCCCTTTATGTATGCACTTCTGTCTCTCGTCGCACCGATCAACCTACCAGAGCCCGGAGGCTCGCGCGTTACCCGACCACCTGGAACCATTCCAAACCGGGAGGCTGTCCTCCGCGGGACTGGGCCGCTTCGCTCCCACTTGGGTCTTAGGTACTACCTACCTAAAAAGAATAAATAATATAGTTGTTGTTCGTTGTGAAAATCGATGATCCTTTCCATTCCCGTCGAAAAAGGAAAAAGAAAATAAAAATACAACGAGAATTAATTAAAGTCGTTGTTGTTCGTTAGCCGGTGTGAGAATATTTGCTATGCGTCGACAGGTTGCAATCGTCCCGATACGTTCTGGACTCGGACGACACGTCGTCGGTGGTGTCGGGTGATCCCACGGCCGATCTTGACACGGTGTCCGTCGAGGCAGAGGAGAGCAACGGGGGTAACGATTCCAACGGACCGAACGAGCCAAACGATCCAAACGATCCTAACGAGCCAAACGAGCCGGACGAGCCCGGCGAGCCCAGCGAGTCCAACGAAAGGAGCAACGAATCGAACGAGAGCGAACTTAGCGAGCACGTACCTCATCCTCACGTGGCGCTGGACGCGACAGCTCCGAGCCACGGGCCGCGCAGATGCCTCCTCTGGGCTTGTAAGGCATGCAAGAAGAAAACCGTGACCGTCGATAGAAGGAAAGCGGCCACCCTGCGGGAGAGAAGGCGCTTGAGAAAGGTCAGTCCCTCAGCCGTCTGTCTCTTATCACCCCTGCTTTTTACTTCCCCTCACAATCGCTGCCCCAGCCGTCACCCACCTTATCACCCACGATTGCTCCGTCTCTTTTCTCCCGTCGCAGGTGAACGAGGCGTTCGAAGTATTGAAAAGGAGGACCAGCAACAACCCTAATCAACGGCTGCCGAAAGTGGAGATCCTACGAAACGCGATCGAGTACATAGAAGGTCTGGAGGCGCTGCTGCAAGCTGACGGATCCTCGGCCACTCAGGATCGCGCTTTAGCCGAACACGCGGTAAGTGGAATACTGGCTAACGATTCTTTCCAATAAAACGGAAACCAAACGTACACAGGTAAGCTTTGACACGCGCGTTAACAGACAAGATGGGGAAACGCAGCAGCGCGGAGAGAGAAGTTTGATCCTCGTTTCCGTCGATAGGGTGCTGCTCGCTATCGGTTTTCGATAACCGCGCTCCCTGTCCTGGCGCCTGTCAGAAATCGAAAGTAGGCAATCGCTCGGTATTTTCATTCGCTCGCGAAGCAACGGCGCAAGTAATTTCGAACCACTCCCTCGGTTGGCCGGGAGATTCGGTCCCGTCGAAGCTTTACGCGTTGCTGGCCGAAAGGGTGGCGAAGGGTATCTGGCTCTTGGACCAGGATCCGCGTATACATCGGAAGCTGTGCATAGTTGTTATATCGGATCGCCGTGGAATGGTTCCGTTCGCTGGAGGGGAGGCGAAACCGAGCCAGCTCGGGACGCTTCCCGAGGGGATTATACAATGAAATATATGTATTTCTCTGGTGTTTCGCGTAAAGCAGTCGGCTCGCGTTCTCGCTAAATATAAACCCCATTTTCAAACGTAACTACATCAGACGCGGTTGTCGGAACATCAGCCGTCGCGAAACTCCAAGTCATCGAGCGGAGACAATTATAATTCTTTATCATCCTACGTCGTCGTTGTTGGTGGCGATAGAGCGGCAAGAAGGGTGGGAAAAATATACGAGGACAGATATCGGCAGAGATTATCCACCACCGATTGTCAGCGAGCAGCGGATGAACAAGCAAGCTGACGACTCTAGACGTTTCACGAGACAAACTCGAGATTCTGCCCGCTCGAGGGATTCTATTCCGAAAGAAGTAGATGCATCGACCTCCGGCATCGAGGCTGAGAAGCTATCTTCCACAGCAAACATCGCGCTTATTTAAAGCAGCTGTTTTAGTCGCGAGTCGAGGCCGGTTAACCTACCCTACTTTACGATAAAAGCTTCTCGATTCCGCGTCCTGTCCCGTCCCATACTCTTCCATTTTATCCCGTCCCACCTCGTTGCCAATTCCTCGCCCCCAGTCCACCCTTCCTTTCGTTACCCGTATTCCGTAGCTACTGGATGCAACGTAACGTCGACGTACGTCCACTGGGAGCGTTAAACGCCAGAAATCGAGGAGATACCTATTATGCAGATAGAGCGAATCGACGATTACCCACGATTCGCTAAAACCCCCTCGGCCGCTCCAGTGGGCCCGTGTTCTTCCTCCCGAAATGAATCCTGGTGCGGAAGGCTAGTTGTCACTGCTGGTTTCTCCTAACAAGTTGCAAACGCGCGCGGATGCATGGACGAATGCACGATTCCGGGCCGTGGACAGTGCGGTGAGGAAACTGCTTTCACTCCGAGAATAGTTGGCCGCGACGCCGCATATAGATGCGCCGAAACAAATAAAGGAACCCGAGACGGATAAAATGTGTACGGAGTGTTTAGTGGTCTGTAGAGTGGAGGAATGAATGAGAGAAAGAAGGCGCACGAGATCAGAGAACGCGACGCCGCGCCGCGCCGCGCCTGCTAGCATTCCAACGACGGCACCCGCGGAGTAGGCTTCTTCGGCCACTTAGTTTTTTTTTCTTCTGTATCCTTCCTTCCGATTTCCCTTGCCTTCGGGAAACACGAACACTTGACGAATCGGTATTTTCTTTTTTATTCGCAGGGCGCGGATTCACCGCGGTACATGACGGAAAGGCTGAGGCAATTCTCGGATCCTTTGGCAAGGTTTCAACCCATCAACGGTGAGTGAGATTCTATCCGCGAAACGGTAATTTTCGTTCGCGTCGCTGGCGAGACGCGTGGAAAGACAGGAACCGTCTATTAAGGAGCGCTCCGCGCAACCGGCCCCGGCTCTGCCCGTCCACGCTTCCAAAACGGTAGATCGCCCCGCGATACTGGTATTTTTAAGCAGATTAATGCCAGACACGAGACGGAGCATTAAGCAGATCGGTATTAATGAGTTTTGTCACCCTTGAGTGACACTCGGTTTCTGTTCGGTTATACTCGCTCTATAGATAGCCCACCCATGAGGCCGTGGGCTTCCGAGATGCAACGTTCTCCCAGCGGAGTGGCTCGGTCTCGCGCGCGACGACGCTTGAGACTTGAGACTCGAGACTCGCAGCGAGCCGCCAAGAGCCACGCGGCACGTGCCACGCGTCATACCCTACCACCCCGGCTTTCCGTCACCCGTACACCTTAGAACGTAGGGACGCGAGAAACGGACACCCTTTGTCGCATCGGCTTCGATCGTTTAGCCCCGTTCCCTTGCTATTTTCGCGCGGCATTCCCAGCTTTCGTTTTTCCCCCGAAAATATGGCGAAATTAATTGGCCTACATCCTGAAAATAGACCAACAGCCGTATCTGTTTGCCCGTACCTAGGACACACCGGCTGGCTCGGCGCGGCTAAAGCCTGAAATGTTTTCGAATCCCCCGGAAATAAGGGCGATGCGAGGAGAAAGCAGGGTCGGGTCGAGTGAAATAGAATCGCGGACGAGAGCCGGGCGAAATCGCGAGATCGCGGAATCTCGGCCATTAAAATAACTTCGGATTAATTAGCGTCAGCGAATGCCTGACCATTGGCAACCGTGAAACATAATTCAGCGGAGCGAAAGGAAAGATTGTATTTGCGCTGGCTTGAATTACGTGTTGGATCGAACCGAGCGTGCGAATATGCGCGTCGCGCGATAAAAATAAATTCGATATCAGTGACACCGCGATTAGGGCGGGAAGGGGGATGTTTAAGATGGTTGGATCGGCGCATGGGAAACACAGTGGAGGAGTCACTGGTTAGAAAGCTGCAGCCTATAATTCATGATCGCACTGCACCGCCGCGCCTCCGCCTCCACGGAGACAGCGAGGCGAGAAAAAAGAGTCGGCTGGTGGTCCTCGCGGTAGCAGTAGGAATAGGCATAAGCATGGTTGAGAGAACGAGAAACAAGTTCTTCGGCAGCGGTGCCAAGCGATTTACCGAACCGTAACCCACTCGGGCCTGGGCCCTGATCATTTTAATTAATGCTTCGCTGTTGCGTGCCATTTAACGAGCGTTATTTCAAAATAGCCGCCGTTCCGACTGGACGCACCCATCTATCGTATCGTTCGCATCCACCGCACCCGGCGAGACTCGCCCCCCCCCCCGAAGGAGAAGTGTATTATTCGCGAGAAGCCCCTACGTCGAACGATGAGAAAATTCTAACCACCCCAAAGTGCCATATATTGCCACGGTACATTAGTATGACGCATCGCCGCGCCGCGTCGCCGGACTATCCTTTTGCCGACGCGACGGGACGTGTGTTTAAACGCGGCGGAAACTTGGGCCAAAATATGTACATACATATATACTTTGCCTCGTCCACAATCCGCTAATGTCCCGAGAAAATCTCGTTTCCTCAGCTGCTCTCGCTCCCAGCTCTCCAGCCTCCGTTCATCTAAAGTTAAGTTCGATCCTCAGTTTCGGGGGACTCGATTCGCTTCAAGAGCGGAGCGCGACCGCGGCGATCAAAGTCTTTACTCAGGGAAAGGAGCATCCCGATGCCTGGGGGAAAATTTCAACATCGTCGTTGCGTTTCTTGCTAATGAGGAGGAATCAAAGGTTCTTTGTGTGCCCCCAAGGCGCAACCCGTAAGAACGAATCGAGGGAACCGAGCCCAGTCAACGGACTAACAATAAGTAGGGTCTTTGAAGACCGAAGGATGCAATTAAGACGTCTCGATTTACTTTCGTCGAAATTTAAGACGCGATTCAAGCTCACCGGCCAACTAGTCTTGGACGAAACGGCGCGACATACATGTCTACATGCTTATGTCGCATGTGCAACATTCCTCGGTGGTCGTTGATCAACGCCACTTGTTAAACCGCCTAGAACCACTTGGTGTTGCTAATTATTCCCATTTCCGTTTTAACGAACGCGTGTTCTATGTCTAATTGTAAATTGCTCGAAGCTCGCTCGATAAAGTACCACTGTCGCGATCGGTTCACCGTTCGTCGGCTCTTCTTCATGGAATTGTCCAACCGATAATTCAAGCTATACCTGTGATTGCTGCTTGGATCACAAGGGGTGTCGATGTTTCCCATGCCGACTCTATTGGCGATACCAGCTAATTTATCGCGGACGATTTCGGTCAGCTTCGGAGCTTGGAGTCGCGCGTCATGGTCAGTGGCGGATTTAAGAATAAAGGCCCAGGTGGCAAACATTGGGGGGCCCATTTTTGGGGGAAAATGAAGAGGTAGTTTACTAAAAGGGGGTAAATGTACAGAAATGTATAGAACAAATGCTTGGACAAAATCATAATTTATTTTTGAAGACAGGGCCCTAGGGGGGCCTTCCGAGCGGGCCCATTTTTCGAGAAACTAAAGCGGTAGTTTACTGAAAACGGGCTCAGTGTAATAATACAGAAAAAAATATAGTTTGGATAAAATCATCATTTATTTTTGAAGACAGGGCCCTAGGGGGGGCTTCTAAGCGGGCCCATTTTTCGAGAAACTAAAGCGGTAGTTTACTGAAAACGGGCCCAGTGTAATAATACAGAAAAAAATATAGTTTGGATAAAATCATAATTTATTTTTGAAGACAGGGCCCTAGAGGGGGCCTTTCGAGCAGGGGCCCAGGTGGCAACTGCTCATCAGCCGCCCTGTTAAATCCGCCACTGGTCATGGTTGAGAAACAATTTACGCTCGATTTATTCCGTGGAAAATTACTTGGATTTGGCAGTAAGCCCCGAATGTTACGAACTAAGACATACATATATCGCGTGAGAGACAGGATTGGAAAATAAAAGCAGGCCGCTTTTCATTCGTGGATATATCGTAATATTCAAAACTATGGCGCGCAACGTTGACGCAAACTCGGCTACGACCAAGCATCGTTGCCGTCGGCAAAATTCTAGCCGCATGTTTCCAGCTGCAATCTATAACTTTATAGATTAACCGGTTAAGTGTCAATGTGCCCAATTCTGTCAATGTATCATATATGATCAAATGGAATAACTTTTTGATTTTCAAACGATTTGAATGAAACTTGGTATATAATGGTTTTTGGGGTCGCTGAATCTGAATTTGGCATCGGAATTGTAAAATTCAATATGGCAGACTCAAAATGGCCAAACCAAATTGGCTGACAAATATTAAAATACTTAGCCAAAACTTGCAGATCAAAAAAAGCTCTTGCGGTGGAATTTATGGATGAAGAATTCAGGTATAAAATTATTCGAAACTGTTTCGTAGAAAATAAAAAAAACTAAAAAATTAACCCCTTAAACCCTTATTTTTCAGGGGTTGGGGGTGGCATTGAAAAAAGTAACTGCTACAATCGAATCATAGATAAGAAAACTTCACAAATAAAAAAAAGTTTTATAAAGAATTGACAAACTCACCCCTAAATTCTATTTTTTAAGGGTATGGGGGTGTCAGATGAAAAAAATTACCCCCGCAATCGGTTCAGCGACTCAAAAGAAACCCTGTATACCAAATTTTGTGTGATTCACTTAATTTTTCGATGTTACCAGTTTGGGCCCGAATAATGAAAAGGACCGTGCCAGTTAACCGACTCTTTCACAGCATTCAAAGATCTTGGATGGACATGTTATGCCGAGATTTCGCGAAGACTGATGGGATTAATAAATGTTCGTTCGCAGGATTCGACCACACAGAGCCGCAGTCGCCTCAGGTCTGCGGGAGCAGTTTGGACCGGCTGAACATGATCGTTCAGAGCATCAACGAAACATCTCGCTCGAGCAGCGAAACGGCGCGACGCGCAGTCGGCACCCTTCCCACCAATTAGAACAAGGAGAACAGTATTAAATAAGGACTGAAGAGGTTTTCGCCGACTTCGACCGTTCCTAGACTAGCCACTGGCCACATCTAGTGGATGAATATCAAGTTCCTAACCCTAAGTGGCACCGACCTGGTCACTCCGTGCTGTGCATAAGTTCCTCGCCAGTCGCCGATCTGCGTGTCCCGTTAAAGTATCTCAACTCTTACCAACGTAATTCTCCGGCTCCCTCGACCCGCTCTGCTCCGCTTCCAGAGGGAAATCTCGGCGCGTCAAAGAGTATGCTAACGACGAGAACACGGAAACATTAAATATCTGTTCGATCGACCGCATGGTTTGTTCGCTTTGCGAGTCCCGCGTAATCTTATTTCTCCCTCGGCGCGTCAACTGTATATAAATACATATACCTACATATGGATACGTTTATTCGCGCCGCACGATAATAAAGATCAACCAAATCCTTTAAACTCCGCAGGAAATAGACACGATTCACGAATCACTCGGAGAGACGAAAAGGTCTATGTATGTTCCTATGTATAATTACTTCCCACGCTCCCGTTGAGGATCACGTAGCGCCTAAAGCTGACGGAGGAGGCAGATGTTGCGTACGAGCAAAAGGTCGGATCTTGCGTGTAAACACGAAAAATCACGCACGAAGGAAATTAGTGGAGACGTCGGTGTGCGGGGGTCTGTGTTTCCAGAGCACGATGCATCCTCCCTCGTTTCTTTCCACCCTAATCGCGCGCAGTTCGGACCACCAAACCAAGGCAGCTGGAGTGTCCCGGTCGATTTATGGATATGGCCTCGCATCGGAGTGTCGGCGTCACCAAAGCTTCCGACACAGGAAATAGACGGGCCTCTTATAGACTGGTAAATCGGAAAGCTTGTCAAGTCCTCGTATCGACGCCTCGCCACGCGTCCACGAACGCATACATTGCGCATCTCTCGAGAGACTCGGCGCGACGGGACGCGCATCTGTCGTCGTGCTTTAAGATCCGAAGCTAAAAGCTACATATTAGGGTGGCTCTTATTTTCGACTTTTCAATTTTCTTCGGGGCACCGTCTGGAATGGTTCTAAATAATTGGGAGAAAATCTGTGCACCTGCTATGCGCAACTTTACGCGATCGTAACTCGGTGTTTTGCGGTCGTATTGCTTTATGAGCCAGGTATTTATATAGGCGTTATGACACCACACTTAAAATTTATCTATCGATCTATCGCGGGATCGTGAGCGTCGTGTCGCGCCTTTCAAAACAACTTGGAAAAGTAACAGTGAGGACAAAATTTCGTCCGAGTTTCTCGACCCGGCCACCAACTACTGTAATTAGGGGAAAAGCGAGGAAACGCGTTGGGGTTTGGCATGGGGGTTACCCAACATTAGCCGAAAATATCCATGTCGCGGGAGTAAGAATAGTTGGGGGACGACATAAATATTTTTGGAGTTACTGACCCGTCAAAACTCGCGGCACTTTGAGCCGAGCCTGTGCCCCTCCGATAAACGTTCGAACGCTACTATATCCCACTATACCCCACCTTGTAAGTGCACTCCCTACCCCTCGGTCAAACTACCTACTTACTTACATGTACAGTGAGTAACGAATATATTCGGGCTCTTTTTAAAATTGGATAACTTTTTCGAATTGGTCCAAACGATATGAATTTTTTTAGAAGCTAGAAGGATTAGTTTGCTAAGTGACGTGTTTCCCCGTTTTGGAAAAAAAAAGCAATTGATCGAAATAGCAAAAAAATAGTAAAGGTCGTTTCCTAAACTTTTTTGTGTGTCTGTAATGAAAATTAAAAAGAAGTTTGTAGATTGAAGTACGATACATCGCGATTTTCGACCTTATTCTGAGTAGGGCTGGGACTATTTGTCAAATTTTTTGGTATTCGAATATTCGAATACTTCAGTTGATTAATTATTTGACGAATATAATTCGAATACCCAAGTAATCGAATAGTATAGTGTGAATTATAAATCAAGTTCTTTAGGTTCATTTGTCAGAGTGAAATCTTGTAAGCTAATTTTCACCCACTTCATACCATACTATTCGAATACATCAGTATTCGAATATAGCAGTATTCGAATAGTATTCGAATAATAACATTCGAATACTCAAATATTCTAAGTTTATTCGTAGCATTCGAATACTTGTAAAATATTCGAATATTAAATTATTCGTAGCATTCGAATACTTGTAAAATATTCGAATATTAAATTATTCGTAGTATTCGAATACTTGTAAAATATTCGAATATTAAATTATTCGAATAGTCCCAGCCCTAATTCTGAGCAACGTTAACCGATTTTGACGAAATTTTAGGCATGTGTACAACTTACTTAAATCTACAAACTGGATTTTTAAATTTTCATTACAGGCTCAGATAAAAAAAGTTGAAAGAAAAAAACGACCTTCACTATTTTTTCCTTCATTCCGACCAACTGCAATGTTTTTCAAAACGACGAATCACTTCACTTAGCAAACTAATCCTTCTAGCTTCTAAAAATAAATTCATGTTGTTTGGACCAATTCTAAAAAAGTTATGCGATTTTAAAAAGTGTCCGAATATTTTCGGTACTAACTGTATATGTAAGTAGGTTGTTGGGCCGTCTCCGAAACGGCCAGCTGACCAGATCACACAGAATCGAGCGATCCAATTTTGAATTCAACTTAACGAGAAATTTAAAAGTATAATGCGTCGACCGCTTCGTACCTAAATACACGAGGTTATTCACGATTCACGCTCGTTCTTACCTCATTCATTTTCTTTGTCACATTTTTCTTTCTACTGCTGTTGCAGCTGGCCGAAGTGGTATGTACTTCGATGCGGCGAGTCCTCTTGAAAAATCTCGGCAGTATAATTTTTTGGTGCCATTGGGAGATCTTAATATACATATGTAATTATGTACATACATAAATATCAACGCTTTACACTTGTTTTACGAACTACGTAAGGGGGATGGATGCGACGATCATGTCCGGTCTTGTGACGAACGTGGTTGTTGCAGGACAACTGGCGCCATCTAACTTCTCCTCGATCACAAAAATAAGAATGCCGGCAGCCGGCTCGTTAGGCCGCGTACAGACTTGAGCCCTAACGCGAATGAGGCGAGCCGAGGCGGACTGAGGCGAGCCGAGGCGGACTGAGGCGAGCCGAGGCGGACTGAGGCGAGCCGAGGCGGACTGAGGCGAGCCGAGGCGGACTGAGGCGAGCCGAGGCGGACTGAGGCGAGCCGAGGCGGACTGAGGCGAGCCGAGGCGGACTGAGGCGAGCCGAGGCGGACTGAGGCGAGCCGAGGCGGACTGAGGCGAGCCGAGGCGGACTGAGGCGAGCCGAGGCGGACTGAGGCGAGCCGAGGCGGACTGAGGCAAATTGAGGGAATTCACATATCATATCATATCATATGTATAAGGGAGAGTGGAAAATACGAACGCGGGGTAATCGCGAATGCGATGTTACGGCGTTTCAATAAATAAAAACGATGTTCCTTCTCCACTAGCTAATAGTTTAGGTCGTATCCAACACCGGGCAGAAAGTAATAAATACAGAACGCTCATGCTCTTCAAGATAAACACAATTTATTATTTTCATCATGTTTCAAGTAATATTTTGTCCATTTCAACTGCATGTAATTACTGTTGAATTAATGATACAATTGTTGTTTTTTTAGTTTAAATAAAGCACTTTTATACCAACATTTTGTGACCAAGGCATTGCTTAAATTATGATTCTAACCTCTGAAATAAATTCTTTTTTATTTTTTGATGTCGTGGGGCATTGCCGAACACCTCGGATGGGGTAATCTCGAACCTTCGAAATTAACAACGTTGACCGATTTTGATGAAATTTTCAGCATGTAAAAAACTTACTTAAATCTACAAAAGAGATTTTTGAATCTTCATTAAAGGCTCAGAAAAAAATGTTTAAAAAACAACCTTTACTATTTTTTTCCATATTCGAGTAATCACGAACATCAAGGGTTTTGCTTTTTCACTATAATTTTTATTATAATTTTTAAAAAATTCGTCGCAGTCTTGGCCCGAGGCATGCGGCGAATGGTGCCGCGGCACGTCCTGCCTCGGAACGACACCCGCAATGAACACGAATTAATTTTTTTCGACCGATAGCGTGTGGCGGACAGCACCGAGGCAGCGGCGGACGGCTCCGAGCAATTCACGGACGTGCAACACTCGCATACGCATTCTGCCTCGGCTTGCCTCATTCGCGTTCGTGCTCAAGTCTGTACGCGGCCTTAGGATGAACATAAATTCACACGCAAACGTACCAACTCGATAATGTGTATAATATTTTCAACAATAATCGCAAACTTAGGACTAAGCCTTCATTTCTGACGAATTGTAATGCAACTTAATGTAACGCTCAGCCGTCATATACATACATACATGCATACATACACACGTGTAGTACACACTACAGGGAGTCACAATCAGTCCTGGTACGTAAATAGTGTTTGCGTTGTGACAGATAGTGAAAAGTGGTGCGTTACACTTGCTGCGTAAAAAAACATTTGGAAAGCCGACAAGCCTGTTTGAGCCAAGCTGTGGAGAGATAAAGGGGAAGCCGAGAAGCGATGAGAGCGAACGTATATGTACAAGTGGGAAGATCACAAGAGGATCCGTCAGGTATGGTTACAAATGTCGTCGGGACTTGGAGAAACGACTAACGAGGAGAACGAATATAAACAATAACAGAAGCAAGCTGTTCCCTTGGCAGCTTTGCACATCTGCGCCGATAAAACGAGCCACCCTTGCCTATGTTCGCGTAAAAACTGTGATACAAATTAGAGAATCGCCGAGGTCGGTTTAGTGGCCACGAGGAGAACATGTAAGGCAAGCATTGAGAAAATCGTCACTGTTCTTCGTAGCATACTTTCACTACCACTTTTTGGGCATTTGCAGTTGCCAGCGATGCATACTGTATTATTACGGTTTAGAAACCGCTCGGATACCCATGTGTTCCCGGTATACACTATTTCGGTAGGCAATCGATTGTCCACACTCTCGATTCTGCTCGACGAGAGTCTCATAGAGCTTTTCCCGTCCGCGCAGCTGGCGTTTATCGTAATGCTTCTCGCGGCAACTACGTTCGCGCTGGCGTTGGAGAAAACACAGTTCTCGATGAAAACCAGGTCGCCTTCGATTAACAGGTGGCCTGGCTTCGATAAATGGAACTTGGAGCGAAGAATCTCCACGCTGGAAAAGTACGCGAAATTCAGAGGGCCCGTTACGTTTTGAAACTCGCTATTTTCTATGCGCAGCGTTCCGCCCTTTTCCGAAAAGTTCAATCCGCCGATGCGTCTTATCGTGACGTTCATCATCGAGAAGTTGTTTATCGCGATATCGGTGAATCGCTCCTCGAAATCGTCGATTCGAGCGTCTTCGATTCTTACGGTCTCGATGCTGTTCAAACTGAGGAAGGTGTCGCGGGTTATCAGCGGTATTCGTCGGATGTTGGATAATTTCAGCCGCTTCATCTTCTTCGACGTCAGAAACAGCTCGAAGTTCAAACGCTCGCTGATGTTTTGCACGATGATTTCCGTGATTCGATTGGCTTCCGTCAAACTGGAGAAGTGGAGGTTCGCGAACGTGCAGGACGTGATCAACAGGCTCGTCACGTTCTCGTAGTTGTACCCTTCGGGCAGGAAAAGTTCCTAAAACCAATTTCGCAACGCGTTGTTTATTATTATTATTATTATTATTATTATCAACGGGAAAACCCTTTAGGGTACAAAATGATGAACAGATATGCATAGTACAATACAAAGAATAAAGTACAATATACAAAGATAATATAAAATAAAATAAAATAAAATAAACTAAAACAAAAACAAAAAACTAGACAAGCTATCGGCACGCGACAACATGATTATGCAGCAACAACGGACATATATTGTGACACGTTAAGTTCGGACTTGAGTTACCAATATTCTCCGGAACGAATCGAACGCGATCGAGAACAGGTCAGTGTCAGCTAAGTGACGGTTTTCCTCATCCATAGCACGGTTTACCTACAAGATGAGAAACTTACCTCGTTTCCAACGCAATGGCACGTGATCCTCGTCTGTTCGTGAATTTCGCATTGTTCACTGATATCGCTTGCCGCGGCGAGTAGCGCCGCGATTGCCACGAAACTCATCAATCCCAGCACCCTCTTCATCTCCCTATCTTCTTCACTTTTTTCCCTCTTCTATTTAAATCCAATCGGACGTGCTTTCCGTCTGGTTATCCTCCCTGCCTCCTCCTTCTCGTTTTTATCCTCGTTTCCTCCCTCCTCTTCCACGGAGGTTCCTCGTATCCAAACTTTTCCCCGGATCCGCAAACTTGGACGACGCGCTCCTGTGGATCGCGGTCGAAGAGAAAATACGACTTCTCGTCGTCGGGGACAATCGCCGAATAAAAATTGGTCTGCTGGATCATCGAGATTAAGATGGACAGTTGTTTCGTACCGCTTTTATATAGAGTGACATGAGCGTCGCGCGTCGCTGGATCGCAACGCGTCCCATCCATTGAACATATTCATCGAGATAATCGGTATATGCAGAACAAACGCGTGAATCGGTTCGGCTCTGCGTAGTAGGTACCATTTACATACTCGCGTACTATAGTGTACGTACTGCAGTTTTTACTTTTTAAAGCCTCTCGTCCGGACCCTCCGAGACCATATCCACTGACATGTATCTACGCTGACTGTAGCACCCGCTTAGGCCTGTCCGTAATACGAGCGGTCAATTCCCAACGGAAAAGCACGCCGCGTATCCGCCGGAACTGGTATATCGCGGCGATAAATCTCCAGGCTCGATCACCACCGGTTCATTTTCCATTTCTCTTTCTCCTTCCGCCCGTGCTCCGTCTCTTCTTGCTCTTCATCACTTATGTCAATAAATAGGTATACTACCGACTATTGTACTGTACGCAGTCTATGTTTCAGAGGTAGTGCAGTAATCGTATAAGTCGACGCTCGAATACTAGAAATAATAAAAACAATGCCTGCGCCACACACGTATACCCGTCACCCAATTAGGGTAATTCCGGGAGACGCGGCCGGGCTGGAGAGCTGGTCGAGTTGCTATATTCAGAAAAATGTGTTAAGGTTCGGAACAATTAATTCTCTAGAAATCAACTGTTTCGACCAACTCTCCAGCCCGGCCGCGTCTCCCGGAATTACCCTACGCCGAAGAGTACGAGTATCTGTATGAATATTATAATTCATCTATATTTATTGTTAGTTCGCACATTTTTATTCGCCTCGGCTCGAATCAGCAGTGTAAAACAATGATTAATCCACGATAAAAATGGAAGAAAGAATAAACATTTTGTACGCTGTCTTGTATGTACTTAATATGTACATATACCCAATGATAGAGACATAGTAAATCTGGAAATTCGGCAGTTAAATGGCAACATTGATTAACGTAGATAATTACTTATTCAAGGACGTGGCCAACGTTAGTCGAAGAGTGACACCTTCTCCTTACAGTCGGAAATTTAAGTTATAAATACCTATTAAGCCTCGGGCGGTTTCTCACAATTCTCTCAACGACCTTGTCTCGGCGAGCCGCTCGAAACTTGTTTACCTTGCATCCATTGATCGAGGTATGCAAATAAACATTTTTCGGTTCGAGAAAGACAAAAACAACGTCCGAGGGAGGATCCATGGAAGGAGAAACTAAAGCAGAGCGCTGTAGACGGGGCTCTATCGCAGTCTTACTGCCGAATGTGCGACTTACTATATCTGTTCGCGAATGTATCTATGTATGTATATTATTCGCGGTTGATTTCTTAAATGTATAACTGAAAAATGTTCTTATCTTAGTCGTGTTTAACGATCAGTATCGGTAAGTGGCCGAATTCCATTGGCAATTAGGATCTTTTGTAGAAAATCCTTTTGATCGCGTCCTTTCTTTCGGGCAAGACAAGGGCCAACGGTGTTTTTCCTCGGCGGTTCGAAAGATTGGTGTGCGCCCCGGCTTGTATCATCAGGGAACATATTTCTTTTTGCCTCTCGAAAGGGACGCTGCTCGGAACAGCCGCTGCCAAGTGCAACGGTGTGTCCTGGTTGTAGTTGACCGCGTTCAGCAGATCAGAAGCGTGTGTAGTCAGCAATACCTGCGACGAAAAGTGGCCGTAAAAGGAATCGCTGAATCGCGGCGGCGGTACAGCTACAGAATTCGAGGAAGATTGGTTATATCGTAGATAGCTACCTTCACCAAGGCGGGGTCGCAGGCTAAAGATGCGGCCATGTGTAACGCCGTGTCGCCGCATTTTGTCTCCTTCATCCTAGGGTCGGCACCATACTTCAGGAGCAACTTCACGATGGCCACGGACGTGATCCCTCTGGTCAGCGGGCTGTGCGATTCTATCGCCACGTGAAGGGCTGTCCGTCCTACGTAAATCCAGCAGAATAAGTCGAAATTAGTTCACATGCCTTTTCATGGATGTTCGTGGGCCGTTAAAAAGGTTACGTATCGCGGCTTACCATCGTAGTTGCGTGTCGACAGATCGAACACCATGTTTCCCTGGATTGTTTTCAAGGACAGCAATTCAGCGAGAACGTGGCCGTGACGGTCTCCTTGCGCTGCCACCGAATGTATCAATGTGTCACCCTGCGGAAGGGAGGTAAAGAGCTATACATATACCGATACACAGGCAAATATTTAAGCAAAACCGTATACCTATACAGTACATACTATACAGTATGATTAGAATTAGTGGGGACCAGACGCGTATCTAGCAAGGGGGCCGCATAGGTTATGTAATCGGTTCTGGAACGAGACTGGGTGGACATTGTAGTGCACATCTAGTGTTAAAAAACCGTAAAGGGATTTTGCAAAATGGGCCTTCGTTTTCGAGAAATTTGAGTTCAAAGTTTTGCGGGACAGTAGTATTTCAGTTGCGGAAACATTCTTACCAAGCACCAGGAATCGAACCGAAGAGATCTCCAGCACCGTAGCCGAACGCCTTATTATCGCAGCTACGACCGTTGCTTGGTAAGAATGTTTGCCCAACTGAAATACTACTGTCCCGCAAAACTTTCAACTCAAATTTCTCGAAAACGAAGGCTCATTTTGCAAAATCCCTTTACGGTTTTTTAACACTAGATGTGCACTACAATGTCCACCCAGTCTCATTCCAGAACCGATTACATAACCTATGCGGCCCCCTTGTAGGGTGGGGCAAGTAGGGCTCGTGCCCTGGGCGCCAATGCCGGGGGGCGCAAAAAAGTCGAAAGAAATAGTGTTTCTTGATTAAATATATTTGGATGGGAAATGTTACTAGTGTAAGCTTGTTATTCGTATGCTTCGCATGCCTCTTTGGAGAAGCTTTGAAAGAAACTTTCTGCGCTTTGCGGCTTCATTTGCCTCCAACTTTCGTCTCTTTCGCCGTTCAGCTCCACTTTCTTTAAAAGGATTATTTAAATTCTAAATTAATTGTTTTGTGTGGTGAACACTTTTAACAAAGAAGGACTTAGAACAGAAAATATGGAATTGGAAGGCACTGTTTATACTAAATACGCCACTGGTGGGGATTAATGTGCACTAGGGTGGATCTTAACTTACTGTTGACGAAAATTACTTTGCGAGATTTTTGGTCTCGAATACATACACAGTATATACGATTGTTAAGAAAAAGCATCTGTGACCTTGAAAACTCGAAAGTGACCTGAGGAAAAAAAATTTCCTACCATTATGTTCGCCACTTTATATACTACAACTTTTGTCTGAAGAGTTTTTTCATGTATCCATAAACGATGGAGATATTACACATTTTCACAGGGGTTGAAACGGTTCTGAAAATAACTGTTTTAAACTGTTATATATAGGTTCCATCACAGTTATAGGAGGCAGTGAGAGCAACAACGGACTAACCCAAATTTTTTCGAAATTGAGTTAGTAGCAATAACGTATTCCATTAGACCATACTATAGTGCTGGACACTATTTTTTGTCAATCGGTCACGTGAAAAGTTTAACGAAATTCCTGTAAAGTAAATAGTGTATCATCTGATACATAAATGGCAATGTTTTAAACGATCAATCATTGTTTCAAATTTAAGAACCAGTGAGCAAGTGACTATTCAAAGTGACAAACTTTATCGGCAAAATAACATGTCGCAATAAATTACCCCCCGATATAAGTTTTCTAAAGTTGTATGTAAATTTCGTGTATTAAAATTGCTTTCTCCGTCTCATTAACTTTTTACATGATTTTTATGAAGAGTGTATATGTCTTTTCTTTGGCATTTATGTTTCAATTTTACATAATCATATATTCGGCGAGAAATAGTGTCGAGCACTATATTCATAAAAAGTAGGAAAGTTATTACAGCTATTAGGTAAATTCTGTTTTGCTATGTCAGAGTCTTCTCCCAAAAATTCAAAGAAATTCGGGAGAAATAAAATGTTCCATTTTTTTCGACCAATTGGATTACCACATATTTTTTACGCATTCCTTATCGTCGCCGCCTATCATTTGCATTTTTATGTCATTCCCGATGTGCGTAAAAAGTATTTTCATTATATCGGAACCGCAGGCCAATGCCTCCGTGGTTATTTCAATATTTGAGACTCGTGTAAGACTGTGTTTATCAACACAGACGCGTCTAGAGCACGCTCTGCTCGGCCTTATCGAACGTCCACGAGCAGATCTGGGGCGCAATGCTTCGATGACATTTGTATTCGTAATTTACATAATAGCTATAATAACTAATTTTCAGTCTTAGAACTGCTATCTTCTGTACAATGGAGCGTTTTAATGCAAATAAAAAATGTTTTATATCTCCATCGTTTATGGATACATGAAAAAACTCCTCAGACAAAAGTTGTAGTAAATAAAGGGGGCGAACATAATTTTTTTTCAAGGTCACCTTTTCGAGTATTCAAGGTCACAGAGGTGCATTGACCATTCCGCGAGGATGTAAAGTGGAGAGAAATGCGTGACACTTACTCGAGTGCGATAGCATTTTTTACTAATGTCAAATCCCTTCTGCAACATCGCCGCTGCCAAATATCCGGTAACGTAGGGATATTCTGGAGAATTGAGAGCAGCCAAGTAAAGAGCGTCCTCGCCGCGATTGTTGCAATTCGTCAGAGCATCCTTCTTTGTGCTCAGCCGTTCGACGAGCGGTGCCAAGTACGCCCTCTTCTTGGCGAGCTCGTCCGGATTCCCCACTAAGCACATCAGCATTCTACCGGACACACACATGGCTCGGTTCTCAACACCATCCCTGTGAGTCTACCCAGGCAACAACCAAATACACATTCTTACGTGTCTCCGTCGTTGTCCGTCCTCGCCAGTTCCTCCACCGATCGTTTCAGTAGATCACTCATTGCTCTCTCTACGTCCTTTGCATTCAATCCCTCCTTCAGTCTCTCGCTCGCCGTTACAAGCGGTAAGTTCAACGAAAGCCAAGGCATTATACTGCGTTCGGAATTTCTGTGTGGACACAGGGAAGTTAAAGAAAGAGAGGAAAAGAGAAAGACGACGGAACTTAGGTAGGTGCAGTTGTTAGATCGGTCACGATCGTATCAATATTCCTATCCACATTAGGGCTGGGACTATTTGTCGAATTTTTCGGTATTCGAATATTCGAATATTTCAATTGCTTAATTATTTCACGAATATAATTCGACTATCCAAGTATTCGAATACTATTCGAATATTTAAGTATTCGAATACTATTCGAAAATAGGTTCACTTGTCATGGTGAAATCTTGTAAGCTAATTTTAACCCACTTCATACCATACTATTCGAATACATCAGTTTTTGAATATAGCAGTATTCGAATAGTATTTGAATAATAACATTCGTATACTCAATTAATATTCGAAGTTTATTCGTAGCATTCGAATACTTGTAAAATATTCGAATAGTAAATTATTCGAATAGTCCCAGCCCTAACCCACATAGATACTTACGTGATGCTTAATCGTTGCTCAGAAGCAGACGAGCCGGCACTCCATGGAGCCATAAGCATGTTTGGAATTTCAAGGGGATCGGTCAAGCTCGCCGGCTCGATGGGTCCAGATTCGTGAAGATTGATATGGCTGATGAGGGCAGTACCGATCACGGCTGACGAAGGGAAATCGGGAGCCTGGAGATTGGAATAGGGGAACTGGAAGATGCCGCGAACGGTGTCGCCGTCCGTCCCGACTGCCTTTGCCTGTGTTTGCCAATGGTTTTCTTCGGCGACACCGCCCGACACGTCCCCGTTGTAGTAGCTGGAGACAATCCCGTGTGCCTTGTAATCGGTTGGGAGCGGGTTTGCTATCTCGTGGCTGGGTATCCTGCTGTCAACATCGTTGTTCTCGCGCGCCTGATACAAAACGTGCAAGTCCGATAGATCGGTACCTGCGACGCGTCCAACAGAAATTTTGTCGTGATTTGGACTAGCCGAGTCTGTTACGTCAAGCGTAAAGCATTGCTCGGCCAGTAGATTGGCAAGGGCCTCTTGATACGGGAACTCATTTCCGTACGATAGTACACTTCCAGTTTTCTCCGACTTGGACCGAACCGTTTCCGCCTCGGGCTTCTTTTCAAAAATTTTCAGGATATCATCGACAATCTGTTCATATAAGTTGCTGATGGGATCGAAGTTATTGGTGGCCGCATCGGTGTCTCTAGCAGCTTCGTTCCCCTCATCGTTTTCATAAGTATTCAGCCCAAAATTCTGGAGAGACTCGCAAGTGCCGCTGAAGAGCGAAATGTTTTCGAAATCCACGTCCAGCAGTTCCCCGATTTGCGAACCGATAGCCACCTGCTGATGCATCGCATTCGGTCTTGGGCTATCGCTGGAGGATTGATTCGACGAGGAGGAGAAAGAGAAAGAGGAATTAGAAGAGGACGATACGGGCTGAGGCGGCCTGTAGTTGGTGGCGGCGACCTGCGAATATCAACATTGAGCAGCCTATTAGACAATGGCTACCCGTATGTATAATAAAACGCGTAGGGTGCGTAAAGGGTAGTACATCGATAGGGTTAATGATTAAAGGCTAAAGGGATGTTACCCCTGGGGAACCGACTGGACTGCAAGTAAAGTTGTTGGACCGTGACGTCGGTGGAAATTCCGCGCGAGTAGACGGACCGGTTGAACTATTAGGCGAGCTGGAGCCATGGCTCTCCGATTCCGAGGCGTTTGGGTCAGGACCATCAACCACGGGTGAATCGTTCCACGTCCTGGTCGTGTTGACGAGTTGCGCCGGTTGAACCCAGCCCAGTTTCATAAACTCTAGCCACGAGTCCTCGCATATCCCGTTCGCGATGCTTTTCGGGGCTGGGGCAGACACAAGCTGAAACAATCGATAAGAACGTGGCAGCTGTGTTAGTCTTGTTTATTAATTTCGAGGAAACAATTTACCGGGAACGCGTGAACGATGGTCGGCACACTTACGTCGTTATCCAAGTTGCACGACTTGATTGTATTCTGATCCTTGCTGTTGGTCCAAACGTTACAAACCGTCCTGTTATCATCTTGCAATTGGTCCAGACAGGCGTTCAATTTCTCGCTGCATTCCTTGTCACGGAATATTTGCTCAGCAGTTGTGTCATATTCCCAGACGAACGTGTCGTTGGTTTTCAGATCTTGGGGTCGCCCGTAAGGCATCCAGTGAGGTGTCGCGTGAGTCGTTGATGAGAAATGAGATTTGACCGGTCCTCGTTCGATCAGCTGCTGCTCACCCACACAAACGCGAGCGCGGCTGTCGTCTTCTCTGTTCCTGTTACTATCGCTACTGCTGTCGGTGTCACTGTCGTCGTCATGGTCGTCATCATGGTCGTCATGGTTTTCGTCGCTCCCTGTAATCTGACATCTGAGAACGTCGTTATCACGGAAATTGGATCGACAGTCTATGACAGATCGTGCGCGATCGATAGATTCACTGGTCTCTCGGTCCAATCGATTGACCAGAGTACCGCAACAATTGCCAACATTACGATCTTGCCTAAGTCGAAGGCCTTCAATTTTCTCAATTATATCGTCGAGCTGTTTCGACGAGTGAATAACGCTCGCATCGTCCGGCGGCGAGTAAATAGGTACGGTCTTGTCAATGCGAGGCAAAGGCATGGTGCTTGTGTTTGCCATTGTAGATGAATCGTCTCTCCTTGCCTGGGCAATTGTTAGTAGGGAACAGCTCATTCAGTGTGCACCGTCGCTATCGAATTCTCGCTAAATATTCCTAACGAATGTGCCAGTCACCTGCAAAAAGACACGAATTGGTCGGGAATCGGTACACGCGTAATTAAAGATAGACCGTCGCACGAGGAAGTCGCGGCGGTGGCGATGCTTCCCTCATTCTACATATTCGATAGAAGCGTTTGTCGTTGCCACCGTTCGCAACTGCCGATAATCGTGCTAAAAATATTCTAGGAGCCACTCCGGCCGCGCGCGGAATTGCACTGCTGTAATTTATTATCCACTTCGCACCAATTGTTTTTCCATCGGAGAGTCGAGGAAACGGAGCAAACACGGAGATACAACCGCATTGATTGGTAACCAAGGAGCCGTAAACTGAAGCGTGAAGGCTAAACCGAGGGTCCTCGCGTTTCCGTCCAGTATTAATCGTTTATTCGGCAACACCAGTTGTGTAATCCGTTTATTGGATAGTGCTCGTTGACGAGGAGTATGTGCTGGAGCTCGTCGAGACTAAACCAGCTGGTGTAGAAAGCAAGACTGCCGTCTGTCGCTTTGCCTGGTAATACCTCGATGCACAGTTTACGATCACTTTCTTCCCCCACGTTGCTCGTATCAGTTTCTATGGTGCGATGATGTACACTATTTGGAATCCGCGCGCGAGTAGCACGAAACCTGGAAGCACAATCACGATTGCCGCGTATAAAGTGCATCGGTCGCACCTGTCGATTGGTGGACCTTTCACTCACTGGTTGGTTCAATGCGTAGTATGCAGTTCGTAGTACGCACAATCGTGTGGGTAGGTCACGTCGCACGCCGTCGTGACCTGTAAATATCGCGATTCGTGAGTCGTAACTGCGCGAAATTCATGCGACGGGAGGCTGTTGTGAAACGCGACTGGCGATATCGTAAAACGTATCTGCTTTAGCTGACGCGGCGGTCGTTGGCCAAGAATAGGAACGCGGACACGCTTGCTTGTAAATACGTATACCTACCTCCGTAAACTGGTTCCGCCGAATGGACCTCTTCCCTATCCTCCTGTTCTGCACGCTTTCGCTCGTAACCGCGATGAATGGAGGAAGCTGTGGTGCAGCGACGATTTCGCGTCTGCCAGTCGGTCATCGGACGTGAAAAAAATCGAGCGACGCTCGACCGGCCACCACCATACGGTACGCAATTGTGATGTCTGTCGGCTGGGTCAGTGATAGCGGATGCGCATGCGCGACTACCGGTGACGTCGTTTTCAACCTCCATTTGCATATGCGCATATGAATACGCGGATATAGCTCACCCGACATGCACTCGCCGGCTAGGTACCTACGCGGTGGTACCTATGTACGTAAAATTGATGGCGGGAAAAAAAGATCATTTGGCTATTTATTTCGCACCCCATCTTGCATGTGAATCTGCCCTATGATTTTCTTTTCTCGCGTTCCTTTCGTTTCTACTCTATTTCCTAGAGCTGTTCGAGTCCTCGAATATTCGAGTACCTCGAAATTCGAGTCGAGCCGGGACTCGGGTTCCGAGTAGGGCTATTTGTCGAATTTTTCGGTATTCGAATATTCGAATACTTCAGTTGCTTTATTATTTGACGAATATAATTCGGATATCCAAGTATTCGAATATAATTCGGATATCCAAGTATTCGAATAGTATTCGAATATTTAAGTATTCGAATAGTATTCGAATATTTAAGTATTCGAATAATTAAGTATTCGAATACTGATGTATTCGAATAGTATGGTGTGAATTATAAATCAAGTTCTTTAGGTTCATTTGTCATGGTGAAATCTTGTAAGCTAATTTTCACCCACTTCATACCATACTATTCGAACACATCAGTATTCGAATATAGCAGTATTCGAATAGTATTCGAATACTCAAATATTCGAAGTTTATTCGTAGCATTCGAATACTTGTAAAATATTCGAATAGTAAATTATTCGAATAATCCCAGCCCTATTTCCGAGCCGAGCCGAATACTCGAATTAAGCGAGCAACTGGAAACAATCGGGTGGCTCGAATGATTCACATGTTTCGTTCGTCAATCGCTACCTTGACTATGCAATCTATGTAGGTACTATGGACCTATTTTCAAAATAGTTCTAAGTTGATGAAAATTTGTGAGATTGTTCATTTTAATCTTCTTGATGCGCTCCAAAAATTTTAAACGAATTCACTACACGGTTACTGAGTTATAACGATTTTAATTTTCACTGATTTTACACGTACTCTTAGGGAAAGCCGATCTTGACGAATAAAGCATCTGAAAAAATGTTGGAGAAAGAGTACCAATGTTTTCAATTTTTTTGTACATGCAGTATATGAGAAGATGAAAATATCTGCAGAGTTTCAATTGTTTTCTCTACACCGGTTTAACCCTCGGTTGTCACCCTGGGTCAATTTGACCCTGTCAAATTTCAATCAAAATTCTGAGATAATGTTTGAACATTGTAGAATATATGCCCATCGTTGAAAATTGACATTTAAAGTGACATCATGCATAAAAAAAATTTGAAGCAATAAGAGTTTCGACAAAGAGGATTTTTGCTTAAAAACGCAGAGTCAATTTGACCCAGTGTGACAACCGAGGGTTAAAGAAATAAATTATAACTTGAGAAAATGGTGAATTCTGGTCATTTGCACTGGCAAAAGTTTAGCAAATAATGCTTGAGAAAGCATTCGTAAAGTGAAAAAATACCTTGCTAGGATTAAAAATAAGACTCCAACTGTCGTTCGAGTTCCTTACATCTAGATTTACTATGCGTAAGACGTAGATATTCAAGTATTTCAAAATTCATATACTTTTGTCTGATATTGTACGTCCGATACATCCTTAATCGAGCCGGTCGGTTCTTTCGAGCGCTCGTCTCGGATCAGATCCCGGCTCGCTTGTTCCGAGTACTCGAATAGCTCTACTATTTCCTCCAATCAACGTTCCTACCGGTTCTTAGCATGCGACATCGAGATCGATGCAGAACCGGAATACATATGACGGAGGCAATGACGGAATGAAGGAGAAGAATCAATTTTACCACGAAGAGGCAAAAATGTGGTCTAGTGACTTGATGTTATATTCGGAAGAATTCGGAGGAAGTGTTGTCGCGCGTTGATAGGAGTTGGGGGCGACGGCGCACAGTGTTACGAATGCCGTCAAGGCGAACCTATAGTCAAATTTTCGACCTAGTTGAAACTCCATTAAATTGTAGTCGTAGATTCTTATATCTCAACAGTAAATCCAATAAGCCCAGTGGATCGGAGGTTTAAGAATTTCCATACCTGCCCATCCCTTTTCTCATCCTTATGTTTTATTTCGATAAAAAACTCGACAAGATTTTCCTGTATTCTGAACAGAGAGCAAACAACAGAGGATCCAGCTCGCGGGGCGCGCGACCACTTGCAAAACGCAACTATTCGTTAAAAATACATCCGTTCGTCAACGATGCAAGTGGCGTAAATATGTACGAATAGATTCCAACCTTCCCAAAGATCCACAGCAGGAGCACTATACAACAGCCGTGCACTATCCTCTCGATCCACCGCATCCTGCAACATTCGAAATTTGAGACTGATTATTTATCAGCTACCTACCAAGTACAATCTAGAAGTAGTGCAGTTTCAAGAGTGAACCGCGGTCCAACAAATAAGGAAACTAATAACTTTAGAACGAATGCAATTAAACATATGAAACGAGAGTGTGATTCATAACGCGAAAATTGTGCGTCAGGACATTCCACGAACGAACTAGATGCAATTAATAAGAAGCGCCATCCCGTGACGTCTGCTCCGCAATCGCCGCTTCTTTCGTCTCGTCCGCAATACGAGATCGCAGCTGCGAGATGAGTCAGTAGCACAAACATCGATGGTAGACTAGAGGAAAGTAGAGTGTAAAATGAAGGAGAGCTGATAGGACGGAGCCAAGGACAAAGTTGATGCGTTCAGCATGGAAGGGGCAAAAGAGAGATCGATTAGAATTCACACATAGTGGATCGTGTAGCGTGTGTATACATATAATGCTTTCAGTCGTTGCAGATCCCGATTTCGAGTTCTTCCGATGCGTGATAGTCGAGCGACCCTATTATGCTTGTGAGAGTGCTACTTTACCTGTTCAAATGCTGTTTACATTTGTCCAATTCCGACAGATCTTCGTGCAGAAGGTAACGTTTCGCTCCGAGTAAAGCGGTCCTGATGGAAAGAAATTACATATTATTATTAAATATGTACAATGTACATAAAATACCACTTTATTTAATATTTACGGTCGAAAATTTAATTGAAATGAAGCTACATATATACGGTGTCGAGATAATTCGTCTGTATCAACTAGCCCCGGTCTCCCCTACTCGTAAACTATTTGTTGATAGGGGAAGGTGGGGTAAAACGGAACGCTTAACTTTGGAGGGTGATAACTTAAAATCGGGAGGAGAAAAAGACACGAGACTTTAACAGGAGTCTTCAGTGGACCTTAGACTATAAGAAAATCAAGGTCATTGTCACGAAAAATCTTTGGGAACGACGGAAAATGAAATTTACCGGCGGTATTGAAAACTTCGCCTCGCTCAAATGGTGGGGTAAAACGGAACACCCACTCGAAAACCGTGTAAACGTACAAAATAATTATTTTTATGCGATATACTTCCGAAAGGGACTGGTGGCCGATCGAGATGAGGTTTGGGGGAGTAGTGGGGAGGGGGTGTGAACCCTAAATCTAAAATTGTAGCTTCTGGTATTTATTAGTTTCCGAAATATTAATGTAAAATTGTTAATTTTTTTGGTAATTTTTTTGGGCGTTGGTGCAGGCCTCCCTACTTAAGATCCCAGCGTAGAACGTGTATTGAAAATATACGTGTACACGTGTAGTAAAAATATCCGTGTTCTAATCCCTGTACTTCTTAATACACGGATACACGGGTATTGAAACGTCGCACAGTGGGACAAAACGACCCACCGGCGATCAAAAATTTATAACTTTGGTTCTAGTCTAGATATTTTAATGAAACTGGGCGCATTTTAACCGAAAATTTACGGCCTTTAAGCTGTATTAATATAATTGATATTAACCCTCGGAGGCATATGCCTTAATACATGCTCTGTACATAAGAATTAGCGAAATAATTTCCAACCTCATAGTATCTGTAAAAATAATTCTATATTTCATCATTAAGAGGATTTAAAAAATATATTAGTAATTTTGCATATTTTGGGCATTTTTCATGGTTCTTGCATATACGGAATTTGTTTACAAATTAGCTCTAGTAATTTTATCTTTTTACAGATACTATGAGGTTGGAAATTATTTCGCTAATTCTTATGTACAGAGCATGTATTAAGGCATATGTTGCACAAATATTACGCGCGCGAGCGATGTATCAAATTATGATGTCCAGGTGTATCTAACATCAGAAATACCACGATTCTAGTGTTCATTAATCAAATATCTACAAGGCAGCATACGGATTTGAGAAGAAAACAGTTATTGTACAAATTAGAGCAAGGTAAATATCACTATCATTTTTTACCTAACAAGGCAAACTTAAAACATTTATTATATACGAATGGGTTATTGCATAAAAATTGATATCCTACAGTTTAGATAATACCATTAAGAATATGTGTACCAAGTTTGAAATAAATCGGACAAATAGTTTTCGATCTGCTCGAACTTCTTTCGGACCGCTCGTTTCTTTCCAATCCGCCCGGTTTCTTTCGGGCCGCTTGGAAAAAATTCAATCCGCTTGGTTCTATCCAATCCGCCCGGTTTCTTGCGGGCCGCTTGGAAAAATTCAAGTACTCGGTTCTATCCGAGCCGCTCGGTTCTATCCAATCCGACCGGTTCTTTCGGGCCGCTTGAAAAAAATTCAAGTACTTGGTTCGATCCGAGCCGCTCGGTTCTTTCGGGTACCTGGCTCGGCTCGGTCTTTCGAGCCGAGTCAGATTCGGCTTGCTTCATCCGGGTACTTGAACAGCTCTACCTGTAACCCCACTTTTCGAAAACATAGGTCTAAATTCACGGGCCCAGCACGGGCCTCCGAGGATTAATATCAATTATATTAATACAGTTTAAAGGCCGTAAATTTTCGGTTAAAATGCGCCCAGTTTCATTAAAATATCTAAACTAGAACCAAAGTTATAGATTTTTGATCGCCGGCGGGTCGTTTTGTCCCACTGTGCGTCGATACTAGGGTTTATACAAAAATCGATTTCTGAGAAAACCGGTTTTCGAATTCCACTATTCCAAAAAATGGGTTAAACCGGTTTTCGAATTCCACTATTCCAAAAAATCGGTTAAACCGGTTTTCGAATTCCACTATTCCAAAAAACCGGTTTTCGAATTTTCTCAAACATTATAATTAAAATAGTAAATACATGTTTATACTTATTTTAAAAATTCTCAGCTTTTCTTCATATTTATAGAATTACAAAAATATAATCAAATAAAATATACACTATCTCTACAGAACCAAATAAAGAAAAAAAATTCATACAAATCCGTACAATTTTTTAATTCGTTTAAGTAATATTTATGGATTGACAAAAATATATCACAATAAAATACACTGCATACAAAACCAAATGAAAAAAAGAACTAAAATAACTAAAATCCGTACAAAATATAAATTATAAATCTTTATTTCATTAAGTATTTTTTTTCCGAAAATATGAACTCGTGAAGATTAGTTTTAAGTAAACTGTTACCTACTACAATTTGCTTGTGTCCGCACGGATGTCAAGTTAAAATGTTAACGTTTTTAATTAAATAATTAATGCATTTTTACATATTAATTCTAGTATATAAAACCGGTTTTCGAATTTTACAAATTTATTTTAAAAACCGCGTTTTTAACCCGGTTTCTAAAAACCGACAAACCCTAGTCGATACCAGAAATTTTTCAAACTCTCTTAATGGAAAAATAACTTATGCAGGGGTCTATGGTCAATCACAAAATGCTATGAGGATCCTTCGGTCCCATGTCACGCGATACCAACTCATTCGCAGCTCTTATCTAACAGAAACATTGGTGTTCGGTTTTACCCCACATTCCCCTATACAGTGACTCACACAAAAAATAGTTCACTCTTTAAAATCGCATAACATTTTTAAAATTGGTCCAAACGACTTGAGTTTTTTTAGAAGCTAGAAGGATTAGTTTGCTAAGTGACATATTACGTGATTTGCAAAAAATTGCAATTGGTCGGAATAGCAAAAAAGATACAGATAGATTCGCGTTACTTACTCAAAATATTCCGTCCAATCAATATTGCTGTAGTCGAAACCGAAGATCTTTCGCTCCGGCATTGGTACGTCGTCTGTCAGGATATTTTTCATCTTGGTGTTGCGAAAAGCCCATTCATTATGCGTAAAATGCGCCAACTTTTGCGTAGCGTCGTATACCTGCTTGTGAATTTTGAGGAGCCTGCGAGGGAAGACGAGAAGAAAAGAGAGAAAGAGAGTGGGAGGGAGCGACAGAAATAAAAAGATAAGAAAAGAGTTATGCGACGCTCATTTGCTTACATCGGTTGGCGGCCTTTCAATTTTAGAAATCCATCTATCAGCAGCGCCGGTAAGAGGTGAAGAAACAAAGTTAGCACGTAATAGTAGAAGGAACTGCTGGTCAAGGTGGTTCGAGGATACCAGATGGTTCCTTCGAGAGGTGTTGCTTCGTTAATCGCCAAACCCGTGTCTATCATCTGTTGCTGAAGAACACGGCAGATCTGATAGGACGTGCAGTTGTAAACGTGAACCTCCGGATCCTTGGTAACCCTGCAGCACAGCGTTATAAATGTCGCTTAACGTGTCTTACGTCTGGGTTAACGTGATTTGAAAAAAAAAACAACTCTTCTTCGTACGTGACTCGTCCTCGTTTCCACGCTGCCGTCAGCGTCGCTTTAATTGCCACGTCGACGGGAAGATAATCGTTGGCAATATCTGGCTTTCCACGGGCGACGCGCAATGCTCCCTTTCCACCGAGTATCATCATCCCCACCGGACCGTTGAAGTTATCCACCCAGCCAGGTACCGGCTCGTCTATCGTCGATACCACTGTTCAACGTAACAACGAGTTTCTATTACCAACGTCGCTGTAACTGGACGCGGCGATCATTTACCTATCGACGGTCGAAAGATCACACTGGGCAGATGCTGAGAGTAGTCGCCAATCACTTGCTCCGCCAGTCGTTTGCTGAACGTGTATGTATTAGGCATCGATCCCACGTACCTGCGGCGAAACATCGATGAAGATCGTTAGTCGTTATTACAGTAACGCTTCCAGCCAACTCACTTGGATGTAAATGTTCGTATAGTGTACTCGTCTAGTGACTCGGCCATCTGAATGGCATTTCTCCAGTTGAGAAGCGGCGGATAAACGATCTCGTCCACCACTGGTTTATCGGCTTGAGCGTACGCAGAGCTAATGTGCACCAACGCCTGTCGGCGGAAAGTCGATCGGCGTTAGTCGAGGAATAGACGGAACCGACCCCGAGAATACTTACCTACTATTTAACGAGAAAAGAATTCTACTTGCCACCAAGTTCTCCATGCCTCCCGCCAGAATGCAAATGTCCCTTGTGCTTCGGCAGTTGGACAATATGTCCTTCTTCAGATTGTCTTCGAATCGAACGTTCGCGGCAACGTGGAAGATCACCGACACTCGGCTGGTAATAGTTTGCCTCTCGATTTCGGATATACCTAGTCCGTCGACGCTGGTGTCGCCGAGGACGGGAATTAGCTTCGATAAGTTGGATGGCCTCTCTTTTCGTAACATATCGAACAGCTGCGAAACAGATCGTCCAGTAACGCGAGCTAAATACGTAGCTACCCCGCCAGTTGAAATTTTCACATTGCCACATTCCTCGCAAACTTACCGGTGACTGAAACTCCTTCTTCAATCTCTCCTCGATGGACAGTCCCTTCTTCGGCCGCATCAGCAGATATATCTCTCGAACATCGGGGCAGGATCTGAGCAGCTTCTCGATCAGCACTTTGCCGAGAAATCCGCTACCACCCGTAATTAGGATACTCCTTCCGGCGTAAAATCCGGCTATCGAGGAACCCTCGCGAGATATCTTGTCTTCTTCTTTTTCGTCCTGGGCCTAGGTTCAGAAGGTGTTATGGGCCGTTAAAATGCTCGCAGAGTAAAGGGTACCTCTATCGATGTTTAACGAACTTACTGTCATTGTGAAAGAACGTATACGGAGTGTTGTTGCCGTGGCAATATCGGTGGCAATGGCAGTGGCAGCGGCCGGCGTTTGCGGTTGCGGTGGCGGTGGTTGATTGAGCTTTCCTTCCTTCTTCCCTTCTCTACGGTCCTTTCGTTTCCTATCCAGAAGAAACACGAATGATCAGTGACAAATAAATCGCCAAGGCTGACCGCAGCACTTCCTTAACGATAATTGTATTCCGGTTCACCGGTTCAAAGATCAAAACCTTGCTTACCCATCCGCCCATTGTTAGCCATCGTCCTTCCAAGACTGTAATAGCTAAATAACTGTAACAGTGAAATACCGGATGTTATTATAGCTTTAACGTCCTACCTTATACAAGTAGATATTTTATGCACATACGTATTCACTCGTACATTGTAAAATGTATAGAGGTATCTACATACTCACGTAAGTGCTAAATGAATCCATAATGCATAATTTACACTGGATCGTTTTTATCAGGTTCGACAAACTGTGTACGCTGCCAAGTTACTATTTGATTAACCCTAGTTCGACTGACGAGGCACCCGGGTGACTATTTGAACTTTACCGCCGAAAAAAGATTGTTTCTAAGTATTTGTTTTTTTTTCTGAGCTTCCATGACATCTCAAACGCATGATTTTTGAGTAGAAAAAAACATGCGTAAATGGTTTTTAATTTTTTTCTTCGCCTTACTTTTACCTGTTGAAGTGTTTTATTCTCATTTCGGCTGACGCGGTCACCCGGGTGACTTTTAGAAAATGTATAGAAAATAAGAATGTACGTAAAAATTTTTTACTAATAATTAGTGATACTCGTCGAGGGCAAAACAGATGCAGCAGTGCGTGGCAAGACGCTGTTTTTTGAGATCGACGATCGACGTTGCCACGTTCCGAAAAGTGGCCGGCCGACGCGTCACTTGTCGCAGAAGTAGTCGCGAGTCGCCAGCGCGAGCATTAACACTATTCACTTATACATATTCTTTATTTACTGTTATTTAATAAACTTATCCATTACTCCACGCAAAGTGATTCTCCTTCTTCCTACACATGTTCTGAGCAATGCCACTTGTAATGCCTAAATGAGTTGTAAAATTCGTCAGTCGAACTAGGGTTAAGTGATTACACCACCTTGGCGCTCGGAAAAATAGGTATAAAAATAAACCTTCTTTTTTACGCTGCCATTAAGTATATAAAATGATCTTTATTTTACACATATATGTAGTAGTTTTATGAACAATTTACAATATTGGCGATTAAAAAAAAATAAAGAATGGCGGAGATATAACCCTAGTAACACAAAATATTGAATGCACATTCATCCAATATTAAAAAGAGGTTCAATCTCTTTTTGATATTAAAACATACGTACAATATTTATTCTAGATTAAAAAACAAATATATTTTCCAAATATGCTGGAAATATTCATTTTATATTATGAAAAAAATATTCTTTTTTCAAATATAAAGTAAATATTTATTGAATGGTAGAAAGAAAACATTTTTTTCCGAATGTTCAGGAAATATTCATTTTATGTTATGAAAAAAATATTATTTTTCAAATATAAAGTAAATATTCATTTACTGATAGAAAGAAAACATTTTTTTCCGAATGTTCAGGAAATATTCATTTTATGTTATGAAAAAAATATTCTTTTTCAAATATAAAGTAAATATTCATTTACTGATAGAAAGAAAACATTTTTTTCCGAATGTTCAGGAAATATTCATTTTATGTTATGAAAAAAATATTCTTTTTCAAATATAAAGTAAATATTCATTTACTGATAGAAAGAAAACATTTTTTTCCGAATGTTCAGGAAATATTCATTTTATGTTATGAAAAAAATATTCTTTTTCAAATATAAAGTAAATATTCATTTACTGATAGAAAGAAAACATTTTTTTCCGAATGTTCAGGAAATATTCATTTTATGTTATGAAAAAAATATTCTTTTTCAAATATAAAGTAAATATTCATTTACTGATAGAAAGAAAACATTTTTTTCCGAATGTTCAGGAAATATTCATTTTATGTTATGAAAAAAATATTCTTTTTCAAATATAAAGTAAATATTCATTTACTGATAGAAAGAAAACATTTTTTTCCGAATGTTCAGGAAATATTCATTTTATGTTATGAAAAAAATATTCTTTTTCAAATATAAAGTAAATATCTATTTACTGGTTGAAACAAATCATTTTTTACGGAAAGTTCGGGAAATAAATGGCTCGGATGTAATCAGGGGACTAGCGCTCGAAAATGGAAAAAGTATTGTTCAAACGCTAAGAAAAATCGGAAAATTAAATTTTGTTAAACTGTATGGCGATATCTTGAGTAAATATTAACGGATCGTTATGAGACTTGAAATATAAAACTCAGAAAACTAGCGAAGCCGTAAAATGTATGCACTGAACGTTAAAAGAAGTAATAATATTTCATTAGAAAATAATACTGGACATAATCCAATATGTTTTTTAACGTTCACCGTTAAGAAGTGTCGAGGCAATTTTAAGGTACATATTAACTTGCAGCGACAAATTTTTTCCTTAATTACAAGGAAGATTTTCACCAACTTTCACATTGATTAATAAATAATTGTAGAAGACATGACGATCATATATTATTTATTAACGAGTATGAGAATTGGTGAAAATCTTCCTTGTATATTAACGAAAAACTTTCTTGCTGCAAGGCATGTACCTCAAAATTGCCTCGATACTTCTTAACGGCGAACGTTGAAAAACATGGATTATGTCTAGCGGATTATCGAGCGCTAGACCCCTGATTGCATCCGAGCCTTCAAATATTCATTTTATATTATGGAAAAATTAATATACCGCGTTGGCGACGGAACGGTTGACAATCGACTGTTTGCGTAGCAATTCAATATGGTCGTGTAGTCGCCTTTTGAATCTCGACACCAGTGTGCCATCACGAGCTGTGAGCCGTTGAACCGAGAACAATTATTATTAACAGCTCGATTACCACTCCTTTTGTCATACACAGAAAAGGTAAGTCCATTTACATATGCAATATATTTATTTCATGCTCTACATCACTGTTAATTCACAATTAAAGTTCGCAATAATAGTAGGTATTTCATCATATCCCATTTTATAATTTGCAGTAACTCTAATTAAACATGTCGGAGAAACGTTACCAAAAATATAAATTTGTAAAGAAAGAAATAGCTTCTTTCCAGAATCGGAGTCTCGGTAGAGTAGAGAATTCAAATAGAATTGTGCCAAGTAATTCGCAAGCAATAATTCATAATCCTGTTATTTCGGATTTCAATATAAATCAACACGTTGATCTTACATATAACACAAATGAAACTAATTATAGTATTAAAGATAATCAATCTGCTGCTTTTACAAATCTAAAATTAATTACGTTGTTAAAAACATGGTCTCTTGAAAATAACATCAACCATTCCCAACTCGGTAATTTATTATGCACTCGATCACGCATTCTCCACTCACTCACGACCATGTTTTCATTCATATCCCACAAATAAATAATGGCATATTTTTCAGGTACAATTAATATACTTAGTTGGTGGCGATACCACTAAAAAAATTATTTATAATATAATGAATAAATTAATAACAAATGACGCAGCTACGGCGTACTCCGGGCAAGGGCGAAAAAAAAAGCTTTCTTTTATTAATTTAAAATTATATGATGCAATAACTAGTAAGAACCTACCGCTTTTACGTTTTATTTGCAATACATGCATACGTACGTAATACAGAATTTATTTTATTTTTAATTTCACAGCTGCAACAAGAAGGAGGCAAGAATCCGTAACGGAGGTAGAGATTAAACAATGCGTGAGTCTGTTTTTGGCAACAGCAACATCAAGAATAAAGCATCAAAATAATATATAAATATGTATATATTTCATGTATCGTATATATGTTCTGTTTAAATAAATATAAAATTAATTTTCATATAAATGGTTTTCTGGTGTTTATTCAATATAAGCTGAATATTTAAATCACATTTCTTAAATATTAATTTCACATTTCCTGAATAATTATTTTACAATTCTGAATATATATTTCACATTTTCTGAATATTTGCTTAATATTTTTTTACTATTAATTTTACATATCCTGAATATTTATTTTACATATCCTGAATATTTATTTCGCATTTCCTGAATATTTATTTCAAATGTCCTGACTATTTACTTTATATTTTTTAAATATTAATTTAACATTGTCTGAATATTTATTTCACATTTCCTGAATATTTATTTCATATTTTCTGAATATTTAATTTACAGTTTTTAAATATATATGTTACATTTCCTGAATATTTATTTTGGAATTCTGAATATTAATTTCACATTTCCAGAATATTTGCTTTACATTTTCTAAATATTTCTTTTATGTTCCACGAATATTTAGTTCATATTTTCTAAACCTTTATTTCACATTTTCAGTATGTGTATATAATATTTGGAATCAACATTTTTTTCATGTTAAAAAGTGTGGCTAAAAAAACATTTTTTTAATATTTGGAAAAAATATTTAACCGATATTTTGTGCTACTAGGGAAGCCTTCTTCTTCTAAGGGTAGAATTTAAGGGTAGTTACTAAGGGTAGAATCGGCGTACGGATGGTTGCTTGCCGCTAGGCGCTGAAACAGGCTCGCTGTGCAGGCCTGGTCTAAAACATAAAAAATAATTTTTTCTGATTTAACAGGGTAATACCTAAATTTTGACATAGGATTTTTGTGATTGGGTACCATGCTCGAAAGTTATAAATTTTTTAAACACAAAATTTCGATGCAAATTCGAGATTTTCTTTCAAATAGCTGTCATTTCTACAAAAAAATTTTAAAAGGTCACATTTTAGCTATTACCCTTTTAAATAAGAAAACAATTATTTTTTATATTTCAGACGATTTCTAACAGAAAAATCAAGTGCTCCATCAACAAGGATTTTCAAAAGAGTGTCCTACTTATCGGCTTATATCTCCACCATTTTATATTTTTTTTTAATCGTCAATATTGTAAATTGTTCATAAAACTACTATATATATATGTGTAAAATAAAGATCATTTTATATACTTAATGGCAGCGTAAAAAAAAGGTTTATTTTTATACCTATTTTTCCGAGCGCCAAGGTGGTGTAACCCCTTAAGAATAAATTGTAAATCTCCAAGAAATTTTCGCGGCTGGTAAAGTGGACGAGAGCCTCCTGAGGGCCCTCCTCTTCTGTTCTCTTCTCTTTTGCGTGGAGATATCTACATATTAGGGGAAAGGTGGGATAGTTGATCAGCGGGGATCACAACTTAAACAATTAAATAAAAACAAAGCAAACCATTATTATTATTTTAATAAAAATGAAAAACTGTGATCAACTATCCCACCTTTCCCCTATTCTTTCCCGTCAGATTACATTTGAAAGGCCCGGTAATGCGTGGATACATACATATAGGTATGTATCGGCTCGATTGACATTTGTTTCGCGGCACCGCGTAACGACGTCGATCTAACACATGCCTAGGAAAATGGTGAAACGATGAATTCTTCGGGGTCTCCGATCAATGGAATGCCATCTAAGTCGTCGATGTCAGAAATCCCTTCACTGCAGCAAGATCAGGAGAAATTTATCGATGATTTGAGCTCCGCACTCGTGGACAATCTTCTAAGGTTCGACGAAGAATTTCGACCTCACCTCGCCGAAACCAACAGAGGCCCTGCTTATGTATGGTTACACACATCGCGGTTTTACCGGTATTCAGGGAATCGGCCGATGAACGCTCAATAACTAGCAATGAAACGGAACGGCCGAACCATGCTCTTCCCGAAACGGAGCCGGAAATCTTATACGAGGAGTACGACGAGCAAGAAGACGAAAGGGACGAAAGGGACGAAAGGGACGAAAGAGACGAACAAGGAATCGCGTGGAGGGAGCCAACCAGGAGATCTGCGGATCAGCCCCGTCGCGTTTTATCCTTGGTAGCCGACGGTTATTGATAGTTGTAAATCTCTTCATAAACTTTCCACGATTCATCTGACACCGTGGCGTTTCAGATGGAGAGGTGGCAACAGTTGCAGGTTACTTTTCCTTTCCATTTGGTGTACATTCTCGGCAACTATTAGGTACATTAGATAGGAATCTAATTGTATTCCGAGCCGTCGTTTTCTTTGGTCGCGTCTTCGTCGACGTAGAAGACGGCAACGGCCGCGGTCGCGACAGCAGCCAAATCCGTTACCATGGTTCGAAAGGGAAGGAAAGCTACACCGAGAGGTGCAGAAGACACGGCCGGTGACGATGCGGTCGAAACCATAAACGTCAGGTAATAAACATAGACTCCGATCATTACACACACAGAATTTTTAACCGAGTTCGATTTAACAGATTCGACCTGTTTGTATTTTTTTTTTGCTTGTCCTCGCATAACTCAGCATATGGACCGATTTTGATGATTTGCTTTTATTCGAAGGAGCACGATGCCCTCTTACACTGCATCAACATTGGCCTAATATTTTGCCAATACTAGTTAATAATAAAGATTATTGTCTCCTAATTATTATTATTTTATATAAAACTAAAAGGTTAAAATAAAAAGATTTTAAAAAAATTAAAATCGACTTCAAACAGGTAAAATTGCACTGAAAAGTGAAAAATAATTTTTTCCCTTATTTAATCTACGACTCTCGTATTTTTTAAGTCGGTGCTTCATCATTTGCATAAAATATACGAAAGTCGTAGATGAAATAAGGGAAAAAATTATTTATTACCTTTTTATTTATTGCAATTTTATTTTTTGAAGTCGGTTTTAATTTCTACTTTGTTTCGTTTCGCAGAGATCAAATGATAAAGGACATACAGCATGAGATCCAGCTAGAGCAATACAACGTGAAACGCAGGGCAGAAGTGGAAGGGGAGGAGCAGGGAAATCGCGAAGCGCAGCTCCAGGAGACGCGGGGGATTCTTTCTCTCCACTGGGCAGCGTACGCGAGGAACGCGCGGGTCCTCGAGGAGACAGCGAATGTTCGTATTCGTCGGACGAGTTTTAAATTAAATTAAATGGAATTGTAATCGGTAGTTTCTGTTGCGACCGAATTTCAGTGGGCCAGGTACATGACTTGCGACGGTCTACCGGATCCCGGATCCCTGCCCGACATGAACACCTTTCTATTCCTTTGGACAATGGAGTACGAGGAGGCGAGCGTCGTCGCCATGGCGGAAAAATGCCGCATGATCACTTCCGTACGTAAATTGGCGGTGAGAAATGTGAGTGTTTGGTGATAACGACAATGGCGGTGTCGGCATTCGTTTCAGCTACTAAACAAACTGGAGGGGATTGTTCGTTTCTCCACGACTATCTCGCCGGGATACGCCAGCGAATGCGAATTGGTGAGTACCAGAGGTGGGCAAAAAATTATTTCAAATAAAAAATTCATTTCGAATAAAAGAGAAAAATTCGATTCGAGACTCATCAAATAAAAATAGCTCAGATTAATTTTAGAGGTGGGCAAAAAAATTATTTCATTTCGAATAAAAGAGAAAAATTCGAATTTTTTTATTTGAAATAATTTTTTGCCCACCTTTGAAATAACTCTCAGTTATTTTTATTTGATGACAAATAAAGATAAAGCTTGTTTCATTTGATTCGTTATTTAAACAATTTATTTATTTACTTAAATAATGCTCATCTGTGGTGAGTATTTGAGTAGCTTCAACTGACAATGAAACGCAGCCGCGTCATCTCATGTCGTTGTGATCTGAATGTGCGCAGATTGCGAAGCAGCTCCGTTATAAGCTGCAACGGTGGATAGACGACGCGTGTTATCGGCTGTTGCGTGACATTGAAACGAACATGACCAGAGTGGACGCGAAAACGGCCATATACGTTTCCACGGCAAACGAAGCGGTGTGTTGCGTTTGGGCCCCGATTCCATTGCCCATTGCGGCAAAGCGGCACACGGAAAAGGAACGGTAATGTCACGGCTACCCTCGGCGTATCGACACCGGTAATACCGATTATATCGTTCGATGAATAGAAAGCCGATCGAGGTGGAATTCCATGAGCTGGAGTTGACGATTAAAATGCCCGTGGACGTGGATTGCTATCGCATGGCGATTCGAGGACTCTGGCTGGCTTACGATCATTACTCGGTTGAGACGGGCTCGTACCGAATGCCCGACCTCCCAAACCATCTAATCCTCATGCGGGACCCTTCTATCGGTATGTTGTCTAACCCCAGCTCGCGTTCATTTGCACGCGACCTAATTTGCGTTGCTGCTATGTACCTACACTAGCGGACAAAAAAGTTACCACATTTTCGATTTGTTCTATTTTTGATATTTTTTAGCATACATTTGGGACTGTGGTATCTTTAATCTGCATAGTTTAATGGAGAATTTAAAGCTGTATAAAACTCACAAGGGGGCCTTTAGGACTGGCAAACTCAGAAATTGTTTATACTTACCTAGTGTACGTGAAGGTCTTCACTCGGACTTTAATTTCCGCGCTTCCCATCCAAATTCGAGAAAATCGACTTTGAAAAATGTGGAGTTGCTTTATATATATTTGATAGAAATCGATGACCAACGAACAGCGTGGGTCTGTACGTAGCGCTCTCGACTAGCAAGCATGAGGTCGTCAGTTGAAATCTCACTATTCACACTATTTTTTTGTTATTCATTTGAATACCTACACCTTTCACATGCAAAGTTTATAAAATTCATGCTAATTAACAGATATGTAAACATCTGTTATATGTATACCGGTGCTCCACCTCCCAGGAGATGGATATCACTTTCAATTAAAAACACACATATTATTTAAAATTGTCTCTTGCTTGAAAAATCGTACTTTTTATTGCACATATTAATTTTCCAATAGGAATATTTACAATATTTAAAAATTAATATTTGCAATGAAAAAAATTCAATAGGAATATTTACAATATTTAAAAATTAATATGTCAGTTAAAGTTGAATTTATTTAACTGACAAACAAAAGTGTTATATGACATTGAACGGGGAACATATTATTGGAGCCGACAAAAAGTTACCACGTTTAGTAACTTTTTAGGTTGTCTTAAAAGCAACAGGTGCCCCCACAAAATATTAAATATTTTTTATTAATGTTCAAAAGTGGTAACTTTTTGTTGGGTTTAAAAATGTGTTGTCTTCTTTAATGTTATGTAGGGTTTTTGTTTGTTAGTTAAATAAATTCAACTATAACTGGGTTTTATACAGCTTCTAATTCTGTTTTAGAATCTGTATATTACGCACATACTGCAGTTTTAAGTTGATATTAAAAAGTAATAGACGTGGAGTGATACAAAAATGTGGTAACTTTTTTGTCCGCTACTGTACAATGTACATTACAATGCGCAGACCTGCTACGCTTCTCCAGAAAAGAATTCGGAGAAAAGCTTAAAATTTGGGAGGAGCAAGCCGAAGAGAGAGTGTTGAGGGTAGAGGAGAAGAAAGCAATACTGAGGCGGATAGTGAACCCACCCGCGTTACCGGGTAGCCTCGATAGAAGAGGTAGACGCCGGAAGAGACCGAAAAGGCCGCAGTCCGCGGGCAAAGGCAAACAGCAGTTTCAGGCGAACTTGCTGTCTATTCTACCTACGGACACGCAACTTCTGCCACACTTACCCACGGCCAACGAAATCATTCAACAGAGAGAAGGTGAGGAGGTCGGGTCTGGATAATTTGGTGGTAGCGGCCAATATATTCGATTAATCGCCTCTCTGTTCTTTCAGACGAGAACAGGAAAGAGGTGAGAAGGCTGTTGTTCACGCGATGCGAAAAGACCGAGGTGAATCTACGCAAGTACAGGATTCTCGGAGGTGTGTTCCACGTGGACCTCGTCTATCAACCACCGCAGCCAAAAGACCTCGGTGAAGAGACGTGGCTGACGACCCGTGAGTGCGCAGCGTTCTCCCGGTATCCGGTTTACCAACCGGTTGATATCAAGTCCCGGTGAATTACAGTTGAGTTACCGAAGGAGACGAGGTTCGTGCCGTTCGCGAGGCCGTACGAACCACCGCAGCCAGCGGCGGACTCCGAGAGGACACCTGAAGTGATCGAGGCCGAAATGAAAGCCCTGGAGGCCGCGATGGAGGCGCTCGCTCTGATCACCCTAAAGTCGGTGTTTGGCCAACAGCATTGGTAGGGTGACTGTACCTAATATCGCCAGGCAAAAGTTAAATCGCTGTCAATTGAATAATAATTGATATTTTTGCATGCAGTTTGTTTCCAAGTAAAGAGAAATTATTCATCTTTCATGTAGTATAAGCTAGAATCGTTGAAACCTACAAATTTTTAATTAGGACTCAAAAAACGTGAGACATGCAAAAATCGGGTCCTGAAAAAAGTGTACCTAATATCGCCACCTCAAGAAATATTGATTAATTCATGTATATATGAGTATCTCTAAATTAATAAAACAAGAAAAAAAATTAAACTACGTACTTTTGTCAAACAACAAAATCCCGTTGATCTGCGTAATCTATCTAAGTAATGAAATACTTACGTTCTCTGAATTATATGGTTAGATTGTTTATTTTATTTCTCGCTGTCAGCCGCATTACTGCAATATTCAATTGTTTACCGCCAAGCGTCGTCACGCGGCGGTATTGGGAAACTTTGAGGCTAGGCGATTTTGGGGACACACATACTCCTACAAGAAAAACGTTATTTTCATTATAAAAACTATTTGAATCGATTACAGTCCTTAACTACATCATTAATTAGGTTTTTCTAGTAGATATTCTTGCATTTACGGAATTATTAGACTTACCTTCTCCGAATGGGATGTAAAATTGTGGCAGTCCAATAAATTTTTACACTATTAAGATTCACTAAAATACTTCTCTTTCTGTAATTGTTGATCACATGACGCTGCAATTACAGTATGTCTTCCTGCATATGCTTAGGTTCTAATTGAGTGCGTAACCGATAAATTTTAGTGCTTCGTTTGCGAGATATAGGGGGTGGCGATATTAGGAACAGTCACCCTACTCAGTACTCGGTAAATTTCGCTGATTTGGCCGTGTTCTCGTTCTCCCTTCGTAACAGATTGCCCGACACCGTTTACTGGTTCGAGCCGCCGTTGGTCGCCCACTGGATACCGGAGAAGAATATTTGGTCGACCAAAGACGTTCACGACATCAAGTACAACGAAGAGCAACAGACGATCGCGTTTAGGAGCGGCAGATTGGGAGTTCACGGGTTGGCTGCCCATAAATTTGCGAATCTGCCGTTCCAAAGCTGGGAGCTGAAGCCCGAAACGGGGAGAAGCGGTCGCGAATACGGCGGTGTCGTTTTAAGCGTTACAGCGGCCACTGTACAGGCGGAGTTTATAGTCAGGGTACATATTCTCCTTCTTGGCTTAGGCACTTTATGCATGTACATAATCATTCGTTTTCTCGTGGTCAGGACGATCGCGTCTGCCTGAATTCGCTCGTGGGCGGTGCGTCGAAGCCGCTTAAGCACATGTTGGGAGACTACACCGAGCTGGAGACTTTGATCGAGGTATGTGTATGCAGATTAGGGATGGGACTATTTGTCAAATTATTCGGTATTCGAATATTCTAATACTTCAGTTGCTTAATTATTTGACGAATATAATTCGAATATTTGAGTGTTCGATTGCTATTCGAATATTTAAGTATTCGAATACTATTCGAATATAGGTTCATCTGTTATGGTGAAATCTTGTAAGCTAATTTTAACCCACTTCATATCATACTATTCGAATACATCGGTATTCGAATAATAGCATTCGAATACTCAAATATTCGAATAATAGCATTCGAATACTCAAATATTCGAATAATAGCATTCGAATACTCAAATATTCGAAGTTTATTCGTAGCATTCGAATACTCAAATATTCGAAGTTTATTCGTAGCATTCGAATACTTGTAAAATATTCGAATAGTATTATATAGTATTATATAGTAAATAGTAAAATAGTATTATATAGTATTATATAGTAAATAGTAAAATAGTATTATATAGTATTATATAGTAAATAGTAAAATAGTATTATATAGTATTATATAGTAAATAGTACAATAGTATTATATAGTATTATATAGTAAATAGTAAAATAGTATTATATAGTATTATATAGTAAATAGTAAAATAGTATATATAGTATTATATAGTAAATAGTAAAATAGTATTATATAGTATTATATAGTAAATAGTAAAATAGTATTATATAGTATTATATAGTATTATATAGTAAATAGTATTACTATATAATAGTATTATATAGTAAATAGTATTACTATATAATACTATATAATACTATATAATACTATTACTATATAATACTATTATGTAGTAAATAGTAAATTATTCGAATAGTCCCAGCCCTAATGCAGATATATAATATAAAAAGTTTGTGAAATAATTATTCTCGGCCCGCAGCGAATGCAACAGGTCGGATGCGACCTGTTTCCGGAGGCGGATGCCGTCAGCTATCTGAAAGGGCTTGCGATCAAGCATCCGATCGCGCTGAAACAATTACGGGAATGCATGGCTCTCCTGTCCACCGCCTACACCTTTGCCTGGTCTCGATGGAACGCGACTCGCGACTACAGAGAGATAGTCTTGCAGCTGAAGGAGGTGCACGGCTGCGTTGCCAAGGAGGTAATGTTTTTCTCGGATAAACCGATCGGCACACGTTTCGCATCGGCATATGTATACGGAGCTACTTACCGGATTTTAGTAGCGCACAAACAGTGCTGGTACCAACAGTGGCGGATTTAAGAAAAAAGGCCCAGGTGGCAAACATTGAGGGACCCATTCTTTCGGGAAAAACAAGAGGTAGTTTACTAAAAGGGGGTAAATGCACAGAAATGTATAGAACAAATGCTTGGACAAAATCATAATTTATTTTTTAAGACAGGGCCCTAGGGGGCCTTCTGAGCGGGCCCATTTTTCGAGAAACTAAAGCGGTAGTTTACTGAAAACGGGCTCAGTGTAATAATACAGAAAAAAATATAGTTTGGATAAAATCATAATTTTTTTAAGGATGGGGCTCTAGAGGGGGCCTTTCGAGCAGGGGCCCAGGTGGCAACTGCTCATCAGCCGCCCTGTTAAATCCGCCACAGGGTGCGAAATCTACAATTATCCGAGTTTTACTATAAACCAAGCGGCATTTTATTCAGAACAGATAGTACTTTCGAGAAACGAAATAAAAAAATCGATTTTTAGACCGGAACCTCCCCTTAACCCTTATGTACGCAACCGGGTACCCGGCTACCCATTTCTTTGACACCTTTTTATTTTTTATATTCTGGTAAAAATATCGCAAAACCGCTCCGAATCCCCATTCTTCGAAGTCCTTTGCCCCGATATACGTATTTGAACTAAAAATTTATGCAAAAGATTTTAAATAGTAAAGGTTCAAACTTATGTATTCGCTTGTTGGATAACCGGGGTACCGGGGTGCCCACGTAAGGCAGGCTGTAGTTGGATGATTTATGAAGGGAAGTTTCTAGTAATTTATCCGCTCAAATAGTTTAAAACAGCAGGGTACCCGGGTGCCCCGGTTGCCCAACAACCGTGAAACTTCTGATTGCGTACATAAGTTAAGTAGTTTCCACGCTACCTCTCCCGCCTTCACCGCAAAACTCCTCCGTTCTCCAGGGTACGAATCTAACGTTGCTGGTGACACCTTCGCAAACAACGCGCGTACGCTGCACCGAGATCAGTCCCGAGTTTTCTCACCTACCTCTGGACGAGAATGGCGCCAAGGTGAAGTAAATTGCAGCGCGCCGCGCTCTCTTCATCCTCTTCCCTTACTTCTAATAGTTACCTACACATCTACTAATCGTGTACCTGTTCGATAACATTACAGTTCTATGCCGATCTGTATCAGTTGGCCATGGACACGGCCGGCATCAAGACGCGGCTGCTAATAAAACGGGTACCGTCCACGGTGATGTCGACTGTTGCGCGGCTACTCGACCGCACCAACGTCATCGAGATGTCCTCCTAATCGAACAGAACTCAAGCAGAGGAGAGATTCACGACAATCCGGGGAACGTTGCTCCAAACGAAATTCTTTTTATTCGAATACATAACGTATCTCGAGCGTCAAGCGATATATGTAGTCAGGAAATAATAAACGTCTCCGTTCGATCTGAACTTGGAACGCAAAACGACAGCTCGAAGGAAACACACAGCGATATCGTGGTTACGGCTAAGCGTAAAGAGTTAATTGATGCGCTTCGACGGGAGTGGTAATTCCTGTTCTATGATTGGGACCGGGGGGGGGGGGGGCCGGGATCGGGAATGGAGTGTGCGAGGCTCGAGGGACTGGTTCTGGTTTCGGGCGTTGCGGTTGATTCTGCGATGACGGAGGCGGAGGGGGTAGGGGGGGTTGGGGGGTTGGGGTAAATAGTAGGTAAATAGTACTACGACACGGAAACGATACGGCGTTAAAGCCGTACATAGTACATACGGGCGAGATGAGCTGACGCGCGGGATCTTGTCGGAAGCACCGCCGGCATCCCCTCTGAATATTATTATTATATATATTTATCACGCTTGCCCGCGCTCCTTCTTTCTCAGGTGTCAGAACATCCACGTGTACATGGCCTCTAGTTGCGTAAGTTGTTTAAACTGCCCTCTCGATACGATCGATCTCTAACGCGCGCGTACGTATGTAATACGAAGCTAAAAAATATACAGTGTTGCGCGCTGCGGAAACTGGACACGCGTCAGGGCAGCCTCGGCTTTACTCTAAAACTCTACACAGCCGAACGATCGATCGTAGAACATCGTCACACCGCAGCATGCACCTGCTACGTCTCTCCCGTTTCCCTAGCCTAGCCTAGCCGGTTTACGCCACCACACCGTTTCTATTCTTTCCTGCGCCACGTAACGCGTAACGTTTCGCCCTGCAAGCCAAATTCAATTAGTTCGTCTTGTATCCTCGAGCGAATCTTTTATGTAAGTGGCTCTGTCGCGTATCCAGGAAGCGGAGGCCGCATCACTTTGTATCCGCTACATTCTCTAACTACGTATATTCCTATATTCCCCGTCGTCTTCGTCGTCTTTCTCGCCTAGTGTCGACAGTTTAACAAGTCTTTCAAACTGCCCCCAACATTCCTCGCCCTTACTTTCTACTTTCTGAGTTTCACACTTTCAACGATTTCCAGACAGTCCCGCGCCCCCCCCCGACCGTGACAGTCCCAACCTCCCTCTCTATCCTTCCGTTCTCTCACCCCCTCTCCCCGCTAAAACCAACAACCCCCCCCCCCGCCGTCTCGTGCGAGCCCGAGAGAAGAAGGCGGCTGAGAGAACGAACGTGCCTGCGAAGCCGCGCACAATAGTAGCAACGCGCGGTGTCTGACTAGCATCTGAGAATGAGCCGCCAACTCGGGTTTCTTAACCTTGTAAACCTTGTTTAGTATTATTCACGCGTATTAAAATCCTATCGACGCTTGCTTATCTGTATCGTAAACTCCGACTCCAACTCGACTCGTAAGCTGCTTGAGGTAATCCATGGTATAAGGCCCAATTCGCATCCAGTTCGAACTAACGCATATTTAGCTGTATACCCTACCTATCGTGACCATTCGTTTGACTCTACAAAATCTTTAGAATTAACGCGCCTCCCAATTTCGCGACGGAACGCGTTAAAACCACAAACATTTGTAATTGGTTGCTCGATCAACCGGTCTTTCACCTTCAACTATCATCGTCATCGTCGTCATAATCATCATCGTCATCATCGTCGTCATCATCATCGTCGTCGTCATCAGATATGCATAGTACGGAATAATTACACATATATAGAGCAACATGCTTCCGGCCGATCGTCCACATCTAGGATGTGTCTACGGTGGTTCACGGCGATATCTACATAATGTATATCTCTATAGGTTCTGTCGAGGCTACTCGCCCGTATTCGGCCAGATCCGTGTCGATCGTCGGTCAGCGTAAATTGTTTTTGCCTGCATCTACTTGTCGTCTAGGTTGAATGCCACTTTGCCTCCACCCGTCGCGCTATTTGTCACCAGTGCTAGTCCCGCTGTCGCGGGTGCAAGTGAAGGGAACGGAGAACAACCCCCCGACAGAGACGAATGGTTCCCCTGTCCGGTCTCGTCCGGTCCGTAGTCTTGCCTCGCCTCTAGTCACTTCGCATCTGATCCGAATTTTGTCGCCCGCGTTTAACTTTTGGCACTTGATCAGACGAGGGAGTTTACAGATAACATGGATGATCGACGCGCGAACAGACGCGTTCACGTGGCCATTAAGTGGTACGGATCTGGTTAGCCGAACGAGACGGCAACTCTATACATATAATAAAGACTCGGGTCGAGCAGCATCGTTTTAACGCGTCCCATTTTTAACGAGTTTGCACCAAATCGAAATGTACCGGGTCCGCACTTTGCGTTTCGCGTGCAACGGTATAATATAGGTACGTTATACATACTGGCTATCTACACAACATACAAACGTTAGTCTAATTGTTTTTGTGCTAGTCGATTTACTTTACGTGTACACGCCCGTAATGTTGCGTAGCCGTACGTACATGGAGTGTACGGTGTACACTGTACAGTGCAGTGGCGCAATCAGAATTTTAATTCTTTTTTTTTTGGGGGGGAGGCGAGACCGACGACGCGCGACTCGTTGACAATTCGTCTCGTTCCGTCTTTCAGGCGCTTGTACAACTCCGTTCTTTTTACCTTTTTTTTTTTCTTCAATTTTTGTTTTTTGGGGGAGGGGCCGCTGGTACAGTGTACACCCTGCGTTGTGGTGTAACGTAAACAAGTGTTCTGTACGCGTCTGTGCGTACATGTTTTGTATGATTCGACGGTGAGTTTTGGATGAGTTTCGCGCGCGCGCCCGAGCCAGAAGAGGCTGCCGACTAGAGTTCGCCCGCAGCCTCCCCGACCAGGGCGAAACGGTGCCGCGTTTACGCGAAATTCGTTATTCGTTGAATGTAAAAATATTCGTCGGCTGCGCTGATCGCGCTACATCTTACGATTAGCGAACGCGAACGATCTACATACGCGCGTAAAATCTAACAGCTACGTGTGTGTCGACCCCTCGCGATGCACGCCACCTCGTTCGTTCCCGCCGTTGTTTCTCTCGCGATGCGTCGCTGGAACCTACAGGCACACGCTCACTCATACGTATGTGTCGGGAGCGCAAATATACATATGTAAGTATTTACATACACACCCGTATACCTACATATGTACGTTATTGCGTTTACGGAAAAGTTCGGCAAATCCACGGCTGAATCCGATCCCGGGGATCGTTCCTACGTTATCGTCAACAACAGCAAACTAGTAGATGTGATAACGCTTAAGATTAATTCAAGGTATAACACCGATCACAATTTTCATTGTTTCCAAAAAATCTCCGACTTTGTCGATACAAAAGTTCCGTCAAAAATATCTGCTGCTTTATCGTGCCCTACTACGTAGTATGAATTCAACGTTAACATCCCGGTGTCCTGTTCCAATTGCTCGTTAATGTTAATAGCAACACGATGCTAACACGTAGATATAGAAACGAATCGATATCGATGCTTAGGAGGGGTGGGGGGGGGAGGGGGGAGGGGCAGGGAGCGCCTCGCGCGTCGTAGGCGCGAGTCATTGTTTAAGTTTTCGACAACCAGCGGAGGGAAATGAGAAGAGTGGTTGGTTCGTTATTGTACTCGGAATGGGGGTGTATGTCAAGTGGACAGAAGGGGCAAAATGACCGAATCGGACAGAGAGAGGGAGAACGTAGGGTACGGAGTAGGGGAGGTCGATCAATATCAGCGATATAGAATCGCGATAAAAAGGATATACCTTACCTAAGGCAGAATTGCCGGGCCCTTGGCTTTCTTTTAGATATGCTGGCCGTTTCGGTTCGTAACCAGCGCAGGTGCCTCGAGCGACGTTTCAAACCGTAGGTAATCCGAAATGTTGGGTACAAAAAGGTGACAACGTTCGTTTCTAGTGGCACACAGGAATCGAAAGACACCGGATTCACGAGGCATAGGAAACGCTAAATCGCCGCGCCGTTGCCCATCAATATTCGAAGCAACGGTATCACGTACTCGGTACGCACTAGGTACTTACGCGTGCAAAACAGTCATAAAAATAACATTCGATGTATGTAAATGTGAATAAAGTCGTGAAAACAATATCGATCGGTCGTATTTTCCCGAGCGCCTTCGCCGCTCAAAAGTAGATACATACTGTATGTATACGTATATGTGCGCGCAGTCGGCACGCAGTCTCGCGTGAAAATCGGCTCGTTAGTTTTCGTGTGAATGGTGAACGCGCGATACATTCGCCGAGTGTCGTCGCCGTACACGAAAAACAAGGAGAGAGAAAAAGAAATGGAGAGAAACAGCAAGTGTCGATGGGCGAGCAGAGGGATGGGTCTGTTGGCCGTAACACGACGGGACAACGTCGTCGCGGGAATTGGGAATTCGTCTCGAATTCGATACTCGGCTCGCGCAACTTTTTCTGCGCGATCATTCGAGATCCGAGATTGGTCGTGTTACCGGTGAACCGGAGAACCTCGCTCGCCACGGCTATTCGATTCCCCTGTTCTGCACACGGGGCTAACCAGAGAACAGAACAAGAATGAGGAAAAGATTCTCAGTCGCCGCTTTTGGCCATTTCTAGGCTACCAAGCGGGAGCGGGAGAGGGAGAGGGAGCGGGAGCGGGAGTGGGAGTGGGTGAGGGAGCGGGAGTGGGAGCGGGAGTTGGAGCGGGAGCGGGAGACAGCAGTTTCGATCGGTTTGGCGTTGTCGGGAAACACCGAGTACCATGAAGAAGCTTTCAAAGTTCGAGAGCTGCTGATCTGGTGTAGATCGAGGATTTCCGATGTTCCCACGAATTACGAACGGTACGCGTATTCGAACGCGTTTACTCTGGCTTAAGTCGGTGCCACTGAACAATCGTCTGTCGTGGCTTCGTGATCATGTCCTGCCAGTGTTTCGTTTCGCTCGCCCCGCTACCATTTTTCCCTGAAACAGAATGGGTCCCAAGTCTATCGATTCTGTTTCTTTCGGCGCAACAGTAAGTAGTCTTTGGAAAGTAGCAGCCGTTCATCGATGCTGTGTCTACGACTTAGCTTACCTGCTAATTGAATCCGCCCAATCAGCTCGTTTCGGCCAATATTATCAAAGTCCATTACCATTACGTCCAACGAACACTCCCGAATCTTCTCCCATGGTACAGTGAAGGAGAACGCTTCGTTGAACACTGGATTCAGAGTGCACTTAAATATTGGTGTCTTTCGTTTCTCGATCCTTTTGTCCCCGAATTGCAGCCATACCTTTACGTAAGGATCTAAACACGTCGAGAAAAACCAAGTAGATACATATATAAATAGGTAGGTGCACATGTAGGGGAGACCGGGGTGAAGTGAACCTCGGGGTAAAATGAGCTTTCTTAATTTATTCTTTAACAATAGAATATATTTACAAATTTTGGTGATGTAATAAATGTGTGTAATACCACGATGAGAATTATGCACATTTAGATATCGAAAAATAGAAATTCATTTAAAAACTTTTTGGATAGATGAGTCTTAAATGTGTTATTTTAACTCCAAATTTTGTCTACGTGTTTATAACTAGATTATAAACATACATGCACACGCGTTTGAGAAAACATTAATACTAATATTATTAAATAATTAATTTTACACTGAGTACACATTCGGGGTAAAGTGACTAGGGAAGGGCGATTCTACTCGATTCTTCTAGAATCGATCGATTCTCTTTCTGAAGAATCGATTATTTTACCGATTATTCTAGGAATCGATTCTCGGCAACTCGATTATTTTCTAACCAAGAATCGGGAAAATTTTTTAAATTTATATCTCATTCATCATCCGAATCTGCCAGGCAAGTTGCTAATTATTAATCGCTATGATATAATTAAGCTTTTAGATGTACACTTTGTGTTCTTAAGAATTTTCTAATTATAAACTTTTATTTTTCAGTCTCTGCAAATGAAAACGAAATTCGTATTAAATTCAATACTATTTGAGGCAGTCAGAGCAACAACGGGCCAACACACATTAAAAAAATTTTTTTTTTCCTATTTTATATTTTTAGTAGAGTCTATTGGAACACGTTATTGCTACTAATTCAATTTCGAAAAAAATGTGGGTTAGTCCATTGTTGCTCTGACTGCCTCAATTTTCAACTCCTATATAAAATCTGAAATTTTCAGTGTGTTGCACACGCACGTGTGTGCATGAGTTTCATGAAAATATGTATGTTCCAGTTTTAGTCTATATTTGAATCTATATCTCATTCATCATCTGAATCTGCCAGGCAAGTTGCTAATTATTAATCGCTATGATATAATTAAGCTTTTAGATGTACACTTTGTATTTTTAAGAATTTAAAAATGCAAAGGAAAACGAAATTCAGATGTATTAATTTCAATAAATGATGCAATAAAAATTCTTTTTATCTCCCATTTAATTGTTTCTATTCCTAATCATTCCTATCATCGATTCTTCGATTCTTTTTGGAAATAATCGATTCTTAAGCATCGATGTTTCATTAGAATCGATTCTTAAGCATCGATGTTTCATTAGAATCGATTCTTAAGCATCTATGTTTCATTAGAATCGATTCTTAAGCATCGATGTTTCATTAGAATCGATTCTTAAGTATCGAATTCTTTTGAACGAAATCGCCTTTCCCTAAAAGTCACCGGGGTAAACTGAGCTGTAAATGGCAGCTAAGAACCAATGCGCAAGTGATGTGCGCAATATCCTAATCTATCAGCTGGCTAGAAAACCACGCGGCGTGATGGAACAGAATATAACTTAAAAAAGAATGAAAAATCTGCCACAGTTTTTGACAACCACGGTGCAAAAGAGCCAGAAACTGCCGTGCTACACACGTCATTCCAGCGAAAGGGGTTAATATTTATCTATATCCTTAATTAAAATTCTTATTTTGTTGCACCTCATTTTACCCCATATATGGAGTAAAGTGGTCAGTTTTGGAATTTTCTTTTCAAATTGAATTTTAATATACTTTAAAGCCTTACATACGTCCAGAATTTTCAAAAAATTGATTCTTTTTTTTAACAGATTGTTGTTCTCTATAGTTTTAGGCTTATTTCTGTGAAGGTCGATTGCAAAAATTCCCCAAAGATCCAAAATTATGGTAGAAAATGTGACTGCCCGACGAGAGTTTGGTGCGCGCAGGTAAAACTTTAAACGCGTTTTTCTCGAAACTACTTTTTCCGCCACGGTCGGCATGATAACTCGTACAGTTTTTAATATTTTTTTATGTGAGTTTTTTTAAAATATTGGAAATCGTTTTCTCTATAGTCTGTCGAGCCGGATTTTTGATATTTTGATTTGAAAATTTTATAAAAATAATGAAAGTGTAAAATTTATGACGTAAAACGCACACTGTTCTTTAAACTGCCATAAATTGCTAAGTTTTTCGAAATTCAAAATTCCGGCTCGACAGACTATAACTACAAATTTATTTTACAAGAATTTTTTAAATTTTGCAAATCGATCAACATTTACTGGAGATATGATGCCGATCGTGGAGCAACTTTTTTTTCTTAGTGTTGTGGATCACGTGACTTTTTATATAGTAACTTTTGTAAAAATAAAGTGAACTAAATTTTATTAATTTCTATTGTTATCCCTACTAAAAAAAAATTCTTTTAGCGCATTTTTGGCGCTGCTAGACGTATGTAAGGCCTTAAGTTTATTTTAAGTATTGCTATTGGTCATTTATCAATACTAATATTCAAATTATATTATAAATCTTAGTTCCACACATTTTTATTGAAAGAATTTTATTCGACTTCAAACTTTTTTCGTTTCACTTTGCCCCGGTCTCCCCTACTTATGTCCACGATTCGCATGATCGAAGAAAACCGAGTATACAGATATATTCGTCCAGCTCACCTGACTTGCCGTTGATGTCCTTTGCCTTGAGGTTTCTCGCTTTCAACAGCGTTAAAGTCAGCACGGAGTTGCTCGGATGGTAGCACAACGAGCACAACAGCTCCCCGCACTTGTCCTTTGCTGGAGGCTTCAGAGCTTTCCAAAACGATGGCTTCTCCGAGAAATCCACCTACGGCAGTCATCTCGACCAATGAACCCCGTGCGCACCGGTGCGAGCTCTGCAACGCCGGATAAAAAGGGGGTAGAAATTACGGGAATTACCTGACAGAGCGGCAGAAACATCTCCCCGATGGAATCGTCTCTGGAGAATCGATCGTAGTCGAACACGTGCAAATGCAACACCCTGCTCTGCAGCTTTTGAATCGGGAACCCTAAGGGTACGGGGCGAGCTGGTGAAAACAGTGTGATCCACATTGGGCAACATATTCCGCCCATCAGCGACGCGTGTCGTTCGCTTACCTTCGAAGTAGAACGTCTCGTTCCATCGTGGATTAAGCGTGCGCCTCTTTATTTTCGTCTCGAGCCGGTGCTTTTTATCCGGCAGAAGGGTCACGCGAACGTACGGATCAGACGTTCCAGACAAATCTTTCGCCGGTAAATCTTTACCCTGAAATCAATCGTGGATCTTTACGCGTGTCGCCTCTTTCCTCGCGGCAACTTCCTCCCTTTTTTTTTTTTTTCTTGACGCTACGCAAAACGTCTTCGTGTTCTTTCCTTTAGCGTTCCGTTCCGTTTCGGTTCGTTTCGTTTCGTTTCGTTTCGTTTCGTTTTGTTCCTTCCCTCTCCTCTCCATTCCACTCCTCTCCTTTCCTTTCCACTCCTCTCCTCTCCTTTCCTCTCATCTCCTCTCCTCTCATCTTATCTCCTCTCCTCTCGTCTCCTCTCCTCTCTCTTTCCCTTTCCCATCTTTTCCGGCCCTTTGAATCGCAACAACAAAATTGTTCACTTTCAACTACATCGACCAAATCGAACGCGATTTGGTTTTAAAACAACTGGTCCCAATGGAGACATTCCGCCGAATCCCACAATCGGAACGGAGACGAAAAGCCAAAGTGTAAGCGTGGGAACGCGATAGAAACTTTTCGGTGGTTTCCAGAGTGAACGTTTCCCTAACCTGTATGAGACGAAGGATAAGCGTGGTATTTTGAAAGTCGTACTCCAGGCTGAAGTGAATTTGGCCAACGTTTTCGCTAGGTTCCGAATTGTCGATGTACATATCGACCAAAGACATGGATCTGTTTTGCAGGAAGGCTTTCTGAAAGAAAAAGAAATCCAGACGGTAGTTAAATAGATGTGACTTTATTCTTTCGGAATATGTAAGTACATTTTACACAGTGCCCCGAGGCTAGTCCGCATAAAGGATCGAACTGTTCCGTTAAGGGCAGAACCGGGTGATAGGGGAGAGTTGCCAATATCGTACTGGTCACCTAAATCGTACCTCATCAATTTCTAAGTAATTAATGAATGTAAACGACATTTGATAATAAAAATATCAAGTAAATGCGAAATAAGAAATAGAAACAAAACATTTTGAGCTTACACCCTATTTTGTGCGTGCGATAAACATTTTAAAAAATCAAGTATGATTGATGTAACTTTTTATCAGTTTATCGTAGCTGATAATAATCAAGCAATACAATTTTGTCCCGTATTTTTGTATTTTTCTACAAGCATGTTTAATGTAGAATATTTGACATTCATTTTTATTATTATTATTATAATTTACGGGAAACCCCTTAGCATTTTAAGTGCATATTACATTCATTATAAAGTTTAAATTGATATTTATAAATAAATTGATCGTGTTTCCTAAATCGTACCACTACAATCCTACCAGTAGGATTTGACAACTCGTATGTTTATAGGTTATGTACATATATCATTTACATAGGTTATTGCGGCCTGTGTGTGATCCATATACATTTGTATATGTAACTATATAATAATCATTACTTTATGTTGAATATTTTCTTCTCTATTTGTTATTTACACTATTTTTTAGTGGAGGTACGATTTTGGAAACCGAGGGGTACGATTTAGGAGACCGGTTGTCCGAATCGTACCTTTGACAGTATGTGACAAAAAGATTAATAACAAATTAATTTGTTCTGAACAAAGGCTAAGCATATAATAGTAGGTGCCTAAAAGATCAAGTTACAATATCCAATAGTCATTTGCGTTCATATGAGTACCAAATATGAAATATAACGTAAAATGTCTTAAGTGGTACGATATAGGGTTGCCGATCTGAGATCGATTAATCGAAAGATCGATCTTTTGCCCCGCGATTTTCGATTTTTTAATCGATTTTTAAGTATAGATCGATTCCATGGGATCGATCCTCGGGGACCAGAAATCGTGTTCCGATTCTTTATTATTTATACCTAGGTATTTTTACACTTTACACTAAGTTTATCAGGTCAATATTATTCAGCAAAATATTAATTTACTAAGTCATTTTGTCCTCAATAACATTTCATTAACGCTACATTTACGGAACCCGTCAATTTATCGGGTTAATTTATATATACATAGATCAATTATTGCGAAATAACAATAAATAAGAAAAAACACCAAGCAAATGACAAACAAAACTTTTTCTCGGATACTTTCAAAACACCAAACAAAAAAAAATTATTTCTATTCTATTTACCCAAAGTTGAAGAAGAAAATTAATACATATACATAAAGTTGAAGATCGATTCTCTACAAGCCGATTTTTTCTTGAATCGATTTTTCATGTTGCGATTCGAATCGATTTGAAAAATCGATATTTTCGTCAAGAATCGGCAACCCTAGTACGATATTGGCAACTCTCCCCTGTTACAGCCTGGCGAAATAAACGTACCGAAGGATGATCCCCTTTGACATTCTGCAGCTGTTTGTTTTGCGCTCCGGCGGTTGGTGTACGAGGCTCTCCGGTACCACCGAGAGCGCTGCCAGCACCGCTACCGGAAACCGTGGTAGCCCCAGCTCCAACGCCGCTCGCCCCAGCGTTCGCATTTCCAATGCCTGGCGCGGACCCGGATCCTGAACCAGACCCGGAACCAGATCCAGCACCCGACCCAGCGCCAGCGGTCCCGCTCGACGACCAACCGATCCCTCCCGCGCTCCCGATTCCACCTGCGCCGGCACCGCCAACGTTGCTGCCACCGCTCCCGCTAGATCCTACCCCACCGCTTCCAACCGTAGACGGCGCCGATTTGTTCGCCGGACTGCCAGTTGTTCTAAAACACCACCAGATCCTCATTCTTTCAACGTCCGGTGGAAAACTCACTTCTCACAGTCCAGTGAAACAAGGCGTAAATCCGCCCAATCTACGGAATAAATCCCAGCAAGCTAAATCTTGGCATGGGCCTTTATTTTAAACAATATGTTAAAAACTTCCCCAGCGATCAGACCGCCGCTAAAAATTTTACAGAGGGTTGGAAGAAATAAAAACAGTTTCTTGCGAATATCTCGTTATCTACCAGTTCTACGACAAAAATAGCTGCTATGAAATGTATAGCTTAGGCAATTCTCTACAGAAAAGGTGCTATGAGTTCTTTTTGTAGGAGTAATCATTTTCGTGTATGTCGGGTTACCGAGTTTCGACCCTCATATTTTTGACAAGGGAAGATCCTGAACCCGGAAATTCAAGAATTTATTAAACATTGCAAAATACGTAGGGGATGTCCTTCTGAGTACAACGCAATTTTGTTTGCGTGCTCAAATTCACTCTAGAGGGGTGCAATTGGCTCCCGATTTTTTTTTATTTTGTATTGTTACTCGCCAACTGTAGGAGATAGATAAAAAAGTATTCGGGAAAAGTTATTTCTTTTAATTAGGACTATCATTTGGTAAATTATAGTTCTTACGGTTCTTAAGGTTCACGAATTATAACACAAAATCGAAAAAAAAAACAAATTTTCAGGGGTCAATTTCACCCCCTTAGAGTAAATTTGGGCAGCAAACAAAAAAGTGTGTAATACACATCTATATTAACCTCTACATATCTTCAAGTTTTAAAAAATTTTGAATTTTGCGAGGTGGTGATCTTCGCTTGCGAGAAATAATACTGAGTCCAGTGAAATTAGGATCTGTCTTCGAAATAAATCCCAGCAAGCTAAATTTTGGTACAGGCCTTTATTTGGTAAAATTTTACAAAGGGTTGAAAAAAAACGGTTTTTCTCGAATATCTCGTAAACAGATTATAGGATCGGCATGATGGTGATAATCTGAAACCTTAGACTCAAAAATTTAGCTTTATTTATTCCAAAAACAGATCCTAATTTCACTGGACTATCAATCACCCAACCGCCAACTTTTCGTTTTTGGCCGACTGCGTCCAAGTCTCGCCAAGTACCTATGTAGTACCTATGCATTATGCTATCTGACATGTATTCAGAATTTTGCAACACCATAATTCCTCGTGCGTTTCTCGTGCAACGCCAGATTCTAGCGGTACAATAGCCTACAATCTATATGCAACATTAACAACATTGGCGATTGCGTCGCTCCATCGAAATTAAGGTTAGCGCACTCACGACTACACGTGTAAGTACGTCGACTTGAACGGCCGCCGAAACAACTTTATCTACTACGAGGAACGATAACTTTTGGGTGCCACCTAAGCTAAATACTACATACGCAGAGTACAGTAAATGAAACTCTCGTTTTCTGGCCACTTTATATTCTATATTCTATAGAGCCAACATCTATACATTCTACCCGCTTAGGCTGAACAGAGTAGGCTTGTAGATACGCATCGAAAGACCTGTCACGATACCGAACATGTATCTTATATCTTATCGACTCCCTGGTTAAGTAGGTTGGCAAGGAGATAATAAGCTAATTGCAAGGTGAATTAAGTTTAAAGCGAAAAGCGATTAAAGATACGTGCTTCCTACAAGATGCAAAGATTGCTCGCCAGTTATGTACAGAGTTGTTGTACGATAGCGCACGCGTCCATAAAGAGACAGGGTGGTGGTAATGTTTTAAAAGCAACAACGGGGTTCGAGGAATCGGAATTACATAGATGAACAGACAGATCGATCGAATAGAGTTACTTACTCAAGTAAAGCAGCGCCCGTCCGGGAACGAAATTTTTTCCCATTAGGAAGGAAAATTGAAAGAGAAGATAGAAGAGTCAAGTGAAGCGGTACGAGGAAAGATAAGTATCGATTAAAATTGTCGTTAATCGCCAACTCGTTGCATACTTACTCCAGTTGCGCTCTGGATTCCAACCGTAACGCCGAAAGGAGGCATGAAACAAAAAAAAAAATAAAACAGGAGTTAATGAGTCTCGGCAATTCCCAACTCGACACAAAAAAATAAGAACACTAGGATGAAATAAATGAACTCGTCCCAACCGCAGATTCCAAGTAGTTTCGTCAGTGAACTTGCCAGTGTCGCAACCTTAACCTTTCGTGGTACGTTTGCCTACTTGTTAATCGAAAGAAGAATCGTTGCTCGAGCCGAGTATTTTCCAACACTCTCTTTGGACGCGAGATTGCGTGAAAATTTGAAAGTCAATATTGAATGAACGTCCGGAAGAGAAGAGAAGACAAAAGAAGACAAGTGAAGACAAGTGAAGACAAGTGAAGACAAGAGAGAAGAGAGGAGAGGAGAGAAGAGAAGACAAAAGAAGACGAGAGAAGACAAGTGAAGACAAGAGAAGAGAAGCGAAGAGTAGAGAAGAGAAGAGAAGAGGCGAAGAGAGGAGAGGAGAGAAGAGAAAAGAAGAGGCGAGGAGAGGAGAGGAGAGGAGAGAAGACAAGACAAGAGAAGAGAAGAGAAGAAAAGAGAAGAGAAGAGAAGAGAGGAGAGAAGACAAGTGAAGACAAGAGAAGAGAAGCGAAGACTAGAGACGAGAAGAGAAGAGGCGAAGAGAGGAGAGGAGAGAAGAGAAAAGAAGAGGCGAGGAGAGGAGAGGAGAGGAGAGAAGACAAGACAAGAGAAGAGAAGAGAAGAAAAGAGGAGAGAAGAGAAGAGAGGAGAAGAGAAGAGAAGAGAAGAGAAGAGAGGAGAGGAGAAGAGGAAAGAAGAGGAGAGGAGAGGAGACAAGAGAAGAGAATTGCATAGAGGCCCATAGAGAGAGCCACAGAGACTGAGAAAGGGTTGATAGCAGAGAGAGAAAGCGAAGCAGAGAGAATGCACCGGCAGCGCGAGTTGTCATTCACAGATGCTTGGTCAGTTGCAATTGATAGTTAGTAGGTAGACTGTTTTGGCGGGACTGTAGTAAAGCGATACCTGCTTGACACACACTTCTTACCTGGTCGTGTAATATTCGAAGAAGGCAACCAGTATTTCCAAAGACCTCGAGACAGCAGCCCACATGGTTTTATTGTTCCGAGAAACTGTCTTTAGTCACGACTACCACGAAAATCCACACACATTCCCGTCATTAAAACTTCGATCTGCTCGGACGAATCGAAACAGGAAACGGTCGCCTCGCACCCAAATAACTACACACGTAGAGGTCCCACGCGTCTCGCACGTTCTCAAGATCCGCAGATTTATCCCGTATCTCGTTGCTTGTTTACTCCGAGTCGCGTTCGTTTGCCTGAACACGGCTCTAACGAATCCTACTCGCGTGGAAGTGGATCGGACCCGAACCCTGACGCTCGGCCGTCATACTTGCGACTTATACCCTGCCTAGGCAACGCACGAGGATTTGCGACCGCGGTTGCTTAGCAGACTTTCCCCGGGATTACTAAGCGATCGGTGCGAAATATTCGGAACCCGCCGCGAGTGCAGATGGTAAAGCCGGCCGTGAAAATCGAAATTGCTGATGTCCCGCGCGTCAAGATATCCCCGTAGCGTCGCGTCGCGTCGCATTGCATCGCGACGCCATCTCGAGAAGTGTGTTCAACCGTTGTTCCTCGAGCAACTCTGCTCCCACCGACGCCGACGCCAGGCCGACGAATGTATTCTACACCGCGCGAGAGCTCGCATGTTGCCGGTTTCGCTTGACGTAAAGTAGGTAGCGACAATTAAAGGTCAGCAACTAAGCAACGGAACGGTGGCGTACAATAGAGAGGAGAGATCGCGCGCGTCGCGTACTCTAAATCGGTTTGGACGGGGGAGAATTCGCTTGCTTCATTAGACGGACATTTGGTTGGTCAGTTGGTCGAAGGAAGGGGGTTATTGGATCGATCTTGGCTACGTTCGCTAGTACTACAGCCACCGCCGCCATTACCCCGGACCGCGGCTCTGACTCAGACGCCGACGCCGACGCCGACATGCTTTGGCCACTACTACTGGTACCTCTATCCTCGTTATCCGCCATCATCGATACAATTACTCACAATCACCGTCACTATGCAATCAAGCTTCTATATAAAGTTCAAGATCACGGGATCGGGGATGTACTATTGAAAATACTGAATCGGTTTGCAGATGAGCCATCATTATCGAGATGAAGTCGATAATATTATCAACGACATGCATCCCGAACATGGCCGGGGACGTGTTGGGTCACGCACGTGGCAACCGAGTTCGCGAAGGTCGATAAACACGGCGCGCGCACATTATCGCAGGTACACGGGGCCGCTCCGATTTTTCTCGGATACTTTCAAAAACTCCAGACGCATTCTTTTTTTAGCCTAACGATGTATTGTTGCCGACGTTATTGACGTATGCCTGCTCCACCCCACCCCACACACACACACACCCCCCCCCCCCGCGCTACCCCGGCGCTACCCTGCTCCCCTTTCGCCACCTACTTCTCCACGACAGAAACATCCGACGAAGATGAAATATACTTTTCAGCTGACATTCGGAAGACAAATAAGCTAACGAAGACGAATAAGCTGTCCCCGATCGTGCTTTCGCCGCAGCGAGGGGGCAGAGCTTTTCCACGGGAAATAAAAATCTACGTTCGGACGATCGATCGGGACGCGCGCGCACAGGGGAAAGGTATGAGGGTTCCTGGCCGTGGCTGGGCTCGGTCAATGGCGAAGTACATTCAAGCAACAGGTTCCTAGCCAATGTTCGCGCGTCATACCTATAATGTATATTCAATGAGAAGCAGAAAAACGTCTCGTTCTTTATTCACTCTATCGCGAAAACGTCAGTTTCGTTCGTGTGCGTTTCCCCTCGCTGGCGTTTGCCCGATGCGCGGACGCTGTCGGTGCATCGGAACCCGTCGGAATCGCAATTGGAAACCGTTTATTCGAGATATTCGAGTAGCCGCTGTATGTCGGTGTCGGGTGATAGATACCTACTCGCAACAACGATCGTGCACATTTATTCCCATACTCGCGTATGTGAACCTTGCGAATTCGCGAGACATGGCGCAGCGATTATAGGTAGGGTAATTCCGGGTGACGCGGCCGGGTTGGAGAGTTGGTCGAAACAGTTGATTTCTAGAGAATTGATTGTTCTGAACCTTAACACACTTTTACATTTACGCAGATGTAGAGTCTGAACATAGCAACTCGACCAACTCTCCAGCCCGGCCGCGTCTCCCGGAATTACCCTACGTACTTATTGTTAGTTGAGATTCATTTACGCAGTCTGAATATAGCAAGATTCTCTGGAACCGGCGAGAGGAACGAGTTCGTTACGAAGAGAAAGAAGCTGCGGTAGGTGAATATTTATCAAATCGAAGGTTAGAAACGAGGCAAGTGTGAACTTGATGTAAAGGAATGCGCGGCGAAGAAATTAGTAGACCTGTCGTACATATACAGGGTTGACTGAGATTTCAGAGATTTAATGATTTGGGCTCAGATTAAAGAATCGACGGAAGCTTGGCCGTACATACGTACTTACGTAGTTACGTACGCAGCGTGTGCGTGAAGCGAGGGAAATGCGTGATGTGTGAAGTTATGTATCACTTTCGAGTGTGTGCTGTGCGGGTTGGATAAAATTACATCATTCGCGAGATGTGAAATGAAAGTAATCGATCGATCACGACGAATGTAGGTATTCCAGCCACTTGTTACACGGTCCATGCATTCGAAGAATGTTTAGCGTCGGTGTAGGCGTAGGCGTACGATAGAACGTTAACGATCGCCACGCGACATGCGACACTTGTCGGTATCCTCCTCCCGTCCCGTTCCACCTCCTTCCACAATCTTACGATACATGTGTCTGATTTTCGCCGTACTGTTTACCGATACGCGACTACTATTCGGATCGTACGGAAGAACTCAACGGTCACGAAAACGTTGCGTCGCACTTCCCCCCCCCCCCACCCCCCACCCCCCACCCCCCACCCCACCCCAACTGATCGACGAGCGTTGCTCTCGTGAGAACTCCGATTAGCTTATAGGAACGGCGGATAGCTGGCCGGTGTTTGCAGAATATGAAGGAGTGAACGGGTGTGAGGGATAGGGAGAAGACTGAACTGGAATATGCGAGGGAAGCGCGGTCGGTCGCGATCAATGAAAGAAAAGTATGTTGGCAGGTACGTGTAATCAGAAGCTAGGCATATAGCGACTCGAATGGAAATGACCGAGGTCGAGACGCACCGCGTCCTGTTGCGTTTAGCTGCAACTATTCGCTAGATCGCCTCCTTCTCACCGCAACCGCGCCGTATCACCGACTGCACCGACTGAACTTTCACTGGCATGAAAAAGTCCGAGTTACACACGCATCGATGCTTTCGAGCTTTCGATACATTGGCGCCACCTCGATACTCGGTGAAGGAGCTCCCGGCCCCATGGCGAGTCTCTCCTACGCACGGGGATCCAACGCCCCCTTCCCAATCCTCCCCTCCCCTCTCCATCCAACTCCTCTCCTCTCCCCTCCCCTTCCTCTCCTATACTCTCCACTTCAATCCAATCCATCCCTCTCTCCTCTTCTCTTCTCTTCGCTTCTCCTCTCCTCTCCTCTTCCCTCCTCCACTCTGTTCTCCTATACACTCCCCACCCCTCTCTCCCTCGCCTCTCCACACCTCACCTCACCTGACTACTACTGTCCACTCTACTCTCTCTGGACTTTGTCGCTTCTCCACCTTTTCATCAGACCTCCACTCCTCCTGCTCCTCGGTCCCTTTTCACTACATAGCCTGCCTCCCGTTCCCTTACTTTCTACCTGAACCACTACCACCACCACCACCACCACCACCACCACCACCGGTAACGCCGCCGTGGCCGCGGCCGCCACAACCGCTACCCTCCCACCTCCACCGCTACCATTCCACCTCTATCGCCACCCTCCACCTCCACCGCTTCCTCTCGCCCCTCGACTCCACTATTCCCGCTCCTCCTCTTCACTACCATGTTCGAATCACCCAGCACTTTCTACGAAAGCCTTTGCCTTTTCAGCGAATCGGGCAAGCACTACTCTGTCGAGCGCGGTCCTTTATCCAAGGCGGATTAGATTTTCATATCGATGCTTCTCCGGACGATCGATACGCTGCGCAAGATGCCGCGGTCGGCGAAGAGGCAGCGCCGTTTGATCGTAAATCGGGCAAGCTGTATCGATCGAGGCGATTCGAAAGCCGTGGCGCCGGATGCTGAGCGACACCGCGAGCCGGCGAGGTCACGATCTACGAACGGGATATGAAACGACGGACCCGGCCATAGGTTGTTCCCGTTTCCCTTTTATCCTAAAAAGCCCGAGGCGGAGGCGGAGGCGGAGGTGGCCGCGGCCGCGGCCGCCGCGCGGCGCGGTAGGAACTGGGCCAGCATCGGTGTCCTTTCATTTACGCGCACTTTCGTGGTCGTATAGAAAAACCTGATGAAAAGTAAAAGCAACTAAAAGAACAGGAAAAAAAAGAAATGGGTTGCAGGAATAAGTACTGCGAGTAAGCGCACTGTCGTGCCATCTAATAACGGAATGAGAAAGAAAAAAAAAAAAAGGTTTACGAAGCTAGAACACGGTATGTGTAAGTGTTTCGGTTAGAAGCTCTGCCGCCGCGAATATAGTTGGAGCATCGATTGATGGTGTAGCAGTTGCAAGACGGCGGCTGTTTGTGCTGCGCAGCCGAGTGTATGCTTAAGTACCTGCATATATTATACATACATACGTATGCGAAGTGAAAGAAGAACCTTGGCGAAAATGGTGGATCAAACGAATATGTAGTTAGGACGACGCGAGTATCGGGGGGATCGTTGCTTGGCAACATTTACCTACCCCCTCGCCCGACAACTTTCTCGCTTACATAGATCCACCTGCACATAGCTGCATAGAATCTTCTAATCCGCGGCAGACGTGACGGACGCGACGATCGGTGGCGCGAAAGAGATGGAAGCAACGCTACGTAGTCGATTCCCGCATTACTACATAGCTTACCTACTCTAATACTCTAATACGGTCGAATTGCGGTGGAAACCCGACGATCAACCTCGCGAAGGAAATGCTAGCAAACATTTAACCAAGCATACTACAATGTTACCCATTTTCATCGGCTTTGTTTTCTCAGAATGTATTAGAAAGAACGGATTAGAATCGGAATGCAACACGTTTCTATATTCAGCTTCGCTTTTTCTAATCGCGATTGCAAAGCCCGAGGATGCATAAACTCTGCGTTCGCTTTTAACAGTACTTTTGCAACGTTCACATATACCTAGATATGTAAAGAAGTCCGCCGTCTTCTCTCCTCTCCCCGCTCTCTCACTCGGACCTTTCGTCCAATTTCCCCACTTCCCCCTATTTCTATGGTATCTTTTAAAAAGCTAAGGGCGCATGAAAAGCAGTTGATACTTTCTGGATATACGAAGCTTAGTTAAACCGCGGCTACTATTTTAATCTACGTTGCCTACGATTTAACGTCTTTAACGTCGGGAGAAGTGAAAAGTTAGATTATTGGACAAGCAGAAGCTAAGGGGACTCTCGCGCCACATGTTTTCCGCGTCAGCAGTGTCAGCACTGTGGTGCGAGCGAAAGCGAAAGAAAAACGGGAACGAATAGCGGAAGGCAGCGATCGGTGCACGTATTCGCAGTGGGATTTACGCGGCAATTATACCTATTCAATAGGTAGGTACCGCTAATGCGTTGCGCTAATGGGAAACACTACGCTCGCGCGTAATTACTGAAAAGTGGGGAAACCCCCCCGCGGGAAATGATAGATGGTGATTTCAAGATATTAAAAAAGCTATCTAGATGACAGGGCGCGACGATGCCTAATTACCTACGCGGCGGAAAGCATAGGAAAAGCCAAGCAATCAATTAGTGCGCGCTACGTGCCGATGCTTCCGAGCAGTGAGCACCCTCGTTACTGGTATCGCGTCGAATCGATTACGTGCTCGTGACGAACGGCCGGGTTAATTTACTCACAGACTCTGCGACAAGAACCGCGACAGTGCCAACTTGCTGATTCGATTATTTTTCAGGCCGTCCAACATTGCAGAGGCTGCAATTTCCATATTCGATCGTTTCCCGTGGAAACACCACGGAAGGGTAAGTTTGTTGTCACTTGCCGCCGGCTTCGATTGCCTCCGATCGATTCGGGCGAGCCACCCTTCCTCTGCTTGGATGCGTATTCACCGAGTCGAAACGGCGCGGCGCGGCTGTCGCCAATTTCTAATTACCGCTCCGATTCTCAGCCCCCGATCTTATCTACGCCCGGTTAGGCGCGGATGGACACGGCGTGATGAAGTCCTCTGGGAGTTTGCGAGAGCCTCGTCCGCAACGAGCATCTAGTCCAGCAGCAGAACGCTACCGTTCCTCGTCCAACGGCTTGCTTCTTCTTCCTCCTCCTTTGACACGATCTCTCTAAACATCAAGCCCCTTCGCATCGTTCGGTCGTCGTCGCCGGTAATTTCCTCTCGTTCCCGTCTCTCTCTGCCAATCGCGGAGTCCCTTAGTTGCTTTCGTTTCTATCGTTTCCTATCGAGTCCAACCGTTTAAGCAGTTGATCAATCCGTTGCTCCCGTCCAAGCAGACAGTTGCTTCCACCTTCCCTTTTCCTTTCCTCTTTCTCACCACCCGCTGTGTATCACTCTCTCACTCTCTCTCTCACTCTCTCTCTCACTCTCTCTCACTCTCTCACTCTCTCACTCTTGGTATTTTACTTTTCCTTTACATTTATCTTCTCCACTTCTTCCCTGTTCACCTTCTCCCCCCCCTCTCTCTCTCTCTCTCTCTTCTGCTTCCTCCTCCTCCTCTTCTTCTTCTTCAAAGAGAGAGACGGATAATTGATTATTCAACAACGGCAGACGAATACGCGCCGTTACGAAATAAAAGGCAAGTACTACGACCAACAATCTGACTATCGACAGTTGTTAACGTGCCCCAAACGTTGCCTACGGAAAGGCAATCTGAGATTACTCTTTCCAACTGTATATTGATACAGAAACAGATCGACGAATTGTCCAGTAGCAATCGTCCTTTCGAGTGGGAAACGATCAACAACTAGATTTACAAACGAGCAACAAATAACAATCAACGGTAACAATAAGTTTGCCTTTCAATAACGGTCTTACACGGTAAGCTGAACGATGATGCGATCAATTTTATCCGCTCAAGCTTCTCGCTCTCTGTCTCTCTCTCTCTCTCTCTCTCTCAGGCGCGCGCGCGCGCTCGCTCGCTCGCTCGCTCTGCCTCCCTCGTTCCGTTAAGTCCGTGAAGTGGAAAGTGTTTTTAAACGTCAAGAGTCTTCTCCCAGTTGCGTGTCTTGGATGAAACTCATCGGAAGGAACGTTAAGCGTATCGGCTGATCCTTTTCTCCTTTTCCTTCGCCTGTTTCTCGTCCCGACTCATTAGTCCTTGAACAGTCGCTTCGATTCTGTCGCGAATGGATTAAACGATCGAGGGGATACGTGCGAGCGGGCTATCGGCTGAAGGCGAGCGATAGCTGGCAGAGGCGCGGGGCAATGTTTCTCCCGTATCCGAGGTGCTCGAGATGGCGGAACGAAGAAAGGATCCTTCGTGGCTCGTTGGGCTGCCGGAGAGAAATCCCATCGGAGAAAAAAAAGGAGGCAAGCGATCCGGGGCTTACCGACGCGCCGACGACTATCGGAGGAACGGTTCGGAGTGCCCGGTGTGCCTGGCTTCCTAGGGAAATCAATGAACGTTTACTTGTTTCGTAGCTCACGATCCGGACCGATAATCCAGTCGACGGCGGCCATTAATTACAGGGTAATAACGTCTCCAGCCGTTCATCCTCCACGTGAGCGTCCATTTCTCTTGATCGCCGATCGGTGCTCCTTCGCGGAGAGGCAACGGTAGTGGCAACCGGCGACGGCAACAGCAACGGCAACAGCAACGGCAACAACAACGACAAACGGCAACGGTAACGGGAACAGCGATGGGGGGGAAATGACAACGACAACGAGAATGACGGCGCCGCACGGCGATACTGACGAAGAACGGCGAATAAGATTGAGCCGAGAAATTTCTGGATCGATGATGCGAAGAGAAGGTGTAGCGATGGCCGAACGAGTATCGCACGTCCCGTCCACCTGAACGGACGAACCGTTGCACAATCGCGAACTACCGCTCTTCTCTGTTGTATGACCTACTCGCGTACTGCTCTCAGCTGCTTTCCAACCCCTAGAATCCTACCGCTACCCCCGTAACGTGCCTGCCCGTCCACCCCCCGCCCCCACTTAGCCGTGCCTCCTTCTCCGCCGGTGCTTCTACCTCCTCTACCACCACCTGCCACTGTCCTCGTTCCTACCGTTCCCACCGTTCCTACCTTCCCGTGCCCCACCGTGATCTATATAAATACTCGCCATCCTGCTCCGTTCCCGCACCACGCTACCCCTCAACCCGGTCATCCCCCCCCCCACCCCCCAGCTCCAAACCTTCCATCCCCTACTACTCCCGCTAGGACTAGATATGCCTTTTCCCCTCCCTTTTCGTCGCGTCCTCGTTATCCCCCCAACCACGCGGGCGCGGCGCCCGCGCGCCTCCAGAATTCTGCCCGTTTTGGCCTACCAACCTCCCTTTAGGCGACCGATCCTATATCGCAACCCGCTGCACGCCCTTGTCCTCTACCCCTCGCTTCGTGATTCCCAGCACTCGTTTCTCTTCGTCATCCTCGCGCCCATCCTTATTCGACCTACTCAACCTGCATCTCCTGATTTCTTCTTAGCTCGCTCCAACTAGAGGAAGGGTATTTCCCCGCCTCGATCGCCATCCACTCCCGCTTCATGCTCGTTTCCACTCTGCTCTCTTTATGACGCTTTCAGATGCTTGTCCTTATTTAGATGCTTGTATCTACAAACTAAAATTTCAGCTTATGCAGCGAAACTATTTAGACCGATGTACGGAGAAAACCTCCCCTTGATTTCCAATCAGTAGTTTTCCCAACAGGAATTAATTGTCAGTGCAATAGACGTGAATTTTACGATGCTCGTTCGTCTTGCCTATCGTTCGATAGAAAGTGCTTGGAAATAACAGAAATAACTGCGACAGGTACCTACTACCTATTACATATTACCATAAAAATGCGGCTGTCTGGTGACAGCGATATAAATCTGTCAGATACACGACATAATGCGTTATCGCCTTTATCGGTATATAGGGCATGTAGATAATACGTCGTGGTGATGGAAAAAAAAGATGGAGAACTGACAAGGCTAACGCGCGACACTCGTTCGCTAATTTATCGTTAAGTAATCCCACCCGTTAAATAATACTTTCTACTTTGTCTCGCTGTCGGCACCCTACATCTTTTTTTCCCCCGCACTACTCGCTTTCGCCCCGTACGCGAATGCCAAACGATGGAACGATCAGACAAAGCGACGCAACTGTTACAGCTGTAGAGTAAAGCGAAACAGTTACCTACCTATATGCACCCTATCGTGCAACGTAACAAGTGGCATCTGTTGCTTGCGTTTCGTCGATTTAAGTGCCACGAAACACTCGACTGTTTGGCACGCTTCCAATTGGCATCTTGTCAGGCATAACGGAATTTATAACGCTCTAGCCCTTTAGTTTTTAGCCGTTGCCGTCGTTGGTGATTTTTGTCCGACTCGATCTCGCCGATAAGCCGAAGCCTAAATAGGTGACTAGCTCGTCTTCACTCACGCGTAGATACGTAACTATACGTACTTCGGCTCGGTCTTATCTTTAGTTGAGGATCGGTAATCGATACCGATTCGATGATAAATTCTATCTGGATATATTTATCATCGAACTTATCTAGATTGAATTTATATTTCTTAACGCATCATCAGGCACGATCAAGTACGCAGTCAAGTCAACGCAGAAATGCAGAAATACAGAAAAAGAAGAAAGAGAGAAAATGGATTAATAGGCGTGAGTAGATGATCTGTGGATCACTGCTTCTGAGCAATCTCATTGAACGGGTTGGCTTATCAGCCGACAATAAATGATCGATGATAAGTTACGACCAGTATTGCCGACACCTTTCGCCCATCCCCTCACCGCGAAGATCAAAGGATATATGAGGCAGTCAGAGTAACAGAGGACCAACCCACATTACAAAAAAAAATTGTCCTATCTTATATGGTTAGTAGAGCCTATTGGAACACGTTATTGCTATTAATTCAATTTCGAAAAAAAATATAGGTTAGTCCATTGTTGCTCTGACTGCCTCATATCTAGCTACTCCGTTTGACTTTCACACAACGAGCTTTCGAGTTGGAGAAAATTTCTGCTTACCCAAAAACCATTCTTTTTCACCGACATTAGGGGAGAGTTGCCAATATCGTGCCACTTAAGACATTTTACGTTATATTTCATATTTGGTACTCATATGAACGCAAATGACTATTGGGTATTGTAGCTTGATCTTTTAGGCACCTATTATTATATGCATAGCCTTTTGTTCGGAACAAATTAATTTGTTATTAATCTTTTTGTCACATACTGTCAAAGGTACGATTCGGACAACCGGACTCCTAAATCGTACTCCTCGGTTTCCAAAATCGTACCTCCACTAAAAAATAGTATAAATAACAAATAGAGAAGAAAATATTCAACTTAAAGTAATGATTATTATATAGTTACATATACAAATGTATATGGATCACACATAGGCCGCTATAACCTATGTAAATGATATATGTACATAACCTATAAACATACGAGTTGTCTCCAAGTCATTTTAGAAGTAACTTGTCGACCGACGAGTTTAGATCGGTTCTGCGCATGTTGGCGGCGCTCATTGGTGCCGAAACAAGTTACTATGGCAATATCCCAAACAAACGCTTCCTCGGAGCCAATGAGCTGATTCTATATGCGCGAATAAGTTACTTCTAAAATGACTTGGAGTGTAGTAGGATTGTAGTGGTACGATTTAGGAAACATGATCAATTTATTTATAAATATCAATTTAATCTTTATAATGAATGTAATATGCACTTAAAATGAAACCTGCTTTTAGAATATTACAAAAATACGGGACAAAATTGTATTGTTTCATTATTATCAGCTACGATAAACTGATAAAAAGTTACATCAATCATACCTGATTTTTTTAAATGTTTATAGCACGCACAAAATAGGGTGTAGGCTCAAAATGTTTTGTTTCTATTTCTCATTTCGCATTTACTTGATATTTTTATTATCAAATGTCGTTTACATTCATTAATTACTTAGGAATTGATGAGGTACGATTTAGGTGACCAGTACGATATTGGCAACTCTCCCCTATCTGTCGAAGCTCGATAAAAGCATCTCGATGAGCGTCTCGATACTCGGCCTCCCGCTGCTGCGATTTTTTTGCACAAAAATAAAACCAGGCAGCGAAAGCAAGAATCCACAGTGCTGTCAGTTCACCGAGCGTTCCGAGTACTGCCATTAGGATTGCACCCTTTCGCTCCACGCCCACCCCCTTACGTTCGAGTAAATATCTCTTACCGACTACATAGTACCTACGTGGGTTACATACATACATTACCGCGCTGCGTCACAATTTCACTTTTCGCTCCTTCGTTCATCGCGCATCGATCGCACGCAATCACTGTGGCAGTAAGGGAGCACTACTGAAAACAACCTCCCGTTTCACGTGATCACGTTAAAAATAATTTCTTCCCGTCCGTTCTGCACTTTCCCCGCGTTTCGAAGCAGAAAGGGTTGTACGTAGAGGACAGAGCGGGAATAAATAATTTAAATAAAGCGGCGATCGATCTCTTCCAGACGAACCTATGTTACTTTTGCTTTTCTCCCAAGTGTAGACAGTGTAGGTAAATATACCTGCCTAAATGCACACTTGCACTTATCAAGCAAAAATTAGTTTCGAATCGAACGAGCCAATCGCTACTACATATGTATATCCTACGTGGATCTGGCTGAATGGTAGAATATTTGAACTCCCAGTGACTGTGCGGCAAGTAAGTGCGTGATTTATTTACGAATAGTGCCACAACCAACTGCTCATCCATCGCAATCACACGCCACGCCGCGCAGTGGGGCAATGTGACGAAGTTTGTTTCAAAATCAAAGAACTTTTGATAGAAATGAGATAGAGCGATGATTTTTTTAAATTAAAGCTGAAAGATTGTAGAATAAGGGAAAATCAACGAAATTATGGTACGACCGTTTTTTAACTTTGAAAATCTGTGTTAAACTTAAAATATTACAACAAAATTGTGATTTATCCAATATCATGAAGGGGTAGATTTTTTTCTTGTCATGTTGTACATCATTTCCTGTACATTTTGTCACGCTGATTTCAAATCCGTTCGCAAAATTTGTCTACTACCTAGGGATTTTGGAAAAAATCGATTTCAAGTTTAACACAGATTTTCAATGTTAAAAAACGTTCGTACCGTAATCTTTCAAATTTTCTCTTATTCTGCAATCTTTCAGCTTTAATTTAAAAAAAAAATCATCGCTCTATCTCATTTCTATCAAAAGTTCTTTGATTTTGAAAACAAACTGCGTCATGGTGCTTCAATCCAATACACCACGCCGCATAGTGGGGCAAAGTGACGCAGTTTGTTTAAAAATCAAAGAACTTTTGATAGAAATGAGATAGAGCGATGATTTTTCTTTTAAATTAAAGCTGAAAGATTGCAGAATAAGGGAAAATTGGAGAGATTGCAGTACGAACGTTTTTTAACTTTGAAAATCTGTGTTAAACTTGAAATCGATTTTTTCCAAAATCCCGAGGCAGTAGACAAATTTTGCGAACGGATTTGAAATCAGCGTGACAAAATGTACAGGAAATGATGTGCAACATGTTAAGAAAAAAATCAAACCGTACATGGTATTGGATAAATCACAATTTTGTTGTAATATTTCAAGTTCACCACAGATTTTCAAAGTTAAAAAACGGTCGTACCATAATTTCCTTAATTTTCCTTTATTCTGCAATCTTTCAGCTTTAATTTAAAAAAAATCATCGCTCTATCTCATTTCTGTCAAAAGTTCTTTGATTTTGAAACAACCTTCGTCACTTTGCCCCACTGTGCGCCGCGCCGCTTCGTCATACCTACCTACCTAAGTATATCTATTTGACGCGATTCTATCTTTCACCTTTTGATAAACTAATCAAATTCAACCGTACCTGCTAATCATTCCTTCAGCTACCCCCTCTTTCTAATTAAAAACTCGTCCCGGGGAAATTACTCCCCTTTGGACACTCCGACGGTTTCCACTACGTATCCGTCTCCGCCTCCGTTCAATCGAGCACATTCAAACTCGGTGATCCGACTAACAATCGACCATTATGTTAATAATAATCCACTGGGGAGTCGAGAGACGTTGAAGTGAGTCTTCTTTTACCTGCATACCTTATAGCTGTGCACGTGGGACGCGTGTGCGTCTCGAATGTCACACTCCACTATCCGTAACAATTTCCGTGTCACCGAGGGCATTCAGTAATCACGCCGCTAATTCGACTTTCTGTTCACCTGATCGCAAATTCAAACGTTCTTGGCACCTTTATGCAATGTGCATAGTGCATTCTAGGGTGGCTCTTATTTACTCTTGGTGAAATTTCCTTTCAAGATTTTCTTCGCGGCACCCCGCGGAATTGTTCCAAATAATAAACAAAATCTGTTTAAAGCTTGAGCCCGATCTCAATTTCCTCTCGAATTCTGGGGACGAAATTTGGAACTCCCTCGGAGACAATGAGCAAAGTGACGTCTACGTGCGTGAAACCGGTTGCTTCTTATATGACAAGGAGAATAGTTTCAATATTTAATTAATTTATATTGTATTAGATAATTTAATAAATAATAGTTTCACAAACACGTAACCCGTTACTTGCAAGTCTGTCAGAATGCTGGCGTATACTAATGCAACATTTACCACCAGACGAGACTGAAAATGCAACCATAGTAATCGAGAAATGGAGGGGGACGAAATTAGGCGCGGGGACGAAATTTGGACCCTTTACTCTACATTCGTATGTAGGACACGTGCATTCCTACTATACGTGTATGCCTTTAACGAGAATTGCCGATCTCAGGCACTGTACCTACCTACCTTCGGTCATCCATGATATCTACGCTCGGTTGCCAAATGCCAAGTCCAACGAAAGCTTTCTACCGAAAGCCGGCCGGCCCCCATTTAAAATTCGACTCTCGCTGCAAGGCAAGACGACATTCATAATTAACTGTGAGCCATGTGAAAAGCCCCGAAAGTAGGTCGGTCGTAGCTTTTCTTTACCCCTGTACGTACTTACTTATATGTATACTACGTACCTATATCCTATCCCTATTCCCTAGTAGCATTTATTTGTTGGGAGTATGTTGGGCCAATGACGTGTTATCCGTTGGCCAACGGTTGAAGTGTCGCTCTATTTTTAATTGGGACAACGATTGTAACCAACGCAGGCCCAACTGAACGTTTCTTTCCATAAGCCTCACAGTTTCTTTCAAAAAGACGTCTTAAAAACGTCCAGAAGGCGTCTTGAAGAACTTCAAAAGACGTAAACACGTATTTTTCAGGGCTGATTTAAGAAAACAAAATTTGCGGTGGGGGAGGAATCGAGAACCCAAAATTTCCACTTACGTGGCAACCGTTATTCGCAATTAGCCAATACATTTTCTTGTAAACACTTCTAATTTCTCCCTACGTAACGAGTATTGATTGTTTATAAAAACTGCACAGTGACGCGAAATATTCTACAAAATATCATCATTGGGCCTTTACATTCGTCTCAAGACAGACGTCCGCATTACGTATTTATGAATAAGAAAAGAGAAATCACAATTTGGAATAAAATAATAAGAGGTTTTTGGATGTAGCAAATTTTCTGACGTTTGTAAGACAACATTTAATCGTCGTTGTAAATTTTTCGTTAATTAACCAACCATTGTAATTGTAGGCCCAACATTGAATATTCGTTGGCAAACTGTCGTAAGTTTGTTGCCGTAGGTCCTACGTTGTGAATTTCTAGGCAAAACTAACTATATCCCAACTAATTCCCAACTGTTGGCTAACCGTTGGCTAACCAGAAATGCTACTAGGGATATGTAAGTCTGGAAATGTTAAAAGAAACGCCCGGGCACGTGAGTACTTACGCAGTGGCTAACCGCTAAATTGTCTGTAAATTCTACTCTTTCGCGCAGAGTCTGAAGGTACACATAGGAATAGATTTGTGTGCTGCAATCCAATATTTCTCGAGTATGTGTGCGCATTCATGGCCACCTATGTAGGTAGTGCACCCATCTATTATGTATCTAAAAGTTAGTTCTGGCCGAATCTGTATTTTAAAGTAAAACGTTTCGATGGTTCGACTCTCTCGTAAGGTATGTACTTTTATCCGGCTCGTGGACGAATTGTAATCGCACAGCGGGGCAACTCGTTTCGAGCTACAAGTAAAATTACATAATCGATCGAGGTGGACGAGAAGCGATACGGGTCCACGGGAGAGGAAAGTTCGGAAGGTTATTCATAGGTGACCCGCTTCGTCTCGATTCCATTGCCAATAACGAATAGTAACCTTGGCCGATCCAAGATACCGTGTGAATCAGTCAACGCAGACGTTTGCCCTAGTCTACAGTCTACACTAACGTTTCAGATATCGACACGATATTATTGATTACGATAACTTCGTAAACAGCATCGTGACCATTAAGCACCACCTATAAACCGATAATGGCTAAAACAACCTGTAGCTAGTAGGTAGGCAGTAGGGCTGTTCGAGTACTCGAATATTCCAGTAGCTTGAAATTCGGACCGAGCCGAGTACTCGAATAAAACCGAGTAGCTCGAATTTTTTCGAGTAGCTTGAATTTTTTCGAGTAGCTCGAATTTTTTCGTGTAACTCGAATTTTTTCGAGCAACTCGAATAGAACCGAGAACTCGAATTTTTTCAAGCGACTCGAAGTAAACCGAACGGGCCGAAAGAACCGAGCGGGCTGAAAGTACTTAGTGGGCCGAAAGTACCGAACAATCCGGTGTATCGAGTAGCTTGAAGTTTGAATGTTTCGAATATTTTAGAATATGTTTATATACTGGATAAATCTCGGTTCTATTCGAGTTGCTCGAAAAAATTCGAGTTCGAAAAAATTCGAGTTGCTCGAAAAAATTCGAGTTGTTCGAAAAAATTCGAGCTACTCGGTTTTATTCGAGTACTCGGCTCGGCTCGGAAACCGAGTCTCGGCTCGGTCCGAATTTCAAGCTACTGGAATATTCGAGTACTCGAACAGCCCTAGTAGCTACTCATTCGTTTTAGTTCGTATCCCGTCATACGCTGAAATGAATATTTCACCCTCGACTGCGGGGCGCCAACCTCGATTCGCTGCGGTCGACCGAAAATTCGTGTCTGTTTCAGAAAAACTGCATTCTTTATTCTTCATCGTATCGATATGGAAGTGATACCGATGGATTTCTTATGTTTTTCCAATGAAAATTATACCAAATTTCATGTAAATCAGACTATTTTTAACGAACGTAGTGTGAAATTATATAAATCGATTTTTCATTTAAGTTCCTTCATTATGCTCCGAATTACGTCGTTCTTGGTGTTAATTTCATCGGCGAAACATACGGAATTGATTGGCGTCGGTTTCGCAAAGATCTGATGAGAAATGCAGAACTGAAAAATTTCTTCCTTCTTAATGGGTATTCCAACCATTTCGAGGGTGGAAAGTCGCAACACTCGGTGAGTTATCGCCCGGGGGGGGGGGGGGAGGGGGTGTCCTCGCCATCTGGCATCTCGTCGAACCCCAACGCAGTCGAGCTTAAAGGACCGAGAGTTTCTAGGTATCATTTGGGAAACGATTCTTTCCAAGTACTCATTTCTGTTTCGATTCCTATGGCATGCTTGTTTCGAGTTCGAATAGTATCGATACCAAGTCCAGCCAAGATGATGATACCTACAAAGCATCGAACCTTTTGAGTAGGTATCATTTAGGTATCGATACCTTTTGATACCTACGGATACTCATACGTGCTTGAGATGCCATGATACTTCACCGCTAGGTATCGATACTGCTTGAGCGTTATCATTCCCATCACTACCGTCATTCAATGTGGACACTGCAATTTCTCAACCGCGCAACTATGAAATTTTACAAAAAGTATTTTTAAATTTTCATTACCAGCACAGACAAAAAAATTGAAAAACACATTTACCATGAGCTTCCTTAATTTATTCTTTAACAATAGAATTTACTTACAAATTTTGGTGATGTAATAAATGTGTGTAATACCACAATGATAATTATGCACATTTATTTAAAAAATTAGAAATGAAATTTTAGAGACTTCCAATTGGTTTTCTTTTCAATTTAGCTTTTTGGATAAATGGGTCTTAAATGTTTTATTTTAACTCCAAATTTTTTCTGCGTATTTATAACAAGCTTATAAACATATATGTACACGCGTTTGAGAAAACATTAATAGTAACATTATTAAATAATTCATTTACCACTGAGTACGCATTCGGGGTAAAGTGACCGGGGTAAACTGAGCTGCAAATGGCTGCTAAGAACCAATGCGCAAGTGAGGTGCGCAATATCCCTAACCTATCAGCTGAGCTAGAAAACCACGCGGCGTAATGGAACACAATCTAACCTTAAAAAAAAATGAAAAATATACCACAGTTTTTCGATACACGTCATTCGAATGCAAGGAGTTAATATTTACCTATATCCTTAATTAAAGTTCTTATTTTGTTGCGCCTCACTTTACCCCGGATAGTAGCTCATTTTACCCCATATATGGGGTAAAGTGGTCACTTTTGGCATTCTCTGTTCAAATTGAATAGTAATATACTTTAAGTTTATTTTAAGCATTGCTATTCATCACTTATCAATAGTAATGTTCAAAGTATATTATAAATCTATTTCCACACATTTTTATTGAAAGGGAAAAATTTTATTCGACTTCAAACTTTTTCCGGCCCACTTTGCCCCGGTCTCCCCTAAATCTACCAACTTCCGAACAGCTCCCTGATTTCGCATCAGGTTCGTCTGTGAATAATACAACCTCCTAACAGCTCCCTGCTTTCGCACCGGGTTCGTCTGTGAACTTTATCCTAGTGACTCCCCGATTTCGCATCGGGTTCGTTCACGACGTTTCACTCTCCTGCGGCTCCCTGATTTCGCATCAGGTTCGTCCGCGTGTGACTCCATTCCTAGAGGCTCCCTGACTTCGCATCAGGTTCGTCTTCGCCGTCAATAATCTTAGTGGCTCCCTGATTTCGCATCAGGTTCGTCCGCGCACCTAACTAACAAATTCATAAACCATATTCCTTGGGAAATACCCCTCTGGGTGAAACCGAGTACCATACTGGATACTGATCCTAGCACCTATATCAACGAAACTCGCCTAATTCTTCAGTCCTCCAACCAGTTAAAAATGTTAGAAGAAGCTTAAACTGCACCCAACCTTCGTTCAATTTCGATGAACCGTTTTCATCACCACTGTTATCATTATCCTTCGGTATTTGGTTTAATTTTATGTTTTTCTTTCTCTTTAGTTGTAGTTCTTTATTAACACTTAGTTTTAATTTTGATCACTTCCTCTTTTTCGTTTCTTTGCTATACACATTGTATTCAAAACCGGGTATCCGGTTTTACCCCATACGGTTTTGCCCCAGCATACAACCATGGCGAAGTAGAAACAAACCTTTTAATTATTTATACTATCCAAAATTATTTATACTTATCCAAAAATAAAAACACAGGTACTCCACTTCGTCACAATATATAAAACACTATTTCACGTGCTTATGCTCTTAAATTATATTTTCTAGTGCTCAATAGTGAAATATGAAAATTTTATGAAAATATACAGAAGTCGCCAAACTTGGTCAAAAACTAAAAACTTTGACTCCGTTTGGGCCCGGTCAAATATTAACCGATTTCAAAAAACTTTTTTTGCCTCTATTTGTCTTCCCCAGACGCAACTTTTCCGCACTAGGCTGTTTTGATTTTCGAAAATTTCCTTTTTTCAGCCCACCCTAATATGTATGTCGCTGCAACGGCGCGGGAGAATTTAAGGGAGTTTAAAAAATAATAGCACGTCCCGGTTTTCCCCAGGTATCCAATTTTGTCCGAGTTTCCCCCAACTTTTCATTTCTTCCCATTATGTGACAACAGATAACGAAATTGATAAGATACGAGACCGATGAGATTTGGATCGCTGCAGACTTTTGCACTTTCTACATCATTTGTGCGTACTTGATTCTCTGGGCAACGGGATTACGGCAATGATAATCAGCATTATCAATCAAGTAATTATATATAGGATCGCGGTCACACCAGTGCGTTCGATAAGCCAAATACAAACAATACGGATTTTATCGCTGTTTAAATTAGCTCCGTCGTAAGTAGATATACTACATCACCATTTATACAATTCCGATTACAATAAAACATTACGTGCGTTGTAGATCGATACGTTCAAATTACTCACAGGTTAATTGTAAGTAGGCTGCACCCTACGGCGACAAATATTCGACGAAAGGACAGGACCGTCTTAACAAATATGAGCGCCCTGGGCTAAAAAATTTTGGCGCCCTTTCCCCGAAGGGTGCAATTTCTCCCGATAGAAATTTTTGTCTCGAAAATTGAAGAGAAAAAAGCATTTCAACATATTTGATTGTTAAGCGCCCTTAGATGACGGGCGCCCCTGGGCTATTGCCTATTTAGCCCATCGGTAAAGGTGGCCTTGCGAAAGGAATTGGAAAAGGTTCCAAATCCGCCGTTGCATAATGATTATAGAGCATACAATACGTTTAAGATGTAGATGTGTTTCCAAGTCGCAAACTTTGTCGTCGAACGTTAAAATGCTGTATGGATTGTCGTTGCTATTCTTCCAAGAAGATGTACAGCGGGCACTGTGCAGGTTCGCGCGAATTCGTAGATGCACCTGGGCGAGTGTACCCGATACGAGCTGCAGTTAATTGTTAGTGTATAGAGCGGTTCATTCGTTTAGTGAATGAAGTGAATCTCCTACAACTAGGTGGTTGCGTGACGTTACAGAGTGAGATAAATCGAATAGATACTTATCCTGGACAGGTGATGGAAAAAACAACATGATTATTATCACGGTGATATATAACTCGTTAGATCGATAAGTAAGTAATAGCTACGGCTTGCACACGGTGTCGTTGCGCACGCATGTCCAGCACCGCTATTCAGGGATTAGGAATTAGGGATTCAGTTATATATAGGCCAGATTCTGAATCGCATCGAATAGTATTCGCAAGGCGTTCGTGCGCCCAACATCCATCAGAAGTTCATCCCTGGTAACCGCAAAACGATTATAATTGTTCCCCCATTTTACTCTCTCCCGTATTTTCCCACATTTGCATATACGATCCCACTCTCCAACCGACCTGTGTTCCGGACGTCGAATACGTTACGGAATTTTTAAAAATAAACGCAGTTTTCTCTTGATAGAATTATTTCCTTGGTAATGGTCTCAATATTCACCGAAACGTCGGAAATTATATCATAAAATTTGCAAATAACTTTTAGTCAATTGACCGAACCTACGCGCCGATAACATTGATTCTTTAAATTAAAATTTTTTTTCATATTAATTTACATATTAATAAGCTCGGATACACTCGTTGCAACGTTGCTTGATCCCGGAATTTATATTGTAGTTATGTACTTAGAAGAATGTTTTAAACGCACGCGCTTGTTTCAGCTCAACAATTACTATGCGTGGAAAATGGAGTGGCTTCGGGCTGGGGTTGGTCCTCCTAACTCTTCTGCACCTTTCGTCTCAGGTAAAATTAACATGTTCATCAATCCGTCATCGCAAGCAAGTAGCGGACTCACACAGTCAAAGAGCCGGCGCGGCCGGTCTTCGAGTTTCCCGATTTACTTGTATCGCTTCCCTTAACGCTAACCTTGCCACCCCCCTCAGCTTAAGGGGTCATGCTCAGTCAGGAGGCCGAAAAAAGGGTAGTCTTTGGAAATTTTTTAGTTGAAAGCTATAACACATTTCTCAAAAAATCTTTTTTCCTTTTAAGGAGTGCATCTAGTACCGGGCATCATAATTTTTTTATTCAAAAATATTTATCAATAACTAAGTTATTGTCCATCACTCGAAGGTTCTCTCAAAAAAAGGCTTCTGCGGTGACCACTGCTGCTCGAAAGTCGATCGTCAAAAATAAAAAATTCAAACGAATTTACAATATTATATTATCTAGTATTTAAACAAAGGATTTTTTGAAACATTGATTTGGGAAAAATGGCTGATGTTTTAAGTCAAAGTTTCAATTTTCGTCAATTAAAAGAAAACTAAGCATCGGATAAAAAAATCCTTCGTTCAAAGACTAGTTTATTGTTCCTATAGTAAGCTTGTAAAATTTGAAGTAAATCGGTTGAATGGTTTTTTAAATATTTTGGTCACCGCAGAAGCTTTTTATGTGAGAGAACCTTCGAGTGACGGACAATAACTTAGTTATTGATAAATATTTTTAAATCAAAAAATTACGATGCACGGTAGTAGATGCAATCCTTAAAAGGAAAAAAGATTTTTTGAGAAATGTGTTATAGTTTTTGAGTAACAAAATTTCCAAAGACCACCCTTTTTTCGGCCTCCTGACTGAGCATGACCCCTTAACCCTCTAGGGACGGGGATGTTTTAAACTTAACGTAGAATTTTTTTGAGCGTTAAAATAGTCTATTTTATACTTCGGATTTGGAAACTACTCGTTAATCTTTTTTTTTTAATTTGTTTATAACAAAAAAAAGTTTAATTTCGGGTTCTGATGGTACAACAGTTTCTTCTCTGCCTACTAAAGGTCACTATACCTATCAAATCTCGATCTTATTGATGGAACGTAAATAAAAATGTGTTAATCTGAATGGGACTCTGGAGTCCCACTCGTCCCTAGAGGGTTAAGCTCCGTCTATGTCTATATCTGTGTATGTTACATTTAGCATGCAGTTTTACTCCTACTTCAAAACTTCGCATTCGACGTGCCACGTCTTCCCGAAGTCCAATCAATCTTAAATGTACTAATTATTTTTTCATGAAATGGAACGAATTTAGGGGACGGCGTGTTAACAATTTTATTGTCGAAAAATAAGGTCCACCCTGACCTACGTGTACCCATATCTAGGTAGACGTAGGTATAGGGAGCGCTTGCAATTAGCAGCTGATGCGATCCCTTTTGATCGGTGTGTTAAACAGGCGCCGTCAAAGCAGGACTCGCGGGACTACTACGTAGGAGCGGTGGTGGAATTCGCACCGGCTACTATTTACGGTAATGGGCCGTTAACTTTGAAGACGAACGCTGCAGCTTACGTCGAGTACATACAAGACGCGAGCAAACAGGTAAGAAGATACATATATATTTACACTATGTAGATTAGGGTGGCTCTAACTTTTGATTTTTAAATTTTCCTCGGGGCACCCCCCAGAATAGTTCTAAATAATTAAAAAAAATCCCTGTAAAGTTTGAGCTCGATCGAATAACGGGAAAGGGTGCCCCTGGGCCCTTAAATATTTAAATCATTATTTAACAGCTCGCGAAGTCGATTTGATATAACATCTTCCAAATTATTGATTAAATAAAAAAATATGTCAAACAAAAGTTGTAGATCCGGACAAGGAGCATCTTTTTTGTTCTATTACTTTTTCTCGTACAATAAACGGTTTTCGAAAAAAATCTGAAAAACTTAAAATAAAAAACTTTTTTATTTTTCACATTTTGGAAGTTTAAATGCTTCTAGAACACTTTTTATTTATGAAGGTGAACAAAAAAATGGAATTTTTATTTTCGAGAACTATTTTTTAAACATTTAAAGAGAGGGCATTTACCGAAATATGCAAAAATGATAAAAAATTTTTTTTACTCATTTTCAGTGTTTGATATGTCATGAATGTTTCCTGAAAATTTGGGACCGAAATTCGCAAAATTATCGAAAATATAGCCTTTATATTTTCGATATTTATTTTTTTAGTTTTTCGGTTTTTTTCGAAAACCGTTTGTCCCGCGAGAAAAAGTAATACAACATAAAATATGCTCCTTGTCCGAATCTACAACTTTTGTTTGACATATTTTTTTATTTAATCAATAACTTCGAAGGATATTATATGAAATCGACTTTGCGAGCTGTTAAATAATGATTTAAATGTTTAAGGGCCCAGGGGCACCCTCAAACTTTACAGGGATTTTTTTTAATTATTTGGAACCATTCTGGAAGGTGCCCCGTAGAAAATCTTGAAAAAAAATTTTACCAAGAGTAAGTTAGAGCCACCCTAATGTAGATACATCCATTAATAAGTCCTCACGGTTACAATTTCTACGCGTTCCCTAGGGCGCCGATATTATCGTATTCCCGGAAGATGGCTTGACGTCGGTGATGATGCCGAACAAATCGCGGATGAGACCATGGTCAACGGTGATCCCTTCCGCTCTCGATGAATACGTTCCTTGCACAGGGAACCGCGAAGGCGTTAGCGATGTAAGTCTAATCAACTGTATTTCCCATATTCGAGCGGGAATTGAGTCCTGACGCATTCTATATATGTTCTTAAAGACCTTAAAGACGTTGTCGTGTGCGGCCAAAGAGAATCGAATTTACGTAGTAATAAACATCGCCGAGAGGAGAGTGGACAGCAAGAACGTCACACATTATCACAACAGTAATGTGGTGTTCGACCGGATGGGAAAAATAATTGCCAGGTGCATAATAAATTTCGACACCGTTACGCTGCTACGCAACGCGGGGATAGTAGTACCCGTGGCGTAGTGCCTACGTAAGATTAATTATTGTTCTAAACAGGTACCGTAAGACGAACCTTTTCATGGAATATCCGCGGTTTGATGTCACCGATACGCCGGAAATCGTTACCTTCGACACCGATTTCGGTGTGAAGTTCGGCACGTTCATATGTTTCGATATGATGTTCCGCGTACCAGCTCTAAACTTGACGAGGATCGAGGGAGTTAAGAATTTCGTGTATCCGGTTGCCTGGGGCTCCGAAGTGCCATTCATAACGGGTAAGTCTGCGAGACACCAGTCCTGCGGAATTACGTATGTTAATTGTTATTCATACATGAGTTGCAACGAATCTGATTCCAGCCGTTCAAATGCAATTCGGATGGTCGTTTTCTGAGAACGTGAATCTATTGGCGGCCGGATACCACGGGACAGAGTTTTCGTCCGTGGGAAGTGGCATTTATTTAGGTACGTTGGTACACACGCGTTATCCTAAGTAGAACTACAGCTATTACTACTATGTACTTGTGAACCTATAACGTACCTAAATTGTGCCTGACATTCTGCTTTTCTAGGTCGCGATGGAATAGCGAACGTAACATTTTCTCTACATCCCGACCGTAAACTCTTAATCTCTCGCATCCCGAAAACGCCAGGCTTGGCGAGAAAACCCGACGAGGGAATCAAGATGGAGATGGAGATGGGGGAAGAGAAGACTGATATTTTGAACGCAAGGCAGGACGCCCCGCTCTACGACCCTGAAAGCAAAGTAAAGACGGTTCAAGGAATAGTCATGCTAGTGGACACTTTCGAGATGTTCGAGACTTCTCGTCTAAACGGCTCAATGCACAAGTCTATTTGCCATAGAGGTTTCTGTTGCGCCTTCGACATTGAAACAGCCTCCACCGATTCCTCGTCCAATTACCGTGCTGTCGTTTACAACGGGCGTCGCCTGTTTGGCCAGCAAGCGGAAACGGGTATCCGCGTCTGTGGATTGGCACAATGTTCCAATGACACGGTCGCTTCTTGCACTTCCGTTCAACCGTCAAATACCGTATTTACCACTTTAAAAATTATGGCGACGTACAACGATTACCCGCAGCTTTTCGTAATGCCAACTCTCATGGACTCTACGCTGTTCCCGTTCAAACACTGGACGTACACCACAGACACGCACGATCAGCACACGAGCGTCACCCTCGCCTTAAACAAACCGACCACAGATATCATTAGTTTTGGTATATATGCAAGAGACTTTAGCCTAGATTATTGGAGGGACCTCCATTAATCCTAATCCCTCATTTCCTTACGTTGTTAAGGGGTTTCTTCTCCTCTTCTTTTCCTTTCCTTTCAGTCTAAATAAAAATCAAATGTTACAAAAATATTACTTGGTACACTTTATTTGAAAACCTCATTATTAATCATATAAACGTTAGGAGAGAGAAAAGTGTTGCTGGAGTGATTAATAAAAATCGTTAACCTTTAAGAGGCATTTGCGTTTTCCAACTCCTCCCCAGTGTACTTGGGTATGTAACGGTTACAGTGTAACCTGAAGAAATCGAACGCTCTCGAAAATGCGGGAAAAAATTATTTTTTACTTTTTAGTGCAATTTTTTTTAAGTCGCTTTTTTTCAAATTTTTTATTTTTAATTTTTTAGTTTTATATATATACGGGTCGAATCTAAAATATGCATAAAGTAGACATTTCAAGCAACGACTTTAAAACGTCAATAATTTAATTAGCCGTTATCTGAATAACAAAAATTTTGGGGTTGCCTGAAACGATTTAAGTATCGGGACGTTGGGCACAATTAAAATTCTGCATACAGATGTACCTTCGTTCAATTATTTCCGGGACAGTTGAATCGTAAATTGCAGAAAGCCATAGCTTCGAGCGACAAACAGTCGAAATCAGAATAGAAATGTTGCGTGTCAATGTGTCACGCTACAATCTCCCTTTCGCGTCGCGCCGAGTATTTAAAAATCGCTTGAACATAAATCACATTCGATTAACGGATCGATACGCTCACACCGATTTACCGGAGCGAAATTTTCAAGAGTATCGCCGAGAAACGTTGCAAAATTCCAACGAATCTGCAGCACGGACCGTCGATGAACGAAGAACCTCGACTTACGCGGCGTCTTTCGGTACGTTTTCACAAACCTCTGCACTGTTTAGTGCTATTAGGGAATAACGTTAAAGTTGGTTGATCGTTAGTCGCCGGTGTCGCAGCCTTGTACGGAATAAAATCTCATATATTGCATTGCGTGCTATTTATGTCTCCATCGCGAGACATTCTGGCGGAGGCGCAAATTAAAATTAATTTGCAAAACATCGCGACGGGGCAGATGTCAATTGTGAAGTGGCGAGGAAAGCCGATTTTCGTCTACCATCGGTAAAATGAGAAGTAACCCTATGTTCCTATCCCTCGCTTCAAGCACATATGTACATACATACGTTTCGAATACATTTCAGAGCTGAGTCCATCATAGAACAAGAACAACTTGTGAATGTCGCGGAGTTACGAGATCCCCAGAGCGACAATGAAAGAACGAAAAGGCCAGAATGGCTGATCGTAATTGGAATTTGTACGCATCTCGGTTGCATACCGATTCCTAACGCCGGCGAGATACCCGGTGGATTTTTGTGTCCGTGTCACGGGTCTCACTTCGATGCGGCTGGACGAATACGGAAGGGACCGGCGCCTACCAATTTGGAAATACCTCAATATGAGTTCGTCGACGACGATACTGTGGTCGTCGGCTGACCGATCCTCTCAACAGTCTCAACACTTACCTCGGCTATGCAGTACGCACCATGCACCCTCCACCGATTTTCATTTCTATCAGAGTAGGCCAATTAGTCGGTAATAACGTTTCCCGTTTATTTTCATGCAAATAAAAACGATATAAGTATGTAGGTACGATAGATAATGGTTCTCATTGTGTTTTTAAATAGGTGTAAGTATATAAGTTTATGTATTTATAATATAACGATAAGTAGTATGTAGTACGAGTACTATTTTGGAATGAGAGGTGAAGCGACGTTACAAGCGCCACCTATTCGACTATTTTCGGCCATGTTCGGTCAACTTCGATCGCAGTTATGTACATACCCGCAGTTAGTGCTATTATTTTTTTGTTTTCCCATTTGCTTAGCTACTGTTTTCTTGATTTTCCTTGATTTCCATCAATTTTCATAAAGACTGAGTGAAAAGTGACTGATCTACGCGATGACGCCACCGATGGAGAGAATACAGATCTTGGAAGCGATCGAGAAAGACATTATCGTGTGCCTACAAAGCGCAGGTGATTAAGGTTTCTTTGCATTCCTAATACGACACCGGTCACAACGAGCCTCATATCCTTAGAAGATAGTTTTTTCGCATTTTGTAGGACAAGCTTTCGTCGAGCTGAGCAAAGAAAAATCTAGCTTGAAGCAGGCCGAAGCGCAAACGCAACAGTTTCTAAAAACTCTAGGTCACGTCGAGTCCAAATTAAGCGAACAGATCAATTATTTAACTCAAGTTTCAACAGGTGAGAAAATATCAATCAGCGATTCCTAAAGGTTATCTGATCTCTTTCCCATATTTCAAGTTGTTTTTTTTTGTCTCAGGGCAACCGCACGAAGGGTCCGGATACGCGAGCCAAAAGGTTCTACAAATGGCATGGCACAGGTTGGAACATGCACGAAGCAGGGTAAACGAATTGGAGCGGATTAAGAATAAACCAAGATGAGCACAGCGATTACTTTACTACGTAAATTCTTTCCAATGGACCGTTATTGTAATTCTAATGCACCTCCGGAGCTAAGGATTACCAAGATTTGTACGAGTTTCTGTTGCTTCAAGCTGTTCCGTCTTAATTATATTATCAACTAAACGTGACCATCGCGATGCATTAAGCATCGATTTGTTCGACACCGAAAATAACTGTGTGGGTAAAGACAGAAGGCACAGAAGACAGGTGGAAACAAGTTCTCCAGTTCTTTCTCTTCTTTCTTTATTCGTCCTGCTGACTTTCCTCTCGAACCATGCGACAGAAAATTTACAATTCCAGAAACATTCCTGTTGCAAAACATGGGTTATATTATGATAAAGAATAGAAGCAACATATGAATGTAATCGAACATTTGCCAACCATTGCAGTAAAAAATGACAATTATTTAAAGAGCAAAGGTCATGACACCGATCCATCAACAACACCCATACTACGTTTTACCGTAGCAGCCAAAGAAAGTCTCGACCTCCTCTCTTCGTCCAGCTGTTTTGTCAATAGAGACATTTGCGATTGCAAATCTGTCATCTGACTTTTCAACGTTTTAACTGTTTCTGAGAGTATCCTAAAAGTGTAAATAGCAAATATATGCTAACGAACGTCTCGCTTCCCAGTTAGACTCGAATTTTACGAAAGCGTTTACCTGTTGCTACAAAAATCCCAGTTTCCTCTATTATGCGTGAAAGATGTTCTATCGCGTGATCTATGCAAACCGTAATCCAACATTGCTAAAATCCAAATACAATACATGATACCAAATTTAGAATTCCTTTAAAATCGTTCCGTCATAAGAAGCACTAAACGCCACTGATCACCTACAAGTCGATTCCCCGGAGTGGACGGTGAACCTAGCACTCACGGAAAGACAATATGCCTCGATCACTTTCAGTATAATCGCATCGTTCTCAAATTGCCGTTCGTCTGCAAACAAGACAATTCATTATTGTTCGATTAGCAGTGTCCGTTAGACATCGAGACTATACGATATAGATATTCTTTTACCAAATGCCTTGAGAGTGTACAACGGAGGAGCCGGTCGTAACGAAGCAATACTCCAACATGTCTTAATCGGCATGGGGGATGGCGAGTGTTCCGCAATTGAACGTTGTTGTTGTTGTTGTTGTGGATGGTGATGATGAGGAGGATGATGAGGGGGATGCTGCGGTTGCTGTTTCCCATTCGGTTGACTGCATATCTGATCGATTAAGAAACACAAGAACCAAGGTAAGGAAACGTAACGTTACGATGATATCTGGTTTACTTTGGCTCGCTAGCATGCCCTAACTTGTTATGTCAGATGGATAGATACATGAAACATAGAAATCACAAACCAACTAACCGATCAACAACTTTAGAGACGGACCTTATCATTCGATTGAAAATCTCGCGATGCGTCTCGGTATTAGCAAAGCGATAGCTTACTTCACACAACATGGCTGTGAAACGAAAGCGTACGCTCGTTATATGTAAGTACATGATGAGATATAATTAGTAGCTAAACAGGCAAGGACGTTAACCGAATGAAAACAGGAAAACAGCCATGCCATGGAAGCTTGCCTTGATCTGTAAATCCAGAAAGCGGTATAGATTTCTTCAACCACCAATGTGCGTATAATCCCGACGTATAAACTTGGCTCGGCCCGCCGAAATCGCATTTGGCGGTAGAACAATTTCGCCGAATTATCGCGCTCCTTGGAATCTTTGGTACGATGCTTCGATGCGCGCACGGTATCGGTTGCGTGAACCTTCTCTGCACCGAATCGTCAAACTTGCCCAAAGTGTCTTTCTCCGTTTCACCCTCCATCTCATTGGGACGATCAGAATTTCCCACTCTCGTGGCGTTCGTTTCGTGAAACGAAGAATTTAAATTATCATATCTCGAGAAGTCCCTCGACAGATCGGACAGACGCGCGCTGTCCCTGGGGCTAGAATCGAATGGCGAGGTACAAATGCATTGGTATTCGAAATTGTTCTCGTCATTCTCACTTTCGCCGAACGAATCCCTCGCTATAGGATCACCGATAATGTACTTATTACTGGCGCAAGTGTACGATTTACAGGAAGAATTGATCTCGGAGGAGTTTAGTCGATAACTCTCGGCCATTCCCGAATCGGAGGAGCCCAGGCTGGCGTCCATATGAGAACCGAGTTCTTGGCGAATAGGCACGGAAGCAACGCTAATGCTAACAGCTTGTTCCCGATTGAATTTAGCGTTGTCCCAAGAGTTTAACGCATCTGCAGTGGCCGCGTGTTTCGTCGCTTTTGACGTAACGCCGGGCCGATCTTGACAGCGGAGATTGGCGAAGCACGATTCACAAACCCGTTGATTGTTAACTACAGTTGCCGTTTCGTTGTTTACGTGATCGACGGTGGTAACGGGGCCGATACTAATGCCGTTGCCGTTTCCCGGCTCGGTGTACTGGTAAGCGGCGGGAACTGGTAAGGGCAAGCTTCTACTGGCCTCGCGTCCACTGTCCCGCTCGGATAAAAAGCCAGTTGAAGCGGAACCGTTCGATACCCCTACGGTGCTAAGATCGATATCCCCCATCGCATATTTTACATCGAGAGTCAAGGTAGATTTGCGTAACGTCGGCGTCCCGACGAACCGTTCCTCCTCCATGACTTTCTTTCTTTCTTCTTCGTAGCTCGTTGTTTCGGAATCGCTGGATTGATACCGGCTACTCGTTTGCATCGGATAAAGGGTGTACGTTGTTACGTTAGGCTTTCGCATTTGTACGTTACTCAGATCCGGTTTCAAGACATATTGGAAATACAGTAATTTCTTGAGTAAATCAGCACGTATGATCTTCTTCCTGACCAGCTTGGCAAAGTACTTGGAGAGGCGAGTGTACGGAGGTAGATTGCAACTCACTCGTGACGTTGTCGATGATTTCACAAGGCTGCTGCTCGTTATCTGTTCCTGGATCAACAGTTCGATCCAACGTTGCCGATCTTCCTTAGTGGCGCATAAAACCAGAATACTCTCGATCATCGGTCCTAAGGGAAGAAATCGGACCGACAAGAAGGGGGGTGAACGCAAAATCAGATGTAAATCTCCGCTACAAAGGAGAAAAATTCTTACCTGTAATTTCGAAAGCATTTGCTATTTCGTCAGTATCCTCTGTATGAATAATGTTAATGCCCGTCAATGGAAGCTTTCCCTACAAGAAAGGAAAGAGTGTGCACGTTTGAAATTGCTTAGGCTTGTGTCTGTGCATTGAAATAGGCGGCCAGTATACTTCATAGACGAAAGAACTCATCCTCGGGCTAGCACCGAGCACCAAAAGAGTGGTAGGGAAAAGGACAAAGTATCTATCTCGGCGGTCAAGCCCGGTTGTTCCGCTTGCCAAAGTAACGGGTCCGACGTAAAGGATTTCTCCCAGCGAGCTTAATTCCTCTCCCTCCCAACCCTTAATACCACTAGTTAACACCTGAAGCGCCAATTCGCGTTGCTTCCGTATAGACGCACATCGGTCCTACGCAACAAGGTAGAAGGATTATCACACATCGTGCATGGACACGTCTCGAAAACATAGATATAGATGCCAAGCCGTATAATATTCAAAGTACAGTTGGACGTGCGCACCGCTATTTCTCTGTACACAGCTATACTGCGCTGGGTATCTCCTCTGTCAGGGTGGTTCTTTTCCGTATACCTTTCTAATTCTTGCAGCATAGCGGAATACTTGTCCAACCGTCGGAAAGGTTTACTTAGACCAGTCGTTAGCACTAATATACCCGGCGATATCGCTCCCTCGCGTTCCATAAACTCGTTCAATTCGTCTCTGCAACAACGGTAAGAAGTATGTTACTTTCGAATCTACGTATGCTTACGATCCAACAGACTCGACGCAAACCTGTATCGATCTAAAATGCACACAGCTCGTGGATGATTTCCACAATATGTCGTATGAATGGACTTGATCCTTGCCGCCAGCGTTAGAAATATGTTTCCAACTCTCGAGGCACAACCTTGCGCGGTAGCTGTCTCTAAGTTGCTTAGCAATCGTTGGTGCACTTCTAAAATTTCCTGGGTATTCCCTAGAAGTTGCTTGTACTCCTCTTTGCTTAGTCTAAACCAAACATTCTAAATTTATCACCTTGTTCCATCACGAATATTAGCCGTCCTGTTTACTTACATATTGGCCGATTCTAAAGGATGTAGAAAGCTATTTATTAACCCCTGTAATTCCGCTATGTTTACCCGTTCAGAATCGAGTATGTCTTTTAATACAATATCACGATTAAGCCTATGCTGAGCCGGCGACTCTGCCAGTAGTTTCTCCGGCGATGTCTTAACGATCGAAAGGCCGCCATCTCGAGTGCGAACAAGCATAAATATAAAATGTCAGAGTGGATAGGATTTTCGAAAGGGACTATCTACAATCGATGTCCATACCTGAAGCCTTGCATTCTTTCACGTAATTAGATGGGAACCAGCCAGTTTTATCGTACAACGTACCCTCCCACCAACCTTCCTCGTCCATCTGTGTTATCGTTATCACATCTCCTTTCTTAAAACACAACTGTGAACAGAGACATCATGACTGAACTTGAAGAGCGATCGGACTTAAGCGAAACATATGATTGAATAGCTATTTGTAACAGAGAAAGAGGCATGCTTACTTCATCATTGTTTTTTCCTTTGAAGGAAAAAAGGGCAGTCACGAATTTCGGCACGTCCGATTTTGACATGATCCTTGTCCTTAACCGTCCTTAACAGACCAAACTCAGGACTCTATATAGGTAATACTGGTATGTTCCACTTTGCTTTGACGTTGTTTGCCGTGCTGCACAATGTTCCTTGACGGTCACGGCTAACCGTATTTCACTGACAATGAGAATTAACAATTATTCTACTCGACGAGTGAACGAATTAACCGAGGATGTGCCGAATGCATGCATCTGTCGCTCTGTCGTTTGAGAAACATAGAGGTTACTAGCCTATAGAGACGTCCGGTGATCTGTGACACCACAGGGTACTTACATACTCTATTAATACTTTTCTCGTTTCTGTATGCCGCCAACACAGCACATGTGTAGATACCTGCGTGCATTCTGCTTTGCAAGTGCACATACGCTCCCACCCATTTAGGTAGGTGTGTATCAGTGTGTATAAGTGTGGTCAGTATGTAAGTAGGTAAGTACACACATACTTATGTATACGACCTTACCGTAAAATTACCTCTCTCACTACTCACTGGCGCTAAGAAATCAAAATACTTATCAGCTCGAGCCTGGTGAGCCTTCTTACTGCTTCTTTGTAGGTACATATATCAGTACCAGGCTCGGATTAAAGGTGGGCCAGGGGGCCCGTTCTTGATTCACGATTTCGCAACCACAGACCTGTGGCATTACAATTTCAAAGCGATTTTGCGAATGATAAAGGGATGCATGATTTTTCATTTTATTAAAAAAAAAACATAACTAGCAAAAAAATTTCGTAGAGAAATAACAATAATCAAAAAAGTGGTTCAACTATCCCCAGTCTCCCCTACACGAACAATGAAAAAGAATACCATGCTCAGCAACTCGTTTTACTCCTCCAACAACAAAAATGAACAACCATACCTGCCACCGATGAATCGATTTCGGTAAAAAAAATCCTGAACAATTGGTTATTAAGTAGGGTGAATGTACCAGTGAATGCACATTTCTTATTAAAACGAGTAAAATAAGTTATTAAAGTAAGCAACTAATTAGAGACTTCTTTTCATTTCTTGCTTCATATCCAATTTTGCAGCGCGAGGAAGCAATCGCGTTGCAAAGATAATTTTATAATAGTGTTCATTCATTAGCCTTAAGTGTTCATTTACTGGTGCGTTTACCCTATAATGTATTTTTTTGGAAGATCGCCCGTTGCCAGGTGAATAGATCGAGTTGAATGGGTTTCCCAAATGATTTGAAGATGCGATAATTTATAGACCATCGTGGATGCTGATAATTCTATTCTTTTTCCAGATATATTCGATATACGTACAGATAGAAGAATACAAATAGAAACGAAGAATGTCCATATTATTGGTATGGTATCATGGTCGGTGTGGTCGCGGTCATTGTTATCGCCATCGCCGTCCTCGCGGCGTAAGAAAGATTCGGGCCGAATTGCCAATTTCTTTGCGTTCGTTCACCTGCTTTCCGCTAAAATCCGTCGTCGGATCGAAAATCATTTCCCTGATAGTGACGCTAATATGGAGAATGACGCAACGTATTATACGCTAACAAGAAGAGACAATAAAGTCGGCCCGGCAGGTATTACAGGGTATGTATATATATATATATATATACTATATGTATACTATATGTATGTATATGTATGTATGTATGTATATATATGTATAATACACCGCCGCACAGGTACAGGATATACATATGTATTATAATAACGTTAATCGAAGAAATCGCCTCATCGTTGGGCTCTGGTCCGCAGTGTGGGTATCCGTCTGTGAGTACACATCTGGTCGCATTTCATACGTACAGAATACGTACGGATGTATCTAACGAAAAGTCCGTCGAAGATGATCTTGTTTCGCTCCTCGTACGGTCCTCGAAACATTTCGATCTCGAGGGCAATGCAGGACGCCGCCCCGTTTCAACTGAACAACGGTGTTCGGCTCCTTCGGGGAAAAAGCTCTGTAACTTGGACTCGACAGGGTCTCCATTTGAGCCCGACTCCTGCTCACGAAGGATTCTTGAAAGCTTACGTAGGTGGACGGATCATCATCACCGAACATCGTTCTTTTCTCAGAACGGGGATTGCTTTTGCATTACACTTTTCCTTCCCTTCCCCTCCCCTCTCTTTCCTTTCCTTTCTTTCGCGTATCTTAGTTTGTTTTTTTTTTTTTTTTATCGATTTGGTCCATTCGATTAGACAGACGGCTCTCTCGTTTTTCGATGTTGCGTCGAGCAGAAATACACGAGCATGCTTCTGGCGTTTAACGTCGCTGCTCTCGCCGTTGGTGCGACCGAGAGAAGAGCAGAGGACGGTATCGTCGACAAGCGGGAGAACAGATGAAAATGTGCACTTGCAAGTGCGCGCGATATTCGCTCGGTATATAATTACATATACGTATATGCATGCAGCGCGGTTTTACGACGAGCGAGCAGCGGGATATGTACATACGAGGCGGGCAGGGTGCGCGGGGCTCGGGGTGGAGGCAAGCCGGCGTGGGGTGTATACTGTATACTGGTATAGTATGCATGTATGTATGTAAGTATGTAGGTGTTGCGATTTACAAGAGTATCGATTTGTAAATCTCGTGAATTCGATCCCCCGCTCGCTTGCCCACTTGTACGCGTTCGTAGGTATTCGGACAAAATGCAATTCGGTTTGTACAAACATCGAGGGGAAACAAACTTACTTCTACCTATAAAATATCCATCGAAATTTGTAAATCTGTGTCATCGATCGACGACTAATTGCTCATCCAATTATTATACAAGGTCAATATTGGCAAACCGTTAATTGCTAATTTCCGAAAAGCGATCGGCGTTACTTCGCAAACGGGTGCAACACTTAACTTCTAATTTGCTGGTCGCTTGTATGCACGAGGCTCTCGATACATGTGTTTTATAAATGAATTCGGTGAGTGTCGTAATGATATAACGTTCTAGGATCTAGGATCTAGAACATCGTCAATGGGCGCGGGAAGTCCTTGCTACAGTGAAAACTATTGCTGTTCCAAAACTGCTCGAAACCTTACCCGGTCACATTCCTCTTGCAATATTATTATGTCAAACACTGTGCGAGCGCGAGTGCGGGTGCGAGTGCGTCGGCAGTTAGAAGCAAGAAGACTTAGCGGCAGATGAAAATCTAATGCATGCGTGCCACTTTGGTTTTAGGCTGAATAACATGCGAGCTACACGTTTCATACGGCCCCAAGTGTGCCATCACCCGGGCGTTTATTTTCCCGCTCGAAACGTGTTTGCTTCAACGCCTGGTTAAGGCGTGGGTGGTTCCGGTCTAGAGCCCATAATAAAAAAATTAAAATCGACTTCACAAGAATAAAATTGCACTAAGTAAAAGATAATTCTTTCCCTTATTTAATCCACGACTCTCATATTTTTTAAGTCTGCGCCAGATTTACACAGTGCAAATGATGAGGCACCGACTTAAAAAAATACATTCAGAAAAATTATTTTTTACTTTTTGGTGCACTTTTATTTTTTTGAAGTCGGTTTTGATTTGTTAAAATCTTTTTATTTTTATCTTTTTAGTTTTAAACACGTATTTCTAAAAGGTCGAGCATTCGAGAAATGAAATAAAAAAATCGACTTTTAAACCGGAACCTCCCCTTAAGCTGACGTACTTTTTCTATTTCACTACCCACGCATGTGGAGTTGCTGGAAGAGAAGTAAGGAAATGGATCGAATCACCGAAGCGCGTCGAGTTAAATAAACATGCGAGCCTCACTTGTCGATCTTACGATATTATACGTTGTATAGTAAAAAAAAAGAAGTGGGTGTATATATTTCACTTCTGATTCGGTTTCCGCTAGCCCCATTGAAGAGTGTACAGTACACCCTGAAATAGGAAATTATAAACGGCTGTCACGGCTCTCAACCGTTTACTACAATACATCTATCCGAGAGACCTCCGCCAATAATAATTGCCAAATTTATCACTTTCCTATATCTGTTTATCAGTAGGTATACGCGCCCCCCTCTATGTAACGCTAAATACGATGGGCAACACCGATTTATTCGCCCATTTAACCATATACTTACATACATAGGTATGACGAGTAAAGTCTGACTACATAGTAAAAATGCTCATCTAAGGAGTTTAGGAACGTTACGATTTTTGGGGGACGGTATCGATAGTCGACTCCGGGGTGTGGCACAAGCTCAGAGCATCATACATACGTGGATATACTGTGTAGTGTACATATGTACACTATACTGTACTTGTGCATGTGTAGCATGACAGTCCCGGACAGCAATCGGTCGGATCTATCTGTCTGACAATTCCAGACAAGTTCGATACGAGCATTTTACATAATTATCTACATTGCTATGTATGAATGTATATGTATATGTATACTCATTGAAAAATTACGGTGCAATGCAATAAGTAATCTATCGCGAATCACGACTTGATATTATGTATCAACATTCCTTCCTCTCCTATGTTTATATTCTTTTAAGCCGAACAGACGATCAATAAAACGGGCCGATAACTTCTCATACCGTTTACGTTTGTACAATAAATGGATAAAGACGAATCCAAACGTCGGATGGTGGGAAACGTTAACAGCTACAGCAGACGGATTCATGCTCGAGTACTCGCACACGAATTTAACAACTGCTAGTAAATACTCCCACCAATTCTGCTATCATAGAAGAAAATCTAATCGTAATTAGAACGGTTACCTTTATCTAAACACCCGCGACTGTACGATGCTTCGGGGCGTGGCTCGCGTGTTTACTTAATCCGTATTTACGTAGAATAGCAGGGTAGTAATACAGCGACCATAAAATCAGAAAACAGGGGAGCAGTTACATCGCACTAAAATGAAAATGGATTCGCAGAGAATCGGTGAGTGAGTTAGCTGGGGGGGGGGGAGTAGGGGGATGGTGTTAATATTACGGGACGAATACGACTTAACCTTAACCGGTCCAACTGTTACTAATAAATAGGTATGCTGCTCTACTTAACATTTAGATTCCGTAAAATTAGACATGTGGGCGCGATGGGAATTCTCGATCGCGAGTGTCTTATCAAAAGTTCCATATGTTTATCACATACATACACATATGTGCGTCCATGCGTGCTTGCTTGCGTGCGTGAATGCGTGCGTGCCGGCGTGCGTGCGTGCATGCGTTTGTTCTACTCGTATTTCCAGCCATGCCCTTCCGGCGTTTACGTTCCTGTAAATTCGAGAATTTTGATTTCTGGCATTCGATCTATGCTCAGTTGCCGCTTCGTGCGATGCACGATTATTGAGTAAAAATAAGATCAATGCAGGAACTTGAATGCCGAAAGTGTGTTCGCAATTCGTATTCTGTGGTATTCATGTACCATGAATTTGATAGGATCAGACTTGTTACTTGTCTGTCCTGAATTGTTTCTTTCGATCCCTTTTATTCCTAAAACGGCACAACATCGTTTTCCCTGTATTTGATGAAAGTCGGAATGATGGGAAGAATAACAGAGATAACGGTTGCGGGAAAACTACACGACGAAAAAAAGGGATCTTGCGGGTCAATGAAAAAGGTGGTCCAACGATCGAACGGATGGGAATTCGATAAAGACGAGAAACGTGAATAAAAAGAGCACGCGCGTGTGATAGATGCAACGAAGGGTAGGGGGGAGGGGTAGAAGGAAGAGGAGGAGGAAGCCGTGGTGGAGGGGGAAGAGCAGTCACATCGCAGTATGTGTCACGTACGAGTTAAAGGACGTGCAAGTTCTCGCAACTTTTCGACTTGCTATCTCTGGCCCACACCTTACCCAATAAGTTTCGTACCTTCAAACTTGTACTTGTGCGACTACCGCGATACTTTTTCGGTGAATTATTCTCAGAGCAAGAACCTAAAGGTGATTTACTACGGTTCTTTCGTGACCGTTTTCGGAAAAGATCCCTAGTCCTCTCAGGATTCTCAAGCTTCAAGCGAATTTGGGTGAGCAAACCGACAAGAAGTTCATCCACGTTGTGATTTATTCCGACGGATGTCTCGATAAATTTGCAGTCGTAGGACGTCGCCATAGACTTCCCTTCTGTAACGAGAAGAAAAATCGTTTAAAAAGAGAAACTAACTGCCTGCCGATGCTTTCGTGAAAATGATCGCTCGATAGCAAGTTCAGAGAGGATAGTGCAAGGGAATAGTTGGAAAGAGAGAAAGAGAAAACCGGATAGCACATAAGGTAGCTACATACATAGATATGTATGTACATCGTACATAGGTAATGATATGGCCGGATTTATCCGCTGGCAGGCCACGAGGGCAGGGGACTCGGCCTCTTACCTTCAGTCGAAACCAATCGACTGCGAACGAGGTCGACTTTGTTTCCTACAAGGATTACCGCCCGAGCCGATACGTGATCGCTGCGCCAAAGAGTTTGCAGAACCTCTTCGGCTACGCGCACCGAAGCACGATCGGTTGTTGAATAGACGACACAGTACGCGTGTGGCTCGTACGCAGCTATGCAAGTTTCCGGCTGCAAAGAGACACGAATTCGCATGACGATATGGTAGCATATGACTCGAGATCGGTCATGTTACTACCTACATATGCATAACAATTGAGTAGCTAAGATCTCTGCCCTTGAAAAAAATTTCACCAAGAGTTGCTAGGGTCTACATAAGTAGGGGAGAGTTGGGTAAAGCGGAACATAAATGTTTCTCTTAGATGAGAGTTTCGAATGAGTTGAAGACCAAACTAAAAATCCATGCATGTTTGATTATTTCTGAGATTTCTATGTTATCTGGTAAAATATTTTTTCTTATGTTATTATATTTTATTTGTAATAGTTATACCTAAAACACATATTTATAGGTTTTTTAAATTCCGCTTTACCCTACCACTTGAGCGAGGCGAAGCTTTCAATACCCTCCGGTAAATCTCATTTTCCTTTGTTGCCAAATATTTTTCTTAACAAAGGCTTTGATTTTCTTATAGTCGAACGTCCACTTAAGACTCCTGTTGAAGCCCCGTGTCTTTTTCTCCTTCCGATTTTACGTTATCACCCTCCAAAGTTAAGCGTTCCATTTTACCCTACTCTCCCCTACATAATTACCTGTATACAGTCAGTATAGGATAGCAAGTTTCAAGGGAAACATGCTCGATAGAGCGCGCGCACGCGCGTGTGTTTTGTGTATTATATGTACATGTGGCAGACACGGGTTGATCGATCGTCGGACCGTTTTACGGTTGACCGATTGTTATGGCTCGATACTCATCAATCGCTGCTCACGATGGCTCGCTGAGCCCATACTTGACACGTTTACCCTTTAAAACGTAACGACCGACCGTTGTGCTTTCGACCGTGTCACTCCGCGCTTTCCTACATTTTTACATTGACCCTGTGTGTGCGTGCACGAACGGAAATCGGAGCAAGTAGGTATTTGGCAAAACGTTGAGTTAAAACATTCTTCACCATTATAGCACGGTACGGGATCAGGAATCCCGCTTACGCGAGTCGATGGCTCTATAGAGAAAACAGATTTTCATATCATAGTGTGAATTACGGCGAGTGGGGTGAGCAGGAGAGAGAAACAAGCCACCAAGCCGTCTCGGGATATTAACGGGCGAGCGACGTACCTTTGTAGATACCTAATGTGTAGCTACGATCGTGGGGCGTTTATTAGGTAAATACGTTGCCACATTTAGGGTACAACTTACCGTCTTCTCAGCGCAGGAATGATCGATAAACGTCAGTTCGGACTCTTCGCCGGCTAGGAGTACGCTAACAGTCTTCTCGCCAGACTCGTCGTCTGTAACGAAAGAATGCACGACTTGGTAATACGTATGTACACCCGATACCGATCAACAACCAGACTTACCTATCGAAGTGTCGTAGGCGTGGAGGTATTCGGAGGTCATAAATTGGGAGACCAGCGAGCTTTTCCCTACGGCTGGTGCCCCCAACATGAGAACGCGATACGGCGTTGGCCCCTGCGACGCGCTGCTCTCGCGGGAGCTCGCCAACGAGCCCGCTGCCGAATTCCTTGCCGAGCCAGGATACGAAGCCGTCAGATGTTCCGTACTGCACCGCCGTTAATAGCCAGCCCGAAAGAGAGCGACAAAAGGACGAAAGAGAAAAGAAAGAAAGAAGCATGAAATAGATATGCCGTCGGCGGTTAAAACAACTCTGGGGGGGCTCGTGAATCGAACGCCTCTCGAAGCTGCGTGTCTCTTTTAACTTCTAATTCGCTAAATACCTATTAATGCGATATCTTCCTTATCGTTCGATATTTCCATTTCGGATAGCAAATCTACATATTCCGTCGCGATCGATACCGCGATACCTCGAATCGGTGGTGATTGGCGGCATTGTGGTCCCTGCTGCGTTTCGACGTCGCGGCTGGATCCTCCTCTAATGTCCAACACGTGTGTCTACGTCGCTTAAACGCTCATGTCACACGTAAACTCACGCGTTCGATTTAGAGTAGAACCGTAGAACAGATCAGCAATTTTGCCTCGTGATCTTCTCTTCCCTCGTCCCATTTAGCATTCTGTTGCTTACGATTCCCTTCCCCCCCGCCCCTGACCCCGAGCGGCCCCTGGGCCGTACTGGCCCGCCTAGGGCCTAGACTCCAACCCCGCGTACAATGTACAACTATATACAGTTGGGAGATGACAAGAATGGACTTGAAAGGAATGCAAGTCCTGACTAGCCGGAATGTTCTCCCTGCCCTTCGTCACGCGCGTGATCCGCTAACCGTGTGATTCATTGGCAGCTACATATGTACATACGTAAATATAGTAGCGCGATGGGTTGTGTGAGATGATACCTCGTAGGCGGAATCAAGGAGCGTTCCCCTTACCTCATCGTATTCCTCACGCCCGATCTTGTCAGCCCGCAACCGTAAAGGCCGATTTCGCCGGCGACTCGACGCGTTTCACCGTTTCCCCCGATTCACCCCGATTCACCGTGAATCCCGCGGACCATTTAGCCCTGCGAAGAATTTAAAGGAGAGTCGACGGTAAGAAAGTCTCACCTCGAATTGCTCGAAGCGACGCTATTGTTTGACCTAGATCTCCGGCTCTTGAGAGAGTCTCCTCTGTTTACCACCCCTTTACCGGTTATACTAAAATGTCTGAGCCTGTAGTACTCCTCCTCGACGCCGGTGTTCGGCATACTCGCCACCCTCGATCTCTGTTGCGGAAGACTCAGATAATTCGGCCGGCCCGACGAACGGCTGCCAGGTGTCTTGACCGATTGCGATCGGCTGTGGTGCGGGCTGCCATACCTGCGACAAACGACAACCCCTGTCCTGTATCATTTGCCAGTCGAAATTCTCGATTACGTAGCCAAGTACCTGTTACGTATGTATACCTACGTGTGTACCTATGTACCTACATACAATAGATAGCATCTCGGACGAACCTCATCTCGAAATCGTGTATCTCCTGCAGCGTCAGCGTGTTCGCCACGTCCAACAATTGCCTCATATTTTCCTCCCGGCGCCTCACGTCCACCTCCGGGTGCAGAAGTATCGTGGCAGCACCGGCCGAGCCATCCAGCGAGAGCGACGGTTGTTGAACCACGATCGTCGCTGCTTGCGTCGATCTCTTGTTTCCAGCTGCGTTCCCACCTTTTCGGTAGTAGAAAATAAACGCCCGTTACCTCTCGTCTGTATTTCCGCTTAAATGTGTACATTGCGAATTATTAAAAGACCTCCGAGCACCGAACCAATTTCTCCCATATTAGTTTCAATTTCATTAACAGCTACGCAACAACGTTCTCCCGTTCCTTCGTTTCTTGCGCGTTTTTCATTCGCTAACATTCCCGCCACCGTTCCTATTCGCACTACCTAATATAGTACATACTTGCATCTTTCTTCTCCATTCCCCTCTTTCGATCTCGCTTTTTCCTGCTCGATCGAAAAGATGCGAAACCGATCTGACCGCGGATCTCAACATTCTACGTCCAATTAGGTACTCGTTCCGCAGCACCAGCGCATGTTCGCTGCACGCACCCCTCTTGTCCCCGTATCCGATCCACGGTCCCCGGCAACATTACCACAGAAATTTATGTGAACGGGACGATGCCGGGAGAGTCTTTTTCGCGTGACGCTAAGCTTTCGCAGATTAGGTCGCACAGGTATGCTTGTAGGTATAGGTACGCGTGCGTCTTTCCAATGTTGGCCGAATTGCCGCCCGTGGCAGAATGATCGTAGCAATTTCATCCGGCGAAACGGTGTTTAAGATTCCAAGCGCGATTATATAGGTAAGTGGGTACTGTTACACCTACCGGGCCCTTTGCAATCGCTCGCAAACGCAACTACGCTTTGTTCCGTCTTCCCTATCGCTTCCTCTCCCCTCTTCCTCTTTTCCTTGCCAATGTACTTATTAGGGAGACTTTGACAGGCTAAAAGAGGACGGAAGCGTTGGACCGAAGATGAAAGGTAAAAAGGTTAAATTGCGAATAGAGGTGTGTACGCCTCGACCGGGGCGAAGCGAACAAAGCGTGAGAAGCGAGTACCTACATACTCGTGTAAAGGGCGGCAATTCGGGCGATATGTATGTAGGCTGCTGTGGCAAACGAAGCGCTAGCAACTACGGTACTTGAACTAACGGCAAAAATCGGCAAAACATGCGGCCCCAAGAACTGAAACGCGCAAAACTTGTCAAGTCCCGAGAAAATAGAACGATATAACGATATAACGATATAACGAGGGCTCGAGTGGTCGATAACTGACAGCTCTCCTCTCCTCGAGAAATTTTTCCCCAAACGCTCCTCGCTACCTCCCGTCTTTCCATGGATAACGATTATCGATCGTTAACTATTCCAGCGGCTTTCTCGAACGTCGTATAAAGGATTGCGAAACGTCGTGATACGTTGCAAAATGTCGTAGTACGAAACATCGTACAGGTTTATACTATAAACACATGGGATGAACTGTTTATCCGGCTGCGAACGAGGAGAGAGAGAGAGAGAGAGAGAGGGGGGGGGAGGAGGAGAGAGATGGAGAGAGAGAGGAAGAGAGAGAGAGCCCTGGCTCGTACTCGAAATAACAAGCAAGAAACGCAAAGAAACGGGAAAATGAGAAAGCGAAATGTGAGGAAAAATGCGGTGAACGATAACGCCAGTATTCTAGTATAATGTATAAAGGTGTGAATGAATGCAAGGGGAGGAGCGGAAACTGGTGGAATCGCAAAGTGCGTCTGACGGACTATGCACGAGACCCACCACGAACCGAGAGACCTCCGTCTGTTATCGAAGCAATAGGTTTCAGAAAACTCGCCGCCTCGAATGAAAAGAAAGGGTCGACGATTAACGCGACCCAAGGACTTCATTTCCTTTCTCCTAATCGGGCGTCCCCGGCGTTCGATGAATATCAGTGGTGATCTCTCGGTGGCAAAGGTCTCGAAGCACAACTCGAGCACAATCAACTGTATACCTATTGCGCAAAACGGGAAAAAGAGCCTGACCCATGAATGAATGGTCGAAACGAGGGGATGAGATTCTGAAAGAAAACAACAACAATTGATTTTCTTAGCAAGCACAACGTCCACGGACTGTCGAACCGTTGCGTTGGTTCTCTACCTCCGTCTGCTCGCTCTTTTCACATTTCACTTTCTTTCTATTAATTTCTACGTCCCGGCAGCGGGACTCATCGGCCGCGCGTCTACCGCGTCTCTCCGGTTAACGACCGAGCCCGAGAAAATAAAGGAGACTACCGAGATGAACGAAAAGAATAGAAAACCATCGAGTTAGTTGACCCCTACTGGAATACGACGATAACGCGTCCACGCTAAAGTACCCGTGTTCGTAGCATTTCGCTTGATCCACTAGGCTTAAACTCACCGGCAGTTTTTCCTCGGGGCTTGCTGCTGGCGGTCCTACCTGGACCGTTCGCTGAGCCGTCGTTGGCCACGCGAGCTCCTATCAACGATATGTCCAAAGGATTCGTCGTAACGTTCACGCTCGGCTTTCTTTGTTCGTATTTGCTATCGCTAGACGGGGAGTTGTTTGGTCGATCGGCGGATCGATCTAGCCGACTGCTACCTTCTTCGCTTTTGCCCAAGACCATTGTCAACACCGGATTCAAATTATCCGAATCCGGTTGGCCAGCGTCCACCGAACCTCTCACCGGCGTACTAGGAGAATGTACACACACACACAGAGAGAAAGAGAGAGAGAAAGAGAAGAGAGGAAAGAAAGGGGAGAGAGAAAAAAGATATAGAGAGAAAGAGCGGGGAAATGAAGGTCTGTTGCTTGGGATCCTTCTAATCGGCGGCGGTACGTGTGCAGGCACAGAGGGAAGGAGATACGGTGAGCAAAGGCATAGGTACGGGAACACGGCAGTAGAAGCGGTGTATACGAACCTGAAGAAATCGGTGGTCCGGAGGTCCGGGAGAGGCGGCGTCCTCCCGGAAATGGTTACCCTGGCCTCGTTCAGGGCACCAACAGCGGCGAACGTTGCGGTGGTGATGAGATGGGAGTCGGCCTCCTCGAGGAGATTCAATGTACTCGACGCCCGGATGTTGATGCAGGCAGTAATCTCGGGCCTCACGAGGGCGGAGGGTAACGGCCTCGGTTCGGACCCCTTCCCGTCAGCGGTGGAATATTTATCGGCGATCGGCGGAGAGGGTGGAGGCGGCGGCGGCGGCGGGGATGGCGGTGACGGAGGAGCTGGTTCAGGTGGCGGAGCTGTCGTTAACGAAGGTGGCGGCGACATCTCCGACGGGATGTCCGCCAAATCGAAACTGTCGTCCGCCTGTTCACCGTCCGTGGTGGTCACCTACGATCAGTTTCTCTCTAATCTGTGCCGCGGTCTGCCTCTTCCTCCAACGGCGACGAGTCTTACCATCGTGAGCATCGTGTTGGCACTGTCGGTGCTGGTGTTGATCGTGGTCTCGGAAGCGGTGCTGGAACCCATGACCACAACTTTCGGAACTGTGCGGCAACTTCGGCTCCCGCCAGCGGACTTGAAGTGCAACCTTCGCAGCGCGGAGGCAGCGTGCGACAAGAAATCGCTTTCGCGCGAATTCTCCGACGTTCCATTGTGCCGATGCGCGGTGCCGGTCGCGCGCGACGCCTGCGGCTGCGGCTGTGACTGCGTCTGTGGCTGTGGCTGTGGCTGCGGCTGAGGATGCGACTCGCCCGCCGACGACTCGGTCCCGTTGCCTCGCGAGCTCGCATCGTTTCTACCGCTGAACCCGCGGCCGCGGCCATCCAAGCATCCCTGCTCGCAACAATAGTCGTAACGATCACAACCAATTACAATCCTTCCCCTCTCATACTCTACGAATCTCCCGTACTCACGTGATTCTTGTGTTCCGGCGTGGAGGGAGGATTCGGTGTATTTGGCAGAGAACCCCCCGTGGGGGTGCAATGCCGCAGTCGCGCCAGGGCCGTGCGAAGCCCCTCCGTCACGAGGCTCTTTTATTAAATCCTCCCTTTCCCCCTGCCCTCGTCTTACTGTCCTTCGCCTTTCTCAGCTCTTCCAATCTTTAGCTCGCCTCTCCTTTAACTTTCTTTATCGTTACCTCTCTTCTTCCTCCTCTCTCCCTCCACCACCTGTCTGCTGCCCTGCCTCCTCGCTTACGAAACCGCAAGCTTCGCGCTACAATTCCACTCGAACTGTCCTTTGGATAACCGGAGCCTCGGTTCCTTCGCGCGTTTACAGGCACGTGTGACGCACTTCGTCTCCTTAACTTCCCCCAAAAGAGGGTGACACGGTCAATGGCATTGAACTGTTGGCGAACGTTAACCGCAGGTCAGTTACAATTCCCGTGTTCCGATGCTTGTGCGCGTTCGGCTGATCCATTCGATCTGAATTCTAGATCGAATATCCTTCATTCTGTCCGCTTCTGTTTCGTCCCTCTCGTTTCTCCTCCAACGGATTGCAGGCTTCACTGTTCTGGACGATCCTCGACTCTCCAACGCCGCGGCAGCGTCTACAACGCAAAACGGTATGGCGATTCATCGCGTTGCATTCGGTGGGTCGGTCGAGTCCAGTCGAGTCGAGTCAAGTCGTTGTTCGATGGAATCGCTTCGCTGCGAATCAGTTAGTCGAGCGCTCGTGCTCGATAACGAACAGAGAAACTCGTGCACAGACACGCGATACGCTGCACGCGGAACGCGTTACCTGGCATCTAATCAACAAAGGCACAACGTTAGGCTAATAATGGCGAGCACGAAAGAAATGTGTTTCCTATCTAGAAATGCCGTGAAACGAATCATCGCTTCTAAGTGGAAGGGATTGTATTGTCGGTGAAATGCTAATTGGTGCACGACCCAACTGCGTGAATGTACTTCTATAAATATAGGTATAACTTTCCGTTTACCAACGCGAATGTACAACTTCTATGTCGAATGCAGAGCATGTATCTAATTCCAAGTGCAATATACATATATCGCGTTGGAATCGATAATTTAGTGTTGAACAACCAACGCGAATCAACGTATCATTCGTTCTTCTGTTCATTATAAAAGTCGCGTCAGGTGGAAACTGAAGAATTATTCGAAAAAATAATAATCGTGCATGCCACTTATACCACCGCACCAATCGAAACAGTCGGCATTCAAGAAGATGATCGCTTCGAGTTAAGATTGCAAAAGATATCTATTCGAAAAGGTTGAGTAAAGTCTGGCCGAGGCAAGGGTGACGAGGACGTCGCGGTGGTAACACTTTGCAACGTTCAATGATCTTGGAAGAGCCAATAGGTTCAACTGAGTATACCGACCGCTATACCTAATGTAGATTGCCAATTACCACTAATAAACGTTCCTTTACAATCCCACTGTCTTCGTAATAGATTTCAATTCATTTACGTATATGATCAACGCGATCAAACGTGTTCGTAGAGCAATTGCCTATGTGCATATAAGTATGTAAGCAGGTATACGCGCGTCGCAGGCACACAATTTATAATGTCGAGTGAAGAGGGGAAAGAAACTGGTAGGGATGATGAGAGTAAGTTTCACTTTTATACGTCAAGTATAAGGTGTATACAAAACAAAGTAGCGCTTGAAGCTTAAAGGAAGAAAACAAACACATCGGCGAGTATGAAAGTATGTATGTAAGATGGTGGAGGGACTGTTGAACGCGATTTCGGTTATATCGAAAGCGACGAGGGTTTCAGTTTAGATACCTGTGCTCCTCCGAAAAATATCAGCACCTTTTGCTTTCGCATTCAACGGATTACTGGCAATACTGGCGTGGTACACGAAGAGCACGACGAGCACGACGGGCGCACACGAGCGTCGAGAAAGGACACTGACGCTTGCGCTCTTCCCCCAACGGGTGGAACGAAACCAAACCAGCAGCACCGTCGCGCCCGCCCGATCAACCATCGTCAGCCCCCCCCCCTCGCCCCACTCGGACCTAACCCCCTCGTCGATCGCTCTTTTTATTTCTCCTACACCAGACTCTGCGAACCACGCCGTTCCTTTCGCGGAATCTTCTTCAGTACCATTACCCTGCATTTCGGCCCGTTATTATCTCGCGTTTCTTCTTCTTAACAGACGTAGCATTTTAGGAAACCTCACAACCCTATGTAAAGGATCGTATGTGCACGAATGGTACGTGTCTGTATAAAGAACCGCGAGCTACGGCAGGTAGCGAACAATCGTGTCTGTCACGTGTTAAAGAGTTTCCTCAATGTCTAGTTGGTAGGTATACCTAACTGGACACTCTCGAAGGAAACGGGGCTGCAGAGCCGATAGAACTTAAAGTGCTAAAGGTTTGCGAAAACTTTGAAAAAATTGCATCGAGTAAGAATCGATTGGATTGCGACGTTAAGTGCGCAACACTCTGCGAACACCATCGAGCAAAACCTCCTCGTATTAGTGGCAAATTATCGAACCTTACAAATCTGTAGAATACTGCGCAGATGCGCAAACGTTTCCTACGTACTAGAGCCATTAACCCCGGCTGCTTTTGCCCTACATTTCATCCTCCACCGTTCTACCTTTTTTAATTTCATATTAATTACCTATATGTTCCGGCTTCTACGAAGTAACGCAATTTACACGCGCGCGCTTTCACTCGCGGAAACATCGGCAGCTTTCATCCGATCAAGTGTCACTGGAAAGTGGAAACGCTAATCAAAAATTTTTAAACAAAGCTCGCAGCGAATCATAAATTTTAAACAGCGAGAGAAAGTATTTAAATGCATACGCCTACGTATAAGTCTGAGAAGTGGTAGGAATCTGTGGTGTGCCCGTAACGCGTGGCTCGACCATTTAAAGGGGTATACAAACACGCCCCCCAGATGACCCGAAGCGCACGCGGGTTGATCGACCGCTTTGTCAAAACAAGAAGCACGCTTATCGATCCAAGGTGTCCACGTGCCCGCGTATAGTTTCGTACGTTTCATCGGCGTCAGCATCCAGAGCTGTTCGCACGCGCGATGACCGGTAATCGGTAACTATCGATGCGTACGTAAATAGTGCGTCTACTGCCACCACAGGCGAAGTATAGGACTATATAGGCGAACCCCCTTATCATTTTCGAGTCACACCCAACGTTATCGATTCAGGCTAAAATAAGATTACAATGCTACGAGTGGTAGGAATTAAAATTAAATCTTATCGAAAACATTTCAAATCTCAACGGGCTTTTTTTTACGTCGTGGAAATCCCTAACGGATACTTCGACTCTTGGGAATTCAATCTCGGGATCTAATCCCGGGATCCCGACTGATTTTTGGATTCCATTTTTATATTTTTCAGTTGTTCATAAAGTAATTTACGGTTTTAAAAATTCGCGAAATTCTCGGGATAAGTTATAACTTGATATATCAAATCCCGGGAGTTTTAGAATAAAAAAAACAGCTCGAGGAAGTGTCGAGGACCTGCGAGGCTATTTCCCGGTAACACTATTCGTGAACGTGAGTTGAAATTCCCGGTCCTCTCCTACATTATAAAAATATATACGATGCTCAATGCTTACGATTAGATAAGGGCCGCCCTTCCCTCCTCGTCAAATGCCAAAAAAAAAATAATAATATGTTTGTGTATACAACGTATGCGGTAGGGGAGGGGGTGAACACATCCGCGTGTTTTTCTATGTGTATATTCTGTACATGTACGTGTATTTCATCATATTCAAAATATAATAATAAACGTTACACACAGTGTAGCTTTTAGTTATCGGTCACAACATTTGATCAGCGATTTTGGCGAAACTAAGACGTCGGAACCGCTTTAAACCTACGTCGACTTAAAGTTAAACTGTCGGTCGACAGAGTCGCTCTACGAGTTTACGTGTTGCATTCATCAAATTCTGATTTCCATAGAACGGACCGACTGCTGCCAATCTCGGGACACAAATACCGTTGCGTTGCTTTTCGTCCGCCTCATCACAAACTTTTATCGCTTAGGAACGAACGATCACCTAGAAACACTATTGGAACTGTGCTTCGACCATCTTCTTTTAACTCCCCCTCCCCCGATACTTGCGATATCCGCCACACGATCGATGCGTTCTCATTGAATTCGCTGGCTAGTCAGACAAGCAACGCGCGAGTCTTGCTTATGTTAGATATTAAATATTACTATTTTCATTTATTACATCGCCTTTGTCAGTTCTCAAATTTGTCTGTCTCTGTCGTCATAATCATCGTTGTTGCGTTCACATCACAATGTAAAGAAAAAATAGACTGCTATAAGCACGCGCAGGTGTGCGCGCACTTTGCATCGCTCTTTTAAACACACGCATTCGACGTATAAAATATACAAAAGCGCACGCGTTCGCATACACACATTAGTAGGTTTTTCTGTGGTTGGTTATGATTGATGGTCACTCGATCACTTTGCATCCCTTTCCCCCGAATATAGACGAATTGTTGTATAAAAAACGCTGATATTACGTATTCGACAAGATATCATAGAAACATTATGATAAGGCTGTGACTGACGCGATACCTCTATACATATATTTCAGTGTCGTTTTCATCGATATCGATCGCTGCATTGTTGCGTTAGAAGATATTAGTATTCATTTCACAAACAACAACACGCACGCACACACACTTTCTCTCCCTCCCTCTCTCTCCCATCCGATACGATCGAATCGTATTTTATATTATAGTATATACGACGAGTGACCGGGGTTTACTTCGCTTGCTTGACGCGTAGTAACGCAATCATGAAACTATATCGAAGGAAATTCGATACGCTATACAATATGTATATATAAAAGGAACAAAGCGAACTGTATAAACTGGCCAGGGTAAGGTGTAGAGGGGTGGAAGGTAGAGGTGGGTGTCAAGAGACTCTCGAAGAAACTAATGCGAAAGAACGGTGAAACTGGAAATAATAACAGCCTTATGTGTATAAAAATAAGATTTCTTTCTCGATATTCAAAATGTGTCCACCTTACGAGTTAGAATCAACGCACCATCCCACACGAATGTTGTTCTAATTACCTATGTGAATTCTGGGACAGTCTCAATCGTTCGTCTATGCCAGGGCCACCTTTACCAATGGGCTACCTGGGCTATAGCCCAGGGGCGCCCGTGATCCAAGGGCCCTTAAAAATCAAATACGTTGAAATGCTTTTTTTCTCTCCAATATCGGAGATGAAAATTTCTATCAGGAGAAATTGCACCCTCGGGGGCTAGGGCGCCGAAAATTTTTAGCCCAGGGCGCTGAAATTTGTTAAGACGGCCCTGGTTTATGCTCTTACGTTCTGCGTGTGTATGTTATTATAAGATTTAATATAATCGCGCTCTGCTAATCTCACATACATACGCGTGTATGCAAACGTAACGGACGTTACGGATGCAACGAGGCCGATAGATGGTCGCATTATTCTAATAATTAATTTCGAGTAAGACGAATTTATAAAGCAACGAATAAACATGTCGCTACAATTAGGCACAATATACATATTTGTGCAATCAAGAGAGAAAGAATAAAAGACCATGATGCTCATTAATGATTCCATACGGAGCGTGTTTCGCTCGTTTCGCGTATATCGAGCGCGGCAGTTTTTCAATCTCCCCCATTTCCCGACGATGCGCGTACACGCGTGTACTTCGTCGACGATTCACCAATGTGAATGTAACCGAGCCAGTAATAGGTTTTAGGTTAGCGCTCGATAATTATGTGCGGCAGTGAGTGGAAAACTCCATACATACATACATACTCTGTAAAAACAATTTTTGTACAGTGCTTAAATTATTATGTACAAAGTGTAGCTAGTCGAGAGGTAAAAAGTATTCCCTTATCATAATTGTTACTTGTTAAATTAAGGAAATTCGTAGTTATAGGATTATATCGACTTTACTCGCGATTAATCAAACATGGTCTTGCCTCGGTATACCCTGCTTATATGTACAAAAGCTGCGGACGCGTGATAGCCCGTTGATCAACACCGCGTGTATACCTACCTCGAGATACGGAGATACGTCGCGTCGTTGCTCGCTTTCTCACACTCTCAACTATTACCTACGATTACCCGGCATCGTGGCCAACGTTTTACATACTTCTCCTCCACCGTACGTCTATATAAAAAATACACATGCAAATATATAATTTTGCAGGATATAGACAGACAATGTCGGACAAAAATCTCGATCATCGTACGAAACGGACGGGCCTAACACCTAACATCCAAGTACGTCCCTACGCGTCTGGGAGTAGATGGAAATGGAAACCAGATATCAGGAAAGTCGAATAATACGATCATACGATGGCTATCGTATCACAACTGACAACTGAGAATCGGCGAGTGATAAATGGGCAATGAGAAATGAGAGGGAAAAATGAGGGCAGGCAAGAAAAGATTAAAGGGAAGGGTAGAGGAAGTAAAAGTGACGGTTGACTACGATCGGCTAAACCGCTTAATAACCGGCTGGAAAATATTATAAAACAAACATATAATATTATAATCAGTCGTGAGCATAGTTTGGGCCTCGTTTTCTAATCAATATATTCGCGTTAACTACTTAACTCGAGCTACTCGCTCATGGTTTCGGTCTTTACGAAATCAACGATAGATGGCAAAATCTCCCATTCCTGTCTTCTGCTCGTTTCACATACGCATTCAAACGGACGTACTTATCGCAAATATCGCTTTTCTTTCACTTGACATTTGCATATCATCTTAACAGATATTTGTATGCCGCACAATTTCCCATGATTACAACAAGCAAGGATCCAGATAGGGAAACCAGCGGCGCTAAACTGGAAGCTGCTTTTGTTACGTCTTCGCACACACCTACAACGAGAAGGTAATGGTTACACGCGAGAAAAGAGATTGTATGTATACACACTCTCTACATATCGATGCATCAATTCTATCAACAGGCACAAGGAAGCAAAAGAGACTTGGAGAGAGAAATAATTTGCACGTTCTTTGGTGAAAATACCTTGATCGACAAGCCTGTAGGGCCATTCATCCTCGGCTGGTTCTCTCCGACAAACTCGATCCAATCTCGTAAACCAAAGCTCTCGCTCAGAAAGTTTTGTTCTGCTAGCTTTTCCGACCGCGGACGTTTTCCCCGTATTGCCGTCGAAACGCATAGAAAAACAAAACGTTTGTCCTAGTCCCGGGGAAGCCTGATTGGTTTTTTTCGACACTATCGTGTACCAAGTACCTCTTTCTTCCCAACTTCCGTGACAGTAGTACGCTATAAAATAAAATCAAACGCGTGTAGTTTATTCTAGAATGGCTTTGCAGGAAAACACATAGACCCGAAGAATAGTGCAACTAATCCCACTTACTTGTCTCTTCTCTATCGCACGTTTCTCCAATGACAATTTCGCTTTGTTCCGGCGAGGAACAGCCTATTTCAACATTAGCATGTCTACACTCCTCTCCGTGTTGTTGTTGCTGCTGCTGATGCTGCTGCTGCTCACCTCCATATTGGTGATGATGATGATGATGGTGATGGTGATGCTGGTGCTGTTGTTCTTGATGCTGCTGCTGTAGCTGTTGGTTCTGATCTTGCTCGTGCATCTTCTTCTGCTGTGCATCTTCGCTCCAAGATCTTCTTTTGATAATTCTCCAAGAACGTTTCTCACTACGACGTTGTCGCCGGAACGACGTGCCGGGTAAATTGAACGGAGCCAATCCCAAGATCGCGTATCGACCAAGATTGGGACACTTTCGTTGACGTAACGAGGAGCCTGCGCAATAACATGGAAAGATCGATCCGTGATTATTGAAAGAACCAAATGGATCCGTGAAATCGTAATTATTCGCTAGACAATACTGACTTATCAACGTGGTGTACGGCATGGCGGACATATCGAAGAGGGAGCACGCCTCGTCCGGCATTATAGCCTTTTCATCTACGAACCATTGATAATATTTAAAAGAAAGTAAAAAGAAACTCGAATTTGTTCGTATTTCAGATAGAAGGATTAACTCGAAGGGTTGCACTCACCAGATTGCTGCAACTCTATAACATGATGATCCCTCTTGTGGAATATCATGCAAACGTAACCAATATCACTGAAAAGACAAGCACAATTACTTAAAAACGTTTTACACAGATATGTATTATGTTAACGTTCACTTACCACCCGCTGGTAACATGAGCGATCAATTTCACTTTGTACCCCTGCCCATTATCGGTTGGCTGCAACGTCTCCAAATTATGACAAACAATCTTCTCCTCGTGAAACACACCCTCCTCGGTATCTTGCACTCGAACTTTAAGCGTTGCATTTTTGTTCGTAAAGTGATATACTTTTGTGCCGTCTAGAGAGTGCCAGTCGTGATGCTCGGTGATCCAGGAGGGATATTTGCACCTGTTGTGCTGCTTGTCGACTGGGAAAATAATCGCGGGGTAAACCAGAATGGAATGGGGAAATGTTAACAAGGGATACTAAAGCAGCCGGGGGGGGGGGGGGGGGGGGTACCTTTCGTCAGCTTGATCGTGGGCGATCCCTCGGAAACGGTAGTTAGGCCATTGCAAGTCGGTTCGCCAGATTGAGCAAGCAAATACACCACGTTATCCTGATGATGCGTTTTTTCTTCGTATAGAAAACATCTGTGAACGCGCAGAAATAAGGAACGAGAATATGGGGAGAGTTTAATATCATTTCGAATAGGTACGTACCTGTAGGTTTTCTCAGCACCTGACACGCTTCTTCCTTGCAACGTTCCAACAAGATATTTATTACGACCGTCGTTCCACACAGCAAGGCACTGCAATTCCTCCGCTGAAGAATAAATGATTGGTGAGCGTAACGATAGAAGGTGGCACGGCTTAAAACGGTAAAAGAACAAATGGAATAGAAATAGATGACGGGCGCGGGTGACTGTGGCGGCGGCAAATAATCGAGCATCGAAAAATACTCACTGTTACTCTCGCTTCTCTTCACGTCTGGACAAGCTTGATACTTGAGAAGCAATTTACTCTCGTCCGTGCATTTCTCCCCGAGGCTGATGGGCATTGCGCATTCGCCGTATCCCTTATCGTAGGTAAACGTAAACGATGGCCCGCTGAAAGGGCACGGTATAGGTTTGGAATTCACTCGAAACATGGAATACAAGGTATCGTCCGATTTGATCTTCGAACATATGTCTTCCAAATTGGTACGTTCCGACTGGCAATAGCCTAACGAGAACGAGAAAACCAATTACCCAATAGTCGGGAATGAACGAGCAAAGATGGGGCAACACGAACGGATGCTGGCAAACGGAAAACCAATGAAATGGTTTTGACACTTCTGGCGCTCACCTTCGCGAAACTGGATCAGATTCTCATGTCGATCGTTGACGATTATGCAGTAGTAGCAGTTCTCCCCGCTGAAATCAAGGGAACGATTAACGCAACCTGTCTTAAGCTATACGTTATACATACATACATCGGTCATCCACTTGTCCTTCTCTTCTGACGGATCACCCCTTATTATATTATATACATTAGGGTGGCTTTTATTTACTCTTGGCAAAAATTTTTTCAAGATATTCTTCGGGGCACCCTCCAGAATAGTTCAAAATAATTAAAAAAATCTGGGTAAAGTTTGAGCTCGATCGGATAAGGGGAAAGGGGGCCTAGGGACCCTTGAACATTTTAATTATTATTTAACACCTCACAAAGTCGATTTTACATAATATCCTTCAAGTTATTGATTAAATAAAAAAAATATGTCAAACAAAAGTTGTAGATCCGGACAAGGAGTATCTTTTATGTTTTATTACTTTTTCTCATGCGACAAATGGTTCTGGACAAAAGTCGGAAAAATTAAAAAACGTTTGTTTTCTCAAATTTTGAAAGTTTAAATACTTCTCGAACACTTTTTATTTATGAAGGTGTACAAAAAAAAAATGAAATTTTTAATTTTGGAGACTATTTTTCAAACATTTAAGGGGGGGGGCCTGAGATGTCAAAAATAAGAGCCACCCTAATATACATGTATACACCTGAAAATCATTCTTATTAATACTTACTGCACAATGTACGACTGTTTCGATTGCTCCACGCATGTCCTTTCACCCAGAACTGTATCGTTTATGGTAATCGATAACAGTTTTTCATGCTGATACCATTCTCCGGCCCAACTCGCTGGGAACTCGCAGGGACCTAGCAGACAATTACATTCACCCACTTTATTCCCCCTCCTTTCCTCGTACTTTATAATAATAATAATAATAGACGACAATCTAACGGTCCATAGGTAGTCTATTTATAGCCACTGCCTAATCATTATTGTTACTAGTGTAATCCATACCCGTGTAGTGAGAATGTAAACTAGAAGATATAGGAATTGAAAGAAAAAGAGCCAAGTGATGGGAAAATTGCAGATTCTCTATGTTTTGTGAAATGCAACAGCCTTTCCAACATGTTCTTAGACCAGACTCGGACGTACTTATATAGATTATAAATTATTCTGCAGTTATTGCTTGAAGTTGGACTATCCGTGGTTAATGGACAGATATTAATTTATAGTGATAGTGATAATGGTCCGTCTAACGATAAGTTAAGCCTAATGGCCAGCATTTTTTACAAGCAGAATAATTTTTGGCCCAGAAGAAGAAATACTGCCCCCTCTGCTGTTTTAAAATTTTAACCAATTTCATTCTTTGTTTCGATGCACACGCATTCTTTTGGTTGGATTAAAATCAGTTACTCACCATCCGCAGATGATGGATCACCTAACGATAAAATCAAAAACATCAGCATCGTCGTCGGGCCGCGAATCCCTTTCCGATGTAGAAACGAACCTCCCAGCATCCTGAAATGACACAACACAACAGAAACAATTACGAGTTACTGTTCGCAAAATTCCCTTCCAATAATTCACGATACGATACGATGCGATTCGATTCGATTCAAACGCGACATGATCGTCGCTCGATTATTACCATCTGTATCGGAATCGTTAGTGTTTTGATTAATCGATGCGAATTCAACTATAGAAATTTCGATCCGTGTAATTCTTGAAATTACTCGACGATCAGATAACGGCGAACAACAACGGCCAACACGAACGAACCAGTCGATTTATACCAGACCACAACGGACTACATATTACCGTCATCTGTTTTCATGAAATTACCGATAGGAAACGTACCGGTACGTGCGTGACATTCGCTCTTTGAAGTAGAAGCCGAATGAAAACGATCAGATGAAAGGAAAAGCGCCCGCGATCCGATTGCCGGTGGCGGTGCAAACGTAAGTGCTTTAAGATAATAGTGAAATGCCCCAACACAAACGGACGCCCCGACAGAGATGCATTATTCAATGAAGTACACGTGTTCCGATCCGTGTCGTTCAACGTGTTCTCCCTTTACCCGCGAGAACCTCGCATACCAACTGCCCTTTCGTTCCAGCGATGCGCGAAATATTTACGATTCTGCGCATCTCATTCCTCAACGCTTTATTGCAACCCTCAGTTTCACCATGTTGGCAAACATTCAAACAAACGCTTCGAAATCGTTTGCGTTTGTTCGCTGGCTGTTCCTCCCCTTTACTTATATTTCACTTACGGAACTAAGTAATCACAGGCTTTAACACGATTTCTCGATGGTATCATGAAAAACCCGAGAACCGGAAAACCCGATACACCGATACAGAATAGAATCGAAATTTCCGTGCTCGACGCATGAAACCGGACTTTCGTCTTGCTGTCAACGGGAACTAACCTTTGTACGTTCGTGATCGCAATCGTCGTAACAAAGAAAGGACGTGTAAAGCTTCACTGACTATCGCATAGTGTTTTAGGATCCAAGTTCGTGATTTCTGCGTAAAGCGAATCGCCGGGATCTACCGGGGCGATTCGCATACGATCGTGATTACACGAATTATTTAAGCAATTGCAAGGAATATCTTTCCGGTGAAACAGGCCGCATGCAGAGAATTTTTTTCACGGGACGAGTAAATTACTTTCACGTGTCGAATTTCCCTTAAGATGGCTCGTGTAATCCGGTCAAAGGAACGAGCTGGACATGACCAGTCTCTCCATTGAAAGAGCATTCGTCGCCCCGTATGACACAGAACAGCGGCACACCACTCTCTTTATCATCACTATCACCATCACAATCACCGCGCGAAACCACGGCTGGAAGAGAGCAACACCTACGAGCGGACCTGCTTCTCTTCGACGCACCGTGCACGATTCCTGCAACGTTCCGCGATCGTTTTCTTAATATTCGTCAAACGGTCAACAAGATACAACAGAATCCGGCACTTTGAACGCGTACACTTTTCATGTCTGTCACTGCGGAGCGTTCCTCCGCTCCCACCTAACGATCGGAATTTGATTATTACTATTGTGCTCGGTGTTTTCCACCCTCTTGCTCCCTTATCCGTTTACTCGCTCGTTCGCTTGATTGCTCGCCCATAGAAACAATGGCGGCTGTGGCTGCGATGGCGACACGGTGACTGTGACGGAGACAGAGGCCGACAGAGGCCAAGGCAGCGACGGAGACAGAGACAGTGACGGAGACAGCGATAGCGACAGCGGCAAGTGAAACACTCGCACAGTTCTAACCAAGTATTTGGATTGGAGTATACCGCGATGATAGAAGTAGACGCTGCACAACGCTAGAATACACGTGAATGCACGCCTTCATTCATCGACTGCAGATCTGGGCTTGCATCGCCGATTGGTACGTTGGCTATTGCAATTTTATCGAGTGCATTTTTCGTGTATGCGCACCCCTCCCTCTTCCCAGGACAACGCTCATCCTCCTTGTCCCATGCACCTTTCGCCCTCTTCGCTCTTATCCATTCTCTTTTCCTTTTTTCCTTTCTCACCTTCCGTCGCCTCTCCGAAGATGTTACTTTTCGCGCCTCCCCCCCTCGCCCATTTCCCGCATTTACTCTTATCGCGGTGGATTGTTCGGGCAAATAGAAAAGAAGGAACTTTCGGCTACGTGTAAGGAGGGTAAGACGAACAAACCGTGCTTCTATTTACGTTCCCGGAATCCTGAACACGCTGGTGTGAACTGCGAAGCTAAAAATACCTAAAATCCTACGGTTCGAACAACAGGAACTAGGGAGTAGGGACCTAGGGACTTTTCTTCCAACGGATGCGAGTGTTACCATTTTTCCAGCGCGAAACTCGCAACGATACGAAACCTCTATCAGACAGAAGGTGTAAGTTAGAAGCTGAGGAAAAGCGTGCAGTCTGTTTGCCAAGAAAATATGCGTACGACTGTTTCACCCCTTATCGGATCATTCGGAAGAGAAAAGGAATCGCCAGTCACACTTTTATAACAATAAAGTAGAGTCGAACGTTTCACCGTGCATTTCTCAGACGATTCGAATTGCATTTATGTTTATTCGTTTTACGTTTCCACGAGATGCCCACGGTTCTATCTCCATGCGCAGAAATGAAACGACATGAAAACTTGCGTTGGGAAATGGGAACCAACTGATTGATCCAACTATTTGAAAGATGGATGGGATTTAAAAGAATAGTATAAAAGTACGTAGGTAGGTGTATACATACTTATATATATGTATACTTATTGTTAGGTAGGTGATGGAAACTGGAAAGCTCTTGAGCGCAAGTCCGGGCCGTTGCGAAGTGAACGTTACTTTTCGATAGACACTGGTCGCTCCGCAAAATACGTCGATAGGTAGGTCAACAGACGCAACGGCTAGGACGCCGCGTGTACTTAGGTATGTACACACGGTCACACGGCAACATTTCCTTCGCGAGGTATGTTTTCAGTCAGCCTCGTGACAATCATTTCTCCCCGCTTTGTCTTTGGATCTTTACGCGACCGCGAGTTGGCGTTATCGTTCGGGATACATGGCAGTGCAATTATCAGGGTGGTAATCGATAACGATCATGGCTCTGCGTCGCGCCTCCGCTCTCTTCTGTTCGTAATAATTCTTTTTCCTTGAAACGTTTGCATAGGTATGTGGCCAAGTAGAATTTTGTACGCAAGACCACAACTAAATCGCACGCTATAATAGGTAATGCAAAATTAAGACAGGATACCACCTTTGACTACGATTTTGGAGGCGTTTTTCATGAATTTTTTTGCATACAAAGACTGCGTAGAAACAAAATCGGTTTTATTCATTTATTAATGTAACTTTAATCTGTAATTACACATTTTTTGAAACTGAAAATGTAAAAAATAATCTCTTGTAGGTGGCGCCAAAATACAAATGTTTTCAACTCTTACAATTTTCATCGGATTGACTTGAAACTTTGGACAATTCTTCCCCGTGGTATAATATAATGATGTACGTAGGGATTTTACGAAATATCAATTTTTAAGAAATTGGCGGTCAGTTTAATTTTTTAGGGTAAAAAAGTTTATAAAATTGGGCACCAAAAAAAATAACAACGCTACAGCAAAAGTCCTACGTACATCATTATATTATACCACGGGGAAGAATTGTCCAAAGTTTCAAGTCAATCCGATGAAAATTGTAAGAGTAATCTGACACGCCGATTTGAAAACATTTGTATTTTGGCGCCACCTACAAGAGATTATTTTTTACATTTTCAGTTTCAAAAAATGTGTAATTACAGATTAAAGTTACATTAATAAATGAATAAAACCGATTTTGCTTCTGCGCAGTCTTTGCATGCAAAAAAATTTATGAAAAACGTCTCCAAAATCGCACTCAAAGGTGGTATCCTGCCTTAAATAAAATTAAAACCGAATTAAAAAAATATATGTACAAATGCAGTGAATAGTGCTAATAAAGTTTTTTTCCTTGTTTAATCTAGGGTATGTGTCCCTATTACGGAACCTGTCCCAATTACGGAGCCTTTCTATTAAAATTATCAATGAAACAAAATCCATGCATAAATAAACGTAAACAAATTTTTTAATTAAATTCAAATATTCACGAACAAGATTCAAAGTAAAAAACGACAATTTTAATAGGTCATAATATTATAAGTATTTATAACAAAATGCGTAACACGCTTTCGGTGAATTAATAGCATTTCTTGTCCAAAACCTTAAGAAATGATGTACCGAACTATTTCAAATAAATCAATTATAAACACCGTGTTCATCGTATAAAATGCACATTATATCCTCAAAAGGTTTAATGTAATTAAAAAAAAATAAATTCAGCACCTACAAACTTATTTGTTTTTATTTCTAAGTTAAATTCCGTAATACCGCCAGATTTTCAATCTTGTCTGTAATACGGAGCCTCGAAGTCGGAAGCGCGGTCTTCGTCATAACCTCATTTTTGTTCCAAGCTGTCAAAAGTGAAGCGCGTATGTGGTTCTGAATAAATGTGCATAATAAACACGAATCAGCCTCCACAAAAAAAAAGTTTTTTATATAGTAATAATATAATATGTATTTCATAAAAGCTAGGTTAGGAGCGACATTCACAGGTACCAATAACCAAAATGTGGACAGGCTCCATAATGGGGGGCACCGTAATACGGACGGCACAGTTTTCGGGGCACCGTAATAGGGACAAAAACAGATATTTTTATTTAACTAAATACATTACAAAGATTTAATTTTTTTTATTTAAAAAAAGTCCTTCATAAAGATGAATGGTTCACCAACAGATATTGATTTTCAGAATATGAAATTCATGTAGCAGTATGGTTTAATTAATATATGATTACGCAAACTGGCTTAAACCCTCCGTAATTGGGACACATATCCTATAACTCTCAATTTTTTATGTCGCCGTCTCATCATTCGCATAGATTAAATACAGAAAAAACTTTATTATCACTTTTCATTGCATTTTTTTTTGAAGACGGTTTTAATTTTTTTCTAAATCTGTTTTTTATTTTTTTTTCAGTTGGTTTCAAAAATAAGGGCAGACCTACAAAATCAGCTGCTCGTAAAAAAAGAACCGCTTGCTAGAAACGGAAGATTCCAATAATAATGAAACAGATTTCTTGTTTTTGGCGTGACTTCACAACTCCCTGAGCGATTTTGATAATTCTTTCTCCGTGAGCCAAGAGTTGATCGAAGCTAAATTAAATGTAATAAGTTTCACGAAAATCGATCGAGTAGTTGCAGTAGATCGAGTACGTTGTAGAACCTCTTCCTTTTTCAAGTCAGTTAAAGCATCGAGTTTGTTGTAATCGATTCGGATTAGAATTCGAGCATACACAGTACAAGTTTTTCAACAGTTTTTTAGCGATGTTAATGGCCAAGTGCTACCTAGCCCCACAAACCATTGCTTTCGGATTTCAGTAAAATCCATCGATATGTCCTTCTTCTCTTGGAAAGGGAGCAGCCGCTCTGAAAGTGCCGAGCACACAGGACGTAATTTACAAGACGGCCTCTTTCAAATCGCTTCCCAAGCTTGCCATATTTTGGTACAAGTGAGTTCGTCATGCATCCCATGCATATTAATGAAATTTTACTGACAGTGAAATTAAATGTTCATTCTCGCTCTCGCGTGCTCTTATTACTACCTACTTACAATTAAGTAGTAGACATTTAAAAAAAAAACGGCAAAACTTTCGGGTGGAAAAGATTGTTTGCATAATCGTGACCTGATCGATTGCATGGCATCTGATTGAAAAGGTGAACAACACGCACAACGTTTCATACGGCGGCAGCAATACCGTGAAGAATGTCGCATACTCGAAATGTTCCACCGGTGGTGGAGATCCAACAAGTGTCGCGACCTGTTCCGCGACCAGAGGAACAGCCTCGACTGTCAAGTCTTATACAAAATACGCGAAAGAGCGGAGCAACGACCAAGACGTCGTAGTTTTATTACCCAATCGAAGGAACAGGATCCCTGTTGTCAAGCACAAATTATCCGTAAGTACCACAACCGTAAGTTCACGCAACTTCTTTCTCGTTGAAACTGATTTGATTTTTCTTACGGCAGACAGTTTCCGAAAATGCACGGTTAGAGGTGAATCGTTCAAACTGTAACGGTGGAGGCGACGGTGGTGGAAATAACCCTTGTAACGGTGCCCCTGACGACGATCTCGAATTGTGGGATCAATCAGGCTATATGTTGAGAAACGACACGGACGATTCATTGACAAACGGCAAGTCAGTATCCACCTGTTCCCGAGTAACGGCTGACAGGAGAGCGTGATTGTTTTCGTTAATTTTGTACGTTCGCGTGCGCAGATGGGGAGGTGCGCAAGGGTGGTGTAGGCCCAGCTGCATTCCAATCACGGTCATCTTAATCCTGATAGTACTGGTGGTTTTATTACCATTGCTGGACCATGCCGCGGACAAGTATGCGCTCAACAACTCCAGTTACGAGTTTAACCCGAGCTGCATGAACGGTTGCAACTTTTCCTTCGTAGAGACGCTACCGATTGGCATGAATTACACCGACGATAGTGTATCGCTGGAGAGTACGTACGATAGTTGGGCGAAATTAATATTATTAGCGCGGGAGAAAATAGAAATAGCTTCGTTTTATTGGACACTGAGGAGGGAGGACGTGTATCCGGACGACAGCGCGAAACAGGTACTCGTGTGTATTCAAGGACACTGCAAAGCTTTCCGGAATAGCGGATCTTTTCTCTTCGCATCCGAAGCAGATTAGTTTTTCGATGATTGTTTCAGGGCGAGGAGATTCTTCGTTTGCTTCTCGAAGCGGGTAGAGATCGGAATATAATTTTGAAAATAGCGCAGAACATGCCTTCGCAAAGTACTCCGAACATCGACACGGAGATCTTGGCAAAAAAAGCACACGCTCAGGTAAGTGCGAAAAACGTAGCGAGGCAAAATCCTTGAAAATCGTTAGTAGAAAAGTAATTATGACAAAACTGCTGATTTTCAAGCTTTAAGCGTTTAAGGAAAAGTTGTTGAAATTAAAATTTCACGCAGGTACGAAGTTTAAACTTCGCGGGATTGCTCGGAGGAGGTGTGCTTCACACGAAACTATGGGTGATTGACAGAACGCATATATACGTCGGTTCGGCCAATATGGATTGGCGATCGCTCTCGCAGGTAAAAGAGCTCGGACTGGTCGCTCTAAATTGCAGTTGCCTAGCGAACGATTACGCTAAGATCTTCGACGTAAGTCCACTGTTCCGTTATTCGGCTACGCGCACAAAGGCCAACGGCTACGTCGCTTTCACGACAAAGCAATATAAAGCAATCGTAACGTTAGGTATCATCTTTTCCGCAACGTTTCGCAGGCTTACTGGACAGTAGCCGCGGATGGTAAAATACCGCCTGTTTGGCCGGATGCTCTCAGCACGAACATCAACATAAAGAATCCAATGAATTTCACATTCATGGGCAATAAATATGAAACGTTTATCGCGGTAAGTTGGCTTTTACTTTAAATACGAACGGCATTTGTGAACTCCATTCGAAACACTATTAACAGTGTGAACGGCCTGAACACGAGAACCGACTACACTGCATTCCACTTTAGAGCGGGCTCGTTCCGCGCAGGGATATACTGTCGATTGGTGGGAAACCGGCGGGGAAAGTGGCTACGACCAATCGCAATAGTGCTACGTCCAATCGCGCGTGTCAGATCCGTGGGAGCTGCGCAGATCGGTCGTTAATCGGTAGGGGCGTGGGTCCGCTCTTGAGGGCCCCATACACGTTGATATATGTATCGATACATGTGTACAAATCTCAACGTGTACGAGCTCCTTTATATGGAATGGAGTGTACACCAATATATGTATAACATTCGAAACCGTCATCTACTTCAGAGTTCACCTCCACCTTTCTCGCCGAAGGGTAGAACGAACGACATTGACGCTATTCTATATTGCATCGAGAAAGCAGAGAGATTCATTCATATCTCTGTAATGGACTATTTCCCATTAACTATATACACCGCTAAAGTCAAGTACGTATCCACTTTTCTCGATTATCACTTTATATCTCGCTACTGACACGAAATTTAGGTATTGGCCAATAATCGACGACGCTTTAAGGAGCGCAGCTATCGAACGCAAGATAGAGGTACGGCTGTTGATATCCTCTTGGAAGCATTCGCGGAAATCGGAGGATTTCTTTCTGAAATCGCTGGTCGATTTGACCGACAGTTACGTAGGCGTGAAAATCCAAGTGGTCAGTACAGGCAGGCCGGGCACCTCGGTTACTCCCCCGACACATTTTCATTCAAATTTCCCCGTAATTTAATTTGTCCTTTCAGAGAAGATTCGTGGTACCTACCACACCCGAATACGATAAAATACCATACTCGAGGGTGAATCACAACAAGTATATGGTGACTGACGCTGCTGCCTACATAGGAACCAGCAACTGGTCCGGCGATTATTTCATAAACACCGCAGGTTTCTATTTTTTTCTTCTTCCTTTAACGAATAAATTTTCGAGCTTCAACGTAGTGTGTTGTTAGGTATAGGCACGGCGTTTGAGAGTATCGGTGATGAAACATCGGACAACTTGAGGCAACAGTTGCAGAATATTTTTCATCGCGATTGGTACTCGAAATATTCTTGCGCTCTAAACGAAACTGTAGAAATCGCTCAACCACCGGCAAACACCATTGGGAACGATTACTATATGCGATCGTCGCGCTACGTATTGGCGTGATAACCGTCCAGTTCGTTAACGGGTACACGGCCCAGGAGGAAAATAGAAATTATTCCTGGTCGATTAGCACACCTTGACGAACCTTATAAATGTCACGTGTCTCGCCATTTGTAATGTTTAACCGTTTTTTCCTTCTTCTGCGAAACGCTTGGCTGCGGTTGTACAGGCTCGGCAAACATCGACTTTGAGCGAGCGATTTGTTTGTTCTCTCGCATGCGTTATACACGCACATGTACAAACACGAGCGCGCATCTTCCTTCCATTCCAGCGTTTACCCTTCCTTCCTTTACGGCTCTTATGTATTTCGGACTATTTCGTCTCGTTACCGTCGTGCCGGCCCCAACTCTATCCCGCCAGTAATCACGTGACAAGTAAGAGTAGGCATCCTGACATAAGTTTTAAGCCTGCGAGAACACTATTATATAACGGGTATCCGTGTGCCTTGCCTCAAGTGCCCTTGCAAATATTTTCTCAGAGTTATTTAGTCAGCCCGAGCCGAAAGCTCGTATACCTAGCCACGTATGTACAATACATCCTTCCGAGTTCCGTTCCTAAGTGAAATGGGAGAAACCGATAAATTTTTACGATTAGAGTAACGCAACCGGTCGCGGTGATTTATAAACGGTGGAATTTCAAAGATATTAAATCAAGAACCATCGCTGCGAAGCGTTATCGACTCGTGCCTTTCCTACAGGGTAAACACTTTTACCATAACAAGTTTGGAAAAACTATTTCGATCAACGTTCAACATTTAATGTGAAACGCATTAAGAGCGCTACACGTCTCGCGAGTTTTTGCTAATAAGATCCGCACGAAATGAATCGTAAATGTACGAGGGTCTGACGTACATAAATATCTACATACATACTCAGATGCAAAAAGCTGCCTGCGGCGTTTGTCGAACGCTTCAGGAGATTTCTCGCGCGTATGCCGGACCGATTTTTACATTCCTCGTTCCACAAGAACTCGTGTAACTGGCTGACAAACATCGCCGGCATATTTACGCATCTAACGGAAAAACCAAGTCTTTTAGTGGATACTATGTGATCGCATTCCTTGATTTCAACGTGGCCCCCAACTTTCGACCGCGTTGCTCTGCCGACGATTTCTTAATATTTTTACCCTAATTTCCAAGTAGGTACACGCGTATCGCAGAAAACTTCTTCCTCGCCTTACTGTTGGTGCAAAATCGCAGGTTTGGAATAACCATTTCATACGCACACAAAAACCCGAAAGAAATTGTGTTGTGAACACGCAAAACGGTTATAGCCAGCAGTTATCACTTATTGTTAATAAATATATTATTCTATATTTTACCAAGAGCTCTAACAGATGGTTAATGTTAGTAGTTTACTCTTTGGAGAAACTTCGAAAGAAACTCGCTGCACTTTACCCCTTCATTTGCCTCAAACTTTCGTCTCTTCCGCCCTTCAAATAAAATGTTTTGTGTGATGAACACTTTTAACAAAGAAGTAGAACAGAAAAGATAGAATGGGAATGATATGAAATGGAAGAAGGGGTGGGGGGAGGGGACCGCAAATTCTACGCTTGCCGTAGGCACTTTTTACACTAAATACGCCACTGTACGCACAAACCTTAATGATTTCCACACACATACATATGCACACATATACATGAGTCGATTCATTGCGTTAATCGTGTTAATCGTGTCAATTTGTTTACCTATTGCGAAACGAGTATCTGTAGGCAAAGCCGTACTTGATGCGCTTCACGGCGTCTCTTCTCATCTCGCCACGACGCCACGAAACGTCACGAAACCCCACACCACACCACACCACACCTCGGCTAGCCTTACCTGACGCCGCGCTCTGCCCCGTCTGGACACGCATCGACACGTCTCTCCTTCCCAGTCCATCGTTGTTTTCATCTGTCTTTCTTTCCCCTTTCGTCGTCGTCGTCGTCGTCGTTGTTGTCGTTGTTGTTGTTGTTGTTACACAACGATCCTTCTATACGTCTTGCATTTTATATTTCGTTTCTATTTCCGTTGTACATACCTTTGTATACAAACAGCGAAAGAATAAAACATGGATGAACTTATATACGTACATATAATGAATAAATAAATTATATTCGATGAACTTATATACGTACATATAATGAATACATAAATCATATGCCTGATTATTGCTTCCTGTAAATTGTAATACAAAGTTGGTGCAAGTCCATTCTTCTCGCAAGTATGTGGATAATTCTTGTAAGAAGCAACGTGTTCATACTTGTGGAGAAAAAAGTATTTTTCCAGTTTTCAGTGAAATTGCGCTACTGGGCTGAATCATTTACACTCAATATAGTTTACAATCAATTATATAAATTGTATATGTCGGTACTTATAGGATACAGCGACGGAGATGATTCGAGACCGTTACAAAACGAGTATGTATATTTATATGTAAAAGATGAAGAAAGAAGAATGTATGTATAGCGTAAAGGCGGCAACGTTTCGACATTCGAAAATCGTCAATCTGTACGATCGATACGGCAAAGTTTTCTTTCTTCAATTTCTTTGACTTATTCTGTCGCGCCGCGTCGGTTAGATATTCATTATGTAATTGTATTCAAAGAATTGCCATATACAAATGTCGCACAGAAATAAATTAATAATGAAAGAATTTCATAGAAAGTATATAATACACTCCTGGAAAAAAATTAAAGGAACACTATAATTTCCCGAAAATTATGGTCATTTTCGAATGGCTGTATCTCCGCGACAAATGGTCGCAAAAAATATTTGAAAAAAGCATTTTAACGCTTGAAGGTTTGTGTAGTGCTGATGACAGGAGTTTGAATAAAAATGCTTTTCTTAAATTTTTTAAATCTTTTCTTTTTACTAAAATGACGTTGAACTAACAAGAAGGACGTGCAACAATCGTTCAAAAGCCGCGAGATCAAAAGAAAGGGTTTTACAGAGAAACATAACGTGAAACAGGTGATCCTCCAATTTTTCAGACCATATCGCATGTTTGACCATCAAGGACATACGGAAAACAAATCTGATTGGTCCGACCTTTTGCACAGTGTATACGGGTAGTCTTATCTCGCAAAAAACGTGGACACTTGAATGATTCCCTGATTTTCCTTGAAGTGGCATCATGATTTCCAAAAAATGGTAAATATGTAATTTTGGGGATCATTTTAAAATGGATTTTATACGATGAAAAAAAAACCTCACTAAAATGACAACTAAAGGTTTTGAAAGGATAATTTCTTAGCTTTCCAAAACAAATTGAGCGATGGTTTCAAAAACTAGATTCTTCAAGCGTTAAAATGCTTTCTTTTAATATTTTTTGCGACCATTTTTCGCGAAGATACAGCCATTTGAAAATGACCAAAATTTTCGGGAAATTATAGTGTTCCTTTAATTTTTTGCAGGAGTGTATTTGGACCACGTTTCAGATTGCACTTTACATGTACATGTAGTAGGGGAGACCGGGGCTAAAAGTTCCGGGGGTAAGTTGTTCCGAACTGTTCTATCTTCAAAATGAAAATAGCTTTGTACTTTAAATTATTTTTCCGTGTAACTTGATTCCGAACTCGGAACTTTTAGCCCCGGTCTCCCCTACAAAGCTATTTTCATTTTGAAGATAGAACCGTCGGAACAACTTACCCCGCGGAACTTTTAGCCCCGGTCTCCCCTACCTAACAAGGGAACATCCCGAACTCGAAAATTCCAAAAATTTTGAAACGTTGTGAATATGTAATAAGTTTCAGAATTTTCAAATTTCCGGGTTCGGGATCTTCCCATGTAAGTAGGTATGCACTTGTTCCTTAGGTATAAGTAAAGTACATACTTGGGACTTGGATAGGATTACAAAAATTCATAAATATTTTATCTTCATTTCTCAATTGCGGTAACAGTCTATGATTCACAGAAATTGTTGTCTTGGGACATCGCACTTAATATGAGGCACGGAGAACGACGTTAAAAAAATTTTTTTTCCTATTATATATGATTACCAGAGCCTATTGGAATACGTTATTGCTACTAACTCAACTTCGAAAAAAATGTGGGTTAGGCCGTTATTGCTCTCACTGTCTCAGATAAGAAACAGTTAAAAGTGTCCGGGTTTCAAGTGGAATCGTCCGGGGTTTTAATGCTCTCTGTCCTAGATTAATGATTTTACGGATGGCGGCCCTAGACTTGGATGAAGAATGTTTACATTGATTTCTCCGGTGGCGAAAGAAACCTTTCGAAGAATTTCAATCACATTGATATTTCTCGCTTACGTTTGAACGCGTTTGGTCATATAGTCGTTCGGTTAACGTTGGCAAGATACCAGTAATACACATAGCCACACGTGCATACGCATACATACACGCTACATGTATAAACGGAAATTCCAGATGCGCGATTTTTGCTACACCCGCAGAAATTGATCGCTGCTGAATTTCAATTTCAGCCGAGTCGAAGATATCTACTTACGGGTTTAGGTAATTGGTTTCATTTATTTCCAGCCAGACCGTTTTGAATGGTCTCGGACGACCGTGTTTCCTCGAAACTCGCGTCGCGTCCAACACTTACACAAGGGCCTGCAGCTCTCGGCAGCAATCGTCTTATAACGAAATGCGTCGAACCTTTACAGAGATCTTCTCCAGCCTTAAATGTTTCTATTTGCACCACCGATAGATCGTTGATTCCAAACACCGATCGAGGATCCTACTCGAGGGATTTTCATTTTTCACTGGATCAAAGGTTCCAGGGAAACAAAGGCTATACACATATCTGTACGTGTGCATAATTGGAGTAAGGACGTGTTGGAAATGCAGGGAAATCGGGGATGTTATGCAGGAAAGAAGAGAGCATCAAGGTACCGGCATAGGAAGGAGTTGACTGGGGGTCGAGCGTGATCCGGCGGTTAAAGAAGGGGAAAGAGTGTCAAAGGGTAAAGGGAAGACGGGGGTAGGGGAAGACTGAGAGTAGAAGGAGGAGAAAGGAAAAGCGAGATCGACGACGGGACGAGTGACAATTCTGAGGTGTATCGCTTGCAAAAGACTCGAGGTGGCATAAGAGGAGGATCGGTAGATTCGCGCGAAGAGAAAGTCAACTGCCTAGCAAGGTATTTAGCGTTCTTTCGTTCGTTTCCTGGTCATTCCGTTGGTTTATTTCGTTGTTTCGTTATTTCGTGCGCTATTGTCCGATTGGCAATCTTTTTACACATCTACGAGCGTAGTGCGGGCGCTCATGTCACGGAACACAGGGTAAGGTCAGTGCAATTCTATGGACATAAATGTACCTACGATAACACTTTACACGTGACCGTTCGAGTTAACCCAATCGTCCACACGCAAACACAAACATCTAATAAAACAATCTGTGCAAACGGTTTAATTTCTTCGCTACATTAATTTTATTTCTTGCAAAACTTTCGTACATTCTGAATATCATCAGCAATAAGAAACATTCACAGACACCACTGGACCTACCATAATCTCTAGCCAAGTGAACAGAAAAAAGCTCGCGTAAATGCGAGTTTATTATTCCCAGGTCTCTTAAAATGGAATTTGAAGGAACTCTAATATTAAATTCCGCATAACTACGTGACGTGTATGTATTATATATATGTTTACCTGTGTATGCACCAACGGACACGTAATATTTTCGTAATATTACACGTAATGTTTTCGAGTTTTCGAGTTTTAATGCGCCGAATGGAACATGTTAACGAACAACGCGTACCGTTATCCGTGAACCATGCCGACGCAGCATCCGTACTAAGGTACCGTTATTTCGTCTGGAGTTTGCCGCAGTTTCGTTACGTCGCGTCCTTACATATCTCTGTCTCTGTGTATGGACACCTGTGCGAGAGTAACACACGCAAGCGAAGGAACCTGATGATCGTTAGTAGTTTATTATTATACTAGGTAGTACGTGTTAAATAACAGGTTAAAGTTCGCGTGGTCCGAGTCCCAAGATTTATACAACATCGCGTCGAGACGGTTTTAACGAGTAAATACTTGCGCCTTACAACTTCACGCCTCCAGTTTACTCTTACAAGCAAAATGCTTGCTAGGCAATGGAATACAAGGCGGCTGAAACGGTTGTGGCCGTCGAGATTCGATGGTTATCCTTTTTTTTTTTGTCTACGCCACAGGCTCCGGTCAGGAACTCTTCTCTTTCAAACCCACCATTTGCGATTTATCGTTTTAATTTTCATCGAACCGAGATCACTGACGCATGCACGATATACGCGCTTCTACGAAAATTTAATGTAGAAATAATTGATTTTCAAATGCATATGGAATATTAAAGTTTATGCATTGGGGTTATTGTTTGCATTACTCATCAGGTGCTGATAAAGCACCAACTACTCGCGGTTGGTGATAAGCATTAAATTATTATGACTCTCATAAAGTTGAAATGGCGGTAATAACGAAAAGAATGGAAACGCGTGTTAATTGGAGAGGGGGCGGGGGGGGGGAAGGAAATCTGCATATTGAAATAAGTACTGTTTCTTCGTGTAGTTCATTATGTACAATACATCTCATGTATATTCAATTCAATGGATGTTCTCAACTTTCAACATTCGAGCGTCCGGTCCGATCGGTCCGATCGCTCCTCTCGATCCTCTCGACCAATTTCTTCGGAATTTCTCCGCAACTGTTCGGTGAACAGGCGAACCGCGAAAGGCAAAGGCTCTAAGACTATCGTATCGGTGTTTCGATTCGGAGCACGAGAGAAACACCGACCAAGTTCACGATCGACTTTCACTCCATGATGGTACGCGGTTTCTCTTCGAGTCTAGCTATCACAGAAACACGAACGGCGCCTCGCTTTGCGTCGCGCGCGCTGCGCAACGAAGCAGCGATACTTAACAGTTTTATTTTTTTTTTTCCAATCGACATGTAGCCCTGTATTCTCTCCCTTAGTTGCCCGCTATCGTTATTGCCTCCGAAGCAACGCGCAACGCACGGTCAGCGAGGAACGGCGAGCGCGATGGTTGAAGTATTGTTGGAGCCTTGCGGCCAAGACGTGGCAGTCCCGGAGACCGGTTGCAACCTCAACGAGAACATGACGGAATGTTCACCCCAAGACAATCGTTGCCACGCGAACTCGGAGCAGCTGAATCTTTCTCCGATTCAAACGTTTTACAACGGGCAGAGCATCTTCGTGACCGGCGGTACCGGTTTTATGGGAAAGCTGCTAATAGAGAAGCTCCTACGCGAGTGCCCGGGGATCTCGTTCATCTATCTACTGGTGCGCCCGAAGAAAGGCAAGGATGTGCATCAACGCATCGAGGAACTGTTTGACGATCCGGTAAGGATTTCATCGTACACACCTATTTCTCCATCCGACACGATTTCCTGCTTCCGACGTCGCGCGTACACGCGCAACAAATCAATGCGCTTAGTAGAAACTCGGGGAAGACCCTAAACGACAGGTTGTCCGAAAATTCATAGAATAAAAATACATGGAAGAGTCTTATCTCTTGATTTTGGGATCCGTAGCTTTGTTCTCGAGATATTAACACTATTATTATTATTATTGTAAACGGGAAAACCCTTTAGTAAGCAAAAGGTACAAAGCATCAAGCAAAATAGAAATGTAAACAATACAAAATCATTTAACAGTTGAACAGTTGAATATTAGCGGTCCAACTTCCCGGCCGCGCTCAGCTGTTTCAGCTGTAAACGGTGCGCGGCCCGGAATTTGGACCGTTAATACTCAACTGTGAATATCTCGAGAACGAAGTCGCGGAACTTGGACACCCTGATTCCAATATGAAGTACAGTATGTACAGGTACCGTACAGAATCCTTTCTTTCTCCTTTCTCCCTTCGTTTATTCTGCCCTTTTCAAACTATACGACATCTTTGCTCGAGAATTCATTTCGGGGCATACTTGATCCTTCGAAGTGCGAACTGTTTAAAGGTTTAAGCGTCCGATTACTGACTGCTGCTTTGTCTGCCTAGCTATTCAGCAAACTGAAGGAGAAGCAGCCAAAATTTAGGCACCAAATCGTCGCGATAGCTGGGGATTGTAGCCTGCCAGTTCTGGGCATGTCTCCGACGGACAGAGCTATGGTAGCGCAACAAGTCTCGGTCGTGTTTCACGTCGCGGCGACGGTTAGGTTCGATGAAAAGATGAAGCTCGCGGTACCTATCAATGTTCGGTGTCCCAAGGACATAATCGATCTCTGTAAAGAAATGCGATGTTTAAAGGCAAGTGAAAGACACAGGTGGGCGGGTAAACGCGCGTACGATTTTCTATGTACCTGTAAGGTAAGATCTATATAATGGGAAAAGGACTTTTCAGTCGTTCGTGCACGTGTCGACGGCGTATGCCAATTGTCCGTATAATTTTGTCGAAGAGAGGGTGTACGATCCTCCAATGGACGCGGAGAAGTTGGTCACGCTCATAGAATGCTTGGACGAGAAATTGGTCGACGAAATTACTCCGCGGTAAGCGATGGAAAGTGGAAACGCTACGGCCAGGTCGGAGATGCTTCTCTCGTGAAGCTGATCGAATCTTCTTTCGGTGTTGCAGATTGCTGGGCGCGTGGCCAAATACGTACACGTTCACTAAAGCAGTGGCGGAAAGTGCCATCCAGAATGGGGCTGGTGATCTACCCGTCGGGATATTTCGCCCTGGGATCGGTTAGTAATTAGTGTACGGGTAGTAGCTACCTATTTCGGTATTAACCCTCTAGGGACGGGGATGTTTTAAACTTAACGTAGAATTTTTTTGAGCGTTAAAATAGTCTATTTTATACTTCGGATTTGGAAACTACTCGTTAATTTTTTTTTAATTTGTTTATAACAAAAAAAAAGTTTAATTTCGGGTTCTGATGGTACAACAGTTTCCAATCAAATCTCGATCTTATTGATGGAACGTAAATAAAAATGTGTTAATCTGAATGGGACTCTGGAGTCCCACTCGTCCCTAGAGGGTTAACAGCAGTTGGGATCACAGCTACTATTTACAGTATTCACATTTAAATATCGAGCCACTAGACTTGACGAGAATAACATTTTTTCAGTAATATCCACGTACAAAGAGCCGCTGAAGGGTTGGATCGACAATTTGTACGGGCCTACTGGCGTCGCGGCTGGCGCGGGTTCCGGGATCCTCAGATCGATTCACTGCGACGGCTCGATAATCGCAAATGTTGTGCCCGGAGATTTAACGATAAACGCCCTGATTGCCTGCGCCTGGGACGTAGCCAGCCGCCCAAGGTATACGAGTATTATAACGCAATCTGCCGTTCTTGTTCTACATTCCCTGTTCTATGTATAATACATTCGTACATATCACGTACCTATGTATCTATATACATACGGGCTTTTCCAATAACAGCTGCCGAATGCATCTTTCTCAGTAAAACACTTAAATTTATAAAATTTTCAAACTTTTAACTTTAACAGATACTTACGATTAAAATATTACAAGTGTGTCGGCGAAACGGTCACCGCGGTTGTTTTTGTTTTTGCACGATGCCACCCTTTTATCTAAATTCAATGACTCGTCAAATGTCGTTCTCGATCTTGTCGGTGGGTACACTTAATCCTCCAATTACTTACAAAGCCCCCAAAAAATAATCCAGCGGCATTTCGTGAAAGAAATTCTGCCCCTGAACTTTGATCATAATAAAGTCATTGTTTCGCCGGGTTCATTGTATCATGTCGCACCATCCTCTGTTGGGACCACGTATCCAAATTCGTATCAATCAATTCTGGCCACAAAAAGTTGTTTATCATCGTGCGGCAGCGTTCGACGTTCGCCGTAATTGTCTGAGAATGATGAATGAGAAATCTAGACAAAAGGCAGCGCGCAAAAACCATTTGGCCGATATTGTATAATCGATCTAGTAGATTTCAGTAGGTTTAAGCAAAGACCTTGAAAACTTTTCGATACAAAACACTGTACATTCTTGTTTTCTTGGCATTTGCGGGCGCTTATAGGTCCACAGCCATCCAAGAAGGGAAATCTAACGACGTGCCGGTTTATAATTACGTCTCACAAGACAACCCCATCACTTACGACCAGCTCAAGGTTATGTCTGAGAAATATGGCCTGGAATTTCCCACTGGCAAGGCGATATGGTATTACAGCTTCCGAAACAACAAACACAAGATTGTCCATTTCTTTTACGTCTATTTTCTACATTTACTGCCGGCTCTCCTGCTGGACACCGCCACGCTGTGCTTAGGGAAGCAACCAAGGTATGTGTCAGATTTTATCTCCCCCACTCCCGCCTCCATCAGCAACTCTGTCTTGTCATCCTGATTGCACATACAATTTTCCCGTTTCTTCTTCCTCCTGTTTCTTATCGACCGATTTCTCGCCTAACACTTTATCTCGCATTTCTTTTACCAAAGGATGTTAAAGATTTACAAAAAGATACACAAATTCATGGACGTGCTGAATTATTTCACTACAAAGGAGTGGACGTTTACGAATGACACGTTTAAAGGAGTAATGAACAAGTTGAGCCCAGAGGATCGGGAGAATTTTGCTTGCGACGTCACTCAAATCGACTGGGATCATTACTTTAGAACGTATATGCGGGGAATTCGAATCTATCTAATAAAGGACCCGTTAGACACTCTTCCGCAGGCACGCGTCAAATGGCAGAGGTACGTGGAAGAAGGTGTATTAGCTTCGTTTTTCTTCTCTCCATATAGCCAGTCACTTCTCTTTCTTCACTTTTAACTTTTCTCTTGCAGATTATATTGGATCCATCAAGCCCTCAAGTTGATTCTTGCTTATGGTCTCTTGAGAATATGTTGGTTGTCCATATATCGCATTTCTCGGCTTTATGCGTGACAATCTGCGTAGCCAATATATCACGCATGTGTATTATATGTGTTGGTTGTGAGTGTGCGCGCGTGTATGTGTGTTTGTAGCGTTGAATATATTGTTCCATCGGGATTTATTTTTTAATCAAGCCGATGTCGCTCACCGGATTCACCAGTGCCCGTGTCTTTTTCTTAAAAGCGGGGCCAGCTTTCTGTCTTTTTTGGGTAGCTCGGAAGAATTAATAGGAAAGGAGGAAAAAAGACGGAAGAAGAGACAAAAGATCGACAGTTGGAATGCGTCGCGTTCCCTTACCTTTGCATCTGTTCGAACGGACAATACATACAAATCTATTTACATTTTTACAATTTGATTGCAATGCAAGGGAATAAGGAAACAATTAAGAGATTTGTAAGAAAATGAAATACATTATGATTCCTTCCATCTCTCTCTTTCTCTTTCTCTCTCTGCTCTCTTTCTCTCTCTCTCTGTTCTCTTTCTCTCTCTCTCTCTCTCTGCTCTCTGTACTCTCTCCTCCCCCCTTCCTATTCGTTTCGCGAATGTTCTCATAGGACGATTTTTTACTCGCGCAAGCAGCGCCCAATGTCAGTCTTGTTTTATATATGTATATGTACGTTTATTGCACGTCATGCTTCCATTTTTAATAAAGAAAGCATCTTTCAAGAAACTTGATCGACTGAGTTTACTGCAACTGTCACTCAGGAACGCAATGGACGTGTCAAATTCTCTTGGCTATGCAAGTCTGTCTGTACGCACGTGCCTGTATACATACGATATGTATTTTCGTCCGGAATTCGCGAACCCGACCTTTCCGCTCTTCTCATTATATTTTTGGTTCCAACTGTTTCCTTGATTTACGGAGAAGATTACCGTATGGAAGTTTTTCAGTGCGCTACGTGGATAACAGCCATCCCCCACCCTCTACACATAAAACATTTCCTTGTCAAATCATTCCTCCTGCATCTACATACTTCTCCTTGCTTTCTCAAGTGCTGTAGGAGTCAGGTTACATTGGCGTAACTAGTTAGAGGGCTGGGTGGGCCTGGCCCTCCCCCCCCCAAAATGCGGATTGGCCCCTCCCTAGGAAATATCGAAATAAAGAAAAAACATTCAGCTGTCCTATAACAGATCCTAAATATTTTTGTAGCAGAACACCGCAAATTAAACCTTGTATAAATTTTAACTATAGGTATACATTATATGCTCTTGTTTTTAATAAATCACAATTTATTTTTTCTACTGCATTTCTTTCTGCTTTTAAAAATTTTGTTTACATTTCCCGAGAGTAAATAATAAATAATTTTTTACTCCGTTTACTCTTTGTTTTAGTGTTAAATAAATATGTAGGTAAATTATTCTAAAAATTTCTACCTATAAAAAGAAGAGAGCGCGAGAGAGGGGGGGGAGATTGGGCCTGACCTCCCCCCCCCAGACAAAAATCCTAGCTACGCCAATGGTCAGGTTCGAAGGTCATACCGAAAATTTGCAAGGAAAACCGTCGTGTACTTGTATATGTATAGGTAGTATGTACTTACAATTAGTAATCTCAACCGTTCGCCGATCGTCGAGCCAGTTGCAGTACGCATTACCTACACCCGAAATAACTTGTGCAAAATATTTTACGCTGGTCGAAGCGTATTGGTGACAGGTACATTCTATACTAACAATAAGCAGCGTGACTCTTATTTTCGACTTTTGAATTGTCTTCGTGACACCGCCCAAAGTAGTTCCAAATAATAAAAAAAAATCTGTGCAAAGTTTGAGGCTGATCGGACAACGGGAAAAAGTGTCCCTTGGCCCTTGAACATTTAAATAATTATTCAACGGCTCGCAAAGTCGATTTTATGTAATGTCGTCCAAGTTATTTTTTACATAAAAAAATATATTAAACAAAAGTTGTAGAACCAGAAAGGAGCATCTTTTATGTTGTGTTAGTTTTTCTCGTGCGACAAACGGTTTTCGAGAAAAGTCAATCTACTAAATAGATTACAATGTTTTTGGCCACCTGATTTTTCAATCACAATTTTATCGGATGTCCCGTTTGAACACATTCCTTTATACTCAATAAGTATCCTCCCAGACTTGTTCCACCTCTCTTTTCGAGAGGAAACAAAACAGCAAACCCATATCAATTTAACGACTGACCATAATTTTGTTGTAAAACGATCGTTAAACACAAACGATAAGGTCGATTTCAGCCTACCGTCCATCGAGGTTTCTCGTTCATCTTTTGTTCGAAAAACGGACGGGATGAAACGAACCGATAAGACGGATGATAACTTCCATTTGTCCATATAATCGAGCAATTTCATTCGCGTCCGAATAGAATAATTCTTTTTAAGAAATGTGCCTCGCGATTGCCATGTATGTACTGACAGGTACTTTCGGAATCCTTTCAAAGGTATTCATGGCAATAGGTATATTCCTTCTAACCTTTCTCGGAAGAACAATTTTCTTTGTGTGCGCGCTCGTATACACGGTGATACCTTTGCCAAGACAAACTAATCCGATTCCATTAAACGTCCAACAATTGGAACGGAGCCCCGATCTTCCACTGCCTGTCGAACAAGAGTAGCCTTATTCGAATCAACATTGTTATGTTCCCCGCATAGTCTCAACTAAATGTATGTATGAAAATATATGTACTTGCGCGTAAATAAGTGTAATACGAGCATGCACTGAGTTCATTCGCTTTATGCTCGGTGAAACCTAACATTGCATCCACACAACTAACGCGACTTACTACTTCCATTGACGCTTTCCGAAGGAAAAATATCTGCTGCATCGCGTGGAGTAGTCGTGAAAAATATATATACGTGAAAGAAAAAGGTAAAAGGCAACCGCTCGCCTGTATTTATTCAGGTTTTATTAATAAAAAAGAGAAGGCACGGTAAGAACTGATACATATTGCGAGCAATTACGAAACTTGATTACGAGACTCGCCTCCCAAGGCACGATACCTTGGGCCTTACCATTTAAATGATTTGTTTCGTGCTTATAACTACGTTGATTCCACGACAGTGGTCGTCTAGTATAGACATTGGTAAAGTCGTCGTGCTTGGACGGAATTTAAAATTAATGGACGGATAGGTAGACACAATCAGCTTTTGTATGCGCGCACAAGCGCTTAGGCAGTGTCATAGTTGCGTTAGCGGTGTATACATCCAGCACCCCGCTAAATCGTTTCCAAGCTTATCTCAGCTCTGCTTCGATTACGTTAAACATTTGGAAACTTAACGGTCCTTTCGATTCGTTTAGATTCTTTAATTGGCTGGCATCGTCGACACCGCGCTATGAGGTGTTGTTGGTCGGGAACCAGCGATAGAGTGTGTGGTAGATGCATTGAGCGATTGCATGGTACCGATCTAAAAGTGAAATCTATCCATCAGTAAGAGAATACAGCAGTGACAAAACACAGTGAAAGAAAGAGCAGGGAAGAGTTTTTAATTTTCCAGATATTTCGTGGAAAACTTACTCTCAGATGTGCCAAATCTTCTAGTCTCGTAAGATCGGACAATTCCACATACAGAGAATAAACGATTAACCATCCATAAACGGAGAAGCAAACGAACATCATCCATAAGAGACACATCACAATGTTGTAGGCAAATATCATGTCGTTTACCGTGCTAAAGAACACAAAAGCGAACAATCTGAAAACAGCGAACCCAGCAAAACTATAAAGCCAAGGTACCATCTTCCTTTCATATTCCTTTCGCAAAGCAGTTATTAACATCATAGACGTCGCAAAGACCACTACTCCACCAATCATAGAGAACAAAGCGAAGACGACAAGAGCGTTACGAACTGAAAAGAAATATTGGGATAAAGTTTGACGTAAAGAACTTACATTTGGCGTAAGAACTTTTATAGCTTTATGTAACGTTCTTACCATGCCGATTACCCACATAGACAAATTCATACGATATCACATAGTAGCCATAATGCGTCGAACCTGGTGCCGCTTGAGATAAACAATAAAGATCGAATATAGAAGTACAAACGGTGAACACTGCTAAACTCTACAACAAAGTGCATCAATCACAATAAAGCCTTTTAAATCCCGCATGTAATCCTTACTTTATATACCTACCAACGAAAACACCGCGGTAAACATGGCGCCTCGTTGAATATTTAATACATAGGCATGAGTCAAAATTGGCTTCTGATACCAAGGCATTTTGACACTTTTTACCGATCGCGAAGATCTTAGGTTTGCGCTGCTACGTGTGGTAACGTGTGAATATATAGAAGGCGTGCCCATGCTGGGAGATTTCTTTCCGTAATTCATTCTGCTTCGTAGCCGACACACCTAACCACTTAAATAACGTCGTATGTATTGAAGAAACTTGCGTCTTTTCCAATTCTCTTCAAATTCGATACTTGTCCTTTCCGATATATTAGGTATAGGCAATTGTACTTTCTATACTCTCACAACATTTCTCATCCTTCTTTCCTTCTTTTAATTAGGTACAGAGTTACATACCCAAGTACACAAGTATATATATACCCGTTCGATTAAAAGGATGCTTGGAAGAATGCGTGCTCGTGATTCATGATCTCACGATTCAGGTTAGGCCCATACAATGTTTTCAGTTTTCATCAACGATACTACGGGATACTACGCCACTACACAATGTCGTTTGCGCCAAACACACGGCCCGTACTTAAACTGTACAGTGTACACCCAACTGACCCAACGCAAACACGTACCTACAGTTACTTTGCGAGTAATTGCGACACTCACAACTGCACGAGAAAATTTGATATTTTCGATTGGAAATTCGAAATGTAAACATAAAGTTGCGTTTACACAGAGCCTTTGGGTGGATGTCGATGTGGATCACGATCACGAGCCGACGCCCGTCAAATTCAGAATTGTTTAGAGCCGATGCGACCCGAGACCCGTCGACGGCAGCCGAACACATCCGAATGTGGCAAGTGGGGCACATATATTTGTGTGTATTTAAGCAAGTATATAAGTACCTACTATACATATATTTATACGCTTAATAGCAATAAACTACGGCAGGGCCCGATCTAGCTTTTCCGCCGCTCTGGGCTAAAGTGATTTTTGCCGCCCTTTGCATTGAATCATAAATAAGTATTTTAAAATATATTTTTTGACACTGAGCAAAATTTTTCGTAGGTATTTGTCTACCGATTTTGTCGACCCCAAAATTTGACGCTGTGGGCAATAGCCCTACTTGCGCCCCCCTAGATCTGGGCCTGGTTACGGAATATGAGCGAGCAGTTTCACTTGCACGAAAATGTATAATAGGATCCAGAGAAATGGGACAGACAACATGAAAAATATTCAAGTCTTATTATTATTTATTTATAGAAGATGTGAGATTTTCCAAATGGAAGTTAAGCGGATACGGCGCACCTGAAACCAAGATTTCCAGCCGACGAGTCAGGTGTATTCTGACTTCTAGCAGCGCATCGGTATCTGAAACAATAGCTCTCGTGACAAAGGTAGGAACCGCCTTTCTTTACCTTGTCCGTACCATGGGATGGGCCAGCCTGGAAATATGTTTCACGCCATGAAGAAATATTGGCCCAGAACAACAAGTGTAATAAGCGGAATAATAGATGAGATCCGTTAAATATGTATAAAATATATATATATACGCACGGGATTTCTGTGCCCTCCACGTTTCGCGATTTCGACTACCCACCAGTCAAATGTCCATTCCCAAACATTCCCTACCATGTTATGTAACCCATATTTGTTCCTTGGAAATTTTGTTACCGGAGAGGTACCCTTATAGCCATCTTCTATAGTATTATTGTTCGGAAAATCGCCCTGCCACGTGTTTGCCCTGAAATAATCTCGAGGTGGTACGATGTAGTGATGCGCGATATTTATCGATAACTGCACACATATATCGATATTTGCCTTTCAGAATATCCATATTTTTTTATCAATATTTCAAATACCAATAATTACACGCATCGATACTTTTGGTCCACATATCCATAATTTTTTTGCACCCTCCATGGGCGAATTTCAGTTATGCCTACATCCCCCGCCGCGGTCACGATATGTAATGGATATCTAGGGGGCTGTGGGCGATTTGAGCGTAAGTGGAATTCGCCAGATGTATCTTAACATATAAATTCTAGTTTGCTTTATATTTTGTAGAAAATTAAATTACTTCTTTTCATTTTAACACTTTGAATCTTAATTTAAATAAACTAATTTCGTAGTACTATACAAAAACTTTAATTTAACAAAATTTCTGGATGAGTACTGCACAGAGTAGCTAAAGGATACTATCAGCCTATAAAACGAAACGTCAGTGGGTGGCTTGAGTGTTTGAATGCGATGATTATGTAAAAAAATTATTGATATTACCAATATTGATACTTTTTGAGTAATATATTTCATGTATCGATATTGAACGAAAAATATATCGATATTATATATAATTGAGATCAATATTGCGCATCACTAAGTATGATGGTATGAGTTTTTGGTTATTTGCTTTTCGTTTACCTGTATTGACCATTCGGAATCAACTTATTTCCCCATGGATATAATCTATCGGAAAGACCCCCGCGACAGGCCACTTCCCATTCTGCTTCTGTGGGCAATCTTTTTCCTAACCATTCGCAATAAGCAGCAGCGTCGTGCCACGATACATGAACCACAGGATGATCCATCCTGTCTGGATCGTTTGATTTTACATTCTGCTATCTCCGATGGACAATCTCAAATGATTGGAAAAGAAGAATAGAGTATACCTACGCGTTATCTGGGAACCAGGCCCTTCTGGATGCAGCCAACTCGCATTTCTCACCTGTAACCACCAAGGAGCCTGAGCTACAGCCACCGGTATACTCGCTCTCACTTTCTCTTCCAACAGGCCCCCAAAGACGAACGAATCTCCGAAAGTTTCAGCTTCTGTTTTGTAGCCAGTTACGTCAACGAATGCTGCAAACTCTTTGTTACTCACTTCCATCTTGTCCATATAAAAACTATCTAGGTATACTTGTCGCTTCGGCCCTTCGCCGTCAGCAATGAAAACCTCATCATTTGTTCCGATTCCGAATGTGCCTGCCTCTATCTTGGCCATATTTTTCACACGATCGACACTACCGATATTCATTTTCGTGTACATGCGAGCGGGAGCATCATTTGCTAAACAGTAGTCCGATGGTCTTTCTTTATTCTTCGTCGTTTGCCTACTCGAACCCTTACCACAATGAAAAGATTCTTTGCTCGAGCGATCATTTTCGAAGCTTCCCGCTGCATGACTCCGCCAACAAAACACAAGAGTCATGCTCGCGTAAATGCATAGTGTCCATCGTATCGAAATGTTCATCTTGCGATTGACAAATATTTGCGCGCAAAATCCAGCAGTTGATTGATATTGATTGACCGTAACCGTAATAATCACAAATGGGATCAAGATTGTTAACGCTGCCGTCTAATTTTGGTTATGGTCCGAATCGATCGAAGCGTCCCTTGTAAACAGATGGACCCTAATGAAACTACTGCGGTCGATAAAAAGAACTTGCACATAGGTGACATCTCCAGATACTTTGTGTAGACGAACTTTTCACGCATAGTTGCTACATATTCTGTTCTCTCTAGTTCTCTCTGTCTCATCTATAAAGTGATACTTAGATCTATTCTATATCTCGTCGATAGACGTTTCACGCAATGTAATTTTGTGTCACACGCTCGTGGGGCTCGCGAGCCCCCTTACCATTTTCGAGTCACACCCAACGTTATCGACTCAATCTAAAATAAGATTACAATGAATCCTACGAGTGGTAGGAATTAAAATTAAAATTTATAGTGTTATGGCTTATACTTTATTGTAACTTAAAGAATCAATGTTATCGGCGCGTAGGTTCGGTCAATTGACTAAAAGTTATTTGCAAATTTTATGATATAATTTTCGACGTTTCGGTCAATATTGAGACCATTATCAAGGAAATAATTCTATCAAGAGAAAACTGCGTTTACTTTTAAAAATTCCGTAACGTATTCGACGTCCGGGACACAGGTCGGTTGGAGAGTGACAGTCGAATACGTTACGGAATTTTTAAAAGTAAACGCAGTTTTCTCTTGATAGAATTATTTCCTTGATAATGGTCTCAATATTGACCGAAACGTCGGAAATTATATCATAAAATTTGCAAATAACTTTTAGATTCTTTAAATTAAAAATTTTTTCGGTCAAAAACTTGTAACATTTTTTTACTTTATTGTAACGCTGTAAAGGCCTCGAGAAACTTGAAACAAACTGTATTATACTTCAGAAATATCTTTTACATATTCCTATCCAAATTCGGCTCGGTCCTCACCGATTACCAAGTCTCACGACGACGAGGTTGCTACGTTTCGAGGCTCGTAGAGAGATGGATGGAATCAAAGTCCGAGTCGAAAGAGACTTACGCAGGCAGTGTACCAAAATATACACAAATATATATACTATAATAAATTAACCTAAGGCTTTCTTAGATGTCTTCTTTCACTACCACTTTTCACTATTTTCTTTAAAATATATTATTTTATTAAGCTTGAAAAAACGCATCATGTAAAATAAATCATGTAACCCCACCAAAGAAATGCATCAAATAAAATATATCATGTAAAACCATCGAAGAAATCAGTTAAAAAGGAAGAGAATTCGGTTTTAGCCTTGGCAGAATAATAACATTTTGAATGGCTTTTAACGAACTCTAGTAGGTCAAACTTTTAATTACTTAAATAATTTGTCAAAAACTTTGAAAATAAGCTTTGGGCCGAGACACGTTCCACGGTCTCCTGAACTTTTATTTGTTAATAACGCAAATTATAAAGTTACCATCTAGAGGTACCTACGTATTTAGGAATTCGCGATTTGTAATTCGTTATTAACAAATAAAAGCTCAGGAGACCGAGGCTTATTTTCTGAGATTCTAACAAATTATTTAAGTAATTAGAAATTAGAAATCCCCGTAATTAGTGCACCTCTGGATGGCAATATTATAGTTTGTCATGAATTTTCATTAATAACAAATGAGAGAGAGGCAGGTGATTCTCCAGGATTAAAATTCAAAGTTTCTGATCGATTAATTAAACAATTACAAATAGAGAATTCCAAAATACGTAGGTACATCTGGATGGTAACTCGATAGTTTACCTTGAATTTTCATTAATAACAAATATATGGTCGGATCGAGACTTATTTTTAAAGCTTCTGACCAATTATTTAATTAAAATTTTTAAATTACAAATACGTTAAGTACTTCTGGATGGCAATCAAGCTGCCATGAATTTTCACTAATAACAAACTCATAAAAATCTTCAAATAAGTAAAAAAAATTACGCCAAGTACGTGAATAAGTCGAGGGTGGAAAAGAATATTATCAAATAAGTCACAAAAGAATAGAACATAATAATAATTTGAATATAAAAAAAAGATGTGAAATCAAAATGACACAACTACATATAGGTACATAGACATATTAATAATGTGAAGATAAAATGACAGAAATTCAAGGTACTCGTGTCTACTATCGGAAAGAAAGAATGAAAAAGTATCACACTCACCCACCGTTGCAAACAGTCTCACTGCTATCCATGCGGACAAGCATCCCCCTTCGCTACTCCTACTCGATCTACTGGCCAATGCCCCGCAGCTGCAGGGTCAGTACCGATCAGTCGCCGGTCAGCGAATACGGTCCTCCATCCTGTGGACCTAGGCCCTCTCTAAGGCCCATGTTTTGGGCCCTCTCCAGGGCCCACGCGCTAGGCCCTCTCTAGGGCCTAGAATCTGAAAATTGAAGCTAATCGAAAATTTGACTCTACTTCCGCGTTAAAAAAGCAATTAGAGCACCGGTGCTCGGGACGAACTTTGTATACGAAAAAAATTGGCTGTAGTTTTGCGACGAAAATTTAACTGGAGCTTCGGTGCTCTGAACGAGTCTTAGATACGCAAAAATTTCACTCCAAATAAGAGCCGCGGTGCTCTGCAAAATATGTAGATGGACGCGGAAAAATCGAGGACTCTACAATCGCGTTACGCGCGGTCACAAAGGATCTTACTAAACTGCAAGATTGCTACGAAGCCGGGTTGCACTTGGAACCTTTTTATATTTTTCGCGGTGACTCTACTCGACTCGAATTATTATTATTATAATATAGTATATTATTAATCGGAATTGTAAAAATCGCGAGCAAATGTTGTATCGATTTAATTTTCTGATTTTAAGACAGACACATGCATGTCACTCTATCTACGAGTACCTTGTACGGTCAGCTCATTGGATTCTGCTCTTTCCAACACATATGCGCGGTGGTTAGTGGCCCGTTTCATATCATTGGCATTCGTTTTAGTAAAATTTCTGCGATATTTCGTGAATATAGTTTTAGAAAAGAGCCACGTCATGAGGCTATTGCATAAGTGTTCCCGCATGTCGCGCATTTGTGTTGGAACGCCCAGAATTGAAAGAGCTGGCTATGCTACGTTTTCTACAGCAACCATTTCGTTCTATTGCGTACACCCACATTCAAAAAATTATAAAGTGGCGTACCGTTCGCTGTCATCAAGAGTACCGTATCTCTGCAAACTTGTTACCCCTGACCAGCAATCCTGAAACATTCCGGTATCGACGCGATAACTCTAAAATCAAAATGGTCATGAATTGGTCCTCTGTGTAAAGCCATAATAAGTTGTACCTAGCAACACCAGCCTATGAAGGGCGAGCACACCATGCGCGAAATCGAAATCAGTGATCAAAGGCGAATTGTATTTCTAGAAGAGTGCGTTTGGCACGATTATAGTTAAAAAGAACGAGACGGAATAGAAGCTTATCACTCCAAGTACGCAAGTGCATTTTAGAATAGATGTCCAGACCGAACCAAACTCACCGAAGGTAAGTTTGGCTCGATCTGGGCCCTTAACCTAGATCGTAGGCTTTAGCCTTGATTCCGTTTCGCAAGTCGCAATGCTTGGGAAACGTTACCAAGTTCCAGACACACCAGCGCGGAGGTACCTACGAAAGTGACCCATTTCTACGAAATATTTCTGGTCCATGTTCATCCAATGCTTTGCGCATTTTTGAAAATTTGGAAAAAGTCTCACAACTAACGTTCTTAAACTAAGACTTATTAGAAAGACCTTCAAGTTATACAGTTGAAAATCCTTAAGCAATTAATGCTTTCCAGTTCCGTTTTATTAAGAGAATCTAATGACTCAAAGGTACTGTGAATAGAAAAAATTTGAAACAACTCGCGTGAAAGAGTACAACTTCAGAAATGTAACTCGTATTCGACACATCAAGCATCCTGTATGATTGTGAAATTAAGGAAAAGTAGTTTAAAATGTTTGAAACGCGACGTTAAAACTTTTATCGCGAATTTAAAATTTATTTATTAGCACAAGCATTAACGTTACTATTCGCGAGCACTAACTAAGTATTACCGCAAAATAAGCACTGACTCTATAATCACATTGTGTGAGTATAAAATTGTGCAAGTATGTAAGTTTAGAAAATATGTCAAATAAAATTCAATTGTATTAATAAGCAAAATACAGAACAGAGAAAGTATTTTGTTGTAATTGAATATATGTAACTAATATATGTATTGAACATATGAATATATGTAAAATTATAATTAGCAACATTTTCTTTAAAATGTTGATGAAAAATCATTTTTCGAAAAGCGAAGCCATTTGTATACTTTAATTGGCGCACCGAACGATAGTCGATAGTTGCATTTTCTTTGCACCCGCTTACAAACGTAGCAAGGCAAGAGAACCATGGACTCATATTTTTGCAAAATAATTGGGGAAGATCGTCGTGTCAGAAAGTTTTGCTATACTCTATATTCTATTCACGGTGCTTTCACAATTTTATAACATTTAAGCAATGCCAACAGGAAAACGTACAGAAGATAGAATATACATGCAACAAGTGGTGCGTACGTATTCCGAGGACCCTTTAACGTTTAAATAATAACTAATTAATTAAACCACTTATCGAAATGTGAATACACCGACGCTATTTTTAGGCGAACAATAGATGCATTCCTTAAACTGAATAGATGAATCGAAGAAAATCAGAGTTCACTTTTTGACACTTTGAGGTTACGTAGTACCTCTATGGCTCGTCCTACGTCGTTTTTGACTGAAATTTCGCAAGAAAACTCAACCAAAGTGACACGAAACGAAGCGATCCTACCTTGCTATAAGACCACGACACCGTATTCCAAAATATTAATCTCAAAAGACCAAAATATCCAAGATTCGTGAGCCGAATGATTTCGACTTGTTCGTCTATAGCTTCCTACGGGAGAGCACCTGTCGCTTTTCGAGTAGGAAATACACGCGAAAACACAGGGGAATCGCAGGGGAACGATGCAAAGAACAGTACGTAGCAAAATAATGAAAAATAAACGCGCGGAGAGCGAAATTCGCGTTACAAGCCGAAGCCACGAAAAAATCAGGCAAGAACCGCGATGCGGCTCCACACCAGCGCACTCGAGTCGAACGAGAAGGGAAACTCAGTGATTCGTTTCTATGTTGCGATCCTCTAGCGGCGCTTAACGCAAACTCTTATAGCGCGAAGTTCGAACAGAAAAGAGTTAAGAATGAACTTTACTAAGGTAAATGTCCCAATACCCGGACGCTTAAGCCGCTTAAGGAATAGCACTAAAGTTTGTTTCCTAATTTAATTTGTAAAACCATCATGAAATAGGAAAATATTGTTGAACTGTTGAAGATAAGACAATATTATACTATCAGAAAATGAAAAAAAGTTTATATATTATAATAGAAGTATTTATTAATGAAAATACGAAACCATGAAGATGTCCCAGTAAGCGGATAACCTAAAAATGCATGTCCCGATGTGGTACATTCACGAAATTCTTGTACCCATAAATAAATTTAGACTTGTTTAAAAAAATATTAATTTTCTTGCAAGTTTAACCATCTTAAACTAAATTTAAATCTATTTACTATTATAATAATGTATTATTATAATATATAAATAAGAAATGCAGTCAATATTTTCTTAGTAAAAGTGGGGTTTCTTAACAGAAGCTATAGAAATTTCTCGAAATCTGCTATGCGTACGAAGTGTCTTACAAAATAATTATTTCTATCTAACGATTGTTAATTTTCTATAATAATGATTTTAATTAATATTGCTAAATACTTATGCATTATGCTACTATTTTTTGTTTTTAATTACATTAAAAATTAAGCTTAAAAATAAATAAAATTCGCATTGCTGTTCAGGTACTGCGACATGGCCGGGTACTGGTACATTTACCTTACATCAGAGATTTGCTTCCGCCTTCTTACTTCCAACTATCATTCTCAGTTATTATTATTTGTATGAGAAAGTCCTTCAAATCCTTGAGAAATTAATGCTTTCCATTCCCGTTTTATAAAAATAATCTAATGACTCGAATGTAATTACTGTTAAGAGAGAAGATTTGAAAGAACTTACACGAAAGAGTTCAACTTCAGGAATGTAACTCGTATTCGACACATTAAGCATCCCGTATGATTGTGAAATTAAATCGTGCCTTGATCCCCGAAATGTATTTTCGGAGAGAAATCCGCATCAGTCGTTGGCAAACCGAGTCAAAGCGTAGCGTAGCGAAAGCTTATGTCAAACTTACACTTTAAACAAGTCACACGTATACAAGGATTCAACACACCTTTCAGCATTTCAACATATTTCAGAGTAATTGCTGAGTTGGACGCTGTTGATGAGCAGAGGCCGGTACATTCAGTCCTGAAATTATGGGTCGGTAACACAGTTTGGGTGGCGACACGCACATTCACAAGGTGATAGGTCTATCCTATATTTCAGGCGGTATTCTCAGTCGTTGCTTATTTTTAATCAAATGCTTAAGCATTCGGCATCCTCTACTAACCTAATAGCTAGTAAAGGATGCCGAATGCTTAAGCAGCTCGTCTAAAGTAGCGAGAGAAACCAAGAGCAAGTATTGCCATCTTCTGACACACTCTGGTGTTCTTGTCTTGGGCGGTCTCATGCGGTCTTGTGAACGTTTGATGTGGGCGCATGTGATTCGCGTCGAACCACGTCGAACATAACCTACCGTTGCTTGCCACGTATCATTTCTGTAACACTTTGTGTACGTACTGTTTGAGCACCGTTCGCAACCATTCGCATAGAATGTGTCAAACAAATTTGTCGTGTCCTCGTCATCGTTGTGATACCAGCCCATCAGCCAAACGATAACGGAGCAACAGAATCCGTGACCAGTTAGTCAATCATCACGCGTGTATAATTAATTATTACAATGGAGTCCTCGAAACGTTCCAAACTGTTGTTCTGTGCTCTCGGTATTTTCGTATGTTACTTTCACTTTGCCATGCTGCAAGAAAAAATCACGCGAGGACAATATGGGGACGAAAAGAACAGTGAAAAGTTCACCTATATGTTCACCTTAGTTTTTTGCCAATGTTTAATCAATTACCTGTTCGCTAAGACTATTTTATTGACGGTCATGAAACAGGGTGAGGACACTACACCGAGAACATATTACGCGATATCTGCCCTGACATATTTACTAGGCATGGTATGCAGTAACATGGCCTTACAGTTTGTCACTTATCCAACACAAGTAATTGGAAAAGCTGGTAAACCAATCCCTGTGATGATACTCGGAGTACTACTTGGAAACAAGGTATCACCTTTACCCCATGTTTTGTCTCTCTCTCTCTCTCTCTCTCTCTCTGTCTCTCTTTCTCTCTCTCTCTCTTCTTGTATTCTCACTCTTTTCTTTTTCTATGAATGCAATTTACTACGGGCAGGTAATTTTTCATTTTGTTTTCCTCTCCACTCTTTCATCCATCTGGTTCAACTATGGAGAAAAGATACCCTCAGTTCTCCGCAAAACCCTTAATCCATTCCTTTATCAAGCTCCACAGATTCTGAAAAGTTTAAAGCAAGTTCCATTTGGCAAGAATATTATCTACGTAAAAATCGAACTGTTTCGATCGATGCATTTCCTTCATTTGCCACAACTTCTGGAAAAGCATTTGTCGTAACGATTTGGTGCATTACCTTACAGGTTTATCCCCTTAGGAAGTACTTGTTTGTCTTCTTAGTCGTCATTGGCGTAGCTTTGTTCATGTACAAAGATGTTGGTTCATCGAAGAAGCAAGCCGAGGGACAAACAGCATTTGGAGAGCTATTATTGTTACTGTCGTTAACAATGGACGGTTTACTTAGCGCTGTACAGGAACGAATGAAAGCAGAACATAATTCCAAGTCTGGACATATGATGCTGAACATGAACGCATGGGCTGTAATATTCAGTGGTATCGTTATCCTAGCTTCCGGAGAATTCTTTGAATTTGTCCAGTTTTTACACAGATATCCTTTTATCATATGGCATATAGCAATGTTTTCCATAGCAGGCGCGTTCGGACAGTATTTCATATTTCTCACGGTCGTAGAATTCGGCCCGCTACCGTGTGCTATTATAACTACCACTAGGAAATTCTTTACCGTTCTCGGTTCGATACTGATTTTTGGTAATATTTTAACTCATAGGCAGTGGTTAGGCACGTTGACGGTATTTTCGGGATTGTTTCTAGATGCTATGTATGGTAAGGATAAGTCCTCGAAGAAGAACGTGGTGAAGTAACGAACGAAAGCAAGCGTGTTAACACGTGGGATCATGACAGCGTCGCACAAATGACATAATCTTGTACCTTAACGCGTGTTTCTGTATTTCTAGAAATCTCACGAGAAAAAAACAGTACAATCGAATTATATTATACGTGGGACTTTGGTATCCCAGTTTCGTGCGATTTGGATGGTATATATGTATACATACATTGAATTTTGTTGCCGCGATTTGGAATTCAAGGAAATCCAGTTGGATTCAATTTCGCAGCGTTGCGCGTTTGTACGTTCGCCTATTGTGCACAGAACAGGTGTGTGCTCTGTGTATGCACGCGCCGTGCCGCGCTTTGTCCCGTCCCGTCCCGCGTCGCGTTGTGTGCGTGTCTGTATGTACGTTTGCGGTAAATTGGTGGGCGACGCGTACACAGTAGCTTACATGGGCCGTGTATGCGTGCCTTCTTCCAAGCATAAGTTTCCTGTGATTTTGCCCGATTCACCTCCTTTATCTTTCCTTCCCCATCTCCCAATTTCCCCCCTTTTTCACCATTTTCCCTTTTTGAACTTTACCGTGTCACCAACAGTGCCATGTACAAATGCGAGTTGTCCCCGAGCGGCATGCACGGTATTGTTAATTTTGGGCATACGTACTATAAACGAATCGATGATTGTAGAATAATAAATTATACAATTCTTCCATACATAATCAAGTGCATTTTATCTTTTTACGAAGATGATTGTTTTATGCCTTCCTTTGTACGCTTACCGTCGAAATCTTGCGACGAACGTGTGTAGATTTGATGCGCAAACGACGACAAACCGTACAGCCGAGAGATGAAGAAAATAGACAAGCGGGCAAATTACAACAGTATACGCACAACACTTAGTCAAATAGAAGTTCCACGATAGATAGTCTCGCGTTTAACGATTTTTAAAATTGGTTTTCGTTATTGTCGTCAATTATCAACGACGACCACGACGACTACGACGACGACTACGACGGTGACGACGACGACGATGACGACAACGACGACGACGTCGTCGATGATGGTCAAGCAGATAATAACGACGCGTGGATGGACGTTAGGAAGGGATTGTAATCAGTTGAATGTACCATAATCGCGCAAAGTGCTTCTGAACAACTAGTTTAACGTATTTCAGTAAAGAACTCGGATCGAAGGTCGATATTTCAAGACTCCTAATTCGGAGGATACTTGAAAATGAATACAGATACGCGGTTCCCCGTATATTGCGCGTGTCTCGTTGTGTTAGTATCAGTGTTCTTCCCGGGTATTTACGCGGATCTCGGGAATGGTGAGTGCTGAATCTGGACAATTCGAACGACATACATATATGCATATTTAAGAATAGGGTAAACTGTACAATGATTGGCACCCTAAGCCGAAATCCCAATTGGAATGTCTATATTTTTTTCTGAAGCTTTTGTATGGTCTTAATTTTCAGTTATTATAAATGTTTATGGATTTCTTATTACAATAAAATATCTCGAGTACCTGTTAAGTCTTTTATTTTAAAAATATTCAATGAAAAACAAAAATAGGCATAAACGTACAACCATTGGCACCCTAAAATTTAAGGTTGTATAGGAAAACACATGCAGTTAAAAACAAAGTTTAAAGTGTTTAAACAGACTATTCAATCCATTATTTAGTTATAAAGCAACAAAATATAGTTAGCTACCCCTTATCAAAATTTTTAGAAAACACCTAAAACTTAACCCTTTGTCCCACATTGTGGTGTTGCCAGATGTAAAATGTGTAGTCCAACTACTGGACTTTGCAGTGTTGTTGTGAAAGAAAAATAAGAAATTGTAAAAAACTACATTCTAAGCTTGTGCTTCTTAATATTCGACTTTTTAATCAGGAGTGCCAGCATTAGTACAGTTTACCCTACTATGTTTCTTATTTTTTTTCCCCCCTTTCCCCTTCTACATAATTTTTGGAATTTCTTAACCATTCCGAGGAGAGAATTATCAACGCAAATGACTATAGAATCGGACGATGGTCTACAATAGGCGATCGTTTTGAGTTTAGGGCTTTCACCGCGCCTCCTTTAACTCGTTTGTTTCTTTCGCGAGCTGTCTGTTTCTCTGTGAGAGGAAAAGGAAATACATATTTTATTGTAGACTCGTCTCTGAACGAATACTCGTCGAATGGCACTGCTGTTCGTGGCAACGAAATCCTTTGGGGGAGGCCGTTAAGAAACGATGGTGGGCAACAGCTAATCGGAAGCAGCGAACAAAAACGATACTTTACACTTGACGAAGCTGAAGATGGGAATACGACAAGCGACTGCTCTCCGCCCTCGATCAACGATTTCCCCACAGATCTGTTCACGTACCAACAACGCCGATATGGAGCAGTGGTGTTGCACGCGTTTCTCGGTTTCTACTGTTTCGTATTGACAGCAATGGTGTGTCACAGTTACCTGTTACCGTCACTCGATCGCATATGCGTTGGGATGAACATAAGCACTGATGTCGCCGGGGCAACATTCCTCGCGATGGCTAGCTCTTTTCCCGAGATGTTCGTGAACGTGATCGGAACGTTCCTTACCGAATCGGATCTCGGTGTCGGTACCGTTGTCGGTAGCGCCGTATTTGACACGTTTGCAACTCCGGCTTGCGGAGCGTTGACGGCTCTTCACGTAAGTACATACAAAGATACATACGTACATACACACACATGCGCGTACATACCTACTTGGTTTCTCACCAAAATTATCGATAATTGAAATGAAAGCTGAATATACTATATGCTAGCTGGACGAAATTACTTTTTCACGGTATTGGGTTTATATGGGCTCCAGATTGTTAGAAAACAAACCTGATTCGTATCACAGTTTATTATGTCACTAAAAATATTAATAGAATAAGAATATAACTAATTCAATAAAGGAAAAGAAACGAAAATGACAGTATTATAGTTTAACTATAACTATAAGCGTGCCTTATAACTATTAATTTCTTGTTAATTACAATACACGCTAATCTTATTCACTACTTGATTCGTCCGAAGAACATTCAATAGAATGTGATGATATCTCATCTTCATCAAGCGGAATGGTCCTGGCAACTTCTCTTTGCAGTGCAGTTTCAGTGGAATTATTTGTTAACAACCCAATTATTTGCGGGGTTGGTGAGCTGAGGTATAGAGTGTCGCACTCGAAAACAATTCACAAAACATAGTTTTGCAAATCGATCATTTGATTAAATAAAGTAAAAAGTCTTTGCTTTCCGTACATTCGACTCTTGTTGATGAAATTTTATTTTTGAATTTTCATTAGAGGTTCACCAAAGAAAGTTGAAAAAATGATCTTTCCTATTTTTTTGCTATTCCGACCAATTGCAACTTTTTTTAAAACGACGAAACACGCCACTTAGCAAACTAATCCTTCTAGCTTCTCAAAAGAACTTAAGTTGTTTGGACCAATTTTGAACAAGTTATACGATTTTAAAAGTGTCCACATACTTTTGGCCTCCACTGTAGAGTAAATGACACTTGTAGCAGTAGTAGAAGTACCTGGAGGAGTGTAGGATACCTAAATAGCCCTCTTTCGATTTCTTAACGATCCAAGCAGCCTACACGCATCGGTGTGCATCATGTTTCTTCCCTTTTGTAATGCTCTCACCCTTTCCGACAGGCGATACCGCTGGAATGGCGAATATTGTCACGCGATTGTACCATGTACGTGATCTCTGTTGGAGTACTGGTGATAATAATGTGGGATGGGTTGATCGTTTGGTACGAGGCAACGGTTCTCCTGGCGTTGTTCGTTATTTACGTGGTCCTGCTGTTTTGTGGTAAAAAATTTAAGCTCTGGTGCGGTAAAATCCCGATCTTTTCATCTTCCCGCACCGCGGTAAAATGCTCCGGCGGACCCAGCACAGGTTCAACAGCGAAACGTAAGTAGTACGTACCTATGCCTACACGTTATAGATTCGGTTGTCGGGAAGCATGATGGAAGGGACAGACAAAAATATGTAGGTAAAGAACAACGCAACCTCCTATGATTCGTTAGTTCCCGACATTGGTGAGAATTCGTCTCTCGAGGGGTCGTACAAGCCGCATTACATCTGCACCAATACAGCTGCACCATCTAAAGAGATTTGGACCGTCACCGACGAAGCGAAAGGGCAGCAAAACGGCAGAAATGATCCGGAGGATTCAAGGAACTCGGAGAAATCTGAGGAACCCGAGCAACCAGGTATGTAGTACGGCTGGGACTATTTGTCGAATATTCGAATACTTCAGTTGCTTAATTATTTGACGAATATAATTCGAATATTCAAGTATTCGAATATAATTCGAATATCTAAGTATTCGAATACCATTCGAATATCCAAGTATTCGAATAGTATTCGAATAATAACATTCGAATACTCAAATATTCGAAGTTTATTCGTAGCATTCGAATACTTGTAAAATATTCGAAGTTTATTCGTAGCATTCGAATACTTGTAAAATATTCGAAGTTTATTCGTAGCACTCGAATACTTGTAAAATATTCGAAGTTTATTCGTAGCATTCGAATACTTGTAAAATATTCGAAGTTTATTCGTAGCATTCGAATACTTGTAAAATATTCGAAGTTTATTCGTAGCACTCGAATACTTGTAAAATATTCGAAGTTTATTCGTAGCATTCGAATACTTGTAAAATATTCGAAGTTTATTCGTAGCATTCGAATACTTGTAAAATATTCGAATATTAAATTATTCGAATAGTCCCAGCTCTAGTATGTAGGTGCTCGTGCGTGAACACACGCATACTTTAACCGCCTTATTTCTTGTTCGCAGAAAATCCCTTCACGTGGCCAGTGAAACGATCCAAGGTCGGGAAATTTTGGTTTATGTTGACTTGGCCATTAAAGTTTCTGCTGTTCATAACGATACCGGATATTAGACACGAACGACTGAGGAAATGGTATCCGTTGACGTTTATCATGTGCGTGATTTGGATCGCGATATCCTCCTATTTGGTCTCTTGGATGATGACGGTTGTCGGCGACACCATAGGAATACCGGACTCCATAATGGGTATTACGTTTTTAGCTGCCGGTGGAAATGTGCCAGAACTCGCGTCCATTGTTATTTTAGCGAGGCAAGGTAAGCGTTCACCCGCAATTATTTAGCACTGATATGGAGATCGTTGAACGAGCCCTATGTACATGTATAATATTTAGGTGACGGGAACATGGCGATGAGCAACACATTAGGAGCGAATATTCTTGACATTTTGCTCTGCCTGGGTTTACCGTGGATAATAAAATGCCTGATGACGGGAAAGGACGTGCAGATCGTTTCGGGAGCTCTGTCTTTCAGTGTGCTTTCAATAGTTGCCTGTATAGTCGTCCTTTACGCGGTGATAGCGTACTTTGGGTTCAAGTTGAACAAAAAGGTTGGGCTGATCTGTCTCCTTTTATACATGATATTTATAGTATTTGCCACTCTCATCGAACTAAACATGTTTTTCTATGTGAATCCCCCCGTGTGTCATTATTAACCAACATTCATCGTATCAATCGTATTTTCCTCTCATCTTCTACACGCGCGTACGCTATCCTGTAATTCTTTTTCGTATCCCACCCTCCGCTATCACAGTGCAACTGGTCTTGACAACAAGCAAGAGCAATTTCTTCGCAACGATGGTATCATACGACACGTGTACGTAATAGCATTGCCTACTCGGATTGATTGTGCAATCAATTGGTGGTGCGAAATAGGTATGTATGTACGTACATATTAAATCTCGCCAGTCTTGTGGAAGAGCGACAATGAGCGCCACACGCTGGAAATATCGTATGGGACGGGGATGGGGATGGGGACTAGGGTAATTCCGGGAGAAACGGTCGGGCCGGAGAGTTGGTCGAAACAGTTGATTTCTAGAGAATTAATTCGTTAACACATTTTTACATATACACAGATGTAGAATCTGCATATAGCAACTCGACCAACCCTCCAGCCGAGCCGCCTCTCCCGGAAATTACCCTATGCCCGTAAAAGTAAACGAAAGATTAGAACTGAAGCGGTCACACATCTGTCGACCTCAATCATCATTTACCGCCCGAGTATTTCGCCTTTAAATATATCATCTTAATAAAGAATCATTTATTTTTACGCCCGATCAATTAGTTCGACTGGGAGGAATGGCTTTAGCACGACAATCACGAAAAGAAATTAGATTCCACTGAGATTGCGAGTTGCGAGTTTGGAAGGCGTGGGAACGTATATAATTGTCCAAGTAGTGGTATGAAGCTTTGAATCTGAAGAAATTGTAAGCGAAACCAATGGACCAATACGTACGGTAGTATTATACGTATTCGCCGCACAACCAATGCGAGGGTGTTTGTAATTTTTATACATACAGAACCTTACCACGTCACGAGATATCACGAGCGAGAAAGCCTTTCGCTAGTAAGAAAATACAAAAGGTCGTACGAAAGCGGGGCAAGTGCGATGTTTGACGTTGGTGGGACGTGTTGCAAACTCAACTGTGTGGTTCTACTCGCAATCACGGTGGAGCGATGTAGTCCCACCAACGTCAACGCGCGAAACTCTTGTGTATGTACTAAATATGTAAATATGTAGATACGCATAGGTAGACGATTGGAAAAGCACCGAAATGATCGTAGCCAGGGAGCATAATTTTGATTACCCGCTACCTGTGTATCCAGTGCTGGCATAGTTTTTCACTTACTCGCGCACGGTCCATACGATGCTCGTATCAACGGCGATTAAATCGGCCCGTCGAGCTTTATCAAGGACGGATTGTAACAGAACTCGGGCCGATTTAATCAGTTCCATCGACCTTTATTGCGATTAACACCATTCTTTGTGTTTTTAACCCGATGCTTACGCGATAACAATTAATCGCGTAAACGAATGGCGATAACCAGCTGGCGCGTATACGTCTAATCAGATAAGATACCTAATGATGAACTATGCAACGATAAAGTCGAGAATCATTTACCGAAATCTCTTTCGCCTGGAATTCAAGCATGTTGTCCGACCTACGGATCGATCGAACCTCGAAATCAACAGTCTACCGCGCCCGTTTCCCGCCTAATAATTACACCTCTGCGTAAAACTGTAAAACGCGCGACTATCAGTGTACCCGCTATATCAGATGTATTGTACTGTTTTTTACCGACGATAAATTTATCCACTTGTTTGCCCCGCGATTCTCTCGAATCGTACAACTTGGGCTGTATTTTCAGAATTCATACACTTTTCTATTGTTGCAAATGTTTATCGTCTCTGTTTCGCAATCTCCTTCTACCTTTCCTCTGTCATCCCACTCCTCCTATCTTCTTTCCACGCGATTTCCTATTTATTCACAAATCAAAGCACGGTGGATATCACTCGTCGTATCAGGGCCAATAACAAAGCGACAAAAACACTCGACGTTTCAGCAGTTTAATTTCTCTGAATCGTTTCGTCCGTTAAAGTGTTAAAATGTCTCGGATCGTGTATTATTTGTTGTCCTAGCTTTTTTTTCAGGGCGGATATACTACGCTGTACGAATATTATCGCATTATCGTTATTTCGATAAAAAAGTTGCGTGGAAAACAGTATTGACCGCGACGCAGATGTAATTGGTCGCGATCGACACGAGAGTAGCCGCAGTTTGATCGATATTCAATATCGATTGCTGCCTCTAAGTAAGTATATGTAGTTGCGACGAGATTGTTGTCATCGTTGGGACGCGCGCGTCCAGGATTTAAGAAATCGAATAGGTATGTATGTATATTGTATAATCACAAGTCGTGCAATCGATCATCAATCATACTTGCTCAACATCCAACACTGCGCACAATCTTCTCTGCTTCCCTTTCAAATCCCGATCGTGGACTTTCAATTTCATTCACAACATTTCTCTTCTTTATCTCTTCGCCTCTCTTCCACCTCCCCATCGGCCCTTGCCTACTGCGAAAACCATCGAGATCTCCTGCTTCATCTTCTCCATTTGCCCGTTTACTTACACCAGTTTACAAAATAAAAAAACACTTTTGCGCAGCAGATGCCACTATTTTTTTCTTTCGTAAAATGGTCCGCTGATTCCGAAAAAGGAGGTTTAAATATTTTTCTATGGATACGTTCTCGAGATATCGATACGTTGCACTTTTTAGCTGTCTGTCAAACAAGTGGTCCCACTTAATTGCGAATATTATCGCCGAAAATTATCGCAAATTAAAGATAATTCAATCACCAACAAATTGTCGATGTCAATTTCGGTCGAAAAAAATGACTTTTTTCACATATTTCCATCGATTTCACGCGAACTATCGAACCGATTTGAAAATTATCCTTAATTTCAGATAATTTTCGACCATATCGGCTATTCGCAATTATGTGGGACCACATTTTTCACAGACAGGTGAAAAGTTCACCCGTCGATATCTCGAAAACGATATCCATAGAAATTTTATTACACCTTATTTTCGGAACCAGCGGGCTATTTTACACAAGAAAAAAAAATAGTGGCATCTGCTGCTCGAAATGACTGTAAACTAGTGTTATGTAGCTATCTTTTTACACGTACGCAATGCACATATGTAGGTGTCTACAATGTACGGATCATTGCTTGCCAGATCGTCGCCAGATTTCAGCCCACGCGACGCTACCGTACACAAGCATACCCACACTTGTGTACATAATATGTAGTAGCATTCGTAAGCGATTTCACTGATTTTTTCAAAACGCGTCACACCGCGGTATAAGGACGGTTTTGATTAAAACAACCGGTCGCGCCGCGCCGCGAGAGAAGATAATACCTACATACGAAGTAAGCGTAGCGTATAAACGTCCCTCTGTCACGCTTTTCAATCAATCAAGTTACAAATCAGAAAAAATTTCATTATCTACTATTTTTAATATTAGCTTTTTCTTTTCCTCCGCCGCACAACCGCGATAGGTACGTACGTATGTATCTTCACATACCGCCGTTCGTAGGTACTCTCCTATCTCCCCCTACTTATATGTACATATGTACCTGTCCATCTATTAACCTTGACTACGCACACCTACCTATATGTACATATCCTATATCTATATTCGTCTACGTAGTTTTATCTGTCTACGTAGCTGCCCGGTTAGCTACATAGCTATAGTTAACCCGCTATAGAGCTGTTCATTAGCCGATAACGAACGGTAGGGCAACAGCTGTACACGTTTATGTATACACGGAAAGACCACTGATCCAATAATTTTGGTACGAGGTGGAAAAGAGCGGCGACAAACGTCGGAATTAATAATTTAAACGCTACTACTTGGGTACGAAAGTTGAATGAATTTTTTTTTTTCACGATAACACGAACAACTGCAGGTAATACCGTGAGATTCCGCCGTTAGAATTATGTGTGTTTGTAATTACGTCCTATACTTATTCCTTGCGGCGCGTGCAGAATAAATTCGTTTATCTCGAGCAGAGGGATCGTGGAACGGATAAAACGGATTTTACAGAATCATTACAGAGCTGGAAAGAAAGTACATACATACAAGTTGCAATCACGCAAGTACGATTTCCCTACGGCCGCAACGAAGGCGCTACGTCATACATACATACATGCGTCTATGTATGCATGTGTATGTATCTATGTTTAATGAACACTTGACTTTAGTGAATCGTGGGTAAAGGTTCGACTCGCATATTCGTAGAAAACCCGGTTACACGCTCTCACTTTCGCAAATGAGAAACTCGCGTAATGCAATCTTCGAATTGCTTCGTATCGTTTTACCGCCGGTATCACTTCGGATCGCGGGACGAGAATCGCGCGGTCGTACCGCGCAATGTAGAAATCGTGTCTCAACGTTATCCGCCAATACTTGTCGTTAATAATTATAGAATGTAACCGTAATCGTAACCGTAACCGTTAACCGTAATCGTAAGTATTGTCGTCGAGATTCATTCATGCGTAAACACTTGCACCGAGCACGTTGAATGTTGAATAACGCGTGCAGCCAATACCCGGAGAATCGTGATCTTGGCTCGGTCTGATTTGGTTCGGCTCCATCTGGATCACCTTGGTTGAATTCGGTCCTCCCCCGTCCGCGAGTTGGTTTGACCAATATGAAAATGTACACGAACGTATGTACTCTACGTAAACGTGCCGGCGCGTTTCATTGTATCTCGCAGAACGGTAGTTTGCCGGTTAATTCTTTGGTCTGTTCTTGATCTTGGCTGTTGGCACCCTCGCTTTTCGGACTACCGCCGTCTTCTAAAGAGCCCCCACCGCTCCCGTGGGGGCAAATTGATTGTCATCTGAGTGCCAGTGTGGAGATCATCGGAGGTCGGGACGGTTTGTTGTCGAGAATTCTTTCGATTTCGCTCATTATGTTCGCGTTTAATTTTGGGATCAGCTGAAACCGCGATTAATTTGCCCTTTATACCACCACCGGCGAAACGGAATCGGCCAAAATCAGGAGAAAATCGGACAGAATCATCACCTGCAAACTCTGAAGACTCTCGTATAGTTGATCTATGTTTGATGCACCGAGGAGAAGGCACTGAACACTTTCATTCTTTAACGACCACGCTATGGCCAGTTGTCCAAAAGAGCAACCGAGCCGTTCGGCCAGAGCACAAACGTCTCGCAATTTGTCCGAATATTTTCGGGTCTCATCGTCGGTGGACTTTTCTTTCCAGCCATATTCCTGCTGGAACAAAAACGTTTTCACTTCATATGTACCGAATCGAGTGGTACCTATCGATTGTTATTAGAATCATTATTATTATTATTATTAATGCGCGCCATCGAGCGGCACATACCTCTTTGTACAAGGATTGTGTTTCATCCTCCGTCCAACTGAACGACGAATACTTGTTCTGAAACCGTAACCGACAGAGCGATTATTTTATTTAGTTATTTATATCTAAACTACACACACACTCCCGCCGGTTACCTTGTAAGAGGATCTCGATAAAAAAGAGACACCGTAGTCTTCCGGTTTCGTAGAAACCATACCAATTGTCACCGTGGACCATGCCATCAGACCAACCCCTACACAGAGACGTGTTACATATTCGCAGTGATACGCTAGCGTTTAACATTGTTTAAAAGCCGACGGGTGATTACCAATTTTATTGTACAACTCGGGCATATAAAGTTCTGGTTTCTCCCTATAAAATAGATGATACTCGGCTTGCTCTACAATCGGTGTGACACAGTTAAATTGACGACAATTCGTATAAGCTTCCATAATTTCGACGGGAGTCCATCGAGATGTTCCCCAGTACATCACCCATCCTTTACTTATCACGTAGTTCATAGCGCGTACTATCTCTGAAACAGGAGGAACAGCACGAAGAAGTAAAGGCAGACGAAAGAGAGACGGGGGAACTGTAATTGTATTATTCCGGGGTTGGTGAACAAACCTTCCATAGGGCACATTGGATCGACTTTATGAATCATTACTATATCGATATAAGAGAGCTGCAGTCTGACCAACGACGCTTGCACCGATTCGATGATGTGTTTGCGCGACAATCCCCGACCCTCCGTCCTACGGAGTTTCAAGTTTGCGTTAGCGCATCAACCTAACAACTACCTACCGCATTGGACAGTTCAGCGTCACCGTACAGGAGTACTCACTTGGTGTTCCAGTATATTTTCGTGGTAACGACATAGCTCGAGCGGTTCCAAGCGCGTCGTAACAAAATTCGTCCGAACTGGATTTCCGCCCTGTGGCCACTGTGGGCTTCGCTCAGGTCGAATACATTTATTCCACTGTCATAAGCAAGGGCGACAACAGCTTCAGCTGCTTCCTCGCTGCTGCATCCTCCTACGCCGAACGTTGTCCACGTACCTACGCGCGCAAAGTAACATCGTTAGACCATACAGGCACTCTAGCTTCTTTCAACAAATATTAATTCGACTTTCCATCGTGTCCAACAGTTCTGGCGGCAACACTTGCGCGACTGGTGCCTCTTTCTATTCCTAGGTACCTACCGCCGTTTCCCCACCATGCAACACGAATACAACCTGCCAATTATTCGTGAAACCTTGCATATATGTACAGATTTACTTCTAACCCCGTCTTCTCACTTCTCACTTTCCACCTGCGATTTTCCGTTTCCCATCCCCTTTCCCCCGTCGCCAGTCCAGGATTCGATTTTCCCCGCTATAACCAAGTACAAAGCTACGAAGAAGGAGCTCGTGCGCACGATCCATCGATTCGATAATTTAACCCTCTCGGCGTTAAATCGGCCCATACGCCATTCGATAAGTTATAGTTACCATCGAAGGATATATTTCCCTATACAGTACACGTTTAACGTTTGCATTTCACACGCGGAGAGGGTTACAAAACGCGTGGAGTACCTGACTTGAGGAATTGTCCATAAGATTCCATGGGATTTTAATTTACGCCGCCAGGCATCGCAGCTGAAAATAATAAAAATCGAAGGTTGTATCGAGATTCGACCGTACTACCTGCGTTCCCTTATTCGCCACTCGCTCCTTAATCGCTGATCTCTCGTTACGGAAACACGTGCAACAGAAGCTTATACATACAGGCATTATTGGGTAATAAGCGCACCGCGAAAACAACGGGGGGGGGGGGGGGAGGTAGGAACGCTAACTGAATCTACGGGAAGGGGAAGGGACGAAGGTACAGTGTATCCATGTTTTGTGTGGCTACCTATATATGTATATATACGAAATTGTTGTACCGGCATTGAAACGTAAATGTATGACGACGGGTGATCGGATAGCTATAGGGTAATTCCGGGAGACGCGGCTGGGCTGGAAAGTTGGTCGAGTTGCTATATTCAGACTCTACATCTGCGTATATGTAAAAATTTGTTAAGGTTTAGAACAAATTCATTCTCTAGAAATCAATTGTTTCGACCAACTCTCCAGCTCGGCCGCGTCTCCCGGAATTACCCTACTATCCATCTGAAGCACAGGGATGCATTCAAGCGCAGGTACATCAAGATGGAAAAAACGGTCGGGTAACCGCGCGATTCTGTTTTTCTTTTGTTTCTACGAAAGTGGGGGAAAACATTCAGCGTACCTAATCCAACATTGGAAACACGTAGACCGCTTTTGCCCAAGTTGCGGTAGCGAATACCTGGCGAAGGATGCTGTAAGCGTTGCGCTTGTGCGGCAATGCAGTTAGTCAGCAGCTGTTCCTTCGTTCCAGCGGTATTGCTGCAGTGCACACCAGTATCCACACTGCCACCGCCGCCGCCTCCGCTACCAACGCCTCCGCCGCCACCGCCAGCACCTCCGCCAGCACCTCCGCCTCCGCCACCGCCGTTGAACTCTTCCATGCAATCCAGACTTGCTATAGGTGCACGACAGCTGCGCATATAAAGTATACAAAGTATTAATAGGTCACTATCGATCGGATCCTCGATACAAGCACGTAAATCTTCCTGACATGTCACTCTCGTTAAACAACGTTTGCGCGTCTTACTGATAAATAGTATTATAATAATAATAATAATAGAATTTGAATTAAGTAGGTAGAAACCTATGGAAACATCTTCTCAACAGTTTGCCTGGCTTTTCGGATTGATCGCTCGCGTACCGGGACAATTTTGTCCAGGTCAGCCCGCTCTTTCAGCCCTTCGCAACACAGACGATCGCGAAAATTTAACGCGAAAACACTTCGGAAATACTTGAAGCGTTGTTGTCCCGCAGGCTAATTCTAAGAGCACACCAAACGGTTACGTGCAGGTACTTACGTGACGTTTAAATGGAAAAAGGGTGAAAAGTTCAACACTTTTCGGCAGCAAAGGATAAATAGATATGTACGCATTCGATGTTTACGTGTATTAGAAAATCGTTTGAAACGGAACATCGTTAATGTATAACATTATACGCCACATGGTTCTGGTGTACACGCGGTGGGGAAACACATCGGCAACAGCGAGAAAACCTTTTACATTGGGCACCTAGGTGTAATAGGTGGCGATTATGTTAACGATTATGCAATTGCGACTTGCTGGTTGCACTCTGTCATAATCTCATCTCTTTATGCATATCAAAAGCGCCCTTATCACTATCTCGAATAAACCTATCCAACTGTTTCCTATCCAATGAGAACACGCAGTAGGTACTGTACTCGAGTAGGTCTGGGTTAAGTAATAATATTACAGGTATGTATCCGATGGAATGTTGCGTCTTGTAAGGACAAGTTCTATAGGCAACAACGCTTGGAAACAACGCTGAGGGAGGGAGAGAGAGAGAGAGAGAGAGAGAGCGCTACCTATGTATAATAACTAACAAGTGCGGGAGAGATGCATACAGCAAGCTAATAAAATCTTACTCACCGATAAATAGTAGGTAGAGGGTAGTAGTCGTCATCTTCCATACTACTGTTTGTGTTCGCGTTGTTGTTCGTGTCATTCCCAGCCGTGGACGTATTACCAAGATTACACAGCATTAAACGAGACATTCTCGCGTAGGTACTTGGATCGACGGGATGATACTTGGGAGCCGGGAGGCTTGAAGGGTGCCTCTGGAGGAGCGAATATTCTTAGGGGACGCGATCGAGATTGGAGAAATGATCTAACGGACCGATCGAGCACAACACCGTCGGGGGTTTAACACTCGTATCCGAGGAAACGAATCCGAGGGCTCCGCTGGCACCGCTTTCGAAAGCTTTTCTCCAGTGTAATTCGACTCATAATTTGCCGACGATCCGATTAAAATCACACTGCCTCATTGTCCACTTGATAATATTTAAATATCGTAAACACGTAATACGATTTGTACGATCAGATTACAATTGCAGGAGGGAGGCATCGAGTTTCTCTCGAGTAGCACTCGCTCGCTAAACGTAGGTATGTACATATGTAGGTACATGGGTACGTGTACGTTAAACCACTCGGTTCAGCGAGTCGATATTTTTATTATTTTTTTTCCTCAACTTGTAACATTTCACATTATTTATTGCGCAAACATTGTAGTATAGGCACTAATTCATTTTCCTTTTCTTCCCCCTCTCTCTCTCTCTCTCTCTCTCTCTTTCTTTTTTATTTTACTTTTATTAAATTTAAGGTATGTAGGCACCGCAGTAAAGAACAAGTAGGTAGGTACTGTTCGCAACTATCCCGCTACGTAGAGGCGAGACGTTTTCTGACCCGTTTTACTCGGTTCGATCGCAATGCTGCTTGAAAACCGTAACACGGAATCTCCACCCCCTTTCTAAAGGCAATGCATCGTTAGGTACAGACGAACGGTGGTCGATATGAGTTTCGATATGTCATATGTAATTCCCGTTGGAACAGAGATAGGCGCGACGATTATTGCCTTTGGATCCGACGTTTTTAACAATCACCAATCCATCCTTCACAGCTTCGCCGATGCAATAGGAAATTCCATAGCCGGGGCTGGCAATCTTGGTGCTGTAATTCTCTATTGGCTCCAATCCCGTCCCCAGCTCCGACTCTGACCCAAATCTCTCCTTGGATCCCAGTTCTCAGATCTCGATCTCGGCTTCGGCTTCGATCTAGGTTTCCATAGTAACTGCACCTCCGGGTTGCACGGTAGTTGCAGCATTAATCTTCGTCCCAGCCGATGTTCCCCGATACCTGCCCTTTGTACTTTTCTCGTATCGGTGTCGGCGTCGGTGTCGGTGTATCGTTCGTTAAATAATCAATCTCACGCACGGCTCGCAGCGGCACGGGCGAAATGCTTGCTGGATAAACGTTAACGAATGTTGAGGGGGGGGGGTGGGGGAAAAAGGAAAACACCGAAACGCGTAACGGAAACGTTGTAAAAATGTAGGGATCCTATCGTAGAGACGGCGAGTGTTATACCTCCTACGTGGTAAGCAACACTGCAGAATTTCGCTACACCGCGACTCCCTCCTTTTCACAGCAGCAGCTACGAGTTTGCGTAGATTCCGAGCCTTCGTATCTCCGTTCCTCCGCGGTATACTGGCTCGGTGTGCGCGGACCAGCGGGCCGGCGGGCGCACGCGCCCGCGCACTGACCCCAGCCGCGCCGCGCCGTCTACCCTCGTCGTGACTCCGTCCCTCGCCGGAGGGTTGCGGTCGCTTTCAGGAGTTCCAGGGCGCATGACATTACCCACGTCGCATTCAACGCATTCAGCGCATTCGCCGCATTTGCCGCATCGAGTCTCTCTTAGAGTTATACATGTCTTTCGTTCACCTGCCCTCTCTGGTTTGCGGCCCTACTCGCTCCGCTTATCACCTATAATACCTACGTATCCATCGTCTATGCGCCTATCCTTCCTCACTTCTACGCGCCATCTCACGCACTTCGCTTCTCCTCTTCCTTCTTTTCACTGTCGCGCAGATTTCCAGATGATAATTCGCAAGGGATTAAAGTTTCGCAAATGGAAAGCCGCGTTCCTAATTCTTATCGGCGCGGCGAGCGGATCGATTACGCGGATCGATCCGCGCCGCTTCTTCCCTCCGACAATGTAAATGGACCTTTCGATCGAGATATGCATAGGTGTACGCGGCTTTCTATTACTATCTACTAGCCATCATTCCCAACAAGGTGTGCAAATATTCGCGAATAGAAAACGCAACGGCAACACAGCCTCTGTGCGACAACGCCGCATTGCGGATCCGGCGCGGTGACGTGCAACTGACCCCTTCCTGAACCGTTTATGACCGCCCACGTTGTTCGACCTACCGACCTATATACAATAGTACGCGCTCGACCTACCATCACCCGACCCACACTACCGATCCAGCCCTTCTTATTACACTTGAACCATCACGCGCTCCTCCTTGCCCCAACACTGTGCCTGGTGCGTCTACCTGGCATTGTGTCCTTCTTCCTGCGCCGTCCATTTACCGTTGTTCAGATCGCCCCGAATGACTCGCACGAATTTAATGATTTTTCTACGTCCCACCTACGTATGAATGTGTGTAGGGTACGTGGAACTAAAGGAACGGCCTTGGCTCGTACCTACCTGTCAAAACTCGGCACACCGTATCTCCGACGTGTTTCTGCTCCTCGCTGGAACGAGTCTGCGACGCGTGGCGATCCTAGTCTCTTCTTGCCGTTCGGGCAGACACTCCTTTGTTGAAATTTTGCCAAAGGTCGCGGAAACATTGATTACAATTGCCAGCGCGGCAAAACACATTGCGGTGGTCGGGATTTATCGTGTAGGTATCGGCGGCGATCGTGGCCAGGTACGCACGGTTAAATAATAAGAGGATTGCTTCTCCTTTTAATAACTTATTACAGTACTTTATTAAATCTGTTAAGTTCGTAGATTACCTAAATATACAACCGGCGCGGGCGGCGAATTTCACTGTGCGCAAACGGCATATTTAATCAAAAACGAATGGTGACGCTGACGCGCGCTGTTGCGGCAAACGATTTTCGCGCGCAATTATTATCGCGACAGAATTGTCTGGGATACCGTCGCGGCTCCTCGATAATAATTGGTCGCGAAAAGCTTGGGTCGATCGTAGATACTTGATCACGGCCGCACGTATATCGATGTTTGTGGATGTCTACCTATATATCTGTGAATATGTATGTTGACGACGGAACGGCATGTCCCTAAAAGGCGGCAGTCTTTCCTGCGGGTATCCTACGATCGTACAATTTTGCCGGCGCCTCGTCTATTTTTATTTTATTCTCGGTTCTCTTTAGACTCAACGTTTCCCTTACGATCTACCGGACGATTGTCGATTATCATTTAGGTATTGTAATTACTTGTCGCTTCGCCGATGCTCGCTTCGCACCTCATTCTGTGTCAGTATGGCGCAGTGAATGTATGTAATTGCTTGTTACCAAAGGATAAGATGTTTAATTTTTGTTCATTTGCCCCGGTGCCGATGGTTAAACCGGAGCAAGCAGTAGGTATCCACTATCCGGAGGGTAAGAAGAACAGCAATAGATTCTTGGTTCAGGATGAAGAGAAGTCGGTGGCTGGGTGGCTCGGTGGCGTTGGCCGAAGGCGGTGTACCGTTTGTGTGTGTGTGCGAGAGAAATGTTGGCGGAGGGAAAAGGGGGCAGGGAAAGGACAACGTAACGCGATTCAGATAGGTAGGCAATATGCATCTATTTTCTGTGTACGAAGAAAACGATGGCATGATATATTGGATCCTCGGGATGGAACGTCTCGTTGAGGCAGCTGGGCGCGGGTCGAACGGGAGGAGAAGTAGATTCGCGTAATATAAAACAGTAGGTATCCCTCGGTGTGCACGGTGTTGCTCGCAAGTTCGAGAGAACCAATGACGATCAACTAAAACCGTATCGGATATTATTAAGCGTTTTCTATCTTCGATATTCTTTATCACTTCACCGTCCTCTGGCACGTGGGCAAGTTCACCCTGAAGAATACGTTGAGCTCTATCAACGACGCTAATATGAGGAACACGGCGTACATACATAAACAGGCTCGGCCTACTTTTCTATCGAGCTGAAACTTATTCGAGGCAAAAGCAATATAGAGTAACATCAATGTCGACAATAACGATATGGCACTGTACTCGAGTCCCCCGGAGTTTATACTGATGTAATGTTTCCCAGGTTGCGTCGGTGAAAATGAAGATTTAATTAGCCACGGCAGGCCCAAACACAACAATATGTCGAAAGTGTTGGATCCTATCGAGTTGCTAATCCCCATCGAACCGTGTCCTGACACAAAATAAATCGATCCAAAGGTTTAACCGCGTTACCCCCAATTAACGGGCGATAGATATAACTTTGTTTTCCTACAAGCTTTATGCACTGCACTTGCGCTTGCTATTGCTAAGAGTATAGTAATTTACCTTGCTTCGCCACTATCACGCTGGATACAGCTTCTGGGACGCTGGTGCCGGCTGCGAGAAATGTAATACCCATTACAGAGTCCGGTATCTTCAGGGTGTCACCTGGAAAATGAGCGATAGTTGGTTTTCCATGCGCAACGGGGATCCGGTGTCGTTAGGTACACCCGCCGCTGCGTCCTTTACCGATTATAGTGATCATCCAGGCGACCACGTAGCTCAATGATCCGATCCAAATGATGCACATGAGAAACGTAACCGGGAACCAGTTCTTGAATCGCGGCTTCTCGCAGTCCGGTATCGTGCACATGAATATCAGGTGAATCGGCCATGTCATAATCCAGGCTGTTTTTCTTATCCAGCCTGCCCGTGCCGGCCATACCAATAACTCGTACTCGTAATCTGCATAACGTAGGAAGACTGTAACTTTAGTTGTGGCCAGCTGATGTGCACATGCATAAGTAAGTAGACGGCTACGTCCATGTAGCATTCCGATTTGCTTTACCCATTTTATTTCAAGCCGCGCCGCACGAACCAGCATACGGCTAGCGACCTAATAGCTACGTAAATACCTACATACGTGTCGAGCGAGAAGAACTGAGTAGAATCGGATCGCGTGCAACAAGGCAGCGAGTTGGTTCGCGATAAAAGTTGCCATGAAACGCGAGGACGGGTTACTTCGACTACGTCTACACTTACTAGAATCCGCCGGGTTCTCTTCCTGAGTTTTCGTCCCTCCGTTTTGTAACGGCACATCCGTGTGCTCGGCTTGATCACCAGTTGGTTGCACCTTGTCGGATCTAGCTAAACAAATTTCGATGCTGCCCTCTAGAAAAAGAAAGATTAGCAATTAAAATGTCCTGAAGATCTGGGTGTGTAGCTTCCACGTATGGTCGGCGAACTTTCTCTACAGTATCTACATTATGTATACGGAGGTGTCTTGAAAATGTTGGAGCTTCTTGAAAGGCTTTGCTAACGAGATATGTACTACCGAATAAGCGGGAACCCCCGACCAAGCGCAGCGCCCGCTGCAGTCGAGTGCCTGGGCGGACTACTTAGCTTAGGGTGTAGCGAAGAACACTTTTTTCGTCTGACCGAGTCGTAATAGCGAGGAAAACTTGCCCACCCGTCGCAGTAATACATATCTCGTTAACAATGCCTTGGGGAACATTTCCGCCAAGGAAGAAGCTATTTCAAATTAGGGCTGGGACTATTCGAATAATTTAATGTTCGAATATTTTACAAGTATTCGAATGCTACGAATAAACTTCGAATACTTTACAAGTATTCGAATGCTACGAATAAACTTCGAATATTTTACAAGTATTCGAATGCTACGAATAAACTTCGAATATTTTACAAGTATTCGAATGCTACGAATAAACTTCGAATGCTACGAATAAACTTCGAATATTTTACAAGTATTCGAATGCTACGAATAAACTTCGAATATTTTACAAGTATTCGAATGCTACGAATAAACTTCGAATATTTTACAAGTATTCGAATGCTACGAATAAACTTCGAATATTTTACAAGTATTCGAATGCTACGGATAAACTTCGAATATTTCAGTATTCGAATGTTATTATTCGAATACGATTCGAATACTACTGTATTCGAATTCTGATGTATTCGAATAGTATGGTATGAAGTGGGTTAAAATTAGCTTACAAGATTTCACCATGACAAATGAACCTAAAGAACTTGATTTATAATTCACACCATACTATTCGAATACTTAAGGTAGTTTCTAACCAGCTATGTTAATCAAATTAGTGTTGGATAATAAACGATGAATATAAAGTAGTATGATACTATGGAAATAATAATAATAATTTTTAACATCATGTATATATATTTTAAAAAGTTCAATGTTAATATAAATAATCGTAATACGAAAATGGAATATTAAATTGGTTAGCGTAGTGAATTGGAGCAGCACATCTGACAACGTCGCTTTTATTCGGCGCGTCTTTTTTCAATCAAAATGTCAGAAAGCTTGCGTTATAAAGGTAAATTTATTAAAAGAAAAGAAATAAAAATTTCGGGTTAGAATCGCGGCACAAAGAATGCAGCAACGTAAATGTTTTGAAGTTAACGCCGAAATATGTTCGGGAAACCGAATTGTAGATTTAAAGTATCTTGGAGAACAATTATGGTGTACAAACAGTCGCAATATATTATCATTAAATAATATTGAAGGGGAAAAATATGTCTTACAATATAATTAGTCTTCATATGAATTTGAATCATCGTTCGATATTTAAATGTCTAAACACATCGATTGCGCGACGTTGCCACGCTGATTGGTCTACGTATTTCTGAAAATTTTTCACGTAAACCTAATTTTTTATGGGCATTTACGAAGAAACAATGCGGTCAGTTTTTCAGAAATTAATAAATTCATTTCCTGAAATATCGATGTACTTTTGTGCCAATTTTGGTACATTTCTTAAATATGGTTATCCTGTTTCAGAAGAAAAACTGAAACTATAACCCTCTTTTTTTGACTTTGCCATATGCCACCGTGTTAAAATGCATCAACTTTAATTAACAATTTCTCGATAACTATTCGGCAAATCGATTTTAAACTTTGCACAAGGATTTCTTGTATTCCAAATTAGTTTTGTACGAAATTTGAAAGAATTCTGTAATATAGTAGATTATTAGGGAACTACCTTAAATATTCGAATAGTATTCGAATACTTGGATATTCGAATTATATTCGTCAAATAATTAAGCAACTGAAGTATTCGAATATTGGAATACCGAAAAATTCGACAAATAGTCCCAGCCCTATTTCAAATTACCCCACCTAACCCTTTCAAGGACCTCCAACATTTTTAGGAGACTCTGTATCGGAAAACCCTGACCATAGATGGTATATCTATGTTTTACCTTACCGAGACCACCTGGTAGTACCAAGAGGTAGGGGATCCTTACCTGTCGCCAGTCGGTGGTCATCCGTTGAGGATTGATCAACGGTGTGCGTACGGAATCGTGTGCATCGCTGAAACGATTTGTCCCAGTACATGACAGCAATGTAGACGATGTATAGTAACACTAGCGTTAACGCCTCGTACCATTCTACGCGCTCGTCGTGTATGATACATATCAGAATAGCGACGGTAACGCCATAGGCGAGACAATCTCTGCTGACCGGCCACCAGTCCAGAGGCACTACCTGTGCATATCGACCGACATACATATATACATACACACATGCATGGGTATGTACGTACTAGAGCTGTTGATACCCGGGTACCCGTGAGATACCCGGGATAAAAAAAAATTCCCGGGTAAACTACCCGAGATACTCGAGAGTCTCGAGATCTCATAGAGTAGGTCGAAAGCCATAAAATTCGGTGAGGTACCGCAGAGGGTTGACCTCGCCACGGGGTGCCAGACGGCATCTATCTGACAGGCGTCGCTCCAGAATCACGTTCTGTACTCTGTAAGTTCTCGAGATTCTCGAGTATCTCGGGTAGTTTTCCCGGGTAGCGCTTATCCAGAAATTTTCCTCGTCCCGGGTATCTCACGGGTACCCAGGTACCCGGGTATCTCGGGTACCCGGTCCACAGCTACAGCCCTAGTACGTACCCAAGTAAGTACGTGCGTTACATAGATTCGCGATATCGACGCGCGAAACGCGAGATCAGTAAAATCGAGTAGTAGGGCTAGTAGGTAAAGGAGAGTGGGGGAATTGCGAACGCGGGGTAAACCCGAACACCGCGATATTCGCTGAATTCGCTTGTCCTGTTCATCCGCGATATTGTTACATGGTGTAATTAGCTATGTTTACCACCTTGGCGCTCGGAAAAATATGTATAAAAATAAACCTTTTTTTTTTGACGCTGCCATTAAGTATACAAAATGATCTTTATTTTACACATATATATAGTAGTTTTATGAACAATTTACAATATTGACGATTAAAAAAAAAATAAAAAATGGCGGGGATATAAGCCGATAAGTAGGACCCTCTTTTGAAAATCCTTTTTTTTTCTTATTTAAAAGGGTAATATGTAGCTAAAATGTGACGTAGGATTTTTGTGATTGGGTGCCATGTTCGAAAGTTATAAATTTTTTAAACTGAAAATTTTGATGAAAATTCGTTCTCTGTTAGGCATCGTCCAAAACATACAAAATAATTTTTTTCTTATTTAAAAGGGTAATATGTAGCTAAAATGTGACGTAGGATTTTTGTGATTGGGTGCCATGTTCGAAAGTTATAAATTTTTTAAACTGAAAATTTTGATGAAAATTCGATTTTTTTTCTTCAAACGGCTGCCATTTCTACAAAAAAAAATAAAAAATTTCCCTACGTCACATTTTAGCTATTACCCTTTTAAATAACAAAAAAATTATTTTGTATGTTTTGGACGATGCCTAACAGAGAAATCATGTACATCATCAGCAAGGATTTTCAAAAGAGGGTCCTACTTATCGGCTTATATCTCCGCCATTTTTTATTTTTTTTTAATCGTCAATATTGTCAATTGTTCATAAAACTACTATATATATGTGTAAAATAAAGATCATTTATATACTTAATGGCAGCGTAAAAAAAAAGGTTTATTTTTATACCTATTTTTCCGAGCGCCAAGGTGGTGTAACCCCCTTAAGGAAATTGTCACGACGGAAAGCTGCGCGCAACCGCGAAGATAATGGTCGTGCAATGTTTTCGTAGCTTTTCCTATCATTTTAGGTTCTAATACATATATTGAGTCTATAGTGCATTAAACCTATATTACCCAACAAAGCATAATTTTTTCGTAGCTCCGTTACTTAATTTGAAATAAAATCACGGGATCAGTTTGTATATATAGGTACATGTTCGTATTTGTTTTATTTGAAACTTCCTAACTTCTGTTCATTTGGGGTAATTACGAGCGGCGTGTATGGGGCAATTACCGACGATGGCATTTACCCTTTCCTCTTAACGTTTCCAAGTTTTTTATGTATCCTATACCCCGGAATTATATTAGGAAGAAAGATCTTGAGATACCCGTCAAGCAACAAATAAATATTCAATCCCACGAGCAATCAAAATTCGATGAAACAAGACGAAAGACTGTGTCAGATCCAGTGTGGAAAAAAGGTCAGTGTTTAGTAAAAATCAAGATGTTTAAACAGCCATTCGTATTTACCCCGTTAGCTACGGGTAAAGCCGAACAGGGCGAGTTTTGTCTTTCTTCCAAAAAAATGATTTGTTTATTAAAGTATCTATTATTCTTTGTGTTGCCACACCTACTTTTTCGAACGTCGTTGTCACACTGGGTCAATATGACCCAGTCAATTTTCAATCAGTTGTTATTTAAAAACTATTTCTTAAATTAAGTCTCAAAAATTCTGAGATAATGTTTGAACATTGTAAAATATATGTCCATCGCTGAAAGTTGACATTTAAAGTGTGATCATGCATAAAAAAAATTTGAAGCAATATGAGTTTCGACAAAATAGTTTTTTGCTTAAAAAAAAAGCAGGGTCAATTTGACCCAGTGTGACAACCGAGGGTTAACCAAAGTTCAATTGTCTATGAAGTAAATCTGATTAGAGCGAATAATTTTGTTTCAGTTTAACTTTTCCCTTAAGCGTTCGTAATTCCCCTACTCTCCCCTATCGTGGAAAGGAACCAAATACGTACATATTAACGCAGCACATTCCTGATTGGTTTGCACCCAAACTTACCATTCCCGCACCAATCCCGCAGCAAGCCGGCACTGCGAGGATATTGAATACAGCCGAGCCTACTATTGTTCCGACGCCGATGTCACCTTCAGTGATAAACGTGCCGATCGCGTTTACGAACAGTTCCGGTGCCGACGTTGCTGCGGCCATAAAGGTAGCGCCGGCCACGTCCTTGGACATCGACAGTGCTGTAATTTCAACAACACATCCGATATATGCATGTACATACACATACGCGTATTTGTTTAAGGGAATGCAACTTTCGTTTCTTTTGCTCCCCCAAGGATCGGATACTACTATGTACGACAGTACGATACATACAGCTTGGGGGACAAAATATGTAGACACCTTTAAACTCGCATTAACTTTTTTAAAATTAATCCAAACGACTTGAGTTTGTTTGAGAAGCTAGAAGGATTAGTTTGCTAAGTGACGTGTTTCGTCGTTTTGATAAATATGCACTTGGTCGGAATAGCAAAAAAAATAGTAAAGGTTGTTTTTTTTTTAAATTTTTTTGTGAGCCTGGAATTTCCTTACCGTGACAAATTTTTTCCACCGCGGGAACAAAGAACTTGTCACATACTACTGCTAACGCGATAAATAGATAGAGCGAAACGATCACGTGTACGACAACAGCCCCGCCTTGCCTCTGCTTCTCGTCGAAAAGATCGTGTGGAAAATCTTCTATCGCCGGGGGTGTGCAATTTATACCTGCAACGTGAAGTGGTGATTAGCAAGTGTACATGGATCGCAGGATAAATTGGTCGCGGGTGCCGAATGTACAGTTAGAATGAAAATTTACAAATGCAATTAAAAAGTAAAGCAGGTGCAAGAAATCTGTTTCGAATCGCGGATCCCGGACTTGTAGTAGCTTTTCTTTTCCGTTAACGTTGAACCAAGAGACGCGCACGGTGGTGTGCGGCAACAAATAGAGCGGCCAACAACAACGTAGTTTTTGCCATTCTTTTCCTCTCACGTCACATCTTCCACCACACAGTTGTTTACGGCTTTTAAACTGCTGGTTCGGTTTATGATCGGTAAGCGAGCCCGTTGCGCGCTACATCGTTGCCCGATTTTCGGCGAATCCACTGTAGAAGTTTCGGCAACCTTGCGCGCAGCTGCTACAGCACACTTGTTCAACACAAATGTCCAGATACTCACTGTACTCGGCGATTACGAATCATGACAATTGGTCGTATTCGTTCGACTACCTACGATCAGTACAAACGTAATGAGTTCACCGACCTTCGTCGTTCATCTAGCGAATCTGTCTCTTTGTAAAGTTTCTCTTTCCTAGTATAACATAGCCGACCCTATTGCGCGTGCGACGATAGCGATAATCATCGTCATCATCGTGCGATTCCACTCATCAATCAATTTTACTATACCTACCCCGAAGAGAAACGAGCATCGTACTTACCCATCGATACGTTATATCCGGGATAAACGTACACATTACTGTCACTGCGCACTTATCAAGTTATGTATACATTTTCGCCTTCTCGCATATAGGTATGTACAGTAGCGGGCGAAAGAAATTTTGCAACTTTCAAAATCGCATAACTTTTTTAGAATGCTCTACCTACGGTCTAACGGATCAGGTGTCTATCTACAATTTAAATGATACGCACAGACGAGCCAGATTTTCTCTCTCAATTATTTCAATTGTCCGCGTGTTCCCCACCTTTCAACAATCGATTTTTCTTTAACCCCAAGGTGACGACGCGCAAAGTTGCCCGTGCTGTACAAACAAAATTTCCTTCCTCGGGACTTTAAAGTCGCACGCTAAAAGTGAAATTGAATATCGTCCAATTAATGCTGTCTATACGCGGGCATCGTAATTGCTTCTCTCTTATAATATTCGTCCGGTTATACGCGACGAGAAGATAATCATCGATCACTTTCCTCATTCGATGCACCAACCGGTTCTTCTCCCCGCGGATTCTTAGACCCCGGTGATTTTTCTTCTACGATTTCTTACTACCGACGCGGACGTAACGAAGCAAACGATTCACGTATCGGTGTGTTGTACAGGTTACACAGCTGTGTGTATAGCTGATGTGACTTCCTACCGATTAAGCAACCTAAAGAAGTTAAATTGCTCTCATTCAAGTTGGCAGAGGAGATGCCATTCATGTCTAATGTACGTCGCATAAACTAGATGTAACGTGGCTCGGCCATTTGGTGTCGAACAGTTTCGTCATGCTGAAAACAAACGATAGCCATCGCGGTTCAGTTGCCGATTATTAATCACCGCGCCGGTGGTCAATAATTAGCAATCCATCCATCCATCCACCCACCCTCCCACGCGTCCCAGCATCGTTACAGCGAGCAAAACGATTTTTTAATCGTTACTTCTAATCAGTTGCACGGCTGATACGATCTACATACATATGATCTATGTTCCGTAACATGCCGACAGAGCAGACTCTTTTCCTAAATTCTCCTTTTATTTTTCAATATTGGTGCACCAAACCTTGCGTGCATATCAGCAATGTCTCGCCATTCTTTCCCCCAAAGTGTCTCGTTCCTTTGGATATTTCTAACGCAAGATTATAACGATAGTTGTGCGATTCTGCTGCGCAATCGGTCATCTATTCGATTCTTTTCTCGTGCGCGATAATAGTAGAGTGTACTATTCTATACGGACATGTTACAGAATTGAAATGGGTCAAGTGTTGTTCACGTATGTATGTACTCTCATTTCTCTCGTCTTTTACTCCATTTTCAACTGTCGAACAATGAAAATCGATACAAAGCTCCGAGCCTCCGTCGTCCATTGTGTCGATTGCGAACAACGATCCATACAAATATCGTATGCCCATCCATCGAGAGCTGATGCCATTATTAGCGGCAATGAAATATAGCTACTCTAGTATTATCACCATCGGTTTGCCGAACGTTGTGCACGCGTAGGAGAACACCACAAGGACTCGATTCGTATTAGGATGGAATGTATTTTGGCACCTGGAATACCGAAAGAAAAGAAACTCGACTTGAAATAGGAGACGGGCAAGAAGGGAAGAAGCAGGTATGGGCCGCGACTGCGATGGGGGGTTGGTGGGGAGATGGACAGGGTGGAGTGGGGGCGCAGGGGGGGGGGGAGCGATAGGAATGAAATTTGATTAATCGATTGATTAAACTACTTGGAGCAGTTTGAACCAATTAGTAATGCCGTGGATTTATAGGAAGGAGAGCAGCCTCCCGTTATCATGAGAATTCACACAACTGTTTCGATCAGCAAAACCATAAAGAATTACCAGGCCGCGTTTACAAGTCCTTCAATATGTATTGTATAATCGCACTTCTCTTTCTCTCCTCAGCCTCTCGTATTTCTCTTTCTCTCCTTCACGTCCAATCCTTTCCAATCCAGGAAGTATTGCGTCTGTATTCCCGAACAATCGTTGGCAACTAAACCCCACAAGCAGGTACCGCGGTACCACGATACGCGACGTCACACGACACACCTGTACGTTTCAATCTTCCTCAATACATGTACAATGCACTACAATTTTGAAACCTCCCCATCTTGGTTTTACTCGATCTTGCAGCCTTCTTTTTTACTCCTCTCCCGCAACGTCCTCCGCCTCGTCCACGTCCACCACCTCCATCCCCCCCCCCCTTCTTTTTGCTTTCGCATTTTCCCAAGTTCTATCTTCTTCTACTCTTTGCTCTGTTGTTGTTGTTGCTGCTGATGCTAGTGCTGATCATCATGCTCTTCTACCTCCAATTTTTCTTCCTCTTCCACCATCTCCTCCTCTTGGTCTTTTCCCCTCCCCTCCTCCTCGTTATTCACCGCCACCACCACCTCCTCCTCCTCCTGCTCCATCTGCTCCATCTGCTGCTGCTGCTACTGCTGCTGCTGCTGCTCCTCCTCCTCCTCAACCTCTTCCTCCTCCTCCTCCACCTCCTCGTCGTTTTCCTTCTCCTCCTTCATCTCTTTCTTCGTCTTCTTCACCTCGTTCGATTCTCTAATTTACACTCTTTAATATTATCCGGTTATATTTTATATTACGATCCTCGATAACACACCCCCGACTCTCCCTTGGTATCGACCGATTCCGATGTACCGCGAAACGCATCGATTTTCTATAATACTGACAAGATATTCGAACGAACCTCCTCCCAAGTCAGTCGTATCCATGTTGTCAATCCCGTTGTCACACATATACTACATTAACAACTACTCTAAAGTCCGGCAGCGTTTGTTGGAATCGCCCCTCCCTCTAACTCTTCTCTTCTCATCTCTCGCGCATCGCGCCTGCTGAATCGTGCCGCGGTCAAAATGCGAAATCGTCATTGCACTGCAATCGTCGTTACGGCTCCCTTGAAAATTCAACGCGGCATCGTGTACATTCCCCTGATAATTCCCGAAAAGTCACCGTTCCCAATTTTTCTTATCTTTCTGCTCTTGCTTGCCACCTGCTTCTCCAATCACCATTCCAATCTGACACTCTCGTTAAACCCATTATTTCTAACCGAATTGTATCGAAAGTGTGTTATTATAAAGCAAACACGCGATACACACTCAAGTGCGCGGTATCGGTATTAAAAATAAGGCTTAAAAATAAGAAAGTAGTTGCAAAAATAAAGTTATCAAATATTGTTTAGGCTCTATTTTCGTGGTTGGAGGGGGAGGAGGAGGAGGAGGAGGAGGAGGAGAAGATATTACATATATACATAAATTTAGGGTACACGGTGACGTTGAGACGTTCAACGGATAGGGTGGTCATTGGATAGATATTTAATTACTTAAAATTAGTGTGAAATTGGGCAGTAAAAAGATTGCGCCGTAATTAGCAGGAAATCCCCTACATACCTATCCAGAAAGTTTCGAAATTTTTTGATTTTTCGGTTTCGGGATCTTCCCATTGTTAGTTGCGTTCCAGCAGCAGGAACTTTCCTTCCGTTGCATTATATCAGCAAAGGGATGTCTTGACTCTCGCTTCGTGTAGTATCTTATCTGTGTAAAGTTGGAGCCGATAATGCTCGTAAACGAAAAATATCGACGTGGTCTGTCGATAGTCTCTCTGCGAAACTACAATCAGTATCAAACGGAGCAGCAGATTGTATCGTTGATTCGGCCATTGGGACATCTCTTCGACTAACTCAGCTATAAATTTCACGATGGCGCGAAAACACAAGCGAATGATAGGTTACAAAATATCCTGCATTATCGTTATACCGACGATATATTTGCTGTTCGCAAATACGTTACCGATGCTTGTACCAAACAGTACGGCAAGTGAAAATAAACCCACGGATATGCGTAAGTCTCGTTTTCTCAGTCCCTTGCGTTACACTCTCCTCCCAACTACTCTCATTCCTTCACTCCCTCTCCCCCTCTCTCTCTCTCTTTGGTCGAAAGATAGCATCGTTACGTTACTGCCAAAAAAAAGCATACCTATACGTAGTTGGCCCGCCAACAATTTTCCACGATTTTTTACAGTACTGACAATGAGTACAGCAACAGTTAACGGCAAGCTATTGCTTACACATACGTGACTACGTCGAACGAAAGAGGTGAAAAATGGTAGCGCAATACTAAAATTCACAATCAGCCGTTACGTAACACGCTTGTTACGTATGTGTGTGTGTGTACGTAGGTACAGTGTACCTACACGAACTTCTAATCCAGAAACAACTCTGAAAAGTGATTGTACCTCTCTTTTTTTTTTCCTGGCCTTTCCCCGTATTTCCGTTCGGTAGCATGTTTTTATCGTTCCTCACGTCCCCGGAACACGTTTACATATTACACATCTATCCGCACCAGTAGACGAGTATCTTTTCTTCAAGGACTCCGTAAACTGTTGCAATTCGAGCCGAACACGACAACAGTGGCAGAGGGAAATGAAACCACCTGTACACCTCCAGCGATCAAAGAGTTCCCGCCTGACGGGCTGACGCGGCAGCAAAGACAGTCCGGTTTTATAATAATACATTTCTTAATAGCGATTTATATGTTCTTGTTGCTCGCTATCGTTTGCGACGACTTTTTCGTGCCATCGCTTAAAAAGATCTGCGGCAGTAAGTTGAATGGAGCAATAATATTATTACCTACTAAGTACAAGTACTTGCATACCTGCTCTTCTACATTCGTTCATCCCGAGGGAAAGAACTGTATTCTCGCCAGGCGAAACGAAAGGAGCAGCCGGCACCGACGAAACGAGAGCTCGTGAAACAAATTGGGCGTGTTTGACTTTCAGAGATCAATGTTACGGAGGACGTCGCAGGAGCGACTATTATGGCGGCAGCCAGTTCTAGTCCGGAATTGTTTATCAATGTTGTAGGAACTTTTGTGACAGAAGGGGATTTGGGCGTCGGCACGATCGTTGGCTCCGCTGTCTTTAATATACTGGCCGTACCTGCCTGCTGCGGCTTATTCGCAAATCAAGTGAGATTACTTCTTACTTTGGATTAGTTGCCGATAAAAGCAACGTTACCGTTCGACGCAATAATTAGTAGCAGAGAGGATTAAAGTCTTTTCTATTTCGGGGGCAACGGGGTGAAGGAGCGGGGGGGGGGGGAGGTGGATAAAAAAAAAAGGGAGACGTATCAAACGGGTTTAATTTCTAGGTATTAACCCTGGAATGGTGGCCTGTAACGCGGGATATCATCGCTTACGCGATTACGGTTCTACTATTAATTTTGACGTTACGGGACGGTCGTATCGAGTGGTACGAAGCACTAATTCTCGTTCTTTTCTATGTTTTATACATTGTGGGTATGTACACGGAAAGTTTCCGGGTCACTTGTTAGCAATTAATTAACTAATTCAGATGATCTTTGCAGCCTCGTGTGCCACAGATTAAAATAATCATTATATTTTATTTAAATTTCTATCACTTGGCGCCGCTTCTCTGGCGGCGCGTTTCCTTCAATGATCACGCAAAACTGTGGTTGCCGCGAGTGCATTCAACGCGCGAATCTATATGTATATCGTTTCAGCAATGTGTTTCAATCGAAATATCACCGAGTTCCTTGAACGCGCGACGGTCCGGAGGAAACAGTATAAAAATCTTACCGAAGAGAGCCCGTTGATTCCCAATCACGGTACGATCATATCAATTTATTTCTCCCTTGCTATATATATGTCATATATAACGCCGGATATATCCGACGCTAAGCGCGAAAGGGTTGAACCGTCGGTACATGTGTTGTATATATTTTTAAGCAGTCTAAAAGACTCGGTTGTATTCTGCCAACGTTTCAGACGTCGTCGTTAAGAACGCCGACATGAATTTATTGGAATTTGGCGAAGAGGAGGAGTCGCGTAAGTACATTCATATAAATATCAAGTAATACTAGAGGTAGGTGTCTACCATGTTTCCCTCAAATTCGTTTAAACATGGATGTACCTGTGCAGTACTCATTCACGATATGCGTACCATCTTTTTAGTCGACATAGTAGACATGACGAGCTGGCCAAACTCGGTGTGCGAAAGAATCTGGTGGTTGATGACATGGCCAATTAATTTTCTACTCCTGATTACCATTCCGGATTGTAGAAGAAACAATTTGAAATCCTGGTATCCTTTTACATTCGCTATGTGCATTGTATGGATCGCAACAACTTCGTACATAGTTGGATGGGTCATCACCGTGATTGGTATGGATTTTACTATAATTTTATCTAGAAACACTCGGGTAACTCTTCTCTCCCTGTGGCTACATACTTGCGCGCACTCGATTCATCCTTCCGTGACCAAACTGTAATCATAAATGTCCAACTAATTGTAAGAAACGACGACGAGCACGACGACGGGCGATAATTGTCCAAGTGCTCGACCTCTGTCTTTAAGCGTACACACATGTGCATGTGTACGCGTTGCGTGACAATCGATCATTATTTCAGGCGATACGTTTAGGATCCCCGACTCTATAATGGGATTGACCTTTCTTGCGGCAGGAATGAGCGTACCGGAGGCTGTGTCCAGCGTTATCGTCGCGAACCAAGGTAATTTTCGCCCTTTTTAAGTCCTCGTATATTATGTATAGTGTCTGTTGAAATAAATTCTCGTTTAAATCGTGGTTCGAAACGGTGGCCAGGATTTACCACGATTCACCCTGATAACTACCAAGTAACATACCTAATCAAGAAACAATGCCAACCGGCAAACAACCATTCGGCGATAATGCGCTATCGCGAGTAGATCGGGTTTACGATAGGCGCGGCACGTGCCACCGCCGCAACTCTATTATCAAATTCGCCTAATCTTTTTACGATCAACAATCGTCGTTTCAACTTGTATGCATATATACGGGGGGGGAACATTTGTCGCGCACGATTATACATACGAATCGGAACTCGTGGAACTTTTCCCTCTCCTGAGCGAAATTCAAAATTACGTATGTTACTATCGTTTTCTATCTACGAACTCGATGACTGACCGAGGATTTTCTGTATTTTTAGGACACGGGGCTATGGGTATAAGCAATACAATCGGCTCGAATGTGTTCGACGTCTTGCTTTGCCTCGGACTACCTTGGTTCTTAAAAGCAACACTCTTTCCCTCGATACCCAACCAGCATTACGTAAAGATCATTTCGCAAGGACTCGTTTACAGTTCCATATCGTTATTTTCCACTCTCGCGGTACTTTACTTGTCTCTGGTAATTGCCAAATTCAAATTGACACGGAACGTTGGAATAGCTTGCCTCATAACGTACGCCATGTTCTTGGCCTTTGCTTCTATTCTCGAGCTTAATACGTTCTTCGTGGTTAATTTACCGACGTGCGATCACTGATACACACCACCAGCCACCACCACCACAGGCGAGGACACATGGAATAGGCGGGCATTGCATACATCTTATGCCTCATCTTTACGGGATGTTTGTGTCACGCCACCAACTGAAATACCGACTTGGTGGAAAAACCAGTGGTTCTGACGCGCGCACTCTGTATTTAAGACCGGTGACTCTAGGAACTAATTTCAACAAAATCACCCCCCCCTCCCCCCCCCCCCCAAGTCGGTAAAGTTTGCATAAAGGACAGAAAAGGATAACGATGCATTTACAGTGCAGTAGTACGGAGCAGTACGGAGTGTACTACGATGGATACTTGAAAATTGGTCTGGTTCCGGCTTCCGGCGCACACTTGTTGTCACTTGCACTATACCTGTTCCCCCCCAAGCATTCCGGATCCCCAGATCTATATAGTGTAATTTTCATTGTTTAGTAGCAATTAATTTCACCACATTTCATTTCAATTCTAACCTCGAGTAGGATTACGATCGAATTCCACTCTGAATCGATAACGTTTGGATGAGGAGGGGGCGCTCTAGAGCCCGCCCGCGAAACGCGTCACAAAAATTTATTCTTATATTCTATGTATAAGGCGTATTGTTAATCCGCCTGTGAAAAAACCACTCCTCACGATAAAACAGACAACAAAGATCGCACGCAGCCATTTGCTCAAATATTATTTGTGATACCTAATAATTATAATAAAATAATATTACAATATATGTTACTCGCGATGCGATTACTAATTTCATACACCACGGAGAGATTACCCACTGGTCTGTTCGCGAGGAGGTTGCTGCGAATCAAGACCCATCCTTCAAATATACAAGTATACTTGAAATAGTATACGCACCTCCTCTCGATAAGTACTTGCAGAAAAGCACGTCCCATCTGTGAGCTTTTCTAAGTACCCGAAACAATGTCGTTCCAATTTTAGTAATAATTATATACGCTCTAGTATTTAATACTAACGGTCTCAAAATTACCAAGTGTATATATACATATATATTTTTTCTACCTTACTTGGTAATTTTAACAACGCACGCGCTTAAAACTCACAAGTGTCCTTCTTTTCTTTCTGCTTGCAACTGCTTCGTAACTCTGCCTAATATACTCGATCATAAAATCTAATGATTTTTACAACCTACCTATACAAGTACGAATGAGGATTTTTAGAATATTTAGAGTATTTATTAAAAGAATCTGTAACTAGTTTTATACCCTTCGTTGTTGTGCTAGCATCACTTTTGCTTCTGTTTCTTATCACATTCGTGTGGTCTGATTCAAACTTCGCGCTTCAAGAGTTTGCGCTACACGCCACGAATCGATATCCGCCATGTTTTGGCTAAATCCTACGAGTAAATGAAGACGCACTAGTGAAGGGGCATTTTTTAATAAAATGAGCAAAATAAGTTATTAAAATAAGCAAGTAATTAATTAAAGGCAGTGTGTATTAATTAATTATAGTGTCTCTATTGACCGCTAGTGACCCTCTAGGGATCACTAGTGTCCACGAATCGCAGAGTTGTCGGCCATCTATGTGACTCGAACGAAATTTGTGACAGTAAATTGTGTTGTCGACGCCCAGTTGCTTGTGAGTATTTCGGTTAAATTTAATATATTACGTTCTTCGACGTGATACGGTTTTTACCGCGTTAAATTGTGAAAAATGCACTCGGATATATCCGTTCGTACATACGGATAATGATACTTGACAAGAAAAACTGTTTTATTCGACGGAATATTTACTAAAATGGCGTTCCGGGACGACACAATTGATTCGTAGCAGATAGGTATCTCTGCATCTGAACCGACTCGTTGCAAGTTGACAGACACGTTTCTCGTTGCTGGTACAAAGAATTCTATTTCGCAAACACGATGCAACCGAACGAAACGGTTCAACGACGACGACGACGTTCTACCGGTATCGTCGTCGTCGTTGAACCTTCGTGCCCCTCTAGTCTCCGCGAGTGTACGTACGAGAGAGGACGTTACGGAACGTAATGTGTATGTAGGTAATCTGACATGACTGGATAGGGCATGACAGAACCCATGGGGACTAGACATGACAAGACGCAAGACACAAGACCGGTCCCGTTGGAACGGAACGCGACAGAGATTCATCTTGTATGTCGCTGACACAAGTAATCCGGTATAAGAGTGCTACCGTCTTAACGAATTATCATCATTTGTCTCTGTAGTAACGTGTCATTCTTATCTTTCCGTAGAGAGAGATCTAAGAGAAACAAGGAAAAATGCAAACAATTAAATGTGTTGTGGTGGGAGATGGTGCAGTAGGTAAAACTTGTCTTTTGATTTCATATACCACCAACAAATTTCCATCAGAATATGTTCCAACAGTGTTCGACAATTATGCAGTAACTGTTATGATTGGCGGGGAACCGTATACATTAGGATTATTCGACACAGCTGGTAATCGTTAATTTCACATGCTTCTCCTACACACAGTGTTTACAAATTCAATTACCGAGCTTATCTGTTGATATAAATTTTCATTAAGCAGCTATATCTTTTTACTTACATCTAATCGTTTGTTCCAAGGTCAGGAGGATTACGATCGATTACGTCCTTTGAGTTATCCCCAGACAGATGTGTTTCTTGTATGCTTTTCTGTGGTGTCGCCATCCTCCTTTGAAAACGTCAAAGAAAAGGTAAAGCTTCATGCAAGTTTCGCCGACCGTTACCGTCGATTAACCAAAACGTCCCAACGAATCAATCAGAAATTTTTCATCAGTGGGTTCCAGAAATAACTCATCATTGTCAAAAGACCCCATTCTTATTGGTCGGCACACAGATCGATTTACGGGACGATGCGGCGACTATTGAGAAACTCGCAAAAAATAAGCAGAAGCCTATATCGGCTGAACAAGGCGAAAAGCTTGCCAAAGAGCTGAAAGCAGTGAAATACGTCGAGTGCAGTGCCCTGACGCAGGTATCGTTGAATTTATTGGCGAACCCGCGTCGCCGAATATATGTACTTGGTTTTATTCGTTTTAACAGAGCACATTCATCATTTCTTTCGCTTTTCAGAAAGGCTTGAAAAACGTATTTGACGAAGCGATTCTAGCAGCTTTAGAGCCTCCGGAGCCAGTTAGAAGAAGACGATGTATCGTTTTGTAGAATCTAACTGAAACCTTTTCTAAAGCTCATTTACCGCTGTTCACGACCGAAGAAGACTGTGTGAGTTGAATCGTACGGTGCGCACGTGAGAATATTTTCGACTATCGATAGTGTTTTGATCTCCGAGTATCGGCGGCTACTCCGAGTACCGACTTTCGTTTGCCGACACGTTCGAACGAAAATTTTACACAAAAGTATAGAGAGACAGGCATTCTGTATACTTCTTACGTAACGGAGTTGCATCGACCCGTCGGTCGATGCACCATCTTTCGAGGAAGAAAGACACAATCGACGATCGATGGTTTCGTTTAAATCGATTCACAGCAGAGCGAGCATCGATGTACTTGGACGATCGCACGAAAGAAACGATATATAATCACCGAGAACTACAAACATACATACGGATCTCGTATCATCGAAGAATCTGCAAAACATTCAACTGTTTAATACGTAAGACGTTTTTATCGATAAAAATTGGTAGTGTGAATTTTTTAATAAATCAGTTTTAAAAAAAGAACACGACTCGAGTCTATGCGAGTATAACCATCATCGGTACATTCTTCCACCTGGATCAGGGGCGTCCGGGCACTTTTTTCCAGGGGAGAGGGGGGGGGGCAACATACATGTGCGCACGTACTAGAAATGATGTATATCGATGGGTGATTAGATCTTTATTTACATACATTGTTTCACGGTGATATCGCTGAATAATGACGAGGTATCTATAGTACATGTAAAACTTGCTCTTAAATTTGGCCGCTTATCGTACAAGTTTGGTACCTAACTTTGGATTAAAATCGATCACACCCGAATAATCGTTTTCGCGATATCGAGCATCTTACCGTCTACTCTAACACGTTGATACTTGACTTTTAATATGAGACGCTACGCGGCAGGTACTACTCTACCCGCGATACACCGCCACTACGCGCGTGCCTACGTACGATAGATGACACGCGAGTTTTTACGACACAGCGGTTTTTAACAATCAACACCTCGTTACGCACGAGGTATGTTGAAACTAATCGTTTGGTCTTGTATCCGAACTCGATTGTTTTCGTAATACGAAGAGTATGCAGAATAAACGGATCACTGGCTCACTCCCTTCCTTTCAAAATTTACCCCCTTTTACCGGTCCATTGCAGTAATAGTTTCTCGACCTAATCTATCTCTCTCTCTCCCTCGCAGTCATCAAGCGAAAACGGAGAAGCGCTCAGATGGGAAACGAAAGAGGTAGATGCGGGATATCATTGCACAAACATAGGCCACATAAGTTGACGTTGCAAACGTTCAGAAATTCCAGTTGCTAGAATGTTATGATCTTTTTCGACAAGAATTTAGCCAAGTAATCCAAGGTGTAACTCTTTGCGTTATGGGTATCATATACGTATGGGGCCGCCCTTAAATTACGTAAGGGTAATTTTGGCGATTTCTTACACCCTCCCTCCTCCAGTATAAGAATTCGTAGGATTTGCTATTGCAACCCCCTCCTTACGTAATATTTTTTACATTGAATTTTTCCGATATTAACCCTTCGTGGTCACACGGGGTGTATTGCACCCCAAGAGCAATTTTCGATTTGAAATTTCGCACCTTTACGTCTTTCAAAGGGGATTTATCGCAAAAAATAAAATAAAAAAAATTTAAAAATCGGGTTTTTCCCACAACCATGGAAAATCGCTCATTTGAAACTACAAATTTTATCATATAAAAATTTACATTTCTAGAAAAAGATTATTAGACCATGATTGTATAAGTATTACGAATGTACAATTATCACTGAAAAGTTAAGTGATTCAAAAATACGAAAATGGTAACTGAAAAAATGTTGCTGGGGTACAATGAACCCCGTGTGACCAATTTGTGATTATAAGAAGGTGTGACCACGAAGGGTTAAAATTCTTTTAAACGTTTATATCATTCATTTAACACGGTTTCGGGTAATTCAAACTTTGCTGGAACATTAATATGATAGAATTTGTATTTATTGAAAATTAGGATAAAAAATATTACGTAAGACGCTACCTGATTCTCCACCCCCCTATCCCTTATCAGAAAACGTAAGAAATTCGCGACCTCCCCTCCCCCAAAATAAAAGCCTTACGTAATTTAAGGACGACCCCTATCTATATGCGTTGCGCGCAATCTCCCGGGTCTTGATAATTCTTAATCGACGTAACTCAATTCCTTGTTTTAAATTCAATTCAACCCGTTGCGAAATAATCTTTTCGTCGGCCACACTTCTACGTGTACGCGCACATAGGTACTACTACTTTGGTAAATGTTTGTAGTCGTATCGGTGTACGTATTTTCGCGTGACTAGAGTCGATGATAACGTATGCGATCGACGTAAAATTTGACTTTCGAAATTCTACATGTCTCGAGTCAGCCCGTTGTGTATGTGTCGCGCAACGACGCGAATGATACATGTATATAGAACCGCGGCAGTCTTCTCGCCGCGTTCACGCGGTTAAACGTTTTCTCGAAAATTGCCCATGACTCGATGTACGTAGAGTACAAATACATACATCGCTCGGCAGAGACATGGACAATTCATTCGCGTTTAATGGAGGTTCTCGACTATACGTATGAAAATGTGGTAGTGGTTGGTCGTGTTGTCTGTCGTGTCGTGTTGATTGGTGTGGAACGTTTAAACGTTCATCGCGTAATATACCGAATTTTGCGCACGAGTTGGCAAAGACACCCCATTGGGATTATGCGTGACGTAGGGGTTGGATGTAAGTAAAATCGCTGGTTGCGGAACGTCGCGAGAGGACAAGCTGGCCGCTCCTTCTGGAACGCCACGCTCTATCGCCGCGTAAGGGCCGATGATCTGTTGTCGTTGTTGTTGTTGCTGCTGCTGTTGCTGTAGCTTCGAAGGCGAGCAAGGGATTTGCAAGGAAGACGACGATGAAGAGGAGGAGGATGAGGAGGAGGAGGACGACGGCGACGAAGAGAATGAGCAGGAGGCGGAAGAGAAGGAAGACGAGCACGTGGAGGAAGAGGAGGATGCGGAGGTGGTGGAAGATTGGACGGGAACATTGGCGGTAACGTCGCTAGGAATGGATCGAGCAGTCCCGTGCATAGGTTCGGTGACGTGATTCGGAAGAACGCGCGTAGGCGTATGCTGCGCCGCTGCGGCGAGCTGGGGCAACGAAGAGAAGGACGAAGGTAAGGAGGGCGAATACGACGACGAGGTTGTCAACGATGAGGGGATCGCGGTGGGGCAAGAAGCGACGGCGGTGGAAGTAGCGATGGTAGAAGAGGAGAGGAGGGTCGGTGCCGATTGCAATTCGGAGGGAGATGAAACAACGGTACGTCCCAGCTGCACTTGATAGAATCGATACGAACTCTCGGTGGTCGCTACTCCGCTGCCGTTGAACGGGGCGGCGCATCTAGAGGGTGCGAACACGGCATAAGAAGGCGAGGGGGGTGGAGGCGCCGCGGTGGTGACTTCCGATGGTAGACGGTAGAACGTGGGTTGATGGTAATGTGGGTGATGCTGATGCTGGTGGTGATGAAGCTGCAACGTATGACCCGCGGCATGAGGGACCGGGGACGAAGAAAAGGCAAGGCCAGAAATCCGGAAGTCGTCTGGTTGTTGATGGTGATGCAGGTGCAGGTGCAAGGTTTGTTGCGTGGATGGCGGCAAGGCAATGGGATTGGGGGATGAGATGGAAGTGAGTCGGGGATCAAAGAGAGGAGGAGAGGTGGCGGCGGTGGGTACGGAGTGACCGAGCGTACCAGAAGGTGGTAGAGTGGCAGTGTCGCTTCGCGTTAAACTCGATACCGGCGACAGCGAACGATTACCTGCGTGGTAATACCTGGGTTGCTGTTGCAACGTCGACTGTGGTTGCGATTGCGATTGCGTTTGCGTTTGCGTTTGCGATCGATGATCATTGGCGCTCGTCCGGGGATAGGGATACCTTTCGATGTGGCTAGCATAACTGGGCGACGGATGCGCCGGTAGAATGCGTTGAATGTTTTGATAAGTCGGGTCCGACAGGCCGTTGTACGGAACAAAGTACATAGTACGATAACATTTGCCGTTAGCGGGAAATCCGGTATTCACCGCAGGCATTACGTTACAATGATAGTTGGATAGCGCCGTTACCAAAGGCTCGCGTCGCCGAGAATTCGCGGCCAGACCGCCGTTGACCGCGTAATCGCCGTCGTTATTAGCACCATCGATCTCTTCGTTCCCGAGCGCGACGCTCCGCGAGGTTCGCGTGCTCGCCGTGTTCGCCGTGTTCAGCTGTTCTTGATAATATTGCTGGCCGCCGTTCCTTGGCTCTTGATGAAACCGAAACGTGGCATCGTTCACCGGCAGCTGAGCATGTCGTCGCGTAAACGTATCGTCCGTGTATTGCCCCCGTTCCATCGAGTTTTGAGTGGTAACGTTAGTGTTCTCTATAATGGTCTGATAAATGTCGTCGATCTGCTTTTGCATCGTGTTTATTCTATTGATCGTATTCGCGTCTCGGTCGTCGGTAGCCAATGTACCAACGAACGGACGAGGGTTGGAATCATCCGCCGGTTGTTCGTGGTCGTACGGTTCCGCGCGACCATCGATTTTCACGCTGTTACTTTCGTAATACGTTGGCAAGGTACGAAGAACGTTCGACCTGGGAACGTTCGCGCCGTCATCTTCTGTAACCATTTGGCGAAAAGTTTCCTCGGTATTGTTCGATAGCCGTTGTTTAATGCCTGTTACCGATGGCCTGCGATTGAATCCATAATCATTCAATTCATCGTCCTCGTCGTCGTCATCGCCGTCGTCGTGGTCATTGTTGTTGTCTCCACCGCCGCCGCTTTCGCCGTCGGCGTCGTTCACATCGCCGTTATTTTTCTCGTTCTTGCCGTCGCCGTTGTTTTGGAAACGGGGGCCAGTATCGCGGTGAACTTGGCCACGGTTCTTGTTCTCGGCGGCGGCGGTGACACGATTGACGATAACGCCGTTCCGGAGGAGTATAGGCTCGAGTTGTCGCTGACCATCGTCACCATCGGATTTCCCATCGATAACTCTGTCAATTCTATTATCGGAGGCATAACTGTTCTCGCTATTAACCGGGAGATAGCGATGATCCTCCACTTGGCTGTACCGTCGTTTGATTCTTTCCATTCGAAATTTGTCCTGTTGGACGAACGCGAGCAATTCGTCGGTTATATTATCCCCGATGTCGGGTCGGTCGATAACGGTGGGTGGTGTACCTTTGGTAACATCCGGCGGGCCGACGAAGTTCCGATCGCTTTCGCGTAATGCGGCTTCGATGTCTTTTAAATTGTAAGACGCAATCGTATCGTAGCTCATCGCCGAATCGTGGCTCTCGTTCACCATCGTTTTAGTAGAATCGTGGCGGTAATAATCCTCCCGCGTGTCGGCACTATTAACGGTCACGCACGACAATGGCGCCAGACTGGCTAAGAACTGTTTACGAACGTCCGAGTTATTCGGTTTTAGTAGGGAATTTTTCGACTGCTGATACTCTTTGCCAGCGTTGCTGTTCTTCTCAACATTTCCCAGGCCAAGATCCGGGGTGCTGGAATTTTTCTTGTGGACAAACAGATCCGTTAGTTTCTTGTACGTCGAGTGATTGTGCGCCGTGTGATCGGCAACGGTGCTGGAACCTAAGCCCAACGAGTGTTGCTTAGTATAATTCGTAGCTGCGATCGTCGCCGTCGTCATCGCAGACGTCGGCACTGTTGTTATACCAGCTAGCGCGTCGAGTCCCTCAGCGACAGGTCCCACCGCTGTTTCCGTAACCATAGTCGGATTTTGAACGAGCATTCTCGACGGTGGCAACGCAGGTTCTTCTTGCCCCGTCGGCGAGGCGCGTACCATTAGATCAGCGGTGTCGCCGCCTTTCATACCTGTTACTGAATCCTCGATCGTCGCGGAATTCGCAGAAACCTCGCTTTCCTCCGGATCCACGCAGGTGAGTCGACGGATTCGCTCCTCCAAGGATAAATTGTTGGAAGGTAGGCTCTTCTTTCGCGAACTCGAACGATACTTGTCGACAAGCCTTCTTCTAAGTGTATTTCTCTCGATCGTTCGACTAATCAGATTCGACTCTTCGCCAAATTCCTTGGGCGGGCATTGTTGCTCGGAAATGTTCGGTCTTTTTAAAGCATCGATTAGACGCAAACTCTCGGCGGTAACCAGCAGCCTCGCAACATCTTGTCGCGGATCGTCGTGGCAATTAGTCGAAGAGATTAACTTGCCGGGTGGCGCTGGAGGTGGCGAAACAAACTTCGGGTTAGGGAATAATTGCCTGACGGCGGAATTCGGCTTTAGGCTGTTGCCTACCAGACAAGAATTACCGAGCTTAAACACTAGGGAGAGTTCTTTTATATCGGAGGACGTTCCGTCTCGAATTATTCGCTCCTCGTCGATGTCCTCTTTCTTATCGGTAGATACCTTCGTAGGGTATAGCGACTGTCTCGTATCGCGATCATCAGCAACGCGTTCGTTAATATTATCGATCCTGACGCGAGCATCGTTGTCGTCGGTTAAATTGAAAACATTCTTCCAATAATCGCTCCTCATTCCATTGGAGGGATCAATGTCCTCCCTTCGCACAACGCGTTCTTCTTCTTCGTCTTCTTCTTCTCCTTCTCCTCCCCCTCCACCTCCTCCTCCCCCGCCTTCTTCTTCTTCTTGACTGATTTCGCGTACAATGCGCCGTTCCGTGACGGTCGTCATAGTTATCGTCTCCACGAGGTATCGATGTCGTGGTTCTACGAATAAAAGAACAGTTCGTTTCCGAGTCGTTTAAACCTATCACAAACGTGGGCATAAACGTACCGGTAGACGTTGTTCGCTGCAGTCGTTCGCACGATCTCCTTGCGTTTTCATCGTCGTTTTCCGTTACTTCGCGGTCGAATCGGGACTCTCCTTCGATCTCCGTATCTGGAAAACCAAATTACGCATGAAATATCCATGCGTTGTGTATATGCACGTATCGTACACACATAGAGACAGGTAAATGCGGAACGTATTGCGTGAATGTAGGTGCATATTTCTGGTAGAGCGAACCAGATGCGACAAGCAAATTTAAAAAGGTGCCGGTCACTTTCTTCAGGAATGCACGCGTTCGGCCTTGTTGGGTAAGTACCGCGTGAAAACACCGGAGACACGCTCCGCTGTACTTCCGGTGAGCGTCGGCGAGCGTGTGCCGCTAACAACACGTTCGGGAACGACAGTAACGATGCGATCGATGCTCACGCGTCTACGCATGTCCGTATCATTTCCCGAAAAGTATTTCGCTGCACCGCGATACAACGAAATTGCCGTGAAGCAAGGACCATCGAACGAGAACAGGTGTTGGGAGAACGGTGTTAAGAGCAATCGACACAGTCTTTTATCGATTACCAGTGGGCTGCGGTAGGGAACGCGTATATCATCGCTTTAAACGTTCTGTTTAATTTTCTTCCTTCTATTGTATTTGCTACGTATTGACGCTAAAAGCGAAGCACGATCTTTGTTTCTATCTCGACAAAAACTACCCGAGTGCTTGGTGGGAATTCGTGGCACGCGATTTTCGAATCTTGTGCAGCGAACGCACGGCGGGAGTAACGTATGTACGCATCGTGGGAAAAAGTACGTGGCCTCGATCCAAGGAGTTCATTATTAAACCCCTGTGTGTTACGCGCAAGCGAATTCTATGGGAACGCGGGAGAGATACGCGGGACAGCGTATGCGCGTAAGGTAAATGTCCCAATACCCGAACGCTTAAGCCGCTTAAGGAATAGCAGTAAAGTTTGTTTCCTAATTTAATTTGTAAAACCATCATGAAATAGGAAAATATTGTTGAACTGTTGAAGATAAGACAATATTATACTATCAGAAAATGAGAAAAAAAGTTTATGTATTATAATAGACGTATTTATTAATGAAAATACGAAACCATGAAGATGTCCCAGTAAGCGGATAACCTAAAAATGCATGTCCCGATGTGGTACATTCACGAAATTCTTGTACCCATAAATAAATTTAGACTTGTTTAAAAAAATATTAATTTTCTTGCAAGTTTAACCATCTTAAACTAAATTTAAATCTATTTACTATTATAATAATGTATTATTATAATATATAAATAAGAAATGCAGTCAATATTTTCTTAGTAAATGAGTGGGGTTTCTCAACAGAAGCCATAGAAATTTCTCGAAATCTGCTATGCGTACGAAGTGTGTTACAAAATAATTATTTCTATCTAACGATTGTTAATTTTCTATAATAATGATTTTAATTAATATTGCTAAATACTTATGCATTATGCTACTATTTTTTGTTTTTAATTACATTAAAAATTAAGCTTAAAAATAAATAAAATTCGCATTGCTGTTCAGGTACTGCGACATGGCCGGGTACTGGTACATTTACCTTACAGCGCGATTTTTTTTTTTTTTTTTTTTGAAAAAATTAATAATACATAAAGAACGATAAGCGGCATCCCAATCGTGGCTCACCTGTCTTTCGTTGACAGTCAAGATAATTTAACGACGTTTGCGAGCTACATTCCGGTATGCTGGAGACATCGCCACTGGAGTATATATCTTTGTAACCCTCCGGTGGGCTCAACGTTTCTTGTTGATGCTCTTGCCGTGATAGAGGCGACGACGACGACGACGACCCGTTTAGCGATGGTGGTGTCGGCGGCGGCGGCGGAGGAGCAGGAGGTGGTGGTGGTGCTGGTGCTAATGCCGGTGGCGATGGCAACGACGACGGCGGCGGTGGCGGTGGCGACGGTGTCGTCGATGCTGGCGGTACGATAGATGCATTCGTCTCGGTCGATCGTTTCCGACCTCCATCCTCTTTCTGTCCATCTATCCTATCCCGTTTCTTTTTACCATGCACCTCCGCGTTAGCCGCTTTGTCCGTATTTCTCCCTTTCACCAATTCTTGCTCTTTCGCTTCTTCTACTTTCAGCTCTTCCCGCGCCACTTTCTGCTCGCGTTCGTGTCGTTGCCGCTGTTCCGCCTCCACTACCTCTTCATCCTCTCGATTGGCACCATCATCTTGCTCCTCCTCCTCCTCCTCCTCCTCTTCCTCCTCCCCCTCTTCTTCTTCGTCGTCTTCCTGCCCTATTCCGTCGTATTCCTCTTCGTCTTGGTCCTCAACACGCAATTCCACGCAATTGAACGGCTCAGCCCCGCAACCTTGCCTCCTCGCCCCATGGCCGTGTATTATCTCTTCGTCCCTTTCAACGTCGTCGCGGTATCGACCGTTATCCGAGACACCGAATCGGAGATTCAATTCCGCCCGACATTCCCTGCAATTTCCCAATCGTATCAATTCGTGTTCCTGGCAGCAACAGTCGCAGTCTTCCTCGTAATCCGGGCAGCATTCTTCTTTTATCAGTATTATATAATCCGCCGCGAAGAATTCATTTAGCTTCTCGTTTATCACGACCCGATTCTTCTGCGACCTGGCCTTCGATTGGCCGGGCTTTTTCAACAGAGACTTGAGAATCTTCGCAGGCTGCTCCGCCGGAAGTTTGCTTCCGTGCTCCTTCATTATCGGGCTTCCTCGCTGTCTCCTTTTATCTCCGTACACGTGTAGAGTAGCTATATGTATATAGCGCCTACTCCGCTGCTTCGTGGCCTTACCACCACCGTTCGTCTACCTTCCACGCTACCCTCACGGTAACGAGCTTTATTTCCCCCTGCACCATGAAGAAAAAAAAAGGGCACCGCGAGGTGCACCCGCCCTCAGGATTCCTACCACCGCTATCGATCGATCGTCAGCGATCGATCCTTCGCGATGGTCTCAAATGATCGTATCGTTCGGCGGGCTCACCATATTTCTCTGCGCGCGTCTCACCGATTTCTAATTCCTAAGGTCGTGTTCAGATATATTGGCCGGTGAGTTTCGCGGGGGGTATTCTCCCACCATACCACCTGCCTGCCTCGGTGCTCCTTTTCTCAACCTTCTCCTTCTTTTCTATCTCGCTCCCGCCTTCGCAGAACAAGAGTGAGCCAGAAGTGGCGGGGATAACGTCCAGCTCCTGGCGTGTAGGCCAAACCGAGTTCTTAGCGTAGAACTACACACATCAGAACAGGTGTGCGTTAGGTCCGAAAAAATTCAGGAGTTCTATTGATCCTTTCTCGATAGTATCATCCTCGTATTAGTATACAGATAGCTTGGTAACGCGCACCACTATTAAGAATAAATAACAGCCAAACTGGCTACGTCCAGGCGGAGCCGAGCAGCGTCCCCGTTACCCCACCATACTTCAACTGACAAATCCACGATCGCCAGATGGTGGTGGCTGATGTCTCCTCGATCGCTGTTCGCGAAAAACGAACTCACCGGCCAATATATCTGAACACGACCTTAGGAAACAACACCACTCCCGGCGGCATTACAAAACCAGAGGTTTGCCAGCGTGGATCGGGGTTGGGAGACGCCGCGCATGGAAACGCTCGTACGCTGAGAGGGAAAATCGATCGCGGGTGAGCTTTCCGTGGAAACGGCGGTTCGGGACGTTATCACGTATCATCGTCACGACCAACAACAAGAACGGTGCCAACGCTGGTTGTCGTCTCCGTTACAAGTAGGCAACATCGGCCACCACCACCGCCACCACCGTTTTCTTCTCGGCGCTGTCGTTAGCTGGCCTTTACGTTGCTCCCGTCACCGCCATCGCGATCTACTCAATGCACGGTGTTTCGTTTACGGCGCGCAAGCGAACGCTCGTTTCTAATAACACTACCGTTTTATCGATCTTGGACGACGAACGTGGGCGCACTTCTAAACGGCACGACGCACCGTCATGGTTCCCGTGACTCGTACTTTCACCGTAAATCGCGCGCACACACGCACACATATGTATATCGAGTAGTCGCACCGAGCGCGTACAACTCAGCACCGGAGACCGAGAATGGAGTGCCTTGCGAATCCAGCAGATCGAAATGGACGCAGTTAACACTTTGACACTTGCGAATTCGATGCGAAAAATGTGAACGATTTCGGCGACGGCAACGGGAATACGATGCTTATTATAATCGCAATTTCAACGTATTTTTGTCCTCCGCGCGTTAAACATAACCAGCGTCGTTGGGAAAAACTGGCCGCAGTGACCGCGGCGAAGCGGTAGCTTTCAATTCGAAACGAACGTACTACTGGCTATCATCAGACTGTTTCGACCTCGAGAGGACTCTACCGACCAACCGTGCTCGGAAATGGAACGGGCCGTCGTCCTCCGTTCGCCGTCGGTTATCTTCGGTCTTCGTCTACGCTGTCAGTGTACGCGCGCGCGCGCGCGCCCAACCACGTCGTACATTTTGCCCGTGGATTTCCAACTACTCCGGCGGCTAGAAAAGTATACCATGTTTCTGTAATAACCCGCAAAGGAAGCGTCGCAAAACAATTCGTGAGAATATTTCTTCGAGTCCATTGGGAACGAATTTTGCTGAAACAAAGCGTACCTGAGTAGTACGCAACAGCAGTTTTTCGAAAGTTTCCCGCTGTAACATGCGCAGTAATCAATACGAGCGGGCGAATTTATACTCCCATGTCCCCTGGACTCGTCGCGACGCGGCGAATGCTTGTACATTTTGGATGTGAAACGAAAAATAGACGAACCGTGGCTCGCTGTCATATTGTCGATTATGAATAAGATTAGTTATTTCGTTTACCTCGTGTGTACACAAGTTGGTAAACATTTCTTCTCCATCGCCTCCGTGATTTTATATAATACCCTCCAAGTTATTGATTACATAAAAAAATATGTCAAACAAAACTTGTAGATCCAGACAAGGGGCGTCTTTTATGTTGTGTTACTTTTTCTCGTTGACAAACGGTTTTTAACCTACAACTTTTGTTTGGCAAATTTTTTTATTTAATTTATAACTTGGACGATATTATATAAAATCGACTTTGTGAGATGTTAAATAATGATTTAAATGTACAAGGGCCCAGAGGCACCTTTTTCCGTTATTCGATCGGGATCAAACTTTACACAGATTTTTTTATTACTAGGAACTATTCGGGGAAGGGGGGTGCTGCGAAATTCAGAAGTCGAAAATAAGGGCCACCCTAGTGTACAAGCACGCAGCACCCTTCAGCATTACAACACATTTCAGAATAGTTGCTGAGTTGGACGTTGTTAATGAGCAGCGGCCGCTACATTCAGTCCTGAAATTATGGGTCGGTAACACAGTTTGGGTGGCGACACGCACATCCATAAGGTGATAGATCTATCCTATACTTCGTCTGTGCACCAGGGCTTGAAACCGTTATTATAAAGATTTAGGTTCTTGAAAGAGTTATGAAGAACCTTTATTCTGAATAACCGTTATAAAGAACATAAAATGTTTTAGATTTTGGACCGAAAAAATTTTTAATTTAAAGAATTAATGTTATCAGCGAGTGGGCTCGGTCCATTAACTAATTTTTTTATTTCTTATTTTCAAAAGAACAAAACTTTTCATATGTATGTGATGGGAGGGTAAACTGAATCTCTTATTTGTGATTGAATTTTCTATGTTGTGTGTATCCTTAATAGCAATATTAAGAAGTTTTCTAGAATATCTGTTCTGTAAATTCAACAATTTATTAGAGGCAAAAACAGAGACTGTGAAAAAGTTAGATCTGTTCATTATATTGTTTGAAATAAATTTAGGAATGACGTTATAGGTTCTACATTTTAATAAAAACACTTTTCTATTATTTATCTTGACCATGTTTAAGTTGTTGTTTGAAAGATCCTTAAGATTCTTAACGGTTTCTTGTCCAAATTTTCTTGATATATATGTGTAAAATACCGTTTTGGAACTTATATAGAACCTAAAAAATAAAAGTTATAGAGCTATATAGGAACCTTAACTTATACTTTTATAGTTTGATATTTAGGTTCGTTATAACGGTTATTCAGAATAAAAGTTCTTCATAACTCTTTCAGTCAGAACCTTTATATAACAGTTTGAAACAGTTATTTCGGAACCTTTTCAAGCCCTGCTGTGCACGCACATCCATAACGTGCTATATCGACATTGTTTAATTTGAATTCTTATCGTTAACAGCGCTGCGGTCTCATTCCCTTCTGAATCGATAAAGTTGAATACTGTGCAGAAATAGCGAGGGAAGTTGGAACCAACGAATTCTATAACAAAAATTTTAGACGTTGTTTGGTCTATCCTACACCTCGTCTGTGGTCATAGTATAGAGATTTATTCAGTTATGAATTCTTTATTTAATAGAGACACTATAGTCACCACTATTCGAGATGAATAAATCAATTAACTAATATATAAACAAGACTATGCAGCGTAGCACATTGAATTACATATCTCTAGGGGCCACTTTAGTTCATAAATATTGCCGTTAGGTGGCTGGAATTTTTCTAGGTCTGTAAATTAAGAATTTTGCTGTAGTTCCGAACGAATCATCATTGACATCTGTTACCGCAGTCACATACAGGGTATTAAAAAAATCTCTACTCATCTTATTGGAAATCGAGTTTCAAACATACGTGTCACAAAAGTATCTGCTTCGAAATTCGCCCTTTTAACCAAATTGGATACGAACATCCGACAGCAAAAGATTAAAATTCGATTCATCGAAACGGTAAAGCCTATATTGTATTTAAACGAATGGAATCGCGACTTGTATTTCCATGCTTGTCGATTGGTCGAAGAGAAAGTTTCTAGGCAGTCGAGCCAATAAATGTTTTTGCAGATTCGGCGTTAGTCGTGAAAGAATTTTGATAAAAGACGTCACAGAATCGTGCAATTAGTCAAAAAGTTTTCAAAGATAAATAATTCGTTCGTTGCGTTCGGGAAATAGAAACGAACTATATCGCACTGCGTAGAATTGGAATCTGTTATTGACCGAGTTGTCATAATCGTCTCGATTGTGTTTTTTGTACGGAATATTGAATTGAAAAGTAGCTGCCTTGTATGTGCGCTTTTAAAAGAATCTCGTAGGATACTTCGAACCGAGGCTGAGGGTTCGTTCAGGGTCTGACTGAATGGTAAGATTATTTTAAGGCTCGCGGGGGCGATTGAAACGCACAGGTTAAACGGTTGCTATATCCCTCGTCGTACTCGCATTCCTGCGAGTCGCAACTCAGTTTCCCCCTGTTACTTCAAATCGTTCAGTTTTCATCTCGCAGCATTCATCGTTCTCATTGGAAAATATGAGTCTCGCGGCCGTTTCGTTGATCTCTCTTTTTTCCCATCCACTGTAATCTCTCTATCGTCATTGTAGTATCGTTGATCGACCTGATACACGACCTCCATTTTTGTTACAACTATTTCGTTCGGCGTATTTCTCGCAGTATTTCTCGACTCATATATCTCTTCCGATCGTTCTGTGACTTGTCAATCGCCACTTTCTCGGCATTAACATTTTGTTAGGTTAAACCTAACGCATACTTTCCGGGCGACAGAAAATACAAATTAATGTTTATAAAAGTCCATGTTTGATGATACTGTATCGTAGTTTGCAGCGAATTTGACATTTAGAACTGCGAATCTAACCTGAAGAAACATGTTTAGCATCCTTGAACACGAGCTTTATAGCATATAAAACATATATCTGTAAAGAGTACAGTTTTATAGAAAGAGCCCCTCGTACAGACGTGCATGACAGACTATCATAATTTTGAAATACAAGGAATTTCGAGTAATCAGACTTCGGAGCATTTACCATTATAGATTAAAGTCACAGAATTTCTACAATCGAAATTTCATCCGCCTTGCAATCGTCGCATTTCAATTTATTTGTCGTTAATAGAAAGTTATTCGGTCTGGTATAATTTGAGAATAGTGGTTAATACGTGAAGAAATCTAACGCGTTTCTTGTTATTCCTGTATGCTCCGCAAGGTCTGTACATTGTGAGAAACATGCCTCTGTTTGGAAAGTCTCAGAAGAGCCCGGCGGAAGTAGTAAAGGCTCTTAAGGAGGCGGTAAATGCGTTGGAGCGTGGCGACAAGAAAGTGGAAAAGGTATGTTGCGAGGCTGCATATCGGTTTCTATGACCCAGTACGTTGATTTTTAGGCCCAAGAGGATGTGAGTAAAAATTTGGTACACATAAAGAACATGCTGTATGGGACGGCAGAGACAGAGCCTCAAGCGGACATCGTTGTCGCCCAGTTGGCCCAAGAATTATATAATAGTAATTTGTTACTTCTACTTGTGCAGAATCTTAGTCGCATAGATTTCGAGGTATGTCGATCAATGTGAACCTGTAAGTGTAATAGCGAACTCCAAAGTGCATTTTCAAACAGGCTTTTAATTGTTCATTCGTTCATTTGTCAAATTCTTGATTATAAATGGCACGCTTCGATAGGGGAAAAAAGATGTCGCTCAAGTATTTAATAATATACTTAGAAGACAAATTGGAACCAGAGCTCCGACAGTGGAATACATATGTACTAAACCGGAGATATTATTTACTCTTATGTCTGGGTGAGTTTTTATACGAGGTAAAGTTGTTCAGCGATGTATAAACGCGCGTTGAAGCACTTTAAGTACACAAGTGTAACAATTGCAGGTACGAGCACCAAGATATTGCCTTAAATTGCGGCACAATGTTGAGAGAATGTGCAAGATACGAGGCCTTGGCAAAAATAATGATCTATTCGGACGACTTTTACAATTTTTTCAGATATGTTGAAGTCTCGACCTTCGACATATCGTCCGACGCGTTTTCTACGTTCAAAGTAAGCGATGATAAGCGCATGATATATCGTACTTAAAGTAAAGCATACTGTTGGTGCATCCGGTACGTTGGTTTTTAGGAATTACTTACCAGGCATAAAATACTGAGCGCTGAATTTTTAGAACTTAATTACGATAAAGTTTTCTCTCATTATCAAAGGTTATTAGATTCGGAAAACTATGTTACCCGACGACAGAGTTTGAAACTGCTAGGGGAACTTTTACTCGATAGACACAATTTTACTGTATGTATAACGATTAATTACATAATTTCAGAATATCCATATATATATGTACATGTATACGTTTAAGAACATTTTAATTTAGGAGCTTTGATATTACAGGTAATGACACGATATATTTCGAATCCTGATAATCTGAAATTAATGATGAATATGCTCAAAGAGAAATCACGTAATATACAATTTGAAGCGTTTCACGTTTTCAAGGTATATTCCTATATTTTCTCATATCTTTTCAGTTAACAGTTCATCGCGAGGCTACCGTTACGTTATATGTGATAATAGTTTCCTTTTATTACGCATTAGCTTATATTTAACTTGCAAAATGAGATTTACCATTCTAGGATTTCCACCATTTCTTAGACCCATCCAATTATTAAATGTAACGAGCAATTCTTACGCCTGTATTCTAACATGTATTCGCAATTGTATAGGTGTTCGTGGCGAATCCAAATAAGCCAAAACCGATTCTAGACATTCTACTGCGCAACCAGGAGAAGTTAATCGAATTTCTGACGCGTTTCCACACTGATCGTTCAGACGACGAGCAATTTAACGACGAGAAGGCGTACCTTATTAAGCAGATTACAGAACTTACGCCTATACATGAAAATTAATAAGTCCAAAATACAAGTTATTGCTACAGCTACCGTTAATTACTACTATTGAAGTCTATTCAGCTGCTGTTGCCACTGTTACACCATCACAGTCACTGATGTAGCCAAACTACCATTATTTTCTTCCTCTCTTTCTGTCTCCTCACTCTCCTTTTCTTTCACTTGTTATAATTATCGTTGATCGATTCATAATGACTCGATTACTATTATTATTATTATTATTAATTATTATTATTATCGCTATTACTTTTATTTGCGAGTAGTTCTGTAAATAAAGTTTTTCGTTTAATTACGTATTATTGTATATTGCAAGGAGGTGATTCTACGTCACACACATATATATATACATATATATATATATACATCCACCTAAAAATATCCTAAATTATATCGAGTAACATCGGGAACAGGAAAGGAGCGCATATTCTTTGATAAAATTGACGTTGATTTTTTTATAACGAGTATTGTACTGGTTCTTACTATCGTAGTTGTGATAGTAAAAAGAAAAAGGGCATAAACAAACTGTACCTAGATTTCACAATTATATTAGACTATACTTATGATATCGATCAATGTATATTTATTAAAAGGTATGAAATCGGTGGAGGGGATGAAACAAATTTTCAATTGTGAAAGAAAGCTGAATGGTAGGGGGGCGGTCACGTGGTTTTTCAGTGACAGCGATACGATGGCGGTCAGTTTAGGCTAGTGCATAGCGATCGGAGCATTGGTCAGAAATTTGACATCAGTGTCCATTTTTTTTTTAAGCCATTATTTACTAATAGAGGCCGAGAGTTTCTTTTCATTGGGAATAAACTACATCGGAATTTGGTGTTTCAGTGGAATTCTAGAATAAAAAGACTTGAAGTTAGATGGAAGTGGAAAGATTCGAGTCTAGCTTGCATGAAGTAAATTCGATGGAGAGCGAAATCACATGAAATCGCTCTGGCTTGTGATGATAGGGGATCTATTTGTTAATAAGGATTATGGAATAAATAAAAAATGTTCGTGAGAGACCCCTGCGGCATCGTGTGTATCATAGTCACGTACGTCGCTGTCTTTTATGCGGATTATGTCGTTGTACGATGGGTTATACTGCATAGTTTACAAGACAGGTGTGCATTTTATAGTTCTCTTTGTATCTGTGATTGTATTTATCTGTATTTATAAATTTATAATCATGATGATGTAGACGTATGTATTTTTAAATGTTTTCTACTTAACCCAGTAAACTACTACTGTTAAAGAAATGTAGTCTCCTCCTGATTTTGTCGCGTCGTCGCCCTTTCGAGACGATTTCAACGTGCAGTTTATAAGAAAGTATTCTTGGAGATTACGAGGCGGCCTGTTATTAACATTCTCCTTGTCTATTGTTATGTACAGTTTGTGGGGTCCGTTTCATGTAGTGGCTTTCAATACCGTCGTATTGCTATTGATAATGTCACACTTGAAAGCGGTCTGCAGCGATCCTGGCCTTGTCCCGCTACCGCAAAGTCGTATAGATTTTTCTGACATTCATACAGATAATGCAGACACAAAAGTCGAGTGCGACGAGACAGAAAATTGGACTGTCTGCACTAGGTGCGATACTTACAGACCACCTAAAGCGCATCATTGTAGAATTTGTAAGCGATGCATTAGAAGGATGGATCATCATTGTCCATGGTATGCTACAATTTGCGGCACTATAAATATTCTGTTCAGATTTTTACTACTGGAGCAGGCTCGATTGAGTTAAGGGGGGAGCCCTATTTAGGACGATTGAAATAAGGTGATTCTTGGGAAATTTTTTCTAAGAAACTATTAAGCGGATCTTTTCCAAACTTTCAGGGTATTTTAGTTCACATTCAAACAATAAAAATTAATTTTTATGTTACAAAGTGTTGGGTAGAATTGGAGATATATGAAGGCGTTCGTTAGGACTCGCATGCCGGAATTACAAATTGGCGATTGTAATGGTGATGTGAATGTTTGGAAAAGATCCGCTTAACAGTTTCTTAGAAAAAAATTTCCCAAGAATCACCTTATTCCTAGCGTCCTAAATAGGGCTCCCCCTTTAATGATCGTTTTCGATAACCAGTGCTTGCTCTTTTAAACAAAAAGCCAGGGATTTTACAGTACTCTTCTATTTCTCAAGTTTCATAATCTTTGGACCTTTATGACCGTTAAATTTTAACATTTCTTGATAAAACAATTCCCTCTTTTTCAACTTATGTTACTTCTAATGTACTAAATTTAATACGATCACTTATCATAATGAGATAATTTATAACATTCCTCAAAGGATAAACAACTGCGTCGGAGAAAGAAATCAAAAGTTCTTTATCCAGTTTCTGGTGTATGTCGGAATGCTGGCTGTGTACGCACTAGGCTTGGTGATAGCATCATGGATCTTAGAATGTTCCCGCTGCAGTAACGACGTAGCTGTTAAACAGAGTCGCGAGTACGTGTATAACATAAGTATCATTCAAAGATTCCTTCGACATCTTTGCTATCTCTGCTTATTATTATAAAACATGTGGCTGAAAAGGAAAGGAAATAATCAGCAAGTTTTTTCTACAGCTTACACTGTATTATATTGGTGTTGGAATCGGCATTGTTCGGCATGTTTGTCGTCGCTATACTGGTAGACCAGTTTCAAGGTATCCTGGAGGAAGAGAATACAATGAAGCGCATCCAAAATAATCACCATTATAAGAGGAACAGTTCGCGTACATTAATGTTACTATCTCAGGTTTGTGGTAAGAGCCATCCGATTCTGTGGATGCTTCCTTGCCAGAACCCACCGCGGTATACTTTCCGAAAAGATGCGTACCTGATCGATCATGAAGTTTAAGCGGACACTTAATTAAATTCTTAGCTACGAATGCTTCTTTATGGCTTTGCATGCGGTGAATGATTTTTTATACGTGTAAGAATGTTTTCATTATTTAACGCGTCTAAGGTGCAATTAATTAAATATTGAGATATTATTACATACTAGAGAATTTACACAACAGAACAAGGAATATCAATTTATTAAATTGATTGTTTATTATATAAACTGTCTTATAATTATTAAAATATAATTAAAGAACTGTTTTATTATTTCAAATTGGACAGTTTGTAGAGTTTTAATATCTTTTGATACTATGTTTCTCTTCAAGACTTTCTTGCCTCAGTTTTGTTATGTGATATTAATCGACAACGTAGGGTGAAATATTCAACCAATGTTTTCCGTAATTTACCAGTCATTCCGTAAGAATAAATAAGTCTAAATATACTTGTAAGCTTAGTACTCGTGCAATTGAACCAAGTATTAATAATTGTAATTAATCGTAATACCGACGAAGGGATATTGAAGATCTTACCCCAGCTTAAATTGCGTTGTAGAAAAGTTTTTGAACCATGCCTTCAGCAAAATTCCGTCATGACTACATACACACCTTCAAAGTATTTAACGCTGCATTTTATAGTATGTAGAAATAAAAGATCCGTCTACGTTAATTTTTTACAAGCATCGATAAACTTGATTTGCATTGAAATTGCACAGAAGTATTTTAGATAATATGTATATTTTCATGTATCATGGAATTATTATAAAAAGCATTGTAGAATTATAGAAACGAAGGATCAATGAAGTCCGAGTTATTTACCTACTGTGAGAAACCAAGCTTATTTTGCATACAAAATTTATTTACGATACAACTTTTAAAGACAAGCGGCCATCAGGCCAGCAACATTCTCAAAGTCGATCTTCTCTGTAATATTTTTGGTCTTGATATTCTCGTCTTGATTAGCAATAAAAATCATGGTTTTACTCTCTTCTTTCCATCCATATTTCTTCACCCAATGTTTCAAGGTAGCGTCTAAAAGTACGGTCGTAATGGCTAAGTTAGTGAACAGCTGGGTTATTAAATTTAAATTCGCACGGTTTATAAAAATGAAGCTAGAGAATCAGAAAATGTAATATCGGACATTACCATCGACACCGCCGAGCAGTTGCGCCAACAGGCTCTTGTCGATGGTCTGGAAAGTAATTCCCACTACGTGGCAGACAAATTTCCTTATAGAGTCTTGGAAGCCTACAATCCTGTCGCATAGTTCGGACATAGAAAGGATTCTGTCCCAAAAATGTTGGAAATCGCATTGCTCCAAAATATCTCCTAAATACATGATTTGGTTAATGGGGCTGTCTTGCATCTGAAAAAGCATATCATAGTTATTTAATTATATTGCCAATTAATGTATGTTAAAACGAATGAAGATTAGCAAAATATTTGCTCTCAGGCTTACGATCTTTTCACTCAGGAGACACTTGCATAGAACAAAGTCCGTATGCGGTAGATTAGTCAGAGCCTTCAATAATATCTGACATGTAATGTCCACGTTAAATCTATGCGGATTCAATTGGTACAGTTTCAAAACCGCTAAATTAGCTTCCAGGTCGTACGCATTCTCTCTTGATTGTATTTCAACGTACTTCTCGAGAGTCGCTAAATGATCTGGATTGTATCTGAAAGAGATTTTCATTTAATTACGATGTACAGCAGCATGTAAAGGGAAAGTAAGGTATTTGAAATGTTTGACAAGTGGGGAATAAGTACCTCTCGATGCCTTTCAACATTCCAGCGACAGTTTGACGCATTGCATCGGCCATTTCGGTAAATAAAGTACTGGTTCACTGAGTGGTAGATATAAAGGAATAAAAGCAGATTGCTTGTTTAATTACGGATAAACTTTTTTAGGTTAGAAAACGGGATGGTCCCTGCTTGTGCTCACGCGGTGACAGAATTTTCTACGGCTGCCAATTTAATAATGTATCGCGATACCAACCTTGCTAAATTTTCTACTGCAACTGAAACTTAAGTGCCATCTAACGAATATTATGGGAAGGATTAAGTTTGAAAGAGGATAGTTAAATCTCCCGCCCTACGGGCTCTAATTCCGAATATTCGAATTTGAATACATTAAGGATTACCAGTAAACTTTATCATTACACCAAGACTATTCTTAATATAGTATTAGAATTTCATTTTTCTATACAGGTGAAGGAAGTGTATGCGCGAAAAAATTGCAACTGAATATAAGAGTTTAAAATGAATACAAATTAAAATCTGCTAAGCAAAACATTGCTAACAGTTGCTTATTTTGTACTTTTCTACAAAGACCGATGTTTATTCCCAAGAATTATTTAACGAAGCAGTACAATTGATTTCTCTTCCTATTACATTTGCACTTCCTTTTTAAACATATCAGAAAATTGCCACTGTCAGAAAAGCAGGGGCTAAATAATTATTGCTAAGCCAACGAAAACTTCAAACGGAAACGCGTAAACTACTGGCATCTTCCAAATATTTGCATCCTTCTTAAACATAAAATGCGATATAAAGGTGTTAATTTTCAAGATGTTTTATGAATTCGAAGGTGATTCGACTTGTTTAAAAAAAAAAAAGATTTGACCCGCAAAGCAATTCTTAACGTGGTTCCCGCGCCACTTCCCGCACATCCTCTGGTCATTGGGGATACTCCCCTCTGCCATGCTGCCCGTTAACGAGCAATCAAACCGTGCGTGCGCGCGCGCGCACCCAAGGTACACAAATTATTTGCAACGAAATTTCCTGTTTTGTGAAAAAAAAGTCCCCTCGAGAATCGAAGGCCGTATTTCGAGTCGCATCCGCGCGATGAGGAATCGAGTTTGCGTTTTTCCGGGCTTCGTCAGCGACTGAGGCCCCCGCGCGCCTCTCCCGTTCGATCGACAATTAATCGCGGGGCTACCCCGGGAAATTCCCGCTCTTTTAGATACCATTTTCAATCTGTACGATCGACCAGCGACCGGTGTCTAAATGTGGTAGATGCTTCGGGATTTGTGTGAGTTAATGTCGATCATCCTGATGATCTATATTACAGAGTGTACCCAGACCGGATGTAGCGATAGATCGGTGTCACGTGAACCCTCCGGATATACTGGCTTCCTAGTCTTGCTCACCTACTTTATCGTACTCTTCCATTTCGTCAGAAAGAGTAGAAATTCGGTTTGCGTGGCGACAGGTCCGGCAGCAGGCACCGCGATAAAGAAAAATCGGCACCATCGACGTTTGCAAAAAAATTACTTTGAACGCACCTCGGACAGATGCGATCGATTAGCATTGCGCAGGCAACGGAAGCACTTGCAGCGTGTGTACTAATTTCTGCGGATAGAGAGGGACTTCTGAAGCGGTGCATTTGCAAAAAGGGGACGCGAGGATCCGAAATCTACCTAGAAATCGAAATAGGGTGCGGAACATCCATTTCCTTCTTCCCAGGAAGCAACCGGGAAGAGGAAGGCGCTATCTGCATAAGCAAATTTTGGTTGCATGGAGGGGAATCGCGTGCTTCTTATTTCAATGAATAAAAGTCGCAAGTCCACCTAGATCGCCCAGCCACCGCCTAGAAAGGCTTCGCTTCATCGAACTCAGGTCCCCCCCCGGAAGTCGCGGGAGTTTTTCGAATTTTTCTGCCGGCGCGGACCAAGGTGGTAATTCCAAGTGACAATAAAGAGAGCAGAGGTTCGCCGGGATAGCCGTCAACTTGATGATGATATACTGTTGCGATCTTGGGTGACCCTCTTTCTCCTTGCTTTCCTGGTCCCCTCTTGCTCTCTGAACCGCTAGGCGGGCCGGAGTGAGCGCGCGCGCGCGCGCTGGCGCACGCGGAATAAACGCGTGACACCGATGTAAACGCGTCGCAAGGGTAGACCGGGGGAAAAAAAGGAAAAGGGGGATCTCCCCGATATTTCGTACCCCCGATATTTCAGCTGGTTCGCTGTCGAAAGCGAACAACTCCCGATTCCAGTTCTGAGCGGGCCGGCCGAGCATTCGCACCGTCCCCCAGCCGTGCGCCTCGAGGTACCTAGCGAGCCTGCCAGCCGAGGGCGGAAAGTTCACTGGGAGAAGGAGAGACCAACGATACCGGGGACGTTTCGTGCAAATCCGCGGCGCGATAATCGATGATCGTAACGCCGCTGGAGCCGTCAGGATCGACAGTCCGCCTCATGATCGGCAGCCCGAGGAACGATATACAGCCGTTCGACAGTGCACACGCCTAGTCGGGGACCTCTCTTCGCCCACCGGAAATGCCGCCGGCCCAACTCTACCGAGCCGTCGCGTGAAGGACCGAGACTATCAAGAGTGCGCAGTGCAGTGGATACCGATACACGAAATCGCCTCGAGGCGCCGAACAAAGTTGAGGAGGACAAGTTCGGTAAACGTTGTTTACCTACCGCGCCATCTTCCCCCCCGTAACCGCCCACCCCTCTGTTCTTCCTGGGAACCTGGGAGCTCCGAGCATCTCCGCATAGTGTGGCGGGATTGAAGACCGATTGCAAGTAGGTTTGTATGCGACAACTTTTTCCGACCGTTCTAATCAAAGCAGAAGCGATCGCGACACGTGAGACGGCAGCCGCAGGAATTCAAGATCACAGGCTATGTCGGTTATGCGGAACAACGCGCTCTCGGTTAATTAGAATATAGCTGTTTTTTATGAGCGTGGAAGAGGAAAGAGGGAGCCGAGCAATGGATCGGCACCGCGAAGGGGAAGATGGGAGAAGGATGGGCTTCGTGGGGCGGGGGAAGGGGGTGGGGGGGGGGGGAACCACGGACTCGGATATTCATTACAGGGTACCCCCAGCCGGACATTCGTATTTAACCGTCGATGCTAACTTTTTGCGCCTTAATTCTTTCTTATTGGTCCCGACCCGTCGACCTCGGTACCGACCGAAGCCCACGTTCGCGGTGGAGACTTAAGCATCCATGATCGTCCCCCGATGCTCGAGAACACGCCGAGTCTCTACGTTTAAAAGTCACCCTGGCATCCTTGTATTCCGAAGGGTAATAGCTTCCCGTCGATTTTCCGCGCGGCGGGACGCAAATCGCGTCCGGCTCCCGGAGAAGAAGCTCGCCCGAAACGTTTTGCGGAAGATTGCCCGCTCTGTTCCTCGGGACCTTGAGGGACCGGCGAGGGCCCGCGGAGATCTTAACGCCAACTCGAGTTGGACTCTCGTATTTTTTTTAAAGGGGCGACGTGTATGATTGCCGACAGAAGCACTGTTATGTCTTCGCGGTAGTTCCGCGAGCTGTGGAGGAACACGCGAGAAAGGCCGAGGGTAAGCGAGATCGTGGGAAGCTTTTCACGGCAGCCGAAGAAGATCGATCAGAATGACGGAAGCATCGAGGGAGCCGGAGCTCGGGGATCCCGAGGCTCCCGACAAGACCGCTTTGAATCTGACGCCCTCGTCGAAGGCAAAGCCGCTCCCGGAGCGCGGCACATGGAGCACCAAGCTGGATTTCATTCTGAGCGTGGTAATTATTTTCCCGTCTACCTCCTGCCGAGCATCCCCGCGATTAATCCGATTCCCACGGTAAGGTCGGCCTGGCGATCGGCCTGGGGAACGTCTGGAGATTTCCGTATCTCTGCTACAAGAACGGCGGCGGTGCTTTCCTAATCCCGTACTTCCTCACGCTGGTGCTCGCTGGGATACCTATGTTCTTCATGGAGCTTGCTCTCGGCCAGATGCTCACCGTCGGCGGCCTGGGTGTCTTCAAGATAGCCCCCCTCTTCAAGGGTATCGGCTACGCCGCGGCGGTCATGTCCTGCTGGATGAACGTTTATTACATCGTCATCCTCGCCTGGGCAATCTTCTACTTTTTCATGTCAATGCGCAGTGGTCCGTTCCGACATGCCTTATATCCGTATAGGGTAATTCCGGGAGACGCGGCCGGGCTGCAGAGTTGGTCGAGTTTCTATATTCAGACTCTACATCTGTGTATATGTCAAAATTAAAATAAAAAAAAAATTTAAACAAGCTTTTATTAAAATGTACCAAATATAAAAAAAGAAAAATAATTTTGTTACCGGCCTAAATGACTGCCTTAAACGAATTCCCTCGTATGACCAAACTAAAAAGCGTGGGGCGTAAATATTGAAATGCCCTTTTTATATAAAATATTTATAATCCTTTACGTATATTAATACATTACTTTTCGCATTCTCCTAGAGATCAGTCTAATTCCTTAATAGAATATGAATATAAAGACACTAATATTATTTATATAAAAAGGGCATTTCAATATTTACGCCCCACGCTTTTTAGTTTGGTCATACGAGGGAATTCGTTTAAGGCAGTCATTTAGGCCGGTAACAAAATTATTTTTCTTTTTTTAGTACATTTTAATATTTTATTTGGTACATTTTAATAAAAGCTTGTTTTTAAATTTTTTTTTTATTTTATGCTTTTTAGTATTCCAGAATATTTCCGATGAAAATCATATCAAATGTCGTGTAAATCTAATTATTTTTAACGAAGTTATGGAAATCAATTTCTTATGAAGGTTCGTTAATTACGATCCGATTTGTGTCGTTTTTTGACCATTTTCATCGGGAAAATATAAGGAATCGATTCACACTACTTTCACCAATATCCCACGAGAAATGTAGAATTTTCGATTTGTCACTTCTTAGGGGGCAACATTGTACGGCCCCCCCGTGGTCTCGAGCGGCTTATCGGCGGCATTGCCTTTGAAGACTCTAGCGAGAGGATAACTCGTTACTAGGGAATTCAATCCCGGGATCTAATCCCGGGATCCCGACTGATTTTTGGATTCCATTTTTATATTTTTCAGTTGTTCATAAAGTAATTTACTTAACTTACTAATAAAGTAATTTACTTATAACTCGATATATCAAATCCCGGGAGTTTTAGAATAAAAAAAAAACAGCCGGGATCCCGGGATTGAATTCCCTACTCGTTACCTGCTTTCCTGATTCCATAATCAGGTTGGAGACATGAAAATATTGTATTGTCATCAAAACTACGTATGTGTGCCAAATTTCAAGTCGATCGGACATGTGGAAGTGGGTCAAAATTAGCTTACAAGATTTCATCCTCACAAACTAAGAAACTCACAAGTGAAGCTAAACAAAAGCTTGCAATAAAAATGTGTCAAGGTTCAGAATAGAGCTGTTCGAAATCGAGCTACCCGAAAAAAAATTGAGCTGCCCGAAAGAATCGAGCTGTTCGAAACATTCGGGTAACTCGGATCCGTTCGGGTCCCGGCTCGGCTCGAAAAATCGGTTCCCGCTCGGTTCGCAATTCAAGCTACTCGAACATTTCGAGTAGGGTAAACGCACCAGTAAATGAACACATTAAGGCTAATGAATGAACACTTTTATACAATTATGATTTCAGCGCGATTGATTCCACGTGTTGCAAAAATTGTTTGAATATGAAGCAAGAAATTAGAAGAAGTCTCTAATTAATTGGTTCCTTATTTTAATAATTTATTTTGCTCATTTTAATAAAAAAATGTCCATTTACTGGTTCATTAACTCTACCCGAACAGCTCTAGTTCAGAACAATTAATTCTCTAGAAATCAACTGTTTCGACCAACACTCCAGCCCGGCCGCGTCTCCCGGAATTACCCTACCTAACGCCGCGTGCACGTATCTAACAGATCCTTCTGATTTTTCCCTGATTTCGTCAGAGCTGCCCTGGGGAAGCTGCAACAACTACTGGAACACGAAGAACTGCGTGAACCCGTACGACAGGGACTCGTTGTTATGCTGGAACGAAGTTACCAGGCTGAACATCGTTAAAATGTGCACCGTCAACGACGTGAACATGACGGTCGCGGAGCTCACGGACCCGGTCAAAGAGTTCTGGGAGTAAGTCTCGATTAAGCAGGACCAACTATATAGGTACGGAGCTACCTTGAACGCGGAAACGCTTGGATTTTCGCAGACGAAGGGCCCTCCAGATCAGCGACGGCGTGGAGCACGTGGGGACCATCCGCTGGGAATTGGCTGGCACGCTTCTACTGGTCTGGATCCTCTGTTACTTCTGCATCTGGAAGGGCGTGAAGTGGACCGGCAAGGTCGTTTACTTCACTTCCCTGTTCCCTTACGTTCTTCTGACGATCCTCCTGATTCGCGGGATCACCCTACCCGGAGCGATGGAGGGCATCCGGTTCTATATAAGCCCGAACCTTTCCAAGCTCAAGGAGTCGGAGGTAAGGTGTACCTAGCTAGCATGAAACTCGTTAATACCGATCCTCTTCCGTTCGGTTACGCGGGCTGGTTTGGATCGTTCCAGGTGTGGATAGACGCTGTCACTCAGATCTTCTTCTCGTACGGGCTGGGCCTGGGCACCCTGGTGGCTCTCGGTAGTTACAACAAGTTCACGAACAATGTCTACAAAGACGCCCTAATCGTGTGCTCGGTGAACTCCTCGACGAGTATGTTCGCGGGTTTCGTAATATTCTCGGTGGTGGGCTTCATGGCCCACGAGCAACAGAAGCCTGTAGCCGAAGTCGCCGCTTCCGGCCCGGGCCTGGCGTTCTTGGCGTACCCTTCGGCCGTTCTTCAGCTTCCTGGGGCGCCCATGTGGTCTTGCCTGTTCTTCTTCATGCTGCTGCTAATCGGCCTGGACTCTCAGTTCTGCACCATGGAAGGGTTCATCACTGCGATGGTGAGTGGCGTCCTCGCTCGCGTTCTCTTCTACGGAATAAAACGGAACCTTCCGAATTGCCCAAGGTGGACGAGTGGCCGCAGCTGCTGCGCCGGCGCAAGGAGATATTCATCGCGATCGTCTGCGTGCTGTCCTACATCATCGGGATGTCCTGCATCTCCCAGGGCGGCATGTACGTCTTCCAGATCCTCGACTCGTACGCCGTCTCCGGCTTCTGCCTCCTCTTCTTGATCTTCTTCGAGTGCGTCTCGATAAGCTGGGCGTTCGGCGTCAATCGATTCTACGACGCCCTCAGGGACATGATAGGCTATTACCCTCTTATGTGGTGGAAGCTCTGTTGGACCATCACCACACCGATGATTTGCGTTGTAAGTTGTGTCTCATGCTAGCTGTCGATGTTACGCGATTAACTTTCACGCGCTCTGACGTTGATGTTCGGCGACAGGGCGTTTTCATCTTCAATCTGGTACAATGGACACCCATCAAGTATTTAGACTACGAGTATCCGTGGTGGTCGCACGTGCTCGGCTGGATGACAGCTCTGTCATCGATGCTCTGCATACCCGGCTACATGATCTACGCCTGGATGACAACGCCAGGGGATAGTCCAACGGTAAAGCGACTATCCTACCGATGATACATCCAGTGGCGGATTTAAGAAAAAAGGCCCAGGTGGCAAATTTTATGAGGGGCCCATTTTATCGGGAACATGAAGAGGGAGTTTACTAAAAACGGGCTCAGCGTAATAATACAGAAAACAAATCTACTTTGGATATAATCGTAATTTTTTTTAAAGATGGGGCCCTAGGGGGCCTTATGTGCAGGGGCCCATTTTATCGGGAACGTGAAGAGGGAGTTTACTAAAAACGGGCTCAGCGTAATAATACAGAAAACAAATCTACTTTGGATATAATCGTAATTTTTTTTAAAGATGGGGCCCTAGGGGGCCTTATGTGCAGGGGCCCATTTTATCGGGAACGTGAAGAGGGAGTTTACTAAAAACGGGCTCAGCGTAATAATACAGAAAACAAATCTACTTTGGATATAATCGCAATTTTTTTTAAAGATGGGGCCTCATTTGCAGGGGCCCAGGTGGCAACTGCTCGTCGGCCAGCCTTTTAAAATTCGCCACTGGATACATCACCGTTCAACGAATGCTTTAGCTAAACTCGATTAATCCTTGCTCGTCACTTTCAGAAATACAAGCTGCTGGTACGAATAGAAGACGACGTGGCGAGTCTGCGGATGAAAATGGGCCAGCCCTCGCTCGAGCTAACACCACTTTAACCGCCACGGTTCTACTTTGATCCTGAACAAAAATTTATCGCTCTAATTCACACTATTCCCTGACTATCGTCGATTTAACGAGCTGCTTAACGTTATTACCGTGTCGTCTGTAACTCTCCTCTCCCTTTCGTAGAACCACCCGTTCAATCCGGGAACAGCTCAACCCCCCACCTGTTCCTTCGCGCGAACCAAGTCAGTACTGTTTAAACGAGTTCTCTTCTTTTTTTATCGTCCCTTAGAAGTCCGAGATAATAGCCGGCCCCCATCGAGTACGACGCGACTAAAGTGTTCAGAAATCGCGCTTAGTGTCTTAGCTTAAGTATATTTAGTAATTTATATGAGCGCAAGAAATTTTTCGGGTACGCGCGAATAGTTGCCAAGTAGCGAGGACACGTAGCGCTTAATAAGAATCACTGCGCCGCGGTTCGTGAAATTTCCGGGGCTATTCGCGTAAGCCTAATCACAGATTTAGCTGCTAACTTATTCTAGCGATGTCGGGCGTGTACGATAAATAAGGATTACCGCACGATCTTGAATTTATTCATAAAAACAAACGTATCCACGCTGCCATAATTATTACGTTCCACCCGCACGGTCGACGAATAAGCCGTGATATCTTTTTTCTCAATTCTAATGAGAATGAAAAAATACCGCGGCTTGTGTATGACTTCGCGCGCAAGATGTATGTAAGTGCAAACTTTATTCTTAATAAAAATTGTAGATTCGCGTAGCGGTGATATGATAATAGATATTCGTTACGTCGCTAATGAGAAGGGATCGTTATCAGCGGCTATTAGAGCATGCTGGTATAAAACTTGAATAGGTTTTCTTTTTTTTTTTCACAAAACCCATTGTATATTTAATTGAAAATTTACTGCGTTTAGATAGTTCGTTATTATCTACTGTAGTTACACGTGTCTCGAGTGTCTTCCGTTTCTCTTGTAGGAGGCGCGAATGCGCGAAGCTTGAACTTCGCTCGATTGCAAGAGAAAGAAACGAGATGAAGAGAATGAATCTGTACGACATTTTCTTTTGGTAAATAAAGACGATCGCTGAAAATCATTCGGAAGTTTTAACGCGCCATGCCTGCTGATTTATTATCGATCGCAAAAGTATATTCAACTTCTCGCGCCGAATATCGTTGCACCCTTGCCTTCGAATTGGTTCGAATCAAACACCATAGGATAAGCGAAGTATAGTGAGGATGCATGGTGCTCGCTCGACTTTTCCTCGACTTCCCTCCTGACGTTCATTCGTGCTGTTTTTCTTTCGCAAATTCGCGAGCGAATTTGCTTTTAAACGTGTGTAATATAGAATAATTAAAATGCCAGAATGATCGTTATTTCAAGTTCGTCGGACAAAGTTCATAACTTCTTGGGCATCGACATGGCAGTGCACGTAGTCTAACGGGTGTAGAATAATTAGAAATCGAATAGCTCGTCGAACCTTGCGTCGAGTTCATTGAGTTGATGTTTCTTCGCGTGCGTTTGAAAATCACCGGATCGTCGATATTATTGATCTTTCGCATTGTTTTATCGACAAAGGTGTGTAGCGATAGGGATCATTATTTATTGCCGAGTACGTTAAGTAAATAACATGATAGAGAAGAATGAAGACGACACCGATAACGACAACAGTCTTGACAGGGTAAGGCTGATAGCTGACAAAAGGACGTTTTTGGAAAAACAGTTCCTTCAGGTAATTTTATGGTCTTATTCGTTTCTTATTTAACAATTCGCTCCTTCTTTAACAAGCTTCATGGTTATGTGCGCCAGATTATTTTCGCACTAACAATGGTCGATCAATTTCAAGCCGAGTTTTATCTTGCATTTCAATTTACACGTTCGTGCAGCGAGTAATCGGCTCCATCTTTGTTAGGTGCAATGATAATGTAGGTAATTAACATTATCAATGTAACGCTAACTTATCGCACCCTTTCAAGGTCCAGGAAGAAATTAAGCTGTCCTTCGCTTGCCTGACACAAACGTTATGTACCAGAGAGAAGCAACTTTTACGGCAATCGGAAGCCATTTATAGGCAACAAGTATCATTGGCATTGTCTAACCAAGAAGTCCTCTCGTCTTCTGCAGCGATATTAGACGAGAGAACCACCCTCGAAGAACAGATTAAAAGATTTGGACGGATAGAGCTGACCGGTTCTAACTCGACAGCGTTAACAGATTTAGAACCTTATAAGATCCAAGAATATCAAGATGTTAACAAGGACCATGTCAGCTTTGATAAATCCATCAAAAGCTCGGAAGTTATTTCTTCCGATACGAAGATTGAAGTTGCTTCCACAATCGAAGATAGAAAAATACAAAATGTATCTAACGGATTGAAGACCTCTAGTGTATCAAACTTGGCGGAGACATTCAGTCACGCTTTCGACTTCCAAGAGAAAGATTCCGAGGAGAACCTCGACCGGTCCTCGGCAACAGACACGGAACTTCAAACGAACGACTTGAATGCGCGGTGTTTCATTGTGGAGGAACAGGAAGATGATAAGAGCTGTAGAAACTCTGGGTGCAACGCTATGGAAGAGCAGGATAATTCTTATGGACATCCGGAGCAAGTTCAGCAATGGTTAGATCAGATACTTCTGGAAACAGAAATAGAGCCGACCATTCATGAAGTAGAAAAGTTACCTGAATATCTGACATATCAGAGACCCACATACGTACCGACCTTTAATGTTCAACTAAAATAGATATTTACGGAACTGAACTAACCAACCCACCGTAACATTTTCATAATATATTTATTTCGAATTCTAGAGGTAGAAAATATCTCGCTCTGGGATAAGATATCGTTCGTTCATTGAATTTCTCATACCCATCTCTTACCTTCTCCAAATACTTTAATATATTTATTCTCTTATGCGTTAAGGTAACAGTAATTAATCGCTAATTGTTCGTTTCAGTAATTAAGGATCCATGGTACCATGAATTATCAATAAGTTTGTAATACTGTTAGTATCGGGGAATTATTAGTCATAAGGATTTTCAAATTATTAATCGTGATTTTAATATTTGTCAAGCAAGAAGAGTGATGATTGAATGTTATTTTACTAATGTTAACATACATAAACGGTGATATTAAAATAATTTTAAATGTGTTAAGCATATCGTAATATCAGTGATATTACCAATGTCTTCGAATTAATTAATAGTATTAAAAGATAATCAATGTAATTAATGCGTGCAGCTGTTTCAGACTCCCTTTACTTACCAATAATTAATAGTTTCTTTACTTTTCTATTCCTTTTTCTAACTATTCTTATAGTTTCTACAAAAACGACAAAGGAAGATGGATGTAGCTGTAGAAAAATGCTTTCACTGAGATCAAGAGATCGGTAAAGACAGTAAAAATAATTTCTTAAATATGTATGTGCTATATACTCCCGTTACTTCTGTGTATTACTTAACCCCTTATTGCCTGGTATAATACTACATGCTTCTTATAATAATCGGAGCTTTTATATACAGAACTGTTCTAGTACAAACTATTAATTACTAAATATAAATAAATAAATTGTAATTTGAACCTGAGTTGTATTTATATTCTCCGTGTTAAAAAAAATCGAGCACTTGTACGCGTCTTCGTTTTCATCTAAATCAGTTTGTATTTTTATATACCATAGTGTTAATAAATAAATCGAAGCATTAAAGGGTTAATTATCGACATGTATTTGTACAGTAAACCGTTTGTATTGCTTTCTTTGGATTCACTTGCACTAAATCATAGGATGATTCATTTTGATTATTGACAGTTATTAGAAAAAATAATTGAGCACCTTTGTATAGTTTATTAGTTACTAAACGATTAAATAAGGACAGATAACCACCACCTTTTATATGTACAGACGCCAGCGTAGTAGTGTCAGTTGGGATTGTATGTCCAGCATCGGGATCTTTTCTTACAGAAACCGACTTGTTAGAAAAAAATCTGCGACTAGGGTCGAATCTGGGTCATAAGGGAGGGAATGGTTTGTGAGCATGCCTTCCCCGGAACCTCAGGGTTATACATTTAATCCATCATTTTAACGATACTTGATAGAAAACCCAATCCTCGTAGAAAGATGGGACAAAAGCGCGATCTTTAGTAAAAGTCACTGGCAAGCAGAGCTGCGAGAGAACCTCCTCGTACATTTCTAACGACTCCGAGCAAGATGCTCCGTTGCCCTTTAACAAGAAACAGAGGCGATCGTTAAATAGAATTCTCGATTCCGAATAACGTATTAAACGGGAACAATCGAAGCTCAGATGTACATACGTGAGTCATATATTTTCCCGTGGGCTTTAGAACTTTCATTGAGGAATTCAGGATAAGTCTGATGAAATCCCACGCGTCTCCATGCGGAGTAGTGCTAATTGGTATGTCCGTGAGATCGCCGAACACATAATCAAACTGCCGGCCTTCTTCGATCATGTGTGTCAGAGCCTTCGCGCAATCCCCGACAATAATCTGGAAATCCCAATGTTTCGTGAAAGACTTGTGCTCCCTTAGCTTTTAATCAAAGAGAACCAATCCTTTTCCCACTACTGGCACTCACCTCATAATTCTCACCCTTTCTTTTATCCAGGCAATCTCCGCATATGCTTCTCATATGTTGACCGCAGGCTTTTATAACAATATCATCGATCTGAAAATAGACACCATTTTTTTTTTTTGTAAAACATAGTTTAGAATCTTTTAATCACAGAATTGTAATTTATTTTATAAAACGAGCTCCACATACTTCGAGCATCGTAACAAACTTCGGCTTTTCCTTAAGCAATTCCCAGAGTAAACCCCCGTCTCCGCCTCCTAAAATCACTATTTCCTTCCCCGTGTAATTCTCCTTTCCACGTTGCATCAAAGTCTCTGTATATATAAGATCTGCTTCGGACATATCTAAAAATTATACAGTTTATTAGCGTTAGGGATTCCTGAACTTTCAATGTACTTCTATCTGCCTGGAGGATGTAACTATTCTTTATTTCTTACTTTGCAGCTCGTCAAGAACCAACAGATTCCCCAGCGATTTCGAGTGGACGATCTGCACTTTCTGATAAGGAGAGCGTGCCTCAAAGACCAACTTATCTATATCATATTCAAGTAATCTGTCATCTTGAAAAGAAAGAAACGGGTGACTGTAAAAATCTTGTAAATTTGCAACATTCGAATAGTCGCGTAAGAAAGCATTTAACAGATGCATGCGATGCTAAGCATAAATTTGCGGGAATAATAAAGATTTTCTTCTGACATCAATACTAAAGTAAATAATCAAAATATCGATGACTTAGGAGTTTCATGCGCATATTACTAACTGCATCGTGTATTTATGTCTATGAATATTCATGTTTCTATGTAATGTGGCGTACAAATTGTAGGTGAAATTCGTGGGTCTTTCGATACGAGGAATTATAATTCTTAGTGTCGTTAAGGACTTTAAGACTTTGTCTAGGTTTTTCCTTTTCGTAGATGCCACTTATTTCAGGAAATCATGAAGTTCGCATAGTTACTACAACAGAACTGATAAAGCGAACAATGCGATATAGTCATGAGTAGTCCCCTTTATTAAAAGGAGACACTAAAAATGAAAATATACTTGAAAATGGATATGAATGTTCTTAAATAGCTGAGTGAGAATTACGATGAATAATACGCGGTGAAATAATGAAAACTTAAGGGGAGGTTCTGGTCTAAAAGTCGATTTTTTATTTAATTTTTCGAATGTCCAACCTTTTAGGAATACACGTTTAAAAGGATTTGTGGAAATTCGTAAAGTTCCCGGTGTTATAGGTAACCGGCCACTCGGGGCTCACGTGAAACTTTAAACGCGTTTTTCTCGAAACAGTGTGCTTAAAACGGTGGGACCCGTATCTCAAAAAGTTATTATCCGATTCGACTGAAACTTTTTTATTTTGAAGAATATACTTCTGGCTAGGAGGGAAACTAGAAAAAAAATACAAAAAATTTAAAATATATAATTTTCAAAGGTGTTGAAAGGATGAAAAATATACGGAAAAAGTGATTTCAAGCTTCAAGTGTCGTTATTTTATAAAAAAATGTCATTTTTGTCATTTTTTCTGGTTTTCCTTCGAGCTAGAAGTATATTCTTCAAAATAAAAAAAGATTCTTTGACTCTAACGACTCTCCAGTGTCGTCTGAAATGATTAATTATAAAACAAAAAATATATTTGTATAATTTAAGACATCCTTAATACAATGGAAAAAGTCCCATTAAATTATATATGGTAGTTTTCCTTTAATTAATTCCTAAACATCACCTATTTTTTGGGGCTCTAGAGCGGAACCTCCCCTTAATAGGGATCAGTATGTTGTTCGCGCGAGAAATAACGAAAGGAACATGAACAATTCAGATAAATGAATGACATCGGGGGAAATTAGTCAAAGGCAATTATCGTTGACAGCGCAAGATAGAATGGAAAATTGTGCAGGCGCAGAGTTCCGCTTATACCGTAAACAGAATAATAAATAAAAAAACTCACCGGCGGTAGGAAAGTATCTCTCAAAAGGTCCGCCGCGTTTAATTGGTGTAAGCGTGTGCGAGCGCGTAGAGGCTGCTGCCGCTTGCAACGCCGTCTCCAATTCTCTGGTCAACTAAAGGTGGCCGCGACAAGCGAACCGATGAATAAAAAAAAAAAAACCTTCTTGTTAAACCAATCGCTACAACTCTCCCTTTTACTTGTGTGTCAAGAGTCATTTGAAATCCCTTTGCAGAAGAACTAAAAAGAAATACCGGGGGAAGAATACGCGTTAACCGGAAAACGACTAATCGATCGGAGCTGTTGGCAATTTTTATAGTGCAACGGTAACAATTCGCACGTTCGTAAGGTGCTATAGATAACTAAGTATGGGAACTAATTGGGGAAGTGGTTTCTACCTGATAGTGTCAGATAGAGGTCATATATCGTTCCTCGCCTTACTGGTGGCAGGCACTTGCTGCGTTGGCTATTCAGAGCCATCGCAACGTCCGCTTCCAGGTATCGCCACTGCTACAAGGTCCTCTTTGTTACACGTGTTTCTTCCGCATATAGTAAAATTTCTACTTATTTCTATAATACTACTCATCGAACGATGATCTTTTAACGATACAACGAACTTGTAACTTCAGTTTTCGACGTCAGACAAAGACGTGTAAGACGTTAATATGTAACAAGATGTACCTTGTAATGACCCCATATTTCAGATATACCAAAGCTGATCGTTTGTTCAATACCCATGAGAGGCAACTAAATATTATAAAGTTTGCAACTATATATCGCAAAACAATCGCAGGAATTCATATAATTGACTATACCTCAAAATTCAAGAGCGCTTCCTCATCGTCTCTCTTATAGTATTCAATATTAATGGTGATTAAGCCTTCGGTATATCCCCGTACAGTTATCAGGCTGCCTCTGGGGCCTGTGTAGAGGACTAACAGGCTTCCGTCGATATTTGACTCGGTTAATGGCTTCACGCCATCGAAGTGTTCTCTAAGAACATTAGCGATCGCTAATTTTAGATTAGAACGGTTTTCTATATCTCCTATTACACTCGATGGGACCGTAAAGTCAAGGAGTACAGTGTGGGCAACCATTGTGTATAAACCTAAAATAGTTTGTGATATATTAGTACGAGAAATCTAAATATCACAAATAACATGTTTATCATATTCTGGCACTTGTTACTTTAATGTTAATACCTTTGTACTACTATAAAAATATTGCAAAGTCAAGGAACACTCTTTTCGCAATTCCTGCACAATTCCTTCGATTGCGTAAACATAAATTGGTTTGTAAAAAAGTTCAGGCTCAAGCACTTCCTAGAAAAGAAGAACAGTTTCAAGGTTATGTTCAGAAATACGTTCAATTTACTTAACCAGTACCTCAATTACGAGCAATAAAACAATTAACGACAAGAGCAGATATTTCCGAACCTCTCAATGGTAAATCATTCGTTTAAATACAAAAACTCTTGCACTTTCATTTTTCGATTAAAAGTAATGGGAACAAATTGTAGAAAGTTATTTCTATAATTTGCTTTTATAAGAGAGACAAGACATTCTAATGTGAACTACTGTTCTACTCAAATTATTAACGCAAGCCACTTACACGAAAAAGTAACACGAGAATTATTTTTTAAAACTATCTTGTGTACATAATGGGTAGTTACATGTCTGATTAACCTGAGAACAAAAATATAACTAATAATGAAGCCAAGCTATAATTAATAGAACACTTTACAGCTTTATAGAAATCAAAGAGTAATATTTATTAAATAAAAGTTGTCACTTGTCGTGGTAATGTAAACATTTATTAGCGCTACCAACATATATCAGTTCAGTTATCACTGTTAGTGAAAACAGTAATTATACTCACAAATTAGAATACAATTCTTAATTATAAGAATATTAGTTCGCAAGATAAAAATGTTTTCGTGGCACAGGTCACTGTGTCGCTGCGTTGATGCAGTTCTACCAATTAATCTTAGGGAAGAATTTCTAGATCAACCTAGCTATTTAAATATACATAAAATTTCAAAAGTAACCCATAAAGCATTGTTTATTAATCGTTTGATCGGCAGAAGGGATTTCGCAACTCATTGGACACCCATTTTCAGCAACAAATTCGTTTATTTATTGCTGTAAAAATCTTTTGATCCAGTTTATGGACAACGAAATGCTAGGCGAGCGCGTAGCGGTGAAAGGTGCGAACTAAAGGGAGCGTTGAAACTGTTGAAACACGGCCGTTTGCTAGTGAGAATGCGAGTTATTTCATACAGTGGTGGACGAAAGAAAGTTTACAACTTTTAAAATCGCATAACTTTTTTAGAATTGGTCCAAAAGACATGAGTTTTTTTTGAGAAGCTAGAATTATTAGTTTTTTAAGTGAAGTGTTTTGTCATTTTGAAAAAATGCAATTGGTTATAATAGCAAAAAAAAATAGTAAATGACATTATTAAACTTTTTTGTGAGCTTGTAATGAAAATTAAAAATAAACATTCGAAGATCGCAGAATAAGATCGAAAATCGCGAAATTGTCGATATCAGCGATTTAATTATTCTGCGATCTTCAAAGGGGCACTTCTCAAAAAACTCATGTACTTAAAAAGTTGCAAACTTTCTTTCGTCCGCCACTGTAAATAAATAACTGTTAATAAGTAATTAACTGTAAATATAATCGTCACAAACATCGCATAGGAAAGTCTTAATAAGTAGTCTATATTTTGGGATACAATTATCTGTCGATACTTGGGAGAAAAATTTATTTGTTTATATTACAAAACCGTTTATCGTAATGGAAAATTGATAATTAATCACTAGCATTATCGCCTTGATTGTCATTTTCCCTCCCGCTTTCCGAACCGCTTACGGAGTTCGAGTCTTCATCTGAATCTTTAAGAACTTTCCCTTTAATGTTCTTCTTCGGTCTGAGAGCTTCAAAATCTGATCCTTCTTCATCCGACGAATATATGTTGGACACTAAAAGTATAAAAGCGCTTGATAGTTTCTAGGTATTCAAATAGAACATCTTGTTTTATCGTATCAGTGCCTATCATGTAGAATTTACCTTTAACAGGAGTATTTAATCCTTTCTTATATTTATTTTTAATTGCTGCAAGGGAAATTGCACCTTCGTCGTCTGAACCGTCATCGTGGTACGCATCAGCGCCATATCCACCGACAGATCTTCCAGCACCTCTGCTACTCGTAGTACTCTTTTTGCTTTTACTTTGAACTCTCATTGCCATACGTAATTTCTCCTCCTCTTTCTGAAAGTCAAGGTAACTTTCAGCATAATATTCCCCATGGACATCTTCCGCGGTAAGGTTAAACTGATTAAACGCAACTTACCTTGATCATCTCGTATCTATTCTGATCCGGATTGGTTCCTACTTGCGACAGTACTTTTATGCCAGAAGTCTTCTGCGACCTATCCGCGAGAGACATTGTCATCTTTCTATGAGTGAATGATTCCGTTGAATGTGGACGGAAGGTCAACTTTGTTCTAAAAACTGCTTGGCCTTGGAGACCGGTCCCTTGGCGGATGTACAAATGATTGTGATCACCCTGGAGCGGCTGTTTATATACATCAAAGATCTCGGAGCCCAGGTGTAGAGACATACTGCCGTCAGACCACTTCACAAATCTGGCATTGCTTTCTTTAACAACTTTACCGTGATCGTCAAACACGTCTCTCCAGCGAAGAGTATTTTCAACCTTCAGTTTCAATCTAGCACGACCTTCTTCGTCTAAAGTTTCTTCTTCGTCGATCTCATCTTCGTACGTCTCCGTATCGAACGGTCGCGTTTCTACTGAAAGGAAGTTCGGAAGTTTTACAAAATGTATTTCGCGGCCCAAATCTGTGGTGATTTTGGGAATTTCTACATCAATTCTAGTTTCTGGTGGAGGTTCAGGCTCTTCTTCCTTTTCCTTCTCCGGGTCCTATAAAAGAAGATCGAGTCACCGGTGAATTACAATTATTTCTCTTTTCTTAAATATATTTTCGAATGCACTTGACATTTCATACATACATCCCTAACGACAACCTGGCTCGGGCCTTCGCCACCGCTATCAGATCTGTCTGGACTTCTACTTCTACTCTTGCTCCTGCTTCTACTCCTACTTTTGCTTCTACTTCTACTCCTGCTCCTACTTCTGCTCCTGCTTCTACTCCTACTCCTGCTTCTACTCCTGCTCCGACTCCTTTTCCTCTTCCCATCTTCTTTATCTTTCTCATCATCTGTACTAATGTCACTAGCATCTCCAAATAGAGCATCCGCTGTCGGGGCAACAGATTCTTTCTGCGCTGGTTCACTTTCAGAATCAGAATCTATCAGTGGCTTTGCCTTTTTTACTGCATCTTCTGGTTCAGACGCAGATCTACTATTATCATCCTTTTGAACAGGGCTTGCTTCTCCCTCGCTGTCGTTCGATTTTGTGCTGCCTAGAATACACAGAAAAGATAATATCTATCTTACTTTCGACACGAAAACTGATTATTAGCTCGGCCAGCTTACAGACCTCTTGTCTTCAATGACTTCTCGGACTCGTCATCCTTATGTTCTTCAGGGCTATCTGGTTTTCGTTCAGAAACAGCGGGTTCGGTTCTTTCGATACCAGGAGAATTTAACATTCTAAAAACATTAGTAGAACATATTATTGACATGTCTTAATAAAGTACGTCTGTAAAATTATTTACTAACTCTGTGGATTTCGGACTCTCCGATCGCCTCTCCTGCGGTGAAACTGATTTGGATCTTTGCGAGTCGCTATTATTCGATGCAACTGACTTAGGACTACCACTTCTGGATCTCTGAGAACCAGATTTCTCGCTCCAAGCAGATCCAACACTCGAGTGTCTGGAATCTGATCTAGCTGGAGATGGACTTTTGGAATTTGGTCTGGATCCTGCTTTCTCCTCTGCGGATGGACTACTGGATCTAGAAGACCTTCCGCTAACATTTGAACCCACTGATCGAGCATCATTTTCGTCATCGGAATTCTTATCGCGTGTAGAGTTTCCAGGATTGGTTGGCGAACCACTGCGACTTGACCTAGAAGATCCTGATTGATTGTCCGACTCTGAACCTAAAAAGTACTTTATATGTTACTCTCGATGAAATGAAAAATACAATTCACTGTCGTAGTTCAGAGACTCTATATACACTGGATAAAACGTTCTGACTTAACATCGTTGTTTACGTACGTACCTGAATCGCCACTGGAGTCGCGTAAGTTTCCTCTTCTTGGAGACATATTTCTTTCTATCTTGAGAAGCAAGCTATTTTTTATAAGCAGATCCTAAGCGAAAACAGAAGCATCGTTTCGAAGTTTCAAGTTTCTTTTAAAGTCGACAGATTGAGAACCAAGTCGATACGAATCACCCTGTATCAAAAAATGATTCGCCGACCGAAATCGTCGACAACCGAGTCCCCGGCGGCGCTGGCGTCGGTGAATTTTCCTCTTGGCGTTGATTGGTTCAGACGTGGGTAGTCAACCCCACCCTCGTCCGACTACCGTGGTAGGATGTTTCCACCCTACCTTGCTCGAAGCCATTTTGCTTTGCAGTGTGTTGGATATCTGCGAAGGAAGTAAGTTTTTTATGAAGTATGCTATATTATTAAGTGTCTGTATTAACAATAAGTGTCATAACATTCTATACAAAGTAAAATATCGATCCTAACAAATCGAAGCATGTTTCGTTCTTTACTTTGAACGGTTTTTGTGAAATTCACACTGGTTAGGTAACCACGGCATACATTCGACAATCAATACGTAATGTTATCTGAAAAATTAAATAATTCCATAAACTGAAGCGAATCTCCTAATGTTTCACAATTTAGTACCCTGTAACATTTCACTGTCACACTTGCTTATCTTCCATTTTCTTTTAATTTCATTTTGTAGCGAAATATATTAATATCACGGTAAAGTATTTTAATAATTCTCCATTGCTTCAATATTTCGCACGCGTAAACGTATAATCCTATATTCCTAACAAAAGTTCTACTAAAGGCGTATGTATATTAACATGTTAAGTAAACTTAAATTCATTATAGGAAGGAAATTATAGTATGAACTGAACAAGTTAATACCTTAATTTTTGCTAGCCCAACGGTTCTATGTAAAAGAGAATTTGACAGTGTTTAAATTCCTTCCCATCATTTTATGAATTTCTGTTGTTTCAGTACACAATGGCCAACAAGTTATTGTTACCATGCCTCCGGCAAAATATTCCAATTTACATTCGTGGAATGTCTTCCGGCGCTGTAGATGCGCAATTTCCGGACAAACTTGGTAACAGAGACATTGTAGGCCATGGATTTAATGGAGAGGCAAATTACATGGATCGAATTGACTTTCCTATGCCTGCGATTCGTTTCAAAGCGAACACTCCAGACATCATGGTAAAATAATTTGTTATATCTCTATGCTACCTGTAACAGCATGTAATTCTCAAATGCTTTTCTTCGGAACAGAGTATATTAAATATCAAACGATCAGTGACATGATACAGTTTATTCATTTTGACATTGATTTTCAAATAGGCGTTGAGACAGAAGGAAAAGGGGGACTGGAAGAAATTGTCGATTCAAGAAAAGAAGGAATTATATCGCGCCAGTTATTGTCAAACATTCGCAGAGATGCAAGCCCCGACAGGTGAATTGAAAGGACAAATAGGAACTACTCTTCTGTTAGTGGCGGGCAGTATTTGGCTTTTCTTCTTCTTCAAACAGTTTGGTAAGTCGAAGTATAAACAATTTATCCATTCCAATCGTGTGATAAACCTGAGATATATATATATTTTTTACATTTTTCTGATACAATACATAGATTAAGCTAATTATGAAATTATATCACATAACGTTACTTTTGCGAGTGCATCTAGAGATAGTAGAAGTAATTTTCGTTGAATATTAACTTACCGTTTAACCTATGCCAAGTTTTGAATGGTTATTTCATTACTATTTAATACTGTGATGGAATTTTACAGCGTACTCGCCATTACCGATAACATTTGACGAAGAACACAGACTGGCACAATTGGAACGCATGAAATTACTTCAAGTCAATCCTATCACTGGGCTTAGTTCGAAATCATAAACTTACGTAATTTATACTTAAGAGATAGTATAAAAACATGTACAATATAGTAACACTTATGCAATAAAAATATTCTATGTGCAGTTAGAAGAAGAAATGTGAAATAAATTAAGTGTTACCATTGGAGTGATTGGGTTTTAATGCCTGATACCTGTATCACAAATTACTGGGCAATAAAGATACTAAACGTTACAGGAAGGTACATTATCAAGAAAATGCCATACATTTAAAGATACTTTATAAACTAAATAAATATACATGTTAATTATAAATTTTTCTTTTCATTTTCTTCTTTTCCGTTCAACCTACTGCATTTATTTTATTTATGAAATCTTTATAAGCGAAATACGATTACGTTATTATATACATAATACAACATCATAAAAATGGCAATAACACAAAGGAGCCTGTTATCACTGTTTATTAGATTTTTAATATTTACACATTTTTTTGTAATTTTTGAAAGTAGATATAAATAGAAAATACTCAGTAATAAAATTTACAAAAATTTGAGCCCGAATTAAGAAATGTGTAATAATTTTTGCAGACTAGATGATGATAATAATAATGATGATAATAATAATAATAATAATAATTACATAGTTTCACAGATTTAAAATCCACAGTTTCGTGCTCACAGACATACACGTGTACATACATACGTACATGCATGCCGTAATAAGACATTCTACTTATAAAATTAAATCACAGTCTATAAAGTTATTCATTAACGATGGTTTATTGAACAATGTAGAACATTGCGCGAGTGTTATAAGAATTGAGGGGAAGTAAATACTAATTGTTTTCCATCTCTGCACTCGAATTTAATAAGAGACACTGCTTGAATTGTATTACAACTTGTATTAACAAAAAATGCAATTCCGGAGAAAGATTCTTAATCGGTAAACACTTGCTATGATAAACAGTTATTTCTTCGTCTGAATCTGGTAAACAAGAATTTATGTCGAGATACGGAATGTGATTTTTCGATAATAGATCAGATACAAGATAATTTCACAATACAACATCCGGAGTTCTCAGTGATATCAAGGCCTTTCTACGTATTGTCATATACAAAATTTGTTTTTTGAAACGTTGCTCAGATTTTAGAAGGTCACACAGAACCATGTTTAAATGCGATGCCCGACTCGTGCATTGAATTCGTTCGACATTTCGACCATGACGCGTACCATGCTTACTATTATTTGATAATATAAAAATAATGTATCATTATTCAGGGTGAGACTAAAAGTTACAAACTAGCGTTACGAAATCAGTAATTCTGTATAAAATGTAAAACATTACAGACGATGACGACTTTAAAGAACACAGTTGCAAAAGTCTAAAGTATGTTACTCTCTCACGGCAATGAAATTTGTATTTTCAAAAATATTTTTATTAAAAATTTTTCGATTACCAGCACACGAACTTATAACTTTATTAAAATCCGAAAAATATACCAAAACATTTTCACAACAGTACTGGACTTATGTATTACAGAAAAAAATAGATAATTTTTATATATGTATATATATATGTATACATGGACACATCCACGACTTCAAATGATAAAATTATCGTAACAAACGCTATTTTAGGTACGTACAAAATAAAAAAAAATTCAGTAGGTAACTCTTAGACTTATTTTTCTACGTTTGATAATGTATATTACAATATTTACAATAGGTAAGTCCCAATATCACCAATTTTTCTGTCACCCCTTTGTTATAAGAATATAGTTCCATATAGAAAACTAAGTCTTTATCATCATTATTAGAGTTTGTTTTACAGCTTCGTGAAATCTTTAAAAAGAAAAAAGAAACTGCACTGCAAATAATTATTATATGTACCGTTCGTATTATATAAATGTATTACAATGAGTTTATCAGAGTTATGAACACAATTGCTATTTAAAGATTGCAATAAGCCTGTAACTTTGTAAATAATGGTTAATAAAATATTACACATTCGCTCAATGTTAGCTGTAAGACGCGCAGTAATACAGAAAAAAATAATATAGGGAAATAAAACTAGATCGATCTATAATTACAACTCTGTACGTCTTTGGTATGTTAAATTTCGTACAGAACAGAAAGTGTTTCTGGTGAAATGAAACTTAACTATGTTCGGAGCACTTTCTTATCCCTATAACAGAGAAAAGAAACACAGAGTTTATGAAATCCTCCTCACCGTTATAGACTCTGAGCCCCCACTGTACACTAAAGTGGAAAGGATAATTTAGTTGTGTGATGATCTGATGAGACTTCATCAATGTCTTCTCACCACACGATTATGATATTGAGCTCGCTACTTAAGTGACAAACAAAGTCCAACATTATTTTGCACGTTTCATCACCGTACACAATCCCCGGTGCCGCGAGGTGTGATGCACTGTTTTTTTCGTTTCACCGTCTGTGGCCTTGAGCTCGGACTGTGGCTATTGTTATTGCTTCCGTTACTGTGAAGAGAATGCTTAGCTTTACTCTGTCCACTTATGTTGTTATTTATTCCACGATGGTGATAACTTCCCCTGGAGCTGTGGTGATGATTGCCTGCGATAAACAAATGTAAGATTTTCTTTAAATGCCGATGAATGCTGTGCAGTCGATACTTTTCAGAGTTCCAATACTTTTTACGAATAATAATAATCGTACCGTGAGCAGTTCCTTTAAATGGCTTTTTCCATTGTGAATGATGATGAGTATGCTGATTATTATATACATTTCTGTCTTTATTCCTATCCTCGCCTTTCCCACCAGTGTTAGGAGAATTGCCGCGACTACATTCGGAATCCTTTTAACAAAGAAAGTCTACGTTAGAATAAAAATCAATCGTTTCAAGGATAACGAAATCAGTGAAAGGGTGCGATTTATCTTGTGGTAGCTTTTACTTTACGCTGCAATAGATTATGATTCTATACCGTATCACTAGCTGGAGCAGAAAGCGTTGATGCATCGGATCCGGTTGAACTCGACAGTGAGTCCACCTCACTCAATGGTAGTGGGAATGTTTCTTTAATCCACTTTCGATATTCTATTACCTCGTCCGTCACGCGAATTATTCTCCCTAGTATACTACATGGTAATGCATGGTTAGAAAAGCATTTAGTGAAATATCGCTGTGAAGTATGTGAATGGACTTTAATGTATAAAAGATCTCACCTTACTTTATTCGCGTCATTCACTAAAATATTCAAAGGACTAACTGCTTGTGAAAGGACATAATAAGCCCAATCAAATGCATCTTTTACGTACAGAGCGCCATAACTACTACGGCCGATATCATTTCCAGGTGTAAGGGGATCCTCTATGCATAACAAAGAGGGACGATGGCCATCTATCATATCTCGTTGTACCTGGAAAATATATAACAGATATATCCTCACGGTCAACTATAAAAAACTGTATTCTAAAAACAGAATTTGTAAATTAATTCGTTCGCAAGGGCATATTTTACCTCTTCCTTCGATATGTAAGTACCGCCATCTTTCACACGAATCCCTGTTTTCACATAATTAAATTTCCTACCATACAATTCCAAAAATTCTATTAATAACACACCAAGATTAGCATTCGAGCAGTAAGCATTTTGCCTGGGATGTAACTGAAACGAAAATTATACTATATGGTGGGAGGATCAGTTCGATTATATCCGAAGTCAGAAGTTATCTTTCACGCGTCAAGCGACAGACGTCGATTTTTTAGCATTACATTTTTAATTCTTTGTATTGAATTAAAAATGTACGTGGTAATTACTATATATTCAGATGGTAAAGTAATAATGACATACCTGTAAAAAACTGATAGTCATAAGTATTAAACTATACGAGGAAATTCCACCAGTAAAAACTTCATTCAGGTCTCTTTGTAACAAGAATTGCTTTAATACCATAACTAGTTTCTCCAATACTGGGTATCGCTTCTTGAACGAATTTATCAATTCTGCAGATTTAACACCATTATTCATATTGAAACTGATATCTACTTTAATCTCAGTTTCCTTGTCGGTGAGCTTGACAATTGGAACACTAGCTTTATCCAAAACTTTGATAGATGATGGTTCAGCAATATTTCGATCCAATAAAGCACGTTCTAAAGTACGTAATGGCAGATTTGTCCACATTCCTATTACAACTAAATCTATATCACTGAAAGAAGAAGATGAAAATCTTAAGTAATCAAAATGTTCGATAGTCGAATAGCGATGGAACGGTGAATTAATACTATTCCAATAATACGACAAATTATTTTTAATCCAATGTGTTTATGCTCCGAGCTGAATGTTTTTATAAAAGATTGTCACAAATAATTTCCTAATTTGATATATGCAATAATCAAATAAATTGGAAAGCTACTACATACATATATATCTATACATATATACTACATGTGAACACTAACTACATTCTCTTTTAAATATGTATAATGATACGTACCTTGTAGGTAAATATAAACCAGTGCGAAAGCTGCCAAATACTTCAACCTTAGAATCTGGCCAGAGATCATGTATTACTTGTTCTATACTTTTGACCACACGCATTCGTAGGCTATGCTCTTCGTTAGAAGGGCACATGTAAGCAAAAAAATCTTCAATTTCTTCGTGTAGTCTACATGGGAAAAATAATAGTTCATTTAATTTAACGGCTCGACAAGATTACGTGAAAAATATGCTTGCCTCTTATTTTAATGTATTATTCATCACTAAAGTTATGCTTTAATGCAAGGAATTATTTCTTATAGATATGAGATTATATTACTATAATTAATTGCAATAAATAGTAGCAAAATTCATAAAACAAAAAATGTCAATAGCTTCCCTTATTCGACATATTGATAATTATATGACTTTTGCTAATAATTATCTGAACAAATATGTACATATATACCTTATTGTATCGATAGCAAAGTACGAGTAATAAATTATATTACATTTTTTTAAATCTAATGCAAATAAACCTTAAAGCTATATGTAATTCCCAACAAATAAGAATGAAGTTTCATAGAAAAAGATGAGAATCGCTGTGTTCAGTGGACACAAAACGATAAATTTGAAAAATGATGATTGTCGATGAACAAAATATTCATAATTGTTGTAAAATTGTTAAAGGATAAATAAGCAGAAACAAAACATAAATTGAAACGAGTTAACATAAAACTTTAGAAGTAACGATACCTACAAATTAATGAACTTTAGCAAAATGCTTCAAATTGAAATGTAACATTATCATTAACATGAATGTAATAAAATCAACATAATAGTTTATACTCTAGTTTCTCATAAATTAGACAAACACCATGTTTGTCTAACATAGGAGACAAAGTATGGATTGTCAAGTACTTAAGAAACACCAGACTCCTACATGACTGGGAGTATTATTTACAATTCGTAATTGTCAAAATATTTGAATTACTTACATGGGCATTGTTACACATGGCAATTATAATAAAGATCAAGGAAAGACACTAGCTATTTGGTGTACCTACAATTATGAAATCATTTACTACAATTTAATAACATTTCCCGATCTCCAGCAACACGAAATATTGTAAATACCAACACAAATCGTATGTATTACATAAACATCCACGTGCATTTGGAAAATCGTTATACATATTGACGGAGATTGAAAATATGCGTTAGTATATAGAATTACACTAGAAATCGGTTTGATCAACATTGTCACCGGGTTAAATAGCATCGGTTTCATGATATTGAGAATGTGCGGAAGCTCTTTATTTGCATGATCGTTAAACACGAAGAAATCCCCCCCGATACCCTATTTGTAAACGAGCGTGCAAGGTACATAACCTTAATCATGCCCATATGGACGAGCGGCTCGCAGCGCGATAGCTTAACTCCCACGGGGCGAGTAATATGTGAAAAAAAACAATGGCAATGCTCACCCAATAACTCCTTTTGAATAATGTTTATTGGGCACACGCCACGGACAGCCGCCGTATTCGCCAACCAAGGCATTGTAATTGTAGTTCATGCCATAGGTGCTAGCACGATTATCACCTTTCCTACGCGACGGATTATAATAGCTATTACAAGTGTTATGCTGCATGCGGTCGCCCATGCGAGAATTAAGAGGGTCCAATGCTATGAAGTCCTGCTGGAGCTTCACACCCATCACATTCGAAGGCGAGTCGTTCTTCAGCGTTAAGATATCGAGACCTTTCTCAGCTTCCCAAATGTGTAACCACAAATCCTTAGCGGGGCCAAACTGCTCCGGTTGATACCAACCGATAGTCGGATCCATTAAATAGTTCTCGATTCCGTATCTCACGGTTAATGGTCCTTGCGCACTACACTACAATACCAATCTTAATTCAACTTTAATTGAAAAATTGTCTGATTTATTGTAACCTGCGAACACTATGAAATTCATACATACGATCAATGAACAACAGCATCTTAGAAGGAACTTCGTGTCCCATGCCCCATTGTGCGAACGTCGCCTCCCACACTTCATCGCTAGATGGCTACAGATAACAGCTGATACTCGCAAGTGCTTGGGATCGGCCGTTTTTCTTTCAAACTGCGAACATTTCTGTTTAAACATGTTGGATAAAAGAAGGCTTGTTAAGGAGTCGTTAGAGATAGAGTCCAGCTACTATGGAGGCATAGGCGCGTAAGCTTCTCCTACTGTCTCTCCTTTGTTACTTCTGAATACATTTTCAGATGCTATATTTGGTGAGCGAACGTGATAAGGACGCCTCAAGGCGCGCTAAATTTTCGGCAGACCTAGCGATGCTTCTACGGTTCGTACAGAACTGGAACAAACGTTTCTTGTTGTTGAATATCAAAGTTATAACTTGAAAAGCGTGTGACTCTATTCGTAAGAGGCATTAGTTGAAACATTAATTATATATTTAAACATCGATTTGCGAGCCTACCGGAAAACGAACTAGCTAGATTCAAACTATTATTATCACTAGGGTCTGCTACGACTTTCTAGAATTTGCTACCAGAGGACTACGAGCAAATAGTCAAATTCTCGCAAGTTGCTGTGTATTGAACATTATTGAAGTACTTGAAATTATAGAACGCTTGCGTACCCGCATTTGACGTAGGATAAGATTTTGCCAAGTGTTTTTTACTCGTGAATTTAATTCTAGTGGACTGTCGATGTAACAGAAATTGTCCGTCTCCTTTCCTTCCTTCCCTGTTTTTCAAGTATTATTTTCCGCCACCATTAAAACAATACAGATGGGTGAAGTGTTTGTAGATTTGTTATCATATATGCAAAAGTATAAAAATAAAAATTAAAAGCGAAAAGAAGAAATTTATACGTCGATACAGTTCGCCGAATTTTTCAAAAATCGTAGATTACCTTTATCTATGAATAACAGGTGAAAAATATTAGAAACGAGCGCTCGCGCAAGGTCAAGTCCTTATTTTCACGCGGAAATCAAATGAAGGGGAAAATCATGCGTAAATCATTCGACCCTTCTCGTAATTACACGCTTTCATTGTTAAACCATTTCTGCATATATTTTAATTTAAATTGATGCTGCTGATATTATTCAACGTGACGTTACCAACGACGTCATTCATTTTTACAGCGTAGTCAGAACTGCTAATTGCCGGTAATTACTTTATAATTGAATTAAATATGGTTGCATGTTTTCTATTTCAAAATCGAGTGATCCATTTAATTCACTAACGGTAAAAGGAGGACCTGTTTTTGTTGTCGTATTATGAGTGAAATTAAAAAAGAAATTGAATTTACAAATATATACTTTCGAATACTTAAAGCATATAAATTATAAAAATAGAAAGAACGTATAATTTGAATCTGTTATGTGTATACTGTACAAATTGATAGAACATCTTATCCAGGCATTTATCACATAAACTGTCTGTCCTTCGTGTGCGTTGTCACGAATTACATACTTCGCGCAAGTGACAACGTGACCTCTCATCTATATAAAATAGTCGGCAATTAAAAAGGATGTAAAAACCACTGTCAGCAGCAATGAACGAGAACGTCTCGCTGAAAGGCCTACGTTGATTTAGTCTTCCATACTATTCATAAATGCACTGTACTAATCGTTACATAATTTTATTAATATACCAGCACGCTGTGGTTAACCAATTATTAAACTTATTACAGGTAAGCAAATTAAACGATGTTAACACAGATTCAGGTAGTAGCTTTTATTACCGAATTGGGATTACAACTGTTCAAAGAAATCGCCCTAAAATTCCGTGTATATTTATGGTGTTATCATATCGATCATTTTTTTTTAACCTATTGATCGAATCCAGTTAACGATTGTATATAATAACATAATTATTATCTGCCTACTTTATAATCGTACTACACGAGTGATACTTCAGCTAGACTTTTCACTAATAAAACGCTACTGTCATTATTTTCTCATAATGCCATTTAAATTTACTGCTACTTCTCGATACATTTGTGTACTTGAAAAATTCAAATAATATAATTCACTTTCCTTTCCAGACATGTCGGAACACGTTGAATTACAGCATTTAGTCGATGGGGATGTCGAGGGTAACATGAGAACAGGGCAGAAACGATTTTCGATTCCGACATGTAAATCGTGCCCTTATCTTGGTTTAATGTTAGCGACATTATCGTCATTGTTTTTCTCATTATGCAGCGTCATTGTGAAAGGTTTGGTAGACGTAAATCCAATGGAGCTGGCAGCATTTCGGTTTGTCGGCGTATTGTTACCAGCGATACCAATTGTGATATATAAAGGAGCTCATCCTTTTCCAAAGGGACGTAGATTAATGTTATTTTTAAGAAGTTTCGTAGGGACCACTGGCCTCATGTTAAGCTTTTACGCGTTCAGGCATATGCCGTTAGCGGACGCGTCCGTCGTGGTGTTTTCTGTTCCTGTATTTGTAGCTATATTCGCGAGAGTATTCTTAAAAGAGCCTTGCGGATTATTTAATGTTGTCACGGTCTGTTTAACATTGATTGGCGTACTACTGATAACACGTCCACCGTTGATTTTCGGGCATACCGTAGAGTCCCTTTCTGATGGGCATGCAAAAATCGAGCATGCGGATCTGTGGGGTGCTGTGGCAGCTTTCTCGGCGACTCTCTTCGGCGCGAACGCGTATGTTCTATTGAGGGCTTTAAAAGGCCTGCATTTTTCAGTGACAATGACAAACTTTGGATCGTTTGCCTTGATCCAGACAATAACCATATCTTGGGCGATAGGTGCGCTGTGCTTACCTCGCTGTGGTACCGACAGGCTTTTAGTCGTCGCGCTCGCTCTTTTCAGTTTCGGGGGTCAAATATTACTAACACTAGCTTTACAAATGGAGCAAGCAGGACCGGTTGCAATAGCGAGGTCGGCGGACATAGTCTTCGCCTTTTTCTGGCAGGTTCTATTTTTTAACGAGATACCAAATTGTTACTCGGTAGGTGGAGCACTTCTAGTCACGAGTTCAGTTTTATTAACGGGATTAAGAAAGTGGGCTCTTTCTTTACCAGAAACATCTAGCGTTAAAAAGTCCTTAGGTATCTTGGTGATGTAGACTATGATTTCACTAACTTTACTAACCGGCTACGCCCGGAATTTAGATTCTGATTTTATAAAAGAGAATTAATTCATTCTTTTTTTTGTGAAAATAGACACATTCATCTGGATTAGCCAGGCATAATGAGCTGAGGCACATTTCGTGACCCCAGGAGTTTACTCTTTGAAAGTTTTTAGACGGCAGACAAACACACAAAATCTTCTGCTTTATATATTAAGATAAAAGAATACAGAGAACTTTAAGTATTGATCATACTTTTTCGCAATATTAGAGATTTTGTTGAATGATTTTGGTCTACAAAGGAACTTTTATATGAACATAAATTATAGTGAAATCAATTTTTAGAATATTAAATATTGTAATATTATACATAGCGATCATTCTAATAGAGCCAAAAATAAATTTTTATTATTTAATTTATTTAAATATTTTTATGAAAGTAAATAGATATTATAGAAATATATCTGGTCGATATAAATAAATTTTTAAAGTTTTACAGAGTCGAGCTACTTTAAATTTATGATAACAGGTGTATTGGTATGAGTACGGCTGAGCTCAGACGGACCATTTTAGAAGCCCACTGCAACTACAAAACAGTGGTTGGGTTGTCGATTTTGTATCGACCACAAAAAACTGTACCACGAGATTGTCGCTGTCGGTGGTTGACACAACGCACAACCGTTTTTTTGTGGTTGTAGTGGGCTTCTAAAGTGGTCCATCTGAGCTCAGCCTACAGTACGGATTCATGTAATGAATATTACAGTAATCGTAGAACTATAGAAAAACAGAACAAACAGATTTTGACGCTGGACTTGCTCTCTTTCTTTAATCGTTCTCAAGTATCATAGATATAATATTTATTAACGATGAAATTAAATAATGCGTAATATCACTGGTTATGTACAACTAACAGTTACTAGGAACAAAAGCAATTGAAAAATTCCATCATGAAAAATCATCTTATGGAATCATAAACACATTATTGCAATATAATATACGATTTATGTATTTTAAGAAGCATTCGTTCATAATATTTGTGAAAAAAGGCGTATAATTCTTTTTATTAAGATATAAGAATGGTATCTTTGAAAATTCTGTTTTATAAAAAAAAGTATGCTTGAAAATATACCTTCCTATAATGTTCCTTTAATAAACTATGCATTGTTACCATAAATTCTAGTCTAAGAGTCAGTATTACAGATTCTTTACACATAAATATTTCTATATAAATTCGATATGTCTTCGTTTAGCGTTATATTACAATTATATTTTACCAAATATGTTTTCCAAATGCACAAAATAACTAAGTGTTTTCTTAAAATCTGTAACAGAATTCAAATTTTGTGTAAATATTAATACTATAATGTAAAATAAGGTACTAAACAGTGCACAAATATCGATGAACTTTGTAATCTATCAAGAACAATTTATTACATCATATTCTTATTCCCACGCTATGAAATGATCAATCTACTATTACTAATATCACGATCAGTATATTAATCATAATCTCCCAATTGCAAAATTTAATCGTACGATTTAAATTACCATAGAATGTACATTGAAACGTTTGTAAGCTTATGATGTAATTTGCGTTCTTGCGAAGTGTTCCCGAGCCTCGACCTAAATGTACAGAGTCAGTGTTACTTAAACTTAAACTATAAAATTTGTTTAACAACGAATACGCTGTGCGAGTCAAGTAAATTTTAATTTGCACCTATAAGTATGAATGTAGACTTATTTAAGCTTATAAGTTATCGCGAGTAATGTACATTGTGACGTGGCAAACTTTATATTATAGAATTACATTAATTCTTTTTATCAGAATATGTATTTAATAACGACAGATTTAAGAAACGCTACCTCAACTGAACATGAATTGTTTCTAAAAGCATTACTTTTGAATTTCAAATATTTTGTAACGACACGTATGTACAAACAATGAATCATGAACATAGCAGAATTAGTTATATATTTATAACTATGATTTTAGTATGCGCATTTGAAGGTGAACAGTAACTGCGTTAATACAGTTAGTGATTCCTTGGTAACAATTTCATCCTACTGAGTTATTTGCATGGAATCAATATTAATCAGTAGCAGAAAATTGAAGATGTATTTTTTACACAGTAGTACATTATGAAAAATGCCATGTACCATATAAAAATGATACTATATATATAACGTGATAGTAATTATAGGAAAATCTATGTATCCCCTGCGGATTATGGTTTTTATTAAATTTGAAAATCATAATAAATGTAATTACAATTGCTCTGGCTTAAACAGACTTTACGATTGTAGCCCTACAAGTGTGTTCAAATAATGTTTATCTTATTTGTAAAAATAAATACACTTTCTAATTACAAGAATGCGATATGAATTATTTAACCATTCTCGTTGTTTTTACACGACTAACAGAACTTCTTAAATTCTTGAACACGTACCATTGCAGTATAATATACGATTTATGTATTTCAGGTGGCACTCGTTCATAATATTTCTGAAAAAGGCGTACAATTCTTTTTATTAAGATATAAGAATGGTGCTTCTTGAAATTGCCGCGTTTATCGCGTAAGTATTCTCGATTATATTCAATATAGTTTTCGACAATGGTAGTACTTAACTTCGTATAATCGATATACCATATTCGAATATGATCTCATCGTAGAATGTTGATCTGTTTTAAACATTTAAAAACATTTATTGTCGGTGCGTATACACAGGGTGCCGATAAAATGTATTTATCGATGTGACGAATAAGAAGTTGTGCTGTTCAAACATGTGTAATCATATGTAAATACTGTCTTATCCGTACAAGTGTCAAATGCTTCGACTATTGCGTGATTGTTGAAATCTTATTACATATATATATATATTATACATACGTACGTACTCATGAACAAAGAAAGTTTTGTTACGCCTGTAATGCCACTGAAATGGCTAAATATCACAGTTATATCATTCAGTTTCAAACTCATTGTAAATAATCACATAATGAAGTGATTTTTCATTACAATATTTGGCTGCATTGCTATGTTGTTGATTTATATGTCTTCAGGTATCAACATACCCAACGTTATCTTAATTTATGATTGAGCAGCCTACAACAATCTTATCAATGATACCCTGAGACAATGGTTTAAAACATAACTTCTCAGTGACACAAAACCACATTGTTCTGTGAAATCTGTGCTTGAAACGAGCCACTCCTCTACTTCAATCATGTGTATCTTATTCGTTTATCGTAATCCTGACGCCGATTCCGAGTCCTATCGACTCATCCTGGCCTCGAATCGTGATGAATATTTTAAACGTCCTACATTGCCAGCTCATTGTTGGGAAAATCATCCGGACTGTTTGGGAGGTACGTGTGCAATTAATTTCTTATAGAATATTTAGAATAACATTTATGAATGTTGATTCTTAATTACTTATAGATTGGAAACAAAAATATTTACTGTTTTATCAAATGAAAGGGGTAAATTGTGAAGTCAAGGTAAAGCGATAAAGTCTATTTGTATTTATGCAAGATATTTGTTTCCAATGTATATTTTATTTATTAGCGTTACTTTAATTGAAATAGTTAATGAATTTTATATTTGAGGTAAGAATAATTTATAATCTGTCAGGTATGGATATGGAGCCAAGTAAAGAAGGCGGAACTTGGCTAGCTTTGTCAGTAAAAGGAAAGGCTGGTGTTGTTTTAAATTTGACCAACGAACATGGCTTAAGTGGCACTCAGAAGAAAGGACGGGGTCCTTTAATACCAGATTTCGTTACTTCCAATGATTCTGCAACTTCCTATTTGGACAAATTGCACGATGAAAATCTGAACGGTCACCCGTATAATCCGTTTATGTTGGTCTTGATTAATTTACAGTATGTAAATAATTGTCAGAGTCTTACCGATCAAAGTATTCTACCTTTACGATATAAAATAAGCCGATTTGTTCAGTTGATAAATGAAATATTGTTTTTATACTTGTTTGCGCAGCAACGCAGACGTTAATTACCTCAGTAGTTCTGCAAATTCAAAGGGACCTTCTTCAACTCAGGATGCAATATTAGGTTTTAGCAACAGTGGCCTCGGTGTTCCTTATAAAAAAGTTGAGGCAGGAAAAGAAATATTCAGAAGTATCGTTACCAGTGCTCACGTGAGCAAACAGACAGATCTCATCGAAGAATTAATACAGTTTTTGAAACTGAAGGAAAGGTATGTGAGTGCTTATTTACTATTTTTATCCAACGTTGTGCACTTTGTAAAATTTCCTATATTCATAGACATTTACCAGACTCAGAGTTGCAGAAACGATGCCCAATAGCATATAAGGAGCTTAGTTCAATTTTTATAACTGGTGATGAATACTGTACAAGAACGCATTCTGTATTATTAGTTAATGGAAATAATGAAATGACATTTATCGAGGAAACACTTATGCCAGATTTAACATGGAAGCGTCAGATATTTAGTCGTAATTTAATACCTGAAGCTGAATAGTGATAATAAGAAAACAAAAGTAAGCCACAATTGTATATAGATTTACATCAGCTGATTGTTAATTTGAAATATTTACAATAATATCGATGCATATATTTTTTTACAAGAAAATATATGTATATGTATATATGTAAAGAAAATAAGTATTATTATTGTAAAGAATGTTTCAAAACGAATAAAAACTGTAGTACTAAATAAAAGTAAAATTATTTCTGAACGCAAATAGGAGATGTCACTAAACAAGTTTATAATTTCATTCTGTATACTTGTGGTTCATGAATATATCAGTCATTGATCGCATTATGTCGCCTAGGATACCAAGTATGAAATTATTCGTTTACAAATGGTCGACGCTCGTCTGCGGTGTCCTCTTATATTGTTGTAAATATGTCAAGTCGCATGGAATACATAATTTCACCATGGGAAGCCGAGGCTTACATACAGAATTTACAAATCTCCGAGATGGAGGACATAGGAACGAAGGGGTTAATTTCCTACAGAGATTAATATACTTTTCACAATACACATATAAGTAGCAATTGTACAGTGTACTAAATTTCATGTAAATAAATGCGTGTATTATTTGCAGATGGTTTGAATTTCATAAAAGATTAGTGTTATTAAGTCAGCAAAGTGTTTTAGAGATTAATGCCTTGCGCGAAGAGAGCATCAAGGAATGGTTTGTTAGCTACAAAAAGGTGTGTCAAATATTAGAGTTCACGTTGCATACAGTTCCATTCTAATATCGATTTCCGTTTTATAGATACCGATTCTCATATACGAGGCTATTCAAATTGATATATGGAAGCACAAAGTGTTTCCGCATTTAATAGAAATAGGTGCAGATTTGAAAAATACGTTCATACTGTTCACCATATTTTACCACGAAAATATTGTAGTTTCTTTATTGGAGAACGTATTGTTTCATTGCGAAAGCGCTGAGACCATTGACGATTCCGCTCTGGATCTTGTTGATTATGCGGTTAAATGTGTTTCTGTAATTTTAGACGTGAAGGGTGTCGAAATTTATGAGAGTGTGAAGGACTCCAAGTAAGTCCTCGGTAGAATATAGCTTCCCAGTTTCGCAAATGTTAAAAGCAATAAGTTCTACGTGTCACGCATTAACCGTCTAATTATGCACGATTAGTTCGTGCCTGGAAGAAGTGCTGGAAAAGAAGAGAGAGCTTGAATTCGATATCGGTATGCGTTGCGTCTCAATCCTTCGTTATTTGGCGGAATTCTCAGATAACTTGCCGCTGTGTGTATTATCACGTATGTTAGCTACGCACGACGTACCTTATCTCCTCGTTCAACTTATCGAGAATCGTCCATGGGGGAAGGAGAGCGAGGAAGGTAATTTCGCGTACATGTCCTACTTGCATGTACAGCGATTCATGGTAAACAGACTGTGATAAGCTATTATACTTTAGGCGAGAATATGATATACAATGCCGGCTGGAAAAAAGAAAAGTCGAGCGAAGAAGGGAAAATTTGCAAGATAGAAGGGCAAGTTTGGTTCGGCCTACGGGAATTATTGTTAAATCCAAAGTGTGCGCCGTACTACGAGATCACGGAGCACAGATTATCGCACTTGTTGAAGGTACTTAGTATTTTAAGCAGAGCCGAAAGTGGTGAACGAAAATAGTTTATTATTCGTATTAGTTGCAGAAACATTTACACGAAACCGTATTGGATCAGATCTCTCCTCTGATCGAATTGAAACGATGGTTAAGTTATTTAAGTTTATCGGCGTCGCAATCCAAGGCACCTCGAGGAGTAAACGTAGAACTTATGCCGCAGGTGAAAAACTGCTAATTAAATACGATCGATATGATGATAATGTAAAACTAAATTAAATATCGCATAATTACTCTAACATGCGTCGCAGATAAAATCATCAATAGTGGAGAAGTATCGTAAGAAATGGAAGAAGCTAGCGAAGCATCAATCGAAATTCATATACGAATCTGATGCGGAGTACTTTAAGAACGCGGCAGCAATTTTAAGCGACGCATACGACTTCGATAAATTGGATTGCATTGATGCTAAGGAATGCTTTCTCTGTCACGAGCCGGCAGTCAAACGTTGTTCCAAGTGTAAAAACGCTTGGTACTGCGGAAGGTATGCATTCCTCTTTTGTATCACAGCACAGTAGAAATGTGTGTTTTAATGGAACAGTGTATCGTTACAGAGAGTGTCAAGTGAAAGACTGGGCAAAACATAAAGTTGTTTGCGATATGGTAAGAAAGAACATAGACAGCAAGCAAAAGGAATGATTACTTCCAAACTGAATTTCAGTCTCTCCGCTTTAATGTTGTATAAAAATCTGAATATAAGGATTAAATGAACTATACGTACGAAAATATGTTGAATATTTTATTAAAAGATCTTAGTGTACAGAACTCTGTTTGACGTATTCCATCACAACGTCTTTCGCAGGAGTGTCTTCCCCAAAGTCCTGGAATTAAAAAACACCACTGTATGCAAGAGGAATCTTATGAAAGCAACATATCGAAGCAATATAATTAAAATCAGCAAGGCATTATTACAGCAGAATTGTAATTTTACGGGTATTCTCAGAAGAGGGAGCCAGAATCTCATCATACATTGCTCGTATACGACGTTTAGAATTACATATTACAGCCCATTCAATTATGCATGTTGCGATAACGAATTCTTACCTTTATAACAACGCAGGAGCACCCAACGACTTTTCGAGCTTTACCAGCGCTGTCGATTTTGCAAAGACCGGCCCATTCACCAAGTTTCTTGTTATTGTCTACCCTAATCAAAGGGATTTGATGCTCATTGCACAATGCTTGAACTAGCTTTTTGTACATAGGTTCGTCACAGTTTTCAGCTAAGATACACAGCATAGCTTGTCTCCTGTAATGCAATACACATAGGAATCATGTAGCATGCCAGGGAAGTTCAACAACAGCATTATTTGTTTGAGTAACTGGTATTATCAGCAGAAGAATCCTAATAACTCATCGAGTAAAATGTTTATTTCAAGAGAATACAGAAATGCGAGGACTTACTTGTCTAGGGCTTTGGCTGCTTCGTGAAGACCATGTACAACGCCGTCATGAATGAGAGCATTTTTAAGAACTTCCTGCAGGGCTGTGTTTACGTCCATCGAACCACCTGCTGCTATCGCAGAGGGGCCATCGTCGCTGTAAGAACAATAACAATTGAACACTATTTACTTTATCCTCTCCAATAAATTTTTGATATGCAAAACTGAAGGTTATATCTAAATTTTTTCACACATCGATAATCGCAAGTTATTTAACCCCGAGTACCAGTTCCACGATAAATGTAAATACGCGGAATCTTAATTCGTAGTTCTTGAACCGAGAAAATTCGTGTGATCGTATAAACGTGTTGAACAACTACACAAAACATACTTACTTTTCCACGTCTGACATGTTTCTGACGGGCCGGGGAGCTGAAATAATCAAAGAACGTTAATAATTGTGCGTACCGGCTTACATCGTGAAACTTTTCCACGTAAAAACTGTGCCGATGGCACGAGAATAAACCGATTTCTAACGCATCGCCTCACAGCATGCTTGCATTTACCTTTTCTTACAGAGAAAGAGAAATGGCGCTTCTTTGATCACGCGTGCTTCGGCTATATCTGTGCACGATTCGATTGGTCGACAAATTTCTGCAGGGCGACATCTACACTCTATTTTACCAACATGATTGAAATGTGTGCTAATAACGGTCGGTAATAAAATAATATTTTACCATCGTAGAGTCCTCGCTTTTTTCGCGTCCATCTACATATTTTGCAGAGCACCGCGGCTCTTACTTAGAATAATTTTACCGCGAAATAATTAACACGTCTGGAAAGTGGTTGGCGCAAACGAAACCGTGGGTCATGCGGGTACAAATTAAAAGTAGGAAGTACCAGGACCAAACCGCTGTGGACCAGGCGCTTTAAGAGTCCCTGAAGCACGGAGGTGTGGGGAGAGTGAGGCCCGAACTGACAACGGGAAGCAGCGATATTTGTGCTATGGATTTTTCTACTATCGCTTCGGGTGTTCAATGCCAAAATATATTTTTTATTAATATTTCGGAAACTGTTGAATGTTGAATATATATATGAGATTCATCAAAATCTGTAGCACATATATCGCGGCTTTACCTTGTGATGGGACACAAGTATCGAAATTATATATTATAATACCAGAGTCTAGCCGGGTAAGCATAGGGAAAACGGCCCCAGCACCAATTTGAGTATTTATGTGTTCCAAATAATGTTCTTTGCCTAAAAAAACACTGAGAGAAATTTCAGATCTCTAACCCCTGGATACCTCTGGTTAGGGTGTTATGGGGATAACAACCCTAATCTTTACTATTTTTTTTCTCAGCATCCATTTAAGATATTTGAATGTTTCAAAAGGCAGGTAGTAGGTACTTTTTAGCTCTACCACATATATTTTCTTCGAAATTGCTGATCAGTTCTTAAGGGTGGAAATAAAGGAATTAATTTTTGGGGGGTTGTTTTTGCAAACAACCCCTTGAGTGACACCTACGAAAAAAATCAGGTGTAAAGTGTCACTACTTAGGTATTATCTCTATAAGTTGCAGAGGGGTCGGATTGGTGGAACATATTAAAAAAAAATAAAACGTATATAAAACCTCTTGACAGAGTGTACTAAATGGACCGGCCGCGTGATTAATAGAGGGGGGAAAAAATCGTATATATTTTAGATTCTTCTTAGGGAAGCTTAGAAAAATGTATATTCATAAATGTCATTACGTTGTAAAAATTACATATTTAACGAGTTTCGGCAATTATTATTCAAGCGCTTTACGACGACTGCCGCTGATTCGAAATGGACAATGTGAAATAAATAACTCAGACATTTTTAAATAATATGTTGAATATTTTAGAATAAAAAAGTAATTTTTTAACTTACATGTTTTAGACGCGTGGTTTTAATCTTCGTCGCTGTCTTCGTCAATAACAGCAGTTACGTTTGTTACATCGAATAATTCCGTCAATATTTCTGCAGGCTTAATAATTTTCGATTTGTAACGCCCATGAGATAAATAATATATTATGACAGCAACATGGGAACAGCATCCCACAGTCCGATTGCCATTCGCACAATCACAAGTATAACGTTGTAGTATATATCGTCATATCTCCTACAATTATTTATTAATCAGTGTGAAAATTGGTTGAGAAACTTCCTTGTATATTAAGGAAAAACTTTCTCGCTGCAAATTATATATACCTCAAAATTGCATCGATACTTTTTAAAGGCGAACGTTGAAAAACATGGGTTATGTCCAGTGTTACTTTTTAATTAAATATTATTACATTTTTTAACATAAGGATTTTGTGCACAAATTTTACGGCTTCCTTAGAGGTTTTTGAGTTTTATGTTTCAAGTCTCATAACGATGCGTTAACATTTACTCAAGTTATCGAAATTTATGTTTAAAAAGATATTGATTTTGGTTGACGAAACTTTTTTTGTTTATAATTTTTATCTCGAATACCTACTAATGATTCGATAAAAAGACTGTAAATAGAAAAAATGTGTGCCGTGACGAGCTTTACCAGACTTTTTTTAAAATACAGTTTAACAACATTTAATTTTCCAAATTTTTCTTAGCGATTGGACAATACTTTTTCACATTTTCGAGCGCTAATCCCCTTATTGCATCCAAGCCTTCAATTGTTCTTGTATTTGGAATTGGAATTACTAGAGTTTGATTCATTGCATTACTTTTGATTCATGACTGATCGCGTTTTTAAATTACTCGTCCTAGTTTGATACTTAACATTTTTTTGAGTTAGTGTTGCGATGATGACTAGCCGCGTTTGTAATTAGAGTTGCGACCCCAATGCCCCGAAACTGTCCTGGGACATGTCGGGAGACATGTTCCTGGGGAAAAGGAGTCCCGAGCAGCTGGCTTTGCCGCACAGCCTTCAGGAACGCTGCACCGAATTAAAGTTAGAATTGCGTATTACGAGATACAGGTGCACTGAATTTTTATTAGTGTTGCGAAAAATGAAACCACCCACGTAGTGGTTCTCGGTAGCTTTTTATATTTGTTAGAGTAATGTAGCTCCTTGGGAGCTTTTTCATTTGCTATTCGGGATTTGTATTGAGTATAGTAGAATTTTCAGTAATGAAGCACCATCCGAGAATTTTGAAGTTGCGAAAGAAAGAAAGGGTCCACTCACGGTTTTCTTGCATTGAGTGGACAATGAAGCTGCCCTTCTGGCTACTGATCATTTTTTCTAGCAGCCCTAACTGGCTGCACCATCCTCCATCTCCTACTACCACCTTTAACCCACCCTTGAATCGAGTGTTTGTCACTGGAAATATTGTTTTAAATGTATAATCATATCTTGCAGACAAATGTTTTCCATTTTTTTTAGAACATATTTAAATTTGAAGTTCCTATTTTCATGGAATGGTATTTGGAAAATTTTATTTTGTGACTGAAAGAATGGCGATGAAAGGTGTGATTCATTATTTGTAATAGAAATTGCAGACTTCTGACACACCTCCATTCAATTAAAGTTCTAATTAGAGTCTTTGAAAAATAGTAGTAGCTATTTCTCATTAGCGTTGCTGATTTTTGCACAGTAACTTCGTCAATCGTTGTACATATTATTTTCAGATTGATAAGAAATGTAGTTTCGTTTTTGTTCATGCAATAAATATGCTTTAAATTAATTAATGTATTTATTTTATAGGTTCATCGACTAGTACGTGTAATAAACTATATGTGTGTAAAATTGCAACCCGATTAGTCAAGTAGTTTTTGAATTATTTGACCCGCCAATCATAAGAAAGTATTTTCGAGAAAAACACGTTTAAAGTTAAAGTTTTGATAACGCGTTGGAATCATGAACAAACCCCAGTAATTTGTCACCGTACAACTAATAGTAAATACATTTGTATTATCAAGGGTAGATCTGCTTAGCTATTGTTACAGCGCAGGCCGAGCGAAGGGTCTCGACACAAAACCGACGTATCCCTGCGCGTAAGAAATGGGCTGTGGGGCCCTTAAAACTTCGAATTTCCCATTGTAACTTTGGGAATATACTCTATGGAAGTAGTACTATAGATTAATTTTCGACCGTAAAAATTAAATAAAGTGGTATCGGCGCACTGATTCGGTCACTATAGTGACTATATATGTATAGTGACCGAATCAGTGCGCCGATACCACTAAAACTATAGATTAAAGCAAAAAAAATCGATTTTTACACCAGGATCCCCCCTTAATCACACTATCATACACACTGGTTGCACATCTAATACGAATAAATCTCCAAACCTGAATCTGTCTTGCATTAACAATCTCTATTCGATATTTCAATGAATGTTTTAAATATATTTCACGAATTCTCTCAATCTCCATACAACCATTAAAAATATAATATAGTCGCTTAATTAAATAAATTTAATTTATCAAATATCTATATAAATAGATTTAAATTTTTTTCCGCGGAATAAACATGCGCACTTAAGAATTTAGTTGTTTGTCCATTAGAAACACTGGATGCATATTGTCTTATAATTTGTTACAAAATGATCGGTATCATAAATTATTATGATTAAATATTCACTATCGCTGTAATAAATATTGAACAATAACAATAAAATGGTTTCATGATGCAACTCTAACGAATTCAATAGCAATTTTTTAGTATTACTATAGTTTACTAAAAATTTCGCTCTCCCCGTATATTGAATATTCATTGTAGATATGCTATTGCAAACCAAGCTATTTGTGCGCAACAGGTAACTACACTTAATTACTCGTAAGCACTTAAATTATTGATTATATTTCCATGCACAGTTGTGAATAATTCCTTAATCGTTAAATATGAAAAATCGTCGGTTAATGAGTGGTTAGCTACTTAAGATTTATATCTCGGTGATAACTGCTGAACTAAATGCGCCTGCGTGTTAACATTTCGGATACGGAAACGTCGATGTAACGCAACGCGTGCGGAATCGCCCGCGCCATGTTCAAATAGCGCGCTAGTCGCCCGTAGTGACGTAGCGCAAGTAAAATCCTAATTATCTTGTATTGGAACGACAGACCGGTTGCTTTCGCTCCGATCGTAATAACCGCACTATTGCGTGCAGGAATATCCCGGCACAGAAATACCTGTCGCACACTTGTAATAAAAATATGGCGTAAAAATCGAAAAGTAGTTTACAGCTAACCTCCGTCAAGGATTCGTCAAAGTGAGAGTGCTTCCCGAAGTTTAGTGACGTAATGTGTTTCACTCCCATACTTGTAGTTACCAGTGACAATTCTCCGGCCCGTCTTCGCCGTTTAATAGTGGATTTCTCTTGAAGAAATCATAGTGCTGGTTCCAAAGTTACAAAATTAATAGAAATATCATGCTACAAGCAGAGGATTTACCACGAATGACGTCATTATCACCCGGCAACGATGCAACAGATTTAAAGTCAAGAAAGCTTGTGTGCGAGGTATGTATCAGTGTTCACACGAATTTATGCGCACGCGTGTACGATGCGTGCATGTGCACGATATTCACGCATTGCTTGATTACTCGATAAGTTGCATTAGTAACATAAATATGGCAACTGCGCATAATGCTCCAGCACGATCGCGGGCGATGTTGTGTTATTGTGAATTTGATTGCGTGTTCTATTGGCATAATTTGGAACGACGCACTTTCAAAAAGCAATGTGAATATATTCGGTAGAATAAAATTCGTTAGAAAAATCTACACTTCGACACAACGTTGTTTAAATTTTTTCGTACGTTTGAACACGTGGCAACGTGTTACCTACAGAGAAGCAGGCACACGTAAAGCAGGAATTATCGACGGAAAACATGCTCTTTTGTAAACACCGTCACATCACCTATGAACTTAATTTGCATATTGTTCAAGATTGTCCATACGATGTATTGCTACCAGCAAACACATAGATTTATGTTATTTTAGTTTTGTAAATATATTGATAATGGCAATACAATAAATATCGCTTGACTAATGTATATGTTATATACACATGCATATGTTGTCCCATGTGCATTTATTTTAGTATTCATCCACTATTTATGTAGTGAATAAATATTGTAAATGTAAATATTGATAGACTGCATATCAATGAAAACAAATAAGCGAAAGTATGTACCTATAAAAGATTAAAATATGGATACATAAAGATGATGGTATTTCTCTACATATTTATAAGCACAGGTGTGATAACTTCTATATGTTTTGGGTAATTTTAAACCTGTTAATAATTCAGTTACTAAAAATATATTTTACGAATCACTATCTAGGTGATATAATTGAAAATCTAATGAAAATTAAATTAAAGTACGTTTTAACAATTTAACGTGGAAAAAAGGGTTCCACCGACGAATCCTCGCATGCGAGAATATAAGAAATCGGTACACAGCAAGCACAAACTTCTTTGCAGTGGCAACGCAGTAAAATACAATTATCGTTACATAAATGTATGCATAATCTGTTTCAATGCAGTCTTAATATTTCAATATGTCTTCTGTTTTACCTACAATTAGTAAGAACGAGTGAAATTAAAAAAATACGAAGGGACGTTCAAATCATGCAACGTGAAATTTCTGATTTCACATATCTTTTAGCACGCACGAATACGGTGATGTCGTTAAATGTGTTGCAGCCGTTTTTATATTAATCTGTAATTTTCCTGCACTATCGAGATTTGTGCAGCGCTTCAGCAGTTACCGATATTCCGAAACACTTGAAGTCACGTAAACAATAATAATAAATTCAGTGCGTCAGCGATCTAAATTCGGTGAGTTTAAGGCTAAACGGATTGGTTGCCTACAGTAGCAACATATAGGGAGAAGCATGCAATTGCGGCGGCCCTGAGAAACAACGTTGCCTGAGCGAGTGCTGAGTCACATATCGTGAGCGATCTTGCCCAGCAAGGTGTGCTAGTTCGTTTCTCCGTGAAATGCATCCAGTTGCATTAGTATAACGTTATCATCGTTGGAATTGTAACATTATCGAAGCAAGATGATTTAACGAAACGGGTTTTTAGCGCTTGTCGCGGGCCTCGAATATTTATTAGGAAGAAATTTTAAGCAGTTCGAGACCCGGTGCCCTTTGTGGATCTGTCAGTTTCTCCTATTAGGCTGAATTCTTAATTGTTACGATAATTATCATAGCGTGTCAGTGCGAACCAAGTGTTGCTCCTAATCCAAAGGAGTATCATCTGAAATTGTCAAATGAAATCCGAGGCATGCGTGGGATGTGCGCGACGTGCACTCAAGTTTGACGTGGCCAGTGTGTGTTTTGAGGTTATTTTAGTATTCGTGTAACTGACCTATACGTGTTTAAAGAGAGCTCCGAATCTTTATTTTCATTTTGACGGTCTGTCGAATAAGTTGCTCCAGCAGCGACTCCGGCCACCATACTTCCGAACATAATTCAAAACTTGCGCCGACTGTGGGAGAAGCAAAAACAAACATTGTTTAAGTGAAGTTTAACCTTAATAACACCAAGAACGCTGAATACTTCGTTTTTCGACATCAAGAAATCGTCCGTGGGATCGAATGCACATTTAGTTCGATGAAACACAGACGACTGTGTAAACGATATTGAATGTTTGGCACGTACGTGAAGTGATAACCAAAATTTCATCATGAGCAGTTTCTTCGTGACATCTTGTCTGCTCTTTGTATTCAATATCACTGCCAAGCCACTGTGACAATACGTTAAACTACCTTGGACTGCGAATATATTCGACGACAGTCGAAGCTGATTTGGAATTAACCAACGGCATGATGTTGTGTCTAAAGAAATTGTACCGCGAGGAGCTGTTGCAGCTCGCGCTGCTACTTTCTCTGTTGCGGGTAGATCCGGAATCCTACCTCGGTTTGGATATCCAAACCATCGGCGTGGGTTCGCTAGATTTAAACAATGGATCTGGCTGGCATAGCGATGCTCATACTATAATTCATCGTCCCATGTTCGTCCATCCGAAGAACCTGGACTCGATGCTTTTGAACTATGAAAGGGATTTATTTGAAGATTTAAATTCATTAGGAAGATACAATAGAATGAATTCTGGATTAAACGACATCCACGCGTATTTGTTGAATATCGAGGAATCATCGAGAGATATTTCCATGGCGGGGCCTAGTATATCAGATTCAACAGATCCGGCTAGGAATATGACATCGCCTGATCCACCAGATACATCGCAGAGTCCTAATCAACCAGCTAGCGCATCGGAACTTACCCAAGAGGTATTATTTCTTAAGTTCTTTGTTAATGTAAATGAAACTTTGGGATTAAATGTAATTACACGATTACTTGGAGTTGAATCTGACAGGAAACGCAACAGTATGCTGTAATTAAATATCTATTTTGCCAATCTGCAGCTAAGAATTATGAATTCATGTTAAATATTATTTAAAACAAGGATTAAACGATACACGTGATTTGAGTATGTATATATTTTTTAACAATAATATAATTTACATACAATTCAACATTTTTATATTCTTTTTGCAATATTGCATTACATATGTTTTGCAAAAAATTACTTCTCTGTTCAAAATTTAATGTATTAGGTACTATATTGTCATTTTAATTATACGATTCTTATTGATGAATTATTTGGGAACTGATATTGTATACCGCGATTTGTTTTAAATAATATAAAAAAGCTCCAAAATTGCAGAAAATGAAATATATGAAATTTAAAATCGTTGAAGGACGCAGTAAAATTGTTTAAGCTTTTACTCCTTTTTTTTCTGCGAAGTGATTGTTTTTCCGAATTAAAAATAACCGACATGGCGGAAAGAAGTTAAAAAGAGCGGCTCGTTTGAAAGAGACACGAGGTGGAATTATACTCCTTTACCCGAACGTCATCACGTGATGTAAATGACCTTATCGTCGAAAATACGGTATCGCGTGTATCCATGGATCCTTGTAACGACCTACAGCGAGTAAAAGATTTTCGTTATTTTTAGTCAGATGAACTAAATTCTTTAGCACGTTCACTTCTCTGAAAAAGTCTCGGTATATTTGTAACTGGCGAATTTGCTTTCTGCACCTTTCCTTTGTCGCTTGAAAGTGTATGCCTATTTATAGATCATCTTGAAAAAAACTGACATTTATTAGAAATTAATAAAGTATTGGAAAGCGATGGTTATTTTACTTGTAAAAGTAATAAGAAAAAAGTTTTCCTTTTTACTTAATATAGTGTGTATATTTGCACAAACTTTTCACTTAAAATGCTTCTTAATTTTTAAATGAACAGAGAATATCGTTTATTAGAAAAGTCGTATACTTGAAGGAGACGTCATATTATGAAAATATTTCTTATCTTAGGTGGAAACGTTACCAAGATTAGTATAGGTCATCGTTTGTTCTTTTTTCGTTTTCAATAAAATGTTATTTTTTCATCAGTGCTCGATAACGACTCCCGAAGAGTTCAACAACGTACAATTTAAGATACACTGAGCAACTAATATTCGAATATTATCCAGTTTATTCCCCAATTCAAGTTTCATTTGGCGTTATCTTGTTAAGTTACTTACTGTACCCGAAAATCATTGAAAGTCGATAATACCCTATTTAATTGTTGAGTTCGTATGGGCTGAAGATTGATTCACAGTGAAATCTCAGGTTGTTTACCCCTTCTATTCTGTGCATAAAAACATCGTGAATGTTTTCTCGTAATTCTTGTTTTTCGGTGTTGTCAGTTATTTATCGACGAGACTAAAGATAGGACTGTCCCATTAACAGGAAAGTAACTTCGAATGAGCCGTTGTTGAAGTAGATAGAAATTGGCGATGAATATTTTGAACATTTTCTAACAAACGAAAATGGAGCACCTTGCAATTTATTGAAGATCATTGAACTTGTCTTACAGGTGGCTATCAGGTGTTGATAAAAAAAGAGGGTATTCCACTTAAAGACACAGATGACCTCCACATTTTGTTAATTTTCTTTCACATTTTTACCACACTGTTTCCATCAAAACCAAGCTACTTTTGTAGCAAATACTTTTTCCATGGTTCCACAACTGGTGTAAATATTTTAGATTAAAAAATTGCATTGTAGTACTTTCTATAAGTAGGTTATAAGCAGTCTGTAGTTGTGCAAAGGTTCACTTGGGTTACAAATAATTCATTGCTCTAAATATTTATATTGTGCATATATATATATGTATGTGTAAACAAATGGGTTTACATGTATACTATTTTGATAGTATTCAATTTTTTCCATATATTTCTGTTGTAGTTTTACAGTTTTATTTTGTTCGGTTAATTAGTGGTCATTAGGTACAGATATACTAGGTGGTGACAATGTATGTTTAAGAATGATTTGAGGGCAATTAGTTTGACGCCATTTAGCTTACAAAGAATTTATAGTTGGGTCAAGGGTTGAATGAAACCTTGACATTGTTAATGTGACTTATACGACGGGCGCCATGCGATACGATAGCTACCAGTCGATGTCGTGTTGCTAAACATCCAGAGTTTTGTTCTTAAAGGATCTGGCCACAGAGTAGAGAAGACAAGGATGCCTTCTTGTAAGAGGACTGTGAGGAATCACACGTCACTTGCCCTGCAACCTTGGAGCTGAAATGTGTGCTCTCTATAAAATCTACTTTGTCAGTAAATCAATCTGTAATATTAATCAACAAACTTCTAAGTCAATTGACAGACGCAGGTGGCTGCAGTTGCCATTTCAAGTGTACGAAAACACACTTTTTGATATTTCTGTAACTTTTTATCAAATCCATAGAATTATCATTCACACCATTTTCACAGTTACATTCTTGGATATCGGGGTTACCCATATCGGTTTATCTGGGTTAATTAATTGCAATCCTATTTGTTAGTCGACTATTTACGTATGTAACGACCGTAGGTATACTTTAGTGGATGCTGAATTTGTGTCCTCTATTCGGTATGGCATACATGATTGTATGAAACATAAATTTCAAGGGGCTTTAGAATAAGTAATTTTATGTCAGGCGCAATCGGAGCATGTTACACATCCATTTTAATATAAGGAGACACACACAACTATTACGTGATCTACGCAGGAATGGTGTCAACTACATTTAAGCCAAAAATGGTACAGGCGTTCTTCGGTTAGATGAGATCACGCAGGTGTACAAAAATCGCACATTTCGCGTTGCAAACAATTCATTAAAATTTGTATTAATTTATATACCTAATCTGACACGGGAAAATGAATTCTGTTACATATATAATTTTTTTTTTATGTTACGTATATATTCTACGTTAATGGGAGTTAGAAATATGATTATATTAATTAAAAGTTTAATAAATACCCATTAAAAGATTATATTATGTATACTATGTTATAGGACAAAATATCATATAACTTCGAAAACAAAAGTTACATTTTAGATTCAAATATAATCTAATATTGTCCTGAAAGATGTCATGTTTCAGATTTATTAAGAATAAGATGTTTATACTTCAAACCTTTTGCATGTCATTCTAGAGATTTCAAACTAATATTTAAGCGAAAAAAAATTACGATTTTTCGACTGTTTTACAGCAGTGTAACTCAATCATTTCTTACAAAGTTCAATAATTTAGTTTTTCCGTTTGGCGATCCACGCTTTCGATCGTAGACTAGGCATACGGTAAATATACATTTCGCCCGTAAGAATATATGTATGTACGTATCGTCGGCGCTCCCAAGCTCTTTTTATCTGGCGACAGTGCATCACCGAAATTTCCTCTGAATTCTCGTGCAACGGCCTCAATAACAAAAATAATTGAATGGAAATACACGGGTACCTAAGTGCGTTCTCCGAACAGTTTTGTGAAAAAAGTGGTGGATATTGCCAGATGCGGTTCACGGAAAATTGGTGGGAAAGATTTATCGATAAATGTTTCGTGTTCTTGAAATACAAGCAACCTATGACGATGTTTTTTAAGTTCATCTTTTTTAATTGATATTATTTTTAAGCCAGTTTTTCTAATTGACGGGTATGTAAAATGTATTTACATATTTCATTCCTATTGTTTTCTATATACCTCATAAGTAATAAACGAAACTGTAGGTACTCAATTTTAGGGTCGTAAAATCTTTAGACATTCGCTAGTAATAGTATGTACAAAATTAGTAGAAGACAATAATATTCACATGGTATTGGGTAACTATTTTATTTAATAACGTATTTCAAAAGTCAATGCAGATTAGAAACAATTTTGTTAAATCCAATGTAATATGCCCATAATTATCTGTGAATTATAGTTTCCTGTTCTTATTTTGAACATACGAGTTTCTTGCGATTTCTGCAATCTACTTTGTTGCACAAATATTTGAATGAAAGTAAAAGCGACTATAGAGAAAGGAGCAGGGGTTTTGGTCCATTATATAATAAATATGCTTGTATAAATGAATATAAATAGGTATTCCCATTATCTTCACTTCCCATCAACGTATTTAGTATGAAACTGATTGTGAGAATGGAGAAAATCAGTGTCAAATTTCAAATTTATAAATGTTCATGTAAATCATGATATCGATTAGCATTAAATATTTATATACTTCGAAACACATACAATATTCCTACTACAAGATTTTTGTTTAATGTCGTTAAAGTTCCGACTGGTTTCATATCGACGTGCGTTACGAAAACTAGCACGTTTCGGTTTTCGCTGCGAAAACTAGCATGTTTCGGTTTTCGCTGCGCAAAGTAGGACGTTTGAGCGGTTTGCCACGAAAACTAACACGTTTCGTTTTTCGCAGCGAAAACTAATACGTTTGAGTGATTTTTCACGAAAAGTAGTGTGTACTTACCATTTGTAGCGATGAAAAGAAGCAAATTTGAATGGTTACCTACAACAAAAAAAATTTATACCACAGCAACCGACACGATTTGATTTTTGCAGGCCCATATAAGTCAGATATAATCGGATATGATCTAATCAAAATTTTGTTCTGATCTGACCATAATATAGAAGACGAAAGTGAGAAATAGTCAATATGAATGAAATAGATAAAAAGTTGAATTCTTTTAAGCTGACCACGCGCTGAAACGTGATCGTTTTGCAGTCTACAGTATAATCCAAAACGTGCTATTCTTCGTGGTCAAACCAGATAACGTGCTAGTTTTCGCCGCAATTCCCAAATCTGCTATTTTTCGTGGCGAAACAGTAGGTATAATGTGCTGGTTTTCGCCGCAACAGTATGAAATGTGCTATTCTTCGTGGCGAAGCAGTCAAATGTGTTAGTCTTCGCGGCGAAAGACGAAACGTGCTAGTATTCGTCAGAAATGATGAAACGTGCTTCTTTTCGCGGCAAACCGAAACGTGCTAGTTTTCGTAAAAAAATTGAAACGTGCTACTTTTCAAAACGCACGTCGATATGGTTTTGGCGTGGTTCCACACCAATAATTGAAGAGTCCTTGTAGAAAACACTGTACGACGTACGTGCCAAAAATACAATTTTTCAGGGGAGAGAAAAATTCTCTCTGACTTTAAATTATTTACGAATTTTGATTTGTTTTATTGGTAAATACGCTTAAGTATACTTACAATAACCCAAATACAGTCTGTTTCATAAGAGCGTTGGAGCTATATCTAAAAAACAAGTAAATATTTTTTAAAAATTCACAAAGGGCATTAAGGTTTACTCATAATACTACGTCGCATTTACCTAATGTTGTGTGAAATCTCCTTTATTCTGTAGTGTAACCTCACAGCGTTTCTGCATACGTTTAACGAGGTTTTTAGCGTATTCCGTTGATAATTATCTCCATAGCACTTTTATTCGGTGGCATAATTGTTTCAGGGTGTACACTTGCTTTCCTTGAAGTCTTATCTTAAGAAGTGCCCATACATTCTCAATGGGGTTCACATTTGGTCACTGTGAGGGCCAGTTTAAAACATTAATACCGTTTTTCATTTTCCACTCGCTCCAAACTTTGGAGTCCAAAGGCGGCTGCAGTGTTTAGGATCATTATCCTCTTGTAACACCCACGATGCATTATTTTTACCAAACCACACTCTAGCGGATTTCAATAAACATTTTTCATAAATTTATAGCATCTTTTGAGCATTCAAATTTTCAGTGAAGAGGAACAAATTTCCTAAACACCGCAGCCGCGTAGTATTATGAGTAAACTTTAATGCCCTTTTTGAATTTTTTAAAAATATTTACTTGTGTTTCAGATATTCCTCCAACGTTCTTATGAAACAGACTGTACATAAAAAATATTTATTTTTTTTTTGCATTAATATAATCCAAATTCATGAAAAGAAGAATTGAATTTGTAGAACGCCCTGTTAGTTGTAGAAAAAGCTGAATGCGCCATTCATTTAAATTTCCAAACACTGTAACTACAATCCTGTTTTCTTATCGCTTAATTAGCTCTTACATTGTTTTCTACACATGTGTCGTTGGATGTACTCGCGGCACCATCTTTTAGCACAATTGGTCACTTATTTACAAAGGGAAATTACATTCAAATATAGCACTACCATTGGCACGTCGAACATTTCTCGCTAAAATTTTCAAATTTCGGTACTTACAGTGGTTTCTACAAGGACTCTTCAATTGTTGAAAATCGTCGAAAGTATTGTCTGAGGGTACCATAAAGGTGAATTCCCACCCTCGGCGAGTCTATTTGCCGAGCGCGAGTCGGTGAGCCATGAGCGTACATATGACGTAGCTAGGCTCGCCGTTTCAGCTGAGCCAGGTTAGCTTTTCTTTGACTTGTGCCACATTTACCGACAACGAATGGGAAGTCCAAGCCGAGTCACGCGAGCCTGAGCTGATCAGTCCTACGGCGCGTGGCTTGGCGAGTGTGGCGCGAAATTCGCCGAGCCACGCGCCGTGGGATTTCACCTTAATATAATTTGTATGCACATACATATATGTATACATATACTTCGCCACCTTTGGAACCCCGTGCTCTCGCGCAGTCGAGCGCGGTAAAGCTTGCGCGTGGATGTCATTCAACAACGGGAGTTAGAATTTTTATATTTTGCATTAAATATGCACGAAAGTATTACCAATTGATTAGTGAGATTCTCCAGATGAAAACGAGTTGAAACTCGACCACATTCGGACTATGTTTAATTATATAGAACGTAGAAACAACTGATGTATGGAACTCAGGAGTGATTAAAATTATGTACAACTAATTGTAAGTAGCTTTACTATCCCGTTTCGCCCGGAATTTAGGTTCTGATTTTATAATTCTTTGGGGGGATAAAAATAGTCACATTCACCTGTTGTCGCCAGGTATAATGAGCTGATGCGCATCTTTTGATCCAAGCGTATACCGTTCCAAAGGGTTTAGGCGACAGACAAAATACACAAACATAAACTTTCTGCTTTATATATATAGGATTAAGACTAAAAGTAGTCCGAATAAGGGCGTCCTCGGCTACCCATTTCTAGTACTGTCATGAAGATGTAATAGACAGTATAGAAGTTTGAAGTTTGCTTGGAGAAACGGGATTGCATTGAAGAGGCAGTTTTCAAAACTCTGCGCCAGTCAAAATATTGTTGGGTCGAAATTCAATAGCTTTGCTTTTTGAGTTTTTATATTTTTGTTAAGAATTAGCTCGTTGCTGCATATGAGAAACAGATTCGTGTTATATTGTTCTTTTGCGCAGTAAAGGCGCGTAAATAACATGTTCAAAGATGTTACGCCCGCGCTGTGCCAAATTGCCAACTTTAGGAATTCGTTAATAATCATGACAGTTTATAAAAAGCATTTGCGCGTTGTACTTCTTTTATGTAGAATTTTGGCTACAAACAAAAGGCTCTTTATGTAGTTGGCCTACACTCTATACGACTTTGCGAGCCGCAGTGATCACAGCAAAACATCCTTTTTGAGAGGACCTCCGGGAAATCGGCAACAAGTTCGGTATAGATAACTAGTGTTAAATAAAAAAATTATGAGATACTCTCTAAAATACATTATTTCAAGTACGAAAATAGTGTTTGAAAAAGGTCAAGTGGCGCACTCGGGATTTAATCTTGGGGAGAGCCGTATTGAACGGATAAAAATAGGTTAAATACAAAGTTAATAACATTCATTAGGTGACGATAAAAATTTAATTAAAGTATAAAATCCAGTTTTCTTTTCTTTTTACAAAGTTCTTGAATTACGTCAATCGTGGTTACATTATCACCTTTTTTTTTCGTTTTTCTTTGGGGAGTGCCAGAGCTCCGTGCCCCCCCCCCCCTCTGGGTTCGCCACTGAAAAGGTCTTACAATTTTCGAGAAAAAATTCTCCAAAAATTACTGTTTTTTTCGGTCTCCTGACTGAGCATGATCCCTCAACATTCAGTTATTCAGTTTATTATTTGTAGTATTTTTTGTTGCAAAATGTTAGATCAGTGATTCCCAACCGGTGGGTTGCGGGCCGCAAGTGGGTCGCGAAGTGTTTTCTAGGGGGTCGCCATGTTTTTTTTCTTCAAAATATTAATAACTTAGTTTTAATGTGGTTTCTTTACTTTAATAAATTTACCTCACCTTATATGGGGGGTCGGGTGGGGCGAGACGGGGGGATCGCAGGTTATTTGAATATTATAAAAGGGGGTCGCGAGTCAAAAAATGTTGGGAAACACTGTGTTAGATGAAGGGCTGTAACTGTAGTAAAATTTGGATTTAAATGTAGAAGAATAATTCCTTAGAATATTGCTGAAAGTGCGAAATACTTCATTGTGAGGTAGTATAAACATCGGAAGCGATATTGTAAGGTCATAAATTAAATCAGCCGTAAAAAGTGTGCACGTAAGTAAGCAAAACATACTTGTAAGGAGTATCCGTTAGTGCGTTCCTGAGTGTGTTCTATGGCATATCTGTGTATCTATTTCTAATCACTACTCATACATACACGTGCACTCTGTTATGCATATTGTGCAATAGAAAACCTAGTTAAACTGGCAATATAGCGTAAAGAATAGTTTCTGACATTTTTTACATAGGTGAGAATTTCAGAAATGTCTTTTAATATTGCATCAGTCATCTTCTATTTATGTACTACTTTCTGTGGTTAAGTGGTCGTAAAAATTATCACATGACAAATTATAACTCTTATCGCATACTTTCTACATATGCTGTGGTCAGATTGTAAAATGTGACATGTCCACTCTCCGTTAAAATTAAGACATTATGCTCGTAATTATTAGGTCAGCGCATAAGTAACGCGGTTTTTTCTGAGAGCTGAGTTTTAAACAATGGAACTCGTCACGTCAGACTAGGACCCAAAATATCTGCATTCCCTTTGATGATACGAAAAAATGTTAATGGTGAAAATTATTCTGTGGAAAGGGGCAACTGTTGCTATAAATAAAGTAATAATTTTTTTTTTCGAAGTTTCAAAGTCATTGTGGTTTGCTTAACTGGGATGATATAAATGACAAAAAACAAGTTCAACCGCGTATGATATGTGGATCTTCAAATTACCTTGAACGACAAAAAGGAAGATTGTATGGAAAGAAATGAACTAGGTATGAGTATAAAATTTACGATCATTGTCGGGGCAAATTTAAAGCTATTTCTTTCGGAAGACGTTCAAAATGATTACCAAGTTTATAATAATATTATATAATATTCATTTATCGCATTCAAACAGCTACTTTGCACTGACACACTGTTCCTTGAAGAGTCACTTGTTCCGTGAAGTTACCTGAAATGCAGGGGTAACATTCAACAGTAGTCTCGTTACTCGAATTACTGTATACGCATATGTACGATAATGCTTAGTGTTGCAGTTAGAAGCACTTTTATATTCCGTAAAATACCAACCCGAAATGTCTATTATTAAATGTTTTTTTATACCGTCAATATGGCATCTAAAAAAAAGAGGTAGGTATGTTCGTGGCGACCAAAAATTCGAAAAGATTCTTAATGTGTATCAGTGTCACCTATCAACCGTAACTCAATGAATAATTTTTGCTGAAAAATAACCGAGATTCTTCTCGGGGAACGGCCGAGAAAACACCACTTTGTATGTGTTTTGTCAAATTTGTTGTCAAATCGTCGCCATTTTGTTACTTTTCAACAAAAATTGTTAATTGAGCTACGAGGATAGCGACACTCATGAAAATGAAGGATCTTCCCGAATTTTTTGTTTCAGATAAGCCTGTGCCGAAATAACTTACGCCACGAACATACCTCTTTTTTGTAGGTGTCACATTGACGCTATAAAAAAAATATAAAAGAAATTAAAAACTAACTTTTTAATTTTTTTTTGTATAATATAAGAGCAGGTTAATAAACTCCAAACAGTTTTATATCATTATATGTTGTAATTATTGAGAAAAAAATCTTTAAATGCACTTTCAATTTTCGGCCGATCAAAGTAGAATTACCCCTTAAAAGGCAACCGGCAGACTGACGCGTTCGCCAGTTACCCTAAGTAGTATACTATATTTTCATTCATATCCTTTCCTTCGCGCCTTTAAAAAAACAAAGGCGAAATGATAATCAATATACTAATACGCAGAAACACAGCTGAGCTTCGTTAAATGTCACTTTAATAAGCGTTTTGGATTCATGTCGAACATACGCGTGTACCAACTTTTCTTATTATCTAGATGAGTAGGAGCGACCGTGAAATATTGTCCCACATTATGCACTAACGAGGCGTTATTATACAGGCAGTAATAATTCCTTTTCTTTTGTTGTTAAGTTACACTTCACTATTTTTACGCAACACATTCAATTTCTAGGTTTTCAAATTCTCCTTGCGAAATGGACGTTTGCTCAAGGCAAGCGGCTGCCGTATGTTGACTAATTCGAATAAATTACTCGTTCAATATACATTCTCTCCGCTAAGTTTTATAGTAAAAGGCGTTAACAATGATCACTAATCGATTAAAAGTGATCGTTCTTAATTCTTCCACTTGTCGATGTACACTTTTGCTTCTTTGCAATTACTCATGCATTGTTAATCTTTTCCGTATGAAGGGCGTATATATATGCTATGTAAAACTGGTCACTCATTTACGGAGGGCGTAGGAATGTACATGTAGGTTCCTAGTTTTGTATACTATACATATGCGCCCGTTAAAAATGCACACTCATTTATGATGAGCCTATACATATATATGTACACGCATCCAATGCATAAAATTTATTACATTTATCTTTGAACTTCACAAATGAGATATCGATGTCAAGTGAAAATCAGGCAACACCGAAATGCATCTGACATTTAACTATCGGGAAACAGTTGATTGTCAATAATACATATCTTTATTTTTATATGACAAGATGCTTTCAGTTTTTTTCTAAACATTATTGTGAGCAGTATCATGTAAAGCATCAAACCCATTGGCGCATTCAGAATTTATGAGGGGGGGCTGAGTTGAACGGATAAAGATAATTTTAATGCAAATTCAGTAAATTTTATTAGGTTATTATAAAAATTTATTTAAGGGGCAACATACGCCTAGGAGAAGAGAATGTAGGATGGATTTGAAGAATTTTTTTCGATGTAGAAATGTTTTTATCAAAGAAACACTATATACATTATAAAGGTCATACTTTTGTCTATGAAATGCGAAACTTTCATTTAAAGATTCGGAGAAGAAGCTGCGTGGTAGCTGTTTTCGAACGACGGTTTTTTTTTTAGAAAAGGCGTCTACGGTAACCATCATATCGTCATTGCGTTTTATCTGAATCAAAAACGGAAAAATTATCCTTAAAGTAGAAAAAACAGCACTTGTCGTAGCCGATTTTGGTTTTTTCACTTTGCCGCAGAAGGGTGGGCATTCGAATATAGAAGTCGACATTATGACTTTTCACATTTTCATTCATAAACCTTCTTCTCCGAATTTTTTAATGGATATTTCACATTTTATAGACAGAAGTATGACCTTCCTAATGTATATAATGTTTCTGTGATAAAAACATTTTTCCACCGAAAAAAATTCTTCAAATCCATCCTGCTTTCTCGCATCCTTGAAAAATGTTGCACCTTAAAGAATAAAATCGAGATTTCTTTTCTTTTTACAAAGCTCTTGAATTACTTCAGTCATGGTGACATTAATCTACTTTTCATTTTTCTTTGGGGGGTGCTAGGGCCCCTTGGCCCCTCTCTGGGTGCGCCACTGATCAGACCACTTATAATTTTGAAGTATTTAATATTATACTAATTCATTTGGTGACTAACACGGAGGTAAATACATATTCCATTTGTATAGTTATGATGTTTTCATAATTTACATTAAGATATCTGATTTTTTCGTAACTCTCGCGGTGCCATTTTCAAAAAATGGTGAATCGAAAACCTCAAAAGTATAAAATTATTTTTAATTGTTATAATAAAGTACTTTGCAGTCTGTAAAAAAAGAAAATTGAAGAGTACGTCCTAAGCAATCAAGTGAATAATAACTGCTTCGTCCAGTACACAGTGAGCGCTTTCCGTCTCAAGCGCGCTGTAGCGAAAGGGTTAAACTTGACGCAATGTCGTGCATATGTTCCGTTGCGCACTAGTACAAAGGTTAAGAATTGCGTCTGCTGGCTGACTATCGAAATGATTTCATTGACACAGCTGTATTGCATTCGTAATAGACAGATTATTTTATTCCTAACGAGGAATATTATTTATGCGCAGCATAGAATTCTGTCCGCTTGTAAAGTACATTGAACACTAATGAACCGAATCTACATTGGTATGTTTCCTTGGTCATAAATTAATGTATCAAGCACAGTTTCACAGTATACATTACCTATGATGCAACTGGCTCACAAATGGACAAACTTTTGTAATTATATATTCTGTAAACCTGATGCGCTCACTTTACCTGACGAATAAAGCAAAACGTGACGATCTTGTATCATTTGTTTTTTGTAATTCTTCAAAAATGTAAGAAACTAACAAGGGACGTTCGGCAACCCGGAAATTCAGAAAATTATGAAAGTTAGTGTGCAAGTAGAGTAGTTCATCCGTAACGCAACCCTATTTTTTGTTGGTGCCATAATGCAATTTTTAGGGGGGAAATCACCCCTTGAAGAAAATGCAGAATTTTCTATCCCGTGGAATATCTGGAGAACAGTGAGAGATACCGAAAAGAAGTTTAAACCACGGCTTGAAACCGTTATTATAATGATTTAGGTTCTAGAAAGAGTTATGAAGAACTTTTATTCTGAATAACCGTTATAAAGAACCTAAATATCAGACTATATAAGTATAAGTTAAGGCTCCTATATAGCTCTATAATTTTTATTTTTTAGGTTCTAAAACGGTTATAGAACCGATTTAATAAGTTTTATTTTTTAGGTCCAATTTAAGTTCCAAAGCGGTTACAGAACCGATTCTTGTAACGATTGTACAGAATTTTATAGAAAATGAAATGACAACATATTACAACTATAGACTACTGTGTACAACCAAATAGTTTAAAAATTATTATAAATGAGTAAGTAAATATATGTATATTATGTACACATTTGTACATACGTATACAATTCTTTTGTAATATGACGTGTTTGTTAATATAAATATTTTATTCTTATACCGATAAGGGTCTAAGTAGCTGCTCGATTTGAATTATTTTTTAATATGTTGTTAAAATCATGGCCCTAATAGTGGCCCCTAATTGAAAAAATGAACTTGACAAGTAAAAGTGTCGATCTATGGTATTGTTTATTACAAAAGAAGTGTATACGTATGTACAAATGTGTACATAATATATATTTACTTACTTATTTATAATAATTTTTAAACAATTTGGTTATACACAATAGTCTATAGTTGTAATATGTTGTCATTTCATTTTCTATAAAATTCTGTACAATCGTTACAAGAATCGGTTCTGTAACCGCTTTGGAACTTATATAGAACCTAAAAAATAAAAGTTATAGAGTTATATAGGAACCTTAACTTATACTTATATAGTCTGATATTTAGGTTCTTTATAACGGTTATTCAGAATAAAGGTTCTTCATAAGTCTTTCAGTCAGAACCTTTATATGTATAACAGTTTGAAACAGTTATTTCGAATCCTTTTCAAGCCCTGGTTTAAACGGAAGGTGCATCGTTTTCTTATATCTATAAAGCCGCGTAAAAATAATTTTCGAAAAATCTATATTTTTCAAGTTACCCCCACCTCCAACCCTTAATATTAAGATTTTGTATTTTGAAAACATATGCTGAAATACTTCTGGATAATCTCTTTTCATACATATAAGTAATTCATGTCCTATATTTTTTGTTGCAAATGTTGTCCATTTTAGTAGTTTCCATTAATACAATGGTTTCTGAAATCCATATTTAAATTAGTATTTATATAATGTTTAAACAGCTTTCAATTATATTTTTTAAGCAAGACAATACGTAGGGGAGACCGGGGCAGAATGTATCAAAAAAGTTTTCACAGTTTTTTCTCAACAGCGTTTTCCTCAAATTGAATACATAACACTCGTTTGTGTCACTAAAACCGACGGGCCCATATCGTCAAACAGCTCTTCCATATTGTGGATTACCAGATTTGGCGTTCAACAGATTTTCCTCAAGTTACAATTTACCCCATGTTACAACCTACCCTGGTCTCCCCTACCTAAAATTGCATCCAAGGTGAAACTCATTAAAACTAATCAATAATGTGCATGAATCATTATAATAACAGCACATTTGTAGATGCTGTACTTGAAGTGCCTTTGCGAACCACGCGATTAATAAATAATGCGTGAAAATGACTGCAAAAATGACTTTACAATGTATAGAATAATAACATTGTATATGTTATCATTGAATACAGTGTAACATATACATGTATATTGTGCAATGCCATTGTAAATTTTCACGCATTACTTATTTTTTGTTTGGGTCCCAAAATCAAAATTAACAAGTTTTAATATTTTGTATGCATTCCGTTAGCGTCAATGATCGCCTGCAATCTTCTTGGCATTAATTCAACTAATTTTTTTGAATTTTCTTGCGGAACTTTTTGCCATTGTGCAAGTGATAATCTCTTGAAGTTTTCTTTATTAAATACCCCAGTTTTTCGCGATTGTAAGTTTAGTAGGTATGCTTCAAAGAGTCTCAATTGTGTTTATATCAGGTGACTATGGAGGGGTTATTAATCTGTTCCGAACATTATACAATAACCAATCCCTGGTCTTCTGTCCGGTATGCTTCGGAGCGTTATCTTGTTGAAAATGAAATGTATCAATGATATCCAATTTTGTTGCATTGGTTAATAAATTAGCACGCAACACATCGATGTAGCCGAGAGCGTTCATTGTGCCTTTAATGAAGGCAATATTTTCAACTCCGTTTGATGCTTGATTCTTTTGCTGCAGTTTTGTATTAGCGTTTCACCATACGAATTTTCTTCCATCCGATCCGAAAATGTTAAGTTTGCTTTCATCGGAGAAAATTATGTTTTCCCAGAATTCCGCTGGCTCATTTATATATTTTTTAGCGAATTCCAATATTTTCTGTTTATTAATCTTAGTAAAGGGCCTTTTTCTCGCTGTTCCGCCACACAGTCCAGAATTGGGAAGAATATTTCTTACAGTTTGAGCAACCTTGCCCGTTGCTGTAGCGATGTGATTAGCTACAGTCCGAGGACTTGAGAATGGTGTTTTTCTCACTTCGTTCATGATTTGTCGTTGTCGATGTGTCGATTGTGACTTATTTTCTGTGCTACCTATTTCTTCTTGATTTTTAATAACGTATCTTACAGTTGAAAATTTTAAATTAAATTTTTTACCGATTTCACGGTAACTGTAACCTTCCTTACGCAATAAAACGACATTTCCTAAAAATATCCTTGTAAACACTTTGTTTACATTAACACGGTTAAATCGGCTTGCAAGTAAACTCCTGATGAAATTATTCGTGTGCAAACACTTATTAACACTAGACTACCAAAGAGTGACCCAAAACTGAGGCCTTTTTTAGCCCCTTTTTGGCCCCACGATTTTGGAACTGAATTTTGTGCCAAATGATAGCTTATGATGACACATCAATCACGACAAATTTTCAAGTTGAGATGACAATTAGTTTCTGAGATATGGGAGGTGAAAGAAATGAAAATTCATTAACACGTCAGCCCTTACGTTTCGATGTATAGACTTTTATGTCATTCCGATAATTTAAACAATTATTTCCAGGGGTTTTGCTCACTGCTAATAACGAATTTAAACTTAGAATTTAAAAATTCACGAAAAAAAAAAATTAAATGACCGATTCAACATTGTGGAGGATATATTAAAAACGCGCCATCTGATTCTCATTCTGTGCTCGGTTTTGGCATACTTTCACGACGATATTTTCTGGAAAGAATTGACAGTAGGTACTGTTCGATAGTCGCCGAATGTTTATTCTGGCATCAAAATAGATTCGGTGTTCGCTTTGTATTTATTTCGCTGCCTCTTTTCGGCGGTCTTTTGTTCGTGCGGCAATTGAGCTGCTCCTGATAAAAATGAGTCTAATTGTACACCCGACCTCATTCGAGCTATTTTTAACACATTAAGTGGCGTTGACGCGTTTTCACGCCGAAGGATTTGCACCCTACGCGCGGCTCCAACGTGTTTTTACGTTCACATTTTCTGGAATGCATCAAAAGTATAATATTTGCCCAGAGCTAGTTAAGCAAAACTTTCTCAACGACAGCCGTTGCTCGGGAAGGCCTGACTGACTTTAAGGAGCACTATAAACCTTGCGTCACTCAAAGCGTTAATTATTATGTTACATAACGTTTCGATAGAAATGTGTTGAAAGATCAATCCATTTTGTAGTGCTACACAGATTAAAAATGAATTACAACTGAAATAAATCAGTGCTAAAACTATAAGTCGGCAATTACTAGAACATAATCTTTTTTAAGTGAAGCACCGTGCATTTCTAAGAAGAAAGTATTAAATATGGTCATTAAAGACCATATTAACTGGACAGTTCATCAAAGGGCAAAAGTTTTTTGAAGTGATGGGAGCAAAATTTAATTTGTTCTGGTAACGATACAATTTAAGACGACCTGTTGGCCAACGATTTAATGTTAGATACTTTAATTTAAACAATTATAAAATTTGGAGAACGAAATGTATTGAAATGGGGTTGCTTTTCGATTTAATGCCACTGTTGGACTCACACAAATTAAAGATGGATAAATTAAACTATGGATAGACTTTTATATCGAGATATATTACAAAATCATATTGCAATTCGCAAAAGATAAAATCTGTGAAAAATCATTAACGTTATTAAGTCGCGATTTAAATCCCCTAAAGCACATAGTATACATATACTAATAAGGATCAAATGATGCTACAATTTGCGAAATAATGGTCCTAAACACTAATTGATTTTCGCATTAAATTAATCGTCAAGCTGTAATAAAATCTAAAAGTTTTCCAACGTCTTATTAACATGCCAAGGAAATTCATATTTTTATATTCAGTTGCTGTTAAAGTTTATATAATTTGTAAAATAAATATTTCTTAAGTGTTCTCTCAACAAATGTTGTTCATATTTATTTCTCACGCTCATATACCTATACAAAAACAATATACATTTGGAACATTTACTTATGCTTTTGTAGAGTAAAATCTGCTGAATACATAAATGCGAAAATAAAATATATTAAACAATTTATATTTAATTGCTTTGTTTCTGCACTCCTATCGGCAATTGTACCTATGCACATGCAGTGCGATAGTTGTTGCAGGGAGTCTGTGTTGGCCCACTCTATTCACATATTTTGATAAAATATATTTACTTATCGTTCACGGACACTTGAAGTCAGGGCCGCATTTACAAGGGTCACTAGGCGCAACCTGAGCCTAGTTATAGTTACAAAATAAAAAAAGGTACTACTTTGTAAATATTAGATTCATAATACAAAAACCAGAGGCAGTTAAAAAATGTATGGCCTCGCGGCTACATCTGAAATACATCGTTCTTCCCTTAAAATATAAAACTAATCGGGACTGCTGTATTCCATAAAATGCATGTACGTGAGCGTACCACCAAAGAGGCAAAAAACTATTGCATTAATTATCTACATATTTCCCACAACCGTAGAAGTACACTCTACTTAGTTCTTTTGAGGCCTCATAATGCTGTTGCGCCTAGGGCCTCCAAATGTATAAATGCGCCCCTGCTTGAAATATAAGGTTCTACATAGGCGCACTTATCAGTTTCGTGACAGCTCAGTGTCGGCGTGCCAATGGTAGGAAGAAGAGGATCTCTTCTTCTCACCACTGGCGCGCCGGCACTGAACTGTCACGAAACTGATATGTGTAGTCAGACCTTTATACATACATACACCGCTTGATGGATTGGTTGTTTTTGTTTGAGGGTCAGGGGGCGAGATCGCGAATCTTTACACTGTGCGGTGTCCGGCGATTAACCTAGAAGGTGCTCCTATTGTACGTACAAATTTTTCTAGTTAGTGAAAGTTGACGTCATTACCTCACAGTTTGTTGTGACATTTTACGAAAACTCAAATAGAGAAACTGCTATTAAATACCTGATCCTGTCCACCTTCTAGTTCGGATTTCTCTGTGTCTCTACAAGTACCTATATCTATACAAAATATAATTCTGAAGTTCAGTGTATAGCAATTTTATGAAACCTTCCCTCTTTATGACAATGCATTTCTTCAGCAAAAAATTGTGATTAACAAACGCCATAGAATCTTACCGATTACAAATCTACCAATTGCCCTATACGCTTGAAAATTTTTACATTTTTGATCGCCTTGTTCTTTGTGTTAGCGAGTAAGAAATTGGATTCTTAGAAACTCAGTTATCTTATCAAACTCTTTTAATAACCAATAGTAGATTCGCAACTCTCTGAAAGTTTGAAACATTTTGCGGGAAAATCAAATTCCTATAAAAATGTGATCAGCAGTTTAAAAAAGTCAATCTATTCCTGCACATGGAATGAAACAGCAAAAGTAGGTGTGTTACGATAACTAGTATGTAGTTTGTGATTTGAAAAGCCGTTCTGAAACCGATCTGAATTTCTTCTTCTGGAGTAAAACCAACATGTTCAAGATATTTTATCAAGCGTAAATTTTCATCGGTCACGTCACGGAAATAGTGATCCATAAATTTTCATAAATCAGCATGGTTAACGCATGCAAACGATAACCCCTACCGACCTGGCATGGTTGAGGAACAAAGGTATATTCCTCTTACCTGATCAGCAGTTCGAGTTCCCAGCTTGGTGTCTCCTTGCGCGGTTCGCGTTGTCCTCGAATTTAGGTTAACTGTTGTGCGTATATGCCTTTCTACTTCGAATTCGAGAAGTTGGAGTCGCTTCCGGTGAATTGGCACGTAAGATGGCGCGTAAAAAGAGGAAACAGCTTCGAATGATCTCCGTTTTCGTACCCGACGACGTACGTTCTTGACTTTAATCGACCAATCAATTACGCATTACGTGTAGAAAGTGCCACTATCGTTTTTGTGAAATATATTAAGCAGACAAAGAATATGCTTTATAAAATACAACTTATATTTTGTATTATATATTAGGGAAATAAAAAGTGTATGGACGATACTTTAAGCAGGCAATGTACTTGATTATTCGATTTGTTTCAGCGCCATTTTCTTACGAGACAATTTTACAGTAAATTTCTTCGTATCGTTTACAATATTATCGCGTAACGGTATCTCTACTGTGTACAATTTACAATAAAATATAAGAACGTAAGTTTGAATTTTATCCAAACGAAATGTGTATGAATTAATAATAAAGAAAATTCTGTGGTTGATTAATAGAATCGGATAGGTACACGTTTTGAGGGAAACAAAGAATTTTCCCAGTATCATACAGTAGGAAATTATGTTCGATGTAGTGTTCACTATTTCTGTGTTTTGTCTACAACATTATTTAGTTTTTCGCACTTCATTTCCTTATTTCGGATTTGCATTCAGAATTTAATTTATTACATACAATTTTTTTTTCTTTATCTGTGATAAGCAACGAATAATATTTAGTGAATAGAATATTGTTGTTTTTTTTCAAAAGCAAAAACGAATACTATATTTGTACCAAAACATGTGTAATTGAGCAAATTAATTATTACAGTGTTTATACAATTTAAAAAAGAGAAATGCAGCATTGTGAGTCAAGCGTAAACATTGCAAAGATGTTCATAAAAGAAAATATTTATACGTTTATTATGGGTATAAATTAGAGAAATCATTACTATTAATTATACAGAGAAATGTATTTGGTTATTTCACAAAAGTGAACAAACTTCAGTAATTTACAATGTTATTTCTTTTTCTGTTTCAGGTATGTATCAGCACTTCTACTTATCAACATGATAGCCGCCGCGTAATCTTTATTTATATTCTAATACTGTGCCTGATAAAAATTTATTGAATCGCGGGGGAATAATTTTTCAGTAAGAGAATGGATAAACAATATTTTCTGATAACTCGTACTCACGCTTATGGTAAGTTCCTTACTGCTTAAATTTTGAATATCCCTATTTCAAAATACTTTTCTGCTTTTTTATTTAGAATTTATTTTTCGTAATCTCTCTTTGTTTTGGCGGAAAATTTTCTAGAAACTTATAAATGTATTAATTAACGTAAATGACATGATCATCGCTAAAATTTATACTCGAAACAATACATTTTCAATTACACATAAATGCACTATAATTGCAGAGAAAGTTAGAAAATATTATTGTTTAGAAACCTTACAAGTAATCCTCTCACTAACATTAGTCTCTGATATGCTCCAACGTTTTTGACGTACTAAATAATTAAAGTAGGCAAATTTTAGTTTAATTTTCATTTTAATTTCAACATGTAAGTAATGACTAATTCCACCTCTTCTATTAAAACCATTCATTAAAAGAAATAGAAAGTAATCCAAGTAAGGATGCTGAATCGGTTTATGAGCATTTGAATTATTTGGAGAAAGTGATTCAAAAAGATCTTCGTCAAGGTCAGCAAGATCGAAACCAGTCACAACAGCCTTTGCAAAAATAACTACATTCTGTGCTTTACAACGCCGTTTCTCCGGGTGCACTGTTCTCATAACCTTCAGAAATTGAACCCACGCAGTCGCTTCGGTCATAAACTCGCGTTTCGCGATTTTGTTTTCATTTTCCCTCGTTTCGTTTAACCTTCCTACACTTCATCTGTTTATATTCTATAACGCTTCTTATAACTGTGGCTACTTTTTGGTGCATACCAAAAACTCTATAGGGATAATCCGTCAATTTTGCAATGGTTTTTATTTCACGTATGAATTATTGTTGAAAATTGTATTTCTAATTACAACACAAGTATAACTGCACTTTTACCCTACACTTGATCGATCTTTACAGTTCTGTTTTGTCGACGGTAAATAAGTTCATTTCATCAGTAGATACAATTGATTTCTCCCTTGCCTTTTACCGCTACAGTCGCTTTAACATCGATCGTTGGTAAATTATGTGAGATAAAATTTCATAATGCTTTATGAAAAAAATATTTTGTGTCTTCAGTCATAATCTTTATTGCAATTCTTGAACAATTTCATTTTGCATACATATAATTTGCAAACATTATTTCCATGCAAAATGAAACTGTTTCCAAAATTTCAGCCGATTCGGATTATGGTGGTCTTCAGAAGTACAGCCTCGATCATGTTTATTTTCCTACATCAGCTGATACAAAATCCTGTTTTAATGAGATTTTGATATTTCCTACAATAGCAGTTGTTATTCATTCGTAGGTCGAATTGTTTGTATCCTTTAGTTAAGATTGTTGCAATGATGTTTATCTTTCATCGACTATATTATAGTCTAGTTAAAAAATAAATAATTGTTCTATTGCTTACACTTCTAATCGTTGATTGGAAACACTACTATGAACTTGCAAACATCATTCCCGAGGTATTTTCTAATTTTAAAAAACACATGGTGAAGAAAGTTTACCGATAACCCGTCGTACTTTGTTGAACTGAAAGGTGGAATTCTTTCGCAGAAATCGTGTGTCAGATGCTGTGTTTAAACTTCGTAAATTATGTCGTAAACAAAGAAAATCCACGTGTAGTAAACACGCACATGTACATATACATACTACATCAACAAAATGTATATGTTACGTGTTAATGGTATAAAGTGATATTACATCTCAAAATTATCAGCAGATAAAATTAATCTACTTACACTACAAATTTCCACTGCTATTGTAATTACATACAGGGTGGGTCGCGCAACTGAAACAAGCCACGTCTTATTTGGTTGTAATTAGGAAAAAGTTTAATTTCGATGAAAAATTCATTTGAAGAGTTGAAAAAATGCAGATCTATTTTTTACGACCAAGTCGCAGTGGCACCTATTTTTTAAATGAAACCATACGTTCTTTGTTACACAAACTCTTTTTTTTTCAATATTCCACGGATAACAGTTTTGTGGTAAATGGGTAAAAAATTTAATGTGTCGTGAGAAATTTTAAGTCGGTACTTTTATTGAAGAATATATTCAGAAATAACGAATTACAATGCATTGCGCAATAATTACAGATCAACTTGAATTGATTATGAAAACGGCGAAGAAGCATTGCACGTTTAAACATCCAACACAGATCTATTCTGTATATAGTGTTGAGTATTGTAATTCTATATACATGTACATTGTTCGGTGTATAACAAATAATTTAACAATTGATATTGCGTAAATGTACATGAATTTTAAATTATTCTTCTATTTTGTGAGTAGTGAGAGGGTGAAATATTTTCGATTTGTTAGATGAGCTGTAAAAATAATGCTGCGAGTTTTCGTGTATAAAAATAATTTGAAAAGTTTATGATCCCCTTGTTTAGCATAGCTGATTCTAAATCGTAATTATAAGAGTAGCGCTGTGGGTTCACATTGGTTCACACCATTTCAGTTTACTTTAAGAGAAATGGGACGAACGACATATACAATAAAAGCTAGATGCACGTAATTATTTAAATACGAAAATATGTACCTTCTGTAAAAATTACAGTTGTCGCTCTTGACAGTAGTTCACTGTGGGAGGTAGCTAAAGACCTTGAGTCTGAGTAGCATTATCACGGGTGTGTAATATAAAGTAGCACGTGAATGATGTTCTTTTGAAATTTATAAACGCAATACATATATAATGAGACATGCAATACATGGTAAGATTGGTATGTGACGATCTTATAAATTATTTGTTTAAAAAGTGTTATTCGAGAAAGTTGAACTACATATTTTAGAAGACATACATTTCGAACAGATTTACTACTTTATATGTGACGACATCCTGGAAATCTCTTTTTGTAGACCGAACCATATATTTCTCAACATGCATTTAAATGTAGTGCATATTTAGATAAAGTCAGTGACCATAATAATTCGACATGTGTTGATGTTATGTATTTTTTTCTATTATTATTACTAGGGAAACAATGAAAGTACGAAGTTGTAATTGTGTTGTAACTCAGTGGTGACAGAATAATTATTGTCAACTGCTTAGTTCAACTCTGGAGTTATTTCGATATAAGTTTCAGGGCCGTTCCTGAGGTTCCTGGATTTTGGCCACCCAGGTGCAAAAATAATATTGCTGTTCTAATTAATTTAATATTATTTAATTAAGCATTTCATAAGCAATGTTTACTTTTATATCTATATATACATAGTTTTAAACAATTATCATGCAAAAGAGCTTTCAGTATTATTTATATTTGTCAAAATTTGACATACACGGCCTATAACGGCGTATAATAAACGGTCTGCGGCCGCCTCTAGGTTTCGCCGCCAAAATGCGGTGGCACTTTCTGCACCCGCGCTAGGAACGGCCCTGGTAAGTTTCACGGTTCCTATGACGTGTTCGTGTTACCCTGTGGGAACCGACAGCAGCGCTGATTTGTTGATATAGTCGCATAGAAAATAATCAAGGGAAGTTGGTACAGTAGGTAGTCAAGATTGCTATGTTACAAAATTTCCTTGTCCTTTGTGGGTGTCAGAAAAGAATTTTATTGATGGTATTTTATAAACATAAAACGTCGCGTGTCAGAGTACCGCCACGTTGCATCTGTAGGTATCTGAAGCTGCATAGTATACAATATGTAAATGAGTAATAAACTTTAATAATTCATTAGGCATTATGAAAATATTTGAAGTGAACCTGATTTGAATAGTAGAGTTAGTACTTCTTCTCCTTGATTGATCGCGCCTAGTAAAGTTGCTTGAATATGAACTACGATGATGTATATTGAAAAGCATACTGTTCTGTTTAAAAAAACATACTGACTTGATCTTGAAATCTTCTTGATCCTTTCATGCACATACAAACAAAATGTATGAATTTGCTTATTATTCAATGTTGGTTAAATAATATCTTTTTACATTCTTAATATTTTTATTTATATTTGCTCATCTCCCTTTGTGTTTGGCCTCGTATATTTCATATCACTTTTTATAAATATGCATATCTTATTCTCCTGCTAAATATACACAGATGTATACCTACAGTGGGTAGAGAAAATATTCGTACAGTGATTAATTTCAATTACAACGTTGTATAAAATTACGTTTTTGAAAATCAAGCATATACATATTCTCTGAAGCTTCTAGGAACATTATCAAATAAACAAAACAAAAGATATTCGCATTGTTTATGTAAATATGAATAGAAATTCACAAAATATCAGAAATAAACGTGTAAAAAGTCTTCATACCAAATCTACAAATAATTTCAATATTTAATATAATAGAAACAAGTAATTGTACAATAATTACTATTTGGTAAGGTTTCCCTTTGATGTTATAATTGCAGCAAGTCTTCCAGACATTGAATTTACTGATGTAATATTATTCCATTCCTTGACGAGAGCATTTCTGAAATCAGTTTTAGTTGAAATCTGACGTTTCCGGATTTACTTACATAAATACGTTACTACGAACGTACGTTGTTCTGGAAGTCTATCACAAGGTACGTGCAATTGTCTCCCACTCCTTGAATTATTTCCTCCGCCTCTTTAACCCGTGGCGATAATTGCCCGTGACGAAACTCCATGCGACTACGAATTCCTAGTATCACACAAAATCGATTCTCACAATTCGCGATGCAAACTAATACAATACACACATACACGATATCTGTGAGAGATAATTCTATTCTCTGCAATAATTTATTATAAAGTGAAACATTTATGAGCATGCCACGAATAAATTTTATAATAAATCTGTGACCCTCATATCAGATTTAACACAGTGTTTAACCGACACCAAAAGTGCCACTGAAAAGCGTTGTGTTCAGAGCAAAGTGATACCAGATAATTTTTTTTCGAATTAACTATATGTATATAAGATATCCTCGGACGCCGAAAATTATTTTTCTGTGTACTACTTTCTCTCGTACAAAGTCTGGAAATGATTATCGGCAGTCAAGTTGTGACAGAGCGCAGCATGGTTTTGGCTCGCGGTGAAATTCTTGGCGTTAGCGGTAGTGTGGGTAACGCGGCTCCAATGCCTGCCTATTCCGTACTGGTCGTTATCTCTTCACACGCACAGAGTAATCTGTCGTAATCGTTGCCGCCGTTCTGGCCGCCGTCATCGAAGTCATTCTCCTTGATTGTATCGTCGTCAACGACGCCGCTTGATCGTCGGTGCCGTGAACACGAGCGCGTAAATATCGACGATCGTGGTTGAATTCGGTGTAAGTTGTTCGCGTCCGGATATTGCCAGTGTTTTCGGCGATTCTCCCGCGACTTGGTTCTGTGGAGTGTCCCAGTGAGTGAAAACTGTGCGGCTTCGTCGGAATACAACCTGAAATAACGGTGACGTATACACCACGGCGTGTACGCGCGAGACAGTGTTAATATTTAAGAGGAGATTTTCCTTGGAGTTTCCACGCGATTCCGAGTTCTCTCGGCTCAAAAAATCCAGCCTGCGATTGTGCACGGAAAGTAACATTGCCAGGATTATTTGAAATGGTAAGTCGTTCAAAAATCTGGGAATAATAAGCACCGTTACGGCTCTTAGGTTAGTTCAGACTGTTTCCTAGGTGTACGTCCGATTAGGGGCAGATTTTTAGATTTGGCGCCCCTAGGCTGACAAGCGTTTGTCGCCATTTCCGTAAAATATCATCAGATATTATAATTTGAAACAGTTTAGACGATTTTAAAATTAATTCAATATAACAACTCACATATAAGTTATTGCTAATTTGCTTCATGAAAAGAAGTAAATTGTCTTTAAAGTTGTCTAAGGCCTGGCGTTGAGGAAAATAGATAGACATTTTATTTTAGAACGGAAATCCATGCTATTATGGTTGATGAAAAAATAAGGAGTTACGGGCAAATACATTATCCTACGTTTTCAATTTCTTTGAATATCTATTCCTCGGTGAATTTAAAATATTATAAGCGGTAGCGTTGTATCTTTCTTTTTGGAAGAATTTCAGGATTTCTGTTTTTTGTTTATGTAACGCAGCTATACTATTTATAATTTCTGTCTTTTATGAAAACGTGTTTTCGTGACGTATTTGTTTCTTATTGTTTCGATTTTGTTAAATGTAAGTTACGCACTTTTTGATGTCACAAAATTGCGAAAATTCTTTTTATCTTCAAAGCTTATTTTTCGTGAGAAATATAGAGTATAAAATTGTGATAACTATATACGACTCACATTATTAATAACAACTTTTAACACGTGGCAGTTAGTTTTATAACCTCAAGTTCCGACGAAAGATCATCTGTAGAAAGTTAAAGGACGAGAAAGCAAGTAGTATGAAAAGAAAAAGCGTGCGTACAGGGGGCTCACCGGATTCATCACTAACCCTCTCATTTATGGTCTAAAATTTTCGATTCTTACCTGTGGTACAGTTAACAGTTTGAAATAAATTTAAATTAGATTTCCACTTTCATTTTACAAACTGCAACGATCGGTTTAGGTAAAAAATGCGTTTAAATACATTTCTGAAATATGAATATTGACGAGTTGCAGGCTTTGCAAAAGTATTGGCCAAAGTATAGAAAATGAATGTTTGAAATTCCGAGGATAAAAAATGGATTTTGATACATGTAGGTATTCAAGAAAAACTTATTTCCCTTAAAAGACGTTTTATTACTTAACATTATTTTATTAAGTTTTGTGAAGAATTTCTTCCTTTGGACATTTAACATAAAGACATAAAATAAGTAGCAAATTTTACACATACATTTTATAAAATGTTACTTTTGTGTAAACTCAATAATACCTACTGTTGAATATAAGATATAAAATTAGGCAGTAAAACCTTCAAATTGAGTGCCATACATTGAGGTCACCAGTGGGGTAAAATCTTCCTTAACTACCCAAAAATTATTATAGGTTAATAAATTAGTGTCAAAGAGTGTACCATCATCAAATAACCGGACAGGTTCTTCCTATTACGGTAGAAGCCGTGACCAAGACCATCCAAAACGTTCGTTGACCTAAAAAATATGAGAAGAGGGGGGACTATCCGAGGAACAATGACCATTTCGGCGTTCATTTCTAATGTTAACGCTCTGTATTTATTAATCCATGGCTCTAAATAAGTACCTACTCGGTTATTGATAACAGAAATTGTGACAAATGGAGATATTGAAAAGATAATGAAAAGATTTTAGCAATTCAAATTTCTTTGAATTTTCTATTCTTTCGCATCGATTGTTTATGACAATTATTATCCCATGTGCTTTCATGCATGAATTTCAAAGGTACTTTTCGTATTCTCACTTCTTTCTTATTGGGAATTTCTAGTTTTAATACGAGATTCAAGCTTGAACATAACATTCAAGAGTTTATATACGAGTATAGTATTAATTCAAGAGTTTTATTTTGAAATCATTCAATTAATCTTTGGTCGATGTATTTCACATTTTGGAGCGTTTGCACGTGACACAGTAATAATTGATTTAAAATTTTTTTTTTGAGTTTCTTTCTTCCTCTATGATTACTATTTCAGACTTGTTGCTTCCCCATCGATGTTAAAACCATTACGCGACCGATATTTAATACACCGCAACTGAATTCGCTATTTACATTAAATGTTTAAACACAACATGGAGGGTAATATCTCACCAAAGAACTTTCCTAAACACTGACACTTTCTCGAGTAGGACACCACATCCGCGATCGTCCACATCGCTACCTTTATCTGCAATTATCAATATTGCCTTCGAGATATCGGCATTAAGCTTGTTTGAAAAAAATGGACGCATTTGAGAATTCGAGCCATTGTACCTTCAACTATTTCGTTTTGGGAGGGCATTAACAGTTCACTTTAAATTCTGACTACGTGCTAAAAAATGAACCTACAATCTGTGCCACGCGTTGATTGCCTTGAGAATCACATAACACAGCGTTGAACTAACAGGGAAAGGTCACAGTAATGGTATCGCTGATTTCAAGAAGAAATTTCCCGATGAATGTAAAACGCGTATTCAAATGCTTAGACCAATGTAAGTTATTTGTAAACAGAATTTATCTATCAATCATTTGATAAACTGACAGCAATGACTTGCGTCTTCTAATAATACATTTTTGATATTTTGAGCTGGCGCAACGAATGCAATTTTATTGTACATAGAGCATCGACAAACTAAGTTTGGGAATTCCATTGTTGTCGCTATTTATGAGTACCAATTACATTTTGACTATTTACATGGGTTTCATTGTGCTCAAAAGTTTTCAGTAAAATGTACACAATATAAAGTTTAACGAAATAATACTGTAAGTTTATTATAAGTTATTATAGTATTCATGTTTTATTGTTTCTGTTAGAAGAATTTAGAACTTGGAACACAATTGGGCCAACTTATGCAGAAAGCTACCAATCCTCAATGGTCTGAAATTGAGTAAATTTAGTTTCAAGATTGTACTTGTTAAAGAAAAATAGCTTTATTTCTATTGGGTATATTTTATTTCTTGTAATTGTTTCACAATGTTCTTTTAATGGGTTATTTAATAGTGAGTGGTATAATTAACATTTGTTTCAATTTTCCGTAGTTTTTATTTTGTAAGTCTAAAAGGAAACTGTGACTTGGTATTCTCTCATTTTCTTTGTACCTGATGAGGATAGAGAAACGATTGTGAGCCATTTTAATTATAAAATGTAGTCTCTTTTCGTTTCTCTTTTGACAAAATTGAATTTCATACCAAAACAATTATTCTCTAAACTGTTAGGTAATTTAAAAATAACTATGTATGTCTTTGTATTACGGTGGCAATGTAGCGTGAAACAATAATGCAATCGTTCTGTTTTAGGGACACTGTCAATAACTATACAAAGAATGATTCGAAGCAGTGTGTCACGTCTCGTGAGCATAGAAACTTACGTATTCCTTCTATGAAGGAACATTACATAACATTTGGGATTAAGTGGCTGTGGTTGTTGTTTGATCTGTACACACGCATATTAGACACGGTAAACGCGGTAGTGCGCAGTAGTAGTTACCCTGTAGTTTTATCACTGATAGTTCAGTGGGCTTGGTTTCGATTAAATAAGGTTGTAGGTATATGGTTAATGTATCATAGATAGTGTGTACACAGATAGGGCAATCAAATTGTACATTTTCATCTGTAAATATTACGCAATAAGGTATTTAATTTATGAAAGTAAGAGAAATTATATATCATTTCACATAAATTATCTAAATTTGTAAAATAATTAAAATATACACTGTTAATTACTTCTATTAGAATTTTTTAGATACCTGTCAACTAATTCTAAGAATTATATACAGCGATATTGCGCTATTTTAAATTGATTGAATATTAATCGTGGCATATGGAATTATTGTACTAATTCAATCATTTACAAAAGCACACTAATTTATGTAAAAAGAATCGTTATTATACTAATTGAAATTTTTTTTCTTAATAATATTTTCACAATATAACTTGTTTAATGAAATAGTATGGTTATTGGTAACCATTAGGAGTTTGATCTTAATTATAAAATAAAGTGGCTTCAATTAGAAAATATTTATTTATCGGAATTAGTGATCTTCATTTGTAAAGAACTATTACATTTCGTTCTTAATTCTCGCTAATAATAAATTACTATTAGTAATAAACATGAAATGAATTTACATAATTATCGTGTATTCCATGTAAACTACAAATCACTACTAACGTTCTAACAAAAGAGACGCAGTAATACAAATTACAGCGTAATGCCGTGAAATATGAGTGGCACTAGCTGTTCAGTGCGTGAAGACAGAGATGGCTATTTTTATTGTGACGATATCAACACAGATTGGCAATTAAATGGCAAAATGGGAGACACCTAAATTATACGATTCACTTTGGTATTAACTAAAATCTGATTTATTAATCCGTGCTAGTACATCATAATCCTAATGTAACAACAACACTTTTGACAATATAGAATTGATGCGTAGTTTAAAGTGAAAAATATGTTGCAAATATAATAATTTTTCATATCAAGCAACGAACAAAACAGACCTGTAATTAAACGCAACGTATTGAACTGTCACGTCCCGGGTGAGGTCTTTGGGGACGTCGACAATGGGGAAGGAAAGGATAGGCGCGAATATTAAATCCGTCACACTAGGGTTTGAAAGGAACTTAGGCGCGAATATTAAATCCGTCACACTAGAGTTTTTTGAGGGAATATCAGGCGCGAATGTTAAATCCGTCACACTAGGGTTTGAAAGGAACTTAGGCGCGAATATTAAATCCGTCACACTAGAATCATTTGAGGGAATATCAGGCGCGAATGTTAAATCCGTCACACTAGGGTTTGAAAGGAACTTAGGCGCGAATATTAAATCCGTCACACTAGAATCTTTTGAGGGAATATCAGGCGCGAATGTTAAATCCGTCACACTAGTCGACCAGGGAAGGTAGAAGATACTTGGAGAACACCCGTTACGGCACTTCGTATTTGTTTTGGTTTGCGAGTTAGGATTTATATAATAATTCGAAACGTGGTAGATAACAGAGCGGTTTATTAGCCTTTTTAGAACGTTTATAACAATGCGGGGACTTGTCGTTAGGATATATATAATGATTATTAGCAATGTATGGATATGAAGTGATATAATAATAATGTAAGAATAATAATACAAAATATAAATGAAAAGCAGTAAGCTTTAGAATGCAATAAGCGTTGATATACAAAGTAATATGAATATTTATAATAGAAAGAATTAGCGAAATTATATATATGTAAATAATAGACACAAGTATTTATGTAAACAGTAATGAATTTAGTATCATGGAGATGAATAATTATATGATATAGTAATAATCACTTACAGTGGTTCTCGTTGAGCACTGATTCTAACACTTTGAATACTGAGCAATAAATCTTTAACACCGATAGATACTTTTAACGATACTTTGTCGGAAGTTCTGCGATGAAAGAGAACGAGGCCTCGCAGGACTTCGTATTTATATATTTTCACAGGAGTATTGCGGGGGTTACGCGAGGTAAAGACCTTGACATATTTCGGAATAAGACGCAGTATGACTTCCAGGGTTTTTATAAACGGTATGGCTATTAATAGCCATATTTTATGTCACGTACGCCAAATGCGTCGTAATTGGGCTTCTAGGGTTTTTATGAACGGTATTGGAGATACTCAACTCTTCGATTGGATTTTGGGTGTTTGATATGAAAGGGGTTAGAGTGGCTTGGACTTCATGAGTCGTAAAGAGGGGATTGAGACGTGGTCTCGATTTAAGAGGGATTTTGTAACGAGGGACTTGTTTGAATTCATTTTAGAGGGAATGATTCGTACCTTGTGGGACGAATAGGCGAAGAGGGTTTTGAAACGACCATCTCGTGATGGGGACCGCTAAGGTACATCAGCGAGGTGGAGGTTTGTATTGATCATCTTGTGTTGTTGACCGCTAAGGTGCAACATCAAGGTGGTTATTGAAGAGGTGGGGTAGGAGTTGAGTTTAAGAGAGTTTGATAGAGTGTTTTTAAGGTTTATGGAATAAGAAATGCGTGAAAAAATCGTGGGACGTTACACCTCCCCCCTTATATGAAGAAATGCGTAGCTTTTCTTAACAATAAGGCGCGGGGTGGAATTATTTAAGTTGTAAAAGGGGTTTATACGGGGCGAATGGGCAGTGGCATCCTGGAGCTGCTTCCAGATGACTGATGTTGGAGCGGGGCAGTCATCTTTAGTGATGACTGTCTCCGGAGGCGCTTCCCTGTGGTGATGATTGATGAGATGATTTTAGGTAGAAGGGATATGATTTTCCTTCCTTCCTTCTGGACGGCATTGCCGCGTAAATGGCGATGGTTTCAATAAATGTTGCAGTGGCCAACAATCTAGGTGGAAAATTGATTAAGGTATTCTGTTTGTGTTGACTTGGGGTCAACCGGGACTCTCGCGCACATAGGCAGGGTGATCATAATGTCTTTCGTACCACAGATTACTACTCAGTTTCGAGAGGCAACCATAAGTTTCATTTTTAATGTTTTTGGGTATTGCTAATTTTGCTGAAAATAATTTATGCCGAGTATATCCAGTACCTTTATGGACACTGGTATTATATGAGAACGCGGCCAAGTCGGTCCATTCTTTCCAGTCGCTGTATCTACCGATTAACAATTTTAAACATTCGGTTAAAACGTTTTGCAGTCTCTCTAAAGAGCTGTTAGACGGTGGGAGAAAAGCTTTGGTTCGGAATTGTTGGATTTTACATTCTCGTGGTACTGCTTTCGTGAAATTGCGAGTAAAATTTGCTGCTTGGCAGGTGAAGATGGCTCTAGGAGCTTCGAAGTGACAAATTAATTTTTTTATGAATGCGTCAGCGGTCTTAATCAATGTTAATAGGCTGAGAAGCACGCACACCAAATATTTTATAAATAAACTCTGGATGGGTAATTTATACGTGTTGTCAGTTTTTGTTGTAGGTAGTCGTTCACGTATATTTTCTGGAGAGGATTGTAGTGGAATTTCTGCACGTGATATTTTCCGGCGCGTCTTTCTATGTAGTTGAATCTTTTTGCATTTTCCTCCTAAGTGAGCGTTGGATGTGGTTTTTGCAGGATCAACGGGGTTGCTTCCACTCGTTGACACATGGATTGGTAAATTGTAGAACCGAGGCCTCTTGGAGCTACTTGGCTTATGTTTTGACCTGTCTTCCAAGTCGTCGTCCGATTTTTCGTGTGGTTGTTTGGAGCATTTTCCGCTTACAGGGGTTTTATAAGGTGAATCTTCAGCGACTTTATCGCTTTTCCCGGGATTCGGGTGATCTTCGGAGATTGATCGTTGTACATTTTCAGCGTGATTTAGGATACAGGGGGTGTAAGCGATTGGCAGGTTCTTTTCAACAACTGTCTGGCTTAATATCCCTCCTATAGTATATTCAGAGGCACGGAATTCCAGGTCAAAGTTCGGATATTGCAGGATTGGTTCCTTCTGCAATGCCGACCTTAAGTGGTTAAAAGCCGTTTTCTGGGACGGTCCCCACTCGATTATCGTGTCTTTCTTTAATAGTTGGGTCAATGGGCAAGCAGTTTTAGAAAATTCTGGGATAAACGTCATGTAATATCCGGTCAGTTCAAGATAATTTGTAACTCTTTTGGCTGTGCAAGGTGCTGAGTAGTTCAGGACGGTTTGGGTTTTTTGTCGGTCCGGTTTTAGTGTAACCGCGAGAGACTCATGGGAGGTTATGGGAAGGGTTGATTTTGCGTCATGCGCAGGGGGTGAGAGTAAGTGCACCTTCTCGGATGCCTCGAGATGGTGGATCGACGGATCCTGGGGTAAGAGGGACTTGATTTTTGTTAGGGCTGGGATAGGAGTGACGCATTTAGACGTCTTAATCTCTTTTGGCGGTACCCTTATTGTTCCAAGTGTGGGAACAGGGTCCAGAGAGATGCCACTTAATAGCACTTGTGTCGGATTGACATCCTGAAATTTTGGCACATCTACCTCAGTACTGGTGTTGACCATTACATTGACTGTTTTCCGGAAGTCTGGTGACTGAATTCTCACAGACGGGGCCTGACCAACCGTGTTTATTTGAATGCTACCGGTTCTTACGGTATTGCTAGTATTTTCGGCTGAATCGTAAGTGGGTACGCTCCTGTTTGGCTTACTCCACTGTTCGTATCCGTCGGTGCCCGACGGGGTATTTTCTGAATCTATTTCCCACAATTTTGTAGGGTCCTTATGGATGGGCTTGATGCGTTTTCTGCATTCTGAGATCGCGTGTCCGGGTTTCTTGCAATAATCGCAGATACGCAATTCTGCAGGTCTTGAGGAAGGAGGTCGAGTTTTGTTCCAGTAAGGGAGCAAAAGGTTGGATGCCTGATTGTTATATCCCGCAGCGCGATTTGAAGGATACCTCTCGAAAGGTTGTGGAGCGGTATTTTGGTTATTTCTGCAGGTTCGCGCATCGTGTCCTGTTTTATTACAGATTTGGCACGTTAATTTGGGAGCTTTTTGCTCGGAGAATCGGAGACGGTCCCTGTCAATCTCGTTGTCCACGAGAATTGCTTGATCGAACGCTTCGTCGAGCGTTCCGAAGTTGCGTTGTAATAATCTCGTCCTAACGTAGGGTGGAAGACCATCGACAAATGAATCTAGGGCTAGGCGATCCAGATCCTGAGGGTGATTTCGCGCGGAGTCGCGGTAATATTCACTATCTTCTTCTAGAATGGTGGACCGGAGATCTTTGACGCGTTGAATATATTCCAACATGTGCTCGTCGGTTCCTTTAATAACGTTTGCGAGTTCCCCACGATATTGTTCTGACGTTTTTGCAGGGGAGAAGATACGTTTTAATTGTTTTGTTAAATCACTTACGGAGTCAAAGACCCGATCCTCAACCGCCAAGTACGCATGGTCTTGCAGCTTAGTTGTCAACAACCTCGCTAGCTGGGGTTCGGCTTGCGAGGGAATCAGAGCCTTAGCCCTATTGCAGGCTCTCGCGAATTGCAAAACGGATATGTTGTAACCGTTAAAATTTGGGACTGTTTCTATAGCGTCCTTTAATTCGATCTGGGGCGATGGACCCTGGTCCTGAACATTATTATAATTTATTACGGGTTTCCTATCGAAACGGGAGGAACCTGGAGTAGTAAAATTGTTTGCCGTTGGCGGGGGTGCAGAAAGTTCTTCTATCATTCTGTGCATGGCTTGAATCCACCTGGAGAGACCTTCCAACGCGGGGCTGTCTGAACCGGAGGCTACGCCTGAACGCGTATTGGATGTCTGGTCTACGAGAAATTCCGCATACGAGCTTTCAATTTCAGCTAGTTGTTGCTGTAATAATTGCACCTGCTCCATTTTTTCGGCGGTTGCTTTATCTACTGCATTAAGGAAAGCACCCGCGTTTTGGGCCATTATTCGAGAGTCCTCGGTATCGCCGTACAAGGGCATGTTTGTAATAGAATTTTATTGCACCGAGGGCAATTAGGGAATGTATGGGGCATATTTAAAATATGAATTTGACACGTTGTCACCGTATTTGTTGGATCTAGTAGAGAACAGTCTAAGCAAATTTCGTCGCCTTCGTCGTTTGTCGCTAATCTCCCGTAAACACAGAGCATCCACTGTATGGATTGCGTCAACCCTTGTAATTGGCAGCTCTGGTAGGCTGGTTTCCATGGGTTTACGTGTTCTAAGTACATACTAAATGTCGGGACCTTCTATCCTCATTATTGGTAGTTATCAAACCGTATGTAACTCTTATTAGAGAGGAGATAGGCTTCAAAACACTCGGCGCAGTTTCTTATGGGACGTTCCGGGATTACTGGCTCTCTGCACCGAGGACAATAGACGGTTGTTCTAAATGTATAATAATAATGTGTCCAATACACTTCTACGGTGTCTGCGGGCGCTAGGCTAGCACACTTCAGACAAATTTCGCTGCCGTCAGCGGTCGTGGCTATTCCTCCAGAAATGCAAGTCAGAGCATTCAAATATGCCCAAATACTCTGTAACCTACGGCTACTATAAGATGATTTGTACTGACTGGGGTGTTTAATACACATGTTTTAATAGGCTATTGTGGGTACCATGGCTTAAGGAACTTATTCCCTTTTGATAGTTAACGAAATATCCCACCGCTGTCACCAAAAAATATGTCACGTCCCGGGTGAGGTCTTTGGGGACGTCGACAATGGGGAAGGAAAGGATAGGCGCGAATATTAAATCCGTCACACTAGGGTTTGAAAGGAACTTAGGCGCGAATATTAAATCCGTCACACTAGAGTTTTTTGAGGGAATATCAGGCGCGAATGTTAAATCCGTCACACTAGGGTTTGAAAGGAACTTAGGCGCGAATATTAAATCCGTCACACTAGAATCATTTGAGGGAATATCAGGCGCGAATGTTAAATCCGTCACACTAGGGTTTGAAAGGAACTTAGGCGCGAATATTAAATCCGTCACACTAGAATCTTTTGAGGGAATATCAGGCGCGAATGTTAAATCCGTCACACTAGTCGACCAGGGAAGGTAGAAGATACTTGGAGAACACCCGTTACGGCACTTCGTATTTGTTTTGGTTTGCGAGTTAGGATTTATATAATAATTCGAAACGTGGTAGATAACAGAGCGGTTTATTAGCCTTTTTAGAACGTTTATAACAATGCGGGGACTTGTCGTTAGGATATATATAATGATTATTAGCAATGTATGGATATGAAGTGATATAATAATAATGTAAGAATAATAATACAAAATATAAATGAAAAGCAGTAAGCTTTAGAATGCAATAAGCGTTGATATACAAAGTAATATGAATATTTATAATAGAAAGAATTAGCGAAATTATATATATGTAAATAATAGACACAAGTATTTATGTAAACAGTAATGAATTTAGTATCATGGAGATGAATAATTATATGATATAGTAATAATCACTTACAGTGGTTCTCGTTGAGCACTGATTCTAACACTTTGAATACTGAGCAATAAATCTTTAACACCGATAGATACTTTTAACGATACTTTGTCGGAAGTTCTGCGATGAAAGAGAACGAGGCCTCGCAGGACTTCGTATTTATATATTTTCACAGGAGTATTGCGGGGGTTACGCGAGGTAAAGACCTTGACATATTTCGGAATAAGACGCAGTATGACTTCCAGGGTTTTTATAAACGGTATGGCTATTAATAGCCATATTTTATGTCACGTACGCCAAATGCGTCGTAATTGGGCTTCTAGGGTTTTTATGAACGGTATTGGAGATACTCAACTCTTCGATTGGATTTTGGGTGTTTGATATGAAAGGGGTTAGAGTGGCTTGGACTTCATGAGTCGTAAAGAGGGGATTGAGACGTGGTCTCGATTTAAGAGGGATTTTGTAACGAGGGACTTGTTTGAATTCATTTTAGAGGGAATGATTCGTACCTTGTGGGACGAATAGGCGAAGAGGGTTTTGAAACGACCATCTCGTGATGGGGACCGCTAAGGTACATCAGCGAGGTGGAGGTTTGTATTGATCATCTTGTGTTGTTGACCGCTAAGGTGCAACATCAAGGTGGTTATTGAAGAGGTGGGGTAGGAGTTGAGTTTAAGAGAGTTTGATAGAGTGTTTTTAAGGTTTATGGAATAAGAAATGCGTGAAAAAATCGTGGGACGTTACAGAACACAACACAGTATAAGATACAATTGAAATGTATCTTATAATTCAGATTTCAAATTAATAAATTTAAACAGGTGTTTTTTCAGCATGCCATTCAGTTAAATCAGAGTTATTGCTTGTGCATTATAATTACTGGTGACTTGCTAATTGCCGTAATGTTTACTGTACTGTTATATTTATGGACATGAAGGAATTATGTACACATAATACCTTGATTGTGAAGATCCGTAATATCTCCGAAATACGTCTCTTTATAACAGGACACATTAAAACTAACATTAATGTGTAGATAGTTAATACAATGAAATCATAGTTTTCCTTCTTGGTACACTGTTTCTGTTTGATATTCTAGTTAAACTAGATCAACAGATTTATAATGTCTATCTCTGTACGGCTTTATTCATTATTGGAAGTATTAAAACTCTATCAATTTTTTGTACATTTCATACAAATTATTCGATCATATTTAAATGAATTACATTTTGAAAATTTGACTTGGAAATGTACTTTAAAATCAAAATTGCGTCCTAATTATTCCACTTGGGTAAATCTAGGTGAATCGAGTTTCAATCATTTCGGGGTAATAGAAACTTTTTGCATTTGTCAGTTCCCGCCAATTTATTCTTTGCTATAAATCTTCACTTTATTGGTGGCTGTCATTTCAGAACGGTGAATTATTTCGTGGCGAATGAAGATATAAGAATAGTGTTCGTACGTAAGCTATTTGCTATGACAGTGTTTCCCAACCTTTTGAGAGTCGCGATTCCCTTTTATAATATTTAAATAATCTGCGACCCCCCGCCCCCCCATATAAGGTAAGGTCAATTTAATAAGGTAAAGAAAACTCATTAAAAATACTTATTTCAGAATATAATTCTCACTTAATAATATTTAATTATCTCAATACATATATATATTTTTTTTATTATTGTAATTGCAAATTTATCATCTACTCTGCATTAAATAAATATTTCTAAAAAAAATTAAGAATAACCGCGGCGACCTCTCAGAAAACATTGCACGTCGCCCTTTGGGGGGGGGGGGGGGGGAATCCTAACCCACAGTTTGGGAACCACTGAAGTGAAGTGGGGTACCATTTCGTGTAAATAGTTTTTTCTGGTGAGTGTGTAATTGATTAAATTTTTAGCTTTATTTTATAAAACTTCCGATTTAATCATTCAACATGCATTATAAAGTTTAAACATATGCAACTTCATATTCCTGCATGAATTTATTAAATTCACATCTTTATAAACAAGTTCCAGAATAATTACAATTGCACAGTGAATGTTTTTCTAATTTTTCATTTCATTTCTTTCATAAATAACTACTGTGTGGCGTTGCGATATTGTAATGGCATGTTACGAACTGTTGGTACATTCCCCGGGGATTCATCTTCTCGAAGTTGAAGAACACAAATAAACGTACCGTTTGGTGGAATTCCGTCACATTGCCTGCGTCAGCATCGAATTTCCTGAGTGCTCCAATAGATGGCGATGAAAACGGACACGGTATTGCAGTTTTCTGCGCAGAATTTAAACGCAAACTACAATAAAAACTACAGTACATTGTGAAAAAATACTGTACTTTTTAGCAGAATGTGGTAGAAAATAACACTACATTAAACAACCATATTTTATTTTTTAAATACATATTTTTGTGCATTCCTGATTAATTTATTCTCTTTAACAAATATGTCAAATATTTGATTGCGTTGAAAGTCAGTGAAATGAGCTCTTCATATATTAATATATTCACATAGGTATATGAGGAGCTTATTTTTTATGAGAGATAGACTGCCTGTTTCTCTCTTCCCGCTACTTCATATTCATTATAGAAAAAATTCTGTGTTAGAGTTTAAATTCGCAAATTAAAATTTTGATGTTGGCACAAAATATAAACATTATTTATACGTACTATATCTTTTTCTAACAATATACGTATAGTACACTTGACAAAAATATACTACCAGCACTATACATATATTATAATACCTACAATTGGCCACCTTAGTCTAACACATATACAATATTATTTTTTAAGAACTTCTATGTTTTAGAAATCAGAAGCCTGAAAGCCAAGAATATCAACCTCTTAGCTCAATAATATATGTATCTTCAATTGTGAATTTTAAACACTAACGTTGAATACTTGTGACTTTGATGTGACCTTCTCCAAACTGTAAATGTATTCCCTCTATTATTTTTGCAATATTACTGCCGAATTTGAATCCGCGAATGTATATTTCCCGTTCATCTGGTACACGGTTTATAAGATAAAAAATGTTAAATGTTAAATAGCAAACTGAGAGTCGTTTTGCATGATTAATTGTTACGTGAGCTATCCCCTTTGCAATTGTATAATGCATAAGATGTGACAAATGTCATTGTACCTCTATCGTACATTATCATATTTCCGAGATATAATATTTTTATTTGCACCTGTGCACTGAACTCAGTTTTGCCCGAGTAAGTTTTTCCTGTCTTTATAGTATTCTTAGGACGACGCATGCTGTAGACATTTTTCATTGTTGAAGCAATTATTATTGAATGATTGATACCTCCGTAAAGTATGTTTTCTCGTTGGAGAGCACAGTATACAATGCTCTTTCTTAAATAATTGAAAATTTATTAATGATTAATTGCATAAAATAAATATATAAATGTATATATATGCAAAAGTAGCATTTTATAAAATATAAACGAGAAATTTGGTACTTTAATAATAACGACTACTTATTAGTTTAAGGATGTATCGGACGTACAATATTAGACAAAAGTATATGACATCTGAAATACGTCGGACACTTGTTATGTTTAAGGAATTTCTAATGTTAATCCTAGTTCCCAAACACTGGGGAAGGGAAGGAGTGTTTGTAAATAAGCATAATGCTAAGATGTTGAAAGTAAGAACACATCTTTCAAAATACTTCGCTGTTCATATATATATTCAAACCTAACTTTCTTGAAAGTTAGCCCTCCAACCAAAAAATTCTATTTCACAATTTAGATTTATTTGTACAAGAGGAGTAGAATCTTGTTCAGTAGTAGGTAGTACGTGCTACAAACACGTCTTATGCGTGTATAGCATCGATAGGATCTATATTAAAACTAAACAGATAATCAGAATCGTTCCTTGAAGAAGTCAGTCTCAGTTTGACAAATTGTGGTAGCTTTAAGATAACAGGCAAGATAAAACGCCTCGGCGTAGTAAAGGTGGTCTCGGATCAGGTTGTTGTCAGTGTGTCAAGTCTCGTTCTCTAGAAGGATTCAAAACAGTACCTTAGCAGAACGCATACATCATCGACGTTCGTTCAGGATACCATACGCGTATTAATCTTATTCTCTTACTTATTTCATATCTCTCGAAGACGAAAATAGCGAATGTTAGTGTCCCTTGTGAGTGCATTTTGTACCTTAAGTGAATGGATTCAGTTGCAGCGTAAATAATTAAAAAGGAGTTTACCTTGATATATTAAAGTAAATTGTAAGTAATCCATGCAAAGACCAGTCAGGGAAATAAATATTCAAAGCAAAGATTCACGTGCATAATTAAAATATTCAGTGAAGTAACTAGCAATTGATGATTTGCCTATTGTTTAGTTAATTTTATCGATTTCATGTTGATTGGTACTGTATAATTTCTTTCGATTGATCTCTGTTTCGGTTAGTGAAAAGTTTATTTCCAGTTTGGTTTTATAAACGAAGATATATTTAGTAAAATATAACGACCACAAATCAGGTTTCGTATGATAATGTATTGTCAAGTCATAAAAGAATTTGAGGTCTCTAATTTCCATTTTCCAATATTCATGAAGTCTTCACCTTCCTCAAAGTAATCACGACTTACTGGACTTGTATGTGAGTAGAGACAATCACGGATCCCATTTATCGTTATCCTTTTTTATGATAATGTTGAAATTCTATGACTGTTCACGTGTAATGTATCCGATCATTTTTCTACTTTTTCCTACTGCTATAATTACGCGATCACACTAGGTACATACCCTCAACAAGTTAATAGAATTTGAATAAGAATAAGCCTCCGTCGTGTTTTACGCACAACAATGCCAGTTAATACAAATAAGTGATTAAAATGTTTCTATAAAGAAGAATCTAGCAAAATTTCTTATATTTTAAAAGGAGAACTTTTAAACTTAGAAATATGTACGTAATAGTATTAATTAAAGTCATACGTCTGTAAGTAAGTGATCAGTGGTCAATGGTCATATTTGAATTCTCACGATAATAATTATCAATAATGATAATTTTGTGAAAAAGTAGTAGGTACTATAAATATAGGAAAAGTTAGAAAACAAAATAGTACGTGCAAAGACTAGGACGCACCAACCTTAAGGGAAATTTCTCATTATATCGCTCATAAAATAGGTGATCTTTAGCAATTTTTTTTAAGAAGTCTACAAAATACAGTAAAAAATTCTATGTCCTTTATTTATACGTTATTGAAGGATATGATTTTTTTTCATTTTCGTGTAGTAGTTAGATTTCCATGCGGCACTCAGTGCACTACTACTGTATAGGTAGTTTTAATAAAAATTCTTAAAGATCGCCTATTTTTATGCGATTTGATGAGAAAGTCCCCTTAAAAACTGGAACATGCATAGATGTAATGTACAGCTATAGTTATAACATATTTCTTATGTGGGAATGCACATGCGATCGCCCGACCTGCGGTTTCAGATTTAGATAGCGCACTTCAGAATCCGAAGTTCTAATCTTTAAATGCTTATATCTCTGAACCAAAGACCCAGATTACGAAGGGGTTAACGAACTCTTCAATTTCCTTTTACACGAGGAATTTGCGTGCTTCGCTTTGTCCCCCAAGTTTCGGATAGTTTGTATATATGGAAAAAATTTCCATTTTCCTACACTTCTAACGGTCTAAGAACAACAAATTTTGCTCTGAACATTACAAAGAGGAGAGAAAGTTGCTGAAATAAAAATGATTCCAGTGTAGAGTGTTAGGTTTGTGCTAGACTTTCGTGGATCGATTCGCTCGATTAGTAAATGTATATTCGTCCGCTGTGTCATCCAATAATTAATTTCTCTCCTCAAGGTGTGCCTAAAGTTTCTGAAGTGACTGAAAAATGATGGTTATGAGGGATCACCTTTGGCGGTTCACGAGGAATTCTTGTACGATTACCATAAACACCTTTGCCACCCTCTATCGCGAACAAAGTAGGTAGAATAGTTTTGCGTCCCTTTTCGAGGGCTGAAGAAATGTTACCGTAGTGACTAATGATAGTTTGAAGGAAGGAAACCACGAGAAAGCACAAGGAAGAAAGTCAGGAGCGTACCATGGCTATAATCCCATCACTGCATTCGATCTCCCATAGATCTTTAAAATACATCAGAATTTTCTTTAATAAATTCCGTTCAAACTCCATTCCAAAATAAATAAATAAATCATTTTCATTAACTCGTGCAATATAAAAATGGTATATGATTGATTAACAAAATTCAAACACACATATATAATTGTTTAACTAAAGCTGCAATAAAATTTAATTATAACGTTTACTATCAAAATGTAATTTTTTTATGACAAAATAGGTTGGGTATTTTTGCTTGTGGATAAGTATCCACATTTCAAATTAGAATAAACTTTTTTGAGTCGCGATCCCCTTTCATAATTTCAAATAATCTGCGAGCCCCACCCCATATAAGCTAAGGTAAATGTAATAAGATAAAAAAACGCATTAAAAATAGATATTTCAGATCATACTCCTACCTTAAAAATATTTAAAAAAAATAACGTGGTGACCCCCCATCAGGTTGAGAATCACTGGTGTAACTTCAGGAATAGCTGTCCACTAAAGTATCAATTTCGCAGCTTTTTGTCAAGGTTTGTAAAATTCTTTCCTGGACGAACATTTTCGCTGTACAGCAGGCATGTTATCCTCTTCTACGATAAAATGAAGCGTTTTTCTCTGTCTTCTGTTACGTGAGTGTATAAAAAAAAAGAAGGAGTACGAGGCAAGCTCTAACTCATTAACGGTAAGAAAACCGTGAGTGCCCAGTAATTATGATGACGGGAATAAAGACAGGGACATAATAAATCGCGGTTTGTCGGTGTACAATAATGCAGGCGCTATATGGCGGAGATGTTATCAGTACGCTGGTGTCTCCTTCTGTCAATCGGCCGTCCATCCGATTTCCCCCAAGCTGCCGGCCAATCGAACTCTCCGGTGGACTCGCGATTCTCGCCTTAACCTTTCCGCCGTCAGCCATATCCGGCTCGTTAACATTTTTTTAATCGCCAACCGTAAGCCCGAAACTCGACAAGGTGTTCGCCTGACCGTTGCCACGATACCCGTGCTTGATTCGTATCGGATGCGTTTACAGCCCTTTATAACCGGTGAGCTCAAAGGGACGCCGTCTTCATTTGTCAACCACCTCTGCGGCCCTTCTGGCTACGCCTTCTATCTATTCTACGATAAGAAAGGGGCCATCATCCCACCGAGGCTGACAAGGGGTGGCTACGATCGGGACTTGGACAGGAATGCGGATAGGAATGCAAAATGTAGGGATCGATCAGTATAAACAAATTAGAGTGGGAATGACAAACGATGCAAGTGCCAAAGAAATGGAAAATTATTTTTGTAGTTGGAAGAGTATGCGAGTGTCATGCTGAGTACGGGGGGTAAACGTTGTAAGTGCTAGAGTAATTTATTTCAGTTTCTAGGGCTGTCGCGAGATAGAGCTGGGACCATAAGTACCAACGTCGCTGTGGTTGAATAGAAAATACTGAAAATTTTTACTTCGTGGACTTACGTCATTTATCATTTCAACGTCTCAGATGTCGGAACATTAGCCGCTGATTCTTACCTGTTTTTGTTTTTATAAAAAGAGAATTCACGCAGATAAGTTTGTAATGTTGTCGGATTAGCGAAGTTTTCATTTAAATTGTCGATCTTGAATAGAATGAAAGTTTTATGTAAACGTCCTGGAGAATTATCGCGAGAGCGAGGTTAGTGACCAGCAGAAGGGTTTTCATTTTTTTTTCTTAAGCCCTCTTCATACAAGGCACTTGTGGCTGGTATTTTGGATATTTAAATTCGCTAGCAAGATACAGCTTTGGTTTTAAAAAGGTGGTAGGGTAAGTTGCACTAATCATTGTAACTCCTGATTAAAAAGTGAAATATGTGATAGACACTGTGATGTGTTGTAGTGAAATTCCTGTAGTTGAACTACACGTTTTACATCTGGCAACACCACAAAAAAAGTCTTAAAGGTAGTGGTGGGACAGAGAGCTTAATTTTAACCGTTTTCTTAAAATTTTGATGAGGAGTAAGTATATTTTGTCGCTTTATAATTAAGGAGTGAATTGAAATATAGATTTACCAAGTGTTGTAGGTATTTAATAGTGAATGAATTTATTATTTAATAGTATGTTTAAATCATTTTTGCTCAAATATTCGGGTGCCAATGATTGTACTTCTATGTCTACTTTTGTTTTTCATTGAATATTTTAAAATAAAAGACTTAATACGCACTCGAGATATCTTATTTTAATGGCGAAACCATAATTATCAATAATAACTGAAAATTAAGGCCATATAAAAACTTCACACAAAAATATAGACATTTCAATTGGGATTTCCTCTTAGGGCGCCAATCCTTGTACAGTTTACAGATGCGTGACTTTTAATTTCGGTAAAAAAACATGGGGTCCTCCATTTAAAAAAATCAAGGTGGCCTTCGAAATTTTATTTCTAAACAATGTAAAAAAGAAATAATTAATCTGATGTATGTCCACTTGGAAATCATGCAACTTTTGCTTCAGACACTTTTTCGCACAGCTAATAATTTAGGAGTAATTTCAAGCCATCAAGTTAGGTGAATCAGCCTATATGTACCTACTCAAAATATCAGTAGCGAGCTATATGTAGATGTGTCATATAAAAAGCCCTTCCCCTTTCTTCATTCCGCATGCTGTAGGTATCTAATCAGATTTTATACTTTTCTGCGAGTGTGTTTAAGTGTACTGAAGTATACCATCAAGTAGTTTAGTATATAAATACCAAATAGTTTATCACGATACAAATTGATTCCAAAAAAGTACTAAATAATTATGAAGTATTTTTAAATTTATACGGAAACAATCTATGGCACATAGTAAAATGTTTTAGGTGATTAGAAACTGCTTCCTTTGCATCTTAAGTGATCAGGAACTGGGTCCTTGACGTTACCTATGACTTCGATTGTTCGCTTCAAACCACTTCAAAGACTGGTCGTTTACCAACATGATACAGTAAAATAGGAAATCTACTCACACGAAAGAAAAAAATGAAAAAGCTTGCTAGAGGGTTCGGATCATATTCTCCTGGCTCATACTTCAGGATTGCTTGTATCTAAAGGAACTGAAAAGAACAGAAAACAAGTGTTGTTAAGTCAAATATGAAGTAACAACTATTGGGCTGATAAATATTTCGGTATGAGTAAATCTAGAAGAACGTTTTATCGGTTAAAATGCGTAGCAAGTTCAAGTGCTAACAAAATCTACGATAAAGTTGATCAGTGCCATGTAATGCCGCGTTTACACCAAGGCGAACACAAAAACATTGTTCGCGAACGTTTTCGTCTGTTCTTGCCGTGTCCACACCGCCGCAAACATGAACAAAACTCAGTGTACGAATCGTATGTGAACGTTTTCTTCTAATCAAAGAGTTAAGGTGACCTACTACGACAGACAATTATTTAATGGCTTAGTTATTAATCCCAGAACAACCATATAAAAGAATTCATTATTCCGCTTATAAAGGTCTACAAGTTAAAAAAAAGCGAAATACCTATGTACTTGGTGTTTTTCTATCGAACGATAACGCGAAACTTGCTTCATTCAATTACTTATTATTTACGCCGCGTGACGAACACCTGAACCATAATATTCTTGGAATCGCCAGAACCAGAATTATCAAATATGCTGTGAGATAAGGTTACGAAAAATTACAGTAACCATTTAATCTACCCAGAGTTATTAAACTGAATAACCCATCCTGTGTTTAACGCTGATGGTATATTTTATTTTGACATACCTACCTAGGTATTTGACAGAGAGAGTGCTCATTTAAAAAATACAGGCAAAAATAAGAAATGTTTGAATATATATTACTCAAAATACCTGCCGCGAGGTATAATAGTGAATGAAGACAATTTCGAAAAGGAAATAGGCCCCATTTTGTACGATATTCCCTTTTTTGCATTTCCCGCTTCTTCAAGCCTTGGCTCGACGTTTCCTTCGGAATGGTGACAGATCTTTGGGCTCTAAAGAGGCCAAAGATTTACGTCCCACCAGATTTCAAGGATTTTTATGAAACTTTAACAAGTTGGTCGACAACAGAGCGTGAAGAATATCCTGAACAAGACATCTGATCTTGATTAGGGGAGAGTCGTGGAGTGCCAAAGCTAGTTCTTGCTCGCACTGTTAATTGGCTGCAAATTTCATACACAAGCGGATAAATACTATAGTTGAACATATGTAGGTTACATATTCCGGACCGCACTTTTTACTTCAGTGTTACCAACGTTCTGAGATGTTGGACGCGTACTTATTTTATATTCCGTGTGTAAAAAGTTATTTTTCAGAGCTGACCTCTTGTTTCTCATGTAATTAAATGCTTTTGCCGTATTACGTACACCTGTAGTCTATTAAGTGTAAATAAATAGCACTAGTTTTGCAATTTTCTTTGTACATTACGCATCGGGACCCAACATTTTTCGACGCGCTTGTCGTGCAGCACCGACCAAATTTTTTTTTTCCCTATAATTAATGTCTTTAATCTGTTAGCACCTGAACTTAAATTAAAAGAAGAGAAAAAGGTGAATGCAAAGGGTAGAAAATCTTAGAGAGAACTGAAGAAAAGTAAAAATCAAGAGAGAAAGGAAGTTGGGGGAAAAGGTAAATAAGACAACAGATGACAGCCCAACACAGAAGAAACTAAACTGATGAAGTTACTAAGTGCATCATTTGCAATGAGTCATTTGAAGAGCATAGGGTGGAGTGCATCAAATGTGAAAGTTGGGCACATGTCGAATGCTCGGATCAAGAAAATATTAATCACTTCATTTGTGATGTTTGTAGACATCAATTTTTTAACAAATGACTTCTATTTTAACATTTAAATCCCTTTTTACTGCCACGATTAATCAACTTAAACCTAAAAGTCTACTATAGTATAACCAAGTAGCTCATTTTTTAGTAACATTTTTTATTTTTGCTAATTATCAATTCTTATTATCATATTTAAGAAAAACGCTCCCTCCTTTTATTACGTTCCATTTATACTACAAAGTACAAATCGCTTTTATCAAATTTATTTTTTACGGAGCCTAAACGGAGTTTTCCCGTAGATTTACGTTACCTTGTCTAATTCGTTTCCCGAACGTTCGACTCCGGGGAAATAGATATGAAACATAACGGGTAGTCACGGTTGGATCAAACGATTCCGTTCGCCTGCTGTGCGAAATGTCTCTAGAAATATTTTGACGTCGAGCAAGATCCCCGTGTGATCGATGCTCGTTCCCTAGAGATTACATCGTGAATTGCAGTTCCCTCGCGGCGACCGCACACTGCATACACCGCAGTCCCGCGTTTGATTCTCATAGCAGCGCAGCTCACGACGAATCAAAGCACCGCTAACATCTGTTCGTTCCTACAGTTTCTGGGATGTTCCACGGCTTTCCACGATCGCGAAAACTGATAAGCGATCATAGGTACGCGTAACAATCGGTGGTAATCGCTTGATCTGAGCAATATCCGAGTAGACAGTGCCTAATTACGTTTGGCGGCACTTTAAAATTGTGGAGCAAGCGCCAGACTTAACGAATATAAAAGAGCTAATTTTTGTTAATATATATGAATGAGACAGACCTCTGAAAATGTTAAGCTTCAACTAGTTATCGTTGCACTGTAAAATTTATTGGCTTACATTAGCTGAAGCATTTCGGAGCCAAAATCAATACTGCAATTACGTTGGTTAAGCTAAACAATTAGTATTGTTTGAATAGGCATTATAATAAATGTTTAACCTTATAATTTCAACGTCGAGCTACGCACGACGTAATATCTCGTTCCAGCTTTTTATAGAGTGTACAGGATTAAAGTTTATACTTTCAATTACTGTACTGATAAAACGGTTACAGTGTTAGTAAATACGATAAAACGTTATCAATGCATACACCTTGAATCCTTTTCGCGAAAGTGTCAATGTGATATATTGCATTCCGCGAAATTTAATTTTCATAAGCAAGTCCACTTGAAGGTCATTTCGTTAAAATAGTTGAATTCGTTTTGATGCCTGCAACAGCTACAATCGGTAACTCAAAGCTGAAGAAATATGTCTTTGAAAAAATGATTTGGTAATTATAACGATTGCCACCCCCATGAGTCGAACCCCGTAAGTCGAGTATGCCAAAATTTACGAGTAACTCGAATGATTCAAATATTTATGAATAATAGCGAACAATTCGAATCTTTGCGAGTAATTCGGGTAATTCGAATATTTACAAGTAGCTCGAGTACTTTATTCGTAACTCGAGTAATTAAAAAATTTACGAGTAATTCGAAAGTTGGAGATCTGTTAGAATATATTCAAGTAATTCGACCTGAAAATTTATCCCCAAGTAATTCGAAGATTAATTGAACCGTTTGAGCTTGTTATGCATGGTCACTTTTTTTTTTAAACATTTCGTCGGTTTCAAGCAGCTCGGAAAATTCAAACGGTCGATTCAGCTGGAGCAGTTGAACCGAGTTCAGCGCAGCTCGTAAAATCCGGGTACTAGCACACCCCTAGTTGACAACGTTAGGTGACACGCCCTTGTATGTAAATAGTATGCTATTTAGTATTGGCTGGCGGTAGCGCATGCGCGAATCAAGTCGGTTCAAATAATTAACGCTTTCGAAAGTATTTCTCCAAGGGTATGCATCGTGATTAGTTCGGCTAGTCTGACAGTCCAGGACCTTATTTGCACTAATGGCGGCCGTAACGGGGCAAAGGCGTCCATCGTGAAATCAGTGGCGCAAAGACCGGTTCTCTTCCGTCCGTAATTACAAGCTTCGAACCAATCGTGCGGTATTTCGAAAAAATCCCCCTGGATATACGGATCTCGTCGCTTTAATCAAAGACAGGAGATTTTTGTGCGTTTTCGCGGGAATTGCGTACGCTGCGAGATATTAATTATTAACGATCGTTGAGGTACGCCCGACACCGGTGTCGGAAAAACGGCGTCCCATGCGAAATATCGATAGAACGAAACTTCCTGCACCGTTGATAAAAGTAACGGACTTGCTTGACTAGTTTCTGGAGTGTGGCGTGGAAGGAAAGAATCTCTCGATTGGTTAACGATTGGTTTACCTGCGAAGAAAGTCAATCTGTTTCCAATCTGAAATAAAGTTAAGGTGGTGAACTACGAGCGACGAAGTGTTCGTGATCCTGCGCGCATTTGCTATGTTACGAGCTATTTATTTAACATCTGTCAAATGCCGTCTGAAATCTGCGATTTTTTCCCTTAATTTTTTAAAACGATTGTAAACTGTGTAAGAATGCAAATGTAAATGATGTCCACTGTATATTTGGGTTGAAACGACATATTAAATTATTAGTTTATGGCACGGTATGTCGGTGTTAAATTATAATTGTGCTATAATGTAAAATTTATAATGTTAAATTGTATTGTTTATGCTAATTAAGCCAAAAAGATGTAGTTTATTTAACATTCCTTCTATTAAACGGAAATAAAAGAACATGATTAAAAGGTTCAACAAATATGTATTTATTTGCTTTTAGTTATGTAAAGAAATGGTTATTTGAAAAGTAAGTAGACGAAAAAATATTTGTAAAACCAGTACATTAATTAAAATAGTAGTAGAGAAAGAAAAATATGGAAAACCGATTATTATTATTATTATTATTATTATGATTATTATTATAAACGGGAAAAAATCTAACGGGATATTATCTCATTTTATTATTTAAGATTCCAGTAGCTTACATAGTTTTTCTATGCGTGAACAGAATTATTTATAAATCTAATCTCCACTTTCACCCGATACTACCCGTATGTGTATTTAGTGCCCCACTTCAACTGATATCGTATATCAGATAAAGTGTACGTGATAGCAAGAATTAAAGATTAGAAATACAGTTTTTTGTGGGGAAATGGTTAATCATACGTGGATGAAGAGACGGTACTGAATCGAATTTGAATTAAGACGGCAATTCTTACATCATTCTATTTTTAATTGCCTAAAATTTCGCAACTTATATTTCATAGGTATATTCGATGGATACTATGGCGCAATAGAGAACGTAGATCTTTTATGTTGATGCAACATTAGCTTCGGGCGATAATTTTAATCCATGTATAATAATTTTATATTTTATTATAATACCTAATTTAATTAAGATATATCTACCGTAGACTCAGAAAGTCCAATTATAGTTATGCAATTGTTGAGGTTTTGGAGTAGTATATCGAGAAAGACAGCTTGAATTTATCGTACCAGGATATATTATTAATAAACGTGCTACATCACCTGAAATATTTCTGCTATACTTAACATTCCATAAAAATATTTCCTACAAAAGTTGCATAGTTTTGGGAATGCCGGCGTATAGTAGCAATAATTTTATTCTGTTATGAGGGGTGAATTACGTACGAACCTCAACTTTGTGTTGCTATTTTTAACACGTCGGTGCCTGGTAGCCTCTTTAAAGACAAATTCAACGAGCGACAACAATAAGTTCGTCAAGGTCACTGAAGGTCGCACAAACAACACGCGCCAAAAAAGTGGAAGCGTTAGCCCGTCTGTCCACGGAGAGATAGACGCGTACGCGTAGGGGAGACCGGGGCTAAAAGTTCCGGGGGTAAGTTGTTCCAAACGGTTCTATCTTCAAAATGAAAATAGCTTTGTACTTTAAATTATTTTTCCGCGTGACTTAATTCCGAACTCGGAACTTTTAGCCCCGGTCTCCCCTACAAAGCTATTTTCATTTTGAAGATAGAACCGTCGGGACAACTTACCCCCGGGAACTTTTAGCCCCGGTCTCCCCTACAGACCAATCCTACGACGCGTTTGTCGATCATAGATCTGCATTTGTCAAGATTCCCGGCGTACGATTGGTCTAGATGCGACGCTCCGTGGACAGACGGGCTTAAACATACCTATAGCACAAAAATAATGGTACATATTTCGGAAATATTCGAATATTTACTCGTAACTCGAGTAATTCGAAAGTTGGAGTAATTCGACACTTTTCGAATAGAAAGCTAGCTTCCGCTTTATTTCCATTAATCAAGCACTAAGCATAGGGCATTAGAAATTTCCTGACATTTAAAATCCAACGTTCGTTAGAAACCCTTTTTAGTTAAATTATCGAAAATGCCTAAGAAATCGTACATTGCGTAGAAGTGATCTAATAGTAGGTCTAAATATAAGAGGCCTAAAAATGTTTCAAGTGCTTAGGTACTCTAAAGGCGTTAATTCGGCCCTGCCTATCATACTCCGCCACAAAATTGTCCCGCGTAAAAAAGACTCGGCGGAAAGTGACTATAGAAGATACCTGCTCTGCTCACGAGAACTATAGGTACGTATTTACAGAGAAGCGAACCCCCGCAATAGTAAAGGAACATTTACATAATACTTTTATGTACAGGCGTTGGCCTGACAAGCGCCGCGTGTGCTTCACGGGCATGTGCGATAACACCGCGAAACGTTGTTCGTTAATTCTTCCAGGGAGATTTATAATTCCGAGCCGGCGCGTTTCTTTCTCTTCCTATCGAAGCCATCGGCGATGCTTTCTTATTTCGTCTACAGCAGCGTGCCCCGGCGAATAAAATGCGGTGAATACATAATACGTGGGCTTGGCAGCACGTCTCGGATATCGCGGCGCAGGGGTTGAGAAGAGAGAGAGAGAGAGTGAGCGAGAGCGGCAGAGGGAGAAGGGGGTTCGAGAATCAGAGAGCGAGAGAAAAAGAGGGAGAGAGTTACGCCCCTGTTGGGGTGAACGATCCTGACGGCACCGTCGGCGTTCCCTTTGTACACGCACCGCCCCTGACTGCTTGCCTCTGATATATCCCACACATAATACGCATCTCTCCCCTTCCCCTCCCCTTTCCTATTCTCTACTCTCCTATCTCTTCCTCCCTGTTCATTTTCTCCCTCCCATCCCTCTCCAGTTTGACTTGCACGTATACATTATTCGAATTACATTGATGATACGCCGATGGGACACGAGATAGGGGCTGCTTTGGCTCCAGCCCACATGGATATTGGCGCAACTATTTTTCACCAGTCCTTCTGCATGATCGATCTTCCTATCCGCGTAGCTGCTCGCTGATAGGCCACCTCCGTGACACCTCTTTCCCCGCAAAATGAATTCTTGGGAAAATGAAGCGAAACATTCCATGAGAACGGGTTTCATAGAGTTGCTGCTGATTGTAGCTTACTTGTCTGAACTGGGGACACGAACGGATGAGGGTCGTAAAGTTTTTGGGAAAAATGCGTGCCTGTTTTATAGGAATTTGGACCTCTAAAGAGAAAAATAATATAGCTTTTTCACAACTTCATTTATGGTTTTTATGGGGTAATAGGTAGATTTTATTGTGTTTTTCGAATTCAGCACCCGAAAGTATATCAAAGATAGGTAAAAGGTTGAAAAAAGGTTTTTCATTGGAGGCCTGTGTTATTATAGGAAGTAATTAAATAATAGTTGTCTGTAACGCAGAGTCATGAGTAACTTCTAAGGTGCAAACCCACGATGAAACAACAATATCGTGTCTCACATGTGACTTTAATCTCATGAGACACTTATTTAATTATTTTAATATTTTTTAATTATTTTGTCATTAGTTTCATGAAATTAAACTCTCATAAGACAAGTTTCATGATATCTTTTCAAAGATCTCGGCCCTCGCTACTATTGCCACTATTTACATTTAGTTGTTGAAAAGTCTCATAAATCTAATCGTGGATTCGCACGATTAATCAATCTTTTTGGAGGGCCATGAAAATACAATTGCAATTGTTTCTTTAATTCTTTATGATGAATACCTTTCTGTTGAGAAATAACTTTATTAAAAAATAATACTAAAAAGGCTTTTTGAAATAAAACAATTCTGTTTGCAATTAAGCTGGTTTGCCCCCACCATAATCATTGTCACGTATATTTCTCCCACTTGCAGTTAAATAAATTTTCCGCTGCGAGGATTCCTCATTGGTGAGCTTAGAAGGCACCATTTCTCAGCAGAACGGTTCGGCATTGATCGCCAGAGGAACGAAGCTCCCTTTCATTAAATCCCCAAAGGGGTTCGCAAGCAAGTTTTATTAACTTTTCCCCTAACAACTGAGGCTTCCCTATACATCCCCTTGTTGTATATTTCGGACTACATTATTTACTCTAATAAACAATGTCTAAGAGGATTATCATGCCGTAAGAATGAAGCAATCTTTTTTTTATTTTTCCACGAGAAAGTAATTCTCCCCACGGCATTGTTGCAGTATAAAAACCTAGCGAATATTTATTGTCGTGAAGTGCATTCTGAATATCTGAAAAATATGTTCTGTAGAGTGGAGGTATGTTCTGTTATACATACATATAGTGATCGGTGCTCTGTGGCAAGACAGGCGTCCCCCAGGATACGCTCTCTTCCTCCCTTCCTCCTCGCGTCCCAGATCCTGCAGGATCATTAATCAAATTCCCCTTTTAGCTGCGCCTCCCTCTTTCCCCTCCCTTATCCCCTCCCCGTGCGGAGGTTCAGCCGCCATTACTGTACGGCTGCGTGCACGACGCATTAATTAAAACCAGGAAATTAATGCTTTATGCTTTTGAATCTACTCTCTCGACGAGACGTACTCGTCCTTTAGAAAGTCGCTTAATTTTTTAATCAAACCAGCAGCAATTCAAGTTTTGAACCGGCTAACGGGACAGTTTTCAAAGGAGCATCTTCTCAAGATTTAATGATTGATTAGACGTCTTGAATATTGTTGGTTGTAAAAACGCTACTGTCTCTGACAATTTGTAACTCGCCCGTTTCTGGACATATGTAGAACGTCGCGCTGTCAGTCTTTGCAAAGCTTAATTATAACATACAAATGCATCCGAAGAAGGATCGATAACATCAGTAACAGAAAATATAATTGCCGTGCAGCAATATCTAACATTTTCTATTTTCAGTGCAGTTGTAATTTTAGAATTTTAGGAAATGTTTCGAGTGATTTGAAAAATACATTAAAGTTGTAGTGTTATTTTAAATCAGTTTATGTAGTAATCAATTCCTCGTGCAAATGCAGGTTCCCCGAAATTATTATAAAAAGGATTTGTGCAGTATTAAATGATAAGGTACGATTCCGAACCCGAAAATTAAAAAAAATTCTGAAACTTTGTGAATTGATTACAACGCAATTTTTGTTTGCTGCCCAAATTCACTCAAAGGCGGTGAAATTAACCCCTGAAAATTCGGCTATTTTCCGATTTTGTGTTATAACTCGCAAACTGTAATGGGTAGAAAAAAGTTTCAAGACAAAAGTTACTTGTTTAAATTAGATCTATAATTTGGTAAAAAAAAATTATTTTACACTTCACGAGTTATAATACAAAATCCCGGAAAATACCCGGATTTTCAGGGGTCAATTACACTCCCTTAGGGTGATGTTGAGTAACAAAGAAAAATTGTGTTATAATCGGGAGGAAATTCCCTACACATTCGCAAAGTTTCAGAATTTTTTGAATTTCCGGGTTCGGCATCTTCCCTTGTGAGATAGGAAAACGTCTTTCCAACCCTTTTCCAGAAGAAACCTAAGAAATGAATAGGCGTGACCCATGGGACCCATTAGCGGTCAGTGTCCATCTCGGTCTACCGCAGAATGTCCAAAACCACTTGTAACTACGCGAATACTAAGTAATTTATGAGCACCGAGCAAGATTTGCGGGGCATCATTCTCCACGGTCTCTTCCTTTAATTTACTGCAGAGTCATTACTTTACAAGCAGTGCAGAAAGATCGCTCCTAAGGATTTTTCATTTAGTTGCTTCTTCGCTAATCTGACAAAATAGCAATTTGAATGGAAGTCACTCGTTTACTGATTTATTAATTAAATACATATGTGCGTCAGCTCTGAACACAAAATACAATTAACGGTACAGTTATGGAGTACACTCGTCTGATATTATTTATCTTAAAATCTTAGCTATTAAAGGATACATTTAATGGCACTTTGCATTTCAATTTATTTCATTTCGTATTTTGGCGTTGGGGCATTCCTTCTTCCAAGTATTTTTTTCTCGCGTAAATAAAAGCACGAGAAGACAAGGAGCAAATTCTTTTCGTTTGTGGTAAAAGAGCGGGCTAAGCTGTCGGAACATTCTTGCCTGGAAATGAAGGGTGGCGTGAAAATCGAGGATAATACCTGGTCAACCTAACGGTAGAACCACCATTAGGCCTATTTATCGTCCACAGTCAGGTACATCCTGACAAGTTCACTAGCTGAGCTATGCGCGATGTTCTGTAAAGGATTCGATGCACAACTGTCGACCAAAGAAAGGAAAAGGTGGCGTTATGCCATAACGAGATTACCCATGAATTTGTAGGGATTACTTATTACCAGCGAGGTACTTTTCTACGCCACTGTTCGCTATAACTGATCTTTGAATCTTACCGCATTTATCACCGAATTTTTCTTAAGCATATTAGTTTATCTTTTTTATTAATAAATACTTCTATATCGTGCAGTAGCTGCGCTTGTCTATTGTGTGATAAGAAATAGGAATAAATCATTTTTAGTGTCACCGATAATTCATTTTCAACCTAATCATGTCCGCTTCCATTCAGAATAATGTATTTTTGAATCTGATTTAGAAAGGAACACGAAATTTTTTAAAAGTAGTATTTAAAAAATTTATAACCGTTGTTATAGATATATTGAAAGAAATGCCATGGAAAATGTAGGTTTATTTAGTTACAACGTTTGGAAAAAGCTAACAATAATATTCGAATCAACTAGAGCAAATAAATATTAATTAATAGCATTAAAGACGCTGGAGAAATATGCGTCAAATACAACAAACTATATCCGGACGAGCGATTTTTTAACGGAATTCTATAGATACAAATTGAAGGAGCCAATAACCATAAACAATCCGTAGAATAATAAGAGTTTCTGGCTACGCGGTTGTATAAAATATGGCTTTAACATACCAGAACAAATTAAATAACAATAATGGAAGGCTCTGCAGGAAACACTGTAAAGGCCAAAATTAAAAAAAACTTATCGGAAAAAGTTCTACGTGTCAATGGTAATACTATAGTATAGAATTTGATTTTTTTCACTTAGAGTGGTTTCTAAAAGGACTCTTCAATCACAAATCGAAAGGAATATAACTCGCTTCAAATATCCCGACAGTTTTATTAAAAAAACAACACCACAAAATTAAACATCCGTTTCCATTGGTCTTGTCCCTTACAAGAATCCTTAACCCGAAAATGATGATATCCGAAATTGAATTCTAAAATAATACTGAAGTACGCAAGGAGAAATTGTCGTTCTCTGCGAAAAATTCACACTGAAGGGTTGAAATCAGCCCCTAAAGTTGCGACGATTTGGTTGTTTTTTTATAAATGTGTCCCTTTAGGTATTTGAATTCTATTTTGAGGAAAAATATTTGTCACGTTAAAGATGTTAAATATCTGCACAATAATGTTTGTCTAAATTAATATATTCTAAACTACAATAAGCAAAATAAATTGTACAAAGAATTCATAATGAATTTTTCGAATTGGCATTGAATACTCGGACAATTGATCTGATAATCGATTGAGCGTCTTTGAGAATATCCCTTGTGACACAGTTGACCCGCTACCATAACGTATCTACGATGACCTGGCGTTTGGGTAGAAATACTTGATTACTTAAGAAGACTGTCTTTACTCATTGTCATCAACGACAATGGCGAGTAATTACATTAGCACTGTGTCGTATGATCGACGTTGGACGTGGTAAGTTACAAAACGTACAGTCATTGGCTCGTGTCCTGTAAAAGCAGAGTCCTTTCTGTAGGAAGACAGATCGATTCGAGACCAGCAAGATCTTTGCACCTGTTACTCCGAGCCGAAGAAACAATCGGGCGCGAAAATGTTTCCCGAGATAACTAATCAAGATAAGACACGAGATCCTAGTGTCGTAGTTGTTCTACTTCGAACTCTCGAAACCTACACACGAGACATCCCCATTGATCGGAGAGACAAGCGATATTCGATAACAGTTATCCGATCATTCTCTGCATTTAATTGCTGATCCCCCGATACATCGATCTCGTTTTTTCACATTTTCTTCCCGCGTCCAATCGATTTTCTCGATACTTTAACGTCTGTTAATTTCTTTCAAGCCTTTGTACCTATATCATTAGGAAATACTATGAAGTCGTTTAACACGATGCTTTAATAGTAACTAGTTCCTTTTTATCTCAGTTTCGTGATTCTTTAGGCACTTTGAAACACTTTGTAAAACATAAATGCTGAAATTATTTGCTTAGTTTTCATCACAAGTAAGGTAAATACCAGTGCTTACATATAAACTTAGTTCTTAATCACAAAGATTACCCACACAAATACCTAAAACACAATTTCAGGATGTTTCCCTAACCAACCCCTACGAGGCAGAAAAGGGGTGAAATTTATTTTCACGGATTCCTCAAAATCTCTAGGCCTAATTAGATATCAACTTGGTTTTTACGTCGAAAGATTACCCACAAACATATCTGAAACCAAATTTCAGGATTTTTCCCTAACCAACCCCTAAGGGGATGGTGAAAATGTGTGAAATGTGTTTCCATGGAACCTTTAACATCTCTTAGGCCCGAAGCAAAGGGGGGATGTATTTTGCTAGTAGGTATCCTATAATAATACATTAGCATAATAGTAAATATAATTAAATTCAGTTTAAGATGGTTAAACTTGCAAGAAAATTATTTCTTTTAAGAAATATAAGTTTATAGGCTGGTATAAAAATTTCCTTAATGTACCAATACCTTTTTTAGGTTGTCCACTTACTGGGACATTGCATATTTTCGTATTTTCGTTAATAAATACATTATTAATAACTAAATTTTGTATTTCATGATGGTTTTACAAATTAATTTAGAAGAAAACTTTGCCGCTATTCCTTAATCCCCTTAAGCGTGCGGGTATTGGAACATTTACCCTAGAAAATAAATGCGTCGTTATAACCGCAGATACTATCGATTATATAATATGGATACGTATCATGGTGATTACACGTTTCATTTCTAGATTGCGTTCGCGCGCAGTAACATTCTTTAAATATCAATAACAAGGAATCAGCGATAGTTGAAGAGGAGTAACCGGGTGGATGGGTGTGTGTCCGTGCATTTCCTTTTTTTGGTGCGGTCGATGTTCGTTCGTTTTATCGTGGCGTGCAACTAATCGAATAAAAGTTAAAGGCGTCGGTATCATTGGAGCGAGTGCAGCGGTGCCAGGTGAAACGTGGTCCCGGCATAGAAGTGAGCATAGTTGAAAGAGAGCGTAGCCCAGCTGTGGGCGCGGCGGATATCCCGCTGTGTCCCTCCAACATGGCCGACCTCGTATGCACACCCACGCCGCTGCCTCTCCTTCTCATCGTGTCCTCCATTTCTTTCTCGTTCCTCCGGCGCATCAAATTACACGCTCGGTGAAGTAATTTTCAAAGGCGCGTCCGTGATCGAGCGTGATGCAGAAACATATCGGTTACCCCTCCGGTCCCGATGCGTCGCGTTAAAATTTCGCGATCACCGATAACGATGCTCTCGAGATTAATGACTGCGCGCCAACTGGCACTGTCTTTGCCCCATATGCCCGGCGACCGATTGTTCCGGCTGGTCTCTAGGAATTGCGCGTGCGCGTGATAAATAAATAATTGTACGATCTGTTACGGTAAGAACAGCGTCGGTTGATCGTCCAAGCTTCCTGCTCGTCTTGACGAATTGAGGAGTTGAAATGGTAAACGATGTAAGTGCCAGTAGTTAATATTTTCAGTGGAAACAAACAACGCAATGGTTCCAGTAGTACCAGTCAATATCAATTTTTTCCCGCTTTTCTTTTACCGGAGATCGGATAAGTATGTAAAAATTACAGTATAATGGCGGGAAAAACAGGATAAGTGAGTTATGTCGATGAGTGTGATCAAGAAAATAATATTTCACTTCAAGCTAAACAGTTTCTATTTTATATTCTTTTTTTTGCGAATCGAAGTTAAGAATGAAATTTATTTTGCTCGATTCGTAATTCAATGAAAATACTGTAATTTTTCTTCGAATATGAAGTTTATTTTGAAAATCCAATGGGACGAGACATATGTTATCAACATTCATGTCCAAAATTTAACACCTGATCTTACATAGAACTTGAAATATTTTAAGTGTCTTCCTGCAAAACTAAGAATTCTGACTTATATTCAATTCCCGCTCACTAATCATCTCTATTCTCATTCGAGTTACTAGCGCTTTATAATTATATTTATTCCTTACCGTTAGATTAGTATTTGATACTAAATACATAAATATTCGAGTAATTCGAATATTTACGAATAATTTGAAAAATTCAAATATATACGAATAACTCTAGTAATTCGAATATTTACGAATAATTCGAAAAATTCAAATATTTACGAATAACTCCAATAATTCGAGTATTTACGAATAACTCGAGTAATTTGAATATTTACGAATAACTCGATTAATTCGAGTATTTACGAATATCTCGAGTAATTGGAATATTTACGAGTAACTCGAGTATTTACTGGTGACTCGACAGTTGGAGATCAGTTCGAATATATTCGAGTAATTCCACACTTTTCGAGCTTAAAATTGATCTCCCAAGTAATTCGATGTCTTACGAAGGCTCGAATATTCAAGCCGTTTGAGCTTTTCGAGTAGTCGCATTTTTTCAAACAGTCCGACGATTTCAAGCAGCTCGGAAAATTAGAACGCTTGATTCGGCTCGAGCAACTCGACCGAGTTCAGGTCAGCTTACAAATTCCGGGTACTCGTACACCCCCAATAATCAAGGAATCGCGCTGCGAAGCTCTCATCTGTTTGAATATGCATCTATATTTGGAAACGCTGCTATTGTTCAGCACATGAGTAATTTAATCAAATTTCCCGCGGTGAATTAGCTGTCCCTTACTCTCTGCTAGTATAGGAGGTCTCAAAAGCACATAGGTAATTACCAATAAGTAAGAGAATTACTCAATTTCTTTGAGGTATAAACAAATAGGATAAATAACTGTGAATCCGTCCAGTAACGTTAAGTGTCCCACGAGTACCTAGTTGTCACGCTTATTTCTTCTAACGAAACCGACAAATCTAATCGTTTCTTGATTTAGTTATTCAATCAACCGTTATAGAAATACGCTTTCGCTTCCTCTATTTATTCCCTCTTCTTCTTCGTTGCTGTTCCTTTGCAAGTCGTTTTTAATGGAAATCGCAACGAGGCATTCGACATCCTTTTGAACGCGTGGCGTCATTGCGTATTGTCCTGTTTCCAATGCAATGCAAATAATGTGTCCTCGCTACTGTCGCACATTAAATAGACACAATTTGCCACAGTCACTTAATTCATTAATGAAGTTCAGTGCGTGCAAATTATTTATTTCGCTGTTATAGAATCTTGCAAATACAAAGAGTAAGTAATATAAGAATCATGACGATCCTTCGTGAAAAATCTGACCGACCAAAAGAAGATAAAACAGCTGCTGAGATTCCTTAGAAATTACAATCTGCTTCAGGAGTTTGAATATTGTTACTGTAGATCGAGTCGCTAATACTTAGAGGTTGATGCGACTTAAAATAACTACATTAAAGAAGAAAATCCTTACCCACCTTACATTACATTATATTTAAATTTATCAACGTAATTTATTACATCAACTTTATTTACTGATATATAGTGATATATGAGATGAGTCACCAAACAATCAAATCACAAATACCTCCGTTATTTTTGATCATGCGAAAATCATTGGAGGAAGAAAATGTTTCTTTTTAAAGGAGTTAATGTTATATCCTCCTTGAGGTCACACTTTTCATAATTTCAAAGTTGTTTAAGCTTCTTTTAAAGAATTTTTTAAACTCGTACTTTACCTTTATATTTTCATATCCGGTGCATACAAATAAAATCCGCACTTTCTACATCTAACTATGTAAGTCAATCCATTATTCAATTCAGTTTCAATTATTAGATCACCGCGGATTAACATTAAATCCCTTTGGGGTCGAAATTCTTTCCACAAAGAATGACGAAGTGGGGTTGTTCGTGAAATCTGACAAATTACATTCATCACTTACGTTACACGATCGCACGCCGTATGCAGTCCTGCAATAACAGCGGGGTTTAAATTAGCGAAGAAAATCTGTAGATTAGTTAACGAGGTTGAATACGAACTCGGCGAAATTGGCTCAATTAAAAGCTACGGGCCAGCTGCCTCGGCGATTCTGCCCCGTCATGTGATTGGTCCCTTTTCCCAGGTTCTTTCTTCTCCTTTCGATCTCCTCCATTTCAAAATGCATCGATACTCGGCCATCATTAATCATGCACTTTTGTACACACTCGTCGATGGAACACCCTACGAGGGACACTCCGGTCGTAACAAAAATGAATCTCCTCGATCGTCAGTCTGATTCTGAACAACGATCAAGACCAAGCGTTATTAACTTACGTGGCATGAGCATGCGCCAGGTAACGAACGAATAAACTACGAAACTTATTGTGTTTATTGAAAATGTCGGTTTCGAACGCTCATCGCTGGGGCTAGAAATTTTCACCAATATATTGTATTAATTAAAAACAAATAAAGAAGAAACTAAGACGCCTTAGCGGTATTAAACATCGTAAACAGAAAGAAGATTGCAGAATCTTCACTTGTTTTCTCGAACAATACAATTGTTCTTCGTTACGAAATGAACAAGTTAACGGAGTACTCGTATTTTATACTTTTATATAATCATTATGTCACTTCCATTTCGAATAGCGAATAAAAGTTACAAAAATTATTCGTCATGTGTCGAATAAAATTAACTCGGGTTAACGAAGGAATGACGAATAATTTTTTAACTTTTATTCGTTATTTGAAATTTTATTTAAATAAAAATTTGCCCATTTCTGCTTCATTCGACGTTAGTCGAATTGTTACAGCATCTATGATTTATTATTTCACAGGAAATTTTTCAAGTATCTTATATTAAGTCGAATCATATTATCGTAAATATGTTCAGAACCGTAAGAAATATCGAAAAAAGATTAATTTAAAATTTTGTGATCCTGAAAATCCTATAGTATAGCGATAAAGAACTTTTTAAAAGAGGATGGTGGGGATTAATTTATAAAAATTAATTTGTTCCGAAAATTCTTTATCACCATATTTTAGAATATCAAAAATCATAAATTTATATCAATAATTAAATATCCAGAGGATATAATAAACCAGTAGTTTGAGGGGATGTTTTCTTATATCACTTGAACTATATTTCAGCAAAGTTTCATTTTTTTTTAATTTTCCGGACATCACTCTTCAGTTGATTGCCATTTTAAGCACGATAATTTATTCAAGATCTCTAGCGACTTACTAGAGATGCATATTTAAGAACAGCTTCTTACGAGAATTCTTGTTTTTCAGGATATGGATTTAATCGAGGTACTTTGGAAGCAAGATGTGGATCTGGGATTCACATTGGTGGAACCAACTGCCACTGCCAAAAAAGCGTCTACGTCGGAGAAGGGTACCGAGGATGACATTGAGAAACTGAAAGCCCTGGAAGCAATCAATGCGAACAACGAGAAGGTTTGTGAAACTCTATGTACTTCTCTCATCGTCGTTACAATTTTTCCTCTAAACGACCAATCTTCGGCGGGAATGTAGATCGCAAAATCATTCCGATATCAACGCCGCTTTCTCTCGCGTACAGACCACAATTAGCGATTAATTGCTTATTGTTTATTGAACGTCATCTACTTTCTGCTTTCACATGCCAGAGAATGCAGTATCTTCCTCTCCTATTATGTACCACTTGAATTCTCATTCTTCACGCATCTTTCCCGATAAGCTGCTTTAATGTTTGGTTTTCTTATCCTCACATACCTTCTTCATAATTATTTATCAACATGGCAAAGTGCTACTTTAGAACAGACTTAAGTATATTACGCAAATAATTCATCATTATTTAATCGAACAAAGTATTCCAGAATTAATCTAAAATTATTCGAAATCTTCACTGGTCTTCGCAAATGTTGAATGCTAAGTGTTATGCGTAATAAATAACACCAATAGCGATTAAATAATTATCGGAATAAAAATTATTCTCTATCCTCTGCTGTTTAAATAAATTCTCATCCGATTGAAAATTTATTTATTTATGGTAAATAAAAGCTTCATCGTTATTCTTATCCATTATTCATCATCCGAACTAAAGTCTGCCTAGCTTTGCTAGACGCACATCTCTGTCCGAACTATTTCGTAGGAATTCTCTGCGTTCCGATCGTTAGAAAGAGTTCTAGAACTGCCTCAAATAGTTGCTCGGATTAAAATGCCCGTCGCACATTCGAGACAACGACGAAAGAAAAAAGGTCGTGATTTGATTGTATTAATACTCGGGGTAGATATGAGCAGGAGAGGCAAGCGATCCGTGTCGATAGATCGATATCGGTTCGTGAAGTCGACGGTGAGGCATCAAACAAAGGTGACGCCACTCTCGTGACTTACAAAAGAATTCGGCACTCGGGGTGGCTATCTCTTTACAATCTCCGGTTCTTGACTGTTCCGCTTCGTATAAAAGTCGTTCGGATCGCAGCTATGAAATACACATATTAGGTCATTCCACGGGTATGGCGATTTTTTTATCCGCCTTCGAGGTGGGAATTATATCAATTCTTGTCTATCTATTTTCTATAGCCTTTTCATAAAATTCTGTTGATTTCGTTAAAAGAAATTATATACATTTTGTATCTGTTCCATTCAAATGATTTTGAAGATTTGTAAACTATGAAAATCGGATGGGGTTCCAATTGAAATCACGTTGTAGTAAATATTTAGCATGCTAAGCATTAAAATTGAATAAATGAAAAATTGCTCTTTTCAAGAAATATAATTTAAAAAGTCTACTACAGTATTTTCATTTGTTATATAATACATCGCATAAATGTAACTAATAGTCAGTCTTCAGTTGGTAAAGCAACCAGTGAATCCTTCTTCTTTTTTTAAGAAAAATTCTTTCTAGAATTTACCACAGAATCTTCATTTGCCATATCCTACACTGCATTAAAGCAGCCATTTAATTTTCTACACACCATTTTTTCCCCTTAAATATTGGCTAAAGCCCAAGTTGCCTTCTTTCAGCCGGACGTCTTCTAATTCTTATCAAACCGCCGCATGCGACTTCCGCCGTGATAATCCCTCAAACATAGATCAGTCAAACGCATAATCCTGCAGGAATCGTGGAAGCCATGTTCGGTAGACACCACAGAGACTAAACTGAAGGGACCCATCCCACGCGCTTTTGGATACGATCTCGGTCGGTGTTTTAAACCTTGCACTATCGGTTTTGATCTTGTCTTTTGCCTAATGCTTCGTGCACGGGAATAGTTTAAATGTTTACACTTCGAGTCTTATTGCTTTCGTTAAAATATTTCCCTCTGCTCCCCTGCCTTATTTTAACAGTTTTTACATCATAACACTTACAAAATTGCACAATAATCGTAGCGAAAGGGATAATAAATTATTTACACAGCCAATAGAATTTAATACGTGTTCGGTTATTCTTGTAGCATAAAAACATTTTTAAACTTCTTAGAATAATCGCATTATTTCTTATTGTTTATTTGCAAATATATTTCTCGAACACGTAGTATTGGACTGATACGCAAGACACAACTTCTCCCCTATTTTAATAAAAACTTTGTCGAAGATGCTACAGTCTCGGCTAAACCAGGGAAGAAAGATGAAACAAGAGATATTGTTTAAAGGAATGGTTTTCTGTAGAATTATTTGCAAAACACTGTCGATAGGTATACAAAAATTAGGTAGCCACCTACACTACTGGTCAAAAGTGTAGAATGCTTAAAATCATATGACAATTTTTTCCTAATTTGAAGTTAATACTTTCAGCAATGAAGTGTTCATTATGGCAATGACTTTTAATAAATTATCACACGAAGTATTATATAGGTACTTAAATTGTTCAATGAAAAAGTTCCCAAATTCATTAATTTGTAGAGTGATTCCAAACTTTTCAATGACCAAATGGAACCCACATTACAATCATAGAATAGTAGTTATAAAACATTTGGAATATTCTAAATAATCATCGTTCCGTATTCCTTTCTACTTTAAAAAAGGGTTTTTTAGTCGATCAAGCTTCATAGTTGATAGTGACTCGTTGAAGTGGGGTTCTTGTATTTCTCTCAAGAGCGCAGAACTTCTACGAGGGACTAAAATCTTGCCTGCGCTTCAAACGATTGATTTTAATTCACTCTATTCTACGACGGAACTTTTTCATCGGTGATTTCCTTCGTCCGTGGCGTTTCGGTCGATGGACACCAAGAGCGCTTAAGTATCCAGGAGATTCGAAGCTACGAGAGCTCATCCATACTATGGTCACCGACAATGACGTTGCATCGACGTTCTGGGCGGGAAGCCCATCAGACTTCTCGACGTTCTTTCTCTTCTCCTCTCTTCTCTCTCTTTTGACCTCTCTTCTTCATTTCTCCCTTCTTCTCACGACCTTCGGTAGTCACTGTTCCTTCTTTCTTTCCCTGCATCGCTATCTGCTCGCTCCGTCTGTCGGGTCCTTCCTCTTCGGAGATCGCATTGTTCCAGCGGGTTCCACCTTTGTGAGGGCACATCGCCGCCTTCGAGGGATCAATAATACGGGGAAGATCCTCGATCCCAATCGAAAGTGGACAGATCGATTCAAAGTATGCTTCGCGAACAGTCGAGAACAAAGGAAACTCCAGTCTACTCTCCTATCACTCTTCAATTCCTTTTGCCACGTATTGACAACATCTCTGTTCTTGATTTTCGAATTCCTTCACCTGGAAGTAATTCATCCTTAAGGCACGTTCCGTGCTACGTGGACCACCCGGTGGCTGGCGATATTCATCGTAAATGAAATCTTCATTCGAATGGAGGAGGGATGGAGATATTTCTCAAATTCACAGTAGAAATAAAAATAAAATAAAAAAGGAGCTGGAATTTTGAAGAGTATAACGCAACTACTATTTTTCTATAACTGAATATCGCAATTTACTATTCTCATCACTGTCTATATGTAGTTCTGCAAAAAAATCTGCATTTCCATTGTTGCACGAAACGTGTTAAAGAATATAATTGGTTCTCTTATTAAGTTTTAATCAGAATATGAAACTCTTTTATGCCGTTCGTTATCGTATGTTTATTTTACTCTGTGTCTCTTTGAACTACACAGGGTGGGCAACGTACCCAGATCACCTTAATGATTTCCGTTCCCACTGAACAAATTCAAATTATGTTTTTATAAATACCTCGGTTTGGAGAGGCCCGCGGAATGACTGTAATATGTTTCTTGCGTCATTTTTTTTTTTTCAAACTTTTCACGGTCACCTTCAGTTTTTTAAGTGGAGCCCTATAATTTCTACCCACCTATCTTCTAAATAGAGACAGAGAGGCAAATTCGACAGACGCCGCAACATACTATTTTTATCATTATAACTGAAGATGTGGTGGAAAAATATTTATAAACTTACCTACTTAGAGAATGTGTTCAACATTTCGTTCCCCACGCTCAATACACTTCTGGATACGTAATCTAAGTGAATGCATAAATAGTTGATTCGAATATATTAATAATATGTTCTCATGTTGTTGGAATATTTTTCTAATCTTTTTCACTGCGATGCATCCAATGGTGAGGAAATATTCGGTTAAGAACTCGACGTGCCACAGACGAGAACACATTTGCATCCGAATTTCTAACGGTAAGTCTTCTTAATAAACTTACAGGGTGTTCTCTAAAAATCTAACGTATTTTATTCTGGTTAAGGTTACTTAAATAAAATAAGAACCAGTTCTTTTTCCTCTAAAATGCACTTTTCCACCACATCTTCAGTTGTAATGATAACAAGATTATGTTAGGATTCGAGTTAAAAAAACCTGGAGACGACCTAGGAAATTTTGAAAAAGAAAATGATTTACAAGAAATATAGCTAATACAGCCAATCTGTAAGCACTTTTAAACCAAGTTATTTAAAGAAAATAATTTGAATTAATCTGATAGTAACGGAAATAATTAAGTTGATTAGGCAGAATATACTTTACGTAAAAATATAAATAATTAAAATTTCTGAATTTGTCCCTTGAAATCTTGTTATTTTGTGATTAATATCTTACTGTTTTCAATTTTTAAATTGGTTAGTGAAAAGGGTTAAAATTGATTACCTTTACTATGAGGAAAATTGAATCCAGTTGCAGTAAATTTCTTCTTATTTCTTTTATAAATTACTACTATATCAATGTCATCTTACCATCAAAACACATTCAGATAAATGCGTGATATATTCTTCAAAAAGCAGTATTAATATATCTAACATTTTAGTTTCTTCGATTTTCTTCGCTGACAAAAGTAGCAATGAGAAGTCACATTCCTCGAAAATCCATTACGATTTATGGAGTTACAATTTGTCATCCGCGCTGGGCCAACATTTCTAAAGCTTATCGCACCTGCAGCGCGTTTCGTATTCGATCATAGAATAATTATCCGCGTACGTAAGGTGACTGGCACGAATTTTTAATTCTCGACTCACCGTAAGATTTAAACGATCCATGCTCGCCGGGGCGACAGGTTCCATTACGGCGAATAGCCTTTCCCATTTCAGCAAGAAACAACCACCTCAGATCAGCCTATACAGGGTGGATCTTAACATGTGGGACCCATTTTAACGGTGGACACAAATCAATTAAAAATGTTCATATAAACATCTGCCCTATTTAACCATGTTTCCGACTTGTAGCTATTTTTGTACCCCATTATTTTGCAACTCCTTACATTTATAAGAAATGTCGAAATGTCCACCTTCGCCCTCAGTGCAGGTGTTGTAGGAATTTCTTAGAAAATTTCATAAACATGACTAAAATGGAACTTCTTCCAATACTTCACTCAATTGATCTGTTAATTTCCCATTGCGGAAAACAAGTCCAATTAGGTACAAAGAGTGATACAAACATTTAGTAGAATCAGTTACATTATTTCTGTTTGCCATTCAGAATTATTGGAGTACAAAAATGGTTATAATTCGAGAACAAGGTCACATAGGGCACATCTTTATATGTATGAACTTTTTTCATCGTTTCACATGTTAAGGTACACCCTGTATAGTAGATCGTCAGCGAGAGGAAGACCGTAATGTTCGGATCACCGGAGAATACGCGATAGTGTGTGGGTAAACAGTGCGAGTTGTAGACCGATTAGGTGGAGTTGAAAACAGGGATCGGATAGAAATAAATTCTGGAATATGTGTGACTGTCAACTATTCAATTCGATTTCGTCTCTATCCTCCCCATTACCCGTGGCTAGCGAACGAAAACGGCAAAGCGTTTCTCACAAGGGCTCGCATGAAACACCGAGACCTCGGCTCTCATCTAAATCGCTCGCGAAGCGTAAATTCGCGTGTGCATTCAATTTTGAACGCACCTTTAGATGCGACACATCGGACTGAAGTGGCGAAGAGTGAAGGGAGCCCGACGGCCCAATAAAGTCTTTTCGACACCGCCTGTCTCCCCACTTCTCTCTTTGGCCATACGCGTGGACTCGCTCTGTTTGCCTATTAGGTCATCCCATAAGTAATGCGGCTCTTCTGAGAGCTGAGTTTTAAACAATGGAACTCGTCGGGACCCTCACGTACATATGTGTTTGGTATGCATGGTACTGTATAGCCGAGAATGCACCTGGAATCTAAGCTAACAATATGCCATGTCTAATGTATTGAAGCTAATTTTTTTAAAACGTAACATGGCATAGCATAGCATCGCATAGAATAGCTTAGCTTCCCGGTGGATGCCCGGCTTAACCATTGTAAAATTAACCCCGAAGTTGAATTCGACTCATTCTACGATCCACGTTATCTTCGCCAAGAAACCCCGCATTACTTATGGGACGGCCTAATTAGTGTTGTAAAAATGAGCTTCGAGCCGTGAGCTTCAAGGGCTCGAGTCGCGGCTCAAACCCTAAAGGCTCGAACCCTTCAGGCTCGAAGCTTGTAGCCTTGAAAGCTCGAGTCTTCAAGCTCGAAGACTCGAACCTCGTAGCAGTCGTAGCTATGACAGCTAGCTCGAACCGTATAAATTCTCCCAATAATAAATTGGCCCAAGCCTCGAAGCTTGAGTCTCGAGCTTCGAGAGCTCGAGCTTCATATGATATTAGCCTTAAAGGCTGAGTCTTTAAGGTTAAGGTTTAAAGCTTTGAAGACTCGAGCTTTATACAACACTAGGCCTAATACAATTCGCGGCACAGGGGGATAATTTCGACAACAGCGTCCGCCGCATCTTCCCGCCTCGTTGCGCGGCGGTAGCTATCTGCGTAACGTGTATTCATAAAACCATCGGAATGGATAACGTTCACTTGTTCGTGGGATGCAATCGCGGAGGGTTTGGCGAAATGATAGATGTATACCGTCTCTCTGGGCACAAGGAGCGCCATCGATGGACCGAGTTCGAACGAAGAGGGTTAGGGCGAGGGTGAAAGCCGGTTGGCCGCGGGAAGCAGTCGAGCGAAAGAGAGAGGGGTGGCAGAAAAAGAGAGAGAGTGATAGAGCTAGATTGTAAGGGGGCGGTGGAGGGGGGGGGGGAGAGAGGAAGCTGAATAAAAAGAGAAGGGAGGCCAGAGCCAGAGAGATTGGAGCAACATGGCAGGGGGATTCCGAGGGACGTATTGATGGACCTGGAAATTGAAAACGCGCCCAGGGATCCGAAGTGGGTTTGGCCTCCTTCTCTTCCCCGATTATTTCTGTCGAGCGAAATTTCTGGACAAAATGGTGGACCGTCCACGACATCGTGTTTCGGAATTGTTCCAATCATTCATTTATATTTCTCTTTTCACTTCTATCACATTATTGTTCGTAAAGTATAAAATACGAGTAATGGTTTATATACATTTTTTTTATTACGTTAAGATTTTCCTTTGATGCACCGTGAGAAATACCTGAAATGCGCGAGATTATGGCACACTGTAATGCATTTTGAATCCAAGTAATTAAACATGCATTTATTTGTTGGCAGGGTAGATTGTTTAGAAATGTCTTTAGAAATGATTCTTAATCGTTTTAATTATATGTGGAAAATATGCAGAAATTCAATGAGAAACGAATGCTTAACCCTCGCCTAGTTGATACGAGACCAGTTTGGAATCATTCTAGCTATCAAATTACATGTGTTACTTGTGATTACTATTAATTCTTAGTAACAGATCATTTTAGGTGGTAACAAGATTTGAATCTTATATACAAGCTTATTTGAAATGTGGATGAATGAAGATGTTAATTAAAATGTGTGTCTAGTGTCTGGTGTGTTGAAAGTTGATCGATTTTGAAAGTCGAATTTGAAGATCATGTATAGGTATTGGTAACTAAGTCTATGGGTTCTCTAGTTTTTTTAATTTACCAAATTGCTGCAAAAAATGATTTTCCTTCTCACGAATGACATATTATTGGCTTGGTAAAACTTACCAAGTCCATCGTAAAATCCTTAATTAAGAATTAATGGAAGCAATTCCTTTCTAAATTCTTTACAACAATAGATGAATAAAAATCCATATTAGGAGAAACTTAGGTACCTCTGTATCTTGAAATCACTTTCAATTATTACCCGATTTCTTGTAATAAATTAAGCTTTAAATGTACATTTACTGAAAATTAAGAGATATGGACTTGGTGAATTTTACCAACAAGCCATCAATCTCTCACCTACGACTTTCTAATCTTCACGAAAATCAACATTATTTCTAGACGTAAAGGATTAAAGTAGTACCAGGATCAAAGGTTCCAGAGTCGACACCAAGGGAAACCGAAAAGACGCTAGGCTACGAATTATTCGCGGAATCATGACTGGCACCAATCTGGTGATTTCAATAGCGCTCGGCCACGGCAGCCCATTCAGTTCATGTTTACCCAAGGTATCGATACGGATTTGGTACGTGCTTTCGATAGTCACATTGCTAGTGACGATCAGGGGTCGAAGTAAGCGACTGTACTCCGGAAACATTAATTAAGAGCTACGCTAGGAAGTACAAGTCTTACGGTTTTTGCGTGAACGGATACTGAATGAGTCTGAACGTTATGGGTACTTGACTAGGGGTAGCAGTTCATTATCAAATTACTTAGGTATATAATTGCTGTGTTGTAACAGTACTTTACCCTACAATTAAAACATTTATAACATTCTAGGTTTCTTTACATAAATGCTAGGAAGAAATCAAATATCACGAAAAATAGTATTTTGTTAATCTCTTCAGAAAGTTAAGAATATGTTTTGTTGCCTTTTTATTATTATTAATACATTTTCCTCGCTGAATGGGTTACAAGTAGGTACTCTGTAACAGTTTTCTTGAGATATATATATTTTGTAATTCCCAAAACAATAATATTAATAACATTAATAACAATCATATTCCATATTCGCGGAAATACGTTTTCTTCTCAACCAAATCATCGAATTTTTTAGAATCTAATAACGTTAGCAAAACAATGCACATTCTAAGAGATTATATGGACAGCTTAATCCTTTACATTTCACCTTTTTACTCATTCATTAAATAATCATTGATCAGCATTTATTAAACACAGAACTGAAATAGGAAGATATAGCAGGTATAATAATTCCAGAGTGATGGTACCACCATCACTGGTGATTCTACCACTTTTACTTCGCTTCCACGAACCTCAACTTCTTCGAGCTTTACAACGTTTAATGCTACCAGTGCGTAATACTAACTTAAACTTTGTTATGCCTGAGAGGCATGCCTACTTGGAGTGCAAGAGGTTAAGCATGAAACATTCGGCTGCAGCGTGCGTACGGATTGCCGATGGTGCGCGACCGTGGCGCACTTAATTTCATTTTATGGAAGTTGCTGGATCGAAGGGTGAGAGGATTGATCGAACTTTGTATTCATAACCCCGAGTCTTCGGATAACGCACCACTCAACGACGATACATCACGCAGAATGAAAAAGAGACTGAAGCAACGGTACAAGGGGATGAAAAGCGGCAGGTAGGACGGGGCGAAGAGAGAGAAGCTAGTGGTTGGATGGCTACTATCGGAGAGTCCCTATGATTAATGATCGGCTACAATGCTGTTTTCATTAAACTCATTTCACTGCAGCTCGTATATAACACCGACATGGCCGATCTATGGCCTCGGGCATACGTGCGCCCTTCGATCCTTTTTCACGTTGCTGTTAGGATCGCTTGATTATGACGTCTCTATGATCGTCGACCTTGACGGTCCCGATTACCGTCCAATTCAATTCGGGCATTGTTATGCGACCGTCGTTCCTGATCCTTTGATTGCCAATAAGAAAGCACGCTGAATGAGAGCCGAGCGCGATCTCCAAATTTGGGAATGACTTCATCTGTGCCAGAAATGTTATTCTTAAACAAGCTTCGTTATCTTTTTCCATCGCGAAAGCTCGTGTCGTTCAAAGTAGTGACTATTGTCGACAAAAGTTGGTCATAAATTTTTTTGTATAAGTAGAATATGGCACGAACTACGACAGTGGGAACAGTTAAAAATTGTATTTATTTATAACAAATGTCCCTCTTTTCGGATTAAATCACTGAAGACATTTCGGGAAGACGTTTTGGGATAAGGTTGCGGTAGTTCGGGTGAACGGTGCTTTTAAGGTGGATTGTCCAGTTTCACGATTCGGCTTGGCGATTTTCGCGCAAAAATTTCACCTTTACAAGACGGTGCTTGGTTGCGATAAGAGTATGGACTGCCGTTATCCGCGCTGGTAACTTACTCTAAGGGGGTACAAGGCCATTGAACGAGTAAAATTGACGGGTTCTTTTGGGTTGGATTGCTTAGATACCAAATAATCACCGCATAGGTACTATTCACAGTTTTTTATGCACATTTTTACAAGTGACTTAAAAAAAAATTGTCAGAATGTTGAAAATTATTCGGAGTTATTTAACGGTAGAGATGGTCCTGCGTAGCGCGCAGCTGTATGTAGTCCCAGGTGAACCAATCATCTGAAAGCAAAATGCGTTGGTGTGAGTAATTTCTATACTAGAAACTAACCTAAACTACAGCGTGGAATTTTACTGGCGAATTTAAAAGAATTGTGAAAGTTACTCTAATCATTTTTCCCCCCACAATTTTACGGACAGAAGTAGTCTTTAATCAGTTACAAAATGTTATACAAACATCCAATGTTGGTGCGGAAGTTCCACACTGTAGAGAAAGAAAGTGATGTAAAAAATAGCATACTCTAAAAATTGCGCAACTTCAAACAATTAGGTGTGATTAAAATTAATAATTTGATTAACCTTTAGCAACCCTACCGTCAAGGACGCAGTTCCTGATCACTTAAGATGCAATTGGAGCAGTTTCTGATCAACTTAAAAAATTTTACTATGAGCTATCAAATTTAAAAAACCTTCATAATTATTTAGTAATTTTTTGGAATAAATTTGTATCGTGATAAAATTATTATTTGGTATTTATATACTAAACTGATCAGGAATTGGGTTCTGATCAGGAACTGGGTCCTTGACGGTACTGCGCGTGAAAACGCCAAAGACATCAACTAGACGAAACACAGGGTCCAGGATTTTGAGAGTTCTAGTCACCCCCAGGTATTGCGAAATAATTTAATACACGTCCAAATGAGCGCATTGCCTAAAAGCATGGTCGACACCTGGAGACTTTATCATGTAACTTTCTCTGAGACAGGAAGTGGTCACTCGTTACGAGCGTAACAAATCTCAAGTTTAGTAAAAAATCTCATGAAATGTATAGCTATGGACCTTTTACTCAAGGAAATCAATACTTTAGCCATTTAGTTTTCTCATACAAGCTCACATTCTTGAAAAACTTTGAAGCACAAATTAAGTTAGAAAGTATGGTCTGTTCGCACGGAGAAAGCAATTTTTGGTAATTGTAACGTTGCCTTGAATTTAATTGTGATTTTGTTATTCCATTTTCTAGGAACTGCACGCGCGATCATAATATCAAATTTGATCACTTGATCGAGCGTATGTTTTATAAAAAGAATCTTCATTTCCAGAAGGAGGCAAAGGAGTTCGAACCACAAGAAGATGATCCATGGGCGGGTCTTCCCTACACCGTTGACCTTGAAACTGGTAAGTGCAGATGATTTTTCTTAATTATATAATAAATTTTGCAATAACCACGATGACCCTACATGTATTACATGTATTACCTACAGCGAAAGTAAATCGTTTAAGACTGTAGCAGCTTAGGTTCACAATTCTCATTTAGATACAATAATTATCATGCACCTACATCACTTGCATTAGTTATAAGAACAGAAGTAAAAATAGTGTCACAAAGTATACCTAATACCCAACGAAGTATAAAAGCACAAGTACGATCCTGAAATATTGTTAAGTGTGTAATAAATAATGCAATGAAGGGAGTTCTTTAAACGACAGTAATTTTTCTGATCCACGTGCTTTGCAATTTTATAATTGCGGAGTTGAAATCGTAAATGATGTAAATGCCACGAGTGTAAATTCTCAGTATTTTTTTTTCAATCACAGTGACAATGGTACTTATCTAGATCTCAGCTCTAAAATAAATGGAAAGAAATAAAAATATTTTTTATTTCTTTCGTACTTCCATCGTTTACCATTTCAAGTCCTCAATTTGCGGAGCCATCTAAAAGGAGTACGCTTAATTTTCCTGCACGTCACCGGAAGTATCAGTACTGTATTTGAGAATGGCGCGTTAAAAGGGAGAGGGCTCACTTCAGTAAACCAAACATATTCCTAATCAGTTAAGTACAGTGACTGTCATCCTCCAAGCCAGAAACCTTAAAGATTAAGTAACCTGTGTCTTAAATATCTATTATATTTTGATATATTAAATATAATTGTCAGAGTAGGTACTGATGTCAGAATTAAATAATGCACACCCAACATTCTTCTCGCCTGAATAAAAATTGACAGTAAGCATGTGATTCAAGATTCCTGTATTATTACATTATGAAACTTCCTGCCACATCTGAATTCTGAACATTCAGTTTACGTAGGTATGTTCAAACTTCTCTTCACTCTAGATACGTTAAATTTGGTTAAACTGGCACGTACAACATCTTACAAACAGCCCTGTCATAACATCTCCATCTTATCTCGAATCACCTTTACGCTTTTATCTGCCGCTGTCGCGTATGCGTGATTTCGCGATTTCGATCTATTATCACTTTTTATTTCACATTTATCAGCGATGAAGCTATACCTTTGAAGAATCTCTACTCAGTTTACATCATGCAACTGTGGAGGTTTTCAAGAAGTAATGAATAATTAAAAAATTTGGATGTGTGTCGCAAAAATGTGATTACTTAAAAATATTTTAGCTTATCTCTTTCATCTTCGTTTTACTATCTTCTATTAGAATATTGAATTATTAGAAATTTGCAGTCTTATGTAATGAAATTAGTTTTTGGTCTAGTGTTCCAACCGAAGTGCAATAAATTTGTTTAATTATCGTAGTACTCACTAATTCATTTGGGATATTTCACAAAAAACAAATTTTCTCAAATACGATTGCAATTTTTAATAAATATTGCGAATAAAAAACTTCTGTTTTCTTAAAAAATTTGAAGTGAATATAATTCATATTGAAATATGAATTTCCTAGAATTTATCAAAGTGCTCGTACATAGTAATTATTAGAGGTTTGTAATTTTAGTTACATAATACGTTTATGCGCTACATTGAACGCTCGGTTTCCGGATTGGAGTTTAATTAAAAAACTGATCAACCATGATAAATAGGTACGTTCTACATGTCCTAGACGCTTGGCTACCAGCAGGCAGTTAAAAACCAGCTCCTTACGTTTAAAACGTGTCAAATTAATGCAGCAATTTGTAAGAAGTAATTTCAACGTTCGTTATAGCAAAAAAAGCTGATCACACCAGACCGCACCGTTCACGAATCTAATTACCATACACACGCTGAATAAACGAACGCATTGGCCATTTCGGTGCATTTTAACACCAATCAGATGTAGACAAGTACTTAGTAGCAACGAAGAGAAAAAACTCTTCCAAGATCAGACGGAAACTTCCGAACGCTATTATTAACATAAGTGTGTACGATATCCACCACGTGGTAATTATTCGAAACGGTTTACGATCACACAGCAAAATCAATGTGGAGTGGCATTTAGTATGGACTAGCTTAAGGCGGGGCTTGAAAACTGTTACAATATCGATCCCGGTTCGCCGAACGGTTATGAAGAACCGAAATTTCCAACTATTATCTATCCTTATTTCCTTCTCATCCTGCGTTGTCCGGGTAAAACTTTGATTGTCACACTTTGGGGGTGAAGTGGGTGAAATAAGGGGGAAGAGGTGGTATGTCCAGATTTCATGGTATCCTACATTCAGGATAAGATGCAGCTCCCACGGATCTGACACACGCGATTGGTCGTGTAGCACTTTCCCTGCCTGTTTACTGCCAATCGACAGTGTATCCCTGCACAAAACAAGTAATTTGAAACGCAGTGTACATTTTTCAAGTATTCCTTCCCTGTCTCGCATTGTACGGCATGCATTATCTATTCGTTGACGTAAATCCACTAGATTACTTACCGTTGGTGAGTACATTAAAGTCTCTAAGCACACCTGTATAAAGAAATTCTATAAAGGATTCAAGGTATGTGATCGAGGAGGCTGTTCTATGTATTAGACCTCCTCGGCCTATCCACCCTTCACCGAAGATTTCTATTTAAATGTTGTCTCACATTAATTGACAAATGTGGCGAACGCTCGTACTTACAAAACTACATTCTACATCGAAAGGATTGATTTTAGGAACTATGTTGATCCAGCATTTATTACTCCTCTCGGCGAGAACTATAAGCCGTTAAAGTCTGAGATCATTTTTCTAACACCCTGTATACACACATATGCTCGCAGAAAAATGGGAACACAGTTAAATAGTCATTCCTTTTCTGCAAATTTCTATCTACAGTATGTTATCAAATTGCAATAAATACGTTTAAGCACATGATACTTAAACTATACACATTCGTTCACTGTTTGCTGCTCGAGGGAGGGGGCGTGGGAGCAAGAGAGAGAGGAGACAATCGAATTGGGTAGCAGGCAGTCAAAGATATTACACAGATTTTTTGTTTCTCAACACTTTTCCTGTGAATATTGTATAATAGAATAGCAGAAGAGGATATAGTGCAAGGAATCTATTTTTGATGAACGAATATTATAGGAAAATATTACCAACCCTATACACAAAACCGTCCGGGGGGGGGGGGGGGACTTTCAGAAATTGTCTAGTTAAACTCACGTTGTAGCGCCAATTTAATTAAAAATTTAAAATTAAAATTTAAAAATATTCACTGCTTTCATTAAAGATGAGTTTTTAAAAATAAGCCATTTTTCTGGAGCCAGAGTGAGCCCCCCCCCTGTGGGCGCCCATGAGCACTCTTACTTTAAAAGTTAGCCCTTTGTTGACACACCTCATTTTCCGATCAACTTTAACACACCTGGGTGGCTCACACCCAGAACAATTTTTGAACGACTGCCATTCTGATCTGAAGAATCCAATCGTTAGGAAAAAAACCATGGATCAATTTCATAGTCTGTAGAATGTATTCCAATAGTTTTTTGATTGAAATTTCATGAGTGTTCTTGTAAAAAAATCTAGATTACCATATGTCGAGAAAACACGAAAAACATCTTCAAAAAACTGTAACTTTTACAAATTTAAATATTAGAAGCTAAAAATCTACAGCGTTATTGCTCAGATATAATATTTTGAGAGAAAAAATAGTTTGTAAGTTGGTTATGGAAAACTGGAATTTATTTTGCATATACATGGTACAGAGCGTCAAAATCAGCTTATGGGTGGCTCACACCCAGAGTGTCAACGAAGGGTTAAATTCCATGATGAATCGCCGATTAGTCAAAATTACTACACAAAGAGTGTGTTTATTGTATTTTTCGTGCAATGCTATAGAATTGAAACCCAAAACGGTTCGACTTTTATTAACGTGTATATGTATAAAGTCGTGAAAAATATTGCCTGTGCAACATTTTTTGAGATAAAAGAAATCTATAGTTGTCCAGAGCAAAATGTTGCATCGAGTGAATCCATATAATTTCATTTCGACAGGTGTGGCGAATTCAGAGAAACGTGTAAAGGCCACCAGGAGACAGAGATGGGCTGAAAATGATTTTAAATAAAAACATGCGTACGATATTTTTATTTAAAATAATTTTTTGCCCATCTCTGCCAGGAGATACCGCTGGGTGACATTCGCGACCACTCCGCCGAGATGCTCCGCCGTTTAGATAAAAAGATAATAGTAAGGGAAAGGGAATAGAGCGCGACGTTTACCTGACTGCCAAGGTGCACTTTATTCAGGTGTATACGCGAGCCACGGGTTTTCAGAGCCAGATTCCAGGCTCGTAAGAGCCGGGAAGAAGCCGGGGAGTGGCTTCAGGAACGCCCTCGCTACTTTCTTCCCTCCCTTACCTTCTGACCCCACCATCCTGACCAGCCCTTCGCATTCTGTTCGCTTCGCTTCGGTTTAGCTCGGTTCGCTTCCCCCTTCCTCCTCCTCCTCTCTGCATTTAATTACTTTGCGTCGCACCGCGTCGGCCAGAGTGTGCGTCTAGCCCGTCGCGATCATCCACTCTACGTCGTGTTTCGTATCGACGCTTGACGAAGGTTCGCTCGTTAAAACCTTTTTAAAATGGCGCATACGCGGGCCTCTTCCTTTTTTTTTTATTCCACGGGAAAAGTAAAAAATCTGCCCCCGAGAACCCGCCTTGACGTCATTTTTCTAGCGACGATCAAATGATAGACAGTTCTTGATCGACGTAGAAATCAATACCTGCGGGTGAAGAGTCTATGGTATTTTCAAAAGGACAGGACGCTGGCCGAGAAATGCAAGGCAATGTTTGTTGCGGTCAAAATAGGGGGTCTGATTTGTATGCAGACTAAGTCGGCTGCAAAGTTTGGGGAGCTACAAATTTGGGGCAAAAGAATTTGGAAAATGTTTAAACACAAAAGCTTGAGACAACTTTAAAAACAATTCATGGGCGGAGCGAAGGTGGGCGGGGTGGGCGTTTGCCCGTCCCCGTGGCTCAGGAAAAATGTAATAAATTAGTGTTTCGTCCAAAATTAGATTAATTTGTTACCAAGTAAAAATAAATTCAATTGTCAAGTAACTCCGGTTATATTAATTCGAAACCACGTAGGGTAAACGCACCAATCAATGAACACTGAAGGCTAATGAATGAACACTATTATAAATTTATTTTTGCACATTTTAATAAAAAATGGCCATTCACTGGTACCTGTCCAGTTACTGGTACATCCACCCTACATAAATTCAAAATTCGGTTTCACTATTTATCGCCCCTCCCCGAATGAAATCCTAACCACGTTCCTGCAACAATTTATTTATTTATCATACGGGAAATCCCATGGTATACAAAAAGAATAAAAAAAATACTAGTGAAATTACAGAGAGTTTGAACACAAAATTAGCAACAATTAACACTTAGTATAGCATCATAACCGTTATAACCTTACAAAACAGATACACTACGTTACAGAATTCACTTTTCTTCTCCAGTAGCAAATTACCAATAACTCGTATATGAGTTGTCATATTTAATTAATTGTAAATCTCTTTTAATTTAAAATATAAGATAACATTTTACGGGAAGGGTGGGCGCTAAATCTCAAAATCCACCCCTGTTCAAGGTACATACCCTGTTATTTCCACAGAAAAATTTAAAGTCGTCGACAAAAGTATTTGTAATCTATTTGATATTATAAATTTAATAAGTAGACATTGTATAATACGGCACAGCCTCAAGCAGAACTTTCTGAGAAGGCATTATTGATCGCGGCGAAATATTTTTGCATGCGTGAAACGTCATTCAGACCGTAATAAATCCTTCGTTATGGTTTTGTTTCTATTGTCAGATTGATTGACTTTTTAATTAACAACTCCTGTCGGCATGTAATACGTAACGAATGCAAGTACGTGCAACTACTACTGGCAAAGATCGTTTCGGGAGATTGTACGCTTTCTGTACAGTTTGAAAAGATTTAAATAACTACCGACAGGCATGATATTACGTTATATTTTATTACATTGAATGACAGATAGTCAGAAAGTGGGAAGCAGGTTAAAACTGGAAACCCTTTTCTTTCTCGATGTATAATGAATATTTTAAGGTATTTTCGTCTAGACAGGCAATTTCGGGGAATTTATTTTTTGAAAGGAATAATGATACAATATTGGTTTTTTTCTGCACATTGTTAACAGTTTAGCTATTTGTAGAATTCTAGAACTCTTCTGGTCGGCTGAAATAAAAAATTCATAGCTTATTTTAAACGTAACGAATGTGGTTATCGTCCCTACCACATTCAAATCAATATAGCAAATATTTTTATCTTTTATAGCACTCGGGAGTTGCAAGGTTGATGCTAAGTTTTGAATATGTCTCTTCACAAGGCTGCCGTTTTCTCAAATGTATTCGTATCTTATTTATTCTGGTAGGGATGATGATCACTTTCATTACGTTTAAAATGAGCTATGAATTATTTATTTCAGGCGACCAGGGGAGTCCCAATCAATACCGCCGATAAGACAAAGTTTCTGAAACACGAAACGCGCGAACGATAATAACTTGAAAATATTAGCAATAGGCAATTAAAATAAAATCTGGAAATAGCTAAAGCATTATTTGTTTCTTCAAAATAAATTCCCAAAAATGAACTAAAAATTCCCAGTTGATTTAGACAAGAATACCCGATTGAATAAGTTCTATCGTATTATGTCGATATTTTGAACTTTATAAAAATAGATGTCATCCCTGTTTCCACCTCACTCGTTGAATTTTTAATATTTGTCTGGATCTTGTACACCGTAACGTAGGTCGAAGAGAATTACATGAGATGCGAATAAGTGTCCACCGTTTCATAATTTTTTGATTCTTTATGGTTTCAATGTAGAATAAAAACTACTTTGAAGCGATTTTACCCATTACTATATAACAATTATGTATTATGCAAAATTTCGTAACTTATTTTTTTGGCCGTACTTGGTATAAAATTTTGAGTTACGTAGACAGCAATCACTGTGGTTTACCGTAATGTATAGTTTGCTAATCTGTTTGGCTGCATCGATCTGTTGGTTGATACTAAATTAATTCGATTCCACAATAATAAGTTCATTTTACAAAGCACCAGTCAGCTTAACAAGAGCACCGGAGCTCATTACGCGGCTATCTCGTCGCCGATCGATCGAGTCTACTCGACGTACGGCATTGTGTGATTAATGAATCGTTCGACAAAAGAAAGCACAAATTCCTCGGCCGTCACTATTCTTTAAGATTTAGTAAGAGAACGCGAAGAACAACCTCAAACGAACTTCGACCACGTATACAGCCTCTGAAAATCTGTCTTTAATGCGTAATGTAATATTCGAATAATTCCGGTAAGTATTCGAATATCAGAGAATTCGAATAATTCCTTCGAATATACGAATTTATCAATTTACTAGAGATTAATAAAGGTACAAATTTATCGTTTGAAAAACAAATAATTGTAAAGGCCAATATGAGAAGAATTTCACGATAAAGTGTGAAAAAATATTTCATGTTGAAATTCCTATTCTGTACAATCCGAAATTCGATAACTCCGAATATTCGAATACTCCTAATTATTGGAATAGTGTTTAAGTATTCGAATGTTCCTAATTATTCGAATAATATTCGAATATTCCTAATTATTCGAATAATATTCGAATATTCCTAATCATTCGAATGTTCGGAGAAATTATTCGTATTCGAATTACTCGAAATTATTCAAATATTAGAAAATTTGTAGCTCTCAGGTAAGCGTTCTCCTATTTAAACAAGTTGTTGCTTTTCACAATTATTTCTTATCCCAAGCATGCAATAAAAACATTCTGTACAAGAAATGTGCGACGCATTAAATAGCTGCCTCAAAGGGGAAAGGCTTTCCTTGTCTGACTCATTATACAGTAAAAAGCCTATTCGCGGTAAAAGTTCAGTGCACTAGGAAGCTTGGAGGAATAATCAGATATCGCAATACCTTCACCACAGGGGAATTGTAAAACGATATTGTTGTAGTCCGAGACAAAGTTGCATTTCGAAAGGGCGACTTACGATTACATGTAAATTTATTCGCAACACGTAATCCTAACACTATTACAAATCGTTTCCTGCGGTTACATGGACAGGGCTCTCGGGCAAATCGCGATCTTCACGCACGAGGCCAGTGGTTTCGTGAAAAGGAACGAAGGGGGAAGGAGAGTAAAAAGGCGCCGTGTGTTACCATCGACGTGCAAGGCGCTTGTAACAATTTGACGAAACATGATGGATTACACGGTGGATCTTATAAAAAGTTTATATCCATGGAATAAATTATCATAGCATTGTCTCGTAGGGAACACTTGGGTGCGCCGCTCGCGCTCCCTTCCAATCGCCCCGATCTAATACATACGTACGTTTCTTTGCTCTTTTGCTCATAATCTTCGCAATTACAAAGCTCTTTGCTTTAATCCGATTATAAAACGCATTGCTAGCAATAAAATTATTTTACTCTCGAGCCCTTTTGGACGTACTAAGTTTTTTATTTAGGTAACGCTATTTCATTATTCCAACGCCAATGTACCTACAGATTGGTATTAATATTTAATATTGAGTATTTACTTGTAAATAACAAGTAGTTCAAGCAAGAAAGTCTTATTAAATGATTTAAAGACCCCTTTATACAGGGTGATCATTTCAACGCAACTCTATAAACGTTTCTAACAAAAGTTAGATTTTAAAATTCAGAAAATTTAAGCACGTGCTTATTTTGTTTATTCGTTAATCCGGCACTGGTTTCGTGCGCGACCTTCAATAAAATAAGTTCACGCAGTACATATGCAATTTTCTGCAGCATCCGCATCGGTTTTTCATTGCAATAATGGTAAACGATGACTATCATTCAAATGTGATAAGATTACAGATTTTTACTCTATTTAACACGATTGAATAAATACATTATGTATAGGATCATTATCACCGAAATCATTTACATGTGCAATATTTAGCTATGGAAAAATATTCAGTGACATTTATGTTCCGTTTTGCTTCCATATTTGATGCGCGATTATTTGGACGACTTCAACCGACTGATAATGATGAAAGATATCATACAGATAAAATAGACTCGCACCGATGAATTGATACTCTTGAATTTCCTATGTTGTAGCATGTTGTATCACTTTCGTTCGATATTCAACTTCCAGCCGTCTATGTTGCGGCGTTTGATGAATTATTAAAGGCGCCGATAAGGTTGCAAGTATATCGTAGGAGGCGGAGTCGAGCAAGTCGCACACTATTACAAAATTTCAATACGAGGTATAAGTACAGTCGATAGGTATATCTATCAAAATAACAACAACCTTTGTAACACTATATTTTATTCACGATGGGGTCAGAAAAGTATTCTCATCTGCGGTATCTCTTCTTTTGGATACCTACTATGCCTATTTATATTACGGGATCAACATTTGAACCAAAAAATCTTTATTTTGGAGCCAGTTCTGAATACATTTATTTACGAAAATTAAATAAGATTTTTTGGTTCGGATTTCGCGTGGTAATTTTTCACTATTGATTTCATACAATCCGATATTATAGCATAAACGTGTTAAAGTAAGTTGTGAAAGAACTGTAGATACGTGATAGAGCTGTGTTTCCCAAGCATTTTTGTGTTGCAATACTCTTTTATAATATACAAATAACCTGCGACCCACTTTCCCATATAAGGTGGGGTAAATTTAATAAGGCAAAGAAAACACATTAAATATAATTCTAACTTAATAATATTTTTAAAAAACGTGGCGAAACCCCCGAACATACTAAGCAACACACCGTTTAGGAATCACCGTGATAGAGTAAATCTGAGATTACTTTTGCATTTAGAACTCCAAATTCTGATAAAACCCACATACATCTTCAAAAAAGATTTTGGTGGCCCTGAACTTTGTAGCTGTGTGATATTAAGCGCTTAGGGCCTCTAAGGCCTTACTTCGGCCCTGCATGAAACCAACGATAAAATACGATTAGTGTCATAGAATTATGTTCAATAAAATCCTGACCGAATTTTCCGAATTTAATTTGATAATTTGATTGTTTCATTAACTGGAATGGAAATACTTTTATGAAACGGTAATCGCTTCCTAGACCTTGTCTTATTTAAATTTCCACAGTGTTTCTCAGTTTCAGTTACTTATGATACATATTAACTTTTATTTTAACGAACACACTTCACAGACTTTTTACATTTGCTCGCCTTGTACTATTTCGATATAATGCAAAAAGTAGCTTTCAATCTGTTATGTATAGGTTACTGTACAAAGTTCAATCAAGAGATTCATTTATCATTTCATATACATTTTTTATTATTTCAATACAATCTGTGTACCGATATGCATAATAGGTTCTTTAAAAATATCTTATTGTATTATTATACATATAGTATCAATGATGAGCGCCCAAAACAAATAAATAATTTTCTACCGTTTGCATTTTTTTTCTTCAAATTGCTGATAAACGGTGCGTCAGAAAAGTATACCTATAGTACTTATGTGTAAAAACTTTTGCAAATAAAAAAACGAGCGAAGAATGCTTCATCCGTTACTGAAAGAGTTCAAATAACCGGAATTATTTTCATTCGATGTATTACGGATAAAATTTTGTTTACTCACTATTCGTTGCGCAAAATATTTATGCATCCCACAAAAATTTTGTTCGTCTCTACACTGAGACTGACAATTCTTTTTATAACCACGACTTTATAAATGGTAAGTGTAATAAAAATAAATAGCTTACAAGAAAACGTCCCCAATCGGATAATTCTGATTTTAATGAAATTTCGTGTGAACGTTGAACATATTGGAGTACGCAAGCCGAAATATTCTTTTTTGCACAAATTCGGTCTGAAGGTGTGAAATCAGCTCCTAATGTTTTTTTAAACTTTTTTTTGAAAAAGTAGATCTTACGGATATTTCAGTATTTGTTGTAAAAAGTATTGCAAGGTTCGTACGATGCCCGAGACGTCCTTTTTTTAGGCACTTTGCGGTGCAGGATCATCCAAAATTGAAATTTCGAATTTTATTAGATACCTAATCTAGACATCGATATTTGGCAAAAAAATCGTTCTTTTTCGAGAGTAAAGAAACTCTACGCACCAAAAAAGGAAAAGCTCCCGATAGCGCTTTGATTTTTAACCCTACAATAAGTAAAGCCTCGAATAAATCAGTTCATTAATTTTTGGGTTATGTGTGTGTCACAGACTTTGAAAACATGATTTTGTAAAAAACGCGTTTAATGTTTTGAATCGAAGGGCTACATCGAGGAACACCTACATACTTACACGCGTATAACTTTGTCAGTTTTGGACGGATTAACTTGACACTTTGAGGGAATATTTTCAAGATGTACTTACTTCAGGAAAATATAAAAATCGATTTTTTAAAAATTTCTAGGTAGGCATCCCCCTTAATATAACATTGTAACGACGCGAGATAGAACAAAACTTCAAATACAATAATTGTTCAGTTCTTACGAGTATAAATAATAGAGTTATTACACTACCAAAAGCAAAATAAAGTCTTTATTAAAAAATAATAAAAATATTAAATAAAATATTTCCGCCGAAAAACATATCGCTAGTTGCACACACCAATATGTTCAACATTCACACCAAGTTTCATTAAAATCAGAATTTTCCGGTTTGGAACGTCTCCATGTCAGAAATTCAAGGTACAATAAAAAATCGATTGGGCGAAGTTACGTATATAGATATACAGCAGCCTTATAAATAGAGTGCCGTGCAATATTTATAGGATAGAACGAGGAGTGGTTTGTTGATTGCAAATAGATGAAGGAAATAACCGACGCTCAATTGGCGGATCTATGCCAGCGCCGCCGTGGAGGGGGGTAACGGAATCAGTAGGGTATGGTGGGGAAGTAAGATACGAAACGCATGCGTGATTGTATAAAATGAAACATCTGCCACGTGCGCGGGCGGTGCATAGTGCGTGGCCCCGTGCGTGGACGACAGAAATTGTAAGGGGGAAGATCGTGGAAGAGAAGCATGGCCGCATCCGCCATGCGTGTGCGCGGACATTTACGTCCCCACACACGCGTACGTTTCGTGCATTTTTCAACCCCCTTCCTAGGCAAAATGAATGTCAATCTGCAGTTCATTAAAGCCCGTCAAGAATTCGCTCATTCACGTATCGATGGATACCTATATGGGAATTGATACTTACAATAAGGAAATTTAGTGGTTTCAAGCTCTAAATTGGAAAATATGTGATTATAGCAGTCTCTCCCTTGATATGTAAATATCAACTATCGTGTTACCACTGATTGTGAAAATTTAAAAGGACTTCAATATTTGCACTTCTCACAGACAGTGTAATTGTAACGATAGTTACATTACAGCCACGCACTCGGAGGGCGGGGGAAAGGGGGGCAAGGGGCCCTGGAACCCCCCAAAAAGGTACTTAGTTCTAAAAAGAAAAGAAAACTGAATATTCTTTGTTAAAGCAATTTTTGTTAACATCTAATGAATTTGAATGAAATTTCATTAGAAATATTTGTATCCCTTCAACTCGGTTCCCCTCAAGATTGAAGGTAGACTCTCACTCAAGGCGACTTCTTTTCGCACTCACCTCTAGGCTCGCATCGCCTCGGTTTTCCGGTACCTGAAGTTACCTCAGCTTGCCTCGCTTCATATGTTTGGTCAGTTGCTCAGAGAACCTCTTTCTGTGCAGTGGCACTGCATCCACTTGCACTACGCTCGCCTCTCTTCCTCAAAATATCCTCAAGGAAGAATCCGCAGTTCGGAGTCGCGCCGAGGCGAGGCACTACGTAAGAAGAGCATTGGGAGAATAAAATATATGTGATATGACATTAAAACATATTTCTTGTGGAATTGGTGTAGGTAAATTTATGTACACCTATGCCGCAAGTTTAGCCGGAGGTGTCGAAAGCGTACGACTGCAATTTATTCCCAGTGTTGTATTAATTTCCGCTTCGATTCGTCACGAACGCTCACAAAGAGGGGGAAAAAAAAAAAATAATATCCGACTGGTTCGATGCGTAGCAACAACCGTGACTAATTCCGCCGAAAGTGGATACAGAATTGAGAACGGACCCTTCGAGAGACTACCACTCGGAAGTTTACGTGGAGTATACGGATTACCTGCAGACATTCTTCTTACGATCGAAGGGAGGAGGTACCCTTTATATGCATGCTCTGTGCGTTCGCCGTTTTCCTCTGGATGTTTGTCATCGAAGAAAATGCTTGCCAGATGAATGCGGGACCATTTCTGTGACTAGAGACGCTGGCGCTCTTTTGTGCCGTGGAATTCGAAGGAGACGGAAGAGTTTTTCGGAGCGATTCGAGACATCGGCAAGTCTCAAGGGGGAATCAATATTTGGAGTCGTACGTGTTCCACCATGTTAGTTTGGTTATTTCAGTGAGAAACCCCCATGGGAGACGTGCTTGGGGGCAGCTGCCCGGCGAGGCATGTAGACGGGGGTTATAGGGATACTCGGGGCCATGACTTGCCATATCCACCCTTGTAACACGAGCACGCATCATTACTCATATCGTGGCTCGTTGCACGCCACGGATTCGGGACGAATTCAGGAGGGTACTTCCAGGAAGCTCGGGGATGAAAATATACGGCAACAATAGAAATGATATTACACGTAGCTTCGTAGGATTGCGACGCCTCTCCGAGAAAATGCTCTAGCTATACAGTCTCTTCCGTAGGGTAATTCCGGGAGACGCGGTCGGGCTGGAGAGTTGGTCGAGTTGCTATATTCAGACTCTACATCTTTGTATATGTAAAAATGTGTTAAGGTTCGGAACAATTAATTCTCTAGAAATCAACTGTTTCGACCAACTCTCCAGCCCGGCCGCGTCTCCCGGAATTACCCTATAGTCTGCTCCACAAGATCGTGTTCCTCGTGTCTCCGGAAGGAATCGTTAGATTTAAAAGAAGTATTTATTGCCGAAAAGTACGCCTTATGAACTAATACGCAATTACCTAACTGGTATATGATCCAGTCTAGGGTTTTTAAATTTAAAAAACCGGTTTTATATACCTAATAGAATTAATATGCAGAAATTAATTAATTGTTTAATTAAAAACGTTAACATTTTGACTTGGAACCGCCTCGGACACGAGCATATTGTAGTTAGTAGTAGGTAACAATTTACTCATTACTGTAAAACTATATCTTCATGAGTTCATATCTCCTGAAGAAAAATACTAAATGGAATATTGAATTATAAATTGGTGTCGCTTAAAAGCTTTATATTTTGTGCGGATTTTAGTTATTTTAGTTTTTTTCATTTGCATTTGTATGCAGTTTATTTTATTGTGCTATATTTTTGTAAATCCATAAATATTAAATAAACTCAAAAATTGTACGGATTTTTTCGTAGCCAATAAATCCAACGATTCTTCAAGAATTTCTTGCAACGAAAATAATTATAGTAACGGAATAAAACTGTAGTATTTATTAAACTACATTTCTTCAGTAAATAACAAATATAACAGTAATAAAATTATTGCTTTTAAAATGCTTTTGAAAGCAGTAGACTTATCTGAACCCAAAAATTCAAACAGATTCTTGCGCAGTATGACTGTCGCTATCGCTCGGACTATAATTAGTGATTTATCTTCAAAATTAGCAAAATGACGGGCAAATATGCAAGAAAAATGTTTTTCGCCTTTTTTCTTTAGCTGCTTTCGATTTTAAAAGTAGATTAAACTCGATGAAAATACTTGGTTGCAGTCCCTGCGGGAGTCATAGGTGTGCAGAATGAGCAGTAAAATTAATAAAGCAATCAGTTCGATAAATTTTTAGATTTTTTTATCTTCGCGATGTGAAGAAATCACGTCTCGAAAAAACCGCGTTGAGAGTTTTCATCTGTAGAAGCCGAACCCTCTGCGCTCGCTACAAAATGCCTCTGTAGAAGCTAGAATAATTGGATTTTTTCCATGAAAATTTAACAGTGCATTCTTGAGGATATGTACTTTCGAAAAATGTTTTTCAACTCTTCTAACCGATACGACCCCTTAAGTTCGAAGCTCTGAAGATTCAGCCTTTGCCGATAATATCTAAGAAAAATATCAACTTGTACAGATACGTAATTATTGGCGCACCGTATGTATAGAATAAATTAACGATAAACAAAGCGCATGCATAAGGTTTGCGATACCATTTATGAACATTTATGAACATCGCTTCAACTTCTGGTTACTGTTTCACTAATTTTGAGCATAGGTACCTAATTATTTTCAAATATTCTCTAGGGAATTTCTTGTGAATTTATACAGATCAAACAAAATTAAAAGCGCCCCGTAGTTATAAGTCCTCTGGCACCGATAAAGTACATTAACGAATATCAAGAACCTTATTCTGTCAGCCGTGTCCTCCATTCCCTTCATCATGACCTCCTTCGCCGATTAAAACATTAGCATAAAATATATTTAAAGCACTGGCACGCCACTGAAAGTTAAAGCGCGTTGACAGTCGCCAGTAGCGATGAGAAATTGAGTCTGTCGGATTTCCTTTGCCACCTTTTTAGCTTTTCAAAGTTCTCGACCTGGTACAATGAAGCTCCTCAGTGAACGGTAGGTCTTCTTACCTACCCCGGATAGCCTCCGGGATTTTGTAAAGCTCTTTTTTTGCAAATCATGATTTTTGTATAACAGACAAACGTAGCCAAGGATTCGTTTAATACATTTGACTTCAGCTACCTGTCAAGAATTTTCTATGGGATAGATATGAATCTATCGCGCGTTCAATTATTAATTATAATGTCCGCAAGTTGGATTTATTTATGTACATCTGCCTTGATTTTATTAAATAACCTCGCGGGGTTTAAAAATTATAAAGGTGTAGGCTTAATTGTTGAAATATTCAATCCGATGAATATTTCATCAAGATAAAATGAAATACATTTTTTATTTTTTTAACTATCTCTGATTTCTTCTTCTTGACTTAGAGTTTCTATAATTTTAAAACTTAAAAACACTTGCTGGAGATTTATTGTTGCTTCTCTCAATAATTGTACTACCTTATATTTATTTACCTACATGTAGGTAATACATTTATTATCTTTTTTTCTTAATTGAAGAAAGAACCCTGTGACGCACATTGTGACATTCTAGAATTAATGAACGCTTGTTACATATGCTTCCGTGGGGCTTAATAAACCATCATGAAATTAATAATCTAATTAGAATATTGATACAAAATGCCAGCTTTCTTGTGGGAAATGAATATTCATTTGGTGTGTTATACATCAAGTGGCAGTTGTACTTTAAAGAGCAATTGGTGTTCTGGAAACTACGGTTTATTTTATTTTTTTCATTTAATTATTTAATGGCACTTCCCTCGTTGGATATTAGTGACCATGATTTATATGTATACTACATTACAACTTAAAGTGACCACTTGACAAACTGGGAACTACTATTTTCACTCAAACTTCACGATTAACTGAACAAAATGTTTAATAAAATTAACGATTTCATAGATTGGAGCAGTGTTACGATGCATCGCATATCATTTACCCAAATTATAGTAGAATATAATTTGCAATCCGTCGAATTTCAAATAGGTTTGTATACTCTAATTTAGTAGGCATTGCGTTTCAATTGATAATCATAAAAATTCGGTAGACGCGTTTATTCCTGAAATTTGGTCTTTTATCTACATCTCGCGTTCGCAATCCTGCCGACTAGAATACAAATTGGAGGGTGTAGAAGAATGCAAAGCTAAACATTAAATAAACAAGGAGGTACGCTGCCTGGGCACTAAGGTACGCTTCTGACTGAGAATTCTGTTGATTTAGGATAGATATGTATCAGACCAGGTTGCTTGAAGTCGGCCTGTCACTTCAAGTACCATTAGCTCTTTCTAGACACTCTCTTCAGCCGACCTTCAACCTGTCATTATTGCATCAAGTCACCTTTTTTTTTTACCCGAAATTTGTGAGAATTCCTTCCTGAGGAGGGACTTAGATATTTCGTGGTACTGTGAAATAATTGTTGCTTCCTCGGGGACTGAAGCTCGATGTCAATTTTCTTTGTTCTTTTATACGCTATTAGAGACTAATCTTCGACAAAGAAAAATTGTTCGCAATGCTAATACAATATCTAATGATACCGTATCCCAGGAAAACGTAAGAAACTACGTTTATTTATAAATTATTGCATTCAATATTACGAATTTAATTGAAGTAGTCTTTTCCCGAATGCCCTCATATTCCCTAAAAAGTTTCTGGGTTTAACTTAGAACTAATCCAGAACGCTTTGTGTCCAGATCTTTCATTGTATAAAGACAGTTTATTCACTAGAAGAATAAATTTAAGTTTATGCCGATAATTCAAAGTTTTGTATAGACCTGTTTGAGCCTTTTTGAGTATGTAACTTTTCAGTTTTGTAAAAATTTTAAAACATTCCTACATGGCGGTAAACTTTGATTGTTGGACAACATAACCAAACCGAAGAACTTGGAATATACTACACCAATTTTTTTAAATAAGCCTTTCTTCAAAATGCGACATTTGTCATTTTTGTCTCTAACCCTAGGGGCGATTGGTTTCAAACGCTATTTTTATTTATTCTGTAGGTAGACGTAATCAACACAAAAAGTTGAAAGGATTTTACGGAACTAGAAATTAGAACGCGAAGATACATAATTGAAAGAGATAATACAATCTTATTTTTAGTACAATATTTCATTAGGAAAACCGTTTATTTACTGCTACGAGTTGATTGGCATTTGCTTTATAATAGTTGTTACATTTGAGGACCTTGCAGGAAGAAATGTGTATCTCCGTCTTTACCAACTTCGAGTAAATAGAAAAAACTGTTTATAAAATTATTGCTTTGACTTAACATTGAAAAAAAAGCACTAATTGAAAAATATTTCGCACAATAAGCAGTAGCTATTGAGTTGATAAGATTTTATTTCTAGTTTTGGCGAATTTCTTAATCTGGAGCTGCCCAAATAAAAAATGTTGCACGAAACAGTAATGGTGCAGGTTCAAAATTTTCAATAAATCGTTAATTTCTTATCGGATTTGCATCAAACGTGCACCAAACGATATAGATTTTTTTACGTATATTACACCTTTATTACAGCATTACATGAAGTTGTACCCGTTTTGCTGCAAGGTGCTCATTTTGTCACATACATTCTATTATTAAGTTTCATTCATTCAAAGTCGTTCTCAAAATCGTTTGAAAGAGTACAAGTATGATGTTTTTCTATATAAAATTTTCTAAATTTATAAGAAAATTTTTAGAAAATGCGAGTGGACTTGAGAGAGGGTCCAATTAAAAAGTACAATCAAGCGTACCTCTTCGCGTACCAAGTTTGAATAGAACCTATTTGCCGTATTCTGTGTATCGAATAAATGGACTGGCCTAGAGCATTCAATTAATAAGAGAAACTCTTTGACATGCATTTTCTCATGAGAGGTTTCTCGCCTTAAGAAATGCAGCCTGCGATTTGAACGGTGCCGTCAAAGGAACGAAAGTTTTCTGATCTACATAGGAAGTAACAGTATGGAGCTACCGATCGACCAATACGAAATTTGTTTCGTCATGTAATGGGTCACTGTGCCACTAGTCTCTCGTGAGAATTTGTGTATCATGACAACTTGCAGCACGTACGGCTAAACTCATTCTTCAGAATTGAAAAAAAAAATCGTATTTATATACAGTGATCGCATATGGCTTTTATGTCAAAACTGTATAGTCCCATCAATTTATATTAGACAACATTATTATGCTCAAAACCATTTCGTCAATTATTGGGATCATTTTAAAATGGATTTAATATGATTAAAAAAAAAATCGTAGAAAAGATTTGGTACAGGGGAGAATGGGGCAATGATGGTCAGTATTGTTATTATAAAACGGCATGTCCGAAATGTGCAATTTCTTTTATTTACGTTCCACGACGGCATTCGCTAGATTGTATAGAAAAGAAATTGAACATTTCGGACATACCGTTTTATAATAACAATACTGACCATCGTTGCCCACTGACCGCGATTGCCCCATTCTCTCCTACTGGTTAAAAACAGGAAATGTCCACTCTGCACTGGAACAAAACACGGAATGCCCCCACTCTTTGCTTAAGCATAACCTTCAAGCTTTTGTTGTCAAGGTAAAACAAAAAATTATTTAAGAAGAAACTTATATAAGAAAATATTAAACCTTAATTTTCTCGAATAATAAAGCTGTTTTGTGACATTCTCTGTTTTCCCCTTGCCATTCATCTTCGACATTAAATTTACATAACTGAAGGCCGCAGTAGAGTTAACTAGGGTAAACCAACCAGTGAATGACCGAATTGTTAAATGAGGAGCCCAGTAAATGACCGTATACTTTTAATAAGAATTGTACTTATTAATGATTGTTTAATACGGGTAACTAAAAATATGGGATATTAAAAGTGCAACTACACTTCATTTATAAATATATAATAATTTTAAAATTTATAATTGACATTTCTTTGCCTAATGGTCATTCACTGGTTTGCGGTCAATTACTGGTTGGTTTACCCTAAGTATCTTATGCAGATGAAAAAAAAAACTCGTCACACTCGAGTATGATCTTATTCTTTCTGCGGACTGTCTCATCAGACAGTCTCCACACTGCATAGTTTATTGGACTTTTAATGAATCATAATAAGCCGTTCCGCTTTGTGCACACTATTATGCATTGCTCGAGTTCCTTTTTGGAAAGAGCGCTCAATATCATGTTGTTCTTGGACGGGGGCCGAACAATGGCTCGGCTGCCGAGAAAAAAAAAACGGATGCGGAAGCAGACACGATCGGAGATGAACTTTTCGGATGTCGAAACGGGAAAAATTCACCTTCTAAGCATGACTGGACTACCGTTGCTCTTGTGAACGCTTGGTCAACGAAAAGTGCAAGTTAGACGCGAAGAGCGGGCGTCATAGTATGAGGTAGCAACAATGCTCATTGACGGGCAGCTTGATACCTACAATGACTGGTGCGTACGACGTGTTAACAAGGTTGCTGACCCTGTTTTCAGAATCCTTTGCTTCGGCGTAGTTTTCGCACCACAGAGTGGAGAGTTAAAACACGAAAAATCGTGACAAACGGCTAAAAAAGATACGACAGACGTTGATTCAGAAAAATTGTTGCGAATGTTAAGAATTTTCAGAGGTATTTGTGCAGACTCCTTTTGCAGTAAACATTGCAGGTAAACTAATTTCCTGGGATCGAAAACGAAGATATACTTTTAAAAAATTCCATTTTTAATTACATGCTTGTTATTATCAATAACCAGTAAAGAGATTGTTAGCATATTTTTTTAGGTACAATAATAATTTTGTGCAAAAATAGCTGATATCAAATATGTTGCTTGTTATATTCTAAATCTTATATGTTCTGAAAATTATACTGATAAAATTAAGTATTCTTTACAAAGATGGTGTTCTAAATAATTCTGCCATTGGACAAACAATTGGACTTAAAAAACGGAACTAATTGAGACCAGGATTCAATGGTAACTTATTCTATTTAGTACCTTCTTATAACCCTGAATAAATTTTGAAATTACAAGTGATTCAATATTCAACAAGATTCCTTAAAAATACCAATGTTCTTCAGGAGATGTGAATATTGTCACTAAAGATCGAATCGCTAATAATCCAACTTAGTGGTTGATGCGACTTAAACTAACTAAATTAAAATATATTCAACGACAAACATTTTCTATCAAAACATTTTCTATGAATACGTTTTCGGGATATCGACAGGTGAACTTTTTACCTGTCTGTCAAAAAGGTGGTCCCACTTAATTGCGAATATCTCGTGTTACGAAAGTCCGATTCAAGCTGCTACTGAAGAAAATCTATTGATAAATACCGAAGCTAGAGACAATTGTGTGAAAATACTAAAATTTCATTTTTTCTCGGTTCACTGTGCTCCGTTTCAATTCTATCGACAATAATCGAAATTATCTGATTCCATTATTTTCACGGAACATTAAAAGTTACGCGTACTGTATACTTTCCCTGTGTTTTTACATACATTCCATATGTTGATACGGATCTTCGTCACAGCTGAGTACTCTGCAATTCATTGACGTGTTTGCGGTAGTAAGCCAAAGTTATACATGCATACGTGTGTTACACGGTGAATTTTCAGGCGTTTTCTAACAATTTAATTCAGAATTTAAATTCAAAATTGTTCGAGACACATTAATAAGATATCATGAAACGTTCATGGTTTGCTCATCACTGATAAATGGAAACCTGTCTGCAAATCGGAGCTCGTAAACATCAGCTTACAGATATTACGTAAATACGAGAGGAAAAAAACGCGAAAAAAGATCGTAAATGTTATGTTGTATAAATGCGGCGTGCACAAAAAAATGGATGGAATATTACATACACTTTACGCGAAGGTAAAAAAATGATTGTCCCCGGTAGCAGATTAAAAAAGGTCCAAGTGTAGTTTCTCGAAATTAAACGTGAATCACTGCATTCTCATATTACGTACAAGTATGTAATCAGAGCCTGGTAACAACTGCAAATGATTTCTGTACGCTGACAAGTCTTTTGTCATATTAGCGTTACAGACATGCGCATACATGCATGCATAAATGGCCACGATAACGTAACATGAAAGTGAAAATACATCCTATATTCCGAGGATTCTATTTTAAGCACAATTTTTATATAAGTGGTGGCTATTATACATAAATAATTTTCAATAAAATGTTACAAATTTTCGAACGAAAAAATTTTTAATTTAAAGAATCAATGTTATCGGCGCGTAGGTTCGGTCAATTGACTAAAAGTTATTTGCAAATTTTATGATATAATTTCCGACGTTTCGGTCAATATTGAGACCATTATCAAGGAAATAATTCTATCAAGAGAAAACTGCATTTACTTTTAAAAATTCCGTAACGTATTCGACGTCCGGATCACAGGTCGGGTGGAGAGTGAGTGAAGTCACTAACATTGATTCTTTAAATTATAAATAATTTTCAATTTTATCGCCTCGAGAAAAGGAACACGACATCGTCTTCTGTTCTAATGTTTAATGTTCCTTTAGACATCGGCGTTTTAATTCTTCCACTTTATTTATATCTATACATATTGTGTACCACTTTTCTTTTATAAAACTTAATCAGCAAAAACTCTGGGAGGAAGGAGCAGAGTGTCAATAACTCAGCTGTAGTTTTTGTCTGCTTACTACCTGTACTGAACAGTAACCATCATTATTAAACGGTAAATTATTGGGTGAATATACGGTAAATGTTTTTTTAATCAAACTTTAGAGGTACGAAAAATTTTAAAACCGTTATGGTTGTGACTGAAAAATACCTGTCCGATTATTGTTAATTGATATTCCGAACAATCAAATATGTAGGTAGCTTCATCATTCTGTTTAGTTTGACATAGACTCTTTAATTTGGAACATCTTCATTTATAAAAAATAATTGCTACATAAATGAACAATAATTAGTTGACGAAGTCTTTCGAAGTAGGGAGCCGGTGTATAATAAAATTTGGTATTCTGATTTAGTATAACACGATTGTAGAAAAAGGGAGAGGGTGTTTACCACATTTTTATCATTTGTTTGCCATATACAGGGTACCGCTATAAATAGTACATCTAAGAATAAGGTCATACTATATAGAATTACAAGTCGAAAATATAGAATAAAACATTGGGGGATTTCTCCCCAAATATAATTCACGAACTAAAATAGAAAACATGGTATATTTAGCTGCAGATGAGGTGAACTGTTATGTAAAAATACCTCAAATGTGTGGACTAACTATTTTTCCGAAATGAAACTGATTCGTTGTGAAGTAGGCAGGTACCTGACCAATTTTCAAAATCAGTTTTCTTGAAAACAAAGCTCTGTTTAAAAAAAGCCTTTCCACAAGTATGATTTGTTCATGCATAGAAATTTATTTTATCTAAAATTGTACTGCATATAATGTCGCATTCTGCTAATTTTCAAATACGCGTGGTTGAGGAATTTTTATAATTAATTTCCTTGAAAACGAAAACGCATACAGAAATTTATATTCTACATTTTCGGTTTGCTGCTTGGGGTAATTTATTTCAAGAATAGACATTTAATCTTGAACCAGATATTTTCACTCACTTAGGCTTTTCAACGTCGCACATAATGAATACGGATTCCACCTGTCACTTGCTTTTCCAGATTCTGTGTATACACTCGGTTGCAAAATATCGCTTCGGCTATCACAAACGCATAACGGACAGTGGCCCAATTTCTCACGGTTATCATTCGTTTCGCTAATACTTGCACAATATCTCGTGAATATGGTGTTGGGGTAAAATCACGGTACAATTCTCACCTGTACCATATTCTCGAAATGTTGTAGAAGTGGTTAGGAAGCAGACGCCAATTGTGAGAAGTTGATCTACACTCTGTCGTGCGTTTGTAGCATTTGGAGTGACAATTTTAACCGAGTGTACATGCTCATATGTAAAAACAAATCAAACAGTAATTGAAGAGCCCTTGTAGAAAACACAGTTAAGTTGCTACGTTCGTTCTTACGTGTATATATTTATATTTGCGATTATAGAAGGTAAATTTTGAACTCGATTTTATGCATCCTGTACATTGAACATGTTATTGTACAGGATGTCCACTAACTATATGCAAAATTTGAGTCAAATTAGTGATCAAACTTCATACATCTCCCTCGTAAATAAATAATTTGTAATCTATCAGAGTATATTAACACGTTCCGTGCCACGTTGCAAATTCAGATTTTTTGTATAAAATCACTATAAAAAGAGATGAAAAAACTAAATATGCGTTTGACTGTATAGTACCAATTTTTAATCTTTGTTAAGTTAAAATAAATTGAATTACCAAACTTCAACTTAACCATCATTTATTAAATAAGGAACTGAAATATGACCATTATAAACTAATAAAATATATTCTTAATTAAATCTTCCTTATCAACCAATTTTTATTTTATAAAAGAGTAACGCTATTAACTATTAGACGCTGCATGCGGTATTCAATTGTAGAAAAAAAGTGGTTGTGTAATATCCTCAAAAATTTCGGCTCTTTCTTATTCTATTTTGATTTTGACACTGAATTGGGAAAGCCTTTTTCCTTCAAATAAAAGTTTCGTCGCCGATACGGAACGTGTTAATATTATATATCGTTTAAAAGAGCCATATTACGTTTTTTTGCGAAAAGCAAAAAATTTGAGCCTTCTTGCTATTATTCGTGAAATAGATTTGTATTGTACTCGAAAGATCGCTTGATCGTCAGGTACCGCGATAGAGTAAAAGTCGCGTTATTCCTTTCGCCGGGAATCGAAAGAAAAAGCCAAAGACCACGATCGTATCTATCAGTCGGTATTGCGGGACGAACCGCGATGTTAGAAAAGCACAAGTTCATGCAGCCACTATTATTTATCGCATATAGAGGGTGTCCTAGACTTCGTTCCTCCACGAAGGTTCCAGAAGATCGAGCACGCATTGTTACGTTATACTTTTGTCGACGATCGCATTTCGCTTACACATTGTAGTTCGCCAGGGAATACAGTGATTTGCACTTACTGATTAATAAATCAATGCTCCGGAACTGTACTTACCATTCAAAGTCATCCCCCCATCTCCTCGACTTATTCGAGGCAAAGCATTCTTCAATAGACGGTATACATAATTGGGAACATCTTTATCTTATATGTAGATACCGCGTCAATTTTTGGTAAATTCGAAATTGTGTAAGGGAAATGGAAATATAGCATCTACTTTTATTTTATATTTATTAAATTTTACCTTAACAATAACGGTAATTACAAGTATATTTTCTATCGAGGCTAAAATTACTACAGAATTAAGTTTTAAGAACTGCACGTAACAATTATGGCCAGAATGATGCATTATAGTACAGACTTTTAAATATGATACGCGCCATCTTTGTTACACTTAGTCGGGTTATATTGATGGTAATTATAGAATTAAACTGATACGTCCTCGGGATCTTGAACACAATTCGAATGAGAGTGGCGACACAGGAATAAAAGGTATCGATAGAACAGGCATTTGACAGGATTTAGATACCATCTTAACAGCAGCGGTTTACAACCTTTATCATCTGTTGAGCCTAACCTACTGGTTGGCACTGGGAATCGCTAGTCACTGTCAGCCTCGACAAAATATATTGAGAAGAATCCATGAGCAGCAGTATCACGTCTAAAATTCATTACACGAAAATTATGTACAGTAAGAGCATGAATCACATTGTAGAAATATCGTTTAATATATTCAATTTAATGTTTATAAAGTAGGCCCTATTTATTTTGTGAAATAGAAAGAAGAAACTGGAAACGTATAAGAAATATGAAAATTATAATGTTCCAGTTATTTGAATTACATTCATTTATAATAAAAGTAGCTACTCTGCCTAAATTTTCCAGTATTATTAATTTTAAGTAATCGTCTGTAACTAAATACAGAATAAAAAAATACAAATTTTCAGAATTAGAAGCGTTCGAAACATGTTGCCTATGCACATCTGTAATTGATCATAATTTTTATGCAAATGAGTATCTTTATAGGTGGAAGCTCCATAACACGCTCCTGAAAAGCAGAAGTCAATATGCACCTCTCAATATTTTGACATTACGTTCGGCTAAAAAAAAAAGTAAAGAATGTCAGCACAGGTATGATTACTTGCCATATGGCTTCATCAAAGTCATCATAAACGGTACAAAAAGCTTCCAGTACATTACACAGCATTTATAAGTGCTCCAAATAGTTTCAACGAGTAATAAAAATAAACATGTTCTTTTTGGAATACCAATCTCGAATTTAGACAATAATACGATTCGAATTTAGAGCCCATAAAAATACGTGATCTTTAGGAACTAATTAAAGGAAAACTACTACATATAATTTAATGGGACATCTTGCATTGTATTAACGATATCTTAAACTACAGAAATAATTTTTTGTTTCATAATTAATCATTGCAGATGGCACTGGCTACAAGACGGCGTGTAGCACCTGAACCATTGGTCTAAAATAATAAATAATGCCAGTTTATTAAAGGGCATGAATAGTAAAAATTACAAAAAATTACAGTTTTTTGAAAAAAAATAACGACATCTGAAGTTTGAAATCACATTTCCTTAAATTTTTACTGATTTACCCCCGAGCCATAAGTATATTCTTTAAAATAAAAAAGTTTCAGTCGAATCGGATAATAACTTTTAGAGATACAGGTCCCAACGATTTTATGTTTCGAGAAAACCGCGTTTAAATTAAAGTTTTACGTGGGTGCCGAGTGGCCGGATGTTACCCATGCATTTGCCGCTACTTAAATGCCCATAACTTCGGGAATTTTACGAATTCCCATACATCCCTTTAAACATATATTCCTAAAAGGTTGAACATTCGAAAACTAACATAAAAAAGAATCGATTTTTAGACCGGAACCTGCCCCTAAGAAGAACAGTTTCTATAATTCATTCCTCAAAGTGTACAACTTGCAAACTATTTCCCGTCTCGATTAAAACCTAAATGCATCATTAAAATTGATAACAAATAGAACCAGCCCATATTTTTGCAATAGACTACTAATCATATAAAATAGGAAAAATTAACTTTTCTCAATGTGAATTAGTGTGATATTTGCTCTCGAAACCTTAAAATGTGATCATCTTAGAGAGGCAAAATGTACGAGTTCTGAAACTGGGCTAGTGCTTTCGCAAGGCATCGGTACAGATTTTCGCAAGGGTAGATTAGCCGAAGGACGATGACTCGGGGCTATGCCCCAGTAGGATGCAACCCTGGCTAAGCTCGTGCGCGGCAACGTCGACCGATCAAGACTCGGTATACGTTCCCTGCTCACAGTGGGGAGCCGGAGAATGGCATTATGGGTAGAGGCCTTCCCTCCCTTCTCTCCAGACCTCCAGCGCGCATTGTCTGGCAGCCATATTGGAATAACAGCCAACCCCGTCGTGATTGGTCCGTTTTTTAACGGAGAACCCGTCGCCTGGCACAATACTTGCCCTGGCCGTAGTTAGGCAATGCCTTGCTACACGATAGACTATCAGTCGACTCCATGCTGTGCCTGCATCAAAATCATTTGGCAGTGCCGACTGTTATGATTCCACTCGAGGTCGGGCCGTATGACGCAGGGACCACGATGATCGTGCTACCATGAAACAGAATCCGCCAGGCGAACCGTTCCTCACCAGCTCCGCTAGATCCCCGTGCTCCCCCGTATGGTGGCTACGCGGATGACGTCCCCGAGTCCCAGTGAGGAGTCGGTGCTTCGAACCCGCCAGCCCTTTCGTCCGGATTCCGTGGCGCTGATAACGCGTTAATTGTCCGCCCTGTCGCATGGTACCGAGCCTATAGCCAGCAACGCCGATAACGAACGTCCAGGTGCTTTGAGAACAGTGCAGCCGAATGGTACATGGTGCTCGCTAGCTTCTTCCCGGACGAAGGTGGAACTTTGCTGCGAGCAGAATCGTTTCTGTTTCGAGTGATGTGAATAGTGCGCAGACGGAGAGTAGTCGCGCTACTCGCTGTAGGCGGTTCAGTGACTTTTAAGTAAAACTGTGATGTACCGTGATCATTATTAGTTTGCTTGCATTGTGGATTACCTGTATTACGGATTGCATTCTTCGAAGGTACGATGATATGATTAAGTTGATTCTGGAATTAACAGTTCGGTATGGCGTTATTTAGTTAAATAAACAGCTATTGATAGTTACCATCGACGACGGTCGTCACGGAGATTATTAAGAATTTATTATTTATGCACTTTGTGTGAGATAATGTGTAGATAGTATCACGGGAATCGTTTTTTTTTTAAATTAATTTATATATACTTTTATATTATACTGTTTGTAATAAATTGTAACGGTTCCCGAGTCGCTCATGAACCGTCTTGCATCGCCGTGACGGCAGTGGTCGCACTATAATTCAATAGTTCGTAGGGTGGATGTAGCAGTAAATAAACATGTAGCAGTGAATGAACATTTTTTATTAAAACGAGTGAAATAAGTTATTAAAATAAGCAAGTAATTAATTAGAGACTACTTTTAATTTCTTGCTTCATGTCCAAACAATTTTTGCACCAGGTGGAATGAATCGCGCTGCAACTATAATTTTATTATAGTGTTCATTACCCTTAAGTGTTCATTTACTGGTGCATTTACGTTATCCTTACTAATATATAAAAGTGAAACGTTGTCTGTTTGTTTGTCCTTCTTGCACGGCTGAATGGATTTCAATGAAATTTTGAATGTACATTACATACGTCCTAGATTAGATTATAGGCTATTTTATTTCAGCTTTTTTTATTTCGGAAACATAAATAAATAAATCCCGGGCGAAACCGCGTAACGGGTCAACTAGTTACTAATAAACATGGTTGACAGTTTCATATCCAATTCATCAGTACTTCTTTATCTTACTGATTATTGACACTTACAATAGTTAAAAGCAAAGAATTAAAATAATTGTACTACACTGGTCCCCCGACATACGTTCACCCGACTTAAATTATTTCGCACTTGATATAATAGTAGTGGGTATACATTTTTATAATTGATTGCAAATGTACGCTATACTTTACGATTTTTATTAATTAATTGAAGCCCTGCCTCGTTATCTAAGAAAATACGAATGCATATGAACATACGTTAAGTCTATTTCGACTTACGTCTTTTCTGAGTTACGTCGGTTACTCAGGAACCAATTGAAGGTTCTACTGCAAAACGGAGGCAGCTCCCTAATTTGCAGAAATGTAGGCATCATTTAATATTACAAAATAGATTGCTGGAAGAAAGAGGCAGCTCCGATAATCCAGTCCAAAGTTATAATTGCATTTGGTAAACGAATTCATGATTTAGTAAGCATATTTCACTATAATTTTCCTAAAATTGCGAAGATCGATGTTTTCTGATATGTTTCCATGTAGTAATACATACATACATATTTTCCGAAAATAAGTGGATTTTTATACAATTTGGTGCGAAAAGGGGGTAGCTCCAAGTTTGAAAACTCAGCATGTCATAGAGAGAAGATATTTTTGCTTATTAATAGTGCTAAATGCTGTGCTAATATGTAGATTTGAAGTGGGTAAAATACCTTGAACATATGCTTAAAACTATTTTCTCAACGCTATTTTTATTACTTTTCTAAAAGTTAATATATTTGGAGCTGCCTCTTCTTGGTGAAAACTCTTCAATTAATACGTAACTCCGGGCTACTCCCCTAAACAGTTTATAATACAATTGAAACTGAAAATTGAACTTCCATTAAATAAAGTATAGTATCCACATTGAATCTGAACAGGAATCTAAATTTCCTCACACAAACTTTAAAGTACCGTCAAATGGGGTAACTTCTCAGACAAAATGCATCTTGAAGTAGACAATCAAACCTACCCAAGGCAGTTTGCTTGACAATACATAACACCTGTTCTACAATAGATGCTAGAGGAATTGGGTTTAAAATCTAGTTCTGTCAATTACGAAAGTGGCTCAATTCACAGGCGCGAGTCCTAATTAACGTGTTCATATATCTCCATTTCTACCGAACACTTTGCAACGAAAAAATTAATTTTTATGGCTTGAATGTGAACTAAAATATCCTGTAAGTTTGGAAAAGATCCGCTTAACAGTTTCAAAGGAAAAAATTCCCAAGGAACACCTTGGGAAATCCTATTTTATGGGATAACAACGTAGCAAAATTTTTTTTTAAGAAACTATCATTTCGATTCATCTGAAACTTGGACCATGTATTCATGCATCCTTGAAGAAGTTGCAGTATTTTTCTTTTATTCATTTTTGATAATAAATATAGAAATTATTTATTTAACATTGTACATATGTAGCTTCAATTTGATGAACCAGAATACCGCTAAGTTCTATACTTCTTTTGTTCGTAAGAGAATTGGCGCAAAATTGGATGGCAAAAACTGAAGGTTCACACCTTTCAGTTTGAAAGCTCTCCCCACACTGTTCAATATTTTTTTTGTTTTTGCTGGTTCATCAATTTCAAGCTGTATATGTATAAAATAAAACGTCGTTTCATATTTCGGGTCGGCGAATATTTTGCAGGGTGATGGTCGATCATGCATAACTATTATATTAACGGTTAAAAATTAATAAAAAAAATCTGCCGCTTCCTCAAAGATGCACCAAAACGTGATCCAAATTTCTGATGAATCTAATCGCTGTTTTATTTGTAAAAAATCACAAATTTTGCTATGTTCTTAGTACAAAGCAAAGGGATGCCCCTTCAGCCACTTCCATAATTACTCGCGCATCTAGCAAGAACATTGCCGAAGAAGATGCTCGTCACACATAGAACAAAGCTGCTAAATTACCGAGCCAGGCAGCCAGTTGTCCAGTCGATACGTCGTGTTAAACGAGACTTGATCAAACGCTCGAGCATCGATCAACGGCAACGAGCAATGACCAATCAGGAATCAGTGACCACCAGAGATTGAAACTGTTTGCAGTCGCAGCAGGTGACGCAGAACGACGCACACGCATTCGCGCTAGCTAGGCAATGGGGGAAATGAGACGTCAAACCGCATTAGAAGCGTGTCGGTATCGGCCAATTGCCACCCTTCTGCAGAGGGCTGCGACTAAGGATTTACCTTGATATATTTATCATCCGGGGATAGGACAATCGTGCTGGCGCATTCACGCCGGAGGATTCTTTCGTCTCGTGGCCTCCCAGTGCACCAGGCAGTAGGAAGTGGATGGCATTAGAGGCACGGACGTTGGTACCTTTCTGACGCGCGGGCCGAAGGGGCCAGTGGTCCAAAAATTTTGTTGAGTAACGCAGGAATTATTATCCGGCGAGAAGGGCAGGGATGCTGGAATGAAAAGAAAATGGTCGTTAGGCGCGCGCGAAATGTGAGAAATGATCTGTCGACGTTCACGTGGCCGTGGAAAAAGCCGGCCGCGAGTTCAAAGAAGCCGTGGAATCGGTGAAGACTGAGGGCCCGCCATTAGATGCACCGTGATCGTGCGAATTCCCCTGCGACGGATTTTCAACCGGAATGAGATTCATCCCCTGCAAACAGAGGCGTATCTAGGGTGGGGCAAGTAGGACTCGTGTCCTGGGCGCCAATGCCGGGGGGGCGCAAAAAATGCGAGAGGATAGTGTTTCTTGAATAAATCCATTTGGATGGTTAATGTTAGTAGTTTAAGCTTGTTCTGCCTCTTTGAAGAAGCTTCGAAAGAAACTTGCTGCGCTTTACGGCTTCATTTGCCACCAACTTTCGTCTCCTTCACCGTTCAACTCTATTTTCTTTAAAAGGATTATCTGAATTCTAAATTAATTGTTTTGGAATGATATGATTGGGTGAAGGGGGCGGGGAGGGGAGCGCAATTTCTACGCTTGCCCTAGGCACTGTTTACACTAAATACGCCACTGCTTGCAAACGTTTGAGTTTCGCTTGGCGTCTCGTGAAAATACGGAACAGCCCAGAGATAGAAATTGAACGAGAATTCTTGTAAATTACGTAGTAGCCATGATTAGAGAACATTTTGGCTGGGTTCTCCTAGAATTGGGTAGAGAAAATATTTGGGTTTTAATTTACTAATTTGTATTTAGTTTAAACTCTAGCTTTTTGGATACAAGGAAGCATGTTGACTTCTATGCTACTTTTTTGTATTATATTTTATAGATAATGTGGTACTTCAAACGCACGAAGTGTTGTAAAGTTAAAGTGGCAAGATGCACTACCGATCGAATTTTGTTTACTCCAGTTTCTTCGAGAATAATCAACTGATTTCCAGCTGATCTGGCGATGCACTCAATTTCGTTTCTTACGACGTGCTTGGTAAATAATGCTCGCCACTTTAAAATCCATTCCGATTCTCGTAATTAAAACGTAGGGACTCGCGTGTATCCTGAAGTGTGCGAGTAAAAGATACTTCTTGCGCTATCTTCGAATGTGAGAAGAGAGTCGGCAAGGTCTGTGCGAGAGAGTCCGCCGACTTCCCAAATTATAGGCGGCCATTATCGCGAGGACGGCCCCGCATTTGGGCCAGACAATGGCCGCCACCGCTAGTTAATGTAATAGCCATCCCAAAGGTGCGATCTTCCTTCTCAAGGTACCGCACTCACGGCCAGCAGAGGAACGAAAGGCCTCTTCTTCTTTTGTCGACCCGTCTGTCGCTCAGTTCAGTCGACCTGTCCGCATTCGAGCAGCCCCCCAAGAATTATTATTTTATGAGATTGTTATCTCTAATAACATCGTCCTGCAGGGGAAAAAAAGGAAAGGATGATTTCGTCTGTCAAAATTTCTGGGCCCGTCTTAAGTTATTTCTTCTTTTCAGCGTTGAAACGAGACTAATTAGTGGGAAGGACATCATTGTTCCTCCTTCGGCGAAATTTAGTTTTCTTCACTGTGCATATTATATATTTAGTAGCGAATATCAAAGATCCCCTATCGATAGAAATACGTTTCAGATATTTTAAATAAATACCTACCTACGCGCTGAGAGTATTTTATCTTTTTTGTTATTATTATTTCTCGCCGTGGAGATAATTGCATTTTCTTTCACTAATGCTTTCGACGTGTAACTGTATTCAGTTGAAAATAAAGCAGTCATTAGTCGCTTTGTTTACTAATTACTTGTTCACTTAAATTTTAATCAACTTAGCAGCGAGAAGAGAGCAGCTCCGAATGTATTAACTTTTGGAAAACTAATAGGAACAGTGTTAACCAAATATATTTAGACAAATGTACAAAGTATTTAACCCACTTAAAATCTACATATTAACACAGCATTTAGCACTTTTTCCAAAGCAATTTCCAAAATTTGGAGCTGCCCCGTTTTCGCACTAAAGTGTATAAAAGTCTACTTATCTCGGGTAAATAATTACATCTACAAATACCATTATTATGTTACCAAACTATGCGTTAGTATTAAGCAAAAATATCTTTTCTGAATGACATGGTGAATTTTCAAAATCTGAATCTGTCCCCTTTTCGCGCCAAATTGTATAAAAACAATTCCATCGCACACCATTACTGTGTAATATTAGTTTATGGAAACGTATCAAGAAACATCAATCTACAAAATTTTAGAAAAATTATAGTGAAATATGCTTACTATTTAAATCGTACAATAATCTCAACCAAGATTATCGAATCTGCCTCTTCCTTGCCCCAATCAATAAAAAATATCATTTAATGCTACCTATACCTCAATTTCACAAAAATAATCGAGCTGCTTCATTTTTATAGAAAATTTTCAATTTCTCTGGACGCCAAATTCGAAAAAGCCGGCAGCGATAATCGTGGACCGAAGCCTAACTCGCATTTCAGTTTGGTGCATGGCGAAATTGTGCGTTGCGCGTTTTGGAGAGCGACGGCGTGGCGAGCGAACGATCCTGCGATGCCGGCAATGCCAGGTCGTGCTCGGAGCGTGCGTAAGGGATGAAGTAGGGTAGAAATGGAGACGCGCGATTGGCCGTGGGGCGGGAACATTCGGGGGGTTGTTCAAACCAGCAGGTGGATCTTCAACAACACCCCTTTGTCCCTCAATTAGTTACGTTTTTTCCTTTCCTGTCCCTCCTCCGAAATTTTACCTGTCCGTCGGCGGCAGTCAGTTCTCGAGTACTGTACCACGGGACGGACAGTTTTAGTCGAGTCACAGCGAATCCGGTTTAGTCGAATCATCCCGGAATGATTTTTATTCGGAATTTATTCGGCGCGCGGTGGAACATTGAATGGAAGTGAGCGTGATGCATAATAGACTCGCGTTTCGAAAATTTCTAAACATTCGAATAAAGATCGAGGTGCCAGTGAACGTTCGGGGTGTGGATGGTGCAATGACGATGCTCGTTAAGGGAGAGTGTACGAAGGAATTTGTGATTCTGTGTGCCGTTCAGTGACATTTGGTGTAAGAAATTTTACATTCGAAATGGCGGTGACTCTTCGCGAGACACGATCGCGCTGTGACGCGTGATTGAACTGCTGGTCCCTTCTGATTTAGTGCGTCCTAGTTCGCGTGGAATTTTGTGAAAGACACTCGATTGGAGATGGAAGAGAATAATGTAGCTCGCCTTGAAAGAATCACGTCCTAAGCTCCGGTGAAAAAAAAAAGTAATATATTCCTTTAATTTATTTACCGTCCAACTGTGACGCAACCTTGCACTGAATAATACTATCGTATCCCCTCTTCTTTATATTAATTCCACAACACCGGTCGTTGAAAATTAATCACAACCCGCGGCAGAATAATAGTTGCCGTGGCACGTAATGCGAAAACTGCAGATTGTAAGAGCTGACAGTCGAAGAACGCAATACGTTCCGCACCGTACAATCTTGCTAACAATTAAATGGTTTTAAATGGCCCTTAAGAATCGTACTTGTGCACGCGAGCCTGTTTACGCTAACTTATGTTCCATCAACGGATAATTTGATCGCTCGCATTCCCTCCGTGAGTCATACTTGAAAACTTGCTATTAGACATATATTCGTGACCGGTAGAGATAGGAGTAACGTCACTTTTAACGTTCAGCGATGCTCGGCTTTGGTTTTGGACAGGCAGTTCTATTTAATTCGCCCATGTGTGTTACAGGTGAATATATTCTCAGCTCTGGGAACCAGAGACGGAGCGGAAGTAGCCCAGCCGAGGAAGACGACCCGCTTCTTAGAGAGGCGTCGTTGGATTTAGATAATCATCCCTTAGCCGGATTAACTAATGATTCGTTGGGATTAACCGGCACCTTAGAGCTAGAGAATGATTTTCCTTCAGACTTACTCGGAAGTAGTCTCTTAGGAAGTGCTAACGTCGAAGGTCTCCTCAACAACGATACTCTCGGGCTGCCCGACGGATTCAATCTCGAGGAGGCGCTTCAACTTGTTGGCCTCGATGAGGCTCAACCAGAGGTTCGTGCGACTTTTACCTGTAATAACTTAATTTTTATAGTTTTATTTTATTTCATATACTTATGTATTTAATCGCACTATGCGATGACCAAAACTGTTGTTTAAATTGCTGTTCGTAAATAGTGGCACACCTGCTCTGTGTGGAATAATTGTAAAACACGTTGGAAATTTATTGAGGAGCTCTAACGAATTTTACTGGATTTGGTATTTTAAATTAAGAACAGGGAACAGTTTTCGATCTGCATCAAATATCACATTTTATTATATCAATACAATCGTCACAGATTTATTCACACAGGTTGGAAATAACAGCTGTTTAAACTACTGTTTATAATTTCATATATTTGACTTAGGAATATACAAATCACAAAAGATAAAGATCTTAGATACTTTTTCTAATGTAAAAATTTAGCTTAATTCGCCGTTTAGCAATGCAAAATAAAATTATATTATAAAAATCTGCGTTAGAAATACTGTACAGAGCAATTCGTATTAGGGTAATCAGAAATTCTATAAATTCTTGTTAGAATGAAGAGAACCTAGGAAAATATGAAAAAGTGCCTTTAGCATAGTAACGTCATAAAAAATATTACAGCAAAAGATCTGTAGAAAAACCGAATGTGTTTTGGATAAAAAGAAATTATTATTAAGTGTATTAAAAGAACTTTCTGTAGTGCGAAACGTAAAATAGAAATCGGAAATCAATATTCATAAATTAATCCTGATGCTCATATATTCTTTTCTTGATCAAATTTTTTCAATCAAGCAGGACGCAGAGTTCTCCTAAAGTATTCTTATAATAGTTACGTTGACAGGTGGAAGTATCTTGAATTGTAATCAATATCACTGTTTGCCTCGAGTAAAATCTTGCATAAAATCTTTATTTGGGAAAACGAATCGTTCCATCTGATTTAAAATTCAGTGCATACATAGAGGAAGTTTAATTAATTGGAGTAGATATTCATTCGTAACGTAAAACCTTCAATAAAAGAGAAAATAGAATAAAATATAGGTAACATATTTGACTATTTCTTGTCTTCGTCAAATTGCTATCCTTTTTTATTATATCTGCATATATTTTTATTATTATTATAACTTTTCATGTAGATAAACTGTTCCGAATAACATAACTTATATTCAATTTTGCATTCGAAAATTGTGTAATAGTATTTTAGTGTTACTAATGTTATATTTTATGATCTGTTGTATTGTTAGATATTGTTTTATTGTCAAGAACACATTTCAACCACCAAACATCAACAGTCATGTCTCAGAAAGAGGGTGACTACAACTATCAAGTGTAAATTATTGAATTAGCTAACAAGAAATTGGAAAAATGAAAGAACTATCGATTTCAATTTGAAGTACTGTCGTAACTTTAAGCCGAGAAAATGTGTCGTTAAGAACTGTTGTAAGTAAACTAAGATACTCGTAAAATCCAAGCGATAGGCAACACAGAGCCTACCGAATTGTTTAAACAATCAAGAAAGTAAGAATAACCAAAGCAGCGGATTTAATCAGAATAATATCTAAAAGGGACAGACATCCTCCAGTATCAGAAAATCGAGAAAATATTCACACTACAAGAGAAATTCTCATCTCTACACCCACGGTGAAATAGAAAATGTTAGTAACAGGATTAAGTAGTAGAGTTGCATTTGAAAATCACTTTTAAGATGACCCAATAAGATGAAGCAGTAGCAGTGCGATAAGAGCATAGAGAATTGACCACACAAATGTAAAAATATGTTCTGTTTTCTCTTTTATTACATTGTAACAAGTGACCAAATGTTTCTCACAAGGTATATTCGGCAACTCAAAAATTAAAAATAAATTTCAAGCATTGCAGAAATGTAGTTCAAGTGATGTTAATTACCGTTTCGGTAATAAAATAGTCCTAGGGGTGGAAACCCATCCTCAAAGAAACTGTGCGTTTTCACATTATCGTGAATATCTATGAAATAATAAAACTTTAACTGAAAGTTGTATAGTTTTCGATATCCTCTAAAAATGATGATAAGGAATTTTCGAAAACATTTAATTTTTCCTAATCTATCCTCATTACCTTTTTTAAAAATTCTTTATCGCCATATTGTAGAAATTCACCAACACTACACTTCGAAAAGGATTCGAGTATCGGGTTTAATTTATGAATATTGATTTCCGAATTCTATTTTACGTTTCATACTACAGAAAGTTCTTTTAATACACTCTACCATACCGTCTCATTACCGAAGCAAAAGATGGTTACGTTATGAGCATTACTCGAACTACATTTCTGCAAAGTTTCAAATTTTTTCGAACTTTCGAGTTGCCGAACATCCCTTGTGAGTGGTAACATTTTGGCGAACCGCGACGAAGCGAATCGATGAAATTAAAAGTGTGCGTGGTTCGATGAAAATCAATTGTTTATAAACATTTCTGTTCGTATCGCCGCGCTTCGCCAAAATGCGCGACGGACTTTCATCTTCGTACCGGACGCTTATCATCCACGGAAATGTGACATCGGTGTTATAATACGAAGGATGCTTACATAGGAAACGAAGTCGGAAGTGAAGAAGAAGGAAGAGGATACAGTGGAAGCAGCGTCCGCGAGTGCAAAGGGCGAAGCAGCCATTACCCCCTCGAGCAGTGTCGAGGTCGCGAAGTCATCGAAGTGCGAGGATCCAGAAACCGGCGACATGATTCACACACCGCAGTTTCATCATCCTCATCATCCGCACCATCGTTCCTTCCAGGTATGTATGACCTTGATTGTCTGTAGATTATCGCGGTCACCGGCGCTGCTTACAATCAGAAGCTCGTCACACCTCGCAATGGGAGAATCTATCGTTATCGTAGCCTTCCAATCGAATATTAAATAGTCCAGTTCGTAAGAAGATTGCGCTGGGTCACGTCGAGCAAGTATTCGCGGTTCAGGAATATAACTAAGTATATTAAACATGGTTGCTTTGTTTATTGCAGTTTATTTAAAGGATGTTTTTGTAAACATGATATCACGGCCGGCGTATTTTCTTATTTGCATTATTAAATGTGATATGACACAATAATTGCTGTCGGGCCTATTATTTTCTATTAATAATTGAAGGTAAACGTTGTTAATTATCTGTGGAAACAAGACTATTCTGATGAAATTTGAAGGAATTTATATAAATTTCTCAGGCCCTCGTACAAATAATTATTGGTTGATTCTGTGCGTGGTTTTGAAACAGGAATGTCACATGACCGTAACTTAATAGTTAAGTAGATATAAGTAATCAGAGTTGCTAATTTTGATCGATTTTGGCGTCTCTTTGATTTTTGGATATTGCTGGGTATGTTGCGACTGTCTATTGGACTGATAAACTGCCATTGTAGATAGCGATGATAGCAGGGCCGTTCCTGGGTATTGGCCGCCCAGGTGCAAAAACAATATTGCCACCCTTATTAATTTGATATTCTTTAATTAAGAATTTGATATGCAGAGTTTACTTTTATGTCTATGTACACATAAATTTTAAACAGTTATCATGCAAAAGACTTTCAATTATTATTCTTATTAGTCAAAATTTTACAAATAATAAAGAGCCCGCGGCCGCCCCTAGGTTTGGCTGCCCAGGTGCGGGGGCACCTTCTGCACCCTCGCCGGGAACGGCCCTGGATGATAGGTCCTGCGATAGAAAATAAAATTTTTTGTGTTTGATATAAAATACTATAACGCTGTCATGTTTGTCTATAAACATGCAAAAGGTTGAATTTATTAACCAATTCCAGGTACCAGAAACTTATAAAGACGGAAAAGGAAATACATTGCACCAAATATTTGGACAATTCACCACAAATATTAATTGGGGCAAGTTATGCAGAAAGCTACCAACCCTCAAAATGACAAAAAATTAGTTAAACACAGTACGGACCACATAATTTTATGATCTTTATTTTACAAAAAAATACCAACCCATAGAACAACTCTTAAATTATACAATTATTAAAACTAAAACCATAGCTCCATTTTAGGCTATAAAACAAAAACTACTGAAAATTCAAAATAATATTAATTATACTACTCACTATGAATAACCCACTATTAATTAAAATGCATGACAAAACAATAACAAGAAATAAAATATACCCAATAGATATAAAGCTACTCTCTTTCAACAATTAAAATCTTCAAACTAAATTGACTCAATTTCAAATCATTGAGGGTTGGTTGCTTTATGCATTACTTGGCCCAATTGTACCTTCGTTATATAGTAGTAGGAAAATCCACATCAAATTAGATGAATTATTATTCTACTTCAATTCCAAAGACTGAGTCACCATTTAATTACGTTTATAATTCTGCCCCTATAATATGTATACTTTTATAACATCCTGAAAATGCATTTCTAACTGCAATTACTGGATTGCGAAATTATAATCGCAATCATAAATAGCATTGATAATTGACGTATTATATTAAACCCCTTCACCATATCTTTTCATTGTACATATTTATTCAAACTTATAATTAGTGTTGAGAAATCGTTCGATAGATTTTGTCTGTGTCGATCTTTTAAGCAACGCAATCACAATAGGAACAAGAAAGCATAGAAATATGTTATATTCCTACGACAGTCCAATTTCTGTCGCGTATAATCTTCCGTCATTAGTATTCGCTTAGCGTTCCTTATTTTACAGAATACACATTTTCTCAGCGATGTATTGCATCAGTCTCGAAAAGCAGCCTCGAAATATTGATTAAAATATCTGTTAAAACATATTTCCCACGAAAAACTTTTCTGTGCCTCCCAGTATTGTACTTTTACAGAAGAAAATTGTCCATTTACATTTAAAAATGGACCGCTTGAAACAACAATAATTATGTGAATATTATTTAAATGCAATCACGTTAACGCGCCATTATTGCTCACATTCGGAATATTAATACGGAATTTATTTTTATGGCGCGTGGCTGAATTATTGACGGATTTCACATAGCAAGCCAGGTTTGCCGTCCGTACGTCAAATACCCTCAAATAACTTATGTGACCCATATAGATAATATGGAGACGTGAAACGGATCGGCATTCTGGAGCATATCATTTTTTCAAATTTCATTGTACTACTTTTGTGGTTAATATAAGATATTGCTGATCTATGCAAATCTACGTAGAAACTGATGGACTTGAATACGCACCAAGAAAGCTTGGCATTTATCCGATGACACCATTTCACGAATTTCCATATAGATGTGTCGTTGTCTGTCTTTGATTTGACGCGGTGTGTGCGGTGACTTCATGCTCAAATAGTTTGCCCGTGTCTAAAACTAGTTTTCAATAAATGGCACTTGTATGCCGCCTGTACAAGGAAATGGTACATGTTCAAATGCATATCCTCATAGTGTTGGTGGATATGGAATTCCCGTTTCGTCTAGGGAAGATTGAATGAAAATATTTTTTGCTTCTCAACTACTTTACTTTTTGAGTTTCTGTGAAGTTTCTAAAGTCGTAAGTTAGCATGAGCAATGAACAACGAAACTTTTACGCTAAATTCCATATGTACCAACCCAATAGTTTCTGAAAAATATATATTTGTTTAATCGTTTGGAATGTGCAACTGTATAGTGTCCTAAAACATTATGTTACGGAACGAATAGTTGTTTTTCATCGAAGTACTCTTATTTATTTATTAATTTCCATAATGAAACTCGGTATTATTAATACAGGGATGTTTTCACCCTGAAGAACCAAAAATAGACACAAAAGAAAAACCACAACGCCACAAACCAGCATAGTTCGAAAAAAATCGATATAACTATTCGGGTAACCGAACTTCCCTTGTCAGCATACGTAAAAGAAATCCATTCCAAAAAAAAAAGAGAGAGAGAAAATAGATCCATTTGCCTCCTGTAGAAGTTTCTTCCGAGTCGTTGGAATTATGATTACCGGTAAGAACATCAGCCGCGAAAACTCGCGCCGTAAACGCTGCTGAAAAGAAAGCCGGGATTGCATCTCCAGAGAACTAGTCGTTTCGGTAATCGAGGCTGGACTATATTTCCCGGCATCTGCCACATTTCTTCGAACCTACTGACACACATAGGAGCCTTGCGGTGTGACGCGATAGCATCGCGTTAATGCAATCAACGTCTGTCGCTTAAATCCGCGAGATCGCCCGGAGTAACCGGCTTTGAAGCGTCATCGAGCTTCCCGGTAAAATAAACATTTCGCCGGGGCAGGAAGCTACTTACTCACGGCCTTTTTCTCTCACACTCGCATCCTCGGCTGGCGGCCGGTGGAGCGAAAATCATCGCGCAATACACGGCGGCGTGAAGTGAAGTCGTTAGACGGGAGGACGATCGTGACAATGACCTACCGAGATAGTCCTCGACGGCCGCTGAGACGAGACGTGACGTAACGCGTACGTGCAGCGGCCTGGCATGCACGTGGAGAAGTACACCTGAAAAGTCCCGCCAATGGGAGAAGTCGCAGGCCCCTACCATGATCCTTGTCCGGCGCGATCACGATCGCGTTGTATTCCTGGCAACGCGGCCGCGGCTAACACTCGCGGACGACACGCGGACCCGCGGTAAACGCCAGCCTAGCGGCAAATTAGCCCTCTGTTCTTCTGCCGCTTCATTTGCTTGCGGGCTATCTGGCCGTCGGAGGCAACGCGTGCTGTGATCCCAACGAAACAGTGCAGTGCTCCCGCTGGGCGGTTCCACGGACAGACGGCAACTCCGCGACTGTCAGCGAAGCCGATCCACTATCGAAGATGTAAGACACCGTGTACGGCACGGCTGGACAATCCGTTAACCTCAGTTAATCAGACTTTACTCCTCATACTTCCCGCGCAGTGCCGTGGATAGAACATTGAACAGCAACCGCTGGGACACCATCTTGATCTCCGCTTGTCCCCAGCGTGACACTCTCAGGATAGTGCGTGCCCCCCTCGTTTGCGCGAAAGAATTCTCGCGCGCCTGTGACTCCGCTACCTGGGGATCTTGATGTTACGTGAACATTGATCCTGCGATGCCTAACGCGCTAACAGCGGTGGCTGCGTGAAACTAGCTGTTGCTCGCGATGCAAGAACTCTGGAGGCACGGATCCGCTTTTCACGATGGCTATCGTCCTGGTGGCATTTGCTCCCATTAGTCGCTCGCTGCTCTGAAAGAAGCCGAGGGACTGCGTTTATTAGGAAACACGTTAGCAGCCAGTGCACCGTGCTCGAGTACTTCGAGAGGGTTTAGGATTGTTCAGTGGCTCACGAGTCTTTCGTCAACGAAATACGAATGAACGTTTCTTCCTTCTCGACTGCAACCGACACACATGAATGACGGGCAGCAGTTTGTTCTTAAATGTCATACACAGAGCATCGAGCAGCCGTATCAAGCTAATTCAGAATGTTGGAATCTGTTCGTGGACGAAGGTCTCTTTCAGGTACATACACAGAACACGTTATCTTACTTCAAGGTAAATAATTACATAATGAAATAACAGACGCGGCAAGGAAATGTCACTTTATGGAGGATTAAACATTCAGAGGTTGATAAGTAGTCTAACGATCTTTGACGGCAAAATTATACCTGCTGCGAGCGTAACGAGCGTATTACTACTTTGACGTGCAACTAACTTCGGATATTCAATATTGCTCTTTAAATTCCTATACATATGTATACATAACTACGATAAGTCTAGGAAAGAAACAAGGGTCAAGTTGCAACTATTCATATATTTTCTGTCGGGGTCTGGAAGTCCCATAAATTATATGATTTTACGCGCCTGTTGACCGATTACAAATTTTCTGATAGAAGGGTGTTAGTTTAAAGATTCGTAGGAGCAGCCAGCTGAAATTCCCATTCGTATAGTCACACGGACACGACACACGATCTCGCGACCTTGTGTCCGGTGTGGAAGTGTTTAGAGCGGTGATTACGAAGTCTACCGGCATGTAATATCTAGTGCTGAGCGTCCGCAGGACTCTCAATACGTAATGAGCACGCTAAATTAATACATGTGTGCCCACTGTCGGGACCTTTGCTTAAGAGAAGGATGTGTCGTGCGTATTGTACGGAGGGATTACGCAAGAAAACACGGTGTCGCCGTTCGCGAACCATATCATTTTTGGAACTCTTCTCTCACGCGACTGCGGTATTAACACTGACCTCGGTCACCTGTAATTGCTACGTGTTACCATACCCCGAGATATAGACGACGCACGTAACGCGGCTTATTATACTCTCCTGCCACGTTAGATTCTTACGTATCGTCGGATTTTTCTTGCCCGCGATGCTTCAGCCAGAGCCTTGAACGAGTCACATCACCTTTGATATCTAAAGATACCGGCACGATCTCCCGATCGATCTGTCAGCCATTAAATCACACGTCGTTTTGGACGTTGGACAGCGCCTAAACGGAAGTTCTGTGACGAGTATACGTAGATGCCACCTCTTTCGTATGGTGTGGGATTGATTAAAAAAGGAACATTCAGAAACTACTTGCAATATAATTATTATCGGGTTAGGCCTGCTTACTATCGACAGCGAATATTGAAAATTAACACATTAGGTGGTTATAAAATTTTTTTTAAAGAATAAAATCGAGTCTTCTTTTCTTTTTACAAAATTCTTGAATTACTTCAGGCGTGGTTACATTAATCTCCTTCTTCCTTTTTCTTTGGGGAGGGGGAGGGGACCTGGGTCCCAATGCGAAGAAACGTGAGGAAAAAAAATATAATCCACCTCCTTTCCTCCTATAGGATTTGAATTATTAATAATAATTCGTCTTTATTACATCACAAGCTCCACATAGCATTGGTGATTGAAAACAGGGATGGCGCGAGGCGGGTTCAGCGCGTTCCACAGAACACGGCCCCGCGCTTTAAAAGGCCCCGCGGGCCACTAAAAGTACATTGTAAATTTGCGCAGGGCCCTATGGATAGATGTTTATAATTATAAAATTTAGAAATATCTATAAATGTGGTATTTTGGGGCCCTGTATAATTTTCGAACCCGGACCCGCAACAATTCACGCCGGCCTTGATTGAAAACCATCTTCGTACGGAAACTATATTTTGAGGTTAAATTATTTACCTCGGTGTAACACGGCATAAATTTACAAATTACCGCATAAATACACACACGCGTAAATTTATTTGTAATTCTCTTATGTATACATGGTGTCCCATAACGTTTGCCACTTGTGCCTTTTTCCTTTAATCCGCCAGTGTTCGAATATCTCATTTTTAAATGTTTTATAGACGTTGATAGCAAATATTGTAGGATTTATTTTTTGGTACTCGTTGTTCCTTAGATTTTGAGCCCAATTTCGTTCAACAGACGCTTGTAGCAAATCGTAGCTTGCCCATTTTAGCGGAGCAATTTAATTGTTACGCTGCGGAGAATACCTGAATACGCGTGCAGTTCATGGAAGATCGAATTCGCGAAAAGTTTATTAACGGGATCGAAATTCATTAGGCAAACTTTGTAGCCATCTCGGTAGTCATTTATCGAGTATGCATCTCACTAATTATACAAGTAATTCCATACTTGATTCTCAACTTCCAATTTTCTCATTTTACCAAAGAACTAGCTTATTCCGTATGGAAAAATCAAGCAGATACAAATCTGTTTGTGGTCTTGAAGAATTCTTTGAAACTGAAAGCCCGCTTTGCAATTCTTATTCTCCGTCAGCGGTAATATTCCTGTAAACACAAGATATGAAAAGGGATATTAAATAAAAGGGACGTATTTATTTAAACGCGGATATACGTGGGATTTGATGTCTGAAATTAAAAGCATAAGTATCGAATAATTAATTGAAACTAGTATTACTAATTTTCTCCGTGTGACTTTAAATTCCTCTGAAATATTTAACCCTTTGTCCTCTAACTTATTCCCTTGTTAGTCGACCAGTTGGCTCCTGTTGAATATTGCACTTAATAGAATAAATCTAGAATATTACAGTAGGAGGAAATATAGGTAGTTATATAGTTTTGACTGATACGGCATCGATACTTTGAGTAGTATCAAAAACGTGAGTATAAAATAAGTATCCATAGTCCTTCGATACTTATACCTATGCAGACACGGCTGGTTGCGTGTGCAAAGTGCGCGATGCACAGGGGCGCCGCAAGGGAAGCAGCGCCCAAAAGACCACAAAGAATATGAGATAAATTTTTAAGCAACTCAAATTTGTATAAGCAGGACTAAGGTATAATTAAGATCATATAGAGGTTCTCATTTGATTTTCATATCCTGTTCTTTGTATTCGAAAAATTGTTTTGGAAAGGCACCAAACATTTATACCACACGGCAAAAAATCACCACGCGCCGGACTTACTTACATGAAAATATGGATACCTGTTTGATACTTCTACGAAAATATCGATACCGATTCAAAGGTACAGAAATTGTAAAATTAAGGGGCCCGTTTTAAAGTTGAGCGCAGCGTGCGCATCTTTGAAACGAGCCTAAGATAAAATAAATTATAATAAATAAATTCTTTTTGAATATATCATTTAATTTGAAAATGCCAACAAGATCGTGGGTTTGGAACTACTATAAAGAGTTACTGAAGACGTGCGGAGTGTAATATTATGTGCAAAAAAAGTAGAGTCTCATAAGTGTACGACAAATGTTATAAAACATTTGAAACCCAAAACTTCGGTATAGACAAGGATAACATATCTCACCTTTAGCCATACGATTGAATATATGATTAATTTTAATTTTGTACGTGTTAATAATATAAATTCCAAACTTAAACTGAAACCATATATTATTATCGACACTTGTAAAATTAAATGACAGAGAATCGTACACCTGAACCAATCACTAATTATTATATACAAGTATTATTTGACCCACGTTTTTTTATTCGTCCTTCTTTGACTGATATAAACATCGCAGCAATGCGGGACAGCATACAATTAGTTACAACAGCAAATTATTTACATTCACGTTCGTGGTATGCCTCACCAGTGCCAATAGAATAAATTAATGAGCAAATGAGCAAAAAAGGGAATAGAGAAACAGACAATAATATGAATAAAGTATTATTCCTTAACAACACTTTGTAAAGTATACGTTATTATTGATTAATACTTAATGCAACATCATTAATGAATAAATAAGTTAAGATTCAAAAATTGATCTTGGATATTTATGAATTTCTAATTAGGTATATCAAGGTATTCCTATATTCATAAAGTACTTGAAAAATTCGATTCTGTTCATGGTATTGATAGTACCTGGTACTTGATGATTGGTGTAAATATAATATTGATCGGTATCGTTCAAAAAGTATTGGTTTTGAAAGTTGATACCGCGTATTTGAGATTTCCATGCCTCTCAATACTTCCGACTGAGTACTTAAGTATTGAATTGTTTCAGTGCCATCAATATCTATCGTATCAATAAATATATTCCAGTGATTCCAAAATCAATACCGACGTAACAATGTGCAACGGAAACTACACTGATATAGATTATAAAAAAAATTAAATTTGATGTCGGATCTGCTTTTTCATAGTTAGATATCTATACATATCACATATCGTGTCTAGAAGATTAATTAATATATTAAAATTTATGCATGTTTTTCTATTCATTTTTTTATATAGTCTCTTAAGATATTGCACTAAAGGTAGGTAATAACAATTTTATACGAAAACTGTAAGTTATTCGTTAAAATAGACTACATATTTAATCTTCTTTTTTCCTGCAATTCCCGAAGTTTCTCCGTATAGCAATAAAATCTACTATCATATTCTGGCCCCACTCTCTACGATCCCATTTTTTTTAAATTGAAAAATTGCTTCATTATTAATGTCTGTCTTATTATGCCCCGAGGTTAATAATTTTACTGCGTCGGAAAAATAAATATAGGTTACTTTTTGAAAGTCAACGATCTTTCGCAAAATGATGTTCACAACATCTAGCTTTTCACAAAAACTATATGTAATAGAAGAATTCTGACTTCAAAACTATACATATAGATTCAACATACCAAAATCTATCAAATGCACCCATCTTTTCGTCGAACGATTTTGATGCCAACCAGTGTCTCCATTTAATTCTAATAAGCACAAATTCTTCCAAGTTTGCAAAGTTGAAGGACGTCGATGATGATGATGAGTGTGATGAACTTTAGTTTCAACTTCGGCGTGCCGGAGAGGTATACTCGCAGTGCAAAGGGTTAAACGATATCTATATTATACTGCTGGCCACTATTTTTTACCGATCGGTCACGCGAAAAGTTAATTAAAATTCATATAAAGTAAATAGTGTATCATCTGATACATAGATAACCCTGTTTTAAATTATCAATTATTAGATAGAAGAAGATGGTATATTGATTGAAATTTAAGAATTAGTAAACAAGTGATTATTCAAAGCGACAAACTTTATCGTCAAAAGATGTGTCGAAATAAATTAGACCTCGTTATAAGTTTTCTAAAATTGTATGTAAACATGTATTTAAATTGTTTTCTCTGTCTTATTTATTTCTTATATGATTTTTAAAAAGATTGTACATACATTTATTTTTCAATTAATATATACATAATCATATATTCGGCAAAAAATAGGGACGAACAGTAGGTACATGTGTTTCTCTTTTTTACCTCTGTACTGTTCAGTACAGAAGCCATAAAATAGTACTGTATATTTAGCTTCCGTTTTCGGTGGCTCGTTTCGAGTCTTCGCAATTTCTTCTTTGTTCAATACCCTGGCCACAGAACGAACCTTTCCGCAAGGTGCAGGTATCGACCGTCGGGGATTCGACAGGTACTTCGTGGCTTTTCAGTCGAAACATTTCGACTTTAGATAGTAAAATCTTAAGAGCCTCAAGTGGCCGCAGTTTTGACAGGGAAAAGACCTCCTACCGATTTAAGTCGTAATTAAGTGACCAATTCTTACGACTCGTCACGGACTACCTTTTGTGGGCTACCAATGTCGCCTTTGTTCTGTAACAATACCATGGCCGTAAAATCGTTAATTTGTTATCTTCAATATTCGACGTTTCCTCGTGCATAATAGCGTGCACTTCGTGTCGTTCTTCAATGTAACAAGAAATAGAAGTTGTTATAATTGTGCACGTTACAACTTAAATAAAAATTAAATGCATTTATGGGAATGTCAATAGTAAGTACCTGTTTGAAAACTTATGAAGTAGTATATTACCTATATGGTACAGAAACGAAAGCAACGTAACGATCGTAAATTATCGCGTTTATTTTTTTCCACCAAATGTGTTTATAATTATATGTAACTTATTTGGTAGATTAAAAAAAAGTTAGGTACCTTGTGCCGTATTTGGTTAAGGGTTTCAATTTAATATGGAACGCGTTACATTGGAGATACATAAAAATTGTCTTGTTAACAAGATAGTATAAAGAATTTGTTAAAGAATTTCGCATAAATAAACAAGAATGTTTTTATAAATCTATAACACTATATGTATAATAACTTTGTGAACTCCACTGAGCTTCTTTTGAATGCCATATTTAGATCATTTATGTGTTATGAATTTTTTAAAAAAATATCAGCGAATTTTATTACTTTGTACTTGTAATATTCAACTACAATTGTAGCACCTGTGCAGTGTGTGCACTGTATGCAGATACATAATTATGAGTAAATCGATTCTTGCGCTTTTTCAACTATTTCTTTTATAATTAACGCATTTAAAAAGTTGAGGGACGCTATGGCAAATAAACAAATTGTTTTATAAGATACAAATATTAATAATTTTATGTTTTTTGATAAGTCCAATCTTTTACACGTGTGACACATTTATTTAATTAGAATTTTTTAACGTGTGGGAAATCTTCAAAAGGCACCCGGACGCCTCCAGAGGAGAATCCCCCAGAGACACTAAGGTAGTGTGGGATTTTTACCCACTAAAACCCCACGGCCACTATGAAATGTTTAATAATTTACATGTAAATATCTCTGTAATGAAGGCCTATTGACTTAAACGCTCGAACACCTATTTACTTATTTTCGACATAGATCCATCGTGCCAAGGTTCATCAAAATCGACGTCTACCACACCCTGACCTCCCCTTGTAAATGCAATAAGTTTCGCGAAAAGCGGTTCAGTAATTATGAAGAAATTCGCGGTCAAACATACATACATGGTTTAAATTTGGCCAGTAGGTTCAGATAAGTAAATAAAGATTAACTAACAAAATGCCAACCGATTTGAAGAATGTTACATACACATCGAAAGTAGAATCTCTTTCTTCTCGTGGTCGCTTAAAAATATGCGAAAACATTACTTACAAAAGTTGTGTGGTTGCAAAAAAAACATAAGATGGTGGCGATAGTTTATTTACAGGTGGAGGCGTAGATGCGATTTACAGGTCAATTTTGTTTTTTTTTTTAAATGGAATGTAACTTTCTATGGTCAAATTCGTTAAAATAGCGAATCCAAAAGTACATTTTTTCCCTTAAGCTCGTTGTTCCTAAGATAGGTACCTACATATTCCACTTTGTACGATGGTGAATCATGACCGTCAGATTACCTTCAAATAGAAAATTCTTTTGTTCGAGATCACACCATGCTCCGATAATCTGAAATCTGAAAGACACAGGTGCTACGAGATAAGGGTTAACTCATCGAAATATACATTTCACTCGATATCTACACGTTCCCCGATCATAAGACTGTAACACAATAACGCGACCTTTGGCCGTGATTGACGGACTTGCGTCTCTTTGTACAAGGATTTGCTAGGCCGCGAGCGGTGGCGCGTTATTTGCTATGCCACTTGGTGGATATTTGCTTAGAACCTTGAGCAGCAAAGAAGAACCCTCCAAGTATCCTTGGACTTTCCATAATATTTACACGCAACATCGAGTTACGAATCAAGGAAAAGAGAGAAAGACGGAGACGAAGAGAAGAGGGAAGCGTCGTTGAGATAGAGACGGAGTGAGATAAAGAAGCAGAAAGACACCGAGATCGTGAGAGAGGGCGATCCCCGAGGCACCGCCGAGTGTGTTGGATCGCGATCGCGAGCGGTGAGCCGTAAGGCGAAATTAATAAGAGAAACGGGGTATGTAATATGGAAATGAGAGACCAAAGTGAGACGGAGACCAACCGAAGCACTAGGATGCACTTGTAGTGATACTTGAAAAACTTGGCATGAGCCCGTCGCGGTAACCCGTGCCAGCGTGCATTAATCTGATGACTATCTGAATGAATCATAATTAATATCTTGGCCCATTAGCCATGAGAGTGCACCGCCGACCATAGATAATGCCCACGGTTTCTCCGCGTATCTTTGATTACTCGTGCTCTTTTTGATAGTGTATCCCGCGCACAGATTATTGTATTCAATAAACCATACCTCTATTACACAAAAACTCCCGCTTCGCGCTAAATATGTTTTGGCAGTCGTGTCAAGATAAGCTGCACTTCGATCTGTTTGTCGCAAGTGCGCACCATTTAACAGAATCATCGGCGCTAATGGCTCGTTGGCTTTTGAACCGTCGTTTTCTGGATTTTAATTACGTTTATATTTAGTGCAGTTTGGAAAAAAAAGATGATCCCGGGGAAAAATGCCTTGAAGGTTTTTTTACATCGCGCGATGTCCTTGCAAGAAAAGTTCTTAGCGTATCTTCTACGCACATTTATGTCTATACGCGATCGAGCAATTTTCACCAAGAACCAAGAAACGCGACGGGACGTTACAGTCCGTTCCGTTTGTCAGAGATTCCAAGCAGCTGCTGGACTTATGCGCTGTGAAATGCATAATGCGCGATGGTATGAACTGTCTAAGTTGCCCGAAACGAATTTGCCTCTTTTTGCAATCAGCGAACTTTTTTTTGTAAGCGCAAGCACCTAAAGATAATTTCAGACAGCACAGTGCCAGAAATTAGAATGTAATTAACATGATTTTATTGATCATCGAAGGTGTTACTTTTATGCATAAGTAATGCAAGTTTGTATGAACATTTTTTGACATTTATGAAGCTTTTTTTGCTTGCAGACTAGCTGAGTAATCATAAGTAAATAATCCTTATAAAAATCTTTTACCATTGCTACATAGAACATTTTTACACAAATTTTTTTTCATTTTGACACTTACACCGTTTTCTACAAGAACTCTTAAAATATCCAAAAGTTAGGAGCTGTGCGTAGTAGAAGCTTAATCAGCCAATCATATAAGTCTCTTATAAACCGATAACGGAGCTTAATGCGAAGGTGTGTAGCGAGTGTAAACAATTTCGGTTGCGAAAGGAAGCGACGAGCGTGGGAGACAAAATATTTTTTTTATAATCACTAACAGGCGTGGCGTTGAATCAGTATCCTTCAATATTTTGATTCACAACTTTCGTGACAGAAACGAGCTTTGCCAGCAGTCACGTACGAAAACATGTACGATACGGCGAGGTGGAAAGTAGGTAAGCGAGCGAGGATCGAAGGGACGTTAGATTAAACGAGGCTGGCAGGTGTCAGACGACCATCGCAGGTTTCGATCCGACTCATATTAGCAGGGGTACAAAAAAAATAACACCGAGCGACAAAGAAAAATGAGAGACAGAGAAAACAGATTTCCCACGATCTGAATGGAAATTGTTAAGCGACGGAGAGGTCCGCTTGTGAAAATATCAGGCGGGATTATGAAAAGAATTCATCGAGTTACTGTAACTGCCCAGTGGAAGTAGCTTATCAGAAATATCTCATAAATAATATGCATGGGGATATGCGGAATGAGAAATTAGATGAGTAATAATGATCCTCCGATTGTCCCGCTAATTCGCTGAAAGATTGGTGGCATTAAGCTGCGGATTTATAAGAAGGGAAAAGGAGCAGGAGAGATGGGAGGAAGCGTAATGAAGACGAAGAGAGAACTCGGAAGAAACTACTAAGTCCTCGACAGCTCGTTTCAAACATCTGCTCGCTCGCAGCCTATCGTTGCTCGCAGCCTCTCGCAGATTCATGCGACTTGTGACGGAATCTCCCGTGCGCGAGGTAAGATCGTGCGCGGCGTTACGGGATCTACCGGAAGGTTCATGTGTGGCGTCGCAGCAACTGCCTGCGCATCCCGCACTTCGGAACTGAAAAGGGGACGAAGTTGGGGTCGCCGATTTCGTTCACATTTTGTACACAGTTCGGGAATAACATGTATAATAATTTATCTGGAGCGCGCTAATAAAGAAATTTGGAAGAAGATCGAATCCAATATTTTGCCTCTTCGTAATTAATTGAGTTACAGTAGCAAGTCAACTGTGATCTGTAAAACAGAGTTGGGAATTAATTGAATAAATAATTATTTAAATAAAAGCTACTTTAACTTTATTTGTTTTTCCAGGTTCCAAAATCCGGATTATCTTTAGTCGATACATAACGAATAATTTTTTTAACTTTCACTCGTTATTCGATATTTTTATTTAAATAAAAATTTTGATCGAAATGATCACATTTTTACTAATTTTTTAATAGGTATTCTTACAGATAGATATTTACATTAATCGCGTTTTTACATATCTATAGATTTCTACGCAGATTTGGAAAAGACAGAACTTTGAAGTTCATTTCAGCATGAAATTCTAAATAGTGCACGCTATTCACCGCATTAATATACAATGCAGTATTGTAGGCTTAGGGTAATTCCGGGAGACGCGGCCGGGCTGGAGAGTTGGTCGAAACAGTTGATTTCTAGAGAATTAATTGTTCTGAACCTTAACACATTTTTACATATACAAAGATGGAGAGTCTGAATATAGCAACTCGACCAACTCTCCAGCCCGGCCGCGTCTCCCGGAATTACCCTATCGGTCAGCCAGATCTGATGCACTCGCCTTAAGAGAGGAAAACAGTACATATGGGCATGCGGAGCTTTTGTTAATGACAAGAATAGCACCGAATGCAAAGTGCCGATATTAGATGATAAAATCTAAAGTATCATTTTCAAGAGGAATAACCAATGTTCGTTATCCGGTGAGTAACTAGTGTGTGGATCTAGCGGTGTAGGCAAATGTTCGCTATTCGCCGATTATCAAATATTTGCGCGAGCTGCTGTATGTACATACAACTGTCGCAGTTCCCGATCACGAGTGGAAACGCTCGTCATTTACAGAATAAGCGCATAGTGTGAAGGCGGAAGCACACATTCGGCATCCGGCGAATGCCGAATATTCGGTACTAGCCTAGCCCGTTACCCGGTTTCACCCGGGAATTATTTGTGATATTTCCAAAATTAAAAGCGTAAAAAATAAAATGTGTAGCCTATAATGTAATCTAGGACGTATGTAATGTATATTAAAAATTTCATTGAAATCCGTTCAGCCGTTTATGTGTGAAAGAAGGACAAACAAACAGACAACGTTTCACTTTTATATATTAGTAAGGATTTGTAACATTTTGTTATCCTTACTTCCTTCCTAATGTATAAAAGTGAAACGTTGTCTGTTTCTTTATCCTTCATTCACTCTTAAACGGCTGAACGGATTTCGATGAAATTTTAACACATGTTTATTGACTACCAACGTTCCCCCAGTTTACAATACATTTCCGTACAGAAGCTCGCGCAAACATTTGATAATGAATCGGCGAATAGCGAACATTTGTCCACGTCGCTAGATCCACACATGTAGTTTCTTGCCGAATGCCGAATGTGTGGTTCCGCTTTAAAGATATGGTAAGCGAATACTTTGCGAAAAAGTTTGTCGAATGCCGAGTGTATGGTTCCGCCTTTACATAAAACCCAGTCAAATATGTCAATATCGAACAAAATTAATACCTACTTGATGTTTAACTAAAATTATCAATTAATTTCGGGTACAAAACAACTTTTGTCCAACATTGATACTATATAATTATTATTCATGATATTGTTATTTGTAATGCACTTACAATATGTGCGTATTTAGAGTGGAAAATAGATTTTTATAGATATATATTTAGTCAGGAAAAACACATAAGTTAAAAAATGCTTTAAAAATAATTTTTTTTTTCAAAGTGTAGGTGTACTACAGCAATTCAATGTTTGCAATAATTATACATGTTTCTGTTTACATACATATGTTTATCTAAAAGCAGATATTCTACTTAATGTAGTTTTGCATACATATTATAAGACTGTATTGTTGGTAACGTTATGAACATTAATAGATCAATAACATGCTTTATTAATTGTTTAAAATACGTGATACAACTTAGGTGGATATGTTACCACTGGAAAAAGATAATGGAAAATGTAGATTAATACTTGTTTCATACAAGCTTTTGTTAACAAGAAAATTGATTTTTAAGGGCAATGAAAAATACTATTATAGCAATACGCTTTTGGAGTCAATTTGGTTAAAAAAGAAAGTCATTTTACATACTCGATTTGTTCTTTCAAAATAAATATTGCGGTTTTATATGTTACCATGTGTTTTAGGATACCATTTATCCACATGGTACTTGCACAAACACTTACATATGGAGGGCCGAGATTCGTAGTGGTGTATGTCACTCGCATGGTGTTTCTTCTAAAATAATGGTTTGCGTTTACTGTGATAAAAAATTCTACATATACATTGCAGTTGTGGAACACATCTAAAAACTCAAAAGACTACTTACCTACCATAATAACCATGTTTAAAGAGAATTTTTGTTTTTATTTCTCAGTCAACAAAGAACTTATAATTTAATTCACTATGAAAGTAAACAGATGGAGCCTTTAAGACTGAAAAATTGTAATTAACTCAAATTATCAGAATTTGAACTTGGGTACTACCCCACTATGATTCTCCGCCATTCATATATGTATATATAAAATCAAAGTTCAGAAATCTAATGACATCAAATGCTAAAACCACTTGAGACGATTGATTAAAAATGAACCAAAACTGTTGTGTTCTATTTCATTACAAGCATCATCAATTTGAGCTGTGGCGATTCTTTGTTCAGAAAAACAGAAAAGGATTACTTATTGCATGACAAAACAAGTAATCCATATTATTATTGTGTCCTTACTTGCCTTTAATAACTGAAGGAGAAAAGTGACAATTATTTTTAAAAAATAAAGCATCATAAACCAAAGAAGTAAAATTGTATAGTTGATAGGAAACGAAATTACTAGCGAAACGAAATAATGTCACATCGATCGGTGTAGTAGTGATTTGCAACCAAAGATGGGCAAACATTTTATTTAAATAGAATTTCGAATAACGAATAAAAGTTAAAAGAATTACTCGCCATTCGTTCTTTAACCCGAGTTAGTTTTATTCGACACGTGACGAATAACTTTTTAACTTTTATTCGTTATTCGAAATTTTATTTAAATAAAAAGTTTGCCCATCTCTGTCTGCAACGTCCCTAAAGATTTACAATTTTCACACCAACGTTTCACAATGATTAGCGAAAGCGGTCGTTCGAAGAGCTGAAGCATGATTTAATGGCTCAGTAAATGTACGAATAAAGGGAACGGTATTCTCCACCGAGTGCAACGACAGCCCCGTAGAAATTCCAGCAGCGATCTCCAAAACTGAGTAAAGCGGAGACCATGAGAAATTCTTTTGGCACGGTAAACTCGTCGCTGTAGTGCGCGTCGAATGTTCCGCGACGTTCGTGGAAACGATATAAATGCGGTGACTTTTTTTCACCGTAGCCAAATCACGAGCGCTGCATTGAAACAGGATGAGCGTAAAGCCGCGCCATTAGAAACGCGCGCTCTGTACAGGACAAATCGCCGCGGAACAAACGTCTCGTCCTACATTTCGCGGCCTACAGCCGACAGATGCGCTGACAAGCGAGAATCACCTTAAAGGTTCGTGCTCGACAGATTGCACCGGCGACTGATTGATGCACTCGAGCAACAATCGTGGCGGATCCGCGCTACGCGCCAGGTTTCCTATTCATCTTCTTCTTGCGACCAACGCATTAGCGAGAATACCAACGGGCATTAAGCGCCACTGGCCACTACCACGTTTATACATTCGCCACTCGGCTGGTCTCTCCTACCTACGAACCTCCCACAACCATTTCCAGTCGCATACCTTTATTATTTTATAAGCTGTACAAGATTTACGCGTCTCAATATTAGGACAAGCATCAGCAAGAGATGCTGGCTGTTTAGAGACTCTACCATCGCAAAGCAACGACTATAGGGTAAAGGACCCAATTACTGACACCTAACCAATTACTGGCACCTTAAACTATTTTAGTTAAAATAACGAATAAACAAACTATAGAATATAATCTATAGTATATATTATAGATTGAAATTCTTTTTCTGTATCACTTTACAACGTTTATTTATTCCTTATTTTAAGTAAAATAGCTTAAGGTGACAGTAATTGGTATCGTGACTTTTTAAAAACAGCAGGGGCTCAGATTCTTAACACTAGAACAATGCAGAATTAATGTATACCGTTTTACAAGGAAATTAGTGTTTGTGCATATTTTTTTATTTTTGTTTTCTTATAAAATGTAGAAATATTATACATATTTATAGTACTTTGAAATACAATTTATCATACTTGAAAATGGTGAATTTCAAACCCAGTCGTTTTGAATGGTTTGATAGTTTTAGTGTTAATACCTCCAAGAGCAGTTCCGCAACTCGAAAATTCAAAAAAATCTGAAGCTTTGGGGAAATGTAGCTCAAGTGCTAGTAACATAACTATATTTTGATTCGGCGATAAATGAAAACACCCCTTCGAAATAATGGGGGTTTTCAGATGATCGTGAATATCTACGAAACTATAAAAGAGATCAAATAGAAGTTAAATTCAAAGTACTGTGATTTTTTATAATTTCTTTACGGCAATAAAGAATTTCCAAAAAGCGATATTTTTTCAATATTTGTCCCCGCTACTGTATTTTTTTGACAATTCTTTGTCACCATATTTGGGAATATCGGGAACGTGAATTTAAGTTTTTTCGATATCTTTACGGGTTTGTAGATATTCCCGATAATCTGAAAACCCTCCATTTTTTCGAAGGGGTGTTTTCACCCTTAAAACTGTTTTATTACCGAATAAAAATATACTTACGTTATTAGCATCACTTGAGCTACATTTCTGCAAAGTTTCAGATGTTGTTTAATTTTCTAGTTGCCAAACTTTCCTTGTCAGTTGTAAAAACATTTTACTTCAATTTATTATAAAAACGTGAATGAATTACGGACACCTATCTCTAAATATGTACAAAAACGACATATTTCCACAAATTTCTTATTAGTCAGATAAATATGATTTTGTATATTTAATAGCTTGGTCATCGAATAGCTCTAAAAAATTATACCACTATGATTAAAATTGTGCCTAGCGACCAGGGCCGGCGTGAGCTGTGTGGAATTCCACGTACAGGAATTTGGAAGGCACTTCTACCATTTTTTATTTTTTGATTTTTTATTTTTTGAAAAATTTGATATCAAAATGATATCAAAACTACACCAAATAAAAAATCGAATACAATGTATTATTATAATGTTGCATCATTGTCATAATTTTATTATAATTTGACATTTCTCTTCATCCTAATTTCCATAGTATCAGTTGCAACGTGACGTTTGATCACGATCGGCATATCTTCTTGCTCATAGTCAGGCCCAGAGATACTTTTGACGCGCTGTACCAAAAAGTCATTAATATTATATCGTGACGGTCCTTACGTGGCCAACACCTACACAATCCGCGGGGTTCCTCCCCCGCTAGGATTTAAACATCCACCAAATCGACATTTGACAGCTTTGATAGCTACGGCATTCCTCGAGCGTGACATTCGGTAGATAGATAATGGATCTATGATAATATGATGTAAAGGTTAAAGGTTGGCATAATTGCCAAGATGCGGATGATTTATTTTACGTCGAAATAAACAGAATACTTGAACACATTTTGAATATAATGGTTATCGAAAATGTTCTTATTTTAAGTATACAGGGTGTTCAGCAACGTAGAGTAGAAAATCAAGTAAGTGATTTTAGACGAAAATCAGGAGCAACGAAATTCCGGTGGAAGCTTCGTTTCTTAGTTAATAATGTTTAAAAATTCGGGTCAGGAACGTCTGAAGCTCGACAATTCGTCGAATGATGCAGTGAATATTTAGTATATGTAGAAACTTCTTCCAGTTTTTGACACGTAGCATCGATCCCAGGGGCGAATTTGTATATGGATTAAAAGGGGCGAAAAAAATTGAAAAAGGTAGCAATATGGTTTTGCCTGTAACTTTTTATTTTTTTATCGACAACAATAGCATAGATTTCCGTTCTAAAATAACATGTCTATCTATTTTTCCTAACACCGAAAGTGAACCTCGATCTTTAAACAGTTTAAACACAGAGACCTGAGACAATTTTAAAAGCAATTCACTTTTTTGATATAGCAAATTAGTGATAACCCATATGTGACTTTCTATATTGAATTCATTTTAAAATTGCCTCAACTCTTCTAAATTAAAATATTTGATGATATCTCACGGCAAGGGCGGCACGCGCTTTTCAACCTTGGGGCGCCAATCTCCAAATCTACCCCTGATCGATCTTGAAGAAATTCCCATACTTTTTTAATACTCTGTATACAAATCTACCACTTACAAACTCGCTCCAAAGAAATATTTATTCTTCGTTTAAAAATCGGAATGCTTTTGTATTAATTTATTGTAAAACAGAGTCATCATTCAGGGTGCCTTTTGCAATGTTTTGTATAGAGTAGGAAGGGAAGATTTTGTCGCGAATAAAATTCTGTGTGTTCTAGGGTCGCATGCCATTCATGCGTGCAGTGAGCATGGAACAACGGTGGCAAGATTTGGCATCCCTTTTGTCGCTACCTGGTGCACCGGACCACTTTGCGCATCCAGCACACCCTGGATACCCAGGGCACGGTATAAGCCACAGTCATTACGAAGCACAACGTAATGTGTTGCTTCATAATGCCACGCTGGCCCCACCTGTGGGTGATCTCAATTCTACGAGCCCCTATCACAATGTGGGTGAGTACACGAACATGTTCTTTGTATATTAAAAATTTAAACACAAACGAAACTAAGAACACTGTAACAAGAAGACAGCATTTTATACATTTATTAAAAAGATTAGAGTGTTTCAAGTAAGTGGCACAGATTTGCGTAATTAATAATAAAGACCAATCGCAGGCCAATACAATTTCTGCACTCAAATTTGTGATATACGGATAGAAATTTGATTACATACATCTTTTTACGTTCTATAATTTGGAGGCGACAATTCTTTTTACGTTATAGATATGTACATACTATACATATATTCAAAGACTTCCATCCTACTTGGCTCTTAAATAAACAACGGTAGTTTATGTAAGGTGTTTAAACGTTATTATTGATTAATTAATTACACAAGTGCTTAAATAGTAAATTATTTCAGACAAAAGGGAAAACATGAATTTCGCAGTTGGAAGTCCATCTATATTTTTTTAATGGAAGTATACTTTTACATTGTAAAAATTACTTTAGTAAAAATTAATATTCGCGAAGATTATGGCTGACTTGCTGAATTCAGCAGTTGATTAGTGAATTGACTAAAGGATATTTATGAACGTACGTTAATACATACTTATTACGAAAATATAAAAGTATTATTATAGATAATATCAATCTACTTCAAAAGTTCAGAATTACATGACGTTGAGAAAGCTTGTCCACAAATTTCACTTATAGAAATTCAAACATACTTCAGGGTATCATGTTTAAGCTGTAAACACTAAAAACGTTTTGACTTACTGTGTAAAGATGCTTAATTGCAAACATTAAAATTAATCTTACAAGAAGTTACCACCTAAACAATCTTTTTTTTTACATGTAATTATACACGTTTTTTTCTTTTGTACATTTTACTTAATTTTATAACGCATTTTAAATGCACCGATGGTTCAGAATAAAACTTTAAATGAATGTCCCTCATCGGCGAAGTAGCATCTAAAACCGCCAATAATAAATTATGGCGTTCTTTCAATGTTTCAGTTTCTGGAGTAAAAAGTGCATATGCTCTACTTATTCGTCTATCCATGTTTTCTTGTTATATTGTATGCCTGTCGCATTTAATTAGTTGTCACTGAACTTTGGAGCCTCCAAGAGAATATTAAATATTTTGTGTTTAATTATTGAATTTGAGATTCTATATCATTTTAGAGTCAAACTATTTTAGTGGCATAATACATACTACTGTCAAGTACAACATATGAGGCAGTCAGAGCAACAATGGACTAACCCACATTTTTTTTCGAAATCGAATTAGTAGCAATAACGTATTCCAATAGGCTCCACTAATCATATAAAATAGGAAAAAAAAATTTTTTAATGTGGATTGGTCCATTGTTGCTCTGACTGCCTCATATAAGGAAAAAAGCATGTACAGTGTATAGGTTGTTAAAAAAGTGGTCACTGCTTTCAGGGGTGAATCTACACCCTTAGATCGGTGGAGGTTTGTAAAAAAAACAAACATTGAAGATTAATATTAATTTTTTTACATCGACCTATTTTGCTCGCTGAAAGAAGACAAGGTCTAAAGAGAAGCATATGTCGTAAATGCACCGTTCCCTAAAAAAATTGATAAAGTTATGGCATGGATAAAGTGATCCATGTATTTTTCACGTTTTTGAGAAAACGGTGCGTTTGCGACATATGGAGCCTTCTAAACTTTTTCTCCTTTTAGCGAGCAAAACAAATTGACATTAATTTTTAATGTTATTTGTTACAAATCTGCATCGACCCGGAGATGTAGGTTCAACCCTGAAAGCATTGACCATTTCTTTTTTAACAGGCTGTACAATTGTACCCCATACTTTCGTTACTATACAGGGTTATCCATTTAAGACTGGCGGCGATCGCGCGAGTAGAAATGGGAACGGCAACAGCGTCACACGCATATTTACTACAGGACCTATACTTTTAGCAATAGCCCATTGATGGCGGATGTATCGACATATGATTGTAGTAGTAAATATGTGTGTGACGCTGTTGCCGTTCTCATTTGTACTCACACAAGCGCCGCCAGTCATAAATGGATAATCCTGTATAATTGGTTATTGAATAGCTGACGTAAGTTGAGATAAACGTGAATTACACACAACAGGTACTTATAAATATATGATAGCGGTAGGTTTTAATTAATTAATAAAAATGGCTTTATAAATCAAATTTACCATATATACACAAGTAAAATATATAGTTAAATATAAAAATATGTAACTATTGCACATGGATGGCTTTATATAGTGGGATTTTAATTATCGATTTGCCAAGAGACGCGACCTAAATGCGAAAGGACGCAAGTCGGGATATGAACTTACATTTAAAAAAATGTCAAACGCACTATCATTCAAATCCCTCATTACGTTTTAAAACTCATAAGTGTCCAAGTAGTAGCATTAAACTGGCCATCCATGCAGGGATTTTCTCAGATGTTACCTAAAATAATACAAACACACAAGAAATTAAAAAAATAACTCCTCTTGTGCACTACATATTATTAAATAGAAACGTCTATACACGCGTAGGTTTACAATAGATCTGGCAACGAATTTGGTAGACTGTCAATAGGTTCCTAGAGGTAATTCGTGCATTGCAGTTGTGGTGGGTGCTAGTAATAAAAAATGTCAAACGAAAGAGACGTAATTCTTATTGGGTTAGGAAGTGGTTATATTGGCCGGCAAGGAAGAAATAACACGAAAAAGGTACAAATGGATTAAGGGTTAGCTAGACAGGCTAAATTATTCACATACTGACTCATTGACTGCATCAAGATGTATGGATTTCTCAAGAGGGGAATCTGATGTAATCAGCAGAAATCGTGGTTCATTTTGGGAATTTTTTGTAAGGAAACTATACATGCAACTTTTTTAAAACTTCCACGCTATATTATTGTGTATTTCAAGAAGTGAACAAACACTTTTTGACACAAAAATAACGCGGTAATTCCAAATAGCGCAAGTGTTTCGGAGCGGCCAATTTTTTTAGCTGCGTGCAGTAGGGTCTGTTGTAGTGGCCTGAAATAAATAGTTTTTTGTTTCTAATAAAATTACGCTATGGATGACCCTCAATCCGGATTAATATTATTAAATTTAATAAGCACAATTTTTATTAAGTGGGACAACAGGGTAATGGCCCGAAAAGGAAAGGTATCTTTGGGAATTCATAAAAGCAAACTACTTCACGAATCTTTTTGAAACGTTCAGTAATTTTTATTTGGTATTTCAGTTACATGAATATCTTTTTTGAAATATATACTAAAAAGATTTATAAGCTGACAATTTTCTGGCGAAACAGTTCTTCTGAAATTAAAAAACCAAAATGTTTTAGAAACTATATGCGAATGGCTATGGCACGACGGGTTCGATTTTGAAAATTTGGAAAAATGACAAAATGGCAATCCTCGGAAAATGTTGTGAAATCTGGTTCTAGTAAATTAACCTCTTTCGTTGAAAAAGAAATAGAAGAAAACGGCCAATCTAAAACATGTAGGGTTTTTTTTATTTTAAAAGCACCGTTTCGCCAGAAAACTGTCAACCACATTTTTTGCAGCCCAAAGTTACTGGTCTTTTACAGCTTGTAAATCTGTTTTAAATAAATTTCAAAAAAGCAATATGGGTAACTTAAATATCCAATAAAACGTCTTGAAAGTTTCGAAAAGATTCATTAAGTAGTTTGGTTTTAATAAATTTCCAAAGATGTCTTTAATTTTCGAGCATTTACATTGTTGTCCCCCCTTAAAACAGTTTTATTGCACAATTAACGTGAAAACTTTTAGTAAGAGACATAACTATTTTTTCAAACACTCACCATTATCTTCATTTTTCATTTTTAAATGAGGATTGAGAACCGTCCATAGTGTAATTTTATTAAAAACACAAAACTATTTAGGTTTTTGGTTTCAGGCCATTATATAGTCTGAAAGTTTTAAAAACATTGCATGTATAGTTTCCATACAAAAAAAATCCCAAAAAGAACGTTGATTTCTGCCGATTACACCAGGTTCCCTCTTAAATTTGTTATCACCTGTAACGAAAAAAGAAAATGCAGTTATGACGCAGACAAAAAGTTCCCAATAAAGTTTCCACTGCGTTCTTCTCTCGCAGGACAGCCAGGAAAGCTTCCAACAATCGTGAAAGGCTCGCGAGCTAAAAATTAAGACGAGTTTTACAGTCGACATTATATATACACAGATGCTTTTATTACAACCATCTACGGAGAAACCAAATCCGCGGCCACATCTGCTGTAAACCGCCGTGCGTATGGACACACTTAGGTCTCATTGCCCCAAATCCAACAGTGTATACGCAAAAACAAAGAAAATGTAGTTCGTATCCATCATTGACACAGATTTCACACTGATTACCCACCACTGCGCCAGGAATTTTGTGATATATATTCTGCAACACGTGCAACCGTATCCCGAACCTACTTTCCCTTCCATCAAGCACAAATAATTGTCAACTATTATAACTATCAATAAAGAAACTTCGAAATTTGTTTTCCATTAAAATTTATAAAAACCTGAGTTTTTGTATATGAATGTCATCAAAACCAAGACGATATTTCTAAATATCCAGACTCACGTTTACTATCTCATAGTACTCTATTTGCGTTAACATACGCTTATAAAAAAAATAGACAATAAAAAATTGATAGCAAAGCTTGTATTCAATCCCTAATTTTGGGGGAACTAAAAATCTCTCTGCTGCAGGTGGAGCGTCGAATTTGGGCTCAGCCGTGGCGACATCGATGAATTTAACGAACAGTAGTGAACCGATTGGTGCTGAAAGTGGAGCTGCTTATAAATCTGAACCAGCCGACATGATGTATTATCATACCCCAACATCCGACTCGATCAATCAAACTACCGATGGTTTCCTATCATCCCTTTTGAACGACGAAGATTTGCACCTGATGGATATGGCCATGAACGACGGTATGTACAAATTATCATTATAATAATATTCTGTGGCAAATTATTATATTACGAGGCGGTTTCTCTAACAGACAGTTCTCCCGGTAAAGAATATGTAACCTTGAAAAAAAGATTAAAAAATAAACAACTCTTCATTTCAACTTTTTTATTACAAAAAGAAACGTATAAAACACTTAACATAATAGAGTATCATTTTATAAAATAAAATATTGTCTTCACGATTTTATCTCGTAATAATGTACTCTTAGAAACTAACATTTGTACGATCAGTGGAGAAGTACGATTAATTGTATCGAGAGATATATATATATGAAACGATTCTTATAATTTATCATTTCTTAAAGTTCGGCTCTTTGCATCAAGGTAACATTAAATTGTTTCGTATTTATCCTATTTCTAAAGATGAACGCGAGATGGTCTACATTTCATTACAAATGCGTTTTCCATGATTATCCAATCAAGTACAAACAAAAAGAAAATTAACTGAAAAACAATACTACTACCGTTATGTATCGATGTTCTTTTATATCGTCGTAAACAGATATATGCGGGTACAGCGAATTGTCCGTAGTAACTTCGACTCGATGAAATCAATAAAAACTAATGAACTTGAATAATGATTCAATCTTATCTAATGAAATAATACAAAGAATGTATAGGCCAAGGAACAAAGTTTCTACCATGCTTCTTCTGCCTCTTGTGGTACCGATGGTGTGTAAGCTTCTTCACTGTATGGTTCTCCGCCCGTTTCAAACTGCACACAGAAAGGACACGATAAAAGTTACAATTCGTTTTAACTGCGATATTTAGAATATCGATCGAAATATGATTATCGAATTTTACTTACATCTCGAACGTCTTCTCCTCCGAATCTGTTTCCTCTGCCAGGCATGAAGTTTCGACTCGCATTTCCACCCATTAGCCAATCCGGAACGGGTTGGCTCGCCTGTTTCAATATTCTGATCAGATCACTTCTTAGCGGTGCGTCGTCATCAGGATCAAAGAAAGAAGTCGCTCTCCCTCGATTGCCCACACGGCCAGTTCTTCCAATTCGATGAACGTACTCGTCAATCGTCTTCGGCATATCGTAGTTTATAACGTGGGCCACATTTTTTATATCCAAACCTCTAGCAGCCACAGCTGTAGCCACTAAAATAGCCATTTTCCCACTTTTGAAGTCGGCCAACGCTTCTTCTCTTTGCCTTTGCAATCTATCACCGTGAATGCTAGTAGTCGGGTAATTATTTTCGGAAAGGAAGGCTGCGATAAAATCCGCTTTTCTCTTCATCTCGACGAATACCAAGGTGCCTTTTAATACCCCAGCGTCGTTTTCTCTCTCTAAAACTTCTTTAAGCATATCTTTCTTCTTATTTCTGGCAACTTCGTAAAAATTCTGTTCGACATCTGCGCAGGCTCCGCCTACAATGCCAACTGCTAAGAATAAATAATTGTTTAAAAATCTCTTCGCTAAGTGTTGCACTTCATCTGGGAAAGTAGCCGAAAACATTAGCGTTTGCCTTTCGCCCAAAGGAACCATGGAGTCGTGATCTACCATTCGTTCGATATTGGGCAGGAATCCCATGTCCAACATGCGGTCCGCTTCGTCCAAAACCAGAAATCGTACAGAACCGAATGCAATTCTTCCTCTATCCAAAAAGTCCAGTAATCTTCCAGGCGTTGCTACAAGTATGTGACAGCCCGAAGTAAGTTTCCCTCCTTGATGAATGACAGATGTTCCGCCATAAGCAACTACTGTCTTTAAAATAGAGTTGTGTGCAAATTTAACAATCTGTTGCCATATTTGAATAGTAAGCTCGCGGGTAGGTGATACAATAATAACTTGTGGCTCGCAAGTTGATCCAATCACTAAGTCAACAGGCTTCTCCAACAATGTGTTTATAATCGGAACTGCGAACGCAGCAGTTTTCCCTGAACCTGTTTGTGCACAAGCCATTAAATCGCGACCGTCCATTATAATCGGTAGAGCATGTTTTTGTACGGGCGTCGGTTTTGTGTATCCCGATTTCTTGATGTTCTCCAAAACGATGTTTCTAAGTCCAGCTGCTTCAAAGTTTTCTATCGGCGCAGGTGGATTCTCTCCGCTTACTTTGATCTCGATGTCATCGTACTTCTTAAAGTTAATCCCCATTTCAACTCCATTTTCGAACAGAGAATTCTCATCGGTAGGCAATTCAGGTGGAATGTATATTTCCCGGGGTTTCTGATCTTCCTCGTTGCCATCGTTACCATTTTGTCCACCAAACTTTCCTCTTTGCCTGTCACCTCTGTCATTTTGATTATCCTCGTTGTCATCACCATCATTTTCATACTTGTTATATCTTCCGTAGCTGCCACCTTCATCGTCACCATCCCTGTTCCTGCCTCTAAATCCTCCACCCCTGCCTCGATCACCGCCTCCTCTACCTCGATCTCCACCCCTGCTTCGATCACCACCCCCCCTGCCTCGATCACCTCCTCCCCCTCTTCGATCACCTCCACCTCTGCCCTGATAACCACCACCGCCTCTACCTCCTCTTCCTCTAAAATCTCCTCTGCCGCCTCTGCCTCCACCTCCACCTCCACCAGACAATCCAAAATCATTACCACCATCGTCATTAGAGCCCCAAGGATTATCATCATTATTCCCATCATTGTTGCCGCTGTCTGGAGTGAAACCTTTGTTAGCACTAACCCATGGTGGCGTGTCACTATTATTATTGTCCTGAATTACAAATCCACGGCCTTTTCCATAGCTACGTCCACCTTCGTCATACTAATTTAACAGCAAGACAAATAACAAATTTAGTATAAATATACACTGTATTAGCAGAATTTATTTCATTATTGTAGTGAATGATAAAAGAGGAAAACATATGTACTCACATTTTCTGAATTCGTGGAAAACGTACTCTGACCCCATTCGTCATCCATTGTATCTAATTTTATAAAAAAAAAGATCGTGAGAATACATTTTTGGGAAATAATAGAGAATTAAAGAATTATTTTATTCTAGGCTATTAGTTTTTTTGCAATATATCGCATGGGTGTTGCAGAACTATAAGTACAAAGCTTGGGAGATTAAAAAAATTCATAAACGAAACAGAAAAGTCTCAATGTACATACTTAATGTTCTGATACTTAATTATTTCAAAATAATTGAACAGTTCGCACAACAGAACTTTGCATTTAACTATTCGTAAAGAAACATCTTTGATCAGTATACAGATTAATAACGAAGCAAGAAAAACTGCTGGAAATGTGAGGAATGATAAAAAAAATAGATTCCCAATCAATCAGAAAAACCACAACTATCTTAAAAAGTCTCTGCACAATTGAAAATGCAAACAAACCCATAATCAGACATTACGTGTTAAGGTATATATTCTCGAGTTCGTAAGACGTAATGTAATTTTACATAGAACTATGACTTCACAACCTGACCAAAAGACTGAATATCTTAAAAGTGATTAACATGGATCTATGTTTATTAGATATTCTCTTATTTCTATATGAATGCTTTTAATGAGTTAATTTACGTAGTAAATCAGTGGGTAAATCTTTAAAACTATTCTCAACGGTAATAAATCTAAATTGCCAAGAAAGGGATTTACAGAAAATTCACATATGAACGGAATAATTTCACAGGTATGCTAAAGTGGTGTACAAACAATAGCTTTCAAGGTTAAACTCCCATGTGTATTTTTTTAATATTATGTTTTTGTAATAATTAGCAAGAAAAGAACATTTAACAGCCCGATGTTTAAGGATACTATTAATGTGCTACTTGAGTATACATCCAAATTTCGTTTACGCAGATATGAGTTCCTAAACGTTTCCTTCGTCGGGTAAAACTGTTGCGATATAATTTTCAAAATAAAAATAAGACTGAATTCCTCACGACATGACCTTTTCAATGGCAAATGCTAATTCGATCACGCTCTTTAATCGTAAATTGCTTCGCAGACTTAATCAAATTTCAAAAATATTTCATACAGGTTATTGCTAAATGTTTGATCAACCTCTACTGGCATATATAACCACATGCATGAAACAATTTCAGGATGAAAGTTTTGATGGTAATCCTTTTGTAATAAATTTAATTTGAAAAGGTATACATAAGACAACTTTTGCCAATATTCTAAAAACACAATTGTATACATCTCACAATACTTATTTGCAACATGAATTCCCTTTACATATTTCCGTATATATTATTGTAAAATCTGTCTCCTTTTATATTCCATTATTATTATTACCGCTATTTTTATTTCAACTTAGCACGTGGTTCGCGAAAATATTCCGAGAGAAATCGATGCAAACATAATTAACATATCTCCTCGACGTTAAGTGACGATCATGTTTCTGATAGCAAAGCAAAAAATGTGCTACATGGCAAAAACCGCTTTGTCCAGTTTCGTTTTTCGACCCAACAACGCGTAACATGCTATTCGGGCATCTCTTTCTGCGGGTATATCAGGCGCGAAATATTCGTGTTATCTAAGGTATCAGCGGTTATATCTATAAATAATATTAATCTCTGGGCCGTTTCACAGCGTGTTACATTCACGTGTGTAACTGACATCGAGTACTTGCAAAGTACATACTTATTCTTTAACGCGTAGTAGATACGATGACATGTGCATATCGATTAAATAAAACATTACGGCTTACCGGTAAATATGGCCGATCAGTATTGACAGAAAACGAAGTGAACGCTGATAGTACTTACTTTTCTATTGTCGACAAAAGTTTCGGAACGAAAGTAGTCTGACCGGTGCGGTCAAATAAACGAATGCGTTGGATCGTCCTTCTCCTTGCCGGTCGAAAGAGAAATGATGCCGCCTAGCCGTGAGTACAGACACGCGGACGGCAGTCGACCGTTAGCATTGGCGAACAAAGAACTGCAGACTAGCCAACTTAAAGGCATACGATTCTCGCGAATCAACTATCGAGTTTTGAAGCAGGGCGCACGCGCACTGCCCACCGCGCCGTAAATTCACGCAGGGCCGCCTTGATTAATAGAGGAGCCCTTGCCTTTTCTGACGCATTTTACTGGCTGATGAAAGGCTAGTCCAATTACAAAAGCAATTCACTAATTCAAAGCACAAATAAGTGAACGGATTCTTACAAGAAGAGTACATTAATTGTTTAAATATAAAGGTGTTTTCATGTTTTACAAAAATTTTGAAGATTATCTGTCATTTAGTAGATTGTATTCGTATAATCGCGTTTTCAGAGATTATCGCGGGCTGTTCGTATTGCATGCCTACAAAACAGTTTTTCAGAGCATTTAAATGATTAGTATTGTTATCATTAGCTGTGTTATAATTTTGTTGTTAATTTTCGAGAATTTAAAGAGAACGTAGTAGTTATTCTACTTGTTTGAAAAATGTGTATCTGTAGGATAGTCTCGAGAATCTACTTAATAATCAGTTACATTCAACAGCATCGCATTATAAAAAGTTATAAACGTCGCTTCGGATAAAAGACCAATAATGCTCAAGGTCAGGTTCTCTTCTGCAAATACGGTCATGGGATTGGTTTACCGACAGTCACTGTTATTACCTTAAAATATTTTAGGGAATATAACGCTGCAATTTACCATAAATATTTGTTTCATATTTAGTATTTTTTTATTTTTTTTCTACTTTCAATGCTTTCTTCTAGAAAAGGCGGGAGGTACTGTTCCTTAAGCCGTTGGACTACATATAATTTACATTTGAATTCTGTGAATAATTTTCATATTAATCAATTTTACGAAGATATATTTCAAAATACCTACCATACAATTATTTTCAAATTAGCGAAAATAACTTCCGTTCCTTACCAGTTCAGCGGAGAATTGGTTTTATAGTAAATTGAGTGGCGAGTAATAAAAATAATAAGCAGTATTGAAAACAAATAATGTGAATAGTAATAAAAAGAGGCATTGCCACAAAAATATAGCTTTATATTAAGAATGTATTATGTACATACATCTATATTTTCCATGGAAATAACAGAAAACGGTGGGAATTACGAATGTGATTTAATTACTATTTCACAAAAGCTAAACAAATAATAAACATTTGCTAAATATATCACATTACACTATTAAAGTGATTTATTTACAAGCTGTTAGTGACAGTAACCTAAAGTTATAAATGTACTTGATGTTTTCACAGCTCGCGTTTATTTGATACTGCTAACATTATATAAATTACATTATTTACAGATTTTCATTAAATATTTAATATTAAATACAAATAATAATTAATTTCAGTTACGGAACCAAATGTATAAATTTTGGTGACAAATAATAGCATAATCGGAAATAAATCAAGATTCACGTAAATAAATATTTAATGAAAATCTGTAAATAATGTAATTTATATAATGTTAGCAATATCAAATCAACGCGAGCTGTGAAAACATCAAGTACATTTACAACTTATTTATAAATAATACGAACTGAATATCATTTTCTACTTTTGGGGGGGATATGCGTATTATATAGTAGAAGTAGACCAATTACAATATTTTCGTTGCATTATTCTTGATAGTTCTATAAATTTCTTAATAAATTTTTAAGAACCTTTCAGATTTAATTATCGAATTAATATTAAGATTTCGTTATTATGTATTTAATTAAAAGAAGAACAGTGTTACTTATGCATTTATTCGTATTCAAAAGTGAGAGTATTTAATTCGAATACATCTGTCAATACTTTGCCCGCAGGACAAATTATAGCACCTATGTTTTTAAACATATGCGTACAGGAAGAGATCAAGGACACGGTCCTAGTTAGAGGTTGTGGATATTCAGCCATAATACATACATACCTGGAAAGGCCTTGGTACTATGTTTCTCCAAACTATACAAAAGAAAGGATACTACCTTTTTTGCGTCGGACCGTAATACACTTGGGGTATATGGCACAAACACGTGGTTCATAGAATTCAGTGCTGAGGTCAGATTAAATATTTCGAGCTTCTCATCAGCCCAGTGGCTTTCTTCCACTTCAATTGTTCATTGTAACAAGCTTAAAACTTAGAAAACAATGTCACGCGTGAAGAAATACTTCTAAAATGCTATTGTCTCATGCAATGAGAATATTATATAGGGTGTTCAGTAACTGGTGGTACATCCGGAAAGGGAGTGGCCTTGCATGAAAAAATAAGTCGAAAACATAGAATAATATTTTTTCATACGGGCCTCAGTTTTCGAAAAAAATCGAACTTAAATATTCACTGGGTGCGGGTGCATTGACTATTTATGTCTCGACTTAACGCGTTAAGCTGTAAATTACTCTCCCGGCTCAGAGTTGGGTTTATTGTATCTACTGCCTAATTAAAAATAAATTAAAACAGTTCATAGTAATTTAGTTTGAAGGCCAGAAATGTGTATTCGGCCAAATGGACATTTTCAACCATTTCTGTAATAGTAAAATTCATGTTACGTGAATATTCTGTTTTATTGTGAATTCTTGATTGCTTTGAATTGGACGTTGTTTATTTGGGACCTTAGTTATTTAAATTTTACATAAATTTGAGATTTTACATTTGTAACTCACACATGCAATGAGCAACGAAAATATTGGGACACTTTTTAAAGTCGCATAACTTTTCTAAAATTAAACCAAACGATTTGAGCTTTTTCAGAAGCTGCAAGGATTCGTTTGCTAAATGATTTGATTTGTCGTTTTGAAAAAATTGCAATTGGTCGGAATAACGAAAAAAATAGTCAAGGTCATTTTTGCAACTTTTTATAACGTTTTATAAAAACTTTTTGTAACTTTTTACAAAATCCCGTTTGTACATTTAAGTAAGATGTATACATGCCTAAAATTTCATAAAAACCGGTTAACGTTGCTCTGAGCTATAAACGCTTAAAGATCGCAGAATAAGATCGAAAATCGCGAAATTCCTGAAATCATTTTTTGTCATTCCTTCAAGTACCTACATCTTTTTTTTCAAAACGACGAAACACGTCACTTAGCAAACTAATCCTTCTAACTTCTAAAAAAAACTCAAGTCGTTTGGATTCATTTAAAAAAAATTTATCCGATTTTAGAAAGTGTCCGCATATTTTTGTTACTCTCTGTAACAACACACTTGTAATATATTAACGGTAAAATCGATATAATCGATAAAAATTAGTCATTACAAATCACATACGTGCATTTATATAATGAGCTTTAATCCTAGTGAATCTCATTAATTATAACATTAGCTTACGTTTTATATTAAAGCAATAGATAGATTTGATAAAACATGAATTTAATTTTAGGATCGTAATTACTATCCAATCACATAAAAAATGGTATACAACTAATTTGAAATCAATCAGTTACGGTAAGATAGCTCGATTCGTTTATTTTCATGCCCCAGCCTCTTCACTGTTTGGCGAGTGTCATTGGACACTGTATATTTTAGTGAAGAGGCTAAGCGCGACGAATCGGTTGGGTCTGTTTAGGGCACGCACGCCCAACTGTTCAACCCCGGCTTTCTAAAGGCGGTTTTTGGAAGTCCATGAGACAAACGGACAGGCCTTGTCCACACATTGCAGACTTTCTACATACACTGGAAAGACCATAATTACACTTTAGCTTAAATAAATTCAGACAGTTTTTTTAGTTATTTCAACTAACTTGTCCATCCTATTCTTGGAATCTTACACTATAGTCATTTAACAATAAAACTTGGTTATTACTCTTTATGTAATTGCCTACAATTGTGATTTAATGAGTTTGCCTGCAAAACATTATCTTAACAATTTTATCTAAAAGTACGCGAATGTCGTTAATTTTGTCAACCTCCATACAATAGACAATAAAAGCTTTAATCGCTTGTGTCTCTGCTTTTAGGCGGAATATCCATTAAAGAAATGTTGGAAATGTAATTTAGTGTTCTTACATGTTTTACGAAGGAATATACGCATTAGGCCGAAGATTACACACATATAATATTTATTTCAATTCATTACATAATTTAATTTCTCAAAGAGAACATTGTTATTTGTTTAGTTTTAATTTTTCGTTTTTACAGCAATACGCGTTTATGATATGAGCAGAACGTTAATATAAATATTCTATAACGTTTAATTCAATATTATCCTAACCATTTCTGGTAATTAACATTAACTATTAAAAAATACTTATATATATTACTTATGAAACTAACGCTACTATTACTGAAAAGTATAGTACAAATCGAAACACTAAACGACTTTAAAAACTAAATTCTAACGCGGTTCATGAAAACGTTAGATTATTTATCGTAATACATGTATATATATATATATATTTTACCTGCATATTGATCATCACCTAGACTAGCAGCAAAGATTCTCGTAACGAGTGAAGTTAAAGTATCCAACATTTTCGTTGACATTTTCCAAGTATTTAATTTAAAGGCGGTTGCACGATTGTCTCCTGACTGTTGTACTCTCGTGATGCTTAACAGCGCTTCATAATTGCGAAATAATCAAGTCAAATAAAATGCGTTATTCGCGATGAAACGATTGGAAACGATAAAACGAAATGGTGCGTCGTGAGAATCGATTTCATCAGCAGTGGAGCTGTGATCATATTTCGGTTATCAGCTCGTTTGTTCTATAGCGTGCAGTTCGCCACAAAGTTGCGTGCACGTTATTTTACATAGACGTGTAGAACGAACAAGGATGGCGCATAACAATGTTCAACAAAGCGGAGGAAAAAGAAAAGGGAAAAACACGGTTTCGTCATGCCAGTACGTACATAGTCGGGAAAAGATCAGTTTCCAGCATCATGTCTCCACGAAACTTTACGAACGTTCAGTTTCTCAGACTATCCGGCATCGAGACGTGTGTGCATATGCCTGCCTCTGCTGTCTGGAGTATCGGGTGGTCATTTCGATCGGTGTGTGTCATTTATGTTATCTTTTCTCTGCCTGAGTTCTAACGAATCTCGCGTATCACGTTCTTCGCGTATCAAGTGTTACGAGAAAAAATAAATCTCGTCCCTTTCGCGATGGCAATTTATGATCCTATTTATTCCTTCAGATTGTACTCACTGTATACATTGCGTTATGTTACGGTGGTATAAACAAATTTATATTTAAACGAGCAATATTTGATTCAATAAGCTGTACGTTTTTCGTTTAATTTTTTATTTAACTCCTTAACGACACAAAATTTTTACCGAAACACTAAAAAATTACAACCTTTTTTATGTTTCTATTTTACTATATAAATGTTTATGAACTGGGATCAATCACTGTTTTTCGAAAACAGTGTTTATTCTTTATTGTATCGAATGTATTACGGAGGTGGAATTTTGAGATTGTTCGCATGAAACGTAATGTTACGGAGGTGGGCCTTAAGGGGTTTAATTGTAAAAGAAAATTTTTAGAAAACCGATCTGTTTTGCAGGACATGTAAAAGCAGAATATACGATAATATATACAAAAAGAAGAAAAAATTGGGGGAGCGATAAATTTTGGGGAGCAGCAAATTTTGGGGAGCGACAAATTTTGAGCAAAAGAAATTGAAAAATGTTTAAACACAGAGGTTTGAGACAGTTTTGAAAACAATTCATTTCTTTTCGTGTACCAATTTATCAATGCCTCATATGTGAGTTGCCATATTGAATTAATTTTGAAATTGTCTCAACTCTTTAAATTAAAATATTTGATGATATTTCGCGGAAAGAGCGGCTACGCATGTTAGCCTAGAGGCGCCAAATCTTCAAATACGCCCCAAATAGAAGAAAAAACACCCTCAGATAGGATCGTTAACGAATGGGAATATACAATAACTAGCTGTAGTACTCGCATTCGCTCGAAATTTAGATTCTGATTTTATAAAAAAATAATTTTTAGTTTTTTTTTGTGAAAATAGTCACATCCATCTGGATTAGTCAAGCATAATGAGCTCAAGCACATTTCGTGATCCCAGAGTTTATCGTTCGAAAGTTTTTAGGCGACAGACAAACACACACACATATTAAAATCGTTCTGCTTTATATATATTAAGATTAATTTGTACTTTTAGTAAATTTATCTCCTTATTCACGTGATTTAAGTGACCGTATTCATTATATATATTCGCGTTACGAACCGCGGATGTTTACAATGGATTATTAGAATTGAAATTTGTACAAACTTACAGAGATAGGTACATTTGACATGGATAAAGAATTATTTGAATAGTTCAATAAAAGGTTCCTTATTCGTTATTTAGAGGTTTCACTAGCCCATGTTATCTTTGTTTTACTAATAATAAATAAATGGATTTATTTGACGGGTAAAGATACTATTTTAATTCAACGAACGATTTATTTTTACCTTCGAATAATGTTTTTTCCCTATTCCCGTGCTTTGTCAAATGTTAACTTGAATCTTCCAAGAAATTGTGAAGCTGCGTTTATTCATTTATTCAGATCCTCTACTCTACTCTATCATGTGAAACTACGCTGCGTTTCTCCATCTGTAAACGCTTGAAAAGTAACGCTTTTAAAAGGCACTACCATTGAAGAGCGTTTTAACAGTGACCTGCACCGCACATTACAAGTGCCAGAACACACTCTAGGAAGTCCAAATTACGAATTTAGCAGAATCTTCCACAGTTGTTTATAAAATAGTATGTTTTCCTCTATACCTTATGTATATAGTATACATATTTATTAGTAATGAAAATGTACAAAGAATTCAATAAAGACATCAATAATTAATCGGTGGTCATAATCCGTTGACTTTATTCATCAATATATGCAGTAAAATGTTTAAAAATATATTATTCCTATTTTTGTGAGAAATATACCAAAATACAGTAGTGCTTCATTATTTCATGATTCTTATCGCGGACTAGAGCCTACCCAAAGCAGAGTTGGGATTTATTCGAATAAATTTTTATTCCAACATTATTATTCAAACATTATTTATTCGAATAAATTTATATTCCAACATTATTACTACTCGGCTTCGTTCGAAATTTAGATTTTGATTTTATAAAAAATAATTAGTTTTTATTTTATTTTGTGAAAATTTTTTGTCACATTCATCTGGATTAGCATAATGACCTGGGACACCTTTTGTGTCAACAGAGTTTACACTTCGAAAGTTTTTAGGCAACAGGCAAACACACGAACACTTTCTGCTTCATATATTAAGATGCATATACTTACCATATAATTGATCGTGTATTATGAAAATTTGATATTATTCAGGATTACTGATTTGCCACTTGTCAATATACGATTGTATTCTATACATTATGGTGAGAAACTGTTAAATTCGTAATGTGCTTTTCCCACGCCATGTTCTCACATCTACATATCGCTGATTGGCGTACCTATAATTGACAAAATGTAAATTTTACAGGAAAAGCAGTGCAATATTTGCATTTGACTGATAGTTGAATGCTGATCATACGATTTGATTAAATCGACATTTTTCGAGCTATGCCACTATCAATCCGATGCAGCGATATAAAGCGCGCGACAGTGCGCTCTTCGATGCCTCCACTTTTCAAAATTGATCCGCTTCAAGTGTTCACAGATGGTGGAACAAAGTGTAGCTTCGACGCTTCCAATAAACGCAGCCACAGATGTTATTCGAATTTTCAAATAAACGTTGAATAAAGGTACAGTTGACGATAAAAACTCTATTCGAAATAAAATACGTCAAAACAAATCGTTGCTCAGAGAAAGAAGAATGCTTTTATACCTTAATTAAATTCTCCTCGGATAAGTTTATTCACGGACACAAAATCTTTTATTCATTATTTGGATAGAAATTCTCCCTAACTCTGATATTAACTTGTTCTTATACGCCTATAAATAAGCATACAGTCATTGACTCGATTAAATGACAAAAACAGTGTCGATATAACAATGATGAATATTTATACGGTGCGATGAGTGGACAATTTTCTTGACCGAGTAGTAGACGAGTCTCCATCGGCAGTGACATTGTGAAATTGTGCAGTTTATAAAAGTATGATAAAATGGATTAACGTTACTGAAAAACACGTGATTATTCCCAAGGGTAATGCAGCAACGTAGTAACCGAACATAATTAAATTTTGCTGTTTACAAGCTCCGTTAGTTCGAAGAATGGCTTTCGGTATTTCCAATACTTTTAAACGCCTCGGTAGTAAACCTACGAGGATACACCCCCTAAGGCACTTGGGTAAGACAATGATCCTTCAACTTGTTTACAGCATAGCACTTGCTTGTCAGCAACTTCGCATGTAGTATCTGACAAATTAGATGTTCTTTTTACACATGTATTTAGTGTGCACGTGTATATAATATACTAAATAGCTTTACTACTCGGCTTTGCCGGAAATTTAAATTCTGATTTTATAAAAAAAATTTCTGCTTTATATATTAAGATATATTTTTTTATGTTTTTGTCCTTTCCCTCAATATTATCATTGGTCAAATAGTCAATTTAGTCCTTTCCACGATACTTTTTAATAGGGTTGCCATAATCTGCCCAGCACTCGCCTGGAGGATTAGCAAAAACAAATAAGAAAACAATTCCATGAAAGCAGAAATTATTTTATGTAACAAAATATAGAAAGAAACAAAATAAATTAAGTTTCCTCATAACTTCTAAAGTTCGCAATTCAAATTATGTAGGTATAGAAAAAAAAGATGTAAGTACATATACCTACGATTTACCACAATGCACAAAATAAAATAAATAATTGACTGCTTTTTATTTTTAAGATTAAAGGGTGATATTTATCACATTCCCAAATAAATTACCAGCAAAACTGTAGACTGGAGAAATGTCACCAAACCTGGAGTCTCAAGGCGAAAATGGCATTATTGGCAACCCTACTTTTTATTTGTGTCATTGTTTAAACAAACTTACAGGGGAACATCCCGAACCCAAAAATTCAAAAAATTCTGAAACTTTGTGGAGATGTAGGGGATTTCCTTCTGATTACAACGCAAGTTTTTTTGCTGTCCAAAATCAGTCTGAGGGGGTGAAATTACCACCTGACGATTCGGCTATTTTTCGATTTTCTGTTATAATTCGCGACCTGTAAGAGATAGAAAAAAAGTTTCCAGACAAAAGTTACTTCTTTTAATTAGGACTATCATTTGGTAACTTACCATACTAAAAAATCGAAAAATAGCCGAATCTTCAAGGGTTAATTTCACCCCCTTAGAGTGATTTTGGGCAGTAAAAAAATTGCGTTGTAATCAGAAGGAAATCCCCTACATATCCACAAAGTTTCAGAATATTTTGAATTTTCGGGACGTTCCCATGTTAGTACAAGTTTTCATTAGCGATGAAATTACGATCCGAGGCGCAGGTAGATCTTTGACGTTGAAATTTTGCGCGCAGTAGACGTCTCTCTTGCCATAAAATTTAATTGCGTTCGTAAAGTGTTTGCCAAATGACGCATGCGCGATGAAGGAAACGGGAAAATTTGTTGTAATTTATGGAAACTATATATATAGACATTGAACGTTAGAGACAGTTACCTATAATTACGCGAGCGCGTCAGCGAAGGTGCAAGGAAAAACGATGCTGTGAACGTATAAGCGTGTGGTATATATACGAATGTTTATCCGGTACGTGATTTGCATCATTCGCGGGAGCGATGAGTAATGGAGAAGAAGCGGTTACAGCGGTGACTGCCACGGCAGCACATGACGATTCTCTTCGGCTATCCGAGCCCCGAGAACTTAAGCTAGGACGAACACGTACGCCCAATTATCGCTACACGTGAATACGAAAGCGCGGCTGCCGCCGCGTATGTGTGTCACAAGCCCGCAAGTGACTCATTCCCTTCTTTTGCCATTGCATCTCGTCAGCTGATCGTAATAATAGAACGAAATTGATTCACCCGCCGCGAGGCGCTGATTCGTTTCGAGGGCGCACTCCTTAGTGGAGTAAAGGTATCTCCGAGGCAAAGGAATTATCGATTAACCGCTTTCATGGAAAAACAGAGATAAGGAAAGGATACTATTGTGGGTTGATAGGTAGCTTGCTAGCGAGAGAACGAAAGGAGAGTGAGCGTGTGGATTAAGACAAGTCGAGTGCACGTTTCTTAGCAGTGGCTTATGTTGTGTTATCACATATTGTTCTGCGACATTAGTCGTAATAAGCCAGCATATCACACTTTAACACTAGTCGCCAGTTGTATTATTTGTAAATACGAGAAGCTTTTTTACCGTTAAACAGCGCATCTCTGAAATCGAGATTTCTGGGAATATTGCTATTTTAATAGCATGTATTCGACGAATAGTGTAGTTGTCTGTTTTTAAATAGAGCTCGTTAATGAAAACCAAAGAAAATACCAACTGGATGCTATTGTTAAGAAATTAATACATTGATCATTGAATATTATATTATATCATACTGATTTCTGTGGTGAAATTCGTTATAGTTGGCTGGAATATTAATACCCGTACCTAGTCGGTGCACCGATGGAAATGTTAAATCCGTAACTTCGTGAATTGTGTATTAAATAGAATCTCAGTTCCGTTACGTGATTCGGTAAGATTTATTTTTACCAGTTGCAGAATTTAGCTTTCTAAGACATCATAAACAATAAACGGTATTGCGTTGTAGAAACATGAACAATACGAGATAAAAAAGACGTAGAATACATACATACGGAAGTAATATTATTCTTAATCAAAACAAGTGACATTGCGCCACTACATTTGAATTTATTTCATAACTGTTCTGCTAAAACGATTTTAGTGGTAGTAAAATTCGAAATGGGGGGATTCTTTGTATAAAAACAAATCGAAAGTGTGGAATAAAATTGTTTGATACGACATGTGGTTTTTGAGAAGTTCCATCTTTAAACTCGACTTTCTCGAGAATTAAAATCCGTATGGAAAATTTGATTCCCTAGTATGATTATGAAAGTGATCTAACAAGGGAACGTATCGAACTCGCACACGCTGATTTTGATGAGACTCTGCAGATTTGCGCAATACCTAGTGAAAAATATTTAATACAAATTTTTTGTTGTCGACAATCGTCCATACTGAGAGGGTGAAAACAGTCCCTAAAGCTGGGGGTCGGAAACATATTTTCTGGAATATCTAGAAGATTATTAGACTATTAGACGTAGAACAATTTTTTTTCGGTAATTATTTACAAAAAGTCAGTCTTCACCAATTTCGATAACCTTGGAATATGTTGTCAGGGGGGATGATTCTGAACAACTTTTCCCTATAAATGTTGCCGTCGATCAGCTTGAATTTTCGAGATAGTCGCAAGAAACTGTGATCGATACTTGATTTGGGTTAGATGGCCAATTTTTGGGAGATTTAAGATAAAAAATGTGTGAATCTATCAAAAGTCGGCGGCCCTCCTAACGGGGGGCGCGAAACCATCTAACCCCGATCTACTACTGAGCACAGTTTTTTGCAAATATCACGAAAACTAAAGCCGAGCGACGGTAACATACGAAAAAGTTAAATAATATAATTTAAATTTCGACCGTAAAGAATTAATTAAAATGAAAAGTAAGTAATTTCGGCGCACTGGTTCGGTCTATTTTAAGAAATAGGCGCCGAAATCACTTACTTTCAATTTTAATACGAAAAAGTTGTTCAGAATATTAACTTTGACAAGATACTTCAAGGTCATCGAAGTCGGTGAGGACTGTACTTTTGTAAATAATTACCTTTTTTTAAACGGGGGTTTTTAAAGATGAATCCAGCCCCTTGTTCAGTTTTTAGAAGATTTCGTAAAATATTTTTTCCATCCCAACTTTATAGGCAGTTTTCGCTGCTTCGACATGGACGATTGCCGATACCAAAATATACGAGTCAAATATTTTTCACTATTCAACAAATCTGCAGAGTCTCATATGTTGTAAGTCATTTACTATTTCATTTCGCGATATTTTAGACTTCTGAGTTTGTGTAATCGATGTAATACAAAGTAAGAGATAAGATCAATTTTTTTTTAGACTTTTGACTTACACCATTTTCATAATCACCGGCACATTTAATCTTACCATTAACTATACATATAATTTCGCGACACCAATAAGGTAGAACAAATTGCTATTGAGAATTCAATCACGGTGGGCTCTTATCGTTAAATCTGTGTCGTATCAATCATAAATATTCTACTCGAGATTTGTAATACCGACAACTTCGAAGTCCGTGGAATTTTAAATAAGTAAGTTAATCGAATTCGCGCATCGTTAATGTGTAAGGGGTGACTATTGTTATTCGAATTAGCGTTGCCTACGAAATCATGCAACTTTCATTGCATTGATAAGAGGATTTTCACTAGCGAAATAACTGACAATACCAGTGTACGCATATATCTTTAATTCGAGTTAATTGTTAAAACTGTTCGGTATTCAACGATATACGAAACAGAAATTAATAGAAATCTCAACACAGCGTACGATAGCATCGTCGATATCTTTGCAGATGTACACTACCGTTCAAAAGTATTTAATTAGTTGCTACATGTACGTATGATAAAGGAGAGGATATAATAAAACGTAACATAGTTGATTATTACTTGTCCTTATTAAATTGCTACTTCGTTTTTCTTATGATAGCATAACCCTTTGTAGTCACACGGGATGTATCGCAACCCAGGCATGTTTTTTATTTGCTAATATTTCTGTAAATTTTGAGACCTCAATATTAAAATGTAAAAATGTGATGAATTTTAACAAAAAAAAATAGCTTTTTTCTACAACTATTTTTTCAACTACAATTTCTGAATTATTACTTAAAAGTTAAAAGATTCAAAAATACGAAAATGGTAACCCAAAAATGATGCTGGTGTGCAGTGAACCCCATTTGACCAATTTGTGATTATAAGAAGGCACGACCATTATTGTTGTTGCTTTTTATGTGATTTAACTATTTGCACATTTTTTGTAATGTTACATTTTAAATTCGCGATATTATTAGCACGTGCTTTGTTGCCAAGAAAACGTAGATATTGAACTACAGGTGTCAATAATAATCGAGTTGCAGTTGGAAACCTACTTTTTAGATATCAAAATAAAATGAACCGTCTTCTACGTGCCAAAAAATATCCAAGTGGGGCCACAAGCATATGGAAACCGTTCTATTTTCCCTTTTATCAAATCATACCGATAACAAGTGATGAAATACTTTTGAGCGGTATTGCACGCAATGTAGCTGCCGCTGGCAATGAGTGTAAATATTTCAGGTCCTACGAGTAATTTTACAACCACTTTGAGCGAATAACGAAATTGGCCTTGTAAATATTCCTAGCATATTATCATGTTCCTGTAACCGCCTTTTCGTCGATAAAAAAACGTGATAATAACAACACGTTATCGTCGGATCGGAAAGTGACATGTGATCTAGTCCACGATCGTGTTGTTTACACCCACTGATCCTGACCAAGGATATTACTCTCATAAATTGACGTTTAGTTAACATACTTGCATTTCAAACCTGGATTGACGTTAGAGAATTTTTTTACAAAACCTCAACGTTATGTTCGTAATTCGTAATATATTTATTTTATTGCTGATTCGTCAGCATGCTCTAATGTGGTCAAGCTTTAAATAATAAAAGCAAAATCTGTAGATGTTACCTGTTACAATCTTTCTATTTCATTTTAAATTCATAAATATTTTTAGGTGAACACTTGCTATATTTTTTAATAATAATAGCTTATGCATATTTGTTTTCCAAAATGATTTTAAAAAAAAATTAAAGCCGATTTCGAAAAAATAAAAAGGCACTAATAAGTAAAAAAATAATTTTTTCCTTTATTAATCTACGACTCATATTTTTTAAGTCGGCGTCCAGATTTACACAGTGCAAATTATGAGGTGCCGATTTTTTTTTATATTTTTTTAACAAATCTCGCTCAAAGTGCAAGGAATGGTTTTTACAATTGCTTAATTGACAATACCCAATGCCATTACGGACTGTTAATATGATTAAGCGTTTTTATTGGTTTACTGACAATCAGTATTTACTACGTGATCACGGGCTAAAATCTTATCTTCGGTAACGATTTTGAACATCGTAACTGATAGGCCTGATGCAGTTTTACACATATATCGCTTATTTGATCGGTGATTATACATAAATGTGATGAAATGTTTACTTCACTTTAGCACTGCGTTATTTTTCGAGCAGTTGATTCTAGCGCGATAGGTATAAAAATCGGTATGTTCCAATTTATTAGGGGTAATTTAACACAAGGACAAGAGTGTATACAAAATATTCCATTGTAACGAGGGACGTTATACGGTTATGAAAGATAATTATTCTCACCGTCCTCCATGGTATTAATTACAAGACTTTTCACAAATACATCATTAAAATCTTTTGAACGTTGCATTCCACAGTATATGCCTCGTTCTAATAAATTAAAAAATGACAGTGTTGTCACAAAGAAATCGCTGTTGCCAGTGGCGGATTTAAGGAAAAAGGCCCAGGTAGCAAGCGTTCTGAGGGGCCCATTTTTTCGGGAAAATGAAGATGTAGTTTACTAAAATGGGGTAAGTGTACAGAAATGTATAGAAAACATAATATAGTGCTTGGACAAACTCATAATTTTTTTGGAAGACGGGTCCTTAGGGGGGCCTAATTGGAGAATTCGAATTGCTTTAAAGGGGAAGGCCCAGCGTAAAGAATTTGCAACGAGTGTATCCTTCATGTGACATCGTACGATTTATTGTACAGTTCCGTGATAACGCTCGGTTCATTTATCACTCCCCCACGTTCTGCGTCTTCGTTTTTCTTTCTTTCAAGATACAAATATCATCCATAGCAGTCAATTATCGATTGAATATTATGTAGACAGCGCAAGTGGTTGCCGACTGGAGGCCATGCTCGCAGAAAACGTCCTGTACCATTGTCGCTCCAATTTCGTAATATTGTTTTCGTTGTACATTCCGCATGGCTAAGTAGCTTAAGCTATTGTATTTAACACGGCGTTTGCAGTACCCGTCATAACAAACGACAGGCGCTTCTCGAACGTGTCGTCTGTGCCCCACAGGTGTGTCATCTTTTGCTTCCCTATCTAGCAGCCTCGCATGTTCTTCGTACACATCTTTTCACCTTCGCATCGTAATTAATTACCACACGTTTGAAATGCTTTTCACGTGCCGTCAAATCGTTTAGCGCACGGTTACATTAAAATAAAATCGTAGTTTTATTTCTGAGTTTGTAGGGATGATCGGTTAAGGGCCATTAAGAAAACATCGCTGAAGCATCGAATTAGTAAAATCGGAATTTAATGGAAACGGCGCGAAATCTTCTTTTGTCGCAAAGACATCATTACGAACGAAAACATTGTCGCGTCACGCGAAATCAACTCGGAAACCATCGCTATAAATAGTTACGCGCACGACCGCATGTGCTTTATTATCACTTGGCGAGGTTTGCGAACAGATATCGCATCCATATTTGAGATGCTTAGTCACGCGGCCTCGGTTATTCGAAAGACTTCTCTTCTAGTCCGCTAACCGCGAATTTCGAAAGATAATTCACAAGCGAGTACAGTTTTATCTCGATCGTAATAGCGGGCGAGGAACATTCGCGATTCTGTTTTGGAAAGTGATTTGCTTCTTCGAATATTATCCTAAATACATTTTGGGTGGCAAGATATACCTATCTTGATAATATATTCAGATATAGAAGAGAATTAGGAGTGCTCCATCAAATTGTTAGGTATGCCACGTTTCGTATAAGTAGAAAAACGTAAAAAAAATTATCGATGCGAGATAGTACCCATCCTTGCCTCGCGAGGTGACAACCGAGCACCGTTACTTATCCTTGGCGATTTTGAGATGACACAGCTGATCACAAATGGATGTTACAACTGCTCGTTGTAGCAACAAGTGCGAGATTGCTATGCGTGTTGGTTTTAATAGGTGAAGCTTGGTAGAAGTAAATTTTATGGCAGAGCGCGTGGAGTGTGTCTCGTTTTATTGTAGATTCCAGTCATCCGCGATGTAGGTTGAAAAAATTTTTTGCGCTTTTTAAAGTCCACGTAAAGTAGCCGGATACGCATGGCAAAATGGAGAGCTACATATGCGCGCGAGATAAGTTTGCAAAACTACACCCACGACGGACGGTGAAAGTGCGAATGACTGTTGACTGCATACTTATGTAGTTACGTTTCTTTACACTGTTCTGTTACGTGATAATTATAGACGAACACACGCTGCACGGAGATGCAATGCACATTAACTGTTTTATTTAGAAGATGCAATATTTCCGTCTGTCAAGTGAATAGAAAGTTGCGCTAACGAAATCAATTTGCGTGGTTCTGCAACACGCGATAAAAAGTGACACTAATTTTAAAAACTTCCATTTGTCCGATATTGCGTTGTCGTTACAGCCTGATATTAAAAAGTAATTACATTTAGTATTCTACCTAAGTAAATTTACAATTTTTGCTTCTTTACCACTTTTCTTGTAGTTCAAAGTTGGGAGCATTGCACGCAAAAATAGAGTTATATTCTACTTATGGGACAAAATATACGAATGAGTGTGTAATGCGAATTACGTAGTAGAACACTGTAATTATGCATAGCAGGCGTTAAATTAACATCAGGGTGTGACGATGTTAACTATCCAAGCAGCTTACGTGAGTTCATAAAATAAGTCATTGCTAACAGTACTGTCTTCGAATAAATATGTTTATATCGTTGGTGAATGGAAGGAATAATAAACATTAGTCAGTATTAGTAACACTAACAGCAATGCAATCAGTGATACCTTTATATTTGTCTGTAACTTTGGGCAATCCGCAATATGTGACTACTCTTGTGTAAGCATATTATATCATTGGTACCATTAGCAGTAATATAGGTCTCCCATTCATATATAACACACAACTGTATTTTAAGCTCTTCGTATAAAAAAATCTTGCATCGTATTTTTCCGCTGCCATATATTCTAATTCTATTAATTATATTTCATAATCGTATAGAATTTACCATTCCTCAATGCTACAAGTGAAATTAAAACGATAGAATAAGAAACTGAAGCGAAGCTTTCCTTAATATTTGACACAACTCCGTTAACCAAATTTACAAGCACTTTTTGCATGGCATTCAATCTTTTTTGCTGAGTAAGCGGAGCTATGTAAGCACGTAACGTATCATACGGAAGTTTCCAATTTTTGTATAAGCGAGTGCTAGTTTGTCGGGCATAATTCCAAAGTGTGGTCATACCGAACCAGTGCGAACGATGAAATAAGTTGAGAATACATTGAAACGTACTTGTCCTAAGTAAGGTGAGTTTTATACCCCTCTTAATACAAATAGAAAGTATGTTTATAATAATACATTTGTACCTATAGATCTTTATCTAATCTGGAGATAATACCTCCCGCACGATTCACTTACAATGATTGAGAACTTAATGCTATCCCTACCTGAAAAATATGTCCCCACACACCGGGGCTTAGAGGGCTCGCATTGCAAGCAAAACGGCCACAGTGTCGCAGCCTTTTCGCGTAAGAGGTAATAACGGTAGAACGGGAGAATACATAATTCTAGCAATTATATCTGTCGTTGTTGTTTTCATTGCGCGCTAAAGACGCCTGAAATTCACTACTCGGCATGATTAACATGGAACGCTAATCCCGTGATCGATAGACGATATTGTCCGCCGGTACGCGGGTCGCCTCTATGATGAATCGTTCGCCACGCGACGTAGCTGTTACGCCGACGCTCTCACACCGTCGACGTCCGTCCAATACCGAGGTGAAAAGTGACACTAGTCACCAGCCTCTTGAAGCGAGTGGTGACGCCCCGCGTCGGGTCAGCCTCTCGACTTCGCGCCACCAACTTCAGTAGTTATGTTTACGCTGCGTTCGCGATCGAGTGCCTATCTTTCGCGTGTTCCGCTGCCGCGGTGACCGTGCCAGGGCCTACGCGAGAGCGTGTGTTCCAAAAACAGTGGCCGTTAAACAACGAATGACGTTTTCGCGTGCAGTTCGACAGCCGCAGAGAACGGCAGCGCAGCAACGAGTCCGTTCTGGCTATCAAGTACTCATTTAATTAATCGCCGCTCACTCCGACAAGTTCTCCATCGCCGCAACGGCACGATCGCCTGCCGATCTGTCACTCGACTAAATATCGACGAATGACTGTAATCGGTGAATTGGCTTATCGTGCGCGATACAAGCTGTGCTCCTCGACGAAGCACCGAACTACGACAGCACGGAGAGCTTAGCCCGATATTTTTCAAGCGGCGTTATAAACGCAGGTGGCAGGTCGCTCGACCTGAAGTTCAACAAGTTGTCTCTTTCTGTGCTGGTAAATTAAGTGGATTTTATCGGCCGAGGAAGATGGAAGATCGCGTTGGATATTCGCGGCTGCACGGGCACAATTAACATACATCATTGGGAGGTAGAATTCAGTGTGCCGGGGAAGATTATTGTGAAAGAGAGAAAGGAACATCTGGTAAAGCATAGGTGCTAAAGAGCTGGTTACCGCAAGAAAATACTTTTGCGCCGGACGTTCTCGAACATGCACTCCTACACGCATTACAGCATTTACTATACTCAGAAAATCCTGGAGAAACAGTGCCGGCTTGTGCGCGGTTAATCGGGACGATTGCTAAACCGATCGGAAATAAAGACTCTTTCTTTTTGTAATTCTGACGCCGAAGTGTATCGATTACGGGCGTCGATCGTCCAATTAAGCTCTACGGGGGCTTAAATGATGACTATGGGAGTTATTGTATATATATCAAGTAGGTAATTTTTTCTTGAGTAACGTTTACCGCGCACGCATTTCCCATTCTTTATGCGACATATTCGTAAGCACGTTTATTTCTTTCACCCGGCGGCGAGCCGACTTCCAGCCAATAGATGCGAATCGTTAAAAATACTGTGACTGGGTAATTTCCACGTTCTAATCGCCTCGTGTTTATTGACCCTGACTTTCGACCAGAAGTCCAGAAAAACTCTAAACGGCGTTGAAGATTTGTTGTTGGCTACATTACGAAACAATACGCGCAGCCTTTGGAATTCGTCCATGTAGTTAGAAGCGTGATTCAGAATGTGCAGAGCCTACGTCACGTGTTCGATATGCCATCGACCTACATGTACTCTGGATTAATTCTATAACCAGCATCGAATCTACCGAACTCGGGCAGTGCTCGATTTAAGCGTTGCCAGGCATCGGTTAGGGGCACGTTTGCTTGAATATAAATCGCACACGTTATTAATCCATCGGTTCGGTGAAAAAGGAGAGTCAAACGTTTAGTAGGTTTATCACTGAAATCAAAAGCGCTGAGTCACGGCAACTCCACGGCTCACCGTGCGCGTTTGCTTACGTACACACCTTTTTTTTTTCTTTTTTTTTTATTTCCGCCAGCCGGCTTCATTAACCATTACTTTAATTCATCATGCGCGCAGATTTAAGTGTATTAACTGAGCACCGAACGGAAAGGACACACGATCACGGAATCAGATACTTCGTAACGATACTGTATTGAAACAATGTGATCGGCAGAGAATACCGATAGTCGTGCAAAAACCCCACCCGCTCCGTGGATGCTTGAAATTGCCACTATCTCCCGAGGTGGAATATTAAATACTTCTTTATCACTACGATAAATCATATTGGCGCGTTTACTGAGAAAATCGTGCCGCGGAGCTCGGTAATCGTAAAATACATTTACTGAAGTTCAGGTTTAGAATACAGTGTTGCCACTATGCTGAGAAGTGATAAACTGCAAGAAAGCGCTGTATTTCCTTTCTTAAAATTAGTTGATAAGAACGAACGAAACCCGAGACCAGTCACGTACGGTTCTTGCGGTAGCTGAATATGCTGAATGATTCCGAGAAACGCGGTATCAGTGCAACACTGCATCTTCCACTTCAAAAGGAACGTTCCTACGTTAATTCTTATTCGTGCCATATTTTTCTTAGCATTTATATTCGCCTCGTAATAGAATGTTTTTCAACGAAAGTACTATAATCAGTATGTATGGTTGAGTAATAAAACTTTTAATTAATCCGATGTTTGTTTCCAATTCCTTTTTAAATGGGCAAGGCCTAATACAACTTGTGCTAATGGCATTTCTGCTTTTCCAATAGTTGAATAATTGTCGATGATTTTGTAGAGGAAGTGGCCACTTCCTCGGCTTAATTGCATGCGTGCAACGGTATGATGGTATTTATACGCTGAACAATATTTGCCTACTGTATTTACGTAACTTGCCACAATATACTGGTTTTATCTTGACTAATCGGTGGATTTTAAATGCAACTGCAATTAATAGGCATGGATAATCAACGGTACGTCGATCCATGGGACCGACGAACCTTGAGCTGTCCTGCGCTTTCAGTGTACGTCATAACAATTATTTTTATCCTATTCGCTAATAAAAACAGTATACGTGCCATATTTTGCAGCTAATCAGTTTTGATTTTATAAACATTTCGGCTGTTTCATATTCGTGCAGAATTTTTCGTCAACGTGAAAAGTAATAAGAAAATATAAGCCCACGAGAAACAACAGATTAACTGTAACGGCTTAATGACATTTAATTATAATCATTTTATAATATGCTAATGTACATGCATAAAGGTTAATGAAAATCTTACGCTTACTGTATGTAACCTGATCAATAATAAATTATCATATTGAAAACTTGAATCAATGCCTTATTGTTCTACGTGCTGGAATTTTGTTTGTTCAATACAAACGATACTCCACGAGAAAAGATACTTTCGTTGAATTTTCTGAGTGAAATTCTACCACTTCTAGTGACAAGACTAAACGAGTATTTATGCAAAACCGGTTAATGAAAATATTATGCTACCGGGAAGTCCATTCGATGAATGTCCGAAATTACTCTTCCCACCTTATGAATGCTATGATACTAAACTCAAGTTTGAGATATTCTACATTCAAACAAATACATGGCTTCTTTTTTAGTCACCCTTATATGCGACCCGGATAAAATATTTGTGAATAAAATAATGTTACAACAAAATATGTCACTTGTAATTCGAATGGTAACAAATATGGCATTCTCTCTTTGATACCATTCAAATTACCCATGAAATATTTTTGTACCATCACAACTGAAGAAGATACATATTTAGGTAGCCCTTTTGGATGGGACACACTGCATAGAAATCATGTTTTGTGTCTCTACACGCGCCGTTAATAGGAAAATTAGAAACATTAATGGATATATTTGCCGTTTGATATTCAAAAACTTATTAATTAACTGTTAAAAATATTAATATTTGTAATTTCTCGATATAATAATAACAACAGCGGTAATAATAATATCGAAGGACTTAAATGAAATTTACAGGCATATACACTATGCGCATGCTGGATAATGGTAACAACAACGCTTCTGGTCCAACGGGAGCAGCGGCCTTGTCTGGAGTTCAGACAGCTGGTGGTACGACCTCTTCGGCAACAGGCGTTACGACACTTCCGGGTGTAACAGACGAAAGAATGGATGCATCCAGCGATAGTGCGGTTAGCAGTATGGGCAGTGAACGAGTACCATCCCTTTCGGATGGCGAATGGATGGAAACTGGATCTAATTCCAGCCATACACAAGCCGATTCTCACTATTCTATGGATTATGCTAGGTGATTAAATTGTTTCATAACGTCGGCATCATCTTAATAAAATATTATGAATATAATAATTAGACTGCGGATGTTTATGCAAATATACATTTTTATAGAAAAGACTAAACACGTGAAACTTTGATAGGGTAAACCAACCAGTGAATGACCGAATTGTTGACTGAGAAGCCCAGTAAATGACCGCATACTTTTAATAAGAATTGTACTTATTAAAGTTTGTTTAATACGCATAACTAAAAATATGGGATATTAAAAGTGCAACATATAATAATATTTTAATTTATAAACGACATTTCTTTGCCTAATGGTCATTCACTGGCATGCGGTCAATTAGTGGTTGGTTTACCCTAGAAATATGTTTCGACATTAGAGGGTTTCCAAAAAATATTTTTTATTTTAAAAAATGTTATGTTTGTTTATTTCTAGCATATACAGAACTTACTTAGCTTGAATATAGTAGCGGCCATGATACAGTGTTTTTGATTTTCTTACAATAGGGAGGTCGTAATTATCGTAATAAATATCATACTCGCATAAACTTCCACAGTCTAATAATAATACAATATAATTTGGCGATGCGTTTAGAATGAGTTTAATAAGCTAATAAGCAGAAAACTTATATTATGCTTCCCTGCAATAAAAGAATGACACATACCTGATGTAGATAATTTCCAACTCTGGAATTCTAGTTACGAGTCATTTGATAAGACACTAATTCTAAGGTTGCTTCTTGAAAGAGCCACACTTAAATACAAGCTTTCTTCAGTCTTTGTAGTAACGAATGATTGTAAATGATTACAGGATTTTTTCGGAATATGGTATTTTGCCAATGCGTTTGGTAATATTCACCATGTTATATTTTTCTTTCAGCAAATATCGCATGTCGTATGACTGCAACTATTCCGTTTCCGGAAGGAACGCTGGCTCCCCGAGATGTCAAACGGAGCGCACCATGCCCCCGGTCGCACAGAAAAAGCATCAAATGTTTGCAAAACGATATTTCCAAGAGCAAGGAACAGGTTAATATGTTAAACATCAAGCCAACTACGGCGGACAGATTTTTACAAATAAAATTGAATATATGCTAATGCCTGTATTGTTTGTTGCAGGTTCACCTTTGGGGGCTACCACACATCCAACCACTCCTATGAAATACGATTACGATTCGCACACAGTTGGTGCCGGAGCACCGGGAAATGCCTATTCGGGGCCAATCGAGGGTGCGGCTGGGCCACAGCCTGAAATGAAATTCAGCTGCAGCGTAGATTTCAATCGTCATCAGTCAGGTAAAACATATCATATCATTTTAATGTTTCCCATAGAAAATAATTCGTGATATGCTACAATGCATAACAACTCATTTGTTACTTTCAGGACGTTCTGCCATAGAACACGTTCACCACAACCATACCTATCATCTACCTGCGGAAAGTTCCGGATCTCTTCAACGCCCAATTTCTCGTGATAAGAAATGTAAATGTCACTGCTCCAAACCGATGGATTATTTGACCCATATTCTACTTTAATCTCACGATATTTATTGCCCGATTTGTTTCTAAGATCTATTTTCTATTCATTGCTGTTATTTCTTTTTTTTTAGTACGTAAAAGCGAAAGTGACGAGCATCTAACTAGAGACGAAAAGCGAGCCAGGGCGTTGAGCGTACCCATTCCAGTGAACGATATTATTAATCTTCCTATGGACGAATTTAACGAGCGTCTTAGTAAATACGATCTCAGTGAAGCTCAATTGTCTTTGATACGCGACATCAGAAGACGAGGCAAGAATAAGGTTGCCGCCCAAAATTGTCGTAAGCGTAAATTAGATCAAATTATTAGCCTTGCGGACGAAGTGAAAGAGATGAGAGACCGTAAGATGAGACTAATTCGCGAACACGAGTTCATGCTTCTTGAGAGGCAGCGTGTGAAAGACAAGTTTAGTCAACTTTATCGTCACGTGTTTCAAGTAAGTGTATATTGTTACTTATAGTTTGGTGTGCTAACATTCCCTCTAGTATAGTCACCACAAAATTAACTGGCTGGCTTGGATCATTTTTCTGACTACGAATGACGTCACAAACGACTCCCTCTTTCATCGCTTCGCAACTGTATGTGAGCTCTTTTCAGACATACAAATGAGCGGCTGTGTTCTTCTACGAAGGACTATGAAGTCCTAGATCTTCTAGGACTACCTGGCACTTCACAGGCATTTATCTTTTTCTTCCAGTAGTGTATTCACTTTTTTAATCTTAATCCGTAGGTGGTGTGTTGTTCTTCTCGTTCCCTCGGCTCTCTCTCTTAAAGTAGCCTCACACTACGCCTCACCTCGACACATTTTATGCTTTCTATGCTTTTCTTATGTACTTTGACAATTTCACTCACCCTGTGACTGGTCTCATCACGACTCCGAGCCGCGGATTCTTCCTCGAGAATATTTCGAGGAAGAGAAGCGAGGCGAGGCGTAGGGTGAGTGGATGCAATGCCTCCGCACAGGAACGGGTTCTCACCGAGGCAAGCTCAGATAACTTTGGGTACGGAAAAAACGAGGCGACGCGAGCCTAGATGTGAGCGCGAAAAGAAGTTGCACCGAGGTGAGGCGTAGTGAGAGCCTACCTTTAGGCCAGTATAGACGGGTGTAATGCAATATTAAACTTCATGGTTGTATCACACATACATATCTCACGAACCTAACTGTGATTCGTTGGAATCTGTGACGTAGTGCCAGTTACAACAAACACGATGCAGCAGCAAGTTATTTCCTCCAGTACTTATTCTATACTCGCGTATTTATTACGTGAAAAAGAAAATGAAATACGGCATCGTTGTAGATAATGGACAAGCAAGCTGCACAAAACAATTGATTCGAAATCAATGTTAGACGTAAGGCTTACGTCGTAAGCAGTAGGCAAGCAAGTGGTCGATGCAAAACGGTTTGCATAAATAGCGGTGGGCTATCTGCTGTGGCGAATTTAGCGGACGACCGATGAGCAATTGCCGCCTGGGACCCCGCTTTAAAAAAAATTACGATTTTATCCAAACACTATATTCCTTTTTCTGTACTACTACACTTAGCCCGGTTTTAGTAAACTGCCTTTTCCTTTCCACCTGGACCTTTTTCCTTAAATCCGTCACTGACTATCCGTCTTCGACTTTGCATACAAATGCATCGATGGTTATATATTTTTTTTTTTTATTAAAATTAGTATCTAATTTCACTGAATTTCTCTCCGACGTCCGCATGACTCCAGATGTAGATTGCAAACACTATTGTTTTCGCAAAATATGACCAAATGACGATGAACGATGAAATTAAAAGGCTTATATAATTTTAAAAAAGAATTTTTATTTGTAGCCACATCAGACTTCATTTTTTCTTCCACGTGCTTCCTATCGATTAAAAATATAACATTTTTTAGATAGAACTGTTTATTAAAAACTACATATCTGCACACATTCGCTGTTAACTCTATTTTATTTATTATTATGCTATTTCCACTTTCATCCTTACGCATCCCTGTTTTGGACGCACTTCCTGTCTACGACCTTGAAAAATTATATTAAGGTGAGATAAATATATAAACTTGTAAGTAATAATTGCAAAGAGCGTTTACAGTCGGAGGCAAATAAGTATCGAAATAATTAATGTATGTAATGTAAATAAAATATTACACTCCACGACAGATTTTTGCAACCAGGTTTATTAATACGTGCAAATAAACATTAAGTGAAAAAAAGACAGAAATCGACATTATGTGTAAATGATACAGTAAGGTTTAACTCTCATTGATCTTGACCAGCCAGTTACTTTTGCTCCCAAACAAAATATTCGTCTTGTAGGAAAACCTTTTTCCCATCTGTTTAGCAAATAAATAATTTGACGAATATAATGAAATTATTACGAAGAAAAACAATTGTACGATTTAATTTGCAGTCTTTGCGGGACCCAGATGGCAATCAATATCATCCATATGAATATAGCCTTCAACAGTCCGCCGATGGAAATGTGTTATTAGTGCCAAGGAATCAGACGAATCCTCATCATCAGCGTCCCACAACAATGGAACCGAAGAGTAAACCTAACCCAGAACACAAGGAATGAAATTGTCACGGAACTGCGTTGCAAATTTTGTTTCCCTGCACACTGAGCTCATTTAAAACGTTACAAAAGCGAACACGGTGCTGAAAAACAAAGATCACCTACGATTATGAAATACAATCATGTAAAGTCGATTCATGTTGGAAGGAGATGATTGTTTAACATTCGATATATCTTATATCATATTTGAATAAACAACGAAAATTTTCAGAACTGTTACAGAAACTCACATTGAGTTATGTCCTTTACGACTGGAAAATAATCACCGAACGTAGAAACACTGATTGTACATACAGTAATATTAGGTGGTTAAATAAACTATAAAAATAGAGAACATAGACAACGCTCTTAAGATTTGTGTTGTATTTAAACACAGAAGTTTTTATTTATCATTTCAATCAATGATACAATCGCGCATGTTTTTTTTTTCGAAGAAAGAAAGCTAAACGTCGTGTAACACGCGTTTAAAATATCACTCCCTTTATATTAAAATTCAATGTAATAAGATTGCAAAGCGTCTGGCGAAAATATATTTTTGTTTTTTAGTTTTCAGCATACATGAATAATGCTTGTTAATTTTCAAAATTCGTATATGTACATGTATGTCTTTTTATGTAGAGTGATTACATAATGTGAATAATGATTACATTATATAATAATTAAACACGTTTCTCTTTCCAGGGAAAAGGAAGTTTAACACATTTCAATGTAATTAATAATTTCATTCATGAATATTATACGTATGACTTGATCGATAGGTACGTAACTGATTTTCACGTTATGTACTGACGATCGTGTTGACATGTGGTTGTTGGGTAATTTCAATCTGCCGAATGAAATTATTTCGAAATTAATATAAATTTGTCCAGCTGTATGTGTAGTCACATAGTTCGGTAAACACGAAGACAACGCTGTTGTACGTCATGTATAATTCAATTGAAGTGAGATAAATGATAATTAGGCAATGCCAGTCAAATAAGCATCTTTTTGGTACTACCTTTAATATGTACGCAATTGTAAAATGTTTATAATTTGGTGGGCAAAAAATGTAAGAATGTGTAATGTAACATTAAATCTGCATTTAAAATGGAACTAAAATAAAAGAAACATTTAAAACGATAAAAGGCAAATGTCCGAGATAACTTATTGGATACAACGTATTGTTTCGCGTTTTGTACAGATAAATTCCTCCGAAGAATGTTAAATTGCAAGTCCATTTAAACAAAACGTTAACGATAAAGTGTAATATACCATGGCGAAGATATGTAGTGATTAATACGAGTATGTGGATACATTTACTGTGACGTGTTGTACTGCGGCAATATTGATAATAGTATTGATCGAAATATGAACAAACATAATAAATACACATATTTTTATAAACTAAGAGACGAGTAAAGTTCAGGTATTTCACATTTGCCTTTTTATGTATATATTAATGTAGTTAGTATAATTTTCTATAAATATGATATAAATAAATATATAAATGAAATATATGTATTTATATATATCCGTGTATATATATGAATGCATATACGCAGAGTAATAATGAAATATATGTTATAATGTTAAAAGCAAACGAAATGAAAAAGCTGTTTATGCCGACAATTTATAATAGTCAACCCTTTATTAATATTTACATACGCAATTGTATTTATACTATTGGGTGTAGGCTGTCTTTACATACTGTACTTAGCAAGTGGAGATCATATTGTTAAAGACTACTATAAAAAGAATAATTTATAATAACTTCGTTCGTGTATTGTACAAACGAACCACATTTATACGAATCTTCAATTTCATCTGATCACATTTTAAGATCTCCCATGTCATTAAATTTCTATATTGTATAAACAAAGCTGAATAAACCTTTGGGGAAAGTACTGTCGTGTACTTCGATATGGTATGACTGCGATACTTATTTATCCTCGTACTATTTTATGGAAATTAAAAATTATAGTTCACAATAAATTGTTTTGTTTCAATTATTATGAATGGCGAACAACCACGTGATGTCTTATTCTTTTGCACGTATTAGACAGATATTTTTTCTAAAAGAAGTTATCTCCCAGATAGTCCACTTATACTGCACACAGCATCTTCTAGACGTCTTATAGCGAATTCGGGAGACCCGCACCGGGCGCACTGAGTGCGAATTTTAGCCAATCGGAAGCGAGGAGTGTGAACTTTTTCGGTTCCGATTGGTTAAAATTCGCACTCAGTGCGCCCAGTGCAGCTCTCCCGAATTCGCTATTAAAGAAATCTATCTAAGAATCTAAGATTCTAAGACTAAGGCGTTGAAGTTATCTTGCGAGGGAAGGCTACGATTGGAACGAGCGATTTTTTAAAGAAACCGGGCAGAAAATTCATTACCGTTTACAGCCGGTAATTTTGTATTTTTCGAAACGAAATTTATTTTATTCATTTACAATCGGGCAATGCTTATTTTCGAAGCGTCCATCGGGAAACATTTTCCTGCCAGATGTCGAATATTAGGGGGCAATCGACATCGTGCCGGTTTTTTCAGGAATTTCGACTGTGTTCGTTCCAAGTTAATCTGTATATTGCTCTGTCGGGTGCCGAGTCGCGGGACAATACCTACCCTCATAAACCGCGACCCTGGCGAAACGCTCTGTCCGATCATCCCGGCTAGTTTTTGGGATCAGCTCGTTGTACTTTTTGTCCGCCGAGTCAAGACGGTGGAGGCGGTAGCCTCGAATTAACGAATTAACAGAGAGGAGGTCCCTCCATTTCTTCAAAAGTGGAAATAATTGGACTTTTTACCTCCCAAAATTTTGGACAAAGCGCCTACCATCCGAACAACGGAAAAGTTAGCGAGGGCTCTTGCTGAAGTCATCGCTCGGGCATCGGCATCTTTTCTCGTCGAACGTTCATGACGCAGATATCATTCAAAAACACAGTCGTGTTCGTCAATTGCCGACGCATTATTCTCGTTAAAATTACCATACGGACAACAACGTTTTTTCCTAGTTTGGTTGTCAATCGGACCAATGAGTTCTTTTTCGTCATGATATTTTCAATCAGTCACTTAATATCAATTTGGCGAGTGAGAAAGTCACTTACACCTCGTACTACGAGAGTTAATCGAGCTTTACATCCCCGCATGGGCGTCCGCAAGGGGAGGAACACTACATTTCTTTTCGTACTACTATACACTTGGTCCGTTTTTAGTAAACTGCCTCTTCATTTTCCCGAAAAACGGGGGCCCCTCAGCCACCGGAGCCTTTTTTCTTAAATCCGCCACTGGTTAAGGGTGATGACGATCACATAAAAAAGATGGTGGGGATGGTTCGTTCGAATTTTACGGAAAAGTTTCATTCAAATTTCACCGGGCACCACTGTAATATGGTGTCACATATGAAAACGGCAAGAAAATTATATTTTAATATGTTATTCATTACCACAACAATTTTTCAAAGTTTATTGAATTCGTAATTAAAATTCGTACTTTTTTGCAAAAAGAAAGAGAAATAGAATATGAAACTTAAATAATATCTTGTGTTTAACTAGTTCAGTCTCTGAACTTGAATCCGTTTTTAAATTAACAAGAATATTTCTCTTTCTGAATACTATTTTTATAACAGAGAGTAAAAGAATTTACTGTAATACATACTCCTTCAGGATCCCCTTTTAATAAGCACATTAAATCACATCGATTGCATACTTGCCTGGTGCAGTTGCTAAGAAACTTGTGGAAACGTGCTGTTTATTTATCGATGGCGGCTGACCAGTGGTTAAACCTTATCCAAAGTGCTAAAAAAACGGCAATTATTCAAGATGGTGAGATAATCAATAAACCATTGATATTTGTTTAACGATATTTTGTTCGTTGTGTCATCATTCAAATTCTATTCGGATAATATTCATAAATTCAATATTGAGAAATATATACCTTTAACCTCCAAAAAGTTTGATCAATACATTTCTGTCACCTGAAATTTCCGCTTTATAATTATTTCGCGTTAACTGATATGTTTATATCTTTTCAAAATTGGGTTATACAATTATAATAAATTATTAAATGTGAAATTCAATCATATAACATATGAACCTTTCATACGTTTATAATATTTCGGCGTATCTTTTACTTATACTTGATTATTTAAATGTTCTTCGCATGTATTTGATTTTGATGAGTGTCTAAATAGTTGTTGGAATATTTTCCTTTAACTAATGTGTCTCGTAACTTATCCAGAGAATCAGCACTGTATATATTTCTAAAGGATAATGTTAATTGTGAGTATATAAAATGTTTTGTGACCAAAAAGAGGAATGGGAATGATATTTTTCTTTTTATGGGAATGGTATTTACATTGGGTATTCATATACTGTCAACAAAGAAATCCAATATCTAACATATCAAAGTCGAAGAACTTTAAAAGCACATTTACTTGGTGCATTAGCAATATCCTTAAGGCTGTCAAATGTATTTTTCATTATTTGTTACAAAAATACAATAAAGGAGCCTTGACCTTATCAGCAAGTCCGATATCATGAAATTCTAGTCCACTTTTAAAAGTATTCCTACTTAATTTTTAGCAGACTAATGATACCATTTGATTCCCCTTAACACTATTCGTACCAGACCGCTCAATTTGACCGTTTTCAAACTTTAGCGTATAATTTCCCACATACAACGTTATCACATCGCTATTTATCTTTACGACTTTTCTTGAAATATGCATACAATGAATCATTTATTATTTAATTAAGTACCAAATTGACTACTATCTACGTTCAATCGTAAGAAATATAACTCTTTTTCAAGGAATAGGTATACATACATGAAGTGTCGGTACGAATAATGTTAACACATGCTTTCCTCACCACAAGAAACATGGTTACTTTTTGGTCATACATAAGTAACTTTAAAGACTCAATATTATTCTTCATATACAGGGTAGGGCAATAACTTCACCCACCCAGAACAGCTCTGGTATTTTCAGATATACAAAAAAATATTATATGCGAAAGTTGTATGATATCGAATATACCATAATAATCGTTTTGTGAATGCAGGTGTATTAAAGATTTCAAGGTCATCTTCGTGTATGCAAATAACCTATTATACTTTTTTATATTTAGTGCAGTAGCAGGTGTTTTGACAATTGCCATTTCCCAGTCTTTTGGCATTAAGTGGGGGAGTATAATAATGATTAATCATTACAATGCATCATTACACAAAGTACTATACAGCCAGTGTGGAAATGATAGGAAGTAAAATTGAAAAAAAAATTTAAATTAAAAATGAATGGCATGTTACAATGCTGCAAGTATGATTCATACAGACTTCTCTCGATATATTGCCGCGACCCGGGACCGGCAGCGATAATATAACAACGGTTCTGTTAAATCACCCACTACCCATTATTGCCCTAAAAATGTATGCTATTTAAAAACTGAAATTGTCTTTGAAGCCTTTAATCTACCTCACTAATAAAAAAAGTTATTTTCGGCACATTATGGCCCCCTTGATACTGTATAACTTTCCTAAATAATTTTTCTTTGTATCTCTAAGGATAGTACCTGGACAAAACTATTTTCTCACGCTGTATTTATATCTTAATGACAACATTTGAATGATTTCTGTGCAGGTAAAAGAAAAATCCACTTTTTAATGGAAGATGGGAGAGAAATGGTGGAAGAATATCATTTAGAAACTAATGTCTTGGTAAGAAGAGCATGGAGGGAAAAAGGTAAGCTTGGTCAAGATGTAGATTGGAATGTAGAAATTGGAGATCCTCAACCCAAACAAAACAATATCGAGATTTATGGAATCGAGGAGAGTTCCACCACTGTAAGTAAAATGTCTTTTATAACTCATCTAAATTGTTTACAAACATATAATATAGTTTATGATAAACATGCTTGAATCCAATTGTATTTATTATGTACATCTCTGCAGCCATTTATTACTAGAAGGATAACGAAGACTTCCCTTGAATGGCGCATAAGAAATTTGCCATATTCACAGGATGTGTTTTCAGTAACCGCAGAAGACGACGGAACAATAACTGTTCGTACGAGTAATAAAAAATATTTCAAGAGGATAAGCGTCCCAGACTTAGAACGCGTTGGATTAAAACCAGAACAGAGCAGAATATCTTTCACCCATCAGTACAACACATTAATTATTACGGTATGGGAAATATTTCCTTCCCTCTTACTACCTCTACATAAATGATATGTTTATTTATTTTTCATAGTATAAAAAACCACAAGCGCTCTTGGAATTAGAGAAAAAAGTATTAAGTGAGATTTTGCAGCTGAAAGCAAGAAAAGATGGCGACATCCAGTGTCCGACGAGCTAATAAAATTTTTACTTTTCCAAAACTTTTGTTCCTCGCTTTGCCTATATTTATGTTTACGAATGTACAGTGTGTATGCATATAAGACAAAGAAGGGTTAGGGAATTTGGAATAATGAAACTAGCATTAGCAGTTTGTACAAATATTCGTATACATTCGCCATGCACAGTTGAACATTTTGTTGAAAAGCATTAAAATACATTTCTCATTAACCTATATATGTTTTGTGCATACCGGGACACGTAAATTTAAAGTAAGTATTTTGCTTATTTTACTTCGTATTTTACTTTACTTCGAATACAATGATCGATAATAGAAGTAAGAAGGCAATTAAATTCGTTCGCGTAACAATGTTGCGCGCGAAAATCGAGAGATCGATCGATCGATTGTTCCGCGGCGTGACTAAACATCGACTGTATTTCCTACTGCGTATGTGTGCTGTGGTAGTGGTGTTACATTTTGGTGTTATGTTTTAATTTCGCATAGAAATTCGTGAACGAGCGATGAATATGATGAAGTCCATACCTGATAGGTAAGTATTAATTATTTTTCATTTTGCGTAATACCATTAAGTATATTGGAGCATTTATGAGTCTCAATCGCAGGTCACATTGCAAAGAGGTTATGTTGTGCTGGTTTTCCTTAATGTTTTCGATGTTACCTTACTAAGTTAAAGTCACAGAAGAGATTTATTTAATCGTTTATCTGAAAGCTACTATACGAATAAAATTCAGTGCACTATGTGACTAATGATACATTTTTAATGTTTCGAAATGTATTTCGTGACGTGGTTTGTTAGGTGGCTGACTTATCGGTTGAGAGAAATATATATGTACCTTTTCTCACTGCAAAGTGTTTAGTAGATGGTGCTAATTTATTTGAATGTGGTACCTAGTAAAATTAAATATTTCGAAATGCAGTTACAGATTTCATAATTATGCGTAAAAAAATTATTTTGTTAAGGATATTGTTATTGTTCAATGTTTATAATCGTTTCGAATTTGATTGTTTGTAATTAACATTAAAACGAATTCAGTATATTATTTTTTTTTACCATTACCTGTTGCATCTAAGTACCTCTCCATTTAAACAACATACGTATTCAAATAGGTATACATTTGTGTTGTGTTATCTTTCATTGTGAACATTATTATTATGTTGTACTATAGATGGCTGGAATACAAACCTTTTGGCAAGGCGATTAGTGGTACAAAAATTCTGCCGTTCAAAGTACCACTAAAGGAGGTGAGTTCTAATTGTAGATAAATAAATAATTTAGGTTCAGTATTACAAAAGGTGCTCCATGGATTTTTGGGGTTTCAGTGTATCCTTCATACATCATTCATTCCTCATTTTAAACACGTATGGAACATATGCTGATAATTTGTAAAATTAAAAAATCCAAAGAATGTATTAACACGTCACGATTCCTATGTTCTGATATAAATGTTTGTAAAGATATTCTCTTCTATTATTTATCATGCTCGTTTAGGGTAATTTGTTAGGTTCGGATTTATATTTGTAATATCTTTTTATATAACATAGCGATGGCATATCAAAAGATAAGTAATTACAATAGAAGTAAAATAAGAATGGGAGTAATAGATATGTAATCACATATATGTATGTGACATAAAACTGCATAAAGATGCAAGCAGCAGTATTGAAATAAACAATTACTGTTTATCTCTAATTAGAATTTAGTTATTTCTAAATGTTTGGCTAAGTGTCACTGACTCAGTTCAGGTAAACATGCGACTAAAATGGTACAAACAGTTGCTTTACTCCAATTAGTGTTTAACGTCGTAAATTGTTATCATCCGTCCTAAAAATGAATTAGCGATAGAAAGCTTACCTGCTTCTGTAACATTAGTAAAATAAGTCTATTCAATTAGGCTGTTATAACTAAGGTAATTACTTAAAAGTCTACGATGTGAGATACGGGTCCAAAACTTAAAAATGAGGATAGTTTTCTTTTTTAAAAACTGATCAACAAAATTGATAATACAGCAGACGCTAAAGGTCTGTACAGGTAGGTCTCGATTAGTGTGAGTAATCAATTCTAGAAATTGATCTCGTTATTTGAATATTTGAAATACAGGAATTGGTTCTAATTTAATAAAAATATACAATACAATTTTTTAAATATACATTTTCATACGTATTTTATTAAATTACAATGGCAGAAACATGTTTATTATTTTTTAAAGTATTTTAACAGTGTTGATTGCACTTTCTTCTGCTTCTTCATATCCTCGCATATGTGGTGATGAATCTGCGATACTTTGTCCGTGTCACAAAAGACTAATCGTTTCTTTAATTGTACTGAATGAGAGAAGTCTTGCGAACCTCCCATTAACTGTATTTTTGTGTGCATTAACCTGGTATTTTATAATTCGCACCAAATCGAATATCTGTTTGAACTCACACTAATCGAGACGTAATATGTAGGTACGTGCGTATCTGAATTTAAACATGTAGCAGAAATTTGTTTGTGGAAAGTTCAAGTGCAGTCGAACCTTGATTAACCGAATAATATCACACACAGTAATGGAAAAAAAATATTCTAGATTATATCACATTCTTTATTCTTTATTTTCCAGGCAGTTATTTTTAATTCATTGTTGCGTTACCACAACCAATGTGTTAACGAAACGAGAACAACAAAAAAACATAAATGAAATTTGTAACACTCCATTCAAAGTATTCAATACTGCATGGCAAAATGCATTGTCAGTCTTCTATGAATTACACAAACCATAATTTCTCAGAGGGACGGTATGAGAAGCATATTTACAATTCTTTACATCACTTAATAGTAGGGTGGTATTGTATATCACGCAACTTAATTGAAGCGTCCTTGTAGAAAACACTGTAAGTGTCAAAATTAGAAAAAAATTTATCTGAAAACTACGTGCCAAAGGTAATACCATATTAAAGAATTTGATATTTGGCACTTACAGTGTTTTCTACAAGGACTCTTCAATTCTTGTATGATGATTTCCAAGTAATGCCATTTCATTAAAAAATATGCCCATTAGAATATCGTTACTTTGCTATTTATACACTAACGTCGTACACCTTTTACTGAAAGTTCACACAACAGTTTTAGCACTCCAACGTGTTTCACACGCAATTTCGAGCAATCTTTTTAATTCGCAAATCGCGAATTTCGAGGATCATTGCTGTCGAGTGTGCGGTTCTATCTTTGGATTGTGTTACTGTTCTCCTTTTTCTCCTTGTCCCCGTAGTAAATCAACGATCCTCTTCGCGGGGGTCGCGGCGGCTTCGAATCCGAGATAAGATCGCTTCGAATTCCAGAAATAGTGGATACAGTGCTGGTATCCATACGCGTCGGTGCGTCTCGTACGAGTTAGGTATGCGCGCTCACCTTTGTGGGATACGTGGCACGGCACGGGCCACCGTGAAATCGATGCGAGACAGTGGTATAGAATCAATTTTTTTCGTACGGTCCGTGACTGATTTGCGCTCTATTTCCGTTAGAGCAAACTTATTTGTCCCCTGCATGTTTACCAGAATAATTACGGTTAGTACTTTTTGAATATTTGAAATGTGGGAAAGGTATTATTTCCTTTGAATAACTGCGAGTTACAAAGGTGTAACTTTACGAAAATATTTATTGGCTAAAAATGGATTCTTGTGGCTATACCACTGTATGGATACAAAGGCGGGAGATCCGTTTGTCCATCGGTGGTCTTGTTAACGGTAAGGTGGGAAAGGCACCTCTGTCTGAGATCTCGTATCGGTCCAAGCCAAATTGCTGCATTGTTGCATGGCCGGAGTGGACATGGGCATAAACAAGCCTCATGTATGCACACACTTTCGTCCGATACACGCGGCAGTGATTTTTAGATCGTGAATACCGCGGTCGGTTGTTTGCCTAGCCTAGTAGCTCAGCAAAGTCTGATGCTGGCTGCCGCTGCGTGATGTATCGCGATCCTGCTGTGATCCAGCAGTATTCACTTAAGTCCTTTAATTTGACGGATATACATACGAATTCAATGATATCTCTTTTAACTGTTTTCTTTTTCTTTTTCTTCCACTACTTTTTGTTTTTGTTATTACGACTTGAGTGTTATATCAATATTTCTTCCATGCGATTAAGCGCCGGGTCATTGGACACTGTAGCTAAACTGGAACCGGAATTTTACACTATTTCATTTTCACTTCTCGAGATTGTCGTTCGTAATGAAAATTAAAATAGTTTTCATTAGACCTCTCCGAAGGTATTACCGATGGAATTAACCTAGTTTCAGTATTGTAGTTTAGTCAACTGGTTTTCGTAATAGAGTTGCTAATAATCCAAAGCTAATTAACTAGTTAAAACATCTTTTACACCACGGCAGGTTGTGTAAAAATGAAACAAATCGGAATTGGTGTTAGTATACATATTATATTTTTTGTGAAACTTTTCTAAAAAAATGTGTTCATTTAGCTCTGAATCGGATACTTTTCGCTTATCCATTTAATGATCGACTTGTTATCAGTATTGAATATGTTGATTGCGATGATGTGCATATTTTCCTCATTGACGGTACAGCGGTTTTAAACTTCGCAGAACATAAATCATTTTTATATCACCAGTTTTTCGTCGAGGCATCATTAAAATACGAAACGATGACCGCCGCTAATTGAACACGTGGTCGTGTAATACCCGAAATACTTGTACCAGTCAAATTTATTTCAGAAGGAAAAGGGTATAATTCGAAGTATGAAATATTTTCATATTTTATAACGCTATATGGTATTTCTTAAACGCTCCGTTGCTGAATATGTTTTTTATGTTCGGCGGTAGGTACGTTAATTTAATTTGAGAAAGGTTTTTCGCACAGATCGTGGTGATTTTTCATATCCACTGTCTCATCAGTTATTTTATTACAATACTGTAAATTACGGTGGTGCTTATTTGACCTCCAAAATTTTTTTTTATTTTTTTTCACGGGACACTGTGTCAATGTATTCACTCTTATGAATAAGTAATGCGGTATTTATTTGATTTTTTTTAGTTACTTATTGGGGGTTGCTACCAGGAATTGAATTTTGTGTTTTAAAGAGAAAAATACAATTTTTGTTTCGACGTGTTTTATTTTTTAAACACGTTTACTTAATATTGGCATATTATAACAAAATAAAAGTAGCCAATTCATATTTATAAAAGTCTAGTCGTAATGCTTACTAGCCAGAGTTCTTAGGTATACAGAGGACTTGGTGTACAAATTCGCCTTAAGCAACAAATACGATTTTATTTAAAATGTTAATAAGCGGATAGCAACCTCTAAAAAATTATAAAGTTTAATCAAATTTTAACGAGGCCCATTTTTCAGTATAGAGAACAAAATTTTGGGTACCGTGGCAATATTTTAAAAGTTGGATTTTAAGCACCTCCCTATTGTAAATAGTAGAAAACGAGAAAAATTATAGACTTTACCCACACATCTGATAGTTTATCCATAATATTACTGCAAATTTTGTTTGCGCAGTAAAGATAAAAATTTCTTTTAACAACAAAAATTTATAGCTATAGTGTTGCAATTTTTTAAGTAGTAATATTTTTTTGTTATAGGTTTCTGATTTTAAATAGTATTTAATAATGCCCAATAAAGATTTTCAAGAAAAGTAAGATTTCTTGACTACTTTTCTGCAACTTTTTATTGGGCATTACTAAATATTCACAACTGGGGTTTGTATAGGAATTGTAGGTTAAGATGAAGTATGTAAATTTGGAATAATTAATCAATACCCCAAAGAATATTGTGTTTGGTGCCATTTTGGTACGAAAAAACTGACTAAAATCTAAGAAAAGCTGTTATTAACGATTAAAACAAGAAAGATAAACGTTTCGTTTCTCACAAGTGGATGATTCATCTGAGTGCTTGTCTTTAAGTTCACTTTCACTATCTGTCTAGTCAGTGGCAAGCAACCGTCTGTCAGCAGTCCATTGAAACATTCTTCAATGGGTTTTGCATGGTGATATATATTCACACCCGCTGTCGTCGTTCTGTCTGATGACATTCGACGGCTGTCATTCTGGTAGACAGTGTTTTGACTGGCGGTGTCGGTCCGTGCTGTATAATGTGAACAAGCAGCCACCAGCTAGCCACCGCCGCCAAAGTTAGAATATGATTCAATTTTCTAGAGAAAATTTTAGTGGACCACTTCTCAAATGCGCTCGCATTTTTTAAAAAGTCGAACTTAACCGGTCAACGGTCAATGTATCATATATGATCAAAAAAATCTGGCCAATTCTGCAAAATCTGCCAATTTTGAATCATATATGATGAAATGGAATAACTTTGTGATTCACTTAATTTTTCGATGTGCCAGTTAACGGGTTAATCCAGGAGAATTCACACCTAAATTGATATCTTTATATTTAATAAATTCTATTAGGTTCAAATTAAATGTTGTACAAATATGTTAGAATTTTTTAAAGAAATACAGTACGGTGTTTCATTTATACACTTTTATTATAGACGTAATTATATTTTGAATATTTCAGTTAAATATTGTATTTGCACAAAATGTGATATGTGGTACAGATTGAATACTTCTCACTGCTTTTATTTTCTGATTTCTGTTTTAAATACCAAATTTGCTATGTTGGCTATCAGCGAAATAGTGGCGTAAACCCAGAGCTTTCGTTTTGCGATTACGGCTAATGAAATTATTGACATTCGAAAGTCGTTGCTTTAATTTCTATTTTTAACCGACTTCAAAAAGAAAGGTTTTCAGTTCGATGTGTATGTATACATATATGTATGTTAGTATGTATTATGTTTGTCCGCGAATTTCTCCGTAATTACTGCACCAATTTTCGCGAAACTTATTGCATTTAGTTTAGTTTCAGTCAACTTAGGCCATGGAGAAACAATTATCAAAATCGATTAAGTAGTTTTGAAGTTACACCAAAAATAAGAAATCTATTTCAGTCTTATTGGAACCGTTTCTAGCAAATTTTTTAATTTTTTCCCTTATTATTAATCTATGACTCTCGACTTTTTCAACTCGGCGCCAAATTGTCACAGTGCAAATGATGAGGCGCCGACATAAAAAAATTCAAACTCACAGATTAAATAAGGAAAAAACTGATTTTTCATTTATCAGTGCATTTTTATTTTTTAAGTACGTTTTAATTTTTTTTAAATATTTTATTAGGTATATTATTAGTACATAAAATAATGAGTAATGATGCATAGGCCAGTATTGCGCGATGTAAATCAACAAAATGCTGAGGGCCAAAATACGTATTTGTGCTGCCATTTTGTGGGCGTTTTTGGAAGGTAGCTCAAGCCACCATAGAATTAAAACTTTGCTGTATAAGAAGTGGTTTAGGCTGAAATGTAAATCCATCGAAAATTGTGGGTGAGACCACTATTGCGCTGATAGCCTCAATCATTCCCCACAGAGTAGGTGTCCTAATTCTTTCGAACGTCAGTGTAGGTCCCACGTTCAGTAGTACCTATCTTATACTGGGACCGTTCGAATAGTTTCGTGTGCCACCGTATGCGGGTCGGAAGATTTCTCAGAAAGAATGTTCGTATTAATCGTCTATAGTCTATAGATTTCCATGGGAAAATCGGCACTAGCAATTCCGTGCACCGTTGGAGGGCGAGCAGCACCGCTATTCCCGTTTGTCTCGAGTCATTTAATTTCCGCCTAACTCTCAGCGAACCGGTTTTTCTCGTCTACCGTCGTCCCCCGGTACACGCCGGACAGTTGCAAATAAGTCCGGGACCTTTTTCGGTGGATTGGCCGCCGCTATGCATATACCGCGTATGCATACGCGAAATAGGAGGGTGCCCGGCTAATTGATTCTGGCGTCGCGGGCATTACATAAAACAAGTCGAAGTGAGGGCCACGAATTGGACTCGGGTTGATTGGGCCTGTTGCGTCGGCCGCGGGGGGCCGCTCGTTAATAGGGCCCTCAACTGCTCATGCCCCGTGCCCCTACCCGTGCTCGAGACACCATGCCCGTGACCGTGCCGTGCCCGTGCCAGCACCTCAGTCCCCACGCTTCCCCGCACCGTCGAAACGCGCAACGGACCGCTTTTTCATCTTCTTCTATAAGAACGTGTAACAAATATCGGCTCACACGAAACGTGATACCGTCTTCGCCGACACGCTGTACACTTTCTACCTTTCCACCTCCCTTACCGTTTCGTTCTTCTTTTTTTTTTCTTCTTTTTATTGGGATAGCGGCGGTCGCGATGAATTTAAGACAGTACTTGCTAGTCACATATACATTGTAAAAAATGCGCTTTTAAAGTCGATTTTAATTTTGGATTGAATTTCATGCACGTGTAATTTGGTACGGAGCCGGGGGAGGGGTAACTCGCCAACCTTCGGGTCCTTGTATCATATCGCGTGCGTGGCTCGGCTTGTTCAATGGCGCGTTAGTGTAGTTTTTAGTTTTAGTTTCGCGTTCTGTTTGTTGTAACTGGTGGTTTCAATCATGGCAGGGAATCTCTCCTCAGGCAGTAATACCTATTGTTTGTTTAACTCTTGTACGGAAATTGGGCCATTTTGACCTAAAATGGAGTCACAAATCCTCATTTCTTCTTTACTAATGTATTAGTTGGACTGAAACTCCTTCATATCTTTAAATAATTAATAACTATCAAGAAATAATAATATTTTAATTTCGTATCTTTAATTTTTTACGTCTATTTCTTTAATTTTTATCATCGTCGAAATTTATTAAATTCTTGAAATATTAAACGTTAACAATTGAATGAACTGAGTTTTATTTTTTTATCTTTTGCCAATTTCACCAAAATTTATTAATCCGTGTAACTTTACGAATTCCATTATTTTTATAAAAATAACAATATTAAAATATTATAACATCAATGTTAAATAACATTATTTTTACCAGTTTTGCGTTCTTTCTGCATTTCATAAGTGCAGCTTTATTTATTGTCGGAAAAGATGAGAGATATTCGTGAGAGATGAATGACTGCAAGATGGAGTGATAGTCATGACTATATATGTATGTGTTACTTGGAGAGTGCCGGCAGGAAGAAATATCGAAATGTTTTCATCGCTCCTGCAGATGTTTATCGCACGAAAAGTTTTCCCATCGTATGTATTTCATAACCTGTGTGTAGGTGCTTATTACATGTATCTGCTTTCATCGAGCACTTCGTTGTACAATATTACACGCGAGAATAAAGAAGGAATAATGCGCGACCAGTGAAGTAGATAATAATCGCGTTTTACAAGTTTTATCGATACTGGAAAAAAATCGGAGGTCAGAAAATTCGACAGTATGTGCTTGGAATTTTCATCTGATTATCGTATTTCGAGAAAATAAGATTTATGTATGGAATTATTGTTTTTGAATTATTCTAAAAATATATTTCAATCGTATTCATTACAGTAAAAAGTGCACACGAGTTTGTAGTAACATTTGTCGAATATGTCCACATTGTAGCAAGATTCTAAACAGAACGGTTTCCATTAGATACGCTTTAAGACAGCAAAGATAATGTTGATTGATTGAAACGTGGGAAATCAAAGAGCAGATAGGCGGATCTGTAGTGTAGTATTCCTTCATTCTTACCATTCCATGTAGGTTGGTCGAATACCTGAGGTTTTCCCTGGAGATTCTGAAGGCTGGGTAGAAAAATTCTGCACGTAGAAACAGAATATTAATTCCTGACTTTAGTTCAGGTTAGAATCCACTTGAGAATGGATAGGCTGTCTTCGTGGGTGATATCTGTATTTCAACCCCTGAAAATCCTCGGCATTCAGATCGCTATCGTGTTAACTTCTCGGTTACACTTGGGCTAACCACCTTCGTTGTTTTCACGGAGGTAAAAGCTACCTTCCTTTGAAAAAGAATGAAACAATGAATCGAGTCGAGACATCGCGCGATTGGCGATGAAATGCACGTACATCGTGATAAGTGTAATGTTCATAATTCATAATTGTATGGGTTCGTATCGATATGCATCATAAATTATGTGCAGAATATAGAATTGTAAATATTATCGTAGACAGATCAAGATATTTTAATAAAAATACCAAAAAGTAATAAATGCTAAATTAATTCTAAATACTAGAAGTATTACAATTATGTTATTCAAATTTGGAAATTTAAACACGTTAGTAGTGATTTCAAATAATATACGATGAAATAAATATATTGAGAGATTTCTTTCTTATACCGAAATTATTTTATTAAATATATATTCGCTCTGGACGATAAAAATCCGTCGAACACTCTTCATACAGATTTTATATTTTACAGCTATTTATTTCATAAAAAATCATTCAAGTGTTTGAAGGGATGAAATTTTTTTGACAAAACATTAAGGAAATAGGAAAGTTATCTTACAACAAAGCTTTTACAATTAAATATTGTTTCTCGTATATACGGCAGAATTCAGTTTCGTAAAAAACGATGTTTCGTAAGAAGTAACTTAATAAAATAGCATAAGTTTCGTCATTTTAATAATTCTTAGATGATTAAGTTAAAATCACTACGATGATTAACTTAAATCTTACAATTTTTAAGTTTTGTTTTTGCGAGTGTGATAAATATCACTACGAAAATTCCATGTGTATTTTATTTTTAAAGCATTGTAGCTGCAAAGTGCCTGTTATTAAATAAAAATGCCCACCGAGCGATTTAAAAGTAATAACTTATTTTCCTGTAAGTAATTCTGTTACGTGTATGTCTTCAATATTAAATCTGCATCAATATTTATGATGTGCCCGGTGGTTCCGAAGGAACTTTCATATAGATACACCACGTAACACACGTGATGATTTGTTTGATTAATAATTCAGGCTGAAATAATTCAAGAATTGTTTATGGTTCGCCGACTCATTCGTAGCTGCGAAACCCATCGAACACGTAAAAATCGAATAATGTTAAAGTCCTCGAAATTACGCGTCGAAGGCATCGAATTAATTTGTCAGGCACATCGAAACCATCATTCACTGCTGCCATACGCGATATTTTGCTAGCAGATGTCGCACAGGACTGCAAACATTTTTTCGGATATGATTTATGAACAAGTCCCTGGCAAACTTCGTAGTGAGGAATGTATTCGTGTCATGGTCCGGGGCCTCGTGTCCCTCTAGCTTTTTAGTTTTCATTTCCTCTTTTTTTCGGCAAAATATTAAGTAACGGCCCTCGGTGATGGTAATCGGTTTGTTCACTGTCGGAAATAATAAACGGCAGCATTGTACCTTGTCGCAGACGTTAATCTCGCGGGTAAACACTCGATTTCACGGTGAACGTCTTATGGTTCCTCGCAACTTTTATGCCGAACTTACGAAATCCTTTTGGGATGAAAAACACAAGCTTAGATATAATTGCGGGTGTCACGTTTTATAAATTTTGGTAAACTCTATATTTGCATTTTTTCCAACGTTAAATCATAAAGAAAACTTTAATGTAGCAAAACGAACATTATTGTGTCAAACATATAAAATGAAAGAAGTAAATATTGAAGAGAAACATTAATTTCTCCTTATAAAAATGAAATTAAAAAAAATGAAATTAAAAATGGTTAATGATTATTTTTAATAAACATAGGTACCACAGTTTTTTTGGTTATTGAAATTTTTTCTATGTGGAAATGTGCCCTTTTGAACAATCACTCCTCAATTGAAATGCACAATGAAATACAACTGTTCGCGCAGTAAATAAATTACAACTTTTATGCAGTGAATTCGCAACTTAAGTATTCAATTTTCGTCACTATGTTACTCTCGGTATTCGTTCTATAAGATAATGTATAGTGGTGTACAGTAATTCGATAACACAATGAATATTACGTTAATAATTACATCCACTTATCACGTAAGGGGCTTTTTAATTTGAAGGAACAAAATTCGTAGTCTCAGCCGTTTCATAAAGGCCCGCTTGCTAGATACTTCAGCGTATATGTACACCCGTTATTTACCACAAATACATTCGCCCGATTTTGAAACACTTTATCCGTTTGCATAGTCAATGTTTGTGTGTTTGTTAATTCCCAAGAGCTCTCGATTGTTGCATGTTCTTTCGGCAGACAAATTTATCGGTTCCCCGCGAGGTAGATTGGTGTCCTATGTTATTAGCGATGGGTAAGTGTTTGTTTAACACTCGGTGCGAAGCGAAGAGGGCTTGCCGTGCAATTTCCCATCTTCCCATAGCAGGAGAACGGATTTCGCGAAAGGGATGAGGATAAAGGCAAAGGAGAGTGAGAAATGGAGAAAGGGGGCAAGGAGGGAAGGAGACAGCGATTGTAATTTATGCCGAAGTTAGCGAGCAACTTCGATGACTTTGTAAAATATTACTGATCCCCGTTTCGGAGATCGTATCTGTCTCGAACACCGCGCTTCGTTTCGTCGGAACGCCTTCTTTCTCTTCTTCTTCTTCTTCTTCTTCTTCTTCGTCGTCTTCCTTCCCCTCTTCTTGTAGCAGGCTGGCGCCTCTAAGGGGGTCGTGCGTCACGTCAGGACCCACTGCGCCGAAACGACTTTGCTCTCCAACTTCTGACCGATCGACACCGAGGGGACCGTACAAACATATCATTTGCTGATGAAACTTGCTTTACATACCTCGCCCCTCATACTGTCGCGACTCTGTTCTTAGCTGGTGTCGAATGGTTCATCAATGCTTGTTCTACTTAATTTACAGTGACGCACAAAAGTCGGACAGTTGCACTAACAACGAGGGGATAGCTTTGTGGGTTTATAGAGTGACTCAAGACAATAACAATAGTATGTTTCAATCGTGTCCAATCGCCCTTTAAAGTTGTGAAAACTAACCTCAAAGTTAAATAGGCACCTCCACTTTTTCGCGAATAACTTCTAAAATACAAGAGACAGAAAACAATCTTTCAAACAAAAGTTTAGTGGTGCAATAAGCGCTGGAAAGTTGTGTCAACAAAATTTTGAAAAAGGGGCATTTTTTAAAACTCTTCAAAATTTTGTTAAAGCGAGTTTGCAGCGTTTATTGCACTATTAAAGTTTTGTTTGAAACATTTTTTCTGGCTCTTGTACTTTAGGAGTTATACGTGGAAAAATGGTCTATTTGACATTGAGGTTAGTTTTTACAGCCTTATAACGGGTTATGCCTACCTGTGACGTCTGATAAAACATGTATATTCGGGAATTTCTGGGGGAAGAACTTGAGGGCTTTTTTTAATCAAACGTTTATGAATTCGAAAGTGTACATGTTAAACTACTTGTTGTAATTTTTGCGTTGAAAATATACATAAATAAAAGAAATATCAGTGATATCCCCGTAGCGATTTTCTTTCAGTAGTTTGCGGTGACCACTCTAATTTTGACCTGGTTCTATCTAAAATACAAAATGCGCGGGAATTTAGTTAGTATATTAGATTATCTAGCATTTAATTGTTCATTATCTCGAAAAATTAATTAACTACACAATGGTGGTGGCTTCTCATAGCAAAAGTATCGATTTTCGCCAGAGAATCGCTTTCATTTTTCATCATTCTTCATCTGTAAAATAAAAACTACGCAACGGAAATGAAAAAGCCACGATTAAGGACTGGAGAAACTAATATACTAACTGGCGAATTATTTATTTCTGATGAACTTAAATAAAAAAACGCTGACGGCAGAATGCCTATAATTCCATTATTTATTTAAATATCGCATTGCAAAAAAACTACAAGAACTTTAAAATACATACTTTCGAATAAATAATCGTTTATTTAAAAGTCTTCAAATTTTTTAAAAAAATTCCGAAAGTACTTATGTTTTCAGACCTTACAGGTAATAATAACCCCTTAAAGTGCGATTGGGCGGGAGTGAAATATATCGTTGTTCTTGTCTTGAGTCACTCTATAAACCCACAAAGTTGCGTTTCAATCGGTGAGCACGGCTCCGCAGTGTTCCCTTGTAAGGTCATGAAGGTTTTGGGAAACATGTGAAATATCTAGAAACACAAATTTCTTTGGCCACTTTTATAATATATAACATCGTTTTATTATCAGGGTGTCCAATAAGATCGTGCCGTTTTTGAGTATTAAAAAAGTATATTTAAACAATTCCCATTGCCTTTAGATGGTTGAGTATTGTCCGTGGCAACCCGTACAGCTTATCGGCTAATTTGCGGGTTGTTTGGCGAGGATCCTCCAGAATTAAGGCCTGCAATCGGTCTCAATTGAAGACAGACGGTCCCCCAGAACGTGGCTCGTCCGAAATATCAAAATTGTCGTTCTTGAAGCGTGCAAACCATTTTCAAGCTGCTCTCTATGCAACGGAGTCTGACTTCTCCATAAACGGCACGTATGTTTCCAGCAGCTTGGAAATGCTCGTGTTTATAAATTTGGCACTTCATAGTTTTAAATTAACAGCGAAGAGAATGAAAAAGCAGATAAGAAAAATCATAAACGTAATAAAATAGAGGAAATTACAGACTTTACAGTGGTATAAACAATTAAGTGGTTTCGGCGCACTGGTTCGGTCAGTTAACAATTTTAATTTTCCGACGTTTCGGTCTGCGGTTTAGACCTTTTTCAAGGAAAGATTTAAAAAGTATTGCGTTCGCTTTAAAGTCACACGTTTGGTAGGACGCGTAACCCGCGAGTCGGTTGGAACGTGACTGAAGTATAAATTATAAAATTTAAAATTGCAAATTAGCTTTAAAATTGTTAATTGACCGAACCAGTGCGCCGAAACCACTTAATTGTTTATTCTAAAAATACGGTCGATATCTGAATTATTTTATTTACAGTGGTATGCACAAAAAGTCAATACTCAATTTTTCCTGGTTTCAAAATTTTTATATAAAATTATCAATTATTTATATAAAATTAGTACTCAAAGAAAATCTAGTATTTATTAACATTGTAAGTGAAACGAAACTGGAGCTTCAGAAGTACTCCGAGAAGTGCACTGTCTTGACTTTCATCTGCAACATTTTTCACCTGACAGTTTGGACGGTAGTCATGCGGAGCCATTATAGTGGGAACTGCGTGTATAGGTATAAAACAGGCAGTTGTTTCGGGGAAGGGTGGTGTACATAACCGTTGACAAACGTGGAAGTGGATAAGAAATTGACGAGAAGATAGGGTAACTTTTTCTCGATTCCCGCGCGATCATCACTGGATTCCAGGTGTGGGTGCCGTAGGTTGTGGCCGAGGCAGAGGGTGTAGACGCTGTGGGCCAGAGGGGAGCACGCCGCATGGGACACTTTTGTCTCGTACTTTAGTGTCACGCTGTCCCATCCATCGCGTTTCATCAGATATGGCAGCTGGGCCGCGGCCTATCTCTGCTAGATGAGATGGCGAGTGTCCATCTCGGGGACCTCTCTTTCCGGGAACCCCGTGGAGTAAAGGAGATCTCGCAGTAGCGAAGCTTATCGTTTTGTCCGATCGTGTTTCGCCGTTTCTCTTATTTTGCGAGGCTTCGTTACGCGCAGGTACTATCTACTTACGGGCACATGTGGGTGCGTGCACGGCGCACACGCGTTACCAGAGACACCGCTCTCAAACGTTTTATGCCCTTCGAGGATTCCGTTCTACGAAGCTATCGCAACAGATGCAATCATTACCTAGTATTCAATTTCTATATTTCTCATTTATTTTAAATTCAATATTATAACGTACATATGTTGTCTTCTTTTAAACGATTTGAATGTTGTCGAATAATCTTACTTTAAAATATCATGTTTTCTTTAGCGCAATAAATATTGAACTTGTAATCGTATTGTCCAAGATTTGGATGAATTCCAGCTTCGTATTTAGAATGCTATAACAGTTGTTTATATTCATTTTACTTTCACATGGAAATTTTTAATTGAATTTGTGAAGTGTATATGTATACGTTCCTACTCTTTGACATTTGAAAACTACGATGCAATGTTAAATTATTTAGTGTTTGTAAGAAACGAAAAATGTATCCTTAAATCATTGTGTAAGGAAATAATTTGTTTGAGTCGCCTTGAGTAAGTAAATTTATGATAGTTCTCTTAATATTTAGATGCTATATATTGTACCTACTTGAAGTTCAATAATAATATTTTGTTACTTCTACGCTACGTAACGATCAAATGGGTTTGTAAATAATCCAAGGAGAAAGAAAACTATTTTTGAGAAGGTATTTCGCGGAATTTTCGGTATTAAAATATCATTTAAATAAAAATGATAAACTCTTGAATAAAACAATTGTACATCTGTATTACTTTATTGTGTTCTCGATAATCCGTAAAAAATTAGGTACTTCAGCTTCTGAGTGTGATATAGTGGGTTATAAAATAGATTTTTCAATTGTTTGGGCTATCATTCGATGTTCACCCTTCCAATATAAAAATTTTACGTCCGTAAAGCCATTATGGGATATGACAAATATCATTTTTTTTAAACAATTTTACACTGTTGCACTCCAAAGAGGATAAAGAAATTGTGTAACTGCACCTCTGTATTTGTTAAAAAAATATGTCGTAAGATTGATCTTGACTTCAAAATTCAAGATCCATTTTTTTTTATTTTAATGTGACTGGGCTATAAAAAATGTAAACGGGATCATTTTTGTCATTCATTGCTTAAATTTAAAACAGTCTTTGGAACATAGTTACTTCGACATTTTTATCGTTTAGTGAGTCAAGCACGTTACACTAAAAAATTATCCTGAATTGCAAGGCCAAGGTTAATTTTACGGTACATTTTTTCAATAGATAGCGTAGAATCACCTGTGCGAACCATGGCATGTAATTTTTTTTCCACCCTATACACGACCCCCGTGACACAACCTGAAAGAATAACGGCTTGCAAACGTGCCCTAAGGAATTTCTCATAGTCCGACGACGATTGCCGAGAGGCAATATTGTTACTTTTCCTTTATCTCTCTACTTACTCCCCTCGCCATAATATCACATTCCCTCGCCCACTTCCTCTTACTTCCATCAGCATCGCGCTCCTTATATCCGATATTAGTATGTGCGGTGAAATGCAGTTATTCGTTTGAATTGTAGCTATGCCGCCTATAAGAGGGGATACGAGTTCGTTGAAAGAGAAGTAAGACAGAGAATGGGAAAGAAAAGAGGTTTTGTGAATTCGGTGGTTTGGGTGTCTCCAATAGCGGTGTCTAAGACGCGGCAGTGGCTTTATGCTTCTGGTACATAAATTTCCTTTGAATGGCGCGCGTATGAGTCGACGCCCAGCGTTCTGTTCTACCTGCCCCCCTTTTGCCCCCCCCCTACAGCCTTTCTCCCTTTCGGCATTCCCCTGCTTCCATCCCCGTTCCACTTTTCCCTTCATCCCTCGGCTGGCTTTATTTTTTCCCTTCCCGATCTTTCATCTGTTCGCAGACGTGTTACCAGCATGCCCGGTGACACGCGAAGGAATTGCCGGATTTATCGCCGGCTGGCTGTTTTCCCTTGTATCGTCGGTCCAGCATCGCTTCTTGATTTCACCCCGTGTCTGGTGGGAAAGGAGCGGCGCAACCTGTACCGTAAATCTTTCCACAATATTGAGGAAATTGGCATTTAGGACACCGTGCAGGGCGCATGCAGAACCGTCGGAATGGCAACGTCGCGAAGTAGTTTCGTTCGTCGCGCGCGCTTCTGCCCGTCGATCCTTCAAACCGCAACGATGAATTTCTTGGCAAACGCGACTCGATGGAACCCAGCAAAGGGGATGACAGGAGTGGGCGTATGTTCCGGGGGAGGGTGAGGGGTGACTGATACGGCGCCACCAGCGCGAACACCGGCCCTTCAGATCTAGAGGAGCTCCTTACGCACCCTGCGAGGGGCTGACGAGGCGGGGTCGTCGGGGCAGGAAGCAAACATTTGTTTAACAGTTCCCGACAAGTCACGGCCGTAAATACCTGCGAGTCGTTAATCTTGCTCCTCAGCCGCGCCGCTCATTCGTTAATGTATAATGTATTCTCACCCCTGTAGCTAAAACAATTAACTCGCCGGAGAAAAAGGCACCAGGGACCTTTGGTGAGAGGTATGTCGGGAAATAACGCCTTTGAGTGTGATACGGATTAGGAGTTATAGATTATAGGTTACCAAATCCATCTCGTTGTCGGCGAAATTGATTCTTTGGTTGGCTCTGGTCAGCTTAAGATTTATGACTTCTAGCTGGACGCCTGGCAGATACACGGAAATAATAGATTTTTTTCCCTCTCGTGACGTCGTAATTTATTTGTGCAACGGAATCTATATTCTCGAAGAATGCGCGGATTTAACGAGGTACAATTTATAGCGGGGTAAATTAAGATTAATGATAAACAGTGCCATTTTCGTTGGTATGGATACTGTATTTTTTTATACAGAACTAATAATCGTCTTGTAGTTATATTTTATTTTATTCTCTTTCGAATGGTGATTGAAAGATATAACTTCCAAGTGCAATATATTATTAAACTTAGCAGGCAGTCATTTCTGAAAAAAGTTCTTTAAAAACTTATCTATTTTAGTTGTGTTAGGTACAATTCATAATTACCATAATACTTTCGAGTACTTGTTATAATTGTTTTATCATTCGTTGCAAAACCAGACATATTTCAGAAAACAATCGCGTTAGTGGAAGTTGTTGAAAATCTTCTGGTGTTTTTGTATATTTTCAACTGCAGTAGTAGGGGAAACGTGTCTAAAACGAGTATGTACCATATAAATATCAGGGCTATGTGTGCTACAAACAAGAAACAATCAAAATTATTGCCTTTTATTTAATGTAAGATATTTTTCAATGTTGAGTAACTTTTGTCATAACCGGCTAAGTGTGATAGCTGTTTTTTTTTCGCGAATTTAAAGGCAATTCGACAATAATTCACTGTATGTTTCATAAATCACTCCTTTTTAATATTCGTCTTATTTACTATCAGTAAATATAAAATGATCCTAGACGTCATTTTTCTAGGAACCCTATGTGTATAAAATGATCCTTTTGTATGCCTTCACAAAAATACGAATAAAAAATATAATTGATCAGGTAGCTAAATTTGATCTAAGCCTATAATAAGGTAGATAAACTAACTCACGAAAGCTACTTTACTTTATTTAAATAACGTGCATTTGTATTTTTTATATGAATTACGGTTTAAAGGGATCGTTTTACGCACCTTTCCCCTACCTAAGTGAATCGAGTGGCGAGGGACACTCCTCTGGTTCCTCAATAGAAATCATCATTCCCGGCAAGAATTCCAAAAAGTGGTGAAACTGCCGGCACAGCTTCGTTTTGCCATTCTGTTGCCATTTGTCGTACTCGCGGTAGGACCACCGGAGACAACGAGAAACAAATTCGAGGAACAAATTCGTAAGACAGCGAACGTGAAGGATCGCGATCCGTGGCTCGTTCGTCCCGGGAGAGAAGAGTAGAGAAGACCGGCGGGACCCCCCGAAGCGTGCGGACCGCCCCGAAAATATTTTTAATTTTATTGCAGCCTGTAATATGGAAATCCTATGGTCACAGTTATCAGGTGTGAATTGAATTATAGTGACTGCCGACGTGGCCCTATTATTTATATTCAACCAGGAACACGCTCTCAGTCGTTGTCTCTCGAGATTTCACGATACTCGGTGATAGGAAACACACGGCCTCTAATGGCAGTCTATAAAGTTCCGTGTCGGTTCGATACTAATTCGTTATCTACACAGAATGGCGAGGCTGTGCCGCCGTATCAGAACGTACAAGGTCTATAATTAATTCCTAGATACTTGTACTATATTCTTTACGATCAAATAAAAACGTCCCTGTCGAAGGAAAGCCAATAAAAGCTGCGTGACGCAGCACGACCACGGTACACCGTGCTTGATGTAAACTGAGGGAGGTCGCTTCGTGCCGAGAAAATTCTTTCGAAAGTCCACTGGGCCGGCTGTTTTCATACTTAACGATATTTCCCGAAAGACTAGTGCATTTTAATTGTCCACTTATCAGCCGCGCGGGATCTGTTGAAAGGAACGGACAAAAGGGCGGAGAACAACACAGAGCCCTTTAAAAGGTCCCCCACAGCTACCGGTGCCATTATTGCTCGGGTAATCGATCGTTGCTACCGACACGCTGATAGAACTTGGAAGAATCATGGATTTTCTCATTTCTTCTATGTCGCCGACAGAGAATCGTTTTCCACACAGGGTGCAGGGCTCCAAGCCGCCCGTGGGTCATGCGATATCGTTAAATCGTGACGATATACCGACTGTCTTTCTTTAGTCACAATTAACTATCAGATTGCACGAATAGCAGAAGAAAGTACTTTTAAATAATTTGGTGAAAACGGTTATACTTTACAACCACTGTTTCCCCTTCTAACTTTTCCAAAATGTATTTCTACCCTATTAAGGTCTTTGTTTTTAAGTTTGGTTCTGAAAGTATCCCCTTTTTACAACATTTGATATCGTAAAATTCAGATAAAATGTAGAGATTTATATTTCAAATTTGTGGCATCTGATTAAAGTTTTTCATAGGAAAGTAAATGAAGACCACAGGAGAAAACATGATGAGGCTATTTTTGTTGATTATTTGTTTTTGATGTCATCTGGCTGTAAAAAAAGCGGAGAATTTGACTTATCATGTTTTCTCTTGTGGTCTTCAAATGTAACTGATGTTTAAACAAAGTACATATACGGCTATTTTGAAAGAATTTAAAGAGGAAGAGATTCTTTCAAATAGCTCGATTTTTAAGAAGTTAATTGAATATTCTGTTTGTATTGGAAATTCTATAATTTCGTTTGTGAGTTTAAGAAAATTGAGAACATTTTGTCTGTGAATCTGTTGGTTGCATTTTTAGGATGACTGATACAATACTTATTGTTTATGACTAGTGCACGATAGGTACACGTGGTTACTAATTGATTGTTTTCGTTTCTTCAATGATTCCAAAATCCTTAATGCTGAGCCGCGTGATAATTAAGCGACTTACGAGCGGTGAGTAAATTTTCAACGGTCCACCGTAAAGCTATTTTACGTTTGGAACGTTATACCTACTATGCGCATAATAGAAAAGACTAATGGATTCTTAACTCATTTTTTATCCAACATTGATGGATCCCTTTTACTTACGCTAAACTGTATAATACCACTTATAGGTATATTTCGTGTATAAATCTCAATAGACGTAACGTTGAAACGTCTTTAATGAAAACATTGTTTGTTATTCACTGATACTATTTTGCATTATATCTGTTTTTAGCAATTGAATTCTTTTAAGGCGAATATAGAAATGTTTTCAAATTTAAACATATGTACATTGAAATCAACCAGTAATATATATTCAGGGGATATTGTCTTATTTCAAATTAACAGTATCTTAAAATATAATTTAATCAACTCCGTGTCACACAGATTCAAATAAAAGTTCATACTTTTTTGTTTGAAGTACCTACGTAAATAATTTTCGATTAATAAAAAATCTCTTTTCTTATAATAAATAAATATCTCGCGGTTGTAAACTACATATTTATACATACTTATTCTACAATATTATAGCAGAAAAACAATCGTATTTCAAATCTCACGTAAAATACAACTTAATGTCACTTGATAGAAATATCCTCATTTACTTCACAATTTTGAGCATCCTAGTAAAAGTACTTAATTTGAAGCTATTAATATCAGAACGAATTCAAGTCGAATTAAATTTTTATATGAGGCTCAACATTTTCATAAGTAATAATAACACGTACCTATACAGTATACATTGAAATCAGAAATACTGTATACGAACTGTAAGGCCGCGTATTCATAGACTTGAGCACGAACGCGAATAAGGCAAGCCGAGGCCGAACGTTACCGGCCCAGAAAAGAGAATTCGTGCTGAACATACGGGCACGTCGAATTGAATGGAAAGAAGAGCCAGCCTTCTTCTATGCATATCTGTTTCTGTTATCTGGCACCGACTGTTAGGTTCAGTGGCCGAAACAAGGGCTTTCACACTTCATACTGCTTGAGATGTACCAAGGGGTTTACTGGGTCGCGCTCACTGAATGGCGAGTGCATGCTTCTGGTTTCTCGTACGGGACGTGGGTCCATCAGGTGTCCTCACATACACAGATATACATATACCATGATATTCACCTGATTTCAAAAGCTTGCCAAAGGTAGGGAAATTTGTTATTTTTTTTCAAAATAAAACCAGCATGAGGGGACTACCCATTTCATACTCATATTTATATAAACAAATCTAAAAAACTATTGGGATTCACGCCTTCTGGGAAACCAGATTCAATTCAATTACTGCTCTAGGGAATATAATAAAGTAGACACTTTATAGTGCAAACTTCACTAAAATTTATTTCGTATGCAAGATTCGCGAATACAAACGTAAGAAGTAATACCGTGTGATACAAAACAGAAAACGTATATGAGAATATAGTATAATATAGAAGGTGGCGCCTCGCCCTAATGCGTGGGACTCGAAGCGCGAGATTTCGAAATCTAAATCTGAACGAACACCGCAAATGTTTTGAAATTATAGTAAGAAATTTAAAAAGTGTGAACATTGCCAGTATATATAATTGGTAGTGTTAAGGAGACAGTCTTTTGATAAAGCTACTATTATTCGAATAATTATTTTTATTCGCCAGAATATCTATTACCATTGCGAGTGGTAAAGCCGGTGTAGGAGAACACCATCTTCGATTCTCGCGCGTTCTGAACAGTTGATATCGAAGTCGACGTAATCGGTGGAAATGGGAGAAGGATTTTATAGTGAGTGCTACTTCCGACACGTTCCTTTGTTGGATACGTCTCTCTAGCTAAGGTGACCCATTTTAAATCGCTTCAAGTCTTCTGCCAAACGTGGAAGTAAGTGGATACAGATAACGTCGCGCATATATCAGCTGGCGGCAGCCATATAGCAGTCTATATGGCGTCCCTCTGCGATTCTATATGAGTACGTATAACCGTTGGTCGTGCTCATACAACAAAATGTTCTTCTCGCGAATTGTCCCTCCCCCGTTCTCTTTCCAAGCTTCCCTCCCTCTCCAGCTTGCTTCTCCTCCATAAGGAGATTTAACAGAAATCGTCTCAGCCGCTTTGTGCGCCGCGGGTCGTTTAGCCGTTGCGGAGCAATGTTCCCCGATCAGAATGCTCTTGCTTGTAACAGTCAGACAATGGTTATCGATGCACTTACTCGCAAATGATGTCTCGCCGAACATGCACATATGTGATGTCCTCTTACCTATTAGTATCTCGTTCACTCATTCCTTTCCTTCGAACAGATGCTTTTAAGGGGACTAGGCAGCCAACTTTGTTAAAAATGTAACATTATAAGCTACCAAAAAAATATTTTTTCGAATGGTAAATATGTATATATAGCGGCGCTGCAGTCGTTCAAAGTGTCGCTATTTTTTGTCGCTGCGGTTTTGCAACGATTCTGGCCGTAAACAAATGAATTTTGCGACGTCCGTGGTGAATTTAGCATCCTGAAGGTTCTCTTTCTGCACTGAACCTATGGGGGAAATTTTTTTTTAATGGCGGCTGTAATACGGCAAAGTTAAAAAAAGTCTTGTTTTTTTTCCACTAAAAAATCGAGCTATTCAATTTTTTTTTATCAAAACAGGAGTTTTTATAGACTCATGCGTAGGTTCAGGCCTAAACTAGACATGTTTGATATATGCTGAATTTTTTTCAAATTGATGTGTACCTCTGTTTTTTCGTAATCACTGCAAAACGAAGAGGGAATGTGAATCCGAGAAACACGCGTTTAAAGTTTCGAAAGAGCGCAGAAACGGTCTCAACCTTTTCGGCTGTAAAATCCTTAATTTTGCGAATTTTAACATAAACCAAACGGCGTTTTACTCGGGAAGGGCGATACTTTCGAAAAATGCAACAAATAAAATCGAGTTTCTGACTGCCTAGTCCCTTTAATATTTCTTACGAGTGCAAATGAGTGATACACCACTTTTACTATCATCTACAGAACCTTTGATCTTCACGTTGTAGCAATTTGAGGATAGTTTGCCTGCACTACTTACCAGACAGGAAAGCAATTTAGGGGATCATTCGACTTTGACCGGCCGAAAAACTAAGCTATTTTTCTGAATAAATATAATGCAAATAAAATAAATCTTTTCGAAATTTATTAAGCTACTTTTGTATTATACACAAAAAATTAAAATAATTTTTTTCAATTTATTTTAAATGTTTTTTTATAGCATGTGGCACCTAAAGCAAAGAGGCGTATCGTGGCACAGGTGATTTCCCAGCTCAGGCGTATCTGAAACAAAAAATTCGACAAGATTCTTTATGTGTATGAGTGTCGCTCAGTGTGGCTCAGTTAACAATTTTTGCCAAAAAGTAACCGAGATTTCTCTCGGGGAACACCCGAAAAAACATCTTTTTGGGCGTTTTGTCAAATCATTTTTCAAACCGGCGCCATTTACTTTTCAACAAAAATGGTTAATATAACGAAAGAAGTTATGGAGTTTCAAGTGTTATTTTAGAAAACTTTCATAGTTATTTGATGAGAATCAGAAAGTAGAATTTTGAATTTAATGCTTCGTTTCAATCAAATCAATTTTCAACGGATAACTATTTTTCCAAATTTTATAGTACGAGCATCACATTTTCAGAGTCTGTCGGAAACTTTTTGATTTACTTCACTTATCTTTGATTCACTTACTGTTAAATAGTTGATGATCCATAGAGTAACACGTATAATCATACCCCGGATAAGTGTAGTAACATCTGTTGCAAAATGTTGACAATTAAGTGATAGCGTTTATTTGAAATGCTGTATTTGTTGAAATACAATGTTTTTTGGGTGAATATAAATCTACTTGCTGTGCCAGTAGTTATCCACGCTGGGTGGCTGTAGGGAAACTTTACGACTCGAGGAAAGATATGGTAACGTAGTGAAATGTAGAACATCACGCTATTTCTCTCTACGAGGTCGATGATATTTGTTTTAGAGTTTATGTTTCATATCTAGGTTTTGACGGTGTTCGTATTTGGCCGAAAACGTTTCATACACAGGTTAGAGACCGCGTCCTTACATTTACAGAATTCATGTAAATGCTTTATCTTCTCCACTACACGAATCCATTAAAGTTATTACAGCAGATGCATTCAACCGCCCGTATTATGAAGTTTAATCGACGAGCATCCACATTTGTGGAATCTAGATCGTAAATGTGGCCTTTTACTCGTGTCTAACGAGAAATGATGTACCGAGGGTAATACTACAAAACATCAAATGAATACATTCATTCCGGCTTAATAATAAATTGAAAAGCATCCCAACTCATGCATTCGGGATGTTCATTCTTCGTTTACAATATACTTCCTCGCGACCATCCTTTTTGTAAATCTGCGTAACTTATGGATCTGCCACTTACACCAATCTATTAAGATTTTTTTATATTCAACGCTTCCTATAACTCAATTTCAACAAGTTGTGCAGCTGTCCCCCTTTGGTCAGCAAAACCATTAATATTTTCTTCCTCAAATAAGTACATGTCACTAATGCAAATGTAAGTTCATTCTTTTGCTATATTCTCATCATGAAATCTATTAAAAACTCGAATCTAACTAATAATGTACACTAACAGGGGAAGATCTCCAACCCAGAAATTCAGCAAGTTATGAAACTTTGGTGTTTTGCAGAGGATATATAGATATATATTATCCTTTTTTTTGCTGCGCAAATTGACTCTAAGGAGATGAAATTGATGTGTGAAAACTGTAAGGGATAAAAAAAGTTTTCGCATAAAAGTTACTTCGTTGAATTAGGACTATCATCTGGCAAAAGTGATAAGCGGGTTATAACACAAAATCGAAAAATAGGCAGATTTTCGGGGGTTAATTGCACCCCTTTAGAGTGAATTTGAGCAACAAAAAATTGCGTAATTCATACCTATATATTCTCTATACATACCTAAAGTTTCACAATTTTGTGAATTTTCTAGTTGGGAATTTTCTCTTGCGAGTTAAAATGAATCTCGGACAGACCCACACTCACGCAGTGCAAGTACCACGAAAGGTGGCATTCCGGTATTAAGTCCCTAATTTAAAATATATTTTTTGACACTGAGTAAAATTTTTTATAAGTATTTGTCTACCAATTTTGCCGCCCCCAAAATTTGCCACTCTGAACAATTGCCCTACTTGCGCCCCCCTAGATCTGGGCCTGGTACGCCGTAAAGTATTACGAATTGACGCTGTTACTGACATTCCCGCAAGTTTCTAATGCACTGTTTAATCATTCTAGTGAAGTAATAATAATTGGGTTCTAGTTGTGTGAGTTCTTTCAAATCTTCTCTCTGAACAGTAATTATTACATTCGAGTCATTAGAAATTGAGAAATTTCAACTTGCATGGGAAACAGTTGAGGTCGACGGCAACCTCTACCAATGTGACAACATTGACGAAAGGTTTGAGCACTCATTGTCAGTTCGACTTTATCCGCGATAGTAATCGGATCGGTGAATATCTGTGAATGTCGCAGTGCATATTATTTCCTAATTTCTCGATTCCTACATCAATTCATTCGACTACTGGATTAAATAGAAGACCGTTTAACAACATTTCACTGGAATATACCTATCATCTAGACGACTTTTTGACGAAGCGTTGCCTAGTGTTTGCTCACATATCGCAGTGATAAAAATACGTGTAGAATGTGCAGGGTGCAGGACTGTAGTTGTGAAAAGTGAACATTTTGCTATGGACGTTGCTATATAATATTATTTCTGGCCTTGACGAATTTCAAGTTAGCTGGAAGTCGGCCGAGCGCGTCAAAAACATCAACAACCTCTACCAAAGTCACTACATTGCCGAACGGTGTGCCCTAACAGTTCGACTTCGTCCGCGACGGTGATCGGATCATTGAATACCTGTGCAGTCACAGTGGATATTATTTCGTGATTTCACGGTTCCTGCATCAATTTCATTGATTACTGGACTCTGTGGAAGGCCTTTTAACAAAATTCTACTAAATTCCACTCAGTATCTAGAGGACTATTTCGGAAACACTTTACTCGAGTCCGAACACATCTTCCCACTGTTGAGAGATGATTTTTGCCGCCCTTTGCATTGAATCATAAATAAGTATTTTAAAATATATTTTTTTGACACTGAGCAAAATTTTTTGTAGGTATTTGTCTACCAATTTTTCCGCCCCTAAAATTTGCCGCTCTGGGCAATTGCCCTACTTGCGCCCCCCTAGATCTGGACCTGATAAAGGGGGAGGGGTGGGATGTCCAAATTTCGTGCTAGCTTATACTTTCTGCAGTGTTCTAGAGAGTAATTATGCAAAATTTGGTTCAGATCGATTAAAAAAATCGGGATTCTATTTTGTCTAACTTTCCTTGATAATGGTCATAATCATTGACCGAAACGTTGGAATTTGATAAAAAATTTCAAAATTGCAAAATAGCTTTAATTTAACTATTCAATAGACCGAACCAGTGTGCCGAAATCATCTTTTCTAATTAGAACAGTATAAATGATTACAAAATGTGAGAAAAATACATTAAAAACAAACTAATTTACTTTTTTACAATTTTTCGTTATTCTCTTCTATAGAACTTACTTTTGTATAGATCCGCTATCGAATATGTTGTATAAGGGACTTGTATCTTGCGAAATAATGAATGTAACTGTTTCATATTTAGAAAACCTATTTTCATTATTCATTAATTATAGTTTTATTCATTGGGATAAACAAATAGCGCTATTTATTCGTAGTTTATGTATATTGCTCATACTACTATATTCCAATTAATATCATTTTCGCATTGGCATTATTATCAGGGTATTCGAAGAAATTTTTTACAACAGAAGCCAGAAATTTAAAGGCGTCGATAACTCACAAAACGGCCGCGTGGCACTGTGGTCTGCGCCACAGAACCTCGTGTCATAGATGGGAATGCCGGTTTTCGTAGCTCTTCCACTGTGCGAGTGCGGGCCTGCCCGAGATCCATTTTCACTCAGTATACATGCGATTACATCTGATGAACATCCTTTTTATCTCCTCGATATTTGTCTTCCTGAAGTACGGATGTGTAGGGTAAACGCACCAGTAAATGAACACTTAAGGCTAATGAATGAACACTTTTATAAAATTATCTTTGCAGCGCGATTGATTTCTCGTGCTGCAAAAATTGTTTGTATATGAAGCAAGAAATGAAAAGAAGTCTCTAATTAATTAGTTACTTACTTTAATAATTTATTTTACTCATTGTAATAAAAAATGTGCATTCACTGGTACGTGTTCATTTACCGGTACATTCACCCTAGATGTAAATACATCATTTACTTTCTCTGCGAAACTCTTAGGTGGATTCTGTACGCCGATAATTCTAATTATGCATTATCCGCGCCTGCATGCGTGAATATATTGCTTCATGAAGGAAGAAGGCGCTGTGACGTCGATATCTTCATGGTTAAATCCGTAGACGCCTCTCCCGATTCTCCCCGTGAAATTTCTCACGGCAGTTCCGCCGAAATTGCGCCGTCGGCTTCGGATGACGGGGCGAGGACCTTCCAAGTATTACGGCCCACTCGCCGCGAAAGCATGAAAGCGCACCCCTCATAAATATTCCCAATAAATACCGCCGATACCTACCGTTGGTTGACGCCTACGTCGCGCGCCAGTATCGCTCTTCTCCAACGGGTCTTCGTTGCGCTCGCGCCCGATCAACAATTATTTCTTCGCTACCACCCTCCATTTAAAAGTAATCTTATCACTGTTCTCGGATTTCATCGCGATTCAGTGTTTAAGCTGTTAAAACTGGATCTTTTTTTTTACCAAGGATGTGGCTAGTGTATTCGAAAGTCCATATTTAAAAATGGCCACAAGCAAATTATCTCATTTTGTTCAGAGTAAACGTGGTACATGACCTAATATATTATTAATTTTCTTAAGAAATGCAATGTAAGAATTTAACTAATGCCAAGTGAGACGTAAATATTAAATACTAAATAGATAGTGTAAATGTCATTATGTAAACTGGTAGCTGGTAATTTGGAAATTGTATGCTGTATAAACTACATGTATACTGTATTTGGTGTAAAGCCACTTCTGGTTTAAGGGGACCGTCCGGTTAAAACGCTCCAAAAATAAGTGATCTTTAGGATTTTTTTTAAAAAGTATACAACCTGCAGGAAAAAACTTTAAGGTCTTTCTTTATTCGTTCTTCAAGGATATAAAAACATTTTTTTTTTCATTTTCCTATAATGGTTCGAATTTTACGTGGCGCTCAATTAGGGAATTCAATCCCGGGATCCCGGCTGTTTTTTTTATTCTAAATTTCCCGGGATTTGATATATCAAGTTATAACTTATCCCGAGAATTTCGCGAATTTTTAAAAACGTAAATTACTTCATGAACAACTGAAAAATATAAAAATGGAATCCAAAAATCAGTCGGGATCCCGGGATTGAATTCCCTACGCTCAATGCATTTTAGTAGAACTCGACGTAGAATTGTCTGAAATCAAAATACCACAAATATTCCTGTAGGTTATATCAATCACTATCGTATCAGCCCAGGGGGTAATTCTGTGCCTAAAAATGTTAATAACGAAGTACTACGACCTCTAAAATGGATGGTCAAAGACGTATGCGATAGTAAATTGATTTATTGTAGTGGAGCAGGAGATGTACCGATACGTCCACGATATTTTTGCTTAAGGAAGCTAGCGAGGTGAATAGAAAAAATGCAATGGTGGGGAGACGCACTGACGAAAAGACTGCATCTGCGTGAGCTCGCGTGGACCGCCATGAAGGCACACAATGGAGGGGGGTATAGCTCGTCGGTCGATAATCCTGATTTAGACGCGGTCGTATATTAGACTAAGGATCGTGAAATTGAATGGTGGAATCAGCAGAGAGACCGATCCTGCTTTCATCCGAAGGAAGGTGGACTATACCGTGCGAAAAATAAACTGCCCCTGTCGCGGGCGGGGTTAGTAAATTTCGCAGGTGGGGCAGCCTCCGCATCTTTCTTGTATCTGGCTGTCTTCCTTCCCGTTCTGTTTCCATTTCCTCTTAATTTCCTTGCATACTCAACTCGCGACTACGTGAAACGTTTCCTTTAGACCAGCTTGTTTATTCCTGTCCGTTACAAAATAATAACGACCAAGCGTGTGAACCATTTTTGCGAAAGTTAATATTGTACGCTTTCAATAAATAATCATACAGAGTACTTATTCAGACCAATAAGAATTAGCACCTTGAATATCTCGGGAACCATGGAAATAAGAGAAATATGGTTATTAAGAGTTGTGCGGCGTTAACGACCTTTTTGCAGGAAGTTGTTCAAATTTTGTATTTTAAATTTTAAACCTTTTAATTGCATAGTTTTATACGCATACAGAACCATTCAATTTTCATTGTAATAATTTTTCATATCTAGGTAGGTACTATAGTTGTTAATATATACTGGAAAATAGGAAAATATATAGTAAATATATATATGACCATAAAGTACCAGAAAAAAAAATTGTGTGATATTTCTATAGAGGTTCCTTACAATCTTGCAAAGTTTAAAAAATATCGGAATTGCTTGAACCTGTGAGTACCTACCTGTTTATTATTGGAACGTAATGTCAGATACGTTGAACTTGACGAGTGGCACGTAGTCGCACTTGTCAATCATCGTGGTGGGATTACATGTTCATAAGGTAGACGTGGAGCAACAACGAAAGTGCTACCATTAAGATAGGAAAGGGTTCCACGCCTAGTCAACGTCGAATTATTATGCTTGGATACGAAAGCTATACCACGAGCCCGTTATTAATGCGACCGATACTCATTCCGCACTCATCCGTAGATACGATCTCTCCGCCCAGTCAATCGGATCGCAGAGTCTAAACCCGTAATTACCATTAGCCCACCCATAGCGAGTGCGATCCTACAAGCGGACGAACGAAAGTTTCAATTTACGCGCTCTTAAGTCTATGCTATCCAAACTATGTGAAAGAAATGCCGAAGTCCAATTTACTTCTTCACGTTTCTTCGTAGTGCCGTTTTCTCAGTGTCTTTTACCTTATTTTACACGGTTTTGTCTACTTGTGCTTATGGTACGTTTGCGAATACTAATGAAAAGCAGACCAATGTATTAAAATAGAATTTCTCAAAAGCTGAGGGTAATGGCGACAAACGGGTTGCGGATTCGTTTTCAGGGCACGAAAACCTATAAGCAACGGCTATTGAATATTACAAGTTCGAAGAAAAGTTCAAATTTGTTGTACTGCGTTAGAGACTCCCAAAATTGATCCAAAGTTTCACCAAGAATTCATATTTATTGCTGAAGGTAAATTAATTAAAGACTTATTTGCAATTTTTAAAGTTGCATTGTGTTTTATTTTTTTTTTTAATAAATTTAAATTTTTTTCATAGCTAATTTTTCGTACTAGAGGATACTTTGAAGAACATATTTTAAAAGTTAAAATTAAACAGTATAATAAATTTAAAATTATAAAAAGCACTAAACTGAATGAACTTTTGCATCCACTTAATATTTTCAAACGAATGGTCACAATGTTTCTTGTGAAATTCGACACAAAATTAATCGGCCCCAATTGGATTCATCTCAAATACCAAACTACAACGTAATGTATGTTACTTAGCACTAGTATTACTTCTCAAAGAAGACAAAGACTAGATCATAAGAAGTTTAATATCTGCTGTATGTTCTGAAATGTGTACGAATGAAGTTATGGGTAAACAATTAAAAATGGATCCTGCATCCGATGTGCGGTAAAGCTCTCCACCGATCAAAGGTTAAATCATCTAACTTACAAGAGTGTAATGTGGTTGTCGTATGCGTTCCTTCATATGTAATTACAAACTGAACTGCACAGCTTAAAAATAAACAATTAATACCCGATCAATTTATACTCTCACAGACAAGAAGGTAGAACAGTAATGATGGGACAATGCATTGTCGGCAAATATCGCAGGGTCATCATGCAGGAGATGCGTTGGTTTCTTTTGTAATTATCGCTGTCTTCGCGTATCGCTGTCCGACATGTGATTTTAGCTAATCAATCACTCGAAACTTAAATGCGATTCGTGAACGCCGTACGGGCTCCTCTTATTTGGCTCGCTTGTGCTGACGTTATTAATTACTAGGAGGTGGGTGATGAGACGCATCTTATCCTATCCAGTCATGGATAAGGGTCAATAATTCGGCGTGAAGTTCCATCAATGATTAAGCTGCCCAAACAAGCTTCTTAACGTCTTTTTTAAAGTATCTTACACTTATGCAGCAATTCTAGAGGCATAAACAGCAATTATTAACCGTTTTTAGTTACTTTACCATCTCATTAGATAACGAACCTGTCTGTTTTTTGTTTCAGGCTGTGTGCAACAATTTGGAGCCAGAAAATCGGTGAGTGGATCAATTTGGTTCTTTGCTTTAATTATGTTTAATTACGTTTCAGACGCGATATTTTAATATCGACTTTTCGAATGCAAAGTCCCGATGAAAAAAGTTACTTCATTATTCCAAACTATTTCTAGACGAGGATTCATTTCACTTAGAGTCGTAGCATATCTACTGATCAATTCTGCTGATTTTTAGACAGGCACGCGCGTATCGGACGAGTTTTCAAAATCAATTTTCGCGAAACAAACCCCCCATGAAAAAGTTTCATTCTATATTTTCAACTTACCTTTGCATGAGGAATCACTTTCTTTCTGATTACAACACAATCTTGGAAACACATTGAATGTTACCATGTAATGAATATAACAGGATGTAAATAAATTATAGGGACAAATTGTAGAGATCGATAGACTCGTTACAAAAAAAACAAAACAAAACAATAAGTTCTTAATAAATGTATTATACTTTTGGAAATGAACATGTGGTTCCAAGATGTTCAGTATTTTAATTTGCATAATGACTGATATTTGGAGAGTCCATCCTCCCAACAACTAATAGATAACTTTAAATTGGATATGTCTTGTCATGGATTATTTAAATTTAAGGAGGGGTTCTGCCTTGTGGGACCGAAAAAGTAGGTGATATTTGCGAATTTTTTATAAAAAAACTGTTGAACGGATTTATTTGAAATTTGGCAAGTTGTTTTATTGTACTTATAAGTATTATTACACATTTTTATCAGGCTGTACAAAAACATATCCATGGGTAGAGCGTCGATTGCAGAACGTTGAAAAAAAAACAGCTCGTGCTGGCGTTGAAGGAAAGTGTCCTATAGTTTATCTGAAACACAAGAAGGAAAAGGGATTCTTAATCTGCATGAACATGGCTATCTATGGAACTAGAACAATTCAGAAAAATAAAAAATTGTTAAAATGGCAGCCTTTTGAAAAAAAGTTCAAATTTCGTTAAAAAATCGCAAAGAATTATTTAAATAAAAAAAGAACGGTAACAGGTACAGTCATAATCCTAGTTCCATAGATAGCCATGTTCATGCAGATTAAGAATCCCTTTTCCTTCTTGTGTTTCAGATAAACCATAGGACACTTTGCTTCAACGCCAGCACCAGCCGTTTTTTTTCAACGTTCTGCAATCAACGATTTATACGCGCACATTTTTTTTGTCTAGCTTCATAAAAATTTGTAACAATACTTAAAAGTACAATAAACCCAAATTTCAAATAAATACGTTCAACAGTTTTTTTTTAAAATTCGCAAATATCACCTACATTTTCGGTCCTACAAGGCAGAACCCCCCTTAAATTTAAGCAGTACAGTAGTTTAAATTTAATACAAATTGCATCCATATAGCGGCTCTATCAATAATTTTAATCAACTACATTTAAACAATTTGTCGAACATACTTTTCATAGACTAAGAAAGTAGTATTACATTGGATTGTGAATATTCGTAGAATTCTGTATGCGAATAATCCAACATGACTTTGACATTTTAAGAAACTAGTGAAATTCTTTTGATTCTTCCAACGAGTTCCACCAATTCCTAAAATTTGTATAAATTCATTTGCACGCTGTATGAAATGATTCAGCAGCTAATTTCGCCTAAATATCTGCGAAAATTCGATTTGGAGAAAATATTTTTAATAAAAGTTGTACGGTGCAAGGGAAACCATCTCGCGATGACAGTTATCTTCTTCATACCTTCAAGGATTCCTAAGATAAACTATAGAAGTTCAGGAAACAAGTAGAACAACCTACCGTTGTAGAATCATTAAAGATTATTCTAAACCCCCTCATGAACAGAAAAGCCTATTAGAGTAAGAAAACACGAGTAGAAGTACGGAAAAATTTGAAAGTGTATTATATAAATATATAAATTATAAACAGTTCTCTATATTTGTGTGTTTTATTTTCAGTTTTGTGTGATCTCTGTGTCTTAGAGCGTATAACTTTCGTTAAAAATTGTACTCTAAACTCTATAATTATCAAGTCATTTACTCGCTAATAATTACCATTTACGTTTTACAATATTCGTGTATTCACACTTGCGAAGAATCTGGAAGAAGTGTGCATTTAAACATTCGGTGTAGGTGCCTATTCTTCGTCGTATCACAGAATAAATCCTTCGTGCCACGTTAGGTGTTCGTTAGTGGTTTTTAAGTCGATTAGTCTTCCAATAAATTTCGGTTTCCTTCTTCCTTCTTCGTTTTTGCTTGATAACTTCGCAGCACGAACGATTAGGGTTGTATATTTATGAGAAACACTTGTTTGAGACGAAACGGCCCGCGCTATCTCCTCGGAGGAGCATCGCGTACAGCTCTTCGGAGAATTTGATATATCGAAAGGGATGGTGAAACTATTTGGGCCGACACCCCCGCCTAATTCTGGCCCATCGCTTGGGACCTCAGACTTCTTACTCCCCTAATATATCACCGGGACGTCAAGATCGCGGTCCCAAGAAACATCTCGTACATGTGGCCCCCGACAGTTGGGAGATATTTCTCTGCTCCCTCAACTGCCGAAGGAAGATGTCACGCTCGCGTTTTGTGATCCGAATAGGGCACCGTTCACCAACGGAGTTAGTAGTTGGTGGTTGAAGCATCGAAATTCAACGGTGAATGACCACTCTATAATTTCCCCGCGTACGTTGTTACAGATTTACACCGTCTGCATTGCTGCAAGAGTTTCCGCGTCTCAAGTATATCGTCGACCTGACGAATACATGTCGCTACTATGACGAAAAGGTAAGGACAAATTAAAATTCACACCCTTATCGAAATGTACGTTAATTATAAATACTCTCAAACGCAATGCCGAAACCGTATTCTGTGATTTTATACTTTTAAAGGAGGTGTGCTATATTGTTTCTACAGAAGTGTTTATATGATACGTAATTAGAAATTCAATATAGTTTCAAAAATAAAATAAAAAACAGGAACAGCAAAAATAATTTGGTTATTTTCGGCACAGTTGTTGAAAACTTCTGAACTGGGCGGTGTGACACACTAGCATTACGTTGTACTATTTTATAATTTCCTGATTAAAAATTATGTGTATGAAAGATAAGTATTAATTACACGGGACATTTCAGTAAAATACAAACGACTCGGGTGATGTTATTACGGATGTGCGGGTACCCGAAATTACGGGACCCGATTTGTAATTACCGGAGACCCGAAAACTTTAAAGTTGTGATTTTACAATGTGATCAGATGTAAGAATTTTTAAGCAAGAAAATCGGATGGTACCTGATATCGGCTAACAAACGTGAAATTGCTGGTAATTGAATAACAATTGATATTTTTGTATGTAATTCGTTTTAAAGTAAAGAGAAATTATCCATGTTTCATTAAGCATAATTTAGAATCGTTGGAACCTGCAAATTTGTAATTAGGACTTAAAATACAACGCATACAAAATTGGCTTCCGAATAAACTGTATTAATATCGCCTAGTCTAGAAATATTGATTAATTCATGTATGTATGAGTATTGAAAGTAATTTTGACATGTGTTTTTTTTTTATCAATTTTTGATTATGTCTTCCTACACATGTTTTACTAATCCGTTCATCACCGATAAATTTTGAGTGCTTTCTTCGGGAGATGATAACGAGTGGCGATATTACTTTCGGTAAATTCTCGGCTCTAATGAGTGTGTTAAAAAAGTCAACTATTAATTACAAATGAAAGTAATGTATTGCCTTGCGATATTTCCTGCAACTTCTTCTACGTATAATTAATATGTTGGCATGTAGATATTTCCGTACCTCTTGGTAATTGAAAACAAGCTACATCGTTTCTTCGTTTCCCTTCGTGACGTGTCATTTTGGCGTAGCTGAGTGCATATCTGTCTAAGGCCCCTTTGCTCGGTCCATGTATCTGGTCCACTCTTTCTCGCCTCTCCTTTTCACTCCTGCCTTTTCCTCCCTTTTCACTATTTTCAATTTACCCGCTGTTCCTCCCTCGAAAGCCTAATATCACGTCTGGGCCAGTTCGGACATTGTTTAATATTTTGAAGCGGTCGAACAAGCCCAACTAATTCGTAGCGCGGGTAAAGGGCCCGTGAGGGCTAATGAGCATATTATTAGATTTCTGGAATAGCGGATTGCCGACTACACTCGATCGCTGAATTTCAGTGTCTAGCTAGAGCGTGCCTATTCTCTGGATCAGACCTGTCACAACCTAAGACCGATCAATTATAAAAGGCCCCAGAGTCGAGATTGTACCGGGTCGTTCCGTGTCCCTTTTTCCCCTCCACGCACGGTCATTTGCCACGCGAGAAGAAACTGGGACCCACGAGGGGAAATATTTTAAAAGCATTCGAACGCCTTTGAGCATCAATGGTGCCGCTTAGCATTGATAATTAACAGGGGGATCTTCTGCTGTCGCCCACGTCTAATTAGAGCGCATTATAGGTACATAATGGCATTCTCGGTGGAAAGCCGAAATTTTGGGCCTCTGGGCCTGTCGCCTGAAATAAAGGGCCGTGCATAATTGTCCGTAAAGATTTTATCACTTTTCCTCAGCATCTCTGGCAACACTGTAATTTGCTAATTGACTTCGTTATATTCACATTTTACGATCTAGTATTTTACCAATTACGGCAACCTGTTGATGTCTTTTGCATTCAGTTTCTGTAGATCGATAGACATATGTTTATTTATTTTCGGTTTATTTTAGATACTTAAAATAATTATGAAGTTCTTTCTAAACATATCTCGTTGCTATAAGCTGAAACGGAGTATCTTGTGTAAAGTATCGAATACAGAAAGCAGGTTTCAACAATTTTGTATATTTAGTAATTATAATGATATTGTTACTTTATTTTGAAAACCTGATAGTACTTATAAGATGTTTCTTTATAGTTTCTTACTTTTTAAATTACTTTCTTTGTTAAGTGCAATATTTATTATTTTGTAGTGCCCAATTTTGCAGTTTTTTAAAATCTCGTAAGTATTTAACAATTTTGAACTTGCCTGTTATATTGGCGAGTGTTAGAAATTTATATATGTTTAAATCATTTTTTAAATTCAAACAGTTTTAATTTTAGTTTTCATTGTACTAAAAAATAGACATTAACATCAGAGTTAAACATAATTTCCATCTAATAATGAATAAAAAATCAGCTTTTATTCGCTACAAACAAATAAGTTTTTAATTGAATAAAAATGTATTCATACAATCCGCATTGGAATTACATGGGATAATTATATTAGATAAATATTTATTCAAAACAATTCGATCAACGGTCAACTCTGATTAATATATATACATATAAATATAAAAAAAAAATTATGAACGGTGTTATGCAGTAGTAGTAAGAATGGGGCATGTGGGCGAGAGAAAATTCGATAAAACGGCGCCTCTGCGAAGCGATGTCTTTTTTTTGTTTTAATTTCAATGGAATCGCTGGCACGGTCGAGGATTGAGAAGGTGACTGCGTGTCATTGTTGTCAGTGTCATGTTCACTGATCAGTCAGATATAATTGGTTTAATATAACCAGTTAGATTTCTTCAACAGTGACTGTCATTCCCCTACGTTCTTTTTTTTTTAATCATTTTGAATCATTTGTCGGCACGACAAAAATTATTTGATGTAGGTACGAGGGTCATTTGAAAACTTCGCGGGCTTAACGACCGTAATGAAATATTTTGCAGATCAGGACGAGAACTTTTACCAGATTGGGATCATGGCATTGCAACAGCAATGGACCAAGTGTAGTAGAAAAAAATCTTAATACACTTCTTTTCTGTTAGGTTTTGAATTTTTCAAATAATTATCGTGTTTAACATAATGAATTTTACCTATAAACTTGAGGCAAATTCAGTTTTGACGATGTACTCATTATCAAATCACTACAAAATAGGTCATTTTTAGGATTTTATTCAAAAAAGGAAACGTCATATTGTTAAAAAAACATAGGCTGTATTTGTATATCATTGAAGATAATAAAAAAAGTTTTGCATATTTTATCTAATACTACTGTCTGTTTTGGCTGTGACTGTCCTGGGTGAAACAAAAAAGTTCCGCATCTACGGAATTTATAACGCCTTGCAGAATTATCTGAAATCAAGAAACCAAGAACATTCTTAAAGTTTATAAGAAGAATCTATATATTTACATTAAATATAGAAATGTATATCGTGTTCGTTACGAAATAACAAGGGTTCATTTATTTATCCTCATTTCCATTTTGTTGCAGGAGTTTACAAAGTCTGGCGTCAAATATAAAAAAATAGTGGTGCGTGGACGGCAAGTTCCCACCATGGATGTGGTGCAAATGTAAGTACACATAAATAATTTTTTTTATTCCTTACATTTGTATTTTTTACAGTAATTAACGGTAAGGTGAAATGGGGTCATTTCAGTTAAAAGATAAATATATGTCTATGTACTTTATACCCTTTATCAAATTAATTAAGCGAGTTTTGCATAAACTATATAAGAGCTTTTTATGTATGGTACAAAGTCATTTAGGGTCATACAATATGAAATATAATTACGACCGCGTAGAAAATAAAATCCAGTATTTTTTAAAATTTTGAACAACGAAGAACATGTTTTTCGTTTATACAATTATGAATTATGCATGCCATTGGAGTTAAAATAGGAGACGAAACAATTAAGTTCTGTTATAAAAACAAAATGTATTTCGGGTAACAGATATTTTAATCGCCATATTTCGACTTTTGAAGAAAATAGGTTCTTTCTTACACATTCTTTGTACGTTTAATTAAAGGCAATGGGGGTATTAATTGTAAAACAAACCGCGTATGTTAATTGAATGAAGTATTACTGAATTGCATGCGCAATAAAGATAATTTCCGCAGGTTTATTAAAGCGACTGAGTCAGTGAACGTAATAGAGGCACGTTTCTGTAGTCGTAGACGTGTCTGGGACGTAACAGGTAGCGCCATGGCGCTTGGATATCACGACACGTATTAAAAAGATCGTTTAGTTACTTATCTGGCGTGGGCGCCTTGGCGATTCAAACCGCTGGCATCTGCACGTGCAGATCACGACGCGAACTTCGTGTCCTGGTCATGTTAATCACCCATCTAACTGAACGCGCATCGTATTTCACATTTGTCGCTCCTCTATTCCCATCTTCAAGGTAGCCATCGATCGATCAACAGTTGATTCACATCTCGCAGGGCGATATGTCGAACTAATCGCTCCCTTGCCTACCGTACTACATCTTGATCAGGAGGCACAGCTCGCCACCCGTATTTTCCATACGCTTCTGTTAAATTTACGAGAAAAAGAGAAACTTAAAGAATTAATGTTATCAGCGCGTGGGCTCGGTCAATTAACTAAAAGTTATTTGCAAATTTTATGATATACTTTCCGACGTTTCGGTCAATATTGAGACCATTATCAAGTAACAAGTTTTATCATTTGAAAACTGCGTTTACTTTTAAAAATTTCGTAACTTTTTGACGTCCGGAACACTGGTCGGTTGGAGAGTGACGGAATTTTTAAAAGTAAACGCAGTTTTCAATTGATAAAATTTGTTCCTTGATAATGGTCTCAATATTGACCGAAACGTCGGAAAGTATATCATAAAGTTTGCAAATAACTTTTAGTTAATTGACCGAGCCCACGCGCTGATAACATTAATTCTTTAAATTAAAAATTTTTTCGTTCGAAAATCTAAAACATTTTATTTAAAAAGAGAAACATTGAAAATTAATTGCCCATATTTTTGGCCCTCTAATTTGAATCGTAAAAAACATGCTACATGACAAATCATATTACGCTGCCCAGAAAACTTCGCACATCGGGCTTGAATTGACGAATCCAGCCGAGGTTATAGCAGCTTGCGGAATCCACATTATTAGCGAGTCTCACTTGGTATATCTGTCAATCGATACTGTAAGCGTTCCATATTCACAAATTTTTAAGGGGTTACACATACCGTCGAGGACCCAGTTCCTGATCAGAACCCAATTCCTGATCAGTTTAGTATATAAATACCAAATAATAATTTTATCACGATACAAATTTAGTCCAGAAAATTACTAAATAATTATGAAGGCTTTTTAAATTTATACGCAAACATTTGATAGCTCATAGTAAAATTTTTTAGGTTGATCAGAAACTGCTCCCATTGCATCTTAAGTGATGAGGAACCTTGACGGTACCTTTGACAAGTCGGAGAATAGGGTTTTTAATGAGTTTTTTCATATAAAAAATGTTAGATTCCAAAATCAAGACGTACACCTTTTTGTGTATAAATTTATCGTGTTTTCCGCCCAAAAAGAAATTTTATATTTGAAAGGTACGCGTTTGTGTCTAGATCAAGTGTATACGAGACTCAAAAATATTTCCGCAAGATTGGAAACTGTCGGGGCCTAGAGCAGTCCGCGACACTGAATTCGATCTATCGTCGCGGGAGTTGCAGCTAAATAGAGCTAGACTGCAGACACTGCAACTACCTCTACCTAGACACAAAGGACACTTTATCTAGATACAAAAGTGTCGTCGTGCAGACGGTACCTTAACGATTCCACATTTGATTATACTATTACTGTATTTCAACTCAGAATTAAATAAAAAGCACACATTGATATTAATAAGAGAATCGCAATGAACGCAAGGAATACGATACCGTAGAATTTCCTGAAAAAAAAAGATGTATTTAAAGAGTAAAATGGGTTTGCATAGAAAGATTGCTAAGTATTCCATAGTCATTGTTAGTACATAATCCTGATTGTTTTTATCATCAATAATTATCCTTGCAGCAGGTCAATGCACGGTTTCTGAAACCGCGTCCTTTGGCTTGTTCCTCTCATCGATCGACTGTGCGAAAGAGCCGCCTCGTTTTTCATAATTCGAGGATAAAATGATTCACGTCGTCCATTAATAGCCACCAGGAATGCGAATAGCTGGCGACCCTCTTCGCAACCGCCTCCTGGACAAGCGTATTCTTTTGTTTAATCTCTTTGATCGAGATCTGGCGGTTTTGTATCTTGGTTATTGCGCGACGTATAATTAGCCGCATCCTTGATAGGTGCAGCTTGGGTATTTACTCTATCACGGTTAAAATAAGTAAGAGGGAACGGAGAAGAAGAGCGAAAACTAGGCGCCACTTAATATCTTGCAAGGGGAGTGCACGAGGTTCAGCTCATCAATTTACTTAAAATTTTGTATACAATTAGTGCATAACGTGCACTACTACAGTATTTCCCGAAAGTTAATGAATACGTATGTAACATTTGACAGCCATCCACCCAGTAATTTATTCGCCAGAAATTCCTCAAGGTACCCATGGTTTTCGGTTTTCTCCCTTATTTCTGAGGCAAGTGTACACATTTTTACTAAATTTTAATTATTCATGGGATTTGTGCACCCCATGCGTTTAATACATAATTATAAATGTTGTGTACCTAAAGAACTACGTCAGTAAATCAAACATTGTTCAATCCTTTTATTCAACATTTTTGAGTAAACATAGACACAGACTTGATAGACGCAGAATTGTCTATCTTCCTGAAATTCAATTGCATTAGCAAAAAAATAAAGTGATGTAAAGATATATGGAGAAATTTAATTAAAATTGCCTAAAGTTCTGAGGGGCATAAAAAAAGAGTTTTGAAGATATATCAATAGTTTATACACAAATAGTAAATCGATAGTGTGTGGAACGAGTGCCTAGCAAAATTATGGTTCTAATAAATGTCCACTCATACTTTACCAATTTAATTACCAGGTTAATGTTAAGTAAATATAGCTCTTATTAGTTATTACGCTTTCAATTAATTACAGTTAGTTGTAGAACGTGTTCGAACTTGATTTAACGCTTTACAAGTCAGTGTAACAGGATACACCTAACGGAGATCAAGTTGCACGATATCTACTACCATGTTGACAATACGCGCGGACTCGGGTTCCCTAAATGCGTTCGAATCGTGTTCCTTGAGGATTCCTGGCAAGTCCAGTACAATGTACGTGTCGCGCGACAAGGGACGTGGGTGTTGACGCTTCAGCAGCGACGTCTTTATTCGCGGAGACATCGAACATAGGTTTCCACGTGTTCTCTGTCGTGTATTGCGAGACAATGCTCATATATTCCATACATACAGTGAAATACTCTGCAGATATTTGGCAAGTATGCGGAGAAGCATGCGAAAAGAATTTCTCGGTACACCATTTCGTCATATCAAACTATTTCGACTGAATAATAAATTTTGGAGAAAAAATGGTCCATAAGAAGATAAGTGTTTCATTCCTGCCTTTATCAGGGACAGATATTATTCCGATCCCTTTGCATTCATATAAATCTTCAACCTGATTACAAATTGGTAATTCTGCGAATAAATAAGCCTGTGAAGTTACGATTTTGCAATTTCTCTTGTTACTTTCGTTAATGCCAATTGTTACTAATAAGTATATCTTTGTTTCCTTTAAAACTTCTCTCTGTATATAGGTATCTAACAATACGTATAAGTGATCTCATTATTAAAGCTTCCATTATGCCAATTTGGTCATTTCTAGTAATTACTTACACTCAAGGATGACAACCAATAATTATACTGTTTTACAAACTTTTACAATGAACAGCTTCAGTATTTTCATGTTTAATGTCAAAATATTCATAATATTTTAATGAGGCATTTAAAAATGAAGCGTGTATTAAGTTTTCTTATTATGTCACAAAGAGAATGATTACAAGAGCGTCTTCATTGGTAAGACGGTTCTTGTCGAGTGTGTGGTAGCCTATTGATTTCAGAAACTTTGATGGAATCTTCAAAACGACGCTGTTTCGAAAGAATTCGTAGTGGGTTCTGCGGTCAGGGTAAATTTCATCTGGAATATTTTGACGTACATCATGCTCGCGGTACGAGATTCGAAGCACTGGGACAGTGCTGGCACGAAGACGAAAGAGAAACGTTTGGGAAGCGGTTGTGGGTGGTAAAAGATGCTTTACATTCCCTCGTATGCATAATTTGAGGACGCGTGCACGTTACTTCGTACTTCCGGCGCTGTTAATTCGGCCCATGAACCCCACCGAGGTTGCTACGAGTCGCCTTCGAAATCCCCTTTGCCTCTCTTTGTTTTCTCCACCTTGGGAGCATTGCCAAGATGACGAGAGGCGCGTCTCACGCTTTCGGACCACCCGGAAGATCGCTTCATTACGTAAATTCGCCAGCACGTATCCGTCTTCGCTTCGTCCACGTGTTTCTCTATGCCCGATGCGCTCTTCAAGGGACGAGATATTAGAATTAGTTTCACGTTCTGTACAGGGTGCCCCACTTATAATCAACATGTAACTTATTTTCGCTGCTGTTGAAAGTAAGGAAGAATTACTAAGGGGAGTGTATGTGGCTTCAGGACATGCATCTGGTGATGATAAGAAAGTTTAAAAGGTTTAAAATTATAACTTTTATGTGTTGAGTTTAAAGGTTTAAAATTATAACTTTTATGTGTTAACACCACTTTATCACTTTAATGTGGAACTATATTTTCAAATCATATATATCAGACATCACCGTAGGATACGTTTCTAAAGTTCACGGACTTAAATGTCTCAGGTAGCTGTGTGTGTATAAAACAGAAAAAAGAAAGTGTTATCTGGTTTTAAGCACTAATAATAATAATCTTTGATTCCTGTATGCGAAAAAATCAGATCGACCAAAAGAAGATACAACAGCTGCTGAGATTCCTTAAAAATACCAATCTTCTTCAGGAGAGGAATCTTAAAATAACTTCTTCTTAAAATAACTAATTAAAAATATAGTATTAATTTACATAATGCGTACAATTAAAGAAATCTGTGGCATATATAAGTGAAGGCATTTATTGTATATCCTGGCATTATGTTTGGATAAAAATAAATAGAAAAGAGATTTTACTTTCAAGTAGGTCTGTATTTTTTATATTGTCCATACCACTGACACTCCAGTATTCATATAATATGGTGTTTAAACGTTTTCCGTGATCAGCTTGGTTTTGTTATATTTCTGTAAGATTTTGAGATTTATATTTCACGTTCATGTAAGTCTTTGGAGATTTTAGTCCAGGTATCTACCCTGAAAACCGTATACATTATAAACGAAATTTCTTCGTTAAATCTTTTGTTGTATAAGGAGTCAAGTTGGTGCGGTGGCAAATTTGCTCCTGATTCAAAACAGTCGGCGAGAGTGTTTGCATATAGTACTCGTACGATCTCTTCGAGGTGCCTGGGATTGTGTTGTAAACATGGTCATACAAATCGCAGTGAACCGTTCATCTACCTACGATTACAAGAGCCATGCATTAAACATCTTCAAACACTGAAAATTTCACGCTTTACTGTGCTGTCTTCCTTGTACAAGTGTGGCTTCTAGCTATAAAGTTTGAAGAGTATAGAGCAGATAATCTATTCAATTCTAGTTCGATCACAATTTATAATACATACCTTCCTGAATATATAATTTGGAACGGCAATGCTCTATGGTTAATGCCGCTTTTACAAAGATAGCAATCATTCTTTGTACGTAGAATCGAAACGTAAATTCCCAGTTGATGAAGTAGTTACTTGAAAATTCCTTCATTATTACCATCACATCTGTTACAAAATTTTTAGTGAAAATGACAGTGACAACCATCTTACACTGCGAACTAGTATCAACCTGAATTAAAATACTTACTCTTAAGCATTTTCCACAAGGTGTGATTCGAGTCATTCGGGGCGGTAATTGCCTGGATACCGGTGGCGGGCGTTGCCGTCCCGCGCGCCTCAATTCGTAAGTTCGGTCATGTGTTGGTGGACCACAATGTCCGCAAGAACGCATGGTAGACGAAGCCATAATAGGGGGGCCGCGGTGTTGTATCGCTCTTCTTATCTTAGATTCGTCTACACGCGTGTATTAATTAAACTAATTTCGCTCTTAACGGGATTGTATAAAACGTCGGTGAACTTACCGAGAGGCAAGATAGAGATATCTGGATCATCCACCGAATCCGGGTCGTCGATATCTGACATAGTATCGTACGCTACAAAGAATAAATATTTTTAACTTAATAATCAAGCAGCGTCGATCTGATATTAAGATATGCGTAGACATTGTTTAAAGAGAAATTCTCATTTCGTTTCAATACTTATTCAAAGTTAAAACTAACGAGTGTTTTATATAGTTTTAACTGGTGTTTCAATTCAAATTTTCGATAAACAACTGAATTTATGCAAGAATGTATCTATATAAAAAATAAGGTAACAGAATTGTAAAACTTCTACATATTTTGGTAACAGAATATAAAATTTAGCGGTGTTAGAATAGCTTCATGCTTTCTCAAGTGGTTGGAGAAGTGCAATATAAATTTAATTTAACCGTAGAAACAAAACGACGTAGAACGGATACTCCGCGTAAATCGAGGGACGAGTTTAGTTACTTTCATGAAATTTCAGAAATTTAACATACCATCGAAGAGGCGACGCGCTACAGCTACTCCCACAGTTAAATCCGGTCGTGCCGCAAAACTTCTAAGTGGCGCGAGTTGTGCTTGTTGCAGTAAATGATTCCGCTCAGTTTTTGGGGTCGATGCTGTAAAGCACCCAGGCGAACAAACATCTTGTTCGCCGGTGTCTACAGGTGTTCGCCACGAGGTGCCTTCCGAAACTGATCTGTAGGATCTTCAAAAATCATATTCGAAATTACGTATATTTATAGAATTTGATTTTGTTTGCTAATTTAATATACATATGTATATAGAGTACTCTATAGTATGCTGTAACATTTGTATACATTTACATTTGGATAGAAGAAATTTTGGAAGAACTATAATCTCATCTGTTTCATTTAAGTGAAATTTAAATTGCGTGTTAATTATATACACTTGAAATTGTACTTAGGGGATGTTTAATTGAATTTAGGTTACATACGGATCAATTTCTGACTGTGCAGTGATGTATTCCTCGCTATATTCCGATTCATGATTACACGTACACATTGCCTATTGCACTCCTGTGATAAATTCTAAATCTAAAACACTTAATTTTGAATCTATCGCCAAAGATAATTATTTCACGTCAAATAAATTGATGGTTCACATTTTGACAAGTACAATCCCACTTTCAACTATTATACTTTTGCCGGCCACCTTGTTCTTCTGCTCATTTCGAATTTAATAGTTCTCTAAAGGTGCAAATCCACGATGAGATTTTTCTATCATGAGACCAAAATTTTAGCGACAACAAAATCTGAATAATGGATATAAAAGAATAATTATAATGGAGATTAAAGTCTTATGTGAGACACGATATTTTTGTCTCATCGTGGATTTGCACCTTAAAAGCGTTATAAAATATTACTCTGGAGTGTGGATGTACTTATTTTAATATATTACTTTTGTTAAATTAAAAGTATAAATATTGAGTAAAAAAATTCGGTACAATATCGTTTCTATTAAACAATTGGTTTCATTAATTAAAAATTGATTTATTAATTAATTTTACAAAAGTTTACTTTGAGAAGAGAATTTACTTGAGTTTTACCTGGTTAAATGGGTGAAGTGTGGTTTTCAGATATAATTTGAATACATACGTTTATTTTAATTCAACACTTATTACAAATATTGAGAAAATTACACATTCTCATATAACTATGAGTTCTAATGGAGATTTAAATTGGTCGTTTAAATGAATTTTATAAATCATTTAAGATTTAAGCGGAACAAATGTAATACAACTATATTAACCACCATTTTACCGTAATTCTTCTTAATGGTAATTTGGATATTTTAAAAATGCTTGTTCCGTATGCAAATATACATACACCATATTTAGCGTAAAGCTAGTCTCGCCTATACATACGTATGTGTACTTAAAGCATGAATCAAAGTGATAGCATCTTATTTTTGACAAACCTGATACTATCTGAAACTTGAGCTTCATCAAGTTCGAGTGTTTCCACTAACCCACCTCTATGGTGAAAGTTCTGGATAGGACATTGTTGCACAATCGAGTATGTACTCGTCAAGTCTTGAACGTGATCTTAGATTTGCTATTAGAGATATGTTCATTATACGTAGTAACGCCCGCAATCGTTTGTACGATGAACGCCTTCACGAGACCACACAGCGTGCTGTATTCAAATGAACTCCGCTTTTGCTGGACTATCGTGCTGCCATAAATGTCTCTTCGCGGTTTCACGAGCATCTCCTTATTTTGATTGAACTCCGCGACGTGCAACACCTCCGAAGCCTTTCTGAATTTATACAGGCCGAACATCGCGTCTCGCTGACTCGAAGCACTTCTCCGACTTATTTGGTATTCGTGTTTATCTCTGTTGAGTAAGGTTTTCTTTATGCAGCCAAGAAAAGCAGAAATTAAAAATATGATCGGATATCTTTCGTAAAGAATATACGTAATTAAACAGTTTTAAATGTATGTAATAGTAAGTCCTGCAAAGGACTCAGTTTTTGACATTTTATTTTCACAGTTTTGTATACAGAATAATGTAAAAAATCGATTTTAGAGGAAATGTAAGTCCATTTAAAAGAAAAATGCAATTGGACCTCATAGTTGCATACCATTTATTTACTATGTTTGATCAAAACGCCATTTCTTCCCTCAAAATCATTCTCTTCGTGTCTGCTTTTTAACCCTCGGTTGTCACACTGGGTCAAAATGGCCCACAATTTGACTTTGACGTAAAATATTTTTGAGGCATCATTGAAAATGGTAATAGGTATTGTTTAAACATGATACTTTAAATGTTAATTTTCAACGTCGAAAACGAACGCGCAACTACGTCCCACCTTATAAACGGCCTTTTTAGAAGGCCCCCTCCCATGAGGTAAATTTTTCCTCCCCTTCCTTTACGAAAAATTACTGGCATATCATTAATCGAATATGGCAATTTAACCATATTAAAATAAATAAGTGATAAAAATCGTCAAATAAAAATAACCGTGGCGACCCACCAGAAAATACCTCGGGACTAGGGAATTTAATCCCGGGATCCCGGCTGTTTTTTTTAATTCTAAAACTTCCGGGATTTGATATATCAAGTTATAACTTATCCCGAGAATTTCGCGAATTTTTAAAAACGTAAATTACTTTATGAACAACTGAAAAATATAAAAATGGAATCCAAAAATCAGTCGGGATCCCGGGATTGAATTCCCTACTCGGGACCCACAGGTCGGGAGTCACTGAAATAGGTGCAAGGAAAGGTATGTAAGAAATTTGGTCGAACTAAATCATTCTAATAACTCTATAAACAATTCAACATCCGCAGAAGTATCTCGTGAAAGGGAATTTCATGTATTTAAAAGTATAAAAAGGAAATGTCCAGTTAAGAATTAGGGGGATATTAGGAAAGAGCAAGGCATGTTTTGAGTTTCCACGTTTCGTGTGCGACTGAAAACATTTCAAGCGAAAGTCGATAAAGAATCAGATTCTTTTCTGTAACACCGTTTTATAGAACCATAGCACTGACAGATGAGCAGCGTTATAAATATTTATGTCTGTCCATTTGATATGGCGAAGCTTTTGAGCCCGGGGTTTCGTCGAAGACGAAAACGACGAGGAGGAGGACGATAACGACGACAACCAGGACGTTGATGAGGCTCGTTCTCGATAGCTGGTTCTTTCGATGGGGAAATTCCAATTGACCCGGGCGCGATCCGCCTTCCCCACGGACACCTCCACATCCGCGTCGAATCTGTAATTCAAATTCGAAGTCAAATTAATTTAACGCTCGTCATTTTTCAAGTACCGCTGGCGCCGCGGTGCGCGGATCTCCGGCAGCCATTTTTCGATATTTCATTCTCGCTAGGGGCTATCTCTTTTCTCTGACAGATGCGTCCTCCTGATTCCACCGCCACTTCTTTCAGTAACGGAGGACGCGTTACGGCGCATATTTGAAATATTACAGAACGATCTGGGAATAAAAAGATTATTTCTTTCCTGACAATCGGGCTTTGTTTCGGAGATTGTTATCGAACGGGGAAACAATTTATGATTAGGGACAGTCGTGCGGAGTAAATATCGATTTTACTACGAAAATATCTTCTACAGCTATATCTTCATTTTTGGAGGAGACAATATTGGAGACTGTATCTAAAAGAAGAATAATTTTGGGCAAAAATATGCAGAAAGCTACCAACATTTAATGATGTAAAATTGAGTAAATTTAGATTGAAGATTTTAATTGTTAGAGAAAAGTAGCTTTATTTCTATTGACTGTATTTTATTCCTTGTTATTTTGCAATGTTCTTTAATGGGTTATTTAATAGTGAGTAGTCTAATTAATATTATTTTTAATTTTCTGTAGTTTTTATTTTTGCAAACTAAAATGGAACTGTGGTTTAGTAGTTTTAATAATTGTATAATGTAAGAGTTGCTCTATGGGTTAGTTATTTTTTACAAAACAAAGATCACAAAATTACTAAAGTTAACTAATTTTTTGACTAGTTGTTTAACTAGTCTTTTCTCATTTTGAGCGTTGCTAGGTTTCTGCATAACTTGACCCAATTATGTTACGGAGAAGTATTAATATTGCATTAGTTTTTTATAGTACCAATTAAATATTACTGTTCCTTACTCATTTCTGCGTGTAAAGAGTTATGAAATCCATTCGGCAATTCTACCGTGGGCGTTCAAGAACTCGTGGAATTCAAGCACTGAAATTACAAACTGAATTAACCCATTTGCATCGGTAAGCAGGGTATTCTGCACGTTTAAATTGCCCTCCATCAACGTGCTGACGCATTTCGTAAATGAATCCTAATGTAATACCGACAAGGGAATTATAATTTGCATTTTTGACCATACTCTCTTTTTTATCTAATGATTTAATATCGTACTTTAATAATAACAGGATCAGTGAGTTTATATTATTCATGATAATATAAACCTATATCAATATTATTTCGGACAATTGATTCGATGATTTTTTTTAAATGAAAGAAAATGACACGAAACCTTTGGTTTTCCTCGATTGTCAGCTGAGTGACTATGAAAGTGCGGCAACACCGCAATCATCTGTAGGTGCTTGTTTTCATCACAGGAAAAATCCTTATTAATATCATGAAAATTGTTTACTTTTGGCTAAGATTGTTACTGAAATTCATCCTTAATTAGCAAATATATACTTACGTTAGTTGAATTGTAACTAGAAATGATTCTCTATACTGGGACCATCGATTTAGAAATAGGTATCGCCCAGGCAAAATGGAAATGTGTTGCGTTTTAAAATAACTGAGATGCATCTCGCCGTAATTTATCATCTCACGAACGATAGTGTAGCTATACCAATGGGGAAAGTTTCTCGTTTTTAATAGGCATTGTATATCAGATCTTATAATAGGTTATTGGTATCCCCATTCTTATAAGCTATCGATATTGAACAATGGTGGAAAGCAGTTGGTAAGTCGGTGAGTGAGTTAGTGCTTATAATCGTGTTAGACTAATCGATGCTGTAGGGAGTCCGTTCCGAAGGTAAAAGGGACCAGAGGCACTAAAATGGTCCTATTAAACCTCTAAAGCAACACAATTGAGCTACCCTATTCTCACACAATGACGGGTGGCATCGTTTCGTGGAACCAAGTCCATCGTAGGTCGTAGGTGTATTTGAGGATAGAGATCGAAACGATTTCACGCTTATCACGGTATTTTTTGTTCCCTTTTCAACCAAATCTATTAAAATTTATACGAAAACTTTATACGAAGACGTTACGAAATGAGAAAGTATATGAGGGAACAGTTAATTGAGTAGATTCTGTTTTCTTTATACATGTACATACAGTTACACATAAAAGTATCCGCCCATCCTATAAATAATATATTTTACATATTAAAAATTCTGAATTGTAATTCACATTAATATAAATCTTGATTAATATATTTTTATTTTGGGAGCATTCAGTTGGAAAATTATAGAGTTTATTTAAAAAACTATTATTCGTATTTTATTATAAGTTTTAATCTATTATTCATAGATTCAACTAATTTTCTGTGAAATTCGGGCTTATCTGGTTCCATTCTTCTAGCAAAATTTCTTTCGGCATTTCTTTGGTAGATGATACTAACTAAAAATATATTAATCAAGGTTTACATTAATGTAAAGTATAATGGTAATTCTGAATTTAATACTAGAGTTTTTATTTTGTATTGCTTATTATTGCCGCATCAACTGCTACAGGTTATTAGCGACATTATAAAGAAGGCATGCATTTACATACACACATATTATATAGTTCTGCATTTTATGCTTATGGGACGAGTAGATACTTTTGCGAGTAAGTGTACATGTTACGTCTAACTATAGATCTCTGTTTGTACGAAAAGACATTCGTGAACCATCTCCAGTAACATGATCACATAAGTACGTAGCATTAAACGACTATTTGCGTAATGCCGAGCAGGCAATTATTGACCCGTAATAGTACAAGTAATTTTATTCGGAAGTATTTCAATCATTAACATCGTTCCGTACAATTTATGCAGCAATATTGTTAATTACTCGAACGAGCAAGCGGCTTTAAGATACCGGCTAATTGAAGAAGCAAGATTCCTATATATTGCGCGGCAACTTAAATGCAAATGTAAGAGTACAATGAGAAATCACAGTCGTACTAGCGTCAGGCATGATCGGGCAGGAGGAAAACAAGGCACCCTCCACCTTGCTTGGCACGCTTGAAATGTTTCTGCAATCTTGACGGAATGCGAAAGCAGAATGAACACTTCGCGATAATTTATCGAGCAGTCAAAGTGGTAGCTTAGCCTGTTAATGAGTCCTCTATTTTTCCGCTCTGTCTTCCTTCAATTGAGAGAACCAGGGATGACGGTTCACCATTCTACCGAATGAATTATTGCAGGCGCTGTCCTATCTGCGAATCTGCGAAGCTTCAGGAATTTCTTCCTCATCTGATTCGCGTGTTATGCGTTTCTGTTCTTAAAAAAACAGTTCCATGGAATTGTGATATAAATGAAGGAGAAGAAAAAGCTTTCAAAAGCATTTTGATTTGTGTTTTCTGCGACTTTGTTCCATCGCTTCAATAGTATTCTGTAGCTATTTTAAAGAATTGTAAAGGTGCGAATCCCCGATGAGATTTTACACGGAACAATGATCCGAGCAACAATTAAATGTAAATAATGAAAGCAGTCGCAAGAGATGAGATTTTTGAAAATGTATCGTGAAACTTGTCACGCGAGAGTCTAGTTTCATGAAATTATTAAAATTTGTGCATTAGTGGAAATGCATCGTGAAATAATTGTGGGGTTGCACTTTTACAGTTTTGCTTCGGAACATCAAATGACCTCACCTTTGAAGCTGCATATTTTTCTGAATGTTTTATCACTTTATACAAGTCTGGGCAATTTGAAGGGAATAAAAACATGTGAACTTTCCACGTTGTTTTCACTGCACATCGTCGAGCATTGCCATGGTGGGGGAGAACTGTTTTGCAATTGAACACCAGAGGGAAAAACATGATAAATCACATTTTTCATTTTTTATAGGGGAACAATTTTGAAGTTTAAAACGCTCTCAACCAATTCCATGTTACCAACATATTTCACGTTATTATATTTCCTGGTACATACCTACACTTATTTTTAAAAGGCTTATGTATATCTGTGGATTTGAAAAGTTGTTCCCCCTTTCAATTATGTCATATTAAAGTATGTACTCCTTTTTAGCCACCAGGTGACATAAAAATCAGAAAATCTACAGAAATAGACTTATCATGCTTTTCCCCCTGTGGTTTTCAATTTATTGAGGTTGGTCCTGCCCTTATTAGTCCCGCATGCTTATTCCTTTTACGTCCCACCTAAAGTAAAATCCAATAAAATCTTCGAATGAAATGCAGATGTTTGAGCGTGGCAATGGTATCCCCCCTCGAGTAACCCATTTTTTATCCCCAGTGACAGTGTGGCAGAGAAGTGACTGATCAATTTCTCTACCTCTCGTGATTCACGCGTGATTTCATTAAATGCAATTTGCCACTGAAAATTCGTTTGCTATACTTGTACACTTTCCCAATTTCTTATAAGTGATGCTGCGCTCTACTTGTCAAGTTAAACGCTGTGTCAATTAAGAAATCTTAAGTGCTTCATTATCAGAGTCTACTAAAATAAACTTATGCAATTTAAAGAAATTTGTATCTCCTATCTTCGATCCCCTATTTCCTATTTTCGAATCCGAGTGTAAATTGTAGGTAAATAGTATTTGCTCATGATTTAAGCATTTAATGAAATAGTGTTTTCAAATAGTAGTTGATTAAGGCATTAAATGAAATAGTATTTTGAAACAATATTTGCTTATGGAAATATTTCAAGTATTTTGTGTCAAACTATTTCAAATTTTCCCCAGCCCAGCATTGAAGTTACCCTTAGCAGTAGCTCGTACAATTATTGCGATGGGAACTTGTTGAACAAAATACACGTCCAAAGAACAAGCATGTTACGGACTTCTAGGAAATCTAATCAAATCAGAACTCAAAAGCAGTTATGTGCAACGAAAGGGAAAGCATTTGGCATAAAACTAACTCTTTACTATAATCGAACAGGATTCTGGTAGTAGTAGTAAAAGTGTGTGAGTAGGGTATCGTATCCAAAAAGGAACATGCGTAAAGCAATATTATTGATATTTTATTTGCTACGTTGTATTTCGTCGATTCGCTTTCTTTAGAATCGATTCGCGTTCGTGGCAGAATACATTCAACGCAAGCTTAAAACTTACAATGTGCATGGGGAGCTGCAGATAGCGCAACCATACCGATATGAAATTACATTCATGAGTCTACCAAGTTGATATCGCAGGAGCATCATTGTGGTACTTTTCGAATTATTTGGAATCTGAAAATTCGTTTTCTTAGTCGTAAATTCAATTGTAAATTTTATTATATTACCGTATGCCTGAAGAATATTCTTGGTATGATGCATGTTGACGACACGAGCCATGATCAATTTTTCCACCTCTTAATGCTTTCCCTGACACGCGAATTCCCGTTCTCGGTATATTTGATGCAACCCAGGCGCAGTATTCAAGTTCTTGAGCTTCATTACCATATTCCTTCGTTTGCTACGGAGTCCCCGTGCGCCTATTACGCAGTTATTACACTGTCACATCTCCCGACTGGTTACCATATTTGAATATTTATTTAGCTGATTATGTTTGTTATCTGCTCCATGGAAATTCGATCGGTATCTGTAGTTATTTTGCGAAATCATCAACAACGCGAAAGTACAGGGACGAACACCGCCGTATTACATATGGTCTCCTTTTCGCGTTCTTGTTACGTTTTCTATGCACCAGGGACATTTATAGGCTGGCCCGAAATTTGTACCTATCATGCTATATTGTAATTTTCGGTAAATAAATCAGTCAAAATTATGGGGAAGATGGATGTAGCCCTGCGTTACGGTAATATTAATTCATACTAGCTGTACTGCACTTTGGGTATTAATTAAAATGTCATTGTTAAGAAGAACAGATATTGGTTGACAAATTTTTTTTGTGAAAAATAACAAGAAAACTTTAGCAATATTGCAGTGAAATAGGAAGCCAATCACTAAAGATTTTCCTCTAAATTAGTAATTGATTCGTTTAAACATTCTTCAAATATCAAGAAATACTTCAGAAACTGGAAACCCCTTTTTTATTGAAAAGCCATTGAAAAAATCTTAACAGAAGGGGCCAGATATTAATTACTCAAGTAAAAATTGCATATTCGAATTTTACTCACAATCTCCTTTTAACTAAAATTGATAAGTCATGTTGTTGTGTTGGTAATACATTTTACTATAATTACACAGATCTGCGATGAGAACCTGAAAACGTTTTTCGATATTTCAGCTGTTTTTAATATATTTTTCGGTGCTGAATTCGAAAAGTTCAAATTCCTATAAAACCAGGATACATGTGAATTATGCTATTTAATTATTAGAAAAGCTTTTATGACACTCGATTTTACTCGGCGTTGCGTACCTATACGCACCACAAATCTCTTTGAGTTTTCGAAAGTACACGTATTTCTTCTCTTTTCTTTCAGATTCTTTAAAACGATGGAGGAGTTTACGGCAGCTTGTGGAGAAGGTGAGTTTGCGTTATACCGCACTATACTTCGTACTTATAATATTGTCGATTTATTGATTGTTATTCAAATATTCCGCATTCCAAATATCTTTCTTAAATCCTCTGTTTCATAAACAATAAACGGTGTCGTAACAAATATTTTCTAACGGTATTATTCTACAGTCTACACGAATATTTTCATACGATTAAATTTATCGTAGGTACATTTTGTGTCAATAGAAAAATTATTACGAAAATATTAACAACAGTTTGATAAAGAACTGCAACGCAAAACTACATACAATGCATAATGATGGATGGATTACAAATATATGTATATTTTAAATGAATCTAAATAATTCGTAAAATAAGGCATATATAGGTAGGTACTTATATAAGGCAATAGCAGAATTAATTTGTAAACAGTGCAATGCTTCGAATTCTCCAAACTCGAAACTTTCTTGGGTTTCGAGGGTTTTCGAGGTTTCGACGCTTCCAGAAACACACCCCTGCTTTTTAATTACTTTAACTTAAACTTTTCTTTGAAACATAGCGATTGTCACATAAGACCAATTTACATCTATTTTTTATATATCACTTGTAGTATTTAAATTCGTAAAACTTCCAAGAGAAGATCCCGAACCTGGAAATTCAAATAGAATCTGAAACTTTAAACTCCTGATTACAACTCAATTTTCGTTTGCTGCCCAAATTCACTTTAAGGGGGTTAAATTAACCCCCTGAAAAATCGGCAATTTTCCGATTTTATTTTGGCACTCGCAATCTGTAAGAGATAGAAAAAAAGTTTCAATACAAAAGTTACTTCTTTTAATTAAGACTATCATTTGGTAACTTACAAAATCGGAACAAGCCGGAATTTAAGGGTCAATTTCACCCCCTTAGAGTGAATTTGGGCGGCAAACAAAAATGGCGTTGTAATCATGAGGAAATCCTCTACGTATTCGCAAAATCTCAGAATTTTTTTAATATCCGGGTCCGGGACCTTTCCTTGCATCATTAGCATCAAATACAGTGGCGGATGAAAGAAAGTGTACGACTTTTAAAATCGCATAACTTTTCAGTGTTTTCAATGTTTGTATAATAGTAATTACACTACGCCGAGCATATGACGTCATATGTATCAAATAACAAAGCACTGTGTTGTATGGGAGTGCCCATTTTAAGGGGTAGTTCTGAAGGGAGGATAAAGGTCTGTATAGCTGCCGTTATTTTCTCGACTTTGGCGAAGGTTACTCCATAAAAACGAACGCAGAATAGCCGTTGGTTATTTTACCGGTAAGATGCGGCTGGGCTTCCGCAGTTCAGAAAAAAAGAGCACGATTTGCACGGAGAACGAGGATGACGACGGTGATCAACCAACGATTCTGGGCAGAGTTCGAGGAGTGAAGGATCGCCCACGCGCAGCCACGTATACCGAGGCGTTGTTAATTATCTGCCGCCGTTTATCAACCGGTAGAGCAGAAACTTTCCTTCAGCATTTCTCCTTCTCCATACTCGTATTCGCTTCTTTCCCTTCATCAGCCCTTTCTTCACACTTTTTCTTCTCGTTCGTTCCTTACTTAACCTGTCTTGCAGTCGGTCGCATTGTCAGTCCGACATACACACGAGGCTAGATCAAAATATGTACAGAACAGTTTTTCTTCAATAATTTATCTCTTCAAGATTGCATCAACTTCACAAGTTATTAGCTACCACATTTCGGTGACACGAGGTGAATTTTATAAATTGGACACTTAACCGGCTTAAGGTGTCATTCCTGCAATCAAAGGCGCGATTTTTACCTCCAAATAACATTGAGCAATGACAATTAAAAGTGTATTAAAAAAATCGTTCCGTATACATTATAAGTAGCTTAATAAATGAAAGAAGTCTCACATTGTTATTCATCGTATTCACTGAGAAAAGAAAACCTGAATGTTGCCGAATTTTGCATGTCTGTGTAAAAAACTAATTTAAAAAACTACATTACGTGCACCTTCTGATACCATACAACTTTTGTTTGAACCATTTTCTACACGAATGACAGTTCTAGATGGCGCACAGAGACATAATTTTCCGCAACAATGTTTCTCGCACTGTCGCGCGGATAACTCCATCTATCGGCATTTATTTCTACTAATTTAAGACTAACACGTAGAAAGTAAAACACGACGATTTAGTGACTAGTCCGCGGGTGTTTCCGAGCCTCTATATTTTCTGTGCCGGTTCGTATCGCTAATCTGTGCTGTTCGCGTCGCCAAGTTTTCTGGTCACTGGATGGAACCGCAGTGCCCACGGTAGTCTCGGCGATACCTAACAGGTACAGATAGCAGATGCGCTGCGAGATCCCCTTATTATAATTTCTCTGACAGCGACAGTTCACGAAAGTACGCGAGGTGAGAGATAAGTCAGCCGGGACCATTTACAGTGGCCGGTGATTTATCGGCCGCGGGACGTAAGATGTTGTTAATCGTCCTGCGTCCATCCCGCGTCTCGTTTACCACTCTCCGCGAGCCACCTATGTGCGTATGGGTGCACAGGTTGATGCGTGTTCATGCGTGTAGCGGCTGCACACAGCGAGCGATACGATGCACGTTTGAACTTCGATCGTTCGATTGATTTAAGACGGCAGTAATCGGCCGGCCGAAAAGCCTCCGCGTATGTACAGGCGATATTTTCGTGTTTATGTACGCGCCCGACTGGACGTTAAAGTCGTTGCCCGTTTCAGCGGCTCTTACATATATTTCCTGCGGTGTTTACGCTCTTACTAGAAGTCCCAGGAACACGAAAGGAGAGCCCTCCAGCAGAGGCTATTTGAGCCGACGTACCTCTCGCTTATATATCATATTGCCACATTAACCACGTCGCTTCGGGTCGTACTTCGCGACTACTCTAGTAGCCCGAAAACCAACCTTTAACGTTCACCAGGGAGTGGCATGCGATACTGACTGCTTCCTTCTACCTACCTACCTGCCTGCCTACCTCTTTCTCTTCCCGCGACCATGTCCCCCGGGTACAGGCGAAACCTACATTTGCATGCGCCCTCCTCTCGCGAACTCCGCTTGCCAAACGGCATTTACCTTTGAAAATACGCTTGTCAACTAAATTGGGCCGGAGAATGCGATTTTCTCTGTAGCCACTTCCCGTCTACTTATTACTGCAAATTCGACCTGTATTTATATTTTTCTTGGGGGCTGTACAACTGCACACGAATCTCATCTTTACATTTTGTTTTATGCGGGATACCGCACCTAATTTCGCCTATCCGAATTCAAATAGTTTTGCATTGAAGGGTAATTGATATTTTTGTACCTAGTCGCAGATAGAAAAAGATATCGTTTGTGTTTCATTTGTGTATTCCGGGATCCCGACTGATTGTTGGATTCCATTTTTATATTTTTCAGTTGTTCATAAAGTAATTTACGTTTTTAAAAATTCGCGAAATTCTCGGGATAAGTTATAACTTGATATATCAAATCCCGGGAGTTTTAGAATAAAAAAAAAACAGCCGGGATCCCGGGATTGCATTCGCTACATGTGTGGCATATTAGAAGTGTTGAAATTTAAAGATTTATTGTTTAATTCGTGTATAATGTTTGGGAGATTGTAATGTTATATTTATATGTGTAGTTATTATTTTTAATAATATGAATATTTTGGAGGATTTTTGCCAAACTTTTTTTATTGGGATAAATGGTATAAACGAAACCGTAATTAAGTCGCAGTAGCAGCTCAATTGTAATCCATGTAGTAATTCCGGCATGTGCACAATGTTTTACTAACTTTAGTTATGTTTACAAACGATTAGTTATTTAAATCGATCTCGTTCTTATGCAGAAATTAAAATACAGGATCTGGAAAGGACAAACTTGTGAACTTTACTTTCTCATGAAGTATCGGGTAGTGCGTCCCATTTAACTATATAACTAACCAACAAACGGGTGGAATCGCTTTACTCACCCCGTGGTCATTGATTTACAGGGTTTGTTTGTAAGCTAAACTCGCTTCGCTCGCCCCTTTGTTACTGGTACACCTTTTGCAATAATCACAGTTTTGACCTCCATGATTCTTTGGTTAATATTTTAAAACATAACATGAATTTTAAAATCCAGCGGTAATCCATTATTAAAGAAGCACAAAAATTGTGACATAATCGACCGAAAGCTATGACCTCCCCGATTCTTTAGTTTATAAATTTAATACGCAATGAATTTTAAATTCTAACAGTTTAAACCTCGACAAATGTAGAAAAGAAAGACACCTAACAACTTTTAAATAACCTCCATTTAAATAGTTTCACAAATCGTGACACTTCGTGACACATTCGATTGAAACATGAATTTTAAATTCTAACAGTATTTCATAAAACCTGAATAAATAGCGAAAAGAAGAACACCAACCACATTTCTGTATTATTAATAATATCTCCACTTTATAGCGTTACAAAATACCGCGACTTTTAATGCGTAACAGAAAACGTGACACAGAAAACGTGACATAATCGATAAAAAACAATTGAAATCTTCACATTATGATTTTATAGTTATAGGGTAGATTATATACAAGTTTTCGGGTAAATTGGTAACTCAAATGTTATGCCCCCTTTTTAGCGTAAGGTGGCCATTTTTTCTTGGGGTTTCCGGGGGCATGAGATATTTTTTCAGGGACCGCCACTACTTCTAGATTCAGTTGCACTGTTGCCAACTTAGTAGAATTTTAAAAGCAAACTCGCAGCTTCGGTTTCATATTGATTATTTTGTAACTTCAAAGAAGAAACACAGAATCGGGGACTATTACCGAAAATCGAGGATAAATGATTACCTTAAATTCAAAATTGGAGACAAACTTGGAGGCAAAATCGGGGACAAAAATTACTGGGGTCGAATGGTACCTTATTTTAGAGGGAAACTGTTTTTTAAACATAAACTGGGTAGGCAGTACTTCGGTTCGTTAATGAAATATGAAAAAGGGCAATTATCCGAGCCGAAGTGTTAGGTATGAAGCAGAATATTCGTCCAACAGCAGATTGAATAACGATGTTACGGACATGCACTTAAAAGATATTAATCGCACGTTGGTGGTTTGGTAGTGAAAGAAGAAAAGATGTATTGGTCGATATTTAATCGCCTGTGAATGTCGATGCGGAGCATCAGAAAGGTCGTAGGTCATTGGCAATCTTTCTGAGGATCGGCTTATTTGCTAGCCTTAGCATGCCGGTGCTCCGCGGGGGTGCTCGCTCTAGATTCACATTAGATGCCGACGTGTTCCGAGAATATTCCTGTCTTCTGCAAGATGTATGTTTCTTCGTATGCAAAAGCGAGATGACCCTGTGATAGATAGGAACGTGGAATGAGCTTACCTTGCTGGTTCCACACGTGCAAAACGGGGAGCCTCCAAGTGCTTTAGCATTTTTTAGAGATATTTCTAATCGAATGCACACAGTGGTGGTCGAAACTCTGTAGCTATCACTTTGCAAGTACAGCAAATATACATTCATTAATTACGAAGTGTACTTGTGACAAATATACATCTCTTTCCGGTTTTCTTTAAACACAAGGAAATTCTAATTATTAACAGTATTTTTTATTGAGTATTAATAGGAAACGATAGAGAAAATGTTACAAGTAATGTGCAGGGTGTTCCGTAACATGTGAGAACCACTTCACGAATTGACTCTGCATTTACAAACAATGATAAGAAATTCATATAAACATGTGCCCTATTTGGCTATGTTCCCGAGTTATAGTCATTTTTGTACTCCGATGATTACAGACACGTGATACATAGTAATATCGTTTACTAGCTTCACTACTCCGTTTCGCCCGAAATTTAGATTCTGATTTTATAAAAAAAATTTATTTATTCATTTTTATTGTGAAAATGGCCACATTCATCTGGATTAGCTAGGCATAATGAGCTGGGACACATTTCATGACCCCAGAGTTTAGCGTTCGAAAGTTTTTAGGTGACAAACGAACACGCAAACACTTTCTGCTTTATATATTAAGATTAATTGTGGTAAATTATATAAAAGTAACATTCGACGGATGTTGATGCTTACTATTCTAGATTATATGGATTTTCCCGTGATTACCATTCTTTATCAGCCATTGCATATTAAATTGTGCAATGTGTTCAATGACATGTAACACACAGCGTACGTCCTTATAAGCATTTTATACAAATTATACGAAATTAATTTTTCTAAATATGATGTCTGTACTCAATGTTAAGTTAATTCTATTTTTTGCTGTCTTTATTTCGTAATCAACACTTACACACACGATTACATATAAATTAGCCCCTTTCCTGTGAAATCAGTAAAAACAACTGGTTAGAAATCTTTTTCTTTAAATTTACTTCGTTTACGGAATTTGAAAAGTTACACCGAGAAGTAAATTTCGGTTAAATTTACAAGAAATGAACATACAAAAATAAAACGCAGTTCATTTAATTATTATGGTTTAATATTTTAAGAGCTTATATTAGTTATTTAAAGATGTGAAGGAGTATTAGTCCAAATAATATATTAGTAAAAAGAGGAATGAGGATTTGTGACTCGGTTTTTGGCGTATGAAAATATATCCTTTCTATCCCCTTGCATGAAGTATCCTCTTATGAAAAATCTGGACATAAATAGCCCATGAGATTTATACCAGGTGCTCTTATACTACTTTTCACTTTTAAGTAGAGCTGTATCCATTTCATAATGAAATCCACAGTACCCGCAGACATGAAGCAGCTACCTTCACAGGTTTCTCTTCGATTATCATTTTTCTCGATGCTTTTTTCTTACGACATCACGGGCATAATTTTCCCCGACTCGCTGATTAATACACCGGCCTTATTGTATAGGAGGAATGAAACGTTAAGTCCTCGCTCCCGCCAATAAATGGCGTCATGTTTCTGCGAACGAACCTCTCAAGAGGCCCGCGAAGGTCAAACGGCATATCGCATGACCTCCGATGGCCACTTAATTCGCAGTGTAACTCGAGGTAAGGAGGTATGAAGTGGCTCTAAAGTACTCGGTACTTATCTCGCGTTCGCGCGGAAAAGGGAAACATGGAGAGAGAAATTGACGGGGGTGGGGGGGGGGGGGAGAGAGAGGCGATAGGGTCGCGGGGATCGTTATTACGCGGGCTACTCTCATTAGGGTTACCCCTTACGAAAGTGCCGCCGTGACCCGCTCCGACTCCAGTCACGAGTCGTCGTGAATTCGTCGCAGCTTTTGCCAGTAATTTGTGGTAATATTATAATCAGACCCTTGCTCGGGCCGCGAAGAGGTGCCGACCCTGCGCCCCGCGCTGAATTGATGACCCGTGGAATCGTACGTCTCGCCTTACCTATGCTACTCTTGCAAGGTTTTGGGCTTGGTTCCCTTTGAGCTCACCTCACTCGCCGAATATTACGAAATATCTTTAAATGCTAATATACTCCCATACTAATTTCGCCAGACAATATATTATTTATCTTCGATAACGCGATTGCCATTCCAATGACTTATTGCACACTAGGGTAATTACAAATGAATAAAATAACTATTCTTCGGTAATATACCATTTAATAATAATGGTAATCTACCTTACATAAGGAATTCAATCCCGGGGTCCCGACTGATTTTTGGATTCCATTTTTATATTTTTCAGTTGTTCATAAAATAATTTACGTTTTTAAAAATTCGCGAAAGTCTCGGGTTAAGTTATAACTTGATATATCAAATCCCGGGAGTTTTAGAATAAAAAAAAACAGCCGGGATCTCGGGATCCCGGGATTGAATTCCCTAACCTTACATCATTGCGTCCCTTGCCTGCTAAAGTTATATCTACTACTTCAGTTTTCTTATTCCAACTTACTTTTAAAAATGTCTAACATACCTACTATTTCATTATTCTTTTCACTATATCTTGGTGAATACGCCATTTTCATTCTTTATTTCGTTATTTTGTAAAACGATGCGGTTAGTTCCAAATTGATCGTATACTCGGAAGAGCAAATCTGCGTGTATAAACAATATATAAATATAGAATTGGTTCAGTTGCGGTATTCTAACTTCGACTCAAGGGATTAACATTGTTGGTAAATATTAAATTCACCATTACAATATTTAATCTGTATTTACCTCCTTCATAATGCGTGAATGTACCTGTGTTTATTTATACTTTTATGGGTGGTATTTAATTTATTGTCTGTTATAATACACAATCGGAATATGAGTTTATCATAAAATTTATCTCTCTGTCTTAAAATTTTACTCAGTGTCCAGTAGATAATACATTTTTTTTACAATTAAGACATACATATTTTATTAATATATTTTTACAATTTGATATTAATTTAAAGATCATTTTGAACAATGGTAAACTATATTTTGCCTTCTTCCCTTCCAAACAATCTTGGTAATGTAATTTCAATTATTCTGATTTTTGTATTTTGTACGTCATTTTTTTTTGTTTCAGATGACATTGTGGGCGTTCATTGCACGCATGGTATAAATCGCACCGGGTACCTCATTTGTAGGCTAGTATACTTCTCTATATAAATTCAAATGAAGCAGTTAATTGAAAATTATTACGAATCACGTGATTAGAAAGAGAAAGTGAATTGAATAACCAAAATATTATTTACGTTATAGTAAATTAGTGATTTATATCTAAATTAATTAATTTACATTAATAATCAAATAAATTTGAAATGTTTTTCGTCTCGTTACAGGTATCTCGTGCAACAGTTAGGTTGGGAACTTGAAAACTCCTTAAAAGGTAGGTGATTTAGAAAACCGTATATTTTCACTTTTACTTACAAATTTCAATATTATAAGCTAAAAATCTGCAGAACTGTTGTTCAGATATAATACTTAAAAAGAAAAAGAAATAGTTTCTAAGTCGGTTTTTATTTTGCATATAGAAGATACAGAGCGTCAAGTTTAGTCTACGGGTGGCTCACACCTAGGGAATTCAATCCCGGGATCCCGACTGATTTTTGGATTCCATTTTTATATTTTTCAGTTGTTCATAAAGTAATTTACGTTTTTAAAAATTCGCGAAATTCTCAGGATAAGTTATAACTTGATATATCAAATCCCGTGAGTTTTAGAATAAAAAAAAACAGCCGGGATCCCGGGATTGAATTCCCTACTCACACCCAAGCTGTCAACGAAGGGTTAACAGTACCTAGATACTTAGAGTCTCGCAAGAGCACCACTAATTTAACTTGCAATGAAAAATAAAAATTACATTGTTACCAATTACCCATCTATCAATCAGTGTTATTTGCTTCCATAGAAAATTAATGGCAACGTTAGATTAAGTAAACGTATTGCCTGTATCGGGGTTATTTTAATCGAAGTAAAGCTAGATTTATTTCATCCGCAGTGGGTGCTCGTTATCCAAGCATGCTTTCTGCCCCTGTTTCAGCATTCTCAGAGGCTCGCGGTTATGCCATCGAGCGCGAAATATATCTAAACGCGCTAAAGAAAACGCCACTTGACGAGAAGATCGATACGAACAAAGTGATTCCAAACCCGCTGCTAGTATCGAGGCCCGAAATAACGAAACGAGGAAAAATACGATTATCGTTCAACCATCCAGCGGACAGGGCGGCTATGGGTCCATATTTAATGGGGCCGCCGGGTTTCGCACGGGCGCGACGCAGCTTCGGGAAAGATGGTCCATTTGCGCCGCAAAACTTCGGCTTCGGCGGTCCTCCGCGAGGTTTCCGTCCAATGCCACCCCCGCTTGGTATGCCACCAATTCCACCGCCCCCGGGCCCTCCACCCTTGTACGGACCAAGGCCGCTGAAATACGGACCACCACCGCGACCAGCCATGCCTCCCCTGCCACCTAGGCCACCAGGATTCCTTATTCCAGGTTTTCCACCACCACCGAGCCCAAATCGGACGCCAGTCGGGTCCCGGTTACCCGGCCCGCCGCCTATGATGCCGCCACCAAAAATGCCACCGCCACCTCCGCCACCACCCGCAGCATTGCGGCCCGTCAAACGGCTCGCGTCGCACAAGAGAAAACAGCACATACGGAATGGAATCGTGACGCCGATTAGGAACTCCGACATAATCAGACGGAACAATCGGCCGAATAGGATATTGCTGAAGCAGCACAAGGAACAGGACTTCACCGTAGACACTTTCGAAGAGAACTTGCTCACAGTTACCAGCCAACCGCACAGGCGGTCATTGAAAGGAAGATTTAACCAAGCCAAGTGACGACGTGCCATTTAGGAGGCATTATATTACTTAAACGTACAATACCCTCTGTAATTCGCCATCGCCGAGATTCGCGACATCTCCGAGACCCGGAACACACCCCCCCGGAGGGAAACTAAGAAGGCAAGATGGGCAATGACGATTACTGACTAGTACGATAATGATTTTTTTTCTGACATGGGCGGGAAGAGAAAGCCAACGATGATTTATCGAATGGATGAAGTGAAACCTGAAGCTTGGAAGAGGAAAGCTTATGCCGCGATGTCGTTTACATACCTCTCTCTCTGCACACAGCTTTTGGACATTATTTTGAAAATTACATTCGGGATTGACGGAGGTAAATGAAGTTTGTATTTACAACTCTCTTCGCTGATCAGTGTTTGATGAGCGCGCAACGCAGTTCTGTACTTATGATTAAGTGTGGTGAGTGCAGCTACGAGGTCGTTAACTTCAAGCACCGATACCAATTCAATTTTTTGTTCTTGGATCGAGAATAAAATAATGGGATATAATCACATTTGTTCGACGCTAAAAGTGCTAGTAAATGTCAATGGTATTCTGATTATAAAGAGGGCTCTGGTCTCTGAATGATAATGTAACTATTTTTTATTCGGCGTAACTTGGAGTTGCTCCGTCACAGACTCAAAGTTGTAACGAATGCATGTGAGCCGTGCACCATAGATTCTCATCGTTCAGCCAGCCTATCATATCTATGGATGACTCGGTATTCGAGAAGTAAGTTAATGCAGAATCTTCTGACGGCTGTGTAAGGTCGAAGACATTAATCAATCCTGCTTACTAGTGTGAAATGCGAAACTAGTGACATCCTCTATGTGAGATTCCTAATATCCTAGGAAAATTATTTTTATCATCCAGTTTCGAATTATTGTGTCGTACGTCCCGAAATAAAATAAACGCAACCCCTCCGATATGATCGGCTCCGCCTGTTATGAGCCTGTCGTCGGAACTTACTTAAAAAAATATTCATTGCGTGTAAGTAAAAATTGATAAGCAGCTTGTCCTTTGACACGGTATTTGCGATTTTGTGGAAAAATGGTTGTCCAGTTTTTCACCTTCGGTATTAGCTTTAAATTCCACAAGCACTTTCCCTTTAGCTCGTAAATACAGCGTCAGAGGACAAGCTGCTTATTAATTTTTACATACACGCAACGAATATTTTTGAAATGTGACAGAGAGTTGTACTCAGATGTTTCTTCAGGATTTCATCGGCTTCGGTGCTAAAAGTGTATTCGATTTACTTCGCCAGCAGAAATCTAGCGATGCTTCGAGTCCGTTAATTTAAACATTTCCAACGTCGAATGCCTTTGTAAGTATACATAATTCAGGGTGTAGTGGCGTGGTAGAATATGTACAGCTTTATTTTTGCTCGAGATTTAGCAAACCTTTATTGAAATTGGCAATATTTATAGCTATGATTTCTCCTTGTAAGTCATTCCGAGTTGCTAGATTTCGTGCTTTTGGTAGCATGTCTCCAAAAATCTCGTCGATTATACCATATTTAGTAGCATTAACAGAATAATGCCGCAAAAGTGCTGCAAAAATGGCACTTTCTTTCGTTTATATACATTTCGTAAATGCGGTGCATTCGATGTTGTCGTTTGCGGATTAAAAGTACAATGAAAAATACTGCTTTATTTGAAAATTTATGTTGTATTCAGAATACTATGATTAATGCTATGAAAAATCAATTTATTCTATTTAAGTGGCGACTACTTGACAAGATGAAATGTGAAGATAGTCGTGCTTTTTTTTTATATAAAATTCAAAGTGTACGATTAAAGTGACAAATACATATACTGACAACATAGTGGTCCGTTAATATGCTTTTTCTTCTATTCCTAATTAATCCTAATGAATACACAGTAAAAAGTCTATTACACATTAAGTTGCAGTATTCCATTTTGATTTGTATTACCATGTGGTGTACGCGGAGTTAGCGACCCATGTGTCAGCCAATTTGATATTATCAAGTTCGGATCTAAATTCTTTTTGTCGATTAGTATCGGCATCAATTAGCTCCGGTCCAAAAATCGATTTTTTTATTTCATTTATCAAAAACCTTTTAAGAATACCTGTTTAAAAGGATTTTTTGAAATTCGTAAAATTCCCTTGGAGTAACGGAAAATGCACGGTTAACACGCGGCCACTCGGCGCTCACGTAAAACTTTAAACGCGTTTTTCTCGAACAGTGTTCTTAAAATCGGTGGAACCTAAATCTCGAAAAGATATTATCCAATTCGACGGAAACTTTTTTTATTGTCAAGAATATACTTCTGGCTCGTGGAGGCACTAGTAAAATTTAAAAAAATTAAAAATTTGTAATTTTTAAAGGCGTGGAGTGGGCGAGAATTATAGGGAAAACGTGTTTTCAAACTTAGTGTTATTTTCTTAAAAAATGTAATTTGAATAATCTCGCTACAGTTTAGGTGCTACAGGTTCCCCTGTTTTGGACGAATTTTTTGACGCCGTGACTTTAACGATCCCCCAGTGCCGTTTGCAATGATTAATTATAAAACAACAAATTTATGTCCATGGTTTAAGATATCCTTAATACAATGCAAACGGTCTCATTAAATTATATGTAGTAGTTTTCCTTTAATTAATTCCTTATGATCACTTATTTTTATGGGCTCTTGACCGGAACAGCCCCTTAACGTAACTTTCTAACATAAATGAAATTTCCCTTCCAAAGGTGTCAATAATACCTAATAACTGAATGAAGAAAATATCTTGCTCTTGTTACACTGCAGTGGCTTTTAATTGGTACCAATTCTGTCACACGGTAGGTATGAATATAATGTTGAATGTGCAGAATGTGTTACTCTAGGGAGAAAGAACTGTTCAACACATTCAAATCATATTTAAAGGAATCTTATCATTAGGGGAGACCGGGGCTAAAAGTTCCGGGGGGTAAGTTGTTCCGTCGGTTCTATCTTCAAAATGAAAATAGCTTTGTAGGGGAGACCGGGGCTAAAAGTTCCGAGTTCGGAATCAAGTCACACGGAAAAATAATTGAAAGTACAAAGCTATTTTCATTTTGAAGATAGAACCGTTCGGAACAACTTACCCCCGGAACTTTTAGTCCCGGTCTCCCCTACATGGTAATGATAAGGGCCCCCCTTATCCCACATTTCATAATTTTTTGAATTTCCAAGTTGGGGATCTCCCCTAGTTCCGTTCCATTCATAAACAGTGCTTTCCAGTAGTAAACTACCCCCATACTGTGTTGCAAATCTTCAACAGATTTCAGCTCCTGATACACCTTCAGGTCAGAAAAAAACCCGGATCACAGTTCGCTGTTTTTCCTTGGTGCGCACCAATAATAGATAATTAATAACCAAATTACAGGAATGAACCATTAAGTTGAAACGTGGAATAGAGAGTAAAGAGCGAGTGGTACCTAACGATGCACGCACAACTCGCAGTGTTGTCTCGAGTTTTATTCCGGGTAATCGTTGACTCAGCCTCGTGCATCACTATACATGCTCCACAAACTATACATCGGCAGGCGTTGGACGTTTGACGTCGGCATTGTTACGTAGGCAGGTATCTCTCGTGCTGCACACGCAATTAAACTTACTCAGGGGAGAAGGTCGACGCGGGCCGTGACTCGTCGTACGTCTCGTGTCTCGTTCCGAGATATTAAAGTGATTCAATATTCGGGCCCTGGCCATGGGTCACGCGTGTAGGAGGGACACGTCTCTCGCGCGCCTGACCATATATCACGAACTGCCGTTGGCGTGCGTGGAATAATTCCACGAGAAATTGCACGCGTCATACGCGAGCAACGCCCTGACTCTCGGCGATCTTAGCTAGCGGCTCTCGATGCGTGTCTTGAAACAAGGAAGGATATAAATCAAATATATGTATACTACGTCTGCGCATGGAATATACCATTGTGGGGTGAAACGTTAAGCAGAGATCAGAGAATTATCTTCTCCTTGTATTCATATATATATTCCTTAACGTAATTATTAATTGAAGAATAAGATACAAATAGAGGTAATCAAAAAATGTGCATAAGCGTATCTTGCCTCGTGCCGCAGGCCGAAAGTATAATTTTCAAGCCCAAAGTTAATATCGTAAGATGTGAATAAATTCTTGCTGACGTTAGCCGTAATATTCGTTTAGTCAAAAAATAATGGTGTTGGTAATTTTCTGGGGATAAACGCATGCTTCACGTTTGCCTTTTGGAGCTCTTTGAATTGTATTTTGAGAATTCTTTTCACATTTTAAAAACCACGAAAATTCTTCAAGTGTTTTGGGTCTGGTAAAACGATATGTATACCTTTCACTGCACTTCTCATTTTCATCCACAGCTCTTGAAATAAGGGAAATATTATACCTGCAATCGTACAACGCGACGTGTCTTGATGCGATATTGAAGCGAAGTCTATATTTATACTAGTATTTATATTAAATGGATAAGTGTGGATCGCGTCCAGTTGTATCGTTTTATTGCACAGTTCTTGGTAAAAGCGCAGTAAACGAGATGGCCCAAATAATGGGTACACCATCGTATTCGTGTAAATAATAGCCTTATCTTATTATTCTTTCACATTGTCTTCAATTGCGAGCACTAAGACACACCAGATATTAATTATTTCACGTCAAAATAAAGAAGTTTCTTTGAATAATTGTCATTTGTCGCTAATACTGTAGACCCTGTGGCAGATAATAGAATATTAAGAAATAAGTATCGATTATTCGCTCGGGAAATATAAAAAGAATTATGCTGTTACTACTTAGCCGGTAAACTTTTATATTTATTATTAAAAATTAATAAAAAGATTGCAACCTCTTCAAAGATGCATAAAAACATGGTCCAAATTGCAGACGAATGGAATCGCTATTTTCTTAAAAAAAACCCAAATTTTCATATATATTTAGCCTAAAAAGAAGAACCCCTTAAGACTTAATAGCAAATGGTTGCAGGGGCGAGCTCTCATCATCAAAATAATGTGCTGTTTGTGCCCAGAATAGTGAAACAACAGTATCCGAATAATATTAGACGGGAGTAGGGCGATTTTTCTTTTGGCCACCGGTGACCTATAAAATTTGTAATCTAGCAACGTGAAGTAATACCAGCGACTGCGAACGCGAGCGATAACAGGAACCAAAACAGCGGGAAGAGGTTGTTCGCGCAGCGAGAAACGGCAAGCGATCAATCGACCAAAGAGTTTCCGTTGATTTTGCGAGAACAATCTGTATGAATAAGTTCTCCGAGGAAGTGCGCGAGCTGGGGAGTCATTGGGACGCGAAAGAGTTTTGAAGCCGGATTCGATTGCTCGCGCGGAAGGACGGTAAATATCATTGAAGGGTGGTGTGTGTCACGATGAAAGTAGATCACACGTATAGGGGCGTATAATTTGTCACAAGCGGCGGAGAAACTCGGAAGGGTACACAGACCTGGAGGCAATCATAGCTCGTAAGCGTGGAGTTGGCGAGTGGGGGGGGGAGGTGGGTTTAGCGTGGGGGAGGAAGCGGCAAAAGCTAGCCGCAGCCGATACGAAGAATTTCGGAAACTTTCCCCGTGGTGGAAAGGTCCTCGCTCTCCTCGCTGCGATCCCGATGCTCGGAGACAATCCGAAAGCAACTTCTCGTCCAGGATGGCGAGGATCACGAGGAATAATAGTCCAGTTGGCCCGTTTCGCGTCCCCCCCTCGCCGGGGGCAGTTGTTTTCCAGCGTGCAGTCGCTGAGCACCTATCTCAGCCAGACACTAGATTTATCGACATATTTTCTCAGTCTTTTGAGAGACTTTATTTATTTTTGTACGACATCCACCTCGCGTACCCGTGCCCCCCACCATTCCTCTCTGCCTTTGCCTTGTTTCGGATTTACTAGACTTCGGTCGATGAAATTATGAGAAAGGACTGCGAGGAGGAGGAGCGGACAGCTCGCGACGTGCCGCGCGATTCGAGGATGAAAAGGCATAACAACTGCCAAGCAGAAACAATAGTGGCAAATATCTTTGTAGGGAAGAGTTGGAAGGAGGGGGGGGGGGGGGGGATTTTACAACCTTATATTTTTTAAATCTTGAAAACTGGTTTTGTTAGTATATTAATTCTTACATAATTCAGTTCAGTGTAAAAAATAATATTGAATACAGATTTTCAAATTTTTATCTGTAAAACAACTGGTAGTTGATTTTCACCTGAGTGTCACCCCTGGAGGGGGATTCTCGTTTAACAGACCCCGATATTTATAATTTAAAAAAAAACTGTTAATATTGCATTAAACTCTTTTGCGATATAACGACGAAACTTTAAACTTGCAGGAAATATTTTTTATGTCTATCCCCATTATTATTTATTAATTATTGTAGAATTTGATTTGCAAATAGAAGAAATTTTTTTCTTGCAGTTAAATAATTTACGCTGGTACTGGGCCTATAATTTTAATTTTAGTTTGTATTTATAATACTTTTTTCGTCGATATAAAGAATAATATGAAAAATTCATCTAAAGAAAAAACTTACTTTTTCTTTAAAACGCTATACGTCTTTCAATTTTTCATTTTTTTTTTCTTTTAAAGTGGATCAATCCCAGCGTAAACTGTCTAACTTTAAGAAACTTCTATTTCTTTTTTGTAATCAGATGGCTGTGATGGGTCTACACATCCCGCCAACCAACAGTTTAAAGTTGCCGCCTTATATTCCAAAAGTGTTTAATCCAATATGACCAATAATATTTTACAAAAAAATTCTTAAATATCAATTACTTTTGGAACTGTTAGACCAGAATCCCTCTTTAAGGTATTTTACTTTATATGTCTCATTTGACACTAATTTGCAAGCAAGTTAATATTGAATATTGTAGCTTGATGCTTAACCTACCTACTACTAGATGTTCAACCTTGTCAAGAACAAATTAATTTGTTTTTAACCTTTTTACGGCATAGTGTAGAAGGTACGTCTGAAGCAAACTGTCTCCTAAATCGTAATTATCTGTTTCCGACAGCGTAGCTCCTCCGAAAGTAGTAAATTTGCGAATTGGAATAATAATAAAAATATTCTACAATAAACATTTGCAAAAATACAAAAATGCCAAAAGGAACCACATTGTTGGGTCATTATCAATTAACATAAAGTAGTTTACACTTGCATTATATGATAAAACAAACTAAGTAGTATTATATATATTAATTAATGTCGTTAAAACCATGTTCAACATATGTCAAAATATGTTGTATTGTGAGTTTTACACATGTAAAAAGGTATCCAAGAAATGTGTTATTTTTAATGAGAACATAAGTATTTTATTGTCTTTTGAAAACAGGTTCTTATATTTAGATGCATTGAAATTTGCATTTTCTACTTAATTTTGTAATTTAGAATCATGAACTGGTTATACAACTAATTACAAGACACTTTGCACGTATGTATTACAGTTGAAATTTATTTTTTTTGCACGCTACGAAAGCGATAAAAAATACAGCAACAAATGTTTACAATTGAAATTTTATTAAAATTTCTACAATATCATCAGCTAGAAACTTAGATTAGTTAGAAGTTAATAAAAATGAGATAGTTTTGAAATCTTGTGTCAGAGATTCCAAGATATTAGAGTTTGGAATGTTCCAAAGCAAGCACGTAAATTTGCCTCACAAACTGGATTGCGTGATCCAAACTTTTATTTATAAAAATGCTCGTACTCGATATTCGATTACTACGAAAGAGGAAATTACCTCGACTAACTGTCGTGCGATCGTCTAAAACGATCTTGTGGATACGTTCCGACACGGACCCGAACTTTTCGCATAATTTCTAAAAAGCCACGGAGCAACAAACAAGTCCATAAAGAGCCCGCTTCCCCTTTCTTCTTCCTTTTCGCCGCTTTTCCAGCTTCCCCTTTCGGCCAGCCGTTTAGCGGAAGTTTTACATTTCATCGAGTTGCAATGCATTCAAAATATGCGTGTCATGGTACAACTCGGATCTACGCTCAATAGATATCGACTAGCTATTACTATCACATATTTTCCAACAGATACTTGCAACTTTTCAATTCGCCGAATTCCTCTTTGATACGAACTTTAACAGCTATTTTAATTTTTAAAATATCTACGAAGTTGGCCCCCAGTACGTTGTAGAACTTGCTTTGACGTCGTAGAAAATATTGTCAAATTCATCTGATATTGTTGTAGATCATTTAAGTTCCTTCAGTCTGTATATCACCCTCGTTTTACCGAAGATATTAATTACCAGTGAAACTATTAAAGGAACTGGTCTAATTTCAGGATTTTTGCCAGATCTGTCAAAGATTTTTATGATGTAACACTTGAATACTAATACTTTAACTAACACTCCAGTGTATATTTGCACCACATCTTCTACCAAAAAACCAAACATACGCTCCCACCCAAAAATGTTTACAGATGTTTGTCTGAGATGCAAATTTTTTCCCAATATTTTAGTTGCTGTTAATATATTTTTAGGTGTTGAATTCGAAAAATGCAATAAAACTTTCACCCACATTTCATTCTTCATAGCAAGTTGTAAAAGAACTGTACACATCTCAAATTATTTTTGGTTTTAAATATTCAAATTCCTATAAAGCTAGCATAAAATTCTGAAAAAAATTTTATGACCTTTAATTTTGCAGTAAAAATTGGAAATCAACATTTTTCACAGATTTCTAAGTACATTTTAAATATTCACAAATTACTTGAGACGTGAATGACCGCAGTGCGTGTTATACCAGTCGGGTAGTAAACGTTTCCAAGGTAAAAGCTTTGTGGGAGAAGATTTCGGAAGCAATCGAATTTTTATTGTATATTCGAAATGGTCCGACGGGACCTCGTAACTCGGCCCGGTTGAAGGGTTCGTGTTCTCTCGTACAGATTGGCAATTAGTTCCGATTAATTCTTTAAAGACGAGGAGGGAACCGGCCACGTGGTCTGCGGTAGGTAGGGTCCTTTTAGTGGAATAGTAGGAAGCTGAACGCTAGCCACCCAAGGATCCATGTTGAACGTATGCTCTGCTCTCAAAACTATCCTTTTCGCCCTTCCTCCTCTATCTATCTATTTATCTATCTGCGTCTCCGGATACGCACCGTGTTTGATGTGGACGAGACTGTATATGCGGCAGGCCGCACTACGCTATGCCGCATCGATGCGATGTATGTGGCAATGCACTTTAGTGCCGCGGCGCGGCCTACTTAGCGGTCGGCTTGATTAACGTCGAGTGATTAATAGACGCTCCCTCTGTTCGTAAGCAACCCCAACAGCGGCTGCTTCGAAGATCTAATCGCACGATATTTATTGCCCTACGCATCGTCCACCTCGAGAGCCTCGCCACGCCGATTTTGCGAATTCACCTTCTCCTCTTCTCTTCCTCCATTCCTCCTCCCTTCTCGCCATACACCTCTTCTCCTCGTTTTTCTCTTCCCTTTATTGCCGTTTATTTCGCCTCGAATGCGCGAATCTTTTCTCTCTCTTTGTACTCCCTTCCCGTCGTTACCCAGCTTTTTCTAAACTTTTGCTCGATTAGGAGGGATGGAGCTACTTGTTGTTGCGAAGATTTATGTGCAGTATCGTTCATTTAAAAACAAAATTGGCAGACTATTATTCTACGCATATTTTGTATGAGCATTTTTTTTTATTCGCTATTGCGTATAATTGGGAAATGAAATGATTTTTTCGTAAACGTTAGTAAATGTTTTGAGAAATGACTTGGTATGTGAAATTATTGAAAACTTTTAGCAGTTTTCTAGCGTCATTGATTAAAGTTTCCTTTTATATTATGTAGTTTATTTATTTTTTGTTTTTCTTACAGTCGGCAGTGACAAACTTTTCAGATTGCTTGTTTTATGTAGAGACAACATAAAAGCTTCACTTACGTATTTTATGGCCATTGCATCTTTTATTACAAAACAAACGAAATTTGAGCATAAAGCAGTGACACTAATTAACGCAGAGTTAGAAAGAAATTGTAGAATGAATTAGAAAATGATAGGTGTTTATTAAAAGTTACACCCCATTTTAACCCTTCGTTGTCACACCTACTTTTTCGAACGTCGTTGTCACACTGGGTCAATATGACCCTGTCAATTTTCAATCAGTTGTTATTTAAAAACTATTTGTTAAATTAAGTCTAAAAAATTCTGAGATAATGTTTGAACATTGTAGAATATACGCCCATAGTTGAAAGTTGACATAAAGTGTTCAAGGATACTTGGGCCACCGTGTATATACCTCACATATTAAACAGTACTATTTAATACTCCACTACTTTAAAAAATATTATATTGTTGTAGTAATAGTACTGCAGAGAAAACTTTGAAAGTACATACCACTATTTAACAATTGAATGCATTAACTTCATTGTAAGTGAATTTTGTAAAAAAGTGAAATAGCAGTAGTAGTAATAAGAAAATAGTAGTGACGTAAATGAAGATAGAATTTGCTCATCATATTTTAGGTATTAATTTCTATAACTATTTCTATAGAACCTGTGAATATCGTAGTTCAGGGTCCCATAAATTGTACCACAGTTGTTCTTTTTTCTTATTATAATAAAATTCTTATATTTTGTAGTAACTTATTTTCCATATAAAACATTATTGGTTTGTCACATTATTATATTAATTATATTAGTGCAGTGTGTAAACTATATTATATTGTAGCATAAAAGATGTCAGCGGTATTTTCGTTAACTTTTATTTCGAACGTATTCATAAACTTTCTGTCCGTGTCAATAATTCTATAGTCTGCTGTATATACGCGCGAGATATCACGCGTATATACCAGCTTAAAATGTCAAATATGCAGCAATAGCATACTGTTTTTGACACGGATACGATAACGTTAAGAGCTACGTCACGCGCATCGATCGCGAAATTTTAACAGGAAACGTCCACCAGAAATAATCTCGGTCGCTGAACGTATGTCGATTCGTAGAATGCTGAATAATATTGCGTGGATCGCAGGAACGGTGGACTCCGTTTGGTGTATCGTTATCGTTCGCAATAAACGACAGTCTCGAAATATCGGGTTTCGGAAAAAAGTCAATAGAAAGGGTTATCCATCCGAGTTCTGTTCTCATTTGCTTTAGCTGGAACTGCTTAGATTTTTGTGAAAATTGAATTCACTTGAAAAAATAAAGTAACCATCTGTTCTTCTGGTAAATCCGGGAATTCCGGAATAATGTGACGTGGTCCTGGAATTTAAGCCGTGTTTAAAATTCCAACGCCGACGGTTCGCGATTACGCTTTTACGCGACTTCTCCAATTCAAAATAAAAAAAGCACGTGTCTTGTCTGATGACAAATAGAAAGAAAAATGTTAGAAAATGGCCAGTGGTTTTTGGATTTCTAAAACTTTCACATGAGATCATCTTATAAGACCCAAAGAATTATAAAAGCATTTGTAAAATGATGCCTAAGAATTTGTAAAAAAGCAGATAAAGAGGAAACTTCGACCTTCGATAGATTCACCCACACACTTCATCAACAACTATTTTACTGGAGAACCTAAGAAGAGGAGAACGAAATATATTGTCACACACTACGTTTTGTTTTACAAGTAAGTTATAGTATAATTATATATAAAATTTTATAAACACATTTTTCTGAATATCTGCATCGTTAATTTAATACTCACTGCGGTTGTTAATCAATTCTTTTCGCGTTGCTTTTTTATGGACAATAAAAGTAATGACTTTTATCTATAAAATTGCGCTCAAATTTCTGCATTTCAATTTCGAAACTTCGGTTAAAATTATTTAAAGTTAATAACTTTTTTTATATTATTCCCTGTATTTCCTGTAAGAATGCTTTTACTATTTCCTGTGACTTTTAGGATTATAACTTATTAAAATTTTAGGTGTCGGATGAAGTTTGGCCATTTTCTGCGACCCTCCTTTGTTGCCATTCCCACTTGAATTCGTTACTGCGCTGTTTGATCCAACGAACAATTATTTCTGCTAATTTCTTCGGCCGAATGTCGTTAACGAAATCTTGTTTTTCACAATGCCAATTATTAACGAAGCACGAGTTATAGTATTTTATTGTTACGAAGCTTCTCTATATACTCTATTATGAATATTTTAATAAAAACGGTAGACTATATAACGTTCAATGAATTATATATCACAGTGTCGTTCAGGTTTGTTTTAAATATTCATATATCTTGATATTACTTCGATTAAAACATGAAAAATTGTGGTAAATATGCCGAGTTCTCCGAACCAATTATCTTTACCCTTTGACATGCGACTAGCACTTCTGATTAATATTTTCCGTGTCAACTTCTGACCCGCTCAGACAATCTTCTGTAATATTTCCCAACATGTTTGCAAGCTTTCCTTGATTTTTAAATGGAATGTAACATTCTATTATGGACATTAATACCTATGCTAACTTGCCACTGCTGGTTAAAAATTTTGACACCGACACAGTGGTACAAGAAAATGTTTCAAATACAATTTCACTGTCCTCAGTATATGAATGTGGCGTAAAATAATTTTCTTTCAAGGTCGTTTTCTTTAAAGGCTACAAGGTCATTAATATCTTTTTTCAATTAAAGTACACGTGATATATTCACCCTTCTATTTAAAGTGTATCTCGTAAATTAATAAAAATATTACAAATATTTTAATACACACACACGCGTATTGTACCATATTTAAGAAAATTACCTCTACACTTTATACGTACTTGTATGTATGTAGCAATTAAAATGCTTGGAAAACTACAGACTTACAAAAGGAAACGTTTAAAAATTAAGTAAACTTTTGATTCTATTTCAGATAGCAAGATTGGTGTTAATGGGATGCCGCTGATATTCTGAACATATTCACTTATTGTTAGCAGAAATAGCAATACATAATTTGAAAGCAGATAGAAAAAGATGAAAAAGCTAAATGCACAAAATAAGTATGAGTTTCTTATATCAATGCAAAATTACCATCTTAGTAACATATTAAAGTATTATTCCTTATAATATTCTGTACCTATTCTATGTAACGAGTGGTATAATAGTGAAGGGGATGATCCGAGATATAAAAACAAAATCTACAAGTTACAACAAAATATTTTTATGCGATTCTTTGTTTCCCAGAAAAATTAATATAAACATTACATACCTGCAGCAATGAAAGCAGCAAGCTTCACTAATAGTTGCACCCTACTTCATGAATTTTTTATGTGTGGAAAAATGGAGCACACCTGCATTATGTTCGTGATTAGTCCTCCTAGTATTAGTGTAATTTCTAAAATTATTATTTTTCAATCTCTACATGGCTCGCTGCCACATGGATGGCATAAAAGCACGACAGCAAGACCTATCGTTTATCAGCAGGGATGATAATTTACGATTGCACGATGATGTCGAGGCGTAACCAGAGGCAGCCTGGAGGCTGGCCGTTCAGGCATCCCGCAGATAGAGTCGCTGCACGTCAACATACGTTTGCGTGGTTTATTTATATACGCGGCTCGAACAATGAGTCGATAATTAAGACGGTGTGTAATTAGCGATTAACGTAGGCTGTTAAAGAGCGCAGTCAGCTGTTGGCGAGACACCGCGTCATATGGAACACTAGTCGGCTCGCCGTAACACACGATCGCGCTCTACTCCAGTATCGTTGAATAATTCACTGATGAAAGTAGCCGCGATATCTCTGCTTTAATACGAACTAATGTGCCCCCATTCTGTTCACCCCGTTTCGTAGCGTGACACGATTCGGAAAATAGTCCTGACAAGTGATCGCGTATCTCGTTTCTCTGCGCGTGGAACATCGTATTTGAGAAAAGTGCAGTTGCCTAGGGAATAATGTCAGTGGAGATGGCGTGCTCGAGGGCAATCGTAGAGAACGGCGACGGTATTCGCACCTGCTGAACCAGTATCTTCGGGAATAAATTGTTTTGGGTAAGTATGTATTGTTTGTCTTGTCTGACTTCACCGAGGAATAATTAGAATGTGGATAATTCCTGATTGGTTTGTAAATGTTTGCTTTCATATAAACTACCTACCTTCCTCTGGGATTATTCAATTTGAGATGATTCAAATGATTGATTAATAATAAAAGTTAAACGCATGTGGCTGATCATAGTGTTGATACATATTTCCAATAAATTTTACGGCAACTTTTTCTACCGTTCCACCCTTTAGGCTACATTTCTTCTCCATCTAGAATTCGCTATGCAACCAGTGACATTATTCTTTGCTAAGTATCAACAGTAGCAGTTAATTTTCAACGTCACATACGAGGCATTGAGAGCAAAAACGGACTAACCCACATTGGAATAAAATTCATTTTTCCCATTTTATATGATTAGTAGGTACAGTCTATTGAAATACATTATTGCTACTATCTCGATTTTGCTAATAATGTGGGTTAGTCCGTTTCTGCTCTTGACCAGCTACATTTATTTTCCGTGTACACAGTTAATTTTAAGTTAACAACAGCTGATAGCTGGACCTCGCCTTTTGTAGTCTACTTCTATCTTTACATATACATACTTCCTATATAATTTCTAACTCTACTATTTTTCTTTCTTGTTTTCTTATATGTATGTGTTTTTTTCTTTATTTTATCTTCTTGTTATTTTCGTAATGTCTACTGGTGCAATAAAAAATTATTATCATACCTTGCATGTGAAATATTGAGGTTTAAATTGCACTAAATTCTGTACTATATTATTTGTTATAATGGTAGATCTATACAGCGTTATTTTCTTTCAAATCATAAAAAACTTTTGTACCTTAAGTATGAGAATAATATTTTCATGTAATTTACAGACATAAAATGATGTGAATATTAAACAATAATAAATTCTTTTCTTCGTATAATTCTTCCAATTTACCCTATATCACTTGGATTTAATATAGTTTGATTAGCTTGTAAACATATGGTTGAAGAACTTAACAAATAATAGTCATGAAAAATAGTTCTCCCGCGATATTTCAAACATATTAACGATTTCCTTTTACTTACACCTGTACGATTTGTAAATGTCACAAAACATTGAATTCGCTTTACTTTCACATTAATCAAATAATATACATTGTACCATTACGTGTGCAGTACGTTTACAGAGAAGACAATATACCTCAGGGACGATAAATAACGGTATCGCATGCATTCGTCGGCAGCTTGCGACGATAACAATTACATACCGCTGAGTCTGTATCGATTTTAATTAAAGTGAACAAAGTACAAAATCTCGCCTAATTAGAATCTAACAATACGGGGCAAAGGAACGATGGTGAGAATCGCGACCGAGAAATTAGGCCCAGTCTTTTCGAGATTCTCCGCTCTTGCCTCCTACGACATCGTTGAACGTTCTTATTATCCTCGAGCCTTTTGATCGATACAAACAGATATCGATAACAACACGATCTTATCGCCGAGGTAGGCTCGGTTAAACGTGGATGGTGTTGCATTACACAAAGCCGTGATACATAGCCGGCGATAGTATCGGCGGGCACAAAAAGGCAGAGGGAAAGGGAGTGAGATGTTTATTATACGTACTCGACTGTGATACCACTCTGGATAATTAATGTGAATAGCGGGTACTAATAAAATTGTTATCAATCGTGGTTGCGCTCTTCCCTGTTAGGCACATATTTCACGACACATTGTTAAAGTAAAGAATAAAGTGCCTCTGAAAATATTTCGTTTTCACAATCACCGAATGAAGATTTTTTAAAACGAAAAAAACATTTCTAAGAAGAGCTTTAACACGTCGAACTGACAAGCCTTTGAACAGAATTGGAATTTGTACAGGTTTCATAGATTGATCTTAAAAAATATTCAATTAATGTTTGACACCACGTTTGTATAGAAACAAATATTTTTAGTCATTAATTACTATCGAGTAAACGAACAGAATTAGAAATTGAAATTATGAGACTAATACGAAATTCTTTAAAATTTTATTATTTTCAAAAGATGAAATCAATGACAGTACAAAATATTTATTTCATTTTATTTAGTTACCATTCTTTTGTTTTAGTGAATCAGTCGTATCTATTCCTAAATTTTCAATAGTGTAATAAACGATAAATATTTTTATTTTCTTGTGTGTTTTAAATAATCGATTTTAAGCTCTAAATGCTAACGGAATAAACAAATATTTCCTAAACTAATGATTATTGAAATTAAAAATCTTAGAGAAATTCATATTTTTCTCACCCTTTGTTGGAGGCTTCTATATCTCTTGAAAGATATTTCGGATATACATAATCACTTGGCAAAATGGCGCTGGTTTGCACAGTATAGAAAAAAATGCAAAATGTGTAGGTATATGCGAAATTATGTTGCGTGCTGCAAAAATGCCTTCACGTGTAACCGTAATTCGTTCTATGCAAGTAGGACGTCGCCGGTGAGCTTGTCATAGACTTGTGCTACTGATTTGACGAGATGCACGCATAGGCAGCAACTGACGCGGTGTCTATACCGTTTTCGCGTTAGGCATAAAACATCTGGTTATGAAACGTGACTGTCATATAAATGTATACAATTTCATGTCTGTAGTGTCTCGTAAACTTTATTAAACATGTGACAAGAGTTACTGAAAATTCAAACAACCCTTCAGTTAAAAGAAATCGTGGAGCTTTATAATAAATTGGCTTAAACTGCAATAATTTCCTACCCGTGTACATACATTCATTTTTGTTAGTACATTAACCCTCTAGTGCATACGCCTGCCTTAAGGCGAGCACCTGTTTAGTCCAGGGGTTGGAAATAGTGCCACAGCGTACATATTGGTCTAAGAAACATGCCAATCTGAATCTTCAATTTGACAGAAATCTAGTCCGAAGTGCATTTTTGAGCTACACACGCTGCAAAAATTATTATTATTATTATTATTATTTCCTCCAAATTGAAAACTGACATCGGATCTGTCTTTTCATCCCCAAATGAGAGTAAACTAATTTTTCCAACGAGGGTTAAACTTTAAAATAATGCAACCTAGCAATTAATAGTTTAGGTATGTAAAATTACAAGATTTTTTAAATCTTTAGTGTGATCTGTTTAATACATAGTTTTTATCGATCCAGACTCTAGAGTACATAATTAATTGTAAAATATTTTGTTTAATAATTGACGAGAATAAGAACACATGGACGAAATTTCAGTATGAAATGAAGATTCTTTAATTTTATGATCTAATAATTTAGTTTATATTCAAAATTATTGCTACGTTAGGTAATGTTTTTCGATAATTCTTTAAATATGTATTTGTAAAACAGATCATCTTTCTTACACTTATAATCAGTTGATAAGATTTATTGCATAAATTTTCTGTTGATGTTTTACAGAGATACTTAATGACATTAACTCTGATAGGGTAGATATACCGTTTGTTGCCATGTGCATAATTATCGTATTTTTAAATTGCTTGCAGATCATTATTATGTGGAGAATTTCACATCATAAATATTTTGTTTAGTATACCGCCAGAAATACGAGGCTACATTTATTGCTTACACGGAAAAATATTATATTTTTAAGAAGTGGCCAAAACTGGTACAATACCTTAAAGTGGCCACAATCGGTGCATTTACCCTATATTAAAAAGGGATCTTAATCATTTATTGATAGATTGATTATTGAAGTTAAACAAACGCTTATTGTAGAATATAATATATCCAGAATAAAAATGTATGGTAAACCATGCACATAACGCAAATATATAGTGACGAAACATGAGCTGCATGAAAAGATACATTCTATGTTTGGAGTGAAAAAAAGACCATTAGATTAGGAACTTTAGAGAGAAAGTGAAGCTATTCATTTTGAAAGGTACTGTCAAGAACTGAACAAATTAAGCGCGCTACACTTAAGGATAAAAGGCCTGTACTCGTTAACTGAAGAGGGATTGCGGTCCTCTTTGACAACACTCGGCCACGCGCAGCAATCGCCATTCAAAATAAAACTCGACGATTTGGGTTCGAAGGTAATTAGCCAGCCACACACTTCCTTAGCTTCACACCATCACAGTATCATCCGCTTTGGTCGTTGCGAAACTTTTTAAATCCTGACGTATTCAAAAGGATATAGTCGCGAAAATAATCCGTGAATATTTTCAGTTAACAGAACCCCTTTATTACAAAAAAAAGAAGCAGACAATCATAATAAGGTATTAGAAGACAAGGCTCAGCGTTGATAGCTTCAAGCCTGGTTTTTATGCAACCACGTTAAATTAAAAATACACAAAATGGCAAACAGACCTAAGTAGCAATGGATATTATAACTTCAAAGAAATCATCTGCGCCACGGACATACCACTTTTTTGAGGTGTAACGACTTTGCTACCAAACAATCGTTATAGTGATGCTTTTAACAATCTATTGTGGGCACGTTTGCGAGTAATTACCGAAAAAAATCGTCGGAATGTATAAAATTGTCGAAGTTATTAATCGTTTAAGATACCCTGCTGGACTGCCAGTTAAAAATGCATTGAATTTTGAATTGGATCTATCTGGTTCAATGCGGTACTACTTGGATTTTCAAGCAGTGATTTTTGGCGGCAGCGATGTGCGCCGCGAGACATAGGGCGGTATTCTCAACTGTAAACTGAAACGCCGAGATTGTTCGGATCAGGAAACACGCTGGAGTTAACAGAAACACAGAAAGAAGAGGAGATCGTTCAATTATTGGGTCACCAACTTTGATTGTGAACGCTTGATACTTTTTGCTTCGGGATCAGGAGCATAGAATGCAAGGAGCTACACGGATGAAAAACGTTGTGGAAAATGGTGAAATTTGCGAAACAAGCGGGGAGTTTCAATTCTACGGTACAACTTCCCTCCCTTTTTAATTTGCAATAGTTTACATTCTTCTTTACTTTGTTACAGGGGTAGACACGAGTAATGCCGCGCGCTGTATACCGACACAATCTGGCCCGAAACATGGGTTTGGGGGAATAAAAGGCGTTACAAGGGATCATTTGCTACATTTCGGATCTACCTGAATTATGAAGTACATACCACATGCATCTACTATATTACGAACGCATTTGTAAGATTTGATTGTATCGCATTTCACTTATTTCAATAAAATGCAGTTAAGTGATAAAAGACTATTATTATTTAACGACCCTTCCTTCCACTACTTGTTCCTTCCGATTCCAAGTCATATATAAAAGACATGATAAAAAGAACACCTAAAATGATCCTTCCACACTGAGCTGCTTTTAAAAATCTTTACATTAACCCACTGTTTTAAACATGCCATTCCCTACTTTCAAACTTTATGGACTTCAACACATCACGTCACACTACTTCTACATTCCTCTAGTCTTAAGAACCAATCGCCTTATGATCACGCAAAATATGGTAAGTATTTAGGTAAGCTATTTGGACGCCCCGCGAAAATGTAACAAAGTTGCAAGGGTCAAAATTTTTGCAACAATGTTGGAAACGAAAATGGCCTGTTCGCAAGAAAAAAACTCGGTTTGCAACTTTGTTAAGATTTCGCGGGGAGTCAGATTCCGGTTAGCAACTTTGTTGGACGCCAAAATCTTCCAATATCATCTTCAGACTATACCGATTTCACCGGATTTGGACGCCCCACGAAAATGCAACAAAGTTGCAAGGGTCAAATTTTTTGCAACAATGTTGGAAACGAAAATGGCCTGTTCGCAAGAAAAAAACTTGGTTTGCAACTTTGTTGAGATTTCGCGGGGAGTCAGATTCCGGTTAGCAACTTTGTTGAACGCCAAAATCTTCCAATATCATCTTCAGACTATTCTGATTTCACCGGATTTGGACGTCCCGCGAAAATGTAACAAAGTTGCAAGGGTCAAAATTTTTGCAACAATGTTGGAAACGAAAATGGCCTGTTCGCAAGAAAAAAACTCGGTTTGCAACTTTGTTGAGATTTCGCGGGGAGTCAGATTCCGGTTAGCAACTTTGTTGAACGCCAAAATCTTCCAATATCATCTTCAGACTATTCCGATTTCACCGGATTTGAACGTCCCGCGAGAATGTAACAAAGTTGCAAGGGTCAAAATTTTTGCAACAATGTTGGAAATGAAAATGGCCAGTTCGCGAGAAGAAAACCCGGTTTGCAACTTTGTTGAGATTTCGCGGGGAGTCAGATTCCGGTTAGCAACTTTGTTGAACGCCAAAATCTTCCAATATCATCTTCAGACTATTCCGATTTCACCGGATTTGAACGTCCCGCGAAAATGTAACAAAGTTGCAAGGGTCAAAATTTTTGCAACAATGTTGGAAATGAAAATGGCCAGTTCGCGAGAAGAAAACCCGGTTTGCAACTTTGTTGAGATTTCGCGGGGAGTCAGATTCCGGTTAGCAACTTTGTTGAACGCCAAAATCTTCCAATATCATCTTCAGACTATTCTGATTTCAACGGATTTGGACGCCCCGCGAAAATGTAACAAAGTTGCAAACCGGGTTTTTTCTCGCGAACAGGTCATTTTCATTTCCAACATTGTTGCAAAAATTTTGTCCTTTGCAACTTTGTTGCATTTTCGCGTGGAGTCAAATTTCGGTTAGCAACTTTGTTGAGCTTCCCGCGAAAACGCACAAAGTTGCAAACCGGGATTTTATTTCTCGAACACCTCAATTTAATTTGCAACAATGTTGCAAAAATTTTGGCCTTTGCAACTTTGTGCTTTTTCCGCGAGAAGCCAAATTTCGGTTTGCAACTTTGTGCGTTCTCGTTATAAGTCAAGTTTTGCCACTTTGTGTATTTTTGGCGGGAAGAGGGTGTTTTCAATGATAACACAGTTTTGTATAGTATTTTTCTCTTTATTTTCTTTAAAGCATGTTCAAAATATTACAAAAAAGTGATACAATAATGTAGAAATGATTATTTATGTATGTAAATATATAAATAATAAATATATTTTCGCTCTTAGTCTATATAATCACTTCACTGTATATATAAAATCACTGTCTTCTTATGTTCATTGTTGAGTTTAACAGCTTTTCATCATTTGTCCCACTGCAAGTTCCTGTCCACGGAGAAATATTCCCAAGTTGTATCTATAACATAAAGAAAAATATTTTTAATAACCTGACGCGTGTATTATAGAAAATACGATAGGTGTTTCAACATAATTTCATGTAAAACGAATAAAGAATTAAATTATCATTCCAATTTAACCTTTACTTCATGTATTTAGAATCGAGAAAAATTAATAAAGTTTACATGCAAAGATTGTGAAATCAACTTTGCGCGTGGAAAGCATGTAGGAACATAGACCACATCGTCGATGATGGGAATAATTTGTGGGAATAGGGTAGGAATAATGTTGAGAAACGGTTTGGAATTGAGGTAGCAACAATGTTGAAATTGCGATAGAATGTTTGGGAACTGTGATAGAATAGTAGACAAAAAAAACACCTTTAATCAGTTATAAAATGTTTTACAAGCATTCAACATTGATGGGGGAATTCCACTCTGTAGAGGAAGGAATTCTACATGTCCAGTAAAAATTTCATTGCACTCAATTACATTCGCTGCTATAACTTCTACAATTCTTTGCATTTCTTCATGAAATTTAGTTTAAAATATTCATAAAGGATAAGCCTTTCAGAAACAGTAAAAAAATCGATTTTTTTGAAGCTGAAATAGTCCACTAGGCCTTAAATCAATCCCACTATGTAGCCCTGCATAATACAGACGTGAGAGAGTCGAAGTGAACCGTTTCGATAAACACTTGCTCATCGCAGATTTCCGTAATGAGGCTTTTAACGCTGTAATGGCGTCAGGCTCGAACTAAAGAATCGGAACGATGATTTTCGAGGAGAAAAATGAAGTGGCAGATGGAAAAAAGATAATAATATAGGTAGCCTGCGGCTGTGCCGATGATTAATAAATCAGGGACGGCGTTGAGAGAACTGTTTAACCTGTAACCCCTGAACGATGCATCGTCCTCTTTCTTCCTTTTACGTTTATCCCTATCGTTCCGGTCCTTTCTCCGCGCACTGGCCAGCGCCGGCTCGCGAGCATGCATCTTTTTCACGGAGCCGCACCGCCGAAACCGACTTCGTACACCGCGGCGCTGCGCTGCTCTCTCCACGGCCTGCTCGTGGCGATACAGATACCTACGGCGGCCTGTGGGAACCGGGACCGACTCTGAATGTTAATTGTTGTTTAAAATTTATGACAGTCCGCCCCCCTCGCCTCAGCGCTTCTCCACTCGCGGCACCGTTCTCCCCCATCGCACGGCCCATTCCATCCCCTTTCCACCCAAATAACCGCGGCTATTCATCCCGCTGTTTCACCGGCGATCCCTCGAAACGAGCTCGACGATTAACCATGTTCCGCAGCTCGCGCCGCGACCGAGAGAAATTAGTGGTTTGAAGAGAGGCCAGATACAAGGCGCTCGTCTCGTTGTCACCCGCGTGGAACTTTGAGCCGCCGCGGCTCCACGCACCCCTCTGATAACGCTAACAATGCCCCACCGAGATTACTGGCGATGTTTATGGAACGGAATTAAAGCGGCACTATTGAATCGATAGTAGCCTATCGACGGTTATTACTCGGTTGGTCAGACTTCTTTTTATACGCCACGCGAGAAACAATACCGCTATGTGTAGTAAATGGTAGATGAAAATTGCTGGGATTGAAAGTTTGATTATTGTGGCGATGGGAATTAGATAGGTGGGCATGGGAATAAAGAAAAGGGGATGGTAGAAAGGCTCGAAGAAATTAATAATGATTAATTATTTCCCGCTGCGCTTCAGGCATCAATTGTTTCTAAATTTTTCTTGTCGTATGTGTTCTGAAAATAAATACAGTTATGAATGAAAATATTTTTTGCTTCTTAACTACTTTGTCCATTTTATTTTTTTGAGTTTCTCTGATAATTCTCGAGTCGGAATTTGATAGCAAAACGAATTAGAGTAATCTGTTACTTTGTGTACAATTTTTAAAATTTTTTAAATGATAATAGTTACAATAAACAATGGTCATATGAGTGTTCATGATAACTTTGGCAAACAGTCGAGTTTACAGGTGATGGTGGGTTGCTTATTTCAACTCATTTCGTAGCGCCCCTTTAATTAAAAATTTCAAATTGAAATTTAAGAATCTTTACTTTTTTCATATGAATTTAATAAACATTAGTTTTCAAAAATAAGCGATTGTTTTCTCAAGTCAGGGAGGAACAACTACCCCTCCCAAAGCTCCCCCCTCCTGCGTGCGCCCATGGCGAAGTCTTGACATCATTATATTTTTTAAACTACGGTCTCTCGAAGATTTATTTACATACCTAGGGGAGACCGGGGCTAGTTGACTAACGAGGTTAGTTGACTAATTGCATTTAATTATTGTGTTATAGAATAAATTATGCTGCGATTCGCGATATTGAAGTATATGAATAACCAGCTTGCCATTTAATGTGTCGCCGTGACAAAAACTTGCTTGTTCTGTCAGTGAGATTGAAAAATCTAAAAAGGTCGGCCGGGAGTAAATATTTTTGTTTCGAGTAATTATGAATTTTTGTCCACTAAGTACTGCTTGATGTTTTTTCACGAATATTTTGTGGAAACGTGATACATTGACTATAATTTACGGTATTTTATTTTATCCGGTGCGTGGAGGTTTTCTACGTACGACCCTTAACATGTTAACAATGTCGGATGGGGTTACTTGACTAAGCATAGGAATACCACTAATAATTGCATGTGTTATCCTCAAGATGCAGTCGAGGGAAAGAGTTTAGCTGCTCAAGTTCACTACCCCCACCACAAATCTTTCTAAACTCACCCCTACCAGTTTTACACCCTATCCTCCCTTCAAACTCTCAGGCCTTCCAAATAAACCATAACAAACATGTACAAAATAATTACAGTATCTACCATGATAATTAATAAAAAAATAATACTGTGAAGGAGTGAAAAAAAAATTAAAAAATTTATTGGTCGTAGTATACATATGTACGCGTTTCGTATACTATATTGATGGAATTGACAGCGTGTATATGCCCTTTTCATATATATTGATGGAACAGTGACAGCGTATATATAAACTTTTATCAGGCAAAGGGTTAAAACTGAAAAGTAAATGACAAGTCAACTAACCCCGCAGCCGGGGTTTGTTGACTTATTCGACTCACTACTCTAAATACAATAAAAACTACAACCTAGACTCAATTAAAACGATTTTAAAAATTAAGCCTGTATACCTAATGAAATTTGCAAACTTTTAGTATGCCGCAAGTTAACAAAATACCAATGGTCTATTTATAAAAAATAGAAATGTAAAAAATTAGTCATCTAGCCCCGGTCTCCCCTATATTTTCCACTATTCCTATGTATTCTCAAAATTGCAGCATCAAAACTTGACGCATTGTATATTCATGCTTTTATCAATACTTGCAGCGCATTCTGCCATCTGTCCCTTCACGAGTAACAGACAAATAACGTTTTATGAGCTTCAGAAATACATACATACATACATTCTCCACGAATTCAATAACTCCCGCATAGAGTACTACTCTCATTCATACAACGAAATCAGTTTCCGTTCGAGAACCGAAGCGCCCGCGGACGAAATTCCTCGTTATCTTCCGTCACGTGGCTGGGTCTTTGTCTAGCCTCCTGACAAGGTGGCTAGAGAGGCCAGTCCCAGGAAGAGATAGGATGAAATTCGTAGGGCCCGGAATGGGAGGAAGCGTGGTGCATTAGTCGCGTGGTGCAGCGCGGATCGAGTGACTCAGAAATTCCTGGGGCCGGGCTGACAGGCGAAATGGGTCAGACGTGGTGCACTTAATAAAGGTAGAATAACGTCCTGGGCCCGTGATTACCATATGAATTGGTGGGTACCGTGAAAAGAAGCGGTCGCGCTATCGTAGGCACGCACACGCGTGAACGTACCGTGGCCGTCCTATTGTGTGTGGTCCGGGGCATGCGCGTGTGCCTGTCATCGACTGTCAACGGCGGCTAACTTGACGAGCCATCACTCAGCTCTCTGTCAACGCGCCACACGCACGCGCGCCTGCGCGGACGCGAACGAGCGAGCGACGCGCGCGGTCCTACCAACCGGTTTCACAATCGTCCCGCGACTTTATCGCGCCGTATTCTTCTTCCCAGCTTTCCTCCTTCGCTATTTGCGCTTTTTTCCCTCCCAGCTGTGCCGGGAAGATGTTCACGGGTTTGCTGAGCTTTACAGAGATAAAAGGAGTTTAGTTAAGATTCGGTTGATAGGTTGTCGAATTACATATTACGTATTTCTTGATTTTGATACAGTTAAGAAACAATTTGTTAACTTTCAATATTTGATGTCTGTAGAGGGGACATTCCACGCGAACTCGGACACTTTTTGGAGTAACATTTCGGAAGTGGCTCAAATTTGAATATGTTGTAGTCTTTAGGGATGCATAAACATGTGTAGAAGGATTTTTGAAAATTTAGAAAAATATGGATTTTACAGCTGTTGGAAGGTAAGTGCTAACTTTTTCTCAGTAAATTATAGCTATGGAAGTAGTGAACGGATGGAGACGAAATTTATGGTGCTTATAGAGAAGACATTGAAGTTTTAAGAAAAAATTATTTCAATTTAAAAAAAATACAATTTGAACCATTTCTATGCAATTATTATAAACAAATGCAGTTTTTTAACATCGGGCGCGATTTTAAAAATCTGGAAAAAAATCAGAATATAGTTCTATCCTTCTCCTTCATGGTCCAATTGTCAAAAATATGGACATTTTAAAATTAGCCCTGTAAAAATTGACGAAAGTTGTCGCTGCGTCAAATCACACCGGCTCGACTGACTGAGCCGTGCGGTACTCGCAGCGGCCAAGCGGCTATATCTGCTATTCCTATACAGTGTTCTCGAATATGGCAAGTATTTGTGAAATACTGAAGAAGGAAAACTTTTACTGTTTTTTATACACAACATAATGCGGTAACTCAATTTTTGGTGTTCGCACTATTTTCCTTGAAACGAAGGTGACCCGTAATTTTTAAAATGGAATGCTATATATTTGATAATCCAGGATGAAAGCGACTGTCAAGACAAAGTCAACCATATGGTATACTATGACTTTGAAAACTACACATAGTTAGGAATGAAATAAATATATCGAACTATCTATCTAGTAGATTGAATTCCTTCTTTCATTCCTAACTATGTGTAGCCTTCAAGGTCATAGTATACCATATGGTTGACTTTGTCTTGACAGTCGCTTTCATACTGGATTATCAAATATATAGCATCCCATTTAAAAAATTATGGATCACCTTCGTTTCAAGGAAAATAGTGCGAATACCAAAAATTGAGTTACCGCATTATGTTGTGTATAAAAAACAGTAAAAGTTTTCCTTCTTCAGTATTTCACAAATACTTGCCATATTCGAGAATACTGTATAGGAATAGCAGATATAGCCGCTTGGCCGCTGCGAGTACCGCACGGCTCAGTCAGTCGAGCCGGTGTGATTTGACGCAGCGACAACTTTCGTCAATTTTTACAGGGCTAATTTTAAAATGTCCATATTTTTGACAATTGGACCATGAAGGAGAAGGATAGAACTATATTCTGATTTTTTTCCAGATTTTTAAAATCGCGCCCGATGTTAAAAAACTGCATTTGTTTATAATAATTGCATAGAAATGGTTCAAATTGTATTTTTTTTAAATTGAAATAATTTTTTCTTAAAACTTCAATGTCTTCTCTATAAGCACCATAAATTTCGTCTCCATCCGTTCACTACTTCCATAGCTATAATTTACTGAGAAAAAGTTAGCACTTACCTTCCAACAGCTGTAAAATCCATATTTTTCTAAATTTTCAAAAATCCTTCTACACATGTTTATGCATCCCTAAAGACTACAACATATTCAAATTTGAGCCACTTCCGAAATGTTACTCCAAAAAGTGTCCGAGTTCGCGTGGAATGTCCCAGAGGAGAGTATCATTGTTAGTTCTATTTTTTCGAAGAAAAGTTTAAATAATATAGGATTAAAGTATAATAAAGTAGGATAGGATACCTACTGTCAAGAAAAAATACAAACTACAAGGAATATATAATTCAATAAAGAAATGTACATTCTGTAGTGCTAATCACATTGATCAACTGGTTAATAACATTGTTTGGAAACTCGTACCATTTTTCTTCTGAAGTAATTGTTAAAATGTTTATCTTTTCAGTAATTTTATTAGACAGTATTTGATTTCACTAAAATCTTTTGTCGGTGGAAAAGTCAATAATTTGTCTCAAATTGGACGTGCAGTAAGAAAAGTTTTAAATATGAAAAATTTACTCAAAACGAATGCGTGAAATGCAAAAATTTGAACGCTATTTTGTAGATATAATTGTTCGCTAATATGCATTTCTTTGTTTATTTACTTTCTTTACCAGTTCCCCATCGTATTTCCTGTGAATCATTATGCTTTTATAATTCCTTGCGCTTTAGAGTAATGTCTAAAGAAATTGCTAACTATTTCAGTAAAGGTGTTCAGTTGTATTTAAATTGTGCATGATTTCTTAATATCTCTATTTCTCAAAGAAATTTTGATAATTTACATGAATTTCCAATTTTTCTCCTACTTCTTCGATGAGTGACTAAAGGACAAGTTAAAGATTCAATATAACAAAATGAAACAATAAAAAAACCTGGAGTTATGATTAAGCACTACGTACTTGACCGGACAAAAGAATTGAATTCGACAGTAAGTATGTTTAACTCGGAACACAATCAATGGTACGTGCAAGGTGGTAAATATGTTTCGAAGAAATTTGTGTTTCAGAACGATTACGGTGCACATATTCGCGGTTCTAGATAACTGTTTTCGTGCAAGAAATTTGCACCTCGAGTTTTAACCTTGCGTCGTTTAGACCGTGACAGATGTTACAAAGAAGTTGGTTGCAACAACGGAAAAAACCCATTGACGCGTGGATTAACAAAAAGAAAGATATGTACCAAGAAATGGCTGACTGCCTTAAAAGTTAAAAGTCACTGGTGCAAGTGAGGCAAGCGGGGCCGTAATTCGGTACACTCGTAAGGCCATTCGTTTTACGTCGAGTACTTGTCAATGCTAAAATTTACTAAGAACCACAATGCAGACATTATCCTTTTAAGTCCCTTTCAATGTGTTGGAAGTGGCCTCGAATCGCAACGGCGTAATAATGTCATTATTAACGTCAAGAATTTTACGGCTCGTTAATTTCTACCACGTTTTCCTCCCAAGCAGCAAACAATAATTTCGTTTAATTTGCGGGAGAGATTGCACCGTAAAGAAAGGAAAAAATTTCACGCGACAAAATAAAGAAACCAGTCTTTAAGGATGCGAAAATTCCGCGAGTTCCTGAAGCGTTTTATTGGCAGTAAGATGTCACTGCCAATACGCATGAAAATGTGTTATCTCGGGTAACTGTAACAAGGTGTAACGCACACACTGCTAGGGGGAATAGGTATAACCGTTTGCAGAATCGTCAGTCAATGCTGTCTTCGTGCCAAGCGATGGGAATGAATAAGCTCGTACACACCCTCCTACGTCACGCCGCGAGGGATGATGAAACAATACTGAGAATTCAACGTGGCTGAGACAATGGTGATAGAAGCACAACGTGCTCGCAGATAGTTCACAAAGTTGATTACTTCCGCTTGCCTTTTTGACTTTCTGTTTCTACCGCTCAATGCTTTAATAAATTACGTATTAAATATCACGACGCACATGTGTGTCATAAATCGTTTCAAATTTATTGCATGTTATCACCGATGCACGATAGAGAAATTTTCTTCTGCAGATAAAATATATTAATCCATCTGTATAGATATGCCATGCTATATTAAAATAATTATGATAGCCCCTATTTACTTAATTTAATATTTAGACTGTCGCTGCATACAATGAATTAAATACTTACTCTGAAATCAATAAGCGAAAGTTAAATATGGATTTATTTAAAATTAGAGTCACCGTGCATGGCAACTTTTATTGACCGGTGAAAGTCTCAAATAATATTACTTTGTTATGCCATGAATCCGCTGCCGTAAATAAAGTGATACTGTTTCCAAACCATGTTGAATTAAATTAGGTACAAAGAGCAAAATAAAAAAATCTGCTTTGTGAAATATTGAAAATAGCAACGTGTATAAATAAAAGAATAAATTATAGCTCCTGATTTTTATAGAAGATTTCCATTTCTTTAGCCTTTTATATCTTATTCTGCTGTTAACACTTCTCGTTAATTTGTTCCATATTGATTACCCGAATTGTACTGTTTCGCGTAGGTCCTTTATGTTTTCTCTGAGATTTGTTCGGTGGACAACAGGTCTTGGTTGTTCCAACTCGTCACTAGGGGACTAAAAATAACGACTGTCCCACACCATCGTGAATCCTAATCCAGTCGAAAGCCACGCACCAGTAAATTACTGTACTGCGTGCTCGAAACGGGTACATTTGTCTTCCCCCATGTAAAACCTCTTGACAGACTGAATTGAATAATTACCAAATGACTATGCCGACGAATATAATCTAAGTGGTGAGTGTCTCTTGTAATTATAAAACATGCGATGTTTCCATTAAATCTGTACGAATTATATGAAATGAGAATTAACATTGCGGAATATTCAAGGAATAGTTACAGTACTTTCAATATATTCTTTTCGATATTCATTGTGACTAACAAATTACATTAGACTAATTGTAAGTGAAAAATCGCGATGTAGTGATCCCACTTATTATTGTGCAATTGAGACAAGCTTTCAGGAGTCTTGTGACACATGTATGTACTTCCATTTCTGGATTTATAGAAAGTTTAAGGACTCAATGAAGTACAGCAGAAGAAATCTATACGGAATGAATTGAAATCATAAAATGTAGTTAGATTAATTTAAAGATAGGCGAAGCCAAACATCTTCATTCTATAAGAGACAAGTTAATAGAAAATCGGTGCTAGAACTTATCAGAACGATCAAAGAAATTCATGTCACAGGCCTATAAATCGAGGGAGGTCTACGTGTACGAGATAAGAAATAATGCATTGTAGTTCAGCTTATTCTTGAAGAAGCTTAAATACGTGACTTAAAATTCAGATGTCTTTAATAGTATCTTATTTATAATCTTAGTTACACGGTGTGCAGACTTCTATGAGCATTTGTGTAATCGATGTTATACAAAATAAGAAATAAATTCAACTGCTTTAGATTTTTTACTTAAACCACTCATAATCACCGGCACAATTGTCCAAATATTTATAATTCTGTGTGAATTAAAATTATTAAACTTTAATTAGTTTCAAACATAAGTAGTTATCACAGTTGTGCTAATTGAATTACACTGTAATTTAATTAAATTGTATTTCAATTACATAGTAATTCATTTACGTTGTAATTCCATTACATAATTTAAACTTTTTAATTAATTCAATTCCTAATTACTGTAATAGTGAATAATAAATTATTAATGTAATAATAAATTACAGCTCAAAACTCTGAAGAAGTGAGAAAAAAGTGGAAAAAATGTAACAAAAGAATTTATTTCTGAAATTTATGAATAATATCATATTCTGCACTCATAGTCATTTTTTTCTATTCGAAACATTTACCTACATATTTCTTTCCCACCTCTCATTAGCTCTCAATTTGGTAACCTCTTAATTCGTAATTATAATTCAATTACATCATACTATGCAATTATAATTGGAAATACATTGCAATTACGAATTGCGATGTATTGTAATTGAATGCGAGATCTGAATTACGAATTACAATGTAATTGAATTATTTTGTAATTATAATTCACGGAGTAATTCAATTGCAATTCTGCACAGCTCTGGTAGCTCCACGAGTATGAATATATTCAAACAAATATTACATATTAAATTTATACATTTCTAACCACTTGTTCTTCGCATTTAAGATGTAAATTGCCAATTTTCGTCTATACACTAAAGACATTAAATTCAATAAAATTTGCAAGCTACATTATCCACATCTGTCTGTACTTATCAATAACACAATATTTTTTAATCCCTGTTATGTCAGACGCAAACATTTTTTCGTGTGAATGTTTCAACGACACCCAAACATATTACATCTAAAAATTAATCCAACTTAATAAGGAAGGAGGGTAAAATCTTCCATGCTTCGCCATCCATAAATCAATAATTCCTATCTCACTCATACCAAAGATAAAATCCCATCTCACGACGTCACGAAATAAATTTCGTACTCGAAGGAATTCAATTGCGCGAGATTTTTGCGTCAACAGGCCTGCAACATGCGAGCACAGACACATACCTATGCAGTTCCAAGAAAGCCGCACGTCAAGCACGCGCGTAGTATACGTCAGTCGGTGGCACATAGACGGCAGTCTCCGCCGAAAATAACATTCATTGATTTCGCGTTTTGAATGAACGAGCGCTTGGACGAGAATGAGACAACGTAGTAGTAGACTGTTGAGCAAATAGGGGGAGAGGGGGTGTAGCTGTGTACGGCCATCGAAGAGAATGGCACAATATCTAAGAATGTAGAAGTTTCGCTTCCTTGGATTACGTTCGAGAACGAATATATACGACTCTTGAATAGATCCCCCTCAAGGTTCGGCAACCACGTACCGCCTACGTCTCGTCGTAATATCATCTTCGATTTTGGAGGACGTTACCGAGGATAAATATTAGGAATATTCCAGCGAACAAACGACGGATCAAAGACGATTCTGGTTTATCGTCTGTATTATGCGTGGATATCGTGATAACCGTGATCGATGATACAGATTTCCTTTCCGTGCATGCCTCCCCATCGGTTTACGTGAATTTAAAAGGCGCGTAAATCACTAGTAATGGTCCAGCAGTTTTGTTTATTGATCGCACACCTTCTACGTGCCTCTTCTCTAGATTCTCCATTTTTTTCTTAGACACGCGCTTGGTCTAACCGACAAAAGAGCAAGGGTTAAGCATTCCTTGACGTAATCGACTTGGAAAATGGTCATTGCACGTTGCTGCAGCGCTTTGATATTTTTTGCAGTACTGGTCGCTTCATGTATGCAAAACGTCTCGGTTCTATTGTTAGTTGAAGTGTGGGAAATATTGAACCTAAGTATCAAAAATTAAAACATTATTTTGAATAAATGTACAATTTTACAATACTTAGGACACTTGCGTTTTAATTTGGGAAATTTTTAAGAGAAATATCAATGGACATGATGCACAATAACAGCAAAGTATAAAATTATTTAAGGGTGAAAGAAATTAGTAGGCACTTTTTGTTACAAAGGAATAAAATGGACAGTTTAAGCATAATTGATTATGAACTTGTTTTTGTAATTTCTCCGTGTAATTTGTTAGAAATGTTAAGTTTATCAGAAGAATTTATTATTACGTTGATCACATTTATAGAGGATTCTGCGCGAAACGAATAATCTAAAAACGTAGATAATATTATAGTAATACATTTGGACGTGTATTAAGCGGAGTTTGTGTCTGACCAAACATTATTCCTCGCAATCTGCGTAGTATCATAAATTTCGTGTTATTATCTAGATTTTGGAAGAGTCTAGATGCGTTCGGAATAATAAATAAAAACGCAAAAGGTCACAATACGAGATTTCTCCTTCGATGAGTAAGAAGAGTATTAGGAGATCATCTCGCAGAGCGTTCTCAAATATCGCCCGAAATTGTTGACCATAGAATTTCAGAGCGATCTTAACCTTTAACCTTAAACCTAAGTGCTCCTTTTTCTTTTTCATGGATACTGTTTTGCCAGACACGCTGACTTTAATATTTCCAGCACTGTTCCACTGTTCAAACAAATGAAAAATGGAAATACATTTAAATACATATGTACATATACGTATTATATATATATATATAATATTAGTAATATATTGTCATAATAATAAATAAATTATAGTGGAAACTCGAAAGTTTTTGTTAATACTATAACATACGAGAATTGTGATGTATAGTGATATTATCCCTAACATTCTATAATTCTGTGTTTTATTTGTTAATTAATATTAAACCTGGACCATCAATCCCTTTGCAGGCGACCTGATAATCGATAAAATTTAATATATGTTGGCACATAAAGACATTACAAAGTAATCTTTCACATTTGATTTGAATCTTGTTATGTTTCGAAATTTTCTAATTTTACAAACGTGTATTTGCAAATTTAACTACCTACATAACATTTATTGTTACTCTAAACAATGTGTTTACTCTAATCAGACGAATTAGTCATTTATTACGTTTACATTGAGTTGATTATACGTTTACATTACCTTGAGTCATTAGTTTCATGAAACTACACAAGTTTCATGATATCTTTTTAAAAATCTTATCTCTCGTGAATGTTTCCATTATTTCCATTTAGTTGATGGTAAAATTTTCATCTCGTAATAGAAAAATCTCATGTACACATCTTTATAATTTATCGAATGTTCTTAACCACGTCTAAAAAGAACAATACGTTTAAGTTTAATTAACACAACAACACTAATATTAATATTATCTCCTCTAATAACAACAATCTGAAAAACAGTATGCAACCATTGAGCTGCAGCCTCCTTTCAAAATTCGTAGCGTTGATTCTTGCACGGCATAGTGGTGGTAAACGATCTGTCATGCTTAAACAAACAGAACGCTCGATGCTGGCGATCCAGGTGCGAATATTAGGCGGATTTTAAAACGTGTTACACGATGACTGTTATTACTTGCAGTTACACGCGTCCCGCGCCGGTACGTGCGTGAGGCATACGTAGAACCCCATGCGTCTGCGAGTTTATTTTATGCTTACTATGCCCGGGGCCCGAGCCTGCCTCAACACCACGTTCCTCGGTTTCTCTTTGCAGCTCGTATAATGAAACGGTAATTCCCCGTCGCACGTGGTCGATTCCTTTACGCAGTGGATGCAAGTGGCCACGGGCGAAGACGTTGTCTCAGTCTCTGCGAAAACGCTGGTACCCAAGAGAGCGCACCGGTGCAGCGCCCGTTAAACGATCGCGGTGCTCCGATTTCTTTGTGTTCCATCACCCCCCGACAGATTTATTGCTTGTTTACTCGCGGTCTGCAGTAAAGATCCACCGGGCACGTATCGCTGGATTGCGTACTTGTATAAAAATCGAAGCTAACAAGTGGTGAGACATGTCAAAACGCTGGGGCTTCCTTTCGCTACGGTGTCGCAATTGTTACGTTCGACGTAAGACACTTTAACGCGGAGTAGAGAGGATTAAACCCAGGGGAGAAATAAATCTAAGTTTAATAATTCAACGCGTGTAATGGTTTTTAATGGATCATTGGTCACAATGGTAGGTAGTGCTATATTAGGCGAAAGCGCTCGACTCGCGGTAAGTTTTAGTAGCTGCGTGTTGGGCAGACACCGTATGTAAGTGTAATTTTCCTTGGGAAATTTCGTTTTACATTTCTGGATGGTCGGTTGAAGTTAATGGTTCCGCGGGGTACCAGGGACACCGTTGACGTCAGCTCAGTTTATGCTCACTACCACACTGCTCGTACATTCCGAATTCCTGGTACATTTTATTCGCAGTTTCATTACGGTGAACGTAAATTTCATCGATAATACGAAAATATGAAAATGTCAAAGGATTATTACAGTTTGCGTGCACGTTTTAGTCCCTTTTGCTGAGTTTGCAATGCACAATTTGCTGGACTAGAATCAAAATGAATGAAATAATTTAATACACTTTTTAAAAATTCTGATATAATTATTTCTATATAATTATTATAACTTAGACGAATATTTATTTTTCAGTAAAATGCTTAGGGATATTGTGGTATTAATGTTTAGATATTGAATCTTATGACTATAGATCGCAGAGAATAGAGAATTGATTTCGTAATAATAAATTCACAGAGTTGGCAATAAATTTTTAACAACACAACGGTATGATTTTATTAAATACTTATTGGGAAATGGTGGGTTTCGTATTCTTTGTAATTTTACAAGCAAATTCAATTATATACGAATGATTAATAATCATTAAAGCATTGTCACAGTCTATATGCAGAGCAGAGTTGAGAGTAATAAAACTATAGCTGTAATATTGGTTATGTAATCAATTACTTTGATTACAATTACAGTGTAATTCCGATTAAAAATTAATTGTAATTACATATGTGATAGTGCAGAGAAATGACATGTAATTTCAATTACGATGTAATTGATACGATGTAATTTAATGGCTCTGCACAATTACCATTTTAAAATGCTCCAAACTTACATTTGACAATTACAATTGTAATTGTCACGCTTACATTTGAAAAGTACAATTGTAATTGCCAAATGTGATTGTCACGCTTACATTTGAAAAGTACAATTGTAATTGCCAAATGTAATTGCAAGGCAGTGGCAATTACAATGTAATTGTGCTGCATAATTACGATTACAATTACAATCAGAATTGTGCAGAATTACAATTGAATTAGTCCGTGAATTATAATTACAAAATAATTCAATTACATCATATTCAATTACATTGTAATTCGTAATTCAGATCTCGCATTCAATTAAAATACATCGCAATTCGTAATTGCAAGGTATTTGCAAGTGTAATTGCATACTATGATGTAATTATAATTCCGAATTAAGAGGTAACCAAATTGAGAGCTAATGAGAGGTGGGAAAGAAATATGTAGGTAAATGTTCCGAATAGAAAAAATTGACTATGAGTGCAGAATATGGTATTATTCATAAATTTATAATATATAAAGAGAAATAAACTCTTTTGTTACATTTTTTCCACTTTTTTTCTCTCTTCTTCAGAGTTTTGAGCTGTAATTAATTTACATTGTAATTCAATTAGACGTACTCTTACAGCAATTAGGAATTTAATTAATTGAAATGTTTAAATTATGTAATTGAATTACAACCTAATTGAAATACTATGTAATTGAAATACAATGTAATTAAATTACGTAATTAAATTACAGTGTAATTCAATCAGCACAACTGTGATTACAATGTAGTTGTAATTGTCTTGCACAGTTACAGTTACGAACTATGTAATTATCTTGCACCGTTACAATTACGAATTATGCCATTGTAATTGTGTAAGTCAATTACATGTGGCAATTACAATTGTAATTGTGGTCAACTAACGTATACAGAAAGTAATCTGTAATTGAATTACATAATTACATTTCAATCGTAATTCGTAATTTGTAATTGATTACATTTTGCCCAACTCTGATGCAGAGTCCCTTCAGCTTTTACATAAAAGTAAGGATAATCAAACATGCTTACAATTTCAATATTATCCTTTTTATAATATTTGTCTTATCGTTCCGAGTAATATCGTCGATGATAGGCCAAGAGACCTTTCCATTACATGATACCCGTACAATTATAAAAATTGCCAAAGTGGTATTTCTTCATTTCGCTTTTCGTACACCTCTCTTCAATTTTCGATTGAGTTTGCCACCGATACTTCGACATTCTTTAGCGCCTGATTGACCGTAATCGACACCCCCAAAAGTGTACCTATAGTAACCCAAACATCCCGCATAGTGGATGTCTGCGAAAGCGGCGATGGTTGCCTCGGTTTGGCGTTCGCGACGGTATGATTCTGTTTTCCCAGCCGAAAGCTAGCGATCGTGGAAATGGATTTTTGCGTGGTCGTGCACCCAGACTTTTGTCTACTACGTGGGTAGGTTCAGAGTCAGCAACGCCCACGATGTCGCCGCGATGCTGACCTGGCCAGGGGTGGTTGCGGCGCGAAAATGTCAGACTAGCCGGCTGATACGATACTCCCACGCATGGAAAAGTGGGGCAAAGTCAACTCATTCATCCACTGATTCATAAGAGAGTAGGCGTAGGAGCGCGAGGGGATCGAACGAAAACCACTATCGCCGGTAGCGTATCTCGTCTTCTTTACGTAAGTCGAAGCCCTCTTTCCCTCCCAATCCTCGGACGGATCGATGTTGAGATTGTTTCAGGGAATCCCCTCGGCCGCGTGGGCCCCCGTCGTATCACTCTGTCATCCCCTGCTAGAGCGTGCGCGATTTTTCGGGCTTGACGCTGCATAGGTCGCGGAAATCGTCTCGCAAATCACGGGCGAGTGTACACATCCGTCGGTGAAATTACTTCGACGAGTTATTTCGCCGATGTGTTATGAGAATATATTCCCAGCGTGATGAGTCGACTTGAAACACTTGGGCGAAAATAATGGGGAGTAAACACAAACGCCGTCTTCTTCCTTGCTCGATCATTCCTCGAGCTTCTCCTCGAGGGGGTTTCATCGATCTGTTTTCCATCTGACGCAACATCGGCGACGCGTGTACGACGATTGCGCTTTCATTGAGTTATCATTCGTTTGTTATTTAAGCGATCATTGTGACGCAACTATACAAACTTACACACAGATTCCAACACTACTGGGCTTTTATTAAAGGAAATAAAAATTAGAACAATATGATTTATACTTTTCTCATTTCACGTAATTTGGTCTTTCGAAAACAATTTGTTCGTTACTATATTGCTTTGCAGGGAATCAATGTTTCATCAATAAAGTGTTGCGAAATAGATTTTTCAAAAGGTAATTATTTACTTTAGGGTTTCATCACCGATTTTGATGAAATTTAGATATGTTGTGAAATTCTTCACAAAAATATCTTTTGGTTTTATAATTTGAGTTAGATTTTCTAGATTGGTTAAACATACCTGTAAATACAAAATAGACTCATGAAGTGTCTCGTCTGTGGCTGTTTACAAACGGCATAGTGTCGCGGAACGCTATTTGGCACATTATGTCACAAGATATCGGTATAGGTATGGAGATAGATTTGGGCTGGGGAGCACTAATATGCGTGTGTAAATAGCGTGTGCTGCAAATATAAAATGTCTAAGAATTAATATTTTTACAATTTTTTTTAACCCTTCGTTGACTCTCTGGGTGTGAGCCACCCATAAGCTGATTTTGACTCTCCGAACCTTTTATATGCAATATAAATACCTTTTTCTCAAAGTTGACTTACAAACTATTTTTTCTCCAAAAATATTATATTCGAACATCAACTCTGTAGATTTTTAGCTTTTAATATTGACATTTGTAAAAATTACAAATAAAATGTAATTGTGTAATTGATTACACATTATTTTATGTAATCGTTAATTTAGGCAGTTGACAAAATTGTGGTCAAAAGCCCTTTTGGGGCTTTGAGTAAGCACAATACTTAAAAAATTATTTAAAGTATAAATGCGTTTGTGTGTGTTAGTTCTCGCCTGTGTTTGTATGTATGTTTGACTATAAATTCGTTCTGTTCAAAAGAACACAAAAATACGACAAAATAAAATAATTCCTGAAACAACAAAAAAATACTAAAAATAATAAATAAAAACATGGAATGTAAGAGAAAAATAACAAAAGAAAAACAACACGATACAAAACCTTTCTACGTTGACGTTGTTAGCTCTGGGTAACGCTAAAAGAAAGTTCTTTGAATTTTGGTATGTGTTCATTCGGTTAGGACAGTAAAACTGTCATGTAGGTCAAATATTTTTACCATCCGTCTACAGGTTCGTAATCAGCAGTATCAAAAACCACGAGACATACTGTATTTTTGAAACTAAAAAATGTAAAAATGTCATTACCGTTCCGGACCGGCGAAGCCACTTTTGGGGTTCTGTGCTAGTCCCCTATTTTTGCACAACGTATATATATAGATTTTTGAAAACTGAAAACCACTATTTTTTCAAAAAAATGCCGATCCTCTAGAGGTTAATCGTAATTTGTAATTTGTAATTAAATTACATTTTGCCCAACTCTGCCTGATTCCAAATAAATACGAAATTTATTTTATGAACATCTTGAAAACTAAAGCCGAGTGGCGGTGACATGTATAGGAAGATATTATTCAGAATCATGCCCCGAACACCATATCTAAATTTCATCAAAATCAGCGATGAAACCGTGAAGTAAATAATTACCTATCAAAATTACAAATTATATAGTTAAATATAAAATTGCGTGAAAATAGTTACTTGGTAACAAACAAACCATATTCTCCACATTCGGTCCTAACTGCTAAGTGGTCCTGAACTGAATTAAACCGACGGTACCCTAGAAACCGGTGAAATAGATCGACGAGCGTCGTGACCGAAATCAGCCTAACGAGAGCCCTACTTTCTGATTGCAATTAGCGGTTGCATAAGCCAGAAACATTTGGGCTGGAACCGCGAAATGATGCAAGTGTGGGGACCGTTCCGCGGCCGTGGATCCGGAACCACGAATGTTTCTCTCTTTTTTCCCCCGAGGCTTCGGGCACTCGTGGACGTCCTCTATCCGGATATCCTATACGCTACTAAACACAATGCGCCGTCTGCTATTTCTGGCCGTGCGCCATTGTCGATAACTTCTGCATTGTCGACCCGATGATGGGAGTACCAAGATAGGAGTTCCGTCTGCGGGCTGCTACCAGAACCCTGGGCCGCCGTCTGTCGTCGACGGTTCGTGAAATCGGTCGAAATTCCTGGTTCCCCCCGTCGGCGAAAGCGCGGAAGGTCAAAGGTCGCCTCGAAGAGCTGCGCGGTTAATGCAAACGTATAGCAAATGAGGGTGAAAGGTATGCGGCTAGTAAATATCACGGACCACCAAGATTTTTCGTCTCGTATCGCCGAATGTTGAAACCCCCACGTATATGTCTGGACGAGGGAAAAGAATCGCAAACAGAAGTCCTCTGCTTTGACATAAATTTGACAGTAAGCACTGCATAATAAGAGCTGGCACGGATTCGGTTTTTTTATAAATTAGTGTATTTTAACAAATATTTCGTGTAGGATATTATATCACTTTTAATAGTAAAATACTTGTTTATGATTCTTTAACAGTATTATTCGAAGTAGATAAATGGCAAATTGTAAAGAGTAAAGTAATTTTTGATCGAAAAAAATCGAAAGTAAGGATGATAAGAAGTGGTGTAATATTTGGGGACTTTCGTACAGATGATTGAAATGTTATTGTCCCAATATACCATAATAGGTACTATCAACATAATCGGTATTTACCTACAATTAAGACTGAAGGTACTAAAAATCTCTTGTTAGAAAAGTTTTTTTATACGGAGGAGTATATTGTGTGCTATAGATAGTTTCTCTGCAGATGGAGGAATTTCAAGGTCAACTTAATTTCTCTAATTCTATTTTTTCAAGAAGATTGTTACAGGTAAAGGAACAACTCACTACATAAAGCATCTTATAAATATTTCGAATCCTGTTAGAAAGAGGAGCAACAATTATTTCTACGCTATCGTCGTAAATGGTTCCAGAATTCACTAGCAGCTTACTGCAGGCATTCAGAAAATTCCAACACGATATATGTACATACATAATAGATCCAAAGCTTAGGCGAGAAATATTCATCAAGTAAACTCTGCGCCGTCACGTTTGGCGGAAGCAAGTTTTAATAATAAAGCGCAAAGGGATAGATGTGTGCTCAGCATTGAAAAAAAAAACTAAAAAAAGCATAAAAAATATGTTTAGAGCATCTTAGCTGCAGGAATTTCGTTGAATAAATATCGTGATGGCGCCGTTTGGAATTTGGTCGCTCCAGCGTGGCGCCTAAACGCGCCGCGTGTCAACAAATCAGTATTCAACCACGCAAAATTCAAAGAAGGTAGAAGAGCCAGTTTCGCTCGCGAGCCTCTTGGCGTCCGTGCCCGCGCACGTGTCGGTTAATTTGCAACGAACACCAAAACGGGACAAGGGATGACGAACAAAAGCAAAGAAATGCCTTCCCACGCGATCGTTCCTATTTTTCCATCGCACCCGGCGTCGTACCGGATTTAGACCTCGCCGGTCAAAAATAAGCCGCGAATCACAATACCGTGATGTGAATCGGAATAAAACAAACTCCACGGAAAAGTGATCGAACGGCGCGGAATTCTAAGAATCTTTTACAGTGAGTCATTCGAATGCGGTATGATTGGTGAACCGAGGGATTTGAAAATCAAGATCGAAGACGATCTGCGCTTTCATGCTTTGAAGGGGTAAATGCAATTATTTCTTATCTTGTATGAGGATGAGGCAAAATGTGGTAGACTAATTTAAAGTTGCAATTGGATATAGTTATGTTTTATACGTGTTCCGTTTAAGGGTATCCTTGTGAAGTACCTGCTTTTCAGCTATGGATTTTTATCAAATACAACATTTAATTGGATGAAATTTTGTTAGTAGAGTAGTTTATCATAGATCAATTTTCTTATTTGATATGAATTATTAGTAAAATACGCAGTGGCAGACAAAAGAAAGTTTACAATTTTTAAAATCGCATAACTTTTTTAGAATTGATCCAAACGACATGAGTTCTTTTTTTGAGAAGCGAGAAGGATAGTTTGCTGAGTGACGTGTTTCGTCGTTTTGAAAAAAAATGCAATTTGGACGAATAACAAAAAAAATTGGTAAATGTCGTTTTTTTAAACACTTTGTTGTGAGTCTGTAATGAAAACTCAAAAAACCCGTTTGTAGATTGAAGTCAGTTGTCGCTGATTTTGGGGAATTTCGCGATTTTCGACTTTATTCTGCGATCTTTAAGCGATTATAGCTCAGAACAACGTTAACCGATTTTTAGGCATTTATACAACTTATTTTTTCAATAACTACATTTTTCAATAAACTTTGAAGGAATGACAGTGTGCGTACAATGCTAACATTGCACATAGTTTGCTTTTACTTTTAATTCTTTGCATTAATCTGAGCATCCACTTTCTTGCCAAAAGCTTTTGTTCACGAATTTGATTATTTCAATTGAAATTTTCATGGTATTGTATTTATAACATAAAAAAATACATATTCCCTTTTGACTCTTGTCGGTATCGACAATCTAACAAATTAAAACACAAATACCTACCAAATTCAAAATCCTTCTGAATTAACGACCCTTTTGAAATAATTTTCTTTGTAGTTTGCATAACATCTACAAATACACATGGTGTCGATTTAATGTGTTCCCACGGTCCTCTCCGAATGTAAATGTTTCTTCAAGATGTGTTTCAAATCACCCTACTCTGGTTTAGAGATGTTTAAAAGATCCTATTTTGAAGGAATTACTGAATTTTTGGGAGGCAATCACAGCGAAAGATTAAAGCGGAACATCTTATATTTTTTAAACCAACTCACTACCGTGACCTGTTTTAAAAAATCCAATAGTTTATTTACGCCTCGTCATTCATAACTATTCAGTGCCCATAAACCCACAGATCTCTCATTCTTCGATCCAACTTTCGAGCTCGTTTATGCGTCTCCACCCTGGAGCAGTCAGATCCGGACAGATAAAATCAGTTTTCTTTACTGCGATTTTACCTGAAACTTCTTCAAATCTGCTTTCTCCGATTCCACAAGCCACCATTGAAAGACCCTCGTAACCGAGGCCAGCGCAGTACTAACAAGCCAGGATCTTTGTCGGCGGGAGGTTTTATTTGAGACTGCCGGTACACCAACCACATTACTTATATAGCAACATCGTTTACTCCTTTACGATGCCTGTTTCTATCTTTGACGTTGCGTTATACAAGCTTCTCCATTACTAGCGGGCTGGTTTGTGATTTATCGGGTACGATGCCTCGCAGTCGCATCTCAGTCGTAAGATCCGGCGGATTTTAATCGACGTCACGGCGTATCGGTGGATCGGTAAATCATGCGACAGCGGATGGCCGCGTTTACGTCGAGGAACAATTTAGCCAACGTACAATTTCGAGGATGAGGTGCGAGTGGACGCCGTGTGTGGTCCAGTTTATTATCATCTAAATCATTCGCAGCGTCGATTTGCATAACTTATGCGCCAGTGAAAGACTGTTTATTATGCAATCGGAATATATTTCGTTTGGGTGATCAGCGGAACGGAAGGTGACAATGCGCCTCTGGTGAGCGCACCCGAGGTAGCCCGACCGCTTATCCTCCAGCAGAATATCCTCCACCAAATAGAGTTCTCCGTGAGCTTTCCTCATGTTAATTTTGGCAGGTAATTAGTTAATTTTAGGATTCTGAAAATAGTAGCTATCTTCAAGATTTTTTTGCGAAAATGATGAAGAAAATGAAATCTATAACTGGGCATCAGATAAACATTTTAATATTTTAGTTGATGATAATTCCACCGTTTACAATAAAATTTGTTAAATTACATCTACATATGGTAGACAAGTAGTGGAACTGTAACGTACCAGCGATATCGGAAAATGCTTTCTCGGGGAAAACTCGATTTAGGCCGTTCTTTTAGTGGAAATATCGAACTCCGAAGGTAGAATAGGCGTGTTACCACGGATCTCGGCTCTCGATATCGGGAATCGACGTTGGCCGATACCCAAAACGATCTGCAGATGCAGAACTCCATCCACTGATCCGCGAACGCGAAGTGGAAGCTGCCCGAGAAACGTCCAATTCCTCGTATAGGCCTGATTGAGTATCATAATACGGTGCTCGCGTGCACTGATATCGCAGTGACCTGCAGCCAAAATAATTAATCACATGTATTATATCGAGTGAATAAAAGCAAAACATATCAGAATTTCTGCCGATTCTCTGGATATCAATCAATGAGATTTCAAATCGTGAATAGGTATTTTATTAAACGTAGTTACGAATGAAGTAATGATCATACTATGGTGAAAAGAATTAACATTTATAACTATTTTTTAGTAGGTGCTCTACTTAAACCGGAAATCAATCCATTATGTGGAATAGTAAAGTTTCTAAAGGAACTTCTTTAATGCACCTAAATACTCCCGTGTGTATTCAGTTATTTATATTATTTATATTATTTATATTATTTATATTATTTATATTATATTATTTATATTGTTGTCTAAGTGCGTTTGGAAAGCTGCTGTATTGATATGTGCTTGTTTCCATTGGTTTTATAGTTCAACCGTTTCTTTTTGGAGCTATTCAATTTTTTAGAATTGTGCGTACTGTTGTACATGTATTTTAAAATATTAGGATGATATACAGAATATGTAAGGAAGCACAGTTAAGTGTAACGTAGATTGCCAAAACGGATAAATAAAACGGAACAATTCAAAATGATGTACATATACACATGTATATTCTGTGATACTATCAGTGTGCTTTTAAATAGAATAAATATTGCAACTTATTTTTATAAACATACGGTAGTATTCGATGTTTGATAGCTAAATCAGAAGCTGCTATAGATGGAGTAACGTATTGAGGGTTTGGTTGGTGTTCACAAATTCATAATACAAAATTTGCATGCGTAGAGTAGTCATTCAAGTATGCAAGGTGTTCCAGAATAAGTGAGAAATATTTTCGAGGCGACTTCAGCTACTTCAAAATAATAAAAAACGTTCAGATAAACATATGTCTTATTTGATTTGTTTTTTGAGTTTAGTGTTTACGGAATTAGACTACTATTTATTCTCCGTTTAACGAAATATTTATCCGATAAAAAATTCGCTATAACTCGAAAACAAATACTTTAAAAAAGTTGAAACAATAAACACATGATTTTTATTAAGAAACGCAGGAAATATCTCGTATTTTTAAATCTGTGTCAGCCTTCTGGACATGCAGTTTGCACTCGGATACACATCTTGTGACACATGAAAGCATTTATATTTTGTAACTTACAAGGAAAGATCCCGAATCCGGAAAGTAAAAAATTCTGAGACTTTGTGAATAAATTCACTCTAAGAAGGTGAAATTGACCCCTTAAATTCCGGCTATTTTCCAATTTTGTGTTATAACTCGCGAACTGTAAGAACTATAAGTTCCCAAATAACAATCCTAATTAAAAGAAGTAACTTTTGTCTTGAAACTTTTTTTCTATATCTGACAGATTGCAAGTTACAAAAGAAAATCGGAAAATCGGCGAATTTTCAGGGGTTAATGTCATCCCCGTTAGAGTGAATTTGAGCAGCAAAAAACAATTGCGTTATAATCAGGAGAACATCCTCTACATATTCACAAACTTTCAGATTTTTTTTGAGTTTGTGGGTTCGGGATCTCTCCTTGTTATTGACGAACGTTTTCCAATTTTTACTAATACGCTTTTGTTTACCTTTATGAATTCCAAACATATTCAATGTTTACACTATATTGAATTGTATAAAACTGTTTAATTAAGTTAGTCGATAAGAACGATTTGAAAACCTAAACACATTTTGCAAAATTTTGAAAATAACACTTCCAACTGTTCGTGAAGCCTAGTGCGGGTCATCTCGAATTTCCCAAGTGAAGTCAATTTTATCTCTTAGAATCACGAATCCTTGCCAATACCAATATTCAACTAACTTCAACCCCATGAAAATTAGGTAATATCCAATTTGTTTTACTTCAGTTCGTTCATCTCTAACCAGGTGTTTGCAAATGCTATTTCTCTATTTACATACTTCGACGATTCGGGTCCACGAGGCTTGAACCACGTTACACGCTTGTTCGTTCCGTTGATGAAATTCGTGAAACAGTATCCGCACTCCCCCTCCCAGGGGAATGAGTCCCATAAGGAAACTTTCCCGAGCGGGGCAAGCGCGAATCGAAAGGTTGAGTACTCATAAGGTGACGTGAAACGCACGCCTTGCGGACGGACAACGTGACATATATACGCGTAATGTAGCGCGATAACATGAGTTTCGGAGTAATTGTTTACGCGTGCCAAGTGAGTTATTTGGCACGTGGCCATGCCGGGGGCAATGGGGGCGGCACCCACGTGGTCGGCCAACTGCCCGCGGGATTTTCTCCGTCCCTTTCCTTTTCTCCTCCTGTTTCCCCTTTTCTTCTTCTTCTTCTCCTCTCTCTTCTCTCCCCATCCTGCTTCCTCACACGTGGTCGCGTGCCCTGCGTAACTCACGCGCGCACGCAATGAAACGTACAAAGGAGAAATGGCCCGATATAGAGGAAACCCCATTGGTAGCTCATTCCTTTCACGAACACTCGTTGCAATGGAATATAACAACCGAAGAGAGTAATTCTTTTCTTCAACCTGCTGCAGTTTTACACGGCAGGAGAGATTTGTTCTAATTGCCATTAAGAAAATTTTGATTTTTTTTAGATTAAATTGATGTACGCATGGAAGGATTGCGAAATATGATCGTTAGAAGAGTGGAAGAGCTCGAATATAGTTTTCTGATGTTCTCTTATTGTCTGAGACCCTTCTAACTCGGCGAAATAAATGGGTCGAGGTCTGCACCCCGCTGATTTATATATCGTTGAAGCTCTTTCCTTGAAAATCTCGCGGGTCTCATCCGGTGCAACGAAATCTAAATCGTCAGTGGCGTTATAAATCCAAGGAATCCAGGATATTGTTGCAGGAAGTCAGTCGATTGCGTCACGCATCCCTCTTTCGTTGCGGAATTTGAATTGATATTACCCTAGAATAGCGGCGAATGAATTATTTCGCTGAGTCAGCGGAGAGTATCGAGGAGGAAGCTCCCGATCACTTGAGAAATATCAGCATTTATGGGTTCGCTTGATAGATCGGATTAAACACGACTAAACTGGGCTGATCCCGGCGGGAAGGATGAATAAATCTGATAAATTGTAAACAGGCGAGGTGGCGATTGCTCTGTTACGAGGAAACGAGCTGGAACGCTGCGAAATACCAACGCGGATTATTCCGACTTTCGCTTACAACCCCTGCGCCTTCGAAAAGTAAACGGGTCGAGGACTATAGCTCGGTGATTTATACCTCGTAGAAACCCACTCAATGAAAATCTGGCGTCTCTTATCCGGCGCGATGCTCACTCCACAATGAAATTTAAAATGTCACGCATCCTGTGATCTAGAAATATCATTGGTAGAAGCTTATACTCGGCGAGCTCTTTCTCTTTCGCCAGCCAAGTCGGAACTAGTTACTTCCGCGGGCTGAGAGAAATCCGACACACGATTACGTCTATCAAATAAGCTAAATGAAAATCATTACGAATCCGGTTGATCACGCATTCATAATTAACAGAAGCTTGCCAGGTTCTCCAAAATGTCACGTTGGTCAGGCGGGCTACAAGAACTTGGTAATCTATATTTGGATGAAGCTTATCGAAGCGGAACTCTTCCCTTCCCGCTGTGACGGTGCTTGTTACGTCAACGATGTCAAAAACGTCATGGACGCCACGGATCTAGTGAACCAGAAATCCCGTGATTGGAAGTAGCTTTCGTCAGTGACGTACACCCTCGCGTCGCCGACGTCCGTGGGGGGAGGTGGGGGACAGGGAAGTATGACTGGGCGATACCAGCCCGCCTTTCGGAGGGAAGCCCCGAGAGACAAGGAGACGGAGTCTAGGAGGAGAAGTTGCCCGCGTGATAGAGTCGGACAGTCGTCCTTCGTCCTTCGCGCGAGGGTGGCGGGCGGAGGCGGAGGGGGCGGAGGGTGGTGGTGGCGGTGATGGCGGCGGTAGTGGGGTGCCGTTGGCGGTAGTGGCGGTATCGGCGACGGTGGTGGGGGGCACGAAATAAGGGTAGTTTTCAGAGGTGGGGGCGGAGGTTCGTCAGTTTCCGGGTTGTTCCGGAGTGAGTTGAGGGCGTCGTGGGTCGCCGTGGGGGGGTGGCGGAGGGAGGGCGTTGTAGGAGCCGCGGGCCACGACATGACGAAGCGTCGCGACGTCAGTAGAGCGCCGCGCTATCGACCACCGCCACGAGACACTGTCGTCGTCGTCCTCGTCTTTGTCCCCGCCGTGGCCGCCGTTGTCTTCCTTGCCATTCTTCCCGATGTGCTCGCGTCCTCGGCATCGTGATTGCTAATTCCGAAGAGCCCGGAGAGCAAGTCCCAGCGGGCGACGGGACCTGGGGAATAATCGCCGACGAGGGGAGAAACTACCGGCCAGCTACCGCGGTCCTACCGGGGATTTCATCGCGTTCGATCGCTCCGCGGATCTATCCGGTAGCGCCACGAGGATCTCACGGCGGCGCGTCGCGTGCACGCGTGTCGTTCGCACGCGTGTCCGTCGCCAAGTACCCGCCACGTCAAGGTCGTGCCGACGACGCGGTGCGTGCGTGTGTGAATACATACTTAAACCACCGTCCTCTGAACACCACGAGCCACCCCGTGTGAGACCCAATGACTGTCCATCCAGGGACCACGGGAGACACATGTTCGTTATAAGGTCAGTGCACGAAATATGCCGACGGTGTGTTGCCGCTCTCTAGTTACCTCGATCAGCGTTGCTTCCCTTAGTTCGCGTCTCGATTTCTTACCGGGCACGTCGCGCGGCGAGGCCGAGGCAACGGAATTGCGATCGAAATGCGGATGGCACCGGCGATCACCGATCTCGTTTTCAGACGGTAATGCTTCTTCAACTTCAGTTCGCCTGTGAATAACCTAGCGAGAATAGTTTCCGCTAATGTGATCTCAAGGATTTGTGCTTCTTACGCGGACTTCTAGTCGGCAAGCGCTGAATAGTTTATAGCGAATGTCACCATTGCTTGATACTCGTGTCGAGTTGAGTATTTCATTCTCATGCAGTTCTAAACTGCCATCGTGTGGTTTTATTATGTTATTGTGACGTGACAGAACGTTTGCACACTTTGGCGAGTAGTTATTAGTTGCCACTTGAACATTCGATAGATGCTCGTCGAAATTGACGTTGACGAGGAACAGATTTGCTTCTAATTACAACGACTTGCAGGTCTAGGTATTAATGAAACGAGAAAAGAGAGAGGACTTCTCTTGGACCAGGATTACGAGAAGATACAGTTTCTATTTGTTTCAAAGCTGAAAGATATACATAGACTCGCATCATCCCCTATCTCTCGGTAATCTGTTTATCTTTCCGCGCAACTGGCTGATACCGTTAACGATTCGGCTCTAAGTGCATGGGATTAAATCCAGAAGGTATTGTTGCCATTCCTGCTTGCAATCCTGAAAGCACCCGCCATAACGTCACGAATGTATTACCTCGATTCGAAAGTGCAGCAGATGAGCTTTGAAAACGGGACGGCCACTTGACGCAGCAAATTCTCGCGACTTGTTTTCACGGAGATAAAGGCGCACCTTTTAGAGTTCGCTTCAATCACTGGGGGCGACTATTGGATCGAAATGTTTGCGTCAGAGGAAAGTAACTCGAACTGCCGTGACGCACACTTTTGCGAAGATCCGTCAAAAACGGAACCTCCTCCGGTATTTCTGAGTCAGCGACGTTCTCGGTTGCCCCTTGAATTTCGTTGTCTCCCAGCACAAAGAGCCGTGCAACGCGCGACATTGCGAGGGGCAAATTTCCGAAAGAATCCATGATTGACGACCCTAGTTAATCTGCTTCCGTTCTCTGACCCCTGTGCGTTACACAAGAGCCGCAGGAACTTACACGTAATACGCAAACTTATTACATGTTTCTCCGACGTGTAATATATTCAACCAATCAATATATTCAACCTTCAAACAACTTTGCTAACTACCATCCTTAATTATTACGATAGGCTTTTCCTCCGAAACTCTCGGGGGCAATCAGTCTTCTGAATGCCCACTAGACGGCGCAAGATTTTTCAATAGATCCGATCAATTTCATTGGATTACGACTTTCGCGATTTCAAACTGAAATACAATTGTACGCACCCCCGTATTAATTGCAAGTCACACCTACTTTTTCGAACGTCGTTGTCACACTGAGTCAATTTTCACTCAGTTATTTTTTTAAAAACTATTTGTTAAATTAAGTCTCAAAAATTCTGAGATAATTTTGGAACATTGTAGAATATATGCCCATAGTTGAAAGTTGACATTTAAAGTGTCATCATGCATAAAAAAAAAAAAATGAAGCAATAAGAGTTTCGACAAAAAGGTTTTTTGCTGAAAAAGACGCAGGGTCAATTTGACCCAGTGTGACAACCGAGGGTTAATTGCAAATCACACATCCGCTAACGTGAGCTTCCAGTCGCGACGAGATGCTCGGCGTCGTTCGACGTTTAACGTTAACGAAATTAGGGGGGAAAAAAATACTTATCCCGATTAAAAGTTCAATCTGAATTAAAAGGATCCCGAACCTGCCAAACTTGAAAGGCTGCCAGTGCTTCCGGTCTCTGGGTTAGCGAATCGGGATATATACTTCAGAGCCCGCGTATATTACAGGGTCGAACTATACTATGTATAGTTTAGCGAGTTGGATGCGGCCGAAAGCGCGCGCTAGAAGGCGATGGTAGGGCAGGGGCGGCGGGGTGCGGGGAGAGGAGAAGAGGAGGCAAACCTTTCATCGCGTTGAATTTCAAATCGGCGTATATGCCGGGTAGAATTGGCACCGATCCAGTCGCGATTCCACGCTTACCTGCTTGCACTCCCTCTGTTTCCTGGATCCTCCTTCCCCTTTTTTCTTCCCGCTCTCTCCCTCCCTTCCCCTCTTCATCTTCCTCTCTCTATTCGTGCTCGTAATCATGTCGTGTATCGAGGACGAGCAAAAGTGGGTCGCTGGGAGCCACAAGGCAGCAACAACGTAGGGGAAAAGGGCGACGCCGAAGTGTCAGGTGCCTTGGCTCGGTCACCCTGAAACATCGAGTACCAACGAGACTGCGCGAAACAGGCTCCTTGACGCGGATACGATCTCCAGACACGTCTCTTAACACATTCTATACATGGTAACAGGACCGGCTCGTCGTAATCGCAGATATATTACAGAACAAAGCTGTTGAATCCTGCACACCGCGATATGTTGCAATGCGAAAGTTATTGTTGCTCGTATTCGTGTAGACTTTGGTAATTGCTCGTAAATACTCTGGGAATAGTCGGCGCGTACTGTGTCGCATTGAATGCCCGACGTAGGTGCCCGCCAAAATGTGCCTGGCACACGTATGGGCCTCGGACAAGCTCAACTTTTTTTATGGTGTAAAAGTATTTTTTACCGGGACACGACGCGACGTTAGTTATTTATCTGTGGTTATGGGAAAAAGTCTTCCTTGGTTTCCGAATGCGGCGAGGGCTGAGTTTAACAAAGTTGCTGAAAGTATACTTCACCGGACGCAATTGAAAGCTGTTGTTTGCGGTTGGTAAAATCTGCTGAATTATAAGTGTCTTGACATTAATTCTTGTTGTTGTAAAATGGGTGATATTATGCAATCGTGTACTTTCTTCCTTCTACTGTTTTTGGGGACTAGGGTAAAAAGACCAGTAGCTGGAAAGGGCCCAGCAGATGGACAAATCGTTGGTTAATTGTTAATATTGAAAGAACTAGAGTTTTAATCTACATTATTGTTTTTTTGTTTTGTAGAAAAAACGTTTCTGGTTTCATAAAACATTAACATATTTATGGAAAAAAATTTGTACGCGAAAAATGTATTTGTATGTACGATTTCACGCCACCATGCGCGAGTCACTTCATGCGTTGACATCTAGCCACTTTAGGCTAGAGATAACCTCACTTTATTTGCGGCCTGGGACTATAACCTTTTGCACCGTTTTCTGGCAATCAAGACACCATACGTTTTTAGTTTTGGTGAAATAAACTGTATTTTAACTAAAAATAACTTAATCTAGGGAGCTACTATAGCTAATAAGTCTAGCCAGACACCTGTCCATCTGCTAGCCCTATTGTCCATCCACTGGTAATATAGGCTATGAGTAGAATTTTCATCATTTTATCCTTAAATACGTTAATTTTTTTACTTGCAGTTATTTTTTACTTTAAATTTGTACATTTTTACGTGCAAAGCTTTTGGGTTCTTTTTAATACAACAGATTTTTCTAAGAAACACCTTGATGTAAACTTCGGAATCAGTTAAACTGTCCCGCTACTGGCCTTTTTACCCTACACTCGAGATCATTCCAATTGCTGATATCGAATATATTTATGATATATAGTTTCAACAGTTGAAGACTAAAGCCAAAAACAAGGAATGTCAAAAAACAGTTTTACGGAGTTAATTAAGTTTTAATACTTGACCCCATCAGTAAAGAAACAAGGTCCGATGAATTTAATTTTCTAATACAATTTTCTTCTTAAATAATTTCTGGCTTTACCTTAAACAGAGAGGCTTATATTTAGGCAAAAAGTGGGGGCATTCCGGGTTTTGTTCCAGTGCAGAGTGGACATTTCCTCTTGTGAACCAGTATACCAAATCTTTATCGTTGTTTTTCGGGGGTATTTGAACTGTTTAACCCTTTGTCATTCGACGGTTCTGTAGTCCCAGCTGACAACGACAAAATGTTTCCCAGTTTTCTCCCTTACACATCAGTTTATGTTGTTTAAGAAACTACTTTACTGTGATCGATGGATGTTCGAGTATCAAATATAAAAATTCGAGATGCTGAGATATTTTCGCGACTGTAGATGTTCTGACTTTTGTTACGTTTAATGGGAACTTGTAAAACGTTAGGAATCGTAAAAGGTTTTTGTATAGTTCTATAATATGGGATTTTGAAGGAAGAGTGTTAGGATTATTAATGCAGAAAAAAAATTAAAAACATTATATGAAACAATCTGCAGGTCAATAGCTTCGCAAGTGTTATCCTTTGATCTTCGTGTAAAATAAAGTAATGTAGGGGAGGCCGGGGCGAAGTGAAACAGTTAAGGTTTAATAATACATAAAATGCACAAATAACAAAAATAAGCATATTTTTACCATATTATATTATGCCCCACTAGTGAGGTGAACTGAAATCTGCTCAGACATAAAAGAAAAATAAGTCAGGGAAAATTAAGTAGTTAGTTTTATTGAATACGAGATTATAAAAAATATGTTACAAATTGTTTGTGAAAAAAAAATAAAAAAGAAGAAATTAAAGAGTAGTTAAAATACACTTAAAATACACAGAAGTAAATAATAAACTAAAAACTGGATAAAATTATAGGAAAAAAACACAAAACAATTTAATATATTGTATTGTATGTACTCTGATTGATTTCACTCTGCCCCTTTCAATTCAATGGAAGAGAAATATATGAATTTCATCTATAATTTATAGGGTACAATAGTTATTAATATGTTAAAATAATCCTAATTTAACATACTTTCATATAATCTAAATCACAAGCTAAAAGAATAAAACCGATACAAATAAGACATTACGTAGGTTGCTTTAAAAATATAAATTTCATAATTTTGAATAGAATCTCTAAACACTTTACTTCACCAATAGCAGTCACCCAAATGATAATGACTTCCTTTTATGACATACCCGCTAGAATAGCACTACTAAGAGCATGTACAAAACAATATTTCACTTTGTCTTACCATTTCGCTTTGCCCCGGTTTCCCAGGTTGCTCTTTGGTGGAATTATTGTTTGTTCAAAATTCCCGTCTGTATACCTTGCACGTTTCTGTATGCCCACAAAAGGCGAAAAATCGATGCACAATGTGATACTGTATTTTCAAGATTGTTTGAACGCAAAGTGGTTAATAAAATTAATGCAAACTTCTTTGAGACAAATAACTTCTTTAATTCTATGAAATGTATTAGTTTGGACATAGCAAAATTATTACAATGGCATTATAATTAACCTTGCGTTAAACGGTGTAACATTCAAATTACTTTTATTTAAAAATTTGATATTCTTTATCAACACATACCTACATCTTCATATTTTTTCAAACATGTTTCAAAAGTTTTAAAGAATTATTTTTTATCGAAACTTGGAAAATTATGCGCAATTAGAATATCGAAATAGCACCAGCAAAAAATCAGTATTTCGAAGCGAATTTAAATACTTACATACTTTTATTAGATATTAATGTTCATTTAATTCTATGTGTCTACGTGAATACTCGGCAGCGTACCAGCTAACAAATCATTTGTTGCATTCCTGTTGCCAAGCACTTACTCTTGAATTACGAAATTATGTTTCGAATATAAATTTGTGTAACACTGGCAGTGAGTGAATTGAAATACTTTTCTAAACTAATTCTTACAGATCAAATTAACGCATCTAAAGATGCGGAAAATATTATTACGAGGAACCTAACTAGCACAATGAACACTCGTAAGATCTAAATCTAAACAAACGTCAGATAATTTCAATAAAATGGTACATAGCGGCCAAACAATTGAAGTCACGTGTGTGTGATAACAGCCGTTGAAGTGTTGGAATCAAATTATTTGGCATTCCCAGTAAGAGTTACAGCAATACTCTAATAGCAATACTAGCGACTATTACAAACGGCATACATGCATTATAATTAATATTTAAGAAAATATAAAGTTATTAACTTGTTCATAGATATTTTAAACGCGTTTCATCTAATTGATTTAAAATAAATGCTGCTACTAATAGTCAGAAATTAATAGCTAACAACAAGATATTAGGGCCGTCAAGTTTCTTCACGGTAATAGACAAAGAGATGCCTCACTTCTTCGACCAACCAAAATTTTTTGTTCGCGAAACCCCCTGCTTCGTTGCTTCCCCGTTATATACGAAGTCCCCTTATTGATTTTTACAACGTGCAGCCACGTCGTAAAATTCGGCAAGGAATGTAAAGTAACGTGACGTTCGCCCTTTGCGCCTGACTCGGTACCGCGTTGGTACAGCACGCGTCATTGACGGTAGTAAGTTCGCGGACTTTAAAGCTCAGGATCCGAAGCCGTCTACGTAAAACAACTGGAAGAAGGATTGTGTTGGCCAGTTATTTATATAGACTTCGACCACAGAGCAAACATTCCAAGTTATATCGCTGGCAAGTGACGTTTGCGCTCCTTCGGTTGTCAGCCAATTTAGGCTAACATTTTACAGCCCGACCAGTCTTTTAATTTCACAACCTACCATATTACTTGTAAACCGCTACCACACTATTCCCCAGCTCTCCAACACGATGCCGAACACGATCTTATTTTATGAATTCAAGACAAAGGTTGCCCCTTCAGTATTGGCTCGTTCAATACCAAACGGTTGAACGAAGCTAATAATAAAGATTGGGATACAACGAAGCGGCGCAGACTTTATTTATCATCGAATCGAATAGTACCCGCGAATGGTCGTTGACCGACATCTGGATTATCTGGGAAACGAACGCTGAAGCAGTGGTATTATGTATCCGAATAGCAAGGGTAAACGGTCGATCGGGAGCATTCAGCGCTAGGTACTATTAACCTCCTTTAGCCCCTTGCATTTATTCCCATTAATGAGTCCTTGTCGTGCACGGACAGGGCACGAAATCCTCCACTCCCATTGGACGGCTTAAGCCCGTAAAACATGTGAATCGCTTACAAAGGCGTGGTAACTAACGGGGCGGCTGTAGTATTCGCGGGTACACATTGACAGGAGGGCCTGGTTGTGCAACTGCCATTACCATTTTCGTTCCAAAACTTGCGACATCTCACGATTTATATATCGACATGAAGCGGGTGGGCGCGCTATACCTGTTTACGTCCCGGGCCGCAGGAATTGTGCTGTAAATCAAATTCCGGCGTCGCGCGGTCCGGCCATTGTTCGGTACCAGTATTTAAAGTGCATCCAGTAGGAGCGGGGCAGGTGCCGTTACGAGGCGCGTTCGCACTTCTTCTTCGAGCAGGTCGGATTCACAATAAAGACAGTTTACTGCGGCTCATCGGGACGGGTATCGCCCCCCGATTGTTGATCTGCGTCCATCGCTGATCATAAAACGGCCCCCGACGATCCCCATGGGTTGCGACTGGCCAATGCGCTCGCTCCGCTATCAATCTGACAATGGGCTCACCTATAACGCTGCCACTTCAATCTTGCTTGTTACATCATTACCCAATACTTGGGGATTTTTTCACATCTCACATAAGAGGATTTAATATGATTTCTTTTCCTTTTTTACTATGCGTTTTAACTTTTAACTTCGCAGCAGCTGCACTTACATTAGTGTCTACTAAACCCCCAACCGTAGGAAATCTTATCGCCGTCTGTTATTTATTTAGCAATGGGGTTGACACTCAATCTAGCTTATATGTATATTGTTTGCATTTCGTATATTTAAAAAAAAAATTGTGGTTAGTAATATTTTTGCCGTACACTATAGAGTAATGTTAACCCTTTCGTCACCCTTTTTTCTAAATTTTTTAAAACTACCAGAACTGCTAGAGAAATGTTTGAGTGTTAATAAAAAGTTCTAAACACGCAGATTTTTCTATATCGCGGTCAATCAATGTTACTTTTTACTGCAGGTCCATGAACACCCCACGTGGATACTTGTGTTTCAAAGGTTCACGTGTCCACTGTCGGGTTAAGGGGTTACATACCTTTAGTAGCCGCGGGGGCAATGAATTATTTTGGGAATTTTTTAGAGGTTTCCACTGCAGAAAAATGGTCAACATGATATGTGCTTTAAAATTTGATGGATTTGAGAAATAAAATAACATTCATGTAAAATAATATTGCCATTGTGTGCTGACTGGGGAAAATTTTTAATTTAAAAAAGTAACTGTAACTGTGTATAAAAATTGAATTAAACAAAATGTAAAAAATTGCTCCTCAGCCCATAATGGCAACATCATTGTACAAGATTATCATTTTATCTTTCAGATCCATCGATGTTGATATAATTTTACATTAAGTGAGGGGAAAAACACTAATTTGTTAAATTATTGCAAACAACATTTCACATTGACAACAGACGTTTTTCTGAAAAAAAAACAGCCCGAACCTTGCGCTATAAGGATGAAAGGCGATAAACACAAATTGATCCAATAACTGTCAGAAAAGTGCTACATAGCAACAATGCTTCCATGAAGTGTCCTTTTCCCGAAGCAAAGTGCGTTCTTCCCAGGCAACGGGCACTTTTGCACTATGAAACGGACAGGTAGGTTAAGAGGCTAGAGATCTTCAAGGAACTGGAAGAAGGGGGCCAACCAGCGGCGTCAGCGTAGCGTTAGAAAGTTCATCTTCGCCGCTGTTTGCTCTAACGCCTTGGCGACTCGTCCGCGGTTATCCAAACGAACGGAAAGCCACTCACGAGAGCACCTGTGGAGCTTGGGCGTTGCTTTTGTTCTTTCAACCTCTGTCTTTCTCGTTCTTTTCCACCCTGGTATCCCGGTGGCCCTCTGCTTCTACCTACCTGTTGTGTTACTTACGCCTCGGCGGCCAATCATTCGAGACACGGGTCACTTTAAAGGGATTAGCACAATTTTCGACTTGAATCCCGGGCGCCTAGAAGCCTAGTCACTCGTGGCCGGCTGAAAATTACGACGCGTCACGGTTCTAACGTGAGAAAATTACAGGGCTGACTAGGTTTCGAGAAAATCCCGGATATCGCTCGCTCGAGTCGCCGAATGGATGACGTACTAATTTTCGACCCTTCAATTTATCCCCTGAAACGTTAACATTCGAAGACAGACGAGAACTGAAGTTCGTTACCAGTGTTGAATATATACCTAGTATCGGGAAACGCTTCGAATTATATCTGCTGAAACTGTTATATCTGTTTATACGGACCTTTCACTGGCGTATTAATTTAATTCAGTGCCCCGCAGACGTAAATCGATCATTCGTATACAGTTGGAACAACTCGTGGCTCGTGGCAATGGCTTGTACCTTTGCCGGTAATTGCTACGTGCTATCCCTTGAGAAAGTAAGAACTGTAAGCGAAACGTAATGATCGATCATGAATATTTTCAGAGGATAGTAAAGCACTGACATTGCATATCCCCCATATTGTGAAATATTTTTTTCTATTAAAGCATTTAAGGAGTTTTTCTAGGTTGACGCTCTGAAAATAAGGCAAATTTGGGGGGAATTTTTAAAAGAAAACATTGCACGTTTATTTGGCATTCGAAGAATGTGCTCAAATTTGTTCATGTAACAGTAATAACTTTATTTAAAGTTACAGTGGTAATGGTAAGAGAGGGGTTTGAAAAAGAAGTTTGTTGGTGGCGAATATGATTCTAGTTGTCATAGTCATCTGAAACAAAAGAACGAATAAAAAATATTGAAGTGCATAAAAATGCATTTCAAATGAAAGATTTCATTTTTCCGAAAAGAATTTGTTAGTTGTCTGTGTTGCAAAACTCATATTTTGAAAACAGTGCTTTCATTCTAGTCTAAAACAATTTGTGCATATTCCTCAAATCTCAATTAATGAGCGTACCAAGTTCGAAATAAATATATCCAATACTTTTCTTTTGAAAAATTCCCCCAAATTTGCTTTATTTTCAGAGCGTCAAACTAGGAAGAGCTTTTAACCAGTGGCGGCCGATGAGCAATTGCCACCTGGGCCCTATGCTTGAAAAAATTATAATTTTATACAAACTATATATTTCTTCTGTATTATTATACTGAGCTCGTTTTCCGTAAACTACCGTTTTATTTTTCCGAAAACGGGCCCTTGCTCAGAAGACCCCCCTAGGGCCCCGTGTTAAAGAAAAAAGATTTTATCCAAGCACTATATTTTTTTTCTGTACACTTACCCCTTTTTAGTAAACTACCTCGTCATTCTCCCGAAAAATTGGTCCCTCAGAATGTTTGCCACCTGGGCCTTTTTTTCTTAATTCCGCTACTGTTCTTAACACTAGAACCGCCAAAAGTTTAACCTACCTAAAACCAAAACACATATCTAATTTAAATTTCTAGTATTTATTTCAATAATTTGTACGTACAAGTAATGTAACTATACATTTGTTTACATTTAGTAATATAAAGTAGCATTATACCTAGCATATTAACATAGTTACACACCACATTCATTATATTAGATAAATCTTCTTTTTATTTTTCTGTTTTACCACATGAAAGATCTACTTTAAAATAAACGGCACAGAGGCACATATGTTAAGTTTCGAAAATAAGAAAATTATGAAGGCACAGAAATTAAAAACGATGAAAATGACCGGTGCGTCGGTTCTAGTGTTAATACACTTTTCTATTCCACGCTACGAGTTCTAACATTTCAGTTACTACTCTTTGCTATTCGCGGATACACCCACATTTTAGCCCGCGAATATAAAAAAGCATGCAACTCTGACTATTCGATATAATCTCGCAGGTTTTTCGTGCGACTTTCTTCGCCGTTCTAACCGAAACTCCTCGAAATGTCCGTTACGAGAAACTTAGTGGAAGTCTTAGTGGAGAAGTAGGTCGTGATGGATGGTATCCATTCGGCCCGTGCTAATTGAGCGGACCGTACATAGTTAGGGGACGCATTCCACGTTGATTCGTCTACGAAAATCCAATATTGGATTTCGCGGTGCAGCGATTTTTCGTTTGTTCCCCGCAAACTTGCCGAGTGAGGCAAAGTTATAAATTTGTCCCTCAGGAAAACAACTGGCAACAACTCGGCTGTATACGTGCTCGCAGCGCCACCCCCTCCCCCCTCCTGGAATCTCATCCCTCATCGAGTGAAACTCGGCCCGCTTGCCGCGGGCCTGGGAGTTCGTAAATGCATCCATGCACACGTATTTTATGGCCAGCTTTCTCGGCTTTCCATCTCTTTTTCTCCCTCCCCTTGTCTCCCCGACTCTCTCTTTCTCCCACGTTTTCTCTGCTTCGCCCCCCCCCCCCTGCACCCCTTTTTCCGCTGAAACTCGCCGATACTACCGCCGTTGTCAGTGAATAGTAGATGCTGAGAGTCGCGCACACCGCGGCCGGGATATTTTCGCAGGATGGATTCTTTTTGAAAATACTTAAAAGTTGGGCGATTTGTCGTCGGTGGCCCCGAGTCGGAGTCGATAAACCGCTGGAATCCATCGCGTTACCAACTTAGGGAAGGAGCCGATGGGCGAAGGAACGAGCCGGCCAATCGATGCAGAAGTGGTGTAGCACCGAAAAAGATAAAGAGAAGGATAAGAAGGGCGGGTGGCGCGCCACGGGGGCGGGAGGGGGGGGGGAAGGGCGGGATGGAAAGGGTGAAAGAATGAAACGGCGAAGTGAGCGAGGAGGAGGAGGGGGGGTGGGGGGGGGGGGTGGGGCGGGAGAAAGTCATGGGAGAAGTTAATCACATAAAATCCTTAAAGCTCGCCCCGGTGCGACGCGATGCACTTTGATCGCAGAATTTATGTCCGGGGTGCAATGTACCGCCATTATATCCTGTGCTCGTCGGTGCGTGCCGTGGAAAAATTCATCGTGGTGACGCGGAGGCGGATTCGGTTCCCTCATTGATCGGCGCAGTAGGTTGGGACACGAGGAGAGAGTTGTTTCCTCTCTTCGTTCGTCATAAGAAAATATTATTCTTCCGAGAAAAAGTCGGCGCTTCACGAACGGGAGAATCCAGGCTCCTACGGGGACCGATGGGCCGCCTCTAAGTAGATTTTTCTGCAAACGCCAGGGAACCGCTTGCCTCTTCTTTGTGAAACGCTCCGACGATAATTGGTCCGCTGATCTCATTCGCATCGATTACCGTAACGAACAATTTACTTTTATCTCGAAGTTCTCAATGCTGGGAGAAGCATTGGTATTCTTCGCTCAGAAACAGTGGGATTGCGATCCGATCGTACTAAGTGATTGCTTTTAATGTTGCTTTTCATGGACGGTAGAATGTAATTTATAAAGGCGAGGGTTGTTGTTGCTTACCTCGAGCAATAAATTCGAGCGGCTAACATATTTATCTTGAAGGGGCTCAAGGGGATTAGACGGCTAAAATGAACGGTTTCTTTTGGGTTGGATTGAAGGACGACTAATAACTCATTTGCATTTACAATATTTTGTTGTCAATGAATGTCAATGAATATTCTCTGACTTAAACTCAATGCGTTGGAACTTTATTGAATTTTAACAAAAATTCGCGAAGTTATTCCACAAATATTAACATTGTCCATGTTTCCTGATATAATTCTCTAAAAAATGTTTAATAAAATTTTTCAGAGTTCTGCCGTCTTAATGACCGAGTTCCACCTTGTAGAGAAAAGTATTTTGTAGGTTCGGTTAAAATTACTGCTAAAAATATTGTATTGTTCTCGACTTATGGTGTTCACAGTCTTGCCGCGCGCCTACTTTGGCGCATTATATTTCCATTGGTTTTTAATATTTTAATGGTTTCTTGGTCTTAAAATGCGTGTTGCATCCACAATAAAGTGTTGTAAAGCGTGCAAATGGTACGAGTTATTATGCTTTCTTCAATCCAACCCAAAAGAAGCAGTTCATTTTAACCCTGCATCCCCTTAAACGGATGTTAAATAATTCAGATATCGACCGTATTTTTAGAATAAACGATTAAGTGGCTTCGGCGCACTGGTTCGGTCAGTTTAAGTTAACTTAATCGTTTATTCTAAAAATACGGTCGATATCTGAATTATTTTATTCCAAATGGAAGGCGAAATCTATACACAATCCACAAAAAAGGAAAGTTTCTTTCCATCAATCTCAAGAAAGTTTGGACCAGAAACCATAAGAAATCTCAAGGATCTTTCTAATCAAAGAACTCACCTCCTTAAGATAAGTAATAGGAAACTATTTTTACTAAAATGCAGAGCAAAAAACATAATACCGAAATTCATTGCGAATAATATTATTAACAATTCAAACATATCCATGTGTTCGACCTCAGCCTGTAGCAAACTGTTGAATCTTAAAAACAAATATTCGCGCAAATTACTGAACATTGCCATAAAAGATACACGCAATATACAGAAATCAATCATAAATAAAATAGCACACTTAAACGAAGAAATTGGATTCAGCCTCCCCGCAATTATTAAACTGACCGAACCAGTGCGCCGAAACCACTTAATCGTTTATCCGAAAGAGGTGTGTAATATTTGTTGCAACGTGTTACACTTGCCTTGAAAATTATTTCGAAGGTGGCTATTATATTTGCATGATCGTTAAAAAGTGCGTGCAGTTACGAGGTCACGTGAGAAATTCGATCGCATAGACGAGTCGTGCTCGCGAATCAGATGAGCTTCTCACGGAGAAGATGTAACGGATTCCATCGATACCACATAGATACGGATAAGATTCGGCGTGAAGGAGTGCCTGCCGCGAGTTTTTATGGTTGGCTGCTAAAGTCAGCAAAGACAATGAAAACATCTCGGTAAATCAGGGGAGAAGAACGGTAAGGAGATTAGTAGAGCTTACAAGGCATTACGATGGGACGAGGCGGAAGAAGGCAGGCCACAGTCATCTCAACTTGGAAGCTGGCTGACCTCGCCTCGTCTTTTTCCTTCTTCCACCGTTTGTCTTCGTTCTATCCGCCGCTTCCTCTTTCGCTTTCTTTCTCCTCCTCCTGCTGCCCTCGCTCTTTACCAGTACTCTTAGGACATCTCCCTCTCTGCCTCTCTGTTCCTCTTGGGGCACTTGGTCGCGCGGAGTTAACCACCCGTGAAGCGGCACAATATATCTCGGAGATAATTCGCTTGTTAGGGTCGTACGCCTTTACATTAATCCATCTACTCGCAGTCTTTCTTGTAACCGCCTCTTTTGCACATGAGCCCGGCGACAGGGTCCTTTGCGCCGTCTTGCTCACCGACAAAAAATTGCCGTCTCAATTTAGCTGCGGTAACATCTATCCCGCCCTTCGCCTTTCCGCGGCTTCTTTTCCCGATTTTACGAAACGTTGCGGTGGCGCAATAAGACGATTTTATACAGCACACGCTCCTTTTACGCAATCTTGCAGCCGCTGTGTGTAGAGTATTAATGCTGCACAGGGCAAGCAGACTTGCCATCAAAGCTTCTCACCAAATGTTCAAATGTAGATTAATGCTCAGTAGGTACTTTTAGACTTTGTAACTTAAAAAGTTATTAGTGTAAATAGCTTCTACCACGGAGGGTCAATGGCGGGAGGAAACTTACTGCAACGTTTCTGATTCACAATATTTATACCCGTTTTCATTACACTGAAACATGGATATAAAAACTTGTAGGTATTCTTACTCAACTGAAATAATAACATAGGTACAATAATTTAGAAAGGAAAGTGAGAGAGTGTGTCCTGTTCTAAAGACTCAATCACGTAGAACATTATTATACTGCTATAAAATAAAATTTCAGTATTCTTGTTGTTAATAGGGGAAAGGTGGGATAGTTGATCGGCGGGGATACACGATCACATCAGTTTCTATCACAACTTAAATAATTAAATAGAAACAAAGCAAACTATTATTATTATTTTAATAAAAAAGAAAAACTGCGATCAACTATCCCACCTTTCCCCTACCTATCACATAAAATCACATATCTGCTATTCTTTCAAATTATAGAAGAAACGTATGCGAGGAACCACCGAAGCGCGTCAAGTCGAGCCTAAATTGAAATAATGAACGTGCAATACGTGGAACTTAGTGACCTATTGATACGAGGATATTTATAAACCGCTCATTAGCTTATTTCTCTTTATACTGTCGAATTTAAAGACTTACGAGATCGTTGCGTTTGTCCAGCATGTTCGGGTCCGTTCCACTGTTACGAGTATACCTACGTCAGCGAAACGAAGATATGCCTGAAGGCCCGTAGGTAACTCGGAACGGTGTGCAAGGCACTTGTCGTCATGTCGATGCTCGCGATACCACCGGCCGCCTGTCACTCGGCCTCGATTGATCGGTTCCCGCTTCGCGTCTCGATCTCTCTTCCTTCTCCCCCCTTTCACGCTCCTTCTGCCCGTCTCGCTCTTCTCACGGCCTATCTTTCGTAAGAAACCATTCTCCCCGTCTTCATCGTGCTTGTACCCTTTATCGTCGTTTCGCTTACACGCGTACGCTCCTCGCGGCCATCGATTCACTAATTTGATATACGAAAAGCTGCCTAACTAGGGAACGATCAATTTCACTGTAACAATATAATTATACCTTTCAGCGTGCACTGTAACGGTACCGCAGCGGGCGTTACGCTTCAGAAATGTCGCAATGATTTAATTATAAGATGCGTGTTCCACGGGGTATGTCTGTTCATCTACTGGACACATTCAGTCGTAGTGAAAATGTGCATCGGTGAAAAGCGAGCGCACAAACGGGAAATGAATTGCTTGTTGTCTTGCTTCGGATAACAATTAAGAATACGTGGGAATGTTTGAAATGACGAAGAAAATATGTAAACTGATTGAAAACTTCACTGTCAAAAGGAGTCAGCCCCGTAATTTTGTAACATTGAGTTGTTGGTAGCATTGAAAGTCAAAAAAATTCTGAATAGTTGGGGTGGGGGGAAGAAATAGGCAGATCCGATAATCCAGTCCCAAGTTATAAGGATCAGTGACGCACCCAGAGGAGTACGTCCCCTCCCCCAAAAAGGGGCTTTGTAAAAAGAAGAGAAAACTGGATTTTATTCTTTAAATCAATTTTTACGATCACACCATGAATTTTATTGAATTTGCATTAAAAATATTTTTATCTGTTCCACTCGGCTCCCCCCGAGATTAAATCCTGAGTGCTCCACTGATAAGGATGCTATATATATATAGTACTTGCACCCTATCTAGATTTAGTGAAAGAAGATAGCATATTTTACTATCATTTTTCGAAAATCGTGTAGATCAGCCGTAGGCCCGGGGGCTCGTAATGCATATGACATTATTACTTTAAACTCGGATGGAACCATTCCAATAAAAATATTATAGTAGGAGTAAGCATATGTATTTATTTATTTGTCCAGTCTCTCCAAATTTAAAAGCTATTAGTGAGCGATTTGAAATAAACATTTGATGCGCTATAGGATTTCAAGGTGGTCCACGACAACCAAAAATATTTAAAGGGGTTCCATGGTAACAAAAAGGTTAATAGTCGCTGGTGTAGATTGATGTTTCTGATATTATTATTATTATTAAACGTTTCCATGTATTAAAAAAATATATTTGAAATATTATTTCTTTATGTAACTACTACTTCAAACAAAAGTTTATTTGTCAAATCCTGCATCCCATGAAGAAATAAAGATATTTATTTCTATTTATCTATTTTAAAAATCTATTTTCCCCAGCCCAGTCTGTATCGGGGGAGTTGGGGCACTTTGATGCAAAGAGCACAATGAAACATGTTTTGAACTTCTAACTGTTTATAAATATAGAGATACTATTAATGTTTCATTCTGCCCGTTGCATCAAAGTGCCCCAACTCCCCCTAAGCAGGATATATACATGAACTACATACCTGCATTAAGATTAAACAATATACCAATATTTATTGGATATTATAAGATTTTACACGAGTGTAAAACAGGGTGGACCCCGCAACTGAGTCAAGTCATATTCGTTTTTTTGGTTACAATTAGAAAAAATGTGTTAGGGTAAACAGGTGAATGATTAAAAAATGAACCTTCTAATGACAAAATATTTTTTGTCAATAAATAGGGTGCTCTCAGGTTTTACCCTTAAGAGAATAATTCGTGTACGTAGTGGTGCACCTGTACTTACGCTGCGCTTCCGTTCGGTGGCTCGCGCGTGGTAGCAATGCGTAAGAGCGTAGGTGCAACAACGCGCCCAGATTATCGGGTACTATGGTGTGCTACCGTGACAGAAACCGTAAAGTCACGGCGAAGAGAGACATTTTATGGCGAAGCCGCAGGGCAAACAACGGCAAGATAATCCCCATGATCATGTTCCGAGTCACGTTGTCGATGCATTAAGCCGCTCTTAAATTTATCTAGCACCTAGTAACTCACGCGGTAGTAACGTTCGATGATCGTCACAAAATCAGAAAGTCTATTAACTCGCCATAAAGCACAGGTCCGCGTTATCCACGGATATTAAAAGAAAATTATAAGCTTACCTTCCTCTCGGTGTAAGTTTCTTCGCTATTACTTTTGCACCGTCCAGAACCTTGAGGAGAAGAGCACCTTTTTACTGTTCAGACATTAAATTTTGGTGCTCGTGATTCTATAAATCGCATCGACAGCGTTCCAAATTTATATTCAGATCACATTAATTTTTAAGAGCAATTTACACAAAATTGTCATCAGCTAAGGTGTTATGTTTACTTTTTTATTGTTAAATGCTTTGTTTTTGCTTGTAGGTTTCGTGTCATAATTGGGCTTGTGTTGTACTAATAATGGATAGTTATAATAATAATTACGTAATTGTGACAGGCGAACTGGGTAGCGTAAACATGCAAACGATGTCTTTTTGTTGTGATTTAATACCGAAATTTGTGAACATTTTTTAACGAAAATATTGTTTTACAGCTTGTGCTTTCGGTGCATAGTTTTGAAATTAAAGCTTTGATATTGACGCCCATTTACAGCGTGGATTTTATGAACTATCCGCTAGAAGAGTACTTCTTCTACAATTTTGATTTTTGAAAACAGCTTATACTCACATCAAACTATATATTTTTCTTCATTATTTATACCAGTTTCCTACGTATATGGAACTGTGTTATCTCTTTTATAAAAACCTTTGCATTTCTCATTAAAAAAAGAACTTATTGCATTTTCTAAGGTCTCAAAAATATTGAAGTTTTCCCGCCTAAACCGATTCGGGGTCTTTCTTACATTACGTACAGTTAATTTTGTCGATTTCTTACCCCCTCCCACCCCCAATATAGGGGAAAACGGGGTAATTCCGGTCACTTCTATTTCTTTAAATAAAAGCTGCGTAACTTAATTCTGTATGGTACTGCCACTTGCTAATGATGCGGTGAGTTAATATTCATGGTTTCTGGACGATAGCAGTCTTTTAATTAAAAAAACCCCGGGAGTGTTCATTTCGCACCGTAATCTTATAACAGTGGTCGATTGTTAAGCAAGCTAAGTTAGTACATGGAATAGATATGAATTATTAATATTAATCTCATTAAATAGAGGAATGTTTCTATTTTCAAACTCACATTTGGTTTTTGGTGATATGTAAATTCGAAAATGACGAAAAAGTAGAGCACGATATTCGCTTCTTTTGCAAGGAATTCGGAAAAGGTGATGAAATGTGGTTCCGGTGCAAAGTATGTGGTGAATGGGACTTGTGATATATGTACTAATTAATTTTTAATTATCGCTCCCAATTTTGTTGCAACGTAAATTTATGCTTTCTCGGTCATACTAGTATAAACTAGACACTTCAAACTATCAATTAATATAAAAAAAAATTGGCGTTAAATTAGGACCACCTTAATGCATATATTTCTGAAGGTTCTGAGTTTACAGAAACCTAGAGGAACAGTACAAAAATGAAAGGATAAAAGGAATTACCTAAACAGTAATGTCGAATGGAGCGCGAGTTACGCCACTTATCGGCGACGCGTTAGAAGGCAGTCTGCAAATAGTCTACTCGCCGTTGCTGATGAGTTAAGGTATAACGACCACATTAAGCGGTCAATAATGTACAGGAACAAGTACTTGAAGCTTGAGCGAGAGTAATCGGTGTGCGGCTGGCGAAGGGTTTATTATACTTAAGAACCGTTGCATAATGATGAGCCGGTGTACAGGGCGCTAAATAATAAAACCGTTCTGATTAGGGCATCAGTCGGTGATCGTGGCCCTCGGTAAAATACTTGGGAAAGCTCTTCGCCTGGCGAAGAGTATCGACGCTGGCCAATCAGGCCAGTCAGAACGAAACAGGCTGCCACCAGCCTCGCCAAGGCAGCTCCTATAATCTGATTGAAGTTGCTCGATGGCTAATGAGCAACGTCCTCGCATTCCATTCTCACCTTTCCTCACCCTTTACGCGTGCCATCACACGTACACGCGTTTCGAAAGTTTTCGTGGCAGTTCCAGCCATGTCTATGGCTCCAACCCTCCGGGTTCTTTTCTTTTATTAGCGAGCGTCACACCGGTTGACTCGTGTCTTCAACGTCGCGATACGACTGCACGCGTGTACGAACAAAATGGACTGCAAATATCAGAGACGAAGGACTTGTACACACACTTCCAGAAGATGAACGATCGTGAAGTTATGCATGTCATGGGAGAGGAACAAATGGCTGTCCTGGATTTTATTTCTTCGCGAATCGTGGAGCTAGGGGTAATCGAATCTGTTTACAGTTATTACTGAGAAGACGAGGGTTGTTACCATTTTATTTCATGAACAAAGCTGCTTAAAATATTTAAATTTATATATTTAAGAAGCTTGGCATTTTGCTTGAGATTTTTAACTTGAATATGAAAGCTTGAATGGGAATACTAATGCCGTGGTAATTAAATCAAACTTTTCAAATCTCTACACATAACTGTAGAATGTACTTACGTGAATCAGAATGAGACTTGACTAGTCAGATTGGTCAGAATGGCGATCAATCATGCTTAAATGCGTTAAATTATTCTCATTGTGTAGGTTGCAGTAACCCACTCGTCATGCGCCAACTTAATCTTACATGATTACCGAATAAAAATTATGCACTTAATGGGACTTTAATTCGTGCCATTAAAATATTCAGTCGTAGTTTTTCCACAAAAGGGATACTAATGTATACGGAAAATTCTCGTTACTATCTGCATTATATAATTCAAGAAATTAATTAAATCATTGCTCGTCACCAACCTTTGAGATGTTGTTTGCCAATATTTTTGTCTATACTAAGTTTGTTTCGCTTACTAAATTATATGAGTTAACAAATATATATCTTGAAGTCTGCACAATTAAATGCGTACTTTTTAATTTAGGTACTATCCTACTTTTTCTCAATGTTGTTGTCATAATTTATGGTGTGTAGTTATTTCAATATAGCAGAATTTGTTTTTATTCACAAGATTCGACCAATTCAATGTTTTTATTAAATCATCGTTTAATTTAAAACTACATGCATCAAATATCTGCACTTACTTGTTATATAGAAGTATATATTAGGGTGTAATTACATCATATATTATATCATGTAGGATTTAGTTACCATCTTTATACATTAAATGTTAAATTATTGCAAGCATTGGATGGTTGCAGTTATTACAGCTTCTGTAACCAATGTTCTTAAAAATAGAATCAACCTTTTACTAAATTTGTGTGACCTACTGGTTTAGTGGGAAATTAAAATTGAAATGATATTACACTCTATTCAACGTTAGTTTCGGTTCGCCGAAAGAAAATTTAGTACGATATGGTGACAGAACACAGAAACGTGTCGAAATAAATGAAAACAGAAAGAAAGTAAATGGAAGAGACGTGGGCGTATGTTGCAATGCTTCCTCAGTGGTGCTTTATTAACTTGAAAGAAATGTAATAGTCGATATGGTATATTTTATCCAAAATTTGTGTACAAGCCTATTAACTTGTTAGAATAAATTTAATTATACTTCAATTTCCATTTCCCCATTAAATTCTCGCGTCTTGAATCATATAAATCAATTTCACCAAACTAGAAAATGTGAGGACAGCTTTTGAAGATCTTTGAGTTTTCATAATTAATGCTTATTAAACTGGAATAACAAGGCTACTAATCCCAGGCAGAATTAAAAAAAAAATTACCCAGAAATTCATAAATACAATAATGCATATAAAATTTTTAAAAATGTTACGTGTCTTTCAAGCTTCAATCAAGGATACACATCCTATATGGCATCAACCTAATAATAAAAGTGTTGTAATATTATTAAGTGCTAATAATATTATTAACTTCCTTTGATCGTCAACGTGAACGTCTTGGTTGACAATTAGAAAATCTAGATCGCACAGAAGACGTGGAAATCCAAGTATAACTCGAGCAATTAGTTCGCAGCGCACGAGCGTTTCCTCTTGCGCCCGGCTAGATACTTTATCCAGTTTACCAAAGGGCGAAGAGGATGTTATTTGCATCGGTCGTTTCTGCCAACGCTTGTAACCGGACTTAAACGAATCTCAAATGAAACGGTCTAACGATATTAAACCTGTCTGTCAACGGACTGTCGAGATACGATCGCGAGCGAGGGTCGTAAACGGCCGGCGCGTACCTTTGTAACATGGCCAACATCGAACGAGCCTCGTCGATTTGTTTTACGAGCCATTTTGCCATATTTCGCGCCCTCATCGTTCTCTCGTCATCTCGTAATCGCCGTCATCATCATTATCGTCGTGATCTCCCGTTCCGTCGGGCTTCTTCCTCCTTGTGACGACGAAGAGATTGGCGACCTCTTCGGAGACTGGACCGTGATCACAGACATCTTCGTTGGAATCTCCCTTGGCGCCATGTCCTCCATTTGCATGTACGGTACAGGGCGGAAAATCGTGATCTGCAAGTGGATTTTCGCCGGGGAAAATAAATAATCGTTTTCTGTTTCGGGATGTATTGGGTACATTCAAAGGTGTGGTTCTTAATAGTTCGGTTCCTTTTTCTCAGTACTGATTGATTAGATTCTAAACATTTTTTTACATTTTTCTCATACATTTCTTGGTCCAAGCATTAAGTGAGTTTTAATACTGGTTTTAGTAAATCTGGTATTTTCTGCGTCTTTAAACGTTCAGAACTAATTTAACTTATACCAATGTATAATAATTTATAAAAATTATTGTACATATTTTTTAAATCGAACGATCAAATTATAGTCGATCCATTTCTGGAAGGCTAAAAAAATTATTGAAATCGCTCCAATAGTTTCTGAGAAAAAGGTTCCAATGTCATCCCCTCCATATTTCTCATTTAAAAGGCTACAGATAATGACTGTATAACTATATGAAACAAAGAACTAAATATGTAAATATCATTACAAGTTTGAATTTATTTTTGATGCACTCAGACTTGTTCGAAAAAAATCTGATTAGCTTAAAATGTCCAGGAAATATTCTAGTTTCTCTAGTAAAAAATTTTGTGATTTTAAGAATAGTAAAAAACGTAAAATTCCAACTTAAATTAGCATTTACAATTATCGAACCTTACACTGTTTAAAAAAATGTAAACATTTATGTCATTTTAGTGATATATCTTCTTTTTGACTAATGCAATGACAGTGCAGTATCGCAAATATTAACTAATACCGTAAACTGGGGTGACTTTGCCCGCCGGGGTGACAGCCCACTTTTCGGAAAAATTTTATTTTATTTTAGTGTGAAGTAATTAGAACATATGGTGTTTTGTAATCGATAGCAATAATTCCTCTAAGGTCAAACAAAAAAAAACAATAGCAGTGTAAAAAATTACACAAATAAAATTGTTTTCCCAAGTGAATTTTGTGATCTCCGAACTTTGTGCTGTTGAGAGAAAATAAACCATACAATCGCGTACAAAATTGTTACACAATGTGAGATATTTGATATGATCCACATATTTTATCTTTTGTTTATAACCCTAAGCTTGGAAGTCGGTCATATTGAAATTACTCCGACGAAAAATTAGAAATGTGGGTGTGGAGACGGTTGTAAAATATTATCACCACTTAGAGAAAACGTTGGAAGGCGTCCTAAAAGCGAACATACTTAATTACGACGAGACGAATCTTAGCGAGGACTCGGGAACGAAAAAATTGTGTTTACGGCCTGGGATGAAATACCCAGAGCGCATTTTAAATTGTTCTAAAGCATCAATTTCGTTGATGTTTTAAAAACATATGTTTGATAATACTAGTCTTCTGTATCCATTATAATAAGAACGAATGCTCAATCATAACTCAATAATGAGTTTTAGGCATGTTTTCACTGAAAAATTTGACGTAAAAACTTTACCCACCATGTTTTTGGCATTTTAAAAGCGTACGTTTAAGTAAATAATTTTTTTTAAAAGCCTATTTAAATCTACACGCCATCTACCGTTTACTAATACTTTTCAAAAAAAAAATTGAATGCACTAGGAGTGCTAAAAAAGTGTTTTGAAGTCCAAAAGTGGGCAAAGTCACAAGTTTACAGTAGTAAATTAAATGAATTACGTTGCCTTCGTATTGGTCGCAGTATTGCAAAGGAATTCATCGCCGTTTATTCTCTGCGGTATCCTCGTAATTGCACAGAATTTCAGAACGCTTTAACATGGTATAATTGATGCTATGAAACCATGGTATGCAGTCGATTCATTCTAGAAATTATCCGATAATTCATACAATAATATTACATTGATATTCTCCAGGCAAATGCAGAGCGTTCACAAATTCCTGGCACAATGTCGGCATACATTAGTAAACAGAGGACCAACAAATAACTCTTACTGGTATAAGTTAATTTTACCTGTTTATTTCATCAATTTATAAAGCAGGCATACTTTAATCGCGTGCTATTACAACAAGCAAATGCTTTTCTACGCGAGTGAGTCTTATCCATCGTTTTATTTATATACAGTTATATAGTAATGTAACTGGAAGATGTTTATTTACATATACATCTTATTGAGAGACAAAGCTACTACGGTTTACTCACGATGATATAATTAATTTTCATAACGTTCAGGTTTAAGCAGAAAAACACTTGTTCTACACTCCTATTTATCCATAAGGCCGGACTTGCTAGAGATTATTGGACTTTTTTGCTGATTGTAAATTTTTCTTCCAAATAGAGTGTCAATAAGAAAATACCTATATTTTCTGCTGCTGAAGGTACCGGGTCTTTTCGGAAAATATTTGTATCTGTGATTTATGTATGTAGTTGTGTTAGGACATTTTTTAGTGGATATTGCAGAAGGGAAACTTAACTCAACTTAACTTAACGTAACTTTGCCGCCTAGGGTGAAGGACCCAATTACTGACACCTAACCAATTACTGTCGCCTTAAGCTATTTTACTTAAAATAAGGAATAAATAAACGTTGTAAAGTGATATAGAAAAAGAATTATGTATTTCAATCTATAATATATACTATAGATTATATTCTATAGTTTGTTTATTCGTTATTTTAACTAAAATAGCTTAAGGTACCAGTAATTGGTTAGGTGTCAGTAATTGGGTCCTTTACCCTACCTGACGTTTAAAAATTGAATATAATACGCGTGCACCACGAATTTGTGAACACCTTGTGGATAGGGAGAATGAAGGTGTTCGCTTGCGTTTCCTTAAGGGCAATTGAAAAAGCGCGACGAACATGTCGGATATCCTAAGACCAGGAGTACAACCAGAAGCATCTGCTTTACAATCGTGAAGGTAGACGTGACGTGCGGTGCAGTGGTGCCCGATAACATCTGTAAGACGGGAACCGGTACCCCGGGCACAAGCTATTGCAATTTCTCCCGTAAGATGCGGTTAAAGAATGTGGTTAACGTATCGTATCGAAATGGCGGTCTTTAAGGTATCCTCCGAAAAATTATATCACTATGCGACAGACTTTTGGTTGTAAAAGTAATATTACTTTTAAAGTCAGTGCTTCTACCAAAGGATCTTCCATTTGCCATAACGATTACGATCAAAATGCGTGCTTCAAAATATTTTACATAGAAATGGCTACTAAACGAGACTAGTTTATCGTAACTGTGAAATAATATGGTGTACAGTTTAATTATTTTGAGTGGATTGCTTCTAATTCAATTGTTCATTTATGCACTTAATAACTACATATCCTTCATTTGCTGCAGCGATGACATAACTCAAAATTCACGATTTTCGGAGAAACGGGTTGAAAAGTTTTGTTAGACACCAACCGCATTTTCTATAATAATAACTGAAAAACTGCAAATTTTAAGTTGTGTCGTTGTTGTAAATAATATTGAGAAAGTATGTGTCGCTATTATATTATCGCCTACGTAAAAACTGAACTATTTGCACCGCTATGAAGTACTATTAGGTTCAATTGTACATTTATAACCGTGTCTCAAGTAGGGACTTTGGATGAGCGAATCAAAGATAGTAACCGTGATGCGTGTCTATTGCCTCTCACCAGTAACGTTTATAATAGTAAAGGTATCTTTATAACCGCCTCGCGTAATGGAATTAGGTACGCGCTGATTTTCAGTCTCCCTCGATCATCTCGACACTGTTTCGCGCGTTGTATCGTCCTTTGCTTTCGCCAGCTCCTACGTGTTACCAAGTAATAATGCGACTACGACGCGACACCTCCTTATTACTACGCCACGCTAATAGCTTCAGAGCCCACTTCGCTTCTCTCTCCCCAGTCGTTTTAATAAGTTTGACATAATCACCCGCGGTACAGATTACGCAGCTTAGCGACTGGTCCTTGTGGCCCAAGTTATTCCTATATTCAAATCGTTATAACACGTGAAGTATATCTTCGTTTTTCTTCCTCTTTTTCTTCTTTACAGTGTCCGCCGATTCCCTAGAAATTTGAACGAAATTTACTCTTCCACAATTATGAAGAACATAATTAATTGTTTAATACAGTTAGAACAGTGATTCGGTGTTTTTATATTACTTTCCCGGTTGAATTATAAATGGCGCAAGAGAAATAATTCTTACATACTATTTTCCTTTAATTATTCTCAGCTGATTATATTTTTTTTAAATTGATGCTTTATAAGATCATCATCGTGACCCGAAATATAAACAGAAGAGAACTGTGTGCAACGATGATTTGAATAGCAAAGTAATAAGTTTATGTCAGAATGAATCAGGGCCGTTCCTGGGTTTTGGCTGCCCAGGTGCAAAAACAAAATTGCCACATTTATTAATTTGATATTCTTTAATTTAGAATTTGATATGCAGAGTTTACTTTTATCTATATACACATAAATTTTAAACAGTTGTCATGCAAAAGACTTTCAATTATTATTCTTATTAGTCAAAATTTTACATGTAATAAACGGCCCGAATGAATGAACAAAGAAGCATGATTTTGGGCAAAAAGTTTCTTCGAATTTTTTATGAAAATTAAAAACCGATTTTACGTGTAAACCCAAAACTTTTGATCCACTTCACTGAACTTTGGTATATTGAATATATGAGCCGTTTATTTTGAAAGTGGCCTAAGTCCATTTATCTTCAAATCGAGATATTTAAGGGTTTGCGTTTCAATGAATTTAAAAATATACGTATAGGATACTAATGAGCTTAAGTGTATCTAAGGGTGTTAAATTTTTAGTTCCTATTAAAATAGTGGCAATTATTAAGTGAATAATATGTTTTCTTATTAAGAATGGAGTTAGGCCACTTTCAAAATTAACAACCAGATTCATTATAAAATTTGAAGGTGCCCAAGTCCATTCAACATAATTTTAGATGCTTCAAATTGAAAAAAAAAACAATACTGAATTTATTTGACATATCTTTGAAACACTTCGGAAACATAATTTATGCGATTCAAAACATTTTTTAACTACATAACGTACAAAATTACAAACATAAATTTATTACAAAACAATTTACTACTCATCTACATTTTGTGCGTGTGAAAGGGATTTGAAGAAATCATGATGTTCCGGTGGTATATATCGTAATAGGTCAATTATGTCCTTGAATTTTGCTGTTGTAATATGTCTGATATTTTTATACAGTGGTGTCAATACAATATTTTCGAACTTTCTTGGTCTACCTCGACGTGGGTAGATAATACAATGCAAAATTGTATTCACTATTGATAATCTTTCCGACATTATCAATAGTAAATATCTTGATTTAAGTATAAATGGAGTTAGGCCACTTTCAAACTACACGGTTCAATTATTGAACTAACTCTGAAAACTTATGTGTCAAGAATTATGATAAATAACATGAAGTTGTACATGTAACCATGGTAACCGGAAAAAATTGAAAAATGTAGTTAGGCTACTTTCAAAATAAACAGCTTATATCTCCAATCTCCCAAGATGACTTTCAAATTTCCCAACTGAAACGTCACATAGAAAAAAAATGCGTTTTTTGTCCAACCGAATATTACATTATTGCAAACGAATGTTTATAATTTATAATTTCTATCTGATTAATTTTTGAAGCTGTTGTTTTGTTTCCATAATTAGCATCTACAAAGTCCACCCAGCTTTCTAATCAATTTTCAAAACGATTATACTCCAACGAGCATTCATACCACGTTGTTTGTTTTGCGAATCTTTCGAGGCAACAGTATTCCCCGTTACACCGTAATGTACCTCCCTTACATGCACGGCAACCCGTTGCAGTTATAGGTATGTTTATGCAAACAGTGTAATCCGAAGAAGCCTCCGCTCTTGCAGTAACTTACGACAGTTACGCATTTGAATACTTATTACATTTCACAGCAGTAGAAGTAGAGACAGTAATACAGAGCAGTGGTTGAGGAAACATTGAAGCATTCCACTGAGAACAACAACGGCGAAAAATGGAGACTATAGGGTAGATGCACCATTTGTGGCCACTTTAAGGATTTCAGTGACTTTCATCGTAATTATCTTTAAAATTGTACTTCAAATCAGGAAACTAAAAGCTTTACTAAATTTTCCACTATCTTTACTATTAATGTCTAAGTTACCATTAACCAGAGAAATCGTTAAAGAATTAAGAAAATTAAAAAATATAAGAAATCCATTTTTCATGTAAACTTATATTTCTGGTGGTATACTAAACAAAATATTTACAGGTTGAAATTCTACACATAATTATGCGTCTGCAAGCAATTTCGAGTGAAAAAACGCGGTAATTATGCACATGGCCAAAAACGGTGCATCTACCCTCGCGTGAACAGATCGTCACTTTACATCCAACCATACTGACAACGAGCCCACACAGCGGATCAATGTTTGCAAGGATATCGGACGATTTGTAACAATTACGAACCGATCTCTGAGAGCAGATAGTGGCCCGTGGTATGGCAATAACCCTACGTCATTCTGAGCCTCAGGCACGGGCTTGTAGAGCAGCTTGTTGTAGGAGAGCAAAGCCTCGGATACGTTTGGTGTCCGGTGATCGTGTTAGCGTGTAACGGTGCCACCCCATTCTCGTCCCTTCTTGTCGTTATCTCCCCCGTTAAAGCTACGTACACCTTGATCGGTTTACATATGCTGATCGGCCGAAACGCTTTCCGCTAACCGATATTTTCTAATCAGTTAAACCACACAATGCCGCTGAGTGGGATACACGGCTGAAAGAAAGTCGCCAGAAGGCGGGAGGACGTTTTCCCCGTACCCCGAACAGCATTTTATACGGCAGAACCTTCGTTACTATTTAAAGCGCGGTCGTAAAACTTCTTTCTTCTGCTAGCGGTAATATAGTGCCTTCTGGCCTGTTATCCTTGCGAACAAACGCCGGGGGATAAAAGGAAGAGTCGCAAGGATATTCATCGTCTGTCGGGGCCCGGCGTCGCTGGAAAATCGAGTATTGCTCGTTAACGGGGAAGGAAAAGGGCGAAGGGAGCGGGGCAGGTTTGGGTGAAGAATAATAATGGGCGGGAAGGGGTAGGGGTAACCGTGGCGAATAAGAAGAAGGAACGTTCACGAAATTGTTTCGCGTATTTCACCGTCGGGCTTTCTGTCGATCGGAATGTACGATAGGCAGCGAAACTGGTCGCACGCTTCGGCGACAAGCGGCCCGTACAGGCGTCCGTCGCGATCCTCCCGATCGTTTACCTTTAATTCCTTTCGGGGGAAAACGAGAGGGAGAGAGAGAGAGATCGGTTTCGGTGTGGGCTTGCACGCGCTCGGCGATGATGCTCGCCGGTTTTTCATCGCGGCGACACCTTTATCGGTAACAGCCGTAGCATATTTCCAGCTGGTACCCGGCATGCGATAATAACAGGATATTACGATTCCAGATAGATATCCGTGAAACTTCCTTCGTCCTACCCCCTTCCTTTTATTTTTCTCTTTACCTTCGAGGCTGACTCTTTTTTTTTGTTTTTTGCTCCGCCTGGTCCCTTTTTGGGCAGCGCAAAGTACTCCTTTGGATCGCGTCGGCGCTGATTGTGAGGGAACCTCTCGCGAACATAATGGACTGAAACACGAAACGTATGCAAACCTGAAATAATACGACACTCGGGGCCCTTCGCTCCGGGATCGCCCCCCCCCCCCTCTTCCCACTTTTCCCATATTCCCTCCCTTCCGCCGCTTCTTTTCCTTCTTATATCATCAGCTTCTTCTGGTAACGCACCCACCCTCACCCTCGTCATATTCAACTACGGTCCCACCTCCTGTCCGAGATTCTTCTCGTAGAACTTGAAACTTAAGACAATGTAATGAGCCGGTCACTTGCCGAAAAGGCTCCGCGGCCTTTTCGGTCCGCGCGGGGTTACCTGTCTCTCTGCCCGTGGAAGCTGGCTCACTGGATTTATTTCGAAATGTGATTAATACAAGGAAATCACGCGGAAATAATTTTTATATTATAAGAACAACTTTATTGCGACATCTTGTTCAGCACGGTTAATTATGATAATTGAGGCAGCTTGAAGTTCTAAATATTTACGAAAGTAATTTATCACGTAAATCATATGGAACTTTGTATTCTGCTTCTCAGATAAACACTTAAATATTCAAATGATTTCATCGAGTTTATAACCCATATTTAAATACTCAGTCAGCAGCAAAATAAGTCACACTTATTACACACGAGTAAAAGCCGCGCTTCTAAGACGTTTCTATTGAAAAGTGTTCATAATAAAAGAAGGCAGAGGGATATATCTGCGGTGGGCGGGTTAGCGAGTGTAAGTCAGAATTATTATTTCTGCAGGAGGACACTTAGGATATTTAAAGCGCTGTGTAAGATCAGGCGTTAAATTTTGGACGTGAAAGTTGATAACATATATGTTAAAGGAAACTTTTACTTTTAACTTCGATTCACCAGAAAGCAACTGTCTGAGCTTGAGGTGAAATTTGACTTATACTCGTTTGCCCGCCCACCAGAGATATGTGTCCGAGAATATCAAAAGCGTACAGTTGTATGCGCGTGTTCGAAAAAAAATCACTTCGCAACAGCGCCCGCAGAAGATTATATTCCTGATACTTTTCCTCGTAATTAATGCGCCTCGCCGTCACTCGAAAGAGGACCTGCAGATATCCTCGGCATAACAAGCATAGAGAGGAAGACGTTGGCGGCGTCTAGTTCGTCGGGCAAAGCTGACGTTCGTTCACAAGCTGTGAAATTGAATTCAGATCCCTTGGAAGACTCCCATGGCTGCCAGCCGACAGGACATGGGTTAGCTTGGGGGTATACACGCGTGTACGTACACGTGGCACTTGGTTTTATCGCATGGGTCGCGTGTTCCATGGGGGTTGCTCGTTCTGAGGGGTGACAGGCTGGACCCCACAGCTACGTCCTGACAGCCGGCTCTCCATCCAGCACTTCCGAAATTATAAATTAAATTTCATCTCCGCACTTTCGTGGGATTCTTCCTCGCGAAATCCTTGTCCTCTTCCTTTCTCCATTTTTATTTCCCTTTTTATGGCGGAACAAGGTAAAACGTTCGTGGGTCATTTACTCTTGGAATTGTTGTTTCGCAGGCGACATTAAACGCGAGACGTGACACCTTAACAATTGATTTTTACAGATTCATGGTTAACAGATCTTTCGAGTGAAATGTAGACGTGGTCTTTTCTGTAAGGTCGCTTCTTAGATCTGCATCCCATACGGGAAAAACATATCTTTCGTTCCAAAATACAATGGTTTCATTTTTACATGTCTGCAAGTGGGAATTTTGGAATTGTATGAAATTTTGTTTTAATTAATGAGTAGGTATAAACTATTAAATCAGTGTTTGCCAAACTTTTTGAGTTGCACATGAAGGAGCAGATGGAAAATCAGTGTTGCATCATTAATAGAATATAGCAATGTAGCCATATTGAAATAAATAAGTGATAAAAATCGTCAATTAAAAAATCCGTGGCGACCCTGTAATTGTGTTTTCTCACTTCTCGCATCTCGTGAGATGCATTTATACAAAGCTACTTAGCTTTACTACTCGGCTACGACCGGAATTTAGATTCTGATTCTATTAAGAAAAATTGTTTTTAGTTTTTTTTTGTGAAAATAGTCACATTCATCTGGATTAGCCAGGCATAATGAGCAGAGGTACATATTGGGACCCCAGAATTTATCGTTCGAAAGTCTTTAGGCGAGAAACAAACACACAAACACTTTCTGCTTTATATATTAAGATAGTATAATATAATAATTGTAATGAAACTCCTATAATGCAGAGATTTTTATAACATGGCGTTAAAAGTGACACAATAATAATTACATGGTATGGGTTAAATGAAAAAATAAAACTGATAGATTGAATCTAATTCGTGGACCGTAATGTACATTCCAGTAACATAATTAACTCCGGTTCTCTTATTAACCCTTCAACGGGAACTAGGTATGTATAGTTGAGAACTTATTTGTTACTAAATTATCTACCTAAACAGGATACATTTTATCGAATTATGCGTTAATACGTAATTAATAATCTTCCATTTGAAGAGTTGCACGTAAAATCTCAAGCACTCCTCGATTACAACATCAAGAGATACGTAATTACTGATCCTTAATCAAACACGTCAACAATGACGTTAAAGGTATATAGCATTTCTATCTAATAATCCATCCAATTATAGCGTCAGCGCCCAATCGCACTCGAACTGCCCGTGAGAAATTCGACGGCGGTAGCGCCATTGAATCAAAGGATGCTTAAGGTAGCTCCAGCTTTCGATAACAGATAGGGGAGCTGTTGGCTCGCCACGAAATGTAAGTCCGATGGCTCGAGTGCGTGAGAAACCGAACGAGTACCCGTCATCGGGCAATGATTAATAGAGGGCGGCGCGATAGCGTCGACTGTCCTTAACAGAACAAGATTCCTTCATTCCTGCTTCTCTACTGTCCCGTGGACGTACACGGTGTCCCATAAGCACCTGACATCTCAAATATCCCCCGGAATCGTCGGATCGTCCGGGCATCGATCATCGAAAAATATGTCAGGCATGGTCGATCAGAGTCCATTCCTTGCGCACTGGTGTCCGTCGATGTCTTGGGCCGAGCCAGGACTACTCATCCGAACTGTGTCAGAAAACAAATATTGCGAGCCATGCTGTTCCAATATTGTCGAACATACATACATCTTGTGCTATATTCTTTTTTCAACCTGTCTCTGAATACATTCTTTCTTAATAATGTTCGGAAGCAGTGCCTGAATGTCTCTTTTTTATGAAGAACGTAGTTTTTGAACTGAAAAAAATTACTTTTGGTAAAATGGTATCGATTAATTTATTTGCAAGTACTTAAATTGTTATAATTTTGTAATAAGATTTAAGAAAATATTTACATGCGTTTTCCATTTATTAAATACATTTAATTAAGAAAGTAGGCATGGGGTAGCCTTTTGTTCTTTAAAACTAGTCTTCATGTCTTACAGTCATCTTCTATGTTTATATAAAATTGTCAACAATATTACTCAATTATACAAGTTTCATATGCAAATATAAAAATATTAAAATATAAAATTAAATATTATGAAATATCATAATATTAATATTAAAAAATATTAACATATTAATTTAAATATTTAACAGCTACCTCCCTATCTCAGAATATTATCGAGTTGAATACTGCACGAAACGCCGTACTTACTCTCCCAAACTTGATTTCACGATGTGCGCACCGATAATGGTGTTTGAAGGTGAATGTCCCCTGCTTCCTCGTCAAGGAACTCGGTGGCATTTGTCCAGAAGATCTTGACCTCTCTCAATTCGATCCTACTGAACTCTCGGGTCAATCTGTCAGCGCCCGTGTCCTCGCGGGCATACATGTATCGGTCTCAATCGGCGCTACGCCAATGTTATCGGGCATCTTGAAGAAATTATAGGCCGCTGCTGGAGCCAGAATGACTTGAGACAATGGTGTCCATCACCTGCCCGTTCCAACTGTACGCCCTCCCACTCGAGCCCGATCGTATCTCCCGTATCAGCTTTGACGGCTCTTCTTAATTGGTCGGTGTTGACTTAATGTGTTTCAATATGCCGTCCTGTCAGTCAAGCCCGTATCGCGGGCCAGTTCCTTTTTTATGGATATATTTAGCTATTGAAAGAGTCACTGCCACGCAATTAATCTTCCTTAATGTAAATTGGCGTGAACATTACATCCCTTCCGATGTATCATGCTATAACAGTCAGTACTTGAACCAGTAATATTAATACTCTATTGTGGCGAGTATGCGTATCCTTTGATTATTTACAAGTGTATCGACTTGTTTAATGTGCATTTCTATTCTATATACACAGGGTGCTTCCGGAATCCGCGATGAGAATTTACGCGAGTCTTTTCTATCGCGAGACAATAATCTCAGCAACAATTAAATGTAAATAATGGAAATAGTCGCGGGAGATGAGATTTTTGAAAATATATCATGAAACTTGCCTGAGAGTCTGTTTCGTGAAACTAATGACAAAATAATTAAATAATTGTATTATGAGGTTAAAGTACCATGTCGAAAATATAGAATGAAATTTTTTCACATATGGTTTCATTTTCGAGAAAATTGAATTGGAAACATCGGTCGATACGCGTGCATCTGATTAAAAATCAGCAATTGTAAGTGAAATTAATCCTCGTTCAGAATTAGTTTGAAATTATGAAATAACTTTTTGCCATCGGGACTTTGCAATGTCGATTCCTTTTCGAAACGAGGCGATGAAAAGATGGAAAGAACATTTACGATTGTTCAATAACTTCTTAATAAAATTCTCAATACATATACAATACGATTTACATTCTTTCACATTGCAATGATTTATGGAGAGGAGTGTAATTCATCCACGCAAGTTTCCTAATATTTAAAAGTAAAATCAAACGCATAAAATATAATCCAATCGACTAGTACATGAATGAATTATCAGATGAAATTTCAGTTTCAGTAATAAATTGCTAGATATTTTAGGAAATCCCATAACTACTTATGTATTTATTTATCCGCTCCATACACATAACACATACATATGTACGTGTAATGCCATTCTTCATCGGTCTTGAAACGTCAAGGCAACATCAATCATAATCATCCTCGGAGTGAAATTTGCGAGAGTGAGCTGTACGGTTGAGCGCCTCTGAATAGATGTTTCCAAATGACGCTCGATTCACTGTCTTGGGGCACAGTCAATGGCTGAAGGAAAGAGGTCATCGGGCGGAAGCGTGAAATATTTGCCAGTTGACTCGTAAAAACTAGACTTTGACAGAACGTCGTGACGGAGACAGTAACAGACTCCGTGCGATCTGTTATACTTGTTTATGGAAACTTTAATAAAATCACTCTCGATTAAAATGTATTTGAAAAATCGATGCCGCCTCGAGAAGGGAATTACGTATAAAGGTTCAAACATCAATTTAGAATTCAAAACTTCTTTCGATTTTGTATGCAGTAAGATTTATATGAATTTACAAGATTAATAGATGCTCTAAACATTTTTTAAACGCATGACTAGAACTCTATCAAGCTTAAAACTTTTCTATTTAATTTGATTTTCAAACACGTGTTTCACAGAAAATGTGTACTTTTCGTTATACAGCGTGTTTCAGCTAACTTTATCAAAGGAAATATTCCTGCTATATTTAAAATGCCATAAAAATCTTTCCCAGAAAAGTTGCATAGTTTCGTGGGGCCGGCGCACAGTAAGAGAAATAGTTTCATTCTCTTGGGGAAGGTTAATGAGATACGAATGTCAACTTTGTTTCCTTAAATGGACTGCTATATTTTATTTGGGGATGCCCCATAACCACTTCTAGACGAATTCAACGATCTCCAACAAAAAGTCCCCTTAGATCCCTAAAGGTTCTTTAAAAAACGTTGAAAAATGCTTCATCTCATCAACCCCTCTCAACAGAATAAGACTATCGTTACTATACGAGCCCAAAAAGCTCTGCAACTTTTGTAAAATACATTTTTATGAAATTTTAAATATAGCAGAAATATTCGAGATGATAAAGTTAAATGAAACACCCTGTATATTTTACTCGTTCTATTATCACATGAAATTATTCGAATCTGAGGAAAGAATGAAGTGTGAGAAGGGTGAAAGCATGTAATCATCAAGAAGCCCGCGGGAAGCACAAGAATAGATTCCAGGATTCACACTATTCAGTGCACATCGAAGTGCATGCTAGCATCCCCTCTGCGAGGGTGCCATAAACGTATTTTTACGACGATATCAAAAACACCTTTCGTGGCGTGTCTATTGGAAGCGAGGTGATCGAGGGCAGTCAACGGGACGTATGTAAGAGAAGGATGATTGATTGAAGGGGTCAAAGCGCAAGACGAAGAGCAGAAGTACGAATGTCTCAGTGGGACATACGTGGGTACCCCGGGGGCTGATCCGCTCCACGGGACCCCTGATATACGCCATCGTAAACCCCATGAAATTGTGCCACAAGTATTGGCTGATGCCTCCATTAAGACCCGCTGATGTTATTACTGCAGAGGCTCGCTCTCCATTATTTTTCCTCTTCTTTTTGTCCCCCTCCCCAGTTACCCGGTTTCGTTCTCATCCTCTTCCTTTTCTCCTAGAACGTGACTCGGTACCTGGAGTATATTTCGTGGCTCGACAGCGCCGGGCAACGACTCCCTTTCTTTTCTTTTCTTTTTTTTTTTCCCCCGGCGTGCTGCGTATCTACCACTCCGGAATCGGGGGATGAGGGGCCACCCTTTCCTTTCTACCTATTTTTCTGGCGTGCCCCGCGCGGCTAAGCCTTTCACGGTTTAAATCAATCAGAGAATCCTGAGAAACGATCACGGGCGGGATCCTCCGCGCACGAGGAACAACGTGTTTCGTAACAGCTGCTAGCGCGTAAAATTTATGGCGGCGTAAAACGATAAAAATCGAAGAAGATTTCATTGACACGTGATCACCACATAATTTATTTTATTATGAGCCCTGGCCGCGAGGCGATGATTCTTGCCAGAAGCGTATATGGCCCCTGTTTACGGAGTTACGAATTCGCTGTGCGACTGCGAGGAGCATCTCGATTCGAAGGAACAGTACGGGGAAATAATTATAGATATACGGTATCTAAATGTGACAATTAAGGCGTCCCTGACCCACGCGAACTTTAACCCACGATGGATGGAGAAACGAGGAGCCTATCCTCTGACTCACTGTCTGCAACGAGTCTTTTTAGCTAGCGGATTAATCGAAGTCATAAAATTAAACGTAACGAGGTTACATACGCTAGCGGACAAAAAAGTTGCCACTTTTTCGATTTGTTCTATTTTTGTTATTTTTTAGCATACGTTTGGGACAGTGGTATTTGTTTAATATGCATATTCTGATGAAGAATTTAAAGCTGTATAAAAGCCAGTTGAAGTTGAATTTATTTAACTGACAAACAAAAGTGTTACATGACATTGAATGGGGTAACATTTTTGGGACCGACAAAGAAGTTACCACGTTTATTCACTTGTTAGGTTGTCCTAAAAGCAAAAGGTGCCACCACAAAATATTAGATTTTTTTTATTAATGTTCAAAAGTGGTAACTTTTTGTTGGCTTTAAAAGTGTGTTGTCTTGTTTAATTTTATGTGAGGTTTTTGTTTGTTAGTTAGATAACTTTTACTGTAACTGGATTTTATACAGCTTTTAATTCTCTTTCAGAATATGTATATTAGACATATACTGCAGTTTTGAATTGATATTTAAATGTAATAGAAGTAGAGTGGCTCGAAAAAGTGGTAACTTTTTTGTCCGCTAGTAATGGTGATTTAGAGGTATGAAACTTATGGAACTTATGGAAAGCAACATAAGTGGCTTCTTTTAAAGCTTTACGTAATACAGAATAGAGGAGCCTAGATTCAGGATCACCTAGAAAATTACTAAAAATACACTAAAAACTAATTCTTTTCTTGTACTACAATTTCGATTGTGTTTTTTCACTTTCATAACAGAATATGAATCAATTTCAATACAGCATTACGATTTTATTTAAAATGAGAAAACACTCGAAATTGTAGTCCAAGAAAAGAATTTTTTTAGGTTTCAGTGCATTTTTACTAAAATCGATTAACATAATATTTTTAAATATTTTTTTAATTTCTAGTTTTAGTGTTGTGTTTAAATTTTTTATTTTTGATTTTTTTTAAAATTGTATCGCCATTCAACCTACGCACGCATGCAAAGTTTCAAAACAATTGGATTGGTGGAAGTAGGTCATTTAAAATAGGAAAAAGTCACTGCTAAATTTGTGTGCATTATTGAAAAATTTAACAAAACAGAAGTCAGTTGATTTAATCGTTGTCTCAGAAATTGAATATCTCAAAAATAATTAATTTACGGGCTCACGTTTATTAGAGCTTTCCAATTCCCTTTCACGAGTCCTACTTCCTGGTTAAATTTCATGTTAAAATTCTAGTATAGGTACCCTGTATAAAAATATACTACAAATATTAAACGCAAACTTTTATCTGACTAATTCATGCTTCACCGTTTAAGTTCAATGATATTGCTCGCCGCACAGTTACTGTACGGTTATTCAACGTTTCCTGGTAAAAAGTGTGTTCAGAGGCGGGAGATATTTACGGTATTTCCCCTTGACAACATCATCTCGTCCCTACAGAAAGACGCTTTCGTTTACGATTAGTCACGGAGTGAGAATACAAATGCGGGGATTTCTTCGAGAGCATAAAATATTTCCTCGCTCGGTAGTCGATCGAAAATTATGAGTTCCAAAGTCGTTTGTATTCTTAACAATGGCAGCGCGGTTCAAAGGGTAGATTCAACCCTTTTTTTGCGTGGACCTTAACACCCTTCGGCACCATGGAAGGGGCTTATTATACGAAACCGATCCACCGCGGCGCCCCTTTCAAAACTTCTTCCTTTTATTAGCTGTATTTCGTTGCTTGTAGCTCCGCCACCCTGGCATTCATATGCTAACGCGACTCATGGGGTTGTCTGCGGGCCTTGTTACCGTACCGACGGTGTTCAAGCATCGGTGTGCCTCGTTAACGATACCATAAAAATTAGAATTCATCCTCCGGTTTGAGTGCCACTGAGCCGCTGTGAGTATGCCAACGGACCTATAAAAATTCAATCCAACCAGTCTTAAAAATAATAACGTGGCGCTAGCCTGTATGATATCCCGTGTATATATGCCTGGCTGTAGTAGCCTGCGGTTCCTTCGAAACTTCCGTCTCTTCCGTGCCATCGTTTCTGATCTCCGAATGCATTTCGATTGATGGTAGCGCAGTTAATATATAAATTATCTGTCGTCAAATTTATTATGTTTGAACTGCCAGGGTGCCATAACGAAAAATGGGATCAAACAGTTATTCGTAAAGATATCAGTAAATTAAATAAATTATTATGGGTTCGTTCTGACATAGGTACTCGAATAAAGTGATTCTTGAAACTGATACAAGTTATATAGAATTTGTATGATTTCTTATTTATCAATGACTAGCTTTACTACTCGACTTCGCCAGAAATTTAGATTCTGATTTTATAAAAAAAAGTTTATTTATTTCTTTGTGAAAGTAGTCACATTCATCCGGATTAGTTAGGCATGATGAACTATAACACATTTCGTGACCCTAGAATTTACCGTTTGAAAGTTTTAAGCGACAGACAAAACACACAAACACTTTCTGCTTTATACATTAAGATATCTGTTGACCCCATTTAGTAACAATTTCGACTGTTGAGCTTTACTATATCAGGTAAACTATTATCATTGCTATTCACATTCAATGAAACTAACAATGGAAAAACTGCTCGAACCGATTTAAGTGAAACAAAATTGAATATTTTCGGTGATATTCCACGCGCCATAACTTAAGACAATACAAACGCCGCGTTTCGTTTGTACTTAGGATTATTATCATATGATTATCATTCGCAGATGTTCCATGGGAATCATAAAAGGAAAAGTAGCTTAACAATTTCGCAATATTCCTACGGGGCGACGTATCCAGCCCCCTCCTCTCATCCCCAACCCCTTCGGCCCTTTAAAGATTTAAATACGTCGCCACGCAATTTCTCTTCCCGCGCAACGCGCGATTATTATAATCTCGCCACCCCCGTGCTTTACGGAGTACTAAACCGAGCTCTGTATATTGGCCCCCGTGATTTACTGCTAATTATCGTCCCGTGTGAATTCCCTTATACCCTCGTAGTGGGAATCGGCAAGTGAACGACTCGGTACCAGCACGGCCAAGACGGATACGCGGGCGTTTCGCAAAAATCGACAAGTCGACGTCGTGCGGCGCGCGTTCGTGCCGTGTTACAAGCGCTCATACGTGCCGCCATTGCCGAGCGTGCTCGCAAAAAAGGTCCCGCCGCACTCGACGGACCCCTTGGGAACACTAAATTATTGTTCTTGTACCGCGGTGCCAAAATGTTTACAGCCTTTGCGCTTTGCAACGGTATACGTACCAGCGAAGGGGGGCCGCGGCCCCGTTGGAAAGAAGAGAAAAACAGAGCTGGGGGTTAATATATCGTTACAGGAAACGTATCGAAACGGGGAATTTTAGCATGGGCAACATTCGAAGATCGGTAGTCCGTTTTCGGGATTTATGCTCACTCGTTCAGAAACGTTTCTGATTTGTTTAAGTGACTCAATGGTGCGGTGTCTTCCGCGAGCCATTCTGTGGAATTTAACGTCACTGTCTTTTCTTTCATTTTGTGAAATTAATTCGTGTGAAATATTCGCCGCCTATCTGGAATAGATTTAAAGCAGGAAGTTCCAACGTTAAGGGGAGAAGATTGTATAAATGGAACGAAAAATAGAAACAAAATTCTTTTCATAAATCGGTCCTAAACATGTCAAAAATATATTCTCAAAGTTAAATAAATTTTAAACGCGTTTTTCTCGAAACCACGTTCTCAAAATTGACGCCGGGGATAACTCAAAAACTATTTGACGTATCAACTTCAAATTTTGCACACTTTTAGTTTATAATTGTGCTCAGAACGTGACACTAAATATTTAACCAGATTCTTAATTTTAACGTCACTGTCTTTTCTTTTATTTTGTGAAATTAATTCGTGTGAAATATTCGCCGCCTATCTGGAATAGATTTAAAGCAGGAAGTTCCAACGTTAAGGGGAGAAGATTGTATAAATGAAACGAAAAATAGAAACAAAATTCTTTTCATAAATCGGTCCTAAATATGTCAAAAATATATTCTCAAAGTTAAATAAATTTTAAACGCGTTTTTCTCGAAACCACGTTCTCAAAATTGACGCCGGGGATAACTCAAAAACTATTTGACGGATCAACTTCAAATTTTGCACACTTTTAGTTTATAATTGTGCTCAGAACGTGAGACTAAATATTTAACCAGATTCTTAATTTTAACCAGTTTTTTGAACCAATAAAACGCAGATTTTTTGCGAAAATCACATAATTGTGTGAACTGTCGTTATTTTTAAAATATGCAATTTTAGCGGCGGGTTCCGACGACGCATCCGCAAAATTTTAGGGAAGCCGACATTGCTCCCCGTGTATCTTAAAAATTCATATATTTCTCATTTAAAGTGATGCGCGAATCGTTTAATAATGTGGAAAATCACACAAGGCCAGGAATGAAAGACGATTAGAAGAGCATGGTACATACTACAGAAGCAAAACTTTGAACACTCAACCGTGGCTTTGCCCCGCTTTCATTAAGTACATATGCACAAGATGTTAATTACTAAATAAAAGTTAGATTAATAAAAGTTTAGATTAATAAAAGCTAATATCTCTGAAACTAAGGGAGATATAAAATTTTTGTTTTTCAAGGACTGCTTGAACGCCTTTAAATGGCGACATATATTTTTAAATATCTAAATTTTCGACCCCTTTTTAACGAATCGAATGACTATACGTGTACTGTAAAGATCATATCAACGACATATCGAAGTAATCAAGAAGGAGTCTTAAACATTCAATTCTTACTTTGAAAGAGAAGTAACGAATTGCCAAAATCATAAATTCAAAAATTATTCTCAATACGCAAATGTATCTTTATTGATGGTAAGTGATATTTGCAACTGAATTCGATTTTGATACATGTCTACAGCGTGATGTGTACCTTGTTGCTTGTCTGATCACATACCAGATGTTTCCACTTGTCTGCCTTATCTAAACCAGACCTTCTCACACGTGACAGTTTGGTGATTCGCGGAAATTTCGATAATCCTCCAGGAACACATTTATTATATTTCTTTTTTACTATGCATTGAAACTTTTTTGTTTTACTATACATAGTAAAACAGACATTTCTCAGTTAGATTTGAAAATTTGTCTCGTATTTAGTGCACATAGGTACTGCAGGCATTATAGTCGGAAATTAATATAAAATTTTTGAATATATAAAAGAGGGAGTAAAATCTTCATATCACAAGACATCTGTTTGACAATACAAAAATCATTGATACACATAAATCATAGTGCTCCGTCTACGGGGCGGTAAAAGTCCGAATATCCCAGAAAATAATGCCAACCTCGGTCGAGCAGTGTCCGAAGAAATAAATGAGGGGCCCAGTGAAAAACATGCATAAATTTTCTTATACCATTAATTCGTTTCTGCAATGTAGTGTAATTCCACCACCTCCTAGTATTAAAGAAAAAAAAAACAAGGAGAAAAAACAACATCTCCTGGGGACACGTGACGTAATAAAATTAATTTTTCATTTACCATCTAATTCAAGTATTCCTACCGTTTAAAATAATTACAATTTCGTACCGCATTTCCTTTGATAGCAACTTACTTTCCTCTAAAATTCGAATATCCTATAAGGTATTTCTGAATTTTACCGCCCCGCAGCGTTTACCAGTAAATTCTAAGATCCACACCGGTCTTCTAATTTTTTCCCAAAGTCAAGGCAAAAAACAGCAAAATAGAATAATAAGAAATATCCACGAGCAGGGTAGTAAACTAAAAATCCAGAAACAAACGGATAGAAAAGAATGTAGTAGGAAAGTGGAGAACCGGGTAAACAACATCAAGGAGTATCGAAGAGGAGGCAGTACAAGATTCAGGATGGTTGTAAAATATCATAGAGCCCAGGCGTTATTGCGGAATAAAGTAGACGTGGAAATGGACCGAAGTGGGGGAAGCAAGAAAGGCAAGGGAAAGAAGAAGGTATCTGGTCCCGATTAGTTACGACTGAGCTAAAGGAGAGCGCCCTCTTGAGGAAAGCTGCGTTCACGGTTCGCGGTTACCTTTCTCGCTCCTTATTTACGGGCAATAGCCGCGTACTCCTTTTCGCACCGTTCCTCAACATTCACGAATTGTCGCCTGCCCTCACATTCTTCCACCCCTTCCGACTTTATCGACTGTAAATTCGCGACATTATTGTCGGATCTGCATGGCTACTGGCCGTCCCATTTTATTGAACAAAGTACCGATTTATGCTTATCTCGCGAAGCACTGTGGCATTCTACACATTGTTTTATCATCCCGGTATGACCAGGCGGAGGAGGGAAATGCCTGTTTAAGATTCTCTTAAGACACCATGCAAATTCGTTTTCCTTCATTCTTTTCCATAAACTTCAGACCCCAAGCAACCTTCTCCCATTGCGAAGTAAAATACGTCTAACGTACGAAGCTAAACTAACTTTAACTTTTCAAAATTTAATGTCTATCGAATATATCGAATATACAATAACTTTTTGATGCTTGTGGGTACTTCGTTGCAATGTTTTATCGATCTTCTACGGGAACCGGTTATTTTATAAGCAAGTTAGATGGTCTTCGTTTCAATCATCCTCCTTTTCATTGAACAGTGACAAATATTTCTTGCTGAAATACAGACGTCTATTGCGAAAGTTACATTTAACGTGGATTTGTTTACTCGGATGAAATAACAGGGATGTTATTGCCTTCAATCATTGTATATGTCTAGTTTCACGTTTATTAAGGGGACTAGGCAGTCGAAAAAATCTATCTTTTTTTTTGCATTTTCCGAAAGTAGATACTATATTTTCTGAAGAAAATGCCGCTTTATATTAAAATTCACAAAATTGTAGATTTGGCAGCTAAAAAGGTCAAGCGGTAACCTATAGCGTCGCCTTTGCCCAGAAAATTTAAACGCGTTTTTCTGGAACCTTTTTTTCGTGTTGGTTTTCGGCTAGTTGCGAATGAACGGAAGTTCAGATCGACTTGAAAAAATTACAGGATGTGTGGAACGTGTTATTTCGCGCTAAACCTCTGATATGGTACATATAAATTTGAGAATTTCATAAAAAAATTAAAAAGTAGCGGATTTTTAGGTCGCGTTTGTGCGCTACACAATATCCGCGACTTTTTAACTTTTTGATGAAATTCTCGAATTTTGCAAATTTTAATATAAACCAAGCGGTATTTTATTCAGAAAAGATCGTACTTTCGGAAAATGCCTTAAAAGCTCCACTATTCGTTTCTTCCCTATTGATTAACTGAGCTTTGTCATTAGTACCGTGGCATTATTTAATTCTCATACAGTTTCGTACAACAATGAATTGACGAGTACTTGCAAAAAACACTGTATACGTCACAATTACAAACAAATTTACTATACTGTACTTTGGGTTGCCTACTATTTACCTCAGTCATCTTCCAACCGACTCGAGTGTCGCACGTTCGTTTTCGAACGTTACGATTTATTAATTTCAATAGCTCACGCAGTATTCGCTTCTTTATATTGAATCTTTCCTTGATAATGGTCTAAATTAAGACCGAAACGATGGAAATTTATATAAATCATTGAATTTATTGCAAAATGGTGTTTTGATTGTTAGTGTTTTTAAAGTGGCCGAACCATTGCGCCGAAACCATATTTTATTATACTGTAGAATTTGATTTTCTACAAATTTTTCAGCCGTTTCCGTTAGTTTCGTGGTCAACGTTGAGCCAGCACCACTCTCGCTCTTTGCGAAACAGTTCCTTACGTGGGCATACTCGTCATTTTTTATCATAAACGCAGTGAGTCGGCGCGCGCGTCGGTTTACTTGGAAGAGCCCATACGTATTCATTCCTCCTAAAGACACGCGATCTGGGCAGGGTACTAGAAGGGCAGAGAAGGGGACTTCCATCCCCGCCCAACTGACCCCACGACCTTAGGGCCCTCGGGCGAAAAAAGGCGCCGACGCGCCACTAAATAAGCGCCACGTACGTACGCTGACACACATACACGCGCTCTTTCTCCTTTTTTTGCGCGCTCTCGCACGTAAACAAACACACACGCGTAAGAAATCGTAAAGCGTCGCATCGTATATTATGCTACACCTATGTTTATGGAGGACTTATGAAGCGCGTACATTCTCATACCGTCGCTTCTTTTTCTTTTTTTTACGATAATAAAATGTCAAAGACAAACCCCGAGTATTGATAGATCGACGGCTGTAAATGTAAAGGCGATCGATAAATATAACAAGCGTCGGTGTCCGGAATGAATTTTCTGTAATTCAACGGACACGTCGCTGTTGCGTGGTCGGCTTCGGCAGCACCGTGAAAAGTCGGAGGACCGGGCATAAAAGGATAAGGGTGGCCATTATAGACGCCAAAATGTTCGGCCAGTTTCGCTGCTGCTCTTCTTATTTCCCCGTCGCAGCTCTGTTTCGGCATTTTATATTGTAATTACGAGCGGAACCACGGATCACCGAACCAAATAATACATGCTCAAACGTCTTTATTATATTGCAGATTAACGCGAGGTAATCATAGCGTTCGGCTCGAAACTGCTACTTTGCTCGTGATAATCGCCCATAATAGACTCTGCTTTCACGAGGTCCTTCGCAATAATATCTTCTCTCGTCATTTAGACAGCACTTGATCCAGTATACATATACTGGATGCTTTTATATGTATAGTTTGGACAAACTTTACAGACGTACTTTACTAATTTGCTTGGGAAAAATGTGTCACACAAACATTCATAGGTCTGTAAATGCTTCCCCTCCACGTTGGAATCTTTACAAGTTACACGTTAGAGTGCCTATGTGTTCAAAAGGGGCTTCTTGAGCGAGGAAAATGATTGGTTGTTGATTATGTGAGTACCTGGAACTGAATTGGTACTTCTTAGCTTAAAGCAGCCGGCGTTGCTCGGGCGAAACTTTGATTGTCACAGAGTGTCAAGGGGGTGAAATAAAGGGCAAGGATGGGATGTCCAGATTTCATGGTAGTCCATATTTTCCGCAGGGTTTTAGAAAGTAATTGCGCAACATTTGGTCCAGTTGGGTTAAAAAACTGGGATAAAAAGTAACTTATATGTTATTCCTGATCCTAGACTACGTGTGTACCAAGTTTCAGAAAGCAAATTTACCAAACACACTTTCGCATTTATTATATTAGTAGGATAGGATTAGCAACAATCTTCCACAATATTAAAATTCTACAAGAATTCTACAACACGTGGAATCAATCGCGCTGCAAACATAATTTTATAAAACTGTTCATTCATTAGCCTTAAGTGTTCATTTATTGGTGCGTTTACCCTACACCGAAGACTAGTGAAATCTTCAATGTGCATCTTCACAGAGGAAATAAAAAAGTGAGTGGAGTCAATCCTCTCTACTGCACAGCGTGACGTTTATGAGGTTAGCAATGACTAGATTGGAAGTTTTGCAGACGATCTAGCATTAAAGCATTGCTATTGGATGGCTGGTAACCACAGACCTCCCACAGACTTCATTGTTTCTCACCCCCTTCTCTGAACTCCCACAAATCTGATTATTGCACAGCAGACATACACGTGCTTCCCAGTCCAGTCGGATGCTGAGCTCTTGTATCTAACGTTTAATTGTAAAAGGCAGCAACTCGAAAACAAAGCATTTATGGCTCCATATTTTTATAGGATAAATGGGTTAAAGTTCGGCCACCATTTGCATTTGACCCGGTAGAAGGTGTATAAAATATTAGAATGAGCTGATATTTTCTTACCAATATGGTTATAAAAGTATTGAAAATGCAACATAAGTGTTGTATTTTTGTTCTCACTGTGTGTTTCATTATTTTATTAAGGATTTATAGGATCCCTAATCGACGAATTTAATGAACTGGCACTAGTATAATATAAATCATATTAAATAAAAGCCGTGAACAATTTGCTAATAAGAATGTTACCAGTTTGCGACGTCATGTTTTTACTTCCACTATCACTAGCATAAAATGATTCTCATTCAAATTCTTCAATTCTCTTTTGTCTTCTGATCATTTTTCTAGAGTAGCTAATATTATAAACCGTGTGTTAGCTGTATCGGGATTTAATTTCATAGAACGAGTTACCCTACTTCCAATCTTTGTCTGCTTCTTGAAATACAGCCAAAGCAATGCCCTGGAATTCCAAGTACCGTGATATGAGGGCTGATAAAATGGACTCTAAATCGGGAGAGCAGACTCGGCCGGAGATGAGCTTCAATTCCAGTAGTTGGAAAATAGCTGGGGGATGAACATGATGCATAAATGAATCGCATTTGGAGAAAGGTGTGGTGATTGTTTTTCGCGTCTGAAATGGTTCAAAGTTCAGAGGGCGGTTCACGTTCGGCCGTGCATGCAAATTTTGCGTTCGATTCGATGAACAAAGGCGCACCTTCGCCTGCTACGTATTGCAGACTGCATAGAGAGTTGCCAGACCAGAAACAATTAAGCTCTCGGTTATCTTCCGCGGCCACGCGGCCACGCGGCTCGTCCACACGCAGGGGTTCTCATTTACCTTTTCTATTGTCGCATTGTCGGAGTCTTACAAGCTTCCAGCATGCGTTATACAATAGCCGACAAGACTATTGTCGGAGGGTAAAATATAAATTAATTTACCCCTCCAAAGGACTCTTTGATGGTTAATTGAGGTTGCACTCACAGAGAGAACCTGCCCTTAGGTTTTTGATTTTAATACAATATATTATGATTTCTACGTTTCGTGTGTAGAACAGAAAAGTGCACGCAATTAATTTTATGCTTAACGCGATAGACTAACTTTTAAATTTTAAAACAATTTTAATGAATGGAACATTCTACATTTATTAGTCGGTACATATATTTCTATAAGGGTTTTTAATAATTTGAAATATTAACATCCTCTTTGTCCCTGCACAGACAGATTTTCTGTGTTCATTTACCATTTTTTATATGAAATAAATAAAAAAATATAGAATTGAGTATTAATAGAAATTTTTCAATTTATAAATTCTAAGTTTAATTAGAATATCGCCATTTTTGGAATTTGTCTGTAAATTTTTCATGTCCCTTGGAAGTGAAGCACAAGTAGTCAATTTTTCTTGATAAAAACACTATTACTAATTTCAAAGATGGATAATTCATTTAGATATAAAATTATCTACGTATGATTCATTGAAATTAAACATTTTTTTGGTCGAAATTCTAAATCATTTTATTGTGAGTAATGCCATAAGAAGATTATGGTAGTGGAAGTTTGACGATTCAACGATATTGACTATAAAAGCTCAAAAGCGATAGTTATTTATATACCGAGCTAGTAAACAGACGCGAATAAAGCCGTATTTACGAGTTGCTTTGATCGATATATGGTTTTGTCGTGCTTGCTTCGAAGAAACCGTCAGACTTTCAACCCTGCTTCAGTTGATATACGCGCACATGGTGTTCCTACATATTTATAAGGTAGCCAAGTAGCCAGGAGCTTTGGGTCGCATTGGGGTCCTTATAGGAACGGTATGACATCCTGTGAAATTGTTTACTCACGGAAGCCTTATGTGTTAACGCCCTCCTGATCCCAAACTCCATTGATACTGCTGCGGATTAGATTATGTTCAGCAACCCTTACGAAGTACAATGCCCAATGCCTAGAATGTATCTCCAAACCTAACGAACAAATTGCTTTGAAATATGTATTATTGTAATTACATGTCGAAATAGCACTTGCACAACTCAGTTTTTTAATTGCAAAACGCCGAGATATCGCATTCAACAGTACAATGAAATTATAATAAATAAAATATGACTGATAAAAACAGAAGACCAGGGACGCTGTGCCTCAAAAAAATAAGAAGCACCTGCAAGTGAAAATGGGAGAAATCACAGTTAGAACACAATTTTGGCAAGTACCTAAATTAATGTGTAATCAATTACACAATTCCATTCTAATCGTAATTTGTAATTAGATTACATTTTTCCCAACTCTAAAAAAATCACAGTTACTATAATCGAAGAGTTGTTGTAGAAAACACTGTAAGTGCCAAAAATCAAATTCCATACTATAGTATTACTATTGGCACGTAGAACATTTTCAGGTAAATTTTTTTTGATTTTCACACTTATAGTATTTTCTAAATTGAAAAGGTGTTACCTCCGATTTTCAACGCTGGTTTCAGAGACACCGGTTAACTAACGTTCTCATTTATACGTAAATATTATTATAAACCAGGGGATTGGAGCAGACCAATTTTTTATTTGCTCCGCTCCGATATAAAAATACTTGCACCAGCTCCGCTCCTGCCCCGCTCCAGATACTTTTTTTAAATAAAAATTCTTTTAATACTTTCAAATAGTGATCTTTCATTTGCAACAAACCTCATCTTTCTAGCTTTTCAGTTTCAAAGTACATACAAAGAAAGTACCATGCCTCCTTAACGCCGGGCTGCGCGGCCCTATGATATAATATTTTTTCAATCATGAAAAATTGAGAATTGGTATTTATTTATTGGAAAGAAAATTCAAATAATAAAAAAAATTTGGAACAATGGAGAAGCAAAAATTTTCCGAGCTCTGTTTTAAACAGTTTATAAAAAACACATTTTATATAGCGACTCGGGGCATTTTATCTCAGCCATTTCATAGTTAGATTTTGACTTGTACAAAAGGCAGAAATAAATCAAATACAAGGTGTTTTAAAACCACGAAATCTGCAAGATATACTTTGTTACCGTTATATTTCATATATGGTACTGATATCAACGCAAATGACTATTGGATATTGTAGCTTGATCTTTTAGGCACCTACTATTATATGCTTAGCCTCTTGTTCAGAACAAATTAATTTGTTATTAATCTTTTTGTCACATACTGTCAAAGGTACGATTCGGACAACCGGTCTCCTAAATCGTACCCCTCGGTTTCCAAAATCGTACCTCCACTAAAAATAGTATAAATAACAAATAGAGAAGAAAATATTCAACATAAAGTAACGATTATTATATAGTTACATATACAAATGTATATGGATCACACACAGGCCGCAATAACCTATGTAAATGATATAGGGTGAATGTACCAGTAAATGAACACGTACCAGTGAATGCACATTTGTATTAAAATGAGTAAAATAAGTTATTAAAGTAAGCAACTAATTAATTAGAGACTTCTTTTCATTTTTTGCTTCATATCCAAGCAATTTTTGCAGCACGAGGAATCAATCGCGTTGCAAACATAATTTTATAATAGTGTTCATTCATTAGCCTTAAGTGTTCATTTACTGGTGCGTTTACCCTATGTACGTAACCTATAAACATACGAGTTGTCAAATCCTACTACTAGGATTGTAGTGGTACAATTTAGAAAACATGATCAATTTACTTATAAATATCAATTTAAACTTTATAATGAATGTAATATGCAATTAAAATGAATGTCAAATATTCTACATTAAACCTGCTTTTAGAAAAATACAAAAATACGGGACAAAATTGTATTGTTTGATTTTTATCAGCTACGATAAACTGATAAAAAGTTACATCAATCATACCTGATTTTTTTAAATGTTTATAGCACGCACAAAATAGGGTGTAAGCTCAAAATGTTTTGTTTCTATTTCTTATTTCGCATTTACTTGATATTTTTATTATCAAATGTCGTTTATATTCATTAATTACTTAGAAATTGATGAGGTACGATTTAGGTGACCAGTACGATATTGGCAACTCTCCCCTATTTCGAAACACGTAGTCACGCAAAAAAGATGAACGTTAACGACAAGAAGATGTTACTCTGCAGAGCCTTATTATCGGAACAATACGTAATCGTTGGACCATATTGCGATTGGAACCGGTGGTAACGATTTGATGATTCGAATCACGAAGATGCTCTGTATAGGGGACGGAGTGGCGCGTGGCGAGAGCCCGAGGCACGGCGCAAACCTCGCGTGTCACAAATTGCTTCAGCTCGTCGAGGCTCAGTAGGTACAGCAAAAGGCATTTGCAAGCTTACTTATTTACTTGTGCGCTTTGGAACGTAGTAATATATCGACTTTACACCGTGCACCACTACCGGCGAGCTCCTGTTACCCGCGGCCCCGACGTAATAACAGAAACCAGTATTTCTTTCGAGCAAATTTACTGTCTACGATCTGGTTCCCTCCTTTCTGCACGCGCAGCTATTTCAGCAACAGGAAGCAACATCTTTGTCGCGTGCCGTTCGTCCTCCTGGGGCTTTTGCAGTGCACTTTTATAACGCAACTGAAGACTCTGCTGCAAAAAGGGGGCAGGTCTACAATTTGCTGAAATTGAGTTATAGGTAGCTCTGAATGTAACCAAAAAATAATTGCGAGTTAACTGAAGGTGAAAATCGATCTGTTGTTTCTGGAACAGATAACGATGATCAAGCAGATGAGCTTGAGACTATTTCACGATTTTGTAAGCATAGTTCACTATAATTTTCCTAAAATTCTGTAGATTATTTTCTGACGTGTTTACTAATACGTAGTTTTATAACACGACAATGGTGTTTAATATAATTCTTTACCCGAGCTAACAGAATTTTTATACAATTTGGTGCACAATTTTGATAACTCACCCTGCCATAGAGAAAATATATTTTTGCTTAGTAATAGCGCCAACAGCTATGGTAATATGTAGATTTTAAATGAGTGAAATAGTTTGAACATATGTCTAAAATTATTTTGTTAACACCCCCATATTTTGTTGCCCCATTTTTGCTGCAAAATTTTCAATCTAGAACATCAATGCTTAGTTTATCATTCGACCCTGCGGCCAATAAGCTGTTACTTTTACTGTCATTATAAAATATAATATATAGTCTTTTAATAAAACTTACTAATTTTTAAACGAGGACTACTTCTGTTCAAGGATACAATTTACAAATAGTACACGTTTACGTGATAATTATCAGCACTGATATTAGTATTACTGGTAACTGATAATATAAACAAACTATTGAACAGAACCTACGCAACAAGCTAATATAAAGAAAACAACATTTCCCATTTACAACTTGTCTACTAACATTTCATGTTCCTCCAAACGTGATTCCACCGCAATAAATAAATCCAGATAGCCCATCTAAAACAATTTATCTTGAACTTGAAGAGTCCCATTGCCTCCCAGAAATGCGTGCAGCGATAGATCAGAGCGTGCGAACGTTTTGATACATCGTTCGGTAACATTTCACCATGATTTCTCGCCGTTTTATGCAAGTACACGTTTATCGAACGCGGCCAGCTGGTGCGTCCAATCCGCGGCTTTCTAACGCAAATCCGGAGCAGTTTAATTGAAAAGGGAAGGGAAGTTTGTAAAAGCAGAAGCCGCGTGACCGCCACCGTGCGGTAGCCTAATGAGCTACGTAACCCCCTCGGCATACCTCTTGATTGCCCCCGCTAAGAAACGGTGACCCATCTGGCCTGCGCGTCTAAATTAGGCAATTTACGCGGACTGACGCTGGCGGATTCAACCGCGTCCCTGTTCGTTTCGGTTGCAAAACCATGCCGGCCATTAGTCGTGCCGACCGAAAGAAGAAACGACCGCAGGCGGCAGGTTTTATATTCGTCGCTTCGCAGCTCTTCGTATATTAGGCAGGCAGAGAAAGGGCGGCGTATGGCCGGCTAATATCTTTCGACGCCCCTCTCAACTCAACAAAAATATTTTTCGGCCCCCGGGACAACGGGGGCGGTGAAAGATTTTTAACGAGTAATTATAATTCCCCCCACCCCCTCCCCTCCGGGCAAACGTATTTATTTTCAATTTACCAGGCCCGAGGATGATCGCCGACCGACGATAATGCCGCGCGAATTCTGCTCCGAGATCTCGGTTAACCTACTTCATTACATTGAACGCGAGGATTTCTGAAATCTCGTTTATTGGCCGACGCCCATGCGCGGAGGTATAAACGGGGGAGCGATATTATAATTCCCCGCTTGTCTGGTCATAATTAATTTTCGTGGAATTGCCCGGCCCGCTACAAAGTGTTTACGGTTTAAATTGTTTCGCGAGGGTCTGACGGGTTCAACAAACGTATGTTTTATTGGGGAGTTGTATCCCTGTCGTTCTTTTTATTCTTTTTTATTAGTGTAAGCTGCAATGTGTCGCCTGCAACGATTTCAGTGTATTTCATTAGGTGGGGATGTAAAATAATTTTTCTGTTTAGAAATTAAATGAGACGCAAAAAGGACCTAATTGTACCATTTTTGTAATGTTAGTGAACTGATTATTTTTCACACGGATATAAATATAGAATGTTTATAGTGGATTATTTTCGAAAAGAAGTGGACTTTTTCGTAGATACGTACATTTATTTCTGGTAAGATTGTGATAATGTAATGTAAGCTGATAGTAACTGTTTCCCTTTTCATTTACTTTACTACTACTTTACTACATGTCGGCTGGCGATTAGGATGCAATCGACGGTAACTAAGAAACCTCGCAAAATATAACAATTTTGTGAGTCTTCGATGAATAATTTTACAGTACTTTTATCACACTTGTATAATTAAATCATTCAAATTTTTTTTCTCATAAATTTATTTCCGGGCGAATTGATGAGGACTGTTAAACTATCTTTATTTTAATTTGTATAATCTCTCATTTAAGGTAATTACACTCAGTATGTAAAAACAGATGACTTTAAACAACGTTAACTATATTCTGCATGTGGTTACTCATAATTAATTAAAAGTTGGAATGAGTAACTAGAATATTAATAAATAAAAATTAAGTACAAAGTACGTTATTTATGTTTCATGAATGTTTCAGAAAATTCGAATAGTTAATGACGAATTTTCGGAAAATTATTTAATTATTGATATTTAAGAAACTTATCATAATGCGATAAAGGATAATAAAGCAATGAGTTAAGACCAATTTACTTAAATAAATTCAAAATTAAGTCGAATAATGGATGAAAAAATACTGCATCGAACCATATTTTAGAAAATAAACAAAGGAGGCCAGGCAATAGTAATCCCACTAAAAATAGGTCCAATCATATACACGCATTATTCTTTTTTAATAAAAATACTCATCCACGCTATGATGTTTATTTGTTTGTATGACTATAAAAAGGTATCATTCTTAACTGCCCTATACTTTTCACCGTACACCAGATTAACTGTTTTGAACTAAATCAAAAGATAAATTCGAGAACATCAATAGGATCTGAAATGAATTAATATTTAAAACTCATATTCATAACTCAACATAAAATCGAATTATAAAAACCGGTCGGGACACGTCACATTGCGAATATCCACTATGGCAGTTGATGCAACATGAAACACCTAAGTAGTAAAGTCAAAAGAATTTAATTAATTTCAAATCAAGTCTTAAATGATCGAAACTTTACGGATACGAAAATATGAAAAGAATTTGTAAAGGTTTCCATGGACCCCCAAACCGTTATTAAAATCTATTGCACTTCTCTAAACATGTATCTGTAATTGGCCCACAGTGTCAACATGGCGGTGTCGCTTTGATGTCCCGTGCACGACTTCTATAATGCAGAAGTGATGCATTAAAATACAAAATGGCAAAACGGTTGTGGCCTGAAAAGTCCGTTCACAGCTGAGCAAACCGGAATGCAAAGGGTCCTTTATGTTAGTGTAGATATGTATGTATCCAGGACTAGTCTCAATCACCGGCTGCTAAACGGCGGTCGAGTTAATCAGCTTACCTCCACGAAATCTCGCCTCTCCTCTTTCGTGCTCGTTGCAGTTCATCCTGGCTCGATTATGCGACCAGAAAGCCGTTGACATTCCCGACAATGACCGTTTGCTGGGGATTTAGCAATAATGGGGCAGTTGTCGGTTAGAGTCCTATTCAAACTTTCCTTCCTCGCGCATTCATAAAGTAATCCTTTACGGATAATTTGCTCTGAAACACGCGGCGTGATCATCTTATAATTTTATTAGCAGTTGGAAGTGCCAGAATGTCTACAAAACACTATAGTTAATTTCTGTTTATCCTCTGAGAAACCTCCAAGTCGGAAAGTATTTCTCCTAATTTGCTGAGTGATACCAAACACGCGACTGAAAATGTCCAAGTATTAAATATTTCACGTTGATTTGATTCAAATCGCCTTGATTTCAATCACTTACCTATATGAAAATTATACCTGCAGCGTAATTTTATTTCTTTGCACAAAGATCAGAATTCCTCAAATCATGCAGTCTATTTATTGAAAATTGATTAAACATACATAAAGAAAAGCACTGTTGCGAATGGGTTAAGAAGAGGTCATTACAAATTTTATGTATTAACCCTTTGAATGCAGAGAATTTCAACCTAAAAATTGATTTTTTATCCCCAAATTTGATCAAAATATACAGAACGTATATATACGTCGCCCGAATTAAATCAAAATATATATATATGTTGCCTACATTCGAAGGGTTAACTATACCTTCGAATCATCTTGCAATTTTTGTAAATATATTTTAAAAGCCTGATCTAAAAATATTCAATTCTTTAAACCTCTTTAATCGAATCAACCATTTCAATAAATAAACCGTTCATCCGATACTTGCAACCATGAACCGGGGGACTAAAGAAACTATTTCCTAGAATGCTAATAGAAGTCTCCGGACTATTAGCTTTTGCAAAGGGAAAGAGAATTTTCGAGCAATGGGGTTGGAACCCATAGCGAAAAGGTTGGCGACATTTCATCCTCGCTTCCCTCCTTCCTTTGGCCCATTTGGAAAAAGATGCAGTCGTTAATCCTCCTTTGCTGGACTCAAGCCGCCATTGGGATCTAAGCCGGATAGAAAACAAACGTCAGGGCCGCGCGATCGTGAGGCTCATTTGAATGGCTATTTAAACATTGCTGTATTCATAAAGGGAGAAAGGCCAGACTTCTTGGTCCACGAGAACGGGTTAACCCTCAAAGAGAGCGAAAGTGAGCGATGGGACCTCGAATGCATCACAATGTGCCTCATGCTGAGCTAAAGGGCGCAACGACTCCATAGGAACATGCTTCGCGCCACCGTATCCTCCTATCGCGAGATACATATATCACGAAGTGGTTCAAACGAAGTGTAATTTTTTACGCGACGATCGTCGGTGGTTTTCGACCATTCGCTTACGCAATACGGTGTGGATTTATTAGGAACCTGAAATTGCCAGTCATCTTAGAGACTATGCTCGATCTATTAATAGAACGGTACCTACACTTGTTATCCTTTGTAAATATCGGCACGAAGTTTCAGGAGTTTTTTAAAATTGACGAAAAATTCTTTTAGAGTTTTAGACAAAAGTTGCACTATATTTAAGTGTGTATAACTTAACATTAACCAGAATTTCTTTATTTACATTTTGGGGGAGATGTGGATGCTACTTGCTGCTTTTGAAATGGAACTATAGCATTTCTTTTTTAATATTTTCTGTCAGAACGAATCATGACAAATTTAACGACTATATGTACATAAGCTACAAAGAGAAATGTGTTTCTATATTTTCTTCTACGTTACATTGACAAAGATAATTTAAGGGGGATAGGCAGTCGAATCGCTCGAAAATCGAGGATTTTTTGCGAAACAAAAAATGAAAATTAAAAACTTTTTTATTGATATAAAATTGACACTTTTTAATAATCATCCGAAAATTTAAATACGCAGCGGAAGGGTTAAGAATCCTTGCAGAAAACACTATAAGTGCCAAAAATCAAATTTCATACTATAGTATTACCATTGGCACAGAGAAAATTTTCCGATAAAATTTTTTTTTATTTTTGTCACTTACAGTGTTATCTACAAGCACTCTTTTAATCATCAGTTCAGAGTGCAACAAATGAAACCTCGCCCTCGAACAATTTTTTACTTTAAGTAAAAGATATGAACACAAGGCGCCTTTTTCATTTTTGTTTCTTGTAATTTTCTAGATAAATTACTGCACAAATGAAACCTTTTTTAGTGAACATATTTTTGAAGCAAAACTGTTAACTGTCGATCCATAATATGGTCAACGTGCTCGATTACTACTCGATTAAATTGTTTAGCGCATGAGAAATCCTGGACAAAGTGCTCGAGTTGACTGCACAGCCTGGTCGACGGAATAGTCGATAGGCAATGTCCAACACCTAGGGACCTTCCTTCGCGAGATGTCAGTTAACGCGGGGTCCCGGGTGTGATGTGCTTTTCACTTTTAATCCGGTTTGAACATTGATTACGCGGTAGCCAGGCGTGTTCCACAGAACCCAGCCAGCAGTTCTTCGTCCTTCTTCGAGTCGTATTCTGTTCGAGTTGCAATTCTCGCGCGTCTCCGCCGGCGTCGCACCGGTTTACGATCGCGGACATCTTCCTCCGCGCTCTACCACCACTCTTTCACTCGCATTTGCATTTTTATATTTATCGCGAATGAGGGGTACGTCTCGGCCTTCTTCGTCCTCGATTGTCATCGATGAATCGCTGTAGGTCTCGCGTTCGATAAAAATTCTTCCGCGATGACGCGCGGCAACACCTCGCCGCTTTTCAATACCGCGAGGAAGTCTCAGCCGCGAGAAGAAAGGGATTTCGGGAAAGCGTTGGCGCACGAATTGGAACATTTGTATACGGTGGAATCGGGACGTGGAAATTTTCCCCGTACACGTGTACCTTCGCACTTGATGATAGAGTGTAAAAAAACAAACGACGATACAGTGCATAGCGATAATAATAAGTGTAACAAAGGAAGCAGAAAATTGTAGAGTCACGATGATTACGAAGATATTAACATCCATAACGGTAACAGATTTCTAGAGATAATAGAATGCATTATCCATCGTATTATATGGAAACGAATACATAGGAAATGAGTTAAGCGGCTCTTAGATGGTCAATTCATATTCAATAGGTATTGCACAATATTATTGACCGTCTATGAATCACATTTGAAGTTTTGATTTTGATTGTGCAATGTGGAATAGATTGCTTCATCTGTGGGCAGCATCGCGCAATATCAGTTCAGTTCAGACCCAAACGCAGGGAACATTCTCTCGAGTTAAAAAAGTTATTTTAGACTTTATTGAAATATATCATTCTTTACTGGCTTTGTGGAATGTCAAGAGCAAGGATACAGCAACAGAATAAAAAAATAACCAATTCTTTTTGTGAAAAACTTCTTCATCCATCTGCACGTTTTTTCGGATTCTTCTTTTTCAATCCCAAAGCCACACAACTAGCTTCCATGGCACTTAACATGTTGACTACACAAGAATCAAGCGTCAACTGAATTATTGAGTAATAAGATTGCACCGTCTGGGACACCCAGCAGAAATATTGTGCAATATTGGCACAATAATATTGACCGTCTAGGGGCCGTTTTGAGAATTCCAGTAAAATCTTCAATTTTATGTGTACCTACTAAGGTACACTGATTTTTGGTTCAAGTTGGATTTCTATACTGTGGGTTAAGAAAATGACAGTAATGCATCGAACTGTGTATAAAAGAATTTTAAAACAATAATATATAATATATTGTGATTAGAGCTACTTTCGTCATTAGCAAAAAAATACATAGAATACGAAAAAATACAGTTGAAGACCTAGAACACGTACGGGCACGTAGAACATTTTTCGATAATTTTTTTTAATTTTGGCACTTCCAGTGTTTTTTACGAGGATTCTTCAGTTCAGAAATATTTAAATGTCGATGCTTTCGCAGTAAAACGAAACGAAACGAAACAGTTGTTATGCTAGTAAATTATATACGAATAATATTCCTGAAACTGAATTTGACAGATTGTAAAATTAAGAAAAATATTATAAAGTATCCATTTCATTGGATACGAAAAGTAACATTTTGCAGTGTTTTATAATCTTTTATACAATACCTAAATATTGACCTTAAGCGATAACTTTTCAATGGAGTTTTGAATCAAATCACATCGAGTTGCGATTGGTGAAGTAGCGATGCTACTTTAATCCAGAGATATTTCACTGAAAATTCAATTCCACAAAATGTACACACGATCGTGCAGAGTGGATGCTTCCAATGAAAATTTATATCATGACCAAATTTTGTAGACAATTGCTTTACAAAGTGGCAACAATGTAACGGGAAAAGATAGATATTACTTCAGTTGTTAACAATGGTTGTTTTCACGCTATAGTTCATGAAAATTTATATGGACTAAGATTTACAAACATTTATACTTTACTGCTCTCCTAAATCAAAATGTCCTATCTAGCATTTTACTGCTTTTACCTTTTAAGTAAAGTTAAAACCCCTGCGTGCTTTGTAGAGATCTAGAAACAGTCAAATTTATTATTTTTTACAATAAAAATTCAGTTTTCTCAGATGTTTCGAAACGCCAGATAGGACGTCTTAACTAAGGAGGGCAGTATACTTTATCTACGTTTTCCTTAAAAAAAAATATCATATATAAAAATCTGATTTTTAAAATAGTAATACTTGTGTTATCGCAAAATGTAAGTTTTCTAAACAACTTGTTGGTACAACTTCGAGTAACTCATTTGAACAACTGTAATTGTAACAGGTATCCTGTGCCCCCATACTGCTTATGAGGAATTCTCACTTGCAAACTTTGTATAGTGAACCTGCAGCTGCAAGTTTGTATTACAAACTCTCTCCGAGCTAGTGGTAGGGTAAACTGTACTAATGCTGGCACTGCACTAATCATTGATTAAAAAGTCAAATATTAAGAAGTGCAAGCTTAGAAAGTACTTTTTTACAATTTCTTATTTTTCTTTCACTACAACACTGCAAAGCCCAGTAGTTGAACTACATATTTTACATCTGGCAACACCACAAAGTAGGACAAAGGGCTGAGTTTCAGACGCTTACTTAAAATATTGATAAGGGGTAGGTAAGTATATCTTATCGCTTTATAACTAAGTAATGCATTGAAATACAGATTTGCTAAGTGTTGTAGGTATTTAATAGTGAATGCAATAGTCTGTTTAAACACTTTAAACTTCGTTTTTAACTACATATGTTTTTCTATACAACCTGAAATTTTAGGGTGCCAATGATTATACTTTTATGCCTATTTTTGTTTTTCATTGAATATTTTTAGAATAAAAGACTTAATAGGTACTCAAGATGTTTTATTTTAATAAGAAATCCATAAACATTGATAATAACTGAAAAATAAAGCCGTACTAAGACATTCCAATTGGGATTTCGGCTTAGGGTGCCAATCATTGTACAGTTTACCCTATACAGATTTCAAAATGCCGATATCCGCGTCTTGTCACAAGTGTAACGATATTTGAAGGACATTAGCTTACTGCGCCTTATTCATAAAAATTCTTAATTACGGTTATCCGAATACTTTCCTTGGTCGCGCATAATATCTTCATTCCATTACGTGAAAATAGTGAATCACAGCTGTTGTCACGATCCGTTTGCGAATGTTACCGGCTATTACCGAACAGCAGCATTCCCAGAGGCAGCCGCTACCATCCGCGCTCGTATTATTCATGGAAGGGACGTGTATACCGCACATACCGTGCCAATGTACCCAGAGGTCTCTGCACTCGGCGCCGATCGATAATCGATGGAACAAAAAGTTAGAATTTGTTTACAGTTTAGTAACCCAAATCAGAGTGCCGACGGCTCGCCACCCTCTGCCATCCTTCTGCCCCTTTCGGCGTGTCCCATTCCCCTCTCGCCGGACGAAAACCATCGGCGCGGAGGCGCGTCGTCTCCGGCCAACGCCAGCGCCTCTCTTCCTCCAGCGTCATCTTCGATACCAATATCATCGCAGGTCCACGGCTGTATCACAGACACGGGCGCCACATCGAAGGCAGGGCCAACACCGGCGATAACACAAATGCCAACGTCAATCCCGGTATTCAGAAGCGCACAGTAATACGGAGCCCACCACCACCGTCGTCACCAACACCGAGGCGCACTCGTATCACTTTATTTTTCCCCACTTTTCCCTCCGCCGCTTCGCTCCGTCAGACGAGTTTGCCGAACTACTTGCCCATCCTGGCCCCGAATGCATTTGTCAAACGGTGAAACAAATTGGTAGACAGCTCACAAATACCAGCGCGCCGGTTACCCCGCGTGCTCGAGGATCACGTAAACTACCTTTGACTAATGTGTTGTTCATCCTTTGACACGGCTCATGTACTCTACATTCGATGAATTCTATAACTATTTTTACGATGTTTTGGACCGGCTTGGAATGAAAATAACTGTGTTGCGTGGCGATTGAAAAAAAAAAATAGGATGGTATGAGTAACTTCCTGTTATTAAAACGTGATGTTTTTCTTAGCTTTCTGTGTTCTTGATTTTCTGATAAATTTTTATGGAGGCATTTATCGCGTATAATAATCTCTGTATATGAATTTCAAATACCAATGACTGACTCATCAGGAGTTCTCTGGAACCACTGGAGTAGAAATCTTTTTAAAAAACTCCCTCCCCTTCACCGTAAAAAGTTATATAACCCAGGCAACGCCGGCTACTTTAAGCTAGTAATAATAATAAAGTTGAGCAATGTTTATGGAGAAGAGAAATGTAGTCTGTACAAGAATTCATATTAATCATTGAAAACATTCGTTCAACTAAGATACCACAATTTTAACCCTCTAGGGACGAGTGGGACTCCAGAGTCCCATTCAGATTAACACATTTTTATTTACGTTCCATCAATAAGATCGAGATTTGATAGGTATAGTGACCTTTAGTAGGCAGAGAAGAAACTGTTGTACCATCAGAACCCGAAATTAAACTTTTTTTGTTATAAACAAATTAAAAAAAAATTAAAAAAAAATATTAACGAGTAGTTTCCAAATCCGAAGTATAAAATAGACTATTTTAACGCTCAAAAAAATTCTACATTAAGTTTAAAACATCCCGTCCCTAGAGGGTTAATTATAAAGTAGCATTTATAACACTTACAATTTTTAAAATAATGTCAAATTTTGTACATCACCGCATTTACTAGATAAAATAAAATAGGAAAAGTGGAATGAAGTGTCAGAAATGATAATCGATATGAAAATATCATGTACTTGCAAGTTGCAATCGTGAACTAGTTTTCGTTTACGCATGAAATTACCTTCGTTTCATTTCAATACAGTCTGAACTGTAATAACACAATATGTACGTACAATTCATGATTTATTACCGCGGTGCTACAGCACGATTAATTATCCAGTTAGATTCTTTAGAAGAATTCAGAGAATTCCTAAGAAAAAGCGGAAGAAGTATCAGGTGAGAAGTGAGTTTGCTTTTTTTTTCTCGAGTATCATTATTCGAGAGGATTTAACTAAAATAACATACAGGGTGAAAGGAAAGCCAAATATTTCCCCGCAGCAAGATATCAGCTAATTTCGTGGGTTCGTTTTGTGTGTGGTCTGCACTTTACCAAAGGAGAGCTCCTTTCTCAAAAATTAAGCACCGTGACCGATCATTTTCCTCGTCAAAATTTTACCGATCAACTTCTGTTCCTTTTAATATTCGTCTTACCGTTTAAACACGCAAAAGATGCAAGGCTTAGTCAAACCAGTATTAAAACATGTGAATTTTTTAAAAAATTTAAATTTTTTGTTTACAATCACTGAAAAAAACATGAATTGAAGTATACATAGTTTTACACGTGCTTTGTTAAATGTACCCTCCCCCTGAACATAATTTGACCATTCGTCCCCGGAACACGATTTGTGTCCTGATAATTTTTGTTCCCGATTTTGTTCCCAATCCTGAATGTAAGGTAATCATTTGTGCCCGATTTTCGGTAATAGTCCCCGATTGTGTATTTCCTCTTTAAAGTTATAAAATAATCAATATGAAAATTTTACTAATTTGGCAACAGTGTAATCGAGTTTACTTAGAGTAGAGGTGGTCCTAAAAATAATACCTCATGTCCCCGGAAGTAGTTGCCACCTGGGTCCCTGCTCAGAAGGCATCGCAGTGCCCCATCCTTAAAATAAATTATAATTCTATCAAAAGTCTATTTTTTTCTGTATTATTACACTGATCCCCTTTTTAATAAACTGCCGCTTCATTTTCCCGAAAATGGGCCCCTGCTCAGAAGCCCCTCCCCAGGGCCCTGTCTTCAAAAATATATTATGAATTTATCCAGCACAATATTTTTTTCCTATATATTTCTGCGCACTGAACCCCTCGTAGTAAATTATCTCTTCATTTTCCCGAAAAAAATGGGCCCCTCAGAACGTTTCCCACCTGGGCCTTTCTTCTTAAATCCGCCACTGCCCGGTGACCCTAAGGAAGCAATAGTTACGTTAGCACATCTGACTATTTTCAGAATTGCAAATCAACATTTATAAAATATAAACGATTCTTACTAACCACTGTGAAAAATTCTTACGTATTTTCTTTGCAAGTTAAATAAATGCTGTAGAGTGCAGCAACCTAAATATTGTCAGCTGCATTAGAACGCACCCCTTCTGTACTTCGCAACCTACGCTGATATTCGTATGTAAAATAGCATTTATGACCCAAATCTTCCAAGGAATATTTTTCATTCGCGCAAAGGATAATGATATTCTTGAACTATTTTATGAAGATGCTCCGTTCGCTGGACATATCGTTCACCCTGGATTTGCGAGTAAGATAAACGGAACTTCTCCGAGCATGATTTCTGGGAATGTGAATTTCCATTCAACTAGAATCCCGATGGTCTAACAATATCTAGCTCAAAATGTTTCAACTGTTTTGGAGTCACGGACCGGTTGAAGGCCCCCTTCGTTCGCCCACGAATCGCGGCTGCTACGAATGATTCTCATGAAACGTAAAACGAAAAGCTATCGAGACGTAACGACGCGAATACGGGAATATGCATTTCAGTGTAACTCACAAGTCAGATCGATCAGAGAGTGGCTCGCAGCGAAGCGTAGATACGCGAATGGCTGCTGCTTAGGTGTCGGATTTTATGACTTATTCACTCTGGCCCGTGTTTACCGGACTCGATGCGACGGCCACGCGGCGCCAAGCGTCGAGAATGCGGCTACCTTTGCTAGTGAACATCCGACGGGAACTAACGCGCCCGCCCGATCGATCGATCGATCTCTTTTCGTTTTTCCCCCCTTCCTGCTTGTTTTCCAATTCTCGCTACCTTAACCTGCTGGATCATCGGTACCGGACGATCGTTATCGTCGGCCGACTTAGGTACGGAAGCTTTAATCTATCTTTATGTTCATGTCGCACTGGACGGTTAATCCCAGAATATTGCAGCACAGTTGCACGATAGTTTTATAACAATGGACAGATTCAGTATGAATTCCTAAAACACACCTGTTTGCAAGGATGTCGAGAAACAGTCAATTAAGTTGACAGGATGGCAGGCGACGATTGGTTGCTGGTTTGAACTCATTTTGTAGTGCCAATTTAATTATTTATAATTGAATTTAAAAATATTCACTTTCTTTGTATAAACATAAAGATTAGTTTTTAACCCTTTGACTACGGGAGACTTTGGCACGCACTGGCCGTACGGTACGGTACGAATTCACTCGCGACGTCCACTGGGTACGGCGAAATTTTTGTCGCACAAGTGTCGGAGGCCAATAGGCGTCAACAGTACCGGGAAGTCAACATGTGTCGGACGCCAATAGGCGTCAACAGTACCGGGAAGCCAACATGTGTCGGACGCCAATAGGCGTCAACAGTAGTCAAAGGGTTAAATGTACGCGATTTTTTCAAGCCAGGGGAGCCAATTGTATTGAACCTCTTGTTTTTTGAATGAATAAGTCTCTAGATTGTGAAAGATAAGCTGTTGCTTGAGTAAAATTGGGCTTTCTTATTCAAGAATTAATCAGGTAACTACTTTTTCATTACTTGTAGTGTTATTTATATGATTCGTGAACTATTGTTAGTAGGAATTTCGTGAGACAAGTGGGAGACATTTTCAGCAGAAACAATCTAGAAGTTTAGCTATGTTACGTTCAAACCAAGTTTTTAGAGAATGTTGATTCCCAAATAGGTATATGGAAAAAATTTCAAAATATTAAAAATTGAGCGATAAGAAGTAACGAACAATCTAAAGGGTCGCCCTTTAATTACGTAAGGGTAATTTTGTCAATTTCTTGCCCCTTCCTTCTCCCAGTATAAAAATTCGTAAGATTTTATATCTCCCCCCCTATTCCTTACGTAATATTTTTTACATTTCATATTCTTAGTTATTATAATTTGTTTGAAACTTTATATAATTCATTGAACTCGGTTTCATGCAGGCCCAGACCTAGGGAGCGCAAGTAGGGCAATTGCCCAAAGCGGCAAAAGTGGTAGACAAATATAATAGAACGTGTCAGACTCGCAAATATGTCGCATTAATTTCGCGATGAAGAAGCAATAAGAGCAAAACACTGTAAAAAGCACTGACTCTACGTTCGTGTTAATATTACTAACACGCAGGACCACTGTCCACTATGAAATACTTTATCGCGAAATAAGCACTGACTTTAAAATCGCATTGTACACGATTACAACAGCATTTCCCGCTTTTAAACATCTCTCAACAGTGGGAAGATGTGTTCGGACTCGAGTAAAGTGTTTCCAAAATAGTCCTCTAGATACCGAGTGTAATGTAGTAGAATTTTGTTAAAGGGCCCTTCCACAGAGTCCAGTAATCAATGAAATTGATGCAGGAATCGTGAAATCACGAAATAATATCCACTGTGACTGCACAGATATTCAGTGATCCGATCACCGTCGCGGACGAAGTCGAACTGTTAGGGCACACCGTTCGGCATTGTAGTGACTTTGGTAGAGGTTGTTGATGTTTTTGACGCGCTCGGTCGACTTCCAGCTAATTTGAAATTCGTCAAGGCCGGAAATAATATTATATAGCAATGTCCATAGCAAAATGTTCACTTTTCACAACTACAGTCCTGCACCCTGCACATTCTACACGTATTTTTATCACTGCGATATGTGATCAAACACTAGGCAACGCTTCGTCAAAAAGTCGTCTAGATGATAGGTATATTCCAGTGAAATGTTGTTAAACGGTCTTCTATTTAATCCAGTAGTCGAACGAATTGATGTAGGAATCGAGAAATCAGGAAATAATATGCACTGCGACATTCACAGATATTCACCGATCCGATTACTATCGCGGATAAAGTCGAACTGACAATGAGTGCTCAAACCTTTCGTCAATGTTGTCACATTGGTAGAGGTTGCCGTCGACCTCAACTGTTTCCCATGCAAGTTGAAATTTCTCAATTTCTAATGACTCGAATGTAATAATTACTGTTAAGAGAGAAGATTTGAAAGAACCCATACGAAAGAGTTCAACTTCACAAATGTAACTCGTATTCGACATATTAAGCATCCCGTATGATTGTGAAATTAAAGAATGCTCGATTTGCAGTTGCATCCATGCACCCCACGACAGCTTGTAAGAATTAGATTTTACTGTAAATTTCAATGACTTACGTAATTTAAGAACGACCCCTAAGTGAAATTGAATTAGAATAATTTACAATGCTGCCGAATGATAGTCGTCAGATTAGTGTGAAATTGACAATTGTTGTAGTTACAGAAAGCTAACAATGAATCAGCGTGTACTAAAATTAAGGGTGGTTGTTTAAACTACTATTTAAATGAAAACATTTTATTGATTCACATGATTGGTACCCATTACCGATTCAGTTCTACTTCAACGGGATATACCGGTTAAGAATCACAACTTTAAGGAAAAGACTTATCATGGAAATGTTAATATTTAAGGGAATTACCTGGATCTGACTCAAGCTTTTAAAATCGGAAACTCATTACAAGTTTAAGCAACAACACTAATGCATACGTATGATATTAAGCAAATGTACGTTGTTAATTATTCTTAATAAATTATCAGGACACATATCGCCAGAACTTTAAACAGCTAATAACAGTCCAAACCCGGTAAAATTTTTAAATTACCAGTAAAAACGCTCATGATAAACTTTTATAATTTTATAACTTTTAAACATGATCACTTTTTGCACTCGATTTCAGTGATTGTGGGGAAATTGAAATATTACGTAGTCCACATAAAGTTGGGGGAGATTTAAGTCATCATTTCGCTGGGCTCGAATTTGTTTAAAAAACACAGGCCGTCAAAGATTGCAATTTTTGCTTATTTTTGTAAAACCGCGCTGCCCTTATGAATTTTTATCTCGGAAACCATTCATCGTATTGAGTACATTCTTTTTTTATTTTAATCTAGTAGATTCAGGCTATTTGAATAATATTTTTTCAAATTTAAAATGTAATAGATAGGATAGAATTCACGCTAACAATAACGTACAAGAAGAACGTTGATATCGATTACAGCGGTGGAGCATTCAAATCCTTTCCATAATGCAAAGACCGCGTATCTGTAAGTGCACAATCTTTATCGATGGCGGCGTAAGGCTGTGCCGAAGAAAAGAATGTCGGAGGGGGAAAAACAAGTGCCGAGCGAGTTTAGCAAATAGCTGAGGGATTAATGTCTTATTGGCACGACGATTGCAATGGTTATCTGTGATCGGCAAATAGGAACGCGCTCTTTTTCCGTGAAAACGGGAGAATGGAATGCCGATCGGTGCCACCCCACCGGAAGCTGCCATGAGTCGATGACTGTTCGGCGTCTCGCGCAATTCTCCACTTGCATATTTCTGCCCATACAAATTTACAATCTATCGTAGATGCGAGAAGTATAGGTGCACCGAATGTATCTCAATGTAATTTGCCGTCACAGCTATTTTTAACGGCAACCACTCACGAGATTTTATTCAGTGTTTCAAAGAACGGAGTTTGTAAGTAGTACTCATATTATGATAAATTAAATTTTATTCAAAATTCCTTCAGGCTATTATTCTTCTTTAAAGCAAAGAAGCAAATATAATTGTAATCAAGAATGGACAGACAATACTAGCCCAAGTCTATTGTCCATTAAGGAGGTACTCTAGTGTAACTGCTCGTTTTTCAACTCCATATTCGGGAATTTATTTAACAAAAACTATAAGTTTATACTGTCTGGCATTTTCCCTGCATATTAAGGTATTTTTGTAGTAATAGTCAGAATTTTCTTGAGCTTTTTTATCGCATATATATATATATATGTATATAGTGGGTGGCGCAAGCTTTTCCAAAAACATTAATTTCCATCAGACAATGCTATGGGGACTGTCATTGAAAATGGAACAACTAAGGTTTTTCTTTCGTGTTCGATTTTTACTGAAAATTATTTGTTTTCGTTTGCAATTTTTTTGCAGAACCTTACGCCACCGACTATATTTATGAATGTGTGCGATAAAAAAGCTGAAAAATTCTGAGTATTATCTCAAACACACCATAATATGCTGGAAAAACGTCGTACAGTATAAATTTATAGTTTGTTTTAAATAAATTCCCGAAGATGGGCTTGAAAAGTGAACAGTTACACTGGAGTACCCCCTAAAAATAAAGTAAAAGCAAAAGAATCAAAGTCTTTGTAATTCTGCTAATCTCAATGTACTTTTGGGGTACAATGGAGCAAGCAGACTAAGTATATGATCATATTTTAAAATGTTTTATTAATTGCAACAAAAAATAGTACCTATAACACTTATGTTCCAAAAAATGCAATAGCCATTTTGCAGCGAATCGACCATTATGTACAAACACATGGCGATTAATTCGAGAATGTATTATAGCCTTGTGGCGTTGTTACCGTTGACCTTTGTAGACATTTATCACATTATGTATACGTTCTTGACATCATGATTATAGGAACTTTTTTTTCTTCGTTTCACCTTGCCTATCACCTCGCACGAGGAGACCACTTTTCCCTTAAACGTCTTGTATACACATACAAATTTATAATACTTAGTCTTCCCGCGAAGTATAGAATGATAAATCTACTTAATTAAGGTGGTATCGGCGCACTGATTCGGTCACAATACAAAGTTTATAAATAAGTATCATCGCTGTTTGTCAATTATTTATAAAAAAATCCGACGTTTCGGTTCTTCATTTGAACCCTCTTCAAGGAAAGTGAGATTAATTTTATACTATTGCGTTAGCTGATGAAAATTCTGTCGCAGCGTTAAATCGAGCAAACGACACGCGAGTCGGTTGGAAGAAGACTGATTCATACCACCTTATTTAATATTTACGGTCGAAATTTTAATTTGAAAAAGATAAATCTACTGTTACATGTTTTTTTTAGGGCTATTTAGGATCACATTAATCACTTACATGTATGGGTTATTTTAGCGACTCAATTCTACAACTAAAGGCTATAGCTTGTGGTATAGATTTGTGTGTTCCATATATTTTAGAAGTCTTTTTAGGAGTCTTTCGTTTGTCCGAACAATACTTTCTGCACTCGAGAATCATGTGGTCTACCTACAGTTATTTTATTTGGTATGGTGTATGTGACATGGGGGGGGGGGGGGGGGTGTCTTATTTATTCCATACGCTAATTCTTACTCCCGAAATTACAATTTGGTTGCGTCTCAGTGTCATAGAAGTCATCTTTAACTAAACTCTCCAACCATCTCCCTCAAACAGACCACCTTTTTCAGAGCAACCTGTATACGCGCACAGTAAGTTTTGAGCCTAAAGAATTGAATATCGTTTTCGAAATTATCCACTTTCACATGTTTGCGAAACGCTTTGAATACTTCTGGCTGTTGCGCGATCAAAGTCTTTCCCACGTATCACTTTGATAATAACCACATCGATGGCAATTGGTAAGGATATTCTCGCGTCATGACTTCTGGTACCCAAGGAACAGCAAAGAAGTCGGACGAGGCCCTTATGCAAACACTTTTAACCGGACATTCTGGGACCAGTCGAGCTGTATCTCTGCGGAGAACATTTCTCTCGACCTCTTCGTTGTAGCCTCTTTGTGTTTGTCTACGCTTGTATTTGCCCTACGCATTCCACTATCGCTTGAATCGCACCGGTCGTAGTTAGTAAGCTGGAAAAGCGAAATTCCACGTTCAGAGCGACGCGATTAACTTTCGGCAAAATTCTTTGTCATCTACGAAATACTTTCTTCCGTGCTCTGGAACAGAGTATTACGCGTTCTTCATTATTAGTAATGCGAGGGATACAAAGAAGCAAATTGGAAAATGCTTAACGTCTTCGATTGAAATCGCGAAGGAAATCTTTCTGGAGAGCCAGCATAATTGCCAAGTGGTACCAATCATCGATCGCGTTTTATGCAATCGAGGAAGTACGATGAGTAAGACTTTTCCTATTACAACTTCCTTTAAATTACAAAGTACCTACGATAAAACATCTTATCGCTGTTGTGTCTCCCCTTCGATCGGAAATGGTGTCGAACGGAATGTTTTTGCTATCAGTATAACGGTTGACACTACATTAATAGAAAGTGTACTGTTTATGAAATCTTTTTTTGGAGGGGCGAAATATTACATGAATGAATAAAAATCTGCTATATTTAGAAATGCTGTTCTACAAAAACATAAAGCTTTAATAAGGGCACACTTATTTCATCCTATTGCATCAATTACTATAAAGTCATTTCAGTACATAGGGGAAACTCGGACAAAACCGGGTACCTGGGTAAAACCGAGACGTGCTATTATTTTTTAATCTGCCTTAAATGTGCATTATTTCACCAACATCTATCATCTTGTCTACCTCAAACACTTTTGACAGTGTTGAGGTAGACTTTTTTGTGTGAATTATGTTAATTGTTGCATATTAAAGTATAAATAATTAAAAGGTTCGTTTTTACTTCATCATGGTATTGTTGATAATTTGTAATATTTACAAAATTATGTTGGGGCAAAACCGTACGGGGTAAAACCGGGTACCCGGTTTTGGATAAAATGTGTATAACAAAGAAACGAAAAAGAGGAAGTTATTAAAATTAAAACTAAATCTTAATAAAGGACTACAACTAAAGAGAAAGAAAACCACAAAATTAAACACAATACCGAAAGATAATGATAACAGTGGTGATGAAAACGGTGAAGACATTTGCATTTATATTCAAGAATCATATGGTTCATTGAAATTGAACGAATGTTGTAGTTGTTTTATTTTTTTGTTATTATTGTATTATATATTGTTTAGTTATTATTTATTTGTTTATTGTATTATTTTGTATTTTTTGTATTTGTTCTGCTATTAAAGAAATTGGATATATACTATTACTTAATAAAGAGTTTATTCTAATGAATCCTAATATCAATTTCTTTTTTAAATTAATAATGTCAAAGTTATGAGCATTTATCCTTAACGTCCCGGTTTTGCTCCGGTCTCCCCTACTGATTAAGTCGTACACTTTAACAAAAGTGGAAAAAAATCTAGTTAATTTACGACAAACTTCATTTGTCGACAAAGAAAAGTTTACAGAAGCTCCAAAAACGCTTTAGGATAGATAAATGTGAATCATGAGGACACGTTTCCTATTTTCATTCATTACATTTATTCGAATCACTGAATGTCCTAGCAACTACGGTTTGATATGCTACTGTAGGGCGTGAATTATCCGAACTTCGATTAGATTAACCGAACCGTCGATTATCCTAAGCACTGCTGAATCAGTGCTGTCCCCACCACTGCTTCGAACCAGTGTCCGGTACCGGTTGATTGATTGACTTTTGGGTAACATAAATTAACGCAGTAGTACTCTTGTATTTAATAAGTAATTTTATGTGTAATTCCTATAGTTATAAGCTGTGTAAAGTACATGCATGCTTCATTCTCCGAACTGTTCAATTATCCGAACAATTCGAATTTCCGAATCACCTCGGACCCAAGCAGTTCGGATAATTAACGCTCTACTGTATTTAAGTAAATTTACCTAGTTTACTATAGTCGGGCTGGTTTCAACTATGTAGCAACTTATAGGTACTTTCCTCATCTCTGATTCTTCCCCCAGTACAACCCCTCCTTTTACACCATGGTAGCTTATCTTTCGATCAGAAAGACAGGGGTGATTTTTTAAAGGTTTCTGTAGAGCAGCTGAATTTGGGCCAGTAATAGTTCTTTTTAATCCTATCAACTCTCTCCCTTTCTTTATCCATCTCGTTCTTAAACTTCAAGTTCGATTTCAAACTAATTATAAAATAGTCAATCTATCAGTATCTATTAAAGTCGTGCGAAGTTACGGAGGAATTATTTATAACATTTGTTTAACCAGGATTACTTGCACTGTTCATAAGATTAATCACTAAATTTGAAAAAATAAAAATGCTAGCACGTACCAACCACAGAGAATTGATGAAGTATTTTGTACCTGGCCCTTGTTGTTTCCACACGAAGATCATATTTTATTGTGGAAGAAAACATCGGGCTTAATTTGAAATAATATTGACGATAAGACTATTAATCTTAACCATGGCCGATATGTATTATCCGTGCGTTGCGCTCGTTTATCAACAATGCGGAACTTTTTGGTCACATGTAAAGTAATCGCTTAAATCGTTCAAGTACAAAACGATAAAAATAATTCGATTATTCGATAAGCAAATTTATCGATACATGCTCAAAAAATTAATTATGGATGAACAATATGATGGTTAGATGTTCAAGAAAATATATGTATACAGGGCCGTGGCTAGGATTTCATTCAAAGAGGGTCAATATATAGTGAGACTGAATTTTCAATTTATGTACGTGGAATTGCTTCACAATTTAATTTATTTTCATTACGTAATAAATTAATTTAATTTTGAACGAACGACTAATTCATAAAAGATACAGTAACTACCCAAGGATGCAAAATTAATGTTATGTTGGTGTATGACGTCCAAAGGAAAGAAAATAGTGAATAAATTAAACGAATTAATTTTGTTACTACCGAAGGGAGTATGTAAGGTACAGGTCACCGATTTGGTTCATGTTGTCAGAGCAGACTGTATGTATTAATATATTAAACACACATGACGTAGTAAAAAAAATTTTTACACCACATTTTATGAGAAAAATGGGTTCGAAATTTGGTTTTACTCAGGGTCTTGATATATATCCACAGGTAACCACAAATTAAGTTGCAGTGATAGCCTGGTCAACTATAATCCAAAATATCCCGAGTTTCATACACACTTCTTTAATTTTTTAATATTTCTACGATTGGTTAGTGTAATTGGTTTCGTTGTGACAAAATTACACATTCAATTTCTACGAGAAAGAAACCTTCGACCTCAATTTCTCTACGAAGTTGTAAGAAATGCACCCTATGCATTTAATACATTATTGTACATGGCGTGGGCTACAAAATTTGTATACGAATAATTTGCGTGTGTATGCAACATTTGAGCCAAATCGGTGACCCAAAACTCGTACACTCCTCTAGTAAGATTGAAAGACAAACAATAAAATGCATTGCATGAAATATGCATGTTTCAAATGCAATATTTTACATATTGTTTCAAATACATTACACGTAAGGTAAAGTATATAAAATATTATAACTGCCGAATTATTTTTCATTAACGTGTCAAGACACTACTTACTGTATAGTAGTTATGAAGCATAGTAAACGCGCATTTAAAACAGGATATGTATATATGTTATAAATGAATCACACACCTAGTGTTCATTCATAATCCTTATCATTTATCATCGCTTTTTTCCAAAGTTTTCAAAAATTTTCTTACAGTTGATTAAATGCAACTACTACGATCTTATCGATGTGTTGCTATCTTGACATTTTCGTATTAAATACTTCGCCACTGTTTAGCACCGAACTTCGAGTTATTATTAGTTTCTGTTACACAATTGCAATGAAACAGATTACTATTATTTAACTAAAGATTGTTTCGTATAAAAGAGGGAGAAACACTAAGCGTTTACTTGAAATGCGATTATCAAGTACAGATAATTCTTGATAATCAAGATAATCACAGATTGCTCCCCACTCTAACCTTCATCTCGATTGGCAATTGTTCTGAGAACAATGGATGCACAGTGTTCTCAGGGTCGGCCCTCTATAATGCGTTATGATAATTCACAAGTTGTGGCAGTTTTGTTTAGAATTATTCGTCAAAATGCAGCACATATTTTTATTCTGTCGAAGCTACCATAATCTGTAAACTATGCAGGACGTTTCAGAACGATAAATACAAACTTTTTTCCACGTGTAATATGATTACACACTGCAGATGTATTTTCAACGATAATCTCATATAGTAATTAGGTTAAAAGTGATATCATTTGAATTTTTTCGACGAGAGTTTTCCAGAAGTATGTATACTCCAATCGCACTATATTTGTTTGGCCATAAATGCCAGAAAACTTGATATTCAATTTCAAGTGTTTTACACTGTTAAAACTACAGTGTTTCTTAAGAAACTGCACTCTATCATTCAGGGAATGCACAACGATACCCTCACCTTGACGTTTAGCTCACTCACTCTCAGCATGTCTTGTTTATTATAATCGCGAATGCGCTCTAAATCGCACACAAGCACAGTGAATTAAATGTATCATTGCCGCCACCGTTTTCCATTTTATTTTTATTTTCCGTTTTACTGCACTTTGCACACACCTTTTCTCATCAATTATCTTTATTTCACTCGTTGCGTTAGGATCTTGACTGATGGGATTCCCATACTATTGCAAATGGTAAGATGAAAAATAAACGATGCTACTAAACTTCTGATTTTTATAAACAGTAGCCGTATTATTATTCTGCCTCACGTTGTATTAATATTCATAAAAAATAGTTATATCTTAAGGAAGCACCTGGTCAACAAACTACTTTACGTGAGATCCTTAAATGGAATACCGCAGATCTGCTAATTAGTAATTTTCCGCAGCTAGAATACAATAATATTTCTACATCTGAGTGATGCAACATTTACCTCAAAACTTTGTTATCTTTTCATCATTCGTTCACTAATTATCATCTTAATTACCCAACTACAGCCAGCGTGTTCGCGTATGCTTTATTGTCTTCACAAAATTTAAGCAGTTGCCAGCTGTTGACCGTTCAACTTTACGTTTTCGTTGATCCTTCGGGTGATCGGTGACGCGGCCGTTCCATTAAAATAACGCGAGGGAATGCACTTCCGAGCGGAGTCGGAAGTCAACCGACAGCCTGTCCCATTTAGCTCGCGTACTCGGCCGCTTGGTTTTATGGGCAATAAGATCTGGTTGATCCTCAATTAAATGATTCTTAGCCACGGCTTATGCGAGGGAACTCGATAAGACGGCTTTGCGCCGGTACGGCGGGTACTTGGCGCTTGCGTAAAGGGCCGTGTTAAGTCTTCCGATTAACCGCGCACGCATTCGCGTGGGCCAGTCTCATCGACACGTGGGCCACAGCACGTCGACACGTGGACTTGGTAACCTTCGTTCGCCGGACCACGTGGTCGAACTATCTCCTCTATGTGGAGAGCCGTACGCTTTTCAGAAGCAGTCAGGCCTTTTGTTCATCTCTGGGCACGTTCGTTCTTGGTACAGAATCATTGTTATTCGGTTAGCTCCGATAATGAACACTGGTCACTCACCGTTTCACGGAAATATTTTTTGAAGATGCTGGTGGTTATCCGCAATTTCTCTTCACTTCGTCCTTTCCTACTGTCTCTGTATTTACATCTCTTATTTTTAATAACATTCTTGCTGACACAATGCTTGTTCTGAATACATATTTCTTCCCTGGTTGGGTAGCATTTATCAAAATCGTTTGAAGTAACTTTTGGTCAGATGTGTATGGGATACTAGCTTTACGACTCGGCTTTGCCCGCAATTTGGATTCTGATTTTATAAATGAAAAAAATTTTTTACTTCTTTTTGGGTGAAAATAGTCACATTTATCTGGATTAACCCGGCACAATGAGCTGAGGTATATTTCGTGACCCCCGAGTTTACAGTTCGAAACTTTTTGGGCGACAGACAAACGCGTAAACATACGATACACTTTCTGCTTTATAGTATGAGATACTATAAATGCGAGTACACTTGTGGGGGATATCCAAGAATGATTGTTAATTTCAGAGCGTAAGAGAAAAACACGTCTAAAGTGTTTGAGGACAAATTATCTTAAGAACAAAATAACTGTTTTACAAATATTAAACAAAATCTTAAAACCAATAGATATTTACAGTAAAAGAATAACTAAAACTGTGATTATTTAAATATAAAACATTAATAACCCACTTCATTAATTCCATAAATTACAAATTCGCGCGCAAACCAATCATACATTTATACGTTTATTACCTTAACAAAACATTCAACGTAGAAAATAGAGTTTTGGATTCTTCTTTGCCTCTCATAATGTGCAAACTCTCCCTCTTAATTCCATTAGCTTTTAATTATCTTAAGAAGCATGGGTTCACAATTTTATCAATAGAGCACCGTTTCATATTTGGTTAAGTAGTGACATTTTTTAACTCTGATAATTGCAATGAAACAGGTACACGAAAAACGAAACGATAAAATTGTGTACTCAATTTGTAATGCGTGAAGTCGCACAATGTTCATCCTATCACAACTATTACGCCATAGCGACTCGACATTGAACTTCACTGACATTAACAATCAGACCTCTGCTTCATCCTCATTATCGGTCTTTAAATTCCGTTTCCACTTTTAACTCTCACGAGCGCACAATTTCCCAATGATCCGCCATCAGTTTTAATTATTCATTTCCGGTGTAATGAAACTCGATGAGACGATGAACAATGTTTGCACTTCCTCGTGTTGGATTCCTTGAACGAGGATTATTTTTAATAATAAACGATTAGCACCGTGCGATGTAATTTCTATAATGCACAAGATGGACAAGGTGGAAATCCGAACATGGAGAGCTCACTATAATCGCGAAAATGGTCACGCGAATTGATGTTAGCGGTACATTCGATGAAAACGGAGCACGCGCTCGTCTAATCTTTCGGTACCGGTATAGGTGTATCTGCAGACAATAAATAAGGCGTGATAACGAGAGAGTAACGACAGCGAACCAAGTGCAATCTTATCGGAGGCACGCCGATGTCTCGAATTTATTTTCCAATCAGCGGCAGTGTTTCTATTATACGTACAATTGCTGCTTATACAGAGGCATACACTTTCATGTAAACGTGTATGCACATTCACATATTATATTTCAACGTGGTGCTAATATTTTCCATTATTCTTACTAATCGAATATGAGCAAGAAGAAAAACTAAAACGTGCGAATTATTGCCGTCACGAGTATAGGACATGTCGTTTGTCCAGTTCTGTTTATATGAAGTCGTTTAGATCGAACACATGAAATGTTAATCAAGTCTGAATAATAAATTAAGCAAACGTAACTAGGAATGAAAATGTTTCATTTGAATTTTCATATTAATCGCATTTACAGTGGCCGGCCAAAAAGGTTTGAGATTTTGTAAGTTTAAGCTATGAAGTGCAAACAAAATAGAAAACGCATTTTAACGCTTGAAGTTTCTAGTTTTTGAGGCAAGGACTTTTTTTCATCCATTTTGATACTGTTTTATCAAGATGAAGCGCAGGAATTGAAGTTTCAGCAATTTTTGCCTATTTAGTTTCAACGTATTTTCGTTTTTGGGGTTTTGTTGTATGATATTTATTGACCGAGTTATTCGCGATCGAAGCAGAAAAGGTAGTTTTCACTTTGAACACCTATAACTTGCGAACTCATGATCGTCGAAAAATGTTCATGAGTGTTTTGGAAAGCTAGGAAAGTGTTCTTTCAGAACCTTTAGTTGCCAATTTAAGATTTTTTTTAAATCGTATTTAATCCATTTAAAAATGATCCTAAACATTGACGAAAATGTTTCGAGTATAATAAATTTCACCACCCTCTGTACTGTGATTTATTTATTAAAATTTAAATGTGTTGGAAATTAAAATTTTGTGGAGTACTAGCACCTATTGAAGAAATACTATTTTACACATTAAGTATCATCTAGCACCGTTAACTTTTTCAAATTACATTATTGCAATTTCATTTCCCCATTTTCACGCAAACAATAAAAGAGAAGTAGTTGGAATATATTTTCGTTCTAAGGGATTCCAAATTTATGAACAATAGTAAACGACAGCTTCGATGCTGAAAAACTTTCAGAAACACTTTGAAGCAACATCTCCGGGTTTAAAGACCGATGTCAACTCAATCCTATGCGGACTTTAAACTGTTTCACGTTATTCCCGTGCGCTTTCCATTCCACGGTACAGTGATTGATGGTGAAGGAGGTAAAGGAGCATCAAGAGAGGCGTCGTGAATGGAAATCTTATGGAACTGTACGGACTTTCTGCGAACAGAAAATCCATTCACACATTTGCGTCTGTTTGAACAACAAGGGGACAGTCCGCCACTTATCGAGGCGCCGTCCTAACGCGTCTATTACCTGTTTGCAAATATTACCTTCGTAGTTTAGAACGTTTCCTTGACGACGTTCCTGCATCGTTTCCTCCGACTCACGTTTCGCTGGCATTCTCGTGGGATTACTGCTTCTTTATAAAATTTTATAGACGTACCCTTTCCCCCAGCGTAGCCTCGATGAAAACTTCGAGATCGCACGCGTAACTAAATAGTGGTACACCGCGTACGCCTAAGGAAATTAATTCCTATATGTTGGACCGACATCCGACTCAAATTACCATAATTTTAAATTAAACATTCCAGTGGCCCACAATTACCCACATCAAACCGACGAATAGCATTTGGTATTTCCAAGAATTCTCGGGAACCTTTACAGTAAATGCGAACAGAATATGTTTATGCCTGTAGAAGAAGAAGAGTTCTGCGTATCGATATCGGCGTTACCCTGATACAGATGAGCAAATCGTACGAGAATATTGCGAGGGCACAGATTATTCCGTGGCCGTTGCGAAAAATCTGAGAACCACTGAGAAGGCCACACATGCAGTATTATTGTTGCAGAGTGGATCTCTCGTCTCAGAAGACGAGCTGTTGTTGTAAAGGCGCGAATGTTATTGCAGCGGAAAGTTGTGGTGTCACAAAGCTGCGGTGGGTCTCGCGGCATTCCGGCTGTTGTGTGGATCACCTAAAGATATCGTCACTGGTATGTCGCTTTGACGTTTCGGAAAAATCGCTAACAATTTGTCTGTGAATTTGTTGCGAGAGACATCGTATCTTGACAAGTTGCAACACTTTTGTGCTCATAGGAATTCGATTCTCATCTAAGCCTCAGCGCAAATAGGAAAATTGACGAAACATTCATATTAACGTACTGTAATCGTGTGTTCAACATCCTAAGCAAACGAAGATTTTATAAAAAAGAAACTCTCCTCGAAGGTACTACCAAGAATTGAAACTTAAGTGGTTTATCAGTCTCACTGTACTTTTACATGTATAGGTACGTACATCTATATTTTCTCTTGAACGTCAACTGACAATTACACTGACAGATCAATGTCATTCCTTGATATATTTAATGACCATGGCGGAGAATTTTTAGTCATCAATTGGACACAATGCTTGTGACATGTGCTTTAGAGCAGCTTTTGTTATTTCTGATATGTTGCTATTGGAATTGTGGCACAGTCTTTGTTTGGAAGAAAAATTTTGTATTTAATTGTAGGGTAGATGCACCGTTTGTGGCCACTTTAAGGTATTGTACCAGTTTTGGCCACTTCTTAAAAAATATAATATTTATCCGTGTAAACAATAAATGTAACCTTATATTTCTGGCGGTATACTAAACAAAATATTTGTGATGTGAAATACTCCACATAATAATGTTCTGCAAGCCATTTAAAAATAAGATAATTATACAAACGGTACATCTACCCTAGTGTAATTTAAAGATGTTATGCAAATAGGTACGTTAATTTTTTCATTTCACGATTTTTTCGTTGGTCGTTTGGATACACGCAGAAAAGGCCAAACGTGGCGAAATAAGATCAATTCGAAACAAGATAAATTAATAGGAGACTTCGAGACTATATGACTTAGAAATGAAATGGTTTTGATTATCTGTTATTATATGTTATAGCGTAAATGTATATTATTTAGTTTCTGACACACATGCAACAGTGAAGCTAATGAATTTTGTGAATAAATAAAAATATACGTAGGATGGACAAATGTATTTTGCAGACGAATTAGGTTGAAACAGTAAAGATTTATATTTATGAATTTACATGCAACATAAGGATGATATTGGTGGAATAAATCATACAGTATTACATGTCTGATTCTTGTTTCAGTATCATTTACTGTGTTATTAAATACACTCCTCCGCTTTCGTATTGGAGTATCTTACAGGTGTAATATCTATACAATATTACATTATAAGATAATGTTCCAGTATATATCAACATCTAAATGTTTTCTCACAGTTATAAATTTTTTTCAAAAACTCTTAATAGCTTAATACATTCCAAGCAAAGATATGTCACATGAAGCAAGAAGCTCTAAAGCATCCAATTAATTGACCCCAGTATCAATTAATTAATAAACCACTTAAACCTTCATTCAGGTCCTACACTGATTTTTAATTTATTAATTTATTTTTTTATCATTTTCAAAAATCATTTCCCACATTCTTTTATTTCGGGTTGTAGGTGTCGATTTCAGAAAAACAGGCAGGACATTGTTAATTGCAAAAAGGCAGTTTGGGGCAAGAGAAATTTCAGTCGACAGCGGGAAAGAAAATTTGTAGGTTTTCGGAATGACTCGGATGATTCGTTCCGGAGCATGTCGACGGGAGCGAGAGATCGCGAGGTAGAGATTCTTGACAAATTTTAAGATTGACGTAGGAATCTCCGAAATCGTTGGTAATAATTCGGGGAGGCATCGGGGACCACACAGGATCGAGAATATATCCTTGGAGGGTCCTGACTTCTGAAATGAAGGTATACATATACCTCGTGGCACGTTACGATGAAATAAAACGTGAACGTACCTGGCATGCCTCCATCCACTTTCAAAATCCTCTCGTGGATCCTGCGGGACATCCTCAGCCGCGTCGTTACGTTAATGGGACGGACTATTATTTAATTCCACTAAATTGCCGCTCGGCCCCCGAAACAGGCGTAAAACCTCTTAAAAATCGCCGCGGGACTTTCCTACTCCCGAATTCTACGAAAACCAAATACAAGTGAAATAATATAATAGAATATGTCCCGATATTCACTTTTTATCAATAACAATCGCTAGTTCATTCATTCTTTAAAACAATAAATGATTATTATAAATATGATCAAATGCATGATACAAGAATGCAGATTGAAATGATCTCGCCAAGAATATATAGAAAATGATCTTTCAAACATTTCAGAAATAAAGTATATAAAATTAAGATCAGGGTTTAGAGAGAAATAAATTAAGGGATTTAAAGATTAAGCTATCATAAAATATCTGCTCCATGACTGTCAATAATTAAAATACTCCTACGATAAAAAATGTTTTTTAAACTACCAAGGTGTTACCTATATAAAATACTGAATAATACCGAAAATATGCATCCGTAAAATATTACTAAAATCACAATACCTAAGTCACTATAATATTAATAAACTCTACATAAAATACTCTTAAGAAGAATTGGTCATAATTTCTGCCAAACAATTATTACGCGAGACACAGAGCTGGGCAAAAATTTTATTTAAATAAAAATTTCGAATAACTAATAATATTTAAAAAAAATAGCTTCATTCGACACATGGCTACTAATTTTTTTTAACTTTTATTCCTTACTCGAAATTTTTATTAAATATTACTAAAATCACAATACCTAAGTCACTATAATATTAATAAACTCTACATAAAATACTCTTAAGAAGAATTGGTCATAATTTCTGCCAAACAATTATTACGCGAGACACAGAGCTGGACAAAAATTTTATTTAAATAAAAATTTCGAATAACTAATAATATTTAAAAAAAATAGCTTCATTCGACACATGGCTACTAATTTTTTTTAACTTTTATTCCTTACTCGAAATTTTTATTTAAATAAATGTTTTCCCCATTTCCGGAGAGACCGCCGTTTTTATGGAAGTAACTAGAAAGAGTAAAGCCCCTCTCAATCTTTTACATCTTCTACTAAAAGAAAAAAGGCAAATATTGAAAACTACCGTGCAATATTCATATTTACGGTATCCTAGCGATCTATCTGAAGAAAGGAAGGAACGCGCAGTGCGCAGGTATTGCGCAGCGAGTCTTATATGCGGGAGTTGAGTTACGCCGCGGTGTCGCGCGAGAGCAGAGGAAGAGAAGAGAGGAGAAAACGTATTAAAAGGATATAAGAGAGCGGGCCGCGACCGCAAACTGATTAAATGCGGTCTGCCCAGGCTGTGCCTGTGCGCCACAGGCCTCGATACCAGTCTCCTGTAAGCTACACGAGTTGAAGGAGACCCCGTATGACGTATGCACTTACGCTGCATTGTATAGGCTATTCTTTACAGTTTCACCTGCAGTATTTTATACCTCTCCTTTTTTAATCGCCCTCTATACATTTCTAAGCCAAACCTGTAATAATTCATTGGAGTAGAGACAAACTAGGGGAACAAACTGGACTGTAATGGTACGCTAGGTCTCATGAACATTATGGAGTACCATTGTCCGAAATGGTCTCTCCTCAACTTTGAACTAAAAATTCTTCTCCGTGTTGGAATATTTGGATGAAATTGAAGCAGTTAACCTTGCACCACGCAAAGTGATGCAAAAATGAGGAAATCCGCGCAACGACAAAAAACTAACCCCCCCGCATAAACCCGAGTAGGTACTGCAACGCTTGAAACGTACTGCAGCGCCACTTAAGCTGTAGTAGGCACAGTAGTGCTTCATTATTCGCACGACCATTCGCGGTGCTCGCCTGTAATTTTCGGTGCATGGTCACGATTTTTATCGCGGGCTGGGGACCCACTGCCGAGGACGGTAAACAAGACACGTGGGGAGACACGAGTGAGTAGAACTCGAGGTGGGGTTGTCGATCGTGCGTTTTCTGGAGGATAGATCCCGTGCAGCTTATGAAGCACTACTGGGTGTACAGGGTGTATAATTTCTTTTGTGTGAAGTCCACCGCAGCGGGATTCTAACCTTTGGATTCGTGGATGGACATATGTAAAAAATATTAAATGTAGAATTTCCCTTGACCTAGAAATTTAAGATCGAATTTTTTTATTGACATTTTTGTCGTTCATTATTTGAAATATTCTTTGCAGCATAGTTCCTTTGACACTTTTTATCCTTGCAGTGACGAGAACATATTAAAAAAAATTGTTTTTGAGTTTCTAGGTCAAGAACAATTTTGCACCTAATTTTTCTTACAAATGCCCGTCGATACAAAGGCTTTATACACAAATATTATACACACCGTACAGGTAGAGTTTTTATCAAGATTAAAAATTTAAATGCACAATCAAGTTTGCTCGTTTTGATCGTGGCCTTCATTTATCAGTATGATGGGTTTAGAGAGGTGTAACGCAAAGGAATGGTCGATAGTGTTGGCATTTTGGATACTGTGGGTCAACCAGAAATGTTACTAGGGTTGCTCGCATGAATCTCGCCGACATATTCGACGAGCCTCAGTTGTGAAGCTCGATGCTCGGCTCATAGGCAATTTCCAGCAAGCAGAGTACCTCGCGAGCCGAACATTTTAACCATGGGTCGAATGCAACTGTGAATTTTTATTAATAAAAGTTATTTATCGAAATTTTAGCTTTTAAATCATTCCTTTTTCGTTTTGAGTTAACTTTGTACATTAACAGTTTAACTCTATGTAAGAATTCTGTTTTAACAGTTATTTTATGTTCGATTAATAAACTTTCTGGAGGATCGTACACTTTGAACAGATATTTAAGGGTAAAATAGAAAGTTAAGAATATTTTTTAATTAGTATTATTTAAGCGATTGGAAGCGGGACAAATACAAATTAAAAAGCGCAGTTGTGATTTTTATATAATTATATTCACAGAACGGTTTAAGGTTTCAACTTCAGTTCTATCTACTTCACAACATTTTTTGGACATCTACTTGTCACAACTTTAACTGTTTCAGAACAGAATAAATGTTCCTGTTTAACTAGAAATTTTTTCTAACTTCAAGAAAATAGAAGTTTCTTATTTACAAAAAATTATAACAGTTTTCTCGGAACAGAAAAGATAGTAATCATAAAGTTACAGTTAATTCATAATCAATTCAAAATGTTAACAGTTTCATTCGACTCCGAATTTTAACCGCTCGTTGATCTCACAAACTATCGAGCATGCTCGCCGAGCCAACTCGCCGAACTTACTCGCGTGAAGCTCGTCGACACAAAATATTAAGTAGAAATAATGGTGTTTTTTACCTTACTATTAAAGATACCAAATAAAATACTAACGTGATGTAATTACTTTTTTCCTTTATTTACAATTTACCTTGCTGCTGAATGGAAATTTCAATGCCAGCAATTCAGCTGCATTCTTATTGTCCTATCCGCTACACAAATAATGGTATAATTTATTGGTTACCTAAATATTAATGGCAAACTAGCAGAGAGGAAGAAATATAAAAGTATTTTCATTTCTTATTTATGTTAATTAAGTTAGATACGTAATAACATATAATTCAAGGATTACATTCTGAATTTGTAACGCATAACAATAATAATGTCGATGGGATAGTTCGTCATGAACATTGACATTTATAAATTCCCATCTTGCCCCCCCCCCCCCACCCGTAAAAAGGTAAATTGCCTGTAAATCATTTAATTACACAGGTGGATTATAATTAATGATCGTAAATTTCGTCCTGGATTATTAAAATATTTGGGAAATACGTAATTATACAGCCCACATTTTGGTATATGCTTTAAGGGAGATGTTTTAAATTTAAACACTCCTCAAGCCTCTTCATGAAAATAATTTTGCATATTTTATTTTTTATTCGTACGACACAAGATAAATTTACTTCAGTAATACAATAAATCGGATTGAAATCTTCATTTGTAAACCTGCTCTGTATAAATATTATTCGAAATTATTATAAAAATAGTAATAATTCTTAAATTGTCAAATGGGAGCAATATGGGAACCTATTCTTACAAGCAGGTACCTATTTCTTATCAGAAATATTATTTTTGAAACTAATATACATGTAAAAATTGCTTCTGCAGATTATTTTAATTAAAAACTATTAATATAATGAATAAATATATTTTGTTTTGTAGAAGTGGTGATATTTATACTAAAAAACTTGATTTATATAAATAGATTACTATAATAGTGTAAAATAATTCATTATAAACTTCATGATCGGCATAATTTACTATCGCTCAGTTTAAAATATTGACCCAAATTTATTGGAACGTTTAGGTTTATGCTTTCAAACAGTCGGTCGAAAAGAACCCAGTGGAGTAAGGGTGTTGTAAATTTTACGCAGGTAAGCTTCGACAAAAGTGACTAATTGGTGCACTGACTGCGATTTGTGGGCTGCTAAATACGTGGCAAATAGAGGTCCAGGCATCAGTCTTTCGTGCAAAAACATTTTTTCGCGTTGACGCGTATATCGTCTGCAATCGATAAGGATTTGTTGCGACTATTACAAAATGACTTATAAATTTCGTAAATAATTGGTTTAAAGAGACAATTTCAAAATTAGGTCCACATTGTTATTAATGAAGTTAATTAACAACATGGAGATAAATACATTGTATTATTATAATACATGTAATTACGAAAATTAATTATGGGACATCTCGAAACTCCATCTTGGATCCAGATATAACTATACTATATCGACGTTTGAGTCAATGTAAATTCCCTCATTGTCAGATATAGAACCGATGAGGCAACATTGTATCTGATTCTTCCTAATAAGATTTACAACATGTGCCCCTTAAGAAAATATAGCGCATTAATGAATACACCTCGGAAATGGAATTTACTCTCTTGGAAGTCAAGAATAGAAGAAAAAAATGTATCGTTGATTATTCAGTGTGGCATATACTCGGTCTCTATTATTGTTATCATTATTACTCTACTTTGTTTCCTATCTAATCACGATGTAAAGCCTTAAAATGATCATTGTCTTCTTTCGCGATTTGAATACTCATCATCGAAGGTCGTACACAACATCAAAAGTAAAAGTATTACCAATGTAATAGCGCCTGTAGATAACATTCTTATTCGTGATGGAAACAAAATTAGTTATCAAGACAATATAGTGGATGAAAGGAATATTCATTATTCAAAGTGTTTATACGTTTTAGAATATTTAAAAGCTTTCTAAATAGTATACCGCTGGAAGCAATAAATTGTAACGAAAAATATTCCGATTAAGTAAAAATTTGATTCATTTATATGTCAGAATAAAAGCCAACATAAACAGAAAGGAAGACATGAGGCATTGAGAAAAAACTGACTAACCCACATTTTTTGTGAAATTGGGTTAGTGGCGATAATGCAGAATTGAGTAAAATGTAATCTAATTACAAATTACAAATTACGATTAAAATGTAATTTGTAATTAGATTACATTTTACCCAACTCTGCAATAATGTATTAAAAATTGTTTTTTTTTTCTGCTGTGAAATATTAACAGTCGCATAAAATACTGAAATATTACTACCCCCAAAAAATCGCCCCTAAAAATATATAACATACGAAGCCCTATATATTTCTTCTTTACTCCACTTGTTTGTTGTCTTTCCCTCGACTGCTTTGGTCAACAAGTCAAACTGGAATTTGAAACTAGTGCCCGAAGAAGATTCACTGTATCCAAAAAAACGGTTGGGCCTAGTACAGCGTTAGGTCGAGGCCCGACGCCTCTATTCAATCGGAATGGTTTTTCTTTGTAAAAGGAAAACGGAAACGAAGATTCCCAGACTGCCGAGCGTTTTGGCTCCAGCTGATAAGTAAGACAAAGGGCCTTGTCCCATTGTTCGATGATTTACACCGTCGCAGGTCTCAGGTACTTTCGTAAACTCGACCCGTACCACGGCACCGGTACTTGTCACCTTCAGTAATTAAGTGTGCACCCCAATTCACCCTTATTCTCCTCTGGACGAAGGCCTCCTTCACCGGTTTCACTTTTGGACCAGGCTCCTCGTCTTCAGCAGTAAACTAAACTGCTTGTTCTGCTCCTCCCGGGGCAGCTCGGAAACGCTGTAACGTGTCGTTAGGTAGCTCGACACCAATGGGGCCAGATAGTTCAGATAAAGGATCATGTCTGGCAATGATCAAACGCACCGATCTTCAGGGACGCTCGAGTGCTCGCAGAAGTTTGCCAAAGCCACTTTGGACAGAACAAAGCTTATATTTACTCCCGTAATTAATACGCACAATAAATCTAGGCTCACGTAATCGGCCTTTCCTTCGTTACGGGGAATAAAGATTTCACGCAACGTTTTACATAAGACCGCCTCGCAAGCATCGACAAAATCCTGTCGGAGTGAGGTGCGGCCCTGCGAGGCGCAAGGTTTTCTCACACAACAGCCTCTTCCGGCTGCAGGAAAAATTAGACCATTTAAAGTGTTGTTTCGCGACTACTAGGGGGATCCCTGACAAATCTCGAACGGGGAAACCTCCGCTCGGTCACCTTCCATAAATCTACAATGACAGTCGTCTCTGGCACAGCTCGAGGTTCCATCGGAGACTAATTAAGGATACTCGACTGCGAAAGCCGTTTTCCCTGAAACAAAATTATCTTCCATTAGCTACAAAAATTTATTTAATTTACGGAAATCTAATCTTGAATAATAATAATAAAAAATTACAATTTCAGAAAAATGCAATACCTTGATCAGCAGAGAAATAAGTAAAGCCCATCTGCTCGGAGACACTGCATGCTAGAAGAATGATGAACTCGTTCGTTGGGAATGGGTTGCGTGTAGTTTATGCGAGATATTCTGGCGCGAGCGCACGAGAAATGCACGGTCGCTCGCGTAATGTAATTCTCCACCACTGGCGACGCAGTGACAGACTGCACGGAGCGAGCGTAATCCGACAGCGTTCTGGGGGACATTCTGACGACTGTACGCCCGTCGCTCATAATCGCGGTTCGATTGATAATTAATTATCTCGTTGTTGGGCCGGCGATCGCCGGTGGTGACGGCAGAATTTTTTCAGCCAGTGCCTGATTCTCGGCCGCGCGAGCTGGCTCATCTCGCGGTCTCATTCCTCCGCCGGCTCTTCCACGGTAAATAACTGCGAGCGCCGCGAGAGCGGTGCAACTTTCAACATTTCTCGAAACATATTAAAATAACCGTGCCGTTGACACTCCTGAGAAAACAAACCTCGACCGGCTGGGATTGCGTAACATCGACGCGTCATCCTTCGTACGGCCGAGTCAACACGGTGAATAAAGTGTACACCTATAGGTGCGCACTGTAATTTATATCGTGGCCGTCATCTTCGACATAAAATAAAAAAAATAAACACCGTCGGAATAAAAAGAAACAGCCGCGCGGCGAACATTATCGGCCCGGACGCGCGCGTGCATCTTCGACCTGTGCTCTAGTTATCTTTACACTGCCGTAAGAAAACTAGAGGGAAAAGTGGCCACGCGTCGGTATTCGAGGTGAAACCGAGAACGGAGGAGTGGTCTACGGCAGCGGGATCCGATAAATTCTGAAAGTGTCGCAAAAATTGCGTTAACGCTGCGATATTGAGGAACGTCTACGACAGCGAGGAGCGTCCGGCTTTCTGAACGTGTTTTCACGCAAGCTTTATCGAAGACCACCGAGGAATATCTGCACGAGCAATCCATTCGTTCAGCGATCTGTTTTTACCAGATTTATCTCAGAAAATCGGATCGCGATAAAAAAGAGAAATCCAACTTATCGCTAAGGAAATACCAGTCATACGTGTCCCTTGTTCAAAGTGCAGATGCAAATAAATACACAAACGAATGCGCGGATTCGACAATCTGAGATGTAAACATGTCAGAAATGATGGAACAGAATGATCGATTAATTAAACCTTGAAGAGAGTTTAGCTAAATTCTGGAGTTCTCTCGCTCACCCTTGTCCGCGGGGTTTTTCGACACCGAGGATGGTTACGCGAGGCTACATTCGCCCGGGAACGGTGTACAGTTCACCGTGGTCGGTTGCTCGGCACCGTGCACCTTCGGGGAGGGAGGATTATCGGTAGGGTTGCGAGTCGCGGGGGTATTCACTGGCGAGGGGTCGAGGATGAGGCAGTGAAGGTTTTAAGCAAGTGAAAAAAAAAAACGATACAAAGGGGGTAGGAGGCAGAAAGAAGAAAAGGAGGAGGGGTGTAGTGCGCTAGGGGGAGGGGGTAGAGTAACGGCGATGGAGGGGCAGCCTCGTGTACGCAACGAGTGGAGGGGTGGCAGGAAAGGCGTGGGGGTACGGTCTAGGCAAGCAACGGCAGCAGGGCAGCGGCCAGGTAAGCGAGGAGCGAACACTAGTGGGACTGACTCGCGCGACTTCGAGCCTCCGGGACTCTCACAAGCAGCGGTTTTATATCGTCGTGCTACGCGTGCTACGGTTGTGTGTTATGCCGCCTGCCGTCGCCGCTACGCCGTAGTTGTGCTGATGCAGTGACAACGCCGTGGCGCTCGTGCGTGTCGGTTTGATTGTCAACGATCTAGCGACCACGTAGCATTGCCAACGGATCCCGGGCGCGAAGCGGCTCGCAACAGCGACTGACCCTCTTGCTCCGTAGTTTCGGTCACGCTCGGCGGAAGAAGAGGAAGAACGTTCGCGGGCAAAGATCGGGCCGAGCACTCGAGGGGGGTGCCTCACCTCCTGCCCAAGGGGATTCCTCCGCGCGCTGTTCCTGCTGGTTTTTTTTTTTTAAACTCACCCTCGTAGCGTCGTGACACGCCACTTTGGACGGGCGCCAACTATCCCCCAGCGACGCAACGGCCCACCTCGTCGCAACGATGCTGGCGTAAATCCAAGTGCACCCAGTGGTTTCGTACTACCTGCGCTGCCCCGATGTTCTTACCGCCGCCGTTTAGGATCCGATCACGCGAAACCAGTGAGAGAGTTCGTTCAAGAGCCGCGAAAAGTTTCTAGGGGGGGTGAACGACCCCGCTCGCGATCCTCGGTCGTTACGCGACCGTGCAACCCCGATCGGAATCGGACACCACCGCGGGCATAGTGTTTACCTCCAGCAGTGCGCGACGTAGCCAAAGGAGCACAATTTCCCGCCAAATTTCTTTGTGCATCTCCTTTCGCGCACCTGACACGCGAGTAGCGTCTCGCAGTTTCGTTTAATCGGATGTACACGGATCGGGTGTGCTGCTGGATCGTCGATCGGAAGCAACGAAGTAACATTCTCGCGGTGTGCACGCGATACAGTGGGATAAAGAATTGATCAGTGCGACTCGGCGTGGAAATTATCAGTGAGTGGGAAGTGACATATTCGAAGGGAAATTATACGATAAAGAAGAGAGGAGTCGCTAGATGCAAGGATTTTGAAAGTAGCTCCAGAAGGCCAGCCCGACGCAATGCGTCGACGCTGCTGACGCAACGCGCCTGGATGCGTCTCACTTTAAGCACGTGAGTGTTCTGTTTCAATTAATTTCGGGCAAGTTCCCCCGGGTGAATAGATTCGGCAGGTTCGAGTGAACGTTCCGAGTGTGCCTGGCGATCCCGTTCGGGTCGCTTGAGGGGCTGGTTTCTAGATCGGTGTAAAATGATTCGATGGGGTTCGGGTAGGAACACGGTGCCGGCATCTCCGCCACGATATTCGGACACTTGAATGGCTCTACCATTCCGCGGCTGGTGATCTACATGTGCGTGTTCGGTTGCTTATTGCTTGACGAACCCACTGTCGATCGCCTTCCTCTGTATGGTTGGCGGCGGTGATAACCGCGGTGTGGTAGCGGTGTTGCTGTTGGTGGTAGTGGTCGCGAGTGCGCACGCGACGAACGGTGGTGAATGATCCTGGCTCCGGGTTGACAAAGGTTTTCGTACACGAATACTGGGATGACGTCCGCTTCGGATTACGCGCTCCCTTCACGATCTCGTCAACCTACATCGTCTAACGCGGAACCAAATGTAAGTGTCCTTGCAACGCATGTACGAACAGAAGACGGCCCCCCGTGTTCCATTGAAAACATCCCTTATCGGCGTTCTCATAGCTACGCGATGGACGAGTCAGAGACTTTCAGTCTCACCCGGAAACCTTAAAACGAAAAGCGCGTTGTGTCGAGAGGGACATTGGTCGTGGTTGTAGGTACTTGGGTAACGGTACTCTGGCTGGCAGGGGGTGAAGTGTTAAGGACGGTACCGTGATACGTTCTACAAACAGTGCGAACACGCGTCTAATGTGAAATTGATGTTTCTTATTGAAAACGTGCCGGGAAAATCGCGTTACGTAAAACAGGAATTTTTATTGCGTTTGGTATATAGGTACTAGGTCTCTGTATTTAATGCTTCGTGAGCAATTCCTGTTTCTTGGAACCTTCCGCGGACTACGGAGCTAAAGCCATCATTACCATGGTTTACTTCAACGGCGATACTTCAACAAAAGCTGATACCTGCTTCGACCTAATGATTTATATATCGATTTGAAGAATAAACGAGGAGTGCGCGTAATTTCACGGTGCAATCTCATTCAAATTTTTGAGTTTTCTTGCTAACTACATTTAACGACGTTTTCGTTGTTGGGATCGGTATTATATATTTTTTCGGATCACGAGGGAATTAGTAGGATCAATTCGGTGATCCATGAAATTCTCCATAATATCTTGTTTACATTTCTCCTAGCATCTTTATATGTCTTCTATATACTGCGGTTTTTTATAATCTCCGATCAAAAGATAATGTATATACTTAATTCGTGTATATAGAGTCCGATTCGTTCGTGAAGCAAAGCGTAAGTGGAAGTTTCTAACTGTGATGTTCAATCGTTTATTTTAGTCAAGATCGTATAAATATATTGCTGGACTTTCCAACCACTAAATACGATACCGTTGATGGCACGAGCGTAATGTTTATGACTAAATTTTCTAATCCCTCTCGCATATTAGTGGCTATTTTTTTATGAAGGACAAATGTGAGCCTGCGCTCGCGTGAGCGACGGTCAGTGCGTTGGGAGATCATTGAATCCTGGATGAGATGTGAACGCCGAACGATAGAATTTCCGTCACTTCGGTGGTTATCGAAAGCGATGGGTTGTCAGCTGGAAAATCAGACGATACGTCGACGTTATCGCCGACATATTTTAGATAAGTGAAACGCGCAATTAAAATACTTTCTGGATGAGCCGCGTTCGATTAAGCAACGATCACATAGACCTTCTCGCTCCCACGCTCGTTCTCATTGTACTTTCTTCCCTCCCTCTTTCTTCTCATCACTTATCCCATCTTTCTTCTTCTCCGCTGCACTCGAGCAACGACTAATTAATCGGCACAAAGCGTTTGCAATCCTTTTATTCCCCTCGTCTTCTGCACTGATAAATCACAGACACAATTATTGTCGCAACTGTTGCCTTTTGTTTAGCAAGGCTGCAGTATCGATTTCCTGATTCTTCATAGTTAATTCGATCTCAGCTGCGCGAAGAAGCGCCGACAGTGACGCGCCGGTATAAAAAGCAGTGAAATCAGATCACGTGGCATTTATCTGGGTCAAATTCAAGGAACTGCATTTTTTATTCAATTGCGTATTATGAGTATAAATAATATTATATCCTCCATAAATTATTCGGGAGAATTAATTGATCATATTTCTGTCGCGTGAGTTGAGAAACTTTTAAGGGATGAAATACTTTCATTCTTATTGGCCACTTTTATAATTTTCAATGTCTGGTGATTTGTTGTGGATTCGTCGAGATACCATTTACTCGCTACGTGGCATGAAAGGTTCACCGAATTAATGCAATTATCCCTTAACTTTCGTTACAGCCTTGGCTATGGTGAAGAAGTCTCGCTGGACTTTATCATATTTTCTAGCACCGACTGGTCAATTGTTATTTTTACACACATCGGACACATGTTCCGATAACGTAATCAGTCTCCACCTCGTACTTACCGATAATAACAAACCGGAAAATTACACTTGCCACAAATTACCCTTCTTTACTTTTAATGTTTTTATCGAGGGTATATACTTCCACCAGGAAATGCTCGGCTATATGTAGGACCGAATATGACGAAGCTGCCCCAGCGTTCGCTAGATCGTGATCAATATGAAGTCACGTCATTCCCGAAGAATTCTTACAAAATTTATTTAGTATACTGGCCTGGATAGTGCAAGCCGTTCTGTGAATATGACGCGTTGAACTTGATGGGGCTCAACCTACGCTACAAACGCGTAATCATTTTAAGTCCTGACGGCACGTGTGCTAATATGAATAACAAGCGAACACAAGAAAGATTTTAGCGGACATAAATCCGGTTGCACTGATCAATCATGTACTTCGATCCATTATTGACGTATGCACGCTGCGAGAATACGTGAGGCGAACAACACGAAAGGGGGTGATTCTTTGTGAAAGAATAAATAAAAAAAGTAGAATAATAATTTTTGATTTTGGACTTGAATGGCGAGATAGGAATTGACGAAACTGATTCCTTGTACAAAAACGAATGGAAACGGAAGAATAATTATTTTTTAAATTAGGCTTTCTTTTCGAGGATTATTATTGTTAGTCAAGTGCACACGTACTCTACAGATTTCTAAAATCGATTTTCTCGTAAACATAGTCCTGTTAAAAAAAGTTACTGCTTAATTTCGAGTCGCCTTCGCATAAACATTCATTTTAGCCACAGTTGTGCCATATTTACCCCTTTATTCTACCAATTTTCAACTGCACAACAAATTTTAGAGTCCCTTTTTTCGACACATTTCCTTTTGCTGATGTGCCACGAATAATTGACCACTCTGTATATTCTCATACGTCTCATTAATAATCTTTATCCATTATGAGATATATTTTTATTAATAAGATTTATTATTCAAGATTGATAGAAATTCATTTGCCCTTCACAATTGCATCTTGTAAATAGAACAGCGATTTTTCAAAGTACTTTTATCGGTTCTAAATACGAAATTTAATGGAATTCTCCGAGTCACGCACGGCAATTGACTGACATCGCGAAATCACATATCGATGACATCGGTAGATAACATCTCTCGGCTTAATTTTAAGCAAGTAAAATGAAACGTCATTGTAGCAAAATATAATTTAACACCTATGTTTAGGTAGTAATCTATAAAAGGAAACCAATATAGGTATAGATAACAAAAGTATCTTACATTCTCTTGCAATACAGTTCTAAAGATTGCAAACAATAGTCATAAGAGTTGTATCAATGAAAGTGTGGGGATGTGTTCGTCAGTACAAATCTTTGGAATTTTATAACAGAAAGCAGTGGATAATCGGTTCCCATGTAATATCTATCGATCATTATATTATATTTATCATTAAAAAACTCTCTCAGAGTGTATCCAAATTTTGCTGGAAGTCCCTCGGTTTTGTAACATAGCAAGTTCTATTTCCAGAAAACGATTGTAATTATTGTTATTGAGCGTAGGTGGTAAAAAGACCGGTCCAGTAAAGAAATTTTCAATAGTGCCAGCCTACGCGTTATACGAAACTGTCGATGCCAAGATTCGATAAAGCCGTGTAAATTTTCATACACCCACGTGATTATAATTACGTAAATCTATAGTAGCATCTCATCAGAAAATGACGAGAATATTTGTAACTCTAAATTTTCCATGCGCTCGCATGCTAATTAAAAACGAACGGTATTTCCATATGAACGAAAACACCATTCAAGCATTATTATTAATAATATTCATAGATAAAATAGACATGTTAGAAATAATTTTAATTTCATTTGAACTTGAACTTCAGGTATAACTAATATGATGAAGAAAATTGCTGAATATCAGAGTGTGCGACTGAATATAAATTTTAATCTTAGGCGTTTGCCCTTCTCTACGAGATATATCGAACGGTAGTCAGTATCGATACAAGTACGAGGGCAATCCAATCAGAGAAAACAAGGTCGCAGAAACGATAGGTACTTATCCGCCTCGTGTCACGGACTGATATTGAATTCTATGATGGTAAGGCTTCGTCTCACAGCTTCTAACGTTGCGAGCACAAAGCTATCAAACGTTCTTTCTCGAACTTTAGGATTCGTACAATCTCGATGAAACTTTTCAATACATGTACATAGGAATTTCTTGTTAGCATTAGATTTTTAGATAGTATTATTTTAGACAGTGTTACTAAGGTTAAATAAGCAAGTAAGCCGGAAAATTATTGAGAGGAGCTCGTAACAATTTGGCTTCGCAGAGAATTATGGTAATATTCCATAAATCTGAAGCCAAGGCATGAGAAGTCCCTTCGAAATGTTCTTTCGAAATTTCTGCCCCCTGAATTTAATAAGTTCCTAATTCACTTAGGTGTCACTTAACAGGAAATATCGGAGAGTACTCTCCCTTGATTCCAGATTAGGACCGAAAGTGCTGAGTTAGAAGGCTTTCGAGCATATTCGGTGTTCTAATAGAAGATCCATTACCTTTATCGTCATTTCAACCTCGGAGCGAGCCACTTTGTCGCTGCCTGGCCGGTTAGGCAAGGCACGAGAGTACAGCGGTGATTTTCCCAGAAATCGAGCGGCAATTCCTTATCAGTAATTTGGTCAATTACTAGAATCGATAATGTCCTAAGTAAAGGCTCTCGTTCATGAGCATTAGTATTCCCTGGGCCGCAGCAGGTGTACGAACGGGCGCCTGTACCTGAGTTATCTGCTTGGGGACATTAAACGTGTAGAAGTGGCCATCCGATCAACCTACTGCCTGATAGAAACTCCGTTGCTTCTATTCTTCCCGGGACATTCCAGAATCCCAACTATTTCGTCTTTAAACCAATGTGCTTAAAGCTATGCATTGGGATCAAACGGATACCAAACTACATACTTAACTTTTTAACTTTGTACGAGGTTCCAAGCACTAATTTAGTTCAAATTTTCCACGTAATTATTGGGCAACATGTATAATTGAAGACTCTTATCACAAACTTATCACTCCATTCTTTTTCAATTCTATTCTAATTGGTGAATATTATTGTACGCGTGGTTGTTTTTTTTTTTTGCTAATTATTAATCGTTTCAAGATAATGGTGGCAACGACCTAACGTCGTAGAAATTTCCCGTAAGCCTGTGCTGTTTGAAAGAATACGGTCGCGGAGCAAACGCGGCATGAAAGTAACTTAACACTGCGCGTATCGTGTACTCATACTCCCTTCATGCACATAAACACCCGTTTCCAGACTGCATGGGGGAGCGCGCGCTTGGAAGAGTGACACGATCGGCCGCCTATATTCAGGTTGTAGATTTCAATATAGCCGACGATAAAACGTGCAACACCTTGTGTCAAGATTAAGGAAAACAAAGAACTCAGTTAACGAAAGCTTATCTGTGCATCCGGTGATTCAATTAAATGAGTAACTTCGACGGAAGCATGCAATTCCATACTTTAAAACAGATTTATATTTATTGATTTTTAGTAAATTTCAAATTGCTCTTTTCTTTAGAATCGTACGACTTAGTTCTTAAGAAAATGGTTTGCATTAACGTTAAAGAAATTTTGTAAGTAAATAGACAACCAAAAAATAATTGATTCATGGCTATTTCGAAGACAAAATAGTTTGAGATATTTAATAATAGACTGTTCCTTTTGCAATTTTGTTAAGCGCTTATGTCTTTAAACTTCTATTAAAACGATAATTGAATGTGTTGAGTTTCTGTGATTTGAAAATCCTAAGTTCAGAAAATACTATTTCATAATTCATTTTGATTTTGATTGAAATTGATTTTTATCATTTAGAAGGAACGCACAAAAATATTTTACACTTTTCTCTATAAGTTTTTATTGCAGAATGCTTATTAAATATCTCGTAAACTAATGAGTAGGTATCTGCGCAAACGTTTGAATATAGATTAAATAGTTTTCGGCTGCCTATTTACCTACAAAATTGAGTTAAAATCAGCTCGAAACACTTTACCTACGTGGCTCCCTCGTAAGTATTATATCAGCATGCTCTATATTATTTTAGTTATTTATATATTACGGGTAATAACCCTTTACTACAATATGATGACATGAAACGACGTGAGTTTATTACGATTGCATGAACCATGAAATACATAGTTTCTACAAAAATGGGAAGCGGAAATGACTGTGAAATATATTTTAGGACCTTGGTATCACTTTAATCAACGTATTCGACTCATCAAAACTTATTATGGCACACATACTTACCCTTCAGTTCTAGGGATAATATCTACAAAATTATCATATTGATAAATATTATCTGACGATTTCGCGACTAGCGTTAGGTTTGACGTAATATTCGGCGAGAAGTACACGATCGGGCAATTACTTTTTCACGGTAGTTAACTTATCCGCGTCGGTACGTGGCAGTCGGGCGCCAGGGCTCTCGAGTCAGATTGAGTTTTGACCTCGAGGCAAACATCGGAGGCGCTCCAACCGCGCCGTGTGCTAGCGGGCCGAATGCTACCAGTGCTACCAGGTAGCGGTGTATAAAGCAACGCGCTAGCACGGGGTATATTTACATCCGGTGTTCGTTACGGGGCATAAGCTGAATCGACGAATTGCATTCGTGCTCCACAGGCGCTACTGCATTCGCGGTAAATTGTGTAACTTGTGCAGAACGGTTTTCTAATTTCATCGGAAGAAGCACTCGAGGCGTCGACTAGCTTGCACTGCGCGCCGCATTCACGCGCACGTTACGGTTAAGCCCTCATTTCCTTCACCCAAGATTTTTGGATACATAGTTTGTAGTTCTAATTTCTCGAATTCCACCTTCAAATAATGCAGTTTCATATGTTATATGTTGGTGACGTTAAATATGTCTTATACTTCGATGGCATTGCAACTTTGCATCGTACTTTTTTTTAGTACTATAAATAATTAGTTGCAACGCGATAACACTATAACTCGGTTATTCGATGGTTAGGGTTGAATCAATTTTTCAATTTATATGCAAGTTGGTATCCGAATCTACTCGTTACCTCTCACATTCTGGTTAGATATTATTCAACACTGTATGACATTTACTTTTTCTTCCGTTATTTACGTTCTTACATAACTTTCATAATTATAGTTTGCCTTGTGTCGCATACTTAATTCTACCCACCCGTTATTTACATACTCCATACGGATTGCATAGAATTCACAGGGCGAAAATTAAATATATAAATTTCTCTATTTTTCGGAGCAGAAACAATCTTTCACATTTCGAATGGAACAGAACTTCCCCGATATTTCCTAATAGGGGATGACAATTGATGAAATTACTTTGTACCCCTAACAATACGTTTTACCAAAGTAATCCAATCGTTAAATACAGTAACTTTGTCTCCTTAAAAATGAAATATTTAAAAATTATTTCCTTTCGTGTGTTTTTTTAAATACGGTAACATCTGGGTGTTGTTTAGTATACACACTACTTCGTTTAAGGGGGGAGACCACTGTAATGGTCTAAAAATTATTATAGTTAATATGTACATATTGAAGGGTAAACAAAATTTTTTCAATCAAATTCATAAATCCATTTCCGGTATATTCTTCGTCAAATTGTGCGCTGCGGCAAAATCGTGCCTGGGCCATATGGTTAATCTGAATTCAAAAAGACAAAAATATTTCAAAACTAGAAGCCTACATCTATTAGGTGACGATCGAAAATAGTCAAAATCGCAAAAGATAACAAAATAGAGGATCACAGAAAAAAATCACTTTTTGGGGTAAAGATGTTGATAAAAAAATAGGAGGTCGTTAATTAAAGAAAACTGGTCCTCAGGTAATAGGGACGGGTTTTTCGTACAATAAATGCCCTTGCTAATGTCAATTGGACGCATTGTTTTCTCTGTAGACTGTCAACACGGTTGAGAAATATAATTCTGAAAAAACGCGTTCAAAGTTCCGCTCGGTTCATTGTCAGTTGCGCGCTTGACACCGCTTCGCGGAAAATACAATATCTCCGTCAATTTTACGAATTTCTTCATAAAACTTGGCGAGATCATTCTTGAACCGTACGCCTATCAGAAAATGTGAAAAAGAAAAAATCGATTTTTTGCATAAATCACATGCATAAGAAATTAATTTAATTGCCACGTCTATTTCGTTTAATTTTAGTTTCAGCTTCTGTATTAACAGTCTTACACTGCAGCCTCGCCATTCACTCTAGGGTAAATCCGGGAGACGCGGTCGGGCCGGAGAGTTGGTCGAGTCGCTATATTTCAAACTCTATACGTAAAAACGCGATAAATTATTTATTATTATTATTTTTGTTTATTTAGTTTCTTTATTCACTTTTGCATTCATTTGCCTTTGCTAATCACCAGTAGGTAGTTAATTTTCTCTTTCACGAGTTCTTTACTTGTTCAGCGTAAACAAATTAAATATCAATAAATCGATAGTTGTATTCACTCATAAATAATTTTACTTTCTCCTTTGTTATTTTTCCATGAATAATTACGTGAGTGGTCTCTGCCAACGACGAAAACCATTTCTCCCGGCACGTCGGGAGAGGTGGTCAGATATCATGACTTCAATTTTCAATCCAACTTACAGTAAATATTGTCTTAAAACAAATATCGACCAGTTTTTCTGCATCAGCATAAAATTCTGAATATATAGGTTTGTTGTGATAAAATAATATCTATATTATTTTAAATAGTCATTTTATATTAGGTCGACCGCGTCTCCTGGATTTACCCTATAAGCTAACATTAATTGTCCGCAAAATATTACAAACCTACCCTGTATATTTCCATTAAACCCAAATAAACCCACTTAACATTAATAATACTATATTAAAATAACACAGCTGAACATAAAAAATTGACAACATTTCACGGGTGACAAGTGTGCGTTGCTGCAACCATCTTCGAGGCGGCTGAAACGCGATGCAGTTTGAGGAACGACGCCTTATAATGTCGAGTAAAGTACGTTATCGACCGAGGGAATAAATCACGTCGAATGAAAGCTGTATAGCCGTGGCAGGATCGATGCATTGCGCGGAATCGCCAGTAGGCACAAAAGACGGGGAGCAGAGTAGCCAAACCCCCGCGTGCAAGTCTGACAATACGGTATCCGGTGAACGACCCACGTCGGGGGTTTCGTGTTGTGATGGATTCCGAGCAGAGCGCTCCAGAAGCGGGGAAGGGGGGGTGGGGTGGGGGGTGGGGGGTGGGGGGACCATCGACATACGACATGTGCACAGATTACCGCATCCATAACGCGTCTGTTTTTTTTATTTTATTATTAGCCCGAATCGGCAGAGACGAGCCAAGATGCGGCCATTCCTGACGGTCGTTAACCAAACGACCAGGCCGCATTGAGAGCAGGCTATTGCACTTTTAATGTCGCCTCCCTGGGAAATATCCAAGATTTCGCCGCAAAGAAGCATATGGAGAAGCTGGGGCGTGCGTTCCCGTATAAAGGATGCACGAGGGCTGGTAACACAGGCGTTTCGGTTCGCACGCACGCACGCAACGCAGCCGCCCGTGCCTCGTTCTCACCCTCGCGAAATAATGGGCAGTAGGGATGGGGGGGGGGGGGGCGGGGGTCCGTTCGCCTTTTCTGCCCACGCGCTCGCGTGGCAGGGCTCATTGTTCTCCGATAGACGACAGGGAAACACGTAAAGCTCTTCTTATGATCGATTATGCGGTACCCTCTTTTTCTCCTTTTACCTACGTGCCGTGCAATGAAACTTTCGCACGAGTTCGATGCCGCGTCAATTACGTCTCGCCGCCGTCTTGTATCGATCCCTTGTGATATTTCAGAATATGCAGCGGTTAATTTGAAATGGAATGACAGAAATTAATTTGATTTTTACTAATTTTTATTATTCGTTCATGATTTAATTTCGCTCTCGTATTTTATTTTTAAACTTGTTTAAAACTTCGATCGAGAATTATATATATATTCTGCAGAATTGGGCAGTGTGAAATTTATATCATCGAAATGGAAACTGTATCAGCAGGTACCATTGTCTTACTTACAGCTTTAGTCGGGATGATATTAATCGCATTCCTGTTTCACCTGCTGACTTGTTTAGATTATCACGTAAATAGGAGATAGTGTGTGGCCGCTAGTATATACGCACATATCGCAGCTGTGGAAAGTTTGGCATGGTTGAATAGTTAGGACGTATCAGAAATCTAGTCTAGACAGCATAGGAAGGCATGAAATTTACAAAAATTTGATAACTAAATTATGGTGCACATTACTCGTTTTTAGTTTACATAATGATGCAAATCGTATCTACACACTGAAATAAAAGCATGCATGACTTATTACAATAAGTTTATTCCAAACTTATGTCATTATGCCAGAACAGCCATTTGGCAATAATAAAGAATCACAGAATAGTTTCATACAACGTAATAAAGGAATATAACTGCAAATGAAAATAAACCTTTAAGGGCAAATATCTTTAATGGTACATCACACAACTATATACAAGGCTACACTCTATATTTTATTATAACTTACACCTTGAAAATGTGGTGTATGACCTAATAATTTATCTTGTTGGCAGTGTATCATAATTTACGACATGCCGCGAGTACTTAATAAGCAATTGAAATGCAAAGTTCCCTCTACCCAGGCATAACCAATTATTTAACCAAATTTGTTGTTTGCCTTAAAATTATTTGTAGGTCCCCGAGTAACAGTACGTGCTTCAGGAAAATCAATTTCATGTTTTTAAATCTGCCCGGTGGGAAAAATCTGTGTAACAAGGACGAGATGCGCGCAACGTGGTGGATCGCGACAAAATGTTTTGAATAATGGCAAGAAGACGGGACGCACTCGGATCATATCCGTGCGTGTAAAACACGGGAATGAGGGACGGAGGGGAGGCGCGTAATTGCCATGCGCGGTGGTTCAATTAAAAAGTCAATCAGCCCGTTCCATGGACGAGACAGTCTAAAGAGAGGGATACTGGGTGGAAAGAGTAGCCGGAAGAGTGGGAAAAGTGAGAGTACCTCAGTGACACGTTACACCTTCCGTCGGCGCTCTTCACTTCTGATCCTCTCGATTTACAGTTATTATCCATCGAGAAGGAAAATTAAATTCTCCTCGCTCCATTACGTTCTCTAGATTTACAGAAAAGGAAACCGTTCGATTTAATCGTTTCACTAACGGTTACGCCTCCCTTTACATTATATTGCCGCGTAAGTCTTTGCGCCCCTGTCGCTTTTTCTGCAGACGTTCCTCGAGAGTAACTGGGCAGATTGCAGAGATAATTTTATTTTGTCCGTTTTTAAACGCGCGGAAAATGCGGTGAGTGTGGAACATCACAATACCACCCGCACTAGTCGATTGTTTCAAATCTGCTCCGGGGTCTGACGTCTCATAAAGATATCTCAATTAAGGATATATGAAGGACCGCTATAAAGATAGATTTATGACTAGAAATAAAATTTGTAGGAGCAGGTATGAGTCGTTTATTGCTATAAAAACCCGCCCGATAACCTACGCGAATGAAAAAAGAAGCAGTGATGAGCTCAAGTTCCATTTCGGTCTGTGGAATAACGAGCTAGACCACTCGTAAAACGTTTCGTTCGTGAATATTCGTACGCGCCCTGCTCACCAGCGCGCACCGCCGCCGCTAGAATCCTCGGGAGACAGCTGTTTCTCCCCGAAACGGCGTAAATCTTTCTTTCTCTGGTGGCCGGCATCGTTAATGATCGTGTAAATCACAATGAACGGTCAAGTAACACGAACGGGACGGAAAGTGGATTCACCCGATGAATCGACTACCACCATGTATGTCAGCGTGCTATAAGGGTAGGGAGCAGGACATGAAAGTCGGCCCCCATATCCTCGTTGCTATGCCTGACGTCACTGGGATCCCATGGATCCCCTCTAACTAGTGTCTTCTGCAGAAACTGCCCCGCTGGCAATTAATTTTTATGTCGTGAAAATTTAATGGCATGCCAAGAGCGATGACAGCCACGTCGAAGATGAAATAAGAACGGCGAGTAACCGCTAAGATTAGCGGTTAATTTAGCAACATATGGTGCCATAAAAGTCTCTACCCTTCACGTCGGTTTTTCGCATTTTATTTTAGTTTAAAGATACAATTAACTTGATAAAAAATGAGATATTAATTTATATTAATATGAACCGAGACTGTCATAGTTGCTTTGTAACAAAATAATTCCTTGACACTAAAGGCACAAAGTAACAACAAATATACTTGGTAACCTAAGTAAGACAAAGAAATAAATCTGTAGATACCTACTGTTTATTTCCCAAGGTTTCCCTGAAAATATTATATTTTTTTACGATTCTACAAAATTACTATATCCCCCCCCAAAAAAGGTGGCAACCCTAACTAGAGTATCGGTGAAGCTATAGTTGAAAAGAAAGAAAGTATAAGTACTGATGCTATCGTTAATCCTGATACACATTTTCGAAAATATTCAACAACCCCGGTGTCGCATTAGCAGCCCTACATTCCACGTTACCAGTGCGCGAGAAACTTTTTTTCCCCCTGATCGGTTACAGACAGGACAAACAGTCCTTAGATGGAGCATCCTACGCTAACGTAACAGTTTCAGTAACTGCTCCTACGTTGAACGACAGTTTGTAATCAGCTATCTACTTACTAGCATCGATCGGCACTAAACTTCGCGTATCCATCGCTCTCACCCCACCATCCCCCGCTCCACATTTGCCGAGAATAGTGGGAGAGTTAGCCTTTGGGGTGTAACAATTTTCCATTATTGAGAGTTCTGTTTACAAATTGAACTTAGCGAGTCGATCGTGCCCCCCCCCCCCCTCGCCATTCCTCCTTCTCCAAATTCCCATCCCTACGCCGGCAGCCATCGACTTTAGTTTAGAGTATTGCCTCCACTGACGTCCACCTCTCGCCCACCCCTGCCACACACTTCGACCCCTCTCGACGAGCAACCGTTGTAACCCCCTCAGCCTGAATTCAGGGGATACTTGCAGTTTTCCTAAGTTTTCGGGCGCCACCACTACCGCCACCGGGAAAACTTTATTCCGCTGACTTGTCGCGAGCTCCTCCGCGTCTTGTTTTGTCCGTCCTTCCATCCCCGACGCTTGCCGCCGCACCCCCCCCCTGCTTCCCCGCTACCCCTGAAACGGGCGTCGAACCCCAGACTCCCGTCACGTAACTCGCAGAAGAACGGTGCTACCGAGTAGAGATTCGAGCCGTCCCGGTGCTATTGCTATCGCTTGCCTGGTTGCGACAAAAATGCAAAAGAAAAATGCCGCGCGGCAGAGCTCACGGTCGAACAGTTCCAAATGCGCATGTAAATGCGTATTTCACAAAGTATTTCTACCGCGAGGAAAGTTCGGACCCTGCTCTTCGGCTCGGTGTTCGCTGATTCGTAGATCCCGAAAGAATTGAAACTTATGTTGGCTTTCGCGCATCTGTGTAAGGCAAGCGAGAAATTCTGCTCCGATCGGAACGGTTATACAACCTTTGCTATTGGCTAGTGCATACTAAAATTTTTGACACATGCTTTTCGTTAATTTTATATACAGTTACTGATAAAGGTTTGCCGCGGCGTATCTCTATTAGGATTGTTATTCTGGATTTGTCTAAACTACAGCGAATAAACGTGGAGGAGGCATCGGTTTTGGAATGCATTTCGTTGGTCCTTCTGAAATCAGTTATTGTTCGGATCATTTTCGAGTGTCGTATGAATTAAAGGGAAAAACAGGGAACGTCACAAAACAACGTTATATCGAGAAAATTATGTTTTAATAGTTTAGTCCATCAGTAAAGTGACAAGGTTCGATGAATTTAATTTTCTTCTTAAATAATTTCTTCTTTTACATTGGTAATAGATGCTTACGGAGGTATTCGACAGTTCTGTGGTCCCAGTCGCCACCAACAAAATATGCTATAAATCGCAAAATCACCAAAAATCGACATTCCCGATTTTTCCACTTGCGTTCAAATATTGTCTTTGAAAATTAAAATCTAAGTTTTCCGGAAGTACCGAAACAAGTCTTCACTCCCCTAAGAATCTAAACAATTTAACATTCCACAACACATTATCAGTTTTTTATTTTGAACATCAAAGTTGATTATATTTGTCCTTTGCAGTGTATGCTTACACAGTCTACATTCCTTTAAATTATTATAAATGCAATCTTCTATAGATCAAGTTGTCGAAGTTTTCGGTTGCGTTCACCAATAAGAGGTTATTTTCTTGTTTAATATATATATATATGACGTTTTTAGCCCAGGGGTTAGAGCACGATCGTGAAAGTTGACTGCAATGTCGAGTTGCCGAGCTTACTTTCTGACTCTAACGAAGGTTGAAACTAAAACAACTTCTAATGAAAAGTTGTCTGTGTCGAAGGATCTAAGAAAGTCACTATAATAACTATCTACGTGGAAACGGCGCACAAAGCGTTGGCTTTAGGCGACAAGTACAGGAATAAAATCGGGCAAGGAAGGGAGTTAGAATTTCGTGACACAGACACTGATATCGCGAGTCGTCTCAATTGGAAATACGATACGGGTGCGATAAGGTGGCGAACGCGTTATCGTACTCTTTCGGTGGTAAAGGCGAGTATGCATTGGTCAGCTACGGCTCCTGCCGCAGCAGCAACAGCTGCTGCTGTAGCTATTGCACCGCGGTGCTGTAGTCACCCCACGTGATCAGAATGTTGCGTTCGCAACGACGGCCTCGTTGGGCCGGGTCAGTGATCGGGAAGCTAAATATTTAAAGGGAGATCGATGTCGGAATTCAGTCTCCCTATCAGTATTATCGAGAATCATACAGCGTTTCGTTGGCAGAGAGACGATCGACCTGCCTTCAGTTATCTTCCCGGCAGAAATTATTAAACAGTTCTTCTCTAGACCTTCAGCTTGTGTTCCTTATGTATCAAATCAATCATAGGTAACTCTGTTCCGTTTCACACGTTTAGAATTACGTAGGTAGTTTTGGACTGTGAGACATGGCATCGAAAACTGATACGTGGAAAGAAATATTTATTACATATAAGTAAAAAAATATATTACGTAATTAGAAGATCGTATACTATCGATAGTTGTTTCTTTTCATACTCAGAGTTTGTTAGAATGACGGATGCTTCGCATTTTTGTTGTAACGCGGGGTTGAAGGTACCTCGAAGTAGAGCTAGTGCGAAACTCAGACCAAACCATGACATTTGAGCTGCAGATATCGACTTACGCGACGTCGACCCCCTACAAGGCCTTAAAAATGCATGAGTTCGCGTCTATGTGGATTAGTTTCTGTCAACGATCCTTTATCGATCATAAGGTGACCACAACAGTACCTGGAATTGAGCAACGGCCCTCCTACTACGTACCTTTTTCTATATTTTACAACCACTTTTACATATTCGTTCAACTTATGCGCGACATTGAAGTAAAATCTGTATTAACCTTTCGTTGATACTCTGGGAGTCAGCAACCCATAGCTAATTTTGACGCTCTGAACTTTCTATATATGAAAAAAATACCTTTTTTCCGACACCGACTTACAAACTATTTTTTCCCTCAAAGTATTATATCTAAACAACAACTCTGTAGATTTTTAGCTTCTAATATTGAAATTTGTAAAAGTTACAATTTTTTTTAAAGATTTTCTTCGTTTTCTCTCAACACATTGTAATCTAGAATTTTTTTACAAAAATTGTGATAAAATTCAATAAAAAAAACTATTGGAATACATTCTAGGAACCTTGGAATTGACCCATAATTTTTTCATAACGATTGGATTCTCTAGGTGAGAATGGCGATCGTTCCAAAATTGCACTGACTGTGAGCCACCCGGTATGTCAAAACTCAAAGTTGATTGAGGAAAGAGGTGTGTCAACGAAGGGTTAAGGAACATTCTGATTCGTATAACTGTTTAAAAGATAACAGTGTTGTAACTGCAATGTAGATCCTTAGAGTAGAGTGTATTTCTAAATTCAAGACAATCCAGCTATAGTTATTTGCCATTAAGGTGCGTGCTTTTCAAAAGCTTATTTTTCGATGCTATTGGAACAGCTTCCATGAACGCCACTGATAATGGTGTTCGGATCTCATTCATACACGAAGAACCATGCTCGGTGTTTCATAAGTTTCCATGGATGTCCCACGTTGGTCAGTTAAATGAAATAAAAAAAGTGGTCGAACGATGTATGCACTGGCTCTCTTATAGAAATCGGGAACTGTCTTGGTTACGGTACTTGGCTCCACATGTTGTTCGTTGCACCTTCGTTCCAAGACGCCGACAATGACGACGATGACGATCAAAGCATTGAGTCTCGGAAACTCTCAGATGCTTGACGCGCACGGTTGCCTGAGTTTCGAGTGTGCTCAACGACATTCTTCGTGGGAAAACCAAATAAACATCTTGAGTTCACGACGCGGGCGGCCTCGACTTGCAGTTACAGAATGCCTCTGAAGTATTTACGGTATATCATCCGTTATATTCCTGTGTATATACCGATGGATATTAATTGGAAATGGCTGAGGCGAATGATAGAATGCCCAATGTTTTCAGTGGGACGTGCTTGTAATCTTGTAATCGTAAACTCTGAATCAATTTTTTCGAATGATTAAAATACGCGGACGTCCTAAGAGGTAACGAGGATTTTTATTAATTCATAATTGTATAATGACTGTTTCTTTGAAACATAAATGATCGATTATTAAGAAATTCACTTCAAGAGAAGTGAAGTATTAAATACAGCAATAGAGTACGAAATAACAATATTTACGTTTCCACTAATAAATTTTAAAAAAAGCTACTTACAACCGTTTAAACAGAATACAGCATTCTTTTGTAACTGCATACTCGAAGCCTTCTATCAAATACGTTTATAGTGTTCTTCATAATTTCTCGTAACATTATTATTAAATAAGAAAATTCTGAATCCTCTATCCGAGTAAGTGTTTCGATGAAATATTTTCTATCTTCGCGTCAATTTGCATGAAAATACCGCAGGGGAATACATGATAAGTGATAATTTCCGTTTTTTATAGGGGTAGCAATTTTAAAGTTCACAACGCTCTTAACCAGTCCCATTTTACCAAAACTGTGCTTTTATATATTTTGGGATTAAATATGTGTTTATACCATCCTCTTGAACACTTAAAAAATATTGTTTGTGAAAACATTAATTATGCCCTTGGTTTTTTTACAAAACTTCATGGACTTATCAGCTTTCTCTCCCTGTTAATAATTATTTTCTCAAATAATCACTTCTCAGGTTGCCCTTAAATTGTCATTTAACTCAAACTTTTCCAATATCTAGCTCAATATTTAAATTTCCCTGTACACAAATTTTTATAAAGCTTATATTTTTTACTTCAAAGGTTGTTCCCTTTTCCACTATGTCATATTAAAGCACTCCCTCTTAGCTACTAATTAGCATAAAAATCAGAAAATCAACAAAAATGGACACTCGTTTTTTCGCTTGCGGTCTTCAACTGTATCAGATGTGATATGGAAATCGTGGCACGCAAGTTAATTACCCAGTTAATAGATAAATACAGCGTAGAGTGGCGGCATGGGAAAAATAGAACGAAAAAGCGTTAACTAGAGGCGTTGTTGAGCTCGCATCGTCGCTGAACTTTTAAACTGACTTCGTACCGTCATCTACATGTCGTTACGAAGACCACCTAGGTCGAGGTCTTGTGTTCGCGCTTCCACACCATCCTGCCCCGTAAATTCGTGGTTACGTTTCAGGGATGTTCGAGGACCCGTTGTTCAGCAGGCTTAATAGCCCGATCGATTAGGCCCAAGAAGATCTCGCACCTTCCCCGCGCGCGCGATCAACTCTAATGGGCTGTTATTTCGAACTAGCCACAGCGCAACTGCACGTTCAATCACAAACGAATAATCCCAATGATGATGTATTAATACCATAATAGTTAACCAGAAAGTTGCTAGCGACGTCAAAACTTGTTGCGTGGAATATTACCTCCTGGAAACTTAGATGTGTTACTCGCTATATTTTGTAGCACTATCGTTGTAGGTATAGAAATAGGAAAAGTGGGAAATGTACCTACGTGTACAATCAGTGTAAACATATGACACAATAAAATTAAGTGACTGAGTTTCATAATATTGGATGACAAACACATTTAAAAAAGTGGACATTTTCGAATCACCTTTTAAGAGTTATTAATATTACATATTTGAATGAAATATTTACATTTCGAATAGTATATAAGTATATACTGTTAGAGATATTAGAAGTATTTGTGTAAAACTTATAGAATCAATTAAGTGAAAGTAGATGAATTCAATGAATTGAGATTTTATGAAAAAATGTTATGAATATTTTACATGTACCTATTTCCTATGAATTGATTGTGTTTGTGAGAAGATATCTATGCAATTTTTAGCACAAATGTAAAACGTCTTCCTAATCAGTCTTTAACCTTTCTAGGCAATGAACATTCCGATAAAGATGTAAAGAAATCTCCAATTTTTTTCATGGTTTTCATAATTGGCTTCTTATTGGATTTTAAATTCAAATTACTGAGCCCCAGGAAGTTATGCATAGTTAACGATCTCATAGCTATTCGCGCCATGCATTCAAGCAAGGGAGTTTCCACAGCGCATTATTTGAAGAATCAAATAATCTTATCGTCTAAAGAGTCTAAAAAGTGTGTTCCGCATACCATACGGGGTCGCCCAGTTTCTCGCGTGAGATCAGGCTTAATGGGCTGTTATTTGGTGCCGACCAGGTTGCAATTACATATTCAATCAGAGAATAATAACTCCAGCGACGATATATCAGTACCGTAACTGATAATCACAGTGTTATATCGACGGTGAAAATTGTTGCACCGACTGTGGTCCCCGCCGGTGCAGCATCCACCGGAATTGCCACGCGTGACGTTCGATTCGTTATTTATGCGCCCGATGCCGCCTTTCCTTTTCTCCGTGGCGCTTCTTCATTTATCTTCCACTTTGCCGAACCTGCATTTTCTCCCAAACGTGACAACGAACACTAATCTTTGAAATTATTCAGACCGTCGAAACCACTTTCTAGTTAATGATTGCAGGATAAACATTTACCGAACGCGGATATAATAATACAGAAATATTTATACAGGCTGGACAACGTAATTTGATCACCTTAATTATTTCCATTACTACTGGACAAATTGAAATGTTTGTTCCCTCTAAAATACATTTTCCACCATATAGGTTTTATTTAAAAAAAATGAAAGCAACCTTGAAAACATTAAAAAAAAGGAATGACAAAAAATATACTATACGGTAATGGTGGAAATAATTAAGGTGGTCAAGTTACGTTGTCTACCCTGTGTATATTTAGACTATTTAGAATATTTACTGTTGGGGGTGAGATAATGTCGCGTATGATAAATGTTGTTAGAATATTTTCGTTCATAGATAATTCATTTGCTGGATGATAGTTCGAATAATGACGAAACAACATTCTACTACTAAAATGTTGAAAAAGCAGTTAGGCGAAAATCAGTTATTTGCAAGGACGAAAAATTGTTTTGGAAGGAGCAGAAACGAAATATATTCGTAACAGGTAGACGATAATTAGCTATGTTAATAGCATAACGGTTACCTGCTAACGAAACTTCCATGTCCAAATATTCAATTTCACAGTAGAATCTATTACACCCTAACGCAATCTCTACACGCGAAAAAGTAGAAATTCTATCTCACTGTCGGCCAGGTTACCAGACTTTTCTTCGAACGCAGGCAGTGAATTTGCAGCACAGACCTTTTATGTACAATGGGCGTGCTCCAGGTAGTAGTTGGATTGTTTATACATTTAATCTAGGTCAAACACCAAGGCTTCGGTTCTGATTAACACTTTGCCTTATGCATGGTGTCCCCTTCTGCATTATAGAAATTAATACAACAAGGATAATGGCCGCACGACGGTATACGCTGAAAATAGCTACCTATGTTTCATAAAGCGTACGTTATTCTACTTAATGCCATCTTAGTACCCTCTAATTTCATCTCAATACCCTTATTATTCAGATTGCACCACGCTGCAAAAATAGAATGATCGATCCGGGTAAAAATCGGATAATATGACAATGTTGTGACAAATATTATTAATATACACAATGTAACAATATTAATTTCCGGAGCGTAGAATGATACCGGTAGAGTAGTGTTTCTTTGAACGCACATGTACACGTAGATGTAGCTTCTTCTGTGTTAGCTAATTCTATTTTCAAATAAAACATGCCTACAATATCTTCATTACGTTCCAGTAAATTTCTTACTATAATTAACCACATCATATTTTTAAACGTATAAACTTCTACTTAGACAAACATCACCTGTGTTGTTAACTCTTTTCCAATAGGAAATATTTTATACATTGCAAACACGTTATTTCAGTATTAAATTTTTTCATAAAAAGTATTTCAAAAATTTGAGAACAAGAATATATATTTCCATATTCGTCACGGAAATCATAAAGAGAATTCATAAAATATTTAAAGCACAGTATCATTTGGGGGTAAAGTGAGCCTTGGGGTAAAATGAGCTTTCTTAATTTGTTCTTTGAAAATAGAATATATTTACAAATTTTGCTGACGAAATAAATGTATGTAATATAATAATGATAATTATGCACATTCAGATATCGGAAAATGTAAATGCATTTAAAAACTTACAATTTAATTTTTAGAGATTTCCGATTGGTTTTCTTTTCAATTTAGATTCTTGGATAAATCAGTCATAAATGTTTTATTTTAACTCAAAATTTTTTCCATGTGTTTAAAACATCCTTTTAAACATACATAGGATAAACTGATCCGTCTTGCATCATTTCTTTCAAGTTGAATTTTACTATACTCTAAGTTGTATTTGAATTATTGCTATTCGTCATTCATCAGTAGTAATATTTAAATTATATTATAAATCTATTTCCACACATTTTTATTGAAAGGGAAAAATGTGATTCTACTTCAAACCTTTTTAGGCTCACTTAACCCTGGTTTCCCCTGCAGTATTCTATGACAATTTTTTGTTAACAATATTTCGAACAAATCCGAAGGTAAATCCGAGGTAATGTAAAATACTCAAATCAGTTTAATAAAACGTAGCGAGCAGTATATAGGACAATAATACACTTCACCCAAAATCCGCGATACTTCGTTGTAGTGATTAGAAATGCGACAGCAGTGTCGAAGTTGTTACCGATATACGTGTAAGAATGTTATCCACGAAGTGGAATTAACGTATTACCGATGTTATGTTTACGCGATCAATCATTTATCTCGATTTATCTCGTCCCCGGTGCTAGAGCTGTTACGCGGCCGGGATGACGAGCTTGAAACCTAGCTGGCTTTACCGCGGGTCGCGTTGCGCAGAGGTTGGAACGTCCACCCCGCTTTCTTCCCGGAGTGTATTTCCTGGTTCCTTTATATTCTTACGTAAAACCGAGGCTGCATCTATTTTTACAACGATGTCGATACCATGGAACGGTCAGTGTCTCGCAAATGACGTGTTCGTAACACGTTCGTAACGATCCGTTTAAACGGAAGGGCTCGGATCGATATACAGTATATCAGCCGCCCCGCGGGCAGGCGACATTCAAAGTAAATGTAATTGCCGGATATTTTCAGCTGATCACACTTTGCATATCTTACGAGCCGATATTTATGTCGGAATTACGCGCGGAATGTTAATGTGCCCCGCGCCCCTGCCTCGGCTTCTCTTTCGGTCTGCTCTTACCGCTCAATTTTTACAGCCGATTCTCTGAAGCGCGGGGCGTGCACGGTGCCGCCCGAGCATTTTTCGACCGGCCAGATAGGAATCCCCTTACGCGCTCGAACGTTTCACCATTCCCTGATAATCGCGGCGCGGGCATAAGTACTGTATGTGCGCCGCTTTACGCGCGGCCTGTACAAAGTCGATTGATTTTCTTAGAACTCTCGCCACTCAGGCGATACGACAGTTTCACTAGAACTGGTAACTATTTGTTACTACGCGACTATTGATTTCTATTTCATCGCGTTTTGCATTCCCCATAAAAACGTATGTACCTATATCGATTCCTGTGAAATATACACCGCTGTTATTCAGTATTAGTACACCCACTCTGTGTGCAGTCATTGCGAAGGACGTTGAAAATTTATTGATCATTTTATTTGGTATTTTAAATTGGAACTGGAAAATAAAAGCTGTGAAAAGTATTGGATCCGTACCAAATATCAAGTTTTGTGAAAACACAACAGGTGTTCAAATACTTATAAGTGTATGTAATTAAAAAATAATGCTTTTGAGTAAAAGTGAAACTTTAATGCGTCTGTAAATGAAATATGGTGGTTAATTAGACACCGAATATTTATGATAACTATTCTATTCGCGGATTATTGTCCTTTATACTGAAAGCATTTATTCTTGCAGAGTATAAAATCTACCGTGCTAAAGTACCTGAGTGAATATAGGAAAACAGAGTACAATATAGGCAACCTATGACATTTTGAATCGAGCTTGTCATTGTTAACGAGTTTCAGAGCCGCGAGAATCTCACGGCATTAAATACGATTGTTGGTAGAATACCGATAACGATAAGATAGATACGTGCTGTAAGAAATAGTTCTTTTGTTGTCACGTGTACCGGATCATATCGTTGATGTAATATACTAGCACCAAGGGTTGCACGAAACGGAAACCACCGAGCCATTTCTGCCTTTTCCGTCAAGCGGCTTCCCTTGGCAGAGCAACTTAATATCCTCTTAATGGTTGCGATAAAGCACAGTGATACAACCTTTCGTGTCAACATAATGGACTGTCTACATACGCGTGCACTTTTGCGTGCACGTATGAAGCTCGATCTCAATATTAACGGGGTACATAGACTCGTCTGTGGCTTATGGAGTACACAGACACCGTTCAATATTCAGCGTAATTGCTTCGCAAGAAACGGATGCGATGTATGGCCGAACGATTAAACTCAAATTGTATTTCAGAATTCAGAATTTTAGAATTTAAATTTTCGACCGTAAAAATTAAATAAAGTGGTATCGGCGCACTTATTCGGTCACTATTTTTTTTTTTTTTTAACTTTCCTTCAATATAGTAGAAGTTTCGCCATTCATTTTGATAATTTTAGAATTTAAATTTTCGACCGTAAAAATTAAATAAAGTGGTATCGGCGCACTGATTTGGTCACTATTTTTTTTTTTTAACTTTCCTTCAATATAGTAGAAGTTTCGCCATTCATTTTGATAATTTTAGAATTTAAATTTTCGACCGTAAAAATTAAATAAAGTGGTATCACTAGTATCACTAGTGACCGAATCAGTCCGCCGATACCACTTTATGTATTTCAGAATATTATTTATTAGAGCTATGCACTAATTTATAGGTCAGGAAGATTCTTATATTGAAGGGATAATAATTGAATAATTGAATAACATGAACGAGAATTGTATAAGTAAAATAATTGGATAATTGAATAAAATGAATGAGAATTGTATAAGCAAAATAATTGAGTAATTGAATAAAATGAATGTGTATTGTATAAGCAAAATAATTGAATAATTGAATACAATGAATGAGAATTATACCTATGAGTAGAAAAAACGCTGTCATGGGGAAACAACAAAAGACTGCACTCTTGTTACCAATGGTACGGTTGACAACATTAAATATCTGGTGAAACAGTTTCAACAATTCTGTTTCTGAATTGTTACAAATTCTTCTCAAAGGAGTATTAATTATTGAAAATTTCCAAACAGCTTAATTTAATACGTTCGTATTTGTGAACAATTTTGAGAGTGACTTTAAAACTGAAGTGACCATTATATTTGCTAATGATCCTTACTTATTGTTAATTATTCCAATTTCTACAAAGTAAAAATAGTAGGCTGATTCATCCGAATTCTTGCATGTTGCGTTATTTTCACGTCTTTCATCTAAAGAGGAAAATCGTTTATATTAAACGATATATTGGCCATATAATCGTGGCACATGCTTTTACAACATTTGGTGTCAGCCCCTAAATTTATAGCTTTCGTTTGCTAGAAGAATGATCGAGCCGATTTCCGTCGTTTAATAGACAAAACACGTTTGTCTGTAACAGACACGTTTGCGATCTCGATTGAGCTTTAGGTATTCGTATGGATAGCAAGTTGAATTGTGTTGCGCTTACGTAACCGCCAATCGATAGCCGCGTGATTCTGCAAAGAATCCGCCTGACCGAATTTTCTGCCACCTTTCTACGGTCCATTCCTGTTCCACCCTGAATACGTTTTATGACGCCTGTTTTCCTTCGATTTACAGCTTTTCTGGGATTTACCGTCGTTCCCCTTTTGCTCCTTCATTTCATACATGATCTACACCCACATGCGAACATACAGCAACGTATTATCACGAGATTAGATTATCGATGTTGAGAATAATGGCGCCTACGCGTCGGAGGGAATGAAATAACTCACAGATCGAAATTAATCTGCACAAAATGCCATTTTTTGGTCCAGCCTTTTGAAAATACAAAGTTTCACGAAATACCTACGTGACCCGAGTTTATAGTTAACAGAGGTTCCGGACGAACTGGTGAAAAGATTTTGATCGCCCCAAAAAATCTGTTCCTTCAATCGTATTAATTCATAATGCCGGTTTATTTTGTTTTCGCGTTTATAGCCGCTGAGTCGTTTCGTCTTATCTCGTAGAAACTAACACAAATAGAATATATTGTCTAATCGAATAAAAGAAAGTGAAGTTCGGCGCCCCTTGTACAGGGTGTATAAAAAGTGATGGACACCGCTTTCAGGGGGATGAATCTACACCTTTGGATTTGAAAATTAAACGCGTGCTATGCATTGATTTCTTCTTTTTCACGCGGTGACATTTTTAGACCGGATGTCGAGTTGAAATCAACAAACTGTAATAACAAGTTTTTGCGCCGAAACGGTGCGTCTGTGGCATATAGTTCCTATTGAACTTTTCATCTTCTCATTGAACAGAGCACGTTCGTGTAAAAAAACTTTGACATTAAATTTTTACAAATGTCCATTGATCCAGAGGTGTAGATTCACCCCTAAAAGCGCTATCCATTACTTTTTATACACCCTGTACATTGTAGTCCACTGAATTTGACAGAAAAAGGAGCAGCAAATTGCTCTTTGAAACTAGACAATGAATCAGATCTATCTGGAAATCTACTGGCTATAATCGACAGCCTATTTTGTGCAACTAACAACAAGTGCATATGTTTTATCTACGTACGTTCTTTTCCTTTGTAATTGCAATTACATTGCGTGCTATTGTTCTGCCACCGGGACAAGTAGGAATCAAAGATCTCCCGATCAACGTCCCTTCGTTAATGTTTTTACGGGATGAAGTGCCCGACTAGCTGATATCACGATAAAGTGTTGACCTTTCAGAAGAGTATGAATATCGTATCGCGATTTCTTCCGAACGTCTGGAGATATCGCAGACCGAGGTCGAAATGCTTTCTTCTTCGCGAACGCGAACCGTATTTTCGTTCCGGGGGATCTAAGTTTAACGGCGAAACGTCACACGTGAAATATTAATTTAGTGTTCGGCCGTGGCCCTTTTCGTCGTTTTATCGAAAAACGAAAAAGATCGATGCAGCCGCGGTTTCGACGGCTCTCCGCGTCTTTATCCGCGGAGTACTTTCACGTATAGTGGCCGTCGGATGGTAAATATTTTTGGCGCCAACTTTTTCCGCAAAGGCCTGTTAGCATTGCGCGAAGGCTGCGGTCCCGCATGCCCTCCTGAGTGCGTCTACGTGCGTGTCGCTCGAGCTTAACGACTATTGACTAAAGGTATTATCGCCAGGAGAACGTATAATATGTCGTTGCAGCACGGAGGTGGTTCATTGAATATAAATTATTCGTATAACTTCTTGAAAAACCATGTGCTCTTCTAACGGCAATCGAATAAATTTCAGAAGCACTTTCAGACAACGTGGAAAATACGGCATTGAGAGCAAAAACGGACTCACCCAATTGTATTCCAGTAAGCTGTATTAAATATTAATCATATAAAATAGGAAAAATTAATTTTTTTTTCCAATGTGGAGTAGCCCATTTTTGCTCTCAATGCCTCCACTGTGATGTTGGCGCGAAACGATATTAAATTTTCTAGATAATGATTAAATGGCAAAGACAAGGAGCTGTGAATGTTTCTTCTGGCTTCTTTCGTTTTTTAATGGTGCAGGTGAAGTAGAATTAGACACAATAACGTGTATCTTATGATTATATTGATTGTAGCGCCTGCCATATCGTTTCGACGTCTTCTGTCATTAAACAGAATAAGTAAACACGACACTCAAGTAGTGTCACTGTCCTGTACTACAGAAATGGTGTATTAGTATTTGAAGTATAAGAGTGAATCTGAAGGGTGAAAATGATTGTTACTTTCGTGCACGTACTCCTAGCAGAATGCGTTAAAATGTGTAAAAGACTATGGAATTGCAAAGGCTTCGAATAAGTATATTATTTATTTTTCTTTGAGTTTAATTTGCTGCAGTTCTATTGTAAAATATTATTCCTATCCGCAATATATTATCAACGAATCTTTTTAATCTATCTATGGTATGTCAATCTCTCTGATTGAGAAAAATACTTGAATATATCTTGGAGAAGTCTCAAGAGCTTAGATTGATTTTGAGAGACAAGCATTTATCCCATCCTTCAGTTGTTTTATGACTTTATTACGCAACAAAGTCCGCAGTTTCTCCTGTACGCTATTCCTTCTAAGATAAATGTAAATTTGTATAAACTGCATTAATTATTCGTTCTTATTGTCATGTTTTATCCACTCAAATTTGGGATGTCATAAAAATTCCTGTCTTTGGTAACATGTAGCAGTTTCTCATTATTACGAAGAGCTAAAAATGAACAAAAGAACGCATTCGATTGAAAACAGTGCAATTTATAAAATATAAATATATTTATACTTCCGATTTGATTAATCTGTTAAGCTGCATCGCGAGTAATATTCGAAAGACTGGAAGAAATGAAATTTCCAGTGTTTAACATTTAAAACGTTTAACTTATCGTAATCAAAATCGTAAACAATTTTATAGATATATTTTTAATTTCTTCAGATCTTTGTCAGATCTTTGATATGCACTCACAGAATAAGAGGTGTAAGTATCTAGCAAATTATTTAATTAGTAAGTAGGATTAAATTATCGTTTGCAGAGGAATTTACCACTTCATTCGTGGCAGAGCAGCCTAACCTACTAATAATTGTACCCACTCATGCCCGTGCACAGCGACTCAATCATGCGTACAGGTTCTTTAAACTCTGCCATCGTGGACTTGCACACCAGTTATGGATCATAAAGATACCAGTAGAAACGTAGACCGCGTAGCAGCCCGATACAGGAAACCGATAAAATTCGTCATACCCCGTGTGATCGATCAGCAATAATTAATAATTAATGGAGCACCAGGATTTTATCCTAATCCAGCATTACTGATTCACGGTCATATTAGTCGACAAAAGAAATTGATGGCACGGTCTTGTCTTTCCACCACCCGAGGGTAACATTTATCGGGCGCTGTTATCGAAACGTCTGCGCATCGTTTAAGATTGTATTAATAATTAAAAAGATAATTATCGATATCTTATATTTAAAGATAATCAATACGAGTGTACTAGACGGAACAATCGCCGAGGGACTGTAAATAATAATAACAATTGTGGTCCCTTTGAAAAGAGTTTAATTATAATATTACTTGCATTTAGAAAACACTGTCAAAAGTTTCGCATTAGATACTTGCCTGGTTCTCATTAAAATACCATCGTATGACGCATTTAATATTCTCTTAACTTGAAGTTAAAATTTTCAAAATGATAATCCGTACTTCCTTTAATTCGCGGAGTAATTCCAAACCGTTGACCAGTAGTGTATGGGATGCGTGATAAGTGTTTATATTTATTCTGCATGAAAGTCCGAATTTGGTTAATAACTTTCGAGCACAAGCCTGTGTGAACGATATGTCGCAAGCGACGCTCGTCCCCAGGACCCTTGACGGACGTTCTTTCTCGACTAAATTTTACGGCACGTCCCTCAGAGGAAACCGATCGAAACGGGAGGAGAGTCGCATTCCACGAATACAGGCCGCCAACTACAAGTGCTCCGCAAACAAGGTAAATGTATTTATAGAGGGAACACAAAGCACATCTTTTCCGTTCTCTTTGCTTCTCCTCTTGTCAACGTCTAGACTCCGCGATCGCCGCAAGTTCGGAGTCTTTGTCACTTACTGGCCGTTCCGAAGGGGCAATATATAGTTCCTTCATTGCATTTCCGTTTTCGGTGCGTTGAAGAATATAACAGGCTCGTTTAAAACGAATTTCGTTCTTTACTGTTTTGCAATTCGAATGGCTAACCGCTATTTGATTAATTATTTTTAGTACAGTATTTAGCTTCCGAGGAAATGAGAATATAATTTATGAAAACGAAGCGCAGACACGTATTTCATTTCAAGCTTTTCTCATGTCGAGTCAATCGTTATGATCTACGAGCGTCAGGCTAATCGGGATATTCCATTCAGTTGGTAAACATTCTCGTACAGATAGCCACTCATGTGTATCGCATAATTTCCATTGAAAGCTGCTGACTATTCAGCACTGCGGTTTATTGCACGGCGACGTCGAAAAATGAGCACACTATCCTAGAATCCTTTCGACGGATTAAACCATGATTTGATGCTTTCATTTCCTTGTGGAACATTTTGGAACGTATCTATTTATGAATGTTGTTAATTAAATTGAATAAGACGTAAATGTTATGTTCCTCAAATATCACTTATCTCTAAACGCTTTAAAGAATTCAATAATTTCTAAAGCTTTCCCGATTTATATATTTTTAAAATATATTTTTGATCATTTAACCTTCACTCCGTGCACTGAAAGTTCAACGTTAACCGTGGACAGGGGTCTAATTGGACCCCACGCGGTTTCAGTCCCAAATGTACAGAAAAAACTGTAGCTGCTTAAGTATTTGTGAAGTTTTATACATTTTTAAGAAGATAAGTGTACAAGACAGTAAACCATTTAATTTAAAATACAAAAATTATACACAACGGAGAATAGTTTCTAACCTAACCTAGCCAGCTTCCCCTTTTTTCGTGATCCTACATAATTTACTACAAAAAATGACTAAAAACCATATATTTTAGGCAACAGGAATGTTAATACAAAACGCACTGTAGAAAAATACTAACGCAGCTGTTTACAAAAATTGATTTTTGGCTACTACTGCATTCAAATTCAGCGATTTCAATGCAATGTTTATGAAATTCTGTGTGAAAAATATCAGAGGTAGCATTCCTAAAAGATACTGGGAAAGTTTACATTCAGTAACTTTTTATTTACGTTTTTATTAGCTTGGGGTCCGTTTGTACCCCTGTCCAAGGAGTGAAGGTTAAGATTGTTCGCGAAGTAACAAAACATCTTCATCACACTTGCCATAGTTATATTATAAATTCATGGAATATAAATTTCTTTTTTTTTTAAGAATCAATTGGATACACGCATATGTATAAGCATTTTAAATTAATGGTAATCAGTTTGACGGAAGCATATAATATTTAATGTATTAGATATTTACCACTGGATACGTTAATCTCCCCATTTGATGCGCGAAACCTTCAATTAAATTACAAAGCAAAGGCGTGGCTATTTCTTTTCAAAATCCCGAACTATTCTTTGCTCTTGTAAACAGAACAGAAACCTTTCAATATTACAATTACATCAGCGATTTAGTAGATATCGGTGGTATAGCGGCTGGTAAAGTGTTAATAAAACACTTATATGAATCGTCCACAGTCTACGACACGCTTACACTTCTTATAATACTCGTAATACCGCCGGAAAAAATTGACATCTCGTAGTCTAAAGGTATGTTTTCCTATACGCGTCTGGGTTAAGTCAGCGTCAAGAAATTCAAAGTCGATTTTCTCGAAAATGAAGCGCGATATAAAAAAAGGTTACTGATTCTTTTCGACTTATAACAAGTAAATAAGTCGAAAAGAAGGAATATAATTTTTTGATATCGCGCTTCATTTTCGAGAAAATCGACTTTGAATTTCTTGTGTAGGAAAACATATCTTTAGACCGTTCATCCACCGTCGCAATGCAACCGCAATTCGACCGAAAACCTATTGCATGGAATGTCTTGGGTATAACTCGAGGGAATTCGTCACATTTTTCCTCAAGAGATTAGCCGAAAAGAAGTTGCGTTGGAGAGAAACAAAACCCTACGGGTGATTGAACTATTGCTCCACTTCGAATGTTCAGAAACACAACGTGCTGTCGCGGGAGGCTCTTGTCCTTCGAAGGAAGTAACCGGGAATCGGTGATGGATGCACGCGTCTCACGTGAGCTGGACGAGGATTTCGGTAAATCCTTGTTCCGTGCACTGGCGAAGCTTTCACCTAATTTACATTTCGACGGCGACGACGGCTGCGTCCGCAGCGATGACTGCGGTGGCGGTCGCACCGATATTTGCCCTGGCGATTAGAGCGCGGGGCAATCGTCTGCTTGTTTCTCTTTCGGAAGGTATCCGAGCCGTTCGAGGAAAACATTGATTGGGTCGTTGCGCCGCGGCTGCTGGATGAATTAGCGCGTACAGGCGATAAAAAACAACAGGAGTCGAGACGTAGCAGAACTATATTGTACGCGGGTGCCATTCGGCATTGATTTTGTAATAACCAACAGTCCCAACGTGGAATTTTAATCGTTTGTTACGAAAGACTTGTCTGGGTTCTTTTAGAACGACCAGGGAAAATGTTCGTTGAACGAACCAACTAATTTACTCGCCGCTCAAAACAGGCGCTCTCCATACTTGGGTGAAAACGCCTTGAAACCAACTCTACATGGAAATATATGAATAATTGATAAATGGTTGGATTTAAAGCATGTTCTCCAGTTTTAGTTGTGTTCTGTTTCTAAATAAGGATAGCTGTGGCGACCATAACTTCGGCAGGAGATCTCTGTGTATAGAAGAAATAATTAATAAATCATTTGAAACGTTTCAAAGAGGATAAATGAATATTACTTGAAATGATCTAAAAATTGAGCAGGTGGCTCGATTCGTTTGTAAAAAATTCACATATTAAAAAAAATTTGTCCTACGCCTAGTAGTTTTCCAGATATTCCAGAAAACATGTTTCCAACCCCCAAATCTAGGGGCTGTTTTCACCCCTTTAAAAATACGTATCAAATATTTTTCATTATTCTGCAAATCTGCAGAGTCTCATTGAAATCGGCGTGTGCGGGTTCGAAATGTTTTTTTGTCAGTTGAATTAGAAACGTGTGAACTTGTAACAAAAGTGTTACCTCTTAAGCCGGGAATCCACCAGAAAGTTAAGGTATGCTATGCCATGCTACGTTTTAAAAAAATTAGCTTCGTTACATTCTTATGGAGCCGTTTCTACACATTTAGAATTAGCCAACAGAAATCCAATGATGTGTCGCCCTAAGTGCATCGCCCACGCGGGTCTACCTCGTGTACACTGTCCCGTTCGCTCGTTTTTCGTGGAAACAGCGACGGGAGCAAAAACGTGCCGTCGGTGGATTCAAAAGAAAGCGAGGAGACGAAAACGCAGGAGACGCGGCCAAAAGAAGATTCTGAGACGAGTTGGGCGGAGCGCGTTGCACTCAAAACGAATAACCTAGGACGTCTCAATCCTGTCGAGTAGCAGACTACGCTCCTCCCTCTGTTGCGATCGTTCGTCCCCGAGAAAGCTCGTCCGCAGCGATGATCTGCTCGCGCGGCAACCAAGTTCGACGAAAGGTCGAAATCGGTGTAAATTATTGCTTGGTGGGACGTGTGGCGTTTAGCAATGGATAATTGATTGCTGGTGCCCTAGCGCCTGGGCGAGAACAGAACATTCGCTCTGCTGGCTCACCTTAGAGGTATAAATTATAATTAAATTAAGCTGGGCTGCTAATTAGCCGGCTGGGTGGGGGCTCAACCCTTCGAGACGACACACGTACAATTACATTTCGCTCCGGTGATCGCGGTTCCTTTCTCTGATGCTTCCGTTAATTTATAACGGGGGCGGCACTAGTGTATGTTTACAGTACCTATATTTTTTTTTGTCACTTTTACACAAAACTGAACAGTTAAAAGTAAAAAATTTGAAAAGAAATTAAAACCGACTTCAAAAAAGTAAATATGCACTAAAAGTAAAAAATAATTGTTTCCCAATTTAATCTACGCCTCTCATATTTTTTAACGACTTAAAAAATATGAGAGTCGTAGATGAAATAAGGGAAAAAATAATGCTTTTCGTTTTAGTGTATTTTTATTTTTTTAAAGTAGGTTTTAATTTTTCTTAAATTTTAAAATTGAGGAAACTACATTTCTACTGCATTATATAGCAAGCCTCTGATTTGCTAGCTTAATATACAGCATTGCTTAAATACTAAGTAATCTATTGATCGAATAAAGCAGCCGCTCTTACTAAGCAATCTTCTCGAAAGCACACACAGAATTATGGTAAGAGATGTTGGAGTAGAGGCGAGGAACGCGCGTGAGGGGTTTGCGTCATCAATGACTCTCCTACTAAAACCACGAGTGCACAATCGGTAAGGCATGCAATTAATGCGATATCGATCCGAATCGCGTTACAGAGCCAGTGAGCGCGGTTGCCATTACGTTGGCAATCTCTTTTCCAACTCCGCTTGAAGCTCGATCGTAACTCCGCCTTTTATCGGAGGAGCTTCGTTTCCGCCAGCACGTGCAAAACAAACGGCGATCTTTCGCTGTACGGGAGTCGTGTCCACAACCCTCTTCCCTCTCGCCGTTCCCACCTCTTTTTCCTCTTTTCGCAGACTGTTTTCCTCCCCGTTTTTTCCTCCTATTCTTCCTTCGCCCTTTCGTTCCGTTTACTCGATACAGTTGCTGCGACGTATCTACTCTCCACGCTCGTAAAGCAGACGTTTATTATCGCGCGTGTCTCGCGATAAGCGTCCTCTCTTGATGCCAGTTCTTCTCCGTCCGTCGTCCGCGGGCGCGGCGACGGAACAGGGACTTCCATTCCTGAAACTTCCGTTCTCCGCGCGTCCAGATATACGTTAGCCTCTCTCTTTCTCTGGGTTTCGCGCAAGAACCCGCACAATGCGAGATCATAAACGCCGTTATCATTCCCACAGATATTACTGACGTTATCGTGTCGACAAGCTATAACATTGATTCTACCGAGCAATCGAATCTGTCGGAAATATTACAGGGTTACGTTGCTTGTTAAATTTGTGCTGGACAACGGAATATATGTATGCGCGACTTGAAATTTCCATTGTCGATAATTTCTGAGAACCTTCGGCATCGCATGCGTTTATGTTTTCAATTTATTATAATATACAAATAACAGTAACACGAAAATGACATTTGTCTATACAGAGTGACGTGTGAGAAACAAAACTTTCCACTCCGTTTCGTTGTCTGAGTAATGGAAATAACGTTGGCAGTTCAAACAAATTTTTCAGAATATCTCGGATGGATAAAATAACAATTTTGTAAATGTTTACAGGAATACCGTCTTTCGCAGAGAGCAAATATACCTACGCTCAAATATAAGTGAGGTGCAAATGGAGAGACTTTAGACCATACTTTTTATTCTTGCATTTGGTCACTCGGTGGCACGTTTTAGTTACGCGTTCTATGAATTGCGGAACAAGAAGGATTCTGAATAGGGAAATGACTCGGTGCTTAAAATAAAGAAATTATCTTTTAATCATTAGAATGCTTCTATATTATTAATCCTTAACCAGTGACGTGGAGTCTGGAAGATTCCTGCAGAATTATTTTTCCTATATTTTCCATCTTTTCATTCGACATTGTTTTACAACATGTCAGCGGTTTTGAGCAAAACATGCAAAAGTATTTTTTAAATATGTAATAGAGTCACTAATAACTGCAGTATATTTTGAAAATAAATTTAGGCTTGACAATGTCAATTATTAAAGAGGAGTCTGTGGGACTCCGCGTCACCGGTTAAGCATTAAAGAACATTTCGAGGCGACGCGACAATCTTATTACCCACATATGAAGGGTAAGGGAATGTCACAAAACCATTAGTCCATTAGTAAAAAGCAAGGTTTAATCAATTTAATTTTTTTATATAATATACTTCTTAAATAATTTCTTGTTTTACCTTGACAACAGAAACTTATGCTTAGCCAATGAGTGGGAACATTGCGTATTTTATTCTAGTGTATAGTGGACATATATTTTTAGCCTACACCAAATGCCACCAACAAAATCTGCTATAAATCTCAAAATCACTACAAATGGACATTCCCCGTTTTTTAATTCAACGATCACAACAGTCATAAGGCATAACAACAAAAATCGTTGCTAAAATATCAGAAACTTCTGAATGAAACGACCACAGCCCTTAGGAATTCAGAAACCCCCTCTCAGTAGCGTAAATGAATCAACGTTCGTCCTTTAACGGTATCCATATTTCTCCGTTTCGTCACACCGTTTGGTAGCATTCTAATTTTACCGTGTTGGTGCGGGCGCGAGGGATGCCGGCCGTCCTTGGGCTAGGCCCCCTGGAAATTCGGCTCGTTAATTCAGGCTAGTAGACACGCGACCGCGGATAATTAATTTCTAGTTTCAGCGAGATCGGATCGGGCCGCACGTAGCGCCGGCCGCTTATGCCGTATAGCTAGAAACGATGGACGGTCTTAAGGCCGTACATCTTACTCCTTTCTTTTTCGTCGTCGAAACAGAGAAGGAGAGTACAAGATCAAGCTCATCTTTCTTTCTTTTTTTTCCCTTCACGTCGAATAACACAGAGGAGGAGAGCGCGATGGAGGGGTGGAGAAGGGAGAAAGGGTGTCCCGCGGCTAAGAATAGCAGGCGGTAGCCGTTCGGGCGATGCAAATTCGAGCCCGAAAACATTCACGATGTATAATTCATCGCGCGGACTGGTTGGCGTCTGCCTACACGCGATACTACGCGTGCTCTCGTGACAATGACACAATGTTTGCGGTTACTGGAGGGTGTGTGCCGATACGCTTGTACAGAGCCGCTCGCGCGCGTGTGTCTGGGACACGACACGGGAAAGCTTGGACAAAGCTCAGCCGTGTACGTACAAATTTCGCAGCCGAGACACGGTGGGATCTTTCAATGAAATCTGCCCGATAAGGGAAATCAGCTTGGAAGGGTTTCAATTAACCTGTTAACCAGGGAAGGCCAGTTAACTCGTCATTGGGAAATGCTTCTTCGCTGGGCGGGACGAGATAATTTGTCATTAATATTTAAAAATTGCGACTGTTGCGAATGAATGCAAATATCATTTGTTTCGTATTAATATTACAGTGGCAGTATCTCTTCTAATATTTTGTCTTTTTTTTGCTTTTGCCATTTGTGACAAACGTGGTTAGCGAATTAAAATTGAAATTCATGTGTTTAGTAATAATATTTTTTGAGTAAATTGTTTATTTATTTATTGGTGAATACTTCTGTTTTTAATAATAATATTAACCCCTTACCAACCCACTGAATTTTAGAAAAACGTTGAAAATTACCATCTTTTTATTCTTATATTTTAATATATAAATGTTTATAAACTGGGATAAAACACTGTTCTTTGAAAAAGAGCTATACGTGCTAAATCGAGTTATATACGTAATATTACGTTCGTACATGGTAGAAAGCAATGAAAAAATATTTTCTGCATTTTTAAAGGTGCTTCCTTATATCCTAAAAGAGTTCGAGGGGTTAAGACACATTCACACCTGCTGTAGGAAAGACGAATGAACTCGTTTCTGCCATTTGCCACTACCCAATTAGGGAGCATTTTCAATCGAAAACTGTGCTGAGTTAATAAGTTAAGGATGAACTTCTGTAACATTGAAAATATGCGAAAATCTTTGAAAATTGGAGGCATCAATCTTTATGCAATTGTAAAACCCTCTGCAAAATTTTAGAAAAATTTCAATTAACTTTCAATTTAACATGTATTCTTATGGGAAAACGCAATATTGAGAATATAAATACAAAATTAAGAGTGAAATAATAGGCCAAAGTTTTTGAAATCTTATGTACAGAAAGATCAAACACTGAACGAAATTGTCACAAAAATTCCGGTCAATTGATTCGATAGTTTTTGTTTAAATGAAAGAAAATGACACGGAAAAGGATAAAGATTATGTACGTATAAGAGTTTCATTAATATAATTAAGATATATATGATCAACACTCACCAAATACAACACATTGGCACACATTTCACTGCTTTTTATGTACGTAAAAAGGAAAATTATAGTTTGATTATTTCATTTGTAGCAGTTGCATTTCAGGTAAATTGACAAAATAACATAAAAAATTAGAACAAATTGCCACTGCCATTTCTGACTGGTTTTCATCACAGGAAAAAGCCTTTTTAATATCTTGGAAATGGATTAACTTTTGGCTAAGATTGTCACTGAAGTTTTACCTTAAAGATCGACAAATGTTCTATGCACTCTTCAAGAAATCGCAAGGTTGTCATCCTGTTCCTCCAGCTCCGTGCAAACAACGTTTGATTATTTCTCCCATCCTGCTTTTCACAGGAAAATTTCATTTTCAACTGTTCGTACATACCACGCGTGATTCGTAATAGCGAAAGAGTTTGCGATACCGTTTGAAACGCGTTGAAGATGAGCGACTTCAGGTTAAAACGCCAACGCGAACAATTTCCGTAACTTCCGTCTGATATCTTGTCCGATCTCGTAATTTGCTTCGAAAGCGGCTGATTCGTAAGTTCGTCGATTGTGTAAGAAAACCTCGAAGACGGACCGTTTTATCGAACTTTATCGCGGACCCTAATGGCTTAAGTTTTCTCGTGCGCCGCGGGTGCTTTCAACGAAAAGAAATGAGAATCATAGGGCGGGGTAGAGGTGGGGGATAGGATTCCGTCGAACGTTGAAGGGAGATGGTGCTCGCGGAGTTTAGGGATGACGATGAACCGCCTTTGGAGCCCGCGTGCGGATCGTTGAACCTGAACAAACGGAGCAATCGGTGATACGGCTCGTAAAGTCGTAAAAACAAAAGTATCTCGACCGAACGGCTCCTGGTATTTGTGTAACTATCTACGTCCAACACCACCTTCGCGAGGCATGAACACACGATACACAGTCACGCTGGGAAACACGAATAAAAGTCCACCTAACTGCGAGCTCTTTGGGGATTCGCGTGAAAAAAAAAACGCGCGTGCGAACCAGCCGAGCCAAAATATCCCTGTTTTCTCCGAGGTTTACGTAACGAACTCTCACCATCAAGAGGCGTTGACGGGCGGTAACTTTGGCTACGTTCAATTGGGGGACGGATCAGCAAAACTTCGGACGTCGTGATAATATTCAGCTCTCGCAGCGTCGGCGATTATAACGACGCCTCTCCGTTCTTATCAATTATGACCTACTACCGAGTGACATATTTTTTAAATGCATGCCTCTGTTATATTGACGCACCATTTACTTTGGCTGCTACTTTTTTCAGTATTTATATGCAAATGGTACATATATTGCAAATGTGTTAGTTAAGAGAGTGGCTTCGAAACTTAACTCAACTTATTCTGCGTGCTACCGTCTCTGTTGAAAAATATTGCACAGGCTCGCAAATGCGAGGAAGAAATATTATATATGTATGAATAATTAATAATGATACAGGATGAGGTATCAGCTCTTTCTTAAATAAAAAATAATCTATTTTTTAGATGAATTGTAATGGTTACTTCGTAAAATCAGGGAGCTTTAATAACGGGGAGTTATATTTGTATCACGGAAACAACAAGAATATACATTTTAAAAATTTTTTGCAAATCTCCAAAGCTTTAATGAGACAATTATTGATCATATACGACATGTATCGCACAATTCAAAGTCTAAACAGTTATTTAAATTAACTGTACCTTCATAAAAGTATAGTAAAACAATGCTTTAAAAGAAAGCCGTAGAAGGATAATATTAATTCACCTGAAAGCGTTAACGAGAAAGATCCCGTTGAGACGAATCGATCGATGCCATTTTTAAATCCGAAATCGGATGGGATCACCTCGAAAAATGCCTTCAAAGTTCATCTAATCCAGGCAAGTCTTTAATAACGTGGAGTTTAAAAGAAAAGAACCTATGCAGCAAGGTAGGCAAGAATCGCAGGCAAAATAACTGATACTTTACACTAAATTAATTACTGTGTTGCAAGTTGCTTATTTATATTTTTAATATACAGCGAGGAAAATACATTGGTTAGAGCAAAGCGGGATATAAATGATACTAGGTGCAGCCATACACGGCCCCTTCGAACGGAGGAAGTGCATAGGTCTGGCTAGCGTGTCTGACTAGTGAGGCCGTTATCTACTTGTGTTCGTTTCCGAAGCGTGCATCATAGCCAGGTTATTTTCGTACGCAACTTGCAAATGGTACATTCGCTTATGCACAGTACGCTTTCCCTTAAACGTTGCAATTCATCCGGGCCAACAAAATTTCCGTGAATCTAAGGAATTATTTAAGTTTACGGAAAAGATTTATTCAGAAATATTTAAGGCGGAGGCAAAGTTTAATTTTCAATGTTTTTTTTATTTAAGTGGAATTCCCACTTCTGATGATGACGCTGTGCCTCAATTAGTAAGTACTTGAGCCTCGACGAATGCTTTCAAGAAACGTAGTCCTCGCGAATATTTTTGACACGCTAATGAAACATTGATACGATGACACGCAGCCTCCGTGTTTTAGCACATTTTTTTTTTAATAAGAGAAGACTAAATAGAAACAGTGGGATTATCCGAAGTAATGGGAATCGCTGGCAAAATGAAAAAAAGCTGATGGAAGATGGACACGTGGAGAAGTGTCATGCTGTAAATTAATTAATCAGCGATTATCAGTGCTGTCTTGTTATTCAAAGGAGGAAATCTTTGTTGCGATTCCCTTGAGCAATAAAGGCGTGTTTGCGAATCGATGGAAAAGAAGCAAAAGGATTTAGTTCTCATTTAGTCGGTCCACGCATCCTGAGGCTAGTGCGGCTAATTAAGAAGTAAGTTGGACCACCAACATCGCCGCCTAGTCATAGATTATATAAAGTGTTGTGAATTTATTGTAATATCATGCCACAACTACAGTGTAGCATATAAATGGCTATTAGCTTCTGGGGAAATTAATACTCCCATTATTATATACAAGAAATTATGTTAATGTGTCTACTCTAAACATTGAAAACATCAATAATTACAAAATTATTAAACGTATTTAATATTCAAAATTTTAAATGTTTCTCCAAATTATAGTTAATGGCCACATTAGCACCGTCTCGAGCAACAAACGCATTAACAATAACAAAATAACTAGCTACAAAAACTATAAAAAATATGTCCATTATATTAAAAAACTCCCTATACGTTTTTAATTTGTTCAGGAATATATTGTTGAAATACAAATGTAATACAATTTTTTGTATTACTATATTAATTTATAAATATATAAATAAACTAATTCAAGCTATTAAGCTCATACCCTAAATATAGAAAATTACATTTCTTTCATGTATTTATAAATTAATATAATATAAATATTTTCCAAAATATTAATATTAAAATTTCTAATTATTAATTAAATTATATTTATTAATATTTTTAATATTTTAAAATTCAAAATTTGATATGCTTTTTTACATTAAAGAATAAATATTATTACGAATAAATTATTTCGCTTACATTTCAATACCATAATTTTGTGGCATCAAGATTCTTTAAAATTGACTTTACCGCTAAACAGATCTTGACAACAAAAATTTAATAATTCAAACAATTTCCTTTCGTTTTGAAAATATCAGAACCGAACGTTGCGATTTATACAAGAAATATTTTAGTAGGTATCGTAACAAATAAGTGGTTAGTGATAAAGTGGTATAAAATGGTTTTATATGCTACTATAGATAAATTGTAGTTTCATAGTAACTGTAGATATTGTATTGGGCAAATTTTCCTATTGCCAGGCAATGCTACTCGTCTGAATTAGTATTGCTACTTTACAGTAACAAAACAACACCGCCTCGGACCACCTAGACACTTACGTTAGATCATCTTTGAACTATCAGAACTATCGAGTTAATTAGCAGCAGCGAATACCGCCAATTGGATATCGCGTTCTCGCTGTCTGTATTCCCGATTGGATATCACTCGGCCATGACGAAGTCCCTCCTGCTTCGAGAGAGGACCGATCGTTTTACTCGATAGACGTGCACACATGCATCCGCCTCTGAACTGGTTCTACTCTACGAGCAGGGTTCTGTTCCTTCTCTTTTTCCCTCCCCTTTTTTCCTGTTATCATTACTCAGTGCAAATCGCTTGCTAATTACATCTAAAACGACTCGCGTAGATCGTTTGATGTAGGGAAACTAGGCGGAGGTTAAAAACGGTAGCAAACGCTAACACGAATAAGATTTTTAAATTAAATAAAACAATTTAGCTTCCGTTAAAAATTTCTGTTTAAAATTTTTTAAATGAAATATTAAGTAATAACGGTATTTTCCTTATTAGTTCTATCTCTGTCATGGCTTGTTCTCTTTATGCAGAATACAATGGATTACATAAGGCAATAGATTACTTTTCCGTTATCAAACATAATCGAAGTTTTATAAACGTAAGTGATAATATATTGTGAACATTTCATACTGCTAATTAGTGTTGATTGCCAGTGAACGACGTTAATTCTGTATAGGATATGAAAAATGTAATAATCGCGACTATTATAGAAGAATTTATCTACCTCTATAGATAGACCCGTTAAACAAATCTGTCACCGATTCATATTGTTTATGAATTTGTTATTTATTTTATTTTGTTATTCCCACGTGTCCTATACGAGAAGAAGACACGCAGTTCAACAGCAATTATATTTCCCTTTCACGGCTTTACCCTTTCTACGCATTTGAGCAGAAATCAAAGTAGGGGAAAGGCTCCGCCTCCATGAACAACCTTAACAGTCTTTTAAGAAGAAACGTTCATTTCAATTACATTGACGTTGGTACTTATGATCTCACAAGGAGAGGTTTGCCAATTTCAGAAAATTTCAATACGCAGTGTACGTGAAGGTCTTTCACTTGGACATTAATTGACTTTGAATTTCACCTAAATACGTGTGCGTCGTAAGTGCGCGCACCTCAACCGCCTACGATGCTCGCGCATTCAAAGTTAATATTCTCTAAAATGAAGCCTTTACCGCAATTTCGTCACTCTTGATTTTCGTCTTATTTTTGCCTGTATAATCACCCCCTAGAGTATTGGCCACAGTGCGAGAAAATTAATGTCCGAGTGATAAAATTTTCTAAAATTGCCAAACCTGATTGTCCCTTTTTCAGTTTTACCTCGCGACAACCCTAGAAACTAAAATATATTATTTTAGCCCGTACAGCGTTTTCGACCGCATTTATCATGGAATTTAAATCCTTTCCCAATAAAAATATAATTTCTAATTTCTTTGGCACTGTTTACCATTTCAACTCCTCACAAATTGAAACAGACTGAATTTCATTTTACGATTAAGATTTTCTTGACAAATTACTACTGACATTATTGCAACCAGTTTAAATTAATCAAATTGCGCGTACGTGCTGATTGTAGTGAACACTTTTGTGACCATAGATAGAAACGGCCACCGTGTGGCATAACGATTGATTTGAAATGGTAACTGTGGCGAACAGCAGCATTCGTTATCGGGCAGGTTCTTTCGTCGGCATTTGCCTTCAGTCGTACACACGCGTGTTACGTGTACCCGTTACGACGTATGACGTTGTTGCTTGTATAACAACATTTTAATTAGGTCGAGAAACGCTTGAAGCAGAGTAGAATGGAAAAGGACGATAAATGTCCTGCGAATTTTTCTCACGATTATCGTCGTGCCTTTTTACTGCCGGGCCGCCGTTTAAAGGCGAGCGACTCCTGTCTTTAATTTCACGGTGCTCTTAAATCGATTCTTCGTGTTGCCAGCCATTTGTGCCTCTGCTCGTACAAATAGTCCTGACGTACTATAAATCTTCTTACTACGTGTAATTCCTCCCGTGTATTTCTCTCGATCTTACGATTAATCGGTATTCAAGAAAATTGATTTGAATAGAAGCATAAATACACTAGTTAAAATGTCCTATCTAGCATTTCTTCATGTTTCAAGATATGTTGAAATATTTCAAGTTCCACGCGCTTTTTACCTTTTAAGTAAAGGTAGAAAACCCTGCGTGCTTCGTAGAAATCTAGAAACAGTCTAATGTATTTAATCTATCTGATTGTCAGATGGTTAAAACATCCTACTTGAAACATTTAATTAATTTCTACGTTAATTATCTATCGGAACACCTATTACAAAATAAAATAAGACTAGTAAAAAGTAATGACAACAATTTTTAAATTGAATGAAGAAAAAGTTAGTTAGTTAGGTTATTTTAACTAAAGAGAGTAGAATTAGTGAAAGTGATACGCTATTTAATTATTTTTACTACGTATACTTTTCCAATAGAGATAGCAAACACTATTGTCTGATTATGCAAAGAAGAAACATGAAATATGTAGAATTGTATTGAGATATAAACATTTTTAAGTAAAAAGTACAATACATCAAATTTTTCTTCCCTGAAAATAGTGTTATATATTTAAACCTTTACTGGTTAAGTGTTTGCAATGCTGCTGCAAACTGGATAAAAATAAGAAGTACTTTTCTTTTTTATGTGCATAAATATTCAAATCTCGCCGAAATACGTTGTTCAACACCGTCAGAATTGCCACGGAAACGTGTTACAGATACGTGGCTACTCGTGCTTTGCAACACGGTCATGGGTGATGGCCAGCGAAATTCTTAACGACAATTATCATTCACGATCGGGAATTGTCGAGAATAACATTGATGAGCGCCCGATAACGGCTTCATATCGTAACCCTTTTCTGGGGTAAGTAAACAGTGGATTATCTGTATTGGTCACGTTGAGCAACGTCACCATCAGGTATATCGGCGATGCACGTTAAGTCATTGACGTAATATTCCTTTTTCGGGTCTGCTCCACGCGACTGATTCCACGAAATTCCAAAGAACGATTACACAAATTCCGCCGTCCACTTTGCGAGTTTATCTCCGCATACTCCCACGCTTCTGTTATCGGCAATTCTTAAACGCTCGTTACCACACATGGATACTTGCCTCAACGTGCAAGCGAGCCGAAAATAATATTCGCCGGTGAATAAGATTTATGTCACGTTTTATAGCTGCAGACTAATTTGTTATCGCGATACGCGAGGGGCATACTGTCGTGTCAGTTTCTTTCTTCCACTTTTCTTCGTCTAATGAAATGTTATTTAAGAAGTAGCGCTTTTAAAGCAATTTTGTGCATTTATTTATTAAACGGGCTATAAGCGTATTACAAGAGAGATGAAATATTAGAATAAATTGAAACAAATTTTATCGAAATTTTTAAGATGTAAGAAAAATTGTTAATGCAATTGAAATGTGATTCGTTTCAATGTAGTTATGAAATATATTTACAACTTTCGATTCGAGAAACAGATTTCAATTTGAAATAAAAAAATTGACAGGGACATCTACAACGAACACAAAAATTTGTCAAAAATGGTACAAGGGACTTAATTCTCCACGAATTAAGCTTTCCGTAGTAAACTTTTCATCAGGCATTTAAGGCATTTATAGAATATAAACTTTTACATGAAATTAATATCGACGATCTTATTCATAAATTTTCTAGTATCAAAACCGAAAGGTATTGACAGTACTGATGAATGATAAAATGAAATATAAATTAGTTACTATGAAAAATGAAAAGGAGATACTGGTTATAAAGTTTTCGTCCTTAAATACTTTGTATAATAATTATGGTTCATATTCAGACGTGTGTATGATTTAAAAAGGGAACGAGCCAGGTATCTGCCTAAGAGTGCTGAATAGAGCTGTAGAAGCTTAAACAATGGAAAAATTAGAATGATAATAGCCAACGTATCTATAGCTGCGATAAAAGGAACGGATCAGAATCCATCAGAACAAACATCAACATCGTAAACTTGCTTGAAAACACGCTCTAGAAGCGCAAATCACAGGGCGTTTGCGCTTCCATCAATCATGCGATTCAATTTCCTTGTTGGAAGGATTCGCTAAGTATACGTAATCGGTGTGATCGATTCGGTCTACGAAGGTTCGGTCCGTTGGCTCGGGTTGCCAGGAGAGTTCCCTAAAAGTGCACCGGCTCTTGTGCGGATTCGTCGGCTCCCAGTTTCGTATGACTAACTCTGCTGACTCATCGTCAACGTTACATACGAGAAAGAATCGTGACTTTCTCAACTTCCACTTTATCAATGTGTATTTCATAGTTCTCGATCAGTCTTGCGACACGAGTCGAAAAGAGTGTTATCGGTTTTCCTACCTTTGTCTATTGAAGAGGGTACTTCATTCGAACGATTAAAGAAAGTCGACTTTTTCGTTACATTTCCTTAAAACCTGGCCCCTTGCCTTAAGCCGGCCGTCCGGTTAAAATTTTTCAGAGAATCGATTTTTTTTATATATGTATTTATGTAGTATAGCATCTCGAGAATACCCTGTGAAAGTTTCACACCAAAATTCGTAACGGTATAGATTCTACAGTCGCATAACTAATTCAAACTCCGAACGCAGGTATCAGCTAAGAACACTTTGAACACGTTTTTCTCGAAACACATTATTTCGAAACGGTAACCACAATTTCAGAAGAACTAATGAACCGATTCAAAGAAACCTGGAGGCATTTGATTCGTAATTGGACTCGCGCCGTATAACATAATTTTTTCAAACACGAGTTTTTTTATCTGCATATTTGTGCGGGAAATTACCCACATCTTTTGCACTACTTCGTTCAAATGCGCACCAACGTCGTAGTTTTGGTCATTTTTGCCCCAAGAAGGGGTGCTCGATAGCCATTGAAATAAATTTTACGAAATTGTTTGAATTTTTTATTTTGGACAATTCAGTGAGTAAATTTCGCGGTTACCGTTTTGGCACCTCTTTTTGGCAGCTCCTGCGCTAAGCGCCACCTAGAAAATGCATCAAAACCGCAAACATGAAACAAAAATTTTTGCACCCTAACGAGTGTGCTAATAAATGCCAAAAATTTAAATGCTTTTTTTCAAAACAGTGTTCTTTAAACAGACTGCCATGATATTACAAAAATGAATTAACCGATGAACTTCGAATTTTACGCGTAAATACTGTTGGTGCCTGTTTATCACCCTCATTTCGAGGTGATACACAGTCGATATCTGTATTAGCTTTTTTTCAGGAAATCTAGGTGTCTTGAAATCATTGATACTTATATTACAAAATTCCCATTCTGCGAAATTATATTTTTCCTTTTTTATTCTGTTCGTGGGACACCTACACAGACAAATTAGGATTATCTCAAATAGATATGCCCGTCTGTATTCAGTAGGAAGACCCAACGTGGCAACTATGCAGACACATTTTGGCACATGCACCAGGAAACTGCTAATAACTTTGCAAACACATAAAATAACTCTGCAAAAGATTTTCTAAGTATACTTTCTTGAACTAACAGTAAACCTATGTGACAAAAATTTCAGATTCCTTAGTCGTGGCCTTTTTAACCGACTTCAAAAAAAAAAAAAATTCTCAGTTCGATGTGTTTGTATGTAGGTATGTTAGTATCTATGTATTATGTTTGTCTGCGAATTTATTCGTAACTCCTGGACCGATTTTCGTAAAACTTATTGCATTTAGTTTCGCTGCAATCAACTTATGTCATGGAGAAAAAATTGTGAAAATCGGTTAAATGGTTTTGAAGTTACACCAAAAATTAGAAATCTGTTTTATGATTAGTGGAATCTTCCGTTTCTAGCAAACGGCTCTTTTTTTTAAGTGCAGCTACATTTGTAGACTTGCCCATATTTTTTAAAATTAATATAGTTATACAACTTAAATAACTAAAAAAAAAATTTTTTAAAAATTAAAAAAAAAATTAAAACCGTCTTAAAAAACTAAAAATGCACTGAAAGGTGGAAAATAAGTTTTTTCCTTATTTATTCTATAACTCCCCAGTTTGCAAATGATGAGTCATTGATATTGCAGATGATGAAAAAACTTATCTTTCACTTTTCAGTGCATTTTTATTTTTTTTTTAAGTCGGCTGCATTTTTTTCATATTCATCATCACTACTAACGATCAGCCACGAGATTACCGCGCTAAATGGGTATCCTCCCCCTACCCCTAACGTACAGAGAAATTCCTTTTGAGAAGCGACGATTTTCTTGCGCCAATTGCGCGAACGGTTCCTGAAGACACGTAGGACGAAGGCAAATAATGGTAACCACACACTGCACGGCCGATCGTAACGGTAAAAAAATGGGAATGCCGGGAGAAGAGCAGTTGTCTTCTTGTCGTCAGAGAGCGTACGCCGTCCAGATAGTGCGAGGGTTCGGAGAAAAGACGGAGAGAGTTTTAAGTGAAGGTGGGTGGGCGAGATGGTTATTTAAATGCCTATAGAATCCATTAGAGATTACAGGTCGAACAACAAATGCTCGTGCGGATGAGCCGGAACGAACGGTGATACCTTTCAAAGTAAAACTTTCTTTTTACCACGAGCAACGCAAACGGCTACCATTTTGTTCCGTGGACAATGTTGCGATGATTGCTGCGCCATTACTGTTTCCCTCGACAATGAAATCCGTAACGTCCCGTGGTGTAATAACTAGCGAAGTACAATGAAGACGGGAATGGTGGCAGCATTTGCCTCCGGCAATTTGTAATCATGTAATACACAAGAAGAAACTTTCGTAAATAAAAAGGTGCGAGGAGAAGCTTTTAAGCGGAATATAACTGGCGGAATTGTTCGTCCACCGATTTTTAAGCTTTCAGTGAGAAATTTCGTGAAATAAAAATTGAGGACCAAAATGTGAGGATGGTTGAGGAATTAATATATTATTGCTTGCTTCAGGTGTTAAAGTGATTTACCTTCTTCGTTGCTGTTATAAAATTAAAATTGTAGGAATGTGTCTAACTCCCTCGAGATAAGAAAAAGTGGTATTTAATAAATACTTTCGAAACACCCTACGTGATTTTTGGAAGAAACAGTGTGATTTGTAAATGATGCCAATCGCGTTTGTCTTGAGATATGATTTCTTTTGGTATCGTCTGCATTTAGCAAATCAGTGAACTACTAAGCTCGCTAACGATTTTCATACACGTTTACATCTTTCTCTGTAAACACTCAGAGAACCACCTCTACATAGGCCGATTCGAAATTAATGAAAGACAAATATATTTTCTAAAATATAACAATACTTGTTAGAACTGATATCTACTACTTCTTTTCTTTTTTTTTTCAAATGATAAATGATTTTTTGTATTCATATTGAAATGTACTTTCTCTTGATTTATTCCATGCTCTAATTCGTTTAATAACATTCAGAGTTAAATAAAATAAAACACACGTCGAGAAATTTATATTGCCTGGAAACGTTCATTTTCAATTTTATCGTTTATAAATCTCGCTATTTTAGAATTCTATTTTGCATGAGATTGCCAATATAACAGTATTATATTTTCCATGAGTTAATATTCGAAAATAAGAACCAGTAATTATATTTATATATATACAATTACTAATTGCAAGTGCAGATTTTAAGCAACGTCACACGAATGTGTCCTTATACACTCGCATGACGAAATTTTGTTGGTAAAGAGTAGCAACTAATTTAAACAGTTAAGCATGAGTGGAACCGGTGATATTAGTCTCACATTTCGTACGTCTTTGTTGCGATCGCAGATGAATCATGTTCTCACTGCCTCGCTAATGAATTCTACTAAATTGTCGTTTCTGAAATTGCTCCATATTTTCTAGCTACATTGAATGACATAATACTGACTGTACTTCACCAGCCGCGGGTGAATAACACGACAAATGATTATAACACGCACAAAAGTTCTATTCTCGCCTTTTTTATAAAATACATTGATACCTCGAAAAAAATTTGTATCGAATATTTTTAATTAAATCTCACACGAAACTAAAATATTAGATTTAAATCTTTAGTGTAACTTCCCTTATTGCAAATAATTATAAAACACAAATTGTTTTATGAAATTACCTTCTTTGCATATTTTCTAGTGCTATACTCTTTACAACGCGCCATATAGTATACCATCTCTGTCACCACAATCTAATCAACGATTCATATATTGTACATATATTTTCATGAAAAGCAATAACACGAAACGGTAACGGCGGTCGGGCTTCGATGGACCAAGAGCGGGTTCCACGCGATGGTTGTTTGGGGGAAAAGGCCACCGGCGGGTTATCGGCGACGAAATGAATTCCTAAAACTCAATTAACTGTGGCCTTCTTAGCTGACGCTCGCTTAACGAACGAGACGAGTCGTGTAATGAATGGTCCCGCAGGATGCGCCTTGTTTAGTAGTCTGCTTCGAGCTGGCTGAGCCGAGGACTCTGGCTCGAACCCGATATCCGCTCTAGAGCCTTCGGCTGATCCAACCCTTTTAAGTAGACCTAAGTAAAACGCCAGGAATGCGGGGAACAGCTCGATGATACTCGATCGACGGGGTAAAAGATCCGTTTCTCCAGTGATTCATCGTGGGCTATTTCTGGTGACACCGAGCATGAAAATCTATACGGCAGAGATTAAAGGAAGCGACGTGAGAACCTCGTCAGCAATGAAAGCTTGCTTTTCGAACGGTCTATTGTTCGGGGAGTAAAATTCCACGGCTTGACGTTCGACACACGTGTCGTGTTGAACTTCAAATATCGCTAACACTTTGCACTACAAGTATGCCAACAAGTTCGCATGATGCTTTCATTAGACACTGTACAGATCAGAGAATTCGCGATCCGTGGAATCAAATGAATTACTGGTTTTGAAATTACTCTATTGAATTATTTTCTAAATTGAGGAGAAATATCTGTGATCGACACAAATTGAGCATAAAAGGTTCATGCAATGACTCTTAGTGGGACTTAATAAAAGCTGGTTTTTCGAAAAATAGGCACGTAGGTAGGGAATTCAATCCCGGGATCCCGGCTGTTTTGTTTTATTCTAAAACTGATATATCAGTTATAACTTATCCCGAGAATTTCGCGAATTTTTAAAAACGTAAATTACTTTATGAACAACTGAAAAATATAAAAATGGAATCCAAAAATCAGTCGGGATCCCGGGATTCGATCCCGGGATTGAATTCCCTACACGTAGGGTAACTTAACGAGGAACTTTTTTCAACATATATATCCCATATGTTTTTAAAAGGGTGGGGACAAAATTATTACAAATAAGACAGAAATAATAGAGAATATCATCGGAGTATGGCAGAATATTCCAAGAATGTATTGAACGCATGGCACGCCGAATCCAAGCCGTCATAAAAGCTGAAGGCGGAGTCACCAAATATTGAGTAATTGTATTTCTCGTACGATATAGTCGTAAACCTATATACCTAAATGTATTTAATTTGCATTCTTAAATACATATACTAGTATTAAAAAATAATCGCTTAAACTTACAAAATCTCAAGCCTTTTTGCTTGAGTAGAATAATTTGGCCACCCACTGTATTAAAATTGATTAGAATCAGGAACAGGATTGACATCGAATTAGAAGAACAGGTATTTGTGACACGGTGTGATTGTAATGCAACTCGACAAGTGATTCGATACTTTTAGGCTGTAGCGTACATTAGGGTGGTTCTAACTTTCGATTTTTGAATTTTCCTCGGGCCACCCCCTAAAATGGTTCCAAATAATTAAAAAAAATCCCTGTAAAGTTTGAGCTCGATCGGATAACGGGAAAGGGTGCCCCTTGGCCCTTAAACATTTAAATCATTATTTAACAGCTCGCGAAGTCGATTTTATTTAACATCTTCCAAGTTATTGATTAAATAAAAAACTATGTCAAACAAAAGTTGTAGATCCGGACAAGGAGCATCTTTTTTGTTCTATTACTTTTTCTCGTACGATAAACGGTTTTCGAAAAAAATCCGAAAAAACTTAAAATAAAAAACATTTTAATTTTTCAAATTTTGAAAGTTTAAATGCTTGTAGAACATTTTTATTTATGAAGGTGAACAAAAAAATGGAATTTTTATTTTCGAGGACTATTTTTTAAACATTTAAGAGGTGGGCATTTACCAAAATATGCAAAAAGGTAAAAAAATTTATACTTATTTTCAGTGTTTGATATGTCATGAATGTTTCCTGAAAATTTGGGACCGAAATTCTCAAAAATATCGAAAATATAGATTAAATGTTTAAAAAATAGTCCTCGAAAATAAAAATTCCATTTTTTTTGTTCACCATCATAAATAAAAAGTGTTTTACATCCGATCGAGCTCCAACTTTACAGGGATTATTTTTTAATTATTTGGAACCATTCTGGAGGGTGCCCCGTAGAAAATCTTGAAAATTTCTTTTACCAAGTTAGAACCACCCTAGTGTACATTTTAAAAAGGAGGTGAATTTTCGACTGCATAATGTTCCTACCAAATTCCAACATTTGGAACCTAACATCCAGCCGATCAATTTTATACACACAGACGGAAACGTCGCCCGCTTCCTTGTGTTATCATAAGTATTCAGTAGTTCCTTTTTTTTTATTTGAAAAGATGGATGGAGGGAATGACGAGGAGCGTGTCAGGATGAATGTGACGCCGGCGGAACGTCGCGGCTACGGAGCAAAAACCGCGTCGCGCACTCCTCTCGCGTGGCTCCTATTCTTGGTCGGCTTCTTCTTCTTCTTCTGCTCCTCCTGCTTCTTCCTCATCTGTCGCCCTCCTTTCCACCCGCCACGGGTTATCTCCTCCACCGCGGAACACTTGACGCACGGCGACGGTCCCCTACGTAACGTTCCAGGACGCGCTCAGTCGTTGCTGGTCTCTTTAGCCGTTCCTCGTAAGCGGGCGACGCAGGCGGCTACTATCTGCCACTTCACCGTTGCCACCAGCCTCCAGCCACGAGTGCGCTCGTCGCGCACGAGGAAAAAATTAGTCGGCTCAATCAACGGGATAATTTGCATGCCGCGGTGAAAAAAGCTCGGCGACACGGTTCGACGTAACCTGGCGTCTCGCATCACCGACGAATCGCGAATCCGCGAAATGGAATGCGGTGACGGGCTCGGCGATGCTCCTGACGGTTTCGCGGAACGATGGAGCGCGAAGCAGATGAGTCGGTGGCGCGCATTCGCGGAAGAATTCTGAGCGCCGTCATTTCAGAAAACGGGGAAGCATTTAGGCAAAGTAGACAGAGTGACTAAATGCGATCCCAGGATAAAGTAGACGAGTTCTGCGTGCAGGCTTTTTATGCAGGAAATAGAGATGACTTCTTTGTTGATGCATCATGTATGTAGGTCACGTTTCCCCAGACAAGTGTCTATTGTCTGCTCGGTCATAGTTTGTAACAGTGGTGATCTAATTGCGACGGCTACGAATTTAGACAATATCTGTTGGAGTTGGAATGACGATTTCTTACGAACTTTATTTGGCATTAAGGGGTTAGGCCACATTGGCCAGGTCAAGAAATATCGCATCTTTGGAAATTTATTTCTAAGTGATAAAAACAGTAGTTTCGATTAAAATTTTTCAATACAAACTTTTACATTGGAAAATTAAAGCGATGGTATGCTCATAAAGGCCTTCCCCGCGAATTAATTTTTACCATGAGTCGTTGTAGAGCGGACCATTATAATTTGAAAGCATCACTTGCTCGTATTCGAATTGTTAAAGATCCAAAATGCGATTGTAAAATAAAAGCTCAAAGTATAAACAAAAAATATCTACAATTTGCAGTGATTTACAATTTTCTGATAAACTGTAACATAAGAATTGAATGTAGAAACCGAACCGAATGTAAATATTCAGGTAGGAATAGCAGCTGAAATTAACCTCATTCCAGGTTCCAAATGCTTATTATAAAAAAAAAATCAATAAAGAGAGAGACATCTTTGAAATAAATTCTTAAAGATGTGGTATTTCGTGACCTGACCAAGGTAGCTAACCCCTTAATTAGAAAGCAGTTTTCACCGTTATGAGCATTGTAATTAGTGTATCTACCACTAGCACAGTTTGAACTACGAGAAATTGTTTCTCCTCGGTTGTATGGTATTCGAGTGTTGATCGATGGAACGTGCGACCAATCGTGAAATGGACTGTTTTATGATACAAAGAAAGGGGTAAATTTGAGCTTCGGAGACTTTAAGGCCCCTTTAAACTAAGAGATTAGGGTTTTACGACTACCACGACAAGTTGACGCGATAACGTGCTTCTCTGTTGACGTAGAACTACCTTCACGCTTCGGAAAGTATGACTTCCGACCAGCATCTTGGAGTCTTGGACTATAAAATTCTGTTCCAATACCACTTTCAGATAAGTGATGCGATTAAAAATCGTACTTTGTAATGGTTCCCTTAACAATGTAATATAAATATACTAACATTAAAACAATGATCTTTATCACTAATTAAATTCACTTTTCATACAAATTTTTTATTCTATTGTATTGACTCTTTGCACTCTAAGCTTCCCAGGTACAGTAATCGTTCACTCAAGTTTATAAGAATAGTAAAATTTGCAATTTTGTAGGGTTACATAATAGAGTGGGTCGAATTCCGATTTTTTTTAAACTCGAAATGTAATAGTGCGCAAAAGTTGTCTTACGCAAGTACAAATTCAACGCAAAAAAAATTTTTGGTGAAAAAATCGAGGTCAAAAATTCAAATTTTGAGAAAAATACTCAATTTCTTAAAAAAGTTGAAAAACGTTTTCCTAAAAATGTTATTTCCGTAAAATGTTATTTAAACACACCAAAAGACACTTCCGGTATAACATTTCAATTATTATTTAAATGGCTTGGGGGAGAAGCTTCTATAAAGTTTTAGTGTGCAGCTATATCGTCCATATGAAATTGAGGACGACTCAGAACTCACCATGAGAATATGGCTCGTCGAGTTCCACCCGCACCCTACCCAACCAACCAACCATTCGTTAATTATAAAAATATTTCAGGGGAACATTAAATTTTTGTTGACAATTCAACCGTCGACTGGAAATTGTGCCTTGGTTTCGAATTTCCGCATTAGGCCTCTTGATTTTAAAGTTGAACGAATAAATCCATCCCTATTCTCGATACCCACAACTTTCAACTTGACACATCTCTCAACTGATTGTGTGTGGCATGGAAAGTCTCTTATATCCCATTCCGGGACAAACCCGCTCTCGATCATGTGGGAAATGTGCTTGTTCGAAACATTGCTCAAAAGAGGAGGCGACGACAACTTTGTGGAGAACCAATCAACTATATTAAAATAATCTTGAGCATCAAACTTCGTTTTTTCCTTAGAAGTTAACGATCTTGATTTGAGAATTCTCCTCAGAGCAAGCTCTGTCACGTACCTCCGTTCATCCAGCGCCATAGTCAGAAGCAAGCTTTCACAGTGTGCGAAATATGCATTCTCATGGTGAATTCTGAGTCGTCCTGAATTTCATATGGACGAGCCTAGAGCTGCACAGTAAATTTTTATAGAAGATTCTCCCCCAAGCCATTTAAATAATAACTGAAATGTTATACCGGAAGTGTCATTTGGTGTGTTTAAAATCATTTTACGACTTCGGTAAATCTAAATAACACGAGGAAAACGTTTTTCAACTTTTTGAAGAAATTGAGTATTTTTCCCATTTGAATTTTTCACCTGGATGCGCGATGATCAAATAACATTCGATTTCAAAAATTTTTTGCGTTAAATTTGTACTTGCGTAAGGCAACTTTTAAACACTATTACATTTCGAGTTTAAAAAAAAATCGGAATTCGACCCACTCTATTACATAAATAGAGAGTTGAGTACACTCTGTTAGCGATAACCTAGTACCTAAATAAAGGCGGATTCAAACATGTCAGTGCTCTTTATGTCAGTGTCAGTAATTGGTACGGACAAGCGTGAACTGTCATATTCTAAAACTGGGAAACCGTATTTCTTACCACTGATACCTGATGTTATCAGTTCATTTTTTACCACTGAAGGCACTGAACCATCATGGAGCTGATATTGACGAAGTCGCCTCAAGTTGGAGCGGAAAGTGTCAAAGGCAAAACGCAGTTTTCAGGAATTTTCAATACCCATAATACCAATTTGTCAAAACTATTACGCTCCGAGCAATAATGTCAGTTTTGCCGCAGCTAATTTCACGCGCAGCTGAACGCGTATATACATGGATGAATGTAACAAACGTTGCAGCGTTCTCGATTAATTTATCTGTTACGCTCTCCGCGCACGCCAACAAATTGCCACGAGCGTCTATCTTGTCGCAAATTGAGTGTGCAGCATGATTTGTCGCGGGCCTTTGGTGGTTGAATTTATAGGAGCTCGATCGCACACGTTGCTCGTTAATCCCGAGTGTGCTGCTGTCGATGCGCTGGATCACCCTTCGCAATTGGACACGGCTATTCGCCACTGTCGTCTGAGGCGCATTGACACACGTGATTTGTCGCGATTTGCCACGCTTACTTAGGGCACATTTCGGGGCCCGGCATTGTCGACGGAACGCCAGGTGACTTTTTCGTGGGTCGAATGCCTTCTGGGGCCATTTGTATGAGGCTCGTGCTCTGGGTCTCTAGAAAGGTAGTAAATTTCGTGGTTTCGTCAATAGAGATGTCGCTCCTCCCTGATCTTGGGTGGTGACTGCTGTGCTGACCAGTTCGCCGCATCGGAAAACGTTTAATTTTCCATTATTCGTCACTATTAGGTTGGCGCAGACGTCTGTTCGCATTACTAAAGCCGAAGTGTTTATTAAAAGTAAAAATACATTACATGTTTCATTAATCAAAGTATTTTCCTCGGCTATCTACCGCCAAGGACCCAGTTCCTGATCACTTAAGATGCAAAGGGAGCAGTTTCTGATCAACCTAAAACATTTTACTATTAGCTATGAAATGTTTGCGTATAAATTTAAAAATACTTACCACTTTTTCGATCCTCTCTAGGGTGGATGTACCAGTAACTGAACACGTACCAATGAATGGACGTTTTTTACTAAAACGAGTAACATAAGTTATTAAAATAAGCAACTAATTAATTAGAGACCTCTTTCATTTTGTTGCTTCATATCCAAACAATTTTTGCAACACGTGGAGTCAATCGCGCTGCAAACATAATTTTATAAAAGTGTTCATTCATTAGCCTTAAGTGTTCATTTATTGGTGCATTTACCCTACCTCTATTATTTTCTAACACAAACTCAAAACTGCAGCACGTGCTCAATATACATATTCTGATAGAGAATTGAAACTGTATAAAACCCAGTTAAAGTTGAACTTATTTAACTAATAACCAAAATCCCTACATAACATTAAACACGACAACACACTTTTAAAGCTGTTAAATAGTTACCACTTTGGGAAAGTAATAAAAAATCTGTTATTTTCTGAGGGCACCTTCTGCTTTTAGGACGGCCTAAAAGAATACCAAAAGTAACACCTTTGTCGGTCCCAAAAATGTGTTATCCCGTTCAATGTCATAAATTTGTTGGTTACATAAATTCAATTTTAAATTCAATTATCCATCAGAATGTGTATATTAAAGACATACCACAGTTCCAAGTTGATAAACATAACAAAAATAAAACAAATCGTAAAAGTGGTAACTATTTTGTCCGCTACTGTATTTGCCTAAATTTTGATACTATCTTTCCCTCCCTCTCACTCACTCACCTTCGTTTATCTACTAACTTTCTACTAAATTATAAATAAATTCTTAATTACATTATCGTCAAACACAGAAACGCATTGAAGATTCAATGTACACAACGGAATTCGTGTTTAGGATGAATTGAGTCCCCGCCAGTGAGACATGATTCATGAACTGGTGCGCACTACTACAAACCGGCGGAGCCTCGTGTCGCAGGGAATGGTGACCAAAGCGACTCTACTTATTAGATCGGGCGAAGGAATCGCCGGTCCATGGCATCCACGCAGGGCGTATCTAGCCGACAGGCGGTGTCCAGCTGAGAGGCATCGGCGTCGGATCGGTAGCCACGTTTTTCTTCGGCGTGTCGGGACCTATTCAAGTGTTGGCAGTTTTTCACGCGGCAGGCGACAAATATCCCCACTAAAATCCCCTTTGGATGAGTCCCCACGTGGCCGGGGATGTTACGCCGGTTTCTGTCCTCGGCAGGCATTCACCGTGTTGATCTCGCACCGGTGACAACAAACTGCATCTCCGGCTGGTGCTCCTTTTCCGGCACCTAACCCGCGATCGTCTAGCCAATGGTCTCGCGCCGTACTCGCCGCGCGGGCAGTTAAACCGAAGTGAACACACGAAGCGAGATCGACTCACCGTTCCAGAACTTGCTGGCTGGGCGTTCGTCAAATCGGCGCGTTGGTATACCGTGTTTTCGGGTGTAATATCGTAAGAGACGGTTGGTTGGTCGACCAGTGGCAGCGCGAAGGTTCGAACAGTTTTGCCAGAATAAATTTTTTGACATTGGACACGTTCGATTTATCCGTTACGTCAGCATTACAAGGCGGTTGCCAGCGATACGACGTAATCCAGGCTAATCTCGGCGAATTTCTTCAGGAATCCCGATACGTGCGTAATCATAGAATAATTCGTTCAAGTATCGCCCAGTACAGACTGGGCAATGCCTATCCCGAATCAGCTGCACGAACGGGTTTGATACCGCCGCGCCTGTATGACAGAAATCAGTTCCTGCCGGATTTGCCCAATGGTGTGTCGTTGTCGCCGGTGCTCCTTGCATGCCGGTGAAATATTCCGAGTTCGGAAGTGTTTGAATTGAACGTTACTCAAAGCTCTGTTGGTCTAACGTGCGCGTTCTGCCCGGTGACATTTATGACCACCCTAAATTGTGGCGTTCCCTTTGTAATTGTAACGTCAGTTGAGCGGCGTGGTCTCTTGAATACACGAATAGAAGGAAATATTTCAATCTCTAAGCCGGATCAGTGTCACGATTCCGCCAACATACGACACATGGATTGAGATGACACTTCAAAGTGGTGATGACACGCAGATATGTTTACGGCGTTTTGGTGAGTTATGACAGAATTACTGACACGTTGAAGTAGCACGTAGCAGTACGGATTTTGTGAGGAATTATTCTAAGTGGTTAGTTTTTGCAAGGACAGTAATTCAATTTCTCGTGAAATAATAAGTGTTTGTAAGGTTGTTGAAATTTCGTAAATTCCTTATGATTCTTAACATGATATACGATTTAATATCAGCGCATGGCTATTTCAAAGTCCTGTATATTAATTCTATGCAAATGCAAATCTAAAAATCTAGAAATTGATAATTATTATTGAAAAATATGACAAAGGTATATATACCTATATAAAAAAGAATAAAATACAGTGTAACGATAATTAAAAAGTTGTTGATGAATACGGAGTTTAACACTGATATATCATTCGCATTCATTTTACCCATTAATGCACGTGTAACAAATTTTAACATTCAATGTGTTATGATTTTAATATCGATAATTTAATACAAATTCAGAGTTTTTAGAATCAAGGGAACGAAAATGTTAAACCAAGGTTTTCTAAATTTCGGAATCACGTATCAAAGCAAAAACATCGTTATTCATGTTTTTTCCCCAGTTTAACCTGTTAACTGACAGATTTCTCGATCGAAAGTGTTCCCTAGTGGGGTAGTGACAAATGACAAAAAGCGAGTTAACTCGTTTTGCCCATTTCTGATACAAAAAGCAGAATGATTCACCAATAAATAAATAAACAATTTACTCAAAAATATTACTAGAAAACACAGGAATTTCTATTTTAATTTACTAACCATATACACATGTAAAAAATGGCAAAAGAGTACAGGGGACCCGGGTAATGGGGAATTAAAAATCCACGTTTGATATAATTTCAATGTACACCGGTATAGATGCACGTGTAGTTATGTTTGAACTTATTTATTAACAATTTTTGTTACAAGAGATTCTTTTGGAATTTATTATTGTTACTTGCCTCTCGAAATTTGGTATTTACACGTATTAATTTATTTGTATATACGGGTACTCGTGTAGTAAAAACAGCACGAATCAAAATACGGATATGTTAATACACGTGTACACGTGTATTGGAGTAGCTACACTGCCTCATCAGAAGGTCTATACCGCCTCTGTAGTGGTAATAGGAGACAAGTGATATTTGCACTCTTCCGGAACGGTTGTATTTTTTAATATTAGTGACGAATTAACTCGTCTTCGCCGGTTAACAGATTAAAGGGGGATTTTCGTGTAACAGCCCCCGAAATTTATGATTTTTTTTTCAAAAAACTATTGTTAATATTGGATTAAGCTCCTTTGGGATATAATAAGACATCTTTAAACATTCTTATTATTTATTAATTATTGTGGAATCGTGTTAGCCTATTCGACGAGGTTGCCGTCAGGTGTGGCACCTGTCACAGTTATCTGATTACAAAAAGAAGAAAATTTTCTTAACGTTAAATAATCTACACTGTGACTAGACCTAAAATTTTAATTTAAATTTTTATTTACAACACTTTTTCCGTCGCAAAATTTGTCTAAGGAAAAACCTTACTTTTTCTTTCAAACGTTATAACTCTTTCAATTTATCATTTTTGTTCTTTAAAGTGGACCAATCAAAGTCCTTAAGCAACTTTTATTTTTTTGCAATCCGATGACTGTGGTAGGTGCTACACATCCCGGCAACAAGAGTTCAATCGTCGACGAGGTAGACAAGATTCCACAATAATTAATAAATAATATGAAGGATCGACATGAAAAAAATATTTTCTGCAATTTTAAAGATGTCTGCTTATGTCTCAAAAGAGTTTAATCCCATATTGACAATAGTCTTTAAAAAAAAAATTGTAAATTCCAGTTACTTTTGGGGCCGTTAGATGAGAATGCCCCCTTAAGGATTAAGGTTTATCTATGGCACCAGAATTAAAGGACAGTAAGAATGCCTCCGATCCACTCCGCGACTCGCGACTCGAATCTCGGGATGTACTTGATGGAAATCCTCGGAATGGCGGAGCTGCCCCCGAAGAGCCACCTTCGCGTTCGGCCTCGAGGAGAACTCTTCTCATCAATACTAGAAATACTGGAAATACTGGATTTTTCACGGATAGCATTATGTCGTTTATTGCGACTGGTGTCACATAGTCCACGCTGTTAGAAATTTTCCTAGTTACCTTTCCTTTACCCCTCTCCTTCGTGTTTAACATTTTCCCCGTTGTCTGATTGCCGAGAAATTCAAATTTCATTTCAATGTATCCCATGCCGTCCGAAGCCACGAATACCATTCGTAACGAAGGACGGTCATTCGGTCAAGCGTATTCCTCTGCACAATTTTATACATGGTCGTTAACGAGACGGTTGACAGCACTGTCAACGAATCGTTGCTATGACTAACATTGCAATTATGTAAATGAATAAAATACTCATAAACGCCTGTGGATTAAAGCCAAAGGTTTATCTATCTTCCAGAATTTGAAACTACTTTTATTACCATTCTACATAAAAATATAGAATATACGTTCAAATTAAATTGTCGAATCTGTTAAGGTGCGATGTAGGGTAAGTTCCTTTAGTTCCAGTTGAAAGGAAATTGAATCGTAAGAGGTTTCTGTAATGAATAAGTTAGGTACTTCCTTTTCTCTATGTCTTGATTCGTAGAAAAATCTTCCTAATTCTTTGTTATGCGAAGTTTAAGACTTTCAAGTTATAGCTAGCTAATTGCACAAACTGAAAGCTTGACGTTAATTCACAGATTGTAAATTTTCGTGTGAACATCGTCACAGTGGTTTTAAATTTATTGTCGAGAAACGCGTTGAATGGTCTCAGAGAAATTTGATGCAGAAGTTGATGTCACACGAGACTTTGGATACCAGCTCAGAGTAATTTCATTATATAACGGAAAATATTTACAACTAGCCGCAGTGAATTTAACGCAATGCAAAATTAATTGTCGTATTCAGTCAAGTATTTATTCGAAGTTTCGGTGGTGGTTGTACCAGCTCAATTGAACTATGAAACTCGAGATGACTGGCATGTAAATAGGTATTTGCAGGTCTTCATATAAATTCTGTGTCATCATCGTAACTTTTTCTTTATATATGAGCTTATTTTAAAGTGATCGTATTAAGAATAGAGTCATTAGCGACCACAGTTTACTAATTAGGTTTCATACTTGAAATTTGGTTGCAAAGTATTTACACTATACCTACATAAATTTAGAAATTTATCATTTTGAAAAATTGCATTACACTCTAGATGTTTTTAGATCCATTCAAGTTCAACTTCAAATTTTCTTTGTTTATAAGAAGGTATGACCACGGAGGGTTACTATTGAGTGGATTTCTTTTATGTGAGAACTTAGGAAAATATGTTCTACACTTATTAGTGTTCTAGAAGATTCACATTCGGAAGAGGATTTGATTGAAATTTTTGTCATAGGTATACCTAACGTAAAATTGCAACATTAAAAACTGTTCTGTTATAAATTACTGTTTATATTAAATTGTTCCCGTCGATTTTGGCCCTCCGAAAATACGTTTGTTTCTGCAAAGTTTAGTCCTTGACATATTTCGTCAATATACTCGTTAACTACCTGTAACGGAAATATAATATCCAAATTCTCGCAGGGACTTCACCGTTCACGGCCGCGACAGGCCAGTTAAAAGTTCAGGGTGGTCGAAAACCAACGTCCACCCTTAGAAAATGAAATTACAGTGTATCCAAGGATAACAGTCCCCAGGTAGTTGGATAGTGGGGTTTACTATCGTCTCCTACAAAGATTCAGTTGACGCCGGCGAAATAAAGTGTGCGGTTTAAGAGGATCGCCGTGGCAACGGGATTCCTTGCGGCGGATCGCGGTGCATTTGAACGAGGTAGGCGGGATGATGCGAAAGAGAGGAAGATTTTGGTCCACCCCGCTGGCCCAGCGACGAGCCAATAACCCAGGCGAATTAAACTGAACGTATAATAAACGTTCGCGGCGGCGTCGTTGGTAGTGGTGGCGCACGGTGCTCACCTGCGTTCTGTAATACGAGATGCATTCGCATTACGCAACTCGTTGCAGCGGCTCACCGCACGCAGCACCCAGCTCGTACGCAACTGGGTTATTATTTACAAGCCGCGGTGGTAGTACTATCCGCGTTGTCACTCTTGATTTCTACTGTTATGCCGCAGAGGCTAACCGAACACGCGCCCGCTGCCTTTCAGACACGTTTAACACGTTCGCTACGGTAGTTAACCCTTTGCACTGCAACTAATTCGCCCGTCGATCGACCACAGATCTCTTGCTCAATGCCGCGGGTACAAAATACGGAACATTGAAATAGAAAGAGATACAGCATGGCAATTTTAAAATTGATCATTCCTTTGAGGGGACCAGGCAATCGAAAAAATCAATTTTTTATTGCATTTTCCCGAAAGTACTATCTTTTCTGAATAAAATCTCGCTTGGTTTAAATTCAAATTCGCAAGATTGTAGATTTGGCAGGTGAAACGGTCAAGCAGAAACTTTAAGCGCGATTTTCTAGGATATTTTTTCTTTTGGTTTTCGACTAGTTGCGAATGAACGGAGGTTCAGATCGACTTGAAAAAATTGCGAGTTGTGTAAAACACGTGCTGAACCTCTGATATGGTCCGCAAAAATTCGAGAGTTTCAACAAAATATTAAAAAGTCGCGGAATTTTAGGTCGTTTGTGTACTCATGTCTCATATTATACAAGACCGTAATTCAGTTGTGCCTAATAGCAGTTGTATTTCCAATATTCCCATGCACATGTACTCAGTTCCACGAATTTTTAATTATTTCAACGACTTGTTATTCAAATCGTTCTTGTTCTTACACATAGGAATTTCGAACTCTGGTTTCTCGCAGACCTTTGAGTTCACACATTACTACACATACCAGGGACACAAGCCTCGTGCACTCCCCTTGCTAGACTAAACTATATAAGTGCAGTGCGCATAACATTACGATTCCTGATTTCCTCTTCCTGCGGTCGTAAATCTGGCGACACTGATAAAGGCGAATAACAACCCTCGTTCCACGTTTTAATCCGGGATATGAATCAATGACTTGCTGTAAACACTGGCGCATTCTTAGAGACAATCCACGAGAAAGTTTATAGATTGTAGAAAGTGAAAAGTTCTTTATCAGTCGCGGTTACTGTTATCTGGTACGAAACTGAATGCCGCACTAAATTGTTTGAGATTTATACATAATTAATATTTAATGCAAATGGGATAAGGTGATTAAGATAATTGCAGCTTCGTGTAGTGTTCAGTGGCGCACTCAGGATTTAATCTTGGAGGGAGCTGAGTTGAACGGATAAAAATTTATTTAATGCAAATTGTAAAATTAAAATTCCGTTTTGGTAAATTTCCACTCCAAATATATTGAGTTCGCAAGTGCATTCTCTACAAATTCTGTTACAACTAGGAATACAACTGTTGCAAATTATCATGAATACAGAATTTATTTACCCCAGCAAACATATATAATAATTAGTAAATGATAATAATAAAATTAAATGTTCCATGTAATATTATAAAATTTGTTTAGCAGTCATTATACAGAACATAAATTTTAATATATCTATAATCACTTGTCCATTAACTCTGTCTGATGTAATTACGTGAACAGTAAGAAGTGTAGAATGTATTTCTGTGCCTGCGAGCCAAAGGCAGGTTGCACGCGGCAGTGTTTCGAGGCAGCATCATTTAAAGGAATATTATTAAGGTATTGGAGCAAAGATAGTATCGTGAACTAGCTACACGCTACGATCTGTCCACCGTAATTTGTTTCCACCACTAATTATCTTGTATATGCTTCCCTTATCTGTCAGGAGCGATCCACCGCATCCCGTGCTTTTATTTTGTACTGCTGCTAATAGTAACCTCCGTCCTGTGGCACCGCACTCCGTAATCGTGCGAAATTTATTTGCATACCATAAATCATGTTGCAGATTGCAAATGATTAGGTTGTGTGTCACAAATTGAAATCCTGCGCATACAGCGGCATATATTAATCGACATACGTTTCTTGGTATGCGCCACTGCGTATAAAACGTGTACAGAACAAACGGCATTCCACCGTATTCGAATCGTAAGGACGAGCGCTTAACACGCGTGTTTTCATTTGTTCCAGGTTACCACAGCTTGCCGTTTTAGCGAAGATTTTGTGCCTCCTGATGGTGAGTAAGACACCATAGATATATTTATTTACTAGTGGAAATACCAATTCGCAAGCCCGGCTCGAGCTTTTCTTTAGCCTCGCTTGTGAGTTCGTTAGTTTGTCGGGGTGAAATTTTGTGAGCTAATTTTCACCCACTTCTACATATCAGATCGACTTGAAATTTTGCACAAATAGGTACTTAGTTCCGGTGACAATACAATATTTTCACTAAAAAGCATAAAATAGTTTGTATACCTAGTATTTTTTTTTAAACAAACTTTTATTAAAATGTACTAGGAAGGAAAAAGTAATTCTGATACCGGCCTAAATGACTACCTTAGAAGAATTCCCTCATATGATTAAAAATAAAAGCACGGGGCGTGAATATTAAATATTAATTTTGTCTCGACTTTCAATCTGGTTAGACTTCAGGACAGACTTTGAATAATTGGGGAATTAGAAAAGCTCGTGCAACACGCACGCTCTGGCAGAATGCGAAAATTATCGAAGTACGTGAAGCATTATAAATATTTATATAAAAAGGACATTTCTATATTTACGCCCCACGCTTTTATTTTTAGCCCATGCGGGAATTCTTCTAAGGCACTTGTACTTTTTAATACATTTTAAGCAAAGATTGTTCTTTTAAAAAAGAATCCTATAAATTTTCGGTTCTATGTAAACTTCCAAGATTGCGCCCTTTATTCATAATCCATTTACTTCAGCTTTTCGGTGACGTTCCTCTGAATTTTTATTCGTAGCTTTTATAATACAACCTGTAATATATCCTTTAAACTTTATTTTAAAAACTCGCCAGCTGCCTACTTTTGCCTATAGGGATGCGTTCTAAATAATTCTCAAGCATAAACCCCTAACCAGCATCCCTATGATCGTTGATTCTCCGAGATACCAAGACCAAGGGTGGAAATATGATTTCCAAATGTATCCCTCGGTTATCTATGCGTCCAGGAGAGATACAATCATCCTACTTTCCCAGGATTACGTCCAAAAAAGAATCCGAGCTGCCCGGGAGTGTTTTCGCGCTGTGCTCATAGTTGAAGGGAAATACTGCTGACCCAGTTGCATCGCCTTTAACGAGCCGTGTAAAATTTGAACGAGGGCTTTGGCCGTGTTCGTGCGGGATCTGTAAACTTGCATAGTTTACTCGCTCGATGGATACGTAAGCGCGGATATACGTGCCAGATCTTTGTGCGCGAGCGGTGACTGGGTCAGATCAAAGATACCCCCGTTGCAAGGGGAGGTGGAGCATCGGCTGGATCGCGTGCTGAGAGTCAATCTAGGGCTTGTTAGTAAATCGTCGATTACGCTGGCGCGCACCTTACCTGCCATAGATTAATGATCAGTGCTTCCACTCCTACGCGTTCACGGGGCCGACAATTTATATGCCCGACGCTGGCCGTCGTCGGCTACGAGCGCTTTGACTCCTTGTCGTGTATGTTTAATTCCCCGCCCTTGCACGAGACGGGGCATTATACGATCCGACATGCATACATTTTTCACGGGGCGCCGCAGCAACACATGCATTATCTAATTCGACACTCCATCGGTCCCCGCGAAACGAGGCTATCTACCATCTCTGCTGGACTTACTTAATTGTTGCTTTCCAAAGACTAACAACTCTGAACTGCACCGTAAATTTCTCTTTGAACGTTCTTGGAATTTTGCCGCGTAAGTACAATGAACGTACATGCAGTTAGATTTTATACTGAACACTATGCAGTTTACATGCGATTTCGTTGAAGATTTCTGGGGATATGGGTACAATGACTTTTTATTTAAGCCGTGTTGATAAAGGAATTTAGAGTTTTGTGAAATTATTTCTAGATTGGAAGGAATGTTCGCTTTAATGTGTTTAATTTATCTGGAAATTGTACAAATGAAGGATATTTTTCATTATATGTTTCTGATCATGCAAGTTATGGAAATATGTTTAGTGTTAATCCTCCGTGACTTAGTGCGCCAGCTACCGTTAGTTGAGAGACCTTACAACAGCATTCAACGCTTTAGAAAATTCTGTATCGCGTTTGTATACTTCTAATAACCGTTTGAAAAATAGTGAGGTGTAGCGAACCCCCGTGTGACCAAAGTGTGATTCGATGCAAAAATTTTGAAGTTTTTTTTTTTAGTTCTTTGGATTCAGCAGATTTTATTAAATGTAAGGAAAAGTTTCTAAACCCTGCGATTTTTTAAACGATTTATTCAGTGATATAGGTGCAGTCGTGCAGATGCCATATAATCTACGGAGTCGGATGCGCAAAGTTTAATTACTTTTTTGGGGTTTAGGACATAATATTAATACAATACACCGTAAAACCCTGCCAAAGAGGTTTTTTATTTTATTTCTAGTAAATAAATAACCATACTTATATGCCAATTTTCGATTTCATTTCTGCTGAACATAGAACACTTCTTATCTCAGAATAAATACCTTTTTTGCCACGCCCAGCACTAAACTAATTTTCTTCCTGAAGTATATGTCTTTGCCAATATTTCTGTAAATTTTCAGACCTTACTATTAAAATTTAAAAATTTGGCGAATTTTAACAGAAAAAATCGCTACTTTCCACAACTATTTCTTTAAATATAAATTTCATATTGTCGAAACTTACATTTCTAGAAAAAGACTATTAGAGCATGATTGTATAAGTATTACGAATGTACAATTATCACTGAAAAGTTAAAAGATTCAAAAATACGAAAATGGTAACTAAAAAATGACGCTGGGGTACAATGAACCCCTTGTGACCAACGTGTGATTATAAGGAGGTGTGACCATGAAGGGTTAAGATTATTCCTTTTTAATAAAAATATATTCAATAATGCAAAGCATTGTTAAAAAAAAAAGATAGATTTACCACATCCACCTACATAGTAGAAGCGTGACGACAATTAATATCCGGTTATTTCAAAAGTCTTTGCGTATTTATATTTCAACTTTATTACGAAGCAAAACATATAACAAAATGTGTTTAATCATTACTATGATTTCCCTCTTTTTCAATGACTTCTTGCAATCGTTTTAAATGGTCGGCGTCTCGTTCAAAAAGTTGAATAAGTTTTGAATTAAAAAAATCACTGGCTGTAATTTTTATTACGTCTATGTAGATCAATATTTTCTATTAATAAGTAAATTAATGAGTGAAACTGACAAATGAAACAAATAAGCATACAGTTTCTCAATATTCATTTACGGATTTTATGAAATCATCAATTACCTATACAATATTGGGACTAAAATTAGCGATCACTCGCTCTAAATTTGGTTCACTAATTGATTGTTGGTACTGCACTAAAAACGAAAAAGAAGACAAACGTTAGAATGGTTTCAGCAGGAATTAAACGCATTGAACGTCGCAACTGCGTCCTACGAAATACGCAGACTTTTGAAATGACATAATATTTTCGAGTAAATAGCTTGTAATGTTGTCCACACTATATGATGATTTCATGGATTCAAAATTTACAAGTCTTTTATCAGTTATAGATCAGGATTGAATACTAATGTAATATGCGAATAATCATGCAAAATAAGTTCGTTTTTCTGAACAGTTATGCTCTTATTATCAAATGATTGACTCTAATTTCAGTCCTAAAACGATAAAATACAAAAATACTTTTTTCTCGATACCGAATGTTATAAAATTCAATATGAATTGAAATTCTAGATTCTAGAATATCATATCGTTAAAGTCACTGGAAATCAGTAAAGTATGAAATATCGAAGTTTTCAGCACAATTGCAGGCGAATATTCTTGTCTGATGACGTCAAGGAATGTATCGCTGTGTTAATGCCGCTAGAACGTGGTCGATTATTATTCATATACATTACTATTCAAATAATAAATCAATCATTTTTTCTCCATCTGCATTGTTGATAATCAGTTGCTTGAAAATAATGCAGATAACCAGATAGCGATTGCACCTAGAAATTCTTGCATCCAGAGTTGTCCCCCATTAATTTTGCACATATACTTCATTGTACCTCAAATTTTATAACACCAATTGTTTCATAATATATACCAAAAACTCATCGTGCAAATTAATATCAACAATAAATAATTATTATTATTTAGAATCTATTGAAATATTCTTCCCCCAACTATTACATTAAATTACATTTGACAGATCTGCCTCGAGTCTTGTAATACGTCACTATTAAATAATAACATAATAGACAGGTGTAAGAAATTACAGCCATTTAAATACGATATACATCAAGCACGACGTAATATCGAACGAGGCACAAGCGTCGCGTATTTCGATTTAGCACCGATTAAGATCTACAATCGATACATCCTAAACGATCAGGGCCAATCGCGGCGATGGGGCTATCGCGAGCAGATTCAAATCGTATTTAAATGAAGTTTATGCATACCGGTTGCCAGCGGCCCCAGTAAACGGTTCACCGGTCCAATAAATAATTAAGTGGCTGGTAGACGCGGCGTCGATGAATTCAGTTGTTTCTCATTTGTGTCGTTCGCGGATGAATCGCGGGTAAACGTAGAACTATTACCTTGACGATACAGCAGTTAGGTGAGAACTTAATGAATGGCAACCGCATAATATTGCAAAAAATATTAATTCGGTCAGTAAATTTTCGGCAAAATTTTTTACCGCGAGGAAATGTCACTCTTGTAATAATGACGTGGAATTAATTAGAGATCCGAGACTCTCTCGTTGCATATGCAACGCTGCATTGCGGCTGGGGAAAAATGCGTCGCGTGCAGCAACCTCGTTGTTCGAAAAAAATGTTAACTGTAGCCGTATAGTCAGCGTTTAGACTTATTGCTAGGAAAGCGGCGGGTTTGCGGCGGTCAGTTTTACCCGTGGTTTCAACGATACGCGGTTTCTAAGAGAAACTGTCACAAAGTAAGTTCCGATCGTTTGCGTCTAATGCCACGGAAATTGTAGACGTGCGTCATGTAAGTGCTTCCACAGTTCACAGCATCCTGTTTCTTTTTTGCTATCAAACCCCAAGAAGGTTGGCACAGACAGGGAATCACACGATTAGAAAAAAAATTGATTAACCCTCGGTTGTGACACTGGGTCAGAATTGCCCACGACTTAATTTTCAGGTAAAATATATTTGATGCATCATTGAAAATGGTATTAGTGTTTAGATATGACGATTCAACGATTCAACGATGAACATATATTTTAAAATATTACAACTTTAGCTGAAAATTTCTGCGACTTAATTTAACAGATAGTTTTTTAATAGTAGTTGTTTGAAAATTCGCTTAAGTCACTTAAAATAGATGTGACAACCGAGGGTTAAGCATAGAATACAATGGTCTATATTTAAAAAAATTAGAATGTCTTGTATGAATTTGTACAAATTGTAAGAAGAAAGAAGATTTATGCATAAACTTATCAGAGGCTATACTCACACTTTAAGTAATTGAAAGTGCAAGCTTTAAGATAAGAAGAAGAATTTATGCACAACGTGATTCATAAACGGGGGAAATTTAAATATTATAATCAAAAATGTGGTAAAAACTTCTGTGAACATGCTCGAATTTGATTTGAATCGATTTTAACCTCCGTTTTTAAGTTACCTATCACTGTAAAAGAAAAGACACTTTTTTAAAAAGCCTTTTTAATGATCCACCTGTAGCGTCATATATAATGCATACTTTTGACTAAACAAACATGTTTTTTCAAAGCTTACGATGCTAATAAACTTTGTGTCAAAGAACAAGCCTCCGCTTCAATTTATTTCTTTCTAATTAAATGAAAACAAAATCGTCACTTTCGACTAAAAAGAAAACGGCAACCGAGAATATTTTACGACACCCCCACCGTCCAAAGCATGAAAGCACCTAGTTGATCTGGCAATATAAAGTGTACCGTCTGCCGTCATAACATTGTTACGGCGTCACTTCGAAAATAAAAGAAGTGTCAGATCCTACGAACATTAATGGACAGCTCGTGTTCTCTCGTTAACAAATCTCGCTGTCGGCATACATCTTTTGTGGTCCCCGCTATAACGACGTCCCTCTGTCTTTCTCCGGCAGCGTGGATTTCCAATCCCGCGAGTCCGCCGCAAAAAGGATCCGCGCGAACAACTCAACGAATGATTCGATGCCGCGATATGTGAATCGGCCGTAAAAATGTTCTTGCCGGCGGTCGTGAAAGAGTTGCGACGTCTTTAACGATTTCGCGTTCGGTCGTCGAACTGGAAACATGCCTCGCGAATTCCTATTCGTCTCTTCATCCTTCTGAGAATGCTGAGAATTAGTAATCTCTTCTTAGAATAATGCTATTATTTGGTGTGCATCGAGAAGCATACAGTAATTGAATTTTCGACATTGAACGGGGAAGCTATTCAATTGCTTCTACCACTAAAATCATCAGATTATTGCAAGGTGATAAACGTTGTAATTTTGTCAGATGTATGCGAATACAAAGCCCATATTTGTGACGTGACAAAACACCTCTTTAAGGGTTAATGTGTGATTTCCTACTTTCTTGTCTATCTTGAAAACATAACGGCTTTTTACGTTGTATAATACTATCGAATTGTTTTAAATTAAAACTGAAGCTAAGCTATGTTATGCCATGCTACGTTTTGAAAAAATTAGCTTCAATAGATTCTTGTGGAACCGTAATATCAGCTTAGCTTAGCTTCCAGCTAGATTCCCAGCTTTAGGAACGATTTTTTATTTAAACTATAAACCTCAATTATAACTGATAACCGCTAACGTTCATCTGTTGCATTTCATAGCGTTGCAAAATGCAAATACTACTTGTACCTAAGTATCGTATTTTTTGTTCTTGATTTTATGTGTTTAACTGAAATTTCGTCATTAATTAACATCACGCAGTATTGCTGGTGTAACTTATTAAATTTCGATTCCCAATAGTCTGGATCGTTATAAGTCAATTACGATACCAATGTACAAATGGAGTCCAATAATTTTTTCGTGGTACTTAAACGAGGCTAAAACTTTCATTTCCTTTATTTTATCCGTTGAAATCCTTCTTCTCTGCATTCTCTTTTCACCCGAAAACGTGTAAATCTTTAGGACAGTTTCACTAAAGTATACGGCTGTCATCGATGAAAATTTGGTCCAATACGAAATTGCTTGTGATTACAGGTGGTGATGTGCGGGGCGGTGCCGGCAATGGTGCGCTCCGTGAGTCTCTACTCAACCTGCAGCAGCGGGAACGTTACCGTAATTGGCCGCTCAATCAAGGCCATAGAACGCGATGATCACAATGCACCCTACCGTAAGTAAGACTGGAATTAATCACATTGTTACAGCCAAGAAAGTCACCGTTTTCAATCCCAAAAATATGAATCATTTCACTAAACCTGCGCATAAGTATTATAGTATATTAAAACTTACAATTAGAAGTCTGTTTAATATTCTTATACTTATAATTGAACACTACAAGGCGTCTTAAAGAACAAAAAAATTATTAGAATAAAAACAGTTGAATTATCCAATCAATATTGACACTTACACAAAGTTAATATTCTGTAATAGGTGAACCTCTTAAATCGTATACCTATTCATTAGAAACGGAATTTTTATAAATTAGCGAACGGTAATGTACAAATAGAAAATCTTACGCATGCGGTATTACGTTAACGTTAAGCAAGACTTACGACGAGGCAGAGGTGTTTAAACCACCAAGTATTATTAAATAAATTGCTCGAGTGCAATTTATTGCCCTCGGTTCGAAACAAGGCCAGCCACACGACATTGGCATTTAAACAGCTCCCAAATAAATTCGTCGCCGCGCTGTGTGCGGTCATTTTACAGGACAGGTCGATCAGTTAATTGAATCGAATCGGGTAGTCGGCCGGCGCAGGCCACTCGACCGTGACGTTATCTTCTCCAATCGATAGTTTCGTAGACTAATAAGGATTCCGAAAGAAAGAGTAGCGCGCTCCCCGAGGAAATAAACGTCCCGAGCTACGGCACTAAAGATCTTAATTTATAGCGATTCTTATCGATTGACCTAGGGTCAGGGCCTTATCTCGTTCGCTTTCGCTACCAAGCGCCACCGTGGGCCCCTCCCAAGCTGGCAGCTTTATCTTTACAAACTAATGCGCCAGCTCTATTTCCGCGGAAGACGAGCAACGTGCACGAGGAGAAAGGAGCGAAAGGAATAAAAGGAAACGGCCATCGGGGACTTTGGATGAATTACAGCGTCCCGTCGCCTCGTTTCGTCGCGATTGTTTTCGACTAGACACTGTTTATCTCGCCATTGGCTTTCGTGGAACGAGCGTGTACTCGTTTTCCTGCTTATTTATTGGGACCGTCTCGTCGCTCGCGCGCCCACCAACGCAGGTTCACGGTCGTTCTCGCAGAATTCGAGCTCGAGATATTAATGACAGAGCGAAAGCATCGCACCTTTAATACCTCAACGTATTGCTCCGCAGAGGAGTGATGCAGCAGCCAAAAATTTGCGAAACGCGCGACTTGCATCTGCTCATTGAAACGTCGAAAATTTTACGAGAGACATTGCAAGGATTGAAATAATAACCGATCGCGTGAACAGTTACGGTGTACGTAGCTGGTTTTTAGTGGGACCGTGACGGGCGCCAAAAATATATTCATGGACTATGTAAATCAACAATTTGCATAGCAGAATGAAAAACTCAGCTTTATGAGCATTCATCTGTCTTGTTAATTTCGCTAAACGATAACGTTATTCAAATGAAAGCGCGTGAAACGTTACTAGCAGTTATCGTTAAAAAAAATGCATCAACTTGTGATTTGCAGTGCACACACAGCTTTATTTGTCAGGCATCCACTATGAAATAAACAACTGTGCACATTATTTAAATTGCAAGACTTACAAAACTTAACGTCATCAATTCGAAATTTAACCCGTATTTGTAAGATAAATAAAAGAATATGATTCTTCACGAAGAAGTACTTTTAGTAGTGTAGTATTGTATGACAAGTGTTTGTGTGTCTGGTACTGTAAGTTTATATTGTGAAGACGTTAGTGTGCCTCGGTTTTGTTAATGAAAACAACATGAAAAAATATAGTAGATACTTTTCAGAGGAAAGTGGTACAAAATAAAACTGCATTAAAACATCTTATTTTTTAAATGTATATGTTTTTGCATTTTGCATTATTAATTAATTGATTGTTTTTAACAAATACGTTAAAAGCTTCGTTGCACTGAAAGTCCAAATTAACATTTTTTATGAGAGATAGATTGACTCTGTTTCCCTCTTCGCGCCACTTCATATTCATTATAGAAAACATCCGCCCTGTTAAAGTTTAATTTCGCAAATTACAGTTTCGATATTGTTACAAAAAAAAGAAATAAGTAAAAATTGTAGAATTTTATTGATGTACTGGGAATATAGTATTTTCGCGTAGTATATCTTTTTCTCACAGTACATAGCACACTAGACAAAAATATAATACAATCTATCTTTCTATATATATAAATAAAAGAAGAAGTCCTGAGTGACTGACTCATCAACGCCCAGCTCAAACCGTTTAACCTAGGAACGCGAAATTTGGAAGGTACATTGCTTTCATGACGTAGGCGCCCACTAACAAAGGACTTTCGGAAATTCCGTCCCCAAAGGGGTGAAAGGGGAGCCTATTCGAATAGGCAGCCCGAAATTTCTGGACGCCTGTTGTTAGCCTTTCTGCAGGGGTCGCAGTCATAACCGACGTTACCAGCTGGATTTCGCGGTAACGTGGAATTTTCAGACCTGCCCGCAGTCAGTGCCAACAACGAGCTGTCCGCCCTATCCGCGGCGCGAGATCGAGGCGGCTCCTCTTCTGGCTGTGGCTCGCGAGGAAGGGGAGAAAAGGAAGGTCTGAAAGGAGGGAAGAAGGCTTGTGCAAACAGAGGAGCCAGTTTTCGCGCCGCACGCTGCGCCGCGTCTGCACCTCCCCGAGATCCATCACCTTCGTCCACCTCTTCCTCCTCTTTTCCACCTCCGTATCTCAATGCTGCTGCTGCTGCTGCTGCCGCCGCTGCTGCCGCTGCTGCCTCCATCTTTTCCTTCTGTTAATCGCGTCGCCGTCCTACCTCTCTCGGCGGCGTTTTACTCCAGACAACGAGCCTCTCCTGACCGACGATTACTCAAGCTCCATTCGCGAAACGGGCCGACTTCACTCCGCTCGCTCTGCGCGAGCAGTTTCAGACACCGTGAGAGCGTCCTTGAAGCTTTGAATTCTAACGGCCGAGCGGTATAGCGGGGCTGGTGAATTCTTCTCTGTGTCGGCGGGCTCCGGAGATAATTAGCTCCGCATGGGAAATTGTTTGTTTGTATACTTGCCGCTAATTAGTCACCTCGACTTTACGAATCTGCTTTACGACGCTATCGCTGTGCGGGGCTCTGCCTTGGAATATTGAGACGACTAATTTACGAGCGGACTGCATTTCTGCGGTAGTTATCTTTTTCTGTTCGAACGGAGTAGGGAGTGGAAGCCGTAGCGATTTAAAATATTATCGATTTCCTGTTTCGCGCTCCAAAACCTGATGAGCCATTAAATTTAAAATGCCGAGGGAATCGTAGAGCAATTTGTAGATAATGCGAATCTGTTTGTAATTACTCAGTGCAATGTTGCTTGCTGTAAGTCTCTGGGAGTTTGAGGCACTACTTTAAGAGCTGGCGCTGCACGTCTAACATATCGATATTTCACAGGAAGAGGGGATTATTAATTGTCGTACGTTTTGGAGCGTGTTTACGCCCGTTTCTCATGTTTTTCGAATTTCCGAATTAATCATTGATTCTTGGAAACCTTGACGACTGCATTTTCGTAAATAGAATAAGAATCTTTCAGTGGTACAGTTTTATTGGTTGTAAATCTCGTCTTCTGTTCTCTAGATATGTATAAAAATCTCTTCTTCTCTTCTTCTCTTCTTCTCTTCTTCTCTTCTTCCCTTCTTATCTTCTTCTCTTTTTCTATTTTTCTCTTCTTCCCTTCTTCCCATCTTCCCTTCCTCCCTTCTCCACATATACAAAATGTAATCGTCTGTCTATCCATTATCAGATAACTCAGGAAATAATAGATTCCTTTAACTTGTTGCCCAATTCTCATGTGCTGCTAGGACCAAAAACAATGGCTGTAAAACGTTTATAGCTTTGATTGTCTGTAGTTGTCAATTGTTTTATCAACTCCAAACCCTAAGCTGCGTATTCATTCGCGATATATTATAACCTATGTATCTTTATCTACGAACTGAAATTTCCCGCGCAAGAGAAGGTCCATCAGCTAGTATAAAATAGAATTGAATTTTCAGGCTTACCTACGGTAATATTATATCGAAATCGCGAACTTGCTCATAGGTAAGAGTGGCAGATAAAATGCTAACATCTTTGCATTCTCAAACATAAGAAATTTTGCAACAATGTGGTGCGACGTATGTTTTTAAGAAAAAAGTCAGTAGCTGTCCGTTTGCCTTGTCGACACTTCAAATTATTTCAATCAGAATGTCGTATCATTGAAATGCCATCGTTAAGTAGATACTTGACATAAGCTTTTTAACAATATTATGCATGGATAAAATTCTCTCCCATAATATATGTACGAATGATGGAAAGGGGCACGCTGGAACACACTCTCTATATCTACTCTATAAATTATAATTTCATCCATTTGTGATCTAATAGCTCTAACAGTCGTCACTTAAAGAACAGACGAATGTCTCGAGTATTTCAAAATCACAGCAAGCTATGTCAAGCGTAACTCGATAATAGCTATCATCAGCGATCGAGACAAATAGTAATTACGGACTTTTAAATATCCGACTAGAATGCGCAGCCCCAATCGTCGCCGCGGACAACAGTTGTAATTACACCAATCGCCGTGACATTTTTATCGGGTTAAACGACCTTAATCTGCCCACGAAGAGCTCCATTCTCTTTCAACGACTGGCAGGATCTCGCGCAACCACGATATACATACACATGTATACCTATACCGGACGATGTCACATCTTGCCGGTTGATACGACGAAGAGGAGCTACGGTAAAGGGAAAGAGCGAATGCACCATATCAACAGGCGAAGAAGGAGAGATTACCAGCTGCGGCAGTATCCGTTCAGCTTGGAATTTAATTATTCTAGTTGTGGAGAGCTGTGATTACCGTGTCAGTCGGGCAAATCAGAGCTTCACCCGTCTGGGCTTTGATCCGCACTGGGACAACCGGTATATTCCTCTCATTCGCGTCACCGTTGTAATCTGCTGCTGTTCCTCGTGCACCGACGAATCGTACGTTTAGGTGTTAACAACGGGATCGCTATTATACGTGCCAGGCTTATAACAAGAGCCGCGGTTATACGCGCCTTTTCCTTCTTCTTTTGCCCTCTTTTCCCTTGTTCCTCTGCTTACGTGGTCGGTGCCGGTCCCCTCGCTTTCGCGTCGTATTATAGCTTTCATAACGCCGACGCCGCGAAATTGTGGCGCTCCAGTGGTTCTCAGGCACTCGCCCCTCTGTAAAAATTATCGAAATCCTTCGAGATTGATTTTCGAAACTCCCTGCGTCCCCTCGTTTCAGCGACCAACGGTTTGGAGAAAGCTATCCTCTGCATTCTCAGGCACTTGCTGTCCCTGTAAAAAGTATTGAAATCCTTGAGGTTTATTTTCCAATTTGATCCATTTATTCTCTCTGTGTCCTTTCGCCTTGGCGGTGGAACTTCGATGGAAGAGGTTCTCCGCGATGTCTAAGCGTCAAAATGACAAAAGGTGTTGGGTAACGGAAGACACTGGTGTATTTAGTTGTGCAGCTGAAGCAGATATTAGTTGCGAACCTGTAACGAACGAGGAATCGGTTCCTGTATCGCGAGGAGCACGTAGAAGTAATATATGGGATCCATTCTTCTTTCCCTCTGTCTCGCTCTTTCCTACTTACGCGCGGGCCCATCCTACCAGTTATTATCGGGGGTAATCGTGCCTAAAAGCCGGTGCCCGCTTTTGATTAAAATTGGCTTTTAATTCATTTGGCAGCCTCTAATCTCGTGGCGGCTTCGATCAGAGGGAACGAGAGGCGAATGGGGAGGGGAAAGCTGGAGAACGGAAGACAGAGGTCCGAAGCGAAAAATTTAGTTGCTTCTTCTTCATCCCCTCGCGTGCTCGTCCATTATAAGCATACATCATGAATAAACGCGGTCGTGTTTTAACGAAAAGGACCATTTGACGTTGACCGATTACGGTTACTTTCGAATTCTTAGTGCACACATATTTTGCTCAGGGAGTTCTATTTAAGATTTAAACACTTGCAATAACTTGTACTTGCAGCAATAATTCATTAGTAAATTAGGGAGGTATCGTTATATATATTAGTAAATATAAGAACACATCCCAGAGAATAATTTGAAAACATTAGCCTTTGCCCTAGGTTACAGTATTTGTACTTTTAAATTACCACAACTATTTTCGTAGTGACTCATTCTAACGCCGTTCTTTACAATTACTTTGCGTTCATCAAGTTTCCCCGTAAGGTAGGTTTTTCTCTACGCGGCTAGACGCAGTGTCAAGCAATTCAAAGTTGATTTTCTCGAAACTGAAGCGCAATATCAAAAAATTTTATTGCTTCTTCTCGACTAATTTACTTATTATAAGTCGAAATGAGAGAATAACTTTTTTTGATATCGCGCCTCATTGTCGAGAAAATCGACGTTGAATTTCTTGACACTGCGTCCAGACGCGTATAGGAAAACATACCTTTAGGGAGGAACCAATTACTGCTACCTACTCAATTACTGTCATCCTAAACTGTTTTACTTAAAACAGCGAATAAACCTTGTAAAATCATACATAAAAAAATTTGAGCATGCAATTGGAACTGTTACTTATACGATACAAAAAAACAGTACTTGATAAGGCGACCCAAAATTTTAAGCGGATATTAGAAGAGTTACCAGCGGCGGTAGCCGTGATGGAAACACCGGTTCTCGTTAGGTCACCGAAGTTAAGCATCACGGAGTGGTGAACTGGGGAAAGATGGGTGACGACCACCTTTTCTCCCGGTGCGCCGTTTGCTGCTGGGACTCAAAGGAAAAAGAGAAGGGGAAAAAAGATGAATGTGACTAAATAAGCATTGAAACGCCATTCTGTTTAAACACAGGAAAACAATAAAAACAAAAAACAATATTAGAAGAGTGAAAAGGATGACTTCGTTACTAGCGAAAGAGAAATTAAAGAAATTGTTATATTTAAACAATTAACACAACAAAATATAATATTATTCGATAATATATACATCATGGAAAGTAATAACAATTGGAATTCAACGATTGATGAGGTTTTATTATTTCAAGCATTTTGGTATTACCACCCTGGCAGTAGTTTCTCATGTTCCCGAAACGACATAACATTAAAATGAAATGAACAGTATTTGGTTATGTGGCAATAATTGGGGTGTCAGTAATTCCATCGACCACGTTTTAAGCTTACGTTTTTTTTAAATCAATGAATTTATAAATAAAAATAGAGAGTTTGAGAATCACAAACACATTTCTCCAACTAATCATATTAAATAATAATAAGTAAATAGAAAAACTTATAATTTTCACCAATAAATAGAAAAACTGTAAAATAATGTCAGAGTGAATTCTTAAGGTGACAGTAATTGGGTCCTGTACCCTATATTCCTTCAACACTTCATAATTTTTTAACACAAATGAAGGTACCTACTTTCAAAGCGTGGTGGATAAAATGAGGGAACACTATGAAGCGTTTCGGTAATCAATTCTGGCTCTCGTTAGTCGGCATAATTTCCTTCGAGGCAAGTGAACAAGTTTGCCGCCAACCCTCGGCGAGAGACCGCCCAACAGTCCGTTAGACAAAACATTGAAATCACTGCACTGGTGACGCCTGTCTCGAGGCATATCGTACGTCTGGCAAGTACATACCCGTCACTGTCCCGATTGCAATAGCGGAACGAGCTCGCTTCCCTTATTTGATAACGATAACCATCGTTTCGAAACGAACCGTCGAAGTTTCGTCGCGATTGCTTCGACGGCAACTAAGTATCGGAAGTATAGGAGTTTGGTAATGGGTAACTGGGACGAACAAACAGCGTGCGTGTATGTATCATCGCACGAGTGAGTCAGTGGTATTAGTGGCGGGGCTGGTATCGTCGTACTTTCTTCCGACGCTACTTTCCAGGTACATCGTGCTTTATACTGTAAAACGAACGTCGCCGAGCGGAAGAAGGAAAATTCTGACGACAGTTTCGAACTTATTTGCAATACTGGCGACGGAACTTTGCCGTTGATAATGTCCATTATATTTTCGCATTCCCTCGCTGCGCGATTCCCGTGGACCTATATCTAACGCGTGTGTGACTTCTCAGGCGGCTGGGGATGTCTAAATTGGTACTTACTTCAAGTAATACGCTTATGTAAGACTCTGTCATGTTTGAAGAAGCGATCCTGATAAACTTTATTACGAAATAATTTGAAAGTAAAACTGTCTTGCTCGAAAGAATTACCATATCGGTGGATATAAGTGCGTTGTCTGCAATTTCATATAGAATATTAAAAAAATGTTAATCCATCGGAAAAATAGTATAATTGACTGTTATATTGTGAAATTAAAATTATTTATGGAAAGCGATTTTATCTATTTACATCAATATTTTGATACGCTATGCTGTTTTGGTAATTTAGGAAAAACTTCTTCAGAATGTGGAGTTTTACAAGATATTTAAATTTCGTCAAAATCGATGATGAAAACCCAAAGTAAATAATTACCGATATTTTTTTAAGCAAGCATCTATATGAAACGTGATCTTACGAAATAGCTATAGAATCGTGAATTTACAATTACATAGTTATATTATATGAATCATTTAGGAACAGTTTCTACATGTCTAGTAGCAGAGAAATTGAAACGCTCTTCGAAACTGACAAATTTTTACAGACCAAGGTAATATATACAAAAGTGCCTCGCATATTATTGTGTAGGTGAATTATCACATATCAACCGAGAGAAATCATGCGAATGTGGTAGCGGTCGTTATGGTACTAAATCGAATACTGCCGCTTTATAGCGATGCTTGCAGATTTAATTTCTCGTTAACTTATTGCTAAATACATTATAACTTTTCGTATGTTAAATACCTATGTGTAAATTGGTCGATTCCGGCTGTAAAGCGATCGATCCTCGCGCATACAGATAAGATGGATTTAGTAGCAGAGAAAAGGACAAATTGCTTCGTTGACCGGGAGGGACGCCATTGCGATAGAGATCCGCTGAGAGGTGAAAGCAATTAATTAAGGAAAGTGTCGCAATTAATTGGCGGGGACTCAAGACTATGGTAGGTTTGTTAGAGAGCAGTCTTGGATTAAGTCCTCTGTTGCTTTTTCTCGTTCCTGAAGGTTGGTAGGAGGCGGCCAGGGAAAAAGAAATGTAAAAGGAAAACGAAGGAGGAAAAGAGAGGCGAAGCAGGAGAGAGGGAGAGAGGCTTTACGAGGCAGTTCGGGGACATTCTTGATTTCGATGTTGTGAAGGTATCCGACGAGAACCACTTGAATTTAACGAGGCTCCAGCAAATGGGCCACCCTGCAGACTTACCTCCTTCCTTTTCTCTACGCACGATGCTTATACCCACGCTCGTGTGGCCCGCAAACAAAGGTAGAAAAACTCACGATCGTGACATCGTACCTTTTACCGTCAACCGTCTATCGCAACTCGGACGAAAATTAATTACTCCGCGTTACTTTCTGACGCCGATTAACGAAATTAAAGGCGGCGCGAGGATTTTTTTTCTTCGTCTAACAAAATGTAAGTGTGAAAGGTATACTTATGTACCTTTTTATCGGTTATCTTCTTAATCCCAAAATTATGGATTTCATAGTCAATTTATGGATTCCCAGTATTTTCTTTGATTCGTTTGTTGACAATTTCAGAACAAATAAAACAGAATTTTGGACATGAAACTTGGAAATGACGACGTATTAGGTTTGTGCAAATGACTTGTGAAATTGCACAATTTTTTATTAACTTTAGTTAAGGGGTTATGCCTAAGCAGCTTTCGAAAAAGAACGCTATTGTCGGGAATTGTTTGTGGAATATCTACTGTATATTTTTTTTACAACTATTAGCATTTTTTGAAAGTACATAGATGCAGCAAATTTGAGAAATTTTATTATGGAAAAACGTTAAAAACTGAACGAATTCTCGCGGAAGCCATCGGAAATATCTCGGAAACCGCTGTATCGATTGGCCTTTTGCAGATTACTTTTATATACCAAAGGCTGGTAGATGAAAAAAGGATTTTTTATTTTAATAAAAACTATACTTTTTAATTTAACGAAAAACGAACAATTCAGAATCGAAAAAACCTTCGTTCAACTACTGAATTCAGCCATATATTAACAGAATGTTTTTGAATTTTTAATTTTAGATGTTCTAGCTCAGATAAAACTTGCTCACCGCACAGCTCCTTTATCAAAGCAGCTTCCGCGAGTATGGCTGTTATTCGTTTATTTTTTTCTGTATTTCTATAATAAAATTACTAAAAGTTTCTTCATAGATGTACTTTTGAAGTAAGCGAATAGTTGTAAAAAAATATACAGCAGATATTCCACAAAAATTTTTCGAAAATCGCCTACTTTTTCGAAAGCTGACCCCTTAATCAAAGTAGTGTCCGTTAGCTACGCTACATTTTTGTACCCACCGTGTTTTCCAGTCCTTTTTTTTTATAGAATTCAGCAGTTGCAGAATATTATTAACTCTGGAATAGTATATCCAACGAGTCCTCTGTTAAGGAACAGTTTGTGGTGTGAAAATTGATCGAGATATTTAAATATGTAAATGAAGAATAGAAGGCAAATAATAAAAAAATACGGTGGCTGTAAAAGTACCTCAAGTTTGAGTTCTGAAGTTTATGATATATCATTCCTTTTTCTGTCGAGTGGAGGGAGATTGCTTTTGGACCCAGTTCCGCTTGACTGCATTCAGTTACAGACAACACTGTTCTGCATTCGTAGGTATTCTTATTCGATAGAAGTTTATATAAGTTTGTTCTCGCAATCAGTAAGTCTCCCTTTACAAGCAAGAAACCTTTCGCACTCAGCGAATAACACACGGTATACGTTGAAACTACGATTCATTATTACATACGCCGTGATTCCTTACGCAAAAACAAATCGAGAAAATCGATTTGAAAATAGCGTCGATTCTCAATGCAGTACCCTCGATGGATTTTTAGAACCAATTTTCTCAACAAGGATTAATTCCATTTACAGTTACTTTATTGTATTTTATTTTATTCTATATTATTTCCTTTTCTTCCCTCCCAACGGCTTTATAGGTTAGGTTGTAGAGCAGCAGTTAATGCTGAACCTCGCCTACTCACCATTGTAATCACAATTGTAATGGTGCAATAAAGACATTTAATAATAATAATAATAATAATTTACCCCCGTATTCTGCTAATTCTTGTCCAAGTGTATACGCTGCTACTTGACGCGTCTCGAAATTTGATTTTCTTGAAAACGGAGGTAGACACCAGCAAAGCTCATTCCACATTTTTGTAGCAAAATAATTCCTCCAGGAGCACGGTAGTCGCGGCACGCTGCAGCGCGCTGGTTCCATAAACATTTCATCCTTCCCGATGTCAAGCGCGGCAACCTCAATGGCGCACCTGTACGCCAGCCCTTTTTTTCTTTTCTTTCCCTTTTCGTTATCCGGAACAAAGGACGCCTGCTTCTCGGTCGGTAGAATTTCGTAATAGCTGGCGCGAAAGAAAAAGGGAGACATGCCGTTGCACTGAACGCAGCGCAACGTGCACCTCGGGGTCGAGGCACGACAGGATCCGCTAAGTGGCAAAGTACACACCGGTCGGTCTGTGCCACCTTCATTAGCACCAACTAGCCGCGGCGGTAGGCTTAGCCAACCTTTTCCGTCCTTTCTCGGTGCCGAACAGTGCCTGGAAGAGGGCCTTCGAGCATCGATGTAGGTACAAGCTCGCGTCATAAACCTGGACGAGGTCTTTTCTCAGAAATACGCCAGCTCGCACGCTGAACCACAAAACGATTTTCCTCCTCTGCCCTGTCGCACCTCCGCGACAGCCCCATGACTTTCAATAGTTTTGTGACCTGTATCAGCTTCTTTCTGCTAACCTGTTTGCGCGTTGCGTAAGTTGTACTCGAAATGGTATGTACACGTAGCTCCAGTGGGATTTTCGTAAAGTCATCATTCGCAGAAATCTTTGCGGGGTTGGTGTAAACGTTTCCTTGGGAAGTCGTTGTATTATCCAATGTGGATAAGGAGTTTAAATAAATACTCGGAAGTTTAATTTCAGTTGCTACGGGCGAAGTGACCTTCATACATTTATCATAGAAATTGGTACAATTTAATTTACTGTGCTAAATGATGTATCATTGGATGATTCATAACAACGCGCACTGCGGCATGTTTATCTGTACAGCTTCTTGATGGGGTTTCTTTGCTTTTATGTTGCAGAAAAACTTACGACGCAGTCCGAGGATTTCAGTAGGAAGTTGTACATCTTCGCGGAAAAGAGCCAGCGATACATTTGCTTCAACAAGCGGTGGAAACTCGTCGGCCTGGTAATTACTTGCTTACCAATTAGTAGACATGTTTCATCCTGGTGAGCGGGCGAGTGGATTTATACGATGTAGGGAAATGCACCGGTTTCCACAGTTCGGACATTTATATTCGTCATTCGCATTAACACGTTTACTAGGGGGAGCTGGGAAATATATTTAATATAGAACTATAATTTACTAACGAGCTGATTAAAACGCGATGATGCAATTCTGTAACATGTTTCGGTGTATGATTAAAATCAGAAATTTACTTTCCTTTCATTTCCGACATCATACTCTTAGATGAAAGCTAACGAAGCAATAAAGTGGTATCGGCGCACTGATTCGGTCACTATACTTTTTTTTTTTCGTTAGATCTGCATTTAAGTAGAAAAATTTTTTGTTACTTATCTTGACCATTTTGGATTTACAACTTGCCAGATCTTTGAGTAACTTCAAAATCTCAGGTCCGTGTACTCTTGATATAAAACGGAAAAAACTTTCCTTCAATATAGTAGAAGTTTCGCCATTCATTTTGATAATTTTAGAATTCAAATTTTCGACCGTAAAAATTAAATAAAGTGTATATGCAATGTATAGTGACCAAATCAGTGCGCCGATACCACTTTATTTAATTTTTACGGTCGAAAATTTGAATTCTAAAATTAACGAAGCAATAGTTACGCAAGGAAAAAATCGAAATATAGTGTTTATAAAGTATCGTGTGCATGCATATGCCAAATTGCGTCTTGCAGAAATGTAGTGACTGACTTGAGACCCACTCAATTACAGTGAAACGATATTTCCGGGGGTCACAAACCACCAAATGTATTTTTCGTCATTTACCACAGAGGTTTATTTACTTGATTACATTTCTACACCCAGAAACTGAAGGGTCCTTGTAGAAAACACTGTAAGTGCGAAATTACAATAAAAATTTATCCGAAATTGTTCTACATGCCAATGGCAATGCTATAGTATAGAATTTTAATGCAATTTCCCTTTGTAATTAAGTTACCAACAGTGCTAAAAGATGGCACCGCTGGTACGTCCAACACCACCTCTGTAGAAAACAATCTAACAAGGGGGCCGCATAGGTTATGTAATCGGTTCTGGAATGAGACTGAGTGGACATTGTAGTGCACACCTAGTGTTAAAAAACCGTAAAGGGATTTTGCAAAATGGGCCTTCGTTTTCGAGAAATTTGAGTTCAAAGTTTTGCGGGACAGTGGTATTTCAGTTGCGCAAACATTCTTACCAAGCACCAGGAATCGAACCAAAGAGACCTCCAGCACCGTGGCCGAACACCTTATTATCGCAGCTACGACCGTTGCTTGGTAAGAATGTTTGCGCAACTGAAATACTACTGTCCCGCAAAACTTTCAACTCAAATTTCTCGAAAACGAAGGCCCATTTTGCAAAATCCCTTTACGGTTTTTTAACACTAGGTGTGCACTACAATGTCCACCCAGTCTCATTCCAGAACCGATTACATAACCTATGCGGCCCCCTTGTAAGAGCCAATTAAGCGATAGGTAAACAGGATTGACACTTACAGTGCTTGCAAATTTAAATACATGGCACATTCAGTTTTCTTTTTAACTAACCAGTGGCACATACAGTGTGTTCTACAAATACAATTCTTTGTTTCATGAATTTTCACCATATTAATGCAAAGAATAGATAATTTTGTGACGCATTTGGGTTAGTGTAAAACATAAGCGTATTTAGCAATCGGAACAAATCAAATTTCGTAAATAATTTAAAGTCAGTACCAAATGAGTCCCTGAGGTTTTCACCTCAGGGAAGGCACTTAAAGGCGCCACCGACTCTGACCCCCGCTGTTTTTGCCACACCGCTATATCTCTGCAAGGCATTATACCCATAGTGTTATCCGCAACTAAGAGGAAATGTGTTAATTTATTTCTAGCCTAAAAAGCAAAAGGGTCCCATGTGCCAGTTCTACGAGATCTACAACGGCTCGTATTTGAGGTACAAAAGCGTGGTAGACAGTTCGCGGTATGTAGGCTTCAACAAGTACGGCAAGCCGATGAAGAATCCCCGCGGCCGGCAGGAGTGTTTCAATTTCATTAAGTACAACCCCCATGCCGACATAAATCATCACAACAACCTGGTGAACGCGGACATGGGCGGGGTAATCCCGCGGGATCAGTACATCGGATCGAAGAAGCCGTCGCCGGTGATGAGGGCCACGAAGAACTCCCTGTTGCAGGCCGACAGTACGAGGGAGATGATCCACACGACGCATCGCTATCGGCACTCGAATCGCTGGAAGATGCGCCAGGACGAGAAGGTCTCGGCACCCCGAAGGCGACACGAGAGCCGTCTCTTCGTCGAGGCTAGCAAGTATTGAGCCGCGTACTGGCTCGCCGATCAAGACTGCCTCCTCCACGTCCGTGAGAACCTGAGATCAGACTGCCAAATACGCTGGTGGAACGTACGGTCGAGATGTCAGGGACCCACTGTGCGGCACCACCCGAAACGCGGCTCGAAGCACGCGCTTCGATTGATCGCAACGACTAAAGCTGGGCCCGCCTTCTGTCTTCTGCACGCTCGTCCACGTCCTTCCAACCGAGCGACGCTCGCCAAGAGGTAAACAACGAAAATCATCCGCGGAAGGGCCGTGCGGACGTCCAAGAAGATAGTTCTGCTAGGTAGAGCTTTCGTTACGCGTCGTTAAAAAACTTCTATTTCACACTTGCCCCGACTGAATCCTTTCAGGCAAGTACGTACGATATCATTACGTCTCCCTTCCTATCGCTAAATATTATCCTTCTGTGCGTTCATCCACGTTCGCCATCGATCATTGCCCCTCCCCCCCCCCCCTCATTTCTCACGTGTTCATCAGAAGCCCCCTCTCGTTGCCCGTTCCGACTCGGCACTCGTACGAACGCGAGGAAAGTAGGCGCGGAGCTTCGAGAGAATGGAAGTTCGTTAGAAAACGCTAGAATCAGCCGATCGTTTAGCGATGGAAGAGATACACGTTGCGCGCGATCGACCTAAATCGTTGCGCGATCGGACAGTTGTCGTGCTTCAAGCGCCGTCGCAGACCGCAATGAAGTGCGCGGGGACACGCGGACAGCGCGCCGCCTATGGCGAGCTTATTCTCTTCGGATTCGCGCGCCGAAACGTGACGGGTCTCTCTCGCGACGCTGCGTCGAGTAGATTCGGTGTAATACAAAAAAAAAAAAGCCGTGGTAATCGTGACGTGTTGATGCGTATTGGTATTGAGAAGGTTTCAGGTTACAGCATGACGATCGCAGCGTCTCGTGGCGAGGAGACCCCTGACCGAAGAGAAAATAGTTCCGAGGAAGGCGGGCGCTGAGAGAGCGCCACTATCCCGCGTGCTCGCGCAGTAGAGCCCACGTCGCGTAAGACTTTTGCTCGCTGTGCTAATTACGCCGCCTAATGTAGCGTGCGTGCGTGCATGCGTGCCTGCCCTGCTTGCCTGCCTGCGTGTATGAATAATGTGTGCGTGCGTTCGTGCGTGCTTGCGTGCGGGCTCGCGACGTACACGCAGTTCTCACCGTCGCGTCGATTCTGAAAGCTTGCGGTGCGGTTGTTTCCGAATAGCTATTTTATCAACGGTTGCTCCATTCACCGAACAACTTTTTATCCTTTTTCTAATAGATCTTATTTATATATATGTATAGAGAAAGGGAGAGAGAGAGAGAGAGAGAGAGAGAGGGAGTGAGGGTGAGAGGAGAGATGGAGGGAGATAAAGAGAATATACGAGACGTATAAGTGTCGCGTAAAACAAAACGAAGAACAGCATTCGCGTTGTCGGTTACTTCCAATGCGCACACGCTACGCAAACAACTACACGGGACAGACATACACACGTACAAACACACACACAAGAGAATAAAACCTTTTTGACAAAGAATCGGTATACACTTTCAGAAAAAAAAAAATAAGGCAAGATTGCGATAGCCGTATATATTTTTAGTAAAACTTATTCAGAACAATGTTTAGAAACGACTAAATGGTAACGGGATCTCTGAGTATTTTATACGAGATTATACTACTTGAAAGGTACGATCAACCTTCGATCGCGACCACGTCGCGCCGGACGTTGCCAGTTCACACAGAAGTCTATTTTCTGATAGGAATGAGAGTGAGAATAGTGCTGGTCGTGAGAGTATCGGCTTAAAACTGCGTGTTCGTGTACGAGCTTAAGTATTTGTGTGCATTACCGCGTGCGTACGTATTTGCCTCTGAACGCGTGTGAATGTGTGTAATATATTACAATGATCGTTACTGAATTTAATCCTTAGGACGCCATCGCAGACTGTATTACTAGGTTAGGTACACGAATATATGACGCTGTGGCGACTCGACGAAGGGAGTCAGGGGCACGTTTCCTGGCCTCGCGAGGACTCATTTCGCGTGACTTTATTATTCCACTTTTTTTCCCCCAATTGCCCTTCAACCCTTCCAACTCCTTCCCCCCTATCCCGCAAACACCCTCGCTCCCCGTTTACCCTCCTAGTTAGAAGAAAAGGCTGAAAATGAGCCGACCCCTGTATCACTCGTCTTCGCGGACTCGCCAAGTAAGGAGCGCCTGCCCTTATTCTCCCAAAAAAGAAATCGCTCCCTAGGTAGCTTATTTATTGAAATCATGTTTAGATACTATGAAAACCAAACCGCCCGATAAGAAAAACTTTTCCTCGTACGTGTATGGAAATGTGCGCTGCTCTCTTTAATTTCACTCATACCCCGACTCATCTCATTTCTACACCCCCCCCCCCCCGCCCGTTTCTTCGGTTTTCGTTACTCGCTCGCGGCTCCTCCGCCGCGAATTTACTTACGTCATCCTTCGTTACACCCATCATCATCCGCACCATTATGCGCCTCAAGATTTCATCCGGGCGAATGAGACACGTCACCCGATCCATTCATAATTTTTCAATAAACTCATGCTCGCTAACATCATCCCTATGTTGTACTTATTTCCCACCCATCGTTATCGCGACTCTCGCGTCTTAAATCCGAAAAATACTCAATACCTGATTAGTTAATTTCGTTTTCGTGCGAGTGGCAGTGCGTAGGGGCTCTATTCCCACCCTTGAACGAAGTTTGTACGTGTCGCTAAAAGTAAAGAAGAGAGAGAGAGAGAGAGAGAGAGAGAGAGAGAGAGAGAGAGAGAGAGAGAGAGAGAGAAAACAGTAAGTAGGCAGCAGATTTATTCGTAGAGGATTGCCACGTTCCATTCGACGAATCGGAGATATTATTACAGATAATTGCATAGGATGATTTTAATCTATTCTCGTGTAGCTTTTGATACCCTTTTCCTATTTAAATTTTTACCTTTTTCAACAAATTCGATGCGTCGTTTCGTGTTACTTTCATCTCGAATTCTGTGATACTACCTCTGAGCGCGATAGGAGTCGCAGAATGCTAGCTTCCCCGTCTCTCTTGCAAGCTTCGTCTATCGGCACGTGGCGCGCGCAGAGCTAATGCTACGATAAAATGTCCCGCCCGTAGCAGAGTTGGAAAAAAAGCGCCAGCAGCTGGCCATCGTGGAAAAAATGAAAGGAGAACCTAAAATCCGACGCTTACGATTGAATAACAGGAAACTAATGTAACGTGTAATGTATTGTATTGTAATATGATATTATAACACCGTCTCTAAAAATTAACCTACTCGTTTTTTGTATGTGTAAGCATAGCGTCACGTAGCGATGCGTCGAGAATCTCGGCGACGTTTGTGGTAACGGGAATGAAGGGAAACGTTCGGTGGATCTGTCAACGGCGGGTAAACGCCATGGCGTACATCGCGACGAAGCAGCGCGGCGATTCCCGGCGTGCGTGATTTCCTCGAGAAGTAATCAGGCTGCTCGACGTCAGGCCATTTTGCGTTTTAGTTTTTATATATTACCAAAGGCTCGCGGTTTTTTCTACGATCTTTCGAGACGGCACGTGTCTATAGTTGGGTTTAGCGTTTTGCTAGGTAACTTTTTTAAAAGCAGATCGTATTTTAAACGACGCGGAAATAAAGCACAGTTTGGATCCGATGAGTTCCCTGCCGTCAACGCGTGGCCTGACTTCAAGCATCAAAAACCGACCATCACCACTCCTCCTTTGTTTTTTTACTTTCTCATTATCGACGAACGAGAACGGCAAAAGAAATGAATGGAACACAAGAGATGAATCTGACTACCCTATAAATAGATAGTATACATAATGAATAAAGAAACAAAAGGTAAAGTATAAATATTATATATATATATATACATGCATATATATATATAAAAAATAAATAAATATATGGAAGATGATGTGTATTGTAAGATATTTAATACCGACGAGTCTTAGGCACACCACGATAATCGATCGCGATGAAACGATGATAATAATAATTATTACGATGATTGTTGTATAACGAGCGACGACGATAAGGATGATGATGATATTCTACATTGTAATTCGCGTTGTAACATAGAGGCCCACTCGTTACCCATTAAATCGATGTGTCGATGTATTCCGGACGTGCTCGGCTCGTGCCAGGCATTTCAGGCGGACAATGAAATTCAGTTTTCACGCTAGACGGGCGCTGAACGCTGGTCAATAAATCAATCGAAGAAATCGTTGATTGGTCTATGTTCAACCCACCTCTGTGTTTAAATTAAAGGTGATCGTTTTAGAAGGGTTGCGATTCCCTACGTTACGCGTGCCGAGAATGCTGGTTCTGTTGTGAGGCAGCCCGTTGCAACGAGCGACGCACGTCCGACAGCAATTAGCAATAATATAACATTCCACCTTAATTCGCATACGTACTGCGAATACTAATAATGTGTGCCGCCGTACGAGAGAGAAAAAACACTGTCAAATACACGCTCATACACTGCTACGTACTTGTGATATTTATTTCAATTATTCCCTCACCATTGCAGCCCTCATTGCACTGCGGTTATTCAACTATTTATCGGTTTAAAGAATTACAGTAGGTAAGTATTCGGATGGGGAACTATTTCAGTCTTTTCGGTTAAATTCAGTGAATTATATATATTAAAGTAGGGAAAAATGTATGTTGTATTTAGGGTAATTAAGTGTCTTTGTTGCACAAGATGCAAAAATAAGGACTAATGTAAGAGAAAGAAAAAAATACGGCGAATTAAAAAGTAATTCGTTATGATATTTAGAAGTATTATATTACAATACATAGACCTTTTATTTGTGGGGATGAATATGTACATAGCTTTTTAATTTTCAGTGAGAAAGGTTTAACTTGACTGTTTACATGATTAATGTAGCAAAGTGTTGTAATATCCTTATTTGAGTCACTGAGTGTAATGATATATTTTACGTAAATCGATATTTTTAATACTTAGGCATATTATGTGTTTTAATTACGTATGCATGATTGAGTAAAACGATAGCAGAAAGAAATGGCTGTTAAACCAGTTCGCGGGGATAAAGCTTTTATCGTTTGAGTTATTTCGACGAGTTATGCAAAGCGAACGAATTTATTACATAATAATGCGCGTAAAGGATTTATCTCTCTTGTAACTTATTAGTGGAGTTTAAGCAACCTCTCAGTTCTAAACGTCTTTCTTAGAAAAAGAAAATACAAATGATGTATAGTGCTCACTATATTAATGACATTGAAGAAAAAGCTTTAAATCAGGCTTACCTTCAGTAAAAGTAATCTGTAATTAAAGGAGACGTTACTAAAGAAAATTTTGAAAGAATATAAATGCAGAGCATTGCAACACTTATACCAAAATGTAATTTTAATTATTCATGTATTGTTGTTGTGTACGCACAATAATTTATTTTAATTATGAAGACATTATTTTATTAATGAAATACCTTAGTCTACTGTATAAACGTTCTTTAGAAAATCAAAAGTGAAATGTAAATAGGGAACTTTTGGGAATGAAGAATACGTACAAAATTATGGGAAGCGAGGCTTGCTTTTTCCACTGTCCACGGTTCACACAGAAAGGTAAGATTCAAAAAAATGTTTAGGTAAGTTATTTGTAGATCATGAAAGCAGTTTTGAATTCACTTACGTTAGATAGTAGTAACATTTTTGTTAAATTGTTTATTAAGCATTGAACTATAAATAAAAAATACCAATAAAGTAAAGGTGAGGCATGTTAAAAAGAAACATTTATAAAACATACTTATAAAGCTATAAGAAACTATTACCCAAGTAATATTTAAAAATTGTACTAATATGTCCTATTTGAGTGTGTCTCGGGATATAAGAAAAAGCTCTTATTCAAATTTGACAGCTTAAGGGGTTGTTAATGTTTTTATAATTAATCATTGTAAACGGCACTGGGGAGTCGTTAAAGTCGAGGCGTCAACAAATTCATCCAAAACGGTGGAACCTGTAGCACCTAAACCATTGGTGTGAAATAAAAAACAATGCCAGATTATTAAAGACATTCTTTGAGAAAATAACAACACTTGAAGTTTGAAATCACTGTTTCCCCATATTTTTGTCCTTTCAACGCCTTTAAAAATGACAAATTTTCTTTTTTTTTTTAAATTTTACTGGTTTCCCCTCGTTCCAGAACTATATTTTTCAAAATAAAAAAAGTTTCAGTCGAATCAGATAATAACTGTTTGAGATATAGGTCCCACCGATTTTATGAACACTGTTTCGAGAAAAACGCGTTTAAAGTTTTACTATAACTTCGGGAATTTTACGAATTTCAAAAAATCATTTCAAACACGCTATTCTTGAAACGTTGAAGATTGAAAAATGAAAAAAAATCGATTTTTAGACCGGAATCTCCCGTTCATCTCTGGCACCTACTGGTGATCAGAGTATCCAGTTCTGTAAAATCCTCGCAGAATAAATATACCATTATCGTGCCGACAAAGTTCAGTAAGCATACGCCGTGCGAGATTCGATCAAGTATCGTAATCATCCTGAGAATGGATTTGCCGGACTCTAAACGCACTTACGTGCCCGTCGATGCGCAAAACCGCTCGAATCGCTCGAGGTCGAAAGCTAAAATCAAACAAGTCGCGGCGATCGGATTGGCCGGGGAAGGGACCATTGGGGTCTCTATTTACCGCGATGGTTCAGAAGGTATTACGTTCTTCTATATATAAAAAAAGGGCGGAAGGTGCAGATACAAGGCTCACTCCCGCCGGCACTCCAATTCCGACCGTTGATTTCTTCGGGAGTGGGTTCTGAAGGGCTCCTTAAATAATGTCAAAAAATCCTCGCGCCTGCATCCCTCCCTCCCTTATTCTCTCTTCTTCGGGGATGTTGAAGGGAAAGATCGAAATACAGCGAACGAGGAGGGGGCAAAAAATGAGACAGAGAATAGCCCCCCCCCCCCCAAAAAAAAAGAAAGGAGTGGGTCCCCCAATTTCAATCCCTCGTAGCAGCTCGTTGACACCTCTTTCTCGCACGGACCGGCCGACTCAAATAAGCACCCCTTCCAACTTCCTTCTTAACGCTCTCAAGTGTTTGATCTAGAAATCACGCGTCTGGGACTCAGCGAGGCCGTTAAGTTTCACCCCCTTTCTCCCTCCCTCTTCTATCCCTTTTCTCTTTCCATCAGCCACCTCGATTCCCTGTGCCCCCTTAACCCCATATAGATTCACGCGCCACTGGGTTGAAAGTAGTCCCCCGTACCCTGCGTTCCCGCATCGAGATTCCAAGATTACCTTCGGCGACCGTTTTCGTGCTCTGCCACCGGAAACTTTATCTTACGGGATAATACCTGCTTTGCGATCCGCTTTCGTCCGAGCGAACTAGTGTCTTTTAACTCGGGAACAGATCCACGTGAAACGTATACGCGGCCAGATGGTATCAGCGATGAAAAAAACAAGATCCGTGTCGTGAGTCTGCTCGCGCGAAACTTGCCACTATATCCTTGAGTTTGCATTAAATGGTTGTGCAGGGAAATTTGTGAAATTTTGAAGCTTAGGTAGGATCTATTTACCTTTCAGTTTTCATGAAAATTGCTTTTCGTTTTTACAGTACCTAGCGATCAAAAAGAACTTTACAATTAATCATCCTGTATGCATCTTGTAGGTGTAAATAATATTAATAATTATAATAAATGATTTAATGAATGAATTAATAATAAATGACTGTATGTTATTATGTTCACTTGTGTTGGATGCAGTGGCGATTATTAACCCTCGCCTGATCCAATCGTTACTGGTGTCACTCATTAGGGTCACTACTAGAAGAAAAGAAAAATTTATTTAGTTATATAAGTGTTCTGAGAATTATATGAAGGGTTTTTTCTGACGATTCGCCTTTCCTATATTAATTATTACTTCCTAGATTAATAATAAAATATTAATAACCCAATATCCCCCACGCGATTACATGAAACAGTTAATATACCTGAATTATATGAAATATGCCTTTAATAACAAATAACTAACCAATAAGAAATTGAACCTAATTCATTTAAACCTATTAAAATTTTTAAAATTCTAAGTCTTAAAATTAAATAACATGTAACAATAACCCGAATGTGTAGGGGAATTTAAAATTGGTAAGTCTGATAAGCACAGTGCATGGACTAACGATTCAAAATTAAATACACTTAGTTTATGTAAATTTTTGGCGTTTCTTCAAAATCTAATATGTATCATTGTGGAGAAAACAACATCGTGTCTAACCACTATCATTTAGTAAATTCAACGATTTCAATCGAACATGATTAGCTACCTGGAGGGACATATTGTTATTATTATTATTAAATATAATAATTATTAAGCGTCTTTATTGCACAAAACATACAAAAATAAGGAATAAAGAAAGCGCAAGATAAAAAATAGCGCAGAGGCAGGGCTTATAGTAAAATCGTTACGTACAGAGAAAAGTCAAACCCCATTTGTGAAAATCGACAAAAAAACATGTTCAGCATCCTAATCTTTACCTTTACGTTCAATTTCATAATATTAGGTTGGTACAAAAATTCGTTCGCTTTATTGGATTAGTCTTTATTAAAAGTAAAAATATATTACCTACAAATTTTTTTAATCAAAGTATTTTCCTTGGCTATTTTTGACCTAGTGCCACTTTCCTGGTAAAAGTACAAGTAGGTACACCTAACATCCCCTAAAAGTCAACGAACGAATTTTTTCACCGACCTAATATCTGTCGTGTAATCACTTGTATAGTCCTATGATTGGAAATAATACTAGCCCATGAATTTGGGGGATTCACGAAGACCAGAAAAAGAATGGCGATAAAGCCGGCGGTATATCCGCGGGAGAAGAAGATCGGAGAGGGTTCGTGCAGCCTCCAATTAAGATCTCTCAATTAGCGTATCTTATCTCGCAGTTGCTTATCTACCAGCCTGTCCGGGACTGGTTCCCGCGCGTTTCTCTCGGTTGCGTCTGCAGCTCTCTGGCGGCAGTGGTGCACGTTTCTCGATCGGGGGCTAACTCGATTCGAGAATGGCTGGTCTATTTCTCGGCCGTTGCTTCACCTGCACACACGCGCGTGCTTTGTGGCCCGCAGCGGTGCCGCCCTCGTTAAATCGAGCACCGACGTCCGGAGAGTATTAAGTCAGCGATCATTAAAACAGATTTCGTCCTGATTTTTCTCTCCCCCTTGCTAAGCTGGGGGACTGCGCCATTTTGTGAGAGACATTCGTAAAGCAGTCGTGCAATTAATCGTATGCCTGTTCAATTTGGCTTTCTGTTGGAGACTAATAAACTATAGAATATTTCAAATTATCTATGGATTATAAATTTTCGTTGGTAGACGAAGATCGTTTTTGTTTCTTGTAAAGTGATTAATAAATTGAATCCTAATAATATAATAAATGAGAAACCGTGTTTGGATGTTTGTTACTCCATCACGTCGCAACGATTCAAGGGGTCTTTCTGAAAGTTTGTATACACGTAGCCTAGGACCAGGGATAGCATATAGAACACTTTCTATCCCGATTTTTTTAACCGATCTGGGCTACATTTTGCATAATTACTCTCTAGAACCCAGTAGAATATATAGGCTCTACCATGAAATTTGGACAACCCACCCTTTCTCTCTTATTTTACCCCCTTGATACTCCGTGACAATCAAAGTTTTACTCTATAATTTTGCGAATTTTACTATAAACCAAGCGGCATTTTATTCAGAAAGGATAGTACTTTTGGACAATGCCATAAAAAAAATCGATTTTTCGACTGCCTAGTCCCCTTAATAGAGAGATCTAAGTGATCCAATAAAAGAATTTTCGAATAATAGAATATCTACTCATTTTCTGACGTTCATCATACTATGTGTTAAGGATACATTCTCGCGTAATCCCCTCAAAAATCTTTATTTAATGATTTTTTCGTTTTAATAAAAATGCCTCGGACGGAACCAGTAAATTAAAATATGTGCCAACCATCGAATTTTCATTATTGTGCAGTAACGTTAGGTCATACGATAAGCATACTCATACATTTTAAGAAAAACTTTCCATTTTTTATGTCGCATATCATGTATCTACACTGCGTTTTATAGCTATTTATTCAAGACACCATCGGAAAAGCAACAATAAAAAATTCGTTTATCATCTTAATATCTATAATTAAATAAATACTAAACAGACTTTTTACCCTGTGTTACAGTTTTTTTTCAAAATAATTCTAAAAAAAAAACAATTTTTAAAGAGATTACATGAGAATGTATGAGAATAGTAGAACTAAAAAGATATTATACAAAATCGACTTCATAAAAGAATGTCGGTAAGGGTCTTTTTAAATTTTTTTTTGTTGTGTTACAGACTGTTATGTTTTTAGTTACTTTTTTGTTATAGGGTGAAAGCACTAGTAGTCGACCACTTAAAGCTAAACTCGAATGAAAAGTTCTGAAAAAAAATAAACAATCAATGTTATAAAATATATAAAATGTATTGAAGTAATTCAAATGTATTTAATATATCACTAAATATTTTGTGTTAGTAGGAAAGTTCGGAGAAAATATATAATTAACGTTAAAAATAAAGTGTCCGAATGCTTTAATAATCGACCGCTTAACTCTAAAAGTCGACCGGTCCAATAGCTAGTAATCGACCACCTTCTTTTAATATAAAATTCAAAATAGGTTATGTGAATAGTTCAAATGTGAGTTAAATTTCGTTCCTGTCATTTTGTTTCTGAGGTTAAATTAAGAAACATTATATAGTTTAATACGTGGTCGACTTTTAGCATTCATTGTGAATGCAGTTAGTTTCAGAAGTCGACCGCTGTGGTCGACTATTGAAAATTGAAAGGGAATGATGATCCAGTTACCGACCTCCCATATATAAATAAATTATCCCATTTTTTTTAAATTTTTGAAGCGCATATCAAATTGTTGATGCTTTTTCAGTGAAATAGCATAATTTTCCAGTAAAAAATGTATAGAACTGAATTACATTTGTCGTTTCTATTCAAAGCACACTTATGCTTCTCGTGTTAGAAAACAGCAGTGGCACATGTAGAATCAAAATCAGTTTACAAATCTCTTTAAAAGCATTTATTTTTTTTACCTATGACGAGCGCTTTTTGTCGTATTGTAAAGTTAGAAATTCAAAATATAATATAAAATTGTCATTTAATAAATTCTTTATTTCAGTACTTATATTTTTAAGCTAAACAATAAAAGTGGTCGACTACTAAAGGGTGGTCGACTACTAGTGCTTTCACCCTAGTTTATTGCTATTTTTACAATATCTTCTTGGCTTCTTTTGTGCTTTGTTTTATGTATATTTGTATTCTAAAGGGTTCCCCCGTTTATTAATAATAATAATAATAATAATAATTTAATGCCAGAAATTGCACCGTTTCAATATTATATGTAGTTTCTTCATTTCACCCTTAGTGCTCCCAAATCTATTTTTATTATGTGATATTATGTTTCTGTAGTGAACACTACACGTTTTTAGTTCAATTCCATTGTTATACATGAATCAAATACACCATTATATCAGAATCAATTTTGACAGTTATAAAAGAATTTCCAATAAGGAAAGGTCCGTTTTTTAGAACACTCTGTTCGAATAAAAAAACGTTCCAATAATAGAATGTCCAAATACTAGACCATTCAGATAATGAGGCATGTGGTTATTGAAATTCTACTGTATGCTATAGTTAATTTGCATAATTGCATTTATAAAGTATGCAAGTTATTTATACTTTAGAAGATCTCTGATTCTGAATTTCTGTTTGACTTCATCACTGATGAAATAATTGGGTACCTATATCGCAATCAGAATTGCTCTCTATATTTCTCTTCAACTGTAAAAATATGACCACCATACCAAGAACTTTTAAACTGGCAGTACGATTATAGTATGCAAGAATTTTTATTTCCAAGTTAGCGCAGCGATGGTTAAATCGCATTTTTATAATCCGACATGTAATATAAATCAAAGAATCTTTTGGTTCGGACAGGTGGATAAGCATCGTGCGGCCTTTTCTATTTACAAGCCTTTAAAATCTAGTTTTCAGCGGTATTCCAACGTATAATGCGGGCAGTCACAATACAACCATTTGTCGCTGAATTAGATACGGTTTAGCGACTATTCATGGAACTTTCTGGCTAGCCGACAGTGCGGCCCGGTAACAGGATTTCAAAGAAGATTTGCACTGAAAAGAGCAAGAGAGAATTGTAGAAAGGCAGAGAAAGGGAGTGAGGGAATGAAAGAAGAAATGTACCAATGACTAATGTGGGAAAGAAATAATAAAATATCGTAAAATGCTGATCAAATTAAATTACCGTGGCTTGTTAACATCTTGAGGTTTTTAAAAAATAATTTATTTCGCCAAACATGTTTAAAAATTGCATTCTTAGTAAAATGAGTCTCAAACAATAGTACAGATTTTTAAAAAAATACACAATTGAGGGAAAAGAAACATTTTTCATATATTGCAATAAATGTCACAGAGAATTTCAGAAAATTCGAGCAATTTTGATAAGTCATTCTAACTGCGATAGTAGTTAACTTATTGAACTGAAATTTAAACGCTCTCGATGCTCTCAGTATTGTGACTTGAATGCGTGCCGTACAGGAAGCTGGCGGAAACAGTTTTCCTTAAATTCGTGTAATAAAAAGAACTGGGCATGGCTTGACCAACGTGGTTGGCTTCCTAACAATGAGAGGTTGACCTCGGTAAACATCGAATGGGCAGCCCGCAGCATTGTGATCATCGTCTTCTCCTTTAATCGTTACAAATTCCGTCACGGGTGAATTTATGTGCGGACTTTCTGGGTGGTCACACGACGCCACCATCCGTTGGAAAAAATTCAAGAGAATTTCGTGTGGATTTTTCGCGCCTTACCCCGCCCTATAACATTCCTCCTCATTGCGTATAACGGAAGCGCCAGGTGCACTTTCACTGCGTTTTCACCCTCGGGATCGTTCTCACACGAGCGAGCAGCCTCTTCGACTCTCCACGAGGCAGAGAGAAACGGTCGTTTCCTACGCATACATAGAAACTTTTCTCCGAATTCATTGGTACAAATTTCCCACGTTATGACGTGTATCGGGTGAGCGTATTAATTAAATATACCTACCTACTCTTTATGTGCGTTAAATATGGCATTATTATTAAGGGCCGTTGAGATTTGGGCATGATGAATTATGTAGATATATCTATATATGTATAGTGAATCAGTGGTTGGTCGTGTTAGTTAGTTGATTTCTGGAGTTCTTAACTGGAAATATTTAACGCAGATTCTAAACTTGTACTTACATTGCTATAATTATTTTAAGTTTTATATTTTTATAGTTACTACATTTTGAGTTCGTATGAATTTGAAAGCAGGTTAAATATCCTAAGCTCTAGATATGATCTTAACACTTGTGTCGATGTATTTGGAAAAATAAGTGAACAATTCGGTGTAAATTAGTTTGGATTATCTGACTTAGTAAACTTTACAAATAATATTTTTTTCTGTTTTCAATTTTTCTGTGTTATTAATACTTTACCCCAGGTTCCCCTATACAATATATATTAAAATTCGAATGTAAATATACAGTGTGGAATATTTATAAACCCCTATTGATCTAAATGTATTTAAGAAACTTTTTTAGAAGAAATATTATTGCCACTAAGGCAATCTCGCAATGCGTATGGCTACAATCACATGCCAAATGGTTCTCCAAAATTTCATGGTTTGCTCCTTTTACATTCAGGCCATAACTTTCCTTTTGTATGCGCATGCTTTTCCAAACCGACACGGTCTACACCCCGAAGTTCCGAATATCGTAAAATCCAAGAATACTGGTTGCAGAATTCTCAATAATCTCAATGGACCGCAATTTCCAAACTTTTCAAGCTTCCAAAAAATGATATAAACCTGGCCAAAAGATGGTGGGATTTTATAGAAGAGCGATCGAACGTAAATGAAGCATTAAATCTTGAAACAGATGTATTCCTACAATTTCTTTGTCTTTGCATTAATATATTCTAATTAAAATTATTTTTGAAAATCATTAAGCTCTAAAGGTAACTATACAAAATTCAATAAACAGTAAATTATTTTCTTCGAACGAGCTGATCATACACACTCCCCGAAATGAGAAATGATCTAATTTCTTTTATATCTATAGCGTGTTTATATTCAGCTTTCGATACATTAATTTCTGTAAAGCGAAGTCAGGTCTTCTTGAGCCAAGGGACAGCACGACGAGCGCTTATTGATTTTGCGTGTGGTCGTCGAACGGGTACGGATAAATCTTGAGGAATCGTTGGGATCTTGTGCTACCGGGTCGTCTTAATTGGACCAACGGTGAGTACATACACATACATGTATATGAGCTCTGCTCTTTCGGCGATCGCCCTTATCGGGCCATTATTCGTAACGGCTGCTATTTCGTAACCGGAAATGTCGTCGATCTCTAAATGGTTGCACCGTGAAACGAAGGAGCAGACAAAGTAAGGTAGAAAAAGAATTAAGGTGAAGAAGAAAACGAAGGAAGAGCGAAAGGGGGATCTGATAATTTCGAGCGTAGCACACCGACGTGGACGTTGATTCGTTAAATTCGATAACACTATCACGTCTACAACTAGCCAGAAGTTACCGCAATGGTGGTCCGCGGACGCATTCAACTTGATTCGATGAAAAGTGATACGTGCGTATTAACTCCGTCGGTTCGTAAACGAACAGATTTGATCTCATTATCAGTTCCCCTTTATGTGGTTTATTTTAGCGGTTGAAATTGACTTTTCAGGTATAAGTGTTCTTTCCTCTATTGGAAAAACGTCACGCGAGTTGTATTCGGAAAAAGATTCAATTTCGTTTTACTAATACGTGAGGGTACATTTTACTTGACTTTTACTTGGCACTTACTTTACATTTTTAGGGGCGAGGTTCAGTAACAGCACACTTTTAGTATACAAACTGCAATTATTTGCAGACTCTTCTTTTTACATCTTGCATTTTTAACTTTATATTTTTTACTCTCATTTAGCATGTTATTGTGTAAATAATAAATACGATTTATTATTAATATCGCCAAATTTTTACTCGTAAGAAATTAACGCAAAAAATTTCCCCTGTCAAATTGCAAAACAGTGTAAAATAGAAAAGAAGTATGTACCTGTAAAAGGGAGAAACACATCGTCACATTTGTCATAACTTTCAGTGTAGTTAACGACATCGAAAAGTAGGAATGTATTTTTTTCCTTCGGCTACATTAATGTAACAGACTTGCTCGCACAAAATAGCAAATCTCAAAGCGCTAATCGCTCTCGAAATAAATGTAGTACCTTGCTTACGTATGTACCTGATTTGATCACTACAGGCTTCAGTTCTCTTATCAAACTTTTATCTATGTAACACAATTATCGGGATATTTCAATTTGTTATTTTAATTCAATTATCTTTGGGAAAGTACAATCTCGAGGAATGTGGAATAACATCTAACGTTAGAATCGAACGGTTCATAATGTAATCTGTTATTCGCGTGAACGATGATAACGATTTATTGCCGAACCCCTTGAAGATTTATGATCGTTTCGCATAATGCACATACTTTCCGTCCCGATAACAGAAATTGTTCGTTATTCCTTGTGCGACGTCCGCATAATTTGTTGATTATTATCATAGAAGTTGGTTGGAATGCATCTAACAGGGCAACATTTGTCACGATGGACGTTTACAGGATACAATAATGTGAGAACCAGTAAATCATCGACTCGCGTGTCATTAATCTAAGCAATAAGGAGTAGCGTGGCGTAATTCCCGACATTCGTGAAACGCGTGCGTGCGAACTGTCACGAAGATAAACGGTACCAAACTATCAATGGAAGTTCACCGTATGTAACACACATTTTAGTATTCTGAACTTGTTTTAATGAGAAGTAATTTAGTCAGAACGAAATATCAGTATTGGCACGTAGGAAAATTCGAATATTTAAATGAAATCTCGTAGGAAAATGAACAAGACAATTTTCACCGCCAATAGAACTGTTATTAATGGCACTTACAAATTTTTGGTTGGGCACATATACACATAATTGATGTCAAGGCAGTTTCATTGTTAGAAATAATTGGTAAAAGTCAATACAGTGGTTACAGGAACAACAACAGCATATTATGTATTAGAAGGGCATGTTGAATTAATTAAATAATTAATTATCTTCTATGACTATCGAAACTCAAAACATATTTTCCTGTTTAACGAAATGGTAACAAATGTAACTGCAATAATATTATATATATATCAAATTAGAAACCAAAAACATTAAACACGATAATAAACTAATATTTTAAATTGGAACGCAGTTATCACTTTGTTTTTATCTTAAACCATTTAAACATTCAAATCGAGTATCCCGAAGCTCATTCACGCTGAATTATTTCTCTTCATTTGATTTATCAAAATTTCCAGTACATTTAAGAAAAGAGGACTACTGAACACTACAATGTGAATCACTAGGGTGGTTCTAACTTACTCTTGGTAAAAATTTTTTTCAAGACTTTCTACGGTGCACCCTCCAGAATGGTGCCCCTGGGCCCTTAAACATTTAAATCATTATTTAACAGCTCGCCAAGTCGATTTTATTTAACATCTTCCAAGTTATTGATTAAACAAAAAAATATGTCAAACAAAAGTTGTAGATTCGGACAAGGAGCATATTTTATGTTCTATTACTTTTTCTCGCGGGACAAACGGTTTTCGAAATAAATCCGACAAACTAAAAAAAAAATATCGAAAATATAAAGTCTATATTTTTGATATTTTTGCGAATTTCGGTCCCAAATTTTCAGGAAACATTCATGACATGTCAAACACTGATAATAAGTAAAAAAAAATTTTACCTTTTTTGCATATTTTTGGTAAACGCCCACCCCTTAAATATTTAAAAAATAGTCCTCGAAAATAAAAATTCCATTTTTTTTTGTTCACCTTCATAAATAAAAAGTGTTCTAGATGCATTTAAACTTTCAAAATTTGAAAAATAAAAAAGTTTTTTATTTTAAGTTTTTCGGATTTTTTTCGAGAACCATTTATCGTACGAGAAAAAGTATTAGAACAAAAAAGATGCTCCTTGTCCGGATCTACAACTTTTGTTTGACTTATTTTTCTATTTAATCAATAACTTGGAAGATGTTAAATAAAATCGACTTCGCGAGCTGTTAAATAATGATTTAAATGTTTAAGGGCCCAGGGGCACCCTTTCCCGTTATCCGATCGAGCTCAAACTTTACAGGGATTTTTTTAAAATTATTCAAAAATCGAAAGTTAGAACCACCCTAATGAATCACTGTGCCTCTGAAGTCCGAATTCCTTGTAACTCTAAAATACCACTAAGCATATCTTGCACACCCAGTAAAATCGCGTTAATTTCAACGTCTCGATGAAAGGAGATTGGCAACGGCAGAGCGTTAGTGTCTCCCTGAAGCGAATAAAATTGTTATATCACATCAGATAGGGTGCGCAATGGAAGTTACCATCAGAAAGTAAACACCAGGAATAAATCCATATGCCACATAACATATTACTCCTTGCGTCTTGATGTAATTCCTTTTGCCGCTTCGCCCATTCGTCTTATCGTCGTTTTATTGTCAGTAGAGGGTAAATGTAATTTCACGGAGGTAGCCTCTCGGAAGTGACACGACGAATCGTTGCAAGCCTCTCCGTCGCTGCTCGCACAGTAGAGACAGGTAATTGTGCGCCAGTTTACGAGGACGATAAGTTAGCCCCGTGCAAAAACTAATACCCGGCAAATAACAGGCATTACTTATACTTACACGGGCATACGGCCACGTTGTCGGGCCCCTGGGCCAAGGAGGCCCCAGCCGATATTGCATTATGGCTGCATGATATATGCATTCGCTCGTTTTACACCTCTGGCTACCACGTATCTGCGTATGCGCGGGCAACTAGCGCGCGTGCGCGCCAGCTATCGCGCGCCAATGGGGGAGGAAAATTCACGGACGCGTGAAAGAAAAAACTCAATGGAGGACTTTAACTGTTTGCGTAGACGCGCGAAAGAAAACGATCAATGCGGTAGGATAATTTAAGTCTTCGCAGTCTGTGTTTAAGGCCGATGTGATGATCTATGTCATCTAAGGGGTGACTTGAGTAAGGTCATTGAGATTCGTAAGGTACCAATACTTCAATCTTTTTAATGTGTTATCTAGGTGATTAAATACAATTAGGAATGTTACATGAATGTTTGATTTCTTATTATTGCATCTCATCGTAGATGAAAATATTATTGTAGACTTTATTTAACATTTCGTGATATAGGTACCGGAATGTTTAGTCTGTTTTGCGTGACTTTGGTAATTATTACTGAAAATAAATCGATACGATAATGAAGTGAGATTCAATTCGCGGGAAATTATAAATGTGCTGGTGATTATGAAAGTCGTAAAAAAATTAATGTTATTTCATGTTAGGTAGGGTGAATGTACCAGTAAATGGACGCGTACCAGTGAATGGACATTTTTTATTACAATGAGTAAAATAAATTATTAAAATAAGGAAACAATTAATTAGAGACTTCTTCTAATTTCTTGCTTCATATTCAAACAATTTTTGCAACACGTGGAATCAATCGCGCTGCAAACAGAATTGTATAAAAGTGTCCATTCATTAGCCTTAATGTGTTCATTTACTGGTGCGTTTACCCTATACTGATTTGCATTTTAATATTGTGAAAGAATTGTTACAAAATAGCCTCCAAGTATCTACGCAATGACATGGGGTCACTTTCATAATGAGCTGCGACTGTTTTTTGTTCATTTCGAGAGGAAATAATTACATATGTTACAATGACAGATAAGTTTGAGATTAGAAGAGCATACATATTCTGAAACATTTTGATCAATAATGGAAAAATATTTTTTACTACGCCCAAACGCAACAGTCTAAATATCTCGAAACAAAAAATACATGACTTACACCACTTTCACAATCACCGGCGCAAATAACAGATTGCAATGAGCAGCATAATAATTGATATGAAATATCCAAGTAATAAGAATCGTTGCCCATTAATTACAGGGTTAATAATATTTATAAGGGAGTGCAACAAACGTTTTATCCCGTTCCTCTTGACTTCCAAGCAGATAAAAATAGAGCTGGTCAATTCTGTTCGATCTGTTTTTATTAAAATAGTAAAGTTCGCTCTGGAAAAGCATTGATTAAATTCTACGATGGCACCGTCGAAGGGCAGAGCCCGTAGCAAACGAAGAAATTCAATGAGTCCCATGAAATTTCCTGCTAACCTCACTCAATTTCTCGGATATTTTTGCCAGTCACCCCGAACGAAGATAGGGGGCTTATTCGAACACATTCTCTCTTAAAACGAATAATGACACAATCTTGTGATTCTTATCTCGACCGGCGGTTTCCTTTGTTCTCCTCTTTCAAAAAATATCCATAACGCTCTTCGAAAAGTATTATTTTATTTCCATTGTCATGAGGTCGAGATGAGGGACGACGGTGGGAAAGTTCTCTAATTATGCCCACTACAAACACGAGGCTCGAGTAACATAAGGAACGGTTTATAAGTTACAAAAGTCATATTGCTTCGTTTTAATATTCTGCGGTATTACACGTCACTGTAACTCAATAATTATTTTATATTATTAGGTCAGTGCAAAAGTATTTTGTCCATCTATGACCTTTTGTCACTTTTCCGGTAAAGAACGAATTTTTTCATTGACCTAATACATATAAATAGCTTGCATCATTAGCACATTACTCTGAAGCAGAAAGCACAAAATAAATTGTTACCACAAATGAATGATTAATTAATGAACAAAACCAAAGCAACACTTGGCCATTAAAAAAATGTAATAATCCACATAAAGCTTTATAACTTGCTATCGAAGTTTCTTTGAGCTCAAATAAAAAAGAAATGGTCAAAATTAGTCACAATTTCAATGTTGTCGAAGTAGTGGCCTGACCAAGAACTTTTTAATCGTGGATCCATCGAACAACGAGTAATCAAGTAGCCCGATGGAGCTGGACTGAAGTTGTAAGACCAAGGTACGTTAATTGTAAGCCAATTATACGGCGCAACCGTGGAACAAGCATAAACCTTTGCCGCTGTTAACAGACCATTCCGTGCAGAGAGATTCTTTTGAATATTCACCCTAAGCATGTGCGTACGTTTTCGCCCCATTTTTCACCTTCGCCCCAGATCAAGATCCATTGACATGTTCCACTCGTAGAAACCCCCTTCGTGGGTAGGTCGATTGAAAATGATATCATAAATATTCATCTCCCTCGTTATATTTACCCTTCCGTCATTTTTCAGCGATACACAATGGCGGTACGGAGTAGCGAACGATTTCCCTCCGTCACGTTCCTCGGAAACCTTGTTTGAGAGCGCTGTAACGCCCTCAAAGACATACACGGTAAAGGTACTTATAGCAGAAAGTCGTATGGAATTCAATTCAGTCCCCTCGCGTTCAGCTCATATTGCCTTGCAAGTTTCACGCACAATGAGCGCAGTAGGTATTCGTATACCTATTCATTTTCACCATTACCGTGCTTTACCACGTAGTATTGTATGTATGGGTATACACACGTGCGTAGATGCGAGAAATTAGCTAATTGAAATTATCATGCAAATGTATGGTGTGAGTACCTACATGTAAGTTCACGACTATTGAATGTTTCGAATTGATAAAAAGAGAATTATAAATGAGCAGAGATTTTTGAAAAGAGCAGATTTCCACATTTCCGCATTTCTTATTTTGTAATGTTTTCTGCCAATGGGGCATGTAATTTAACATTATTAAGGCGATGCCATGAAAATGCCCTTCAAGGCCAAAAATGGAAATATGCCTTGTTGAAAAATCACTCCTCAATTTTGTTGTAAATATTTTTAACTTTTATAATTAGTAGTGATTAGGTGTATTTTTGTCTTTCGGCCTCAAAATGGGATTACATGTGCTGTGCATGTACGTGTTTCTGGGAGCGTTAACTCAAAATTGTGTTTCGTTTTGTCTTCTTCTCTCATGTTAACTGTCCTTTCTTCTCCTTTTTTCTAGACCCATAAGCGTCCACTCTGCCTCTACTTATTGTAATTAGTAATAGGTATAAAAACAGTGACTTATACTTAATAAATAATTTTTTGCCACCGTATATTGCGGTCAATACTGAAACTCCATTTACTCTCCAATATCAAACCCCGCGAAATCGCGAAGACAACCTTCTCAAACTATCCTGTAACTGTGCATCAGCGATACGTAAAGAGTCACTTGTGGAGTGGACAGCTAAAAAGGCGGAATGCGTAGAATTCCAGTAGACATATTACGGTGCTGTTGGATACGCGGCAGCGAGCGTATGCCGCAGGAGACCTCCATGATCGTGGAAGAGGCTGACGATCCTTCCGAGATTTATGGGAAAGGAAGAGACATCGATTACGATCGATCGATCAAGTGATTAAGACGTAAACTCGTTAGTCGGTGCTTATATACACAAGAAGAGTCGTCGTTCCTTCCATCTTGCCACGTTCCACGTTCGTGGCCGGCGCAGCGCATTTCGTTTTCGTTCAGCAATATCTCGTAGGAAGGGGATTGCCACCGGATAATTTATTAGCATTCCGCGCGAGCGCGAAGTTTATTGGCGGTTTTAATGCACTTTTGCGGACAACGCGCAGGCCTACTGCTTATCTCTGGCCTACCTTTTAAGTGCATATTTTTTCGATGAATAATTCAAGCACTGGCTCGTGTACTCCAATATCATTCTCCTTTATTCTTTCGCCCATCTTCTCCGCCGTTTTCTTACCCCGCCCCTTCGCCCCCCCCCCCCCATTTCCCTCCCGCCGTTTCTTTCGCTTTTCTCTCCTTTTTTCGCTCTCTCCCCGTCCTCTTGCTACTTGTTTACACTGTACTTTGCAGATTGTTCCCAGGCTCTCTTGCTCTGTCCTTTATTTTTACCCACGCAAATGGACTCGGTTTACATTTTTATTGGATACCGATGTGCAAGGGGTTGAGAAGGGACTGTAGCAGAATTTCGGAATACATTTGATCATGGGGGGATAAAAATAATGTACGCGTCAAGTGTCGGATAAACGTGAATTAAAATGCATCTGATTTGTCCCATGGTACTCAACGTTAAGTGTAATGGTACATTTCGGAGCAACAAGCATGTGACTATACAAATTTATTTTTTTTTTTATGAACATCGCAAATTTCGGTTAGCGTTGCCCACAAAAATATTCGCCCACCCCATATGTATAACATATTTTACTTAATATATTTTTAGTTAGTACCATCTACCAAAGGAATGGTCAAAAAAATTTTGCTAGAAGAATGGAACAAGATGAGTTCTAATTTCACTGAAAATTAGATGAACCTACGCATAATAGATTAAAGCTTATAATAAAATTGCAGGAATATTAGAAGAATATTAATATAATGTAATTACGTTGTATGGATTGGATATTGAATTTGGGTGAACATTTTTGTGCACGATCTTTGCTACTTCCATGAATAATAGTACATTTTTAAATAAACTGTGTACACTAATTGATCAAGGTTCATATTTAATGTGAACTAGAGTTACGAATTCTTACTTTGAGGTCGACTTAATATGTAAAATATGTTCATATATAGTGGACGGATACTTTTGTGAGTAACTGAACTATACCTACTAGCTTTATGAATTGGTTTCACCCGAAATGTAGATTCTGATTTTATAAAAAAATAATTTTTTAAAATTTTTTGTGAAAATAGTCACATCCATCTGGATTAGTCACATTTCGTAATCCCAGAGTTTATAGTTCGAAAGTTTTTAAGCGCCAGACAAACACACAAACATATAGGAGCTTTCTGCTTTATATATATATTAAGATTTTGGTGGGGATAGTTGGGACTCCAGAACTATTGAATCACAAAGAGTTATAAAGTTCAAATACCCCCGTAAGATAATGTTAAAGATTTGGAATAAGTACTGGTTAAAAATGCGGAATGTCCCCACTCTTTGCCTACGCCCAAGCTTTTGTCGTCAAGTTAAAACAAGAAATGATTTAAGATGAAAATTATATAAGAAAATTAAACTCATTGAACCGTGTTTCTCTATTGGTGGACTAAAGTTGATACTAAAACTTAATTTTCTCGATAAAGCTGTTTTGTGACATTCCCCGTTTATCTCCTAACCCTTCAATTGCAATATTCTCGCAACTTCATTTTTATCATCGAGGATCACTTTATTACGCAACATTACGTGGCAGTAATTCGTTATTCGATGAATATAAAATACCTAGCTTAAACGAGAAATGGATCGATGTATAACTATAACTATATTTTCTTCCCTTAACCCCTTATATTTAACTCGCATGCCATTCGATTTGAACATTTATTGTGGCATTATTAAATTTAACGACGCCTGTAAATCAAACGCCAAGAGGGGAACGTAATAAATCTACCTAAAAATTTATTTTGATGACGTACTCGTTAAATCCCGCGCGTCGTCCAATTGCATTACCTTAAGGAACCATCCAATTATGCGGAGCGTAACACAGCAGTACAAATCATCGCGCGATCGACGTGAAAACCGCTATCGTATTAGGAATGGGCAGACGGTGTCGGTGTCATTAGCGGGGCGCCGTATTAATTTTTTCTCTTATTTATGGAAGAGCGGCGGTTTCGTTACGGATTGCACAACGGACGTGATACGGTCCTCGTTAACGCACAGCACGCCGTCCTATTCGGTACCAATTTTATAAATAATCGCAGCCACGTGGGCTGCTGGCCAGGGGCCAGTCACGCCTAGGAGAATAAATAACAATGGTGTCCCATTGAATTCGACCCCCCTTCTCTGGAGTTCCTCGGTCCGAGCTTCAGCATTTTATTCATGTGTGTGTGTCTGCGCGTGTCTGATTGCGCGCGCGTGTGCGCAGGGTCTTCCAAGGTGTACCTTTGCCAGCGAATTCTTTCGCCAAAGGGAAATCTCTCTTTCGACGATGTCCTATCCCTTCTTGTCCCTGTGCCGCGTGATTTCCGGTGAAAACTGCCCCTCTTTTCCGCGTTAAGTTAATTTGCTCCTGGCACGAGACCAACTGGACAAGAATCTTCCTCTCAGGGGAACTTGTCGAGAGTTGCTCGAAGGTCCTCGAATTAACAACTCCCCTTCGAATAAAAGAATTCGATGCTACGGTCCTCGCCTCTTATTCGATCTGAAGTCAGGACGAATTCTTTTCTATCTGTGACGAAATATCGGCCTTTGACATTGTTCTTCGGTTGAAACTTGAATAATATTGTGTCACGTTGATTTATGGGCCTGCATATTCTTATGTTACTAATTACTACTATCTGAAATAATCGGTTCGTTGTATATATTTCATGAAATGGGTGTCAATTTATTTACTATTAAGCAACATTAATTTCAAATTTAGATTTTATTTTTGTGACATTATGTTCTACGAAAATATTATGTGAATGTATATGCATATGTTTTCTTGTCATCAAATACTAAAAATGTTTATTATTATGCTCTTTTAATAATCCCACGCATTAACCCAGAACGTGATTTAATTAGATAACAAAAATTAAATACGAAAACGGGAGTGTTACGCAAACACTTAAACGAAATTTCAAGATTTCACAATTACAATCTTTGAATTCGAAGAAATCGATGGAAGCAATTATTACGTTAACAAAATGAAGTATTATTGGATTATGAATATGTCGATAATCTTCGGACCGTTGATTAAGTATCCCAAAGTTATCAATAAGTGTTACGTAATAAACAACGTAAATAATTCGTAACTATAAGGACTTCATTTTATCAAGAAAATTGTTATCAACATTACAGATCTGTCACAAGGGACACTATTTTTTTATTGTTACCCAATCTCAATTTTAAGGGGCGAAACCACCCCTCAAACTACAAAAATATGCATTTCCCGAATAAAGCGTTCGCCTACTGCAAACGCGATACATATATCCAACAAATTAGGTACCTGTATTTTGGACAAAATACATATTATAAAGTGATCTACATGTGTCAGCAATTGCAACCGAAAGAGTTTGCGAACCAGAGAAACCTGAAACCTGAAAACTGTGAGGGGCTGTTTCGCCCCTTAAAATTCAGAATGGGCGGAACTAAAAAAATTACGTGCCTCAGATTTTTGTGCCTAACATTACTTTTCAAGGTGGAAAAAATTGGTCATGGACACCTCTTACCAGTGTAATAACAAGCACCCTCTATATCTATCAATAATTTCTTTGTTTATCTACAATCATTCGCCCTCTACTAGTGTTCCTTCTTGAGGATTCTTACTCGAGAATTCCTCGAGAAATTTTATAATTTTATATTTCGTATTTCTCGAGAAACTTAAGTCTAGGGAAAATATTATAAATCTTATTTATTTCCGGAAATGAATTTTCAGTTAGTTCAAATTGTGGCGCATTTTTCCATTCAACTCCCAAGACAGATATGTATAAAACGTCAAAAAATAACAGTCACCAAAAAAATAGATTCGCTGACGCTACATTAGACGCATTGTGCCTTTTAAAAATCAATATTAAAACAAAAAAGTATTGATTTCTGATTTCTCGAGAAACAAAAAATATGGAGAAATTAGCACTACCCTCTACAGATGCTTTGTATCAAACTCAATTTGCGTCACCTTACTTTATTCTGTAGTCTTCTCGGTATACAAATCTGAACACCAGTTAAAAGCAACAAAACGTGCGAGCAGAAAGGTCACGTTTCCCTAATGCACGTGCGACGGAATAGAAACTGGAATTTATAGATCTAATGTGGCGTTGTGCGGTAGACAGCTGCGCTTTTACATGATACGTAGGTACGAGTACGTGCAAGCGTATCAGCAAGTATGTACCGAGAATTCAATTACCGTTGACTTAACGTGGCGCATAGAAGCTCGACGCTCCGGAATTCGCGATAACGGCGACGATACAAAAAGAGTATTCTCTCTCTCTAAGCCCTACTGGAGATAGGTGCGACCGTACGTAGATGTATACCTGTATTCACCTGCGAAGGGAGTCTGGCAGACTGGCGCTTGATAAGCGGTTGTCGGGCGATAAGAGGGAACGATACACGGGGGTAACGCACTCTGTTCGCGTACGCGGTACAGGCCGTTTCATGGGCGAAACTTTCACGCGAATATAATGTGCAATAATGCCGCATTCACCGGATTACACCCGCGATAAGTAAAGAAGAGAATTCCACGATTCGCGCGATATCTGTCGCCAGGTGGGACGCTGTCGTCTCGTATATCTCCCGCTCTTATCTCCCATTGCGGAGTAATTTAATTGTCAAGCAGTTTACCGATCTGATGTAATTTCAGTTCTGATCTATTTAAGTCGCTGGGTGATAACCTAGTGGTGTAAAGAATATTTTTTGCTTGTTGTGAGATCAAGATGCATTTGCTAGGTTAAGTAGTTGGGGGAACGTGCCCCGATATGGAACAATGTATTGTGGGAAAGTAATTGCAAATAAATGAATTTGAATACTGTTTTCTGTTAGAGGAATGTAAGTGGACTAGTTCTATGGCATTGTTAGCAAACAGTCGCCTTAAGTATTTCAATATTGATTTATGATACAATATAAGAAAGTGAAACACTGCTATCTGTTATTGTTGACGTGTATCATTCTTTAGTTAAAAAAGATTGTAATATTAAACATTAGCAGTGGCGCAACCGGAGCGGGGGCCAAGAGCCCTGGCACACACCAAAGAAAGAAATAATTCAAGAGTTTTATAAAAGAGAAAATAAATTTTTATAATCACTTCATTGATTTTATAGAATTTGCATTGAAAATATTTTTATTCGTTCTACTCGGCTTCACGCAAGATTAAATCCTGAGTACGTTGTTGAACATTAGTACCTATTACCTATAACCGTAAATTACATTTTGCACGAAAATATATGCATCCGCTTTTAAAAAAAAATCACAAAGATTCAGTTCTTTTCGGCCGCCTGACTAAGTAGGTATAATCCCTTAAATAACAAAATAAATTTTTGTGCATATACGTGCACTCGTCACGATGAAAGAAATATGTATACACATACAACTTACTCTACCTACCACTTTACACGCTATTTGTTCCTTCATTCACTTTCCGAAAATATTGAATTGTAGAAGATAATGCCACTTTCTTTTAACATGTAAGTGAACTAAGTGATATTGACAATCCCATGCAAAATAAAATTCATGTAGGGGAGAGTTGCCAATATCGTACCACTTAAGACATTTTACGTTATATTTCATATTTGGTACTCATATGAACGCAAATGACTATTGGATATTGTAGTTTGATTTTATAGGGACCTACTATTATATGCTTAGCCTTATGTTCAGAACAAATTAATTTGTTATTAATCTTTTTGTCACATACTGTCAAAGGTACGATTCGGACAACCGGTCTCCTAAATCGTACTCCTCGGTTTCCAAAATCGTACCTCCACTAAAAAATAGTATAAATAAGAAATAGAGAAGAAAGTATTCAACATAAAGTATTGATTATTATATAGTTACATATACAAATGTATATGGATCACACACAGACCGCAATAACCTATGTAAATGATATATGTACATAACCTATAAACATACGAGTTGTCAAATCCTGCTGGTAGGATTGTAGTGGTACGATTTAGGAAACATGATCAATTTATTTATAAATATCAATTTAAACTTTATAATGAATGTAATATGCACTTAAAATGAATGTAAAATATTCTACATTAAACCTGCTTTTAGAAAAATTCAAAAATACGCAACAAAATTGTATTGTTTGATTATTATCAGCTACGATAAACTGATAAAAAGTTACATGAATCATACCTGATTTCTTTAAATGTTTATAGCACGGACAAAATAGGGTGTAAGCTCAAAATGTTTTATATTTCGCATTTACTTGATATTTTTATTATCAAATGTCGTTTACATTCATTAATTACTTAGAAATTGATGAGGTACGATTTAGGTGACCAGTACGATATTGGCAACGTATACCTATTATTTATCATTACATACATTTGAATTTAGATCGTCCTATTTGATGATCGCTACCGCATATGCATTTACCAAAGCTTACTCAATATGTCAAATTTTAAAGAATCAATGTTATCAGCGCGTAGGTTCGGTCAATTGAAAAAAAAGAAAAAAAAGAAAGTCAATTGACCGAACCTACGCGCTGATAACATTGATTCTTTAAATTAAAAATTTTTTCGGTCGAAAATTTATAACGTTTTATTTAATATGTGAAAGTGTCAAAAATATGTTACTACTTAGGACAATCGTGCGCGATAAATATTCCACTACAATTCCACAGTGCCCCACCCACGAAAGGCTCGGAGGTGGGCCGGCGTCGTTAAATAAATATTCAAAAACAAGGTTAACATTCCCTACGAACTATAAGCCGCACACTAATTTCCTGCGCCGAGAAAAATAAGAGAAAGCAGCAAAAAGACAATCGAGAGGGCGAGGAATGAGGCCGAGGAAAGGATGGAACCTGAAGTGGCCACGGCGAAATACTCTCGTGGAGTCCAGTGGTATAGTGGTCGGTTAGTAAGCGTGGGTGTAGATGTAGCGAGATTACGTCTGGACTTGGAGTCGCGTGGCCTTCTCCCTTCTCCTTCCCTTTAATCCGACATGTATCTCCCTCCTTCTCCCTCGTAACCCTTTTCATTTCTCGGTACATACTCGGTCTCCCTCAATTTCTCTCCTTCCACCCATTCCTCTGTTCCTCCTTCCGTCCTCGTTTTTCTCCGCCCCGGTCCCGCAGCCTCTCTCATCCTATCTCTCTGTTCTCTCCCGGCTTCCCTCGCCCACCTCCCGCCCCCCCCCCCAACTGTCCCTTTTCTTTTCTTTCTCTTACACCATTTTATTCCTACTACCGCACGGTGCTCCGTACCTTTCTCGCGACGTTGCCCACCATCTCGCGAGCATAAAATACAGTCAGGAATTTTAATAAGCCTGCCATTGTGCCGCACGGTCCCGGGTTCCCACAGATTATTTCGGCCCCGCTTAAGACCACTCGCGTTTCGGGTGTAAACGGAACTTGACGGCGCAGCCCAGCCACCCGCGGCTTTACGCGCCCTTCAGGAATTAGTTAGATTGTCGCGGAATTTTACGACGAGTCAAGAATTCCTGGTCGCTGGTCCTAACTGCTACCATGACCCGCTATTTGGGCGTTATAAAAATTAGTGCAGGATTGATAGATAACGGACGAATAATTGTACTTGTTAGTTTCGAGGAAAGAGTCGTGTGAATTTTTTGCTGAAAGTTTTTACAGCTGAACAACATCCCACTACGATAATTTATGTCTTTTAATGAATATTGGGGAAGGACGAACATAATTAATAATAAAAGTAGTTTACCCTTATTGAAAATTTTCCAAAATACTACGACAAAATAGCACGATTCCGTAAGACGGAGGCTTGGATATAGGTCCACATATGCAAATACTAATGGGAAATGTCTCGTATCAGTTTGCGATAAAGGTATAACAAATGTAATCTCAGCAGCCGATTAACCATTTCCATTTTACATAACTTGCGGCGGAATAGAAACGGGAATTTCGACAAACACTAAATTCATTTAACTACACAGATGAATTACAAAAATTAATTACTACACTAGTAGTATTATTTCCTGTCGCTTATAATTTTCACGAAAGACACAGGAAATTAGCAACTAATTCTATTTCGCTGGGAGCAATGGAATCTGAAATAAAATATTGCGATCCGTTGGGCCGATTATCTTTTTAGGTCTAACGCAATTTAATCGAGCAAACGCTTTTACGGTGTCACGGTTTTATCATCCGAAGAAGTAGGGGAAAAAAAGAGCCTCGAAGCGGAGCGCGGCGCGTCTGTATCCGATTCTCCTCTCTCGTTAACAGGCCCACGTTAATGTCGAGTCGGACAGGGAGAAGGCAGTTATGCCATTCCGGAAATGCCGGAATGCCGTTGTGGCGCCAGAACCGTATATCGGCACACGACGAACCGCAAATCAATTTGCACGTCCCCCCTCCCACCACTCCACGCCTCGTCACGTTGTTTCCTCGCAAGATTGAAATAGACGACTGCGAGATGGAACCGCGCTGGCTGTTCTGTCATCGCGTTCACAGTCACGGGATGAATAGAACGATACCCGAAGACGAATGTGGGACGAGCTTTGTTTCCCGGATTCGTGACCCGCGGACGGGCAAAGATCTTCCTTGAAACGTGAATCGATGATCTATCTTGAAAATCGCGAACAGAATATATGAGAAATAAATAATTTCTTTTGGCAAAGCCTGTACGATATTAATTTAATAGTTTTATATGATAGAGTGATTAAAGTTTAGTGTTACCGAAGATGTTACCGAACCTATCTCAGTCTTTTTTACCTGTAGTCTCCTTTTGTGTTGAATGGAAAAAATAAATATTAAAAATTGTATCGTTTATTGAAAATTCCAAAATGGATTCCAAAATTTTTATGAACTACATACGTAGTTATATATGTATATATATACTCGTTTTTAAAAATAAAATATGTAATAGTTTGACGTTTACTTTCTTTTTAATTTTTTGTATTTTATTTAAATATAAAATTGTTATGAATTTATGTCTGTAATAATTTACTTATTGAATTTTAATGGTTTTCATATAATTTTGATATTTCATTCGGAGTGTGGGCCTTGTATAATTTGCTCTAGTTCCCCAAAAATTGATTTTTGGCCTGTGGCTCCCTTGAAATGTTCTGTTTACATGGCCCCCGGCTGAGAAACACTGACGTAATGTAATTACCAACACTACCACTGCTGCATTTTGGTATTTATGTATATCAGACAATTCTTCTTACACTATTCACTTTAAAATTCCACATCTATAAAGGATTGCCAATGAAGTACAAGCAAAAATTATTCAATAATGTAGGTGTATGTCGTAGGACAATTATAAAGTCAGCCTTTTGGTCGAAAAAAGATGTTTACCTCAATCACCTCAATTGAATTACCTCAAGGAGCCTACTTAGTCTTTTTAAAAAATGGCTCATTTCACGACTCACCTGCGACATATACAAAATTACGAATCTACCGTTGTTCCACAAATGCATTTACTTAAACACGTTATGCAACCGAAATTTCTCTTTTTCTGAGTAATCCGTTTCCTCAGCATAGTGGAATTCTTTCCTTTTAATCGATAAGTCCGTTGAATCATCCGAGCCAACAAGAGACTGTTACAAATATTTAACGAAACCGATAAAAATGACCGGCATTAACGGGACCATTCAGACATCGGTGCCCCTTCTGCGCTGGGAACGGCGAATGACAAAGCCACGTCATGTACGGTGATAATTCCTTCCAGGGGACATGATTTAAGAAAACGACGTCGGGACCGTAGGTGGTAAGTCGAGGGGATGCAGCTGGCCCCGGGCTCCTGGAATTTCGGGCGACGTCTGCAGAGCGAAAAGCGAAGACCGCGCGCGCCCATCGATCTCGGCGATTCCGTCCCTGAATCATCGGAGACGATAGCTATCAGCAGGAGTCAGTATCCAGGACGAAACAGAAGCGCGCTTTCTTCAAACGGAAGTAGGGAGAAAAGAGGGCGAGGGAGGACACGGGGTCCACAAAGACTGAAATGGACGACTCGAATGATTAACCTACGGCGCCGTGGAAGATCGTAAAGCTGGGGGGGTTCATGATGGGCCTATTCCCATGGGGCAACGGTCTCTTCCTTCGACAATCGCCTCGGCCTTTGTCTTGGGTGTAATCAGCCGACTGCCACGGATGGAAGCCGCTGCAGCCAAGTGTATCATATTAGCGGCAATAATTACAAATCATTGGAGGAACTGGAACTGGTTCAAATCAATCTTCTTGGCCCACCCGAATGCTACCGGCGATACCTAATCGGTTGTTCCTTTTCTCGCTACCTAGGTGTCATTACATTTTGTCGTTGCATATATTAAGAGGTTAGGCCACCTTGGACGGAGCGAATTTGTAGTCATTTTCGGCATTTTTTTTTTTAGCAAGATAATGAAATAAACAGAAAATTTAATATGAAGCCTGTTATTATACAACTCTCGCCGGAAAAAATCGTATTTTTTTCTTACAAAATGGCGGCGGTAGAGCCGTGATAAGCAAGATCTTGTGGAGCGACGTTTTCCACGGTGTTCAATCTCACGGCTATACCGTTTGACTTAGAACAAAAAACCAAAGAGATTTATTTTCTGCATGCCTAAACCTATGGAAGTACGTAGGATAATCCAGAAACATTAATTTGTCTCGAAATGGTGACCATGAGGAGAAAAAAAGCATTTTTTTTTATAAAATTGTCAATTGCAAAGAACATATTCAAGATATAGCAAAACCCCTACGTACTGCCATAGATTATTCATAAGAGAAGAGTGTCTCCAAATTTCAAATCAGTCGGATGAAAATTGTGGAAGTTATGCGAAACACCGTTTTGGAAAATGTCATTTCGAGAAAAACGCGTTGAAAGTTTTACTTCATATTTTTTACGAATAAAATACGATTTTTTCCGTCGAGAGTTGTATAATAACAGGCTTCATATTAAATTTTCTGTTTATGTCATTATCTTGCTAAAAAAAATGCCGAAAATGACTACAAATTCGCTCCGTCCAAGGTGGCCTAACCCCTTAATGGTGGGCAATGCGGCAAAATTTGGGGAATATAATTGTGATTAAGAAATACAATATTAACTTTAATTATGTAACTTTCGCTATTCGTTACACATTTTTTCACATTGTAATTTATACACCGTTGGAAAAATTTGTTGTATCATTCAAATGTTTAAAGGATTATGACTTATGCCAGTTGATATTAATGTTGGGGAGATATTGTTGCGTGATTATTGACTACGCGTTGAATACTCGATATGTCGATCAAAATATGTTGAATATTAAATATTTTCTCAGTGATGTAATTATGAAAATTGTGCACACTACGTGGATTTGAAAATGTGAAAGTGCTGCACTAAATATATTCAGTAGTGTCGTTTTGAACATACATAGTACATATGTATGTATATATTATTATTATCATTATTATTATTCGTCTTTATTACTCAGTATATATAAGGTAGATGCATTTGAGGCCACTTTAAGGTATCGTACCAGTTTTGGCCACTTCATAAAAAATATAATATTTTCCGTGTAAGCAATAAATGTAACCTTATATTTCTGGCGGTATACTAAACAAAATATTTATGATGTGAAATTCTCCACAGAATAATGATCTGCAAGCAATTTAAAAATAACATAATTATGCACATGGGCAAAAACAGTGCAATGGCCACAAACTGTACATCTACCCTTCAAAGAAAAGGACTAATAATATGTTAAAGCAGATCGAAGTAAAAGGCGAGGCCACAGTACAATACTGTTAGAAGCCTATCCATACTTATAAAAAAAAACTATAACTAAAGCTAGAACTAGGAAGCAAGGAAGAGAAATTTATAGTACCTACATTAAGATCAGAACAAGAACGAAATATGTGAATTTCAATTAAGACAAAAAAGTAGAGATTTTATAAAAAATTGTTATTTGAATAGATGCATATGTATACAAATAGTACTTGGTATTCAATTATCTGTTTAATTTCTGTGAAAACACTATGCGTTACACAGTATTTTTTATTCATACATTTATATAAATAAGTCTGTCTCCATTCTATTTTTATTCGTATACATTCTTTTGCGATGACAATTCGCCGTTGCAAAATATATTATCTACCTTTTACTGATTCTTTATCATAGATTTCAAGTGTGTTGCGTTTACATTGCGACCTGCGATCTATATTTATATATTTTATAATCTGCGACGACTAAGAGACGCCGCTCATTGTCAGACTTTCAACAGACATTGAAACACGCCATTGATACAAAATGGAGAAATATCGATTGTTTTGCTGCATCGTTTCTCCTTTCCACATCATGAAAGGATAACTTTACATTGTGCACGATTATAAATAATTTACGATTTTAGAAATTGAAAACCGCTTGTTGATTACTAGGAGCTTAAATTCCTAGTAGGTTTTGACCAATAATTTCACATTACGCTACACGTTCCCTATGACAGGCAATACGAAGTATGACCAGTACTAATTAATCAGGCAATTAATTTTTGTAAAATATGTATGACATTCACAGATTATTCGAAAACACGTATTTACATTCAATCGGTTCTTACACTAAAGATTTAGAGACTGAGATGCTACATGGTTCAATTCCTAAAAAGAATGTGAATAATAAAGTCATAATCTTATCGTAGGTACCACGCGTGAGAAGAAAGAGGTATCTCTTCTATGCTGCCCAAGACTAGACAAACCATCCAGCAGATTTGACTTTCTAATTTCGATGGGCAACTATTTCTGTGTCTGGAATTGCTTGTTTTCCTCAGCTGAAACATTAGACGAATACATGCGAATGTTCTTGCACGTAAATTTACAAGGAAGCATGTACAGTTATTCCCAAATGTAAGCGTCCACCCTATATGAACATATTTTACATATTAAATTGACGTCAAAGTAAGATTTCGCAATTATAATTCACATTAATGTAAACCTTGATTGATATACTTTTGTTTCGGGGGTATTCAATTGAAAAATTGTATATAGTTTGTTTAAAAAAGTATTATTAGCCATAGAAGTAGAAAAGATCGTGTAAAAAAATCTTTACCCAAATTCAATATTTAATTTATACCTATTTAATATTTACATTATATTATATATATTAATATTACTCTTATGATAATAATATTATAATATTTATATTTTATAATATTCTTCTAATTTCCCTGTTCTCCTTCAATTTTATTATAAGCTTTAATCTATTATGCATAGATTCAACTAATTTTTATGAAATTTGATCTTATCTTGTCTCATTCTTCTAGCTTTCTAAGCTAAATTTCTTTGAGCATTTCTTTGGTAAATGGTACTATCTAAAAATATTGTAATCAAGGTTTATACGAGTGTAAATTATAATGGGGAATTCTGAATTTAAATAAGTTTACTATGTTATACACACGAAGTGGGTGAATATTCTTGTGAGTAACTATACATATCGCTCATTTGCTGCAACAACGACATAACTCAAAATTCACCATTTTTGGGCAAACGGCTTCAAAAGTTTTCCTAGACAATAACCGCTTTTTCTATACTAATAAATGAGCGATATGTACTATACATATATATACTGACAATAAAGTTATTTATTACGTATTCTCCTATCAATTGAATAAGTAACATCCAACGAACCAAGTAGAAACATAAAACCAATCAGCCTATGTCAAAATACAGATATATCACCATTAGAAATTCTGAAAATGGTACAGAAAGTGAAAATGCCCCCTTTGAACAGAAAATATCTCTTGCGGCTTTAAAGATCTAACGGCCTGTATTGTAGATATAAATGTTAAACAAAGAATCATGAAACACTTCGACGGTAAACAAATGATTAACGGTATTGACACTGAAAAGTCGTAGAAAATTAAGTCCGTTTCATTAATGCAACGTGACTGCTCCAGAGGCATTTAGCAAAACCATCAGCATAAGTATGGTAAATTTGCACTGTGACGTGCTTAATAAAGACGTTGTTTCGTCGCACGTGGCGTGAGCACGCAATGCCGGCGGTAATGGTCCGCGGTGTAATAAACCTCAGAGTGGTAAGATATGCATGTTATGCGGCAGAGTCGTCTCTGGCTGAAAAAAAAAATGGATAATCGCGGCTGAAAGCTGGTAAGTTGCATTGTCTAAAAGCAGCGGCGATCATAAAGAAATGATAAACGCGAAACTGCTGTATTTATTACTGTAGCTATCTCCAGGCTCCATGTCTAGGTAGTTTGTCCTTAAAAAGAGCGATTATCATGTACAGCTTCGCGTTATCAGATTTAGATGGACGAAAACGAAATTTTCGTAGAAATTTTTATATGTATGGCGGTATTGTCTTAAAAATATTCTTGTGATAATTTCAATAGGTAAGAATTGGCATTGTTCGTATATAGATTAATAATTTTTTGTTACGTCGACCCCAGAAGTATGCGCTGAAGATATTTTAGTATGAGTTTCGTCCCCCATTTTCCCAATTTATACGAGAATTGATCACATAGGTTTTTTATAGTAGAAACAACCTTCAATGTTTAATAAAGGATTGCATACATAGGTATAGTATTTCATGTTTAAATTCGTATTCGGTATAATCTGAAATTCGAACACTTTGAATCCTTCGAATATTCCGAATTATTCGGATACTTCGAATTATTCGATTCCTCCGAATTATTCTGATAATTCGAATTATTCGAATACTCCGTATTGTTCGGATACTTCGAATTATCCGATTCCTTCAAATTATTCCTATTTGAAATTATTCGCACATTTATAGCTCCAACAGAAACGTATATTCTCACGAAAGAAAAACAAAAAAATTTTATTGAATGGTGACGCAGTGTCGCATAATCGCGTGTACGAACGCCGAACATCTCGTGTTCAATTTTTCTTAATTGCCTAAAATATCATGAAAGGTTATTACCTGTTTGATTAAACGCACCGAAGGACTTCGTCTTACGCAAAATGCAACAAGAAGTTTAACTGGAATAACTTTTTTTATAATGCATGAATGAAAATTCCATTTTATCCATATTTTGGATTGTAGTTGCGCAGCGGGATTCTTTATTAAAAAATACATAAATTTTCCATGTATACCGTTCTTCTAGCTCTAGTAGTTTCCAAGATATTAGACCAAATATGAATGGTACCCTCAAATTTGAGGGCTGTTTTCACCCCTTCAACGCGAATGTCGGCCGATAAAAAAAAATACTTGTGAAATATTTTTGTGAAGACTACACTTTTACGTAAACTTCGTCAAAATCGGTGATTGACACCTCTGTATATTACCGTGCTATAATTAATATGCCACCGCTGTCACTCATTCTTGAGACCATAGCTGGAAAACGAAAAATCTCCCCAAGGTTTGGCATAGGCCATTTGAAAGTGCATAAAATATGCTACTTATGCAGAGTTTTTTTGTTAAAATCAGGCGACACTTTTTGGGGGAATTGCAGTTTTTGCGAATTTGTTCGACCTACGAAAATCAGAAAGAACCGTAACTTATCCTATATAATTCAAGTGTATGACCGTATATGTTGTTTCAAAGCTGGATTTTTTTCCTTTTTGTCATAAGTTAGATTTTCATGTCTCTGCTTTGTTAAAAGTTATGATCACCGGAATTGATGCCTGACTTATGGACCTATTATTGTGCGATATTTAATAAATCCGTCTCGGGTAATTTTGCTCAATTTGAAGTAGAGTCTTTTTTGCTACATTCTTCCAAACGGAATCAACGTCTCGTCGATTTTACTATTATTTATTGGACACCTTGTACTGCACTAGATACGTAACATCAAAACCACAAGTTAAGAGTGACATAGTAGCAGTATCTTTGAGTACAATCTAGAATGTCTAGAGTTTCTAATACCGCTGCGGTGTGCTTTTTCAGATATGAAATGCAAAACTTTGACCACGGTTCTCTCATAAAATTTTGATTGGCGTGCATTATGCGTTTTACAGACGCTGATGATTCTGTGCAATTTCAGTTGGAATATTACAAAGCTAAAAATAGTATGATGATTTTATGTAAAGAAACAAAATGTTTTATTAGAAATTCATAATAAAAATATGAAGTGTGAAAAATATCATACGTGCTCTATCCTGGCAAAGCATTTCAAAGTATTTTGCTGCATTCATGGATATTAGTTGGATCTGGGAATAATACCGAATTCATTACAAATCAAATTTTATTGTGTGTTTGCGTAATTTGTGCAAATGCGACATTACTTTATAAACGAGTGTATTTTATGAAAGAGTTTATTTAGTTTACCTATCTTTCCTTACCTCGGTGCACATTTGATTACAAAAGGAAGAATAGGGAAAACATGTCAGTTCAAATTTCAGTGCAATTGAGGCATTTGATAGAAAAGGGGCACATAAGCTTATGTTCCCTTTTTCCGTAAATCGTTTAAATCGACTCAGGTATATGTTATATACATATAATATATCGAGGGCATTTCTTCTCCCACGATTAAATTAGCTAGATGCTGTTTTGTTACGTAGCGTGAGCGACATGCAGCTACATAGTAGCTGAGCGGTCGCGCTGCCGTGTTGTCCACTGTGTAGTCGTGCAATACGTTTGATTTTGTGTAAGCGAGGAACTATGGAAAGTGAGGCGAGTATCGAATCCGCAAGGAAAGAAGCGAATTTAGGAAAGAAGAAATTGATTTGTAAGACAGCTTGCTGCAAAAAATCGAAGAAATTAATACTTACTTAAAACATAACATTTTTTGTTTAGTTTTGCGTTTCATTTTGCATTTTTTATTTAACCGATGTATAAAGAATGGGCAAAGGAGTATGTAAACAAAATTATACGTAAATAACTAAACAAAGAAGCAATTTTGTTACGAATTTACCCCACTTGCATAAAACTATTAAATAAAGACACATATCATTTTCAAATCATGACTTCTGTTTACGAAACGTTTGAAGGATATGATACTACATCCTTAAAAAAAATTCGATTTAATTGCATTACTTTTCATTAAGTTATACTATAATTGAAACTTTGAAACCGTTTTACTCGAAATGGCATTTTGGCGTATGTGCCCTTTTTCCATCAAATGCCTCAATTATAAACACACGATTTGGTTACAAGTTTTAATAGGTTTCTTGGTTTCTATAATAGATTTCTTTTTGAGACTGTTGGTTTTTTACTGTCAACTGTTGTAAAAATGATTGTTACTAAGATTTCGATATAATACCATTAATATTTCTCACGATTCACGATCATCTACACTAAAATATTTGAATCTTAACATATGGTATCGCTTTTCTTTATATATTTCTGTGCGAACCATTTGAAAATTTTGAATACTTTTTCAACAGTTACCCGATATTCCTTCAGTTGTCATTGATTGTATATTTTGAAAATTTACTACGTGTTTGACACTAAATTCCATACAGATTCGGTGAGGCACACTTTATCCCAAGCCATAAATTACGGGTACGTGAAATCTTACCTTATAAGGGCACGTCGTATCTTATATTCCGTATTGTAAAATTGTTAATTTATGCGCAATGCCACTGCTGGTTTTACTGTAGGTGAATACATATCCAAATCAAATACAAAAATTAGGTAAACCGTTTGAAATATATCGTGCTAAGTGAATTTGAAGAAATATTGTCTAACGATTTGTTACAAAAATAAAAATGATCGATTTTTAAAATGAAATAAAAAATAGTTATTACAACATTGTTCTACTATTATATTGACTACGCTAATGAATATTTAAAAATGTGCAAAAGTATAAAGACTCTTATCGAATTGTTATTAATTCAGAAGTAAGTGAATTAGATATAGAAACTTTTACACACTGACCACGATATTAAAAAAATCTGGTCTTTTGAAATTAGGGATACGTGTTAGAAATATTGAAAAAAAACAGAATGTAGAACTAATTAATGATAAAGATTTAGGGTCCATATTACAGTAGTCTTCTACTTGTATAAATTATTACTACATATTTAAAATCAAGTTTAATAATATTTATGTATCACAATTGAAAATAAGCATTAAGTGTTACATGCAAAAATATGATACCCAGTTACTTCAGTTCGAAGAACATGGAAAACTGAAAGGGAAATTGTATTGTTCAATTACATTGCTTCTTCACCTATCGTTTAACTAGCAATCCTATCGATGAAGTAAATATTTTACTATCTGACTATCCACCTATCATAGTAAAATAAATTTTAATATCACTACGTCTCACATACAGGTAAATTACTACAAACTACTTAATAATACTTCGACTGGTTTCAACGTCAATGGTTTGACTTCAATTAAATACATAAATAAATATGTAATCAATTATCCACTTATGCGAGATTTCAACGATTTCGATCTCTATCTACTATTTTTCGTATGCCTACGAAATCAATTTTATTTCACATTCATCATCAATAAAAGTGTACCATTCAAACACCTATATTCTATTTACAAAATACTATTCTGATGGTTTTCAAAAATCAATGAATAATTTCGAGATTTGGATAAGATCGTCCGTGAATGTAATTTTTCTCTCGCAGCCGTCAAAGTGTTAATACGCGCGATCGTATTTTCGTTTAAACCAGAAAACAGTTTATTGCTTGACTATCCATGATAGGCGACCACAGCGAGCAAATACGAGAGAAAGTGAATCAAAGACGGAGCCGAATGCTCCCGGGTCTCACGATTGCTTTTTCCGCGGTGGCAACAAAGGTGGCGCGTTTCTTTCTCTGCGAGGCCTGACAAATGCAGTTTATTTGTATCGGGCAGGCAGAAAAGACCGGAGGCTGAAGAGGGGAATTGATTTACCGTTTCGCATCTCCGCGTTAGTCGCTGGTGATTTTTCGTATCGGCCACCGTATTTATGAGACGGTATCGCACCGTATTAATGGGCCCCGCGTACGGTACATCCAGGCGTATCGACGCCACGATCTTGTCTCGAATCTCGTCCTATCGATACGTACCAATCCTATCGTCCTACCTGCGACGCCACCTTCCCACGCGACCGCACAGTATCTTGAACCTATATACAGGGTGAGGCACTTAAGGTGATCATCTCAAATAATTCTTAAACAGTGCGTTATGTAAGGAATTACCGAATACGAAAGTTGTATGGTTTCTAAAGAGACACCATATGGCAGCAACAATTTTTTCACAAATGGAAGCGTCGTCGAGATTTTAGGGTCATCCCCATTTTTTTAAATGGAACCATATGTTCTTATTACCGTACTCGTATAGCCGATGAAAAAACACATTCATCCATATATGTAGGGTTCTTTCGATACTAGTAAATACAACTGAAGTATCGATACTTTTCATTCGATACCGAGTATTTTGGGTACCGATACTTGTCGCGCGTAATTGCACGTGTCGGGTGTAATTTTTTCATTTCATTTTTAACTGTCAATCACGTCAAAATAATAAGAAGCCGAGGAGGAGAATTGTCGGTAGGCATTTTTTTCTAGTTTTTTTCTGAGTCCTGATATAAAACGCATTTTTCTGTTAAAAGCATATTGACCGAAATATATTTTCTTTTGTTTCTTTTTACTTTTGGAGTTGGTTGACAATATAAAAGGAAGTAATTACAGGAATCGAGACACCATGGATAATGAAGAAGTACTTTTTTTACGAAGAATAATAATCTATTCGATACCAATATTTAAAGGTATCGATACTTTGTCACCCATGCCCGAGTAGTATCGATATTTATATTTAGATCAAAGAAACGAATACAAGCATCGATACCATGATGGTATGGAAACAACTCTACGTATATGACGTGTTGACCCTCAGAAGACCATTGGCAAGTGAATTCGACTACTTGAAACAAATTGATGCGTACCTATTTAATCTTTCTGTTGAAGGATGCACGAACTTATCTATTCGTTAGCTACGAGAGTATGATAAAAGAGACATATGGTTCTGTTGAAAGAAATTAAAGTAATTTGGAAAAGTCCTTCACGCCGCACAGTGGGGCAAAGTGACGAAGGTTGTTTCAAAATCAAAGAACTTTTGATAGAAATGAGATAGAGCGATGATTTTTCTTTTAAATTAAAGCTGAAAGATTGCAGAATAAGGGAAAATTGGAGAGATTGCGGTACGAACGTTTTTTAACTTTGAAAATCTGTGTTAAACTTGAAATCGATTTTTTCGAAAATCCTGAGGTAGTAGACAAATTTTGCGAAGGGATTTGAAATCAGCGTGGCAAAATGTACAGGAAATGATGTGCAACATGTCAAGAAAAAAATCTAACCGTACATGGTATTGGATAAATCACAATTTTGTTGTAATATTTCAAGTTCCACACAGATTTTCAAAGTTAAAAAACGGTCGTACCATAATTTCATTAATTTTCCCTTATTCTAAAATCTTTCAGCTTTAATTAAAAAAAAAATCATCGCTCCATCTCATTTCTATCAAAAGTTCTTTGATTTTGAAACAACCTTCGTCACTTTGCCCCACTGTGCGCCGTGTTAGAATCATGTAACTTTTGTATGAAATAATTTCTTACGCAACGTGCAATTTAAGAGTTATTTAAGGTGATCGCCTTAAGCACCTCACCCTGTATACGCATCTGTGCAAAGCCTCTCCGCCACGCGTGTTTTATCGCGTTGCATTATTTCACGGCAAACGATACGAGGTGTATATCCTCTTGCATTAGTGACGTTCTTGCCGATTGCGAGGTACATCTTGTTTTCCACTCCCGCAAGTTTCTCAGGCTCCTTTGAGGAACGAGTTGATAACGGGCCTGTGCCGCGACTCTTCGCTTCTTCCCTAAAACGGCTGACCCCGTCTTCACCAAATTCGATACGGCTCCCGATCGCGAAGCCGCGTTAACAACGTTGGGAGAACGTAGCGTCTACTTTCCTCACTTCTCGATGAAAGCAATTATAAAGTCTTGGGATGGATCTTATGAATTGATTAAAAGGTTGGATTACAATATTCAGTTCCAGGGTAATTGCGTTTCCGTTGAGTTCATCGTAGTTGCAGTTTATTTATTCCCTTAATTTATTTCAATATCAAGTTGAAACAGTGGGGCTTCCAGAGGGGGGGGGGGAGGTACCTCCCAAAGAAAAAGGAAGAAGTTAATTAATGTGACCACGACTGAAGTAATTCAAGAGCTCCGTAAAAGAACAGAAATCTGGATTTTATTCTTTAAATAAATTTTTATAATTACCAAATGAATTTTATTGAATTTGCGTTGAAAATATTTTTATCCGTCCAACTCGGGTTCCCCCAAAATTAAATTAAATTCGTGCGTCACTGAGTTGGAGAATATGCAGGTTCCTTTAAGGGCCATATAAGTGAATTGAAGATTATATGAAATTCATTTTGCACGTTTTCTTATAACATTACAATTTCAGCGGTGGTGTATATTGTGTCGGTAATTATGACAGTAACTTATGTCACACATTTTTTATTTCTAGCTATTTCAAGTTTTCCTGGTGTACGTATTAGAAAATACTTCAAAAGAAGCGATACATTAAATTTCTCCGGATTTTTTACTTGAGCCACTCTCATAATAATTGCCGGCACGTATCGCGCGCAACTGAATACATTAGATACGCTTTGCGGTGGTATTTTTTATGAGTATGAAGCAATCCTTAATACAATACAGTGTTTGCGCTATTAATTACGACGAAAAGTTGTGTTTCCAGTCGAGGCCAATTCAAGGCGGCGCTAATTTACCGTTGTATTTGAACGTACTATTAGAGACGCGCGTGCTGCGTGCAATACCCACCGGCAGGCACACGGTTTCGTGGCACGCGTAAACCAATGCTCGGTCACTTGAACTTAGAACTCCTGAATTATGCCGACGCGGGTACACGCGTACATGTATTAATTTGTAAGTTGGAAGAAAATGGTAAGCACTCGTTAAAATTGTAATTACAATTTGTTTCTATGACGGCGAGTTTTGTATAAGTACGAGCATTATCTGTAGAGATAAGCTCAACGTACGAATTTGTATTCATCAATGTTAAAATACATTGACGTCGCTGCAAGTCGTGTGGATGATAATTTGTTTACTACCTGTAAACAGACTTCCATAATGTGCTTGATTGATCGATTAAATTTAAATTGCATAATAGTAGATATAAGAATTTTATATTTTGCGATGTATTTTATGGGAAAATGGAAATGTGTCGCTTGAATATTTCAGATATCTATTCTTTTAATACGAATGTATAATGATTACAGGTACAAATTAAGTAATTTCTCGTTATTCAAGTAACGGATAAAGCGCTGAATTTGTTCCTATTTGCATAAATATTGTAACCAATACTTCAGCTTTACATAACGGAAAAATACTTGAGAATTAAATCTGAAGTATAACTCAGTGGCCATTAAATTTTATTAGATTATGACTTGAGATCTATGCGATTAAATACATTAATGATAAACATCGCGCAATAGAAACACCTGCTTTTCCTCTGATTGTAGGTATGTTGATATTTTTGAAGTGTTCTGGATTAATTCTGGATTATAATTCCGAGGCCATTAAATTTTAGTAGATTAATAGTTGAGATTTAATGTATATACGGAGAGCTGAAGTATTGAGGTTTATACTATTAAGGCGTCTTCCTAGACTGACGGCTGATGGAAACTTAATTCTTCGGGAATTAAAAAAAGAAACATGTATTGCATGTAGTATCTATTTACAAGTTTCTAACTTTATTCAATCACGTTCTAAGACTATAAAAACAATTGTAAGTAAAAATGTCCATTTAAAGGGGAATAGGAGTTACTTTACCGTCTGAACTAGAATTTTGCAAATACTTGCAAAATTGATTTACTACAGTCAACAAAACCATATTTTTCTTGCTAAACATCGATAGATTTTTTTAAGACATTGCCACTTTTTTGTTGGGTTTTGTTCGTCATTGTTTGCATTATGTTAATTCAGACGATTGCAGCACGTCCACAGATTACAAATCTTTTTGAATGTTGTATCTGAGATAACTACAGTTGTTGATATCGTCTGGCGTCCGAAAGGATATTTGTCAAGGACCTCAATTCACAATATTTCTATTTCGGTATAAATGGATGTTTTTATTTACAATTGTTTTTCTGGTGTTAAAAGGTGATAGAATACAAGTAGTGGAATACTTGTTTCAATTTGTAATTCCCGAAAAATTAAGTATTTCTTTGCCGTCGCATTACGAAGACCCCTTAATGCATATAGGAACAAATTCAGTAGTGAGTCAGTTACTTGACTAACCAAAAATGACTTGATTTAAAATATCTATCATGTACTGCAGATGTCTGAGCGTTGAAGAAGTAAAATCAAAGTATATATGTATTTAAAAAATTCCGCATATAATCGGTGTAAAAACAAGTGGACATCGCGATGTTTATCATTAAAGTATTTAATCGCAACGATGGAGTACGTCGATGTGAATACATTCCCCGATTCCTCCCCTTGGTGATCCGTAGCGATCGAATCACGACTCAATTATCAGGGATTAAAGAATCGGAAAATTACATATTTTATTTGATTTTCGTCTTTATTACACCCAGATGGTTTAATCGGGCGGTGTAAAGGCGAGGCCCAGTTATAGCTGTTAATACGCCGTAAGTTATTAGAAAAGTTGTTTCCAAAAATCGAATTTGTACGAGAAGGAACTTAGGTATACAGCAACCTAACAGTCTAACTCATGTTTCAGAAATACAGCAATAATTGATGAATCCTTGTAGATAACACTATAAGTGTCAAAATTAAAAAAAATGTATCGGAAAATGTTTTAGTCGTCAATCGTAATACTATAGCGCGAAGTGTTTTCTGGAGAGGGCCACGGTTATTTTTAGTTGACGATTCGTAGCACTCATTTATATTAATATTGTTACATTGCCATATTCTATTAAACATCACTAACACTTGACTTTTCATACATGAAATAAAGGAAAACCAGGTTACACAGATGTTAGCACCACCAGCACACAAAATAAGATAATTAAATATATTGCATTTGGATAACTTGCTATTCTTTCTTTCATTTATAAAAAATCAGTAGATATTTTACATATATATTTAATTATGTGCTTGCAAATATGTTTAATACATATATTAAGATAGAATTATATTCTCAAATACCCATTATTAATATGTTTTCTCTACGTTATTAAAGTTGCCTTACTTTATAGGGGATGGAGGGGGTCGCAGATTATTTGAATATTATAAAATCACGTCAAGACTCAAAAACGCTTGGGAAACACTGTAAATATAGTATAGAATTTGATTTTTGGCACTTACAATACTTTCTACAACAAGTCTTCAATTACAGAAAAATTTTCCTTACATTATTCTTAAAACCGTTACGTTCACCCCAAAGTTTCAATCCAAAGGTGAATTGCATACAACAAAACTTGCTTTGCTTCACCTAAATTACACGATTAGTCTAATCTCTTGAAACTAAAAGCCAAATTAGAAGACAAATACACAAGAATCGATATTGTATTTGCACAACGTCCCCTTTTTTGAAAAATCTCGCGACAATCAAGGCTACGTTTCGCCGCCGTGAAACCTGTTACCATAGGCAACCTATTTAGAAGAAAGCGGAGGGACGGTGCTGCATCGCGGCGCGTTCCTCTCGCGTCTCTTACCGTCAATTCCAGGGAGGCAGAGCAATTCAGGGAAAAACCTGGCCCCGAAGAGTAATCGATTTCTGATTCACGGCGAAGGGGAGGGGGGGGGGGAGGGGGGAGAGGTCGCGCAAGAGGCTGCACGTAATTATACCGTGTGGCGTCCAGTTTCTCGAAAGAGGCCTCCGTCTAGGAGGCTCCGTTTCGCGGCTCCCGGCACGGGAGGAAAGGAGTGAAACTCGCGAGCGGAACGACGTGTGAGGTCTCTCCCACACTCGCGTGTGCCCACCGAAACCAGCGCTTTGTTTCGGATTAAAGAGCCGCCCAAATCCGTATTGCGTTACGCCGTGGAGGCACGTATAATCACTCTGTAACGTAAAACCAAATTAGCGCGGATTCCGAGCGCTCGCTGTCCACTGGCTGCCCTGTCGCACGGTTATCGCCGCTGGATTCGTTTACACTGGCTGTTTGTCATGCCTACGCTCGCCTTCTCCACCGTCTTCATTGTTTCAACATTTCCGCTCGAATTACTTTTGGAAACTAACGAGACAGCTCGCTTCTATGTTTTCTACGGTAACATTTGCACTGCCGATTTTTCATCAGCGAGCTATGGACACTTAGAAAAGCTTTTCTTAGCTAGCTGCGCGGTGGAAATTTTTCTGAACCTCGAGGTGCAGGTGATACATATTATTTTATATAAATACTCTGATATTACAGATTTGTGAGAAATACTGGCTATGCGGATGCGATAATAATAATAATAATTCTTTATTGCACCAGACATTGACCCTACAGTTGCATACCTAAATTAAAATCTCACCATTGCACATGTTGGGCCTTACAGGCCCATTTCTCCAAATCTAGAAATTCGTGAATTTTTTGAGAAATTTTTTTTAAAAGTAATCTATTGCATTCAATCTTTATTAAGAAAAATATTTAATAGCAAACGGAAGTACTTATTAAATATCTCTTTAACCCTACGAGTCGTCGTTATCTTTTTTCAATATCATGAGAACTGTTCACTTGGGCCTGGCAGGACCGACGTGTGCACTGCAGGGTTAAGAATAATAAGGAGAAGATAAAAAACAGAAATACATATAGGGTATTGTAAAGATTTTGATAGAAATTCGCAAGATTAACGTAAGATTAATAATTCATATACACATGTATACGTCGACGTTTATTGAAATTGATATTTGGTACTTCAGTAGAAGATTCCGGTATCTTCGGTATGATAATTCACGAGCAGTGAGCACAGATAAAATATTTGTCGCGAGGAGATCGATCGGGATGTTGGGCAAAGCCTTCACATGATTCGATTATTTAAATAAGTCACTTAATTCATTTAATTGTTAAATTAAGAACTTACAATGAGTTGATAACTAGCGTTGAGAACCGAATAATTACTACATTATTACTAAGAAAGGGTAAAATTGGTGCAAAATCCTTTATTTATATTTGATAAAATGTTACTTTTTCAGATGCATTCACTTTTGCCACGAAAATCTAATCGGACATCTTCACATTTTCATTTTAGGAGCTGTACATCTGGGCCAGCAATGAAACCCTGAAACATTCCAAAGCTTCATACATAAACGGCAGTAAGGTATAAAATGTGTGGAAAGGGTTACGCAATTATCCATTAGACCCTACAAATGTTTCCCATTACAGGAAAGGTCCACACCTTTCATTTCCGTAAGAATTACACAGTGAGGCTGAAGATGCTCGGACAGAAAGAAGTCAATGTACAATTTCGGGGATAATAATTATGGGAAAAGAATTACGTTAATAGATAGGGAGAAAGTCTAGAATGATGCAATTTCGTACAGATTTTCTTGCTTTCATATTTTCATGTTTCTTATTAAATTTTTTTTACCGCTTGCTATGTTTATTGCAACACATTGAATTTTGTTTGGCCCAAAAACCTATATTTCGGGGGAAACCACTTTGACGGTCGAAAAAGTGCTACTTTCAAGGTATTTTTTTAAAATAAAATGTGATTTTCTATGAGAAATGTTTGTTACTATATGCAAATGCACATATTTAACTAATATTTCGTGCTCCTATATTGTAAAAAAATTAGTTATATGGTCACAGCATGCGATTATGTTAGGCTCCACAAAAACATCATGAAAAAAAATTTTCAAAGTGGCTTCCCCCTTAAGTAATAGTATTTACAAATAAACTAATGGACAAAAAACAAATATGTAAACATTCTGCAAAAACGAACCTACCACGATGAAAATCCCGCAACCTCATTACTGACGTAACGAATTGCAATTACGTTGTTCGTCCAATTACTAATTTGGGTCATATGAAGTGCTATGATTAAATTCTACAATTTTTCAGTAAACAATTTGGTATACCGTAAAATGGGGGAACATTGGCAGGTTTTTGATACATTTCGTTATATAATGTAAAAATTAAAATGTTTAAAGTTGCTTTAAGTATCCTATCATAACATTGCATGTTTCGTGCTGGTACTACAAGTGTTAAAATGCATAAAAATTTTGTTATTTTCTTCTTTACTACATGTTAAATACCAGCCGGTACGGGGTAACATTGGCACATCATGTAGATAACATTAACGGGTTAAGTTTTACTAATCTGAGGTCAGTAAACTTAAATTTGTTTATTTTATTTTATTTTTTACATCTTAACTAAAATCGATTCGTAACGTAGGCACATAATATAAATAACATTAACAGGTTAAGTTTTACTAATCTGACGTAAAACAACGTAATTTCGGTGTATGCCAATGTTGTCCCTGTCTGCCAATGTTCCCCCATTTTACGGTACGCCTATCTACTTTAAGTAGGTCCTCCTTAATTATAAACGATACAAGAGCCTTTTCTAAATTTTATTGAGTCGCTTCCAAAAAAAGTAAGAGAAAAATATATTAATAGTTAAGCATCATATACCTAATGCACTTTGAATAAATCATTGTGTTCGGTGAAAACACAGAAAATGTACTTCTTAACACGATACCGATAAGTGTCATGGTATAGTGTTGATTATACGCACTTACATCTAATAATATGACAAGTGCTAACAGTTCACAGAAACATACTAAAAATTCATTCTTGTAGTGCAAACTGCTGATAACAATATATAGACCGATATCTGACGAATGAAGTAAAATTTACGCAAGTTTATTCGTTTGACATATTGTTGCATTATTCGCAACAGATAGATATAGTATCTGTTACTTCGCTCTCGCGTTTTATTCCTTTTTATTTACAAACGAATAAGACTGACAATATTTATTGAATTTTCCTGGATTCAAATATTCAGGTACTTCAATAGTATTTGAATATTCATCGAATATTAACTGGAGTCTTCGAGTACCTAGTCACATGTTTGTCAATCTGAATATTTTAACGGTGCGTTTAAACCAAACGAACGAATGCTCGTTCACCCCCCACTTCGACAAAACTCAAGTAATGAAAAGTTGCAAGTGAAGATTGCCGTTTACACTAAATGAGCAGGAACTTTGTCGAAATGAGTTTTCGATAATTGTTTGGTCTAAACGCACCTACAGAGATCATGAATCAATCTTTTTGAATTCGTCGTCCTATTTCAATCTTTATTTTCACTTCGGATTTTATAGAACTTATAATTTATTTTACCTATATGCGTTTTATAACGTTGTGAATAATGAAACCTAATATTTGGAAGATTTTCTAACAAGAGAACATTCCGAACCCGAAAATTCAAAAAATTCTGAAACTTTGTGGATATATACGGGATTTCCTTCTGATTACAACGCATTTTTTTTTGCTGCCCAAAATCACTCTAAGGGGGTGAAATTAACCCCTGAAGATTCGGCTATTTTTCGATTTTCTGTTATAACTCGTGAACTGTGAGGGATAGAAAAAAGTGTCGAGACAAAAGTTACATTTTTTAATTAGGACTATCAGTTGGTAATTTACGATTCTTACAATTCGCGAGTTATAACAGAAAATCGAAAAATAACCGAATCTTCAGGGGTTATTTTCACCCCCTTAGAGTGATTTTGGGCAGCAAAAAAATGCGTTGTAATCAGAAGGAAATCCCGTATATATCCACAAAGTTTCAGAATTTTTTGAATTTTCGGGTTCGGGATGTTCCCTTGTAAGAAAATTACACCTTACGCCATTAATTATGTTTTCAGGTACAGAGAAACTTCTGTCAATAAAAGTAGCTGAAGTATTTAAGGGGCAGTTATCTACTTTAGTTTCGCTATGAAAAGAGACAATCTACATTTAATCTCCACAATTTTAGAGATCAGTCGCCCGAACACCTTGCTCAAATATCCACTGCTATATAATAAGACGCGATATTTGAAATTTGAATGTAGTAGTGGTGTCCAGATTATTAGCACAAATATACACATACTTCCCGACTCGAGTAATTAGCAGAGTTGTGCAGAATTACAATTTAATTACTCCGTGAATTATAATTACATAGTAATTAAATTACATCGTATTCAATTACATTGTAATTCGTAATTCAGATCTCGAGTTCAATTAAAATACATCGCAATTCGTAATTGCAATGTATTTGCAATTGTAATTGCATAGTACAATGTAATTGAATTATAATTACGAATTAAGAGGTAACCAAATTGAGTGGTAATAAGAGGGGAGAAAAAAATATGTAGGTAAAGGTTTCGAATAGAAAAAAATTATTATGAGTGCTGAATATGGTATTATTCATAAATTTATAATATATAAAGAGAAATAAACTCCTTCATTACATTGTTCCCACTTTTTTTCCCCACTTGTTCAGAGTTTTGAGCTGTACTTTAATTAAATTGTATTTCAATTACGTTGTAATTCAATTACACGCACAATTACAGTAATTAGGAATTGAATTAATTGAAAAGTTTAAATTATGTAATTGAATTACAACGTAATTGAATTACTATGTAATTGAATTACAACGTAATTGAATTACTATGTAATTGAATTACAACGTAATTGAATTACAATGTAATTGAATTATAACGTAATTGAATTACTATGTAATTGAATTACAACGTAATTGAATTACTATGTAATTGAAATACAATGTAATTCAATTACATAATTTAAACTTTTCAATTAATTCAACTCCTAATTACTGTAATTGTGCGTGTAATTGAATTACAACTTAATTGAAATACAATGTAATTAAATTACAGCTCAAAACTCTGAACAAGTGGGGAAAAAAGTGGGAAAAATGTAATGAAGGAGTTTATTTCTCTTTATATATTATAAATTTATGTGGTAATTAGGTGCCTACAATCTATCACAATGCTCAAGGTCAAGGAATATTCATCACGTTCGAGCATTTATACCACATTTGACTATGGAGTTATTTCTGCACACTCTGTCTCACCACTAAATGTCATTTATTTACATATTATTCCTGAATGGGAAGCCACAGTTTAGATCGATAGCATCCGAAATATCTGGCGCACGAGTTTAATACAATATCGCGAACGAGAATAATGTTCTTATTAACAAGCCATTTCATGGTTAATTTGTCGTAATTGCCAGGGAATCGCGTTCCGTTTGTTGCGCGAACAGCGGCCCGATTTGACGGCCCGACATGATTTACGCGCCGGAGATAAAGAGTCCTCGATTAAAGCGCGCCTCTTATCCCGAGGGCGTATCGAGGCGTTTATAATGCAATTACGTTTCGTTTCTGTCCTGACCTTTCCCCCGCAGCCTTCACTGACCAACATTTCCTGCTACCGTGTCATACGGACCAGGGAACTTTATTGCTTTGCCACGAATCAACGCGAATCGCAACCTTTTGTTCCCCAATGGGACGATTCGCGATTAACCCAACTATTGTTTCCTTAACGAGCGACCAATGGATTGGATGAAATTTTTTATCCCTGCACGACGAGTTAATTCAACTGCTATTGATTACCGATACCAGTTCTGCGAGGCGCTAAATTTACGCGAACAAAAAGGAAAATGGGAAAAGGAATGAATTTCTATGCACCACAATTCTTTGCACTGAGAAGTTCAATTTTGTTTAAATAACGAGGACTGCTATCGATAATCTTGCAATGTATGTTAAATGTTAGATACATGTATATACTACGTAATATTATATTGGATTTTGTAATAGCAGAAATTCGAACAAAACTGGGTACCTGGGTAAAACCGGAACGTGCTATTATTTTTTAAACTGCCTTACATTTTGCCGCATCGTTGCAGCGACATATTGTAGGGACGTCCATTATTTCATCAACAAAAGATAATCGTGTTACAAGCGTGCTTACTATGGTTATATCGTCTTGTGTGGTTTCGAAGTCTCTGATATAATTTTTGATCTTTAAGAAACTTCAAAAACTTTTCACATTGTTGCGGTGGATACTTTTTGGTGTGATTTATGCTAATTGCTGCTTATTAAAGTGTAAATAATTAAAAAGTTTGTTCTTATACTTCGCCATGGCATTGTTGATAATTCGTAATATTTACAAAATTGTATACTGGGACAAAACCGTACGGGGTAAAACCGGGTACCCGGTTTTGCACAAAATCTGTATAACAAAGAAAAGAAAAGGAGGACGTTATCAAAATTAAAACTAAATATTAATGAAGGACTACAAGTAAAGAGAAAGAAAGCTACAAAATAAAACAAAAAACCGAAGGATAATGATAACTAACAGTAGTGATGAAAATGGTGAAGATATTTGCATTTATGTCCAAGAATCATATAGTTCATGTGAATGTGATTATTTTGCCAAAAAAATTTAAAGAATTATTTTTACAAAATCAGAATCTAAATCCCGGGCGAAGCCGAATAGTAAAGCTAGTGATTTATATATCAGAAAATGTTATTATAATTATTTTATCCTTAAAATAATAATTTACTTACCTACTGTTAAATCATTGTAACAAAAGATCACTTGTTGGTAACATTAGATTATTATTACGAATTATCGATTTCTGTATTATTGATAATTACTGTACTATCGATAGTCGATCATAATGTTTTGACAACTGACAGTAAGTGTATTTTCTGTAGGTATTGTTTTCCCATGGCCAATTTCAAGTATTATTCTAACAGTAATAAAATATACTATATATGCACAGACGAGGTATAGGATTGACATATCAATCAATGTATTTTTCTGTCACCGGTTTGGGGGGTCCCAGGACCCTCTTACCATTTTAGTGTCGTATGCAACGTTACCGGTGAAGTCGCGAAACAGAATGTAACGCTGCGCGTGGTAGGAATTAGAATTCAACACGCGTAAAACCATCGACAAAGTATCATCGACGAAGTATAGGATAGACCTATCACGTAATTTTGAGTCACACGTGAAGGCGCTGCGAGTGGAGACCCACCCTAATCGCGGCAAAGTTTTATTATTCAAAATTTATGCAAAATTTTATTTTCATTTCAATAGATCCCCTGATGTCCCAAATAATCCTCGATCGCTCCACAAGCGGGCAACAGAAGGAGTCCTTCTGTAAAAAGCTACCGCGATGAAGATAAGCAGAATTGAAAACATTTCTTTGTATATTTCTACCATGAGAATTATTCACTAATTGGAAATGAAACAAAGAAAAAAGGAGGAAAATTTGAGGGAAATTATCAGGGAAAACGCTGATAATGATATATCATTACTGGGTTCGTTATATGATATAGGTATCATTATTTAGCAAAAAGTTTTCCCCCCTTTTTCTTTGCTTCATTCCCAATTAGTAAATAATTATGATTTCCTATTCATTAATAGGAAATATGTCAATGCATATTTGCCTACTTAAATACTAATAATTTCAACGTATACGAGTGCTCGTATTTAATAATTGCTGCTTATATTTAGTTAAACACTGCAGTGGTTATCTTTTTTCTTAAAAACTACTTCATTCTATGTAGCCACTAAATCTTACCTAACCATATGCATATCTACTGAAATTTAAATAATGACCTGCCTAATAAAAATCGGAAATTGTTTCAATTTCTAACAATCAGCTACATAATGAAGCTGTGTTTATTACCTCCCTTTGTGATCATGAGATTCTTATTAAGATTGCAGTACAACACGAAATTACAACGGTATTACGATGTTCAGAGTGTAATTACACAAGTACCTACTACTATCAGTACAGATTGTGTGCTACATCTTGCACTGCCCAAGATGTTAAAAAAAAAATCATTTGAATTTCGAGATATAATAAAACACAATTTCGCAGGATGGAAAAATTTGATAGATCCTTGCAATAATTGTGATAATTCCAATTCAAACACAATGAAGAAAATCGATATAACTGCTTCCAAACAAATTCTTATTGCAAAATTACATTTGTTCGATCACGATAGTAGTGGAATAACAACGAAAGAGGACAATTTCTGCATCAAAGCAATACCTAATACTAAAATACAAATGGGGGATCATTGTTATAAACTTAAGGGGAGGTTCCGGTCTAAATGTCGATTTTTTTTTTTATTTCATTTTTCGATTGTTCAACCTTTCAGGAATACGTGTTTAAAAAGATTTGTTGAAATTCGTAAAATTCCCGAAGTTATAGGCATTTGAGTAGCGGCAAATGTATGGGCAAAAACTTTAAACGCGTTTTTCTCGAAACAGTGTTCTCAAAACGGTGGGACCTGTATCTCCAAAAGTTATCATCCGATTCGACTGAACCTTTTTTTATTTTGAAGTATATACTTCTGGCTAGGGGGCAAAACACACAAAATTACAAAATAGTGAAAATTTATAATTTTTAAAGGCGTGGAAAGGACGAACGGTGTAGGGAAAAAGTGACTTCAAACTTCAAGTGTCGTTATTTTCTCAATAAAATGTCATTTTTGTAATTTTGTGTGCTTTGCCCCCTAGCCAGAAGTATATACTTCAAAATAAAAAAGGTTCAGTCGAATCGGATAATAACTTTTGGAGATACAGGTCCCACCGATTTGGATGAATTTTTTGACGCCTTGACTTTAACGACTCCCCAGTGCCGTCTGCAATGATTAATTATGAAACAAAAAATATATTTCGATAATTTAAGACATCCTTGATACAATGCAATAAGTCCCATTAAATTATACATAGTAGTTTTTCTTTAACTAATTCCTAAAGATCACCTATTTTTTGGGGCTCTAGACCGGAACCTCCCCTTAAGGCAACGATTTTCCACCACGATAAAAGTATTACCGATGGTCATTACACGTGTATGGTAAGGGGTAAGGGCACAACGTGGGTATAAGTTGATGATTTACGAGTAGAAAAACAAGCTTGGTCACGAAATGCTAAAAATGCACACATATTCTTCGAAAGTGTTAATAATTGTGGTTGTGAATACAGTTCAATGTTAAATACGTTCAGCGCCATAAGTTACGTCGCGCACCATGTACTGTACACAAAGTACTATACATATATAATACATACATACTTTGTAAAAAGAAATGAGATCCCCATAAAAAAAATTCGAAAAAGTAAAAAAAATACGCCAAGCACATGATAAAATCGAGGACGGAAACGAATAAACACAAAAAAATAGAAGAAAATATAAATTGTAAAAAAAGATGTGATATCAAAATGAGCTGCTAGTACATAATAAAGGTGCTTTCCACCTGCGCTTAAGATGACACAACTACATATACACAGCTAAAATGTTGTGTTCATACATTCCATTACTCATACCGCCGACATATTAATAATGTGAAGATAAAATGTAACATCTAGACATTTGCCTAAATGTCCGCGGCCTGGAAGTCAAATACTTGGCGTGGCCAGGCAAAGTCAAGGTGTCGATGAATAAGAATTATTTAAAACGTAATATAATGAAAGTGTACTCATATTTGTCAGAGTTTTAAATTGACAAATTATCTGAAAGCTTATGAGAGGAAAGGTATCGATATCGATGAATGATCTTCGAATTATTTTAAAACGCAAAATAATGAAAATGTACTTATATCGTCTGAGTTTTAAATTGACAAATTATCTGAAAGCCTGCGAGGGGGAGGTATGGGTATTGATGATCTGAGAATACTTTGCCTGGCTACGCCAAGTATTTGACTTCCAGGCGGCGGACATCTAGGCAAATGTCTAGATGTTACATTTTATCTTCACATTATTAATATGTCGGCGGTATGAGTAATGGAATGTATGAACACAACATTTTAGCTGTGTATATGTAGTTGTGTCATCTTAAGCGCAGGTGGAAAGCACCTTTATTATGTACTAGCAGCTCATTTTGATATCACATCTTTTTTACAATTTATATTTTCTTCTATTTTTTGTTCTTACACTTTTCCTCGATTTTATCATGTAGGGTAAACTGTACAATGATTGGCACCCTAAGCCGAAATCCCAATTCGAATGTCTATATTTTTTTCTGAAGCTTTTGTATGGTGTTAATTTTCAATTATTATAAATGTTTATGGATTTCTTATTACAATAAAATATCTCGAGTACCTGTTAAGTCTTTTATTTTAAAAATATTCAATGAAAAACAAAAATAGGCATAAAAGTACAATCATTGGCACCCTAAAATTTGAGGTTGTATAGGAAAACATATGTAGTTAAAACGAAAGTTTAAAGTATTTAAACAGACTATTTCATTCATTATTAAATACCTACAACACTTAGTAAATCTGCATTTCAATCCATTATTTAGTTATAAAGTAACAAAATATAGTTACCTACCCTTTATCAAAATTTTTAGAAAACACCTAAAACTCAGCCCTTTGTCCCACATTGTGGTGTTGCCAGATGTAAAATGTGTAGATCAACTACTGGACTTTGCAGTGTTGTTGTGAAAGAAAAATAAGAAATTGTAAAAAAGTATTTTCTAAGCTTGTGCTTCTTAATATTTGACTTTTTAATCAGGAGTGCCAATGATTAGTGCAGTGCCAGCATTAGTACAGTTTACCCTACTTGGCGTATTTATTTATTTATTTTAAGTATTTTTATGGGTTGCACTTTACTGCGCAGTAATCGAAGTTACTTTCATGCAGAAAGTAGCAACAACGAGCACGCGTTAATATTGCAAATTTACTATCAATATAAAGTGCCGAATTGCATTTACCTACTTTTTCAGTGCAAATTTCGTGTCAACATCATCAAATTAAGCAACAATCGCGGGTGAATTTTGATCGATGCCAAAGAATATTGAAAATTTATAAAAATAAAAACTACATTTCTTATCAATCTGAAAATAATATGTACAACGAAAAGATTTGTCGGGTGGGTAGGTGGTGGTAGTAGACGGAGGATGGTGCAGTCACTTAGGGCTGCTAGAAAAAATGATCAGTAGCCAGAAGGACAGCTGATCATTGTCCACTCATTAATGCAAGAAAACCGTGAGTGAATCGTTTCTTTCTTTCGCAACGCTAACTTATTACAGACTAAAATCAACTCTCAAGCATAGTCACTAGGACTTTGGACTACTCGCAGCACTAATTTCTCAAACAACTTCAAAATTCCCGGATGGTGCTTCATTACTGAAAATTCTACTATACTCGATACAAATCCCGAATAGCAAACGAAGAAGCTCCCAAGGAGCTACATTACTTTAACAAATATAAAAAGCTACCGAGAACCACCACGTGGGTGGTTTCATTTTTCGCAACACTAATAAAAATTCAGTGCACCTGTGTCTCGCAATTCGCAACTCTAACTTTAATTCGCTGCAGCCTTCCTGAAGGCTGTGTGGGGTCCCATGTGCAGCAAAGCCAGCTGCTCGGGACTCCTTTTTCCCAGGAACATGTCTTCGGACATGTCCCAGGACAGTTTCGGGGCATTGGGGTCGCAACTCTAATTACAAACGCGATCAGTCATCATCGCAACACCAACTCAAAAAAATATCAAGTATCAAACTAGGACGAGTAATTAAAAAAACGCGATCAGTCGCATCGCAACTTTAGTAAAAAGAATACCACGAATCAAAAGTAATGCAATGAATCAAACTCTAGTAACTCCAATTCCAAATACAAGAACAATCTCAAAAACAATCGCGACTCTTTGTTCGGAACACTACAAGCAACCACGCTCGACATTCATTCGCAACGCTATGCTGGAACCAAACGCGGGGAATATTTGATTCGCAACGCTAATTCAAACCGTAATCACAATTTAGTCGGAACACTAACTGACCCCGTAATGTTCTTCGCATCCCTAATTGAAAACGCGGTGTGCTAACTTTCAGGGAAGGGGTGTCGATGGGTCAGCCTATAGCCAACCAAACTACTACTACTACAACTACCGGGGAGCATAATGGCAAAGTAATACCTACGAAGAATGACCCTGCATCCGAGAATACAAGGCCATTCTTGGCCTAGCCCACATGATGTGGCCTTTTTCTAGCCGGGCTATCTGCGTCTCTTTGGCCATTTCTTGCTTCAGGCGATCAGCCCTTCTGAAAGTTAATAGCGTGCCCAGGACCATCCTGCCGACCGCGACCAGCGACAATGTGCAATGTCTCACTGGCGTCAAAAAGTCGACATAGCGAGGCTAGAAGCGAGGGCATACCCCACTCGCGCTAGTCAGGCCGTCGACTTTTCTCAAAAATTTCCTGAAAGCAGGTCATCGCGCGGGGGAATATTACGCGGGGGAACATCAGAGAATACGACGACCTGCCCCGGCCCTACCTACTTATATTTAAGTCACACATTCGTACCAGAAGGTAAGTTACCTATCCTACACAACACCTATATTTAAAAAATGGCAAAACAGTCTCTCAAACACAATCATCAGTCAACCCACTCCACGATACTCAAGCATTTCCGCCCGGGTGCAAAAGCCTACACTAGAGAGACCGTCCCGGGACGACTCCGTCACCCGAGCTTGGCCACAATCACACTCTAATAAGTACGTACCAGTTTTCATTGAAATCGGCTGGCAAAGGCCGTGACCATTGCGTGTATGTATGATTTACATAGCAATTAATTATTTTCAATTTTAAACAATGGATTACTTGATGATGCGCATTGTACGTATTAGGTACATACATCAATCGTTATTACTTTCCCGTTTGATTGTACGAGATTGATTAAGTTTCATATTCCAAGATTATTTACTAGAATGATCATCGTGTGCAACAAGGAATATGATACAATGGTATCCTTATTACCACGAATAATAATATAATATTATAATTTCGTTAACATGGCCTTTGATGAAAATTTTTCACCGACGCAAATTCCACCGCCTAACAACTCAAACACACACAGGTGGAAAATGCGACGTGCACGATACACTAACGCAATGCCAGCCGCCAAAATGTAATTATTTAGTAGAGAAAGTCATCGTGCCCTATTGCTTTCACCCACCCAAGTAGCGCCTGGGCACGTGGATGAGTTAAAAGGCAATAGGTACGGAAAGATATCCTGAAAATCCTCAACTAGAAAATATGATTAGTCTGTATAGTGTCTAGCTAGTATTCTTTCATTTTATAGTATTAAGGAAAGTGATTCGACTTTCAACTTCTGAATAGTTTAAAGTTTGATAAATAAAAAAGGACTCTACTTTAGATTGCATCATTAAGAAAAATCACTCTACTCGACATTTAATTAGCAAAAAAAGACTCTAAAATTGAATTATTTAAGAAAATTACTCTAAATCATCAAGAATTTACTTTAAGAATTTAAAACGAGCGATTCCATCGTCAAAGTAAATTTCATAAATCAAGAAAATATGTTATCATGCTAATTACTTTGAATCTGAAATTTGCCCACCCTGAAATGTCTTCTTGCACATGGAAATTAATTATTCTATTGTGTATGCAAACGAGTGATCTTTATAAGAAAGGAATTACACTTTTATGTCTATTATCATCAGTTAGAAATCAAGTTACTTTTGAACACGTAGTATCAGAAAAATAAAAGAAATTCAAGTCATTATAATCGTCGCAATGACGAAATCGGAGGGCATCCGATTTTTCCTCTACATATTAAATAAAAATGATCGTAGCTGTGGAGTCTGAGAGTATCAAACTTCTTCGCTACATAAAAATTAGCATTCAGCCGTATTGATATTCATACCAATACCTTCTGAGCTGCTATGCACCTTTATGTGCATTATTTAATCAATATCTACATCAATGTATGATCAATGATAAATATTCGCGTTAGAAACCGTTTATCTTGGAAATTATGATTTTAATTTGATTCTATTGAAAAGGCGCGGTGTACAAGAAGACCCTAGCCCTCGTCTAATAAATACATACACAACCAAAATGTTACAATTCACGGGCAAGGTTACCATACCCGCGGTCATTATGCTCGCCAAAGCACGTATACAACCGGTCACTCGTGTCGATTCGGACCAAACGTCCTACGACATGATTGAGTGACCAGAGGAACCATAATGCATGCGCACTCACATTTCGCTGTGCCCCGGTGACGGAGACGCCAACACCCCTGCTACTACTCAGGGGAAGTCATCGAGCTCCTCAGAAGTCATCAGGCTGCTCAGAAGAAGTCGTCAGGCTGCTCAGCTGCGCCCAGACTGGAACAAAGGAACAGAACACGATTACAATTTGTTTCCAAAGTTACGATTGTTTGAACTCTGATAAAGAATCGCGAAGCAATTCAAAACTTACGAAATTTTTTATAATTTAGACATTTTAAGAAAAAATTAACAAAATTTTTTTCTTAAAATGTCTAAATGATAAGATATTTCGTTAGTTCTGAATTGCTTGGTGAGTATATTTTAAAAATTAATTTTTATAAATTTTTTAACTTTTTTCTTTCTAAAATATTGAAGAATGAACTCTACTTAAAAGGAATTTAATGAAATGCATAGATACTTACATCTTTCCATTAATATTCAGCGCACAAATCTCCTCTTCAGCTGACGGACTGCCTCTAATATCCGACAACGACTTTCGGTTTCAAACGTAAAAAAAAAGAAATAGTAGACTATCAACGCGCCCGAAAGATTCTAGTGTCACGATACGAAGATGAGAGCCGCGACGCTCGTGAAAGAATATAAATTGCGTAAAAAACACTGACTCTACCCTCGCGTATCCCGAAATTGTTAACAACGTTCTACTATGAGTAACTGTGCTCTTCACAACGAAAAACTTCGTACGTCATAAACACTGACTTTATTTGGCCGCATTGCACGCGGTCACAATCTCTGAAAAATAAGTAGGATAGGAGGGTGGGGTGGGTGTGGATTGATCGAGGGTTTGTCGCGAGGAAATATTGTTTTTCTTGGAACCAGCCAAGGGACTTTCGCTCCTTGTTATTTAGAATATAATGTGATGCGAAAATACAGAATGCTCGCTCGATACGAGCAGCTTTTCATTTCACACGATATTATCCAAAGTAGTGGCTTTTGTCATTAAAGTTGTAAGCACGTTCGTGTTATTCGATTAATACTTTAAAATATATCACGATCTTTATAAATATCCAAAATTCATGGCAAAAATCAAAATTCCTTAATTATTTATGCTTGAATAGCATGTCATTGATCAACTACGCAGTTTCTGTACATAAAGAATAAAACTTGCATCCAAAACCGAAGGTAAATGCAATTACAACAACTTCATAGAGATAGATTCTTAAAAATCATTTAAATGTCGTTGAATTCTACGTAAACGCGACCGAAATGCAATAAAATTCGATCATTCCAATATTTCGTAAACATTTACTGACGCCATTTTAAAAATTTTAAACAAATCCGATTAAAATTATTCAATTTATCATAATTCAATCTTTTCCCATTTCATCCCGATATTAACCGACTGCAAAGTTACCCATCACCCTCACAGCCAACAATGATTCAATAAAATAACGAGAAAAATACGTATACCACACGTATTGCCTTCTCCTTTTTTCAAGGAATGAAACCAGACGCCATCCAAGCACCGTTGAAATTAACCAGCAAGTGTCATGGCGTTGCCTGCCCCTTGATTGCGATTCCCGCCTCAACGCCTGTAACCTAACGATGCAACAAGTTTGAAAGAAAAGCATTAAAATATTCATAAGGCAATTAAACAACAAATAAACTTGAAATATGCCCGGAAAGGGATGTAATTGAATACCGAGACACGATATGTGTGCACTAAATGTGCAGATATATCGGTAGGGCAACGAAGGGAATACGCGACGAACATCTAACGGTTTTCTCGCGATATTTAATCAATTTCTGGACGAAACTGTATTAATAGTAGCAGCAACTGACGATAGAGAGTAAAGAAGAAGACTAATAACAATTAGAAGGAATTATATGACGGTAGATAATGTACGCGTACCATTTAAATACGCAGCTATCGGACGAAGCGTCTTAACTCAACGACGTCCACGGAACGAATGACCCCCGCGCCGCGTCGCTGTACCTCGCGAATATTAGCTTTGGTGGGGGGAATACACGCGTACGTATTTACGAAGTGTTGGGATATCGTCACCGAGCCGTGTAAACAGAGGTGACTTCCAAAGGTAGCATCGTTCAATCATAACAAAAGTCGTTTCCACACACACGTTCTGGTAACAGTAAAATAGAAATATTACGCGTAATATATTTCCTTCGTTTATAAAATATCTAGCATCTACATACAGGAGTGTACATTAATTAAGCTTGTGAAACTTAACACAGATAGCTTAGAAAGTATATATTCGAAAATTACATGCGTGATATACACTTTCTTATTGCAAAACTTTTTACAAGTTTCGCGATACATTCGAGAATGTCGCGATACCAATACTGTGTTAGCATTGGTACATAAAATGAATATTTATTCTGTATACAGTGAGCCACGAGAGTATTCGAACGCTCGCTATTAAATCTGTAAAACAATAAAAATATACATGTTAGACTTAAGTTCTATAAGTAATGTAGTAACTACTATAAGACACAGGTTTCGAGATTTTATACCAAATTTGAAATGAATCGGATAATATTTGTAGAAATTGTGAAACATTTATTGCAAAGATGTACTGCAACAGAATCACAAAAATATTCGAACCGCATTAATTGTACGCACCTTATTTTAGATTAATATTTATTTCGGCTACCTTTGGCTCCAATTACGCTTTTCAGACGTTGTCGCATGCTGTGCAATAGTTTTTCAATTATTATAGATTCGATAGAATTCCATACTTCTAAAATCTTTTGTTTTAAATAGTACCTACATACGTCTTTCAAAGTTGTGTGGTAATTTTTTAATCTCCTGTCGATTTCCGCCTACAAATATTCGATGGGCTGTTAACCCTCGTATAACGAATGCAGGGTCATTTTGGCCCAACTCTGACAAGGTCAGAGTGTATTTCTTTATTAATAAACTTTAGTTAATTTGAGAAATTTTAATTATTTAATTCATTTTATATTCAATTTTTTCGTGGAACCGGTGTACCATAGGAATGTTGCTATGGGTCGAACTGACCCTGCATTCGTCTCACGCGACTATATCCACCATTTGTGGTAGGAGGGTTAATGTTCAGGCTTTATGGGAGTGTATCTAACCCATGCGTTGTATTAAGGGAAGGTGGGGTAAAACCGAACGCTTAACTTTGGAGAGTGATAACATAAAATCGGGAGGAGGAAAAGACACGAGACTTCAACAGGAGTGTCCAGTGGACCTTAGACTATAAGAAAATCAAAGCCATTGGTAAGAAAATTCTTTGCGAACGACAGATTATGAAATACCTGAGGTATTGAAATCTTCACCTCGCTCAAATGATAGGGTAAAACGGAACACCCACTTGAAGACCATGTAAACGAACAAAATCTTTATTTTTATGATTTAAAATGTATTCATTTATATGAAAATCTATATATATATATGTTTTAGGTATTACTATTACAAATAAAATATAACAAAAATATATATTATACATATAAAAAAAAATTTACAAAAGATAACATGAAAATTACAGAAGATAACCAAATACACATGGATTTTTACATGAATTATGAATATTAACACGTGCATAGAGAATTTTTCAGTTTGTATTGCATTTTAAATCAAATTATTGAACTTAAAAATTTTTGATTGCATATTTTGTTATTATTTACTTTTTAGTATTTAAGTTTTGATTTGTGGTTATATGCTGATTGCATATCGATTAAATTGATTTGATCTGTGATTACAGGCTGATTTCAAGTAGTTTGGATTCCTGGTTATGGGTTATATTTATTGATGACTGGGTAATTTTTTCACCCGTCCCGTTTTTTCTTTCATAATTTTGTATTGTCATCATAACTACGCACACCTGCAAAGTTTCAAGACGTTTGGATTAGTAGAATTGGGTTAAATAGGTGTTCCGTTTTACCCCACGAAAAGTGTTCCGTTTTGGCCCACATGCAGTCATTTAGTAAACATTTAATATTTACGCTTTCATGTGAAATAAAGAACTTTTTAATACGTTAAAATGTAACGTGTGGACTATGGAATCCAACGATGTGCTTGCCGTTATTAATTTCCGAAATCCAAGTGCCGAAAAGTGGTCGAAAGTACAACACCAAATTGAAACGTCGATACCGGAAAATTTTCCAACTCTCTTAACGAAAAACTAACGTGTGCAAGGGTCTATGGTCTATTACAATAATGCTGTGAGGACCCTTTGGTCCCATGTCACGCGATGCCAACTCATTCCCAGCTCTTATCTACGTAACAGAAACATTGGTGTTCCGCTTTACCCACCCGTTCCGTTTTACCCCACTTTCCCCTATAGCTTGCACGAGCTTTGAAAAAATATCAGTGTTGAGCGTCATAGTGTCTTGATCCCCGAAATGGATTTTCGGAGAGAAATCCGCATGAGTCGTTGACAAACCGAGTCAAAGCGTAGCATAGCGAAAGCCTGTGTTAGGGATGTTGATATAATATCGATATGTCGAAATATCGATATTTTTTTCGCGAAATATCGATAGCTTAAATAATAAAGACCATAATGCATACGCTCAATTGACTATAAAATGTAAAAACAAAAAAGATAAAATTGGACAAACAACAATCGTTGCACGTGCAACAACAAGTACTTCAGACACTTGTAGTACCTGCTGAATAAACATAACAAAAATAACATATAATTTGTTTAAATTCTACCTCAATAATTAAAAAAAAGAACCGATATATCGAAATATCGATATTTTTCCGGATATATCGATATGCGATATTGATATATTTGAAAAATATCGATATGCGATATTGATATATTTGAAAAATATCGATACAATATATATCGATACTTCTAAAAATATCAACATCCCTAGCCTGTGTCAATCTCACACTTTAAACAAGTCACACGCATACAAACACGCAATACACCTTTCAGCATTTCAACACATTTCAGAGTTGTTGCTGAGTTGGACGCTGTTAATGAGCAGAGGTCGCTACATTCAGTCCTCAAATTATGGGTTGGTAACACAGTTTCGGTGGCGACCCGTACATCCATAACGTGATAGGTCTATCCTATACTGCGTCGATGATTTTATCAATAGAATTGATTTAATTGTAGAAGTGGTTCATTCTTTCCTCTAAAGGTAGCAGGCTAAATGTTTTCAGATCACTGCTATAATTTCTGAAATTCTGTTCGATCCAATTTTACCATTGGTAGATGAACCATATCGATTTGCGGAACACCAAAAATCAACGGTAAGAAGCTTTTAAACAACATATAATTCATTCAAGATTAAACATAGTTAAATATGTAAAAATATTACAAATTTGATCATCGAAAGAGTTAAGTTATATCCGTAAATATTTATTTAAAAAATGATAGTATCAGAGGATGTGAGATAAATATTCGATCCTGTATGACGTATTACCTTTTTGTCTAAAGAATAAAACAATCATTAATTATAAAATTTTTAATGAAATTTTCGTAAGTACTATTTGAAGAACTATAATTATGGCGGTAATAAGTCTAACTACTCCATCCATCGTGTACAATGTTTGACAGTTTGTATGAGTAGTTATCATTAAATATAATAAAAAAAATATTTCTACTTTGGTGTAATTGATAAATATTAGTATTCGATGTATGTATTTATATTAAAAATGAAGAATCTTATTATTTTCTATAAAAAACTTCTTTGCCAGGTGTGGGGTTCGAACCCACGCTCCCATATGGGAACCAGAACTTAAGTCTGGCGCCTTAGACCGCTCGGCCAACCTGGCTTGTCGAGTTATCGCTTTTTGTGTCGCTAAATATGGCACAGTCGATACCGTAGAACTGCAATTACATAATTCTATACTATACTACAATAAATATGCATTAATAACAGAGATAGTCTCAATAAAAGTTTGTATATAGTATATACATGAAAAGAAAATATGTCTGTTCCGATGTTGATTATTGAATAATTTTGTTCTACATATAGGCATACAGTAACTTTTTATATTGTATTCTCTTCGGTTAAAATTGTATCGCTTTATATATCATGGTCTCGTGTTTTATACATCAAACAATTGTAAAAGATATTTATTTAATCGAGGTTCAATTTACGTTAGGCAAATTTCATTGCGAATAACGATTAACAAATAGCAAATAACACATAAAGGTTTATTTAAGTGCTCAATATCGACGAATTGTTTAATGCAAGCTCGGCGGAATATGGTGGGTGCTGTATGATGTCCCAATTATTACTTTTAATATTTTCTAAAGACGTCATCGCGATGGAATTATTTTCTGATTTGTGTCAAATAAAAAGTATCGATCTGAATGCTTCAAATACACATAGACTGTAGACTCTAGAAGGAATACTTTTTTAAAGGAATAAGGGAAAGTTTGCACAAACACATCTCCTAAACAAGATACGAGTGTTTGTTTAAAGTATGATAAGAAACATTACTTATATATGAGATGAGGTGATATATTACGAGCCCATGTGTTTCAAACAGTAACTGATGTAATATCGAGGCTCATAAATAAATTTATAAAACTTCTGGAGCAAAATGGTACTCTAAACACTTGCAAGAAAATTACCAACGCATGTTTTGATATCTCACTGTAACATGAAAAATTATTATTTTGGTGGAAAAGAGAATCGTTGAAGTTCCTCTAAATCGAATGTGTACTTGTAAAACTGTAGAGCACACGTACACGTTTTATTCTTCTTTCCTAAATATTTTTATTTATCAGATACTGCGGGCTGCCATTGGTGTTGCACGGCGATGGAAACTCAATAGCGTTGAATGAGGATTACCGGTAATCAGCAGATGGTAATATTCTTTTACATCGATAGAAGCACAATGGATTCGAAGGGTGGCGTCGCTGGAGCACACAAACAGAATTCGAATGGAGCCTGACCGTCGAAAAAGCAGATCTTATCGCGGTGAACTGTCAAGGGTGCATCACCAGATTGCTCCTATCCCTGCCGGCCTCCGACAGTTCATCCCCTTTGACGCCCGCCTCAAATTCTACCCTGATATCGCTGTGGCGCAAAGAGCATACGCAGTGGCGCGTCAATATACTTTCTGGGGCCGATGTTGTTACTAGTAACATCTATAAAAACAACTGTGACAATTTTCTACTGATCCTTATCATATTTTACATGACAGAAGGGATTTATATCAAACATAGATTTCTCGCTCAAGCTTTATTTCATATTTAGTAATTTAAAAGAAGGAAGATGAGGAAAAATAGTTTTGGGGCAATATATTGAGTACGCTGTACGTTCTAGATTACACTTTTTCGTTTAATATAAATAAATGTATTACAATCGGTCATAGAAAAATGGATTGCAAAACAATTTTACATTGCTTTGAAGTATGTACCTATTAAGTACTTACATCCATAGCACGCAGTTGTAATTTTTTATTTTTAGCGCAACACAAGCTGGTTAAATATTTCCAAACGCTGTCAGAATGACTTTGTTATTAAAATGAGATCACTGTTTTTTGACTAGTAAAGATGTACTATGAATAAATAAACAAAGTTTATACGTCAACTCGGAGATTGTCGTGTGAAAATCTAGTTTCTTAACATTGGGGATTTAAATTTAAGATGTTAAATTAATTAATAATTTAGAACCAGATCAAAACCTGATAGAAAAATCTTGATAAGAAATTATAAATAGAGAGAATGCATCGTTGCAGCTGTGGGAGAAAATGTTAAAAAATTAGCTACGCCTGCCGGTTTTCCATAAAATTCTGCGTTTTGCCTTTTTTTCAGATTCCAATTAGATTGAGCGTGGCACGCCTCGTATAGAGTTTTATGGGATCGCACGTGCCAAAAAACTAAGCTGACGGTTTGCGGTGGATTGGCGGCCAGTGGGAATCGTGCTGTTTGTACCAGGGGGTTGAAACAACTGAGCGAAAAAGCCTATTAGTATATCGAAATACAAAATGCGCACTGAAATATTTCAACATTTTCAGTCGGGTCATCATTGAAGAACATATCGATGGCTCAGTGTACAAATATTTTACATATATCCACTTTTAGCGTTTTCGGAAAAAAACAGATTAAAATGTGCAATGATAGGTACATAAGATTTAGGGACATACAATGAAGAAAAATAATATTTTTGATAAATCTATGACATTGATACAAATGTGATTTTTATACAGCATAAAGAAACAGTCAATAACAGTGGACACACAATATTTGTGCACTAATTGTAAGGCATCGATATGTATGTAAAGTAAAATTCACAAAATATTATGTAGAGGGGGTAGGAAATATTTTTTTAATTTTTGGTTCCATTCGCTATTGTCGAATTATAGTGTTCTGTAATGTTTCGCTTTAAAAGTTTTTACAAGACTGCATTAATTAATTGAAATAAAATGGAATTTGTTATTCATTCTTCTTCTTTTTCAGACTACAAATTCTCGAATTGGATTGTTAATATACTATTTTAGGGCGTTGCTGGAGGGTAGAGTATAAAGTCAATTCGTTGAGAATTCTTGCAACACATTTTGTATCATTTTCGTATCAAAAATTAAAGTTATGGAATAACCCACAAAATCTCTTATCACAATGAAATTTAACCTATTTTCTATAGGTAGCAGCTTTGTGTATCCATTTTTTATTAGCTTTCCTTCAAAGAAACTGGCACCCCCATGCAATTAAGTAATTTAAAGATATAAAAGTGCAACTTGTTTATCTTATTCAAAAACGATTTATTTTCATTATGTGTAGTTGACTAAACTTCAGTCTTTTTTGGCGAACCTTATTAATGTTATATTCCTTTTATGGAAGTATGAGATTAAAATCATTTTATCTTATAATGCTTCGACATTAGTTCGAGATGCACGTTTCCCTACGAAATATAGATTTCTACACTCGGAGTCTTCTGAATTTTACACTTTCTTGTTTTATCTAACTATGTACATTAATTAACTTAGAAAAAAGCCCGTGCACCAGTACCTAGTACCAGTTTAATGTCACTCCTCTTTTACATTTTGACGTTTCCAGTTTGTTCAGATTTATTCAACACTTCGAATGACAACTACAATGCTTACATTCTATCTTGACAATTCACTGTTTTACAATGTTTTCTTAAGATTCGTCTGAAAGAGCTCGAATATTTTTATGATTCTTCTATATTGTAGATTATGCGTAATTTTGAAAAGCATTAAAAGTACTGTTCATTGTTACCTTTATAATTTTTCATTATTCGGACAGGACATAAGTAGCCCAGATAAATTGTTTCAAAACAATGATTGCTAATTATGAAAGGAATAATTAAATATATGACATTTCGCCTGAAAAGGGGTGATTCACGGTCGTATTAATAATTAGTCACCGCATGGGCTGGTACATTGCGGAGAAGAATAGCGAGATGACAAATCACTGATGAAAGAGCGTGTTTTCGCAGGAACCAGCGAGGGAATCAATATTGCAAGAAAAACGATTTCGTATTGTGCCCACGTTGTAACGTTTGCAATAGGACACGTGCCTGCCAGTCCGCGTGCCACGTGCCGGCCAATCTAAATCTAATAACACAAACAGCCTTACAATAACGTGCAGCGTGCACGCTACCGTTTGGCGGCTGGAGGTAATAGGACACCATGTGAACTAATCGCTACGAAGTGGTCCTCGAGATCCTGTTTCGCTATTTGTTGATCCTGACGTGGTTTCTCCTGGGAGAAAAAAAGTACTTGAACAGAAGGTGCTCAGTGACTGAAGGCACTCGAACGTAAAATCGTTTATGTAGTTTATTAAATGGTGACGTATTTTGCATTGGCCATGTAGAAGTACGTTTCTCGTTTCGGAAGTACGTATTTTCCTTTGTCTTCATAAAAAGGCTATTTGTGGACAACTATTTACGATTCGCTTCTTACAATGGAAATGGGATGTGCGTGTCATCACAAATTGAATATTTCTAATTCTGATATTAGTGAGAATTACGATAATATAAGATATAATTAAAATAAACTTGTGGAAAATTGTTTCATCTTGTGCTGTTTTAGGTGTTAGTAGAAGTAGGAGAATTGGAATTATCGTTAAATTAATTTGGTATACACAATTTTGGAAAATTTAGAAACTATGGTGTTCTTATAAACAATATAAACATGAGGTACAAGAAAGGGTACAAAAAAAAGGTACAAGATCCATTGATTATGGATCCTTTTATTAATTGCAAGTACTTTTATAAGTACAGTAGCTTTTATAAATATATAATATTACCATGTTTACGTGAAATCTTGGTGGAATTATTACTTAATTGAGAATAATATAAAATCTAGTGTATTGCAAACATTAGTATTTAGCATATGCAACAGATTTGATATTAGTATTAAGTAATGGATATATGGGGGATACAAAAATAAGTCATAATTGTTATGCTAATTAACGGACAACTTAAAAACTGCATAGAGGTTATTGTTTGATTACAAATGATATTAAATAAAAGACTTCTCAAGTGATGAATACAATTCTGAATGTGCCAGTTTTATGCATGACTGTAAACGTAATAAATATTCCACGTTTCTCAATATTAAGTTAAGAACAAATATCAATGGATGTAATATAGGCTTTCTCTTCCTATCGCTTTTTTAAATAAAAATTTTTCGTTAGTCACAAGTTATAATTACACTAATGTTATGGCGTTGAAAGTAAGAAATAGAACAGATATACCGTAACTAACACAATATTCCATTACTGAATACTTTTTAAACAGTAATGTACAAAAGTAAACATTGTTCTTCCACCATTTCCATTACGTTTATCATTTCGTTCTTGCAGGATGCATATATGAACAAATATACTAAAAGTACAAACGAAATTTGTTCATTTAAGGTGTCATTTATTAAAATATATTCTTTAGAGTGCCATATAATACGTTTGCCATACTTACCACTATGTTAAAACCGTGGAATTCCTTTTTAATACAACAGCAAGTTAAATTAAAGGTAGGGGTGCACGAAACAGTTAAAACCAGTGTCTTTTAATTCTCAAAAATGTAAGTTTAATTTATTTAAATATACACCGACGTGTGTTCGTACGCGCGCGCGCGCGTGTCTCGCGTGCCTGCGCATGCGTACGAGAACGACCCGCCATGTAAACGATGACATTGTGTGATCGAACGAAAGTGGTAATCGGTATTACAATCAAGATCACAAGATCGCGGAGCGTCGTGACTCCGGAACAAACAATGCATTCTCCATTACGAGAGAATGCTCACCAAGTCGATATGCAAAAAGGAACTCTTTACAATAATAACTTTTTAACGACACACGTCCCGACAAACGATACGATCTACGCTCGTAAACTGCTGCAAAATCTGGACTAATCGGAGCTTTCAATTCTGGTACATAGTTCGTATACTTTCGTGAGACTCGTTTGTTCTGAGATTTCGTTTGGGCCGGCTTATCGAACGATTCAAATCAACTATACGTTTTATACAATCCTTGCGGTACAATCCAATTTTTAGCGTGCCCTTCCAATTTCTAAAGTTACACGCAACTTTCCTCGGAATTTTAGGAGAAAAGTATACTTATATATTGTATATAATCAATAAAACCGATATAATGAATGTTGACGGCCAATCTCATTATCTTTTATAAATAAAAATAAATCCAACTTGACGTTTCGTTTAATTTTCTTATAATTTCCACTTCCTCCACATTCTTATAAATATGTGTAATTAGCCACGCTATAGTCAGCACGTTAAAAGATTGGATCGCCGCCGTACAATCATACAATCATACGAATTAAGCTACAGGCGCTCTACAGTTATTTACACCTATGTATAATAATTTTTTCGCCCTACAATCACGTTAATATCGTTCCATTGGATTCCTAGAAATAGTTCTGTCATTTTGTACATCGCAACAATATTTACAAGATAATTTACAAATTACAAATTAGACGTTACGCTATCTAACTGATATTGGTTAGTCTCTTACAACGTACGGGTAAGAAGTTAAAATTTCAAAGTCGAAAATGCTCTCTAAAACTATGATGTCTGTTATTCACTGATAAGCGATATGTCTGTCTAGTGGGTGCCTTCCTTTCCTCGACTCTCATCAGTTCTCCGGTTGGTTTCATATAAAATTTCCTCGACACCCTGTGAACGTCCCCGCTCGCGTATACTACTGCCGCTTCCGAGCACTGGAATTAGCGGAGCTATTAGAAGATTTAGCCACCGAGTCGAAGGAAGACACTTCGAAAATATCCTGTCGCAAGTTCCGATCGAATTTCACGATTCCATCGAAGCGCGAGGGGAGACGCAGGGTAAAATAGGTACACGAATCTCTCGATAAAATTGATCTTCTCGTGCTCGAATAGCTACGTGAAAAATAGCGATATCAGCGACACGAGAAGGCTATAGCCGTTCGACTGTTCTCTAAGAGTATCAATGACTCGTTACCTTCTACGAGGAGACACTCCTGACAGTTGCCAGCTCCTTCGAATTTACAAGCGCGGCAGATTCGACGCAACCGTTTCGTTGCCAAAATAAACATCCAACTGGCTTTCAATGAAACGTCTTCCGCCGAGCTCGCTTCGGAAATTCCTCGTAGCAAGATAACACGTAACCGATTGCGTTTCTTAAAAAAATGTACACCCTTCATATCGGTAACAACTGTTCGCTGTACTTCAATCAAACGACTGTGCCGATCGACGCAGAAAACATCGCGCTCTTCGATATGTATCATTCCTTAACTTAATCGATCGTTAATCGTAAATCGTTATCTAATTTTTGCACTGGTTTCGATATACTCCCGAACTCAGCTCGTCTCCCGTAGAATTGATCCGGGCGATTGTTTCTTCTTTTTGTTCTCATCGCGAGATATTGAGGGAAGAAAGGAAAAGGTGTGACTGGGGATCAATTTCGATTCGAGAAAGCGATGTTCAACTACAAACACGGTGATTACGTCGACGTTGGAACCCACTTGGTGCGGTTGGCGCCGGCGGATTTCGCTTCCATGAAGACACAGCCCCTCGATATTTTCGTCGGTGCTTACATCTCGTAACACTATTTTGTATTCGACGAGAGCAACGGACTGCCGGCGTTTGAATACCCTTGGCTGCAGGTAGGCAACATAAATGGATTCATGTTGAACGGTGAACCGACAACCTCCCCTAATCCTGCAACATACCCACTGTCGGTTATACGTTAGTGTAATTCGCTATGACTTGGTGATCAAAGAATTGTTAATTAATCGAGGGGCGGTTGTAGAAGTAGTTTGACCACGAATGTCATAAATCCTTGCAAATATAAGTTCTGAATGCAACTTTTGGTTTTAACCCTCGGTTGTCACACTGGGTCAAATTGACCCTGCGTTTTTTTAAGCAAAAAACCTTTTTGTCGAAACTCTTGTTGCTTCAATTCTTTTTTATGCATGATGACACTTTAAATGTCAACTTTCAACGATGAGCATATATTCTACAATGTTCAAACATTATCTCAGAATTTTTGAGACTTAATTTAACAAATAGTTTTTAAATAACAACTGACTGAAAATTGACAGGGTCAAATTGACCCAGTGTGACAACGACGTTCGAAAAAGTAGGTGTGACAACCGAGGGTTAATAGCGTGGAAACCTGAAATTACACGGTGTTTCTGAATTTCTGAGAGTAATTGAATTTTAGTTTGAAACGTGGAGAAATACAATTACTTTCTGGATATTTTTAAATTAGCATAAAACTGTTGTTTGTTATTTATTTTGATTTTTTATCGCGATGTAAACATATTGTAATTTAGTTAATTTTAAAATGATAATTATTTGTTAATGACATTGTTTTACAACTATAAAGTCGTGAGGTCAAATACTTTCTACGACCACCAATTTAAATAAAAAAAGAGATATGAACATATGACTTTTAAAATACGTTAATACAACTAATTAATAACTAATTCTATATTTAACTATCAGAAGCAAAATTAAACACTGAGATTTAATTCAATACTTTGGTAATTCGTTGCAATTGATTCTTTAAAATATTCTGTAAATGAATATTTTTTATGATTAGTAATACACTTTTCATTTTGAATTTGACATTATGTCATATAAGATACAAATAAATAACATTTAATAATTTAAACATGACTTAATATATTTTTAAAAAGCTACTGATATTTACGAATCTGTATAACTTTGAATTTTGTATAACATTTTGCATATATTATGATTACAGAGTACAATGTGTACCAGAATACATTCTACAAGTTGAAAAACTAATTGGAAAACGTAGAATACTCTTTTTGTCAGTCTTTTCGTTTGTAAGAAAATTGATGAAGTAGTCAGAAAAATCGTGTATTTTTTAAAATTAACCTTTAATAAGTTCATACGAAAAAAGGAAATTTTTTAAATTTCAATTGTCAAATGTGAAATTTAAATTTCAATCGTCGCCCGTCTACTTGACTATTTCTCAAAATTGCCCCCCCCCCCCCTCCGGGAAAAGTCTGTGGTCGCCCTTGCATGTAAATATACCTTTCTTGGGTATAAAAATTATTTGTAAATTTCCTAGTGTTCTAGATTTGTCAATATTTGTCACGCTTCAGTAATTCGCAATACAATAATATTTTTCAACAATGCCAATCTTAAATTGGCTGAATTTACTTACACATTTTGGTAGACGAGCACGCGAATGTGTTGCATATTTTCAAAATGGATTATTTTGGAAATAAACGCCCCTTACTGAAACATTTCATTCTATGCTTCCGTGTTAATTTTTTCCAAGGGAAATGATCTCCTTCTGCGTTGCCAATGACAAATATTCTGGGACACCCTGTACGTACTGTGGAGATTTCAATGAACTACACGCGATCGAAGGCCGGCGTACATTACAAGATGAAGGACGAGGCTGTATTCGAGGCGTCGTTCAGACACGTGCCAACCAAACGGCCACTCTGACGGCACTAACGATCTTTTCGGCTAAGTGGCTCCCTTAACAATCGGTGTCAATAAACGACACTGCGACACTCGTCTCACAAAAGGGCACTTTCATTTGACGATAATAATAAAACTATACATGGAGGTTCGTTTCTGTTCCACCAAACGACAGCATTGTACGATGTAATTGGAATCTAATGTTATTTGCAGCAATTCACTTAATTTCAAATTCCTTGATTGCATTAAATGTTACAAATATATGATTATAAGGAATATTAAAGTTTTTATGATTTATGAGCACGGTTAAAAATCTTCCTCGTTTTTTAACATTATATCTTACATTTTACTTTACGGCCATACCAGGATATTATGTAAAATCGATTGTTTAAAATTGCATTAAGGTTGTATGCCAGCCTAAAACGCTGGAAACTAAACGAATTTCGGGGGGATTCTATGAGTTTGAAAATTATTTGTTTACTTCTTATGTGCAGAGCATGTATTAGTGCAAATATATTATAAATACTGTACAAAAATATTAAAAATTGACCGAGGTATGTGTTGTCCCGCAAATTTCAAACTTGGTACACCCACTCTTAATGGTATTATCTAAAATGTAGCATATCATTTTTTTTATGCAACAATCCATTCGTATATATTAAATGTTTTAAGTTGGCCGTGTTATGTAAAAAATGAATAGTGATGTTTCCCTTGTTCTCATTTGTACAATAAATTCTTTGTTCTGAAATCCATATGCGACATTTTAGATATTTTATTAAAGAACATTAGAATTATGGTTTTTGTCATGTCAGATGAACACCACTCACGTGGAGTAGCTTCGCGAGGCAACAAATAACTCGGCCATTTTTTAATATTTTGTAGAATATTTATACAATATGTGCAGTAATACATGCTCTACACATAAAATGTAAATAGATAATTTCAACCTCGCAGTATCTGTAAAAAAATTCATCTAGTAACAAGCGTCTCAGGGTGGCGTAATCCCTTAATACTGACTTTCGTAATATGAATAATTTTGCTGCAACGATCATAAAAATAATTGAAATTGGTTTTTTAATAAATATTTAGCTTATATTCATGCACGACATTCTTTCGATTAAAGCATCAATTTTCCTTACAAAATATATTTTTCTGTTAGTAAAAGAATGACGCATTATAAGGGATTGCTTTAACATTTTATATAAACATTTGCAAAGACATTTACCCTGCAGTTTTCCTCGTCATTAGAAGTCTACCTTGAGGAATAACATTTTGAGAACTTTATCTTACACGAGTATATGTATCTTAAGTTTTGACTACTCTGACAATTGAGCACTCTAACAGTAGCGAAATTTGATATGTGAAAACGTATTACCATAGTATTAAAGCTATGAAGAGCTATACTGCATTCCTTAGTTAATATGTCCTATTCGGCACTTTTCCATTTTTGAAGAACTGTTACCTTTTAACTAAAATTAGAGAACCCTATATATTTCGTGGAGATCTAGAAACAATCTAATTTATTCATTTCTTTGCAAGGACGGCACAAATAAAATGACAGAACTTCAATTTTCTCGGTTGTTTCGAAATGCTAAATAGGACATTCTAATTAAGGAGGGCAGTATAATGAATAAAGTAATTCGAGAAAAAATTCTTGCTTAGTGGAGTTTGAATACCAAATGTCATATGAGAACTGAAAATTAAAGTGATCGAGATACGACATCGAAATACTAATCAAGGGGAGGGGGGTGGTTATCAAGGATTCGTAAATGAACGAGTGTACGTACATCCTCGAATCTCGTCTCTCGTGCATGTTTCTCATAATTCTTTAATCGCAGTGCATAGGGTGGTTGTGGTGGTGATGATGGTGGTTGTGATGGTGGACGGTTAGCGGTTACTGGGCGGCTGTGGCGAGGTGGTGCTGTGTGGACCAGTGCGGTGGGACTGAGGTGGTCGGTGGTCGAACTACGGGGGCGAACGCACTCCCGTCCCCGGACGTATAGAAAATGCCATACTGTTCGTGCGCTAAAACGAAAATTTCACATAATGGAAAATCATAAGTGCGTGCACTTCGAGGGTATGCTAAATCTAAAAAGCGCGTGCGTGCCAGGGTTTCGTGTACACATACTGTACATGCGTTTATAGGAAAATTTAAACCGAAGTGTATCGGGAAAAGATTTCTGAAGCAAATTTCTCCTACTATTTTACACATTTTGTTGCATTACTTTCATGAATTAGGAAGAAGATTTTGAATGAGTTTCGTCTGTTGTTTCCATTCAACGTGAAATGATGATGAATGGAAATCGCATAAAATCGAAGAATTAAATTAAGTGAAGTGAGTAAAGGTCATCAATAGTTGCTTTTAGTCAATATTAATTGATATTAGATTTTGTCGAGTGTTTTTTAGTGAGATATAAACAAGGCAGATATTTTCTTTCAGATTTGTAATTGGTCAGGAATATCGACATATCTATTACCGGCGGTACACTTATGGAGGAGGTGATTCTTTTTGAAAAAATAAGTCGAATGTGCAGGACGAAAATTTTGTAATTGAACCTTCGCTTTCGATGCAGAAAATTTGTTAAGAAATCTCGTTACAGATCACTTCTCAATTGCCTGCATTCACAAGTAGCACCAATATCATATTACTAGTGAACTATTTAGGGTAGGTTTACATGTGAAACTCAGACATTTCGTCTTCGTAAGAATATATTACTGTGATAATGTTTGCAAATGTTGCTTACATTAAAATTAAATTAAATTACCGTACATCCCTAGAGTACGATATTTTAACACTGAAGTTATTCGGGGCTAGGATATATCCTATAAGAATATTCGCTGCACTAATTTTTAGTTCAGTGCACATCTCTAGGTATTATTTTAAAAAAGGAAAACAAGTTTACAAAAATTCTACACTGCAAATTCAACTAATTGCGTCACTAAGAGCTCCCCACTTCCTGATTGCATCACTCACAATGAATCACCTCATATAATCGACATTTTCAGTATTACAAACCATACAATAACACATTATTTCTTTAAACACGTTATTCAGAAAGAAGTAGAGATAAATACATAAATCGATTCAGTATATGAAAAAATGCGCCACTGTAGCCAACTACGTGATGATAAACGCAGCCGTTAAATTACAAATAAAAATACTGCTTATAATTCATTGAGCACCAAATCACCGATACATTTCGGATTGCTGAAGCAGTATTAAAACGGACGGAACAGAATCGGCGGGACTGGTTTGACAAATAGGAAGATGAAAAGACGCACTTACGCGATGTATAAAGGGTTGGACTGCCGGTGTACGGGTTGGCGACCGAATAACTTCCATTGGTGCTGTGACTGTGAGGGGTGCTCGCCGAACTTCCGCAATAACCGCCACCGGTTACAACCCCACGTGGACTCGCGCTGCTGCTTTGCCTATAGGCGTCGACATTACCAGCGACGCTTCCGCCGACGCTACCACCGCCACCGGCTCCGCCTCCAGCACCGGCTCCTGTCGTCACGGAACTACCGTCTAGAAATAGAAACCTGCCCGTCAGACGAAATCGTCAGTATTTCATCATTCTGTTCGCAGCGTGTTGCCTAATGCACTGGGTACGAGTGTTTCACGCGTTTACACGTGAGTCGCATCTCATTACCACCATTTAAGTGATCTGCACCGGTGGGCAACTGTTCGAATGCTTTGCAAGTAGGTGTATAGACGTACAGAAATGTGAAAAGCTTACAGGATATCTAAGATATTTTGATAATTCGGTTATTGAAAGACAGAAATATATTATAGCAACTTGGTACCAAAGATCGAATGATATTGTTAAAATCTTCGATTGGTTATTGGTAATTTTTGGAAATGGGTAATTTTTTAGTTATAGAATGAAGTGTGTTCATTGAACCTTTTATTGGAAATATTTTTAAACAGATAGAGAACGTTCATTTTCTTGGAAGTAAAAAAAGTTTCGTTTAAGCAGGAACGTTTATTCTGTTTTGAAAAAGTGTAAGTTGTGGCAAGCACATTTCCCGTTATGGGGTTAGCTAACTAGGTTTTGTTTTTTTTTTCGTCTTGTTGGTAGTAAAGTAAAATAATTATATAAAAGTCACACCTTGCTTTCACTTCTATGTTTATCCTAATTTCAAGTCCTTACATAATGCCGCTTTAAAAAATAATTCTAATTTTTATATTTCTATCAGAAGTTATTGTTAAAACTGAACTTTTACAACAGAGTTAATCTGATAATGTATAAAATTAACTTAAAACAGAAATGAAATGATTTAAAAGTTAATTATTCGGTATATAAGTTTTATTTATGAAAGTTAACAGTTTCATTCGATCCCTGCTTGGTACCACACCAAGTGTATTATGTATTTCTTTATTATTCATGTGAATTTAGAGAACTTTTCTTATAATAAAAATTCCATTCCAATGTTATTTATAGGTAAATTGAAACTTTTCTGAACAACCTTTCGCTAAAAGTATGAAGAAATAACTGCGATTAATTTAGAGTTTATTTTGAATTTTGAGAATATATTTTAATTTAAACCAGTAGCCTTCAATATATAAAGTTCTATTTTATATATACCTACTAGTTACCCACAACATTTTTGATGTTATGTTAATGCCAGTATTATAAATTATTCATCGTATTTGTGTTCTAAAGACAAAGTCAAAGCAAACGAGAGTTGCTATCGAAATGACAGTATGATCTGATTGTAGAAAATCGAATTATACAAGGTAGGGCGTATTTCGCTGATCCATTGTGTGCAAAAATAAGTCGAAACGTGGAATAAAAGTTTTAACGTAGAGGGCTTCGTTTCAAAAATACAGTTTTGAAGATTCGTCAGGTACGCGTACGATTGCGAACAGTTAGGCTGGCGTGTCTGTGAATTATTCGCTGTTTCCACTTGCGTGCTAGTGGCCGTCAATATTGATGGTGGTCCGGTTCCAATAATACAATAAATTTATATATATTATTAATTTTTATAATCTCAGAAATTGTGTTTGAATTCGCCACAGTGGCGCATTAACTCGATTTCTAACATTTTCAGACCTCATATTCTTAGATTCCTCAGGAATCATATTATGGAAATTATTAAAGATAATATCTACCAACAAATAGTTAAAAATCGTTCCCAGATTAATAGAATTTGTAAAATTAAATAATGAGAATACATCAATATTTTTCATTCATGCCTCTTTAATTGGCCAAACGAGACACCGAACGTGACCACCGGGGCAATATTTCCAACGCTTTACAAAACTATGCTAGAATTAATGACTTATACATACACTATGTTGTATTTTCGTTAAAAATGCTACCATGAATATTTACGAATCCAAAGACAAATATAAAATAACTGGGCAACCAAATCCTACTGACCTGACGAATCCCTAAAATCGATTTGATCAAAATCGAAGGTGCGCGCAAAATTTTTTTTTCTTTTTCACACGGATGATCATTTGGACGTCATGTAGGTACACCACGAATTACACCCCGCCCTACATGAATGATACTAATTTAAAACAATGGTGACCCTTGCCGTGCGGTTAATTCGCAATTGGCGTGACTCGATAATTTGCAGTAGAATAATGCGGAGTTCGTATCTCTAACAATAATTTCATCTCTCTAATTGACCACATAAAATGATAATGAGTGCAGTAGCGTGTGAGGCACGGAGCAAGTATTAATATTTACCGTCTGTCCATTTCGCGGCAGTACCATTTTCCTGTACCGACACTGCAAGTTGCCCTGTATACGAGTTGAACGCCGTTGCCGAACTGGAGGTAGGGGGTGCAGGGGGGTGGCCGGATCCTGGACTCCTGGGCGCACCTGTGATTCCCGCGTTTCCGCTTCTGGGCATACTATATAACGCTTCCGCAAGATCTGCCGCCCTCTTCAGGATAATTTCTTTCGGTAATTTCTCTGGGTCACCGGGATGTCGCGGAATAAGCTTCTGTAACCTTTGGAACCCGTAGTCGATTGTCGGTTCGTTTAACGCTGAAACATTGGTAAAAGAATGCGTCGCTTTAGTCGCAATACAAAAGCTGTAATAAAGTATAGTAGTACTATTTTTCAATATTCTTCCAAGAAATTACTTATTAATTTTGGGCATTATTAAGCACTTTAGATCTTTCAGTATATCCATCCTGATACCTGCGAAATTGTTCTACTAGCTGCGGTTGGTGAACAAGTAATTCTATAGCAATTGATGTTTTATAAGTTAAAAGAATGTTAATAATTTTATAGAAAATGATAGAAATTATATACATATGTGTACATGCATGTACCATAAAAGTACATTAATCACTTTCTAAAAAGTAATTGTTTTTATCATAATTTTATTACGTATATGTTCTTTCGCGAATTATATTTGTCACAATGTTGTTCTTTAAAATTACAGTACTTAATGCTGTTATGCATTATATATATTATGTGATCCATAGAAATTATACTCACACACATAAACGAATCTACCAGGCGCCCCTTTGCAAAACTGTTTGGTCTTATAGGAAAGTGTGACTTCGACAACACCTGGTATCTGCCTAGGTGGAGTTTGCACTCTGATTGCGTTTGGAGTGATTAACTACGAACAGAAAATTAAAAGCATTCATGAAGATCCAAGTGTAATATACAGTTCAATGAATTCCTTAGTTTAGAAAATCGATTTTCCCGAGTTATTGTAAAGTTATTCTGCGCGTATGGTAAAGTATTGAGCTACACACCTCGCTCCAAACCAACATCGACCCAAAAACTACTTGAAGTCCATCGAAGAAGTTTTCACCGATGATTATTACCGTCGACCCACCAGACGTCCACCCTTCGTTTGGCGATATCGCTTTTATACACGGCGTTTGAAGAGGCACAGGTGTATATAGACCTAATTGTGTAAAGACAATATTATCAGATGTTCATTAAATTATACAATGATTAATGTGTCTAATATTCAGTTTAATGTACTGGCGAAAGATGCGCCGCAGACATATACATATACCAAAGAGAACGTGTTGAATTATAGAATTAGGCGGCACGAATGCGAAATATCGTTTTGAATTCTGCTTTCCCAGGACATTAGTTATTAAAATTGCAGGCAGCTTTAGTGCTTCAACATCACGCTGTCGTCAGCGACTTGTACTTGCAGGGCCAGCATTGTTACACCACAGGATTATTCTAAACTATATTGGTATACTAATTATTCATGGCTTAATTTACTTTAAAGCAGACCTTGCAAAATATACGTGCACATATTAGTGTACATAGATGTCGTTCGTCTTTCTGCGTTTCTACATAATAGAAATGAGGAGTTTGCAGCAAGGGGGGTTGCAACTCAATTTTTGCCAGTTTTTGAGTTCTGGCATGTAATACACGTAAAAAGAATTTATATCGTTCGGTGCACGTTTGATGTAAATTCAATAACAAACGAACGATTTCTGGCAAATTTTTAAACCGCACCCATTACTGTTTTCTGCAATATTTTTGTTTTGGACAGCACCAGATATGAAAAATCCGCTAAAAATAGAAATGCAAATTTATCAACTCAATAACTACTACTTATTGTGTGAAAATATATATTTTCCCATTAGTGTTCTAATTGGAGTAATTTAATCTTAGTCTTAATTTAATTTAATTTTTTTGTTTCAAACTCCAAAATCGACTATGTACACAGTTGAGGCATCTTTTATTTTACAGCGCATATTACACCCACTAAAAATATGTTCGTATTCTCAAAGCACGTATTTATAAATAGAGAAAGACTTCAATTTTTTTAGTAAACATTCTTTTTGTGACAAAAAAGTTCCAAACAGTGGTACTTTAACAGGACGTCACAGTTGAAAGACCCCTTAATAATTTTGTACCTAAACAGCTTTTGTCTAATTTACTCGAAGTTGGTAAAAATGGAGCTGCACCTCCTGCTGCAAGGTCCTCAAATGTGACCTATGTATTTTAATCACTACCACGTAAAACTTCAATACTTTCTTTAATAATTAAAAAATGTATTTGACAACCGTTTGCAAAATCAATTTCCACTTTTAAAATCCTATTTTAATACTTATCTATAATTCGATCATAATCAGTAAAATACGTGCACATTAAGGTCCCACCTTTAATTTCAGAACACGAAATCACGGAAACAATAATGGGCCGTGTGTACGGGAGGAAAAAAACTCGTAAGAGAGTGGAGAAATTACGCGAGTTCCCCCGATCGTATGAGGTGAGTCGAGTCAGTTAGTTAGGGGGGGTGGGGTACGGAAAATTATCTGAATATTCTGTTTATTCGGTCGAGGCCAAGTGGTAGATATATTTCCCGTGGCAAGCAAGCTCAAGCCACGAGGATGGGAGAAAGTAAGAGAGAGGGAAAACGACAGAGAATTTATGAAGGAGAACGACAGGAGCGCATAGAAGGAGAAAGAGAGAGAGGGTGAGAGGAAGAGACTGAGGGTTGGAGTGGCCGGAGAAGAGTTGTAACAAGAAGGAAGGGAGGGGGTGGGGGCGATCGGGCCGCTGGTGTCTCTGCTTGGAATTTATAACCCAATGATATCATTTTGTACCCCAGCGAAGCCAAGCCACCCCCGGTTCCGACCCTGGCAGAGCGGAGCCACGGCAGAGTGGCTGACATCATGGTATATTGCTCCCAGTGATACTCAAACAGTTTCCACCTTTGGGTGCTTACGCGTGATTCCACTATTAAATTTCAAAGGCTTAAGAGATCCCGAGAGTGGACATCGGACCCAAACACTGTGCGTCGATAACATTTTCTTCTTAGGACGTTCGCGTTCGAACAGTAAATATTACAACTGTAATTACACGTAGAAAGTTGCTGAGTAAAATTAGGGTCGAAAATCTATAGGGGTATTTCAATATATAAGTATTGAAATAAAGGTATTATTCTTCACCTGACTATCGCAATGTTTTATTCCCTGGTGGACGCTGCCTTGGGTAAAGTAAGTGGGAAATTAAATACGCGAGCACGGCGCAGCGTTAAAGAGTTGCAATTCCGGCGTAAATGGGGATTCTTGAATGGGACACAGGTATTTATTACGTTCAATGTACAAGAAAGTCGTTAAACAGAGTCGGCCACGTTGGCAACCACTCTGGTGGAGAATTGTCGGGCGAGATGGTATGAGGCAGAAAAGTAGGAAGAGGCGGAGAAGGGGGGGGGGGAGGAGGAGGGTTGAAAAGAGGGATTCAGTAGAGGAGGCCGGAACAAGCGTACCAACCCGGAATAAATAAAATCCCCCGTGCCATTACTGAGTGGTAAGGGGTACTACTCTCTATCCCCCGAGCTCCTCTTTTACCACCAAACCGTCGTCGAAGTCGAGAAGCCGTTGTGCTCGAACATGTTCGGTCCGATTCTCTCTGATCACTGTGAGATCGCGTGATAACTTCGTTCACCCCGGTAAATACTAGAGAGAAGTTCCTCGGGGGGAAAAAAAGTTGCTTTTACTTTCACCGCGAACGGCATCATTAAGATGACGTTTTATGATCGAGTTGCTTTCTCTTTCTCGGATAGTAATAGTGGATAATAATTTATAATGAACTGATATACCTAAGTCAAAATAAATGGATATCACCTTTAATCGTGTTTCTGTAAGAAACACTTTTGAATTTTGTCATAAAATGTTATTAGTCATTTTATGGGGTAAGTTCAACTACAAATCTTTTCTTCGATTCAAAGTGTTTAATAATAACGTAATAGCTTATTAATGTTTAATTGTAGCATCGCATTATACTTAATATTGAGAATAAAGCGCATTCTAGTGTTTGTATCAAACTACTTGTAAATCTTTAGTTTGTGTTATAAGGAGTTCAACGAATTTCACCTTTAAAGTATAAAATTAAAATATAAGTCTGAGTGAGATACCTGTTCAGGTAAATGGTTCTGAGCAAATGTCTTCAGAAGAAAAATTTAAAAGAAATCGCCACGCGGTATGAGATGAAGGTAGGCCAAGTACTGCCTCTACTTATCAGCATTGTATCGATGTTCGAGCTCAGCATTGTATCGATGTTTCGAAAATACGTGAGAAAATTCGTCCACAACGCTAACAGAAGCCACAGAGCGCGTTCCTTCTTATTCGTTCCCTCTCTTAGCTTACGATCCCCTCAACTTCACTTTTCCATTCTGTTTATCCCGTTTACCTCATTTGTATGTTTGTTACGGCTGTTTCGGATGTTTCGGAGGATTTGGGCGGGGTGGTTCTGGCACAGCATCACAGGAGTTGCGAAAACAGAGAGGATACCTCGAGACAGCTGAAACTTAACATTCACAAACTAACACGACGCAGCCACCACTGCGAGAAGGGAGTAAAACATTGGCGAAAAAAGAAGAGGGCGAAAGGGGAAGGTCAATTCCGGCTGGCCTTCCTCCTCCGTCCTTTCTCCTCTTTTGCTCCTGTTCTGCTGGCATCTTGGGCGGTTGGTCGCAGCCAGCCAGACAAAGGCGGGAAGGGGGATGAAAAGACGCGGTAAGGTGGAAAGAAAGCTTGAAATGCTAGGAGAGGAATGGGAGAAGGGATGAAGGATATAAGAGCGAGGAAGAAAGCAGAGAGAAACGTGGCGGATCCCTCGTTTTCCCGCATCCCATTGATTTACATCTCGCCTTGGCGCAGGAAGGAAGAAAGGATGGAAGAAGAAGCCTCGGAGAAGAGAGGAGCGCGTAGGCGAGGGGGTGGCCGCACGATATCAGCCGTTTGTATGCGCGGTCGACGCCAAACTTTGCTGAATTGCCCTATGACTCCTTATATCCTATCCTCCGAGCACGCCCTCTCTCGCCATCTCTAGCCCTCTTACGATTCCACCCTCTACGACGGCCCTCAAGTCGTTATACCGATCTCGAAGAAACCGACCCACCGCGCTCCCTGCCCCGCCCGCCCCCCCCCCCTTGCCATTCCGCTCGAAGATCCCGACGATTCCATTGTGATGGGACAATACTTTCAGCTATTAATTTTCTATGCAAAGTGTTCACACTGGTTGGGAACAATTGTTGACACTATCATCGAAATTGGCTAAATTACTTTATAAATTTTTATAATGCGCGATGAAAATGGATTTTATTAAATATTTAAATAATATAAAAATAGTTAAAGTGCTTGGTGAATGTTGTAAAAATTTTGAAGCATTCACGATTGAAAAAGGGGATTCAAAACCATTTAATATGATATTATATTATGGCTATATGCAGTATTCCATGGAGCAGCTTTTGTAAGTAGCGTGACGTTATTAATCTCAATCCTCTAATATAAAAATCTATTTAAATTTTTCAATATTTTTCACAGATGTTATTTGTCACCATTCGAGAAATTGAAAGAGATGTAATTAACTCTATTATAGCTTACTTATTGCCAGTATCGATAATGTAGCAATTCATTCATAATATAAGGGGTGTTTCACATAACTTTGTGACCTGAAAGATTTCTACTATATTTAAAAGGTGCTACACCTGACGCCAACATCGTCGAAGAGGTTAACACGATTCCACAATACTTAATAAATACTAAGAAGGATCGACATAGAAAAATAATTCTACAAGTTTAAAGATGCCTCCTTATATTCCAAAAAACTTTAACGCAAAAGTAACAATAGTTTTTTAAAAAAAATCATAAAATTCGCGGGCTGTTACGCGAGAATCCCCCCTCAACCCCTCCTAATATAATAATTAATTTTTATCAAATTTTAAATACAGCAACAAACATTTCACGTGGCAAAGTTATCTGAAACATCCTTATATCAAAACTGTTTCACTATCTTTAAAATTCCAGTATCCAAAAGTTGAATTAATATTGGTTATCGCAGCTGCAAGCAGTTTTACTAATTTTTACGCCGGTCCCACGTAACGCAAAACGCTTGCCTAAACAGATTTCTATATTTCTTTAAATAAATTGTAATCCCTGTAGGTCGAATACGCTTTCCCAGAGCGGTCACTGTATGCGTACGGTGTGCAATACTCACTGTTGTATTCGCCAGGATCGCTGGGATCCAATCGTTTCGCTCTGCGCCCGTGTTTGCTGTTGTTATGAACGAACATGTTGTCCGAGACTGCTAGCAGCGGCCCCTCTACTCCTACTTGCGTAGAAATGACCACCTGTTACAGAAGATTGAAATTCGCCGATGTGAGATTTCAGGTGAAAATGCAGTAAAAAGTGTGTGAAGGAAACATTCCTAATTCGATGAAATAATATCAGAAGACGGTAGGCTACACTTTGTATTCCCAGGCTACGCTGGACTTGAAATGGAAATAATAAATTTGTCTTATTCATAAAAAAATCATATTTTAACACAAAACTGTGTGTTTCAGTTACAAGTTTTATTTTATACCACTTGTTCGTACAGACGAATTTCTTTCTGTTTTGTACCTTCTCGTCTTAAAAATTTCAGACCAAAAGCTTATTCCAACGAGCGCTAATAAAAATTTAAAAAAGTGTAGAAGAAATCTCACGTGGAAGTGTAATACTGCAGACTTATTTAATTTTCACTGTGTCTTAACATATTTTAGGTCATAAAACGCGAACAAATACGTGCGTTTTAATCGTCACATAATTTCATTCCTCGTGTAATTTAATTTACGTGTAATACAGGTGCGTGCATCTGTTAATCATATCTCTCGTGAACAAGCAATGTAGCCTGATTTGCTGCACCGCGTCACGGATACCGGATACGTTCATTCCGTGACTCTTACAACCCCCATTGAACCATATAACAGATTCTATCATGAAAATGCATGAGCATAATCTTACTAAAACTAAACCTTCCATTGTTATGGTTACGCTGTGTAACTAAACCAAAGCATTACGGCGCGAAATGTATGCTCTTCGTTAAATATTTTACGCTAACAAATTGTGTATTAGTCGCGTCTCTAAATTTCCAATTATGTACAGCCTAATACACGTAACTTCAATAAATCCTGTGGTAGCCAAAATAATATTTAGTATCAGTCTCTCCTCGCCACATTTTCATTCGGCGATGTAGAGAAAATATTTTTGTGCGTGGAACTTTTGGCAAATTGAAACAAGCCGCGTGGCGAACCTTGAGTTCTCTGGACGCAAACAAGAGGACGATGATTTTCGGGAGAAAGTGGAAAGAACGTTTATAAAATCGGCCGGGCGGTTGGTAAATGCCCGAAGTTTTGTCCTTTTGCAACTTCGCAACTTTCCTGGCTGGTTGGCTGTATTACCTAGCACGTAACGTAGTGCGAACTTGCCCGGCATAGGCGTGAGTATAACCTGACGGTCCTCCGCGAGGGTGATTCTCGAGGAAGGGGAAGGGCGGGCCACTAAAATTTTAATTCACAACTTCGAATAATAAGCAATTCCTAAACAAATTCGGGAGCGCGATAACTACTTAACTTTGGTTTGCTTGTATTCGGAGATCGAGGTGAATGCATACCGGTACAAATGTATGCACGACAAAGTTCGAAAATGACGCAACTGATTTTGTATAATTCTGTTCCCCTTACAGTCACTTTAATGTGACATTTATATTGTAATTTGTACTTTCTTGAGATTTTCTCTTCGGAATCGATTGATTATTTGTCTCCCAACAATGACAAAAAATTCAACCTTCAATTTTCGTCTACAGAATAATTCAGGCAAAGTGGTAAATTTAAAATTTCTTTCTTTTTTATTCCAACTTGGTTATTGCAATATGTTATCACAAAAGGGAGAATCCCTTCAATTTTTCTAAATTTTTTCCCAAAATTATAATTATAGGAAAAAAAGGGCAGACAATTATTAGAACTCTCAGAAATGAAATTTTGATAAAAGAATTAACAAGTTATGTACTTTTATGCGTCCAGAAATTTATGTTTGTCTGTGAGGATGGTTTGGAAGAAGAAGATGCATCAATCGCACGATAAGGAGTACACATCGAACGGAAGAAAGCGAAAAGGCAGGACATAACGTTTTTAGTAATTTATTTTTTAATTCCATCCTTTGTCCCCTGGAATGGACACGGGCGGGGTGGCGAGATACGGCTGTCGGTGTGTAGGAGAGACTGTAGCACGAAGATGGGGTGGAAGGGTGAACGGATACAGGGGTGGGTCGGTTGATGCCGCGCTGAGCTAATTGCCAACCCCTTGGATTACGTCTCTTGGATGAGGATCTCAACTTTCGACGATGGCAGACCATCGAGAAATTGCTCGTCTCCTCCAGCAACTTCTTCTTTTTCCTTTTGGAAATTAAAAAAGAACGCCTCCGAGTGGAAGCTACGCATCCGCAGACGCTCTAGACAGCGACGCGGAGGCACGCAGTTGCGGAGGACTTTCGGTGTTCTCGCCTCTATCTGTTCATCCCTATAATTTCATAAGCCGTGACTCGAATAATGGCTACATTTTCCTACACTACTCGCCTATTCTGATGAAATTCTGGTAGGGTAAATCCAGGAGACGCGGTCGACTTAATATAAAATGGCTATTTAAACTAATGTAGATATTACTTATTTTATCACAACAAACCTATATATTCAGAATTTTATGCTGATTCAGAAAAAACTGGTCGATATTTGTTTTTAGACAATATTTACTGTAAGTCGGATTGAAAATTGAAGTCATGACATCTGACCACCTTTCCCGACGTGCCGGGAGAAATGGTTTTCGTCGTTGGCAGAGACCACTCACATAATTATTCATGGAAAAATAACAAAGAAGAAAGTAAAATTATTTATGAGTGAATACAACTATCGATTTATTGATATTTAATTTGTTTACGCTGAACAAGTAAAGAACTCGTCAAAGAGAAAATGAACTACCTAATAATAAACTAAATAAACTAAATAAACAAAAATAATAAAAAATAATAATAATAATAAATCAAAAATAATAAAAAAATCATAACTCGACCATCTCTCCTTTCTGCAACGAGAGATGGTCTTCTCGTTAGTTTTAAGATTAGTAGTTAATATGGCCAAATACTTTGGCTGAATTGTCCCTCAATATCTCTACTATTTTATTATCCCCAACATTAACCGAAAATAAACTTAGAAATATATTTTAAATCTGATTCTGTACACCGCTATTTGACAAAAGAGGTTAAATGTAACCTGAATTTGCCTTTTATAGCTTATAAATCCAGAAAAACACCGGAGGAAGCGAAATGACGCTATTCATTCAACTATTTGACTTCTAGAAAAGTAATTGGTCTGCACTTTATCGCGTTTTTACGTATAGAGTCTGAAATATAGCGACTCGACCAACTCTCCGGCCCGACCGCGTCTCCCGGATTTACCCCATCCTTTTCAACTAAGGAATTAAGCGTTACAATAAATACAAGTTAATAGTAATGCTTCTTACACAGGTTAGATTTATGAGCGATATCTTGATGTAACGAAGGGGAAATTTTAAACACAATTTTAGTAATGTGCTCGTTATTTTGTTGCATGAGATTATTGCATAAATCTGTATCCTAGGTATGAAATATTTAGCATTAAGATGAGAGATACGTATTTCCAGTTATGAAAAAGGAAACTAAGGGTTTCAACATAAAATATATATCTACATTCCATCTTTCTCGTGGACAGTCCACATCTGCATTCGTCATTGCTTATATATAAGTGTAAATACAATATATTATTACAACGATAAAAAAGTATTAAGCAATGTGTAAACCATAGTGAAATAAAATATTATGCTGAGTAGCATTTATTCAATTAAGCATACCTAATAAAAAAAATTGTAAGCACGAATGTAGTTTCTCATGAAATTTATATGCAACAGTGTAAACCTTACTTATGTATTTAAAGTATCGCGGAGGTATAAACTATGTATATTATCTAAAAGTTTATGAAGTACAATAGAGGACGTATAATTAAGTTTTACTTCTTTATATGCCATAACACTCTATTCACTATGCGATGCACATTAATAATTTTTTAATTACAACAGCGATATGTATTCTCATGAAACTAGTAAAAGGTCGTATTCAGGGACAGAAGATCTACATGTATGCTAACTCACCTGGAAGCGCCTCATGTCGCGCGGGTTACCAGCATTCTTAAGGCAGTTCTGATTGCACTTGAGGAAGAACTTGAGGAAGAATCTGAAAGCAGAGGGGGGCCAGAGTTAAACGGTTGACAAGGTGCTTAACGCTTTTGAACGCCGAGAACTTAATTAGAACGCGAACTTGGCCGGAAAGTAAGTCTGAATATTGTATAAGCCAATCGCAAGCCCCGTTCTACTCGCCTCTATTATTCAGCATTTCTCTAGATTAAACCCCCGACCACGTGTTCTTCGACCTTTAGGACTGTACGGCATTGTATACCGTGCCTAGTACATGGCTACTATGCTAGTTTAGCGAAATGTCAGAAGATGCATTCTTCTAAAAATACAGTATACATACTTCATTCACGTAAATATTGAACAAGAGGGCACATTCATCGCGATGTACACTTGCATATATTATAATATGAACTGAATAATGATGTAACTTTTTCCTGAAACTTTGTATTTAAGAAATAAGATTAAAGTAAGCATTGTATTATTCAAATTTGATAGATTTTCTTATATAGCGTGTTACAGAAAAGGGGTTCAGGGCTTATATAATACACAGTGCCCACTAATTGTTAGTTGAGTGAAAAATTCGAATATAAAATTTAGGTGATGATGGTGTAATCTGGAAATTTGTTATTTATGGAATATTTCAATTCAATTCACCATTAACACAACCAAATCCAAACAATAATATACAACGTTTGCATCGAAAATACTTAATAAACTAAATGTTACTACAGAATTTGACTGCAAATATGTTATACTCAAAAAGACGTATACTTAATTCTGTCTTTACACAATACATTCCCGAAACGCCAGTGTAAAAAAGGATACCGAGCATATGAAAAAATGGAGCATTGTATGCAGACTGAATTTAATGGAAGACTGATTGCTAATTGTCGCTACACACGTTCACCGAATCGTAAAATACAGACTAATCATTTCTTTGGGTGTGTATAGCAGCCTTAAATACAAATCCCAAGTTTTTTTTTTAATTGAGAACAATTTGCTAGAAGAACAAGTAAGAATATTTTTTCTTAGAATTAAAATTAAGCGAGAATTTTCAAGAAGGTAAATTTATCAAAACAAATGGTGCAAAAAGATAATTTAATATTCTTTAGCAAGAAATCCGTGAAATGTATTTCACGTTCGCGTTATTCATAACACGGTTTCTAAAATCGATACCAAATATTTCTTGATTAACTGCTCTCATATAGCCCATCAGACCCAGCCTATTTTCATCAACACACGATCATAAAACTGGAAAGTGTCAAAGAAGTAAAAGATCGTCGAAAGGAAACTGGATGAAAAACAGAAGTAACGGACGAGCTCGGAAAGGGAGTTAAATAAAAAGAAAGGGGAAGAGAACCCCGGCGCGGGCTCCTGTCAAAAAGCCGACAGCTCAATTTTCATGAATTATGTAAAATATCGGGGAATATTGAATTCGAGGAAATTTTTGTAGGCCCGTGGTATCCGTGGTGGAGGGAGGGCTCGTCGGCGAGATATGGAGAGGGTGAAACGCGAATAATCTCTGTAGATAGACTGAGATAGATCTAGAGAGTGGAGGAAACGCGTAGGAAACAATCAGGAGGATCGTGGCGATGAGGAGGTTCGAGGGACGAGGGGGGGTAGTTTTCTGGATGGCTGGTAGGCCTCTCCTCCCATGGGACGCCATTGTCATCCCCCTGCGGAGTGCGTCCATACGATCCGGGACTCCATCGAAAAATCAAACGCATACCTTCTAGCCTGCGACGCCGGCTTTTTCCCTTTTTTTTTTTCCCTCGCGCGGAATTGTCCAAGCGAAACTGTGGAAGAAATTCGTCTGATTCCTCCGCCGCCTCCACCGTACCGCCGCAACGCTTCCTTCCGCGCTTCTTTGACGCCGCCGGGTTTTTTTTTTTTGCCACGTTAAGAGGTAAACACTGGCGAAATCGTACACAGAGCGTAGTAAACGCTGGTTCATTTAATTTTATGGTCGGAGGCAGAAGTAAAATCGTTTAGGTTGCCGTGTTATATAAGCGCGATCCATCGCCCTTATCGTCACGCTGATTTATCTCGTGCCACGTCTCATCGACCTTCGCGTCACTGCCTTTTTTTATACCCCATAAAATACCGAGGGAATAGGGTAGCGGCAGTGGTAATATAAATAATGCGTAATACGGGGCTTAATGAGGTTATTAAAGCGTACCGAAACACGCATTGTCGTCGAGTGTAATCAAAATCGAGGGGGGTACTTTACATTTATTAAAGTAAATTTTATTATAGATAGGCTGCCTTATTTGATCTTATTTTCTCTAGAAAAATAATACCGCACGTGACGAGGTAACTTTAGCAGACTAATAGACTCGTCAATTCTCTACTTCTCGCGGTATTATACATGCGCGCTACGCCTACGCAGATAACCATCAGCGAGCCCGTGCATTATCGCGCATCACACACGACTGTGCTATCTAAACGGCAGTTTTATCGCCGGTTCCGCGAGCCTGGAACTGTCAACCGCGCTGGATGTTTGGCACGAAATCCATACAGCGGCTTGAAAAGTGAAAGGGAAAAATGAAAAGCGATCCGAGTCCCCCACGTTGCCCGTGTAGACCGTACGAAAGGGAATGCTGGCGGGATATAAAGAGGGAAGCGAAGAGGAGAAGGTGGACGAGGAAGAAGAGATGGGTGGCGGAGGAAGGGTGGGCGCAGAAAGAGAAAGGGAAAGAAACGTATCGATCTCCTGCTACATGTTCTTCGTATCTATCCGTGCCCGTGGACTATACTCTAGATTCGTGTTAACGGCTGCAGTCGGCCGCTCTTAGAGCGTCGGGCGAATTTAATTTCGTCTACTCGCGGAGGGCGTTAAGATCTTATCGGAATGCTGGATGGGTATTCAAAGCATTGTACTTCGGCTTATCACCTCTGTGGATCTCGTTCTAAACACGATGTCTCTGTCGCGCCCTGAGGCCCAGAGAATGACGACGGCATCTAGTCTTTCGTAGATACGAATCCCATCGACCATGCTTGCATACACTACGTCACTACGAGAACGATGCGAACGAACGCGTGCTTCAGCGCCGCTGCGCGATAAAGGAAGCGACCAAGTAGCCGCTCCAATTGCGATTGTTTTCTGTTCGTTGGCATTTAAAATCATGATTTGTCCGTGGATTCGTAAGGTAAATGTCCCCATTAGTGACCAATTATTCATTTATTATTGTTTATTGCAATACAGAAAGCGAAATATCAACCGGAAAGTTCAGAAATTATAATTAAACGTATGTATATTTATTGTTTCATCTTTAAGTAAATTCACATGTAAATTAGGAGTTGGTCGTTGACACGAAAGTTGACGGATTCTAATAACGTGAGGTTATTAGATATAAATTTGAATTTATATATATAATAGTCAACGGTTCGTTCTAGCCATTTCGATGTTTCACCTTCTAGATGCTTTTCGTTTGCCTCAGTCATCTTCCAACCGACTCGAGTGTCGGACGTTAGTTTCGAACGTGTCGACGTACCAAATTCAATAGTTCACGCAATATTCGTCTATGTATATTAAATCTTTCCTTGAAAATGGTCTAAATCAAGACCGAAACGTAGGAAATCTAAAGTTTATAGATCAATTGAATCATTGCAAAATGACTTTTTGAATCGTGTGTGTTTTAAGTGACCGAACCTTGCACCGAAATCATAATACATTAATAAATCCGGTCGATGAAAGAATTTTTATTAACTTTTAAACGTGAGGTTATACTACAGATATCATTAAACTCGCAAATTTTACAATAAAAATACATGGATCCATGCAGTAGCTTACTCAAATTAACTAGATATATATACAGAATTATAAAATAAAAAGAAAATATTCATTTTCTTTCATTATTGTAGCAAAAAATCGAAAATGGTACAACTTGGTCAATAAAGGGGACATCAGGTCCAATATAATTTTCACCATAATTTTTGTGTATATAGTCAAATATCACTCTAAAACTAATTTGATTAACAAACTAGATACTTCAAAAAATACAATGATCCATATTTTACTCAAACATTGTCGTATATTAGTAAAGAAATTACTACTTCGAACCAGTCACACTCTTAAGCGGTCGCTAATGGGGACATTTACCTTATATAGCTATACTTTATTCCTTTTAACCGCGCATCTACTTTTAGAATAATAACATGAGGATCATGTTCGGTATAAAGTTATTCCTGTTGGAACTGTGGGAAGATCACAAAGGGCTTATGCCTACCTGTGAGGTTTGAAAAAAGATGTACATTCGGTCATTTTTGGGGGAAAAGCTTTTTTAATCAAACCTTTATGTATTCGAAAGTGTACATGCTAAACTACTTGTAGTAATTTTTACGATGGAAAATATAAATAATTAAAAGAAATATTAGCGATATCCCGGGAGATCGCCTATAATCCAATGTTTATTTAGATGTCGCATTGCAAAAAACTATAAGAATTTAAAAATATACACTTTCAAATATATTAAAAAAATCCCGAAAATACTTGTTTTTAAACCTTACAGGTAGGCATAACCCCTTAAGAACTGCAAAGATGTGCATGATTATACCAGCATGTAGACAACGTAGAATCGAAAATGTAGTGCATGTTTTACAAGAAGGTATCTTGCTGTCTTCAGTATTTAATGAAATTTATGTTGTACTGAATAATAGGAAGAAAATGGGACAATACATTTTTTTCTGTAATTGCTAGTAGTAATAACTGTGACAAGAACAATATCATATACTAAATAGTAATACTTTTGTATTTAGGATTGCCTGTATACATGTAGACATTCTAAACTGTAACAGTAGAGCAGGGATGCAATGCTATTAAAATGGGAAAGCTTTTTAGTAATTGATATTACTTTCTAATAATTTTAGTTACAATAAATGCAGTCCCAAAAACTTTGTCAGAATAATTTTACTATATGTATTATTATGATGCAAATAGTTGTTTATAGCAACTTGATTGAACATTCATCGTCAATAAAATAACTGAACTTGTGTGATAACTAGGTGTTCGGTAATTCGGTTAGGCAAGAAAATGTCACTGAAAAAGGTAACAAAGAGAGAGAGGCACTCTTTCTTCCTGTTTTATGCGATCCACTCATAGGTAAGACTAATCATTTGTGACGCCCCGTAGCTTGTATCTACCTTTCACCATTCCTCTTTCCTTCCTCCTTTTTAGAGTCGTTTTCTTCCATTCTATCCGCCGAGTATTGGCTGTTAGGGGCTAATGGATTGCGTTACAGACTGATTCAAATGCGAACTGGATTTCGCTCTGAGCTTGATGGGGCGACAGTGTCGACGATGTAGTAACGTGAGCACGAGCAAGAAGGGTGGAAGGGCTAGTTTCTTACAGGGGGCTCAAATTCGATTTGGATCATCTATTAGATTTTTCTCCTTCGTCGATGCTTTCCGCGAGCTTGCGCCAGTTTTCACGATAAAATCTATCCTGGATTGTCGCTTAAAACAGCCGGTAGGTGCATTTCACGCCAGGGAGACTCGATATCGGTTTGAAGATTGTTCACTTCAACAATAAAGAATGATATATTTTGTGATCATCACCTTTATTATCAAAATGGCTTTTAAACATCGTTTCTTCATTCCTAATAATGGATATCAAATATTAGCACATTACCACTTTGTAGATATAGTAACCCTAACTAATAGTCAAAATAATTTTTATTTATTCAAAATAATTTTATTTTTATTTTGACCAAATCAGTGCGCCGTTATCACTATTAGTTAATTTGTACAATTACGGTCGATATTTCAACTACATTATTTTATATAGTAACCCTATTATAAATGAAAATTCTTCTTACTATCAAATATTACTTGCTATCAAGTAAGAAAGTTATTCTGTAAAAACAATATTATTATTCTTTAAACTATATTGATGCAGCTTAAAGTCAAACACTTTGAATTGCAATAAAATTCGATTACTTATAGCAAAAGAGCTGGTATTCTAAATAAATAGTTGTTCGCCGCTTAAAACGATATTAAACGATTTTCTAATCGAGCAAATTACAAAGCACAAATACACTGCCGTTCATAAGTATCAGGACACTTAAGCTGTGTGGATTAATTGTGAAAACCGTTGCAAATTTATCGAAGAACTCTAAGAAATTCTTGTTTATTTGGTAGTTTAAATTAAGACCAGAAAATAAAAGCAGCGAAATTATTCAATCTGTGCAAATACACTATGTGTCCTAATATTCCTGAAACTATTGAACTGCAATGTACATGCAATTTTTAATTTGTCTTAGAATAAGATTGCAGACAGAGGCTTGTCACACAATACTACACAGAAATTTTGAAGCCTAAATAAACGATTTCTGGCTAACAATAAGAATTTACTTAACGACGCCTCTTAATCTCGTTTTGTTCAAGCCTCGCGTGGTCGTTGTTATATGAGCGCAAATAAGAACGCACCGCAATTAAAGTGTTCCACAGACGAGTACATTCGGCGAATCGATTGATTCCATCTAGATTGACCGTTGTTCGGCTCCTAACGAATTGACACGGAATAAAATATACAGAGGCCGGCCGATTGCGGAATCATTCGCAACCTGCCTTCCGATGGTAGCATACCTTTCCGTTCCCTCGGATAAAATGAAAATAAAACGAAGCAGCGCGCAGCGGAAAGTGGAGGGTTGTACGTCATGGGAGAAAGGGGGACGGAGCAGGAGCGGCGTGTAGCGGGAAACGTGCACCGTTCGCTGTTTCCAGTTCCACAGTATACAACTTTGCAGCGTCGGGATGGATGAACGAACGAACCAGAAAAAATAAACGGCGCCAATGGAAAAAAAAAAAGCTAAATATTGGAGGCTCGCTGAGGGAGAGGGTTAGCGCGGGAGGGCGAGGGGGGCTAGGGCGAAGGTAGCGCGAGAGAGAGGGGTAAACACAGGCGAATGAATTCAATCAAACCTTGCAGTAAATCGTCGGCACTTGCGCAACGGTTTGTTAATATTTTCTGTCTACCAATTAACGATTTCTCTCACTGCACCGAAGCGGATGTTACTTCCTCCGCGAAAGCAATCCGTGGCAAAAAAATTCGCGCGAATCAGAGGCTCGATCGGAAAATCTATTTTGCAGTACACCTCTGACTGTTGAACAGCAGAAAAAAATGTTCTGTGTAACGTGCGCTTAATGCCTTACAAATGGTAAGTGCCACAGAATAAATTCCATACAGCTGAAAACATGTCAACTTGGTGCATTATTCAAGAAATAAATTGGAATTGTGATATAATTGAAATATGTTTTATTATTGCTTTTGCTATTTAATTGAAATGATTTCATCGCTGTATTTACATTTTCTTTTTTATAGTTCTAGAAGCGCGAAAATAATTTTTCATCGGTGTGTTTGTACGTTATCAACACGTTGCACGAGGGTGCCAAGTCTCAAGTAAATACCTTCTGATCTAGTAAATATATTTCGAGCAGGGGTGAATGGATATAGGGAGCTTACTCGGAGACTTACGCGTAATAGTTCCAAATAGGGTAGCATTACACGTATCAGAAATCCATTTTCTCCTACGTCGGAAAATCTTTAATCATGTTTTCGGCTCCCAAAGTACATTCCCTTTTTTTTTTTGCCATTCCGAAGGGGAAGATAGTGGAACGTGACGTAAATTTAGTGCAACATTTCGGCCTGTCACATTTCATTTGCTCTTGCAATAACTTTATATTCTTTATAGCCTGCAGTCCCACGGAGTTTTACATTTCGGAATAAATGTACGATACAACTTTACGTAATAAATTATTGTAATTATACTTTGCATTGTCTAAATTAAAAATTACGAATTTATTTGTATAAATAAAATAAATCTTGTAAAAAGAGCTACTGGTGTCTGATAAATATTTTATGAACAACAGTTTCATCGATATAGGAATGTGTTAGAATATCGAGTTAACTTTTCAGAAAGTAATATAATAATTTAATTAAAACTTTTAATACAATGCAATGAAACCAATGTTAAGATGGCGATGCATTTACCTTGAGAGAAAATAAGGGTGGCTTTCTTGTAGGAACATTTAAGTCTCAACGGGCTATCAGTAAGTAAGAAATTCTGTCTGTTCGGTAGAATTGGAGGCGTGTCCAATAGTGTACTAATCACCTACCCAAACGACAAACCCCTACTCAGCACTCGTATTAACAATGTATCTCCGTAGTAGGTACCCCTTAGGGATATCTTCGTTACGTCCATTGTTGTCAAGATCCAAGAGAATTTGAGATCTTATTACAGTTACAAATATTACATATTATTACATCACTCGGTACACCGATTTCCTTCACTTCAATGTAAAATTCGCTAAAAAATCTATGCCCAGTTAATACAATTTTATTTTACACGGAAGTCAACATCTAACGGGGAAATATTTAAAAAATGAAGCAAATAATTACCTCTTCGTTCCCACGTCGAATCTTACAATAAATTAGAAAACAAAACGTGCATGTAGTAGGGAAAGTTTTAAAAGGAGGAAGTATCCTCGCTCGCTAAAGTAGAGAAGTACATAACACAATGTAGACTGCGCAGGGTAGTCTACTGTTTCTTTCCGTGAAGATACGACGGTGGAACCTTCGATCGGATATATTATTTTAGTAAGAAAACGCCCGGGAGTAATCGCAAGTGCATAATGCAGACGCGCAGGACGTCAATTAGTAAGAATGTATACGGAGGTCCGTAAGGCATAGGAAACCACCTAGAGCTGTATACCTTGCATACACCTTAACTGGGGTTAGTAAGGGGTTAGCAAGGTATCAGGGGATGCTTAATGTTTAACTAGCCTCCATTACGCCTCCTCCACCGGTCTTCTTGAAGCCCCCACCCTCCTTGCACTGCCGTCATCCAGCATCCACCGACCCGCTCCTTCGGATCTCCTCTACAGGAAATATTATAGATAGGAAACGGCTAAGAAGGATCGCATATAAGCCATCGACTAATTCGGGAAATCATTTCCTGGGGATAAAACGTCAGGCTAGACAAGAATACCCTTCGATGTACTTCTTTGTGGATGCATGGATGTAAGATATATGACTATGATTTTGTGACGTGTGATTCAGTCTTGTAGACGAAATTGAACTTCGTTCGAATGAGATTAAAAGAATTATTTAAAAGTTTAATAAACTTGAGTCTAATAAAGAGATTATACAAAGTGAACGATGTAATTTTAGTAGTCCTTGATTATATTTGATATTAATAAATCAATTCAATTTTTCTTGATAGTATATCTATATTATAAGTCGTCTCTTTTTCAAGTTTTTCAAAGTTGTCTTGACTTGTTTTAAGTGAGAATCTATAATGTTTATCTTTTATATTTTAGTATCTTTTAAATTCAGGGACCACTGAGAATTATTATAATTAAATCGATATTTGATTTGCGATTTCCAGCAAGACATTTTTAAAGGTATTTTTGCTGTTAAAGCCTTGTCGAAAACTGTTTCGATTATTATTCTCATGATTCATACTTTTGAATTATATTATTCATTTCAGATTTTTCCAAATGTTCGTTGTGGGGTTTGAAAGCTTTTCATGTCAGTGCAATACTGTTAGAAAATACGCCCATCTGGCTAATACTATCATTTTTCTTAAATAAATAATGTAATAACTGTGAGTAAGCTGGTTCTTCTAAGTAAAGCTAAATCGTTGTACAGCAGCCTTTCGCCGTTCTGAAGGGTATAAATTTTGCAGTAAATGTGCATTTCCAATTTAATTAATTCATGTCGAAATATTATGACACTTGTTACACTGTGCTCGAAAGGTTATCATTCATCTCTACAATATTCTCTACAATTTTATATAACCGTTTCTGTCCCTTAAAGAATGAAATTTGTACAGTTACTTCCAAATAACATAGTTACAAGTGTGAGGACAAGAATGCCCAACAATTTACTCATTTCCAAACTTTAACTCTAAAAAATTGAAAATTTCCGTGTTCTAATGTCTCAGAATATTAAATGATAAATAACGTTTAAATAGTAATCATCCTCCGCTACACGAAACTGCAGTGTTCAAATGGCAGACTGTTGCGAAGCTCACTTAAGCTTAATTTTCCATAAAAGTCAACATTCCAGGTGAGTTGAGAAAATAATACGACGTATGAGCGGCGGCACTAGCCGGTACTTATCATATCGTTGTTTAATTTACTCTTACCAGAATGTCGGTGTAAATAGGAGCGGGGCCGAGAGTGCAAGTAGAATAAATTTACGCGCGAACAGGGAGAAAGTTATGAATGTCCTTGCCGCTTTTAAGCGCGCCCGGCCTACGCTAAAAATTCAGAAATATCCCGACAATATCGACGAAAACGTTACCCCTTCATACCCCGCTTATCAAACATTGAAATTTTAATCAAGCGATACTGGCGCTTAACGATTCTGTTACACTGCTTTTTAGCATTCCGCGACGAAGCATATTGATACTACTTAAATCAAATACTCCGGTAATCGTGTGAGTTGGTATCGCGATGCAGGTTCCAATTGGGACGGTGGTCCTCGTGTTTACAATAGGAAATCAGTCGGCCGGGGATGTGTAAAGTGGATAACTTAACGGAATTCCTGTTAACGGAGAGAGTTGCGTTTATCCAAGTCCTAAGATGGTAGCAGCTAAGGCTATTCGGCAGGCACCCATACCAAAGTGCTGCATAATTCATACGTAAGTAATACGTCTTACGAGCCAGCATATCCCGAACTAACGTACCCTGTCGTGGCTCCACGTTGTGTAGCCCTTCCCCTCCTACTACTCCTTGTGCGTTTCACAGTCCCCCTCGTCACGACAGCGAGATATCCCTAATGGCAGTCTATCATATTAGCTACAAGACGGCTTGAGAGGTCGGCTGTTCTAACTAGATTTGCTTTGCACCTATGACACACCAACTAACGATTTACCATCTATCACCTAATCACTATTAACTAATATCTGTGTTAACTGGCCGAGAATATTACAGGACTGTTCCACATTTCCAAATTAAGAAAAGTTATCGATATTGTCTTGCCTCTGACAAGGGAACATATCGAACTGTTCACAACGATTTTGATCCAACTTTGCAAAATATTCGACACATATTGCTTTTGACGGCAACTGTCCATGTTGAAGGGGTGAAAACAGCCCTCGAAGTTGGGGTCGAAACATAATTTCTTGAATATCTGGTAAACTACTAGGAATATGCAGAAAGTTTGGATTGAAAATTTGTGTATTTTTAATCGACGACTTTAACGATGTAAACACAGTTTTTTGAAAAATTCAGTTGCTTAAGGAATAGGTATATTAAAAAGTAACGTATATTTGCTACTTCTACAGGGATAAAATAAGATTTTGTGTAATTTGTGCATACTTGTAAAGTGCTTACTACAGTTAGTGATAAATTTACGTATGTTGATTGTAGGGCGTGTCTGACAATGAACGATCCGATTCCCCTTCGTGCCTTACGGTCTACTTCTTTTTTTTTAGTCGTACAGATTAGTTATTGTAGTCTGTACCGAATTGTTACAAACATAGCGTTAAAAAATTATTTTTAAGATTTCTGATATATAGATTCTTACATACTTGTTTCAGCACCTCATAAATCATTTAAAATATGCATTATTCTGAAAATTCTTTCAAGAACAAGTTCCTCAGAATGGCAAAAGCTTCATAAGACGCACGTCAAACAAAATAACTCCTTCACATAATATTGTTTAAAAAGAAACTCATCTGAACATCTGAGCAATCGCAAGTACAACTTTTAACATAGATAGTGAAACACCCTTGATAACTTTTAACCTAACGATCCCCCCGATTTTCCTATCACTATCAATAGTTTGTTAGAAAATAATCATAAATAAAAGTTCCCGAAGAGGAACAATACCGCAAAACTCCCTAGATTATTTTCATGTTACAAAAGATGGACACTGTTCAGGACCTTCTTTTTCCTTCAATGAAAACATGTGCCTTTTTTTTATTGCGATGTAATAATTCAAGTTTCTGAAATAAGCGCTATTCGTTACAATTTTTCTCGTTTTAAATATAAATGTCCGAATATTCCAGACAGATAGAGGGCTGCGCGAAAATGTTGAATTATGTCTCGCTGCCTTAGGCGCGCGCTGGCGCTGGCCGAACAAGGTACGAGTCATTTCCATAAACGCATCAGAACCTCCACCGGCGTAAACTAACTTAACGCTGTAGATTCGTGCGCGGATGTACGAGCGTGTCCGCGATTTATTAATGTCTTGCATTTAGATACGGAGCCCCCTGAGGGCTCGGTGGGGACGGTTAGGACCCTCTCAAGTTCCCGCTGTCAAATATCGACAAAAACGGCCGTAAGTCGCGCATGCCCCAGCACACATGTGTTCCTTACTAAAGGCACGGAATGTCATGCGTATCAAAACATCCTGCTCCGTAGTGCTTCCGAGGAAAATTTCATGCGCACACATTTGTTCAGTTTCTAATGAACTGAGGACACGAGCCACGCGCTTCATTTCAGTTCCCTGTAATTACACTGAACGCGCGCCCGTCTCACTTGGCGCGCGGCGAAATATTTTATCGAATAAATTAGCGTTCTTGTTATAGCGTGGATCTTTTGCATAAAAAATAAAATAAGGGCAAACTGTCCTTTTATTAGAATACAGTGTATTATAAAATATTTTTAGTGTCTTATATCTTATCACTTTTTAGAATTTTTTCACAAGCATAACATGTATAGCGTCGGTCGTAAAAATGATAATGTTGTATTTATAGTACCTACTGATATCACGCAATTCATATATTTATTTCCATAAATTACTGATTATGAATTAATATTTACAGTCAAACGGTATCCAATATGACACTAATATATTAATATAAATATAATCGTATAATACAAATATCAAAAAAATATTAATAGATATATGTTAATATATAGTGTTGCATAAATAGTAACGAAAAGGTTCTCCATTATTATAAGTGTGAAGGACAACCAATCGACTTTAGTGGCACTTTAAAATTCATTGCTGGCAAACGATTCAGCGATGCGTGACCGTGCTCAGTAACAGAGCACTGCAAGTTTGTGTCGGCAGCTCGGTTAATCCTAACTAACTTCGTTGCACGGCCATGGAGTTTGTCGTCGAAACAGAAGGGGGCTAAAATGTGATTTTAATATTCGCGGCTCCTTTGAGGGAACTCGCGACTCTTCCTTAACAGGCTTACGGAGGGTACCCCCGAACCTTGCCCTCCCGTGAGAACGGCATCCCGCTTTGAGAAGCACGCCTAGTTTAAAACTCGGTAAAATCTGCAATTCTGCCTCGCTTGGAAACTTCTCTTTACCCTGCTTCCTTCCTTGACATTCGTCCGTTTCGTTTTTATTGCACGCTATGCATCAGGAACTTGTTACGCTTCCTGCCCCCACCCCCACCCCCCCCCTCTTTCCCGCCCTTCTTCTCTCTACACATAGATGTCTTTGGAGGAAAATTTTTGGAAGCTCATTACAGGGGAATCTACTTGAAACGAGACAAGTGGCCTGACAGATAGGATGGTTTTATATCTTCTGATAGGATCGTGCTTTATTTTCTATGTTGTGCGTTTTCTGTCGTTGCAAAATAATAACACTTTAATGTGGATCGGAAAATGACACTTGAAATAACGAATTTATTTTTATAAAGTAAATTTTAAGTCTAATTGTCTAATTTTTACTATGAAACGGACTTTTACGTATTATATCACGTTATGTGGGTTTCAAGCGTGTTGCAGACTATATTATAACTTTCACTTTAGAGACACTAAAAGAAAGGATTTTTAAGCTTTTATTTCTGAGTATCCTAGTAGTGTTCCTTTGAATACAGTGAAGTAAATAAGGTTGAATAATCAATCATTAAAATTTCTAAGGTTAATATTGTAAAGGTGTTACATACTGTTATGAAAAATCCGGCACAGACACATTAAAACAGAGATTACCTAAAATAAATAGGGGATGAAAATGAAATAAAACTTATGCTAAAAATAAGATATAAGAATTTTGGTAAAGAAATACAGAAAATCTATAAAAATACAAAAACTCTGTTTTGAAAAAGTTTCGAGTAGAAAAATAGTCAAATTTGTGGTGAAGAACGTTCGAAAAATATACGAAATTTGTCTAAAATATTTTACTAAACTTCAGCAGTGTATTCAACGAATTGACTCGTAGACGTATTTTTCCTAAGTCAAAAATCCTTAAAGTTATATGTTAGTGGAAAAAGTCCAGCATTGAAGTGAAGTACGAAGCACAGAGGGTAAATAACAATAACATTAATTATGCTTTCGTCAACTACTCTTCGTTAAGTTCAGATACCGTGAAGCATCGTTATTCAAACATCGAAACAGTAGGGGCCCATATTGGTAACCGGATAGAAATAGTAGAACAAGTCAACGATTTCCCCTCCAACGCGAATCAGCCAAAGGCATGCTCACAGTGATTCATAGGCAATCCATGGAAAGTTTTATTTTTCTTTTAATTAGACGACATAATTCTCGTCTTGTTTAAATCAAATCAGCTTCCCCGCTTGACACTTACTAGGTTAATAACAGGTCGTTTAACTGGCACGGGCGGTTTTGTACGTACTTGTACCAAATTTTATGGATCTCGTGTGGACTTTTATCATATTAATTCTTTAAATTTATTCAATCTAGGGACACATTTATCCATCATTTATACCATTTATACGCTGGTAAACATTTTAGTAATACCATTAACAATAGAGTCATTAGCGACCACTGCATAATGATTACAAATTTGAAATTTGGTTACAAAGTATTTAGACTACATATAGATTTACATAACGCTGAATCATAAGAGGTCAATTAAATTAAAAGTACTTTGAAAAAATTGGATCACATTCTGAATGTTTTTAGATTCATTCAAATTTGCTTTATCTGAATATTATTGACGACCTTTCATTCAAGATGAATCATTATGAATCATAGTGTATTCATATTTATTTCAAGCGCCAACCTATCCAAAGATCTGGTCTTAAAAGAAACCTTATAAATTCTATTTGCCTCTACTGCTATGAGATTCTCTGATTTGATGGATCGAAAGCAATCGACCTAACGAACGGCTACGCGCGTCTTCCCGTCGAGTTGGCGTGCGACCGAAGCAAATGAATGTGAGAAAAAAAAATGGACGTAGGAGGGCGAAGAAACTGAATGACAGAAAATGCGACATCTTTCTTTCTAGGTTATCGTCGACAGAGGAGTTTGGGAAGTTAGTAGTCGCCATGCTAGCAGGACATAGAAGCACGCAGGACACGACGCCGTGGCGGGCCGTACAGGGGTTGCCATGGTGATCTTATGGGGAGGGCATTCGCCCTCTCTCACCCTCACCGGGAGAAGATAATGCCGCCTGCCTGCCTGGCTGCCTTTCTACCGATGTTGCTACCAACTGCCGCGATATCAGAAGCCTTGGCAATAAAGCAAACGTCCATGCTCGCACGGAAGTTTACGAGAGACCTGGTTTTCGAGATGCGCGATTACGAGGCGACAACCTGCTCGATACTTCGCCTTTTGTCTCCGGCACCGAACATTCTTTGCTGCTCCAGCTCTCGACCGAATCACTTCACGTTCACAAACAACGACCAACGTGGACCGAGTGTCTCAGCGTGTAAAATTCAGGTTTTAATTTGGAGATTATAGTGCATGTACCATTGCTTTGTTTAAAAAACTGGCTATTAACACTATTTTTAAAAAATCATATTTTGGTCTCTCTAAAAGACAACGCGCTTCGCATTTGCTAGGGACCAAAGTCTCATTCTTGAAAAAAAGCGGACTTGGTAACTTCTACCAACAATCCAACGATATTATCTCAGGTGGGTGGGCAAAATATTAGTAGAATATTTAAAGTGCTATGTGACATCGGGTGATCAATTTTGGACGTGAAAGTTGATAACATATACGTTAAAGGAAGTTTTATCTTTAACTTCGATTCACAAAATGGAGGAAGAAGAAAATGTTTAAGCCTGAGGTAAAATTTGACTTATACTCGTTTGCTCGCCCACCGGAGAGATGTTTTAGGTGTTTGCAAGATCAACATCATCGCAGTGGTATTTCTCGAGTGGTGTCTTATTAAAATTGAAATAAAAGTGCCAAGAAACAAGTGCGTCTGTAATTCATGGATAACATTCGAAGCCCGCAAGGCCTGGCAGCGTTCTTTGCTGTCTTTGCTAGCTGCCCGAACGTTAAGACGTACCGGATGCGGATGCTTCGACAAAGTGTCGTCGTATTTCTGGTTTACAGCGTCTAAAAGTTGCCGAGGAGAGACGTGAAGCTGAGAGGAAGAAGGAAGCGGCTGACAGTGTGAGAGAGTACCTGAGCGCTTCAACGATTACGGGGGTGGAAAGTGGGTGGTTTGGTGGATACGGGGAGTGATACCAGTCCCAAAGGTGTCGTTACAATTAGACAGCGCTGCCAACTGCTACGGCCTCAACCGCTAAATAACTTACCGGTGCTGACAACCCAACCACACACTGTTACCGCTCATCGTACCGCATACATTTAATCGTAAGTCTCTGAGCCTGTGCAGAAGCACGTCTTCCCATCAATTGTATCTTTCGTTTTATTTTCAGTGATTACAGATTTCTTTGGAATTCAATTATTTCCCAATTCGTACATTTTTTTACATCGCTTGATGTAAAGTACTTACACATGACGTTCTTGATACATTTTGCAGACACACACGTAGAATGCTGCGCAATAAAAATATTTCTTTTGGGTTCAGTTATTTTAGTACCTCGTTCATTCTTTTTATGATAATTGCTCAACGATTATTTTGCCACAACAGGTGTTTACTACTGGCTTCCTTTTATTAACATTATTATACAGGGCGGTCCATGCAATTTGTACACCTCGGATAACTACTAAAGTATGCGTTGTATCAAAACTTTTTGTTACACCAAAGTTGCATGGTTTAGAGAGGCAGATTATTAAAGTACATGTACTATTTTTATAGGATGAGCCGCTTCGGAGATTTCAAGGTGAACTTCGTTATTTTAAATGGAATGCTATATTTTTTATCCAAAAATGTGTAAAAGGTTTGAATTCTGAGTAAAAAAGTGTTAACCTTTATTAGCCCTAAACCTAATAGTTAACGAATAATTTCGCTTCGTTTCTTGAAAATTTACTTTGCAATTGAAAACTACCTGTCGTGACTGCAAGAAAAGATTAGGAGTAATAATGATGATAGTATTGTTATTATTAAAATATATATTATGACGCTAGGTCTTCGGAATATTTAACAAAGCAAAATATTTATAAGGGAATACATTGTTAAATATATTTCTGCCGAAGACATACACTTTTGTACAAGACAAACTATGCAGACATGGGTTATTTTAGGGGAAAATATGAAGAATGAAAATAATGTTCAGGATGAAGTGGCGCCTTGCGCTTGCGCCGACTGTTTAGAACACGAGTGCTAGTAGAAAGAGGTGACGAGGAGGTGAGGAGAAAGAGGATGGCCCTCTGAAGGAGAAGGACGGGGTGTCCCTGGAGTATCGACTTGCCCCACGGGACTCGGCAGTCGATAGTCCCGTGAGATTCGCGATCTCTTTCTCCGTCCTGCGAGTTCTAATATCGTTTCTTTTTCTATCCGCCTCTGTTCCTCCGTCTTTCTTTCCTCTCTTTTCACCGAACTCTCTTCTTTCCACCCGCGCAAGCTCGCATGGGTCACGAAGTCAGGTCGTTCGAAACGAAGGAAACGAGAAAAAGATGCAATGAGAGATTTCGTTCCAAAAATTCTCCCAATTACTGAACCCAGAGTAACTGAAATTTGTAATTGATTGGCGGGTGTGTAAACAATTATTCTTTTTAACTTGAAATTCAAGTACAGACAAGACGATGTCGGTAGAAATTATTATGAGATATGAATATCCGGTGACACGAAAATCCGTATTTTGTAAAATAGGTAAAAGGGAATTATTCCTAGTCAAGTTTTTAATAATCTGGTGGGGTACGTTTAATAAAAGAAAAAAGAGAATGTTTTTCCACATATCTATGGTTTAACTTTTATATTTCTTCGCTCATGCTAATCGTTTAATTCTATTTTATTATCTTAAAAATCGTTTTCGAACTGCAACGCGATTATTATTATTAGCATGCGTAATCGCACAACAAAGTCTGTACCTATTCTGATTTTACATAATAAAGTAGTCGCTTTCGACTGGTATGAATGTAGGTAACCTATTTAAAAATTTTCATTCGCCCCGTAGAACATCACAAAGTTGAAGAAACTTTTTTAAAATTGACAAAGTGCTCTTTATATCATTATAACTTTGTAGAAAAGCAACACAGATGAAATCTGAAAAGGTGCCTGAAAGTAGAGATTGCACACTTTCAAACGATATTTTCAAGTTTTAAATTTTCGACCGAAAAAATTTTTAATTTAAAGAATCAATGTTATCAGCGCGTGGTTCGGTCAATTGACTAAAAGTTATTTGCAAATTTTATGATATACTTTCCGACGTTTTGGTCAATATTGAAACCATTATCAAGGAAATAGTTTTATCAAATGAAAACTGCGTTTACTTGTAAAAATTCCGTAACGTATTTGACGCCCGGAACACAGGTCGGTTGGAGAGTGACTTAATAAAATGTTTTAAATTTTCGACCGAAACAAATTTTAATTTAAGTCACTCTCCAACCGACCTGTGTTCCGGACGTCAAATACGTTACAGAATTTTTAAAAGTAAACGCAGTTTTCATTTGATAAAACTATTTCCATGATAATGGTCTCAATATTGACCAAAACGTCGGAAAGTATATCATAAAATTTGCAAATAACTTTTAGTCAATTGACGAAACCACGCGCTGATAACATTGATTCTTTAAATTAGATATTTTCAAGAGTTATGACCATTTGAATTTCCTCGATTTTTCGGGTTCCTTGAGGTGATCCCTTAATTAATGTGAGGAGTGTATGTTATATTTTATTTTATTTTCTCTGTTATCAAATTTATATGCAGTGATTGATCAAATACTTTTGAGCGATAGTACATATTCTACAATTTAAAACTATCGTTGATGCTTGAAGAATGTATGTGGAAAAGTAATTGCTGGTATTTTAATCAATCTGAATCTCTGCAATACGAATTAACGGGTACATAGCGAAAGGAGAGTACGTCGCATAAACATGAGCACGGATAAAATAAGATAGCTAGAGAAAGTAGGGTTTCTCCAAGATTGTATAAAATTCTATGCCTTGTATTGCAGACGCCTACTCCTTCGTGCCTACGATCACCAACCCTCTTTCAGCCTACCACCCTCGCACAAAAGGTTGCCAGCTCCGCCTCCGAAAATTATCCGCGCAACTTACAACCCCTATTTTTTTCCGCCTTCTGCAGATTCCTTGTTCCTTGCCCCGGAACGAAGGGTTTCAAGCTCGCATACTAAAGTGGAAAATAAAAGTGAATCCTGAAGTATTATGCGCCTTACTCACATTGCGCTGTTGCGGTGTAAGTTAAGCTTTCAATTTTCCCTAACGAACACGAGAAGAACTACGATTCCCTCATCATTCTCTACGCAAATCCAAACCCACATTTATAATTATTATATTCAAATTAATACCCCTATATCTATTTTGGGGGCTCGTTCGAGATGGAGAGGATATTCCGAAAGAAACACCATGAGTGAAAAGTGTTTCGGTTTCTCGCACTATAGGGTAACCACGAACAAATCTACTTAAATAAGTGAAAATGACAAAGTAACTAAAAACTGAGAAAGAAAAGAAGACACCTAATAGATAAGAAAAGAGGATAAAATGGGTGCAAAGGAAGAGGTACAGACGAGGAAAGATGTAAGTAGGTAGGGCTACTTTGAAGGGCAACGAGTCAAAGACGTATAATCCTATTTATATATTCCTTTTTTCTTCGCCCTTATTAAACCTTTTTCTTTTTATTATCATACAGTTAATCGCCTCAAGCGAATAGCCTTTCCGTGCCTTCCACACAACTCCACCTTACATCTAAATCATAAACAACACCGAATATAATTAAAGGAGATCCTTTTACAAAAGAAGGAGGGCAGAATTTCCTTTAGTCAAGCGCTCCTTTGTCGAGTGGTAGCGTCAGAAAATCGAAAACCATCACGAAATAGCCTCCACGTGCGCGCACAAGGTCGCAGAGGTATTGGCACGCGAGGGAAGCGCGGCGCAGCCGAAACAGAAAATAAGGCACCCTCTTCCGTTTCCCAGGGAAGATTCGGAGGGTGCATAAGGTAGCCCTCGTGGCCGTTCGGCCTCCCTGCCCGTGACCGTTCCGGGGTACGGAAATTCGCAAAATGTCCTCCCCGTTTGGTAATACGTTACGCGGCTGCGGATGTATCGTCCCCAGCCACCCCCGGGTCCGGCATAACCTCGTTCACGAGAGACAGAACTTTCGCGAGCGGAGCACGGAGGAAGGGGTCTCCAGAGACTTCCATTTTGACTCTGGGGATTAGGCGTGACTCCGCCCCGTTCGCTGGCAAAGTTTTGTCCCTCGCTTGTTGGGGGGGTAGAAGCGAAAAGCCACGCGATATTGATGACTTCTTCCTCTGTTTGAGAAGGAGAGCCACGGCAAGAGAAAGAGGCGGTGGTGCTGGAGGGATGCTGGGGCGGGGGGTAGGTACTCGGTGGAAGTACGCCGCGCAACCTACGTATCGTTCTTACTACCCTCTCCAGCGTAGGTTCGCGGCACGACGCACGGTTATTGTTCCGACGCGTCGTCATTATCCAGAATCGTTGATTCCGAGGCGCGGGATGTAACACTTATCACGGCTTAATTGATATTGCTTCTCGCCCGGTGGCATGTAATAAAGATTGTGACTGGACGTGCTTCCAATCGTAAGTGGGTAACCGACGTAGCGATTACAAATCGATTGTTGGGGCTGTCTAGTGGCTGATAGTCGCGTTATAAACTGTATTGGGTAAACGAAATATATTTCAAGAGGTAATAATCGGTGCAAGTTGGTGGAATGAGGAATCAATACTTTTCGTCCATAGATGTCACAAATTATTAATAATACAAACTGGCATTTATTTCTTCTAAAGTGGCGGTAGCAGTAATCAATGATATTTCTTAAAAGAAACAACAATGTTATTGCAAGAGGAATAATTATCTTGCCACGTATTCAGGTGTTCCAATTGCTTTAGGGACGGGCGTGTGTTTTCTTTATTCACTAAAGCTTTGTGTGTAAACCTCGTGTAAGGAGTGGCACAAACTTTGGGGTTGGTTGGACAACGGCATCATAAGTCGGGAGTGGTTTGGGGGTTGGGTGGCGGTCCGGGTGGCGAGGGTCCCTGAAGGCGGCAGGCTAAATATATCCACCCCCGACAACCCTCGAGGGAGAATGTCAAGACAACATGGCCGACGCCCGTCATCCTACTACCGACCCTATGTGTACACTAGTCCATGTTCGACCACCCTCATGCCTCAAAAACGTTCAAAGGCTGCGACGTCGCCTCGGCAGATACGCCCCTCTCCTCGGTTTATCCAGAATTTCGTTCGGGAATCGCTAATTCCCCTCAGATGTAATTCAACGTCCACGGATCGACTAACGATCTGTCCTCGATCGGTGATATAGAGGGGCATTCCTCTCGTCCCGATCAGCCAGATTACGCTCTCGGATCACGGATAAGCACAATCGTGGGGAAAGCCTCGTAAAAAAAAGCACGTCGGAGGAATTTACATTATTACCCCCGAGAGCGTTTTAGGTAATCTCGGAATTCATCGCCGGCAATTGGATTTCAAGGAAACTTCGAACTCGGTTAGTCCGTCCTGTAGACGTCCCGGGCGATCGTCGGATCGAGCGCTTCGCTTTATAATTTTGCGCGAAACGAATCGGAGAGTAGTACAAAAGGAAGAAGGGCAGGGGAATATAGCAGAGATTAAAAGTCACGAGGAAAGAGTTTACGTCGTACAGCGGCGAGAAAGGTCGGAGGGCGAGAGGGAGGGGGTGGGCGGGGGGGGGGGCGGTATCGCTAGTTGGGGAACAGCGAGAGGGTTGGCTCGAAATTAGCTACCCTCAGGATTACCCTGAATTAACAAATTGAAAAAAGTCGTCTCCCCTCGGGCTGTCTTAAAGGAGTCCGTCTCGTCGGCCCGAAGATCACGGTGCTCCGAGCGTGAAGTTCGGGCTCCTTCGGCTTAAAGCACGATCCTTGCCTGGATATCGGACCAACAAATTCATGCAAATGCTACTTGGCTCCACCGTAGCTGCGATACCTACCTACGTCGTCTCCGTACCTCTGTATACTTGTGTAGGTATAGCCGCTGGTGCAAGCGATAACGCCACGTATACAGCGTGACGTTATACACGGTACCTACGCGCCGGTCTACTTAAATACAATGCGACACGAACAAATTCGCCACGACGATTTTGGTAAATACCTTCGCGTGTTATTGAAATGTTCTGCGTGATTAAGGAAATTACGAATTTATATAGCCATTGAATGAAAGTGAAAATGGAAAGGGTTTTCAAAGTTCTTCGATATATATAAATGGCCTTGATTTGTTGTTTTCAGTTCACACTTGAAATATTGAGAGACACATTAGTCGCTAATGTTATTCGTGCAAACACTTTTCAGTAAAGTATGAGAAGTAATTCAATGATAATTGGGCGGTTTTCTATTTGAATTGGTTGTTTGCTCTTTAAACATAAATGGAATTTAGGTTCTGTAAACATATTTTTGAATAAACATGACACTAATACTAATTTTTATTTCACACTGACAGGACAAGCAATTGATTTGTTTCTAGAATAATTGCAGTTTCGTGAAATGCATTTCAAAAGTAGCTTCTTTCAGCGTTGGTCATTTGTAAGGAATTGTGAAAGTTATATAAAATATAACTGTACGTAGTTCGGAGGAGATCTTTCATCTGGGATCATTTTAAGTTTTACTATATGTGTGGACATAGGTATATTCAATAACAATCGACAAAGTAGGGTAGAATCATATCATAAAATAAAAATGCAATTCAAGCTTATGTAAAGCACCTGAAAAACTAATTATCGCAGATTCAAGAGGTTCAAATGTATAAATATTTAGATCAAATGATCAATTATTGAAATCATATCAAGTATTTGCATTGCTTGACATTGATAGTGACATAATTAAAAAAAATGTAATTTTTATTTTTTACTCAAACTTCGTTATAAGTTTCACACCAGAGAGCAGACGTGTCTCTATTAAGTTGGCCATGTATTTTCAGAAACACTGAATCATTTTCAGTTGTTTCCAGCAGCTGTAAGTGGAATCATATTTCGCTTTGTGTCAATCTTTGCGATTAAGTTATTTCGTTGATAACGTTTCATTGTATATTTTATTTTTGACGTCAACACGCGTTACTTATTGAAATTTTTTAAATTATATTGAAATTAAATTAAGATATTATACTTTCTTCGAACAACGGCACAATTCAAAAAAGGGTGTAAAATATAGGGTTGATTTGATGTTCTTTTGAATTTCCATGTGAATATGCTACCTGTGATCCTTAATCTCGATAAATGCAAAAGTAGAGTCGCTTTATACAAATTATATGATCGGTATTCAATAGGGTTTACACAAAAACCGATTGTTGAAAGAACCGGTTTTCGAATTCCACTATTTCCAAAAACCGATTAAACCAGATTTCGAATTTTCACAAAAAATATTATTAAAATAGAAGATAAATATTTGTACATATTTTAAAAATTCCCAAAATAAAATATACTCTATCTGTATAAAACCAAGTAAATAAGAAAAATTAAAATAACTAAAATCCGTATAAATTCGTACAATTTTTTAGTTCATTTAATATATACATATGGATCTTTAAAGATATAATCTTCACAATAAAATACACTGCATACAAAACCAACTAAGAAAACTGAAATAACTAAAATCGGTACAAAATATAAATTATAAATCTTTATTTCATTTAGTATTTTTATTCCGAAAATATGAACTCATGAACATTTGTTTTACAGTAAACTGTTACCAACTACAATATGCTTATGTCCGAGGCGATTTCAAGTCAAAATGTTAAAGTTTTTAATTAAACAATCAATTCATTTTTACATATTAATTCTAGTAAGTATATAAAACCGTTTTTTTGTTAATTTAAAACCCAGTCTTCGAATTTTACAAATTTGTAAAAAAAGAAACGGTTTCTAAACCCCTTTTTTTTTAAAAAACCGACACACCCTAGTATTCAACTAATATTCAAATGCAAAACTGCTTTTTCCGTAAACATGACATTTTCTGAGTTACGTCATCATCAATGCCAAGCGGCGTACTCATTACTTTTAATGGTACATAGAAAGTATTTCGCAGATACCAGGCATCCGCAAATCTGTTTCGACGTAGACTCGTTTTGACAACGGTACGTACAGTGATTGTGACCAACAATAGATGTATAGTACACTGTTGTACAGAACCTTTCCGCGGTACGTGCCACGAGTACGAAATCCTCTTCGTGAGGCCAACGTGAAATAACTGCACCGGCGAATTGTCTGCATAAAATATTCAAAGGTAAGGTGAGGGGCCAGTAAGATGGCTACGCGTGCGAATACATTTCGTCTACCGAAGGCCGTTATCCGTTCCAAAAAGTGTCGAGAGGCTAAGTTTTGTTCTCCCTCGATTTCCTCCCCCCTTGCAGTTACTCGCCTCATCGATGCGAACGATTTTACCCAGACAGAGACAAATTTTTCGACCTAACATCCGATTGCCTGGCGTGGTACTTGAATTCAATACACTTCCGGTGCACACGTTTAGTATACTCGTGTTAGTTGCACGTTAGTCGCTGGCCTTAGCGGCTGCCCTTAAATTACCTGGGGGTAATTTTAGCGATTTCTTAACCCCTCGCTTCGTAACTACAGGAATTCGTAATATTTTATATCCCAACTCCCTCCCACCCATATTTTTTACATTGCATTTATTCAATTGTTAACGTTTTTTTAAAGGTTTCATATTGAAAATTACGTAAAAAAGAAATTACGTAAGACGCTAACTCACTCCCTCTCCTCCCCTTTCTAAAAAAACTAAAAAGCCTTACGTAATTTAAGGCCAACCTCTTATGATGCTAAAGACTGCTCCGAGTCATCATTTCCAAGTGATTCTACCTGTAAGCATTTAAATTTAATAATTGTGTTACATATTCCCTCACCCCTTAGAATATAAGTAGTTTTATAAAAATCAGAGATTAATGACAAGATATAAAATATTATTGCAAGTACTTTCAGTGAACATAAATATTCAGGCATACATTTTTTTCACGCTCTTTATCACATATAATTGTGAAGAATATTAAATTCCTTCGTAATAAATTAAACAGCTAAAAATACTTTATTGCCTCCTTCAACCTCAAAGGTTTGAATTTTTCGGATTCGCGGAGAGTGTCAAAGTATGTACAAGTGAAGGAACGAACAGCAAAAGCAACAGCACGGGGGAAGAGTGTGAGTGGCCGTAAACTGGGGTGTCGTTTGCGTTTTCTATTTAGCCATTTGAGATCAACCTTTCTCTGTTTCCCGTTTATAGTCTTTTTCTTTCGCGCTGCTGCCATCGTCCCAGTAGACGAGCGACTCGAATTGAATTCCTTGCAATACGGGTAGTTGGATTTACATGGATACTGAATGCGCGCAATCCTCGACCACTGGACTTGCTTTCTAGAAGACTGCGGACTTCTTGCTATCGGTGTAACGATTCATATCGATCAATACCATGCTAGCACAAATTCTATTGCATTTAAATTGCGCCGCGTGCTATCTCAAATTGAAGAAATATCCCATACATTCTGTGGTTAAAGCGCATTTGCCGTTATCAAACTCGAATTTGAAAGACATTTTCGATTTAAAATATTCTACACTATTTATACAAAAATTATGAATTTTGTCACACACATAAATTAAACCACATTTTACATTGAAATCAATTTTGTGCCAATATTCCTCTCATCGAAACTGTTATTTTACCGATTATATCAGTAATTTAAAAAAAATTGAAACCGACTTCAAAAAAATAAAAATGCACTAAAATTTTTTCCCTTACTTAATCTACGACTCTCATATTTTTTAAGTCGGCGCCAGATTTACACAGCGCAAATGATGCGGCGCCGACTTAAAAAATATGAGTCATAGATAAAATAAAGGAAAAAATTATTTTTTACTTTTTAGTGCACTTTCATTTTCTTGAAGTCGTCTTTATTTTTTTTTTCACTTTTTAGTTGTATATACACACAACATGCTGAGGAGTTGTGCGGGGACAAAAATATAAAAATAGTAATACGTACAGGTCGAATCTATAATCTCCTGCTTTTTGAAGTTGGTTAAAAATGGTATAACTAAGCGACAGAAATGGCATGTAAATTTCAGTGGAAATGGCCCCGGTTCATCGATATTGAAGTTTTAACGAAACGTCCGTTCTATTGTTAACACGGAGGACATGGAAATGCGAGTGATGAGATGACGAGGGAAGAAAGGAAAAGTGGAAAGTTCAGTTGCTCCTTTTTCAGACGCGACATAGAGGTCTAGCGGGTCTTCGATTGGTACCTATATCCGAAGGGTGAACCTGTATGTAAGGATGCCTATCGGGAACGCCGTTTGCCGTACATTTATTGCCTCCGCCACCCTCCGCGTCCCCTCCGCGTTACGACGTTATATTTGATATTGGATAGACTCCGTATATGTATCATTGGTGTCGTAAAACCTGCCGTAAATAATATTAAATAAATGTAATACGCCCAGTAAAATGCCACTTAGTTTGACTCGCGGAAACTCTTGTACGACGGCGATGTGTCTCGCGCATGGTGAGTTTAATATTCTCGTTGGGCTTGGCGAGAGTAAAGGTATGTTAAAAAAGAAGAAGAAAAGGGACCGCAGTCCTTCTCCCATGTACCAGCTATAAGACAAAAAATTCTATGCACCGCCCGCAAGATGTTCATCTCTGATACAAGGAGTACAAGCAAAATATTCGTCCTCCCTTTCCCCGTCATTTCAGTGTGTTCTATTTAGATAAAGATGGACAGTACAATCTGTGATTACACGATACCCCGAATATTTTTCTAAGAGAACTTAGGTGCTCCCGCCAGGAAATATTACATTGCAATGGGAACAGGTGGGTTAAAATAGGATTAGGAATAGGTGGAGGGTAGAAAGATTTACAAGGGTAGTTAAGCAACCCGGAAATTCAGAAAAATCTGCAACTTTGTGTTCAAGTAGAGTAGTTCATCTGTAAGATAAACTTATTTTTTGTTGATGCCATAATGCGGTTTTGGAGGGTGAAATCACCCCTTGAGAAAAATGCAGAAATTTGTTTATCCATACTTTGGAAAATCCATACTTTTCATGTCACCCCCACTTCCAATCCTCAATTTTACGCAGTTTTGTTGCTAGAAAAATTAGATGCAACTTCTGTTTAAACTTCTTTCCTATTAATGCATACCGATGTGTTAGAGATAATTACGAGGTTGTCTGAGTCTACCACCCCTGGTTTCTCAATGACAGGAGCATTGACGCTAACACACTTGTAAGCAATTCCTTTGGCACTTTAAGTTGAAGATCCAAGGGCTCGAGCGGTGATCTTTGAACGCGAACGAGGCGAAACATCGACGTATTTATGGCCGCCATAAAACTCGCCAAGTTAATTGAATGTTGGAACAAGTTCGATACCGTCGCCGGGGAGACTGGAAACCCCGCTGCCTAGAATCTTTGCTTTGAAATATTGGAATTTTTACTTGGTCGTTTCGATTCTCTTAAAAATTATATCACCTTCAACAGATCGCGCGGTTCGTTGTAAGATAATTAGACATTTGTTTAGTCGTATACCGCGCCCACTGTTGCAAGTCTGCGATTCCACTCAGCGGACTTTACAATCCGCTCACGTTGTCGACGCACGATCTGAGCTCTCGCAGGCAACAGCTCGTAGAATTTTATCCACGGTATCTGAAGCTAACGGGTCGGGACCGTTCGTAATTTCCAAGACATAATCGTCGATTTCCATTTACCATGAGACCCGTCGGTAGTGACATACTCCGTCGCCGAGGACCTTGCCTCAGCCCGCGGTGGAGAGTTACGCCATTACATCTTCGGCATGGAGTAAGCCGCTCGCTTAAGGGCACGCGCTGCCATAGACGTAACGATGCGGCGGAAAAAAAAAATCGTGTTCCCTCAAAACGTGCGCGCGGCTGGCGCAGAGGACGCGACTAAGTTTCCTTGTACATGCGTGTAGGTAGACGAGAATACCGGTATTAACCGCGGATACGTCGTCGAGCGATTCACCGAGGAAGGATCGTACAAGCCTCGGGCTCGTCGTTAATTGCCGGTATAATTTGTAATTCGAGAGGCAGAAAGGAAGAAAGCGAAATAGGAGAATGGAGAGTGGGGTGGGAGTAGACCGGGGCGGAGGGAAAGAGAGAGAGAGAGAGAGAGAGAGAGAGGGAGGGAGAGGGAGGAACAGTGGCGAGGATTCCAAGATAGAGAGGCAGAGAGTTACTGCTCGCTAAAGGAAACAAGCGTCGTGCTCGTCCCTCGAAAGGAAATGTCTTTTCAGCGAGGAACGAGAACCAGATCACGAGGACGAGCGGGGCGCCTGGCGTTTGCTTGACCCGTTGACCCGCCTCGGGCGTGTGCTTTACACAGATCCAACCGACGGGCATTTGTCACGACCCGTCAAAGCCTCTCGACGCGACCGTGAACCTTCGTCAGGCCGATCCTGCTTTCCGCAATCTGCCGGCCTGCCTTCTGTACGGAACCGTACGACCCGCTGAGAAATTAGCCCGTTAAGTGTTTTATGTATCCGACGCGGAACATGCTCTGACGCCAGGCGTCACGTGGCTGCTATCGTGATTTGTGGCGCGCGAGTGGCCGATGAAAATCGACCGTCAAATGTACCAGACCAGTTGCCGATGGTGGACTCCGCCACTAAGATTTTGATAACTCCAACGAATAGGTAATTATGTATACGAATAGTTGTAGAAATAATGATGGCGATAATTTAAAGATACAGATGATGCATTGGGAATTTGAAAGAAATTTTTTATTTTTAACGAAATTGTTAAAAGCTGTGGCTCTTACTCTATATTTATTCATTTCGGTGATAAAATAATAAAATTTTCAATATCATTACGGTAACGTTAAGAGCAGAAGTCGAGTTATCTTACATCTCATCGCCACTGCTTTTACCCGATCGGTGGCTTTTTTTCCCTACTCTCTCTTTTTCACCGCCTTCTTTCTCGTTTGATAATAACGGCCTGGCCGGAGCAAGCAGCCAGATCACTTCACCAGATGCCATCCGAATCGCCCACCGTGATAACGGGTGGTGGTTAAATACCTCATAACTAACTCAATCTGGGCCTCCCTAATTAAATATCTATCGTTTAATTAGGAATGATTTACCGATGGCAGTCAGTCAGTCAGCGAGCCGGCCGAGCAGCAAGCGAACCAGCCAGGCTGCTAGTCGGACAGGCACTGCTTGTATCATTCGTTGTGCCTTGGCAATCAATGCAGGAATTATCCTCATTAGGTCGATCCTCGGTCTGGGTTCTCTGAGTTTGCCTCTGCCCGGCCACTCGCAGCCTCGTACAAACGTCTTGTTGCGGGATAAGAGGAATAGAGGGAGAGGAAAGAAGAGTGAAAAGGAGAAGCGGGCTGAGGGGGGCGGCAAGAAGAAAGAGAAGGAGGAAGAGAAGGGCGGGCGGGGTATTGAGGGGGGGGCACGCAGAGGGGGAGACGAAGGGGACATGGAAGTGGAAGATCAGGAGGAGGAGGACGAAGCAAGCTATTAGATCGAGAGCTGGTTGCGTGCAGCTTGAAGAAAAACTGGAAATCCGCGGTTCTTGACGGGCCGGGAGATCCCTGGGGGGGGGACCGGGAGAGGGAACCCTGGGGTACCCGGGACCCTCTATCTCTCTGCTTTCCTCCTCGCTCCTTTCCCTCTGTCTGGCAAAAAGGAGTCGCTGCCTGCGAGTGACAACTTAGCGAGCCGGAGCTCACCTCGCCGTCCAATAGCCTGACCACACACAGACCGTCCTCGCGATATGACACGTCTTTTCCTGCGATAGAATTCCTTCCGCGAAAGAAACGCCCGGTGGAGGGACCCTTTCGTCGAAGGAGATCCAGTACCCCGCTTAATGATATCGTTGAGTTTCAACGGGTTTGATAGATCTTGTCAAATGTGATAGATCTGGTCGAGCAAGATACTTCGCAGACTTTAACGCAACAGGCATACAAATTTACAGCCAGGCATTCGCTCTGCTCCAAATTTCAACGCGTGCAGCGTGCTAAATGTTTCATACCACTGTGTCTGTTAGTGCTGCTATAATCTGTTTTCTAATTACAAGCATGACTACACGTAACAGTGGCACGCTTAGAATTCAATCTTGGCGGCAAGATGCAAATTCAATGAAATGCATTAAGTGATTATAAAAATTTATTTACGGAACAAAATCGAGTTTTACAGAGTTCTTGAATTACTTCAGTCGTGGCTATATTGAGCTCCTGTCTCCTTTTTCTTTGGGGGGTACCAGCCATTGGTTTCCCCTCTAGGTGCGCCACACAGTGGGGCAAAGTGACGCAGTTTGTTTCAAAATCAAAGAACTTTTGATAGGAATGAGATAGAGCGATGATTTTGTTTTTAAATTAAAGCTGAAAGATTTCAGAATGAGGAACGTTTTTTAACTATGAAAATCTGTGTTAAACTTGAAATCGATTTTTTCCAAAGTCCTGAGGTATTAGACAAATTTTGCGAACGGATTTGAAACCAGCGTGACAAAATCTACAGGAAATGATGTGCAACATGTCAAGATAAAAATCTAACCGTACATGGTATTGGATAAATCACAATTTTGTTGTAATATTTCAAGTTCCACACAGATTTTCAAAGTTAAAAAACGGTCGTACCATATTTTCTTTAATTTTCCCTTATTCTGCAATCTTTCAGCTTTAATTTAAAAAAAAAATCATCGTTCTATCTCATTTCTATCAAAAGTTCTTTGATTTTGAAACAACCTTCGTCACTGTGCGCCACTGATACGAAATATACCTTGTTATCAGTTATTTAAAATGGCCACATATTTTAAATACCTATTGTTACTATATTTTAAATATACTTACTATATTTTACTATATTTACTATATTTTAGTTACTATATTTTATATTTTAAATACCTATTGTTACTATATTTTATATTTTAAATACCTGTTGTTATTATATTTTATATTTCAAATACCTATTGTTACTATATTTTAAATATATTTACTATATTTTACTATATTTACTATATTTTAGTTACTATATTTTATATTTTAAATACCCATTGTTACTATGAAAAACAACGTAGCCTGCTTTAGTTGTTCAAATTACAAGCAAATATGTGGCAAGGATTAGAAAATAGGTGGAGCCTCTTTGAATTGTACTTTAATCTAGTTATAGGTATATATTTCCCCGAATAAATGACCTTCAATAATGATCATAATTGACGTCCATCGATGCTTCCAGGGGCCCATTCAATTTACATGCCTATCAGTCATATGGTCACAGAAAACCGTAGGCAAGAGCAGCTAACACGGCCATATGTCAAGCGTGGAGGAGTTCACGTTTACATTGCGACATGCAGTCGCTCTAGGCGACAGGGGTAGCGGGCGAAATGCATTTTGTGCCCCCTCTCTTGAATTTCGGATTCTGCCTCCCTCCCCGCATTTTCCTCCCTCTTTCCTTCCGCCGCCTATCCTTCTCTCCCTCTGCTTGCCTACCTTTCTAGCCTACTACTGCCGCAAGAGCAATGGATAATGGTATTTCGATTTACATATATGTCCCGACCGTTCCTTCCCTCGGCTTCGATAGTCACAGTGGTCGATGCTGCCGATATCGTTCGACATTTTGGCAGTGCTTCACCGATTTTTCTCCTCAATTCATGTTTATTCAATAAGCTAACCGCGCCGCGTGTTCTCCCTCGATTCAGGATAGCATCGATAGACGTATCGTTTGTTCAGACATTTGCTGAGAAACGTTTCCCGATCACTCGCGCAACTTTACGCAAGTTACTTAGAGGCTGAAATGCTTCTGCAGAGATCGGGTGCATTGTGCCTTATAGAGATGTAATGACCAACTTAAAACCTATTTAAATATAAATACATTTAGTACGCAAAGCGATATCCTTGAAAGACAAGCCCCGGAAAGTGGGTTTAATCGGTCATTACGGGGCTCCACTTATTTCGTTACATCTTTACACTTCCTGGTAGTGCTGTAAAAATGAGCTTCGAGCCGTGAGCTTCAAGAGCTCGAGTCGCGGCTCAAACCCTAAAGGCTCGAACCCTTAAGGCTCGAACCTTGTAATCTTGCAAGCTCGAGCCTTTAAAGCTCGAGTCTTCAAGCTCGAAAGCTCGAACCCTTAAGGCTCGAATCTTGTGACCTTGCAAGCTCGAGTCTTCAAGCTCGAAGGCTCGAACCTTGTAGCCTTGCAAGCTCGAGTCTTCAAGCTCGAAGGCTCGAACCCTTAAGGCTCGAACCTTGTAGCCTTGCAAGCTCGAGTCTTCAAGCTCGAAGGCTCGAACCCTTAAGGCTCGAACCTTGTAGCCTTGCAAGCTCGAGTCTTTAAAGCTCGAGTCTTCAAGCTCGAAAGCTCGAACCCTTAAGGCTCGAATCTTGTGACCTTGCAAGCTCGAGTCTTCAAGCTCGAAGGCTCGAACCTTGTAGCCTTGCAAGCTCGAGTCTTCAAGCTCGAAGGCTCGAACCCTTAAGGCTCGAACCTTGTAGCCTTGCAAGCTCGAGTCTTTAAAGCTCGAGTCTTCAAGCTCGAGTCTTCAAGCTCGAAGGCTTGAACCCTTAAGACTCGAACCTTGTAGCCTTGCAAGCTCGAGCCTTTAAAGCTCGAGTCTTCAAGTTCGAAGGCTCGAACCCTTAATACTCGAACCTTGTAGCCTTGCAAGCTCGAGCCTTTAAAGCTCGAAGGCTCGACCCTCGTAACAGTCGTAGGCATGACAGCTAGCTCGAGTCGTATAAATTGTACGTAGTGAAGTGATGTACAATTGGTGGAACCATCAAATATAATATCAAGGACTTGGAGTTAACTTCATTACTATTAAACACAAAAGCCTCCAGCTTCAAAGCTCCAGGCCCAAGCCTCGAAGCTTGAGTCTTGAGCTTCGAGAGCTCGAGCTTCATATGATATTAGCCTTAAAGGCTGAGTCTTTAAGGTTAAGGTTTAAAGCTTTGAAGACTCGAGCTTTATACAACACTACTTCCTGGGGCCTTAAATTATGGTGTATTGTAAAAGTGCATGTGTATAGTGATATTGTAAAATCAGCAGGAAGGAAAATGGATGTATTAGCACAGTTTTCAGAGTTTAGACATTACTACTTTCCGTAGTAGCATTTATTTGGCATTTTGATGACCAACTAATTCCCAACTTGGGACACTGCGGGCCAACCAGAAATGCTGCTAGGGTTAAGGCCCTGAGATGTGCAGATATGCGACCAATGTCCATAGAACTGCAGCCCTGTAAAAGATGCCGAAGAACACATTTGGTGATTTGTACCCTCAGGATATCGTTTTACACACTTGAGTGGGTGTCAGGTTTGTCACCGTATCTCTGCGAAGCACAGTGGCAGTGTTCAAACTGTGTGCTGAACACGTCCCTGTGCTCCCACCTTGTGGACAAGGCGTTTAATTGCGCCACCGTATTTACTGCTGTTGCTTTAACGTCCCTGTATCTCTGCGAGAAGCTATAACTCCAATATCTTAACAAATCAATTACGTATGTCAATTACGTATTTCCATGCCTCGAGACTCGCCATCGTCATTCTTCGTCCAGTGGTTAGCGCGGTGCCTAAATGGGCATAACATAAAAGTTTACCAGATGGGATTCTGGTTAGGCTGATCCGGCTAAGTCCAGCGAGGGGGTCTCGCCTGGAATGTCCTGTAATTGATAGCAAGCACACTGGGTTCGATGAGCCGTAGGAAAATAATAAGCCATCGTAGTAGCCTGCTAGTACGTAGTATTATTGGCTGTCGAGGGGGGAGGGGTGTTACTGGGGCGTCGTTGAAGAGAAGGGTGGCTCGACACAATGTATGCACCCTCGCATGCACCATCGTGCTCAGATATCTCGATCTTAGGGTGTGTCGGATGTCTATATTCGCGCCCGTGCAGCATCTCAGTCCGATAAACTTACTCCTATCCTCTCTCTATAAGCAAGCTACCAGCAGCGAATTATCATCAGGTTTGATAGTGCGAATGTCTCCAACAGTATCACCGATCGATTTCGATGCAGAGAAATTTCAGACAAAACTTTATTACAAATTAATGACACATGTTACTGAAAATATGATTTACATATGATTCGTATTCGAATTGTAACATTACAGATTAAGACAGAACAGATGTTCTCTGAATATGTCACGAAGATCTATTTCTCTGTAAACAATACACGTACGCAGTTAGTTCTGGGGGATAATTTTAAATTTACCAGCGTTATGTTTAAAAAATTTTAATTGAACGAACAAATTTCAGAAATTTTTAACTGCCACTCGGAAAGGTTCTCATTTTCTGAAAGTATAATAGGGTAAACCAACCAGTGAATGACCGCATATTTTTAATAAAAATTGTACAACTAAAAATGTTTGTTTAATACGCGTAACTAAGAATATGGAATATTAAAAGTGCAACTACACTACATTTATAAGCATATAATAATTTTTAAATTTATAATTGACATTTCTTTGCCTAATGGTCATTCACTGGTGTGCGGTCAATTACTGGTTGGTTTACCCTAAACACAAAAGTTGCTGATATCAATATTTGTAAATATATTTTGAATAAATGAAACGTATTATTGAATTTAACAGTAGTAGACATTGATAAAGAATCATCAGCATATAATAAGCCATAATTTTCGTACACTGTGATATGTTCAAACAACGAACCTCGTCAATTTCAACATCAAGGGAAAATTGTGGAATATTAAATTCAGCATCAATCGTCTGTCTTTCGTAACAAGAAGTATCTGAAATTATATCATCCTATTGTGTCCACGGGTGAACGTCTTTGGTAATATTAAATGTACGTAAGTTGAGTCTACAGCAGTTTTACACGGAGAAGAACACTTGCGATTTTTGAGCATGGTATCTAGGATGCGAATCGCGCGTCCCGCCGCGGCTTGTCAAACGAACGGAATCTAGAATAATTTAATGCGGAATGCACGGAGGAAGATTCGATACCATCAAACTTGGGATAATCCTGAATCGCGTACGAATGTTCGCAACAGCCTACGCAATAGAGGGAACCGGTTTCATGCAATACGATATTTTTTCGCCCTGCGCATCGTCAATGAATCTATCCACTACGATTGACTGATTAATCGTAGCGCATAGAAGTAAAGCCCCTGGAATTTAGAACGTCAGCTTATATAATTGTAATTTTAATTTCAGTGAGAATATATTAGAAATCAGTTACTATTTAAAATATTCACTAATTCTAGTTTATAATAAACTATTTCTGCTTGAGTACAAAGTGAAGGTATAATTTTAGTAAATCTAATTAGGGACTTTAGAGAAAATTAATGAAGACTTGTACTTATAGAAGGGAATAGTAAAGTTTTGATTTATGGATGAAAATAAGGAAATTCTCGAGAGCATTCAAATTGTTCAGTAAAGTGTTTTATCATTGAACACAAGTTTGCTAATTGCGTCGGATTTGCCGAAGGTCGTTAGAATCTCAACGTACAATTCTATAGAGTCTTAACGTCAATAACGTCTTAATTGATGAACTTTGTTGGAATAAAATCTATTTTATATTCTTGTTGTACATTTTTTACAAGGGACGAGCGTATCGTAAGACCGTACTTCGTAATTAAATACTGATTGGTTGAAACGACACTGCAGGAGAGTTGTAACGGCTACAATGTTGGGGAACGTTCGATTAGATTAGGGTGGATTAGCCAATCAAAAACTACAATACTGCGTCCCCTCCACAACTAGCAGTGACATTTGATGCTGCAGGCACTCTATTAGATTTGCGCCATAGCTAACGTGATACGGAATCGAATGATCCGAGTTCTCTCGAAACGATTTTCGGTAGGTACTGGTTGTGGTATCGTCGAACGAGGTTACGATTTAAACGTTGAAATTTTATACACGCCAGAACGGCTAGGAAATTTAATTCGGTGCCGACGTACTGCGATAGAACTGATTGGATTAATGAAAAGATGTAAATCATACAGTGAATTTTTTATTTTGAACGGTGTATAAATTTTTTTTACTAGAATAATGTTCCAGGATGTAACTTTATATAAAATGTTAGACACTGAATAGATATTCACTTAATATTTTTAGATTGGGATAATTCCATGTAAGCACGTTCATGTACTTTGTTTTAGTGAAATCAAGTAAGACAATGAACACCCTTGTACAATTGGTTATCACCGTTGAAAGTTGAAACGCATACTTCTGTTTAAATAATTAAATCAGGGATAGTCAGATTAATTTATTATACTACATCGAATTGATTATTATTTCCTGAAATGTTAGGACTATTTTCATGGGCAAAACAATATTTCCACACGAAACGGGGCTTAAAAATGGCTTTGATCAATTGGTTATTTATAAAAATACAAATTGTTGTAATAATGACGCGAGTGCACTTAAACGTTTCAAAATGCACTGAATCTCATAGAGCTTAACATAATTATGTAATGAAAGTTTCTTTACTCTAACTCAATCTTATTTAAAGTTTCATTAATGCCTACGACGCCATAAGCAATATAATATAAGATTATATAATGATAATATTTGGAGCAATAGCATGGTGAATATACAGATGCAAGTGATTTATACTCCTTGCAAAGATTACAGTAGAATTGTAAATTTAATAGTCAGGTGTCAACACCGATTGAGATAAAGATTCATAATCGTGTATTGGATATCATTTTATGGTCTCATGCACCTTGCAATGGATCAAAGTTGACATATTTCACACAAATCTGAGTGAGGCTCAATTTCCTGCATCCTCATATTTCTTTCAAGCCGCTTGTCCCGATACTCTAAACATATTTATCTTTGACTCCCAGGTGATTTCACGACTCCATGATTTCCATTCATTGACTGTACAAAAATAAAGAGTGACCTCATGCTCATTTTATAAAACAACGTTTTAAACAGTCGATGTGGATACACGTATTATTTATTTTTCAACATAACTGGATCAGTATAAGTGGCAGAGCAAATTCTTTCCTATAGTTACGACACTCCACAACTGCACGACGCATCTCTGTTCACGCGCGAGGTGCGTTGCCCCAGTAAAACCGACCCTCTTTAAACGTCTCGAGTGTTTCAAGTGTGTCCCATCCCATTCGCTGCACCCGTGTTAACACGATTTTAACCCAAAACGGTCCGCGTATGGTGGATGCAATAAATATGGCGAGGTCGTAAAAATAGTAGAAGATGAAGACGGTAGCGTAAATACTGTATTATGGTCAAGAGCCCAAAAAGGCAATGCGCATATTTTTGGCCAATATATTAACTACCTGGACGTATTAAGGTACTAGCTTTACTACCCGGCTTCGCCCGAAATTTAGATTCAGATTTTATAAAAAAAATTTCAAAAGTTTTTAGGCGACAGGCGTATGTAGTATATATGAATATATTTATCTAACCAGATATTTCAAGCCTTTACAGCTTTGTAATTGCTGTGGACAAAGGCATTTGAAACCCTGTATCTTCAACCCTTGGAAGATAGGCGTGTGGAAGGCGGAGCCAGGTCACCCGTGGCTAGGGAATTCAATCCCGGGATCCCGACTGATTTTCGGATTCCATTTTTATATTTTTCAGTTGTTCATAAAGTAATTTACGTTTTTAAAAATTCGCGAAAGTCTTGGGATAAGTTATAACTTGATATATCAAATCCCGGGAGTTTTACAATAAAAAAAAACAGCCGGGATCCCGGGATTGAATTCCCTACCCGTGGCTCATACCAAAATCTCGTAAAAACATGTTTCGGAAACAGCTTTGAAGCCCATTTATTTTAAATTTTCTAGCACTTGCACTGACTGTTATATTATATGCCAATTAGATACTGGCATAATATTGACTGTTTCACTATTTCCTCCTCTACTTTCAGAAATTCAGTTCTGCGTACCTATACTGAATGATTAAGTCGCAATATTGAAACTTGATACTTCATCTCTCTCTGTTGTTTTCTTTGCTATTTGTATCCTTTACTCTTAATCTTAATGTCATCTTATTTGCCCCTTTTCTACTCATGTTATTTAATGTCATTATAATGTGCCAAAGGGTCGGTCCCCGTAATAAATAAATAAATAAATAAAAATAGAAGAATAAATATTATAACAGTCACACTTACCGCTGTACAAGAAGTTTTAGTTTTAGTCTCTTTGTTTCCGTGTCAGTAATGACACGGACAAGTGTGAGTTGCTTCGTTTCAACACAGGAATACGTTACTTTCTACCACTGACGGCACTGAACCCTCACGGAACTGACATGTATGACCCCGCCTTGAAAGCCTGACTCTACAGTGACCCATGTTTGCCATCCAAGAATTAATGGCAACGTCTTACAGGCCACTGGAATTTACACAAACTTCCTCGCTGTATTTCATCCATCTATACCATCTCATTGAGACTTTCAGAGCTCCGCGCAGTGACGCGCGAAAATATGGTCTTCGCAGGTCTCGGAGCACATTCATTCCGTGCCGGCGGCATTCTGTTGGTAATCCCAATTTTATGCTCGTACGTAGTTTCATGGACATATCTATCGGGCTGATATGAAAAGCGGACAGGAAAGGTGCGTGGAAGCGCACGCGTCACGCGAGCCGCGCGTTCGTTTACTCGGGTGTGGCGAGAATGAGTGGTAGCGCGCAATTACCTTCTTATCTGCTCGGAGCAATCGCGAGGGTACGCAGGACGCCACGAGCCAACGAGCGTCGCCGCGCGCGAGCTGTTTTCGCCGCTGTTTTTTAACAGGACTTTCTGGTCTAGGGACCTCGACGATCGAAACTTTGGCCGGTTTTCCGATTAGCATGCTAATTGGCACGGCAACCCTTTAAATGGCCATTTCAAAAATTAGGGGGTACGGTTTGGCTCTGGTTCAGGGAAGACGAACTAGCGCGGTTTCACGCACTGTTGCCGATCGAATTTTATCGCACAGATTTCACCCGGCCAGACCCTTTTTTTTTCTTTTTTTTCTTTCGGTCAAATGGCCTTCGCTAACGAGTCCTTTTTTTCCCCCTCCAACAAATGAGGCTTTATTATGAAAAAGTACGAGCCGCGCGTGCAATTTTGAACTCTGATTAATGCGTGAATTTATAGAGGGATTACTTATGTAGAGTTTAGAGGACGCTAATAGTGCCTCGATAATTGATCGAGTATGGGATATGTAGGTCAGGGTAAGCAGACAGTGACGGATATGTTATGTAAAATGAATTCAGTCTATTCGCTGCTTCCCGTTACTGCCCGTCATTCCGTTCACGTCGCATCGCGTTTGCAATGACATACTAAACTGCTCTTCTCGATCTGCTATAAGCCCGTATCCAGGATTGTCATCGAAACCTTTTTAATGAATTATTTAACCCTTCGTTGACTCTCTGTAAGCCACCCATAAGCTGATTTTGACTCTCCGAACCTTTTATATGCAAAATAAATACCTTTTTCTCAAAGCCGACTTAGAAACTATTTTTTTCTCCCAAAATATTATATCCGAACATTAACTCTGCAGATTCTTAGCTTTTAATATTGACATCTGTAAAAGTTACAATTTTTTAAAGATTTTCTTCGTTTCTTCTCGACATGTGGTAGGGGAGACCGGGGCTAAAAGTTTCGGGGGGTAAGTTGTTCCGACGGTTCTATCTTCAAAATGAAAATAGCTTTGCAGGGGAGACCGGGGCTAAAAGTTCCGAGTTCGGAATCAAGTCACACGGAAAAATAATTTAAAGTACAAAGCTATTTTCATTTTGAAGATAGAACCGTTCGGAACAACTTACCCCCGGAACTTTTAGCACCGGTCTCCCCTAATCTAGAATTATTTTACAAAAGCTGTGATGAAACTTCAATAAATAAATTATTCGAATACATTTTAGAGACCTTGAAATTGATCCATGATTTTTTTCATAATAATTGGATTTTTTGGATGAAAATGGCACTCGTTCAAAAATTGCTCTGGGTGTGAGCCACCCAGGTATGTCAAAGTTGATTGAAAAAAGAGGCGTGTCAACGAAGGGTTAAGTGAGTATGAAACAAAGTTACAAACCAAAATGAATTTGTAGACATATTATGGTGTTCACAAACAGTATGATTTTGTATCGTACATTTATCTACAGCGAGATTTTATTTATAAAATTTTTAATGTGAATTCAGAATATTCTATGAAAAAGGAACCAGATCTATGCCATCTGTTCGAGCCGTACGGTATGCCCCGTTGTCAGGCATGTCCATCGTTCATTGCCAGCACATGCAGAAGGAAACCCAATCTTGCAGGAAGATATCCAACACCGTTCACGCTACCCCCAACCGCCCTATGGGCAACAAAAGGGCAAAACGCGTGGTGGTTCCTACTCCCTTCCGACGTATTCGTCTCCTCCTTTCGTAGGAACAATTAACTGAATTTGCATTATATCTCTATCGAATTACTAGATTCGTATTATCGATAAAATTGGCAATTTGGGGTAGAGGCGCGGAACTAGGGTGAGTCGAGTGGTCATCCGATGCCTGCATTGTTCGTAATAGACATCTTGTACGTATGCTCAGATGTCGCTAAACGTTAAATTATTTTCAGATGCGGTGGTCTATTGAAATTTGAAAATTTCATTCAGGTCGGCCACTAATAAGGGACATCACTTAAATGCCATATGCTGATTTTGAATAAACCTTGGAGATTTGTAGAATAGTCAAAGATATTCGACACCGTTTTTTTTTGGTCGACCATCGTCGACGTGTAGGGGATGAAAGTAGCTCTCAAATTTGAGGGTGAGAAAAATATTTGATCAAATATCTTGGAAATTACTAGAGCTAGAAGAATGGTATAAACGATATAATGGTGTACTTTTTAATGCGGAATCAAACTGCGCAAACAGATTCCAGAAAACTCTATTTGTTTAAATAATATATTAAATAAATAGCACTTTTGTGTTAACTCTTCTGGTTAAATGTTAATCCACTTTCCTGTAACTGGAATTGTTATTTTTGCATTATAAAAAATGTTATTATAGATTAACTTACGATAAAAAAATACGTGTCGATCTTTCTTTCGACTATTCCACAAATCTACAAAGTTTACTTAATTAAGTTACTTAAGTAACGCCCCTTTAATTAAATTTTCGCGCATAACATTATTGCAAAGACAAGCTAACACACTGTCCATAATTCTTCCAACAAAAAAAACAAGAATTACAAATACAAACTAATAAAAAAATTTCAAACTAATATAAAAAAAATCTTCACACAATATCCTAATAAAAATAAAGATTTAAATTTTACTTCATACTATTAGCAATCTGCGCGTCCTTTATACCGTTTTATCGTGTCAAAGTATTTCCAATTAGTCGTGATCTTTTCGAGCGGCGCTGCTCTAATAGCGATATCCAAAACCCCGGCGGTAGAAGGGGGGGGCCCCAGCAGGGGGTGGCCGGACGATCGTAGCGTTACCGAATTGTAGTGGTGTAACTTGATACACGGGGTATACGCCCCTCTCGCACACGTCGTTCAGCGAGCATGCCGCTATCGGCACCAGACGAGTCATGGTTTGCCCGTGCTCTGTACTTGTACGTGTATCTGCGCGCCACGAATTAGTCATGGAGAGGCAATTCCCGATAATAAAATAAGAGAGAGGAAGCGTAACCGATTATCGTAGTAACGAGGGTCGCGAAATTATCGTAACGGCCTGGTTCGCGATTATCGGGCAGCGCGATCGGTCGCGATTCTTCGTACGCCGCTATTGTTTTCCCTCGTACCGAGTGCACGCCGATTGTTATCGCTGGGAAGGATGGTTAATTAGTCACGATCGGCATTCACGTAATTTACAACACGATGGCGTGAAGATAAAGATAGCGAATAGCATCGCAAGCCGCCACTTTTTGTTAAGGGTCAATACGGCTACGAATTGCCACTAAAAACTGGTGTAACGTGTATATTTAAGAATGTAATTGGTCGAGTACCTTGAAGTTTCAGTGGGGTATTTGGTAAAAATGTTCTATTTCGATGTCAGCATTGTGTAACACTGAAATCAGGATCGTCATTATTCGGTATGCTTGCTAAGTGACGAAATTAGGTTCCTATCAGGTCATCCCATAAATGTCGTTTCTTGATACTAAATATCATTTGCAAAATACTTTTTACATAATACTTACATTTATTTTTAATCCTTCCTAATCTAATTTATTTCCCATCTTTCAGGGAATTTTTGGATTCTTTCTTCAAACAATTTTGAAGGTTTCGAATTAAAAATTTGAAGAGCTCATTATCATCAATAAGTGGTAATCGATTGGTGCCAGATCAGGGTAATAGTGGACGCCGTATGAATTGTAACATTTGACTTTTTCTAAAATTGTTTTTGCCGTGTGTGATATACTGTTGTCATGGTGGAATAATTTTCTGTTTTTTGTTTTAAGTGAAAAGTATCCTCCTTGCAGGCAATAGAAAGGATACATTTCCAAATTGTTTAACATTACTTACGCGATGACCTGATATTTTCAGTTTAATTCAATAGTTTTGTCTCCTTGAAAGACGTCCCGTTTCAGCTTGATGTAAGATCGCTGGATGAAATATAACAACCGACCGGAATTATAACAACCTGCAAGTGTCTCCAGTAACTCGAAGCAACGGTTAACCTCCACGATTGTTGCTCAGATTGACGCATACAAGTTCCCCCGCTCGCTCGTGTACGTCTTACCGCCGGAGGCGTTGCCTTACTTAGCTTACCCAGCGCATTAGCGATAATACATGCACATAGCTGCAACAAATGCCGCATAAACGATAACGCGATCCACGTGGCAGTATAGGCGCAGAAGGGCACAGATGGTCGCCCTAGGCACTTACCAGTTACCACCACCCCGCGCACTGCCCCCTCCGGTCAAAGGGATCTAAAGGGCCTTGGCTGGCCACTAACCGTATTTATTCACGGGGGGTGACTGAATTTACCGAACCGTCGGAGATAAGTCTTGCCTCGAGCACGAGAAGCGTCTTAATGCCACGAAACCTTTCAGAAGTCGGTCTAACCTTGATCGGTAATCGCGTTAAACCCCTTTAAGCTCCCCGCGACTGAGGTAAGTGTTTTCGTACATCTTTTAGTTGAAGCATTAACGCAGTCATTCTCGCAGGACTAGCGTGCTTCAACTGGGGTGCAGTGTTTAGGACATGCAATACAAGCTTCCCTTTTTTAAAATAAGGGTGACGCGAGGACTGAAACTACAGACCCATTCACGGTTGCATGGAGCAGATTTTTAGACAAAGATGTTCTTAGTGAAATGAAAAGTAGAGAATGTAAAATGAATTTTAACCCTTCGTGGTCACACCTTCTTTTAATCACAAATTGGTCACACGGGGTTCATTGTACCCCCGTAATATTTTTTCAGTTACCATTTCCGTATTTTTGAATCTTTTAACTTTTCAGTGATAATTGTACATTCGTAATACTTATACAATCATGGTCTAATAATCTTTTTCTGGAAATGTAAATTTTTACATGATAAAATTTGTAGTTGAAAATGAGCGATTTTCCATGGTTGTGGGAAAAACCCGATTTTAAAATTTTTTTTTATTTTCTTTTTTGCGATAAATTCTCTTTGAAAGACGTAAAGGTGCGAAATTTCAAATCGAAAATTGTTCTTGGGGTACAATACACCCCGTGTGATCACGAAGTTAATAATGGAAAGAAAAATTTAAAAGGACCATATTACATAATGTCACTTTTTAGTGATTGTAAAGAGTTAGTATTGATTGTATGACGAATATTATACGAACTAAAACATCGATCTAATATCGGAATATCTTTTTAAATATATTTGAAGCTTCCACAGCAATTTGGAAACTGTGAAATAAAAATATTTTCAATAATTCAATTTTCGCGGTAGCCATAATTACCACACCTTCTTAATTAATTACATTTGAATTCGTGTACTTTGATATGCAATTATTTGAATTATGAATAATTCCATATTAATATAAATAGGTATTTGCATAATTGCGTTTCTTTCATTCCAGAAGTATACACTAATTCTTCACTTTTCTCCTTGGTTATTTATGTCGATCGAGTAAAAATTTTAAATGAAAAGTGCTGCAGGTATATGCAGAAGGGACACGTGTAATTTCTCATTTTTAATCGGCGTCCAAATAAAAGCAGTTTGTCCGATCTACACGCTAGCCGTTATTTAATAACGATGGGACAGCTATGACAGATACTAAGGGAAATATTTCTATACTTCAGAGTGCTCTATCACGCACTGCTTAGTCTTCCACGTGTACGTATACTCTGATACGTGTGCAGCCACACGTACGTGTGGAAAAACGTACACGTACCAGATCACTACCGGCAAGTGGCCGGAGCAACAGATAAGTTTGATTTATTTTAATTTCTCACTGGCAACGCAACGGCCTTTCGCGGGGATTTCCTGTGCTCCTGTGAATTATTGCGAAGTTATTTTGTAGCTTGTATTGATTTACGGCCAGGATTTCGGAGCATCGCGAGCACTTTATCGTCGTTACAGGTGGGTAAACAGGTGTACTGGGGGTTGAAAGGGTTGTCACTATCCGCGAAGAAACTCGCAGAACAATATTTCGCAGAACCGTGACGTATCGTCCACGATATGCGATTCCTTTACTGCAGTTCAACTTAGAGGAAAATACGAAAACTTCAAATATCAGACAGTAGGTAGAACGTGTAATACTTCTTAAATTTTTTTTCATATATCTATGAACTTTAACTATCTAAAAGTTTTTTTTTCGAATAGATTAGCACTTCGTTTGACGGACAGCGACGTCTTAGCAACATGTTCAAATGGTATATATTTTTTCTAGTACCTAATATTGTTAATAGGTGATTGTTGAAAGATTTGTAAATTATCTGAATATCGTACACTTATACTGCTCGACACTATTTTGTTGCCGAATATTGTATTACGTAGGTATACATTAATTGGAGAATAAATGCTCAAGAGAAGACACATACAATCTTCTTAAAAATCACTAAGAAGTAAATAAGACAGAGAAACTGATTTGAATGCAACTTTAGAAAACGTATGAACGAGGGTTAATTTATTGCAACACTTTTTTTGAGGAGAAAGTTGGTCCCTTTGAATAGTCACTTACTTGTTTACTAATTTTTAAATTTGAAACAATACCCGATCTGCTTCTAACTAATAACTGATAATTTACGACAATGCCACCAGTGTATCAAATGATACACTATTTACTTTACATGAATTTTAAATCATCGGTAAAAAATAGTGTCGCAGCAGTATCTAAGGGAAGGTGCCGAGGTGTAATGCTGACTTTCCAATGATCTTTTGCACAGTCATAGGTCTCAATTGAAATTGTCTGCTCCCGAAACCATATATCAGTAACATCAATATGCCAAGCAACATCATTCCTTCGTTAGTTGCTTAATCGTGGAAACCTCATTGGAGTAGCGTACAGAATTTACATGTAAGTCGAGCAAATATTTCGCAATGTAGGTAGACGGTGTGTTGGTTGCGTCGTTGTTCGGAACATTAATCACGGAAATACACCCTGTTCTCGACTCACAAGTTCGTAAAGCAATGGAGATTACCCTACGGAGAATAACCTAATCAAACTCTATAAGTTTGAAGTCAGCCATTCTCAAATATGAAAAATGTAATTTTCTAAATGCACTTCATCTTCGCGAGGTTCGCCGTAGCGCCTACAGTTTGACAATTCAATTTCCCAAAATGAACAATCCTATTCATTAGCGAAGGGGAAACTAATTTTCAACTGCAGTACATAGCAATCGTCAAGGCATTAACAGAGTTCACGTTGCAATAACGGTTTATCTGTTTCCGATATCCCACGATGTAACGCGGTTAAGATCCCCTCGAATCAATATCAATTCGATTAAGCCGTTTGTCTTAAATCGAGAACCTCGTAGCGGAGCGAGCCGGCAATGGGACCCGGCGAATTTGTTACGCGCCTCGCGCAGCGCAGGCAACTCCATTAGAATATGATTAACGCTTTGACGGGTTCTCAGTTGCGCGGAAGAGCCGACGGCGATATTCTTTCCGCCCTGGAGCCTGAATTTTCTTCTTATCCGTCTGGTCCCGCGCCATTTGGCAGGCAAAGTAAGCGGAGAATTAATCGGGACTTAATTACCAGGTTAGGCGGGTACTTGTTGCAGCGAAAGCGGGAGGCGTCTAGTGTACGAGGCGTGTTAGGGTGCCGTAGCGTAATAAGATTCCCTTTAATGGCATTACACGCCTCATTGGGACTTGCCAAGTCCGAAGTTCCCGCGACTTTACGCTGTGTTTGACTTAACCGGAAGTTACCGCCTTCCGACCCGACCGCCGTACGAACGAAGTCGAACCGAGAGGTTTAAGTCTCTCGGCGCATTACGAGTTGCCGAGGAAATGTCTTGGAACTTGTACGAACGTTTCGGCGAAAACTATTAATTCCATCGAGGATAATAATTTACAATACAGTGGACACTGGACGCGACGGAGTTAAAACGCTTTAAAAACTTACTGTTAATTCTCATGCCGTCGAAAATTCAGTATGGCCTTCTACTCGGATAACGAAGGTGAATGAAACATAACGCGCGGAGGAATGCGGCCTCCGGACTTCATAGAAGCAATTAAAGGCCGAACGCCGTACAGTTTTCGTGAAAAGGGCCTCTCGTAAAAGTGACGAATGTTCGTTGCACGGAGATAAACTTCTCGGTTTGGTAGCAATGATCCCTCAATAACGTTTCTTTGGAACAGCATCCGCGCCGAATGCGGCGTTCCGATGCCATCCAGCCGGCTCCGCGACGTCTGCTGTATTCAGCGAGGGGCACTGAGACGAAAATCGTATTTGGCCAATTGCGCGAAAAAGCATGTCAGTGCGTTGATTAATTACGCCATCGGAGGGTTGCCGGAACGGCGGTGGCAGGCGTAAGAAATGCATGTCGCCGGGCAGCCGGCAATTAATTAAAGCGTCACTTGAATTTACAACGAGTGGACGAGTGCCCACCAACGACGAGGCCGATCAAAGCTTCATCTCGGCATTGCTATCTGGCAGGCGGCTGTCGGGAGGCGCGAAGAGGCCGCAGCACCGCGCCGATCCGCGGTTCGTTCGACGGCCGGGCAGCAAAAACCCCGGCTGGATGGAAATCCAGGTGTCGAATCGCGGAGGAGGCCGGCCGGAGCGGCTCTGACCCACGAGACAGCCCGGCGTGACCATCGGGGGCCCCGGGAAGCGACCTTAAAGCGGCCCTTATCTGGATTCAGCGACCGTTCGCGAAGTCACCGTAGGAAGCCTCGACGGGGGCCCGGCAAGAAACGCCCAACACACATTTAATAGCTTAATTTATAATTCTCGCCGCAAGAAGAAGAAACCCCGGTGAAAGGCGAAACCCCGGGCCGGGGGGGGGGGGACCTTAAACCGGGCGAAAGAGAAAGAGGTGGAAAAAGGAGGAGAGGAAGGGTCCCGGATAAAGTTGGACCCGGCGTATCGCAAGAAGTAAACACCGCGGAGGGAAGAGGGTCGAAAGAAGCGCGAGGCAGAGGAACAGAGTCGCCAGGAAAAAGGAATACGCCGAACGTCGGGAAAGAAGAGGAGGGAGACACGGGGGATGGTGCGCCTAAGAAGAAGAAGCCGGTGGAAAGAAGATGAAACGGAAGGAATGCCGACGCCGCCGCTTGCACCGATGGAAACTGTTCGACAATGCGGTGCGACGATCATGGGACCTTTATATGGAGCGTCGTCCCCGTGGGTGGTCCTCCGCAGGACGACTTGCCAGGCGTCATCCCGGATTCATCGGGGCGATCGGCGCGTTGAGAACCACCGATCGCTAACCTAGAAGGCAGCGGAGAGTGAGATCGAGCCATGACGCGCACTGAATCACTCATCGTGGTTAGTTGTCGTCTGCGCTGCCGTTCGTCGTTCGCCGTAACCGAGGAGCTCACTACCAGAGGCGAGCTATTAACTCGCCTGCACTGGTACCTTCTAACATTCTACAAGGCTACATTATTTACTACACCGCTACTTGTCCGCGGAAAGTTATTACGGGACATCCCAGCCAGACGTACCCACCTTGTCCACTTTGATTCGAACAGATTTTTACGATCGCAATCTCGGCATCGTTAATCGCTACTGTCGCGCTTTTTACGCGACCAAATAGCGGGGCATCATTCTGATTCCACCCGGAGATCCTCCTCCCCGATGCTTTTCCTTATTCCCGTGGTTCCTGGCGCGAGCCTTGACACGTTCGCGCCACAATGGCCCCGGGATTCGAGTTTCATTGGGGACGTTTGTGCCCCACGATCAACGCGTAGCTTTTATTTACGCGAGAGTAGGTGTAGTTAATGGCTGTTGGTCATTAGGAACCGAGTTTCTCGCCTCTTTCCAGCTTCGTCTATGGAAGTATGACGGAGAGGTGGAACGGTGGTTGGGAAGCAACAGAGCAAGGAAGCAGGAGGAATCCAACGAGCTGTAGTCTGAAATCCGGCGATTCTTTCAGGCGTCTTCGGAGATGATATTTGCTCGGATCAATCCATATGGTCGCCATGGCAACCGGTCAGCCTGGCTTGTCCACCCCCGACGCCCAAAGTCTCGAAAGCCCAACGAATGGACGAATGGACCCGGGGGTGCAGTGCTGATGGCCGATGGCTCGAGGGAACCCGCGTTCCGCGAAGGGTGGACAGCAAATCTAGTACTTTCCTTGCCAAGAATCTTTGTGCCTGTGGTAACAATTGAATGAATGAAAATGTATACATACATGGATAGAAATATTCTGATCTCGCCGCGCTTCATCGTCCAGTTCTGCCTGCGCAGCCTATTCGATCGAACGAAATCCAATAGAAGCAAATGTATTCATGAACCGTTGTTTACGAAACTCTTCACGTAGCTCTTCCGGCCCTTACACCTTTCCTGAATCTTTTCTCTCTTCTTTCTCTTGATCGCTTTTCTTCAGCTATCGATACACTGCTAATATCTTTTACAGTGGGAACTATTGTGCGAGGTTCTGTTCCTACTTGTTAACGAATGAAAGACGTTTTAAACGTTTATAAAGAGATAGTGGTATAAATTTAGGACGCAAACTTTACTTTGTCGGGACAAAACCTGAAGTAGATATTATATCAAAACTTCTCTAGGTATATCAGGATTTAATTTCGGGAGTTTATAATCAGATATGATCCATGGATTTTAGCATCTCAGGACAGGCTGAATATCCCAGGAAGAAGAACCTCCATTTATCCCATCGAGTCGTGAATTTTCAGTGCTTCCTGCCGAATGAAAAATGTTTCACTATTTCGGGTGTTTCCTGTATTGATATGTGAAACTGGGCGACCCCGATGAAAGGAGGAAACGAGGCCGGGGCCTAGACTGTCTCCAATTTCGTGCGAGAAAACCGGCTTCTGGTTATTGTCAAAACGAAATTAGGCAATAGAGACGTCTCGAGGAGCGGGCGTGTGGCTGAAACGTGCGTCAACAGATGCGACAGACCATCCTCGGTAGCTACGTAGTGTCGTGAGAACCTCCGCGAGTATTCTACATGCAAATTTATAGAGATCCTTCGGACACCGGCGCTTCGAAGGGAGGTGTATCCTCGAGGGACCGAAGACACCAGGACTAAGAGCGCTTCCTTGTACTGTCACTCTGCTCTGTTCGAATCAATCGCATAAATCTTGACGCATCGATCGTTCCTTTCGGTAACGTGGCCGCCTACGGAAAATTTGTCCCTGCTACCATGTCCCTGAAGATGGCATCCGCCAGCGAAACATGATGTTTGCACGATTTTATGTTGAGTCCAGGTACGCGCGAGAATTTTGATTCGATTCACACCGATATAAGCTGGTTCAATTAATATTGTGAGGCGAGTGAAAACCCAGCATGTTTTATTGGAGTTCGAAAATATTGACATGCTGTGATATTTATATTTTAAACGAGCCAAATTAGTTAGATCAAACAAGTCCGATATTAACCGCGAAATTTAACATTAATATGTCTTCCACGTTTTCGAACGAGAATTCAATATTGGCAACTAAAACTTGTTAATGATGTATTTGTGAATTTAGGTATATAAAGATTGTTTACTATAACTCCTTAGGGGGCTTTGAATAAGCACACTATTTAAAAATGATTTAAAGCATAAATACGTATGTGTGTGTTAGTGATCGACTGTGTTTGTATGTTTGTTCGGCTATAAATTCGTTCTGTTCAAAAGAACACAAACAAATGCGACAAATGAAAATAATTCTTGAAACAACACAAAAATACCAGAAATCATAAATGAAAACATGTAGAAAGGAGGAAAAACAAAAACAGAAAAGATGACACAAAAACTTTCTACGTCTACGTCGTTAGGTCTGGGTAACGCTAAAAGAAAATTCTCAGAACTTTGGTATGTGTTCATTCGTTTAGGTCAATAAAATTGCATTGCAGGTAAAATATTTTTATAGTCCGACTACAGTATTTTTAAAATTAAAAATTGTTAAAACTTTTATGACCGTTTCGGACCGGCAAAAGTCCTTTTGGGTCTCTTTGCAAGTCCCCCAATTCTGCACAACATATACGTCATATATATAAATTTTTGCAAACTGAAAACCACTATTTTTGCGAAATAAGCCGGTCTTCCACGTGTAACGTTTTTAAATAATTTAACTTCCTTCTGTATAATTTTAATTCCGACTAACCTATAGTGTCTACGCATGCCCCAATGCAGATCCATATCCTATACGAAATAACGACAAACTAGTTGTGCATTCCACTTTCCCATAACTCGGACGTTTATCGATGCCATTGCCACAGCAGTGTTCACGTGCAAGTTCCAAGAATTTGAAGGGATAAATTTGTCGACAGATCCCGATGCGAATAAAACGACGGTTAGCCAGCGAAGCTTTAGTACGTGACGGATCGACGGGCAACGATACCGATCGAAAAAACAGCTTTCGAGGCCGCTCGGAAGATTCCAGAGCTACGAACCCACGGGGCAGCCGAGCGACAATCGCGCGCGCTTACTATTTTCATCGTGACGTGTTCGGGGCGAAGCAGGCTACGGGGAGAGCTGGCAGGCGCGCAATCCTGTTGAGATAGAGCAGTGGATCATCATTAACCGGATGGCCGCAAAACCGTGGACGGCTGATTGACAGGCGCGCAAAGACTTCCCGTTTTTCCTAAACCTGCCTTTTAGTTCTCGGTACGGCGAAACCCTTCTGCGGAGCCGAAGAACGATATACGTCGCCCGATGATGAAAGACGGACGGGCGGGGGGTGGGGGGGGGGGGGGTGGGGGGGGGTGGGGAAGGATTTCGTGGAGTGGGGGGTTCCATGGGGTGCTAAAGAAAGAGGAGGGTGCCTGAGGAGGTCCCTGGAGCTGATGGACAGGCAAGAGGCGCCAAGCTATGCGAGCTATTCGGCTCTTACTTTATGCTGTCTCCTCGACGGTTTAACGAGCCTGTGTTCGTGCCCGTAGGCACGCGTGTGCGTGTCAACTCTGCGTGCTGTCAATAAACTGCGACAAATTCCGAGATGTCAATCAACTGTTGCTGCACCGTTATGGTTCTGACCTTTTCCTATTGTTCCCGCTCAAGCGTTTTAAAGACACAACAGTCAACGAGACTCGTGAAATGGTCCTGAAATGGCTCCTTGCAGGAATTAGTTGACACCTACTCGGTGGATTAAGGGCAGGTTGATTCTGTCTGGGACGGCAGCTGCGGGGAAGTGGTTGTCCGTAACGTTTGCTCAAAACCAAAGTACTTTGTAATCGTCCACCCTTGACCACTTTCGGCGGCTACGCGGAGGTCGCGTACTGATCGATGCTGAGGTTAGTGTAAACCACCCGACTCCTCTAATTTAGAATGGTGCTTCCAGTTCGATTGATTTGGAAAGTTAGTGATTTTAAACTGAATCTGCAGTCTGTACGTAATGTATTTTATTTAAGCTTGTTGTTGTCAATTATTCTCTCACTAAGGTAAATGTCCCCATTAGCGACCGCGTCCCCATTAGTGACCAATTATTCATTTATTATTGTTTATTACAATACAGAAAGCGAAATATCAACCAGAAAGTTCAGAAATTGTAATTAAAGCCTATGTAATTTATTGTTTCATCTTTAAGTAAATTCACATGTAAATTAGGAGTTGGTCATTGACACGAAAGTTGACAGATTCTAATAACGTGAGGTTATACTACAGATATGATACCGCAAATTTTACAATAAAAATACATGGATCCTTGCAGTAACTTACTCAAATTAACTAGAAATATATACAGAATTATAAAATAAAAAGAAAATATTCATTTTCTTTCATTATTGTAGCAAAAAATCGAAAATGGTACAAGTTGGTCGATAAAGGGGACATCAGGTCCAATATAATTTTCACCATAATTTTTGTGTATATAGTCAAATATCCATACTTTACTCAAACATTGTCGTATATTAGTAAAGAAATTACTATTTCGAACCAGTCACACTCTTAAGCGGTCGCTAATGGGGACATTTACCTTACTTCGGATGAAACATTTTGTGAGATTATTGGTTTCATAGATTTCGTGGCAGCTTTAGTTATTTTTATATATTGACACCATACATGGTTATTGTATTATACTTTCCAAGATATGTTTAACGAGGTAAATGGAAGGAGCTGGTAATTAATCATCAGCAAATGTATTTTTAGGAATATTGATAACAAATTTAGATTTTGTCTTGCGAGGAAACTAAACACAAAAATAACTTAAAAATAACACTTTATATATTACTTTAGACAGACTTTATTTTTTTATATTAACTTTTGACTTCATTTAATATAATTGATGACCTAGCAGCAAGAGGGGTGAAACTACATTTTTGTCAGTTTTTGAGTTACGACGCGTAATATAGGTAAACTAAATTCTACATCGTTTGATGCACGATTGATGTACATCCGATAACAAATGAGCGATTTATTGCAAATTTTGAACCCGGCTTGTGCAATATTTTTGTTTCGGGGAGCTCCAGACTTGAAAAATTCGCTAAAAATAGAAATCATAAAAACTTATCAACTCAATAGCTACTACATTATGTATATGAAAATATATATTTTTCTATTACTGTTCTTTTTTAATCGTAAGTCAAAGCAATAATTTTATAAACAGTTTTTCTAATTTACTCGAAGTTGGTAAAGATGGAGCTGAACCCCTCATGCTGTAAGATCCTCTATTTTGTTTTATTCACCCTTCAACACGCCTTGAATTATTGAATTATTTAACAATCACTTGTAACCTTCATATTTAAAAACAAAAGATAAAACTTAAACCACATGTCCTCCAATTCATACCATCAAGCTTTTATTTAAAACACTTTATGTTGTTCGAAAACAGTTTAACCGAATGATTTGGTCAGTGTACACCGATAGAAACACGACCCTAAATAAACTACTATTCAATAGATCATTTCTGTGACAATAATGGACAGCGTGACACGCAGGCGTAGGATTATCGTTGAATAATCTTGTGGACACTTCGGTGGAATCGTTGATTGCCGAGAACGGATTTCGACAATAAGATGACACGGTTGTCTCATCGCGTTACGCACGAGTTCAAAGCACTAGAGGCATCAGTGCGTGCCCGGTGTTTAGAGGCCCTAGAAAGTAATTGAGTTGGCCACGCGACTCTTGAAGTGGCTCCCTACCAACGCGGCGCAGCGGGCTCCCTGCAGGCTCTTCTTCTCATTGGTAACCACCTGTTTTCAGCGGGACCCGCTCTCTTTCTTTAGCCTCTCACTCCTTCCCCCGCAGTCTCTCTCTCTCCCTTTCGTTCTCTCTTCTCCGTGCACACGCAATAGAGAAAATGCACACGCACACACGCACACGCCGTTCAACCACTCGAAATTCATGTTGCCCATTGTGCGAGGGGTTTGACATACGGCCGACGAACGCCACCGTTTTCGAAGCCACCCCGAAAATAATGCACCACCACTCCCTTGCACGTCGTCGTTGTCATTCGACTACCCCGTATGTACCGATGCTCCCTTGTGATCTGTTTGCTCGTTTTCTTTATCGAGATAAATCGAGTCCTTCAGTGCGCTTGTGCGCGTCTTCTTCCGAAATCGTATCCTATTAACGCGCGTGCAGTGATTCTGTATTTGCGCACTGGGGGTAGTCCATCTCTTTGATTTGGAAATTAAAAGTTTTAGGTAGGTATAACGTGCTCCCTTTAAATGTTGTGTCCCCTGCATTTGGTATCACATGGTTCGTCCTGGCACCCGAGCTAGTATCGTTTAAATAAAGGCTGTTTTCGGGGGACACTTTTTACTCTTATTTCCGAGGCGATATACAGAGTGGGCCAGCTAAATGGGATCACCTAAATATCTGCCTTATTTATTGTTGTATGAAAACATTTCTCACATTTCAGGAGGCACATGTAATGGTGGATATAGTTTTTCTTGTGTTCATTTTTTTTTACGAGATTTCAAGGACATTGGTATTTCTTTTAATTGTATTTTGTATTTATCTCTCGATATCCTCGTAGAGTGTGAAAAATCATATTCAACGACCTTAATATTCATACCGTTCCCATTATTTAATCTTAAGATATTTGCATCTGATAATAGAAGATACTTTTACAATTAATTGGAAATTCCTAAGGCTACAGATGCTCAACTTAGTGGCCGTTTGCTGCAATGCATAATTGGAAGCTATTAATCAATTCTTCATCCATATTTTCTACTTCCTGCGATGTTATGGATACACATGCAGCTGCAATTCTCTTCTTCAATCGTCGCGCGCCTCATGATCCCCTTGAAGGTACATACGTGCCGCGTAATTTTTAATTTTAATTATCTTCACATAACTAAAATCATATAACGGTATTTTTCTTTTTGATAGAGTATCAAAAGCTGAATAATTCTTATATTTATTGTTTTGTTCTATCTCGCACCGTTACAGAGTTATATTAAAAAAAAACTCGATAACTTGGGGGGTTGGTTTCACCCCGTCAGAATAAATTGCCGCAGAAAAAAATCGCTCCTTGCATACTCAAATAGACTCTACATTCACACGAAGTTTCACTGAAATCAGAATTTTCGAGTTGGGAAGGTTTCCCCGCGAGTCACACGATTCGTGTCAATAGGAATTCGTTTCCAAGACGAAGGGCTGGCGCCCGGTATCGGGCGCTTGTCGGAGAAAAGCTCTGCCCAATTTCCGAGTAGGCATTGTAGCGTCGCGAAGTCTTGGTAGAAATAATAGAAGATAGGATAGAGCAGTGTAAGAGATCGATTTCGTGGGGCGAGAAGAGGAAGGAAAGGGAGGCAGCGTAGAGGACCGAATGCCATTTAGAGTCATCCACCGTGTCTCGATCTAGAGGCACCCTTCCAGCCATCGGCGAGCCGTGACGGTTGGCATCTGTTCTGCGGGCCGAGACCCCAACGAGGTTGGCAGAAGCAACGCCAACGGCAGCATATAACGCTACAAAATGCCAAGGGTCCCGTCACGACGTCTATATGCGCTCGAACGCTGAATGATCCCGCGAGCGGTGCACTGTTCGATGCTTTTCCGAATGATTTCACCTGCCAACGACGTACAGACCCTCGAACCGTTTTAGAAGGTGATTTGTCACGTGAGTCTTTATCGACTCTGATTACGCAGAATACATTCGCAGAATCCTGGAGAATGACAATGTCATGTATATTCCTTTATACTCATTTTTAATATACTTTTATGTAGGAAAATAATAGACAACGTTTTGTAAGAAAGAGTAATGACTTAAATTGAATATATATATATATATATTAATATAAAAATATATTTTATATAATATATATATATATTAATATAAAAATATATTTTATATAATATATATATATTAATATAAAAATATATTTTATATAATATATATATTATTAATATATATATATTAAATTTAAGTCATTACTCTCTCTTACAAAACGATGTCTATTATTTTCCTACAGAAAAGTATATTATAAATGAGTATAAAGGAATATACATAACAATTTAATATGTATATATATATTACATTTTTAATATACTTTTATGTAGGAAAATAATAGACATCGTTTTGTAAGAGAGAGTAATGATTTAAATTGAATATACATATTAATATATATATATTCATATATATTCAATTTAAATCATTACTCTCTCTATATATATATTCATATATATTCAATTTATGTCATTACTTTCTCTTACAAAACGATGTCTATTATTTTCCAACATAAAAGTATATTAAAAATGAGTATAAAGGAATATACATGATATATATGTATATATATACAATAATGATTTTCTTGAAAACGAGGCGCGATATAAAAAACTTTTATTCTATATTTTCCTCTGATTTTGGCTGCAGAATCGTACCCTAAAAGAATTGCCACCTGTGGTGAAACACTCTGTATATGAATGCCAAATTTTACTTCTTTTTTTAATTTTAGTACGAAATTCATTGACACTGTGGAATGCAGGTGTTGTACAAGTAAGGTAGTACGGTTTTCGGAGCAATGTACCAGAATATTTTAGTAATACAATGGTATGCGTAAAAGGTTAGGAATTGCAATAGGAAATAAAACAGTATACCACTACCTACGAAAAATATTAAAAATTACATTTAATAGTATACGAATAAATACTTAAGGATTGGTGAATTTCCAGTACTTAATTATGTTTCAAATCTGTATCACAGATACTCATTTTTTCATTCAAGTAAGTAAATTGAAGATTATTTAAATATTGTGTACATACTGTAAAATATGTTTACTAGAAAGTAAAAGAATCTTACAAATTTTTAAACATTTGAAATTCACGTTGAGAATGGATATATGTGAAATCAATTAAAATACATGTAATTATACAATTCAATACTCTTAAAAATATTACTGTATAATTTTATAACACGAGAAATCATTCGAAAAATCTATAACATTTACTCAAACATTTCACTCTATTCTATGTCTAACTTTTTGTAACAACGTGAAACAACATTATACTTTTATAAATAACAAGTTCTGTAGCTAAAAATAAAAGAATTAATTCCACCACGGTAACAGGTTCATCATATCTTCCTTCAATTACATCAAATTTAAATGTTTACATAGAAATTAGTGTATCACCTTTCCAATCCATCATTTTTTACTTTACTGTCTTCCCATTTATAACAAACACGTCGAATGACGCAATAAAACAAAATCAAGAAGAATGCAGGAATACTCGGGAACAGTTCCACGATAAATTGATGAAAACCCAGAGTTTCGTTTGCTTGGTAGGGACCAGAGAGGAAATCACGAGATGCCTTCGGCCTCGACATCGACGGAGGGAGGAAACTGGCAAGCAACGGCAAGAAAAAAAAAGATATACCTCCACCTTCGAGGAAGGTAGATCGATGGCGATTTTTCACTCACTTAGCTCGGCGTGCATCAATATGCATTAAGCTGATCGGTTCTCCCTATTGGTTTCTTCTCCTTGAGAACAAGAGAGACCGAAAACCTGGACGAGGAGAGGAACACGGGCCGTGGAAAGGGGGTGGTGGCGGAAGACAGAGACCTCTCTTTCTACCCCTTGCCGGCGACGATGTAGGAAGGGAATAAGAAACAAGCGCTGTGTGGGAAGCTGTTAAGATATTCTTCGAAAATAAGGATACCGTATCAAGGTAATTCTCGGCAGGTAGAATAACCGTAAGGGGATCGGGCCGAAGTCTCAAGTACTGCTAAGATTCTGCGTCTCTACGACACTCCTGGGTGCGTTTCGGTATCTGCCTAGGCTCTTCCGTAGTCATAGCGCAGGACCTGCTCGCCACTTTTCGTACAGACGGCGCGGGGGCCAATCAGCGTCCACTCGTGTCAGGACTTCTGGAAAGTTGCGAGTTTTTGTACTGGAACAGCGCGGTTTTCTCGGCACGAGTGCGGGAGTATCGATATCAGATGTCTCTACACGTTCTCCTTATATTTTTATTGAAATCTATTTGAAATGTACAGATAAAGGAGATCGAAAGATCCAAAGTATAATGCTGGCCTCAAAATCACACGTAGAGATGGTGTGCAAACTTTTACGTGTGGTTATAAAAGCAGGGATTCCTACCGGTACGTAAAATACCGGTATTATACCGGTATTTTTCGGTTATATCTTCGTCTGAGACTTAATACCGGTATTTCGCCAATACAGCTATACCGAAAACAAAAGGTTACCGGTAACCGAAATAAATACCGGTATTTTTTCGGTATTCTTTTCAGTAACATGGTAGGTTTCGGTGTTCACCGAGAAGAATACCGAAAAAATACCGGTATTTATTTCGGTTACCTTTTGTTTTCGGTATTTATCTGTTTCGGTATGATATCGGTTTCGGTATAGCTGTATTGGCGAAATACCGGTATTAAGTCCCTGAATAAAAGTACCTTATCACCGTTTTCATGAATAAAACGAGCTTCCGATAATTAAACTATGATGGCTCTAAATATTTTTGATTTTTAGGATGTATTAAATTCTAACTTATTTTAACATGTACTAATAATATTACAGAATTATTTTGTTCTTTACCTATTAATAAGTATAAAGTAATATTATTTACGAACCACATTAACTGATCAAATATCATTTGCAAATTTGTTTACAACAGGAGGTCGCATAGCTACAACTTTTTAAAAATGTCACTAAATACTTATATAGTCTTAGAGTTTTCTGTTGCATTTTACACGATTTATGTTTGATTATGAATGGCTACGTAGGTTTCTCGAGTTGCAAGGCTCAACAGGCTTTGGTGATCCGCTATCGACGTTCATCTGATAATTAATAGTGTCAGCGTGCCACTGCCATTGTAAATGGCGAAGAAAGTTATCGTCACCCTTGAAAAGTATAGGGTGCAAATGTTTGTTTCCGTCCGATTCGCGTCAAAAAACGCACCAAATGGTTTGCTCAAGCAATTCCAGGACCGATCCCGCTGATACATAATGGATCAACGGGGGTTACCTTAGCATAAGTTTTCCATTAGCAGGCTGAATAGATCGAGATATCGATAATATCGAATATAGATTCCAGTCGTATTTCGCGAGTGAAGACCGTGTTTTAGGCGCCTGCCTCCTCTACGGATTCGCCAGAAGGATCCCCGCATATTTGTCCACAGCGAGGAAGCATATTCCGTAAATTTTTTGGTGATTCGGCTAATTGGGCGAATTTACGAGGGAACCAAGCCATTTTTGGCTCTGAAATATCTTCGATTCCTTTTGCCCCTTAACGATCGCACAAAGGTCCTCAGAATTTCTAAATTTCGCATCGAAGAACAAGGTGATGCATTGAATATCGGCAGAACTTGGAGCCAATCGCGTAAATCCTTAATTTTTACCTTGACGAGCTCAAGGAAAAACAGTTCGCTGACAGACTACCGTGGACTTTTTCAAACTGATTCTAATAAATTTCATAATACGGCGATAATAATTTTTTTTTAAATAAGTGCATACATCGTGATCGATTCACTTCGTTTTTCAATCCTCTTGTACAGGTTCGCCCATACTTGTTGGCCCCCATCTTCTGATCAACGAAAGCGAAAACTAATTAACCGCGCAAATACAGCGTTATTTATCCTGCGATTTCCCGCTCGAACGATCGGCCGTTCTTGTTTCCGTACAGGAGCGTGCACGCGTACTCTCGACCATTTATTTTAGGGGAATATCCTGAATGTAGGGTGTGATACCCCACCAATGGGGTCCCATATGTTTCGCGCACGGGAACGGGTACTACCCCTCAGCGTGTTTTGATTTCCCTAATAGTCGCGTTAGGAAATAGTACTTCTAGAATCAGCCAAGCTGAAAAATGCTGACTAATGTACTCCACTTCGTTTCTTAACTTTCGACAACTGTACGACGCGTACAGTAGAAATCGGGCGAGCAGGTCAGATTGTTTCTGAGAAATATTCTAAACTTAATATTGATTTCATTCAATAGAATTTTCTAATATCCTGAATTTCTGAACTTAACTTTGATTTCATAAAATAGAATTTTTTAATACAATTTTGATTGCATTCAATAGATTTTTCAATATAATATTGAAATATTGATTCATGAATGAAATCAATATTGTATTGAAAATTCTATTGAATGGAATCAAAATTATATTAAAAATTCTATTTAAAGAAATCAAAATTAAGTTCAGAATATTTCTCAGGAATAATCTGACCTGTAAATGTAATAATATTTGTTAATAATTGAAAACTTTTTTATGGAGAGTGCCGTAACAGACACAGTTATATTTAATACAAACAAAATTGAAGAAGGTGTGCGTATAGTGATCCAATGCATTTTAGTATGGAAAAGAATTATCTTTTGACTACTAACTCTTAATAATTTCTTAAGATATTTATTTAGTTTCATTTAATTAATAGACTTCCCAGCTACTAAGTATATTTATGTTTACTGGGCATACCATTTTTTAAAACGCAACATTTTTACCAACTTACTTTTATACCGTTTTTCATGAAGAAGTGACAAATTGGCTAATAGTCTTCTCAAACATTGCACCCATAAAATATCAAATCAGATAAAAAATGGTTTGTAGACATTTATTCGGAAATGAAACGTTTATAAGTTTTAAATCTATTCTGTGCTACTAATAATACTCATATACAACATATATGAAGTCTATATGTATCTTAACAATAACATTTAATTTGCAATTCCAATTGCAATGTAGTTATGTGTGTAAGTGAATCTTCTGCTGTATCCTTTGCAACATCAATAATAAAATACTTCAAGTTTAAATAATAAGTTTGGTAAAAGATAAATTCGTCTTTCCCCAAATTTAAATTTTCTTAATTCTTATTCGAGGGAATATTTGAAAAGTGTGGTAGAATTAACACCACTTAACATATTCCATACTTAAAACCAACAATCACAATAAGCTGTCAAGAAATAAATGAAGAACATTTTCTAATCCATAGAAGTCACAACCAAAAGAAATACCGCGTTATTTATTATCAAATAAACGTACCACGCACCTCGCACGATGAACGACAGACTGTTTATTTTATAATTAGAAAATGGTTGACCTTTTGCTCTATAATTATTAATACCTTTCTCCTGACTGTCATCAGCGCTACGCACGCTCAGTCTTTGCACACATCATGAATTCATGAATATCACGTAGCATTGCCCGTATCCAGATTAATCAACTGGCCCCTCAAATGAATCTACATAGGTGCTCATAGAAGCGTGCGTTTACATTTTAATTAGTGCAACCGATGACATAATACGTAGAAGTGGAAAAAAGGCAAGGGGCGTTGCTATATCTAAGCATAGTAGGTAAGAGAGATTTCCCACTGGATCGTTTGATTCAACCAATGAATGGCAAGCCCATTGCACTATGCATCGTGCACGTCGTTCACTTAATAAGTCTCCCATATCGATGTGTGTCATCTAGGCACAGGCAGCCGAGACCCGTCATTATAGTACATATGGGTTGATAGTTTTCATCATTTCCATCCAAAGTACCGGTGCATAACATACACTGTATGTGAGTACTTACTTGCTGTGACATGTGCCACCGATTGCACGCGCTTTCACCTGGTTAGCTTTTAACGGGACGTCGAAATATTTCCTTTATAAAAGCCACGCTTTTTAATTAGGGTCGGAACTATTCGAATAGTTCAGAAGTAAGTACACGAATGTGACGAATATTCCTCGAAAATTCCATTGTGTCTTGGAATATTATATTTGTGTTAAGAATGTCACATTCGAATTAGGACTTCAATCGTGTACTGAAATTTTTCTTTTCTGATACAATTCGGTATTTAACACTCTTCTCTTTCATTATTCAAACACTGTCTGAAATATTTGGGATTAATTAGAGGAACGCTGTATCGGCTGGCAAACATTGAGGGGGGGTTTCACCCCCTTAAACCGTTTATTACTAAAAAGCACAAAATGCGTGTTTAAATATGCCGGCCTTAAGGGGAAAAAATCTCTCTAGGAGTGCTCTCTTGTAAATACACAATTATTTGAATATAATATTGTAATATTTGTGGATTAATGTCTGTAAAATTGAGTAGTCAAATATTCGAGTAAAATTCCTCATTCCTAATACAATGATTATATTAATCTTTTCTACAGTTTCTTTGCTTCACGAAAACCATTTATATTGTTTCTGCTAGGCTACATTTTTATGTAAACAAACCTAGAAAACAAAGGGAAACACGTGTGTACCAATTTAACGTTTTGTTAGTCTCGAACAAAGGCACATAAAATATTTAAAATATTGGTAACAATTAGACTAATTGTCAGAAACAAAGGCAAGTATAAACATAAAAGTACTTGTTGTATTATGTAATTCGAATTAATTTGGATACTGAGTGTAGACCTAATAGAACAGTAGTTTTATTTTAGAAAGGAAGGGATGCCGAAGTATTCAGCTCCATCAACTAAATGTTCATCCCATTGTTTTTGACGAATAAACAATAATTATCAAATACTCGTGTACATTTGTACAATTTTAAAATGTAAACGTTTACGCGCGAAATTCACGCGTCACCTCGACTGTCACAAGGATTTCCAGCGTTCCGCAATAATGCCTGCACCAGAAATACTCTGACCGCCCTTGATATCGAATCCATACTGATGGAGATTCGCGGCAAGGGTACGAGACAACGTGGCACGATTCGGCCAAATTTGCATGCATTAACGCCACAAGCGCGACTGATTGACAATCCGTGTGTCATTGTGACGTCGGCCAAATCACCCGAGCATCCTTCACCAATCGCAATCAATTAAGGTAACGATTGATTGTTACGCGTTTGGACTCGACGAAGGGAATATCGCGAGCCGGTATTTATGTGGATGATAGACGTGCCATTGAAAACCACAATATCGCCATCGACCAGAGCTCTGCTTATAAGGCTTTCGTATATTTAATTAGTCGTCCTCTACCCTTCGTGTCTTTTCAAATTGGAAATAGGGAACCCGAGAATTTGGTAATTTTGTCATCGTTTAAATCAAGTGAATGTACAGAACATAACTCATATTTATCGACAATAGAATATTGTTATAATAATAGTGCATTTTACGATGTAGTGCAAAATATATCATTTGATTCGCATTTATCCAAATGAAGATCACAGCGAAAAACATGATAAGTCACATTTTCCGTTTTTATAAGGGAATCCCACAGTATCAACGCTGTGTTTTTTTTATTTTAAAATATTGAATTTCATAACATGAATTGAGGCAGTCAGAGCAATAACGGACCAACCCACATTAAATAATTTTTTTTCCTATTTTATATGATTAGTAGAGCCTATTGAAAAATGTGGGTTAGTCCATTGTTGCTCTGACTGCCTCAATTATGCCTTCGGTTTTTCACAGAATATCGTAGAGTCGACAGTTTCTTCCTCTGTTAAGAATTATTCTTTTATATAATCGCTTCTTAGGTTCTACTTAAATTGTCATTCAACTTCTTAAATTTACTCAAATCTTTCTAACAGAGTAGAACACTAACTAACCAAAATAAACCAAATATTTTGTTGAATAACTCAATATTATTAAGTTCTTCGTGGACTTATCAAATTATTCAAATTATAAACGGCTATTATCTTTGAACATCTAAGGCTGTTTTTTTCAATTATGTTAAAGTCATAAATTTTAAAAATCATCATATTTCTCCCCTGTGGTTTTCAAACGTGTATCAACCAAAAACAAGAATATTTCGAAGTTCAATAACGCACTTATTCCGTACATCATTTCGATTGCCAGTAACAGTGCTCGCAAGTTTACAACTGTCAAGATTCATTTACTATAAACGTTTCAAAGAAGCACTGCAAGTCCGAGCTCCCGCCACTTATGACCCTCGTGCCGGCAATTCAGCACAACCCGAGACGTTGAGAATCGTATCAATATAAGTGTCAGCAGCACCGAAGCGATCCGCGGCAAGCCAATATTTCTGCAAGACTAATCCATTACCTTCGCCGCGGTAGCAACAAATTTTCCCGCCACCTATCGACTCCCCGAGCAATCCCGAAATATATACGCTCCCCCCTTTCACGAGCGGGCTAACGTCCGCCGTGGCATTAATCGGCCCCGGCTGCCATTTTCCCCGTGAAAAATTCCCCCGCGTCGTCCCCTCGAGGAGGCCATACGTTCACGAAAACGAAACGATCGTCGTCGCGCGCCACCCGAAATGGAATCCGTCAAATTGACGGAGGGTACGGGCGTACAGGCCGCGTCGCGCCGTCGAGGGTCGCGGCTCGAACGAGCGCGGAGGACGTGGTGGTGGTAGGCTGCGCCAGCGGAGGGCATGCGAGGGCTATGATCGATGTCCCGGAATTAAGGGCTTGCCCACCGAGCAAAATAAAGTTAACCAATCGGGCCGACGAATGACTGGCCCGGCCTTTATTGGCTTTGCTAGTTCTGGTCTACGTCGCGACGACCCGATGGCCGATTTTTTTTTACCCGCTGCTCTATGTTTTTCGAGAGGGGTGGATGGCTGCTGGCGTGCCGATTAAAATTGGAGAAAGAGTGATATAGAGAGGAGAGACGCGGTGAATCGTGGAACCGGCCACCGACGTAGAGGGGGTGGGACGAGGGGGCCAGGGGGGGGGGGGGAGAGGATTTTCGTAATTATGGAACGGCGTTTGTCCCGGGGGATTCGTCAGTCGACGGAAGAGCCCCTGGCGCTGTACGGCCACGACAATGCCATTTTAATTATGCATGTTAATTGGTTTCCGAGTCCGGCGTAATACCAGCTTCTCTAGGACTATTCTCGCAGTACGTCTCCTCGTCACGTCGCTGATCGATGCGACATGTCGCTCGATCGCCTGAACTACTTCGATAGGCATGGCTAGCTACATTGTCCGCGTAACCGTGACACTCGATTCCTTTGCGGAACGCGGTGGGAAGTCAACTCTGTCTTCGTGCAGTACGGTCTTTTAGGCGAGAGTTTCGTGAAATTGTTGCGGTCGCTTTGACGAACGAATTTGCGTGGGAGAGGCTAGCTGGCGGATGTAGATTTATTCGCGAGCAAGACTCCTTCCACGAACTTTCTGAAACCTGTGGAACGATTGGAAATTGAAAGGAGAGTCAGGTGTATCTACCGTGACGAAATGATCTACCAGCTTCGATTATGAGTCAAAGTCTAATTGTGCATTTTGTAATCGAAAATTGTGACGAATTTGAAGAGTTAGAGGGAGATGGTTCTAATTTCGATGAAAAGTGCTAGCTAATAAGGAGAAATTGTGGATCAACTGCTTGAGAATATAAAACTGTGATGCTTGGGGTAGGATAAATTATTAAGACGAGTGAGAGTAATTCTTTCCCAAATATAGCGATATGATTAACAGCTTGTGGTTTCAAAATGTTTCCATTCCAAAAGCGGCCAAACAGCGTGATGGAAACGTAAAACAATTTTTTTCTGTAAGAAGCCATAGCTCGAAGGACTTAACTACTTCAGTAGTAAGTAAAAATTTTAATTACAATTCTGTTTCCTTTTGCCTCTGTTGGATTGTTCCCTTCAACGCTCAGCGGGGGAAAGTGATAAGGTGAAAAAAATGGCCACGCTTAGGTATAGAATCCGCTTTTGTTTTGTTTTTGTCCTTTTTTTCAGTCAGATATACACGATTGATGGGGGACTGCGTTGTACTTTCTGCACAGTTGAGCGAGCATGTCACAATCGACCAGGGCAGCCTCAATCAAAGTGGCATTGATACCCTTCGCTCATTCTCTCGATCAGGCCCTCGCGCTCTCCATTGCGGTTTTGTTCGAGACCGAAAATCTATTAGCCTACCGATGTATATACACGTATGGTCCACAAACAAACAGGCGCATATCACCCTCTATATGGGACGAAGGCTAATTTTAATGGCTAAAAAAAAGACAAAAAGCCAATGCTAAACTTCCTGTCCCAGATGACCAATTTCGTGTGAAATAATGCACCTCAACATTATAAATATTTCTGCAAACAGCCCGTACTGTGTTCTCACATAAAGATAATATATTGCAGATTCGCGTTCTACAACTTCAGTCTCATTTATACAAGCTAGATAATTCGGATTCTTTCTAAAGTGATTTTTGCTTTACATATCGCTAATTAGGCATAATGAAGTTTTCATGCAGGATAATGAATTAAAAGTTTTGTAAATAGGTCTTCAGTGATAGGTAAAATTAATTGTATGAAATAGAGTCTACAAAAAAGTCTCTCAAACACTTGTATAGATATTTCTCTGAAATGACAGATATTTACTACGGCAAAAAGTGAAATAGTTTTTAAACAGTGTTGTTTATGATATTGCCTTCTTAAACCCTTTAGCGTATTATACCTAATGCAAAACAGCTTCATTGATGTTCATTTCCAAATTTTTTTTAGGGTGAAAATATGAGTGTTTTTCAGTGTTTAATTAAGTCTGATGGAAGTGCGCACTTTCAGACACATTGGAAGGAGCTATACTGCTGGACACTATTTTCCACCGATCGGTCACGCGAAAAGTGAAACGAAATTCATGTAAAGTAAATAGTGTAACATCTGATACATGGATGACATTGTTTTCAATTACCAATTACTAGTTGAAAGAAGATGATATATTGTTTCAAATTTAAAAATTATTAAAAGCGACAAACTTTATCGCAAAAAAGTGTCTTAATAAATTATCCCTCGTTATAAGTTTTCTAAAGTTGCATGTAAATTTCGCGTCCCCAAATTGTTTTCTCTGTCTTATTTACTTCTTACATGATTTTTAAAAAAATTGTATATGCTTTTTCTTGGCCATTTATTTTTCAATTGTCGTATAAAATTCAGCAAAAACAGTGTCGATATTTGTATTTAATTGTATAAATAATAAATAACGTACTTATGGAATAATAATTAATAGAAACATATTTGTGGCATCAGTTGGATTGTGTAGCTTTTAAAAACCAAACGCAGCTGATGCTGCTACCACTAATTTATGGTAACACAAATTTCCTTTTAAATTCTGGCACATTTCAACGTTGCTTTCACATCTAGCCGCAGTGTAATCATTATTTGTCTACGTGCATGATAAACACGATGCACATGCTAACTTAATCTTCTAATCCTATGGATCGTTCATTTACTCTACGTCCAGCACGATCTACCACAAACCAAGCTGAGAGACGCAGTCTAGGGTGGCGCTCGATGTGACACGCGACCGCAGCGTGGCTGCATTTACATTATATCGTGGTTTTACGATGTAAGTTAGGTGCGTGCGTGCCGTGTGTCGAACCAGCATTTTCGAGATTAATTTTTCTAATGCTCCGCCAGACGAGTCTTGCTTCCACGTAAATTTATTATGCCACGCGTAACATAGTAACACAACCATTCGTGGTTAAATTAAGTTGAAATCAAAACTTGATGGAACTATAATTGAAAGAACAGAGCACTCGAATCATCAGGTTTAAATGAAAGAAATGTGATAATTTTCAGCTCATTCTGTTTCGGTTTGAACAAAAGAATTCAAAGCCATTTGTCAGTAATTCCATACAAACATCAAATGGCCGTAATTTTCAATCCATTACAAGGCATACTATAACTTTTGTTGTCTGCGCAGAAACGTATTCCATTCATTTCTATTTAATTTTCCAGCTGTACCTATCACGGCTGAAGTTTTCAGTATCAAGTAATAGCATCTTGATACCAGTTTCCCAGGTCACAAAGATAATCTGTCCCCAAGCAAAAAGTCCATTTCCTCGAAAACTATAAACAACACCTATGGCAGAACATTGCACTTATGTCGCGGAGGTGCGGATACGAGATGGCTACAGGGCCCAGGAAAATAGGTACGTGCAAGCCTGGTAGGCTTTGCCTGTCACCTACGTGTAACACATATCCTCTGGATGAGGATGAAAGCTCGGAGACAGCGTTGTATTGAAAACCGGGGGTTGAGCACCCCTGAGCACAAGATGTCCTCCTGAAGACTATCTCGTCCTGGGTCCCGCGGGAAACCTCTTCCTTCCTGCCGTTCCTATCTCAGAACACTCTATAGTCTATTCAGATACCAGGCTCACCCTACTACTCCCATGTTAGTCAGGTTGTGAGGGAGAGGCTGGGAGAAACAGAGGAGAGAGGGAGCAGAGCTAGAGAGAGCGAGAGAGAAATGTAGGGGAAGTGTGTGTGTGCGTGTCTGTATTTTCAAGGACAAGCAGTATCATACAGAAGGTGGAGGAGGTATAAGTACGCCTGAGTATTCGAGTGCTCTTCTACCTTGTAGCTTCACCACACCTCGTAGGAAACGTATTTTGCAAGCCTAAATATCCTGGGCTCCTAGTCGCGACGGTACGCGACGCTATCTCCGGGCGGGGTACATCCAAGAACGAGTTATCTGGACCCTTATTTCGCAGATCGTTGCGAAGGATGATAGTAAGGGTGGTAAACTGATATCATAATCGTTGACGTTTCTATGAAAGCGGGGCGCAGGTCTGTGTGTTCGCTAATGTTGAAGAAAGGACGTGGCGCACCTCGTCACTCGTAGGTATTTACTAAGCGGAAATAATCTTGCATCAGCTCAGAGCTGATCTCGCGGGATTCTTAAGTAACGGATGTGGCAGGGAAAAATGGAACCATGTGCCATTTATATAGTTGGTGAAAGTGGCGCACTTAGTGTTTAATCTTCGGGGAGCCGAGTTGAATGGATACAAATGTTTTTAAAGCAAATTCAATCAAATTCAATAGATTATTATAAAGATGTATTTAAAGAAAAATCCAGGTTTCTTTTCTTTTTATAAAACCCCTTCTTTGGGGGTCCTTGGCCTCCCCTCGGAGTGCGACATTGGTTGGTAGTGTCGATACAACTGCCAATCAGTTGAACATGTCGCAATAGAATCGAAGAATATTAATATCATTTAGGAATGATAAAAGTAAGACAGACTGGCGTCTATAAGAATGGGAGCCACTATCACAAATAATACTTAATTTGTGAAATAAGGTAGCAGAGGCGAATAGAATCGGGCCCCACTGGCGTCAAGCATTGATACCGATCTATGAAAAATCTGCAGAACGTTACTCACCGGTCGATGATCACAGGGTCGCTCGGCGTCTCGTTTCTGTTCCCGCAGCTTTTCTTATCGCAACACCGGCTATAAAAATGCAAGACAGGCGGATCAGAAATCAGTATCCATAATTTTCGACACGGCTCGTTCGCGGAGGGTGTATTCATTCTTGGATTTAATTTGATCGGTGGGTCCAGAAGGGTCAGAAGTTCGAGACCATCTAAAAACTACCGAAGCCCTTGAGACTTCACAAGTTTGGGGGTGGAGAATAGTAAGGCCGAAGTCCCATGGGTCAATGAGTCAGCCACCCCCCCGAGAATGACTGCACCCCCGTGTGTTTCGTTACGTGTGTAGTTTGCCACCACAAGGGTGGTTGCTTGCATAGAGAGCAGATATTTTTCTCTACGTGCGTATGTATTTACATAAAGTACAAGTACGACCTCGAGGTATGTTTGTTGCTATAAATCAAATAATTGCCGCACTGCTAAAAGTATTGGAGTTACAGAAATTTTAAGTTTAAGTGTTATTTCTGGAGGTGACTATTATAAATAACTAAAACGTGACATTATGTGATTGATTGCCAATAGTTGAGGAATGCATTTAATTTAACATTGGAAGTATGGAAACAATAATTAGGTACGTCAAACAACACATTCGTTTTAAATCATAAGTTTCTGAATTTAACTTATGGGGGGATTTTCGTATAACAGCCCACGCAAATTTATGATTTTTTAAAAAGAAACTATTGTTAATATGACATTAAACTCTTTTGGGATATAAGGAGGCATTGTTAAACTTTTCAGAATTTATTAATTATTGTCGAATCGTGGTAACCTCTTCGACGATAATGGCGTCAGTCGTCTGATTGCAAAAAGAAGAAAATTTTCTTAAAGTTATATCATTCTCGTTGGGACTGGACCTCAAATTTTCATTTTAGTTTTTATTTATAATACTTTTTTCGTCGATATGAAGAATAATGTGACAAACTTGTCTAAGGAAAAAACTTATTTTTTCTTTCAAACGCTATAATTCTATCAAATTTTCATTTTTTTAAAGGGAACCAATCGCAGCGTAAACTATCTAACTTTAAGAAACTTCTATTATTTTTGCAATTCCACAATAATTAATAAATACTAAGAAGAATTGAGATAAAAATATTTTTTTGCGTGTTTAAAGATGCCTCTTTATATCCCAAAAGAGATTAATCCAATATAACCAACAGTTTCTTAAAAAAAAATCTGAAATACCAATCACTTTTGGAGTTGTTAGACAAGAATCCGCCTTTAAGTAAAGAAATGTTTTATTGTTCAATTAACTATTATACCAACTAAGATACAAATGTTTACTATATGTTAACTGACAATCCAGGAAACAACTCACCTGCACATCACCTCATGAGTCAGAAGGACTCTGCACATTTCAGGATTCTTATCTTGTCCTTCGTACATGATGGCCTAAAACAGAACATAATATTGTTCGTATTTAATTATTATGCAGCTATGACGACGTGAAAATAAATTCAATTTTGGATGTAAAGTAACATCATGCACATATTCATACACAGGTACTTAAACTAATTGGCATCATACAGCATGATTTTCATTTTACCGAACGAAAGTTAAAGTCTGTTTGCTTCTCGATGTATCAGTCAATTTAGAAACTGGTGGAAAATACGTTGCACACTAAAGAACTATCTGTACGGATGCAGGTCGTGAGGGACCATCTCCCCCGTAGAAGTACTAAGCCATGGGCGGCCTAAGCAAATCCGTTAAGCCTCCTTCACGACCTTCTGATTGATTTTTATTTAATGACAACACGTCGTTACCCTGACCCATGCACTCACAGTTGGGGAACAAGCTACGGATTAGCCAGAGAATAATAAAAGGCGGACAGCTAGCGTTTCTTTGATCTTGACGAACAAGATCCTTGGTACAGTGATTATTCTTCTTTAAGGGTGCTGGGCTGTCGGTTTTGTCGACAATGAAGCATCTCTTTGTCAATCAATTACAAAGAAATAGATTGAACGTGAGATATCTTCTTTGACACAATGTTTATTAACCCTCGGTTGTCACACTGGGTCAAATGCGTTTTTTAAGCAAAAAACCTTTTTGTCGAAACTCTTACTGCTCCATTTTTTTTTATGCATGATGACACTTTAACTGTCAACTTTCAGCGATGGTCATATATTCTACAATGTTCAAACATTATCTCAGAATTTTTGAGACTTAATTTAACAAATAATTTTTAAATATCAACTGATTGAAAGTTGACAGGGTCAATTTGACCCAGTGTGACAACGGCGTTCGAAAAAGTAGGTATGACAACCGAAGGTTAACATCATAAGCTTTAAAAAAAAACATATTTGCTTCGTCATAAATATACATTCCAGATATGCATTGAAGAATTTTATTAATATCATTTTCTAAAATTTTAACTTATTCCTCCAACAGATCGAAAAGGCAACCTGCCGGTTAGACGCTCCCAGATCTCCGCGTCAAACATGCTAATCGTATCGTTTCCGCGATTTATGTATGTATACAAGTGTCTTCTCGCTGCGTGCGACAACCCAAATTGCCAGAGTTTGCGAATAAGCGATAAAATGTAAATACTTTGAGGTACAGTGTCCCAGGGAATTCATCGGGTTTCGTGCTGGTAGTCGGCGCGCAAAAGTGGCGGAATAGCGGAGGGCGTCGGTAACGATATGAAATACATTTCGCCCCGGCAGTTAGGTGCGACTTCCAGAACGGCATCAAATATTTATACGAATAAAATAACCGAGTTACAACGCAAACGAACCGCGATGGCTGTATACGTGGCGGTAGGTAAATCAGCGAAGGATCCCCCCCCCCCCTCCCGACGAAGTGAAAACGTCAGTCAGGAGGATATAGAGGGGCAAAAATAAACACGAAGAAAGAGGGAAGTGGATCGAGGAGTAAAAGAGGAAAAGTACACGGTTCCTGGTAAAAGGAAAGCGAAAGGAGACATAAAACGTTACGTGCCATTTCGCCATTACGACTTCTAATAGTTGAGCAACATGCAATCTTATTTGTATCGGGAATAATTAACATAAGTGTCCGCCTCGTATTCGTTGGCCCTAGTTCTAAGATTGGGATTATACTTCCTAAACAGGCTTACTCTTTATGCCTTTTCTGTAAAACTTTTAATACCGTTATGCTGGAAAATGATTAACTTCCGATTTGATTTTTTATTTACTAAGTAATACAATTTCTTACGAAACAAATGGTATTTAAAACTAACTTCTTCTCGAAAATGATAAATTTCGAATTTTATCCTGGTGTATTAATATGCAACTAGTCATTTGTAAAATTAAAAATGTTTTAATATAAAATTCTGCAGAGATAAAGCAAATGTGAAAACATCTAAGGATACTTCAGAGAGTGCAGATTTTTTATTGAAATTAGATTACGCGAATATGAGCTTATTATAGTTTGTACTATTTTCACAATATTTGTGTAAACGTGCTGTGATAGAAAATACACCGTCATTTTAAAATTAGCATTTAAATAACTGTTACATATCTGCATACAAAACAATTAGAAATTATTTTTATCATCACACTAAAAGCATTTTTCTTGTGAAAAGATGAATACGTTGAAAACCTTAATTTACCTTCTGGATTTTTATTCATTCGTAAAAATTTGAAGTAACAATTGATTAAAATATGCGGTTTACTGCTTCTAAAGAAGCGCATAAAGTTGTTTAAAGTTAATGGCATTGCTTGTACAATCTTGGGCAGTGGGCAGATGTCACTGGTGTATAATAATTGTTGTTTACACACGTAACGACCATCGGGTAGGTCATGTACGTGTAGAGCTTGTGATACGGCATGCGATATTATTTGCTTAGTGGCCATTACCACTGGTACGACATGTGTTGATTTTACGTACCTGTCGCACTTACGAACAATTTCAAGCAATTACTTTTTACCACATCGTTCATTCTCGCGAACCGCTAAGTTCTTACTTGTTTTCATTGCCATTAAAGTGAGCAATGCATCTTCTCGATAACGTATATGGGCACATGTACTGAAATTGATCTGTAGTTACTTTCTTCGGGGGCCAGCGAAATACAGATACCTATGTTTCATCTAGCTGAAGTCGCGAATAATTTTAATACTATTACCGCGCAACACCAATTTATCATGGATTATTTATTTTACAAGTAACTTCTATTTTCAATTTTCTATTTTGTAATCGCTCATGCTTCCAACACATACCAATTTCGTGTTTCATCTTTCTATCCAAACAATGTGCATCTATATTTCATTTCTAGGAGTTGAATGTACTTCACTAACTTTATAAACTTGTGACAATTATTTTGCTTAATTTTGTTATTGATTAAATTCCAACGGTATTACAGTACTCCACTTAATTCCGTGAGAAGTAGTTCAAGGTTAGAAAACGGTCGATCAACGTCATAATAAGGTTAAAAGTTAATTAGTCGCGTAGCGTCTTGTTGCCTACGAGCTATTTCCATAATCCACGCGTCCCAGAAGAGGCCGTATTGGCGTTATATCTCTTTCACCGGCGTATTTATTCGTTGAATATCGTGTGGTTATGTCGTCGGATGTCTCAAGGGGTAGTTGGCTGAAGTAACCAGAGGGAGCATGGAGGCAACGTCAGACGATTCGTTCTAGGGATGCGACCAGTCAGCATCAGCCCCTCGGGGGCCTTTCTTCCGTTGCCCTTTAGTCCCAGTAGAAACGTTTGGGCCTCCCCGCTGCCCTCCAATTCCCACGGGAATTACTTACGAAGGACTAATAGCGTTATCGCACCTACACCGTCAATTTGCAATTTTCTGGCAATCTGCATTAACCTACACAGGGTGTTCCCAAACTCTTTGGCCAAACTTTACCAGCGTACTGTTCTGATAATATTGCTAAGAAATGTCACACACACGTATATCCGTGAATGCTTCAAAGTTGTGGCCTTTTAAAGTTGCATGTTGGAGGAAGTTTTCGAAATGGGCTCCTCGAGCAAGGTAAACTTGATTTACAGCGTTGTCTCACAGTTGAATCTAGCTCGACCTGCAGTAGTATAAGCAAGTGAAAAGGATCCATTACCTATCAGACACCCATGAATTGCTACGAATGTAGCTTTGACTGGATAACGTTGCAGTGCAATACATAGTTTATCGATACAAACGTTGAGCTTCTCTACTGTTTCCATTCTCTCGCCCATGTATGAAGTCCGTAAGTACTATTTTACGCCTTAAATTTAAAAAAAACTTACTTAATGAAAACGCTGTTACTATAACTGCTATGTTATACTATCGACATAATTTGCGAAGCAATACTGCTTTTCTTATTGTTAGTTGTGTTATAACTATTTGGGCAGTGCTAAATAATATTTACTCAGATCCTTCACATCTCACGCGGATTTTGGATTCTGTTTGTATATTTTTTTATCAATATGATTAATAGACTACATTGGTAAAGTTTAGCTAAACAATGTCAGAGAACTCTGCATATTTGGTGAAAATAACTGAACACTTTTGAAATGCCAACTTGTCAAATACTTTGGATAATTCAAGTGATATGTATTTTATTAAGTAAAAGTATTAATTTACGTACTATTAATATATAGCTTTAAAGCCTGCAGTACAGTGCTGTAATGTACGATTAGTGACGTTAGCAATATTTTTTCATAAATGACACTGATTTGAAGTCTTAGGTACGTATGTACCATTCTGTTGTACCATGATAAAGATTTCATGTTACTTGAATACTTAAAGTCTAAGCGATGTGTTTTTTCACTATCAGTTAACTCCATTCAAAGCAACATCGCCGATGATTCATTGAACAAAAGAAGATAAATTTTCAATGAACTACTTTCTCTAATTTGATTAGATTTGTATAAATGTAAACAAACAAAGTACTAGAGAAATAGCAAGTTTGAATCCTTCAAACAAGAATTCTAAATAATTCCTTGCACTGAAATTTAAAAGCCACTGAACACTAAAATATATAAATTTCGAGGCATACAAATTATCATTGACATTAATGTTGGTACACACGAGTGAAGTCCGCAGGTACTGCTACAATTAAATGTTTCATTCTACAGAAACGTATTACCATATCGTGGGGAAAAGAAGAACCTTACGCCCAGTAATAAAACCGTAACGTCGTTCGCGACAAGCCCTCAAAACCGGCAGTAGAGCGAGGAAGAAGAAGTGTACAGGAGAGCGCAGATAAATTCGAAGATAGTCATTCAAATCTGCCGTAATGATTTCCATCCCGAATCGATTCGAAAAGTCCCCTGGGAATCCCCCCCTATACCGGCTGTGCAACCCTCGCCGCCTGACGTACACGCCACCGAATAACATGCATACAATGTAACTCTCACCCCTGAAAAGAATGTCCACCGCCGTAGGGATAGGCTGGCACACTCTCTTTCTCTTCTTATCTGCCCGGGATTAACTTATCTCAAACTTATTATTTCCTTAATCTATAGTTAAATACTCATATTTCAGTATTATACGCGACTACTCGCCGCTCAGGAGGGTTGATACCAATTCGATTTGGTAATGTTTAAGGATTACCAAAAAGTATCGCCGTCCCTCCACCGTGAATCGCGAATATGGGCATCTCTCCTCCAGCAGACGTTTCGGACGGCGATGAAGATACGAGAACATTAGCTCGATATCGACGAGCGATTTAGGGGAACGAAATATATAGACGGTAATATCACCATGACGTCCCATGAAATTCTTCGTCGAGTCTTTCCTGAATTCCCGCGGGTGGTGTTTTGCGAAAAAAAAAAAATAATAAAGGAAAGTTCCGACTGATCATCTCCAGTGGCGGATAGAAGTTGGAGCTTAAAAGGGTTAGGTACAATTTCCTGTTGTTCATTCATTCAGAATAACGGCGGTACGCGGTCCGCTGCTTTCCCCATACCCGCGCCCTGTAAGTGCTTTTTTATCCCCGGAACTAATTACCATTTAGCATTTTTAATCCTGCGAAAAAGCGCATTCTGGCCCTCCCATCCTTCTCTCTACCTCTTCCCGGCCGGAAGTTCGTTCTCGAGCGTTTACAACGCACGTTGTTAGCGCCATTCAGCCGCGGCTGCACGATACTCGTTTCTTTCTGCGAAAGCTGCTCGTATTTTTCTGGAAATTTCAGCGGGGAACGCACGCCAGCTCCCGACATCCCGCATTTCCCCCCCCCCCCCCCGCTGCTTCCCGTCGAGAGTGCTCCCGGACTTTCCGCGGAGGCAGATATAGATACGTATCTCGACCAGGAGCGAAGAAATTGAAGAACAGCTTAAGGGTAGGAGGGCCTCGTCGCGAGCTCAGTAGTCAGCTTGGTGTAGCAAATTATTGCGGATTTATAGCCGGCCACTTGATTCAGTTTCTAAGAACTCGGTCATATTTCTGAATTGGAATTCGTAAGCCGTAGCTATATAGTAGTCCACTTATGAAAGTTTGCTATAACGAGCAGCAAGTGTTACCGATTTTTGTGCAGTTTTATAAAAATAGTTTTTCGAATGTATGAAATGTTTTGAAAGTTTTGTGATTTCTTTATGTTACTAATTAAACTGCGAATATAGCTGTTACAAAGCATGTATGTACGTGTCATATTAGTTTCATATTAGGTAGATGAAATGTAGTAAATCTGCTGGGGTCTACTCAAGAAAGTAGCAGGGGATGAAGTTGGTAACGCACCATAGTGCATTATCAACAAATGCAGAACCTAGAGACGTATATTCATCATAATTCCTTTGATCGTAGGGCCCGATCTAGCTGTTCCGCCGCTTTGGGAAAAAGTGAGTTTTCCTGCTCTTTGCATTGAATCATAAATAAGTATTTTAAAATATATTTTTTGGCACTGAGTAAAATTTTTTGTAGGTAATGTGTCGAATACATTTGTGAAGTTGAACTCTTTCGTGCGAGTTATTTCAAATCTTCTCTCTTAACAGTAATTATTACATTCGAGTCATTAGAAATTGAGAAATGTCAACTTGCATGGAAAACAGTTGAGGTCGACGGCAACCTCTACCAATGTGACAACATTGATGAAAGGTTTGAGCACTCATTGTCAGTTCGACTTTATCCGCGATAGTGATCGGATCGGTGAATATCTGTGAATGTCACAGTGCATATTATTTCCTGATTCCTCGATTCCTGCATTAATTTCATTGATTACTGGACTCTGTGGAAGGCCGACACTTTATGTATGTATACCTATTCCTTGAAAAAAGAGTTATATTTCTTACAATTGAACGTAGATACTAGTCAATTTGGTACTTAATTAAATAATAAATGATTCATTGTATGCATATTTCAAGAAAAGTCGTAAAGATAAATAGCGATGTGATAACGTTGTATGTGGGAAATTGTACGCTAAAGTTTGAAAACGGTCAAATTTTTTTCTGGTACGAATAGTGTTAACAAAATTCTACTACATTACACTCAGTATCTAGACGACTATTTTGGAAACACTTTACTCGAGTCAGTGTGATCAAAAAATTTGATCAAAAGAAGTATGATGAATATACGTCTCTAGGTTCTTGATTTATTGATACGACACTATAGTGCATTACCAACTTCATCCCCTGCTACTTTTACAACGCCACTATATTATTACAAGGGACACTACAGTTCGTAGACTTCTGGAACGTTCAGGAATTGTCAGTGCTTAAATAAGTACCTTACTGTTTTTCCCCCTATTACTTCTAAGAGTTTACTATATGTTGTCTAACTAGGACACTGCTACTGTTTGTACCATAAACATGTCAAATGATGTTATTACCATAACATGATAGAACCTGGCAATAAAGTAAGACAAGAAAGTTCTCGACAATTGGATAATCTTGAAATGAATCCTTTCAAATGGAAATGCAAATAAGAAAACCCAACGATTAACTAATCAAACTTTTCCTTAAAAACGAATCTTTGTATGTACATACGTTTATTAATCCCATATTTTTGGCACAGGTAGTACTTTAGACAGGGAATCCTTCTGATCCTCGTGATAACAATAACTACTGCCGTTGTTCTATAAAAGTCTGTGGTTTAATATTTTGTGCTAAGATCTGTTATCGACTAGGAACATAGCGTGTCCAGAATTTCTGAAGTAGACTTTCTCTATACGCTTCTGTGTGACACATGCCTTCCTTCAGTTTCCAAAGCTTTAATCCAGAGAACACTTGGCGTTTGTTAATTTTGCAGGCCGAGGCAGACAGTCGGAACTACGTCAACCCAGATTTGCTAAACACTTCGTACGAGTTGTTGCGCGGAGCTCCATACATGAACAGAGTAAATATATATCGATTCTGGTGTCTGTATGTCTTCCTCTCGCTTTAACAGAATGGAGGAGACGCGTTCAATCGAGGCTTTGATGTATAAATTGCACCTTTCTCGTTTTCGATCCCACCACCCCATCCAACTTTCTACTCCCTTTACTGGCACGATTCCTCCATAGAGACGAAAAGGGTATCCCGGCATCTATCACTTCCGCTTTTCTTTTCCTCGTGGACAATCGTTCTCGAGAACTATCGAGGCGTTTACTCCCTTCAAGATTCCGTTTCATTCTTTTACCGATGTTTCTACCAATTCTAAAGTGAGCTGTATTCTTCGCATTTTCAATGAAACTAGTGGCAAGTGCAATCTATTGTTTACAAGGAGCCATGATATTGACCGTTCCGAAGTACATACCTATATAATATTATTATTATGTTGTACTACATATTAATATTTTTATTCTAAAACTGGCACTGTTAAGGCAAGGTGCGTATTTTCCTGAATTATTCTACTGTGATTAATAATGCAATGTAAATACAGGTTTAAGTCTTCAATCTTGTTAAATTTATTCCATTTATAGAGTGTGATTATTCAAATTTCTGAATCATTCGATTTTGACAATTTATATCTTCCATTATTGCACCAATCAATATTATTGCAGGGGTAATAATATAAAAATTTTACCTTTTTCAGAATTATTATTTAAACAAAAGGAACATATCAATATGTAAAATTTGTAATTGATAAGAATTTTGTAATTCTGTAGCTCTAAGCTTTCTAATGTCAACATTCAAGTAATTTATGTTTCGATTTTCTGAACAGCATTATTTAATATGTAATAACAGTACCTACACCAAACTGTCAAAAAGTGTAACCATTGTAATTGTGTCTGCTTTTAGACAAAAATCTGAATTTAATCCCCAGCATCCTCTTCATCAATATATTAAAATATATCAATATAATAAAAACGTATACTTCGTACGGGCTGTTTATGATTTATTGCTACCTAAGACTTGTACCGACCTCGTCTATTTTGAAACCTTTACGTGATCTCCCATACACTTTCCGGCGTAGTTTAACGCACAGATCGGTCGTTCCTTAAAGATATTCAGCTTCACGACAACTCGGAACCGATTAATAAAAGGAATGGATCGCGAATTGAGGAACGGTCTCTGCCGGCGCAAGGCCACCGCGGCTTAGTAATTTAATCAGCTAAAACTAACATCAGGTCTGTTTCCCCAACCCTCTTCGCCCTCAGCCGCCTCTTTCTTCTCCCTACTGCTCTTCTTACCTCCGTAACCGACCAACCCCAAGATGATTTAATCTCCTAAAATGGTGCAGGTACCTATAGGCACTTAGGTCTGGGGGTCGCGACACGAAACAAAATAATTCAAGAAAGTAGGTATATCTCCCGCGCAATAGACACACACCCCTGTACTACGAACTCCACTTCACTCTATACTATGCATAAAATTACTTCAAGTAAGGGCATACCCACAATTCTGAAATTTTCTTTACCCGCGTCGATCCTGCAAAACTGTTTTTACGTAAAAATACCTTTGGTCTCGTTACATCTTGCGCGACAAGTTGATGTTTAATAAAAAAAAATCACGCGAGTCTTTGTTTTCACCTTTGAAATGTTTTTATTTTATGACCACGTTCAATTAGGGCTGGGACTATTTGTCGAATTATTCGGTATTCGAATATTCGAATACTTCAGTTGCTTAATTATTTGACGAATATAGTTCGAATATCAAAGTATTCGAATACTAGTCGAATATTTAAGTATTCGAATATAGGTTCATTTGCCATGGTGAAATCTTGTAAGCTAATTTTAACCCACTTCATACCATACAATTCGAATACATCGGACTTATTTTACAAAAATTTTATTGGGTTTTTATTAACATTAATAATGAATATAATTATCTTGACAGAATAGTGCGTTAAATTTAGAGTTTAAAGTATGTAAATTTATTAATAGGTAATAATTTTTCAAATGAGTCACACTAAATCCTGAAGAATTCACACTAAAAACTTCTAGCAAGTATCTAAGGAATCACCTTAGTCTTCAGAAAATTCTAATTTTAATAAAATTTTGTGTTAATAGAGCATACTGGAGTATGCAGGCACCAATTTTGTTTTTCGCGGAAATTTATTTTGAGTGATGAAATCAGCGCTTATACTTATCCCGCTTTATCGTTTGTCAATGTAAGAGATAAAGAAGCTTGAAATATAAAAATCGTTCACATTTTAATGGTCAATGACACTGCTCAAAGAAAAATTCACCCTTCACAGTGAACTGCTTTAGAAAAACAAATTACCCCTAGCATATTCCAAAATTTTCTACATTAACACGATGTTTCATTGCAACCCCTTCCTCCATCCCCCATTAACATAAAAAAAAATTCATGTTTAAGCCCAATACCTTCAGAAACAAAGCTGCGTCATTCATAAGAAGCTCTAACGTACATCCACCGTGTGTTTGTTTATTCCTTGTATCTCTGCATTTCATCGGGCTTTCCCGATGCCGTTAGATCGTGCAGACATCGTAGGCGCGAAACGCAATCCGTAGGAAGGCGTCGCAGTCGAAAGGGCACCCTCGGACGCATAAAGGACTTATCGGGGCTGGTGATCGGCCCGCGTATTTGCGTTTGCTCGAAGGTTATGATCCTTCTTTCCGCCCCTATCACTGCGCGAGAATCTACGGCCCTGTGTACAGGCTCACAACACGTGGTTCGCCGACCGTGCGCAGTGTTCGCCACGTGGCGCAGATAACAGGATGGGGCAGGCTCGTGGCGGTGGCTGCTTTCCCGAAGGGGTAGGAACCAACCCCCCGGAAAATTAAGTGCTTGTAGCTCAGATGATAACAGCGGTAGGAACGCGTCACTGCATCTACTTTGGAAGAGACGCATCGCGTGGAAACAGCGACCGAGAGAATAGGTCTGCGACGATTCACGGATTGATTCTGTCTAAATGTTTCCGACGATTAAAGTGACGGTAAAAACGACTCGATTTGTAGTTGCCGTGAATTCTTAAAGGGGGATTTTTGTGTAAACTATTGTTAATATTGGATTAAACTCTTTTGGGATGTAACGAGGCATCTTTATATTTGCAGAAAATATTTTTTTACCTACTCGATGCTTATTTATTTAATACGTGGACTATAGTCGAAATCCACATCAGAAAAGCACAGCGAAAGGGTTAATGTTAGATAGTTTACGCTGGGAATGACCCTAATTTGGTGAGAAAAAAATGGAAAATTTAAAAAGTTATAGCGTTTGGAGAAGTGTAACTTCTTTCCTGCGATGAGTTTACTGTATATCGATGAATTAGGTATTATAAATAAAAACTAAAATTAAAATTTTAGGTTCGGTCCCAGCGTAAACTATCTAACTTTATGAAAATTTTATTCTTTTTGCAATCAGAGGACTGTGACAGGTGCTACACATACCGCCAACATCGTCGAAGAGGTTAACAAGATTGCACAATGAGTAATAAATAATAAGAAGGACAGACATAAAAAACATTCAACAAGTTTAAAGATGCCTCCTTATATCCCAAAAGACTTATATGCAATATTAACAATAGTTTTTAAAAAAAATCTTAAATATCAGTACTTATATAACTTTCAATCAAATCTTTACAAAATTGAATTATTTATATGTGTTTAATTGGATCTTTCTAGCACCTACGTGTGATGATATGAGGATGTTAAATGGATTGATGTAAATATAATTAGTTGAATTTTTGGAAATGTGGTGTATAAATTATACGTACTTTCAAACAAACACGAATAAAATGTAAAAAATAGAGACGTAGCTGCTTACTTGTTTCGTAGCGGAATCAATGAGCCTCACGTAAATATCCTGCACTTGTCTGACGCCTGTAACAGAAATGGTAAAAAGCATCTATGAGAAAACTTAAATCCAAATTTTGTAAAAATTGATGTAGGCTAATATTCACACTGCAAGCATAAAATTATACAATTAGATAATATTACAAGCACAACCATTAAAGGTTATTTCTTGCATAGCAGGGCCCGAAATACAAGCTGCGCGCCTCTATTTCTTTCTACAAATGAAGGACGAGGGGAAAAATCCAGGAATGTCCATTTTTCGCAATTTTGCGATTTGTAGCATATTTTGTTGGTGGCAACTGGGACTACAGAACTGTCGAATCACAAAGGGTTACAATGTTCAAATACCCCCTTAATGTTCCCTTTAAAGGTAAAACAAGAACTTATATAAGAAAATTAAATTCATTGAACCTTGCTTTTTTATTAGTGGACTAAAGTATTAAATTTAATTTTCTCGATAAAGCTGCTTCGTGGCATTCCCTTTTTTCCCCTTACCCTTCAAATCCAATCTGCAATAAGCTTTTTACTATAGAAAAGTAGCGAGTCCCCATTCAAATCTTAAACAGAAAATAGTAACTTTCACTTTGGGACCGAAAACAGTTTCGCAATCCTTTTTTCTCCGGCTAATTTAAAGACAACGCTGCTCCTTATTCAATTTAGCCCGCTAGTTTTTCAGTTATCCGGTAAGAAGGCCCATTAAGTTAAGAGCGTTGCGCGCAGGCATTTGCGACGGATGTGCATGGAATACGACGAATACGGAAACGAGTCCAAATTCTGACAAGTTCGGCGCCGCAGAAAGGGACTGTCCCAGAAAAACTTACATATTAAGGAGCATTTAAGGTGGACGACGAGGCAACAGGCCCGATTGCATCCCCGGGGACGTATGCACAATCTCCGCTGTTTTTGCATGGGCCCAGCCCGTACTTTGAACGGCCCAGTACCGACTTCACCGAGAGGATCGCTATGCAACGAACCATGGTAGGACGACAAATTCTTGTACGTGTAGCGCGTTAATTATTTTTGCGGCTATAGTTTTTGGGACTCCTTCGGTTTGCGCTGCTTCGAAGAATTTAATCACCGCAAAGCTAAACGCCACCGCTTCAATTAAACGAATACCCTCGGAACTCGCGGAATTCTCGCGACACTCCCAATCACTACGGACTTAACCTTTAAAGGTTCAACAATTAATCCTCGCGAATTTACTTAAATGATCCGTATGCTTCCCTCCAAAAACCACTGACTACTTCAAGCTTAACAGGGTCCGCGCAATACAAAAAGGGACTTATTTCACGGCTAATGGGAACTGCCAAGCTCTCATTGAAATTTATAAGGACGACACTGTAATCGTACAAAATTGCCGCCATTAACGACAGATTAATTTGTTATTATCGGCGAAATAGCTCGGCATTCGTAATTTATTACCACCGGGAACGAGCAATTTTGTCACGTGATCAGCCTTCGTGTGTATTGCCGCGCCGTTACTATCCGTTATCGGCCCTACGTTCGACGCGCACGCACGTATATACACATTCCGACGTAGGAAGTTTTCGAAACCGTTCGCTACCTTGCAGAGGGTGCGCCAGGTAATCCCGGGGAGTATTTTGGACAGATACACCCGTGGCTTCCGGTCTCCCGTATCCGGTAAGCCCAGTAATCCCGACATAAGACTGCCAGGCGCGGCGGCTACTATGGGCCAGACTCACGCCGCATAACGTTACCGTGGATTACGATACTCTGCCTGAAACTAGCTCACAAATTACCTCGAGAAACCGTCGCGGCTTTGCCAGAAGATACTTGTATACTACCCCGCCTATTCCCTGGCATCTGTACGGTTAAAGAGTGGTGATGTTGGGATTTATTACGGTCACGTCGATTATGCGACTTGATTGAAAACAATCGCCAACTGTATCGTGGAAATTTGAATTATTTCTCGGTAGATTAAAGCGTTAAGGGCAAGTGCATTCTAGGTATCCTTATATTCACATATTTCTTTATTATGGTACTGCATTCTTTGAAGTATATAATTTTTCGTAACCTAACGCGGCAGTAATTGAATTGTTTTTATTATTAGAGTATTCATTTTTAGAAATTCTTCTGCTGAACTTGAAATATTGTACTTTCAATATAGATATAGAAAAAAAATCCCACTATCCACAAGCTGAAATGTCATAGCTGTATGTCTTGTTATTAAATTAAATAGGTATTTATATTTTTTTATATGAAATTTTGATCACATCTTGATGTATGTAATAATTATCGTCAGCTAGCAACAAATGTTCCCATAAATGACACAGAACGTAACACTAAGTAGCCAGTGTTTTAAAATTTTCATCTTTTAAGACCGAGTTTCCTGCAGTAATTTCCACTAATTTTATCAAATTCCGTAATCGCAAATTGCAGTGCGTTTTAAAATTCTATGAATTACCGCGAGAAAAGCTCGCAACACGGCGTAGAAAATTACGCCACTTTTAAGCCCGTTGTACATTTTATGCGCCCTCCGTAATGTATAATGGCGAGGAGCGTGGTACTCTAGAAAACGTATCCGGTTCATCGAATAACGAAGATTCTCTCCATTCTCGAAACTCGGTATGTAAACAAGCCAGCATAAAATCAACCGCGGAGCAAGTGAATTCATTTATGCAAGTGCATCGATGCATCTTAAGCAAGCACGATTACCAGCACGAGGCTGCGACGTACATACCCACGTGTACGCATGTGCATTTATCACAGGCATTGCAGCGACTGGAGATCATGCCACCAGCTACGACAATAAAGGTAAAAGATCGGGAAGAAGCGGCGTAAGAAGCAGGATCGCGTGCCAAGTCCCGCTGAGAGGAGGCAGATAGGTCTGTCGGTATTAGCATAACTAGGCGATCAACTTCAATATGGGTAAGAAGTCATCGAAGAAGCAGACACCACCCATTTCATTCCTCCGATCGGCATCCTTAATCAGCGGCGCCCTTATTACGACCTGCAATATTCTGCGGTCCAACCGCTGAGGAGCAAGTCCTCCGCGCCCTTCTTCTTCGGAGCATCTACTGCTTCCACGTGCTCGTCTTCGTTCACCTCGGTGTATAGTTTTCTCCGTTTAGGAGGCGTAAAGACGTCAAAGAGGTGAGTAGGAAGGAGACGAAGAACCGGCATAGAAGAAGCAGAATGAAGAGGATGACAAACCGCAGGAGGGAGTGACGAGAAAAAGGAGTAGAGCCTCATACGGAGGTACACTGCCAACACTTGGACAGTAGATTATATTGCTTACTTATTACCTATCTGATTATAGGGCGACTGCCTGGATGAATGAGCGGTGATGTGACGTTCGGTAGCCAACAGTGGGGATGATAAGAGCTATAGGGGAGAGTCGTACAATACCGACCAAAACTAGTTCTCGCTTCTTCTATCAGATATCAGCGTTTTACTTGAATAAATAAATAAAAATCACAATTCTGTATAACCTATTTCGGGGATAATTATCGTTTACTCCATTGCGCTTGATGTTGTGAGACATTAAACGTATTCGTTCATATTGAATAGGTTAAAAGTTATTTTGTAAAGCCGATTTTTTGTTTCTCAGGTACGTAAATGATTATGTTCTATGATGTGTACTGTCTCTAGTCTGGTAAGTTTAATAAAACACCCTAGTTTTTCAATATTTTTTGGTGCATAATATACCATGATCTAAAATGTTCCTACATGGTTGTCGTACAGTACCGACCAACAAAGCTAAAAGAGAATTAAAGAAAAGCGAAAGAAACAAAAGTGTAAAAGAAGCAGAGAAAAGCTAAAAGACAATTAAGGAAGCCTAAAAAAAACTTGAAAAGAAGAAAATTAGGGGATAAAGTAAATAAGGATAGGTATGATAACCGATCAAACAGGAAGATTGAAATTAATAAAGAAGTTACCCACTGTGTTATTTATCGAATGTGAAGTTTGGCCACACGTCGAATGCACAGCTCAGAAAAATATTAATTATTTTACTTGCGATGTTTGTACTAATCAATGAAACAATTTTCTATTGTAACAATTAAATGTCTTTTTATTAACATTGTTAGTCATTTAGACTTAAAAATCTACTAATTTAACACTTGGTCGGCACTGGACGACACTTTTTCGTTTCCTAGAAATTACAACTTTTTTACTTTTGCGAATTATCAATTCCTATAATTAAATTTTACAAACATAATTTTCCTCCTCTTATTAAGTTCCATCTATAGGGGAGACCGGGGATAGTTTGGACAATTTTTGATTAATAGTCTTTAGCGGGCCGGTATGATGCCTTACGGCTATAAATGGTACACCATTCGATAGCTCAGAATGTGCGCTTCTCTTTTGAACCTGATAAATGGGCCTCACATTCCCTAGTATTATTTTGAGATGAAAAAAGTTCAGAGATGCATATTGTCCAAAGTATCCCCATTGGTGGGGTTACATTGGACATAGCACGGGGATAGTTTGGACAGATGGATATAAATGATAATGAAGAATCCAACGAATATATAATTTATTTAAAATGACAAATAGATAAGAAATAATGAAGTTTAAAAACTTTACAAGATTTGCTTACAGCAGTTGGGGCCAGTTGGGCTATTAAGGGGGCTAGGCAGTCGAAAAATCGATTTTTGTTATTGCATTTTCCAAAAGTACTATCCTTTCTGAATAAAATGTCACTTGGTTTATAGTAAAATTCGCAAAATTATAGATTTGACAGCTAAAAACGTCAAGCGGCAATGTATTCCCATGTCTGTCCAATGTAACCCCTCATATCAAATCAAAACAAAATGATTCGTGCCTTTCCTCAATAAGGATACTTTGATTTTTGCATAGCATTACTTTATTCTAAACACATTCAGCAATGCCTCAAAAAAGTTACAATAAAATTCTTCCATAATGAAGTATCCGAATCACAACAAAACGTAAATGAAAATATTATACAGTAACATACAAGAACTGAAAAGTGTGACTTACTTTGTCATTCGTGGATGCAACACACCATATTGAATATCAGTTAATTTGGTGTGAGCATATGCACAAACTACAAAAACATAACAATAATCATGACACTATGTAGACAATTTTAAAACTGTCCAATGTATCCCCATGTCCAAACTATCCCCGATCTCCCCTGCTACAAACACGTTTTTGAATTTTTGATTTTTATCGACTCTAGCCGAAGATATAACCAAAAAACTTAGAGCGGTCGGCATTGCACGACTCTCCCCTACATGAATGCGAACTTCCGTAAATTTGTCCTGGTTGTATAAAAGGTAGGCTCTCACTACGCCTCGCCTCGGCTAATTTTATTCTTCCTTTTCTTATGTATTTTGGCAAATCCGAGCCGCGGATTCTTCCTCGAGAATATTTTGATGAAGAGAGGCGAGGCGCAGTGTGAGTGAATGCAACGTCACTGCTTTTGGTCACCGCTAAAAGAGGAAGGAAGAGGTTCTCTGAGCAACTGACCGAGCACATGAATCGAGGCGAGCTCAGATAACTTCAGGTATGGAAAACCCGAGGCGACGCGAGCCTAGATGCGAGTGCGAAAAGAAGTTGCGCCCGGGCGAAGCGGGGCATAGTGGCAGCCTACCTTAACACCCGAATGTTAGAGCATTTCGAGCATGAAAGTTTTATAGAACGTCTTGGGAGTCCAGAAAACCGATTCTTGAATCATCGCATAAATCAGAGCCGCGCCGATCTACCGATCCACTCTAAAGGGCATAAACGGTACTTCGGTAGAAGACGCATGGGCTCCGTGACAACCATTATTTGTCTGCATTGGTTACTTTTTTTTAAACTATCATTGCCTGTGTGCTCGTATTCATCGAATGTACATACAGTGGGGATACTATGTAGCCATTTTACAGTTTAATAAGTGCTGATATAAATCGAGCTCATTTCTTTCGATGCTCATGAAATAAAATTTAAACTAATTCGTCGATAAACGATTAAGTGGTTTCGGCGCACTGGTTCGGTCAGTTTAACAGTTTTAAAGCTAATTTGCAATTTTAAAATTTATAATTTTCCGACCTTTCGGTCTGCGGTTTAGACCTTTTTCAAGGAAAGATTTAAAAAGTATTCGCTTTAAAGTCACACGTTTGATAGATCTATGATAAACTTGATAGACTTGAAAAGGTTTAAACCGCAGACCGAAACGTCGGAAAATTATAAATTTTAAAATTGCAAATTAGCTTTAAAACTGTTAAACTGACCGAACCAATGTGCCGAAACCACTTAATCGTTTATTCTAAAAATACGGTCGATATCTGAATTATTTTAATTCGTCGATACTACAAAACAGAGCAATCTATCTAAAATTGTAATCCAAACATCTCCTTGTCAATGTGTCATAATAAAACAACACAAATTGTGACTTAAATTAATTCCAGGTTATAAATAAAATTATCATTATCCGTGACCATTGAAGAATTGCACACCTCGATACATTGCATTAACTTGCAAAAGCGCTAACTCGAGGAAATAAATATGTATGCACATCGTTTCACGAAATTCTAACACCAAAGGGGTCCTAACTGTCTTCCGCGGTGACAGAAGAATATTTCGAACGGAATGAAACTCCAATACACAAATCTGTCCAGTGGCAACTGTTCCCAGGCAGGCTGAGGAAAATACGAGGGACATTACGTGACAGCGAACGGCGGCAAAGATGTCATTGGACGTAGACGGGATTGCGAGTAGCGTCGGCAAGAGTTGCGGAGAGTGCAGCGAAAGTAGGAGCTAGAAACGGAGGGGGGGATCTACGATCTCGAAGGTACTCATAGGTATTCCATAGTTCGTAACAGTTAGTTATTTCTTGTTTGCGATGTTGGCGACACGTTTTACTGCCCATAGATGGCAGTGCGGCCCCTCAGTCAGTTCTACCAACGCAAAAATCCCGCATTGATTGATCGGCTCGCAACAGCGGCGGCAAGAAGGCCTGTGGCATAAACCGCAGGCAAGAGAAAGGGGGACGGCTGAAGGGGGCGGGAAACGGTGGAGGGAAAAGGGGGGAACGGGAAAGAAATGAGGGGAAGATAGTCGCGAGAGAAAAAGGCACGGGAACCGGCAAGAAATGAAGATAAAGAAAACACCATGGAGGTTCATGTTCTTCCCGGCGTACACACGTGCATGCACACAGACGGGAGGACCATTGGAATCGGGACCAGCAGATATAGCGCCTTGCGGCCTTTTTAATATGTTCATAATGCGAGCACGTTTTTGGTGGGTCTGTTGCTTGGACCACCTCTAGATCATCGGCTTCTTCTGCTTTCTTTTCGCCGCGTTTCCCCTTTCCTTCTTTCGTTCACGCACGGACGTTCGGGCGCTTCTTCAGGACGGAAGCTAAACCCTTTTTGCCGGGCCCGGGTCCAGTGACATAAAATATGTCTCTGTTGCGCTCGGCCCTCGAAAGTTCCTCAGCTTTTTAGCGGCCCTGCGAGACCGGGTGTCTGCGCGGAATGTTGATGGACCGTCATCGTCGCTTCGGACGAGGCTATTACGCGGCCAACTCCCCTTGAACACTTCACGTTTACAGATTGACTCGGGATGTTTCTCAAACGTCGCACATTCCCGTGATAACGTATGCGGAAACAGGGCCGTTTTTGGTAAACAGTTTGATCATTTGGCTACGGGGCGAATTAGTGGTTGATGATTAACACTGTTGGTAGGAAATTAATATATATGATTCGGTCAGTTTAAAACAATAAAAACTAGCTATTTTGCAATAATAATTGTAAAATCTTTCGACGTTTCGATCTTAGTTTAGATCATCTTCAGGAAAGTTTAGAAAGGATATAAAATACTGTGCTATTGCATTACGTGTGACTCAATTTAATAGCAAAAGCAGTATTTTATATCCTTTCTAAACTTTCCTGAAGATGATCTAAACTAAGATCGAAACGTCGAAAGATTTTATAATTATTATTGCAAAATAGCTAGTTTTTATTGTTTTAAACTGACCGAATCAGTGCGCCGAAATCATATATATTAATTAGTAAGGTCTAAATAATATAATAATATTCCATCTTAGAGCCTGCTGCTGCGAATCTGACATTTGGCTGAGAAATTGAATATTGCAAAAATTAAATTTTTCAGTGCTTCTTTCATATCTAATCTATGATGCCATTGCTTGGCTCTTTGTAGTCTTCTAAGGATTCTTCATATTTTTATTGACGAATATTATTGTAGTAACTAAACACAATTGTCTTCAAGTGATATTGTACTTGTTTAATTGGGAATAGAATTGAAAGGTTACTCAGCATGTCGCAAACGTAGTAATTTTTTGTTAAAAATTGGGACCTCATGCGAGGAAAATGTGATCTATAGTGTTGACTTACTTATGCACGGAGAGTCATTACTTCTGTTTAGAAGCTTCCATACTGCGTAAGTTTTACATTTTCGAAATTCAGGATTTCCAATTTATATTAACTGAATTATGTCTTAACCGATGCTTCCCAACATTTTTAGGTAAGTTAAATTTAAAAAGCTAAAGAAAACATATTAAAAATAGGTATTTTGAGAATATAATTCTAAATTAATAATATTTAATTATTTCAATACACATATTAAATAGACTTCAAGATATTTAATATATTTAATTATCTTATTTAGTGTAATAAATAAGTGCTAAGAATCGCCAACCCTAATTATTTTTTATTACGGCACTGTTAAGTGTATACATTTCATAACAGTTTGAACGAGCTTTCAATCTTAATAAATCATAGATAATATAGTTTATTACTCACCGTTAGAATAGAGCAAATGCAGGCTGTACTGGATTCCATTATTCGTCTTCTGGCCTTCCGACTCCTGGAAACCAACAACATACATACATCTAGAATTGTTTCTTTTTTTCGAAATATACAACGAAACGCGTATAATGAAAAAGATCGAAAGATAAGCTCAGAATTATCCATGAATATTACAGGCTCCAATGTCATTTCCGGTTATACCTAGTGTCGACGTCGACGCGTCGCTTCGCGGCGTCGGCGCGAGCGAAATTCGACATTGAATCCCGTTAATCTCACTAAATTTCGTGCACGCTTTAATCGTTCCAAATGAGCGGTGCGCAAAGGAACGAACACTCACCCCCGCGGTCTTCGCGCCCTGTTCTATTTTAATTAAGTGCACCGTGACGTAACTCTCGCGCGCGGCCTGCTCCATCTAGCTCTAATTATTAATTTCTTGATGTGCCGGTAAGAGCCGCGCCATTACGTATGGCGTGCGATGCATAATTATCATTCTGCCCTGTTGACGAGTCATGCGTGCATCGCGCCATATGCCGCGGCCGCGGTAATGCATTTTCAACTATCCGTCTGCCTCTGGAAGGCCTACCACCCCGACCCCCGCCCCCTGGCCGCAACTTTTAGTCCTGCACACGATCTTCCGAGCCGGGAACAGCCGCGTCAACGGAATCGATTTTACGCAAAATTAATGTGATTGCGCGGCCCAATTTGTCGGCTGCAAGTTAGTCGATTAATGAGCATCGTGTATAAAAAATGAAATATTAATGAGATTGGGAACAGTGGAGCGATTTAAATAAAACAATGACGAGAATAATTAATATAGTGTTCTAACTATTGAAACAAATTTGAAAATAGTTCAGCCTTATTCCTCGAGTCCCAGCAGGAAGTTGAGAAACATGACAAACGGAGACGGGTAGGTATACATATACGTAAACTTATCATTCCGTTTCTTTACGCCGGCGGAAAGTAGAGGATGATTTTTCTGCTGAACTCTGATTACGGTGCAGCGTATAATCATCGTTCCATCGTCCGCGGATCGACATCGTTCCTCCCTTTTTTCTCGACCCGCGTGCACGCATTAAGCTCTTTCCTGTCGGCGGCGTTCGTCGCGGCCATTAATCTCGAAATTCGCAGGCGCACGATGGACGTTAATCAGGTATATACGCGGGTCGGCCGATCCACGACTACTTTTTAATTAAACACGGATAAAAAGCGGCTAGAACGGGGAATGAGCGCGGAGACCCTGTATTTACGTAGGGCACCAGTTTCCGGGAACTGCACGCTTGCCATCGCGCCGGCACGCTCCATTTACGAAGCTTTTATGCCACTGACTCGCTGCCGATGATAGGCGTCTAATCGATCGCCCGCTATTATTCTCCACTTAAATAATTGACCAGCCTGAAAAATATATAAATGCTCCGCTCTATCTGGAGTTGGATAAGCGAGGGTGAGAACAGGCGTAGGCGCACTCAGGCACAAACGGCTACTCGACACCGGGACTGATCTATGTCCGCGGTGCATGACCCTAATTAATAGGAAGCCTATGCAATGCAACTGTCCTGCTCGCGTGAATTATACATAGGCATGCTCTTAGAATGGGGAGGGATGGGAGATATTAGGATAAGCGATGTAAATCGAAGCGAAGGAATAGAAAGCACACTTGTTGGTTAAGTCGGAAATTAGTTGTTTTAAGGTAGTTCCTACCCAACTATGTTAATCAAATTAGTGTTGGATAATAAACGATGAATACAAAGTGGTATGATACTATGGAAATAATAATAATAATTTTTAACATCATGTATATATATTTTAAAAAGTTCAATGTTAATATAAATAACCGTAATACGAAAATGGAATATTAAATTGGTTAGCGTAGTGAATTGGAGCAGCACATCTGGCAACGTCGCTTTTATTCGGCGCGTCTTTTTTCAATCAAAATGTCAGAAAGCTTGCGTTATAAAGGTAAATTTATTAAAAGAAAAATATTAGAAAAGAAAGAAAAATTTCGGGTTAGAATCGCGGCACAAAGAATACAGCAACGTAAATGTGTTGTAGAAATGAATTGTAGATTTAAAGTATCTTGGAGAACAATTATGGTGTACAAACTGTCGCAATATATTATCTTTAAATAATATTGAAGGGGAAAAATATGTCTTACAATATAATTAGTCTTCATATGAATTTGAATCATCGTTCGATATTTAAATGTCTAAACACATCGATTGCGCGACGTTGCCACGTTGATTGCTCTACGTATTTCTGAAAAATTTGCACGTAAACCTAATTTTTTATGGGCATTTACGAAGAAACTATGCGGTCAGTTTTGCAGAAATTAATAAATTCATTTCCTGACATTTCGATGTACTTTTGTGCCAATTTTGGTACATTTCTTAAATATGGTTTTTCTGTTTCAGAAGAAAAATTGAAACTATAACCCTCTTTTTTTGACTTTGCCAGATGCCACTGTGTTAAAATGCATCAACTTTAATTAACAATTTCTCGATAACTATGCGGTAAATCGATTTTAAACTTTGTACAGGGTTTTCTTGTATTGCAAATTAGTTTTGTACGAAATTTGAAAGAATTCTGTAATATGGTAGATTTTTCAGGAACTACCTTAATGGCTCCTTCGTTGGTTAATTTGTTAGTATTGCAAGTTGGTCCGGAGATTAATTAAGGGAGCTTCGTGAAAGTTTCAATTTATGTCTTTTGTGAATGTTTGTACTAACCCTAATTATTTATCTAATATGTATTGTAAATACGTTAGTAAGGAGTGTAATAATTTTCTTGTTTGTGAATTATTTAATTGTTTGTATTTATGATCAGAAGAAATTCCTATTTATGTTTTTCTCAAATTGATGATACTTACGTCGAATATTTTTTATGCGAATGCTACGTTTCGTTACTAATCGGTCTAATAAATGAGGAAGACTAAAGTATTGACTATATTGCTTCTACTACAAAATAATGCAAAATCAAATTTACCAGTGTTATGAACTTTAGCTTACAATTAGCCAAGTGGGGTACAGAATTACAAAAGATATAATATTCGTTGTAGAATAAAAGGATACATACGTTTTCAACCTATGTAAAATATAGTAATAACAATCTAGAGATACGCGGTGTTATTTTGTATAAACTACAACTATTATGCTTTACTTTTACAAACTTGTTGGTTAATAGTGTTATTTTTTGTTGAGTTATCTCACAAAATGTTTGTCAATTCAAAATGAACTTTTTGCCACCGGCATTGTTTGGGGTAAAGTGTCCTTAATATCTTCTAACCAGCTTTTCGTGTAACATAAAACACAATACGTAAAAGACACTTTTGAAATAAACAAATATTTATTCAAAAAATTATTTTGGTATACAATATTGAAAGGTAATACTACGGAAACTTTTTTAAACAAAAGAAAGAAAATACAGGGCGCAGATTCAGCTTGAACAAAAAATTGATAGATAATCTTGGCTCAACATAAAGACGTAATTAAGTTTTTAAATTTGCAAATTAAGGGGTGTCCCTACTTTGACGACCTGAAAAGGAACGCGGTATATTTGGGATTTTTTAAAGAGCAACCCTCAAATTATATTAATTGAAAACTTTATACCTAAATTTGTATATTTAGACGACATTTTAAACAAAATTTTATTGGAAACAACATTACCTAAAACTATGATATATAGTACGGTTGACAACCTTAGTTTCCAATAATAATTAAAATTTAAATTGTACTGCAAACCGATCACAATATCTTTGCTATATATGATTTCGGCGCACTGATTCGGTCAGTTTAAAACTGATGAAATTCTTTTGAACACAAAGAGCATGTTTGGGTCTCAATAATAATACTTTTTTGACATTTTTTGGAATTTCGACATTAGATAAATTTTTAAGCCAATTGTCACAATCCCTCCACATTCATTTTGATTTCTAGTAAATTGTTGAATTTCTTAATGCAATTATTTTTATGGATTTTAAATAATCTTTTGTATTTCTTATTTTCGAGAGTACAAAATCTTTCAAATAAATGTGACGGGAGGATGAATTGAATTTCATCATTGAGATGTTTAATTCTATTTAAAATTGAATTTTGTATATTATGGGTGTCCTTGATAGCAATGTTGTATGGACTTGAAACCGTGAGAATACTTAAGGACTCATCTAGCAGCAGATCCCATTTAACTAAGATAAGTAATAGCAAACTATTTTTACTTAAATGCAGAAGTAACGATATCATTCCTGATTTTATATCAAAAAACTTTATGAACACTTCTAAAATAGTTTCTGCTACAGCATCTGGTAAATTGTTGAATTTAAAAAAGAGATTTATGAAAAAAGTTTTAAACTGACCGAATCGAAAATTAGTACGGTCGAAATTTATAAATAACTTTTAATATCTTTGCTGTTATAAATTAAACGAAGAAACAGCAAAGAGGACCAAAGTACTACTTGAACACCCAATATTTTTACCAGCTTCAGATTATTAATGAAATTCCTCTAACATATTAGAAAAACCATGCGTTGCATTGCCAAATTCTAGATCTCACTGTCCAATAAAACCAGCCTACGTCGTCCGCTCAAATTAGCCGACGATTTATGGCAGATAGATTTATTAGGGGATGTATGTCGTTACCCCGAGGCGCGAAGGAGGGAAGAAGGAACGCATAAAACGGGAGAAATCGAGAGAGAAGGCGAGGGAGAAAGGGTAACGGGAAGGTTCGCATAAAGCATTGAGAAAGAGACAATGAAGAAGGAGCAGAGAGAAAGGAGAGAGCGATGAGGTAGGGACTTCCGGCAGAGCATCGCCGATATACACGGAAGGCCTATCCAGAATTCCAGAGATTACAATCGGGATTACGGTTGGATAATTTATACCAGCGCGGACCTTGGTCCGTCCGTATGCCATGCGTCTGGATTTCTGTCCTGTATCTGGAGTATCGGTTGGCGGTTGGTACACGCACGCAATCGACCCGCGATGTGTAAACACGAGCCGCGATACTGGTTCTTCTGTGCCCGATGACAGAACGGCAGGAAGGAGTACGGGAACATTCGTACAAATCCGCGTGGTTGTTTGTTCCGTCCCGGAGTCTCTCCCAGAGTGTAGCGATTTCACTTGCGCAAGAATGAACGCCGCGGCAGCCAACTTCTCCTTAAACAGCTGTACTAATTGACCAATAGAAAGTGGAGCTCTAACGATGACCGGCGCTGACAATCGCGTCCCATTCGAGAGATCGTTCGCATGGGGCCGCGACAGATCTCCGAGCACGAGCCAGATACGCGATATATCATTACCGGTGATGATTTTAATCTGCCCTCTGACGGGCGGAAACCGGCAGCCACCATCGCCACCGTAAACGTCTCCGAAGCCGTCCGTTCCCGTTCGCGTTTAAATAAGTTATTAATGCCGATGGGCCGCTAATTTGATAGGTCTTCGCCTTAATTGAACGATCAATCGAACGGCTGGGTTTCACTTTGCTACGAAACCAGGTAACAGGACACTATATAATAACCAGTATCGGAATAATCCGCCAGGTTTAAGGAGAATTCTTATGCATCGCTTCCTTGCAAGGGAAGGAAACAAAGGAACAGAGGAAATCGTAATTTTTTTATGAGTTTCAAAGAAGCTTTGAAGCTATCATTGTGAGTGCAGATTTAAGGGTATAAATGGCTAGGAAGATTGTAAGACTGTAAATGGCGGAAAGGTATGCATTTTGATAATTGTACCAAACGAAAGGAGGGACAACGTTAGAATGTTTAGGAATCACTGTCATCAGTCGATTTTCAAATAGGAACGCGTACCTATTTGTAACTGATTGCTCCCAATTAAATGTAAACTCAGCAAAATACAGAGATCGAGGGAACGTAGCGCGTATAATGACTTCATTCGCAAGGAATTCTTCAGGCTATTTCTTTGAGCGCCATGAAAACACATTAAGTTGTTAATACAATCACATAGGAACTTAATCACACAGGTTTTACTTGTATACATCACAGATTTGTACAGAAATTGACTATTGATTTGAGAATATATTTGGATACGAATACAATTTGTGCTACGTCATTTTCAAGTGCTCCAATAAGTAAATGTCGTTCGACTGTCACAGTGAGATGTCAATATAAATTTTTCTATTGGGCGATTCAACAAATGTCTAATAAATTAAATAAAATGCGCATGACACGTAGGAAACAGTGAATTATTAATTTATATACTTTCAATTCCACGATCGTTTAAGGTCGGTAAAGAACGGCAAGATATGATCAGCGATAGAAACGGAGGCACATTGAACAAAAGGAAATGGAAACCACGGTTATTGTCCGTGGGTTGGTCGATTTGCGTGACCACATCGATGCTCTTACGATCGCATCCGTCCATTTCTCACGCGGCCAATGGATTTTCGCCTGTCCGACTAATTGCTGGAAAAGCTGGAGGTGTATTCCGCCGACTATCGATATGTATACGCATAGGCGGAGCCGTTTAATATTTGACGTCACCCCCGATGGAAACGGCAATTATCGAGATAAGCGAACGCGCGCACGATATTCCCTGATGTCATAAAGGTCCACCTCTCTCCTTTTTCCACTTATCCTCCCGGGGAAACCGGGACTATTGCGAGCATTGAAATTCCAAAGTTGTCACTCCACGCCATCGCTTGTTTTTTACTCCGCCTGGACGAACGTGCACGATCTTCATTCGATTTTTTAAACACCCAAAAGAATGTTCCCCCGTGATTCAAGTAGTTCTAAGAATATCTTTTTCGCGATGAGAGCATTTCGGAATAACGCATTATCGAAAAACTTAGTTATTGGCTGTGAAAGTTACGTCGATTATGTCGTTTAAAAATTGTTCATTGCGAAAAATTCTGTTTCGCGATAGAACATTTTCACCGAGTGTTGTATTATATTAGAAATCTTACCTGATCTTTCTCGACAAAACCCATGAAGGAGGTCCTTTCAATCTCGATCGGTTGACCGTGCCGATCGTACAGGGCGATCACGAAATGGAAAAAATTACTTTTCCTCAAATTACTCGGCGGCTGTTTTTCGAAGTGCGCTCTGCCTACACCGACCCTGAAATACATGAATAACACGAATTTTTTATTATTTCGTTTTATGGCGACAATATAAATATATATATATATATATATATATATATATATATATATATATTATCAAATCATTATCAAGGAATTGAAATGTTCTGTATCTTGCAAACAATTTCACGAGGCATACATGATAAAATTCATCCTTGCATGTTCTTGCAAGTTATAGCTTACATTGAATAACTTGGCATAGCAGAGATGTACAATCTAAAATTAGGTACTTATACATTTAACATTCGCAATCTCGTCATTTAGATTAAAGTCTGATTGAAGAATCCCAAGTTTAGAAGGTTTAGATTAAGGGGGGAAGTCTACCTAGAAATTTTCGAAATATTGATTTTCCGATGTTTATATTTTCTTGAAGTAAAACATTTTGAAAATATTCCCTGAAAGCGTCAAGTTAATTCGACAAAAATTGACAAAGGTACACATGTGTAAGTAGGTATTCCCCGATCCAAAACATTAAACGCGTTTTCCTCAAAACCCTATTTTCAAAGTCGGTGACACACATAACTAAAAGATTAATGAACCGATTTACTTGAGGCTTCGTAGGCTTATTTCAGGGTTAAAAACCTAAGCGCTAGCGGAAGCTTTTCCTATTTTTGCCAAGAATTTTTTTACACTCGAAGGACGAGATATTTTGCCAAATATCGATGCTTCAAATTTGCACATCCGCCATTTTGTTTCAAAATAATATTTTCAAAATCGGGTCTGATAACGCCTAGATAATTTCATATATTATCGGGAAAAAATCGAATTTTCAATTTCGGACGTCTTTCAAAAAGGACGTCTCGGGCATCGCCTATAACTCACAAACGTTTCAATATTTTTTACCACAAAAAATACTGAAATATTCGTAAGATGGACTCTTTCCAATAGACCAATGTTTAATAATAAAAATTTGTTTGTTTCTCTAGAAAATATTCCCAAAGAAACATCTTGTTTTGACCGTCCTAGGTAGGCCTCTCCCCTTGAAGCATCCTAATTTTCACAAGATTTCTTTACCTCCCTTCATCGAGTTGCGAATGTTTGCGATGACATTTGCTTTCACCTGCACTACCTGTAGGAATGACAAGTATTTCGCTACGGCCGAGGAGTGCGAAGGAACACGCGTGCCTTCGGTGCCGCAAAACGATCCTCGATACCAAATTCGGATGTCAAGAGTGAGATTCTCTATCGTAGGGTCAAATAGGTACGTCCTGCTCGGCCTTGAATGCAATAAGAATGCCCAAACTGGTAAGAGGAAAGACAAACGAGGTTGTCCGTGGGGGAGCGCGCAGGTGGCCTCGACGCCTTAAAATCCCATTAAGGTCTCATGTGCCGAGATTAGGCCACCGGACTCCAATGCCATCTTTGAGTAATGGCACGGAAAGTCCCCTTTTCGAGTGTGCTGCTTCACATAGCCCCTGTGTGCGACTACACTCGGATTGATTCCGTAACCAATGATTCTCCACTGGTAACAAATTCTCCCGAAAGCGAAATTCTTCTGTTTAATTCAAACCTGACGTGTAGTGTACATGTCAACTTTCTGTTCTAGCTAATGCACGATTTGGAGAGGCACCTCTTCAAAGTTCACCCCGTTTGAAATAATCTTTATACGATTAATCTGAAATTGCTTGATGAGTCCAAAAGTATTATAGATAAAAGGTACTCGATTTTTAATGTTCCATCATAGTGGGACGGAAATATTTCGTTTATAATTGTTTTTTTTTGTAAAACCCACCAGATTTCCTGTCTTGAGTGTAGGTTGGCATATCTTTAATTAGGGGAAGAGGAATATCAGTATTAAATTAATTGTGTTTCAAATTAATTGAGTTCATTGGTAAGATATTTTCTATTTTGAAATTACATCTATTTTAATTCGGTTAAACGCAGTAATGTTTGGGTAAAAATACCGAAGAGGTTACTGTTGTGCCAGGAACAGAAACAATTTTGAATGTTCATGAATATTCTGTTGAATATGCATCGTTTAGCCAGTGTTTACGAAACAATTTCTGAAACCAACGTTTCATATAGTTTCATATCATAATATTTAATATTGTAATGAATTGTATAAGCTGAAGATTCTAGTCGACAGATTTTGTGTAAACGTACCTACTGCCGATATATTTGCATACAAAATGTCAACAGTTATGATGTTATTAATTACCCATTAATCGATATCGAATGTCTGACATTATAGTAGTAGAAATAAACTGTCCCATAAAAAGTATAGTACTGTAGTATTGTGACTGACACTTAAGTAAGTATATCCAACTTACTTAACTTGAGCTAAGTACATATATACAACAATATTTTATGAACATGTTAGTAGTGAGAAATATTTAACAAATTACAGATATATTTGAATCACAGTCAAAGGATATTTCAAAACATTGAGTTCCTTTTCCTGGAACAATTATTTACACCCTACTCACGTGACTACTATAAAATTCAGAAATCATTTCTCGTAGATTTTACGATTCTTGTAAAGCCCATCTCTATTTGATCTGCTTACCCTTCATCCTATAATTACACCCTGTTCCTGTCCCCCTTCAATAGTACAAACGATTCTCGCAAAACCACATTTACCAACCCCTTGGTCTCCATAAACTTTACATATGTTTCCTAGTATCAATTTAACTTTTCCAGGTTTTACGAGCATACGTACGTAATATTATACGGCTCTTCTAAATTAAAATGCCTCTGTGTTTTTTCACTGGAAGCACAATTCCAGGTTATCGAAGGCGATCTATAAAACTGTTACGATTATAAAAGAATCGTTAAAGATTCAAGTGATATCCGAAGAACATTCGCCCATAACGAATTTTGAGGTTGGCAATATTAAACATAGGATTACGCTAACATACACTAATGGTTATCAGTGCACAATAAATTCTTTTTCAAAATTTGGAATCACTCTGCGAATTGAGAGTTGTAGGAATTTTCTCCCGAAGCAAATGAATTTAAATATTGTTTCGTTTGATAAGATATAAAAATTGGAAAGTGTTAACTTCCAATTAGGAAAATAATACATGCCTACAATCCTTAGTTCTACAAATTCAATTTTTCAAAACAGCTTATTACATACTTACTTCAAACTACGTACTTTCCATAATTATTTATGCCACAAGTTGTATTTTACCTATTTTATAAAAATTCTCCAGATTTATCATTAAAAAAATATCCTAACGTGATGAAATTATTAAAGTCTTTCTTTGAAAAGTGAAAATCAGATCCAGAAAATGTAGTAGATGAAGAGTAAGTTCCCATTGCAGTTCCTACATATATTTTTGCGTTGCTATCGCCACGCGTAGTCTCCCATTCTCATGGATATACACGACACCCCCTCGATTCACGAGGGATGTTCTTTTAACTCGCAATTCTTCTTCCAAGCTCTTAACAATATAAATCTGCAGTGACAGTTGTATTCGTATCGACTAACTGAAAATATGAACAAAGTAGCGGCCCGAACGTAATCAACTATTTATCACACCGTGTGATTCACACGACTGTGATTTTAATAAAGATCGGGCAAGTGGTTCGAGATTTTCGGTCGGCGGCATGCGTGTGCATACCTATTCGCGCAAGTGAGCACATGCGTAGGCTCCGCAAAGCTTGATGCGCGTGAGGCGCACGGTGCGTCGGTTAAAAACCACCGCGGAGAAATCGCATTATCGGGTGGCAGGGTGTGCGGCCGCGGCAGCAGCGTCGGTGGTGGTAGCGGTACCGGCGCGAAGCGATAAAACGATCGCGGGGGCGCGCGGAATGCCATCAGGATGGACTCTCGGAGCGGAAAACTGAATCGACTGGACCGAAAATGAATAGCGGCAGTTTTGCAGCACATTTGCGAAATAAATGATGGTATCGGCGGTGCGTTTGTCACGGCAGGCGGTGGGACGTCGGTCTGCCGGCAGGCAGAGGTGGCGGTGGAGGTGGAGGAGGTGGAGGAGGAGGAGGTTACAAGGGGTTCACCAGCCAGGGTATTCGAGGTCGAAGGGGGTGGTGAATCCGGTGCAGAACGAGGAGAGGGTCCGCTGGAGGGAAGGAGGGCACTGGGGTGGCAGAGAGGCTGAGAGGGGAGTGATGTACTGCCCGTGTCGATAATTATCGGTGGCTGATTAACCGGCCGCCGGTTCGCGCCCCATAACTCTCGACGTCCGATTATTTTGCCCCGTTTGCCACGCACCAATTCCTATATAACGTCTAGGCACGTCCTGCCGCGCCGTTACATTATCACCTGCGGTGCAATACTGTCGCACACCTTTTTGGGAACCGTTGCGGATTGCGGAGCACCGCGGCCCCCCGGTTTCAAGACTATGCTCGTTAAAATAACAATAATGCCCGAATTTGCGCGGCGGCGTTTTATTTCGCCAGCGGGGCACGCGACGATATTCGAGGGCGAGTTATTTCCATTGTAAAGTTTTGTGTTGCGATGGATTTTTTGGAACGGTTAATAGCTTGGACAAGTGGAAAGTGAAAGTTCGAAGAAATTAGTTAATTGTCAATTGGGCCAACGTGCGGAGAAAAAAACGTACTAGCAAATTATTTTAAAAATAGTTTTGGTTTTATTGAACGCTAATAATTGTACTTTAATGTAAAGAACTTGCTAGGCACACTCTTTCGTAGCTTTTAACATAAATGCTTAAAAGTATTACAAATTAGTATTAACTTTTGACAAAATCTATCTAAATCGTGAATTCGCAAATGTATCTAAAGAATTGGCGTCGGAGAATAAAACATGGCACCAGCGAGTAAACTTTTACAGAGTTTACGCTGTCAAAAGTTTTTCCTGAAGAAATACTATGGAACCCTGCAAAGTGTTTGCGATGCTTTGGTAAAAGAGAGGTTTTTAAACCGGGGAACCAGGAAATATACAGCACGCGGACAGCGGATCAGGGGCCGAGGCAATTTAACAGCACAGTATAATTATAATCTCTCGGCGAAAGAGCGTTTCATGCCAATGTTCCTTTATTAACCGGCTATTTTTCGCGTCACTTCATACTTTCATCCCTTGCTGCGTATATCCAACATATCTTATTCAATCTGTTCGTACGTCCGCGTATTAACCACCGTGTTCGAAGCCAAATTTCTTCAATAATTATTGCTGCCAGATGCGTAATTTTCTTAATATAAACTTGTAGAGTTTCGTACTCTTAAAAGACAGCAGATTACATTTATGAATAAGTGGAAATATAAGTTTTTTTTGCAAGGTGCAAATAGTTTTATAATCATTGTTGTTATATAGTCCTGCTCTTGTTAAAGAGAGTTTGTGGAAATAATGAAAGAAAATAAAAGGAAACATAAAATTGCAATGCTTTCAAGAAATATCTATTATCTCTTTTATGTAATTGTTTATATCCAATAGTTCTTGGCGTGGGAAAAGGAAGGACAAAGTCAAAAAATCAGCTGAAGGGGTTGTTTTTTCAAGTTCAAAGTAAATCCCTCATCAAATACAGAGATAATACGTTTCAAGCAGTGTTGGAACCCATATCTGTTTTTATAATAGCTTATGTTAATTTTCATATTCTTTGTATAATTACATTACAATATGTAACAAACATGTAGCATAAAAATTTCTGCGACATTTAACTAATGTGGTTTTATGCAAAGAAATTATAAGATAATTCGTGGTCGGTACTTGACATTATCTATTGCACCTATGTAAAACCAAGCAAAATTATAAATAGAGAGAAAGACTTTTCCTCGTCCACTGTATCTACTCCAGACCTCACATTTACTACTTACCTATCATTTTCTCAACTATCTAAGAAAAGAGTTAGAAAAAGAGACTTCAGAAAAGAATTCCTCTCACCAATTCGTCAACTCGAGAAACACAAATTTGCGTTTCACCAAGTCGACAAAGTGTACCTACTGAAATTTGCGGAAGCCTCTTATAATTCATAAAAGTGACAGATTCATAAATTAATTTATCAAATGCTACCAACGACGCGTATTAAGCGCGTCACTTCGCCCATAACGAATCCTAACTGTCCTAATTGTCTCCAGCTTGTTCAGTACTCTTCGTTGCTGTAGCGCGAATAAGATTTTCGTGGCAAAACGAGCCGCGGCGCCCTCTGCCGAGTGCTCCGCGGCGCTAGTTACGCGCGTGGGAACGAAGCTTTACGTAGCGGCTTGTATCACAGCCTGCGTCAAGCAAACCGAGGTGATAATTACGGGCTCGGATCGCGCGCGCACACAGAACACTCGCGGATACAATTTGCCACGCGCCCGTTTTCGAATAGAAGATAACGCTCATCGGCGTTGCACAACGTTGCTCGCTGCGCTACCTTCAGCCCCGAGGCTCAGCGATCCCGGCCCCGTAACTTTTCTTTCGCGACGACTGAAGCAACGCTTGCGATTCGATCGGCCGACAAAGATAACCCGATACGAACAGCACGCCAAATACGCAAATGAAGATGTAGGACGCGATAGGTGCCTTTTCGCGCGATACCACTTTTTCGTTTGCACCGTTGCGCCCACTCTGTGCGCAGGGAAATCACCAGCGGTTTTATGCTTAAGAAAATGTCGCTTTAAGGAGAAGAATCGTAGGACAGGCACTTCTATTCGACCGAGATCGTGATGCATAAATTTTAAGTTGAATGAAATATGAATCGTTCGATTCTCTTTGGGGATGTTTAGCTCGATAATAGACATTAAGAATTCTGGGGCTCAAGGTGGCTAGTATTATTTTTACTAATTTTAATAATATCCTTTACGAGCTTATCTTCAACACCCTACAATATGTATTAGAGAATTGTACCACGTTGCAGCGCCCCCTTAGGAAAGGGATTACCACAGTCAGTAAGGTCAGAAGTGGAACGATTCTTTGGGAATTTATTTCAGAAAGTACACGCATATTTTTATGCAAAGGTTTTTGTATTCAAATGAGGGACAGTTTAACAGGTTATTATATTATGTTTTGGTGCAAAAGTATTTATTTATTGCAAAATTACCACATAGCCTACCACGCATAGCCACATTCATATAGTTTAAGAAACTTTTTTCCTTTTTGTGTTTCGGATAACACTTCCACTACTTTTCGTCAACGTCGGGGCTATTCGATTATTTTTCAACGCTCTCTCTCTCTCTATCTGCTATACTTGTTTCGCTATCAAAGAAAAATTCAGAACAATAGTTCAAGATACGATAAAAGAGCCTGTCAAACATCAAATTGATTTTTTTTGTTTTTGTACAAATAATTCATAAAGAATTACCTATTTTTCGGCCCAACAAGGCGCAATCCCCCCCCCCCTAACACTTTAGCGCCAGCCCCTAGCCCCCGTTGCAGGAAGAATATCCCATTTTCTTTTGATCGTTTAAAATGGTCTGAGTTTTTAAATTTGTATATAAAAATATTCTCTTTTTTTCAGAGGTTAAAAAGCATAAAACCATCTTGAATAACTCAGCCTACTCTAAACATATAAGTACTACTTAATGTGGTGCAAACAGCGAATTACGAGTGGAAACTGCAAAACAATAAAGAAAGGGAATGTATCATATACGATACCTTGGGCGCTAAAGAGTTAAGGGTATCATAGGATCTTAATTCACCACAAAGTGCAAAGATAGACCGCATTTTTTTCATCAGTAATTAAATTCTGTGGTGCAATTTGTTGGTGAAACGCATAGTCTCGGTTGTTTTGTTAGTCGCGGGGTTAATATTGGCTCGCTGGCAATTTAAGAACACAGATCATGGAATAACCGTCGCAGTCTATAGTTTACACCGGAGCCGCAACCTACGCTATTTGCGCGCGATGCATTACGGGCGAAATATGCGGATAACACAAACCCACGGATATAGTTACGAATTCGTGGATAAAGCAATCGCGGAGAATTACAATAAATCCGCAGTTAATGTATACCGCCGGGTGTTAGTTATTACGAGTTGGCCGAAGCGCAGTCTATTTACGCTTGCATTCAACGTGATTCATAATGCGCGCGGAGATAATGAGCAATTTGTAATATATCCGAATGTAATTCGCTACCAGACCGCGTTGCCGCGGATGCTGTTCAATTTAACGCCGCATTTCGCTGTCTTCTTTGACAAGAATTTATTAATTCGTTTGGGACCGCGGGCTTTATTCGAAATTGTGGACACAGTATGGAAATGCGAAAAAGTAAGCGCGCTTTTTAATTTCCTTTGAAATCGGGGGAGCCTGCGGTAGTGCACATAAAAATGGAAATAAAATTGATGTTGACGGAAAGGTGTGTAGGCAATATTAACAAGGAACGGTTATCAGTTTCAAGCATCTTTGTTTTGGCGAAGTTAGTAGCAAAATGAAAGCAATATTTTTAGTATTCCTTGTAACGAAGAAGACAGATTCAAGTTGCAGTGCTTAATAAGCGATAATTGTAGAGTTATTGTAGAAAACACTGTAAGTGAAAGATTAATTGGTTCTTATCAGAAAATGTTCTACGCGCCTATGATACTATAGCATAGAATTTGATTTTTGACACTTACAGTGCTTTCTACAAGGTCGTTTAGAAATATACTGGCGGGGTAAATTTTTCGTTCTCTACATGGCAGAAGACAGTAAACATATGTGTTTGAAATTGATGTGTTCTGAAAAATATGATCACATATATTTTGGGGCATTGTGTCCCGTGCGCAGGCGTACAACGAATGCTGCGCGGGCGCGCAACTACGCAGCTTAGAGGGAGCATTGCCCATATTATTATGTAGGAATACTATGAGTTTTTACATTGTGTGGGAAGTAAATTAGATTTGTATTGATGGACCCAAACTTTTGAGGAGTTTCTAAATTAAAAAACGTTATTTCGCCAAATTAAGCACCTAACTTTGAGAACAGATTGTACAGTCACATACTCTTTATAATAAAGAATACATCTTTATTTTAAAGATAATAATTCTATAAGAATAATATAGCTACTTACTATACCTAGTATAAGAAAGAGTGTCACAATAAAAACACATACAACGAATGATTTGAATAGATAAACGTTACCTATTCCACGTATTAGATACATTTCATCCAAATATTTATTGCTGCATATTTTCAATACACATAACAGAAATAGTCGATAACGTGTCCCTTCATTTTCATTTTAGATCATACAAAACAATTTCATTTCTATCAACTCTCATTTTCAAGACATTTTCTTGTAAATACTGAGGCTGCACAATTTAGTAATGATTTAATAAATATTACGTCCCTCGTAAAATATCTTCAAAGCACAGTTTCTTTTTATTTCAGTGTTTCCTCGTAATTAAACAATTTTAAAGTTTTTATACCAAGTGTACTGCGAATTCTGATAATTTCATGAACAAAATAATTCCTTGAATTAACAACATTCTTTTTATATCGAATACTGACAACAGTATTGCCCTCTATCATTCCTGCTGTGTCACTTTAGTTCATATTATCAGTATGAATTGATACGATAACTACGGTTATAAAGGCTGTTTAGAAACGACGAAACACTGATTTTTCTTTTCAAAACATCAAATTTTACGTATCTGAATTTTATTTTGAAAATAAAGCGAAATAAATATATTATGTTGAACGTATCGAAAACTTCCATCAGTTGAAAAACGATTTGTAAAACCTTGACGCAGTTATGAAACGTATGTACTTTGAATTTCAGAGCATGCGACAAGCTTTGAGAAATTCACCAATTCATGAATGGTTAGAGTCGTCAATAAAATACACTATCAAGATTTACTAGGAAGTTGTCAATGTTTACAAGTGCAACAAATACGAGATCTGTGTACCTACTTAAGTAGTTGAAAATAAATAGCTACCTACTCCCAGGTCTTTCTCAAGAACTAACATGGGGAGTACTTGTATAATATATATAATATATACCGTGTATAATAGTGTATGAAACGCATAGGATACACTGCTCCAAATTTGTCACGAAGAGTGAATTCAGGGATTCTGTTGTAGAGACTCGATATAGCCAATTTTCTTTTCTAATTGTAAGTGGATCTAAATTTTAATCATTTATAAATTTTTAACCTGATGTTTCCCGCGAAACTTTGAGTAGTGCGCTTTTTAATACATTATTATGCACGCTGTGCACTAACCATAATCAAACTTTTCTCTAAATCAATGCAACTCGCGTACTTAATTCGTAAATCTCACGTGAAAAAAGCTATTCTTCGTATTGCAATTTTTTGTTACGCGAGAAATCCACGAATCACGGTAAACCCTGTCACCAACGTGACAACGAGGATTTGAAACGGTATTAATGATATTCTTGCGTGAACTTTCTCACGTGAAATAAATTTCCGTAATAATATCATGCACTCGTAAAACGTATTCGTTGATTTGCAAAAGCAGCAATTACTCTTGAACTTCTTCCCCGGCGTACATTCCTTTTACTTTCATCCCCAGAGTCACGGGGAAAGTCATCGTTTTTCCACGGGCGACACATCTCGCCCCTTCGTCGGGCACGATGGTTTGCTGCTTCATTAGGTGGGTAACTTTTTTAGGGGTTTTTAAAAAGCGTGAGAGTTTATGTCTGTTTGCCGGGAGTTTTAAAACAGTTTCGCCAGCCGCTCTCGCACCCTCTTTTCGAGTCGCGGTACAGCACGTCTGTGTGTTACAACCTCTCTTCACGGAGGAAACGAAACTTTCCATCGTAAATTTCAGCAGAAACGATCCTACCGTTTAACATTTTGTCTAAGCCACTTGTTCGAACGACCTTAGCATTGTTTCAATTAAGTGTCGGATAAGAAAGTCTTTTTTAACTAAAATCAAAGGCAATACCAAGGGCTCCAAAATATATTATCAATAAATAAACCCTGTACCTAATTAAAAAGAAAATGGAATCATAACACCGGATTACTTTGATTCCAGGAAAGTTTAGTGAATAAAATAATATTCTGTGATTGCTTTAGAATACGCGACTGCATCATCTCTATTGTAATTCGCTCAGTCACTATTAGAAGAAACATTTTTCCACGCAGAAAATTATATTAAATGTGATTTTATATGAATATTGGAAACAGCATAGGTACATAATTTAGACAAAGTTATTATGTCACAATTTATTTCATTCATCTCTTCTAATTTAGTTAGAAGAAACTGTTGCTGCATCTTTCCAAATACCTATAAGACTGAAACGAAGAAAAGATCTAAAACAGATTACTAGCAAAGAAAACTAAGTGATCGTAGTGAGTCGTTTAACCTTCCACCTGGCTCTAATTTTTCGCAACACACATTCCCTAGGATTTCCAAGCTCGGCATGGAAAATTCTACTCCGCGAATCAGTGTAATAACACTAGCAAGCAATTTCTAGGAATCCGTTACCGCTATTCGGTTAGCCAGCGGTATTTTTCCCGTTTTCCTTTCAAATGCAGAGAGGCCGTCGTAGCCCGAAGGGAAAACAATTGGGTGAAAGAGGGGACGAGAGAAAGTAGAGGAGAGCAAAAGGCGCTAAAATTCTCAATTACATTAACTCGATTCCGGTCGCCGGTTCCCGTGTCACGCTACTTGGAAGGGGTTAGTTAAGAGAACTGCTATTGGATTAGCGCATCCCCAGCCCGGTCGGTTTACCTCCTCGAGTCCGCGTATCTGTACCTTCGTCGTTTGCACGTCGTACAAATCCCTTAAGCGAGGCTGCAATAAAACACGGTTTATCGTTCGCCAAATGCAGCTACGTGTGAACCGTTTTGAAACGCTCCAGCATCTAAAGATAAACTGGGTATTTGTTCTCCTGCCACGAAACACGGTGATATCGTCTCTCGCTGATAATGCGGCATAATTCGGGGCTGTTCGCGGGCCCAATGACAGGGGGCGGGAAATGTGAAATCATTTTTAACCCTCCTCTGACCCGGAAATTTGAAATTTACCCCTCTTTTTGAAGTTCAATCATTACACCAGACCAGAGTCTGAAGATGATGTGGGTATATAAGTTGGTATTTTAAAATGATGCGTTCTTCGATTTTTTTATAGAGGTTTGGTACAAACATTTCTGTTGCAGGCTTTGGGAAAGCGTGCGAAGTCGCGATACATTGCCGCTGTCCGACGGCGTGCAGGAAGCTGACACTTTCCGCTTCATTTTTTATATTCTTCGATAATTGACTGCATTTTTTGTAATATAATTTTATAAAAGTATAGAAGTTATAGCGCATACTGATTTAATATCGTAATATATTTTCGTAAGCTTAGGAATAATGTTGCGTGCTTATTTTATCATCATAGGGACATTATCATTGTAGATATGCTACATATACAGATCAGGATAAGCGCGAGATTTGGTGAACCCTGTGCCGTCGCTTTGCGAAATGTGTTATTGGGATATTTATACCGTTGCTTATTTCATTCATTTTTGAGAACTTTAGTCAGTATAAAATTTAATACTACAATATCTTCCCGTGGTGAATATAAAAATCAGGTGAAGACGGCGAAGAAAGATACTTCTAATTGTAAATGTGCTAGTTCTGATGTTTGATGTAGCAAGGAGGGTTTGATGTACAAATAGGGAATTCAATCCCGGGATCCCGACTGATTTTTGGATTCCGTTTTTATATTTTTCACTTGTTCATAAAGTAATTTACGTTTTTAAGAATTCGCGAAAGTCTTGGGATAAGTTATAACTTGATATATCAAATCCCGGGAGTTTTAGAAAGCAAAAAAGCAGCCGGGATCCCGGGATTGAATTCCCTAGATACAAACGAGAATACAGAGCTCCCTACTCCTGCCATAACAAAACAACTGACTGCATTCAAACCGAATCTATATCAGCGTTTACGAACTTGTCCGAAGCTTCCTTGGGGTGACATATGAGCCCATCAAGGGGCGGAAGGCTCGATCGCGAAATGTTTCCGCGAGAGAAGTGTGAGAATTGGCCTGGGTACTCACGTTCCGTTATCGGCGAGCGCGGGCTGCGGCCAAGCACGTGGCACAGGTTCCTCCTTGAGTATCTGCCGCATGTCCTGAGGCGCGAAAACGAGGGGCGCCCGCGGGTGGTGATGAGGCGGCGGCGGTGGCGGAGCTACGCTCGCCCCGTACAGCTTACGTCCCCAGTGGCCCTCGAGTTCGACGGGGCTTCCGCCCCCGGTGGTGGCCCCCGTGCCACCCCCCGCGCCGAGTCCGAGCCATGGCGACCCCCCAGCACCCACGATCGTGGAGCTGGGCAGGAGACCGCTCCACTCGTCGGAACGCGTCGTGAGGCCGTATGGACTCTCCTGAGGCAACAGGCTTCCTCGTTCTCGGTGCCACCCTTCGCGACAGCCTTCGTAGGCCGGTGCACGAGCCCTTGGCAACTGATCGAGAGAGTTGGCCTCTCGGTCAGACTGCTCCTGTCCAGCGCCACGATGTTCCACGAGCGAGCATCAATCGAGTCCCCAAGCCGTGGACGCCTGAACGGCTGGCAGTCAACGCACGCAAACCGGTCGCAATCCGCTATCCCCGTCACACCATCAACTCGGCGGCCGACCGCGTGTCGGCGCACACGCGTCTTCGCGACGATCCTAAATCACAGATCGATCCTTCGGCCGTACCTCTGCCTCACCCCCGCCCCCCGTTTCACTGACCACTGGGTTTCTCACTCGGCTCTGTTTACAACCGGTCGACAGTCTGGTGCTCCCCTGAAGCGTGCGGACGCGTGCCACGCGATTGTCACTGAAACTCGGTCACTCGGGCGTCACTGGCTTAGTCGCGTTGGCACGTACGTCAGCACCGATGCTAGGTGACCCCGGGCACCTGGAGGATCTCTAGGTCTTCGATTCCCCAGCTGGCTCCCCCGATCAGAGGTCCCAAGCGTGTCCACGCGACGAGCCCTCAGAGATCCTCGAACGATCCACCTGGGATGAAGGTAATCGAGGTGGATGCACGCGTGGAGCAGCGGTAATCTGAGCAGCGGGCGACTGTGGCGTGGTGCGTATATCGTCGGCACGAGAGTGCCGGTAGGGTGTCTCGTGACCAGAAGAGAGGTCCTTCAAGGTCCCCAGCCGCGCGTTGCTTCCCGTTACGGCGCCGCTTGTCGAATGTGTCAGGGCCGGCACGAGCGGCGTGCCAGCGGGTCCCAACGGGGATGGGTCTCGCGGTTCGAGGTGGGCGTGGACACCGAGGACGCGGCGCAACGACCAGCCTGTCGAGTTCGCTTTGCCCATCCCCGATTCTCCACCAATCCGCTGCCTTCCTTCCCGCCAATCGCCGCGCTCGTTCTTTTGCGCCGGACACGCCCACAATTCATCCCGAAGACGGTGGCGCCGCGACGGCGCGGCTTAGAGGCTGTCATTCCGGCGCACGCCGCGGTCGCTTCAGGCCGCTGTCGCGTTTCCTCTCCGCTTCGTTCCACCTTCGAACCAACGTTATCGAATTAAATTATTGGCAAAAAATCTTACCGCTTGGAAAGTTAGTTAAATTTCTGGCTCTCTCGAGGGTGGGCAGAAGTATGTGATTGACAAACACTGATTTTGGAGGTGAACCGCAAACTATGCATTCAGACTCGCTTTCTCTGTGTGCGCGGAAACATTCCGTAGATTATTTTCGGCTATTTTCTGTATTTTTGTGAATGAAAGTCGATTCTAAAAATTTACGAAAATTTTGCTGACACGTGAAGGATTTACAGGTGATATTATTAACATTTGTATATTAATCTAAAATAATTATTATATCGTCAGATATACTAAACTATTTTTGGCCAGTTTTACAAATCTAAATAAAACTTCGCAATGATTACTTTTCTCTTAATTGTTAGCCCCCGTTATAAATTTATTTATACATTTTAGCACGCGCAGGTAAAAAGGATGTTATCCAGTTGCATTTACAGCAATTATAAATTGACAGATTTACTATAATTAATACCTACAAGAAAATCCTATTTAGGTATAAAATTTGCGGCAGAAAATTTCGTTTCTACGCGTTGACATCGAACGATCTGTCGCTCTAGAAATGGATTTATAGGCTTGCGTAGCCAGCAGGATTTTTTGCACCGTCCCGCTTTCGATCACAGGTGGCACTTAACGAATTCCATCGGTGACACGTTACGCTGCGATAAAACGTTTGAAAGAAGAAAGCATAATCGGCGTAGCTGAAAAGAAAAGCGCAGCAACCACTGGCGTCCGAGTATCTGCAAGTTGGTATGCTGAAATACACCCCGATGGCGGAGTGGTCGGTATCCTTTTCGGGAAAGACAGCGGACGTCTGGTGGAGGAAGCTATCTTGACGTGCAGACGTTTAATGGCAGGTGCGTCACGTATCGCTAAGAAACACCTCACTTTGATGTGTAAGCTGCCTCCAACTCGCACCTAGCCTGCCCCAGTTTTTATCGGGGCGTAATCAAGTACGGGGAAATCCATGGTCCTCAGGAGACCGTGCAGGCTCACTGGCGACTGGTCTACCTGATCTCCGTCTTGTCAGGTTTAGCGTTCTCGGTAATTTTCTACACCTGGTTATCACTTGTCTTCAAAGGAATACGTGCTCAAAGAAGATATTGTTTTTGCCAGTCCTTACCCCCCGTATCGAGGACCAGCTGCTTTTCAGATGGTTAATTTTCAGTGAAGTCGATGAAGATGCATAGCAAAGTGTTGTAGGTATGATTTGGATAGAAATCTTGCGGTTGCACGTATCTATCCTTCCGATTTTTTATAATATTTATAACGTGAGTGGGTACTGATATTAGTGCACACGTGTATAATAAATTCAAAGCCCGTACCATCAATGTTCTCCCCATGCTTGTGACTTTTAAAATAGGGGAGTACGTTTTCTCAAATCTCTTATTAAAATTTTTGTATGATGTAACTCACAAGGAAACATCCCGAACCCGGAAATTTAAACAATTGTGAAACTTTGTGAATATGTAGGGGATTTCCTCCTGATTACAACACAAGTTTTGTTTGCTGCCCAAATTCACACGAAGGAGGTGAAATTTGGCTCTGAAAATTCGGCTACTATCCGATTTTGTGTATCCATCATTTGGTAAAACGATTATTTTATAATTCACGAGTTATAATACAAAATTGGAAAATACCGGATTTTCAGGGGTCAGTTACACCCCCTTAGAGTGAATTTGGCCAGCAAACAAAAGTTGCATTGTAATCAGGAGGAAATTCCCTACATATTCACAATGTTTCGGAATATTTTGAATTTCCTGAATCAGTCAGGATTTGAGTTGAATGAATAAAAATATTCTTAATGCAAATTCAATAAAATTCGTTTGGTGATTTTAAAAATGTATTTAAATTCTTTGGGGGTGCCAGGGCCCCTTGTCCCCCTTCTGGGTGCATCAATGATGTAATTTAATTTTCCTCACGAAGATTTAAAAATAATACAAATATAAAGATTCAGCTTGAGAATAAAATTATCAAATAAATTATCTCATACTAAGAATTGGTTATACGTTGACACTTGTACCTAGATTTTAATTATGCAAGATTTTTAGTACCCATGTTGTACCTATAAATATTTTTCGAATTTTCGCAGGTTTCATTTACCTCCAATACAATAAACGCAACGTTGACGCGAATGTGAGCAACGCTGGATCAATAAATCGAGCTGGAAAAAGTTTTCGAAGCAGTTGAAGCACTACATAAATCGTGGGTTGCGCGGTGCCCTGGCTGAAAAAGTAATTATAGAATTTGTTTGAATAAATTTATGCGTTAGAAGGAACCAGAGACAGCACATCGTCAATTTAAAAGGGAGAAAGGAATGCCAAGTCCCATAGTGCTTCTCAATATTCCTACCTCCTCACCGAAAACCTATTACTGTTAAATTCGTTCCTAAGAAGATTCATGTCTGAGAATCACTGCCTAAGAGTGTGGGGTCTATCAAGTAAAGATAATACGTTTTGTGTCGGGTAATTTGGCGTCCCTCCCCATTTCACCGTCAACCTCTTTAGGAACACTTCTTTGAATGTTTTGCATTTACAAACAAAGAGGACCATTTTCACTGCGAATTTTGTTGCTACAAAATTAACACATGCACTTGAATTTTTATATGAACGAGGGAACATGTAAGAACATATTGACGTTTGATAATAGAAGAAACAATACAATTATATAATTTTTTTTTTTAGTTTCATAATATAATCAGAGTAAACGAAGTATTTCTTTTGTTACAACTAAATCGCTAAGAAGAAAGAATAGCAGTGAGTCAAGGTGTACCTATAGTTAAGTTAAAAAACGGACTAAACAAGATTTTTGCGAAATTGAGTTAGTAGCAGTAATGTATTCCAATTGGATGTACTAATCATATAAAATAAGAAAAATTATTTTTTTACTGTAAAACCATATGGCATAACAAAATCACTTCTTGCATTTAAATTTTGTGGTGACATCTGTGTGCAACCCTCACTAAAATGAAATGGAAAATTAATTATGCTTTCATTAGGAAGCATTTCGAATATTACCAGAAGCTAAAAATTATGTCTGTCCTGGCAACAACATCTGCAAAATAAAATACTGTTGAGACCCTTTTTTTAGATCGCCCATTTCTCCGTGGTTGCTCTCAATGCCTGAATTTAAAGTGCTAAGCGCGCAATAATTTACATTCCAAACATGCTTGTCATCAAAACATTTATAAGCCGATGTTCACAGCCACATCTTGAGAGAAGTGTCGACAGCCTCGACTGTAAAGCTCGCGATATGGGGCGTGAAAATGCTTCGAGAAATATGTTCATCAGATGGTAGTATAATGAAGTTTAATGAGGGTCTACAGGCGTCATTACGAAGCGTTCGAGATGTGCGCGTGCCAAACCGGTTTCATTCTCTACTTCTTTTTTAAAGCTCGTCTCTCAGAGTCGTGATTCATGAGATCCCTCTTGGCTGCCCAACGGCCTGTAACATTGCCATCTTATGGCAACGACGCGAGTGATCTAAAGTGTGAGGGACCATTTGGAAGTGGAGACTGCACTTTTGCTGTGTGATACTTAGATTCGTGTATAAAATCTTTCCTAAGCTGACAGAAATAATAGAATATTTAATCCTCGTGTGTTGGTTTGGATATATTCTAACATAACAATGTAGGTAGGCACTTAATATTCCGAACAACTGCTTTTTGTATTTTTTATACCTCCGTCTGAATCTTTAACCATAGCAAAAGGTACCATTTATTTTTTATAATAGACAAGTAAATCTGAAAACAGCTAAAGGCAGATTCTCGTTATGTGTTTTGATTGTTATATTGCCAATTTTTAATAATTATTCAGTTATAACTAGCTAAATTAGAAACTGATAAAATACACTGTCTTTTTAATTAATTAGGGGGGATTTCTTGTCTAACAGTCAAGAATCTTTTTTTAGAAATCTTAAAGATTAAACTATTTTGGGAAATAAGGAGGCATCTTTAAACTTGCAGAAAATATATTTTTTAGGTTGTATATTAATAATAAGGAAGAAAGGAACCAAGCAATTCATTTCTATGTACTTATATATCATCTTAATGTGCATATTTTAATTTTTACAGGACTATGAATAAAGCTTGTATAAGACTGAGAGGGAATTCGTGCTTTCTGAGGGTACAGGTTTCAATTATTATTTGGGAAATATCTTTAAATTCGAGGGTAAGGTATCAGGAGGGAGAAAACGGTTCGCGTAATGCGCATTGACGCGTCGCATTCGTGGAGGTTCTTTAAATATTCGGATAATCCAATAGCAAACGGTGTCAACGCGGCTACATGTCTCAATGATGTCAAATGAACATCACCGCACCGACCAAATCCAATTACCAGTCGGTAGGGTCGCGCGATTCGTCACTGCTGCGACTTGCAGTTGCGATTCACCCTACTTCTGTCTAGCATAGCAACATTCTAAGCCTATTATTGAGCTATGATAATATTTCGATTCCGGTTTTCATGTTTGTTCTGCTGAACGCAGAATTTACCCCAGCATATGTCGGCTTAAACGACAAAGTGTCACTCTTCAATGAAATAACTCGGCCACAGAGACGAGCAGCCGAAGCTTGTTTGGACTTACTTGTTTGTTCCAATTGCATCGAAAGTACTAGCAATAGTACCTAATTTGTTTGTAGTTCATTTACTTTTGAGTTGGGAATTAACTAAATAAAAAATCATTTAAACAACGGATCGAATAAAAATTAGATAATATTTGTAACTTTTATTGATTATTCAAAATTTTTATTTAAATAAAAATTTTGCCCATCTCTGGTTGCAGACCTAAGTTAAATTACTTTGTCACATAGATTTCTAGTTTCTATGCACTTAAAAAATCAGATAACTCTTTCTTGTAAACATACCTATATTTCAACTTTTCTACGTATCAAAATCTTTTCTCTACGTAATCTCTTAAACTTATCGACGTTTCAATGCTCACTAGAATTTCTATATTATTACAAAACTCTTGAATATAATAAAATCAATGTTAGAGGTACAAGTATCCTTTAAAAAATAATTATTCCAATTTATACTAAAAATACTTATATCTATTTTATTTACTCATAAAAACAATACCTACTATAACTAAATTTCGAAAATAATGTAATAGAGGTATTAGAAATTACCTCTTTGCTACGGAATATTCTTTCAAATCAGAATAATCCAATCCAGCTCGCCAAAGCTCACGCCTCTCTGCCTACAAATGATCTCGATCATCGGACCATTTCTCAGGACGATAATGCGTGTGCACTTGCTCGTGCTTTGCTCGTGACGGCGCGAATTTGCGTGCAACGCGGGACGATTCTTCGAAACGTAACAGAGGCGTGTCCTCGAAGTGAACCAAATTTCCCCCGCCGTAGGTGAACCCCACTGGCGTTGATGTACCAGCTATAGCAGCGTCCGCTGGTGTATCCTGCGAAGGCAAGGGGGATCCTGCCAAAGATGTTCTGACATATGTGATGCTTATGTGGGGTGGCAGCCCCCGGGCTCACGAATTCTGAACATGTGCGTGGACCAAAACTGTCCAGAATTCTATGACGGAGTTTGTTTGCACTTGCACGCGCATATCCTGAAGTGGAGCGTGATTATTTTTGTCTTCGGCATCGCGGTGAGTACCATCAACCTGTCAATCGTTAGACGCATTTGTGAGCTCAGCCAGCGGTAAAAAGTATTCGCCGCGCCGCTCCGAGTTCAAAGGCGGGTGACAACGATTCGGGGGCATCGATTATTTTTAATCTACGTGGACGGGGTTTCTAGTACTACTTGAAACTTTCGGTGGACAGGAAGGTGCGGTGACAAATGGCTACACAATACTTCTAATGTCGTTGTGGGTAAACCTTCCAACAGCTTCCTAAAATGGAAAGTGGTAGTATAATATAATAAATTTAAAAATTAAGAGGGGAGACTAAGATTGAAAATATATAAACAAATGGAAAGGAAATAAACACAACGAACGATCAAGAAGATAGAAATATAATAAGCAGAAGAAAATAGCGCAACAAAGAACAAGAAAAGAAGAAATACAAATTACAATAGGTATATAAAGCAGATAGTGTTTTTCTGTTTGTCTCTCGCCTAAAAACTTTCGAACGGAAAACTCTGGGGCCACGGAATGTGTCCCATATTTCTATGCCCAGCTAATCCAGATAAATGTGACTATTTTCGCAAAAAAAAATAAAAGAAATATTTTTTTATAAAGTCAGAATCTAAATATCGGGCGAAGCCGAATAGTAAAGCTAGTTTAATATAATATTTTAAAGAGAAACGTACCTATACCCCCTTTCAAAGGCCGAAAGGCATATGAAATAAACGCACACTACTACTATAATAAATCTAAAACGACCAGTTTGTAATACGTTTTAGTATTAACTCTTCACGATGCAAAAATTATAAGAATCTCACAATGCTTTCTCATTAATTTAAAAGAGTGCACTGTTTGAAAATACCTAACAGGGAATTCAAAAAAAATTTCATATAGTGTAAGCCAACCAGTAATTGACCGCATACCAGTGAATGGCCATTAGGCAATGAAATGTCAATTATAAATTGAAAAATTATTATTTGTTTAGAAATGTAGTCGCACTTTTAATATCCCATATTTTTAGTTACGAGTATTAAACAAACATTAAAAAGTACAATTCTTATTAAAAGTATGCGGTCATTTACTGGGCTTCTCATTTAACAATTCCGTCATTCACTGGTTGGTTTACCCTAGTAGCATTTGGAACAAATAAATCCGACGTATAACGTTGTTTATTGTATAAAGATCTTTGCGTTCATGCAAAAAAAAAAAATGGCAACGAGAGCAGCATGATACCGAGTATTGTATGTATGCACTTGTCTACTTGGAAGTTCAGCATTTGGTATGACAATACGGCTGATCAGCGCATCGGTGCACGATTATAATGATAATACCGGCCTGTGTTACGTAGGGGGAGTACGCGGGGGCGCGCAGTGCCCCCTAAGGGGTGCTCAAGTTTTTCGGCTAAAGTTTTTCCAACGCAGATGCGCCTCTGGACAGGACCATTTATTAGCACGGCTATCTTGCTTGTATGCTCCCATTCAAAAGGGCCGGACAACAGGTTGCCGCGTCAACGTCATTAGCCGTTGCGTTTTTGTTCCTAGCCCTTTGGGGTTTATATACCTCGCTGACGATAACAGCCGCGGACCTTGCTACCGAATTCTTCCTTCCAGGAGACAATTATAGACAAAACATGATCTTATGTACAAAAACAGCTATCAATGAAATAAATCACGTCTGACCCACAACGTGGTGCTGCAAATGAAATATTTATGCCACATTTAAATTTTAGCACGTAACAAGTGGCAAATATACTAATAGTTAAAAAAAATATGATAATTGTCATGGCTACGTGCAACTTAATATTAATTTCACATATCTCAAATTTGCTTTAGAAAATGTTATTAATTAATTATAAACTGTCAATGAGTTTAAACTGATAGACAAGTAACTTTAAGATAGTGACTAGAAAAAAAATATGATTTCTGTATATTAATAAATGAAAGTATAAGAAAATAAATGATAAAGGTATACTATATTAAAATAATGCAATAAACAATCCTGACGAATGTGTAACAGTATATTCACAACGAATAGAGTATGCAATAGGACGAAAAATTTCTATACATTTTGAGAAAGTTGGAGGAAGCACTTCATGATTTATTCCGTATAGATCCACGGACATAGAACCGCAACCACAAGTAAATTCCTCCTACCAGGGCCGAGGACGCGTCTGTTTCCATAAACCAAATTATTTTTATATCCAGGGATCTACGTTTCCGTGAATTAGTGATAAGCTGGTACGGTCACTCGATACCTTGCTGACCATTCTACGATCCCTATGATACATATGTATAAGTGGATAGAGCCTGCTGAACCACAGTTGTGTCTTTTCCATTTTCTTTCAATACCCATAATGCAAGAGATTTGTTTCACTTCCCCTTCTCCGTCAGATCTCATTTATTAAACTTTTTTTTATTCAACGATATTTCGCGATGTTTCCTGTGCTTGCAAAATTGTATTTCATCCATGCAGATTAGTTCAAGGAAATGGGAGGACGTTTCAAAAATTGAATCGATATTACTGTTGCAATAAAAAACTTTTTTTTTTAAAAACGTAACATTTCTTTTGTACAATATAAATTAAACTCTGTTACAAGGTATGAAACACAGAATACCTCAGTAGGTATGTACATAAATGTGTAATTTATAATCAGACTGCGGATGTTTATGCAAATGCAAATCCAAAATTATACTTTTTATTTTGCATATAATGCATATTGCATATGTTTTGCATAATGCATATTTGGTGCATATTGCATATTCTTTCTATATTATTTGCATATTTCTTGCACATTTCTCATATGTTTTGTGAATACGCGGCTGACTTTGCATTACGTGCTGAATATAGGCACAAAAAAATTGACAAACGTTGATGGCGGAGTCACAGGGAACTTCTGGTCATTTAGTTACTGTAAATAACATCGAAAAAATTATTGTACTATACTGCAATTTGAACTATAATACCTAAATAAAATAATAAAATGTTGAATGTCCTATAGATACTTCTGAGTTATACATTGTTAGCTACAATTGGCAATTTCGAAGAAATATTTCAGGTTTCAACTTTGGATGACTCACTTTTTATTTTCCATATATGTTGCATAAGTGTTGCATATATCTTGCATATATCTTGCATATTACGACATATTATACATGCATAAACATCCGCAGTCTATTTATAATTGCAATTAAACATGTTGTCCAAACCGTGTAAGAGAAGTATGAAATATTTAAATGGTGTTGACCACTTCGATAAAAATATTAGATAATAAAAATATTTCATAGTTCTACGATTAAATAAATCTCATGTAATATCAATCTCCATAGTACGTTTCCTTCTATATTCATTTTACCACGTAATGTTATCGTTTCGACATACTACAATTTGAGCCAAGTGTCCTATTCAGAAACCTACCCCTAAAATGCGAAAAAAATTAGTTAAACACAGTACGGATATAATAATTTTGCGATCTTTATTTTGCAAGAAATTACCAACTCTTACATTATCCAGTTATTAAAACTACCACACCATAATTCCACTTTAGGCTTGAAACACAAAAGCTACAGAAAATTAAAAATAATATTAATTATATTACTCACTATTAAATAATATTCTAAAAGAATAATAAAAAATAAAATATACCCGATCGAAATAAATAAACTTTCCTTTAACAGTTAAAATTTTCAAACTAAATTCACTCAATTTCAGATCGCTGAGACTTGGTAGCTTTCTGCATAACTTGGTCCAATTGTTATCACAAGTTTCACACACACAAATCGAATAAAAACGCACCAAGCTGTATTAAACAATAGACGCTGCCACTTGAAACTGAAACGTCGTCGAGCAAACCGACCAAGTACATATCCACCTTGCCCACCGTAATCCTCATTTACGAAAGGACAATGTGTACGGACCGTTACAGGTTCTCCGGGATGGCAATCGACATCGCCACTAAGTACTACGAATTACAACTGACCCCGTACGTTGGCGATTTCATCGGAGGTTCGTTGAGGGGCGGCAACGCTCGTGCCCCGAGTCGTTAGCCGATCGTTTTGGGGATGAACGCGGGGAATTCGGCCAGTTAACCAAAGTGTAACGATGCATCCAGGTCGAGAAATCGTTCCGGAGAGAGGCGATACGGTGATTCGAGGGTGGAGAATGCGCCAGTCGAAGATAGGATACCCACGAGGGCCGTACGGCCACACGACTCTGGCTTCCCTGCGTACACCCAAAAATTATCGAAAGTGTAACTAATTCTGTGGGACCATTTTCTAAAAATACCATCATTTTTCTTCTTCATCCTCTGCTGCGCACCTGTCGCACACCTGAAACCCCTTTGCTTTCCAAATTTTTTCGAACATTGAATGGGAAGTATATAGTCTTAATAAAATAATTACGCGCCTGAAAAATTGACGTGCAAACATGATTGCAGAATTCGTGGAATTCTTGTAAGGAGCCCAGCCGCGTGTTCGTTCCATACGCTGCTCAGGTACGGAAGTTCGAATTTCTCGCTAATGACTTAACCGGATTAGCAGCCAATACCCTTCGATGCGGATGCCCAGCCGTTAATTCGCAGACAGTGATCGCGTGCACGCGTCCGGCTCATTAAGTTTTCACGTACGTGCGTTTGTGTATATGGTCGGCGGGGAGCACGAGACAGCCGCTGCCAAACGCAGCTAAGCCACGCACGAGGTTAAAAAAGGAGAAGAGGAAGGCGAAGTAAACGGAAGGGAAGCGTGGAAGGGCGAAGAGGTGAGCAGGAGAGAAATAGGGGTAGGGAAAGGACGAAGAGAGAGGATAAGGGGGAGGTTTCCAACGCTGTCGACGGGACGTGTATCCGCTGGATTGCGGCCTCGTTCGAGAATCCTCATGGGAAGACGCCATCTTGTTCTCCTATGTAGGTATTCACTGCCCGCCGACCCGGTGTCCTGCCACCCTTTGCATAAACTTACGGACGGACGATGACGTCAGGCAACAAAGGCGTTCAACTCTTGTTCTGATATCGATTTGGTATTGGTATCGTCCGGTCAGGGCTAGAGAAAAGTATTGGAAATTGCCATCTGTGTGTGGCGTGTTTCATTACATAGAAAAGTGAAAGTCTTTGAATAATCTTCTTTGGTAGTGAAGAAAAAAAAAACGCATGCGTGCGTGGATGTAAGGCGGGATAGGATATGATCGTGTTTCTATCGTTCAATTTTTATGGGTCTATAACTAATAGGGTGAATGTACCAGTAAATGGACATTTTTTATTAAAATGAGTAAAATAAATTATTAAAATAAGGAACCAATTAATTAGAGACTTCTTCTAATTTCTTGCTTCATATTCAAACAATTTTTGCAACACGTGGAATCAATCGCGCTGCAAACAGAATTATATAAAAGTGTCCATTCATTAGCCTTAATATGTTCATTTACTGGTGTGTTTACCCTAGTTCAGTCAGATACTGACGTGGTCAAAGTACAATTCAGATTTAGTGGACGTAGTATACCGGCAACGTAGAATGGAGATTGGCGTGATTCGGTGAAGAAATAAATAAGAAAAAGAAAATAAACGGTTTTTCGTTTTCGATGAAATGAAGTTAAAACTGACTGTTCCTAACCGTGCTTTAGCTAGGTTAATACGTTTATGGGCATTAGGCAGAGGGGCATTAATCAAAAATTTCTTAGACAAAAGTTGTACTGTTTGGCAAGATAAATATAATGCCAAAGAAAAAAGTTTTTTCTGTAGGTCAAATTTTGAGATTTCAAGGACATAATGATCTTTTTTAAGTGACCTTATACTTTGATTCTATATTGTTACAGAGCGTAAAAAGACAAATTCAACGATATATAAAAATGTATATTAACGATGTACTACAATGGAGAAAAACCAGTTTCAAAAATAAAAAAACTTCAACTGCAATGAGGCACGTTTTCCCGTTGTCCGATCGCTTTCAAATTTTACACACATTAGTTTTTCACCCAGTGGCACAATACTGGGAGGTGTCCCGAAAAAGATTTGAAAGTCGAAAAATAAGGTCCACCCTAATGTATATTCTAACTACTTTGATGAGGAATCGCCGTAATCAAACGTACTAAATATATAGTCACTTCAATGGCTGATCGTGAACGGTTTCTAATTTAGAGCATAACGTTTCTGACGTTGGCAGTTTTCACGTTGACGTTGTCAAGTGCAGTTGGGTCTAACAAGGGTTGTTCGGAACCGGACTTTTTTGAAATTGTGCACGTTTGTAGAGGACCTCAGTAGAAGTATCAGGGAATTTTTCACTTGTGTCTATTTTCGGTTCTTCAGGGTGAAAACACCCCCTAAAGGTTAATGAATGTTTTCCTATTTTCCAGTATAGGTATCTTGAAAACTACAGTGGATATAAAAAAATTGTAATGAAGAAAATTTAATGGTTTTTTATGCTTTATAACACTACGTAAATGAATTGTTTAAAACTTGTGGTGGGGAACATTTTAGTGTTTAAATTACAAATTTTAAACAATTTGATTACAAAGTTTTATAGAGCATAAAAAGCTGTCTAGTTTTCATTCTAATCATTTTTTATAGCTACTACAATTTTTCAAGATATACAGGAAACTAGGAAATCACACATTAACATTTAACAAGTGGTTTCACCAGGATGATCCAAAAAACGGGCACAAATGAAGAATTGCGTGATACTTCTATCGAGGTCCTCTACAAACCTGCACAGTTTCAAAAAGATCGAAATGTTCGGGTAACCGAAACTCCCGTGCAAATACCTATGGTAACAAGTGGTAGTATTTATTTATTTTATGCGTAGAAATAGTGCAATTTCAAAAGTGAAACACCTGTACACCACCCAATACTATGGAAGGTCGAAAGCATTAATTTCCTATTTCGGATTTACTATTGCAAAATGATTTACACTTTCTAGTTTGTACAATAAATTTGCTCGCAATTTGAATACGTCATAGAGGTAAGTAAATTGAATGCATCTTATCAAAAGTTCCAACATTCAAAATATACAAAAATTTCAAGACATCGTTAAGATACATTCACCATATTCAAATGAGAAGAATTTATAAATATAAAAAGATGCAACCGGATATTCATAAAAAAAATTTATTTGCATCATTACACACTGTAAAATTTATCTAGCTGGCGTTATTCTTTCAAATCACTCATACAGTGGACACAAAGACGGAACAAGCGCGACGATAATTGTACCGTGGAAAATTCAAACAAATCGATTCATTATCATCATTAGTCTAGACGCGCGTTTATAGCACCGTCGGGAAAAACACTGACGATAAGTGCGAGTGCGCGTCGCGCGCGAGCAATATTTTATTTATCAAATGGCGCACGCGGAAAGATTCTTCCGGATCGCACTGTCAGTCGGCATACACATTTTATCGGCTTTAATTGGGAGCCGCCGCATATTCCCGGTTAATTAATACGAAAAATTGCCAATGTTAATATCGCATGCATTACCTATTTGAAACGGTGGCTTGCATCGGCTCACGGGCCGATGCATCACGAAGGGTCATCTAACCGAGAGTTCATATACAGAGGGCGATATTAATGTATTTCGTTGTAATTACCAAACAGTTAGCCGCGGTAAACGTTCCGCGATTCTCATTCCGACGGTTTCACACCTTCCCGATAGTTTTTTTTCACCCCAATCTGCTTCAGATGCGCCTTGTACACATCGGGGCTGCTGGTATCCACACGGGGTCGTCGACCTTTTAACGGCGGAGCGGGACGAATTCACCTCGCGGTGGCATTTTTGGAAATGTTTCCCTGGAACTATCGGTCGCAACTTTACGGTCAGTTAGGCGTGGTGCATATCGACGAGCCGATTAAACTGCGCAAAATCACTTCTTCCATTTGAGAACCCCGCCGAGGGCGGGTAAATAACGAATTGAAAATCAATGGTATTACGAGATTATGCATTTATTGGTAGAGAGCTAGTAGAGTTACCGATGCCCAGAGCAGTAATATCGAGTAATTGCGTAAACGCACCCCCGATCCCTCTGCGCGCCACTCCTCCCCCCCCCTCCCCCCCCCCCACGTCCCGCGGAACGAAACAACGAACGCGATCACCCAGCCGTGGAGTGTCGCGCATTCGTGCAGTAGCTGGTCATGTTTCCAATGATTATTTCAATATCCTTACCTTTCTTAATCTGTCCGGTGCTTTTGCTTATCGGCATTGGTAAACAAATATCGGGGGAACACGTCGAAGTTTGTGCGATACGATTGATTTTGGTATTAAAACGCCTATATACCTACCTGGTGATATTAAATTTAATCTGAATTTCATTCGATTCAGTTTTTACAAGTACTCGGTTATGTCGTTAAAAATCATGAAACTATTTGAAATTTTATTTCAAAAGGTGGTAGGTAGGGTAAAGGACCCAATTATTGACACCTAACCAGTTACTGTCACCTTAAGCTATTTTAGTAAAAATAACGAATAAACAAACTATAGAATATAATCTATAGTAGAGATTATAGGTTGAAATACATAATTCTTTTTTTGTATCACTTTACAACGTTTATTTATTCGTTATTTTAAGTGAAATAGCTTAAGGTGACAGTAATTGGTTAGGTGTCAGTATTTGAGTCCTTTACCCTATTTGCCCAGATACTTTAAGATTTAGGTGATAAAAAAATTATAACTGAATTTGTCAATTGACCTGTTTATATTTGTTAAATGTTTCACGTTGTTTATAATACAAATTGCACGAGCAGGCGGCGTTGCAATATCTTGGTTCGCCCCCATTGGCAATCAATATAACGTTTCCTACGGAAGGACAATGCGTCAGGGTCTTGTCTGACGACGTTCCCGCAATATTAGCCACCGTGGGATGTGTGTATTTCGCACATTAACGTGTTTGCACAGGACTGATTCTGGACCCGGTCCGCGACACATTGCGTGCAATATCCACTGTTTGTTCCATGCCTCGCTTAATTCGGACACCCTATTTCCTTGTTTTCTCTGCAAATTCACTATTACGTTAGTCGCGCCGCTGAAAACGCCGTGCCGAGAATATCGTGCGAGGTATTTCTCTTCTTTGACTACGTGGTGGCTAATCAACTTGTACTTTAAATCTGCGTAATCTGTTAAGCGTATTCTTTAAGTCTTATTACAAACTACGACATTTCACAAGTGTAGGTATTATATATTCGTAATATGTTTATTCTCATTGTTTCTCTATATGAGTATAATTATTCTCAGAAAAGTTTTGCATTTTACTAATTAATTTGACATCATTTGTACCTCAATGTCAGGGATTTTGATGATATTGAAATATGTTGCAGTGGATATGAAATTACAGGGGGTTTAAGTCATCATTTTTTAAAAAATACCAGCACTCAAAATTTACAGTTCTTACCGATCCCCAAGAAACTTTTTTCGCAAATGAATTTTTATATTCGAAATTATTAAACGTACCGATTGCGTCTTCTGTTTCTTTTAATGGAAAAGGATAGGCCTCCCTCGCGGAATTTTTGTTTTGCTCCTAAAGTCATTTTTGCAACATAAAGATAATGAAAATATTTAAACACAAAAGTGGCCGAGTTGGTGTGGAGTGGCCCTTAAGGTACTTGGAGCTCCATTATTTTCTTAACAAATTGGCACATGGTAATTATTATAATTACAGACAAAAGCAGAGTTTGTACAACAAGTTTGCACAGTGCTCTATATAATAGATACCACAGTTCACGTTCATATAATGTCACCCGTATTTAAAGGACCATTCACATAGAATACCTATTTTCTGCATTCGTAGATTATTTTGGAAAGGTAACAAGATAACGGGCAGCAATTAAAATCAGACAACGTTGAGACCAGTTAAAGATTCCGCGGCAAGCACCGCTAGGAACCTAAGTTGTATCGGAAAAGTTGCGAGAACATCCAGCAGCTCATTACGCACGTGCTAACAAAGCAGTAACGACACAATCTCGTCCGAGGTACAATTATACGCGGCGAAGTGAGGCTGAAATCGAGGGCAGGGGCGAAGGCGAGCGATGGTGGCGCGGTGGTTCGTTGGTGGATAGTGGTAATTCCGTCACGCCGTAAAGGTTGCTTTTTATCGTTTTCACCCGGTACGCCCATCCAACGAGATCCTACGGTCTGTGTCGGACACCTAGGCATCCCCTGTGCTTCCTCCTGTATTCCAGCGTTCGTTCCCCAGTTGCCACCGTCTTACACGTGCCGCTTGATTGTTCAGGTTTTATTATCACTCGTTGGTCCCCGTGTATACGTCTGTGGCCACGGGAACGGCCCACTGCCACCCGTGGAAATAAAACCGGAAGTTAATCGTTTTCCAACGCGGTATTGCGCGATACGGAAATGATGCCAGCTTACGCTGCCTCCATCTGATTGTTGCGCGTGACACTCTGATGAATTCATTCTTGCCCGTGATATCGTCTTCTTTTTTGGCTGAATTCGTTCACTTTCAATGCTCCGGGATTATACATTGCATTAAGGGGGAATCCTATTTTTTTCGGCTAAGAACATAGCAAAGTTTGGAATTTTTTAAGAAACTGGTGATTCGATTATTTGAAATTTGCACCAGGTTTTTATGCATTTTTCATGTAGTTGCAGGTTATTTTTTATTACTTTTTTTTTATCAGAAATATAGGAGTTATGCACGATCGGCCATCACGCCTTGCAAAGTTCGTCATCCGCTCGTGAGCATGATATTTATCTTTCAGGTAATTTGAAACAGAAAAATGAAATGGCGTTTTAGTTTCTACATGTGTAGCTTAGGTTCGATGAACGAGAAAAAGAATTATTGAGGAAAGCGGTGAGTTTTCAAATTCAAACCTTAATTTTTTAAATTCGCCTCTGAATCAAAATTTGTCAACTTTCTTATGTAACAAAAAAAGTATGTAACTTATCGGTATCCTTGCATGCATAGCTCCCATATTTATTATTAAAAATTAATTAAAAGAACTGCAGCTTCTTCAAAGATACATAAAACATGCATCGCTGGTCTTTCAGGTGAGTTGAATGGCTTGTTTCTAAAAAAATTCTAAATTTTGCTACGTTTTTAGCCCCAAAAATGAGACTTCCCCCTTAAATGTGCAAAAGCTATCGGAAATACGAACCCGAGACAAAGAAAGAGGAGCAGAGATTTGCTTGACACGCTACACAAGGAGCTCTTTTTGTGGATCTTTATATTTGGCGGTATAGATCAATTGTTATTTTCCAGGAAGTGGACGACAAATTGGTTACGCAGGTTTGTTTACTAAACTTTGTTAGTTTAGCTTGGAAAGAGTCGATTGATATCGTTACGATCAAGACAAACTTATTTGCTATGGCGTGGTAGCACTAAAAGCAACTCAATATTTATAACAAATCGCAGAGTTTATTATAAATGTCTGCCAGTCAACAGAGTGATACAATAACATTCATTATTTCTATTTATCTGTTGTAAACTAAAGGATACATTACCGTTCCTGAGTAGGTAAGTATTATATGATATTCGGCACTGTTCACTGCTTTTAATTAAAATACCAAATAAAGTAAAATTTATCGGAGCTCCACAATATATTCCCAACATTTCTCACAATTATTCTACACAGACTTCGGCGTCCTAATACGTATGTATCTATTTACTGATAAACGACTGTGTACTTCTACTAATAATATCAACCTATTTTGATAAAACCAGTGCAAAAGAGATAAAAATACTTTTTTACGCAATGAAATTTCAGTGGAACATGCAACGCCTGGAATGAGCGTACAATGCGCGACACACGTGCCTCCTATCGAAACGAACATATTAAAAACTGATAATCCATCGATTGTATATAAAATATGTACCTACATCAATTACTTGATGAAATGGTTTATGTTAAACGTTTCGTGTACACACAACTGGTATTTTTTATTCAAGCACCGCTTTTATTATTCCCGCGAATTTAAACGTTCCCGTCGATGTGTATTATTTAGAAACTGACTGACGCGAATAAATTATTGCGAAAGAAGCTGCAGCGTGCAGGCAGCGGTAGAAGGGGAGGGGGGGAGGGGGGAGGGGTGGCGCAGGAACGTTGTTCCCAGGACCAGCAGCAAATGGAATTAGCGAGCGGTTTAGTTCGGCCGAGTCGCGAAATAGAGGTTGCATTTTTACGGGCGTATTAATACGCTCGGAAACATACTATGATCGGGCTTGTAATGCAACCCTGGGGGCCCGTGTGATATGATACATTTGCTCTGCATATAGGATAGCGAGAGGTGGTGCAGGAAGAGGAGAGCGTGGCACGGCCACGAGAGAAATTACTGTAGGGAGAGAAAGAAGGCGAGAAAGTGTGCGGGAACACAAACGTGCCTGCGTTTCGTAACAAGTAACGAATACACGGGAACGGCGGCGGAATCGATGCTGAGTGCCATCGATGGTGCGTGCTTGTGTCTGTTCAAACGATGCGCGACCAATTATGCCTGTTTGTTGCGAAACGCTCAATTTGTTCGCACCTTGGCCGCGAATGTATGTACATTGCGGAATATCCATTTTCAGTTAAAAACCCGGCGATACCGATCTTTTCGTTTCTGAATTCGAATAGCTCTAATCTAGTGACGGCTTTGTGAGAGAAATATTACTGTACATGCGCGATTATAATGTTGCCCGTTTGAGAATTGAATGTGTTTACCATTAAGTTGAGAAACTTACAACTAAAATTCAAATGTTGCATTAATCACTATTATATGCGTTATGAGATCGATGGATAATAAAATTTTGAGAACTACTGTCTCGTGCGTTACAAAATCTAAATCTCGTGGAGCAATATATTTAATTAAAAGATTTTTCTTTACACACAAAGTAGGACAGCGTTTAATTTTTATTAGTCAAATATACTAGTTTGTAGTATTTCTGTGACCCATCCCACTGAGCAAGCTGTAGTTCATTAAAACGAGCTTAGCTGACAAAAGCGCGCCAACTTCTGAGGAGCCTCACAAAGGATCGCCAATGATCAATGACATCTGCGAATAATCGTTGCTCGGTCTCAAGTCAGACAGGGAGAGCATGGAGCCGGTGTTTCCAAACAAACAATTACGCAGCGCGCCGCCGTCAATTTTAAAAATTGCTCACTGAACATTTCCCCCGCCAGGTACCATTTCGGAGGCGCAGCATTGCCCTCAAGGGTGGCACAATGGCGCCCGATCGAGTTGTCCAGGACAATAGTACTTGTTACGAAGGCAACGAGATGTCACCGACCGTGAATTAGCGCTGTGGTCGAGGTCGGGCGGGGGTTCCAGGGGGCAGAGGAAGGGGTGCCTGAAAGGGGTGACACGCGATGGAAACGGGAGAGGAGGAATTCTTTTCTTGCGCAGCCGTGTGCAGATGCTCTTTATCGAAACACATGGTAGCTTCGCGGTAGCGCGCTTAAGGTTTCTGCCTCGGCTACCTCAGGATTTATTTCCCGTCAAAATGACGTCACAACTGCACACGTCCTGCGAATATGCAGGCATCGATACGTGAATCACCCTCTCCAGGTCCGGGCAGCCCTGTGGTAACCTGAGATGCTGCGCGAGGGATTTCTGTCAAGATACGACGAGTTTCCATCCCCACGAGCATGCGTAAGGCATGGCCATTCAATTACCAGGATTAACTGGATTTCCGCAACAGGAAAGTCGGCAACGATTAATGCTACCCTATTGCACAAAATCGTCGCAATGAGTAATCAGTGTGTAGGATTATTTTTTGTGTACTTTAAATTATTATTTCTGTTAAGAATTCCTTGTAGGTTCATTCGATGGGGCTTTTACTTTTCTCAAAATTTTCATCCAGTGAACCCATAGAGGGATATTTATGGGAACAAAGAACGTAAAAGATATGAGAGATGGTCGACCCAAGTAAATCTTACAATTTCTATTTTAAATAACATATGTGGAGTAAATAATTATCCTATAATGGGTTGAATTTATAGAAAGGCACGCTAAATAGTCAATTATCTATAAATTTTGTTCTTCATAAAGCATTATGCAGGTATGATGGATACGTATTTTTTTTTTTGGTACTCGATTTTAAACTGAAGGATTGAAATGGTGCTTAACGATTGAAATTTTATAAAAGATTATTTTAGCATCGGTATACTTCAAATATCTCACAAAGGAAGTAGGTATAAGTATTTCAAGGAATATACAGAAAATATAATATTGTTGATAAGTGAAGTGAAATAAATACATATGTAAATATTTCTTGTATTATGTGCACTACAAATGTGATAGTTGGAGAAGAAACATTTTAAGGTTGCTTGCCACCTTCGAAAAGTTAGTCTTTTGTTATTAAACTATATACTCATATTTTCCATTTTCTTTTTCTTCTTCTTTCTTTTGTTTTGTATTTATTTCTTAGTATTCGTCCGTTTCTTTACCTCACTTTTGTAATTAATTGTACCAAAATGTTGTCTAACCCGTCTATTGTAATTAAATTAAATTACAAAAAAAAATTAAAAAATATGTTCTTTTTTAAAACACATTTTCAAATATGTACATATATTATAACATTGTGACTATGATAACTTATTTCGGAACCAGTGACAGGAGTTTCATAATATTACGAGAACGAAGGTTGGTATCATATGGGGTAGCAAATTTGCAGTTTCAAAATTTACACAGGTTCATTATTGGCTGTAATATAACTTCAGTTATTGAAGAACAGCTACCGCGTACAGTATGGGATGCATGCATGAAACGCCCGACAGCTTATTTCTAATTCCCAGAACAAAAATATTATTTAGGTAAAAGTGAGTTATGGCTAGGGAATTCAATCCCGGGATCCCGGCTGTTTTTATTTATTCTAAAACTCCCGGGATTTGATACATCAAGTTATAACTTATCCCGAGAATTTCGCGAATTTTCAAAAACGTAAATTACTTTATGAACAACTGAAAAATATAAAAATGAAATCCAAAAATCAGTCGGGATCCCGGGATTGAATTCCCTAATTATGGCTTAGACTTTTCTAGTACTTATGTCTGGTGGGAGAACTCGAGGGATTTTAGTGCATATCGCGTTCTTATACAAGGTCAGACAGGGTTGGTAAGATTTGCAGTTTGCGTCCGCAGATATTTGTCTAGAAACCAGTCGTTATCTGTTGGTAAATGAACACATGGTGGATGGTTACGGTGAGTGAGTACAGCACCCTCTGTTTGGATTACGGGCCCGGAGCTTCGTTGGTGTCTATAAACAGAGACGAAGGAGAGGAGGGCGAGTGGTATGGAGAACCACGCTTTCGCGGCCGCTATGACAGATTGAGAGAAAGGCATCGTCCTTTGGTGGCCAACGAGGCGTCTCGGCCTCTATACCCACCCCTAATACCAGACAAAAGCTCAATACTCCATTTCGCTGCATGTGCACCATGGCATCCGTCCCACATCGACGTTCTCCACCGATCGCACGCCGTAAAGCTCTTCATCATTTACGTAAGATGGTCGACGATAACAACACCAGTTGACGTTCGCACACCTGTCAAGTTTTAAAACCCCAACAACAGTGTCGTTAAATTTATCGGTGTAGGTAAATACATTTTCGAATGCCCGCAGTATGCTTATCTCTGTGTTTTGATTTATTTAAATTTTCAAGCAGTAAATTCTTCATAATACACATTTACCTATATCACTTTGAAACTAATTGTAAAATGATGATTTACAAATGTTTTAAAAATAATCCCGCTTCCTGTCTAAATTATAAATTTACAGTGCCTTTCGTGTATGACTGTTACAAACACATATAATGGCATAAATACTTTTGAGGAAATGCAGATACCTACATTTTGGGTTCACGTGTTGTGTGAAGACTATTGCATGAGACGTAATCAAAAGTAATTCTGTATGGGGATGATTTCGCGTGTGTATAAAGGTAGAAGTGCTACATAAGGTACCCGCGATACCGGTGCAAATAACCGTCGTTCAGATATGGGAATGACAATGCCAGGCGGCCAAAATGCACGTTAGAGACGCTTAACTGCCGCCTCTTATTGAAACATCATCTCTGCTTACCAGTATGGAAACGACTCTCGACACTTATCCATAAAGCGAATGTCCTCAGGATATTACCCGCTCTCTACCCTTTGTCCTCGCGAACTGTAACAATGACTTTTCCTTCCCCATTTCTTCAATATTCCCCTCTAACGATGAAAATGCCTTACTGGAACGCTCATTTTTAGTTACAATTTGTGCTTGGGATTTGAAATAAAATGTTGAATAATAGCTGCTTGGTCAGGTAGGCACTTATGCATACCTGTTTAATATTCTTTATTTGTAAAAATAATACGAATTGGTACATTTTCAATTCATTTTTTGGAAGCTAAGTTTTTACTTTCAGATGATATTCACCGACGACGCTGTTTATTACAAAATTCGGATAATATGTTTGTAACTTATTCTTGTCTGAAATTTCTAAAAAAAATTGAGTTTTAGAAGAAAGAATATAGTCAGACGTAGTCTTATAGGCCAAACCCGTTATTTCGATTGCAGTAATGCAGGTAACTAATATCTTTACAGTTATTATTTAAATATTGCGGGTAAGTAAAACCCACCCATGAATTTTAGCACAATGAGTAGTTCAAAGTATTGATCGCATCCCTGGATTAAATATGTCTTCACTCCCTTATTATTAGTTCTACGTAGGAAAATATTATTGCAAAAATGTGTAGCTGAAAATAAGTTGGATACAAATCATTTTATGAATCATATGGCTATAAAAATTGTGCGTACTAGGTTTTCAGAGTAATGCAATAAATATTTCCCTGACTGTATAACAGAAAAAATTATTTCACATTAATTCAGTGATTGCACTTACTAAAAATATAATTATTCCGAATATATTCAAAGATTGTTAATCTTAAACTTAACCGTGACAAATGAAGCTAAGGTTGGCACAGTTTCTCGAGCAATTATTAAAATAAGAATATTTTGTGCCGAGCTCGCTAATCAAATGTACCTACTACAGATCAATTAAGTTTCAAGGGCCGTCGAAGTAGATTTCACGTGTCGGGGAACATTAACCAATAAACCGATAAAACCGGGAATATCGAGCCACTTGTTTCAATTGCAAACAGATGTGGTCATCGGTATCACTGAGCTCACCCCCTCTTTGTAACCCAGCCCTCTCCGTCTTTTTAGAACACAGCTATCGTTCAAATTCGCTAAATGTAGAGATACAGCATCCACTTCGAGGGGAAACGAGGCCATCACGTCGAGGGGGCCGTCGTTACCCGGAGGGAGCGTCAGATTTTAGACCGCAGCAGATCGGACAAGTGCAATGCTCTCTCCATTATAAACGTGCCTCCAGGCCCAGGCTTTACTTCGACGGGCAACGAGCCATGAAGACCCCGTCATATGTGCATTTCGTATTACACCAGTGATCGATGGCGTGCGCCATTGTCATCTTATCAAATAATTTAGTAAGATAGTCAGTCTGTCAGTGGCACTCGTCGTTGAAACCTTTCATACTCTTTAAATGCCACCTTTACATATAATTTGTTAACAAAGCCTGCACTTTCTTTGCCCATACCACCTATTAATTTTGTTAACCGTATCGATCGTCGAAAGATTAATGCGGCGTACTGTATGAAAATGAAAATCGGGAGTAATGGAATGAAAATTGCTCAACATCATCTGTTTCCAATACAATCTCCATTATCCACGATGAATTTTCTATAACTCGCTGCGAAGCGTTGCAGTTAATTTGGAATGGTAACAAATGGAAGCATTTGCAATACGTGTCTGTATTAATATTTGACGATTGTACGTCGAGAAAAATTTCCGATATTCATGTTCTGCATACTTCTTCAATTTTACTATAGAATTAATAAATGCGTCTGAACGGATCAAGAGGTTCTTCGTAAAAGTTGACTTCCTGTCATGAAATACGCAGCACTTAAATTCGAGTTTACAGGAAACGATGTGAAACGATAGATTTATGGCCGTCACTACCTAACCCTTCACTCATAGATGGGATTAGAGTTTGTGTGGTCACAGCAACTGGGCTTAAATTAATTGCTTTAAAACGGCGCGGATCGTGTAATCCCCGGGAAAGCCCCACTCGAAAGTCCGGCTAAGTCTTTGTTTAACACTCGTTCGGATAATCTCTCGCTTCGATGTTGGCAAAGGGCAAATAGCATGGGAGAGCTGCGGAAGAAGGAAAAGGACAGCCGCCGGCGCGGCAAGATTCACCTATTGCCAACAAGGAGGTAAGACGAAAGCGAAATGAATACAAATGACGCTCGGGTCACCTGCACCGTAATTGGATGATCCTCTATTCCGAGGATTATCCTCCGTTGAACGTCCTGGGAGCCCGCCCGCACCCTCGGTGCCCGCCCATCCCGCGTTTCCCTACGAGGCGAACAAATTTCCGGAGGACTGTGAGTGGGCTGCCAGGACGTCGTGGCTAAAGGCGAGGTCCTTTCGAAGGAGTCTCGCGAGGATCAGAGGGGCCATCATAAATCTGGTAACGGTACACCGGCCTGGCCGCCTAAACAGCCAAGTAATGTCGCGTTGTGCAGACAATGACGGAACATCATGCTTCCTAATACCTTTACGACTGTGCAAGCAGCTTCACAAAACGTATGCTCGTGGTTTCTGACGCGGTTTCCACGCTTCTAAACGGGTTGCCAAAGCGTTTACGACCGGAACGAATTAGTGGTTGGTTGCCAGTCTCTGTTACCCTCCTACTTCCTCGTCGTGGTCCTCCTGCACCGGGAAGAGGCGAAGATTTTATAGAATGGGGGCTTTTAATCTCCTTGGTTCTGCAGAAGAATAGGAATGCTTTCTTCTTGTATTCCTTCGAGTCACTTCTCCGCGCGCCTGGTCCCTTCTTTGAAGAATAACGACGGTGGTGAATATTAACGAATCATAGTAAAATTTATTCTAGCTGCTTTTCAGAAATGTGGATTAGGTAGTACCCGATTAATGCATGTGGCGTGTTTCTGTTTTTATTATTATTAGGGGGCTATATTACCTTCGACAGGTCAGAAAATAGGAAATGTTATATTTAAAAATTAAGACTTACACCGTTATGTGTAGAGGAAGTGCAGTATATTTGGAATACCAGTTGGTTTAAGACGAATAAAAAATTACGATAGAGGATGGGAACAAATAAAACTGCATAATATCGTAGGGAAACTAATAAACTGTCATATTTCATAGTCTCAGTAATAATAAAAAACAAAAAGTAACTGAAACTTTGGTTTCAATGAAAAATGACAAGAAGTATCGATTTCGTTAACGTGCAGGTAATTTGGAATACCGGTATTCTAATTTGCTTTAACTTTATAAACTTAAAGAAATCCTCCGAACTCCACTGCTTCCTTGTTTCGTGTGTGTTTACTGATGCCATTTCTAAAATAAAGATATCTTGAGGAGATATGTATAACAGAATATTTATAAAAATGATAAGAACGGTTACTGAAAAAATTTTGCAGATTGACGTTTTCTTCCGCTGCATATTAAGTCGAAAATGTAAAAATGGCGGTTCATCCACAAATGTCATTAACGAACAGGTCATTAGCCTCTATAATCTACGGGGTTACAAATTAAATAGCATTAGCAGTTTATTAGATACTTAGGTATTCCAAATTACCAACAGTATTCCAAATATGGTGCACTTCCTTTATAAATTAAGCTGTTTTTTCTCCAATGAGAAATTTGATATCTTTAGAGATGTTATCGTAGCAGCCCCTTCTCCCAAGGCCTTTTGATAGTTACTTCATTTACCGTACCAAAAAGACCGATTTGAATAAAATTTTGCACGAATATTCTTAAGACTATAATGTAGTATTTGTCACAGCCGATTTGGAAAGAATATATTTTTTGAAAAATGGGTGCTATTCAAAGTCAAGCATGTGATTTTCCACCAATGATTTAATCTTCTTTTGCTAATAAAAAAATCAACACAAAACTCGAAAAATCAGCTCCGACAAGTACTAGACTATAGTTTTAGAAATATTCGTGCAAAATTGTATTCAAATCGCTCCACTAATCTCTGAGATATTTTCAGTACCGCAAATGTTGTAACTATGAAGAGGCCTTAGAAGAAGGGGATGCTGCGGCACCATTTCTTAAGATATCAAATTTCTTTCTAACGAGGATACAGCTTAATTTATACACAATAAGGTGTATATTTCGATTTTTAAAAATAACGGTTCTTTATCTGAAAAAAATCATAAAAGTAACCCTATTTTCCAACTTGTTAAATGTATTTATCCTGGATTTATTAATATATATTAATATTCATATAAGACACTTTATTTTCGAATAATTTATTTTTTAAATCGTGCTTACACGCATATCGACGTATCTTGTATGTATACGTATCCCGAAGCTCTGCAATCACGCTGTGTGTTCCCAGCAGTGCTCTCTTGGGTTTTGATAAATTTCCAAGCACGTTGGCATGATCGGGGGAAGGGCGAACAAATAAATCTCATCATGATCTTGACTTTTAGCATATTTTGCCAATTAAAGTACCCAGCGACGTTTTACGAGCTCCAGTCAGCTATTCCCACACTTCGTCCGCATTCCCAACGGTATCTTTGTTTCGTTCTACTCGAGGCGAATTTACCTCGTTCAAAATGCAAATCTCGAATTGGTAAGCCAACTTACCTTTCCGAATAGTCTGGATTTCATGACATTGGATTTATAATTATAAACGAATGGAGTTGATCGAATGAAACCTCTATGTAAACGTGGGTACACGGTTATAAAATAGCTTCGATTAAAAACCAAAAAGATTAGGTCATTTATTAACAAGTAGTTCAATAACTTTGAATTACAAATAAATGTCTGTAGAATATAACTTCGCATCGCGTAAAATCATGTTGAAATCCAATCGTAACATTGTTTTACAATGGGGAAGCCTTTTTTCCAGGAATGCCGTTGTATTACAGAGTGCGAATGATGCGAAGAAATTAAAAGACCGCTTGAAGGCATTGAGCGTATCGCTGATATTAAGGGAAACGAAGGGCAAGACGCAAAGTGATGGAAGGGGTGGCTGTCTTCGGAAGACGGGTCCAAGCCACCAGCGATCTACTTGTTCCCGGACGAAGAGAAGCTTCTAGAGCGTGGTTTAGGGTAGATAGGGGCGAAAGTCAGTGCACAGCCCCTGTGGGGGCCACTAGCTGGCTTCGTGCCTTCGTCGCGACTTCGGGAACTCCTGTTGCCGACTCTGCTGAAAGCTGTACAACCTGAGCATCAAGGGGCGAAGGGGGAGAGGGTCAGAGGACTGGTCACCTCTTCACAACCACGGAACAATTCGTTGTCGCCGCAGAACTGAGATTTGTTTCGTGAAACTTCCCCGAGATTGAGAATTTTATAGGAAGAATGACATGCTCCTTTGTGTCATATGGAAAATATTTTCCTTTAAATTAAAACTCTATAATTCATTTATTAACGCAATAAGATAATGAAATAGTATAAGATAAACTGATGGTTTGAAGACTTTACACTTCCATGACGTAAAATACGTGAACACTTTCGATTTGGAATGGTAATAGGCCATCTATGCAAAAGTGATAAGATTCTTTTCAACGACATACAATTGAAAAGTCATTATAGAAAACACTGTAAGTGCTGAAAATCAAATTCTGTACTATAGGTAGTATTACCATTGGCACCCACAACATTTTCGATTTTTTTTTAATTTTTGCATTTATAGTGTTTTGTACAAGGACTCTTAAAGAGCTGTCGAAATAAGTTGTTATTATTACCAGTTTGAGTTTATTGACACTGCAGATGGTATCTGTGCAATACAATTACTTCCTAATCATGAAGACATCAACAAACCAGAAGACCGACTCGTGTGTTACACGTCCTAGCAAACGTGTGACTTTTAAGCGAACGCAGTATATTTTTAAATCTTTCCTTGAAAAAGGTCTAAACCGCAGACCGAAACGTCGGAAGTTTTGAATTATTAAAATTGCAAATTAGCTTTTAAATCATTAAACTGACCGAACCAGTGCGCTGAAACCACTTATTGTTATAAACCAGAAGACAGTTTATACTATTATTATATTCTTTGCCATGTCTCTATTTCCATCAGGTGGTAACACTCTAATAGTCTATATTATATTAGTTACTAGCTTTACTACTCGGCTTCACCCAGAATTTAGATTCTCATTTTATAAAAAAAATTTTTTTTTTGTTAAAACAGTCACATGCATTTGGATTAGCCAGGCATAACGAGCTGAGGCACATTTCGTGATCCAAGAGTTTATCGTTCGAAAGTTTTTAGGCGACAGGCAAATACACAAACATATAAACTTTCTACTTTGTATATTAAGATTTAATTTCTAACATGAAGTGTATCATAAAAATTAGTAGCACTACATCAACTATGGGTTAAGAAATGCCACATTTAAAATTTGTATTAAACGAATAAAATGTAGGTAACAAGGGCAGAATAAATTTGAATATTATAATAATGCACAAGGTTTATGAATCTCCGGATGCGTCTATTGTTAGAAATTTATGAAGCAATTATTGATACATACCTAACTATTGACTCATATACTAATAGTAGGTATCAATTATGTTGTGCCTCTGACAACAAGCCGACGATTGGGCCGCCCACAAGTGTGGGCGAGGTTGATTGTCGACGCTCGTTTATTTAAATTTGGATAGGTAGCATGGACTCTATATAAATATACACAAATGACAGATACATTAAGGTAGCAATAGCGAATCTAACGAACGACTAATATTTTATATCTAAGTGTAAGTATCGCCTATATGGGTTGTATATACTTGTCCCATAAATTGAAACAAAAATACGTTTCCCACTAGAAATATTAAACAATTAGATTGCATACTTTTCTAAAGCATAGATCATTAAATTTTCATCCTCGCAATTTTTTGTATATCTCCTACAGCTTTCAACGTATACAGGAAAATAGGAAAATACACATTAACTTTCAAAGGGTGTTTTCACCCTGAAGAACCAAAATGTAGCATAAAAAAATTATCAAAACTTCTATCGAGGCTCGCTATAGACCTAGAAAGTTTTAAAAAATCAGAATTTTCGGGGTCGTGAAGGTTTCCTCGTAGGTGAACGTCTGATCAGCAAACCAAATGAAAAGATTTGCTTTATCGTAAAAGACAAAGAATGAGTGGAACAGGTTGAAGCGTGTAGGAACTCTCTCTCGGTCTGCTCGTGTTACTAGCATGCGGCTGTGGGCGTTAAACTTTATTAATATCCTTATCAAAAACAGCGACGTGGCTAACTGCCGTAGTTGCAGTTCGCGGGATTCGGAAGTTCCTCCACTCCTCTGTTCGAGGATAGTTGCCGAGGTTTCTCCCGTGGGCGCCGTGGCCAGCCGTTGGGTTTGCGAGCCCTGAAGGACTAGTCCGTATCTCTGGCAAACTATCGTTCAGGACGTGTACAAGAGGCAGGATAGTGGTCGGCGTAGTTATGCCTCGACTCGCGCACCTACGTACGCTCATCGACGGCAGAATCGAACGAAATTCGCGCAAAGGAATTTGAAAACTCCGCAGCCACAATGACGCAATATTCTCGTGGGGCTAAGTGCTGTCTTAGGGAAGATAGTTTCCTGAATAGATCGAAGAGTTCATTGCATCATTGAAATGAAATAAATGGGATGTATGCAAAGTGAACGTTATATTGCACCAAATAGACTATGCATGAATTTAGATGAAACAAATATTCGCATTGTGAACCCACTCATTTTTTATTTATTCAGCGCAGCAGGTTTACAATTACAGTGCGTAATTATTGAGTGAGTGGAGTGAAACAACAACATTTGCTGCAGCGATATTTTCACAAGTCTTGTGTTTTAAAAATATTTTTTTTGTTTTCAGCAGATGCAGTAGTTCAGTAACGTTAAGGGGTTGTATACCCTCGACAGGTCGGGAAATAGAGACGTCATACTTAAAAATAAAGATTCACACCAGATTACAATCTTAAGAATATTCGTGTAAAATTTTATTCACATTGATCCAGTAATCTCTGAGATATTTTTGGTACCACAAATGTTGTGACTTTGAAAAGGCCTTGGGTGAAGGGGCTGCTATGACACCACTTCTTAAGAAATCAATTTTCTTTTTGAGGAGAATGTGGATTAATTTATTCTCAACAAAGTGTATATCTTGATTTTTAAATATGACGATTTTTGGATAAAAGAAAATCATAAAAATTCATTCGAAAGCCATTTCCAAAATTGAAATAGTTTATTGAATGTATGTAATACAAATGTTAGAAAAGAATAAAAATGTGTATTCGATTAAAATCAATGTCCACAAGTGTGCAAGGTCGAAATGGACCATTTTGGTTTAGCACTGTCACATACATATGTAGATTTACCAGAGGAAGTGTTTCGACGTTACTGTCGTTACAGTGGACATTTTAGTTTGGAAGTTTATTGTCGCAATCGTTAGGTATTTGCCAAATTTGGGAATTCCTAATGACTCCCTTGCAGTGAAAGGTTAGGGAGTGTGCCCTAAATGGAGGTGGAAGGGATGTCTCGTAACCCACGCCAGTAAAGTTATGATGGTTTATGAATACCTCCGTAACGAATGCTACGCTAGCCCCATGAACCCCGGTGAATGGTGCGCCGTTATGCTATAATACGAAACTATAACGCGTGATTTTCTATGCTGAAAATTGTTTTACGCCTATAAACAGAACCTGCTGTGCAGTGACAGTTGGCGCATAAAAATGTAATGACAGCTGCCTTTTATGCGCGTATAGATTCACTGACCTCCATTTCTCCTCCTCGATAAAACTATGAAATGTCATTGGTGTCAATTATCAGTATTTTTTTGCAATTAGTTTGTCGTATATAAACAAACAAAATTGTTAACTTCTATTAAGAGTACCTGTGCTTAATAAATTGATGATTTCTATGAAGATGTGCCTTGAATTATTAATTTAATTATTATTTATTTATTATGTACATTTCATTCAATTTTTTAATTTACATTATATTTTTATATTTACGTTAGGGGTACCTGTAAGGAATTTCAAAGGTGAACAATCATACTATAAAACACCATAATTTGACAAACGGGAATTACACTTTGTTTGCAGAAACAATTTATCGCAAAGATGTTGCATCATATAAAACCGTCGAGACAGTGGCGTCTTAACATAAGGCCCCAGAAAAATTGGAAAATTAAAAAAAATACGGTTATAAAAGCTAGCAAAGAATTGGAAATGTACCTTCCAAAATGCGATGGGAAGAAAAGAACGAATAGTTACACCAATTTAGATTTCAAAATGGATGCTCTTTTCTCGTAGAATGCACCTCACGTTTAATCCTATTTATTTAATTGTTTCAATACAGATTTTGTTTAATTTACAATAATTTAGGGGATCCCATAGGGAGCTGGCCTCAGAGCCACTGAAAACGATAAAACGGCAGTGCGTCGAAGTAACAAACATATGTATACATGAAAGAATTTAAAAATGTTCGCTTCATGTAAAGAACAAGAGTCGGCGTATTTTTTGTTATCGGCAATCGTCCATTTTGCAGTGGTGAAAACAGACCCCAAAGTTGGGAGACGAAAATATATTTTCTGAAATTTTCTAAAAACTGCACGGCGGACTGGATTTATCTTTAAAAAACACACACACTTTAAACAAAAATTTGTTCTACGTTCTACGTATATTTCACAAAAATATGTTTCCCACCCCTATTTTAGGGGCAGGTTTCACCCCTTCAACATGCACGATTCGCGATAACAAAAAATACGTGTCAAATATTTTTCACTATTCTGCAAATTTGCAGAGCATCATCTAAAAATCGGCGTGTGCGGGTTCGATATGCTCCCTTATCAGAGGTTGCTTATTATTATTACTTATCTGTGTTAATAAATGCACGCACGATTATTACAATAAATATGTACGTTGATGTACAAAAGATAATCCGAGTGCATTAGAAAATTATTATTACGTAAATAGAGTTTATAAATGATTGTTGTAGGTAACGAGTTGATTTTTGAAACAAATGTATGCCTGAACGAAAGGGTATGCAAAAATTGGATTCATTAAAATATACGCGAAAGTGCGATTCAGGAACGTAATAATCGCAATATTATACGCGAAGTTATGCGAGAACATCTATATGGATTGAAACTGGAATTTACGTATACAACCGCGAAATTGCAAATGAAAACGAAATTGCAATTTCGCAGGATACGTGTTCGTTGAAACTCGGATTTGAGTTGATCGAAGTAATCAAGCAAAGTCGCCTGTTTATTCAAAAGCCAGACGATACATTGCACCGCGCATTCCAATATTGCTAGGGGTCCCATTAGCACTGCGGAATAATTTATTTAAGATACAGAGCCGGCCGAATGTCGCCGAAATTTTTTCCAACGAGTGACTCAGAGCCGAACGTCTGTTGCATGCTCAGATACAGCGTAATGTACACTTATGCAGGTACAGTGGCACAATACAGTCTAATGTCGAATTCACCAATAACGCATTCAGGGTGTCATGACGTATCGTTGACAGAGCTACGGGGGGCGCGATAGGTACCAATTTGTAAGAGGAACCCCCGCAGGGGGGCGGATGGCGTGGAGTCGCATTTAGCTCGGAGCGCAATATGCTATGCCACTTGATTAAAACACCGTAGTGCATTCTCCGTCGTATAAAACACTCCTACACGATGCTGCAAAGGGATTGCTCCACGGAGGCTAATTTAGTTGACGAATCAAGGACATCGCCGATAATAAACAACGTGCCGCGTCTTTGAGCTCGCTTTACTTTGAAGGTTCCCTGGGATAAGTTAGAAACAAGGGGGTATAGCTAGCTGCAAGTTTTTTCGAAGAAACTGAACCGTTTCCGAGAATAAGAGCTAGTTTTATCGAATTACTTATGGATTCATTTTTCACACCTAGTTGTTCGTGATGGATCGTGATTTGTAATTTTGCTGTATGGAAGAAAATCGAAGGATGCATTTCCTATGAGGACCACTGCAGCGTGTAATATGATGTAGTAGCTCATTGTGTAACACTCTGCGAGTAAAGGGCTCTGGAAAGATGTACCAACAGATGGAGGTGTTAATAATTGATAGTCGCGCCCCCTTGCTAGTACTTCGGGGTGCGCTGCTAAGGGTTGATGGATATTTTTTCAGGGAGAAGGAAGAATTGCGTACGATGCACTTAATTATTTTGACGAGGGCCTTTGTTGCCTTTTGTCAATGTTGGGGGCTGCTAAAGAAACTCAATATACCGAACTCGTTTATAAATTTATAGATCTCTGTGTGGAATGAAACGGGGAAAGTAACGTAATGTTGTTAAAACTTTCTGTTAAATATACTCTGTAGTACGTGTAAGAATTTATTTTTGGGCAAAGATTTTTCTTAGATTCGTATTTCAGGAACCTGTCGTTTTTTTTTAAAGTAACTTTCAAATTTATATGTGGGGATAGTAAATGGATATGCATAGATGTAAATTGAAGATGTATTTTTCAGATATAATTCTAGCCATATTACTATTGTCAATGTATATGATATTTAATAAATTAATTAGCTTTTCGTTTTTGGAGTTTGACAATGTTATATATTAATTTATCAATTCTTCGGAGAAAATTCTCTATCTTTCATTTACTACGTCAGTCGAAAATCTATGGCCACAAACTCTGTTCCCCTTCATCTTGAATGGATGAAAGAAAGTTTGCTTCTACGTAGAGTAAGCAAGTTAAGTAATTTCATCCCTCAAACTTTATAACTAGGTTGATAAGGCGTCACCCTATAATTGGTCGGTATTTAGATAATATTAACCGAGAATCTTACATTTTTATATAATTACGGTTTTATTTTTAGACAGTTTCAATGAATTTTTATAGTTAAATAGTAGTCCTATGAATAAAGTATAGTGCCTTGTTTTTTGCAATAACTTTATACAAACAAATGATACACTAACGAAAACTGTTTCCATTAATAATGTACTATGAACAGAGGTAGCAAATAAGGTTACAAATAAATAATGCAGTAAAAATATTCATTTGGAGGTGAAAAAAGTATTTATACACCTATGATTTTACTGGTAAATCTTGAATTGTAATCCTGTATGTCCTTGAATATTGTATTTGTAATTCAATTAGTGATATGTAAAACGATATCCTTGAGGGTGCACCACAAAACGTATTCTTTGCCACTTTTCACAGAATTGCAATTTAATAACCTTTCGTCACATCCCGGAGCCTCAAAATATTAAATACCAAAAAGTACAAAAGCACACTGAATACATCTTTCAACTTGTAGCAAGGCACTCAACGATCTCACCGACTTTGGCCATTGCTTAATACTTTTATAATATCTCTATATATATATTTACAAGGCGTAACACATACTAAATATGTACTATAATATATGTATTTTAGTAAACATCATGTGGAAAATGAAAATGTTGGGTGCTATGATATAGATTTTTTATTTTCTTTATCTCTTTCTCCCCAAAAATCTTAAATAATTATAGCTGCTTTTTTAGGCTCGATAGTGGTGTAACCGCTTAAAAAATGCAACGTAAGAATTTAACTACTGCCAAGTAAGACATAAATAATAAATTCTAAACAGTGCTTTATATACTACATGTATTTTCTCTGAAAGTCACATCTGGTTCAAAGCAAGAAATAAATAATAATAATACTGTTAAGCCATCCTATCCTTAGATTAATGACTATCGTATCCGTTACTCCACCTGCACAGACATTCGCTGTTCAAAAGCCACCCCCGCAGAGTAACACACCCCCCACTGTAGGTCAGGCGAAGGAAAGAGGGTTAAGACGACGTTGGGCGTTATATTTAACGTTGCCAGTGGCCTGTGGTGAAATCAGGGTCAGAGAGTGAACGAACCGTGGGAGATAGCAAAGGAATAGAGAGTTGGAGGGCCAAGAGGAGGGAGACGAGGGTCCGGCGCGGAGCTCGGCCGAGGGCAGGACGACATAATGGACACATTAGTGCTTGGCCTCCAGTTTAATTAGTTTACATTACGGTCGCATCGTCACCACCGCGAAAGGGAAGGCTCATGAACCGGAAGGAGAAAGAGGAGGGAGGGACCCGGGGCCGTGGAGGAGAGAGGGACGGAGGGAGGCTGCGCGAGGCACCGCAGGGGGCAGGCCAGGTTGATTAATCGGGAAAGTTTGATGTGAGTTGACGGAGACGCTAATCACGCCTCGTAACCGAATAATACTGCGCACTCTAGCCTGCAATATTCATGAATCGCTCGGTGTACACGTACCAAACGGAATTCATTATCAACGACACTCGTTAAATATCATCGCCCAAGAAGTTCCCTAGGAGTATCCCTCGTCGATCCAGCCACCTGAGTTTCCCCATTAACCAACGTAGCAGAGAACGATACAGAGGAATCGGCTCCGGTCTCGCAGGCAATTGAGAATTCATGCCTAAACTCGGACCTCCACTCGCGCCTCCCCTGATTTTAGGCGGAACCGTTGACCTACTTCGTCGCAGCGACGCGAGTCCCATTGTCCCGTGATCCGAGGTGGAATCGGGCGGGATGATTGAAGGCGCGTCGACGATACGAGGTGGGCGGTGTTCCGGGCACGCGAGTGAGATAGAAAGAGGCGCGGCATAGCTCATTTAATTACAAATTCCATTAAAATGAATGCCAGTTCCGAAACAAACTCCACATATCTGCATTAAGCCGCGGGACGACACGTCTTAATCAGGTTAATATAAATATGAAATATGCAGCGAGTGTTAGCCCTGGGTTGCTCGCGGGTAAAGGGTGGCACGGACGTATCCAGCATACGTGCGCCACCACCTTACGACTCCTGGGGGGCGCCTTCATATTAACCCTTGCATATTAAGCACGCGATAAGCGGATTCTCAAATATTAACGTTGTCACTCGGTGCCCGACCAGGCGACAGCTTGCTCGACTGATCCTTACCACTTGCCATTTACCAAAGACGGATCCATCTCATTGCAGGAATAATACACGAGGCCGCCACTGTTATGCATCAACAGGAGAGTGGCGGGCTCCCTTAGCGGGTTGCATTGATTTCCAGCATTTCCCTAAGAAGTTTCATAAGACTGCATGTATGTTGAAAATAGTCGAATTTTTAGGGGTTAATTTTACCCCCTCCGAGTGAATTCGAGTAGCAAAGAAAAATCGCGTTGTGATTAAAGGGAAATCCCCTACGTATTCAGAGTTTCAGAATTTTTTAAAATTTTCGGGTTCGAAATCTTCCCTTGTAAGTACTCATAGCAGCAGTGGCGCACCCAGACGGTGCCCTAGCACACCCCAAAGAGAAAAGTAATTCAAGACTGAAGTAATTCAAGAGCTTTGCAAAAAGAAAAAAAAATGAATTTCATTCTTTAAATAAATTTTATTATGATTAAATTTGTATTAAAAATATTTTTATCCCTTCAACTTGGCCCCCCCAAGATTAATTCCTGCGTGCGCTACTGCTTGGAAGTATCATATTTCATTACACCATACTTCATATTGAGAAAATGCAGTTGCACGATTTAATATTCAATTTAACATTCCAATTAACGAGTACTGTCAATAACACCGCCACATGAGGAATCCCTATGAAAATGTTTCTGATTCTCGATGTCGCCCTTCAAATCCTCGAACTTTCGAAGAAGCTATCGTGTAGGTAGAAGGCGGAAAGTAGGAAACTACTTTAAACGACATATTTGCCGACTCGCGGAGGGTAAACTTTAATCAAGCTCTGCTTCGGTCAGAGGGCAAAAGAATTCCGTAGAGAAAGGGTGTACGGGAGGAAAAAAAAAAAAGTAGAAGGAGAAGGAGGCAAAGGACGTGCAAACATTTTGACGGCTCGATATTTTTCAATATAACCGCAGCGCCGTAACTCTGGTCACCAGGGGAAATCTGGCTAGGTCTCCGACACCGGGCGATATTATAAATATTACATCAATTAAGAATTAACAGACGGTCAGTGTGTTCCCAAGTATTCCCCAATCTGAGCCTCCTCGTCCACGACGCTGGAGACTGTGGGGACTAACGACTTTATAACTCAGGATCCACCTATACAGCCCTGCGTCAGAGTCAAATATCGCGGCACGTACAGAAGCGAGATCGAGGAAACAAGAAAAAGAGGCGAAAGGACGGGAGAGGATGTGAGAGAGAGAGGGGGAGGACAGAGAGGGAAAAAGAGGGAAAGTGTGGAAGAGAGAGGGAGAATACGAGAAACGAGAGAAGGAACGCCCGTGCGTGGTCCCAGAGTCCCAGAGCCGATCCTGCCAAGTTATTTAAATTCAAATTCGAAATATCGTCGAGGGTTGCTAACATATTGTTTGTTTCGTTTGGGCCGTGGCGATAGTGAGAGAGGGTGAAGGCTATCTCGCGGTCAAAAACGTTCCCCTCCTCGATTCCTCCCCGTCAATTGCCGCGAGCTTGGATTTGCTGAAAAAGTTTGGAAACAATGTGCTTCGATTTTAAGACGAAACGATATTGTTATCTTTTTATATGTACATGGTTATAAAGAAACCGTTGGTAGTCAATAATAGGTATTAATTTCGAAGTTTCTTCTTTTTTCGGTGAAGTATGAAACAATTGGGATGAAAATAATTATTCTTTGAATATTATTGTATTCTGTTTCCTTGATGAATTTTAAAAATAAATAAATTTCTTCAGAGTTGTGTGGAAAATATTAATCGCTGTTATCGAGTTGAATCTTTTATAAAACTTTAAATATGCAGATCACTTATCAGACGTATGTAGTCACAAACATGTTAATTGACAGTTAAATCTGAACTTTAAACCCATAATATTGTTATGGAATAAAAGCTATTTGGTAGGAATATACTTAATTCAGAAAACAGTTGTGTATCCAGGTGTTGCGCGTGTTTCGCACAGTTACAATATTGAGAATCACTTGCTCTCGTTGCGTTTCACACCTTCGAGGTTCTTCAGACCGGTCTGGAACTTATTTGCATACGTGAGTGAAGGCAATATGTACATTCCCGCAGTTCCAGCACGGCTCAGATGTCATGTTCACGTACGTAGTATTCCCTATCCCTTAACAATTTGCCGCTAACACGCCGAGGAAACTCACTTGCGACCATTCTGCGTCCTGCTACGGTCGTACAGGCCTCTTCATTTCAAATGTTTCGTAGCTGTGCACCAACGCGACAAATCACAACATTTACGTTACCTCATCTAGTAATCATTACTTCATTTTAACGATTCGAATGAATTTATTTAATAAACATTTGCGCCGTTGCTTTCTTCGAGTTATCATTCCTATCTAGGGTAATTCCGGGAGACGCGGCCGAGCTGGAGAGTTGGTCGAAACAGTTGATTTCTAGAGAATTAATTGTTTTGAACCGTAACACATTTTTACATATACATAGATGTAGAGTCTGAATATAGCAACTCGACCAACTCTCCAGCTCGGCCGCGTCTCCCGGAATTACCCTATATTTCTTGTTAACTCATAGTGTCATCAGTATATCACAAGGACATTCACAAACTATGAATCGTAAAGTTGATCAATGACCACTTAAACTTAAGCGAAGTGTAAGTTTACAGATAAGTATTATTTTGAATACAGCGTCCCAAGCTATTGAAACAGATATTGATTTAATATAAAATAAAATACCACCACTAAAACTTTCGCCGTTACTTTTATCGTGACGAAGACATAAAAATTATTGTACACATTTCCAAAAATAATAATTATATAATCTTTATCTGCTTTTAGAAATTCTGTTCAGCATATTCTGCATGATTAAGTTGCAATTTCACACTTGTAATTTCATCTCTTTCTGTTCTTTTCTTTGCTACTTGTGTACTTTAATCTTCCACTTAATGTTATCTTATTTTTCATTATAATGTACCAAAGGGTTAATTATACCCGTAGTAAATAAACAAATAACAAGAATTCATAATTAGTAAAAGGATTTAAAGGAGGTTTCTTATACATCCAAGCACTTCCCCCAAAATTTCAATAAGAAATAAATGAAATAAGATTTTCATTCTCCCATCGCTGTGAAAAGTATCATTGCGATGGCGGTGTCTATGATTAATAAGAAAATCATCGAAACAGAAATTACACTTAAGTCCACCGTGGAGATGGTGCAGTGTAAGGGTTGAGAGTATGGCGAAGAAGAAAACAAATATGACTCGCATAACATGGTCAAGTATCGGTGGGCACGTGAAGATGAGACAGTCGCGTGTAGGTGACAGAGGTGGGGTAGCTTTTTAAGCTTTCGCTGCCACTTGTGCGGGTCAGTCTGCAAAAAGACTTAATTAATGAGCAGCCACTCCCTAAGGACATCCGTGGGACAGTGTGGGGAAGGCGAGGTGAGCGAGAAGCAGTGAGATGACGGAGTGCCCTCCGAGGAACGACCCTCGATGCAAACTCCTCGTATGAATATGTCTCTGCTAATTCAAAGTTCGTTCCAGAGGTAGATGTTGCCTGTTTACGGGGAATATTAAAAACTTCAACGTCGCCTGTTTTCGCTTGACCGGTTATAGTGGAAAAGGTATAATATCTGGAAATACGGTACTCGTTATTCTGCTATTCTTCAGGGCTGCTGTATCGCACAGATGGACCTTATAAAATTTTAGGTCGTATGAGTTTCATTGAATTGCCATCGATCACTTGGTAACAAGTATTATAATGTCAGGTCCATGGCTTTCGTTAGTGTTTGTTTTTATTTTGATGTTTGCACTCGCAAGAATGAAACGAAAGTTCATCTAGTTTTTAATTTGGCTCCACTATCGCGATCAAAGTGTTGGATTTGTTTTATTTTGGGGGGAGGGGGAATAGATATCAACGTTCTTTGATTTGAACAATATCGTACACGAAATGCTTTCATATAAATATTATTCTCATGACAATGTACTAAAAATACGTTAAGAAGGTTTGAAGAAAGCACATAAGCTGATACATTATAATACATCGTAAATTAACGATTTATGGATATGACAAAATACATGAACTTTTTTCAAATGCTATAAATTCACGTTGCAAAAACGACAGTAAATTAAATAGTTCATTATTCAAAATAGCAAATGCAATTAAATAATATTTCTCGACCCTTATACCTGCACTAATACCCCGGTATGTGAACAGTTAAATCTTTTTAACATTTATATTGCACACAATAGATTTGCTTAAGAAATTAACGGTTTTAGATATTCTGCCGTTCTTTTCTTTGAATTTTTCCAATGCCACAATTACTCGTTGGAATCCCACGAATGAGGAACACCTATGAAAAATGTTCAACATCCGCACGACGCTAGAACAAGTTACTGGCGATCCAAATACCATATCAGACTGTATAAAAATAAAAGAAATTAAATTATACAATAATATCTATCATATAATAATAAAAGAAGCTGAAACTAGAACACCAATGTAAAATAACTTGGTACAATACCTTTCTACTCCCTAACGACTCAATTGTTGACGCGACTCTAAAAAAACGCAAAAAAAAACTCCTCTCTGTCATTCTCTTCCAAGGAATAAAGAGCTTTGGATTGAATTCTGTTGCCGACTGTGGCGGAGTTTATCGCGGTTATTTCGTACTTGCTGTCCGCGTTTATTGCTGCTCGATAATTTTACGATGTGCGTGGCCGTTTTTTTTTCTGTTCCAAGACGCGATCGTGTAAGGGTACCGCTGAGACATGTACAATTCAGTTAGAGACGCCGTAAGGGTGGTTTTACGTCATATCGTACCGCCCTGCTTTTCGTTCCCATCGTTCTCGTCAAGCGATATTTTATTTACAAGATAATTGAAAATTCCACGGAATACGACCAATGGATTTGTCACCAAGGAAGGTTTTACGCCTCCTCTGAATTTCCCATCGCATCTCCTTCCGGCGCCCACGTAAGGCGCGCTTGACAACGCGGGCCGATCTTCTTTCCACGATCGCAGTCGTAACGTCGGGAGCTGAGGGAGATCGTCTACGTCGGCACTAGTATCACGGCTTTATTGACTGTGTTACGACAATGTTTTAGTAATCATATTGTCACCCTGCAAATCGAGAGGCGCGCGACTGTGTTCGCGCCATGGGCCGACTTATTACATGGCTGTACTACTTGCATCGTGCTTCTTCACTGAAAATCTCGCATTCCTGCTTCACTTCTGAACAAATTATTCCACCCCATGATCTTAACAACAAGAGTAGCGGCTGCTGATGCTATAAACAGGATATCCAACCTAATGAACAAGTTGTTTATAAATTTCGACCGTACTAATTAATATAAATGGATAAAACATTTATCCTAATGAACAAATATACACTAGCGGACAAAAAAGTTACCACTTTTTCGATTTGTTCTATTTTTGTTATTTTTTAGCATACGTTTGGGACAGTGGTATTTGTTTAATATGCATATTCTGATGAAGAATTTAAAGCTGTATAAAACCAAGTTAAAGTTGAATTTATTTAACTGACAAACAAAAGTGTTACATGACATTGAATGGGGTAACATTTTTGAGACCGACAAAGAAGTTACCACGTTTATTAACTTGTTAGGTTGTCCTAAAAGCAAAAGGTGCCACCACAAAATATTAGATTTTTTTTATTAATGTACAAAAGTGGTAACTTTTTGTTGGTTTTAAAAGTGTGTTGTCTTGTTTAATGTTATGTGAGGGTTTTGTTTGTTACTTAGCTAACTTTTACTGTAACTGGATTTTATACAGCTTTTAATTCTCTTTCAGAATATGTATATTAGGCACATACTGCAGTTTTGAATTGATATTGAAAAGTAATAGAAGTAGAGTGGTTCGAAAAAGTGGTAACTTTTTTGTCCGCTACTGTAGATCTAGTTGTGCATGAAATTAGCCCTATCGATTAACCGAGAGCTGTTGCATCAGAGAAATTTTGTATCCAGATATTACCTCACATAATATTTATTTATAACTGTACAAATTGTATGCCAAGGGCTAGCCCCGTTCAAATACATAAATAAATAAATGTTACACTGTTGAGGGACATTTCTATGAGAAGACTATTGCAAGTACTTACTAATTTATGCAGCACGTTTTTTACTATAAATTAATTAATCAGTACATTAACAATAAGAAATGAAAATACCCTTAATCCGTTAAAGGGAGCTTAACGACCTAACTTATCGTTAGCGAAATAGGCGCTAAAAAATTCTATGTGCTCGTTTTTTATAAAATATCGTCATTTTTCTGCGATTTGTTTAGTTGTCGCTGAGTAGTTGAATGTGCCAGCTTCTTCCCGCGCATATTCTAGGTGGGCGGTTAAGAATGAAATTTTTATTACAACTTCACGTAGTGGTTTGATCGCAGATCATGCATCGGAGCCGACCCGTGTCCATTTTACAAAGTGAGAGTGAAGAGAATTTGGTGGCCTGTATAAGTCGAAGCCGATGCAGAGAGGGCAGGAGCGCGTGACACTTACGCCGGCATACGTGAGCGCGTACGTGTGAAAACGTGTGCGGGGAAACGCACAGAGGTCGGAACGACAGCGAGGTCAGGGGTGAGGGACGAGTGTAGATTGAGGGGACCCCATGGAGTCGTGAAATCCATCAGACCAGGCCTCGAGTCCCGTTTGCCAGCGCTACTTACGGTGGTGCGGCGAGAACGGCATCAACGGGACCGAGAAGACCTGGAAGATGTCGGGGGGAAAAAAGATGGTGGGGCGAGGGGAGGGCAGGGGGGCCACGAATAAAATATCATCCACGGTATGTCCCCTTTGAGAACGCGGCGTCCCTCTCCATCCTTTCTGCCTTTTTTGTTCATTCGCGTCTCAAGGTGCTCTCGCCGGATCTCACCTACTCACTTTCGCGTACGTCCCCAACGCACGTCCGGGCGAGAGTGCACGGTTGTCATTCAAATTTTCAATTTTGATCCCTTTGACGCGTCTGTCGTGTCCTCCGCGCTAGAAGTACCGCCGCCTAAGCTCTCAAAGGTATCGTGGAGGTATGCAAGGATTCAAGGACGCTAAGATTGTGCTCCCATCTGTGGAAAATCGAGATGGATGCAGGGATTCAGAAGCAGCCGCGAGATAAAGCTGAAGGTGATATATTAATTCGTCTGCTTTTTATTGTGTTGAGTAAAGTGGAGAGTTAATTGGGTTTTTCTTTTATTAGGTATTAACAAAATACCGGTGCTTAACTACGGTATAAATTACACTTTTCGTTCTCATTTCATTTTAAAAGTAGGGGGAGTTGGGGCACTTTGATGCAGGAGGCACAATGAAACATTAATATTATTTTGATATCTGTAGGGTAACATTTTATAATCTTATATCATTTTTGAAGATCATAGAGTGTACTGTTTTTGATCATTTTTTGAACTTCTGACTGTTTCTAGATATCAAGAGAATATTAATGTTTCATTGTGCCCCTTGCACCAAAGTGACCCAACTCCCCCTAAGTGTAGCGCCCTCTGCACGTGGATTTTGCAACTAGTCCCATTCAAACGAAGGGATTCTGGTGTATGGCTCATCGGCTTTTGAACGATTGTTGCACGTTTTTCTTGTTAGTTCAACGTCATTTTAGTAAAAAGAAGAGATTTCAAAAATTTAAGAAATGCATTTTTATTCAAACTTCTGGCAATGACTAAAACTGTACTTCGATAACTGGCATCAGCGCCACACAAACCGATAAAAATGTTTTTCTTAAATTTTTGAAATCTTTTCTTTATACTAAAATGACATTGAACTAACAAGAAAAACGTGCAACAATCGTTCAAAAGCCGCGAGATCGAAAGAAAGGGTTTTACAGAGAAACATAACGTGAAACGGGTGATCCTCCAATTTTTCAGACCATATCGCATGTTTGATGATCAAGGACATACGGAGAAAAATATCAGATTGGTCCAACATTTTGCAGAGTTTATACAGGTAGTCTTAGCTCGCAAAAAACGTGGACACTGAATGATTCCCTGATTTTCCTTCAAATGGCATCATGATTACCAAAAAATGGTAAATATATAATTTTGGGGATCATTTTAAAATGGATTTTATACGATGAAAAAAAAACCTCACTAAAATGGCAACTGAAGGTTTTGAAAGGATAATTTCTTAGCTTTCCAAAACACTTCTGTAAAATTTTCTACGATCATGCGTTCGCAAGTTAGAGGTGTTCAAAGTGAAAAGTTCCTTTTTTGATTTGATGGCGGATAACTCGGTCAATAAAATCATACAACATAGCAAAAAAAACGAAATTACAGAGAAATGTTTGCTCTATAAGAGCCCTCCATTGGATTTATCTGAAAAAAAAATTTTTGGCCCGTGCATACGTCCAAACTTGGCAAAAATTTCCGAAACATTGTTTCCTGCGCTTCATCTTGATAAAACAGTATCATAATGGACCAAGAAACAAAATTGAGCGATGGTTTCAAAAACTAGAGTCTTCAAGCGTTAAAATGCTTTTTAGAAATATTTTTTGCGACCATTTGTCGCGGAGATACAGCCATTTGAAAATGACCAAAATTTTCGGGAAATTATAGTGTGCCTTTAATTTTTTCCAGGAGTGTTTAATAAATCGCTACATTACTCTTGTAGAGTGGTTTAAAAATACATTTGTTTCAGACGCATTAAAATTCATATCTAGTTCTAGTGGTGACCCATCGATTTATGGCAATCATCCTCATCTGTTGCCTTCGGCCGAGGACAGGGTGCATCTAACCCAAAATCTACTGATTGAAATTGTGGAAACCATATTTGGCAGATCCAAATTATAATAGGACCTTCTCCAGACACTTTATTAATATTTCCGTACGGTCTCTGTGACACTAGTGCCTCTTCGAAACTCGTACAGTAGGACGTGTCGAATATACCTATGTATACTTCACTAACTGATATGTCTGGACGAATTTTAGAACATAAAAACTAAATAGAACACTGATAATATAATTATGTAAAACGAAAAAACTTTCTCTTCAATCCTATACATACGAACCTTTAAACGTATAATTTTTCTTATTCCTGGACCTTATGAACAATTTTGAGAAATAATCGTATGGATTATTTTATATTTCAAATATTTCGTTAACAACTTTCACAGTGGCCGATATTTTTTAAACGATTCTTGTGTATATTATAAGCGTGATGACGCATACTCCAGGACTTTTTATAAAATAACGCAAAATATACCACAGGTGGTCGGGTAAACGAATATATATAAATCAAATTTTGGTCAAAGCATAAACAGTTTCTTATTTGTTCTTTTTTGCAAATTGCAGTTAAAAATAAGTTTCTCTTAACATATCTGTTATAAACTTTCACGTCCAAAATATCACACCTGACCTAACATAGCACTTTAAATATTAAAAATACATTGAGCCTGATGAATAAAAACTAAGCAATTCCTTACAAGCAATTCCTTATTAGCAAAATCAATTGCTTCAAAAGCAATTACTTAAACAAAAAAAGAATTTCTTATTTTCATACGAATAAAAATCATAAGCAATTGCTGACTTTGCTAAACCGTATAAGTAAATGGTAGCTGAATTTAAACAATTCCTAGTAAAATATTAAGATAAAGCAATTGCTTACACTTTATTCATTAGGCTCATTAACACAGTAGTACAATACAACAGTACGTTACTATCTTAGAGTCATAGTATATTACTAAATACTGTATAATAATATAAATGTGTTACTCATATTTCAAAATCGAGGCACACTAAAACATTTCTATTTGTTAATCTTTTCGCCTCAAACTTCCTTGCCCTCCATTCTTTCCTGCAACGTCGCCGCCCCGTGATTGCCGACGAACGAGGGGAGGAATGACGACGGAAGGGAAACTTGGACTCGTCTCGAGGTTCTTTAATCCAGATCAACAGACAATCCAGAATCCATAAACTCTCGTACTCGGCGGTTCTTTTGGAACGAAATTTCTTCGCCCGGGGGATCGTTGTAGCGAAGACGTAGACGAGGGAGAATAGGCGGTTCTTAAATCTGAAAAATTAAATTATATCGCCGTAAAGAACGATGCCCGGGGGTTTAGCGTCTCGCGGATGGGGCAGAGCGTGTATATGGTGTGGAGACCGTTGAATAAAAACAGCATTAGTCCGTACATAATGTATGGATGATGGCGACGTGTCTTCTGCTCTATCGTATGCAGGGGGAACGGGGAAGGATGCCAGGAACAGCGGACGAGCAAAGGGAGCTATACGAGAATGTTGGGAGTCGTAAAGCATGCGCTTGCTCGCATCTCGCCCGTTATAATAATTTAGTTCATAAAATTTCGGCCCGAACCCGGCCGGCGCTGCCTGCTATGGGATTTCGTGGACAACGGGAATAGAGAGGTCATTTGCCCCCGGGCAACTTTGGTTTATGGAATAGGTCGATACCAAAACCATATTATTCGACCGTTTCAAAGTGGTAGCAGTTGCATCGCCAAAATTGAAAATAGTGCAACATTCAGCTACGCCGCTTGGACTATCCCTGCATAACTTGCGTAACATGGAGTGTACAGGGTGTTTCGGGAGGGTTGCTCCAAATGATGCGTGTGAGTAGATACATTGTACTAGAAGAAGAAATGTTTATTCATCGAGCTACAGATAACGAATTGGGTTTGCAGTTTGTATTCAATGTTTCTTCTATGAGATTGAAGATTTACAGGATCACGCGCTGCTATGGATTGTCAAATCCAAGGAAAAATACGTACAGGTGTGGTTAGGGTTGCCACCCGTACTTTAAAATAAAGTATCTTACGTTATTATAGGTAAATGTACGCTATAATTTTGAATAACAATAAAGTACGCGAAAATACTTTATTTCACAATTAATGATATTATGTGAAACGTAACGCAATATTATTTTATTCTATCTGTTGCCGCCACTTCAACATTTACTGAGAGAGTTTTCTCTGTCATGAAACAAGGCCTCCCTCCATCTAATTAAAAACGAATTATTTACATATTTCAATATGAATATTGAGTGCAATGATTGCCATTGGAACATTTCAAAATAATAAAAATTTACTTCGTAATGCTAAAAGCAATAGAAAATATGTTTGGAAGAAATAAAAACTAATTAGATTAAAATGTACTTTTAATTTGTTGAGCGTACTTTTTTATATACCTCACGAAAGCAAATGTACGTTATTTTTCTGTAAAAAAGGTGGGAACCCTAGGTGTGGTTGCTATAACGTCGCCACATTTCCCCTCAATAGAATAATGAAGCACCTCTTTGTTTTCGACGGAAGCAACATAAACAAGAGCTTTTAAGTGTACTTATAAGTAGATGACCGTGGTCCTTAAGGGTGGATTGCGGCCGAAAAGACAAGTAATTGTTTGTGATTTTTTTGTACAAAAACGACGCGGCGAATTAATTTGAGGTTTGACTGACTGTTTTATTGTATCTTGAGCTATTATTCTGAATTTTTGTGTGGCAGTGAAAGAAAACATGGCAGATACAGAGAGAGCGTTGAAAAATAATTGGGTGGTCCTGGTGTTAGCGGAAAGTACTGTAAGGGTTATCTGAAACACAAAAAGCAGAAGAAATACGTAATTTTTGTACAAAAAATTCAAAACGAATTACCTATTTTTCGGCCCAATATGGCGCAATCCTCCCTTAAGGGGAGGTTCCGGTCTAGAGCCCAAAAAAATAGGTGATCTTTAGGAATTCATTAAAGGAAAACTACTATATATAATTTAATAGGACTTGTTGCATTGTATTAGGGATGTCTTAAATTATAGAAATATATTTTTCGTTTTATAATTAATCATTGCAGACGGCACTGGGGAGTCGTTAAAGTCAAGGTGAGAAAAAATTCATCCAAATCGGTGGCATTTGTATCTCCAAAAGTTATTATCCGATTCGACTGAAACTTTTTTATTTTGAAGAGTATACTTCTGGTTAGGGGTGGGAACCAGAAAAAAAATACAAAAATGACATTTTTTGAGAAAATAACGACACTTGAGTTTTGAAATCACTTTTTCCCTATACTGTTCGTCCTTTCCACGCCTTTAAAAATTATAAATTCTCACTTTTTTGTATTTTTTTCTGGTTTCCCCCCTAGCCAGAAGTGTATTCTTCAAAATAAAAAAAGTTTCAGTCGAATGGGATAATAACTTTTGGAGATACAGGTCCCACCGTTTTGAGAACACTGTTTCGAGAAAAACGCGTTTAACAGTTCACAGTCTGAAAAATACGATCCTAAGGAATTGTGTTAAAATTCGTAGAAATAACGGAGGAGGAGAGGCTTTACGATCCCTGCTCACTTCGCCATCCACTATAAGCAATTTCGGTCATAAAGTTCGCGATATTATTGTATAATCGAGTACGTACTTATTAATACTTCACCGTTTCATTTCTAAAATAACAGCAAGGAAGATGAAGCCAGGAGCCGAGGAGACGCCAACACGCCCGCCAGACTGGCGAGGGAAACAATAATACGTCGACGGCGATGGGATCAGGTATGAAATCAGTAAAGAGGGCCGCGCGGCAGAGGATGAGCCGAAGATAAAAGAATTTATTAGTAGCGAACCGGGCGAAATACCGATTTGATTTATCAAGCAGGAAATCCTATCATCTCCATACTACAAGACTTTTCACTCCGGGTCTTTGATTAAAATGCGAGCTTAATCATCGCTCTCTCTGGCACCTGGGGACTTCGCTTGTCGCCTCCTCCGCAGCCCTCTCTGCGGGCTACCAGGGCCTGGGCTGTCTTTTCCCTCCCCACCGCGGGCTTCGACGAAAGCTGGAAAACCAGAAGGATAATGCATGACGCGGTCTTTTGTTGCCGCCCGGTGGCTGAGAGCCAGCAAGAGGCAGGAACAGATATTCTCCGGCCTTCCCAGCTGCCTGTTTTAAGATATTAAAATGTGTCATCAGCTGATGCCTTCGTTACCGCATCGTGATGGATCCGCCGCGGCCGTTCCTTCCGACGCTTCCTCCACGTCCTCGTCTCATCTCGAAGATACATCTCAACTTTAATTACGGCGACGTTACTTTACCTTGGGCGAGCAAGGGCGCGGAGGAAATTGGACGGATTACCATATCGCATTATCGCGCGGGAAATTGATCTCGAACGATTCGAACGAACCTCCTTCTTTCGTTCAGCGAGATAACTTCGTCGAAATTAGTTACAATCGAGGAGCAAGGGGATCGCAGGGAAAGTTACATTAATTCCAGAGCCCCGCATACGTGCGGAATGTCGATCCCAGGCGTGAAATGGGGGAGTTTTTTTTTTAAATGTTAAACGCACGCGCGATAAAAAGTCATGCGACACTCGTTAAACCATTTTGAGTTCAGCTTACGCCGCGTTAAAAGCCTCAGATACCGTGATTGCTGTTTACCGCTTCCGCAACGAGTCCGCATCGCTCTGCTCCCCTCCGAGCGCTGTACGCCGGAAAAGTTTTGACCTCCTCTATTCGAGATTAAATTTTTACGTTGAGTAATGCAACGAACGAGTCGCGCGCGAAACGTATGACATTTAAATATTGATTTGTTTTTTTTTTTTAACACGAATGATATCAACGAGTGACATTAAATTCGCCGTGACAAAAATGGTGAACTTTCACTTGCATTAGTTAAAACAACAGTCTTTTATTAAATACAGCTCCAATATTTAGATACCTACTGTTTATACCATCACGTTCAAAATTCCTTACAATTAAGCTCCCCCTTGCCAATTATCTCCCTAACAAATCATAATCATTACTCCCTCTTTAATGTAATTCAGCTGCTTAAGGTTGTATCGTTCGCTCCGAATGTTATACACACCCGCGAGTTTAATTTTCAGCGAGCGACTGGGAACCAGGAAACATTCAATTATTAATAAATAAACGAAGAAAGAAAAATTGCTCAGGTATCCGAAGTACAGAGACAGAGAGAAATCTTCATCCTCAGCTGTTGAACGAAATTCGCGCGGTTGTCTACAGCGGCGGGAGGGGTGACGATCGACAATCGTCAGGTTTCCAATTTTCGATAAATCATCTCGAGACGAGCGCGCGGGAGCGTCAATAGATCCACAACGGTATCAGGAGCGTAAGGCGTTGGCGGAAAGGTGGGATGAGGCGTGGGAGGTGGCAGGGGTGGGAAGAGGACGGGGTGGTTCCGGTGGCGGAAGGTGGAAGAAGGAGAGAAGAAAAGGGGTAGTTCTCCGGGTTTCATGAGAGGATGGGAAGGCGAAGTAGTAAGGGAAGGGGAGCGGCGGGTAGGGGGAGGGGAGTGGGGGGGGGGGAGGGTGCAATTTCCGCGGCTCGTGATTGGGGCAGCCTCCTCGGGGAGCAAAAACTCCATCTACAAATGAACAGCCGTGACAAGAGCCATAATTTCTCGGGGCTGAGCTGCAGCCACCGTGGCTTCTGCCAGCCGCAACCTTCCTTTTCGCTTTTGATACGATCTTCTGTATAGAAGATGGCACGGCTATGTCGAGGAATTCAGATCTTTGAGAGCACCGTGTCGCCGCTGTTCTTGGTACGAACTGTCAATGGATTTCCTGGCACCCGCCGAAGGCTCCGCGACCTGCTAGCTGGATGATCGCAATTCTGTTACGAAAGCATCCGAGAAATAGTGAATTATGCGCAAGATTCGCTTCTGTTGAATGCGACGGATTTAGCAGATAAATTTATCGTGAAACGCTTGTGCTTTTTTATCGAAGCGATCGTGAACTGTAAATGGAACAGTCGTGTGTCTAATGTATTGCTTGTGGTCCGATAATAAAATGCATGGCATTTAATTGTTTGGTTATCGGTATGTAGTAAGATTGATTTTATACAAAGCAGTGCCTTTTAATGGGGCGGCAGTTTTTATTTATCTACAACGGGTATGTAGTTAATTGAAATCCGTGAATGGGATTTTATATAGGGTACGCTTTAATATATAGTTTATGAAGGAATTAAACCTTAACTGGTGAGGTGGGGTCTGGTGGTTGATGCTTCAAACTAATTGTATTTTTGTATTCTTTACAAATCAGATTTTATTCACATCACTTGCAGTAATACTTTTTACTAGAGAGACTTAAATGCTTCGTTTCGAAGAAAATAATCTAAACTTTACAGTGCAAATAGGAATACAAATTTAGGTATGTCAAACCTATTTTTTTGTAATTTTCGGAAAAATACTATTTTTAGAGTTCATCCGGAAATAAATGATCGCAGAAATTATATTAAAACAATGTATAAAGAAACAGGTCACAGCTGTACCCCCTCAAAGGCTGTAAAACAATAATTTACAGAATTATCAATAATTTTAACAGTTGAAAAGATGCACTAAAAGATTGTCTAATTCCTTCACTTTTAATTTCATTCGCCCATACGTGTATATAAATACCATTGTTTATTAAAAAAAATTTATCAGCAAGAATTATGTTGGAATATATTTTCCTGCGAACCCGAAATTGGGGAGTTCATGTTTTTCAGCCTATAACGTTCGAGTATTTATTCACACGAACGTGTCTGATGAGTACCAATGTACTAAAGACAATTCAAATTAAAATATGGCTATATTAATACACGTGCAGCTGTGCCTTAAGGGGTTAGGTTACTCTAGCGTAGCGCAATTTGTAAGTGGCGGTAAAAAAAAATGTACACAAGCGATTAATGCGAAACTTTGTACTTTATTTAACTATAATAAGTACTAAAAAAAACCGCTACAATATTTAAAAAATGTTTATAACTGAGTCCGTACGACGCCATTTTCCGGAACACTTTTTCAAAACGGTGTGCAGGATTGTTCGAGTTCTATTTGATCAATTGCTTTGAAAATTTACAGTTACCCTTGCTATCACATTTATTAAGCATTGACGATCAAACATTTCAATGTTTGTAAAAATTAACAAAATGCCGGGTATTTCAAATTTAGGGTTCGAATTTCGACGAAAAATGAGTTTATTTATTACTTATGTTTCGCAAAACAATTAGAAAATTAAACAAAACGGATCGTCAATGCTTAATAAATGTAATAGCAAGGATAACTGTAAATTTTCGCAGCAATTGATCAAATAGAACTCGAGCAATCCTGCACACCGTTTTGAAAGAGTGTTCCGGAAAATGGCGTCGTACGGACTTAGTTTTAAACATTTTTTAAATATTGCAGCGGCTTTTGTTAGTACATATTATACTTGAATAAAGTACAAAGTTTCGTATTAATCGGTTGTGTACATTTTTTTTTACCGCCACTTACAAATTGCCTAGTTTTCCGCATCCCTAAAGTAGCCAAACCCCTCAAAGTACTCGTGAAACAGAGACCTCTATTTCAAACCCATGCACGCGAACCCAGGTAAAATTATCGTCTGACAATCCACGCGAAAGCAAGCGAACGGCAACTGTGCCCTTTCTTGACACGTATTCTTTCGTCACTAGGAAACCGCCATCGCCCATGGAACACCGATACCATGACGCGAGATGACAGCCCCGATAGAAACGGCGGCCCCCAAAGTTTCTTCCGTCGGCATGACGTGTCGATCTTGTCGCCCACCGCCTCTTATACTTCAGCGGTATTTCAAGCCCGTTCTCCCCAGCTCCCTTTAAAAACGTACGACGCTGCACATCCGTGGTATACTTTCGTCGGTTCGGTCAATCTATCAGTAGCAATTCCTAGCCCCTGCAACCCGGGAATACAGTTACCCGCGCAAGAAGCGAAAGGTGGGGTTCCATTTTCCGGTGAATTTCTCGGTTGGTAATCCCGCCACGTCTACGGAAGCGAGCCCGACCCTCCAGCCCTAACCGGATCACGCCTCGAGGATGATGTATGATTGTGCCCGCGAAAAAATTAAACGTACATTTGATAAATAGAGTTGGCGGCAGTGACTGTGTCCAGGGGTGGGGTGGTGGGGGGAGTGAAAAGGTCGGTTAGACGGTGTTACAGTAGCATTGCTGTAGCCAGCTGCTATAGCGGTAACGCGAGCTATCGCGCCTTTCGGTTTTCCTCCGAAATTCACTGTCCCGCGGGGATAGCCTGCTCTCGATGGTTCCGCGCCCGAGATCGCGCTCGTTTGATCACACTTCCCGTAAATCATTAAAACCTTTTAGCACGTCCCGCGAATAAAATCTCGCGACTTCTGCCTTTTATTCGATACCGCCGGCAGTTTAAATTAAACATTGGAATTTTGAGAGAGATGCAGAAATTTTGAATCCCGATGTGTGCTCGTAGTTTATCGCGTCTGTAAAGCATCGGTCGCTTCTCGTGATTCTAGAGCAAGCGTCGATAGAATTATAGTGGTATGTATCTCGGTTTGCCAATTGACTGGGCGCACTGTGGCCGTTAGTTCAGCTCTGTTTCTTTCTTTATGAGTTCGTAACTCTATCGGCTATTGAGCGCTCACCGGGAAAAAGTTTATCGTCCCTCGCGGACAGCGCGCTTCGGTGATTACGAAATCTTGTATAAATGTATGACGTGCGGCCGGAAGTGTGGTACACACGCGCGGGAGGCGATTCCTTATGTAAAAATAAATCAAAAGTGTGGGATAACAGTTTTTCGCCCGTGAATGGAATGAATCCTCGTGTAGACTAAACTGAATAATTTTCTTCAAATGGGATTTGATCTGAAAAAAATCGTTTTGAAGGTGGAACCGATTGTTGAATCTGCGAACTCGATTTTCTTGAAGAGGATGCTTTTTATTCGAACAAAGCTAATTTCGACTTATGTCTGCCCAAGTATTCACTTCAACAGTTGTGCCATATTTACAACAAAATTAAAAAATCTATTTTCACGATAATTATTATTTTTTAATTATAAATATTTTTTTCTACACATCTTGTATGAGAAATCTGTAACTCCTTACTTGTAAAATTGGGGTTATGTATTGATATATTTAATGCATCCGCGATATCACTCATTTCGTTAAACTTCGGAAGGTGGATTGAGATTGGTTACAAGTAAATTCATTTCAGCTTGTTAAATGTTTTGATTGTTCTTAACTGAAAGCGAAGTGACAGTCCAGACCGAAACGATTGCAAGTTGGTTCGGTCTCTTCGAAGAGGGTAGACCAGTTCCCAAAGTCCGAGTTTCAGCCCCGAAGGAGCTGACCTCCATTACGCGGGGTTAACCGCTCAGCCTTCTCACTTCCGGTAGACTTTGATTGGTCCCGCAATCCTGTTAGTCCTAGATATCATCCCCTATAGTGTTTCGTTATTTCGCGAAGTAACGCTATCCAGCAGTTCAATTTCAACTTTCGGACCCGTTATAGTACACGCAGCATCGTTTTTGTAACGTATATGTGTCATTTTAAAAACTATTTTATATTTTTCTGTAAAAATACTTGAAAAAACATGTTTAACTGAAGCCGCAAAAATTCTAAATTTAAATTGATAACTTATATAGATTTTACTGTATAAAATTACCTACATAATGCAATACGTGTCTTATTAAATAACATTTACATGATTAGTAATAAGCGATGGTTATGTGTTTTACTCAATTCCACTTGGATGAAAATATGCTACTGCATTTCAGTATGGATGATAATGGCCAAGTAGTGATTGAAAGGTAAGAGTAAGAAAATCTTATTACTGAAATGTGTGTGATAAATTGGAGAAAAGATAATAATAAATGTGTGTATTTGTAACGAAATATTTCATTTAAAAAGTTCGTAGTTTCTAGCAAACTTTGCGTACCTACACTGCACTGTTGTACAATTTATACTAAATTGAAGTAACACTTCTCCAAAATAAGAAGAGAAAATTTTTATGACAAAATCTGTACCATCGAGTTAAACTAGGTATCACTTAAAAATGCCAATAACACAAAATCATAAAAGTTTTAAGAACCAACCGTTAGGTACAAATAGGGTTATTTCATTATTTAGATAGATCGCGTTTCGTAACTCAGATATGGAATTAGTTAACCACACTGAAAGTTGATAATGCAAGAAGTTAACTATTATGATATCATCTCCTTTCAAAAAACTACATTACCCGGTTTGAAGCGTGTTTATTCTTACATTTGTGTATCGAAAATAGCACGACGGTTTGCATTTTAACGTTTGCGTCTCGATCCTCCTCTCTCTCCTTTCTGGAACCTAGGAAGAATATAGATCAGATATACATAGAGAACCATCTTCTTCGTGCATTCGGCATTTCAAAGCATATGCAGATGGATAGATGGAAACCTGTGACGTCCGTGCTGCCACGTCTTCAAGTCTCCGGAGACGTAGTGCGTCGCGACCCTAAATAATGCACAAGCATATTTTTCTATCACGTACACGAGGTGTCGTTGGCACTGTTGGAACCTGCGATTGTCACCGCCCCAATTTATTTTCAAGCTTAGCAAGCCACCATAAAATATTTCCCCAAATTTTCAGAATAACGTAAAAAAACAACGCGTGCCTAAAAAAACGTCATCACCTACGAACTATTCTACGATATTTAATTGGCTGCGGTTTAAACTAACTTAACTCAACCAATAGATAGTAATTAAAAATTGAAAACAGTTACCCATTGCAATTCTAATGACTTGCTAGTTTAAATATAGACAATACTCCATATAAACATTGTAAAATATATTGTGTATCAGGATGCATCGCTGTGCCCCGTGACATAAAGGAATTTTATAGAAGTACTTTAGTAGTAATTAACCAACACCAATCGTTTTATAACAAGTAAATTTTCCCTCGTATATTATTGGCGTACACAGTGTCAAGCAAAGTTCTGTAGAATGCAGTAATTCCGCGGAAAAAAAAGTATGTCCCGATGAGCCGTCTAGCATGTGGCGCGAGGGTGGAAGCGGAGACGGGGAGGCCTTCGGGTTTATAAGAAGACGCCGTAAACAGCGAGCAGCCTTTTGCTGGCGATATTAAAACAGTATGAAGATAAATATCGTCTATCCACGTGGAGAAGTTGAGCATTTTTAAGCGGCAAGTTAAAGGAAATCTTGCAAGGTACCCCATTATTGCGAGATGAAAGCATAGATCGTGCAATCTAACGTCAAGCTTACCTTTAACACCGTACATTCTCATTTATTATAATATCATCATTATACAACACACTTTTATTACATACGCCATTATATACTTGCAGAAACCACGTAACGAGAATGATTTTCAGCCGGAACATGCCAGGCAAATTCGATTAAAATAATCCTGTTTACGAGGCGACGGGAGTCGATGATATTTCTTTCTGGAAATTAATCCAAAGACGATCAACCATTCGCTGCGAGGCTCGGGGAAGCCGGTGTCCCTCCAGGTGGCTACAGCTACGGGGTCGTGATCGCGCAGGTGCAAGTGGGCAGGGGCACTGCTCCACAATTAAGAGCGAGGTCCCTCCGAATTAAGAGTTAAGGTGCATAGGTGGCCTCGGCGGAGAGGGGACCTGGGGGTTGGTGGATTTCACAGGGGTTGCTGGCTGCGAAGGCGGCACCGGACACGCCCCTGGTGGCCGTGCGCACAACCACTGTGCGCCTTTCCTTGCGATATGCCACCTATATATATATATATATACATATATATGTATATACACATCGGAAAACCTAGTATACACTCTGGCTGTCTCTTTATTCCTGCACTCTCCACCCCTTTTGCACTCGCCGGGACAAACTGAGTATGCACGCATCGGCGCAAAGAGCGGTAAACCCGTTGCACCGTTCGCACAGCGCACACTTGGCGGTTTTGTTACCCTTCTGCAAAAAGTACGTCGCCATTAATCCTGGCACGTTCGATTTTCTCAAACTTGAACGAAGACGAAAACTATGATTTGCGGGGTAGTCGTTGGCTGGGGGTGAAAGAGTTTCTGCTGGGAATATAATCGCAAGAAGGGGGTGAATGTATTGTATAGTATTTTAAATGTCAATCTTCTGACGAGTGCAGAGTAATTTGATCGCTTCTAAGAAGCTTTCGCTAAAAATTTTAGGGGTGGAATGTCGAATGGATTCTTGTTAAGGTAAATTTTTTAAATGTGTTAATGGAAGTATTTTGGGAATTACTTACCCAGGAAAATGTTTTTTGCGTGGGTGAATGAACGATGCACATAGTAGGGCTACTTCATGTTATACGAAATTTTTTTGATTAACAGTAATGGTTACTTTAATTACTATTAGGAAGTGTACTTCTTCGATGTTCGTGTTATTCAAAGAGTGTGTGATTCATTAGAAAGCTCAGTCCTCTTAAAATACTGTTTTTCAGTTCTTATTTAGGCAAATTAAAAAAAATTGTAAAGAAAATAGTAGGTAACTTAAAGACATACGAAAATTCGTAATAAATCATAAAATTTGTTCACAAAAAATGGGAAAAGCAAGTGGTCCATCAAACGGTGAGGTAGTATGCTAACAGGTAACTTGAACGTCAACATACATTATAGCGAACGAAATTTCATCGTACTTATCAGACTTGCACCTTACTATCTCTAATAAGTTATCTTCAAATTATCAAGTATCATTTTCATAAATATAAGAAAGGGTGAGAAATAAATATTTGCAAAGAATATTTCGTCGAGAAGCACAATTCTTTACATAAAGCAATACCACTGCATCGAACTTAATATTTCGTATTAGTTTTGACTGATTTGGCTGCTTCGCAAATACACACGAGCACTTAAGTCCCGTAAAACATCGCAGTATTACATTTAACAGTGGATAGAATGTTCACATTTTTCTCGCCCACATTTTTCTATATCGCTTTATGACTGGACTTCGTGTCGAAAATGATCGCACGTGTCCACGCAGGGTGCGTATGGCTTCCGATACTTTTGGGACGAGTTCATGAGGGCACGAGCCCAGAACGGTAATTACGCGAGTCGGAAAGTCGTCAGCCTCGGTCATAACTTCGTCGGTTCCCAAGAGAACGCGGTCGCAATTTGTCGGTAGGCACGAGCAGGAGAAAAGGACCGGCCCCGATTATTTGGGGTGCAGAATGCACGATGCAAACAACGGCGAGGGACGTCGAACAAATGATGTGCGTCTGTTTGTGCATTCGTCTTGTTTCGTCGATCGTATATCCCTGCTTGGCCTGATCCAGAGTATTGCGCAGACTTGTGCCCTGTGCTTTCAGCAAACGCGAAGCCTCGTCAAGACAACAATCGTTTTAACGACTCACAATAGATACGCGACGTACTGAGTAATGGAAATTTTTTCTTTGCGCAATACAACAAGCTTTAAATTAAATGCTATTCCGCCCCGGTTAAAAGTGAGAGATTTTCCTTACAGTTTTGGAAACCTTCTATTGCAAACACTATTTAATTAATTACTTTATAGGAAGTTAAAACTGTACGAGTTTGTATTACATTTTTTTAGAGTAAAGAGATACATCGTATTAATATAATAAATGCGAATGCGTGTTTGGATGTTTGTTACTCAATCACGTCACAACTACGCAACGGATCTTTCTGAAATTTTGTATACACGTAGTCTAGGACCGGGAATAACAGACAGGATACTTAGTATCCCGATTTTTTCAACCGCTCTGGACCAAATTTTATTGGAGAAAAATATAGGCTACCATGAAATCTAGGCATCCCACCCCTTCCCTCTTATTTCACCCTCTTGACACTCCGTGATAATCGAAGTTTTTCCCGGGAAACGCCGGGTACTTTAAGCTAGTAGTCTATTAAGTTTAATGTCTTTCACAGCTTTATGAACATTTGAATGTACATATAAGCGACAGTTTACAATTCGTAAATAAATGCAAGTTCTAGTACCTTCTCACCACATAGTTCAGAATTGAAATATAAACCTATTAAGGGGCAACATACGTTTGCCCGCGGCGAAAATGGATGATTTTGAAATTTTTTAGGGGTTTCATTAAAAATAGTGAAACAAAATACTTACTACACGTGATTTATTAGTCCATAATGTGCAGGATAAAATTTATATACAAATAATTTTTGTATTAAATTATTTATGATTTTTTAAGTTCCTTAGACCACTGCAGAAAAATAGTCAGCATGATATCTTATTTAAACATCGATGGATCTGACAAACAAAGTAATATTCTCGTAAAATAATGATGCCATTATGGGCCGATGGGTCGAACTTTTTAATTTAAAATAAATAGACAATTGATGGTTCTTTAAAGTTAAATGTGCATAAAAAATTAATCGAACAAAATATCAAAGAAATGACTCGACAGCCCATAATTATTGTAAATAAATTTGTTCGCGCACTTTGTGGACCAATAAATGAAGTGTAATAAGTATTTTTAGTAAAACCCCTATAAGAATTAAATGCAACCCTTTAAATTATTCATCGAAACACCTAAAACAAAAATCTGCATTACACGACACTCGATTACTCCCGTTAGGACGAACTTCCAAAGGAACTGCGATCGATAAGCTGGTTTTACGCCCGTCTTGAAGCCCGTGAAGCATATCAATTGACCAAGGGTTGCTCAATGATTCAAGCACAATCTTATTTCGTAGGGTAATCCACGTATCTAGGGAAGTATTCATCGCGGCGATTCAGCGGCTCCCACGTTTCCCGTGGTTCTCGCGGCTCGCCCCCTCAGGAAGTCAGCAGACACTGTGCGCCACCTACGGCCTCCCTGCTCCCAAACGAGCGTGTATCACGTGTGTTGGACGACGTGATACATGCAGGAACATTCCCGTGAGTTCTTACCTTGGGCAGAAACAAAAAGGACTCGAAAAGGAGCGGCGCAACGGAGGGGGAACTAGAACGCGGGGAAAAAGTTTTTTTTATTTTTTTTCGAGAAAGTTTCCGTGCTTGGCCCGGTGATACGGGAAGCTGCGGGATTACCGACGGCAGGGGATGATACTTTCGTGAGTCGGACACGAGTAAATGATGGATCGTCCTCGGCGTGGCATGGAATGTAAAACTCGCGTAAATCTCGACCTCTCCTGGCATTCTGACACAAAGTCTGTTTAGTGTACTTCGCACTTTGCACGCTGTTCAACTTTCAAGGTTTCTTATCTCGCCCGACGATAGCCAGACTACTTAATGAGGATACTATGTCTTTCAGACGATTCACTTTCGACGGATGATACGAGTTTGTAAAGTCTTATGTAAGTTAGACTGAGGAACTGATAAATGTTAATCAGTTGTGGAACTTATTATTAGTGTAAACGTTTAATCATTTATTTCAAATAAATTGGACATTGCATTTTACACAATATTGGAAAGAAAACTTTGCTATTTCACTCGCTCGAAGAATATTACGCTAATTTAATTCTAATGCGGAGAGGAATAGGAGGATAAGAAGCATGTAAGGGGAAGTAATCCGTGTGAACGGACGATAACTGTCAGCAGATTATGGGGATGTCTTATCGGGGACACGAAGTGTTAAACTGGAGCGATTCCGGTGACGAAAGATTCGGGAACAAGCGGCGATAATCCCCCTCCCTGCTCTCTCGAGAATTTGAAGGAACGGTGGCACGTACTCTGCGAAACCGAAATCTAACGCGGCCTCCGTCCTGGGGTTTTCGGAAGTCAAATATTTGGACGGATCGTCGAGTCATCGCGGGCCACACGCACGGTTTTTCATGCAAAAGTCGGCAGTTTCCACGGGATTCGTTGTAGCACCGCAGCAACGGAAGAAAAGAAACATTGTGCGAGCTTCGCCGTACCCTCTGGGACATGCTCTCCTCCGCCTCGCCAACAGCTGATTAATCGTCCCAGATCTTCCCCGGAGACCAAGGAGACGCATCGAGCGGCTTCTTTGTCGTAGCGAACGGCGTTTCGTGCCGACTACCTATTTTTCGTTTACCGTTAGAAGGAATTGACCGATACAACCCATCGAGCACAGGCTTTCTCATAACACGCCTCCTACCCGCCCCTTTGTTCCTCGAGCATCTTTAAACGATTGCGGCCCTCTGTTGCTGGCCACATTTGACAGAGGTATTCGGACATTTTTAAGTTGGTAAATAATTTAGCATACGACTTGGCCATTGAAAATACGAGTTATCCTGTTTGCAATGAAATTTCTTCGTGTTTTGCATTGAACGGTGTAACATTTTCTAAATAAAGCATGAATGCATAGTTCTGCAGTGTCTTTTGTGTTGTATTACAATTTTCAATGTATTAGAGTTTATAGGTAGGGTTGCCACCTTTTTTACAGAAAAATAACGTACATTTGCTCTCGTGAGGCATACAAAAAAGAACGCTCAACAAATTAAAAGTACATTTTAATCTTATTAGTTTTTATTTCTTCCAAACATATTTTCTATTGCTTTTAGCATTGCAGAGTAAATTTTTATTATTTTGAAGTGTCTCAATGCCATCATTGCACTCATTATTCATATTGAAATATATAAATAATTCGTTTTTTATTAGATTGAGAGAGGCCTTGTTTCTTTCATAGCGCCTCTACACATTCATGACAGAAAAATCTCTCAGTACTTAAATGCTGAAGTGGCGGGAACAGATAGAATATAATAATATTGCGTTACGTTTCACATAATATCATTAATTGTGAAATAAAGTATTTTCGCGTACTTTATTGTTATTCAAAAGTATAGAGTACATTTCCCTGTAACAACGTAAGGTACTTTATTTTAAAGTACGAGTGGCAACCCTATTTATAGGGTACCCATTTACTCTAAATTTGAAAGTATTCTATAAACTCATCTTTCACTGCTTCTATCGTGTGGTACATGTCTTTCAGAGTTGGGAAAAATGTAATCTAATTACAAATTCCGATTAAAATATAATTGTCACATTATTTTCTGTAATCGTTAATTTAAGTAGTTCACCACAATTTTGCCAACTACCTAAACTAACGATTACAGAAAACAATGTGACAATTATATTTTAATCGGAATTTGTAATTACATTACATTTTTCCCAACTCTGATGTATTTCTTAATGAACGATCTGAATATATACCCCATACGATTAAATTCAAAATTATCCATTATAATTTCCTTTGCTATAATCCTTGATTAATATAATTTTAGTGAGTTCCATCTACCAAAGAAACGCTTAAATAAATTTTACAAGCAGAATGGAACAAGATAAGCCCGAATTACAGAGAAAAGTGAAGCTTATAATAAAATCGCAGTAATATTAATTTATTCTAATTAACCTTGTATAAATTAAATATTAAATTTGAGCGAATATTTTTTTCCGCTCTTTGCTACTTCCACAGATAATAACACTTTGTCAAATAAACAGTGTACAAGTTTTCAGTTGAATGCATTTAAATCAAAAGTATTTTAATTAATGTGAATTAGAATTGCGAATTCTTACTTCGAAGTCATTTAATATGTAAAATATGTAACATATAGAGTAGACGGATACTAGTAACTGTATTTTCAACAACTCTTCAATATAAATGTAAACTAATTTATTTATTCATTTTTTTTTTGCCAATGCCACTGTTTGCAGTCCCGCTGTGTCATGCGACACGTCTGAAAAGTTGGGGCGAGAGAGCTACTCGAAGAATAAACGCGGGCATTCCGAAGAGTAGACGTAGGGCAGTTTGTTAAGCGCTGAAGTTGCCCCTGCAGTGCGGCACATTCGTTGCAGCTTAATTTGTTTATTTGTAGAAAACGATGGTGGGAGGTAGGGATCCGAATGGGAGGGTGAATTGCAGCGCGATACAATGTTTTATTTAAATACGTCGCTGCGATCTCACTCGTGCCCCATGGGTGTCCTGGACGGTAGCTGCCTACACTTAATATGGGAAGCGACAGACTCATTTTTATTTCTCAGTCCCATGGAAACCGACGAGGCAGTTCTTCTTTCGTCCTCTTTCCGTCGCGATTTTATGAAGTCCATATAACATATAGATACATTATATACGTAAACTCTGAGGACAAATATTTGTCACTAAATTGATAATACAAGTCAACAGTCATATTTAACTTACCCTTCGTTTTGCTATTGTTTTAGCGGTGTTTATACCCCATTCAAGCAGATGTTGAATAAGTGTTCGTAATCGAATATCGAAGGTTGTAAGAATTATGTACGGTAGCTTAAAAATATTGTCATACGAAATCTGATTTTTGAAGAAATAACCTTAATTAATGCATATTTGTAGAATTTTTTACTCGCAGTCAATTCGATGCTGAATATTTCTGCATACAATTCTTCAAGCACGAAAATTAATATAATTTGAAAATTATTCCACTTTTTTATTACTTTAAGTACAAAAGTAATGTCTCCTCTTATATCATCTTAGTTTTATAAAAATTGTTCTTGTGCCTACTGTAATACATATAATGTTTTATCTACGCGGTATAAAATGATTGAAAGTAGATGCTACGATAATTAATAGACTTAAATCAGGATGTCGTAACTTACATTTCCTACAATTTTCATACATTAACATTGAAAAAGTAAAAAAGTTTTCATTGAACAAAAGCTTCATGTAATCAAATGATCTTCTAAAATTCTGATGATTTCTATTAAATATTCCGCAGAATCGAAATGTATTGCACTGCAATTATACAGAATGTCGCTGCGTCGCCCAAGTAGTACAGATCAACGATTTCTCTCCCACACGTGTATGAAATTTAATCACCGTAGTATACACACCACGAGCCCCCTATTTTACAATCAAGCCTATTGAAAAACGTAGTCCGTTACGCTTTCTTAATCACCCATTATTCGCATGCTTAATTATTCCCACAGTAAGTCGAAGGAAAGCACGTAATTGAACGTTTCTATTCAAAGATACCTGCCAGCAGTAATTAAGAAGAAACAAGAAGCAGCTTTTGTATGACGTGTGGTTACGTCATGCTTGTTATCGGGTACTTCTCTTATGTTAGGGACAATGGAGATTTTGAAAAGACTGCATGAATTCTAAATCCATGCTGGGAGTATGGCCCAGCGCGGCGTAATTTGAGTTAATTCCGCTGCAGGGAGCAGGAGACTTGATTAAAAATCTTGACTCATTGTCTTCTGTTTGCTCTGGGTGCATACTGGACCCGGGCCAATTTCCTCGGACGGTGCTGGGTACGTGTTCATTAAAATTCATAAAAATATGCATCTAGTTAGCGTCCGCTACTAATCCCCGCCCGTTACTTCTGCCATCGAACATTCCGCCGCAATTGACGTCTTTATGTCACACACCCCCTCGGAATTTCTAATAGCTACGGTCAAAACGTCACCGGGAATACCTTTCTACCTTGAGCTGCTGTAAAAGGAGCGCCAGATCGTCGAAGCTGGTACGCAAAGATAATTATAAATTCTCTTTCCTGATTACATCGAAGTCCCCACGGCGGAGCAAAGTCAATGGAAGGCGACTAGTACTTAACCACGGGCTACGTTCAGTAATCCTGCCAAGAACAGAAAGTTTTGTCCGATAGCAAAGCATAAACCACTTCGACTACTCGCGCAGGGTTACCCGATCTTGTATCAAACTTGATCGATAGTGATAAAAGTTGGGGCAACGGGACGGCCGAGGAAGCGATGCCCCGTGGCCGAGGCTCGAATGGAAAATTTAACGTCTTTGGACGAACAAGCAGAGACATTAGATCGGCGAGGACGTAAGCAAATACGGTTAACGGTATTTGCTCTGGTTTGAATAGGAATCACATGTGTGGTACTCGAGGACAGCGGCCGGGGTCCTCCTGCTCTGTAACCTTCTCTCCACCTCGGTGCGCACCAACGGTTCCTCAAGTTAAATAGTATAATGGCCAATTTAAAATGTCCCAGAGTATCTAAGATCCGTGTTTGCCCGTGGTCGAGATGTGTTTGAACGGCATCTCGTTCCTCAAGACTGAGAATAGAGAGGAGAGATGGTTACGACGATGACAAACCCCCTGGGCCCTCGATCAGAGAGTATCTTGAACTTTCAAACCATGGATCCTCGAGATGTATATTCAAATGGTGATATGAAAGTATGGCCAGGATGACATTCTTTGCTCGAAATAATTAATACGCTGGGGCAAGTGTTTAAATTAGATTCCTGTATTCTCGTCGCCATTACAGAGAAAGCAGAATATGAATAGAAATTGAAGCGTAATAAGGAAGCTTCTGATTTCACGAAGTTCTCCTAACAAAAGTATAACTACAAAGTATATTACACGCGTCGATATAAATTACAACTTCCTTATTAAAATACTTGTGGCCAGCTACGATGATACCACTTCTGCAATGAATACATTCAACATAATTCCTTTAAAAAATTCGTGTTACATGTTGAAGTGGTAGATTGTGTGTTATGTTCGAGCACCGATGGAGGATAGCGAGCGCTAAGCGCGCCTATTTTTCACGTAGCCAATGGAAGGGGAGCAGAGGGTTGCGCATTATTGCATTGTCCAGTTTGATAGAATCCCAAAATCCTTCAGGTCCTTGCGACGGGGCCCACGCGAGGTGCCTAGCAATGCGCCTTGCGACCATTTTCCCTAGGGCACGCGGTAACCCATCAAACTTTTAGCCGGACATTCCCCACCCAATCCTCCTTCACGCTATTCTTCTTCTTTCGTTGGAACGTGCCAGAAGCCAGCTTCACCGGCAGCCGTGAGAGGGGTTTACCGTGATGAATATTGCAGGGGGCGCTTATTGTTTCCACTCACAAATCATCCGCCGATGTCTCGCGGGGGGCGCGCCGCAATGTTTTATTCTTCTTCGGTCGACAGGGTCGACATTCGAACACCTTACCTCCGGCTTCCTCCAACTCGTGCGCCCGTGGAACGTTGCCTTCTCATTCGGGGATAACGTTGATCAAATGCAACGCTTATCGGCGCCGTCTCTGGGAAGTGGTTGTACGCAGGTTAAGTGTCTACACGTAAAATCTTCGCTAGGAATAGCTTGTAGGTACATGCGCAATGTGTAGGAACCGCTGACATGTGTTCGTAATGAACTGAAATAGTGCAACGGCACTTGAGCAACGTCTAGCGAGGAAGTATTTCTGTGAATCTCGGTAGCGTGAACATTTATTCAACTGACAATTTTATATCACATTGAGACAAAGTAAGGCTAAAAAAATCTTCTATGCATGCGTGAATATTTATTAAGAGTATCTAATCGATCACATGCTAAAGCAATCTAATCGATTTCAACAGTTTTGTTAACGGACACAATTTTTTGTGTCCTGGCCAGCGTGCACTAAATATGTTTTCCTAGCATGAGTAGCGTGTAAACGTGATCGTTTCGAACAATAATATGTAATAATTGAAATATTTTGAATCTGTATTTCTTTATTTCCATAATACAGACATTTTTTTAAACATATTCCTACTAAAAAGAGGAATTCAAAATATTCATTTGGTTAAAAGTTTTGAATACACGTATAAATATAACTTGAAAAGCTCATAAATACGTGAATTAATCAATATTTCTCAGGTGTTTGCATTCCAGATGGAAAATCTTTGCAATTCTTAACAGTTCCAACCTGCCATGCATAAATCATATACAATTAATTTTTTCTCTTAGACTAATTAGGAATAAAAATATCATTTACCCTTCAATTGAGAACAATTTGAATTTGAGTAAGCGAAATTAGATGTACTTACACTACATCTCACATTGTATGGAAAATGGCGAACAATTCTGTTTATGATATCTTTTGAGAAATTGAAAGTTTGTGAAGGATTATACTTCATTAATTTCTTAATTTTTCGAATCTCACGTGTACGACTGATACACTGAACTGTATTTGTGAAACCCGTGATACTCGATTTCGTAACACATATTAAACGTACCTACTTATTTTTAATTTTTAAAGCCACGCGCTTAATGGATAGGCACCGTACGTTTTATTTCCTCTCTTACCTAACAGTTCTGGAAGATAGGGTTCGGAGAAAGAATCGCATGTTGCCACAAGTATATATGTTCCAGTTCTTTACGAGGAAAGCTAAATGGTGGTCGGGAAAGGAACGTGAACTCGTTTCTTTGCCAAGCTCGAACACCACCCTCGTCCCAATTCCGTAACAATAATTTTGCAAATAGCCGACGGAAGCCGCTGCTAAATAATGAAGTATCCTGTCGTCCGGGAAGATTCAATTTGCGGCACCAACGCATGGGATGAACCAAGGTATATTCTGGCGGAAAAGAAGAAGCGTGGTAAAGTTACTTCAACTCTGGTAAAATATCTGGCCATCCTCCCTTCTTCTCCATTTCGTCGAGGAATTCCAAGGGTGGAAAAAAATGATCTGTGTACATATTTTGATTTTTCTCACTTCAAAAATTCACACCCATAAAATCTCATATTTGTTAATGTAGAAAGTGTTTGATCATTTCTGCTGCTAACTAAAACGCTATTTGCGAATAATTCGATATAATATTCAATTAGCCACTAAAACATTGTTCAGAAATGTGCATTTCAGAAACACTGTTTTGATCACCTGTTTCTGACAAATTTGGGACGCTTTGCCATTGGTTTGTTAATTCTACATACAACGAAATGTAAAATAAAATTTTTTAATAGGAAGCTTTGCTTTCGAAGAAAATGATATTGAAAATTGTTTGGATGTACGAGAACCTATATTTCTATTTATTTTTATTTGCCAATATTACGAAAAGCATAGATCTATTCAAATTAGAATTATATTCATTCGTGAAACTTATATTTAACCAAAAAGAATAAACATCTACTTTTTAATATGATACCAAAAGATACAGCGCACAATTATTATCATGTGCAAGTCGTCAATGTATTTGTGAATAAATATTTATAACATATTCAAGAACTTCTGTTATATTTTTTTTTACATTTATGTTTTATAAAATTAGACTTTGGTTTAGTTCCATGTTGTCAATGATCAATGATGACCGCAGATAACTCTGTTGTCAAAGTGTGGAACTTGTTACTGCTTTACATCACATCGTGAAAGACCGGACCGCTTCGGTAAGGTATTCAAACGCAATATTCAAATGCTGACCGTAATCTGCAAACTTGATTTTCCACGTGTATAAATCAACGTCCGTCTTTGGGCAGACCTGTCGTAGCTTGAAAGAACTGATTTCAGGGGTTGGCGAGGTCTAGAGTTTGCAAAATGTATAGCGTGACTACTATTTACCTGCTACATGTATACCGTATGTCTGAAAAGTTCACAAGTCGATATCACATGAAACACGAACAGTTGAATAAATTTTGTTTTTATTTATACTTCTATTAATACACTAATGTGATGGACGTAGCACTTTCAAATTCGTATGCTGAAATTCTTTTCAACTAGATTGCTGTTACCAAAGAATTTATTTAAAACAGATAAAACGGTTTAAAAAGAATTTTAATCTATCATTGTATAGAAAATGTATTACCAATTTATTACAACATAATATCTACGTAAATTTCCAACTCTTCCTCATAAACCGCCATTATTTGTTTATATACTATGTGTTGAAAAATTGATGAGTCCTTGTAGCAAACACTGAAAGTGTGAAAATTAAAATAAAATTGTTTTATCAAAAAATAGTATATAATTATATGATTTTTGCACTTTGAAAGCAGAAAAATGTTGAAAATGAGGCAACATGCAACAAATATTCTCAAATCTCTTTTTCTATAACGAAATTTAAGCACATTTTCCTACAGAAGTTGTGTGTATAAGTACGAAGATCTTTTAATTGATAACTGGAAAAACCTTTTAGTTCAATTTCTCCCTCGTCCCTCGTTGTATACTGTTTGTCAATTTTGTCATATAAAAAAATGATTTCAAAACAGAGAAGCGGAGGCATGGAAAGGGACCTGGTCGTAACAAATGCCAAGGTAATCGAATTTAAATGAACGGTATAAAAGTAATAAAGTTTGTCATATAGGTGAAAAATTTGATTTTTCCGCAAAAGACTGGTTGAAAGCCTTCAAAATTTCATTTATGCCAAATGAAATGCGAATAGGAACATTTAAAGATGGATATATTCTAGAAATATATCATACGAATGATAGAATAATTATTTCAATAAATATAAGACGTTATCCCAACACAGCTAATGCTTAATTAATTTCTCTGTCACAACGACTTTCTTTCCCAGTCTCTTCAATTTCAATTCTTGTTCCACAAGGGCGAGAACGCGAAGAACAACGCATGGAAAGAAATATTCGACGCGATAAGCGAGCACTATATTCCCACGCATTATTTCACACACGGACGCACAGGCACAGGGAACTAAGCTGTGCTTGCAGGAGTGCCTACAGAGCTGGTTCAGGGTGGGGAGTGAGAAGTTGTGGATTTCCAGGCATCGGGGGTTGAGGAGAGATCCGCTAGAATGTGTTTACTCCTGGCGAAACTAATTGCGCGTGCACGATTTTATTAAATTTGTCCACAACGTTAGCTCGTTTGCATTCGTTAATGAGTTTTCGGTCTGGCAGTCCGAGCCAGGGACGTAACGAGGTTGGGACGAGGAAAAAGGGGGGTGGGGACGCTAGAACAAGCGGGTGGTCAGGCGGATAAGCGGAGTGTACCGGTTTGGTTTTTCCCGAAATTTGCATACTTTCCGCGGTAAGGTAATTCCTCTGACATCCAGGATCGTGCTTCTTCTCCCCTTTTTTATTCCAGGTCCTGCCACAGTGACATTCCACTGGCCAGGTAGACATTTATACCGTACATATAAGTACACGGAGGTTAGGATAGACCACCGTAGATCACTCTGCGGTCTGGCATCTCAAGGGTCGCATTATCCCCACGCTCAAGGGGTAGCAACCCTTTTTGTTGGGCTTTCTTCTACAAATTACGCTCTACATCCCACTGCCTCGACCGTGAAAGAGTTTAGTCGACCTCACGGAAAAAAGATGGATACCTAAGCATTACTCGGCTGGCCGAAGGAAGATCGCGATTCGCAACCACCTTTCGATCGTTCTTTTACTTTAGATCCTCCTGTTCTGGTACCTACTTAAGGGTAAGCTTGTGAACGATTTAAATTACGGTGGAACGTTCATTGTCTGAATTAATGGGGTAATAGGATATTTATTCTTCTTATATTGAAGGTCATATATTTTGAAAAAAAGGACAAATGTATTAACAATTATTATGTTCGAAAGAAATAAGGAATACTGAGGAAATAGTAATTATTTGATAAGTCCCTAAATATATATCTCGCGAATCATTATACTTAATTACGAAGGTTTACATTTATAATAGATTAATTTATATTCAGAATAATAGTAAGGTACTTTAGTTGCAGCTGCTTTCAAAAGCCTAAATAAAGAGAAAGGTATTCGAAGCATTTATTAGTTGACACGTACCAAAGGATAAAAAAGAGATTCACCGCGGGGGAGAATCTAAATTTATTCCATATAACTTCTTATAAATTTGGAGTTTGTTTATGATACTTCTATCGCGATTGTTCCTAAAACTTTTTAATCGTCCCGCTTTGATACATAACGAAATCTTGACTAAAGCACACTCCTCTTAATGTCGAGACTTCTACAACGATACGGCATCCCGTGGGAGCGAAACCACTTGGAATATTTACGATAAATACGCACACGTACCTTCCTGTCTACCAAGCGGATAACAAGGGGATGTAGGCCGATAAAAGACATTATTCAAATTTGCTTTCCATATAATCGAGTAGAATAAAGTGAAGACTGAGGAGAACGTGGCGAAGGATAAGGTTAACGTCTGATTTTCTTTAGCGATTGGAAACAATGGAGTTTTGAGCATTAAGGTAGTTCCTAGCCAACTATGTTAATCAAATTAGTGTTGGATAATAAACGATGAATATAAAGTAGTATGATACTATGGAAATAATAATAATAATTTTTAACATCATGTATATATATTTTAAAAAGTTCAATGTTAATATAAATAATCGTAATACGAAAATGGAATATTAAATTGGTTAGCGTTGTGAATTGGAGCAGCACATCTGTCAACGTCGCTTTTATTCGGCGCGTATTTTTTCAATCAAAATGTCAGAAAGCTTGCGTTATAAAGGTAAATTTATTAAAAGAAAAATATTAAAAAAGAAAGAAAAATTTCGGGTTAGAATCGCGGCACAAAGAATGCAGCAACGTAAATATGTTGAAGTTAACGCCGAAATATGTTCGGGAAACCGAATTGTAGATTTAAAGTATCTTGGAGAACAATTATGGTGTACAAACTGTCGCAATATATTATCTTTAAATAATATTGGAGGGGAAAAATATGTCTTACAATATAATTAGTCTTCGTATGAATTTGAATCATCGTTCGATATTTAAATGTCTAAACACATCGATTGCGCGACGTTGCCACGTTGATTGCTCTACGTATTTCTGAAAAATTTGCACGTAAACCTAATTTTGCAGAAATTAATAAATTCATTTCCTGACATTTCGATGTACTTTTGTGCCAATTTTGGTACATTTCTTAAATATGGTTTTCCTGTTTCAGAAGAAAAGCTGAAACTATAACCCTCTTTTTTTGACTTTGCCATATGCCACAGTGTTAAAATGCATCAACTTTAATTAACAATTTCTCGATAACTATGCGGTAAATCGATTTTAAACTTTGTACAAGGGTTTCTTGTATTCCAAATTAGTTTTGTACGAAATTTGAAAGGATTCTGTAATATAGTAGATTATTCGGGAACTACCTTAAGATATCAAATAAAAGCAACTTGCTTCAATTAGTATTAACACTTTTTCCTCATTTTACAATATACCTAAATTCGATCCAGGAAAAACTCATTTCTTTCAGCACACTGTATATACGAATTATATCATCAACGATCGTTGCCGTGAACACTTAAGGTATTCTGTATCCCCTAAATACGTTTCCTTTACGTATCGAAACGTTAAAATTGGAGTACCATTGATCTGTCGTATACGTCGTGCCACAGAGGAGACGTGTCACGTGACCCGGTTGTTTGCCAGTAGAAACTTACTGGTCGTGAACAGAGCCAGTGAGCATCGCGTTGAAGGTGGCGGTGATGGCTTGATGTCTAGAGTAATATCACGGGGGCATGGTCATCTTAATGGAGTCGTCGGACGTCGGCGCGAAGCCCGGAATCCGAAAAGCACGCACCAATGATTTTAATGAGATTCACCGGTCGCAAATCCCGCTTAAAGCGATGACACGGCTCCTGCTATCAGACGTTGTAACCCGGAGTCCTCGCGATACTTTATTCCCTTCCTATGGATACTCAACGGGTAGGCAGGTAGTTTCATTAAATGGCGAGCCACTACTTTGGGTCCACTCATTAAAAAGTATTTCAGAGCTAACCATATTTCAAGATTACTGGAAAGTTTACAGGGACGATTGGTTTTCAAGCTCACCGGCCCCCCGCGCTCTATAGGCGGCGCGCGATAAAAACGAAGTGGAAGAGGTTGAATTTCAGTTTCACTCTACCGGATGGTCCGTGAGCACCGAGGGGTAATTGGAGAGAGAAGAGAATGGGGGATGAGAAGGACGAGAAGCTGGCGGGATTGCGTTCGCGTTGGTCATGAGTTTCGGACTTGGGAATTTCGGCCGGTGGCTCGTTCGCGGCGCACAAAGCGGTCTGCCAGACTTAACGTGATTAGCAGAGATACCCCGGCAGCTTCCTATTATCCGCGGTCCAGACGCCGCCGCACAACCAACCCCTCTACCTCTTTTCCACCCCCCCGTCGACCACTTCATCTCGATTCAACCGTACAAATGGATAACGCTGACTATCAATGTCTTTGGTAAACCGTTGTCTTTTCTTCTGCGGGGGTGAATCTCATTTCTGAAACAAGATCCCTGCGCGTGAGGGAAATGTAGTTGTGACTGTGCGATATATACGAAGGTGCAGTTTACTTGGTATCAAAGCTTGGTCCAACCTTGAACACAAAAATAAATATAAAAGAAACGTTAATCCCTTAATTAGGGAATGTTCGGGGATAAATTATCCTGTTTCGTTTAAATGTTACTGAGAGTGAAGCTGATGTCCTGAATAAGGAACCCTCAGGATGGTTTGGTCGGGTAGATTCGGATCAGAAGCGAAGAGTCTGTCGATGCTAAAATCGGAGAAACGAAGCAATACTCGAATGCACGAGCTTATGGACAGTACACAGGGTGAGAGTCCCTGCGAGTATGAAACTCAATTTGATTCCTGCTTCCACCCGACCCCGGTCGTCGGAAGCGGAGGCGGGTGGCCAGGGAGGGAAGAGTGGCGGACCACCGCCACCCCAGAAAAGGGGGTGCTCCCAGGGGCGTGCGACTGACCCGACATTCTGCAGGATCCAGCCACTCATATTGCCAATTACCAACTCTACGACCCTCTCGCTCTTCGTTCGCTTTGGACTTCGGATGATTCCAGCCACTTCTAGGCTGTTCCAGTTACGTCGCCAATGTTCCCTTCGTCACGCCACCAAGAAACGCCACCCGCGTGTGGGTTTACACGCGCGTGGCAAGGGCAATCTTCGTTAACATCGAAGAGTTTACATGTTTCTGTATTTCAGTCGGTTATTTCAGAAACGGTATATCGGTGCTTGGCATTGGCAGTGATGTAACTAAACGAAATGTTAATTTTTATTTTTTTTACACAAATAGACACCGTAAGTTCAATATTTTTATCATGTAAAACGGAACAGTTGTGTTGAAGAAATCTTTTAGAGCAGATTCGTGGTTATCGTGTTGCCCAGGTTTTTTCAATAACACTGATTCATTTTCAGTTGTTTTCTGCAGCTGTAAGTAGAAGGTTATGCTGCTTTGCCATTCGTTGTTTTCAATACTAGTGGAATTTTTTAGATTTTCTACTATTTGTTCTATAATACAATATTTTGTTGCATATTTTGTTACAACTTGAAAAGTTAGGATTATATATAGTGTAAAATATTCTAGCGTTGATTAGGGTTGATTTGATATTGGTGAATGTGCTATCTGTGATCCTTAAACTGGATAGATGCAACGGTAGAGTCTATTTAAACGAATTATATGGCCAGTACCCAACTATTAGTCAAATGCATATTTGAAACTGCTTTCCCTGTAAACTTGCCACTTTTTGAGTTATGCCGACATGAGGTTGAAGATGAGGTATCTAGGACATTTTAGATGAAACATACAAAGTTTCCCAAAAGGAGATTTCAAACTGCTACTACTCGCCAATTAAACGTTGTATTACTTGGCTCGATAAATTATTACTCTCAGAGAGCAACTTTCTGAACATTTCATTTCGATGTAATACATTATTAGAAAGCAATATTTACTTTAAATTTTCGACGAAATATTTGTTTGGAGTTCGTTCTTATATTTACGTGGTAACTATTGTCGTGTACGATATCATTAAATGACATAAGAAATGATTATGCAAATTAAAAGGTTTGAAACCATAAAAGGCGAATGAAGTTTAATTTTAAAATCACGATGGGAGAAATTACTTTTCTATAAAATACAGCAGATACATACTATGGGTCTTACGTGTTAATCTACTTGATTTTCATTACTTTGGAATAATATAGAATTTATGCATTTCAATTTAAGGATACGATGATGCGAGCATTTAGTATTTGGATGACTTTTAAGTGATGTAACATTGCGGTGCATCGTGTGAATGATAAAGGAATTTAACTAAAAAATTATATGCACAATTCTGTTTCACCTATTACAATTAATGAAATCAGATCACAATTAGACATGAAAGCTGAAGATAAGATGCAGATAAGAGAAGAAAACTGATATGCACATTAGTAGTGATGGGATCAAGTATATTGAAAGTAGGTTCAAATCTGACTGTATAGTTTCGAACAGTTCACGAGTACTTCGGAAAAAAAACACTACTTTCAAGTAGACTCGAACCTTGACGAGAAAGATTTGAACTCTCTATAAGAACTTTGAGAAACGTGAGAAACAGCGGTACTTGCAAGTATAATCGAAATAAATGTAATGTGGACTACTTTTATTTGGGACAATCCTACGTCGAGTTATACTGGCTACTGTCGACGCTGCTTATTGTAGCAGAGCATCCTGCATTTTTCTATTTTTCTAAAAGCGAGTTTATTGTAGAATATTTCACACTCATTTTATGTACATATTACATTTATTATGAAGTTTAAATCGACATGTATAAATAAATTGAACAATCATGTTTCCTAAAATCGTACCACTGCAATCGTACCAGTACGATTTGAAAACTCAAGTCATATGTTATATGTATAAGTTATGTACATTTTCAGGGTTCGATTACTACTTTTACAAGATTCGATTCTTTCAAATGACAAAGTAACTTGTAAGCACATATTCGCATCCTATAAATAAATGAGTAGAAATCGAATCCCATGAAGTGAACTTTTTGTATTGTATTCGACTTAGTTTCGTGAGTGCATATTGAACTTGATCCCATCCCTACACATTAGATTTCGGGATCAGTCGTTCCTCTGAATTGGCATGAGCAAGTCTGGCAGTCACTGTACATATTTCAATGAGAAATAAATGAATTCTCTGAAATTCCTGCGTAGTGGGGAATGGGCTATGTAAAGGAAGGTACTAAAGACGAACGATATAAATCTATAAATGTCTCGGCAAAATGTACAGACTCCGAGGGTTATCCTGGCGCATCAAAGTATAGCACAATCGAAAAGAAACCACGAAAATACGGTCGCAAAATCACTTAGGTTTATTGGACCGGAAGAGAAACGGCGGTGCATTTGCCGAGGTATTCGTATATAAAATCTATATGTCACCCGTATACGGTCCTATATCGTGAAGTTTATGCGTTATAAAAGAGGGTCGCCCGATGGCATGCGGATAGAGGAGAAGCCAGAGGGATGTCAGGGAGGTAAAAAGGAGGAGTAGGGGTTGAGTTTAACAAATATTGAAGTCTTGGAAACGTCAACTCATCCCGAACCTCTCTTCGTCGCGGCACGGAAAGAAAGTTCTGAGTTTAAACTTGTCTAAATGTTTATACTTTTCCCTCGCTTCGATATTTCCACGGGACCCACCTTAAACTCCCCTCTGCCACGGTCTAACACCATCGTCGACTCGATGTGTTCTCAAAGCGACATTCTCGTCCAGTTGTCTTTTAATATTTCCCGACTTATGCGCAGCCTCCATTCTTTTTTCGCTTCTCTTTTGCTCGCCTCGCTGTACATTTCTTGTCTATGTTACAACTTGCTTCCTCAGTCTCTTTCCTGCTCTTTTATGCTAGCTTTTATTTACTCATATACACGACATTTCAAGTTCCATGCACGTGAACCCCGCGAATATTATGTACGTACGTAGGTATACCAAAGAAAATATTTTTTTCGATATGTATTCTTGAAGGCTTCAAGTGATTCAGTGAATATATTATAAAATATAAATCATTAAAAAGCAGCTCGCAAAGTAGATTCAGGGAGGTGCTGTTCTTTATTAAAATCACAGTAATGCTGATTTATAGTACCTACATAAGTTTAACGACTAAAGTGTATAATAGTAAATATGGATTTAATGGTGTTTGTTGCTGTTTAATGTGAAAATATTCAGTGGAATGAACAGATCAGTAGCACACTCAAAATATAATACATGGCGTTACGTGGTACCTATGTGAATATAGCTTCAATGGTGTAATTACCACACAAAGTAATGAAGTAAAAGTTCATTACTTTGAATGATTCTCTTGGGTTTGGATGAAAATTAATGTTAGCTCCGCTTTTTTAATCAATGGAACTTTGCCCATAAATAATATCACCTGTAAAACTAGTAAATTCACAACATATAACTGTAATAATCATGTGTAGAAAATTACTCACAGAAAACTCATTGTAAGTTCTTGCTCCGATTTAGTTTTGTACTGATAAAACTGTTCTTTAATTAATATTCTCCAAATAATCACAAGTCCTACATTTTCTGCTCTTGTAATTCTTTTACTACTGTTTCTATCATTATGGTGGACGAAATTAAGGATCCCATATTCTAAATTGAATCTCCTTATATAGTAAACAGACGGTTCCAAAATAAACAGGTACCATGAAGATCTGCGGGTATACTTTTGAACGAATTTGGAGTTGAGCAATTTAAGGAAACGTTTCTCGTGTAATATATTTGGTTTGTATTCAAAATACTTTTCAATTTACAAATTCTCTCTGTACTCAAAAGCGCTTTATCTGTACCTCCCATATCTTTCAATTTTCCCCTATCTTGTCACTTCGTCTTCTATTTTCAAAACGATTAAAATCCATAGCTTTCTCAGCACAATTTTACTTCCGATCTTGCACACGTTTTAGTACTCTTATACTCAATCTAATAAACACCTGTCAAACAAACCGGCAGTTCGTTTTTTACGAACATAATTGAACATAACTGCCACCGAACAAATGTAGCAATATTTACAAAATCCCCCAGGTTCATTATTCATCTATAGAATATCAAAAACCCATCCTTTTCGTATTTCCTCATGTTACCATGAAAAAGTTGAAAAACACATGAGTAATGTCATTCGAACCGACTTTCTCTACGACAAAATTAAAATATTTTGGCACCGTCGGCTGAACGTACCGTGACTGGCTGCCACGGAGAGGCGATTGTGGTCGATTACAAACGCATCGCTGCAACGGTTGCAGGTAGGAGAGGGGGGGGTCTGGGTTGATTCGCAGAAGAGTTGTCGGTGGTGTGTGGTTCGCGGCAGAGTAAGATGTAATTTTCAATACTCGGGGCCAGAGTCTCTGGAGGCGTAAGGGGAGCCACAATTCCGGGGGTTTACCGTGCACTGTCGACGTAAACTCTCCTCAGTCGCACCCCCGTCGGCCGAAGTCAGCCACGGAGAGTACCACTTATTCGAACCCCCAGTGACTGTCAATACAGGTTCCTATAGTGTCTCCAGGAGCATATCAGACGGATGAATAAATCTCGTTACAAGCTTGATCCGATAGGATTCGAATAACCCGCGACGTGTTAAATCGACGATCAAGACAGCGCAGTGCCCTTCTGGATCCTACCTTGCAGCTAGCTCTAAATGACTCGACACGAAGAAAATAATTATTGATGACTACTACATTGTAGCTAAAACTAGAAATTGCTTAATCCTTCGCTACGTCCCCTCGGGTTATTATAATAGTATGAAGACTTACGTAACTCGTCAGACTCTTCTATAACTCCGAATTACACAGATTAATGTTTTAATGCTTCTCCCAATCTGCACTTTGCAAACGTCTCCACACATCGCATACCTTATACTCCAATATGAGAATATAATCATATAATCGATCATACTTACAATTAGCTGCTAGCGTGGCGAAAAATTAGCCCGATACGGTTTTCTCTCGAATAACCTTGTTTCAAAGTTGCATCTATGCCATTCGGCGCGGTAAGGTGAGAACCATGTGGGAACGTCGTTCAGAGCCCAGGGGAGAGCTGAGAGTCACACTGATCTCGCTCTTTGTCGCGGGGCCCATTGGAGTGCATCCTCCACCTCCGTGGCATCCACCACCGTTCCCTCTGCTGCGCCACGATCTTCCAGGCATCCTCTGTGGTACCCTCCTTCCGGAGGAGTCGCGAGCTACACATCCTGGCTTTCGAAACCTCTTGAGAGGGTACGCTGACTTCGATATTCCGTATCGAATTACGCTCGTTTCGTGTACCGAACAGTCCTCAGGTGTGGGGGCGCGAAGCAACGCATGAGCGGCATTACAAAAAGTCTCGTTAAATTATTCAGGTAATACGTTCCTTACATTCGTACAGAACAACTGCCTCGTAACTGGACGCTGTTTATAAAGCAGCATGGGTATCGCTTTCGAAAGGTTCGTAATTACGTGAAATTATGTTGGCTAGTGAGGGAGGATAGGGATGGAGGAGCGACTTATCACGGGGAATTCATCAATTTCATTTGCATGAAACGCTCGGCGACGTGTACCATGCGTGACAAGAAGTAGAAAACATACATCTCGCAATTTCACTGATAACGATGGTCTCTCTTTCATGAGATTAGAGATGCGCGTGGTAATAATTAGACTAATGAACAAACCTTGTAAATACGTTATCTGAATAACGATCCATTTTGAACAGCAGTAGGTAGGTATTTCCTGAATAAATTGTGTAGACGAAACTTTTTAAAAATGGCTTCGCGTTTAGTGGTGCAAATGTAATTTATATGTACCTACATATCGACGAATAGATTTAACACCGCGTACCATGTATCTGTCTTTTATGATTTCATTGCAACGTTTCATGATTTTCTAGAATAAAATAGAGCGATGTGGTTGGATAACTTGACGTTCGAATAACAGAATCTTTCGTGTAATCGAACGATCACGTTTCGATGCAAGAACAAGTACCTAGTTATTATACAATATTCGTACACACATGATGAACAGAAAGTGAGGACACTGCAGCAAGAGGAATGCAACTCCATCTATACCAACTTAAAGTAAATTAGAAATAACGGTTTATAAAATATATTGTTTTGACTTAACATTTAAAAGAGAACACTAATTGAAAAATATTTATATGCACACAATAAGTAGCAGGTATTGAGTTGAGGAGTTTTTATTTCTATTTTTGACGAAAAAATATTCTATAATAAAGATATTAACATAAATATATTTGTTATCGAATTTGCATCCAACGTGCACCAAACGATGTAGAATATTTTTTATGTATATTACATGTCATAACTCAAAAACTGTCAAAAATGGACCTTCACTATTTATGGACCTTAATTATTTTACTCAGCTATTGTCCTGCTTTCCCAATGTTTCTGTTGTGATTCGTCAGCCGATATATTTTCCTCAATATCACAATGATTAGAAATAACGCTGCAGTAGTAATACCTTTATTCAGATATTAAATACAACAACTTGTGCCACCTATCGATGAAATGCCGCACGCTATCACTCAGTATTTCAATGCACCCCCTCATACTTAAAATTACTCAAGAAATTAAAGAGGTTATCCCTTCGACACAGAACCATATTTTACGATAATTTATATTAGTAATTTTATAATTAGTTACAGATACGCTTGTAGATAGAAACATCTCGTGCAACGATGGGTTCAAGAGTACAGAATTCCCAAAAATATTCGCAGACTATTGACGCTGCTGAAAGAATAGTGATTGCGTGATTGAGGTCTAACTATATTAAAAATTTATATCAGCGACGTTGAAAGTATAGAGAAATGACGATGGTAACGGAAGAACGACCGTGATGATTGCAAGCTCCGAGCGTATAACGATCTCCGAATCAAGGAAACTCCCCGAGCGCCGCAAATTAGTATCCGTTTGATTTACCCCTGGGAGGATAAGGTAAGTAGGCGATCGGCCGTTCGTCTCGGCTACACGCAAAAACGTCTTCCGGCCCGCCACTGGAAATGCGATCGTCATCTAATTGGAACTCGATACCCGGTAACGAGGGTTACAAACTTTTCCGTTTTCTGTCTGCCTCAGCCTCTCCTCCTTCGCCCACCTCCGCGATCGCGCTCCTGTACCTCGTTCCTTGTGGGCGCGACCCCTCGAGTTAAGACTCCGTAAGGGGGCGAGCAGAGTGGTGTACTGGGGAAGGGGCTCCGCGGGGGCGGGCGGGTTCGCAGAGGGGCAGGGATGAAAAATTGTTATCTTATTTATGGGCACGAGATTAGACCACATAGAACGTTTCGCGCCACTAACAGGCGTCAGAATGATGAATGCCCGTGGAATCGAGCATGTTCCGAGCGACTCGGTCAGTGAGTCGTTAAGTCCATTTACCGGGACCCCGTTAATTAACTGATTAAGCGAGTGCATCGAAGTAATGGATAAGCGAGCGGCGTCGGGACAGCGAAGGCGAAGGGTAGAGCAGAACGTACGGAATTGTTGGTGAGTTGATACGGGGCAACGATTACGTGGTAATTGTCACGTCGTTGCCGCGTAACCTACATATTTACTGTTCTATGTAAACAGGCTGTTGATTTATTAAGGGAAAGTATTTGGAGAACCACTGTGCTGTGCGCTGGCTTCGGTATAGAGGGCGACAGATTTTCGTAGTATGTTCGATCTACGATGCTTGCTGATGATTTGTAGTTTTGCGCAATGTATTATTGCCGCGGGGTAATTCTATCGTTACTCCCGTTTACTTGTTGTGGCATTGGGAGGGAAAGAAACGATAGAGTTTGTTTATAATATATTATATAGAGTTAAGGCTGTTTACCATTTCGAAAGCAGTTTGCATAAAAATTCGTGTGCTTTAACTGAAAATATTTAGGAGCTACATCGGTAAGCCCGCCTCCTCCCTATCGGCAAAATTAGACAGCTGCCTACTTAGGGTGTAAAGTTGACGAGCGCCGCGAAATGGAATTTTTATTCCAGGCATTTTTTAATATAAAGTTGTTCTATAAATGTTTTAAGCTACGAATAAAAATTCAAAGTAACGTCATCAAAAAGCTCAAATAAATGTATTATTAATGAAGGGCGCAATTTGGCAAGTTTGTTTACGGCGCAAAAAAAGGTTCGAGCCAGGTCTGCACATCGGTGACTATTAAATGTTTTACTATTTAATATATTCTCTAATGACTGAAAGAGTAATGTATTGCTGGCATGTAATAAATTAATTACTTTGTAACCCACTTCGTGGAGGGTTCTATTGAAAAGCAATTGCAGTACGCGGTCGACCGTTTGCAAAAAGTGACCTCCCTTCCGTTGCGGAGGGCAAGAATTTTATTGTAAATTGCAATGCTTGATTTGTCCAATTGCTAGCAATATCGTTTAAAATCAACGCTTTCGCACTCTATTCGAGATTAAAAACTTCTAAAAATCGTTATTCCTACGTGCAGAATCCTCTTATTTCGAACATTTTTAGTACATCAATGCGTGGTGATAAATATAAACATTAGAATTATTTTATCAAGGCTCATTCTACTGCATCTTACACATAAGGAAGTGTCTACAAAATTTTGACTCTTTGTACTAATTAAACATATAAAAAAAAACATTTTTTATTTACGTCTCTAAAATTGCGTGTAGATACTGTTACCCCGGGCATTAGAACTGTTATAATATCGATTTCGGTTCTCCAAACGGTTATGAAGAACCATCATTCTGATTAACCTGTTATGAAAAACCGAAATTTCCAACTATTATCTGTTTCGGTCACGGTTTCCATTTCCCTCCTCATATCGGTTCCAGAAGCGTTATTTTTTCGGTTTTATATCGGTTCCGAAACGGTTCTAGAATCAATTCTTGTATCGACTTTTCCCTAATTCATATCATTAATTATTATTATTGCAGCTGTAGATTACTGTAGAAAAAGCAGAAACATTTATACATATCATTGATTTCCAATAAAGCGTCGAAATAAATAAATCCGCTACATATTTTTTACATTCACACACACTATATTATTCAGAATAGGAACTTAAAAGTTACTCCTGTTTCTATAACAGTAATCTGCAGCTACAATAATTAATGATATCAATTAGGGAAAAGTCGAAACAAAAATTTATTCTGGACCCGTTTCGGAACCGATATAGAACCGAAAAAATTAAATTAAAAAAATTACCTATCTTTACAAGTGCTGAAACACTAAAATGGATAGCGATAGAAATTACAATCGAAACATAAGTCCTCCATAATATCAGTCCAAAAATTCCGTGGGCTTTATCGAACCAAAGTTTTCATTGAAAGGAAAAATATATAACAAGTTCTTTAACCTACAACCCTTTCACTTTCCACTTTTCTTGCAAAAGTACAAGTAGTTACAGCGCAAAAGGCCATTTCTGTACGCACAACATCGCCCGACAGTGAGCGAACGAACTTATGCACCCACCTAATACTAAATACCCAACTCTACTCACGCGTTAATCACGGGGTTGCGAACAGATGAAAAACAGAGCTAGAAAATTCAGTATAACGTGTTCGTAGAAGGCAAGCTTGTCGGAGGGGGGTGGGTACGCGAAACAAGTAGACTGTGTTTCGGGCGCAACGACGTCGGATACGGGGAATTACTCCTGCGCCATTACGAGCTGCGGTTCGTTTGCAGAACGCCTCAACGATGCAGACAGTGCATTCGACTGCAACCGGCCACGGGTCCCCAAGAGAGATGCAGTACCAGCTTACCTACGCGCCAGTTTGGAAATCTCAGCGCGGAGATGCGATACGTCTGGAGGGTAGGTTGCAGACGTCATGTGAGGAGAGAAGCGCGAGCGAGCGAGGGAGCATGGTACAAGGGCGGGAGAAAGGGGGCGAAGAGAACCGGTGGCAGGAGAGCCGAAAGGGCGGACGGGGGGGGTGGGTGGGGAGGGGGTAAGGTCGCTTCAACCTCTCAGCATCCCACGAGGCCTCTGGTGTAATTAAGCGAGTGCACCCTCACATGTCTACGTACGCTCGCATCGTGTCTATCCATCTAACCGTGGCAGGGTTGTTCTCTTCGTCGAGTCCCGTGCCTTACAGCGGGGGGGGAGGTCGGCAGATAAGGCCGCAAAAACCTTTGAAACCTCGGTACACGGGAAGCTCGTACACCTTGTTGGCTCGCGCCAGAATCTCGAAAAATGTGCGTGCTACAAGAAACGACCAGGTCCAGGGGGAACTGATGCCCACTTCCATCAGCTCAACTATAGGTTGCTACTTTTTCTAACCGAACCCCTCGTACTTGTGATTACGGTTAAAAATGTGCCGTAGCGTGGGGCTGCTCTTACCATGGATTGTGCTACTCAAATAAATGCGCATTGTGTTACAAACGACAGTGTTATCTTCTGTGTTGTGTACCAGTAAATGGACATTTTTTATTAAAATGAGTAAAATAAATTATTAAAATAAGGAACCATTTAATTAGAGACTTCTTCTAATTTCTTGCTTCATATTCAAACAATTTTTGCAACACGTGGAATCAATCGCGCTGCAAACAGAATTTTATAAAAGTGTCCATTCATTAGCCTTAATGTGTTCATTTACTGGTGCGTTTACCCTAGGTACAGCTTCGCCTGCATTTCTGTTTAAATGAGCACAGCGATGGTGAGTTTGTATTATTTGATTTGTGCGATTAGAAAAAGATGTTTGTATTAAGATTATAAAGTTGTAGTAAATACTGCTTTACTTGGTGAAATTGGTTGAGATGTTGCAAGCTCCTTTTCGTTTAGAAATCTAGGAAACCGAAGCGCATCGAAAGGTGGCAGAGGAATATGGCGGAGGACCGCATGCACGTTAGTGTGCACGTTATATGGTAATGGAAGGCCAATCATGCGGTAACTAGCCACCCTAGGGAGACGGTCAGGGCTGCCAACCGGTGGTCAGATCCCGTCAATGTGTCACTTACGTAGCTAGAATACTGAACCCTCCCGACAGAATGTTACTGCTGAACGCGTTTCCCCTCGATTGCAAGTCCCGTCAGTCTCCTGTCTAGAACGCTCTGTCTACGAGCGTCAAAATTCTTCGTCATTTTCTTGACCTGTAATAAGTCCCGCGGAGACCCCGTATTCGTGATGTTCCCCAGCTTCCTATTAAACCTTGCGGATTGAGATCGATCTTACCGGTGTACAGCAAAGATAAAGCGGGAAACAAATGGATAACTTTGAATAAGAAATATTATGAGTGATGATTTTGAAATGGTGTCATTTAAAACAGGTGTTCTCTAAACGTTAAGGCGATAGTACCATCGAAGATATCTGGAAAAGATTTGTAAATAAAAAATGGGTCAGTTTATTGCGGGTGAAACTCTGAAATGATATGTCCTATTTTAAATTTTTTCTAAAAACATCGTAACTAATTTTATGGTAGTTGAGAACGATGTTGTGAACAAAGGATCGACTCGAAAGTAATTGAAGAATATTAAGAATGGTGATGCATGTTATTTTTGTGGTCATCTTTTTCAGCACAGTTCGATGTGAGATTAAATGTGGAGCGACACTGAAGCCTGTGTTTCACTGCTTTCCAGTTGAAAATATTAGTTTCCTTGATTGACCAAAAACAGTCAGTCGCATTATTAGTTAGTCCCTATTTCTGCTGAAATAGTACATTACAAAATTTTTGTAGGGTAAAACTATACAATACGCCCCACTTTTAAGGGGTCATTCTGGTTAGACGGTTTGAAAAAATCGAATTTTTTTAACATTTTTCGAAAGTATATATCTTCTAGAATGTACTGTTAAATTGTCATTGAAAAATTCCAATTATTTTAGCTTCTACATAGGCATTTTGTAGGGAGCAGATGCTCGGCCTCTATAGATGAAAACTTTGAACGCGTTTTTCTCGAAACGACATTTTTTCACACGGTGCATGCAAAATCTCAAAATCTATCGAACCGATTACTTTATAAATTGAACTGCTTATTCTGCACACCTATGCCTCTGGCCGGTACTAGAATCAAGTATTTCTGTTGAGTCTAACCTACTTTCAAAATCGAAAAAAGCACAGAAAACACTGCCGAAATACATTGATTCTTGTATTTTGACCGCCATTTTGTTAATTTTAAGGATAAATCATTTATTCTAGTACGGGCCATAGCGACAGTCATACTGATCAAGAATCTTTTTGGATTTTTGGTTTCAGATAAGTCCAACTGCTGAAATCTCGTGCACGGGCGAGGCATGAATTTTGAAACACATCATCAAAATCGCCGTTAAAACCATTTTAATAGCAATAATTTTATAACTTTTATATTTCTTATTTACTGTAGAAATGTAATTTAATCAATAGAAAAAACTTTTATTCCATTACTATAATTCCTGTCATCGCAATAAAACCAATATTTTTTAATAATTCTTTAAATTTTTTGTGTGAACACATTAAATGTTCATTACTCTTTCCAACTACACCGAAATTGTGACAAAAACATAACTGGAAATAATTGTAAATAATCATTTTTCTGAACCTTACATTGGGCGTTTTGTAACACAGTCGTCACGTAAAACGCCCCGATGTAAAAAAGTGATTACTTTTTATTATTCTTATCAAAATGTTATAGAATATAAATTATACAAGATATTATTAACAAAAATCGAACAATCTTGATTAAAATTATTACATTATTTTTTTATTTACATTTTCTCTTTTGACATTTCTGTCGCAAAGATTACATGAAGTTATCCACGAAAAGGGGTACAAAACGCGCCGGTTTAAATTTAGCATCAACGTGGTGAAAAAAGGTTTGGGCAATAACAATTTAAAGAGGTTAATTTGTCTACTTTCGAAATATATATGTGAATTTATCGCAAAAACAATAGTGACTTAGAAAATTGAATTTCTCTCACACTCGCCGCAAATTATCCGAAGACCGAAAATATAAATTCTTGTATATTTTTTTAAAAGCCGTAATATTTGCTCGTATTTTTATTGCGGCAGTTGTGGCCGACTGAGGCAAGTTCGAATTTGACGATAGTGTCGATGCATCCTGGTTTGTGTGCGTAAAATAATGGTGGGGCGTTTTGTCAAATGGGGCGTATTGTATAGTTTTACCCTACATGTCTCAGCTCAATCGAGTGCAAGGTACACTTTAGGAAAATCTGTTTCGGGATAATAGAAGTCTACGAGTGACTCCAGCAAATCACTTTCAACTAGAAGACATAAATAGACATGATCTAGCATAGTACCTGCAAATAACGAGTTCAAGAAACTCTCAGTATCCTTTTTCCGCGCTAGCAATGATAATGAAACAGTCGGTGGAATGATAAATCCGCGTTAAATCTCGCATTAAAGCACGCAAACGGGAGGACAAAGGAGGGGGAGGAAGCTGTGCGTGGAAAGGGCGAACAACGGAATGAAATGTGCCGAGCAATTCTTGACTGGAGGGTCATGAACGACTTGACGAAGGTCGAAGCAAAACCACCATCGCCAGGAACAAACGTATCACGTTCTATCACCGATGCTACCAGCTATCTATACCACCTTCGCCACTGGTCAAGCCAAGGGTATATAGAGCCGCGGGAGAGCGAGAGAGAGTAGGAAACAGGGCGATAAATAACTACAGCATGAAAAAGGGGGCGCGGTACCCTCCCGGGGCCCCTAAACCTAGACTACATACCCCTCGCCATCCCTTGCCACCCCTCATCGTACCAGCACCGTATAAACCGCGTACGGGCCGACCCCGACAATTATACCCTCGCACGCGAAATGTTTTATTACCCTGACGTAGAATGCTTGCGTACGCCCGAGACCGTGTACATATGTACATACGCGCGGGCTCATGCGAGCAGTTGCGTTTCGATGCATCCTGCAACTGCCGGACGCTGGCCCACATTGCTGACACTACTCTGGACAGGCGACAAAGGAAACGGTGCTCCTTTCGTTTATTTAAACACTGAACCTGTCATATAATTCTAAATATAAAGAGCATTATATTTCAGATTAAAACGGGAAGTAATTGTATCTTTATAACAAAAATTCAAACAGTGTCACGCTTTTAAACTGAAAGTATGTAATCGTATTTGTTTGATCTGTTAACCGGCGAAGACGAGTCAACTCATCCTTTAACAGTTAACAGGTTAACGCTAATCGCATGAGGTGGAATGCAATCTTATATTATATAGTCGTCTTTTTATTTGAGTGGATGTTATTTTTAGACTGCGGATGTTTATGCGTGTATAATATGTCGTAATATGCAACATATATGCAAAATACAAAGTGAGTCATCCTAAGTTGAAACCTGAAACATTTCTTCGAAATTGCTAATTGTAGCTAACAATGTTTCACACAGAAGTATCTATAGGACATTCAACATTTTATTATTTTATTTAGGTATTACAGTTCAAATTGCAGTATAGTACAATAGTTTTCTCGATGTTATTTACAGTAACTAACTGACCAGAAGTTCCCTGTGACTCCGCCATCAACGTTTGTCAATTTTTTTGTGCCTATATTCAGCACGTAATGCAAAGTCAGCCGCGTATTCACAAAACATATGAGAAATATGCAAGAAATATGCAAATAATATAGAAAGAATATGCAATATGCACCAAATATGCATTATGCAAAACATATGCAAAATAAAAAGTATAATTTTGGATTTCTCTAATGACAGAACAAATTTCTGTCTAGGTCCCATTACTTTATTTTTTGCCTATAAAAATATGCATTTGCATAAACATCCGCAGTCTGGTTATTTTTATTGAAATATGTGAATTTTAAATGTAGGAGCATTTATACATGTCTAATAGAATTTGCTTCAGGCCTGTCTGCATACGATGAGAAGGCTACGAAGCTTTTAAATTGTTCTCCAGAGTATAGGGACACAATAGATTTTTGCAAGTAGCTCGGCGTTACGGTAGAAATCTTAAGGGATTCCATTCGAGCCTTTGAGATTCAACGTGGCTAATTACGAGGCAAGCACCCGATAAAGTCCTTTGCGTTGGACTACGGTCTTGAAGGGATGTACGATGACGGCAGCACTTGAGGGGATCCTATACTCCCAAAACGTGCAGCAGATGACGCCTTTCGCCTAATTTTGCAATCTAGGCTCGTACTACCTGTTAACTGCTCACTAAATACAGGATCCAATCTTCCCTGCCGTCCTAACTTTTCACTGCAATGATGTGTCGCCAGATGTCACTCGTTCAGTAGCTCACGAAGTGAGCATAGAATACGTGGCATAGAAAATATATAAAAGCGAGGGTCGTACAGCTTAGCATTCTAAAAACCACTTTCATCACAAACTGATTTCCTACCATTTAACAGAACATTAAATAAAATTATTCTTTTAATAAATAACTCTTCTCAAATCTGATTAGATCAAAAGTGCACATACCGAAGTACTTTAGAAGAAATGAATACCATTGTATTTTTCGTACGAGAATGTAATTGTATTAGAATTGTAGCTGTTAGAAATTTCAGAAAGCTGGGAAGAGGTCCCGTAGGTCTTTATTATTGCTGATCTCGATATCATCTTGAAAAAATGATCTTCAATAGATGAAAATAAATTGCTGTGAGTCGACGAGAATCAGTGCCATTCATCATTTCACAATACGAACGATTTTTCCGCAACGGGCCAAAAATATATTAGTCTTCATTAATTACACACTTTCGTACCCTCGTTGCCCCTACATCGCCGCATTTCATGTTATCAAGCCTCGCGAGCATGCGTCCAACTTCTGAAAGCGCATTTCGCGTGCAAATTGATCGTTAACTAATTAAAAATGTAGAGACTGACAGCGGAGGTATTTACCTCCCCCGTTGTGCATCCACCCCTCCTACAAAGTCAGCTCTTAGTCCTCGGTTAATCAGGTTAAATTAACTTGGTTAGCGCACGACGGGTTGTTGGTATGCCCTCGTAGTTAGCGACTTGTTACGTTGAATCGGCCGTCTCGTCAAAAACTCGTTGTACGAGACCCCAGCTTTCGTCAATTATAATACGTGGTTCGACTTGAAAAATCCTGTATATCAATTATAAATTACAATACCAAAATTTATTTGTTTAATGGTACTATATTTACATGCAAATTTTTAATACAAACGAGAAGAAATATAAGTTACATTTAGGCGTGTTAGTTATTGAAAGTTAACAGTAGTGACGTTGTTAATGTACTTGAGCACACTGACTTATGTTTGATGTGTGCATACTGCGTAATCTAAGTATTCCGAAAATTTCATGATGAAATACAAAATAGTGAGTAAGTGGCTAATAAAGTTTATAATTTGTAATTGATAAATTTGTATGTGTAAGGTAAAATCCTGTTAAGTTTGAGTAATATGTTTGCTGACCCTGATTAAAGGTACCTATTACATTTTTTTAATCACGAATAGTAGATACAATATGCTCGGGAAGTTTTATTAAGCGATTGAATATCCTTTTTCAATATAAACATATATTTATTGTCATAACTCAAAATTATGGAATAAATCGTACATTATTACCATGAAATGTTAAGTGTACAGTGTGACAGGTACATTATTTATTGCGTATACGCAAAATTATTAGTTAAATGAAAGTTTCATACAAATTGATTGTCCATCATGAAATATGTAAATATATATTCGTGTAGAATCGAAGATAACATGAAATATGAAATCTAATTATAAATGAATGGTGTGCAAAGAGTTTAAGGGACACGAAATATGAATTGCAGAGTTAAGAAATGCTTTAACCTTACGAGTGTTCCTTTATTGGTTCCTATCGTGGCATCGATTTTTAAATTGCGTAATAAATAAAATTAGCAGCGAGGGTGACTTCGGTAGCCGCCCGAGGGGTCGAGTTGTAACTTAATCAGGGCAGCTTCCCTCGACTTAATAAAGCTGTCTCAATTTTCGCCTCATTACCGAAATACGTACGAAGATTTTTTTATTCGATTTGTGTGCACTCAGTTGGTTAAGAAATTTCATCTCTGCGCAATTACTTACTGTAAAATTAAAATACGCTATTAACTGCAGTTTCTATTTAGTTTGTTTCATTAGTTTTAATTGCGACGTACATTAATAACTATTCCAGTTTGTTAAAGACTTTCAAATAAAGTTAAATTACGTGTACATTTAGAGTGTAACGCAATACTTTTAAAGGTAAACAAAATCAATATCGTACATTTAATACAATTAGTCGTCAGAATTATGTATTTTATTATTCAAAGCCGGTTGTAGATGAAAAGTCTTGTCATAAATTCTGTATCTATAATTTTGCGTGCCGTTCAATGCCAGAGTATCGACAAAATTAATGTTACGAAGTGCATGACAATATTATCACTGAAATATAAATTCGAGTTTGCTGAAAAAAATTTCCGTAGTAAATACTAAAAATACTAAAACTATACGAATTTGAATGATAGAGTAGTCACTAAAAAATATTATAAGTGTCATTCATGAAAGAAACCTTACAGCATTTGAAATTACATTTTCCAAGGAATAGTTTGGAAACAATACCTACTCCTAAAATTTATTTATTTAGGACATTTGATTCTTCTTATCTAAACTTACATTCCAAACAGTCACATAAAGAAGAGCAGTACCTAGATATATCACATGGAATTAACAACCTTTTACGCCCTTATATTCGTCACAATTAGATTTTCCTTTTTTGGAACAACAAGTATTGCGACAGGGGTCGTGTCGTTTCCAACAATCGGTTTATCGGTTATATAGGAGAACGTGTACAATTATTTTGCATCGCTGTTCGACGTGTGGGTCGACAGTGGGACACGTTCACCTCGAGCCGAATACCGCTGCTACGATGCATATGTCAATCGTCATACTAATGGAACATCAAAACGTACACGGTGCAATCATGTTACATTATGCATGACGTTTGTCCTGTTGCGTATTACGCATCTGAGTTTCCAGCAAGATCACGAGACATAGTGCAATTTTGTTGCAAAGCTTATCAATGATAAACTATTGTTTGTAAATACAGTTACTCAGCAAAGTATTCGCCCACCCTACATGTAACATATTTTACATACCTATTAAATTAACATCAAAGTAAGAATTCGCATTAATATTAACCTTGATTAATATACTTTCGCCTTGGGTGCACGCAATCGAAAATTTTTACACAGTTTAATTAAAAAGTGTGACGCGAACGATGGGTGACGTAATTTTACTGTGTCAATTCGCGGACGAAAGGTTCGGTTGGAAATGATACGGTTCCGTTCGCCCCGCGATGTCGCTGAGGTAAAAAGGGGAAAGAAAATAAGAGAATTGTGCCGAACAAAGTAATTATAGAGTGCTGGCGTAGCGAGAAGAAACGGTTCGTCGAGCTGGCGAGCATTCCGTGAGGCGGAGGTGGAACCAGGGGTCGGAGTTGATAAAGAAATAAAGAATCGTGAAAGTTCGCGTCGAACCCCGCGCTCCCGTGGGGCCTTATGACTTAAAGTCTCCTTACTCCGTTAATTCCGAACATTAACAAAAGTCTCGCTAAAACTCACCGCCAACTTTCCTGCGCCCCTGGGACCGGCCTGGACTTGTTAATGAAAAAAATACAATAAAACTCCCTCACGACGAAACTCGTCTCGAATTCTCGAGACTCGCTAGTTGTTCGCGCTTTGCAACGACCGACTCTTTCTTCCATGTAGAATCTTCAAAGCGGAATTATCGCGGAGAATGGAGCGGGACCCATGATACTTTTAATAATGAAAAATTATACGGCGAAGCAATTGACACGGGACCAAAGGGATGGCGCGTGACGGGGACGGAGGACTAGTCACGAATATCAGATAAATGAAATAGTGAAAAGATCTTTGCGGTGACAGCGCAAAGCGAAATGTTTATTGTTTCGTTTTCACTGATTTTCTATCGAATTCTTATGGACAGTTCCATTTTTTTAGTGTCTTCGTGATTTTATTTATAATGGTATTTATAGCTTTATGAATATGAAATTTTCAGGTGCATAAATGCTCGTTGAGAAGCGAGCAAACATTGAATGATACATAGATATACTATAATTCTGTATTATGTACTTGTCTATACCTACACATATGTACACATGAAGAGTAAGGGGAAAAACAAGGAATGTCAAAAAACAGCTTTATTGAGAAAATCAAGATTTAACACTTTAGTCCATTAGTAAAGAAGTAAGGTTCAACGAACTTAACTGTATTCTTCATAATATGAACAATTTATACTCTAATTAGGCATCAGAAAAGAACTGAGCAAAAAGAAAATTATTTTATAGTGTTTTAATATCTTTCAAATGGAACACTGCAGAATACCCTAACAAAATAAATGTCCACTTATACATCTTATACATCGCATAAAGCGAGACGAAACAGTTGACACGAAGTTGCCGTCGACTCTTTCGTTCCCTCACTCTCGACTGAAGGAATCCAAGAAATGGTGGGGGATAGACACCGGGCGTACTACGCATGGTAAAAACGGGGCTATAAGGAGAATTTACAGTAATACTATTGATATCTACTTAGAATACGTTCTAGAACTTCATATTCTGTTAATTGCTAGTTGCATTCTCCTCGACTTATTCACGTACACACCAGTGACAAATTAAACGGATAGCCTGCTTAGCCGAAAACTGATCGCCGAGTCGAGCAGAATTACCTCCCTGCTGGAACTGCCAATTAGAACCGCATTAAAAATTATTGAATCCGGATTATGCGGTTTATTCTCTATCAGTTTCAAACCGGATATGCATGTAAAAATCTTGATGGTATCTTATCTGTATTTCCTAGCACAATTTGTCATCGGTTCTGCTCGGATTCACAAGAAGTAACTCGCATATTACTATACTAAATTTCTTGAGTAACTTTATTCATTTTTTAAACTGATTCTATCTGGAAATCCAGATCCAAACCAAAATGGAATCTATTGGTCTTTTCAAATTATTTTGCTACCAGTTCTTACACAAATTTGCATCAAATTTTTAGTTGTTTCTAACTAGTAGTTAGAATTGTAGATCAAAATTCACATGATACTCATCAGTTTTTCCAAGCCATTTTAGTATCTGGTTTTATTTGTATTCGCGACACATTTAGGGTCCCTCGACCGATTTACTCAGGTTATCAAGGAGACGTCGAATAACCGTTACCGCTTATACCGTAAGCTGAGGTTTGATATAATTTTATTCTTAAACCTACTATACCAAAAGCTTCCGCCGTATTAATCTTGCGTCGAAGTCTTGATCATGGAGCAAGCTGCCTCGTCAGTTCACGCAGCCGATCTTATGGGCGGTATTCTCAGTCTTTGCGTATTCTTAAGTTCGTCTTAAGAATGCTGCATCCTCTACTAGTCTACAAGGTTAGTCCACTATTTTATCACAGTTCCCAAACATTCTAACGCAATTTCAACATTGTTGCTACCTGGATTCCAAACCGTTTCTCAACATTATTCCTACCCTATTCCCACAAATTATTCCCATCATCGACGATGTGGTCTATGTTCCTACATCTTTTCCACGCGCAAAGTTGATTTCACAATCTTTGCATGTAAACTTTATTAATTTTTCTCGATTCTAAATACATGAAGTAGAGGTTAAATTGGAAAGATAATTTAATTCTTTATTCGTTTGACATGAAATTATGTTGTAACACCTTTCGTGTTTTCAATAATACACGCGTCAGGTTATTAAAAATATTTTTCTTTATGTTATAGATACAACTTGGGAATATTTCTCCGTGGACAGGAACTTGCAGTGGGACAAATGATGGAAAGCTGTTAGACTCAACAATGAACATAAGAAGACAGTGATTTTATATATACAGTGAAGTGATTATATAGACTAAGAGCGAAAATATATTTATTATTTATATACTTACATACATAAATAATCATATCTACATTATTGTATCACTTTTATGTAATATTTTGAACATGCTTTAAAGAAAATAAAGAGAAAAATACTATACAAAACTGTGTTATCATTGAAAAAACCCTCTTCCCGCGAAAAATACACAAAGTGGCAAAACTTGACTTATAACGAGAACGCACAAAGTTGCAAACCGAAATTCGGCTTCTCGCGGAAAAAGCACAAAGTTGCAAAGGCCAAAATTTTTGCAACATTGTTGCAAATTAAATTGAGGTGTTCGAGAAATAAAATCCCGGTTTGCAACTTTGTGCGTTTTCGCGGGAAGCTCAACAAAGTTGCAAACCGAGTTTTTTTCTTGCGAACAGGCCATTTTCGTTTCCAACATTGTTGCAAAAATTTTGACCCTTGCAACTTTGTTACATTTTCGCGGGACGTCCAAATCCGGTGAAATCGGAATAGTCTGAAGATGATATTGGCAGATTTTGGCGTTCAACAAAGTTGCTAACCGGAATCTGACTCCCCGCGAAAACTCAACAAAGTTGCAAACCGAGTTTTTTTCTTGCGAACAGGCCATTTTCGTTTCCAACATTGTTGCAAAAATTTTGACCCTTGCAACTTTGTTACATTTTCGCGGGGCGTCCAAATCCGGTGAAATCGGAATAGTCTGAAGATGATATTGGCAGATTTTGGCGTTCAACAAAGTTGCTAACCGGAATCTGACTCCCCGCGAAATCTCAACAAAGTTGCAAACCGAGTTTTTTTCTTACGAACAGGCTATGTTCGTTTCCAACATTGTTGCAAAAATTTTGACCCTTGCAACTTTGTTACATTTTCGCGGGGCGTCCAAATAGCTTACCTAAATACTTACCATATTTTGCGTGATCATAAGGCGATTGCTTCTTAAGACTAGAGCAATGTAGAAGTAGTGTGACGTGATGTATTGAAGTCAATCAAGTTTGAATGTAGGGAATGACATGTTTAAAACAGTGCGTTAATGTAAAGATTTTTAAAAGCAGCTCAGTGTGGAAGGATCATTTTAGGTGTTCTTTTTATCATGTGTTTTATATATGACTTGGAATCGGAAGGAGTGGAAGGAAGGCTCGTTAAATAATAATAGTCTTTCATCACTTAACTGCATTTTATTGAAATAAGTGAAATGCGATACAATGAAATCTTACAAATGCGTTCGTAATATAGTAGATGCATATGGTATGTACTTCATAATTCAGGTAGATCCGAAATGTAGCAAGTGATCCCTTTTAGCGCCTTTTATTCCCCCAAACCCATGTTTCGGGCCAGATTGTGTCGGTATACAGCGCGCGGCATTACTCGTGTGTACCCCTGTAACATTTTTTCGACATCGATTTTACGCATTAAAGTAAAGAAGAATGTAAACTATTATAAATAAAAAAGGGAGGGAAGTTGTACCGTAGAATTGAAACTCCCCGCTTGTTTCGCAAATTTCATCATTCTCCACAACGTTTTTCATCCGTGCAGCTTCTTGCATTCTGTGCTCGTGATCCCGAAGCAAAAAGTATCAAGCGTTCACAATCAAAGTTGGTGGCCCAATAATTGAACGATCTCCTCTTCTTTCTGTGTTTCTGTTAATTCCAGTGTGTTTCCTGATTCGAACAATCTCGCCGTTTTAGTTACAGTTGAGAAGCGGCCACCTAGCGGTGTTAGAACCAAATCAATTATTTCGAAGTTTGAGTTTCGTAAAACCGAAAGGAATCGCATTAATTTTCTATCCGCCAATCCATTGGAAACCGGGTAAAATTTTTTTCTTCGAACCCCATATGCATCCCGTGAATTATTTCTCTGCCAATCCGGATCGCGACAGACTCGAAAGAGCTTCTGGCATTTCCAGATTGAATCCGTAAGATTTTTGATCCGTTATTTCAGATACGAACCTTCCGGGTTTATACGAATAGCAATTCTTGATAGAAACTGATAAATTTTAGACCTGAAAAATCCTGTTTCATCCATCGATCTGGATATCCGCATTGAATCGGATTCATTTTTGAACTGCCAAAAATCACTGCTTGAAAATCCAGGTAGTACCGTATTGAACCAGATAGATCCAGTTCAAAATTCAATGCGGTTCTAACTGGCAGTTCCAGCGAATCGCAAAATATAAAATGAAGATTAACTTACAATTTGAAAGTAATGCTTTTTACATATCGATACTTATTTAAAAACACTCACAATTTTGAGAGCATATAAATATTATCAAAAAATCAATAAATAAATACCATCTTTCTATAATAATTATTTCAACGAATGATTCCAATTATCAGTTCTCAATCCTCTTTTATACAACAATAGATCTCAGCTTTAAAATTCAGTCGGGAAAGATCCTGAATAAAATACGAATGAGATTAAAGCCGAAATTAAAAATAATTGTGACGAGTAACCAGATACTTGTACGTCATAAATTCAAGGTTACTCACTGCTCTCCTCTGTTACACGAGCTTTAACCGAAAGTAATACAGAAAATGTAGAACGTTCGTCTTTCGTTACCGTCGCTCCCGTCAAGATTGTCGAGAGTAAATTTAAATTCGGTATTCTTTTGGTAGGGCGCCAGGCTTAATACCGAGGTAGCGGTGCAAACCGCTTTATGCTTCCGCTTTATGCCAACCGACCCCTTCTTTCAGTCACGAACGAGACCTCTTATTTATTCATTTATTCCAGCGAGATGAACTTTAACGGAGATTTTAATAACACCCCGGCTCTCCTGAAATCCGCGAGCAACGGTACGCTTTAGGGTTAGAAGCGCGCGATACATAAGACGCGGGAACCTGAAAACGATTTTCAGACAAATCGCGGCCGCGAAGACGCCCCGCGGCCCGCAAGGATTTGCGGGGGACGAGTACTGTGTGAACTCGTTTCGCTGAATTAATTACACTAACCCTCGAAGTAATGTGTAGCGTGTGATTGTGGCATGAACGCGTAACGGTGAACGTCGCGGTAACATATGCGACTATTTAACGACGTTCGTGGCTTCAGCTTGCGAATAAATCAGCGAGGAATTAGGTTCCTCCTGTCTTGTAAGACGTAAATAGTAACACGATGCATCTACTCCCAAGCGTTACGAATTCAAAGAAATTTTCTTAGGTGTAGGTATATTTATTGCTTATTTTAAAACGCAATGTAATTCGTAGTACAGTCGCGTAGTTTTTGTCTGGTGAGAGGAATGAGTTGATGTATTTGAGGTAGCATGAAAGTATCTGCAATATGAAAGTATATACAAGCCTTGCTTATTAGGTAATATATTACTCCAAGTGCTTTACAAGGAAATTGATTTAAAAATATTGAAAATAGAATGGTTACTACTTCCATGGGTTTTAAAATATATTCGGTGTTATATTTTCGGTCCTTTCTCATTTCTTCCACTTACCAAAATAGCCTACCCTCTATATAGAAAATGAATACCTACCTTCTTTCCAAACCCAACTTACAAACTATTTTTTTTCTCAAAATAATATATCTACTTTCAATATTTCCATTTTATAATGATATTGAAGTGTATTCCTGCAGAAGTAATGCAAAATTATTACAATACTGTTATGCACGAGACTCGATAAAATTGTACAATTTACACGGGGTAAATATTAATTATTTGCGTCAGAATAATTATTTCTGTTGCATTAGTGACAATAGCAATACCTAGTAACTATTTGTTTTCTATAAACAGTAAGTTTCATACGAGTAATAATACTCGATTTAATAATTACATTGTTGCAGTATGTATATTCTTATTATTATGAAAAGATAACAGAAGTTTGTACATGTAAGTAGTATCAAAGTTTAAATATCTTATTCTATCAATCATCTTGTTGTAGGTATCGATTAGGACTGGGACTATTTTTCGAATTATTCGGTATTCGAATATTCGAATACTTCACTTGCTTAATTATTTGACGAATATAATTCGAATATCCAAGTATTCGAATACTATTCGAATATTTAAGTATTCGAATACTATTCGAATATAGGTTCATTTGTCATGGTGAAATCTTGTAAGCTAATTTGAACTCACTTCATACCATACTATTCGAATACATCGTTATTCGAATATAGCAGTATTCGAATAATAACATTCGAATACTCAAATATTCGAAGTTTATTCGTAGCATTCGAATACTTGTAACATATTCGAATAGTAAATTATTCGAATAGTCCCAGCCCTAGTATCGATTAATGGTGACATAAACGGTAAATAAACAACACTTATTACAATAATTGAATTTTGACTATTCCATTCATCACTAAAGATAACACTGATGTTGTGAAATATCAAACATTGCATGCGTTAACAATAAATCTAGCAAATACGAAAACTTACTTCTCTTGCAACATTTAAGTTGTTATATAAACAACACAGAAAACACAGGAATAAATAATAAACTCGTCCTTTCTGTATCAGAGCAGACAAATGATCCATATGATTCCGACACTTGAACAGATCGTGTTTCCAATTTTCCCCATTCTTGCGTTCCTCTTTTTAATCGCCACTCTGCGTGCCCGGCAGACAATCGAGATCGTACATACAAGAAATGTGTAAACTTAGCCTCCGACAAGTCCCCGTAAATTGGTCCTCCGGAGCATTCGTCGAACATGCCAACTTCGCTTACCGATCGAGATTCGATCTTTCCCCTCCGGGACAAGGAACGTGGCCTCGTTGCGCGAAGATGGAGCCGGCCCAGGGGTGATGGCACACCTAGTTTTGATTCATCTCATGGCATCCTACCGGTCACGGGGCTGACGGCGCGTAATTGTTCTCTTGTCTGGTTCTCGCACGGCAACCAGCCCCTGCCAACATCCGCCATCCCCGCGATTGCCTCCGCGCCAAGAATGCATAAGCAGCCTGCTTTACCAATCCGCATTGCTGCAAACTCCCGTGCGCTTACTCGCCTCCAATCGTTCCGCCATGTTTTTCTCAAACGCGTTCGAACGATAAGCGATCCGGGAAATCGCGACTATCGAGTAACGCGTATCGCTGCACGGAAAGCCGCGGTGAAAATTCATCGCGAATATGTTGGTCGTTCTTGGACACAACGTTGTATCCAGGGCGAGGGGCTCCCCCAAAGTTTAGGTTTTGTAAAAAAAAAAGAAAATTGGATTGTATTCTGAAAATAAATTTTTATAATCACTTAACGATTATATTGAATTTTCATTAAAAATATTTGGCAACTGTATACGTGCATATACATGGTGTTTATATGTTTATGGTAGAAGCTTTGCATGTGCTCCGTGTTTGTCAAAATAAAGGGAAAGTGTTGCTAAACAGGGGTGCGAAACGCAGTGTTTCGTAGTTATCAGATCTCCAATAATGAGTAAAGTGTTTGAATGCCTCAGTTGAGGTGTTGTGTTGATTCTGCCGATGTATGAAGCTTGTGAATCTTTATTTCGTGACTGTATATTTGGAATACCGCTGTTTGTGTATGTGAGTGAGTCGCTTCTGATATATTTGCCAGCATGTAGTCGCAACAAATATGGTTTACGTTCGTTGGTGTTCAAGTTAGCTTTTCATTAGATTTTAGAAAACATTTAAATATTTATTTTATTTAGTTAATATAAGTCGCATCAACTTCTAAGTTGGATTATTAGCGACTCAGTCTATAGAAACGATATTCACATCTCTTGAAGAAGATTGATATTTTTAAGGAATCTCAGCAGCTGTTTTAAACAGGGATCGAAAAAATTCTCGGACCCTCGTTTTTTAAAAATTCTGTTAGAACATATTTGTTTCGATTCGGAAAATATCTGTTCCTGTGGAATTTTTAATTCAGGAACTTCTTTAAAAAGTGTTCTCATGGAACAGATATTTTAGAACCTATATAATAAAAGTTCCATGGAAACAAGTTACATTAGAACATTTATTAAAAAAGTTTTCATATGATAAAGAAAAGTACTAAACTATTAGGTACTAGTTTTGTTTAACAATATAATATCATATTCTTCATATGTTTCTTTAATAAAGAATTAATGGTTTCGTAAGAAGTATTGAACAGAAAAGGGAACTTATCAAGAAATCAAATCGTATTTAATAGTTTAGTACATTTCTTTATCTTATGAAAACTTTTTTAATAAACGTTCTAATATAACTTGATTTCATAGAACTTTTATTATAACGATTCTAAAACATCTACGTAGGTAAGTATTACATATAAATAACACATTCAAAATATCAATTTAACTGTATGAATTATTTAATATTCTTGTAGTACTATCCATTGAATAGTATTTAGTATTTGTTACAACGATTCAGAACTTGTTTAATATCGGTGAACAAAATATCTGTTCCTGTTATAGAGAAATTGTTATTCTTATATTTTATAAGTTCCATTCCAACTAGAACTTTTATTTTATCGGTTCTTCTGAGAACTTATAATGTGAGAACATTTTTAAAAAAGTTCCGCGGCATTTGTTTTAAATGGAACCTATTGAAAAGTTCCAGAACTTTTTCGATCCCTGGTTTTAAATATTACGTTTGATGAAAGAACGAATCGAATGGAATAACACATACTCGACACTACTTTATACTGTTGTAAACGAATTAACATAAGGAATTAATGTTTTTAAGAAATAAAGGTAAATCCGCAATTAGCATACTTGTCGTATTATAGATTGCATCTACATCACACACATCAGATATCTATGATGAATAATAGCATTTTTATTTGGTAAGTCGAGAATAGTTAGTTCTTAGGAACATGTTTAATTTCGTGTCTATTTTGACGAGTTCTACATGGTTGCAGTATTTGTACCAAATATTTGTGGACACCTACAACTGTGACTGTACGTCACTCAAGATTGTTCGAGTTACAAAATTTGAATACATTTGAAACTTTTATGGGGGCTAGGTACTTTCTGCACATAGATTTTTAATTTTGATAAATGAATGACTATTTGTTTCAAACACTGTGGTGATATTCGAGAGAAAAATGATAGTTATAAATATATGTGAAGCTAAATATCGTGTTACGTATCTCATTTACTACGTTAAACATTAACAAATTCATTAGCAAATGGATAGTGATAATTTAATAAACTCAAAACTTACAAGGTGAGGTTTTCACCTCCCCGCCTTTGACTGGTTTAGTTTTCGGATTTGTTTTAGACGACCAAAACAAAACAAAAATAACAAATACGTGTTTTCTTATTTTGGTCCGCTTGCATATTTCAAAATTTATAAGAGGTACAAAAATTCCTATTGTCAGTTTCGTATTCCATCACAGAAACCAATGTTTAAAACGTCCAATATCAAACTTTTCGTATTTTTCTTATTAACGAGTTATTATATTCTGAAGCAAGTTCAATCTCATATTCGAAGCTCCATACATTACCCAAATTATAACCAGGAATCTACAATTTGAATTTTAACAGATACCCATAATACAACGAATACAATCACCAAAAGGAAAAGCTTGTACATAGCACACCTACTTGCCAGACTCCGTCGTGAACATTAATTTGACTCACGTCTTAAAGGTCTCGCGAGTCTAACAGATGGACGCGGCATGACACGGCTCAGCAGCCAATCGGCAGGACTTTTAGGAACTGACAAACGATCGTTTCCCCCTTCGACGCTCTCCCTCGGATTCGGGGTATCGGTAGAAATCGAACTATCGATACGGTCGCCGGGTTATTAATGATTGACAGGCCGGTCTGTTTCTCTGTTACGCGACTGTCGATGCTGCCTGCCCCTTTGCGCGACAACCGATAGAGAACCGATTCACGCGCGGTGGCTCGCGGCTGGGCCGCGTAATTCCACGCGGCAGCAATCATATCGCGGCTTGATAATTGGCAGAGAACCGACAATCGTCGTAATTTCGGGGGTTCCCCGCGCGGAAATTCTGACGTGTGACACGCGACGGATCGACGCTCCTGGGAGGCACTTCATTCAATTAGCCACTCAGTTACTCGCATCACATCGCATTTACCCATCAACCACCCAGCCAGCTAACTCTCCTACGACCCTCCGAAATCGTCCGTTGCCCCGCGCGGCACAGGCCGCCTCGCCTTTGCCGCGAGAACTCGTGATTTAAACTTTTCGGGAAGGTCGACGACGATCCCCCTCCGACCCGATACCGCGCCGCCCTGGCTGAGCATCGCCAGGCTGTCATTCGGTAAAACGGCTTTAGTTCGCTGCCCGTGTCGCCGGGGATATTGCCGCGAGCAACCGCGCATCCCCTCTAGCTTCGTATAAGTTTGTTTCCGCGTCTGTCGCAAGGATGAGCGAAACTTCGGCGACGTGTAAGAAACGGCAGTGACGATTATTATCGGGGTGCCGGGGCTCTGGGCCGTTGAAACGTTAAACGGTCTGAATCGATTGTTCTTTAATCGTTTGGGCTGATCCTGAAGATCGAACTATACGTGTTGATTATTGTTGGTAGCAGTTCTTGATGAAATTGAGAATTTTGGATCATGATTGGATTATAATATACAACCTGATTTTCGAGTATGTGTGAATGAAATTGGGGGTGAAAAGGAAGGGTTTTAGATTATAATCGGAATCTAGAATGAAATCTTATTCTGTGGCGCGGATGAATGAAATTAAAGGTCAAAATGGCAATGTGGTTAAATGGACTAAATTGGGGAGTGGGTCGAGGTTGTGTTGGCTAGAATTTCGAACGAGGAGAAAGTATGTAGTATTGATTAGTAGGGTAAACTGGCCTAAATCGCACTCCTTAAGAACAAATGCTTATTACATGAAAAATATCAGGGAAAATGAAACAAAATTAGTGGTAATCAACTCTTTCTTAATTAGTATAAACAGTTTTATAAACTCAAACAACAAAAAATAATCAACTTCTGTTCTTAAAAACGATTTATTTTTAATGTGGAACAAGTAAGATTTAGGATTAATGTTCCTAAATCATACCATACTTATCATGATTCGTATTTTCAAATTTAATTATTACAATCATCACATACCTACTTATTCAAAAGTATTTCTATCTATTCCCGCACAAAGCTCGTGCATTGCAGCATATACTCCTGTCTATTTTCTCGACACAATTTATAAAACCAGCTTTCATTTCGACTTTTCTTATGAGTCTTGAATTCAAATCTATGATGCTAAAATATAGGGCACTGTTCGTTAATGTCAAAACAAGAAATAAACTTGAAAATAGACTTGTACAAAATCCTTAAAAATCGTGGCAAAATTTATGTTATTATTTAATAGTGAGTAGTATAAATAATATTATTTTAAATTTTCTGTAGTTTTTGTTTCTTAAACCTAAAATGAAACTATGGCTTGGTGGTTTTAATAACTGTGTAGGTAAATTTAAGAGTTGTTCTATGGGTTGGTAATTTTTATACAAAATAAAGATCACAAAATTATGGGATCCGTACCGTGTTGAAGCAATTTTTGTTATTTTGAGGTTTGTTACCTTTCTGCATAACTAAGCCCATATACGGCTACCTATATCGTTCTAACTGAAGAAATAAAAATAAATTCCTCTCTTAAATACTTTTCATACGATTAAAAGCAATCAAGATAATAAAATGGTTAATGTACACGAAGCACCTATAGGTACTCATATAACAATGCTAATACATGTCTGTCGTACCAAAAATGGGACACTGGAGCCTGGGTTAATGAATTTTTCCGCAGCATAAAACTCTATTGCTTCAAATTTACTTAATATCCTAATTTCCTGCTTCTGTCCCATCTATACCCCTACGTTCTTATCCATCGCCCATTCCTTGCCTAATTAATATTTTACTACCCAGGTTTACCGAAGGATCGTCAGCAGTAGTCAAAGTTTACAACCCCGCGTGACTGTACCACCCTTCTACCCTGTCACTAAACGACAATTTCTTATTTTACTTATTTACTGACCACCGCCGGTTGCTTAACCCGGCGCAATAAAGACGTATTATTAATAGCAAGATGCTGAGAGGAAGCGGAAGTCGACACGTAGGGCCGTAGAAGTTGGTACGAATTCGCGGCTGGCTGCAAACTCGCCGAAGGGCCGAAACCGCCGGCACAGCGGAATTACTCGACGGCTGCCTCCCGCGGGACCGAACTTGTCCGCGACAATTTCAAACTTATTTTAACATTCATATAAGCCCCGCGCCCTAGCCCGTGCAACACCGGCGAACCGTCGCCTAAGCATCCCTTTCCACGTGTAACCCGAGAACCGAGCCGCGTAAGGTGCTCTCTTCCTATGTGGGAGGGCGTGCAGGCATAAGGGTAGCCTGGGATTTACATAAGATTATGCGTAAGCCTTCGTACATCTCATAGAAAAGGGAGCAACGAGATGGTGGGCCAACGAAATGGTACTCGGGGGTGCCCTTCTTCGGCTGATAATTAAAATCGGCTGAGATTGCGTGATCTTTCAGACCAATTCCACCCGTCGATACTGATTTGTATGTAGATACTGGCACTCGCTGGATAATTTTAATACGATTTTATTGGGCTGCCGAGTAATGGGCTGTAACGTAGTTTTCATCGTAGGTACTTAGATGACCAGTTTCAAATGGCTCACACGTAACTGTTCAAATTCATTTCGTCGTGGTGATGTTCTGCAGTATTGGAAATATTTATTGCTTCATTCGTAAATATACATCTTATAAAACAATGTTTATAGCTACGTGATTGATAAAGTAGTTGGTGTACAAGTTATTTTAACCAAAATAGCGGACACTGTAGGCCCAGTTAAATATTGTACGAAAGTACTTTCCGAATACTGATACTCAATGAGGTGGAAGCAAATGCACGCTAAATATTCGAGTGATGCAATCAATATTTACAGTAGTTACCTATTGTATGTTTATAAAACACTTGACTTAGAAATCAATACAGATTGAACAGCTTTAGGAGTTTGTTTAGGAATGGAGCATGACAAAGTCAGTTTTCGGTCACTCGTGATTTATGAATTTATTAAGTTATTTATGAAGTTATTTAATGGTGCGACCACCTTAAAATAAACCCACACTCAAAACAAAAGTTATTTAAATGGGAAAAATATAAACACGTCTGTTGAAATCGAATTTTTATGAAATGAGAGATAAAAATTAAAAGTTGAGAAAATAATAAAACATTTTTGAGTTCTTTGGTGAATTTTCTGAGATAATTTTGTCGCAATTATTTATTCTCATACTTATTCGATGTAAATTATGTCGTTTAAACATTTGAAATTCCTAACAATTCATGCAATTATGCGTTTGATGATTTTTTAGTATGAAATCACTTAAAATATTACTTCAAAATTATAGGTGAATTTCCAGATTTTCTTTAAAAATAAATAGTTAAAAACTACTTTGAGAACTAATTTGAAAACAGAAACTACAAATATTGAATAGTGAAAGAAATTTTTAAAAGTCTTCTATATGTAGAATATTTATTTAGTATTCATGTACAAAACACAATAGTAAATACCTATTGTTTATAATATTTAAACCATGGAAACTCTTTTAATTTATTTTTACGGGAGAAATAAATTTTATTGTTTGCATTGTTCTAACTTACATTTTCCGAATTCTACGTTTGCAATTGAATTCATGTTTATACTGTAAATAAGTGTATTCTAATCTACGTTTTATATGGAGGATGATTAATGCAGGTATATGTTTTGTTTTAAGGTACACCTCGTAAACTTTAGGAAATGCTCACTTGCCCCGAAATATTTCGGTCTCATTTTATATTTCAATAAGCTAGGGAGAATTTATTATTAAGTACAACAATGTTTCTCATGGCGTTGGTAAATCTCTCCGCCGTTCCCCATTATGTGTTTCGTATTCATAGTCTGAGCGAAAATTGCTCCTACAACACAATAAAGGTTATACGAGCCATAAAGTACGTTCAGCCTACCTTGCCGATGTTTATTTAAGCACAGGAGATTCTTCGAACTTTTTCTTATCCCTATCCTTATCTCTTCGCCTGCACGCTACGCTTTCACCCTATTCCTCACATTTCTTCGGGGTTTTCACTTCATCTAGTACAGTTCCGAACCAAAACCACGCGAATTCCCATTGAACTTACCGATCGAGCAAGTACAGCTTCCAGGTAGTGTACGAATTTTACATCGAGGACTCTTCCTGTAATTCCGAATAATTCTGCCCTCTGCTGTGAATTCGTAGAAGTCGAAGTTCGATTTCCCAGAAAATGGTGCCTGCAATACCAAAAACCGCATTCTTAATATGCCCGTTTGAACGAAACATGTGAAAAACGCAAATCGGCAGAATGGAAAAATTCGCCGATTAAAATTATTTGTCAAATGTAGTCGTGATCCGGAAGTAAATTTTTAACGATATTTCGTTTTTCACTGCACAGTTTCGTATTATGTTACGCTTACGGCCACTACCCCTATTTCAAAATCAATCTTCGGTGATTGCAGCCGCTCTGTCAGCCGGATTTCACACGTCACAAATTTTTAACAGAAAATGCAAAAAAGAAAGAGACAAGGCTTGCGAACCAGTGCCTGTAGCTATCGTAAGTACAAGACTCTTTCAATTGATGACAAAAATTTGCAATTCAAAATCAATGGAATTCAAAATCTATGATTTGTATTGACCCACATTTCTAACCTTTACATCGGTTTCGTGTTATTCTTACAAAACTGTTCACTGTTAAAGGCAGAAAGCTCATTTATTTCCATACTGATTTTACTTTAGAGACATAAGTTTAAAATTTTTTGAAGAGACCTACAGTAGCGTATAAAAGAATGTGGATAATCAGATTGCATAGACGATAAGCATGAAAATTATTTTAAACACATTTCTTGAATATGAGGCATTGTACAATGTCGATTTCGTTGCAAACTTTGACTTGACCTGTAGATTTTAAATACTCTTTAGATTTAAACTCTGTTACATTTTGAAATTCATCTGGTATTTTCTCAAAATACACATTTTGAAGTCAAAATAATTTTGCAACTGTATTATTAAGTCAAGAATGCACGTTGATACCACTAAGCAGAGATAAAAGAATATCCGAAAATCTGCAACTATAATTCTATCCGAATCTAAATATGGGAAGGTTGCTTATATCGGACCATTTAAGATATTTTACGTTATATTTCAAATTTGGTACTAATGTAAACGCAAGTGACAAGAACTTTAGGCACTTACTATTATATGTTTAGCCTTTTGTTCGGAACAAATTAATTTGTTATTAATCTTTTTGTGACGTACTGCAACCGGTTTACTGAATCGTACCCTCTAAAAACAGTATCAATAATAAATAAAGAAGAAAATATTCAACATAAAGTATGGATTATTACATAGTTACATATGTATATGTATAGTAACCGCATGTTGAACTGATCTGGAAGAAATATAAATACAAAATGTGTGGACTGGAATTTCTGGGACCTTAGTGTTAGAAATGGATACTTTATAATATATTACAAAAGACATTGCCACTTACATTCGAAGATTTTGAATAAGATTTCGTCGGTTGATTTACATTACATTTAAGTATTATTGACTACAATCGCGGCACGCTTTTATATACATCCGCAGGAAACGCAATACTGGAAATATATTTTATGGGTACACATAATAGTGTGTTTGCTTATTTAATTTTATGAACTATATGTTTAATTTAAATTCACTAGTTGTTTAATGTTAAATTAGAAAATATAGGTACCTTAAAAATGTAAAATCTAAGTTTCGAGGTTCATACTTTCTAAAACAATTTTATATGGTGGATATGTAAATTGATATACAGAGGAAGAGACAAAATTAAATTTTCAATGATGGGACCAATGTATAAACACGAAAATTTTAATATAAAAAATTAAAATTGCTTGGAAACCAACAAGCGGCGCTCACAGAATAAAATTCTACTCCTGATTTTTCAATTCATTATTTCCCTCAGCTCTGCGGCCCACTTTCTCGTAGAAAATACGTTTTCCTTTAAAAACCATTTTATTGGTTATTCCTGGATGTTGAGCGCTCGCCTCGTAAATGTTAGGCAGTTACGGAGCAGGAAGCGATAAATCGACGTTTCAGTATTTAAAATATTCAACAATTAGAGTTCGATTTTATGCTACACGAGAAAAATATATCCTACGGTCTGATTTATGCGAAAAAAAAGGACAAGTCGATACGCACGTGTACATACACTCGGGACATGATGTAACTTAATACTTTGTCATGTTTCGCCAGCAGTAGGTAAATGTTCGAAGATCAAGTAAAATTAAGGAAGAAAATACGATCGAATAATTATAGACGGGTATTTATTGCCCGGCCGTTCTAAAATTATCACGATAAGGAATATCCGTTTAGCGATCTGATTTGTAACAAATACTCGGTAATAAAATTCTTACGGGCCATAATATAAAATCCTCAATTAACAACGAATATTCAATAAGATTTGTCGAATACTCAGATGCCTACAGTTTACATATTCAGTTTATAATATGGTTACACCAATTTCTTCTTATATAAGTCACAGCAAAATCCATACTCGTTAACGTTTCTCTTTGAAAGTTAGACACGTGCATGACTCTGTACCTACAGCCTCGAATATTTTCATTGCAGATCTTGTGCGGTTGCGGCGCTCTCGATGGCACTGAAATTTCAGAAGCAATCTCCACGACGATACATGCCAGTCAAAAAGACATGAAGCCACTTTTTTACGCGCCAGATGTAGAGATTTCTGAAACTATCGACCATTGTACTAAAGAAGCAGCCCTTAGCTGCAGTCCCAGAAACTCGTTCGTCGAAGCTGCCAGGTTGGCTAGATCCTCTATAAAGCCGTTGTGCCAATGTGAAGCGTGCAAGCATGGAGGACTCATTATCCCTGGAGGATTCGGCGCCGCAAAAACGATGTTTGTATTTTTAATATAAAATTTATATAAAAATAAATTTATATATTTTATATAAATTTAAATAAAAATATAATATATAAATTTATATATTTATATATTTTATATAAATTTATGTTTTATATATTTTAATCTAATTATGTAGTAATATTTAAAAACTACGAAAAGCGGTTTCTTTTTATTTTTGAATCGAGATAACAAGATGAGAGAGTATATATGTATAGCTAAAAGGACACTTATTTCAATTAAACAGGCGAAAAACATTTTCAAATTGATCAGAAAAAATATCCCACGAATCATTTTAACTCTTGTGTTTTGTGTATTCTTTGCTTGACTGGTGTAAATCAGCTTCTAAGGATAAAAACAGTATTTTATACTAACAGCATTGAAAATTCTATTACGTTCTTCTGCATATCGTCAAATCAACTTGAAATGTATGTTTTGTTTAAAGAACGTGTAGGTAGATACTGAGTAAGTCAGAGAATTGTGTTTAGATATATGTAATGTGAAAAGACAACAGTGTTGAAAAATTATGCAGTATGTAATGTTCTGGTTGTTAAATCGTTTATGTTTAATTCTTTTGTATCGTGTTTCTCGAAGGAGCGACTTTGCAGAGAAGGGCCCTGATTGCACAGTGCTCCCTGATTTACAGAAACTTATAGAAGATTTCTATTGCGAGAAGAAACCAATCGCATCGATTTGCATTGCAAGCGTTCTTATTGCGAGAGTACTGAAAGGTGTTAAAGTTACACTTGGAAAGGACTGTGAGTTGTTCAAGATTGCATAAATAAATAAGTTTCAGTTTACTCAAAACGTTATATTCACCTGTATAGCTATATTATTAACTTAATGTTCTGTGCGAAGAAGAATTGGATCTCGTTTTGGTAATTTAATAAATTCAGAAAATTATTACTCCATTTAATCCTATATTTTCGAAATCTATTCTTCAATTTGCTCGAGCATTACGACCAAAAAGTTTTGAAACATCATAAATTTTACTGACATGTTATTTCATTTATCTAGCGCCTAAAGAGCAATGGCCGCATGGCGACGCTATTAATAAAGTTAAAGAAATGGGAGCCAAAGTAGAAATGAAAGGTGTAAAAGGAATCACTCGATGCAAGAAGTTTAATGTCCTTAGTACACCAGCCTGGATGTATAAACCTGCAACTTACGCAGAGATTCACAATAGCATTGGAAAACTAATGAATATGCTGAAAAAGTGTATGAATCACTAACAATCATTTCATTTGTCGAATAAAAAGCTGAAAATATTTCTAACGAAAACGATTTATATTGTAATATTTTTTTATCGCATCATCGCTGTGTCAATATTTGTTGGTTACCCGAAATACAGTATTTGTGACTATTAAATCTGGTTGGATTCATTAATTTCCCAACTTATTAGCAATGGTGCATTATTCTTTGGGGCTGTTTATTATTTTTAATTTCATCGTAATCGTCAGAATCGTCGAAGATATTTTGCGTGAGAATGTTAGGTAACCTATTCAGTGGATAAAACTGAAAGCAGGAGATGGATAATATTGTTTCTTAAAACAACTCAGATTTTGCTTTTGTTGGTGTCACTGTTCCTGATTTACTACGCATTCCTTCTCTTAAAGATCGATATTCGTTATATCCATAATATTAAATATCGTTATCAATTTTATAACGAATAAGAAGAGATTAATAAATACGTATGAAATAGGTTAATCGTCTTCTCTGACAATTCGTGCAAATATCATCCAAATCTATTTTATAATCTATTCCAACGCTTTTACAAATAAAAATGAACGAAAATATCCCCAGATGTGGAGCCTTATCACACAAGACATTCGTGAGAATCACAATAAATATTATATATAAACATAAAAGTATCTTTTATAAAGATAAAAAGATAGAATGAAATAGGAATCATAATACGATTCCACATCGTCCAACGAAGGCTTTTTTTATTCCGATTCCCCGTTTATTATTTATAAAGAAAAGAGGTGGATTTTTCTCTTAGAAAAATTTAACTTTACCTTTGATCTCTCACCATTTCTTTATTTTTCAAAATTTTCAAAATCGGCTACGTTGGACGATAGCTATTGACATACTTTATAAGAAAATTTTATGGTTTTTGATTTCAGACACGACATACAGGTGTTTTCAGGGCCACCGTTTAGCCGTCTAAATTCGAAAGACTTTCGGATGTGTATGCATAACTTCCCAAAACCAATAGTTTTTTAACTGAAACTTTTTTTTTAGTAGTTCATAATACTATGTAAACATAGTAAAAAAACAGGAAATCTGCATCAAACCGTTGACTTGTAAAAAAATCCACAAAATGTATACATACCCCCTTCATTTACGATACTGATACTTGTATTGTCATTTTTGTTTTTTTCCATTGGTATTTGTTATTTTCATTTTAATTTTAATTTTACCTTATCAGTTTTGTCATGTTATTATAATGTGCTGAAGGGTTGTTATCCCGTAATAAATAAATAAACAAAACTAAAAGTATACTTACAGAATGTTGGAAGACCTATGGTAACTATTACATTTATAATATTTGTCACTTTTGTTATTATGACTTGTATTACTTTTTCAGAAATATAGAATAATTACCACGAAGAAAGTGAGTGTTCCGTTATCCGAATATTCTCTTATCTGAAAGACCATGTCTCACTATTAAATACAAACATTGTCAATTCTCCTTGTATTTATTCATACTATATCTCACTTACCTCGGCAGTCGACGCTGCATTCGTAAACCGTAGATGGAAATCGTAGAAGGTTTTCGCATTTACGTGATTTATGAAAAATATACTTTATTTCGATACTATATCGTGTCCCTAGCTGTGAGACGAACATCACGAGACACAATCCTCGAAAGCGAATAATCGTTACGCCTATCAATACACTTAAAATAATCAACAACAACTGTAGTAACAATGCGCCAAGGTGTGCAGCGAAGGAGTCAGGCCATCCATTTATTTCATAACGTTTCCCTTACGAAACGCAATGTGAACCTCCACCATTATTTTGATCGAGAATCGATACTGTTTCAGAGTCTCCTCAGAGAATGTTATTGCCACCACTGAACCGTCTGCTTGGAAGCAAAAAAAAAATTGAAGACACATACGTATATATAGGTATACATCCAAGTATATTGGCATGTAAATACTCAGAGTTGAACAAAAATGAGGGATTCTGTGAAAACACAAGTTTAATTTGTAAAAAGAAATGAACAATGCTTTGGAGCCAATAATAGTTAATGGGATGGACAGTCTTGGTGAATCCGATGAACGCAGCGAGACATTCTGCGGTTAAAAAAAAAAATTATGTACTTATCTACGATTGATCTTACGTTTACACCTACTAGCTAGACACAGAAATGAGGTCCACGAATGAATACAGCATGCTCGTCGAATGAAAGGCGCCATTGTTAGGCCGGTTCCGCTTTAGTTAAAACACTAAAGAAAACGCGAGGCGGGGCAGTATAATTTATTTACATTAAGAATGGGATACGCGAATCGGCGCTCTGCAAATTCCCCGCGGCGCGAGCAAAGTCGCGACCGGTGACAACGGGACCCGCGAATTTCACATTTGCGCGCTTGAAATGGTCACGCGGCAACACGTGACTGCGTGCACCGAGCGTGCGGCCTATGAACGGAGATTGACGTTAGTGGTCTACTACGCGAATAGTCGCTCGTGCCAGATCGAGGCTTACTCGAGCATAACGAAAGTGCACGCGCAAGTGCATTCAATCAATTTGAAGTGCGCCCGTGAATTGCTGATAAACGAGTTTGACGTACCTATATCATCCGAAATCGAGATAATTACAAGTAAAGATCAGCTAATTAATTTCGCTGTTCGGTATGAATTTCGACTTAGAGGGGTCGGTCATTTTAAATCTCTAGCATCAACGTTGCAATTATCTATATATTAGGTGCAAAAGTGTGTTCGGCATATTGAACCCAAAGTGAGAATATTTTGCATGTGTTTTTAACTATGTTTCATTAAATAAGGGAAAAAATATTTTTTATAGCATTCTTATTTTTTTCAAGTCGGTTTCAATTTTTTTTAAATTTGTTTTTTTATTTAACTTTTTAGTTTTATATATATTGAGATATGCGCGGACGTACATAAAATAATAATAATTGGGTAACAATAGTCTTTATTATTAACCAGAACTGGCAAAATATTGAGTCAATTTTGATGCAGTGTAGGATTGAACCACCACCTCAAAATCGGTCCATATGCTGAGAAGTTATGCGGGGACAAACACATAAAAAAAATACATACGAGTCGAATCTATAACCTGCTCCTTTTTGAAGTCGGTTAAAAAGTACAAGTGGATGTAGTAAAAAAGACTTTTCCGTACAACGAGTGAACGAACTTTTGCACCGACCTAATTTTTTTTATTAATCTAGTCATCTTTGTTAGTCTAAGTTGATTGTCAAAGATTACTCAATTCATTGAGTTATTATTATTATCAGCGCAGTGAAGTCTACTTCAACAATTAATACCACTTTCGGTAATCGAGCAAATTCGATGAGATTAAACTTATTCGAACACATAACACAAATTCCTAGTTTCCTTACAACAAATCGAGACATTATTCGATCATCAAAGTCAGCAATCATTTATCGTTGTGCTTCACGGCCACTTCAAACGATTCTGCACTTCGTTTCCACGTAATCGAATCAATTGCTACGAAGATGGAGAATTACACCAAACCGGGAAGCATTTACGATTGCGCGAAGATTGAGAAGTATGAAGCGGAACACCACTACGTAAGATCTACACAAGAATCCTTAGTCGATATAACCCTAGTCTCGAGCATTTTAAATTTACCCAGAAATTCCGACGATCTTACAATATTGCCCTTAAACGTTCGTTCGCCGTCCCTTTCATATTCGGCACAAGTTCCTCCGATAGTGGGGTACGCAACAACACGTTCCAGACAGTCCTTCTGATCTCGTGGCCAGATTCCGCGTTTGGGATGAGTCCCCGAAGTTCGGGCGTCCGCACTACCATACGACTCGAAGCTCGGTATACGTTCAGCTGAGCGCTAACAATGGCTCGACGGTCATTCGAGATCTCCTGGCCTTGTCGTCCTCGAATTGCTTCAACTTCATCAGCTTCCTCTTGCCTTTGCTCTGCTTCTTCCTCGGTACCTCCGTCGTGGTGGCTGCGTCCAAGCTCGTCTGGCCCTCCTCTTCCAGCATCCTCAATGTCTCGATGATGTTCCTAGGCTCCGTGATCCGCCCAGCCGCGCTACCGTTCTTATTAGCGTAAACCACGGAGAGGTGAGAGAAGCTGGACTTGGGCGGCGCCGTGATGTCGGCGAAGTCGCGGAAGTTCGCGAAGAAATCTCCCCCGCGGACTGGCTGCGGCTTCGGGTTCCTGTAATAGTTCGCGCGGCCCCTGTTACCTGCTTGATAGTAGGGATTGTAGGCACTGTCGTCCATCGAGTACTCGTCGTTCTCTTTGTCTTCGGGATAGTACGTGCCGCCACGAATTACACCGAAGTTCCCGGACCCTAGAAGAGGATGATGAACATCTTTCGACGACGCCGCTGCGGTTTGGTAGCCGCTGCGATCGCGTTGGAAATATCCCAGGAATCTGTTGGGTCTGTAACGTTGCTCTGTGAAAGGTAGCCTGTGATTCGTGAACAGTTCCGCGAAGGAGGGGAAGAAATTCTGGCTGTCTGTTTCCAAGCTTGTGTTTTCAGGATTAGACGATTCAGTGTGGCCAGTCTCTTCTGTATTCTCTGCACTCTGGTCTTTGGAAACTGTCTTCACTGTGGTTGTGCTTGGTGCTACGGTTTTAGTACCTGGCTTATCAACAGACTCTTCTTCCACTGGTTTCCTCAAGCTTTCGTATTCAGCTTCTTTTGCCGCGTCGTCTTCATCTGCTTTGTCTCCGTGATCTGCCTCGGTACCTTCTGGCTCCATATACATGTCCGAATCGTCACCGTCCTCGTATTCTTCGCCCACGTGGCTCGCCGACGCCACAGAGTCCTGGAACACACGAGCAAACGTTTGTCTTATATTCTGCGGAAAATGAAATTTGTCATTGGGACAATAGGTGCCTTAGTACATGAGAGAAAGTTGCAACGGTTACTAATGACGCATGCAGGGGATGACATTTGACGAGGTGTCTTACTGAAATATGTACAACTATTAACGCGTGAACCTTTGCTATTTCTGTAAACGGTTTACTCAATTCGATGTATTATTAGAGGTATTACATTGGGTCAGGCAGTTACGTTTCAATTTTTCAGTTTGCATACATTTCGATAAAATTGTAATATTATTGAGGATCTAATGTTGGTGAGTTTTTATTCATCAAGATTGTTTATGTATCTCTATTGTATAATAGCAATTTATTTTATTAAGCACACAATCTTTGGAAATATACAAAATAAGGGAAAACCTATACAGGAAATTCTACTTACAAGGGAAGATCCCGAACCCGGAAATTCAAAAAATTCTGAAACTTTGTGGATATGTAGGGGATTTCCTCCTGATTACAACGCAATTTTTTTCTGCTGCCCAAAATCACTCTAAGGGGGTGAAATTAACCCCCGAAAATTCGGCTATTTTTCGATTACTCGCGAACTGTAAGAGGTAGAAAAAAAATCTCGAGACGAAAGTTACTTCTTTTAATTAGATCTATCAAATAGTAAACATTATTAATATTTTTGTTTATAACTTTTTTTCTAATTGTTTAAACAATTGATTTAACTTTTACTATTGGATAGATCTAATTAAAAGAAGTAACTTTCGTCTCGAGATTTTTTTTCTACCTCTTACAGTTCGCGGGTAATCGAAAAATAGCCGAATTTTCGGGGGTTAATTTCACCCCCTTAGAGCGATTTTGGGCAGTAAAAAAAATTGCGTTGTAATCAGGAGGAAATCCACAAAGTTTCAGAATGTTTTGAATTTCCGGGTTCGGGATCTTCCCTTGTTAGTACCTAATGTTAAAATATACAGATAGTTTATGGTGTAAATGTGAAAAATTAAACATATAAAAAATAGAGACAAAAACATTACGATCTCAAGATAAAGTAGACAGTAAGTCGCAAGGGATGTATAACTTATTGTCCAAGAATTTACCGCATATTATGTTTATAAGTCATGAAAGTGGTATGAGAGGAATTAACTATATTCTAATATTTATTAGCCACGCTACATAATCTACCAAGACTATTAAACTTGCCACGTATACATAGCACAATCTTCATTGACAGGTAATAAAGAAACATGCTTACATTATATTGATCGTAAAATTCCTAAATATGTATTTAGTGAAAGTCTTGTGATATTTAAAATAATTGCTTTATTAAAACAAGGAACGCCATTTGAGGCCCTGCAAATAATTACTACTCCCAAATACTACAGCGATTCCCTCCTTTTGTCCACTAAAATGTGACTGTAATATCAGCCTTACCATTTTACCAGAATATCGAGAATCGATATATTATGTGCTTTCCTTCAAGAATCTCAAAATCTCAGAATTATAAATTTTTCCTTTCTAAGTGGGGATAAAGGGTTGTAGTAGCAAGTATCAAGTATCTATATCGAAGCCTAATCATTCCATTATCATTGCAACCACTAATCACAGTAATTACTAATACCTGCAGGTATGCCATAAATATCCTGCAACTGATTTACATAGCACAGGCATGGGGGCACGATTTATTCATTGAACTTGAAACGGCGAATAATAAAGCACGAAAGTCTTGGATAAAATAAAGAAGCAAAGCTAAGGGTACGTGTTATGCAAAGTCGGGTAATTTATTTATTCGTTGCGAAACGAATAAATTTTCTGCTTTCATTGTTCTGGAGGTACAAGCTCGTTAAAAGATACCCGAGGATGACGTGTGCTGATGTTCCTTTCGCGGAGCTCATTCACCGATCGCATAAAAGGCGAGGGTCTATCCGTCTATCCGCTAGGACAACTCCGCTGTGTCCTCGCCTTGACATTTAAGACATCTTCGTGCCGACGACCGCCTGCAAAACTAGTTGGCTCGGATCGTGCATATGACGTGCTATACAGACTGCGCCTATATCTCTATATGCTGTTTGATATTACGCGTGCAACTGTTATCTGCGTAGGGGACGTGCACGTGCAGACGCGCGCAATGCTCGCGCGTTAATGTTAATGCAGACGATAGTCGCTGGAATCAGTTGCAACACAACCGAGTGACACGCCTAGCATTGTTACGAATATGTCAGGTCAACCTCTGGCGTGCTGTATCTGTAACTGTACCTGCCTACTCTGTATTCGTATAATTCTTTGCTCCCGTAATCGTTCCTACCACTTTGTTTTTAAACCTATCTAGCAGTAACGATCGATACGTAGCTATTGGACATTCGATTATTGGTTATTTACTGGGGACGCAAGGTATGCTGGGTTTTACGATTGTATGGTAATTCGACATTGCACACACGTGTAATATTGGGTCGCTGAGAGATTGTGCTTTCGAGAACGATAGCAAAATGTGTGAATGAAAATAACCAGTATGTCTGAAAAATAACAAAATCGACTTTTAAATTTTTTTTTATTATTTACTTCTTAGTGTCCACATTTTGATTTGTGGTTATATGCTGATTTCATGTCCACGGAATTGATTTGATTTGTGATTATGGGCTGATGTAAAGTCGTTTGGATTTGTGGTTATGGGTTATATTTATTGATGACTGGGTAATTTTTGTAGACCTCTCGGTGTTTTTTTTTCATAATTTTCTGTTGTCATGCAAACTACGTACGCCTGCAAAGTTTCAAGTGTATTCGATAGCTGGAAGAGGGTTAAAAGTGAGTTTCTAAATTTGAACCAAACAAGCAGAGTACAACAGTCAAATGTGGCGCCGGCCAAAAAAAAAATTGTAGGTACCCAACTCCCAGCTATATATTTTATTTTATTTTGTTCTTTTTTAAGATTATTACATTTTTTATAAAATAAAATGCTTTTGTTATTGAATAAATACCTCAGAAAAATTTCAGTCACTGTCAAAAATTATATTTTGAAATAATTATTCATAATTAAATATAAAGGTCGGCAAAAATCATTTATACCCAGAATGCGAAAGAGTTACATCGGACCCTGGTGATTTTCCATTGGTATTCATATAAATCGGATTAGGTTAAATATTAAATCTGGATGAAAAGGTATTTACATGTTGTGACAAACCTGTAAAAAACATTATCGAATTAACTGTAGTTGCACCTTTTATTACTATTTTTTGCAGTTGCTACTATTTTATTTAACAAGCAGGCACAGATTTCACATACGTCCAAAATATAAATTGTTATATCTTCAGTTGCAATGAAGATAATGTGTTTCTTATTCAATATACATATAGATAAACTATTTATGTGCTACCTATAGTGCTGGACACTATTTTTTATCGATCGGTCACATGAAAAGTTTAACGAAATTCCTGTAAAGTAAATAGTGTATCGTCTGATACATAAATGGCATTGTTTTAAATGATCAATTATTAGTTAGAAGAAGATGGCGTATTGTTTCAAATTTAAGAACCAGTGAGCAAGTGACTATTCAAAGCGACAAACTTTATCGTAAAAAAATATGTCGCAATGAATTAGCTCCCGTTATAAGTTTTCTAAAGTTGTATGTAAATTTCGTGTATTAAAATTGCTTTCTCCGTCTCATTAACTTCTTACATGATTTTTATGAAGAGTGTATATGCGTTTTCTTTGGCATTTATGTTTCAATTAGTGTATACATAATCATATATTCGGCAAGAAATAGTGTCGAGCACTATAACAGCAATAACTCAATTTCAACGACATTTGGAAAATGCAGATACGACCTTTCGAATTAAGACAGCAGCCTTGTCACGACTGCTTATATGCTTGGAAGTAATCCACCTGCTCGTACCTCGGTCGTTCGTGAATTTTTGGTCAATAAGCCAATAGCAGTACTTAACCATCCGCCGTATTCACTTGCTTTGATTCAAATTCTGCTATATTGTTACAATATCCAAGAGAAAGATATTTTAGAAGTTTCATATACAATACTATAAATAGTCTTGTTTAGCTTAAGCATTAGTTATCCATATAAAAGCCGAATTTAATATGGCAACTACACAGACTAATGCTCACAGTAATTTATATTAGGACTGGGACTATTTGTCGAATTATTCGGTATTCGAATATTCGAATACTTCACTTGCTTAATTATTTGACGAATATAATTCGAATATCCAAGTATTCGAATATTTCAGTATTTGAATACTATTCGAATATTTCAGTATTCGAATACTATTCGAATATTTAAGTATTCGAATACTATTCGAATATAGGTTCATTTGTCATGGTGAAATCTTGTAAGCTAATTTGAACCCACTTCATACCATACTATTCGAATACATCGGTATTCGAATATAGCAGTATTCGAATAGTATTCGAATAATAACATTCGAATACTCAAATATTCGAATAGTATTCGAATAATAACATTCGAATACTGAAATATTCGAAGTTTATTCGTAGCATTCGAATACTTGTAAAATATTCGAATAGTAAATTATTCGAATAGTCCCAGCCCTAATGTATATTTCATCTTAAATAACTTTTGTTTACACGATTACAATTCTCTACGTTCAATAATGGGGCCATTCACATGGTTCAAGCTTTTCTAAAGTAAAATCGAGGACAGTCCAAGTATTTCTTCAACGCGAAAGAAGCGCTGCGACCTCATATTCTTACAAATGATACATAACACCACGAAAAGGCAATATAAACAGACATTTCCAGCAAACCTTTCATTGGAAGCATGCAACATTTCTATTCGATGACCACTATTCTTTTTCGTGACAACGCAGCCATGCCATCCGCCACAATTTACGATTACCAGCGAGGATTTATACGCTCTCTAGGATAAGACGTATTTCGTTACGTGTTGCGACGATGTGCAGTTAAATGTGAGAACATAAATAAAGTTACCAAGTTCCAGATGGGTTGCGGATGTAGAAACAGTTATAAATCAATGAGGTGCAAAGGATTTTCCGGCAAAGAGACGTCGGATTAATGTTCGCGCGCGTTCTATTCGCGAACGGACTATAAGTGAATGTTATTTAGAGATTCATAACCAACAAATGCTTCTTGCCCTCGTAAATGATGGTGATGGATGAGCTGTTGCGCTGCGTAATAAGAGATGAACACGAAACCTGCTTGAACAATTCCAACTGTGATCACAATAGCAGAATATGTCGCGGTAAATCGCTCGGATATAATCCTTCAGTGATTTCAATTAGTGTAATCACATGCTCTATTTTCTTTAGTGAAACGAGACCCTTGTGCTGATTCCCTCTGAAGTCCTCTTTTGTTACAATGAAAGTTACGTAACAGTATATCATTACTTCATTACTAATATATAAAAGTGAAACGTTGTCTGTTTGTTTGTCCTTCTTTCACGCTTAAACGGCTGAACCGATTTCATTGAAATTCGAAATATTCATTACATACGTCCTAGATTAGATTATAAGCTATTTATTTTTTTTGTTTAGTCTGTCATAAATTTCCAAATTATACCAAAGTATAGAACATTAAATTAAAATACAGGGTGTTCTAAAAATTAGTCGCATGTTTCGTTTTTCAATAACTTCTGAACGAAAGAAAAGGGAGTTGATTTTTTATATATTATTTATGAAGCATAGAAAACGATATGGGCCAGATGGCCGCCTCTGTTTGTGACATAAATATTGCATGACATTTCCGAAGGTTTCCAAGGGAATGTTGTCAAGCTCTTGGCGAATATTCTCTTTAAGTTATTAAAACGGAAGTCAGGCGATAGTAATTATTGTAGAATTATTACTAAATATTCTCGTAGATAGATACAAATAATAAAGGAAATTAAAAAAGAAAGGTATTGAACTGTTGTTGGTTTATTAGCATCGACCTTGTCCATTATGACATCCCGAAGAAAGAAATCAGGGGCCGTCAGGTCTGGTGATCTGTGTGGTCAATCGATGTTACCACTTTTGGTGATCAAACGGCTTAGAAGCATGTCGTTCAAACTGCACTTTTTGTGTCAAAATCGTAGAACTTTTGATAGCATTAAGATAGAAGGATTAATCTTTTTCGAAGTTAACCCTACGATGTTGCAGAATAAGGGAAAAATATTGAAAATATCTGTCAACAGAATTCTGAAGGGCAAGACAAATTATGGGATGAATAAAGGAAAAATTTCAACTACACATTATAACAAAAAACCGCAATTTTCTTCGAAAGTGTCAATTTTGACACAGCCTTTCAAGACCACAACTCGATTGTCGTTCTGCAACATCTTAGCTAACCCCGAAGAAGAGTCATCCATCTATCATATTTCTATCAAAAGTTCTACGATTTTGACAAAAAAAGTACCTATAGTTTGTTCCACTGTGCGATACCTACAATATTTTGCAACATATCTCGATAACATTCATTAGCGAAAACTGATTTGCAATATAAGTTTCTACGATAAATGCAGAATTCTCAAATACCAACTGGCGTCATACCAAAATGGTAGCCAATTAAAGTACAGCACTGATCTTTAGGACACCCTGTATTATAGCGTTAAAGTTAGTACAGTACAACCTTTGATAAAAACTAATTTACGAGAAACAAAGAAATACTTCAGTACTGTATCACGTCGCGTTTAGAAGTTTCTCACCATGTTTCTCATTCAATTAAATTCCTGATTGTGCACATTCAACGTCGAATATCGGGCTTTGATTTCATTTCGTTGCAGTAGGTACCAATTAATAACAAAAGCGTGAAAGTGAGTGATTTACGCAAGCCGGTGAAAGGACGCTGCAAAAAGCATTCCTAGAAAATTTTACAAAGGAATATATCGAATCCGTCGCAACCGTGTTGAGGGATCGAGTAATAAGACTTTATACCTACACAAGAAAACTGAGAACATAAATGCCGGAACCAATCCTTCGCCTATTATAACACATGACTTGACATCACAGCCGATTTACTACAAATATCTGAAAGTGATCGTCAAAAATAAAATCAGAAAATTGTGGAACACACTATGGAAAAATTCCAATGCTCGAGATAAAATACACTTAGGTAGTCCGAGATAGTAGATTCCAAAAAATCAATCACTACTCACGAGGCTAAGAATTAGACACACAAATCTCACTCACGTGCATCGAATTATAAAAGAAGAATAAAAGAAATGCGATACATGCAACAAAAATACGAAAACGAAAGAAAAAAACAACAACAACATCCCAAATAACCTAGAAACGACCGTACGTTGTTAAAGCTCGATATGACTGGTTTTAAATTTGTTAATAAATTTACCATTTACAAGTATGAAAAATGTGTATTAGATATGATTTCGGCGCACAGGTTCGGTCAATTTAATATTACTTATCTTAGTTAAGTGGGATCTACTGCTAGATAAATCCATAAGTATTCTCAAGGCTTCAAGTCCATACGATCTTGTTATAAACGGAAAGAAACTTTCCTTAACAGTAGATGTGGATGTTTCGCTATTCATTTTAAAAGTTATTTATAAATTTAATTTCGACCGTAATAATTAAGGTTCGGTCAATTTAAATTACGGAATAATTACGGTCGAAATTAAATTTATAAATAATAATTAAAAATGTGTATTCCTAAGTAGTATAAATATGTATAATAATATGTATATATTTTTTAAAAATATATAAAAATTAAAAAAGTATGAATAAATGTTTATTTTCCTTGCAGTGAATTTGTCCCGCAGAAATCATTATCTTCACTAGAAATATTTGGCACTTCTACTTCCCTTTCATTATTAGCGACAGTTTCCGTTTCCGCCTTTTGCTAAAATGGGGGGCTCGCGGCCGCAGTGGCAAGTTTCGCTTTGTGTGGCGGCTGCGATAGTGACGGATCTGATGGAAAAGTATGCATACATATTTTCCGATCGCGTAAAATCAGATGGAATATAAAAAGTACCGTGTAAACGGAGGGATTATTTATCGCGTAAAAAAAAATCCTAAATTGAGGGATGAGTATATAGATAGATACTTTGCCCGGAGAGAAGCCGCGAGGAATAGCAGCTTTTTTCCCGTCTTTTGTTTCTTTCTCTTTATCAAGCTGCGTGGAAAGGCGATGAAGTAACAAGTGAAAGGGTAGTTCGCTTGAACGAGATCAAAATCACGACAAATCTCCCGACATCCTCCGCAACGATCGCAATACAGGACACAAGAAGATGGATCGTGGCACCGGCCGACCGCAAAAGAAAGAGAATCAGCTGTTATTAGCGCGCGATTACAGAACGTAAATTAATCTTGCGGCTAGTTCGTACAGGCAACAGGACGCGACGATGATTATTATATTAACTCAACATTCGTATGCGGGGAATCCAATTAGCTGCACCGTCCTATTCATCCCCCTCCACGGCATAAATTATATGTGTATTAAGGGCAATCAGTCTACCAAGCTGCAGGCTATAGGATAGATGATCCACTATGCAGAGGTGAAATAATCGCGCTGCAAAGAAACGTGGAGGCTTTATTACAGGTGCACAGGCGTCAGACGCGAAAGTATCGTGCTAATCCTCAGGCGAAATACGTTTCGACGCTTCAGCTGATCGTGGGATATCGACCTACCATGTTTTGGCCCTATTCTCCGATCAAAATCATTGTCACATCGCAATAATGATTGATTGGTTCGTAATAAGCGACCTCATTCATCTCTCGATAATGAAAGTAACGTTTTGCGTTACCGTTATTTCTTCCATCGCAATGTGGGAATCATTAAAGTTGCATTAATATCAGTTTCCTCTACAATTGCGTGTAACCATTTTTGGATTTTTAGTCTGTTCACTGTGTATTGAAAAGGGAAAGTTGAGGTGGACTTTAGGGTATATGAAATTGGTGTATGATACAAAGAAGAGGTGAAAATATATTATTCACATTATGGAAAACACAATTTAATTATTATGATTGGTGTCATAAAAGGTGTTCCAAAAGTTGAAATTTATTTATCTGTGTACGAATTGCGTTATCTATTGGATCACGTTTATTAAATTATTTTAACCATTTTTCTATAATATCCAAAAATTTCATGTTGAAACAACCTACTACTTCAAATATATATATATAAATGCCTATTTACAAATTCTTCATGAATTATGGGACTCAGCAGAAATTAATAAAAGTTATGAAAACGGTTTTGATTTAATACAGATATTTGTGTTCTGTATAAAAATATATCTACCTATAAACAGATATTTCATTAGCTCAACCCCTTGTCATAATTCAATTCAATATTATTTATAATTCCTCTGAACTTCCCTCCTCCGAAATAGACTTAAAAAGGTATTTGCTCGGAAACATTCACGCGCTACTAGTGGAATGAATAAGTATTTGTTTAAATTAAGCTATTTGGAAAAGTTTAATAACATGTAAATGTGTAATAAACCTATGTTATAGAGAAGTTTAAATTATTTCTTGAAATTTCACGCAGACGTTGTAGTAGCAATTATTATTAAACTTTCAATACGACCAATTACTTTAAATGAAAAGCACACTTTATTGATAAGGTCTGATTTTCTCACATATGTCTAAATAATATTTAGTTGTTAAAAAACATATTCATCTCTAATCACATACCTACTCTCTACATATAATGATGGTTATTTAGAGTAACTGCGTAAAATAAAATATGACATATACAACTAAACCAGTATAAAATGATAGTTATTAGTACTTGCTTGAATTTTAAAAACAGCTGATTTGAAGCACGATATCACGCGTCTTTAACATTCTTAGCCACATATAGCTTCGTAACGATAGGTTAACGACGTCGTTTTGCCGTGATCAAATGCTATTTGAAACATTTTTTGCCGATTAGTCTAATCCTTCGTGGAAATATATCTTTTCCTAATTAGTAAGTGTTATATTCATATACTGACTGTACAAAGTCCTACATTGTGCAAGCTTCTGATAATAATACCTATTCACCAAGTTTTTTTGTGTCTAATATTTTCAGCAAGAATTGCTAATTTCGATTAAGAAGACAGAAGTTATTGTGTAATAAAAGCATTATATAGATCACTACTGCAACGTTACTTTCAACCTTTAACGTATATAAATGTATGTAGTTATGCATACAGACATTAGTATCCTAAGTTGTGGCACTGGAATTCCACTTTTATTTTACTTCACTTGACAGGAAACCATCACGAAATGATAATTTAAACCCACTTTGAGACATAGTTATGTAAAGAGTTAATCAGCGTACTTTTTAGAAATGTCATTACCTATCCGTTTTCATAATGATGGCATGTTTAATGTAATGACACAGAAGGAAGTGCATTAAACATTCGGAATGATTTCAAATTCATTTTGTCGATACCTGATTTACATGATTTCTTATGTGCTTAACAATCTAAATCTAAAAATAAATCTCATGGAATGCGACGGATTTATAAATGTTGATATTAGGTAATACCTACATAATGAGTGACTAATGTAGGCTCAGATTTTTGACTTACAAATTCCTTCACAAATTCTTTACCACTCCGTGAAAGTGGCCGAGAATAAATGGGTCTGATTTCACATATCTGTATATGTAAATATTTGAAATCGGTGGGTTGATTACGTAATAGATTTGCTGAAAATGATTTGCTCAGAAAACTTCCCAATTGCCTGTTACATTTTTTGCACTTGTCAGGGAGTAGGTACAGTTTCTTAATTACGTCACGGATGCACTTAGCAAAAACTTTTTTCCACTACTATACAGTTTGCCAATATTGGAGATAAAATGTGTTTGCTCTGTCGGTTGATTATATAGACTCTTAAATTTTCAGCACAAAAAATTTTACTATTGCAAAAATATTTATAGAAAAGGGGTTCGCTAGAGTGGCTGGCGTCATTAATTATACTTATGATTTCCTCGGAAATATGGCCCAAGTCATCTTATTCCTTTAATAAAAAAACTTTTGGATCTAACTTTTCTTCGATTTTCAGTAGGTACTTTCCAAGAAATTCAACTTGTGCTCTTTTCACACGGTAAACATGAATTTGGGCAGCTAGAAATAAGTACGTGGCAAATATTTTCGAAGGTTCTATTTGTGAGCAAAGTTTAATCAAAATCAATAAATAATTGTTATCTACAATATTAAGAAATTTATAAAGTAAAACACAACTTCCATTATTGTGCTATAGTTCGGTACGAAAGGATAAACAACGAATATAAAAGAATTTGATTAGGAATGCGTCCAAATTAATATTCTAACTATATTACCACGTTAAATGGTGTATTTTCTATTCCAAAAATAAATCAAAGATTTCGACTGCGAAAATGTACTATAAGCTCGTAAAATATCGCGTAATAGATGCTTTGTAAACTGTAAAGTAATTGAAACATCTTCCAACGAATTTCCACGGACTAAAAGGGAACGACGGGAGGTAAACGCATTTTACAAATTGGCACGTTATAAATAATCACCGGGCATCTCATTTCCTTCTATAAATCAAGCCCTGCACTTTCTCCAAGCAGGGATAAAAAGTTAGAATTATTGAACGATCATTCATCTGTTTTTCCTCGTTGTTTTCTCTTACCTCGTGTTCAACAGCGTCCTCAGGAACTGGTGCTCCATCTGAAACAGAAAGTGAATCCTCTAGAGACAGGATCAAGCGTAGGTATGATTCATTCATTATGGTAAATGTCCACGAAACGTTCTTTACAGGAAAGGGAAAATCAACTATTATTGTTTAATATTTTCTGAATGTCATAATGTTTAATCTGCTACTTAAATTAGACGAACAAGCGATATTAATTTGGTGTTTAAATACCATCGGGTATTTATACAAAATATGCTTACACGAAGACCTTTTTTGCTCTACAGTTAAACTGATAACTTCAAACTCAAATGATACAGAACTCGGTCTTCCAATAGCTTTATTTTCTTAGGATTCTATTAAGCTGTCAACTATAATTTGATGACTGAAACCCAACGGGACGCACCGAAGTAAAGTGACTGCATAGAAAAGTAAAATGTAACTATAAAATAAAATTTGTTTATACGTTCTTCTGTTTTGAGATAATAACTTTTAAAGTGTTCACTAACGATACTAAGAGAGGACCACTCTTACAGTTAGTATAAAACTTAGAAGATTTCCGCTTCAAGTAGGTATACAATAAAGCTAATTAGCAGTTTGTGATAAAACGTCCTATCAGTATTATTATTTAGAAAATAATATTTCAGTATATAAATCGCTACTTCTATATGTTGCGAACAAACATGATTGTAAGTGTTAAATTTTTTTAAAGGAATTACTTTTTATTGGATTGATGTACTTTATAATAATTTAGAATCCATTGCAATAAGTGCCTTTTTGATATTTGGAGAATGGTTTCATTGGAAGAAATGTAACGTGGATAATGTAGTAAGTAAGAAATTCCTTTAAACAGAAACAAATTTGCAAGAAACTGTGTTAGCATTGTGGCAAACAAAGAAAATGATATAAATTATACAGATGAGTAATTATTAATAGAAAATTGTTTATTCGAATTCTGTATAGATGAGAATAAACAACCCTTTATCCATTCTATATGTACAATAATATATTTGCAATATATTTTCGAAGTTTCATGCGGCATAAATACAACCAGGAACAAATACATCGAATTTTATATTAAATGGTTTTAAATTCTTCTGTATAATTCACACTTTCACTGCCCTGTGATTTTCTACGGAGATATTTGATTTTAACCATTACTGTCTTTCAAAAACGATAATTGTACGTCGCGCAGCGCCGTCACAAATCGACCGCGACCAAGAAATCAAACAACTATTTTAAACCAAAAGAGGTCAAAGCATTTTCTGTGATTACCGTTGTTACGATCAACGATTGTAAAACGCGTAGCTTCGCATTAATAATAATCATCTTTGGCCATTTATGTATATGGTTGAACCGGTCGCATTTATCATTCGCAGGCAGCTTTGTTATTGCTGGGTTGAAAATTTCAAGGAGCGCCTCTACACGCCTTGAATATGATGGGGACGACCATTCATCAACTATTATGGTATTCAATTTACTCTTTATTAGATAAGTAATTTTGCATTTACGCTTATAACTGAGTCAATCAAGAGGTTTACGTATGATTGAACGACACAGACGGCCTCCTTTTTCTTGGCAATCGAATTACGTATAATAAGTGGCTTAAAATTCATAATAATTGTGCAGGGTTCAGCAGGTTTATAAAAAGGACCGTGTCCTAAGAAATTATTTCAAAAAGGGAGAGCATGTGTACAGCAGAGTGTAATTCAGAAAGTTAACCACTATTATGAATAACGCCAGCGAGATTGCTTTCGTTCTTGTTATCCTCGAAATGCATGATAATAGGTACTTCCTACTACCAACTACCTTGTCTTTTACTGAATACAAGGAGATTTGTGTCAGAAAAAAAGGCACCAAAGGATAACATGTGTTGAAACGGTGTTGGAGGTTATTCGAGGAAATGTAATTGATCGATTAATATAATATTATGTAAATTAATACATAAAAGAGTTAAAACTGTTACGACTGTAATAAGGTGCTTCAGGAATATGGATACTAATTTAATTGGTTTATAAAGCACATGGATAGAACTGAAAAAGATTTTTATGTTCTAACTCAAATATGTACAATTACATGTTATAGGCTTAGAAATTCAATAATTAATGAGGCGCCGTTTATTTAAGCAATCTTGAATTTATAGGTTTACTCTTTTCTTTATATTTACCGATTTTCTTTGGCATTCTCAAACGTTGTGTTAATTAAATATCAGTCTTCATGATTATTCACATGTAGACGCGACGGACATCATTTTGCAAACAGTAACGGAAGATTGGTAAATGTATTGTATCACTAGTCTAAGCTTCCCAAGTACTTTTTACTAAAAATTTTATCATATATTTCTTATGCTTATGAAACTTTTATTCCTTTTCATAAATTTTATGAACTACTCGCATCTTAACATTTAGTTGTGAAATATATTTTTTTGTCCAATATAACAGCCTGCATCAGCAAATAAAAACAGAAAAGCTGTTATAAAATATGCACTATTTGGGTATTCTACGATTGTTTATGCTAAGACCCTGATATTCAACTTGAATAATTAGAAACAAAGATCCAAAAATGATTAGGAACTCATTGCTGCCAGAGTCCAACGCTCGAATACCTTCAAAATTCCCAGAGTGTTTGTTATGTTTTTATTAACTACTTCAGAATCTTACCATTTGGCTTCTCAGTAGTCATCTAGATTTTTTTTCCATTGCCATTTTGACGCACTTTTCTTCGAGAAATGATTTGCAACTACAACTCTACCATCGATGAACAAAAATGCAGAAACGATATGGAAGGATAATGTTATATGTTTCAACACTGATTTTTTTATCAAAAGGTGCGTAGTGAATGCTATAAACATAGACTGTTGGGGAGGTCGTGCAATATGTAGAATAAAAATTGCACGTTCTATATCTACCTATAGTAAAACGAATAATAGGTACTTTAATTTTAATCCCACTTTTTTATACACATCCTACTAAAAACAAGGAAACAACATACCTACATAGCTAAACAAACACTCCTTTGGCCATTAAGAAATCAATTGTCAATTTTATAGACTTATTTAAGTGCTACATTTAAGTATAACTATCAATCAATCCTTTTAACACGGTCCACGCCACGTGGGCCATCGGTGACACACGATGTTTATCGAAAAAGAAACTTTCATCCAACGAACGAGCGTGTTTTTCCATTCGATATCGGAATCAAGGTAGGAGAAAAGGGAGTTGGAATTACGAAGAATTGAATCCAAGTGCTGATTTTCTGTAATCAAATATCGCAATCCAATTGAAGGCTTTGCAGCAAGAGAAAGGTAACTCTAAATGCATTCACTTTTCAAGAATTAATAAAAACAGTTTTAACAAAATATTTTTAGACACATGTCCAAAGTATTTCGCCGACTTAAAATCTACATATTAACACAGCATTTAGCAATGTTACTACTTAAGCCAAAATATTAGCTCTATGGCAGAGTGAATTTTGAAATTGTATAAAAATCCACTTAGGTATCTTGGGAAAATAATTACATTAAACACCATTGTTATGTTATAAACCTATGTACCAAAAACTACACAACGATTTTCACCTTCAGTTAACTCCACCAATCTATTCAGATTTTTTTACATTCAATGATACCTATAACTCAAGTTCGGCAAATTATAGAGCTGCCTCCTTTTCCAGCGAAGCTTCCAATTGTCTCGTCACTTTTTATAATTCTATCAAAAAACTGTATTTCCGCAGCAGCACAGAACGTGTTAATTGCATTATATCATAGAAGCACTTATACAATCACCAACATGTAAATCACAAACTCTAAATTCATAGCAGTGCAAGTTTGAAAGAATCGAGATAGAAAGGATTAATTAACACAGACTACTCGACCGCGCAGCCATGACAGTTTTCTTCCATCACTGCAAGGAGGGAAAGTCAATTACTACGATGACAAGCCAAAACGTTTAGCGACGACGTAGCACGTCCCTAGAGATCATCGTGGAACGTGTCCAAAGTTAAAACGTTCGTACAGTCGTTCCCTTGGCCCCACCTGTCAAGCATAGTTTCAAAGACAAGGTATAACCGCGGCTGAGATCACGACGTGAATTCTCTACTCGTGGCTTCTATTTTGCTCTATAAATGACTACCAAGTGAATTCACACAGAACAATAACCAAAGCAAATCACTTCTGCCTCATGGTTCTATCTGATTCGATAAAAGATTTACGTAATCACAGAAAATACTTTGAGCTGCGATAAAAAAATTTTAAAGGAATTTTTCGTCGAATCTTATTAATACGCTCGAATGCACATTACCTTCTGTTTCAACCATGGAAACTATAGAATACGAGTATAAATAAAATGAGTAGAAAGTAATGAATAGTGGGTGTAACAGTCAATTTACAGGAATCATAATTAAGTAGAAAATTCTTGAAAATATTATCCCACTTTCACATGTCAGAAAACATGTATACTATCAATAAATTATTAAGCTGAAATGTAAATTTTTATAGATCTATTATAGATAAAGTGTAAATTATTATATTTAAGTTTATGCGTTGTTTGTCTAATAATTAAGTTTAATATTGAAACATAACTTTAAGGAGAATTATTACACAATTAAGCAAAAAGATATATTCTACTGTTGTCATTAGATAGTGAAAGTGACAGATTTACAAAGTTTCCGACGAAGTAATTATTTCTACTACCGTAATGTTATGGATGTATTTATGAAAATAACAGTATTTTATTTTATGGAAACGTGTTATTAGGTATATCCTTCGTCGATTTGCAAGTTTCTTCTATTATGTAAGCTACCACCATATTCGTGAAATAGCTATTGTCAGATCATTCTAAAAATGGTTTTTCAAATGAACTTGGTAAATCATGGACTGTTGGTGGTATTTCATCACATCGATTGCGGTCACTGCATCGTAATGTGATATCGGCCAGTAATTTGTTACACCGACTCTGTGAGTTTCCCGTGAATTATCGCAATACGTATTGCCGATTCCGACGAAAGATGGATGTCTGTACTTAACAATGCTTGAACACCATTTTGAACCTCGATACCATACGAACATTACTACAAAGTTTCAAATAGTTAATATTTCTTTGAATAATTGTATGAAATAATGATTTATATTGATTTAAGGTAAACTATTTCTAAACATACATTTTCAATGCAAATTTCATGGAAAAGTCGTAGGTACATTGATTTCTACATAATAGAGAAACGTAATGAAGTAGAGTAGGTACAATTCGTTTCACTCTATATTTTTCAAACAGTTAGAAAAACAAAAGTGTGGAAACAAGTTTGTTATACCAATATTAACGAACTCGTGAAACGCATAAAAATATAAAAAGAGTTTTATGCAATTATCAAATTAGGCAACTATTACACTTATTCGTGTGATGAAAGCAATGCTTTCTGAAAAGAATCAGAATAAGTAGTTGCATATGAAAACAAAGGTTATTTTGCATTTTGCAATAATACTGTACCTACTCATAATAACACAACGGTGGCATTTAATATAAGAATAGCATTTATCCTTACAGCTACCTGCATTTCAACTGCACTGATCCTATGAACTTTAAACATTTAAAGGCGATTCAGCGGTATGCAAACTACTACGAGACTCGCGAGATTGCTCCACTGGCCGATGACATGCAGTTTTACAGCTCATTAAAGTTCTTCTAAACGAATTATCTCGGATATAGATCACTTGCCAAGAACGTATAATTTCAACAACGTATGCCAATAACAAATCGACATAAATCGATTGGATTACGAACTGATATTTATCTGCGATCGGAAAATCAAATTAAAATGGAATATGTAAACTTACTGTTTGTATACGTTCATTAGTGACATATACAGCAATATGTAGACTTAATTTTTTTTTATTTCTAGATGAAAACAGTTATGGAAAATTTGATTATATTAAATTGATAAAAATGTTTATTTTTTCAGAAATTACTACCCCCTTTTACGTTCATTCACTTTTATTCTCAAAATTCACATTTGATCGAAAGTATCTTTGACGTTTGAATAAAATTTTATTCGAAATGTATCAACTCTAGAATTTTGCTTCCCGATGCTTACTCGTATGAAATTTAATGAAAGCAACACTGTAATTATTAATATTTTCAAATATCCGTGCATGAAAAATATAAGGCAATATTTCTTCTGGTAAAGGCAGGGTAAGTCGGGAGAGATGGCCATAGCTTCGTTGCGAGTCTCCTACAACCAACCTGTTTGAAGTAGATTGGAGGGTAGGATGAATCGTGAAATTGCGTGTAAAATATAAATTTACTTAAATTGTGTTGAGTATATAACATAAAATAAGACTTTCATTTTTGGTCTTCATATCCCTTGTTACGCACGCAGACTTATCTTTGACTTTTTAACCCTTGCAGTGCTGTGATGCAACCGAGTTTTCCCCGAAAACCAAAGATTCAATGAAAGCACTCATGTCCCCACTACTTTCTAGCCGAATTTCACCGTATAAAAAGGACAACGAATCCATCGCGGGCTCATTTCACTTCTAGCACGTTTAGACGTTTCTCCTCCAAGTATTATAACAACTTTAACCAGACAGTACGTAGTTGATAAACTACTATTTACATTACTATTTGATAAACAAATTTCACGAATGAAAAACGTCATTGGCCATCTCTCCCAGGCTTATCCTAAATAGTAGGAATAGTTTAGTAAATAGTTTCAGGTCTAGATCTAGAATGTAAGCTAAAACATAGAAATTTATAACTGAAAGAAGTCATTGTACCCCACTGCAATACTTTCTGTGCCACCTCGGCGTGAAAATACGCCGTTGCCAGACAAGGAGTGCACGCGGTACACAACACCATTTAGAGCATCCGCCTACTCCGGCGAGTTCCGATGACGTGCGTTGCATATTGATCGTACCTTGTATTGCACGATGACACAGATATCAATTGTTGAGAAGGTTCGATACACCTCCCTACTTTCAAAAGATGTGCTGTCAGCAACATCCGCGCAAGGGAACAATCAGCCAGTCAATGTCGAAAGATATGTATATACATAAGTAGCTCCTGCATCGCGTTCTTGAGTAATAATACATGGGGTGACACGTCACTTCTTTCGCACACACTACATATGTATGTATAATCTTTTTCCACGGCGCGACAGTAGCGGTTATCAAATGTTAATCTGCCGCTTACGCGACCTCGTTCCTCAGTGATACTTCCTGAAGCCAACAACAATGAGGATGATCCCGACGGGAACATGTCCCGCTCGTACCACGCTCTCAACATTGTTTACGCCATTGTTCACGGTAAGAACCGGAGGTGACGTTTGATTATTGTCTCCAAGTCTCGCGATTTGCAACGAAAAAACGTTGCCCATACATGCAATCATTATGGCTTAATAAGCCGAACCCGCCGACCTGGAAAGTCGCATTCTACTCTATGGTCATTGTTTTAAATATTCATAATTGTGGATTACAGGGAGATTCCGTCTCAGGTGTTCGTGTTCTGAATAATAAGCTGAGCATGCATATACTGTGCAGAAAAAATATATTTTTGTAATATTGGTGGATGCATTCAATCAGACTGGTGTGATTATTCGTGGCTATTATAATTTTGATAATGGAGAAAGATGTGAAATTTCTAATGCAATTTTCTTACATTTTTATTTGAACAATAAAAATGAGTAAATAACTGTATGATAGAATAAGTTTTTTCAGTATGAATGTTTCCAATCGTGTGTTTCTCGATTTTCTCAGTTGCCCCTCTCTTCCTACAATAAATTTTCTATACGAAAATAATATTTATATAAATTAATCGATATCAAATATAAATTCCTGAAATTTTCTCAATTTTAATATCGAACTTGTAATCAAATTTTATAAAGTGCTCATATCACGTGCTCCAACGTGGTTGAACATGTGAATCGGTTTTACGGGGATTCAGTGGCGACAAAAAAGTTACATGTCCACCAGTGGTACATCGAAGAGACAAAATACCATTTTCCATACCTAGATAGTCGGAACTACTTTGAAATTGTAATACGCACGCGAACGACATAATCAAATCGCAAATCAAACCGGATTCTTATGGCTGTTCGGCACACCGACGAGGAAGTGATTACCATCGTTCGAAATACGAACCTCTCTCGTTCCTTTTTTCGCCCTGGGTCGCAATGAGAAAGGACTTGGGGATATTACGTGCCTGCTGCTGAAACGAGGGAAAAATTCGAGGCTGAACGATTGAATTAGGCGCTTCCTACTTTCAGATCTTTTCGAAAAATCGCTAGACCCGAGTAACATGGCCGCTATCTCCCACATTATGGGCGGCGTAACGAGATGTTTGAAAGACCTTCCTGAGTGATACCTCGGTAATATTTTAGCGGCCGGTGAACGGCGAGGTGCGCATAGCCGGCCGGTTAAAATTGCGAATCGTGGATACTCTTGTCGCGGGGTTAATTAATACACTCGCATTTAGCATATTAAGTGGAAAGGCTATCTTTGATTGCAACATCCGGGAGACGAGGTTACATTCTGGTAAATCAAGCTGGATTCATTTCATGGAACGATTCGATCGTGACAATTGAGGGCGCCAATAAAACTCTGCTTCTATCGTAGGAAGAGGTAGCTAAGTACAATCAATGGTCGTTCGTAATAAACTAGGTACTGGGTTATGAGAAGCATGTTAATGACTTCAAATGAGTATTCAGGTGTAAAAGACACTTGTTAACGATAATAATTCGTGACAAGGAAATTAAGATACTCGGTGTGCACCTAAATGCCTTGTACAACTAATCTATCTTCCTGGAACGTGTACTGCTTGAAATAATTAGCGGATCGCGTGCCTGGAGAATTATTCGAATACCAGATTGCGAAGAATGTGAAGAACTAAATATGTATCGGGAATAATTGTATGTATATTTAACATCGTAAAATGTATGCTAATACTTCGATTTGTATAGTATGAGTAATTTACAAAATACTGATTGTCTTGTTAGAGTACTTGCTTTCCCTCCTTTAAGGGGGAAAGAACTGTAAGAAATGGAAGAAATCGATTTTTTCTTATTTACATTTTCTGAAAGACATGCGTCTTTGTATCTTTAAATATTCTCTCAAAATTTTATGATGAAATTCGTAAAAGTGTCGGAAATATAGTATTTTCTGTGACGTGGTGTCAAGCGCGCGACCGATCCGAGCGACACTTTGAACTCATTTTTCGCAGAATGACATTTCTCAACCACGTTGACAGTATACAGATAAAATCCAATTACCATGAGCAAAATTATTGTACGAAAAACCCGTCTCTATTACGTGACGTTCAGGTTATTTTAATCAACGGTCTCTTTTTATTTTTTTATCAACTTTTCTAAAAAAAAAAATTTCAACGGTCCACTATTTTGTTATCGTTTGCAATATTGACTCTTTGCAATATTGCAATATTGCTAAATATTTTTGTCTTTTTAAATTCAGATTAACCATATGACTGAGGCATTGTCAACGCCACAGGAACGATTTTGACGCAACGCACATGTTCATGAATTTGATTGATATTTCTTTTACCCAACAATATGTACCTATTAACTATACAAAGCAATACATTGATTTACTTGCGTTTTTTGGTCGAAACAAATTCTCGCAAACATTCTTACTTTTGAGACCATTACAGTGGCTTCCCCTTAACGATTTTTTACTTATAGTAATTACTGTTATTAGCATACTATAAATTGTATGGTCTGTAAAATTAAATGTAACCTTCATATAATGTTAATTTGCTGAAGTTGTTTCAAAGGAATGGTATCTTCATACTAAATAAAATTCGGTGTAAAAATAATATAACTGCTGAATATAAAAAATTTCAAGTATATATTAAATTTTCTTTATGAATTTTCATGTTTCATTAAGGAAAGGATCCATAATTGGAAGTTAATTGAAGTTTGTCCTCACGGGAGAAAATGGAGGCTCGTATAAAGACGAAGGTGTAAAAATGCCGAACATAAAAAGATTAAAATGCAAATATTAGTTATAATATTTTTCGTTATCAGCATTGCACTATAATATCTAATCTTTTTTTCAACATTGGAACAGAAATCGTTAGCTTGTTGGTAAAACCGACCTAGTCCATATTTCTTAATTTTCAGTAAATGCAAATTTAAAGATCAAACTATTACAATAAATCAGGTAATAATTGAAAGCTATTGCAAAATACATAAGTTTCTACCCATATGGATTTTAATTAACCTATTGTAGAAAACTTGGAAAGTAATTTGCTTTCATTAATCTTTAAGGATTTTAGAATGGAATGAACGGAATTTTATTTTAACTATTACGGCTTTACTCTTCAAAACACTTTTATTTGATCCGATATTTAAATAATTTTTTATTTAGTTACTGCCCAACTCTAAGTAATACTCGTATAAGCACATCGCAAAAGAAGATAGAGACTATCTGTTCTATTATAAAGTTATACTTCTAACACTCCACTAAATAATGAAGTGTGTAGTAAAGCACTTCCCTAAGACACTGTACCACGTGCTTGCTGGATGTGTCCCATCAATAATTGTTAATGAGAGCGGACTCTTTATCGAAGCTCGGTATCCTGAATCCGTTAACGATTTCGAAACGCAATTTAGTCGGGAACGGTCTCATCTCAAGTGACGAACGCGATGTGTTCCAGGAACTAACGTTACCAGGCGCGAGACTGCCTCGTTAATCCTGGCCATCGTGATCGCGAACTTCGTGCGGCTGCATCCGCATCTAAAGTCAACGTCATCGACACGATGCGGGTAATTGAAAGTACACCGACGATGGGAAGACGCGTATAACCGTTGTGATAATCTGCATTTATTTACCGAATCGTGGGCGCCGCAGCGGATTTAATTGAACGGGATTTCATTAATCTTAGCGAACAGGTAGCTAGGATCTTGTTACCGTAAATTGGCGAGCTTCTAGAGCGCTCCCCGTTCGTTCGTGGTTCTATGCCTCTACTTCTTACGTTTAAAACTATTTAGACTAGCTACGCAATTAATTTATGCTTTAAGATTAGGTAGGTAGGCATCTATTCGATTTCCGGTGTAACACGTTGACAACCATTTCCTTAGAATTCTAACAACGAGGAAAGCGCTAGTTTCTGTTTATCTACGTATTTTTAAATTATATTAATGTCAGTACGTAATAGTAAGTACCTTTAGAATATTAAGTGCATCGTTATACCGCGAAATATTTTTATTTATCACGAGACAATCACGTGGTAGTGGCTTTACCTGCCACTGTCAAAAGTGTAAGTTTGTTTCAAAAAGAGCCCCCTGTTAAATACTATATGTATAATGCTACTACACAACGTTAACATAAAAGTGAACATTAGAGTTTACAAAAAAATAGTTGCAGTTAGAAGTTAACATGATAGAAAGACACGTTGTCACTATAATCACTATAGGTAGGTACCTGAAGCTTGAATTTCTTGAGGGGCCATTCCGGTTAGACGGGTTGAAAAAATCGATTTTTTTTAAACACTTTTCGAAAGTACATATCCTCAAAAATGTACTGCTAAATTTTCATGGACAAATTCTGATTATTGTAGCTTCTACTCAATAAATGAAAACTTTGAATGCGTTTTTCTCGAAACGTCATTTTTTCACATCGTGAAGATAAACTCTCAAAATCCATCAAACCGATTGCTTTATAAATTTTACTGCTTATTTTACACACCTATGATTCTCGCAGCGACTACAAGCAAGTATTTTTATTGAGTCTAACTTACTTTTATAATTGAAAACAGTAAAATGAAAAAACCGAAAAACATTTTTCTTGCATTTTGCCCGCCATTTTGCTATTTTTGAAGAAAAATCTCTAATTAGAGTCCGAGCGATTGCGACAGTAATAATTTTTCATTTATTGTAGAAATGTAGTTTAACAAATAGAATAAAGTTTTATTCCGTTATTATTTTCGTCGCAATAAATTCTTGAAAATTGCTGAATCATCGGTGCGCTATCCGGAATGACCCCTTAAGTATTCAGCACTGATTGTGTAATATATAAAAATACCTTTGCACAACAGACTAAATTGCATATAAATACCAATTGTGCAGGAAGAATTCACAAAAACTGAGAAATTCGCGTCGGGTAAACCAAGCTGAATTATTATTTCGCTAAGAATACAACAGTTCAGCCAGTAACCACCGTTTGTCCTTGCACCGTGCCGAATATCCTACGCGCGCCATTTGAATCATTGATCCGTGAATTGACCGATCGTGCAGATAGCGCTAGAAATGATTAGAAAGGTCCACCTGTAGGTAGGAAATAGCGAGCCTCGGCAGAACGAAACGCACGGGGTCGAAGAGATTTCCTGCAGATCGAAGACAACAGTGTTTAAAAGCGAAGCACAGCAACGGGAAGGCGCATCGATGCGCAACATTAGCGGGCCAAGCTCGGTATCATGGGAATCGCTTGCCAGAGAACGTGGGAGTTCGCAGCCACACCTTCCTCGCTGGAGGATCGCATTGAAAATGACGTTTCGCGAGGAGACTAGGGAGAGAGAGAAAGAGAGAGAGAGAGAGAATGGGAGAAAGAGAGAATCTCGTCCGTCGAAAATATTTCTCGAGAGTGAAAGCATCCGGCTCACCATGGTGCAGTATACTACACCATCCCGCAGCACCTCCGGCCTCCGGCCATGTATCGGCAGCGTGCTACACGAGGTAGCGATCGTCTCCTAGGGATCGTGACGACTTAAACTTTCGTTTAATTTATCATGGCGTGCCGAGGGTCCAATCAAGAACTTTCTCCCGAAGGGAAAAATCCAGGTGATCGTACTACGCCTCTTTCACTCTCCACTTCTTCTCCCTGTCTCTCCCTCGCCGCTTTCATCTGGGAGCGTCGACGATACGCGTCTGCGGCGTTATTAACGGCGCGCGGAAAAGTGAAAAATATAATGGATTGTCGGGAAGTGGGACATCCTGTGACGCATAGCCTTGCTGCGTTAATAGCAAGGGCGATTGGCAACGCAATTTCTAATTCAGGTCACTGTAACTTCATCCTTAACGCATTCGCGGCGGAATTATGTAACTAAATTGATAATTGTAACTAACGGATATCAGGTCTAATTAAGGGAAGACGAACTATTGTGTGTGTACTTTCCCTGCGTGGAAAGACTTCCGTGTGTATTAATCGTAAGTCTTGTGATTAAGTAATCATTTTCGTATTTGTGAATTTGCTATTCTACTTTTGCTAGTTCTGTTGAATAATGTATTTACGCAGGGACTTAATACCGGTGTAATGCTCATACCGGTATTTCGCAAATACAGCTATAACGAAACCGATATCATACCGAAAAAGATAAATACCGAAAACAAAAGGTTACCGGTAACCGAAATAAATACCGGTATTTTTTCGGTATTCTTCTCGGTGAACACCGAAACCTACCATGTTACTGAAAAGAATACCGAAAAAATACCGGTATTTATTTCGGTTACCGGTAACCTTTTGTTACCGTATTTTGAAATACCGGTATGAGCGTTATACCGGTATTAAGTCTCAGACGAAGATACAACCGAAAAATACCGGCATAAGTAGTCTGATTGAAAGTTTTTAGGCAGCAGACAAACACATAAACACCTTCTGCTTTATATATTAAGGTTAAGATTCCTATCCACTGTATTATACTTCTTCATTTTTATATATGTAGTATAGTCTTTTTATAATACGAAGTAATAACGGTACTCGTAATTTTCAACGTCTCGAAAGCTTCTAAAACCATTTTTTAAAGAGAGAACTAATGTAGAAAAATAGCCAACAATAACTTTTTCCTACACTAATGATGACTGCAATAAGTTTCTATACCGACTTACCAATCTTTGCCAAAATACCTCATAAAACTTATGTTCCACGTGTGATATTCCAAAAAATTTGCAGAATTGGTCGATATTTTAATTTCAAGCTCAACATCTTTAAACGTACAAAACGTTCCAAACGATTATATTGGTACATAGTGGAAGAGACATAAGTACGATAATAATGCAAATCAAACAGTTTGGTTTCTTTTTGTTTAAATGTCCTTTTTTATAATCAAGCCGAAATAACTTCAATATCCCAGGAGATCTTCAAGTAGCATTGAGCGACGACCGAACAGCAACCAAACTAATTTGTTTTACAATTTATATAAACTTACAAAATTAAATATAATTGTGAATCCTTTAGAATAACACATAATAGAAATGTAAATGTAAAGCGAAGTAAGTGAAATTAAATAGAATTAAGTGTCCAATTTATACCTAACCCAAATATAGTCGCTAATAAATAACCTATGATGTAGATGTGACCGAAACAAATAACTAATAAAAAACAAGAGTTTGTATTTAGAATGTTCATACAAGCAGTATGCATATACACAAGAGTATACCCAATTTGCAAGGGGTACCAGTATGTCACTCGAAGCGAAACAATTTGTGTAACAAGATTCGATGCATAATCAGAGATTATGTTCCAACGCAGAAAAATTTAGCCCTGCAGAAGTTAGCACAGACAAGCACAGTTCAGTTGCTTGTGCAACGATTTATCATAGCCCGACTTAGATATTTTGTATATCTCGATGTAAACGTTCGGTATCGATTGAACTGGGAACAAGAAATATCTAGATAAAAGCTAATCGCCCGCTTTCGATCTCCTAATGCTCGAACGTTTTCGATACCTGATAGTACCCTGATAGATTTCATTTTACAGCAACGTAACAGAAAATTGCAGAAAGATTTTTAAATTGCCAACTGTATCCCTATAATCGAAAAGAAATGCGTACTTTCTAATTACCCGCTGAGTTTCCCAGGGGATACAAATTCTCAAATCTGATAAACCGATCAACGTTTATGCTCTCATAACTCTCGACGCTTCAGGGATAGCATCACGTATTATCTACAATCGGATGCACTCCACTTCCGCGTCCTAACATAGAAAGCGGATCACGATCGATATCCCGAACGAACGACTTGCAAGGGTCTACGATCAAGATTTGCCGGTTTGCACGAATTGATCTGCAGGTAAATAAATCGAACACTGAATTGCGGAAACGACTTGTCTTGCAAGAAATGCTTCAAACGAGCAATATAACCGATACACTAGGCATATTAATTAACACTTCCGAGACTTATAAATAATGGTTTTTTCAAACACCACTGGCATTTATGCGGCAAAAAATTTATTAGAAACATAAAATTGATGGCATTTCTAACAAGATGAATACTTGAAATAGATTGAAGAAATTATTCCTTACAGATGGCTTAATTACCTGATGTATACTAGGTATAATTTTAAATTATTTGATTTCAATTTAAATATACCAGTTATGCCAGTAAAACATTTACGATCTTCGTACGAGGACGGTGAGAATATGTATAAGTTGAGACTCTGATTCAGGTTGGAAATCTTTATGTGGGCAAAAGGGGATTATGTTCTTTGCTTCGTTTTAATACTAAAAGCGAAAAGCTTTTTTATAGACCTAGATAGGTACTTATTACATATCGTATTTTATTTTTAATAGAATTGATAGCAACATGCGTTAAAAATTAAAATGGTGTATTATTACTGCACTTAATAATATTAATTATTAATACTTGCAGTGCTGGCATGGTGTTTGAAATAATACAAGCCTCCAAATATATTATTTGCTACTATAATTATAGGGCAAACTGTCTATCGAGCTTCGTGCCCAAGGCATAGTAATGCTTATTACAAACGTTCTTAAACTATGCTGAATGTGTCCCTGGGCTGTTGACGGCTGACGTTCAAGAATGCTACTGTCTTTGCCCCCTGCTGCTTTCACGGCATTGCTACACATATCTATTTCACCAGTAACACATATGGGCAGGTTGCAGAACCCAACCCAATTATACAGTATTCTACATGATTATTTATTTGTGCTTTTGAAGTATTTATAGCTTATATCAATATTAAAGGATCAGAACAATTTCATGCGTTATTTTCGTCATAAACGCTCACGCACACACATCTATTTAGTACGTAGGAATACGAGGCACAGTTCACAAATCTATTAAGCGCTATCGACACGTGTTAAACGAAAATTCCTTTGAATATGAATGAAGCTGAAAAACATGTTTCTTACACTCTCACTGACGTATAATGCTCGCGTGAAGTGTTCACTATACATAGCGCGGTTAGTCTCTATTCAATAATGCAGAACAGTATCGTACGAATATAAATGGATCAATAGCGAGATGAAAGTAACATGAATTCGATTGTACATACTGTATCAGGATCGGCTATCGCGAATGTTTTATTTGTTCTCTTTTGTCGCTGGGTGAGATTGGCCTTGGCAATGTGGTCAAGTCAGTACAGCTGCTGGAGTATACATTTCAGCGTCAAAAGTTCGATGCTACTTTCACAATCAGGTATATGTATACATGCTTCTACGTGAACCTAATACACTCGTTTGCTCGCAACAAATATTCAAAAATGTTCAGTTTTCATGAATATTCTTTAGGTAATAGGTATTCGCAACCCCCGTTTTTGAAATTCGAAAAGTTTTGGATCATACGATGCAGTTTAAAGACCATTAAGATCTACTGACATATTAATTCTCGAATATTTGTTGTGTGTTCATGTTCTTGTATTAAAATTGATATTACTTATATGTCGAAATGTTATAATACAATTTTTCAGTTCCTACAAATTTGTTAAACTGTAAAGAAAGGAAAAATATAATAACTATTTTGATACTTTTTCAAATACGATTATATCAGTTTCAAGTAATTTTATTTGATTAAAATCGCACATACGGAAGTCAATTATTCCAAATTTGATAAGAATATTTAAACAAATAAATTTAATAAATACCATCATTACTTTGCATCGATTTTTATTTGGCTTGATAAATAAACTTTTGCTGTTGTCAAGTTAATATAATATACTACAAAGTAATGCACTATTTTTTGTTACACAGTTACAATAAAAAAAATGAAGTTTAAGCAGTAAATGGCTTTATGTATGAAACTTATAGAATAATAGGTGGATCAACAACGTATAATTTCAATTAGTAAGGGTATAGTTTGTCACGATATATTAATTACACGTAATCCTGTCGAAACTTAAATCATAGCAGTGGTATTTAGGGATAAGCCATCATTACGTAGTACAACGGAGCGATGATTACGCGGAATTGTTCAGAAAGATGGAAGGAATGTAGATTAAAGCGTTCATTCTTCGTTGCAATTTGACGATGAATCCTAAAGATTGCCTCAGAATTGACAAGCAATTATACGGAAATGCAGGGGCTCTTCGACTTTTTACCTGGGAACTGTGAAATACAAGAATCCGGCGACACTTTCTCTTTAATTAAAGAGCAAATACCTTGCCGCACGAGCAATTAATTGCCGTTTGATTTTTTCTGTTAATTTATGGAGGGACATGAGCATCAAGTAACACCTTATCAAACGAAATACTGTTTCATACTTATTACCGATCTTGCTAACAATCTTTCTCGACATCACATGCCGACGTACCTACTTCATTATAGCCTTAATTAGGTATTGGGTAACTAGATCATAAATGAGTACATTAGATTTTATTTATCGTTACATAAGCAACGAAAGTTGTTGATGAGGAATTCAGAAACAATTAAATCTTGACGATTTTATTTCTGAACTCCGGAGCCAGAGTTTATTAAGTCCACTATTTTTACAAATTGATGAATTTTTTAATCTCTCGGAAACCTGTAAAATGTCATTTTTTAAAAATAGTGGACTTAATACACTCTGGCTCTGGGGTCTCGAATCCAGATTTATGAAATAGATGCATGTCGAAAAATTTTATATTGAGTGATGTTTCTGTTGAATTATTCTCATTGACAATGCATAATTGTACAAAATACAGACAAACGGGATATATATTCTATTGTCTTCTGTACGATGAATTACTTTATGCTAAATAGTTCACACAGCATAAATAATAAATATATGACTGTTATGCCAGGTTCACATTAGTCATGTTACTTGATTGATTAGTCACTTGAATTCAAGTACGTTAAAACTGCATTACCAATCTGGAAATATAACTTGCCTAATCTGAACAAGACAAAACAGTTATATTTTTATATTATATGAAACATTTAGCATACGGTGAGGCTTTACCATCGAAACTCCCATATAGCAATAATTAAGATCACTATGTACATAATAAAATTGTAAACAGTCGTATTCGTAAATTTAAAATCTAATATTTCCTATCGAAGCACATACAGCTGAACATTCATTCTGTATAAAATAGGTAAGTACTAATAAATTCCTTCCGAAACGAAACTACACTTGCTAAAATTCAACCACATAGTCACTAAACACATTTGAACACTTTATATTTGTGACTTTTCTATTAGAACTACTAAACCGCTGTTTCGACTATAATTTTGTTCAGGATCATTGAACATCAGCTGTAAAGGTGAAAACGTTTCTATCCATTCTTCGTAGGCAAGTATCGATGAGCCGACGTTGGCGTTAAAATTCTACGAAGACGGATTTCAGACCAGGCTGCTCGACTGCAGGCAATTTATCACCGAACTGAGAGTGACGCTCGTAAAGATCGGCTCGATACAGAGCAACGATCGCAAGTACACGCTATCGGTATAATTTCCTGAGAGAACAGTAGAATCTTACAAGAGTCATGATGTTCGTATGACTTTCTCTCTTCGCCGTCAGGCGGTCGACTTCCTGGTAGCGGACGACTAGGTTATGACGGACGTATCGGGCACGATCACGAAGATCCTTAATCTTCTGAGGATTTTTTCCACCCAAGACCCCGCGGAACACCACGATCCCGGCTCTGAATTTCGTATTGACATGATCGCTCTCGGGCAGAACTATTACAAGTCATTTCAAGCGATTGGCCCAACGTGGATCGATAGCAGTTTCAACTATGCCTTCCTCCGAGAACGTAATGATACGAAACCTCGAAAATAGATCGACAATCTGCGCGATTGGTTGAGCGAAAGAATTCCCAACGTTTATATCATTAAACTATTATCTTTTATTCGAAATATCAGGACGTGAGTGGATTTCCACCGCCAGCAATTAACAAGCTTGACGGTGCGCTGATATAATGTTTCTATAAAAAAGACACACCGCAGGTCTCTGTAATAAGAGGAATAATTCGATCGATCTAGTTCAACATCTTTGAGAAATTCCTGCGCCGTTCAGTCACTTGCGAGTGATTCAGAATTAGTTACGTTCCACGGTTAGCAGACCTTCGTCCAATAAACATCGATGAGAGTTCTAGATGAATAAAGACAAGTTTCTTGCGTCAAGGACAGGGCATCCTTGGTACCATTTTCTTCCTGCATAGATGCATCTGTGGGATCTAGAACGTTTCTTCGATCAACGCGCAAGGACGCTTTGATTATTCACGGTTTCTGGTAACACAGGTATTACACCATTGTATCTGTTTTTCCGATGTCCTTAAAAGTATTCTCCCTCTTTTTTAATAGTATTCCTGATTTAAGTTTATTGAAACTTACTACTGAATACTAGCAAGGGAAGATCACGAACCCAGAAATAGGTATATATTTCGCGAATCTTTTTGCAGCTCAACATCACTCTAAGGAGGTGGAATTGAATTAGTGTTGTATAAATCTCGAGTCGTCAAAGCTTTAAACCTTAACCTTAAAGACTCAGCCTTTAAGGCTAATATCATATGAAAGGCTTGGGCCTTGAAGCTGCAGGCTTTTGTGTTTAATAGTAATGAAGTTAACTCCAAGTCCTTGATATAATATTTTATGGTTCCACCAATTGTACGTCACTTCACTACATACAATTTATACGATTCGAGCTAGCTGTCATAGCTACGACTGCTACGAGGTTCGAGCCTTCGAGCTTGAAGACTCGAGCTTTTAACGCTACAAATTTCGAGCCTTAAGGGTTCGAGCCTTTAGGGTTTGAGCCGCGACTCGAGCCCTTGAAGCTCGCGGCTCGAAGCTCATTTTTACAACACTAAATTGAATCCTTAAAATCCGGCTATTTCTCGGTTCTGTGTTATAACTCGCGAACTGTAAAGGTACGAATACACGACGACACTTTTGTGTCTAGATCAAGTGTATACATCAAGTGTCGGCGTGGGGACAGTGTCCTAGACTGGTGTAGACGCTAAGTTTCTCGATCTAGACTGATCTAGACACTTGATCTAGACACAAAAGTGTCGTCGTGTATTCGTACCTTAAGAGATAAAAGAAAAGTTTTCTGGCAAAAGTTAGTTCTTTTAGTTAGGACTATCATTTAGTAACTCACAGTTCTTGACTTGTAACACAACATCGGAAAATAGTCGAATCTTCAGGAGCGAATTTCACAGTCTTAGAGTGAATTTGGGCAGCAAAAAAATTCCGTAATACATATCTATATATCCCCTACGTCAGTGCTCTCTAATCGGTGCGCCACGAGACGATGCTAAGTGTGTCGCGGCGTAATGTCCCCAAGGGGAGAAAAAGTATAAAAAATTTTGGAACAAAGTTTTTCATAAATAAATGTAATTTCTGTATATACACTTCTATAATTATGTTTTGTATATTTTGCTTGCGGTGTAACGTAGAATTCTGGGAAGGGCTTACAATTAGGTGTGCCGAGGGTGCAAAATGGTTACGGAGCACTGCTCTACATCAGAGATGGGAGAAATTTTTATTTAAATAAAATTTCGGGTAACTTCTCGTCAAATAGAAAAAAATTAACTTTTTTCGTCGAACAATCTAAAGTTAAAGTAGCTTTAATTCGATCTGTTATTTAAATGTTTTTTTATTTACTTAATACCCTACTCTGTTCTACATAACTATCCCCAACGTTCCATAATTGTTTGAATTTCAAGGTTGAGGATCTTGTAAATTACTAAAAACTTTATTTTTACTCACTTAACTTCAATCCTCAACTATGTATCCTGATTTCAATTCCCTGCAACATTACGAAGATAAAAACTATCCTCCATTAATATTTAACAAGTACCTACATTTTAAACACGCGAAGGAATTGAAATTGTTTTAATGATACGTGACAAATTTTCTTCGGTATCTTCCCCGCGTTGTAATATCGCCTCTCCGTTTGCAGCAGCAATTTTCATATCTCCTTCGAAATGAGTTGCTGACAGCGCAACATCGTTTTATTTACGAGTTGTCGCCGTGTAATCCCTCGATTGATTTATAACCGCGCGAGTATTCCGTCTACAAGGCAACAGCGAATAAAAGAAGTCTCAGGTATCTCGCTCCAGTATTCAATATTCCCAGGGTTTCTTTTTGATTGCGCCGCGCGCCCCGGGTGTCCAATCTTTGTCCAACCGCCCGTTCGCCATTTAATGCAACGCACGTGTTTAACGGTAGCGAAACGATTTAGTTATTTGTCATGCCTGCCGGCTTTATTGTAACAACCTGTACCGGCTTGCTGCGCGGCCGTAGAAGCCAACCGGCGACCGGAGGGCGATACTGGTTTCCCGTTTAGAAGTTCAATGGTCAGCCGCGATTACGGATGACATTAGGCGCGGGATTCGAGCGCCCTGATTCGTTGGGCGGCCGCGCACTCATACACGCGGCTGGACGCGCGTCCCACGCGGTGGAAAGTGGACCGGCTGATAATCCGGTGATTTTCTTTATTACGGTCCGCGCACTTGTAAATGTCAATCGTTCGATCCCGATTGGCATTGTGCTCGCTGGGCAACGCCGCATGATGCAGCAACAATGAAAGGCGCGAATAAGTATCGCGGTGGCTATGAAGTAATAGCAAACAACGCGCCGCGAATAATTAATCATTCTTCCAGAAACTTAAGCATGGAGAGAACTTCGCGGCTAAATGGAACAGTGTGTCGCTGCGCGTTGAATTATAAGTAATTGAGGTAATCGAACGGATAGGGTAAACCAACCAGTGTGCAATGAACGACCGAATTGTTAAATGAGAAGCCCAGTAAATGACCGCATAGTTTTAATAAGAATTGTACTTATTAATGTTTCTTTATAAACGCGTACCTAAATATATGGGATATTAAAAGTGCAACTACACTCCATTTATGAACATATAATAATTTTTCAATTTATAATTGACACTTCTTTGCCTAATGGTCATTCACTGGTATGCGGTCAATTACTGGTTGGTTTACGCTGCTCTTTCTTACATCAGGTTTAACAAAGCGAACAGCTGATTGCCAGCAATAAAAAGAAGGATCCTCTTGTAATTTTTTTTTATAGAATTAATGAGAAAAACGAGATAGTGGTGAAGAAAAATACAGACTATTAGTAAGCAGTGTGCTCCACAATTTTTATTTAAATAAAAATTTCGAGTAACGAATGAAAGTTAGAATAAAATTTCGTCATCTGCCGAATAAAGTTAACGCTTTAGCGCACGGACTGAAAAAACAAGTTTCCGGGAATATTTCCTAAAATTGTTTAATACGTATCAAGTTTTTTTATACGCTCGAAAATGATGTGACGTATAAGTACGTCACACTGGACGCTGGAATAAAGTGACTTTTATTCGATCCGTTATTTACGTAGTTTGTTATTTAGTTAATGCCCAACTCTGTGAGAAACTAGCCTATTTGGAAAATTGTACCCTTCAATGCTTTAAAAAATTATAGTGTAGGAGATTGTTATCAGAATACATAAAGTCGATACACTCATGCAGAGAAACACATTGAATCGAACATTCGAACCAATTTGTACGAGACATTGCTCAATCATTGTCCGCCATCTGGTACAGCCTTTCACCTTTTAGGTACGTTTGAAATTTGTTCCCTCATACGCCAAAATTTGAACGTTGAAGCAATTGTAATTACTGTTGGATGCAAGAAGGGCCTCAGTGCCAAAAGTCAATTTCGAGAAAAATACCTATCTGTAAATATTACGGAGTTAGATATTTTTTATGCATAGTGAAGTTGTTGTAAACCTGTCTATAATATTTAAAATTTTGATATATCTCTTTTGTAGTGGAATTATTACAATCCAAATTATGTAATAAATTAATCAAGTCGAATTAATTTTAATTATAAATTTAATTAAAAAAATGGAGAAATATAGAAAAAATTATGTTTTTTAACATGATTTTTTATCATTGATTTAATATTTGCATGCCATTTGAAAAAATATAATCATACAATAATCACAGATTGTGTCATTTGCAGGTTGGTGTATGTTTGGCTTAGAAGGAGACCTTCAGGTTTGGCAGTTTCAGAAAATTTTGATACATACTTACTTAGTGTAAGTAATGGTCTTCAGTCGGACATTAATTTTCCAAAGCAGTAAGATGTTAAGCAGTAAGTGTTCTTCAGCCAAATTCGAAAAAATCGATTTTTAAAAAATCTGAGTGATTATATAGCAAAAAATAAGACGAAAATCAAGAGTGACGAAATTGCGGTAAAGGCTTCGTTTTCGAAAAAATTAGCGCGTAAGCGCGTGCCCCTCAAGTGGCTACAATGCGCGCGTATTTAAGTGAAATTCAAAGTCAATTTTCTTGAGAACGAAGCCTTTACCGCAATTTCTTCACTCTTGATTTTCGTCCTATTTTTTCCTATATATTCACCGGTTAGAGTATTAACCATAGGTACAGGAACACCCTGTATATAAAGGAACCCAGTATTTGTCAAAGTCGACTTTTATCTAATTCGGCTGAAAAGCAGGTCTTACTGCTTGGAGAAATTAATGTCCAAGTGAAGACCTTCTGGTACACTAAATATAAAAATTTTCTGAAATTGCCAAAACCTGAAGGTCCCCTTGTTAGATCCGAGTTAGGGTCAGTTGGAGAACATCGATTTACAAAACTAACCATAGCTCTGACAATTTTAAAGATACGGTAATGAAATTTTCAGAGCATATGTAGAAAAGAATGAGGAATCTAATTATGCGTTTTATGCAAGAAGGGCCTGAGTCTCCTAAGGCTGTTCTTGCATCCAACAGCAGAATTTCCCGTTAAAGTCCGACTGCATGGTCGGTAGAAAGGAATATGACACGTTGTCCGGTGTGAACAAGTGGGTGCAGCTGACAGACAATGTTATACGTTGAAGTTGAATGATCGGCGTAGGTGGCTTATTGTGGCTACTTGATAGGTGGGCGCCGGGGAATGCACGAGTGCGTAAGAGTGCGTGAGCGTTTCTATCGATTGTTACCTACCAGATAATGTATGCAATATGCGTGCCAAGGCTCGCGAGTCACGCGTGATCCTTACAATCACGTGACGGTTATAATAGCTGGCCATCATTTCGTATTGTTCGCGTTCAGCCTTATACACGATGATTCCTTAAGTACACAATCTTAAGCGACGCATACCCAGTGACCTTGCCAGCTCTCCCTTGAAACAAATATAATAAATTTCTCGTAACACCGGCGTACCGCAGCGTGCACGTCGCGAGCGGACACCAACGCGTGTACAGATATCTCGCTGTCGCTGGTCGACGTAATAATTTAGTGTAGAAGATATGATCTCCTTTCTCCTTAATTCTTAACATCGCGCCGAGTCCTTCCTGGGTGAAATCTTTTTCCCATGCGATGGTTTATTTATTGTTTCGCGTTCAAGTGAATATTCAACAGCGCCCAGCTCGCCGGCAAGCTTCGGTTTTGTACACCTTCGGCTCGAAAAGTTATTAATATTAGTGTATCGATCGGGAACAACGTTACCGGCCAATTTGCTCCCTCGACATCAATCACCTTGCCAGCTAAACAAAAGCTGTTCCCGCAACGCCTTCGGTATGCGGCGCTGTATGGATAATTTCGAGAGTGTTAAAGTTTGAAGCACCGGCCGTTCCGGGCCTTGCCCCGCGATATATATGCAAATTTTCAGAAAACCGGTCGCAATTTACGGCTCGCCGGTGTTGCCATTATTTGAGGAATAAAGCAATAACAAAAGTGCATGCCGGTATTGCCGTTTCTCCTTTTTGTTGCAACGAAACAATTCCTTTCGTTTCGAGTTTTGCGCAATGTCATGTGTCCGTGCGATTGTAGAAAGGACCTCGTCATCTCTAAAGTAGAATACATTATGCGTTATGTTCGATACAGAAGTCTGTTAATGTTTTCTACAAGGACTCTTCAATTATGTTTTATCAAGTGTGCACAAACTATTTTACATAGATTCGTTTTATATGGTTGACAGTAATATGTGCAAAAATTCAAAAAATTAAATTCAATCAAATTGAGTTATACTTCATAGGATAAATTGTTTAAAATGAAAGAACCAATTATCCATGATAACTTTTAAATTATGAAGGATGTAATAGATAAAGTTGTGTCGCTCAGGTGAATAAATACGATGATGGGACATTTAGGAGTTTTCAAAACCTGCATTGTTATTGGCGATGGCATCTGAATTTATGGTGTATTCTTTTGCAAAAATATTTCAAGTCTCTGCCAGTATTTCAACGACCTTCATCGGGGATCTGATGACGCACTAGTACTGTACAAGATACCTGAATGAAGGCTATCTCTATAGGAGAATTATTCAAATATAGCCCCGAAAAGAAGATACTGTATCTTTATTTCCACGAAAAATTTGCATAATCCGGGGATTGTTATTTCATTGAAAATAAACAGATTTATGTGAAGAGAATTTATTTGATAGGATAAAATACTTTTGTTTATGCAAAAAACTTAGAACTCGAAATTAGTTCATTACTAATAGAGTCTTTTTGAAATTAGTTCATAAATAATAGAGTTTATTCGAAATTAGTTGATAACTAACAGAGTTTATTCGAAATTAGTTCATGAATACATTAAGTAAGAAGATAAATTTATTTAAATTTAAAAATATACGATTTCGCTTTTCATAGATACAAATTATCACCAGTTATCCGAAGATACGTTTTATTGACTTATTTATCAATTTAATCAATTCGAATTGAAAATTCATGAAAATAATAAGCCTGCTAAATTATCTTATATAACTTCGTTAAATAATAAACAGCGTACAAAGTAGGTTCTATTTTATCTTTTTATCGCGAGTCGAACACAATGCTTGGAGCGGCGCGTAGAGCAGGAATTAATGCACTTTCACGGCGCTCGCGGTGTGAGATGCTTGCGTGAAGTAGGAAGTTCGTAATCGCTCGAAACAGTTGTAAGATCGTAGACTATCAGATACCGTGAATTTGACAAATGAACTAGTGGAATATACTATACAAGCATTTGCACACCAGAGAGCCTATTCCAGTCAAAACTGGAATGAAATTCTGGCTAATTCACAAAGGGTTCTCATATAGCATAAACATTTACAATATTTCTCAAACAACGGTAAGATAATTCGACTTATACTTATCAGAATTCGCGGATCAAATCAGAGTTGGATTACAATCTTTAGATTACACTGTAGAATGTGCTAACGCATAGGTATCGTATGCCTCAGATACTTTTGCACGACAACAGCCATCTGATCATAAATTAATTTCAGTTAGGAGATATTTCATTTTAGCCACAGGAAGTACAGAGGGAAAGTGACAACCATCATCGCCATATTTCGATACCTACTGGCGATTAATCATAAGATATTTAAGAGGCGCAGTCAGAAAAAAATTATGTTCAACGTTTGACTCCATTTGTTCGCGATGTCTTTTTTTATAAGAATTTTTCGGGAACGTATCCATCGTGCAAAAACAGGATTAAGTGTACTCCTTAAGAGTGGCGCAGAAGAGATCCGGTGAAAGTGAACGAAAAATGATCTGATTATCCTGTGAAAGAGACCGATCGTGGCGAACACTTTCCTTTGTACGGTTGTATAGGTGTGTATTTGCGTGACGACGTGAATGCGTGTCTCGTACCCAATTACACGGCAGTAGCGTGAACGAGCCTTCCTTCCTAGGGGGCAGTAAATAACGAAGTCGATCCTAATCAGTCCTTGTTAGCACATCTTTCCGGGTCTCCCGACTTCTGTCTTCAATTCAATCGCTCTTTTACAAGATATATCCGTTACCTATGAACCGTGAATTTTCCTGGTTCCGGTTTATTGTGCGCGCGTTTTTCTTCCTCCACACATTGCGCGCTTCCTCAAGCCGAGAGTACACGTTTTCTACTGCACAATAGCAGAGTACACCGGCTGTAAATTTAACTGGGCTATTAATGAAAATTTCCATTCGTTCACAGATACGTCACAAAGTGGTTTAAAATGCGATTCTAGCTAAACAACTTATTTTTGTCCTTATTTTTTCCCGTACCTATGTAGATATATATACTTCTAAAGTATTTACTCATTTATTAATTTATTATTTTTAATGTTATTTTCTAATTGTTCATGATTATTTTTGCTTGTTTCCAAGAAAATCCTCCGCCGCCAAATGAAGAAGCTAGCGATTAAAATTAAGAATATATTGCCCAAGTTTGTACATACTTATACTATATATTTATAATAATAATTTCTGACAAATATCTACCCATAATACAGACACAGTCAGGTAATCTTAACTTTTATCGAGAACAGCTGTATTTTTACTTACACACAAAAACAAGCGAAGAATAATTATAAATAAGTAGAAATAAGATTAAAAATAATAAATAAATAAATAAATTTTGCTTATTTAGGACCGTATTTTTAACCACTGCGCGTCACGCTGAATATATATTTATCCAAGATTCATTTAGCGACGGCAACATTGTTCTTCAGCCAGCAATGTCAGCACACATAACAATGAAAAGTGGTAAATGTTTTTTCTCTGTTTAAAGTAAAATACGTTACAGATCAATGGCTTTTACGAAAAAAACGCAGACGACGGGCAACCAGCTGACATTGGCGCGACGTAATAAATTCCAGAGGGTCCACGGCTCGAAAGAGCTGGCCGCGCGTCTTTCATGGTCAAGGTGACCAGTTTCGTGGTCAACAGGCACGATGGATTCTCATCGCCCACAGGATATCGTTTTGCAAGCGAATTTACGGCCATAATAAAACGACCATATCGCTTTCACGCGCAGGCCCGATGAACGTGAGACTTTGAAAGTGTCGATGCACCGAGACCGCTAAAGAGAATCGCGTAACCTCGAAGAAAGGGGCATAGAAGCCAGCAAAGTACTTCCCGATTGATATAACGTTCCTTCGCCATTTTCGCCAGGATTCTTTGCCAATCGTTTAACAACTTCCTTGAAATCGCTCCGGTCGAAATAATCCGCTCGCAGGCGGTCGAATGCGCTGGCTTGTATACACAGCACGTTCCACTAAGACAGTAACTGGTAGGAAATTAAAAATAGGGTGCTGCAAGCGAAGAAAAGAACTTAATGTGCCTGGAACGGCAAGAAAGGCGGGACGTCTCATGGAAAAATCAATGGAAAACACTGTCACAAAGAAATGGAGGAAACAACCGTTCTCTATTGTACCTATGCCTTGACCTCAGTTGCCAGGGGTAGTGATGGGACGCTAGTAGCGAATACAATCCCGGGATCCCGGCTGTTTTTTTTATTCTAAAACTCCCGGGATTTGATAAACAACTGAAAAATATAAAAATGGAATACAAAAATCAGTCGGGAACCCGGGATTGAATTCCCTAGACGCTAGACTCGCGAGTAGTCTTATACAATCTTGCAAATCTTATGATATCATGAAGGTCCTGAAAGTCTTTAGAATTTTGAGATTTTTAAACTTTGCATGTTTGCTGATTTGCATGCAGAATTACTCAGGACAACACGGATCTAATAGACGACACCAAATTCTTCAGTATATAACGATATCGTTAAACAGTGTTAAGGTTTCTAAAACTCTGAATATTCTCAAGGCTTTTAAAACTTTCAACGTATTTTAGTCTTAACACAGTGTCAAATTATAATTATTCATAAAACTATCCGCCTAACCCATACGTAGCTATAACATATTTTACTTATTTGAGTAATGCTAAATTCAGAATTAGGCATTATAAGTTAGATTGGTATAAACCTCGATTAATCTACCAAAAAAATGCTTAAATATATTTTGCTAGAAAAATGGAACAAGCTTGAATTTCAGATAAAATTAGTTGAATCTATGCGTAATAGAATTTATATTGTAATTAATATTGAATTTAGGCAAATATTTTTTGCACGATTTTTGCTACTTCCACGGTTAATAACACTCTTTTAAATAAATATTGTAAATTTTTTTAATAGAATACGACCGAAACCAAAGTATTTTATTAACGTAAATTGGAATTGCGAATTCTTACTTAGAAATCGATTTGATAAGTAAACTATGCTTTCTAAAGTATGCTTGATTTGATCAAGAAATGTGCAAGGATGCTTGTTGAAGTCCCATGACTAGCCAGGTCTGCGTCGGTCTTGGCACTGACATCATCGGTTAGGATCGAACAGTGCGCGTCTTTGGAAGCGATTTTCCCTCAACTATCTTCTATCGCGGCGGACACGAAGGATAGTCGCAGATGAATAATTCTCCGACGAGGGGAAGGAAAAATATTCCGTTTCGCTTGAGGCACGGAGAAAGCGGTTGGCTCGCGTTCGCGGTTCTTTCCGAGCTGATCCAAAGCCGTCTGTGACCGGTAATTGAGGAACTCATCATCGGCGCTCGTTTCGTCCCTCGACTTCCATACGCGATGATCTACGATCGAGCGTTGGCGAATTGCAACCGGGATAAATGGATGCGTACGCATGAATATTCATCGTTCATCCCGCTGACTAAATTGTGACGCGTTGATCGCTGAGGGTCGCGAACCCGTTAATTGTGGACTGATGACTTTGAATATTGATACGTAGGTATTGTCGCTGCGTGTGGTGATTATTTTGGGTACGATCGGAATTATAGGTATGTTTGCTGTTATTGCGCTACTGCAAGTCATTGTGTAACGTAAGCTTTAATGAATAAAGGGAAATGATATGAAATAAAAATCAGTAAAGAAAATAAGTTTCAACGTGTAATATCGTCTTCATGGTTGGAACATGTATAATAATACGTATATGTAATACTACCGTTCATTCTGAAATCAAAATATAATTCTAAAATATTTTTCTGAAGGGGAACTAACTATTATGTGTTTTAGATACCCGTTCGACAAAAGGTGGTAAAAACTGAAATGGGTGATTCTATTATACGTGCCAAAATATGTCAAGAATCAAAAGTCATGTAAATGTGGTGTAGAGTTTATTGTTTAGTCGTTAACGTTTAAAAATGCGAGGCAGAAACGTCTGAAGGTCTGCAATTCAGCGATCAGCGACTCACGTTGCGTAGGTCAGTAGAGCCACGTCCAGTCTCCGTAAGACAAAAAGAAAGATGAATGGGTCGGAACTTATCTCATAGAAGTACTGATAAATGCGTCTTTGTTTAAGCATTAAATATTATATTTTTCCATTTCTCCACACACTTTAATATTTCCGTATTATAGAATCATGTAGACTTTTCAGAATTCCTTGTCTGCTCTTGAAAGACATCTTATACTTGGTCGGGGAAAGTTTACAGAATTTTCTTCTAATATTGCAAAATTATAATACACCAGTATTTAATTACTGATTATATTATTATTACTATTATTAAACGTATTTATTGTGCAGTTTCGCATTGAATTTAAGTGTGTATATGGAAACCCCTTGTCGGCGACAATTTTTATAAAATAAACTATTTTGTTCTTGTTGCTTTGCCACATTATTATTATATAATTCTTTATGAAATTGTATAGGATCTGACGATAAAATACTAATATGTCATGTTGATATAATTATAAGATAAATATTCATTTCGATATTATTTGTAAGCTAGTAATATTAATATAATATTCTAATCCTGCAGTATTTCATTTATAAAATTAGCAAGACACGAATTTCACTTATTTCACGTATTTCGTTACAGATAAATAAGCAAGGCTGCAATAATCGAATATACGAATATATGACGTTTCCTAAAATATGTGTTCTTACTATCAGACACAGATAATATTTGGCGAGGGAGAATCTCTCTAATAAGTAGACCTACCCCCCTATATTGTCTGTAAAAACAAGTCATAGCACATGGTTCGCATGTTTTAGAATTTTCCTCCACTCCGAATTGTTATCTTCGTCACGAATTCCTATTCAGTAACACTTAATCACATCATTTCTTCTAGAACTGTTTAATAATATCCCCGAGCGTGTATACCTACTTTGCTTCCCATGAGAAAAGTGCAGCGTGATGAAAGATTCGAAATTTACCACTGTGCTTTCGTCGACTCGTTCAACTTCCCGCTCCGCTTTCTCTTATTACAATAGAATCTTTATGTTCTTTATGTCTTCCTAATTTTCGAGACAAATTGCTATTTGCAACGGCCGTCGATCATGGATATTTCGCAATCCTTTGTACCTACGTAAATGGTTTCTACTTTGCACCAATTTCCGGGTTGAAGTTTTATAAATTATTTTGCGACGTGCACGAGGCAGACCAATTGTTTAAGAAAACTTCAGCATTCAGACTTCGTGTGTTATGTTTTCTGTACCATGTTCTTTAAGCTTTGTTAGGATTCGGTGAAGATTTCCTTGTTTTCCTGGTGCCATATCCAGCCACTAAAGTGATACTTCACATACTGACCGTTACAAATCACGCATCCAAGTTAACCAGCTGGAGAATGTTTCTTTTCCATTTATGTTGGACGTTACGATTGCGTGGACGAATACGCGGATATCAACGGCGAAAGGACGCGTTCGGTTCTGTTACTCGCCATACTTGTATTTACAGGAAGCCTCAATGAGTTATAAAAGGATTAATCACCTACGGAAACATCACCGATAGATGCAACTTACGTCGAATTAATGTTTCCCTACAAACTGTGATATCGCAATAATGTACAGCCACCTATCGCTTTCAAATGAAATTGTCGTGGTGACAAATACCTATGAATGTAGTATTGGATTTTTCTGGTGCAGGTTTTCTAATAGTTACCATTCTAACTATACTTTGAAAGGCAGCACCAAGGTAAATTTTAGATTACAAGGAATTAAAATGTGACAGGAGTGTGATGGAGAAACGTTCCTTTCGTTTATGACGATAATTCCTTTCCAATATGGAGGTAGAAAGATAGATATCTGAAACTTTCACCCATCCCTACGTGTATTAAAATAGTACTTGATGAAATTAATACATTTAATATTAGGATTCTTCAGCTACATGCGGTGTCCACGTTTCTGTTCATTTTTTTCCCTTATTTGAAGCTGGAAAATATTGTCATGCCCCAATGAATGAAAACGTTAGAAAATGTTGTACTCTCGATGGGCAATATGTTCTCTAAATTGAATATCAAAATGAGGAGGATTGGTCGATTTCCTATTAACTCGATGCTTGCGACAGGTAACGTTCAACCCTTCAATTTCGTATCCAATTTTATGAAATTAATCATGCACAACGCACGTGTAATATAGGAAGAGCAGAATAAAGCTGACTCTAGTAGGAAGTTAATTTAAATTACGTTACAGCTCAATGCTGACTCCTCATCATTATGCTTCAGGGTACCGACGATCATAAAATTAATTTTGATATTTTGAGCCTAGCCCTAATTGGATTTCAACAGATTGCGGGTATGTTCATTAATCAAAACTCATTCAATCTTTTACATCTTTTGCCACGTTCACTCTAATATTCATAGATGCTAAGGTCATGTAACGTTTATGCAATTGATAATACTTGACCCTTCTCCGACAGAAACTCTAATATTCATAAAGAATTCTGACTAGATGAAAATACTTAGGAAGGAAGATTTCAGGTGATGTTTAAGACCATTAGTGCATAACTAAATACACATGTTTTGATCAGTTTATAGCCTTGAACCGACGCTATAAGATACAGTATTTCAAGTTTTATAAATAGGTAGATACACTACTGGAAATATTTATTGCATCACTCGAATATTTACCGCGAACAATTCACTTCCATTTCATTTAGTATTAGTATTCGCAAAGTTTATTTGCGCGATTGTGGATTTGATATGGGTACAGTGCGCTATATCTTCATCAAAATAAGTTGAATACTAAGTACTTTTTCAGACATGTAGTTATAAAGATTGTTTCGGGGAGCGTGGATTTGGGGGTGATGCAATAAATATTTTCAATAGGTACTGTTTATGTTCACTACTTGTAGGTAATGTTTTAATATAAAAAAAGAGGTGTGTATGATACTCACACATTCAACACATTTACAGATGAAAGTCTGCACTGCACTCGTAGAAACCTCCAAAAGCCTTCAAAGAGTAACATTTTATGAGCATTAGTAGATACTTTAACGCTCGGACGGCGAACGGTTCAAGTGTTCACATCGAAGTCGGTGCCTGGGTCAGTTTGGACCCTTATTAACTATCCTACTGTATCCTTATTGTTAGAGCAGTAGAGACGTAATTTTTCGATTCCGGCAGTTTTCCGTAGGTACCATTATGGCACACACTTGGTAACGTTACGTTTTGGTAAAAGTAGACCTAGCACCGCCGGCTGAGGACGTTAAGGACCTCGGGTGTGTAGAAATGTGACAAAAACTGAACAATCCATTTACAATTTCATTGCACAGTTTTATAAAGCATAAAAAGCTGTTTTTTGTCACTGCAATACTTTTTTATTTCTACTACAGTTATCAAGATATACGGGAAAGTAGGAAATCACACATTAACCTTTAAGAGGTGTTTTCACCCTGAGGAACCAAAAATGGGCCCGAACGAAAAATTTCCCGAAACTTCTATTGATGTCCTCTACAAACCCACATACATTAAAAAAAAATCGAAATATCCGGGTAACGGAACTTCCGTTGTAAGTACCTACCTAGCGAAAAATATTTAGTGGAAGAAGTAGAATGTCCTGAAAGAATACCCTTCAGCAGGATCCCTTCAAGGAGATCGCTTTAGGTCAGGTTAGTCATTATACCTCTGCAAGGCACAGTACGCGGTTAACGAGCCTGGCGATGAGGCGGAAGACGCACCGTGGAAAAGAGTGACCCAAATAATTCACCGATTTCTCCGTTTCAGTGTTGTCCCGGCGGGGCGATCGAAAAGGTGAGTGATACTTGACAAAGTAGCCGTTACAAATAGCGCGTCCTTATTTACGTTAGTTGACCAGCGGGAGAATGTCTTAGCTGCCATTTTCGTCGGTCGACCGAGTGGTCAGTCGGGCTCGCGAACGTGCATCTGATCCTGACATAAGCCGTGCAAGGAGGTCGGCGAAAGAGACACCAGCGGCGACGTTACTTCACCATGATCGGATCGCTTAAAAGGTGCGAGATATGAGGAACTCGCTTTACCCGGCATCCGTAGAAACCTCGGTGCCCGCCATTCTTTCCTACCCCCTTTACCAGTTCCTTTTTCACCTTTTTCTTCCCGTCGCTCACGACAGAAGCGTTGACACAACCGGGTTTCGAGCGTGTTTTTCACCTTATCCATTTGCATCCGAGGCGTTACACGTGCCAGCGATTGGCAAACTTAAAGGGAACGAATGCTTTGTGTTTTCTACTCCCATAATTTTATTCCGCGCTGTTCCCCAAATTGACGAAACCAATGGTAAATAGAATAGCCTTTAACGTTGACCTTGTTTACAAGATTTTTTAGTACCCTGCATGTGTTATTTGTTAGATATGTTTTGTTTGTAGGGGGCGTTTAACCGGAGGGTGGAGGTAAAGTCAGTTGCTTGAATAAAATTTTCAACGTGGTGTTTTGAAAGTGGAATAAAGTTTATGGAAGGGATTAGAATCGTAATGGTATGAGTGATAGGAAATGGTAGGAAACTGAAATTGTTTCCTCCTCCCTCTCTATACGGACGCGCGGAATGAAAGTTAACACGGACAATTTATTGCGATGGTTAACTGACGTTTGCCATAGCTACATTGTATTTTGAAGAAACCTGATTCTTAACTTAGACAATGGATAACTTTAAGTAGCATGATTCGCGAAGAAATTCGGATGAAGAAATCAGAATAGCATATGATAAATGAAACTTTCTGAACAATTATCTGATTTAATAAAAAATGGCCCAAAATGGTACTGAAATTGAAGTTTCACGCAAACGCTGAAGTGAGCCGTGCTGGTGCGAATGGAGAAAGGCCAGAAGTGCGCACCTACTGAGAATTAACTGGAGAACGATTTCGTAGAGGTTGCAAGTGATTTTGCAAAACCGTAGAACGGCTGTGAGACGTGCGTCGAATGAGTGTCGTACGAGCGCACCCACGATTTGCACACGTTAAGCTCGTTAGCCTGGCATTTGGCTCGTTTTCGAAATTGCTCCGACTGGTAATCGCGAGGTGTTGTGCCTTTCGAAATTACCCATGCACAATTAACTGGAAAAGGAAAAGAGGCATGGAAATCCCAAGAATCCCTGGAATTTAATTAAACAGTTACCTTTGCAAATTAGTTCCTGAGCGCAATGGGATGTTTCAGAGTTCTCTATTTCTGATTTCATTTCACCGCCAACGACGAAGCCATGGTTCTTTTCCATCTTACCCCTTGGCAATATATGTGCAACCATGGCTAAATATATCAGGGTGGACTTTGACAATTTTTATCCATTAAAAATATTTTTTAATGGAACAATCTTAATTTGTATCTTAAAATACATACTTTAATGTAAAAATATCAATGGCGCCCATTTCAATGCAGAGGTGTGATTTTGCAATAAAAAAATCATAAATAATTCTATCAAACACCTCTGTTCCAAATTTCAACTGAATCGGTCCACTAGTTGCTGAGAAATATTGGTTACCGTTTTTTCAAATAGCATTTTGAGAAAACGACATTAAATATTCAATCGTCTCAGTTTTCGAATTAAATTCACATTATTGTTAAAAAATATTTCCAATGGAAGAAAAATTGTCAAAGTTCGCCCTGATTTTGCTACTCGTAGGTGTATGTTGTCCCTTAATTAAGTATTTCTTTGGAAGAGCTGCCCTTTCTTATTTATGTATCTCTCTTTTTCTCTACTCTCTATGTTCATTTATCATTGTATACCTCATCCTTTATTTCCTTCAAATCTAGATTGCAATTTAAACGTCCGTCACGTTACGTGAGCGGATGTGAATAATAAATACGATTACTCAACTGTGAACTTATATTCAATACCTACTTGCATTGCTTGTTACGAAATCTTTGTTAATAGTGTGATTTATAATAAGTATCTATAATTACGATTTAATTAAATAGTAACTTCAAATTGTTTAAGCTCGACAAAACGAGTATGAATATTACGATAACAAAGAACACCCGGCAAGACTAGTTATTAGAAAATTCTTCGTTTACTGCGGTGGTTTGCCTTTTACGAACACAGCGTACCTCTACAGGGAAAACCGGAAAAGCGAAAGGAACCGTTGCAAACGCCTCGAAAGTATTTCTAGCATTTAATTAAGAATCATTTTGCAAATGCCTCGTTAAGGAAGACATGTTATTAGGAAGCCTTCCACGGTTTACGTTTGATCACCTTCTATGATCAGAAAGAATTCGAACAACCGGTATAACTGATGCGTTATTCCGCAGACGTGAAACGACTTTTCCTTGGGAAATACGAATCGCAGGTGGAACGCACGTACAAACGAAAGTGCGTTTGAGATTACCTATTATTCTATGTCATCCATGGATGAACATATTTATTCATATTTCATTATCCGCTATTGAATTTCCTTCTATTGAGTTTTCGAAGGATTTATGTGCTGGGAAAGGTATAGAAGGATTTATTATTCTAGTCCATTCTAGTGGTATTACATGCGAAATTTCAGTAACGGCATTGCATACGAATGATTAATACTTATGCACGTATAAGTCAAGGTAAAGATTGCAAGATACAAACGTTAGATAGTCGATTATACACTGAACCAGATGATTTGATCGCGTCTATTACCGTACGCACTTGTTACGCATAATTATATTAAATTGCTGAACAGTGGTTCGGTCGAATAAGGAAATCTTAATGAACGATAGTTACATTACAGCTGACATTGATAGACCGGAAAGTTCATTAAATTTTGCTTACATTTCGCTTAGTACAATTACTGGGTACGTGAAATAAAAATAATCTCGTGCTTGAAGGTATCATTGTTATATGTATGTGTTTAAGGAATGCTATGGAGCCTAAATCTTGTGTAAATGCAGTACGCGAAAATATTATCTAAGTTTCTTAAACTTGAGGATTAAGTAGAATTTAATGTGTCTATTTTACAAAGAATACAGTAATAGAAAAGTGATGATCTGATAATAGTGGCAGGAAACTGATTGGAAACAGAGTGCTGCAAAAACTACCCTGAGTTCATTAAAATGAACTGATACCTAAATGCTTCTGAAGATTAACTAAACATTTACAGACCCTATATTTTTCACACATCGATCTTATCAGTACTGATTTCAAACTATTTACAAATAAATTTTTTTAGGCCTTTCCTGGACACCTAATCATTTTTCTATGCCCCTTTCTGTGCTCCTTGCTGGATAGAAGTTTAACAAGAATGCGGAGTTCCCAGGACTCGAATCATCTAGCTATTTAGAATCGGTTTTAAGTAACTATTAAATTAATATTGCACATATGTATAAATTGCCAAAATCCTGACAGTGTTTCAATGTTATGAATGTTCATAGAATAAGTATAAACTTTATAAAGCAATATAAAAGAGAACGAAAATCTACAGTTTTTACACATGTTTTCCATGATGGATTGCCCTCATCTTGGTACGTTTAACACTCTCCCCAACCCCTTGCATATCTTGCATTTCATGAGCTTGAACGATGCACTAAGAAGGTTGTAAACATCATCGATTAGCAAAGATTTGAACTGAATTCCAACGTAACAACCTTGTTCCATATGTCTTTTTAATTTTCATTCCGTCGTCTTTCCTATTTTACATATTCGCGCGTCCACCAACGACATCTAATTACACGCTCGATATTTCACCTTCTGTCTAACCAGTCACTGGGAAGGTTTAAATTACTATATCTTGTAACGATCGTAGCAAATCGTTTTACTTCGCAACGTGTCATATACATGTAAATAGAATATAATTAGGCAATCATTTTAAAGAATAACCACTATGGAAAATCATACTATTTAGAAATAAGAATAGAATCTCTTACAATAAAACTGGTAGAAGTGTTAAAAATTTTAAATTCGATTCGATTGAATTATTTTTCTGATTGTTCAAATTTGCGACCTAAATTAAGATGCTTTTGCAAAGCAGTGAAACAATAAGAATAGAACCGTAAGAAATTTATATTTTAGTTTCTGTATATTCTAAAATCGATAATTGTGTTTGAAGCATCGAAGATGTTACAATAAGAAATCGTAACAGTTGTTTCTTTTCCTACAAAGTATAATTTGCAGTCCCTGCACGCTTTTCGGCAATTTCGATGTTAATGACGCGACTCACTTTGCAATTGCGTCGAAATTTATTCAGATGCATTTAAAGAGGCACTTTCTAACTTGAACACAGACTACGTTTTGTACGACAACACACAACTTATAATCCTTAAGGATGTATTGGACGTACAATATCAGACAAAAGTATATGAAATTTGAAATACTGTAATATCTACGTCTTACGCATAGTAAATCTAGATGTAAGGAATTCGAACGACAGTTGGAGTCTTATTTTTAATCCTAGGAAGGTATTTTTCACTTTACAAATGCTTTCTCAAGCATTATTTGCTAAACTTTTGCCAGTGAAAATGCCCAGAATTCACAATTTTCTCAAGTTATAATTTATTTCTTTAAAACGGTGTAGAGAATACAATTCAAACTCGGCAGATATTTTCATCTACCCATATACTGCATGTACAAAAAAATTTAAAACATTGGTACTATTTCTTCAACATTTTTTCAGATAGTTTATTCGTCAAGATCGTGTCTTTCCATAAGAGTACGTGTAAAATCAGTGAAAATTAAAATCGTTATAACTCAGTAACCGTTTAGTGAATTCATTTAAAATTTTTGGAGCACATCAGGAAGATTAAAAAGAACAATCTCGCAAATTTTCATCAACTTGGAACTATTTTGAAAATAGGTCCAATACATCCTTAAACACCGCCTCATTATTTACCTGCATTCCAATAAATTCGTAACACTTAATCTTTCGTACACCAAAAGTCATTTAAAAAGAGCATTTATAAGTCACAATTGACTAATTTATGGAAAAAGGAGGTTGATGTTTTATTTCCTTTGCGTCTATGTCCATCATCGTTGCCTTTGGGAATTAATATCATCCAGCATAATTTCAGCAAAAAGAAAGGGGCGAAAGATCCAAGTGCCATCGAAAGTTGATGCCCATTTATACCAACGTGTATAATTCAACCATAGAAATATCATAGGGTTCTACAACAAGCCGATGAATAACGGCACCAACCAAGATCAGCGCCGGAGCTTCGCGGGTTTTACGAGGCGAGCAGCTGGCAGAGGCGTCATACTCTGATTAGCTTGTCGACTTCTCTTTATGCTCTCCGGCGGATCGAGCTTGTAAAGCGCGAGGCCGCGTGTAAACACGCCCGTTGCAGCGGTGCGTGTGCACCATCGTACGGACAAGCGCGTAAACGACCACCAGTTGCATCAGCCACGAATAATATTATAAAGCCGACGTGTAACGTGTGGAGAGAGCGATGAGTCGCCGGCACGTAATCGTGTTTAAACGAATTGAAATGGAATTCTGGAGTAGTTGCGTGCAGCGCGGTTCGCCGGTGCCGGTAATCGGCCAGCAATTGCGCAAGCATTTTTCAAACCGTCCACTTATTCGTTCAGCCGAGTGCCCCGTTCGATGGGCATCGCGCTCGAAATCCGTAATACGTATTAATTCCGCCAGCCGGCTACCGCCGCACGCGCTTTCCGCACATTCGACATCGACACCTTCTCCTCGATCTATTGTCAGTTGAAAGCTAGAAGAACCATTTAGCGAGGCTCATTCAGCCGCATTATCGCTGTCAATCAAGCTTGTGAATTGTGTAACGAGGATAAACGGTCAGAAGCCTGTGCCTCGAAAGGAACCGAAGCTATCCTCTTCATGGACGTTAAGGGTTTAGAAGAGAATGCCGCGGCGCCGAAGAGCCGTGTAATTCGCGGGACTGCGCGCGCGCGAGACCATACCGTCTTTTATGATAGCAATGTATGAATTATGATTATCGTACATTGACATTTTGTGTAGCAGCGATATGAAGTTCCTTGGAATCCCCGAACTCTCGAAAACCTGTACCACTGAGGAGTTTTGGTGATAAGGGTACAAACCTCTGTTATCGCTCACGGTCATTAATGCCGCATGGAGCATTCCGGGAGAGATGCCCAATGACAGCTTTTCTCATTTCTGAAATTTGTTTATTAACCCTTCGTTGACACTCTGGATGTTTTTTCCAAAGCCGACTTGCAAACTATATTTTTTTCTGAAAATATTATATGTGAACAACAAGACTATCGATTATTAACTTCTAATATTGAAATTTGTAACAGTTACATTTTTTGTAAGATTTTTTCGATTTTTCCCGACATATGGTAATCTAGAATTTTTTTACAGAAAGTAGAGGACTTAGCTGAGAATGGCAGTCGTTGAAAAATTCCTCTGGGTGTGAGCCACCCAGGTATGTCAAAGTTGATCGAAAAAAGACGTGTCAACGGAGGGTTAAAGAATAGTTTATCGTTTATAGTTGCATATTAGAGGATATGTAAACCAAAGATTAAAATTTTGTTCTATGTTATGCCTGTTTATTTATTTTGAATAGGTTGACTATAAGAGAAACTTAACGAAACTATGGCCATCTCTCCCGGAATTACCCTTTAACAAGCCTGACGAACTGTAAGACACTTATTTTCAGCGAATTCAGTTGCCGGGAGAGAAGAGGCAGCTAATGACTGGCACCCGCGTTCATGAAACTTTGATCCGAGTCCAGGGGTGAAAGGAAATCCTCGACTCTGGAGCAACTTTACGAGCAGAGCAGAGGATCTCCCCTAGTCTAACTACGATTCCCTACACCCTTATCACTCATAAAATAAACATCAAAACTTATGATGTATCGTACATTCGCAGAAGGAACGATATTTTATATTGTTGCATACGTATGTGAATTCTGTAGTTGATATATAACATTTTTAAACTTGAAGCTGTTGATATTTCCCAAATATTTCGAACCAATATTTTCTTTTGTAATTTGTATCGACATAGTTACAGTTTCATAGAATTATATATTTATCTGATTTCAATAGAGCTTGACAGTAGTTTGGGTAATAATAATTTAGCAACAAGTCCAATAAATTGTGAAATAGGCATTACGAAACGAGTACAATAAAGTGAATAGATTTTTATAATATAAAGATGTTGAACCAATTTTTGAAAACTTTGCTTTCGTAATATTTTAATCGTTTTAACGAGAGATCCTTTCGCAACTAAGCCCGTGCTATTAATTAAATGCTACAACCTGGAGTATATTTATACCCGAGCCAATATACCACTAGTAAAGAAGTATCATACCTGTATAACCAGTGCTGGTACTCAAACTGTAAATCATTCCATTAATAAAAAGACTTTGCATCCTTACCTGCAACAAATAAAAAATATGCACACATAAATTATGTGGAGAAGTGGACAAAAAATTTATGTAAATTGCTAAACGGCATAATAAAATTATTGATCCCTGAACACGGTTTGTGAAGACGGTTCCTGTTTTAAGATAGGGTATGGCAAGAGTTCACTCTATGATTCGCTGGAATTTTTAGGCTGACTGGGGAATAACATTAGCCCAATGGCGCAAACAAAAAGAGAAACAAGGGAAAAGGAACGGAGTTGTATCAAGTGACAAAATATCAACCTGTCACCCCCCTCCCAAAATAAAATTCTGAGTGCGCCAGTGCATTAGCTCTTAATTAGTAGATTAATAAGTACTTATAAATTTCGACTTCGAAATAGAAAATGTAGTTATAATGAATAAGATAATAATTCACAGACAGAGCCTCAATAAGAAAAAAGTGTAATAAATAAAAGAATAGTAATAATATTCCTTTAAGTTTCATTGAGATCGATGGCGCATCTCCGTGAATGTGAAAAAATTATCATAATTGCTACCGTGCTCCCCCAAAAAAATTTAAAAATAGGAATAAGTTTAATTTTTCTTTTAACAATAGTCCGAGTTTTATTCTTCTGAAAATACTGTATTTATATAGTATTCTTCGGTGCAAAAGTTTAAAGGATTATTTGCCGCTTTAAATGAATCCAATATACTGTGATTGTGGGTGTGAAAGAAAATCGAATAAAAATCCTTAGAAAATTTATTCCTATAGCCGCTCATTTACGTGGTGAAATATCTAGCAATTTTTCAAAAATTAGGGACGCAAGGGGACATATGTAGAATAGACTCTAGTGATTCATAGTTAATAATATTCAGATCATCCAACGAAGCTAAGTCGATCAAAAATAGCTGCATTGATTAATCGATGAAGCTAGTGCAGCGAAATGTTTCTCCAGGCATCTAATCTACAGCCGCAGGGCTATATCGTCCCGATTCCTTTCAAATTGTACGCCCAAAGCGCAGCCTGGTTGTCAGCTCAAAACTCGAGCCCGTTCCCCGACAGCGAGGGCCCACAGAGACGGACAGGTGGTTCTATTATACCCCGCGCGTACCTGCGGCTCGTTGCGCCGTTTAGATTCGTGGGGCCAGCCAGCCATGATTTGCATATACAAGTAGCAATGTCGGAGCGGAACGTTTCCACGGCCGTTACCGCGGGACACGGTGAGTAGAAGAGCGATCGGGCGCCGTGGCTCACGACAGCCGGCAATTGTATGCAACTTGGCCGCAACAGGCGACGCTCTTCTGCGCCACGAAAGGAACTTATCGGTACGGAGCGCGACGCTGCGCGTGTTGCAAGAGCGCTTGGCATAGCGCGCGCAGCTCGCCTTTGATCCGAAGATAATTTTACCGTGTACCGCTTTGAATCGAAGTAGACGCGTACCCGAAATTAATGCGAATTAGTATGATTCTGAATTGTTTATTGGGTGGGAGAAAATACCATTGAATCGTTGTGCATGGAATCGATCGTTTTGAAAAGGGAATAGGTCCTGTGAAACTAATATTACAGGAAATGAAACGAAAGTTTAATGTCCATACAAAATTATGGTAGAAGAATCAAACGTGACTCTATTATTCTGCGATTAGGTATCTTGAGCTCAGTGAGATTTCATTCATTTTAAAAATTGTTAAGGCGGTCTTTCATTTTTTGTGGTTTGGAAATAAATGTTATCGATTATTTGCGGGAATTATTTAAGAGCATAAAGTGTGGGGATATTTAGTTCGCTTAGAACTGAAAAATCAATGCGATGGAACTGAATACAGACAAATTCAAACTCAATACACTTAGTTTTCTAAAAATACAGATAAGAACTTGGATAAAATGAAAGATGTATTCAAAATCGGAAGTCCTGTTTTGGATATTCTTTGTGATATATTGTAGGCCAACTTGTTAGAGATTCATAAAAATCCTTGAAATGAATTAACTGGGTCATCCTTTGGCCCCTTTGGACCGTGAAGATTTGTTACATTTTCGAAGGAAACGACGAGACAAGGCATAAAAAGCGGGAAATGCAAAAAAGTGAATATCTATCTCCAAAAATCGGACTTATCCATGGAATTAAATGAAATTCACTTATTAGGATATTAAAAATCCAGCAGAAATGTGAATTCAATTTGTGTTTTTGGCCGTTTAAAATATGAAAGTATATTACGTTTCTCTGCAATTTATGTCAGCCCGTAAAAAAATGTAATTATGAGCATAAGTAAAATCGTTTTTTCTACAAGCGCAAGATGCTTGTATTAGAAATAAGTTTAAAGTGGCAGCATTTATTGTTCCAGTAGAAGTTTAAAGGTTACTCACAAGGAAACGATAAGGTATATAATGGTTTGCGAAACTTCTGTGCAATCGGGAGTATCCTAACAGTTTATTTGGTCGCTGAACAATTATTTAGAGTATCGGGGCCACCCACGAGTTCAACTCAGCGTGTATCCTGAGCAACGTTAATGCAATAATCGTGTAGAAGTCAGGTTGCTTTGGAAAGAGGCGAACACATCAAAAGACGATGATCATCCATCCACTTCTAACGATCAGAATAAAACTGGAAAGTTTGTTAATTGCATCATAGAGCTGTGCTCCGGTCTCCCAATTATTGTTCATGCGATATGAATTTCCTTATTGTTACTTACATTCGATATAAATCGCCATTCGAATTATTTCAACTTCACAAGTATATTATGCAAAACATGCAGTGCGTGTTAAACAAAAATAAACAAATAAAACATTAACTTTAAAGAGCTGAAAACTTCCTTGATTTTTAATTATCTGTCATTGACAATTAATGTTGCAGTGACATTGAAACGTTAATATACAACTTCCTGGACTTATGTTTTAACAGAAAAACATAATTAAATGATAAGAAAGGCACCCCTCTTGCTGCAAGGTCTTCAATTATTAACCCAAGCTTTCAATTGCAATAATGACAATCACCGTTCCGATTACAGTCACCCGCACTACATCGCGAGTAGGTACATAAGCAGAATTGCACTTCTCTAATCTTTTATGGCGAATAAAACCGGAATCGCCTGTGTAACAGGGATGAAAAGCTAAACGCACTCGTAAAGTTCTATCGTTCTCCTCTTCCTCGTTCAACTGTGAAACTCCGCGGAAACTGTGAAATAAAATGAGTCGTCGTTCGTTTCTTTAATTACGTATCACTGTGTACGTGTACACGACCTTCGCGCGAGACGCCAAAGATAGCGATCCGCGGAAACTTCATTCTGCACATCCCGCTAGTTGCGCGTCGCGATACCGGTGAGGCAGGTCATGGTTGCTGGCTAGAGCGAGAATAATTCAGAGTGCGTTCAACGGCCGTTCGCTGTCCGATAAATAGGCATCAGAAGGCGTAAAAGACACGCGATGGGAACGGAATCGTTATTAGTAGAAAGTATTCAAAGAACTGGATGCTCCTCGGCGATGGTGCGTTAATTGCGGAAACGTTCCGCTTTATTCAAACATTTCAAACGCGAGAATCTCTTTATCAACGCATCGTTGCCTTCCACCGATTGGGCAATACACTTTTCCTCTCGACCATTTCCTCTCCTTACCTCGACAACTTCGTCGCCTCGCCATTCATTTTTTTCCAATTCAGCGCAGAAAAACGCTATATGCACGAGAAAATAAATCGAGAATACAGAATAAAACTTTTTTACATCGCGCTTCGTTTTTGAGGCAATTTACTTTCAATATTAACCGAGTACACGTGCACCGAAGTACAGTTTACGGCGCACAGTGGGCTGGGACTCCGCTTTTTGTAGTCAAAAGTCAATCTTACAAGTTCGAAATTTTGAAAATGAAATTTTCCTATAATGTGACAACCCTTCGAAGCTGCAAAATCCAAAATATTATTCACTTCAGATAATTCTGCGATGAGATGCAGCGTTCTGAAGACAAACTGGTAAAGTTCAAAGTGAAATGAAAGATGTGAAGTTAAAGATACTCATTATAGAATATCGAAATACAGGTTTAAATTACAGAATTTTAATAATCCTGTTGTAAGCATTTTTTAATCCATGTATAAACAGTGCAAGATATATAGCAATTGAAATTTTCAGCAGATTTTTAAAAAATGATTAAAAATCGTAGACGTTGGACATATTTTATATGAAAGCTTAGGCAATTTATGAGAATGCTATTTTTAGGTGCAGCTGCCAAATTTATTACCTTTCAAATTTATTCGGATTTCAAGAAATAGACAACCAAGGTATTGTAGCGTTGAAGACGCGATCAAAATGATTATATTTTTATATTTTTTATATTTTATTTTTATATTACATATATTTTTATTGTATTCCTATTATATTTCTATTGTATTTTTTACATTCATACATGTATTTCGTGTTACATATCGTATTTCAGTTATAATGATTACATTAAGTATATTTAAAAAAAAAACGATGTGACTCTATTTTCAATTTTGGCCACAAAAAAAAGCAGTACCCACCATGGCGGCGCCTGAGAGGCACGCTGAGATAAGGGAAATGTTTCTGGCCACTGTAAGTGGGAACCCACAGTATAGGTGATTCACATGTAGGGAATTCAATCCCGGGATCCCGGCTGTTTTTTTTATTCTAAAACTCCCAGGATTTGATATATCAAGTTATAACTTATCCCGAGAATTTCGCGAATTTTTAAAAACGTAAATTACTTTTTGAACAACTGAAAAATATAAAAATGGATTAGATCCCGGGATTGAATTCCCTATTCACATGGTTCACTTCGATTGAACAATGCAGCTTCGACAAAATTGGGCGCTTAAAACACTATTTTGGTGCATGCGTACCTGGCCGAAATTCGATGTCAATTTTCTAAAAAATTAAACAAATTATGACAAAATTTTATTCTACATTTTGTACTTATTTTTTCATCCCTCCGCGTGCACCACCGACTGCGGGACACCCTGTATAACGTGCTAACTGTCGGCGGATGTTCGACTCGTTTCTTGACGATCCGGCTGCATATTCCAGCAGCTTATCACATGCAAAACTAGTTCCCGACGTGGACGAAATGGCTCCGAGCGTTTCGTAATTTATTGATCATCAGCGCATGTCTAGTGACTCAGGAGTATATATATACCCCGCCTGCCGATGGGTGATGGAAGGCTATCTAAGAGCCGATGCGGCTTAATTAAATTTGATTCTGATACGGGTTGCCTGAGATTGATATTAATTAGACGCGAACGGCTGCTGGACGACCGTGCATCGTAATTATCGATATCGAGTTTGAACGAATAGCACGAGGCGTGACGTAATCTTATCGGGGAATATTATATTAATTCCTGAACGCACTCGTACAGATTAATAATTCTACACGAAGACGCCTTCGATAAACCTGTGCCGCGCGGGAAATGTTTTCATGTATGAATTACCTAACGATATCGAAGAGTAGACATTTTATATCGTGCTGTTTCAATCTAAATACCTATCGCGTATGTTCAATGATCTTTAAAGGAATCGTGTAGTTATTGAAAAAAAAGCAGTCACTGATAAAGTTGTTCGAATGTTTGATTTATACAGTCGTTATACAAAGTAAAATGGATTTCATAGTTGACAGTGTGTTTCACTCAATCCCCTGACAGTTTAAGAAAGATCGATTGCCGTTCATCCGTGAGACATAAAAAACTTTTCCTGTTTTGTGAAAGAAACGCTTTCTAATGGCGAAACGTTGCACGTTGTTGACGTATATTGTGCACGGTGCCGCGATTTACCCTACTGTGGTTGCGATTCTAATGCACCTTAAGTGTTTCCTTTAGAGCGTCGCAATCGTCACAATTTTCGAGGATTGAAATTGCAACATCACATAATAGTTTAAACAAGACAGTAAGTGGAGTTCGCGTGTAAATTAATGTACATTCGACGCGAATTCTGTTTTCCATATAAATTCAATGGAAGTTGGTTATTTTTTTTATGTAACATGAATTACAGTTATGGCTGTATGGAGTCTGACGTGGGCACTTCTAAATTATTAATGCTATACAGATAATTATTATTTCAAATAATATTCGGTAATCACTTATATATTTTCTCCCGCGAGTCTTATTTTTTATCTTCATTCCTATTACTGCATGTGCTGCGAAACAAATATCATTTGTTTGAATAAATAATAATAATTATGTTAATTGGTGTAATAAACGAAATAAGTGTCAAATCTATTAACACACTAGAAATCTAAAATATAGGTATACCAGGTGTTGATAAAAATCTGTTAATAAAATCATTTTTGACACTGATAATTAATATTTTAAAAAATTAATTTTCAGAAAATTAATCTCATAAAATACTCCTGATTTCGCTCCATCTCTTCCGTAACGCATTACAACGCTTTATATACCTATATAAGTGTCTGAAAGATTCTTTAATATCGAAGATTTAATAACTCAAAATCGATTTGACAGTACTGGCTGTACAAATCACTGCTGTTAAATTTATATACTTTTAAACCGTACTTGAACAGTTAAACATTTTATGAGCGAGGTGGAAGTGTGTTCCATAATCCAAGGACGTTGGTTCAAAAGACTTTCACGATCCTCTCTTTTTTTTTCACGATCCTCAAATTTATGGGTTTAGCTGGGTTACTTGCGTCAGCTACACAACAAGAAACTATACCGCTTTTTCTGCTCTTTAAACTGAACGGTTTCCCTAATTGTGCGTTTGCTGCAACAGATCTACAAGAATGAGAGAAGGAAACCCGGTAAATATGAGCCCTAGTTACGGTATAATTCAAGACGATTTATTATCAAACGTAAGAGTATCGAGATACGCGCTACACATTTGCAGCGTCTGACAGTATGAAACGGAACGCTCTGCGAGTCTGAGAAGATCGGCAATTAACAGAATGGCGCGTAATAATTTTGCGGCCAGCCTTCCGTTTCTTTCGCAATTATCGTACTTAAGACATTTCATGTATGGATGTTCCGTTGCATAGGATCACAAAGGAGAATTAAATACTAAGATTTTCCGATTGTTTCCTCACACGACGGCACTCATCCGTTATGCGAACGCGCGAGGGAGCATCGCGTATGATACACCGCTTCTTCGATTTCAAAAGAAGAGTATTAGAAAGGAAGAGTTACGCGATAATAACCCTAGGTAATTATATTAATTTCCGTGGATGGCTGGAACGTGCTGTTCCGATCGGACCTGGACGGTGTGCCGCGCTTTATTACCCTAGAAATCGGGACAAGGATTCCATGCAGAGGAAATGGACTCGATTAAGCGTAATGAGCGCGGAGATAACTGATTAGATTCCGAGTTATTTCGTATTTTTGTGCCCGCAGAGAAAGTAACGACCGAGAACGGGACGATCGTTCCTCTTTTTATTCCTTCAAAACAGTTAATTGAAAACAGACTGGGCTTAACTAATCGTACTGTATGAACCAATTGAATTCCCATTGGATTCTCCGCCGTTTTATAAACTGTCAAGCTTGTCTCATAACCGGATAGCATGGAGAAAGTCATCGGGCACTTCTTTCCAGCTTGTGAAAACCGTGAAAACAGTAGTGCTATAAAAAAAAGGGACAATTTATTTCGAACGCTGCGCTGGTCAGGTGCATGAAAGATTTTAATCAATGTTTCTTAAGTTTGCGGCCATAACTTAATTGTGCGGAGCTCGGTTGGGTCATTAGTCCCCATTATGTCTTTGGAATGATAACTTACGCTTTCCAAGCTCGTAGTGATCAATGATTGTTACCACAGCGGAACCTCGATTATCAAAACTAATTGGCGAGCATGCTGTTTGCGCAATCGACTTTTCTGGATAATCCACCGAAAAGATTTTAACACCAGGAACGATCATTTAATTACACTTCTCAGCCCAGATGTCACATAAATATTTAATGATTTTTTTCATCCTACGTTATCCAATATTTTTGGTCTGTCAGGTTTTATACTCTTTTTAAATTTACTGTTTGTCAAGGGTTGATTTTTGTTTCTGTGGTTTGTAGTAAACTATCGTATAACTGTTTCTGAAGATGATAGCAGTTTAATAAAGCAGGAATATTATGTTAAATGTGTAATCTTTATGGTTCATGCTCTTTTCGTTTCTACGGTACAGAGACGACCGAAAAAGAAGAAATAGGCACGTGTTTTATTATTTTAACCTGTTTGCATATTTAAGGGGTGAAGCACCCCTTAAAGATCATAAGAAGGGGTACTTCATTGGTCCCTAGGTTACTTGTGAATAGGGCTGTAACGAATATCCGAATACCAAAGAATTCGAATTTGAGATTTTTATTTCTTCCCTTGTTACTGTAACGAATATTCGAATACTCCTAATTATTCGAATATTCGAACATTCGAAGAAATTATTCGTCTTCCAAATTATTCGAATTATTTAAATATTCGATTATTCTGGCCGAATGCTTTAATGGTAAATTGAATGGAAGGACAAGATAGATAAATTAATTATTATACTAATTAGTGGATTGCTAAAAGATAAATTATTAAATTGACGGTTGCTTAAATGTTCAATTAAATTTAATAAAAATTATTTAATGTTAAAACCTCCAATTAAATTCTAAATATAATATATGATAAGATAATTGTTATCTTTAATTTTCAATTCAATTTACTAAAAATCATTTAATTTTTAAACCTCCAATTAAATATTAAATATAATGTATATCAAAACACTTATAATCTTTAATTTTCAATTCAATTTAATATAACTACTCTAACTGCTTCCTTCTTCGCCGACTTCAACAACGTAATCCTATTCACGAGTGTGGCTCGACATTGCTTGTAAGACACGGGATTAACGATTTTAAATTCACAGACACGACGGATTAAGCGTGTCCGACAAACAGGAAGAAAATCGAGCGAATCCAGCGAATCGCTACTCACTCAGTAACGAAACGAGACTATTTTTTTAAGTGTCGTGACATTTATCGACGTGACGAGCCGAATGATCTTGCGGAAAGCGTGACTTCGGAATCAAGCACGGTCAGATCGTTAAATCGGCGAAGATGGACGAGCAGGTTCATTACACGTTCGCAGCTCGCGATATCACGCAAACGAGCGTAACGTATAACGCGAGCTTCCAAGCTGGTAATTATACAGTTGTCAGTCAATCGGTGAGAAAACGCGTTCTACGATTGAGAGATCAAGCGACAAGAGGAAATCTTCTTCGACATCCACATCGTTAACTTTGCACCTTGAGATCGACATGAACCGATTATTATTTTTTACGTTACCATGCTTGTATAACGTGGGCATCATTCAAGGAGGGCAAGCATTCTATGGGGTTCAAAAAATTGAAATTGCTTTAAATATTTTTCAAAGGTTTAATTAATTGAGTATCCATCTTTAAAGTTTTACATCGAAATTTGAAAACATTTCACCTGATTTCGAATAGAAATTTTAGAAATTTTCACCTTTCTATTAATGTCGTGCAAACTTAATAGTTCAACTTACTTGCCAGGATTTTAATATAACAAAGATTTATTTCATATAATATATAGGAAGATACGTTATTGTAAAATATAAAAATAAAAGATTGAAGTTATAAATGACGACAAACATTGTTTCTACTCGCGTAATCTTAAGTAGATATAATGTGTAGATCGCAATTATTTGTTGTTATAAAATTGTTGTAATTGTGGATGCACTAGTTCTGACCTAGTAGTGGTAGGTAATATTCACCAAATTGAGTAAATTGGACGCCCATTTTGTAGGTCATAATGTATCATAAGCGAGTCGCATGAACGCCGTTCATCGATTCTGATTATAATTTCACAAAAACGACTTTACTTGTTCGTTTCTTAGTGTTTGGCGCTCAAATTGCCGTGCAGCGATTTATTCGCGAAAAAAATTAGCTTTCACCAGAACCACGAGCGAGCTATGGAGTAGTGCAATCACAAATCAGTTGCAACGAATGGGCGATCAATAATGACACTACGAAACATTTCAGAAACTGGAATACGCTGTAACTGCAAGCGTTATTCCTTAGTGACGAAATCCGGCATACTCGCGCGCACAAATTAAACGAATTTATTCGATTACTGAGTTAACAAGATTATTGCTGATTACGGGCTTTTCTTTCATCACACTTAGATACAAATCGTTTGCTCCAAGGAGCTGCGTTTATGCAGCATCAAAAAAATATTTTTATTACGTACAGTTAAACAATTATTACCGCACATGTCAAATAAAATTTAAAAAAAAATATGTTGTAAGTGCATATTAGTACAATCAAAGTTTCGGAAAAACAAATATCGACACACAAACAGACTCCAACGAAATTAAACAGAATTCATCCGGGGTCAAAAGAGTTTTGAAACTTTTCAATAGGTTCTATTTGAAACTTGTGGAACTTTTTTAAATATGTTCTCATATTATAAATTCCCATGACAACTGGTAAAGTAAAAGTTTTTGAAAATAAAAGTTCTAGTTGCAATGGAACTTATAAAATATAAAAATAAAAATTTCTCTATAACTGAAACAAATATATTGTTCATTAATATTAAAAAAATTCTCAATCGTTGTAACAAATACTGAATACTATTCTATGAATAGTACTACAAAAATAATAAATCACTATCACATTCACATACTTCACCCATTCTATAAAAGGAGTTTGCATGAACGTATTCAACAGACTGGAATAGCGTTGTTTTAAATTTCATCAGATTATGAAGGCTACTCTCATTTCAGGCGAAACAGAAAACTTTGCACGTTTCTTAACAGAGCAGGTCGTATATATAACATGATATAGCTTATGTCTGAAGAATTTGTAATGAATTTGTTGATTTTCTTCGCTATTACGAAGCTCCTATTAATCTACGAAACTCTAAACAATTTTTAAAATGGCGTAGGGTAAACTGTACTAATGCTGGCACTGCACTAATCATTGGCACTCCTGATTAAAAAGTAAAATATTAAGAAGCACAAGCTTAGAAAGTACTTTTTTACAATTTCTTATTTTTCTTTCACAACAACACTGCAAAATCCAGTAGTTAAACTACACACTTTACATCTGGCAACACCACAATGTGGGACAAAGGGCTGAGTTTTATGTATTTTCTAAAAATTTTGATAAGGGGTAGGTAAGTATATTTTGTTGCTTTATAACTAAATAATGGATTGAAATGCAGATTTACTAAGTGTTGTAGGTATTTCATAATGAATGAAATAGTCTCTTTAAACACTTTAAACTTTGTTTTTAACTACATATCTTTTCCTATACAGCCTCAAATTTTAGGGTGCCAATGATTGTACTTTTATGCCTCTTTTTGTTTCTCATTGAATATTTTTAAAATAAAAGACTTAACAGGTACTCGAGATATTTTATTTTAATAAGAAATCCATAAACATTTATAATAACTGAAAATTAAGACCATACAAAAGCTTCAGAAAAAAATATCTATATCTAATAATCTAATAGTACAGGAACACAATATAAGAGAGCAAGGAGAAACGGATTGATTATGGTCAGACACGTTCTCCAACCAATTTAACCAGAATTCAATATACCTCCCTATAACTTTTCGTATAAGTTTTCTTCGAAAAATAAATACTGAAAAATAAGCGTCCTGTAAGAGTCGTTCTGTGTAAGCAACACTTTAGAAATATGCAAATTTATTTGGAATTTCATTGAAGATTTTTAATGCACACTTCCTTCTACCTCTTCAAGAGAAGTATAAGACAGCATGTCTGTCCTATACAAATACTACGTTAGGTCTTTTTATCCTACGAAGACTAATAAAACAAAGTGAGCATATCGTTAACACATTTTATTGCAACCATGTACTATGTACTTCTGCATTATACTTGTACATATTTACACATACAAAGAATTTAATTTCGCAGATTATAATTTTGAGAAATTTAAAACAAAATTAATTCCCCCTTACATAATTATGACAAACATAAATCTTTCATTAATTCTCCCTGATTTTAGTACGAGTCTAGTAATTTGAAATTTAAGCAAGCACTATAATTCCTGACTCCCCTTATGTGTTTTACACTTCATTGTGATAAACATATTAAAATTTCGTTTTATTGCAATTGAAGATAACATGAAAGCAATCTATATGGGATGAAAGCATAAAAATTAAAATTAGTAACTCTGATAAAGGAAATATTTAATACTCTCGCACAGTAGTAGTTCCATATGATACACATTGATAGTCGAGACACGCATCGCCCAAGGCAGTATCTGGTTATCACCGATGTAATAAGCGATTACTTTTAACTGCGTTCCACAGCACAGCTCTGGATCGCGAGGAAATTAACTTTTAATTAATTTTGATAGAGCGACAGATCGATAAAGAGAGGCCAGCAAGCACTTGACTCGAATCCAACGTCACTTAACGTTTTTCTTGTCACACGTGACGAGGGTCATTTACACCCACGCGTTCCTACTCACAAACCTGGTTGTTTTAATGATATTTCGTAATGATAAAAATTGAATTACAACTGGGTAAACACGAAAACGTATTTCAAGCATGGCGAGTAGCCAACCGCGACACCGGAAGAGTGACTTCCAGAAACAGTTTACGTTCACTGGACCACGTCGATTATCGCACTGAAACCGCGAATTCTTCTATTTCCTCGATTATCTCTCGTTCGTGGCTACTTCTCGTATTTTGTACCGAGCCGGCGTGCTTGGGCCGCGGCACGCAGTTGCAGATTAACCATTCCGATCGCAAATGGAAACACTCTGTTCACCAAGTAATTGCACCGGCCATTGTTGGCTATCGATAATAATTTTGTGCTAGCGTGACCGAAATGTCGTAATAACGCTGACGTTACGAAGGGGGTTACAGGTACCACAGCCTGTTATTAAACACCGGCGTTATTTAGAGAACCACGATGCAGCGGGCTTTTTCTGCTCTGCGTTTGTAATTAGACCGGAGGAACATTTCGTATATAATTGCCTTTTAAAACACACCTCTTTCCCCTGGATTAAAAAGATGGAAAGGGGCGAATCGAATGCTCACCACAAATTAGCTGTTATGAGAGTAACGTCGCACTGTTATCAAATGCAGCCGCGATTGCTGCTCCATTACAGCGATGACGTTCGTGTTAGCATCTAATAACATTTATCGGTTTTGCATTGTATAAATTACGTGCATTACATATTAAATGCATCGCATGAGATGGTTATATGAGTGATTGCACTAATTGTTACACTTATGCCTAAACTACCTAGTCGTTTTTGTCGAAAATGAAGCATTTCTTTTTCACTTACTCATACCTAATTACAAATAAATAAATTGAAGCTTTGACTTGTTCTTTGTCACAAAGTTTCTTAACATCATAAGTTTTAAAAAGAAAACATGTTCGTTTAGTTAGAAATATATTCAAAATATGATCTTTTTGTCAAAGAATAAGCCTCAGGTTCAATTTATTTCTATAAAATGCTTCATTTTCAACAGAAACTACTGCCTAGTACCCCTAAGGGAACGAAGTGAAATAAAAATTGCATTTAGAGGGAAGTACTACTCTATGTCCAATTTAATTACAACACTAGGAAGAGCCGAAGCTGTACGAGGGCAATTAAGTAACCGTGCAATAGGTCGAATTTGTTTAATCAAGTGTTCGAAATCAAAGTGAAACTCCGTTTCGTTCGACTCTCTTTGCATCCAGATAATTGTTGTAATTATCTTGCGAGTCATTGGCACATACTCATTCCGCGCGGCGTGAAACTTCTTTTCTTTGTAACAAACTCCGTAACAAACACAAGCGCACCTTCTCCAGTGCATTCGTGTTTGCACAGGACGTTGTCTTTCGTATTCCAATAATTATTCACGCATTGTACAGCCACCGCAGCAGATACTGTACAATCGAGGATTCGCTCAGTGGTTCTCACTTTGTTTTATAAAGAGCGTTCTTATAGGTTTTAAAATTTCAATTCTCTGTTTCACTTTCATCCGTCACGTACGATTTACATAAAAAATTTCCCTCAATCATGGTTCCCTGGTTTTGTATAAGTGGGCTCAAGTTCCGTTGCATCACGCATTTTAATAATTGTGAAATAAGATTAATACTTAAGAACATTTTAAAAAACAAATTTTTGGCACTCACGAATATGGAAGAGCAACCGAATTTGTGGTACAAAAAGGTAGAAGATATATACTAAATTATTTTTATACCTAGTTTCGTTTTGGAGAAAATCTGTTTCGAAAATTCACACAGTTTGACTCAATCTACATTTATCTTAAAATGATTTGATCATGATTTATTTGTCTGACAAACTTAGTTTCTATTTGAACTACCAATTTTTATTAAACTATCACAGTGGTGAAAAACAGATCATAGGAATATACTGATTCAGAAGACAAGAGTCTACGAATCCCTAATTCGAATTATTGTAAAAGAGGTAGCAATTTCGACAATTCCTTCACTAATAAAATAAGAAAATCTTAACAATTGTCTTTGTACTTTCTTAAACCTAGCCATCTGATGAACTTAGGCCTAGCTAACTGTTAACCGCACACGTACTCCGTGAACATTGGAAACTAAATCTCTAGAAAACGAAGCTGTGTATGAGAAAATTCAATGGTATATTTTTCATTTATTTCTATACAAGCATCCGTTGTTAGTAATTACGCCATGTAGGATGTTTTTGACACTGTAAATGAGTTTACAACATGTAATAATTGTACACTAGGTATACATATATATTCACAAATATTTTAACATTTCATTTCTTTTCAGAACTTAGTTCCTGCGATAGGTATTGGTTATTTTTAAGTTTGACCATTTTTTGAAAACTATTTTCATGCAGTGCCAACTATTTTCGCGTGATACTTTGGATTTTGAAGACTCGAATTTTTTTAGAACTATTTTTATACGTCAGTAGTTGAGAACCGTTTCCCCCGAGAAATTAAATCACGGAGATGATATGAAATGGAAAGCACAGACACGATCTTGCCCAACACCGGCCGCTTCAAACCGGTAGGTATTCCAGAGGGCTTACGGTAATCGTCTGAATTCTAGGCAAAATTGCCTGACCACGGCGAATTTCCGTGACGCGTAATCGTTTAATCTCGTACGTCGAAGGAGCCCCGACAAGTGGAGTAACACAGTGTACCTATGATTTCAATTTCACTTCCCTTACCTGCGAGGAATTAAGGATTCCTCGCACATTCCCGTGAAACACATAAATTTCGCTTTCTTCGACGCTTCGTAACGGATTACTCTGTACCAACAAAGAGATCTGATCTTATCCTTAAGCCATCTGGTTTCCGTGATTCTTCCAATGGGATTAGAATTCCTCGCATAATCTGCATCGCGCAACTTCTAGCCGACTTTTTCTCTTTTCTCCCGCAAGGTTTCTTCTTCCACGCAATTCCCATTACACAATACGAAACGTCACAATTCTGGGGCTCCTATTCTATGGATATTAATCTCTTCGCGATAGCAGATTGTAATTCGTTAGCGGTGTGCATAAAAAATAACTTTCTACAGTTTCCATGTAGAAAGCATCTACTTTAATTGCCACATATGCAATTAACTGCTAACATTAATTTTCCACGAGCCGAAAGTCCATTGCATATGTAGTCACAATACAGTTGACGTAACATGTCTATTATTATTATCTACGCAATCTACTGCATCTTCAAGTCGTCATCGACTTAGTTTCACGTAAATTAAGTACTGGTGGATAAAGAGTCCTAAAACACTGGTAGCGAACCTTTTTATCAGCGAATGCCCAAAATTTATAAATAATATTTTCCGAATTACTGACGTGCCGGGCAGTTTTGAATAGGGGGAAAAATGAATAGAAAATTAGTCGCTGCAGAATTTTATTGAGACAAGTTTAGAAATTAACATAGAATATCATAAGAATGAACTCTTGCAAAGAGTGATAAGAATGAAAGCTGGCCAAAAATATTTTAGTATAGTTAACCATATCAAAATTATTATAGATTATTATACAGCTATTAGGTAATGATATCACCTGCAAATCATTAAACGTACCACCAAACTTCTCGCAATATGAAGAAAAAGGAATTGTTTTTCAAAATTGTTTCGGCCTGATCCTTGTCATTCAATTAATTAAATTGTCAAAAACTAACAATATTATCGAACATTTTCTTTTGTGTAGAATAAATTACAATACCTACTGACAATTACTCGGTTACTGCGGAAACGTTCTGTAGTGGATTGTTTTGTCCCTGTAGCGAAAATGGAACTATTCCGTAGCAGAACAGCAATGAGTTAAACCGTTTCCAATTTCTCTCGCTGAAAATGTGACGCTCCTCAAATCTGCCGCCCCTGAAAATTTGTGACTCCCCAGCAGCTCCCCCAATCTGCCGCCCGCAAAGTTTATCGTGTTGATTAAACGAGGACCATAACGTACCCGGAAGTCAGCGGCAAATACGCCTATTCTTCTTGGACCCGTTTCGACGGTAATTCGACCGGAGTAATGAAAATCTGCTCCGATCGGCGAGCGTTCGCCGAGCGGCCAAAGAAATTATCGGTGATCCAGATTGAAAAGTGCCTGGTCGATATGTCGCTAAACGATAAAATATTGCGGCCAACGAAATCAGAATCGAATTAAACGTAGCCCGAGGAGTAATCGCGCCAACCGATCGTGCGAAGTGAAAAGTGCCGTACACGCGAGACAAATCCGGGATCCGTATGCTGATTTTATTGAAATGGAACGAAGCTTAAACTAACGATTTATTTTCTTTTCCGTTTCATAAGGGGCCCGCAGAAAAAAAAAATGGACGTTAATCAAAGTAGATAAACAGCACGGACAAAGGGGGTGTCGCGCAATACGCGCCGCGCTTTGAATAGAAACGATGTTGGTCATTCTGGGCCTAAACATGCATACGCGAGTATTCAGTGTACGGCGAGCGCGCCGTTTCTATCGCAGTTCCAAGGGTTTCATTAAGCGACTCGCGCAGATCTTGCGACCACGTGCGTGAAGGAATTACAAGACAGGTTGCGTGAGAAAATTACCCTTTAATCGATTTTCCTTTCGACAAGGACGTATAAGACGTCATCAGTTTGTGATGAATGATGATTAACGTCCACACGTTATTAAATACTTGGCTGATAAGCCGCTACGGCCTAGCAACATTCATTTAGAAGGTACACATGAAACGAGGCGGGACTCTGCCAATTAAACGCTAACGAACAGAAAGGAAAGGATAGACAGAAGAAAATTGTTAATACAACAACGTATATCATTGCATTATAATGCGGAACAATTACATACAATAAATATTTTAAAAAAATAAAATTCTTAATGAAATAGATGAGTGGTTGCTGATTTTATATAGCACTTTAACCCTCATCCGTACCTCGTGTCAATTTCACACAAATTTCCCGTAATAAGTTATACTGTTCTGTTATTTGTGATTCTTGTAAAAAAGCAGTAAGTATGTACTGCACATCATTTTATGCAAAAGTTGTGAAAATTTGAATAGAAAAAATATTGAAAAGTAACTGTTTACCTTGTCATTTCATCGATATTTTACCAGATTGACACCGAGGGACAGATTCAGTTCGTGAAATGAGGAACGGATAAGGGTTAAATAATATTCTAAGTTTATACTTAGGTTTATACTTACTCGTTTGCCCGCCCATCAGAGATGTAATAAATCTTGTAATATATATGAAAACGTCATAGTTTTATATTATACGGATGTAGGTAAGTAAATATTCTTCGTCGTTCCATTACCATTTAGAAATCCAACTTCTCTAATTTTACAGGTGAAATAAAAGAAATAAACTTTTATATTTCCATAGATCTGTCAGTCATAACATAGCTTATGACTGAAGCCTCATCTTCGTTCTCTTATAAATGCCAATATCATGTTAACCATCAACGAGGAGTTACAGCTTAATCCATATCACAACACCTGAGATACACGATCGTCTTCCGTCTACACAAAGTAGGAAGTCCCACAGCTCAATAAGCTCACCAGGCACACCAAACGGAGGACATAAACTGTCACGCGCGTCGGTTTATCGCGTGCCGATCGCCGATCGTATCGTCGAGCATTTTAAAATCCCGCGTTAAACGGCGATCGTGCCGCGTTGTTCGCCGACAAGGGGCAAAGTGATACGAGGCGCGCTGCTATTTATGCAAATGAAGCTTCCGATACGATCGTTTGGAAATCAGGTGCGTGGTATTATTTTCGAGCGTAATTATTCCGCACCCGTGCGCCACGGTTACCTAATTACACCTCCGGATCGGGTTCGCCTCGGCCAGCCGCGCGCCGCCTGCGCAGCCTAATCATTGCATCTGACAAGCGAAAATTACATTAGGCCGCGGCGTGATTATATTTTCAGCGCGAGGACATCATTGCTCCGCCGTCGGTCGAACCCTTCACTGAAGTTGAAGTATGGGCTGCACGTGCCGCGCGGGCACGTGTCGACCAGCTTAAGCGGCCCCGAAAGTATTTCCCTTGGTTAACAAATTGAGTTGTCACGAGACTCGACTGATTATACAGAAACACTTCTTTCGCGAGATACCACTTTCATTCGGAGGTATTTAGTGAATTAATCATTTGTTTCGCGACGGTTAGGCAAGAATAAGTATATAAATAATATATTTGGCACGATACGCGTTACCAGTGGGTCACTCAGAATTTAATCTCGGGGGAGCCGAATTAAACGATTATAAATATCTTTAATGTGAATTACAAAAATTTATTTAAAGAATAAAATCTGGTTTTCTGTTGTTGAATTACTTCAGTTGTGGTTACATTAATCTCCTATTTTTTTTCTGTGGGAGTGCCAGGATATTACTATGATATTTGTTGCTGTGGTTATAAAATTATTTTTGTGTAATTTATAATTTATATTGTAAACGAATAAGAGTAATAAGTCCGTGGATATTAAGCATTTAATATCTATAGACACAATCAAAATTACAGAAGTAGAAGATTTCCGTTATTAAAGTTAAAAAAATGTGCGAGAAATACGAAAATTATAAATTACGAGTTTAACGAAATGATAAACGTACCTAAATACACGGTGACATTTTAAGCACTTTTAATGACGACACGCCGAATATTGAGAAATGCGATAAAAGAAGAATCAATCACCACTGAGGAATGCAATAAAAAAAAAAGCACTTAAACCGTACAAGTTCTCATAAAAAGCATTTTAACGTAAACACCGCATTCTTCGGTGTTATGTTTCTAAAAATTCTGCACGGCCGTAGTGAGTCACGGAAAATGGCGCGCTTTGAAGAACCGCAGGCAAGAAGTTGCAGTGAAATTCAACCGTTGGCCAAACTGTGGTTGGATTCGTGAAACGGCCGACCGACGACGCACAATGGCGAAACTGAAGGCCCGTGGACGGTTTTACGAGATTCGTGAGATTGTTCGACGGGGGGCCAGCTTATCGCAATGGGTGCAGATTGCCGTCGCAAACAACGTTGCTGACGGTACGCTCCGATTCTGCTCGATCGTTGAACGCTTCTTGCTCCCGCAAAGATTGCCGAGCATTCAGGGCGTTGGGCATTCGTTAAAAGCAGACTTTGAGTGTTCAATGAACTTTGTTATAGGTCCAGCGAGCAGCGGTTCTCAGGAATGCTCATAGAAAGAAAAATGTCGGGTCGGTCTATCGGCACAGAAATCTCAGCCACTTTCGAAATAATGGGCGCGTGTTTCAAGAATAAAAAGCTGCGTACCCGATGTTGGTGAATGAAAAAACCAAGCGCAGTGACATCAAACGTGACGAGCGAATTCTCCGGAACAGTGACACTGTTTTAAGGTCTGGGCACACGTATTAGTTCCGTGTCAGTTCCGCAAGAGATCCTCTGGGCCCCTCTTCTTCTACCACTGGCGCGGAACTAACACGACAAACGAGTATAAATCAGAATCGAGGCATTCAGAACAAAAACGGACCAACCCAAATTTTTTGCGAAATTGAGTTAGTAGCAGAAACGTGTTCCAATAGGCTGTACTAACCCTTCGTTGACTCTCTGGGTGTAAGCCACCCAGGTATGTCAAAGTTGATTAAAAAAAGAGGTGTGTCAACGAAGGGCTAATCATATAAAATAGAAAAAACTTTCTCGAGGTTTTTGCTCTGCGTACCTCAATTCTTAGTTGTTCAGGAAGACAGTTACAAAGGGACCCAGACCTTTAGGCTTCCGAACGGATTCTACTGTCTCATTTATGACCGTTGCCCTCTACTCTTCGGAGAAGTGCACGGAAACAGGCGTAACCGGTATAAAGCGTAACGGCGGCCACCAGTCACTGATCCAGCTATCGTTAATTACGAGTTTAGTGTCATATGAATTGGCACCCTACGGCGTTACGCTATCATTACTTGGCTCCTGCGTGTCAATAAACACGGTTTAATATAGTGACAATTTTATTCGTGGCTGCCCAAGGATCCCGCGTATGACGGGATTCTAATTACGGTATTTCGACGTATAATTAAACGAATAATTTAAACAAATCTCTCACGGTTAGATCAGACTAAAGCTGTCTGAGCTACGCTTAACCATCGAGGCGTCGAATTTCAGTTCAACCGAACCAGAACGAAGTATTCTTTAAGGATAAGTGTTTTTTTTTGCATTCACTTTCTGCCGGTACGGGTGGAAGAGGAATAGTGAAGAAAATGAAACATCGAAACTAGGAAAGCTGAAGAAACTCCGCGGAATTGCAGGGAAGTTAGGTGTTTTTAAGAACCCGCTGCATTTGTGACTAGACCTAAATAATTACTTCTGGGTACTTTTAGGGGCTTTAGCAAAAGTATAATTAGTGTTTTTGTAATTATATATGTAGTATTTGAAAAAGGGCAAAACCGGCGTATCTACTCGAAATCTTACACGATATTTCATTATAAGAGAGATTATAAAGTTTCAGTTACTTGTTGAAAAAGCTGCGAAAATACTTACTGAAACTATCGAAAGAAACAGTTACTATTGCGTACAGTCTATGAAAACTAAATTAACCTCCTAATTGGGTCGTTTGTATACCAGGAATGGTCTCTGTGAGTTTAAAAATGTCTATTTAAAATAATTCAAAGTGAATTAACTCATTTGGGGTAGAGTAAGTGCTGCATATTATGCAACGCTATATTTAATCTGGTTATACGAGAGTAACTATTAAAGTTTCGCCACGACTTAATTATTCGGCTTATCTAATAAGGAGACCGACCTTCCTAATTAACAGGTTACTTAATTAATATATAGAAAAGTAACTTGAATAAAGTGATAATTTTAGAATTTAAATTTTCGACCGTAAAAATTAAATAAAGTGGTATCGGCGCACTGATTCGGTCATTTTTTTTATATTTTTTTTATTTACAACTTGCCAGATCTTTGAGTAACTTCAAAGTCTCAGGTCCGTGTACTCTTGAAATAAAGCGGAAAAAACTTTCCTTCAATATAGTAGAAGTTTCGCCATTCATTTTGATAATTTTAGAATTTAAATTTTCGACCGTAAAAATTAAATAAAGTGTATTACAGGCTTATGTTTGTACAATTATAGTAGAAGTTCAAGAGAAAATGAGTAATTAATATAAATGAATTAAAAAGTAAAACTAGCATAGTGATATCACTGAGCACATTTTCTTGCAATAACTTTCACCTGCAATAATAAATAAATTGCTTTATAAAAGATTGATTAATTTTTAAAAACACCCTACAGCTTTAAATTCTGAAGATATTTTCCGAGTTGAACTGCAATTTCATTCCCATAACAGTCAATTATGATTACCTTAAAGGCTCTTTCTCACAAATCCACGAATGACTCCATTTAAACCAGAAATACTAGTGATTCTTAGCAAGCCATAATGGTGGCTCTCCTTATACAAAGTAATCATTACAATAGTAGTTCGAAGCAATTAGGCGGGAATCGAAGACGAGAGCGGGATACGCATGCCACGCCGATAAATTTTTCCCCCGTATTATACGCTCGAAGGAATCACGTGGGAGCCCGAAGAAGTTTATTAGGGACAAGTTTTACGGGTTACGAGGCAGGAAAAGAACGAGCGGGATCGTGCATCGCGGTGAGTTTTTCCGACGGCCAGCCGATCGAGTCACGAGAGCTACGTGTACCTACTACCTGGCGCGTTGCATCTTGGGCCGCGGTTCAAGGACTGCACCGTGTTAAAGTTCGAAACACTCTTAGACTGAGCAAGCATGTATCTACTACTTAAATCTTACACATTCCCACCTAAATTACAAAAACCGAACGAAAGAACTGTAGATACTGTAATTGTAACCTCTCCGCAAATCAAATAGGTAATAATTTGCAGGAAATTTTCACAAAAAAGATATAAATTTAATCATATAATTTCGCAAAGTATTTAATGTTCAAGTCTTCTCCCCTTAAATACTGAGAAGTGAAGTTAGGCAACCTGAAAATTCAGAAAATTACGCAACTTTGTGTGCAAGTGGGGTAGTTCATACCAAAAAACAACCCTATTTTTTCGTTGGTGCTATAGTGCGGTTTTAGGGGGTGACATCACCCCTTGGAAAAATTTAGAATTTTCTTTTTTGTGGAATATCTCGAGAACGGCGGGGGACATCGAGAAGAAGTTTAAATAAAAGTTGTATGTTTTTTATTCTATCTACGAAACTGCGTAAAAATTATTATCGAAAAATCCATATTTTTCAAGTTACCCCCTCCACCAATCCTTAATTCGATATATATATACACGACTATATAAACATTATAAACAATTACAATTACCTACTATGCACTGTATTAATATACAGTAATTAGTAACAGTGTGGTGACTACTAGCCACAAGGTAGTTGTGACCTTATAATAAAATAAGAACTAAACACTCGAACTCCTCTACGTAGAACAAGGCTGCTATCGCGAGCGCATGAATTTCATCGCACGCCGCAACTCGAGTAATGGCCAAGTAACGTTACCATCTTCTCACGTGAGAGAGCAATACTCTTTACCAACCGCGTCGTTTATTCTTCTCCAAACCAATTAGAAGCAGCTGAGAACCAGAGATAACTGCATTCTGAAGCAACTAAGCAGGAGCTGCCGCTGTCAATGCGCTGCCCCCTCAATCGCTCGAATTCTTTCTTCCCTCTGCTGTCGGTTACGAGAACATGACCGAAGGTCGACTTCAGACTCGAACAACGTGGCGAAACGTCTGACATTTTTTTCTCACGAAAGGTCATCCCTCGCGTACCTACTTAATAGTGCTCGCAAGCATTGTTAACGTTACCAATGTTAGAGTCTGTTCTAAGGGGCGAGTAGTAGTTTCCGTGGACCTCTCTTCGTGGAATTGTGCGGGTACTTCTTTGGTAAAGGTAATATTTCTCGAGGTAAATCGAAATCGGTTGGTTGTTCTAATTATAAAGTTGTTGCAATCGAAATTATTGTAACCTAATTTAGTAAGTGCTGTATAAATACGTTATTCAAGAGTTTGAGTCGTTTACGTGAGTTATGAATTTTTGTTATAACTGGTTTTATAACTATATTGTCATACAAGTTGTATTATATGTAAGCAAGATGAAGTTCAAATATTCAATAATTAGTTACCTATATAAGATCCTGCCGCATAGTGCATTTCCATTGAAATAGAATGAAATAGAAAACTTTACATTGAATATGGCCTTGAAAAGAATATGGACACAGGATATCGTTTATTAATTCCAATAACGTAAATTAACTGTAAGTAATGGATACTTAAATAGTATATGAAATACCGTTTAAACGACCTAAATGCTGAAGACGTGCATCTTGTACTCATTCGTCAATATTAATCGCACCTTTCATTTCACTTTTCATTTAGAAGATTTGCATAAAGAGGTAAGAGATCATAATGTGGTAATTTGTTCAAATTAGCGTTAATTTAATAACTGTTATGATAAATTAGAGTGCAAGAAAAGATGAATTGATAATTACCTTGGAAAGACTAGAGAAAGTTGTATTTAAATATGAAATGCAGTTTATAACTATACCTCTGCAGGGGAAATGTGAAATATACAGTACTGGAAATATTTCTACGCACAATTCTCATAGAAATATGAGTAATAAAATGATTCGTATCCAATTTATTTTGGCCAAGATAGTAAAATACCCATTTTTAATAAAATAATTCAGATATCGACCGTATTTTTAGAATAAACGATTAAGTGGTTTCGGCGCACTGATTCGGTCAGTTTAACAGTTTTAAAGCTAATTTGCAATTTTAAAATTTATAATTTTCCGCAGACCGAAACGTCCGAAAATTATAAATTTTAAAATTGCAAATTAGCTTTAAAACTGTTAAACTGACCGAACCAGTGCGCCGAAACCACTTAATAGTTTAATACCCATTTTTATAATAAATAAATTTTGCAATAATATTTTCCTACCTAGTTACTAATAATAAGGAACCGTCCATAAATTAGGTTAGAGTAATTTTTACAATTTCTTACCCCCTCCTTGACCCAGTATAAGAATTCTTAAGATTTTATATTCCAACCCCTCCCCCTATAGACTCAAAATTGTTGCTTGCAAAATATCATCTAATTTCAATCATCCCCGCGATACGCAGCCTATATTTGAAGATACGTCAGAAAACTTTGCAAGTAGAGAGTAAAGAAAAGATTTTGATAAACGTAGGCGTGGAAACTTCTTGTTTCCAGTCTACAGACTTTTCTCGGTTTTAATATAAGTTACACGTGACACGACTTATAACTTCGAATACGAAATCGTTCATGCCTCAAAAATCAGATCGACGGACCAAATGTCAAGTGATTGTCGATCTTATCATTTCATATATACACCCCCGGCTACAGACATTTTTGTTAAACAAGCATTTTTGTTTGCAACAAGGCATTAATGTTAAAACTGGAATTGGCTGTATCTCGCAAACAAGATTTCCTAACCCGTGTTTACTAATCGGTTTTCTTAGTTTTCTGCTCAGGTTTCTGGCAACATGTCAGATACGCCGTGGATAACGTGTAGGAGACAATCTAATCGAACGTGCAAAGAAAGCAGAGACTTAAAATCGCGAGTCGTAAAATCACGATTCTGCAACCTCCGACTTTCCACTGTAAACCCCAGCAATGCCTTTTCCACTTTTCTTTTCCTCTCTTCCCCTAACGACTTTCCGGTTTCCTGGATAAAAGCTGGATCATTCGTAGCCGCTTTCACGATTATGATCGAATTTACGATCGATCAAGCTCGATACCGCAAACGAAACTGAAATCTCGAAAGCTAAGGCAGTGGCTTGTAACTGGCCATAAGTTCAGTAAGTAATCGCAATGAAAAATACATAAATTCCATTTTAAGAGCTCGTAACTATGGCCTGCGTACCTGCGCACCGATCTATTTCCGTGGTAACAGGTCTTTCGGAACGATTGAGCCCGTTTTTGGACCTTTTTCACAGTAAAGCGGTTTAATTGCAAATTACCATTAAACTCCATCATTTCCATTTGCTTTGGCAAAGGTATATATAATTGTAAAGAGGTACCCTTTCAAAGTCTATGATTCCAAGAAGAGACTAATCCTCACTTTCAGCGAATAATCATAGCACTCAATAGTGAATATCAATTTTATTAAATCACTGAATATTTTATTGATATAATCAAATGTAATTGCGCAGAATGTATTAGCAGTAAAATGAAATAAATTAAATTCATTGTATCGTATTAAATTTCTCCAGTATGTATTATAACAAATTATTAATACCTAGGTAAAATAGAAAAATGAATTCTTAAATAATTAATCCCACTGAACATTGTAATGGCGCAAGATGGAACCAAAACTTTAAATATAAGAATTGTTCAGTTTTTTCTGCTCAATCACGCTACTAAAAAAAATACAGTTATATATTTTAAGGGCTGATCTCACCCCTCCCAAGTGAATTTCCACAGGGAAAAATTCACATCCGCAGGAAGTTTCATTAAAATTAGAATTTTAGGGTTGGGTAACGTTCCCTTGTTAGTCCCACCCCTCCGTGGGTGGTTCAGCAGCCACAATGCGCGTGTTTTACACAAGAGCCTACTAGTTTGAAATACGTGAGTAGAATTCTGTCGCTATTCTCATTTGTCTTCGTAGAAATGCCTTGTAATACTTTATGTAGCCCACCGTGTATATGGATTGTGTCATCGCGCTTGAAAGAATAGAGGTAACAGTTACGCGAGACATACAATTTTTCACGGCAGAGTCGAAACGTTCAGCAGCAGACCGATAATTTATGTAATCCCACTCGCCTCTGAATAGCAACGAGAAATTCGAAATGAGGCACGATCCGCATTGGAGTCGACTGTCTTAATTGCCGAGTCGTTGATTACTACTGCTTCATAATGCGTTCTAAATCATCGCGTCGATAGCTCATTTGTATCCTTCCACATATCACTAGTAGCGCAACAATATCTCGCAACTGAAACGGTTCGAAAAATCGTGAACCAACGTAGCTGGCGGTAATTCATCGGAGCGGCAGAATAAATATATGCACGACAAGCATTTGCAACTTGTCATAATCATCGTTTGCTTAAACAAACTAACCGTCAAACAGCGTAACTCACGTGTAATTAGTATAGAAAGAAGTATACGTAGGCTAGGCGCGCGTACTCTCGCCTATGCACAGTAGTTATCACCGGAATAGTTGAATTTATTATTCCGGCGATAAATCAGCGATACTTTGACCACGATAATGTTTTAGGTGAATTCCGTGTGAACGATACGAATTTAAAGTATGGAGTTTACCTAATAAGTGGTAGTTGGCAATGATTTGGAGAGAATGTGAAAATAATATACGTATGAATTTACTCTAAATTTAGGAATAAGAAAAATTGATAAGGAATATCACCCAACTGTTAGACGCCGATTTTTATGAAACTCGGCATACAGGTAAATTACTTAAAAATATTAGACACACGCTTCTTTTTAACGGCAGAAATTCATGTTTAAGGGGTGAAATTACCCTTTACAGTTTGGGTTAAAAAAATATTTAGTTGAATAACTCGAAAATAATTAAAGATACAAAAGAATGATAAACAAGACAGTTGTATAGATTTTATGAGGAATAATATATAAAGTATATAAGAAAAAAAGTATTGTTCTATAAATATACTGTTAGATGCAAGAACGACTTCGTCCTGACTCTAGTCAGGTCTTTTTTGCATAAAACGCATAAGTAAAATTCCTTTAAATTTGACAGATACGGTAAATTTACAAGGGGTGTAAATTTCATCCTGAAGAATCGAGACTAGAAACAAACGAAAAATTGCCTGATACATACTTCTATTGAGGTATTCTACAAATCTGCACGCACAGTTTAAAAAAATCAGAATGTTCGGGTAACCGAACTTCCCTTGTAACTATTTTTATGACTATATTTTTTGAATATTCTATATTTTTTAAAATATTATGCGAATATTAAATAAATAATTAAAAATAATATTAAAAACGACACTTGTCGCCATTTTATGCAAGAAGGTCCTGAGAGACCTATAACTAAGATTAATTTACATAATTCCGATTGTAATAATGCAACTACAAAGGAGATATATCAAAATTTTAAATATTATTATAGACAGTTTTACAACAACTGCACTATATATAAAAAATAACTAACTGCATAATGTTTACAGATACTTTTCCTGAAACTAACTTTTGGCACTAAGGCCCTTCTTGACCCAACAGTACAAATACTTCCTATACATTATAATCTTTTCTTCTAGAAATGCATCAGTACACACACTCTTTTCTTACGCGTCAAAGTTGAAAGCATTAAATCCCGAAATTTGTCACTCAATCCTCAGTTATTAAAAACTAACTTGATGTCGCAAATATACAATCGCCAAAATGACAAACATACGAGTCAAACTACAAACAATTCGCCATCCATCAATTATTTTTAACCACCATATTTTCGTCGTTCAGAAACAAATCGTCACATGCACGGCGCAAGGTCTGCAGTTACTGAAAAATTATGAATCAAGCCCCAACACGCCCACAAAACGGGCGACGAGGGTACCAACAGTGTACCATTGATAATCGACAGTGACAAACATGATCGGAACGAAAGGAACGGTTGGAAAGCAACGGAGAGGTGGTGCTGAGCAATCGTGGGTGTAATGGTATCCGGTAGTAATATAACGGCAATATATGGGAGCGTGCTTATTTTTGCAGTTTCGCGCGGTGTAGAATAATTCTCCCGGCTCGCAAGATCAAGGGAATCTGGTTTCTCGGCGGATAGATGTGGCCTGCAAGTGTATCCGTGGCTACACCGGCGCGTTGCCGCATTTGCATGAAACCGCGGCGTATCTCTGCCGCCGCTTCGTCTCGTGACGAAGAGCGCGGTAGAATGGTGTCCCAGTCATTGTGCCCGGTTAGAACGTAGCCGTAGATCTTATCCTTTGATCACGAGCGACCCGTATAAGCGGATTCTTAGATTCCTATCCACGCGTTCCTTCTGTGCTCGCCTATTATGCATCCTGCACAATTGCGTTTGCACGTAGAGGCGTCAATGCGCGAGAATGATTTCTTATGAAATCGAGTAGCGCATTCAGGCATCCCGGCGAAGAATTAATGGCTTCGCCCCGATCCTCTATACGGTTATTAATTTGTTCCAACGATAATCAATTTGGATAAATTTCATTGACAGCAAATAACGCTGGTTTCGTAACGAATTCCAAACACGGTGTAGGTACAGGCATAGAGAGTCGCGGAATTATTGCCACAGGGCAAGGAGGTAAGGAGTAGAATAGTTTACGCGTTATTCTATTATAATAGAAGGGCATGACAAAGTTGTAACATTATCCAGAAACGAAATAAATAAAATGTAGGTACATTAAGTGTAGATACAACACGTTTTGTTTTAGATCTTTGGAAATTTATTAAAAGCAAACTACAAGTAATGAATCTTTTTGAAATATTCAGGACTTTCTATTGCATATTTAAGTTATACGAATTGTTTATTTTTTCAAATTTATTTAAAGCAGATTTTCAAGCTGTACAGGGCCATTAAATCCGCGCTGCAAAAAATCTGGGTGACAGTTTTCTGACGGAATGGAGCTTCTATAATAAAAAAAAAACAATTTTTTTGATGAGTCGTTTCCTTCTACTTTTTTTTTACCGAAAGTCGTTAATTTACTAGAAACGAATTTCACAATTTTTTCAGAGATTCGCTATTTAGTCATTTTTCAGAATGTTCAAAATCGAACCCGTCGTGCTATAGCCATCCGCATATAGTTTCTAAAATGTTTTGGTTTTTTGATTTCAGACGAACTGTTTCTCCGAAAAACTGTCAACCATTTTAGCGGAAATTTTTTGCAGCGCTGAGTTACTGGTCTCGTGCAGCTTAGAAATCAGCACAAAATAAATTTCAAAAAAGATATTCTTGTAATTTAAATACCCAGCAAAAAGTACTGAAAATTTCAAACTGGTGCATTAAGTAGTTTGCTTTTAATAAATTCCCAAAGACACCTTTCCTTTTCGAGACATTACCCTTGGTCTTCCTAGTGTAAAATACTTAATTATTCGAGAATTAAAAAGAGACGGTGGTAACAACTAACTTGAAGAAATTTTTCATTTTTTGTAATCAGATGACTACGACACGTGTACACGTCACGCCAACGGGACTTACATCGTCGAATACCTTAACAAGATTCCACAATAATTAATAAATAATAAAAAGGAGCGACATAAAAAAAGTTTTGCAACTTTAAAGATGCCTCCTTACATCCCAAAACAGTTTAATCCAATTTTTACAGTTGTTTTTTTAAATAAAAAATCATAAATATCAGTTGTATAAAAAATTGCTAATAATGTTCGTTCGACATGCTCATTAATCATAACTTATCCCGCTCTCATATGACTATGCTGATATTTTCGGCCCACCTAATCTCCATAGTACAGACTTTATTAAAAAATGCTCACATTCACCTTGGCTAGCGAAAGGTTATTACAAGCAGGAGCAGTGAGAATGCCTTGACACGTGAATCTATGTATACCATGTCAACTTTATGCGCTCGTTTCGGTCAACGACACGCAGAATTTTTCCAGACCTACCCATGTCGTTTCATGCACATTCATCACCTCTCACCGTCTCTTTCACCCTCTCACTGCCCCAATATCCAATGCCTTTGCTGGCAAAAAGTGTCCAAGCGACGCGATAAACTTTAAACTGTCCCCCTCTTAATTGAGAAATAAAGGACAATTTTCCACCTGTTAAGGTATCGAGAGCGTTTACCTTCGTTCGCTAGGAAGAATGCGCTCTTACGTAAAAAAAAAAAACTATAGCCGGTTTCAAGTCATTTAATTGATCATGCCCCTAGTTACGTACCGTTCGAACTTAATTTCTCGTTTTTATTAATTGAATAATTAGATCTTAGTTAACCCTTATAACGGGCAACCCGCGTTCTGGTTCGATGCGAGTAGATTGTACGTGTTACACGCAACTTACATTATATGTCGTTCCATTTCCTTCGGTGCCTCTGTTATTTAACCAATTATTTTTCACTGTGGACAAAATGGAATATAATAGGGTGAGGGCACCAGTAGTCGACCACTTTCAGAAAAACATGAAAAATAAGGTTTTAGTTAGAGAACTGCGCTTTGTTCAAAAGATCGTGACTTCTAAAAACCTTATTTTTCATGTTTTTCTGGTCGACAACTAATACATGGTCGACTACTGGTGCCTCCACCCTATATTTAATACAATATGATTTTAACACGTTCGTGTGATAAACCAACGTCACACGCTATACTTAACATCGATAATTTATTTTACATTTTACATTGGTGAAACAAATGAGGTTTGAAATCATGTAACCGAGGGAATATTAATTGAAACATTGAATTGACTTCGATATTATATTCTTTGTGGGCGTAATTAAAAATGTACCTACACTGTATTTAAATAAGACAAGAGGTAGCATGGGTTGTGACGAGAAGTTTTCCACGTACACTGTGGTAGTGAACATATTATTACGTATTCACCATTTAGGATTAATTAATATACAAATTTCTGAGATTTAAGAGATAATAGTATACACTTTTACGACATAAAGAATATCCAATACTGACGCATGCAAGGAATTATCCTTTTCGAAAAACTTAAATTTATCAATATGTCAGCCCAGGTAAAATTCAACCAAAAGTTGTTACACGCGTGATGTAACTGAAAAGTGTTAATTCTTGTAAACGTTATGTTATGTTGTTACAATTGTTTTACATCTTCATTTCCCCAAAAGTAAAGTGAAATTTACTTAAAAACGGCTGCTACTACATATGGAATGTATTAATTACTGTATTGTCACTTAGAAAAGAAAATCCAAAGCAATATAAACACAGAGAATGTCACTAAAGATGACACTAAATTCCAAGACGATGTATGCATTTTTACTTACATTGCGAATCACAGATTTTCTACAGAAAATAAGCCAATATTGTATAGTAAACGCTTTTCAGAATATACAGCTTATATTACATAGTTATTTGAAGTACGAAGGGAAAAACAAGTTAAAACGTGTAAGCAGTGCAGATTAAGAACTTTAGATTACTCAACATTACGGCGACACATTTGCAAATATGTTCTCACGCGACATACACATCCAAGTTGCCGCTTATGCATATACACGTAACACACGAAAAGCATAGCAACAGGGCTTTTACCAGTTAGGTTGAGTGTCATTTGCTCAAGACCATATAGACATTCGTAATTAGTATTTGACACCGTATTTATTCAGAGCATTACATAAATCATAAGGCGCAACTTATACCACCGAGATCACTTTTTTATATTGCATTTAACTAACCTCTCACTTTCTTATAAAACGCAGTATAAACATATCATTAAAAAAAAAAACACAAAAATTCAAAGAATATTCAGTGTTGAAAGTGGCAAACACGAACGCAAAACTGTGTACCAAGTTTCTTGCCACACACGTTCACTTTCTCCATTTTTGTATTCTTCATAATTAACATTATTATTTCTTAATTAAGAAAAATGTGCAATAGAGGATTACATCCGAAGATTATGATTTTTAATTTCCTTAATCGAGGCTCGTTAAGTTTAATTAAGGGAAAGTGTAAAATATGATATAAAATGAAACACCACGTATGCGTATGTATGTACTCATTAAAAGCTTCTAGATCCACCGACAATCAGTGTTGCAACTTCTCCGACGCACGCGTATTTTACTTAGGCAAAGGTTAAAACAAAACAATCGGCGACAAAGATAAGGGGGAGTGTGGGTGTGAATTTTTCGAATGCCCGAGAGATTGCTCATTGTCTTTCCCTCTTTGTTCGCCTACTAAGCTAAGCGTGACTGCATCTTTACGTTCAAGGATGACTGGAATATAGAAGCTCGACACGCACGAGTGGTGATCGTTCGACCCGGAATCTCAGCTTATTGACCACGTTCAACGCATGTTACAGGCAATGCGGAATGATGCAGAGACGACTCTACACGTTCGAAGTCTGCAGGATGACATATATTTCGATTGTAACGGAATGAAAACGACTACGAGCAATCTCCCAAGCAACAACGACGCATAAAGGTCTATACACACATATCAGTTCCATAACGGTTCAGTGCCGTCAATGTCAGTGATAAAAAAATATCGTTTCGAACAGTCACGAAACTAACATGTGTGGGTAGACCTTAAGCAGAGATGGGAAAATTTTTTATTTAAATAAAATTTCAGATAATGAATAAAAGTTAAAAAAAAATAATCGTCATGTGTCGAATAAAGTTGACCCGGATTAACTTTATTCTAAATAATCTAAAGTGAAAGTAACTTTTATTCGATCCGTTATTTAAATAATTTTTTATTTAATTAATGCCCAACTCTGACCTTAAGTACCAATTCGAAGCGCAATCTTGCTCGCACTGGAAAATTCGCCATACCTAAAGAATGCCTTAAGCATAGACAGCTTTAAATGAAAAATATTTCTTTTCATTCTTTGTTTAAAAGATCAATAAACTTGTAGAAGAATCTAAAAATGTATACATTCCTTGCAAACAAAAGTGCCTTTCTAATTCCAGGAATGGTGTAAAGGAAATGAAATGAACTTATCGGCATGTTTTATGGAAAGTTAGGAAAAGCAAGTTTAAGTTCTGCTGTTACAGGCGCAAACTAGGAAAACGTATACAGGAAGTACGCGGACGTGGTGGTTACTTGAGTATGCAAGGACGAACAAGGAGATGCACGTAATCTCTCAATTTCACCCGAAGAGAAGTGTCGTAAAAGCTATCTTACGACAGTAGTTTTTTTTTCATCCTGGCAAGCTGTCTGCGCATTCTCGACGCCGGGAATGGGAAACGTTGAAACGAAACTCGTCAATCGGCGTCCCTCCGCGTCCTTTCGATCGCGTGTTTCTATTCTACTTAGCGTTTGATACGTGCGAATGTTACGAAACTCCGCGGTTTCACCCGCATATCAGTCGGTGTCAACACAACATTTATGTTCTCTGGTAGAATGAAGTAGCTCCTAAAATATCGATAACTTAACTGCTTCGGAAAAACTTTGACGTTGCACTAATACGTATTGCGAACTTTTTATAACGTGAAATGAATGTATGTCTTCGTCGTAAATTCTACGTCGTCAAGCGTGTTATAATGTCTAACTGTTGTATACACAATGTGTTCACAGAAGAATTTTGTGCACTATTCTGTAGGGGAGACCGGGGCTAAAAGTTTCGGGGGGTAAGTTGTTCCGAACGGTTCTATCTTCAAAATGAAAATAGCTTTGTACTTTAAATTATTTTTCCGTGTGACTTGATTCCGAACTCGGAACTTTTAGCCCCGGTCTCCCCTACAAAGCTATTTTCATTTTGAAGATAGAACCGTCGGAACAACTTACCCCCCGGAACTTTTAGCCCCGGTCTCCCCTATACAAAATTTTGTCACAGAGCCACATGTAATTTTAGTAAAATTGTTTTGATGTAACTCCTATATTATAATGTATCCAGACCTTGATAATAAATAGACTCGAGCATTTCTTGTGCCCTTTATTTATAATAGTTACATATATATGAGCTTTTTGATTACCTCACTTTGCATTTTTATTCGTAGCTTAGGGGACTATATACACCTAGGAAGCGAAAAAGGACAGATTTGGAGATTTTTTCGCGCTTTATTTACGAGAAAATTGAAATTCTTGACGTTGCGTCCAGGAAAACCTACCTTAACATTTTGTGCGCAGCCATTCATTACATACACAAATGTGACAGCGCGGATATTTTGCCATACAGTCACTCGTATTTTTAGTCCAACCATTTCCCCGTAATTTCTACATTGACCTAGTGTCTGATAATCCCGAAGAATTTAATACCATTATTTATACATGTTTCTGGCAGCAGCTCTAATGCAAGAAACCGGGATATTATCCCTCCCTGGATTAAAAGCGGGTGTCAGTAGCTGTCCCATATAAATCATGCGCCAGGCTGTAAACAGAACGTTAAATTCAAGGTGGCAAAATAGAACCGCATTCCGATCAGTAAGGAGTCAACCGTCCCCGTGGTTTATAAGTGGCCAATAAGAGTAATTACTTGTTGGACGTAGAGTAAGGCCGACCTAGAAAATGGTCGAATCCGATAATATTAGCCGTTCTAGAACCCCGACCCATGCAGATAAATATATACATTATCCGTACGAATTATATACGGCATACACACAGTGAAGAATGAAACGTGCCAATATTCCGCTGTTATCGCATAGACACCGCCAGCATATTGATTTTCTTTCATATACGAAAAGACGGTTTTAGTTCCGCCATTATCGTGCGATGTAGTATATGACGTTGACTTATGCGAGATATTACATTTGCCCCAGCTTCGACTACTTAATGGCATTCGTAGCCGCACGTTCTCGAAAAATATTTAATACGATTAATATGCGTAAGAGTCTTTGCTCAACTGCGAATGACGTGGATACTTTTTAAAACTCATTCCGCTACATTCGTATCCTTTCCACGGGAGATAAGTCGATGAAAAGTTAAGCAAGTACTGTGCGAAGATAATTGCCTGAATTAAATTGGTTGTTCGGAAATAAAATAGTTTAATTTAAAAGAGTTGATATAATTCCAAAATTAATTTAATATGGCAACTCACATACGAGTTATTGATAATTTTCTGTATGAAAAATGAAGTGAATTATTTTTAAAGTTGTCCCAAGCCTCTGTGATTAAACCTTTTCCAATTTCTTTCGCCCAAAATTTGCTGCTCCCGAAAATTTGCCGCAGTAGGCTGCAACCTACTTAGTCTATACACAAATCCGCCTCAATGAAAGTGGAGTATATCATGATCCACAGAATTAGTTATGATCTATAACAGAACGATCCTTCGCTCATAGATTATAAAATACAATAACTATATAAAAGTGTTTACACACATCACATTTTACGCAGAAAATTTTCTTTTAAATTGCGGTAAAAACAGTTTCCTCTGTTGTAACACTCAAGACGATATTAAAAGTTGAAATACTTTACTGTACCTACATGGTGCTGAATTTGCTGTATACGTGTACCTACATTCCAAGAATACTTCCTTCAAGGAATTCCACTGGAAGCCTATTTCTACCAGCTTCCAGCCGGCAGAGACAAAGGTGGTACAAGATTCTACCAAAACCGACGCACACATGAACATCTCATATGGTTCATGTATATTTCATCGCGTGTGACGAACGTACCGGCAAATCTATACGTTCCCTTGCCATAGCGAGACAGAGTGCTGGCTGGTGCACGTGACCATGCCCGGCGCAATGCACCTCACGTCACGTGCATCGGACAGTGCACCGGCTGCCACGCTCTTATGCACGTGAATTCTGCATATAGGAGCAACAGTGTCAGTGCGTTTATGGCTCGACGGAAATCAAGCCTGCCTAAAGTCGCGCCATTCAACAGTCGTAAAAAACCAACGAACAAAACCTACAAACGTTTTTAACCGAAATTGAGAAGAATTTTTTGCGGTTTCGGTGCACCATTTAGGTATGAACGACGTTTAGGATTGCAGTCCAAGTTTACCTGCCAGGCACGTGTTGCATATGTTACATACAGGGTGGATGAATACTTTTGTGAGTGACTGTAAACTGTAAACGTAAAGAATCCTTTACAACAGTAAATGAAAATCAGCATAGGGTAAATCCGGGAGACGCGGCAGGACTGGAGAGTTGGTCGAAACAGTTGATTCTTAGAGAATTAATTGTTCAGAACGTTAACACACTTTTACATATACACAGATGTAGAGTCCGAATATAGCCACTCGACCAACTCTCCAGCCCGACCGCGTCTCCCGGAATTACCCTACAGTTCCTTTCCTAATACTACTTATTGTTAGAAAACATAGATAGTGTCTCGGGAGAAAAGATCAATATTCTAAGATGTCACAGTATCAATCGTTTTAAGAGGTCATTCTGGTTAGACGGGTTGAAAAAATTGATTTTTTTTAAACATATTTCCAAGGACATATCCTCCAGAATGTACGAAATAAGACAAATCTCAAGAATGACGATATTACGTTTGGGGCTTGGTTTCCAAGTTATTAATTGTTGAAAATGTGTACGCGTGAAAAGTGTCTGACGCCAGAGACTTGACTACTGCCGTCGCCGTACCTGATCTAGCTAACGCGCCAGGCAGTAGTCTAACAATGAGTCCCTCGCGCCAGACACTTTTAACCCTTCGTTGACACACCTCTTTTTTCAATCAACTTTGACATACCTGGGTGGCTCACACCCAGAACAATTTTTGAACGAGTGCCATTTTCATCCAAAGAATCCAATCATTATGAAAAAAATCATGAATCAATTTCAAGGTCTCTAAAATGTATTCCAATAATTTATTTATTGAAATTTCATCACAGGTTTTGTAAAGTAATTCTAGATTACCACATGTCGAGAAGAAACGAAGAAAATCTTTAAAAAATTGTAGCTTTTACAAATGTCAATATTAAAAGCTAAAAATCTACAGATTTGATGTTCGGATATAATATTTTGGGAGAAAAAATAGTTTGTAAATCGACTTTGAGAAAATGGTATCGATTTTGTATATAAAAGGTTCAGAGAGTCAAAATCAGCTTATGGGTGGCTCACACCCAGAGAGTCAACGAAGGGTTAACGCGCGCTTCGGCAATTAATAACTCGGAAATGAAGCCTCAAACGCAATTCCGTTATTCTTGATTTTCGTCTTATTTTGCCATGTAGAATCATCCCTTACACTTTCTGATGCCTGTTGCCGAATACCCTATATGGAGGGTGCGTCACGCAATTGGAACGAGTATTTCTACTTTTGTTGCGCGTAGAAACAATGACATAGGAAAATGTTGTGTGGTATAACATGGTGTAAACACAATTCTTTTAAAATGGAACCGTGTGTTATTTTTACGTAAAGTGATCGTGAGTAACACTCTGTGCATGCAAAAGGTGCTGCAATGTAACACGGAGTTCCTAAACCTAGAGGTGATTGTTACACATTTGTGCGTATACGGGCTGTTTGATAACAGGCGGTACAATTGGGAAAGTAAGTCGCCATTCTACGCGGAAAAGGAAGTAAAAAATGGAGAATAAAATTTTTTGATATGAAATTTTGTTTACGAGAAACGCGGGTTTTACGGAATTTGCAAAATGCAGTGGTACGAAACGACTGTGGATTAAATGTATCCTTCTGCAAACATAAGTCCAAATTATGGAATAACTTTTTCCTTTTGTCGAATACCGGCGAAGTTGACTATAAACCGGTTTCACCTTCAAAATTGTAATTTTAGAAGAAACTAAAAGTAAAAAGTAGCATCGAGCACAACGTACACACAACTGCGAAATTTATGTTGTTATCTGATGTGAATTTATGTTATTTTTATGGCATGTTTTTGCTAAAGCGAAAGTTAAAGTATTTCATTCTAACAAGATTTTCCATTTTCATGAACAGACATTTTAATTGCAATTTATGTGGGAGTAGAATCTCGTTACTTAAATGATGATGTGTATTAATATGTTTATTATAAAATAAAATACATTGGCGTTGGTATAGTCTGTGAGAGAAAGCGTTTCAAATACATAATTAATGGATAATAAATTTTATTTAAGACGACGTAACTTGTGATATTATTTTCAGAGTAGTTCACGGTTACGTAGTTCATACCAGAATCCGCTCATACTTCTGTAGTTATCAACACCAAAATCTTGGAGTAGTATTTTACGGTCACAATCAGATTAGGAGAAATGATTTCTCAACGAATGTAGTCTTTCATCTTAGCACGTATTAAATGTCTGCCTGTGTAAGAACACAATTAGGGAAATGCACTGAAAGGCAATTGAGACGACGGCACTTTAACACTAATCGTGTAATGTTGTACGGTAATCGTTCAATTAGCGATGTTTAATTTTCTACGTGGAATAACTTTGTTAAAAACGAGAATTATTTACATGCAAAATAAGATGTTAGATAATAATTGCTAATTTAAATTTCTTCATCTGTCTTCATTGAAAAAATATTACAGCAAGTAATTAGGAAAAGGGAAAATTACTTTGAAAAGTATTAATTATACGAAGGATACAAGAAAAACTGGCGTACAAAAAATCGAATTATCTATTATTTGTAAACGAACTGAAAATATTAATGAAACTGCAAAGTGTCAACTTCACATACGCTTAGAAGACAATCTTTTTCTATTTCGATTAGTAATATAAAATATAAGTTATAATTAGTTAATAGTTTATATATACTATAAGAAAGAATTGCTTCTTTTATTCTTTTACAGAAAACTATAAGAGATTTGGAAATTTCCCATACTTTTCCGCCACAATGCAAAATGGCACCACTACAAATTATGCAATTCTGACGACAAATCTGAATTTCCACTATTCTACTGATTTCTTGCGGCAAGGAATTAAGCACCAGTCCTTTTCATAGTTTCACAATCGGAAATGGGAAGAAAGGAGAAGAAAGACGGTTACCCCGCGGCAATATCGATGTTAGCAAACTAATCACAAATCTAATAATTGGTAAGAAAGAATGCGCCGTACCTGGCTGCAGGTAAAAAGTATATTAGTAAACGAGTTAAATGAATCTACCTTTATCCATCCCAAAGTCACAATAAATCACCGTAAAACCATAATAATGTCGGCTTAACAATGTTAATTGCTGGAATGGCTTCGGCCCGCTAGGTTCTTTGTAAGCTTTTTCTCGTGCAGGCACAATAAACATACGCATTAATTTTCCCGTAAATCCGGCGAGTCACGTCGAAACTAATAACATTTGCTGTATCGTAGAAAGCTGATGTTTAAATCAACACACTTTGTGCGCAATAAGATTGTCCCAGCATTGCACGCGCGTTCGACAGATCCCTTGGGTACGAGATCTACGTTCGTGCCCCACGAAAACTTGTGCAGGAAGAATGGCAGTGTTGCGACAATTCGCTCGGCCTCTTTGGATACTGCCACCCCAAAAAAGTACACGCGTAATTAAACGCGGACGCGGTAGCCTCGCTGTCTTTCTGAATTTACAGTCTCGCGTAGCAGACGTATTTCTGTCGACCCAAATACGTGGGTGACTTACGTCCCCGTCTCCCAGTACAAAATAGCGTGCATAAATATTCATTCGATCAGCTTTGGAAAGTAGATAACGCATAGATACCGCTGCTTTCTCGTTCAACTTTCTGTACAAGCTCAACCGCTGCCGGAGCATTGCAAAATTTATGAATGCTGGAAGACTAATACCCACAGAATATGAGCATGCAAAGTTTAATGTGCTTGTATAGGCCCTGGCCGTGATATAAATTGCGGTACGCTACGATCACATTTTACCAACGGCGAGGTATTTTCACAATCGGACAGGGGCGGGTTTGGAGATTTGGCGCCTCCAGGATAACAAGCGTCTGGTCTTTAAATATTTTAATTTAAAAGAGTCGAAATAATTTCAAAATGTATTCAGTATGCCAACTCTCATCTGAATCATTACTAATTCGCTACGTGAAAAAAGGAATTGTTTTAAAGTTATCTGAAGCCTATGTGTTTAAACCTTTCGTAATTTCTTTCGCTCAATTTTTTATGCTTCCTTAAATTTGCTGCTTTCCAAGATTTGTTGCACCCCAGAATTTGTTGCTCCCCAAAATATTTGATATTTCTATTTCTTACCATTTCGAGGGTTGCGCTTCGCGAAATATTTGCTAATGCCACAGTGCGCATATTTGCTAAACGGACAACAGGGGCATTGTTTTTCTGCACTTCCAAAATAGTAGGCAAACGCATGCCGCGTATTACATGAAACTACTCTGTGCTAGAAAGAAGATCACGTAACGTTTCCTACACATAGTATTCCAGAGTTGTAACAGCTTAGTTTTTACCTTGCAATTACACTGCGGGGAGTTATGTAAATGTGCGTTTCAATCGAAATTGATAGAAAGGTGAAATTCACTACATTTAGGTACAATATGCACTTTTTAGATAATTTAAATTTATTATACCTCATGCGTATTTAACATATTTATCTTAGAATACTAATTTTGTTTGCCATCGTGGTGTTTCTTCTTTTCGAAATAAAGGTGAGTTTTTAGTGAATTAATTGATAAAACGGAAACATTCGTGAAGTACCTACACTGGCTTCGAATAATTATTGCGAAATGAACGTTTACAATGATGGTGTAACTTGACGTGCATTTCAACTCCCTTTCAAATAGGTTCTGCTGATCACAATGAAGAAGTGAAAAGCATTAGATTATCACTAATTAAATTGGTAGAACTAGTAGGTATTAACAAATATTGTAGGAAATATTTTTCGGGTGTTGGACACAAGTTCGAAAGAATTTTACAGAGAAACGCTGAGTGTAATATAATATAAAAAGCAATATTATTTTTGAATATATAATATATCTGTTAAAGATCTACAAGAGAAGTCAACATATCTTTAGTAAAAGTCAGTCTCGCTGTGTCTTATTGTGTAAAGAGTTGCTTTCTGACTTATAAATCGCTATTAACCCTTTGAATCCGGGCAACGAATGTATTCGTCCTATAAGTATATTTTAATTGAATCCGGGGAAAATTTTTTTAGAAAATTTTTGTTTCGAAATTTATAGCATTTAACCTCGATAAAATATTACAGCATACAATAATTTAGATTGTAACAATTTTGGATATATCGTACAATACATTTTGTACATCCAGACACAATTATTAAAATATACAGAATAAAGTGATTTATTTAAAAAAAAGACCTGCGTCTAGAAAATGAAGAGTCAGTAGGCAAAATTATTAAAAACGCACAAGGGAATATTTAAACTATAAAACACTCGGAGTAATTCAAATATCTTAAATGCAACTAACGGTCTGGCTGCAATTATTCGAAATTGTGATCATGACGCAGAAATTAATAATAAAAGATAACCTTACTGTACTCATAACCTTGGAGGCGTGTAGCTGTCGTAAGCGGGAGATAGTAATAGCAAATTTGCATATCCAGAGCGTTGAAGGCTCATGTACGGTAAATTCACTTCCGCGCATTTAATTATGTACCATGATTTCACTAATAATTTACTACATCAGTGCACGGTTGCAAGCATATTTTGTCACGTTTAGCTCAACCCCCTGTGCATAATTAACTGCAAATTAATCAGTTTTACAATCCATCTTTATACAATAACGATGAAATGTTTAACACTGTAAAATGCTATCTGGAAACGTTTCGTGAATGTAGTCAGTCACCCGCAGTAGTTTTAAAGTAGCACGTGCGCAGGGACGCAGTAAAGTTAAGTGGAAGTACATAAGTGACTACTACCGCGCAGTCGTTACTATTGTTAATGATTGAATAGAAACTGGTATTGAAAGTAAAAAATTAAGCAAACGTCATTTCCACCTTTACAGAGGTCGTACTTCAAAATATCGGTTTGTAAGCTTCTGCAACGACTACACTTTAATGATATTCTTTGAAACGATTTATAAAAGCGATAGCAATACATGTTTCATGCACTTGATACGTGTAGAGACTTTTTACAGATGACGAAAAATTTATATTTTCGTTATAAGTGTTTTGATATTTCAATTAAAGGCATAATAAAAATTTGGATGCGATATGATTATGTTGTTATTATTATTGTAATCTACATATAAATGGGACGGTTCAGTGCTTTAATTTATTTAAACAAAACAAATGTATAACTTAAGTATATTCACTGCGTTCACGTTTTTAATATTATTTGAAAGCGACTCTTATGACCAATTAAACGAAACATGACAGTATAATGTTAATAATCACATCACCTTAGCCCTCTATGGGCCGAACTCTTTTCATGACACTAAAAAAATTTATGTTACGTAAAATTTACGTTAACAACGAAATAGATTTTTTTATTTATTCATTTATATGTTAGAACTGATAACCGTTGCCAGGAATGTTATTCTCCATAAACTCCATTTATTACTCCATGTACATAATACATAATGCTTTAAGGCTAACGTCGCTCTTCATTTTAGAATTTAAATTCAATCGTTTGTTGGTAAGCTAACATTCTTATCATTCATTAATAATAGTACAACAAATATACAATAAATAAGATGCACAAACAAGTATCGAAGTACCATAACTCACCTCGCGAAGGAATTATACTTTTCCACTAACAGAAACTTTCAGGTCACCTTCACGATTTGTAATTTATAGAAAGTTTCTAATACAAATTGAAACTGTCAAATCCCGATAAAAGACCCTTCTCTCTGTTTTCCCTGATTCATTATTCCTCCTTATACCTTTCATTTACACTTAAACCGCCTCGCAACAACAAGCTGAGCAAAATATTCTACAGACGTCACAATCGTTAAGCCATCCAGAATAACAATACACAGGATACCAAGCAAACATTCACAGTGCCAACGGCGCCGTCAATACTAAAGAATGTTGCAAGCAGATTCCAAAAGCGTTTACCCAGAAACACGTGTCTCTGACCCTCCCGATGCAAAACGGGTTTGAAAGTGACCTTGCCGCGAACTGTGTTGTACAAGAGTCGCGAAGACGACGCCGTGGTTAATTGACAGGACGACCGGTCGCGTGAATCGAGTCGAGTGTCTGACACGCGCACGTGACTCGGTCACGCGTTTCCTTCGATGGTATTAACCCGTACGAGGAAAGGCGTATGAGCGTGACTCTCTTTCCCCCCTCGTCCGTCTCTCTTTCTCGTGCCGATCGGCTACAGTTAGCACGTGCAAAAACACGTGGGATCACGTGCCGCACGTGATCTCGGCTACAGCCTGCCCGTAGAGGAATTATTATTATCCTCCGTTGCCCCACATCATCGCCGGTTTCCCCATCGACACCAATCATTGATCGCGAGTCTTACGTCCGTCCACAATCCTCGCCGTCCTTGCTCCTGTATCGACGTTTCCTGGCAAAAATCCACCGGCACTCCTCACGAGCCGACGCGCGTCGCCACTGTCGCGTCGTACCGGCACGGTGGGCCGGTGGCGTGAAACTGACAACGAAACTTGTTCTCGTACGGTGCCCAAGTTCCTCGATTTACATAGCCACGATTACCTCGACGCGCGTCAAGCGTCGCACGCAATTGCTATCGTTTACCCAGATAAGGCTTGCGATGAATTAAACGAGCTCGGGGCAAGTGGGAAACCGGAAGTTCATCAAATGGACACGTGTATGCTTGTGGCACGAGCGAGCGTGATCTAATCATCTGTCACGTGATCGATTAAACTTTTCTGTGAAGCAATGCTGAGCTTCGCGAATTTCTGTGATATCAATTTCGTGATACTGAAAAGGAGATTGTTGAGAATTTTCTATGTATTAGTTGTATAAGCCAGACGATTGTTTTGTAGGAATTGGATTCTGTTGCTGAGTCGTGTATCACGTGAAATCTCATTCTGGTTTTCTAGTTTAGTAATCTTACAAAACGTTTGAAAGTTTCTTTTTTCGCACAAAGTTGTTATAAGTAGTTTCTAATGACAACAGCCGCGTTGAAAACATATGTAGTGAAAGTTACTGTAAAGGTGCGAATCCACGATGAAATTTTACATGAGACAAAAATCTCAGTAACAACTAAATGTAATTAATGGAAATAGTCGCGGGAGATGAGATTTTTGAAAATTTGTCATGAAACTTGTGTCATGAGAATCTTGTTCATGAAACTAATGACAAAATAATTAAAAGATAATTAACTAATTGTCTCGTGAGATTAAAGTCTTATATGAGACACGATTTGCACCTTAAGAAACATTATTTCAGGGGGAATAAACGAAATATATTGTAAACAATAAACAATAATCGATTAAAGTATCATCATTCTCGCACATCCTCTTATTTTGAAATCCAATCACATCAGCTGATGTAATGTTAACAAAAGAACGATACTATTGTCAATAGTAGTCACAATTAAACTCCTTTGTTTGAAACATTATATTGCCATTGATTGTTCAGGTTTTTCTTGCTGTGTAATCGCACGTGCACAGTCTAAGAAGATTACTGAACGAATCAGCAAGCAATCCGTTCCTACAGAGCAATAAACTGAACATTCCCACAATGTTGTTTAACCTTCGTTTCATGGTAACCAGGCCAATTAGAAGCATTTTGCCAAGATGCAAACGTTACCGTAAACCCATACGACTCAATGGAAAACCGACACGAGGAACGACTAGAATGCTCAATAAAATACGTTTGTCCATTTATAGAGTGTTTAGGTGGACTCGCACAATCAATATATTCAGTTTCAACATTTTCTGAGGATGGAAGTTCTTACCCTTTAGCGGTTGACACAATTTTCAGAGAGAAAATGATTATTCGAGTGAAGCTTGAAATATTTGAAAATTAATGTTATGTTGAAACATGAGCATTCTTATTTTTATATAATGCTACCCATGATAGATGTAGCATTATTTTCGTTTATACTTTCAATCGATTGAGAAGTAATCGTCAAGTAATCAACGAGAGTTTGACAGAAATTCTCGATAGAGATTGTAATTACGCAGCAACGAAAAATATTTCGTATTTAATAGAATAATTTTTACTGGCAAAAAGGCAGAATAGAGCACGGATACTGGAATGATTCAGCCGTTTCTGTGCCTGTCGCAGACGGTGGTTCAAAGGTTCAGGGTTCAGCGTGAAAAATACAAGGTCAATGAAGACAGTGCCATCTTTGAACGAATTTGAACTGCAACAGTTTTGAATGTTGTCGCGTACCGAGGAGACAGCTCGCGGTGAGGTTATCGTGATTAACATCTGTAGAAGGAAGTGTTCTACTTTCATGAGAGCGAAAGGGAAACGAAGAATGAAAAACGGGTAGGGCTGTAATTGTCTCGGATAAAGGTGAACGTAGGAGGGAAGGAATGAAAGGGATAGAGAAAGAAGAAAACTGGCGAAGATTAACGCTCCTGGCGAGCTAATTGCGGCGGCTATAGGCGGTAAACTTTACGGGATTACCGCCTTTTATACGCTCAATCGTATTTGCTCGCATGAAACAATGCACGGTTGGTTACCAAATGTTATAATAAACCTAATCAGCAGAACAGTCATTGTTTTGCTATTGGTCTACGACGCTGGTCCGACTAGACTTACATAGTGAACCTATCATTTATTAGCGCGGTGCAAAAATTCCTTTGTTTTGTTCAACTAAAATCGTTATTGAAAATAAATACATATTACATGCTTTTTTAATCAAAGTATTTTCCTTAGCCATCTATGACCTTCTGCCACTTTTCTGGTAAAAGTACAAGTAATGTAATAAAAAAAATATTTCCGTACACCTAAAATCAACTAACAATGAGCGAACGAATTTTTGCATCGACCTAATAGTTTACAATCTGACAATAAAAAAGAGATTGACAATCCTGGTGTTAATATTATGGTTATGCAGAAACATAAAATCGTTGGACAAATTAAGAATTTTTTAATCAGTGGTGAAATTGTTCATTGGGCTGATATATTGCTGCTTTATTGTGCTACTAAACTAGTGGACACCTTTTCCTTTCCTTAAAAGGCAAATCTGTAGACGGTACAAAATATAGACACCGATGGAGAAATTCTAGAATATTTAACGTCCACGCTTGACCATTTTTGTAAAAATGGCACTGAATACTTACATACGTCAAAGTTATACGACCGACTCCATTCTTTTTTAAATTATAGATCTTGATGAAAAGAATAAAAGAGTTTTATTCGAATTCTTCAACTAAAATCTTAAGTGTTCTCGAAACAATAAAAACTACATAGTGGAGTAGGGTGAAAAAACTAAATGGAATAATTAAAATACAATTTATGTAAATGTTTAAAAAGCTTTTGAAAAGTTTCATCGTAAAATTAGTATACCTTCAGACTTTGCCACTGAATTTACTATAAGTATATTGTTTTTATGAGATTAAAAGTAAAAACTTTTGCATTGAGAAAAACGAATGGTTAATGTTTAATGACAGTCTGTTTACAAACTTAACATTTTTCAGTTAGGTAGTTTTATTAAGTAACGTTAAATAAAACTTTGAATTATCTAGGTGAATGATAAAAAATGGATGTACCTGTTATAATTTAATGTTTGTGTGTTTTGAAGTATAGTATAAAATATGAGTAAAACACATTAGTCACTAAAATAAGTCCCTTTCATAATAATTTCACGAAGAAATTTATAACAAAAATAAAGTGCAAAATAAATGCATTATAAAAATTATCACTGCCATTCAACAATACTTCATGCATTATGTAAATATGTTTTTTGCACTAAAAATATAATTTAATACCTTGCGCCCTCGTGTATACAATGACTTGTAACTAATGCTCTACAGTTTACGTCAACATAGCGCAATAGTTACAACTATCAATATTTACACTAAACGACTTAACGTCTTTAATTAAAAAAATCACGAAGTAAATAAACAGTACTTAAAATTTTTACATCTATTTCTTTATACGAAACTTACGACAGATATATTAATTTGAGACTATTGCCAGAAAGTCCACCAATTCGTTGCCAGAGGGGGCGCAAACACTTCGTGTACTTGCTACTGTACTTAAAATAAGATGACCATTTTTTTCTTGTGGTTTTCGGGGCCTTTTAAAATTTTTTTAGAGGCCACCTCTACTCCTCGCACACTTGATTCGACTATTGTTAAATTAATAGAATTTGAATAGCAAACTCGTGGCTTCGGTTTCATATTGATTATTTTGTAACTTGAAAGGAGAAGTACGGAATCGGCGACTATTACCAAAAATCGAGGACAAATAATTAACAAAAATTCAGAATCAGGGTACCAAGCAGGGACAAGAATTACCGGCGTCACGAATCGTGTTCCGGGGACAAATGGTCACTTTAAGTTAAAAAAGCATCGTTCGGTGAAACGACTCGTGGAAAGAATTGAAAGCACTTACCCGGCATGAGTCTCCCTTGCGGAGGATATCCGAACACCTGTGTTCCAATTAGAGATACGACGATCAGAGTTCTGACAACTGTCATCTTCATTGCCACCCCTGACCTAGGCCCTGCTCTGGACACAAATAGCCGACAGATATGCCGAATATACCGAAACACTTACGACTTCGCGCGACTGGCTAACGAGTACTCTAAATTACATCAACGAAATTTCCAGTTTATTGTGAAAGATCGTTAATTGTTAGCTTAAGCCTGCCGTGACGGTAGTCGACGGAGCTCCTGCTGTTGTCGTAGTACGCGATGATCTGGAGGGCCGGCTGGCGCTTTCACCGGTTTTATACGTGCGCAGGAAAGCACTTCTTCTGGAAGGGGGGGGAGAGGAGATCCTGCACGGCTGTTTGATACGTCACGGAAACGTGCTATGTGACCACGATCCGTCATAATCCTGCGATTGTCCTCGAATATTCAGATAACATAACAAGAATGGATATTTGGAGGCTTCAACTAGTTAGAGGTGGCGATTCAATTTTTAGGTCCGCGGGGTGGTTCTGTCGTTTTTGTCTTTAACACTTGACCTAGTTGTAATAAATGGGGCACCGTTTAATAGATAAAATTTTTTCCCATTAATTTTAGGGGCAAATATTATGTTAGAAAAAAATTATTCCTTATGACATTAATCATATTTTTGAATATAGAAAATACACGATTCTGTACATTTTGTGCGCACAGATATGGGCAATAACTAACGTAATAAGAGACAATAAAAATTTATATAAAGCGTCTGGAAGGGATGGGTTACCTGCCTGTTCACTGCGATAAATCGTTTTTTCCATAGATTGATTACTAATTGTTAGAATGAAAGATGAATATTGTACAGACTTGATACAATACTGATTGATGATACAATTGAGAAGTGGGTGATTTTTCATCAAAAAATCGTTTTTAAAAATGATACTTTTTATCGAGAAAAACAATATGAAAAATTCATCGGTATTCGACCACAGGATTACAAATTTCTGTTGTGAATTAAAAATTTTATAGACGATAGAGTGAATTTATAAGCGAATAATTGTAAGTACATAATACTGCTTACGACAGACTGAAACGTTACGTATCGCAATGGGTTAACAAAAGTGCAAAACTAAATGCCATGCCGACATTAAAGTACCTAAATGAAAAATACCGAAAAGTGCCAAACTGAAAGCAATTTAATGAGGATAAATTCCCGTATCAGACGCATCAACAATATCAAATATTTATGACTGTAACATCACCACCTTTAAGGACATTATGCATACTTATAATTAGATACATATACCAATTCGTTACAAACTATTGATTCGCAGATAAGGAACTGGCGAGTTTGTTCACAGTATGTAAAATAATACAAGGTATGCACACGAAGCGTCGGACAGTTCAATGGAGTCAATTTTATTCTCTTAACAATTTATACCAGTGTGACACAACTTATCACTGTTTGCTGAGTACTAACAATCGCACTATCTATACAGTAGTGATCGATTATTAAGATTCAGTAGACATGAATTATGGCTAAACTTACGCGATTCAGGGTTTGATTTAACATTCCGCACTTAGTTCCAGCGTATCGTTAGCGAGATCGTTGACACGAGTTGAAGCAAAAGGCGAAATTATCTGTTTGAACGAGAATGTGATCTTGAGTACTGCCGTTTTCCAGTGCCAATATATAGTCATATGTACAATTCTGTTTACATATGTGCGTTATAAAAGTAGATACGTTCTCAATACAGGCCACGTGAATTCTCAGAAGCAGTTTTTTTGAAAACTATTAGATGTGACGGGCACAATGCTTTTTAGTATTGTAAGGTTCGCTGGGATATTTTACATACCAGAAATAATATTGTAATTATTTTGTGTAGAAATTTATTAGGTTCATATACTTTTGCATTCAATGGATAATTTTTTAAGAATAGATGGGGTGAAGCCACCAGTAGTCGACCACTTTCAGAAAAACATGAAAAATAAGATTTTTAGAAGTAACGACCTTTTGAACAAAGTGCAGTTCTCTAACCGCACTCTAACTGCACTCTATCTACACTCTGTTAAAAAAATTGTCACTTCTAAAAACCTTATTATTCATGTTTTTCTGAAAGTGGTCGACTACTGGTGGCTTCACCCTATGTAACTATGAAGAATGTAATTGACGTTAAAGTCGCTTGTTTTCCACAGTTAATGAAACATGACGAAAAATAGTCTTCGTTAGTGGATCCTAGCAGCAAGAAAAAACACGTCAAGACATGTTGTCAATTAGTAATTAGAGCTTCTTACTTTATCAATAAGTTTGTTCAATTACACACGGAGCGTACTAGTAAAATACCGTCGAAATCTGATTTTATTATTGCGTAAATTTTGTCACATAAATTAATCTTATTGACATTCAAATATTCATTATTCATACTAACGATAAATAGGTATACGAAATTTGGTTTAATTTTACCAATACTCTGTTCATGCACAGAACTCTCTGACCAGTTGATGTATTGGCAACTCAATCTGTCAAAGTTTAATATTACACTTTCTGCATATGTATTCCGCATTTCATTCACGGTTATATGGAGGAATGCACTTTACAAACTCACGTTTGCACACATAGTATATATATATATATATATATGTTCTTCATTTTTTACTATACAGAACATCATAAATTCCTCCTTATTATGATAAACTAAAATAAATTTTAAGCACATATTTTACTGACATGCATATATTACACATATTTTTACATAAAGTACAAGTACAGGACCTGGTTGTTCAAATCCAACGATAATTTAATGAACCATGTTTTATTCGACGGTCAGTAGTTTTTTACACTCATGTCAGATTCAGTGAAAATATGCAACATATCTGGGCCAATAAAGTACAAACTGTCCTCACTAAATCGCTCAGAAATTCGCCGAAAGTAAATGAATGTTTTCAGACGATGCTGTCAAACTTGTCAGATACAACCATGAAACCCTACAACATTTTGTTTTAATATCAACTTCATTGAAAAGGCATTTCCACACTGTAGCCCCTCAGAAGTTGAATAGGTTTATTTATCTGAAACCTAATTGAATTACGTTGAAATGAATACAAAAAACAGCAAATCTAGTACACAAACCTTTGCAATAATATTATTCAAGAAATGAGCACTAAAAAGTTTACAATACAAATTCATCCATTTAAAACTTACAGATTTATACAGAACACACCGAATTAAGTTCCATTATTATATATATATGTATAAAAACCTATGCGTATACAGCATGTTGTCATGGTATTTGTTAGAAATTCATTTAAATCTCATCAAAATACACAGCAATCTTTCTAACACCCCGCAGTTAATAACTATTACACCTGCATCCAGTTAAATATCTACGTGCAAAGTTGTAGTGTAATAAGGAAAATCAGCGTCGATGCTCGACCTTAATTTGTTGCAATTCTTCCTAACAAGGCAAAACATATTACTCACGAAATCAAGGTGAGACCATTGAGAATTCAACCTCTCATTGTTTTTCTTCGCGATACAACTACCCGCAGCTTTTTATACTTTTACTCGGTGGTGCACGTTTGACAATTACACCGGGGAACAGTCTCGAAGTCGTTTGAATCATTGTCCGTTGCACCTTGTCGGTCGTTCACAAGATGGAACATTATTGCGCTTGAGATTATTATCCTTGCTTGTTGAACATAATTCGTTCGTGTGTTTCGAAAGTCTCGGCGATCCTCCCGAGTGCTGTACGTTTTATATTGCCTAACGCATGGATACGAGTGCTCCAGTCTAACTCATAATGTGCAATATTCCTGGGTCACCTTCGTGATCGTGCATCAGCGTCATGAATATTTCGTTGTTTCGAGGCCAGGTCGCAGAGGTCAAAGAACCAAAAACAAGATAAACCCGGTACATTTTCTGCCGCTTTCGCAAACAAGTGCCGTCCGAATTTTCGGTAGCGTCAACAGTGCCACCATAATAATTATATAGCAAATTTAAATTTGTGCCAGTATTTAATTTGTTCTTATTTGAGCTCAAAGAAACTTTCAATAGAACGTTATAAAGATTTAGATGGATCTTTACATTTGTTTTTAATAACCAATTGTTGCCTTAGCTTTGTTCAGTAATGCAAGGTATCTGACATTTTCAGTGACGTTTATCATGTGTGCTTATATTTTTAGATCATTTTTTTTAAGGAAGTGGTATACGTGTACACAATCTTCGATATTCGATTGACTGAGGAGTAATTTTATATCTAGTGGTAGGCGCAATTTACATTTACTTAATTTCTTAATTAATCCTTTCCTATGAGTATCGACAGGGGGCATTCCGAACTATTTGATTTAAATCCTTGATTTTCATAATTATACGTACGCGTTGGTATAATATTGAATGGGGTATGCTTTAAGTGTTGTAATGATATAAAGTGCGTTATGTATATTCTAATAAATAAAACGTAAAACTGCGGTTTGCATGTTGGTGGTTTAATGGGACTTACGTGCAACAAATTTTGTTAGTGGAAGGAATATCTATTTTGAGATTTAATGGTGTAGTAAGATGAAACGAAATAATAAACAGCTATGTTACATTGTAAATAAATCATAGTATAACAGAGTATCACAAGTTCTTCAAAGACATTTCTGAAGTTTCTCATTTAAAAAGATTAATGGTAACTATTATTTTGAAAATAAAATATGGCTTTTAAAATACCAACTAATGGTTGAAAATTGTTCTGTGCTTATATTTTTATTTAGTCTGATAGAAGTTAAATTGTTTGGGGGAAATGTCTTTATTCTAAAAGGTAATGTAGTTTTAAACATGGACTTTAAATGATAGATGGAAACGTAGTTGACATAAATTTTGCGTAGATTCTCATCTAATTAATTAGACACACTGGGGAACATATGTGTCCTTTACTTTCAAGCAATTAAATATAATTCATACATATGTAAGTATCCATTTCTGAGATTCCTGTATAATTCACTCATTTTAATTTGTGTACCTTATTTCAACGGCAACGAAGTGTCCTTTAAACTGTTTCTGCTCCATTCCACGTGTTCAAATGTGACAGTATTCCCAACGTCGTGTTGTGCATTTCCAATTATAAAAATGAAATAGAATTGATGTGAGAACGTAGGACTCGATCCGACACAACTGAGTGCTGCATCGTGAAAACTGGGTTGATGTGACAATCGCTGATGCAACAACGTACGATCATGGTTCATCGAATCGGTTGAAATCGATTCATCTTCCACTAAAGCACACTCTTCGACGTGATGCGCGTTAAGAACCCATACAGTCTTTACGCGCGAAGCTTCTGTGGCTCACGATTCCTATTTCAAATATATTCACACACTTTTCCATGTTTTTTTATCATTTTTATACCACCGCTCTCTTTATCAACCGAATACATTCAAGATACCAGACTGGAGCCGCAAAACTGTCCCATGTGAAAAGCTCCCCACACTCGATTTAAAAACCAACTATATTGGATGCGGACAAATTCGAAATACAAATGAAGCAGGAAGTACTGGTTGTGTAGAAATAATTCGAAAGCGAGGAATAAATTCTTTATGTTCGAGGCTTTATATCCGGAAACTTTTATTTGTAAAAACTTTCGGATTACACGTGTATTTAATGAAGATACGATTTGTGGATAGGTACAGTAAATATTGGCATATTTATGTAATGTCTCTATGCAAATGACAAGATTAAAGAAGAATATAATTAAAGTCTATCTTTTTCATTTAGAAATTACTGAACACTTCATCCTCGTTCCTGTAAACGAAACTGTACTTGTTTGCACGTACGTAGTAAGAATAATAGAAATATCTGGATTACATAATTTGATGAGTTCTCTTGATGAGTTACTTGCAAAAGGAAACTCAAAAATTTTCGTAATGAGAATCGCGAGAAATGTATGTTTCTGCAGGTTACATTGAAGTCGAGAAGAAGATTACTAACGATAAGTGTAATAAAACTTTAATTAATTATGCTTGAAACGCTACCTCATTTAGTCACAGTTTCACCAGCCTCTTTTCATTTAAGTTAACAATTCGAAACGAATTCATATATTCATACATCATATCGTCATATCGTAGCATTAATCTTAGACGAAATAAACATCTTCAATAATTAGCAACGCTAAGGGAAGTTACGAAATCCTTTATCCTCGCTGCTCACCCGCCCATGCTCTAAAATCTCTTATTTCAAATCACACTCTCGCTCGGACATACGCTTTCGCAATCATCAGAGTGTCAAAGCTCTTGACCATGATCTTAATTGACGTGAAAATCATCGCGACAATGAAACGAAAGTTGCTTTCCTCGTAATAAACACTTCACACTCTTGTTGTCATTCCATTTATGAACCCATATTACCCTGGCCTGCATTTCTATTAATTACCAGGTTAAAAACTATCATTATATTAAAGTATTTGTTTAATTCCCTTATCATTTACCTATACAATACATTTTATCTTGTAACATGTCTGTGTTAAGTTCGTAAGGACATCCTTGTCAAACTAATAATACTGTTTTCGTTTATAAATATTCCTGACAATGTCATTTTTAAAATAAAATTCCATTTGTCTTTCAATATATCTGTCGTGAATGTAACAAACTTCTAATTACATTATTTTCTGTGCTACGCATCGCAATGACAAGCACAATTTAAACGAATGTCCAGCAATCCAAGTAACTATTCTCCTTATTAATCAGGGTGAACGCTGTAAACGTTTTCATCGACGCTTAATGGTTCGAGGATGAGAAACCCAGCGCAATTTAAGCTGCTCGGAACGTTGCTCGAACAACGTGGCATTTGTTCTCGCATTACGTTTACTTCGCTCTAAATCTTCCCTGACACTATCCCAGTCGCGAATTATAAATCGTAGAGCGGTCGGCGTTGTTGCGCAATACAAAATGCACAGCAGAGGAAATGGCTGACATAATTAAGATGTGAATCTCCTCGAAACAGCGGCGTCTTCGCTGTTGCAACGTACTCCGACCTATTAATTTACATTAATCAAACTATTTTGGGAGACGTGTATAGATTGCGCCAGCGAAAGTTCCATGCGTCCTTTCTTTTACTGCATAATAATATTTGTCACTTATACGCACTTTTGCTTTAAAAATGACGGTGCTGACTGGTAAACATTTTAACGTTCTTTTGTGTTTTTGCTGTAATATTGGTCTTAAAAAATGATGTAATCAAATTTCAAGGTGTGATTCTTATATGTTACATCCGCAGTTTCCCGCGCAACTAATAAAAACTAAAATTAAAACAGAATTGTTAAATTTATTTCAAGAAAAATTCGGTCGTATTTGTGGGTTACTAAGAAATCGTGACTTTTTAATTTTTATGGACCATATAATTGCGCGGGAAATGGCACATGTTTTATACATCCTGTAATTTTTTAAAGTTTCTGGGCAAAGGCGACGCTATAAGTTACCGTTTGACCTTCTCACCTGCCAAATCAACAATTTTGCAAGTTTGAATACAAACCAAACGGCATTTTATTAAAAGAAGATAGTACTTATAGAAAATGCAATAAAAAATCGATTTTTCAACTGCCTAGTCCCCTTAAATCGTTATTTTTGTCTGCCTTAAGTATACAGCAGTTTTACTATTTCATGAATGCTATTCGACTCTATCGAAACGATCCTGGATTATTGAACAGACTAATATTAATGAGTAGGTACACATTGAACTTCGTTTCATCATTATTCAAGAATACATTATCGGGATGCATATTTTATCGCGTTAGGTGTCATTAACAATGTAATTCTCAATGGAAAAAGTTCAACGAGCTGTTTTACATTGTTTTCTAATGCTGTCTTTTATCATTCGTCGATCAGTGATACAGAAGGATTCCATGGTAATGTAACCTTAACGAAGTCATTAATTATTCACCAGACTCTGCGTTGCTCGACAATGGCATGTCATTACTCTTTACTTATGCACGCCACTTTTTCTGATCCGTCGCTTCCGTATGCTTCTTGAAGTGGAATCGACATGTCGTGGGTGGGTATGAAATAGCGCCAAGCGTGGGTACTGTCCGCGATAATGGATATCACGGTTGAGTTAATCACGTGCGCTGTCTCGTGTCCGTCTGGTCGCAATCAATCTGTTTCAAGCGCGATTGAAATAATGAGATCTACATGAAGAAGCTAAAAATGTCGCCCCTATTCACACTTTATTTGCACGTAATTTTATATGGCGTATTTAATTAGCAATTCAATTCTTATTAATCATTCGTGCGTTAACAGACAATTATTATTGTATCATTAAGTAGGTACAGTTTGTAAATAATTTATCGTTACAATATTAAATTATGTTTGGCTTTAATACTTACGGATAACTTTGAGTGATATTCTTTAGAGCAACTTCTATCTCTCTTTTACACATTAATAAATACTAAATGTTTGCCTTAATATGTAATAAATAGGTACGTTTGTGTATTTCAAATCCCAAATTCGTAGGAATAGGGAACCTTTAAGAAAAGTTAATTAGCTTCTCTTTTACATGATTATACAGTGCCAATACTATTTGTATCTTCTCACTTATTGTTAGTATTTCTGATCAGATAATTTACATTACTTTTATTGTATTCTTATATCATCGACAAACAAACAGAATGTGATTATAAAGTAAAAATGAGAATTGTAGTTTCTTTTGAGATTTTCTTTCTATGGTGTTCAGACACTATTTATTAGTGCATTCACTTCGAAGCAAAGAACATTTTGAATTTATCCATCACTGAACCACGCAATGCTGTTCTTTTCAAATTTTAAGCACGAAGGCCAGTGATATCATAAAATCTTCAAGCAATGATACACATCTTCGTTAAAATAATTTACGTCACATTGTTTTTCCAGTGAAACGCATTCTTGTGAGAAATATAAATCATTTGTATCGATACGGCATGCGTGTAACGCTAATAGCTTGTTTTACGGACCATAAAATATATTTTTAATCATTCTATCGGGTCGACGCGATCGTGCAGCAACGTGGTAACATATGGCGCGAAAAGAAAAACGGCGAGGTCTATGAACGGAATACAGTACAACGTTTAACTTGTGTGCGTAGCTAGAAGTAACCGAGGGAGGATATATTTTTTCCACATTTCCTTAGATCCAATCAGGGTATATACAATCGATCGATAATACAATCAGATATCAAGTGGTTTTAACAGGAATTCCGTTCTGAGTGTGCTAATAGTGGTGGACAGTGAGGAGATAATGGAGAGCTTGAACTGTCGCTCGCACATTCTCCTCTTTCCATTCTTATGCAGACTATTATGGGTACAAATCATTGCCCCCTTAATTAGTCAATCGATTCTTACGACTTTCTTTTTCAACATCGCGATCCTAACGCAGTCGCTTGGATGTTCCAGTGCAATCGCACGGGACGGTTGCTATTAATCAACTGTCGAGAAATCCGAATGATTTCGTGGTTCGTATGAATTGCTCGCCCGCGTTTACTTTGGGAAAGAACTCGCAGGATGCGCAGGAGATCGTGAGTTAAGTAACACAAACTGCTGGATGCGCATACAGTAACTCACAAAAGTATCCGCCCACCCCATACATATATTTTATTTATTTGAGTAATGTTAAATTCTTAATTACCCATTATAATTTATATCGGCATAAACCTTGATTCATATATTTTTAGTGAGCATCATCTACTAAAAAAATGAACAAAATTTTGGTAGGAGAATCGCACACAAAGCTCGAAATTCAAAGGAAATTAGTTGAATCTATGCATAATAGAAGCTTAGAAGAATATTAATATTTTAATATTAAATATTGGAAGAGTATTAATGTTATAATATTAAATATTAGACGAGTATTAATATTTCAATATTAAATATTAGAAGAGTATTAGTATTCCAATATTAAATATTAGAAGGTTATTAATATCCTAATATTAAATATGAGAATGCGTATTAATATTCTAATATTAAATATCAGAAGTGTATTGACATTCTAATATTAAATATTAGAAAAATATTAATATTTAAATATTAAGTATTAGGAGAATATCAATATTCTAATATCAGATATTAGAAGAATATTAACTTACTGTAATTACATTTATATAAATTAAATATTGAATTGGGGCGAATATTTTATTGCACGATCTTTGCTATTTCCACGGATAATAATACTTGTTTAAATAAATTGTGTGCAAGTTTTCAATTGCATGCATCCAAAACAAGGGTACCTATACCTATCCATCGAGGTTCACATTAATTTGAATTAGAATAATTGCAACTTCTTACTTTGAAGTCGAATTAATATGTAAAATATGTTGCATATAGGGTGGACTGATACTTTTGCGAGCAACTGTATTTAGTCGCCAACGATTCCATCACGAATCATTTAACGACTTTGTTTAAATCTATTTTAGTGCAATGTTTCTCTACATGCTTGCGAAATGTATTCAACGAGCAATTTTTGTTTTGCTTCGTCCTTGGGCAGTCTGGGTAAAAGTTATGCGTACGGAGAAAAAGTATGCTTCCAGGTAAAAGAACTCGTCGACTGTGGATGATTTCTGATAAGTTGGTTATTGTACAATCATTATTGCCTAAGATGTCAGTGAGTGGAATATTGTTAGGAAAATATAGGTAGCATTTAGTAATTGCAAATTCGCGAATAAAAATTTATAAACGTAATAGAGCCCAAGAATTGATAGAAACGTGAGCACATAGATAAGGGTGTCTTAAAAAAGAATTGTGCAATTAGCTCATTATGTGTTAATATATTTTTCCCTTACAATATTCTCCTTTTTGTTTCCTTTCACTTTTAAGGTTGATGTAGTAAGAGTACTACTTTTCGTAAGCACTAACGAGTTCAACTTCATATTGTGGTGGAAATATGAAGTTTGTTATTGTTCCACTATAATTATAGATCAAACGAACTTACCTTAGTGAAGTTCGATCGTAATTATACGATTGCCTCGTTCGAGATGATTACAACGTAGTATCGCTACTTGTTGCCAGTCATCGCCACTTCAGAGCCCTAACAACAAACAAAAGGGACTCTATGCGCCTACTCCTATCTAGCTCCATATTTCATCTAGTTCAGAGAATTCTATCTAAATTTGTATTTCGGGTGGGATTACGGGGAGGGTTGTAATCATCTCGAACGAGGCAATCGTATAATTACGATCGAACTTCACTAAGGTAAATTCGTTTGATCTATAATTATACTTCATGCCTCGTTCTCGAGATTACAACGTAGATGTTTAGAGCTTTCTCAAATTTTGATTGTCCTTTCGTTTTTCCAATTATAATGCTAATTACACCAACAAGATTTATTCGGTTAATACAGTCCTTGCAAAGTTACCCTCTTTTTCCACAACAGGTCGGTTATAAAATTTTGCGAAAACGTTGGAATCTCGCGACCAGCCTGCAGAGGCTCTAATAATTTCGTAGTCTAGTCCTTTTTTAGCAGCTGCGGACGTTGACGCATGTCGCGTGCTATGCGCAGTAAAGAACTCCTCGATTCCACACTCTCTTAGTACCGCTTTTATCCAACGACTTAACGTCTGGGAAGTAACCTCCTTATGAGGTCTCTTGTAGGACAAGAATAATTTCGCTTGGCTACCTCTAATATTTCTAGTAACCTCTAGGTATCTTATCAACGTTTTCGCGACACAGAGACCTGGTTTCTCTCTGAAAAAGGGTAACTTTAATAAAGGCTGAAAAGATCCAGGCCTAGAGGTCTTAATTAATTCCTCTATTCTAATTTCAACTGACTCTCTTAATATCGAAATGCAGTCAATCCTCATCAGTGATAGGGATTGAACTCTATATCCTGATCCTAAGGCTAACAGCATCACCAATTTTTCCGTTAATTTTTGTAACCCTAAGTCTTCCAGAAGAAACCAACTCTCTATGTGCACCAAAACCTCGTTAACGTTCCAAGTTCTATCATATTTTGGTTTACAAGGTCTCATGCGAAAGACGCCCTTAAAGAATCTATTTAACAGAGGCGTATCTCTAACATCATCCCTGGAAATTAAGGATATAGCTGACCTAGCGGTATTAAGGGTACCATACGCGGCCCCTTTATTCAAACTTACAGTTAAATAATCTAAAATTTCGGCTATTTTAGCACCAAAAGGATCGCAGCCCTTCTCTTCACAATATTTCCACCACATCTTAAGTGCCGTATTGTATTGTTTTATCGTAGAATCCGCTAAGGAAGCTATAAGCACTTCTGCTGCAGCCCGTGCGATTCCCTTTCTATCATAGGCCTCGTGGATAACACCCCTGCAATCAGTGAAAGGCTGGATGCCAGTGGATGCTTCCTTGTCCTACAAGGCGATAATAGTAAATCTTTTGACGGGTTAAAAACCATTGGTCTACCTTCCAACAGTCGCCTAAAAATGGGAAACCATGACTGCGAAGGCCAGAAAGGCAGTACAATAATACCGCGTGCCTTCTCCTCTATAACCTTTTTCATTATTCGCGGGATGAGCGAGAAAGGAGGAAAAGCGTACCAAAAATACTCTGACCAGTTTATTGTAAAGGCATTAATAGCCAACGCCTCAGGATCTCTTTGCCAAGAACAATAAGTCTTGCATTTTCTGTTACATCTAGTTGCAAATAGATCGATCTTTGGTATGCCAAAACTCCTAACAATCGCTTCGAAAATCTCATCATTTAGTTCCCATTCTGTATCTAAATTTGTTATTCGTGATTCTTCGTCGGCCTCTACATTATCTTTTGAAGAAATATACTCTGCGAATACCCATACTTTTCGTTGCTCACACCAATCCCATAATTCTTTGGTAACACTATTCAGTTCTGGAAAACGAATTCCTCCCATCTTATTTATATAGGCTATCGCCGTAGTGTTATCAATACGCAAAAGAATCTGACACGTGTTTAGCTCTGAGGCGAAACACTTCAAACCTAAAAAGGCTGCTAAAATTTCCAAAAAATTTATATGTTTCGCTCTTTCTGTTTCTTTCCAAAAACCGCGTGCTCTATTCTGCATGCAAAACGCTCCCCAACCCGAAGTCGAGGCATCTGAAAAAATTTCGAGTTTATATTGAAAGGAGCGAATTGGGCCGTTGTATCGCATAATACGATCTCTCCACCATTCCAGATCCTCAATAACCTCCTTTGATAGCGTCATAACTCTTTCAAAATTTCCATTATTTGCGCTAAGAGCAATATATTTATGCCTCTCTAATATCTTATAATGCATCCAGCCATACTCGATAGCCGGGCAAGAAGAAACTAAAACACCCACTAAATGTGCTAGATCTCTAATTTTGCATCTATTTTTAACCATAAAGGATAGTATTAACTCTCTAACCTTTATTCTTTTCTCAGTTGTTAACTGTATGCACCAATCTTCTGAATTGACTATAAATCCAAGGAATTTACATCTCTTATCTGGAATAAAATTACTCTTTTTGAGGTTAATAATGAAACCTAAGAATTCTAGCAACTCCCTCGTTTTAGTCAGATTTGTGTGACACTCTTCGAAGGATGCGCCTACTAGAAGGATGTCATCTAGATAAGTAATGGATTTCCAACCCTGCTTCCTTAGATAGGCTATTACCGCTTTGAAGATCTTCGTAAAAATCCAGGGACTGACGTTTAATCCGAATGGTAACGAATTGAATTGATATACCTGATCCTCGAAACAGAACCTAAGATATTTTTTAGAATCCGTGTGTATGGGCACTAGGAGGTATGCATCCTGCAAATCCAAACTACACATATAATCGTCTGGTCGGATCAAATTGATTACCGTTCTTATATCCTCAAGTTTGAAATGCTCTGTTAAAACAAACTTATTTAACATTTTTAAGTTGAGAATGAATCTATATGACGTATCTGGTTTTTGTACTAAAAAATACGGTGATAAAAATTGTCCTTCCTCTGAGGAACACTTCTCAATTGCGCCTATATTTTCTAACCTACCAATAGCCTTTTGTAGTTTGCTCAGCTCCTCGTGTGATCTTTGGGGCATAATAGGTGGCTTCACTTGGTGAAAGTCGGCTTTCAAAGGAATCTTATAACCTCTAATCGCATCTAACACAGTCGTATCGCTCGTAATAGTTTCCCACCTTTCGGAAAAAGCTTTGAGCCGACCACCTATCCTTACCTCTAACGTCGACGGGACGGTTGATTGCGCGACCTGTGACTCTGCGATTGTGACGTTGGACGCTGCGAACTCTGGGACCTGCTCTTGAAAGAGACGAACGCCCTGTGATTCCCTTTCTTGTAGTTCGACTGTGTCGTCTCTCTGGCCCTCACAGTCGAACTCTTGAAGTTTAAAGAGTTCGATGCTCTTAGCGGTGTCTTCTTAGTTATGACCGGTGTCTTCAACTCTTTTCCTATCTTCTCTACTGCCAAAACCTCTTTCACCTTATCTCCCAGATTTTCACCAAACAGAAATTTGCCAGTGATGGTCTTGTCAAATAAAGTTTTGGTTTTCTTTTCAAATCCTGGAACAATATAGGCCTTACGCGCCACAGACACTGTATAAAAAAGTTCCGCTAATAGCTGCGCTGATCCCAGTACACGCTCCAACAAATGGTTCTTATCAATTCCTTGTCCATCTTCCTCTATAAGCATTGTTACTGCTGAAGCGGAGGCCGATAATGCCGAGCCTATCACATTATGCAAATCTTTAAAATGATTGTCCCGCTTGATGGCAGTCTCATTCAGAGTCACAGCTATTTCTTCGTTAAGCTCAGGCCCTTCAAGATAACAGTTTCCTTCTTTAGGAAACTTCGAAAGTAAGCTTTCTTTTAATTCTTTTGGCAAACCCTTAATCATCCAATTTGAGACCCGCGAAGCTACGTCGGCATTGAGCCTTAACTCGGCCTGATTTTTCGCTACAGGATCATCACCCAACAACTTAATTGTTTCCTCATCTAATACAAAAGGTTCCTCTGCCGGTTTGTCAAGGACCTCGACCTTGTCCTGTGAAGTTGCCGTAATTCTACTTAGGTTATGCGAAATTAATTGCGAGTCGCCCCTTGCCACTGCAACTTCAGACTGTTTGTCTGCGTCCTGCATAGAGCGCTCCCCGTCGCTCTCTATATTTTGTTCATGCATAACCTTAGAGACAGTTTCTTCCCGGCTATCGCCTGAATGAAGAAAACCAAACATAATGACTACCCACCTCTAGGGAAAGGCTTTGTCGAATGTACGGAATACGTTTCATCTTAAAATGAACTCTCCGCCTGCCCTGCAACTCACCCTGAACAGTTAAGCATTCTGACGCCTCCTGCGTCACGCTGCCGCCCTCTCCTTTCGCCTCGATCTTCTCTTCTAATTTCCGTATTTTCGCAAGAATTTCCTCCATATATTTATTATTCTCCCTGTCTCGCGAGGAACGCTTGTGCTTGTGGGACTTCTTATCGCGACCCATTCTTCACAGGGATTTCCTAATATCAAAGAAAACGAAATTCCAACAACTAACGAAATGGACGTGACTGACGCCAAAAGCGTAATGAAATATGGAGCTAGATAGGAGTAGGCGCATAGAGTCCCTTTTGTTTGTTGTTAGGGCTCTGAAGTGGCGATGACTGGCAACAAGTAGCGATACTACGTTGTAATCTCGAGAACGAGGCATGAAGTATAATTATATTAATGTATAGAATGAAAACTGTACGAAGCAGCTAATTAAGGGGTATTTGCAAGTTTGGCGGCTGAAAATGATACTATTTTTAGGAATTTTTTTCTAAGTAACTATACCAGATATCTTAATAAATCTTTTTACATTTCATTAATCTATTCTATGTTTACACTATAATTTCCCACTTTTATATCGTCATAAAACAAATTATTTGGTTTTACAAACGGCGGAGGAGTAGCCTCCTTGTTTTTAAAGTTTAGGCCTAAAACTAGTAGATCCATCTAAAGATATTAAAGAAAACATGAAAAACCGCAAACTGAAGCGTGTTTGAATAAAAAGTTACGATTTTTGCCTATTTTTAACACCCATTTTAATTAAAAACACAAAAATCAATAAGTATTAAATATTCGGGGGGGGGGGGGGGTCCACTAGAATAAAAGCATACAAAAATAACGCAAAAAATTTGAGACAAAATGAGAATCGGTGTTTCGAGAAAAACGCGTATTGCCCCTGACCATTTTTGCTTCTCAACGATATAACTTCGAAAATATGTATTCCGACTTTCTTTACGAAATTTTAACATTTATAAGATATACTGTCGATTTATATATACTTATAAAAAAAATTATTTTTTGAATCCCCAAACCTGCAAATACCCCTTAAGTTCCCTAAGTATTCTTTCTCGAATAAATTAACCATTAATCTCTCCTTAAAAGGTAATTACTCTGGTGTCTGATTAATCCTCTTTACAACCGCTGAAGGTCCCCAATGAGAAGTAATTAAATAAAGCTCTTAAACCATTTGAATATTACTTCTTCTATGTGTCTCCCTTGTCATCATTCGCAGTTTGTTTCTGAGGTTTATGGATATGGCGAAATTAACATTATTCAGTACAAACATCCGCCGCTGATATTCCTGTAACCCTAATATCCTCACGTACCGTCTTATTTATGACACCGCCATTCACAATGTTATTAAACCTGAATGTTGGCATAGCTGCTTTATACAGCCCACATACCGATGAATATTACACAATATGTACAACGCACACACGGTGCTTAATAAAATTATAGCGAACGACCAGACGCGAAAGAAATCGGTTTCGTCCCTTTCTTGAAAAACGAGCGCATTGTTCGATGTAACCTTTACATCTTCCGTAATCGACTGTTCTTGCAACGGTCCGCGAATCTCGCGTTTCAGTGTGTCTATTAAAGTAACGCTGGTACATATGTATAGAGTCACGATCGGACGCAATTATCCCTTTTGTAGTAGCAACAATACAGTGCCACGTAGCAATGGCTAGACGCCTGGGGTGTAGGCGGATAACAAGCAACGAGTGTCGAACGATTACTGATGAACGATTAAACGGCATTCCACGCAACTTTATCGCGAACTGCGGGGGAGATACGGCTTACACCGTGCAAGATACACCATTGATCCTTTACAGGACGTCCGTCGTGACAGCTGGCACGTTTCCTGAGGTACTTGTAAAAAAAAGTTAGAAACAAATGTTTATTTGCTTCGAACAAGCAAGGAAGTAGGTAAAGTAAAAAGCGTACAACAATATTCTTTCAATCGATACCGAAGTTGTGATTAACTTTTTTTAAATGGAATTATGTGAAGTTTTCATTTAAGATTTTGTAAAACAGCACTCTTATTTACATTTATCCAATTATAAACGCATAAAAAAGCGTGGTTTAATTTCTTATCTAAATAACATTTTAATATCAGTGGAAATTAATATGAACTATGCTGTCATAATTTTACATTTTAATTCCAACAGATCTACCATTGCTAACACTCAATTCCAATAACAACCAATTATCATAAATAATATGAAACACGCGTCAAACTCATTTAATACACCTAAACCTATCAGCTAAAAAGTTCAAGTGAATAATAATTTACAGTAGCGTATGTACTGATTACTGCCCAGAGACCTGCAGCCGATAAACATCTACAAGCATCGTTTAGCCAACGATTATCAATACGTAATTGCTACATTTGTAAATCAGCACGACCATAATTCAGCTATCGAGTAGCCCAACCGTCCTTGTTTAACGGGTGCACCTACGATCAGCAACCTAACTGCGATAGTCAATTAATACTGATTACCCAGGGCAACTCACAGCAGCCGACTCGTTAGCGGGTGAAATAAGGCCCCGAAAGATAATCGCGCCCGTTTCGAAATTTCTACGTGCGTCCTCCGGCGTGGTCGCGTACGGCGAATCTGGAGTATGCGCTGTCGACGTTTTTTTAACTTTAACCGGCGTGCAGTTGGTGAGTACCGCGATAACGATCCGCTCTCTCGACACCTTGTCCCGTACGTATCAGTAAAAATGACAAATCTTATGGGGCTCGATACGGCGCGCGATTGTAACCGTAATTTCTGTGTGCCGCCGTGTGCTGTCTAGGGCGGATTGATCTGTGATCGATATACCACCGGCGGATTTCTACCGTTCTCAAAGACTGGCATTCCGCGTGCCCGACCTACCGTGATCGATCATTACTTCGCCTATTAATCCTCCGCGCGATGCAGGTCCCGACTTCGTTCTCCCGTAGGGGAGAAACGGTCACCGTAACGCACTAATGAATTTTGATACGCTGCGCGCAGAGAGCGATTTAAGTCGCCGCCAGTAACCACGAATACGGTACCCCATCGGTGCTGCCTGCTTTTTGCACGTGGCTTCTGTACTGTGAAAATTGTATTCGGCGAATGACAGAAACTTTTATGTCATTCTGGTAGCGGTAGCTGGGACGTCGGGCTTAAAAAATTATACCACTGCGTGCAACTGTAACAACGCCGGTTATGGTCATCGGTTGAATGGAACTTGTCTTGTGCAGAATCGTGATTTTACATGTACTATTTATGTCGTACGACGTGCTTCTCCGAAACTAAATTCTTGCGAATGTATCTAGAACTATGTAGGTAATATATTAACATGAATAAAATTCACACAATTCAAAGCAAACTTGAACTTCAACAAGGGGACCTTCAGGTTTGGCAATTTCAGAAAATGTTGGTACTTAATGTACATAAAGATCTTCACGGGGACATTAATTTCGCAAAGCAGCAAAACGCGTTTTTCAGCCAAATTCGAGATAATAGTGTTATATATATAAATAACTTTTAATAGTTCACGCAATTTTTTGTATAATTATATCCTTCCTTGATAAAGGTCCAAATCTGGACCGAAACGTCGGAAAGTCTATGTTGTATAGACAGTTGTGAATTAATTGCAAAACGACCTTTTGAATTTTATATTTATAAAAGTGACCGAACCGTTGCGCCGAAATCATAGTATTATAAATAACTTCGTTTTGAACGTTCAAAGTGTATTTTTAATAACATCAGTGGCTTCGTGATATAGATTCGTAGAACTAAAAGAGATTACCCAAATAATTATTTTATTTTTCGAAGTGGAAATAGTGCTTTAGATAAAAAAAATTTCAAAAATATTATGGCATGTGGCTCTTCTCTGATTTTCTGGAATAGTCTGACTTTATACAACGTCACTCAAGGTCATTGAAGGTTAATTACAAAGAGAAATATTCTATTTCAATAAACAGCTCAAACAGTTCGAAATGCAGTAGTGCCCCGTTAATATGGGAAGAAATGGACTCATTAATATGGAATGAATCATCCCCACTACTTTATCCCAGGCCAGCATCGAGCACGACTCGCCGTCGGCGCCGTTCGACGCGCGAGCCGAGAAACTGTCTTGCTACCTCGGCCGACAATAATTTAAATTTCTGTAATTTTTACTTTTTCTGCATAAGAAGGATTGCAATGGATTTTTGAGAGCCTCCTGATAAAAATGAGTTCAAACAAGAACTCAATCGGACTATTTTGAGTAGGGTCAATTTAAAAATTAACCCTTCGTGGTCACACGGGGTGAATTGTACCCCAAGAGCAATTTTTTATTTGAAATTTTCCACCTTTACGCCTTTCAAAGGGGATTTATCGCAAAAAAGAAAAAAATAAAAATTTAATAATCGGGTTTTTCCCACAACCATGGAAAATCGCTCATTTTCAACTACAAATTTTATCATATAAAAATTTACATTTCTAGAAAAAGATTATTAAACCATGATTGTATAACTATTACGAATGTACAATTATCACTGAAAAGTTAAAAGATTCAAAAATACGAAAATGGTAACTGAAAAGATGTTGCTGGGGTACAATGAACCCCGTGTGACCAATTTGTGATTATAAAAAGGTGTGACCACGAAGGGTTAATAATCTGGCAGCATAGCTTTTTCAGCAATCCGATATACATTTATTAACGTATGCTTTCAATTATTTATTAACTAAAATAGTAGATATATTACTCGGAGGAATGTACATATTACTGTAGGTACCGAATATGTACGTTCATGTTCGTTTCATTTCCTTAAACATCATTGTTACAAAACTGGGGTGTCATCATATTTAATAGTTTTATACCGTACGAGCAATTTAAGAGAGTATGAGGGCCTTGAAATTCTATTAAAATAAAAGTAAATGATCAGAACCGCAACGAGGAAGCTCTTTCTTTCAATGTTTTGTCGCTTGATGCGCAGTACATAATCTTTTAGTGCGCGTTGATTATTTTGGACTTCAGAGATTTATGTAAAAATATTCATTGAGGTGACTCTTTGCCGTTTCATATCTGTGGTTACAGCTTCAACATGTTATATCATACCTACAAAATACCGATGAAAATCTAATTAGATATTGGAAAGCAACGAAACTGGGTGAAGTGTACGAGTGTACGTAGAAAACAATTTTTCCGCTTGATGCATTTTGTTTTACGCGCTATTTATATATTATGTACAAAATATTTATATCTTCTACTACCACGTATAAAAAGTATATTTTATTAGTAAATGTAACACAGTTTCGCGAATAATAATATAACGAAGTGGAAAGTAAAGCGAAACGTCAATTGCATACTACTTAAAGTGTAGTAATTAGCATTATGTTGTTGCACAAGTCCTGCCCGCCGATTTCTTATTGGCACCAACGTAGAAAACTTTCCCAGTTTTAAAAACACTCGTTGCTTCGCGTGTAGAGCGTAGTGAAGGCAGCCGAAGATATTTTCCTTTGTCTAGCATTTTACAAGTATTTAAAAAATATATTGCATTTAAAATGGTAGACAACATATTCTATTGCATATATGTACATTATTCTACTTTAAATACTACTGACTTTAGTACTTTTATTTTAATTGTATACCTGAGAAGTGGTATAAAGATCAAGCACCTTGTAAAAATGAGGGAGCCGTTATAAATATCAATTTTAATTTTAACAAAAAGTGTTGCGATGTAACAGTGTTGGTTTAGCCTAAATTATCTTGCAAAGACATAGAACCTAAGAATGATCGCCGTGACAGATTTTCATTCGGATAATTACCTATCGAATTAATATTCGACAAAGGCAGAGTAAATGATATGAACTGGCACTGACTATTGTTTGTGTAAACAGGATAAGGAACAGTATTAATTATTGAATGACCAGATAGAATTAGTATTCATCAGAGTGCAGAAAAGGAACATTAATAAATTTTTACGAACGGTAAAGGGGATTAAAACAAGCATTTTGAATTAGAAACTTATGAGACGAAAATGTTCAATTACAGTAATGCCTCGCTCTGTAATACTAATTGTAAATCAACTCCTTTGCGTAACTCTAAAATCTGGTCCGAAGCAGTCGAATTTCTGTACCGTCATCAGGGGTCACTTTGTGCAATCAGGGATTTGATTGTGAAAAATATAATTATGAATAATACTGGCCTGTGTTTTTATGAAATCAGATATGTTATTTGTTTCAGATGAAAATTGTCAAGTTAACTACAAAATGTGGAACAATGCCACAGTGAATATACAAGGAGAATTATTCAAAAAATTTGTCACAATAATCTAACTCCTGAGTGCACAAAGTTACACATGATGCCGGTATTCTATCGGTATACTAAATTATAAATATTTTCCTGCATGGACCTCGTTAATGTTATTTTCTTGCACTCTGTAGAATGCGAGAGTACTGTGCAGTCTTTGCAGTTACCTCTGTCTAATATAGTACGAAACAATTTGTTACACAGATAAGGTTGAGCAAGGAAGAAGATTCCCTCGAACAATGCAATCGGCATTCAATATCTTCGTCCCAGATCTTACTTGGCAGGCGCCCGATCCTTATAGTCACGAAAACGAGAGTAAAAGCAAGCTCGTATAAACCAGGGAATGCCGAACTGTTGCAATGACAGTTCTATCGTCGCTGGATTTTATAAAAACTTTTTACCATTATCCAATCTGAGCTCTGAAACTTTCTAATGCGAATATTTACGAAAGTGACCATTATTTCCTGTCAATTCTAAAATTGAGTATGGGACTGGTTAACAACATTAGTTGCTGTGATATCCATAAAAATATACCTAATTATTTCGAATATAGTTCATCTGAAATATTTTCCGTAAGTCAATTCCACAAAAGGGTCCTTAGGAACTGTACTGTTTTCGCAAATGCCACAATGTTCCTCGCAAAATGCAATTGAAGTATATTTTATTCCATAGAAACCACATAATTTTTTTATGTAAATCGATCCTTCTCACTACTCTGCATAAACAGTGTATTTCAGAAATAAGAGAGAATAAAGAAGAGAGGGTAGTCCACTTATAATAAACATCTAAATTATTTCCACTGCTAATGAAAGTAAGGAAAAATGACCAAGAGGAAATTTATATGGTTCAAGGATGTGCATCTGGTGATGATAAAAACATTATTTCAAGGTCATCGACATTTTTTTACTATTAACATCTCAATAAATTAATATTTCAATAGCGAGCTTTTAAATTACTTCGATTAACCCTTTGTATTACACAGAATATAATCGAAACTAATTCTTAATAAGAACCATTATTCAATATTGACTAAATGTTCTTTTGAAGGTTGTGTATTATCTGTTAACACACTAAACTGGTCAGGCGTCAATCAGTTTTACAACACGTGTAATGTTATAAAGAACTACTGAATTCTGACATAAAAACGAAATATGTAAATAACGATTAATTTGTAGACTTACAACGCGTGGTTGTTTTCGCGAGTTCGTCTCCAGCTTTCGCATCTATTGTTCTGAATTACTCTGTCTCATAAGTGTGATATCTACGACATTTAAATTTTTTCAAATCCAAAAATAATACTTTGACATGCTGGCATGTACATAGAATCAGTCGTTCTTAAGCTGTTGCCTAACAAGCAGTGTATTCGACTAGTATAATTAGACACTTTTCTTAAAAAAAAAAAATTAATTATCAAGTGGAAATAGTATGTGTGTAATATATTAAACGTAAATAGTAAATGTTATGCTATATATTAAATATGCTACCAGTAATTTCTACTGAACGTTTAAATACTTGATAACAAAGCATAACAAAGTATCGCTGAACTATTCACTTGTTAATGGCATTACCTTGATGGACTTAGATGGAAGGAATCCATACTGTGAAAATAATTGTATCTATAGTTCCATTTCAAACAAAAAGAATTATGGTTTCACTTTGCAGCTGCATCTGTGTATCTGTGGAAAGAACGTGACTAAGAACTGTAGGCCGTCTGGCCTAGAACTTCCTTTTTCATTTGTCAGACTAAAGCTATAGGATGTCTCAACTCCGAGAATCACTCCACATTAATCCTTAATTGGTGTGATGCTTGAAATGCTTGTTCATCGACGGTTTTTTTACACGATAAAAAACAACTATTTATAGTTTTATAGCCTTTACAAATAAGATTCTATTCGTCTCCCTTGTATTAATATATGTACTTACTCAAAGGACTTGAACCCTTTGTTCGGAAGAAAAAGTCAAACTTTTACACTGCAAATAGAAATAAAAATTGGTTAGTTAAATATGTTAGACCACAAATCATCAGTTAGATAACAAAATTTCAACTTCACCAGTTGAAGGTTAATATAAATCCCTCGTGAACATAACAGTTAGAAAATATTCTTTAGTATTTGTGTTTTATCTACTGTCATTGGAAATACTATGCATTTCTAAATTTGAAATTGAAGAATTCGGCGCGAAAAGCTAAAACCAGTATTTGAAATTTATCGACAAATGAAAATGGATAATACGGTTATATGAAATTGAAATATGTAGGTGTGACTAATTGTAAGTGTTAAAGAACCTATTATTTGTTACAACATATCAGAGTGTCGAATTACTAAATTCACAACACCCTGTATATTTTTCAGTGTGTGGCAATGTGGGTTATAAAAGATGTCGGTGAAACTGCGGCAAGATACAGGGCACAGAAAAGAGTAATAAAGTTCAGTTTCACCAGTACACTTTCGTCATACCTTCTCATAACATTGCCAACGTAACGTCGTTAGTTAAACAAAGTTGAATCCACAATTTGAAACTATTTAGTTAATTGCCAGTTTCGTTGCACCGCGAGTTGTTAAGTATTTCCTCATGTGAAACCGTTTTAGTAACGTGAGTGTTTAAGAACGTAGCTTTTAAATGCATAGCTACTTACTTACGAATTTACTACCAACCACATATGCACCATTATACCAGACGTAAAATCTTTTTTTACTTCTGGAAAGGCTGAACATAATTTCGTTGTAAAATATCGAGGAATAAATTAGCAATACAATTGATCAAGTACAGTATTAATCTTTTTGTGTACAGCATACTTAATTACAAAATGTTCAAGTACGTTCGCCTTCAAAAATTTTAAGTATGTTTTTAATTATTTTTCAAAAATAATCCTTCATTATTTTCTACTAAATACGTACCAACAATACGTGATAAATGCTAAGCCATTTATCATAATTGCTTATTAAATTTCAGTGAACATTCTATGATCTCTAATTGTAAGCTCTAAGTTGTTTTCTAACATTTAATAACACATTTTATTATATTAAATATAATATTTGTAAGACATTCATTACAAACTGCGAATACAAAATTTATTTATATGTATACGGATCTAAAAATAATAAAATGATTTTAATAGGAACTAAAATTATGTTTGTTGCAAACTTTGTGACAAAAACTAATCTCAGGACTGGAGAGATATCTTTCAATTAAGAATGAGTCACATTCCTTCGATCGTATTTCGATTGCAAATGAATATGCAGGAGAATGTCGTTTGAAGAGCGTACAGAGGGAAAAGAAAAATCGTTACTGCGAGATGTTAATCGATCTTTGACATAAGAACGTGTCAATGAAGAGTTAGAAAGTCGCCAACTTCCCTGGTTTTCAATTAAAATCTACTGCATGTATGATATTTTTACCTTGATAGAAGGTGAAACAGAAGTCATAAAAGTGAATGGGAATACTACACCATAAACAGGTCAAAGTGCTTCGGTTGCTTATTCATGCGTGTTATGTATTGAACAAAAGTTCCTTAATTCTTCGCCAGCACTTTCGTTATGAAAGGAATCTCTAATATGATTCCGCCGATATCACAGATAATCTGATAACTTTAACATGTTCAACAGAGATTTCCAAATACCTACATTAATATTTCTAAGTAGTTCTATAATGGTTATCTATTAATTATAACAGAGCAATTTATTTCATCGAAAGCAACATTTTCCTATGAATAACCCTAAACACAAATGTAGAAATGTAAATAAAAGTATATAAAAGAATTCAGTTAAACGATTTTATTTTTTATAAAAAATATACTAAAAACTAAAAAATAATTCTTTTTTTAGTTGATGGGTTGAAGAATGATATTACTTTTTTAATCAAATTTCATATAAAACTAAATATAAAATTTAACATAAGTACGTGATATACACAATGTTATAATATTGTTTAAACTAACAACAGAAATTTTTGTGCCTCTTCTTATGAAGTGTAACGGGCGATACACCTTAAATAGGCAAACGGAGCCAAAATAAAAAAACACGTAGATATTTGTTTGTAAAACTATTGCTGAATATTTAGATGAAGCATATCAATGGTACGCTTCAAATCAATCATGGATTAAAGTGATTCTTCAACCCTTAGAGGGTAACTAGCCTGGCAGTTGATGGCGCATGCGGGGCCCATTTTAATCTACAATATAATTTAATTCATACAGTTTTCAGAATAAACTTTTATATTCGATGTGGTTCTTGTTGTGCTTTAAAATACTTATTTCATTGAAGTAGTTATACTAATAAGTAATTACTGACATAATTAATTTTGAATTGGTCCAATAGACCTTGCACCCACCCTGTAAAGTTTAAGATGCAGAATCGAGTGGTTAGATCGACAGGCGTTTCTAAATATTTCAATTTATAACTGCCGCAATAATTAAAACTGTTAGTGGGGGTTAGATCTGGTCAATGGATATACTTCAATGTTTGCTGTTCGGCCAGGATAGCTAGAACGTTCACTCCTACAGATACTTCACGACAGAAAACGCTAGGTACACTCAGGTTAAGATATAAATAACATTTGCTGCCAGTAGCAAGTATTGATTTTTTCGGAAACACTCGCCACAGCTAATGGCTTTTGCTTTCCATTAGTAGGCGGGCATTCCTTATTTGCAAGTCAGCAATCAACCGGCGAACATTGTGTTAAACGTGAGATTCTAAAGTCGACAAACAGAAAACTTTAACGTGCACATGTATCACGCAATACTTTAAGAATTCCAAGTGGATAGTGGCATGATGGCGGCTAAAAAATCAGCGGTATATGACAGTCGGGTCATAACAGATCAACAAGTGGAAAATCAATTTGTAATGGTTTGTTCCGCAGATACGACCTTGAATGTCGAACTAAGCACTTCTCTTCTACTTGGCGATGACGTTGTAAAAGGGTTACAGCGATAAATGCTACGGGTCATTCCACGCTAAAGCGACCACATTTTACACTTGATCTTAAGGATTTTTATGAAACTGAAGTATGGCATAGTCGCCGTGCAATTACGGGTGGGGGTTTTAGTCGTCATTTGGTGGTTCCGAATTTATGTAAAAAATACACACCCTCGAATTTTGCAGTACCTATTTGTTTATCTTCCTCCTCGAAACGAATTTTTCAAATAAATTGTTATCTCCGAATCCATTAGGCATATACGAACTTCATTTTTCTTTCACTTTAGTCAAGAAAAAGTCATCCTACTATAAAAAGATATTTGAAATATGAAAATTAGAAACAAATTCATCCTCTAACTCCTATTTGAAATACGACTTTCTCTAAGCTTGTTTGAAAAACTATTGTCCACCTGGAATCTTCATGTACAATACAATGCTTTAGTACAGTATTCTTATTTAACTATATAATCTTAATTTTTCGCAAAATTTATTTAGGCAATTCATATCTACATTAAGTGTAGCACGGAACCAAAACACCCTAAAGTAGAATGAGTAGTCGAGACTTTCGCCTGTGCCTCCACAGATAGAGTATAAAAAGTATGTCGGATGTGTAGTAAAAGGTAGTACATGTGGCCAAATAAGTACAGCCGAATAACTAGTAGCAAAGAGCACCTTTGGCGGCTTGTACCCGCCTCGACACCCTCAATGGCATCCATTGCACACCACTCAAGCGAGTCTCGGCTCAGTGATTATCTCGGCGAGGCACTATACCCCACGTATTTTTGGGGCACAGTCATTTTTGGGAGACTCGTAACACAATTGTAAAAGCGACAGAGTCGCGATTAGCGGCTGCCATCCACCTTCACCGAACTTCGGCCTACCTTGCGAAACGAAGGAGAATTCTCGACCCTTATACAGCTTTACCAACCCTTATACAGACAGAAGAATTTCGCTGGCCAAATCCTGCTTCCCAACGCCCCTGATACGTATTAAGCCTGAGTGGGCTATCGCTTTTACAGAACCCAAGCAATCGACCTCTTGCATGGGGATATTTTCGTTAAACAATATACCTACTAAGGGCGAGGAATATAGAGGAAAAGAACCGGCAAGTGAAGAAATAAAATAGTGACAGTAACCCACCAGTGAGTCACTGCACTATTTTGTCATTTTCTGTTTAAAACATCGAAAATAAATATTAAGGAGAGAACCTGGTTCAGGACGCTGAAAAAGGGTGATTTTCGTTAACTTTTTTAACACAGAGTAATAAAAATGATCTCTCCAAAAATTCAAGGGTATTTTAATATATATTTATACAATACAAAAAAAGTTAATTGAAAAATTTCAAGTGCATCGCGCCAAAATTATCTACCGTTAATCATTGATGTGCCCCGCTACTGGAATTGTGAAATAGCGGAAAAATGGAGCCTTTAATTTTTGCCCAAAATAAACAAACCGAAGTTTTTCTTAGTTTTCAGAAAAAGTCTAAAACTATCAAAATTGTGGGACCTTAAAGGAAAAATTATGGTTTTGAGGAAAAAATCTCGATATTTTTCTGCAAAATATGGTTTAATTTAATTTGTTCATTAATGTTTTTAGTTCATCGACAGTGGTTGGTTATTATTTAACTAAAACCCCCCAAGAAAACTAGATCCGTCAAACAGTTTTTTTGCTATCTTCCCCGTCACCTCGAAAAAACGTGTTTCGAGGAAAAGCGTTTTAAACTTTGCAGTTTCCAGCCGGGAGCGTGTGTACTCCGCGACTTATAACTGCTGAACTGATACTTCCGAAATACTTCGAAGATCAGTGAAACTTTAGGAATATATTTTCTAAGAGTATTACAGCCGATTAAAGCAAAAAAAATCGATCCTCGGTAAAGCCGAGCCGCTTTGCCTTAACAAGCATTGATGTTTAGGAGCGTTCTGGAAAATACGCTGACGGCCTGAACCTGATAAAAACAATTAGTCTGTTGAATCACTATCCAGAAGTGTAATACAATTTGTGTCTTATTTAATACTGCTCCCTCTTATTTAATATCAGGAAACATTTCATGACGAATCTATCTCCAAATGAATCGTATTCTTCTGAATGTCTTTTTGCTGCGATTTTGTAACACGTTCGCAGCGAAAATTACAGAGACGATGATGTCCAGTGATGCATCTTAATCGCAACGAAATTGCATGCGGAACACAGCACTGCCGTTCGTGTTCCGTGTCATTCGTCTTACTCGACCAGCAACGGCGATATGTCACTGCTGGTGAATGCTTGAGGAAGCAAAGCCAAGTTCCAGCAGTGGATAAATTCTGCAGAATCCATGTCAATGCTCATCAATGCCAATAACTTTCAAGGAATCGTGATGTGGGTCTTATATTTCGCAACATAAATTCTCGTGTCTGTGAATACGCTTCTGCGTGATACGTGAATATTGGTATTTTGAATTCCTCATTAAAAAATAAACGCGCAATCTGTTTCATTGAAACTTATTCCCTTCGTTGAGAGATTTCGATTAGAATAACTTTCACGGAGAATGATTCGTGTTACTTTATCATTCTACGTGGCAGGTAAGTCTATTTTACTCTATTTTCATCTCGCAAAAAATAATTTTATATTCCTTGAGGTCCCAGTTCTACCTTCCTCCTTCTTTGTTTGTGCAATGTTGTGCATATGAAGGTAGCGTATTTGTGGTTATTATTATAAAAGCAGCGGACTTTCTCAGCTGATTTTCAGGCGCTTATGTAGTGTAAAATATGTGGATATATTGCTTTCACTGGCCGCTGATTACTTTCCACCGCGGAAAGCAATCATCCAATACGCGAGGGTCATCGATGTCATGTACTCAAACAAGGTGAGGCATAACTTTCTTCTTCTGTAGCAAATCCACGAGTTCTGTAAACACATCCAGCTACCGGATGCATATATATGCAATATTGCATTTTAAACTTGGAGGTGATATGTATTTTTTAGAAGTGATAAAAAAATTTGGATAAACTTTCCATTTGATAAACAAAGTATAGGTAGTGTTCTAGATTAATCTGACACTATTACTTTGCTGGCAAGTAAATATAATTCACATTTAATTCTGTTATAATGTATCATAATGCATATGTTAAAATCACGTGTTCGTTGTTAAATATAAAAGTAACATATAGACGATATATAAAAAAGTACTACATTGAGTACATTAAAACACTAAAAACGGCACTGTTTGTAGTTTAAAAAACTATTCTAATCTGTGATAAATTGGAAATACATCATAGTCCAGCCATAATAATTAACCCTTCGTGGCCACACCTCCTTATAATCACAAATTGGTCACATGGAGTTCACTGTACCCCAGCGTCATTTTTTGAGTTACCATTTTCGTATTTTTGAATCTTTTAACTTTTCAGTGATAATTGTGCATTCGTAATGCTTATACAATCATGGTCTAATAATCTTTTTCTAGAAATGTAAATTTTTATATAATAAAATATGTAGTTGAATATGAGGGATTTTCCATGGTTGTGGGAAAAAACGAAGGGTTAAAGAATAAAAACCATGGTACTTTCTGGTGCTTTAGATAAAATCTGCTGACAAATTTATATTTTCGTGATATTCTTCACATGCATTATGTAACACAAATTTAACGTACACTTATTAGGATTATACAATATTGCTGGTTTCTAAGGACAGAAAGTACTCGTGAGCGTATTTTCATGTTACAGTAGCACAATAACCATAAAAAGATGGTGTACCGCACGCGTAACACACTATAAAAAGAGGAGTGATATGTTGTGTTAAGTTAAGTAGACGTACTTACATTAGCACAGATCCCCTATTGACATGGTACTAAATAGGTACAAAAACTGAAAATATTTGTCGTTGGGCGCAAATTGTTCTCGTGAAATCGACGGTATCCTGTCAACAGTCATAGGCACAACCTACAACTTAAGTTGACATACCTATACCGTAAAATACCTCTTTAATTCGGACATTGATTGCGTCACTATGTATATAGTGACTTTGATACGTCTGAATTTCTCCCGGATCATCGACATTGGCAGCATCATGAATATGGAATCTAGGAAAAGCTTTCATTTTTGTCATGTGATTCCTTAGGCATGGGGACTGATAGAGCTATTAAATATAATACATTTCGAGTACTTAATAAAAATAAAATAAATCAAAAAAACAAATACATATTTAAGGAATATCATGGAGAAAATAATGATGAATATAAAACCTATAACTGAATAGGTGTATCATGTCAATACACACAACCACTTTTATTCAATATCGTATTCGAAATATATTTTCAGATTTGTATAATGGCAGAAAATACCGTATAAATCATACAAAATTATTAAGTGGCAATTGCTGTTGCAAGAGCAAAAATAGATCACCCATTACATTGATTTCTTCAAATTTCCTTAGCTTTTTGATTAAATGGTTCTTACAAAGTAATAACGTAGTCAAAATAACAAATAGTGTCTATGTAATAACAAAATATTATTTACCGTCTAATACCTTCATGTTTTTTTATTTAGTTTCATTTATTTATTACGGGGTAATAGCCCTTTGGTAAATTATAATTAAATGAAACGTCATGAGTATACGACGGACAAGTATGATAACATTAAGATAAACATCAAAGTACACAAATAGCAAAGAAAACAACAGAAAGAGATGAATAAATTACACAAGAACAAGTGACCAAAATTTTCAGAAAATAGAACGAACAGAAAAAGGAAACAAGAAAAACTTGAACGCAGAGCACGAGCTGGAAAATACTAACGATGAGGCGACAGTGTGCAGCTACCGTAGCGAATTCATCGACCACATTCCAATCTAATGTGCAATCTACCGCAATCCAGAGTATAAACACCGAGATTCGCCGGTTTAAGATTATATTCACGTGACTGCGGGCAGTGAGCATCCTGAACGTGCCCTCATGAAGATTCACGAGGTTGTATCGAGCAGGCAGTAAATCACGGCTACGGATCCAATGCTGAATAGGTCAATGTACATCTTCCATCATTGTACATTTCATCCAGCGAGTACATATGAGTGCGACTAGAAGTGCATTAATGGCACATCGTGTCACTTCATAAAGACACCTGCGTGTGCCCCCCCCCTTCTCCGTATAGTTCAGACGATAGTAGAAGCACAGGCGGCATTCTTCCCGTGCGAACTTTCCAAGACCGGGCTCTTCTGAAGAGAATATGCACGCTGTCGTGTATGGCAACGACCTAATTGCATTAAAGCACCGATCTTTCGTATTCCGCGGATATACGGCGGCGAGGTAAATTTTACACCCGAGACCTGGCTTACCCCGAGTCATCGAAAGTGTCGTAAATCATTTACACGGTCTTCAAGATATGTACGGTTCCGTCATTTACATGCGCGGCGAGGTTTTTGCCCGATCTTGTAATTAGCCACTGTGAACTGAGAATGCGTTATTGTCTGCAGTCGGAATTCCGAAAAATAAAGAAGCCTCGTGATTACGGAACACACAAAATGCGGCTGTAGACAAGTAATCTGATCAGGGTTGGGCATTATTCGAATAAAAAATTAGTCTTTATTCAGGAAAAAGTTCGTTTTATTAGAAAATTTTATTCGAAATTATTGGAATAGAAAATTATTCGTTATTCTCGAATAACTTTATTTTATTCACAATTCTTATGCGAGATCATTCGAATACAAATTTATTCAAATAATGCCCAACTTTGTATATAATACTGCTGAGACACATACCATAAGCAAAAGAGGATGGATATCCAAAAAATTGAAATAGAAGAAAAGGGGGGAGGTTTTGCTAGATAGAGTAGAGCAGTTACAATTTACAAATGTACAAAAGAAATTAGGGATAACCGGAAAGTAAAATATCTAAATGAAAACTACAGAACCAGGGACCAAAACATGATCGCTAGGTTTAGATGTGGGAAGGAAGAACGGGGAAATAAATACTGGAAGGAAGAAAAAGGGGCAAGAGGGACGCTGGGACATACCTAGAAGATTGCAATGAGCTACAAAGGGAAAAGTTAATGATCAGAGAAATAGTAAAGGGAGAAGTACAAAGAGTTCTGTAAACAGGAAGAGTAAGGAAGCTCAAGCTGAAGAAGAAAACAAAATGGAAATACAAGTTTGAGCTTAATTCACCCAGAAAATCACAAACAACACGCGTAATCCCATTTTGAGGCCGAAAAGCAAAAAATAAACCTAATAACTACTACATTATGCTGCTGTTTCGAACATTATTCAATTTGAGCATAAAAATTATTCTTTTTCACCTTCATATACTACTTTATTCGGTAATATTTATGGTGAAACAAGTATTTTTTATTTTCAGTTTGAGATTTACAATTCCCACAGTCATGTGTTGTTTCAATTTGAATGTAAATAAGTAAGATACATGCAAATATCTATGTAACAAGAACAATGAGGAAAGTAGGTAATTAATGCTTTACGACTTCTCTTTCTTTGAAGGCTAAAAGATGATTACTCGAGATTAGTAACGATTAATTAAAAGTTTTACATGTTGTAGGTATCATGTTTGCACACTAATGCAGATCGCATGGATTTGTATGCCACACGTTCCCTAAAAATTGTTTTCGAAACGTTGCAGGGTGAAAGTAACTTTCACTGCAGTAGTAGTTACCAGATGTAGAGGAAAATGCTAGACCATGCTCGCGCATCTTTGCCAAAAAGAAAAGTTACCTGAGAGTGAATAAGAACAATCGAGAGGCAGTGTTCAATGAGTGCTACCGGTTGTAACAAGTGAACTTGTGAATTTTCTTGTAACGGATCCTGTTGTATTTGCTCAGTTGATTTTACTGATCCACAGCTTAGCTTTATTGTTAACGAGACTGCTATTGGCGGGTATCTATTAAAAAACAGTTTCATTTACAAAACTGTGCTTTGCGTACATAAATCTGACTTTCATTGTGCTGCACTTTATTATTGGACATTGTAACATACTACGAAAGACTGAAATCTTAGGATTTAGAAATAAGTTCCTCTAATTATCTGGCAGGAAGAAATTTGTACCGTGAAAAATTTAAGGAAAAGTTAAGAAGTTGATTAATAATTCCTTCTTCACATTATATTAATATATCTAACATTCAGAATTTTTTTAAAATTCTACGAAATATTTAGTGTCTAATAAAGCAGTATTAAATGTTAGACTCAAAATATAGGAATGAAATGTCTATAAATTCATATTAACGGTTTTATAAGTCGCTTCCCTTTATTCGGTTTAGCTTCATAGGACAAATTCGTCATCAAAAAGTGAATTAAAAATTTTTCGTGCGTGACAAACAGAATCAGATATATGTATTACATTACTCCTACTTGATATACCGGAAATTGTAGAACATGCTACCTTGCTCTAACTTCCTTAATTATATCCGAAGCTCATTAATTATACTGACACGTTCAAATGACTAATGATGCATTAGTAGGAAAACTTAATTTATAATGCAAAATTACTGACACATCAGTAACGCGTACAACTTTTCTCTTTAGTTGTCAGTACAACTTCGATGTAATTGATGTTTTACATCTAGAAGACACATACCGACATTTTACATAAATGAAACCCGTTTACATTTTATAAATAGTGAAAGCATACCGTGATGCAAATAATTTCTTTATTCAAAGGATGGAACAATAATCATTATTCTTTACTAAATTTGCATGTAGAGACCACGTAACTTAAATAACATTTGGAAACCGTATTTACATACAATTCTGAAATAAAATATTCGTGATCTTCACATACTGGTACATTTTAGCAGAAACAATTATTTATTTATACTCCCGATAAAGCTTTTACGTAAAATGGCATTTACGTCTTCTTTATGCCATTCGATTTACTTAAAATACTATTATGCATTATAAAGTTGATTCTATATTTTCAATAATCAAAGCAATGTAAAGCGAAAATTGTTTATTGGAAATATAAAATGTTATAATTATTAAAAATATAAACAGTAAAATACAGCCTTATTGGTAGTCTATCTTGCTTTTGGTACTTTTAACATTTTGATTTCAAATTTTATTGTAATTTTAATTTCAGATTCAGATTTCGATTTCTATTTATATTCATATTCATGCTTTAATTTTTATGTTTAATTTCAACAGGAAAAGCATATCTTTAAACAAAAATAGCAATAATTACACCTCTCCAACAATTAAAATATAAAATAAAATAATAACTTGTTGTAGTACACGTTGGTTTAGTGTTTGTCCCAATTTGTAAACTTTTCAAAATATGTTTTATATTTCATTTAGCAAAATTGCTTCTTTCTGGAAAGGATAATTAACATTTTCAAACATTTTCTAAGCATATTCGCCCAACATTTACACCTCAATAAATGTTTCAGTAAATTCACACTCAGTCCCACGACATTAATACACCACTAACTTCCAATAGAATTTATTCAATAATTACTTCTACATTATATTGTTTTTCCACCAGAACGAGAAGTTTACGAGTATAAGAGATGCATTCGCGCAGAAACTACCCAATTAGCTGGCTAGAAATTATTGCTTGTGAAATCACTTAATGTCTCGAAAACATAAAACACTTATCCACACATCTCAGTTTATAGCAAGATTTATCGAATGCTTGTGCTTTATGTTCAGCTTGAGGAAAGAATCAATAAGAGTTTCTCCTTACTCATAACAGGCCTTAGATCGCGCACGCCATTACCCTGCAGTCAGACGTTACAATAAGAGACAACTTTACTTTCTAACTCTCATTTCGTTAGTACAGTTGACAAAATTACGGCGAGTATATCACGGGGAGTATCAATAAAGTTGACTCGTCTCATCTTATGCACACAACTCCGAGTGCTTCCTAGTTTCTCTCGGCGAACGGAGCGATACGCACGAAGCGCATCCGTATTCCGTTCCCAAGATGGGCACGTGCGCATCGTTGGTAAAATAATTTTATTATAATACTGGCGATGAGGAGAGGATGCACGAGGTCGCTACCAACAGCCAACTGGTGTCCTTGCATTCTCGACAATCGCCGTCCCAAATGCCAGGGCGCTCCCTCTCCTTTTCTTTCACCTTCGCGGAGGTGAACCTTAAACCCCGACACGATGCAGCCGCGTTCGATGGCATACTATCCTGATCGTTACTGGATCAACAGATGCCTCGAGCGACCTTTGTTTATTGCCTCGTGCCAGGTTAAACTGCATGATCGTGGTCACGTGCAGAAACGCATTTCCCTAACGTCACTGGTGCTTCGCCTATCTCTACGAGGGATCGAATCCTGTGCCCACCCGAAGGAATTACGTAGTTGAATAAGTGTACTAACGAAACTGGGGCTGGATTTTCTGGGATGTTAAATTTAATTGATAAAAGTTGCTCGATGTTAATAATCCCGGAATACTAATGTTTTTCTATTGTATTTAATACAGTGTATTTTTATTAGTGTGTAGGGTAGATGTCCCTATTACTATCAGTGTTCCTATTACTGCCACTTTGTTTATTTTGCTTAATAAAAATGTAACGTATAAAGAATAGTGTACAACAATAATATTATTAGTAAATTGTGACTGTTCTTATTATTATTAATATTAGTGTTGTACACTATTCTTTATACGTTACATTTCTATAAAGCAAAATAAATAAAGTGGCAGTAACAGGGACACTGACAGTAATAGGGACATCTACCCTAGCTTGCAATATGTTCTTTAGTGGACTTTATTCGATATTTATTTCATTTTTCATTAGTGCTGTAATAATTTATTTTTTGTAAAATTGTTTTCTTTTTTATTCTTAACGTATGTTCTTATGTAGATATTAAGTTGACACGTGTGAAATGCCGCTTATCGGTATAATAACCGACCGAAAATAATATTTAATCATTGCAAATAGGTATACAGATATTTGACTAGCAAAATACAACCGCGCTTCGCTTCGGACCTAAGAGATATTAAGGACTCCGAGAAAGCACCCCTTTTCACCCTCTTAGGGACGGAATTTCTGAAAATCCTTCCTTAGAGGGTGCCTACGTCATAAAAACAATGTCCCTTTTAAATTTCACGTTTCTAGGTTAAACAGTTTGAGCTGAGCGTTGATGAGTCAATCAGTCAAAACTTCTTATTTTATATATTTATATTAGCTCAATTATAGATGTCCTTTATTTATCAAAAGGTAATTTTAAAGAATTTCTTTCAGCCGATTCAAACAGATCTTAATTTCGCATATATGTAATTAGGCGTACATATTTTATGCACCTGAATTAGGCAGCAATGCGCGACAATTAATTTAACTTATCGAACAGCGACTTACTTCTGTTTAATAACAAGTGATTCGTCATTGGCTTTGAAACAGATTTATCCATGAGAGTTGTGGCAGCTGGTGTAATAAGCATCCACAGACAACTCCAGGCAGTATTCTCAATAGCTGACCGATTAACGAGATAATAAACTATTGTATCGTCATCTATAATGAGAGATCACACATAATTATCACGTAATTATCAATCGCAGAGCAATGGTACAAGTTCGAATGTCTACTTACACAGCTGTACAATAAATGGTCGAGGTACATACGTATGTAAGAACGCAATAAGTTCTGAAAATAGCAACTGGGGAACACGTGATAAGTATAGAAATCGAATTGGTGGTTTAAAACCTCTGTGACTCATAAGACTATACTTACATAGTATTATACGCCAACTTACGTATAACACGAACTGTCATCGAGTGAATTTTAGTACTCACTAATTAAGGCAGTGTAGTATTACCTGGGGTATTATTAATATAGGTATTATTATACACGTCAAAAGCATTTCACTTTTCATTTTCTTTTGCAGCTGTATCTTTGATCTACTATGTAGGGGGCCACATTTTAATTAATCTGTGCGAATATGAACGGTATAACTAATGTTATCAAGGAAAAGATGATAACTAAATTAAAGTGAACTGATCTCTTGTTTCTCAGTAATAAAAAGTAGGTATTATAAATATTCCTACATCCTTAATGAAAAAAAGAAGACACTTAAATTTGCTTGTATTACAAAATTCTGAACTTCGCAAATCCATGTATGTGTAAACACTTCCATAATGAAAAATGTGAGGTCATTGCCTCGAATTTGTACAGGGTGTAAAAAAATCATGTCATCGTTCACACAGGTGAAGAAAATATACCGCGAAATTCACCACGACCTTGAAATTTAGTGTTAAATTTTACTTATAATAACGTATTTGACTCTCTAAAACGAGAAAAAGTGTCAAAGAAACTACGCGTATTTATGTTCCAAAGAATGTTTCAAACAATGAACATCGGAATTGGTTTCTTTGACATTTGTCATCCTCTCAATGATTAACCTTATCTCTTCAAAAAAATTGAATCTTGAATTTCGAGGTCAAGATCAGTTTCGCAGCACATTTCAACAGATCTCCCCCGATCCAGAAGTGTCGAATCACCTGTGTGAACCGTTTACACCCTATACATAGACACATTTAATCGAACGAATCGTTTATAAATTTATATAATTCTACAAAACTTCGTACATATTGACAGTCAATAGTGCACCTGAAGAAAGGCCATTAATAAAAGGCGTTGGAACAAAATACTTCAACATAATAGTAATGTATATACCTAACTATCCGACTTCAAGAATTATTTATGGAAACAAAACAATTAAGCGGCAACAGCTTCCCAAAAAGAAAAATATGAGACACCAATTAAGCAGAAATGTTACCTACTTCCATAGAAAATAAAATAATACTAAGAAGTCAATTTTCGAATTGCTTAAATCTTACATACCAATTAAATATTGAGAATAATAACGTCCTAACTACATGAAGAATGGGGAGAAGACAGCATTATGTATTGTGCAAATCCAGCACAGTATCGAGCATCGATCAGAGGATTGTGCCGGCATTTAGGAGAAAACCTTTTCACCTGCCGCTCCCTCGACCTAAGAAGAGGCCTGAAATCGATCGTTTTATGCTTTGGCACTTTAATCATTATTCTTTGCTGTGTTCCATTGCGAAACGATGAAAAACAAAATTCCACGGTGACTTTTGTTGCGTACCGAGACAGGCCCTCCATCATCCAGCGAGCAAATTACAGGCGACTAGGTTATTCGGTTTGTGGTGTAACCGCGGAACCTTTAGAAATTGCACTATTAAGAGAATAGATCAGTCGTGGAAGTGAGCACTCGTAACGGAACCACGTTTTTCTGTACTTGCAAATGTTGCCATTAAAATGAACAATATATTTCAGTCAAAACTCAAAGCAGTAGACGAGGTAGATTGACAGATGATTGTCGATGAACAGTTTTAAGTAGGAACTATTGAAGGAATGAGTTAGCACTTGTGCGAACTATGTTGAATGTTCTCTAGAATTACTAAAAAGCCCTTAAGGAATCATGCTCAGTCAGGAGGCCGAAAGAGTGCTGTTTTAAATTTTTTTCTAAAAAACGATAAATAGTGTCTTTTAGAGAGTATCTCATAATTATTTTATTTAAAAGTATTTATGAACAACGAAGTTGTGGCCGATCTCCCGCAAGTCCTTTGAAAATAGGTGTTTGGCGATGACCACTGCTGCTCGGCTATAGATCATTCGAAATAATAACGTCGAAACGATTTATGTAATATATAAAATATTTAGTCTTTGAACGAAGTACTTTCGAAATATTAATTTCCGACAAAATAGAGGACGTTTTAAAGTAAAAGTGCGATTTTTAACAAAAAATGTCACTCATTTTTTATCACTAAAAACGAAATATGCAACGTAAAAAAATTCCTTTGTGTAGTACCTTAATGTACTATTATTTTCATGTTACCATACGTACACTTTGCCTATGGTGTAGATCGAAAAACAAAACAAAGGCTTGCGTTCTAAGAAATGGAACCTGCAAATACTCAAATAACATCTATGCTCTTCATGTTAGAAAGACAAATATGCCTACGGCAGAGCTCCCGATTTTTTTAAAAATCAATATTCGCAGACACTACACAGGACAAAAGTTTATAAGAAATAAAAATCAAATTTCTCGTGAAAAAGGCATCATCTAGCTTCAAGATGGACCGTAAAATTTTCATCATCGCTAATATTCACCAATTTCCATTTTTCTCAATTATCTTATTTCTTCTCCCCCTAAATATCATTACACTCTTCTGCTTCAACCTCATTACTACACGTAAACACTTATATATACTGCCACTTTCATAGTAAAATACTATAATCAAAACAAATGAATGAATTTCCAGAAGATCATGCCCCATGTAATTCGTAAAACGTTCAAAAACGTAGCATCTATTATAGAGGTTCTATTGTACTCCCATATTTCCAGTTTTCGAAAGTCCCCAATTATAAGAATTCCGCGATCTTACCAGACGTCCCAACATCAATAAACAGGATTTAGGCGGGCGACCTGAGATTGTTTCGATCGTTCATCGAGCGCTCGTGCCAAGAGTGATGTAATTAATTGATGATAATTATTATTAGGAGAAACTCTCTTCAGGATTTTTATTGGGATTCTTGACCCACGGGTTATAGAAACGAGCAGTCCACTGTGTCGGAACTCGCCTCGCGACTATCGGCTGCGTTTTCTTGATTTCTGGATTCCAGAGCCGTCGACAGATCAGCAGCGGCAACACATATTTTTCTTAGACACGGTGCGAAAGCAACGCGTTGCGAAATCGGACAGCGAGACAGGTATTGCCCGATGTTTAGGGCCACGGTGTCACCAACCGCCTGCTCTTTGGCCCACGTGGAGTCACACGCTAATGTTTGCACTGGCGCTTATTAACAACGGGTCCTAACAGCCTTATTTATTTTCAAAAAGTGTGGTTACAAATGCTAAAAACTTGTGAATTTGAAATAAGAAATAATTCTTTTGATAAGCTTTCTAATCCCTGGTAGCATTTATTATTGGCATTTTCTGTGGGCCAACCAGAAATGCTACTAGGGATAATACTTTAAATCCCTCTAATAATCATTAATAATACAATATTTAATAATACCGTGAATAACTGTATAGTTATAATTCTAACTTCTTTGTAACTCATCGAATACAAATGGCAGAAATTTATCTCCATTCTTTGTAGACAGGATTTCTTAAAAACAAGCAGTTTTGAATTCGCCATATTCTAAATTTTATTTCAAATTCCTGCATCGTTTTGAAAGTTAATCTAAATTAAATCCACAAAGATAAAATGAAGTAGGTGGCTTTTTACGAGACTTGAGCAACTCAGACGTGCTACTCAGGATGTATTAACGAAACACTTCGATTACAGGTAATTACAGTCGTGTGCTAGAGATGGTATAACGATCGCGAATGTGGTGCAGATAATCGCGATTCATCATGCCGATTTTTCCCTTGAAATTCAATGCTTTTACGGATTCGCCGACACTGCGCTGCCTCTTCCGACAAATTGCGATAATTATTTACACCTGCTCGCGTTGTCCAAGCATCAAGTCATGAATACTTCAGGCCTCTCCGGCGTACTCTTAATTGATTACCCGAGTAATTTAACTGGCGATCATCAGGCTGATGTGTTGCACGTTAAATGAAAGCGCACGGCTGCCGAGTATAATCTGATCGGGTTTATGGGTTTACGAACTTGTCTGTAAGATTTATGCGAATGCGTCCGGACAACACGATAACCATGCCTCTATGACGAATCGTGTCGGTCTTGATTAGCCGGGATCCCCATTCGACGGCTGCAGGAGGCACCTAAGGACCGGCTTTCTTCTGTCCTCGACCAGGAAGGGATCTCTCCGAGATTGCATCGACATCTTGACATATTTCAGTGCCGCTACCGCGTCTAACGACACTGAGAATGGACGTGAAAAAGAAGAAGTTCCGCGCGAACGTACCTGAAGAATGTACAGCTAACTGAACATCTGAGCGAGCGCGGTGCTTTCTCTAACAAGGCTTTTCAACGCGCGCGTAAAGAATGTTTTTCAGCGATTCTGGATTCCTCTTAATTGTGCCCCGATGCCGAGGCCATACGCAATTATGCAGTTTTTTAAAATTAGATCCCAGAATGAAAGCGCGCCACAGTTACGAGCGCGTTGCCTCGAGCCACCGTTTCATTCCGCAGGGAGATTATTTACATTATTAAGATCTGTTATAAGATATAAGTACCATTCCACACTTCTCAGAATATTGTAGAGAAATATAAAATATGGAATGTTAAAAGCGATAGTTGAAAAGTTTGGGATCGCGTAATCACTAGTGGTCAATGAATTGGGTCCAACCAGGTTACACTCTGCTTATTAGTAGGTATGCACTATTATCATCAGGTTACAAGTTTATGAAATTAAACAAATTGAAAAAGGACGAATTTCCAGTGTGAATTTATGACTTGTTAATTCGACGTGTTAATTTACTAAGCTAATAGTGAATGAATTCATAGTAGGAAAGCATCCTTTCAATTTGTTTTATTTCATAAACTTATAATAGTGTACATTAATAAGTAGAGTATAACCTGTAGCATATAATTCTTAAACATACACAGATAGGTATTCCAGAATTCTAGTTACAAACATCACTGGTTAATAAGACTCGTCGAAAGAATCTAACTTATACAAAATTAATTTTTTTAAGGATTAGTTGCAAAGAGAAAAATTATGCTAATGTATATTAAAAGTACTGACAAAAGATAAACATAAACCGGAAAAATGGTAGCTGAAAGAATCTGTAAGAGGAAGATAGTAATACCTACAAATAAAAAAATTAAACAGATTCTAGAAAAGCAAAATAGTTACACACATATATGTATATTTAATTAATTATTAATGGATATTCATTTATTTGTACCTCAAGATGAGTGTCGAGAACAATCATACCACTCATGATTTCTTGATTTAAACCCTCTATAAGTGTTTCCCAACCTCTCTTGAGAGAGAAACAGATTAAAAATAGGTATTTCAAAATATAATTCTAACTTAAGAATATTTAATATATTTAAATACCTTATTTAGTGTGTTAATTGTGTTTGCATCTGAGTAACCAGCTTTTTCACTTTTTTCATTTATAAAAAATCAGTGTTACATCATTAATGGAATATGAATATTAAAATAAATAAGTGCTAAGAAAACTGTTCGCGGAAAGATCATTTAAAATAACTCAATACGCTTGTCACTAATGAATAATTTAACTTTATAATCGTATATAAGCACTATAGATAATGATATATTGATATTATAACAGTTCTAATCCTATTTTCCAACCGTGCATAAAATAAAAACTGTCAGACTATACAAATGGTGCCCAGAAATTCATCAAATAAGCATAACGAAGTAATTACATTTTAAATAAATGTATGCCACGTAATCTGCGCGGGGAAAATAGTAATAATATAATCGGCGATACTTATATTTTCATACTACACGTAATAGGTACGCAAAAATAAACATGCGGCTGAAATTACTTAATAGCAAAAATTGCGGTTAGAAAACGTGATCTTACATTTATTAACTCCTACGCGACGAAGGTACGATCACGATTCCACACGAGTGATTCACGTTATTAAGTGAAGGTAGAAACCTTCCGGCACTTTACTACAACGCGAACGTTTAGAATCTTGCGAGATCCAGGAATAATTGTACATTATCCTCCGATTAATAATAACAATTATTCCTTACGCGAGCCACTTTGAAGCGCTAAGGGCCTTTTCGCGCCACGTGACTATTATTGACTTGGCCAAAAAGTCTCCTTACTTTTTTAAATTTCATGAAAGTCGTCTCAAAAAATTGCAGACATTTATCTTTGAATTTTCTTAAATCTTTTTACAGATTTGTGAATCTGTAAAAATTGCAAGTGAATCTCTGATATACCAGTGGAGGGATATGAAAGCGTCTCCTACGATGAGATCTTAAAAATATTACCAGATTTTTATTCAATCACGTGCTATGGATATTACATCTGCATCGAACTTACTATAAGATTCAAAGATTGTAATATTAAAATAGCCTGAAACATTCCAGTGTCATCAATTTCTATCCTTAAACATCATAAACGTTAACGATTATTATTAATCACGCGTCATCATTAACAGTTGATTAATACTGATAGTCAGTAGACCCAAGCAAGCTGCAAAATAATGGTCATTCTCTTCAACAGCTCTATTCAGGTCACTTAAATGCGGCCATGGTAACATAGGGTTATTAGCATCTGTCATAATTGTTGGCGACACTAATATGGTAAATTTACATAAGTTCCTTCCCACCCGTTGTAATCGTTACTTCTTAATTACACCCTGGTAATCGACCGAACGACCTTCGCGCGTCGTCTGGCGTCGCTGCTGCATCATAATCGAAATTATAAATTACGCTCCCGACGATGGGTGAATCAGAGGGTCGAGGTTCTGTCGTCTACTCTGCCTGTTCCTTTTTCTCACGCTGCCTTCGTATAAATCATTGTGTTAGATAATGACTGCTGGCTGCCAACAGATTCAAGTCGCCGATGGTTCGTCGCGGTACGTACAAGCTGATTCGCGGTGTGATGTACGCGCTATCTAATTATTACGAGCCGTACGCGGCCGCGATACGTGAGACCGCACACGTGATTTTGCGAGTACCTCGGCTGTGGTCCATGCCGGGGATACCACTCCTGTATCTCTGCGGCGGCTATCTGCAAAGTATAATCCTCCCCGTGGAGGCAGGCAAACAAAGAGCTGGCATTTGAATGCCAACGATTGGCATGATCGGGCATGGGCTTCGTGATGCTGCGAGATCGAGCCTCCTCTGCCTTTGCCTTTCGTGTCCTCATCAGCAACGCCCGGATCTCGGTCTTTGAATGCTATGCGGTTCGTTAATGAACCGTTAAATTTACCGACATCCGTGCATGAGGTGTCTATCCTGATATTTCTAGCTGCCATATTTTAAACGTCGATGTGCAATTGCTGGAAAAAGTTAGTTGGATCTTTGTCTTAGGTGTGTTAGATGGGTTGCAGGTTAATTTATGCTCCTACAATAATTAATGTCAATATAGTGGATTCGTTGTTCTTCGTTTTTTTTTTTTATAGAATGTGTTGTTAGTGTGGCACCTCGATTATGATCTGCGTAGTCAGTAGCGGATTTAAGGAAAAAGGCCCAGGTGGCAAACAGTCTGGACCACCCTGTATACATAACAGAATTACAAATAAATTTACGCGCGTGTGGTATGAAAATTCTGGGAAACGAAAAAGTATAGTATTTGGATAAAAGTAGAATTTATTTTGGAGCATGGGGCGCTGAGATGTCCTTCAAAACAGTTAAATCAGTCTATGTGTGTAGTATTCGAAAATATAGATCAATGGAATTCAATGTAACTAAGCATTTATTTGAAAATTAATTTTTTCAATGTAAACTCGTCAATTTATGCAGGTGGCTCTAATAATTTGCCCACCCACTGTAAATAAATAAAATTCCGCAACACTTTTTGCAAGACATGATTGAAAGAAATTATACAACCGTTTGAAATGAAGCTTTTAATTATGTGCAAGGCCTTTTGGTCCATGGACGTTAAACCACTGAATGGAAACAGATGCAGAAAAGTAATTAATTCACGTATAATGCGAATGACAACAGGTCTAGCAAGTATTCCTTCCCACGCAGATTAAATAGAAGGGCAACTTGTTCACAACTTAGCAATTAATAATCGCTTCATTTGTTGACTCATTGGATGTAATTAATGTTTAAGAATCAGCATGCGGGGAGGTACTGCTTATAAAAAATACTCTTAATCATCATTTTTATTTTCATCATCAATTTTCCATTTTTGAACAACGACAACGAAACAACTTGTATAAATAGCAGACTTTCTAAGATGTTCGATGTTCAAATATCTGAATTCCGGAAGTTGGACGGGTTGAAAAGACTTTCTATGAAAGTGCTACGAATATTTGCCGTTATGAAAAGAAACAGCCTTTCTGATACAAGACTATGTACTCTAGCTGAAAGTGGGCGATGAAAGTATATATTTATTGTCTACAGCAATTTCCACTGAGATCGTCGACTTAAACATCTACTTTAACTTCACTCTTCGCTACACATTTCATTCTGTAGTGAAAAATTTGGCAATACTTTGATCCTACAATACACACGTATTCCTGCGTGAATTTCAGTAAAAATTGAAATAGTTATAGGAACAATCAATAAAATAGATTTAATTCTTAGCTAAATATTAATTATTTAATAATATTAAATATTATTATATATTATATATTTAATGCATTTAATATAATATTATATATCATTATATATTTAATATTAATTAATTATCTACATAAAATTATATCAGGGAAGTAGAAAACAGGTTCAAAAGTTGCTGAAATAACAAAAAATTTTGAAGAGGGTACCGTAATTGCCCACATATAAGGGTAGTGCCTAATGTTTTGATTTGGGAAATTGAAATGTGAAAGGGAATCAGCAAACATAAAATCCTCGATAATCACGGAATCATTCATCGCATTTTGCTTCGTCGCTGCGTTTTGCGTCGTACAGATAAGTGTAGGTAAATCATTAACGATACGAACTACGTATACTTTATCGGACTTACCAAAATTACAAGTCATTTTTCATGCAATATGATAAAAAGTTGCCAAATAATTCCACTAGTCTGAAAAATACAGTAGTCCCTAGTTTAGGACTCTTTTTCCCGATTTAGGATCAAAGGATCGACCATAAAACCCAGTCAAATGTAAACAAATTCAATATGTCATTCTATTTTTAGGCTCGTGTTCACACAAGTTCTGAACCGGGCAGTGCTGAATACATATTTGAGGCAGTCAGAGCAACAACGGACCAACCCACATTAAAAAAAATTTTCCTATTTTATATGGTTAGTAGAGCCTATTGAAACACGTTATTGCTATTAATTCAATTTCGAAAAAATGTGGATTATTGTTGCGCTGACTGCCTCATTTCTGGTGGCGGTACCTACAGTATCGGAGATACTGACATTGCCAACGTTACCGACGGCACAAACATTGCTTACCTACCAACATCAACACAGTACAGACATCGAGGAAGTATAGCAAAAATTACAAGTGGATGCGGGAACCAAGCCAATTTACGCTGTGAACAGTGTGAACGCATCGTTACTGGTTTTCTTTTACTAACTTTATCCACTTCGGTGATTACGTTGACTTAGTTTCCAGAGTCGTCCTTCTTAAATATAGAGTGCGCGTCAAAACCTCTGATCTTTCACGAAGTCGGTATTTCAGTTCGTGTGAGACCATCGACGAAGTATAGGATAGACCCATCACGCAATGTAATTTTGTGTCACACGCTCGGAGGGCTCGCGAGCCCCCTTACCATTTTCGAGTCACACCCAACGTTATCGACTCAATCTAAAATACGATTATAATGCTACGAGTGGTAGGGATTAAAATTAAAATTTATAGTGTTATGACCAATTTCAAGAAACATGTTGCACAATGTCATTCACTGATAGATTTTCGTACATGAAATAAATATATTGTTACATTTGTCCTATTTACTATGACAGACATGTCAGGCTACTAAAAATATTTTTCTTCCTGGATTTGGACCTGAAATTATGACACCATCAACTACATTATGTTAGTAATAGTGTAATGGGTTTCAGAGGAAACTAAGAACCCATCGAAGAAAATGCATCATGTAAAATAAATCATGTAACCCCATCAAAAAAATGCATCAAAGAAAATTATCGTGTAAACCCATCGAAGAAATGCATGAAATAGAACGACCCATGCAAAAACCCACGAAGGAATGTATGAAATAGGACAGATGATGAAAAACAATCGAAGAAATCATTTAAAAAGGAAGAGAAATCGGTTTTGACCCAATATTTCCACTGACAAACACTCGATTCAAGCGTGGGTAGATGCTGGTAGGAGAAGGAGGATAGTGCAGCCACTTAGAGCTGCTAGAAAAAATGATCAGTAGCCAGAAGCGTCGCAGCACTAATTTCTCAAACAACTTCAAAATTCCCGGATGGTGCTTCATTACTGAAAATTCTACTATACTCAAAACAAATCCCGAATAGCAAACGAAAAAGCTCGCAAGGAGCTACACTACTCTAACAAATACAAAAAGCTACCGAGAACCACCACGTGGGTGGTTTCATTTTTCGCAGTACTAAAAAAAATTCAGTGCACCTGTGTCTCGCAATACACAACTCTAACTTTAATTCGCTGCAGCCTTCCTGAAGGCTGTGTGGAGTCGCATGTGCAGCAAAGCCAGCTGCTCGGGACTCCTTTTTCCCAGGAACATGTCTTCGGACATGTCCCAGGACAATTTCGGGGCATTGGGGTCACAACTCTAATTAAAAAACGCGATCAGTCATCATCGCAACTCTAATAAAAAGAATACCACGAATCAAAAGTAATAAAATGAATCAAACTCTAGTAACTCCAATTCAAAATACAAGAACAATCTCAAAAACAATCGCGACTCTTTTTTCGGAACACTACACGCAACCACGCTCGACATTCATTCGCAACGCTATGCTGGAACCAAACGCGGGGAATAGTCGATTCGCAACGCTAATTCAAACCGTAATCAACATTTAGTCGCAACACTAACTGACCCCGTAATCTTCTTCGCAACCCTAATAGAAATCGCGGTGTGCTCAATTTCAGGAGAGGGGGTGTCGATGGGTCAGCCTATGGCCAACCAAACTACTACTACTACAACTACCGGCGAACATAATGGCAAAGTAATACCTTAGAATGACCCTGCACCCGAGATTACAGGACAATGATAAACATTCGCGTTAGGAATCGTTTATCTTGGAAATTATGATCATAATTTGATTCTGTTGAAAAGACGCGGTGTACAAGAAGACCCTAGCCCTCGTGTAATAAATACATACACAGCCAAAATGATAATTTTCAAATTAAAATTTCGACCGTAAATATTAAATAAAGTTTATTTAAATATTAAAATAATATTCGCCATTCATTCTGATAATTTTCAAATTAAAATTTCGACCGTAAATATTAAATAAAGTTTATTTAATAAATAAAGTTTATTTAGTAAATATTAAATAAAGTTTATTTAATAAATAAAGTTTATTTAATATTTAAATATTTTTAATTTTAATATTTTAATATTTAATATTTATATTATAATATTAAATAAAGTTTATTTAATATTTAATATTTATATTATAATATTAAATAAAGTTTATTTAATATTTAATATTTATATTATAATATTAAATAAAGTTTATTTAATATTTAATATTTATATTATAATTTATATTATGTTTAATATTTAATATTTATATTATAATATTAAATAAAGTTTATTTAATATTTACGGTCGAAATTTTAATTTGAAAATTATCAAAATGAATGTCGAAACTTCTACTATATTGAAGGAAAGTTTTTTCCGTTTTATATCAAGAGTACACGGACCTGAGACTTTGAAGTTACTCAAAGATCTGGCAAGTTGTAAATAAAAAAAAAGAAAAAAAAAGTGACCGATTCAGTGCGCCGATACCACTTTACACAGCCAAAATGTTACAATCCACGGGCATGGTTACCATACCCGCGGCCATTATGCTCGCCAAAGCACGTATACAACCGGTCACTCGTGTCGATTCGGACCAAACGTCCTACGACATGATTGAGTGACTAGAAGAACCATAATGCATGCGCACTCACATTTCGCTGTGCCCCCGTGACGGAGACGCCAACACCTCTGCTACTGATCAGGAGAAATCATCAAGCTGCTCAGAAGAAGTCATCAGGCTGCTCAGCTGCGCCCAGACTGGAACGAAGGAACAGAACACGATTACAAATTGCTTCCAAAGTTACGATTGTTTGAACTCCGACAAAGAATCGCGAAGCAATTCAAAACTAACGAAATTTTTTATAATTTAGACATTTTAAGAAAAAATTAACAAAATTTTGTTCTTAAAATGTCTAAATAGTAAAATGTTTCGTTAGTTTTGAATTGCTTAGTGAGTCTATTCAAAAAATTAATTTTTTAAAAATTTTCTTTCTAAAATATTGAAGAGTGAACTCTACTTAAAAGGAATTTAACGAAATGCATAGATACTTACATCTTTCCATTAATATTCAGCGCAAAAATCTCCTCTTCAGCTGACGAACTGACTCTAATTTCCGACAACGACTTTCGCTTTTAAAAGTAAAAAAAAGAAATAGACTCTAGCGATTCTAGTCTCGCGATTCGAAGACGAGAGCCGCGACGGTCGTGAAAGAATATAAATTGCGTAGAAAACACTGACTCTACCCTCGCGTATTCCCAAATTAAAACTTCGTACGTCATTAACACTGACTCTATTTGGCCGCATTGCACGCGGTCACAAACTCTGAAAAATAAGTAGGATAGGAGGCTCGGGTGGGTCTGGTTTCATCGAGTGTTTGTCGCGAGGAAATATTATTTTCTTTGGAACCAACCAAGGGACTTTCGCTTTTCATTTCACACGATATTATCCAAAATATACTACTTCAGAAATAATTATTACATTTAAATGAATCATACTAGTGGCTTTGGTCATTAAACTTGTAAGCACGTTCGTGTTATTCAAATAATACTTTAAAATATATCACGATCTTTATAAATATCCAAAATTCATGACAAGAATCAACATTCGTTAATTATTCATGCTTGAATAGCATGTCCTTGATCAACTACGCAATTTCTGTACATAAAGAACAAAACTGGCATCCAAACCCGACCGTAAATGCAATTACAACAGCTTCATAGAGAAAGATTCTTAAAATTCATTGAGATATCATTGAATTCTACGTCAACGCGATCGAAATGTAATAGAATTCGATCATTCCAATATTTCGTAAACATCTACCGACGCCATTTTAAAAATTTTAAACAAATCTGATTAAAATTATTCGATTTAACATAATTCAATCTTTTCCCATTTGATCTCGATATTAACCGACTGCAAAGTTACCCATCACCTTCACAGCCAACAATGATTCAATAAAGTAACGAGAAAAATACGTATACCACACGTATTGCCATTTCCCTTTTCCAAGGAATGAAACCAGACGCCATCCAGGCACCGTCAAAATTAACCGTCAAGTGTCATGGCGTCGCCTGCCCTTTGGTTTCGACTCCAGCCTCAACTTCTGTAACCAAACGATGCATCAAATTTGAAACAAAAGCATTAAAACATTCGTAAGGCAATTAAACATCAAATAAACTTGAAATATGCCCGTAAAGGGATGTAATTGAATACCAGGACACGATATGTGTGCACTAAATGTGCAGAAATATCGGTAAAACAACGAAGGAAATACGCGACGAACATCTAACGGTTTTCTCGCGATATTTAATCCATTTCGGGACGAAAGTGTATTAATAGTAGTAGCAAGTGACAATACGGAGTAAAGAGGAAGCCTAATAACGAATAGAAGTAATTATATGATGATAGATAATGTACGCGTACCATTTAAATACGCAGCTATCGAAGCGTCTTAACTCAACAATGTCCACGGAACGAATGACCCCCGGGGCCCCGCACCCTGCCGACTGTCGTCGTACCTCGGCGAATATTGGCTTTGGTGGGGGGAGAGCAGGCAAGCCTCGCGACCGAGCCGCCTGAACAGAGGTGACTTCCCATCGTTCAATCATAACAAAAGTCGTTTCTACGCACACGTCCTGATACTTGTAAAATAGAAATATTACGCGTGACATACATATTTCGTTCGTTTATAAAATAGCTAGCATCTACATACAGGAGTGTACTTTAATTAAGCTTGTGAAGCTTAACACAGATGACTTAGTAAGAATATATTCGAAAATTACTTACGTGATATACAGTTTCTTATTGCAAAACTCTTTACAAGCTTCGCGATACATTCGAGAATGTCGCGATACCAATACCGCGTTGGGATCGGTACATAAAATGAATATTCATTCTGTATACAGTGAGCCACGAGAGTATTCGAACGCTCGCTACTATTAAAACTGTAAACAATAAAAATATACATGTTAGACTATATGTAGTTCTAAAAGCATTGTTGTATCTACTATAATACGCAAGTATCGAGATAATATATGTATATTAAATTTGAAATGAATCTTTTCTTTCTCTGTCGTTGCACGGAATACGTTCGTAAAATGATCTTTAAATTGGTACTATAACTCTAACAGAATCATTTGTAAATCGCGGATTTCAAACTTAGAGCATATAAACATGGAGGAAGCATGCAATAGGCAAAAATGTAGGCGGCGATAGAAAGAGAAAGATATACAGGAGGGACACCCTCTCTTTATAACATCAAACAAAAAAAACGCTGCCACCACTGGAGCTGGAAAGAGAGGGGGTGTCCCTCCTGTATATCTTTTTCTGTCTATCGCCGTCTACATTTTTGCCTATTGCATGCTTCCTCCATGTTTATATGCTCTAAGATTTCAAATGATCTAAGTTTTACCCGTGTTGAATTCTAATTCCTACTAGCTATGGCGATACATCGAAATATCGATATTTTTCCATCCAAATATCGATATTTTGTATCGATACCTAATGTAGCGATATATTGCAATATCGATACATATTCACAAATATCAAATTTCGATACATTTGTGGTGGTCCCGCCACAGCGAATTTTTATTAAAAGGTCATTATCACATATTATTCATTAATTTTTGTAATTATGAACTATTTATCAATTTTCCTGTCGCACGCGCATGATTTATATTGATTTAAACAGATTTTACTTGCACGTTTCAACATTGGTATTGGTAACATAATTTTTCCAAATTCATTAGTGTCGTACCTGTTTTCACATCACACAACAGTATGCATACAAATTTTCTATGATCCTTTTCTCCAAACATAAACATTCTCTTCATAATTTTCAGTATTCATAGTATAATATATAGTAGTTGTAGAGTCTCTTCCTCAAATATTTAATCTGTTGCATACCTTATTTAATTCTCTATATTAGTGCACCCAAAAAGCGTAGTTTGGAAATACCTCATAAAAACATCTACGGGAGGTAGATGTATAATTTGCCAGCAAGTGGTGAAGGGATGTGGCAATACCACGAATTTAAGATTTCACCTTAAGCGTAACTTAAACTTGAAATGGTGACGTTTTATTCAAAATACGTTTTGAATAAAAATATATATTGAATAAAAATACGTTTTGAATAAAACTATTTTTTCTAATTGTTGTATTGTTCGTGGAAACCTTGTAATTTAAAAAATATTTACTTTTATTTTTTTAACACGCCTAAAAGTGGTCCTAATTTCCTAAATCTATGTGGGTATTGGAATAAAAGTATCGATATTAACGATATCGATACTTTGTTTTCGATATTTCATCTGTATCGATAATTTTTCCTTCAATATGTATCGATACGAAATATCGATACAGTTGGTATGTATCGCCATCGCTAATTCCTACCACGCGTAGCGTTACAATCTTATTTTAGACTGAATCGATAACGTTGGGTCTGACATGAAAATGGTAAGGGGGCTCGCGAGCTCCCCGAGCGTGTGACACAAAACTACATTGTGTGATAGGTCTATCCTATACTTCGTCGATGATCCCACCCATTGCAGAGTACCGTGTGCCGCGTACTATTCGTTGAATAGTTCGGCAGCTGCCCGTCATTCACGAACAGAGGACTCTACAATCAATCTCGAATTTCTAGATCGGTGAAACAGTCAAAGCTGACAAGGGAACATCCTGAACACAGAAATTCAAAAAATTCTGCACCTTTGTGAATGTGTAGGGAATTCCCTCCTGATTACAACGCAATTTTTGTTTACTGCCCAAATTCACTCTAAGGGGGTGCAATTGACCCCTAAAAATCCGGTTATTTTCCGATTGTGTGTTATAACTCGTAAACTGTAAAATATTTTTTTATAGTTAGATTGATTAGCAATTAGTATATTTGAGTATATTATAAATATTTCACAATTAGGTAGATCTAATTAAAAGAAGTAACTTTTGTCTGGAAACTTTTTTTCTATCTCTTAGAGTTCGCGAGTTATAACACAAAATCCGAATGTAGCCGAATTTAAAGGGGTTAATTTCACCCTCTTAGAGCGAGTTTGGGCTGCAAACGAAAATTGCGTTGCAATCAAGAGGAAATCTCCTGCATATTCACCAAGTTGCAGAATTTTTTGAATTTTCGGGTTCGGGATTTTCCCTTGTGAACCGGGGAAGCCCATAAAATGTTAGGTCTATTCCATACCTCGTCCGTGGTGTTATGATCATAATTTTTCGGTAATCGTTGTGAAAAATGATATCATCAGCCGATACACTGAAAATGCATTTACTTTTATAATTGCTGTAGATATGCGACACGTGTTCGAATTAGGCATGAAGGACACACACAGCCATCTGTTAGATTTAGATATGACGTTTGACTCGTCATGCGCATCACACTTGTTCTCAATGGGTAAAACAGTGATAAACAGAAATAGAAATAATCATTTTACTGTTTATTATGAAATATAATATAAAATTTATGAATAAATTATTAAATACAATAATATATAAATACGTTATTTCCTATCTACAATACAAATATCGCTTGATAATACTGAACAATATATGAACAATGTCATTACGATTATTGTCTTTCATAAATACCTATGCGCTAGTAGCGATCACTTATCAGGAAGATACGAACAATTTCGTTAAGTAACCGATTATCACATATCATGCACCAGAATCACAAGTCGATTCTGGTTTGCGTATCACCATCGACAAGGCGAGCTCAGAAGGTACCATCGATGTCAATAAATAACTACCGTACTAAATAAATAATTCTATCGTTCGATGCTCATGAATAAATAATAAATACTACTTCTAATGATCGGTGATCGTAATAAATAGGTCCATGAATAAATAAGTTAAATAACGCGGTGCCGCACGGGTCCGTTTCGCAATGGGTCAGATTATCTCTAGCGATTGTCACGAATGACTCTTCACTGGTTGTTGCCCAGTCATGCATATTGTGACACGTCTTTGCTTCCCGCGGTAATAGCGATCGATAGATGCTAAATCAATTTACATTGTGCATTCGCAGATGCATTTGCATCGTTTTCGTTGATGCTGTCATGCATTACCATCCACGACTCTTCGCGTGTCATTTTTCACGTGTGTGCAAAGGCTGCGGGACGTTGTTCAATGGTTCACCCGGTGGTTTCTAATTATTGAACACGTGCCTCCAGGCGTGCAGGTAATCTCTGTACTTGAGAAGCACGCCCCAGTCACGAACTAGTCTTCTGGTGTCGTCCACGGGATCTCTTTCGATGTTGTTCATAATACTCCTTTGTACTCGCAGTGGTATCTGAAGGGTGGGCACCGCGACAATGCTGCTTTCCACTTCGCACAGCATCATCATCAAGTAAGATTGCGTCGCTCTCAAGGCATCGTGGATCTTCGGGTTCGTCTCGTCCTCCACCAATTCCTCGAAAGCTACCGCAAACTTCTGGAGATCCATATGCAGCTTTGGGAAGTGGTTGACGATCTGCAAAAGAAATCGCTGATTAGATATTTCCGTCGACCACTCAAAATGACGTCAAGTGCTTGCTCTTAACCCATCTGCTGCCAACAACACCTTAGACCCGTGATCATCTCTAACATCAGAAAATGTGAGTGATACATCAATGTTCGAAACTACTTAGTAGCAGTGACTCATACGAATAAGTGAATAATAGTCCTTATCAAAACAATGTGGCACACTGCAGAAATAGTTAATTGAGGGTTTAATTTGAGGACCTTTAAATACGAGGCACTCAACCACTGACGCCCGTACCGATCCATAATAACAAAAAATGAAAAACAATACATAATTGAAATGTCAGACGCGAGCCACCTAAATGTCACGCTGGGATAGGTTCTAATCAATAATGTGTCGTTGAACCAGACAACTACGTATTCATTGGAGCTCCCTTATCGTTTGAATTCTATCGTCCGAATGCTCCCATCGACGTGATAACAATTGCGCGCGAAATTACCGCGCCTGTCCGTGTGAAATTCCTAATCGTTAATACCCTGCCAGAAAAATCGTTCCTCAGCGGAAGATAAGCTGGAGAACGCCAACACGATGCGTCACGGATCGACGGCATCGCGCTGTCACAGGGACGTAGCGATGCAGAACGATTGGGCGAGAGCGAAGACAGCGGATGACAGAGAGAGAGAGAAAGCACCGGGGAGTACCGGGAGCGTTATCACGGATGCGTTATCAGCGTGCACGCATCGCGGTGGAGGACAAGCGGGATTACGCAGCCGCGCGACCCGGCTAACATGAACGGAGCGTGCCCTGGACTTGCATTGCGCGCGCAAACCCCGAACAGTCGCGCAAGCTTCTGCTCGCCTGCTACTTTATAATAATTACCGTCTCATTAAAATTTGTTATTTAACGTTGCGTTAATTAATTGCAACACCGAACGGTCAACGGGCCGCGAACTGGTAGCGCGCGCGCGCGCGGGCGCCACTTTGCCGCGGCTCACCTGTCCCACCGAGCTTGACACGTCTCGCGGGCTCCTCCGATCCGCCCTGAGTCCTAACGCTTCCCTTCCTCCATGAATATTTATACGGGAGGGGGAGCTGACGACCAATGCATTAACGCCGTAAATGGAGACCTTAATTGCCTTCGCGATATAAGAGACGATTACATCCTCAGCGAATGTTCAATACAACTGTCCATCGTTTTGGCGCGAACTTGTGCCTCCGAAGAGGTAACCGTGGCCTTTTCGATCTTACAGTAGGAATTTTTGCAAGATTTTCGCGCGAATGTCCCGTTACTCAAATGTACACTGTTTTATGTAGCTTCTTTCAGTTCGGGAGAACCACGGTAGTTGCAATTTTAAAAGTTCACGCGGAAGAAATTATATAAAAGAGAAGCTCGCGGTTGGCTGTATTTAGTATTTACGTCGACTTCTATTCGACTGCGCGTCGAGTGTGAGGAGCAGAGTGGACGTTAAGTATGAAAACCTGCAGGATTACAAACACTGGGTAAACCTACCGTCTGCGGCGTAGCGTTGGCCAGGCTCTTGATTCTGTTCACGTCCTTCTTGCCGGGAACCCAGTTCGGGATGTACTGATGCTGATGAACACCGATCCGTACCCTTTCGTACAGGTACTCGTAGTCTCGGGTCAGGTAGTTGTCCAACGTCATTTTATGTTGAAAACTCAGGCTGCCCAGGCTGGCACTGACATCTTCTTCGATGTTCACGGCCTCGGGGGCTTCTGTTTCCATCTCCCCACCGCATGGCAGGTACCACGTCGGCACCAGCGATTTGGAGGATCGCCTAGGTGCACCGTGGACGGCCACCAGCACGTAAAGCCACAGGGAGCAACGCAACGCGAATGACATCTTCGAGTCTGGCTGTATGTTTACGAACTATCGCCGGGATCTGAAGCGCGATCACTGATATGCGATTAGAACTAACACGGACGATACTGGGCCACTTGTAATTTGACCACCCGGGACGAGTGATCTCGCTAAGGCAGTGTTAGCGATTGGCGTGAGATGGTGAACTGAGATTGTCAAACACCCGTGCTTCCAGCTTATATATGGCATTGTGTAAACAATCGAACGTACGCGCCGTTCGACGGTGGGGTAGCAGCTTATGTTTTGTCCGCGGTTTTTCGCCTCGCTGGGTAGAGCTCCTGACGGAGTCACGGGCGAGCCTCCTCCTCCGAGGCGAACATTCCGAAAAATACGTCCCACGACCGCACTGATTCAGACGATAGCGGCCCGAGGGCGGGCCGGCAACCTGGGAATAATTGCTCGGTTAACGTTTCCACGCCGTGCGAACGCGCCGCACAGGTTGCAATAAACTCTACGTTATTTACAGCCCCGCAATCGATGCGGCGTCGCGACTGATTAGGTGTGCCGCGTCGCGAAATGTAACGAACGGTCTAATCGCTTCTGCTTTGGATGAATAAACAGCGCTTACTCAGGCTCATTGATTCTCTGCCTTACTTTATTAACGTTACTCTTCAAATTTCTTCCTCGCGCAAGGTGGGTTTTACTCACCGCGGCTACGTAAAGATGAAAATAGCATACGATTCGATGGAAATGCGTGTTTTCCTGGTCGAATAGCATAATAACATTTCTAAATTTGTGCATCCATTCACAGACAGTGCTGTGCAACTATATTCACATCCAAATTTACCTGAATGACGTGTTCACTTAAACACGAGTGATTCCCATCGGTTAAACATGGCGGATTTCGCAGACACCCGCGTTTATAGGCGTTTCGATTTTCTTCGAAAAACGGGCGATACCTGTCGTGCGGCATTTACAGCGCGCGCAAAAGCACTTCGGAAGCAAGTACATAGATACAGTTCTGTCGGATATGTTTCGGAGGCATCGTGTGCTATGCAGACGCGCACACTGTTTGCGCTGTGACTCAAATGGGAAAGCCACACGGCGAAGTGGCAAAAAACGTGTGTTTCCGGGCTGGCCAGAAGTGTGCCATGTATTAATTGTTAAATCTATCGGAGAGGATTAATAGCAACATTCGGGAATCGCCAGCAAACGGTTTGGAAGAAAACAACGGTGAGATGTTACTTTGGTAGCCCATAATTTATAAACAAATAACGAAGCAAGAGATGTGGACTTTTAAACAGTGTTAAAATAATTCAAACCAGCTAAATAATTTGAAGAAGTAGTTAAACTTTTTTAACATTATTGCTGTATACGGTAATTTAACTGTTTAATATATTCTTGAAAATTATAAACAATTCTCCTTGTGCGAGAAATTAAACGAAAACTTCGAGCAGTTTTTGCCGTAAAATTTTCTAGAACTTGCGACATGTTCTTGTGTCGCTCACAAGGAAATGATACGTACGAAAATGTGACGTCAGGAGGTCAATTCTTTCGCGACAACGCGCGACGTTTAAACTGAAGCGCAAAAAAAGTAGTGAATGAAGTCGACGTAACGTACGGTGCCTACGTCGACGCTGAGCCGACGTAATAGGTTAGACATATGCCATATAAGGCAATACTATAAATAGGTGGTCGGTGGACTCACTAAGCTAAGATTAAATCTTCTCACGCCGGATTAGGATGCGATGGGATCCGCCATATTGAAATCCTGAGGAAGCAAACAGTACCGCAGGGCGCGAAATCTGAATATAGATACATCATTGGATGCGTTATTATCATTAAACATGAATAGACCATAGAAGAACTAATTATTTCTTCAGATTTAAATGGCCGCTATTGATTGTCACTTTGCAAAATTCATTATTAATCGTATAATAATAACAATATTATTCAATAATGCTCATAATAATTCGTTATAACTTAAATTGGTAATTATTTACTTTAGGAATTCCTCGCCGATTTTGATGAAATTCAGATATGTTATAAAACTCCATATTTTGACCAACTATTTCCTATAAGTACACGTTACCGCCGCTCGGCTTTAGTGTTCGAGATATTCGCAAGAAACTTTGATAATTATTTAGAAGTTGCTCTTCCTCACCGATTTTGATGACCTTGAAAGATGTTGTCAAGGTTATCCAAATCGTTGAGGAATCCCAAAAGTAAATAATTACCCTTAAATCATTTTTAATTTGTTATCTGTAATATATTTGCTTTATATTAACATAAATAATTTTGGGGTACATATACTGTTAGTCAGTATATCTATTTGTCACACTTTTCCATCTGCTGTGGATCAAAAGGTATTAAATTACAGTATGGATTATCATACGATAAAAATTGCTAATTTTTATTCTATCATTTAGTAGGAGACTTAAACAATTAACTTAAACAATGGTCCTCTTAATACGGATTACAGAAATATTTGCAATATTTCCGCTTTGTGCAATGCTTGGATCTTTTGAAGTGGAAGATTTTTCCTATCTTTATTGTGGGTATTATTATGAGTCGTTCTACCTGTGCGACTTAAAGCAATGTTTTTTTCCCCAAATATTCCACGTGTTTGTGTATCACACAGCTTTGCGTGACAATCGTTGCAAGGAATTATTTGTGAACTCTTTATTATTATGTAACACTTTCTACGTATCAGTAGATACTATCAATGGTGTTACATCACTAATAAGTCAATATTACAATATGTTAAGTATGAGAAGAGAACCTTTGTTTTTGATCGACCGGGTTAATTAGCATATTTTTCGATTAAATTTCAACTATTATATGTAAAACAAAATTATGAATATATGTAGATCGCATTTTTCAGAAACTTTGAAAAAAAACAAAAATCTTCATAAACATATACAATACAGTATACTAATGCTTACTAAAAAATTAATATGAAACTGGTGAATATATACTAATGCTGCATTAATTTTGTGAAATTAACTTGAAATAATTTAATTGACTTTAACAATTAACACAATATATATATATATATATATTATTATTAAATGATAGGTGTCTCTCAAGGATTCCGTAGGGTGGAAAAGTATTGAGGCGGTCCGACTTTCGGCTGTGTTTTGCAAAAGAAAATTGAGATGAATTTTATAGGTACACCACAGGACGAAAAATAGTGGTAGGGAATAATGTAGGATACGAGTCAAAACCACAATTACGATATTGTTCGTAAATTTTCATATTTACAGTATCTACCAAATTCCACCCCAAAAACATAACGATAAACGTAGTACAAATCGATTTTATGAATGATACTGTATCTCTATAAAAACTTGTTATCATATTGAATACTTCAACACTGATTAAGTTGGTATTTCAGGATGATAGAAGTTGATTCTCGTACCTATATTAGTATCAAATTTTAATAAACCGCTACAATAACCGTGCTTCAATTTATTAAAATTTTATAAAATATGCAAACACATTTAACTAAGTGAAAGTAAATTATTTCAATATTTAAAACAAAAATAAATTAAGTTTCCAATTGCAAATGACATTACAACAGAATATTTTCACACAGGAGACTGTAATTTGTTGATCACATTACACTCGTCACAATATTGATGTTTCATTCGCGGCATATGCGACTAAAATATTATCACAACACTTAATGCACAAAAGGGACATTTGCGCTTCAAAGAAAATGTTTGTTGATCGCATTCTCCTTTAACCCTACATTATTTAAACTTCGTCTTGATTTTCATTCTACAGACCAGAGCTAAAAATATATCTGTTCGGAAACTTTTGCACGCCACTGCATATACTGTATTCTATAGATACATATGTATACCATCTGACCGTCAATGGGCGATGTTAAAAATACGTGGTGCAAATATACATATATATTAGTGTATTGCATTAATTTAATATCGATAGATTGCAAGCTCAACCCAGGTACAGCTACATGTAAAATAGTTACATGCAAGCGTAAAGGGTAATGAATATCGACCACGGCCCTTCAGTCCTTCGTGCACTCCTGATACTGGAGCCAGTTGCTCAGAGTACCTTTCGAGTCGGTAACGCCCAACAATATCATTTGCAGCGTGAAAACAGCGAGATTAATCATAATGCACAAATGATGCAACAAAATATCATATTGCTTCTGGCTGAATAAATATTGCTGGCTATCAGCGCTACGATTATCCGCACAAGTAATAAATGAGAAAAATAGGCAAACGATTGTTGAAAAAAAGTTATTCAAACAACCCTTCGATCGGCTAAGATGTTATTCGGGTGACAGTGGGTTTCTCAGTAGTAAATAAGTTCCCGATAGTGGTTTCAATCCGCTGTCCATTCTTCACAGGAAAAGTTGTCCACGCTCACATGCCCCTTAAAAATGTGGCATTTTTTCATTTCGCATTACCAATGACCTTCACAAGTTTAATGAACCCGACAACGCCATTATCTTGCAGCGCACTTACGCGTTTTTCGCCAGACATCATCGATAACGATCGTCAGCCGGCTAAAACCGCGCAGACGGACCGGGCTCATACAGCCCTGATACAATTGATTAAATCCCGTTATTGCATACGAACCAGAGAGTTTGCAATTAACATTGAACACTTAGGAAGGGTAACGCTCGGACAAAGGTGAAGGTGTGTGGAGCGCCAGTTGAATACAAAAACATCGGATTTATTCGAGACGATTATACAAGTACAGAAATGACAATAAATAAATGTATGCGATGGTAACGTGATATAATAAATAAATTGTAACGTTATGTACGCCTACGTGTACGCCAGAATAATAAATATACCTGCTACGTATACTTGATAAAATGCAAGTGGAATATCTTACGAACTAAGTGCCCTTGTATAAAAAAAAAAAAAATAAAGAAGAAGAGAAAAACGTACGGCATCACGTCGCGCCGTGAATGCCAAGTAGAAAAATATCTAACGTTAAAGTACAAGTATGCCTAAGTAACCGGTTCGATATAAAATGTTCATTGTCTTTAATACAACTATATCTTCGCTGGCGAAGAGGGAGCGCGCTGCGCCGTGGCGCTGCGATCGCGCAACAGGTAAGCCGAAACGGCAACGCGTCTACGAATAATTTCTCTTACGATTCGTAATGGTCCCTAATTGTTCGTACGTTAGCTAGAAGAGGCGTCTTTCGTCGTCTGATCTAAACACTTGAACAGGGCTAAGGGCACGACAAATGCCTTGCACGGTAGAAAGCAAATAAGAAGCAAACTATGAGATGATAAAAACTGTCATGTTCGCGACAAGACGAGATTCTACGGACTGGCGAAACAAAAAGTGAAACTAAAAGAAGGGGAAAGGAATAGCAGTAGAGCCTCGATAGCTGCAACCTCGATAACATGCGAGCGAAGAAAATTAAAAGCGATAGTCGAAGGAGAAGCGTAGATTCTAGCCTTAATGGGGTATATGCTGTAAGTGGGGGTCCCGTGCGGCTGATTGGTTACCTCGTTAATTGCACGAACCTCGCACGCACTTTCAGCCCCCTTCTCGCGCAACTATCGAGGCTCTACTGTACACTTAAGTACGTACTGCGCGCGTTAACCACGCTGCTTACAATATACATACATATATTTATATAAAACGTAGGAACTCTGTACGTCCGCGTACGCTCGAGATATCACAGCTAAACAACATTAAGCTTCCGCCTGCTTATGTTAAAGCTACAATAAATAAGTTTGACGAATCGTCTTGTTTGGCGATTAAATCGACGACTCTTGCGCGGCGCGCGGCCTATACTTGCGTAGGTTTCGAAACATCGATACCGCCGAGCTTTGTTTCGGAGGCGTTGAATTCGAATTCTCGTATCGACGTGTCTACCCGCGCATCGTGTGCAACGAGAGAAGTCACAAGACAAACAATTACACCTTTGAAGACGATACACGTCGTTTCAAAGAATCTGCTCGTTTTTACCGAAGCTTAACAATTTTTTTGCCACTACGCCTTTCTATTCTGATAATTTTTGATAAAATCTTATCGCCTCTGCCACGCATCGATTGTGTTTTTAACGCGCTGATTTTATACCATCGTCTTCCCTTGCGCGTGCAATGTGGCGTGAATGATTCGTTGATCGCTTAATCGCCTCGTAGAACGATTCGCTTAAAATTCGCCACGTAAATCGAACTTCTTATAAATGTTATTCTCTACTCTTGTTATTAAGTATATTATTAGATATAATACTGTTCTGAAATACATTTCTTAATACTGGTCTCTAGTATACAGCTTGATCTTCAATAACGTTTTTTTTTTTTGTATAGCTACCAAATGCACCAGTGTCGTAACTAACGCTAAAATTCCTTAAATACGATTGTCCATCTCGTCTAATTCTATAATAGAATGCGACACTCTTAGCGCTACGCCATTGGAACAAACTGGCAAGATTGCAGAATACTAAGCATGTATGAATGATCCCAACGATGAAATAAATAAAGCGTGTGTGTGTGTGTGTGTGGCTGTGTGTATGTGCGTACGTGTATGTGTCAGTGACGATTCGAAGATGCAAGAACTTTTTTCAGAGAAGCTCAACAGGCAAGTAATTTTTACGCTGCAATAATTCTACTACCACAAAGGAATAATGAATCTACGAAATGAATAACGTTCTCCAATAAAGGTAACTCGCAATCTATCTAAAGGAACTAAGGCATTAATGCATTTACAAGAGGTTCACCTTGAATGTTTGTTATAGTAATGCTTGTAAACGATGTTATGTACTGAGAAGTGAAAGAGAGATGATTCTTTACCATAAGGTTAATGTTGCCTGTCGAGCCTCTCTCTGGTGTAATGGATAGATCTCGTGCAAAATTACGCGAAGGCTCGTAGGACTAATGTCATTACACTTCTACGAGCGTCTTCTGTTTGTTTCTCAGCAATCTGTTCCTAGGGATACCCCGCTTTGGCCCCTGAGGGAAGGAACTGTTCTGACCAGCGGCCACAGGACGTTTCCTCATCGGCCTGTTCTGCTTCTTACTTTTCGGTATCCTCTTGTCCTTTGGCCCAGATCCTTTGTGAATGTTCTTTGCTATCGGATTCTGCCTGTCGGAGTCGCAGGTCCCTGGCCCAGGGGCAGTCGCGTTGCGGAAAGCTTTGGTCCAGGCTTTCAAGAACTTCTGATACAATCTGATGACGCCCCAATCCTGGATCAGCATTAGGGTCAAGTCACCTTCCGTTGCCCAGTTAGAACTTTCGCTGACAATTTTGGTCGTATGCGCCGTGGGTATTTGCAATCCTAGATTCAAGATGGCAGTCTCCACCTCACACATCACCTACAATTCAAATGCGGAACTTAAAGCACTCTGTTCGCGTGACGTTATCGATTCTTCTGAACGGTAATGGCAATAATCTTGGCGTAACAAAATCGACTGTAATATAGTTTACGATATATCATCACGATACTACAATTATCAAAGAAAATTTTTTAATATTTACGTGAAATGTTGATTTTTTAAAAAATGGCGGACTTTAAAAAATTTCTTGCCACTTTAGTTTAAAGCGATAGGGAGAAGTTTCCAGGATTTATTAAAAGAGGAACGAACTATTTGTCCCATTTCATAGGTGGAGTAATAATAGTCACCGCGGTGATGTATTAGAGCATAGTATGATGTAAATATATTCCGTACCCTATAAATCTCATTCTGCGTTTGCATAATGATCTCGTTTCTCCTGTTCATCGTGAGATCAACGTTAATGTTAGATTTCAGCCGGAAAGCTCTGAGGTGATGGAACGTGATGGCGAACCTTTGGAGCGAATCGTGAAGATGCGGAAGCGCACGATCAGCTTTCTTTCCCTTTTCGAGACACCAAACCTCCCTGGAATACCAGTTGGACTCCTTGTCCGGCAGCCAGGGCATGCTGTACTGCCCCTTCAGCACTTTGTACACCTGCGAATGAAAGTCGAGATATTGTTTTGTCTAAATATTGTCAGTGTTCGCCGGCGACTCGTGCACCGGACTTCTTCGAAATTATGCAAGTGCAAACGGTATCGTTCTTCGCGGAAGCCGTTAGAGGAATTTCAACTGTAAGGATGCTGAATCTTGTTTTAGCAACTTCTCCGGGCTTGCTGAAGCCCCGCGTTATAACGGATCAGCCAATTCTACCCGTGCTTTTATTATTTCAGAGATCCGAATAGAGACAGCCTGCGCAAAATGTTCATCTACTAATCTAGTTAAACAAAATAGGATTTAATTCGTCACACGATCAAGCGGATCGAAGCAATTGCGCTATCGGTAGGGCTGGGAAGTGATACGGAAAATAGCCGCGTATCATTGTGGAAAAATGCAATTACGCTTGTGCGTGGCGGATCGTAACGAATGCAAATTACAGGCAGAACAGAAAGTAGGACTTTAGCGCTAAGCAACGTTGCTTTGTGCGCACGTGCGAGCCACTCTGAAAGGGCCGCCCACTCTCTTCTGCCCCGGCGCGGTTCAGCGATTAATTACGAATCGCGGTCAGGTCGAGCATTACGATCTCACCTTCGAGTATATCTCGCGCACATCCTTCAGATGCATCCTAAAGTGATTGTGAGCGACTCTCAGCTGGGTCCGCACCCTCTTCAGGGTCCTGTGGACGCTGTGCCGCTGCGGCATCCTCTTAAACTGCATCGGCACTGGATTGCCGCACGGTTGCAGCCAGCGTTCCATATTATTCGAGTTGGATACGGCGGTGCGAGGGCCGTAAGCAGGTGCACCTGAAACCGTGGTCAGGCTCGAACTCAGGAAGAATGCGAGGCTCGTAAAGGTGATCGTCTGTGCCACCGAATCTGTAATGCGATAGAAATAACACACGTCAGAAAACTACCTTCCTCATTGATTCGTAAATTATCGCGATCGTGCAGATTTCACTACCCCAATAATTTCCGTTTACGAGGCTCACGGGTGAAATGAAACGATCAAGGATCAGCTGAGCCACTAAAATTTTATTCTTAGGTAACAGCGCATAAAGCTATCGTTGCATCGATGATGAACTCGGCAAGTACGGCTTCGTGAACGATTGACCGTTGCAGAGTAGATGTGATGCTTAGACGAAAATGTTCATCGGGCAATGATCGAGGGAAGGTCGCAGGCAGTTTCGCGCCCCAGGGTGCGATAGAGAGATTATGGAAGAGGGAAGAGAGAAAAAGGCAGGACCGAGGCTCTTCCGACTTTCACAGACGGCGCACCGACATGGAAACGTAGGTACCTACCATTGCACCTACGCGCCAATTTAACAGCGACCAATCGTCGCCCCCGCAGTAGGAAATGGGTTGCAAATCGGAGAATCAGGATTTATTGCGCAATTAAACGTCCCAGCTTACGACTTCCTTCGCGGATCCATGCCTCGCGGACTCACCCCGAAGGCGCGCGCGGATCTTTCGACCTTTTTACGAGGCCGGACCCCTCGACCGCTTAATATATTTCACGCGAGCTTCATTATCGTTGGATTTCGTGTAAACGTAAAGGGGAAACGTCGATTAAAATTGATTTACTCGCCGTATTACGGAACACAAACAACTTCCAATGTGAATTTTGGATAACCGATGGGGGTGTAAATTATTCGCCCGACACCTTTTACTTATGGGGATTGGGAATTATTTGTACGGATAGCGGGGCAACGGTCATTGCATTTTATACTACTCAATTTATCGTTCCTCGTTTAACAGAAATATTCGCAGTCTGTCGAAATTAAAAAGGACGTGAAATTTATAACTCGAAGCTAAGCAAATAATAACGTACTGCTAATGTAGTACCTGAAGAGTGAAATATCTTATACAACACTTGCTTCAAATACTGTACAGTTTTTATTGCTGAAGTTGAAAATATGTTTTATTTAAATACATCTGCTTTAATCATATCAACTTGATACAACCAGACACAACTTTTGTACCACCCCAATTTTTAAAAGCACGTTTCCGCCAAAATTTTGTAAAAATGGCGTAGGACTCGTCTATAAACTATGTAAGACTTTAGGGAGGGGTCCCAAATTTCTTGCGTTTTCTTACAAGGAAAGGAGAGGGGGTGAGATAGCGTCTTACGTAATATATTTTTAACGTAATTTTCTATATGAAACGTTTAAAAAGATTTTAATGACTGAAAAAATGCAATGTAAAACATATTACATAAGGAAGGAGGGGGAAGGAGCTGGAATATAAAACTTTAGGAATTCTTATACTTACTTATGGAGGGAAGGGGTAAGAAATCTCCAAAATTACCCTTACGTAATTTAAGAACGATAGCTTCAATAGTTAAATTTTCACGCTGAAAAACTATCTCAGATCTATGAGCTACCACTTCCATCTATTACTCATGCAATTTTTACATTTTTACATTTGCCCCTAATTATTAAATTTTCACGAAAGGTCAGATCATTTTATCGAAAGCAGAGGCATTTACAGGGAACGAATTAAGATTAAATCATTTCGTGATTTCCAATGCATCGCGGTTGCCTGATAGACCAAAGATTACAATAGATAATCGGTCAGATTTTTCTTGATAATAATTCCCGCGATGCACTATAGAGTGCCTGGACAAAGAGCCCTGGGACCACCGCGGGGGTAATTAACGCGCGTTAATTGCCCGTGCGTGAATGTATACCCATCCGAAGTGGCGGTGCGTGTGTTCAGGCGCAAGCTGTCACGGCGATTCGATACGATCGTTCGTGCAATTCGCACGTCAGTCACGCGTGGACGAACACACGTCTTAGCGCGCTGGCCAGCAAGGGCACACGTGTGAGCCGTGCGATGATGCGCACCTTACATCCTAAGACTCGATCACCCCCCAACTGTTCGATCGGCGCGAGTGATTAATTAAAACCATGTCCCACATTACTTTCAACACGAGTCAACGACTTTGAACCTGATTCGTTACAAGTATTCCTAACGTACCCCCGTCGGCAACCGAATACGCGCCACTAAATCTTAGCGTTTGCTAGGTACTCCGCGCAGGCAGAGAAAAATCGAGTCTCTGTGCCAGCATCGAATTCACTCGTATCTCGATTTACGTGGAGTATTCGTTCCACGTGGTTTTAAATAAAGTAGGCATGCTAGTACCAAAAAAAAAAAGATTAAAACCCGTGAACAATTTGTGTATATTGTAAAAATAGTCATTTTACATGTTTGCACAGAAATGATAATAATGTAAAATTCAGAGAAACAAAGTATTCAACATTTTCCTTTCAATTGGTTCGAAGTTACTATTCTCATCACCAGAAATATTATAGCTATTCTACTTCAGGTCCACACCTATAAGCAACGAATAAAAATATATTTTCTGACCGCGTCAACGCGACGGAGAGATTATTTACCGCGTATAAAACGTATCGCGTAAATTAAGGGATGAGTGGCAGATCGAGAGGGGGCGATAGTGGCGATCGCCTCCCCCCAAGAATAATAAAATACACATATATATACACGCGCGCACGCGCGGTTCTGATTAGCTGACATATTTCGCGTTGACTTCTGATAATTGTAAATCACGATTGCACGAGTGGGCAAATACTAGAGTGGTGGCGTATATCACCCAGTCAACGTTCAATACGTTCAATTTGAGCTACCGTGACAACGAGTAATCCGCTGACAATGCGAGCGAACGTATTCAGCGCTGTCAATCGACGGAAGCATTGAAAATTGTTCTCGGCTCGATCTTCCGAGCGGAATTACACCGGTATTCAGCCGTTCGCCGTAAAGTTCTAACGAACGTGCCCCCTTGCGCGTATTTGAATATAGACTTAGCTTGACAATAAGTCACGATTCGATTAGCCCGTTGCCGCGGGACCACGGGGAAGTCAGCCGCACGTGTGTATCTTATCATAAACTCACGCCTCCTCTTCTTCTCCCGGAATTGCTCTCGCCGCTGGTTCCAGCCGACTCTTGTACTCGTATCCTCGGATATACATACGCGCCGCGTGGGTGCGGGCAGCCGCCGTTAAAGGTGCACCCCATATTGTGTACACTTCTAACGACCATCGCTCCCAACTGTATCAATTTGCATCGCTGCTGACCCGTGTTCTCACACCACCCTCTTCCCCCAACCTTTCCCGAAACCTGCACGTTTGCATAAAGAATATTTAACGTTGAGCTGCACGCAGCAACGATTACGATGTCTTTGGTATCATTGTTAAACCTGTTTTTCACATACAGCCTTGGTATAATACCGAGTGTTATTCACCTCCTCAATGCTAGCATCATCAATATCAATTAAAGCATTGAAAACGTTAAGTTTTTATGCGTACGAAGAGACCATTGAAACGTCTACGCAGTTGTGTATGACGTACGGTTGGTGCAAAAAGAACTGCGATATGTATTACCTTAATTTAGGGGCGGGTTTGGGTGTAGATTAAATAGGTTGCAGTCTATGGCGGACAACTTTAATAAACAATTCACTTGTTTTTCATATAGCGAATTAGAAATAACTTGTATGTGAGTTGCCGTGTTGAATTAATTTTGAAATTGTCTCAACTATTCTTCAAATTTAATTTATTATATGCCGTAGAATCGTCTTCCTGTTTGATCCAGAAATTTTGACCCGCGTTGAATGGACGAACTAATAATCGCTTTAGCGACTTGATAATCGAAGACGATGAACCGATTCACCTTCTCCCTGGGTCAATCCGATGGCTCGAAATTGGAGCAGCATTTCGGATGGCAATCTTCGGGGGTTTATAATAACAGCGCTGTACGGACATCATCCCGTTCCAATGATTCGCATTCAAGCCAGTGTCGTGTTCGGCAGATTGCTTACTTGGCCGTTTAATACGTACGTTCGACAACTCTCGATCGTTTTCTGAAAGTGGAATCGGCCGCCATTCTCGCGATGGATTCCCTGGATGCCAGTAGTCGGCCGATCGGTCGGCCCTCCGGTGATTTGGAGAAAAGAGGCGGAGAAGAGGGTGGAGGGTAGAGGCTCTTTTTCTCCGCGGAGCGGAGGATGAAGATTGTTGGTTTTGCTATGCCAGTACCGCGGTGGTGAATGCCCCAGGCCGGCAAAAGGCAGTTGCTGCTTTCTGAGAACGGGTCGAACTTGGCCGCACCGGGAGCGGTGATTGCGCGGTGATTAGCCTCCACCTTCGCCTCTTTGGGCCGACTCGAACAAGGGAGAGAAAAGAGACAGGGAAAAAGAGAGAGAGAGAGAGAGAGAGAGTACTTGTCCTGGACAAGGAGGTCATCATGAAAGGAAGAGCAGAATATCACTGCCGGAGTCGGGTGTGGGATCGGATTGCCAGATACAAGCCATCGAAGCGTATTTCGTGGACCACGCTGCAAAGCAATGTGACTTGAAAGGAGTTGAAAGATGTGTGCCTCGTGGCGCGCATGCACCTGGAGGAACCGCGCGTGCAGTTAACAGTAACAAATGTAAGCTGCACCATTGGTAACAGGAAAAAGAAATGTAGTTATAGCATGTTTCGGGAGAAACTGTTTTAGTAAAATGAAGTTATTGAATGTTGAAGAGAACAGGATTTCTCTTAACGGCGACGGATGATGAGGGTGGCGCTCGCACTGAGCTGAGGAAGTAGAAGACGAAAACTATGGAAGAGATAAATAGTTGAGGGGTAGATAAATGGAAGAACCATCAAATTTCTTTGCTAAGGATATTTGTGGAAGCGCTGAAGGTAACTTCATTCTCTAGTTTTAATGAATTGTGCTGATGAGGCGTTCATCTTCTGTATTCCCATTCGAACATCTACCATCCGTTACATTCAGCTTGTAAATTGATCGAAGGACAATTCCAAACAACGTAGTCAGTGCACTTCTGCCGGCAGAAGCACCCGAAATGTTGGTTCACGCATGCGACGGAGTATACGAATGCATTTCGTTAGTGCGCTACCACGAAGAACGGTAAGTGGGACGCATTTCTGCATCTTCTTCCACACCTCCTCCCTCGGTCTCTCCCTTCACGCCGCAGTGTACGCACGCATCTGCGTGTATGCGGATCTCGTGTTTGTACACCGAAGGTGTACCATCCTCATCCGCACCTACGAGCAAGAATATCGCTAGTACTATGCGCGGGTACACGGTGGGCACCATAGGAAGAGGCAGGTTATGCACAGCACGCAACATTTAATACGATACGCACGCGGAGGGTCGTCGAGAATAGTCTGCAGAGGCGTCGAGCTTTCTCTCCGAGTCGAATCGCGAAACGATACGATAACGTATGCCCATTAACCTTTATTATCGACGTACCATTTCACGTCGGGGAACGAACCCGGCGTCGACCATTCACCGACGATACCCATCGCAACCGAGCAGCGTCAAGTTCCCTTTTTTATCGCCTGGACCGGCCGATACTCGTGTTTCCGTAATATGAAAGGAAAACCGGGTCAAGCTCTGTCGCGAACACTGTCGCCGCCAATGGAGCCTGACGTCACGGATGCGCCAGACAGATTAGCGGGGCGCAGGAGCATTTGCATTTTGTCTGGCGGGACCAGCGCGTTGGATATCCCCCGGTCGGAGGTGGACCCCACCCATAAAATGCCGCGATGCCCAGGGATTTTAAGTTGCCAGGGTTGCGCCTTAACCTCCATCCTCTGCCATCCTCCCGCCAATTCCGCCGCCGTTATGCAGCTTCCCATTGTCCCTTTTTCCATTCCCACCGCCGCTCCTTTTCCTCCCCGTCTTCCCCTTTTTCATCCCGCCGATCTCTTCCCTCACCGTCATCGTCATCCTCTCGCGTTTGCTCGTCTCCGACGCCCGCCGCTGTCTACCTTGCCGTCGAAGCTGTCACCCCCGCGCCGCAACACGTCGCGCAGCGTGCGCGTACACGCGGCCGAAGGTGCTTTACGGTATTACGACGATATGGATCACTGATGTCATACTGACGTCACCCATCGTTTATATCCAGAGGTGACAGCCTACCGTTGGCATCGGTGCAAGCGTTGATCGGGAACGACGTTTCACGACCGCATCGCGGCGAGAGGGGCGCTGGGCTCGGAGCGCTGGAATGCACGAGATCGGCTACTACGGCGTTCAATGTCATCGTCGATTACATTATCTCGAATCCTCGGGCCGGCGATAGACCGCACATGCGTGCGCACACGTGCGCAGGAAAAGCGCTCGCGGAGGCCGAGTCTATGTGCGTGAATCGCGGTCGACGGTATCGTGCGCGACGCTCGCGCGTCCTCCTGCCTCCTTTCTTTCGCGAACGATTGCGCGACGGGGCCCCCCTCGGTGCCTCTTCTCCCCCCCTTTTTTTTTTTTCCATTGAAAGATTGCGCGTGGCTCGGCGTTTCGCCAGATCCGCGCGCGCGTAAGTACACCAACGGTCGAAACCGTCGGTGTACACACTGTCCCGTGGCAACGGCCTCTTCTAACTGCGGGAGAAAGCTTCTCCTGTATTGACAGGCGCGACACGATCGGCAGACTCATCGGTAGGTAAGAGTTATAGATAGAAGAGTTAGCAGAACGATATTACTCCGCTGAAGCATTCTAACTGGGGTGCCGGGGAGTAAGCATGACATAGGGGGATTCTTTTTTTCCGTCGCATCTTCGACGGCACCCCCCAAATAGTTGCCAATTGGTATAAAAATGAGATTTTGACAGTTTCAGCTCGATCGGATAAAGCTAAGACCTGCCTCATCAGCCCTAAAGAATTGAAAAACAGCTATTTCTCTTAAAATATCTGGGTTTTTCCGCTATAAAATTAGAACGGTTTCTGCTAGGAACGTGTTCCTTGTTTAGTTTTGTAGAGAATGTTCCTGGCTTCAACTTTCATTACTACAACTTATTTGACAAACGTACAGATCGGAAGATATTTCGCTTTTTCGTGGAACGGACCCGGAAAATCGACTTTTTCAAGAAAATGTAAAAATTCGCTTAAGTTGATAATTTGTTTTTTTAAATGTTCTTCTACTACTTTTTAGTTATTTAGCATCAAAGAGTTCAAGTAAGATACTTTTAAAAAATAGATTTTCAATGAGGTAGGTGAAAGGAAAGAGTGGGATAGAGGGGGGAGATGATAGAAAATATTGACATATATCAAACCATAGTGATTTTGAAACATTGAACTTAGTAGTAATATCAGAACAGGTTTTGTCTAAATTAATTATTAATTATAAATTGTAGTAGGGTAAACCAACCAGTGAATGAACGAATTGTTAAATGAGAAGCCCAGTAAATGACCGCGTACTTTTAATGAAAATTGTACTTATTAATGGTTGTTTAATAAGCGTAACTAAAAATATGGGATATTAAAAGTGCAACTACACTCCATTTATAAATATATAATAATTTTTAAATTTATAATTGATATTTCTTTGCCTAATGGTCATTCACTGGTATTCGGTCAATTATTGGTTGGTTTACCCTAATATGTAAATTAATAATAGTAGGTAGGTAGATCGAATTGGCAGATTTGACAGATTGAGTGGTTAAAATCAAGTAGGTGGTAGAGGTTTTGCGAGGGTAGATTTCAATGTGTCGGGATATAATTTTCGACATTCAGCAACTACTTGCTACATATTGTTCCTGCTCTTCATCTTTTGTGATACTCGCATTGTAATCCTGCATTAATTTGACACCCCTTTCGGCTGTGTCGTTTACAACCCTAAAACGTTTTACAATTCCCTGTCCTTTTAAAAAATCTAGGTCTTCATTCCGAACATCCGGATCGGAATGTAAGAAATCGCTAGAAATGTTGAACCTGAAATTTTGAAGAAGTTGAATGTTGCTTGTGTCATAAAATAATCGAGTTTTATCAAAAAAGGCGAAAGCAACTTGCTCTGGGTTCAAATACCACAAATGATTAATAAGTTTAGCCATGCTACTTTTGAAATGTCTCCATCAATTCGTTTATAATTGACTAAGGTTTTAAACAACTGTAAATCCAATAAACTGATTATCTCGGAGCGAAAAAGGTCGAAATCCAAGAAAAAAACGGCACAGTGTCGATTGCCCCCTATTTGATATCTGGCAGGCAAATATTTTCCAGTGAACACCTCGGAAATGAGCATTACTTAATCGTAAACGATTAAAAATGAATTTCGCTTCGAAAACTTCGAAATTACCGACTGTAAACCAAAATGACGTTCCGCTTCGTTTCGAGCCCGCTTTTCTCCCGTAAGATGGAAAAAAAATATACATTTAACAACTTATACCGAAATATTACTTTGATGTATTTGAATACAAATAATTCAACGAGAAAAAGTAATTTTATCACGTTTATAGCGAATTTTTACGAAAAAGCGAAATGTCTTCCGATCTCTACGTTTGTCAAACAAGTTGTGGTAATGAAAGTTGAAGCCAGGAACATTCTCTACAAAACTAAACAAGGAACACGTTCCTAGCATAAACCGTTCTAATTTTATAGCGGAAAAATCCCGATTTTTCAAGAAAAATAGCTGTTTTTCAATACTTTAGGGCTGATGAGGCAGGTCTTAGCTTTATCCGATCAAGCTGAAACTTTCACAATCACATTTTTATACCAATTGGCAACTTTTTGGTGGGTGCCGTCGATGAAATTCAGACATCGAATTTTTGCGACCACCCTAATGAACGCGGTGCCGTCTCATCGCGAATTCCTCGCTTTCCACGCTTTCGCGCGAAGGATAACCGTTTACGATCCGATGACCACTCGCGAGGCGACATTACGCGCGGCGGAGATAAATTATGCAAACGATTGTGAAATTACTGCGTTCGGTGCGATTAAAACGGAATAAAAGGAACATTGTGATTAATGGCCAGCGATACATGCATTATTCATCGCGCGTATTCTTGTCAGTCTAGTTCTCGGTGGCGACGTATCTGTGTGTTGTTGTTGTTTTTTTTTTTATAGACTTGCGAGAAAGATGGAGGAAAATATTTTCCACGCTCGTGTTCATTCACGCTCAGACACCTCCTCTGCCCTTGCGCGATCGTAGCTGGGAACCGTGACAGTGAGCGAAGAGTTATGAGAATACCGCGCTGCGTATGGAAAACGAATTCACAAGGCTCTTTCAAACTTCCGTTCGGCCATTAGACGCGCAGGAGCGGCGCACAATGGACAGAGAACTGCTCGTTTCGTTTCACCCTGACCATGGGCAATTTGCCGTTTGTCGCGCGTTCGATTCCGCGGCGCGTCTTTACGACCCGCGTCGTAAAGTCCCATTCACACCAACCCCGCAGAATTGTACGTCGTCGCGAAGCATTTGCGCGCGTACGTTGCTTAATCTAATCAGAAACGAGGTGTTTGGCAAAGAAATTTTTCCACTCCCGCGAACAACGCCGAGGTATCCATCATTGCCGCCACTTAAATGTGTAACACGGTGCATATTTAACATCGAGCAATTTATCGTGTTCTCTTAAAATTGCAATTGTGTATTAAAAGCTCGGATAGCTTTATAAAAATGGTCACGGTATATCACCTACATATTTAAAATCCCGTATCCAACGTATTTTCAGGATCCCACCAGAGGATTGCGCTTATCCTTAAGAGGCTCTCGTGCTCTCTTAATGAGAATAAAGACGTTCGCGGCAATAAAGGCACCGGCGTCTCCCAGAATGGCAACGGCGTTATCCGATTAAGCGAAATTATTTAACGTAAAACCGCAATGTCGCGCAGCACACGTCGCATTGAAGAGAGCGAGAAGACTGTCGGGTGACTAACGGCGGGCGGTCCCTCGCCTTGAAGGGGGGCATAAAATCGACCTCTCGCACCGCGGTTCGTAGACGAGCCTTTATGGGGATCTCGCGCACCGGGCGTATACAGAGATGTCAGCAGGGCTTTTAGATGGAACTGGGTATCTGCAGTAAGCCCCGGCGTCCCTTCAGGATCTTTACGATTTCCACGCATTGTCGAACCCCACGAACCGATAACGACCTCGACCTCGAGGTCATAAAGTCGCTCGACTCTGCCACGAGGTGTCATCGCATCCTTGCTTTTAATGCGCACCCCTTTGGCGCGGTGATTAAAATACGAGACACGGGTATAAAGGGTCGTTTAATTTCTTTTAGATTATGTTTTGTGTAAAGCATTTATTTTTGGTACACCGTTACGTTCTTAAAGCAAACGTTCTGGAACGATTGCTTGGATAGAATTTCGTTAAAGTCGTGTACAGAGCAAGTATTTAATTTGTCTGTTAAAAATGTTGGGCATATTTTCTGATTCACATGTTTTTATTATTAAGTTGGCGCGGATGCTTTATAAGAAATTCTGAAGCAAAGGATTATTGGTAACGCAGGGATTCGTATTTTAATAACTTCGTATTGGATTGGAAAGGGATTCAATATGTAGTATGCAAAATGAGTTTGGCTTTTGATTAGCGATTTATATTCACTTAGAAAGACAGTTTAAGCAAATGTATTCCTGTTTCGTTGACACTACAAAAGTTTGTTGTAAGAACACCGAATACGTTTCTACTTTTCAATTTACGCTCTCGACACACAGCATTTTTTGAAAATCAGTTTCTATTGTAATAAGTTCGGTTTTTACCAATGTATTTAAATCTTTTGAAGCAATGTACCTATTAATGTTATTTTATTATTTCCTATTAATTTTTAAAAAAAAGTGCATATTGTTGCAGTGCTCATTTAATAAAAAATGTTAAGTTGAATGGTTTTCCAACATATTTCGCAGTTTGAAAGATATATTTACATAATCTTTTGATATATTTTCACTGCCGAACCGAAAAATCATTTTGCGTATATATCGGCTCCCTCTCCACGTCAACAAAAACACATAATAAATGTCTAAACCTTTGGGTTACCAATGCTTTATTATGAAAAGGAAAAGCATTGTTTTTCGAAGGAAACAGAAAGATACGGAGCACCAACTTTAACCGCAACGGAGCATAAATTATCATACATATCACGTCCTTGAGCGATTAAATAAACATTAGAGCAGAAATTATCATGGAACTTTACAATGCAGAAGTTAATTTTAGTAATTATACTTTTCAGTTTAGAACCACGTTTAACTTTCTCCCATTACTATACACCTCGTGTAAACTATGTATCGTATAGTTGAAAACGCGGCAATCATTTCTCCGCGAACATAACTCGTCAACTTAGTACAATAATCTGAATTACGGACAAATTGCAACCGATTCCATTGGCCAGCAGCGCGTCACGCTCTGATCCCTATCTATCGAATAAATTAAACCGGCACCCTTGTGCTAAAATTTCCATCGAACGCCAGGAAGCAAAAGTGCGCGTTAATCCGCGCGATATCGACTCCCCCGTACGCCGACAATAATGTAAATCCTCCGGGATAGACGGCAACGTAAAGTACCCTAGCCTGGGTCCCCTTGAGAGGTACGGTGTACGTGTACGTAGAAATTGAAACGCGATCGAGTCACGAGCACGTGGTGCCGCGTGTGTAAACGTGACCGGTATGGCGTCGTATCTGTGGCAAAACGTCCGTGCGATTCGTGGGTGCGCGAAGGTGCGTGCGCGCGGCGTCGCGGAGTGACCGAGGAACGGGGCGATCGTTCGTGTGTTGCGCCGATCATTGAACCGACTTTATAGCAATCGTACTGAATCAAAGTTGTCCGTGGTCAGGCACGAACCCGCCCCGCTCCATCCACCATCCGCAGCGGAGAAGCCTTCCGATGCGTAGCCGAGGCCTTTCAGCTTTATTTGCCTCGGAGGCGCAAGAACCGATCGAACGATCCACTGACATCTCGGCACCGGTAACATTTTACAAAACCGACCAACCCGGCCGCTCAATAACCCGCAGATGCTTATCTCGATAATGAATTAATGTAATCTGTCAGATGCGAGGCTGCGCCCCGGAGATTGAATTTTCACCGGTAAAGATAAACCGGCTTTATTAGCCGCGATAAAATCAGTCGATTTAATATAATTCGCGAGTATCCCGATCGCCGGTCCGTTCCCGCGGCACCAGCTGGTGGAGAAAAAAATTAGTTTTTCTAGCGCGAAGATAGATCACCGCAAACAGAGGCGACTTTCCCGGCGTTGCCTGAAAGTTTCCAGCTTGCCACCAGGCGATCGAAGCGCGCGCGTTTTATCCTTAGATATCTTGAATACTTTTCGCGGATTACATAATGCGTGCGAGTTATAACATTCCTGTATGCATATATAATATATCAGCGGAACCAGTAATTATTCAAAGGACACGTGCGAGTCTCGCGAGAAGAAAAATTGCTTTTCGCGGCGGCGCAGTACGTATTCGAAAAGCCCGGTGTTACGATCTCTGCTCCACGCTTCATTAATTGCCCTACTCGCCGAAGCGTGGACATTTTTCTCCGTGGGAATGCTAAGCGGGTCGCGTACGAATCGCGCGCGCGGATCGGTTAGCTCACACCTGGTATTCCTGCGCGAGGACACGCGCTGCCTGTAAAGAGTGCTTCCCCGATCCTTCGTGCCGATCGATCGCCGTGCATCGACGGGTCCATGTATTATGCGAAACGTAGCCGACGCTCTGCGCTCTGGACGGGCGAAGCGCAGCCGTGTAGTTGATCATGAATGAACGCATCGCTCATTGCGCGCATGGCCCTGAAGGTAGAGCATAGCAATCAGCCCGCGCGATGGAAGGCGTCAGGTGGCGAGAGATCGTAGATGGCAGGCTTGTCTTCGAACGGTCGTACGACCATTGCTTATTGCACGTCTCGTAATTGGTCGGGCTTGAGAATCAATACACCCCGGGCTATCGGTTCAGGATCGCCGCGGTCTTCGTGGTACACCGTCAAACTCCACTGTGGCCAATTATACCGCCGATACGTTCGAGGACCTCAAATGGGAACACTATTTAGATCCTCCTTAGGACGGTCGAGGTCTATGGTTGTCCGATGATACACGACATAAACGGTCATTTTTAGAGAATATATAGTTTGCTCGTTGATAAAATTGACCAAGTTCATATTTCTTAATTATAGGTGAATGCATAATTGTAGTTTAATGTATTACCGTAAATCAGGTAATAATTGAAAGCTATTGCACAACGCACGAGTTTCTACCCATATGGGATTTGATTAATCTACTGTTACTTTAATAACAAATTATATCCCAAGGTTTAGAAGCAATACATGTTTATTTGGAATTTCAATATTTTGCAGGTACCGTTAAGGAACTGGTTTCTGATCAGTTTAGAGGGTTTCCCGCTTTAATATTTATTTTGAACGTAATAAAACATTAAACCATAGACTTTTTTTATACTAAAAGTTGAATTAATGTTTAAACTTCAAGGAAAAATTTTAAAAAGTTGAAAATAAGTATATAATTTAATTATTTATAAGGTATGGAATAATAAGGTGACTAGGAACTAGTTTTTGATCATCTAAAACTAACAATATTAACTGCTTTCACAGACAACACATATATTTTTGAATTATCAATTTTTATGTTAGTAATTATTTCAAACAATTATTTATTGACATAAACTCAAAAGAACGATTTATTTCATGAACTGATAAAAAATTAGCGCCTGATCAAGAACTAGTTCCTTAACGGTACCTATGTTATAATAGGTATGGTATTTTTATGGCCGAAAAGAAGCGAAAGTTTGTAATTTCTTTTTTAACACTGGAAGTATATATTTTTACATAAGTTTTTGCACTAAAGTGCAACATTTAAAGAACATTTGGTAATCTTTTGTAGAAAAATATTTACGTTTATAATAGAAATACAAGGACATCCAAGAAGCATTTTTAAAAACGATGAGCAAGATATGTCATAAACTATTGCACCAATCTTTCTGAAATTTTGTGGGCTTATTTTTTATGTAAAAATCTACCGGATGACGGAAGGATTTTTTTAATGTATAGTTTCGATTATATCAACGAAAAATGGCTTCATGGTTTACACTAATGGCCGTTTTCGTCTATAAAATCGAAACTATACAATGGAAAAATAATCCCTATACAGTAGAGAGAGAAAACTGTTTTTGTCTAAAATATGAAGGTGCGTTATATTGCACATGCGTCGATCTAGTTTGCGGAAGTAAAAGCATTTGCAGGGTACCACCGCGATTTGCTTGAGGCTCTGTAATTGCCATCGTAGGTGGTGGAACGGAAGACTGTACACTGAGGCCTCGTAAAGCTCGATTTGCTACGTAGCGTATAATTTAAACATTGCCTCACTTCTACGGTATTCCATGCCACCCGCACTCTGAACTTTCAGATCCCTGCATGCGAATAAAAAAATTAGGTAGGTATAATGGCGATACATTGGTCGAAAGTAAAATGATCGCGTACGGATAATGACTTTTACCGGCGCTTAAAGTACAAACATTCTAAAAGTTAAAAGGTAAGAGCAATCGACAAGGAATGTCTATTATTCGAGGTTTTGCTATTTACAATATTGTTGGTAACAACTGGGACTACAGAACTGTCAAGTCACAAAGGGTTACAAAGTTCAAATACCCTCGCGAGATAACGTTTAATATTTCGTACTAACAAATTAACCCCGCGCTTCGCTTCGGGCCTAGGAGATATTGAGGACTCCATGAAAAACACATTTCACCCCTTTTCACCACCCCCTGGATATTGGTTTTTAGCCATTTATGTGGCTAAACTTTCGTAGTGAAAATACATTTCACCCCTTTTCACCCCCTCAGGGGTTTGTTAGGGAAAAATTCTGAAATTCGTTTTTAGGCATTTGTGAGTAAGAACCACGTTGATATCGAATCGGGCGTAAGAGATTTTAGGGAGTCTGAGAAAATATATATTACCCCTTTTTCAAAAATCCTTCCGTAGTGGAACACTGGAAGGCACTGGAACAAAATACGGAATGTCCCCACTCTTCCCCTACTTAAGCAAAAGCTTCAAGTCTCTGTCGTCAAGGTAAAACAAGAAATTGTTTCAGAAGAAAATTAAATTCATCGAACCTTGCTTCTTTACTGGTTTTGCTAAAACATTAAACCTTAATTTTCTGGATAAAGCTGTTTTAAAACCTTCCCTGTTTTCCCCTTACCCTTAAAATATTATTCAAGTCTATATTTGCTTCTTTCTTAAAACGTTCAAGCAAACAGGCATTTCAACAAAATCAACGTACCTTAAAATCTATGTATCTCATTTCGCGGATGAAATTATTTTGTTGAAAACATTCGGCAAGCTTGAATTAAGTGAAAGTGTGAAATGAATACCACGGGCGATACGACGTTGAACTAAAAATTATCGATGCAATTCCCCTGGGCGTGTAAACATCGCGAATGATACTGGACTTACGAGTTTGTGTCTCGTTACCTTGGACGAGAAAAGGGACCGATTCACCGACGCGCTTTAAACTTCCCGACGCGAGGTAGCTGTTAATGCTTAACGCATTCGTGAATCCCCGCAATTAGCAGCTCGTTACGGATAACGAAAGCATGGTTACTCCAACGTTGCAGCGAGTGCAACGCTACATTCGCCGCGAGCAGCAATCGCGTAAGAGTAGGTATTCTTCGCAAGCCTCGTGGATTCCACGGAGGGCAGCAGACGAAGATGTGGATAGTTGGCGTCCATCGAACAAGCCCGATGGCTCTTAAACATTTATTAAATCTCCCTTCGACGGCGATAGTTCGGTTACCTGCATCAGCCTTTATGCTCCCAAGCAGAATACAGGCATGCTTTTAAAGACGATTTCACATTTCGGGATACCTTTTATGTCTGATAAATTGTATCGCAGGCTACCCGCTTATCTTTTGCTCGCCTCTCACGTGGACGAAAATAATAACGCTTTACGAGCTTGTTATTATACCGAGGGAAATGAGAAATTTGTCGAGACCGAACGTGCATCAATGCGAGCATTATTAATCGCAGAAATTTATGAACTTGAACGTTACGTTCGTTTGCATCGATAACCCATGCCCGAGATGCGATCCAGTCACTTTTCTGTTCTGTTTCAGCAAAACTGTACACATACGTGGGGAAGTAATTGTCTAACGGAAAGAATTTGTTCTGATAAAAATTGTATAACTAATATCAGCTGTACTGAATAAATTTAATGAATCGTATTTCATTAACGTCCCTCTTCCCGAAACTGCTAACATATTTTCATTTTCCGCAATTCGAGCGATAGTCGACAAGAGCTTGACCAATATTATTTTCCGTCAGATAACTCGTGTCATTTTCTGCAATTCGAGCAAGAGTCGATAAGAACTTAACCGATATTATTGTCCCGGAAGATAAATAAGATTCGGGGGATTCTACAGAACGGTAGATTTAACCAGCGCGTTTATAATACCTAATACATTCAGACATACTTTTCCACTTTCCACTAGCCTCGCTATCGAGCTACTAAATTTATACCGAAAACATATCAACGCGCGTCAGCTTTGCGTAACACAAAGGGGTAGCGGCACGGTCGCGGGCAGATAAGCTGGCGGCCAAATTGATATTATCAATTTGCCCATAAATCGCGAGACAATGACTCGCGATCGGCCTTGTTTCACCATCGGCTGCGCGCCTATGTTACGAGACAGAAGGAGATCGGGCCGATGGCCTGTAATCGGTAGTCAGACAGGCGAACCCGCCAGGGAACCAGACGAGAATGCATGAAACTGAATTTATCTCCGGACCCGGTTTCCAGGCTGTTTTACTCCGTCTCTACCGCGGGGGAGGGGGGGGGGGGCAAGGCTCGCGTCGTTTCACCGCCAGTAAGTGAGCACGATTAACAAATTGTGGGAAAAAGTAACCCCGAGGACGCGGCAAAAATCGACGCTGGATGACGTACTGGCGACATGTGTACGCTACGCCTGGCGTACCTTGTCAACTGGATGCACGTCGGCCACCGCCTACCACGCTCTGCCTGTCACGTCTTGAGTAATTTCATGTGAAACAACGAAAAAGTCGCCCATCGGCCGGGCAGAGAGGCGGAGAGTGGCTGGAGAGTAAGCTGGAAATTTGTCTGGCTTTACGAACCACGTACGCTTAATGGTGTCTCTCCTTGCACGCGGAATAGCGTGTGAACGAAGAACGAGAATTTCGATCGCCCATCGGTTTTACCTCGCCCTATGAAGATATCAACTCGTCAAGCGTGGTTGCGTTCGGTTTAATGTTACTTGCTGGGTTCCGAGTGTATTCGAATTGAAGACGGGGAAATAGGGGAGAAATGTTTAAATCGGATAGTACCTGCCTTGTAGAAGACACATGGCGATTTGTCTAGCTTGATTTGAAATTAGTTGTGAAGTGTTTGTTTTATGAAGAATTGTTTTAATTTTCTAAATATTACGTGGGACGGAGATACGGCTGCCATCCGTAAAATCACTAATTTAGGACAAAGAGGATTCAAATCCATTTGCACTTGAAACCCGGAGGGTTTTAACTATTTCTTATATTAGGTACGATATCACAAGACAACATATTTCTGTAAATTATAGACTGTAACCGCAATTAAGAGGTAAAGATATAATATTTATGACTTGTTGAGCGAACAACATCGAAAAACCCGGATCACTGTAGAAAATCCCCCCAGACGTGTCGGATACTGAGTAGAAAAGAATTTGAAGGGTAAGGGAAAAATAGCTTTATCGAGAGAATTAAGTTGTAATACTTTAGTCCATCATTAAAGAAACAAGGTCCGATGAATTTAATTTTCTATCTGTTTATGTAAAATATCGTCGCTTCTATTAGAAAATCTACCTTGCCAAACCCGTTTAATAACATGACACTAGAACGGTGGTTACCTTGTATATCATGCACAACAAGCATGCCAGATATTACAGACATGTTTCCCTAATTGATGGACTGGATAAGATGGAGAAATTTCGAATCCCATCTGGTTTCCCAGAATTAACATCGCTTGATTACTTTCAGGAAAACTAGAAAAGTCATATGTATCAAATATCAGCGGGAAGCACAGGAAAATCTAACATTAAAATACCTGACACTGTGCTGCTCTCCTTAGTTAAAATGTCCTATCTAGAATTTGTTGAAATATTTTAAGTTCCACAGATCTTTTATCTTTTATGTAAATAAAGTTAGAAAATCCTGACGCGTTTCGTAGAGATCTAGATCAGTCTAATTTGTTTATTTTTCACGAGGACGGCACAAAGAAAATAATAAAACTTCAGGTTTCGCTGATATTTGAAAATGCTAGATAGGGCTTTTTAACTAAGGAGGGCAGTGTAACTTGCGAGATACTATTAGCAATTACGCATTTGCATTGATTGCAATAGAGAATGCATCAAATGTTACTTAAAATAAGTAACAGTATAATTAATTAAAAGTAGCATAAATAATTCTTTGTTATTCAGCGTTGGAGACTTAAATTACAAAAATAAATATGGGTGTTCTATTTGAACAACCAAACCGAGCCTGATAAAACACTTTGGTAAAAAGAGCGTGATACAAAATAACTGGTAGTTTTACAATAAAAACCGCACACAGAGGTGATCATAATGTTTCATTATACCCAGTGTCGCTCAACAGTCTGGGCGCTGGCATAATATTTTCATTTCACGGTGGAATGCTCGTCTGTCCCATATAATATGTCCAGTGAACCCTGATGAACCCGAAACCACAACCAAGTTCGTCTTCGAGTCATCCTTAGACCCCTCCTATTTTTATTACTGTTACAATAAGACACAAAGGGAGATGGCTAAAATTTCGCAATTCCTCGATGCTTTAAAATCGCCCACTTACAACGTCTGAACGTTACAATCATTCTGTAAGGAATGAAGTGATAAGTATCTGACTGATGACACGACTGAAATTGTACGAAATAGTTTTTGGTCATTTCGCGTAATTTTTCTGTGGAAGTGAAGGGGTCGTTGCAAGGACAAATTGCGATTGGTGCAATTTCGAATGGTTTTCTCTCGCGACCCTGTTTCGCCGATTGGAATGTAGCGTATAATTTCAGTTGGTGAAATTGCTTTATTACTTTCACCCTTAACTCGCCAACTTTTGTTATTACACTTTTTCGCGAGCGTAAATGTTATAAATAACGAAACCAGAACGCGCGTGCGGTGGGAAAATACACACAATGAAAATGGAAAAAAACAATTGAATACGTTGCCTGAAATGGCTATTTGAATTCCTAAGTAGAAGAGAGTTGAAAGTAGAAATCCAAATTCTTTCACATAAAACGTTAAGTGGCTGCAGTTCAGATCCTATAAAATTGAAGTGTTTGCTGCAATAAGGCTCCATAATTTGCTGAATTTCAGTTATAGGTAGCATTGAATGTAAAAAACATGAAGTGTGAGTTAACCGTAGTTTCTGGCACAGATAACGATGAGACTATTTCGTGATTTAGTAAGCATATTCCGCTACAATTCTTCTAAAATTGTGTATTTAGCAAAATAGTAGTGTGTAATGCTTTATTTACTCGAGATAAGTGGATTATTATACAAATTGGTGCAGAAAGTGAACAGCTCCAAATTTCGAATCTCCACCCTGCCATAGAGAATGTATATTTTAGCTTAGTAATAGTGTTAAATGTTGTGTTATTATGTAGATTTTAAGTACGTGAAATACTTTGAACATATGTCAGCAAATATTTTGTTCACATTGTTTCTATTAATTTTCCAAAATATAATACATTTAGAGCCCCCTCCCACTTCATACTGCACAGTCCTCAATATTGCAATGTTAATTCGATATTTCAATTATTTAAATTCTCTAAAGTCTACCTGATCCGATCTGGAATATCTCCCGACGACAAACGACTCCCCGAGTAGAGCAGGCCGTCGCGCGAACAGAAAGGTAGCAAATTGTAACCTACGAATGATCGTATATTTGTCGCCCGATACCAGTCGTTTCACGGCGGCCCGAAGATACCTGGCAAAAGAATAGAAGGTTTGCCCGGGCACTGTTTGACTCCTCCTTCGCCGGTTTCACTCCACCTCCGCGGACGATCACTTTCGGCTGGTAATGCCATCAGGAGCAGTGAACTTTTCTCTCCTTGCCCTGTCGCGAATCAGTGAAACCGTGCACGCGCGCGCGCGCGCGCCCTGGGAGATGACGGGGGCCCCGTCGACGTAAACGCCGTCGTCGTCGCCGCTCGCCTTCGGGATCCTTCGTCTTCGTCACCTTCGGTACGAGACGAAAACGTATGAGACCACCTCCGGGGCGCACGAGTGTTTGATAAACCGGTTAAGGCCCATCCCCGGATCTGTTTGCCTTTGGCTTTTGTAACTTTACTAGTGTTGTGACTCGACTCGGAGCCAACACGAAAAAAGGGTCCGCGATGGTACCCCGAGCAAACAGTCCGTGTGTGTCCCGGATCAACACGGCGCACGCCTCTATCGGCGGCCGTAGCCTGCTAGCCAAGGAGGAACACGCGGACGTTGAGGACAAGGCGGACTCGACTTTCCACGATCTGTTAGCTCATAATCGAGGAAACCGCCTCACGTTTCACTCGCCCCTTTCGGCCCCGGCTTTACCGTCCCGCTCCGTAAAATCATTGTGTCCAAAAACTGGAGAGATTTGTTTGTACAACGCCACAGAGAATGGGATACAAGATAATTACGGAGTACAAAAGAGGAGAGACTTGAGGGCCCTTCGATGTAAACGAATCAGAGTGTTGGGAAATAGGGACAACAATGGTAACGCAAAACGCAAGAGAAATGGCGATACTATAGTCTGTAGAGAATTGGGAACGAAAACAAGTTAATGATTTATGTATGATTGTGGATTTTTGTACAAGGGTTGGTAATTGCGCAGCAATTAGTTGAAACAGAATAGGATATTTTCGAAATATTTTGTTTGACTGAGGCGCGAAAAGTGCATTTAAATAAGAGTTCTATAAAGAAATCGTGTACGAACTATTCCGTTATGTATTTATGCAGCAGATTACATAAATTTATACATCATTGGTAAACAAATTTTACATGAACTCGTGTCCAGAAATGTTTCGTTAATAAGTTAAGTATAAAATGTTGACGGTGTAATAGCAGAACTATTGTTATCGATTTAATAATTCTTATATGAGTTGCTGAGTCGTGAGCGAGTGACTTAGATTATCGTTTATACGTATCACTGCCATCAACTTTCTCGCTTCTTAATGAGATGACGAAGTATGGTAGAAAATATTTTTCCTATAGGTAAAACGAAATGCACCTGAAAAAATTTGATAGAAAATCCATTTTATATGCGTTTGTGTGTCTTCCCATATTTTTAATAAAATTTGCCCGTGTCGTGTAAGAAATAAAGAATTAAGGTACTTTCTATTCCGCCCCGTATGTAAATCAGAATTAAAATTATTTAAAACAAGTAACTCAAATTCTCCACTTCTATCGGAATTTTATTACATATTTACCTATCACCACGAATTACTGTAAATTTATAGTTACTCCTAAAGCAGACATCAAATGGTGTTGCATCTGATAATTTGGAATGACAAACAATTAGTAATCTGCTATCTATCCTGCACTGAGAAAATTGTTCATTGAGAAGATTATACACGTTTCTTCCAAAATAGAAGCAGAACACACTACTTATTTATATTTCATAATTTTTTCCTGAGATAGCAAGTCGTCTACAGAATTATTAAAACGATAGCCACAATTTTGTGAACTGACTGTGTTTAAGTTTCTCAGGTTTACTTGAATTCCACAGAGCACTATACAAATTTGGCCGCATACTTTCCGAGCATCCTGTATAATTAACCAATCACGTGTAACGAGGTGCGCAATGTATAACGGTTAAGGTAATCGGCATAAAGTAACGAGGCCAAGAATTTTAAGAAATTTTTCGCAACGGGTTACAGCAAGGGCGACTATGATACTCTGCAATGATTAACATCGCTGGGAGTTACGAATTCTTCAACCCGGTGATTCGCCACGGTGATCCCGGCGAATTTAAGAAGGGTTAGAAGGATAGCTCGCCGGCGAAATTTAAGATCCCTTATCGTTTTACTAAAATTTTTCACTCGGATTTATTTTAGACACGAGGGACCAGTTTCTCGTGGCTCGTTTCTCCCGGTAGTTAATTTATGTTTTCCAAGGCGATTTATACGTCGGATTGAATTCCGACTCTGGAATAATTACACGATTGGTTCTATCCAGGCACGATGGCAATCTACAGTCGTGTAATTACAACGCTCTTTTCTTTTCTCCCATTTCGAAACGAAATATTCGACCAGCTTTTAATATAGTCTTCATTGATTCACGCAATCGTAACACAAACTGTTATGGCACGCCCGAGACGCATAGAGCGATAATGAAACGAAAGGAGTGATCGGAATAATGTGGAGAGGGCGATATCTTCCTTCCAGGCCATCATTCACGAAGTCAAATAAACACCGGGGGGGGGGGGGGGGGGAGCTAAGCTCGCGCCGATGATTTTTGTCTTCAGCGCTTAGTCACTCGTTTACGAATTTTCCCCGTGAAGGTTTCTCTATGATCGATCAGGTATTAGTACTAGTCGGTACAATAAAACTGTTGTCACATGGAATCACATTGCAGCAACAAATCTATTCGTTATCTGTCCTCGAGCGCCATGCATGAAAAAACATAGACACCCGTTATCACCAAGAAATAATAAATTTCACATTACTTCGGGCCCTAATCTCGAACTTATTATTAAAGGAAATAAGCAGCAGTAGTTGAGCCCTATCAACGCGATATTTCCAAAGTACTCGATACGCTCGTTTTACCCATCCATCATTTTCTTTGTACCTACATCGCGATCTTAATCTCATCAATTCTGACGGAATGTTTGTTTGGAAGGAACGTTTATGTATTGGTAATCGTTGCAAGCAGAATTCTGTGTATGTTAAAAATTGTACTATGTATATTATACGATAAGCGATTATCCCAGACCTAACATAGATTCAACCAAGCATGCTACGTCAATTTAAAGAGGGAATGAAACGTAAGTAGAAACATTCTGCCTGTTTGCGATCAGGTTATCAAGCATTGCTCTCATTGTGTACGTAGGAAAAGTTGCATATCTCTAGGGAATTTCGCAAAAAGACAATTAAACTTTCCTCTGCCATTAGGTGGCCAGGTGCGCCGTGATTACAGCACGTAAGATAATGCCGTATGATAATAGATTAATTCAGAGACTCTGCGCGACGACTACGATTAGTCAACGCGGTTATCGTATAATTATGATCTAGGAAGTCCAGACGTCCTCGCTTAGCGATCAAAGGCTACTTCGTCTGTGACGGCGTAAACGAGAAACTATAACAGACGGGGCGAAATTCGTAATGGCAATCGACGACAAAAAATAATAGGAAAAACGCGATTGTACTAGAGGCTAGAGCAATGTTGATGACAAGCATGTATGAATTTGCATAAATAGCTACTTTATCTTGCCACGTTATATTGTAACGCACATACTACGTTATTAAAAATAAAATAATTCAGATATCGACCGTATTTTTAGAATAAACGATTAAGTGGTTTCGACGCACTAAACTAACCTAAACTGACCGAACCAGTGCACCGAAACCACTTAATCGTTTATACTACGTTATTGTTTCAAATGATTTCAGACATACACTTAACGATTGATTAACAAGCGTCGCTTCTTAAATTTGTATAAATACCAAAGATCGTGCAAATATAAGAAGGGAAATAATTAATCGAGGCCTCTCTATTTCTTAATAAATATTACGGTTTCTATATTCTGGAGGCGTTCGAGGTCCGGTTTTTAAAGGGGCGGGATAATTTGTAGGATCGCACGAAACGCAAATAAAGAGAAACATCGCGGGGAATCCTCACGTGTCGCAGGATCATTATGTGCATTACAGCGAAACTTGCTGTTAGATGCACGTTGTCGTTAGTTCTTTCCTGTAACCGATTCCACGAAATGCCCGTGACAGAAATAAACCGCGATCCCCGGCGCAGGTAGAGCGATATAGAAGCGGACGCGAGGCGATCGAGTGCTCTGGAATCGATAGAGCTGATAATAGAATGAATTACTCAGCGGCGTTATCGGGTTTAATCGAGAATTAATGTACGTCCCACTGTATGTACGCCCGCTCGGTTTCGCGTATTGCCGGAATGAGAAGGCGGATAGCGTCTCCTTAAATATACGAAAGTGGTAAAAGCTAGAGGAGAAAGTGGGTAGAATTTAAACAATGTACACACACCGCCTTAGTGTGGCGAGGGCGAACGCTCCGGCCACCAGCAGCTCGAAGATCATCTCTTCCTCGGCCTCCTGCAGGGGAGTCTTCGGCTTCTCCCGTCGATACCTCTTGCTCGCATCCACTCACGCACTTCCGGTCCCGGCGGCGGCTCGGCGCTTCCCCCCGGGTAACTGCAGTGTCCAACCAGATGACGGCGATCGCGGATACGCGAGAACTTGCTGGCCGGCAGTCGGGGCGAGACGACATACGAAAATACGCGTCAGATCGATGTCAGCGTGACGTAACAGCGCACCAGAAATCTCCACATCGCGCGATCGCGTACGCGGTGGCCACGTGCGACCGTGGCAGATCGAGAGCAGCACCTCGGCGTGCCCGAACTGTGGCGAGTGCGATACCGGCGGCGAGTTCGCGGCGAGGAGCGTTAGTTGACATTCGAAAAATGGCAGCGTGCCCCCCTGTCACGATCCCTTCGGCTTGCGCGCAGACTTCCGAGCGGGAGAACCGGCGCGGTTGACCATTCGGCTTGCCGATCTCGTGGTGACTGAGTGGGTCCTCGGTTGCGGCTCCCAGTTACTCAGTCGGGCTCACGAACTCACTACTCACCTCGTCCTCTCGCTGTTGTACGCTCGCTCACCGGCACACGGTCCCACCTCCTCCCCCTCCTGCCACCACCTCCTACGACACACCACCTCCTCCCTACCAGCTCCACTCTACTCCTTCGGCTACCTCTCAGCCCTCCCTGCCCTCCCACCTTGCGTTGCACGCCACCCTCGCTGATCCTTGCCGCTCGCTGCGTGGGAGATAGATGCGCGTCTTGACCCCACCGTACCGCGATGATTTCATTATACGTATTATTAAGCCCTTAAGCACCGCGCGGAGTGCGTCGTTTCGCCGACTTAAGGGTTGCTGGGCTGCATACCGTTTCGATCTACCGGCACGAAGCGGGCTGACTAAATACACTCTCACGAATCACGCGGAATCGATGGCTAGGGGGCTTCTCTCGATGAGGACCCTTTTGGAATCTTTGCGCAAGCTTCGAATGGTGAAGTTGCTTGGATGAGTGCGTTGTTGCGAGGAAGGGATTACATCTCTACTGATTGCGCTACCATGGCGATGAAATTTGATACGAGAGGATAGCACTGTTTAATCACGCGCGTATAAACTTCTCTCGCAAGGCTTTGCGATCCTGTGCATAAGTAATTCTGATCTGGGGGAGTTTAAAATAGTTTTAAGCGAAGTACTGCGGTTAAAATACTTGCAATTTAATGTTCCACCATTGATGACTAAGAGTGAGTGATAACGTATTGTGAATCTGTTGATGAAATTTCGGAGAATCGGTTTACAATGTTTGTAGATTTTAATCTTTAGCCATACTTGACTCATCGTTGGATATCAATACCAAAATTAGAGTCAGAATAATGTCTGTTAAACGATTCCAAAACGAGTCCCCCGCTTTATCAAACTCACCGACATCTTCATTAACGATCTAAGCAATGACGACGCGATAGTCGACACGTATTTCGTCATCTTAGCAACGTGATAACATAGAATTACTTTTTGCACAATTTAAAAACAAACACTAGGCTCCGCATGCCACACATTCGGTTAAATTATTATTATAAGCGTGCAAAAGTTTGCAAACAATAACCGCTCTCTAGATAACAGCCGCGACATGTGAGCTCCGATATTTTCATTGTGCTCGGGAGAGCCGATACGCTGTCGTATACGTCACTGATAAGATATTACGTCTCCGATTAGATGTGTCGCGCGTGTCGCGCACCTCGATCGAGTGGTTGCAAGAGAGCAACGCTATACGCGCCCCGATCGTCGTTGATATGTATCGTGTTTCGCGAGACTTGGTAAAGCGGCTGTGTTACTTTGAAGGAGGCTCGGAAGGTGCTTCTATATGCATCAGTCGCGTTCCTCGAGGAATCACGGGCCGGTCCCATTAGCGGGTGCAAATTATTCGAATATTATGCGCTGCAAATTAGAAGGCACCGCCGACATGGCCCGCTGCAAGCCTCCGCGATGCTGCCGCTCGCCCGGGGATTTTAATTTAACGATGTGCGCGCGCTGTTTTAACATTAGGCCCCGGGACACGTGGAGCTCTTGAGAGGATTCATCTACAAGGGGATCGAATTACCGCGTCAATTATGGTGTCACGTCGTTAATTAACCGGTAGTCCAACCTAACGGCCTGTCGCGAACCATTCTTTCGAAAAGCCAGCCATTTGGCACGTGAATCTTCTCGTTAGCATTCGGCGGGATTACCTTCGCTTTGACAAATTTTATGGACACTGCCCGGTTGACAAATCCGCGAACTTTTTGGAGAAAAGGAATTACACGCGACGTAATTGGGGAGTAAAATAATCTTTTATATTTTGTATTTTGTGGGATTTTTATAATGTGCATATATTGTCAAGTAGTGCTTGGAAATATTAGTTTGGTTTTATTATGATGGTGCACTGTGTGGTACTGTCAATGCTGATTTGTATTGTCAACCACTTGAAAGCGTGCAGCAGAATTGCAAATTAAGTGACTATCAATTCTGAATCGGAGGGGATGTGGAGTCCATGACAACCTGGGTGTAGTTATGCAGAAAGCTACCAACAGTGCCAAACTTCAATGATCTGAAAATGAGTTTTAGTTTGAAGATTGCAATTTTTAAAGAAAAGTCGCTTTATTTTTAGTTTTACAAAGTTTGTTAATGGGTTATTTAATAGTGATTAAATAATTATTTTTATTTTAAACTTTGGGTAACTTTTGCTTTTGAAGACTAAAATGGCTTGGTAGTTTTAACCCTTCGTGATCACACCCCAAAAGCAAAGGGGGATTTATTGAAAAAACAACATTAAAAAATCTTTTCTTCCCACAACAGGGGAACATCGCTCATTTTCAACTACAAATTTTATATCAAAATTTACATTTCTAGAAAAAGACTATTAAACCATGATTGTATAAGTATTACGAATGTACAATTATCACTGAAAAGTTAAAAGATTAAAAAATACGTAAATGGTAACTAAAAAAATGTCGCTGGGGTGCAGTGAATCCCATGTGACCAATTTGTGATTATAAAAAGGTGAGACCACAAAGGGTTAATAATTGTATAATGAGTTGGTAATTTTTTGTAAAATAAAGATCAGAAAATTATGGAATCCATACTGCGTTTAAATAATTTTTTGCCATTTTGAGGGTTGCTAGCTTTCTGCATAACTAGACTTTCACTTGTTTCTTGAAACTTCAATAATTTCGAGGCCGAAAAAAAGACAATAAGTTCATTTTTTAATGATAAATCTGAAGATTTTTGTAAAGGAGGCATAACACAACGTCCAAATACTTCGGAAACTGCCATCAATAATGGGGAAAAATACAGAGTTTGAAGTAAGTTTAAGCTGTTTTCAAAAATGGAATTTGCCGAAGACGTACTCTAGTGGACAGAACTTATGCAGCAACCTAAGACAAAGTTTCAGGGATATAGATTTGATTGATTACACCGTACTGTTTTGTGTAGCAAACATACATATGGAGAGTTCAGAAGCCAATCAATTAGACATTTACACTGTCCGTCCTCGAATTTTTTCATTCATAAAAAAAGATAAAGCTGGTTACCCAGATGCAAGCACAACGATCACACTAAATAAGATATTAAATATCTTCAAGTATATTTAATATATGTATTAAGATAATTAAATATTATTACCTTATGTGAATATTATAAAAGGGGGTCGCGACTCAAAAAAGCTTGAGGAACAGTGCTCTTAATAATTTTTGCCTAGTAATGCCTCACGTATGAAAGTAGTGACTTAATTGATTGATCAACTGAAAGTTTTATTAACAAAGAGGTTTTCGAACTACGTAACTTATTTTTACACTGATTGGCTTCTGAGCCCTCCACATGTTTCTGCATAACTACTTCAATGTACAACGCACTTGTTTACGATTTATTTTCAACTCCCTACGCTCCTCGCATTTTGCAAAGTCGGGTTTCATCGGCATTGCCCGACCAGTTTTCCAATGGAAATCAATGGCGTCGGAGAACTTGTAGCAGGGGTTTCCCCGCGTTTTATCGTTTTCTGTTCTTACATCCTCGTTACGTAATGCGGCAAAGGCGCAGGCCTTTTCCAAACAATTGGCGTACTTCGGTAGGAAACGAAGGAAAAAATGGAAAATTCTCGTTACGCAAGGCTAACTCTTGAAATCGGTCGATTTCCCAGCACGGTTGTTGTTTCCGACTAGTGTCGATGCAGGTGTCAAGTTTTTGCTAGTCATTAGAACGGAAATACGTGGCACCGTTGCACGACTTATTTCTCGCTTTGCTGCGGACACGTTTCTTCCACCATTCTTTCGACAGCTTCGGCAGAGACGCACAAGATTGCACGATAACTGAAGAATTCTATCAAAACATGATTGCCTACCTTAACTTCACTGTTGTGAAATATAATTTCAGCCACAGTATTTCGAAAAAATAAAATGTAGATTTATTGGGAGATTTATCATTTCCCTCAATACTGCTGTTAGATAATACAAGAATTAAATAAATATTTGTAAATAATAGAGGACGTATTGTACAGGGTGTTAAAAATTGATGCTCACTGCTGTCAGGCGTGTATTTAGGGGATTTGTAAAAAATTTCCCGCAAAATTGTTTATAACATTGAAATTTAATGTTAATTTGTTTACATCCGCATATTCTGCTCGCTGAACGGAAAAGAAATCTAAAAGGAACCATCTGTCGCAAACGCATCGTTTTCTCAAAAACGTGAAAAATGGTTCATGAAATACATGGATCACTTCATCCATGCTAAAACTTTATCATATTTTTTAGAAAACGTTGCGTTTCTGACATATGGTTCCTTTTAGACTTTCGCTCTTTTCAACGTGCAGCATAGGTATATCAATTTTCAATGGTATAAATAATTTCACCCCTGAAAGCAGTGAGCATTACCTTTCTAACACCCTGTACATTTAAAGAAGTGATACTTTTCCAAACTATCTTTGTAAAGTAACTTTTAATGTAGGAAAAATCCTGAACCTAGAAATTCAAAAAATTCTGCAACTTTGTGCATAAGTATGGAATTTCCGCTTGATTACAACGCAATTTTGTTTGCTGCCCAAATTTACTCTAAGAGGGTGTAATTGCCCCCTGAAAATCCGATTATTTTCCGATTTTGTGTTATAAATCGTGAACTGTAAAATAATTTTTTTACCAAATATCTAATTAAAAGATGTAACTTTTGTCTTGAAACTTTTTTCTATCTGTTAGGTACAATTCGCGAGTGATAACACAAAATCGGAAAATAACCGAATTTTCAGGGGTTAATTTCACCCCGTTCGAGTGAATTTGGGCAGCAAACAAAAATTGCGTTGTAATCAGAAGGAAATCCTCTATATATTCCCAAAGATTTAAAAATTTACAATTTTCGGGTTCGGGATCTTTCTTTGTTAGTAAACAATGCAGTCACTTCACCACGCGCTTATTTAATAATTTCGAGTAGGGGAGAGGTGGAATGAAAGGGACACGTATCGAAGGGGACATAGTCATTATCTCAAAGATAAAGGATCTGCCCAGGCCAAAAGTGTTTTTATTTTGTAGCCACATTCATTCGTGTGTAATCAAACCAAATTTCAAGCCGCTATCGTATCTACGTTTATTCTACGATGACAGAAATACAGAATTGAAATTTTTTGAGGTTCAAAGTATAACTTTTAGTATTTCCTTGAACTGTCTTCTGAAGTGCTGTTACCAGCGACTGATATCTCTATTACTGTATCTAAACAAGTATTTATTTAAGAACGATATCGTATAATGTCCGATCCTTTTTGTCTCATATTGTAATTGTAGGAATTAGATTTTCAATTTTGGTGCCTTATTTATGAAAGGGACACAGCAAAAATTTATGAGGGGGACGTCATTTTCATACCTGTCACCTTCGAAACCTCACTATTCTTCACTTGTTTCAGTGAAAATATGCCACCTAAAATTTGGGTTAGGATGCCATTAGACAATTCATTTCAATTCATTAGACAGTTCCTATTACGAATTAAAATAGCTACTGTGATTTCGGTATCTGCATAACAATAATTAAAAAAATGATATTAATATTACCTGGTTTTGTTACACTGTCCCATTCATAACCACCCATGTCCCTTTCAATACAGCCAATTTATGAAAGGGGCAAAACACACTTTTTTAGAAAACGAAAAATATGACAGGTAAATATAGAGAGAAGCTTAATAGGCCCGTGTATTATTATAGCCAGATAACTGGCCTTTCTAATGTTACCAATTAAAACTCGAATGGTTATTTACTTTTTATAATATGTGGTTCTAAACACAAGTGTCCCTTTCATCCCACCTCTCCCCTACCCCGCGTGTTTTCAAAAGCTTTGACTTCATTTCAAACGAAATAATTTCCCCAAAACCGTGCCCTTCCGCACGCTCTATCACGTGCATTCCGATTGTTACGCAAATGTACATATCCCCGATCGGTCACAATTGTATTCCGTTCCGGAGCACTATCGCGTCATTGTGTACATCAACCTGCTCCAAGATAAAGTCGATACCCGACAAGTAGCGATTGGGGTTGGACAAGCGCCGCCGAGGATGATTCACGCGTTGATAACTTCCCGTCACGTAAGTTCCTTCGTCAGTCGAGGAATTTGCGCCATCCGAAAGGCGGGCAATTCCTTCCGCTTCTTATCAAACCATTTTTTTTCGCCGGGCGCGAGTGCCTGGATTCCAGCGTAATCGCGCGATTTCGACAAAGCAGAATCGGTATAAAATCGAAGGACTCGAGCAAAGAAAAGTGACAGCTGGATAGGCAACGGGAATTAAACTCGGCTGCCATCCGCCTCTTACAAAATCACTCGAACAGTTCGAGCCGGGCCGATTACGCGACCGCTGCATTCTTCGGTATGTCGTAGAAAAAGCGTATAAAAAGACGGATAAAGGCCAGCGGCTTCTGCCAGCCGCACCGAATGACGCTCGGAACTCCCCGCAAGGAGCCGTGGCACGAGCGATTCGCCACGGCCGGGTTCGCGCCTCCCCGGTGGCGCGGATAGGCTTGAAATCCATTAGTTCCGCGAACGATAAAGATCGGGGGGAGGTAGAGGGAACCCACCACCCACCCCGAGGAACCGCGATCGTCGATGAAAAGAAGACTCGCGGCTCCTCCGGTGCTGCCCCGCGGAGCTTGTCCGCGCGATCGGTTGACAAGGAATTACACGCACGAAGACGCCACCACAGGCCGGGGAATTTACGTCCGCGGGAAAGTAAAAATAGTCGAGTATGCGATTATGCTAAAATCGATGGAACTGGCATGCCTTGAACTGGAATATCTTCTTTAACCGATCATCGCCGCTCGTCTCAATCCAGCTGGAAGACACCGATAAACAGAGTCGCGGGATCTCTCGCCGCGCGATTTTTATTTAAACGGAAGGGTCCCACCGCCGGAAGCCCGGCGCTTTCCCTTTACGCGCTATCGGCGCCGGGGTTTACGCGTGCCGATCGATTCCTGCCGTGGCGCATCGGCTATTTTAAACGTAGCCACGCGAGTCGCGGCCGCCGGTATAGGCACCGCCGGCTTCCTAGAACGTTCGTATGAAACCGAGTCTGGTTATGAGTCATTCTCTCTCACCTATTCGCATTCTCCGCACTCGATGTTAATCCACCTTGTCGACGAGTTCGTACTTCTCGATTTCCACGAGTATCCGTAGGACGTCGCGGCACCCACACGGACAACGGCGCACGCACAGCCGCGCGAAACGGTCGCGAGCGCGAACACGAAGGGGGTCACTCGAACGATTGAGAGCCGGTGATCAGCGCACGCTCTGTAAGGACACTCTCGCCGTATAGGATTAATGAATGACTAGACAGGAGTGGAACTATGAATGAACACCGCATAGCACTAGAGTACTATATAAGCGTGCACGCTGTGGGCGTCATCCGCTCTCGGCCAATAAGATTCCCCCCCACCCCGGTGACTTGCACGCGGTTTAATACGATTACGTCTTGACGCCGGGTTTTTTTTTTTTCTCGGAAATCCGCCGACACGGTTGCCGATCCTGAAGACGACCCAGGGGCGCGGGGGTAATCGCGCACGCCCGCCGATATCATTGGTCACTTCCGTTTTATCGGGTGCACCCGACGACGCCTCGCAACTTGTCTGCGGGCTCTTCGTCCCGCGGTGCTGACTCATGTCAGACAATTGGAAATATCTTGCGGATTAATTGGCACGCGTTCGCTGATAGGTGTCGCGTGTGCGCGGCCGCGAAAAGGAGACTGTTAATGTTAAACCACTGCTGGGTGGAAATCGGCTTGTGAAATGGAAAGCGCGGGATTTTTTTTTTATTTATCTGCAATTGCACAACTGGCGATAGACATTCGTTCGGTAAAAGTGAATTCAGGTGAGGCATGAAGAATATTTGATTCCGAGTTGGAGGTGGCGTTTATGTCATTGGTGGTGGACACACTTTTCTCTTAGTAGCATTTAGTTTTTGGGACTTTCGGTTGGTCAATTGTTGAAGTGTCGTGCTTTTTTTAAATGGGCCAACGATTTTAACCCTTCGTTGACATTCTGGGTGTGAGCCACCCATAAGCTGATTTTGACGGTCTGTACCTTGTATATGCAAAATAAATTCCTGTTTCCCAAAACCAACTTACAAACTATTTTTTTTCTCAAAATATTATATCTGAGCAATAACTCTGTAGATTTTTAGCTTCTAATATTTAAATTTCTAAAAGTTACAGTTATTTGAAGATTTTTTTCGTGTTTTCTCGACATATGGTAATCTAGATTTTTTTTACGAGAACACTCATGAAATTTCGATCAAAAAACTATTGGAATACATTCTACAGACCATGAAATTGATCCATGGTTTTTTTCCTAACGATTGGATTCTTCAGATCAGAATAGCAGTTGTTCAAAAATTGTTTTGGGTGTGAGCCACCCAGGTGTGTTAAAGTTGATCGGAAAATGAGGTGTGTCAACGAAGGGTTAAGCAACGCAGGCCCAACGTCTCTTAACATAGAGGCTCAACTGAAGGTTTCTCTTCCAAATACATTTCAAAGACGTCCAGAAGGTGTCTTAAAGAACTTCAAAATATGTCGTAAAGACGTCTTCTTCAGGTCTGGTTTAGAAAAAAAATTTCCCAACGAGGAAGAAATCGAACCCAAATTTTCCGCTTACGAAGTAACTGTTAGCAACTACCCAACACACTTCCTTGTAGACATTTCTAATTTATATTTACATAACTAGTCGTATCAGTATCATCATTCGACCTTTCGACTTTTTCCTCAAAATGTCCCATTCGTTTTAAGACAGACGCCATAATTACGATATTTATAAATAAGGAAAGAAAAATCACAACTTGGAATTATAATAACAGGTTTTTGGATGTAGGAAATTTTCTGTTGGGAATTTGTCTATGTTGGGAATTTGTAGGCAAAAACACTAACTATATCCCAACTAATTCCCCACTGTTGGCTACTGTTGGTCAACGAAAAATGCTACTAGTAGTGTAAGTAACTGCAAAGTAAAATAAAATTCGTGGAGCCAAGAAGTTTATGTATTGTACGCGTGTTTTGAATTTGGAAAATACGTATCGTTGGCTTGTTGGTAAAACTGACAAAGTCCATATTTCTTAATCTTCAGCAAATGCAAATTTTTAGGTTCAATTTATTACAGTAAATCAGGTGATGATTGAAATAAATTTTTTAGGAAACATGAACTTGATTAGTTTTACCAACAAGCCTACGCCTTGCAGAAAACACTGTAAGTGCAAAAAATAAAATTCTATACTATAGTATTACCATTCCCAGGTAGAACTTTTTCCGATAATTTTTTTTTCAATTTTGGCACTTACGGTGTTATCTACAACGACTTTTTAATATTGTCAGAGATCCAGTTAGAGATATGGGTAAATACACATTTGTAAAAGTGGCAAAGCAATTTACTATTGTTGAAAAAGTTTGCACATCGAGGATATTATATAGTACCATGCTCTTCCAAAACGGAACACGGCAGAATGCGTCATACGTGCAGTAATTCGTCATCATTGCGTCACGATTCAATGTATAGCTTTTTTTTTATAAAATCGTAGCGTGATATGATAAGTGGGTTCATTAGTGAAATGTGGACTGGTTAGACCCCGAAAAAATGACACTTGAAAGTTATAACCCAGGTTTATATAGAAACAAGGTTACATTATACTGTCGCTATCGTGTTATCAAGGTTTTTGCTGATATCGCCATGGAATTATCTATTATGAATTATTAAACTACAATAAAACTGTCACCTAAACCAAATTTATGGAACAGACCAACTGTGATAAATTGTAAGGTTGCAGCTCTATTACACACTGATGCGAAACTTCGCGTAGCAAAGTGGAACTAGGGTTGAAACGTTAGAAGTAGTGTGTCCTACACTCTTCATACTCATTTCAACGCCAACCGATTTTCTCCAAACAGGAAAAACTTTTCTAATCTGAGTAGTGCATATTCAGCCCTTGAAAAGTACTTTTCAGCGTGGTCACGAGATATCTACAACAAAATTGTTGAATCGTGAAAGGAATAGCCAGATGTCATGGAAAAAAATAACGAATATCTTTTAGATCGCGGTATTTTATAGAAGCAATGGATAAACCACACATGTTGATCGATAAAGTTGGAAATTACCAATGACTCAACGTAGCACTGTAAAACGTACGAGAAGCATTGTTTAGAATCCAATTCAAGGTAATTATGTTTAGAATTGAAACAACAATCTACGCTTCTGAAAATTATAGATTTATTATTTCAGTTGTCTCTTAACATAGCTCTACAAGAAAAATTCATTATTCATATCCAATGATTAACGGCCATTGCATGCATTTCGTCACTAAATTTCAGGTACAGCAGATTGCTCGGTTTCTGCAAACTTCTACAAACATGAAGGGCAAACCTTTCCCCGAAGAGGAAAGTGAAGGAAGAGAACTGTTGACTATTATAGACAAAACTATACCACCCCACAAATGAAATTACTGAATCTCATAATTGTTTAAATTATTAGCCTATCCTACTTGCAACCTCTTGCTTTTTACAATAAATATAATGAGTTCCCATGAAAAAGTGTCGTTGCATTTTAGAAACATATTTTAATTTAAAATAACAATGTTTTAAATTCGGCCTTATTTTTTAGCCTTAAAAAGAATAACATAAATACGTGTATTTATTTACAAAGTTTTCTCTATTTCAATGCTTTATTTTTATTTCGACGAAAAATACTTTGATATCGCGAAGTTACCTTCATTAGCGCCACGAACAGATAGTACATAGAATAACAGAAATTCTTGTTTGTTCATCTTCTTCTAATCACCTATGAATCACACCATTGTAGATCCCATCGCGCTCGAGTGCCACGATAATCTTTATCAATTACATCATTATTCAGACATTCCCGTCGGAGCGTGCTGCCGATTTCACGCGCGATAGCCGCGCGCCGCCTATTGCGAGTTTTCGTCAAATCCCGTTGAACTTTTCTGACCAGCGTGCATTTCGTATCGCCGTTCTATTGTGACAGGTATTCAGAGAAATGATGAAACCGTCGGTCTAGTACGCGTTAGGTACGCGACTGTATCGGGTTTACAGTAAATTAATACCCGATGAAAAACGTCACTATCGCCGGGCCCGTTATTGCATCTACATACGCACGCAATAATTATTACTCCTACTGTGATAAATCACAGGCATTCCTGCGCCGGAATGCTTTACTACTGCCATTTCGAACGGCTCTAGCCGAGCAAGTAGTTATTTACGCTCAAAAATCGGAGCAAGGAGACATTAACCGCAGCACTTTGAAGTAAAGTTGCGGTGACGCAAGCGCCAGTGAACTTTGCGTGCCTGCCGCGAAGAATAATTCTCGCGAATACGAGATCGTCTGTATCACATTCGAGACGTTGTTTTGCGAGCGGGCCCGCAGCACGGCCGACGTCCCGCAAATTATCGGTACCATCGTGCGCTTTCTGTCGTCGCAGAGCCGGGGTCCTCTGAACACCCGTTGGTCAAGGACTCTCGGGCACCCCGCTGGTAATCCAGCCGAATCCGGACCGGTTGGAAAGTTAATTAAATCATTTGGCTTACCAATGCGTGCGCGGGTTTCTCGCCACCAATTAAATAACGTCATATTCTCTAAACAAGATTCGACGTCCCCGCGCAGAAGCCGGCAGACCCCCGCGCGTTGCTATGAACACCCTACGCGATCTGTCCTCAGCGAAATGAATAACGATCCGCCCAGTGACATCGTACAGAGTTTTGACCTTATTATCCGCGAGCATTAATTATGCCCCGGCGACTTTCTCGTGTTCAATGATTCACAGCAACGGGCCGCGGGTTCGTGTAAATCTTCCTCGTGCGCATGTTCGGAGAAAGGTGTCGAACTGTACGACGAGCGCCAAATTTCTCGGAAGCACAGCCCATGAGAAAGCGAATGTGAGAAAACAATGGTACCGGAGAGGTGATCTCCGGGCCCGATACCTTAACACCTTGAAAAGCGCCGCGGTACTTTCGATCTAGTAACGACTTACCTCTCGATCCCTTTTTTCCCTGGCCATCGGCTCTCGAGGGGGGGGTTCCGTTAGAATTTCGAAATCCGTTTCCCGCTTTCTCCCTTGCTTTTCACGCGGTTCTTTCTTTTACCCGGGGCCCGGTTGCGTGGGACGGTTTCGAGTCGCGACGGCGACGGTACGAGGAGACAGAGAGGAAATACGTGCGAACCTCTGGCGCACGTTGAAGCCGGTCGGTCGGTTCCTCAAACGCATCTCTTATCTGATCTGCGGTCTAGAGGCATAGGCATATAATACGGGACACTGGCGATCGCGTTGTCAAAGTCTATCCCGGGGCATATCTCCCGTGGACCAGGTCCCCCGTGGCGAATTCGGCCATTGTTGCCCCGTTCGGGTCTACCTTCTGAGAAAAAACACCGATCGGCCCGCTATAACTTATTAATATCTGGTGGGGCAGTTCCTCCCTTCGGTCGCATAGGCAAATCCGACTGCTATGGGGCGGTAAGAGGTCTGTCATTTCCGCGGGCTCCCGTGGGAACGAAGATCGCCAGGAGAAACAGAGGGGGCCCAGCCTGATGGAGCCGAAGGAACGCGACTAGGAGATGGCGAACACACGCCGCTGGAATTGTCGAGATATTCCCGACAGGTGCAGATCCACCTTCCAGGAAACATCCCGCGCCGCTCTGTCAGAAAAGAATTCCGCGAGAAACGGGGACGTCTTTATAAAGAATGCCTGGCGTTCGATGTACATGCGTGACGAGTAAAAAGCGCGCGGGGTTTCGCCTCCACGCGGACTCACTTTTCTCCGCCAGGTCGTTTTTGTTCCGGCGAGCCTGCGGGCGAAAACTAATGAAAATTAAGGAATAGTTCGTTAATCGTCAGCTTTTACAACCCTCGGAGAAATGAATGGAGTAGAACTATCGCGTTTCTGGAAAGAATTGTGGGACTCAATGGATACTTGCACATTCTTTGTCAGGTATTTGATAGTTTATTGAATTTTAGGTGACATTACAAATTTTCTAGATTCTATTGGTGCAAAGTCCTAGTGTAGGTTGTTACTAGAAGTTTCCTTAAGTTGTAGATTTAGATCTAGACAGAGTAATCGTAAAGAATAATGGAGGATTACTTTTAAAGGAGCAAATTCTTCTTTAGCGTATAAACGCTTCTTCTATAAAATCACAAGTTGTTTCTTTGCTTTGTGTGACATGAACTGGTCGAAAGAAAGTTTAAAACTCATATATTAACATGTCTGCGTAACTAACTGAATATGGCTTGAATTATTGTGTTGGGATCACTCTCCTATTCTGGCAACCCTCCAATCTGTGGGATATAAATTTTAACCCCCAAAGGTCACACTATAAATTACTCCAGTTACAGGCACACATGGGTTAACTTAACCCAGACCGCTCTTTTGTCTGTAGCTCTGGATGTATGGTATGGAAAAAGAATATACATAGATGATTTAGTCGTAAATCGTTTGGCAATCGAGATACCTTGAAAATAAAGATTAGTGAAAGTTCTGAAAAACTTGTACTTTTTTCTTTTTAATTGCAGTTTCTTGTAGAAAAAAACACGAGGGTTTAATTACACAGCAATCGAAAAGTTTCGAGTCATACTTTAATGAGAAAAATGCGTTAAAAAATGTTTTTGGCGAGGTGAAGTCGAGTAATCTTTTATTTCTACCGAACAACTGTTTTCTGTGAAAAATTGTCTTTTTCGTTGAAAATAAGGACATAAACGGCTACTGGCATTGAGTATAAAGTATCAGAAGTAGTTTCATTGATGACTTTTAAAATCTAAAATGCCAGATCAAAAATAGCGACCAAAATGTCAAATAATACGATGAAATGGTTGAAATAATAATTTATTCCACAAATGTAGTGAAATTGACAAAATTTATGCAATTATTTATTTATATCTACGTTTCAATTTTTCAAAAAGCATGTATTTCACATTTCATAACTCAAAAATTCTGTACATATTGTAAGTCCGGGAGAGTTCGACCACTTTTTGGAAAAGAAATTGTAGCATTGATGTTATTCACATTTTTGTCGTTTTATGCAGATTAAAGCAAAGCCCAAGCAATTTGGGGTATATATAAATTATAGTGTGCGATAATTTCAAATATTTATTTTATTTTCAACCAAAAACATTGGCACTGCAACTGCTCGGTCCATCCACTACGGGTGAGACCGACCTTGAAAAATAACAAAAAGTGTAGCTGACAAAAAGTATAATACACGAATAATAGATATGTTATTTCTTCTTCAGTTTTCCATGTAAATCGCAAACATTCTTATACTTGGAGTATCTAGTATCACAAAACCAACGCCTTCAGTGCACACATTTAATCCAATCGTCGCTTTTCGAGATTTCGAAGTAGTTTTCTCCGCATCCCACGCAATCGTTTTTGTCCCAGTCTTTTAACAACATATCACTATCTCGTGGAATGGAATTTTCGCTCCCTGAATCTGACGATAGATTTACAGTAAGAAAAACACATGTGCTGGGACTATCCCATAATCAAGGGAGTGATTGACCACCCTGTCAAAATAAATTAAAAACGAATACATACGTATTCTTACATAAATAAACTTACCTGTCCCTCAAATATCACCAGCACTATAACTTGATCTAAAAACTTTCAGACTCGCATAAAGTCTTAAGTGTTTCCTATAATTTAAATATGGATTTGTGACAATGGTCAATGCAAGATCAACAACAAGCCCATTCATTTCTGTTGTGTCAATGACATCTTGCGTCAGTCTTAAAATATCAACACGGGTCCGACTCTCCCGGTGGTCGAACTCTCCCGGACTTACCTTATAATAAATATTCGAAGAAAAAAGATATTCACTACCAAATTGACATTTGACGGATTTCCTAACATTAACAATATTAATCCCAAAACAATAACAGAGTAGACTTCTAAGAAAGAATTGAAAATACGAAATAAAATTTGTAAAGATGTTTAAATACACCGAAAACAGAGAAAAACGCTGAGGACTTAACAGTTATCTCTGTTCAGCCAATGTTGCTACAAATAGTATACGCTTCTAACTCTAATGCTTAATCATCTCAAATTTCATTTTCATGTTTTGAACTACTTAAATTGCAATTTAAAGGGCGTTGCTTAAAAACAGATTTCTGCAATAGCAGATGAATTAAGTGTAAAGTACAAACTCCTCTATTTTAAAAATCCACAATTTTCAATATTATGAAATCTGTCTTATTATCATAAACATTCGTAACTGTTACCCTTTATATTTTCCTTCTCACACTACCGCAGAAAGAACAAAACCCTTCCAAGTAATTCAAGGGGGGAAACAGTTCTATTTGAATAGCCACCTCGGCCTAAGCTGCCGTTCCCTTCAATTATATTCCCACTTTTCCCTTCATGTTGCGACAAGAAAAGTTCAGAGACATACCCACACAGGATTCAACGTTTTGTGCGCGAGATTGGATACGTAATAGATTCCACGAACGGACATGGTAGGTGATACCTTGCGAAAATGCGTATGTACATCCCGCACGTTTACGTGCCGTACAGACTGTCAGGTTAAGACATCGTCCGGTAGCTAGACAGGTTGACAGGGGCTGAACCAATTACGCGGAATATTATCCCTCCGACGATTTGCACTCCCCTGCAATCACCGTGATTAGTGTTTCGCCGACACTCGTGTACAGGCGTCTCGTAACCACAGCTAATTTGTAAACTCTGGCATGCATTATACACGCACGCAGGGTATATATATAGGTGCCGGTAACTTACATAATTAGATAGGATCGTTCGGTTGGATGCGGGAGAGCTGTCGTGGCTCCTCGAGTGCAGTCAGTGCGAAGCGTAACTGTATCCCTGATACGTCGGGCTTCATTCTTGCTCATAGATTTAAACCTTGGATAAGGAGGCTCCAATCATCGAGTCGCTTGTCCGTTAACGACAGTTATTGATGCCTATATTGAAATGCCTCGTCTCGTTATTGATTGTTTACGATATACACAACGTAAGTTTGTGGTCCCGTGTGAGATAATACTGTTGCGAAGTAATAAATGGACATCGACTACTTCTTAATATCTGCATGGATGTATTTGGTTTGTTAATAATACGTTCCTTTAATATGCAAAGATATAAGTACATATAATGGGAAGATTATGAGTATCAGAGATTTGATTTGATTATTTTAGGGCTGTAACCAATATTCGAATAATCTAAGTATTCCAATATTTGGATATTCGAATATTAGAGAATTCGAATAATTTCTTCGAATATTCGAATATTTTCTTCGTATATTCGAATATTCGAATACCCCTAATTATTCGAAAATCCAAATATTCGAATACTCCTAATTATTCGAATATCCGAATAATTGAATAATTTCTTCGAATTTGCGAATATTCGAATACCCCTAATTATTCGAATATTCGAATCTTTACAGCTTTACTTAGTTTCTCTCATTCTTAATTTCGAAATAAGATACAAACTTTCTGTTAGTACATATTCCTGTGTTACTTGAATTGCTTTATATGACGCGTTTCTTTCAAACTGCGTTCACCTTTTGAACTTTCGCTCGATCGTCACTGTAACTACGTTCCATTGTTTTCGTTCGTGCAAAAGAATGTTGAAAAACACACACTATTTTAAAACCATGAAATTTAATCATTCCAAAAGCATTCCATTTTGTAATAAATTATAATAAAGGTGAGAGAAATCATATTACGCCGGATCAGTTATGCTTGTCACCCCAGACAATGCACGCGACGTGTTTGCGCGAGGTAAGCTTATTAGAATATTGTAGGTAGTATCGCTTATCGAAGTTGAAATAGATTATCGGTTTAGCCGCGTGAGCCTATTTTTCCCCTCTTAAATAGGTATATGCAGAACGTGCCGTTGGGTGCCCGATAGATCCATCGAATTGGTAGATGAGAAAAATTGCATCGCCGCATTGTAATGTCGCCGTAATGATTTCAGGGTGGAAGCACCGTCTTTCAACCTGCGACGTTTCGCAGCAGGCAAGCAGCCAGGTAGACAGGTACCTACCTGGAACCGAGTAACTACTTATTGTCACCTCTAACGAGGCCGCAACAAAAACTCAGCTATTCGCAGGTGGGAATGCTGCCAGGTTATGAAAGTATCAATTGCCTTCTACGTCCAGTTCCCTAATGAGGGAAACATAGCCATGGATTACCGAGACGCCATAACTGTAACTTCTAGAATTGCGCGATTTTTTAACGGATGAACATGGATGGCGTTCGTCTACTAAGTATTTCATTAAATTGGCATGTTCAGATTTCTCCCAACTGTCGCACTTTAATTGTGTGAGTGAATGTAAAATATTATTAATGTAATCAACGGGTGACACCCTTTCGTACACAGAACACAGTGGTAATATGTAAATTAGTACTATATTTGGAGATGGTCACCTAATTGTCTGTACAGAGAATTTCAGAATGAATTAACGGATCCAGAGAAAAGGTCACTTTCCCCAAGGTGATCGGATTCGTAACGCTACAAATGTGGCTGTGTAATCCCGGCGTAAATAAGAAAAACGTCCTTAGTGGCCTTAGTGGCGTATTGAATTCTAGCGATTCAAGCAAATCCGGACTATTAACGATTTTATAAAGAAAAACCAAATCAGAGACTATCCGACGATTTGAGAGATTTGTGAGGTTGAGAGTCTGAGGGATAGGACGATAATCGTTATCTGCACTTTCGTGAACTATTGAGTTAATGTTTACCTCAGCTCGGTGAATATCGTAAATTTGTAGGAGAAGAGGTAGTAGTATAGTGCTCGACACTATTTCTTGCCGAATATATGATTATATATACACTAAATGAAACATAAATGCCAAAGAAAAGGCATATACACTCTTCATAAAAATCATGTAAGAAGTTAACGGGGAAAGCAATTTTAATACACGAAATTTATATACAACTTTAGAAAACTTATAACGGGAGCTAATTTATTGCGACATATTTTTTTGACGATAAAGTTTGTCGCTTTGAATTGTCACTTGCTCACTGGTTCTTAAATTTGAAACAATACGCCATCTTCTTCTAACTAATAATTGATCATTTAAAACAATGCCATTTATGTATCAGACGATATACTATTTACTTCACAGGAATTTCGTTAAGCTTCTTCACGTGACCGATCGACAAAAAATAGTGTCCAGCACTATATAGAACAGGGTGGTAATACAAAATCAGCTGTTAATTCTAAAACTATGTTTGGCATCTATCTGCAACAGAAGTGTGGAGTAGAGCTGTAAACATTCGAATATTCAAATAATTTGAATAATTTTGAATACGGATAATTTCTTCGAATAATTCGAATCCGAATAACTTCTTCAAATAATTCGAATAGGAATAATTTTTCGAATAATTCAAATTATTCGAATTATTCGAATCTCCAATTTGAATTCTCTGGTATTCGAATACATAGGATATTCGAATATTCGTATACAATCCTAATATGTAGCCATAACCATTAGGTTCCTCTGTTGCGTCATTCCTGGCGTCTGCATCGCCAACTGCTTGCGGTCGTAAAACAGCTTTTACATTTTCCAGAATACAGAACATTTCATAAGGTAAGTTTAAAAAATGATTTCACCATGTTTATTACTAAAACATTATATACACCGTGTTGGATAGTAATAAGATTAAAGTTCAAAGTGGCAGTACTAGTTTTTTGAAAATGTTTCCCTTTTGTTGAGGGTTATTGGAGCATTTCGAAAATGGCGTTAGTGGCAATATGGAACAAGTTGTTCGAGACATTCCAGACGTTAAAATCCGGAAATATTTTGTGCAGTGGTTGTGGTATTGAACACTTTATTGTATCTTCGTTTTCAAAATAATTTTTTTCGTTTAAACTTTAAAAACGCGGAGTATTTAATTAATAAAAAGTTTATAACAACAAAGAATACAAATTTTATGTATGTTTCATATTACGCCGTTTTCAGAAACCCATATTTTGCACTGTATTAAAACAAATGTGGTATTTTTTCAACGGTTTTATTTTATCCTAAGGACTTAATCTTGAAATAACACATGATAAGAGATACGGTGGCTAACATTACTGATGGTTATTGGTGCAATAGGTACACTTAAAGTTAATTATTTTCCACATGCATATTAAATTTCAAATTCAACTTCATATGTATCACGCTTTTACCAAGAGAAGCTCGTAATTATTAGTATCTACCCTGAAAATATAAGCTGTCTATAAAATCTGTAATCTATCTGTCTGTAAATGACATAATTTCTATTTGCCTTTTGCGTGACTCTTTTCTTCTACACTATCAGTATCTGCAATGAGATTGAAGATATTAAATGTGGGTTAAACAGTGGGGGGTCTAGTATGTGCATAGTAGTACATACAATGACATGTATTATATGGCAATCAGGTTGAATCAATAAAAATATTTTAATTGAAAGAAATGAACAGGATGTTATAAATCAATGACGGAGATGAAATTGGAACGAAATGTATTAGAAAAAGAGTGGACATTGTTTATAAACAGTCTTGAAATCTAAATATCACAAAATTTTACCTTCTAATGTTTAGTGGCTTCGATGTAGATTTAGTAAAAATTAATAAAATCTATTGAAGTACTTCCTTTATCAACCATTCAATCTAAAAAATCTCAAGATATTAGTATATCCGTATACGTTTATTCAAATCTCTAAATAATGAACGACATTTATTATTATTATTTACTTTTCTGGAGCAGTTGAAAGGAAAATTGTCGTCATAGATGAATTTGAATATTATGAATTCTATTTATCTTATATAATTGTGTCTGAAAACATGGCTTCAGTGACAATGATTTGCAATACAATTCTGGTCAGATTAATATAAATTATAATCTTTTATGTTATACTTGGCGCAGAGGCACAACAATGAAGTCAAACTAAACAGACTTAACTACTTTTCAACCAACGATTTATGAAAATATGCATTTAAAGTTACATATATTATTAAAATAAATGAACAAATATGTGGCAAGTGTGTTCCAATATTTTAACACCATATGAAATAAACTAATTTCGATGAATTTTGAAAATACATTCACTTGTGATTGATTATTTGAAATATACATACATCCCTCATCCACTGAAACATGTTTCTAAGATCATATTCCTCTATCTTTTAATTAAATTTAAATATCTTTATATAACGTGTACGTTGCATATCAATTACAGTGAATTGAATTCTTCAGTAACTATTACAAATTACTATTAAACTTCACCTGAGGACGTTTGCAAATGTCACATGTATCATGTGTGACCGAAGACTCTATTTCCACCGTAAGTCCCGTTTTAGAAAAATTGCAGAAATCTTCAAGGATCTTATGGCTCGTACGTTTTATATAGAGTAATATTATACTTATATCGCACGAGAGGGAGCAATAGTAAGCAACAGTCAAAATGGTCGTATTTACGATCCCATAAATCCTATCAAGCCACAATATGTAGTTTCCTCTAGGCGTAATTTCTGCCTTGTGGCTGGTGTTAGGCGGTCAACGTGGGTACGATTCGAACTCCCAACTTGAAATCCATAGAAGGTACGATTCGCAACCAGTGACGTCACTCGCTTTTCTGGTGCCGCATTGTTCAGGGATAGACGTGCATCGCTAGACGAAGAGGAAAGCGAGTAAGAGCCATTGAAGTTCGAACCAGTAGGTTCATGCGGAGGAGTAGGGTGTATACGTTGGCACGTGTACGTGTCACCTACGTTGATTGCCGAGGCAATCATTCATCGGGTACCATAGGTGTTAGTGATAATTAAGAAGCACTTCGTGAGCGGTTCCGGTTACAAAATCGATCGAAGAAAGCACGGACATTTGCAATAATGAATGTTGCGCGAACACTGGTCCGCGAAGATGTAGGCTTAAAATTAAATACCTCAACAGAAATGTACTAGAATAATTTCTATGTTACTCGAAGAAACGAAGCGAAAGGCCTGCATTATTATTGAATAAATTATACCGCTATTAATTCTGGAAGTATTAATGAAGAAGGTAATTCTAGTGTAATTCCCTATTGTGTACTAAAAATATAGCACAGTTAAATGTCGGAATATGTGTTTGTAATAAGGTATTAAATACAATATTGTTCAATATTGTTCTTTTTTATAAGCAGTTCTGTCGAGAAAATTGGGTGTGCAAATACCTTTTCTACCCACTGTATATTTCGAAAACTGTAGTAGCGAATAATAATAAGCGGTACTAAGTTTTACCAGCTGGGATTGTAAATAAATGTGAAGAAAACGATTTAATCGGAAGGATAGTTGACATGTATTAAATACAAGAGTCATCTTATACATTATTCAGTAGAACATGAGCGGTGACAGCTATATTTATGAACTCTAGACGCTTTCAAGACCTACATAGTACCTACGTACGATTTAATTCATACTCCTCTTCCCTTTTGATTTACTTGGGGTGTATTGAATCAATTTTTGTTAATATATAAATTGTAAACAATTTTAAGTGTAAGTAAATAGATGAATTACCGACTACATTAACCCTTCGTTGACACACCTCGTTTTTCGATCAACTTTGACATACCTGGGTGGCTCACACCCAGAACAATTTTTGAACGACTGCTAAATTCCCATCTAAAGAATCCAATCCTTATGAAAAAAAATCATGGGTCAATTTGAAGCTCTCTAGAATATATTCCAATAGTTGTTTTATTGACATTTTATCACAGTCTTTGCAAAAAAATTGTAGATTATCATATACCAAGAAAATACAAAGAACATCTTTAAAAAATTGTAACTTCTACCAATTTCAATGTTGGAAGCTAAAAATCTACGGAGTTGCTGTTCAGATATAATATTTTGAGAAAAAAATAGTTTGTAAGTCGGCCATGGAAAGATGGTAGTTATTTTGAATATAAAAGGTACATAGAGCGTCAAAATCAGTTTATGGGTGACTCACACCCAGACTATCAACGAAGGGTTAAATATGTTAGCGAATTTGTCTGTTTGTACATTCAAATTAACGACAACCTGAGTTTATACTTTGCAAACTAAAAAGCAAAATTATACATAACTATTTAGTAATGATATTAATTGTTCCTATAGTTCTGAAATATCCTGTTTACATAACTTTCACAGTGTAATGGCATCACGAATGCGTTGTGCGACCGCCTATTAATATGCGACTTATCATCGGTAGACCTAAAAAGCATTGTTTAAAACGTCTGACACTGTTTTTCGAGACTGTTCTAAGTATTCCAGGCACACGTGCTTGGCTGGTACTTACGTGCTTGCAAGACCGTTACTCGATTTCATGGAAAGTCCCGATCAAACTTTTACCGTGAATCTGATCCAGATTTTGCAGAGACCATGACCATGGTAGCGATGATGTCACCGTCATCGAGGACTTTCTCTTCCGCGAACTTTTGTACGCGGGCGGTGTCTCGCGCCATAAGTACTTGTAAGTGGTAAAAGCGTCGTGGGAGCGCGGAATAGTGCGCATAAACGAAACGCGCGTATTTTAATTTCACCATTCAACGTCATTACTGTGGTAATCGGCGTTCCTTATCACAACTAAATGCCACCTCCGATATCGCCGTTTAAATCGTCTTCGAAACATTGCAATATTTTTACAGGCACTGGAAGTGTAAAGAAACACAAGCACGTGAAAAATAAACAAACGGCACAATTAAATGTTTGCCGTGGTATTATTTAACTTGTATAGGATACGTGCGTGCTGATAATTACAAGCCTGTTATTAGGATCGCGCGATTTGAATATTCGACAGCGATATTTTTTAAATTTCCATTAAACGAAGGTGAGCATGTGTACATTTCTAACTAAATTCATTCGAGAGCAACGACCTTTCGTATCGGAAAATTCTTACCCAAGATCAATACACTGCGCCGTATTATAATATAATTTAAAATGCTTCCTCGTATCTAATCTGCTGTGAAAACCTGTCGAAGGAGGCAGACCACCGAGAGAAAGGTGGATGATAATGCACGGAGCGGGGTACTAAAAATGCTTTTGACGAATCGAGAGCGGGCAACCTTTTTCGGGAGCAGCGTTGATCCGTTTAATAAATTTACCTTTATGCGATTCGATGAGGGGAACGATCAATTTGAGTTTTGTTGTAAAAAGGCCGCTATCGGTATAACCTCGGTGGTCTTTTCAAATGGCTCCAGTCGTTTCGCTTCTTCCGATTACATCGAATACCATTGGTATCTGTCGTCCTTCAGCATTCTCCATGGCTAATGGTCCGATTAATCGGCCTATGCCGCAATTATCTACGTCACCAGTCAAAACTTGACCGAGACACCGATTACGTGGCTGAATTAGGTCGCCAGTAGGTGCAATTAATAACGAGACGACACATCCATTAGCCAAGAGGCCGACGAGCCTTCTTCTGACGTGCTTCCCTGCAGCATCGAACTTCGAACCGCCTTGCATCTCGATAACAGATCGTCTGCGAATATTGATTTGCGTAACGACCAGGGGGGCTGTAAAAAATTGTGGTCGAGCAACGAAGCGTCTCCTCAGATTAATGCGTTTCATAATTCAGATCTGATCTTAATGATACAATGAAGGATAATATTGTGGTTGTAGATCATATATAGGTATGTGTTGAAAACGCGAATAAAGTACACGTTAGAATTAATTTAAAATGCATACTCTATCAAAATTACCCACGCACATATTTTATAAATATTTATATACAATTCGTAGAAACTGTATGTATCATGTAGCAATTTAATATTATATTTAATTAATTTAATATTAATCCATCATGTTCATACGAAGGATCCAAAATTCTGTAAATTAATAGATAGTGCATTCCACATAAATTCATGATTTATTCTAATTTCATAGAAAGCAAGCTTAATTTAAAATTGATCGAACTTACAATTTTTGGAAACATGGAAAATTAATAAAAAAGCAAATGCATCTAATAGGACTGAAACAATAACTTTATATTCAAAATATCATTTTCAACTTCGCTCTAATCACACATTAACAATTGCCGAAAGAAAAAGATGGTTGTAAATTTTTATAAAATTCAATTTAAACGCCGACATAAAAGACAAACTTAATCACGCTTCCCGACACTCGTTAAGACGTTGCATGTATTCTTTTCAATGCAATGACATAACAACGCGAGTATCTACGCGCCAGCGAATTCCACGGCTGTATTTTTCGCGGCGAAGGCCGTCTGATATCGTGTCTGGCGTTTTCTCGTTTGTAACACAAGGGACGAGCCTCTGCTAAAAATAGAAGAAAATTAACGACGCTTGTACGCGCGCGGCCATTTTTCCGCGAGTGTGTGTACGTATGCCGGGCATCGTCTGCCTCGCTGTCGGTGCGACTCAACAGCCCGCTGCTCTCGACGAAACGTCATTGCGTCATCGTCAGTCCGCCTACGTCATGATGACGTCGCGACGGCGTCGCAAGACCGTGTCTAAATATTTGCCCGCGATTGAGTCGGACCTTCCGGGAAGAGATTCCGATCACGCAAAGAGCGTACGTCGATTTAATTGGAAAAACGTCCACCGGAACCGGATGGCACAGCTTTTTATTCCAGTACCGTTTCCGATTTTTTTTAGCAGACCGCTTCGATCCTATCTCAACTATTCCCGTTAAGCGCGCGTAAGCGGGAATTTTTCGATGACTAAAGCCGAGGATTCACCTGGAAGTTAAGCGAAGCTACATATGCTATATGATACATTGACAGTTAACCGGTTAACGATGTATTGAAGGCATTTTGTTAAAACTTATTTTCTACAGCGTAATAATTAACCGCGTAACCAGCACACATTTCAGTTACCATTCCCGATATATGCAGTGCTGTAAAATCATAAACGAGTCTGCTAGAGAAATTTATTTTTCATTAATTCCCGTGACTCATCTTATATACGCCCGCGGTGGGTTCAATGGCGTTTTAAATAAGCCTCCACTTCCCGTCCACAATTTAGAGAATAATATCCTCGCATAATTCTTCGAATGACAATTTTATTGTCACAATGATACTCTCGCTTTCACGAAGAAAGATTGCGCCGGTGCTGCAGGCAATATGAATGCAGATTCCGCTCGTAGACAGTCGTAAGTTTCATATTCAAATTCGTAAGGTTTGGCCTGCGTCAACCTGTCCTACATGAATTATAGCAGTGACACGAGCACGGATGAGTCGGGCAGATTAAATAAGCCGTGGAAACTCCGTGTTCCCACTGTTTTCATTTGCTACCCTAGGAAAGCAATAGAAGCGACGTTCTATTTACAGTTCTCGTTAAATAACCCCAACACTTATTATCGTAATAATTTTAAAAAAAAAAACCCAGCAAGTCTAGTTGCTGCAATAAAAGTCGGGCAAACATAATTCTAGATAGCATAACAGAGAATTCCATTGCACCAGCTGCAATGGTATTTTAGGACACGGCGTCGTGCCGGTTGTGCATTAATATTCCATTCACGCGATCTCTATCGAGAGTAGACCGTTCCCTCGCGGTGGCACTATTCGAGAAGCATAACATGTATCTGTAACAACTCGCATCGATTGCCCAGAAACGAGCATCGTCGGGGACCCGTGGCAAAAGCGCGATTCATACGTGCACATCCACGCCCACACCCAGCCGCGGAGCGAGTCGCAACGCGAAATTCACACACCGATGACGAAACGTGAAATCAATAAAAACGCGGCCGCACAAAGAACGTTATTTTCACCCGGCTGGATTTCGCGATAAGATAGACGGCGAGGAGGAGCGTATTGTACATTGCGGCGTACACCCGAGTGCACGACAGTGGATTTTCCGACGGACGTCGCTCGGAACCGGCAGGTTTCGACGCGCCGGCTGGTTCGCTGCTGGAACCGGCCACGTAACGCATCCCCATGCGACCTATTCGTAAAGCGCGCGCTTATGGAGCTTTTACGAGTCTAATAACGCGTCGGTGAACGCGTGCGCGCGCATTCACGCCGCGGGACGAATTAATTCCAGTCGCGCCGCGCCGGCAACGGCAGACTGGTTGGGACGCCTAGGTCTCGTCACGCGTGCACCTCTGGCTGCGAGCCTTCACGATCTCTGCAATTGATCAAGCCTACCGTGAGATGGTCCCTCGATACCGGGCAGCACTTCGCGGTAAGGTGCGCTCATCGGGGAACAACGCTGCGGAACCACCTCTCTACGCGATAAGAAAGAATTAAGGGGCTTGCAATTACCCAGAATTTGAATTAACGAATCAACAGTGATCTCAATTGATCTCTAGTGGATTCCAGTTTGACTTATCGGTGTCTGTATATAGGTTCACTTTGTTTTTCATCGATGCTAATTGCGTATTCGTCTGTACGTTTTGTTGGTCTCTTAAACACACATTTTTTAACGTGTAAAACAAGTAGGGTAGATGTCCCTATTACTGCCAATTTATTTATTTTGCTTAATAAAAATGTAACGTTTAAAGAATAGTGTACAACAATAATATTAATAATGATAAGAACAGTCGCAATTTAGTAATAATATTATTGTTGCACACTATTCTTTATACGTTACATTTTTATTAAGCAAAATAAATAAAGTGGCAGTAATAGGGACATCTACCTTATATGCATTTAAGGGGTTGCACGCAGTCAGCAGGTAGAAAAGAAACATTTTTTGAATTTATTTCAGAAAGTACATGCATATTTGTGTGCAAAGATTTGTATTTAACAGGTTATTATATTATGGTTTGGTATAAAAGTATTTATACCAATTTATACCTGTTTTTAGAAATACGTTTCGCGGTGACCAACATTATTCGGAGCGGGGTTATCTCAAAAAGAAAAAACGCAGAAGATTTAGTACCTAAATTCCGTTTTATGTAACATTAATGTGGGATAAAATGGCGGATGTTAAAGTGAAATGATCGATTCTCGTAGAAAAAAACACTCATTTTTCGCCCATAAAATAAAAAGTATGCATTGAAAAAACAAATTCTTCGATTACAGGCTAGATTTGAATGTCTAGAAGAAACCTACAAAGTTTCAGAAAGATTGGTGAAGCGGCTTTTGAGAACTCCTCGTCACCGCAATCGAAAAATCCATTTCGGGAAATCAGTTGTAACTTTGCAATAAATACATACTTTATTACCAAAACATAATATAATAAACTGTTACTGTGTCCCTCATCGGAATACAAAAACCATTGCATAAAAATATGTTTGTACACTTTCCGAAATAAATTTTGCAAAGAATCGTTCTTTCTTTTTAATGGATAATCGCACGATCTGCAATCTTAAGGAGGTATTCTAGTTTAAAGCGCGGTTTTCTACATAATTTTTGGTATTTTTTTTTACAGAGCTTTGGTTCATATATTAATACATGTTTCAATGTAATAATCAATTGTAGTAAAACTGTAACAACATATCTGTTTTAATAAAACAATACTTTTCTCAAATATATAAAAAGTTTTCGTCGCAATTCTAATATAATAATCAGTCGTATAATTATGTGCATAAAAATTTATGTGTGGAAAAAATAGAATTTTCAGTATTTTTATCTTATAAAATGGTTTGCAGGAAGGAATTGATAGTATCCAGCATTCCGCCAGATTTTTAAATGTATCATAACCATTATATTGTCATGTGATTTCGCCACCTAATAGTTTCACTAGTGATATAGTACAGTGTATATTATTAAAAAACCAAAAAGTGATATCAGCGCATAGGTCATATAATGTTTATATGACCGAACCTATGCGCTGATATCACTTTTTGGTTTTTTAATATTCTAAAAATACGGTCGAAATTATAAATTCTTTATTTAAAACGAACGGCGAAAAACATTTATTTACAGTGTATATTGTATAACACTATAGCTTCGTATAAACGAAAAAGAGCAGATTTATTTTAACTTGGAAGACACTTGCTGTTCTGGAAAGTTCCTCTGCTATTTCGGCAGAGAGCATCAGGATCATCGACAGTTTCGCAAATGCATTATGATAATTGTGGAATAATGAATTTATAATTTGCGCAAATGATACATGATAGCCGCGGCCCTGCAAATTATACGGCACAGCAAAACAATTTCTGTCTCCCGTTTTCTCGTGCTCGTGTTCCCCGCCGTGGACCCCGTTTTTGCGCTAATCGTCGAAATTATCTGCGTGAGAAAATCGCGAAAAACCCGGTATTCCCCCTTCTCCCATCGTCCTCACTTCTTTCTCCTTCGATTCTTTTTCTTTTTATGCTGCTCCTCCCGAAGCCTCCGTGCAAACGCAAATACGCGTAATGATACGTCATTTCGCGGGGATTTCTGGTCATCTTGTTACTTATCGCTTATTGGTGCAAATACTACAGGCACCGGATACAAAAGTGATGGTAATGACTTCGTTGAAGAATGTTGATGATACGAAGATAAGAATTGTTCTGCTCCATGTGAGCCACTCCTCTGCAGTATCTCTAGAATCTGTTCCGTTGCGTTTACCTTAATTACACGATCGTGACTTACTCGCGGAATGATTAACTTTCCTCGTGACTCCTTTTATACGTATCAATGTCGAAATATAAATCTATTATCGTTTACTCCCCGTACTTTGTGAATAAACATTACGCAATGCCATTGAAATTTAGCCAATTTTAAATGGAAATCCTCTCGCTGTGTGTTCGTCGAGAAAACTGAAAATAATATAAAACACACTTCTACATTCTTTTCTTTTTTTTTCTTTTTCAATCGTACTTCGTTGAGTGGTATATTTAACGTAGAAAGAAACACTATATTATAATTTTGTCTTCCAATCAATCCTTTACAATTTTTATTAGAATTCAATGTTTTATGTTTCTAATTGCGCTCGCTTTAATTTCGCAAATGAAACACATAATGTCTCATTCTCTCATATAAGACGAATGGCAAACACAGTTATTAGTGCCTCGACCAGTCAATGAAAATTCCCCGATGGGGTGATATAGCCTTCTTCACCTGCAAATGGTTAGTCACCGAAAATACCTTGTAATGAATAGAAGCTTTCACACGAAACCACAGAATGCCTGACGATGAACGTTGACATACACGGTTGCTACATCTTTTATTGGAAGATCCATAGGTACCTCTCGCATAAGTAACCTTAAAACAGAAAAAGTGTGTGGTGACGGTTGACGCCACAGACGTTGCTAATTTTCAGTGTGAATATGTCTCAGGTGGCAGTCACGAATAATTGACGCGTCGAACTATATATATAAAATTAATGCTGACACACGTGACTTATCAGGGTGCTATTTTTCATTTACAATATACAAACAGTACAAATTTCACAATTTTTCTAATATTTGTTCAAAATTAACATCATTACTATAACGAAAAAGGATATACTAAAGATTTCTTTGAATTGTTATAGATTCATGTTTGACGTACAAAGTAAATAACGTTATGTACTACGAGACTCAATGACGTTAGCTATTGTAACAGTCACTGGTTAAAACTGTATGTTTTTGATATCCCTAAGGCGTACTATATTAATAACAACGAGGGCATCAGCAGTGCGAGCTTAAGGTAACTGTGCCGAAGATTGAGAATAACACAAAATCTGACATTTTAATTTATGTTTGTAATAGGATAACATGAAGCCAGATTAGAATTTTTAAACTCCTACAGCTTTATTATCTTGGCGAGACTTTTAGTCGATAATAAAATTTACATTTTTAAACGCCATGATTGCAAAAGGAGAGAAATTTACTCTATGATTATAAAGACAGTGCTAGGATTATTGTGAATCAAAACAGTAAGCAGGTACGATTATTATCTTTAAATCCATAATTTTGTGACAAGTGTTATAATATGTAATTACCTTTAATTGGGTGCATGATGAAGTGTAAATATAATCTCTTTGCAAGAGACATTAAATAATCCCACAATGAGTAACTTACTTTCAAATTACAGACCCTTATTTTTTCTATTTAACAAATAAATCATAACCTCGTAAATTCCTGACAAATTTTGTTAATTTATTCTTTCAGGTAATCATATTTGCTGTCGACGAATTAAATATCAAGTAGGTATTAAAAGTTTTATAGTAACAACAAACATGTATTCCTAATAATTATTCGTCCTCTTTAAAGAACAGCCACAAGTATCATTTAAAATGTTACAAATATATATTTACGTTATTACATATACAGGTAACTTTACAGTCGAATCTTAGAAATTTAATTCCTTATTCTATCCCCCAAAAGTATTGGATTAAGAAGCATTGTCTTTACAAGAAACAGATTTCGTATGTGTTACAAAAAATGATGATCGCTTCATTCCTTCATACAGTAATTTATTAAAACATACTTTCAGAACATAATTTTAAAGGCGTTTCCCAAAATGTCAACCTTTGCCACATTTACCTCAATCCGTTGCACTGATTTCGGTATTGTAGAGATCATTCTACCGAATGAACGGAGTTAGGATTATTTTCGCTTTCGGGTATTAGGTTCTCGTGCTGGTCCGCATTGGTTTGTTCTTTCGCAGGTACGGGCCGTCAGTAATTACATAGGGCTGGTCCCTGGTTGGCGAAAGCAACTCCCACTTAAACACACCGAGTATTAAATATTAATGTGTATTTAAATAAACCGCCGACGGAACAAAGACGCCCCCCAACAGCCCACGAGAGCCTTAGATACCCTAAGGTCACACTGCGGGTTAATTTTGGTGTGTTCGTTAACGAGGTGTTTGCACCTTTTGCATCGGTTAATTAACATCACTCCCTGAGATTGTCTAATAAGAATGTTATGAACCACTATGCTTGAGAGAATGATTCTCTTGTAATTCAGCGATAAATCGAGACTTTTAACTCGAGCGGGGTGAGTGAAACTTTAAAGGGACATCGTAATTTTGGGAAAACTGTTTATATATAACAGTTTAATTTTAAAGCTGCGATTATCCAAGAAAGTGGGTTTCAATTGTAACTGATAAGTCATTTAAATATCTACATCTGTGAACAAAGTATGAGTTGTCACTTACATAGTTGTGGTCGAAATAAAAAATTAAGGGAACTAAGAATTTAAAAATTTATCAAAAAGGTGGCTATGTCTGTATTTCTGGAACATAAACTTAAATGATTCCGCAGATGAATAAAGTGGAATATTATAATTTAGTTTTGTATTTTTCGACGTCATAATACTTTTGGTTACACTTCTTGTTAATTATTTACCTATTATACTTTTGTACGCTGCAAAGTGAATACACATGGTTAGGTAGAATTACGTTGTATGAGAACAAAAAATCTCACGGAATGACGACAAACCGCCAGCATGGAATACAATTGAAAGAAGATGCGAATCTTCTGTTATGCAATAACTTTGAGATACTATCGAAGGATTTCCCCGAGATTTATACAAGCTGGAACGTTTAAATTATAATAAATCAATCCATTATAGCAATCAAAGCGCCACTCAAAGAATTATTTTTATACGAGTATGAAGCACGATTGTGTTGTTTTGTAAAAAATTCGTTATATTAATATACGAGTGCCTAATAAATTGCAAGCTTTACTTGACGAATTAGTTAAATTTATATTCAATGGCACTGCAATAATTTAAAGTTTTTATAGATTGAAGGAAATATAACAATTTACAGAAATTTCATAAAAAAATAATTGAAGGATAGGGAAACTGAAAAGTCCCTGTGTTGAACGAGGAAATAATTTTTTGAAAAATGATTCACTGAATGATTTATTTTTATTTAAAATAATTTTAATATACTCCTCAACGATATGAATATTTCAAATTTAAGTACAAGTAAAAGTACAAAATAAAAGCCATATAAAATCTTTAAATATATGTATTTTCTAATTTCTCTATAATATTTTTTATAAATTTCTTTACTCAATCTAATTTTGTGAAAAAGGGAGACTCATAAAAAGAATCTTTAATTTATAGTTTCGATTCACTCTTTATTCATGTCCTGATTGAGAAGTTACTTGCTTAAAACTTATGCCACATATTCCAACATATTGTGTGCATGGTGCAGTCATGTGCTCTGAATATGAAAAATGCAGCTCCTATACGTCACGGTACATATTTATATGGATAACATATACCATGTTCATAAAAAATGATTTCTTCCGAATTTGTACGACTCAATATTACCAAGAATAAGGAAAAATATGAGTGAATTTTAGTGTAGCGTACGAAGAGGACAAAATTCCTGTGCGTAGGCGTTGGTTATGAGGAAGCAGATAGCGCACGAAGCGATCGAAGAAATAACTTCGTTGTAAGTGTATTTTATTGCCAATATTCGATTAAGTAAGTCCAGTGGCAAAAACGGAGAATAACACGATCGTATATTTTTGAACAGGACTGAAAGTTGCCATGAAACCCACGTGACGCCGATCAAGTTAGATCGCAGGTGGATCGAGGTGCTGTTCATTAATAGGGCGTATTTTTTCCCAGCTCACAAACCGGAAATACAGAGTATATGAATGGAATATTCGAAGAGGAAAGTTATTAAATTTATAATTTGCAGCTTCGGCCATTCATAAGTTGAAATTAAATACTTGATGTGAGCTACAAAATGCAATTTCCCTAATATCAATTAAACAAAACACAAATTCCAAAAATAACTGTTTAATATCCTTCAAATGAAAAATTGCTGAAATTACGGATTTCTTAACAATCTATTTTATTTTTCATAGTATTCTTCTAGTTCTTCTCTACTTTTACATATTGATTTATTTTCACAACAGTCTTGCAATTATCTATATATTACAAGTTTCGTAAGTAAGCTGATATTTCAAATTGTTCATAAGTATAAATAATTGAATATAGATCAACAGAATTTGAATGAATGAACATTAGCTTTTGAACAACAGAAAGTTACAGTTTCACTTCTTTCTAGCTTGTTCTTCCTGCTATTAATCCTCAACTTTCGTTTATTCATACTTTACCCTCCTACGAATCCTGTTTGTCGGATAATCGATGTTGATACATTTGTCACACAAGTACGTTGGAAGTGTGGTGGGTACGTTTCACATACGAATAATCACTTCTGATTTATTGCCCTGCAGTATAACATGTATATTTACTTCATAAGAACTCGTTCTTTTAAAGGAAATGCAGTCTCATTCGTAGATATTTATGTTACAGTATATTTAGTCGCGGAACTTATAATGCCAGAAAAATTTGTCACTCATAATTTACCCAACATGCTTTTCATTCTCAAAGAATTTAACGCGGAATATCGTTATGATTCTTTCACTTGTAGTTACGTTTTCGAATTATTGCCATTTTTCACGATTACTAAAATTCATTTAAAATTGCAGCTTATTTTTTTAGCTAAAATTCTACATAACCCACACTATAATCATAAAGGTGTGCGTTGGTGCATTATCGCATATAATTTTCTTAATTCGTTTTAAGCACTAGTTTCAAATAAAATATCTCGTCTACAGCCCATTCGTGGAAAACGATTTTGAAATAAATAACGGATCCCTCAATAAAAACATAAGACCAAGACACTAATAATAATATGTCTCTATTGCGGCAAAAGTAGTTATTAATAATTAGATATTCATCATTACATATATCTTATATCATTTGATACGTTTATTTAATACTTTCATTAAGGGGTTACGCCACCCTGAGGCGCTCGAAACAGCACAAAACTAGACGAATTTTTTTTACTGTTACTATGAGGTTGAAAATTATTAATTTTCTTCTTATGTGTAGAGTATGTATTAGTGCATATATTGTATAAATACTCTACAAAAATATTAAAAAATGACCGAGTTATTTGTTCTCCCGCGAAGCTCGTCCGCCATTACACGCGTGACTAACCTAACAAATTGTAACGAACATGTTCGTCTGAAATCAACAACCCGATGATTTTCGTGTTCCTTAATAAAATATCTACGATGTAGCATAGGGATTTGAGGAAAAAAAATTTATTGCACAAATGAGAGCGAAGTGAAAAAAATTATACGTTTTTCACGTGAAAAGATGAATTTAAACCATTAATTATATACGATTGGGGTATTGGATGGAAAAACTACTATGCTACATCGTAGATAATACCATTAAGAATATGCGTACCAAGTTTGAAATCAATCGGACAAACAGTTTTGGAGATAATTGATAGGTCATCTTTGAAAATGTAGTTTTGAGAAAAACGCAAAAGAAGTAAAGTAGAATGATCGCTACCTGCTGCGAAATATTGACATGCGCGCCTCATTTAAAGTCTATAACTTGGCTATTTTGGGGAATCTTTGCGTCTACCATGGCTTAAATTATTCTTAAAACTTCGCGTAATAAGAAAATGCAAGAAACAAAAAATCGATTTTTTAAAACATTCAGGGTGGCATAACCCCTTAAGTACCTACGACACAAAATGTATGTAACTATAGTGCATTCGTCCATTCTTCTAAGGAGAGCATAAAAACGCAAGCTAAATTGTATAGCTCCTAATAAATTCTGCATAAAATACAAATAACAGTTAGAGATTTTATATGTATCTATAAATTTCAGTTAACCGACTGCAGCTTATTGTTAGTATATCCCGCGAACGGTTCTGTAAATTTAACCGATTAAATATTAGCAGCACTGCAGATTGTATAATATAGAAGATCAATAGATAGTATTGAAGATCCATAATGAGTCGATTATCAGCAACATAATCGGGTAAGAAGGTATCACGCTGGTTAAACGGATATGGAAGTGTACTTTACGATGTTACTCGCTGCTTTTGTTCGCCGTCTTATTCTAAACACCCACACGCAAAGCGGGGGAATACAAGTGATCGGAAAGATTCAATAACGGGCACGCTTCGGCGTTGTCTTGCAATTCAATAACCCTGAATAAGATAAAGTCTGCGAAATACGAAGGGCGAGAGGACTCCTTTTATCGTTGATAGAAACTTAAACTGCTCCATAGAGGTCGTGGAATTAATGAATGCGGCCATTGAAATGGAACAGGTGGGAGATAGCGATACGGATGAGTCTTTGTTATCGGGTAAGTAAACTTCTATTGCATAGAGAATTCTACAGTACAATCAATTATGCTATCCATTTTCAGCTGGTATAAATGGTCAATTTTACCGATAAAACGTCATTCACAAAGTAATCCGTCAAAATTGGAATAATTTTGTATTTCTCGCGGTTTTAGAGCTTCGAAATTTAACTAAGTCTATAAATCTGAATTCAGTTGTGATTTATTCAGACAAAATATTTAAGTTAAAATTGATTACTTGCAACCCTTGTGTTTGTGAGTTTTCGACCCTTTTAAAGAGAATCGAGAAATGGCTGCCCTTCGGAAACAGTAGGTAAAGGGTACCTATAGAAAATATAAGGTCACTTGTGGTTTTCAATTATCGCCGTGTAATTCTGTCGAAAATCCCTTTGGCTTCATTATTCATCCACCGCGAGGACCCCCAAGTCCGGAAATGTGAACCGCTGCACGTCGCTGAATGTATGCGCCTGTGAAGCAAGGTAGTAGCATTGATACAAAGATATGTAAATTAAGGCCCAGGCTCTGAAGTATATAACAGAATGGCTGGAGAGGAGAGCAGTACGAGAAGGTATGGCGTCTAGGTGCTGTGCTTACGCGAACAAGGTCTAAAGGATGAGGCCGGATAAGAGTACACTTTATTAGCAGTACGTGTCCACGAGACTTTATTAACACGCTAGCCGTGATGTCACCATTACTAACGGGTTACCAATATTCCTGTAATTTTATGCACTTGGCTGCTGTTTCTTTTAGTTCATGTTCCATTTAAGTTGGAACGTTCAAGCTTGCGTATAGGTTGTTGATTATTCGCAATTCATATGAGAGTGATGTGTTGACAGTCTTACATTCACTGCAGGTGTAGATAGAGGAAAATAAAGTGTATGTGATCTTGAAGAAAATTTTTAGACTTTTGCTTGGATATTATGATGCACTTGATTATTTTATTTATTCGATCGGAGCATGGTTTTATTATTCCATCACCGACCTGAGGCAGATAATAGATTTATTCGACGAAGCAAATTGAGACAGTTTATACAAAGGATTTTGATTCTATTGGAAAATAAAGTTGGGGACGTTAGTACATAATTTTCTCATTTAATTCTGAGTTATATTTTATTTAATGTGGAAACATTGCAAGAAGCACCCGTTTTCAACTTCTTCTCCTTTCATTTTCTTTTTAAATATCTCGAATAATGGCCAGAAGGGGTATCTATTTAATTTGTAAGGAACCTTCTAGATCATAAATATACGCTTATCAATATAGGTATAATAATTCAACTCCTACAAAACGCTGATTCTACAAAATTAAAAAAATATTAACTCTACGTTCTGTATTCATATTCCGAATTATGTAGGCCTCTTGCAGCAGATAAAAATTTAATTTACTGTTTTTTAATACCTGAACATAGGATACCAATGACTAAATAAATTAGGAGCATAATGTCAGTTAACATTACCATAAAAAATTAATCGAAATTCGTATGCATTTTATGCAAACAGTTGCAGCCCTTTGATATGCCTGCAACAGTGCCATTCTATTATAATTAAAAATGAGAATGTTCTGTGGCATTACAGATCTAATAAATGGTTGAAAATCACGTAGTAAAAGAAGCGTATTGTCTGTGTCTATGAAGTATCATAAAATGTGCTATATATAGAACATTTACTTACTGCTAAAGGTACAAAATGAACGTGCAGCTACACGTATTGTTATGTGTTAAAACCCAAAATTTTAATCGCTTATAACGCCAACACGAAACTTGCATTTCACAGTACTGAGGACTTTCCGATCTTTTTTAACGCGAGAAATTTATTTTGTCTAATAACATTGGTAAATCTAAAGGAAATTAGTTTTCTAAATGAGAAATTCTTTATTGATGGGTTGATATACCTTTTGGTTTACAATAGTACCTCTGCAGGTAGCAAAATAAAGTACCTATAAAATGGGCACTCAAAATAAAAGAGCAGGGCGACCTGATTAAATACAACGCATTAAGAGAGGAATCCTATTTTATGGGCTGAAGACATAGCAAAATTTAGGATTTTTTTAAGAAACTAGCAATGTCGATTTATCTGAAATTTGGACAATGATTTCATGCATCCTTGAAGAAGTTGTAGTTCCTTTTATTCGTTTTTAATAATAAATATAGGAGTTATGCATCACTCCGGAGTGTGCATTATATTTACCTTCTAGGTAATCTGAAACAGAAAAATGAAAGGGAGTTTTACTTTGTACATATGTAGCTTCAATTTGATATACCAGAATACCGCTAAGTTCTATACTTCTTTTATTACATAAGAAAATTGGCGCAAACTTGGATAGTAAAAATTAAAGGTTTAGACCAGTGGTCGGCAAACCGCGGCTCTGCCACAATTTAATTTTTATCAATAAATAAGATTATTATTAAATATGATATCAAGTTTTATTCAGTGTACCTATAGTTTAATTAAGACTTAAAACTTTAATTAAAGTTTGTTAAATTAATAAACAGTGTATCTGCCTATATAGTTGAAGTTTAAGAAATTTGGCTCTCAAACGAAATCTCAATCGTTGTGCTGTTGATATTTGGCTCTGTAGACTAACGAGTTTGCCGACCACTGGTTTAGACCTTTCAGTTTGAAAACTCTCCACACCGCTCACTACATTGTTTTATTCTTTACTGCTTCATTAATTTCAAGCTACATATGTATAAAATAAAACGCCGTTTCAGTTTTCTGTTTTAGATTACCTGGTAGATAAATATGATGCACACCAAAAGATAGCGAATTTTGAGCGGCGTGATGGTCGATCATGCATAACTACTATATTTATGGTTAAAAATTAATAAAAAAAAATCGCAGCTTTCTAAAAGATCCATCAAAACATGGTCTAAATTTCAGAGGAATCGAATCGCTGGTTTCTTAAAAAAAATCCCAAATTTTGCTATTTTTTAACCCAAAGTATAGGATTCCCCCATTTTTTAAGGAACGCTTCAAGCAGACGGTCTGCTCCACTGTGTTTATTGCTAAATATCTTAAAAACTATTAGATATTTGAGCAAACGTCCGTGCTCGTGTCAAAAATATTGCACGTGTCACCAACGAGAGGTAGATAAAAATTGGTAGGTACGTACCACCTCTTCCTAGTTTTAACAGATCCACGCCAGTCTGTCAGAGAACATTCGGAATAACTTGGTAGAAGTGCTATGACACTATCAAGACATTTGAAAGAAATAGATTTATTTTAGTTGAAGAAAACTATTTAGAACTATTTAGAAACAAGGAAACTGATCCCTCTGTTGTATCGTGACTCCGTAAACGATTTCTAAATGTAGGTTCATTCTCCTTATAATTAACGAGCCAGTCCCGCGAAGTGTCTGTTATCTGGCGCGGCAGCGTGGGAGGAGGGTTGCAACATTTGCGCAAGAACATACCCTTCCTCGCGGAGCAACCCTGTTCGCATTTCAGAGATCCTGCGAAGCAACGAGCCGCGCTGACACACGCTTATTCTGCTCTCTGCCGAAGGGCAAGTCGATCGACGAGCGATTCCTCCTCGCATCATCCGGCTCTTCTTCCTCCGTTTCATTCCCTTCCCTCGCGACGCTCTTCGCCGCTTCTTTCGCCCCGCGGCGCGTCCATCCCCTAGCGATTACACGCGAAGACAAACACAAGGCTGATTTATCCGACCGGTTCACGGGGACGCGCGCCTTATTTACTGCGACTTAATTGCATTTAATTCAAGCGGCGTAACTGTAAATCACAAAGCGTCTCGGGTTGCGCGGGTCAGTCACGCCTGCTGTCGATACGATGCAATTACGTCTATCAGCGGCTCGCGAGTGTATCACAGCGACGTCGGCGTCGCTCCAAGGAAAAGTTGCGGATTCGTTACAAGGCACCGCGTACGCTCCGCTATGCGTGCGCGTGCTTTTTCCCTCGTTTTCTTTCCTCTTCGTTTTTCTTGCTAACGTCGATTCGCCGAGCAACGGCTGTCGAAGTCTGTTTCCTGGCCCGTTCTTGCTCGCTTAGCTTGTATAAATTAAAAATCATGTTTTCGTGGCAGGGAAGAAGTGGAGGCAGGGTATTTCATTGCAACGTATAATTCCTTGTGTGTGCAATTAATGACCTGGCTCCGTAAAATAAAAACATATGTTTTAATTGCTACGGACGGTAATCAGGGGAATTGCATACTTGTACTTTCGAGTACCAGGTACATTCGGACTGCGGAGCACTTTGTACGAAGTACCTCACTTCGTTCACCAGCGAGATAAATTTCGAGTGGCCTTGATGTGTAATGTAACCGCGGTGCAACAATTCTGTTAATGTGGAATTATTGTAATTAATCTTGCGGACGTACAAGATGAAAGAAGTGTTTCGGTCAAACAATTAATCACACCGAGAAAGCTTACAATTAAACAGGTGATCAGTTGAAGGAGAAGAATCTGTCAGTGTTGAATCCTGAAAGGCACCTGATTTTATACAGTGCAATCATGCTTGCTAGGTTTTAACCCTGAATTATTTATTAATGTTATCAATGTTATGTATGTAGGTTTCATATTGTGTTAAATCAATGTTAAATCAATTTTTAACCGATTTCAAAAAGAAGTCGTATGTATGTTAGTAGGGGAAGTCGGGGTATTGTGAGCCACTTTTTTTTATTGCTAACAAACTGATATAAAATCAAGTGTTTCTTCAAATTTCAAAGCTGGATGTTGTAGTATGAAGATTTACCTTTCTTTTAGTCACAATAGTGGAATCGAATATTTGCAAATTAGATGATTTTCAGACTATTACAAAAAATTTGCATTTTCGTGAATCTGAAAAATCTCAGGGAATCGTGAGCCACTTTATAAATTGAATAAAAATGACAATGATTGTTAGAAAACACACACACACAAGCATTTTTGTACCCCTTTTTTTGACTTTTTAGAGTCAGTGGGTCATGAAACGTCGAGAATTGCAAAAAAACCGGGAGGTCATTTTTGTCATTTCTCTCTGTTATATGCATAACAGTCGGGAAAGTAAAATTTATATTGTGCTCAAAAATTACATAAACAATCATAAAGAAACATCAAACACGTGAGGTTAGCTCTCTAAATGTCAAGAATCGAGTGGCTCACAATTCCCCGAACCATTATTTTTACAACATGGCCACAAATAAATAACACAATACTAACTTAATGCCAAATTCCTATATTATTTCGAAAGCTTGAAGTCACACGAGTATTATAAAAATAGTTACCTGCGTGGATTCACAGAAAAGAGTCACAATAATAGACCACACACGAAGTGAAAATAATACATCGAGATCAGCCAATTTTTATCTGTTAACAGAGCAAAGTAACGATGCGGGTGTGTACGTTCACTGATCGTGGATATATTAGCTTATCATAAGACAAGTAAATAACAGTTGTTGGCAGCTGTCATTATTCACTAGGGAAAAAAATATGGCGCTGGTTCACGATTCCCCGTGGCTCACAATACTCCGACTTATGTTTACCCGCGAATTTCCCCGTATTACTGAACCGATTTTCGTGAAACTTATTGCATATAGTTTAGCTTCAATCAACTTAAGTCATGGAGAAAGAATTATCAAAATCGGTTGAGTAGTTTTGAAGTTACACCAAAAATAAGAAATCTGTTTCATTAACGGACTTCATTATTGAAATAAATGTAGTTATATGACTAAGTCGGTTTTAGTTTATTAACTTTTTTATTTTTTACTTTTTATTAGCAATTAATAAAGGATGTATGCGTCAGAATATCTAGTAATAGCATCACATTTTTGTAATAGAACACCGCCGCGGTAAATATATCTGAATACATAGGAATTTGTATTTATTTGTGTGATTAAGCAATGAATAATATCACACGAAGTAAATATTTATATATCCGTGATTACTCATACAACTATACACTAGTCATTTTGTCCGAGCAATTTATTCTGCATTTGCAATTTTTAGAGCAACGTATCAAATAAAGTAATTAATCAAATAAATTGACTGGCTTTAATAAAATATATCTTTTGTCCACCATATTTATTTAATAGGTACTTTAATACTTTTTGCAAACGCGATCTCTTACTTCTTTTACAAAAAAAAAGGTAAAACTGAAATTGTTTTATAATTAAAAGATTACTCCCTTTGTTATCATTTGTTCCCCCGCAAATTTTTCTTCTTCCAGCAGCCAATTCTAAACTTAAATCTAAAAATAACAGGACCGAGTGAATCTACATATTCAGTAATTATTCATGAAGTTCTCCACGACAATTTGCAAATTCAGATTCTCTCGTTTCTATAATTCCAAACGAGAAGAAAAGATCATTATAATATTCGAAACTCAACACAATGCGTTTCGCATTTGAATCATTTTATCATTCACTTTCAAAACCCATATAAAAGTCAACATTGAAGAACATTTCTTTCGTGCTCGCGAAGAATTACGATCACATTAAATAACGTTATTTACTTGCAACGGATACATCAAGGTTCCCTTACGACACCACTGCGATAAAGTCTCGGGAAGCGCAGCGCAATGAAGAGCAGGTCGCGGACAACGATGAAGCTCGACGCGCGCGGGCGCTCGTGAAATTTGCATATTGCAATTTATGATACGAAGCCCGGGCATCCATCTTCGATCACGATAGTATTGTCTCATCTGGAGAAAAAAATCCGGAATTCGTTCGGGAGGCGCGCGACGGGAACGGGTGGACCGATTAAAAGGGACCAAATCGACTGGGTTCATTGGCGTTGCCTTTTTCATTTTTTTTTTTTTTGCAACAAAGCTGGCGCGCAGCGTTATTGGCGGTTCCTTAGCTGTGGTTTGCGGCGAGTGCGCGACAATAATTTCAAGGCGGTCTCCTCGTAAATCTAGCCGACAAACTGGTACCACACCTCCGCGCGAGCGAATTTCTCTTATGGGCAAAAACCAACGAGATTGGCAGCCAATAAGCGATCTCACGGGCGTTACCAAGTGTGTAGCGTGCACGTGAATGCACGCGTCGTAACACGCTCGAATAGACACGTACCTTCTCGGACACGTACCTACTTACCTGTGCCGGGGCCGTTTTTGCGGGCGCGCGCACATGCACGTACTGGTCACTCAATTCGAGCGGGCGCACAGTGGGTCTGACAAGTGCCCAGGGGCCCGCGAAAGTAATTCAATATCTTTTGTAAATCCGACTGAGGCCCGTTCCACTTTCAAAAGAAAAAGCTCACTGAGCGCGGCGATATTAAATTCATGCCATTTTGCTTTATTGGCGAGGCCGTCGTTTGGAAACTTGTTCTATACGCTTCGATATATTCAATATATATTTGAATGCTGTTAGTCGTTGAATTCTGCATTAGGGGGATTTTCGAGCGAGCGATTTCCCCGCTCGTTTGTAATTTTCAAGGCGACCGCTCGGTTTACATAAACATTTTCCTGTAGTGATGGAAAACATTTTTGGCGTCTGTGAGTAATTGCACATTCTTTATCAGTTATTTGCGACCTTACTGTGTTTTAATTATGGAAATGCTTCTGCTACCAACCTCATGGTAACCTCAATAGGTAGTTCTTGGCTGATTTTATATTCCACAGATAAATGTTGCTGAACATATGCAAACAGTAATTTTTTAACACAAGTAAGAAACACGTATCATGTTTATGGAATGGTGTCAAATGTTCGAATGAAATTGTATTAATAATAAAAGGTTTTTTAATAATAATTTTCTGAAGTATATACCTACTAAACGTCTCTTTTGTTGAAATTTTAAAAATGAGTTCCTTACATTCTCACTTCATTTCATTTACCATATTCGACGTAAACAACAACGTACAATAGACAATTCACGTATGCAAAAGAATTATAGATTCTTGAAAACATAGAATTATTAATATATTTGTACTATAAACGAGTTTACCTTCTCTTCTGCATGTAACGATTATTGCTATTTGTCGAAGGAAGTTGAAAGTGCAAGTAAACTTCGTGCAGGTTTTTAAATACAATGTAAATATGACTTTCAACATTCTTGACGCGTCAGTCATCCTTTTGTACAATTTACGTTTCGACTCAGGCAGTGTATACACACTTTCAGGATTAACTGATGGTTTTTTGGACAATTCAGAAGAAGCTCACTCTATGTGTACCTTTCAGTCACACTGAAGATAAAAATAACGTTACTAGCTGATTTCATTAAACTTTGTAAAAATGGAAGGATTCGTAATTCGTAGAAATAAATGAATACCTAGCTATAATGAGCTCTCCACTCTTTTTTTATTTAGCTTTACATGGATTTTTACATTTTTTTTAATAAAAAAATTGCTCGCCTTAGCTTTGTTCAGTAATGCAAGGTACACGATGTTTTGAGATTACATTTTTTAAGAAACTTCGATATTGATTTTACTAAGAAGTAATCTTATATCTAGTGGTAGACACAGTTTACATTTATTTCTTTTACACTTGTTCCACGATAAGTATTACTTAACAAGCATGAACACTCAGGAAAAATCTCTCTAATCGATCGATGAGTAAATAAATTGGAGTGCAGACAAAGTAATCTGTATATATAAAATTCATCTTCTGTCTGTTTGTTTGTTCGTAGTACAACACCACTGCATGGATTTCGTTCAAATTTGGTCGCTGCAGGTGACTGTATACACTAGATTTATACATATAGATTTCGTTTACCATGCACGCTTTTAAACTCGAAAAAAATTGACGAATGTTCTGCCAAATTTGACAATTGGTTTAGTGGTACCTAGAATTACTCTAACATTTAGTAAAATTTCTGTTTAATCTGTTGTCCTAATGACAACAAATAAACTATGAAAAATACTATTCCCTTCCTCGGTAATTTTAATAATGCGATCAAGTGTTTTATCGTCTATAATATGTTGTTTTTTAAAACGTGAATTAACCCCGGTGACGATGACGCCGGGCATTTCAGCTCCTATAATAGATTATATGACTTTATTGCACAACAATAGAAAGATTACCAGCAACACTACACACCTGCACAATGACGAGTGCAGCTATTAGACAGCTATAAGACTTCACCTTAAAACATGTCTTAGATAACACAATAGGACCTTTATACATATATATATATATGTATTATACCATGCTCTATCTACCTATTGATGTCATTGAAATACATAATAATATACAAGGCGAAAATGAGTATTAGTATTTCATGACCTGAATTTGTTTGATTTAAAAATCCTTTTTCCAATGTATCAATATGTTCCTTTACTATTCGAGTTGCTCATTAACATTAATTCATTGGGCTTTGTCTCCTGGCATTTCAATTCGAAGGAGAGTGACTTTTTTTCCGAGTTAGAATTAACTGTTGCGCTGTGAATAATAATATCAAGAAGTGTGCGACCGTTGCGTTACAACAGACACTTAATGCTTGCCAACGATTTATGTTGAATGTGAGAACACATGACATCATCGTGCAGACAGCTCAATTAGTTGCAAAGATTTATAAACATGGCGTCCACTAAAGTTCAGGCGTATCATCTAAATTTCCCTCATCTTATTCTGACACTTAAAGTACCTACGCTATTTGTATAACGTATGAATATTTACAACGCACTCGTTAATATCTAACATTTACGAAACTGTCGGTTTAACTATTAGTTTATTCAATGCAAATTTGTTTAACCAATTCAGGCGCATTACCGCGGAATATCCGAGTTTTTAAAGGTACGAAGAAAGAATCGTGCACATTATGCTGATTACTATTTAAACCAGTGAAAGAATTCAGGCATTTGCTATTCAATCTTCCGACACAATAGCAGAAAACAAAAATAAGACGTCCGCATTAGTTCATCGTCTATTAATACACCAATGGATCTAGCAAAAGGTTTCTTCTTGACACGAATCATACTTCTAATTTCTTCCCCTTCACTATTACGCTTCATCGTCGGAGAATCATTCGCGAGAGTCGCATTATTTATGATCGAACATGAAATTGTCCGCGTCCCACGCTTCCATACTGACTTACTTTGACGCAGTCAGGATTGTCACATAACTTGATACTTTGCTATGCATCATGATATATCCAGCTCCCTCTCGCCCGTCATTCCATGTGCTACCATCGCACCAATGCGACACAGATTTTACAAATGAAAGACCGAACAAAAGCATTTGCAAAATTTCACGGTAGAATACTAACATGAAGAATACACGCCCTAAAGGATTTTATTTCCTCTCTATTTTTCCGATGACAGGAGTGACAGCATTGCTGCTTTGTGACTTTCATCCTACTTTAAGCAGAACCTGTGTTCTGTACAGCTTTTCCTACGTGTTAGTGTTCGCGTAATTTTTTTTCTTCACGTTACTATTAACGAATTTGTTTTGTATTGGCCATTATATCTCGTTAGAAATATTTAAACTAATTTGGTTAATGGAGGTTGATCGAATTTAATATAAATGTATTTATGGTTCATTAAAAATGTTTAAATTAAAAAAATGTTTCACTATATGTGTATCTCCTGTTTTTATCTTTTTTCAGTGTAGAAATTAACATTTGTTTGCAAATTCATATTTTCTGAAATTCACGAACGTTTTAATAGTGAAATGGCTCAGAAAATATATTGCAATTTTGAATGTTAACAATTTGTGTGTCCAAATGCTAATTTGTTTTGAATGTAATGTATAAAGGGGACACAGTATTAGTAAAACAAATGATGTTAATGAACTGTAAATTTTTTCAGATAAACATACAGGGCGAGTCACATAAATTACCCGCCCCGAATAACTTCTAAAGCATGAAATTTAAAGGATCTATGACACAGTATTAAGTTCCATTTTTCCTAATCCTAATAATAATAACAGGTGTGTGGAAGTAAACGGGCATAACTTTGAGCACTTACTGTAACTCTCAATAAATTAAGAAATTATACGATGAAGAACGTTTCTTCAAATGTCTGAAAAAAATTTAGAAAAAATTAATATTAGTATTCCGGGGTTGATCCTTCTCATAGATGACAGCCTCATCTGTCACGTTCTAACATAGAAAATTATCGGTGTTGCAATGAGTAGGTACACGGGTCGCGAAATATCATTAATGCGTGCAGTGGCGTAGAACGAAGAGACAGGACGAATAATTCGCCGGGGCGCCGAAGGGGGACGTAGGCGGCCCCCGGTACCATTTGTTTTGCGCGAACACTGTACGCGATAGGGCAAACTCTATCCGTCTTGCCGGGCTCTTCCTTTTCCTCGTGCGCGTTCCCGGCCAGTGGACTCGAACGAGATAGCCGCCAGCACGGGAGTCGAGAGAGTTCAGAGACAGCTTCGCGACGGTATCGCGTAGCCAGGGATTAAATCGATGATACACGAAGGGCACGATTCTAAATTATACGCGAAAACCGATGTTCCGGACGCCTCTCGCGAAACCGGCGGCGAGTGCAATTCAGGATACGCGCGGCCGTGTCGCGTAGGCGAATTTTGACGTCCCCAGATGAATCGAGCTTTAAAGTATCGCGATAAACGACGAATGAAATTCCAGTCGTGAAAACAGGTCACCCGGGTTATCTCTTTCGGAAAGAAAAATTACGACGCGTCCTGGCGCACATCTAACGTTGAATAAAACTTACCGCTTTCAGATGTTTATAAACGTATCTCTTTGGGACTTTGGGAAACTGCGAGTCAAGATTTCGAATTATTGTGATTTTTTGGATGTCTCTTGTGAAAGTTTGACGTTAGGTGTAGAGTCTGCACTCCGGACAGTTTTCTGTGTGTCATTGAGTTTCTAATGTCATAGAATATAGATTCAAATGAAAATGCTCTACTGTTAGTAGTGAAATGCGTTTAATAATGCAACTATTGCAAATATGTTTATAAATTCTCATTCATCTTGATTTCTAATCAATTCTGAAATTCTCATTCTCTAGCTCTCTAACTCTAATAAAATCTTTGTAGCACTCTTTGTAGTAAAGACTTCATGTCATGTATCTAATGCCCAAAAGTCTTTGTTAGAAATAATTTAAATATGCACTACGTTGGGACCGACCTCTAAACAATTAGTCGTGTATATCCCATTTTTAGGATTCTTTTGAACACTCGTTTTTCAATGATTTTAAAAAGTAACACTTCTTCTCTTTTTTATTTTGTGTAGTAGAACATACCAATAAATAATTCGGGAAGCCCCAAACATGTTTTCGTTCCAGATTATAATCACTATCCTGTTAAAGTTGATAAAGGTACCAAGAGCAACAGCGCCGACGCTTAGATAATGGTCTTATAACATTTTTATATTATATTTCACGATTCTTTATACATGAGAAACTTCTTGATAAACTTAACATTTTTCACAAATTTGTGAAATAGTGTTGACTTGAAATGTTTTCAGTAAAAGTGAAAGCGAGAATAAATAAAGAAAAAACAAGACGTATTCATTGGAAATAACCCTATTGTCTAATGGGTTAAATGTAAATGATCCCTCCTTCTCAGTATTCAAAATATTTAACACTCATTGTTTTAAAGACCCTGTCCAAATTTCAAGTCGATCGGATAAAAATTGACAGAGTTATTGATTCGAGCAGTTAGAAAAATGTCGTTTCAAGAAAATCGCGTTTAAAGTTTGACTTGTAATGCGTTTCACAAAATGCACTGTATCTTCGTAAATTCTTCGAATATCGACTTGAACTTTTCAGACAATATTGCTGAATAGTTAAACATTAAGAAAGTGAAACAAAATCGAAATCTCTTCAACTTTCTCAGTGGTGTTTCCCCTTAAAGAATTCTGATTCATTTATGAAAACCAAATGATAGAAAACATTTACTAAATATTTATTCGGAAGTTGAATCATGTAATCTCATCTAATCTTAAGTGGATAATGTGTAAAAAATTGTCAGATAATGTGATCAGATAACTCGGATTTTTCATCGATATTTTGATCGATCAACACGACAATAATTTGTATTATCTCTTCCTATCGAGCTTTTCGCAACATTCGCAATAAATCTTTTCGGCTTTCCCGTGAAATCGCTCGCATGTCTCCGGGACAAGTGCCAAACACGCCCACAGATAGGAAATAAAATAATACCTGTGTCAAACTGGCTCGATGTGCTCGAGAGACATTACCGCAACGAAGCAATTTATTTTCATTCCTATAAAAATCTCTTCATCCCGATTTCACTTTCCCAACGAATCATAGTAAACTGGACCGTCATGAAATAGCTTCGAGAACGTCGAATTTCAAAGAAATTCGAGTACAATTAAATGATTCTTTCTTGATATTCCGTGAGGTGAAGTCACAGATAAACCAACAGATAATTATGATCACTTAGTCTCTCCATGATGATCTCGTGTGTGCCTCGACATCGGTTTGATAGACTTCTTTTATTGGCCAGCTTGGTCAACAAGCAATTTCGTGTTAGCAGGTAGACGAGGGCAATCCTATCCCAAGTTGTTACAAGCCCCTCGAACACTACGACTACATCTTAAGTGGGAATAAATCTGGCGACCTTCGTAACTCTTTCTCCACTTCTCACCTTTACCCGAAAGAAAAGGAGTCTCCATCATAAAACACGTTAATACGTTTAGTTTGGTCAGAGGAATGCTATAAAAACACGTGTCGCTATAATATCTCGCTTTTGGGTAATGAGAATTTCTATGCGGAGTAAAGTCGTCGGGGTTCTTTCGCAATGGATCAGCACGATGAATAATCACAGGGATTCTGAATAAGCATTCAGTTAATTATGTAGTATAATGGATCAGAAAGAAATTACAGGTATTTAAAACGATATATTCAGTGAGGGACTTAGAGGGGGGAGGGGGGGAGGCAAGAGACCCTGACAGCCCTCAAAGAAGAAGGAAAAATGAGATTAAGGTAAACACGAAGTAATTCAACAGCTTTGTAAAAGAAAAGAAAACTGGATTTCATTCCATAAATAAATTTTTATAATCACCTACTGAATTGTATTGAATTCGCATTAAACATGTTTTTAACCGTTCAACTTGCTTCCCTCCAAGATTAAATCCTGAATGCGCCACTGGGTATATTGAACAACTGCATTGATGTAAGTTGGTAGATTCTGCTGGGTTAAACGAGTGATAAAGGTTTGAAAAGAATACGATCATCAGGTTAGATCTATAGACACTTCGCTGCTGTTTTCAAATATCACTGAATGATTCAGGCACCTAATGCAGATAAACATTCGTTTAATATTACTAGCTGATATCTTCATTGCAACTTTCGAGCAACATCTTTACAGTCGTTTCTAACTTTAAAATCATCATAAATAAATTTAACATCGTTTGAACAAATTTTCATCAAAAATAAAATATCCCACAGAATAACAAAGTTCTAACGCGTCTATTATTCCATTTGTTTGCATCGAGGTGGAGCAAACCACCCTTCGAAATCCTGAAGGGCGCCATCTATATGACAAGCAACGTAAAACTGTTTTCTCGACCTTTCTGGCGCATGCATTTTCCTTTAACGACCTGGACCTTGATCGGACTTTGGCCGGCGGGCCAGATGGCACCCTCCAGGATCCGATCGGTCCTCAATGGTGGGTACGACCTTGTTCGTAGGTGCTCCGCGAGGTGGAAGGCGGCTCGAGCTAAAAGGGTCGATGACGAGAGAGTTCGGAAATGCGCGTCCCACGTGGGTGAGTTAGTGCAAAGCCATCCTTCCTCGACGAGTGCAGTCCTCACGCGGGTTCGGTCTCTAAAGCAGGAGGACGAAGTGAGAGTTGAGGGGAAGAATGTGGCTGGGGAGGTGAAGCAGAAGCAGAAGGAGAAGAGGAGGAGGAAGAAGAGGAAGAGGAAGATGAGGAAGAATAGGATAAGGAGGAGCGGGAGGAAGAAGAGGAAGAAGAGGAGGGAGGAGAAGTGGCGGTAAAGGGGCGAAGAAGAGAAGGGCCGTGCAGAGGCAAGACGAAAGCTCAGGTGTTCCGTTTCTCGTGCCCGAACTCATCCGCGCGACGGTTTGGCGAACCCGTTGTTGGTGAACAGTCGATTCACGGTACCCGTTCTCATCTTCGCCCCACTGGTACATCTTGCGTCCGTCTGCACGCCCACGCTACCGGTGGACTCCTTAAGGTCCTACTCACGAGTAAACCCCGCCGGCTATCGGTTTGCTTTGGTCACCAGTTAGCGATGATTGATTTATTTCTTTATTCTTTTGCATGCAACCTACGGGCATTTCTTATCTTACCTTTACAAGAAAATCATTAGTTTACCAGTTTTGCTTATTAATAAGGTGTGCATATCCGAGGATGCTACCGAGGCAATTTTTCTCAAGTTTCTGTTTTTATCACGGAGCACCATGCGTTATTAATAAATAAAACTGATATGGCAAAAGTATACGGAACTTACTGTTATTGGAGTATGTATTCATTAAAATAGAAATGAAAGCGAGATATTTATCGATACTCTTGACGATTTTTATTTTTGCAGTGCTACTCGATATTGTGTTAATTATTGTGTGTTAAAGAAAATTATAAACAGAAAGTTATGTTATACCGTTGCTTTATAGTTCTCGAATTATTCAAGTGCATATATTGGTTTTGTCATATTATCAAAATTAGTTATTTTTTCGTTAAACATACCACTAGTGGGATATTTACTAAGTATACTATAATTAAAATGCTATCAATTAGATTAATTGTTTAATAATCCATAATTGTAAAGAATTTTTTTTACGAAAATTGATAAACCTTACGTAAGTGCCTTTACAACAACACGACTAACTCTATCATTGAAAACAATACCACAACTTGGAAGTAAGTTTTGAAAAAGCTGTATAGTGCACACTTTGCGCCGTTTTACTCACGAGTCTGGTGATCCTATTTGATTCCAGTCTTGCCGATTGTGACAGCGCTGCGCTCATTGGTATGGATGACTATGTTGCCTCTTTTTATTGGCAAAACTGAAAGCGAGACTAATTATTTCCCGCCATTAGTAGTAACTACGAGCATAATGAAAGCTATTTTCCGAAATCGACTTTTCTTGTTTATACGCACTATCCTCTAATTGGTTTCTGTTCTCCACAGTAAGATATCTGAGCTCCAGATCGCTAATTATAAACCCGGTCTAGTTTTAGAATTCTCACAAAGAAATGTTGAAATATACAATAGTGCCTGGAAGAAACTTACAAGGTTGATTTAATAGATTCCACATGTACTATTGGTAATGATCCATTACATTAAAAAGTGGCATTCTTCGTCAAATACAATAATAATAAATATAAAGCTGTAAGTAGTGATCGAATAAAAGTTAATTTCCAGTAACGTAATAAATCACAGATTTGCATAAGAAAAATTGCTTCGAAGAGAATGATAAAAAAATGCGAAAAAATATAAATATTCTATTCCAAGTGATTACACTTTTGAGAGTTTATTAAGCAATGAAAGTAAAGTTCTAGTAAATTCAATATACCTAGGGTAGACCGGGGCGAATCGGATCACTTTGAGTTTGACGGTAAAAAAATAATAGTCGAACATTCAAAAACTAATTTTTTATTATATATTCGTGACCGGTACACCTTTGGCTTTAAAATGAATATATAAAAATTAAAACTAAACATAAAAATCTTACTTTTATAATCAAAAAAGGAAAAAGTGAGAAATATCCGATTCGCCCCGAAACTTGGGGCGAATCGGATCACCCAAAAATCTTTGAATATAAAATATTAGTTCGCAACAGTTTCCAATTATTGGTAACCCCTTTCGGTTAGCTTACTAGAAGCCGTACCTCGCCTTCTGCGCTGCATTTTCTTCACAATAGAATAAATATATATACTACTATTATTACCGTCAATTCCTTTGACATTTTTCAATTTTTATAACATCATTTAATGCGAAATACTCAATTCACGCGTCTCTACTGTAAACACTTTTTTTTTATTACAAATCTTTTGGTATCACATGGCACTTTACAGAACAAGGATAATTCCGTTTTCCACCCTATTAATACCAATTCGATCGTGTAATCTTAATCTGTTTAGTGTCGAGCAGACCTTAGCCCCCGACAAATCGTACGTACGCCAACGTCGACAACACGAGCGCGACGAGTACACGCGTGTTGAGTGCAGATTCACCACGCGGCTCAATAGCGCAAAGGAGATGCTCGAGTAGTACCAGCAATTATGACAGCGATTGCGCACCATCCCTGTGTGAAGCAACTCTCCCGTAGCAGACCGTCGTCTTCGGTTTCTACTTGACGCAAGGCTGCGTGTCAAGAGACGCGTATCGACAACGCTTAGAACCCGAAACTAGTTCCTCCTCCCGTGCAAGCTCGCGCGGCAGTTTGCGCGTGATAAATTGCAAACAGGACGATGTTGTATGGGGCAGATCGAATAACAAATGTAATCCTGCGAGCGTAACATGATATACACAGCGAGAAATACGGATGACACTTATTTAATAACGTTTTCTTTTGTGACAAAAATCCTCTACGATGTCGTTCATACAAGGTAATGCGACCGTGATAGTGTTACAGCCAAGCTTGGTTAAAAATATTCCAGTGTAAGATATTAGTCGTGGATCTCAAGAATCGACTTTATTCATTTCATCATTAATTGTACTAAAATTGAATCTTGTAGATATAAACGAATACTTTTAATAATAATTTACCAGGCAAAAATAACTATAAGTTGGAAATTATGTATTATCCAAACTACAAGCAAGTATACTGTATTTATTTGCCACATAAACTACGCCTGGTGTAAAGCAATAAATACATATATAAATAAATAAGGGACCATTTTTTCGATTTGTTCTATTTATGTTATTTTTTAGCGAACATTTAGGACTGTGTATGTTTAATATGCATATTCTGATGGAGAATTTAAAGCTGTATAAAACCCAGTTGAAGTTGAATTTATTTAACTGACAAACAATAGTGTCATATGACATTGAACGGGGTGAAACATATTTGGGGAGAGGGGACAAAGAAGTTACGGCGTTTAGTAATTTTTTACGTTGTCCTAAAAACAAAAGGTTCCCCCACAAAATATTAGATATTTTTATTAATGTTCAGAAGTGGTAACTTTTTATTGGCTTTAAAAGTGTTGTTGTCTTGTTCAATATTATGTAGGGTTTTTGTTTGATAGTTAAATAAGGTTTTATACAGCTTTTAATTCCCTTTCAGAATAGGTATGTACATTAGGCACATACATGCAGTTTTGAATTGATATTGAAAAGTAATAGAAGTAGGGTGGTTCGAAAAAGTGGTAACTTCTTTATCCGCTATTGTATCGACAAATTTTTCGCTCGAATTGTGACACTTATTTAGGGGAGAGTTGCCAATATCGTACCACTTAAGACATTTTACGTTATATTTCATATTTGGTACTCATATGAACGCAAATGACTATTGGATATTGTAGCTTGATCTTTTAGGCACCTACTATTATATGCTTAGCCTTTTGTTCAGAACAAATTAATTTGTTATTAATCTTTTTGTCACATACTGTCAAAGGTACGATTCGGACAACCGGTCTCCTAAATCGTACCTCTCGGTTTCCAAAATCGTGCCTCCACAAAAAAATAGTATAAATAACAAATAGAGAAGAAGATATTCAACATAAAGTAATGATTATTGTATAGTTACATATACAAATGTATATGGATCACACACAGGCCGCAATAACCTATGTAAATGATATATGTACATAACCTATAAACATACGAGTTGTCAAATCCTACTAGTAGGATTGTAGTGGTACGATTTAGGAAACATGATCAATTTATTTATAAATATCAATTTAAACTTTATAATGAATGTAATATGCACTTAAAATGAATGTCAAATATTCTGCATTAAACCTGCTTTTAGAAAAATACAAAAATACGGGACAAAATTGTATTGTTTGATTATTATCAGCTACGATAAACTGATAAAAAGTTACATCTATCATACCTGATTTTTTTAAATGTTTATAGCACGCACAAAATAGGGTGGAAGCTCAAAATATTTTCTTTCTATTTCTTATTTCGCATTTACTTGATGTTTTTATTATCAAATGTCGTTTACATTCATTAATTACTTAGAAATTGCTGAGGTACGATTTAGGTGACCAGTACGATATTGGCAACTCTCCCCTACCAGATTAAAATACATTGTCCACTGTACTTAGCGCAAATCATTCCAGTCCCAAATGGCGCAACACCCGTTCCCAAGAGTAGTTCAGCTGGCGCGGCCTCTTTGCTCTGCTCGCCGTAGCAATGCGCAGGTAGTATCGCCGGCTTGTGGTTCTGGCCAGCGACTCCTGTCCTTTGTGCCCATACACGCGATCATTATACGGTCGAATCATCGGTAGGCGCTTACACTCGCAAACCATGGTGCCCAGAAAAATCGTGAGGCGGACCCCCTGAACGTAACCCGAGACCGCGGCCATCGAAAACGTTTAGAAAACGCCTGTGAGTCGTCTGTATTTATGAGTGGTATGAATATAGACGGCCAGGTACTCCGCGGTGTGCATGCGACGAGGTGTAACCTTTGTTCCTCACGCGAGGAGGTGTTCTGAAAGGAAGCGAAGGGCGGAGGGGGGCGCGCAGTCCCGACGGGTGTCAGAACGGCTACGCGGGGCCCGTTTTACAATCGATTCTAGTTCACGTCTATCGACTCCAGGTTATACAGTTTACGACAGACGTATGTCATCGCGCGCAACCGAATGAATCGATCCTTTCCAGCTTTACAAGCAACAAAGATCTGGTGTAGGCTATCAATGGCCCACCTTATACGAAGTTACCTTTGAATTGTCTTCTCCGCTGAGTATCATAAGAGGCAGGGTCAATTATTCCTCGATCGTCATTGTGATCCCACGTCGAAGCTTCCATTCGAAACTTCTATTAACTTGGTGCAAAAGGCTTGGTATATTTGTTGATGAAGATTGAACAGGGTGTTATGCCGTCAATCGGGGTAACATATAAGTGTTGCATATACTTTCCCTGCTCTTCCTCTACTTTTGTGTAATAAATTATGATCACAATATAACGAAGCAGCACCGTGACGCACCCAGTTTAGGAGACCCAGGAGATTAATGTAACCGCGACTGAAGTAATTCAAGAGCTTTGTAAAAACAAAAGAGAAGCTCTAACGAATTTGATTAAATTTGCATTAACCCTTAACTGGTTAACCCTTAATCCTGAGATCGACCATGACCCCAGGCACGCAAAGTTCGCTGCAAAATTTTTGCTGGTCTAAGTTTGTAAACTCAATTACTAATTAATTTTATAATAATAGTTTAACCTTCTACGGATCTATTATTTTATACATTACCTAAGAACAAAATATTCATAGAGATTGTTCTAATGTCGACTTTACAAATTTAACATTTTATTTGGCACGTTTGCCCAAAACACTATACCAGTTTAGGGTTAAAAATATTTTTATCCATTCGGATAAAAATAATCGTCTTGGCTCCTCACAAGATTAAATCCTGTGTACGCTGCTGAAGCAGCATAAACTCCGTTCCCAGCAAATATCTATCATACGTCAAAATCCGCCCGTACTTCCGCTTTTATGATCAATTGAAAGTTTATGCTCCGTGTTCGCATATTTATATCCGGAGTGCGCACATCTCGATGAGCTCCAACGCCCGGTGAATCACGTGGCCTACTAGCCCACGTGCACCGCCGCGGTCGGAAAAAGTTTTGTCCCGTCTGGCACCACGGGCATGGTGTCCCGGGCGTCAACCTGGGACCAGCTTCACCTCTACGAGGACATCATGAAGACGTCAATCGTTGATGGGAGCACTCCCACGGAGAAAGGTCATGTGCACTGGCTGCGATTTAAAGCAACCGTCGCAGCGACACCGCCGCGAAAACGACAAAAATAACCCGGTCCTCGAACGGTATAAAACCGAGGGCGGACATAGATCTATCGTCGCCCGCTGGAAATCGCCAACGTACACCCTGTTGCGCCGTGGCATACCTCCCGTCTCGGCTTTTCTGGTGGGAGACGAAAGTAAGAGTAAACGGAAGGATTACGACTCTCGAAATTCGTGGTCCGTTGATTATGGCTACCACGCAAGAAAACCAGATCTTTAATGGATATTCGGCAGATATCAGTTTCCAGTAGGGGGATTTTGAATATTTTTTTTCTTATAAATAGATTTATAGGTAAGATTATAGGTAAGATTATTGTTTCCGCACGGTTATAATGTTATTATGTCTCTGGTAGGCGGGCAAACGAGTAGGTATAAATCAGAATGCATAGATTTGCAGGAAGACACTTAGAATATTAGAAGTGCTATATAAAATCAGGTGTTAAATTTTAGACACGAATTTTGATAATATATATCTCGTCCCGTTGGACTTTCGAAAAATATTTCATATTCAAAAAGATGACGAAATTTGTATTAAATTACAAATTGGGCAAAGGACATTTTATTTTTAACCCTCGGTTGTCACACCTACTTTTTCGAACGTCGTTGTCACACTGGGTCAATTTGACCCTGTCAATTTTTAATCAGTTGTTATTTAAAAACTATTTGTTAAATTAAGTCTCAAAAATTCTGTGATAATGTTTGAACATTGTAGAATATATGCCCATCGTTGAAAGTTGACATTTAAAGTGTCATCATGCATAAAAAAAATTTGAAGCAATAAGAGTTTCGACAGAAAGGTTTTTTGCTTAAAAAAACGCAGGGTCAATTTGACCCAGTGTGACAAACGAGGGTTAACTTCGATTCGTAGAGAAGAACAAAAAAGATACTGTTTAGCTTGTGGTGAGATATTATTTTCTTCAGAACCGCCTTTAGAGTTTGCGGGGCCCGGAGTAACATCTAACTAAAATCTATTCTAGAACATTGATACCCTGACAATAGGTACTTATTTCATTTAATTTTTACAAAATGAAGTCCTTAAGCGCGGGGCCCGGGGCTAAGGGCGGCTCTGCTTTTCTTCATCGTATTCATCGACATAACTCAACTTATACTGTTTTTCCCGCCATTACACTGTACCTATATCCGATATCCGGTAAAAAAAAACGTAAACCATAAACAAAGGACAGCAATGTGGAGAATGTTAGCGTGCTTATCCGGTTTTGACCGAAATTCAATTATACTCGTTTGCCCGCCCACCAAAGATTTAGGTATTCTGTGGCAATAATTGCTGACACTATTTCGAACATGTGATGGTAGTAGGGATAGGCGATGTACATACCAGAGTTGGGCGTTATCGAAATAAATTATTGTTCAAATTATTATTGAAATAAAATTCTTATTTTGTTAGTTATTTGCTGTATTACTGTATTTGAAATAATGCTATTTGAGCAGTAATGTATTTGACAAATAAATTATTTTATTATTTGTTATTTGATTTTTACAGGAAAATAAAGGAGTTTTTCTATTGTATATGTATGTTTAGAACTTCCATTCCAGATCACAGATTTCTATAAGTGCGAACCTACTATCGGCACTCGGCAGTATTTACCTTTACCACGTTTATATTGTATTGTCTTAGTATAATTTTATCTGTCTTCGTACTTGATTTCTTCCTGATTTCACTCAGTGTCTGTTCGACAATTGTACTACCTGTAAGCATTATCAAAAGTACCTAATCTTTCAAATATGGTTGATTTGTTTAACAAGTGAGATGGTTTATGTAGTGCAAAATAAGTCTGTTGAAATAGGGAATGAAATTATAGTGCGAGACACAAGTGAATTAATGAAAATAGCATTAAGCAAACCCATTTCAGATGGTTCATTTTTTTAAATCGTCTGATACCCAACAGTAAAGTGATACATTCCCAGGTGGAACTGGAATTTACGGTAGCTCCATGATAATTGAAAAGATATAGAAATGATAAAAAGCCATTCCTGGATACAAAAAGTATTTATGCGTTATAATACTCCCCTTCCATCATCAGGTCTAGTTGAAAGACTGTTTTCTTTGGCTACCATTATTAATGACTCTGCAAGTAAATTATCGGATAAAATGTTTGAATATCGAGTTATATTAAGAAGCAGTAATTTACAATAATGAATATGCTTATTAAATGAAAAACGGTTCTTCGTTATTTTATATTATAATTTGAAAATAATTTTTTCTCAAATAAGATTTTGGAATTTATTTTCAAATAAACTTATTTGTCATTGTATTTGGAGTAATTATTTGTTCTTTTATTTGTTATTTTTATTTCAAATAAAAAATGCCCATCCCTGGGGCGAAGGCAGGGGTGCGACATATCGCGCTAACATTTCCCCGACCACTGCAATTATCGCCTCCGAACGACAGAATCACCAGGGGCATCGGTTCGGTGAGACGGATCTCGATTGAACGATACGCGGATCCCGAATTCGATGTAACCCCTCGCCGTAATGGCGAAATAACCGGGGCAACTATCTTGTAACGAGGAGGGCGATCGTCTGTCGTTATTAAGACGAGCAACGGGCGGGCATAAGCGGGGTGCCGGGCGGCGGACTGGCCCATATCTCGGGGCGCCCACACGTTGTTTCGCTCCGCATTGTCGTCGTCGGGTTTTACGTCAGGCCATTAACACTTCCACGACAAATGAAAGCTCTTTCTTCTCTTCCTGCTGGCGCGGTGCACCAAATGCACGGGCACAGATGCACCGCACCGTGACACCTATATCGGGACGCCCCCGGAACGAGCAATTACGGAGGCGCGTGTACGCGCACCGGGGCCTGACCCACGATGCCACGAGAATTATATCGCGGCAGCACGGATACGTTTTTACGCCTGAAATTCGCGACGGTAATGCCCAGGACGAGGGCACGATAACTGCATCTTACGTGTACCTTACGACCTGGTTTCACGGTTCGAGGGACGAACCAGGGAGGAGTGACACCGCTCGTAGGCGGGGAATTCATTCTACTCGAAAAATACGTCGAGTTTTGTTAATGTTTTTGTCCGCGAGCTGTAATGAAATTTCGTCTAATGGGGAGGGAGGGGTGGGCGTGACTGGAATTAGGGGTCATTACGAACGAGGGGATTTTTCTTTGCCGTTCCATCGGGTGCGGAATGCAGATACGTGGGTATGGGTGTGAATTTATTTCGTTTGGCAACGAAAGTGTCAAATAGAGATAGATGCATGGTGGAGATTCTATGTACGGAACAATAAGTAGATCATGTTATTTTATTTACTTTTGTAAAATCCCTTCAGGCATTCTTTTATTAATTCCAAGGAACGTTTAGGGAAGTAATTATAGCTAGTAAAAATTGTTTTAGAAATATTTTTTAACATTACAGAAGTTCGATTAATGTCGACGTCTCTGTACTAATTTGTCATGAATTTCTCTGGCATCGTTTCACTGCGAAGCAACGTCACCAGTTTATTTTTATTATTGGGTATCAGCAATTAAATTAGCGCGAGTGCATTTTCTACTCATGAATCATTTATAGAATGTCTCGATCTCGGTAGGCTATGTCGCTGCCCTTTCGTGCGTGTCTCACTGCATCCTACACATTGAAATCACTGACTCATAAATGGCACCTTTGCACCACCACGAGAAAAGGGATATAAAATCAATGAAACACACTAACTTAAACTCCTGCAAATTTTTTTGCATGATGAATGACAATTTCGCGCGCATAGACGTGATCGATAGAAGATATATATTTTTTTAAAGCGTGTTAAAAAGAATGTTGGGTAAAAGTGAAAGTTATATTATTGTTCATACATAAAATACGATCAGGGCTCCATGTAGGGGGGCACAAATTGCGGCAAACGTGGGAGCGGCAGAATTGGTAGAATGAGAAAATTAATATTAATATAAACCAATAGAAAAGTGTGAATTGAAACAGTAGGTAATAGCTGCACGATTAAATTTAGTATTAAACTTATAAATTGTTTTTAAATCACCCATATAATAACTCAGTTTTTCGTAAAAGAAAAGTGTTTGTCATCCAACAAATACCTACAAAAAATTTCAGTCACTGTCAAAAAGTATATTTCAAAATAATTATTTATAATTGAATATAAAGGGTGGAAATTCATTTTTGCCTACATCGCTTTCGATCCTCATAATTCAGCTCGGAGCGAAATTATTTGTACCGTGAAATGGATCGTTAATCGGCAACGATAAGTAAGACGATCGTTCCTGCACCCAGCGAGTTGAGCACCGAGCACAGATGCACAAGAAGTAAGGAAAGACTTGGTTTCACTCGGACTCATTTCGCGCAATAATAATCGAACGGTTCGCGGTGAAAAGCAGCGCCATCGCCGCTACGCGTCCGCCAGCTTCCATTTTAGTTCCCGAGCCTTTCTTGCGACACTGAATTATCCGCACCTTGTATCCTAATATGCGGAAAGTAATTAGACAGGGCTCGCCTTCTTCGTATTGTCGGGCTTGCGGCAAACGGCCGCGCGTTTGAAAAACGCATGACAGTAGCCTGACGCGATTATACGAAAGGAACACTTTTACCGTGTCAATGGAAATTTTGTATCCAATTTGTACCACCCTTTGATTTAAAACCGGTTCTTGTTTCATATCTGTCAAGGAACAAATTAGTCATTAAGTCTACAAGTTTTTACTTAATTCCAGGTGTAGAATTATCGACACGTTATGGTGTTCCGTTTGTTGACGTTTATTTCCTTTAAATGCTGGGATTTACGAAATGGGGTGGATTATACTTTTACTTTCTAACGTTCCCTCTGAGGGGGGTAGGCGTGTCTTTTATTGAAGCACATCTTCTAAAACGATTCATTTATTTAAATTATTACTTTGAATCATGATGGTATTATTAAATAATTTTAAAAGAATATACTTTATCAATGATTAGTGAGATTATACACATTTATATATATTTTTAATAATATGCTGTGTGTATTGTTAGTTTCGTTAGTTTCATTTTCTTAGCAGTGTTTTGTAGTGACATAAAAATGTAGTATATTTGGTGCTCTCGAACTCTAGTGTAAGTATTTTATCGGTCGATTCTGAGAGTGAATCTGATCATAAAATAGTAAGATTATTAGGTAATTTGAAGTTGAGAATTTTGTTATTTCTCTTAAACAATAGTTTCGAGGTAAGTGTCGTTATTTAGTTACATATTTTTATTGCTTTAATGTATTTCCAACGTACAATCAGAGTACAAAAATCAAAGAATGTCATTGAACCTACAGTTTCAGTGTCGAAAATCGATACCTACAGTTTGACAGTCCTCCATTTTGTTTTAAATGTGAAATTTAAGATTCGGCTCGGTCAACTTCCACAAAATGTAATAAATTTTAATGTCTTGATTTGTTTTTATGTTTCAGGTAAACATAGAAGGCGGAATGTATGGCATCGCAATTTTACTCATTCCGCGAAGGACCAACTTTGTGGCGATTATAGCGAGGGGAGCAAGGATGTTTCTTTTTTAAATAAATTTTTTTAAATATTTTTAAACAGTGATCCTTCATATAGAAAAAATTCATAAAGAATGCTTAATTTTCGTGGCAAAAAGTACTATGCCCCCTTAAGGGTGGTAGATATAAGAGAGAAATATTTATTTTTATTTATCCTGCCAGTTTCTAATTTTTAAACTAATGGTCAATAAAATGCGATAATTAATTGCCAAGTCAAGTCTGTTAATTTGCATCATTGATAGACCAACTTATACTTCATATAGCGGTTCATGAATACCTAGGTAATAAAAAGTGCTGATATTCTTTGCCACGGGAATAAATAATGTGAAATAATGTGATGTAAAAGTCCTATAAAACATCTTTCTTTCTTTTAACGTTGCAGTTATTGGCACTTGCTCGCCGTTACCTTCTAGAATGAAACAGAAAGTATTACGTAACCTCTTTGATAAAGTAAACTGCTGAATGAAAACGTGCAATGATACTGTACATACTACATTCTTACTTAGTTTATTTGATTCTTCTAAACTATTTTAAATATACATAGTACACCTACACACTTTACATCATACACACGTAACAAAAAAAAGGCATTGTTGATGACATTATACCACTAACATACAGTGCGTCCGTTTCAACTGGAACCGGTGCTGAAAGTACTGAAAATATTAACGCACAGCATTGAATTCGTCCTAAGAAACTTTATCACATCATAAATAAAAAAACTATAGCGTTTCATTTAAAGAAATTAACTTGATTTTGAAATCTCTCCCAGCTGCCAATCTGTCGAGAGACTATCTATAGTTCATAATGTCCCAGTACATATCAAAAAACTTTCCTAAGAACAATTTTTTAATACCTTCAATCCGTTGCGAGATATTCCACACTTTACAGTTAAAACGGGTATCACTTGTGTTATTACAGGAAAAAATGTTTATTAATTCATTCCACGTTGCCATTATTTCCAATCTTCTGTAAATTATTTCATACACCCCAAGGTTATTATTTAAATTACATTAGGTAGGTATATAAAATGTAATTGTCTTATACATTCAGAAATGTGTACAACAAAAATATGAAATCATACGCATTAATATTCTTAACTTCGAAATGTACGCTAACATTACACTTGAATGAGTGTACATTATTACAAAATATTTATGAGGAACTCTCGAATCATCCACTCCCCTAAGGATCGCAAAAGGAACGAAGGAATTGCTCAGACAAAAGTAACCATCGTGCACAGTTAAATAAAGTTAAACATATTCCCGGGAGCATTAAATTGAACGAAGATGTATCTTATCGTACACTTCCATATACGCGGCATTGTAACAAATTTACTCGCCGCCATTCCAATTTCAAGGATTCCCTTGGGCGTTTTATCACCCACATGCCATCAAATCCTACTTTTTATTCATCGAACATAATCGTAATCGCTTTATCAGCTTCATACTGCCGCGTATAAGGTAGGACGCCAGTACAGAAGAAGGCGTTGATTACCGAAAGCAGTAGTCCGACGTGTATACGTGCACGCCTGAAAGGATCCCTGTGTTTTTTTCGTTATCAAGGATCACGACCACCGGTAGGGATCCGGCCAGACAGGCTGGCTACATGTGTCGCCCTAGGCAAATGACGTCAGTCCTTGTAAACATACACTGAATCCTGCTTTCCTGCGGCGGTCAATCTCGACAACGACCACGCACCTTTCAGTGAGCTCCGAACACCGTACATCCATTAGATCCTACGATAACGAAAGGATGAGAAATTAATTTGAAAATAATACGTGTCAATCGTGCCTGCGGCCGTCGATACCGATTTTCAACAAAACATTAAAAAAACGTGACGAAAGTCCTATTACACGAATTGATCATACATCCATCTCTCAGACAAATCAACAGATTTTTTTATTAAAAAAAGAAAAATACTATTTGTAGCTGTCAATTGTTGATTATTAAAGTTACTATGATTCTGAAAGTGCGATCCTTGCCACTCATAAATGATACTGAACGTCCTATTTTGCTTAATTTTCAAAATTTCTTAATGCCCGAGTTTCGCTTTACACCGAAAGCGTGAAATTAATAATTTGAATAAAATGAAAATATAAATAAAGATATTCGTTTTTCGAACACTATCATTTCTGTTTTCTTTTCGTTATCTGCTATTCAAGTTTGATTTTGTCAACTTGTTTCCTCCAGAAAGGAAAAGGGGGGAAAACAATTTTACGCATCGCGGGAAGGACAGGAGCGATCCCGCGATTAATCAGTTCAGCCACTGCCCACCTTTTAATTGGTTGATTTAATGGAAAATCGTGGCGGCGGCTTAGCCAGCGGACATCTAGCGGTGCTTTCCATTCGACAGGTATAAAAATGACACACCCGGCGACGAGCACCGCGTGGAGCGTTGCGATCTCGCGTAGCTGGGGCGATGCTAATTTAATTGCCCCGCGGCCAGCCAATGACTTCTGAATTGAGACATACTAATAACCACTTAAGCAGCGACCAATTTACTGATACGAGAGGTGTCCGCCAGCTAACGAGTTGACGGCTCGGAATGAATCGTGCCCGCGCATGCCCGCGCGTTTGGAAAACTAACACTGATAACTCGTAAAATTAGAACTGACCTAACCGAGAGAATCCCGGGGGGCTTTAATACCTACGCGCGACGGAGCCGCGCTCGATCGTAACACGATTACCGGGTGTATTGAATGTCAGTGATTCACCTGGAATCCTCGGCCGGTGGTCTTCGCCCGTCGAAAAACCTGCCGGGTGAATCAGCCGAGCCGCGGACCTGACCCGAATTTACGCGCTCCCGAAGCTTCTGTCGGTTAACTAATATTAGACCGCGTCGCGCAGCCGAGTTCTCACGGTGCCATTTTAAACGACTTTCGGTAACGTCTCGGAGCGCTCGCCGCGACTGGTTTAATGAATATTAATAGGATAGGCCGCTTTGACGCGCGCGCTTTTAAAGAAGCCCGTGCAAATCATTCGGTGGAAAATACCTCCGACGTTGCTCTATAACTTTCTAATAGGAAAATTGAATATGTATCCGTGCTGGAAGCTGCGCAAGGATCACAGCCTGCTGAGCCGCGGACATGTTCGTTTAAATTACTCCTCGGAGCGTTTCAGGCAACAATGAATTTGTAGTAGAGACGAGGTGCGATTCTTCGTGTAATAAGGTACGACTCTTTATTTCAATTTTCTACACGCGTTGCATATTTGCATGTAAATTTCGAGCTGCATGTTTTGTAATGTAGTACAGCTGAGATAAGGGAGAAAGGTGACGCTTGATATTTGCATTTGTGGGAGAAGGAGTTAGGGATATATGTCGTATCTTTGTGCGTTTTATTATGTACTCTATTTAGATAACCTTCGATCTCGCGAATTTTAACCGGGTTTGTAGAAAAGAAGGGATGAAATTATGATTATATTGTCTATCCCACTAAGGGGTCTTCCTAGTGTGACAGCTGAAATGAACTTAATTTTTCGGGAATTAAAAAAAGAAGTATTGGACGCATCTTTTTGCACGCTTGTAGCTTTATTTTATCACCTATAGAGATAATAAAACAAAATTGTAAGTAAAAATGTGCATTTGTAGCGGAATAGGAGCATCGGTTAAGAATAATTCAATAAGACTGGTAATCTGTGGACGTTTGGCTATAATTTGACCCAGTATAATAGAAAAATATTGAGAAACAAAGGAATGGCAACGTGTTAAAAAAATGTTATCAATTTTAACAAAAAAATTATGGTACCAGATACAAAACTTTTTAGATATGAAGCATATACATTTGGTCATCTCATGGCAATTAAATGCGTGTAGGAATTACAAATTATTAATAGAAATATCAAGAATCGATAATTTCAAAATCGGGAATTACGGCATTTCCTTTTCCTAACTATATGTGGCCGTAAATATTCATGTTCTGTCTACATAACGAAAATGAATTCCTTGATTGAATTTCTTTAACCGCTTCTTCCAAAAAATGGAATTCCTTAATAATTTACTCTGTTAATAAATTTCTAAAAACATTTACACTCTTCCTACATTCATACCATTGCCTCAGTACATAAATTGATGGATACAAATTAAAGTACCTACTAACGCGAGTCAATAAAGTGCTATTTGCTGTCGGGCGAAGAGGTTGATCTGACCTCGTGTCTGAAATTCGAGAAGACCCGGATCCCCGTAAAAACGTTGATCTGATGCCGATCGAGGGTATTAAGGGAAAGAATGAAGGACAATAAAGGTGCCCATACGCGGGTGTCCCGTGGTATGAAATTCATACGCGACCGGAAATTGATCGAGTCGTTGAAAGCGGCGCAGATCGCGCTCGGACGCCCGCGCGTTATGAATCAGCCGTTGGTAATTGCGGTAAGATCAGATATAATGCCTTTCTGCGCCATCATTTATCTACAAAAACAATGGTCTGGTGCAACGTCTGTTTACAAATGATCGGCACCGAGTGCTTTGTAGTACAAAGTTCCAGATAAAAGGTATTAATTACAAACGCTATAGAGGCTCCAGGCATCCATGCCTCCGTGAACGACGTCAACGCCTGCAGCGGCGGAGAAAATAAGTACGTGCACGCCTTGTGTTCGATCGGTGTACCTTTTAAGAATGAAAGGAAACCATTCGTGCATTTTTTTAAGCACTGAGAGACATGAACATTGCCTGATAAGATGAAAAAAAAAGGTACTAATTGCTTTTTCACGTGTATCATTAAAGTGTTGCAACTTCCGTGGTATGATGTGTGTTATGCGTTTGCCTTAAAAACGGAAGTAATGGCGCGAGAAAAAGTGGAGGAATAATGTTACGCTTTGCAATGCTACGTTTCTGAATTTACTTGGATATCCAGAAAAGCATATGTAACTGCTATCGTTAAGATACCATCTCTTTCGATTTTATTTTAACAGGATGCAACAATTCGAAACCATTCGAAATCTATGCATTATGGGCGCTGCAAAATAATATTTGCTCCGTCCGAAAATGTATATGTCGCAGGACAATGGCAGGATCAGCTTTTCTGTAAAAAGCCTGAACGCTGAGTTTTTGCTGAACGTTTGTTAAACGTTTTTACAACAATTGGGCTGAGAAATCATAGCCTCTTCTGAATTACCAGGGTAATGCCATTAAATTCGTTCTGGTGAGGTCTGGTTCAGGTGAAAAGTTATGCAGTATTCTGCCAAACCTCAAAATTACAAGAAATGAATTGAACATAGTAGATAGAGATCTTACAATATTGTGATCTTTATCTTGCAAAAAAATACTAACCAATAGAACTTTTACATTATACAATTATTAAATTACCAAAACATAGTTCACTTTTAGACATAAAAAACAAAAAGTACATAATATTTAAAATAATATCAATTATACTAATCTCTATTAAATAACCCATTAATGTGATCATGCATTTTTTTCTTTGCCAATATTTCTGTAAACTTTCCGACCTTAATATTAAAATTTAAAAATTTGGTGAATTTTAACAAAAAAAATTGCCTTTTCCCAAAACTATTTTTTCAACTACAAAGTTCGTCCCATTAAAATTTACATTTCTAGAAACAGAATATTAGAGCATAATTGTATAAGTTCAGGAGTTAAAAGATTCCAAAATACGAAAATGGTAACAGAAAAATGACAAATTTGTAATGATAAGGTGCCACCACGAAGGGGTAAGAAACATTGTAAAACAATAAGAAGAAATAAAATATACCGAATAGAAATAAAGCTACTTCTCATTGACAATTAAATTCTTCAAATTGTTTCTCAATTTCAGATAATTGAGGATTGGTACTTTTCTGCATAACTTGGCCCAATTGCCTTGCGACATATACAGACGAACACGAAAGGTGTCGTGTAATAGAAGACAGTAAATCATTTACTCCATCTTGAAAAGGAACGTGATAAAGTGGAGGTGGAGCCTTCGGCATGAAATTCTTTGCATCTATTTTCCCAGCGGTTACCAGTTGGAAAGAGTCGGCTTTTGCCACGCATGCATTAGCAGCGATAGGGATCGTGCAGGTGGTATAGTTCAGACGTGACACGATTATGTCATCGGTCGGATAAACTGTCGCTCCAGGAACGTTACTACCTCACTTGTGCGGCGTCAAGCTTCTCGTGGATCAGCATCGAGACACCTGCACACCTTATCGGCTCAGTTTACCATCTCGGTTCCACCTAGCCATCACGCTGTACCCTTATCAACGGACGGCCCGGGTCGTTCTTTGTGTTTACCCGAACTACGTCATTCACCACGAATCCGGCGGGCGTCGTGTGAATTATCTTGCTCAGGGGATTCACACAGGTCTTAGGCCTAGAAAGTCTCCGTACGCACCGCGCCAGCGGGGTTCTTTTGACGCAGAGGCGGCGTATCGTAAATGAATAAAGGGGAATTACTCAGGAGTCTGCCGTCTAACGTTTATTTTCGCCGTCGTTGCACACCTACGCAACTTCGAATCAGCTTTAAAACCGATTCGCAAAGGGGAATCCCAAAGTGTCTCATGACTACGCGTGTTTGCGTTGCCGGCACATGGGATTAGCGGAAACGTAGCGAGGAAGTGACGCCCGTAATTGTATGCGTTTATCTGATTACTTCGTCGAAAAACCTGGGAGGATGACGAGATAATGGTTAGTGCGAACAGTTTGGTGTAGATTCTTAATGTATCATGTTTGTAAAGACAGCGGCTAGAAATGTGTAGAATATATGTGTGTATAAATATTGCTTAACCTCTGAAGGGCTTGTATCCACCTAGAGGTCCGGAGAAAGCATACAAGTTCAGGAATTTTTTGGGGGGGGGGGAAAAGTATAAGTGAAAATCCTACACAATGTTTTTCTATTAAAAGATACATCTTTTAACTATATTATTGTAAATTTTAATGCGATATTATTAACAAATCTGGGTATCTTTGTATCTTTTAGTTGGCAAATATTGTGGGTGATTTTCGCTTATACTTTCATCCCCAAAATTCGTGAACTTGTATGCTTTCTCCGGACCTCTAGGTGGATGTAACCCCGTGAGTAGGGAATTCAATCCCGGGATCCCGGCTGTTTTTTGTTTATTCTAAAACTCCCGGGATTTGATATATCAAGTTATAACTTATCCCGAGAATTTCGCGAATTTTCAAAAAATTACTTTGTGAACAACTGAAAAATATAAAAATGGAATCCAAAAATCAGTCGGGATCCCGGGATTAGATCCCGGGATTGAATTCCCTACCCGTGAGGGTACTAGGTAGTCGTTTTGTCGAAAATAAAGCATTTCTTTTTCAATCTATTTGCAAAGAAATAAATTGAAACTGAGACTCGTTTTTTGACACAATGTTTAGCAACATCATAAACTTAAAAAAAAAACATGTTTGTTTCGCCCCAAAAATTCATAATAGATGACGCTTAAAGAGGGTTTTTAAAGAAGATTCTTTTGTTTTGCAGCGATTTTGTGAAAACGAAACGAAATTGTCCAATTAATAATATAAACTTCTGCGTTAAATTCTCGAGGAATGTTTAATCAAGTGTAGTACTTATAAAAGGTGATGGCCAGCATTGTAGTATTGTAAGAAATGAGATGGTGTAACTTTATTGTAATTACCAGAAGCAAATATTGACTCCAAATGTTACCAGAAGTGCTATGTCACCAAATGAAATGGGATTTAGTGACAAGAAACGAAGCAGTCGAAGAGACCCTTTGCTAATGCCATGATGCTGCAGAATAAATCGAGGAAATAGTTGAGGATTAACGAGTTCATTCGCACAAATAGGTGGAAGGATCGAGATTAGGGCTACTCCTTTTTTCCTCTGACAGGTCTGCCTGTATGTCGTGGGCGGTGCACGAAAAGTCACCCGACGTGGTGCCGGGTTGACGAACTCGACTAGCTCCGTGTCTTTCTTTCCTTGCTTACTCTGAAAACATGTTAATAACCTCTACATGTCGGTCGGCCTCCTTTTTCTTTTACTACTTGCTCAGCTCGACCCTCGTTGACGTTGACGCTAGAGAGCATCTTCAACTCGTGTTAATTTTGGAGCAAGTCCTCCGTTATTAACTGTCAACCAGGATGTTAATGCAAATGCATATTTTGATATGGAACGGTTAAAAATGGAGAAAGATTAGACCACGGCATAGGTAGTTTGTGTGTTGAATATCACATATATTTTTTGTTTTAAAATATTTACAGGACACGTGCAGAAATATTACGTATGTTTCATGTGTAGTTAGAGTAAGTATTCATTTAGGGTTATTAAGTAGTTTCGTTCGTCAATAAATCTCAGATGTCATTGAGACGGGGAATCACAATGATAGTTATTAGTGAGTATGCAATAATTGAAGTAACATGAGAAGGTGATGAGAGATTGCAGGGTTTTATTGAATTCATTTAAAAGGGATAGAAGAAATACTAATTTGTACTTTATAATGTACGATATAATGGGATGGAAGAGAATATATACTTACTGTAATGTTTAAAGTTCATTTTAACTCATTTTCAAATACATACTGGAATAACTGAAGACGCTGCAGACGTTTCAAACCAGAAACTGGGATTATTAAAAGCTTCTAAACATACTTATTAAAATCTTGCGGAGACAAAGTTTGTGTGTGGTACACAAAAATTTGTTTGTACCCTAACAAGTGTATCAATAAATGCCAAAAATGTTTTTTAGGATACGTTATAATCTCTTCTTGAAAAAAATTCATAAATATCACCTATTTTTCGAGCGTTTTGACCGGAGAATCCTCTTAAGGAGAGAGGCCTACCTAGAAATTTTCAAAACATCGATTTTTCGATTTTTATGTTTCCTTAAAGTATATCTTGAAAATATTCGCTCATAGTATCAAGTTAATATGACCAAAATTGACAAAGTTATAGCGTGTAAGTAGGTAGGTGTTCCTCGGTGCAGCGCTCAGACCCAAATCTTTAACCGCGTTTTCCTCAAAATCATGTTTTCAAAGTTGGTAATAGCTCAAAAATGAATGAACCGATTTACTCGACAATCGAGCGATTTTTTGCCAAATATCGATGTTTCAACTTTGCACAGTTGAAATAATAAATGTTTAATAATAAAACTTTATCGGTTTATCCAGAAAAAATTCCCAAAGAAGCATGCTGTTTTGACCGTTATAGGTAGGCCTCCCCCTTAATAAATAAATATTCATGTAGTAGACAAACATTCAATTAACCTATGCATCATCGCACAGGTGTTACGTGCTTTTGCAGAAAATTATCCTCTAGTATCATTATACGTAGGAATCGGTACTCCGATCATGCAATTGTTCCAATACCTACATTGTGGATGGGGAATTACATTTACCTTATTGTTCCCGCAAAAGAAGAACTGTTCGAAGTAGCACTTAATGCCATTGCGCGTAGTAACAGATAAAATCAAACATGCTAATACGACCACTAACTTAATACATTCGAAAATCGTCGCAATCTGTGTGTTCGAAATAAATTCCCCTTTTTAACAGAAACCAATTCATTGAGCGGTTTTCAGTACCTTAAGTGAAGTGTGTTGTAATCGTGATTGAAATTTGCATATCATCGAGAGAATAATAGACAAGTCATACAGGAAACAATGTAGAGAAAGGCCGCGTACAAATTCTGCATTAAGATAGTGATCAGGGCACTTCGTACGGGGGTACAGTTCAAGAATAAGTCGATACTCGTACTGTACGTTTGCAAAAGCCTTGCGAAGCATTCGAAAAAGGAAAGATACCGAAGCCGTGAATGTGTAAAGTATCGTGGTAAATTGCCTGTTCGAAGCTTATCGCGCTCTAAATATGAGCAGACCTAATAGCGCAACCTGACAACGAGCAAGGAAACGACTTTGTGTCTTAATAACGGGTGAAATTTGCGTCTCATTTGTCGTTATCGTAAGCAGCGTCCCGTAATTTGCGCGAGCGGGCGTGTGACGTTCCTGCTACGAAACAAATTGCGACAATTACATTAACTCGAGGAGGCCCCGGCTCGCAGGGATGCGCGGTAATTATTTCACAACTTGGCGTATCCTGCGGCAGTGCTGGTTTTTTTCGGGTAGCTTCAGGTCCCGGGACGCTGTATACACACGTAGCGAAACACGCGTGTGGGTAGGGAGAGCAGGAACGAGGGAGCAGCATGAATTAACGAACGGTTAGCCGAATGACTAAATTGTGCATGCAAACGCACCATTAATCGAACGAAGAGGCGCAAGGTGAAGAAAAAAAACGACGGGGCAGTGGAAGCAAAGAGAAAGGTAGTTGAAAGAGCAGCAAAGCCCTCCTCTGGCCTACCCACACTCAACGATACGCTACCACAACCGGCATGACGTCACTGTCGTGACTGCACTCACCCATCCCACATTCCTTGTCCCTCTGCTCCCCTTTCGTGCCACCCCTCCTCTCCCCCCCCCCTGAGTGATTATCAATATAAAAATGCGGGGCTGAATTTTGAACGATAAATCTGGGGGGAAAGTGATGAGCCGCGTGCCGTGGGGAATACCAATCAGCCGGCCCGACTAGATGTTTGCTCCCGATCTGCATAAAGATCGAGGCGCACCGAAAATTATACCGAAATCCACCGGTTAGAATGTTCGAGCAGCCTCGGAGAGACCCATCTTGCTGGCTAGCTACCTCTCGTGTCCCCCCCCCCCCCAGCCCTCCTACACCCCTTCCTCCCTTTTCTCACCCTTCGCGGCTCCATGGCCGCGCCCTGCGAAACGTCTCCAACGACCTGTTGCCTCGAATCAGGATCCCCGCGCTCCAAGCGCACGCGTTCAAACACGGAATCGATGTCTACGCTTTCATGTCCGCATACCGGTGGCTTGGAAAACACCATCGATGCGGTTCCGACTCTTTGGCTTCGCAATGTTTGACGATGTTGACGCGGTCGCGACTCCAGGCTGGCGGATAGCCAGGTAGGGAATCTACGGGAGACTGTGTCGTTGTTAATGTTACCTAGGGTAAACTGTACAATGATTGGCACCCTAAGCCGAAATCCCAATCGTAGTGTCTATATTTTTTTCTGAAGCTTTTGTATGGTCTTAATTTTCAGTTATTATAAATGTTTATGGGTTTCTTGTTAAAATAAAATATCTCGAGTACCTGTTAAGTCTTTTATTTTAAAAATATTCAATGAAAAACAAAAAGAGGCATAAAAGTACAATCATTGGCACCCTAAAATTTGAGGCTGTATAGGAAAACATATGTAGTTAAAAACAAAGTTTAAAGTGTTTAAAGAGACTATTTCATTCATTATTAAATACCTACAACACTTAGTAAATCTGCATTTCAATCCATTATTTAGTTATAAAGCAACAAAATATAGTTACCCCTTATCAAAATTTTTAGAAAATACATAAAACTCAGCCCTTTGTCCCACATTGTGGTGTTGCCAAATGTAAAATGTGTAGTTCCACTACTGGATTTTGCAGTGTTGTTGTGAAAGAAAAATAAGAAATTGTAAAAAAGTACTTTCGAAGCTTGTGCTTCTTAATATTTGACTTTTTACAATGGAAATTGATAATTGCTTTTCTGTGTGACAGTGAAGCGTCAAGTCTGTGTAAACCGGCAGATTTTAATATAAATTAAGGGGCTATTAAGTGGAGAGAATTATTCAAGTAGAAAATGTGTACAGGGTGTTTCATCTAATTTCTGGTTTTCCTGTAAAAAAATGTTTCCTATAAAAATTGCATAGGTTTGCTGGCTGCTAAAGTATAGTGACATTAGTTTTGTTCTGGTAGGGGAGGGGCTAGAGAGTCGCGGAGGTCAACTTTGGTTTTTTTAATGCAGTGTTGTGTTGCATTTGTCGATACCCGATAGCCACTTTAAAGAAGACTTCAACGACCTATGATAATAAGTCAAGATCGCTAACGATCCTTTAGGAAACTTAGAAAAACGATGATGAAAAATAAGTTTCATCCCGTTAACCACTCCCAAGAGAATAATAGTATTGCAACTTTTTAAAAAATTTAAATCTAGCAAAAATATTTCGGGGCATAAAGTTAGGTGAAACACCCTGTACATTGAACAGAAACTTAAAAACTAGTAGACTAAGTAAGTAGTATGTATTAATGAAAACTGATGTGAAACTTGAGAGACAAGTTATGATCACTACTTTAAATAAATGATATGGTTTTTCATAATTGTGAAAGCAATACATGACAATAGCTTTTAAAAAGTGTGCATATTCACGCGTCGAATTAAGGGATTACAAACATCTAGGGCCGTGAAAAGAGGGGATTTTATATGAATTTTTTTACTTATAAATAATTTCGTTAATCAAAAATCGTAATATGCACTTGAAAGATTATAATTTAACGAATGTTTTAAAAAAATCCGTACAATAAAGACCACATATTAATGTGAGAAATAATCGTGCCAAGTGTCATCGAAATCGGTTCAGTAGTTTTTGAAATCTCATTGGCACCGATTTGAAAAACGTAGTTTCGAAAAATCAGCGTTTAAAGTTTAAGGTACAGGTTAAAGTGGGATAATTTTTTTTTTTAATTTACAGAAAATAGTTGATTCCGGGGCCGTAGAATTGTTCTTCCATCGATGTTGTAGCTCCTGCAAATTCTGTATTGGAAAAATCGATTGTTTCGCGACGAAAGTAATGCACGAAGCCGTGGAACGTTGAAACCGATGCAAACCCTGGACAATTGCAATTGCGGATGACAGAAGAGGCAGCTAGCGGTGAGGTCGAAGCCGAGGCCGGTTCCTCCGGCAGACAATTATCTCAACAAGCAAAACAATGGTCCGGTGTGTTGAGGGTGAACATCTGGAAGTAGCTGCTCGGGTTTATTTGTCACTGGACAGTCATTAAGCGACAGCCAGGGAAGTAAAGGCGGTAGGTAAGCGAGGGGAAACGGTCTTCGACGGTGAGACGAAGGGACAGGTCTTAGCAAAAACGAACTGCGCTTCTCAGAAACCGCGTAAACACCTTCGTGGCGTAGATCTTAGGATGCCGCGGCGGACAATGTAGGTATCCAACTGTTCCGAGCTCCCTTGCCTCAGCGGCCATCTCTTCCGTTACTGCGAGCATCGACCGCCACCGAGATTCCTCCAGCGATACGCGTAAATTGTAATTATCCGTGACTCGAACCCCGGCGTTCGTAACTTATCCCATAGAGTTTTGAGTTTCTGCACGTATCGGTATGGAACGCAGCTAAACGTTACGGTATCGCCCTCTGAGCCCGCGACGCATTCGTTGCCGCGTAGTACTTGACGTTTCGTGACAGCAGGTGCTTTCATAGAGTTTACTCCGGCATTGCGCGTTCGCGCACGCTATCCGGCGCACAGTGGGGCAAAGTGACGAAGGTTGTTTCAAAATCAAAGAACTTTTGATAGAAATGAGATAGAGCGTTGATTTTTTTTTAAATTAAAGCTGAAAGATTGCAGAATAAGGGAAAATTAAAGAAATTATGGTACGAACGTTTTTTAACTTTGAAAATCTGTGTTAAACTTCAAATATTACAACAAAATTGTGATTTATCCAATACCATATACGGTTAGATTTTTTTCTCGACATGTCTACTACCTCAGGATTTTGGAAAAAATCGATTTCAAGTTTAACACAGATTTTCAAAGTTAAAAAACGTTCGTACCACAATCTCTCCAATTTTCCCTTATTCTGCAATCTTTCAGCTTTAATTTTAAAAAAATCATCGCTCTATCTCATTTCTATCAAAAGATCTTTGATTTTGAAACAAACTACGTCACTTTGCCCCACTGTGCGGCGTAGCTGGATAGTTTCTGCTGAAGGTTTCGCGTTGCAGGCGGGAATGAGGAGGGACGATCACTTTTGTAGCATAATTGCTGTATGATAAATTAGTAACTGGTACAAAAATGCTTTAAGGAGCTTCGATCGCAGGATTAGACGTCCATTCGGTGGGCGACAGTTCGACAGTGGCGGATCCAGAGGGGGGGCGCGCCCCACCCCCCTCAAGGGCAAAATTGCTGATTTCGGAAATTTTGCGATTTTCGACATTATTCTGCGATCTCCAAACGTTTGTAGCTCAGAGCAACGTTAACCGATTTTGATAAATTTTTCAGCAGGCGTACATCTTACTTAAATCAACAAACGGATTTTGAATTTTAATTATAGGCTCAGAAAAAGAAGTTGAAAAAACGATCTTTACTATTTTTTTTTTTTTGTTATTCCGACCAGTTGCAATTTTTTTCAAAACGACGAAACGCGTCACTTAGCAAACTAATCCTTCTAGGTTCTCAAAAAAACTCAAGTCGTTTGAAAACTTAGGAAAAAATCGTCCCCTTCTAATGATGTATAACTTAATAATTTTTACATTTATTTATTTATTCTTTTTTCAATTTTTTTAAATTAATTGTTATAAAAATATTTAATATGTGTTCAGTTGGTACTTTATTTAATTCTACTTTACTCAATTTCTGAGCCATGGATAATACTGACGTATCTACAATTTACGTAAAATTTTCAAGTGCTTGTAGATATAAGAAAAATAAATACTAATGCCAACTAATACGAAGCGTGAAGTGCAACGGACGTGTTGCTGCGACATCTAATACCTTGACTATTAGGTCAGTATTTATTAACGAGTGATATACATATCAGACCAATTGTATTTATCGCTTAATCGGACATGATAAGAGGATAAAAGTAAAGATATGGCAAATGTTTACTGATCCGCACGGTATTGCGGTAACAGATTCACTATCAATTACATTTGGATATTTGTAAAAAAAATTATTTTATTTGCAAGACGTAACAGTAAAATAATAGAAAAATAAATTTCGCGAATTGACGGTAGCTACCTATGAAAAAATTCGATCCGCAACTCGTTCAGTTTCTCATCTCTGGCCGTGCAGTTTGGTGTGGGGAGACAACGTAGGAGGGAAACTGGTCTGTGCCAGTAAAATCCGATAAAACGTCGACTTATCGGATCGTTAGAAGGCTATTAACTTGTCACACAGTTTTCACACGCTTCGAATCTGGAGTAGGCTCGATAATTTGTCGTAAAATACAACATAATCCCCTGTGATGTTCTTTCGATTGGAAATAATTACCAGGATTATACAGGGCGGCAAATTAGTCGTAATTTAATATTTTAATTTATCGCAAGTTTTAGTACTTTAACTAACTTAGATCGTTTGCTTCGATGATATAACTCGTTGGTGACATTAATTTTGTACAAAAAGAAAATAGCAGTATTCTTAAACGACTAAAAAGGCTTCTGTGAAACGTTTCATGATAAGTTATGAAATATTTTAGCAAAAATGATAATAGATAGATACTTAGTAGCAAGGTGACAGCGATAAAAATAAATAATATATATACAATAATTTTTTTCGATTGTATCTCAAAAACTGACATACTACATACATGCAGTAATAACGTATATATTACTCATACTTACTTGAATTATGCATTTCTCAGGTTGTCAAAAATATTATTCTAGTTTCAAAACGAAAGAAGAAAACTGGTAAAGCTGAGATTCTGAAAGTAATAAATGCCAATCGCAAGTAGATTGCCGATTTTTTAAATGAAATGTTAAACTCATGCCTATTCAAAATACATCTGCCGTTCTTAAACCGAAAATTAAAATTCAAATTACCGCGAAACTAAACTTGAATATAACAGAAATTTTACATTTGCAAACTTGATTTTGTATTATTGTCAATATTATTATAAAAAGAATGATTTTTTTAATTACACCTTCCACGTGAATCAACGCTAGAGCTACAAGCATTTTGCGCGAACGAGCTACGAAAAAATGCTACTAAAATGTCTCGTTGCATTTTAAAATGGATCGCACGAGTGGACAAAAGGGGTCACAGGTTGGTGAACGGGTAGCACGTTCCCGAGGAAGATCGCCCGGCGGCTCTGCTGATCGACCGATATTCAAATTCGCGCGGTATCCTTCTCGTGGAATGCAGGCCACTCTGCCGTCCCGAGGATGCAGCCCGTGCGTGTGGCTCTGTAAAAGATACACACTGTCACCCCTTGCCCTCCGCAGTAGAGTCGGTGCCATTATTCCAGCCGTACCGAAATTGGAGCGGCGAAACTCCAATTTAAGATCTCGGTATATCATTTCCTTCATAAAAGGACACCATTCAACCGCTAAGCTTCCAAGAGGATCAACCTGATTACCGAGCAATTTATCAGTCTACAGTTTTAGACGGTGAACCAGGTTGCCCCTTCGCCCTGTCGCCCGACGATCGACGCTTATTGTCAAGGCGTCACTTTGTCACGGTTACCATTAAAATTCCTTCAACGCCAAGGACCCACCAGCGAAAGAGAGAGCTGGTTTAGAGTTCGATCTGGCGTTAGTTTAGCGCAAGCATGACAAACCGGCCGGGTCGCAGCGGTGTTATTAAGCCCCATTTTCGACGGCCAGCCATTTCTTTCAGCCATTGCGCACAGAGCAATGAAGGTGGATTAGCATTACGCGCATATTGTCAACCGCAAAAAAAGAACGTACGATCGTACGTTGGCATTTTCGACGGCTACGAGATCCTCGACCGGTTCAATGGCTTGCTGATTCTCTCCTGATCTCTGTTTACGAAGCACTATCTTTCTCGCTTCTTCGGAATCTAGAGCGCCGGCGAACGGCTCCCCCGAGGTGCCCTCCTCTGTAGGATTTCGTGTTCACCATGGCAATTTCATTCTGCTGCCAGTGGGATGTTGTAGCTGGCATTAGATCGAATATTACATTGTCGTTTCGGCATTACGATGATTGCAAGATTACTGTTAGGTGTAATCGAATGTTTAAATTAATTAGGAGGGAAGTAGATTATCTTCACTTCATACCTCCCAGAGTAGCTTTTCTATGTGACCCACAGTATCCCCAAGTTGGAAATTAGTTGGCAATCAAAATGCCAACAATAAATGTCACTAGGTACTTAGGACTATTTCCTAGCATGCACATCTGTACCTTTCCCAATTTTTTTTTTATAAATTGCTATCACCGCTACGAAAGCTTGTATCTAAATAAATCTTGCTAATCTGTATTCCCTGAGATACTGTAGAAATATTATTTCTCAACATTTCCGCGGAGTACACGTTCAATAAAAATAAGTAGGTACTTGAACGACACAACACTTCTGACAATTCAGGTGAATCGAAGTGAACATGATGCGGTATTGTAAAGCTGGACTGATTCCTAAATTCCGAAATTCGAGTGGTCGATCTGACCACCACACGAGAGGGTAAAATTCGCCAGCCGTTAAGAATAATAAGCTGATTAGAAAGCGGCGAGTTGGAGGTAATGGCGGCGCGACGCGGTCAGCTAGCGAACTCTCGTTTCGACGCGGGGGAAAGTCTCACAGTTCCGCGGGAGGGCGACCGCAAAAGAAGATAGAACCGGACGACTATCTTGGGCTAAGGACCAAGGACACGGAGCAACGTGGCGTAGACAGCCACCCATACTGATCCATCTATGGCCCAGGTTATGTTCCCACGTATGGCGCCCCGGGCAGCGGGCTCTAGCGAAACTCCGCAGACCCAAATTAAAGCCGTTGGTTACCTCCTACGAACTGTCCGTGGTCGGTCCACCGGTGCTGCATAATTAAAGGAACGTCATGTAATTGGACGTGAGCGCTTCCTTTGTTCGTCCTCCCTGCCCTTTCCTCGTTGTCATACTTTTCTCGATAAAGCTGGAAATTAGTCGACCTGCGTAGGAAGAGCAGACAGGTATATCCAGATGTTTGTCTATGTTAATGGGTCATTCCGGTTGCGCGCCGATAAATTCAGTGATTTTCATGAATTTATTGCGACGGAAATAATTATAGTAATGGAATAAGACTTTGTTCTATTTATTAATCTACATTTCTACAGTAAATAAGAAATATAAAAGTAATACAATTATTGCTTTTAAAATGCCTTTGAAAGCGGTAGGGGGAGTTGGGACACTTTGATGCAAGGGGCATAATGAAACATTAATATTCTCTTGATATCTAGAAACAGTCGCAAGTTCAAAAAATGTTCACAGAACAATATACTCTATGATTTTGAAAGATTATATAAGATTATAAGATGATACCCTATAGCTATCAAGATAATATTAATGTTTCATTGTGCCCCCTGTATCAAAGTGCCCCAACTCCCCCTATTGATGACATGTTTAAAAATTCATGCCTCCCTCATGAAGGCGATTGTAGCTGGTAGACTTCTCTGAACCCAAAAATCCAAATAGATCCTTGATCAGTATAACTGTCGCTATCGCTCGGATTATAATTAGTGATTTATCTTCAAAATTAGCAAAATGGCGGGAAGATTGCAAGAAAAATGTTTTTCGTTTTTTTTTGTTTTGCTATTTTAGATTTTAAAAGTAGGGTAGACTCAATGAAAATACTTGGTTGTAGTCCCTGCGAGAGTTATAGGTGTGCAGAATAAGCAGTAAAATTTATAAAGCAATCGATTCGATAGATTTTGAGATTTTATCTGCACCATGTGAAAAAAGGACGTTTCGAGAAAATTTTTAATCCATAGAGGTCGAGCCTCTGCGCTCTCTACAAAATGCCTCTGTAGAAGCTAAAATAATCGGGATTTTCGAAAAAATCGGATATGTACTTTCGAAAAATGTTTAAAAAAAAAGTCGACTTTTTCAACCCGTCAAACCGGAATGACACATTAAAGTTTAGGGGAATTATATATACTTGGAATGGAGTTTACAAGTTTGCATATTTAATTGAATATTTTATAAATCTTATATTACCTATGTTTAGGTATCATCCTGTAAATAGTTTTTATTAATTCTTACTATCCTATCACTAAGATGTTCCTTTTCTTTTACTTACATTCGAGTATAAATTGTTTGTTTATATTATTATTCCTGTGCGTATTGGATTCTTTTATCCTTCCATGTCTGAATATTTTCCTTTACTTAAATTAATCACTTAAAATTCTTGTACTGTTTATTTTTAATTTGTTTTACGAATCATGTGTGTAGAATATAATTGAAGAGTATTTTTAAAAAATTCTGAAAGTGCCAAAATTAAAAAAAAAATGGTTAGGTTGATAGTTTTCCCTTATTTGATGCAGTTAAGGTTGTTGTCAACGAAGAATGATCCACAAATCCTGTAACAGACGAAGAACGAATTATAGCAACTTGTATGATCTCGAAAATAATACTGAAAGGTTTCGAATTTGAATTTGAATTCGAAATACAGAAGGGCACGTAAAGCGCACGTCGGAATCGTAATCGGTACCGCTATTTTAATCAATAAATACTCACCTCAAACTTCAGGACATCAATATTACAGAATAAAGACAAATTTTCCACAAGTCACGAAAATTTTTTATCACTGCCGAAAACGTATTTTGCCTTCTACAAAGTACATAATCTCAAATGCTATCAAATTCCGTTGGTACTGTAGACACATACAGAGGCGTTTACAAAAGCAAACACGAGATTTTATTTTAACTTCTACTGGGTAAAACTTTCTGTGGCCGATTTACCCCAGTGGCCGATTTTCCCCGGTCTCCCCTAATAAAAAAATATAAATTACTTAGTGCCGTACTTCATAATGGTCTTCATCCTGAGAACGGTTTATATTCTTGTATTCTTTTTTTGCAACGTCCAAAATGAAAAGAAATCATACTTTTTAAACGATTTTTTAGCTTCGATCCTCTGTTTGCTTGTTGTATGTTTGCTTCATATCTGAAAACTCGAACTAGACGTGACGAAAACTCTTAATCCCAAAAGCATCATTTTGATAACTATTAATTCAGAATAATTATTTTATCTTTTAGACAAACAGCTTGATACATTAAGTAAAACGACAAATGGGGTCGAAAAAAAATAATTATTCGCTTAATCATGTTAAAACACCGGGACTATGTTAGAAAATAAGATAATAAGGCCAAAATAGCTGCGGGGACCTGTCAATTTCGCCATCATTCGTGTATAGAGACATGGTCGCTCAGTGTGCCCATGGGTGGAGGGGGAAGGGGAATTAGCTTTCAGACGCGACCGCGTCTGTTGATCTGTTTGTATTTGTCAAAAACATTGTGATTCTTCACAGCTAAACAAACTTTAAAACTACTGTATTCTAAAATTAGGAAAACCGGACATATCAGGTTTTTTCATCTGACCACAGAACTAACCAAATACTTGAATATATTCGATACATCCACTAAAATCAGAATAATACTCTAATGCATATAAGATATTCAGAAAATAATATTTTACTGTTTTTAAAATTCATTAGAACTAACGACACATTTATAATTCGTTTCTCATTGAGCAGGAAAATACGTACGATATTATCAACAGCAACTTATGTTTATGTATTCAACGATACCTATTATGGAAAACTTGGTAATACACAATGCCAATTATTTAGACATATAGATTTGAGACTCTTTCGAAATAAGTTCTTCCATTTTTACTGTTCTTTCGCTGTGAACATCGGTTCGTTATAGGAGAAGCTTGCGGTTGCGGGCTGATTTGATGATTAAAGAAGACGACCGAAGGTAGGCGAGAACATTCTACAAATCATAAAATATGAAATATATCGTCGGGAGGCCAGTAAGCCGAGAATTCATTTAGCGCAAGGGACCAGAGGTGAAAAACCGAGAATGGAATTCGTGTCTTTTGCGATGGGGTTGGTCTTGAAGAAGGTTGCATAGAACGACGAATGTCCGCTGTGAGGGAGGATCACCTACTAATGTTTTATTGCCCGTAAACGGACATCCACTGTCCCATCAAACGAGTCAGTATCCAGAAATATTTTCGATCGTCAACTGCACTGAACAAGCGTGAAGGAAGACTATAAAACGCGGTCGAATAATTTTCATATGTATATACACATATACTATATCACACTTAAAGAAAGAAAAAATTCATTCTTTCTCCGTCTAAAATTTATATATGGAAAGAAGCAAACACCCTTAAGTTAAGTTTTCATACCGGCTATTTATTTTTTATATAGTAATCTTTTCTGTAAAAATTCTATGACATTGGAAATGTTTTCGTTGAAAATGAATAGTACTTGCGGAGGCAGAAGTATTAAGAAGAAAATGTCAATGTTATTGACACTGCCATTCAAGGTAGCGTTAGGGATATTATCAATCCATACTCCATAATTCCGGTTTGAGAATTACTGGAAAACAGATTTATAATATAATATGACGGCTGTAAGTAGAAGTGGGAGAAAAATCCATACTATTATATATAGATAATGCAAGTATTTTCCATTATTACGGTATAATTATTTAAAATTACATTTACCAATTTATAATCTTTGTACTATAAGTGCTGTACAATTATGACATTTTTTTTTCTCATCCGAAATAAGCGTCACTGCTGTCATACGTTAAATTTCGTTTAATGCAACTTATTAATTGCAAATACATATATACATATAGCATTCATTGTATTGTCATACAGGAGTTAAGTTTAACATACAATGTTCAAGTATTACTGAAGTACAAGAAACAGAATTTATTTAACCTAGTTGGCAAGAATACAGTTTAAGTTAGTATCTTAATATATAAAACAGAAAGTGTTTATATGTTTTTCTACTCCGGATGAATGTGACTACCTGTTTCCACCAAAAAAAAAAAGAAATAATTGAATTTAGTAAAGCGTGTAGTAAAGCTAGTTTAACATAATCAAAATCAATCTTCAACTGGTATTTGCATCGCTATTAAATAGATTATTATATATGAAATAGATTATTGTTCGTTGCTAGTTCGATTAAAACTTCCCCACCGACGACAGTGTCACTGTCACCATTCTACAGAGCGTTAAATGCTGTTTTTTTAAATGCAAACTTGTACTAGGACAAAAATCAGTAGCTCTAAACTCACAACACTGAAATCGTAGGTTGAAGATTGTTATGCTTCACAGAGACTTGATTTACAAGAAGAATTACAGGGATTGACAAACGTGAATGTGTTCATCGTATAATTGAGTGAATGTAAATGCAAGTAAATCGTAAATAATCGCAATAAAATTATACCAAGAATCTTTTAAACACTGTAGGATTTCAGCTTATAGGTACATAGAACTTTTTCTTCTATCAACCACCTTGGGGTTGGTAAATTGTCTTGCGCCTACGCCATCCACGCCTCAGGTAGCAAAGAAACTTCTTGTCGAAGTTGCTGCAGATCCGACGGTAAGCACTCAGAGAATATCCGCGACTATTATCCAGCGAGTGCAAGGCTTAATGTTAAGACGTGTCATATCCTCCATAGAGACACTAGGCTTTAATCCTCTGTAACTCGCAAGGAAACATCCTCACCTGACAACATTGATTTTTACAAAAATTGTAAATGTAGAGCATATTGTAGAATGCATGAAGGATTTTTTTTGCGGAAATCCTCGCCGAAGGTGTCTGAGGCCCTAAAGTTATCGTGTTATATCGTTTTCTAATGAAACTATTTTTCTTTTGGTAGTGGGATAGACCAGAACAATCTGAACAATTCTTATGTTTGAAGTTCTGTTTTATCTTGCACCATTACAAACTTATATTAAAAAAAGGAAAAACGCGATAACTTTAGGGGCTGATTTCACCCCTTTATTTACACCCCATATTTCAGTACTTTTTGGGGTGAAAAGTATTGAAACGTTTATGAGTTATAGCAATGTCCGAGACGTCCTTTTCTTAGGCGCTTCCCGGTGACAACAAAACTGAAAATTCGAATTTTTTTAGATATAATCAGGGACTCCTACCGGTACGTAAAATACCGGTATTATTCCGGTATTTTTCGGTTATATCTTCGTCTGAGACTCAATACCGGTATAACGCTGATACCGGTATTTCGCCAATACAGCTATACCGAAACCGATATCATACCGAAAACAAAAGGTTACCGGTAACCGAATTAAATACCGGTATTTTTTCGGTATTCTTTTCAGTAATATGGTAGGTTTCGGTGTTCACCGAGAAGAATACCGAAAAAATACCGGTATTTATTTCGGTTCACGGTAACCTTTTGTTTTCGGTATTTATCTTTTTCGGTATGATATCGGTTTCGGTATAGTTGTATTGGCGAAATACCGGTATTAAGTCCCTGGATATAATATATGAAATTATCTAGACGCTATCGGGTCCGATTTTGGAAAACAATTTTTAGACAAAACGGCGACTGTGCATGTTTTGCAAAAATTCGCTCGTTTTTCGAGTGTAAAAACATCTAGGCAAAAAAAAAGGAAAAGCTCCTAATAGCGCTCAGATTGTTAACCCGAAAATAAGCCAGCAAAGTCTCGATTAAATCGGATCATTAATTTCTAAATTACGCGTGTCACCGACTTTGCAAACACGATATTGAGGAAAATGCGTTGAAAGTTATGGGTAAGAGCGCTACACTGGGGAACACCTACCTACTTAAATAAATTTGACACTTTCAGGAAATATTTTCAAGCTGTCGCACCTGAAGAAAATATAATAAGCGAAAAATCAATTTTTCAAAAAATTCTAAATAGGCCTCCCCTTAAATCCTGAGTGCACCACTGGAGTATGGTACACCTAACATTCATGTAACGTTCACCCCCTGTACTTAAAAGTTTTAAAATTTAATAATCATAATAATATCGCCCATCACGTGTACATTCCCCAAGTTCTTGAAATGGCGCGGTCAGCTGGCGCGAGGTGTCCAGCAAAAGTCACTCGCCTCGCGTTACGCAAAACCCTTGGGTCCGCTTTTGTTTGATTTGAAATCGCCGACCCCGTTGAAAGGCTTCAGCGAAGTGAAACGCGGCGTCAGCGGTGTTTCCTGGCCGGGGATCCTTTAATCCTCGCGAAAGTCGAAAGTTCGCGGGGAGAAAATCCGTGCGCGGTGTATCGCGGCGCGGCTGCAGCAAAAACGGAGCACCGTTACCAAGGTGGCTTAGACACGCCTCCTGGCAATCCGTAACGTCGCAGAAGGCAATGGGCTGAATAAACGGAATAAGTAGCCGGCGATCGGTTTTCGTGGAAGGAGAGTTGGTAAATCGGTGGCCTCTCGCGCCATGAGGAAACGATCGGCCGTAAAAGTTCTAGGTAGCCGCGGGTCTTTCCCACGATTTATTTAGCGCTGCCCTCCACGACGCGCAGCCACGGCTGTGCGCAAAGTTATATACATTGTACAACGGCCAGCTAACAACGCCCAGGGTAAGAGAGAGCGAGAGGGCCGCTTTTATGAAATTTTAAATCACTCGATTCGGGAATCGCGTGCTGTTTATTGCCCATTCGAGGCCGTGACGCATCCCGAGGAGCGACTGCGACCCAACACGGGCCATCGCGCGAGCGAACGTGAAATATAGTTCTGCGAGCCCGCCGGCAGACATTTACATGCATTCGGCGCAATTTATTGTGTTATCGCGAAATCTAATTTATACGTCTCCTCTGGCTGGCAAACTGAATTCCGCCGGTTGGTATCCCTGGCCAGGAGAGTAACGTCTTCTCTGCCGTGGAAGTACTGTGCCTGCGGAGACTTGCAGGATGGGTTGGTTCGATGGTGCATCGGCGACTCCACTTCAACGTGGCATATTGAATGAAATTAGATTACGAAGAAAGTGCGATTTGGGGAGAGCAATCGTGAGTGCAGGAGAGATATAATGACGATGCTTTTGTTTGACAGATTTGGAGAGAAAAGAATTTAGGTTTGAAGGGAATGTTGGACTTGTGATGTTTGTAACTTGAGGACGTTAATGTAGAAACCTCCAATACCGATTCAGTATTGACGTAGTTTCGCCAACCGACACGGTGGAGACTCTTTCTTGCATGCTGCAATTTTCAAACGGATTTTTCGTGTGAAACAGATTGCATTTTTTAATGTCAGTTTAGTTTGGTTATTAATATGATGGCACCGCGCTTCGTCGTTATTAAAGAATTCATCTGGATACTTTCATTGATTGAATAAAATATACTAATCGTATTTAAATATGCAGTTCTGGAATAAATGGGTGGGCAGGTTTAGAATTATTTTTAATAGAATACGTGGAGGTGCGTAGGCACCTGTACAGTTGCTTAGAAAATTTATTTTTCAATTTTCTTTGATCTTTTAAGAAATTTAATGGACGTAACTGGAATTATTAAATGCAACACCCTTTGGGGCGCAACCATGCTAACAAGGATGCTGGAAGGAAAGGATTCTCTGGCGACCATGACGAACAAAAATGTTCATGTGGCACTAGGAATATGTATAAACATTCTTTCGTAAAAGTAAGTTTATTTCAAGCGTGACAATAACTTATTCAAGTTATTAAATATCCTAGAAACTTTGGAAAATGTAATTAAATTTCGCTATACTAGAAAGTAGGTATAATAGATTGTACTCAAAGAAGATACCTACTTCTTCCTAGTTGTTTTACACATTTGTATTGACAAATGAAGGTGCAAATTATAGATTCAAGTAAATATCTAAACTTTCGACATAAAATATAATAATAATAAGAAACAGCGTTCTACAGAATTAGGTTCATGATCAGAAAGATAGTCACTTACCTACATCCGTTTTGTACGAGTGATGTAGTGAAATCTATGCGCGCATATTTGAATGTTATACCAAATTAAATACCAAAAAGTGATCCAGTGGATCGCGTAGTTTTTCAATAAATAGATATTTTATATTAAAGCTACTCGCGTCTTTAAAATAACCGACCTATGTAAAATTGCTCTAATAATCAATAAAATCCTTTTACTTTTATTTTGTTAACATTATGGCTTTTACATAGTTTCCGCTTTTTCGGTACAGGTGCTTCCATATTAATTTCTTGTACTCTAATCCCATTCCTAGAACTTTCAAGAATGCTAACTCATGCAGATAATTTTGTGCACCTGCGCTTTGGAGAATTTCAACAGATCAGTCATATCAACGCTCCATACACTGTAATTATTTATTAATATTCGGACTCCATGGTACTTTAGCCATTATTAAGTTAGCATAATTAAGTTAACGTATTTACTGTTTCGTGTTATGTTAAAACATGTATTCTACTTACTAAAAAAATGCAAATTTTCTTGATTTAAACAATTCAATTTTGAATATAGTAAACAATATATTAGATAGTGTGTTATTCTTGAATCGCAAAAATATTCGGACATTTAACGAACCACAACGTTTGCACATAACAGATGCATACCTATACACCAATAAAATTATTAACTTATTAGATAATATTTTGTCGGATAGCCTCATACTCTTGCCTAATACGCTCCCAGTCTTCTATTAACCGCATATTGTTGTCTCCTTGCCTAGCTGCTTAATGAAATTTATGTATTTTTCGTGGTACTTACGTATCATTGGCCGTCTATATTTTCTTTTCCTTTTGTAACAATGGTACTTTTTCTCCCGTACGATAAATAGTAAACATATTACATGCCCCGACAGGTTAGCAGAAATATCTCTGCACGTAATTCCCACAAGCATCAATGACGCCTACAATAACAGAACTAGGGTAACGCGGTAAATACATTCGTCCCGTGTTCGGCTGCCCTAAACAGTATCCAATTACGGCGCAATAAGCATTAAACGCGCGGAGGCTACCAGAAAGGAAGGTTCGCCCAAATTCCAGCACGGTTACAGTAAATCTGGTCGATCGTTCCGAGCGCCATGGGAAAGTATGCCTTATCTACGTTCTTATTTGGCCCCGTGTGTGCTCCGAATGCAAAGGCAACCCCGTTATCGCGGCGTGGTCATCTCCCGCGGGGCGGTTTGTTTTATGCGCAATTACTTGATGAGTCATTTCGGTAATTGGGGCATATTTTTCCGGAATTTATTGGCCATGGGACCTAGCCGCCGGCGAGATTAGCATAAACCGAGGATGACTTACTCGTCCTGTCCACCGGCGACATTTTAACGAGCGTAAACTCGCCGAGCTTTATTCCTCGTGAACGTTATCAGTCTTGTCTCTGCCTTGCCTTGCGTCCCGTCCTACGCGCCCAGAAACCTTTTTCGTCCACAGGCGCGCACCGCGGCGCCTCCGTTTGACATTTGATCGGCCTTCCGCTCCTTGCCCGTAATTAGACGAATATTCTTGCCTTGCTTTTTGCGAATCATACACTGACTCCGCTGGAACTTTTTTACCTGTACTGGCGCACTTGAGAAACGGAGCGCGCGAGGGATTATTGGTAATATTATAAACTTGACGTTAATAATGATGAATATTTTATCTACAAAAATAAAAAGATATCTATAAACTTCTGAATCGTTTATTATTACAATTAATGAAAATTCACTAAGCTAAACTACTTACAATTGGTATTATTCACATCCGTCTTGGCATAATAATACTAAATACCTATTTTAATTCTTACGCATAAATGTATAAAAAGTTCAAGAAGAGTCTGATAAGACTTCAATGTTCTTCAACCTACAAAAAAAATATAAAAACATAAAGTGATAATAAAATGAAGAAATGAAGATATGAAGGAATGAAGGAATTAAATACAGAAATAAAATGATGAAATGAAATAAAGAAATAAAATAAAGAAGTAAAAAAATAAAATAAGGAAATGAAGAAATAGGATATAAAGAAATTTCAGCTAGGCCTCCCAAGTCGAGCTTTGCCTACCATCAGGAAGGCAATAACGAGCGTGATCATCTAAAGTCACGTATGTATCTAAAGAAGCTGGGTATACACATGATTTTTTTTTTATTTTTTAAATTTTGTTTATTGAAGGACATAACAACAAAAATGTATATATGTAGTACAATCTTTGGTATGAAAAACATAAAACAACTACCATTGCGTCACTTAGTCAGCTAATTGCTCAGCACCTCCGAGTCTCTTAGCCTATCAGTCTCTGTTACTTGACTATTTATTGCAACTTTAAGTAGGATTAAAATATAACAATACGTTAAAGAAAACTCTTCGAACTACCGCAACGAACGTAGAAACACGGGGAGAAGGTATACACACGAAAGCCTCGAATGCGGGACTTTCGTCGTGGGCCACGGAGCTCGCGGAGGCGGAATTTAACCACGGCACCTTTGCTTTGGCAAAAGTGCCTCTCCAATCGAACGAGATAAATATTCATGTCTGGGGGGGCCTTCCCCATTCGTCTTTTGCGTGCGATGCATTAGCAGATGGCCGAATCTAGCTATGGGTCGGATATAAACGGGACATATACGGTCGAAATGTGTACAAGGCCGTTATCTTAACGCGGCACTACTAAAAACTGGAATATCCGACGAAAAGGAGAGGAACAGATAGAGAAAGAGACGGCCGGACCGTGTGGCAGAAGGGGGGGGGGGGGGGTAAAGCGGTGGTCCCAATTGGTGGGACGAAGACCGCTGGGATTGAGTTGTCCGGAGGTGCCGGGTGAATCCTCCGTGAGCTACTCCCCCGGGCAGGTTAGGTATGTTAACAAGTTAGGCGATACCGAGATAAGAATCCTGCGCGATCCTTTGTGAAGTCCACGGTAACGCGACACCAGAAACAATCCAGCCTGAACGAACCCAGCCAGCTCCTCTGAGCCTTCGTTCTCCTCTCCGCTACTTTCCTTCCTCCAGCTTCTTATCCGGCTGCTGTTGCTGCTGCTGATTCCACTCGTCTCCCTTTCTTCCTCTTCCCTCAATCCCCGGCCTCTCCTCTTGCCCGTCCTCCCGTTCCTCAGCCCTCGAAAAATGGAATGAGGCCGAGAGCTCAATGAACATGGCCCTGGTAGCCGTAGACCAGCGCCGTATCTCTCATTCATTCGAGCGAGATCAAAACCGGCAGAGCTCAGCCTCCGAAACGTTCGCCACTTTGCTTTCCCACGTTAGTCCCTTTTTTACAGAGGCGCTGGGACCTTGTTTGGGGAGGCGATTTATTTGTTGCGCGAACCGAAAGTGCTTTGTGGGCGTCTCACCCATCGATACGCTGTTTTCTTTTCTCGTGGTATCCTCTTGTACGATAGATGCGCCGATTCGGTAAACAAGCCCAATGGCTGCACAAATGATGAAATGAACTTTGCAATCAATATGATTGTACAAATATTTTAGTAATTTCGCCAGTCTTGGCTATGAAATCTCTTGAGGTATATTTGTTTTTATTTATAACACAAAGCAAGCTGATTTCTATTTATGACTGTTATAAGTGAAAAACGTCATTATGAAGTAGGTAGATCTTATATAATTACACAAATGCGAGATAATTAACGAAAAATACTAAATTAAAAGTTGATAGGAGTCTCCTATTTAATTATCGCTGAGAAAATCTCTGGGAAACATCTATCTCATTAAAAACGCATTGTCAGCGATTCGTTTAAAGCAAACAATATTTTAGTAATGAAAGACTACTATACATTTGCGCACAAGAAGGAACATAAACATTTCGCCGATGTATTTATAATTTTTCATATTAAAGAAAAATAAATTGTTTGTATCTTTAAATAAGTAGAGGTCGGAAAAATGTGGCGATTTTCAAAAGTTAATTTGTTCCGTGTTATGATATCAATGTACTAATCTTGACGCGATGGCATCGCTTAACAAAACTTAGAAGGCGTCGAAACCAAGCTCACGTGCCCATTCTGGTGTCAAGTGTTTGACAACACATTACGCTCATGTAAAGTGTCCCTGTTACTGATGCACTTACTCCTGCCAGGGTAGGCGTTCACTTGCGTGTAAAGGGACCACAGTGTGTGGCGGCATCAACAAACGTTCGCTCTTGTGGCCTGCTTGCGGCCACAAATCACGTCGTCGCACGCCCTTAATTTTTCACGGCTCTCAGCTGCCATCAACCCTACGATACGTTAAGCTCCACGCGTTTCTATATGTAGCTTATCCTTCGTTCAAAATAGACTGCTCGTTAAAATTTGAAAGGCTCGCGGAAGGTCATCAAAAAGGAACCTGAAGTTTTCTACGCGCATTCTAGATGAATTGTTTTGAATTGTTTCGATTTCTGTTGTATACGCCTACAGGTTGAGACTAATTAAGCCTATGTGATATTCGATACATTTGCGACAATGCAAAAATTGTTATTCAAATGGAAATTATTTCACGTAGGAGAAGTTAAATTTGGAAAATTTTTAAACATATTTCTCTTCCAATGAGATACTAGACTTACCTCGAGCTTTTTTAAAGAAGACTATTTAATCTTTTTTGTATATATAGGTAGTAGATATCTATTGTAGCGGATTTTAAGACCAATGTGACGAGGACCAGAGGTAGGTACCATTTTTATTCACACAGGGTGAAAAACGGATTTTTTTTTCCTTAAGTAACCAAAACTTTAATATTTCCAGCGAACTATCATTAGTAGTGATTATCAAAATAAATACATGGATTCACCGTTCTGTACCTTGTAGTCACTTTCCTTTAAAAATTTTACAATTCTATATGAATATTGGGTACATTATAGACTATAAATATCCCTATAAATAGGAATCAATTATTGCAGATAAATCTAGAGATTCTTTCCTACTACGACTAATTAGGAATTGACCATTTAGTATTTGTAAGTATTAATTGTAAGAAAAATTAAGGTCAATGGATACTAAGCACAAACATCTCTTTAAGTAGTAGGTAGTTATAGTTACCCTTTTAGTGAACATTCATCATCATAATACAGTCGCTCAAATCAATTGAGCAAGCACAGTTCAATTAGCGCTTGCTTAAGTAAAATTACGAATTTCATCTTAATTACGAATGAAAATATTACTTCTGACAGCCATTGAATTTGGTTTGATATTACTTACGATATTATAGAACGAGAATCATGTATGTACCAATAAAAAATGTTACGGGAGTCTCGATTTTCTATAGGAATAGTAGGGTAAACGCACCAATAAATGAACACTTAAGGCTAATGAATGAACACTTTTATAAAATTATGTTTGCAGCGCGATTGATTCCACATGTTGCAAAAATTGTTTAGATATGAAACAAGAAATTAGAAGCGGTCACTAATTAATTAGTTGCTTATTTTAATAACTTATTTTACTCGTTTTAGAGAAAAATGTCCATTCACTGGTATGTGTTCAGTTACTGGTACATCCACCCTAATTTATTGTCTATTTAAATTTTAAAATTGCTATATACACTTGAAACAGAATTACTTATATGTGGATAAAACATAAACTGAACGAGATATTAGTTTACCACCTAATCTTTTAAATTGCCACTTTCAATAATGAGATTATTATCTATGTATTTATCTTATTCATTGCATAAACTTGTTTCTTACCTCTACCTTTTAATTCTCTTGCATTGGCAACTACAGTCAGTTCACGAGAATATTAATTATCTCCCATAAATTATAAAAAATATAATGAACACGTTAATATCTTCAAACAATTCATCTACATATATAGTTTACATCAAACTGGTCTAATCCACGTACAGGCATGACCCCTAAAATGATTGCTGCTACACACACGTGTAAAATATTTTAACAAATTACAAATGTATCAACACCAATTTCCTGTGAATGTGCTATGAATTTCTGCACAACAGAATAAGCATATCTAAATCGAATTATAAATTCAGCTTGTAGCGAGAAATGGTAGCAAGAAAACAATGATATTCTATGACAGGCATCATCCACTAATTAAGGTAAATGTCCCAATTAGTGACCCTGTAAGATCTACGCGCATTTTCTAACATATTTACATATTAAAAATATTTGTTGCAGTTATTCATTAATAGCCTATCGTATGGCTGGTTCTTTTCCAGTGTGAAAAAGGCCCCTTTTTATGATGAAATTGTTCGAATATAATTATTAATAATAAATATATTATATGGTGCACGTGTACCTATTTTTGACCGTCAATTTTCTCTTCGTCCCAAATAGTGACCTACTTCGGACCGTATTATTGACTCGTACATAATGCGTGGAATACCGTGTTATTGATTTCGTTAACGGTAATTTTCAGTTATATTTATATAGTAACATCGTTTTTGCCAAAGCATTTTCTAATTATCCTTGTGAATATTTTTTTTTCGATTATTCTCTTTATTCGACAACTTCTTGAGGACACTTTTTGAGGTTACAACGCAACTGACATAACACGTAAAAACACGCAAGATGGAAATACGACATGGCGTCTCGTGTCAATAAGAGGAATTCATACATTTTACGAGTACCGATTATTGACCTCCATAATTATTATGAATTTAGTAAAAAATTCGATGCAATTTTTTTAAATAGTGAATTTACAATTATTTTTTAACTTATTGTATATATTTTTCTTACATTAATATACTCGTGCAAGAAATACTTAATTCTTAAAATTTGGCCGTTCTTAAGTTCCGTAACAAGAAACTACTTTTTCATGGATTTGTAGGTGACAGACGTGAAAAAATTTATTAATTACTTAATTATACGTTATGATATACATCGGCGAAACCGTCAGCAAGATACTTTAAATAAGCACGAATCGAATCCAATACTTTTAACGCCCGTTTCGAACAGAAAAAAATTTATATTTAAATATAATGGATAATGTGTCAATAATTGGGACACGGTCGCTAATTGGGACATTTACCTTACGCGACAAGGCAGTTTAACACCAGATGACTCGAGCCCGCCCAATTTACCTGTAATAAATGATTCTAAATCCGTCGAATCACAGCGGCCGATTATTCTGCGCCTCTAGGTCTGACAAACGATCGATTTGCTGCAGCAATCGAGCACGGCCGATTGAAAGGTGTTCGTGGACTCGTGGTGTCAGCATCGGGGGAATGAAGCGCGGTCCAGAGACCACCTTCGGTTCGACGTGAATCGTATAAGCCGTGGATTTACGAGGCTCGTAGGAGGTAGGCTCTCTCATCGGTACAGCTCGAGCAAACGGGGTTACCAATAGTGGGAAGTATCAGCGCCAGGGTGATTTCTCTATTAGCTTTGGACAGACCCCCGTGGCGCGGGCCTCGAGCCCCCCCTCCTCCCGGCTGAAGGGCCACCTTGGAGCTTTGTGGGTAGCCGCCTTCTACGGCTGACAACATCATGATTTTACTGGCTTTTCTTCCCGAACGATCAGATAGACGGCGGGCCTCACGGCCGAGCCAGTCAAAGTGGCCGCTTTTAGGGAGCGAACCGAACTTAAAGCGCGAGAAAGGCGAACAGGAAGGTGGGAGTCGGGATGCTTAGCTTTTGTCGCAGTAAACGCATTTATGCTCAGTTTCGGTGAGCCGCCGCGTCGGCGCGGGAGACGTGTCGAAGAAGGGTGGGAAAGTGGCGCGGCACCCTCGCGAGACAACGACATAGCTTCACGTCCCGCCCTTAGGCTATCCCGCCCGACAACAGGCCGTGACATTTTTTCGGTTTTAAACCGGATCGAGATTACCAGGCTCGATATCATTCGGGGCACGGTGGAACGTGGCCCACTCTTACTTGGGGGTTAACTGCTTTTCACGCTCCACGGTGTTATCAGACTCCCTGCGCATACCGCTTCGTCATCTTCCTTCTTTCCTGGCCAACCGAAATGGCACTCGATTACCACGGTGTCGTAATTTACATGGGACGATTGTGTAATTGGCGCTTATGTGATAAACAGTGTCTAGGGGAGCGTCTACGATTTCGCGCGACAATGACGAGGAACCTGTTACTTGTTAATTATGTAGGTAATAGATACAATTTTATGCTTGTGGTAACAAAAATCCAAGGGAGCACAGATCTCTTCCATATCTGTATCTTTTAATACTGGTAGTAAAAAGTTACTTAGGGTAAGTGACCCGATTACGGATGGTGTCCCTATTACGGTGGGCTAACTATATTTTTATGAATTAAAAACACTGTATTTATACAACACCTGAAATAATTTTTTTTCACAAAGTTCAACGCTGATTTTATTCGGGAGAATTAAAATATTTTTACTTTAAACTCTTATATTTATTAAATTTCGTATTTTAATACTGATCCTGACAATTTTGTCGTGATTCTTGAAACAGCTAACAAGGGAAGATCCCGAACCCGGAAATTCAAAAGTTCGATTTTCTGTTATAACTCGCGAACTGTAAGAGATAGAAAAAAAATCTCGAGACGAAAGTTACTTCTTTTAATTAGATCTATCAAATAGTAAAAGTTAAATCAATTGTTTAAACAATTAGAAAAAGTTATAAACAAAAATATTAATAATGTTTACTATTTGATAGATCTAATTAAAAGAAGTAACTTTCGTTTCGAGATTTTTTTCTATCTCTTACAGTTCGCGAGTAATCGAAAAATAGCTGAATTTTGGGGGGTTAATTTCACCCCCTTAGAATGATTTTGGGCAGCAAAAAAAATTGCGTTGTAATCAGGAGGAAATCCCCTATATATCCACAAAGTTTCAGAATTTTTTTAATTTCCGGGTTCGGGATCTTCCCTTGTAAGTGAAAGTGCTAAGAAATCGCATCTGTATATAAGTAAAGATAAATGTCTACTTTTATGGAATGAAGTTTCGATTTTCTTTTTATGAGTAAATATTACCTAGATATTTCTTATAAACCGAAATAGTCGTCAGTTTAAAATGGTTTTATCTAATAAAAATGGAAGTCCGTGATTAGTACCGATTTATTGAATATATTCCTATTACGGAGTCAGTAATCGATACAGTTTTCGCGAACTTTACATTTACTGATTTTATTAACTGAAATTGTATCGAATTAATAGTTATTGCAATTTATAATGTAAGTATATACAATCAGTGATTACATAGGTTCCTAATTTATAAAAAATACCAAAATTATATTTTCTTTTATTTGTTTATTTCGGAAAAATGAGCAAACAACCAAAAGTGCGACGTCTAACCTACAAAACGGAATCATGGGGTCTCGAATCCGTAATTGGGGCTCCATACGGGGATATATTTTCCATAATTGCGGCTCTGTAATATATGCACTCCAGTTTTGAAGGCTCCGTAATAGGTGCAAAAATCTGTTTTTTTTCGGTTGATCGGTATTCCACTAATTTTTAATTATTCCATACAAAATTATTTTTAGTGGGTTCCGGACCCATTAAACTTACTAGAAGGCACGAAAAAAAACAATTATCCCTAATTTGTCATTATTTCTAAAGAACAAAAGGCACGGACTGCCACTAATCTGTCCGTAATTGGGTCACTTACCTTCACGTAAATGAACTGGGATAGCTAATTAGTATAATATGCGATGTATAAGTATATTTGGGATAACGAACGTCAATATTTTTGCCACGTATATTTATACACAAATAACACATTTTCCCTTTATGGTTTTTTAAAAATAAAATACCATTTGAAAAATACCAAGTGTGTGCCCAATGGAATCTTTAATAATGTTTGCAATAAAATGAGGTGAAATAAAAACTTTAGATATTGTAGGATAAACAAATAACCTAAATTTTTCTGAATATTCCTGTACCTGTTCTCTCAAGAATACATCTACTTTGCGCATAATCATGCTTAAAATATGATTCGACAAATCCCCCAAAATTGGACTATGATGGAAACGTCATTTAAAAGTATCAGTAATCCTTACTAATATATAAAAATGAATCGTTGTGTGTTTTTTTGTCCTTCTTTCACGCCAAAACGGTTCAATGAAATTTTGGAAATACATTATATACGTCCTAGATTAGATTATCGGCTATTTATATTTTTTAGGCTTATTTATTTTTAAAACATCATAAATAATCCCCAGGTGAAACCGGATAACGGATCAGCTAGTATAGAATAAAATGGAACCTGGTGATTGTTATTATATCACTATTCTTACAATCAACAGGTACGTACAGGAACAGTAGCTGTCACAACTACCTTCCAAAAACACATCATTTACCTTCTAATTCGCCCACCACAACAATGAACAATTAGCAACAGTTTCCAAAATATTCTTAAGGATGGGACCACGCGACAAGAAGATTTTCTACGCATTAATGCGCATTGCAAGTTGATTCGAACTCCGTTGCGACTACAGACAGTTCGTGGGTACGTAACCGAGAGAAATCGAGAGTTAAATTATCACAGTGTCCACTTAGAGAGGGCGGAAAAAAAAGGAGCAGAAAGAAGGGAACAGGGGAGAAGGCCCAAGGAGGAAAGAGATCAATCGGATACCGGTGTGTCTCCCCCCCTCTCCATGCCCATAGAAGAATAGCTCTGTTTGTTTGCGTGCTCGTGTGCATCCGTGTCCGATCGTGTTTCACGAGGTTTCGGTATGTGTCCCCCGCGGGCCCGACAACTCAATAGCCACATACAACACCGTGGAATAAGGCACTCTCGGGACCCCAAAACCGTCGTGTTTGGTCCCGACGATGAGTCCCCGGGGCTACTCAGGTAGGTCCCGACGAAACGACGAAGATAGCCACGGACGATCAATGCCTCTCTCTCCGGCCACGGGTGCGTCTCTCTCCTTTCACCAAAGGTGGATCCTCTGTCCAACACCCCCTAACCCCAGCACCGCTCGACATTCTCACGCTAATTGGCCGGCAGCGCCCTCCCTGTAATTTCATTAAGGGGGTCTCGTGCCTACGGTGAGTTTAAGGCCCCGCCAACGCTCCCCGTTCTCTCGCTTCTCCCCCACCTCGCCCCTCACCAAACCAAATATTTGCCAGGTTTGATGGCTTTACGGAGGCCCGATACAATGGTGAGTCCGAGGGAACAGGGAGCCGATGTATCCTCCGAAGGATCACCGATTCTTGTATCTCGTTAATCCTGCCAAATTGCCTGTCCCATGTGCTTCCTCGAGATCGATCAGCTCGCCCGTGTCGAATCTACTGTAAACGCGTAGCGCTGACAAGTGTCACGATGTGGGCACAATAATCGGGCAAAGTTATGCGAGTCGTATTGCTGGGAGACGGTTCCCTCTGTTTTGCTAGGAGTTGGCCGTGCGAAATGCGGCGCGAAATCATTTGACGGTTGGAGATCGACGAAGAGGGATCATTAGATCCGCGTGTACGCCTCCAACAACCGCCCTGCCGTCCGCAGAGAGAAAAAGCTTTAGCGCGCCACTCGCTTTCACGCGTTTTGCGTCGTTCCTTGTCCCAGGTAGGTAAACGCGCTTTCGAAGGTACCAGGTTCCTCTTTCCGTTCGGGATCGCCGTGTGGGGTCCAGGGGCGCGCCGATGAATGGCGTTGAAACGACAATGGGGCCCAGGAAGTGTACTCGAATGATCCACCGATCGTCCTGCTGGTTCCCCGGGAATGCGCACAACTCCCAAACTCACCTTCCTTCGCCGTCTCCTTACCCTCTTTTCTTTCCTTTTTTCCCTCCGCCTTCCTTTGGCGGCACTTAACTTTAAGCCGTCGGCTACAATGCACACTTCTCGACAATGCGGGCCCACAATCCGCCTTCGTCAGATGCGATTTTGATGTACTGACTTTTTTCCCTTTCTCTTCAAGCTACGGTCCCCGCTCAACGCGCGCAACAGACGCTTTAATCACTGGGGGCCCGTTTGTTTCGAACGCCCCACCCCCCCCCCCCCCTTCTCGTTCCAGAAACGCGCACGATCGCGTGTGAGATCTTGCACGGTGCTATCGCATTCTTTCGAAATGTCACGTACGTCATGGTGGAAATCGAGAGGCGGCGACTTTTCCACTAGCGTCATCTGGTTTATTGAGAGGTCGTTTCCAGACTGTTCAAAAATGGTGTTCAGTTAAAAATTCCAGAAGGACCAAGTAGCACTTTGTAAAGAAAGTAGTAAAATTTGAATGGTCACTTACAAGGAGAGGTCCCCAAATCAAATAAAAAAATCAAAAAGTTATGAAACTTTGGGAATATGTAGAGGATATATAGATATGTATTAAGCAATTTTTTGACTGTCCAAATTCACTCAAGGGGGGTCAAATTGACCCCCGAAAATCGGGCTATTTTCTGATTTTAGGTTATAACTTGTGAACTATAAGAACTGTAAGTTACTAAATGATAGTCCTAATTGAAACAAAAAACATTTGCTTGGAAACTTTTTTCTATCTCTTACATAAAGTCGGAAAATAGAAGGATTTTCAGGGCTCAATTTCACCCTCTTAGATTGAATTTTGGCAGCAAAGAAGAAAAGCTTAATACATACCTATATATCCCCGACATGTCCCCAAAGTTTAATAATTTTTTAAATTCTCGGATCGGGGATATTCCCTTGTTAGTTAGTGTTAGTGATATGATATACGAAAACAGAGTGGCAAAGAATACTCCATTCAATGTTTAGAAAAGTTATTCACAAATAGTTCTAATGTCCACCTGTGTAATTATCTGAAATTGTGCCGATCGAAATAATTGAATATACTAAACTCATAAGAGGGTTTCTTCCTACTGAACGTTGCGCTATTGCAGCTCAGAAATATGCCTCTCATGTTCCTTTATGCTTATTCTTTTTATTAACAACGCTTTTAATTACACAAAAGGATTAATTTCTTTGGTTCGTCACTTGATTTATTGAGGCGGTCGGTTATCTCACTCTTCGTTACACCTAGGCCTAGCGTTCCCGTGTTGTAGTAATTGTCTGTATCTTTGTAACAGTTTGCTAGTGTGTTCACTTTTATTTTTCTTTGTTATTATTGGGCTGGTCCCGTGAATAAATAAATAAATTATAAATTAAAAGTAACTATAAAATAATATATATCAAGTTACATAAATTGTTTGACGTACCTTCGATCCTCATCTACTAGCTTCAATAAAAATATTTCATCCCTGTCAGGGTACAAACAATTATTGAAACAGTTTAAAGTACACCATCTGCCAAAGTTTCGAATCTCTCTGACAATTATAAGGGAACCACAAATAATGTACCAGCAATTTGAAAGCAAACGTGCAGAACCCAGGTCCGCTGCGAAGCGTGTGAACGAAGAACGATGCAGAGGGTGTAAAAGTGTCGCGAATGCATGAGCCGCGACTTCCTATCCGTCAGGCTTCTCGAGCAATCGTCGTGTTCGAAATGGCGATCCCAGCCGTAGTTCACGGTTGGTCGTGTCGTATACTTCGCCGCGAACAATGTACCATAGCGTGCATACAATTTGCCGGCGCGTTGTCGCCAGCGTCGTGCAACACGCGTTATTGCATCCTCCGCTACGTTGCAAGTCCCTCTTCGGGACCCTTTTCAGCGGCCTATGTGGCCCAGACGTGCTTCGGCATACGATCTGCTTGCTAGCGGAATCGCGAAGTGACTACACTGATAATACGCGCGTGAGCACGCTGCTCGATGAGAATATTCGTCACCGATCATTCGGCGTTACTCCGACGTGCAAGCTTCCGATTCGTGAAATTCTACATACGGAAATATACGAAACCCGCTCTTTCACACGGAGGTTTGAATTTCTGTAATGATTTACTTGAAAATTCGTGGGTAGAAAAGCATTTATGGTGAGGAAGAACGAATAACTTTGTGATGCGAATGTCATTTAATGATAATATGATTTTCTTATATAAAAGGTAGGGGAGACCGGGGCTAAAAGTTCCGGGGGGTAAGTTGTTCCGACGGTTCTATCTTCAAAGTGAAAATAGCTTTGTAGGGGAGACTGGGGCTAAAAGTTTCGCTTTCGGAATCAAGTAACACGGAAAAATAATTTAAAGCACAAAGCTATTTTCATTTTGAAGATAGAACCGTTCGGAACAACTTACCCCCGGTCTCCCCTACAATAAAAAATAAGGAAAAGGGGGGAAACAGATATTAACCCTGCGTGGTCACACCTTCTTATAATGACAAATTGGTCACATCGGGTTCACCGCACCCCAGCGTCACTTTTACATAAAATAAGAAATGAATTTTTGCAACAAGAGGTCCAATGAAAAGTAGGATGTTGCTGCTACATTTCGTTAAAAATATTGGTACATTAATGAAGAATTTTCATGATGTGAAGAAGCAAGAATTTGAATAATATACACACGTGCGTGTTATTTCCAGTCAATTGGGTTTCGTGAACGGTTGGCGCTAACAAGTTGCTGAGGCACTTTATATACATAGACTATATTTCTAACATCATCGGTAGGTCCAGGGATGGCAAAGGCCCTTCGTAGATCTCTTAAGAAGCGTCCGCCGCAGTCGGGCCGTGAAATCCCGATTTGCTCGCAGATTATGTTCGCAGATCGAGGAAGTTTGAAGAGCGTGAAACCGAGAGGGCGGAGCGTGACGCCACTTGATGCCACTACTCTAGTAGCACGAGTATTTTTCACGCCACTACACTTGCCCAAACTGTCGCCAGGTATACAATGGAGGAGCAACCCCTAATTAGGGCATACGAACGTGTCCCATCACCAATTAGTTGTAATTAATGCGGCACACCTAACGCTTCTAGGGTAAAACCTGAAAGATTAAATACTTTTATATGCACATTCATTTTTTATTCCCGAAATATTCCAATTTAACGACGTTCGTAATTTAAAGAAGAGTTAGCAGGGGAGAATGTGGAATTTTATGACAATTAAATTTTTCAATCAACTCGCCTGTGCTTTCATTAGTGACATTGGTAAAACAATACCACAAAATTTTTTACTGAACCACAGAGAAGTAAGAAACAAATGACAAAGGGTGTAGAATTATTTGTGATGTTGAAAAACTTACAAACAAGTCATACTACATTGAAAGTAGTTAAAGTAATTATATATAAATTTCATATGTTATAACAAATATTATTTGACACAGTTCACGTTGTCTGGACTGGAAGCAGAATTGAATACTACTGCGAGAGAATAATACTAAGAACACAGGCATCACAAAGCAATTTTGTAAATCGTAATATTTCTTTTACAAATCATTCTCGACCAATTAATGGAAGTTACATAAATTGAGGAAACTGGTTAATAACAACGGCACTTTGAAAAAATCCCAGTCCTTTCGAATAGAGAAAACTATCACTTTTGAAATTCATATTCCTCAGCCACAAACAAAATAAATCCCTGAAACGCTGGTTTCGTCGTACCGCAAATGGTAGCGATTGAGTGTTCGCGATCCGAAACAAAATGACGAGGAGATCGTACGACAAAGGGAGCCGCGAAAGAAAGGGCGTGCACGGGAAAGAAAAACATGGCACAAAGGAAGGCGCTTCAGTTTCCCAGTGAATCGAAGATAGATGATAGCCGACAAGAGTGGCACAAGAGGGGGATGACCATGCTCGATGGGCGAAGCGTCGAACCGGCCCCTAAATCATACCCTAAACAAGCCTATTGTTGCGCATTTAGCATGTGAAGGAATGTTGCCAAATCCGAAAGGGATTGTCGGGCCCCTTGGTACGAGATGGAAGGGCCGGAGGTGAGAGACAAGTGAAAAAGAGAGGAGCGGACGTGGAAAAGAGGACGAGCGAGGAGGATAGGGGGGGGGGGGGGTGAGGCGACGGAGAAAGGGACTCGGAAGGGGCCTAAAGTGGCGCCAGCTTGTCGTGCTTTACTATGTCCCTCTCTTTCCCTTGTCAACGTGCGGTCTCCCTTTCACCGGTGCATCCGTGTGTACATGTGTACACGTGTAAGTGTCAGCTGCGTGTGTACGTAAGAAAACCACCCCGTAAAATGAGACGTGGCCGATCGTGTTTGCTGGCCGGGATTTTCTACGATAATCGTATACCTCACAGCAGAATGATAGGAATCTGCTAGTTAGGGGCCATTGTGGGGCGCATTCGTGAATGAACACGGCTTACGTTCATCGAACGCGGCGGACACGGAAAGGGGAAAACGGGGAAAGGGGGGCGAGATAGAGACAAAAAAAGATTTTTCATTGAAGATCGCCGAACTGTCTGGATCTTGAGAACTCGCCACACAGGCGGCTGTAATAGGCACACGATTTCCATATTCAAGTTAACAGGCTTTTAGAGATGATTAGTATTAATATTGGACATATGCAAATGTGAAATAATAGTGAATTTTCACCGCTTCCTCTATATAAACAACTGATTTTGTGACGAAAGTGAACGTATCTCATTTGTATTCTTAAATCGAATCTGGTATGGTAATGGTAGGGTAAACGCACCAATAAATGAACGCTTAAGGCTAATGAATGAACACTTTTATAAAATTATGTTTGCAGCGCGATTGATTCCACGTGTTGCAAAAATTGTTTGGATATGAAGCAAGAAATTAGAAGAGGTCTCTAATTAATTAGTTGCTTATTTTAATAACTTATTTTACTCGTTGTAGTGAAAAACGTCCATTCACTGGTACGTGTTCAGTTACTGGTACATCCACCCTACTTTTACTAACAATGAGTGAAATATACTTTCGGGGAAGTAGAGGGATACGTTACCCCCTGTATCAAATCATTTAAAAATATTTTTCCTACACCAGTTACACAATTTATTAATTAAACTGAAAATTGAGTGGAAAGTATATCTACCTACGCGTATTCAAGCAACAATTCGTAAAAGGTGTATCGTGGATTTTTAAACCATGACGTTCTTCCTTGTGCTACGCTCTGTTAGCACAGCCAGCGACTTATTATTTGGTCTAGTTGGTGAATGCACGTAAGACATATGTACGTCGAGCCTCCGTGCAGGTCATCAGCATCGTCGTTGGCGACTCACGCTCGATATCGTTACCTTCGGATCTTTGAACGTCTCTTCAAGCAACGTGATAGTACCCGACCCTCTCACGGGACTAACGAGAAACGAGATTCTCTCGCCACCCAACCACTGCAATCGATGACGTGTTTGATATACATATATACAGTGTCCTCCACTACATGAAGTACGGAATCAGTGTTCTATCCAGCTGGATTATTGGGTCGTTCTTCCCGGATGACACGGGGATAAGTATCTTCACCTGAACGATTCGATGGACCTGCCTTATTGCAATTAGTCGTATCCTCTTTAAGGGAAAAAAACTGTCGCTAAAAGGTGCCGGAAATCAATACTCTAGAAATGGATACCTAGGTTCTTTTAATACATTATCGTGTACCTCCAAGAACCTCAAATAAAATGCTGGAAATATCAATTGCGTCACTCTCAAATTTACCTACGTAGATAAAATGCTTCGCATCTAAATTATTTTGACAAAGATAGATACTGATCTACACATTTCTGCAATAAATATTATTATTACGACTTCATTGCTCATTAGAAAAAATATATAATAAATAGGGTAACATATATAGTGATTGACAGTTTAAGAACGAGTGCTACATTATTCATAGAAAGAAAGTGTTTATCGCTAAAATCGGAGAGTAAAATCTGTTGTTATCACATTAAAAGTGTTTCGAAAGAATAAAAAAATTTACTTCATACAACTGCACACAAAAATAACTTTAAAAAATCATTAAGTATTGAGATGATCCTAAAATTATAATGATTGACAGGGTTTTACATAGTAATTGGCAGGCTCTGTAACAGTGATTCACCCTTGTTTTAGGACAGGCATAAAAACACTGATGAATCATTTCAAACATACAAAATTGTATTTGTACTGTATTTTTTGAAACGTTAACCCTCGGTTGTCACACTGGGTCAAATTGACCCTGCGTTTTTTTAAGCAAAAAACCTTTTTGTCGAAACTCTTATTGCTTCAAATTTTTTTTATGCATGATGACACTTTAAATATCAATTTTCAACGATGGTCATATATTCTACAAAGTTCAAACATTATCTCAGAATTTTTGAGATTTAATTTAACAAATAGTTTTTAAATAACAACTGATTGAAAATTGACAGGGTCAAATTGACCCAGTGTGACAACGACGTTCGAAAAAGTAGGTGTGACAACCGAGGGTTAAACAATTCTAATACGTACTTATAATTAATAATTCACTAAGAATATAAAATAGGTAGTCGTCTTAAATGGTTATAATATCTTATCATATCTTTGACTAGGATGATAATTGCAATTAACCTAAAAATTATACATTTTGGGAAAATATTTTACAAAATCCAACTTATTTCAGAGTAAATATTATTTAATTTGCAATAATTCTATTTAAATTATTTATCGATTTATTTTATCATGACAGATTATGTAATTATAGTAATACTTACCAATAACACTAACTAATAACAAATTGCACGTCAATCACTGTAAAAGTACTCCCATAACCATAAATTAGTTATTCCCCCCCCCCCCCCTGGTCAATCACTATAAAGTAGGAAGAGTTCTTGACACCTCTTGCATATTTGAAAATATAGACATTTTTGAGTAAAATAACTTTTTCTCGCAAACTTTGGACCCTATTTTATACATATGTAATGATTATATATACAGTTACTGTCATTATTAATTGAAAATATGAAAAAATCATTGGCTACAACGTTACGATTTTTAGATCAAATTCCATCAATTTCATAGAATGGTAGCCGCGTGATATTTCCAATTTATCTATACATTTACAAGATGTAGATCACAAAAATATCTGAGCTAGTGAAATATAGATATATTTTATTATATTATATTTCCTACTTTTTGGGGAAGAGGGTCAATCATTGTATAGGGGTCAACAACTGTATGCGTTACCCTACAGAGATAGTAAAATTAGAGTAAAGGTGAGGTTGCAGTAGGAATTGTTAATAATATTTTCCTAGTACTAATAATAAGAGATCTCCAATCCTTTGTACTCCAAGTACGCTTCTCGATGCTGTAGAATGATAAATTAGCGTTACACGTTGATTCCATTTTCCTACCTTTCCATACCTACTTTGGAGTATGTAAAAGAGTTCGTTTTTCGTGCCCGTGGAAGTACAAGAATTACCTAACACCTTTTCCAAATTAGATAAAATAAGTCCTCTCCTATGTTATTTCCTATTCCAGGGTTTTATATTTAATACGCAGAATCTGAAGCATAAATAACATTCGTCCGTTGGCAACGTGATAAATTAGAGTGCAAAAGGTTAATAAATTTCTTACGCTTTTTATCTAAAGGAAAGTGTACGAAGAAGAGAAGCGCGGCTTCCTCTTTAAGAAACATAATAGTCCTCCTAATCCTTGCGCGATAACTAAATCCTAATTCCAGAAACAGAGTAAAAAGACCGTGGCACAGGTTAGCAGGGAGGCTTTAGGTCGTTAATATATTATCGCCGTGGCCGTGATATATTTGACACGTGTGTTGGAAAAATTAAAGCAATCCTTCTGCGTGTACCGCCGGTGGTCCAGGCCCGCGATCCGAAAGCAGACTCCGCTCATGGTAATCGGAGATGGCTGGATACAAATATGCGTACATTAATAGAGGGCAGTTCTACGAGCATTATAACAGGCACATTCTACAAGGAACGGAGAGAACAAAAGTAGCCCGAATGGTCTAGACTTTGAGAAGGAATAACGATTTCTCCGAGGCGCTCGGAACATTTCCCGCTCGTATTCGTATTCGAGTCTTTGATAGTGAGGCATAAATATGTCTGTGTTGCATCTCTACTTTTTGCAAATAACTGCAACTGTATTGTAGTATTACAGCAGATTGCAGACAGCGACGTTCAGCAGTTTGACAGGATTATACACGAGTTTGTCCACTGGGGAATCTCGGAGATATAAATGCGTGGTCGAGCGTTAAGTTGCGAATTCACGATGAGATTTTACACGAAACTTTTCTATGATGAGGCATAAATCTCAGCAACAACTAAATGTAAATAATGGCACTTATAGTCGCGAGAGATGAGGTTTTTGAAAATATATCATGAATACCTTTTTGGCGAAATTGAATTAGTAGCAATAATGTATAGTTGTAAAATTTTTTTTTGCTCTCAATGCCTCAATTTCATGACACTAATGACAAAATAATTAAAAAAATAATAAAATAGTGAAATAATTATCTCGTGAGATTAACGTCTCATGTGAGACACGATATTTTTATCTCATCGTGGATTTGCCCCTTTTCATATAGTAAATTAATAGAATTCATTGAATATAAAGTAGGTACTTATGTAGGTATCTGAGTACACGATACGATAGTGTAAACATTTTCAACAACGACTTAAATTAGTCATTGCAGATCGAAGAACATCCGGGAATGGAGTGTATCGGAATGATTTATTTAAGGTGTACCCCTAGGGGGACCTAGATTGACATATAAAGCCGCAAAGCTGGAAGCAAATATATTTAATAGTTTCGTTTTAAAAAATTCCCGAAGGTCGCTTCATTTTTTTCGCTTTACTTTACATCATTTCCAATTCTTTAAACGTTCAGCAATTCAGTGCCTGCAGTACCTACTCATTAACTGTCCCACCATTCCTCGAGAGTAAGTTAAACAGCAAATCGTCATTCAAGCACTAACAATAAATGTTATTATTGATAGGTATCTAAGTGACTTGGGTAAAATTTTCATCCTTTCCATAATTCGTTTCGGATTGATCGGTTATTAATTCTTCGGACAGAATCGGTGGACGAGGTTTACCGAGCCTTTTCTCAGCAATAATGCTCGTTCATGCGCGACAAAATGGCGGGCGGCGTGGTTCCACGGTGTTTATCCAGACGCCGTTATGAAGGGACTTTAGAGCTACCTACCGACCGGCTTTTACCTCGGACAGCTCCGCCGAAAGAAATACGATTCCGCATTGCGGGGACAGCTCTGTTCTGGAAGCAAAGAGTGGGCGAAATGGTGGAAGGAGTGGTGGGGGTAGGGGAGGGGGGAAGAACGAGAGAGGGTACAAGACAGGACAGGATAGAACAGGACCAAGACCCCCCACGGTCAAACCTCGCACTTTCCCACGTGCGGGTGATCCCGTTTCATCCCGCCGACGAGATCTCTCCTCACCTCGACTCTGCATATTTTGCGCCCGCCGGCCAAGGTACCCCTAGCGAAATACCACAAACGGAAGGGCTCGGGTAGCTGTCTCTTGGACACAGGATTTGTCCCTGGAATGATTTAACGCAACTACTGTGGGAAAGTAGCAACTAAACGGGGTCTCGAAATTAATATGTATATTTAATACGATACATCAACCAATAATTATAAATTATAAAAAATTTATCGGAATTTGTTCTAATGGTAATACTACAGTGTAAAATTTGATTTTTGGCACTTGCCTAAAGTATTTTCTGCAAGGACTCTTCATTTATGGAAGTGGCTCGAGTTAACTGAATTTAGGTCAGATGCGTCTATAGGTTCTTCTGAATTCACAAAATTAATTTTTCAAAAAAAGGAAGCTTACACAAAAAAATATATTCTGTCATACATTTTCGATTTATTTTTACTCAAGGAATTATCAGATACCCGGTCCTGACTCACCCTTATTTACTAACGAAAAATATATGCGGCTTAGGCCATTTTCACGATCACCGGCACGTACCAATCTACTTTTGTCATTATGGATAGTAGGTAAATTAAATGAAATGCAAATCAAACGAGAGAAAAGATAAACAAATGCTAATATAAATGTCTACTACTATCGTCAGATACTACTGTTGAATATTGTTTGAGAAAATAACGACACTTGAAGTTTGAACGCCTTTAAAAATGATAAATTTTCAATTTTTGTAATTTTTTACTCGTTTCCCCCAGCCAGAAGTATACTTTTCAAAATAGAAAAGTTTCCGTCGAGTCGAATAATAACTTTTGGAGATACCGGTCCTACCGATTTTATTGTTTCGAGAATAATAAAGTAAATATCGTTTAATAAAGTTTTACGTGAGTGGCCGGGTGTTAGGTACCTATGCATTTGCCGTTACTCAAATGCCTATAACTTCGAGAATTTTACGAATTTCAACAAATTCTATTAAACACGTATTCCTAAAAGGCTGAATATTCGAAAAATGAAGTAAAACAATAATCGATTTTTAGACTGGATCCTCCCCTTAATTGGGACATTTACCGTAACCCTTGACATGAAATACTACATGAAAGTTGGATATTGCTGTGACAGTCAGTAAGTGGAATTTACTGAACCGTGTTACCATGTGATGTAAGTTCATTATTCCACATCAACCTGATCCTTAAGGGGGAACACCACTGTGACGGCCGGAAAAATGAGCCCATATTTAAGATTTTTTTAAAGAATAACTTACAGTTTTATTATAAAATTGTTATTACATATCTTTAGTACAATGTCTTAAGAAACTATAAAAAAAAAGTAATAGAAAAACATGCATAGATTTCCATATACAGTTAATCTCCCACACCCCTCACAAGAAAACATAGGTCGCTTATCGAAACGATATCTTTGGAACGGTAACTCTCAAATCAATTTTATTTTTTTTTAATATAATCGGTATGAGTGTAGTTTCCGTTGTACGTGCCGATTTTTAAAAAAAAATATTTTTGTAAAAATGGTGCGCTTGGGAAGAAAAAGTTTCAAAAATCCGCAAAAAAATGGATAGTTTTTCGAGCGTATTTTAAAAAATATGTTTTCGATCAAAAAATCGGTACGCACAACTGAAAATACTCTTGTTTTTTAGATCCTGTCAAAACTTCAAATCGATCGGATAAAAATTGACAGAGCTATTGATTCGATCAGTTAGACAAATGTCGTTTCGAGAAAATCGCGTTTGAAGTTTGACTTGTAGTGCATTTGTAACCGTGACGCGTTTCATGAAAGGCACTGTATCTTCGTAAATTCTTCGAATATCGACTTGAAATTTTCAGAGAGTTTTTTTAAAGTGTCAAACGTTAAGAAAGTGAGGAGAGAAAAAATCGAAATTTTTTCAACTTTCACAGTGGTGTTCCCCCTTAAGTTCCCTTATTCTGCACACCCAGTATTTTACAGTATCTTTTATACCATCGTTTACCTACATCGACCCTATTGCTCGATCTTAAATAGAAAGGAGCAGTGAATTGTTTATAACCTGCTTTTTATCTGCTGTGATTACTCGAGTTCCGAAATTGCCGGCACATAATCCCATAGGAATCCTTTTAACATCGCTCGAACGTGGTGGATATATGATGGTAGGCCATATTATTGTGTCTGACAAATCTACATGGAAGGTAGTCACCCGAAGCAGCTTCCTTCTCCCGGCCGGTTCTAATGCGGCAAGCTCTTTGGGATTCTTGATGGTCGTTTCGCGGATGTTAACAAGGCATCAGCATGAGCCTCGTGCCTGGCTGCGGTCGGCAACAAGTGGGACGATGAAGAGAAAAGGCGCGGCAGTCAGAGCGGCCCAGCAAACTGGACAACATCGATTCTGAAATGCTCGATTCACGGCAGGTTTTGCGGTTTGGCAAGCCTTTCCTAAAGGTCTTCATCCCATCCTCGTTTTTCGTTTTAACCTTTAGCGGCCCGCCCTCTGCCGCCACCCCCTCGCCAACCCAACACTGTTTCTCCCTTTTCACTGACGTATCGTGTATTTTCGCAACGTGCAAGCATCTTGAGTGTCTTTGATGTGTTATTAGTCGAATGTAGGTATACGTTGATTCGCGCGCAATTGCGAAATTTTACACTACAGTGATAGAGTTCTTAAACTTCGAATGCAATCTCTCTGAAATTTTCAGTTTTTCGCCCTAACAGTTTTTGGGATATTCAATGTTGTGGTAACTTCTATATTCCATTTTAGAATACTATTTTCTAGTTACAGTGATTTTGAAGTTAAGAAAATATGCTTTCTGATAATGTTACAAATATTTTAATTAAGTATTGTCAGTGCACAATATAAATATGAGGAATTATTGATAACCTGCTTTAAATGACAATGAATCCTCGCTCCCATAAACTAATCATTTTTTTATATTAACCAAGTACCAAGTACCTATAAACTTTGTAGCGACTGATTGTGAATTAAGTATTAAATAAACTCACCTTCTTATTTTTATCAATATGCTAATAACTTCATAACAACTTCACATTATGTTTCATGAAAAAGTATACAAAAACTGGCATTTCCAATAATTATTCAGATAATACGAGAGGAGTGAAGCTTAGACGGGTGACTTCATCTCTTAAACTGCCGTTGGAAAAGATATTTCAAATGAATATTTTCTATATCCTTCGACTTCTCGTTCTATAAAATATATGCCCTGGAAATTAAACACGAATTAATCCATCAAGACCATTACTAAATACTGGGAGTTTGAAAAAAGTGGTTGACTACAGTGTCAAATCGTATGTATTTTGACGTGGAATGTGTCGGACATGCTCTGAAATCCGTTGTCCTCGAGAAAGCAGATCCTGAGTTACGAACTGACGCATTTTTTGCCTGCGGGTGGCTTGGATCGAGTTATGAAGAGCATTTCCGCCGCTTAGTATTCTCAAAGAAGTCGATTATGCCCCCTTGACTTAGCCTGTGGTTTATACCTAACTAATTTATTTCGCCGTGCCTACAAATTATCACTAGTCAAATCTTGAAATTTATTCACAGATACGCAAGTATGGTTCGCGTAGTCGCCACACCTTGTACTTAAATATTATAACATTAATTTAAAAATTCCACCATATTAACGCTTTAACTCCAACCGTTACTTTTCAATATTATTTAAATACATTTTCGCTACAATTTTCTCCAATATCAAATTGTTTACTCACAGCCCTAAATCCAATATTTAAATTCTACAGTAACGTTGGGAATAGTTAACGTTTAAAGTGTACAAAAGTCGTTTGAAAATACTTCTAGAAATCTTTACAAATTCGACAGATGAATATTTAATTTTATTTACAATTCACTTTGATACACTGTAACATAGTTAAAATACAGTTTCTTTATGCAAACTCTGGAAAGGATGAACCCCACATATATTTTCAATATATTAAAATTGCATTTTGGAAAGTCTAAAACGATTCCTATAATGTGTTCTAATTAATACGATCGCATTATAACATCAAACAGCTGAAGGAACTCAGTGGAGGACAGCGTTAAATTTTTTTTCAAGAAGTAGAAACTGCGTGGACCACGTTGCACCCGAGTTCGCCCGTTATTTGTGACAGTTCGTCAAGGGTCTGGGCGAAAAACCGCGCCTCGTGCCTGCTGCATTGTGAAAATCGTGAAACTAAACGGGCCAAGGTCTCTGGGCTTAAGGTGACAGAACACCGGCCCAGCCAGTGCACAGTTATACCTGCAAAAGTTGAAACGAAGAAACCCTTAACCTGCTGTTTTATTATTCGCAGCACGTTGCAGTTTGCTTACACGCTTTTGCGACACCTTAATCTGCCGCGGGGGATCGGTTTTACAGCTCTGCTTACAACCGGGCGCCTTCTACGCACCCACCTGGCCAGGGGTTAGTCGGTGGTTCCGTAATCGATGCTTCACGGCCCTCCAGATCCCTCAGTTTCGCCACGGAAGAATAGGGCAAGAGACCGTGCCAATACCTCTCCAACGGACTAACAGACGTCACCTTCATTTACATTGAATACAGTCGAACGGTCATTTGTTTAGTACGGCAGGCGCGTTGAAAGCGACAAATCTTTCTCGAGTTCGTTAGATAATGGGAATTACAGGTGTTATTTACGTCCTGCTGAAGATTTATTCACCATACCTTGCTCGCCTCCACAGCCAAGTCAGAGATTTAAAAATGGTCACTTATTTATGGAAACTCGGTTTTCTTAGATTACCACTGATAATGTAAATTACGTGAATAAATAATGTGGCATTGATCAATGTCTTTTCTAAATCGTGCTCAGTGTTTTATGTAAGACAGGAAAATGATGGATCTACAAATAATATTTGTATAAGCAAGTAAATATTAGAACACTCCGAGTTTCAATCTATACTGTTATTATTGTTAATTGTTACGTTAAAAGTGGAAACCGTCTCAAATTATTACAGCTACAATTCCTTTTATTATTATTTAAATGTATTTCGTAAACCGTTATTGTCATATCACTAAACAGTATTTTAATACTTTTAGTTTCAGTTACTTGATTTTAGGATTGTTACATCATTTTCCGGTATAGAAAATGTTTTTCACCATTACAAGGATAGACAATACGTCTCATTAACTAGAGAGTACCTATAGCTTTTGCGATTGTAAACATTCACCAGAAAAAAATGTGGAAATCAGAGAAAATTTAAATTCTTATATTTTACCTGCACATCAAACTGAACACAGAATGTAATAGATCGAAAATATCTTATATCCATATTGAATTCGAAAATATTCACCGTCGAATTTTAAACGAAAAACAAAGGTATGCTCTTAAAAAAAATCTGACCTATCCATTTAAATAACAATTTTATAAAAAGCGTTTAGTAACAAATGCACCCAGATATCGTGTTCTTTAAAGTCTTAAGCTTCACTTTTTCCCAACGCACGGAGAAACAATTGGAACAACGTTCTTACACGTAGTGTCCCTTTTATCGCCCGGGAATCAACGATCCATGACCAGAAGAATTTTTCTAATCGCCCCGATCGTCGGCCTTGCTCCTATAGACCGGATGGAACGACAGAAAGGGTGTCGCCATTCGAAAAATGAGAATGCATTACCCCGACGCCTTCTCTCTGAGCTCTCGAGGAGATCGACGTTGGTGGCTCGGTGGATAGCACCGGCGTCGGGATCTGGACGCTATTACGAACGGGGCAGAGAGAAAAAGGGGAGGCCGGCCGAGAAAAACGAAGATGGAACGCTCCTCTCCTCGCTCTCGGCAGGCATTCCAAAACAAAAAGCCGCGATGCTGGTTCACCGGTGGACAATATGTAAATCAGTGGCTGGCCGTGGTCACGATGTCGCGACCTCGTCGTCCCGCTTCGGACTACGTTCTTAAACCTTCGCCACTGCCACCGCCACCACCACCAAACTGACTGCCTCGCCGCGACTACTTCCCATAAGGGCCTGAAAGATCTGTAACGATTCGTAATGGCTCGCCGAAGCACGACAGACACGTCCATTTTCCCTTCCGAAAAACCTGCAGCCTCGGTTATGAATGCCCGAATTATTTCTCACTGCGAGAAACTCCGTGGATGATCTGCTAACGCTGAGGGATCTGTATGTTGTCTTCTGATAAAATAGAGGCAATGGTAACAGGGAGAATATATGGATTGGATTTGTTAGTATTTATTTTTCGTGTAGTATATTTATAAATAACTATTAAAACGAATGGCGTAACATCCACATCTACGATTAAGGAAAGTTTTTTTCCGTTTACATCAAGATTGTATGGACTTGAAACCGTGAGAATACTTAAGGACTTATCTAGCAGCAGATCCCATTTAACTAAGATAAGTAATAGAAAACTATTTTTACTTAAATGCAGAAGTAAGGATATCATTTCTAATTTTATTTAAAAAAACTAATAAAAAAAAAATAAAAAACTGACCGAATCAGTGCGCCGAAATCATATATATTATATTTATTTGAACAAATGTTAGTGTATTCTGAATTCTGAATGAAATATCTGCACGTGAATATATCAGAGTGAATGTGATCATTTACCGTTGAAAGCACTATGTAGGAATTTTATATTACAAAGATTATTATGCAGCTGTGAATTTCACTCCCTAAGAGATGGCATTGATCGATCGTAAATTGGTACGACCATATTACAGTACCTATTCATGCACGCTGAACGGTGATGGCTGAAGAAAAATATGATACCAGATGCAAAGCTCTGATACTTTCAGAACGAAGGCAACGAGAGATTTGAAGACTAATGCGAGCAAAGCAAAATGTTTTCAAATACACAAGATGGAGGTAGAGATGAGGAATACCTTTTACACAAATGTGTTATTATTCTGTACAGAAATGAAAAGTTACACAGGTACCTACGTGTACCTGAATTTCTGCGTTCACGGGAGCCAGTAATCTCTCAAAGCATTATCGAAAACAAGAAGTCATAAACATCAGACAGGCCATAACGATTGCTTATCAGCCACGCCAGGGGTACTGCAATAAAATCTCTGGAATCGCTTTATAAGAAGGCCGACGAAACGGCATTATCCGTCATTCGGAGCCGTTCGAATTGCTCTGTTACGCCTGCAACCGTCGTTCCTCAGGACACGGGCCTATACGCGCGGATCAAGATCGTTATGGAAATCCACATGGATACAACAATGATGACGCACGCATCGGTCAGATGACTCCGGTTCCCATGCATTTCGCGAGGACGATCAAAGATATATACCAGCTCCACGCCCAGCTTCTCGAGGCGCGCTCCTATCTACGGCAATTAGTCGTTAAAAGTGTTCGTGTGTTTCACCGGTTATCGGCCGTCCCACCCACGCGCCCGAATCGTCCTCGTCGCGTTATCTCGCGACAAAATGCATCTCGTTGGCCCGGAACAGCTGGCCGAAATCCTGGCCGATACCCCGCCGCGGTCCAACGATCATCATCGCCCGGGCACACAGGTCCCCCGCGCCTACGTTGCGAAAGGAGCTGGATTTCCATAATGCCGATCGTCCCTCCCCAGCTCCAATCTACCATCCACTTTCTTTTTTCCGGTCGACGTCTACACGGTGTTCACCGCTTCGTGGAAGCGGTCTCACGGTTCCCACGAACGGCACCTCTTTTCTCTGAAGCCATCTCGACGATGACCGAGAGAAACCGCGTCTTGATGCCCAAGATGTCGTTCGTATCTCGGATCATGTCACCGAATAGAGTAACAGTTTAAGCTTCGCCCCTTCGCCGGCACTAAACCTTCGCGAGTTATCGGGGGTCGACGAGCTTCACAGAGATATTTTTAAACACTCCCGTGAACTCTCTTTACCGATCGTTACGGCTACCTTAAGAAAACGGCTCGCCAGAAGAGGCGATGAGTGGTGGAAGAAGATGTAACCAATTAGCCAACCGATCGGCCGAGTTAATTGTAAAATAAATCTGGGTCGCTTTCGAGGGCGAGGTAGTAGGAGATAGGGGATGGAAGCTATTAGCGCGGAACCGCCCCTCGATTAGTGGTAGTTAAGAATAATGTTACGTCATGTCCTCGCGCTTGATTGACTCGCACATCCTCAGACGTATCCCGCCTTAACGAGGCATCCAGTTAGATCGACAGGGTGTCAAGCAAGCGGGGTAGATCAAATAAAGGAATGGATGAAACGGCCAGTCGAGCGGCCCACTGGCTATCGCAGAGGAAAATCCAGGCGTCTCGCGATTCCCGAGCTTTTATCGCCCCATGGCAACGATCCTTTTAAATCCTGCACCGAGCCCGTGGTCGAATCCACCACGCGCGAGGCGTTACGCCCCCCCCCCCCCTCTCCACCCTAACCCAACACACGCAAGGGGTTCCACACGGGCGCTCCGCCGCGGGGACCACTCAACTTTGGAAGCCTTTTGTCTCAACGTTATTGAAAGTTGTCTCGAGGGTCACTAGGAATGTAGCGGCAGGATGCCTTCGGGTATTCAAGGACGACAGAGGAAGGGAGAAAAGCGAGGCGGAAAGAAAGAAAGAGACGCGGAGGGTGGGTGGGGTGTCGGAGGGGGGTGGGAGGGCGAGAGAGAGAGAGAGAGGGGGAGAATGGAAGACGGAGAAAGGCAGGAAGGACGAGATAGCGGGTGTTGAAGGAGAATGGGAGAAGAGATGGTGGAGACTCCATCCAGCGGGCCATGCGGGCGCACTGTCCTAATTACAACGAGGCCTCTTATTTTTTTCGAGCTGAAAGGAGCCGAAGTATTTTGCCCGCGGCTACGGTGGCTAGACGATTCCGGGGCCGCTCCCAGGACTTGCTCGGAACGAAGTGCAAAAGGATCGTCGGCACTTCGCCGTCATCGAGGATCGGGCAAAACGAAAAAGACCCCGGTAAAAAGGGAGGAGGGGGGGGAGAGGGCGGGGGGGGACGGAGAGGGGAACTGGGGAGGCGGAGAGAGAGATGGTACATTCTCCGCGGGAACGTCGCAGTTTTCCCAAGCCATTCATGGTACCGACCAATTTTTTTGGCCCTCTTCTCACGACTCATTCATACCTCGCCGCATGAGATCCGATCGTCGATCCCTACCTGCATCATCGGCGAAGACACTCGGCGCGTCATCCTTTTCGGGCCTCTCTGTTAGGTCCACGCCGGTATGCATGCGCCGGACCTTTCGGATTCCACTGTTCGCTCTCGCCTTGTTAACCAGCCTTAAATACTTGTCCGCTCCCCCGGATGATCGCTGTGTAACGGGACGCGCACGAACACTCACACCGTCTGACAATATTCCGGGGCAAGGATGTTCTTACCAATCGCTGCGATAATTCAACCTCTTTATTAGCCTACGTTAAGAGGCAGTTTCGCGCAGCAACCGCGGCGCTCGCGTTTGTCAGAGCCCGACGGGTGTTGCCTTCGCCCAGGGAGGCTGATTATGATAGAATTCAATGCCCCGGGATCGCGTCCTCCGCCAAACAGACGGGGATGCAGGAAGGAGGACTAACGATCTTAATGGATAGGCAAAACATTGACACCTTGGCGGCGCTCGGGAAACCACCTGGGCGAGGACGTGGAAGGGAAGACGGGGCAGAGATCGTCAAACAGACGGTCAGCACGAGTGAAGTGGAAATCCTTATGAGAAGGTAAGCTGGCAGAGCGATGACAACGAGCTAACAGCGTGGGCAAACACGGCGGCTTGGGACAGAGCCGTGCCCGGGATGATGATCATGTACTTACGCGTTTCCTCTCAAACATCGACGACGTAGGCAGCACCGAACACACCACGTCCCTCGGCCATTGATCATGGGAAACGGCCAAGTCCTCCTCGCGAGGCCAGAAAATTTAGCAACGGGATTAAGTAGCGATCGATCCCTGCCACGGTGGAAAGGAACTTGGCCCGGGTCAATGAAATCACACACTTCTCTTCGGATCTTGTGTGCATGCCGTGTGATTTTCTAATTGAGTATTTTTTTAATATATTTGCTATGCTGGCTTTGAACAGTGATAGTTGTATTGATGGCTTGCAGTGACTCACGTATGTTGAGTATTGGGAAGAAAGAGAAGCAATCTTTAATGGTTGGTAGATATTAGGATTTCTCGTGGAACCGCGATGAAATTGATTAAGGAAACAGGAATAGGGGAATATGTATATGTAGACAGTAGTTGATATATTGATGAAGATTTACAGTTATTTTGCTTCTGTTTATAACAATCGTGAAGTTTATTTAGCTTCTGGAACGTCAATAGATCTAAAGTTTGTGCGATTATTAATTATTAGCCAAAGAATCTCTATAATTGTTTTCCCCCTGTAGTTTCAGTATTGCATAAAATTAAATACAATTGGAAAATCAGTGGTAGTAAGAAATTTAGTTGTTAAAATACTTCTCAAATTCTATATACAGCTTCCCACTTTCCATTACGACTTTTAGTATTTCATCTTCAATTTCACTCATTTACCTGCAGATTTTAAATATTATAAACTTTATTCGCCTTTTCAGTGCGCACAGATGTGATGCACGTCAACTTCTCATGGCTGAAATCATAACTGTAGCTCGTTTAAAAAAGGAGTAAAAAGAAAAAGTTGTATCGCTTTGTAAAACAAGTAACTATGAATTATCAAAAGTTACAAAAAATTCTAAGTTCCACGTAACTGTCAAACTTTTGTAATAAAATTGACTACTCTCGGTATCATTGCAGAAATTAATTCACGAATAATCCATGAAACTTATCGCGCGAAAAATACCTGTTTTCGCAAAAAAATTCGCTTATATTCTCAAACAAGGAATACATCGAAAAGGGATTGGAGAGTGTGATCGAAATGAAATACATTGCAAGATAAGTCACGTTGAACTGTCTTTGGTTTAATATGATACAACAGAACGGGCGTTCTGGGGGGAGGGGCCCGTGTACATATTACATATTCACATATATAATTATACTTTGCAATTTCTATACCATCAGATTCGTTTATGTACAACATATACCAAGCAATCGATAACTACTTTACACAAAATTTCCGTATATCACGCGTATCGATCGCGCGGAATGTGCCCGGCTCCGACACTGAAGACGACTTCTCGTATCGTTGGGGGTCAACGATACCGCTTCACCGACACGTCCGTTTGAAATTTCCGCGCAAGTGACACCGTTCGAGGAAAACGCGAACGTTCGCTGGAACGTCGCTTCGCCGGGCACGCTACGCGTATCTTTACACAGCTGTAGCAGTTCTAATGACAAGAGACAGAGAGATCGCCAAAAAGCGTGCTCGCGCTGATTCGATACAGAGCACAAATAAAAAGCACAAATTTTTAGACACCGATGAAAAGCTGATTCCATTCGAAGAGAAATAATAATAAAGAATCCTCATCGGCAATAGTTAAGATTATCCTTGTCGATCGACGCTCAAACAGGCTGCGCTGCTGCTTATAATTGAACCGTAGATTTGCCGATGTTCTGTTCAATTTTTTACCGTACTCTACGACGATTAAAGCGATAGAACTAAAATGGCAGTCTTCCTTATTTAAAAAAAAAATATATAAAAATTATCGATACCATGAATTAAAATAAAGCATATAAAATATCGTGGATAAAATGAAATGCGTTTTCGAAATCGATTCGCGAGATTGACGTTGCCACACAAATCGGCCTCTCTCTCTCTTTCACATGCATACAAAGCATTCTCTTCCTCGCACTCTGGTTTCTTTCACTCGTCCTTTCCTCCTCCATCGGCAGAAGTATCAGGCAGCTCGATTCGACATTACTGATAATCACTCGCAGGGACTTTCGACGATGCGTATCACAGACACGATAATATGAAAATGAAAGTGCGTTTCGTATAACGTGCGTGTACGTGTGTCCGTACAGTTGTAGATTACGCGGTGCTGTCAGCCGTTCGCGCGCTCGCACGGGGCTATCTATGATAAGCTTATAGGCCGCCAATGACATGAGAATTAAATAACATTGTACACGATCCGACGTCGGCGTTACGATCGCGGACGCTTAATTGATCGTATCTTGAGTATCGACGACAGATTTTAAGTACGAAAGGAGCCTCCGAAATATAACAAGTTCGCCCTCGAGCGAATACCGGCGGGAGGCTTCGCGCGACGCCCCCTTCTTGAAACTTTGCGCGGCATATGAATAAAGTCTGCGAAAAAATTCTAGTAATAAAAGAATAAAATAAAAAGCGACTACGTAAACGGTTAAAATTATGCGGTTCAAAAAGTAAAGGTACGATTTCAGGTCAGAATAAAAAGTAAGAAGGGCACGCCTCGACGGGCCTACAACAGTTTCGAATGCGACTAAAACGGGAAGGAAAGTATCGACCTCGGTATTACAAGCGGCTAAAAGGTTGAAAAGATTCGTCTAAAAAATCGCCCCGTTGAATCAGTGTCGGATAAAATTGGATTCATAATCGGTTGGCACGCAGTGCGTATCGCGTGGAATCGTCGGGGCGAATAAAAGCACGGAGCATTGTCTGCTGTTTCCTCGCCGAATGAATTTCCCCTACCGTGCAAAAGTACATACGCGAAGCGAAGAGAGTAGCAGCAGCGCGGCGTGTAACATAAAATGGCATTTGCCGCGTCGATGTGTTTCCTCCGTTCTTCCGCTACAATACTATTAAAATTCTACTAGTAATAATGAATAATAATAATATATATCATTCTGTTTCTCTCTTACACTCTAGGTAATTTTAAGCTCAACTAGACACTTTAAATACAGTTAATCGGGCGTGTAAAATCTTTACAAAAATAAAATAAATAATCTGAATAAATACGAATATAATAATATTACAGTTAGTCAATAAATTATTATGTAGGATTAAGAGAAGGGCGCGGACGCGCCGTTGGGAGACGAATCTCTCTACGGAGCGCGTCGACGTTTCAACGGCGATGGTCGTGAAACACTTTGCGCGCGCGCGAGACACTACGAGACATAAAAATGCGCAGGATTTTCCTTAATCCCGTCCCGCTGCACGCGAATAGTCTAACTTAAGCGCGAATACTGTATTTTCTTGTGTACTTAGGATATAATACCGCTGCGGTGCACAAGCTCGTTTAAACGGATCCCGTCGGAATCCCTTTCCCACTCTTTCGTAAGCGAGCACTCCCTCGACTTTCCGCCGAGCCTCCTGTCGCGCTCCCTCATTCTCATGTCCCACAATAAAATCGCGCGCAAAACGCTCGTCAGTACGGCCGCTTCGGAATTTTCAAGTACGAACGGATTAGGGAGGCAACCATTCAAAAGAAACCAGGGAAAACACCGAAAAGTTGCCCGACAGAAAACAACCATCATCCAGGAGCCTTCAGGGCCACTGTCCTACCATTTTAAATATTCAATCGTGTGAAGCAACTCGCGCCTAGTTCGAGCATCGAAATCATAGAATAAACCAAAGAGTTCTCTGACCGGATAAAATCCAAACAAACCAGGGCTAGCGATGTGTTATCAGTGTCCTAAAATTTATCGAATTCCTTGTACAGAAACTATGGAGCAGCCATACCTGACGACGCGTAAACGAAATCGGGAAGGAGGGGGAATATTAGTTGCATGCAACATGCTTCGTTCGGTGCTCGAGGGCTCAGCGAGGTGGATTCTCGCTCGAGGACCAGCTGATCTTCGTTGCCGGTCGGTGTAGCATCCATCTTCTTGCACGATACGATCACACGTTGGACACGCGCGTGTCGTGTACGGTACGTCACGCGTACCGTCATTGGCGCAAAATGCGTGCAAGACGATTATGTTTGCACGGTCGTGAACTTGGCGGCGAAAGCCAATATGGGCTGTTTAGCGTGCGACTCTGCTCCCCCGTCGTTCTCTCCCACCGGTCGTGTCGCGGAATCCTCAGCGAGCATCGTCGATGGCGGAGGGTGGCGCTGCCCGCGGGGGCCTGCTGGTGATTCCGATCGGTCCTGACCCAATGCGGTGGCCGCAGCGGTCAGAACTCGATCCGGATGCACGCGCGCACATTCGCGACACGACGACACGGATTATCGATCGGCTTGACGGCGAGCTACCCGCGGTGGATGGCTCGCGGCCGATGGATAGACCCGGTCGTCGCCGTGGAGACACGTCTCACTGGAACCGGGACGGGTGGTAGGGCCCACGGCGGTGCTTGCCAGAGCACGCCCGGGCCTTCCCCCACGTCACCCACGTCCTCCGCAGCCCCTCAAGAGGGCTGGCCATCCAGACTGGGTTGTTCCGGCTTCCTGAGGTGGGCGAGTCGTCGCCTGGTTGCCCTTCTTCGGCTTCCGCCTTGCCATCCTCAGGACTGCAGGCCGCGGAGCAAGTGTTCGAACACCTGCTCCACGTATTCCAGGCCGTTCATGTAGTCCCGAAAGATCAGCCAGTCGCGTAGGTTCCGATACGTCTCCGAAGATGACACTGCACGGAATTCCGGCTTCATTATGTCGCGTGTGACGTCCGGCCGCGGCGACAGTTGCCGCTCCACTAACGCCACTTGCAGCTCGCAGAGAATCTGCAAACCGAACATCAGGCACATTGTAGGCACTTGGTCCTGGCTCATGGAGATGCTTTTCGAAAAAAGGTGAGGATAATTTTAGGAATTAAGTACCATATGAAATGTAATAATACTCTGCATCGCAATTTGAACTTTGTAATGTATAATTTCAGAGAAAGAATTCTTTTATAGATATAGGTGAATGTTCAGTGAAATATTGTGCGGCGATTCTTCTCTGAATTTCGAACACTCTAAAGACAATGGAGCTGAGGAATCAGAGAAGTGGAACGGAAGCTGACGTGACAAAGTTAGCTACTAATAAACTCATACATTTTTTCGCTTTCGCACTAGATCGTTTAGCTGCGAAGGTTTCGCGTAAAACTCGTGAAATCGGTGCTTTTTCTTATCGCGTTCGCGACAATGGAAAGTAACGTGATTCAGACTAAGTCTACGCGGTACCATTTGTGAAAGTCGCGCTATCTTTTCTCGTTTTTACGGGGGGAAACAAAGGGGAACGCGAAACGGAATCTTTTAACTCGGATAGCCAATCAGGAAGATAAATTGTTCATTCAGACATCTCTACTCACCGTTCGCAGATTGTATTCCGTCTCCTTGAAGTTCTTGCGAAACTCCAGCTGAAGGTCCTCTTGATCCCAAACAATCTGTTCCAAGCCTACTGCATACTTTTGCATGTATTCGTATGCATCAACGAGGGCTGTGTCGAGCTGTGAAGAGGATTAACCACTTTCGGTCAAAACATTGAAAATTTCTTTTAAATTGAAATAATTTAGGATTAAATTGCATCGAGCTGAATAGGATTCCTTATTCGAAGAATTGATATAAAAAGTTACAGTATTTAGTAGATTAACTAACCAAAACATTAACTTCGAATTTAACTGTGTAAATATAGGAAGATTGTGTGTATAAAATTATGAAATTATCGTATTGAAAACATAGTTATTTTTACTTCCTTTATTATCCGTTCATTATCAAAATTAAGGGAGCAAGAAAAATAAAAAATACATATACCCACGCATACCTCTAATCTATCGAGAAACTCTTGGTCGAGCTGTTCACCCAGTTGTTTCGGAATCTCTTTCTGTCCAGGGAGCCAATCATAGTGATTGTCCTTAAACGTCGAATGCAAGTCCGCGAAGTCGATGTTGAATATTCGCTTGGCCTGTAAAATTCAGAAAAGAAAATTGAAGCAGTGATTAGACAAACTTCTCACTAAAACTGTAAACAAAATAGCACGCGCGTGTACATATTCGGTTTCATCGTCATCCTTCCTTCAGTGGGAATAATCTCAAGAAAACTAGCCTTTTCCACTGCAGCTTGGTACATAAACATATCATTAGCAAAACTCTATCGTTTTCTTTCAACCTTTCGTGTGTGTTATCGTTCCGACGGCTTCTTACGCGCGCTGTTTTTATCGAGCAAAAAGTCACCCTTTAATCGCAGCGAACTCAATGCACGGCATTACAGCGGGAGCCCCGTTGCACACAAAGCCAATAATTTCTCCAAAATGAAGCTCGAGCGTAAACGAAGGGGGAGCGGTGAAGAAGCATTCATAAAGAAAGCATATATCCTTTTTCCAAAAGTTAATTGTCGCGTTACGTGCAAATAACCGATATTCGCCCGCCAAGGGTACCAATGATCGCCCATGAAACACTAAATGTCTTTATTTTCAAGCTCCTCTAAGTGATCCGCATCGAACTCGCGGCCGTTCACGTGTACGCAGAAGTTTGCGCGGCTCCCTCATCAGGGGAGCTACATGGTATAATGCCAGTTTGGCGGGTTTAGTCACCGATTAAACAGCCAGCAAGCACCTCGTGGCTGCTCGAGGATGGCCCTCGATATTCCCCGTTCCTGGTACGACGGTACGAGCCTGCTGATGGATGAGTAAGCCCTGGACGGGCAACGCGGATCAAACGCGAGCAGCACGCGCCTGCCTCGAGCTACGTTGCTGACTTTTTGGAAATACCGAGGTGGGTCAGCTCGTGAAAGCTAGGCCGTTACCGAGAAACTACTTGGAAGCCCCGGCGCCCGGCCAGACGCGCTAACTCTGCTATGCCAGCAACGTTCTCATCGATGGTGTCGTTATGATTCATCGACAACGTGATGCGAAAACTGTGGCAAGCAACGTGGGGGAAGGGGGTAGCCCTCGATTCGAAGTGGTCCATCAACCTGCGGGGTGATGTAGGTGATCGCAAGGTCGCGCTGACTAGCGTCGCTACAAGCATTTGATGCAGTGATGCATTGTTCGCCTGTGCCTGTTATAATCGTTAGCAATTTAATTTTCACGAGGGATGTATTATCATATTGTCTAAAAGTAGCTTCATACTGGTATTTAACTGGGGAATAAAAAGTTAATTAGAATCGGTTATATACTTTAAAAATTGTACTAGGAAAATGAGTTAGATAGTTAGCTAGATACTTTGATAGTACAGGTTCTACTTTACATACGTATCGATCGAGTTGTCTCACGTGCGCAGAAGTATATCATTGAACGTGTCTTGGACCAGCTGGCCCACGCAGAGATAACACGGTTATCCAAACCCTTATCTGGCCCAGGAATGGAAATAATCATCGTGCGATACTACTCTTACGACCTGCAGACTGCGATAATACCTTTGGCAAGCAAACAACATTCCTGAGAACTACGCTGCTGCCAGGAATGACGTGCCATTTGGCCTGATAAATAATTACTTTTCAAAGGTGCCGTCTAATATTCCCAGCATCGCATAGAGTAATGCTAAGCGAGGGCGTCAAGAACCTAGCTAACACCAAAACTCCAAAGACTATACTCAGGAACGAGTGCGATCGGATGAAAAATGGGGGCTTGCAAAGTGGTAAAAATTCAGCGAGGCAAAGATGAGGGAACTACACTTGGCTGACTGAAGTCAGTGAAGTCTCACGCTAAACATCTCCAGGCTCGTGTATCTGAAGCTACCCGTTCTCTTCGATCAGTAATCGATCCTTCCCCACGCCCAAATCGTTATGAAACTCCCGGAGGAGATATAAACACTTTTCAAAACTATCATTAAACTGTTATTACAAGTGTCACAGCAACATTGTCTATTAAGGCATCCTGGAGTCTGTCGATTTCATGAATAGGAATCGACAGAGTAATTAACTTATGTTTATCTGATGCGAAGGGTTCCCTAATAAGTACGTTAAGCGATTCTCTAGGCTCTCTTTCGGCAATTCATTCTCGTGCTCTCTCTCGTTTTTTCATAATAAAGTAGCCGAAAGCCTACTCGAATTCGAATGGCGCGTTTTATAGCTTACTAGCTGAAATGCCTGGTGTTACCCGGGTTAATGCAAGTTTTAAAATAAAAGCGATAGTATTATAGACGGCAACACAATTGATAGCGTTATTAAAGTTAGCGAAAAAAAACAATAGGATTTTCTTCATAATTTATTTGTAGTTATTAGCACAATAAATTATTCAGAAACACACGTCTACGCTGAAATTTTACTAAATGTTAGAGTGATTCTTGGTATCACCAAACCAATTCTCAAATTTGGTAGAACATTCCTCGATTTTTTTCGAGTTTAAAAGTGGTCGTGGTAAACGAAACCTAGGGTAAAGGACCCAATTACTGACACATTAAGCGTTGACGCTGACATTATCTTGTAGTTTCGTACTTATAGACTAAAAGTATATGTTGATCTTGTTATTTATTATTGTTTAATATGTTTACTTCATGAAAAAAATTTGGTGGAACTTAAAACTTCAATTTTTATGTATAAATTCATCAGTTTCAAAAATATATTTCGGGATCTATTACTGACACCCTTCAAATGTATTTGACTGAATTACTGACACCCCAATTACTGCCAGCTAACCTAATACTGTTTATCTCATTTTAAGGTTATGTCGTCTCATGTACATGGGCAACTACTGCTATGACAGTAATAACAAAATGCTTGAAACGCTTTTACCAATCACTGTCACCCAATTAATAAGTAAAAAAAACGTAATGAATCGTTGAATTCGAATCTTTATTACTTTCTACGATGCTTATATTATGTAAAACATTATATTTTGTTATGTCAATAGCTTAAACATTACAATTACAGCATTTTCTTTAACGCCTTGTTTTCTCTTTCGATAGTAAGGAAGTCATCGTTTCCACTCTCCTAATATCGGCTTAAAATTTTAAAATTAACTTAAAATTAACGAAGAAAAAATTAAGCACTGTTTGTTGTATCGTATAAATAACAGTTCGAATTGTATGCTAAATTTTTTTATGCATCATTTTACAAGATTTATTCGTTATTTTACGTAAAACAGCTTAAGGTGACAGTAATTGGGTAGGTGGCAGTGATTGGGTCATTTACCCTATACAGTTTGAACACAAATTCGTGCAGCGATGTAAATTTGTATTACGAGCAAACGCACAAACAAACAGACAGAAAAAGAATTTTATATATATAGACACACATAGTTTCGAATCGAGGGAAATGGGACTAGCGGGTCCTTTTTAAAAGCCATATTTTATCGATTTCGAAATCGAACGGGTGACGAATATCCGCTGGTTTCTCATATTGCCGCTCGCTTCGAGGCAATCGCCGCGGCGTTTTAGCCGGAGAGCGGATAGGAATGGGAGAAGAAAAAGCGAAGAATGAAAGAAATTGTCGCTAACAACCACTGGCGGCGAACAAATCTGTGAGGCGCGGGTCTTTTGTGCCTCGTAAAAGTCTCCACGGCCGCACTGGGGCACGGATAATCGTAAAACTGAGCTGAAAACTGACAGGAAGTAGGCTGGCAAGAGTAGGCACGGTCTCTGCGGTACTACCGAGGACCCGTCAAAATCAATTAGCCTCTCAGTCTTTCTTCTAGCGCGGCTTCACCGCTCCACCGCTTATTAGAAGTTATAAAATTTCGGTGCGACGGCCTCCAGCCGATTGAATGGCTCGGTGCTCGCGAGTCCGCAGCGCCACAACGAGACACAAAAGAAACGCTCAAACGCCACTCAACATTTCCTGATTTCAAGTCAACTTTCCGTTCGATAGACCCGTGTGTCATTATTTCTCAACTTTAACCGCTTGGAAACTCGTGCGGGTTTCACACTACAAAGTGCTGCAATGAATATAACTAATCATTTTGCTTATCGAAGGTTTTTAGTTTCCGTTTCTACTAGGTCGGTGGAAAAATTACATATTCTTTCCACCAAAATATTTTCCTTTACTACCCATGATCTTTTGACATTTTTCTGGTAAATGTAAAAGTAGATGTAGTAAAAGAAAACATTTTCGAACACGTAACGTCACCTAACCGTCAGCGTACCCACCTAATAGATGATGCAATAAGGTTTCCCATTTGTAAGACAAATGCTCAGTGGAAGACAGTTAATTTTTAGGACATCGATGAATAGTTCGACGCTAATGCGAGGGTGAACGGTCCCCGCGGAGTATAATCGACCGGAGTAGAATATATTTGATAAATATGTCAGCGCTGACAGCCAGCAGAGTGGCAGAAAATACGTGTCGTAGTGAGTACTGAATGTATCGAGGCGAGTAAATGCACTGACGGCTTGTATATCCGGTCTGCGCTTTAGTATGCAGGCAGAGTGCCGGTGTGGTGTATAGATGCCCCATCCTTGGCGGGGAGGGGCAGCTTCCGATTCTGATTTATTGGAATCCTCCGCTTCCGATATTTTATCCGATTCCTTCACGTACCAGCGCGCATATATGCGACTGGTAGACGTCCAACTTCCTATCTACGAAGAATAGTATATCGGATGTAACCACATGCACTTGCTTACGAGTATCCCGCAAGGACGCGTCACACAATTCCCTCGCGTTAAAGGCTTCCTTTCTCGCTACACGCTGCTATATTATTTCATAATTATTTCCAAATCAGAATATTACGATTGCGCAAAAAAAAAAAAACTGATTGAAATATTTAGTCCCTTTGTCTATTTTACTTCTTCTTGGAATCTCTTGAATTTTACACATGGGACATTTGCCGGTGTCGATAAGTAACACTAATAAATTCTACGATTTTACGTGTAAGTTAACAAAAGATCGCCTAGGTAATGTCAGCGATACTCTTCAGAGACAAAGGGATACTCGGGGGATCGAAATTGTATCGCGAAGCACGCCACGTGCATGCGCGGACAATCAGTCTCACGAAACTTCCTTGCTTCTCGGTATCCCTCCCTAATCTGCCTTCCTTCTACAGAGTGTCTGCCGACGCTAAAACGATAACGAGACCTGGAATGTGACGTCACTGGACCACCAGACAGTGCGTCGCCCGGGCGAGCGCTCTCAGCGCGGGACGCCCCGAGAACTTCCTCGGTCGAAGACGCGGTGGCGTGGCGTCCAACAAAGGTGCGCGTCGAAAGAAGAGAAACGGCTCGTTCGTTGCCACCTTCGTTCTTTCGTTTTAAATGGCGTAACGTGCGCGTATCGTGCGCAACGTTCGTTTTCCCAAGAGGGGAAGGAAACAGAGAGAGGGCCAGAGAGAGAGAGAAAGGGGGAGGGGCTGTTAGCGAACGAAACGATATCGGATTATGCGCTGACTTAGAAAACATCGGTATCGAGTATCGTGGAGCGATGATGTAACGGGGACCGTTTCCACGGCGACTTCGGTGGGGCCACAGGGCGGAACGGGCCCTATACGTACGAACAGACACAAATACCCTTTGTGGTCGCACGCGATGAATGCTAATTCTATCGCGTATATGACATATACGTGTTGGCGGCATAATATTGGCGACATAAACACAGAACGGGCCCTTTGATCATTCCCAATGAAAATTTCAATGTTCCAAAACGTCATTTATGGAAATCTATTAACTGTCTCTAAACCACGCTCGTTTTAAGCACTCCTGCCAACGGTAATTGGAGAATCGATTACAGAATGCCACTGAATGCAACTCATGGATATTTAGCGTTGCTTAATAGTAATTTCTTGCGAGCAATCTGATACTACATTGGTCAAAGTAGTTTGAGAAAAAGGGAGGGAGAGTGTAATCGAAACTGCACGATGCATACGGCGGCCCCGAACAAGTGCCGGAGTAATAGAGAAACAGGAAGCGCGTGGAGCGGTGGCCAAGGATGAGTCAGGTGGGTCCCAGAATTTGGCGGGCACGTAAGGACGTTCAGTTTTAGACCCGGAATCGTGTCGACACGTGTGCACGATGCATAACTAGGGGGACGAGCTTAATCTATCCTGAAAAAAACCAGAGTAAAGTTTCGCGTGTGTAACCGTACCTTCGATCCTGCGGTTTTCGCGTCTCTTTTTTCGGATCGTTTCAGAAGAGGAACCTTGAGTAACGGGCCGAACCCGGGGCCCGTGATTTATTGTCCTTGGTTAGAGATAATAAGGCACGATCGGCTGGGAAGATTCTTTCGAAACGAACGATCCTCGCGCGCGGTCGCACGGATCTATTTTTTTTTTTTTTTTTGTTCAGTCAGATCGCTTACACATTTCATAATATTCACGGAAGGTATGGGCGAAGAAGGTATCAGCCGGTGTACGAATGTCGCGATCGCTGAAGGCATTGCATTCCTTACGAAGTTAAATACGACGGGACTTGAGCAGTCCTCCTGACGTTGGTCCTCAGGAATCGGACTCTTGACAATTACAACGCTCTGCATTTCTGATCTATACAATTACCAGCGATAAAAATTACGCCCGATATTCAAAGTAAGAGAAACGGTGTAATTTTGTCGCGACCGCATTTCAACCAATCTTGCGCCAAAAGCAATGTTCAAATATTGAAAAGTAAACTTGAGGCGTTTGCATCTGCCGATTCATCGGTTGTGTAATAGAAATAAATTATTATTTTGCTACAGTCCCATGCTGAAGGAGATTTGTTTTAGCTATGGACAACTAAAATTGAACAGAGTAGGTGAATAAAAAATCGTTTATCTAAGAATCTTTTACTCGTAATGAAGATTATTGCTAAAATTACGTTGTGGTACATAGTATAATAAGGTGAATCGAATATACTTTTCCTAACGATCAATATAATATTATATAAAAAGAAGGGGAAGGAATAAAATGTGAAAGAATTTTGATACCGCTATTACGACACAGAAAAATATATATTACTACTGAATTCATCATTGAAATAGAATCAACTGTTTTCCCTCAACAGTAAAAGTAAATTGCTAACGATCAGAAAGTTTGTGTATCATTGCAATTTCAGTTTCTCCGCGCTACTACAATTTTCTTTGTGCATGTGCATAAAATATTTCTTCAAACTTCTTAAAATCATAGAACACCGGGAACGAAAGAATTTCGCGGATGCAAAAGTGCGGGACGCAACGCCGAATCGAAAAGCACATCCTCAATTGGGTAGGAAAGACGGTTCGTAAGTCCGACCCGATCTCTTTCGAAGGTCTATGGGACTCTACGATCAACGTCCGTACGACCGGAAGCACTGCCATAACTGCCTTCCGCTCGACGTCTCCTTTCCCCGTCCGATCCCCACCAGAAGTCACGTCAATAATTATCGAACCATTGATGAAGTTGATCTTCGTTGATTCGTCTGTGGTATCGCGGCGAAGTGTCGCGCTACGTTCCCGAGAATCTCGGAGCCCCACTTTCCCGAAGGAAGCATGACGAATGGCGCGGGAGCAAAAGGCAAACAACCTATAGAATGATCCATGGTACTCACGTAATCGTCGCGAAAAATCTTTGTGTACGAGTTGGCTGTTTTCGCCTGAACAACAACTTGGTGCAGAAGCTGCGAGTCACTTAGCTGCACCACGTCCAAATCGCCGGTGAAGTCTTCGGCGGCGAGGCCACAGGGATTCACCCACTTCGGGGGCGAACTGAGTCGTCTACCTTCGAGGGTCATCGTCGGAGCGCCGTGCACCGAGACCACGAGCAGGGTGACCAGAAGGCTGCCTAACCCTGAAAGTTTAAATCGAACTTTGAGATGATTGCGGCTGATCGTGACGCAGGAATACCCCAGACACCACTCACCCAGGCTACTCTTAACAGGACACATTGGAAGGGTAATAGCCGACGATGAAAAACTAGATCGACTCGGGGCGATGTATAAAACTACCAACTAACCGGTTAAAGACGAAGGGTACTATCTAACAACGTCTCTCCTGCTACCGTATCATTGTCATACAGGGCCACGTTGCGGGCCTCACCCTTCAGCATGATATGCGATCGCATTAAATACGAGAATCCAAGTAGAGTCGAAGCGTCGAAACGGTAGTTCTGTTAATTTCATCGGCACGACTCGAGGTATCCCGATCCCGCTGCTCTTATTTCCGATTCGTCGGCTAACTACCGCGGCGTACGCTATTAAACAGAATCGTCCGTGTATTAAGAAGCAGATAAGAAGCGGCTCGCCGGCCGGTAGCAATCAACGATTTGACGTGCGACTCGCGGAGAGGATGCCCTCGAGAGAAATCATCCAGCAGCTTCCGGCTCGTTGCTTCTACCTTCCCCGGCTTCTCTCGCAACCCTCCCCTCCTCCCCCTCCCCCCCTACCCCCCCCTCGGGGTGTGCTCTCTTCGTCGATAGTAAGCGCCTAAATGGTAGATTTCGATCGAGACCGTCTTATGATCATCCGGCAGTTTCGGGATCACCGCTCGTCGAATTACATCCACGCGAATTCGTCGTCGCATTATTTCACGAGTTACGACCCTTGATGAGGGGCCTGGGATCACGTGCACCGCTACGACGACAAACCATCAGCGGTCGCGTACGCATTCGAAGGATGTGTATAACCACCGCAGCCTACCGCGTACGAGTTCTCTTTCCCCGTTTAACCACCACCGTCTTCCCACCGCGATGCTGTCCGGTGTGCTCGCCTCCCAGCGGATACCTTGTGCCCGATCTGTAACGCGAGGGGGTCGGACTGATGCGCGCGTATTAACATGGCGCCTGTTCGTCTAAACAGGCCTGTTTAGCATCAAACCATCGCGGCTTTCATCCGATACGGGAATGGGGGGCGGTCAGGGGGGGGGGGGGTGGGGCCTGGAACTTCGGGGAGTGTACCGAAAGACGAAAATGTCCTTTGATTCTAAACGGCAATTAATGTTAGCCCCGCAGAATTGAATCTTTTACGTTCCGACTAGAAGATGTTGGTATGTTGCGCGATCCGTAAGGGGCGCTAACGAATTTAATTTTAATGTGCAGCACCGCGTGATGCAACGTGCGCGACGGGCGCGTTCTCGAGCCACGGGTGGAGAAGAATAAGCGGACAAAGAACGAGAAAGAGAGAGAAGGAGGGAGAGAGAGATGCCGCGAAAAAAAATAGGGGGGGGGGGTAAGGGGGGCGGGTGGGCAAGGAGACATCTCGGACACTTAACGCATATTAATGAGCGGCTCTTAAGTGCGTTTCGCGTCTCGGCGAGAGAGTAATTTGCCGCGGGGAAGTTTGCGCCCCGAACTAACCATGAAAATCGTGTCAACGCGCGCACCATCTAACGGTGGTGTCGGTTCTTGGGACTGGGTGGACGCTCGGGCCCAGCGCCGTCGCGATTTCCGTGGGCAACGCGTGATGTTCCGCGGCAGCTCGAGCCGGCAGAAATATTCGGCGATATAACCTAAAAAATGGCACGCGCCTCGACTTCAACCAGTGTCGATTGTATTGGAATTCAGCGAGGGATAGATAGGTCACACACGTCGTACGTTTCGATGTGAAGTCACGTGAATTTGCTCGCTCGCGGTTGCATCGACCGCCTGAGCGTCGACGTGCACGCTTGTTGTTCAATATTCGTTATCCCTCCGGATCGTGTTCGAGGCCCCAGCCGCGCGGAATTTACGTGTTTCGAGATAATGCCTGTCGCGAAATAGGAAGAGAACGAGCGTTCTCCAACGGTATGACGATTGCCAGCGGAGAACGCGCAATTAAGACCCACCGGTAGCGTTGAAACGATATCGTTAGAAGCAGGCTCTCCGACAGCGGACGCACAGCGTCCGTGTACTTTCGAAAGAAAAAAAAAGAACACGCCTATTCAATAATGCGGCAAGTATTTTTATTGTACTAGAAGTTGGAGTGATCCAGGTAAACGGGCTCGGCGTCCACGATTATATTTCCTTACTTGTCGCCGGTATACCTACGCATCGTGTACTTTCCCCAGTTTCTTTAATCGCGCCACGTTTTTGCGCTGATGGAATTTAATTGCCATGCGATATGTCCGCGGTGGCCGGCCAAATTTGTCCGAGGAGGAGAATTACGATGATAGGTGGTGCTTTCGAGCAAGCTCGCATTCTTACGATGTAAGAAAAGAACCACCTGCGGCTGGCAACCTGCAATCCCGCCAACCGGAATGCATCATCGGATTTGCCTCGTGTGGGGACTATCCTCTTATCTCAACTGCCATGCCGGTCCGTCGAGTTTTAGTTCGCGATAGTTTTTCGAAGAGGTAAATTCATTATTTGCGAAAGGGACTAGCTGACATATAAAGTAATCGCGCTCGAGTTAGCGAAACGGGAGTGTTCGCGTCCAACCGATTTCCGCGTTAACCAACCAGCGGGCGAACCTACTCGGATGTTCGTGGAACTACGCGGCTATGGACTCCCAGCGACCCGAGCTACCCCTCGCCTAATCGCCGCGTGCAGGATTAATCGCGGATATTTCGTAGGCGGTCATCTAACGGTCAGGACTCGCGTGTTTTGTACTTTCGCCCCGTGTGGCCTGGACAGTGTCGACGGTACAGCTAGGGCCTACCTCAACGGCGACGCTCGGCGACGGCGTTCCAACGAAATTCCAGAGAACCCGCGGCTACGTGGAAAAAAGTAAGGCGCGCAAAGGCGGTGAACACCGGTGCAAGGAGCATCTCTGCTGTTGGCCGGCAAGAAGATGGTGAAAAATGCGGTAATGACGCACTGTCCTCGCATTGCTTGCGACAATTATACCCCATTACGCCCGTCCCGCCACCCCCTTATCTGCCAGATCGTGCCCATGCCCGGACCGAGCGCGTTGCGGTAGGTCGCGGTACGCGGTGCGTGTATAACGCTTGCCGATTTATTATACGCAGCTTTCAGTACATATTTGCTCCATCTCAACCGTACACCCTAGCGTCGCTGTACGTCCATCTTTCGATACCGGGTGAAAGCATGGGAAAGTAAAGGCTTTGCTGCAGCAATTGCTGTAACCATTAGATCGACTGTTTTGCACTAGACGATTTCTGCTACATTCGGGAATATACAATAGTGTTGTATAAAGCTCGAGTCTTCAAAGCTTTAAACCTTAACCTTAAAGACTCAGCCTTTAAGGCTAATATCGTATGAAGCTCGAGCTCTCGAAGCTGGAGGCTTTTGTGTTTAATAGTAATGAAGTTAACTCCAAGTCCTTGATATAATATTTTAAGGTTCCACCAATTGTACGTCACTTCACTACATACAATTTATATTCGAGCTAGCTGTCATAGCTACGACTGCTACGAGGTTCGAGCTTTCAAGGCTACAAGCTTCGAGCCTTTAGGGTTTGAGCCGCGGCCCGAGCCCTTGAAGCACACGGCTCGAAGCTCATTTTTACAACACTAATATACATGTCGCGTAACTTTATGCACCTGTGCGTTTATATCGAACGTTTTGCTGGGTTTCGCGCGAGCCCACTCATACGAGGAACATGACACATGGAAATTTCGTGTACTCTCGCGGCATTGGCCGGAGCCGCCCGTAGGCACGCGAATGTTCAACAGGTGGGTGTGTTTTGAGGGCGCGCGCCGCTGTCGGAATTGGTGTCACATTTTCCACCGACTCCGGCGGTTGCATCGCCCTATCGCGCGCACGTGACCCTCGCTCGGAGGATGATCGAGCGTTAAAAGAGGTGCGAACGCGAAACGGGGTACCGCGCGCGAGTGGATTACTTTCGAACGCACGGGCAACGAAGAGGAATCGATAAGGACCGTTACAAGGAGGATGACTAACGCGTTCATCGACTCGCTGAAAAGTGACGTCAAACCGCGAAAGGGAATGGTGCGAGGGACAATGGATCGACGAAAAATAAATACTGCACGGTCACGTTTGCGAAGCACCTGCTACGTTAAAGCTTCAGCGCCACACGTGGATTATCTTCGATTTTCGGAATGCTTCACCTCACGGCGAAGTTTTCTGACGCGTAACGATAGGAATGGGTGTCGTTAATCGTACAAAACTTGCGACGAGCACTCGAGTGCAAGCGGGCATTTACGTGTTCGCGGCGCAAGGTGCCAGAAGCGGTCCTTGTGGAAGTACAAAAGATCATTGACGAAAGTTTAGCTGGGCGTGGAACGACCGGCGAAAGAATGAGAGACGAATGTGGCTGAAGTGGAAATTCGAGCGGTGCATTTATTTTCCTATGGTGCGAACGAAAGAGAAAATTGTGCCGGGGAAAGATGAGGACAGTCGTTACGTAAGAAAGCATTAATTTTACGTGAGTCAGCGTCAGATGGACGGATGCAGTGTACCGCACATCTAAGACAGAGATATAAGAATGATAATGAGTGGAAGTTGCGGTACAATGATTCAAGCTGGCTAGATTCTGATTCGGATGAATGCAAATTGATAAGTCGACCCAGAGTTGTTACGAGTAATTAAGAATTTTTAAAAAAGCAGTTGAAAAATAACATTGTCGGCGACTGGATGAAATATAATATATTGATTGATTTGACAGTTAGTGAACCGCACGGAATTTGGCACGGGAAAGTGACTAGACGGTAGGTACATAAAGATTGTCGGTGGAATAAGCGAAGTATATCTTGATAAGGTTCCTAAATCAATTCGGAGAAGTGATTGCAACCGGAAAGAGGATGCAATTTTTATTTTGACAGCGAGCACATAGTCAAGATAAAAGGACAATGTAGCCTAACGCACGTTTTCATAAATAGTTATATCTGTAATACTGTTGTTGAAGCACAGTGAAGAGCGTACCACATTTAACAATATCACACGCGAAGGATTACTTTTGTACGAACGGTTTAAAGGGTGAGACTAAAAGCTGTTATTCAGGTACAAACTTGTACCCTTTACATTGTAAAAATGATTGTTTCCCCACCATGATTTATGCTACAAAGGGAGCGTACCGTAACATCCACACTTTCTGGGCGGTGTCTAATTGTTTCACAAGTGAACCTTTATGAAGCCATTAACCTCGCTGGCCATTCTCGTTAAATCCTGGTCTAAATCCTCTTAGCGAGGATCGAGTTGGCACCTGTCTTAGCGGGTCGCCATAAACATTGAGCGCGAATACAGAAGGGAAGTGTCACGTGAAATATTGCTCCGGCTGCCGCCTAAACTGCCTCTCAACGTGAACGGCTACAGTAACCTAAGTAAACCTCTGAATCGATCGGCACGGAAGAAGATAGAGAGTAAGAAGTGAGGGCCGCGGCAATCGCATGCCTAAACATCCCATCGCGCTCTATAGACAGTTGTTGGACTTACTCAGCCACGTGGTCGCGGTGATGGATGCGTTGTGCCTCGATCGTATCCCTCGGTCGTCGTAAAATGCTGGGACGAGATACGAATCACATCGTAAGTACCTCTGCGCATGATCATTCTTTTCTATTCTTGAGTCGATTACACCCGCGTATCGAGGATTAGCTTGCAGGTCTTTACGCCGCTTCGCCGACGTTGTCATGGCTGCGGCTGTCATCGTTATCGCGGCGTCTTGCGCGGCGCGATGATCGAGTACTCGGTGGGACGTGGTCCTTTGGTCACGGGCGAGGATCGCCTCCATCGTCATTTGTCGATCACTGGCGACCGGTGTATCCTCCACGATCATCATGTTCGCATAGCACTTGATCACTTCTTGTCGCACGCTGGGGCACTCGCGGTGGCGCGTGGCGGTCAGAGCGGCAAGGCGTCGTGCGAGGGTCCCAGTGGTACGTGGTACCCTATTGTCGGTGGTGCTCGGCGGAGCCTCGGTAAATACGAAAATCCTTAACGTGGGCGGCACTGGTCGTCGAGACGGGCGCGCGAGGTACGATGACTCGTGACGGAAATCTAACGTTGTAATCGGTTTGCTCACGGTGCACCGTTGTATCGTCTGTCCGATCGTAAAAATGATTCACCGGTCACTTCTGTTGCCGGGAGTGATCACAATTGAAAAACTGTCCGCACAGAATCACAATCCGTTTGGCACTGGTCCGACACACGCGATGCACTGATTCTTATACGAGGGGGGGAGGGTAGGGGGGTTTCGAGAGCTGTCTCAGGGGGGCGGAGTGGCGGGCAAGGGGGGCCAGGGGGGGGGGGAGGAGGGGGAGTTAGGTACTTAAGAATGGCGGGGGGTACGCGAGGAAAGGAAAAAGAATCAGCGTCGGTACACCGCCCATGCGCGGTCCCCCCTTTTTTTTTTCTCTCTCTCTCTCTCGTTTTTCTCTTTTCTCCCGGCTCGTTTATCGTCCTTTTCTCCCAGTTTTCCCCGTCGCCTCTTGTCCCGTCGTTATCCCCCTTTCACCGGTTTAGTCCCCCGCGGGTCCCGTGCCACGGAATCGTTTTTCGGTCACTCCTGCCGGCCCTCCTGTTGGCGGGTACGTTCTTACTCGCACGCCAACGTGGGGTAAGGTCGTACCATACCGAATGTCAGGAGGTGACTGAGGTCTTCGTCGCCCTCGTTCGGCCGAGTGTGTCGAGTGTATCACCTCTCGCCTCTGTCCGAGTTTTAACCACGGCGCAGAGAAGGTAGGCAGGCAGGTAGGTATAGAAACAGAGAAGGAGAAGCCAGCTATAGGCAGGCGAGTGTGCAGAGGCAGGCTGTTCGTTCCGTCGTTATAGTAGGAGTGAACCTGCGTAAGGGAATGGAAGTGGAAGGTGGACTTCAGTCTGTCTGCCTTGGCCTGTCGGTATAGGTTGTTTCTCTTGCCAGCTTCCTCTCTATCTATTGTGTATTCTCTTTCTTCCCTTTCGTCGTTCTCTCCTTCTTCTTCTTCTTCCTCCTCTTCTTCTGCTTCTTCTTCTCCTTCGTCTTCCTTCCTTCCTTCGCCCGGCGTTCTTTCCCCTTTTTTTATCTCGTGCGCCCCGCGTATACGACTATCAGTGTATGGTAGTGGCCACTCGGTCGACCGGTGCCTATATACGATTGTAAAGGCTCCGAAGCACGTGGCCCGCACCCCGCTTTCGGTCAATCCTAACCACCCCCACCATTATCGTCCATCCTGGATGGTCATTCGTCTTTCTCGCTCTTTCCCTGTCTCCCTCCATCTGTCTCTCTCTCTCTCTCTCTGTTCCTCCCTACCCCGCCCCCCTCTCTCTCTCTCCTTTCATTACTCTTTGCTTCTCTTCTATTCTTCCTACTCCCCTCCCCCGCGGCAAGCAGCCTTTTCCTTCTGTTCCTCTGCCTCCTCCACAGTCGCCTCCTGCGCTCATCGGCATCCCTCCTCTTCGTTTTTCGCGCTCACCACAGCCGCATCCCCCACCACGCGTGACTCTCTCGTGGGTCAGGACTCCACACGACTCATTCATAACTCCCCACAAGCGACTAGCCATCCCCACTAAACGCCCTCCGACGGTTTATCCCCACCGGGCCCCCGACGTAGTAGAAGCCGGGGCATCTAACGAAACGATCTCGACTTCGCTCCACGATCAGCCTGTTGGAAACTCGATGCTACGCTGGCACGCTCCACACCGCGTCCAACCTTGCACCTACAGGTGCACCGCGATCCTATCTGCCGCAGATCATTTAAGATCGAACCGTCCTCCGAACGGATGCTGTGTTGTTTTTTTTTTTTTTTTTTGCTTCTCGCGAGTCTCAACAAATCAATGGATCGAAGTGATTTCGATGACCTCTCCAGAGCTAGCACTTGAACAAATCTTTAACTAGCATCCGTGAAACGAACTGAGGGTAATCTGGGTGTCGAATTTGTCGTCGGAATACTCTTTTGCTTTCATCTGCATAAAAGCATCTTCCCAAAGGAGTGCTCGCAATTCTCTGGGATTTATGTAGATTCCTTCTAGGTGCAACTCTATCGCTTCGTCATCGGACCTCTTCTTCTCCTTCCGGTACTTCCATTTGCAGAACGAAGGACGTTCACTTCGTCTTATTATATCGACTTGTCCCTCGCAGACAAGTTCTCCAAAGCGCGAGCTTGAGCTTGCGGCGTGCGCGCGCTTCATCCTGAACAGAGACTCATTGGCGGTATGCCGTCCAGCGGCATGGTCCTCACAGGTGCGGGAACGTTCCGTCGTTGACGCGTCAGCTCTTTTTATGCGTTCCGAACGGAAGACACATCGTTAGCCATTACGCTCCCTTCGCGAGGATCAATGGTGTACTAATGTGTTTAGCAAATAAGTGAATTACATCGAAGACGTTGCTTCACGTGGGTGCGTACAGGCGAACCTGTGCGTCATTAGCTGTATGGTGCGCGCTTCTTTGTTAATTAACATCACTGGCACATACGCGACATCGATACCTGCGCCCGACGCCGCACAGTGTCACGAACCGTGTTCGAAAAGCAAAAATTTGTGTTTCGAAATTTTATATTTCATTTCATGGAATTGATAGTAAATAGTCCTCTGACATAAGAACATCGTAACTCAATAATACAAATAACGTATTTAAGGTGAGTAATAACATTCAAAGTCGAATAACCAAACGCAAGCTGCCGCAAACCACGCATAGAAAATATTTATCCACTGTATTTTCGCGTATTTATAAGTTCTCATCTTTCTTTTTATGTTTAAAATAAGTAAAGTATACCCTTTTTTCGTGACATTAATCAAACATTCTCCAATTATTCAAATTATTATTTTTTTTGTCGCATCTTTTAACTACTGGAGAGAATTAAAAAAAAAACGAAACATCGGTTCTTTCATGTTTTTACTATAATTCGTTCTATAATTTTATCTGCCCCTGAGTGCCCTTTCTTGAGATTTTATTTTTTTTAATAAAAATAAAAATTATTTAAAAAATTAATTTTATTTTTGTAAGTGTTCCATATGATTGTTATTTCTTTCTGTATAAATGTATTTAAAAATGAATAGGTATATTTTATTTGTTTTAATTTTATTATGTACAAAAATATGTTTTAACGAATTAATTTTTTTGTGTATAAATATGATTAAAATATTAATTACATGTAAATGACAATATCTTAATGGAAAATTGATTTTTTAATTTTTTTCCTATATACTCGTTACACTGCGCGCCGACGTGAAACGAGAGTTTTCTACGCAGCATCTGCAAAGAGGTTCGTCTCTGAAACGTGCAATTAAGGAGCGACGATGGCAACTCGCAACTTTCGAGTACGTCAGATCGAGCTTACACACGCTCACGTGCGGGTTTCCGTAGCCATAACAACCGAGGAACAACGCTAATAATAGAGAAGATGACGATAATAGTAATAATACGGGTGTCTCGCGGCAATGGGGCAAATTAATTGCAGCTGAGATGCTAACGATAACCAGCGTGTCGCGCATGCTCGATGACAATGACGACGAGCGATTTACGTCGATTCCATTTATCGAAGAGTCTCGCCTTCCGTCAAACAGAAAACCAGCTACGGCGGAATTACAGTGACCGAATGATGTGTTTGCATAGTTGCACAGTAGGTGACTGTTATTAACACGGTTCCTGAGCGCTCGTGATAGCAGGCATTTTCCTTCTTTCTGACGCCGGCAGAATTAATTCGTAATCGATGAACGTGTGCTGCGCGAAATTTTTCTTGTACGAATGGTACATGATGTTTTTCCGTGTGTAGTTTCTGATACTGTACAGAATAATTTTCAATTAGGAACAGTCTAAGGCAGCGAGCATAGTACCATTTTGTTTTTATGAGTGAGTGGTAAACGATTAATCTCGCTGATTTTCATTTTTATAGTATGTCCCATCAAGATCGATTATGTTTCTGTTCAGCTGACCGTGTGCTTCTCACGTCTCCGATTTCCCCACTTCGATACCCGTGACCCCCACCTGAAACCTACCCTGTATCTTCCTTTTTCCTCCCACCTAAAATCACCGATGACGTTTCCTTTCACTGCCTCTCTGACGTATGTACGTAACATAGTGCATTTGATTCTCGGACACCAACCGCACTCACACTGCGAAAGAGCCACCCCCTCCTAAGCAGCCTCTACATCTTCCTTGGGAGCACAGGAGGGGCCTTTTCTTTCGCTGTATGAGTGCGGCTGGTGTCGGAGAATCAAATGGATCTAGTTATGCAGAAAGCTATGTACCAACCCTCAGTAATCTCGAACTGAGTATATTTAGTTTCAAGATTTTAGTCGATAAAGAAAAGTAGCTGGTATATTTTATTTCTGGTTATTGTTTTATAATGTTGTTTAATGAGTTATTTAATAGTGAGTAGTATAATTAATATGATTTTAAATTAGTTTTTTAAATGTGTAATGGAACTGTCGTTTGGTAGTTTTAATAAGTGTATAATGTAAGAATTGTTCTAAATTATGGGAATCGTACTGTGTTTAACTAATTTTTTGTCATTTTGAGGGTTGGTAGCTTTCTGCATAACTAGGCCCAAATGAACTCTGTGTACAGATCTGTATCTTGTACCACTGCGCGAACGTCGCTACACCAAAAGAATTTAATTAAGATACTCTTCGTTAGTGACGACCGTTCGCACTTTCGCTAATAAGCAAACGACTTTTCTTATTAAGCCGAATGACCGTGAATTCCAGAGAAGATGCAACTCCTCCGACAGATATTTTCTATGTGTCTCTAATGAGTTTTGTATATAAATCGACAACAAAATCGCATAAGGAAACTTTCTTAATGCGTGGGCAAATAAATTAAATAGTTTTAATCAAACTAATTTTAAACGGTGCCACGTGTAAACGATGTGAGATAATCAATCAAGGCTCTTGCATAATGTACATTCAACTGTTTGACTATTTAAACGATTTTACCTGTATAATAGAATTTTATAATATTTTCGAACAAATTAGTTGACAAATAAATCCATTTCTATTTATTCGTTTTTTATTGTTTAAATTTTCTACGTATATCTTCGAGTTTTTCTTTTTAACGAATATATAATTTAATTAGCGATTGAGATAATCTGATCCTTGCCATTTCCGTGCGTAGGGTGGAATCGTCGCAAAGTGTTGAAGGATCGGGGAAACGGAAGGCTTTCTACGTGACTAATCGATTCCTATTACATAAACATTGGAAATCGCGTTATGGGTGGGACACTGGAATAACTACTAAGTGTTTGTAGGTTTTGGTGCCACGGATTACGCCAGGCGACGCAACTCTGTCGTGCTTACTCGCGTGACGTCATAAGGAGATCAAAAGTTCCGGGGATGTGGTGAAGATTTCACGATAAAGATAGGATAGATCTTGAAAGTAGAAGGTTTGAATTTCGGAATCAGGGTCGATTCCCTCCTCCTTCGTGTCTCTCTTCTACTTTCGCTGGTGTCGGTTTACGGTATTGGTTGTGATTAATAGAGTGACTTGGCGATTCCCGCAACGAGCACGCCGGTCTCGCCGATACTTGCGAAATTCCTTCGCGCCTACGAAGGTGGACGCGTACGCCGGCTGTGTCACGTTTAATTTTCGGGGTCAAGTGCACAAGGAGCATTCAGAGAATACCGTGGGGTATGACGCGCGCGTACCTCGGTATATGTAGAGGAGCAGCTTTTTCTTATATAATGGAAAGATCGACATCTTACACGGCGCTACAGCTTTACGATACGAGCCGGAGTGTCAATGAAATGAAAAGGGAAAATGTGTAATAGGATCCAGCGTTGCAACAGGTGACTGTGTAACTGACGTTGATATAGTCAGGCCCGTCTTAACAAATTTGGGCGCCCTGGGCTAAAAATTTTTGGCGCCCTAGCCACCGAGGGTGCAATTTCTCCAGATAGAAATTTTTATCTCTGATATTGAAGAGAAAAAAAAGCATTTCAACGTATTTGATTTTTAAGCGCCCTTGGATCACGGGCGCCCCTTGGTAAAGGTGGCCCTGGATATAGTAGTTTCTTTTCGTTATATTATTTTACTCGGATAAAGGAATCGTGAAATCGACCAATCGATATTAGATCTCTTTTCTAACAGGGTTTGGTATTGTTTTTGACAAGAAAGCATCTCACGGCTACATATTCACTTGTCCGTATCGTTTGACGAGAGGAAAGAACAGGATGGGATAATTAAAATAGTTAAATAATTAGAAATAGGACCGAGAGGAAATGAGATGTAATACTGTAAACTTGGGGACCATTGGCAGTTTCTTAACATGTGTTAAACAAGGAAAAGTAAATTGTAGCACAATCACACAAAATGCAATACTTTAAAGTAAATGTAAAAATATTAATATTTATATTATATAACAAAATCTTACAAAAATCTACCAATGTTCCCCCAGTTTACTGTAATTGTATGGGACAACAGCTGCAACTAATGAAAGTGTTCATTTCTATATTTTTTATTAGATCTTAGTGACTATGTTTCCAATTTCGTGCCAGAATTTTCTCGATGAAAATGAGTCCAAACGCGACCTCCCTCGGAATACATTAACTTATACGCAGATATATAATTATTTCGCGAAAGTTAGAAACGATTTGAATTACACATAATTAAAAATAGTTTGAATTGAACTGAAAACTACAAAGTTGTTTAATGTTATTATCAGAGATATTCTGTTTGCCAATTTTTTAGTTTTCATAGAAATTCACCGTTTCCAACTTCATTTAATTCTTTGCTATTTACCCTTCAAATAAATAAGAACAGTTGTGAACGAAATGAAAAATCTAAGATAAGTATGTGCAATTGAATTTATTAGAATATTTTAATTATATATAACCATCTGTTTAACGATCCCACTATTAATTGTAATACAATTTTCCAACGAGTACGATGGTACTGATTTTTAGAAAAAGAAGCCCGCTCTATATCCTACGGAAAAAAGTCATAAACTGAACGAGCATTCATGCACTCTAGAATTCTATTTAAATAGGTCACAGCATCTGGCACATTGGCAATGTCGGTTTATCCAAGAACCTTCGTAATTGAGCAACTGGCCGTTGTACCTTTTACAGCTTTCTATTAATCCTGCCCAGTTAATCGGATAGTTCAAAACCACTGATTAACCAGTCGATCGGGAGACGTTGTAAAAGGGGTAAACATCAATAGGGTCTACCTAAAGTGCAAGGTTTAGAGACTTAACTGGACCTAACGCCGCACAATCGTCAAGTCCTTTCTACCGTTACTCAACTCTTATAGGATTATGCGGGTCATCGGCTGGGGAAGTACGCGTGCCAATTCAAACTGTCGTTGATACCTCCTCCTGGAAGTCGTGTCTTGACTATCGCATGCGTACCCGTCCGTGTGCCATAATTCTAGCACGTATAAACTTTGATAAGATTTTCTAATCTGACTGATCCGTTGCCGCTTTTACAAAGAACCAATACGGAGGACTGCTTTGTCCGAACGTTCGAACCTGTTACGCACACGGCGACAAACTCGAACGCAAAAGTTTCGCAAAAAGGTGTAATTCCTATATGTGTCTACTATTCGAAATAATTTTGGTTCAATTGCTGGATTCTATTATTCACTAACGGAGACTCGACACTGCTTTAGGTTTATGAAAATTGACAGAAAATCAGGGGTGAGTTTGTATAGGTATATATGAAGTAGGCTACAGCCTAGGAGGGCAAATTTTGGGACCAGTAAATTTTGGGCGAAAGAGATTGGAGAAGGTTTAAGCACAGAGGCTTGAGACAACTTTAAAAACTTAGCAATAACTCACGCGTGAAATGTCATATTAAATAAGTTTTAAAATCGTTTCACTTCTTTTAAATTAAAATATTTTATGATATTTCAGAGAAAAGGCTAGCTTGACAAGCCTAAGGGAGCTAAATAGAAAATACTTTGGTTTATTATGTTAATGTCGAGTCGAAAGGAGATATTAATTGGGATTACGCGGATGAAGATGTAAATATAAATAATAATTTCCGAATGAAGCATTGAACTCTTGAAAATGTTTATAATGGAAGTGGGTTTGTTTAAAAACTATGATAATTTTCATTGAATATAGCGATTTGGAGAAGGAGATACTCGCTAAAGAATAACAAATATCTCAGTTTCAGTACCGTGTTTATAGTACAGAAATAAACTGGCAGCTTATCGTGGGAACTGTACGTTTCAGGACACGGGATGCAGAATTTATCATCTGTGCGCTCTTCAGAATCTTATTAACCTCACCAACATTCGATTACTAAGTGTGAACATCTCCAGTGACACATTCGGCGAAGAGCCGCATTTCAATTTAAGCACTTTTATACGTGACCGTACTCACGCGTTTTTTTTCAGTAAGTAGCTTCGTTTGAGATTATACTTTACGTGCTATGTACATACATACGTGCGTTTTTCTGCGTGTAAATAACGTAAGGCGTTGCATCAGCATTACAATTTCCAACGAGGATAGAGAAACATACTTAGAGACACGTGATCAGTTCGGGCAATACAGAACAGACGGCAGTTCACATTTGACATTGCTAAATTAACTTAGGTATATTTTCACTGCATGCTGAATTAAATATATTATTGGATAAATATTTGAGGAGCCCAGTGGAAAATAGGCACATGCCACCGTTTTATGATTTTTTTTACGCCACATTGCAGGAACGAAGTAATGGCACAAAGAAACGAAAATTTATGCACATGTGGCATGAGACTGTTTTTCACTGAGTCCCGCAATTTTATAATACGAATAACGAAATTGCCTTTAATCAACTTTCTTCTTTTTATATCAGTTCTTAGTAGGTTTATCATCATTATTATTTACATGTTTATTTTTCATTTCTTGATAAAATTCTAAATATAATTCTTGCCATTATATATAAATGCAAAATTCATCTATTATTTAACTTGCAATACTTTTTGTTCTCAGTGTTGTTAGTGTATTGCGTGCTTTATACCCTTCATCATTTTTTGAAGATATTTACAATGTACGTGTTTGAAATATTGTCAATTAGGTATATCAAGAAATTTAGTCAAGCACCTGCTCTTTTACTGAATTACTTCCTTGGCACCTTAGTCTCCTGTTATGGATTCTACATCAATGTACTTATATTCCTTTTTTTTTTTCATTTTGCCACCAGGAGGGGAAAGTGGGGCAAAAGCGGGTACGCGGGTCAGACCTGTTTTTCTAAGACAAGAGCTGCGATATGCAGCCAACGTATGGTGTTACATTCGGGTGGACCTCACGACGGAATGAGATCAATCGTAGAGCAAAGACCGTTGTAGTTTTTTATTTAGAGAAGTTTAAAAATTTCGAGTTGAAAAGTTCCAGTGTTGCGTTGGTGAATTGCCTTTTTTATACCACTTAGATTTAAAGAATCGATTACGCTAAGTACTGCATTGTATTCTGTAGACTTTTCACAGTATTTTTAGGTTCTTTATCGCATGTTGACGTGTAAATATTTAATGTTTAGTAAACCATCTCATTTGGGGCAAAACCGGGTATTTGATTATGGGGCAAAACCGGGTACCAGGTTTATTGCCATGCTGTCTCAAAAATTGGTAGCTGCCAACATTAACGTGAAACACGCTCAAGACGATGCTGACGTTGAAAAACCGTTGGTATTTTTTCAACCCTCTGGGATGGGCTCATGAGATTTGTACAAGTGTTGAGGAGGGCGACGAGACCTTTACCGTTACGGAACTAGTTCTTGATCAGGCACTAATTTTTTATCAGTTGATGAAATAAATCGTTCTTTTGAGATTATGTCAATAAATAATTGTTTGAAATAATTACTAACATAAAAATTGATAATTCAAAAATACATGTGTTGTCTGTGAAAGCAGTTAATATTGTTAGTTTTAGATGATCAAAAACTAGTTCCTAGTCACCTTATTATTCTATACCTTATAAATAATTAAATTATATAGTTATTTTCAACTTTTTAAAATTTTTCCTTGAAGTTTAAACATTAATTCAACTTTTAGTATAAAAAAGTCTATGGTTTAATGTCTTATTAGGTTAAAAATAAATATTAATGCGGGAAACTCTCTAAACTGATCAGAAACTAGTTCCTTAACGGTATTTGTAAATTAATATTTGTGAAAAACTTTTCTTTATGGTTTCTAAAATAATAGCAATAAAGGCAAAACCGGGTATTTGCATACTTCCGAGAAAACTTGTTTTCCTGTGAGCCAAATAGTTTTTTCATATAAGAATTCTCATTTTCTGATTCTGTAAGGTCCAATTAAGATTTCTAGCTGTGTACAAAGTTTATTTTGCCGTCTGACAAAATAGTCATTGCGATAAACATATTAGACACGGTCTAATTGTTACGAAATAAATGAATCAATAAAGGGAACGAATCGAAAATTCAACTTAATATGTAAACAAACGCAACAAATAACTTATTTAGTAGTCACGATTAGCCTAGAGCTAGCAACTGCATAACGTTATCTTACGACTCTATCTCGACGTGAAAATTTAGTTCCCTCGGCGTGCGTCACGCTTCATCCTCCAGTTTTGCCCATTATTTGTATGCAAGATTTCACTTCCGGTTCAAATATACGATGCTGTGGGGTTAAGCGGTGACTAGTTGACATTACGCAGAAAACGTACGCATCCTCGTGGCGCTAGGCCCGAAGGGAAAAAAGAGGCGAAGAAACGAGAGTAATACGGGCTCGTTAATTAGTGAGTCAAGGCGGTTACCGTTTCGCGGGAAACACGCGCGTTTTCCACCGAAAACTGAGAGAGCTCCATGGCGCGCAGCTAGGACATGACGAGTTCCAGTTGTCGATGCTCGCGAGATTGACGCACGGGATTACGTTAGTTATTCAAATTTGCCTAACTTCGTATCACGCTATTACGCGAATAGCCACTCATCAGGATAATCACTTCGACGGAAACGGAAAAGAATAAACAGAATCGTATACCCCAACCATTGCCTTCTAAGGAATGTTATTTCACTCGAAATTATTAGTCTGCGATGATGTCGAAAGATGGCGTGGAAAGTAAGTGTTTGTGTGATTCCTTATATAAGTCAATGAGATCCTTTGGATGCATTAATTACCTAAATTGAAAACTGACAATCAACGTCCCTACGTTAAGTATATCTACATTTTTGGGTGTATATATGTATTATGTATTCTTGTTTTTGTATCTGTAGTTACATTTCTTAATTATTATTATTATTACAAGAATTCACTTGCCATACCGTTTCCTAATTTTATTTCAAAAAACTTTATGAACAATTCTAAAATGTCTACAGTTTCTGCTACAGCATCTGGTAAATTGTTGAATTTAAAAAAGAGATTTATGAAAAAATTGCTTAACATTGCTATCAAGGACACTCATAAAAAAAAAATTTAAACTGACCGAATTAGTGCGCCGAAATCATATATATTAATTAGTACGGTCGAAATTTATAAATAACTTTTAATATTTCTTGATATGTTACGAAAGGAACAAAACAGCAGTGCAATCATAATCTAATATTTTTATAACTTAAAATTGTTGCAAATAAAATAGCCACAGAAATTCATGAGAGATCCCTTAAAGTTCAAGAAATGTCATCTAAGGGATGCCAATAACCAATAAGAATCCAGCTAATCCCTGGTTTCGGCATACTTTCAAAGAAAATTCGACGATTGAATGAGAGACGCGGCGACCCCACGTGTCGCTGAGGAGGGCCCATCGAACTCGAGCGAAAGCGAGGCGTAAAAACGGATCTATCGTGATGTAAGAGCAAACTAATTTCGCCGCTCGTCACAAGATTTCAGACGGAGTTCGTTGGACCCTCCGCTCCAGGGTGTGTTGGTGGTTGGTGCGCGTACAAGGATCTCGGTCTCCGCAACCGGTCGGGATTTCGCGCTCGGTATTACGCGAGCGAATTCGAGGCGCGTACCGGCACGTTGCGCAGAAAAACGGCGTTTAAACTGGCCCAAGTGGAAAAGGCGGGAGGCGATTTTTCGAAAGAGGCAATTATCGATTCGTGTGGTCCAAGCGATCGCGACGGTTGCAAGAAGCGGATAGAGACATCGGCCACATTCCAACAGTACGACAGGCACGCCGAGAACCCAATAGGGGCCAGGACGTTTCCTCTCTTTCTTTATCTCCCTCTTTCCCTGGCCGTCTTGCTGCTTGCCGCTTTTGCCCTTTCTGCTTAACATTTCGGCCACACAAGGACCACCCAGAACCACTCTCGTTGCCTGGCGCAATATTCAATACCCGAGGTATACCGCGGGCATTAAAAGCCAAAGAAACAGATAGCGGAGTCAGCCGCCAAAGCGGGGCTGCCCCGAAAGGATTCTCGATCCGTGCTTTGCGATTTTTAGAACGTTCTCTCAGGTCGGGCGAGAAAACCTTGCACACGTATATAGTGGGGCGGGCGTGGGGCGTAGGGTGCCCGGCACCGTTACACGGGACAATTATTTTATCTTGTTAATTGGAATTTTTATTCTTGTAATTGTTTAGCTACGAACTGGGACATTCCGCGCGGACACCTACGGGAATCCTTACTTCCACCACCCTTAATTGTACCGCTCGCGTCATCTATGTATGAATCTTACGTAAGGAGTTCAGCTGGGTGTGTCGCTTTCAGAAACGCTATGGGGAAACTTTTTATAGAACTCACATCGGGTCGTTCTATACTTGTCTTATGGAGGTGTTTCGGAGTATATTCTATATTTATGTTTTTCTGAGATGTTCGGGATTTAATATCGTATTGAAAATAAATGCTACGCGATGCCACATATTTTCTGTGCTTTCTTTTATCGTGCCTGAGAATAGGAAGTATGATGTTGGTGGGATATAAGTAGCGGGTCAGCGTTATTGTATCTGACACGTTATAATTCAGACATAATTCACATTCATCGATCACCAAATAAAATAACACCCATTGATAGTTTATATATTTTCCCAATGAGTTGCCAGATTACACTAGTTTACAAAATTAAATAAATTTTATATATATTTGATGAGAGGTGACTTTTCTTATGGATTTTCTCCCGCTGAATTCGAAAATCAAGGTTAAAATTTTTTTATGGGACAGTTTTTAAGATATTGTGATTTTTTCAATTTTTATACATCTTTTTACTTTGAAAACCATATGTGGAGCTAGATGTGCTCGATTTGGTCGTTCTTGGTACCAAATGAGTCGATCTTTAATTGGTTAAGCGGTTCAAAAGATATTGATGAAAATAAAATTAATAAGAAAATAGAATTAATGTTATCAGCGCGTGGGCTCGGTCAACCGAGTTGTTTTTCTAAATCTAAAACATTTTATTTAATTTGGAAGGCGTAACGAACACACCTACTTCTTCAAGAAAGGAAAGTTTTTACACATATATATCAAGAAAATTTGGACAAGAAACCGTTTAGAATCTTAAGGATCTTTCAAACAACAACTTAAACATGGTCAAGATAAGTAATAGAAAAGTGTTTTTATTAAAATGTAGAACCTATAACAATGAAAAATTGACCGAGCCCACGTGCTGATAACATTAATTCTTTAAATTGATGAAAATAGTCCACATTTTAAAAAAATTAAATTTTTGAGCTTATTCTGTGGCCACGGAAAAATAGAACCCGATAAAAAACGTCCGGTTTCTCTTCATATGCGTAAACCTGATACTTTTACGCAAAAAATAACACCAACCAGAAGTAAATCGACCGAAAAATGACAAACTTATTAGCGATTTAAACTCGAGACGCTCATATTTACCCAGGAGCTCGAGAGTATCTAGATCTCGCCCGAGATCTATCTATCACGTAAGTGACGAACACGGCGAGAGATTTCACCAACAAATTAAGACCATCGAGCGACGTTATCAAGGGTTTTTGGGATGAAGTAATGGAACCAACCGAAGACAGAGCAAAAGCCAAAACTATTTCTAAAATATTCTAAAGAATAAAGTTGGGTTCTTTCGTATGTTTTTTTACAATCAAAATTGTGTTTTATTCAAAACGAAATGTCAGTTTTCGCTGTAGCAGTGGCGTTAACGTGAGAACGAAAAGAACCGTTGCCGGCAAAGCCACTTGTCAAAATGTGGGATTTGGATTTATTCACTCAATCGCTAATAACTTTGTCATTTTTCGGTCGATTTACTTCTGGTTGGTTTTATTTTTTGCGTAAAAGTATCAGGTTTACGCATAAGAAGAGGAACCGGACGTTTTTTATCGGTTTCTATTTTTCCGTGGCCACAGAATAAGCGCAAAAATTTAATTTTTTTAAAATGTGGAATATTTTCATCAATATCTTTTGAACCGCTTAACCAATTAAAGATCCCATTATACATATTTGTTCATCATTTCAATGTCTTTCATTTGGTACCAAGAACGACCAAATCGGGCACATCTAGCTCCAGATATGGTTTTTAAAGTGAAAAGATGTATAAAAATTGAAAAAATCACAATATTTTAAAAACTGTTCCATAAAAAAAATTTGAACCTTGATTTTCGAATTCAGCGGGAGAAAATCCATAAGAAAAGTCACCTCTCATCAAATGTACATTTTCAGTGTAAACTAGTGTTATTTATGCCTTTTTTTAAGGAATTCTGGAGTTCTAAAATTAACAAAGACTTCAAAGGGTTCCGTTGCTTTTGTAGCAAAATTTATTTGCTGGAGAAAATGTTCATTGGCCCAAGCTTTTTCTATATTACGGGTAGCTTTTGCAACGTTATGCCCACGATTTTAATTCGTGAACCAATGATATTCGTAAATCGCGGTTACTGATATTAAAAAAATGCATGGACTTAAGTTTCTACAAACAATACACCATCAAAACGAAGTACTCTACATTGCGAAGCCTAAACTTTATCGCTATATAAAAATAATTGAAGAAAGACGACAGCTATTGCCATAATAACACGATTTATTTTCCAATAACCTAATATTTAAAAATTCGTATGTGGTAAATACTCTACATAGTTTTCTCATTGCTGCATGCGTATTAGTAGTAGTGGGCAAGTTCGTTTAAATTTTTATGCAATATTACGATGAAAGACAATGTCTCAATAGTGTTTAACCGTGGAATATATTAATAGATTATGAATGTAGAGATTTGAAGACAATGTCATTGGAACGTAGTTTTGAATAGCTTCGACGGTGAATAAAAATCAATAATATTCCAAAATGAAGGAGCTTCTTTAATTTTAATCATCGTTTCTGTTTTGTAACTTTAAAAATACATTTTGTATCTTCTAAAATAAATCCTCATATCCCTACTAATATATAAAAGTGAAACGTTGTCTGTTTGTTTGTCCTTCTTTCACACGTAAACGGCTGAACGGATTTCAATGAAATTTTTAATATACATTACATACGTCCTAGATTACATTATAGGCTACTCATTCTATTTTTCACGCTTTTTCATTTTGGAAATATCACAAATAATTCTCGGGTGAAACCGAGTAACGGACTAGGCTAGTATTTTATAAATTGTATGTGTTTTTATATAACATACAATGTATCCCCCGCGTTATAAGGAGGTCTACTGTACTCTGTTCTTTATGTACGAATTCTCTATATATAATTTATCTTTAATACTTAAAATCTCTTAATAATCTGCATGGATAGCAATATATAGTACTCCTCCACATTCTTCATAATATCACCACTAATAACCTAACCTCATTCAATAATTAACAGGTAATATCGTAAATGTTTCTCATTTTCTATTTTCATATTCTGCAGAAAATTCATTATTTCTGCCAAACTATCTCTTTTGTCTTCCGCACAAATTGTATTCCCGTTACAAGATTTATAAAATGCAGAGACTGCTCGTCTCACTCCTTCGCTATTTTCTTAATTTATTTGCTTCGGAGCGATCTGATCGCAGAGGAACGTAGTCCAGAGGCATTAATGCGTCGAAAGGAAATAAAAGAAGCTTACCGGAGTAGGAGAGAGAGGTCAGCATCGAGGTAGCGGCGACTTAAAAATTTTCTGAGCCGTGAAATCAGCGTTCATTTATCGGCGTGTTCGGGCCGGTGAATGTTTCCAATGTCGGACGGAGGAATTATTTGCCATATGGAGTATCGCGGGACGCCAAAGGGTTCCAAGATGGATTCGCGTGCCAAATGGTCGGTAACTTTTTTCTGGATACTGCGGTCGATGAGAATTGTACGGTGAATTGGCAGGACTGGCTCGCGCGCACGTATCAATGAAAGTACGACGACGCGAAAGAAGGTAAACAAAAGAGCAACAGTGACAGTTCGCTAGAGAAATGAGCCGAATCGTGTCGTTTCCGTATAAACCTTCTCCGACTTAATTCTTTTCCGCGACACTTACTTTACGTGCCACCATTTTTTATAATCATTTCCATTGCTTTTTGTTCTCACAGAACGTGGTATTCTATTTATGATACCTGATATTACGGTAGAACATTTATTATTACGTGAGAATATGTTTACGAATGCATCGTGATTCGATGTTAACATTAAAACGTCACGTATGCCACTTCAAATTCATGACAAGATTTGTGATTAGCGTGGTAGGTAGAAACAAGGTCGTGTTAGACTTTGTCAGTGACAACTGAGGTGTAAATACAAACATCGGCCACTTTTCGGCATTTCTACTATCAGATATACTATGTCATTGATGGTGCTAGAGGCTTTCGCCACTGTGATTTTGCCAGCAAGTCCACTGACAAGGAAAGATTCTCCACCCAAATTCAAAAAATTATAAAACTTTGGGGATATGTATCACGCATTTTTTCTTGCTGCCTAAATTTACTCTATGGGGTGCAATTGACTCCTGAAAATCCGGGTACTTTTCGATTTTCTATTATAACTGGCGTGTCACTTTTTCCAAATGATAGTCCTAATGAAAAGAAGTAATTTTTGTCCGAAACCTTGTTTTATCTCTTACAGCTCGCGAGTTATAAAACGAAATCGGAAAATGGCCGGATTATCAGAGGTCAATTTCACCCCCTTAGTGTGAATTTTGACAGCAAAAGATAAAACGTAACACATAATCATATTCATAATTGTTTGAACTTCTGAGTTGGGGATCTTCCCTTGTGAGTAACTTATCACGTGTTTTATATTTATATAAGTTTATTTCTCCATGTAGCAATTTATTTTCTAAATTGCAATTCAATTCTTCACGAAATATAAAAGTTAGCCTATATCCTTAGCCTCGCGATGTTCTTCCCAACGAGCCACAAAATTCTGACAATGAAACCAAAACGGTAACTAGAGTCCAAACTCGAACTTCTACCTGCGATTACAACCATAAAAAAATTTACCGTAATATCAACTTATCGTTAGTTTCAATTTCTAATTGTAACATGACGAAGCAAAAGAAAGTTGTAAATTATGTAAAACATAGGGTGTAAAATTCAACCGATAAGTTGCTTGAAAATCGGGCTGCGCCCCTCTTTTTTTCTAATGTTCGCTCGCCGATGATTGGTCGGTTTGTTACAAACCGATACGGAAGCTGACCTTCTGACTGCTGGTTCGCGAAAGAATCATCACTGTTTTGTAAGACTCACCGGAGGCATTCCCCGGTACGTTGCAGCGTAGATCCTCAGGCGTCGAGTCCCACGGCATGGAACATTCACGTCGCGATCACGTTCGAGCATTTCACTCGACGTACGTTATCCGACCGTGAATGTCGTTTGCACGATCGGACACTCTATTACGGACTGTCGCGTCTTTTCTTTGCGGCACGAGCCGATCAGCTGGGCCGAGCGGAGCTGAGCTACTGGAAAATCATACTGAGCACCGACCCTCTACACCGCTGGCTTCGAATCTTACGATACCGTAAACGGCGACACGTGGGGACACTGTTTGTGTACCCTCAATGTTTATCTAACCCCACGACCGATGCCGCGCAATCGGACCAATTCTCTGTCCATTCAAATAGCTCAGGCGAAAATGTGCATTTTTCAAGCTAAATAACTGTGTCGGGGGTATTTTGTGGTTTACGAATAAACTTAAGACGATGCTATATTCGTTGTTTGTTAGAGAGGTAATATCTAACAGGGTTTATCTAAGCGGGTTTAGCCTGTTCCCCGGAACTCGGCTCCGCGGTCCACGAAAGGCTAATCGTAAATTTTGCGGTGCCATGTGCATAGATATTTATTATTATAAAATTCGGATATTCTTCAGGGGAGGTGTTGTCGACTCTAAAATATTTTATTGTTAAAAATTTATTAATTTCTTTGTGTACTAGCTACGATTTTAGATTTAGGGTCCACACACCCACCCCACCCCTCCCCTCAAACATCGCGTCTAAAATCTAAAATTTCTTTAAACGGCTCCACGGTCTGCGAAAAGTTCATTGCACATTTTGCGAGGCCCCATGGATAGATATTTATTATCATAAAATTTAGAAGTACAATATAAATGTGTTTTTTTTGGTGTCACGGGGGCCTGATAAGTATTGCAATGTTGAAAGATTGTCAGATTTGGAGCATGATTTAAGAAGTTACTTAATCATGGATTAACATTCATCAATATTCATTGGCGTAGCCAAGGAGGGTCAGGGGTGCGCGTTTACCTCCCCCCTCCCCCCCTGGCACAGGAAAAAAAAATAAATTAGTCGTTCATCCAAAATGAAATTAATTTATTACCAAATAAAAATGAATCAAATTGTGAAGTAATTCCGCATTATACAACCCCGGTTATACTAATTCGTAATAAAAGACGTAAATTCTAAAGTCAATTTCACTACTTTTTCCTCCTCCCTGGCTACCCCCCTGATAACATTATTGATAACAATTATAAAATTTATTTCACACACAATTTCGTTTAAAGCTAAGAAGTTAATGGAAAATATGAGCGTGCAATTTGGTACAAGCTTCGTGAACGTGAGCGATTGATGGGTGTTTATTTACTTCGTGGGCTCATTAATGTTACCTTTGCCAGTTTCGCGAGTAACAATTAATTGTGTTGTGTTGCTTGCGGTCACGGCGATGAAGACGCGCTTCCAACACCGAGGAATTTGACAGATAGCGATACGCCACGGAATATAAGAATTTCAGCGGCAGTTCCCCGAATTGTCCTATTATAGAATCAACGAATTACCAAAAGGAGATACTTGTTTGTGTAAATACGATTCGACAATGTCGCGAGACAGAGTTACACGTTGCTCGACGCGCTCGGTTCAAAATCGTGAGAGTTAATTTTGGATTGTACAATCGTGGAGCCGGAAGTTCGTCCTTAAATGCTCGATCGCGCTTTATCGGTCACTGGTTCTGACCGATTTACGTCTGCGTCGAAATTACATTGCAGGCATGCCTTGAAATATAATACTGTGTTGCTCGAAATGTTTTATAGATATCGACGAGCAATGATAAAAACGAGTAAAATACGCGAATCTACTTCAGCAGTTTTATACATTGTTATCTACAGGATGTTCATTGTCGCGGTCGCCAAGGCATTTATTTACCTAACGCTGAATCGCCAAAAATAGTGTACGGATTGATAATAATTGATGTTGTGTAAATGTTGAGTGTATTATATCTTAATTCAATTAAATGAGGTTAGCATTGATAATCATATACAAATTTTAATAAGTTACGTTGGCACTATATGCAAATTTTCTGAAATCGTTATTATGTGACGATGATGCACTAGAATACACGAATTCACTAAAGTATGAAGGAGGTCGTTTTCGAAGTGGTATCAGAAAATTTTAGCTCTGTTTCATAATCCTTATACCTACGGAATTTATAAAGTTACACGGATTAGTAAATTTTGCTCATAGTGTCCCAGTATCATTTACATATTTACAAGAAACGAACATAGAAAAATAAAACTCAGTTTATGTAATATTTTGGAAACTTATTAAATTTCTACCAAAAAAAATTATTATTTATGCTGACGGTAATTAGTTATTTAAAGATATAAAGGCGTTTCAGTCTACATAATACATTAGAAAACGAGGAATGGGGATTTGAGACTCGATTTTGGGTCAAAATGACCCAATTTCCGTACAAGGGTTAAGCCAAATATGAATTAAAATTCACTTTGTGTGGAATTCTATTTGTAATCCTTTTTACGAATAAGAAGTTTCCGTTGGATACTAAACAGCAATCGTCGTTTATAACTTCTTAAACTTTCCAGAGCAGTGAATAGGGGAGACCGGGGGTAAGTTGTTCCGAACGGTTCTATCTTCAAAATGAAAATAGCTTTGTACTTTAAATTATTTTTCCTGTGTGAATTGATTCCGAAATCGGAATTTTAGCACCCGTCTCCCCTACAAAGCTATTTTCATTTTGAAAATAGAACCGTCGGAACAACTTACCCCCTGGAACTTTTAGCCCCGGTCTCCCCTACCCTGTAAAAAAAGGTATTTTGCAGGAATAAAGACCCACATAAGTGGAAGCCTTGTCATCGTTAAATATTCAAATACTGCATTAGGAATCTTCAAAGCGTCACATTGTTAAATATTATGGAGTTCACTCAGGGATAATATCAGATATAGACAAATGCACACAACTATCAATTAAACCCATCACTACAAAATATTAAATATTTTTGCGTCGTGGTACGATAAATGCTGTTTATTTAATCTACTTATCTCGTCAGCTTTTATACTCGTACCAAAAATTTAATTAATTTTATATGCAATAGAAGTTGAGAATTAAAAAACAGACACTTTTAAATTCTGAATTGTTTGAGCTTAAAAGAATTGCACATTCGTTTTCCGCATATTCGAGAACAAAACTTTTTTTGCTTTTTCCATCTCCGGGTGGAAATGTGTGGCACCCTGGGTTTTATGTGGTGATAAGGTGACAACCCTGACCGTATTAACAGTTAACTACTAACTTCTCGATCGAAGGCGTACCTACTCGATGCGTTTCAAAGTGTGTATTTAAAAAATGTAAAAACTGGAAGGACAGCGAATACTAAATATGACTGAACACTATAATTTCCCCCACCACAGGAGTATAATTGCCAAATTTTCCTAAAGCGTTAACACATTTTATACAAAATAGGGGCATAAAATAAAATAATTCAGATATCGACCGTATTTTTAGAATAAACAATTAAGTGGTTTCGGCGCACTGGTTCGGTCAGTTAACAATTTTAAAGCTAATTTGCAATTTTAAATTTTATAATTTTCCGACGTTTCGGTCTGCGGTTTAGACCTTTTCAAGGAAAGATTTCAAAAAGTATTGCGTTCGCTTTATAGTCACACGTTTGGTAGGACGCGTAACCCGCGAGTCGGTTGGAACGTGACTGATAAAAATTGATAAAATTGCAAATTAGCTTTAAAATTGTTAACTGACCGAACCAGTGCGCCTAAACCACTTAATTGTTTATATTAAAATAGGGGCATTTTCATGTGACGAGTTACCTGTCTCCCAGTTAACAGATTAATATCTACATATTATTGTCACAGATGACACAAATCTGTGAGTGTATATGGTTGCTAATTCCCCATGCTATCTTTCCAATTCCAATTGTTTTCGTCGCCGCGCCTCGCGGCCGCGATCAAAGTCTGTCCCGTTAAATTCTACGCCGACGTCGTTCTATTTTTACGAATCTCAAGTAGAAGTTTCGGCGCATCGGCCGGAGGCTAAAGTGCATCCGTGGTCAGAATCGCCAGACGTGGTCGTTGGATCCTGAAATGAGTAACGTATTAAGAAAGAGCGCTAGCCGCTACTTCCTCCGCGGTTTGATTCACGCCCGCTCTTGGCCGGTCTGCTCGAGCCTGTCTGCTATTATTTTTAGCGTGTGATCGCGATGCCGCGCGAAGTGAAGCACAGGGAAAGCGTCCGCGACGCCGTCGCTGATTGTCAGCAACTTATTGTTAGGTCATCCCGCGGGCTTGGCGCGCATAATCAACCGCCGCTCTGTCACCAAAGGCCGATCTGCGTGTTCGACCGATCGCGATCTACCGCACCCTCTTCGAGCGCTCATCCACCTGGTATGCCCGCAAAACCGACGGGCAAATTAGCGCGCATCGTTTTGCGCAAGCCCGCCTTCACTTGGGTGATCGTGATCTAGAAAATGTAGAACTCGATGCACAATCGTCATGTGGAGCCAGGGACGGTTACGTACTTCGTTACTGCTTCTACATCGTTTTGCGTTTAATATGGAGCATAGAGAGGATTCAATAAGAATTTATAATGTTTACAAATTAATAATTAATTGATTGTGGCTGAGTTTTGGTCTAGGGTGCGCGGCTTCATAAGAATCAATTGTTTAAAAACTTTTATCTTTGGAAAGGTACTAAATAGAGGATTAGATGAATGGAAGATAATTATAGAATGTTAATATATAAAGCAGAAAGATTATATGTTTGTGTTTGTCGGTCGCCTACAAACTTTCGAACGGTAAACTTTGGAGTCACGCAATGTGCCTCAACTCGTTATGTTTGGCTAATCCGGATGAATGGAACTATTTTAAACAAAAAAGTAATTTTTTTTATAAAATCAGAATCTAAATTCCGGGCGAAGCCGGGTAGTAAAGCTAATAAATGAGGAGATGAACGTAAAGATTTTCGGAATTTAATCGCGTTTTTCTCAAAACAGTGATCTTCAAATCGGTGGAACCTATATCTCGAAAAGTTATCATCTGATTCGACTGAAAGTTTTTTATTTTGAAGAATGTACTTCTGGCTCATGGAGAAACCGGTCAAATTTTAAAAATTGATAATTTGTAATTTTTAAAGTCGTTGCAAGGACGAAAAGTAAAGGGAAAAAGTGATTTCAAGTTTCAAGTGTCCAATATTTCAGACCAATAGTTTAGGTGTTACAGTTTCCACCGTTTTGGATGAAGTCTTTGACGCCTCGATTTCAACGACTCCCCAGTGCCGGCTGCAATGATTAATTATAAATCAAAAAATTTATTTTTATAGTTTAAGACATCCTTAATACAGTGCAAAAAGTGCCATTACATTACAGACTGGAACAGCCCCTTAATGGCTAAAACTTCTTGCTCCCAGACAAACTTGTTAAACATCAATTTAAAATTTAAAGTACGAAATTAGCCGAACACAATACGGTCAGTGTTTCGAAATTGCTTTGTTATAAAATAGCAGATCGTGTATTAAAGCGAGGTATGGATAGAAGTCAAATTCGAATTTTCTTGTACCAGTTTAAGTTTGGACACAACGCAGTGTAAGCTGCTTGTAATATTAATAAAATTTTTGGAAAAGATGCAGTAAGACGGATTAACACGTTTTTAAGCATTTAAATCAACATGTAGTGGGAAAAGATTTAGTTATGAAGCAGTAGTCAAAAACACTTAAAAGGAATAAACGGACTTATTTTAATATCGACAAAATTTATTGAATACTCTGAATCATACGTTGATTAATAAATATTATTTTATTATTCACCTGTAGCAACCTAATAATTGTAATGTGATTGAATACTGGATGACACATTGAAATGTATTGTACTGTTAGTTGTTTTTTTTAGCGACATGTTAACGGCACAAAGTTCGATTTGGAATAGAAGCCACGGAAGCACAATGACACATGCGGAAACTCCTACTAGCGGTTCTTGAATATCTAAAATCACTGACTGGATGGTTGCAAGAAACGATGCTATTATCGGCGAGTATGTTAGAAGTGCAGCGCGCTACGAAAAGACGTTGGCAGGATTTTCCAATTGTGTCACCGCTAAGCAGCATTTTCTTTGGAAACGAAGTACTTAACTGTCGATAATTTAATAAGAGATATTGATCTCGTAAATCAATTTTATCAAACCTCTATATCTGTATCCGGATGTCGGGGGTTACGATGTTCCCGGACTAAGAGTGTGAATCAACGTCCAATATGTTCAAAAGCATATTTTATCCAATAGCGAATAAGTGATAACTAATTAAACTTTTCTAAATTGTATCACATTATTTATTATGTGTTGGTGCCAGTTTTCAAACACAAATTTCTCATTTCTATGGATTATTATTTGATACGTTTATCGTTATCAAATTTTATAGGAATACTATGTTTAATTTGTATAGTAATAGGTATCACAACACAAGAAGGACATACTTTACACGTATGTAAATTGATAAACCTAATAGCGTCGGGTATATTTGTGCCTTTCAGCCCTTAAATGTTTAAAGTACTTTATATTACACACAATGTACAATTCGTCTAGTTGTTCCGCAGAAAGCTTCGACACGATATGACGGAAATCATGAACAGGTGTGTGTAATTGTTCAGACACAGGGCATGACATTGCGGTTGCTAAAGGTTAACAGAAGTAAAATTGGCGCCAGTACTGTCTAGACGATATCCTTACTTCCAAAACCATCTCCACGAAATTCATCTCTAATCGTTGTGTTACAAAATTGGTGGCTCGTCCGCTTCCAGAAAGCGACGATTCTTTTCTCGCAGAAACAGTATTTCCATGAACTAAAAATAACGAAGTCTTAGAAAGTGACATTACACGGACAATAGTATCGTGAACTGTTCTCGTAGGATTAAGTCAGTTGAAGATCCGTACGAAGATATACGATTAAGCATCATTTTGGTAAACTGAAGTGTTCACAAAGTCCACACGAAAAATTGTTTTAAAAGGAATGTTCTTGAAAATGAAGAAACACGACGATTCAATTTATGAAATTTCTTCCATCACTTTTTTTGCAAGAACGTAAATTTGGAGTACAATATTAAATGTATATACACGCAATAATTCTAACTTTTCTTTCTGAATAGTTTGACTATACGCAACATAAATATTAATAACAAAGTGTCGTAGAACTCAAATAAACGCTATTTAAGAATCACAGTTAGAATAACATTCTCTAGCTCCCTGCCTTGATGCACCGACGTAAAAATCGCTTATACGTATAAGTATCAAGGCCGTGTAGAACTTTTGATGTTCACAGAAATAATTTAAGTAACAAAATTGTGAATAAACAGATACACTGTTTTTACCTACATCAATTGAAGTAACACATAATGAGCTGTTATATTTGAAGAATAATTATTAATTCGAAAGTCCAAAATGTGTAGTTGACACACGAAGTATTACACATGCGAATCCTATATTTGCGATTCTGGAGAAACGTGTGGGCGCGAAGTTTCGCTACGATGACAAACTCCACTCACGTGAAATATCATGCAACGTCATGAAATACGTAAGAACTACGTCATAGAACTACAATTTCCTCTAACGTATCGTTTACGGAGCTACATAAATAATGTAATGTAACACACTTGTTTCGAACTGCTTTAAGAAATAGTGATAGTAGACGCTGCCATATTTTGGGTTCAGTCTTCTTTATCAACTTTGAAGATTTAAACTTACACAGTTTATGTATGGTTTTAAATTGAAATATAAGAATATTCAACTTTTTTTAAAGCTGTAAATTCAAAAGAATCATAACTTTAATTTTATATTGGTAGAAACGACAAGATTCATATACTTTAAATAAAATGTATTTTCAGATGGGTAAGTTGATTATGCAGTTTTAGAAATTGTAGGTTCATTTTTTTTAATCTTCCAAATGCAGATTTCTATCGTAAAAAACTTTTAATGGAAATTTATGTTTACGATATTCAGAACGTGTTATTCTATATAAGATAAAATGGACATTACTTGGTAGGGTAATTCCGGGAGACGCGGCCGGGCTGGAGAGTTGGTCGAGTTGCTATATTCAGACTCTACATTTGCGTATATGTAAAAATGTGTTAAGGTTCAGAATAATTAATTTTCTAGAAATCAACTGTTTCGACCAACTCTCCAGTCCGGCCGCGTCTCCCGGAATTACCCTATAACATGTATTAAACGAAGGACATATTTTCACTTACCCCAACTTTACGTAACTCTCGTTGAAAAATCTTCTTGGGCCGACCCTGCAACAAAGAAAAAATGGAGTAAGTAGTTTCCTTGTTTTAGAAAATGAAACGATAATATTAAGGACTCAATACAAACTCATCCTCGCAGTAGCAGTCGACTATTTTGTTATAATTAAATGTACAAGGTAAACCAGAGAGACCTGGTGATTTTGTAAATGTAATTACACCGTAATTAATTAAAAAATTTATTTGACACTGTAACTATTATAAATACGTTTCTTTGCCGCGCTCACTCATTTACAATCTGTTTTCCAGATTTCAGGTTGTCAATATTCTACGGTCTTATGCCAGAAACTTTACTTTTAAGGCAGAGGTGTTCTGGCGAAAATTTTGCACCCATACTTCAATCGTGTTCCGACAGGAAGCCACACCGTGACGAGGAATATTAAAATGAGTGCGAAACAGCCGCTGAGCTGCAATTACTGAATCACTATTTTTAAAAACGTTTCAACAACAAATGCGCTATACTGTGCCACCCACTGTTCCATAGCTATTAAAATGGCACCGGTTGAGGTATTGTGTCCCCATCAATCACTACTCTAGCTAAATTGGTGGCTGAGAAATAAACATATAAAAATCATCACGTCTCTGACGTAAGTTATTTTTAGGCTTTGTGTAATGATCGCTACACACTGAGGAAGGTGTATTTAATCCTGGGATAACCCTACTATGTTTATCCTGCGGTTCCACAGTTCCTCCCAGAGCCAGATTTACTGCTGCGGTAATAAGTGGACGGGAGAAAAAAAAGTAGTCATCCTTCAAATATGCGGTTATTGTTTCGCGTGTTTTAAACCATGCTGCCTCTAACTGTTGAACTCTTGCCGATCAAAATACGCCGAGTTCTTTGTCTACCTCCTCAAAATTACTTTATTATGACGTTCGTGTTGTTCGTCGTCTGTCTCCATTATTTTCTCTTATTGACATCCTGTGTCGGGTATAAATGAACAGTTTCTCTTCAAATGACAAGGTCGAAAGTCAACCGTCATTTTGGCGACTGAAGGGGAAGTATCATAAAATAGGGGGAACCGAGATATTCAGATAAGATTGCAAAGGATTATCGACGGAGAAGACGAGGCACCTGTTGCGCTCGTTTCCACGTAATCGCCCTGTATTTCAGCAGAGCGTAGGCAGGTTCCGCTCTGGCTGGGACAGCTGTGTGACTGGCATTCGTAAATCGTGTATCGTTTGCGTTTCCCTGACATCGCGTACCGAGAAAACTAGCTCTTCTCGGAGCGTCCGCTTTGGCATCCGATCTCGAACACAATTGTACACTCATCTAGAGCGCGTTCGTTATCGTAAGACAATTACATAAATCTTTACCCATGACTCTTTCCTTCCGATGCGCACGAACTTATAAAAGCTGAGAACAGCAATCGGATGAACAGATTTTCTACGGAGGATAGGGAAGAAATTTTATTTGTTCTTGCGCGTATACTTTATTATTCGTTTGCTGTTCAAAAACACGAAAGAATGTTCAATATGGACACAATTTAGAAACGCAATTTTTATTTGTCTTTTTATTCTTGTTAAGGGGACCTCCCACCCTTGACCACCTCAAAATTACCAAAAATGAGCCTCTTTGTTGAAAAATTGCAGGAAAAAAACTATGAGACATATTGAAGAAAGTGGATATATTTCTGAAAGGGCTAGCCTTACACAACATAAAAAAACTAATTCAGTCTTAATAGGCGCCTAATTTCACTCCCCTGACTTTAAAGTCGTTTTTCTCAGTTTCTCAAATTTTCAGCACAGCTTTGGCACACCCATAGCTACGATGTGACCTACTTTCAATCCAATAGACAAAGTTTGAACGACTTTTCTGATGTTTGGAAACTATTTTATAATTTTAAAGAAAAACTAAAAGTTTATAAATGCTTTATAAAACTGGTTGTAGAATTTTCCCAGTGATGATTGTAGGTCACATCGTAGCTATGGGTGTGCCAAAGCTGTGCCGAAAATTTCAAGACTTTATTTCGAATGGTTTTTGAGATATCATGGCGGCTAACTTCAAAAATAGTTAAACTGAGAAAAACGCCTTTAAAGTCAAGGGAGTGAAATTAGGCGCTTATTAAGACTGAATTATTTTTTTTTATGTTGTGTAAGGCTAGCACTTTCAGAAATATATCCACATTCTTCAATATGTCTCATAGTTTTTTTCCTACAATTTTTCAACAAAGAGCCTCATTTTTGGTAATTTTGAGGTGGTCAAGGGTGGGAGGTCCCCTTAAGCGTTTCCTTGCTTTCTTGTAACATTGGGGTCTTAATTTTTGTCAATTCGATTGTTATTTTGTAGGTGGTTTTGTACTGTTCAAATAGTCTTTTTTGAGATAGTTATTAAACCCTTAAGATCCAGCTGCGTAGTGTTAAGTACGTTCCTTGCGAACAATCTCAAAATTTCACCTCCGTAATAGGTATTACGTTCGATAGGTACTAACCGCTTTACGCTTTTTCGAAAAAAGTGTTTCATCCCAGTTTATAAACATTTGTATAGTAAAATAGAAACATAAAAAGACTTTAGTTTTTAACGTTTTTCTAAAATTTAGTGTGCTGTTAAGGGGTTAAGGCAATTTCTGTGCCAGTTGAAAGATTTTCGGGTAGTTGCTTTCCCCTTTTTTTAGGATTCTGATGTTTTTACAAAATTTGATTACGTTTTCCTGGTATGATATAGTGTAAGTATATAATTAATCTTGCAATTTCTTCTCACTTGAGAGTATTTCTGACATTCACTGGTTACATGTATGGTTCTTCAGTGATAGGCGCATGCTAGATATCACACGTAACGGGAGAATTACGATTTAAAATATGTAAGGGAGAGTGGGGGAATCTCGAACACCTAAGCAAAAAAGCATACAAAACGAAAACTATGTGAGCAATGAATTTGTTCATTATTTACAAACATACTTAAACTATTCATCTATAAAGTACTGTGACGAATTTTTTAAAAATTATAATAAAAATCAACTTTATAGTGAAAAAGCAAAACCCTTGATGTTCGTGATTACTCGATTGCTACGGGGTAATCACGAACAGAGTGCTAAATATCGCAGAAGTCGCACAGAAAGCGCGACTTCAATTGTCAGCTAATAAAAAATGTTGCTACAACCTATACCTAATGTATGTTTCGAATTCCTCTTCTCGTGCGTTAGAAAAAAATTGCAATTGGTCGGAATATCGAAAAAAAATAGTAAAGGTCTTTTTTAAACATTTTTTTCTGAGCCTGTAATGAAGATTCAAAAATCTTTTTTGTTGATTCAAGTAAGTTTTATACATACTGAAATTTCATCAAAATCGATTAATGTTGCTAATTTCGAAGGTTCGAGATTACCCCATCCGAGGTGTTCGTGAATACCCCACGACATCAAAAAATAAAAGAGAATTTATTTTATAGGTTAGAATCATAATTCAAGCAATGCCTTGGTCACAAAGTGCATTATTTCAATTAAAAAAAACACAATTGCATCATTAATTCAACAGTAATTACATGCAATTGAAATGGACAAAATATTACTTGAAACATGATGAAAATAATAAATTGTTCTGTATTTATTACTTTCTGCCCGGTGTTGGATACGACCTAAACTATTAGCTAGTGGAGCGGGAACATTGTTTTTATTTTTCAAAACGCTGTAACATCGCATTCGCGATTACCCCGCGTTCGTATTTACCCCACTCTCCCTTATATTGTAGGTATACGAGTTAGTTTGGTGTGTCCGCTTCTTATTCTGATTATTCTATCTTGTTGCTTACGATCGGGGTCTGATTTCCCTTTATTCGTCATTGTTTCAACATTTGGGTTTCTTATATTATAGCTGAGCAAGCAAATTATTATGTCACTTCAAAGAGTAGATATCTACAAGCATACCAATCTTTAGAAGAAACAAATTTTCTTTCATACACTAATACAATGGACTCTTCCTTTAAAACTGTGCTAATTTCTAGCCTCTGGTAAATTTTCTTTAATTCTAAATCTGTACATATAAAATAAGTCCTGGCTGACTGACTCATCAACGCTCAGCTCAACCCATCTAACCTAGAAATATGAAATTTAGAAGGCACATTGTTTTCGTGACACAGACACCCACTAACGAAGGATTTTTGGACATCCTATCCCCAAGGGGGTAAAAAGGGGTGAAATGTATTTTCACGGATTTCTTAAAATCTCTTAAGCTCGATTAAATATGAACTTGGTTTTCATTTCGAAAGGTTACCCACATGAATGTCCAAAACCCAAATTCAGCATTTTGCCCTAATCAACCTCTAAGGGGGTGGAGAAAAGGGGTGAAATGTGTTTTCAGGAGTTCTTAATATCCCTCAGGCCCGAAGCAAAGCGCGGGGGTATTTTGCTAGTGAATAATAAGAAGTAAGCATTTTCTAGGGGAAAGTCCAAAAACACAATTAGCTAAAAAATTGTAGCGGGAGAAAGGGGGGCGTAGGAAAGCTGCCCCGTCGCAACGAGCAACGGAAAAATGTCTATCTATAGAGGCTGTTGGCTTACACTTGTCGGTCTCGGAGCGTCTGTACGTACAGATCATTTCCTCCGGGTGATTCATCGCGTATGTACGTTAGCTGCGCCCTTCAGGGTCGTAATGGCGGATCTCCGCGCGAGGTCGAAAGATCGCACGATATCGCGTTACCCTCTCGCAGGGTGTGCACCTGTGCCACGGTGGCATCGTGCCACACATTCTCTCCTTCGAGATCACTCCACGTTCGTTCGCCTTTCTGTCTCGCACACCGTCTTTCCTCGCTCCCTTTCTTTCTTTCCCCTCATCCGTTCGGGCCAGTCGTTTCTCCCGATAAGATTGCCAATGGGCACTGCGCGATTGCGCCACCGTCAACAACACGTGCCTCCGGCATCATTTGTCCATTCATGCCTGCGCTCATTCAAACCAACTACATAGCTGTATCGATTGAATCGGTGATACAAACGCTCGGGCGGAAGTCGCGGCGACTTTGGAATACCTTTAAATTTTCGTCGAGGGGGATCGTGGCCGGTTTCCGTTTCCAACGCGGTATATGAAGAGAGAGACCTGAGCGATTTTCGTGACCATTCGTTTAATTATTTATCGTTTCCCATCAAATGCAATGTGTTCGGCCTAATTTACACGTCACTCCTCGTCTTTAACATGTTCCATGCCATGGATATTTATCGGTGGTGAAAATAAAAATATTACGAAAAATAAGTTAGTTAAAACGGTTTCGTGGACATTCGAAGAAATTATGAAGTATGACACGGAAGAAGTAATAAATGGAGATCGTTAAAAATGTTCGAAGGCCACTATCTTTTCACGGAGGTAAAAGGAGTATAAACAAACATATTCAATTGTATTTCGATAATTGTATTAATTGTATTGTAATAATATTGTATAATTGAAGTTCGATAATATATTTCGTAATTTGCCTCAAACGTTTTAAATGGAATATTAGAAAATTAAAAATTTCCTAACTAATAATCCTTTCTTGTTTTTATCTGCAACTATTATTACCAAACTGTTCAAATAGATTATACTATTATTATACTATGCCTGTATGTTTAAACCAGTGTTTGTCAACCTTTTTTGAGTCGCGATCCCCTTTTATAATATTCAAATAACCTGAGCCCCCCGTATAAGGTAAGGTAAATTTAATAAGGTAAAGTAAACATTGAAGAACAATGAGTTATCGTTCACAACAACGGGGAATGTTCAGTTTGTCAGACGTTGCAACATTTGTATACTCTTGCGACTCATACATATTTATTTTATATACGAGGCTGAAATTGAAACGCAACGAGAAAGTATTTAATCTGAAAGGTCGTTATGGTATCAGCGTGTCATAATATTCTTCCTGAATGAATATCATTTTACGAACGACCATCTGTTCGCTATTCCTCGCAGTGACGCGGAGCAAATTCAATGCGATTGCGTGCCATTGATACTTCGCTTCAGAATCACGTGTTCGTATAGTAACCCATTCATTAAACTTCTTACTGTCTTTCATACAGAAAATAGTGAAGTTAATTGCCACAACAAACCGTGGATACGTGTCCCTTATTAATCCAAACACCATGATACGTAATCATATGTTTCATATTTATAAGTGTGGTTAAATTTTGATGAAATCGAGTTTGTCTGTTGTCCTTATCGTAATTTTTATTTTTTATCTTTATAAAGTATTAAGAAGTTGAAGGATAGTGTATAAGCTGCGCAAACAACTGTATGAAAGACATGCATTAACAATTATACTTTTCCAAAAAGCAAGATCTTTTTCTCTATGCGAACGTGAGATATTTCTTTATGTCATTTATAATAGATGAAATTGATTGTGAGATATTTGAGTTCTACTAGAAAAGAAACACTTCTAGGATAAACTTGTTTCATTAAAAAACATACTGATCTACATTTTATTATATATAATTATTTGCTTTCGTTCTCTTAGGACTCATATCACATATCGTTAGTTAAAAATCTCTTTATTTTATGGAACAATATTCTGCCTATATTCAAAACTATATTGGTCCCAATAATTACTCCACAGCTACCCAAATATCTTAATATATAAAGCAGAAAGTGTTTGTTTGTTTGTCTGTCGCCTAAAAACTTTCGAACGGTAAACTCTGGGGTCACGAAATGTGTCCCAGCTTCACAAAAAAAATAAAAATGAATTTAATTATAAAATCAGGATCTAAATTTCGGGCGAAGCCGAATAGTAAAGCTAGTTATTTAATAAGCTACCACGTGACAAGCAAAGAATATGGAACCATGAGACACTTAAAATTTGCAAACAAAAACACTGGCAACTTTCACCTTTTTCAAAGTCGCAGGAAGGGAAAGAATCAATTCAGAAATAAAGTCACTGTAAAGTTCTAGGACTAAGTAATCCCAATAACCATAGAGGCATATTCTATTTATATAAAGGCCTTTCATGCCACATGGCTGGCAAATATTCTCGGAATTTCCGGTGGATGTGCTGATTGCGTAGGTCCTCGGTGTTTCATTGACCACGAATGTAACGTTGAAGTTTTTGGGGTTACTGTTTAAAGGAGAGACTCTGCCAACGGGATAGTGAGGACCGTCGTTGAATCATCACAGATCGATTCCAGGAATGCTCCATTCATCTCGGAGCAATGTCTCGGACGCGGAAACCGAAGGTCTTGCGGAATCGACGAACCCACTCGAGGAAGAAACGCTTTTCTGACCTCATTCTCACCGTGTGTAGGCTGAATTCCGTAGACAGTTGCGATTTCGAGGTCGCGTCATTCTTAGTAACAGCTCGACGAATTTTAAGAATACGTCACCCGAGTTTTGCCTAAAACAGTTTTACCTCATGTGATTCACAACGCCAAACACTTCGAAGTAGTTCCTCTCGTAACCCATCAACACCCACCTGCAACTTCATTTCTAAAAGAAGCTGTTTAGAATCAACTTTTATGTACAAAAAAGGTGCTCCAATTTTAACAATCCTTTGATCTCTGAGCGTACAAAATGTCGAAAGATTAAGTAGCTTGAAATATGCAGCATCACCTTTCCCATTTTACATTCTCCTGTAAATTAATTTAGCGCCATCTTATGAACTGCCAAAGGATATTACGTAATTCTTGTACTCGGTGCGTCAAAGAGGAATACCCGCGTGACACACGTTAAGAACACAGTCGATAGGGCTCGATTATTGTCAGTCACGTTTTCAAGTAACCCAACGTCTAACGTTCTACCGTTCTAACTTCTAAGGTCCCCAACATGAAAATTCTGATTGTAATGAAACCTCGTGTGAATGAAGAGCATATTGAGAAGTTCACCCTGAAGGGATGAATCAGCCCCCTTGCTCGTTTTTTTTAAATATAACTTTGTAACAGTGAGAGATAGAACCAAACTTTAAAAGAAAAATTGTTCAGTTTGTAATGCTCTATCGCAGTGCCGAAAGAAAAATAAAGCTGTTTTAAACATGAAACAACGCGATAACTTTAAGGGTTGACTTTAAGGCTTCACCCCTTCAGAGTGAATTTCCGCAAAAAAGTTGCTCCTTGCATACTACAATATACTATAAATTATGACATTAGAGTGTTGAATATTATGCTGGAAGAGTTGTGTGATTCGTACACCGGATTCTGCTGGCCTGTTCTGAATCACTGTGGTTAGATTCCGCAGACGTCAGGGATAACCATGTGTTGGACCACCTATCGGTAAATGTTTAGTCACGATCGGCTCTCTTTTCAAGGTATTGCGTAAGATCAAGTCCCGTTACAAGCATTTCGTGTCCTGGACAGTTTTGTTTCAGCGTGTCCGTCTGTTGCTAATTTCTCTCTTCTTGTGCAACAGAAGTCTCCGAATTCGGTCACCGATTCGCTAGGGCGTTATTGAGGATAATGCTTGCCAGCTGTAGAGTGTTCTTATACAGTCGAACCTCGATAACTTGAAATTCGATGACTCGGAAACCTCAATAAGTCGAAAATTTTCGTCAAGCCCTTCCGCTCCGCTGTAAACACCTCTAGAACTCGAAATAAAACTTCCTTAACTCGAACTGGATTTTGCATGTTAAATTATGCATTTCACCTCTACCACTCGAATTTATATGTATTGCGAAATTTCGTAGAAAGATCGCAAAATATTGAGGAAAATGTTTTCTTTGCATTATTTACGATTGAAAGTGCCAATGATTTACAATACATTGAAAGACTAGCACAAAGCAAAATTGCATTTTTTAAATATGTAATAAAGAGTAATATATCGAGTATAAAATATGTTTTATAATTATTTTTATATATGTAGGTATACATGTAATACCTACGTTGTAGGTACTTTTGATTATAGGTATACAATAAACAATTGACCTTTAAAACTTGAATTTGTCGTGCTTTAGCCCTGTTTCACACATTCGCCGCAAGGCACGGCACGGCATGGCACCGTTTATACGGCAAAAGGAACGAAGATCGCATGGAGACCTTTCGCAGTTGCCGTCGCCGCATGATAGGGAAAACTTCTATATGAACGTCGCATTTTTTACCATGAACACGGTGCCGTGCCGTGAGTATGTGAAACGGGGCTCACAGCTTCACAAATCGAAAAATTAACAGTCGCACAAAGCTTCTGTAAGTCGAATTGTCGATTGTTGAACCTCTCTTACTCGAAAACTCGATAAGCCGAAACCTTTACAATTCGAAAAGATTTTTCCTTCTTTTGAGATTCGAGTTATCGAGGTTCGACTGTATTTCACTTTTACTTCACGTTCACTTTATAATAAATCCTCAATTTTGCTGATTTATCGTACTTAAACTTCGTCGTTTTTAGGAAATTATTCATATCGAAGAAAGTAAATTTTACGTTGTAGAGATGGGATCTGAAAATATGCTAGTACTAGCAGAAGTATAATATATAATATATAAATTAGTTAATCCAAATTTATTTTGTATAGTAAGCTATACAAACTACTTAATCGACTGTACTACATAGTTTTGCAATTCAATGATTTAGAAGTCTGAATTCGATGTAAGTTAAATCATTAAATTACTGTCGTGTTAGGTATAAAGTATCTTTACAGTCTTAAAGAATATAGGAAGTATATGCACAGAGTGGGCCACGTAAGGGATAACTCCATTGCGTATGAACTACGAAAAAGTGACAAGAGCAAAGGACGTTCAGTTTGAAGGGAGAAATATGATAATTGTCATGCTTTTTTTTTAAGCATAAAACCATATGTTATTTTGAGAGCTGTGTTAAAGAGAAGCAAAGGACAAAGTCGACGATATGCATTTAAGTGATATGTATTTATATGTACATACTACGAGGTACTTAGCACATTATAGTCCGTTTGCACAGATTTGTGCATTTTATTAAACTTCCGACAAAGTCCATGTACACAGATTTATCCATTCCATTTAAGTCATGACAAAATCCGCGTAGGTAAACAGATTTCTGAATTCCATTTAAATTATGGTAAAGTTTGTTGCGCACATTTGTGGTACAATAAACTAAATTACAATGATGAGTGTTTACGGCGCGTAGGTTCGGTCTATAGAATAATTATATTTATTAATTATAAATATTCTATAGACCGAACCTACGCGCCGTAAACACTCATCATTGAAATTAAACATTTTTTCGGCCGAAATTCTAAATCATTTTATTTAAACTAAATTACAAGTTTAAAACGATTTCCTCCAGCAATGCGTGGTTCATATTAATTCAATATTTAGTTTCTCCAAATCCAATGTACCTAATAATTATTCATCTAACATATTTCCTCCTTAAAAGAATCAGCACCTTCTGTTCCTGCCACCCTGTTTGCAACAGAGATACTTAAGATACCTTTTAGATACCAAAGTAGGAAGATTTTTCCATTACTTCCACATTCCAGCAATAATCGACTGATTGTTTCCCTACACTTTTCGTGTGCGATCATAAAGCGAAGCGAGAAAGAACGAGGAAGGTATGCAGTCACAACTCATAACCATTTTAACAAAAGAACTCGAATCACCAAGTTCGCAAGTAGTCTACTGAGATTCCTCATCGTAGAAGCTTCCATTCGTCTGATAATAACAGCCGAAGTTGGTGTGCCCCGTTCTAGCAGCTGCTCGTTCTCTTTTGTGGGAACTCACCTTCGATTCCCGATCGAGGTTGCATCTTATCGTCGAAGCGTTACACCACAGTCGGGACAAAGTTGCAGTAATTTCTGGGTGAACAGTCATTCGGCTGAAGGTGAAATAAAAATAAAAAAAAAAACGCAAGGATTTTTCCCGTTGCCTGTTGTCTACGACGCAGGAATCGTGAACGACACTCGCCGCGATATTCCCCTCCTTGGTGGCGCGTAGTCAGGAATGATATTCACGATTGTGACCGATTCTCACACTCGACGACGTCTCGTGTCAGCGAATATTGTCGCTGGCTTTTACCATCCTTGCTTTAAGCCGGACCGTTTCGGACCGGTCACTGACACGTGACGATAATAACTTCAATATTACTGGCTCGCGTGGCGAATTAGCATACCCGTATCATTTTTTCGCCTGACCATAAAGCCTGCCGTGAACGTAAGTTCGGTTATATTGTACTCGAAAACGCTCGTAATATGTAAATGTATTTGTCGCGCAATGGAGCTTGTGTTCGTTGAATTATTATACATCTCTTTGCGTGAGAGAGGGACAAGCAACTGGCACTGCGGCGCTAGCAGGATCGCTTAATACTTTCAAGTATCAAACTGTTGTTTCACGCCTGTTTTAAGTGATAGGTAGACAAATTGATAATTTGAATAGGCGGCACTTTTTGTAATTATCAAATGGTTGTTGTTTCAATTTTGTTAAAAATTGTATTGCATGTACTCAGGGCCGGTGGAAGCCATTATGTAAGGGGCCGTCCTTAAATTACGTAAGGGTAGTTTTGGCGAATTCTTACCCCCTCCCGCCCTCGGTATGAGAATTCGTAAGATTTGATATTCCAGCCCCCTCCTTACATTGAATTTTTTCAGTTATTAAAATTCTTTTAAAGGTTTATATAATTCAATTAATTCGAGTTCGGGAAATTTAAACTAAACTACTTTTTTGGAACATTAATGGTAGAATTTGTGTTTATTAAAAATTAGGTTAAAATTTTTTTTTATTATACTCCGTAAAGACAAAACATATTAAATAGAAAACGGGCACAAAAATTTGGGGGCGCCAAAAATTTTCTTGGGTAGGGGCGCCCACCATCCTCGCGCCGGCCCTGCATGTACTTATTGTTAGTGAAAAGTATATGTCTGGGCAGGATGAAGGATAACTTGGTGTCGGTAATGGGTAATTAACATACCTAAATGATTATTTAGATGAAACTTTAGAATGGAAAGAAACATTAATAATGCATTCAAATAATAAGTAAACAAGCAATGACTTTCCGTGTAATCGTCATTTTACATAATTAGTGGTTAATAGGGGTCTAAAGTGTACATAGATAAAATGGAATTTAGAATATGTACCTACATTGTTACTATTATTTTGAATTTAGTATAAACCAGTGGTTCTGTGTCATCTTTTGAATAATATCAATGTGCAGAATATTTGTATTTCAACTTTATCAATTTTTGATCACAGTACAAATATTAATAAATGGAATAATGGGAAATAATTACAGAACATTAAATACGCGTTTGTATTATTAATAATATGTATTCCAAATTAGTAGTTTGGAAGTAAATTATTAATCATAAAAGTTGAGTGACGCTGTTAAAATCTTGACATTTCCTATTATTACATTATACTAGCTGACCCGTTACCAACATAAAAAAACCTAAAAAAATAAAGAAAAAACCTCTACACTCTAATCTAGGACGTATATAATGTATACCTACTGAAAAATTCATTGAAACACCTTTAGCCTTTTAGGCGTGAAGGACAAACAAACAAACAGCATACGTTTCACATTCAGATATCAGTAGGAATAGGGATTACATATTAAATTTTAAATCCAAACCTTCAATTCCTATGATAATACGCAACAGATATACCTGTTGCCACTTGAATTAAGAAAACGCTTTATTATCGTGCATTACGTAAAAATCATTGCTAGTCATGCGTTAGTGCCAACGGTGGTCACAAATAATTTTTAAATTACGAATGCAGAATAATCGATGTATAGTGCTGACAGATGTAATTGGTAATGCGTGGTATCCATTCGATATTAATAAGGCCTTATCGTGTCGTAAATATGTTGCTTGTGCAAAAAAAAATTATTTATGCATTCGCGCGTGCACTGTCAAATGAGTGTGAAAACGGCCCGTAACTGATCCGAGCAGGTTCCCGCGGATAATAGTTTCACGGTCCGTGGAAGACCATAGGTAAACCCCAACGCGATTGCTGAGTCATTACATGACTCTGCGAAACCAACTAACTAGTTTCTCGCTAACCAGATCATCTTCCTTTGAAATTCAACATTCTACACAGGATTATGACTCGAATGAACAGATTATAAGTTTGTCAGTGATAATTGGGTTATCCATACTATAATGCTGTACTGGATACCTGTTTCTCTTGGTGAACGCTTGACGTTAGAAAGCCTACTTCAGTAGTTTCATATAGGACCAAAAAGAAATATGTTTAAACGTAGATATGCGAACAAAATCAAATTGGTTTTATAATCGTAATAGCTGAGAATTAGTCAGAAATGCATGTGATGTTTATACAGGGCGTTGAGCAACAGGTATCAGAAATTTTAAGGGGTGGTTCTATATGAAAAAATAAGTCGAAAATATAGAATAAAATGGTTTTGATTCAAAACATTCAATGTCAAAAATTTTATTGTATATTTTTTACTCATTTTTTTTGTAGAATCACCTCTTAAGGTTTCTGACAAGTGATACCGAACACCCTGTATAAGATAAATCAGTTTCTTTTTTTTAAAAATCATGTATAAGAATTCATAACTTTATAGTGAATAAAACATATTTGAGTAATTATTATTATAATTATTTTATATAACTGTTACATGCTCTGTGTATAAATTATTTGTATTCGATATACTCGATTCGATGAATTAAAAAAATTGTCAAATCTACTAAATGTTATTAAATTATTAAAATATTTCTAGCATTTTATTATTGCTCACAATCTGTTTTCATATTAAACCACTCATGCATTAATTATTTTTACCTGCACTTTCTGTTTAATTTTAAATAAAAGGACTGTGCTGTGATTTAATATTGCTAGAATCTTATTATTTATGTGTCATAGTTTGACAACTGAGAAGAGAAAGGAATGAATGTCGAATGAAACATTGCTTCGGGAAATCAGTTGATGTTACATTCGACCTACGAGAACACTCTCACTAAATGATCGACCTACTTTGGGGTACCGGGTTTGGTTCCTTGTCGGCGTTACGCACGTTCGTGCAAGTTTTGACCTGTTCCCTGGTGCACCTCCGCTCATCAGGTGAACGTCTATTATCCACGTTTCAAAGATTCAAAAGATTCTCTTCTTCTCCCCAGCGTTTGTTCGTTTTCAGCGGCTCGTTCTTAAGTTGCACACTCAGTTAAAACGTAATAGCCATTGAACACCAAGGTTGCGTCAGATTTGGTCATACCACAATTAAAAGATTAATATCAATTTGAATGTAAGGACATTTTTTTGTTTTTAAACAATTTTTGTTTTTTTATTTGGTTACATGCTTCACACTCGAAATATAACTTGCTTCGCTAGATTGCAAAGTGTTTGGAACTAGGTGATTTTAACAGGCTTTGCTATCAAAATTATACCCGCAACGATTTGAAATACCAATCAGAATACATTATAATTTATATCGATTTACAGAAATTTCTAAGTATGCTCTAAAAAGAAACGAAACTAATGTTTCATTTAATATTTAAAAATTCTTATGTCTCATTTGAAAAGTCTAAAATTAAACAACACACATTTGAATCCATATTTTTCCATATAAAATAAACTATACACCTTCTTTCCCATTCTTCGTTCCCCATCCTTAGAAAAACAGTTGGTGATACATTCAGGATAATTTAAGTTAATGTACTGGATCATTTATGGTAACATGTTAAGCGTATATTAATCACGAAGTTGAAAAGTACCTGCTACGAGTTTACAAAATAAATAACCAGGAGGAAATAAGAAACACACACAAGCTGCAAGTATCTACATACTATACAAACAATAGATCACTAGGGGAAAGACATTTCGTAAATGTGTACTCACTTAATCTACACCATCGTTAGTCATTCTATCACTATATGCTTGACTATTTATCTCACTGCCATTTATATTATCATTATGTGAACCTTGCGCCAAAGGTAGTAATATAGCAGTTATTATTAAAAAAAATTCTTTTGATTAGCTCAAATACCACAAATGTAACAAACGCCCAACAAAGTAACCAGTTAGAAATGCAAACTAATATCCTTGATTATCTGGAACTATGTAAAAACTGTAGGTAAAGGTATTAAATGAAAGTGTCAAAACTATATGGCTGTTATAAGAATTAATGAAATTCTGTTAATGAAAGATGTTTTGATGTGTAACGTCTATTCGTCGCGGGGGCGTAATTATCAGAGGTTCCCGTACAACGTCGACGGAGCGCAGGTGTAGGGAGACTCCTACCACCGATCTGAAGTGTTACTAATTGCAAGCGTTTATACCGTGGTAAATCCCCCGACCTTGCGCTTTGGCTACACACACGCGCGTAGGCACGAGAGTTGAATAATACGTCGGATAAATTATTACGTTAACAGCTTCCGTGACGTAGCTCACGTTATCCCACAGACCTGACCTCTTTTTCACAGTGACGCGGAGGAACCGCTATGTCCCTTCACTAGACACCTCAGTTGTCACCAGTTACACAAATGACGGCGAAAAGGACGTCATCGTTATATTAACGATAAACAATGACACTGTGAATTCTTCCTTGATGTACAGTTTCGCGAATGCTCTCTGTACACTAAGCAGACTTTTTCCAGAATTGTTTTTTATCGGTGTCATTACTATATTTATAATGGATTTTATTTGACTATTATTTAAAAGACACTGAATGGTATTAATTTTAATTTGTAAATTTATGTGGTGGAACTACTATCACAGACTTCCCTACTCAAATAGAATGCTTGTTATCTATTATGAAAATTTATGGTGGTTATTTACCAGTAATTACTATCTTGATATTTATCCACATTTTTTCACATCTCGCTAATCAAGACCCGAAAAATTTTAGGGGGTTATACCTAGTCAGGCGGTGAAAAAGAGGCGAATGTTTGTGATTTTTTTTGGAAAAGAGGAAGCGTATATTTTTACAGAATTTTTTGACCTTAAAAGTGCAACATTTAAAGAACATTTTGTAATTTTTTCGTAGGAAAATATTTCTGTGTATAATAAAGTAACAACCAACATCCAAAAAGCCTTTTGATTTTTTCGCGTGACTTTTGCACGAAAAAAAAGGATTTCAACTTTAAATAGCTGCCATTTGTTGTAAATTAATATTTTAGAAATTCTTCTTGTTAATCAGAGGATACATTAATTTACTAACGAAGTCTTTTTTGTTTTTTGATGTTAGATAATCTGGTTCCGAATGCCAGTGTTCACCGCAAAACCAAATTTTTAAAAAGGCTTTTTGGGTGTCGGTTGTTACTTTATTATAAACGTAATTATTTTTCTACGAAAAAATTACCAAATCTTCTGTATAAATATATGCTTCTGCATTTTCAAAATATTTTCTTTTCGATCGCCTAACTAGTTATAACCCCTTAAGTTGTGATAAAAAATTTTAGGTAAGAAAATCGGCTCCCGAACCGCAAATGGGGTTCCGTACAAGTTCCTTGGGATTCCTGGACAAGTTCAGCGACAAAAATCAAGCTGAATTGCCATTCGATTCAGGAAGCGGTCGTTTCGCGTGATATTCCCGCGTGGACGAGAGGGGAGTAGCGAGAGGTATGGTGCGCTAGTCTGCAAGGTGTATGAATCAGTCGCAAGCAAGTGTAACGACCGAGTGACGTCAAGAGGATTGCACAACGAAGCGCGCCGGTAATTCCAAGCGTTATTTTAGTCGATCGATTTCTAGCTAGATCCTCCTTCGAACGCGGCAAAGATCGAACGATCGACAGGATTAGTATTCAAAACGCGTTGCCCCTATCGTACGAACGACACTGTAATCATGACGGAGCACTAATTTCAGTTTGTTCATTTTCGAACTATTACATTAGATACACTCATTTGGTAATGCTGTAACAATTCGGTGGTAAAAATGGGCTGGGGAGATTTTGGTGGCGAGAAGCAACTGCTAGAATATTTGAGTAATTGTACGAATTTTACCAAAATACAAAGTATTGCATATCATATCAAATCTGTACCATTGAATAGACGTTAAAGTTTTGTAAAATATAAATGTGTAGGGATACGGCGCAAAGGATTTGCCCTTGTGATGCGTTCAAAATTTTTCTCAATTAGATTATCATGGTTTCAGTTATTTCTTTACGTTTTACTCGTATGCGGTATATTATTTGTTAAAGTGGTAATATCTATTAGTTATATTATTATATTCGTTACGCTTTACTCACTAAATGATAGGATCGATTGTCTTAATCTGTGATTATTATTTTATATCCTTCAAATTGAGTAAGCAGATTCGAGCTCAAATGTAAAGAATCTAGGTTGAAATGGAGGAAAAGATCTGACTCGTTTTGCAGGCATATTTACACTGATTTTATTAAATCGAAACTATTTATTTTATATCGTATTATACCTATAACGTTCATCATTTGAGATGGGATGCTTCGTGTTCTGAAAATATTTTCTCAATCACATTTACGTCATAGGCAAGCGATAAAAATATACCATCATCAAACACGTTATTACTTAAAGAATCTCTTTGTTTCTGTACCAAGTATTAATTTTCTCCTGCCTGTATCAATGGGAATCCACAGTGCTGCAATTAAGAGGATAAAATCGAAAGTAACATGTTGTGTCATGGGAAGAAAATAAAGGTAAGAGGAGAACGCTTTTCGGAAATTCCTTCAGTTTCCGCTAAATGCAACTTGAATTTTAAATAATTTCTGCGGACGACTTTGAATCGTGCAATGGGAAAGTTACGCGTTCAGTGTCGACAGATTTTCCAGGCGCTCCAGTAATTTCGAGAAGATTTCAAGAAGGCTGGTTGTGGAATTAAATCCACGTGACGTCAGTATGAAATCCGTCTTGTAAGCGTTTAAAGAATCACAGCAGGACACCTTTCAGCGAGAAAGTAGAATGAGTGAAAGTGCAACGTAATAAGGCCAATATGAATCACTGGTTTCCAAATTCGCACGCTCGCACGAGCATTTCTTTCATATATGTATAGAGGAAGACGAGCATTCCATCAATTCCACTGTAATATTTCCTATAAATAATTATGCTTTTGCAATTCCTAGGGATTTATGGAATTATCTCTTATTAAAATTGTAGCTATCGGGAGGATCATAGATATGGCCATTTTCTACCACCTACCTTTAGTATTTTAACTAAAAAAGGGAGGACAGTGTGTGATAGACATCGATTTTGATGAGCCTTGGCACGATGGATCTTTGTCGAAAATAAGTAAATAGGTGTCCAAGCGTTTAAGCCAATAGACATTAAATATTTCATAGTGACCGTGAGGTTTTAGTAGGTAAAATTCCTACACTACTCTGGCGCTCCCGCGGGATTCCCATCTAGAGGCGTCGGGATGCCTTTTGAAGATTCTCCCACGTTAAAAAAGAATTATATAAAAGAAAACAATTAAAAGATCAAATGCAATATATAAAAGCTTAATTCTTAATTTTATCATAATTATTACCACACAATGAGAGTAATAGAAAACATTTTTTACTTCCAATGATTATTGCAATTTGTATAAGGGAATCAAATGAACGAACGAAATGTTACTCAAATTGTTAAACGCGTGGAAAATATGAAAAAAATTCTTGAGACGTGAATGACTAGTGCACGAGCTTAGAATTGAAAGTATTATTATACGAATATTCTCTGAAGTCACCAGTAATATTGAATAATATTTCAATTTAATTTAAAAACTGCATATAAAATAAATGGCATAAACGGTTTAATGGTGCGAAATTTCAGTTCGTGCTCACTATATACATACATATGTACATGTTATAGACGGTGTCTTAATAAATGTAAATTGATTTCAACTATTCTGTTTATCATGATCTACAATCGTTAGTCATTCAAATGAACTTGTCGGTCATTAGATGTACGTAACATGGAAAGAATTTCATTGCGGAAATAACGTGCTTTATGAATGGAACACACTTCTCTTAGAATCCTTGATCGAATATAATTTTCCAACACCCTTGGCGACTCTTGTGGAAATTTTGATGATGTCAAAGTCGCGTTCCTAGACGTCATAGTACTCGGTATCTAGATCTGGTAAGTTACACTGGCCTTCACAAATAGGGAACTACTCTATTCTCATCGTGGAAGAGCGTTTTTGAGCGAGACTTATTATCATCGCCTGAGTAAACATACTAGAAGAATAAAAACTATTTAAGCAGTGCACATTTTAGTATTCTGTTTCTAGTTTATGTTCGATTATGTAAGAAGCACTTTATGCTACACACAACATTGAATAACATTACTATTTTACAATGTTATTTAATGGATTGTTTTTGCTTGAAATTTTGAAATATTCGTATTGATATTTTCATGTTTGTGAGAGCGAGATACAATTAAGTATTACCGTAAAATAAGTATTTGCACACACCGTTTTCTCGACATAAAAAAAATTCTTATAAAGAAGAAATCGCATATTCTTATAAAAAGAATTTCTTTTTTTATAAATTCTTCTGTTTTATAAACAATTATGTCGAAAAAACGGACATGTCGGTTTAGACATATTATTGTCTGTGTGTGTTAAAATAAGATATGCGCGTGTCTGTTACATAAAAATATGAAAATACTTATACAGGTATACATACGTGTCAAAAATGAATATGCATATAAGATGAGTAGAATGTGGACTATAAAAATGCTTTTTATTTTTTGATTAAGGAAAAAGAAGGTGCATTTTTTAGCGTTCATTTTAAATACTTACTTTCTAGATTGTTATTGATGCGCCATAGCCGCTTTTTTTCCATTTTATCATACAATCTTAATATACAAAACAGAAAGCTTCTAGATGCTTGTATGTTTGTCTATCGCTTAAAAACTGTCGAACCAAAAAACTCTGGGATCATGAAATGAGAGCTCATTATGTCCGACTAATCCAGATGAATGTGACAATTTTCACAACAAAAAATCTAACAAATTTTTTTTATAAAATCATAATCTAAATTTCGGGCAAGGCCGAGTAATAAAGCTAGTAGCTAAATATAACATTCAGATAAACATTTCGATAATTAATTGTTATAACTCAGAAAGTTTATTGTTTTCATAATTCTAAACGGGTTTAAGAAATTTTACATTACGATATCTATATTATCTTAGGAATATTTCCTCTATACATACATACTACACATGCAATTTTGTAGTATTATTCACGCGTTTACGTAATTCAGCTTCCTTATACTGATACTGTGTGGAATATTTCGTCTGCTTCTTGTATGATACAAGGAAAAATTCGTATTTATATTTTCGGGATCCGTGTACGTCAACGACATTTATTTTTGTTTATTGAATTCAATTAGTAATCGACTACAATCATTTTGTTTGTTTACAATTACGTCAACGAAAGAGAATGTTTAATAACACGGGATGACGTTTGTCTACGTTTGTATTTACGTCATACCATCAAATAACGTTGTGTGAAGTCTCCGAAGTCATTTTCACGTATTGCAATTACTGATAGGCGTCATTCTCGGTCTTGATCGTCGTCGTATTGCATGGGTTTGGAAATTTTTAATCTTGGAGTTAAGGAAGTTCATACGCAGCGCTCTAGATAGAAATTATCCACGATTTACGACAGGAAAATGTAGCGAAACAGGTATACTGTTTTGCTAATAATACATTCTGCATACGTGTATTTTAATTTTTTCGTTGGATTTACAGTTCTAAATGTTTCGTTTCAGATTAAAGATAATAGGTATAGTTTAGTGCATATGTAAAGTCTCATCAAAATCATGTGGTTAGTGATACTCCGTATGCTCGGTTATTTACAATTATTTACTAAAAGTTTGAAAGAAATCTAAAGGAGGTGTTGAAATATGTATATAAAACGATTCACATATACCTATACTCTGTTTTCCCGAATAAAGGGAATGTGTGAAGTTTCATATACATATATAGGTACACATTATTTCTTAATTTTTTACGAAATTCTACGGAGAAATTATGAATAATGAAACATGTCTGAAGTTTCATGTGCAGAAAAATATGACATGGCTCCCAAAGAGATAATTGCCGTACTTGTCATTACTATTGTGTTTTTCATTCTGTCATTCTTTAACCACTGCAATAGAACTAATCTTTTTCAAAAAGTTTCGTTCCGTCCCTTTTTTCTTACCTGTCCCGGTTTGCTGCTGAAGAAATATGGTAACACTACATTGAGATAATTCAACAAAAAAACTTTTGGTTACTTACTAGCTTGGTAGAAATCGATTGCGCCCTATGATTTACAAAAACTATTAATTTGAAAAAACGACACTTTTCAACCCGTCGGGGCGCGGCTAAATATAGTTTTAAAATTATAAAAAAAATCAGAAAGCGTTTTGACACACCTCACACCTTTTTTTCACTATGACGAGGAAAGAATCCAAAAAATTTTTCGGCCCAGCCTACCCTTCATACATAGTACTAGCATATTTTGTTCGCCAAGCGTGTAAAGTTGCGTATTCACCCGTGCATTCGCCCCGAATGTGCATCGGACGCGCACCGATTGGCGAACCCCGTTCGGCGCGCGTTCTGTTCGCCAATTGCACGTTCGGGGCGTATGCACAGGTGAATACGCGGCTTAAGGCGTACAAATGCGAATTGACAGATGGCCATCGACAAGGCAACCGTGATCTATTCATAATAATTATTCATAAAATTAAAGATTTAGTGTCTTTCGAGATAAGGATATCTGAGAATGTAAACGATTTCACGCGAATGACGCAAAATACGTCAAAGGCCGTCACGCATTTTGACGAAACGCGGCGCGACGAAGCGAATCGAAGAATTAATAATAATCAGGGTTGACGGAACGTATTATGCAAGTAATGTGCCGCATAAGAGCGCCAGCCGATGGACGCGCTAAAAAAACTATATCGCACGCTTAATAATAAAGGAATTCAACTCCCACATAAACAAAATGTAAATGTAATTCTTTTTTTTGTACTCCGCAAAGGGAAACCATATTAAATAGAAACCAGGTGCAAAAATTTGCCGCGTCAAAAATCTTCTTGCATAAGGGTACCAACCATCCTCGCGCCGGCCCTATTAATAATTAATTAATTGTCACTACGCTTCGGTCATGAATTGTGTATAGACTTGTCTCATCGTATCGCTGCGCCTCGCTTCGCCAAAATGCGCGACGGTCTTAATTCATCCGAGAAACAGTGGCATTAAACCCAGTTTCACACGGCGACACATACATGCGATATGATGGATACCGATTTTCAGTGTTTTTTTTTTAGAATCGTCGTGCGAATGGTTCCATAATGAACAATGTAACATCGGTATCCATCATATACGTATCGCGATACATGTACCTAGTAGGGCTGTTCGAGTACTCGAATATTCGAGTAGCTTGAAATTCGGACCGAACCGAGACTCGGTTTCCGAGCCGAGCCGAGTACTCAAATAAAACCGAGTAGCTCGAATTTTTTCGAACAACTCGAATAGAATCGAGAACTCGAATTTTTTCGAGTAATTCGAATAGAATCGAGAACTCGAATTTTTTCGAGCAACTCGAATAGAATCGAGAACTCGAATATTCGAGTAGCTTGAAATTCGGACCGAACCGAGTACTCGAATAAAACCGAGTAGCTCGAATTTTTTCGAGTAACTCCAATTTTTTCGAGTAACACGATTTTTTTTGAGTAACACGAATTTTTTTGAGTAACTCCAATTTTTTCGAGTAACTTGATTTTTTTCGAACAACTCGAATTTTTTCGAGCAACTCGAATTTTTTCGAACAACTCGAATTTTTTCGAGCAACTCGAATAGAATCGAGAACTCGAATATTCGAGTAGCTTGAAATTCGGACCGAACCGAGACTCGGTTTCCGAGCCGAGCCGAGTACTCGAATAAAACCGAGTAGCTCGAATTTTTTCGAGTAACTCCAATTTTTTCGAGTAACACGAATTTTTTTGAGTAACACGAATTTTTTTGAGTAACTCCAATTTTTTCGAGTAACTTGATTTTTTTCGAACAACTCGAATTTTTTCGAACAACTCGATTTTTTTCGAGCAACTCGAATAGAATCGAGAACTCGAATTTTTTCGAGCAACTCGAAGTAAACCGAGCGGGCCGAAAGAACCGAGCGGACTGAAAGGTACCTAGTGGGCCAAAAGTACCGAACAATCCGGTGTGTCGAGTAATTTGAAGTTTGAATGTTTCAAATATTTTAGAATTCTCGAAAAAATTCGAGTTGTTCGAAAAAATTCGAGTTACTCGGTTCTTTCGAGTCCTCGGCTCGGTCGGATTTTTCGAGCCGAGTCTGGCTCGGCTCGCTTTTTCCGAGTACTCGAACAGCACTAGTACCTAGCGCCTTGTGAAAGCAGGCTTAACGCGTCGCAGTAAAAGATCATCCGTCATCCATCACTAACAATCGATGCGCATCTACAAAGGCAGAGCGCGGATTATTGACTGGCGACACGGGAGAGTGGCCTGTATGTGCTGTGTACAGCCACGCAACGCGTGGTCAGTGACACGGCGGAGTTGTGCGTGCGAAAAGTTTAAGGCCGCGGTTGCGAGCGTGTGCGTGGTTTAACCGTGCCTCTCCACGCACACGCACACACGCGCCCTGTATCGCAATCGCGTGTATACACGACGCGTGTCTCGCGTCGTGTGCCGTTCGGCTACGTCTCTCTCCTTCCATCTGGCAGCGGCAAAGACCGCTGACCTTGGCCTGCTGACCATGAGTGTCGGCCGCCTTGATTCGTTGTGTTAGCGCGAGGGCGCTACCGTGTCCGCACTCGCCAGGTATCCGTGGATCTCGCCGATGCTCTTTGGACCCAAGAACAATCGAACGCCATCCTTCACGAGCCGAATCGGTCGATGATTAGGATTCCGTTTACTACCTTCGTTGCACAACGTTGGGGAACCGAGAGGTGTATCGTCTGGCCTCTCTAATTTCGGAATTGCGCGCCGACATTGTATTTTGTACCGGTGTACAGTTTACGTCACGGGTGGGGAATTCAATCCCGGGATCCCGACTGATTTTTGGATTCCATTTTTATATTTTTCAGTTGTTCATAAAGTAATTTACGTTTTTAAAAATTCGCGAAATTCTCGGGATAAGTTATAACTTGATATATCAAATCCCGGGAGTTTTAGAATAAAAAAAAACAGCCGGGATCCCGGGATTGAATTCCCTAGTCACGGGTTAGGTAGCCTCTTAACGACACGCTAAATTTAAAAAAAAACGTTAAAAGATTACAAGCTTTTTTATGTTTCTATTTTACTAGATAGGAAATGTTCATAAATTAGGTTGAAACAGCTTTTCGGAAAGACCGTTTGTTTTTTATTGTATTGAACTCCGTAATGTCACGCAGGTGGAATTTTGAGACTGCAAGAAACATAATATGTATTACGGAGGTGGGTTTTAAGGGGTTGATCAATTGTGGAATTCGTGATTTCCTGACTTGTGTTAAACTATGAGTTTGGGCTATTTTTCGGAATTCGTATAATATTTTACAAAATATTACAGTTGCTAAATGTGGACGGATAAAGGCTGTTGGGAAAACACGAGGTAGTATGTAGTCCGAAGGAGACGCAAAGAATCGTTATTTGAAGCACTGAAACTCTGACTTCTACCACGACAGAAAACAAATTCTAATTTCGACAGAGTAATGAATCGAAGAAAATCTCCCGAATTTTCAATTTCTAATTATTGTGTATGGCTTAAGAATTACAAAAACATTAAAAACAGCAACTGTCATAGTCACAAATTAATGTAATGTTAATACATATGTAAAGCAGAAAGCTTCAACATACTGTATACATATGTTTGTCTGTTGCGTCAGCTTCTTATGCTTGACTAATCCAGAGGAATAAGACTATTTTCACAAAAAAATTATAAAAAAAATTTATTTTATAAAATCATAATCTAAATTTCGAGCAAAGCCGAGTAGTAAAGCTAGCTTTATATGTATAAGCCAAGATATTGTCTAGAAATTGAATTAGGAATGAAGCCGATTAGTGGCATCTGCCTACAACTGTGTGAGTCACCAAAGGAATACATAAAAAGCCACAAGATTTTTATTAAAAACTACCTATATTATAGCAAAGAAAAAAATGAAAACCTGTAACGTGCTTTGCAATCCAATAAAAAAAGTCCTTTGCAGCACAAATTCATACAAACGCGGTTCCCTAGTAACATTTATTGTTGGAATTTTGATGGCCAACCAATTCCCAACTTGGGGATACTGTGAACCAACCAGAAATGCTTCTAGCGTTGCTCGCGATGGCATTATGAATTAGACAAACGTTTATAGTTTGATAAATACTATGACGATATATTTGAAGAAAACAAAGTATCGTCATGCTTAACCAGTATCTTAAGCGTTACTGGAACCACGTAAAGTGTAAGATATTTCCCCAGCCTACAGATATGTTCGGGTGAAGTCATCACCAATTTGATTGAGTAACAGCAGCAATAAGTATCCGTCTATTACACGGATCATTTTCTTGGTGCAAGGTTTGCTCGGTAATGTTTATATTTTCCATCGTGTGCAATTTTGCCGCGGAAGTTTGTACGGAGGTGTAAGATTCCGATAGCCGATGGCTAATTTTCCACGCCCTGCTCCGTCACAAATAAATGCGAAATGAATCTGTGCGGCACGCGTGTTTGTAACGTATGATTCATTTCATTTTCTCCTGGCTAGTGGGCGTTTATGAATGACCACGAAAAAGGTAATATACTCTACTGTGCAAGAGCGTATATGATGAGTGTTTAATAATTGAGGGATAATTAATATTCTTTTACTTAATTAGTCTCAGATAAAAGAGAAATAGTTTGTGTTTCGTGTACCGCAGATTAAAACTATATTGATGTCTAAAGAGTTTCAATCGCTATTGGGAAAAGATGCGACAATCAAAAATCGGGATCTTGAAAAGTGCTAGGTTTCTGAGAATTGTTGATTAATTCATATGCCTACCTATTTATGAGTTTTTAAAATTATATTTATGGGTGTGTTTCTTGCAAAACTTTTTTTATTGGGATTATGTTTATAAAATATCTATTATAATAATAAGGAAATACAATTTCAAAATGTTCATATTTTTATAGATTATTTATTGGCACGAGGAGGATTTCGTTTGCCCAGCAATTCTGTAGCTTGGCTTTCGTGTCTCCATCTGTAGCAAATACAAAAAATCTGTTTCCGTTAACGAAAATGTTGGCACGGATTAAATTTTTCAAGCACGTGATTAATCAATTACCCCCAGTAAATATTCATGCATTCATAGGATTTTTAAGGTTACCTTCTCCCAATGTGACGTAAAATTGTCATGGTTCGATACATTTTTACATCAGCATGATTCACTGAAATATTTCTCCTACGCTAGACGTTGCACAAGTGACGTTGCAACTTGCAATCATAATGCCTAAGTATGTTTTTCTTCCTACACTTGCTTGGCTATTAATTCAGTTCATCACCAACGCATATCTGCACTAGTGATCCTCTAGAGAGTAAAATAAAGAAACTATTAAAAAGAAAGAGACATAAATACTGATAGAAAGAGAAAGAGTGAACAGTTAGGTTATGTTTATTTCCGGTTTTGCCCCAAATTGTGTTTTTGCACTTACTTCACGAGACATTAGGTGCGAGTAGCCATACTCTACGTTCCAGTGAACAGTATCTCTTCATCTATATCGAATCACGAAGAAGTTCGATTGTTAGTAAATCGACTCTAGAGAAACATGATCACGTGCATCGTAATACCAAACCCGGAGGACAAATTACAAAATCTAAGGTTTTAAAATGAAGCATTTTGTATCCCAGATTGAACTTGACTAGAGGTTGTCAGTGTCGTGTGAACGAAACTTGTCGCGCGAGTTTATTCGGTGGTTATATAGTTGCTTTAATGTCCTGCTTTATATCTCGCATTACAAATCCGTGAAGAAAATACAAATGTTCGCCTAAATTTCATCGCGTAACGCTCACCATCTTCTGGTATACTGTTATTCTGTTACCTCGGTTTTCTGAGGTACCTACACATGCCTTATTGTCACTCTGATTTGTAATAAAAGAAAGGACGCAATAAATATAGATTAATGAAATAAATGAATTTAACACGTGTTGATCATTATTGCATTATTGTCATTAACGAGTTTTTAAATGTTCGTTGTAAATCTGATAAAATGGATTCAGCTTCACGAGTTCGGCATAAAATTGTAGCGTACGACAGATTTATTTTTTTTAAGTTAAAATGGAAACTTTATTAACTCCCTTCCGTTGGTACTGACAAAAGATCTCGGAAATTCAAAAAATTCTAAAACTTTGTGCATATGTAGGGGATTTAGTCTTGATTACAACGCAATTTTTAGTTGCTGCCCATATTTACACGAGGGGGGTGAAATTATCCGCTGAAAATTCGGCTATTTTCTGATTTTCTGTTATAACTCGCGAACTGTATGAGACAGAAAAAAAGATTCAAGACAAAAGTTACTTCTTTTAATTAGAGCTATCATTTTGGTAAATAAAAATATTTTACAGTTTAGGAGTTATAATAAAAAATCGGCAAATAACCGGATTTTCAGGAGTCAATTCCACTCCCTTAGGGTGAATTTGGGCAGCAAACAAAATTTGCGTTGTAATCAGGAGGAAATCCCCTACATATTCACAAAGTTTCAGAATTTTTTGAATTTCCGGGCACGGGATGTTTCCTCGTCCATGTAGACTTATCCAGAAAAATATTTACATTTCTATGTATTTAATGTAACTATATTGTAATGGTCTATATGTTTAGTGTAAAACAATTATTTTATTATATTTTGTACTTAAAGTTACAGAACCTAGAAAAATTAAAATGGAGTGGTATTCGAGTTTCCAGAAGTATACCAAATCTTATGTTTGCATTGATTACAACCACACACATGGGTAAAAATGTTGAAGATACTTGACACATATTTGTAATCATGACACAACAATGAAAATTTTGAGAAGATGAAATCTGTAGGAGCTAGAATCTGATGATCTGACTTCTTTACTATAAAATACTTCTTGTGCTGTGCAAAACTAGGAAAAAAAGTTATGCAAAAAGTATATATGATAATGTTTATATTAAAAAATGTGGTCCTTTCGTTCTTTAATATTTTTCATCCGATTCGAGTGCCATGAAATACTGCCTGTAGTTTTAAATGAAAATATATCATCCACTGCGTTTGAAATGAGCCTGAGTAACATAACACAGTTGTGGCAGAAAAATATCAACATATGTTTAAACAAATAGAATATAACTTTTCAGTGTAGAAGGTTTAGCCACGTGTCACGTTACGTCTAAAAATACAGAATAAATAAAACTAATTAAATTGCAAAGCCTTCACTCATTTCTTTCTATTACCGTCAGTCACTGAGATTAATTGAGCGATCAATCGCGTAAGTAAACGTCGTCGGAATTTGCCGCGTAATTTGCAATACGAATAAAAGGGAATTAAGCCATTAATCGCATGCATAGAGACATCTGTAGAAGAAGTGATTAACTCACTTGTACGCCTACGCAGAAATAGTGACTTAAATACTATGACCGAAGGTACACATATTAGCATAAATGATAGTGTGTGTGCGGGACTTACACTATAGTGAACTTCTTTACCGATTGACTAATTCTTCTCTATCGACCGTGGAAAAAATACCATACAAACGTGCTTGGATGCGAATTGATGCGAAGCACAATATATGTGCGCACGTGTCCCCAATAAAAATGTGTTAATACGATGTGTTTCATTAGAATATCATGTAACAAATTCACACTTCGTGTTTAGTAGAAGAGACCCACTGTGTTATGAAGTTTTAAAATAAATGAAGTTGTTGAATCGTTTTTAAAAGTATTGTAAGCATTGTAATTTTTAAAAGCAGTTTATGAACCACAGGCAGTGGTTCAATTAATTTATGTAGTTAAGGGGAGAAGGTGTGCTCGTGCTAACGGAAGAGGAATCATTTCCCATAATACTAATACTCGATCACTTGCAGCAATTAAAGTTCAAAGGAGACAGGTTGTGAGTGATGTGAACTAACAAGTGTGTGTATACTAAGCAATGGTAAGGCTTGTTAGATTAGAAGACGCGAAGAAAGTGGTTTGGATAGAAAAGAATGCGTGGAATGTTTTTGGCTGTCAGACACTAGATGTCTTGCCAAACCTCGTATCTATGTAATCATTTATAGCCCCTTAGAGTCGCGCTGTAGTGATCCTCTTGTTTGGGCATGCGCAAATTCGTTACCGTTGTTCGGTTTACCTGTAATCAGTTATCCACCATATCCTTCTGATTTGACGTTATAAGATCATCACCTGTGCCGACTGTTGCGTCATTTTTTAAATAATAACAGATTAATAGGTGACCGAGGAAGTCGTAAAAGTAGTTTTTGAATATTGGTATTAACCACTGAAACGGTCGAGTGAATGTGAAATATTACAGTTTCTCAATGACTTAAAAGTATGTTCAGTGTCAAAACGAACAACTGACAGGAGGTAAATGTATTCTTTCATATGTAAGTGTGAACAGATTTTCTTAAAAATGTTAAACCATGACGAAAATTCGAGGGTTATTTTTTTTCTAATTTCTTGCACGTTTCCCATTGCACGATGTAAAAAACTGAAGCACACATACCGTCAAGGACCCAATTTCTGATCAGTGTAGTATATAAATACCAAATAATAAGTTTATCACGATACAAATTTATTCCAAAAATTACAAAATAATTATGAAGTATTTTTAAATTTATACGCAAACATTTGATAGCTCATAGTAAAATGTTTTAGGTTGATCAGAAACTGCTCCTATTGCATCTTAAGTGGTCAGGAACTGGGTCCTTGAAGGTATACAGTGTATAAAAGATAAAACATTGAATTATAGATGATAAGATTATAAGACATTCGATGCGGCGTCACTTGTGACCTATGATATTAATTGAAAGATGACCTTTTCTTAAGAGGATAAAGACATTCTTTCTTCCGCTATTGCGATCAAATTAACAGAGAATAAAAAGTAAAATGTAGAATTTGGTACGCTCGATTTATCTCGGTGATGTAAGTGTTCTACCAGTTTTTTAAGCCCTACAGAGATTCTCAAGCTTCTTATTATAGTATCATACTATCAATGAACAAGTGTAAATATTATTTTCAACTATTTTTTTTCTATTTTACGGAATGTATGTATTCGTATAGCAATTGGTAAAAGTAGCCTGCACTTAATACGTACCTGGCACCAAAAGTGCTGGAAGTATCTAATAACCGATCGATTAGGGGGGGAAGTCACTGTGAATATTTTTTTCCGATTTTTGTTTGCATTTCCTTAAGGTTTGGGGTCTCAAGATTATACTGTGGCCATACTACCGAAAAGTTTTTCAATCTGGCAGCATAAAATATTAGTTACCTATATGTATTTTCAGTTGGCAATAAAGATTTTTCGTAGAGAGTTACATTTCATTATAAATGAATGTCTTGAAAATAGCCTTTATTTTCGACCGTCACAGTGGCTTCCACCCTCAAATGCGTACTGGATTTATCTAATATTAGAATCTACAGATCATCTAAAAGAATGAAGGTGATGTTGAAATGTTTACTAATAATAATCTCACATAACGTTTAAATTTAATATTGTATTTTTTTCCCCAACTTAAACATTTTCGCGCCAACAATTTTCACGTATTTACCTATTTCACCAGTGCATTCTAATTATATTAAAAGTGTGTTAGATACCTTTCTCGAAACATGCATGCACGTTTTCACTTCACTGCTAGGAAAGTTAGTGATGTTCGTAACTCGACTAATAACACATTACGTCGTACTCAACTATCGATTTGGCTTGGTGTCGACCTATACTTGTACTTAGAATTACCTTCCACTTTTCACGAATTATAGTAGGTATCATTGTTAGAAATTTATTCAACTTCTGAAGAAAATTGTGTAAGTAATAGATTCCTAAAGAAATATCAAGTTCTTCAGACTTTTCTCAGCGATTGTCATTCTACAGAAGCTTTCATGCGATGGTTAAAATTATGTATGAGAGATACCTTTTGTAATACATATTATAAATCATTGGCAGAGGTTAGTTTTAAATGAGTTTTATATAATCGATTTGTACGTATCAGACACAGGAGATAAGTGTTTGGATATAAATGTAAAATTTTGGATCCTAAGAAAAATTGTTTTCTGGCTGAATTATTGATACTAGAGCAACAACTCAATAGACTTTGATTTTTTCAAGGTCTGCCATTTAGAAGAAAAGGCATTCGATATCGACTGTATGTGGAATCTTTTTACCCACAATCATTTGAAGGTCAACACGTCACACATAGGTAAGTTCGTTTTCTCGCCAGCTAAAATAATATGGCAATAAAAACGTTTGGTTCTGTTGAAAGAAATATATGCGACCTTGAAATATCTAACACATTCACTTACAAAGTTGTTGGCAAACTTCCACCTATGGATGTCTCCTATGAAATCCTTCGAGCCTCCCCTAAAAGGAATTTTTTCTTAATTTATTTAAAATTTTAGAATATTACAAAATTCCCCTATCTTCTGCTTTGAATCTCAATAATTATTTGAAGTTATTTATTTATAATTATTGACTGTAGGTAGATGGTAAATTTAATTTTTACTGAATAAGTTTTGTAATATGTGTTTTACAATAATATTTATCATTTCGTGCAACGCTCGTGTAAGAATTATAGTTACAATGTTGTATGTGATACTTATGTACATGTATATACATATATGTGTATGTATAAGTAAGGAAGAACAAATGATTCATTTTCCTCTCAAAGATATTTTTATACTACACTCCCACCGTTGTGATTATATTCTGTCACTGTCATTTATCTGTCAAGCAAATTAGTAGATTTATTAAAGCGTCTCCCTTACGCAACATTATTCTACCCAAGAATAGTAGGAATCTATTTCCAACGTGTTTGAAAGGCAAATATCATTAGGATATCCTTGGTGTGAAGGGCGCGCAGAGTGTGAAATTACATTAAAGTGGAAAAGAGTATTAAGCACTAATTAATAATTTGTGTAAAAATGGTTATAATTTTGTACCACTAAAATAGTTCTCTGTAAAACTATTATACAGGGTTTTCCATGACGAATAGTAGAGCAGAGAAAGAGTATTAAAGTTTATTTTTAACACGTTAACATACTCATATTATTATATATAACTTTTAATATGTTTCTGTTTATTATAGAAATAAGAGTAATTTTAGAGTGTTTTAAGCAATCCTACATCTACCGTAGGCACCCATACAGATTAGGCTGTATAGAGTATTGCAAAATCATTTTTTCAAAAGCTATTAAAACAAACGGACGTTTATTCTATTTTTTTTTTAAATTTCGTAATGTTTTTTGCGGTATGAAATACAAAATTCAACATGTGAAGTAGAGATTATGGTATTAAATATTTAGAATGGTGTGCATGTATACCCGAACAATTATCTATTCATTTATCCATATTATTATGGGTGTATGTAGAAAGATGCTGACCTCAACCTTTGATTTGCGAGCGAAATGAAGCCTCATTTTTATGTCACTTTTATGTAACAACATTGGTTTCTCCGTCTTTTGTAATGCTGGCTCTTTCTCTGCTGTTTTAAATGTATTTTTGCAATTTTTAAAATTTGTTTTAGGAACTAGGGTAAACCAACCAGTAAATGACAGAATTGTTAAATGAGAAGACCAGTAAATGACCGTATACTTTTGATAAGAATTGTATTCATTAATGTTTGTTTAGTACACGGAACTAAAATATGGGATATTAAAAGTGCAACTACACTCCATTTATAAACATATAATAATTTTTAAATTTATAATTGACATTTCTTTGCCTAATGTTCATTCACTGGTATGCGGTCAATTACCGGTTGGTTTAACCTAACATAAAATGGTAATACATATGATTTGTTTCACTAAGCTTCTGAGTTGTTAGCTATTTTCATATTGTAGTCAATGATTACTAATCACTCTTGACCGAGTTTTGTCGATTTCATTCACAATATTTGCAGGCGATACTTCACATCCCATGCACGCTCTGAGTCACGCTTATCAGTCTCGATAAGAGATTAACAGGAGAATATAATGTTATAGATAAATCGTTCCTCGCATAATAATTTGGATGTGGTTTACGCATGGTGGCGCTTCGCCAAACTTTTCTGGATGGATACACAGGATTTTCAATTACGTAGATATATGAATGACAAAGTATTTATAGGCATGTACTCAGATGATAACTGATCATTTTGTTCTCTTATCACGTTCCGTGCCATGGTGAAAATTTTTGACGGGACTATAAAAAGTGATGAGAAAATTGGATTTCAATGCTCAATTATAAAAAAAAATGGTAGTGTTATATTCTTCGTAGTTTCAGATTTATTTTTAAAAATACCATTTTTAGAATTACCGTTTTTATTAAAATGAAACTTTCATATCCGATACCTGGGCGTATTTATGTGGTGGAAAGCTATAAAATGAAATAGATCAAGATGGGTCCACACGGTTGTTCGTATAGATATGTGTACCTGCATGCTTTGTTTATAGCGAAGGTATTTCGACTTTTCTAAGTGGCAAATTTAAAGAAGAGGTTTATTTTAATTTCTTCGCTAAATAATCTATTGTACTATTGGTAAAAGTATTACATATTTGTCGCGTTGGCACACGCTGAAAGACCCAAGTATGTAGCTAGATAGTTTGGTAGTGTACAAGTCTCCTACGAAATGAAGCCATTGTTTGATCTGGTGGATCTCTGGATTTGGATTCATTATATTTTCACTCAAAGCGTCATTAGAAATCACTTCCTAACAGGAAAGTTACAGGAGACATGTGAATACTTCGTCAGCATTATCAATGCTGTTGCTAGTGAATCTACATTCCACTTGGGATTTTCGAGTGCGTAAGACGATCCATGATGGACATTCGAACATTTGATGCATTAGATTGGGCAGTGGTACACTCAAAATATTTTTAATGCGAATTCAATCAAGTTCATTAAGTGATTATAAAAATTTACTTAAAGAGTAAAATCAATTTTCATTTCTTTTTACAAAGCCCCTTTTTTGGGGGTACCTGGGCCTCTTTCCCCCCGTCTCCTCTGCTTGCACTTATGTTTTTAGGTACATTTATAGTTTCATGGAACTCAAAAATATTATATGAATTTCTTTAACTACTTTTCATATAATTATACGTAATGTGAAATTAAAAACGTTTCACAGCAGGTTTAGAATATTTCCTAAACTCTAATGGATATATGTTATAAATAACTCGACTCTTCCTAATATGAAGTATAATAAATTGCAATAACAATAATTATCACAAAGTTAATAACAGTTCTGATGAATTTGTTCAGTGAATATTCTTTTAAATTAGCATTACTTATTTTTAAATAAACTGTTATAAAATGCAAACATTTATGTACTCTTCAGTTTGAAATTTTAAAAGTACGCATATACACATAGAATCTTGACACGCTAGGAAAGTAGAAACGTCGTAGAAACATGAGAGGAAATAATGTTCCAGCCTTAATTGTAGTATCGGGTTTACAGTTGGTATGTAGGCCGTTTTTATTAGCACAATAAACGGTTCTTTTATGATAGCAATGCTCGTTTGACATCAATATAAGGATGTTTGATCCGATAAAACTAATAAAACGCAATCTAAGCCTGCGTTATCTTCATATTTTATTTGCCAGTTATACATATACCTACGTAACTTTAAAACACTGATCTCTTACTGCGTATAAGTCGAGAAACTCAATCATTCTCCGCACTTATTTCTACAAAAAATGCATAATTCAGAAACATCAATCCTATTAACACTATGACCACCAAACCAGTAATAAATTTACCATTTTTGAGTATGAAAAAATCAAAGAAATATATGTATAGCTAAAGCTTTATTTTCCTAACATAACATATTTTATAAATAACCATTTATCAGTCATTTTGACTGGTCTCGTAGTTCTAGTGTTAATAAAAGGTATTCTTATGTGTCTTTAGAAAGAAACGGACAGTTTGTAAATTTGAAATAAATCCATAGTAGGTGTAATTTGCTGGAAAAACCGCAGCCAGAAATTCTTATTCTTATCAATTTCTTATTTTCTCTTACCACCAGAACTAATGTCCACTCTAAAGTGTGTGTACCGCCCAGTTCACATAAATCTAATACTCGTGAAAGAAAATTCTGGTATCAGATTAATGGCACGGTATTCCACGTGAGACCGTCTGACGACAGTATTCCCGTCACGAACCTCCTGCACTTTAAATATTCTAACGCGGCCGATGTTTTACGCCGCGTGCTACAACGAAAAACCATTTGTGATACTTGCTCGCGGGATATCGTGCGGCGGTTTTGTTGCCGGATCAATAGTAACGTTTCCTGGCGAACGCGATGGCTCACCGAGGCAGGCCTCATTCCAGTGATGCCGGTACTGATAATTTCGATTTCGTGATACGCAGCGTAACGATCGAAGAGGGAAGTTAAGGTTATTTGCGGTCGGTTGTCAAGGACTTTCTCTTACATAATACCTTCGCGCAGCGTAGCCACGTTGCCCGACGTAATAAGAAGGCTTACGCAGGTCCACCGAGAACGAATTCAGTTTTGGGTTCAGGATATTAATATCTGTTACGCGCCCGATGAATTTGGATCTACTCCATCTGTCCAAACACGCGAGGAAATACTCTATTCGCTAATAAATAGTTAGCCCATACTTCGAGTGCTTGTCTTCTTTGTGGACGATACACATGTCACCATGCATGCCCCGACTCTCAGGTTTCATAAAAAAAGCACCTTGCGCATCAGCCACGACGGCGACAAGACGCGGAAACCAATCTACACGCGTAGTAACATGTTTCAAGGTACGGGGACCTCTTAACTTCTCGCGGTGTTTTCAATAAAATTGACTGACAAGGGAAGATCCCGAACCTGGAAATTAAAAAAATTCTAAAAAGTAACTTTTCTCTGGAAACCTTTTCCCTATCCCTTACACATTGCGAGGTACAAAATAAAATCGAAAAATAACCGAATTTTCAGGGGTTAATTTCCGCCCCTCTTAGTGTAAATTTAGGCAGCAAGCACAAATTGCGTTATAATCAGGAGGCAATGCCCTACGTATTCTCGAAAGTTTCAGATTTGTTTGAACTTCCGGGTTCGGGATCTTCCCTTGTGAAACATTAAACAGCACGAGTTCGATTTCAGACAATTGTGCGAACCCTTTTTGTGGAAATTTTCAAATTAAATTGAACCAGCGGATCAGCGTCAGTTTTAAACGTTCGCAGTAGCGCGTGCCGAGGGACCAACAAAACCAGAATGCCAATGCAAGCCTCGATCTCGAAAACAACATACCTGATGCACAATCGCGTCTTTCGGATGTCGACCAATGTTCGTCCCGCGAAGTCCAGCAGTGCCGAAAAACGGGGTTGTTAGTGTCCAAGAATGTTCTTTCGCACCAGCGTCCGCAACTGAAAATCGATCGGATCAAACACGATGGGACCTGACGATCGCGCGCGTACTGCGGCTTCCCAGTCTACCGTCCCGATGCTTCTTGCGAGGCTGGTATCTTTTCAAGGACGGAATAACGGTGCCAGAGGCGCGAATGACACACTAAGCCGGTTAAATGTTCGGCCACTATGCTTTCGGCGCACCTCGCGAGCACTTATCGCGCGGCTCGATAAATCGACACGTGAACGCGGACGCGACGCGGTCGGGACAGGGTTTTCCGCGGGAAATTTGGAAACAGCAAGCGTGTCCGCGTTGTGGAGGACGCTAGAGAGGAACTGCCGCTCCGTGAGAGATTGCGGAGAACGAGGCGGTCGCGTGTATCGGTCTAGCTTGCCGTCGGTATTGGTACTAACGTATACATAAGTGCCTCCTCCGCGCTGGTATGTAGATATGTGGCTTCGACCGTGTTCAGAATCGTGCGAGAGTGGGGCGTCTGCGCTCTCTCGTGGGCGACCTTTATTTGCATGGGAATTAGTGCGCGGGTGTATGTATATTACGCCCGTGCAGGCTAGGAATGCCTGGTTTTCCTCGAAGGACCGAAACAATTTTCGGGGATCCGTTCTTCTCCAACACTTCCTCCCACTGACAGGGAAAATGGGGCTACACTGTAACTTGAAAATTCGACATTTTTATCGAATTTTTTTCAATGTTACTTATGTACCAAAGTGAAAAAATTTAGCTTTGTGTTGTATATTTGTTGTAATCAGAGATGAGCATAATTTTTATTTCTATGCAAGTTTCGAATAACGAATAAAAGATAAAAAAATTATTCGTTAAATAACAAATAACGTTAAAGTAACTGTTAGTCGATCCGATGTTTGAATAATTTTTGGCTGTAATACACTTAGGTTAAGTGAACCGTGTAAAAACTTTTTGTAACTGCGATGTGGTGGAAGATTTTACTGAAATGTGTTAGATCAGAGGATACTGGACTATTTTATTCTACAATGTGTCCTTAATAGCATGAACTACGGTAATTGTTTTTTCTATGATTAACAACATGCCAGTGATCCGAAGAGATCGAACGTTCTTTCCTTAGAAGAATTCCTCATCTTTTAAGCATTGAAGGAAAAGTAATGAAGATATCAACAGCATCTAAGTTTATGCTGTAGATACACTATGTATAAATATTCCGAGACAGTTTCTGATCAATCGGATAATTCTTTAAATTTTTACGTTTTTCACTCCACGGGGTTGAGAAATGTAGTTTCGAGAAAAATGCGTTTGAAGTTAGACGCCCAGAGTCGCGGACTGTTATTACACGATTTAACTAATTATAGCTTAACTTCCTTAATTTTTTAAATTTCTCAGAAAAAAAATCATTATAAACAAAAATAAATTTTTTTCCACTTTCTGAACTCAAAATACTGAGCAGCCCCCTACAGTTGTTTCAAACAGTAGTGTGTAGAGGTACTGCTGCACCAACATTTTTGACGCTACGGATTCAGAGAAGGATGATTTCGTTTTCTGTGGTAATTGATAGATTCAGAGGACAGATTTGAGTTGAATACTTAGGAATTGTTCACATGCAGAGTGGCTATAGATAAGTGCCAGTTGCTGTGTGGTAGGAAATACGAAGAAATAAACGAAAGCTTTTCCGTTTCAGTTTTTGGAGAAAGAAATGACATCGAATAAGATTTTTCGGTAGTTTTGTAAGGTTATTTCATTTTATATAAAAAGTAATGAAGGAATTAAATATTTAAGGAGTGATGCACGTTCAGGCAAACTTTGTCTTGAACTAGAGAAAATATAAATTAATATGTTATTCGGAAAAAGATGTGGCACGGACGGTATTACAATTATTTACATAAATGTAAAGGTGATGGAAACAGATTCAACTTAAATGACTAAAAGAAAATCATTCAGATTCTAAGCGACTTCTTTAAATGAGATTTTAAATAATATAAAAAAATAATTTGCATGATAAAGGCTGTTTTTCCTCATTGATTCTTTTTCTGTGGACAAATATACAATTAATACACAATCGAATCACACTGTAATAAATGTGAGTAGTTTACACTTTTTTGTAAGAGAAGAATTATATTTTTTGTAAGAGAAGAAAAATATTTTCTAACTTAAAACACTAATATTATCATTAATATTACAATGTTGGTTGGAATCGTTATATGTCCAAGCATGACTCACGTGAGTAGGTTACAAAGTCTAGGTGCATACGTACATAATAATAGAATGCACACATAGTTGCGACATGTAGCACTTTTCCCTTCTCGATAATTCTATCTCTAATACTTGTGCGTGTATTTATATATCAAGAAGAGCATTATATCTTTTCCAAATACAAATCACAGGATTCTACAAGTGAAAAATATCAAACTGAACATCCCACTGCCAAAACATCGAATTATTATGCATTTATCTTGCTCTGTTCCTGAATTTCCAATTAAAACTTCTTGCAAGTAACATTCTTGTAAGTAAAAAAGTTTTAGACAAGAACCATTTGTTCATTTAAGCTTACCTTTTTATTACACAGTACAATTTTATTCATTCGTGGCATACATTACGTTATATGAATGATGTACGTCACAGGTATTGCATCTACCTAAGGAACTCACACTTATCTCCGTCTTTAATTGCACTCAAAGGCGAGGCTTACATAACGATTGCCAAGCGAGAAGTGTTTACTAACTGTGCAAAAAACATTTAGTAAGGAAATTCCACACAACCATTTAAATGATTAATTGCGTTTTTCATCTAATTAAACATCGATAACTCGGCAGTCGCTAAAGTTCAGCACTGAAGCGATGAGAACAAAATGTAAATACATTTCATAAAGATTGCGTTTTTTACCACAAGTCACGACATATCTAAATCAATATTCGTAATTAAATAATTACAAGGAATAGTATTTTCATAATATTTTATACATTCCGTTAAATTTTGGATATCAAATAAGGTATGAATTCAGAATTTGTTCCATGATTACTCCTCAATAAGACTTCATAGCCTAAAACAGTGTCCACCGATACAAAATGAAGTTCACGTAACAACACTGATTCTATCGGTGCGAATCTAAATTTGAATACACTGGAATTCACTTCCTGAGTTCTACATCTAAAAGTAAACTATTGCGTGGCTGATGTCTATCAATAGTCAGAAAGCTGTGGGGTTCGAGAATTCGTAGTTACAGGTTACAGATAACGATTACAGTGAATTCACGAATTTAGAGGTTTCTATGAAATTACGAATTTAGTGTGAAACGAATACAGTGCATCAATTTCGTCGCGATAATTTTTGTGGATTTCAGTTCATACATAATTTATATTTAAAAATGTAGAAATAGTCAATATTATGCCACCGAGAATAATTCCACAATATTAATTATTTTATAATATGTTATCTATGAATTTAGATTTTGTACCAAATTCGGGGTAATTATACATGTAACTAATCATATTGCTTGTTGTGTTTCAAACTCTGACTTTAAATGTTGCGAAGTAAATCACTAAATAAGTAGCTATGTATTCTACAATCGCATTTTTAAATTGTTCTGTAATGAGTATGATAGGAATCAAGTTGGGAATTTGCAGGATGTGGACGTCAGAAATGAAATTAGTATTTGGAACGTTCCACTTGGTATGCGATGGGGAATCACTGTTCAAATTCCCCAATTGGGAAAACCCTGTCAGAAAATCAAACACATAGCAATTCACAGTTAATTGTTCGTTTTAATTTCCCAGTGAAACGTACTATTACGTCTTCTTGTGGAAGTATGCGAATAATTGTTTGTTTACGAGTAACTTAAGGAGTGAGTACAATTGACCACTTGTTTATAAAAATATTTCTTTGCCAAGTACGTGTATAACTGTTACGTCATGACTTTTAGATTACACATAAAATTTCGTGGTTTGAAATTTCTCCTTACTGCTGCACTGTCGGATTTATTAATTATTAGATATAACAATATAATATTAATATAAAGTATAGGAAATAGAGTGTTTCCAAAAAGCATAATTATAGTGTTAAAACTGATCATGGGTTTGAGATAAAATTTTAAGAGGAATGTGTGATTACGTGATAACCCATTGTTGCATTCAACTTTATTAGGTATTCGCAGGAATCATTAGTTCTATTTTAACTTAAAAATCTAATGACTGGTCAAAATTACATTGCTCCCAACCACATACCAATATTATGTATTTGATTCCGAGACATGTGAATGAAGCATTAATATTCTTTAATAATATCCATGTGACCTCTCGCTAATTATTGATGAAAATAATTACAGTCGCCGTTCTGTGAAAGTAGGAAATTAAACATGGAACACCATGTGACAACTTAAATAATGAATGTATTCTAATGTGGATATTTACAATTTATACACTTTGACTGCAATATTAATTTAGCCTGCTACAGGTTCCCCTTTAAGTATTTTATGTGGGCAGATGCGACAAAATTTGTATAACAATTTACATTGCAATATTTAGAATTCTCTACGTATTATAGAAGCATTTACAATAGTGTAATAATTGCGTAATAATTCAGATTGGTGAATTCCGCACAATTTAAAATTGAAGAGTCCTTGTAGAAAACACTGTGAGTGTATTTATATTTCTAGAACTGAAAAATATCAAACTGAACAGCCCACTATCAAAACAAAACGCTCTGTTCCTAAATTCCCAATTGCAAAAGATTAAAAAAAAATTTTACCGGTAAATGTTCTACGTGCCAATGCGAATACTATATGTTTTTTTTAGCTATATTTTTTATTTTTAGCTATATTAGCTATATTTGTGACATTTCAAACGCTATTGAGCTGTTCTTTCGCGTAAATGTCACAGATATAGCTAATGTCTAGTATTAGGTGCCGTCCGGCGTTAAGGGAACTCCTCCCAGTACAGAATTTTATTTTGGCACTTACGGTGTTTTCTACAAGGACTCTTGAACAGCTTCTGAAGATAGTTCCGCTCATCAAAAAGCAGTCTGGTATGTTTTCATTCTTACAACTGTTCCTGGTTCGTGGTAAAGCTACCAGGTTGCTTCGTAACTTGCTCCCTGGAAGCGATCCTTATGAATTTTCATGATTTGCTGGAACTGACGACAGTTTACGGGGAACCAGGCTCTGCCTTCCGAGATTCTATTCTCGTGCTGGTTACACGGAACGGATCCCTTTTAAAAGTCAAATGCGTGCTGAAAGTAGGTTGATGTACACTTAACACATTCCCTGCTACTAACACTTTACCGTCTTATAAACAAGGCAGCTATTGGCGGCAACGAATATGCTAATTTCTTTTCTACTTCCGTCTAATTCTTACATAAACCAGCGAAACTGATGTAAACATCGAAACGAAGCGTTTCATTCGTTCGGGCATTTTCTATGAAAGACTTTAAGTATTACTCATTATTCAACTTTACACACCAGTTGCTACTGGCGGATTTAACAGGCGGCCGATGAGCAGTTGTCGCCTGGGAGATTTTCAAAAAAAATTATGATTTTACCCAAACAATATCATTTTTGTTCTCCATAATTTTCATATCACACGCACGTAAATTTACTTGTAATTCTGTTATGCATACACGGTGCCCCAGAACGTTTGCTACCTGGGCCTTTTCCCTTAAATCCGTCGCTAGCAGTTGCGTTGTTTTTAGCTCTGGGGTATCTCTGATCTCTGAAGCTGTATCTCTTACTTGATTTTACACACCAGTCCAGCGGTTCTTAACTATTTTTACCATGGACTCCCTTTAAATATCTCTTGTCATCTCGGACCCCTGGGCCTTAAAAACCCTCGTGAAAAATCCCTCATTCATAAATTGCTCATCAACGGCCTTCAAGTTTGGAGAGAAGAGAGAAATAAATAGATACACATACCTATTTCTATTGTAATAATATTATTATTTAGTAATCTATATATATCGACGTGCATTGCGAAAAGTAGCACGTTTCAATTTTAATATAAAATTTACCAAGCATTTTCTGCCAGCTCCAGGAGTAAGCGTCATTGTATCTTTCAATCCTACTGTAAGGCGATCGATAAACCCGCTGCACCGGTGTAGTAGAGCGAATACTTGTGTCAGTGGATGGTTTAACAGGTACGAGCCAATGGCAGAACTCGTATCTCCTGGCGCCACGCCTCTCCAGCCTCCAAGAGATCAGTACCTGGACCAGGATGCTGGCGAAGCGGATTTGAAATTGTCCTAACTACTGCAGTCTGCATCATTCTTCTTTCGAGAATGAAAATCTCCATTCACCTAAAGCTGGAATAATATTGACGGACTCAAAGACGATCCAGGGGAGTATTCTTGTAGAGGAAGAACCACATATTGTGCTCCAATTTTTCATAGTACTCTATCACGTGCTGAAGACATCTTAAGATGATGACCAGTAAATCAGACTTCAAGATAAGGATCCGGGGATTATGGAACCTCCGAGGTGGGGTTCATACTTTCTCAGTACAGGAAGGTTATGGGAAATGTACAACGGGTAGCCATCATTATTACAACATCACGGCAAGATGGTGGACCGTCTGATGAATACCAAAGAGCAGAGAGTCCAGAAGGACGTAGGAAAGATCGAAGGTGCGGAAGGTAACAGATCTGGTTGGCCATTGTAGAAAAGTTAATTAGACAGTTCTTGCTCTTGAAAGAGTGATGATTAGGGGCAATTTGATTAATTTCTCCATGTAGAAAGTGAACCTGAAATGAGGCAGAACCAGATATCGTAGTATTCTTGAACTTGTAAGGATTATCTTGGATTTAAAGATACATTTTACGATTAATTTGTACCTTCGTTATGTTCGAATTAACACAACGTTGTTTTAAGAAAATGCGTTTTTGTATGAAGAAGTATTATTCACAAAATCCTTCTTTTGCTGATTTATATTTCTATGCTACTTTCGTATTAACAGTGAACGTTAAAAATAATTCAACAATTATATTGTATAAGTAACTTGAAGAAATTGTAAATTACAAATAGTGTTCTAAATAGAGATGATAAATATTTTGGTACGAATGCACTATTATTTTAATAAAAGTAAAAATGTTATACAAACCACATTTTGATACAAGTATAAAATATATATTTCCACGTAGAAGTATTGTAGTGTGTACTAATAAAACTATTATACAATAAAATAATGAAAATTGTAAATAAAAGCTTTTCTAACATTTGTTGATGGCCACGAAACTCGCAAGATGACGTCTGTTCGTTATTAACGCACTCCCCTTACTTATTGGAGATTATAAGCGTACTTACATATTTTTTAATATCAAATTTCCCGTGCAGTTTCTTACCGCAAATGATGGTATATTATCGGCTCCTTAATTTGTCAATGAAACTTAATTTTATTCTTAAAATCAATTATTCTTAAAACATTACGTTATTGATTTACAAATATAAATCTAGGTACACAGGCTTTCAAAGATGGTCGTCATTTCTAAAAACTAAGAAAGCTGTAATAAAGTCGTACAAGCTTCTAAATAAGTATTAGAGGAAACGTTAAAGTAAATTGCACAAATTACTTTCATTACTTTCATTTTCTCCCGCTGCAATTGTCGGCTTTCCTTTGTATGACATGACTAGATATACTGATACCTAGATAGAAAGTTGCTACAGTAGATAAAAATGCTAAACTGGAACTACATATAAAGCTAAGGGAAAATTCAGCCTTATAGAATATTTGCAAAGGAATTTTTATTTGTCTTGAAGGTGTAATTCAGGGATTTTTGTAGTTTTTAAATATTCCTTTTAGTGTTGAAATGATAATTTAATTTAGAAATATTAATACGAGAATAAAAAATATGAGGCATAAATGTATCTATAAGAAAGACAGGAGAGAAATTTAATTGACGACATTGAAGTTTTTAGCAGTCAGGTGCACTGACTATTCGCTTGCACAGCAATTACATAGATTGACGGTCGTGATACATTGAAGCATTGAACGTACCAAGCACTGATTAATGTCAACATAGAAGTGTTATTTTCTTTGCAATATCACGTATACAGCTTCGTAATTTTGCAGTCACGAATGATGATGCAAGGATCTGCAACTTCCATGGGCGATTGATGCTTTTTCTTTTACCATAAATCTTCAGAATCGAATGCAAAATCACAGAAAATTAATAATCTAAGATCCATACATTTTATGAATCGTTTTAACAAATATTTCCTGTCATTCGTCAATCTAGTCTGTGTATGGTAAGAATCTATTGATTTGCTTTGTAGGTATAATAATTGAAACTTATGTTAATACAGGAGATGTATTGAGGTGTATAAGTGATCGAATGTGTTTACGTATATTAGTGTAATAATATAATGCTCTGTGGACCCCCATGAAACTAACACTTCAGTTGATTCCTTTTATTTGTGTAAATAAAAATAAAATAAATAACATGACATTTACTTAATCAACTACATTTGATTCTGACTTTAGTAATATTTTAATTGTAATAATTAATCAAAATTGGTCACCGGTGAAAATATTGATATACACTGTTAATAATCGAGTGATCAACCTTAACTAGCTAAGTCCAATTAATTTCCATATTCATGGATCAGGGGAAATAAACATATATATACCTAACATTTTAAATTAATGTTTCTTTAAGGATTTCATTCACTGATTACCATAATGATTTCATATCTGTCATGTTTATGTGAACATTGAATATTCGAATCTATGTCTTCTGTTCTGTTTAATCATCATGGAATCAATATTTGAAAAAAAAATTCTGGAATATGTAATTTTCAATCGTATGTCACACATTTATTATAATCTTCTTTTAGAATATCAGAATTGCTCCAATTTTTATAATTTACATCCTATCTTACTGTTATCACTGTGCTGTTTCAAGCAGAACGAGAAATTCTGACTATTTTTCAAAAGACACATGTTCCATATCACAGTAAATTGAAAAGCGAATCATAATAAAAACCAATATAAAGATGTGAAAAGACAGGAGAAAGTGCCTATTTAAAATAAAATTCCTTGACTTATTGACAGTGGCGCACGCAAGAGGGGGCGGGCAGGGGGCCCCACAAGAAAAAAAAAAAGAGAAGGAACGGGATTGTATGAAGCGCCTGAAAGACGAAGCGAGATAAAGTATTAACGAGTCGCGCGTCGTCTGTCTCGGACCCCTCCCCAAAATAAAATTCTGTGTGCGCCACTGCTTATTGAAATTTATTGATGCACTCCAGAAACAATAAGTTGAAACATATTTCGAAACCTACAAAACGAGAGATCAGTACCATTACAAGTAATTCTTCCAATGTGGATGACATTTTATATAAACAAGCTAACGTCAGTGCTTTCGGCACCAATGTTCCTAAATGGAATGTAAAATTCATTATAAATAAATACAAAATTCACTCAAATATTTTGTGAAATTATTTGTACGCAATATGCAGTTTTGGATAACAATGGTCACTCAACTTTACATGGTTTTGCTGGGCAAAGGTTGATGAAATTGATGCATCGATGCCTTTGAACGATGCATTAACAGCTGTTATCGGTTGACGTATACCTGGTTCCAAGTGCAATACATCGGGGAGCTTAAGTTGATCCTGAATGTGGCTCAATACCAGAAGGGCGGCGAGTTGTGACAACTTCCTGGAAAAGATTAGGCGTCGTTAGCGGCCTTCGCCGGGCGTCGACCCTGTCGGCAGTCAGTAGTCTGTAGCACGATGTTGCTCGAGTTTCAAGATGTCTAAACATCGCTTCCCTCCGTACTATAGGTATCATCAATTTATAAAACTATGCTTCGAAATCATAGTTCACTTATTTGAGATGTAATCACACGTATCAATGTGTCGAATAATTCTAACGGCGAGGGGCGTTCTTTCTCACGCGCCATTTTGGTACCGTTCTGCAATGGTCGTAGATATCGCGATTTTAAAATTACGAAACAAAAATCGTAACACGATGTATGAAAATATTCTTGTCTAAAAATATCATTTCTATTGCAATCCCAACCTGCAGGCATTATTTAAGTTATAAGAAAAAGTATTTAACATTTAATAAACATTGCTGAACAGTATCTAAATTTTACGATATAGGTTTGGTAACTGTGATGTAAGAAGCAGTAGTATGCTTTATTAGATGTATCGAGAAGATTAAACATACCGAAATGCTATAGACTAATAATTAGTCAAGGTTAATTTGTAAGAACTTGTGGAGAGCATATGAACTTTTAGTAACATAATATTTATGTGGCCAGTATTATTTTCAGAAGTCACCAACATTGTAATTAATAATTGCCTTGCACTAATTATTCGGATACTGTTTTTATTTATTCTTCAGCAGTGTACAAGTTTTAACTGTGCAAATTGTCTGATGTGAGAGACTGTATATAGTTTCGTTGATTAATATTTTCTCCATTAAACTACCATTCTACAGTCAGATTAATTAAAGAATTGTTTAAAGATATTGTGGCGAGCACCCTCATCTTATATAATTTTAGAGTTAAATATTCAAATGACATTGATTAACCAAGTTTTACTGAATATAATTAGAGTAGGTATAACAGTAAAAAAGTGTAAGCGTTTACTGCTTAAATAATCTAAAATAATTATAATTCCTTGGTGAGTGATCAAACTACTTAGATTTCATAACTGTTAGGAAATCTTCTACTCTTGCTACAGTATAGCGATCTGTAATCTGTTAAAAAGAAATCATTTCTCCTTTTTGAAGTAATATCAAAAGTCATCATTTTATCTAACTGAATTAACTATAGATGTAATTATTATGAAATTATTCATCAAACAACATAATCATCTCACTGTTTGATGCCATTTTTTGTTTTAAAGTTCCAATTTTATGGAAAGCGTGCAATATCAATATTAAAGAGAATAACTGTTCATGCCAGTAGTAAAGAAGTTTCTTCACTGTGAAAATTTCATTCAGGTACTTCATGGTATCTAAGGGTACTGCACTGAGGCCCATTTTTACGTTAATGAAAGCTACCAACCCGATATAATCCGAAATGAGGTAAATTTAGTTTGAAGATTTTAATTGTTAAAGAAAAGTAGCTTTATTTCTATTAGGTATATTTTATTTTGTTTTATTCTTTTACAATGTTTCTTAATGGGTTATTTGATAGTGAGTAACATAGAATAGTTTTTATTTTTTAAGCCTAGATTGGCTTGGTAGTTTTAGTAATTGTATGGTGTAAGAGTTGCTCCACGAGTCGGTCATTTTTTACAAAATAGAGATGAAAAAATTTGGGGGTTTAACTAATTTTTTGTCATTCTGAGGGTTGGTCGGTTTCTGTGTAACTTGGCCCACTTGTCGGTCGTGTTTTGCGGCGGGAAATACCGAACCCTTACAAACCCGTCGAGGGACAAAATTTTTAGTGCAAGAATGAAAGTAATGTCTCATAAATCCTTTTGCAGGAGTTTTTCTGACACTGCACCTATACAAGAATCTCTTGCGAGTTAATCCACTTCCCCTCCGACGGTTCGACGGTTTCCCACTCGACCAGAATCTTCCCCACCCAGATCCGTTCAGTAAGAATCCACAGAACGTTGGAAGGGATGGGTCTGCCCTCCTCTACATCAAAAATCATTACCTCCATCGGTTAGGTGAAAGATGACTTGTTCTACAAGACACGTAATTCGTGGTTTTAATCCGTCAGTGTTAGTGGTAAAAAAATATCGTTTCCCGTTTTTGAATGGAGCAGTTCACCCTTGTCTGTGGCAGTTTCTGCCCCTGACACAAATAGACCACTGACACTGACGGCACTGAACTGTCAGGGAACTGTTTTCTGCGAACCCACCTTTAACCCTTTCGCTGCGTTTTTCGGCTATAGTCGAACGCCGTTACATTCCCGTTCGATACGGATTTCGACTATAGTCCACGTATTAAAAAATGTATTCTCTTGTATTGTGATACTCACCAATGTCCTCCGGAAAAAATAAAAAAATGAAAATTAGAAATTTTTTTTATTGGTGTAAAATTGACACTTTTCAAGAATCGTCCGAAAATTTAAATACGCAGCGAAAACGTTAAGGGGGTTCTCTACAACTCTATAACTTTTATTTTTAGGTTCTATAAAAGTTCCAAAGCGGTTAGATATACAACCGATTTAATAACTTTTATTTTTTAGGTTATGATTAAAAAATCATTCAAATCGGGGAGCTAGACCCTCATCGGTATAACAACCAAATACTTATATTAACGAACACTTCATATTACGAAAGAATTGTATACGTATGTACAAATGTGTACATAATATATATTCACTTACTTATTTATAATAATTTTTAAACAATTTGGTTATACACAGTAGTCTATAGTTGTAATATGTTGTAATTTCATTTTCTATAAAATTCTGTACAATCGTTACAAGAATCGGTTCTATAACCGTTTTGGAACTTATATAGAACCTAAAAAATAAAAGTTATTAAATCGGTTCTATAACCGCTTTGAGACTTTTATAGAACCTAAAAATAAAAGTTATAGAGCTACATAGAAATCTAAAAAATAAAAGTTATAGATCTATATAGGAACCTTAACTTTTACTTTTATAGTCTGATATATAGGTTCTTTTTAACGGTTATTCAGAATAAAGGTTCTTCATAACTCTTTCAAGAACCTAAATCTTTACATACACTCGCTACCGCAAGCTTCTTCAAAAAAACTCTTTTCCGACGGGCGATGGTGTGGGAACTATTATAGTCGTCTAAAATGGTAAAACAAAATGCGCAATTAATTTTGCAGAACGAAAACAGCTAAATTTTTAACAAAAAATTTTTCCAACATTTTTCCAAAACGCTGTCACACTGCAAATTTTTATTGTTAGAGGACCTCAGTTTCTTCTTATATACCAGTAACACGTTACAGCGCTACTGACACGGAACTAACATGTGTGCCCAGACCTTTATTTTTCTTAGAGGCATAGGGGTCCACTTCTTCCGGATCTGCCCGTGACGTAACGTTGCATCGCGTTGCTTCTACGAACATATACATGAAGACCTTATTGACAATAATCACTAGACCACGTATAATTCGCCTAATGAAAGTGAACGACACCAGGCGGAAAAGAAACGCGATATTTAAACAAAATTCACTCGCCATTCGTAACACTTGGCCTCTACCTTTCGCGAAGTAGCTAATATGATGTACCTTCTCGTAACATCGTTATCGATGCGGTATGATCGATATACGTAACCAAAGATCGGGGCAAGTGGACTCAAAGGTGATGTGACGCAAAAAATACGCGAAAGTTGCCGATGTGCCACATCCTATGTAAATGAAAGGCGCTAACGGCGCGTTACTGCGTCGGCCAGTTAATTAGAAGAATTCATTAGCATCGATAAATAGTACAATTAATATGCGCGGCCGAGGCACCTTCCTCCGGATGTCGACGCGGTGTCGAAGATGTCGTGATTTTCGGCACCGTGAAATGCTCCCCACGCCCACATCTTCGACCACCTACGGCGATCGTTACATTCAATTAGCGGAATATACGAAGAATACCGGGAAGAAATCTATTTAAGCCTCTGCCACGCTGGTGGATTCATTCGATTTACTAATACTAAATACCGTGTCTTGTGTCTTTTTCAAATAAAGAATGAAGGAGATGAAAAATGCCCCAGATAGGGGGCATTTGTTACATACGTGTGTATACATATACCTCCTGTATACACACGCGTATATAGGCACCCATTTTTCCAATACTTTAATTGGAAAATAAACGTGGTTCATCTGAGCAGATATCACGTAAGAGTGGCGTTAACGTTAACGATATCGTATTGCGTTGGACACTGCTCTGTGATATTTCACACGATTAATGTAGTGAGTGAAATTGCATGGACCTATATATTTGATACGAAGAATCATGAGAAAATAGAGCGTGCTATTTGAGCTTTAATTGCTCGCGCTGCGAAACAGTATTATTAGCCGTGGAAAAATGGTGAGGGATTAAATGGATTCTTTAAAATTAATAATCAGTGGAAACGTTTGGCATCTGGCAATTGAAACTTATGTAATAAATTACAAGAATAGTGATTCAACAGAATCATGGAAATTATATATATTTTCTATGCACTGTTTATATCTAACTATCAAGAATGTAGATAACATCATTTTTAAATAGAAATAAGAAAAGAAAGAGAAAAAGTGATAACTCACTTACACTTAGCTAAGTAAGTCTCCATGATTTCAGAGACTTGGTAAAACACTTAAATAATACATCTGTTATTCACAAACTTCTTTATATTATTGTTTATAATTAATTTGTTGAAAGTTTCAAACGAACAACAGCCATATTTCCAACCTCAAGGTCTCCACTTTCAGCACAAATCTATCCATGCAACTAGTTAACTACTCTAGTAATATTTCACCAAACAAGATAAGAACACCATAAGCATAGAAGCAAATTTTATTCCCCTTTTCAATAAAATTTTACTGTAAAAATTGAAAACCGACGCCAACATTTACCATAATTGATAGTTAACTCAGTCCATTTGTTTAAACGGTTATATTTTTACGCCGGCCGATAACGGGAACATTTCCTTGTGATCGGAACATTGTGGCGGAACTATTTGATCTATGGATCCAAGATCGAGAATTTAATCATAACATTGGCATGAGCGTTCAGCTCGCGCGAATCGCGACGATCGTTTCCGACAGGAAGTCTGGCTAAAGAGGAAGCCCCGGACTGCGTCAGCAGACGTCGCTCTCTACCGTACGCCTTTCGTGCCGGCTCGTGCCGTTTCAGCTACATTCATGCCTTTTGCATTTGCCCGTGCAGGCTCGCCGACAAAGACCGCCGGCGTGGCACTCGCATCGCATTTTCGATTACTTGCCCGACTCCATTCACTCGTCTCTCACACCCACGTTCCCTCCTACCGACTCTGCGTCCTCGAAACCAGTGATCTGTATGCCAGCGAATTGTTCGTAAGACACTACCGTCTTCGGGGGGATAATTGCCGCGCCAGGTCGAACAGTAAGGTCAACTTTACGATTCATTCTTCGGTTGGGCAATTCTTCTTCATTTTTCTAATCTATGAATGTACTTAGAAGAATTGCAGCATTCGATGAGCGAGATAAAATAAGAATTATTATACTGTATTAATCTCATGTAGGAAGTTATGTGTTATTGAAATTGATCCGGACGAAAAGAATTTGGTGCTTGCTAAGATTTCTACGAAACTAATCAACAAATTAGTATTGGATTCGCAGTTTCTGATTGATTCTCATTTTATATTAATACTGATAAATTTCGTGCCGAAACTGGATTTTCCCGAAAGATAGTACATTTCAGAATAGATTTACAAACTTTAGAGGAAATTCGTTCATTAAGTTCCGGGAAATCTTGACGAGTACAGAGCAAGTTTCGATGCGTAGAGATTAGATTTAACACCGAATAAACTTCGCGCGAAGTTAATAGTATTTGTATTTTGCTTTTCGAGGAATGCGTTTTTAGGAGATTAAGAATTTTAATAAAATAGTATCATCGGACTCAAAATTAAGTGTAAAGTTGATTTTACTTTTCGAATTAATACAATGGTTAGCTTTCCCTTAATCCCTTTTGACATTAAATAGACATTTCTGTGATTCACGATTCGAATTTTGCCGTCTTGTTTGAAAAGAGACTGATGCTTCACGAGACTGTATTCAAAGCATCAATAACATTATTACTTGTTAATCAATTGTCCTTTGCAAGGTGTTGTTTGTAAAACGGAGTTGAGTTTCTTGTCTTTAATCTTCCATCTTCTATCTATCTATCTATCTATCTTCTACATAAATAAAAATGTAAATGTTCATTTGTTCAAAATCTTAAATCTCCAAAAGTTCTACACGGATTGCCTTGAAATTTTGACACAACGTTGGATTCGAATCCGCGCGTGTTTTTATATACCTGCTTTTTTTAAAAGACACTGGATACTTTATTTTATAATATGTAGAGATAAACATGAATCAGTCACGGTAATAACTCGGGCGAAGCATGCTAGTCATGAATATATAATAAATAAACGATTTTTTTTTGTGTAATTGTAGTTATTTATATTCAATAAGTAATCATTTACTTTTTATCTTTGAATGCGCATATACATTGGGTACTTATTACAACAGGAAGATCTTCAAATTGTACAAAATTTTTACTATCACTGCAGAGTGATGTACATAATCACTTTCGCTTCGATGTTGAATTTACTCTTCGTGTTTATTCTAGCGTATTGTTCTTAGAGCCAAATAATTTGTACTATTTTTTATATTGATCGACGCAGTGACATTTAGACCTTGCGTGCTTGCCTTCGCTATCTATTCCGACGTTACATTCCGATTAATCGCGAATTTTTTATTTCAAATAATAACATACCATCATTTCAGTGCATAGAAAGTCCATTTTTCTGCAGAGCAATTAAACCATTTAAGGAAGCTGCAAGAAATTAATTTACCATCACATAAATGTACCTACCATTTAATTTTCAAAAGATGTGAAAAAGACTTTATTACTCACTTGATATTTAGTTTCTTCTAACAATGTACGCGGTAATAGATAACACTTATTAGTCGAAAGTTCTTTAATAAAAAATACAATCAGCCTTTATGTTCATTTGTTTAGTTAATATGTAAGGCATATGATAATGTTTTGTTGCTTTTATATGTGCAGTCTGCGATCTGCTGTTAAAAAATGGAAAAAAGTTCTAATCGGTTTAGTATTTTCTTCGCTTATTATACACCGTTTAAGCTATAAATTATTGTGTTTTGTTAAGAAACGATTCACTTACTTATGAAACTTTTCCAAGCTCCACATTTCTACTTCTCTTCACACAAACGTTCTTAAGTCTATTTACCAATAATCTAGTAAGCTTCTACCAATCTCACAGAGTATTTACGTAACCAAATGCTGATCCACAATAATTTATTTTCTTAACCCTTGATCTGCTTACCATAATACGTTCTGCAGTTTCATTTTTACTCGATATCGGTGCGTTACAGTACACGCTGTTTTTAATCGTTATATTTATTTGTAGACTCTGTGCATTCTATCAAAAATGCTGAACACGCTTATAAAAAACTACCAAAATTGTAGAAAATAAAACTTCATCGATTGCCTGGTTCCTCTGCAAAGTTGACTAAAATACAGAAACTACCCGCAACCAGCGATTGTTGCTCTTCTCCTGTCTCTAATATTAGCATGTTAAAAATCACTCGGTCATTCCACGTTTTTCATTCACTCGTATCATTTAAACATGTATTATCACAAATACAAATCCTACTAATAGGTATAATAAATGCGAAAAGTTCCTTTTGTTGCTGAATCACGTCGCAACTACGCAACGGATCTTTCTTAAATTTTATTGTTACAAGTAGTATACAGATCTGAACCAAATTTTGCATAATTATTCTCTATTTCACCCCCTTGACACTCCGTGCCAATCAAAGTTTTACTCGGGCAACGCCGAGTACTTCCTAACGTCATTCCTAATGACAGTAATATTATTCAAACGTTCGCAAGTCTAAGGGTTGAATGGTTATGAGCATTCGATGGAAAAGTTGTAAATCCGAAGGGGTTGGTCACAGCGTTCGACGTGTTATATAATAAAACATAATCAGTACTTTATAAATACTGGCCTCTTCGTCTTGACTAGTCCGCAAAATTGTGATAAATAGGATTCCACACTGTTCGCTTCGCGTTCATGAAGGCCTTCGTGCGATTCGCGATCGGCAAGTGCTGCCACACCCTTCCGTGCTGCTTCCGCCCTTCGTTGAGAGAAGTTAACAGCAAATTGGAGCCTCCTTTGCCTTTCCTTCCAGTAATTGGCAAGCGATGCACTGGGCGTTTTTCTCGGTCCGGCCCCGATCCGTAATTGCATCCGACCGGCGAACGAACCCGCTGTTTACACGCATAGATGGAGGCAAGCCATTTTTGCGATAAAACCACCCAGAGGCAATTCTAAATACATTGTCTCTCTACTACTGTTTGTCGAACGGGGATGTAACGCCTGCCTGAAGGGTAGCGAACAGGGATCGAGTCAGTAGATACCATAAATAAATTAATAATTTCGAAAAGGGAATGAGTCCAATTTTTGGCGATATTCACTTTTTATATTTCCCTCCGCTCCAGGCTTTGGCCCATCGTTTCGAAACTGGGGATCATTTTTGGATTACGAAGTGATACCATTTTATTTTTCAGTTTTTCGCATATTTTCAACTCACGATTTGTATAACTTGTTTTCCTATCTTCCGCGAATCGGCAATGAGAGTGATGTTTTATGTGGAACTTTGTGTAAGCTGTATATGAGAAAATCTTTTTTACAAGTGGAGGGGGCAAGAAATATATCAATGCCGTCGAATAACAGATTTAATCGTAAAGGGAGAATTGAGTTACTCTATAGGGTAAACTGTACAATGATTGGCACCCTAAGCCAAAATCCCAATTGGAATGTCTATATTTTTTTCTGAAGCTTTTGTATGGTTTTAATTTTCAGTTATTGTAAATGTTTATGGATTTCTTATTACAATAAAATATCTCGAGTACCTGTTAAGTCTTTTATTTTAAAAATATTCAATGAAAAACAAAAATAGGCATAAAAGTACAATCATTGGCACGCTAAAATTTGAGGTTGTATAGGAAAACATATGTAGTTAAAAACAAAGTTTAAAGTGTTTAAACAGACTATTTCATTCATTATTAAATACCTACAACACTTAGTAAATCTGCATTTCAATCCATGATTTAGTTATAAAGAGACAAAATATAGTTACCTACCCTTTATCAAAATTTTTAGAAAACACCTAAAACTCAGCCCTTTGTCCCACATTGTGGTGTTGCCAGATGTAAAATGTGTAGATCAACTACTGGACTTTGCAGTGTTGTTGTGAAAGAAAAATAAGAACTTATAAAAACGTACTTTCTAAGCTTGTGCTTCTTAATATTTGACTTTTTAATCAGGAGTGCCAATGATTAGTGCAGTGCCAGCATTAGTGCAGTTTACCCTATAAGGAAATTTGACTATAACTTTTTATTTTGTGTAATTAATTAAACAGATTTCTTGATTTCTCAACAGCGTCAGTCTTGGTTTATGATCTGTAGTTCCTAAAGAATTTCTGTTACTCTTGTTGTAGGTATATTAAAATCATATTATGTCGGACGCGAAACGTAACAATATTTAAACGGTAGTATAAATTGTCATGAGTTGCTACTTTTGCATTTTTTCTGATCAATGTGGCTGTGGCAGTTATCTACATGAACCTTTTATTTCCTATTTTTATTCTATTGTTAGGCGTTAAAATTCGGGAAAATGGGAGTTACTGCATGCAATGTGCTGTTTTTATTACTTATAAGCAATTTTTTTTAAATACCTTTATAGTTTATACGTAATGTCAGAATTTATTGTAACACTGAAGTGAAATAGGGAAATATATGTGATTAGAAATAAATTACTTTCGCTTTACCAGTTACATAACAGACACATTGCACTTAACCAATTGAAAATTAAATTGTGCCAGAAATAATAAAATTAGAAATTTATGAATTAGACATTTAATTTAAAGATTAAAATAAAGATTCTTCTGGTATATAGTTCATCGAAATCGGTTCAATAGTTTCTGAGTTTTGAGCTTTCAAACATACATACATGGACCAGTTTTATATAAATATGGTATAGATTAACACTTGATAGCAAAATATAGTAAAAATATCGTGGTAGAATCCTGAAACTAATCAGAAAAAGTAATTGTACACAAAACTAAAAAATAGAATTAGGGAAATCCCTATTTGAACATCCTTCATTAATTATTCCCGATCATACTACGGGCGAATTCCACTTGCGCCTAAATCGTCGGCGCTCGCGACCGTAGGCGTTTTCCGTCTTTGTAATAAAATGAATATCTTAAATTATGTGGTCCCGTTTTCGAATCGTAATTTATGTTTAAAAACCTGTATTTTCCGATAATGCCCTTTTCACAGATTTCCCTTCCATATTTCAGGAGATTTTCTTAAATTTTGAAACGAAAAATTTTGGTTCGCGTTTCTTCTGCCTTTTTCACAGATTTCTCTTCCATATTTCAAGGAGATTTTCTTAAATATGGAAATGAAATCTGTGAAAAAGGCATTATCGGAAAGTGCAGGTATTTAAAGATAAATTACGACTCGAAAACAGAACTATATAATTTATGATATTCATTTTATTACAAAAACGGAAAATTCGTACGAAGAAAGTAGATTTAGAAAACTAGTTCCTAGTCACCTTATTATTCCATACCTTATAAATAATTAAATTATATAGTAATTTTCAACTTTTTAAAATTTTTCCTTGAAGTTTAAACATTAATTCAACTTTTAGTATAAAAAAAGTCTATGGTTTAATGTTTTATTAGGTTAAAAATAAATATTAAAGCGGGAAACCCTCTAAACTGATCAGAAACTAGTTCCTTAACGGTAATAAGTTTAATTGAAATGTTTTCCATTCACGCGTTACATAACCGTTCAGTATGAAATAGAAACTTCTCGTCGACCAATTACGCCGCCCAAGTGGCACTAAATAGTGCGTAAAGAAATCTCTATTCTAGTTATAAGAGGAAGGAAGAAGTGGATTGGTAAGCGATAGGAAACTGCTGGTGGGAGGTCGATGGTCATAGTTGCGCCCTGTTATTTCGCGACTCGTAAAAGCTGCTCCTTCTTCGCGTTCTTCATTCTCTTTATTTAGTTGATTCTTTTACTCGTGTATTACTGGTCGATGACAGGTGAAGCCGAGTCGTGCAAAGAGAAGGCGATCAGAGCGGTCCATTCGACCGGATGTAACTGTTCCGCTACTGATTGACTTTTGCCGAGTGCCTTTTCTGCGGATCATGCCGCCTACCTTTCTTCTTGCGTCGACAAGGCTGATTTGCTTTACCTCCAACTCCGTCTAATAAGCTTTAATTCGAAGAACAGCTTATGCAGACAGCCGATATGTCCATTTAAACTGAACGAAGCTCAATTAATGAATTTTTATATCTAGCTCTCTGTTTCGCCTGCATTCGTTGAATTATGTCTTTCACTGATGGTTTAGTGTAATAAATTAATAATTTATTTTAGTTCTTCGATTTGTGTGTTCAGTATGAAAATTATTGAGGTTTCTCCCTATCAGTTTCAAAAGAGAGGCACTGTTAGGAGTGAAAGCTGCAGCGGCTCACAAACGGATTCAAACACTAGCAAAGGAATAAAATTTGTATGCTAACCAACGTCCCCAGATGTTATTAGATTATCGTTGGCAATTATGTTGGCAATAGTTAGAAAAGCTTTAGCAAAATACGTACATACGTACCGCATGGATGTAGTAATTATGAAACATTCGTGTGAGGCATGTATCGCAGTGATTGCTAACCCAAGTCGCTCATGAAGTGTTTTCTTTTTTTAATATTATTAAGTTAGAATTATATCCTGAAATACCTGCTTTTAATGTGTTTTCTTCACTGTATTAAATTTACCTTACCTTAATTGAGGGATTGGGTTAGCAGGTTATTTGAATATTATAAAAGGGGATCGCGACTCAAAAATGTTGGGAAACACTGATGTATGTGAAACACTATTTATTATAGACTTTTAATATTCAGTTGGGTAATCTGATCATCTTTAGCAGTTGCATCTAAAGTGCGGATCTAGATTATTTACCTATCTTCTAAGTTCTTCTTCTATACATAATTTTTTCCAGTATCAGCAAAGTTCTAAGTATTTTGATTTGTATAGAATTTATAGTATATTGTGTGAAACTTTGTTTTACATTCCAGGGCGCTTATGTTTGCAGTGGATTAGCACAATTATCCGCGAAATATATCCGGACAGTAAAAGTTAAAGATACAGTCAGAGGTAGGTAAACAAACGTGACATCACTAACTGACATCATTTACTTTTTACGGATCAGAAAATACACATTTGTCATTCGAGTCTGATATGATACCGTTCTGACGATATTAGTCCCGTATGCCGCGTTATGATGAATCCAAATACCTTATCAACTCTAATTATAAGATATTCTATAAATTACAGCTGGCTATACGATTTTGTTTAACCTAACCCTGATAGGTAAATTACCAAAATATATAAACAAAATTCGACGCATAGAGGAATACAACAACTTGGTGCACATATATTGTTCACCGGATCTATCAGCTAATATTTGACAAAATTAACCTTAGATAGTTAAACGACTGGATGAAATTCAGAATCTTTGAAGATAAGTTTAAACGCGAGACAAAAAACCATTCTTTTAGAATTATTCCCTACGTTCCTAAAAATTATTCCAACTCAACATGCTAGACGTGGGGTAACTGTACCTGACATGGAACTGCGCCTAACATTGAACACCGCAATATTTCAATTAGTAAGTAACAAAATCAATTGGCAACAGTGTAAAATATTTCGTGAAAAACCAAAGATAATCATATTCGCATTTGGGCTTCAGTTTGAAGTCTTATGTTGAATGCGAAGTGAGTAGGGAATTCAATCCCGGGATCTAATCCCGGGATCCCGACTGATTTTTGGATTCCATTTTTATATTTTTCAGTTGTTCATAAAGTAATTTACGTTTTTAAAAATTCGCGAAATTCTCGGGATAAGTTATAACTTGATATATCAAATTCCGGGAGTTTTAGAATAAAAAAAAACAGCCGAGATCCCGGGATTTAATTCCCTAGAAGTGAGTAAAGAGTGAAATTTTTTAGTAACACTAACTTAAAAAATATTACTTTTGCTTGATTTCTCATTGAATATGTTTGTCTTTGAATATCCAAAAGGAATTTGCTGTTAAATTTTTTTAATTATTATTTTTCTGTCGAAATACGTGTGTACCCAAAATGGACGACGATACTACTGGTGATGGTGCTACAGAATATTTATTTTGAGGTGGCAATTACAAAAGTCACAATAATATGTATTCGCTGTTTTCATTGGGGCCACGAAGAATGTGGTGGTTCACGTGCCCAAAGTGTAAAAGACGCAGAAAATTAATATAACATAATATCAATTTTAAAAAACGGAAGATGTTTGTTCATTTGTCGTTTTTATTTCAATAAATATTTATTTTTCATGGTAAAAATAAAGTTTTTCGAGAATGTTTCATTACAAACTTCCTACATGTCGCATATTAAGTACCATTTTTTTAACTCGCCGCGTTTGACATTTTTTACATTTTGTACCATAACTTCAAGACATAACTTCTGTTTTCCAGAACCAACTTACAAACTATTTTTTCTCTCAAAATATATTATCTGAGCAATAACTCTGTAGATTTTTAGCTTCTAATATTTAAATTTGTAAAAGTTACAGTTTTTTGAAGATTTTTTTCGTGTTTTCCCGACATATGGTAATCTAGATTTTTTTACAAGAACACTTATGAAATTTGAATCAAAAAACTATTGGAATACATTCTAAAGACCCTGAAATTGATCCATGTTTTTTTTCCTAACGATTGGATTCTTCAGATCAGAATGGCAGTCGTTCAAAAATTGTTCTGGGTGTGAGCCAGCCAGGTGTGTTAAAGTTGATCGGAAAATGAGGTGTGTCAACGAAGGGTTAAACTTTTCCATAGTAAACTATTAGCATACTACTTGATATATATTAATTTTGTCGTGTCATAACGTTAGTTTCGTTGAAAACAAAGTACGTGTCTAGTTGTGGCAATCATTTAAAGTCAGGTGTTCCATATCATATTTTCGTATTATTTATAATCGCCGTTACAGCCTGCCTCTAGAAACGTACTCCGATTGATCGAGTCGAGGCATCGCATCGGTGATTAGGTATCAGGATGACAAAAATTTGAGGGGGGGTCCGAAGTAAAAAGATCACGCAGGTGATCGTGTGTGCCGTGCCGTCGTATATTATTAGCAGGTAGCTTGTTAGGCGGTTGGTTTGTGGATAATGGCAGGTATTACAACACGCGACCGTTATTAACCCCTCAGTCGGTCTCCCTCGCTCCACTACGACCCCTTTGAATCTATCTTTATTTCGCCCCTGTTACGCGGCTTGTTCACTCGATAGAGAACACCCCGCCGGACAAGATATAAATCATTATTCATAATAAGCTGTCGCGGCAAAAAACTTGTTGTTAGCTACGCTAAGTGATCGCCGTCGTAGTTTTCGATCCGCTGGATCATTCCACGCTGATTCTTCGGAAGGCCTCGAAAAGATCGCCTTGCAATTAAAGGACGCCAGTCCCAGCGCCCAAAGAGATTAACCGTTGCGATATCGCAGTAGGTGAAATCGTCTGTGACGTTTATTCCACGCAATTATGGTATCAAATATTTTCAAACGTTTTAAATATTTACGGCATCCCCAATTCTTCCATACCTGCTCTTCTGACATTTATCATTCGCGATAGGAACCTCTACGTTTACCTTCCGTCAATTCCTGTTTAGCGTAGGCTTGTTAATCAAAAGAAGTGATCAACGCACATTGCTCTTGTAAAGCATTTTGGCGGCCTCCCTATCCAAAGCAATCTCGTTCGCTAACAAATCGCCTTGGAATGGTTTTAAAGCTGGGGGCGGATTTAAAGAAGCGATCCTTTAACCAGGATCATATCGGGCTGTTCGAACACGGCGAAGAACACGTCTTCATTTTAGCAGTTAGAAGGTGGCGGCGACATTCCAAGGAACCAGGACGTGGGCCGAGCGGAAAAGGCACGATATAGCCCTGCACGTGAGGATCGACGTCCTGGCGAACGTGGTCTTCGCCGTCCTCGTCAGGCACCACCTCGTGTCCCAGTCGTCTTCGTCGTGTGGGTCCCAAGCGTGCCGGACATAGCACCGCGTCCCCGCGATCGCCAGGGTTTTGCCGTTGCGCGACCCGAGTTTTTCGCCCGGCTCTCCTCTGGCGGCAACTCCGGGCTGACAAGCCGAGAGTGCATTACACGTAATTAGACGCCAGGGTGGCCCCAAGGTATGTCCGACAAACGGTCCTCCTCTTCCCTCCTCCACCTTCCGCCATCGCCTCCTCTCCTTCTCAGCTCCCTTTCTTCACCTCTATCCTTCTTTGTCCGTTTCTTTCCTTCTTTCTTTCACGGTACACTTCTCTACCTACGTATACCTGTTGCCATCTCTTTCCCCTTTCCTCTTCCACGCTCTTCTCGCTATCCCTTTACCATTTTGTCGTTGACTCTAGCCTCCCCCCTGCGTTAATCTCGCCATGCATCATTCGATACTCGAGAAACTGACTTCGTCCTCAGTTCCATATCTTCCCTCGCTTCTAGTTCCTCCCTTCTTGATGATGTTCCTGCTTTGTCGCGATCCTACTTCTCCCCCGTTCATTCTCTCTTGTGTCTGTCTCTTTCGTCCTCGAGGGGTTCCTCCTCTGCCAGGGCAAACATTGTGCACTTTTCTCTGCCACTCTGCTGTAATTCACCGCGAAAATGATTGTTACGGGCAGTGAGAGCCGTCGTGTGCGGCCACTTTGTTCCATCTGGTGAAAGAACACCAGATATTTGGTTGCTGCTGCTTTCGTTTCCTATTAAATTTGTGCAGAAAGTAATCTTTTTATAGTGACTCCTTTTGCAGTTAAATTGATTTCTTTTGATAGGAAAATAGAAGAATATTGAACCATATTCCGCTATAAATCTTTATTATTAAATATTTTGTCACCTATTGAGTGCCCACGGGTTCATTTTTTTTCGGTTGTCTGACAAATTTTCGTTACTTCACGTGGTTCGTTCGTGAGGTTGGGTCCTTTTTCCGGTAGATTGCTTTTGGAAATTTTTGTTTCGTTTTAAAGCTTTTTTCCCCATGAAATGCAACTGCGAAGTTAATAGTAAATAGAATAAAGTACATAGACGTTGCATCTTGTTAATTATAAAAAGAGAATTCATTTTGCAAGTGCGTGCTTCGTGTCACTGGTCCGTATTATTTTTCCTGTTAAATCTACTGGGCAAAATCTAAATACATTAATTCATAATGACATATTCCTGTATCGAGTGTCGCTTCACGTATTACACTTTATTCCCTTTTTTAAAACTACACTGTATCACAGACAGCGGAACAATTTTGAAACAAAAAATGTTGGTACATGCAGTCAGCTATGAGATTCCACATATTTTAATATTTATTACAATTCAGTAATATCTTTTGAATAAAAGTCAATAATTAAATTTCCGATTTACATATCTACATCCATTATCCTTTATAGTGCTAACAGCATTTCAATGTTAAAAATGTTGACAGTTTTGAATACAATTTACGATCCTACAAAAAATACTTCTGGGAACAACTAGCTAAATAACAAAATAATTACAACTGAGCTTCTACGACTACAATACATTGATAAAATAAAAAAAACATCCCCCAAAATTTATTGAACACCTCATCCCTCTTTTACTACATAGGATATAACGACATTTTTAATACTGACTCGCGCAAACCATTCTATGTTTCCCAAACAGTGAAAATCATTGAAACACAATTCCCTATTAAAACACGTGTGTAGGGACAGTGCAAGAACATGGAAGGTTTTTTGCACGAATTTTCAATTCTAGTTAACGTTCTCATTCGTGGAAAGAATAGCACCGTATCGACGTTGGGTTGTTAGTCGCATTAATGACTATGGATACTGTACGGAAAACCAGAACACGTCTGATTCGCTCGAACAGTATCCCCCGGACGGCAAGTAGGATCGTGGTATGCGTGTCGCGAAGTGAAAGAGGCGAGGGAACATTGTATCGCCTCGGACACCGCAAAAATTTCCAATTATATTTGTGCGTGTGCGAACACATGTTTCACGCTTGTACGGACAGTCAATGGAGACCTGTGACTATCGTCGAACAGGTTGGCGCACCGCCCCTGTCGTTGTGCAAGAGGCTGGTACGGTGAAGAGGACGATGAGGAGAACGAGAGGAGCCGGGGAGGGGGCAAGAAAATGCACGTGGAAAAAGTGCCTAGCACCGTCCAAAGCAGGATGCACCGGCGCGTTCTAAGTGTAATTACCATTGGCGTAATTAATTTAGCTAAAGAGCCCCGGCATTAATTTACTCCTCTCCTGTATTTAATGCCCCTGCCAAGTGTAACTGCGTGCATCAACATTCCTTTCCCGTGACAGCCGTCGGTGTACTTTCGCGAATTTCAACTGGCTTTCAGATTATTTCTGAATGATAGGAACACCTATAGTGTCGACGTGTACGTATTCAAGAAGCTTTTGTATCAAACTGATGATCAATTACCGCTTCATTCTGGACAAAATTATTTTCTGACATGCAGTGTGTATTAGGGTGGTTTTAACTTACTCTTGGTAAAATTTTTTTTCAAGATTTTCTGCGGGGCACCCTCCAGAATGCTTCCAAATAATTAAAAAAAAATCCCTGTAAAGTTTGAGCTCGATCGCATAACGGGAAAGGGTGCCCCTGGGCCCTTAAACATTTAAATCATTATTTAACAGCTCGCGAAGTCGATTTTATTTAACATCTTCCAAGTTATTGATTAAATAAAAAAATATGTCAAACAAAAGTTGTAGATCCGGACAAGGAGCATCTTTTTAGTTCTATTAATTTTTTTCGTACGATAAACGGTTTTCGAAAAAAATCCGAAAAACTTAAAATAAAAAACTTTTTTATTTTTCAAATTTTGAAAGTTTAAATGCTTCTAGAACACTTTTTATTTATGAAGGTGAACAAAAAAAATGGAATTTTTATTTTCGAGGACTATTTTTTAAACATTTAAGCGGTGGGCATTTACCAAAATATGCAAAGAAGGTAAAAATTTTGTTTTACTTATTTTCAGTGTTTGATACGTCATGAATGTTTCCTGAAATATTTTGGGACGTAAATATTTGGTAAAGAAGGAAGACTGAAAGGTGTGAATTAGTGATGATTATAAATATGGAGGTGAGGGTAGTATGAGGGAGTTATTTTCAATCAGCAAAGTTGAAATTAAAGAAAGGAGTAGATGTTAGCTTTTCCGTTGCTCACCGCGTTCATAATAAATTATTAGTTTGCAAGTAACGTTATCGCTTTATTTTCAGGGGATGTTTCGTAGAGGCGAATCTACGAATGACTAGATCTCGGAGGCACTTGGGTATATATCGACCGGAAAGAACGCACAATGGCAATGTTCAGAATTTATCGACACTGCCAACTTTTCCCGAGTTTATAATCTTGTTACAGCTGCGGCACGGAAGGTGGGACGTTTGAATGGCCTGTAATTGTGGTCGCGACACGCGGCCAAATCTTCACTATTGGCAGAGACACGTGTTCCTTTTGATCTTTTTCTTAGATCACCTGGTGCACATAGCATCAGCTGCTCAAAAACTAGTAGGTTCATGTATTTTTCACCTTTTGCGGTAAACTTGACGTGTACAGATTTCTTTATACGCTTCGTGTCAGGGTGTTCACATATTTACGATATAAATTATGGAAAATTCCTCATTTTCGGTTGCTTTATCTATCTATTAATTGAGTACCATCTTCACTGAATGATGGCTTGCTGAATATGCTCGAAATCTACAATTTGATGCACTATTTCATGGAGGTATTAATGAAGTTACGGTTACTTCAGTTGTCATAAATAAATTTAAACCTACACTTACGCCCGAGTCTCAGTATAAATTTCCTGTTAATCTTAGGACAGAATTCTTTAGGATTGCTGGAACAATTCGAAATCTTTACCAGAACTCTTAAAACGTACCTACATATCTTTGATATCATACAACAAAAGTGACTTATACACGATGATGCTTTGGAACATTACGTTATATGTACCTAAATAATGAAAATACTTTTTGGTACTACGAGCTTCACAATATCTTCTTTGTAATTAATCTACCTAGTAAATGAACTAAGTCAAAGACATCTCTAAGTCGGTTTGTTTACTTAGTCGCCGAATTCTTATTAAAAATTCAAACGTTTCATTAAAATCATCGGCATGGCCCATTGTTAAAATTACTTATTTACTCGTTCGTCAGTGACATTGAAAGTCAGGCATAACAAAAGCAACAGAGGCATCGCCTCGAAGAATACTAGAATCTTGGCACACCTTTCGAACCACGGTCAGTCATTGTAGATCCTGAAGTACCGTGACAAAGAACACAAACCATTGTGCCTAGTTCTGGCTTTACAACTGGGCGGGATGACTTCTAAATATTTTACAACTGCCTTACGGACCTAGTACGAATGGCCGCCCTTCAGGACGCCCATCTTTTCCTTTCTAACATCTGTATAATATTTCACCAGGTGAGACGTGCTCGTGCCTCCTCTATAGAACGCGAACGGGATAGCTATTTCGTCGGACCACCTTGATGGGAAGGAACTCACGCGGTCCAACCTTTTCTGCTGGTTATTGCGATACTGTTTTGCCAAACTGAATGTGAAATTTACACGCGTGTACTATGTGGCATTTAATTTTTTATTAACACGTTTATATTTACAATCACAATTTACACTTTTACGTACGAAAATGATGCAAGGGTGGTTGCCGTTGATTTTCATATTGCATGACACTTTGATATGCAAATGGCCAAGTAGGGGAACTAGGGGCATGATGGGGTAGCGAGGTGAGATGGGGTATCTCCCTAAACCCTAATTAAAAGATGCTACGCACGTGACAAATCATTAGGAAGTCATTGTGTTATAATATTGTGGTCGCTGGCAAAAGTGAGTGGGGGAGCACGTGTTTTTTGTTAATAGCTATGAACTGTTTGCGTGCTGCGTCAATGTTATTTCGTGTGATAAAAAGATTTGAAATAAATATATATTTAAGAACGGTAAGTCTATTATTTTTCTTCTGTGATAATCTTCATTTTATCTATTTTAAGGTGACATATTCAGAATTTCAATATTTCTTTATTTGTTGTACAAATATATTAATCTTTGGGAAACGATACTTCGAGGCAAGATGGGGTCCTTGATACGAGGAATGATGGGGTACCCGTATCATGGTTGTTCATGTGAAATTAAGCAACGTAATCGTTCCCTATTATAATTTAATTAAAATAAATCTCGTTATTTTTAGTTCGAATTTATAAAATGGTTAGAACATATACGAAATCATTTCGGTACCCCATTTTACCCCGCTGTAGGGGCAAGACGGTTTTTTCCATCTGGTTTTATAATAATAACTTAGACACCTGACCTCAGATAGTCCGAAGTGTGTAACAAATGTTATTTGCATTTTTCCTTAGCTTCCCCATCATGCCCCTAGTTCCCCTACATAAAAGTGCAATTTAATACGTCCAATACGATATGCTAAACATTGGGGGTGTGTAATACTCATCAAAATAATTAAAAACTGTTTGATAAACATGTATCCATAAATCAGTGGTTTCAGGCATACAAGGAGTTTGCATGTAGTCGAATGTTACTTATTCCCACAGTAAATGGTCTCCTCAGAGATTGTCATATGCATTCAAAACTTACAGCCCCCCCCCCCCTTTCAGGCAGAATCTAGAAATTTTCGAAAAATCGATTTTTATATTTTCTTGAAGTACATCTTGAAAATATTCCCTGAAAGTGTCAAGTTAATCCGACAAAAATTGACAAAGTTATACGCGTGTAAGTAGGTAGGTGTTCCTTGATGTAAAAACTATAAAAGCGATTACCTCAAAATCATGTTTTGAAAGTGGGTGACACATAACTAAAAAATGAATGAACCTATTTTTGCCTAGTTTTTTTTACACTCGAAAGACGAGCGATTTTTTGCCAAAACATCGATGCTTCAACTTTGCAATAAATTCATATATTATCTAAAACATTTTGAATTTTGAATTTTTGATAATCACAAACCTTTCAATACTTTTTACCATAAAAAATACTGGAATATCCGTAAGATATAGATCAATAAAATGTTTAATAATAAAAGTTTATCGGTTTTTCTAAAAAAAATTCCACAAGAAGCATGTTGTTTTGACCGTTCTACGCTTACCCCCAACCACAGTTTTGAATTTGTTTTTTTTAATCTCTGTATGAATTGGTCTGCTGTACATCGTTCATTTAAAGTGGCCATGTGAATAAAATTTTAAATCTGGTGAACGGGGTAACCCTGCAGCAGGCCCGCAGCAACAAGCCTGTGAAAACGACTGGCAGCACCATCGTCGACAAGTAAAATTTGTTGTCTACACTGAAGAACTCCTTGCAGCATTTCAGGTCTAATAATGCAATCTTTACACGCTCAAGCTACATTTTGAACATTTCGTATGAAAGCAGGTAGGTAGCACTGGACTAAAAATATCCATACAGTTGTTTCTGCTTGAGGCTTCTAAGTGTACCTATGCCTTGTCTTTTAGGTAAAGCATCTCAACATTTCGCCAGCACACCATTTAGCTTCATCAAAGCTCAAAAGACATAATGATAATTTATTCATTATTGTATCTCTAAAGCGCAACTCATATAATATCTACTACTATCTACAGATTTCGGGACTAAACTGCACCTTATTTCGAAACAGGGAGACTTTTATGACTTTATCGCGTAGAATGAGCGAGACTGCGACATGTGGTTTATCTCATTCGCCGCGGCAAGAACAGAAGATGTAGGGGGGGGGGGGGGGGGAAACGCTCACCTTAGTTCGCTACTAGGGTTTTTTTTAATAAATTTGTAAAATTCGAAAACCGATTTTTAAATTTAAAAACCGGTTTTATATACCTACTAGAATTAATATGTTAAAATGCATTAATTATTTAATTAAAAACGTTAAAATTTTAACTTGACATCGCTGCGGACACAAGCAAATTGTAGTAGGTAACAGTTTACTTAAAACTAATCTTCATGAATTCATATTTTCGGAAGGAAAATACTTAATGAAATAAAGATTTATAATTTATATTTTGTACGGATTTTAGTTATTTTAATTCTTTTTTTCATTTAATTTTGTATGCAGTGTATTTTATTGTGTTATATTTTTGTAAATCCATAAATATTACGTAAATGAACTAAAAAATTGTACGGATTTGTAAGAATTTTTTTTTCTTTATTTGGTTCTGTAGATATAGAGCATATTTTATTTTATTATATTTTTGTAATTCCATAAATATGAAGAAAACCTGAGAATTTTTAAAATAAGTATAAACATGTAGTTACTATATTAATAATATTTTTTTAGTGAAAATTCGAAAACCGGTTTAACCGGTTTTTTTGGAATAGTGGAATTCGAAAACCGGTTTTCTCAAAAGTCGGTTTTTGTATAAACCCTATTCGCGACCGAAACCTCATCCTGAGTTCGAGACGTTTGACGAAGTTGACTTTCCCCAAACAACTCAGCTTACATCAGATATCCCGAAACGGAAAGAATGCTTGAAATTTTCAGAATCTCTAAATGATGAACTGGTTATAACTCGGAAACAAGTGATTTTTAGGCCCATGCTTCTACCATTCGCCAGAACCTTTTGCGAACGCCCTGTACAGTTGGCAAGAACGAGATCATCGTTGGGCGACAAGTAGGGAATTCAATCCCGGGATCCCGGCTGTTTTTTTTTTTATTCTAAAACTCCTGGGATTTGCTATATCAAGTTATAACTTATCCCGAGAATTTCGCGAACTTTTAAAAACGTAAATTACTTTATGAACAACTGAAAAGTATAAAAATGGAATCCAAAAATCAGTCGGGATCCCGGGATTGAATTCCCCAGCGACAAGGCGCGTCAGAGAGGTGCAATCAGAGGCGAGTCCATTGGCATTGGGTCGGTGGTCCAATTAGCCCAGCATCCGATAAACGAACGCGCGACTGCCGGCGGGGTGGCTGGGCAATTGCTGGTAAGCCGCCATATAAATTTCTCAGTAGGAGCCGGTACGGTCGCAGGCCGGTCGGCGGACGGCTGGGCTAACTGTGCTGTTACACGCCGAGCTGACTTTCTTGCGTGGCCGCGCGTTGCTCAGCGAGCGCTCGCTAAAGGGTATTAAACGCCTTCCTTTTAGGCTGGCCGACGATTGCGCCGACGACAGTTACTATCTGGAAATTGCCGCCTCTCGTCGAACGGCGGCCAGCAGAGTGTGACTATACAGTTAGCCGTTGTGTACCGACTAACTACACTTTCAAACGGCCATTTGCAGGCGTCCACGCACCCCGATCCTCCCTCTGGCTCCTGTTCGCGCTTTGCCCCTGTTACAGATTCGGTCCTGCCCGCCTGCTTGAACTTTCTACGGTTTTTCCAAGTGGACGTGGGAGAATGTAGTCTCATAAGTAGGCGTGCTTGCGGCCAATTTGTTGTACAGTCTATCACAGAAGATCCTACCCTTTGTATGACTCCGAGGAGATTAGTTTCACGTATAAATGATGGCGCAGTGTTTAAAAGCAATTTTAAGAAGCTATTACGGCTTTATATTTAATTGTGACTTTGATTTTCTTTGATAGGTATTATATATTTGGAACGATGTTTGAATACCTGAAGAATGCGTTGGGTTAAACGGTTTTAATTCGAGAAGGGCCTCAGTGCCAAAAGTCAGTTTCGACAGAAGTATCTATAGACGTTGCGAAGTTAGATATTTTGTGTACATAGTGAAGTTGCAAAACTGTCTATGAGATTTAAAAAGTTGAGATATTTCCTTTGTAACTGCACTATTAACCCTCTAGGTACGGGGATGTTTTAAACGTAACGTAGAATTTTTTAAATACAATGTAATTAAATTACAGCTCAAAAATCTGAACAAGTGGAAAAAAGTGGAAAAAATGTAATGACGGAGTTTATTTCTTTTTACATATTATAAATTTATGAATAATACCGTATTCAGCACTCATAATAATTTTTTTCTGTTCGAAACCTTTACCTACATATTTCTTTCTCACCTCTTATTACCACACAATTTGGTTACCTCTTAATTCGTAATTATAATTCAATTACATTGTACTATGCAATTACAATTGCAAATACATTGCAATTACGAATTGCGATGTATTTTAATTGAACTCGAGATCTGAATTACGAATTACAATGTAATTGAATACGATGTAATTGAATTATTTTGTAATTATAATTCACGGAGTGATTCAATTGTAATTCTGCACAACTCTGTCAGCCAGATGGTTCAGAGTGAGCCACGAATCCGTGTAAACTTTTTGTTATTTCACAACACCGGGGTGCACATAGGTTTTCGTTTACAAAAATTGGCATGCGCAAATCGTTGTGGCATTTTCATGATCAGTGATAAGAAAACATTGTGCGATTCCACTATGAAATTGGCACGGAAAAATTATTAATCGACCGATGATAGTAATCGGCCGCAGAATTCCTCTTTACCTGCATATAATAAAACATGGAACTATATTTGCATGAGAAGCGAAGTTTCAATCGCGTTACAGGGCTGGTTTCACACATGTATCGAAATAGTGCAATAATGTTTTTGTCATTAAGTAGTCTGTTAAATTTATTGAGCAATAAGAATACCTGGAGAGAAAATAGAAGTGGGAAGAAGTAGTGGCGACAGCGGTCTGAGGGAAATGGAAGAAAACGGCTGGTGGTGCCATCTGTGCCATACCGTAGAAAATTTCTTCTAGCACAAAATTTAATATTACTTACGTAATTTCGAAAGTATCCCAAATAATAAGAGAATTATTTATATAAACACACTACCCGCATGCGAGTTACGTTGCAACGTTGTTACACTGCTTTGCACTCGGCTGTAGAGGACACCACCAGTCGTCCCTTAAATCGCAGCCCCTTCCGTCTTTCGCTGTAACTAACCTAAACTAACCTAAACTAACCGAGTGATTGCTTGGCAGTTCCCTAGAATCGTATATCCAAACTGAAGAGATCGATGCAACTTTGTTCGCACCCATCTCTTTATCTCTTTAGTTTGGTAGGCTAAGGTTTTGATGTACAGGGAGATCGATGGAACTTTGATTCCATCTATCTCTCCACGGGTCTCAAAATGTAGCAACCTCCTCGTGACACTAAACTAATTCGTTGTCGTGACACGGTATTACAGAGTGAATCAAATGTTACAACATCATCACGGGTTATAGATCTTACGATATTGTAACATTTGATTCACGCTATAATACAATGTCATGGCAGCGAATGTCATGACTTTAGTGACACTTCAAAATGCCCGCCGAAACCTGGGTGTGTCAACAGGTGTGTCTCGGGCGACATCTACACAGCAAGCGTCGCCGTATAACTGCGCATAACGACAGCTGACGACAGATCAAGGAAAGTTTAAATTCGTACAAGTGGTTCGCACATTTATTAGTTTGTTCACCAAACTTCAATATTATAACTAAAAATTTGCACTGCAGGAAGATATAAAACAAGTTTATATCTCTAAACATTATAAGCGAATAGAACATTGCTGGTAAATATATTCTTATCTTGGTCCACCTTTCACCTAAAACCTGAGCTTTATCATGTTTTTAGCTTATTTGGACATAAACCAAGGAGATGTTTCTTTATTGTTGCTGTAGTACATAAATTTTGCTATTCTGCTGCGAGCATAAATATACCGTAGAAGGGTCATGTATGTACGCAAAGAAGAAACTGATTTTTACCAACAAAAACTTTTATCACTGGCTTCTAAATCCAAGCAAGACTTTATAAAGGAATACAAAAAGTATGATGAAGCAAGCGGAAGAGGAGTTTATCTTCAAGTTTTAACAGAACTCGCAAAGGCAATATCAGAGGGTAATGTTGATGGCCTAAAAAAATTAAGCAATTTAATTGAATACATAGGCGATGTAAAAAGTCAAGTAACTTTGAGAGATTATTATAATAATGCTAGCAATCCTATTAGGGGTACTAATTTAGTTATCTTGGCTTGTAAACATAACCAAGTTGAAATTCTAAAGGCCTTATTTAGTAATAGTAGGGTTTTAGAGAATTTATCTGTTAATGTTGAAAAGGATGCTATAGCACCGAATGATAAGGATGAAACATGCCATGATGCCTTTTATTATGCTATATGCTCGTGTAATGTTAAACTCCTTCATACACTAATTAATAAGTGGCCAGATGATTACTTTACTACTCATTCAGAGGAATTAGATGAAGTTCTTTCAAGAGGTTATGAGGAATTAAAGTTAAAGAATGTACGGCTATCAGATGAGATAGAATTTTTTGTTGAAAATAAATTAATCAATCTCCGTTTCTTCTCTAATAGTTCTGGACAGGTTCAAAAGGCTAAAAATGACCTTAATAATATCAGAGAACGAGTCAACTTGGTACTTGAAAATATTGACTTGCTGAAGGCAGAGTACTTAAATGAAAAAGAAGTAGATGAAAAATTTTTATTCATAGCAAAATTTATTGCACAGAATATTCATGTACTCAAGCGTCAATTGAAATCAACATATGATAGGTTACCTTGGGAAGAAATAGAGTTTTGTTTAGTCAGTTTTGTTTCTTGTCACATAAAACGACAAGGGATCAATATATTTTATCGTTCTACATTGAACAAAAGCAGAATATTAAACCATCTAGAAAATTTTGCAAATAAACTTGAAGATATAAAAGACATTATAGAGGATGTGGGTATTTGCAAATTCTCTGATCTTCCGAAACTAAAACGTGAAAAAGTTGTTGCAGAAATTGTTAGTAATTGTCCTCAATTTGAAGAGTTGTATAAAGATCATCAACAAATTAGAGATGTTCATTCTTTAAATAAAATCAATGATTATATAAAATTAGCAGTATCAGCTGATCCTAAAAAAAGGGAAGGTCAGTTAATTATTACAAGAGTTTTACAAGTTATTGGCGAGTATTTAAAAAACACTTTAGAGTCTCCCAAGTTATCTAACTCAACAAGTGAGCTTTTGCTACTAACGTTACCAAAAAATACAAGAAACATAATTGTAGATTTACGTAATTCATTATCACATGCTTATTCACTTTCCAAGAGAACAGAGATTGAGGAAAACACAGATAGTAATTTCTTTTTTGGTGTACAAAATGACATTAAGAAAGTTGGTGTTGTGGTTACCAATATACATTATCAGAACAAACTCAAAATGATTAGAATACTTTTGAAAAAAATTGTTAGTAGTAACAATTTAAATGAAATAAAAGAGGTTACTACAGTCTTTGGTACTGGTGAATTGGATATAATGATCTCGGAAAATTTTAAAATGATAGAACACGAGAAGCTTGAGAAGCTCATTAAAAATTTAAGCGATAATATAAGTGATAAGACGAATTATGAAAAGGAGATATTTAATCAAATTAATCACATAATGAATAGTGAAGGTGGCGCATTAGAAAATATTAGAACTGATTACATTCAAGGATTTGCATCATTAATGAGCTTACATTATGATTTGAGTCAACATAAGATTGACCACAACGGTATTAGAGGGATAAAATTCCATGCTAATCAAATATTAAAGAATATGACTCTCAAAATAAAACATAGTACTCTTAAAGAAATTGCTGAGTTGTCAATGAAAATTCATCATAGTATTGAATCGAGAACACAATATGACAACCTTAATGAAGTCAAGAGATTAATTTTCGAAATTTTTTATATCGCTGAATTTGGAACGGGCGACATCAAATACATTGAGGAATTAAGAGGCAAGTTAAATGAAAAAGGTTCTTTTATTCCTTCACATAAACAAAGGAAGGCTTACAATTTAACATCAGAAAAATATAATAACCAGCTTGCACTAAAGCTATCTGAATTGAAAGATATTTTAAGCAATAAAATATTTATTGGCAAATCAAATGAAACGCTTTCTTTATATAAGAAAGATAAGAAATTGCAAGCAGTAGTAGAAATGCTTGTTTTGGATATACTGTCATTCTTAGGTAGCTCAAACAATTACCTGGAAAATAATCTACTTTTCTTAGATGATTATACTCCTTTGTTAAATGGAAAATATTTACGGAATCATTTAGCCCACGATAATGCATTAGTTGATATATTATTATCTGATCCTTCAATGATAGTTATCTTAAATGCTAAAAAAATTACCCAAGAAAATATAATGGGAAGTAAGAATAAAATTGGCAAGTTAGTAAATGATGATCCTTTCAAGTTGAAAGAAAAATACAATCAAGCTTTAGTTAATATTACTCATCAGGACAGAATGTTTATTGCTTTGGAAGAAGGAAATTTAGAAAGCGTAAAAGATTGCCTAAAAAAAGGAGCAGATATCAATGCTAGAAGTATTAACTCATGGACCACATTACATTTTGCTGCTAAGGGACCTAGTCTTGAAGTTATGAAATTTATCCTTGATCAAAGTTTAAGCCTTAACGTTAAGGATAATAATGGTCAAAATCCACTGCACGTTGCTGCTGCATATGGAAGGAAAAACATTGTGGAGTTTTTGGTAAAAGAAGCAGGTTTATCTGTTTATGATAAAGACATTATTGGCAGAACACCGCTACACGTTGCAGCTCAAAATGGTTGTAAGGATACTGTTGAGGTTCTATTAGAAAATAAGGCTTATACTGCTACCAAACATATAGGTGGTATTTCACCTTTACACTCTGCAATAAGAAACAAGCATATTGACGTTGCTAAGATTCTACTGGCAAAAGATGCAAATGTTGAAATTAATGAGACTATGGGTGGTTTTACTCCATTGCATGGAGCTGCAGAAACTGGCCATCTGGAATTGGTGAATTTCTTACTTCAACATAAGGCAGATATTAACGCGAGAAATGATAAAGATTCGACACCATTACATGTAGCAGCATTGAACGGTCACCTGGAAACAGTGAAAACTTTAATTCTAAAGGGAGCTGATGTTAACGCTAGAGTTTTCGATGGTTGTACACCTTTACATTATTCAGTAGAAAACGGTCACGAGAAGATAGTTAGTATTCTATTGAAACATGGGGCTGATGTTAATGCTGCTGACAAAACCTATCATAATACACCTTTACACTATGCGGCAAAAGATGGATATGTTGGGATCGTTAATATTCTACTGAAAAATAAAGCTGACGCTAGTGTTGACACTGTTGAAGGCATAACTCCACTACATTTTGCAGCACAGAGTAACCATTTGGAAATAGTGACTGCTCTCCTCAAACATGGTGTCAGTATTCACGCTAAAGAAAAAAATAGGGCTACACCATTACACTATGCAGTAGAAGGTGGTCATAAGGAAGTTGCTGAACTTTTGATAAAAGCTGGAGCAGAAGTTAATGCTAAAGCCAAGAATGATTGGACGCCACTACATCTAGCTACTCTGAAAGGGTATCAAGGTATAGCTGATCTTCTGATCAGAAATGGAGCTGTAGTTGACGCTCAAGATTTTGCGGGTAGAACACCCCTACATACAGCTGCCATGAACGGTAACATAGATGTTATTGATCTTTTGATTAAAAATAAAGGCCAAGTTAATTCAAGAACCAACAAAGGTATGATACCACTGCACTTAGCTGCTCGGAACGGCCATCTCGATGCTACTGTTTCTCTAATAAAAAATAAAACCGAAGTCAATGCTAGAGATATTTATGATATTACACCTTTACACGTAGCTGTTGTAGGAGGACACAAAGATGTTATTACCCTTCTAATAAAAAATAAAGCTCAACTTGATGCAAGAAATATGGCAGATTGGACACCTTTGCATATGGCTGCGGATGCAGGTCACAAAGAAATCGTTGAGATTTTAGTAGCAAATGGAGCTAATATTAACGTTAAGAGTGACGATTTAACACCATTGATTTATGCAATTAAACGTAATCACAAGGAAATCGTTGAAGTTCTTATAGCAAATGGAGCTAATGTTAATACAGACGACAGTAAACCTTTAAGACTAGCAGTGATTGCTGGTTATAAAGATATTGTAGAAATTTTGCTAAAAAACCAAGCTGACGTTAACATGAAATGTCCCACAAACGATACACTATTACATTTCGCTGCTAAAAGAGGTCATAAGGTGATAGTGAATGCTCTGATAAAAAGAGGAGTTGATGTTGATGCTATATCAATTGATAATGTAACACCATTATATCTTGCAGCACAAGAAGGTCATGAGGAAGTTGTTGAGATTTTGATAACAAATAGAGCTAGTGTTAACTTTATGAATGATAACGGTACTCCGCTGCATATAGCTGCAGCACGCGGCCTTGATAGTGTCGTTAAAGTCCTATTAAACAATGGAGTAAAAATTAATGTTAAGGACGCTAAGAATAGAACACCTTTAGAGTTAGCAGTTGCACATGGTCATTTACAAGTCGTTAAAATGTTACTTCGGTACGAGAAAGTAGATATGAACATTAAAGGTAACGATAATTGGATACTATTACATATTGCTTCACAGGCAAGTAACTTAGAAATGGTGAAGTATCTAGTAGCTGAAGGATCTGATATAAATGCTAAAAACGCGTCTGGCTCAAAGTCCATACACATTGCAGCTAGAGAAGGTCACAAAGATACTGTAGAGTTTTTCCTTAGTAAAGGATTAAGTATTAATGACCCTGGTGCAGCTAATCAAACATTACTACACTATGCTGCAATGAAAGGTCAGTTAGAAGTTGTAAGGTACCTGATATCAAAAGGTGCTGATGTTAACGCTCAAGATGATAATGGCTCAAGTCCTATGCATATCGCTGCAAATTTTGGCTTTAAAGACGTCATTGAAGTTTTACTAAAAAATGGTGCAGTTTATAATGCTGTTGACGGGCTTTATAGAAGACCATTAGAAATGACTTGTGACAAAAACGTTATCAATTTATTAGCATCAACTGAGAAACTATTTAAGGCTGTAAAACATAATAATTCTTCAGAAGTTGAGAGTTGCATTGAAGCAGGAGCATTCATTAACGCCAAAAATGCTGATGGTGGAACACCATTACATTATGCTGCATGTAAAGGTTATGATGCAGTTGTTAATGTTCTGTTGCAAAATAAAGCTGACCCAAACGCAGCTATTAACAATGGAATTACTTCCCTGCATTATGCAGCTAAGTTCTCTCACTTAAAAGTTGTTATGGCTTTATTATCTAATGGTGCAGTATATAACCCTGTTTCTGACAGTGGAAAAATGCCTTCAGATCTTGCTGTAGATAAAGGTATAACTAGCTTATTTCAGTTAGTGAGCGAATCATTTAAAAACGTTAAAAATGGCAATTCTAAAGTTATTAATGACCTTAATAGAGTAAAGGACATTGATACAATAAAAGCAATCATGGGTGCTTGTAATAAAGAGAGCGAAACGCTAGTAGTTGCTGCAGTGCATAGTAACTTTTCAAAGCTCGGACAGTTGAAAGAGATATCGCAAGGTGATGTATCCTTGCAGATTGATATAGCTTTAGTGCTCTTAAAGCAGGGTAACTATCAAAAGGCCCTAAGTATTTTCGAATGTGCATTTGAAAAGAGAAAAGAAATACTAGGCCCAGATAATCCCGGTACTTTAGATATTCAGAAGCACATAGCTAAAGTGTTATACGCACAAGGATCTTATCAAGAGGCCTTAAGTACATTTGAAGACATTTTCCAGAAACAGAGAGAGATGCTGGGTTTAAATAATAAGGACACATTAAGCACAAGGAGTATAATTGCTTTAGTTTTGCATAGACAAGGAAAAGATGAGGAAGCTTTTAATATCTATCAAGAAGTCTATCAGAAGCAAAAAGAAATACTAGGGCCAAATGACTCGGATGTTTTAGATACTCAGTTTCACATGGCACTAGTATTAGACAGGCAAGGAAAATATGAAGAAGCTTTAAATATCAATAGGGCGGTTTTTGAAAAAAGGAGAGAAATATTAGGTGCAAATGCCCCAGCCACTGTGTGTGCTCAGAACAATATAGCAATGGTACTAGCTAACCAGCGTAAGTTCGAAGAGGCATTGAAAATCTATAAAGAGGTTTTCGAGAAAAAGAAAGTGGTTTTTGGTATTCATCATTCTGATACTTTGAGAACGTTACATAACATTGCGGTAGTACTCTGCAATGAAGAGAAATATCACGAAGGATTGCAAACTCATCAAGAAGTTTTAAATATTCAGAAAAACGTTTTGGGACCATCCCATCCTGATACCCTAAATACTCAATACAATATAGCAAAAACACTTTTTGCTCAAGGTAAATACATTGGTGCACTGAAAGCCTTTAGAGAGACTTTTGATCAAAGGAAAGCTGTTTTTGGACCAAGTCATCCTAGTGTGTTGGATATTTTAAACAGGATAAAAATTATTAATTCAACATTTAAGATTGCTGGCAATGAAGAATCGGAAATTCTTCAGTGTTTACAGAATGAAATTAATATTGCTGCTAGTAATGGCGATACACAAACTGTGCAACGTCTAATAAAAGATGGAGCCGATGTCAATGATAAAGATATTGATGGAAGAACACCACTACATTATGCTGTCAGTAATAGACGGATAGGTATTATAAACATCTTACTAAAAGCTGGAGCTGACGTTATTCAGATTACTAATAAAGGTAATACAACATTACACACTGCTACTTCTAAAGGTTACAAAGAAATTGCCGAAATTTTGTTGCAACACGTAAATCGCGACAAATTAAACGACTTTGTTAATGCTAAAACCGCTGCTAGCGGTACTACATCGCTTCACGTTGCAGTTAAGAGTGGTTATTTAGAGATTGTCAAATCTTTACTGGCGCATGGTGCAATCTATGATATGAAAAACAAGGAAAGTAAAATACCACTTGATTTCAGCAAAGATCAGAACGTTACTGCTTTGCTAAAGTTAACCGACGAATTGTTTAAAGATGCAAAAAGTGGTAGCGTTCAAATTATTAGCAAGCTAAAAGCAGTAAAACATGATGAGTTTTTAGCTGTGACAAATGCTCGTAATAATCAAGGTAATACATTATTGCAAGTTGCGATAATCAATAAGCATAAGAATATTGCTTCTAGGTTACTAGAAATTTTATAAACCCCAAATCGTGGGTTAGAAGATATAAGTATAGAGGAAAGAAAGAGAAATACTACATAATAGAAACCTTTACATGATTAAAGTTAAAGAAAATGTTCTAATCTTTAAGCATGTAAATTTATGCTAGGTAGTTCAGATATAAACTACAGTTTAATTTCTGCGGTTCGTGATGGGAATTTAGAAATAGTAAGTTATCTTATTCACAAGCATGGTCAGAAGGATACGTCTTACTGCGTGAAGCGATTGAAAATGGACATACAAAGATTGCTTTTAACAAACGGTTCCAAAGTTAACATTAAAAGCAAAAATCCTTTTAATGTTCCTCTTCGCTTGGCTGTTATGAATGGTGACATAGAAATTGTTGAAATTCTTTTGCAACATGATGCTGATATTAACGCTAGTATTGAAGAACAGCATTGCATTTTACTGCTCTAAGCGAAGACTGAGGTCGTTTTGGATTATTTTTTTATAAAGACTCATGTTAAGGCAGAAATTGCTGAGCTACTTAAACAGCACATAGCTAAGGTAAAAGCTAAGTTGAAAGCTGCAGGTTTATACGTAAGTGAAATAAATTTGCTGTTGATTAGTAATGATGATAAAATTAATAACTTTCAGGACGAATGTGAAGCAGGTAGAAATCATGAAGAGCGAGAAAATTGCTGGGAGTCGAGACCGAACCGGAGAGCGACGAGTGGTCCGAAGTTTTCTCTCAACCGATAACCGAGAGAGAATTTTTCTCAGACTTACGGTCAACCGAAAGTCTAGACCGGTCAGGAATAGGGTCGCGTTAATTTCTGGAGAGGTTCGCAAAACGGTCAACCGAGAGTCTCGACCGATTGCAATACGGTTGACGCAAAGTCGGGAGAGATAGAAATGCGGGCAACTAGAATTCATCACCTCATGAAAAATAGGAAGAAACTAGAAATACGCTCGATTAAAATTTGTCAAACAAATTGTCACTATACCTGTTGCGAATCGCAAATCGTGACTGAAATTATTTAGTAGGTTATTTTAATTATTTTTTATCACGTTAGTAACCTGGTCTTGCATCTTTTGCAATCCACAGCGAAATACATAGTATAACAAATTTATAATAATAAATAAAATCAATTAATTTAGTTTATATATAAATTCCTAAAAATACATTTACGCCTTTTTCTAAATTTATTACATTTTATAAATAGTTCTATAAACACATACTTTAAATATTTTTATAAATGAAATATTACTTTTATAGTCGCAATGACATATTTATATAAATAATTTTCAGAAACATCATCCAATAATATATGCAACAACCAATAATATATGCAAATTCTTATTTTCCCAATTTTGCCTGCAATATCTAATATTTTTAAATTCTAAATAAATATGACCATCTTTCTAGCGTACTGTCTACAAAATAAGATTTTTCGTAGCATGGTATGTTTGAAGGCAGGAATGCATCCCCGTTTCAGGTAAGCAAGTCGCACGCTGCACTATTGCGGACGGTTTACCGTATACCACCCAAACCCCCGTCTTACTTCAATCAGGTGAAAAGCTAAAATCGACTGGTCTCGTATCCGCCATAATCGTGTCGTGTATGCCTGCGAAAGAGTTTATTTAACTGCTTTGTTTGAATTTCAATAGGCGATATCCCTAAAAGTCCCTGTCATATAATGTTATGGTTCAGTGCCATGGGTATATTAATGCTGCTGCATTGGATATATTAATGCTGCAAAGGAGAATGAACTCAATACGATAAATCAGTTTCGCATATAAAAATTTTCAAGCATAGCTCGGTATTACGAAAAGAGGCAAAAATTGCAAAATTTGGCGGCCTATATTGTTTAAATAAATTCGAAAATAGAAAAATGGTGACTTAAACCCCCCATGATTACATGTGGACTACATCATATTTCACTTTAAGGGGGGTTTTACATCAGAAACGGTTACAAATACGGCAATAAATCTACTTCCACAGATAGACAGACGCTTGCTCAACATGCATGTAAAAGTTCAAGTTGTTTGCTTCATTGATTGTCGAGATTTCTTCAACGCCAGCTCGAAAAATGTTGTTTCGAGAAAATCGGGTTTAAAAGTTCATATTATGTATACTTCTACCTGCGTACCGCTCGCTTCAAAACGCTACAACCTCACCAATTTTTCGAATTTGGCTATAAGCTTTGCAGAGTGTATACACGAGATTCATATCTTTTAGAAAAAGCAAAAAAAATAAATGGAATTTTTCGGCCAAACAAGGTAGAATTCAAGGTAGAAACAAGGACGAGAACCAAACCGCTGTGGGACAGGCGGTTTAAGAGTCCCTAAAGCACAGGGGTGTGGGGAAAGGTTGTAGTTTTTCAGTTATTTTAGATACGATAGAATTCCATACTTCTAAAATCTTTTGTTTTAGTACGTCTTTCGAACAGGGATCGAAAAAGTTCTAGAACTTTTTAGTAGGTTCCATTTAAAATATGGACCGCGAAACATTTTAAAAATGTACTCACATTATGAGTTCCCAGGAGAGCCGATAAAATAAAATTTCTTAAAAATAAAGGTTCTAGTTGGAATGGAACTTATAAAATATAAAAATAAAGAATTTTCTATAATAGGTACAGTTATTTTGTTCGCCAATATTAAAACAGTTCTCGATCGTTGTAAGAAATACTGAATACTATTCAATGGATCGTACTACAACAATATTAAAACATAAAGAGTATAATAATACGTAGATGTATATTCATATATTCTAAATAAACATACGAAGAATATGATATTATATTGTTAAATAAAACTAGTACCTTATAGTTTAGTACTTTTCTTTATCTTATGAAAACTTCTTTAATAAATGTTTTAATATAACTGGTTTCCATGGAACTTTTATTATGTAGGTTCTAAAATATCTGTTCCACGAGAACACTTTTTAAAGAAGTTCCCAATGGTAACATTTTTTTCAATAAAAATTCCACAGGAACAGATATTTTCTTAAACGGAACATAGGCTGAAATCGACAGGAGATGAAAAAATTACCACACAACTTTGAAAGACGTACTATTTAAAACAAAATATTTTAGAAGTATGGAATTTTATCGAATGTAAAATAATTGAAAAACTAGTGCACAGCATGCGAAACGTCTGAAAAACGTAATTGGAGCCAAAGGTAGCCTAAATAAATATTAATCTAAAATAAGGTGTGTATAATTAATGCGGTTCGAATATTTTTGTGAGTCTGTTGCAGTACATCTTTGCAATAAATATTTCATAACTTCTACAAATATTATCCGATTTATTTCAAATTTGGTATATATAATCTCAATACCTGTGTCTTATAGTAGTTACAACATTACATTTAGAACTTAGGTCTAACATGTTTATGTTTATTGTTTTACAGTTTTAATAGCGAGCTTTCGAATACTTTATACAGAATGAATATTCATTTTATGTACCAATGCTAACGCAGTATTGGTATCGCGACATTCTCGAATGTATCGCGAAACTTGTAAAAAATTTTGCAATAAGAAAGTGTATATCACGCATGTCATTTTCGAATATATACTTTCTAAGCCATCTGTGTTAAGTTTCACAAGCTTAATTAAAGTACACTCCTGTATGTAGATGCTAGATATTTTACAAACGAAGGAAATATATCACGCGTAATTTTTCTATTTTACCGTTAGCAGAACGTGTGCGTAGAAACGACTTTTGTTATGACTGAACGATGCTACCTTTGGAAGTCACCTCTGTTTACACGGCTCGGTGACGATATCCCAACACTTCGTAAATACGTACGCGTTTTTTGCCTCGCGAGTCCTGCCGCCTGCCTGCTCTCCCCCCACCAAAGCTAATATTCGCGAGGTACAGCGACGCGGCGTGGGGGTCATTCGTTCCGTGGACGTCGTTGAGTTAAGACGCTTCGTTCGATAGCTGCGTATTTAAATGGTACGCGTACATTATCTACCCTCATATAATTACCTTCAGTCATTATTTGTCTTCGTCTTTACTCTCTATCGTCACTTGCTGCTCCTGTTAATACAGTTTCGTCCCGAAATTGATTAAATATCGCGAGAAAACCGTTACATGTTCGTTTCGTATGCTCTTCGTTGCCTTACCGATATTTCTGCACATTTAGTGCACACATATCGTGTCTCGGTATTCAATTACATCCTTTTCCGGGCATATTTCAAGTTTATTTGTTGTTTAATTGCCTTAGGAATGTTTTAATGCGTTTCTTTTAAACTTGTTGCAACGTTAATTTACAGGCGTTGAGGCGGGAATCAAAAGCAAAGAGCAGACAACACCATGACACTTGTTGGTTAATTTGAACGGTGCTTGGATGGCGTCTGGTCATTCCTTGGAAAAAGGAGATGTCAATACGTGTGGTATAAGTATTTTTCTCGTTATTTTATTGAATCATTGTTGGCTGTGAGGGTGATGGGTAACTTTGCAGTCGGTTAATATCGGGATGAAATTGGAAAAGATTGAATTATGATAAATTGAATAATTTTGATGGGATTTGTTTAAAATTTTTAAAATGGCGTCGATTGATTATTAATATTTCACGAAATATTGGAATGATCGAATTCTATTGCATTTCGGTTGCGTTTACGTTGAATTTAACGATATTTCAATGATTTTTAAGAATCTATCTCGAAGAAGCTGTTGTAATTGCATTTAAAATTAAAAATCAATTTTTAGAATAGAATCACCAAGCAATTATAAACTAACGAAACTTTTGTTAATTTTAATTTTTAATATTTAATTTTTTCCTTAAAATATCTAAATGATAAAAAATTTCGTTAGTTTTGAATTGCTTCGTGGTTCTTTATTAGAGTTCAAACAATCGTAACTTTAGAAAGAAATTATAATCGTGTTCTGTTCCTTCGTTACAATCTGGCCGTAGCTGAGCAGCCTGATACACTCGCCCATCGAAAAATTCGCCGGGTGTTCTCTGGTGAATTCTTTAAGAGATTCACTCAGAATTTCGTTGGCGGGCTCGGGGTGGAATTAGATCTGGGTTAAAGTTTACTAACATTGTAGAGTAGAATTAGAACATTTTTCTGGCATTCCATGCCATTAGCGCCTGACGAGGCTGCTTTTTTCACATTAAAATTCGGAATTATTATGCGCTCAAAGAGGCTGCTGTTCTTCCGTCTTGTAATTAGGCATTCTTAAGCGCCCATAGTGGCTACCGTTTCTTTTATCGTTAAAATTGAGAAATATAAGACTCCCAAAGGGGCCACTCTTTCTTTCTATCAGTCTTGAGAATCGTTAAAATTGAAAAGTAGGTATTAGACGCCCAAAGGGGTTATTCCCTTTTTCTATCAATGTTCAGAATCATTAAGCGCCCAATGCGGCTGCTCGAAATTTTTCTGAATGTCCGAATTGCGTGGCGCTCCATGCGGCTGCCTGGAATTTGAAGGAAATTTTTTGGAACTTGTTTAAATGCAAATTGTCTGTTTCAGTAATAGTGTTTGTGATCGCCCGTAGTGCGATCGTAGAGTCAGTGTTTCTGCGCAAGTAAAACTATTCGGGAGCTTCGGTGCTCTAATAGCCTTTTCACCGCGAAAGTAGGGTCATGCACGAGTCCAACTGGAGCTGCTGGGCTGAGGAGTAAAGGGGTGCTGAGCTGAGGGTTGCTGGTCAGGGGTTCGAGTTTGCAGAGATGCAGTACTCTTGATGACAGCGAACGTTAAGTCACTTTATAATTCTTTGAATGTGGGTGCACGCAATAGAACAAAATGGTTTCTGCTAGAAAACATAGCGTAGCTAGCTCTTTCGATTCTGGCCGTTCCAACACAAATGCGCGACATGCAGGGTCCCATTTCACATGGTCGGTATTCGTTTTGGGAACACTTACGCAATATTTCGCGAGTATGGTTTAGGGGGTCTAAGCAGTAGCCTTATGGCGTGGCTCTTTTCTAAACCATATTCCTGAAATATTGCAGAAATGTTCCTAAAATAACCGCCGCGCATATGTGTTGGAAAGAGCAGAATCCAATGAGCTGATAATACAAGGTACTCGTAGAAAGTGACATGCATGTGTCTGTTTTAAAATCAGAAAATTAAATCAATACAGCAGTTGCTCGCGATATTTACAATTCCGATTAATAATTCGTAAAATAATCGAATCGATCGAGTAGATTAGAGTCACCGCGAAAAATTTGTAAAGGTTCCAAGTGGAACCAGTCTTCCTAGCAATCTTGCAGTCTAGCAAGATCCTTTAGTAGAATCCCCCTTTTTTTGCGCCCATCTACATATTTTTCTGAGCACCGCGGCTCTTACTTAGAGTAGTATTACCGCGAACTTCGAGTCAATTTTTTGCGTATCTAAGACTTGTCCACAGCACCGAAGCTCCACTTGAATTTTCTTCGCGAAAGTAGAGCCAATTTTTTGCTCATATAAAGTTGGTCCAGAGCACCGGTGCTCTAATTGCTTTTTTATCGCGGAAGTAGAGTCAAATTTTCGCTTAGCTTCAATTGTCAGCTTGGACTTGCCAATGAGATGCTAGGCCCTAGAGAAGGGGGCCTAGCTCGTGAGCCCTGGAGGAGGCCAAAAACATGGGCCCTAAAGAGGGCCTAGCGCGTGGGCCCTAGAGAGGGCTCAAAGGGGGATCCTAGAGAGGGCCTACCATAGGCCCTAGGGAGGGCCCACAGCATGGGCCTTAGAGAAGGCCTAGAGTCACGCTATCTTGGAAGCTAGCGAGGATGACAGGGTCCTATTCTGTACTTGCATGCGATAGTAAACACGAGTGCCTTGTATTCCTGGGTAGTAATCTTTGCGCATGCATTTTGGAAGGCATCTTTTTTGTTCTACTACGGTTTTTTTCGAAAACCGTTTATCGTACGAGAAAAAGTAGTAGAACAAAAAAGATGCTCCTTGTCCGGATCTACAACTTTTGTTTCACATATATTTTTATTTAATCAATAACTTGGAAGATGTTAAATAAAATCGACTTCGCGAGCTGTTAAACAATGATTTAAATGTTTAAGGGCCCAGGGGCACCCTTTCCCGTTATCCGATCGAGCTCAAACTTTACAGGGATTTTTTTTTAATTATTTGGAAGCATTCTGGAGGGTGCCCCGTAGAAAATCTTGAAAAAAAATTTTAGCAAGAGTAAGTTAGAACCACCCTAGTGTATACACATATTAATCGTTTGGAATTCCTACCACGCGTAGCGTTACAATCTTATTCTAGACTGAATCGATAACGTTGGGTGTGACACGAAACTGGTAAAGTGGCTCGCGAGCCCCCCGGCGTGTGATACAAAATTACATCGCGTGATGGGTCTATCCTATACTTCGTCGATGGCTGAAAGAGTCACACAGGTCGGTTAAGTTGGTAAAGGAGAATACAATAACGATGTGTTCACAATGTAAATTGGCCTGTTTCCCGCGTTCACTTGTCACTTGTATTATCAACTTCATTGTATGGCCCAGATCGATTCACATTTGCGTTCTCCGTAGAAATTTTTACCATATTTAGTTACCATTTTAACCGCTAGTAGGACTGCGATCGTATTCTATACTGAATCGGTAACGTTGAATGCGATAATAAAATGATAACGGTGTTTTACAGCCCCTGAACCCTGCAACCAATATTTACATTGGATGTTAGATTTATCCAATACATTGTCTGTGATGATATTAATAATAGTAATGCAAAATATTCTTTTCCCCCACCTCCTTTATACTTTCCACACTTTATAAAGCGACTCTAGATACCGAAGATGTTTAAGTTCTTTGGTTTTTAGTTCTTACTAGATTTTGATATTTTAACTTCTTTGATTTTATCGAGGCTCGAATGTAAGGAATAATAGAAAAAAAATTCTTTCATATTAGTATCTGTCTATCGCAAAATAGACAATCTAATCTTTTATACTTTACCTTCCATTTCATCTCTATTCCGAAAATAATCATGGTATTATTGTGTAATAATTGTAAAATATAGTATAGAAACAAGCTCCAAAATAAATTCCGGTATGTACCATCACGTACTAGTTTTCCTCTAAATGTGGATTTCTAAGTATTTTATTAATCAAACTCTTGTAATCACAGCCGATTAATAATAACACACCCATTTGCATTCTTAGTCACCCTCGCGTTCCGAGGTCCTCTAATTAGAACCATTAAAGGTTTTCGAACCTAATCTGTGTTCTTTCTACTAATTTACATAAATCCCATTATCAGGCCAAATCCCCGCCAATTTCAAACCTTATCGACTTAGTCGATCAACTGAGAACAGAGTATCAAATATAAATAATGCAGAATAGAAATAATTCCACAATGTGACTACAATGCTACAGGAATGTTAGAACAATTTCCCAGAAGTGTTAGCCGCAGGCTTTCAGTAAAATACACTCACTGAATTGATCATTAGCGTGGGAATTATTGTAAGCTTTTCAAGCGTAGAAGGAGCTCATAACAATTGGGGATCCAAGGGATTTGAACTGTCACAGGATGTTCGGGCGGTGCGTTCTTTTTTTCTAAGGATACCCGTGGGTAATTTTGCAGGGATTCTGACTCGACAGTGCACGATAAGGGAATGCTCGAGGGACGATGTAGACATGCCATTGCCCTGAGGAATGCCTCGCGGCTTGGCTATGCGATGCTGAGGTGTCAGTAGCGCCTGGAGATCTTTTCGGGCGATACCGTGAGCCTGTTTTGCATATGATAATAATATATACATTGTTCACAAACACGCTGTGAAGACTTTGTACCTGTGTAGCACTCAACGCAGTAAACAGGAACGTATTTTTAAATATGGCCTTGAGAAGAAACAGTTTTGTACTTATAAAATAAACATGTTCTAATTCATCGATGCAGGTACTCTCGTGCAGGTGACTGGTCAGTAGGTTTCTTAATTAAAGGTGGGATAAATTTATTCCAATTTACGTATTATATTTATTAATATTTCTGTTGCCCACCTTGATGAATACTATATATAAGTACGTAATGTTCATCACTGAATTTATTGACACGATGTGCAATGGAATGTTTTCTGCGTGTCACTCGATGGGAATTGAATTCTGGTGAACTTAAAATAGAAACCAATATATTTACTGTATAGCTTTTCATTTAAAACTGCGAAGCCAATGTATACTGGTTTGCTGAAACAATAATTAATTTATTATGTAATTCTATGTTTGGAGGAAAGAGATGTTGAAAGTATTAAATCTAATTCGTTTTAGAACTATGGTGAGTATTTAATAGTCTCCGTAGAATACTGACGCCAATATAATCAGTTCGAAAAGCTTTATTTCTCATGCATATGCCATTTCATGATTTCACTTGGTAACACGTTATTGGTACAGCATACACATAAATATCCATTTCCTTCAAAGAAGTATCAACTCCACTGTTTGTAAAAATTTGCCAAAACTAAAATACTCTGTCAGCATGCTGGAAGAAAAAAAACGAAGTGTGTCGACATAATACATGTATATACCTACAGTTTCCTTTTTAAATGAAATACTCTCTTTACCAGATTGCACAACGCGAGTGTCTGAAAAGTGCGGGCCGAGCATTCACTTGTCTGATGGAACCTGCATGTTTGATAACGCCGCGTTATATTAACGGTGTGCATTTTAACGAGCTGCGAAACAAACTGAAACGCGCCTACGTGTAGGCGGGGAATTTCCAGACTCGTATTAATAATAATATCTCAATTCTACGGCAAAATGTTCGAACCGGGGTGGCCGCGTAAAAAATGTAAATTCAACGGGGCGAATTGTTTTTGTACGCGTTCTTTCTTTTTCCACCCACGGCGAAAAAGCTGTTGCAGGTGTCAACTGTTTGCATAGAATTGATCGATATATCGCGCAGACGTGGGCCGTTACGTCCCAACGCTTCCTCACACGCGAAACGTCAGTTTACATAGCGGGTCACCGAAGGTCCGCGTATAATAGAGCCGCGAGTTTTTATTTTCGGCAAGCAGCAAACAACGTCGAAACGTCAATTTTCGGCCGTCGTTTGGCACGTCACCTTCACCCAATTCCACCCCTGGAATTTTCCGCCCAATTGCTCGGTCAGGTGCAACGGGTTGCCTCCTACTCTGGTTTAACTCTGCACCCCTTGTCTATCTGCGACTCTTCTAACACTAATCAATTACGAGGTGTAACGATCGAAACATTTGGGAATGCCGTAGATCGATTAGCTATACTTGCGAACGGGGTGCTTTCCGTTTCGACACTTTTTCCAGTATCAGTGATAGAAGGGAAGACAGGTTTAAAGTTTGGTGTCTTCATATTTTATCATTTGACATTTTTCAGTACTAAAATGTAATTTAGAGTCATAAGTAAATAATATAATCTATATTATGTTAAATAATCTAGATTACAATGTAGATAAATCAGATTATATTTTATAATCTAGATTATATTTAAGTATTCACTTGAAAAGATAGTTCTAAAATTTTTATTTAGTCAGAGGAGGACGTTACTCGGTCGTCCATTCATCGAGTTAATGGTTTTTTTTGAGTGACTCGATTCGTCATTAAATTTCATTGATCATTTCAATGAAAGTAGAGAGTTGTGTATGTTTCGAATGTGTATTTGAATTTTTTTCTATGTATTAGAATAAGCACAATGGTTTGCTAGGAAGGGTCCAAGTTCGTAAGATGTACTTACTATTTTTAACGGGACATTCTACTCTCTCGGCCGAAAAATCGGCCACTTTTCGGTGATGGTTTATATAATGAAGTAAACATTTAATGTTTTCGAATTTCTGGGGGTATATTTTACCACTCTTGAAATACAAGAAAAAATCATTGTTCTTTGTTTATTTCATTTGTTTACATAAATATTTCGCAGTTAAGTTGGCGGCATCAGAATTGCTGGCGGTTGAAATTTCGGACGACTGGGTCATCGGAAATTAAAAAACCAAACATATTTTTAATTCGCACGAGTATGGTTGTCGCGCCTAGCACGAAAGAACAACTTTGGACCAAAATTATTAAAATGGCGGTCGATCGAAGTTGAAAGTACCGAAAAGGGCATTTCTTTTCTGTTTAAGGGAGGTTTCTGCCTTGTTAGGCCAAAAAAGGTTCGATATTTCACCAATTTTTTATGCGAAAAGTATTAAATATAGAATGTTGATATTTGGTATGTTGACTAAGCGGTCTTTATTGAACATAAAAATATTTTTTGTAGTTTAACAAAACATGGTAGTGGGAGTGGGAGGAGCCACGCATGTCGGTGCGCGGGCGATGATATTCATCGCTTGCGGAAGTCCTTAGTCCCGGACAGCTGATCTGAAGCAAAAAAAAGAAACATATTTTTACTTTGTACAATACTGTGCATAAGTTGACCCAGAATCAAGAAGAAAAATTGGAAAATAAAACAATAGTGAGCGATCGAAGAGATTTTTTTTTTCACCAAAAATGTTTGCAGTTTTTTGTTCATTAAATGAAAACGGTAGAGTATTTTTTGATAATTCTGGGTCAACTTATACACAATATTGTACAAAGTAAAAATATGTTTCATTTTTGTGCTTCCGATCACCTGTCCGGGACTTACGACTTCCGCAAGCGAAGAATGTCATACCGACATACGTGGCTCCACCCACTCCCACTACCATGTTTTGTCAAACTTTAAAAAATATTTTTATGTTCAATAAAGACCGCTTAGTCAGCATACCAAATATCAATATTCTATATTTAATACTTTTCGCATAAAAAATTGGTGAAAAATCGAACATTTTTTGGCCCAACAAGGCAGAAGCCTCCCTTAATAGATATAAAATGTGAGAAAATATTAAAAAATCTTAAGATATTTGTGCTAAGCGGGAAAGCCACTAATATGTAGAATAACATATTAAAATTTTGGATTAATTGGTCATGGAGTTTTTTTTTTATCACGTCCGCCAACCAAGAAAATGTTGTTTCGAGAAAAACTCGTTTAAGCGTATCGGCCGGCCGAGCGGCGCGGTTAAAAGAACCAGGCCGCTGACGCTACAAATACCGATAACATTGAAAACACATCGAATTTCCCTCCAAAAATTTAGGAGGATATTGTAGAAGGTGGATTCTTCCGAATTCGGCAATAAAAAAAATCTAATTTTTTGAGGCCGAGAGAGTAGAATGTCCCCTTAAATTTAATGTCCAATAATTTAAGCCAATGACCACCACCTTGTGCAACCTTGTACTGCAGCCTCGTCTTTTACTTCGCTATTTTCTATGTGCAATAATTATAATTACGGAATTGTAACGCGTTTCCTCGGAACTCAAAAGATCGAAATTACTCTCCCTTACTAATTATTGCACTCACTAAAGGAAAGTACAACGAACCTTTATTTCCATTAAAATCTACCTCAAACTTACCTTTACCCGTGAATCATTTTAAAACTTGAAAATGGGTGAAAGACCCCTGGACTACAAGCTGTTTCATATAAAATCTAAATTCCGCCTAATACTCGCGTTTACGCGCACTGTGATAAAACTTTAAGGATGAACGTGAGTAGCGCAGAATAGTTCGTTCACTGCTTCGACCCAGTAGTTTATTAGCTCGAAAAACTATATCTCGGTCGGGGGTGGTGCGGCATTCGTACACAGCAAGTGCCTATAAAGAAGTATGTTTCCAACATGGATAGATTGTTCCAAGTTCCGCGAGCTGGTCGTTCCAACTCTTAACGTCCGTCGCACGTGGCGTTCAAAAATTCTCTCCAACCGTCACTGGCACGGCGGCACGTTCCCCCAACAACGCAAAAAAAAAAAAGAAAAAGACAAGACGTCCCTCGTCATTCCAAAACGCATCATTCCCTCTCGTAAATCCAATTTTCACCACGTCCTTGTCAGCGGCCCAAGAACAACCCTACCCCCACTCGCCTCGCCTTTCGAAAACTTCCGAAGCGTCCCCGAGTGCCCGCGATCGGTGCCCGCGGAGGCCGCCGGGATCTCCTCATAGCTTCCCCTGTGCGGTGAAAATGTTCAGGAATAAGGCGCGTCTCCGCATCCCTCGGGCCCGAGGATATCCCTGCCGGCGGTTGCCGGACAGCCTTTTCCCTTCTCCTCGCCAGGGGAGCTTGCGCCCTGAGCCGTTCGCGGCTGGAAAGAATAAGCCAGCTGGAGAAGAAAAGGGTAGGAAGGGCACCGCTCAGAGTTCGGCTGACCGAGTCCCCGAGGCGAAGTCGCGAGGCTAGGAGCGTCGGGGCGGCCGTGGAAGGGCGCGAAGGGGTTGAAGCGACGGAGGAGCGTCACAGGGCAGACGTGGTGCTGGGTTGGGGGTTGGGGGGTGGGGGCGACGGAGGATGAAAAGGGTCGAAGGTGGGGTAGAGTGGGCGAGCTTTTTCGGCGGAGAGTGGAGAGCAGAGGGGGGGTGTAAGGAGAGCGCCAGGATGAGGCAGGAGAGGCAGGAGAGCCGGGAGAAATGGGAATCGGAGGGGCGGGTGGGTTCGCTCGGTGGGAGAAACAGGAGACCCGGGCAGTACAAGCCGGGCAGCCTGCCCGACGATATCGTCGCCGTTCTGGATGTCACGCTGAATCCTGCACTGCAACTTTCCCCTTTGCCCATTCAGCCGTGAAGTTGCTCGCCCGCGAGCTTCCCCCTTTGCGCGGGCATGCGCGCCCTCTGCTCCACCAGCCGCGTAGAGACGCGCACGGGCACAGATCACGCATAACGCGCAGCACGCGAGACACCACCGTGCAGGCACACGCAAACGTAACCGCGGCCGTGCACCGCCAGCGCAGCCCGAGACCGTATGCGTTACGCGCGCGTACGCACGGATAGCAGCCGGGCCAAAGTTACGCCGCACGTACGTGCCCGTAGATATACCAGAGCACGTGTATCTCCATACGGAGGGACAGCTGGCGAGCGAAAGAACGCACGCACTTCCCCGCCACCGCAGCCACCGCAGCTCTCAAGTAACAGGTTGGTCATTCCGGCTTCTCTTAAAACCGCTTTCGCGCGCTTCCCACGGCGGAACACCACGTCCCCGCTGAAAAGGCACTATCGCCGAGCTCCTCGGTCGGTTAACGAGTTCTAGCGCGAATCGAACGAGCATGTTCTCTGGGCCACCGGAATGCTCTTGATTGGAAGATGGCCTGGGAACCGTTCAGCGGAATGGCGAAGCTCTCTTTCTCGAGAGAGAGAGAGAGTTCTTCGTGTTTATTCAATCGCGATTGGTTTCTAATCCGTGGAATCGATGGCGCTGATAATTAACGGGTCGAAGATCCCCACGCCTCTCAGACGGTCCTGTAATGTTCCACGGAATATGTGGCTCCCCACGGGAACCGAGCTACGCACGCAACGTAATTCCCAGATGGATTTGATAGCGTTTTAATCGACCGATATCCGCCCCCATTTCCTCGATTCCCCGGGAGCATTCCATTCTATCCTCGATCTCTTCTCGCCTCTTGATCCCTTATCTCGCGCTCCCTTTCTCCGCGGGGATGAACGATCGTAGGTCAGCTGGGAAAAGGAGCCATCGCTTCCACTCGCTGTGTATGTAAATACGTGGTACTGGCTGTTTTTCTTCGGCGCTGGGGGTCAGCCGCGTGTCATGGTCGACCCTTGCGCGAAAATTACTGAACCGAAGGAAAATTGAGTGCCGCTGGAGGGTGGAAAGTGGATTGCTTTGAATGGGTAACGCGGATATTTGCTAGCGCCATGGGCGCGATTGCACGCCACGCATGTAACAGGTCTTGCTGCGAATCAAGGGCACGTAAATTAATAATGCGATCTGCAGGCACGGGGGGGCTTGTTAATAAGAGCATTATGCAAGCGAGGGTGCTTTATGCGATTCTGAATTCACTTGTAGTCGACGGGAATGCAGTACGTGACGGGCGTCAAGCGACAGACGCGTAGCTTTATGTTTCACGAGTGGTGTTTGAAATTGCTGTTCGAGGATTTATCGAGCTTCTCGTTCGGTGGAAAAAATGCTTCGATGCTGGAGAGAGATGTAATCGAATTTTGATTTCGAAACATTATTTAAGGATAGATAAAGGTATTACGAAGATTTTTGTGCTATCAATTAGCAGCCATTTGATAGAAGAACCTAGTGTATTTCTAAAAATTAAGTAAGTTTGAATAAGTATGTCCACAATAGAGCAGTTAGGGTAGATGTACCGTTTTTGGCCATGTGCATAATTATCGCGTTTTTTAGCTCGAAATTGCTTGCAGACACATGATTATGTGTAGAATTTCAAACCATAAATATTCTGTTTAGTATACCACCAGAAATATAAGGTTACATTTATTGTTTACGCGAAAAGTGGCAAGTGGCCACAAACGGTGAAAAATGGATTTCTCATATTTTTTAATTTTCTTAATTCTTTAACGATTTCTCTAGTTAATGGTAACTTAGATATTAATAGTAAAGATAGTGTAAAATTTAGTAAAGCTTTTAGTTTCCTGATTTGAAGTACAATTTTAAAGATAATTACGATGAAAGTCACTGAAATCCTTAAAGTGGCCACAAACGGTGCATCTACCCTAGTTCTCTTTCTTCTGTGGATGACGTTTTTAGAAGCATCTGAAAATGTGCGTTAAATAACGTCACACGGTTGAATTAATGACCAAAGGTCGCGGTAATCTTCCACGCGAATGTTCCTCGGTTTTATCGACATTAAAATCGGCTGTTGAGCTCGCGCTAAACGTTTACTTTAGAAGACCCGCTTTTGTCAGCACAGAACGATAGATCGTGGTTACGCTAAGATTAAGTTCCCTGCCCGAAATTTTCCACGATTTTCCAGGGGGACGTTTTACAGCCGATTTAAATATTCGATACAGAATGTTTCCACGCGTTCAAGATTGAATATTTCAAACGTTCTGCCGCGTCAAAGTTAAATTTTTCATACGTTACAATCGCGTAATAATTGTGTTGGAATTTTCAGCATTTTATTTTCAATTAAGATTTTATTGAATATTTTGCATTCCTTCGATATGAATTTGGAAACCTATATCAGAATATTTGCGGAATTATTGTGGCAAGTGTAGTGTCATTAAAGTGATTATTTGGTGAAAATGAATTGTAGTCTTTTGTGATAATACGAGTTCTGATAAATTTATACATTTCTATGAGTGCTTTGTTTACCTTCGCAACTTTTAGTCGAAACAATTTTAAAATAATGTACGTTTTAAACGATATGGCAAGATAGACAGCGAGCCAAGTGAAAGTGGTCAGTTTGTGGTCAGACGCAACGCTGCAACCTAGTGTAACTAAAATTATACCTCTCTGTAATTTCTCACGCGTTCGTTATCTTAAGAATAGTCTGGAATAACAATTATTCCAACTAATGGGATCTTCGAAACTATATAAATTTTATAGTAGATGCATTTATGATTCGTTAGTTCTACATCTGCTCAGGCCTACAAGAGGAGCACGAAATATTTTGTTCTACGTCGTACGAAAGGCTCACTTAATATGAAATTCATCAGAATCAAAATACACAATACATATTACACAATTTTTTTTAAATAGAGTTAAGAGTGAACTTGGTATATATAACTGCAATAAAACCTGATTTTGGGAAATATTTTCCAAAAAATTTCTTTATTCTGACTTGTTGAAACTTTCAGGATGACTTGGTACAAATTGGAAAAAATAAAAAAAATTCCATAATGAAAAAAGTCGATATATGTCAATGATATAAATTTTTTTTAATAAGATTACGCTATGGATGAACCTATTAGAATAATAAAAAGTGTTTTATTAAAAAAATGATAGGACTGGAAACTAAAATATACTCATTCTTACAAAAAACTTCCATCTTCACTGTGTAATGCATATTATATAATTTAATAATATAGTGAAACTTATAGGGTTCTTTAGAGGTGAATTTAATTTTCTATATCTATGCACTGGGAGAAGTAGATTAGTAAAATATTTGTTGAGTTATGGTGCATTCCAGTTTATACCTAAGTCATCCTGAAAGCTTCAGCAAGTTAGATGAAATAGGTTTTTTAAAAAAATGTCAGAAAATCAAGCTTAATTTTAGGCGTCTATAGGAAGTTCCCCCTTACTACATTTTACCATTTTATACAATTATTCGAAGCAACGAGCACGCAAGTTTTAAATTAAACATAAGAGGAACTTTTTCCAGTAAAATCTGTAATGAAATATTACCTGTGCTCACAAAGATAATGAATGTGGAAAAGAGCTCTTTAAAGGAGAGATAATTCTTTTCTCGGCATCTGTTACGCCCTACTTGTGCATTAATAAACGAGTAGATTTTTTTGAGAACATAGATTTTTATCATGGATATTGATTGATATTGGCCGTCTAGTATTTTTTGTGAATTAATGACAAGGAGATGAATACAACTTGTGACTGGTACTATTGGGTAATGTTTATTAATACTATAAACTGTAAAAAAGTTTGTTTTTAGATAATGTATATTTATATATGACGGCGCCGCAACCGTTTGATGTGTAGACGTTTTTCTGCGGTATTGCCGTAATTGCGAAAAACCCGAGCATTTTTACAGCATGTTCAAAATTTATAAAGTTCTAGTTTTCGACATAAAAAAAGCACTCATCTGTGCAGCGCGAAAATTGCATTCTCCTAGTTGTTGTTTTAATAATTTTGGTTCAATCCTTTTTCCAGAGGTCCCCTCCAAAATTACTGGTTCTAGGAGAAACATATTCCACGGCAACGGTTGTATCTTTATTTTTAAGCTCAATATCAGTGTAAAACTACAGACACTTTTTCTAAACCACTGTATCGGTAATCAACCTCGTTTAGCACCATTTGTAAAACGGATATGTAGACCAAAAAAATATTTGTTTAAGGGAAAAGTCAGCGCTTGCTTTCATCTCCTCGTAATTAATTCGCAAAAAAAACTTGATTTTCGAGCGATTTGACTGCCTCGTCCCCTCAATTACATACAGATACGTATTCATACTCTTTCCAGATTTAAAAACCGGACCATTATAGAAAAAGTCATCGTCGTTGAACCTTTCGTCTTCAATACCGTCAGAAACTGTTAGTTTCCACCAACAAACCTCCCTTTCGACTGGAGCTCGAGAGCATTGCGCAGAATTTTTAGTAAATGTCAGTAGGAGTAATCGCGAAGGTCTACCTAGGGCTCCAATTTCTTAAGTCCACGATACACTTTCGCGAGGTGGCTAACGAGGTGTTGAAAGACGCCATGGAAATATGCTCCTCGCCCCGACGCGAAATTAGCCAGGCGCTGTCGCCGTGGCGCCTCGTTCGCGGGGAGTACGTAACAAAGTTAAGGGGAACTTGTAATTTACAATCTGGAAAACGCAAATTAATCCGACTCCACTCGGGGTTGAAAGCTGCGCGGGCAAACCTTTGCGGAAGTTGCTTGCCTCGGTTCCTTTGTTCGCGGGGCTCCTGGGCCTACGCGAAGCCTCTGGGCAAACATTTCGCACCATCCGCCTCTATCTTCATCATCTCCCTTTCGCCGAGCAGCGCGATAACCGTGACGGAATGCAAACCATTGTCTCGCACCAATTCTCCTAAAAGCGTCGCATCGATAGGCGCGCCTCGAAAACCGAGGCAGAAATCTCGCGCGTGTTCGCGCTCCGCTTCTTCCACCTCAGACGGTCGTCCGTGGGCGTCTCTTTATCTCGACTGCCTCCCTAATCGTCTTTACGAAAAATTCAACACCACGGGTATCGAGACACTCGCGGTTTCGTTCTCTTTTATCCTACACACGCGCGCCAGGATCGCTGGTTTACGCTCGAAGCAATCGCTCACCTTATTCGCACCCGATGTTTCCCAGTATTTTTAACACGCGAAATGATCGGTAGCGTGACATTTTTATGGGCCTGGGTTGCTCGACGCTTTTCTATGTAATCGCAATTGTCCGCGGACGTTTCTGTCGCTTATGCTCAAAGGACTTCCTGGGCGCGCTTACTATTTCGTGTAAGTGTATTACGAGCACATTAGCCTGGAAGGTCATGCTTCGCGTGTTACGGGGGATATTTATGTTTGAGGGCGGTGTGCAGCATTCGTTTCATATGCGGGCGTACGCGCCACGATGTTCGTGGAAAATTCATGTCGGGGGTGGAAAATTATTTTACGATTTGCTGTTTCGGTCGTGTGTGCTGCTCGCGTGGTGGAGAATCTGGGGAAGGGGAAATTCGCTGCAGCTGAAATCTACGTGCGGCGTACAGGGTGGGATGTGCAGAGGGTGACATTTGAATACTTTTGGAGGATTGTGTAATATAACAGAATGTACATTACATTTATACAAGCGATGTAAGAAATTTTCTCTAGTGACGTTTTCTGTATTAACAATATTTTGCAAAATATTCAGTTGCCACACTTTGTGCTTCGCCCTGTATGCTGAGATTTTTGATGAAGTATTTTGTGTAGGTTTTGGGAATGGGGAAGTTCTGGCTGTGTTGGAGTTGTCTGTTATGGAGAGCGGAATATTCGATGCAGTGTCTTTCTTGGTTTTTTGATTTTGAATATCAACAGGAATGGTAGCAGAACTTGTGGTACATTGGGAGATTTTATCGGGTTTCATCGCAGTCCATATTTTTCGCAGGGTTCTAAAGAGTAATTATGCAAAATTTTGTCCACTCGTTGTATTTAAAAAATTAGTTAAATTCATTTATATATTATTGGACCCTCGAATTCGGCGATTCATCCACACCGTTTTTGTATAAACGCGAAGTAAGCTACGCAGGGTTTTCAGAACACAGCATTGAATCCCTTTTCTCATTCTACTAGGGTATAAAGTAGCTGTATCATGCCACATGAAAAGAAACTCGTATGATTTTAAAGCCTCTAAAGAAGGAACCACCTCTGGAAACATAATTTATACGTTATTACATTCTTCCTTGGACACTATACAGCAGTATTATTGATCTCACTCACACTACCTTCAAAAATAATATGAGGAATATCTGGTGGGCGGGCAAGCGAGTATAAGTCAGAATTATTAATTTTGCAGGATGGCATTTGGAACATTTAAAGTGCCATGAAAGATTAGGTGTTGAATTTTGGACGTGAAAATTAAAAGAAAATTTTGTTTTTAACTTCGATTCGCAAAGAAGAAGAAAAACGAAATTGTTTAACCACCAGAGAAGTGTTAAATGATTCGCACCTAATATGTCTATTCCAGTGATCCATAAAAAAAAATAATTCGTGTTCTTTTTATATGAAAGTAACGGGTTATATCGATACATACTCTGTTTTCGTGGTAATTGGATATATAAGCGATTTTAAGCTGAAACTTTCACGACCACGCACGATAATGTAAGCACTTCGACGTGCTGACAGATTGACACTTTCTCATTTTCGTAAATTAACGCAAGTTACAGTATTGCTGGCTAACGCTCGTTGCAGGTATAAACTCAAACACGCGTGACAACGTCGACGCCGTTGACATATTGACATCTTAACACCCTGATATCATGACATTTTAGCACGGGGGACGGTATCACCTTTGCCGTCGAGCGTGTTGGTCGATCGAAGGGGAGACCACGGTGTTAAACTCTAAAATAGATGTCTGCAGAATAACGCAAGCTAATGTTTATATAAACTCTCTAACGGCGCTAAACCTGTACCCTCCGAAAGCCCACTAACGACTGACTAAAAGACACGTCTCCCTGGCGCATTGGCCATCCTTTTCGACTCACTTCCACCCTCGCAATTGCCTTTCAGCCATTTCGAACAGTTCAAACAACTGTCATTCCTCATATACATACCTTTGTCTGTTAATTTCACTCTCAACCAACCTGTAATTTTTATACAAATTCGTGTTTCATTGCGACAAGAACTATCGTCGAATGAGCTTCTCGAAAGCTAAACTGAGTAACTCCACTTCCTGCGAATTTTTCTGGTTTAGTATTTAGACACGTAATTAGTGCTTGACTTATCAGAGTTCTGTCATTTTTATCTTTGGGATTGAGGACCTTGCAGCAAAAGGAGTGCAGCTCTATCTTTACCAACTTCGAGTAAATTAGAAAAAACTGTTTAGAATCTTATTGCTTTAACTTAACATTGAAAAGAGAACATTAATTGAAAAATATATTTCTTCACACAATAAGTAGTAGTTATTGAGTTGATAAATTTTTACTTCTATTTTTGGCGAATTTCTCGAGTCCCGGGCTGCCGAAAACAAAAATACTGCACAAAACAGTAATGGTTGTAAGTCCAAAATTTGAAATAAATCGCTCATTTGTTATCAGATTTGCATCAAACGATGTAAAACATTTTAGGGCGACTATGTGGGTGCCACAGGCGTAGATCGACTAATTGTAAACAATTAAGGGGTTAAAAATTAATGGCATAGTGTGAACAGTAATCGAAAGTCGTTGATGGGATCAGATAAGAAAAATCAGAACTTTGAAGCTTTCAACTGTCAGTGGCATCGAGCTGTTAATTAAGCCTTCTCGAAGCAACTACCCGTGACTCTGATGTTTCACTAGTGTTGCACATAGTTCTACTAGTGGTTGGAGTTGGGTAGCCACTGATCGCTATCTGGTGTAAAATATTGGTGCATTCTCAAATCCTTAATGGCAGTAAGAGAAACAATGCTGTGAAATATTTCGAAGGAATTAGTAGCCTCGGTTGCACATAGGAAAAGTGATTTTATTTAACGACAGTGTTAATTCTGCTGAAACTAGCTTGACAATTATTATCACATCCACTTTGCGTTTTAGGGTTAGAACTATTTTCATTTCCTATTGTTTGATCGATTCAGGGCAACGTTATATAGTGGACACCACGCAACACTAATTGTGTAAGCAACTAACAGAATTGTTGGATTTAGGATTACACAGTTTTTGTCACTTAGAAAAGCCCCGTTACAAAATAAACAAACTGGGGCTTTTTAAATAATATAATAGTATAATAGAAATCTTGTTATGCGTGGCTAGTCGAGCAGTAGACGTTTTGTGAATGAGAATTTTGCTCCCGGCGGATTATTCGATCGAAACCTATCATCCCAGATCCGATTAATTATTCTCATAATCTGGCCCACAATGACGCAAAAATCGTGCAATTTAATCCGTGATGAAATGGAAAATCCGGAATTTCACGGAGCTCTTACTCGAGGATCTGATATAATTTGACTAATTGCAGACGTGTGCGCAGATTATGGACGAATTTTTGCTGCGAATTCAGCATGAAAAACGCTGCATAAAAAGGACGGCTTGATTTAAACAAGAAGAAGTATTTAACATTCAATTAATGCGTATGCGAGAAAGGGTGTAGCCGGATAAGCATAGCGAAAAGTGCCCTCGAACCAAATTGAACTTGCGATTCACCAATCGATAGGTTCCTCAAAGAAAACTATTTCTGTAAAGTTTCAACCCGATACCCCTACTACTAGGGTAGTTACAGGGTGAAACGTAATTGACAGTTTAAGCTCCATTACTTTTGTTTTACTGAATAGAAACTTATAAAAAAAATCAGAGACATTCTACCCGTTGATATACATGTCTATGAATTTTTTCATAATTTTCAGTGGCGAAACCGAATTTTAAAAAATTCAAAAAGATTAAAAATGCCGATTTCATGGTCAAATTTTCAAATTACAACATTTATATTTTTACAGTTTTAGCGTCTTTGTATGGTCATTAATGTGTAATTTTCTCAGATTTTTCAAAAACGAAATATTAGGGGTGGGAAATATTAGTTTTTCGTTTTTGAAAAATCTGAAAAAATTACACATTAATGACCATACAAAGACGCTAAAACTGTAAAAATATAAATGTTGTAATTTGAAAATTTGACCATGAAATCGGCATTTTTAATCTTTTTGAATTTTTTAAAATTCGGTTTCGCCACTGAAAATTCTGAAAAAATTCATAGGCATGTATATCAATGGGTAAAATATTTCTGATTTTTTTATAAGTTTCTATTCAGTAAAACAAAAGTAATGGAGCTGAAACTGTCAATTACGTTTCACCCTGTAACTACCCTAGTAGTAGGGGTATCGGGTTGAAACTTTACAGAAATAGTTTTCTTTGAGGAACCTACCGATTGGTGTACCACAAGTTCAATTTGGTTTGGGGGCACTTTTCGCTATGCTTATCCGGCTACACCCTTTGCAACAGTATTTGGGGCATTAATTTTTCATTCAATTTTTGTACACCCCTGTGCATGCATTCGGAAAAAATTTTAATTTCAGAACGTGATAAATTCATGCCTATTCCAATTTTCTACCTCGCCTCACTCATAGCGCATTTCGACTGATAAATTGCAATTGCAATTAAAAATTGGAAATTTTAAGAACGCATGAAAAATGTAGTTAAACATATTTTTAGTAATGTCTCTCACGATTTGTCCAATGAAACCTTCTCCTTAATTAATTACGTGTGTTTATTGTATTTCTGTCGCGAGTATCTAGTGCCAATCTCGAAGTCACCACGCTTCAGAAGACCAAGAAAGCAGAATAAGGCATTCGAAATTTTCAAGAAAACGTTTCACAAAATAATGTGCCAAATTGGTGTTTCCTCGAAATATTCTGCTTGTTGGGAAACTATGTGATACCTCGTACGTTGTATACCTTCATCTCCCACGTTCAATTTAACTTTAACTGCAAGTTGTTGCTCGAACGGGAACTCCGTTTTGTGAAAAATTATGTAAACTTAAATTCCTTCGTAGCTGAAAGCTGGACTTCTTGTTTAAAATCTTCTTTTTATGTTTGCTCGCAGCCGAGTTGCAGCAATATTCAGTACCTACAGAAATTTAGATCTTCTAACATAAGTTGGGCACGAATGAAGATGTACTTCATTGGTTAACTGATTGGTCGTTTAACGAAATATTTTCGTGCTACGCGATGATATTTACAGGCTCGATAGCCAATCGGTACACGTCACGTTAACGACTCCTAGTGAATATTTGACCGACTTTCCCAGGAAATTGCTGTTATAATTTTCCACGGGGGTGTGTATTACCTTGGTTACTTATTGCAAGAAGGTCACCGGTTGGCCTAGTTCCTCTCTGCGGGCCACACGATCTGCTGAACATCCTCATCCATTTTCGTTCCTTCTCTGTCTTCAGAGTCTCCTTCGATGCGCTTTCCAGTGGTTATTTCGCAGTTCATGTAGTATTACTCCCCAGAATGATAGTAATAATAGAAAGGGGGGAAATCCCGGATCCTATGACCTCCTCATGTGAGAAATCCTAAACTCGTAAAATCGTGATATATTCTTCGCGATCTTGAAACGTGGTCTCTTCCTACTCAAATACTTGTGTTACGTTCTACCTTTAATAATTATCATGCATAACAGAGTCTTGTGTTTTATCGCGGAAATGTGATTTTCAGGGAACACGTTGTCGAAATTTGCTACAACTGCGAGCTTCTGAGAATTAATTTAGTCGTTGATCATTGTTACAGGAAAGTATACAATTTAAACGTGAATTAGGTAAATTTTATTTTAATGTGTACATCAATTCCACGTATAACTGGCAAAGAGTGTTTAATAGAGATAAAAAGTTTGTTAAAAATATATTAATAATGTCGCTATCATTTTTTATTAACTGACAAAATATGGAGAGACATAACTTGTAATTGGGTTTTTATGACAGACTGTAGAACATTCTTATTGATCTGATTTTTATATCTTGAAAAATAAGATTACAGATATTTAGTGTTCCTATATGTCTCTTTTTGAGGGTACTCTAATTAAAATTTATATAACATTATTTTTGTATTTTGTGCTCTAGAACCATTCTTTGTTCAGAACTTGTTTACCCGAAGTTCAGGATTTATATCAGATGGGAACTGAATTGAGTTTATAGATGTAATAATTGTAACATACAAACTGTCACCTGTGAAATTGAAAGTAGAAACTGGATACCTAAATATAATACCAAAACTACATTTAAGATGCAAATGTTGTAACGTTCCCCAAATTTCAATTAGGTTTTAGGGAAACACATGACACAGAAGTCCAGTATGTATTATTCATAATTGCAAAAAGAGCTGTTAATTTAAACTTTTATTTAACATTCTTCGTATAATATACAACAATGAATTAAGTAGTTGCACGAGTCATAACTAAAATTTAATTTGGACGATATATTCAACTATTAAGCTTAAATTATCCGGCCTTGTCCGGGCTTTAAAATTAACTGTCGCCTTCATTAATTATTACGCAATGCTTAATTATATATATACTTCATTCCGCAATGCTTACTTATATAATATTGCACTGAACTTAAATCATCACAAAGTGTCAAGGGGATGAACTTAGTGGGAAAAGGGGTGGGTTGTCTATGTTTCGTAGTAGCCTATATTTTCCGCAGGGCCCTAGCACCAACTCACTAGAGAATATGCAAAATTTGGTCCAGATTGGTCAAAGGCTTTAGTAGTTAATACGGAACATACAAACAGACATTCGATTTCATATGTAGCTATACGGCACCTATGACGTGTCGGTCACAAAAGTTTACATATACTCTACAATTCGTGATATGTAAAAAAATATACAATTTTCGATCACAATACTATGCTGTTAATCAGTTAAGAATACTTGGAGAAAATTGCATTATTTAATAGGCTCACTTATAAGAAAACACTATCACAAAATTCATACACATTAAAGTGCACAGAATTTCTTTAAATAAATATACAACCAGCATAAAAGTCTGTATATGATTTTTGAGGCGGGCTTCTCGTGTAACAGCCATCGAAATTTATGATTTTTTTTTAAAAAACTATTGTCAATATTGCATTAAACTCTTTTGGGATATAAGGAGGCATCTTTAAACTAGTAGATTTTTTTATATATCGGTTCTTTTTATTATTTATTCATTATTGTGGAATCGTGTTAACCTCTTCGATGATGTTGGCGTCAGGTGCAGCACCTGTCACAGTCATCTGATTGCAAAAAGAAGAAAATTTTCTGAAAGTTAAACAATTTACGCTGGTACTGGACCTAAAATTTTAATTTTAGTTTTACTTGTAATACTTTTTTCGTCGATATAAAAAACAATATGAAAAATTTGTCTAAGGAAAAAACTTACTTTTTCTTTCAAACGCTATAACTCTTTCAATTTTTCATTTTTTTTTTCCTTTAAAGTGGACCAATCGCAGCGTAAACTATCTAACTTCAAGAAACTTCTATTTTTTGCAATCAGATGGCTGTGATAGGTGCTACATATCCCGTCAACAGGAATTACATTGTCGAAAATGTGAACAAGATTCCGCAATAATTAATAAATAGTAAGACGGATCGACATAAAAAGATCATTGTATCTGAAAAGAGTTTAATCCAAAATGACCAACAGTGTTTTAAAAAATTTCTTAAATATCAGTTACTTTTGGGGCTGTTAGACGAGAATGCCGCCTTAAGGAAACACAAAAGTTTTAAAAACTGTGGGGATATCAAAAGATATTAATATTATGTATACTTAACTTATATTATATAATAATAATATATATTATAATCTCACAAAAGACATTTCTGTAGTTTTAAAACATTGTAACCTCCTATAGTGTGTGGACTTTTCTGACTGACTGTGTATGTATAGTTCCTTACCGCCCCAAACATCGTGTTAACTTCTCGATCGTTTCTTTCGTCTCACAAAAACCTTCGCCTCATCGCGTTCCGCGGCTGCTCAAAATCTCCAACCGAGTGAAGCAGTTAATTAACAACTTGGAGCAGAAGCATCTGCATCTTCATAACGCTCGAAATCGTTCGGAGGACCGAAACGAAAAGCAATGTAGCGTAATGCGCGGGCGAACCCGTGGTGAAAATCGTCGCTGCTTCCTGGTATCGTGATCGATTGTCAACGACGGGAACAATTTCGCCCGGTGATTACTTGATCGGAAACGCTGCTCGAGGATCTCTCTAGTTTGCCGCGCACGCGAAGGATACGGCGATCGATGAAAAAAACGTGCTTGCGTTTCCTATTTCCCCGTAATATGGGCGCGAACATGATGATCGGTTGACCCAGTTTTCGGGGCTCGAGCACAGCCTCTCCTCTGAAATGAAGCTGCAAACAGGAAGGAAGAGGACCACCGCCGAGCTAACGAGCAAAACAAATACCTTGGGAACTGAGTTTCAGTTACAGACGAATGCCCAGCGCGTGATTCATTCCGAAACCATCTTTCCCCAGAAACGTTACCTCGTAACGTGGAAGGAGCCGCGTCCTTAGGAGAATTGTGCAATCGGCACGGTCAGGAAGAGAAGCAGGAGCGGCTTCAAGATCCTCGACGGTTCCGTTTTGCTCGTTGAAACTTTTGTGTGCGCTAAGGGGACAGTCGAAATTCTCGAAAGAGTTCCTCCAGACTGCGAAAGTTCCGTTTGTTTGATGTTGGTAAATGGATCTGCTTTGCTTACGTGCGCCACAGTGGTGTTTAATAGAGTTGTCGATGAAGGATTTTTTTTAATCAATTATAGCTTTTTTGATGACCGTGGAAATGAATGTGGAATGATTTGGTAGCATTAGTTTTATTTTTTAAAAGCATTCGTGTAAAATTGATGCAATTTTGATATTAATAGACATGAATTTTTGTGGAGACATCAGGTTACACATTTTGTAACAAGTAGGGGTGTGCGCTTATATAATTCTTTGTAATGGAACTATCTCATTTATATTACCGTGCACAATTTCAACTCTCTTTTAACAACTACTGTAAAATTTTTCTAGCATTTTATCAGTTTCAATGTACAGTGGCCGAAATAATGATAGGTTCACTTTAATTGGTTGACGTAAAAATGTGTTTTATGTTGTATTTTTGATTTTATTTATTATTATTTATTCTTTCTAATGCAATTAACAAAATACACAGTTCAATTGAGCAACATAATGTTTATCAGTGTCAGTTACAAATTTTCTATCACAAAATTTGAAATATATGGGCGAAATAAACATAGGTTCCTTATATATTTTTGCATAAAAATTTAATAAATAAAAAGATAAAAATAATTTAATACTTCGTTTGACCTCCTTTGTTTTTAATCACTTGAAATATTCTACGTGGCATTGTCTCAACTAGTTTTTGTAATGTCTCTGATTTAATTTGAGCCCATGCCTCTCTGATCCCATTTTTTAATTCAGACACAAGTTAATTCTTTACTAAGATTCCCCAAAGGTTTTCAATAGGATTTAAATCCGGACTCCTTGATGGCCAAGGTAAAACTTCAACTTTTAACCTCTCAAACCAAGTTTTAATCGTTTCTGCGCGATGTATTGCTGCATTATCGTGCTGAAATATTAAATTAGGCCCACCAATTTCATCGCCATACTGATCCAGGACATATTCCAGTAGCTCCTGGTATTTTTCGGCACTTGCTTTGGGCGGAAACCACATTAGCGGGGTCTTGCCGTTGGACCCGAATGTAGCCCAAATCATAACTCTCCCTCCTCCATGGACTCTTGTCATTTTTATTTTCTTTTGGTCACGCAGATCGTGCCAATAATATTGGAACCCATCAGAGCCATCTAAATTGAATTTTTTTTTCGTCTGAGAATATTACCGTCTTCCATTTTTCAGTCCACGACATATGATTTTCCGCAAATTTCACACGTTCTTCTTTGTGGAATTTGGTTAAGGGAGGTTTTTTCGCTCTTTTACTGTATTTAAGTGTTCCACTCGTTCTTAAAACTTGCTGTACACGTCGAACACCAACTGGCAAGTCTAATTTCATTTTTATTTTAGACGCATTAAGTTTATTTTGTCGTACTTCTTGAAGAATCTTCCCTTTCTCCCTTTAACTTATTTTTTTTGGACGCCCCGTAGATTTTTTAGTGCCATATTTTTCTTTCAATTGTAAAAAATGGTTGACTACGCTTAATGATCTCTCAATCCTCCTTGAAATTTCTCTGTTTGAGAGACCCATATTGTGGAAAGCAATAATTTGGCCCTTTTCACGATCATTTAACGGTTTTTCACGCCCCATTATGCGTTAAAAGCATTAAATGAACATAAAATATTTTTCGAAATGTTTGAAGATTATAAACCTTTGTACGCACCACACGAAAACGTTCAAAAAATTGCACTGACAAAAGTATTTTTTAAATATTTCACCGTGAACCTAAGATTATTTCGTATCCTATATACGATAATTTTCTGTATGTTTCCTAAAGAAGTAAGTCTTTACAATAACGCTTGTGATATTTGAGTGACTGCTTACATAGTGTGTAGGGCACATTCTTGTGTAACAATAATAAGCGACACAGTACGCTTCCGACAATGTAAACAGAAATAAACACAGCAAACCAGCCGACGCGGATAGTGAACCTATCATTGTTTCGGTCACTGTATGTAATGTGATGCCACTCATTAACAGAAAGTTATAGTTGCCTAAATTACTCGCTGTAACACAATACAACATAATTAGATGGTTCGGTTAAAGAAAGTTACAAAAAATATAGGTACATTGCTTTTATTTTTTCATTATAAACAATGTGTCCCTCAAAAACTTCATTATTTTACGTCACCACTAATACTTCGAATACGTCGAATATTGTATAGTATACGCATACCTAAATATGTATTAGGTTGGTGGATATGAAATACCCGTTTCGCGTAGGGAACTTTGGGTGAAAATATTTTTTGCTTCCAAACTATTTTATTTATTTCATTCTATTGAACTCCCGTGACATTTCTCTGGTTGCAAGCCGCAGTTAGCAATTGTTATTGTACGCGATCGGCAATCTCAGATGCACCAACCCAATATCATCAGAGTTTCCAAGGAAATAACGTCGAAAGCTGACGTAGAATAAAAATCACCGTAGACGCCGAGTCACGAACAGGAAAGGAGAACGAGGGAAACTATCACGTTCGAAATTTACTCAGCATCTGTGCACGGCCATCGAGTGGCCGTGCAGATAAAATAACAAGTCCCCCGGAGGAGTAACAAGTACCATTTTATTAGAAGTCTACGTGTGCATCGGTAAATCTCTTTTACTATGACTGGCTGCCTCTTACATTCTTCTCGCCGACCATCGTGCAAACACGTTTCCACGCTCGCTTGAAAGCTAATATTTATGCGCTTCTTTCCGATCATAAATCGCGGGGGGCGAAGGGCGCCGGTCCTTTACTCGGTTAGATTGACGGAAAAAGTAGAAAGCTCTCGGTGGTATCAAAGGAGCCAGTATGCGTTTTCGCGTGCACCCTTCGCCAGATATCGTTCCCTTTAACGTCCCTACGGCGAAACTTTGCCAGCATCGATATGTTGCCGCGAATAAAATCCTGGGGTGGTTTTATGTCCCTTCCTCCTTTATTGGAACAAATTTATTAGCATTGCTCCTGTTGCGCTATCAACCGCTTTACCACGTAGGTATTGATTGCTACTGGAGTTTCCTCAGATATTACTTTCTATGCTACTCCATGCTTGGACCGCAGTGATTCTATTGAATTTATCTGGGTGTTCTACTCCTACTATATCGTTCTACATACCCAACTTCGTACTATGAATTCGAGACAGCTGGTAGAAGATTTTTACACCACTCATTATGAATGTAATAATTTATTTGCTCATTTTATAAAAGTATAGCGATCCTAGGATCAAAAAGCTCTGTGGCACGTGCCTTGATTGTAAAGCAGCGACTACTTTCTAATTAAATTGTGCACTTCACGAACGCGAAAGGGCATGGGACCAGATGTGCCTTTTGCTGTAAAGGAAGTAAATCCTCCTTTCTAAGTTCTTTTGATATTCCTTCAATTTCATATATATTGTAAGGCGCAACAAGTTTCGAAGATCGTGGAAAGTTACGTTCACGGAAAGCATTCATCGAGTCTGTACGCTTAATCCATTCGTTCGGCTATCAGTTACGCGCAACCGACTGAGGGTCTTATTATAATCGTGAGAGTATCGTAACGTGTAACGTGGTAATTTAATGTTGACGCAAGTCGTTGCGCAATCATGCCAGTTCTCCGCGTTGATTGTTTGTCAATGTGTACTATTGTTACCTGCGACTTACGTCGGGTAACCAACAAGCAGAATATTACTTGCGTTACGCAATGTCGGGCACAGAATGTTGCTTTCCAGTACACTGTTCAATAACAACGCGTGCAACCATTCTGTGTCGTCGGTAATGACAGACAGCAAATCGCTCGGCTTCGATTTCCCGCGAAAGCGTGGAAGCGAATAGTGAAAAGTGCGTGGAAAATCTTCTGCGATGCATATCGCGTGAGATCGATCGTGACACAGTTAGAAATGTGTAATGTGCATTTCGAAAATAGGGGTCCGAATCCCTAATCCCATTCCAGGATTAATGAAATTTGCCAGGATGAAATATTCAGAGAAATATTCTTTACATAAAGAAATAATGATGCAAAGTGCAGTGCACTATTTACCTTTCTTTCGGTATGGAAATAGAAATCAAATCGATCTTCTGACAAATAACGTGTTGAATATTTTGATATGATACAGTATATGCTGTTGACGAAATAGTGATACAATTCGTATTAATGTGTGTGTGCCATCATCGCAGGACTGGGGAAAAATAGATAAATTGAGATAAATATTTTTATTTCGTCGAGTGATACAGGATTCGACAAATAAACTTGTCTTTGAAATACATAGTAGTTACGTAAGGAAATAGTATTTCAAATATATATTTCAACATCTACACACTCATAAATATACTATTGTGAAATGAGTATTTCATTGAAATATTCGAAAATAGTATTTCAAATAATGACTGACTAATTGACAATACAAAAAATGTGCGTAAACATATATATCTACATTCAGAAATACTTGCAAGAAATTTTTACCCACATATATGTATGCAATCTTAAGAAGGTAACGAGCGACATTGCTTGGTTTCGAAATTTGTATCTTTTATTTTCGATCCCCTATTTCCTAGGTTCGAATCGGAGTGTAAATAGTAAATAGTATTTACTCATGATATAATTGTATTAAATGAAATAGTATTTTCAAATAGTATCTATTTGATTTATGCATTAAATAAAATAGTGTTTTCAAACAGTATTTGCTTATGGTAATGTATCAGGTTTTAATATTATGTCTCAAAATGTTTCAAATTTACCTTAGCCCTGCATCATCATAACTGCACATAGGGTAGACGCACCGTTTGTGGCCACTATACTGTTTTTGGCCATGTGTATAATTATCGCGGTTTTCTTAGCTTGAAATTGCTTGCAACCACAATTATGTGTAGAATTTCGCACCGTAAATATTTTTTTTAGTATACCACCAGAAATAAATGGTTACAGTTATTGCTTACGCGAAAAAACATTATATTTTTTAAGAAGTGTGTAAACGGTTCGCTGTTCTTGTGACAATCGTGAAGGATATACGGTAAATAAAATTCCCATATTTACTAATCAAAGTATGTTAATATATCAATTATGGCAGATATAGGTTAAATGTAGTTTCAAAATTATTCTGAAAGTATGAAATTATCAAATTCAATTCACTATTACGAAAAAATTATGTGGCAAGACATGGTACAGTATTTTAATAATCTTTATCAAAATATTGTTCTATTTTCTGCTAGTACGCTTTTTAAATGATTTTAGTCACCTTGATCCTCTGTTTTAAAAAAAAATTAACCCCGAGCGGGTGAGAAAATTACCCAGTCATCAATAAATATAAACCATAACCACAAATCCAAACGACTTAAAATCAGCTACTCGCTTGCTTTACGAAAACGACAAAAAGCCGCTGCGTTCGGATCGCTAGTTGCATCGTGATTTGAAATTGAATAAAAGATATTTCTAAAGAAGTCAGAGCTGCGAAGTGTAAATCCATAAACAATAAAAAGTAGAAAATAAAAAATATATAAAAAAAATTTTATGTTAAACGATTTTATTAAAAATCCACTAAAACCTAAAAAGATTTGAAAGTGGCCAAAATTAGTACAAAACATGGCCAAAACTAGTGTGCAAGTGGCCACAAACGGTGAAAAATGTATTTCTTATATATTTTTAACTTTATTAATTATTTAACGATTTCTCTAGTTAATGAAAGCTCAGATATTAATAGTAAAGATAGGGTGAAAGCACTAGTAGTCGACCACCCTCTAGTAGTCGACCACTTTTATTGTTTAGCTTAAAGAAATAAGTACTGAAATAAAGAATTTATCAAATGACAATTTTATATTATATTTTGAATTTCTAATTTTACAATACGACAAAAAGCGCCCGTCATAGGTAAACAAAATAAATGCTTTTAAAATGATTTGTAAACTGATTTTGATTCTACATGTGCCACTGCTGTTTTCTAACACGAGAAGCATAAGTGTGCTTTGAATAGAAACGACAAATGTAATTCATTTCTATACATTTTTTACTGGAAAATTATGCTATTTCACTGAAAAAGCATCAATTTGATATGCGCTTCAAAAATTTAAAAAAAATGGGATAATTTATTTATTTATGGGAGGTCGGTAACTGGATCATCATTCCCTTTCAATTTTCAATAGTCGACCGCAGCGGTCGACTTCTGAAGCTAACTGCATTCACAATGAATGCTAAAAGTCGACCACGTATTAAACTATAAAATTTTTCTTATTTAACCTCAGAAACAAAATGACACAAACGTAATTTAATTCACATTTGAACTATTCACATAACCTATTTTGAATTTTATATTAAAAGAAGGTGGTCGATTACTAGCTATCGGACTTTTAGAGTTAAGCGGTCGATTATTAAAGCATTCGGACACTTTATATTTAACGCTAATTATTTATTTTCTCCGAACTGTCCTACTAACACAAAATATTTAGTGATATATTAAATACATTTGAATTACTTCAATACATTTCATATATTTTATAACATTGATTGTTTATTGTTTTTCAGAACTTTTCATTCGAGTTTAGCTTTAAGTGGTCGACTATTAGTGCTTTCACCCTAGTGTAAAATTTGGTAAAGCTTACAGTTTCCTAATTTTAAGTACAATTTGAAATATAATTACGATGAAATCCTTAAGGTGGCCACATACGATGCGTCTACCCTACCTAAGCGAATTCAATCGAAAGTGGATTTAGCTCCTACTGTACAGCGAGATTTGTAGAAGCATTAACAGTGGTTATAACTGGGAAACTAGATCAGATAAGCTAAACATTTACGCGAGCATGTTTTAATTATTCCTGTACGGTGTAATTTAGCCTTGGTACTTGACGTTATACCACGTTTAACACTTTTAGATGTCTACATAGATCCTTAAGCAATTGCTCCATGGCATCCCCTTTAAGCTTCTCGTGTGCATGCGTACAAGCAACTTATTGTTCGCAGCACATGTATCGAACACAGGAACGTTCGAATAGTTTCGTCGCTCACTGCGTTTCAGCGAGTAGTCTCCACGTTTTTCAGTCACATACAATATTTTCCACATGCCTAACAATAATAAACTTCACAAACATCTTCTCTCAAATCAGATCGCTGCCTATTCTCTCTGCTAGGCATGAAGTACGCCATAGAAGCTTGCAAATTAGGTCAGATTCGTTTGCCAAAGCGAGTAATCGACCCGAATGTCCATTGTCTGCCACGTTCATGCATCGAATAAATGTTTAAATATCCGCTTACGGGTTCCAGCGGTATCAGTATCCCCTGCAAATGAAGCATTCGCTTTGAACGATTTCGAACGAAATTCGAATCGCGAGAACCATTCTAAGAAATCGAACATTTCCTTTATAATGTCACATTCAACATTGAAACCCAACACGCGCAAAATAACACGATTTCCGTTGAATTGAATCTGAAGCGGATCATCACTCCAAGAAGCTTAATCCGTCATGTCTTCTAATTCCGACCACCCTTCTCCTATATCACCCCCGAAAGCGTCCAAAATAAATGAATCTTCCCACCAATCCCTTAAACCATCGATCTTCATTACCAGCTCATCTGCTGCATCATAAACGTGCAATCTATTCAGTCCAGTCATCAAGTCCGCCCGAGACAATAAAAATAGCGGAATAATGTGCGGCAGGTTTCACAGTTCCGTTTATGGCGGAGCGTACGTACATAGGGTAAATCCGGGAGACGCGGTCGGGCTGGAGAGTTGGTCGAGTGGCTATATTCAGACCCCCACATCTGTGTATGTGTAAAAGTGTGTTGAGGTTCTGAACAATTAATTCTCTAAGAATCAACTGTTCCGACCAACTCTCCGGCCCGGCCGCGTCTCCCGGATTTACCCTATACAAGGTGCGGCATCTACCTACGCGACTTCAAATTACTCGTAGATTACTTGCCGTATAATCTTCATGTCTCGATAAAACTGCGCCCCCCTTGATACCGCGCAACTTTTCTTCCGAGCGTTTTATATGCAGCAAGTAATTTACGAGTAAGTTGATGTCGTCAAGTCAGATGCCTCACCCTGTATACGCACGGGTCCCCGTCGACGAGGAGGGAAGGCACTTTCGAACACCTGTAGCTAGATCGATCGAGGAAGCCTTGAACGCGGAGCTCCATGCTCTGGCCAAGAACGCTTGTCGCCGGGGAGGGGAAAAAACCTTACATTCCAAACAGATTAAAGTCCCAGGTGGCAGATTGGTCGGCTGGGAAGCGGCGCCCACTGTCCCGTCGCTCTTAGTTTTTCGCCAGCGAAGGCGGCCAGAGCGGATAAGGTTTCGGACACCTGTAGCTATATCGATCGGTCGAGGTCGGTCGACAGCCCTCGACCTCGAAACCACCCCTTTGCTGCTGGCACTCGAGGAGGGGAGGATAAATTCAATCCTCTTTCCCCCCCCCGCTCGCCCGCATCGACAGCCAAGCAACCCCTCCTCCGTCTTCTCCGACTCGTACGCCGAGGAAATTTAATGTTTCCTCGATCAACCGTGCCGCGCGTTAGTTGCGCGACGCCAGCGAATGCGCTCGCCATTCGATTTAAATCGATGGAAGGATTTCTGGGAACGGATGGATGAATCTGTTGGAAGGTTACGTGTTTCTGCCTTCTTTGCGGGGGATGAAACTCTGCTTAGTTTGAGAGAGAATGGGATGATGTGATTCTAATAGAGAAGTGTACCTATTATTGATTTTGTGCTGCACTTTGAGGAAAGTGAATCATTGATGCTGAAAGAGAATCGAATGTTCAGCCAGTATTGTTTGTAGGTTGTTTAGACTTGTGGGGGAGATGGTGTAGATAATATATAGTGTGTTTCGTGGCAGGTGGTGTAATTAAAAAGGTGGCGGGATTGCATGGAAGGATAAGTAGAAAATATAGAATAAATGTTTCTGGGAATATCGATTTGGAAAACTCGACTGGTACGCGCGCACTTGACTAAGAATAGATTCTCTCTTTGAAACAAAATATTACGGATGATCGCGATTGTTTCATAACATTTCTGTGAAACACTTCATCATAGCTTTGTATTATACAGATTATTTGTTCAAATTTATAATTATATAACGTGTAATTAATCCGATGCAAAATGTGTGTGGAATATTGTAAACTATTGTTAAACGAAGATGAAGTATTAAATATTAAATATGTGCATGGGATTTCTGCAACAATTCGTTACTGTTTAATTAAAGACAGAAGAATGCTTAATACACAGAGAAGCTTTTTCTAGAAAACTGAATTTCCGTTTAACATTCCACTAATAATTACCTTATATCCAGAAACATATACATATTAAGAAATTGTCATTTCATTGTGTAATGGAGAATATTATGAAACACGATACGGCGCTCCACAAATAACGGCCGCGGGAACGTTCACTCTAATGCAATTTCCTAACAGATTTCCTCTCGGGAGCATGAAAATTTCTATATAGGTAACCTTGCTCTACTTCTGCGGTCCATATTTTCAACAAATTTATTCTTATGCCAGGCGATGCATCAAACGAATGTGATGTAACTGAGCCGGGTACCGTGATTTACCTTTAATTCAGTTTTCCTTTATAGTGGAAATTGCTTGACTTAACAATTCCTGATAAATTACCAGAAAAAAAGTGGCTTGGCGAATACACAGCTGTGGCCCATTTTTAAATTCTGTCTAATTGAAAACGTCCCGCCACCATTAAATTAATAGCAGTACATTCTTAGTAACTGGAACGCCCACACGATAAACAACGACATTCTCGAGCAAGTTACTGTACCTGAGTTTTCTTTCTCGCGGCCAAGCCACTGAAAAATGCGTTTACCACTCGTCTTACACGAATAAAAAAAAAACACTATCATATGTGGAAAGAATCACATAAGATAAACCAGAGATGGGCAAAATCTTCACCTAAATAAAAATTTCGAATAACCAATAAAAGATAAAAAAAATTATTCGTTATTCCACGTTCGTATAATTCAAGTTATCTTTTAACGAATAAAATTTTGTTATCTTTTATTTGTTATATGAAATTTGTATTTAGATAAATATTTTGCCCATCTCTAAGATAAACAATGTCAATCAAAAGAATCCGAATAGCATCGGAAAAACATCTCAGAGATTACTAGACCTATTTGAATAAAATTTCGCACGAATATTCTCCAGACTTACCGATTTAAAAAAAAAAGATTTCTTGACAAATGTCAGCTAAGTTTTCTTTTGTTAATAAAACACAAAACAAGACGATAATCGAAAAATCGTCTCGACAAATCGGTCCACTAATCTCTGAGATATTTTTGGTACCGATAATGCAGTAACTATGAAGCTGCATGTCAAATTTCTTTTCGAAGAGAATACAGCTGAATTCATACACAACAAGGTGTATATGTTGATTGTTAAATACAGAGGCGGATTTACCATCAAGCGCACTAGGTGCGCGCCTTTCAAAAACCGACTTTCCACTTTTTTTTTAATGACAGCAAATTTGATTTCATGAGTACATAATCTGTTCATGTGTTTAAAAATATGGTTACCGTAATTTTATTCTCCCTGTCTTTCCCTTTTTTGTAAAGGGCCCAATATTTTCATTTGCGCCTAGGGCCCCAACCTTAATCCGCCTCTGGTTAAATATGACGTATCTTTATATAAAAAGAAATCATAAAAACGACCCTATTTCCCGATCTGCCAAGGGTGTGCAACCCCTGAAATCCCAGAGTGATCCCGCGACAAGTAAACGTTTCTCCGAATGCAATATTCATATTAACCGCAGCGGGACTGCAATAAATGCTCCGCGACGGCAGGAATATCTGAACACGTAGGCAGGTTGGCTTACAAATAACCGCGCATGGTAATCCCGCGAAGAAGCAAAATGACTTTCTGGCCAGCTCGAGGCCGATCGACTACGAAAACGCGGTCTGATTATGCATACAGGAAAGTTTGAAGCCCCCGCCCCGGGGCGGTTGCTACGCTTGAATAACCGATAAGTTACCGCGGATACGCGCGCGACGCGTTGTCGGCGATACCCGCTCGGATAAATCGGGGGCGGATCGATCGCGCGAGAAACCGTCGCCAGCCGTCTAATTCGTCGCCGCTTTCCCGCGCTCGATCGACCGCGCGATAAAGCGGGGGAGGCAGAGTGCAAAAGTATTGTTTGTAAATGCGGGCTGCAGGTCACGCGACAACGCTCCGCCTGGACAGCGACAAAAGGGACACCCTTCGCGACCCTGTAACTTTTCAATGAGTTAAGCAAACGCGGCGGCGGGCCTCGCGCGAGTTACTCATGCCTGGCCGTCGAGCACGTGAATTCACGAGCCACGGGGCTTATCTGACACCAATCGGGCCTTCAAGCCCCGCCCGCCCCACCCCTCCCCGATCGTACCCTAACATTTTTATGACTGCCTTATCGCGGCCAGACTCCCTTCTCTCCGGTCACCTTTTTCCGGCTGGCTTTATCTGATCCCCGTGTCCCTGGCTGCCCTTCGATTTCTGATACCCTTGTCGCGGGCCTCCCATTCTCTCCGCCAGGACAACACTTCATTCGATTGCGATTGCTCCCGGCAACGGAGCGCCCTGCCAGCGCCCTTAACGGCCTCGTTAATTCTTCAACCTGTCGATTGATCCCTCAGGATTAACCGTTTACGCGCGCGAGGACTCGGGGCTCGTTGTGCCGCGCTAACACTGCCGGCTGAGCGATCCCGCATCCATCGGCGCGCAAATCTCGCCGTGACGCGCGACGCGATTGCATTATTTATCGGTGGCTCAGAGGTGAGTTGCGAGACATTTATTTTTAAGCCGATCGACGGCTACCCGCCGCGGGTTCGTTCCTCGAAAGGTTAAGCAGCGGAACCAGAGCGTATCGATGATCGGCAATCTTAATTTCGTGTTGAAAGGGGCAGTGCTATCCGCGTGAGAGTTTCATCTGTCGCGGCGTAATTGCCGGGCATTATTTATATTGCACTTGTGCTGGTAATAAGCGGGAAGAGCTTGGAGCAGTAATATGACATGGGATTTCGATTTGTTTAGAATATTTGAGGATTCGTGACATCACGATTTTCAGTAATTGTCATACCACTGGCTAACCCGTGCATAACTCCCATATTTATTATAACATTATTACATTATAGTAAATAGAAAGCTGTAACTTCTTTAAAGATGTATAAAAACATGAAAAAAATTCCAAATCCTGCTGTTTTTTTGCCTGAAAAATAAGATTCTTGGTAAGATTCACTTTTCCCGATGGAAAAAAATTATTTATTGTTGTGTATATTTATTAATTAAGAACAGGTTAAAGCAAATAATAAAGTCTTTAATTATATTATCTTGCACAGACGCCACGTGTATCACAGAAAGAAAATACTGAGACTGATACAAAACGAAAGAGACCATAGGCTGTAGAAAAATAAAAGATGTGACATAACCTAAGAGATAGGGAAATAAAACGAAACTGGCGCCACCTGGCATACTAATGTCACTAACCATAAACTAAATTACTACTCAATGAACAAAGCTATTTACAACATTTATTGCTATTAGTTAATTGAAAAATTGTGCCAATGCATGCACTTCGTCGTTCTTTTTCCAAAAAAAGCCAGTGGAAATATGATTTTCTTGATGCGACGGATACGTCATACTGTGTGTACGGAGTAAAATGATTTAAGATACAAAATTTTGTGTTTTAAATGCATCTTTACTATAATGTGTAAGTGATCTTAAAAGTATAAACGAATAAAGCACGAGTACCTTTTCTAAACATTTCTAAATGATATACTCCTGTTTCATTCATTTACATTTTGAAGATCTGTTACAAACGAAAAGGAGAATACATATTTTTTATATAGAATGTATAAACGAAGTAGAAAATCTTAATTTTACTATGGTAATTTACAAAACAATTTCTTTTTGCGCTCGAGCATAAGTGAACGCTGCATTTATAGCACTTTGATTGAATGTAGCCAGAAGGGCAAACTTTACGCCGCTGTCTGTCATCGCTGAACACGACCCAATGGTCAACATTGTCGAAACGCTGTAGGTCCGAGGGTTTAAGATTAGAAGTCGATGGTTGCCGTGACTTCTTTGGTGGTGGAGCATTTACTAGGGGACGTCTGCGCAATAGAAATCATTATACGAATGAAAAATTTCATTTACGTCACATGAATTACAACATGGAATTACAAACTAATAATTGATCAAATCAAAGTTTATAAGTAATATTCTTTTAGTATAACAATCAATTTGCACGTATCTACCAAATAGAATGTAAGAAAAATAATTTTACTCCCAACTTTTTAAAGGAAACAAGAGCAACGTTTCAGATTAGGGTAAATCCGGGAGACGCGGTCGAGCCGGAGAGTTGGTCGAGTCCCTATATTTCAGACTCTATACGTAAAAACGCGATAAAGTGCAGACGAATTACTTTTCTAGAAGTCAAATAGTTGAATGAATAGCGTCATTTCGCTTCCTCCTGTGTTTTTCTGGATTTATAAGCTATAAAAGTCAAATTGAGGTTACATTTAACCTCTTTTGTCAAACAGCGGTGTACAGAATCGGATTTAAAATATATTTCTAAGTTTATTTTCGGTTAATGTTGGGGATAATAAAATAGTAGAGATATTGAGGGACAATTCAGCCAAAGTATTTGGCCATATTAACTCCTCCACTTAAAACTAACGAGATGACCATCTCTCGTTGCAGAAAGGAGAGATGGTCGAGTTATGATTTTTTTTTATTTTTGTTTATTTTTTATTTATTCACTTTTGCATTCATTTGCCTTGCTAATCACCAGTAGGTAGTTCATTTTCTCTTTGACGAGTTCTTTACTTGTTCAGCGTAAACAAATTAAATATCAATAAATCGATAGTTGTATTCACTCATAAATAATTTTACTTTCTTCTTTGTTATTTTTCCATGAATAATTATGTGAGTGGTCTCAGGCAACGACGAAAACCATTTCTCCCGGCATGTCATGACTTCAATTTTCAATCCAACTTACAGTAAATATTGTTTTAAAACAAATATCGACCAGTTTTTCTGAATCAGCATAAAATTCTGAATATATAGGTTTGTTGTGATAAAATAAGTAATATCTATATTAGTTTAAATAGCCATTTTATATTAGGTCGACCGCGTCTCCTGGATTTACCCTATCGAAAAATGTCCAACATGAATTCGCCAGAAACGTTCCCATGGTTACAGTAAACATTATTTACAGCGGTAAACGCATCAGTGGCTTGCATCTCGGAGCTATTTAGAGAACTGATCCGATTTGGGACCCAAAATTGTTTACTATCGATTTTTTTATGCGTCTAAAACTGATGTGACGTATACGCTACGTTGGGCGCTAAAGGATTAGGGGCACTCCCCGGTCAAATTGCACGAAAACATAGGCAACTTTTGTGATTTTTTCTAGACATTCCTGCTATAAATGTACAGTCTAAAACAATTTTTTTATTTCATTTTTGCCCACTGCTGTCTCTGATATGTATTGCGTGTTGAATCGTTGAAAAAAGGCATGGACTATCGTCACGATAACTTTAAACAGGGTCATCGAAAATCAAAAACCCAAAGATATTCCTTAATTACACATGTGTGGTTATCGCGCTACCCCTAGGCAGTGTTAAGAAACAATTGGGCGATGAATCGATGATTGTGATGTATTTAAACAAAAATTTCGCACAAAAATGATTTGTGAAAAGAATTGTGTGTACGAAAATTTGCAATAGAGGGAGGGCGGAAGCCAGTGTAATTACGAGTAGAATTCCGTTTGAATTTTTAGATTCGGTCAAGAATTGCATTTTTTATCGTGGCGATAGTGCGCGAAAAATTGTTTCTAGAAAAACGTGGCTACTTAAAGTTTGGCGCCGAGGGCGTTCGTCCAAAGACGTGTACTTGCCCGTGAGCGCCCTATTTTCCAATAAATTAAAATAAAAATCGATTCTTTTTTTAGATCAATTAATGTATTAATAATTAAAACAAAAATCATATTTCTATCTATTATACCTGCGTCACAGTCCATCTTCAAGGAATACGTATTTTTAATCCCCCTAAACTGTTTATAAAATCTGTAGCGTAAGGAATTTCGTTCTAAAATTTTACCTGGTCATTAATGAGATGTTGTGGGATGAAAAGATCTAAAAAAAATTTATTATGTTTTGACCGGGGAGTACCCTTAAGGATGAAGACTCTTCATTACCATGAAGCAGAAGATTTCATTATGGAATGTGTCGAAAAGAACATATGGAAAAAATATTTCTGAATACTTATACGAACCAATATTTTCAATTACCAGGAAGATGGATCTTGACAAATTAAAAATTCAAGTTCCACGACACTACATTTTTCACAAATCCGTAAGTGGCTAAAGATCTGGATGGTTGAACGTATTTCGAGGAAGACAAGGGCACTTCCTTGCTCCTCGCGAAGAAATGATGCAAACAAATTTGTTACTGTCCTGATAACGGGACTGATCTTGTTGCCAATTTAAAGGGTGAAATATTACCGAACGTGGGCGCAATCACAAAGAACACGCTGCTAAATTTCATCGAATTGAATTTGTTTTCCCACCGCGTGTGAATGGAGAGGCTTCCTCGGGAGGGAGACGGCAAGCCTAGTTGTAATTCTGTTCATGGACGGCCCAGGGGATCCTTTCTCCGAAATACCGAAAAACAAGCAGCATCGCGAGCGCGAGACTCCTTCCGCATACGAAGAGGGGACTTTCACCGCGAAACGAGGGCGATGTTGCCAAACAAAAATTGCTCGAATCTACACTGCTTTATCTTCTTTCTATGTCTTCTTCTCCATCGATTAAAACATTGTCCAACTTTAATTCTCAAACACTATATATTCGCGTGTATTTTGATTTTGTTAATTGTAGAGAGTTCCTCAGTTGTTTCTCCCAAACTTGGGGTCAATTATTACCCCGACAGATGAAATATTCCCCTATTTTGTAGTGGAAGCTTTGTTCTGTTTAATCTCGCGAGAAGCATTGTATGAATACCTACATATCTTTGATGCTTTCAAATGACAACTGGCAGAATGCATATTCAACGCTGTCTTCTACACGAGTTGCAATAAGAAACAAATTGCGTTGAGAGCTTTTGAGCTTTGCAGTAGTTGGATTGTTCTTTAATAACTGTGAAGAGGAGAGTTATCTCGAAAATTCAAAATGCAGGAAGAAGTGGTTAGACAACCATTAACTTTGATGGAGAGGAGGAGCCTTCTAGAAAGTGGTGCTTGACGTTTGGTGGAATGTACGGGTATATTGTTTTTCAACCTTTTGCAACTGAACTGGATCTTTACTTCAGAACGTTGCAGTTGACAACTGAACTAGGCGATTTAATAATTCTATTTAATAACGTAATTTTAGGTTGTGTAATATAGTTAGAAATATTAATTGTGCTTACCTGTGTAAGGAAATGGGAGTTTACGTGACGCAAGGTAAATTAAGTTGATCAACAGAATCATTCTTCGAAATTTATCGTTGATACTACTTCGTTACCCTGAGTCATTTTTAGAAATGGGAATTGGTCGTTGGATATTCTTGCGAGCGAACATCTATTTAGCTGACTTCGCTTCAGATAATTTCACAAAATAGTATATTTCAATCTAAGAACGTAGAGAACAGGTAATTTGAAGGGAAGGAAAACGCCTTTAACTTCTAATTACTCGTTCCCGAGGCCTGACTATAGTCAAACGAAATTAATCGCGTCCCTTCTGATCCTTTTTGTGCCGCGACAGTGTTCAGTTTACGCAGACTAATTTAATGAAGGGAAAGCAAACATTACTCGAACTACAGGAACAGATTTTCTGCTTTTAACGTGTAGACACGTTAAATGCAGGAAAATGAAAAGTGGACTTGACTTATCCGACGAACGAATCAACTACTAAAAAGTGATTCGATTAAGTTAGCATTAATAGTTCATATCCATTATAGAATTGCTGATTCGCGAGAATCCTGAATTTGCTAGTTAATTTAAGTTCGCTAAGCTGTTAAAAGTTTTCCTGTAAAAAGAAGGAAAAAAGGAATGTTCTAATAAAGTGAAGTGCAGTACAGGACTCAGAGGGTGGAGGTTCACCTAAAACTTTAGGCTCCCAGGTAGTGATCAATAATGGCTGATGTCGATTAATGAAAGGAAAAAACGAGCACGTTCTTAGGCAGGTAGCTTTATTATTTACTTTTAGGAAATAAAAGTCAATGTGAACTTTGAATATCTACTTTTAGTATGATGAGAAAAGATCACAGTATTATGCTTAAAAAACATTATTTATATAAATATTTCCATGCCTAAGAGTGTAATAGTTCCTTCAAGCAATTGTGCTTCGCGTCTAGTCGCCCATTATTGATTTGTACTACTGAGCTGGACGCTCCGTTATTGACTCGCACTACTAGATTCATATTTCAAGCCTGAAAGTGCGTAATATTCTGGATTTTTTAAAAGCAAAATACACGATATACTAAAATGAAACTTCGTGTACTAACTAATATACTTGCGATGATGTAATATGAATTTATTAATCCAACTTGCAGCAATAATACATCAGTTATTAATTCGTACAGACACCTTACGTTTTACCTCTCGTTTCACGAAACGCTATACGTCCCTCCAGCTATTTTTTCCATTCCTACGTGTATAACAGGCATCGCGTCGATTATCAAAGGTACTGCGCGTCACTTCCGCGAGATTGCTTGTTCAAGTGTACGTGCATGTACAGAGTGTCCCACGCAAGCTGCTTTAATGGGACACTGTAGAACTTGTTCCTGCATTTTTAAAGCTTGCAGATTTTTTCATAGTAGAAACGCACATAAATCCTTCCACTTTTGAACAGATCTACTTAGTCTAATTTAATAACATTCACTTGAAACACTGTTTTTTTTATACTTTCTGTAGCGAAAGAGTTATATCGAAGAATACTTTTCAAGGGAAACTTGAAAAGTGTTAATAATTAACCCTCTAGGGACAAGATCGAGATTTGATAGGTATAGTGACCTTTAGTAGGCAGAGAAGAAACTGTTGTACCATCAGAACCCGAAATTAAACATTTTTTTGTTATAAACAAATTAAAAAAAAAAAAATTATCGAGTAGTTTCCAAATCCGAAGTATAAAATAGACTATTTTTTAACGCTCAAAAAAATTCTACGTTAAGTTTAAAACATCGCCGTCCCTAGAGGGTTAATAATAACCAACCAGTTGAATATTACTTTATTAAATGTCCAAATTATTCCAACGTTTAAATAAAAATGTTTAAAGAAAAGGTTCTCGTCCGATCACCGAAATTAAACACCACGGGGCGCGTAGCGAGAAAAGATGGGTGACCGTTTTTCTCCCGTTGCGTCGCTTGCTGCTGGCAACCCATATGGGTTAGGTTCCCTCGGTTGCGAATGTATATAATTCGTGACCTCAAGGCCTACCCTATAGCAAAATTTCTTACGGCGATCCCATCGAGTCAAGCGTGATCTTCAAATTTTCTTAACTGATTCCCGCCTTTCCCGTGGTTCTTCGCTAAAAGTCAGCTCGTACCATCTTGCTCGGTTTAAATGCTGCTATAGTGGAAACTCTGAGGCACAGCGCATCAGCTGGACCTTGTATGAACCGACACTATCCCTGATTCTTGTTTGTGACATTCGTAGTTTCGCGCTGAACTAATAAAAACTAAAATAAAAGAAAAAACAGAATTACTAAGTTGCTGGGCGAAAAACGGCGATTATTTCAAGAAAAATTCGGTCGTGTTTGTGCGCTACTAAAAATCCATGTCTTTTCAATTTTTTTATGAAAATCTCGAATTTTTGGCACATGTTTTACACATCCTGTCATTTCTTCAAGACCATCTGAACCTCCGTTCATTCGCAACTAGCCGAAAACCAAGGGAACAAAAAATTCTGGGCAAAGGTGACGCTTATAGGTTAAAAAAGTAGGGTTTTCGATTGCTTAGTCTCCTCAAAACACTTGCAAATTACTCATTCGTCCCAGAAGTCTCATTTTCATTTACTGCACGAGAAAACACTTCCTCCCACCTGCAAGCTCGCGCGACAAGCGCCGCGTCGTCTATGTCGGAGAAATTCTCCATTTCGCATCACCTCTATTTTTTCCCCAACTGTTCCGCAGTTTTCCCGTTTTCATGGGGAAAGGGGCGAGCGCGGGGTCTCGGCAAAGCTGACCCTTTTCGAATTGAAAGGGACGCGTCACTTCCGCGTCGGGGGAACTAGATCACGCAGCGCGGGGGAAGTTCCCGGATTTATTCCATCATTCATTTTTCAACGTCGCCCGCAGGTGTGCATCATGGGGCCCGGGATTGCAGTGCTATTTCCAACGAGAAGGAGAGGCTCCTGTCCTCCTGCTCGCCAGCCGATAATACAGTCTTCGAAATATTTATTGCATCACTCAGAAATTTAGATAGCACCTACAATTCTCCCAACAATACGATTGCTAAAACGATTCTTATGCAGCTTATTTTGCTACAACAGCGGCCTACACATTCCGGAAATAACATTTTTCCCAGTACTAGTAATAAGAGAGGTAGAATTGATACCGTGTTTATTCGCGCGACGCAATAAATATTTCCAAGTACCGTACGTGTTGCGCAATGACATCAGGGCTGGCAACGCAGTTAATTGGTAGCTGTATTGTTAGTCGGGCGCGGATAAATTGAGGGTAACGAAACTAATAGATTTTCGCCCCGGTCTTTTTGTCCAGGAAAAACGGCGGAAAAGCGGGCGCGCGGTGGGAAGCCCCGCAGCGCGACATCGCTTGACAAATTTCTCGGGACACCGAGCACCGGGGACAAACGAGGGTTACAAATAGAATGTACATAAATTTTGCCGCGGAATCGAGCGGCACACAGCACTCTACGCGACGCGGGAAGCTGGGGGTATTAACCGAGATTGTAATCGCGTTGCTGTTAATTCCCAGAAAACTCGGCAAACGAATCTTTGTTGTTTCCTACGCTGTTGCTGGCTAGGTCTCGCTCTGGCCCTGAGGTTTGTTCGGGGAAAGTGTGGAAATAATGGAAAATGTCTCCGTAATCCCTGGGCCTCGTGTCGATACAGGGTGTTAAAAAGGGAGAGTTTAACAGTTGCCAGTTCTCGCCGAGAGGTGAAATAAACGCTTAATCAAAATGGGTCCTAAAATCAACCCTTAAGCTTGTTAATTTTAACACCCTGCCTCAGCTTCGATTTCGAACGTGGTAAGAAAGAGAACTGGCAATAAGTACCTGCAACTCGCGAGTTAAATCTTCGAAGTTTGAATCCCTGAAGATGTTCCTGTTAGTGAACGTGTACGAAGGAATAAGTGTAAAAGGATTTCTTTGTTCTACGTTTTCCACGTTATATTTCGCCTAGCTGCAAATTAACTTACCAGGGTACTCGGCTCTCTGCAGCCTTCGACTAAAAGCACGAGAATATTTTCACGACCCTCGGAGTCACCTCTGAGTTACACCAGGGCTGTGCTTGATGCCTCAGCGGAAGAAACGGTGGGAACGGGAAGGACTTCCGAGAGTTCCGCTGGGCGAATTCAGCCACGGTGATGCAGGACTACAATGACTTTTCAAATGTACTTTGGTAAGGCAGTAGCGCGTCGCTGTGCGTTCAAAGCGGGTTTCCGTGAACCAAAGGAAGCCAGGGAGGGTCGTGTAACGGCCAGAGTCGTTGCCGAGCAACGAGGAACGCGCGCAGTCGGCATTGCTTGGCAGCTCGAATTCCGGTGATAATTCATTTAAATTTTATTCGCCCTTCTAACGTTTTATTGTCCGCGATTCTTGTTATTCGTCCGTTCGCGTTCCCACGCATCGCCGTTCTCACGCGCTGGCTGCTACCCAACTAGTTTCGGCTCGCAAGCCGGGCATACAATGCGCCCAGAAATGAAACCGAATGCTGCAATTGTAACGGGCCGATTGATTAACATGGCCGCGGTTCGAACGGTCTCTATTTCTGCAGCCGATTTCATCAAAGGCGCGTTTAATGTGCGCCTATTAAGGCTTTTAAACGTTGCTAGGCTCGCCAGATCAAATGAATCGCTTTCATCGGGAAATCCTCGCGTTGTTGGCTTCTCTGAAATTACGCACGATCTGGTATACAGGGTAGTTAATAGGCGTCTCTGAGGAACGCTATTGTTTTTTAGGAATTTATAGAGAACTAACTGATGCACTCGCGCTCGCTTGGGCAATTTTATGTTACAAATTAAAGTTTGTACATGTATGTAGGTAGATTGTAATGTGAAACTAATTATAATATTTTTGCGAAATTCAGTTAAGGGGGTAGTCTAATGTAACTGCCCGTTCTTTAACAATATGTTCGGAAATTTACTTAACAAACACTATACGTTTATACTGTCTGGCGTTTTGCCTGTATATTCAGGTATGTTTGAAGTAACACAGAATTTTTTTAGCTTTTTGACCGCATATATTACGTAGATATAATTGGTGGCGCAAGTTTACTAAAAAAAATCTTTTCCGCTGGGCGATGATTTGGGGACTGCTATTGTCATCGAAAATAGAAAAACTAAGGTTTATTTTCTTTATCGTGGTTGTCGCTATGGATGGAACCACGGAGGCCCTCTAAGAATAAAAATTTGCGGAATGACAGCATTTTGATGAAAATGTTCGATTTTTACTGAAAATTCAGCTGTTTTCGTTCTGTAAAAATAATCGTGTAAGAGATAGAAACTCGTACACGGTCAAAGATCATCTTCGATTCTTGTTTTTGGTCCCAGTTGCATCCCCGTTGGTAGATTAAGAAAGTTAAATAGCCTAAAACTACCCTCAAGAATTATTCTGGGTGTTAAAAAACCGCATCGAAATTGATTTATTAGTTACTGAGTCATAAAGTAACCAATAGACAGACGGACACTCCATTTTATATAATGTAGAGATGCAGAGAGAAACTACTGAGTGGGGTTGTTCTCAAATTTTACATACATATATGTTCATTGGCTCATGAATTATGTAATTATACAAGATTCACTGTAGAAACTTTAAACTTTATATCCATTTTTCTCGAAATTACAATTTTCAAGTTTCCGTAAGTGATACAGAGGTCAGCAAAATTTTTATATAAATAAAAATTTCGATTACGAATAGAAATTAAAAAATTATTCGTTATGTGTCGAATAAAATTAACCTAGATTATTCGAGCCTCGAATAACGAATAATCTAGAAGTAACTTTTATTCGGTCCGTTAGTTAAATAATTCGCTTAATTAGTTAATGACCAACTTTGAGGTGACACCTAAAAAATTAATGAAGCTAACGATTTGAAATATTCGGAGACTGCAGGAACAAGCAAAGTTCGATTGAAATCAGTGACCCGAGCTAGTAAATATAAATATTTTGCAAATCCTAAATGGTTCTTACTGTTTCGAAAATGGAGCACAAGTTGCAGGTTTCAGAAATGTGTTCCACTCAGAATGATTGGTTCAGATCAAATTTACCGTGTAACGAGCTACGGATTTATAACAGTAAGAGAATTCTCACTATTCCAGTGAGAACATTTTTAACATTTTATCGAAAAGTAGACTCATTAAAATTCAGCGAGGCACGGCTTAATGGGTTTCTTCGAATAAAGGCTTTAATCTAGTTTCTGTTGCTTTCTCTGTTGAGAGGCGCATTTATTTCGCATTCCTCCAAGACCATTCAAAATGGATACTCGCTAGTGTATTGATTAGACGGTTTAATTGCATAGGGAGTGAAAAATTCTACTTTCTGGCGCCTCAGAGAAATGGTTGATAGAAAACGGTTATACACCATTTAGGATAGGAGGGACTAGTTGTGACGGTGAACAATATACGAGATAAAAATTTTCCGTTTGCTTTGATATCAACCCCTTTTGGTTTTCTGTAAAAAAAAGTATCTATCACTCTTTTATCGCATGCAGAGATATTCGGAAGTCCTCACCCTCTTTTGCGGATTTCAATTTTCAAATAAAAAAAAGAGCCTGGGAAACGTATATATACATATAAAACATATACGGTTGTAGCAATTGCTTATACAATTCTAGTATAAAAATTTTATTTACAATATTGGACGATATTATTGAAACAAATTCAAGTCACTTTGCAGCACTAGTGGAAGCAATTATAGAAAAATGTTGGAATATGGAAATATTGGAAAATGCATAAAAACAAGGCTACTATAAGTGTTATTCTCCATTTATTACAAAAGCGATGAAAACATCGACAGTTCTCCTTCCCGAAATATACTTTACAATCCAAACGTTCATACTATTCACGGAGATACCTTTTGATCCTCCATTTGAGCTTCGAGTGAATTACCTTTATACACGAGTTTAAATGCGGAATTGAAAGGAAAAGCAGAAACAAACTGGGTTTAAGCTGTAGCCTCGAAGCCACGCTGCATTCGTTTTTTTAAAAGCGCCATAGCTGCATAGCCGCTACTGAACAAATAAACCACCGGCGACGGGGAATGTTGCGTACGTGACGGAATATAGAAAATGTCCATCAGCGAATCGCGCCAATCCCTCCCGGAAAGATGACGGGGGCTGCAGAAATTGTTCGTGATAAAGACACATTTCAGGGTGTGCATTTAACGAACCTGTCGTAATTTCCCTAAAGATCTGGCACTAATTCCCCGCGCAGTACCTCGCCAAGGAGAGATCGACCTCGCGCCATCGATTTCTGCCGCGCGGAATTTCGCTTCCTCGCAGATAGGGGATGATAAATTAGAGCGTAACATGTGGGAATCGACGCTCTTCGTCACCCGACCAAAATTTCTCGGCAAACACCGTCTTTTCGCGCGTGGGGGGGGGGCCCATTAATCCAGGGGGCTTGTTGCGCGTCGAGTGCGTTAATTAAAATGGAAACGTAATTACGGGCCTCGACGGGAATAGCGTGGCAAGGTGTGAGGGTTGTTCGGGCTCGCGGTTCCGTGGACGGTTTCAGGATGTGTCGTGGGAGGAGGTCGTGATCCATCGGACGTGTCCGGCTGAGGGGAAAAACGCGTCGGGACCGTTGGAAATCTTGGTGACAGCGGGGGGGGGGGGGCGAAAGGGGGCCGGATGTCGGGGAAGACAACGGCTCGTAACGGATGTAAGCTTACAACGTTTTTCTGGTAAAGCTCGCGGGGTCAGGCTGGAAGAGGGGCGACGGGGAGACTTCACTACACGCACCAGGCTTCGCCCTACCGATCAATAGCTACAGGTGGCAGCCATTTCCTAGCCAACGGCTGCTTCCACCCGCCCGCCCTCGCTCTCTCTGTTTCCCTGTAACTGTATCATTTGCTCCTTGCCTGTTATCCTCGCGAGCCTTTCCCTTTTCCCCGACGCTTTCGCCGTGGCCATTAGGCGCCGACACGTCCGAGGTTTCGTAGGCGGTTATCAGGACCTAAAGACAATTTCTGTTTGAAATTACGCAGGGCCGCGGGTCTTCTCCTTTCCTCCCTATAAAGGACGCGGGGAGAACACTTGGCAGTTATTTAGAGAGCCTCGATTAAATCGCAGGGGTTTTTAGTTGGAAGAATTCGAGGGTGGCGTTGGGCGTCGGAACGTTTTAATATTTTTCTTAAATTTGTGCGTTGCTCTCTGCGATGGTGGTGGGTTGAATGTCGCTGAAGGGGTTTGATTTAAAAGAGTACGATAATTATACGGTAGATGATATTTCTGTTTACTGTTTATCAGGGAGGAAATGAATTATGAGTCTATTTGAGAATTCACTATTTCCATTGAAGATGAAGGCAGAGGTTTGATAGAAATTTAGGGAAATCTTGGCTGGTGTGGTAGGTACGCGAACTTTGTACAGTGAGTTTCGAGGAATATTGGGAACGTTTAACCCTTCGTTGACACACCTCATTTTCCGATCAACGAAAAAAACCATGGATCAATTTCATGGTCTGTACAATGTATTCCAACAGTTTTTTGATTGAAATTTCATGAGTGTTCTTGTAAAAAAAATTTACATTACCATATGTCGAGAAAACACGAAAAAAATCTTCAAAAAACTGTAACTTTTACAAATTTAAATATTAGAAGCTAAAAATCTACAGAGTTATTGCTCAGATATAATATTTTGAGAGAAAAAATAGTTTGCAAGTTGGTTTTGGAAAACAGAAATTTATTTTGCATATACAAGGTACAGAGCGTCAAAATCAGCTTATGGGTGACTCACACTCAGAGTGTCAACGAAGGGTTAAGCATTCTGTGTTGGGATATATCAAGTTTGACTTCAATGGACAGTGATATTGTAGTCGGTAGAACGTTGTAAACCTACGATGCGATACGGTATTATAAATAGGGATTCATTGTGCAGGATTCCAGATTATACGGTTGAATCGTGTGTATTTTTGGATGAATCTACGTTTGAGATACGTAAGCGACGTGCATGACGTAATCACGATGGATTTAATTAAAGTGGACTGGGCAAAGGGCTGATATTATTTGCATGGCACAAAGCACGTGTATATTTAATGCGACACTATTTGTTCAAATAAAATTATGTGTATTTAAATAACTGCATTTTATAAGGGCAGACGATAATTATGTGAAAATCCTTAAAATTATTCGTGCCCTGTTAATTTGCAAAGGTATCTAGGTCATTCCACGGAAAATCGATCAAATTTCTGTTAGTTCTTAGGTATTTCGGTGAAATTGAAATATGATATAGAACGCATGAAACTAGGAAATGTTTAAGTCATCACTTTACTGGTTTCGAATTTGTTTAAAAATACGGATCTGCAAAGTTTCCAACGTTTCTCTATTTTCGTTATCCACCGAATTTTTTTCGAAGTTATCCACCGCCCGCAGTTCGATCTTCATTTATTACAATTGAGAAGGACTGGCCTGTTTGAATAAAGCGTTGTATTAATTAAAAAATTCAGCGTTTCATTTAATTTCTAAAATATGTTACTTCATTTTATTTTCCTCACATAAATTCCTAAAATACGTCCGAAAATCATACTTTATATTTATTTCACAGCCGCGAAGACGCAACAATATCGAAAAGGTCATCATGTTCCGTTGCCGAATCGATGCCCGTGCTAAAATCTGCCCCTTGTTTTTTCTAAATTAGTGCACACCTAAAACTCCAGTTTCGACGTTGCTGTACGCTCGCTTTTTTTTTAACAAACAAAAATTCCAATATCTGATACGGTGGCTAGTGTTGTTGAGCTCGGGTCAAAAGAAAGGGAGAAAAAAAGCCGAAATTAACAACGAAACCCAATACTTTGTCGATGACACCGTGGCCTTTGTGTGCAACTGTTACCACACTTGTAGCAGGAAGTTCCTGCTTGCCACAAAGAGGCCAACGGGGTTCTTCCACTAACGTTATTACCCGAACACGTCGAAATGAGCATGCGTGTCGTGAGTTATCGACAACATTGTTAGCGGCACCGATAACCCAAAATTGTAGGTGGGCGGAATTGAAAATGTATTGATAATCGATTCGGTAGCATAGGTCGGCAATTTGTTCCGGAAAATTGAATTCTTGGTGCATATGATTTGGCAAGAACTAAACAACCCCCCTGTATCAATTTGGCAAGTATCATCGTTCTACCGAAGACGGACAAAAAACGTTGTTTCCAAAGTAAATATCATAAACATTCCACGGTGTTGAATATTAATCATTAAATAGAGTGGCGGACGAAAGAAAGTTTACAACTTTTAAAATCGCAAAACGACATGAGATTTTTGAGAAGCTATAGAAGGATTAGTTTGCTAAGTGACGTGTTTCATCGTTTTGAAAAAATGCAATTGGTCGGAACAGCAAAAAAAATTCCCACCAATTGCATTTTTATGAAAACCACGAAACACGAAACTTAGCAAACTAATCCTTCTAGCTTCTGAAAAAACTCATGTCGTTTGGACCAATTCTAAAACAGTTATGCGATTTTAAGTGTTGTAAACTTTCTTTCATCCCCCACTGTATATTTTAACTGTCATCCATTAGATTTTTACTTTACTTTATTCGCTAAACGTCCCAGTGAATGAATTGCCTGTGTCCAGTTACGCGTTATACAAATTAAAATTCCCAATCGAATGTATTCACTTAATATTTGTCAACTGTTGACGTATCAACATTCTATTTCATCACCAATTGAACTAATTTTGCACGCTGAAATTTCTTTCGTTTCTGGAATGCTTTTATTTTCTATTTGGAACGTCGATCGTGTTGTGCCGCAGAGTTTTGAAATTACAGATCGGAGTTACCGTTTGTTTTCAATTTACCACAACATGTGTAATTGTAATGGATGATTTTGCATAAAAACATGTGTAATTTGATTCAATAAGATAATCTGTGACAATAATAATTTGTAACGAGGTTTCATTTCAATTTAACGTTGATGAATCCTAATGCAAAGGGTACTATTAAATCATTTAATTATTGGTTGCTCGAATTGAAGAATAATTATGGAATCTCTACCTATTTTTAACACATTCACGAGGAGTGTAACGTGGAAAGAGGATTATTTAAAATAGACTAGCGTGTCAGAGAGCAACAAAAGCTTCACAGGAAAGGCGTGTCTTGCGCTAGATCACATCGAAATGGATTGAAAAACGGGTGCAACGCTTACACGAAGATTAACGTGTTAACCGAAAATCCAAGGACATAAATCCTTTTTCACAGTTCTCGTTTTATTTTGTGCATCGCATCAGCGTACACTTTCATCAGCTGGTTGTTCTAAAAATGGCCCGCTTTTATCTTTCCTTTTAGAAAATAATATTTTAAAACGTTCTTTTTTGAATTTACAGAGCTTTCTATACTTTGATATTTTATGACAGAACAATTAGGACCTTTCTTATACATTTTTCAATGTTGTACTATATTTGGTAACGCTGTTTGATTGATTTCGACTTTTAAAAATGAAATTCGAAAAATGAAAAATGTTCTTCGAATTCTGAAGAGCTGGAATGTAATATGAAAATATACTTCCATCTTAAAAGGCGCAGAGAAAAAAATTTTTAAAAAGTAGAGTCCTATAGTTCATATTGAATTTGTGTAATATATACACTATAAATCAGTTATCTAATTGCTTTATTCCTGAAGCAATGGATTTATCACATTTATAATGCAAAAAATATTGGGGAGGAAGGTAATTTAAAAAATTGATAAAAAAATAAAGACTGTACCAAATTCCTTTTCCGTCTGACACATTCTCATCGAGAAGTTTTATTTCTCAATTTACGACCTATCTACCTTGCAAATTTTACTTCGTACACTCTCGGCTCGTAACTCGAAGATGAGGAAAATCATTCCTCGTTGCTTGTCGCAGACAAGATGAATTCCCAACGCCCTTTCTAAGGGTTGTTCCCGTGCTCGGGTGTCGCGTAGTAGCTGAAGAGGTCCGGCGACACATTTCACGAGGGCGCGATCGCAATCTCGACTTGTTTCCACGCGAATATCCCGCTACCTGGGCCCATTTCACGGCGCACAGAAGAGACATCAAGTTCGGGGTACTGTTGCTCTCGAGATCGGGTTTATCTCGGGCTCGTGCTTGATTACGGCATGAAACGAGCACGGATCGGTTGGCGGGTTTTAATCGAGTCGATCGATTGGTCGCGGGGCACAAAAGCCTTCCAGCAGAGGACGGGTGGCAAGGGAAGCTTTGATGGCCTCGTAATACGACCAGAATCCCGAGAATTACCATTTCAAGTGTTTCAGCCCCTAAACTTCACGTCGAGTGTTTAAATATTTCCGACTGGTCCCGCTCACAATGAGCATCACCCAACTGTTACACGCCGATTTTAAAAAGACTCGGCACACAGGTAGATAGACTAGCTACCAAAACATATTAGCCACATATTTGTTTTTAGCGGCGGAAGTTTATTCTCAATTTTGCTTAAGCCATATTATTCCGCATAAAAAAATCACGCAACATTCTTTTTTATCATTTTTTTTTCTATTACCAGTCGCTTTGAAGTTATTTGACTGAATAGTTTTCCAACCCCCAGATTTAAAGGGTATTTTCACCCCTCGGACATGGAATTCCTCTGCTAAAAAAAAATATGCGTGTAATAATTTCAGGTACTCGACCTGTGCGTCGAGTTTCATTAAAATCGGCGTGTAACAGTTGAGTGAGGTTCCTTGTCAGGCTTGTGCTACCAGGCAGACCATTAAATTCATTCCAACGAAAGAGGAATATCTACACCTAACGGCGGTACTTTTACGTCCGATTTTATCCGATTAATCGTTCTCGGTGCCTATTACCATGATCTCACGAATCGATGGAGACACGGCATGCATTATTCATTTCAATTACCGACAGTTTTCTCGCTGTTTAATATTAATGACACTTTTTTCCATATTCCTTCCTAGGAGTCCTCGGCGAAGTCCACCGGGTTATATAGGTCAATGTCATATTTATTCTCATGATTAATGTTACTTTATCGAGCTTCTCTTATTAGAGCCTGTAATTGAGTTCGAGGAAAGCGAATGCTTATTAAAACTGATCATGACCTACTACGTAAGCCTCTTGCATCATTACTGAAGGTCGGAGAAAAAGGTCGATGCATCTCTCATCTTTATCGGATGTGAAATTAATTTACAGAATCTCTGCTAGATTCCCAACTATGAAGATGACTACAATTTTACTACTCCTGTTTAGAATTTGAAAAGTTGTACACTCTTATATACTATATATTTGGAACTTTTGGGGAGTCAGTGATCGATGGGCTCTTTAATTGTTATTGCTAGGCTAACATGTGAGAGGCTCTGAATTTTGATGAGACTCTGCAGAGTTGCAGAATAGTGAAAAATATCTGATACGTATTCTTTGTTAGCGGGAATCGGACACTTTGATGGGGTGAAAACGGCCCCTAAAATTGGAGGTTGGAAACATATTTTCTGGCACATTTCTGGAGAACTATCAGAACAAATATTTTTTCAAAGTGTGTATTTCTTAAAGAGGAATCCAGCCCTCTGCTCAGTGCTTAAAAAATTTCACCTAAGCAAAGGTGGAAAATTTGATTTGAACCTCAAATTCACCACGAATCAGGATTGATCTACATGTCACCATCAATCACTGAGAATGAAATAACATTCCTTTCGTAAGCGTTTTCGTTGGAGAAACCAAGTATCCTCGAAGGGAGAGATATCTCTAGACATGGCTGTATCTTTGTTAAATTTCATCCGATTTTGATGGAACTTAGCTTATTTTAAAGGCAAATGATCATACTTTCCGACAGTGAACATAAAAATTGCAAAAAATATTGTTTGCACTCTCTCGCATTTGACAAACATCAATTTTTGCAGTTTGGCACACTCTTCTATAAGAGCGGATTTTACCCCCTGGACACCCATTTCGATAAATGTGATTCAACGAGTAAAATAGTAGAAAGTTCAAACTTTAAAATGGTTTCTGTTTCATCAACTTTGGACGAATTTTAGCAAAGTTATGAGACTTTGAAAATTTAGCAAATTTTAAAATAGTTTTATCTGGTTTTCAGTGCAAATATAAAGGACTTTAGGAGATGAACTATTATTTTCTGCAAAAATGAATATGAGAAGGGAAGGTAAAACAGACAGTGGGACGAAATGTATAAATTGCTGAATATTCAAACCTCTTGTATGTGACCTATCATATCTTTATCAAAATTGGCATAAATATTACACACATAAACTATTTTATTGTTGTCATTTTTTGTTGAATGCTTCGCAAAACAAACAGAAAACGCACATATGAGGATATTTTCCACAATCTCTTAATTTCATCCGATCCTCTGATTTCAAATATTAGATCACACATTGCAAACAAAAGATAAAGTAGTAAATGTTCCCCGAAGTATTTTTGTTATTAAATAAAGAAGACAACGAAGAATTAATTTAAAAGAATTAATGGACATGCAGAACACACCAGAATGTGATGTAGACACGGACAGTCAAACCGGCCAGCCTTAAAAACAATCTACATAGAAGCAGTATTTATATGACACGGAAATTACTACAGATATTGAAAAGCTTGTTTTGTTGTCTCAAATATTACGTTTGATCATAGTTTCGACTGCCTAAATCTATTTCTAAAACATATATTTATTTTTATGAAAATAAGAAAGCGATGCGATGCTTCGCCGTTTATTTATTAAGGTTTAACTAACTTTAATAATAATAACCTAATTTTATGAATTATCGTTCGCTATATCATATTTATATTCAATTCCATAAAGAAATCATAAAGACATAATCAATCGGGTACAAGAAAACGAATGTCTAGATACTTATTTACTAGTTTCGTCCCACATGCGTACACAATTTAATTAATTCTGCAAAAGGGCGCAAGTTGGCGCAACTGGAAATTGGATTTTCCAAAACTAGAATGTTTAGTGATTATATGGGTATTTTTTACTTTCTGGACAAATTTGGACATTTTTCTAAATCGAAAAAAAAAAAATTTCAGAGGTTGAAAAACATAAATAAAATCATTAAAATTTGTTTTTATACTACATAAATAACTTCTTAACAATCAACCCTAATGTGTAGTATGATGGTAGAAATTTTTTTCATTATTCTAATACTAATTATTTACATTCATATGACAGCCGTCTCCAGAAGTGATCGTGTTTGCTGTTAAAAATTCGGGATTTAAAATGCTTCAAAAATTTTTTTTCCATCATTTCGTATTCATTAGTACTCAAGGATAATGGAAAATAGGTACTTCGTATTTTCGTCGATGTCTGAGAATTTGCACGCGTCGTCCCACTGTGCGTCGGTCTCGGCTCTACCCTTGAATTAAAGTTCAAGCCTTGAATTAAAAGTCGTCTGCGCCCGTTTACCTAGAAAGCTACAGTGTTAGCAGCGGTTGGGCGGCCTGGTATCTAGGAATTTTTACAGGGCCGTAAAGCGATCGTTTCCTCTTATGAGAAGCCATTTATGTCACCGGGGTTAACTGGCATTCAAAGGAGAGATTAAATGACTCGGGGGTAATCTTGACAAAAGCAATTTCCCTGGCTCGCCGTGCCAGCGTGGTACTTGGAGGGAACCCCTTTTCCCTCCGCAAGCACTGTCTTCGCCGAGTCGTTACGCGACTCATAACCCCGACATATTGATTAAACCGCATATATCGCCGACCATTTCCTTCCCTCGGTTAAATAGAGCGGCCCGACGGGTCACTAGAACGAATCCTTTCCACCGAATATTTCCGGCGGAACACCCCCGCGCGTCCGTCTACGTGTACACGCGCGCACGCTGCCCGAATATTCTCCAGCAAGGATCTAAATTTACTTTAGCCTGTTATTCTGGGCTTCGCGATCGGCGCGGGACAGATGTGGGAAGTGACCCCGCATATATATTTATCCCCTGCCCGATACATTGTCGTGTATTCTGAGGTCACGTCGAAATTTCATTTTAAAGCTTGACACGCGATATTCGAATAATGGGCTCGCGTTTCGATGAAGAAGGTCAACGATTCTTCATCGTGCGGCACTTCCTTTTTCCTGCCGCCGTGCTTTCAGTGATCGCGTTGATAATTTCGAGAGAGAAGTCGTGCGGCTTGTCTTTAGTTGAAATCGCGTTGTTATCGCTGTTGGGAATTCTGCTTTGCGTTTGAGTGTTTGATGAGACTGGCGAGATTGAATGGTACACAGGTCTTTGCTTTCGTTGAATGGAATGTATGATTTATCTGCTCTGGCGGAATTTCGGAGTTGTAGAGATTAGTGTATGTAGAATTGTGGCTTGGAGATTTGTATGAATGTTTTGCAGTTTTACAAGGTAAAAAAGGAGACCTATTTTTTTTATGGAGAAATAATGTTAGGGAAATCTAATCTCGGATAATATGGGGCGTTCTATTTGCCGTGGCTCACCACGAAGCACCGACAAAAGAAGGAAGACTGTCCTCCGTGTAACACCGCGTTGGACGGCCGCAACAAGTAGTAACAGTTGCTGCTTGGTCAGCCGCCAAGTAGTTTTAAAGTATCAACTTGGCAGCGAAGTGCTTTCAGATGTCTGGTTATACAGATCGAACTACGGATGCTTTTGGACGAAATCAATTAGGGTAAACTGTACAATGATTGGCACCCTAAGCGGAAATCCCAATTGGAATGTCTATATTTTTTTCTGAAGCTTTTGTATGGTCTTAATTTTCAGTTATTATAAATGTTCATGGATTTCCTATTAAAATAAAATTTTATTTTAAAAATCTTCAATGAAAAACAAAAAGAGACATAAAAGTACAATCATTAGCACCCTAAAATTTGAGGTTGTATAGGAAAACATATGTAGTTAAAAACAATGTTTAAACACTTTAAACAGACTATTTCATTCATTATTAAATACCTGCAACACTTAGTAAATCTGCATTTCAATCCATTATTTAGTTATAAAGCAACAAAATATAGTTACCTACCCCTTATCAAAATTTTTAGAAAACGCCTAACACTCAGCCCTTTGTCCCACATTGTGGTGTTGCCAGATGTAAAATGTGTAGTTCAAATACTAGACTTTGCAGTGTTGTTGTGAAAGAAAAATAAGAAATTGTAAAAAAGTACTTTCTAAGCTTGTGCTTCTTAATATTTCACTTTTTAACAGTCAGCTCATGGCTGAAAATTAGATAAAGTTGATTTATTCTCCTGTTTGAGTTATTATCAGGAAATCGAGGAAAGTTTGTTACTGATAGGAAAGATTTTATCTATTAACATTCTTATGCATTTGTTTGCATAATTTTCAAATCTTATCTTTTCTAAATTTTAATATTTATTTATATTATTTGATCTTAATAGTGATTGCTTCTCACTCAAGAGAAATTCAATGTCTGTTCCTTTATTTTCTTAAATATTGAATTTACTATTATTATTATTATTATTATTATTCATGAACCCCTCAGTTGATTAAACACTTCCATCCAGCTGTCCTATTCCCGAAAACAATTATCCCTAAAATAATCACGTTACTATAGCAAATACATTTGAATTCATCTTTCTGAAGTTTAGAGTGGTGATTAGAAGAAAATTTCAAATTCGAGCAGTAACAAAGATATAGGAGCTTAGTAAGAAAAATCTACGCAGCTTGCACTTTATTATTCATCATCGCACTACTACTAATTACAGAACACTCCTCACAAAAGAATCATTGAGGAGACAGTTCTCTTTGCTGCATTCGCTACTGGCTTTTACGTGCACGACCTTTTGAATTCGTAATAAAAAATCTCTTAAGGGCTGGATTCTACTGGCGCGATAAAAGAGGATAGCAAAACTATGTCGGTATTGTACGATCCCTTTGATGTAACCGGAGTACATCTCGTCCCTCGAACAAAATGGAAAAGATTTGTCTTCTTTTTACGGACAGCGTAATACCAGTGTACGAAGTGGAGCTAGATTCACAGTACGTCGATCTTCCAACGGCAATTTATCACGATTGGTCCCGACAAACATCAATTGACAGCAGTTACGAACCTTTCCCATCTACATTCAAAAGATGGAAAAGTGTGCCCGGTTACTTTATACTTGTCTTATCGAACTGTCACGTTTCCTTTCTCTTTTCCAGTCCCAGTATGTTTTAAGGGGTGTTGTAACTAGTTAGTGGTTAATACTAGGTTAGTGGTTAATGGTTATACCTTGTTATACTTAGTCAGGCGGCCGAAAAGAGCTTTTTAAAAATTTAGCTTCGCGATGAGCACTGCCATTCGGAACCAGATTATTTAATATAAAAAATAAAAAAAATGATATCGTTAGTATATTAATGTATTCTCCGATTAACGGAGGGAATTTCCGAAATATTAATTTAAAACAAAATGGCGGCAATTTAAAGTTGAAGTCCTGATTCTTTTCCCGAGATTTTTGCACGAAAAGAATCAGTATTTCAAACTTAAGTAGCCGCCATTTTGTTTTAAATTCATATGTCGAAAATTCTCCCATAAGTGACATTCACCGTTTTTCAACTTACAATTAGTTTTATTATATAAAGTACTGAAAATCGACGAAATATTAGCGCGATACTTTTATTGGAGGAAAACAGACAAATTTAAAGATTCAGGTTGCTGTAAGGGAAACACGTTTCCCTGTAAATTATTTTTTGTAAATAAGAAGGAATAAGGAAATTTTTCGTTTTTGGAATCTGCACTATCTTTCGAAATAAATGAAATTGCAACTAACCAATTGATTTTCTATGGTATTATGTTATAATTGAAGAATTGATGCTGAACATTTTGCGTCCCTGTGTCAATTTTATTTTATCGTGACACGATTTTTGATACTTTCTAGTATCGTAACTTCAGTTATATAAAGTTCCACTCATACGTATACCCTGATAACCCCAGGATAAGTAGATTCACCCCGGGATAGGGAGACATTGGTTCAAGGGGTGAGAAATGTCACGTAGGAGGAAGGAAACTTTTTTATCAAGGCTGAGGAACTGCCACTACCGCGGGCAGTAATATTAAGCACGAAAAGACGCGCGAAGTGCACAGGCTTTGAAGAGACTCACTTTGGTTAATCCGGCTTAATCGTTCTGATATGAAAACTCACTACTTCTCCCCTACGATTTATTGAAGTGACTTCCACCGCATACGACCATACGTAATGGTTTATTTCAGGGAGATTGGCAGTATCTCGTATAATTTGACGTTTTCACATTGGAATTATTACAAAGTGTAGGGATATTTTCAAAACTGGAGAAAGGTAACGAAAGAAAGTCATATAGATACGTATTCAGTTTGAGTCTATTTCTAAATTGCAAGTATTTTTGTATTCTTCATCTGTCATCTTGCTACTTTAGATTATAAATAAAATGTTACAAATTTTCGACCGAAATTTTTTTTTTAATTTAAAGAATCAATGTTATCGGCGCGTAGGTTCGGTCAATTGACTGTTTAAGTTGTTGTTTGAAAGATCCTTGAGATTCTTAACGGTTTCTTGTCCAAATTTGCTTAATATATATGTGTAAAACTTTCCTTTCTTGAAGAAGTAGGTGTGCTCATTACGCCTTCCATTTTAAATAAAATGTTACAAATTTTCGACCGAAATTTTTTTTTTAATTTAAAGAATCAATGTTATCGGCGCGTAGGTTCGGTCAATTGACTTTAGATTATTGCTACTTGCTACTTTAGAGGATTCTAGTAGTATCGTTTTGATTATTCGTGAAATGTTCAACATATTTTTCAGGTGAAAATTATTTCGCACTTGAAGAATTTCGTGGGAAATATCAGACGGTGACAGTTCTGGGCCACAAGAGCAACAATATTTTAAATACTATCTTCAATTATAAAATCTGAATAATTTTAATAAATAAGAATAATAATAATTAAATTCCAAAAACTATCAATTATATGCATAATTGATATATTTATATAATAATATAAAATAACATATCAATAATTCAAAATTTAAATTCCAAAAAATATAAAAAGAAATTCACGATTGTTCTTAAGCAAAGACACAACCAATTTCCTTTGGGACCGAAAATTGATGTCCCAAAATTCGTTATTCCATAACATTATACATTCATGACAAGCTATGATTGAGAATTCGTTAGCGATTGATGCGTTTTCATTATCTTCCACTAGTTTATCTGTTTACCGCTCACGTTTCACTTAAAGTGGAGTTGTATATAACAATTTCATCCACGGAATATGCATAATTTACAAAGTTTCTCCGACTAACCCGAAATAGCTAAGAGTACGATACCCAGAAACGAGATTTGTTCGCAAAGTTATTAACTCGGGTCGAAGAAAACTATTCGAGTGGCTGGATGTTGAGACTCCGCGTGTAACGACCAGGGGCGGCCGAGCACTTCGGTATTATTTCGAGAACGTAATCGGCGCATTCGATACTCTCGCTCCGGCGATTTTATCTCGGAGGGTGAAGGAATGGGCTCCGAGCTAGGCGCACAGTTCCGAGCGTATCGACGAAGAGGTCCCGGCTCGTCGCCTTTGTAACATCTGCACCGCCCACGAATTCTTGCGGTAATTTATTCAGTCTCTCGCCGGCAAAGCCATATTTCCCGAGTATTCGTCAGAATATTCGATGGATCCTTTGGAGGAGCTCCGGGGTTGAGAAGCGAGGGCGAGAGCTTAGAATTCTCCCCCTCGGCGTGGTTGTTCTCTTCCCGGGAAAACTTTCCGCCATATCGATAGAAATTTCGAAGGCGGGGCGACGAGCCACGGACAGAATACTTTGCCCCTGATATCGAGCGAAATAAAACTTTCCGACCGAAATTTGCGTGAAGATTCCAAGGGGTACATAGACTTGAGCCACTAGACTCTTCTTATAACCCCGGTGAAAGTATTCTGCTTACTTTCTTTGTATTTACACTCTCTCTCTCTCTTTGGCTGAACGCCACGTGAATAAATCAGTGTTAATAATAATAAATAATAATATTTAATGGTGATTACTCGACGTTTTCCGTACAAGGTAGAAATAAATACGTTGAAGCTCGAAATAAATATGTTGTGTTTGCAAGCTTCCCATTGACTACAGCGTTCGTGGGAAGCGTAATTAAACTCGGGGCATTCCGTTTTAAGCTTGCAGCGTGAAAAGGAGGGAATGGAAAAAGCTGACGACGAGGCTCGGCGTCTTCTCGGCGAAGAAAGATGCCAAATAAGAGAGGAAATGGAGGCGTTGTGGAATTCCAAGCATGACGCACATAATGGTCTAGCACATATTAGTTTATCTCGTAATGATCCCAACGACGGAGCTCGCGATCCTTGGTAATTCCTTCCTTCGATGCTGCGTGCCCCGAGGAATTCGGCCTCGGTGTCCTCGAGAAAGAAGCGAGACATCCCTCGAAATTAATCGTCGAGGTCAGTAAGAGCGTCACCGATTCCTGCCAGATAGCAGCAATGTGCAGCGATAGGAAAAATCACGCTTCGGCGTTTTGATTGGGTTAACAGAAAAAAAAAACTTAACTAAACCTGAATTTAATAATAACATTTTTTAAAAATAATGCACTGAATGAAAAACCATAGGTATGCGTCGGAATATTCTGACGAATGCGGAAAGTAATGTTAGTCGGAGAAGGTTGTTGCTACCTGACTTTATTATAACTTCATACGATAGGATATGATAGTTTAAAGAATAAAGGGTGGTGATTTTTCGTGCATTTATTAAAACTTGATTAACTGGTTTCAGTCTAGAAGTTAAAAGGCTTTACTTTGTTACGAACGGCAACGTAGGGAATGAAAGCGGATAATGTTTAGAACGCATTCAAATTTGATGAAAAATTAATTAGTTACAAAGTTACGTAACACCGTGACAGGAATTTTACTAGAATAGGTAACCTTATGTTGGAAAGTTTTAATAAATATTTTTCACAGCCAGTTTAACATCCTTTGACTCTGGGCTTCCAAAGCAGCTGAACTTTGATCCCTCCTTTACTCCGATTTCCAATATCGTTATCCTCTAACTCGGCCTACATTACATTCTTTCCCCATTCCTTTGTATTATGCTCTGTCATAATTCTCTTTTATTCCCTGCTGGTCCTTTAATATCAAGCTTCTTGTATTCAATTATCTCGTAAACATGCGTGTAACTTATTTTCGACATTCTTCGACATTCATTATAAATGAGATTTAGGTAGAGATAATACATAATTATTCACTGGTTATCTAAGTTTGATATCTATTTCGAACATCTAAAAAGTAAAGGCACATGAATTACTCGAAGACTTTTATCTAAAATAATTTCTGTAATATCGGTATTGCTTTCTACGTGGTATTCTTATAAAAAAGTATTATATTTGGTTAAGCTTAGGTTTTTTATTTCATTCATTTATACTAATATAATATAATACTAATTTTCTGTAAGTGTGCATGAGGTAAATTTTTATTCTCTAGTTAACAATCTAATATTCTCTGCACGAGAATTGTGAGACGTAATCGTACTAAGAACACATGTCAGAGATGTCTTAAATAAGATAGAAATCAGTGGCCCCATTTTAACATGCGATTGCATGACCATGAGTAGCCGCGAGATCGCTACGGGGCCACTCAATTCATTCCATGTTTAATATAAACAGGTACTAACAACTGTTGATATTCCGAATAGCCGAAATCATCGCTGAAATGAAAGATAATTCTAGGTATATGAAAAATAAAGAAAGTTATCCTCCATCATTATCACATAAAATCCATTTATGTATTTCAAACTTGTTATTCTAATAAATTCAGTAAATATATTAGATCGCACCTTTCACATTTACTTCTACTTATAATATCGTGGAACACTTTAAACAATAGACCGGCGCATGTTGATACAGAGAAATTATTTCGACACCGCGTATACATAGTTCCATTTGAGCGAGACATGTAAAGTTTATTCTTCAATTATTTATAGATGGAGCGTACGTCTGTGTACATTGACATTATCAATCGTGAAATAAGGCACCTGATGTAAAAATAGGATACTCAAAACAACATCAAATTTTAATTTTCAATTAAATTCAAATAGAAATGTGTCATCTGCGTTTGTTCAACAGCTGCGTAGGTTTTAGACTAGGATCTTTGTTAATTTTTAGTCTACATTGTATTGTGTTTTTATTATTATTTTTATTATTATTTTTATTGTATATTTTACAGATATATATCAGCAGGCTTCAAAGGGGTATCAACTTGGCCCGCAGTGGGCAAACAACATTTCTTAATTTATTTTGTATTTATTTTCTCAAGTTTGCACTTCGAATAGATTAAAGAGGCAGTGTCAAAGTATATTTTAGCCCATTTCTGTTAGGTAATTAATTCAATAAAAAATGAATAAATTGAAAACTGGAAAACGTATCAACTTGCCCCGGTCTTCCCTAATCAGAAACTATTTTTTCTTGTAACACTCGCAAACAATTCAAATGAATCCTATTTCCGTGTCACTTACAAATACTTTTAATACGAAGCTTCTATTACTGTATTTCTCGAATTATTACCAAAAAACGATTAAAACGTAAGGCAAAATAAATGATTGAAACCCACGAATGATGCTTATCTAATGAAAAATGTCATGTTTGTTTCAGATCATTTCTCCGTTCAATTTTCCATGGGACAATTCCTATGCAACGCGGAGTGAAACGACCTGACTTTCATGGGAATGCGTTTCTGGCAGAAGGGTGAGCCAAGTGGCTCCGCGGCGTGCAGATTCGGTCTACAGCATCTCTGTTTTCGGTGCATCGAAGGCATTTTCTTAGTCTCTTTGTGAAGCGGGCGAAGAACACGGCGCGATATCTGCCCCGAGAACGACTTTATGCCGGTAATCAGGGCCGAAAAACAGAACGCCAAGGAAGGCGCAACAGGGAGCTAAGAGTATTTCCGTTTCTCCCTCCGCAAGCAGCGCGGTACACAACTTCCAAGATGTTGCCCGCCAACATGGTATCTTTCGTCAAAAAGGTAATCTCGTTTTCTTCCTCCTTATATTGCTAATAGAATTTCAATAAATGTGTCCAAATTTGGATACATTTTGTTCCCCAATTTTCTGTTAGGATGTATGTTCTATCGACGTTAAAAAATGCAACTTTTCAATTATAAAAAGTTTGGGGGGCTCCCTCGCGAACTTTAATGTCCAAATCGAAATGTTTTAAAATACTTATAGTATCGGATTTTACGCAAATTAAAGTGCTTTCGTAGATAAATTTCTCTCCCTTATATTAAAATGGGCCACCATACACGTAAAGTATCTATCACAAGTTCAAAGGTACGTTTTAGAGAATTTAGAGAATTGCTTTATGAAAATTCTAGAATTCACCTCCCTAAACGCTTTTATAAAGTTCAAAAGTTCTATTTTTGACTTAAGAGAAAGACATTTCGTTTCAATTATATAATGTAGGGTGAATTACAGTGATGGTTGAAAAAAGGTAAAAAAGTAAATGGTAGAAGAAATGTCAGAATATGAAATTTCTTACCAAGAACATATATTTAAAAATTTTACAGAAAAATATATATTTAAAATTTTATTCGAACCATCCCTGTATTTCATTATAACAGAACTTTCTCGTCGACGCCATTTTGTCTAAGCTGACTAATATTTTCTGCGTCACACCTTTTTTCCAATTATATGCCTTACCTTTATTTCTAATTACTTCATTTCTCATACCACGAGAAGCTCGTAAAGCTTAGTGGTTACCAAATAAGAATTCTTATCCACGTAAAAAATATTAATGGCAGAAACTGAGTAAGTAGTTTGACGACTCGGAAGCAAAAGTAACTTACTCGAACATCAGGTCCTTTTCTTATAAAACGTAGTACGTTCCAGGTTGGCCATATGTACGTTGTAACGAAGTACCCGCGTTATAAGATTAAACTTGCTTTATGACGAAGCGAATTACACGCTCCGCGATGTAAAAACCGCCGTGACTTCATACTACGTGTTTTGTTCCCGCGAAAGTCTACCGCCTTTCACGCGCCGCGGACTTTTTTAAAGCGAAACAGTTTTATTCATGCGGATTTGCTGAACAGTTGCTCGCCAAGTTGAACGAAGGACAGTTCCGTTTAGCTGGGCAGAGTGCCATGCGGAATTACAAACTCACCACTCTACAGGGAATATTTGCCATCGTTTGTATTGTGTGTTTCCTTACGTACTCCTTGAGTGAAACATGCGAATGGCCTTTTAAAGTAGCGTTTGGTAAAGTTCGCCCAGCAAATACTGGGTTATCGCGAAATGGAGGGGCGCACACATTTCCAGGCAAACACGTGGCGTTACGTCTATGATAGTCTTTATCCTTTGCAACGCGATTATGGCAGATTTACAGTGTCTACTTTAAGCTTGCACCAGGGTGCAGGAACATGACCCTATTTCTTCCTATCGTGGCGATCTGACGTGAGTTAGGAGTAACTGACAATGAATTATATTCCTTTATCTTCTAGCAGTCCGCCTTGAGTATAGATTAAAGGCTATTGTTTCAAGACCGTGTCGAGATTTTGGATCGAGCCGGGAGGATTAAATTTCATCGCGTTGGAACAGACCCGAGGGAACTCCCTTTTTAATATCGAGCCTGCTACCTGTCGCGTTTAAATTCAGTACTCTATCAAATTTATAGTTACTTCAAGCTTGATGAATCGAGTGACGAATTGGCTGAGATCCTTTGCATTTTAGTTCTTCTTCTTGATAGTGTTAGATGCAATGAAAAATTTGTGGTGCAGGATATTCGAAAGGAAAGTTTTAAAAAAATGTGGGGGTAATAATAGGAATTTATTTAATTACTGGGGGGCCATTTTGAAGGAAACGCTAAATGAAATTAATATAAGAAGAATTATTATCAGTTTAATAGAATAGTACTTGCTTTCAGGTAAAAATCGTATAGTTAGTAGAGGTTTTAGTGATCTATCTAATTTCAATGAGCAGGGCAGATTGCACATAAATAGCTATCTGTGTCCTTTGACACGGGAGGTGAGAAAAAAAGTTCAATCAAAGGCTGTGGCGAAACTAACGCAGGGGATTCCGATGGATTCAGGGCTTTCTGGTGGTGTCATTCGATATTTGCTCGATACCACGGATGTTCAGATCGAATTTCACGATATATTGGGACAGCGCGAAAGATTCATGAGGGTTTCGCCAGATTCGCCACGGATTTGATACGAACGAATTGTGTTCGACGTACAGAATTTGCTGTTCAAAGAATTATTCGTATGCACGTTGCAGGGAAGATCAGTTGTTCGAGGAACAGCTAATATTTGTTAACAGTAAAAAGTGATGCATATAACAAGTGATGCATATCATATTTTTCATAAAATGAAATTACATTTTAGCAAGTGCAAGGAAGAAATTTAATATTTAAAAATAGCCCTTCTTTAAAATTGAACTGTAGAATGAATCTATGAATTTAGTGATTTAGTTTAATGTATTTGTATAAGCTGTAGCAATATAGATCATTGCATCACACAATTTTTCTCTTCCAAATTTATTTGATCTTCACTTAAAAAACAAATATAGCCTGTCTCTAAGAACAGTATATATTGATGATTTAGTGCGAAAATATTGTATGACCACTTTTAGCGTTTTCGAGAAAAACGGGTTAAACATATAATGGTATATAAGATCCAGGTACATACAGTGAACAAAAATAATATTTTTAACAGAAAAAAAATTATTGTCATTATTTAGATATAAATGTGATTTTTCTACATCATAAAGAAACAGTCAAGAACTGTTTATTGCATATAAAAACTCCAATTTCACAAAAAGTGGGCATATAATATTTGTGCGCTAAGCCATCGACATGTGCACATACTCCGCGAATATTTTCCTAAATATTTGTTAACCAGAATATCTATCGTCACTTTTAAAGCACGACTGTCATTTTCACTCCCAAATCAATAAATAAAAACAATGCACCTTGGTAGTATCGTACAAAGTGAATACCCAGTTAAAATGTCTTTCAACCTCAAACCCATTTTCTCACACGGGATGATTCCCAACCCGGAAATTCAAAAAATTCTGTAATATTGTAAATTACTCCTGATTACAAGGAAATTTTTATTTACTGCCCAAATTCACCCTAAGGGTGACCCCGGAAAATTTTCCAATTTGTCTGTTATTACTCGCGAGCTGTAAGAGATAGAAAAAAAGTTGTCAGGCAAAAGTTACTTCATGAATGAGACCTAACATTGGTATCTTAAAGTTATCTTAGAGTTATAACACAAAATCGAAAAACAGCCGAATCTTCAGGAGTTAATATCACCCCCTTAGAATGAATTTGGGCGGCAAACAAAAATTGCGATGTAATCAGGAAGAAATTCCCCACATATTCACAAAGTTCCAAAATTTTTTAATCTTTCCTGGTCAGTCCACTTTTTACAGACATCTATTTCCCTCTGACTAATTTGCCGATGCGATTCACCGGATCGTAGCCTGAAAAGGGAAGCAAGCGCGGTAGACGCGTAAGAGTTTAGTCGACTCGAATCATCGATACGGAGGCCGTTCCATTCATAGCTATCGTGGCAGTTTTATCCGAGTGGATTGTGTTATCCGATACATTCGGTCCAATACGATTCAATTGTATTTTCATTTTCCTGCCGCCATATGCCGCAGTGCGTCGCGAATGGATCACCGCAGAAGGCCACTGTAGAATATCAGCCGTTTAATATTCCCTGGTGAATTTGCATTTCCGGGATTCCGCCGCGCACTCAGGATTACGATAGCGCGCCACCCTCTATCTCGGCCTCTTTGGAATCCTCCCAAAAGCCGAGCCTCCTCTACACACGCTCGCGGATCGAAGGACGAAGGACCAAGGACAGGGCAGGTCTATGCTTACGTGCACCTGTATATGTGTTCCATGCAAAGACACAAGCCTCGGGTCACCGATTTGGCTCACGTTTTGCATATAGTCAATTCGCAAACGTGCACGATAATGTATTAAGCGGAGTGGGCAGTCAAATCGCTCGAAAATCAAGTATTTTGGGCGAATTAATTACAAGGAGATCAAAGACAGCACCGACTTTTCGTTCTATACAATGTTTATTACTATCGCGTAGAGTAAAAAATATTTTATTGGTCTACACGTCTGGTTTACAAATGGCGCCACAGGACGTTGATTATGCAGTTGTTTAAGGATGTATTGGACCTATTTTCAAAATAGTTCCAAGTTGATGAACATTTGCGAGATTGTTCTTTTTAATCTTCCTGATGTGCTCCAAAAATTTTAAACGAATTCACTAAACGGTTACTGAGTTATAACGATTTTATTTTTCACTGATTTTACACGTACTCTTATGGAAAGAGACGATCTTGATGAATAAACCATCTGAAAAAATGTTGAAGAAATAGTACCAATGTTTTAAATTTTTTTGTACATGCAGTATATGGGTAGATGAAAATATCTACCGAGTTTCAATTGTATTCTCTACACTGTTTTAAAGAAAGAAATTATAACTTGAAGAAACTGTGAATTCTGGGCATTTTCACTACCAAAAGTTTAACGAATAATGCTTGAGAAAGCATTTGTAAAGTGAAAAATACCTTCCTAGGATAAAAAATAAGACTCCAACTGTCGTTCGAATTCCTTACATCTAGATTTACTATGCGTAAGACGTAGATATTCAAGTATTTCAAATTTCATATACTTTTGTCTGATATTGTACGTCCAATACATCCTTAAAAAAAGTGTCTTTGCTTTTACACTGATATTGAGGTTAAAAATAAAGATAGAACGGTTTTTTGGAATATGTTCTTCCCAGAACCTGTAACTTTGGAGGAGACTTCTGAAAAAAGAATGGAACCAAAATTATTAAACTAGCGACTAGGAGAAGGCGATTTGTACGAAAAATGTCGATTTTCGGAAGTCACAGCTGGCTGACTTTTTATCTCGGAAGCCAGAGCTTTTACACTTTATGCTGAGGTACACTCCAAAAAAGAGTATTTTGAACATGCTGTAAAAACTTCAAATCGATGCGAACCTCGGGTTTTTCGCAATCAGAGGGAAAACTGCAGAATTTTTTTTTACAATTTATAGCACTAATAAATATTACCCAAAAGCTCTAGTCACAATTTGTATTCATCTTCTTGTAATTAATTTGCAAAAATTACTTCATCTTTCAGGGATTTGACTGCGCAGTCCACTTAAACTCGTGTTGGATTATTTCTGATAGTTCTGAAATTCTGGTTAACTCGTAAAGGCAACTCAATTGTAGTTTGTGTAGTAATTCGATAATTATAAATACAACTGTACTTATTATTTATTTCTACAATTAGTGATTTAAATTAGTTTTGTTCTTACAAAACTTCATTCCTGATTTTCTCACCTTGTTGTGAATAGTATGGGTTAAGTATATTCAAAATTTCCGATAAATCGGTGAGATAAAACTCGGGCACTCCTTTTGTTTGACATAGTCATAAGAATGCAGATATATGTTTCTATTCTCAGGATTCAGTTCAAAAAATAAAATAAGCTGACTATTTCTGTCAATTGTCTGGAACGTCTGCATCTAGGGTAGACGCACCGTATGTGGCCATCTTAAGTTTCATTAACTAGAGAAATCGTTAAATAATTAATAAAGTTAAAAATATATAAGAAATACATTTTTCATTAAATGTCAGAAATAAAATTGTACTTAAAATCAGGAAACTGTAAGCATTACCAAATTTTACACTATCTATACTATTAATATCTAAGTTTTCATTAACTAGAGAAATCGTTAAATAATTAATAAAGTTAAAAATATATAAGAAATACATTTTTCACCGTTTGTGGCCACTTGCACACTAGTTTTGGCCATGTTTTGTACTAGTTTTGGCCACTTTCAAATCTTTTTAGGTTTTTAGTGCATTTTTAATAAAATCGTTTAACATATAATTGTTTTTATATATTTTCTATTTTCTACATTTTATTGTTTATGGATTTACATTTTGCAGCTCTGACTTCTTTAGAAATATTTTTTATTTAATTTCAAATCACAATGCAACTAGCGACCCGACCGCAGCAGCTTTTTGTCGTTTTCGTAAAGCAAGCGAGTAGCTGATTTCAAGTCATTTGGATTTGTGGTTATGGTTTATATTTATTGATGACTGGGTAATTTTCTCACCCGCTCGGGGTTATTTTTTTTTTTAAACAGAGGATCAAGGTGAATAAAATCGTTTTAAAAGCATAGCGGCAGGAAATAGAACAATATTTTGATAAAGTTTCCATTTCTGGCTGAGGATGGCCAGAACTGGAAAAGTTATTAAAATACTGTACCATGTCTTGCCACATAATTTTTTCGTAATAGTGAATTGAATTTGATAATTTTATAGTTTCAGAATAATTTTGAAACTACATTTAACCTATATCTGCCATAATTTATATATTAACATACTTTGATTAGTAAATATGGGAATTTTATTTACCGTATATCCTTCACGATTGTTACAAGAACAGCGAACCGTTTACACACTTCTTAAAAAATATAATGTTTTTCGCGCAAGCAATAACTGTAACCATATATTTCTGGTGGTATACTAAACAAAATATTTACGGTGCGAAATTCTACACATAATTGTGGCTGCAAGCAATTTCAAGCTAAGAAAACCACGATAATTATGCACATGGCCAAAAACAGTACACTGGCCACAAACGGTGCGTCTACCCTATTTTTGCGAGCGGCGCGTGTTCCCGAATCCTTCGACCTCCCGAGATCACCCTGTACTTATTGGAGGAAGTTGCAAAGGACCAGAGGGAGGTGAAGACAGCTTCGGAGAGACGAGCAGAGGAAATGGTCAGGAATAGGGGTGAAGAGGGGGGTGGAGAATGGCCAGCAGCGTACCAGACAAGCCGCCATTTACATACCGATTACAAGATTGGCACTCGACCTGGCTATTCTCCCGAGTTATGAACTCGCGATGCCGTGACGAAGGTCGTGAGATCCATCTTGGCGTCGTGCGGCGTTAAAAAAGGAGCAAACGGGCCGGAGATAATTATTAGGTCGACTAAACTATTGATCCTCACTACTGAACGTTCCTGAGAAGGCTCGGGCGATATTTCATAAGCGAGCTCTATTTGCCGCGGTAATGAGAGCGAAAAAAAACTTGCAGTAAATACGGGTCGGCGAGTGTTTGACTTTCGTACTACGCTTTCGTTGCTGCTGTCCACTGGAAAGGAAGCCGCGAAATGGCCGGTTTATTTGCGACATCGCGCGACGTTCTCGAACGAGGGAAAAGGTCCACCATAACGAATTCGCTAACAAGGGAAGATATGGAGGGTAATAGTAGAAATTTATCGAGTTCATAGGAGGCTATTTTGAGGGGAGGAATCTCGATTTCAAGGTTGTAAAAAGTTACGAGACTTTTGGAATAGGTAGGGAGCAGTTTGACAAGTAGCTCTCTGCCCTCGTGATGCTCCAACTGATTTTATAGAGGTGAATTCAGCTAGGTTTTATTTGATCCCTTGCGAACGATAGATATGACCAACTCAGTGACTGGACGAGTGAAGCGTGAAGGCTCCAATCGCTAATTTAAAAAGAATGGCACTGTATAATAGTTTCGTGGAGGTATCGATCGATTACTTCGGTGCTTCATTATCCCCAATGCACAATTCTTCTCGCAATTATTTCTTCCAAGGAAGCAACACAGTCGCATTTAAAAAACGAAATAGGGTGGATGTACCAGTAACTGAACACGTACCGGTGAATGAACATTTTTTATTAAAATTAGTAAGATAAGTTATTAAAATAAGCAACTAATTAATTAGATACTTCTTTAAATTTCTTGCTTCATATCCAAACAATTTTTTTGGCACGTGGAATCAATCGCGCTGCAAACATAATTTTATAATGGTGTTCATTCATTAGCCTTAAGTGTTCATTTATTGGTGCGTTTACCCTAAACAAAAAGTCTGCATGAAACGAAACATTCGCTTCCGCGAGTACACCTCGATTCTAATGAAAGGAACCAAGATAGAGTCGATCGATATTCATTCCACATCGAAGTTGGTCCTACCCCTGGCTACATAAACACACGAATCTCTGACGTGATTAAACCTTTCGCGTGGCAAAAATCACGTCACGTACGAAGTTGGCCGTCGAGCTGTAACGATGATTACACGGGAGGTCGCTAAATTCCAGTAATTGGTGATGTGCTAGAGTCCCAGGGCATCAGAAAATACAACTTCAATTACGTTCCGCGCGACCCTTTAATAACTTTGGTAAAAGGGTGACCGTTTCGAACACCACCCTCACGGGGAAAACTATTTTCTGTCGTAGATGGTGACGCAGCAACCAGATTCCGGAACTACCGGATCGGTTACGCCGGATGACGGCGGCACCACCTTCAGCAAATGGAGACAGCTGGGAAGCGGCGTGATACGAGACGGTAAGTGTCGCTACTATTCACGCTGCTAACCAGCAAACTAATTCCATGCCGGGGGTTGCCGCGAAAAACTCGCTGGGAATTCCGCGTGCAACCGAACGCACCACGAGCGCGAGAGATTTAGTAACTATTGGCAAAGTCTTAACTGGCAGGGAGCTTTTCGAAGTGCAAAGTGTTTAACAACAGAGTTTCGATAGTGTCACATAGGGATTTTTCAGGAAACTTCGCGCAATTCTTCACTACTCCAACCTATAAACTTTGTCGTATTTGGATGGTGCCACTGTAGCTTTCGAATTTGTACGTATGGAAATACGTAGGGTAAAGGCAGGTAATATTTATGATTCTAAAAGGTTGTTAAAAGTAGGGTTCTTTTAATAAAACTGACATGACGGGACGAAGGAACTAATGCGTAATCATGTTTACATAGTCGAATGTAAAAAATTAAATTGTTTTGCAATTATAATAAAAAAACTGAAAACAGTGAAAATCGGCCGGTCGAAAAAACGGTGCTACATATGGAACACCTAAGATGTTTGTAAAGAAAACTGAAAAATCTTTACACTTTTTTACTAAAAATAAAGACCTATTAGGTAGAAGATACAAATGAGCAAATATACATCATTTTTGGAATTGATTCCTGCTTTTTGTGTCTCCTACACGTCGAGCACGAGAATAATACGTTGGAAGCCCCACATTCTTCGTTTGCTCACTGAAACCAGCGGATACATTCGGTCCACATTGTCATCATTTTTATAATTACTATCACAAAATAAAGATTCCGCATCATAGTCGTCATCGTCCATTTTGCGTACACGCCTTGCGCCCGCCTCCAATTTTTTTTAATTTTAGATATGTTTTAGAGGACCGAAAAATAAGATATACGTGCTTTTTTATAGCGGCCCGTTTTCATATTTAGGGGATGAAACCAACCCCCAAAGTTATAAGATTTTCAGATTTTCATCTCCGATTGCTTTGAATTTTGGTTATGTTTTAAAGGACCGAAAAATATGAAATACGCGTTTTTTACTTTGGCCCGTTTTCATATTTAGGGGTAAAACCACCCCCAAGTTATAATATTTTCAGATGTTCGTCCCCGATTGCTTTGGTTTTTGGATACGTTTTGGAGGGCCGAAAAATAGGAAATGCATGCCTTTCTATTTTCGCCCATTTGCATGTTCAAGGGGTGAAACCACCCTTCATAGTTACCACCTAATAACGGTGATTGACGACAGGAACATCGTCCATACAGCAAGTTATGACGCAAATTAAATTTATATCCAGTTTTACTCAACACAATTTTTGTACCCCGTATGAACTTTGGGGGTGATTTCACCCCATAAACATGCAAAGGGTCCAAAATAAAAAGAAACGTGTTTCTTATTTTTCGATCCTCTAAAACATATCCAAAATTCAAAGCAATCGGAGGCGGACACCAACTAATCTTACGAACTTTGGAGGGTGGTTTCAACCCCTAAACGTGCAAACGAGCTAAAATAAAAAGACACGTACTTCTTATTTTTCGGTCCTCTAAAACATATCCAAAAGCCAAAGCAATCGGAGATGAACACCTGAAAATCTTATAACTTGAGGGGTTGGTTTCACCCCCTAAATATGAAAACGGGTCGCTATAAAAAAACACGTATTTCTTATTTTTCGGTCCTCTAAAACATATCCAAAATTTAAAACAATCGGAGGCGGACACCTGGGAACCTCTCCTTGTAAGAAGAAAGTAACTTAATTGATAAACTCTTGTTGAATAATCAAGAACACACATATTTAATGATAAATTATATTAAAATAATACTTTGTAACATACCTTCACTAAAATATTTAACTGTTGGATGCACTTTTCAGAAACTTTTACACACCACAAAATAAATGTTTCTCTTTCAATGATGGCTGCTCGACTGATGCTTAATTGTCAGTATCATCGTCTATCGTGTCTAGGGATCTAAGTAGTACACATGATTGACCGAAGAGTTCGTTGATTCTTTATTGAAATTTTACGAAGTTCCATATTACGTGCCGTTCCATGTTACCTGCCTTTACCCTATTTCTATATCGAAGACTGAAAATTCGTTAATCAAATGGGGGATTCTATCTCCATAAGCCTCGAATATCTTTTAGAAGATATGCAGATTATATCGACGTGCGTTACGAAAACTAACACGTTTCATTTTTGAAAGTGGTATCGGCACACTGATTCGGTCACTATACAAAGTTTATTTTATTTATTTGAAAATAAAATAAAGTAACACAGCTGTTTGGCAATTAATTATAAACAAATCCGACGTTTCGGTTCTTGATTTGAACCCTCTTCAAGGAAAGTGAGATAAATGTATAAATTGCGTTTGCTGATGAAAAATCTGTCGCAGCGTTCAATCGAGCAAGTAACGAGTAACTAAATTAATCGTAACAATCCTTGTTATCGGCAGAAACATTGAAACGTGTTTCTTCTCGTAATAGATTGAAATGTGCTACTCTTTGTAAGACAAATGAAATGTGCTACTTTTCGTAACGCCCATTGATATAGCTGATTAACAATCGGTAGCCATCCAAGAAATTATTGTATCATACCGATGATATATTTGAAGGATGGAAACGTGTTTCGAGAAAATAAAAACAGCGCCGGACATTTGAATAATATCTCTCGTTTGATGTTCTTATGGATTTGACGAGTAAATTTCTATTGACAGGCAAAAAAAACTGCGGAGTCCTCGGAATTTTAGTTAGAAATTTTAAAGCTTCCATTTCAGGGAACGCACAAACTGAAGTGAATACCAAACAAATCCGTAGAAAATACAATCTGAGAAAGAACAAGGGAGCCATGTTCGTGACACGAAACCAGTCCCCATTGCTGATCTCCAAACCACCTTTCTTTCTTCTTTATTTCTAGACGCAATCCAAACGGATATGTTGCCCTGGCTCTAGTGTCGCGTGCAAACGGAACAAACCCGCATAAATAGCGAGCTCGTTTTTTACTTAATTACTGTCGGGTCTCGTTTAACGGGGCAACGTGGCGGCGAGAGGGCGGGAAAATGAGAGCCCCCAGGACAATTGTGAAACGACGGATTTCGTCCCCTTTATAGCCTCCCCCGTATTCCCTCTTTAAAGGGCGGTGTAATTTGTTCGAAATTACGGGCGACAAGTATAATTTATTCAGTTTTCTGGGGCACGAAATGCGTTTGTAATTTCGAAGTTAGTATTCAGTTGCAGAATCCAGCGGGTGCTGTAATCGCTCTGAAATTCCTGTTCCTTAATGTTACAGAACTATATGTAATGTTCCTTAATGTTACAGAATACACTTTCCTTGATTGTGTGTACAATAGATGATTACGAAATTCGTGATAGCAAGAATAAGCGAGGCGTTAATGTGTCGTTGATGGATTGCTCGAAATTATTAATTGAACTCGTGTCTGGAGAATGGACTAAGTGACAGAAGTGAAATAACCCTACGCACTTAATAATATCAAACTCTCGCCAAATGTTTAAATTATTACTTTACTAAATTAATTATTACAGTACTCACTAACATACCGATTTCACGATTAGCTAAACGATTCTATTACAGCGTTATTTCATGTCATAATTTTCACTGCGCTGATAATTCAAAATATCCGTGAAATTATAATAGAAACCAGTTAACAAATTTCATTCAGACGTACGTTTTGAGGAGCGAGTGAAATAGAGAATCGTTACTATCTCCGAGTACGTAAATCGTTTCGTGGATTATCTTTCTCCGAAACGTTTCTCGACTATCTTCGTTGAATCGTCGAAGATTTTCTGCGTTGTTATCGACGTTGTTAAGGGTGTCGTAACAATTGACGCGTAACAAAAGACGCGGATCGGTTCGCGCGATAAGAGATTTGACACAATTCATACGGGGGTTGAAATGGAATCCTCTTGAAAAATTTGCTTCCGAAGCCCGACAGATATTTGCAATTTCGAACAGGTCTCGGCTACTTGGACGCAGCTAGCTAACCTACTTTCAGACGATGCTCGCTCTCTTCGTTACAGTCATTCTCATCGAATTTACCAAATGAAATAAACTCTAACTCCGAGCCGAGGAAACAGTTTTCCTTGCGACACGACCTACTCGCCCTTCTCTCGCCTCCCCTTCGGTTCGTACTTTCATTACGTTCCCTTTGGAAACCTGTCGAAATAAAAAGGGAAACTTGTCCCACTGCACATTGAAAAGTATTCCTTTTCTATGAAGAGATACAAAGCTTCACTGACGTTGCGAGCTGCGATGTAAATTATGGAAAACGTGATTAAAGGTGAACGAATGCCACTTAAGGATAAGCATTGGATAATGCAGTATAATATTTGTGGTAATTGTACCTACTCTGATTAAAGTCGTGGCAATCAAAATAACTTACTAGTGAGATCATGCAACCTGGAATTATTTTTTAACATACAGTGGTGGGTAAAAAAAAGTTTGACATGTGAAGAGTAAAGAAATTGCCATAATTTAATCAGAAGAAGCCGTATCCCACAGTTTCAACTGCATAGAGAAAGAAGATACCTGAAAATTATGATTTCAAAGTAATATATCTAGTATTAGAATTATTTGTATAAATATAAAACTGTTAATGTTAAATTTTCTACGGCCAATAGTGTGCAGAATTTTTTGAGAAGTTGTGGATTATTTAAATCCAGTCTTACTGAATTTAAATTCATTCCTTGGACAATAAATGTAAATTTTTTAATACTCTTATAAAAAGCTGATTATATAGAAGATTCAATTTGTTCAATCTAAAGGTTGTGGATAAATTCTGTATGGATACTTCTTTTATTTTACAACAATGTATGAATTATAAAAGTTACTAGGCACACGTTAATTTAATGCTACTGTTCTTCTTTTCTGCTAAAGAACTGCGCATATACTTGTTTCAAAACTTTCGCTGGAATATGGATACGACTACACTTATGTGAGTGTTATCACGCGTTCAAGCATTATAAATATCGATGAACTTCCCCATAAAAGTTAACTTCGCATTAAGTCAAAGTAAATAATGTTTAAGCAGTGTTTATATGAAATTTTGCATAAATATTCATCGCAACGTAGAAGTTCGCGTTATTCCACGGTTAACATAAATCATTTTATCGGTGAAATTCTTTTCTGCAGCAACTTCCACCAACCTCGATATACAAAGTAATTGCAAGATATGACCTTCCAGCCTTAAATAATTTATTCAAAAGCCCACTTTATTTAGCTTAAAAGAAATAAAAATGAACTCACTATGGATGGTTCCGAAGATAATATTCATTTATGCAGCTCGTTTCCGCGGAAATAGGCAAAACTTCGACATTGCATATTTTTTAAACAAAGTGCAAACTAGAAACACGATGACTTAAACTCGGGCTAATTTTACGTCGACTACATTATATTTCTATGTTGTTGAAATCCATTAAATCAAATGGAAAAGTTGATCTATTTGATATTGCAGTATTCCATTAAAAGATTCTACATAATTTTCTATCAATTTCTCTTATAATGAAAGAATTCATTCTGCATAGGTATTTTCGCTCTCTTTGTTTTCAAAAACTAGATCACAGATTAAATGGAAGTTTAAAATGTGAACGATAATAAAAGTAATTAATAATATAACTAATCATAGTAGTAAAGTCATTCACATACACCCACAAGAATATAAAATCTGAAAATTCTTTTTCGTCCAGGTTCTATCTGTTGATTGCAGTATTGTCGACGCAAACAGAGATCTGCAAATTGAAAAATAAAATCGCATGGACGTCAGAGATGGCGATGACGCGTTGGGTTGATAGGCACTTGAGCCATACAAGGAAAATATAAATTGTCGCTATATTTTCCCCAACAAATTCTGTATAAAACTTGCACCTGCGAAAGGCAGCTATCTGGCGTATTATATAATACTATTTCTACGCTATTTCACAAATCCGTAATTTTGGAAAAATAGTACGATATACTTTCTAACTAGCAGGGATTACTTTGATTGTGTTTAAAGCCACTGAAGGATGTCCATATTCTTTGTTGTTGATCAAGGAATAAATAAAACATATTTACCGTTTAACATTTGTTATATAATAGGTATAAATCGAATGAACGATACACATTCAACAAAAGTCGTACCCATAAAAAACCCCATACACCAGATGACATACACGTAGCAATTTGTCAGCCCAACCTATTACGATGAATAATTATGCGCCGTCGTTTCTTCATTTAGCAAGTACAAGCTGGTATATGTAAACGTGCTGATAACGATTACTGTAAGCGTCGTAGGGGAGAATGGGGCAATCGCGGTCAGTCTATTGTTATTATAAAACGGCATGTCCGAAATGTGCAATTTCTTTTCATTACGTTCCACGACATCATTCGCTGTGTTGTAATGAAAAGAAATTGCACATTTCGGACATGCCGTTTTATAATAACAATACTGGCCATCATTGCCCACTGACCGCGGTTGCTCCATTCTCCCCTACATGTTTTAATTACCATCACGCTTGTACCAATTTCGATAGGAATTTAGCACCACTTTCTTATTCAAATAGCCATCCAGCTGTTATTTTAGCTTGAGTATAAAACAACAAATGGTGCTCTAAGCTATGTAGTCTCAATTTGAACTTCGCCCAGTACCTTTCCCTATTGGAAGCTTCTATTGCAATTGTAAAATACCCCTACAAGGGAAAAGTTAGCATAAACAATGTTTCGTAATGACACTCTCCTTTTCTTTTTCAATACAATATTACATTCTGAGCTGCTTTCTTCTTCCATGTACAATTACCCAATAACTTTAAATAAACTAACACTTCAACTGTAATAGTTTTAACGAAATTGTTAATAACTTTCTTTGGAATCTGTGCAGTTCAAATAATTCTAAATAATTCTCCTATTCTCTTGTGTGTCACTAGGGTTTATACAAAAACCGGTTTTCGAATTCCACTATTCCCAAAAAACCGGGTTTCGAATTTTCACAAAAAATATGATTAAAATAGCAAATAAACATTTGTACGTATTTGAAAAATTTCGTTTTCTTTTTAAATATTTATGGAATTACAAAATTATAACAAAACAAAATATACATTATCTATACAAAACTAAATAAATAAAAAAAAATTAAATCCGTACAAATGTGTACAATTTTTTAATTCATTTAATATCTACGGGTCTACAAAAATATAACAATAAAATACACTGCATACAATACCAAATGATAAAAAACACTAAAATAACTCAAATCCGTACAAAATATAAATTATAAATCTTTATTTCATTTAGTATTTTTCTTCCGAAAATATGAACTCGTGAAGATTCGTTTTACACTAAACTGTTACCTAATACAATATGCCTGTGTCCGAGGCGATTTCAAGTCCAAATGTTAACGTTTTTAATTAAATAATTAATTCATTTTTACATATTGATTCTAGTATATAAAACCGTTTTTTTCAATTTAAACCTGATTTTCGAATGTTAAAAATATATAAAAAACGGTTTTTAAACCCGGTTTTCAAAAACCGACAAACTCTATGTATCGCCTTGAATGTTTGGCTATTTTCTTCTTCGACATAACTTTTGTATTTCAGTCCATTCAGTTGTTCCGATCTCGTAATCATTTCTTTTATAACTTCGTCGATGTCTTCAATTCTTATATAAAACATTCAAGAAGTATTCTTAAAAGTTCGCACTAGATTTTTAAAAATCCTACAATGGCTTAACTCCCTCATCGATAATCCAGTCTGTAAAGATCGACTGCTATCTTTTTTTGCTAGGATCACAGTGGACATTAATTGCGAGCACAGTGTTTACGATACTCGTAACAATACTATAATTTCGTGTTTTCTAAAATTCATGGCTGTAAAAAAGTCGGGCCGTATTGTAAGAGATGCCATGCAAGACTATTCCACTGTAACCTGCCACTGTGTGATTCTACTTGCTCACGGCCCGTTTCATATCGAGTAGGTCATTGCTGTAATTGGTCTCGAAACGCAATCGCATTGTTAATCATCGAAGGAATTAATGGAACACGGAGTAGGTTAGGGGCGAGTCAGAGGTTGGATAAACGGAATGCCTTGGTATGCGTTGAGAGAACATAGAGAGGCTTCAAGAGGGTTGAAGCTCAGAAATAGTGTCCTCCATCTTCTCTTTGCGTACCTTGCTCGCAGCCAGAGTGGAATACTTTAACATGCTTTTATCCGTTCCAAAGGAATCGGTTATTGAACACAGATCTTTGACGATGTGACCACGGATACTTGGAGAAATAATTTTCGAGTTTTCAGCGATTTTTCGCGTGAATTCATTCAATTAGTCTTTCAAGATTGAGCTTTAGATGATAGTTCTGATTCGGTGAGAGTCCCTTTTTTAAACATAATCTGCGATACGTATAGCTACGCTTTTAGCAGCGTTTTATTGTATATTTCCGTTCAATCGAATTTCTACGTTCCTTATGTGTGTACTTTTACAGAAAGATATTATTTCAAGAGTCTCCTTCTGTTATATAAAAAGGATTGTAGCACTTCAATAATTCCTTGTCACTTGTAATATTGAGTGATTGGATAAGAAAGAAGAATGAAGAAACAATATCCTTTCTTCAAAAAGCCACCATTTTACTAATTTTCTATATTTTCCTGTATTATGATCATACTCGTGTAGATTAATAATTTCTTTCTTTTTCATTTACTTCCTGCCACCAGGTCATATAAATCTTTTTTTGACGCCACATAATTGTATGAAGAGATTTAGGCAACTCGATGTTAGGGCTGGGACTATTCGAATAATTTACTATTCGAATATTTTACAAGTATTCGAATGCTACGAATAAACTTCGAATATTTGAGTATTCGAATGCTACGAATAAACTTCGAATATTTGAGTATTCGAATGCTACGAATAAACTTCGAATATTTGAGTATTCGAATGCTACGAATAAACTTCGAATATTTGAGTATTCGAATGCTACGAATAAACTTCGAATATTTGAGTATTCGAATAATAACATTCGAATACTCAAATATTCGAAGTTTATTCGTAGCATACACCGGTATTCGAATAGTATGGTATGAAGTGGGTTAAAATTAGCTTACAAGATTTCACCATGACAAATGAACCTATATTCGAATAGTATTCGAATAGTATTCGAATACTGAAATATTCAAATAGTATTCGAATACTTGGATATTCGAATTATATTCGTCAAATAATTAAGCAACTGAAGTATTCGAATATTCGAATACCGAATAATTCGACAAATAGTCCTAGCTCTACTCGATGTAATATGTATAAATTAAGGTGCAATGATTCAAAATGATATAGTGAATAGGCTTGATCACACAGAATTACAGAGACGTCCGTAGGTTTTGCGTGTCTACGCTGCGTTATTCCCTTAAGGTACTGACGTCTGACTAATGCAACAGTTCCTCTACTACTTGTACCATTAAACCTTGAATGCTCTACTATTCGAATGTTCCCCTACACAAGCAGGTCATGTCTTTTTCATCGAAGATGTTTTCGTAATAGTTTAAAATTAATTCTGAATATAGTAATTAGACGAAATCGCCTACGTTCGTGTATATCCGCAGAAAGTATTGAGCTATAAAAATAAAGTTTCTATACAACAGTTGCTAAATGACCAAAGTTACAAGAAAATATGAGAAAACATTTTCCTATCATTTCTTTTAATACAGAATCTGATAGTGCTATAGTCAAATGTATGGATTTTTCAGGGTAATATTGAAATTACGTTTTTTAAATTATTTTTTGAGCCGAATGCTTTATATTTTGCTCTGCTGCCACGGAAATGTGAAAAAAATCGATACAATTGTTGAAAGGTATTCGGTTATAGTTACATTCAAGTTGTTTCAAATTTGTTGTTTTACTTTAATAAAAGACAAACAACATGTATATTTACAATTAATAAATTTATTTTCTGAATTCGAAATGAAAGATAATCACAGTGTATAATTAAGTGTTAAAATTGTTTTAAGATGCAAACAGACCGTAACTTCACGCAGATAAACGAGCAAAAATCTTGAATCTCTTGTTAATAGATAAGAAGTCTTTGGAATCTACACGTTTGTAAGAAAGTCGTCTCGTTCTATTATTATCTTCTTTGCTTGCGTTGCCGAGATTTATATTAGTTTTTAGATTTATATCAGTAGGTTCCAATAATGAAAATTCTACTGCGCTTCTAATTTCACAAGAATACCCTTTGAAACACAGCCTTGACCTCCTGGCGCGTGGAATTTCGTTTCGTGCTACGATTTCATTGTATTTTTGTTATCTTTAACTTCTCCTTTCAGTATGCGTGTGCTTGCAGAAGCAAATATTTCACCAACGCTCTGCTTTTACCACACACATTTCTGATTTCCATGCTACGCCCCTGGCCGAGTTATGCGAGCCTTTATTTGATAAATTTAAATGCTTAAAAACGAAATCGTTTTTCATCGGTAAGCCCTGAAATGCGTTTCGTTTTCGACGCGAAACTTATTGCTCCCCTCGTATTTATAAAATTGAATCTCGCGATATCAGTTTCAGAGAGATTTCATTTTATTGCATGCACCGAGTGCAAACAAGCACGATCGTCGACAATAATAGCGAGAGATACGGGCAAAACGTTATACAGAATAGGCACACGCAGATTGGAGATGTGCTGAAGTGGTTCTTCGACTAAGCTTCCAGAAAATCTTTATAAACCTGTGACTGGAAATTTAGTAGCTTAAGGGGCTATTCTTGTCTAGAAACACCGGTTTGAAAAAAAAACATATCTTCGTTAATTATTATTATATGTGTCTGAAATTATTTACAACCTGTGGTTTTTTGTGCGTCGTTCTAAAAGAGGATAGAGGATTTCGTTCCCCTACACGAGAATACCCCCTTAAAATTGAGATAAAACTGCCGTCATATATTTTAAAAAGCGTTATGTGAGTACTATTGCTACTTCCTCGTTATTTACGAAGTATAAATGTATATATGTGAAATGGCAACTTAGTGTACATTTCAAAATTCTTGTTTCAATAAGGACATACGTTCAAAGACGCAGTCCAGCAAATGTTGTACCAACAAATGCTATTACTATATAAATGTTGAATAGGTATATATATATATCTGGTGATTTCAACACGAAGTATTACTCGGTTAATAAATTTTCGCGGAATGCAGAGGTTTCTTTTAATTTCTCATTTCTTGGAATTCGAAATATTTAATTACCAGTAGTCTATATGAGATTTCCCTTCTCGTGGTTACTGTTTGGAGTTCCGGAAATTACAGAAATGGATTCCGCGAAATGGGTCGAAATATAATCCACGGTATTATAATGCGCTGAGACTAGCAATGTAATATGTAAACGGTTTGAGACATGAAATAAAAGGAATATTAAGGTGCTTTAATATCCTCGAGTAATGAGGTTCTTAAGCGAATTCCCCGTTAATTAAAAATGAAGGGAAGAGGTTCCGTAAACTGGGGGAACATTGGCAGGTGTTTGAAACATTTTGTTATATAATGTAAAAATTAACATGTTTAAATTTGTTTTAAGTATCCTATCATAACATTGCATCTTTTGTGAATGCACTACAAGTGTTAAAGTGCATAAAATTTTTGTCCTTTTCCTTCTTTATTACATCTTAAAAATCAGCCGGTACCGGGTAACATTGGCACATCATATAAATAGCACAAACAGGTTAAGTTTTACTAATCTGAAGTCAGTAAGATAAGTTATTAATAATACAATATATAACGTAACAAAGTTACCTATAATAAAATCTCTATCTCGAATACGAATTTATATGTATGCCAATATTATCCCCCAGTTTAGGGTTTCTTATTTGCCTCTATAGGTTGTTAATAACAAAGGTTCAGAATTTGGAGTTCAATTAGCGCTCATTAGATCGAATTAAAAGTGCTTAGTCAGCATAGATCGAAAAATTAACTCTGAAGGACCTAGCATCGATTTTCGGTTTCGATAATCCAATGATTCCGATTTTCCTCTGAAATCAGGTGGATCAGTTTTGATGAGGTGGAACTGAAATTTTCTTGAAGTATGGTCGCTGCTCAGTTTGTTACATTTATTGCACATCACTGAACTGCGATATTCAGTTAAACTATTCAATAAAAAAGGCTAAAGCAACTGGGATACCAAGAGAAATACCTTATTTTACATATTTTCTTTTGAACCCAGCAACGTTTAAAAGTTTCCAGATAGTTTAACTTTCGATTTTTCTTTCAAAGGAGGAAGGTAAAATGAATTTTAGATAATATGGAATTACAGTATGATGGGGAGGAAGAATAGAAGCACAGTGAAGAAGCATTATTCTTGTTTATAGGGCGATATCCCTCTCCAAAGCAAATATAAAAAGGTAACTGTCTGGAAACTTTTGCATGCCGATGTAAGTACGCATATCGACCTTAGAAATGGTCTGCAGCTTACATTCTATCGCTGTAGTTTCATAAATAATTCGTATTTACATAAAAGTGCAACAAATTTATAAATATTACTATAAAACTTTCAACTCTTTGTTAAATTATTATTGTAATATAGAGTTTTACGTTGTGCCGTTTCAAAGCGTTTCTGACTCTTCCTAGCCATCTCTGGTATGTTTTAATAAAGTGTTTCGTAGTGAGTGAAAAAGTGATAGTAGAAGTACTTTCCTTTGTTGCTGCGAAGACAGGAGAGCTGCCTGTTCTAAAGATCACTTCAGCCAACAGAGGCTCGTTTAAGCAACCGAAACAGGCGAGAACTTTCAAATCCACCCTCGAAACAGGTTAAATTGCTCAAGGATTACGCAACCCTAAAGAGGACCAACGAGACTCATCTCCTTATCGTTAGATTATCCTTCTCTTTTTTACGAAGCATAATTAAGCTGTGGGTGATAAAAGGGAATCGTTTCCGTCGTTTGTTACCTCCTGTAACCACGAATACCATTGTATTCATTAACATTTTCGGGGTCGTCTTCGTTGACTTCTCGACAGCTGTTGATTAAAAGCGATTCGATTCAAAATGTACGAAAATTGGAGAAAAATCTGTTGTCGAATAATCAGAGAAATGAGGAGAGTGTCGTAAACTTTCACGTTCTAACTTGTCAAACAGGATCTTCTATTGTTAATTTTTACCACCAATTTGATGTTCTTTTCTTTACATCGTCAACTTCGATGCATTAGAATAATAAAAAATAACATAGAAAAAATCAGGTTCCCAAATTACACTGAAGTCGTACATGTTTCACATATTTCTTCATCACAACACTCTACACGTGCTCAGAAATGCACATACGTAAGTTTGCGTATAATAAAATACGTTTAATAACTGATAATTAATTCATTCAGTGTCTCAATAGCAATTCAATAATTCGAAATCTAAAAGGTCTAATCCAGAATCTTAAGGTCAGGTATAATAACAGGCTCTTCGCCGCACCTCGCCTTTTACGTAAATCATACCAATCATCTGTATATGGTATGTTATAATCTGAATATAGGGCAGAGTAACAAGGATGATTAACAACAACAACAACAACAACAGCATCAATAATAATAATAATATCAACAATAATAATAATATCAATAATAATAATAATATCAATAATAATAATAATAATATCAATAATAATAATATCAATAATAATAATAATAATAATAATAATAAGAGTGGGATTCTGACACAAAACCTCATCTTAATATCTTTCTGGAAAGTCTTGTACTTCAATTGTTAGTAGACAGGAATGTATAATATAACACTTTAATATACTCTTCCATTCAAAAATATTTCCTCAAAAATTGGTTAAATACAGGAGCAACTATGATCGTCGCAATAAAGCAGCAGATATTTCTTATTGTTCTCAACGATTCAAAAAGTAATAGATGAGATAACTTTACGTTAGGGTCACTTTAGATGACACCAACTGGAAGTTAATATATAGGGGTCAAAACGTTTCAAGTTTAGAATTGAAGTGCCAGGGTGCGAGGAGGCGTGTGTAAGTAGAGCATCCAGGATAATAGGGCGACAGTAAGGAACAGTAAGGAAGCGATGGAACGTGAAATAGAGTCGAGACAGTTGAGCCCGCTAATAAATCTTCCCTCGCGGAAAAAGCGGCAGGAGGCCGTAGGAAGAAAGACGGGGACGTCTTTTAGGTCAATTAAGCGTTTGATCCGACATCCTGCGCCCGTGCCTAACACCAATTCCTTTTATTCTACGGCATTACCGAATTTTTTGGCGAATGGAAGGGAGAGCAGGGGGAAAGAAACACGACTGATCCCAGAACAGCCTGTCTCAGAGGATTTCCACTCAACTTTCCCAAGTCTTTCTATCCTGTGCTAATCCACCTTGTTTGCAATGTTTGAAGAAGTGGCTGTCGACGAATCTGCGCGTAAACTTTGAAATGTTTGAATAAATTTTCTGGGATTACTTGGACGATCCACGTAAACCCGTGTATCGTTACCTGAGGTGCAATCACGATGAATTTTTGTGTCTCAAATAAGCAACGGCGACGTGAAATGATTTTCTTGTGCCTTTGTGGAGTCAGTAATCGTAATTAAACTTTTTTAGTTATTGCCAATTAAATTTTGACACGAGTGACAGGGATGCTGGTCCACCCATTTTCGATGAATATCTGTGTAATTTTGGAAGATGGTTGTTATATTAGGATTAATATATCGTACTATATATTATATATTATTATATGATATAACTATAATTAATTGCTGCCTTATCGCGTTTGTAAACCAATGAAAGCAATTTGGTGTTATTATTGTATATTTGACGCTCCCATTAGTGTTTCATTACACTTGAAAATTTTTATAGCCGCTATTAAGTTTAGGTGCTTCGTAGGACGTCGATTTCTGTTCAGAATTTTGTATTTTTCATTATTTCATCGTTGCTTGTAAATACAGCGTCGTATAAATGTTTCTCGAGCGTGAACTTTTTTAATTTTCCACTCGAAAGGAAGAGTTGAGATGAATTTTAGATAAGATGGGGTTAAGGTATGGTAAAAGGGAAAACAGGTTATGGTTCGGGGCCATTATTTTCAGTTACGGAGATATTTGCGGAATTCCAACCATAAAACGTGATAAGGGGAACTATGATTTATAGTTTTAGGTTGTCTTAGAGCGAATTGCTTATGTTATGAGTTGGGATGCATATTAAGAAGACCCTGCCACACGATTTGTATTTTATGCAGAAAATCACGTGCCACCGCCTTGAATATTTTAACAAGTCAAGTACGTATAGCCACAGATGGGCAATATTTTTATTTAATCAAATTTCGAATAACGTATAAAACTTAAAAAAGTGATTCGTCATGTGTTGAATAAAGTTTGAACCCGGTTAACTTTAGTCGCCAAATAATCTAAAGTTAAAGGAACTTTTATTTGATCCAGTATTTAAATAATTTTTATTTAGTTAATGCCCAACAACGTTTAAACTTAATGCTTTAAACATTTGCCAATTCATATTCAAGCAGAAAGGTCATTTATGCTAATATTTACAAAAAAATATCGGAAGACGATTTCGAATAATTTTTTACAGCTAAATGTAATTTTTATTAGTAAAAATTCTCGACAACAATGTAATTTGATCGTAGATTTTTGATAACCGAGAAAATGTTTCATAATTTTATTTCTTTTCAATGTTTCGATTTACAATGGATACTTCTTTAGGAGGCAACTAAGTTTAAATAACTTTCGAAAGAACTTTTTCTTTTCTACCCTTGTCCCTCTTAATGTTATCTTATCAAACATGTTCCATTTCAAATCCATTCATGTCCCTTTGAAAGTATGAAGAGTTCAAATATAAAAAATTTCGATAAACAACAATTGATCGTTAAACGATGTCTTAAAAGAATCCATCATCGAAATATATCTTTTACATCTGGCCTTTACATGTTTATAGCATTTTCTCAGTCGCTTAAAACTGTTAAAACACTACATTCTAATTACATTTCACAACGATTCGAATGCCGGTAGGAAAACAATTCCATTTCCGAAGCACGGTGCGCAACGATTGCATGGATTTCCTAATGCCTGCGTTAGACGAAGCTATCGCAAGCACCCGAGAGGTATTAGAACTTCAAAGTAAGCACGTGCGGGGCATTTAGATAGGCGGAACGAAAGAAGCTCGCGTCCCAGATAGTTGCGTGGTCTCGTTCCGTATCCTAATCTGCGCGGGTGGCAATTAGCTTGATTGCCTGGAAGCCGGGACCATTTTTCGAACAGTGACGCAGCATTGTTCGCGAGAAAACGTTTGTAGTGCTCTTCGGAGGTAACATCGCGTCAGCTTCCCCCATGGGCCAACTTCTTAGCAAGTACGCCGGAACGCCCGCCGCTGGCGGTAATTACGCGCGTAACCCTCTCCCTTTGCCGGTTTGAAGATTTACACGAGGAGGAACTGCAATTCCACGGCTTTTTTCGCCGTGCCATTTTACGCCCCCGAGTGGCTGGGTAACGGCAATAATGAGTTTAAGCATCTATTGGCTGGATAGCTCAACCAACTGGCGACTGGTTGAGTAATCCGGAGATAAAGGCATTAACGGGTACGCTTTTTCCGAGAGTCTTTCCCTGCGCTCACCTCAATCGAGCGAGCGAGGGGAAAAAGTGGAATTGGATATTCGAAGATGCAGGTGAATAGTTTTTATTCCGAAAAGGGACTGATTTCGACGTAGATGTGTCGGAAAGTTTAATTGAAAATTTAAGGGAGGGTACGTCTGGAGGGGGGTGGCAGTACTGGTGCAATTGGAATGTGGGCTTTTTAAAGTTTTTATAGTTTTTTTGGACCCAAGCGTCACACCAATAAGTGTAATATTTAACAGTAATAGAGGAATCCTCAGAAATTGGAAAAATCGATAGAGGAATACTTGGAAATCGTTTGTGAAAGTTGGGAGATGTGGATACGTGAAAATTAATAATTTCCAATTGATTTGTGGAAGATATGCGTAAATGGATTTTCATTCTTTTACAGTTGCGAAATTCGGGCCCACGAAGGTCACGCCTGTCGAAGAAATTCAACCTAAAGAGGAAACGACGACGGAAGCAACGAAAACGTAAGTAGATTCTACTGTAAATTTATAGATCAAGAAGACTCTGATAAGGTATTTTAAGTCAGATAGAAATTTTGAAGACAGGAATGGGTTAAGAAAAATGTTAGTGTAACTTGTAGAATGTAACTTTTCTCTTGTAATACAGTAATAGAATTAGACTTCGCGCATACGAATTACAAATGTTAAAAAAGAATAATAATTTAATACCTCTACATGTGCAGTTAGTGTCACATTTTCCTATTACGTAAAATAGCATTGATAGAGAAATGTGAAACAATACCAAAAGTTTTCTTTAAATTTCTTTTCGCGTCCTTAAATTGTTGAAAGACTGTTATTTCCAAAGAGTCGTACGAGAAACTTGATAATTCGTAATTGATAAACTCGTGGAAAATTTAAAAATACGCGTTCTTTTACATAAATGTTTCTTTTCCCTAACTATCCTCCATTACACTGTATCAGCCATGAATAATTGCAGATACTTCTAGGGCATTGTGCGCACGGCGACTAATTAATAATTAACGAAAATGGATATCTGTCTAGACATTACGGACAAACTGAAACCACTAATTAAGAATGATCTAATTTTCGAAATGAAATATTCACATAGTATACACATAAATACGGGGCAAATTTCGTGAAACTATACCTTCAAAACAAATCCTGTTTCTTTTGTGGCCACTTTTTAGTTTGAAATAAAAGACGAAACAGGTCCAAAAGGTTCGTTGATCGAAAAAATGGTCAAATAAATAAAAAAAAATTCCACACTTCGTTGGTTCTTGCAAGCCATGAGAACAGCATATTGTAAACGGGATATAAATCCTTGAATGGTATAGTATTATGAGCGATCCATATAAAATAAAAGTGATTTCCTAGGCTGACGAAAAGTAATAGATCGAAATCGTGAACTCATGCACACGCGACAGTGGCCACCAAAGTGTTTATTACCAAAACAATAATGTCGCTTGATAAAATTTACTTTTCATGTTTCCTGCATTGTCAAACTACAACGATCCGTAGTTACTAACGATTCACCAGCTACGAATTTTAACAAGTATTGGCACGGATGTTTCAGGAAATCGAAAACCGGCGATGATTGTAGGGTGTGCCGGAAGTCCTTCGCTCCTGACGAAGCCTCGAGAGTGTGCTGCGAGTGTCAACAAAAAGTTTGCGAGGACTGCGCTTGCTATTCGACGACAACGAATTCCGATGACCCGGTGAGACTTTAATTAGAATATTTAGTATCCGCTTGGAGCGATCAATCAATAATGTCGATGCCCTATAATCAAATAATACTGCTCCCAACCGAAAGTAGCGTTTAGTAATAATATTATTCAGCCCGCGTTATTGGAAAGATTTCAGAACACTCGACGCGAGCTATTTCTGTTAAATTACAGAAAATTGGATCGTTTGTGGGCCGCAGGAGGCGCGAGCTTAAATATCGAAGAAGCATTAAGTGAATATTTATGCGAATTCAGTGGAATGTGTGGGAGAACGATCGATTTTCTGCAGCGTGCAACTTAGTCTCTGGCTGGACGCCATTTTTAATTATTGCTAAACCCCATTTCTTCTCTATCTCGAATACTCAGGAGATTCTTAAAAGCGAGGCAATAGACTAATGGATTACGATGCAATTTATTCGAATCTTACTTCCCTATTTCCATTTTTCTTCATTTGTCCTCGACCAATATTTCATATTAAAATTGTATTGAAAATTATTTTTCATAATTTGATTATTGAGCTTCGTCTATCAATCTCCTTTCCCAATTTTATTTATACCTGCTCATCCTGCTATTTACATCTCCAGTAAGTTATATTCGTTCATCCATCTTCCCAGGGAACGTAATTCCTAATTTTCATCCGGTTTCTGTTTTTTCCTCCCTTGTTCCTCTTCTTGTCGTTCACTGCCTCGACCTCGACCACTCACATCCGCTTCCTCAACGTCTAATGAAACATGTCCTTCGTAAGCTGTTCAACAAGACAACTTCAAAATTAATTAGAACTTGATCGCGCATGTCCCCGCGGCATTGTGCTGTCCTTGGTTATTATCGGCAACTTAAGGCGCAGCCCCTTGAATCGATGTTATCGCCATGCATCGAGAATTATTTCCCCGGATCCAATTTCGAGCGCCAGAATCGAAGAGTGTCGAAAGACTCGCCTTTTCCAGTACCTTCTGTTATTAATTTATTCTATATTTGAAGACCGTCCTACCACAAATAGTCACTCCTCAGGCAGAGCTGAATTAGGAACTCGTTCATACGAATAAATCGAAAGCTTGCCACGTTTCCATTCGAAGTAGGGTAAAATTTCGAAATTTTTTTATTCTACACCTTTGATTTATCTGTGTGTAAGAAATCATCCCTCGCCCGCTTGTATCGTCCTTTCGGCCGCACCCTGTGTACTGCAAATTCATTTGAAGCGTATTCAGCAATTACTTACGGAGAGCTACAAAAGCACGTCATTTTCAAAAGGACGATTGACCACCGGCACTTTTATCCGCGAGAGTTCAAGTGAATTGAATAGCTCGGTTGCGAATAGAGCAGAACCAGCGCAAGGCTAGGGGAATCCTTTCACTCACTATGTAGCTCCCGATCGAGGGACATCAATTCTTAACGAAAAACGTTTTCAGTCGTCCTGGCGGTGTAGCGTCTGCCGACGAAAACTCGCGTCCCGGGACCAGCCAATCGTGACGCAGGAATCGACTGACTCCCTCTTGGAGGTCCCTGTCCTGGAAGCTCTCCAGAGGAGGCACAGCGACGCGCGGCAAACAGGCGGGCTCGGTACCGGATTGGCACCGCCGAGGAGTCCAGAGCTGAGGAGGCATTCGGATGTGTCGCCCGCAAGTTTGAAAGAACTCGAGAAGGTACGTCAAGTCTCCAGGACAACCTAGTTCCGTGCTTCTCGATCGTCTTCCAACAACGAGGCTCAACACACATGCAAAGCTCATTCTAGATATTGTATGCGCTTTGGTAACCGTCTCGAATGGTCCGACTAAAACATGTCAACTACTGATCGCAAGTTTGAGACGGTGTAGGTGCGTAACGAAATATGCGAATTCTTTGCGGGCTTGTAAGTTACAATCTTGTGATAAGAGGTTTTATTTGCTGTGGGTATGTTGGATTACATGAGATTTAGGAATGGATATCTAAAAAGAAGTTTTTAGGTGTCCGCCTGTGATTGTTTTGGTGTTTGGATATGTTTTAGAGGACTGACGAAGAAGAAATACATACGTGTTTTTTTTTATTTTTGCCCGTTTGCATATTTAGGGGGTGAAGCCGCCCCTCAAAGTTTATATGAAGAGGTGCAAAAGTGGCTGAACGCACGAACATCATCCATACTGCAAGTTATGACGAAAATGAAATTTATATTTTATTTAACACAATGTCATAGTATTCTCTAAACTAACAATAGGAACTGAACTATTAACTAATGGCGACGGGAGCTTTGACTGACTAGGAGAATTTGAAAGAACTGTAACACCACCAGTATCGTCTAGCACTTATTTAATAGATAATAACAACTACAGAAAACAATAACTAAGGCGCCGATTTATACAATGTGGTAATGATTGTGGTTGATTCCTCTCGCAAGTTTTAGTGGGAAACCGGCGGCCGCCGAGGACCTCTGGCTCATCATCGGGCCCAACTGGTTCTTGTCACCCAAGCACAATAACCCCTTTAAAATTTAGACTGGAAACATAAACATTCTTATCTTGAATGCCAGACAAAATATTCCGTCTAAGGCCGGAACGACTTCTGAACATTGAGGGGTGGTTTTACCCCTTAAACGTGCAAATGGGCCAAAAGAGAACTTATTTCTTATTTTTTGGTCCCTTAAAACATATCCAAAAACCAAAGTAATCGGAGGCGAACACCTAAAAACCTTTCCTTGTAAGTTTGAACAGTTCTGTTATCTTTGAACTCGTAAGAATGTAACGTCGAAGATTTTCCAATTTAAAATGCAGATGTTAATGAGGAGATTTTTAAGAATCCGGATTCTTATTTTAATAATGCAAAGCTGCACAGCCTCCCTTTCTATGCGGTGGTTCGAAACAAATAGTACGGTTCATCAGTTTATCAATTTCATAGACGAATTTATTTCTGTAGTCGTCGCAAACGAGAATCTGATTGGAAGTAGAGAACAGAAATGAAGCAATTCGCTTTTGGTTTACTAACTGTGGGTCTCAAACTTATCATCGGTTGTGCATTGATCCTCTTATTATCTCCGATAATTGGACCAGAGGAATACGTTAACCCTTCAGAAGCTGATTGCAAGTAACTGTTTGCGGTCGGAAGCTGCATATTCCCAGCAGCTGTGCTTTCATCGTTTTGATCGTGTGCCAGAAAATACATGGCACGCTCGCCTTCAGCAATATCATTTGTCCCGAATGTCGACGCGCACTGTTTGCACAACCGTGCCGCGACTGGGCGCATGTTTATGTTTGCTGCAGAGTGTCTTACGCTTAAAAAAATACGCTTTAAATTGTTTCCCCTTCTGATCGCAAAATGATGTTTCGAAGATATTGTGAAATTAAATACCAAGTACCTATGCGCGCCTTCTGCTCTATGTAACAAAATAATTTGATTCGATAATCATATTTGAAAATGTTGCAGCTTTGAAGGGTCAATTTTATCATTCGAGAAATGAAAGTGATATACTTCAGACCACATTGAAGAGTCTGAACCCCAAATTTTCTACTCGAGATACGTTTTCTTAGACACGTGTTCGAATTAAGTGTAGTGCCAATGATTTTGATTCCTCAATTATTCATACACAGATGCCAGCAGGTTGGATCATGCTCTGTTAATCAGAAAAGAAAAGGAATTTTTGTTAGACTTTGGTAGACAATAGTTCTTACAAAAAAGTTTAACTCGTATTTGTTCTTAGCGGCTGACATTCGTGTTGAAAGGGAGAAAACAACCCTCAAAGTTGAAGAGTAACAAACATGTTTGGGTAAACATCTTGGAAAGTACTAGTAAATGGCAAAATGATGTATTTTCTAATTAGGAATGCAGCTGTGCAAGCAGATTCAAAAACATTTCGTTTCAAATAATGCATTAAAAGGAAACGGATTATTTTTTAATTGCTTAGCGCAGCTGCGTTTCGTATTAGAAAATAGGTATACAATTTTGCCATTTACACCGTTCTCTTAGTTCTAGAAATTTCCATAATTTTGGACCAATCATGTTTCTCATATCTCAAGTTTGAGGGCTGTTTTCACCCCTTTAACACGAATGTCAGCCGATAAGAAAAAGTACGTGTCAAATATTTTTGTAAGAACTACTTTCTACCAAAGTTGCATGAAAAGCGGCGATTGCCATTTCGATATGTTCCCTTATAAGTGTTTTATATTTATCAATCAAATACTTCTCCACCTTTAATATGTTTCTCACAGTATCGTTACAGTAAAAACCTTCACAAACTTTTCTAAGAGATGTGAAATTTATTAAAAATTTGAAATATCTGACTTCTATACGATCCAACTGTCGCAGTTGACGTTCAGAATAAAATTAGGGCCACTTCAAACTATTGCTTTGTACATTGAATTTTTGAGATATCGTACATACGTCGCACCTCCATAACTCTATCCCAACAGTCGAATGCACGAGGGGAACCAGTGAACAGTGACAGTTTACATTCATATTCGAGCTGTTTGCCACTCGTCCTACCCCGGTGAAGCTAAATAACAGGAAACTCGGTATCGACATTGCAAGTACCCACTTTCGATTGCAGCGAAACACGGCCAATAAGATACTGCCACGAAGCTGGTGGAAGGTAGCTGCAGGATAAGAGAACGGTCCGCTTTCGATCCTAAGAATTTATTGGAAATCGTTTTTGTTGGTCGGCAGAAGACTCGTCGAAATCTCATTTCACTGGGAACGGCTGCGGAAACGAAAGAAACTGGAATGAAATTGAAATCAGAGACGAGGCCGTGACGGGAGAGGGCGGCGAGTTAGGCAGAATCCGGAAATCGGTCGAAAAAGGAACGAGAAAGTGAAAAGAGGTCGCGAATGGAAATTCTGGGTCTTTAAATCTCTGCTGGATGCAGGAACGGAAATTAACGGTTGCCAATAACAAAGGCCGGGACTTCTGCAACACGAAAATTCAAATACATTTCCGTGTTTTATTCCTTCCCGTTGCCATATATTTTTTATGTATTCGATTTCAGGAGAGCTTTGGATTCATCCCCTTTAAGGAAGTGATAAAATGAGAAAATTCTGTGAAAGGATATTCAGCCCTCGGCTATGGCATTCCTCGGAGATCTGTTTTTGTCCTAGCACAAGGATTTTTAATTCCACGCAGCTAATTATCACACGCTACGTTAATGGTACAGGGAAATGTAAAGAATAAAGGAGATGGAAAGACAGTTTTCCTCTTTTTAAAAAATCAAGAGCATCATGGACGGGTACTTTTGAAATGACGAAGAACATGAAATTTCTTTCCCATCTCAGGAATTGCTTATTTAAATAGTATTCTCTATATTAGTTTGCCAAATAATAAACTTTTAACGTGGTGTTGGATGTTAAAGCATTTACTGGCGATGTATGTCAAGCCTAATTGGAAATACAATATTAGACGCCTGCTTTATCCCCCAAAGAAACTAACTTAACAGCTTTACAAATTCATACGATAGATTTTCTACCTTTAACACTTACGTTTCTCAAATTACAGATCTTAAGCCACGAGCGTAACATATTCCCACAGTCTGATCACCCGCGTCTGAGACTATTAATATACAAAAGCAGGGAGCGATTACTTGTCGCTGCAAATACAAAGTACACTACACGGTGGAGGGGAGTGTTCGTGGAGAGATTATAGGCCCCTAATCGATAACTCGATATCGTGACCGGCGTTGCTGCAGCGAGCTTGCGACGTGGGCGCGCGAATTACAATTGTGAGTGGCGTGATAATGCCTCGCGACAAATTTATCGGGCCTAGAATGCCGTTCGAGCGGCTGCAATTAGCCCGGGGAATCTGAAAATTAGATCCCGCGATTCCGTTAAAATCTGACGCAATTTCCTCGATTACACCTCTAATTGGATCAGCCGTTTGCTCGCTGAGGGCTTTTACCCCGAAATTGGAGCATCGATTGAATACCGGCTGGGGCAGATGTCAATGCCAATTAATAGCAGGAAGATAAACAATAATTTCTCCGACAAATCGGATCCGCGTCAGACGCAGACACATCGCCGTTCACCGTAAATAACGAATTTCCTTCGGCTCGTAAAATGGCCGCCCGTTTATTCCGATGCAGTGACATCGGCGTCGCCGGGAAAACGGATTTCCCTCGCCTGTGGGCGTCCCTCTTCGATGGGGGTGGGGGGAGGGGGGCCTTTCAATCCCAGTTACGGGAACGTCAGTGACGTTCTGGCCGGACTGACGTTCATCGACAACAAGTTGCAAATTTGAGGGTTGCGAACGTGTGATCGAAGCAGGATCACCGCACGGTACTTAAAATGGCTGACGTTCTCCGTGAAAGTCTGTTATACAGGGTGGGGAACACTGGGCGGTACCTATATTGAAAATGTGGTAACTTGTTCGTGATCGAAAGTTTGCTTTCTTTACCGAAACTGAAAGTGATATAGAAATTCACTTGATTTAAGAACAGTTTTTGTTAGGTGCTGCTGAGGACAGTTGTGTAAAAGTAGGCACTTAACTTTGTAGAATTCTTAATGGATTTTGATTAAAATTAGATTTAAGCATTAAACTATTTTTGAAGATTCCTTCTGTTAGAAAATACAACACATAATGAAATAAATCTTTCTGGTATTGATTAAGCTGCTCTTATATTATACCAAAAAAATTAAACAGAATATTTTTAATTTCTTTCAACCATTTTTGTCGACAAATAACGAAGAAAAGTGGTGTCTTGTCAAACTTTTTTCAAATCGGCGCCAATTTGGTTATTTTTCAACAGAAATTGTTAATTAAGCTACGGGCCATAGCGACACTCATACAGATTAAGAATCTTTCCGACATTTTTGTTTCTCTTCTTTGAGGTGACATATTGACGCAATAAAAACGTATTTAATTCTTTTTAATTCTTTTTTGTATAATTTAAAAATAGCCTAATAAATTCCAAAATGATTTATTTCATTATGTGTTTAATGAGGAAAAAGTATTTAAAAATATTTTAATTTCAAAGACCGATAGTAGAATGACCCCTTAATATAATTTATCGAACACACGAGGTCAAAAAACGGTTAGTAAGAACAGCTCTAGGTTACACTAATTGAAAGATATCTTTCATGAAGAGTGCATCGCAAAAGAGGAAGAACAGCTAATATAATCCGTTTTTAACGCAGCTTAATTTCTGTAAAATATTCAAACAAAATGTACGTACTTTCAGTTAAGTTGCTTCGTTTTTAAAATCGACAGCTTTTCGTGTCATCCGCGTCTCTCTTCACTCAGTATTCACGCGGCAGCAGTGTTCACAATAACAAGTTTATTATGATGCCCGTTATGGTAAAACAATCACGATGAAAATCGAGCCTTGCTTTCTTTTCTCCTTTCATTTAGTCGCGACGGTGCTTTTAAAATATTAACATTGACGTTCCCTTATTATACATACCTGTAACGTGACGGCGCAAGTTATCGGCCCCCCTGAGCCACTTGTATCCGTCTCTATCGTTTCTTTCCGACGCTAAAAGGTCGTGATACGATATTATCGGAATCGCTTGCCATTAATGAGGCTTGTGTTGGCCCGCAGCATAAATCAATATTTATTCTGTTTTATAGTATCCATACCGCGTCACGAGCAGCTACATTATACATCGCTGGTTAATTGCATAATAATTTTTACTACTGAAACGTGAACGTAGATCTATTAAATGTACATTAATAAATGTATTTAACGATACACAAACAACACAAATTAAAATTCTCAGTTAAATCATTACACTGTGATTGTATCTTCAAATCATGAAATGTACATTTTAGTAATGTAAAGAGATGAAACTTTATTGAAAGTGTCAAGTAGTTAAGTGTGAGATCGTCGTGATTTTGTTTCATGGAGAAATTAAAGATCTATTGTAATAATGAATAGGTACTTTAGTTAATGGGTTTGTTAGAGACCAATTTGATACTTTATTCAATGTGATATTTTCCGTTTAGTGGAATTTAATTGCCAGGAGAACAATGATTTATTTTCATTCCTGAGTAGTGATTACATAGTTCGAAGCTTTGGTTAGCAGAACTCGATGCACCTGAATCGTCCTCTGTCGTTAATAAAATAAGCCATTGCGTCAAATTATCGTAATTTATAAACTGGTTCAAAGTCAACGTATTTTCTTCAATTACTGCTGGTAAAATTAGTACCTACCTTTTGAAATTATAGTTATTGCGACGGGAAACTGAATTTTCTCTCTCGTAACTATACGTTCCTTCCTTAAATAGTATTTGTGTTACCAACGAAATGTTTGAATGTTTGGAAATTAATAACTGATTGATTAAAAGCATAGACGGAAAGGTATTGTATTCCAATTAAATTTCGTTGTTTTTGCAAAACGATTACGACCCTTGAAATAATTAACAACCTTCAAGGGTTTTATTTTTGTATGTTATCCAATCAGTATCAAATTATTCTGTGTTTTTCTGATGTTTACGCAGTAGCAATAAAATATTTGCGACGTTTGAATTCTCAGGCTTTTAAATTTTGCTCCACCATGTTGCGATTGGCGCGCTTCCTCACGATTGTGTATCAGTAACAGATCAGACTTCCAAAAGTACCTTTGTGAACATTAAAACGTGAGATTTTCTGCGTCCAGAAAATTCTCTTTGAATACACAGACAAACCCAGACATCACTAGGTTTTTATCCAACAAATGTCTCATCAAAAGGAACAAAATATTATTTCGGACTGACGTTATAAAGATCATAACTAATCCCACTAATCATTCTAATTCGTATTTAAAATGATTCAAAATCATTGGTAAAGAATCTCACATTACACGAACTCATGCAAAAACATTAATTGAAAATTATCCCAACGCATCAGCAACGAATATGTACTTTATATTTCTCTCTGAATTTGTCCAAAAGTTGATCCACAAATTAGATCTGAGAAAACGTGTCTCGAGGAGGACTCAACACTTTGATTGGCGCAAGGTTTTGCCAAATGCTTCCCATGCTTTTTCAGAACACATCGACGTGAAAGCACGGAAATCCGTGCATAGAGTGAAAATCCCTCGGCCACTCAAAGTGTTAATTAAAGGAATCGCGTAATCTGTGATTGTTGTTGCTCACCGTTCGATATTTTCCAGACATGTCAGGCAAATTTTCCTTCGACCCATAGCTTCTCGCATCAGTGTACAGTTCTGTCCCCGATGTGAGCATTGTCACGCCAACGTCATAACTCCCTCACGCAATGGTGTCATCTCCTGTGAGACTCTAATCTGTGTGTAATGTTGTAGTTTCGAAAGGTTGCAGGGGAACGCCGCGAAGACCTCAGGTGGGAGAGGGACTTGGAACGGAAAAGCAAGTCTAGAGCAACGTCACCAGATCGTCACCAGGTCGAGAGGGCAAGGGCTACCAGTCCCCAGAGGGTTGCCGTGGAACCTTTCTCCGTCGCAGGTAAGGATACTTCCCTCACAGTTTACAATCCCCTATTCCTTACACGAGCATTTGTTTCCGTTATAACAACAACCTCCTTCTTTCGAAACAAAGTTCCTTGTAGGGTAGTCACTAAGAATCGCAGGATAAAACATTCATTCTTATTCGGAAGTCGAAATTGGGCGTATCTCAGAATCTTCTTTCCGAAAACTGCGTTCTAATCACACAACTCGGGCCAAGTACTAGATAATAATCTTAAGACAATTCGTCCAAAAATTTATTCAAATCGTTACACTAATCTCCGAGATATTTTCGGTACCGCAAATGTTATAACTATGAAACTGCTACGGCCCCATTTCTTAAGATATCGAATTTCTTCCTGAAGAGAATACGTCCTGAAGAGTGACGTTTTTTTATGTGAAAAATAATCATAAGAATGACTCTATTTTTCGACCTGCCAAGGCTATGTAATCCCCGAAGTGGACCTCCCCAGTTGATTGTAGAATCCCACCATGGGAAAATGTTATTGATACCCTATCAAAATCCCTGTATTACACGTGAAAGAATTCAACAGGAAGGATTACCGTTGCGATAGTCATGTCCTCTGTGGTAATGTTAGTAGAGCCACCGGAACCGATCGAAATAGACGACGAAGAGGACCGTCGTAGGAGGGCTCGCAAGACTGGCGGCACTGTTCGCGTTAAATCTCGCATGACTAGGCAAAGATCATACGACGACGAGATGAAGAACGTGGGTATGTGTGGGAGTGGTGGGCAGCACGCGCTTCCTGAACCTGCCCTGGGACTTCCGCCCCAGCTGCCCAGGCGAGCATCAGCCTACGACGTTTACGCCACCCCAGTAGTCGGGGGGCTTAATGCCATGGCCATAGCGGCTGCACAGCACAGAGCATCAATTTCAGCGCAAGGTAGAAAAGCTTACTCTTTTAAATGTGGAGATTGAAAGCTTAGCATATGTCGCGTGCGGAGATCCTTCGCTCGTATTTATGAAACACACTCCCTGAACGCCCTTCGGCGTTCCCAGCACGGGCTGTGTGCATTAACTGGATTAGCTGCTACGACGTCTTCCCAAAATGGGAAGGGATGCAAATTTTCTAAAATTATCATCTGTCATCAAATGTTACAAGGGACGTTCGGTAACCCGAAAATTCAGGAAATTATGAAACTCGGTGTGCAAGTAGAGTAGTTCATCCATAACGCAACTCTATTTGTTGTTGGTGCCATAGCGTAGTTAGAAGTAAATCGAGTCCCTTGTTAGATATAGCAAAAGAAGGAGTAACAATTCTCTTTAGCGGGGACATTAACATATTCTGTATCGTGCAGTTGGTATGTGACACGAGCAAAGGATCATCCAATATCGTCGGCACAGTGGCTGCATTAATTAACTCCGTTTTAATTAATGCTGGCGCGTTTAAGTGGCTGATAAATTACAGTTTTCCATTACGGTGACGCAGCCAATGATTTTCAATTACGAGACCCGATTATGCGCCCCCTTTTTAAAAATAGCGCTCGCTTTCATACCACTAAAGATTGAACGCGGTTTCACCGGCACTCGATGAATTTAACAACAAATACGTTTCGATGGAATTTAATGAAGGGGAATAAAACCGGACGATAATCGAATAATTCGTTCACCACTGTCCGTCAATTTTACGAATTTCCCGGAATCGTTTGTTATCGAAAAATTGTTATCCTCTGTGTAGTGTTTATTTCTGCGCCCCCCGAGCTGCCACTTCTCTGCCCGATGATTTTGAATCGTTTATTGCGTCAAACCTTCGACCTTCTGCGATTCACGGCTTTTCATTTCGTTTAATCTGTTTAAGTTCCCCGCGTAAATGATGTTACCGTTTCCTCGTGGACAAATACGCGGGAGCAGCGTTACGCTTTCAGACCGCAAGAGTTAGCCGTGGGACAGTTTCAAAAGGACGTACACTCGATTATCTCGCTCGTGCCTTTTGCCGCCCTTATCGTGGGACGAAAGTCCCGGGGACGTGTAATCGAGTTTAGCTTCCTTCAGGAACTACGGCTTCTAGTTAGCCACATCCATGTCCGCACCACAATCCGAGCCCTAGCTTCACATAATTTCAACCGGATCTGTAACTTAAGCGTTAATTTCTCACGCTCGAGATACTTTTCGCCGAAAACCGCTCTAATTTTGAACTTTCAATACCTTTTGTTATTAGAAATTTTCAGTGGTGGAAAGTTCGTGTAGAATGCACTTTGTTGTAGTCTATACGCAGAGGAGTTGTGTTTCAGAGTGGTCGATGAGGAGATAAAATAGATTGTCTATGGAGTAATTGTAGTAATGCTATTTAAACTTAAGCATTATTCACCGAAACTTTCTCCACTCGCTAAACTCTCTGAATTGGCTATGAATTCTCTCTCTACGTGCATTTAAAGACTGATACGATTAGAGCACACATTTACCACCCACTTGACTGATTTAAGGACTCGGCAATACATACATAAACGTAAATACACAGAGTCGACTTGTAACTATTCTTAATAACCTAGTGACACTTATTCTAAATAAACTGAAACAGTGAATACAGGATTGTTGATAACAAGGGAACATCGAATCCGCACACGTCGATTTTAATGGGGCTTTTGTACGAAGTAGGGTAAACGCACCAATAAATGAACACTTAACGCTAATGAATGAACACTTTTATAAAATTATGTTTGCAGCGCGATTGATTCCACCTGTTGCAAAAATTGTTTGGATGTGAAGCAAGAAATTAGAAGAGGTCTCTAATTAATCAGTTGCTTATTTTAATAACTTATTTTACTCGTTTTAGTAAGAAATGTCCATTCACTGGTGCGTGTTCAGTTACTGGTACATCCACCCTAGTGCTAAAAAAAATAGCTCGCACGTATTTTTTGTTATCGACAATCGTCCATGCTGAAGGGGCGAAAACAGTCACTAAAGTTGGGGGTGGAAACCAAATTTTCTGGAATATCTGGAGAACAGTTATAGGCGTAGAATTCAAAGACAGGTCGAGCCTCTGCTCAGTTTTTAGAAAACTTGTTTTGTTTAAACATTGTATAAAAAATTACCACTTTTTTCATTGTTCTTGCAAAATGATAACCAATTTTCACGTAAATTTATATCTATATGTAAATTGTGGTTCAAAACAGAAAATACAGATATTTCGAACATTTGATTTCTGGTCTTTCAATAATAATTATTGACTATTTATTTTACTCTCGCTTTTTTTCTTGAGTCACTAAGTTATATTATATTTTGCCAGTTGTGCACTGAATGGTTGTCACAGGTATACAAGCCAGGTCTACCCTCAACTTTAGACCCCCTATTACAAAAAATTCGTCTAAAATATTTCTTCCGAGAACTACTTCTTACAAAAGCCCCATTAAACCACAACGCACAGTATCAATTAACTTTTATAACCTTTGTATATTTTATAACTCGAGAACTGCCAAATTCTCGAAACCATGTTTGGCAAAAAATCCGCCAGTTGCACGGCTGAATTCCACACGTGTGGATATTATACATCTCAAAATTTTGACTACCCTGCATAAACACTTGAAGAGTTGCGCACGCTGCAGTGCACAGTATTTCCGGTTGAAAAGTTGAAAGAGAAGGGAACAATCGGGCCGTGAATGGTAGAGAATGAATTGGTAGAGGTCGAAGGGGCCTGATTGCGTCTTTGGATTTTACGATTTCAATCGATAGACGTAGGGGATGAACAGTGAGAACGATCCACGAACGTAACTAACAATCCATAGCTTTTTAATTTAAAATTTGAAAGATACGGAGAACGTGTGTGCTGATGCGAACGAAACTTCCATTCCCCAGGTGGCCGGAAACCAGAGGAAAGGCCGACCATCCGACGGTCGTCGTTTCGTGCAGTGAAGCCATTGATGCCGTACGAAGTCGGGGCTGGAGATGAAAGTATGATGAACTTGGAGGGTACGTCTGTGCCAGTGGTTCCACCAGCAGTGGTGCCTCAACCGGTTTTGGTTCCTGACGAGGAAAGACGAACCAGACGACGAGGATCGCAGCTGTGAGTGCCAAACTGTTCAGTTTTCGACGTAGTCATAGACAGTGATTATTATTTTTCTCCCGAATATGTACGATCTACATACATACTATAGTTAATAAGTATGTTGAAAGTGCAAACAATTTCCAAAAAAAAGACCACCGAAAACAAAATAGCTCTAGAGAAATTCTATAAGGGGCTAGTACAACATCTAAATGTAGAAATTCCCTGAAACTTTATTGTTCATTGAAGGATATTTATTTTCCCAAAGTCATTATATTTTCTCTTCGGCAAAATTCAATAAACAATTCAAAACAGAATAGTTGTAAGTGCCGAATTGCATCTACTGAATTTATTCAAATCACGTTTAAATGGTTTAACACACCACAAAAATCTGATTAAAATGCATTCTATTAGTAAGAGGGGATTTAAATTGGGACTGGGGCTCGGTATAAAATTTTGTGATGTTCATAATTAATGAAACACTTGTCATCATTCGGTTTGGATGGGTTAATCTACCTTTCTGCATGAAGTGATCTAGTAACTTGAGATATTATTAGTTTGAAAGTAACTATATTTAGATTGTAGATTCTTCAGATTTTAATATTAGAGGTGCTGATGACGCTAATGAAATTGATAAATATATTAATGGCGATAACATAGATTCTTTGCAATGATTTATACTGCGTGTATAAGTAGTTAATATGTCAATGCATGCTTGTTAATTCATTATGACTACAAGTTGCATTTTTTTATTATCTTTCAAGAAACTTTACTATCGTATATGACTTTTTATTTTCTCCACCAATTAAACGAAAATCTATACATCAGAAAAATAATTCTTCTACAAATAATATTTTTCGTTTCATGAAAACCCTTCGATTCTTAGTTTAAAAATATTTTACTATCTAAAGACGGAGAATGTAACCTATTTAATGTACTGGTCGAGTTTTGGTTCACTACCGTACGTATAGATTTGTTTTTGAAAACTTCTGTTACTGTACTATTCGTGAAAACATGCATAAGATAGTATTACATAACAACACTCATATATAATGTTACTTTTCGTTTGCATGCGTTGAAAAAGAAACTTCTAAGTCGAGTAGTCGACGCGACGTGTTGAAACTCGTCTCCTTGTCCGCATCCCTAGAGGTTTTCTTTCCGCAGACGAAATATTTCTTCTTTGAAGGCACAATATAAAGGACCCACTTCCAAAGCATACAATCAGAGGCGCAAGAGTTTTATTTTGAATCCAATAACACGTTATAAGAGGGTTTCGAATTTATCAGCCTTGGGAAAATATGAATCTGGTTATTCTTTTGACACCTTTCTGTATTTCTATTTCGACGTTTAATGTCCCCCAAAGTTGTGCAAGTTTTAAACCTTACGAGTGAGAAATGAATAACGAAACAAATACTTTATAAAACAACGTTGTATTATATATCGATTTAATCGCATTTGATGAACACAACGAATCTTGTGTTTTTAATACATAAGACTTACACCGCATAATATTAAGAGGAAAGATTAATAAATTTAGTAAATCCGCAAGAAGAATTCATTAGATGTATAAAATTTCACAAACATATTTTGGGGCGTTCGTACCTAGTTAAAAATGAAATGTAAAAGATTCAAATCATAATCTCAAATTCATATTAAAGGGACACTCAACTCCCATCAGCCATGGAAATTGCGTTCCACGTTTATGCTTCCTATGGGGTACTTGTTAACTATAGTTGCTCTAATTTCACACTCAGTACTAATTAAAATATTTCACGTGGGTGGAGTGAGGTGGTTTCAAAATTGTTCCTGTTCAAAATACAGGGAATGCACTATGGGCGTTTTACAATCTAATTAATCATACACAAAATTCCTTTACCAGAAATCACTTACATTTACATGTATGTATATCAAGTACCATATCCTAGCAAAAAATACAATAACATAATCAATACCTATCACGCAATTTGTTTGGATAAAATAGTCGTGCTGTTATCCCACATGAAACATAATAGTAGCACCTATTTTGCATGTGTTACAAAAATCATTCACTATATCAGTTTATCCATAAAGCTATGATCAAACAACAATTAACCCTTAACACTGGAATCTTTTTTGCTACCACTAGGGTTCATTTTTGCCACACTTCCAAAGCAGATTAAATTTAAAACAATGCATTATTACAATACATTCACACATAATAAACTCACATATACAGTGCAACTATAAGACATAACTATCGTACTTTATTATCATCTCTCAATCTCCATTCGAGTTGTTCCAAATCCTAAAAAAATCCTAAAGTGAAGGAATTAATAAACCTCTAAGAATCGGCCCTCGAGTACAATTCACGATTAATCGATATCTCAACGTTGTTTAGTCCAGTCACTTAGTTTATTTTATATCTACCCTAATAACAAACTTCTACATCAAGATTTCTCAGATCGACACATATGCTAACGGTACCGGAAGACTCTACCTGCACCGAATCACTAATTTTCCTTCTCTTCTCATTCTTTTCTTTCCAAACAAACTCTTCACCACTCAAAACTAGTTAGTACAAGGTGTACAACCGTACACCCATTCATACTTGAGGAACTCCGGTAAGATTTGGTGCAGTGTAAGTAGCAAATTACGAACTCGCAAATCAAACACCCTAGTTACAAAAAGAAGTCAGCGATTATTCAGCGTCGGGACATCCACGCCGCTACGCTCACACACACACATACACATCGTGACACTTCAACACACTACACACGCTGGGTTCTATTACAGGAATCTGATTTAATGAACCATCAAACAAACGTGCTCCCGTCGAAATCATTCCTCGTTCTCGCCAGCAACCACTCGGCGCACATTAACTTGGTAATTGTAGCACGGGAACGAAAGTAAGGAGTAACGTTAAAGTGTTAAAAAGAGGTATAATTCACTGGGATCGCGTCTTGAGCAGTAAATTACCGGCGTTCCCGCTGGCTGGCTGTTCCCTCTTTCAACGTGTTCCGCTCTTTTCCTCCCTGTAAGGACGCCGCTCGGCCGCGGAACCCGCAAAAAGTGGAGTAGATTGCAAACACGACGTTCCCGCCACTAGAGAAATAATTAATGCCACACCTATGCACGCGAGCTCCCGCGAACACGTCTTCCTGGCGTTGTAACCCCGTTTCCTTCCTACATGGCCGCCCGGAGTTATCGCAATTCCACAGATCCGCCCGAATTTCTGAGGCTTCATATCCGCGCACCCAACAACGGCCTTATTAATCCCCGCGGTGGAATTACTTCTCGATTTTCGTGAAATGGCTCCCGTTCGACGGAGGGCTGGGTGTCATTGTTCTCCGAGATGAATCCCCATCTTTATCAACTATCGATTTAGACTCGTTGCCATCGTTAACCCTTCAATGCCGAGTCGTTCGGCAAGTTCTCCTCGATTTTCGATTTTAATGCAGAATTGGTGGGAGATGTGGGCGTAGATTTGACTGGTTAATTGGAGTTTAGAATGGGGCAGAGTTTGATAAACGTACCATTGTCTGTGGAATAATGGTTTTAAGGTGTTCTGTCGTTTAGGTAGTAAGTTGATTGATTGTTAGTATGATGGTGATTGATATGGATGGAGTGGCATCTGAACAGTAGACTATTTTTGAGAATTTTTTCATCTCTTTAGGAGCTCTAAACATTTCTTTGCTAAACAAACTTAAATCTATTAAGAAGGAAAAGAAAAGAAATTATGCATTTTCATACTTGTAGTACAACCACAGACGATGCAATATTATAATAGGATATCTAAACTAAATTTAAAAATGTTAATTAGAAAATAAAAAAATTTAAAATAGAGTGCATTGAATATAACAAGAAACAAATTTATGTGTTAATGTAAGTTTAGATGTAGTAAAACTTTACCTTTTTATTCTATTTATATATGATTTAATTAACATGTATTACAGAAGGATAAGGACAAAAATTTTATGCAATTTGACACTTGTGTTGCATTCACAAAAGATGCAATGTTATGATAGGATACTTAAAGCAAATGTAAAAATGCTAATTTTTATATTATATAGCAAAATGTTCCAAAAATATGCCAATGTTCCCCCAGTTTACGTTACTATACAAAATAGATGTTTTATAAACACGTGCTGTTTACGAAATTATATTTCTTTAAGGGAAGGGTGAGCGTATTGTTCTGATATTCATAGGAGTATCGAATATCGCATAAAATAGAATGTTACGCGACACCAGAGTCTAAAGTTAACAGAATTACCTACAGAGATATTTCCTACTACGCCATCGCATTCATGGCAATTATTAGTTTCCAAAGTTTCCTGAATATTTTTACCTAATTTTTCAACAAAGTAGCATACCATCAGTCACAATATCGGTTTCTGAGAACCTGCTTTAGCCATCCAACATGATTAAACTTGAATCTTGAAATCTTCAAAGTACATTAATCAGAAGCATATTTATATCTCATTCTCGATATCACCACAAAATGTCCTCCCACTTAAACACTATAGCATAATTACATCCCAAAGCATTTCAACCATATTTTCTTCTCATTCGAAAGCATTACAGGCTACGTGGACTGAAATATCTGGAAAATAGTCGAAGCCTCGAGGCCACCATTTAATACCTTTGAGGGCCATTAGAGGGGCCTCTGTTAATTCGAGAAGAAGACCGCTATAACCAGAATGGACCTGGCCAAGCGAAGAAGGGAACGGAATCGTTGACCGATGGTTGTTTAAAGAGGAACAATTTGAGCTTCAGAGGTCGAGTATCAGTACGTTCTATCTGGAAAGAGTTTCCAGAAGCGATTAAAACTTCCGTTGAAACTATTTCTCGATGGCCCTCCTATCTCCACCGTTGAAAAAGTTCGCGCGATTCTATAGTGGGGGGATTCAGAACGATCTGCAACAATGCATCGAACAACGCTGGTGTTTTACCTTTCTTCACGGTTCTCCCAAGCAACGTTCAACCGCCGCCGGTTCCCTTTTAATACGGATGTATCCGAATGGGCGGTATCGATTGCTCGAAGCTCATGAGTTGAGCGGAGGCCTCGCGAAATGCCGTGTTTCACTCGATTCAGCGCTTTTCGAGCATCAACCTTCTTAAGCCACTCTCGATCTTCTCGACCACTCCAGAAGTGTTCCAGACCGATGGGACGCTTTAAGTACTTAGGTCGAGACCCAGATTAATTAGGATTACAGGGGACAGTGTAACTATTAGGCAACTCTACCTGTGTCTTTCCTATTACTAATTCCAAAGTGGCCCTTGCTCCGATACGTTTATCAATGTCAAAAAATTTCGTCTAGTTGTGTATTTCATTTATATAGAGGAATTGCAGTATATTTGGTATACCAGTTTGTTTAACGCGAATGCAAAATTAGGGCAGAGGAATGGAACAAATAAAACAACACAATATCATTGGGTACCTAATTCAGAAACTTTTATATTTCAAACTCTCAGTAATAATAAAAAACAGAAAGTAACTGAAACTTTGGTCCACATTAAAAATGACAGGAAGTGTCGATTTCGTTAAGGTGCATGTAATTTGGAATACCTGTATTCCATTTTACTTTCACTTTATAAACTTAAAAAAATATGTGGATAATAAAATTATTTTCTTTTATGATTTAATCAGGCTCAAAAATCACAATATACGAACTATAAATGGACAGAGCTGATCCAAACGTTATGGGTGAAACAAAAGGATCCCTAAGCTTTGGAATATTCCAAATTACCTTCACCTTCGGTATTCCGAATTAGCAGCATGGCATTGAACCTAAAATTTCATGTCACACTTTGTATTCTCAAAATTATCGCAAAGCTGACACAGAACCATAGAGGGAACGTACTAATGAGTAGATTAAGTATTTAATTTTAATGTTTTGACATATTTTAACCATGATTAGCACGATTGAATTTTTGTTGAAAAAGTTTTGCCGATTAAGTCGAAAATGTTAAAATGGCGGTTCATCCACAAATGTCATTAGTTAACAGGTCAGTAGCCCCTATTATCTACGGTGTTACAAATTAGATTGCTTTAGGACTTTATTAGATACTACGGTATTCCAAATTACCAACAGTATTTCAAGTATGCTGCATTTCCTCTAAATACATTTCGCTTATACTGGTTCATATTGGCTGAGAGTATATATGCATACTGGATATATCAGATTGTTATTAACGTTAACTTGTTAGTTCATTACGATTGCAAGATGCATTTTCCTTGGTTGATAACGGTTTTGTGTCTGGATCAACAAAAGAAAATTTGTTTCTTACGAAAGGAATTTTACATAGTGTCATTTTACGTACATAGGTAACATTACAACACAAAAACTTCTACCTTTTTCGCGAATTTGTTTTAACATCCCTTCTATATAAATTGTACCGAATACAGTTCAATCTTTGCTCATTTAAAAATTCGTGAAATCTGTTTGCAAATATATTCAGTTGAATACAATTCTGAAACTGCATTTTTATTCTAAATTGAATAACTTACCAATATCACATTGTCATCTGAAAAATTGGATGATTTCTAATATGCATTTTTTAATTGACACTCAATCAAAAGAGATTGTTTAAATCATACATTAAGCAACATAAAAATAATTCAGAACTCGTAGCTTCCAGTTGTTTCGTTTTACCTAACTTCATCAATGTACGTCACACGATTAATTAATACAACTGAAGCAAACGAAATGAGTTCTGAATTTCGCCGAGCATTACGTACTAATTCTGCTAATAACATGACGCAATTTCGTAAGTCTGACTAATGGATGCCAAAGTACAGTGAAACATTGCGGATGACTCGTTAACAGTCTATACGGGTGCAAACGGTGTTGTATGTACAACATTTTCCTCGCGATTTTTACCTCCTGCAGTCATAATATTGCAAACGCGCAACGAATAATGTGTTCTTTGTGCAGTGTTTCGTAACGACCGTAGCGGTTGTTACAGCTCGTCATTATTTAGTGGACAGAACCGAAATGTAACCAGTAAAGTGCTCTATAATTTTGAAATTAAAGCGAATATTAAACGAGAATAGGTCGTAAAGTAGAATCGAAAAATCTTTGCGATTTAATTGAATGTTTTGTGTATTCAATTGGAAATTAAGCAACGTGTAGAAAATCGGAATTAAAATATTACGTCAATTAAGTTTTCAATGCTATTATGCGCAGTCAATCAATTTGGAGCGATGCTCCATTAATAATAATAATATTGTGATTAATTATAATAATAGTAACCACATTGTGTAATAATTAATATTCCCCTGACTAGTATTGTTAAATCCGTGCGTGATGGATTCTACGATTAACGAAAGAGCTTTTATCTATCATTTCAACAGAAATTTTTAATAAATAAAGGGGGTAGCAAATTTCAAACACAAGCAATGTATAAAATACTAATAATATTGATTTACTGGTACCTATACATATAAATACGAGGATAATAAGAACACTACTTCAAATAATTAAGGGATCACTTTTTATGATAGACAAAATGGATAATTTGTACGTAATAGAGTAATATTCTTCTCTTAGTTTTTTGCAGCGCATTTTAAGGTTACTTAGAACAATCAAGCTCGTCAAACTGACGGGCTTCGGATGTTTTTTTCTTTAAAAGTATTAACACCGTGCTGATATAAGCGTAGGAATTTATGATAACTTTATATTACTTTATTTGTTACCTTTCAAATGTTTTAATTATTAATTATCTGTCTAATGTATACCTAACCTACCTAAATATACCAAGAACCGTCATTATTTAATTTTATTTTCAAATGAGTTATAAAACGAGTTTTGGACTAAAAAATATAGATCAATATCTTTTTATTCATTTATACAAAGATTCACCGTTATTTATCGCAACAATGTATCCTTTTTCTTATACTGTAAAATAGCGCAATTCATGATGCTATTGCATGATACATTCTTCCGAAATGTCGAACCAAGTGATATTATTGCATGATAATATGAAATCCCACGTTTACCTTGTAAATTTTACTCCTGATTTATTCAGAGCAATAGTATCTACGTGTAGTGAGAGCAGTCAGTGACTACATAATCAAATTGAAATGTATATTTGATATATCTTATCAATACAATTAGCTTATAAACAAATAATTTAATGCATTAAATGCTGTTTTTTCGTTTACAATTTTTATCCAAAAAATTACATGTAAAAGCACATTTCTCGAATACCCGTCAAATTGACGGGTGTGGTTGAGCTATGTAGTATATGGTAGTTCTAGTGTTAACAGATATTTTATATAATTTAACGTCCCTGCTCGAGGAAGAGCGTATACAACAATTATTATTCCCCTGCTCCTTCAATCTACAATTAGCTACACATTATTTTCACGTGTAAGTCATTGCTTCACACTATGATTTCAGACCGGATATAAACGCGATAAAGGCGTTGACATCTGTAGCTCCCGGAGCAACAAAGGTGGTTCCTCCGCCGGTTGTAAACAGGGTGGCCGCTGAAGATCGCGAGCTGGCCCGACAAGGAAGCCTGGTGGACGGGGAGAGCATTAAGATCGTTATCCACCACGCGGACAACGATATGAGTAAGTATCTTCGCGGGGAATCTTTCATTAAACTCCCTCTTCTTATTCCATATTACGGCGAAGTAATATCGCGGGGCCTTTATTGTTTTCCACGCCTCGGGCGCTTTATCCTAAAACTTCTAACTTCAGTTAACAATATCACGGTGTACTTGGAGTATGTTCTTTGATATTGGTGTACGAGGTGCATGGCGTAGCTGAAACTACTAGTGTAATATTCCACAACTATCGATGTTATCAAAGATCATTAAATATATTGGTGATTTAAAATTTGAGTCAAGCTACACGATTAGGTGGATGAATTTTCTTATAATTTTCTTCGTAAGTCGAAGTTAATTGCGTTGTAAATGAAATAATTGATGTCAATAGTTTTTCAATACTTGTTATTAAAAGATTCCAACGTATTTCGATTTATAAATATGCGCTAAATGATCCAACTTTTACCTCGCAGGCGTACTGCGATTTGAGGGCACTAAGTCGTACCTTTATCGCGCACTTGTAAAGATGACGTCATTTAACCGTGGAAATCAATAAAACGGCAACGGTGAATTTTGAATTCCAAAGTGCAATATAGTGGGCCAAGGGTTCGTAAAATGCACAGTTTTATGCGCGGCTGAAGTAGCGTCTACTTACATCATTCATGTTCTGTATGCTTTTTTATAGTAGACATAAGTTCGACTTCCGCTTGCATAATTCTAGGTGCCTGTACAGTCTTTAAGTGTATGGAATACAATTTGCGTTCAGCGCAATGTGGTTTGTCGAAATATTACCATACTTTTGGCATTTCACGTTTCAGAAATTATCTGCGAAATTTAAATCTTCCGCGCTCCCGTTTATTTCGATGCAATGTTAAGAAGTGCAAAGAGATCTGGCAAATCTGACTTTTGTAAAATTTTAAATGATGTCTCGTTTCATAAAGCTGGAATGTCTATGCAAGCTCGTCTTTAATTTTGTGACAATACTGTAGGAGGTAAATCTAAAGCATAAAACGGGAAACGAATGTTCTGTGAATGACATTCTTTATTTCCCACGTTGTCTATATTTCACTAACACTGTTGCAAGGATGTGAGGAATTATTTTCATTATTTTATTAGGTTGTATGGTACGACAAGGTTTTTCGTATTGTACAGAAAAATAGACTACATTTACGCTACAATAGCGAAAAGAGGTGAAAGTTGAGGATTTGAAATGGAATTGCTGTGATATTTGCACACATCTCTAACGTTCCTATCAGTTTGAATAACGTTTACTTGAAATAGTTTTCTAAATAATGGGAACGCGAAAGGCCACAGGGAGATGTATCTCCAGTAATATTGGTTTGCCCGGCGAGCCTGGCCATAAACTGACCCTCATCACTTGTTCTTTCACGTTTTGCTTCTCCCTCGCTTTCTACACTTACAGATCAGCCACAATTCTATCGTGTTACGTGCATCGCACAATATACACATTAACGTCCAGATTGTTTAGATATGTCAACAAAATATTTAAAAATATGTACTGATTTATATTAAAATCTATTCATGATCCTTCAAAAATATTATAGAAACTTTCTTGTCAACTCTTTCTTGAAAACTCCTTGCAACAATGTTAATAAAACTTCTTTTAGAATCATTTTATTCTTTTTTGAGAAATTTGTTTATTTCAAGTTACTAAAAGAATCTCTATTTGAGGAGTAGATCTTGCTACACAATTTAGAGATCATATTACAAAGCAAGACAATGTAGTTATTGTCCCTTCCGGTTTACCTCACAGTAAAAGAAAAGGGAGAATAAAGAATGCAGTGAAACAAATCTAATAGTGAATGAAGATGCTCTTGAACTGTGATATTCCTTTAAGAATCAGAAGATGGATTACGAACTTGCACAACGTGGATATCCTTTCTTCTATGTGAAAATTCATTAATGACGTCCTTGTTCTTCAATCCGTTGCACAGACCTATAAGCTCGTTGATTATGGTAGTTGGTTCAATTAGCTTGAAAACTCATTCGCGACGATCGTTTAATTTTTATTAACCCGAACATTGTACCTATTGCTTCTCATTGTGCGCGGTTTAATGAAATCAGAAGCAAAGGCAGCAGAAAAGTTAAGATAATGCTGGATAGAAATGATTTTAAATTAATTAAAAGCACACAGCAATGTGGGGACGCTAAATATTATGAATTATGAGTTTGTAACGAAATTGTTATGTTTCTGCTACAAAATTCAACGTCATTTTATATCTGCCATTTTCCTCTTTACTGGAATTATCAAAGAGGTTTCCCAAAATTACATTAAATTCATGATTTTGCAACTTCTTCTGCCAAATTGGTACCTTCTACAACTCAATTTTATTCAACTTAAGTATTATATAAGCATCGAACTTTGTATAAATATTTTGTTGCTTATTTCATGATGGAAGAATATACCTATTTAAAAATACGTAAAGGTTTTTCAAGTTTCAGGAGTTATATGGGTTAAATTTTTTTTAAACAACTACTTGACTCAGATTGGGAGGTTCCTACATCGATATTCGAGAAGACAAATGTTGAAACTTGCAAGAAAAATATCAGTATTGACGACCTTATCGCCGTCCCCATATACAGGGTGGGTTACATGCAGAATTGGGCATTAACTACATAAAGAATTATTTAAATAATGGATCAAATAAAAGCGACTTTAACTTTAGCTTATTTATTTAAAGTTAATTTTTTCAACTTTAACTGGTCAACTTTATTCGACACATGACGAATAATTTTTTTAACTTTAATTCATCATGCGAAATTTATTTAAATAAAAATGTTGCCCATCTCTGATTACACGGGAGTTACAAGCTTCTTTCCCACAAATGATAATGCATAGCGATAGCGAGCATAAACATCATCCGCCTCATCCCATAAAATGGCGTGCCATATAATTTTCTGCACTTTTTGATGGCCAATTTAAAAGCACTGAACTTGAAACATATCAGTCACATCTTTTCATACCGATACTCTCTATTCCTACTATCTTGTGCGAAAAAGACCAATAACACTTTATGCAAACGAACACATATTCCCGGCGAAGTATCTCGGCGAAAGGGAGTGCATCGATAAAAGATAATCGGCCGTCCCTAACATGAAAAATTTTATAGGAAATATTCCAAGCGAGAGCATTTTTTCCCGGCTCGTAAAAATTCTTTTGGCGAAGTGCTTCGCCGATGGAACAAACATGCGCGCGTATAGGCGAAGGGATTTGTCCGCAGAAGTAAACGTGAAAGTGAAAAAAAGCTAGTCGTGGGACAGTGAACCTGATCTCGCGACGCAATTCCTGGCGGATCTATCGGGATATGAAATTTGATCAGTTTGCAAGTAGATCCCTCAGAAGGTTGCCGTAAAAAAGCTATGAAAAGCTTCTCTGGTATATTAGGATATCGGAGAGGCTGCAATCTTGGTGTGGGCAGTGCTGGTAAGAAGGTACTTATTCGATACAACCCAGGGCCGTTCATCAATTTGTAATGTTGACAAAATTGCTGCTTCGTTTTCCTAAGGAATGTTTGTTTATTATACGAGGGATATTGCATATTTGGGGAATGGGCGGTCATTGAGGGAGAAAATGATTCTCTAACGTTTCTGTGGGACGCTGTATTATCAATTTTTCACATTGTGGAGCAAACAGATCATTTTTCCGATAGACTTTTTTTTATCATATTTCATGGTCCCCTGGGGAAAAAATGGTGGACTGGCAAAGGGAGTGGGAGACGCCAACTCACTTTCTGCAAGAATGAGCATCGATCGACAATGGAATTGGGGGTATAAACGAAATCGTCCTTACGCTACATCGAGCAGAAGTCACGCGTCTGCATTATAAAAAAGAAAGCTGGTCCAATCTTCATCCACCCTTCGAAGTTTCCTTCTTTGTTATCATTTTACAGCGATGGCATTGAGGGGGAAGTCCTTATCATAATCCAAAGGTCATTTACCTTAAATAAGTGGAACTTTCGGAATGGTAATCCATTTGGGGCCACGAACCTACGAAATATGATATTCCTTTTTATATTATAGGGGTCTTCGTATTCCATAATCGATGCGCCTGCGATAATAGCTCGAAAATCAGATTTTCAATGTAAAACAGAAGTGAAGCATTTTATAATTGGCGGGCATATTCTCAAATATGCTTCCTTGATCAAATTAAAGTTAATGTTGCAAAATACTACAAAAAGTTTCGTACATTGCATAATTACCCTAGATGGGTGTTATTTAATTGTAAACTAATTGAATGAAATGAGTTCAATAAGAAATAGTGTGCTTGCACGTTAATTGAATTAAAAGTGGAAGAGAAATATACATATTTTCTTTACTTTCTGTTGCAGCACCCTGGGTTAACGCAAAAAGAAGAATAAAGCTGAGAAGAGATGCAAACATGGATAAGGGGCACAGAAGTAAGTACACGATCCAACAGAAATTAGATAAGTTGATTTTAGAAGTGTGTACCAAATGCACACTCCTAATTCATTCTAAACTGTTCTACATTATATTAACGGCCTACAAACTATTAGTTTCTCAAAATATTATACCTGAACAACAACTCTGTAGATTTTTAACTTCTAACATTGAAATTTGTAAATGTTACAATTTTCTGAAGATTTTCTTCGTTTTTTCTCAACACATGGTAATCCAGAATTTTTTTACAAAAACTGAGATAAAATTTCAATAAAATAATTATTGGAATACATTCTAGGGATATTGAAATCAACCCACGATTTTTTTTCATAACCATTGGATTCTTTAGATCAGAATGCCAGTTGTTCAAATATTGTTCTGGGTGTGACCCACCCAGGTGTGTCAACAAAGGGTTAAACTCAAAGAATATTCGAATACAATACACCATTCTACTTCTTCGAAATTACTTTCTCTTCGAAAACAATTTTTCGCAAAATCTTTGGGATCATTTTATCCTACTGTTACTCACATAATGGATACATAATAATTTCTTCGGGTACAGAGTGTGTATTCGAATCGAATGGAAATTTCATGCAGCCACTCGCAAATACGCAGCCGATGAACCGTGCGAGCCGAAATGGTGTCATAAACGTTGATAAAGAGCGAATGCAATGAAAACAATTGCTCGGCCGTAGTAGTCGTGCGAGTGACGTTTAATTACTGGTTGCGCTTTCAGCTGGGCTTGCTCACTTTTTCCTTCTCCAGAGCCGTGCTGTGAATTGGTTTGCACTTGAAGTCGCGGAGGTAGGCGATGGATATACGCGAAGTTGTAAAACGGGAAATGGAGCTTGGCTATCTAGTAGTCGTGAATACGGTAATGGCACGCATCTAAATTAAAATTACCCCACACGTGTTGCCGCGCGATGCTTTGATGACTGTAACCCGCCAACCCGTATGGATAATTTGATTGAGAAAATCGCATGCATTAAATCATCGGCGGTGCTGGTATTCATATTCATTTCGATAGAAATTGAGAAAGACAGCGGGATTTCAAAGTGACGAAGTTTGGAGGAACTGGTAAGATATGTAATTAGTGGAAAAAGAAATGATATTTAAATTAGAGATATAAATGTATTTCTGTAACCCTCACGATGATAAAACTTTCCAGTGGCTTCGTGTGCCATTTCTTATGGAAAGATGTATTTTATATTTTTAATTAAAGGCGAATTATTTCCAGAAAGAAACATTCGACAGTAATGGAACGTTTGACACTCGCCTCTATAGCACTTTTCAATATAGTTAATAAAAATTCGATGAACCGAGGTGTTTGAAAAATTGTCATTTTTTAATAAGAATTCGTACGGGCGATCTTTAGTAAAGCTGGTCCGCGGCATTTGAGATTTTGAAAAGGAATTCATCCTTTGAAACGGGATTTAAACCTTTAAGCGCAACACAGGACGTTCCGTAATCCACAAATATCGACTACCTGCATGAATGGCAGCTCAAAGCTTACGTCAACAAAGTGTACGAAGAAATATTCTACATAATGTTCGTCATTCTTCTTCAAGCGAGCTTTGTACTCCACTATTTTCTGTCCGCAACCTTTTTGAACGTTGCAAGCCCTGTTTACACTCGTTAACCATTTACATTTCTGAGATAGTAGAATGCGCGTGTTTCAAGTTTCCTTCCTTGTTACAATTTCTTTTAATAAGCGATATACAAACATCGGGGTCATTTCTCATTTCGAAAACAGATTTTTCAAATAACGCATAACACTTTCGCTGATTGTGGGTGAAAGTAACGTAACTAAAAATGTGAAATGCGCAGAGCGTAAGTCTGAAATTTTGCACCAGCAATCGCAGCTAAATTTCAATGACGTCAGAGAGCAAATGCACCTTTTGGATGGACCACGTCAATTTCATAAGCATTTGAACGGAGCAATCACTGCTAATTGATGTTGACCATTCGAGAGGCGCGTTCACGCGTTCGTTCTATCTATAATCAACCGCATTGAACCAGTCAACGTTTCGTGTTTTTCGTGAATGCACTGTAGCTGGTGCATACGGCAACGTTTAACTGTAAATTCTGGGCGAATGAAATACAATTGCGTTGCATAAAGAATAAAAATAACAGATTTTGGTGTATATGGCTTTTAAAGGAGTGGCAGAGAATCGTTCGATATTAATTATTCATTAAATTGATTAATGATTTTATACATCAGTTGATTAGTAAACAATCATTAAATCGATTTGTGATTCAGTATATACTCATAATCACAGTAGGGACTTAATTTCTTGATTTACTTCAAGTAAGTTAACAGAGAAAGTGATTCTGATGAAAAGTAGATTACTTGTTGTTAAGACTGGTTCAGACGCGTCCAGTAATTTAGTCCAGTGGCGAGTAATATAGTAATTTACCATTGTTTTATTAAACTACTTGACTAAATTTTAGTGTCCACGCATGGTAAATTAAATTACTCGCTACTTGATTCAGCTTGATTGTACTGAAAAATTAATTCTATTTTTCTTTACATTTCTCTCCACGGGGAATAGTGCAAATCAATTGGCAAAAATAGAGAGCGTGTCTTAACAGAGAACGTGTTAATCAACAAAGAGACCCACGAAAGCTACATTACTGAATTAAAAATTCACAAATCATTTCAACCAGGTCGATTTAACCATTTATGCTAACAGTGTTTTCAAACGATTTTTTTTGTTTAGTATTTCGATTCATAGGATTACCCTATATAACAAATACAAATTACAACATTACGCTTGTGCAATCACAGTGGAGTGCGATAAGGCTGCTAAGATCGTGTAGAAAGACGTTAACGATTTTCAACGGCACAGTACGTTTGCACGTAATCTCGGTGCAATTTAAAAACTGGAAGCATTGCGTGCCGTTCCTGCCTTTTACAGGTGTTTAGACTGTTATCTTCTGTCACGTTTTATTATAGCCACGATTCGTTTAACCTTATCGCATCTGTAAGTTCAATAAGCGTTTTATTCGAAATCTCGCTTTAGATCAGTTTTATCGAACTTCTGTGCAAGGCAATTCTCATCCCCCACCGTGTTTCCTGCCCCCTTTTTTTCAGCGACTGTGTAAATAAACGGATTTTAAAACAATTCTGAGCGTTCGAACCGGACGCGAAACTTTGTTCGTAATTCCTTTCGAAGCAGTCTATTATTGCTTTGAAATTCATCTGTATTCGCATTCATTCCACCGAATCTGTTCAATACTGATCTCTTATTTTTATTCACGCCCATTTGCTTCTCGATCATATTCTTTCGCTCGTAATAGAGAAACGCAAACTTTGTTGAAAATTACTCTGCCCCAATTCCTGTTTATGTACTGTTATTTGTTCGAGCAAAATCGATATTCACGTCAGCGCACGTATTAATGTCGTCCATTCCTTTCCTACGTGTGTGCAATATTTTGCAATATACGCGGGGTGGTGGTACTATTCGTAGTACGAAGGAAGTAGGAAAGTAAACTCAACCTATACGACTACTCATGCTGAAGAAATATTATAGGAGCAGAAGGTGCGAAATACTTTTCGTCTGTGCACGTGTATGTTACAATTTGCAAATTCAGCGGAATATTGTCAATGCCCACGGAAAGATATCTTGCGCGCACAGCTTGACATATGTAGCTTTCATTTCCATCTTAAATAAGTATTTCAGTCTAACAACTTTTCAGCAGTATTAATATTTCACACGAATTATTGTAACATAATTTCCCTTTTTCTGTTTCTTAACTCTTGTTGTGCAGCGTACATTTTGATTAAAGACAATCTGAATTCAACATTTAAAAAAAGTGAATCCCGTTTGTCTGCGTAAAATATAAAACTGTTAGTTTCAAGAAATAGGTGTATAAGTTACAGAACTGAATTCTATTCAATTATAAGGGCGAAGAAAGGTCATATAAATATGGGTCTTGAAAATCGTTCCATTTCGAAATTTAAATTTGCAAGAAAGCCTGTAGAATGTAGAATTCTAAATGCTATTATAATTGCCTTTCTATTACAACTAGTCGTGGCTTAGCAATTTCATGTGAAAATATTTAAAATACTCCAACAATTTCTTTAACGAAGTAGGTAAATTATAATACTCAAATAACCTGCGATCCCCTTCCCCACGTAAGGCAAGGTAAATTTAATAAGGTAAAGAAAACACATGAAAAATATGCATTTCAGAATATAATTTTAACTTTACAATTAAAATCGCCAACTAAAAATAACCGTGACGATCCCCCATAAAACACTTCGCAAATTCCACAGGTTGGAAATGACTGAAGTAAGCAGACTAAAACTGTTCATACTTCGAATAGGAAAATTTCCCCATCCATGTTTGTACATTTACTCTTTCTTTGTCCCTAAAACGAGTAGAATACGCCCTCAAACTTTGCCCACCTATTCCTGTCGCACCATGTACGGTGCTTCGTAACGAGAACAAAGTGATGAAGTAAACGAGTGAACGACGACTGTTATTTGTGATGAAATGCCATCCGCGAGTCAGGAAAGTGTCTCCCGTGAAGTGGCTCTACACGTACTCCACCCTGAATACGTTCGAATATACCTGGCTCTGTGCAGCGAATTAATTCGACGGTGTCCAAGGACGGCTGACGGGAAATTCGATTTGCCGGGGTTGCGGAGGGAAATATTCCGGCTATGGAGGCTCGTCAAGTAGACAATCGCTAACAAGATAGACCAGCCGCTATTTATTGAAAACCCCGTGGAGAAGCTAGGCGTACCGCCAGCCGATCAGATAATTACGCTGCAACGTCATTACCAGAACAAGCCCGCAGCTTCGTGCCTCATCGTAGGCTCGACGTACCTGGCTTGTTAATTAAGGCTGAATGACGGCTTTTGATTGGCATCCTCGTGCGTGCCCATCAAAACTCTGCTCGAACCTCTCAACGGGACCATCCAACCCCCTGGATCTTTTCCCGTCGCCAGGCTTGCTTGCCGAAGAATGCACATTGCACCAAGTCAAGTCGAAAGTTCAGTACAGTGTATTTATAGATTGGTCCTTGCGTCCGAGAGCCCCTGAGTGCTCACTTTGACAGCAAACCAAGCTCGGAGTTTACTTTTTACGCTCTGTACAAAATCTTCCAAGCAGAGGCGATCGCTGCAAGAGACCTGGCCGACTATTAAAGCCATTTTTCAAAATTTTTAATTATAAATTATACCTATTATACGTTCCTTATCTAAAAACAGTAGAGAAGTAATTTTTCCATTCCTGACACTTTTCCTACTATTATCACACTCAGTGACGTTAAAGTGTTAATATTTGTACAGGGACGAAGGATCTTTTTAGTGAAATTTAAATTGTTAATTTACTAATGTAAATATTAAGGACACTATACCTAGAACCTTGGCATCTAGTTACATTCGTCCCTGGTTTCACAAACTTCGCGTTTCAATTTTCTTCATAAAGTATCGCATTTCTGATGCCCTTGTCGCAGAATAAAGATTAAAAACAGCTCCAACACTCCGGCTTAGGTTTCATCCGCACCTGTCACTTTCAATCATTCGCTGTAGTAGTGTATCCGCGCGAATCCATCTTATTCTGGCCCGACGGAACGGAGAGACAGGGCTGGAATGGATGGATTATAAAATGAAGAGAGGGATGATGAGTGACGGAGGGGTGCGAGGGGTGATATCGACTGGAATATCCGCGAGACGATCAAAGATTAACGGCGCTGATTAGCTTGGATCTTCCATTCGAGTGAGGGCGAATCTCGCGATAACTATCGCTCCAGATCCGTGGAACCTGTTGCACGGTGTGTGCGTATGTAACAGAGTTCACTTAGTCGCCGTGCTAGTCGGCGTATTAAATTAGCTCGGCTTTAATCGTTAGCTTACTTCGTTACGCCACTAGGCGAACAGCCGTGAAAGGGAACTTGCTGTGTCATTTCTTTTACTTTGTCGATGATTGTTCTTTTTTAATGAGATTATAATCCAGCATTCCGAAGGACAACGCACTATCTGCTGGTGGAAATTGGAAGACACTGAACGAGGCGATATTAATTATTCCCGTGGCGTTAGTTGTGCTGTGAAGAAACTATGATCAATTTTTAGCGTTTTAGATTTAAGGAGGAATATTTATTTGTATTTTAGCGAAATCATGAATTTATTCATTGTAGATTTTTCATACTATTTATATTTTTAAAAGGCAGCCCAGCTAGTCTCAATTAAATTAAATTGATAAGAAATGAAAAATGATAGTACATAGGGTAAGTCCGGTATAGTTCGACCACCGGGAGAGTCCGGCCAGCATTGATATTTTAAGATTGACGCAAGATACGGCACTGTGTGTCATTGACACAAATGAAAAGAATGCGCTTGTTGTTGATCTTGCATTGACCATTGTCACACTGTAATTTATATATACCCTAAATTGCTTGGGCTTTGCTTTAATTTGCACGAAACGACAAAAATGTGAAAAACAACGATGCTACAATTTCTTTTCCAAAAAGTGGTCGAACTCTCCCGGACTTACAATATTCTTTTCAGTGTTTCTTCTTTTATTCTTCTTTTCTTCCAAAAAGATTAGTACGAAATTGAAAAATATCCAAGCACTCAGGGTAAATAATCGCAAACAAACGCAATACTTTTTAAATCTTTCCTTGAAAAAGGTCTAAACCGCAGACCGAAACGTCGGATAATTATAAATTTTAAAATTGCAAATTAGCTTTAAAACTGTTAAATTGACCGAACCAGTGCGCCGAAACCACTTAATCGTTTATTCTAAAAATACGGTCGATATCTGAATTATTTTATTTCAAACACCTATAATATTTAGAATTGATTATGTAAAAATAGCACTGCATTCTGAAATCTCTGTTTGTATGGAAAAGGTGGAAAACACTGATTAGTGAAAACAGCAATATTGTTTAACTGTTTTAAAGTGCAGACAAATAAACCTTGATATTCAGTTTGTTTTCATAAATACCGAACATATTGTATTCCTAAATACTGTAATATTCACTGATAAAAGAGGTTTATTTTTCAGTATAAATATGGATAAATGTTTAAATGTTCCCTTTCACACTTGCAGCTGAGAGAGATAAATTATTCCTCTTTTTTTTTCAAAACCATAAACCATATCACGCATTATGAATGTGTGTATTTAAAAAGGATGCAATTTTCTGCATGAAAGTTTACTCGTTGAAATAAACATGCAATCTCTTGGTACAGGTGATTATCAAAGATTTATTACATTACTACGATTTGCAAGAGATTATTGCAAATGGCGCTTGTGAAGAGCTGAATTCCATTTCCCTAGGGATGAATTTTACAAATGCTTACAACGGAACATATCGAAGTGACAATCGCCGATTTTGAGGCGACTTTGGTAGAAAGCGGTTCTTACAAAAATATTTGACTCGTATTTCATAAATTTCGATAAAAAAAAATACGCGTCAAGTATTTTTGTAAGAAGTACATTCTACCAAAGTTGCATCAACATCTGCGAGGTCGCACATATTATTAAAATAACAGAAAATACAAAATGTTAATCCATCCCAGATCTAAAAGTGCATATTATAATGACTTTTTAATTAACCACGTGAAAATGTTAAGCAACTGTCGGATTTCATTGAAAGGAAAGAAGAGGGTGTCCCTCTGCCCGAATTACAGCGAAAACAGGGGAGATAACGCTACAGGGATGAACGCACATGCACGGATGTTATTTGTAGGCGTGATGTAATAAAGTTTCCTTGACGTTCGACGCTATCGAGCAAGCGGGGCATGGTTTATAACGCGGTGGCTCGTTTAATTTACAATCTCGCACAAAATGCCGGGCTTCAGATGCGCTGAAATTTTAAACTCCCGCCGAGGTTACCAGCTGCGATGAATACCAATTTACAAACATAAAGGTCATCCGCACACCCTTCCTCCCCCTCCCCCTAGGCTTGGTCAACTTTTTTCATTATTATTTATTATTCCACGGCCGTGAAATACGATGAAATTCTCACATTGTAATAGCAAAGTTTCCAACTTCGCCCAACTATCCGGCATTAATTTGCTTCCATGCAAACGAGCGATTAATCGGTGCCATCTGCACGGCGATGTAAAGTTCAGATCCCGTCCACGACAATTCGCTAATTAAGAACCTCGTTATCGATTCGAAGCACACTTAAGTACCATTTATCTCGGCTAATTTTACCCGCCCTCGTTTGGCTCGCGAGCGAAATAGGCATTGCAAGTAATTTCGCGCGGAATCGCTCCTGATTGTTTCATCCTTGATTGAGCTTTCAGGAGATTTTGATAAAAATTGCTTACCGTTGGGAGTGCAACCGGAGCGTGCATGTTTCATCGGATCCTGCATTAAACATTCAACCCCTTTTTACAGCTGCTGGCTTCGGACTAAGAGTGGTGGGTGGTAAAACAGGGTCCGACGGGCGGACTTTTGCATATGTGATGTGGACCGTGCCAGATGGACCGGCGGCAAAAGCTGGCGTGCAACGCGGCGACAAGGTAAGAAAGCTTCGTTCATTTTCTCGCTGCGCTGACGTGTTCACGTAAATAGGTAAATTAGAGAAGCACCGTATGCCAGAGGGCAATACTGTTTTTACCATTTTATCGAACGATTCGTTATGAACCGAAAAGGTACTGATAGTATTTCCAAATAGTAAGTAGAAAGTATGGAAGAAAGTGGTTTTATATGTGGCTTCCTTTGTGAGAAAATCGTCGGTCATCTTCAAAACAGATTTTCTCGAAAATAAAACCTCGAATGGAAAGAATTTATTCTATGGCTACTTATATTTTTTACTCGTCCTTCGCGTAGAATCTTTATTTTTCTTGTTGTATCGCCTGTAACGAAAAACCCGGTATTATTTCAAAAAAACATTTTCCATGACTATGATTTTTATGTCAGATAGGTTGCCCTTAGAAAGGGTTTGTCCCAATTTTCGTGAAGCTTTGAGAATTAGTAATTTCTGAATGTTAAACTAGCTCAAGTTTTCTATAAGCATGTTTTCAATTTTATAAATGTAAATGAATAAATAGAAGTTTGTCTAAAGACGTAATACGTAAAAAATATTTCTCTCGAGATGCTTCGAAATTCGGCACTTTTGAGATCCTAATTTCGTGCCAGAGTTTACCTCAACATTTTTCGTTTTAACGCGAAAGTATTTAATGATAGTTGAAATTTCAACTAAAGCAACGAAGATGTCGTAGCAACGTGTGTCCACTATTTAGCGGGTAGCGTTTATTGTAAGCGGTTAATGCGCGCGAGTATCGACAACCATTCTCTCCAGCTGTGATTTTAATTAAGTTATCGACAGCTGCGCGGAAACGAAAACGCGCTACAATCGTGAACGTCAACCGGAATGGTATATCACGCTAAATCGCACGAATTCATTGACATATGGTCTTATAATTTTACACGACGAAAGTAATACCAGGAACGACTAACAATTACACCTTGCATATAACGCAGCTAATCCGTTTCGTGCTCATTATTATGGATTTCGACAGCTTTATCGAATAAACACTGAACACGCAGGAATCCAGCTCTCTAAATCATAAAAACACAGTAACTTTACTCGGTAATCTACAGCTGAGGCTCCACGAAGCACTTGAATTAGTTTTTAAAATATTCTATAAATATTACGTTGGTTGCATATGGAATTGCTGTTTCGAGCAGGGAAGTTTGATTGAGAATATTCTTTGCTTTTTAACTATTATATTCATTTTATTTTCTTGGGTTTCTGTGAAATATCTCAAGTCATAAGCTAGCGTTAGTAATTATTATTTTAGCTCTAAGCAATAGCAAAGCTTTAAAAAATTAGCTTCAATGTATCATTATGGACCGTTTCCACGAAAAGCTAACAATAAACTAAGCCCTTCTATGCTTTTTATGTTTTATAGCCAGAGATGAGCAAAATTTTTATTCAAATAAAAATGTCGAATAACGAATAAAAGTTAAAAAGAATTATTCGTCATGTGAAATTTTCATTTGAATAAAAATTTTGCCCTTCTCTGGCTATAGAACATAAAAAAAGATAAAACAGCTTAGCTTCATTTTTGGTGGAATCGGTCCATAATAATGTATAAAAAAAATAATACAATACAAAAATTGAGGGATTCAGTGGAAAGCAGACAAATGGCACCTATGCATAAATTTTCATTTGTTTGTACTATTAATTCGTTCCTGCAATATAAGTGTAATTATACCACCTCCTAATACAGTTGCACGTAGAAAAAACAAATCCGTTGTAGAAAGGGGGCCCATGAAATAATAGATATGAAGAGAAATTAATCATTTATACAAAGCAAACAAAGAAATGAGTGATAGGTAATTTAATTCTTGTAATGAGGATGAATGGAAAGACAACGCAAGAAAAATATGAAGAAATAACGGTAAACAATATACTTATATGGCCAAACAAAAAAAGAAAATTAATTTTTCAGCTAAAATTTGATAATATTTATCATTTATCATGTAATTCAAGTGACGTTTAAAATAATTATAATCTAAAAATTTCCTACGAACATAATGTTTCCTTCAACTTGCTTTCTACAATCATAAAACAGTGGCATGTGCTTGTTTCCCACTGGGCCCCACAATTAATATTTCTCGTCGAATAATCTAAAGTTGAAGTAACTTTTATTCGATCTATTATTTAATTAATTTTTTACTTAGTTAATGCCCACCTCTATCTAGAGCACAGTCAGACATAGCAAAAGTATAGCATATCATTGCTTAGCTTACCTTTCAGGTAGTTCCCCGACTTAAACAAAGAAAGTTTCACGCTATCCGTGATCCTACCATCCTTAAAATTAGAATAAAGTAATGGCTCCGTTAAGGGGGGTCACTCAGGTGAAAATGAACTACCAGTAATTTTACAGATAAAAATTTGAAAATATTTATATCCATATTATTTTTTACACTGAAATGAATTATGGAAGAGTTAATATAGTGACAATTTTTTTTCTCAGAATTTAAAAATAAAATTTCGAAAAAATTATTCGATTGTAAAATCCATACCCTTATTTCTGTAGAATTGCATACAAAGACTGCAAAAAAAATTCAGCTCGAAAACTTCATTTTTGTCCGAGTTATAAAGTTTTTTGTGTTGGCGTAGTAACTAAAACGCTCCTGCTTCGTACGTTGGACCGTCCAAAATGAACTACCAGTTATTTAACAGATAAAAAACTGCAAAGGGAAAACTTCCCTTTTGTCCGAATTATAAAGTTTTGTTATATTTTGGGATAGTAACTAAAACGCTCCTGCTCCGTACGTTGGACCTTCCTCTTCTTGCAATGCCTGTTCTCTTCGTGATTGTGCAGTTTGTATCATTTTTCTTGCACGTTTGTATCTTTCTGAGGCTTTCTGTTTATACCTGCGTACTCGTAAGTACGAAGCAGGAGCGTTTTAGTTACTACGCCAAAACAAAAAACTTTATAACTCGGACAAAAATAAAGTTTTCGAGCTGAATTTTTTTTGCAGTCTTCGTATACAATTCTACAGAAACAAGGGTATGGATTTTACAATCGAATACTATTTTCGAAATTTTATTTTTAAATTTTGAGGAAAAAAATTGTCACTACATTAACTTTTACATAATTTATTTCAGCATAAAAAATAATATGGATATAAATATTTTCAAATTCTTATCTGTAAAATTCCTGGTAGTTGATTTTCACCTGAGTGACCCCCCTTAATTTCATTATTCACGGTTCTGAGTTTCTGTGGGGTGGCGCGCTGCTTACTGTATATCGAATGCTGACCGACAAACTTAAACTCCCGCTATCCTCTGGTAAACGACGAGCTTGAATTCCCAATCTTGTTCCCAGGTGTTAGAGTGGGCTGGAATGTCTCTAGTAGATCGAAGCTTCGAGGAAGTCGCTCAGATAACCGAGCGAGGGGACGAGATCGTCGAGCTGGTGATCGAACAGGCCGCCGACGCGTAAGTAAAGTAGATGTTAGATCGCTGGAAACTGCCAAGCGAGCTTCCGAATCGGTTATTCCGTCATCCACACACTTTTTGCCTAACTGAAAACACAGGGACCTGCCAGACGATCTGGGCACGGTGCCGGCCGCGGGGAAATCGTCGGGGAATATGGGCCTGCTGATGGGTGAGTACGATGGGCAGCCAAGCTTCAACCAGCCACGTTCACTCAGTGAAAAAGATCGATCGTTAGATGCTGAGTGTCGGTAGAGTGCATCGTCGGCTTTAAAATCGATAACTCGCACGAAACGGCTGGATCGGCGGCCTCGCTACCGAGGCGCATTTCGTGCGCAGCAAACGAGGGGCGCGAGTAGTTTTGTTTGCGCTGGACAGTAGTAGCCGTTGTAGCAGTAGATTTGCTAGATTACGATACGTCCACTTCGGATTATCTTTCTTCGACCGACGGAGAAAGAGAATGGATACGCACTGAGATACAGGGTGCCCGCGAATTGGTGGCACGAGCTCCGCGCGAGGCGCGCGTTGTACTTGAAATTAGTTGACGAAGAAAGAACCGTTGGTGGGTACAGAAACGAACTATTTAATAGTAATTATAGAAGTTGAACAATTTCCACTGAATGCTCCATTCAGGACAGCTCAGAAGTCCCTCTGTTGAAATCCGGGATGGTAAATATTAATGTGTTTGGGGTTAATTTTGTGGGACCAGGAACCCCCATGAAGGTGCGAATCCACGATGAGTTTTTTATGAGACTTTTCTATCACGAGACAAAAATCGTCAGCAACAACTAAATGTAAATAACGGAAATAGTCGCGAGAGATGAGAGTTTTTAACCGACTTCAAAAAGGAGGAGGTTACAGATTCGACATATAGCTCGATTTTGAAAAGCCTTCTTTTTTGTTTCGAAAGAGGGGAATACCCCGGTGGTACCATCCTACACTGTATCAACATTGGCCCAATATTTTGCCAGTTCTGGTTAATAATAAAGACTATTGTCACCTAATTATTATTATTTTATGTACGTACGCGCATATCTCCTCGGCATGTTGTGCCAGTATATATAAAATTAAAAAGTTAAGAGTAAACAAATTAAAACCGACTTCAAAAAAATAAAAATGCACTAAAAAGTTAAAAATAATTTATTCCCTTATTTAATCTACGATTTTAATGTTTTTTTAATCGGTGGCCCATGATTTGCACTGTGTAAATCTGGCGCTGACTTAAACAAATTGAGAGTCGTAGATGAAATAAGGGAAAAAGTTATTTATAATTAATAAATATTAATCAATAAATTTTTTAATTTTACTTTTGTGGAAATATATCATTAGGGGTGTGCGGGTAGCCGAAATTACGGGGCTCGATTTGCGATTCGGGAGCCGATTTTCCTGCTTAACAATTCTGACATCTGATCACACTGCAAAATCGGGTACCCGTAAACTCGAAAACGTTTAAGTTTTAATTTTTAGCTCTAGTTACTATTTTGCAATGTGATTAGACGTAAGAATTGTTAAGCAAGAAAATCGGCTCCCGAATCGTAAATCGGGCCCCGTAATTTCCGGTACCCGCACACCCCTATATATCACGAAACTTGTCCGACGAAAGTCTAATAGTCATGAAACTAATAACAAAATAATTGAAAAATAATAAAATGATAAAGTTTGAACTGAGACGCGATATTTTTGTCTCATCATGGATTTGCACCTTAAGAAGAAGCCCGGAATAAGAGGTTCCGAAGATCGTGGGTTCGAGCCCGATCGTTCGAAACCCTCTTTTCCGTGGCTTCCGAGCCCATAGGAATTACAAAAGCTGTTCCTACAATTTATTATTTAGTTAGGCACACAGTAAGTGGCCAGGAACAAGTGAATAAATTCACTAAGAATTCGGTAATAGCTGTTCTCTGCGTCCACATGCAACGGCTTTCATTTCAACTCGGCAAGCACCTATCGTGCCACGCGCGAAGTTCATATACCGAATTTACGAGCGCTCTGTGAAAAATAATTCATACAGAAGTCTGTATCCCTTTGCTGCTGTTCTCACGACGAATCTGAAATGTTTTGCAGAAGCGGAAACGGATAAAACACCCTCCTCACCGACGCGCAGGAAACTGCCAAAGACGCCGGTATAACGAGTTCATAAATTGACACCTACACGTGACCGTCTCTCTTTCTTTTCTATCTTTTCTCTCATTTCCACGCAATGTACACGCATACGCATACCACACCAGGAATAAACCTCGATCTGACCGAGTTTGTATTAGTGTAGCGGAAAGAAAAGCGCAACAGCACCACCCTACACTTAACCGTTAACGAAATAGAAGCCGGAAGTGATCTCTCACCGCCTCTCTCGGTCTTTCGCTTTGTATATATATCACATACATACATATATATATATATATATATAAATATATATAAATATATATAAATATATATAAATATATAAATATATATAACTATATAAATATATATATAAATATATAAATATATATATATGTCTCGCGATCCTTATATCCGTTTGCGAGTACCACTGGTACCAGCTGCACTTACTTACGCGTACCTAGCGCATTATATCAGTGTGTAGGGCCAAGAAATAGCGGCAGCGACCTGTTAGATACTGTAAAAGACCGCCTTCGATGTAAATAGCAGACGTGCGCTCTTCGCCATTTAAAAACGTGACGCGAGAGCGCGAGCACGCTTTCCCAACGATTTCGTCCAAAGAGAGAACGGAGGATACTTGGGAGACACGAACGACGTTCCGACGAGTTCCCCGTTTCAGTTTCATTGGTTGGCAGGGGATGGCGCGCTTATTCCTGGATATCCGTATCCGCGGGGGAATCGATAATTCACGTCGTTGAATTTCAACGCACTTTTCGGTGGCCCGCCAGAAAAGTTCCGAACAACTTTCACGTTTCGAACTCCATTACGTGGGAGATTCAATGCCCTAAACTGTGCCGTTCTACTTCGGAGCTGTTAGAGCGTGACATTCATACGGGATGTGCAAGAACTTACCTACAGATCTTCGCGCGTAACAGTCGCGTTTACGGTGAATATCGAAGATTTTGTATTAAAATCAAAAACGTCACAGGCGATCTATGAGTTACTGGGCAATTTACAGTTTCAAAATCGTTTAGTGAAGACACAGTGAAATCTCGATTATTGCTAATGGGATTCATTAATTAATTTTCCATTTAGAAAGCAGAAACTGCACAAATATTTTGTTTATTAAATATTTATTTATTTCTCTGGTTTCATTAATGGTTACATTATTTGAATATTGGATTATTAAATGGGTAATAAAATGGGAGCTATATATCGTTGATATATAAATAATACTGTCTGCTCTCTAAGTGTACATTTTTCCTGATTTTGCTAATTTACACTTGTATTTAAAATGACTATTTCTTTCTTCTCGCAATTCCGAAATTTACACCGCTCTAGAATGTGTAGAGCTACTATTTTTAAAAGCAGCTTCTTTCATTTTCGCATTTTTCATACTTCTGGTGCAATGGCACAGTCCGGATTTAATGGGGAGAACCGAGTCGAACGGATAAAAATATTTCTAATGCAAATTCAATAAAATTCATTAGGTGATTATAAAAATTTAGTTAAGGAATAAAATTCAGCTTCCTTTTCTTCTTACAATGCCCCTTCGAGGTGCCATGGTGTTTAAACAGTTCTTTTGAATGTTAGTGCCTTCTCTGTTTTTCGCTCGAATTATTATTACGCATTAAGACCATTTTGCTACTTAACACAGCAAAATTATTTGGATATTTGAATGTTGAGGTAAAAGTCGTTAAGGTAACCGAATATTCGGTTAAAAGGGTGCGTTTATGTTGGAGCTGCGATAAACGACCAGAGCAACGATAAGAGCGAGGCGTCGACATAATGTATATTGTTTTATAATGGAAGTGTTTATATTGGAGCAGCGAGCAGAGCAACGCTTAAGAAACAAATATTTCTGTTTTTCTCGCTATTGTCGCTGAGCTCATCGATAAATAATACCCTTATTAACGATGGATATTAAAAAATTAATTGAGGAAGTATTTATTAGATCCCCGTTATGAGATCAGAAAGATAAAAATCACCATAATCGATATATACTAGATAAGCTATGGGATGAAATAGCCGTTAATATGAAAACGAAACGTAAGCATAAATATTCAGTTATTTTATTAATTATAACTATTCAGAATTTGTATTTATAAGTATGGCAGATTTTAAGCAGTATTTACAATACGGGTATGACAGAAGTAAGTTTTAAATAAATCACGTACGTTTTGAGCAACACGAGCTGGCCTACCAAAATTTCTCCCAAATCTATTTAATGATGCTGAATATATCTATATCAATAATTGTGTTATGCAGGGCACAAATATCTTCAACAATATATAATTCCGAAAGCACATCTTCTCCAAACCTTAAACGACTGAAGCAGTAGGTATTATTATGACAGAAAGAAAGATATTTTCGAGCAGCTTCTATCGCCGCTCTTATCGTCGCTGTTATAGTTTATTTCCTAGCTCCAACATAATCGTACATACACTGTACTGTAGAGACGAAATTTTATACAATTTTTATTAATCGAAAAAGTTATACTATGACGTTACGATATCACCACGTAATGTATTATGAAAATCAAAATTGTTGAAAGATTCGAAACTCTGAATTTCATAACTCATTCGACGGACTTGATTCGCTGTTTGCTACGTAAAAGACATGAAATTGACATTTCCATGCGTGTATTTAAAGGTGAATGTATATACATAATTAAATAATTGTCTGCTGCTCTTTATAATGGAGCGATATTGTACTTTTATACCGACATTAAATAACGTACAAAATGACACGCTACACATTACAATATTATGTACATTATTGAGCTCATAAATTTTTCGAGATATTAGATTACCACAAATGACATTTCGTACAGAATTCTACCAATTAATTTAAAGAAATTGCGTTACAATTTGTCGAAAATACACAACGAATGGATTCGATTTTAATTTTCCAAAAGTTTCGTACGTAAACATAACTCGCATTGCAAACCGAATAACAATAATAAATTCCAAAGAGAGGTCCTGGCAATTTTAACACCGAATTCAGGCAACATCCAAATTGATAAGAAGCCAAAATTCGTCCAACCAAGGCAACCATCCAATTTGTACATTTGTAACCTAAACTGATAAGACTCTTTTTATCCGTGTCGCGCGACTTGCAGCAGAATCAAAACCGACAATCCACTATGCCCGGGGCGAAAAGGAACCTTTTTCGTTAGACAGACAAATGTGTCCGCCACGTGCACATGCTTCGAGCGGAATTATACAAACGAGCTTCCTCCGTTCTATCTTCCGGGACCCTAAAGGCAAAATCGGCGCGATCGAACCGGTTTCGGTATTCCCCGATGGAATTTAGGAGCGTGTAGTTGTAGGCGAGTGAAATGGAGCCGTGACACCTTCGCGATAACGAGTCTCTCCATCGATGGATCAATTCGTGCCGGTGTCCCCGTTCGGCGTTGCTGCTTCGGCGTAAGCGATACCGCGAAAGGACGTGCGTCACGGAGCAACGAGATCTTCTGGGCGCAGGAATTAATGAAAAACCGCGGACGACGAAACGCTTACTTGTGTATCGACTCTAGGTGCTGTTAGCTAGGGGGTCGCCCACGCATAAATGTAAACCCACTCATCAGACGAGGTGTCGGCTTGCTTGTGATCGACTTCACCACTACTTTCTGCGCAAAAGTTACAACACGCTCTTCGGTCGAGCACGCTAAATGTGTATCGCGATCACGTGTCTGTTGTTGGGTGGACCCGCAATTAATTATACAGGGTCGCTGACAATAGGTGTATGTCGTATATAAGGAGACGTCGCCATGGCGGAATCTTGTTAGAGTATTTCGAGGAGAAACTTCTTGGGGAGCAATCTCATATTTTGATTCATTGTGGCGTTTTATGTTCCCCGATGTCTTTTATATTTTTTTTTTCTTTTATTTTCAGGCAGCATTGCGCTGCAGCGGAATAATTAAACCACAGTGGTGGCACTATTCTTTCTTTGTCTTCGATGGAGCGGAAAGCATCTGGTATGATAATCTGCCGAGGAACGCCGGGAATATTGCAAATCGATTATTGTGGATAATAAAAGCAAAAATGAATTCGAAGCACCGCGTTCTTCGTGGAAATATTTAATAGATCGGCGAATTCTCCGGAATCCGTGCGTTTTATGGAAGGATTGTTCATAATCGTGATGCAAAATTTAAGTATATGCAGTTTATAGATTAGTTTGGAGAATTTTAATGGAGTTCGTTTTATTCAAATACTTTGAGAGGAAATAAGATACTGTTATATTTTTTAAATTCTCAGTTTTCTATTCGAATTTTAGTATTGGGAAGAAAGTAAGCTGCTTGATATTAATTTATGTGATAATTTTATGTTAATAATGATTTAAAGTTACAAGCTTGTGAGTGATTTCAGGAAATAATTAGATAACAGTAAAACACTTTCCATTCGATTTGAACATTTTAAAGTCTCGGTGTTTCTCGTCACAGATATTGTATTATATATCATTCATTGGTAAACTTTGCAAGGTATTGCACTTTTAAATTCCTAATTTGTTGATGATAATGCGTGCACTACTCCAGAGATGTTCGAATTTCAGTGAGACTGTTAAATGTCGAAATAAAGAGTACTTCTGGATTGTAGATAAATAGTGTCAACTGGTTTGTTTTAATTAATGTAACAAGAGATCAGTAACAAGCAGAGGTTACGCAATTTCTCCGTAAGCTCTTTAAAAATATATTTAGCCTGCGATATTACTCCATCAGTTATAAACTACCTTGATATTACAATATTCCACACCATTCAATCCTTTATATAATTAATGAAGTTCAAGTTGCATTGAATTTAAACCGAAATGTCGATTCAGGGTAACATTTTGAAGTAAAACGTAAGCCTGTCCTTACCATAAAGGATAAGTTTTCACTTAGAAACGTCTTTCCATATTCATGTTCCTTAACCCTTGCAATTTACGTCAGAACTTCTTAAACAGAAACTTGCAGCTCAGAGATATGCGGTAGAATCAAATATTTATATGCTTTCACGAACGATGAGACCTGTAGAATGCCACCTACTCTATCGCCAACTTCTAAAGGTACTCGTAAAATAAAATTTCTTATAGGTAGTTTTCGTTTGCGCAATTTTCACTTTCTTCCAAATTCATGATCACAGGTTAAAACCTACGTTCTAGTTTTATACTCACGCGTTTGAAGAAAATGATAAAAAATTTACGAGAATACTCCCGAGTTCCCGAGAAAATCTACAATTTCACAAGGGTGGATGTGGGTTATGTTCAAATTTACGTTGATTGATAATTTTCCGCCCACTTTTTAAAATTTTATATTGGTAACTATATTGAATTCTTTTTTTTATCACACTGCAGTTTGCCCTTGCAAAAATTATGGTTCAACGGGCGTATTCGTTTTTGGAAAATTGCAGAATATCGAGGTATCAATGCAGTTCATTTTACAATCACCGCGTGAAGGCGCCTCTCGGATGGCTAACGTCAATTATAACGCCGATTGCTCCATTCGCATACTTATGAAATTGGCGCCGCTCGTCCAAAAGGTACATTCACACTCTGACATAAATTGATGTATCAGTCACGCTCAGTGGGATAGAATTTTATATTCAGTTGCGTGGCAAAAGTATTTTATAATTCATTGTTTGGTAAATTTGTTCTTCCTCTAAGCAACAAAAAAAGAGAAATGAAAAGAATTTTACATAATATGGAAATTTTATAGTAATTCTAGAAATACACTGTGACAAGGCGGAACGCTCTAAGTCCATTGTACTACTTTAGAAAATTTAATTAACTAGCGCGGATAAACGAAGCTGGCATCTTTTGAACAGACAGAGGACAGAAAATTCTGGAGCATACAGCTTGGTGAAAGAAGAATTAAACAAATTGCATTTACCTACTTATAATACTTCATTGCACACATTATTCACACAGTAATTCAAAATTGATAAATTACAATGATTACAGAAATGTTTATCTTATGCGAAGATTTGAAACTCGTTTGAGATGCAGAATTTTTTTCGAACTTGAATTCCTTGAATACCCATTGATCATTTCACTTACATCAGTGGTTCCCAACCGGTCGATCGCCACGGTTTTTGGTTTTCTTTATTAATATTAATAACCCTCGTATAACGAATGCAGGATCATTTTCATTCAACTCTGGCAAAGTCGATCAAGATGTAATATTTGTGACGTCAATGACAAAATATAGTATAAGATGCCTAAATTGCAGTAACATTATTTGTAAAAATCATATAGGAGATATGTTCACATATTTTATGTATCAAATGTACGCAAATAATTTTTTATGTATCTTATTCAGGGACTCCTACTGGTACGTAAAATACCGGTATTTTTCGGTTGTATCTTCATCTGAGACTTAATACCGGTATAACGCTCATACCGGTATTTCAAAATACGGTAACAAAAGGTTACCGGTAACCGAAATAAATACCGGTATTTTTTCGGTATTCTTTTCAGTAACATGGTAGATTTCGGTGTTCACCGAGAAGAATACCGAAAAAATACCGGTATTTATTTCGGTTACCGGTAACCTTTTGTTTTCGGTATTTATCTTTTTCGGTATGATATCGGTTTCGGTATTGATCTGTTTCGGTATGATATCGGTTTCGGTATAGCTGTATTGGCGAAATACCGGTATGAGCATTATACCGGTATTAAGTCCCAGATCTTATTATTACCTATTTATGTGGGCTTAATTCATTTTAAACCCGTTTGCCGTAGAAATGTTGCATTCGTCTCACGCGACCATATCCACCATTCGTCTTCCGAGGGTGTTAGATTTATATTCTAAATTTAAAACATCTATTTTTTGTGTTTTCTTTAACTTATGAAATTTACTTTAAATTATATGGGGGCGCAGGTTATTTGAATATTATAAAAGGGAAACACTTATGTTTTACCTTTAACAATTTACCGAATTGTTACATTAATTGACAGTTACATTAGAAGACATGAAAGGTCCGAGTCATCTACAATCCGCAAATACTCACCTTCGACACGATCATCCAATGAAATGTGGAGTGATTCCGTGCACCATTACATCAGCCGACGTCCTCGCCATCGTTCCCCAATATGGCGTGCGTTCAATCAAAAGACCCCGCGCGGATGCTTTCAGCGCGATCGAGCAAGCCCGTTTCTTTCGTTACACACGATGAATTTCCGTCATTCGAAAGGAGCGCACGACAATCCACTTAAGTAAGCGCTAAGAATTATGTGCGTCTGGATACCGGTTACATGTAACTTAGAAGTAGAGAACCGGAGGATCGCGGTGTAAAGTAGTTGCAGCTGCGAATCTCGCGCCACCTGGCGCGCCCCGCGCGCGTAGACTCGGGGACCGTGAAAGTCTGGGCAACGAGGAATCGGTCGGGAGTAGGGGATTCAATCCCGGGATCCCGGGTGCTTTTCTTATATTCTAAAACTCCCGGGATTTGATATATCAAGTTATAACTTATCCCGAGAATTTTTAAAAAACGTAAATTATTTTATGAACAACTGAAAAATATAAAAATGGAATCGAAAAGTCAGTTGGGATCCCGGGATTGAATTCCCTAGTCGGGAGCCAGGGGGCGCCTCGAGTATACGCGGCGTGCCGCGTGGAGCACAAGACGAGACACAACCAAGAACACATCCCTTGAGAAAACCCATGTTGCGCGAGAGAGAAGGGACGTTCGCGCGCTTTCCGTTTGCCCCTCCGTTGGACGAGAGAAATCGCGGTTGATCGAAGCACCGGCAAAGGGACCACCCCTTTGGCAGTGTTTACATCTGATATGTAGCAGGAGAAACGGGAAACGAGAGTGTCAGTTGGGGGCGAGTTGCGTTGTTCGCCGTTCTTCTCCTTTACTCCGCTTCGTTCCCACCGTACGATTCCGTATCTATCGGGCCGACGTCGACCAAGCTCCCGTGTCGGACTTCTCGCTTTCGGCCTCTCGCCCTCGGTCTATACGCGCGCGCGCACGGACAACCCATTCCCCCCCCCCCCCCAGGTGCCCCTGTCTTAGCTGGTAGTCGGACCCGCCGTTCGAACGGAACAGCGAAACAGGCTGGACGTAACACGCCTCACCCTTCCATCCCCCTCCGAGAGCTTATAATCCGCGTGCCGCCCCTCGAATCTGTGTAATCGGATGTAACCAGAATAGAGAACGAAATAAACTCAGAAGGAGAAACGAATGGTGCAGAAGGGATTCTTGGCGCGGGAGCTCGAGCTGCGTTCACGCGCGGAGGCTACGGCACTCGATCTTCGCGTTGTGTCTCCTTCGTCATGTATATACGACACATGCGTGCGCACGTGAACGGATTTCACGCCGGAAGAAGAGCATACACACACATACGTACACGACGATGCGAATCCCCGTAACTGCATGCCAGTATGTGTGAGCCTGTGGGCGGGCGATTAATTGCAGGACCGCGCTGGTGTACCTGTGTGTGCCTTTCTTCGCACCCCTTACTCTATTCACTTGGATGTTCTCTCACCAACCTGTCGACTTCCTCCCTGTCTCTTCCATCACACTTCTCTCTACGCTCTTACTATCCTGTACGGCTCTGTGAAGCTGCACGTGACGTAACATCTCTGTATCTACTCGACTTCGCCCCGCGTCACGTTGCGCACCTCGGTCCGGTCGGTGAGTCGTCATCGACATCCATCCACGTTGTACGCCGCTCTCTGTAAACCCCCGTGGACCTCGCACTTGTACGCCCATCAGTTGTTCTCTTTGCCGATCCCTTCGTCGTTTCCCCTACCCACCCCACCCCCACCCCCCCCCCCCCACCCTGCCGCAGTCTCCTAAATGACATTGCCCGGCCACGAAAAGCGAAACAAAAAGAGAAATAGAAACCCGCTGACGAAAGAGAAAATGAGAAGGAAATGTAAGTTGTCCATTGTTGAGCAAACTTAGCATATTGGCCCTCCATGCTACTCTCTCCCAACTGGCACGACTCTAGTTGTATATTAGCATTCATTTTTCTTTTGCGGCTCGACCCCTGCGTCTCTCCAGTAAACCTAGCCAGCCCCGCCACCAGCCCACCCCAGCCCACGAAGACCCCTCTTCTGTTCTCTTCTCTCCCCCATTCTGTTTCTGTTTTCCGATATCGCTCACGTATGGCTAATTCGTCGTCTTGGCAGCGATCAGTTCATCAGCTTGTCCCGCGAACACCCTCCCTCTCCCCGAGCCTGGTCTGTTGCGTTCTCGCCTCCGCTCCGCTCCTTCGTTTCATGGGCTTAGAGCGTAATGAATGACAAAGGCATGCACGTGTACTTGACAGTAGCTGTCGATAGAGGATTCCGAGGCGAGAGCAAGTGCCTCAGCGCCGCGCCGTTCGCGGTGACGATGCCGCGGGAGAAGAACGGGGGTGGGGGACTAGCTCGGTGCGATTGGTGTATGATTTTGTTGCCGGACAGCTGAACGCGCGAGCTCTCACCTTCGGCTGCCGAAGTACGTTCTAATCTGTCTGTGAATTGATGTTCATGCAAGCGAAGTATGTAGTCTTCGTCGAGGTAGATGTGTAGATATTATATTGAATCGAAATTGGGCGAAACCAGTGGAATCTGATAGTTTCTTGCTCTGCCTACGATGAAGTATGAAACGAAGGGTTCACTTCTTCTTTATTTCTCTTCTGCTCCGTATCTTCTCTTTCATTCGCTCTTCCTGTCGTTCTTTCTCTCTCTCTCTTTCTCTCTCTCTGTCTCTCTCTCTCTCTGTCTCTCTCTGCCTGTCTGTACGTCTGTTCACCTACGTACCGATTTTACTTTATTTCCAAGCGCAGATACACGAACAACAAACTCGTTTTTAAACTATGTACCTACGCGCGCCAAACGTAACTGAGGGGACTTTTTGGAAATTTCGCTAGTCCTTGGCGCACAAAGGAGGCGAAACGAGCACGAAACTGCGGCCGTTTGGTTTACGCTTCCCCCGGAAATTTGTCAGTTGGCAATACAGAGTGGAACGCGATCGTGGCAATTGGTTTCGACTGGAAAGGAATAAAATTTTTTGCACCTCTTTTTACACCGCTCGCTTTCGAAATATTGAGAATTTCTTCTCGCAAATGCGAAAGCACGTATTACCACCAGTTTCGCGTATAGATAATGTTTCAGCTCGAGTAGCGGTGGATTGCACTTAATTGGCAGAGTTAATTTTATATGATTCCTATTATTATATAATGAATACAGTAGCTGAAATCAATTTATGACTTCTAATATATTTACACATTTTAGAGTGATTTTATTTCTTTATGGAAAGATTTAACGTTTCTTTATTATATAAAAATAACTGGTCGATACGAATTCAATGACATGTGATAGACATAACAATGTTTAGTCTGCATTTACAAGTAGGAACAATGAAAAGAAATTATTCGAATTATCTTTAAGGTAAAAGTACCTATTATGAAACATTGTCCCTTTCATGGAACAGTTCCATCATTACTGTAATTTTAATATAGTTTTAGGGATTATTAGGAACTACAAAAATGTTTTCAATATATACGAAAAAGAGTAAATATCATTCTCTCATGTAAAATATTAGAAAGAAATTGTAATATTAAACACGTTGCCAGTTCTGAGAAATTTGGCAAGCGGCCGAGTTAATACTGATAGGATTCGCGGATTTATTTTTTAATTGTTTTTTTTTTAATTTAAATCTTTATATAGCATGTGTAATAGATTATAGGATAGCTTATAGGTTGTAGAATGAATAATTCTACTCAATTTCCGAATTTGAATAGAATTTTATTTATAAAATAGGTGTTCCAAATTGCGTACATAATATTTGTTCGCATGCCGTATTTATGGAACAGAAGAAAAGCGTGTTTCATAATTGGTCGTCCTGTCACTCTAGCCGGTACATGTTTATGAAACACATGCACGAATTCCGCTTAACGTAGTACGTTACTTATATGTTCGCCAAACACGTGCATTCCTTTTTATAAGATGTTTATACTTACATAAATAAGTAATTAAACACAATAAGTAAGTATTTACTGTTTTATAAAAAAGTCTAAACCTAACCTCTAAAAAACTGCCATCAGTGGGAACTTCACAGAAATGGTGGCAAGCTCAGCTTGAGATAGAAAAACAGCAACAATATAAAGATTTAAGGAAAAGAAAGTTACTTGAAGAAAAAAGCAATTAGCAGAAAAGAAAAAAGCTTCAAGAAAAGATGAATGCAATTAAGAAAAAAATTAAAATCAGAAGTAGTATAATTTTTCAATATAACAAATTTCATATAATAATTCAGTTCCCTATTTTATTTAAAATAAATAAATAAATACATATTCCCCGGCCTCTGTAGTTTCCTCAGTACGTATATTAAGTCGTTATTATTCAATAGTAATGAATATTAATGAATATTTTTCTAGTTGTTTAATTCCTACCTCAAACAATTTTTAAAAATTTTAAATTAAAATAATTATCATAAATTTATACGTCATTTTTTAATTATTTGGTGCATGTTACGAATTAATTTCACTTTGTTCCTTTCATCTTTATATAATTAAAAACCTTAAAAACTTGAATCGAATAACAAAATAATTTTAAAGCAGTAGATTTACGCTTTTTCTTCTGTTTCATAATAGGGACATAATTTATGAAACAGCGGTACTGGTGCGGAAATACCGTTTCATAATAGGTACATACGAGTGCTATTAGTATTTTGTTAATAAAATTAATTTTATACATTAGATTAAGTTATAAAAAGTCATTTTTATTTCTAAAAGAACTAGCCCTTCGTATAGTTAAAAGATTTTTAACATTTTGTAAATTTATTAACTCGAATTTGATGAAAATTCTAATCTTTACAACATTTCGTTCCATAATAGGTAGTTTTACGTTACATGTATTCAGAAATTTGTTACTTATGGACGTGGATAAAAGCCACATTCATTTCGAAGCGGAGAGTACCTACCTATTGCATACCTATAATCGTTTCTCGCGTTATAATAAATCAATGAACGAGCTTGCATCCCGAACCTGGAAATCTAAAAAATTCTGAAACTTTGTGAATATGTAGGGAATTTACTCCTGATTATTACGCAATTTTTATTTGCTGCCCAAATTCACTCAAGGAGAGGGATTAACCGCTGAAAATTCGGTTATTCTCCGATTTTGTGTTATAACTCATGAACTACAAAATAATTTTTTCACCAAATGATAGATTCGAAAAGAAATAACATTTGTCTTGAAACTTTTTTACTATCTCTTACAGTTCGCGAGTTATAACACAAAATCGGAAAATAGCCGTATTTTCAAGGGGTTATTTTTACTCCCTTCGAGTGAATTCGGGCAGCAAACAAAAATTGCGTTGTAATCTGGTAGAAATCCCCTACATATACACAAAGTTTCAGAATTTTTTCAATTTGACTTTGAAACCCCAAATTTTCCAAGACCGGAGCTCGCGTATTATACCTAACGGAAAAACAGATAGGTTGTTAACAGACAGTAACCTTTTACTATACACATAACAATTAAACGAACAATACGGTTACACCGAAAACCAAACTGCTCATCACACATAATTAATTACTGCATTGACAGGACTGAATTACTGATGCCATTAACCAACAAAATGAATAAATCCAACAATTAAACAGAAACCATTCGATCACGGACTATATTCAACGAGCTCCATTGAATTAAGATCAACCACCGTTTACAAGCAAACTAGTTAAAATGTATCGCTGACAACCACTATCAAACGAACCAGAAACGATTGCGTGATCGAGTAACAATAGTGAAAACGTTGGTAATGCGAATTTATCCGCAAAACGCCCACCAAAACGAATCAAATAAAATGGGACGCGAATTGCAATTGATTTAAACGCAGGTTACAATTGTAATTAAATTAAAAAGTATATTATCACGAACTCGGTGTTCGAACTCGATATTATCACAAAGTTCAATGACGATACCAGGGGGAAGCGTACGCGCAAGTGATCGTAGCCTGACATCGTTGCACACACAACACCAACGCCACACTTTTCTCGCGACTCTGCTTCGGCTTTAAAGGTGTTCGCCAAGTGAAGCGCGAACGGGCGAGAACACGCGCGCGCGTCAACTTATTCGTCGCCATTAGTGAGATTCTCGAGCGTCGCTGTTGAAAGCGAACCGGAAGAGGCACGAGACTGATCCGCGTGGACCGCTCAAGTAGACGGTGGCCGAGCGCAAACGAGGCAAGACGGCAAATTCCCCGAGCGAGCAAAATTTCCCACGGAGCCGCTCTCCGTGGGACTGTCGACGATTCTTCCGCTTCGTTCGTCGCGTCTCCCCGACTATGGTGTTCTAAACATCTAAGGAAACTTTAAGGCCGAAAAAGCGCCGCGACGGCACGCACCACCTCGCTTGCGTAGATCCTTGAGCGCTCGTTAGCCCGCTGACGCCCAGAATTGTTGCAGGGATGAATCGCTTTTTCTGGTGACTATTTAACGAGAATATCAGATTGAGACTTTTAAACCTCCGATTGAATCCTGAGTCATTTCTAAAATGAATTCTGAAGTCGATGGAATAGAAGCGGGTGCATGGATTTAAGTGCTCGGGTGCCTGTTGGAAAGGTCGTTTTGAAAGGGCGCTGGGCGTTAATGGGTCGACGATGTAGAGCACGATGACGTACAGTCCGGGAAAACGGGACGCGTAGGGAAAGAAAAGGCGAACGAACGCAACGTTTGTTCGCGCTCTTTTCGTCGGGGACGGGGGGATGTTGACGCTGACGGAGATTATGATTAGGGCGAAGGTGTGCTAAGAAGTTCGTGAAGGGCGAATGGTTTCAAGAGGACTGGGGAGATGCCAGGGAATGCTGGGCGCTGCGACGAAAGAGATACGGAAACGAACCTTTTTCTGGGCTGTATCGTACACGCATCAGTGATGCACAACGGTTCCTTCGACGGAAATTGCGTTGCACGTTTCATCTGCTGATGGGCGTAGTAAATAGGATAGCCGTGGCATTTCAAGCTGTTTGACAGTGATGACAGAGATCTGGAGTAAAGTAAAGTAAAGGGGCAGAATCAAAGCGTCGATAGAATAGGCATTCGTAGTTAAAATTTAGAGAGTAGGGGAGACCGGGGCTAGTTGACTAACGAGGTTAGTTGACTAATTGCATTTAATTATTGTATTGTAGAATAAATTATGCTGATATTCGCGATATTGAAGTAAGGTAAATGTCCCCATTAACGACCGCTAATTATTATTGTTTATTGCAATACAGAAAGCGAAATATCAACCAGAAAGTTCAGAAATTATAATTAAAGCCTATGTAATTTATTGTTTCATCTTTAAGTAAATTCACATGTAGGAGTTGGTCATTGACACGAATGTTGACAGATTCTAATAACGTGAGGTTATACTACAGATATCATTCAACTCGCAAATTTTACAATAAAAATACATGGATCCATGCAGTAATTTATTCAAATTAACTAGAAATATATACAGAATTATAAAATAAAAAGAAAATATTCGAAAAAAATCGAAAATGGTACAAGTTGGTCAATAAAGGGGACATCAGGTCCAATATAATTTTCACCATAATTTTTGTGTATATAGTCAAATATCACTCTAAAACTAATTTGATTAAGAAACTAGATACTTCAAAAAATACAATGATCCATATTTTACTCAAACATTGTCGTATATTAGTAAACAAATTACTATTTCGAACCAGCCACACTCTTAAGCGGTCGCTAATGGGGACATTTACCTTATATGAATGACCAGCTTGCCATTTAAGCCGTTTATTTTGACAGTGGCCTAAGTCCATTTATCTTCAAATCGAGATATTTAAGGGTTTGCGTTTAAATGAATTTAAAAATATAAGTATAGGATACTAATGAGTCATACTGCTTAAGTGTATCTAAGGGTGTTAAATTTATAGTTCCTATTAAAATAGTGGCAATTATTAAGTGAATAATATGCGTTTTCGTATCAAGAATGGAGTTAGGCCACTTTCAAAATTAACAACCAGATTCATTATAAAATTTGAAGGTGCCCAAGTCCATTCAACATAATTTAAGATGCTTCAAATTGAAAAAAAAAACAATACTGAATTTATTTGACATATCTTTAAAACGAATATAATATAATATAATATAACAGTAAATATCTTGATTTAAGTATAAATGGAGTTAGGCCACTTTCAAACTACACGGTTCAATTATTGAACTAACTCTGAAAACTTATGTGTCAAGAATTATCGTATTTTCTCGGAATATAAGCAACCTGAAATGCTTTTGCAAAAAATTTAAAAATGGAGTTAGGCCACTTTCAAAATAAACGGCTCATTTAATGTGTTGCCGTGACAAAAACTTGCTTGTTATGTCAGTGAGATTGAAAAATCTAAAAAGGTCGGTCGGGAGTAAATATTTTTGTTTCGACTAATTATGAATTTTTGTCCACTAAGTACTGCTTGATGTTTTTTCATGAATATTTTGTGGAAACGTGATACATTGACTATAATTTACGGTATTTTATTTTATCCGGTGCGTGGAGGTTTTGTACGTACGACCCTTATCATGTTAACAATGTCGGATGGGGTTACTTGACTAAGCATAGGAATACCACTAATAATTGCATGTTGTATTCTCAAGATGCAGTCGAGGCAAAGAGTTTAGCTGCTCAAGTTTACTTCCCCCACCACAAATCCTTCCAAACTCACCCCTACCAGTTTTACACCCTATCCTCCCTTCAAACTCTCAGGCCTTCCAAATAGACCATAACCTTTTAGTAGCATTGGTCGTAGTTAGGGAATTCAATCCCGGGATCCCGACTGATTTTTGGATTCCATTTTTATATTTTTCAGTTGTTCATAAAGTAATTTACGTTTTTAAAAATTCGCGATATTCTCGGGATAAGTTATAACTTGATATATCAAATCCCGGGAGTTTTAGAATAAAAAAAAAACAGCCGGGATCCCGGGATTGAATTCCCTAGTCGTAGTATACATATGTACGCGTTTCGTATACTATATTGATGGAATTGGCAGCGTGTATATGCGCTTTTCATATATATTAATGGAACAGTGACAGCGTACATATAGTCTTTTCGCAGGCAAACGGTTAAAACTGAAAAGTAAATGACAAGTCAACTAACCCCATCATATTTGTCAACTAACCCCGGAGCCGGGGTCGACTCACTACTCTAAATACAATAAAAACTACAACCTAGACTCAATTAAAAAGATTTTAAAAATTAAGCCTGTATACCTAATGAAATTTGCAAACATTTGGTATGCCGCAAGTTAGCAAAATACCAATGGTCTATTTATAAAAATTAGAAATGTAAAAAATTAGTCAACTAGCCCCGGTCTCCCGTACTGGTGTCTCTTCAAAGTGTGAACGTATGTTACAAGTAAATAGTGTTGTCCTATCTATGTTACGAAGAATTTCTTCTAAATGTGTTAGTGATGTCGGCATAGCTTCGTTTGCTAAACCTCATTGCGTGAAATTCATAACCAATTGCATTACATGGACAACAAGACGTTGTGGTCCTCTAGAAAGGATAAATGGAGATAGTAATTTCAAGATTTCATGTGCAGGCTATGCTTCTGAAATTCTAAACCAGAATGCTTTCAAATAGGGGACCTAAGAATGTGGAGTCCTATAACACTTATTTTTCCAATCGTTCATACTATTATTCGCCCTGTACAATGACGTCACTCACAAGGGACGTTAGATAACTTTCAGAAGTTATCAGAAATGTAGTTGAAGTAATGTTAATAACGTAAGCATTTTGTGTTTCGATAATGAAACTGTCATAGGGGTAAGAACATCCCCTCAAAGAACTTGTGAACTACATTTCTGACAATTAGTACTGCATTAATTGAATAAATAAATAAATTTTTGTAAAGGCCAATGGTAGAAATTGGTCAATAATTTTCAAGCCGGTTGGCAACGAAAGTTTTTTACAGGATATGTCCTTTTCATTTTTTTGCTTATCGAGTTGCCCAGCCCTTGTCAGATTAACAAAATTTTGAGTCACCTGTGTACAAGTCTACCAACAATTTCATCCGAAGTTCTCAATCTGGATCGCCATTTATCCCTTCAGGAAGCGTGAGAAATATACTTTCCGTCATTGAAACAAGATACTTCTATGTTCCATTATAATTTGCCCTGGCAGACTCAAGAAAACGTCACAGATGCTCGCGAATGCCGTCGAACACGACGTTGTTCATCACTGATGCTCGCTACCATGCTCCCGTAGTTACAGCTATCGACCGGAAATGCGGCTGTCGCGTAGAATTACTCTTGACACGACTAAGACACACCAGAACCCCGCCACACATAGATTGCTCGCTCTTATTTTGCCTGAGCAACGAAGATTCCCTGACAAGTCGCTTTTGCATGCGTGAATGAGTCTTGCCCTTTAATTTCCACCTAGGAGCCACGTGTGTAACACAGACGTCCGATCTGTTGCCAAGCTTTCCTCTCTTTGGAGCCTTTATTCTCGCAAGTTTTTCATGTCTCTACCAACGAATTTGCCGTGTGTTCGATTCCTGTCACATCGAAGATCGCGTCTCTGTTCATTCGTAGACTCGACATTACTCCCGATGACGGCTGGCCTCGGACACGGCTGATCTCAAGTTCCATTTCCTCTATTTTAGGAACAAATCGCGAAAGAGAAACAAGTTTCGGGCCGTGTGCAGATTCAAGTCTCGTACGAGGCGGATCGCAAGGAGCTAATCGTGTCGGTTTTCATGGCCGACGATTTGTGCGCCAGGAAAGACTCCGGCTACGGAATGCTGCCAGAAGCTTATGCTAAACTGGTCCTGGTTCCGGTTTGGTAAGGCTTTGGTTTAAGATAAAACGAGAAGCCGTGTGAAACTTTATGTATGAATATAGTTCGTATGACTAAGTAGTTGCTCCGTTTTCTGGAAACGTTGCACTTGTTCAGGGTGAAATCTAGAGTTTAATTGCCATGGAGAGGAAACCACAGGTCCTCCAAATTCTAATTGGAACTTTGCTAAAATAAAACACTTTTCTAGTATGAAGCACAAAGTGTTTCTGTTAGATTCTGCGAAAATTTAATAGAAACGTGCGTTTCTTTTTCTAACATATTTCGACGTGATTGTTATTTCAGCACTGATCAAATCACTTTGAAAACTGTGGTCGCCGAGCCAAGTCAGAAGCCAATTTGGAATGCAACGTTAGTTTTTCCCGGGGTCGAGGGGGAGAGCTTAATGAGGCGCGCAATAGAAGTGACTCTCTGGGATTTCTGCCCCGACGGTGATATCGTTTTTCTCGGCGAGTGCACTGTGGATCTGCAACGAGCACTCGAAAACGACAGGGCGGTTTGGTACGTATTCCCATTACGCAAACGAAACTGTTATTGATTATTCACGCCCTTTCGCTTTGTCTTTCGCTACTATTCGCAACTAAATTTCAATTAAATAAATGATTTCATTGGTCGTATTCGACTTCATGTTTGAAAGTAGACTACTTCACCAAACAGAACATAAATACTCCCCGCAACTTTAGCAAATATTAATAAGTATGATACAGTTATGGAACAAAATTTCCTTGGCTAAGAATTAGGTTTCAGTGTCCAATTTCTTTTTTGTTAATCAAAGTTTCAAGCATACACCGAAAATAGGATAGCTGGAGGCAGAGTTGAGCATTAACTAAATAAAAAAATCATTTAAATAAGGATCAAATAAAAGTTACTTTAACTTTAGATTATTCGACGAATAAAGTTAACTTTTTTATTCTATTACAATTTATTCGATGAATAAAGTTAATTTTTTATTCCTCCTGTGTTTCAACTTTAGCGTCGAATAAATTTCTTAACTTTAACTGTAGGTAACTGTAACTTTAACTTTATTCACCGTTGAATAATTTTCTGGCGCGCGTCGAGCCGCCGCACAGTGGGGCAAAGTGACGAAGGTTGTTTCAAAATCAAAGAACTTTTGATAGAAATGAGATAGAGCGATGATTTTTTTTTAAATTAAAGCTGAAAGATTGTAGAATAAGGGAAAATTAACGAAATTAGGGTGCGACCGTTTTTTAACTTTGAAAATCTGTGTGGAACTTGAAATATTACAACAAAATTGTGATTTATCCAATACCATGTACGGTTAGATTTTTTTCTTGACATGTTGCACATCATTTCCTGTACATTTTGTCACGGTGATTTCAAATACCTCAGGATTTTGGAAAAAATCGATTTCAAGTTTAACACAGATTTTCAAAGTTAAAAAACGTTCGTACCATAATTTCGTTAATTTCCCCTTATTCTGCAATCTTTCAGCTTTAATTTAAAAAAAAAATCATCGCTCTATCTCATTTCTATCAAAAGTTCTTTGATTTTGAAACAAACTTCGTCACTTTGCCCCACTGTGCGCCGATGAACGCAGTTGAGGCCTGACGCGCGTGGTACAATGTACTTACTATCGCCCGATGACGAAAATTTAAATCTTCTTCGTTTTTTTTAACTTTTATTCGCTATTCGAAATTTTATTTGAATAAAAATTTTGTCCATCTCTGGCTACAGGACTTATAGAATTGTAGGAATACATAGGTGACGTAATACTTACGCGTTTCGGGAGCCGCGGAAAAAGAGAGGCTTCGGCGCTGGGACTCGCAAGGGGGCCGCATAGGTTATGTAATGGGTTCTGGAATGAGACTGGGTGGACATTGTAGCGCACACCTAGTGTTAAAAAACCGTAAAGGGATTTTGCAAAATGGGCCTTCGTTTCCGAGAAATTTGAGTTCAAAGTTTTGCGGGACAGTAGTATTTCAGTTACGCAAACATTCTTACCAAGCAAAGGCCGTAGCTGCGATAATAAGGCGTTCGGCTACGGTGCTGGAGGTCTCTTCGTTTCGATTCCTGGTGCTTGGTAAGAATGTTTGCGCAACTGAAATACTACTGTCCCGCAAAACTTTGAACTCAAATTTCTCGAAAACGAAGGCCCATTTTGCAAAATCCCTTTACGGTTTTTTAACACTAGGTGTGCACTACAATGTCCACCCAGTCTCATTCCGTAATATTATACCGTAGCCTATCGTAGTGAAGGGAGAACACCTATGGCAGTGGCGCTATATGTATGAGTGCGTGAGGCGCCACGGTGGGAAGCGAATCGACGTCAGCGCCAAGCCACGTGGCGCCACAGTCAACCACCTTCGCCGGGAGATAGTTTGTCGACGCTGGTTAACCGTGATGTCACTTGGCTTGGCTTGGCGCTGGCATCGGTTCGTTTCCCATTGCTTCCCATCGTTACGTCAACACCTATGCTGGCATTGATTCCCCCTCCACTACGAATAGGCTATGGTATAATATTTCCCGGTAATGCTGCTGGCATCAGCCACGGCTGGCGCCGACTCTCCCAGGCCTCTTACCTCACGAATTACTGTGTGCCTCCGATAAGTTGGGTGTTTACAGATGTGGTATGCAGCGACTCACAAGTAAGATCACGAGGTATTTCAGGTATCGCCTAGAAGACCCTCGCGGATTTCGCGTATGCAAATCACCTTACTGCTCTCCCCGCGGGTCCTTTTCGACGGAGATCGCCCAAAGACTGCTACGGAAGACGGAACTGCGCGAACGAAGTTACAGCGACGATACGCAGAGCGACAGCGGCAGCCCTGAGCTAGGTTTCCTGCATCCAGATCACGCCTGGCATGCAGGTTCAAGAAGAGGCTCCAGCCAGTCGGAGCAACTGGAAGTCGAACCATACGAGCTGAACAGGGATTACAGCAGATCCCTGCCAGGCAGTCGGAGAAGCAGCTTCCAAAGCCAGGCAGGATCCGATAGTAAACGTAAGTGTACACGAAAATCGATAAAAGTTAAATAATAAGTATAGATATACAATTACCTTCGAATTTGATTCTGCTTGGTCGAAAAAGTGCCGCAGGTTGTTATTCCACTGTTTAAAATAAAGTAGTTAAGATATCGACCGTATTTTTAGAATAAACAATAAGTGGTTTCGGCGCACTGGTTCGGTCAGTTTAATAATTTGAAAGCTAATTTGCAATTTTAATAATTCAAAATTTCCGACGTTTCGGTCTGCGGTTTAGACCTTTTTCAAGGGATGATTTTAAAAAATATACTGCTTTCGCTTTAAAGTCACACGTTTGATAGGACGTGTAACACACGAGTCGGTTGGAACGCAGTATATTTTTTAAAATCTTTCCTTGAAAAATGTCTGAACCGCAGACCGAAACGTCGGAAATTTTGAAGTATTAAAATTGCAAATTAGCTTTCAAATTATTAAACTGATCGAACCAGTGCGCCATAATCACTTATTCCACTGTTTAAGTATAAAAAACATACTTGAACCTTTATTGTGTATCCACACACAAGTGTAGAATGTAAAATTTATTTTACAAAGTTTATAAAATATTTAGTACAAATGTATGTACAAATGTTATTCTCGATTTGAACGATCTTTGGAGTTCATCGAAAGTATGAATCGAAAGTAAAATGTAATTTGATGTATTGAATTAACGTAATTTTTAAAAAATAATAACAGCTAGGAAGTATATTATATTACAATTTAAAAATTGACAAGCTTTAACTTCGTAATTGTACGGTCAAATTATTTATCCTCAATTCGTTCGGCTCTATTTCATTGATTATTAGGGAAGAAATTAATTCGAAAACGCAGTTAATCGAATTCCACTTTTATAGTTTAAAAATCGACCTTTTTCCAGCTCTCCTATATCACCTGGCAAATTTCATTAGCATCTAAATTGAGTTTTTCGTTTCCCAGAAAACAGTCGTTCGTTAGCCAGTAAGGGGATAATAGACCTACGGGAGCAGAATTTATTTGAATTGTGTTTGTTCCGAAATCTAGGTCAGGGTTGGAAATCAGACTTCGAGATATCACGTCGCGGCTGGTGCAGGTTACTCATGGTACTTATCTTCGTTCCCGTCCTTGTCCTCAAACGGACGGAATCTATTTTGTACTACCTTCTATTTCGAAACCACCTTTCAACCTCGGACACTCATTTGATCTTATTTCTTTCACTCGATAAAACGAACAGATTTCCGTGCAACGCAATCCTCTTAAAGTGCACATTCAATTTCTTCTTTCCAGTCAACATGCTCCATGATATTATTTCGTTAACTTACATAAGCTGTACCAGCACAGCTATTTAGACAGTGTAACACAGTGTTCGTAAGTAGAGAATAATCTTCTTAAAAGATTAGGAAACATTCCGAACTTCGAGTCATGCGATGGGAAGTAGGTATCATGGAACTGAATTATAAATTCTTGAGTTTACTATTTATAAGGATATTTGAACAAGTGGATATATCTAATTTAAAAAATTAAAAAGGTAGTCACTCTTTAGTTCCACCATACCCTATTGCTTTATTTCACAAAACACGGAAGGTAGGGTTCCCCTTGAAGGTGCGATAAAATTTTGGGACGCCCGCTAATTTTATTCCTTTTTGTGTGCTAAGGAAGTATGCTAAATTTCAGCACAATTGGATTAATCTGACTGAATCCTGTCTCAAGAAGCTTTGTTTATTTCTTTTTATTTTTTGTTCACGTTTTGAAAATAATCGTTCACTTGGAACACAGGTTCCTGGAATGCATCAATATTTCACCGCCACAGTCCAACGACTGGAGAAATAGAAAACTTGTAGTTACCACTTTCGATCTTCCACCACTAAAAATATCGTTAAGTATCAATAAGTGATCGATAAGATATTGATAATATCGATAGTCCCAACGTCCAAGATTCCATGTTTTAAGCTAATACCAATTTCAATCGACACGTTCATTTTACAACTTAAATCGAAATCCTCTAAATCCGCGATACTCAAGAAAATTGGCGTGAGTCTACACCTGTATTCGTGGAGGTTTAATTTTCTATGAACCCAAAAGACCGGCGCCACGCGAATTGACGACTGTCATTCGCGTTCACCAAATTCTGACCTGGCTTAAAAGACGAAAGAGAATTCTCGATACTCAGACACCTAAAAGGAATCGTCTAGGAAGCATCTAAAAGGAATTTCCCTGGTCTAACCTCAATTATAGCCACACTCGCTCCCCGTTCTGTTACCTGGGTTCGCCACATTCATAGAATGCATCCAGTCGAGACTGTAGCACTGGTGAACTAGCTCAAGTATCCCGGGATCGACAGTTTCCGTCTTCAGGATACATACCTGTATACATATTTTTAGGGAGGATCACCCATGACACAAGCCTCAAGCCCTGGGGTAATGATAAATAAAAAGATATGGACAAAGGAATATGAAAAATAAGTACCCTAATGAAATGTTCACAGACCATCGCTCACCACACTTAATTTATTATTACGTACACATGTACAGTGCTGTCCTCATAAGTGATCGGGTCTCATGTCTTCAAAACTGTTTATCGATATATTTCTACATTTCATTTACGGCTAAAATAAACGCCAAAAGTCTTCATTAACCCTCTAGGGACGGGGATGTTTTAAACTTAACGTAGAATTTTTTTGAGCGTTAAAATAGTCTATTTTATACTTCGGATTTGAAAACTACTCGTTAATTTTTTTTTTAATTTGTTTATAACAAAAAAAAGTTCAATTTCGGGTTCTGATGGTACGACACTTTCTTCTCTGCCTACTAAAGGTCACTATACCTATCAAATCTCGATCTTATTGATGGAACGTAAATAAAAATGTGTTAATCTGAATGGGACTCTGGAGTCCCACTCGTCCCTAGAGGGTTAATAAAGATCCATCACCCATCAAAATTTTGTTGAAATCCGCGTGGGACAGGGCTGGTCATCCACTTGTCAGTCCCTTTCAGACGTCGCAACAGGGAACAAAGGCAAATCGAATGGACATTATTTGAACAAAAATGTATGCGAATAAAACGAAGTTATTCGAAAAATATCGAATAATTTTTTATTCCGAATAATATACATATGTATAATACAATATTATATTATATTATATTATATTATATTATATTATATTATATTATATTATATTATATTATATTATATTATATTATATTATATTATTATAATGTATTACATAATAAAAATTTATTCTAATACAAAATTATTCGTTATTCTCGAATAACATCATTTTATTCGCAATTCTTATTCGAGATCATTCGAATAATAATGTATTCGAATAATGCCCAACTCTAGAATGGACTTATCATCTCTAAAAGTCATATAGCCTGGTCCCGATGCCCGATCACTTTTCGAGACACAGCTGTATATCGCTGACATGCATTTGCCCCATATTTTTCAGTTTTGATCTGCCGTGCAATGGGCACAACTGATGCAGAAGAAAGGTGCGGAAGAAAATCGCAGTTTGCATTAATCCCCTAACACCCTGATCCTTGAATGGTTATTTAAAAATTGTGAGACTGATACATATGTTGTATCTTCTTATGTTGAAATGAAAAATTGCGATTGTTTTATTCTTTATTTTTTAATTTCGATAATAATCCACAATAATTTTCGAAGAGATTATTTGATTTTCTAAACTGAGAATATTGATATCTACTTTACCATCAGGAAACCTACGGATGGTTGCTAAAAAAAGTTAAATAGAATGAGGCCATAGAATTTTACGCAGTTTTAAAATGAGTGTCGCACCGGTGTAAAGGTACGAATACACGACGACACTTTTGTGTCTAGATCAAGTGTCTAGATCAGTCTAGATCAAGAAACTTAGCGTCTACACCAGTCTAGGACACTGTCCCCACGCCGACACTTGATGTATACACTTGATCTAGACACAAAAGTGTCGTCGTGTATTCGTACCTTAACTCTGGGAGTTACAGATTTAAGAAAGACACACTTGTCGATTATTATTATTATTATTATTAAACGTCTTTATTGCATTCCGAGAACATAACAACAAGAACAAGAGTAACAGAGACACAAGCACAGGCGAATTTCAGTGAAAGACTGCTTTTCAACTTAACCTTAAACTTACTTTCACAGGCGGAAGCATGGGAGAGGCCGACATGCCGGCCATCGTCCACTATAATCGCGACCGTCGACGTAGCTCGTTCACCAGACCGATGAGGGACCCGGAGGCGATTCTGGAGGATCTACGATCGCTGAAGGTGACCAAGGCGAGGGAGCTTGGCAGGACGATGAGTCTCTCAGGAGACAAAAGACGTGAGAACCGTGAGTAACGGTCACGTTGCTTTCTTTGTCCACCATTCTCGCCGTGCCATCCGCTCGTCCGTCCGTCAGTTCGTTCATCCATTTCGTAAAATTGTTTGCCTGTCTGTCTGTCTGTCTTTCACACGCTCGTCGATTACTTCTACACACTTCTCCACTCTTATTTTCTCATCACCACAATCGTCGGATCGTCGTTCTGCTCGATCCATCTTCGTCCACCAGCCGATCTGCAGATCGAATCCTCTTCGTCGGCCAACGCCGTGCGTATCGTACGCATGCAAATAAATATGTGTGCATGGACGTACATGTATACACGGGGGGGGGGGGGGGTGGAAAACAATGAAACTGGAGCGATTAGAATGATCCTCGGCCACCTTGAATGAAAATGTGAAATATACGAGACATGTACGTTTTTGAATGGTAATAGCCGATTGCTGATGAAGATTTATTCTGTTTAGTATAATAGTTTAAAATGATGGATGTTTTGATGAGATTGGACGGGATGAACTAGAAATTGAAGTAGTAATTGCAACAAGAATTATTACAGAAAGTTAATTTTCCTATTTTCTGCTTAAACATGCTTTGTTAAAGAATACAATGATTAATGTAAATAGAAAGAACAGTGTTTTGTATATATGTGGGTCCATATCATTTATATATATTTTTGTACATTTTTCCACGCATCATCACTCACACGTCTTTATTATCCAACACTTTTGTGTACTGTCTATGCGTCGTCATGTGTCTTTATCTCCTTCACTCTTTTCACTTATACACGTCTGTTTGTTTCTCTACTTTCCTTCTTCCGAGTGTTATTCGTGTGATCACTCCTCATCGATCTCGAGCGATTTGACCGAGCGAACGGTTTGAGTATCCTGAGAGTTTCTTGCCCAAGCTAGCCCACGTGGAATTCCCAGATACTCGTTAATCGTAAGTAATAGCTGCTCGAGCCGGAAACGGATTGCCCCCGATGGGAGCCTCGAGAATGTTCGACGGCTCGTTGAAAAAAATTCGTCACAATTCCGCATAATTAGCGTATTGGGAATGGCCCGGTGATTTATTGTTTAATCATCTGGCTGGTTGTTTGCTCCAGTTCCTCGAATCCGAAATACGTCTACGGCTCAGTACTCAATCTCGGTGATCGATCAGTTGACGAGTGGAAATTATTGTCAGAGACCTAACGAAACTTTATCGAAACCGGGTTTATCTTTGGTTCGCCAGAAACCCGTAACATAGAATCGAACTTCCATTCTGCCGCGGCTCTGGATATCCGAACTTTTTTTTCCACACTGATTTGCAAACTGGGCCAACGCTTATTGGTACTCTTGCTCTTAATTGATCATTGATTTTATAAAGCTGCCCCGTATCGCCAAATATGCGCGGTTTACCGTTAAAACCGATATCTGTGAAATTATTCGATCCATATTGCATTTTATTCGGCGTAAGGGAATTATCTATCTGATTTCTCGCGTGGCCATTTTTAAAAACCATTTTTCAGAATCAATGATCCGTAGGTTCTGTCGCTTAAACCAAAGATAAATCCCGCAAGAGCTTGAGTCCCCCCCAGCGCGTGGAATGAATTATTCGGGGCAAGCAAGTGATTTTCTCTAGCCACAGGTAGTGAGATCGATCGAAGCCTGAAACCGGATGGGTCGCGATCGGACATCGCGCGATACCGCGTCATCCTGTGTCTGTCTGTCTATCTCTCTGTTCATGGCGAAGCCGGCATCCCGAAAACGATCACCCGTCGCAATAATATGTGCTCTGTGCTCATCTTTGTGCGATCGCTGTTGCGCCGCTGTTGCCTGTCGCTGAGTACTCGTTCCCCCTATGCCAGCCTAAGACACCAACGTCCACGAGACCAAGGGCAGAGCGTGATTGGCAAGAGCACGCGAGCCACGTTGAAGGAAATACCAAAGAGAAAATGAAACGGGAGACAAGAGAAGGAGGACGAGAAGGATTGTGCCAAGAACGACAGACCTTGGTTCCCCCCTATCCCCAAGCTTCAGCTCTCGTTCTACCTGGCGCGCCACTTGCACTTGTGCCGCCAGTTTGCAAGCCATGTTAAAAAAAGAACCTTTCAGCCAACCCAACACCCCCCCAACCTCGCCCCCCCTTTCTACCCCTACGCAGGCCTGGCTCCCCGTTTACGTTGATAACACGCCAAAAGTTGCCAATAAGCTATGCGCTGATCGTTCGTCCACTATTGACTGTTCGTCTTCTCTCATGACCCGCCCGACGGTGAATCGTCGCGTCACAGCTGAAAGCTCAATAAAAAGCCTCTTTGTTCTCTGTTCATTTTTTCTTCATCTCCTTTCTCGGTCGGCACCGTCCGGCAATCTCTGACATGCATACACGTGCGATCAAAATGCTCGGTTCGCTCGGTCGAAACGCCATCGGGCCATCGTCACAACCACCCCGATCGACGACGAATCGTGGGCTCTCGATCGACCGACCGACCACCATCATCGATCGACGAACAACAGCGTGCGTAGTCCCAACGGTTACTGTATGGCAGTGCGAGCCTGTATCTCCGAGGACCGGTAACTCGGCCTCCTTCCCACTGCCGCACTCCATACCACCTCGATAAATAACCACAGGACACTGTGGACCACCGTCACGGGCCATCGGTAAGACATTTTCTCGCTTTTCTTTCTCTACTTCTCTATCTATTTTCCTCTCCCCCCTCCTCCACTCCCTTCCTATTCCCCCCCTCTATATTTCGTTCTATCTCTCCGTCTACCTGCGAACCGAACAGCATATTTGCTGAAATGTTTGCCTCGCCTATCCGTCTGTTTATCTGTTTGCCTACTCTTGGACGAACACGTGCGTCATTCCCCTCTTCAGCGTGATGTTTTACGTTCGTTTAGTTAACTTCCCCTTGTGCCGTATTTTCTGTTACGCGGAACGGTTCTTGTAACGATGCCAGCGGGCTTTTCAGATATTATTGATAGGGCGGCGGAGAAATTTCAGCGAAAGTAGTGCGCCGGGTTTAGCAGTAAGCTAGAAGGGGGCATTATGTCGGGGCCAGCTCGATGTTAACGGTTTCAGGGTCAAATTCTTGGAATGTATATACTGCATTTAAAGTTTTATATGTTTGCAAATGATTTGTCTGAGGTGTCACATATTTTTGCTAGGAAATTTATTTGTACGCAGTGCCGGGAATTTCTTTGTGATTTGCCTGTTAACGCCCTCTGCGTTTTGGAAACTTCTGTTTCTTGGGGTAATACAGATTCTGATGCAGATTAATCCGGAAGGATGATTTGAGAAATTATTTTACAAATACAGCAGAGTGAAAAATGAGGTTGTAGGGTAAACTGCACTAATGCTACTAATCATTGGCACTCCTGATTAAAAAGCCAAATATTAAGAAACTTAGATTGTACTTTTTTACAAATTCTTATTTTTCTTACACTGCAAACTCCGGTAGTTGAATAATACACATTTTACACCTGGCAACACCATAAAAAATGTTTTAAAGTCTTAAAGGTAGCAGTCAGACAAAAGGCTGAGTTTTAAGCGTTTTTTTTTTAATTTTGATAACGTGTAAGTATATTTTGCCGTTTCATAACTAAGTAAAGAATTGAAATACAGATTCATTAAGTGTGGTAGGTATTTAATAATGAATGAAATAGTCTGTTTAAACTTAGTTTTTAACTATTTATTTCTATATAATCTGAAATTGTAGGGTGCCAATGATTGTACTTTTACGCCTATTTTTGTTTTACATGGAATATTTTTAAAATAAGAGACTTAACAATTGGGTTGTCAATTTTTGTACAAATACAAACACTGCTTGAAAACTATTTGCTACTAAACAGAGTTAAGATCACCCCAAAGGATATTGATTAAAAAGTTTCCATACCAAACTATCAAAGGTAGCTGAAATATCTTGGCGATCGTCATGAGGATCACCCTGCATTTTATTTAACCCTCCTTTTTCGTTTATTAATAACTGTCTTTAAAATTTTGTTTGCCGTTTATCAGATTCTACTAATTTAATTGAAAATTTAGTAAAAAAAATGGAAACTTAACGTCACCTTGTTATTTGAATATTATACCTTAAAGGGGAAGACTCTAGTTTGAATATTACAAACGGGGAAAAGAAATGGCAAACGTATCACAGATGATTATGCTTGTCCTGGAATGTTGTTCTAAATGTAAGTGTTCGTTAAGAATCGAAAGTACGCTGCCTTATATGCAAATCTGGGGGGTATTTGAGTAGGAAGTTTACGCATCACGTAGCAATTCCCACATCCTCGTTTCGAGTTAATTCCCTTTATTCCTGCTAGTAGTGCTTCGTAGATTAAACTATTCGCTTGGTCTGATACTATTAACTGTAGATTACCTTCAATCGCTAACCACACGTTGCTATCCGCAATCATGACTCTAGGTAAGGAAACCAGAACAGTAGAGTATCGATGAATGTACTTTGAGAACACCAATCTGTTTACATTGACAAAGATATTCACAATTAAACCTTCCCTAATAACAGTGAATAAATAAAGTCAAGGTGTAACCAAAATTACTTACATGTCAGTAAACTAGTACAGAACAAACCTACACCCCAGTGTCTGCTTAGTTATTGACTCGTACTACTTACACAGATTAGAGTAAACGAAAATAGGCATCAAACTCATTTATTTATACAGTATTTAATTTAAATAGAATTTTTACTTATTTATAACGTTGCCTTTATTAGCCTGTTTTAATACTCCTATTTTGGTTTCAATCTACTTTTCAAAAAACTACTTTTAACAAAATCGTCAGGATTAAACGTTAAAAGGAAGCAGTACGACCGCAGACTTTACTGATCAAACACGCCGCAAATTGACCCAGTAATTTCAGTCCTGCCATAACCTTCCGATAGATTCCAAACGTGCTATCGGTATTCGTATCAAACATCCTCCACGAGAGATTTCTGACATGTCTGTCAAACGTGTAACGGAATGTTATTGTTAAAGGGACCGAACCGAGGATCCTAGTCATTAATCGATTCCCGGGATACCCAAACGAAATATGATTATTTTTTTTTAACGTAAACACTGAAATATATTTGAATGAATCAATAAGAGCGAAAATGCTGACATCCTGGTTCTCAAAATTCATTTGTGCGATAAATGGAAGTAGAGAAGATAGAGTAGCTCTTCATTTAGCACAGTAAATAGTAGAGCATGCCTTAGGAGGAGATAATTAGTTCTCGCTGCACAATGTAGAGTAATATTGCTCGCACGTGATTAAAAGTTGCTGGATCGAAAGTGTGCTAACTCTACGCTCTTGTACGTATTCCCATGAGCTATTACCATACTTATTCATGCCGCCTCTCTCACGCAGACTCAGTAAGTCCAGTAGACGCAGTAGATATTACCTGGTGATAGCACTGCCAACCTCGCGTTACCAGTAATTTCGTAGCCGTTGAAGAGATAGCTACAGTTCAAGCACCCGTTCCATTCTTAGCTAGAGTTTTGCTACCCGTAACTAAGAACAGCGTTAGTAGGCTTAAGTGCGACTTAAACACCGCCGCCTGTGGATCTTGTCGACGCTGACGCTTCCCTCTTACTTCTCTTTTTACTTGTGCAATGGTAATGGTAAAAAAGACTGTGTTGTACCTGTGACATATTGTATGACTGGTAATAGTCTGTAGGTATTATTAGATACGGTCTGTTAAGATGAATTAGTCTTTTACTCTGATGTAGGATATTTTATTACCTGTATATCATACAATTACGTCGACAGTGACATTGTTTAAAATTTCTAGGGAAATATTGAATGATTTATTTTTTCTATGATACGCGAATAGTTATTGTATAGTCACGAGGAATTAGTCATTAACATTTTCGACTTGCTGGAATTTGGAAATTATCGGTATCTAGCAAGAATAAATAGTTATATTTTAGTGTAGATACTACGTAGGAGGTTGACACTTTGAACGAATATAATGTATACATTAATATTTATCCCTTCGTTACTGCTTGTATGGTAATGTTTCTTTGAATTTAATGAGATTTCTTGAAAGAGTCCTATAAAATGATATTTTACTGTGTATCATTTTAAGACCTCAATCAAAATCAGTAGCCTGGAAGGTATTGATTCCTTGGCTTGTGAAGACACAAAGAGCAATTTCCTCTACGAAATTACTTCAGTGTTCATCCCACGTCATGCAAGTAGACAGGATATTTTAGAACTATGATTCGGTACAGACATGGGTACAAACTCAACTAAGTAGCAAGATAAAGACACAAATATGTTCCATGATTGACGAGTTCTTGTAGGAAACACTGTAAGAGCCAAAATTTAAAAAATAAATTTACCGCAAAAATTTCTACGCGCCAAAGTTAATACTATAGTATAGAATTTTCATGGAATTTCTCTTTGCAAATAAGTTATGAATAGTGCTAAAGATAGTAGAACTTCTGTAGAAAACAATGTAAGAGCCAATTAAGCGATATTTAAACAGGTTTGGCACTTATAGTGCTTGCAAATTTAAATGAATGCCACATTCAGTTTTCTCTCTAACTAAGAGGTGGCACAACCAGAAAAAAAGTTTGTGACGAAACAAATAAAATTTTGTACATAATTTAAAGTCAAGGAAGTTCCTTCTTTCTTCTATAAAATTTGGAAGAATTGAAGACTCCTTGTAGAAAACACTGTATGTGCGAAAAATCATATTTTAAACGAGAGTGAAGATACTTCCCTGACTTCAAATTATTTACGAAATTTGATTTGTTTCGATTGTTAAATACACTTAGGTATACAATGACCCAAATACATCGCTCGATTTCCAATCTTTTACATTAATATAGTCCAAATTCAGGAAAAGAAGATTATATTTGTAATAAACACTGTACGTGCCATCTCATAGTTGTAGAGTCCTGTAAAATTTGATTTTTGGCACTTGCAGTGTTTTCTACGAGGACTCTTCAATTCCTCAAATTACAATCACTTCTGAGATATTGAAGCGTATGCCGAGCAATAATGAATCTTGCAAAATTTCACAAAGAGACCACTCGTGCATACAAATCTTTTTCAATATTTGAACTTGCAGGTATGCTAGATCCTGAAAAAATATTTCACATTTGTCGCAATACCTTATACTTATTGAAACTTCTTACACCATTTACGAATCCGATTGCTCCCTTAAATGTTTACCTGCAATTCTGAAACATCCTGTAATACGCGCAGTCGGAGGTGTTTTGGAGTCCTGGCGACATTTTCGTATCCAGTTGAGAGCTTCCGTGATTGTAACGTAAAGCAAGGCTTTGTTCTGAAAATATGAATTCCTAGGTAGACAGCCAGATTCAGTAGGTATAAAATGGATTTCGAGCAGTGGCAGCCCAGCAATCTGCGTGGCGTCGCATATATTCATATTTAAGAGGAAGGCAAGCGAAATAACTGCCTCCCTATTTCTCCGGGCTAACGAAGGACAAGGCGACACTTGAAAAATGCACTGCACATCGCGCAGCACACGCGGATTGGTGGGCGTGTAATCGTGAAATGCACGCGTCACAGAAATAAAATATCTTCCTCTAAATCGCAGGGCGGGGTGAGCGCAAAGACAGCATCATGAATATTCCGGAGAGGTTCCAAGATCGCAACGATGAATCGGACGAGGAAGACAGAGGGGGGTAAGCAAAGTGAATTTTATGAATACAGAAGTGCAGCTTCAATATTCGCGTATATTTCATTTTTGCGGCTGGAAGAAAGCGATTGGACGGAATTTTTAATGATCGCTGAATTAGATAACTAGTAGTACAGATTAGATTACTGGTTTCTTATGGAACTTGCGTTAAGGAACCTGGTGTAACTAGCTGAAAATCGAGTCATTTTTCCGGATTTTGTTTTAAAGAAAATATTTAATCGATCTTTCTGAAACTTTAGGAATATTGTATTAACAGGTTAAGGTAGATAAAAAAAATTATTAAAAAAGAGCAACAAATAACAAAGTTATAAGGGCTTATGCCCTTTTGGTTTCATCTGAACCCAAAAATTGAACAATTTTCGTTTAGTTTATGAGTGGAAGGATTTTTCGAAACATTGATTTGGGATAAAATGGCTGATGTTTAAAGTCAAAGTTTCTATTTTTACACATAAACCGTGCTGGGTTTTCGTCAATTGAAAGAAAACTAAGCATCGGATAAAAAAATCCTTCGTTCAAACACTAGTTTATTGTTCCTATAGTAAGCTTGTAAAATTTGAAGTAAATCGGTTGAATGGTTTTTTAAATATTTTGGTCACCGCAGAAGCCTTTTATTTGAGAGAACCTTCGAGTGATGGACAATAACTTAGTTATTGATAAATATTTTTAAATAAAAAAATTTTCAAAGACCTCCCTTTTTTCGGCCTCCTGACTGAGCATGACCCCTTAAATGTGTTACGTACAATTCTCTATATAATTATATTTTGATTTTACTTTTTATTCGATTTCATCCTAACACAGCTCATTAATGACCATTTTTCTTTTTGTTCCCTGTGACATCCAGTCAGCCAGCGAGAAACGAAAATGGTATCGACGTGAAGTTGGGTCGTGGGCAAGTGCCGCCGAGAGGAGTCAAGATGATCACTGGTAAAGAATTTGGAAAGCATATTTGACAAACTACACTTTTTAACACCATCTTGCCAATTTTAACTGGTGCAAGATTATGTCAGAAAGAAGAAAAATGAATTTATTTGGGAAAAGGCGTCCTGGCAAATCCTGGGTCAACTGTATGAATCTTTCATGAATTCCAGGAGTTCACATTGGCGAGGTGAAGTTGGGCTTCTGCCTAAGCAAGGGAACGCTCGAGGTCGAAGTTATCTGTGCCAAAGACATTTGTCCAGGAGAAAAAGAAGAACCAGGTAACCCGACCGTCCTCTTCATACACTTATTTTAAAGTGGTGTAAATAACTTACCCTTAGTAATTATCTATTTCCTTCCACATTTTCTGCTTTCTACAGCAATGTCTGTTCCTCATAGGGGACATTAAAATCCAAAGTATTTAGAAGTATTTAGATCACTTTCACCTTCAACCTTTAGCACAACTAGCCTGCAAAAGCGTCACAAGCAAAGCTGAATGTGCTGGGCAACAGAAAAATCAGAAAGCTGGTGGGAATAAATAAATCCCAACTGTCTTCTCATTCCTTCTCCTGTCTCCCACCCTTTTCAGCTTCTTCAGCTTCGCTCACTGCCGCAAATAATCCCCTTCATCTTCCTGCCCACTATCCCTCCAATCTTTCTTCCTCCAAATCGACTAAGTCGCATTTCTGTCGCTACGCAGATACATACGTGAAAACGTATCTCCGTGACGGCGACAGGTGGCTACAGAAGCGCAAAACGCGGGTGATACGACACTCGAGGAACCCGCAGTATCGTCAGACCATCAAGTACAGCAGCTGCGACGCGCTCGGGAGGAATGTGCTGGTGATGCTGTGGGAGAAGAAGCAGGCCTTCGAGAGTAATCAGGGCTTAGGCGGCGTCGAAGTGGAACTCGATCGTCTTCCATTGACACGGTTGACCATCGATTGGTTTCCGTTGTTCCCGATGCACACCCTCGACACCCAAACCGCGGACTCTCCATGATGGTTCAGGGAAAAATGGGCCCTCGAGGCCGGGGAACTCGACCTCAGGCTGAGCCTTCTGCTCAAGAACGAGGGCGAGTCCGTCGTCAAGATCATCTCTTGATGGAATCGGTTACTGTTCCTTCGACACATCCCCGTTCGTTCTGCTTTTCCTTGTTTCCTTTAAATTTTCCTGCTGAACGGATGTCCCTTCGTTCGATTCGATGCACCAGATTTTCGTGGAACTGTACGGCAGAATCTTGGCTACCAGTTAGATGCGTTGATGGTTCTAGTGGAGGCGGTTTGCTGATCACTGAATGGGGGATTCTAGTGAAATAAGTGTAGGATTGGTCGGACGAAATGAAATAAGGTAAGATACGAACTGAGAATTTGAGTAACTACTTCGCGGTGGATAATAGTGGTGGTTAAAATGTTTTGATTTCAATTGGGTAGAATATAGATTTGAATCCTATTAGGGATACTTGTAAATTAGTGTGGTGCTTATTTGACCGCAAAAAATGATTTCTGAATTTTTTCATGGGGCACCCTTATAAGTAATGCGGTATTAATTATATTTTTTTCAGTTACATATTAAACGTTGCTACCAGGCATTGAATTGTGTTCTTTTTAAGAATAAAAATGCAATTTTCTTTTCGACGTATTATATTTTTAAACACATTTACTTAACGTTGGAATATTATTACCAAGTAAATCTGTGAAGCAACAACTTATAAAAATAGTCAATTTATATTTATAAAAGCCTAGTAGCAATGTTTACTATTCAGAGTGAGGGGTAGGCAACTATTTTGAAGGGACAATTCTTGATATAATGACGCCAGGCAATCCGACTCTCAGGTTTATAGAGGGTGTATGAATTCGTCTTAAGTAAAAAATACAATTTCACATGAAATATTAGTAAGCGGATAGCAATCTCTATAACATTATGAATTGTAATAAAATTTTAACGAGACCCGTTTTTCAGCATAGAGAACAAAATGTTAGTGTGCCCCAGCAATTTTTTAAAAGTTGAATTTTAAGCACCACCCTATTATATATAATATTTTTACGTCTCATATGACATCAGGTGTTGCACGTTTTAATTCAGTATTCTAATATTGGAAATGATCAATTTATTTTACCATATAACAACTAGATTTCCATAGAAGAAAATAGTTCTTTACAAGGATTCAAAACTCTGTTTTGCAAGGCACTTATCCTGATCATAACTTCCCCTAACAAGAACGAGTCAACAATGACCAAAACTCCAGCAACCAGGATTCTGCTGCACCACGAACTGACTGTTTATTCAAGCTCCACCTTTCGTTTATCGATCACGATCTCACAATAAAGATCGTGGTATAAGACAATCAAACACTTAGAACGCCTCCAATCGATAATTTACCCAAATATTTATATTGGAGCCCATAGGAAATGGAAGCACAACCTTCTCATTCGATTCTGTTTAACCACCCTTCGTGGAAGCAAAAAAAAAAAATAAACGTTGAACGATTCTCAAAACGATGCACACACGAAACGGAGCCGTCGAATGATCAGATATCCCTGGATATCGATCCCCTTCGATCGTATTTTCCCATCTTCATTACGGAAGAATTGTTCGCGAACGTCCACGAGGGTTCTAGCAATAAGGGTGTACCTGTACAAACCTATGCAAAAGTAAACGACATACGGGAACGAAGAAGCAAGTACGACGAGAGCAACGTAAGAGAGATTCTATTTTTTTCATCGAACTGATAATCGAAAAAGCACAAAGGAAGGGGAGAGAGGGGGGGAGGTGGAGAACGATATAAGTGACGTCCTACGAAGACGACGAGGGTCCATTTTTCCCATAAAATTAAGGATCGACGGAGAAATACGAGGGACGATCGACATCTACCACGGCGTGGTGTGCTCTGGTTGATCCAGTATCGCGATTCGATCGTGTCTCGTACGAATATGGCGAACCGATTTGCGTTCGGTGAGGCACATTATACACGTGCGCTCACTGATGAACGTGTCGTTAGGTATTTTCTCGTCGAGGAGGCGTCTCGAGACGAACACTCTCATTGACTCGTACCTAAATGCCGATAGCAATCAACGATTCAACGATCGGTGATTGAAATAAAAAGAGAAGAATAGAAACAATGAAACTTATCGACAGTTGCCAGGGTTGGAAGTCAGAGGTGTGCAATCGGCACCGCTGTGCGTGGAGGTGCGCTCAATGATTGTAACCAGAGATCGAGACGACTCCTGCGACGCTTTAATCGTTTAACGGTAGACAATCCAAGGCTCGCTGGCCGAGCCCAAATGTGAGGAGCAATCGTTAATAACCGCAGCAACTTTACGGGCATCATGAATAGCAACTGATTAATCGGTGTTTAGAGGTCACGCAATTTTTGTAGCTCGTAGACTGACAAAGATCCCTTTAACGATCGCGAATTTCATATCCGAGGTCCTCCCGCGAGAGGCGATCCCAGGGGCCACTGTACACGCTCCAAGAGCTCGTCGTGTTATCTACACGCTTGTAGCAGGGAATATAATGAACATTCCATAAATCATTCAATTATGTGTTTTACCTAATGACACTAATCGCATTACAATGTGATATTTACCAACCTGTCGAAGCTTGCAATTGATCGATTCTATATGCGACGACATTGCAGTGGCACCTGGGATGTTCATATTTAAATAAACTCTCTTCGTTCTTTCGCCACGAGAATACCGATTACAGTAACTTTCTCGGCGGGACCCTTTTTGGGTCCTCTGATGGGCCGGCACGTGGCCAAAGAGAAGAGAATCGTGGGTAAAAGCTAGTGGCGGAAGAATCGAAGCGTGAGTGAATTACGGGCGATAAATTGTCCGAAAGTATTGCGCTTACCCCGCCCGAGTTAGAAGCAGATGCTACACTGTATTGTCAAGTAAATAATTATTCGATACGCGTATATGGAAATGCGCGCGTCACGGAAGTATTTAACGGTCGCGCACGTTATACGATACTTTTACAAGGTAATTCTAGCACGACGTAATCAAACTTAAGTGTATTAATGGTACATAGAAATCTATGATTTCGCCGACCAAATCCCCGTTACGAGCAGTTTTAACCTTTATCGTATTGAATTTTCTTGAATGAAAAGATCGGAGTTCTCGCGCGAACGCGCAATGTTTCGAATTCGTTTAAAAGTGCCAGCGAAATGGCGGAAATTTGAGAAGGGAGCAACTTGAAGGATATACAGCTGCAAAGACAAGTTTGACAAATACAATATTTAATAACGAAGAGGTGTGTAATTAATATTCGCGGGATTCTAGGTGTTTCGGTTGCTTATCGGCGATTTAGTATTTTGTTCAGGATTAAACCTTCTTGCTTTGCGCAAGTGCTTTATCTGGAGAGAACCTCGTAGAGCAATAAACGGTAAAAGTATGGACCATTGTATCGATCTCTCGTGCGATAAAGGTTAATGTCTGTAGAGAGAACTCCGAGTATTACAAATTACTATTATCTTGGATGATGACCTTGTCCCAGCGATTATTGCAGAACCGTTTGAGAAGGAGAAGATGGAGAATGGTGTAGGACTCCGCCAGTCTTAAAGGCTCCTGCAGATTATTTCTGATCACGCTCGCGTTACATTTGATGCAAATCACTTCTTAATTATTCGAAGGACGATCTAGTCCTGGCGCGGATATAGATCATCGGTTTAATCTACCTCGCTACCTTGAGTCTCAACATACGCTATCGTTCATCAACCTATAGGCATATCGAGCAGTAGCGAAGTCGCCAGAACGCATGCGCAAGTAGGAGAGGGGGGGAAGTAGGCGTGGCCCATTCGCTCCACTGAGCGAATTCTAGGGGGACAGCGATGACTAGATTTAGTATCGAAGCATCGCTGAGGTGGCTTGCAACCAACATACTTTCCATGGACTTTTATGTTTCCCGCCTTGTCGTAATTCCTATTCTACCACCTACTCTGAACATCTATTCTGATATCCTATTTTTAACTCCTACTTCAGACTTCTCTAATGCTCGATAAACCTACACCGCCGTTTCGAGGAACAAACAGACGCTCCTTCGAAAGCAGACGAGCCGGGACGATCCATTTATCGTCTAATCACGAAGAATAGTACAAGGGTGACGGTGGCCCATTAAAGACGACGAGCGGAAAGAAAGGAACGCTCGAGGAAAGGGATACACGGGCAGATGTTTGGCGAAACGCGAAATCTGATCGGCCTACAAACATATCCTAACGTTTCTTTAAGGGTACATCAGGCGCGAAGAGATTTTCGACGAGAGCTCGACGAATCCACGCTCGCGATGCTCGCGAGCTTCCCTTCGAAAGCGTCTTCGCCGGATATTAATCGCATGGACAATCCTCTTGAACGAATGCAATCATCTAAACCTGTGAATGAAAGGTTCTTCCTTCGTAAGTGGCTAAGCGCGCTGTAGGTACATTTTCTACTAGACTTCGAAGTGACCTACCTAACTAATTACCTACTATTGGCATTGTATTCGTTAGCATTGCGGTTTCTACCTAAGCTGTCGCCGCGTTCCTTGCATTTCGACAACGAGAATGCAGGTGGATTTCGAGCTGACGCGAGATCTGTCTCCCAAAGGCGCGAGGTTACCTTTGTACGCTACTGTACGTAGGCACTCGTGCCGATATTCCTTTGAGCTTTCTACCACGCGATGAAAGAAGGTCGACGCTATGAAAAGAATACCTTGAGTTCGTATAAAGCTATCGTTTTCTTTTTCTATGAAACGAAATCAGCCTTTCGATGTCGAGTGTATATCGAGTCTGCCTAACTTTGTGACTACTGTATCGCCTACATAAATACTATATATATACACGTACATAGCATTTATATACATACGTAAAAATATACACGTACTATAGGTATTTAAATATAAATACAAAAGGAATCTCTCTATATATATACACATATATGAAATGCGTACATATGTCGTATCGAAATTGACAATCGAGATCATTAATCCAATTATGTATGCTACGAATCTTTTAACAGATATGTCGTACGTAATCGTATTTTATCTAAGCACGGCCACGTGCGAAATAATTGTAGATGTGTATAGATATGACATCATTGACATAGTTGAATGTATGTACCTGCGATGTCGCGCGCTACCGAGAGAGTCGATTGCATTTTGAATAGGGTGACAATCGAAAGAGGGTCCTCGGGGTAAATATTGCAAAATATTTTCAAGATGCAATCGAAGATTTCTGGGGAACGAAGTACAGTATAAATTAGGACTTACATCCAAGCAACAGCCTCTTCCCGTACATATCTGTGTTGTACGTACTCGTTCTAACGTCTAAGTGTCAAAGACAATCTCATTGAACCGCGCCTACGCTCACGTGGATCAAACAACTGACAGTGAACTTTTGTCCGCGTTCAGCCTAGAGATCGATTTCGAGTTCCACGGTGTCCCTGTGGTCGATGTTACTGGCAACATTAGAATGGTCTTGTAGCTCTAATCTCTGCTTCTTTCTATTTCATTGTAAAGCCAGATAGAGTAGCTTTAAAAGATTCTGGGCGCGAAACCGTGTACTATTGGAATTTTGTCCCCATGTTTCATCTGCGTTCCAAGTTAGATTCTTCAGGGATCTGTTAGCACTCTGATAATAGTACCAGTGGGTGCAATAATTCAATAGGACATGGTTTGTGGCTGGAAAGGTTAAGTGGTAGCAACCAGGGCCATGAAAATCTAGAGTAGATTTCTTGGAACATTTTTTATTATTCTTCCAATTGTGTCAGGATTTAATGATGCTCGTATATTTCCTATTTAAGAGTTCTTTTTATGGAAATTTCTATTTGGTAGAAAACTGTCCTTGGTATAGAGAACTAATAGTAACGACGCCAGTTGCCATTCTTTCAAGCTCCTTAATTAGTGTAGAAGAAAGGTGTGATCTTTTATTAGAAAGTAATCATAAGAACAGACTAAAAAACGGATACTGCTGGCCTAAATTATAAGGAAATAGTTAGAAAGGTGCAAAATCATTCTCTAGCCATGTAGTGAAATTTATTTAATATCTTTCAATTTATAGCTTGGTGAGAAATAGTATTCTGTCCTGAAAATAGTTTTCTATATGTTCATAAGTTCGTAAAGAAATTTCACGTAGTTCTTTCAAAATTACAAACCTTCTCTTCGAAAGTGAAACAATTGTCACGTTCACAGTTCGACTACCTTTGATCTAACTTCAAAGCACTGATACCACGCAATTACACTTTGCTTAATACAATAACAAAATTGATTCCTTACAAGTTTAACAACTCGCAGGAGACAACCGAACGCAAACTCGCTCTGTATCTTTCAAAAGTTCCATGCAAGTCGTACAGATACTGCTCAATCCACGGCCTAAATCGAGAAGAGGGCAAACGAACGTAAAGTACCATATTTTCGACAAATGCTTGATCCTCGTAGATGAGTATTTCGTAATGATATGCACAACTATCCGTGCGCATCGAGGACGCAAACGTCATCGGCGACGTGGCGTGGCCAATTGCGATCGATTTATCAACTGCAAAAAATATAATATCACGGAGCAGATTTTAGTAACGATCGTTGCATCGAATGTCTCGGGAGTTGGTGTTGCTAGGTCGCGGAGACCTTGTTGCCAAAGGATGACAATAATCATCCAACACTTTCAACCCCTAATGAATTTTCATTGATCCTCGTACAGCTTTAGTATACGTGTACCCCATTATATTCAACATAACTATCTAACACTCCAATGGGCAAGCAACGAGATAGTTCCCGGCCTGGACCGCTCCGGAACGTTCTAAATCACCCCCCCCCCCCCGCACGTATACGCGCCAAATTTCAAATCCTCCAAGCCAAATCCCGGCCAATCTAACGTATCTCCGATGTCGCACTTCTTCGACGTCTCTGAAGCACTTCGGGTACACCTCGAGCAGTGTCGGAAGGAGGAACTGTATGTTAGGAAGAGCGAAGGGAAAGAAAGTTAATACTTCGACCTCTGCTTATTTCGCGGTTCTCACGATTCTTAACATCCCTGTCGCCGCATTTCGAACCCATCTTTCCACGAAGCTGTAAGATTAACGATCTGTGAAACTCCTTTCGGGTATTCGTGGAGCACGAAGTTTGGATGAGACACGCTGGGTGAGGCATCTTTAAGGTAGTTAAGCAAACTTAGACGGTGTATCGTTATATACAGGATTACATGTGATTCCTTATGTGTTAAGTGTTGATTGTCGCACATGTGGATTAGAATCACGGCGTGCGGTAGGCTATAATAATGTTAATCGAGTAACGATCAACTTAGAGTTATTACGTGGCGGTAGCCCGTGTGTAAATGAATTCGGTAGGGGAGACCGGGGCTAGTTGACTAATTGCATTTAATTATTATAGAATAAATTATGCTGCGATTCGCGATATTGAAGTATATGAATGACCAGCTTGCCATTTAATGTGTTGCCGTGACAAAAACTTGCTTGTGACATTGACAAATCTAAAAAGGTCGGCCGGGAGTAAATATTTTTCTTTCGAGTAACTATGAATTTTTGTCCACTAAGTACTGCTTGATGTTTTTTCATGAATATTTTGTGGAAACGCGATACATTGACTATAATTTACGGTATTTTATTTTATCCTATTTATCAAAAGTCTATTTATAAAAATTAGAAATGTAAAAAATTAGTCAACTATCCCCGGTCTCCCCAAATGGATGCTAGGGGCGGAAGCGTCTTCGAGTCGCGGCGACAAAATAAGGTTTTGCATGGGAATTTTGACGAGACTGGGGTTGGCTTTTCTCTATATATACACCTTTCACGTAATGGCTTAAAATTATCACGATATTCTTAGTGCTTTTGTGTGAAGTTACTTTTCGGGCTGACAGGCGCTTCTTCAAAGATGAATCGATTATATGGTTTAATTACTTTAGTTACTTAAAAGTAGGAAGAATGAAAACTTGCAAGGCGAACATTTATTATTCTCTGTTTATTCTCGCCAGCTCGACGCAAAGAATTTTATATTATTCTAAAGAATTTCATCTTATTTCTATTTTCTCCATTATGTTCCATTTCTTCAGAAAGGGCCGTGTATTACAACAATTCGCTAGAAGGACGCGAGACCTCAGACTTAAAGATAAGCTAGCAAGGAAACGAATCTTCTCAATGGTCGAAACAATAGATCTATCGAATGTTACAGATGAAAGTATATAATACATAATTTTTTGAAAGATGAGTGGGAGATCCCTCTCAGCGAGTTAGACACACGTGTTGTAATTCTATCGATGTTGCTGATGAAATTGTGGCCCCCAGAGTTTATGAAGCACAGATGCAAAGAGGTTTATAGCGGTGTACCAAAGACGAGTTGAATATCAATAATTCTATCGATGTTGCAAGAGAAATATATGATCCCAGAGTTTATCAGAGTACACAATGGTTCCTCATAGACGAATCGTCTTCCTTTGTTCGGGACGCAATAATTCACCAAACACTGACCTTTCTAAAATGATCGAAGTTACGCGACTACTAGGACTATTTCCAAAGAGATCATGACCTTCCTGCATGAAAGCGAAATTACGAAGCTAAGGAGAACAATTGTTGTGTGAACATGTACGTTGTGTGTGAGCGAATATATATTTTAGGAGAGAACGTGGAGGTGTATCGAAATGTCAGACGCTTCTGCGACCGTCGACAGTATGCGCGTGGTTTAGAAATCACTGTGCTGGGGGAAAAGGAACAGGAGGATTGGCGGGAGTATTTTAACGATCGACTTAGAAATTTTTGCCGGGAGTCGCACGTAATTTCGTGCAAAGTGTATTTCGATGAAAGATTGTCGCGTCTCCGGTGTCTAATTTATTCTGCGCAACGATGAAATCTGAAGATGAGTGACGTTTTTGTAGTCTGCATGGGCGCGAATGAACGCGTCGCGCGAGTCTATCGAATTTTTCGCCCATTCCTCGCCTCGAGGAATTTTGTGGATTTGTGTACCCCATCCGTGTCCCCGCTGGCCTGTTCCCTTAATAACAAAGATGTATAAACGGATAATGTACAAATACAGACACGAGAAAAAAGAGCTGCAAAAGGGTCGTGCTGCATTCCCCCTTCCTTATCAAGAAACCATTGCACAGTAAATTTGCAGGAAACAATTTGTCATAGTCTTCTTTTATTTCCTTTCATTCTTTTTACAAGAATTTTCGTATCACTGATAATCGAACGACATGTGAGAAATGCTACTCTTCAAAATGAACAACGCGAATCATAATGATAATTAATCGTAATTAACCTTCGGGTAAGTGATTAATTGTAAGTAAAGAATTTACTGAATCAAGAACATAAGGAAATGCTTCTTCGAAATATGAATTCGTTCATAATTCATAAATGATACGATTTTTCAACCTGCAAGTTCACCAGCTTGATTATTCCTCTGGTCTCCGAATCATGTGGTAGGACTAAAATTTTAAATTCAATAAAGGTTTCATTGAATTGCTTAAATTAATTCCAAAAAAAAATTTCAGTGGTATAAATAAATGCATTTAAATTAATGAATATTTATGATCCAATACCCCATACTGTATTTTGGAATTTGAGTTTAGTAGTGAAATTTTTTCAATGTGTGATCATTTTTTAAATTAAAATAGAGTTATCTAATATGTTGCGTTTTTAGTATAATAAAATACTGCATAATACATTGTACATACATCTTTCAAGGGACAGTTGTGGATTATGATGAAACTTGTGTTTGAAGTTGTTCCCCGAAAAAATTCATTCGGTATGGAAAACCATTAGTTTAGGAGATACTTTATTAGATTTGTAGGATTTGGAGGGTTGCCATACGTCTGAGGAAGTAACGAAGAAAGGATTAGTAAATAGAATTGAGGACGTTACAGCGAGAAGGGCGCAACTCTATTTTTAAAAAAAAATTCTACATAGGGGTTTGGTGCACGCAAACCCGATAACAAATGAACGATTTATTGCAAATTTTGAACCTGCACCCATTACTCTTTTGTGCAATATTCTTGTTATGGGCAACTCCAGATTTGAAGAATTCACCAAAGATAAAAATAAAAACTTATCAACTTAATAACTACCTACTACTTGTTGTGTAAAAAAATATATTTTTCAATTAATGTTCTCCTGTTAATGTGAAGTCAAGGCAATAATTTTCTACACAGTTTTCTTTTTAATTTACTCGCAGTTGGTAAAGATAGAGCTACACCCTTCATGCTGCATGGTCCTCAATTGTCGAGAAAGATTTATATGAAGTCAGAACACAATCAGAACGTTATAAAATCCGTATACTTGCGTACTTTCTACATTTACAGACATTTGTACGTTGATAAATATAGGAGAGATACTTTAATGACGAAGGAAGACTATTTCATATAACCGATTATAATTTATTGGTGGATTCTACAATGTGAATGTGAAGTTAATTTTCATGCGCACAGTCGTTTTATAGTCGATTAATAGTATCGGGCCTGTTTCACCTTTCAGTTAGACAACGACAATAGTGATTTCGAAATTGAAATATACGATTTGACTGGCCGATGATATTTTCGGATAAATTCGATGTTAAAGCAAACTATACCTTCAGTAAACAGTTTGACAGATTATTTTTCAATAAATGTAATAGGATCGATGTTGAAAGTAGTCGTATATCAAACAATATATCATAAATAAATTGGAAAAGTGACACAATTCAAGATTCCCTGACTTTGTGATACTAATATAGTCTGATTAGAGAACTTTGAACTTCGCATCTTAGAAATGCGACCCATTTATATCTGGAAACTTTATTTCAAATGTGCCATTTTTCTTTTTTATGGAGAAAATTTAAATACCTACATCGTCTGAATGATATAAATATTGCAGTCATTCGGTTCCGTATTTGCAATGATAAAAAATGTCCGAAGAGTGTTGATAAAGTTATGCGTGTCGAATAACTTACGTCGGTGGAATACGTAGGTCTCGTTTTTACGTTATTGAAATGTCGTTTCACATTTGATAGAATAAAAATTGCTCTCTTTGGTAAGTCACAGTGGCCGCGGTCTCGATTTCAACGATCGAGAGATCTTCGTTTAACGATCAATGTTCCCTGTTTATTTCTTCACGTTCTCGAAGTCTCCTTCTTCCAGTTAGCCGGCGTTGGCAACTTCCGGTTACTGCGTTCCAAGTTGGTTCTACCTTTGAAGCATTTTCGACATGTTAGCCGCCAGAACGCGAGTCTGAAGTCGGCGGAGTAAAAGGCGTAGATAAATGGATTAATGGCCGAATTAATCCACCCTGAAATCAAGAGTGAGAATTAATTTAATTCCATTGTCGAGACAGTTGCACAGTTCGCGACTGATATTTTATTCGGATCTTAACTTCGCTACATTATTGTTCACTATTTGTTTTCGAGATATTTTTACTTCTCAATCAAGAATGTAATTTTATACTGTAGAAGATGAATACACTGTTGAGAAAATGAAAGCAATTGTGAACGATTAGATTAGATAAAAAATTATTAAGACAGCACATTGAACTCGATTGATCTCTCGATATTTTTTACTCCTACATTTTCCACATTCAAACACAAAATTGGTGATTCCAATGTCATACATTAGAACATTTGAGGATGTTTCATTCTTGTGGCTCATATTACAAGCTTGAAATTATCGCTGATCTTCTAACGTATGATGGATTATTATTTCACAGTTCCAGGAGAATTCAGTGAATCATGTTCAAAAATATATGTGGTTGCAGCAGTGTCCCTAGGAATTTATTGGTCCCAGATCGTTAAGTTTATAGCGTGGGTATAGGTACCTAGCCAAGTTAACGCTAGCATCAGGACTTTCGGTGGTTCCCTGGGTATAAAAGGGGTGGCCAAATAGAGAACGAAGAATGGCAACCAACATGCCACGAATCCACCGACGACCACTGCCAATGTCCCAGCGGTTTTTGTCTCCCTGGCCACTCGGTTGATGCAACTCTGCTGATGACTGCGGACAATCCCTGGTTTTTTGCTCGTGGTCGATGGCTCCACCTCGTCAGAAGGTCTGTCGCATGTCACAGTGCTAGTTACGCATTCGGCCCTCCGTACCCTCATAGTTTTTGCACGTTCGATCTGTATGCAATTCATAATTGGACAGTTTAAAAGTTTGCCAGGACAATTAGTGAAACAATGGATGACTCGAATATTAAATCATGGATCCGAGAGATTATGAATAGAATATTGTGCGAGATGTCCCACAAGTACTGTGCTCGTTGAGTTTTTAAAATCCGTATGGAATTATGCAACCGAGAATTGAGTTGTAATTAAAGTAATCGTAGAAACCGAGATTCGTGTAATTTAATTTTGATTATATTCTTGGGGTTTTCAATTGCTTTTTATGTAAGTTTCGTGTAAACGAAATCGAATGGACACGCGTGAATAAATATCTATTTTACATACTGTAAAGAAGTAGAATTCATTTATTTTAAATAGTGGAATTGTAATTAGAATATTTACTGCTGCTATTATTAATCTTTTTGTAAGGATAAAGAATACAGTAATGGTGACCTTAATACAAAAAACCATGTATGGGACTCTGTTGGCTTTCTTTCTTTGTTGGCTAGTTATTAAAATTCCTCAAGGGAATCATTCGATGCAGCCTCTAATGAAAGAGGACAGTTAGAGGCAAAAGTCGTTTAATGTGACTAATGAATATTCTGAAATGAACGTCCAATTTATATAATACCTTCCACTTTCATTCCTGTTTCATTATTAAAATTTTTTATAACCTTCCAATCTGAATATACAACTAATCAACTAAAATAAGTTAGATGCAAAAGTGTGCATTGAATATAAATATAATTAACATAGAGTTTAATTATACCTTTCGATGGTTTTTAAAAGTCACGTAAATTAATATGAAGAAACGATGAAATCAGAATCAATAAAAATCAAGTAAAAGGAACAAGAGATTAGCAGGGAATTATTACGGAGTAATTAGAGGGAATTGAAAATAAAGAACAGAAGTATAATATATAGTTATTTCACATATCGATATCATTTCTGCATACCGAAGTGCTTTTACTGAAACATTTTTGCAGTCCATTTATGTTTTTAACGGCGCTTGTTTCCAATGCTTATGACAGTTGCAGAATCTCCTCAGAAATGTTCGGTGATTCGGGAATATAGGTAACGATGTCAGAGAACGAACTGTGACAAGTAGCAAGCCTTAGTCAGGATAACGTGCCAGAAAATAGGATCTAAAGTTGGAGCAGCGTTCACACACGAACGACTTTTATGGCAACCAAAAACATTCCGCACTGAAAGTACAAATAAGTCGGTAAATCATGGAGGTAAACCCCAGTACGGACCTTTAAAAATATGGATACAACAACTTTTCTGTTGTTTTACCGTTTCCTCTCCTGGCATGTAAATACAAAGGCAAACAAAGTGGTTTTCGCGAAAAATTGGTTCAGAATTGAAACAGATAAAGATAGAGATATTCGTAGATTTTCTGCAATTACTCATACCACTAAAAACAATTTAGTCATATCCAAAAATCTCTAGTTATCTTATAATTAATTAGTATAAACTTTCTAAGAATGTGTTTCAATAAATGTCCTTTTCCATAGATCCCCTAGTTCCCATTTTCCCCACTCGATTATCCAAAAGATCGACTACCGAAAAACATTTTGTCGATCCCTTGATTAAGACAGTTATCGTTTTACGTTCACTTTGCGAGACCTCGGTTAACGCAGCGCAACTCTATTCAACGTTGTTTCGTTATGACATTTTTAATAACGCGTGAAAAACTGTGATTCTCTGATTTCGATGGCATGAAGCGATATTACGATAAATCATCAGTAATACGATATGCTTCGCACGAAATACGCGCTATCGGGTATTATATACAGTATATGAATTATGTAGTATTTTAAAATGACCCCATTCGGCACCCTAAATTCTAGGAATATATCTTAAGAACCCCCCGCGTACTGGTGGCAATGTGTTGAAGGGTAGTTTACTGGCTCGCGAGATTTACCTTTATGGAAGCAGTGAATGACACGACACGACAGCGAAGCGATTCTTTCATTTTCATTTTCCCGCAAGATTCTAATTCACCGTTTAATCATTCTAGTGAAGTAATAATAATTGGATTCTATTTACCCAGAATATTAGTTCACCGCCGACATTGAAATTTACGGGATGCTTAATGTGTCGAATACGAGTTACATTTGTGAAAATAAACTCTTTCGTGTGAGTTATTTCAAATCTTCTCTCTTAACAGTAACTATTACATTCGAGTCATTAGAAATTGAGAAATTTCAACTTGCATGGGAAACAGTTGAGGTCGACGGCAACCTCTACCAATGTGACCCTTTAACAAAATTCTACTACATTACACTCAGTATCTAGAGGACTATTTTGGAAACACTTTACTCGAGCCCGAACAAATCTTCCCACTGTTGAGAGATGTTTAAAACCGTGAAGTGCGATTGTAGAGTCAGTGCTTATTTCGGGATAAAGTATTTCATAGTGGACAGTGGTCCTGCGTGTTAGTAATGTTAACACGAACGTAGAGTCAGTGTTTTTAACGCATCTAGAACTATTTCAGAGCACCGGTGCTCTTATTGCTTCTTCATCACGAAATTAATGCGACGTATTTGCGAGTGTGACACGTTCTATTCGGTACTGACGTTACAGCTGCGGGACATTGGCTTGCAGATCGAATAGCTACTGCTGAAGGGAGATGCTTGTCTCCATGGATGGCAGTGAGGGCGGTATTCTCAGTCGTTGCTTATTCTTAAGATCGTCTTAAGCATGCGGCATTCTTTACTAACCTCGTAAACTAGTAGAGGATACAGCCAGGGCCCGATCGAACTCTTAAAATATATTTTTTCACACTGAACAAAATTTTTTGTAGGTATTTGTCTACCAATTTTGCCGCCCCCTTAGATCTGAGCCTGGCACTAGTAACAAAATTGTCATTCCGTGTAGCAAAACGTTATTGAACTTTGTCATCGACACAGTTATGCAAAAGAGGCGTAATCTATATAAAAAAATATTTCGCTCGATATCTAGATGTCAATATGCAGAACAAATTGTTGGAGCAAATTTGCTCCGAGTGTAGCGGTGCGAGAAAGGAAAAGAAAAAGTAGGAAATTTTTTTATTCGATTAAAATTAATTAAATTTCATAAACCGATTCGAATTACACGCGCTAAATACAGAATTGGCAATATTACGGGCACACCACAATTGTGGTTGTGTGGTGGTAACCATACCATAGTATGCGAGGACTGTGAAAAAAGAAATTAGAATATAATTTCTAATATAATAATATTACAGTCTAATATTATTATGAATTATGTAAGTATATGGCAATAAAAAAGTCATATATTTAAATATGGTAATGTTTACTTCTTTATTTATTTTATTTTCTTTATTCTTGTTATTATTATCATTTTCTCGTGACAAGATTTATGCTTTTTTGGCGTTGAGAAAGTGTTTAGGGCTCCCAAATATTTCTTGCATACGTCCCCATTTATAGAGAAAAGGAAACGCCACTGCGTGATAATTTGAATACCATTACTATTTGAGTGGTTAGAAAACATTCTTACCAACATGTTGCGTCGAGGTCGGATATTTTCGTTTTCGGTGGCCTCCAGGTTTCTGTGCCGACTCGCGATTACGCACGATATTCGGCTGTACACGTACAGCATCACCAGCATCGGTAGGAAAAAGGAGCCCATCGCGGAGAATATCACGTATGACGAGTCCATATTGTACGAGCACTTTTTAGTGTCGCGATTCGTTGCGCGTGGAAAGCATCCGAGCAAAGGTGGGCTAGTGATTGCCCCAGCTAGGATCCACACGGCTACTATCATTAGCCCAGCTAGCCTTTTACTTCGACGTCGTCGGCTGTATAACAATGGCTGAGTCACGGCTAGGTACCTTGAATGAAAATTAAGCCTGCGTAAGAATCTGTAGGGTTGTAAACCTTTGATCGGGGCCAAGCGTGGTAGTAGTCGTATTAACCCTCGAGTGGCGGGTGCGGGGTTCGGCCTAAATATTAAGCGACATGTACTATTTGTCGGAGAAAATAAAACTTTTAAATCAGAACAAGGTCGTAGTAAAAGCTTATCCTACGGTATGAAAATGCGAGCAGAAGACGTCTATGGATTGAAGCAGAATTGCTTTATATTTGCGATGCGGTTAAAGTTACAGTTAAAGTTAAAGTTGAAATATTTATTCGACGCTGGGTATCAAACGTTCGACGAATAAACAAAATTAACTTTATTCGACACATGACGAATAATTTTTTTAACTTTTATTCGTTATTCGAAATTTATTTAAATAAACATTTTGTTCATCTCTGATTGATATTAATATTTGCGTGCAAGTATATGGTGATTGAAAACAGCTGATAAAGACACATAGTTTTTTCTTTACGAGTTTATGGAGCTTTATTTGTAGCCTGACTCTAGTGTTAGATTATTGTACGTGTCTAATACGAACTTTGTGTTTAGTGCAGAGGTGTGTAAATTTAGAAAGTTTGAATGAAGCCAGTTAGAGTAAATATTCAGTCCACCAGCGCAATCTATCCAATTTGATTTATTTGAATGACACCTGTTCCGCGGGGCACAGAAATTTTTTCAGCTTGAAAATAAAGCACGCGTTCCGTTTTGCAATTACAACTAACTATCTAACTTATTCTAACTAATCATTTACCTCACACCTAGATCTCAAACGAACGCGTTGACGCCCCTAATTTCGAATCTTAATTACGAGTAAGCAATAAAAGCTTCCATTTAAAAAGTTGATACATTCATCGAACGTTTAGGTATAATTTCGGTGCCATCGATCTAATCAGCGGGTTGCCTAAGAACTTTCTAATTTACTGCGATGTAGCCGCCGCTCAGCCAGTTAAGCACAGATCGATACAAAAAACGTGGGATAGGGGAAAGCTGGCACGTGATCGGGAACTGAAATGCTGCTAAACGGTGTTTCTTCCGTCCTGGAAAATCTCCTCTGAACTTTAGGGGATCCCGCTTTGCAGCGCGTCCGCGAAACTTTCATTGGCGACAAGTCGGTCCATTTGAGCCGCATAAGAGAATCCTGCGCGGTAATCTCGCTCTATTTACGTGCGGGGGGTCGATAATGAAACCGAATAACTCACCTGTCGATGGATATCGCGCATAACGATAGAATGCTGGCAGTACAGAGAAGAACGTCGAGGGAGACCCACGAGTCGCAGAGCACCTCGCCCAACTCCCAAGTACCACCTGTGAGCTTTGTCAAATTCGTTTTATTAGACGTTACGCTTCGAACGTGCATCATCAGCCGTGCAAGGATGCCTCTGTCTCGAGGCACGATTTTACTCAAATTTTCTGGATAATTAATGCACACCACCTATCACAATCTATTAAACGCATAAGATGCATTAATTAAGTTTCTGCGAGAAAATAGAAATCAATCTAGATAGTATTTAATTTATTATATCTAATGTTATAAAATTATACCACTGGTTGAAGAACACTGGTATAAAACGCTTACAAGGGCAGTTTGTCGCAAGTTTCTAGTTCTCCATTTTGTCTTTCAGTTCTCCTAATTTTTAATTATTTTTATGATTAGTTTTTCAAATCGTCGAAGTTTTTAGAAATCTAACAGTTGAAACTTGATTTTCTCGCGATATCTCGAGTAGTTTGCGTTTGTTTAGTATATTGTTATACACAGTGTGCACTAACTGCATTCGAAATTTGAGCAGAATCCGTGACACCAGCTTCGTGTACTCTCGTGAGGAAAATGGCGCCAGTGGTTCGTTAGCGTTGCAAACAATTTCACGAAGGCACTGAGAACCCGTTGAGGGTGAAGGTTTCGTGTGTTTCCCCTTACATGCGGTGTTGTATTTCAATCTGTAAGTTGATGGACCTCGCGAAGTCTTGTATGGTCGATGCAATTGAATTTAGGGGATTGAAGGTGGATAGGTGGCGCAGTAGAAGTTCTCGCGATGTCATTCTTAGTTTCGAACAGACTCGGGGAGAATTTTATTGGAGGTGGTGTTATAGATCTTATTAGAGATTGAGTTCTATTTTTCATTTGATAGGTTTAAAATGAAAGAAATTTCGAAGTTCATACTTTTATCTTATTGATAAAGATGCGAATATCATGTCAATGAGATCGAGTCTAATATACAGCAGCAATGAAAAGAAAGTTTAAACTGTAAACAGTAACTAAAACGAGAGACTTACATTAGAAATAATTATATCTTAAAATTTATAGTTTTGCAAACATGTTAATGTATGAGTTTTATACTTTTTTTTTACCACTGCTGCATAATTAAAAGTATCAATATATTAACAACATTTAGCGAATATTTTTAGGTAAAAAATAGTGAACAGTGATGTTCCAAAGGTTTATAATAATTAGCGTTTTACCGATCTTCGGTGTAATAAAATTATTAACTACTGAATTCCTATTCTTTAAATTTTGGATTCTAAAGGACGAGCAGAGTTGGGCATGATTCGAATAATTTTGGGATAAAAATTTATTCGAATAATCTTCGAATAAAATGAAGTTATTCGAAAATAACGAATAATGTTTTATTCGCAAATCTTATTCGAAGTTATTGCAATAAAAATTTAATTTCCGAACATGTATTTCGCTGTGCAAAAGTCGGAGGAAACTTCTATCGAATTTACTGCAGCAATTTATCGCTACATAATTCAAAGGCAATGAGGATACTATGACCTTTGACATAAATTAGTGGGAAATTCTATTGGAGAATTTCAAGGATGTATAGGGAAATCATGCAGGTCATGTATGGATGTATTCACCACATTTCATGCTTCTAACGATTTATTCCATTATGTACAGCGTTTAAACTGTTTCAAGATGGTGAACTTTCAGATTCACACAAAAAGAGCAGAAAATTTGATAGAAACCCTTCAGCGACAGTTTATAAAGTTTTCCTATCAGAACTCAAACTTAGATGTGTAACCGGTTTTCTCGCTTAGAACTTCGTAATTTGAATTTCAATAGTATTACTGAAACGTAGGAAATCCGCACAATTACGTCTTTTGTTTATAACTCGAAGTAAGTGGTTCGAAGATAGAACTGTTGATGAGACACAAACTTCTTTTATTATAGTATTTGAATTTTAAATAAAATTACTAACGTAATAAAATGAGTTTATATAGATAGTCATACCTTATTCTACTTGAATTGATTTGTAATTTATTTCCGTAATATATATTTATCGAGGGATGCTTAAATATATATATATATATCAGTATCAAATATTATATGATGTAGAAGAAATTATTGTTAACTAAAGCATTACTTTAAGTTGAATTCAATATAGAAGTATCAACAACAAAATTGAGCTTTTTATTTAATATTTTCATTTCAAAGTATATTGTAAGAATTTAGATATTATTTCAAAGAACCGTTCGTTTTTAATTAATATATGTTCATAATGATATGAGAATAAATTTCTTGAAAAATACTCCTCATTTTACACGGATGCTTTAACAAACACTTGTTTTAGAAATTTATTCCCTTGCCAACGCTTTCCATTATTTTTGCTCGTTAGAATACCCAGACATGTAATCTCCATAAATAAGCGAAAGTAATCATTTTTACCGAGAATCGTAGACGTTAAGAGTCGTCTCCGCAAGACTCAGTTGATTGGATCGCTTCGTATCGAAGAGCATTCATTATGGCCCAACTCAGCTTTAATCTATATGCAAAATTGCACTTGGCTGTTCAAGAAGAACGGAGGGTCAATGTTGATAAGTCCCACGTGACGCTTTAACGCCCCTAAGGCGAATGGCGAGCACATCCAGAAAGCAAAAGGGACATTTACTATTTCTTTTCAAGTGGCCACGCTTCACTTCAATTTATTCATTCCAATTTAGATTAAATTTATCCCCAATGATTTTCAGTTGCTAGATATTCTGACGTAACGCTTCACGGCACATAATACGTTCATCATTAGTTCACATTGTATTTCGCGCAAGATTAGCTTTCAAGCGACATAGCAGGCTGTGTAAAACGTTTTCACCCCTGCTTCATGCAAATTTCTCGCAAATGTAGTCAATAAATCTTAACTGATTTTGTTTGAGAATTAACAGTGTTATTATCATACATGAATTTGTATTATTTATCGCTGTAGAACCCCTTTACGAGCTTTACGATAAAACGCGAAAAAAAATCGTTCGTGTTGTTACGTCCAGAATTCCACGTATAATTCCCCAAGAACATCTAACTAATTAAAGTTGCACTTGCATTTCTGTTTTTTGAATCAAGTGTGATTAAATTTTCTGGACGTTTGTAACAAATTACAAGGAATTGTTATTCCCCTTATAATTAAATTCGTGATAATCAAGATTAATGCATTATTTTGCATCCCTATAAAGAATTTACATTTTCCACTTAACATTTCTCCACCGAGTTCTTCACTAACCAGTAAATAGCTTCCCACAATTAACCTTTTAAATTAATTATCTCAATATGTATATGCTAGAATTATCATATTAATTACAAACTAATAATCCATAAAACCGTGTAACGCATGTACATTAAACTGACCCACTGTAATTAAACTTCCCATTATGCGCGTATAATAGTTCACTTCGAAATGCTTTAGATATTTCGCACGCGAATTTTTACTTCCATTTCTACTTAGAAATGTCCTCAACAGCTATGTTCAGGTTTCCATTAAAACTTTGTCATTATTAAAAAAAGTTTGTCGTGGCTGCAGCTAATGTTTTTATGCATTAAATAGTTTGTATCGCGGACTTCACAGGAGTTAATGGTTAAGAGGGGATTTGCGTATTGCCGGTGCGCGGAAAATACGAATGTGAATGTAAATACCGTGATTTATGTGCCTGCCACGTATTCTTCGCCAGCTATCGCGTTGCTTCAACGATATTTGACGACTAAATATTCCGATTTTTAAGAGACCATCGCGCACTGCCTGTGCCAGCTTCCGATCGCTCGTAACCCCAGATATTTTCCACTTTATGGCGTGACACATTGTTTTAATGTTCTTTTTCCCACGAACGTTGCAGCGCGACGTGCCCCGAAATCTCGCGGTGCAGGCTCGCACAGCAACGGCGTGTATTCGCCCCACGAAAAGTTTGAATTTGAAAGCGGAAGCACATGAAAAATGTTTGGCCACTTCGCTTCATCGTTTTTTCGATTTGTACCACTCAATATCTAATTTCTGTTTGCAGCGACTAACTTCTTAGAGAAATATCCCGATAAATGATGCAGTGCCTATCATTTGGGTTACTAGCAATAAAAGTGGCGTAAGTTGGTGTAATTTTGATCATGCTGAAAGCATAGGAAGGAAAAACTGTGTGTAAAACTTTGTATGAATAAATTTTACAGTAATAAGTCGTTGACTCATCTTTTTCTTGTAAAATCAACAATTTCCTGATTGTATTTTCAATTACAGGGCATCTTGTATTTCAAAGTTTTACACAGTACGGAATTGAGAATATTGTATACATAACTATTGACTTATTCCACTGCGCGCTTTTAAGTAGTAATGCCGATGATATCTTTAACAGCTCGTTGTGATGTTAAAATTAAAGTAACCAGTTTAGAAACAACGTGATTTTGTTAAGGAAACTTCAGGGAATCCAATAATATTCTTTTCGCATTTTTCAAAACAGTATCTGAATTCAAAATTTGCAAAATAATAATTGGTTTACAACTTTCATATTGCAAAAACCATATTGTGACTTGAACAGAAATTTATTCAGACAGGCTGAGCCTCATCCAGTCAAGGAAGAGGAAAACAAACTTCGTAAGGTTGACAGGTTTGAAGATAAAAATTCATGTATACAGCACGTTTTCGTCAAAGTGCGCAAAAGTCGGAAACTTCGAAGCCTCGGAGTTTTTAAACAAACTTGAAACCAGTAAAATGATGACTTAAAATCCCTCTAATTTCTCGCGAACTACATCACACATCAATTTTATAAAAATCCCTGCTCTCAAATGGTAAAAAAAATCGATTTCACATAAAATGATTGATTTAATTTTGCAATATTCTTGACTTAGGTCACTGTCATTTTTAGTTGTTTATTTATGGACACGTTTCGGTATTAGTAACAGCTCTGAAATATGTCGTTTGTGTACCTGTAGTAATACTGCTGGTGGCATCACAGCCAAGCCGACCAATAAATCCGCAGCGGCTAAACTGGATACGAAACAATTAGTAACGGAACGTAGGCGTCTGGTTGTTATCACAGCGGCAATTACTAGAGTGTTCCCTACCTGTAATGCAACAGAAAGTACACGTTTCATCTCTGACACGTGTCAGACATCAAGTCAAGTTTTAAGGCCTTTTCACACGAAACACTTCCATGGCTGGTATTTCGAACATATTCATCCCTTTTTCCATCAGTTTTAAATCACTGTCGGCTTTACCGAAATGTCAGCTGCGAGCCACAGACGAGTTTCATTTGAAAAGGCGCTTACTATGTGACGTTTTTTTTTCTAGGGAATTAAAAGTTTGCCGAATTTCATTTGATCGGAAAGTGTACCAATAAATACGAATGCTCGAATCGAGGATATAGTCTGTTATTGGCAGATAGAATTGTTTTTACTTTAACAAATTTTGCTCTTCTTTTATTAAGCACTTGTACGTGTAGGAATTAACTCGATTATAAAAGTAGTAATTAGTGTTATAGGAGATTTCTGTATTAGTGTCTTGCAAAACACTAGTAGAATTTAGTTCGAATGATTAGTGAGGATGTACTTGATAAATTTTGAACAGTAGGTCACAAGTTGAATGAATAAGGACATAAGAAATTTTAAATGTTCGTGTCTGCATTGCAAAATTCAAGGTGGTTTATCCTTTGTATAACTTTAATTGGATACAAATTTATGAATAAAATTGTTTACTGATTTTTATTCTATCCATGTTTTGTATCTATCTGAGCGTTTAATGTATAGATACTTTCTTAGGTTCTAGTATTGGACTGTCAATGATGATATTTAAATTGAAATAAAGAATCACAGAAAATTGTAGAGAATATGTGACATACAACGATGAAGTTATTACAAAATAGCAAGAAGTATATTTCAAGTGCATCGGGGTATGCGTTGTCCTAGAATTCAAAGAACAGGGGGAAAATAAAGCGTATGTAAAAGAATTCCAGTTAAATTAAATTCTTTCAGAAATGTCAATCGGTATTTCAATATACTTTTACCAACTGTATTTTTCATAGAAATGAAAAGAGTACCAGAAGCTAAAACATTTAAAGTAATATACTTCTGCTAATCGACACAAGATGTTCAATTTCTTACTTAAACAGCAAAAGTGAGTTCTCTTTATTAAATTTTGTATTTGCATTTGATACTGATTTATGATTAAGTTTTCATCATAAAGAGGATAGTGTAAGAATATCTATAAACCACTCAGTAATCGAAAACCTATCCTACACATTAATTACTGTCATTAATCATTAAATTCAATTTATGAAATTATGTGGAAATAACATGGCAATCAAAAAACCAGGAAATACGCATAAAATTTCACGTGTAGTGATGATCTGCTTTATATTACCGTGACACTATACACGAATATCGTTTACGTTACTTAAACCAAAAATCGCATACCCAAAGTTAACTCTCGAACTTGCATTAACTGCACATTTCTCGCACATTTTTATGTGTATTACGTGACCCTAAATTCGTCGAATCATTTTACAGATCAATTTAGAAAGAAACTTCCCCCAATGATGCAAAGTAAATATGTAGTACAGAAAGAAGAGTCCAACGAGTTTCTCCCTATTCAAGCAGCGGCTCGTAAAATGCTTTGAAATCGCGGGAGTAACGTGATGCAAACAAGAGGCTCTCCGAATGGAGGTAGGTTTAATTGTTGCTTACTATAGTGACGATGATCAGCATGGTGAATAGGCCAGCTAAAACGAGATCCGTCCAGTCCGGCAGGTAGTATTCCAATTCCTGATCGCGATCGTCCGTCGACACGGTGCGATTCAATTGATAAACGTCCTCATAGTAGTTGGCCGTTTGATTCGCCATGGCGCTTACCCCCGGTCCATCGACGATGATTTCTGCTCACCAATTTGCGCATTTCCGAGCGTCATAGGGCTTTCTGTAAGACAAAATTTTTATAATCACTTTGCTGAAATCCCGATATCAAGGAAAAAATATGATAGCATCAATATAAAACTTTCAATTTGTACCAAACTTGGTATCTCGGGGTTTTTCAGGTTGCTATTTACAGATCTGAAGTCAAAATTACTAAAAACAAAATGGCTAATCCAAAGTGAAACAATAATCTGCATTAAGGAACTTAAAGTTGGGGACGATTCATAATAAAAATAAAACTGATAGTTTTGTGATTTGCACAAAAATATATTTTAAATTTAAATAAAATACAAGAAAGGAATCAATCATTATTTTCGACAAGTAAGGCCTTCACATCGTCGTTTAATTCCAAAACCTTTTCTTTGGCTCTGTTCTTAAGTTGTTTATGTATGGATCAGAGGAAGCAAGAAGCATATGCGTTATGTCCGCATTTGAGAATATACGTGAAGACTTTCTCGAATGTTTTAATCGGAATTCCCGGTAAAAATGAATCATAGAAAATGATGAACTGAATCCAGTGATGTATTAAAAAATATGTGATTCCGATTAAAAAACATCAGTGACCTTCATATGTCCTCTATGCGTCCACATATAAAAAAAACTAATTACATTAAATTATGGCCTCCTAGCAACCACTCAACTTTTATCTAAAACATTTTTCAATATTATGAAAAACGAAAGCAAGATACTCCAAATACTGATAAAAGTTATAGAAAAAATGCTCTCGACACTAAAGCCGCAGGTTTACGCAGCTGAAATCTGTTTGGTTATGTACTCAAAGTACAAAGTCGCAAAAAAGTTATGTTTAATTACACTTCGATTCTATTATTAAAAATACCTCTTTGTTCAACTTCGTCCTACTGAAATCAACGATGGTATCATTGACTTAATTCATATAATTTATTTGTTCAGTATGAACATAATCAAATTACAAAATTGCGATTATTTTTTTCATTTGTAAATATTTTAAATTTTACTTGCAAGATAGTGCGTTTGTAACTCAAACTTGCAAGTATTCTGTTCCCCAACTTTCATATTATAATTTCCTTACAAATTAATGGTATTTACAGAAAATTCTTGTTGGTTCTGATGCTTCAACTATCCTACTATGGAATTGTATTGAAAAAATTCGGCGTATTTAACATTCCAAAAATGACTTTTTCCCTGTGTTCAACCCACTGTGCCGCGTGGTGCCACATTGCAAAGACACAGGTTCGCTTAGGGAAGAAATTACTTCTTTCAAATGAGCTTTGCAGAGGTCACACTGATCAACCCCTTTTTTGTAAATTCCTCAGTTCTATTGGTGCTCTAGGATATGGTCAGTAATACTATACCTTTACATCGTTCGCATCATTCTTTTTTCTTTTTTCATTCCATGGAATAAAAATAGGTCACACAGCAACAGAGGCCACACAGATCGACTACCCATTTTTATTTTCTCAGTTCTAGTACTCCAGGGTATGGTCAGTGATAAACATTTATAATCCATTCGCGTGACTTTTTTTTATTATTTCTTTCAAGGAATAAAACCTTGACTATAGATGCAACAAATAATTCTAGTGTTGCTTTTGGAGCAGAATATTTTTTGCTAGGATAAGAAAGGAGAGAATTGATTTTATTACGAATTAAAAGGTTTCATTCAATAATCGTTGAAAAGTTACATTCATTTGTTCATAATATGAACTTCATATAAGTTTCATGGTCAATAGGATATACATAGCCTCTGCATCGTGACTGAAATTACTTATGCACCGACCTCGTGCATCTGTCAGATCGGTCTGCCCTGACATTTTCAGGTTTTATGTCGTAGTCGGCGATTTTCTCCAGTGACAAAGTAATATTAGGCTCCGAGGGAAACAAAAATACGAGACGATACACAGGAAATGGGCCACGGCAATGCCTTCCACCCTGTCGATGCCTCACAAGAGATGCATCGGTAATAATAGGTGGTTTCAACGAGTGGTAAAAAGCCCCTATACAAGGGTTATTTTCTTCCAAGGCCATCATTTGACTTTAACTAGAAATTTAAATTGTCACGCACGTGGCTACATAACTACAATATTGCACTTTAACAAATTTATTTGGAAACAGTTCGCAAAAAAAAAATAGTTCGATATGTACACTTATACACAAATATAAATTAGATTAACAAGAGATAATAGTTTATTAGGGAAAACCGTTAAAGAGCACGTAAACCTTTAAAATGGTAACAAAACCATTATGGTCCATTTACAGGAAACACTTTCGAGGTTGGAGTCTACTACTTTTTAAATATCAGACGTTTCCTTTTCCCCCCGCATTATTGTAGGTATCTAAATATCAGAGTTTCCTGTGTCAAGTGAACGTGGAAATATCCTTTACTCGACCTAGCAATGTTTCTCAAAAGCTCCACTTGGACAATGCTATGTCGTTTTAGCAAATAGTTTATTTTTCGGTGAACTAGGCTGAAATGCGCCACTCAATCAGCCCGCACGGCATTCAATTGAAAGGAAGAAATCCCCCCTGCAGATCGTACACAGAGGATCTGAAGGGTTTCAAAGGAAGAGAAGTTGAATGAGGATGTCTAGTGGAATAAAGAAATTCAGGAAAGATAAGAGCGCATCGCGTGGTACTCAACTTAAATGCTATGGGCGAACGGCTCTACCAGATAAAGCTTTGAACGGGGCTTCGATATATTTCGTCTGTAGCGATTTAATATTTTTTCTATATCAGCGTTTTACGTGCATGAAAGATCTATCGATGCTGAAATGAATAAAGACAGTGATATTAAACGTACCGAGAGTGAAATTCTCATTTCGTTCAAGTTCGGCAATCCATTTCATTATAAGAAGCTTTCCCATGTCAACTGTGCATATATGTATATACATTCAACTGTAGTTGCACACTTTTCCATAGAATATTTTAATATTGTCCCATTGTGCGTAGTTTGATATTATTGACGGCTAAGCTCGCGTTGTGGATTTAATATCCTGTATACATTTGAGGTATGTAAAACATATTCACGAAACATAGTTGCAAGAGAGGCAAATATATAATCGATATATATAACTATTGCTTTGGATATATTGTCAAACACAATTAGGTTTCATTTCTCGCACATAGAAGATAGAAGATATTAACAGAATAGCAGTTATTCAATGTAAAATTAATACATTCTGTGTTAACTGTCTTATATAGGTTCTCACTAATAGCGATTGCACCAGCGAACTGTAAAAAGTGTCCAAGAACGATTTAAACTTTCAAAATTTTAATGTAAAAAGGATTTTATTTGGTTTTTCGGACTTTTCACGAAAACCATTTATCGCAGAAGAAAAAGTAATACAATATAAAAGATGCTCCCTGTCTGGATCTACAACTTTTGTTTAACATATTTTTTTATGTAATCAATAACTTGGAGAACATTATATAAAATCGACTTTGGGAGCTGTTCAATAATTATTTAACAAACTTTATACAGATTTTCTTTTTGTTACTTGGAACTATTCTGGGGACAGCCGTGAAGAAAATCTTGAAACAAAAATTCTAAAATTGTGTAATAATATATGTATAAATTGTGTTGCATGCATCTCTTCACTGTCGCTTCTAATCTATCATTAATCCAGCGTGCTCAACCGGTAAATTTCTCAAACACCTCCCCTTTCCATGCAACAATTCAGCAGGAAAATTTCTCACACATTTGTTAAAAGAATTACAAATTACATCCACATAGAAATTACACTCAATAAATATTTAAAGTCTGGGTATTCTTATTTCGTGGAATTATATAAAGAATTAAAAAATCAAATACGTCCAGCGAGATTCAAATGGCCCGGTCATCAGTGAAGTAGCACTAATTGCTATTTCACTTTTCCTCGCATTTTACAAGAAACGTTCAATTTTCATGCAGAATATTAATGACATTACGAATGTGTGGAAGCACATTTTTCTTCGTTACAGCCAGAAAAGCAGTTAAACTCGTATTGTTGGAATTGCCATTGACGCGTGCTTTGATTGTCAATGCAATCTGCAACATTTATGGAAATTTACCTTGCCTTCCAACTGTTACACAAATTTCCATCAATCAGGTATGTAAATTAGTAGCCATTTTGATCGCCGTTTCATTTAATTACACGTTCAGTTATATTACTCTCTTGCTTTCACAGAAAGCTTAGACTCATTATACCTTGTTAGCATCTACCCTTGTATGGCACCGCCTTGATACTTATCTAACACACGTTGGAGCAAATTAGAACAACTAATTAATACGAGACACTAAATGGGGCATATTAAATCCTGTAATTGGGTGACATAAGTGCTTCGTGATTTTATAAACTGAAGCACATTTAACTGAATAAACTCAATAATTTTAAGGGGTACGCGCGGTATGCACCATGACTCATGTGCAAAATATGTGGTCTATAATTAAAACGTGTTGATGACTCATGCACGAAATGTGCGTCGCAATAGGACTTCCGGTTTTTTTGGGGGCTTCTGAAAAGGGGGTACTCAACCCATTGGTTTGATTTTTGGTGTTTTGATTGGAAAGGGGTGAGAGTGGCTGTGACTTGGTGGGTAGTATAGAGGGGGTACGACGTGGTCTCGAGTTAAGAGGTTTTTTGGGACGAGGGACTTCTTTAAATTTAAATATGAAGGAGGAAATCGTGCCTCGTAGGACGAAGAGGGGGGGGGGGGGGATTTCATACTTGACCATCGCGAGATGGGGAGTTTTTGGGGACTTTGATGGAGTTGGGGAGTGATTTATGAGGAAGTAATACATAATACACATTCTCTTATTATCTACGTATTCTCAATAAATGTTTATCAAATCACAAGAATTATAATTATTCATTATTAAGCACCGAGTACAAAACACCTGAAGGTCTGTCCTTTTTTTCTATCATCCCACACAATATTCATTTGTAGTATTTCAAATTCAGTTACTAAATAGTATACTTTCATGAATTTAGCGTGGTTTCAAGGTTAAAAATAGAAATAAAATTATACGCTTTTAATTTCAGCACATTCCACGACGTTCCTCATAAATTACCAAACCACAGAAGCTTTGGAATACCTCCTTGCGTGTACGAAACCAGCGCATTAAACTCTTACCATTCGTTGAAAATCCCACTGAACCGAAGTGGCAATTAGCCCATTAGCGGGCGCATTAGTTCGAAAACGGTGGCGAAAGTATTGATACAAATCATCTGAATGGGACAGCTCCAACGTTACTTCCAATTAATAACGTCAACGGATACGCGCCAGTGGATTGTGGAGAAACTCGAAGATTTTCCCGTGAAGTTTTCGGTTGGATACCGATGGCAACTATAAATTCGCGAGAATAATCGCGCGTGCACACCAACTCGCTGAACCAAGGCTGTTTGCGTGTAGTTTCCATTCTATGAGCACACTAAAATTCACCGGCTCTAAGTGGATTACCCGAACTGAACGGAGCGCCGAAATTGATCGTGTCTTCCAATTAAAATTACCCCCGGCGAATTAAATGGAGGAAAAGTATACGGATTGGTTTTTAATGTTCTCTCGGTTTAAAAGGACCTTTAAGGGGAATTTTCCATGCAGAACCATGGCTTGGAATTAAAAAATCGAAAGGAGAAAAGTGAAGTTCAGCTAAAAAATAGGTAGGTACTTTGGGAAAATACAATTCATGAAACTTCTTTTTAGGATACATCAATTTTGGAGAATTAATATATGGATTTCCATGGGGGTTACTTGTGGCAAGTACTTTGAACAAGAATTTTTCACAGAAATAAATCCTGCAATTTATAAATTTCTTAAGAACACTGCTGTAATTTGGAGTTATGTAGAGTATTGAGTACTTCATTGAATCACGAAATATTCTTACTTGTGACAGTACTGATTTGAATTAATGCAATTGAAAATATAGCACTATCGCGTATAACTTGTTCGGACAAATGTATTTGCAAAGAAACCACCCCGAGTTTAGAAACTATTGTGGATAAAAAATAGTACAAATTTGGTCAGGCTCAATTCTTTAAATCTGGTGAAAGTGTAACACTTCCTAGGCTGAAAACTTAAAGGACAATCATTTCACTCACCGTATACTAGGTATTTCTACGCAACGATAAAGTGTATACGTTTTATATCTGTGACAATTCGCAAGTGACGTGTTGCTAGCGGTGGAGCAATAATGCAGTCGGAATAATGCGTTGTTTTTTGTGGCGCGAAAACGTTGTCATGCGGAGACGAGCACGCAAATTGTCCGCGACCTACATCCACACGCCGATTTCGAGGAAAGTACATCTTCGAGAGAGAAGAAGTTCTCCAATTATCTCGTAAACCACAGAAAATGATTTTCGAGGGAGATTTTGTAATATGGATTAACATTTTTAATAGCAGCGTTAGTAACAGTCACATCCACTCAGTTTGTATTTAAAGTACAGGGTTTTGAAAAGCGGCCTTAAAAAAACATTTCTAATTTGTAGTTTTTCTACTTTCTAGAATTATAGTAGAATAATAGTAATTAATACCGTGGAACATTTCTTAAATGCAGCTGTTAATTATATTTATCCATTATATAATATTATAATATATTTCGCTGCTCAGAAGCACCACAGCTGATGTGATGACGCTGATAAAATTATTGTTAAATAAGGTTTGAATATGGCGAATATTCCGGCGGAAGCAATACCTACACTTTTCTCTTAGATGTCTTTGGATTTTTAATTTTTACATATAACCTCTACTCGTCGCTTCTTCTAGACTGTACTCGGAGAGTGCGACATGCGTATAATGATAAGATTAATTGTTTACTAAATTATGTAACTACTAAACGGTTTAAATCGTTTTAAACTCTACACTATTTACAAGCAGCTGCAGATACAAATCCAAGGAAATAGAAGAGGGAGAATAAATGATATCAGCTGTTAATTAAATTTCAGCGATGATAGATAGCTAAGAGATGTCGATAAGTCTTGTTGGTATGCAAACAGACATACTAATCTCGCGAAGTAATTAACCCGTTTTTCAGGAAACACTGGAGGAGTGAAGTTCCCTCGACGAGCGTTTTCAAAAGTGAGAATGGATACAAGTGTAATGCCCGCACTGTTGCACGCTACTTTGTTCGGCCTAATTACTACTCCGACTGTTAAGGATTAAATATGTCAGAGAGGTGTGAAACATTGATCCCTTACAACCTGTTTTATCTTACCAATATCGAACCATCAAACTACCGATGGTTCTCACTTCACGATATTCTGTAGATTTACACATTCATTGTTGAATTCCAAACAGAAACTTTTTCAATAAGTTCTATTTGCAACATAGACCGTAGAACTTTTTTAAAAATGTTCTCACATTATAAGTTCCCATGAGAACTGATAAAGTACCTAAAAGTTCTTGAAAATAAAAGTTCCAGTTGAAATGGAACTTATAAAATATAAAAATAATAATTCCTCTATAACAGGAACAGGTATTTTGTTCATCAATATTAAAAAAGTTCTCAATCGTTGTGACAAATACTGAATACTATTCGATGAATAGTACTACAACAATAATAAATAATTATTACAGTTAAATTGATATTCTGAATGTGTTATTTATTTGTAGATATGCAGATATTATAGAATTTTAGTGTATTTTGGTTCATGTAAGATATAATAAAATGTTATTTAGGTATTATTCTTGACAAGTTCTCTTCTCTGTTCAACAGTTCTTCTGAAACTATTAATTATAAACACGAAGAATGTGATATTATAGTGTTAAATAAAACTAGTATCTAATAGTTTAATACTTTTCTTTATCTTATGGAATCTTTTTTAATAAATGTTCTAATATAACTATTTCCATGGAACTTTTATTATATATGTAGGTTCTAAAATATCTGCTGCATGAGAACACTCTCTACAGAAGTTCCTAAGGGTAACATTTCTTTCAATAAAAATTCCACAGGATCAGATATTTCCTTAAACGAAACATATAAGTGCAATCAGAATTTTTGTAAAAATACGAGTTCCAGGACTTTTTCAGACGTATTAAAAAGTAATTCAAAAACGAATATTGTACGACAATCTTCGAACCTGCCATATTATTTCTCACTGGAAAAAGATGATACCGCAGATACTCAGATTCCAATGATTAATCCACATTAATAAATCATTATTGTTTCATATTGCGTGCTAGAAATTTCTATCGATATTCCAATGTGGGTGTCTCTTTTAGCTTACAAATGAGATTTTTATATTGTTATTGTTAACACTATTCGAGAAATAAACGATAGAAATGTCCTAAGTGAATCATTCTCGAAGAAGTTCTTGGAAATATCTACTGTGTGATGCATTGGAAAGTTTTTCTAGAAGATGCTACATATATCGACGCTGCTATCGCGTTCGAAGCGGAATGAGGAAGCCAAAAGACGAATGGTATTTACATCCTTCTACCTTTTAGCTCGAATTATCCGTTTAGTGAGGAAGAAAACAGCATAAATCTAACGTAATGGCCCTGTTTTGTAACATGTTCCTAATTACATTATGGTTTATATTTCACCAGCTACTCATGAATTCTTCTCATCCAATATCCATTTTTCATCCCTATTAGCCAGGAAAAACATATATCCCTGCACATGTGTATGCAAGAACGCGGCTATTCACTATTTCCCTTTTAGGCATCCGCTACAGTGCTATTATCCAGCGTGTTACGTCGCTAAGAACGTACGATATGTAATTAAAGTCGGTATTCATTCACGAAACAAGAGGAGCTTTCAGTAAGATAAATTTAAAAAATTAAAAAAAAGATATCCTGGGTGATTGAAGAAAGTATAACTCAAGTTTATCCCTTCTGTTTTTATAACGAATTGCATTTTTAATTTCGTGCGATCCAAGATCTTTGTATTCGTGATAATTATAATTCAATGAAAAATGCAATAGTGTATTTTTCTTTAATATTCTGTAAAACAGGGTAAAATTGAAGGGTACATAATGTCCCCGTATAATATCTAAGAAATAAATGCACGAGGAAATTCCGCCTGGTAAGCTAAGATTTTAAGCCTGCGAGGACATAAATTTCTGCTTGTAATAAAGCTAGAGACATCTGCACAGAATAATTTGTGGCCTACCTGGAGACTAACTTGCATCTATCTTCATTTTATATGTGGTATTTCAGTGCGCGGAGATATATAGAAGTATTTACATTTTCACAAGTCGCGCCAAATATTTTATTCTATTAAATCCTACAGAGCTATCTCATTAAACGTGACTCCATTCACGTTAAATATAGTAGAGCGTGATACGATTTTATCGAGAGCGTACACTTCATTAGATCCCGCACCCGTTTCATCCATTTCTTCAACGAAAACAATTCTCCTCTCATTTATTTAACAAGTAATCCAGGCTGTGGTGCTTTTTAGAGAGCTTTCCACGTATCCTGCCCGGCTCAAATGTACAAATACGGCGCTGCGTTAATGTAAATACCATAGATTTGCAATGTAAAGCAGTGACTGGAATTCAATCATTCAAGCCTAACCACTAAAAGGATTGAAAAAACGAAGTTCGAGGTAAATAATGTTAGGTGACACTCTAATTTCTCTCATAAAATTTCAATCGAAGTGAAAAAACATGTCAAATAAAATAATTTGCAAAATAAGGGTAGGGGGAGTTGGGGCACTTTAATACAGGGGGCACAATGAAACATTAATATTATCTTGATATCTATAGGGTATCATCTTATAATCTTATATCATCTTTCAAGATCATAGAGTATACTGTTTTGTGATCATTTTTTGAACTTCTCTGTGTTTCAAGATATCAAGAAAATATTAATGTTTCATTGTGCCCCTTGCACCAAAGTGCCCCAACTCCCCCTAATGAGAATGCAACTAGACTAATCACTAGAGGCATCTCCAAAACAGCTATTATATTAACATGAAGCATGTAAAATATTAATATTAACGATAACTAATTTTTACTTCCAAATTGCTGTCACCAATGTAATATCATTATTCGTGCTAAACATATTGCATCTTAAAAGCAAGCTTTCAAATTAGAATTTTACCTGGTTCATCGCATTACCAAACAGCAGCAGCTACTTTATAATTGCTTTACAAGAGAATTCTCAGAAATATTTACTGCACTTGTTGATAAAATATTAAAATTAAGAAAAAGAAGATCTCCAGCTGACGAATGAACCGAAAGGGACTCGACTGTTTCAACAAGCCTCCTCTAAACTACAGTGTCTCCCACCTTCCTCCACTTTGCCGATATCAAGTAAATCGAACACAAAACCCCTAAGTAACTCGTTCATTACGCGGAGCGAAATTCCAGAAGATGCAAGAGGCAAATGTGAAGTAGACCGACTCGCTCGTGTTTGCCCTTTATCTTGACTCGAGGGCCTCCCCCCAGCAAGTCACTTTCCAATCCGCGTAGCTGTCTTCCTGCTCGTCGCCGGGGGAAAAGTAACAGAGCTCGTGATTGAAATGGCGATGTTATAAAAACGCAAAGTACAAGACGAGAATATACGGTTCCGTGCCATTTTGTAGCGAGAGTGCAGAGGCACGGAATACATCGCCTCCGAATGAGCATGTACACGGTGTCCTCCAACGCCAGGGCATTGGCCTGGAATCGGATTAAATCAGAAATGTCTCCCCTAAAAGTTATTAAGAAGACCGAGTAATCTTAAAATACTTTGCCATGCTGTTTACTCGCGACGAGTATACGAGTCACTAGGTCTAATACCTTTCGATTTTCACATCTGAGGACAATTGAAAAATGAAGATTGTTCAGTATTAGAGTTGTAAATATTCGAATATTCGAATAATTAGGAGTATTTGAATATTCGAACATTATTGGTGGAACTTTAATAATCTTTCGTGTTTTTATCTTCCTATAAAAATGCCTGCTTATAGTAATGTTGCAATGTTATAGTAATGTTCTTTTTAGCACAATATTTTGCTTAAATATACAATTTTACTCTTTGCAACAAATTATTTCTTCTATTTATTCGAATAATTCAGCATTATTTATTTGAATAATTTGTTCCAATAAGGATTTTAAAATAATTAAAATAATAATACTAACAACTAAAGGTATTTTTTCCAAAATAAAGTTCCAAATATATCATTTGAGAAGCAAATAATTATAAAGTCGAATATGAAAATAATTTCATGATAGAGTGGGAAAAAATATTTTATGTCCAAATATTCCTAATTATTCGAATAAAGTTTAAATATTCAAATATTGGAATACTCCTAATTATTATACGAATATTCGAATACTTAGATTATTCGATGCAGCCCTAGCCAGTATATAGATAATTAATATAACAGAAGGATTGGTTGTGAAATTAATTAATAAAAATCTATAACGGTGCGAGAATGAACAAAACTTTAGATATAAGAATCGTTTAGTTTTTTATACTCTATCACACTACCGGAAGGAAAATATAGTTACAAATTTCTAACGGTGCGAGATTCAACAAATTTCAAATATAAGAATTCTTCAATTTGTTGTGCTCTACATATCACACTTCTGGAAGAAATTGGTAAGGGTACGTTTATGTTGGAGCTAGGAAAGAAACTATAAGAGCGTCGATCGTTCGTTTCTATCGTTACTCAACTCTTAGGGTACTTTTATGTTGGAGCTGCGATAATAGCGAAGAAAGAGAAATATTTGTTTTTTCCGTGGCCCCCAAACATATAGGAATTAGGAAACCTATTCCTACATTATATTAAAGAAACGAATAACCGTGATAACTTTAAGGGCTGCTTCCACCCCTTCCGAATGAATTTCCACTGAAAAAGAAATTGGGCCTTTCATAGGTACTCCAACACGTCCTACAGTCGCACAAAGTTTTATTATAGTCAGAATTTTCGCGTTGGGAACGTTTCTTTGGCAGATCCCGAGCAAGTGTCATTTCGTTCACGGACACCCCGCACATCCCTACGTACGTACATACGAAATACTGTGCGCGGCTCGGAATTTACTGGGTAGGTGCGTTTAAAATGAAACGCTTTCTTCGCCGGCACTTAATTTTCCGCAACGACATCATGGAGTAATTTCGTCGAAATTCTAGAACGTCCCCGCGCAATATCGCGCCGCTCGCATATCCGACGAAAAAGGCGGGGGTCCTTCATGGCTGGAAACCCCGGACGTGGTTTAACCCTTCCAAACAATTCATCGCGGTAGCAAGATTCTAAGCTTTTGTCTTGAAAAATCGGTCACCCAGGACAGCTGGGGGTGCCGAAATCAGTTCCCTTCGGGCGTTACCGTCGAAACGGAAACTGTCGCGGAGGAATGCGCGCTTTCGGTCGAATTTATTACAGGCAGAACTTTCGTTTCAACGCGATTATGCTTTAAAGTGAAATGGCCCCCGAGGGTTCTCGTGACTGTAGCCCAAGTTATTTTCGCTACTTCGCTGGGAAATACGCAAAACGTTATGGAAAAAGTTTGAATACGCCTATTAGCTTATTCCTTTGAGGATTTGTTCGGTAGTCAGCTTATCAGAGCTAAGTGTATACAGGGTGTAGCGAGGGTGCGCAAAGAATGGTTTAGATAGCAGGCGAGGATGTTCGAGTGAGGTGTCGCAGGATATTTTGATTTTTTTTCTTGTAAGTGAAAAAGTGTTGAGTTCTTTAAACAAATGGACTATATACGTACCTATAGTATTTTTGTCATCTAAAACGGGAGTAGTTCCGTGTCGTTATTAACGTGACCATGTTTTTGCAATAATATTGACGTATTTTCAATTGTTTTCTGTAGCTGTAGGTGGCTGGTTGTGCTGTTTTTTTTTAAATAATGGAATATGTCGTGTTGTGTCAGTGTTTGCGATCAAGTTATTTCGTTGATAACGTTCTATGTTTTACTTTATTTCAACATGGATTACAACTTGAAAAGTTAGAGTTATAATTTCTCGAAGAACGGTACAGCTTAACGGAGGGTGTAAAATATAGGGTTAGTTAGGGTTAATTTGATATTGTATTGAATTTCTTGGCGAATATGTTACCTGTGATCTTTAATCTAGATAGATGTAAAAGTATAGTTACTTTAAACAGATTATATGATCAGTATTCAACTATTAGTCAAATGCAAATTTTAAACTGCTTTTCCTGTCAAATTGACCATTTTTTAGTTATGCTGCTATCGATGCCAACTAACGATGTATGGTTTAAAATGACCCGAGGGTGTTTTGACGGGAATACGATTAAATGATTTTCAAACAAATCACACATTCTAGTATTTGGTATGGATAATAAACTTTGAACTAGATATATATTATATAATTTAAAAATATTCATGTCAGTAACGTAATAAAAATTATGCAGTGGACCTTGCAATCACCAGACTTTGCTCTTATCGAAAAATTATGGAATGAATTTGGTAGACAGATTTGCCTTACGGGGGTTACCCTCAAAATTTTCGAAAACTCATTTTTAGGATGTTTGCATATTCTGCTAGCTACAACTTTTCTACGTATTTTAAGCGCGCCCAGGCCCCGAAATTCCAAAAATTGAAGGAATTAAAAAATTGAAGGAACTTGTTACGTAGGGAAAAAATTGTAGGAAATAATTCTACATTTATGCAAATAAGGATTCGCATATTTAATCGAACTATTTAAAATAAGTATACAAAAGTTAGACACCTACTCAGAAGACAGTAGTAAATTATTAAAAATTATGAGACAAATTGGACAGTATATCTAGAAGCAAGTTTCCAAAACTAAAGAAGAACTTTTAATGATACATATAGGAACTCCTTGCCGAAGAGAGAAGAAACGATAAAAGAGCTCCTTAAAAAGACTAGGTCGAATACATACAGTAACAGGGAGCATACTTCAAAGACAAAGAAGCTTAACTTCCCGAATTAATCTATCACTCCACCTTTCAATACCTTCCCGCAAATCATGTTCTGATATCAAAAGTACTCGCATACAAGATTTAAAACGAGACACCCTCTGGAAAACAGCGGGTGGGAAACGAGAAGAATGTTACCGATAAATCGAGATCACTACTGAATATTCGAGTGCAAGGATTTGTGTCCAAAATTTTGCGTGCAGTAACCGAAGTTACCGTTACACGCGCAAGCACGGATATCGCCGAAAGGGAAACAAAAATAACGCCCCCCCCCCCCCCGCCAGCCTTGAGCCATTTCCGTAATTCAGAAGTTTCGAGGTGGATCGATCAAATGGCGATAGAGATATTCCGAGCTGGTAGCCGTGGGACCCCCGGTCAGTCATAAATAATGCCTGGCCTGACGCAATATCAGAGAAATGGTTTACGACGTATAAAACAGGACTCGGTGGGTAGCAGTGGATAAGAACATCCATGGTAAGACGAACGAGCGGCGGGCCTGACTGGTCGCTGGACCCGCTGGAAAATGGGGGTGCGAAAGGGTGGAAAGGACATTCGTGCTGCATAATACAACGAGCCACTGGCGCGTTGTACACGCAGCTCCCGAGGGATTGGTAGGCTTTCATTTAGATGATGATCATTGGTTAAAGTATACTTTCTGTTGAGAAAAGAATCTCAAAACACAATTCTGGTCAGTGTTGCAACTTTACAGAATAGTAAACAGTTTTCAACTGTGTGCCCTAATACTTATAGTTACTTATAGTCGTAGTGAGCTTATCGTAGATAGATAGATAAGAGAATTAAAAACTCAATTAAAATATTCAGAAAAGGGCAATCCAATCGAAGCGAGGATTGCACTCGTAATTCCGTTACTTTATTTTCAATTAAATTCATCTATACAAAGTTCATTTCTGACATTTAAAATATATGTTAGTATTTATACTGTCGTATAAGACGTGTTTCGTAATTGAATCTGTGGAATCCTCCTGATCCCCATTAGTTCAAACAAGGGCATCAGTTATTCTGAAGAAACTAAAATTTAAATAAAATAAAAGTGTGAACTGAACACTTTCAAATGATACATTGTTGAGACACAGTGATGGAGAGGTGTTCTCTGTGAAAGAGTGCAAAGTGTTGTATATGGGCTTCACTATGGTACCCTTCGGGTTTAAGAAATTCAGTTAATGTCTTTGCCCATATTTCTGAAAAATTTTCGACCTTAATAATAAAATCTAAAGATGCGATGAATTTTTTTTTTTAAATCGCTTTTATCCACAACTATTTTGTCAAATATAAATTTCAACATATCAACATTTACATTTCTAGAAAAAGACTATTAGAGTATGCTTGTACGAGTATTACGAATGTACAATTATCACTCAAGAGTTCAAAGATTCAAAAATACGAAAATGGTAACTCAGAAGTAACATGTGATCAGAACATGTAACCAATTAAATACCGTTTCTTTGTGTTTATTAGTATAAGATTTTGTATTCTTTAGTTTGTTAGAAATTTTGTGTTAAAACAAAGGGTTTTGTAATGAATTAAAGTATTAAGGGGTGATTCTACTTTGATCGGCTGAAAAATTAAGCTATTTTTAAAGATATTTTTCTCTGTAAATACAACATATAATGAAAAAAACATTTTGGTGTTTATTCAGCTACTGTTATATTATGTAAAAAAAATTAAAAAGAATTTTTGAAATTTGTTTTAATTGCTTTTTTACGTCTCAGGCTTATCCGAAATAAAAAGTTCGAAAAGATCCTTAATCTACATGAGTGCCCTATTTTTGTTGAAAAATAACAAAATGGCGCCGGTTTGAAAAATAGTTTGACAAAACGCCCAAAAGAATGTTTTCTCGGGTGTTGCATGAGAAAAATCTCGGTTATTTCTCAACAAAAAATGTTAATTGAGCCACTGGTGATAGCGACACTCATACTATTTTCGAAATTTTGGTTTCCGATAACCCTGACTTGGGAAATCCCCTGTGAAATGAACATAGTTCTTTTTTAGGTGCCATATTGACACCATAGAAAACATTGAAACAAATTAAAAAAATTCTTTTTAATGTTTTTCTGTAATATAAGAGTAGCTTAACAAATACCAAAAAGATGTATTTCATTATATGTTGTATTTACTGAGAGAAATCTTTAAAAATAGCTTCATTTTTCGGCTGATTAAAGTAGAGTGACCCCTTAAAAGATGTGACCTACAAAAACTTACACCACAAACATTAATACCGAAAAAGCACCTCGAACCATCACACGTTCGCGTCTCTTGTCGTACACGTGTTTCATCATTCATCGGAATCCTGCCCAATATCCACTAAGCCCGCTGAATATGCAAAAATTAGTAACATCCCCGAAATTAATATGTTCCCTCTCCTGCAGATGCCCCAGCGATATTAGCTCCGACGATAAAAATATTCTGGATATGGTCCAGCAACGGTTGTTCCCCTGCTATAAGACAATATTTTGCAGCCATCCCCGTGCCGAAACTTTCTCTGGTACGTAAAAGCTGCAATACGAAACTTTTGATCTGCCGAGAACTGACCTCGCGCAGCAAACAAAGCTCGTTTCCACCCCGTCCTCTCCCGACGCTTCGCTGTGTTCATTTCGAGGTGAAGGGCCGCCGGATACCAAGGGATTCGGGGAATTTATTTTCACGTGTGCTCTCAGCGGGGGGCACGCGTCGTTGCCTAGTTCGCTGGTGGCAACGATTGTCTGGACCCCTCGTTCGGTATGCGGTAAACGTGTAAATGCGTATGCAATATCTCATTCCGGTGCGCCCGACGCTACCACGTAGACGCCAGGTATTCGAAACAAGAGATTGTTAACGAGTCGGCTTCTCTTAGACATCGGATTCGCCTCAAGCATTACGTGCTGAAGCAGAAGTAAGTTCGCGCCCCCTCCAACTTGGAGTAAATCCTTCACGCTCTGTCGAAACGTCCCGCAGTCAATTAAGAATGGAGAAACATTCGGCCAACTAGAACCTTTTCACGCGAGTTGTTTTCGTGGCTGGCAACTGGCGGATGTTTACGCACTTTCCGCCATTTTTTAAGTAGCGTTGCTTCTGACGAACACAAGTTTGGGATTACTTGGGGATTTTTTTAATGATTATATCGTATGACAAATTTATTTCTGATTGGGAGTTGATACTTTTAATAGTCGCTGTTATCTTCTTTAGTACAATAAATTTTAGTAAAAATTGCCATTGTGGGCTGACGAGGAAAATTTTGGAAGTTAAAAAATAAAGGATTTATGGTACTTTGAAGTTAAACGACTTTTTTCGTGTAAAATTTTGTTTTGTAATTGTGCCTAAATAATAAATTAAACAAAATATATAAAAACTGAGATATCCTGCTGAGCGTTTTATTCTGCAGTGGTCTAAAAACCTCCAAAATAATAAATAATTTAATACAAAAATATTGTACATAAATCATTTCGTATACTTTGTAGACTAATCATGTGTAATCATGTGTAATAAGTATTTTGTTGAACGATTTTTAATAATACTCCTAAAAAATTCCTAAATGTCTTTTATTTTTGCCTCGGCTGAATGTATGTAATCCCTTAAAGAGGACACTCCACTTTTCCTAATTAACAGAAGTATCTTGTGATATTCGTCGATTTAATAATTTACATGTTAAATTATCAGCGAATGTCGGTGTCATTATTTCTGACACGGTTTTCTGCATGCTTTTCCAGCATTGCCCGAAGCAATTACAAATGTGAATATAGCTTCTTCATTTTACACACCGTCAAATGTTTAGCAATATCAAAATGAGCATACAGAGCTTCGGCGCTTACTTGACAGTTTTTGAATCGTATTCAAACGTAAAATTTTCCATCCGACGCGGAAAACACGACTGGCCGTTTTCTATGCTCTTGGTGGGAAATCAATTTCGTCCCGCTGAAATGAAAAGTTTTGCCAGCGAAACGAACGATTCGAAGGTGCGTCACGGGGGGAATCTAACAGGCGAACAAAAACCTTCTAATTAAAATTACCGTGATTTTCAAATCGCTGCGGGATACAATGTTTCAAACGAACTTCATTTCACGAGACATCGATCGCGTGAAGCTGTTCTCGGAATATCTGTTCTTTCAGGAGAATCTTATATTTTAATTAAAGGACTCGAGGTGTCAGAGTTTACCTTTAGGATATTTTTGCTACCAAAATTTCGGTGGAGTTTTCTTTCCTGCTTATACAGTAGTGAATTCGCTATTAGCATTTACATTCTTAAAAGTTAAAACCTTCAGGATTCGTCCTATACTCGACTTCAACTCTAAAAATGAACTTTCTAATACTAAAAAATAAATTACTACTAAACAAACAAATTTTACGTGTTCATAATGTATGCAATGTTACAAAAAAGAAAATTTAAAATGTGAATGATAACAAAAATACCATGATTGGAAATGGTGTAATTGCGAGTCCCATAGATCGATATATTAATAAAATCCAGAATTCAAGTTATTTATAGTCGCATATAGGAATATCAGTTTTAAACTTTCTTTTCACCACTACTGTACTTCCTCCATTTCTGTATTTTACTTTAGCGTGTTTAAAGTGTGTGTATCAGGTACGCGTGTTTGTTAGCATAACGACTAAATGTCTGTAAATGCTTTGTCAACACAGCGATTGCCTCGCAGGCGATGCATAAATCACGTACCGTCGTGTAAACCCCTGATACTATTTTTCCTAAATGAAGCACAAAACAGATAGCAAAATTGCTAAGACTGACTAAGACCTTCACTCTTTTCACCTAAATATTTGAACATATTTTTGCAACACAAAAATCACTATAAAATCGTTTTGCAGGAAGAGTATCCTATATTTTTTATATTAACACAATTAACACTTTAGCGCCAAATGTATCATACTTATATGATACATTCCCCGTCTTTGCTGTTTAGCAGTTTGCACTCGGAATTCGCTGTTTGCACCAGATTAAGTAGTAGTACAAGTTTAGAGTAGTTTTATTCACCCAGTGAACCCTGTACTCATTTGTTTTATGCATTTTAACTTCCGACAAAAGATTTTATGTAAAAATTCAGACCATCTTTACTGGTAAAAGGAAAACACGATATTTTTCCTCCAACGAGCTCTAGGTGCCGGCACTAAAAGGTTAATATGAATTTAATGTAAATAATAATAACACTATTACCTCAGGTTCAAAACCGGCTAGAAAATAAGAGCTACTAAATAAAAATTATACTTTTCCACTCACGCTGCGCCAGAAAAATTCTTATTCGATTCATCCATTTCATAAGTCCAGCCACGAGAATTAAACACGATTACATTTTCCACCTGACTACCAATTTATCGTTCAGTACTAAAATATAATTGTGCAGGTGCGTCTAGTCTACAGAATGTGCGCACCTAACGGGCCAGTGCCTCGCGTTTACTCGAAATAAAGGAATTTGGCGAGCTTTGTTTTACCACATATCAATGCTGCGAACAGAAAATGCAACCGAAGGAAGGCGTTTGTTTAAATTCTTTCGAAAACGTAGGGACACGCAGGGTGTTTAATGACGACTGGAATTTCCGGAAACGGCGTGACCTACTTTCTTTCACGGAAACACGCACGTTGCGACTGGCGCGAAAAGAAAAAAAAAAGAGAAAAGAAAAATGAAACGTTGATTCAGAGTCCGCCACTGACCACTCTATAGATACCTAGCTTGCGGTGGGTCCGTGACGAGCGAGAAACCGTCGGCGCGAGCGGAACAGCGATAGTAAAATATTCAAAATTATACCACCCTCTAAACGAGGATATCCCAGCCGCGTCGAGCAACGGCGATGAAACAAAAGCCATTTTTAAGGGGGACAGCTTCTCACTTCGAACTGGGCCAATTGTGATGTGCTCTGACAATACACACAATCAGGTTACATGAAAAATAAGAGATATTGGCTTGTTAGGACACTCTTCCGTTTCAATTAATAGCTAACATAGCAATGGCTGTCAATATTTGTTGTTTTTTTTTCTTCATTTTGACGTGTGTACTCATATTTGTTACACTTTTATTGATAGGTCAATGCTGGAGAACTTGATAACCTCTATTTTATCGTTTTGAAGCATTCTTAATGTTTTTAATGTTAAATTGAAGGGTAAAGGAAATGTCACAAAAATAACTTTATCGAGAAAATTAAATTTTAATACTTTAACCCAGCAGTAAAGAAACAAGTTTCAATGAATTTAATTATTATTTAATTTTCTTATATAATTTTTTTCTCAAATACTTTCTTGCTTTACGTATTTTATTCTAGTGCACAGCATTATTTGAACTCTATAACCCTTTGTGATTTGACAGTTCTGTAGTCCCAGTTGCCACCAACAAAATACGCTGTAAATCGCAAAATCACGAAAAATGGACATTTTCAATTTTTTCACTTACCCTTCGATTTTGGTGGTTCGAAAGCACTTTTAATAAATAGACGCGGGGTCTCGCGATTCTAATTTCGATCTTACTTTAATACTGTTCATCCATACTTCGATCTTAAAGGAATAAAACGTTCATTAAGATTCTGAGAACTTGACATTTTCGACATCTGTCTGAATAATACTCGAAGTGATTCGAAATCAGTAGGACTGAATACAAGATGGAATAATGAGACTTCCATCAATCCAGCATCGCTATATTCACAGTAATGGATATAATTGGTAGTAGATTTACCCACTTACAATACTACTAAGAATCAACTCGTAAAGGTAATCGCAGATTAAAACTATCATAGCTTGTCTTTTGACAAAGATTAACAGAAGGAAGATAGTTGAAATTTTACTTATGTAGCAACTTCATCTTTACGTGTGCTCTATGTAACGGTGTCTATTCTGCTAAAGTTTAGATACCTCTAATTGGAGAACGCTTTGATTTACTTTGGTTCAGAATATTATTCAGTGTCCTACGAAGAAATCCTTCTAAAACCGCCATGTCCACAAATCTGGCGGAGTTACATAACTATTTTGATGCATGAAGTATTGCCTGCGAAGGAACGAGGTCAGGTCTGACAAACAGATCCCTCAAGACGGAAACTTTTCTTGTACACTTTTGGAAATCATCCAAAATCACTGGTATTAAAAGATCACTACTATACCTACATACGTTTCGTAACACGTGGACAGAACTTTCGGAGTGAATACAGCACACAATAAAAATATGAAACAACTATCTCCACAGGGTCTTGGTTTTTTCTTAAAGAGCCACAAATTCACGTGACAAGAAGAGTGTGATTGCTACGATGTTTTATACAAAGTTACAAAGTTAGTATGTATGGTTTTATACGAAGACCAGGTAGAATTTACAGTGGGTGGCCAAATTATTATACTCAAACAAAAAGGTTCGAGATTTTGTACGTTTAAGCGATGGAATGGCTGTATCTCTGTAAAAATGTTCGCAAAAAATACTTAAAATTCCAGTTTCTGAATCAAGAACTCAAATTTTTCATTCATTATGATAGGTTAAGTTGAAGAATAGTCCCTAACTGAACGTCGTCTTTGCTTGTGTTGTGCAATAAAGACGTTTAATAATAATGATACTGTTTTATCAGCGCAGGAAATGAAGTTTCAGATTTTTTTGCCTAGTTTAACACATGCACGGGCCAAAATTTTTTTTGCAGTAAATACAACAACGAGCTCTTACAGAGCAAACATTTCTTCCGAATTTCGGGTTTTTGGATTTTGTTGTATGATTTTTATTTACCGACTTATTCGCGATCAAAGCAAAAAAGCTACTTTTCACTTTGAACACCTATAACTTGCGAAATCATAATTGTAGACAAATTTTCATAAGTGCTTTGGAAAGCTAAGAAAGTTTCCATTAAAAGCTTTTAATTGTCAATTTAATTTTTTTTTAATCGTAATTAAATCCATTTTAAAATAATCCCAAAAATTGACGCAAATGTTTTGAGTATAATAATTTGGCCACTCTCTGTAATACCACCCAAAACCGTTAAACTATTATAGAATGTGCTGTAGTTCCCCCACGAGACTGTAAAAACTACATTTTCAAGTCCAACGATTCTTTCCCAAGGAAGAAAGAAAATTTGTGTACGTCGAAGAAAATCATCCATGCTGGAAATTTTTATTTACAATTCTAAAAGTTCCGGGAATAGTCACATTTACTTACCATTACATAATTTTCGCAAAAATATAAATCTCCAGGTAACTTCTTATGGAAAATTCCTCAGTATTTATTAGCATTAACAAGTATGTATTTATTATAAGTATTAGTGAATCATGTATTGGAAAAACAAATTACTCGGGTTAAAGCGTTTTTGTTTCACATACTTTCCAAAGAATTATTCGGTATCTCCCCATATTACCTGAATACACGCCAGAGGTAAATAAAATGTTGGGGGACACACGAATTTCATGCGATCCTTCGTGCAGGTTTTCGTGGCATTCTTTACGAAGACAATATGCAAACGAAGCCACGAACGTGATAACGTTAGAATTTACTTTAGCTGGAGGAAATTTACTGAAAATCGAATTCTCGAACGGACCCACATACATACGTTTGAGAGTCTGGAAAATGGCTGACCCCCGCCGAGTATGGCTACTGCGAAATTGTTTCCGGAGGAGATTATTGCATCCTTGGTTTAATCGAGGCCCGTAACATCGACGGGAGTTCAGAACGCTCCGCTTTCGTGGCTGAACGCCATCGGAATAAATCAGCTGTATACAGACGTTAAGAAAATTATTCGCGCTAAGTCACCTAAGACTTTCAAAGTCTTAAATGCGACAGCGTAGTAACAAGAGTGCCGTCATTATTCGAGTAAGGGCCTTTTCACACGGAACGATTATGTGGTTCACGAATGGTATTGGGGGTATGTCCATGTCACAGATGCAGAGCTGATTTGAAAAAGAAGAGAATAGTACTTAGCAAATATTTGAATATGATTAAAATACCAGGCGCGAGGCACAAAATTGTTTCCGTTAATATTGCATGTAAATTTACTTTTACAAATTGTATGTTTCATTTTGTATTCAACTCATCTTTCTCTTTAAATTGTTTTTTTTTTTTGGAGTTAGACACTGAAGCAATGTTGGTAACCTTTAAGAATGCATCGAAAATATGCTTGGAAATGATGGATCGCTCGGCAAGTGATCGCACGGTCTATGCAGAGTCTATTTTGAATCAGAGCATAATTTTGTTTACACAAATCATAGAACAGGCATTTACACGAAATCTGCATCTCGTTATGTTTGGAAATTATTCTTTTCACAATTTTGGGGGGACAGTTAGTGACATAAATTGCTCGCGAGTTACATTACACTGCAATTTACTCGTGTAATAATTTATTTTTTAATAGAAATTATTGTATCTCCTATCCGCTTCACAAATTAATGTTGCAATTAATGATAAAAGAATTTAGGCCTATTTACAAAGATGGAGAACCTATTTTGCAAGCATGAATTGTTCATAAATCTGTACCTTTTAACAGTAACACAACTATGCTAGTCATCCACCATAATTTTTCATCTTAGAAATGACAGTGCTTTGTAAAACTAAAAGCGTTGTGAAGACTTCTCTTTAAGGAATCCTTTCTATAAACATCATCATCGGAGGATAATGTAGTACTGTTAGGAACTTGTTTAAAAAACGAAGGTTTGCACAGTTGACATCAACGTGAAGAGTGTTTACTTTAAACGTAGGAGGTTGGTATTTTCCATTTAATACAATGGACGAGATACCGTGGGAAGTTCTCTAATAGTGCTTTGGTAATAACGAGCTTCCAGCTTTGTCGTTTAAGAATTCTTCATTTTATCGATTATTTGAGAATCACGTATACAGTTCCCTTCGAATAACATTACACTATGCCACCGGAGTATGCAGCATAACATCTTCATCTCAGCGAACAATTCCCTTCGTACTTTATTAATTCATATATTTTCGGCGTTAATTTGATTTCCAAATTGACTACCATTCTTAGTTATTGAAATCACTGTAAGTGCCAAGAAGCGGAAGAATTATACTATTTTTTATGAGATTTATCAATCATTTTTGCAAAACAACAATTACTATTACTACATCATTTTATCAGTTTTGTAACGGAGGGACTACTTAATAAACATCCCACGACAGAGGATATACGTACTTCAGACTTCGACGAACTCGAAAGCTTAGCTTAAATCTGAACTTGAAACATTACCTGACCCCTCGTCTATGTAAATTTAATCCGATTTTCTCCTTTGGTTAAATACCTCAGGATTACATACGCGAGCAATGTTTTGGTGGTTCTACAAATAAATTCATTGTGGACCGTTAATTAAAAACAGTGATTTTTTCCTTCATCATTGCTATTGCATTCGGCCACACTTAAATTTGAAACTATCAGCCTTCATTTCCACTCGTTCGAATTTATATTCTGCAGAAATCATTGAATAATCTCAATTATGCCACAAGTAGACACTAAGAGGACTGCGTTAAACGATTTGCTTAACTTCCAAAATTTTTCACTCATTGTTAGCGATGAAAAAAAACAATTAAATATTCCGTTCCTAGTAGGTGTGTATGTACGTGAAAATTTCAACGAACCACGAAGTGGAAGAATCGAATTCTCGTGCGCTGAATTAAGATTCAGCTTGTGATAACGTGAACGCGTAGCGCGATGAAGAGGAAGACAGATAAATACGTTCACCGTGAACTCATCTGCAAGTCGCAGATGGACGCGCGACAACACTCTTCAGGATTATACCCGGAGGGCTGACTGGAATTTACCTTTCCACGCGGCGTTTATGGGCCGCAATTTCCACCTAAAGCTGGCAATTTTTCCACAAAGCGACCGTCCGCGACGGCTTAATGCGCCGGCGATTAATTCCGAATGAATTCCCCATTCCTTGTTAAACGATCCCGCCCTCGCTCGACACTAACGCCCCCGACCGGATATCACCCGGCTCGTTATTAGCATTCGAACGACCTCATCGTCAAACTTCCCGCGGCACGGGGAATACAGGCGGGGTTAATAAAATCCAGCAGTCAGCGATTATTGGTGTTCCAAGGGTAGGAATTCTATCGACAGACGGCAATCCTAAGTTGTCGATAACGATAACCTGTCTTTTATTTCCGGCGATCCGATTACTTCCCTCGAACCTGGTGCCTTTTCCCCCCTCCATTCCCGCCCTACTCGTGCTCTAATTAAATTGCTGCTAGGGAAGAAACGACAGCCGAGGAAGCTGGGCGCGTGATGCGTGGAAACGCAGGGGGGGCAAAAGTTACAGCGTAATGAACTGTGCAAAAACTAATATAAATCACGGGGGACAAGGGGGGAATGAATGAAGTCAATTCTGGAATTGGTAAATTACACGTTTGTGCGCGGCATGGCCCGTTACGGGACAACTAGCCACGCTGCCACGCTGAGCAATTGCAGAAACCCAGCGATATTTCACGAGCCGCTGCCGGGCGCAGATATTAAAATATTGTCCAATCAGTTCACGCCATTTTTGCAACAGAATTTTTTTCGCGTTTGGGGTAGACTCTTGGGGTAGATTAAGGATTTGATAAGAGTGAATGTTTTGTGGAAATGAATGTGTTTATGTGAGTATTTTGAGTGGAGTGGGGGAATGAATATACGTTGACCATTTTAAATGGTGTTAATAATTTTTTAGCGTTTCAAAGTTAGACTATGATAACGGATTTTTCAATTTAGAATTGAGGACCGTGTAGCAAGAACGGTGCAGGCTCCATCTGTACCAACTTCGAGTAAATTAGAAAAAAACATTAAAAAGAGAACATTAATTGAAAAATATATATATTCGCACTATCAGTAGTAGTTATTCAATTGATTAGTTTTTGCTTCTAATTTTGGCGAATTTTTCAAGTCTGGAGCCACCCCTGACTTGCAGTAGGGTACGGGTTCAAAATTTGCAATAAATAGCTCATTTGTTATCGGATTTGCGGCAAACGATGTATAATTTGTTTACCTATATTACACGTCATAATTGAAAAACTGTCAAACATGGAGTTGTACTCTCCTTGCTACAAGGTCCTCAATTACTTTGTGCTGTAATAACAGTGTTAAGAGAAGAAAATAGACGAATAGGTTACTTTCTCAATAGTAAATGTGATTAATTAGAACCTATATATTTCTTACTTCGTCAATACCAAAACGAAATGCATTGCAAAAATTCCGATACGTACCTATAACTATTCCCAACAACAGCCATTGTCCTTTCGCTCCTGTAATTCTTTCTGCACCACATAACCCGCAATTAAATAATTGAACAACATTTATTAAATACATGGTATCATAGTATCATTTCATTTTAATATAAACTTTATTCCCTGGTATCTGCTCGGTCTCATTACTGATCTCCATCAGCTGTTTCGCCAGCGATCACTCAAAGTCGGTTGCCACGAATCGTAAATTGTGATATCCTCTGTACACAGACCCGCCGTGTACGATAAACCGAGAACGCAAACATCCGCCACAGCCGCGCGCAATTTTATTGGCTTGAATGGGAACCATTCGTTTTTCTTTTTTTTTTATAACAATCAGTAGAAAATCTTACAGCGTATGAACAGCATCCACCTACGTCAGACTGTTTTCTTTTCTTTACAATGCTGCAGGTGCTTCTAGCAAATTCGCAATACGCGGGAAATTTCGTGTAAAGGAATAAAATGCAATGGCGACTTTTGCTGTATAGCTGGCTACTCGGATAATGATGCACAATGGCCAATCGCCATATTGTGACACATGCAAGACTCGCGACATGTGTACGTACGTACATGTGAGCACATTTGTTGCAGCTAGGCTTTTATGCTAGGCACAAAAGTACATGTGCCTTTCAATTACGTCGGAAGGTAATGTAAACTGCGAGATCGTTGCCAAGCATGAGTGACATTGAGAGTCCTGACAAAAACAGTCGTTTAAGTGTTATTTTCAAGTAGTGCCTTAGTTTCATTTCAGTATACGAAGGGCTGTATAATGCTCTTTTAAATCACACTTCCCAATAACAATTGCATTTATTACTTATGGGGAAATATTTTATACTCACCTTGTAATTAATAGTTTCAGAACAAGTGTAGTATTTAGTATGTATGCACAATAATGTAATCATGACACTGCTTTCGCTTCCTGCGGAAAGGAGAGTTTGATTTTTAATATTCTTATACAGGGTGTCCCAAAATTCTGGGACTTTCTGGGACATGCAATATCTTTATGAAAGAAGACATCGAGAAGTCATTTACCATTTTTGGCTTCGAGGCTTCGTTCTGGATATATTAACAGTTTAAATCTGAGTTAGCTGAGTGTTATTGACAGTGGCCAAATTATTGCTAGATAATCGTGTGTAGAAAGTGTAAGATTCATTCACTAGTGTGTAGTAAGTGAACCCTAAAAGTTGCAAATGAATGAGAAAATTTTCAAGGTTATACAACTTAAGAAAGCGTTACTGAATTATATATATATCCTATATATCAGCATCTGCTGCACCGATTTAAACAATTTATTTTAATCAATTCGTTAGACAATAAGGAAATGGAATATATCGACAGTCTTGTAAAAAATCATTTGATGCTCAAGAGATTTTGGAAAAAAGACATCCGTGTTCTGAAAGTTCCGTTTTTTCTTCTTTTAACTGCAGATTTTTCTCAAGAAACGGTACATGGATTTTATTATACATCAATCGAAAGGTTTTGGGTCATACTTCAAGGAAATATATGTGTCATTATGATTGGTTTCAAAAAATATAATTATTTCAAGCGGTGACGTCGAATGATTTTTCACTTTTTCCGAACGAATGTTCTCTGCGAAATCATACAATGAATGGTTGGAATAATAATTTATGACTATGAAATCATTCATTTACATTAAAAGCAGTCGCACCATATTTTCGCCGCATATTCCCTACACATCGATCGATCACAATTTAAACACTTTCTATCGATTGGAAAGTATGTGTTCTACTTTACACAGCGTAGAAATACTGCCTGAACAAGAAATCACTGCAAAGACAATAATGTTCTATTGCAACTGTTAACTCCACTTTCCCGAAAATACTGACGTGGACACTACACTGGGTCTGCGCGACCCATAGACTACCTTTCTCCCGATGTCACTCGGCTTTTTCAGGTAAATTAGGGGCCTCGTGGTGCGGAATCCGGTCTCAAAGTTTTTTTTCCCGAGAGCAACTAAATCTAATGCAGAGACTTGCGTCTATCAGAACGCGCTGCTCAGGCAGCTTTGGGAACTATGACACTGACCGAATGGAGACATGAGGTAATCGAGCTTCGGTAGTGGCACAAAATATTTCCACCCACTTGTGCAAATACACTCCCAATAGCCGAAAACACGACATAAGCATAAATATTAAGTAATACCACTCAGAATAAACATTCCTCTCGAGTGAAGTGCTGGGCATAATTAAGCCTGACATTTCAAAGCATTCTTCTCTCGACGCGACTTCATTTGGGAAGAAGAGCTGTCACTCTCCAGCGTGCACTGCCCTGCATTTCATCTCTGAAAGCAAAAGGGAGAAAAATGGGGCTGCCTCGCAGCACCACGTCACATCTCCCCTTCCCGCTGATGGAATGACAGCTGAGCTCCGTCCACAACGAACGAGCGGATAAAAAGTTCGTAAACTTCGACACATCCTCAAGATACGAGCAACGAGGGATGAATTTGAAATTGGCGATCGCAGCTAGGATCCAAGGTCGCAAATTCTCGAGTACGGAATCGAGCAGCAGGTGCTGCATTGGCTCTATGAATATTGCACTTCTGTATCGGTCAACGAGGATAGTATATCCCCGTGAAAATTAAGTATTAATTAAACACTTAAACACTGTTCAAGCGTAAACATAAATAGGATACACTTTTTTGTTTCGTTTCTTGAGAAAAGTCCATCTTTAATTTAATTATTTCAAGTAGTTTATGGAATCGACCCATCACTTGAATGTTTAATTAAGAAATCTCGTAGCTTTTCGTTACGACACGCATGCAGGAAATCATATTTATTTAGAGTTTAGAAGAAAATGTGTTACGCAAGATAGAGTCGGATAAGTTGAGAAGTCCTCGCCTAGTTCTATCTACCTCGATTGCACCTTTTACCAGTTAAGATTGTAAATTCTTCAACTGTAGTATTCTTCCTATATTTTCCTTCCAAGAACCACGAAGCAAATTTCTATTATTTATTTAATGAATTTAACCAGACTCGTTCTATTGCTTAAGTACACACGTAAGGAAGTGATTAAATTTCGATGCACCACGTGAATACAAAAAATACAATCATTTCCTGTGCCAGCAACAACACGTCCTCTAGGAAAATCCTGTCTTATTGCCTCGAAATCGGCTTTCCAGTACATATCACACCCATACGGTGCATTTGTTATGTAACTGCCACATCCTCGCGGAAGTACATGAAATATCTGATAGCAACCAAGTCGTACGAGACTAGTATGCTCGAATTCCGTAATAGCCTCGTGGCACAATTCCGGATAGAATCAAAAGCATTGTTACGTACTATCTGCCCTTATAGAGAGCATTCCACCTATCCGGCTCATCGTCGCAGTATCAAAATGTCATTAATTCATTTGAATGCACAATATGCATTTAATAATGAACAGAATATACTCTATATGTATATTGTAACACGGACCTTGAGGTAATTGTAGGAATATGAGTCGTTGAACGTGAATGGGGAGAAAATTGTAACAACGCATAAAAGTATATCTGAAGGGTGAGAGGAAAACGGAATGTCACAAGACCGCGTTATCGAGAAAATTAAGTTTGAACACTTTAGACCGTCAGTTAAGAAACATGGTACAATCAATTTAATTTTCTTATACAATTTTCGTCTTAAATAATTTCTTAACATTTCGTAACATTCCGTATTTTGTTCCAGTGTAGAGTGCGCACTTCCTGTTTGTAAATAACCAAAGTTTGTAAAGATACCAAATCTTTAACATTATCGTACGGGGGCATTTAAGCTTCATAACCCCTTGGATTCGACTATTCTGTAGTCCCAGTTGCCAATAAAATGTCATTCCCAGTTTTTCCCTTTACTTTTCATCTGTTACTTTCCTTCGTCAATTTTAAAAGTACTTTTGCAACGTGATAGCACGTCTCCCTGATTTTCCAAACTCTATGAAATTTTTATATTTTCAAATTACTATTTGTATAATTGTATAATATTTATATAATATTTTTATAATTTTTGATCTTGATGGATTGATATGAAAAGAAGAAGAAATAACAAGTTTTCAAGTCACAAAAAATTGGTGAACGTCGTTCAATGTATGAAGAATTTTAAATAAACTACAACTATTTGTGTTTTAAATCCCTATTTTGTTTTAAGTCCTTATGGAGTCAAGAAACTGTAAATACTGATTGTTAAAGTTTTTTTGTATCGAAGACGCGATTGTTAAGTGGAAGTTTTGCTTGGTTGCGTCCGAGAGGCAGACACTGTTCTATCGGCACGTCGATAAATAATGTGGCTACGCTATTGGATCTAAATTATTGCGTATAAATATCCAATAATGTACACGTTAGCCGATAACAGAAGCGTTATCGAGCACCTTTAGATATACGATACACAGGTAGGAGAACAAACCTACGTGGAAGTTCACATTGAATCTGTTTCCTGTCGCAGATTTATTATAGGGTATTAAATCAAAGATTGGAGTGCGCGACTATTCGTGATCTTAATAAAATTACTGTCTATCTAAATTTCTTAACAAATTAAGAAATGTGACAAGTTCAGTCTATAATTTAATTTTAATTTAATTACAATAGACGGGTTAGACAACCCTTTGGTACAATTAATTACAAAAGTGAGGTAAAGAAACGGACGAATACTAAGAAATAAATACAGAACAAAAGATAGAATTAATATTCACTATAATGCAATTATTTGCATTTAATTGATTTTTAAAATGTATGAATTTATTTCATAAAGTCACGTTTCTTTCGAAATACAATGCTTTCACCCCCGAAATTTTCGAAGCCACGTATATTCTGTCAAATGGTTGAAAGAGAAAGAAGAATCTAATCGTTATTTGTAATGTTTGCGCAAATCACTATCGATTTCCGTTATGCGTCACGTTGATCCGAGAAAAATTCGATCTGTGAAATTGGTTATAACGCGATTACCGTGGGAACACCTATAGGAATTAGTTTAAAATGCAAATCCCTGCCATGCCATTACTATTCGATGTTTTATCCCGATTGCAGTGTAACGTTTCGCCACCGAATTGAATTTAGAATTAAACTGATTTCATATTACTTCGCATGCTAATTGGACACGCGACCGTAAGCTGAAACCGCCAATTGAAATTTCAGACACGACAGAGATTGTTACACGGAATTAGACAGTTCGTTTGACGGTTTGATGATGAGAAAGTGAAACGATCGAAAGGTGTTTCAGCGGAGCCACATGTTTCTAGAAATTCCTGTTACATTTTGATTTGTTTAATCGAATTGTGAGGAAATTGAGGGATATTGAATCGTTACAAATCGAATAATACTTGTTAAAACTGCATTAATGAGCTTTCAACTTCTAATTTACGAGTTGACGAATTGGAATCTTTCGTACAATTTATAGATTTTGTTTTTTTGTACGTTTTATCTTTTGTAATCAATTTTTCTAAGAGAATGTATTTGTTTAATTGTCATATCTTTATCTACGTCCATGTTCTACTTTGCCAATATTTTTTCTATTTTCATCCATAAAAAACTTTCACAAAAGTAAAAATCATTTACAAATCTTTAGTGAAAATCTTTATTTCATAAATCTTCGTTTGATTTGCATAATAGTAATATACAATTAAATAAAACTGTATCGACGTGTACCACAAAGATAGCTTTATAATAATAGTTTGAATAATTAATTTAAGTTTCCATAAAAAAGAAAATTTAATAAACCCTCTGAATCCGATATACTTACTTACGCACTCTAATGGCATACATTATTAATTACAACAATTTAGAAACATTGGCAAGTTTTATAATCACGAATATGAAGAAAATACTATTTAATTGCTAAAACGAAGATTTTCGATTTCATCTTCCCCATTTGTCCCGTATTTATAATTCAGATCCATTCAAAGGTGGCCTGTCCACTATCGATATTCGATACACAAATCTCACCCTTTACTACAACGGTACTTATCCTTGAAATTTCGAGATATTTACGTATGTACTCGATGTAGCGATCCTTCAATATTGAATTCGCCAATCTTATCAATAATGCGTACGTACAGAATGAAAACGCACTTCTGTAGTGTAAAAAATTGCAAATACTCGTATCAGTGGACAACGTACGTACGCCCGTGAAAACAAGATTAATCTAATATCTTCTAATACCTATCATCTAGAAGATCTTTTGACGAAGCGTTGCTTAGTGTTTGATTACATATCGCAGTGATAAAAAACGTGTAGAATGTTGAGGGTGTACGACTGTAGTTGTGAAAAGTGAACATTTTGTAATGGACATTGCTATATAATATTATTTCCGGCCTTGACGAATTTTAAGTTAGCTGGGAGTCGGCCGAGCGCGACAAAAACATCAACAACCTCTACCAAAGTCACTACATTCCCGAACGATGTGCCCTAACAGTTCGACTTTATCCGCGACGGTGTTCGGATCACTGAATATCTGTGCAGTCACAGTGGATATTATTTCGTGACTTCACGATTCCTGCATCAATTTCATTGATTAATGGACTCTGTGGAAGACCCTTTAACAAAATTATACTACATTACACTTAGCTTCTAGAGGACTATTTTGGAAACACTTTACTCGAGTCCGAACACATCTTCGTGATTGTAAAGTCAGTGCTTATTTCGGGATTCAGTGTTTTAATTTAGAGTCAGTGTTTTTAACGCATTTAGAACTATTTCAGAGCACCGGTGCTCTTATTGCTTCTTCATTAAGCATGCGGTATCCTTTACGGAGGCTTCGGTTTCACAAAAATTGAAAAAGTCTATATGAAATGTATATACATAAGATTTTGTAATCTTCTCTCTTTTACTCCTAATCTTCGGTTACGTTATTTTACAATCGAATTATAGTTACATGCTTTATAAACTACTTGGTAAATTTATATAACTAATTACAAATTATATTTGTTATTGTAACTACAATCTTTGCTTGAAACCCAATTTTCTTGAAAACAAAGCTTCCTTTGAAAAAAGTTGCTGTAGAATTTTGACCTACAATTATACACAATAATTATATGTATTATAATGCACTAATATAATTACAAAATTATATAAAATACGCCATTGGGATTAAATATTTTGTTGGAGTATCATTTGCAGAGATTTCAATGGCACACTCAATGAACACTCAATTTCAGCCAATGGAAGGGTAAATTTTTATTCCACCCAATTTATTCTTCATCCCAGAATGCGTTTAACGAGGTGAACAGAGTGCGCTTTTAATCAATCGTTTACCGCGAGTATTTGCGATAGGTGTAAAGGGTAAACACTGCTTGAGTTTATGATGTGGGAATCACTGAATTATCCCAGAATTATAGCTATAACTACGTTATGTACGCCCATGTAAATCTCTGATAAATGATTGGCCTAAAGTACCAATAATTTACCTCATTAACTGCATCTTCGTATTCACACCACAATATATAAATGATTCACATGATAGGAAGAGCAATTTCGCATGTAATAATATCATAAAAAATTTTAAGAAACCTAGTATTGCACTTCTCTTTTCAAATTAAATAACTTCTACACGGTCAACTGCTTTGTATTTTCAATAGTTTTAGAAATGATTGTGTGTACGAATTTAAGCTATTATACTGTATACCTACCGATATCTAGTCAAAATCGAATGGGTTAATGCGTGCATGACGATATTTTGGCTTCTAATATCTGTCCATACTGAATCTTAATGGCACAAAAGCATCTATATTGCAGCACAGTGATGCAGCACACGTATTGGCTGTTTGAAATTGCAGCAGCACCGAAGTAAATTATTAAAGTGTATTCGAGCAATTGTGCGATTGGACTTAGTCGTGCTTGGAAATGTAAACAAACACTAAAATGCAGCAGGCAGTTAATCTTTAAAAAGGACAAAGAAGTGATACCAACTTTAGAAAATAGTAACGATTATCAGTCTTAATAGTAACCACGCCGTCCCAATTGATTCTGTGTTGGAAAATAAAATGGTAGTAATGGAAAATCGAAGTCCGATTATTCATTGCTCTTTCTGCCTTTGGAATGACCGTTAATATGAAAGATTATCTCTAATTAATGTCCAGTCAGTTAAAACTGCAGTGAACTAATTTTCTAGAATTCAATTGAGCCCTGCGAATGAATGTGCTTGATTTCTTAAGGATGTTGTAACTGTTAAAAAAAGTAAATGAGGTTGTATAAAATGTCCAATGCAGCTAATTATTTTAACGAGAAATGGCATCTTTCAGATTCTACTTCACGTTCTAACCGGATATCCATTCCCGATCGAGCAGGACGTATAAAAGGACAAGTAGGAATATAACTTGCCCTGCAAATTCTACATGAATCCTGTACCCGAAGAGTTCACTGCACTACATGAAATGGAATATTGGCACATATTCCGATACCTTTCCCGTTACTTACTCTTACATGGGTATAAAACTTCGGCACATATCATAAAAAAATCGTTTAAATTCAAGAGTCCACCAAGTATCTTCCCTGAGAGTCAAGTTACACCTGTCGAAAATTAAATTTCTTTTAACGAAAAGAACAAAACATTTCTGAGGATTTTTTTTCTTCGGTGCAGCTTAGTATGGATAACAAAATTAAGTGGGCATTGGCTACGAAATAATTCTATCCTATTACCTTTGCACGCTTAAACTGTACAAATACTTAATTGAACGAAATCTTCTAATAGCATACGGTCCGTTAACTTCAGCAAATTAAGAGTGGTGCACAAGTAACTCCAAATTACTTTTTATAGGAGCACCCTTAATCTTCTCTGGGATGGCTGAGGTTCAGACGAGAGGTACATAAGTGTACATGATTCCGGGCAAAGGAATTTTGTTTCAGGTCAACCGTTCAGATCGCTGGAGATCGTCGACCATGAAACTACTACACTTTATGCAAGGGTAAATTTGAAGGGACGCTGCTACTCGTGTGTGCGGTATTCTGCTCCGCACGCACTGTTAAATTGTACTGTTGGATGCAAGAAGGGTCTCCGTGCCAAAAGTTAGTTTCGAGGAAAGTATCTGTAAACATTACGAAATTAGATATGTACTTTTTATACACAGTGAAGTTGTAAAACTGTCCATAATATTTGAAAATTTGGTATATCTCCTTTGTAGTAAATTTAATATTTGCATAATGTTTGAAAAAAATATAGAATATTGAAAAGATATAGTCGGAGATCGTTGGTCAACATCGAGTCACAAAATTTATCACAGTCCTGTGAATTTTAACGACAATGAAATTCAAACCAATTCAATGTCAAACAATTAGTATACGAATTCACGTAAGTATAGTAATTGTCAGGTAATTAAAGGATTGAAAAGTAGGAGAATAAAGAAGACTATCTCAAATCTGGCATGATGTTGAAAAATCTATGATCAGCATTAGGAAAAAGATTTATGCCAAAGATTAGGATAGTTTAAGAAAACGAAAGAAATATCCTTCACAGTTGAACATTTTAAAATCTCATATGAGTGAACACTCAGAAAATTTTTAATTTTTTTCCACTTTTTATATTCACATCTAAATTACTTTCCCTACAGTAATGGAAATATTTATTACGTTTCCCCCGAATCCACATCCTATGAAAAAATCTTCATAACTCCACAATTGATGAAGTAGTTGTTATACAACTTATTTTATTAAATAAGGTGGGAGTGAATACAGGTTAAATATTCGAGCGATGCAATAAATGTTCCCAATACTGGGCAAATGAGTGTCTCATTTAGGTATCCACCCAGTTACGTCTCTCCATTGCTGCCTATAATAGAGATTCCACTGCAGGCAAGTTTTCGTACCTCATCCCAGTTGAAAGTTTGATCCTGATCCTTCCCGACTGTTAAGCGAATAATAATTATCAGCGTAATTGGACACGGTACAATAACCTGCATTTGCATGGGTCGCTGCCTTGTGTGGGCGACTGCCGTCTTGGGAAGCCCCCTCCCGAATATACATGTGAAATAGCAAGGAGATTCCACAGAAATACACTTCGTGTCGAGGTCACGCTGCATGGCTAAATCGTCTGGTATTTCTGCGTGTCACTAGACCGTGTGTGCACGGATAACTGCGAATGCCTTGACTCGTATCTAGCTCCGGCCTGCACCTACGTGTTCACTCATGAGTACACCAACCTCGCCATACGTTATCTCTTGCAAAAAAAGTCGTCGCTCCACAGGTTTTTTAAACGATTTTATTCAGCTTCGATCCTTTGTTTTTGTTTCGTCTACGCTTGCCAAAATCGTAGTAAAGGGAGCGGCAATTACCATTTCTGTAATCGAGGAGGTGGAATGGTAAATGATGTGAGTGCCAGTAGGTAGTTAAAATTTTCAGTAGAAACAAGAAACGCATATCTGTTCGTTTTGTCACATCATTTATCTCAACCTTATCGTTTATCGCTATGGACCTTCAATGTATACCACCTTTACGGATTTAGAGGGAAACAAAAAGATTGCAGCCAGTGGCGAATTTAAGGAAAAAGGCCCAGTTGGCAAACGTTCTGAGGGTCCCATTTTTCGGGGAAATGGGGAAAGAGGTAGTTTATTAAATCGGGCTAACTAGGTGGCAGAGTGTGGTAGATACCGATTTTGATGACCCTTGGCAGGATGGATCCATGTTGAAAATAAGTAAATAGGTGTCCGAGCGTTTAATCCAATAGGCCTTAATAAGACAATTATTAAACATTTCATGGTGGCCGTGGGGTTTTTGTGGATAAAAATCCCCTACTACCCTGGCGCCACTGGAGGATTTCCTTCTGAAGGTATCAAAGTGTCTTTTGAAGATTTCTCCACGTTAAAAAAATTTATAAATATAATTAACTTTATGTATTTACTTAGTAAATTACTAAGTATTATTATTACTATTTACTTAGTTTCGACATAGATCCATCGTGCCAAGGCTCATCAAAATCTATGTCTACCACACACTGCCCTCCCCTTGTAAGTGTAAGAGTAGCGTAACTCCGGTATAGTTCGTTCACCGGGAGAGTTCGGCCAGCGTTGATATTTTAAGACTGACGCAAGATAGGGCATTGCGTGTCATTGGCACAAAATATATGAATGCGCTTGTTGTTGATCTTGCATTGACCATTCTCACAAATCCATATTTAAATTAGTGCCAAAATTATACAGAAAAATTATTTTCTGTAGGATTTCTTCTATAGGATTTTTGGCACTTACCTACGTTCCTCAATTATTAAGGAAATGCGAAAAGAAAACTGATGGAATGAAAAAGCAGTGGTGTACCTATAAAATAGTGATTCGAACTGAGGATAATTTCAAAGCTAATCGGATCTCATAAAATATTTAGAAACCAATGTGGGAACAGTCTGATTCGTACAGATATACCGCAAGATATTACTGAAACGTTACTTCTTGCGTTCTCGTGGGAACCAGCAAACAAGAAGCACGTCTTAGTTCCAGGACGATCTCCAGCGAGATTCCGTGAGAATAAAGGAATTCATGGCGCTGCTCGAGGAGATGAAAGCAAACAAAATTGAAAATGTAAACACTGGTTTTCCATGGTGCGGAGCAACTGGTTATTGTGATTCATGAAGCGTCTACTGTCAACAGGATCGCGCGACAGATTTAATCTACGTTTTAACGTGGTGTACCCCGCCTCATGAAAATTAAAGGAGCAAAGGCGCGTAACTCATCCTGGTGGAACTTGACTGTGAAGAATATTCCGCCCAGCGATTGTCATTTAATTTATCTTCCAGAGTAATTCTTCGGCGAAGGCAACGTTCAACCAACTTAATCCTTCAATTCATAAAAATCTGTTGTGAAAATACTGTGCAATTGTAACAATTATTTACAGTGGAATTTTCATCAGTATTTCGATGGGTATGATATACATTTATCGTCATTTGTGTTTTATGCAAGATATGTACAAAATACAAAGTTAGTCATCAAAAGTGGAAACCTAAAATATTTTTCGCACAGAAGTTGAATGCTTTTAAGGCGAATATAATTTGGAGTTATTCATCAATTTATTTTATATATCATAGTTCAAATTGCAGTATATCACAATAGTTTATTCGATATTATTTACAGTAAATTGGTGCCTCTTGTTAGTCAAAATTACGTTATACACACGACGTTATTGGGGCAAATTTAAACATGCACCAGTGATGTGGCGGAATTTCCTGCAGCCCCTGAATATATGTGTCTTTTAAAATATCACTTACTGTTGACTATAGATTAAAATTAGTATCACGTTGCAATACGCCCCGCAATTTTTTTCCACCTAAAAGAATGTAATGACTATCTAAGCAGCTTATATTTATAAATATTGGTTTTTCACTTGTGATTTTCTTTGACATCTGATTTTCTTATCACAAGCTTTGCATGATTTAATGAATTAAATATTACCTAGAAGCACGTACATGTTCTCGATCATAATATTGTCTTTGCTCCCCACAGGCACAACGAAGCTAACCGTGCAACTAGTTTAGGAACCCTTGCCAGCCATTCTACATACCTGAAGAAAACTTCTTTCGAACTCTTTAATTTGTGCTAATAACACTCAACACCATCAAGGTCTCCGATCAGCAGAAAGTAATTTGTTTCACGAGGTTTAAATGATCCGCTTCTTTCACCACCACCCTTCGAGCGGACCTTAATGTGAAATTAATTCGCGCCCCTGTAATTTTAAAATCTCCCGTTAAAAGCATTGAAGTATCTTTCGCGTGGCAGCTGCCCGTAATTGCCGCAACAAACGCGAACTTCTAATTCTGTCGTATCGCTTCCGTTGCACTTTTATGGTAATCTGCAGCGGGTGATTAAACCGCTGCATTATCAACCGGTGGGTGTTAAAGTAAACACTGCTCGTTCGTGTTGATTACAACGTGCCGTTCAAGGCATAATTTCCGTTAATGCGTTATTTGGGTTAGACCACGCAGAACACGCCAACACCTGCGGCCGCAGTTAGGAATGAGAAAACAACGGGCACGGTCGCCAGCTGAGTCAGCAGTTCCGTGTAATTAAATCCGTTTTCGGGATTCTTTAACCACGGAAACGAAAAAAAGCTGCTGATCACAGAGCAACATGCTAAGTGGAAGTAAATACGAATTATGGAGGGATAATTTTTTATCGAGAATATATCTGTGCATTTGCAAATTCATTTTACACCTTGGATGGCGAACGGTGGATATCGTAATTACTTAGAATTTTAGTAATTATTCTATGGCGTTAGGAACGCTATCATTTTAATATTCGTGACGAGGCTGCAAAAATGTAGAAATCTCAATTCTCTGTATTTTATTGCATCATTCGACACGTTAGCAAGTATTACACTTATATAGAGATTGGTGTTTCAATCCCGTTTCTCGGAGGTCAAATAAATCGATAGAAAATTGTCGAAAATCGGGTCATGGGTGTAACTGTGCTATAGCAGCTCTGTATTTTGCATACATGCATCTATTATTCGAGGGAGCTTGGATGCCCCGATCATCATGAGGTGGAATGAAAACATTCCTGCTGCGATTAAAGTGAGATTTCGAATATTTCCTCGTGTAAAGAAGCTTACTGAAATGCATTTCTTCGTGCATGCATTCATTGGAGGCTCTGAACTATTTTTTGCGGTAGAAAAAGATTTCTATCAACTCTTACGGAAAGTGTGCTGCGAATAGGCATTACACTTGTTTCAAAACAATTTGAAATAAATATTCATTTGTTTATAATACGTAATTTCACAAGTGCCCTAAAGTTACGTCTACACGACACCACTTTTGTGTCTAGGTCAAGTGTATGTGACACTCAAAAAAAATTGCGGAATATCGGAAACTGCCTCGAGCAGTCCGCGACACTAAATTCGACCTATCGCCGCGAGAGTTGCAGCTGGAGCTAGACTGAAGACACTGTAACTAGATTTAGCTAGACATGAAAGACACTTGATCTAGACAGAAAAGTGTAGTCATTCCTTAAGGGGGTAGGTCACCCTCGATAGCCCTAAAACCGGCTTTTTTCGAACGCAATTTGTAAAGTGATAAATAACTATAGAGGCAACATTTTTTTCTAGTTTTAGTCGTTATTTTATGAGTTTTAACACAAGAAAAGAAAAGTCTAAATATCGCTATGTACATAAAAGTTGTGATTAAAAACGTAAAAGCGTGTACGCGGTGCACCGTTTGATGGTGTACATAAAATCTCGAAAACCACTCCAACGATTTGGATAAAAATTTAATGAGATGCCGAAACCCATTCCCTAGGATGTGTCGGGAGCAGATTTTCGAAAAAAAAAAATACAATCTATATGTTGAAAAACACGATTTGATCGATTTCTTGTATGAAAAATATTTTTTACCTTTTTTACAGTATTTATCTCGAAATTCTGCTCCCGACACATCTTAGGGAATGGTATTCTGCATCTCTCATTAAATTTTCATCCAAATCGTTGGAGCGGTTTTTGAGATTTTATGTACACCATCAAACGGTGCACCGCATTCACGACTTTACATTTTTACTCAAAACATTTATGTACATAGAGATATTTAGACTTTTCTTTTTTTATGTTAAAGCTCATAGAATAACGACTAAGACTAGAAAAAAAACGTTGTCTCTATTGTTATTTATCACTTTACAATTTGCGTTTGAAAAAAAGGCCTGTTTTAGGGCTATCCAGGGTGACCTACCCCCTTAAGGTAGAGAAATAACCTTAAAATACCAAATTTAGATGTGCTGTTTTCTAGTCTATAATGGCTTAACATTATGTTTGGAGTAATAACTAAAGTGACGTTGAAGGTAAATTTAAAATGTGACTAGTTATAAAGAATATCATAGTTTAATAAGAAGAAACTGTACTCCATAGGCTGTATTACGCAAGGGATTTTCTGAACCGGATCAGTGACACCAATATTAGCATGCAAAATCTAATACCAAAGTAAGTTATAAAACCAAATATAAAAACATCAATTTTAAACTTTCTTTCATCCAGTACCGTATAATCATATACAGAATATTGATATCAATTCCAGTTTCATTTCTATTTTCAAGCGTTCTCCATCCACCCACTTATCCAAGTTGCAGCAACCACACCACGAAATTTGTGATGCTACATTTCGAATAGAAATTCCAACACGTTACTCGGGCAATCTCGTTTAACTTACCCTCCTTCCACCCCACGCGTCTCTAGGCATATTCGAACGTTTGCTAACATTTCGCGAAGCCCTTTTAGACTCGCCAGCGTCTTCACATCAGAAATGGTCAAAATTTTTATTTAACCCTCTAGGGACGAGTGGGACTCCAGAGTCCCATTCAGATTAACACATTTTTATTTACGTTCCATCAATAAGATCGAGATTTGATAGGTATAGTGACCTTTAGTAGGCAGAGAAGAAACTGTTGTACCATCAGAACCCGAAATTAAACTTCTTTTTGTTATAAACAAATTAAAAAAAAAAAATTAACAAGTAATTTCCAAATCCGAAGTATAAAATAGACTATTTTAACGCTCAAAAAAATTCTACGTTAAGTTTAAAAGATCCCCGTCCCCAGAGGGTTAAACAAAGTTTCGAATAACAAATGAAAGTTAAATCAATTATTCATCATGTGTCGAATAAAGTTAACCCGGGTTAACTTTATAAATAAAGAATAAAAAAATTAACTTTATTCATCAAATAATCAAAGTTAAAGTAACTTTTATTTGATCCGTTGTGTAAATAATTTTTTATTTGAGCTTGGTGTTGGAATTGATCGGAGTTTTAAAATTTTGTTACGTTCCTCTCTGCACCAGCACTTCTCTGAAATATACCAAGTTTCAATTCCTTGAGGAGGTACTCCAAATTACATTTATCGACAGGGACCAGGACCTTATATACTCGGGACAGAAAAATGCATGGGATGTTCCGCCTGCTTTATACCTCGTCTGTGGTTGCATGCAAGGGAGTTATGTACCTGCATAACGTAATCATGAGTTCGAGGATGTATGTACATTCGCTTTCGAGTGTTGCGCGGGCATAATTGCCGCAACGGTGTATTCGATACTAATGGTTCGTAGTTGTTCCACTAGTGAAAACGTCCCAGCTCACCCTGCGTTTGACACAAGTTGGACAAATCGAAGCTGCTTGAGAAACGTGCGGCCCGAATAAAATTCTAATTGATCACGTTTAAAGACTTTATCACGATTTATCACGAGCTTTATCGCATTGGGGAATGAGGTTTTTTGATGGAATATGCATGCAATCGAATGAATTGTATTTGATTGTTGAATGAAAAATGGGGATTAAAAATTTCATATGGTGTCTGTTGAAATCTATACAGCGGCGTAAGGTAATTACACGCGAGGTAATTCTGGGGGCTGAAGAATGAGGCTCTTTAAGGCGAGCCTTGGTTATATTCGAAGATTTGAACAGTTTCCAAGTTGGAACGCTACATTCTGATGTAAATGAGTTTTAGTCTGAGGTCAGTTTACGGTAAATTAACCAACGACACCACCGCCACCTTTGTGCGGGATCTCGACGGTTATGGTGTACTTTTTCTTCTGAATATTAACTTGCACCTTGCGCGTCTTCGTTTTAATTCCCACTATCCGGTTACGTAAATAGTTGGACGACGTATAAAATATTAATACGCAGCGATAAAGAGTATGCTCTGAGTAAGGCTTCACGTATTAAATTGTACAAATAATGCAGAGCCCATATTTGTGTTAAGGCAATTGAATCTTATGATTTTAAACGATGAATCTATCGCTGAAAATTAGTCAAATGCAAACTGAAATTTACCTGAATATTCCGTCGAAGAGTAGAACATTTATTAACTCAACTTTCATAGAAAAATTTCGATAATTAGGGGAGTGCTTACAAGGAAAGTTAGGCAACCCGGAAATTCAGAAATTGTGGTTTTAGGGGGTGAAATCATCCCCCGGAAAATTCAGAATTTTCTTTTTCGTGGAATATCTCGAGAACGGTGAGAGAAATTGGAAAGAAGTTTAAACAAAAGTTGCATCTTCTTTTCATATATCTCTTACTATTCTCGAGATATTCCACGAAAAATAAAATTCTGAATTTTTCCCAAGGGGTGATGTCACCCCCCAAAATCGCACTATGGCACCAACAAAAAATAGGTTAGCCTTACATATAAAATACTCTACTTGCGGGAATTTCTAGGTTGCCTAATTTCTCTTCTTATTAAACATAAATATTAAAACTCTAACGTCTAATAAGTGACGTGATATTGATTCACAATGATTCGAGCTCTGAGACTAGGATTGCCTTGGAACTATTTTTCTGCGGTAATTCCCATTCTGCACGATGCAAAAAATACTAATAAAAATAATTTAAATTGTAATGTTGCTTTTCAATGTAAATCGACCTAACCAGCGTCGCAACTGAAACTTACTGCACTCGCACCAGATTCACCGTGTAGCTACATGTCCTCCTGACTGCATATTTTGTTATTGTGGCACAGACACGAGTGAATTATGGATCCGCGGCTCCCTCTTTATTACGTGCTCACCCTGGGAAACATGCAGCAATAGCGGTAGAATTGCTAACAACTTCGCTACACGTGTTTCCTAGCCTCGAAATTGTAACCACTGTGAATATATTAATTAAAACATACAAACACGAGCTGGGTGCCCCTCGGAATGCAACTGGAGTGTCAATATTCCGAGCACAACAATTCTTACGATACACGGCTTAACATCACTTACACGATTTATAGACGCAATGTTTTTGCACAATGCACGGGAAATGAAATTTTGATCGATGTCGGGTGAATGGAAAAGAATCGCCGTTTAAAAAGAACGCCCGTGTAGTCTGCAACCGCTGCATGGGTCGAGTGAAATTGTTGAAAAGATCGAATTGGAATGGAAATCGGATTTTATGCCTCTGTAGGCCTCTTAAAAATGAGTATTTCGCTGAATTTTTTTTTAAAGGCAGGCGTGTAACTCGCTGTGAATTTTGTATGCAATTCCTCTGTGCCGGCAATTTATATGTTAAATCGAGGGAGAAGGTGGAGTTGATTTTATTTGCGACGCGATTTCGGCGATATAATAGCAATACACGAATTACAATTCAGAAATTTTATTTTGAATCTTTAGGAGGAGCGCGGTGGAAATTGTGCAAAATTTTGCAATGTAACTCCTGCTGGAGTACGTTGTTTTAACGCAACTTTAAATTGCACGTCGTCGTGTTTATGGGGCTGTAAACGAACTTTATCTTGGTGAAATCCACATTATCTACTTCCTGTTGCGAAAAGCAATGCACATTGTAAACAGAGGAAAGTTGACATTAGAAATAATAGAATAATTCATACTTACATAAAATGCAATTATAATTGCGGTATTATTATTCTTTATATCTCTTTAAAATAACCAATGATATTCTACGACGAATAGAGCAGATGCAAAGAAAAAATAGCCGCAATATTTCTGTGCGATATAATTCCTCTCGTACCGTTCTTTCTATACGTGCTACTTCGTACATCGAAAATATGATATTTACATTTGAAAATATCTTGCTTTAATATTCAGCCGCTAGAGTAATTTTTAAAACAATATTTGAATACATATTTGTTTGAAGATTCTACAGTCCTTATACGTTTGATACTATGCTGAAATGTTTGTGAACATTTTCGTTCCGTTCGCAAGGCTTTCAGTGCGTCTTAAAATGAGATCCACTTAGAAAGGACTTAACCCAAAACTTTCTTCCTCATTCAGTGTTGTTATTTTAGTTTTCATATCCCCGTTCCAGTAAGCAGCATAAAACAGGACTTACCATTCTCGATTATCGCCCTCCTGTCGTAAAATGGCCTCTGCAATGGCCTTTTTGCAAGCATTACCCCGAATCCGAATAAAAAAGTGAACTACAGGTTGAAAGCTTCTTCAAGATGGTTTGCCTGCAAACACAGATACGAGCATATCAGTTATGAACTTACGTTTAAATTTTAGTATTAATAAAAATGTTTCGCGTAGAATATCGTTAAATTGGTGTAGTAACTTGTAATTACACTGTAAACCGTGAGCTTGTGATCAACATTTTTACAGCTGTTTTTTTAGGGTACAATAAAAAAATAGCTACAGTTACAAAAAATTACCATTTATTTGAATGTACTAGTGATTAATCATAATACGTTATGGGTTATTACATTCTATAAGGGTAAACAAGATTAAAGTATCGGAATTCAGCATTTGTTCTGTCAAATTAAAAAGATATAGTTAATATTTTACTGCAGATAAGCTGGACTTAAATAATCTAATTCTTCAGTTTCTTAGCCTAATATATTATCTCTACTCTTGTGATATTTAATATTGTAATATTTATTAATATCCGTGACTTTTAAAATTCACTGTGCTCAAATTTGCTTCCACTATTTTCCACTCATTTATACTTATAGTGCGCAAAGTCCTTTAACTCAATATGTGAAACTGATACGGCTGATTAATATTTTGAGCTTGCTATTTTGACAACGGCCTTGTAAAAGAAAAATTTGTTGCATCATTTTTATTTACGTCGCCGATAAGAAAAATTTCCACGTCTTTTACTATCGCACGTCTGTCAGTATCGGAGACAACGAGGACTTACTTTACGACGCGTACGTGACTTTTTCTTTCCGTTTAGAAGTCACAATCTCCAAGTATCTTTCTATACCAATTCTACGCTGTACATCTGTGACCAAGAGAACTGGAAAATACTAATTAGGACTCGAATGTCTTGGAGTTTCGTTCTATCTGTCAATAACGGGGGGGGGGGGGGGGTATCGAAAGTCCATGAGAACACTGGATTTCAGACCAACTTTAATTACAAGATTGCAAGGATTCTTCTACCTTCAGCTGTTATAAATATATCTTGATGAGTGGAATTTAAGGCTTAAATTACAGTTAGATTAGTTTCAAATATCCAACTCTAGTAAATATAAAAAGAAAATAGAATTGTCATTTCTGCCCTCTACGACCATTAATTTCGTTTTGACATGCGAAATGTAAACGTGAGCAACGTTTAAGGTCCCACAGACCTGTATACAACGAATTGTTAATTCTACATAAATCAGCACATATATCTTTGCAATCCCGCGGGGACGCTATGCTTGAATTAATCTGTATTGATTTGCATATGAATGCATAAGATGCTTTTAATGTAATAATAAATTAAATATGGTATTATTAGAAATAAGGAGACATTTATTAATATTATATTTTACTACCTACTTACCATGTGTAATTATAATACCTACAATTCTGTCATATTACTGGTAAATATTAATTAAGGAAACATAGCAGTTATTGGAATGAAGAATACATTAGCGTTATGACAAATAGATGATGTTCTCTCATAAATATTAATTAATAGAAAAGATATTACAAAGGGATATTTGTTGCTCCCTATTGATTTCCTAATTAAATAAAAGTATTTATATCTCAGTAAATATCAGGAGGGACCCAGAACGAAATGTTTTTTTTCTTTCCTTTCGGTTTAGCTCGAATAAAACTAATATCGTTTCGGTTAACATCGTTCCTGCTGAAAAATATTTCACTGAAACGAAAAACAAATTATGTTCCGAACCGGTTATTTCTTATTTAAAAAAAAAACAATATATACATACTTGTATTGAAAAATTTATTACATTTGGTAGTTACATTATAAAATATTATACATTATAATTATATATTATATATATTGTGTATTACAAAAAATAAACAGTTACAAAAGAATATAAACTATATAAAAAAAATAGATGATACTAAATAAAAATCCGAAATCACAGAATATATCTACAGGGCGCTTTCAATTTAAATTTTTAACATAAAGTGGACATCGAAACGAAAATAATAATGTTATTAACCGGAAATTTTATTTCAATGATATCGTTTTCACTCCTGGAATAGGATTAAGAATTTCGTTTCATTTCTATTTCTGTTCCGGAAAAATATTTCATTCTTTTCGTTTATCGTTTCCGTTTGTGTTCCCTTTGTGGCTCGTGAATATCAGAGTTATATATACATTTTGTTATCAGAATTATTCATACACGCATGCATAAATATTAATCTTAAACTATCATTTGATTACCTCAGTATAAGTAAACAAAAGCGACTTCGGGTGGAACAAGATTAATTTGAAAAGCATATGTAAGTAGTGTGCAGCCAAATATATCAGACCAAGTGGACGCGCATGGCCTTTGGTCAGACATCTATCTGAATCATGCTGTCTTTAATGACCTGTATGTATGATTCACTAACTCTGCATACGTGTACTACTTCAAAAATAGTTTCGAGTGAGTCTTGTTGAAAACAATATAAATTTTCTTGTCCTTCTCTCCTCCTCAAATAGCAACGTATTTTCGAACCTTAAATATTACTTTTAAATATAGAAATCAAACATATTGATTCGCATTTAAATTAGCACGGCAAGAAAATTAATTTGAATTCATCATTGCAAAACTTCTGTATTCTTATCGAAACAGTAACAAAGAAGAGAACACAAATACCTTTATATGTATTCTTATAACAAAGAGTTCATTTTCTTTGTGCAGCGTCTTCAAGGTTATACTTCTGTTGTACTATAGTATAGTATATAATTCTTCTATAGTGTGCACGTTTGCAGAGATAAGCTCGTTGTTTGCTTTTCTATCTCTACAATTCTTGTTTTACGTCTCCTTCAAGAAAGTTTTCTCAGTTACGCTTGACTGACTCCACTCGTGCAGTTTCACGTGTGCCATGGAAAAGTACAAATAGCGAGCAGCAGTGTATATGAAAAATAATGTCCAATTGAACGTATTGTACGTTTCGTTAGCTACGTAAAGTAGGGGAGACCGGGGCTAGTTGACTAACGAGGTTAGTTAACTAATTGCATTTAATTATTGTATTATAAAATAAATTATGCTGCGATTCGCGATATTGAAGTATATGAATGACCAGTTTGCCATGTAATGTGTCGCTGTGACAAAAACTTGCTTGTTCTGTCAGTGAGATTGAAAAATCTAAAATGGTCGGCCGGGAGTAAATATTTTTGTTTCGAGTAATTATGAATTTTTGTCCACTAAGTATTGCTTGATGTTTTTTCATGAATATTTTGTGGAAACGTGATACATTGACTATAATTTACGGTATTTTATTTTACCCCTGATTTTAAAACTGAAAAGTAAAAAAGACTTATTCGACTCACTACTCTAAATACAATAAAACCTACAACCTAGACTGAATTAAACCGATTTTAAAAATTAAGCCTGTATACCCAATGAAATTTGCAAACTTTTGTTACGCCGCAAGTTAACAAAATACCAATGGCCTATTTATAAAAATTAGAAATGTAAAAAATTAGTCAACTAGCCCCGGTCTCCCCTACCCTAATTTTGTCGAAACAATTGTGCAGTAATTGCGTTGAATCTAGTTCCCGCTGTTAAATTAGCTCAGTTGAGCGTACACTCGTGATAGGAGATTTACAATAGACTTTACCTGTCATTGCACGACACACTCGCTGTCATTCACAGAATGTGCACTTCAGTCAATCATGACATGAGCAGTAATTTCGTCCCGCTTTGAGCAAGCTTACATACTGTCGACTTACCTGCTTGAAAGCAGCAAGCAAAAATAGGTTAACAAAGCTGTACAACGTCTAAGGGTTTACTACTAAAGGGGATAAATTGCCGATCATATTTCAATAGAAAAGAATATTTTGTTCAATATTACCCCCAAACCAGTTTCAACTCATTTATTTTATAAGAATGAATCCTCATAACTTGAACAATGAAAAATGATAAAAATCTGTTTTCCACTTTGATGTGTTTGATTTTAACATCAAGATTAAAAATGAATATTATTACTCTTAAAATTACACATACATACAATATTATCCTTCGAGTAAATAATAGGAAGTTATACAGCTATAGCATGTAAGTACTATCTGTTTTTTAGAACAAAATTATATTCAAATTGAATTTAAATAATTATATTATATCTTACACAGAAACTTTAGAATTAAAAATTCTTGTCTGTAATTATTTCAACTGTATTATCGTTGAACTTGCGTATAAAAGATCGCTTTGAAATCGAGTCGTCTCAGAGAGGAAAATGATATTTAAATTGATATCACTAGAGGCAATCATGCGCGACTTCAGTTTATTTCAATCAATTACGCACGGCGTAAGCGTTAAGTAATTAAGTTCGTAATATGTAGTAACGTTCAAATGCACACCGTCACTCCTGGTTAATTTAAATGAAACCGGGGGCATGAAATAAATTCAAATAATCTCGATTCTTCGCGAAACTCGATGCAGGCGTGTGTGGGCGTGTTCGACACTATTTCACTTTCCCCCCACTTGAAACCCTTTCTAAATGCTGCAGAAATCTACGTACCCGGATCGAAAGAATTTCTTAACGAAATTCAGATAAACATTCAGCATGGGACAGCCAAAGTTCGCCACAACATTAATCGCCACCTTCAAGTTCGGCAGATTCTCGCTGTAAAACGATCGAAGAATTTCAAAATCGGAATTCCCAAATTGTCATGAGAAGCGACCAATGCCTCGTATATTTTACGGTTCCCTTTTCTGGGTAGCAAAATTTTTCTCCTCACTCAAAAGTCACTTTTCAGAGGGATGCGGTTACCAGCTTTACGAGAAGAATTTCGGTTGAACGTCGAGATTCCCGAAAATGTAGAAAAGCGATGCCACAAAGTAGGAAAAGTGTTCTGGGAACGCGGCCACCCTTTCCTTGGGTAAGTTTCGGAGACTTAACAGACTAAACCAACAGGTATATCTTATTTTTAAGAATTTTCTGAAGGCATTCTTCGGTGGGCTAAAAATGTCGTACCTTCTGACTTCCTCATTTACGTTCTCAAAGGCTCATACTATGGAAATATACAAGGAAAAAATTCGTGTTCAGAAAATTTTACTGTGGGCTAACCCCTAAATCGACCACGATGTAATTAACTACATGAAGTCAATACGTAAACGATAGTTAATGATGGTAATGATAGTTAAAGACATTAATAAAAATACAATAATTTAACCAAGTAATATATTCTATTGTCTTGCTCACTTAAACTAAGGGGATTCTTCAGAATAAAAGGAAGAGTCCTTGTAAGAAACGCTGGAATTACCAAAATTAAAAAAAAATTATCGGAAAATGTTCTACGTGCCAATGATAATATGTACTATAGTATAGAATTTGATTTTTGGCACTTATACTATTTTCTACAAGAAGTCTTCAATTATTGATATCAAAGTAATAGATTACTACCATCATTCATATATAAAAATATGAATCTTTAACTTTCTTTATAACTCGTACAATTGGTTGATGCGACATTAAATAATACAAAAAAACTGTTTCTTTTAACCACTACCCTCTAAGTAAACAGAAATTACTTTGGACCCAATGTAGCTGAGGAGAATAGCTTTAAGTGGTACGCAGCGAAATATATCGGACCAAGGGAAAGCGAGTTGCCTTTGGTCAGACACAATTTCAAGAATTTTCATATAATATTTCTGTGGACGGAAAAACTTTTTGCTGATGGTATTTCCAATATCTGACAAGATTAAGAGTAGCATAAACTTTGCTTTCATATCTTTTGTTATTTCAGTCACATGTCCTGTGACCATGAAAGTATGACATAATGAGTAAATGTTTCTTATTTTTAGAAGACATGTTTAAAAATCGCGCAGAATTCGTGCACTTTGCCAGTTGAATAAAAGCGCACCGTCAACGAATATCAAAGATTCGACGGTTTTAACTCGCCAAGAACAGCTGCCTCTTAATCAATAAACCAGTTCCCTTGAAGGAAATATCAGAACGTTAAAATTAGATATGCCTTTACTCAAATAAAATATAGATCCGTTCCTACTGTCGCGACCTGAATATACTAACATTCAACACCCAAACCATTTCTATATTTATAAAACGAGTATTTTTCGCTCTGACATCTACACTGGGGTTTAAAAATTGATGTACCTGAATTTATATAGTAGAACCGCGAGAGGAACTTTTGTGGATTTATATAGTTTAGATGCCTCAGCACAGAAGGCAGTTATTTTAGATAAATTAGATACCTGATTACAACACTTGAATGAGCCATCCTATTTAACTTTATCGAATAAATAAGTAACAAGAACTTCACTTAATACAATTAAGAAAGTGGAATGCATTAGATAACTTCTAATACAATGGCTTTCTTGAAACGAATCCAGGAACGTGATCCAATAACCAATGGCTGGCTTGATGTCTGATAATCATCGTTCCAATTCTGATTATCGATTTGTTGTTAATATCCACCTATTTGAACAATAAATCTCGTATTCAAATGATTAAACGTTAATGCCACTCCGCTGGTATCACCCTTTCAAATCTTCATTGTGTCGCAACTAACAATGCAATTTATTAGCATCGACATCGTCGTTACGGTGCAACTTCCTGTAACCACGTCGAGGGAAGGTAATTTAATATCTTGTGATCTTACAGTGGACAAGGAAAATGGAGCCTGTTAACGAGGCGAGATGACTTAACTAACAATAAGTAACCATTTGTAAATTACTGCACATTGGGCACCACGAAACTTTTAATAGTTATTCAAGTATAAACGTAATAAATATAGTAATAGGTCGTGTGTAACATTCACTGTGAACAGAATGGGCTAAGTAGTTTGTATTTAATCGTTTTTAAACACGATGGAGGCGGTTCTCTTCGAAAAGTGACTAATTAACAGGTAAAAAATATTGAGATTATAGAAAGTTAGGCGTTTTATATACAACGAAGGTTATATCAATTCAAAATTATGTTGGCGCAATGAACTGTGATTCATCTTCATCAATTATGATTAAAAAACATTTCTGGAAGTGGGCTACAATTGTGTAATGTGCAAAATACGTACTTCCATTTAAGAGAAATTTATTGATCTTCAAGCTTCCATAATGTCTTCACAAACAAATCGTACAAAAATAAGTTTACCAGAGAAATAGTATATATTCCCTACACTAATTTCACATTTGTTTTCACATACTTACAAGTACACACACTTTTTGCAACACCAATGAATTATTTAAGGGAAACACAAAATATGTGACGTAATTTCTCTGCAATCCACGTCGGTTTAAAATCTTACCAAATAATACTCATTAAAGTGTACACAATCTTAGCCGAAGATGAAAGTAGGTCATAAGGAGCCAGCGATAAATCATTTCGTACTAAGAGTGCTTCCAATCAGTGGACGGAGCAATTAATTACGAAATCGTTTCGTTTCGGAGCTTCAACGAAACTTGCACCAGCGATTTCTGCTCCAAGGGCAGCGAAGCCTCGTTAACTGGGGAAGAGTAGTCGCGAACGAAGGTGTCTATCATTCGTTTACGCCATTCCGAAACCGCCGAGAAATGCTTAAAGGATCACGGGGTGAAGGGAGAGAGTGGGGTGAGGTGTCATTTATTCATTGCTCGAAAGGAAGGGGTTGAGAACAGGAAAATGAGAATCCTGCTGTCACGTCGGACATTATTCCGATTATGCTGGCACGACGTATTAACTGTCTATTGGGACTGTTCCTACACAAAACTCAGTGGAAGTATGTACAGAAGATTTCTGTTCGTTTCAATTCTGGAAGATTGGCAATATATATTATGCCGCAGCACAATCGTGAAATAAGCCTTTTTGTCGAGTAAACTTTTTTCGCCTCAATTAAGCTGGAGAACCATAGGCTTTCTGTAATACTTTTAATATTAATTTAAAAGATATTATACTTTAGTACTCTTTGTTGTCGAATGTTTCCATTACATTAAGGCTGGAGGTCTATGATTCCTCAGTCTAATTGAGGTGGAAATTTTTTAAAAAGGCTGATTTTTCCATTGCTCTGTGACGTGTATGTAAAATTCTGTCCTGTGATTTTTTATATATGATTCTACAAATAATATAGTGTTTTAAAATCCAACGGTGAAATGTTTTAAATAGATGTGTGTCGTGGAAATGTGAAGATTTGGAATCATTGTGTTTTTCTCAGACCCATGGTGATTTTATTTAATTAATGACACTTTGATAATGTGACTGAAATTACATGCGGCTGAAAATGTTGATAAGCAAGCGTTAATTTTGATATGAATTATTTGTTTCTTTTTTAAGGAAAGAGGTAAGAAGGGAACATTTCTAAGGAAACTCAATAACAACTGTTCCAATTTTCCGTTTCGTTTCCTTGAAGAAAGCCTGCCACAGATTTCTCTCGTGTCATAAAAATCAATAAAAATGTGAATCAATAGAAACGAAACATCCAGTTTACCAGGGAGGCTGTTGGAACTTCATGCACGATGCGTTACATCGACAAGAAAAACGAATCTGGAAACGCGGACTGACCACGTAATGTTTTTTCTGGGTATCACATGTCGCAGTGCTGACAGAATGCGTCCAAAATGGCAGTGTGAAGCTCTGCTAGGGAGGTGGCTTTTATGAAGAATGAAGTCAGCGAGTTTTGGAGAGTGATATCACGCTGCCACGTGTTACCAGCCGCATCCTATACGTTGCTATGGAAAAACGAATCTGAAAATTCAAAACCAACAAAAGAAACATTGTTCTTTCACGTGCGGTATTTCGTAACAACGACGGAGTTCTTGGAAAATGAAATATGTACATGGATATTGTGTTTCCATTTTGCGGTTAGTTTGGATTATCGAAACAGTTTATGATACCATAGACTGAAGAGAAAAATACACAAACAAATACTAAAGGAAGTTCTACATGAAGAAATAAGTAAAAAATATGGAATAACATTTTTTCTTAGGGGACTTCATTTTCCAAAACATTTATTTTGAAAATTCGTATTGTTGAAATTGGTAGACTGCAACAATATATATAGTGAAAATGACCAAATGCAAGAATCCTTGTATAAAAATAATGAAATTGAAATTGATTTCTTAAAAGCAATGTCTCGATTTAAAAACGGTATTCTACAATTTTCACTTATTTTGTCCACGGTGATTCATTTCACCTGCATGTGTAGTCACGAGTATACGTACTTAACAAATATTCCAAGTCATTGTTCGTGAAAGCGAAGCTCCAAATGAAAAAAAAATGTTTTCCCATATTTTTGACATGTACCGCCAGTTTGGTGACACCCTGTACATTCGGGGTAGAGGTTCATGTACCCGCTTTAGAATATAAAGTGAGAGTGAAGGGGAAGTATTTTGTTTACTTTACTTTAATGAATAATGCTGCGCGCCTCATTGTCCCTCGACGAAGAGGACCCGTCTTTATCTCGAGTACCGTTGAATAGTATAAAGATTACGTTACGATGCAATGGATTCCGAAGGACGTTTAAATATTTTCTCAGTAGTGGCTAAAGGAAGTTGCTTCTCCTCGCGTGAAAATTCATTAAAATGGGATGGTAGATTTCCTCAAGAGATGAAAATCGTTCCATATCTCACGCCATTGTCCTGTCAACCAGTGAAATGCCCGTAGTCGACTTAGAAAAGTGCCGGAGTGCGATGGATTTGGAAAATAAAAATTTTGAAGGAGAAACGTGAAATTTATCTTTCTACGTGCTTAAGAAAGATTTTATTTATCAGAGCTTGATTAATGTGACAGTAATTTATACGAATGGTTTTATTTACCCGCGTACTCGTGAAAAATTACAAACAGTTAATTTTGTATTTAAAATCATTAATCAGAAAACATTTTTTGTCTTCCTGTTATCTACAATTAAATGGCGAAACTATATTTCATACAGTTAAAGAATAAACTACAAATAATCCTGGCCACTTAACAAACTAAGCACCTAAATAAATTTCTACCTTTGAAATCATCAGTCTTTCGTTGGCGTAATTTTTCGCTATATTAATCTAGCAGACCGTATTAATCTGGATTTTCTGCAGTGGACTGTTCAGTATTATTGGTCCCAGCTGTCAGCGAGGAGAGACGATGCGAAAAGTAAGAGTTAAGAGTTGCACGAAATAAAAGCACCGTCGCGAGAGCAATTTTATGCGAGCCTGAATTATGTTAAACTAATCCGACGCAATGTAATCAAAGAGTAGGAAGATAAAAGAAAAGCCGAACTCGCCTGGCTGGACCTGACGCGATTCACTAATTTTACGCAACGAGAAGCCCCGTTCTCTGTTCACGTCCTGTGTAATAAATGACAGGTTTCGAGGATGGGTATGTCGCAAATTAGAATGGACGCGGGCCCACCTAAAGACTTGTAATTATCACTTATCACTGTACAGTCTTAACATTTAACAAAAAGCAGCTGCTTTTGTATTAAATACTGGTGTAACAATTTTTTTTCGCACGGTAATCTGAGAACCCGATTTAATTCTTTCCTATTACTATTTTGTGATCTACTTTCAGAATTATATTAATAATTACTGGTTATCAATATATTATTGTGTCATTTCTCTGAGTGCATTGAAAAGTATATATACCTACACATCAGAGGAAGGGGGTGATATGAATTTAAATACGTAAATTTATAGTTGTAGCCAGTAATTTCTGAACAGTAAAAATTTTAGCTGATTTGTAGAGGTGATTAAATAATATCTCGTTGCAACGATAATCATGATCTAATGTTGTGTGATTGAGTCAATCAGCTTACTGATAAGATCGCTTGGATACTTATTTTACTTTCCTTCCAAATATTGAAATAATTATGCTAGTGATTATGAAAGTGGTGTACGTCATATATATAAGTTTGTGGCCATGTACATAATTATCTTATTTTTAAATTGCTTGCAGATCACTATTATGTGGAGAATATCACATCATAAATATTTTATTTAGTATACCGCCAGAAATATAAGGTTACATTTATTGCTTGCACGGAAAAATATTATATTTTTTAAGAAGTGGCCAAAACTAGTACAATACCTTAAAGTGGCCACAAACGGTGCATCTACTCTATTAAGACTATTACGTTTGGGCGTATTAAAAAACTATTTTTCCATTATTGAACAAAATGTTTCACAATATATGTACTCTTCTAATGTCAAACTTATCTATCATTGTAAAATTTGATGAGTAGCTTGTACGAAAATGTGTTTCTTAAACCTTTGGATGTTTCCCAAATTCCAAAAGTGCTCAAACGTAGTTTTTCAAATACTTTGCCACTAACAACTTTACTATTTTTGGTAACGTATTTTTTTACCACTATTTCGCATAGTTTTCTCATATTTTCAGCACATTTAAGTATATCATGCATATTTCGCATATTTTCTTTTCTTGTTTTTTTATTTCATAATACAAAAATATGTAATTATTTCCGGTCTTACAAATTACTTACAGGGAATTATGAAAATTATGAAAATGACACTATCATATCATTGCTTACTTGATGGCTATTTTGCTACAATTCGTTAACAATATTGATATATAAATCCATGTAACATAAAATAATCGAAATCTCAATAATTTTGGTTTTTTGACTTACACTACTTTCATAATCATCGGCCCAATTCACTTTTATTCATCTATTATCATACCCGAACCTTTGTAATTTTCGAATTTTAAAATTTTCAACTAGTTACGGAAAATTTCATATGTCAACAGTCTTCAATGGCAATCATGACTGATCACCTTCGATCGCTGGTTCGCGCCACGATTTTGTTGAAATACTCAATCAGGTACTATTTTCCCTTTAACGCATGACAGCCAACGGTGTTTTACGCCCTTTATACACGCGGCCATTTATAATATCGATTTCCACTACATTCATCACCGGTGCCTTCTATTGAAATTTGATTTAGTAAACATGAAAGCTCGTAAATATCCTTCTAAACGAAAACAAGATGAAAAATGCTCCCCCATCGCAGGCTGCCTTTCCTTCTCATTACCTTCTACTCCCATATTATCAGCAGATCCCGTCTTAGCTTTACTCGACCCCTTTAACTCTCCTTCTCCGGGGCAGGACTTAATTAAAAATTCGACGGTCTGAAAACCTTTTTACCCGCCACTGTGCTTTGGAGTAATGCCAGGCGCGTAGCTGCAGGCAGGCGTGGAAGAAAAGCGGCAAAAAGGAACAACAAAATCTCTGATGCCAACCGATTTGCGATCAGCTACAGACGGAAAACCTCGTTCCTGGGATATCGAAAGTGTTGGATACCGAAAGTATATCGACGAGTGTGGTGGATTTCAAAGGATATAGCGAACCCAGCTCCCTTTTTGTTGTAACATTCGAGGATCGAGAGGAATCATCGATGCAGAAAGTGGTTAGGTTATTCTACTTGTGCAGACGTGGCCGAGGACCGTTTGACTGGCAATATCGATAGACTATTTCCGTAGTATTTCCTTTTGCACCGGAGGTAACACGGTCAATGGGCCCGTATCCTCGGCAAAGCACAATAAACACTGGCGCAATGTATTCCAGGTGGTGACACGGGAAATACGGTTAAAGCGGTCGCGAATGACGGCGGAGCCGCAAAGGTGCGCTTAGGTATGCTGCGGACGTACCAAGTGGTCACCATTGACGTCGAAGAAAACGAGGGTTTCGGGGAAATGGTAGTTAGAAAACGATGCCCATTGAATGAGAATGAGGGTTATTTGTGAGGAGAGAAAAGTGGTGGAGGAAAGTGAGACTGGACGCCTCATTTGCCAATAGACGTAACAAATATTAAACTACCCAGGCCATCGATGGATTTTTTCATCCCTTGTTTAAATATGTCAAGATGGCCCACTGCTTGTCTAATCTGACGAGTAACTAAGTAATTATCACACTTCTGAAGATTATGAACTTTTTAGGATTTTAACAGATAAGGCAGGATTTATGAGAAATGATGGCACATTGGAAAATTTCTAACACTGCATGGCGTGATGTAAATCTGGAACGACGATGTTACAACCGTGACGGGAATTTACAGGACGGGAGGAGAAGGGGTGGAGGACTGTTAGGACTCCCACGTGCACAGTTCGGACACAGAATTAGCAGTTGAAGGTATGGTATTAATAGTAACAGGAAGATATGTGTCAAGTTTATAAATTTTCCTGTAGTCGTGTATGAAAGTATAACGGGCACGTATGACGCTAGATGGAAGTTATGTGCTCAGGGATGAAGCGGAATTAATTTTGGGCAAAACGACGCTATGATTTTCTGATTTCGGTGTGCTTTGAAAAGACCTAGAAGACAACTCATAAAGCAGCTTGTGTGAAGTAGAAAGGTGTTAACTTGTTACAACTCAACAAATAATTTGGGAACACGGTGGTAGAAAGGGTCTCGATGTACTTTGTACTCCAATTTCGATGTACAAAATTCCTGTAATATTTAAAAATCCATTTAAATTGAAAATGCAAAAGTCTACCGTTGTCAGTGGCCTCAATTTTATTAAAACTTCGCAGTCTGAAATAAACGCGGAAAATATTATAATGCGAATATTAAATTGTCGACACAAATATCTCATAAATTGCGAGAAATCTAATTACCACGGCAAACACACTCGCGCAAACGGAACTGTGAGAAATAATCCACGTTGGAATTGACCGAACGAGTGAACGATATTCGATTGTGTATTCAGGAAACCCTTGACGTTATAAATTTATACTTTATTCAAAGTGCGTGACATCGAAGTGAAACGTTACAGAGCCAGGCAAACAGAACTTCCCCAACAAGCCGCCAGCAAGTTACGACTCGCATGCTTCATTCGCTGACACCATTTCAGTTGTGTATACTTCAAAATTTATCCAACACACGTACGGCAACTTATGAAGTTCTATTATACGTCACCTTAATTGGTCAGCCTAGCTCTTGGCGTTCTAAACACCGAGCTCTGCATTTGCTTACTTGGATACCAAATTCACACCAAGTGCATGACTTATGTGCACCGTAAACAGAGTGCTACACTAGCGTCGCAGTAAATATCCCAATCTCCCTCAGCTGGCACCGTTTGCGTGCAAGCTCACAAGCACCCACTATGGTGCGCGACCCATGAAATTGTAGTGGATCAAGCTTCGAGCGTGCGTTCGCGTTTCCCTTCCACAGTTGACCATGGATCATTCTTATTTCTGACAGTGGTGTAATGGAAGAAATCGCTAGTTTTTCGGTGGCATTGTCAACAATTGATGGCCCCACGGGAAAAATGGCACATGCCACATATGCATAAATTTTTGTTTCCTTGTACCATTTATTCCAACACCTCCTAAAAAAATATCGTATTAAATTTTCTTCACGCTGAGAATACAACAAATGCGTAGAGGAAAAGTCGCCCATGCGATAATAGAAATAAAATTTGACAACTATTAAATTAACGTTTACCATCTAATTCAAGTGGGTACCATTTAAAATAATTACAATTTCGTATCGCATTTCCTATAAATAAATTTTCAGATACAATTTGACAATACTTGTCGTTTACCATCTAATTCAAGTGTCCATTAAAATAATTACAATTTCATACCACATTTCCTATGAAGACAAATTTTCCTTCAACTTCCTTTCCTCTAAAATCATAAAATGGTGGCATGTGCCTATTTTCCGCTAGGCCCCTCAATTTCACTTGCTGTTCTTGTGCTCCAATTCTATCATCCCACCCACACTCTTTATAAAATCGAAGGAGAAGGGCCTCTTCACGCGAGGCCATTTCTTGGATGTACAGTTGTTAAGGATTTATGATGCCGACGTGACAGAAAAAAAATTCCAAATTCCTATTAGGACGTGGCACCCTTCAAGTCTCTGGCGCTCAATGCCGATCGATGCATCATAAACTCCCAGGATAAGACGCACGCTTGGGATCCCTGACGGCTCAACGGATTGGTCGCGAATTTACAGGCACAGTACCTAAAATAGACGTACACAGCTTTGAGGTTGCGGAACAAGAGGTTCGGCACTTCTTCTGGCAGATAACTTTTCCAGACCTCTTGTTCTAAAACCTCGAAGCTGTAAACTTTCAGACGTCCATAGATTCTACGACCACGTTGCATTACTTCTACGTAGGGGAAAGTGGGGCAAAACCGTGTACGCAGGTCAGACCGCGTATCATTGTTTTTCTAAGACAACAGTTGCGATATGCAACCAACGAATTACATTCGGGTGATTTCACAACGATCTGAGATCAATCGCAGCGCAAAGACCGCCATGAATTTTCATCCAGAGAAGTTTAAAAATTTCGGGCGACGAGAACTTTATTTGTGATTTTAGTGGACTAGATATATTAAAATAAATTTCTGTAGAAATTAATATTTGTTAAAATATCTTCCTTTATGGTTTCTAAAATAATAGTAATGATGGTTTTATAATTATATCATATTTTATGCGTTTTTAATAGGTAGCAGGGTAAAACCGAGTACTTGCATACTTTCGAGAAATCTTGTTTTCCTGTGAGCCAAATAGTTTTTTCAAAAAAGGACTCTCATTTTCTGATTCCGCAAGGTCCAATTAAGATTTCCAACGGTGTTTAAAGTTTACCCGGTTTTGCCCCACTTTCCCTTACTGTATGCGCCTTGTTCCCCCACCACATTTTTCACGCAGGCGAAACATTGTCAAATTCGGAAAACCGCCTCAACCTGTCATATAAACCAACAGTTTGGTCTTCGTGGTAGAAGAAATAGTTTTCCGTAAGCGTTTTCGCCTTAGCAGAACTCAAGAAGCAGAGATTCGTGAGGGTTGCTCGACGGATCCTAAAAGGTTGACAACCTTCTCTCAATTTTTACTCTCTGTCTCCTGCCGATCATTCTGACGATGATTGTCAATGAACTTTAAGTTCAAAACGGAGCGTTGTTATCGAACCAGTAACTAACCAGAAATAACAAATACGCCCCGAGCATAAATCTTCCAACGAAATTGCACCCCATGGGCATGGCTCTACGTAATAGCTCCACAGATGGTAGTTCCATCGCGACCACTGTGTTACACTATTTTTCCAAGCTGGTTGAAAATGTTTGCCTTGGTAATAATGGCGGGCAGACTTTTATATGGTCCGAGTGAGGCATTATCGACATCGCCGATGGATAGAAATATGTCTGGTTTCCGCGGGGGCATTAGTAAACTACCCACAGCGAGCAACAACTTCCGCCGAATACCGCGCAGCGCCCGTAAAAACCGACGAGACTGTAGAATCAACGAGATATACAAAATAACTCCCGTGGCCCTCTAACCGCTGGAAATCGCTCTGCTTTCGGCTGCACGGCTTCGCTACAGAAGTGCGCCGAATTACGTTTGCTAAAATACGTCACTCCTCCTTGGTATGCAGGGAAAAAGGCAGCACGAAAACTTTCCACAGACGTGACCTTGTTCTAAATTACGGGATGACTATATCCGGGATGCGAAGAACAACGAATCGCGGCTCTGGGTGAAATTCGTAAGGGGAATAAGACGAGTTACATTTTCTAGATCAGTGAGCTGGTTTGAAAGTTTCTAAAAGTGCTTGAAATAAAGTAATATCTTGAAATCAGATTGCGAGGAAATTGGGGAATTTTGGTTCATACTTTCTTATTGCTCATTATTTATTTATTTATAAATTTATGGGCGGTAGCCCAGTATTATATACTTGGTTATACACAATGTTATACCTATCAATTGTTTTGGTCAATGGTTCACATATTCTCTTTGTAACTCGATCTTAATTTTCTGTAATTTCTTCATTTTATATCATACCTTACAATTTGCTATAGCATTTAGCTTTTCCTTTACCATCTCACAATCCGTGACAAGCTACAATGGGATCTACGCAAATTTTCCTTTCGTTCTCGCAGGGACGAAGCTTAATATTATGTAATTGGTTGGAGATATAAATAATTTATTATTCGCAGTAGCAATATGTAGTGTTAGGTAGATGCAGCACATGTGAGAAATTACTATGGTTTATACAATTGTTCGGTTGCACGCTTATAGCAAACCTTGGATCAATATTTGGAATGAAACCAGCTGCTTGTGTCAAGAGTGAAATTGCAACTATGGCAGCTTTGCCAGTGCTACGAATGTGCGTTATTATTCAAGTACAACTAGAAGTCTCGGTTGAATATTTGAAATCAGCTTGTATATTGAAGATAATTTCTTTCTTTCCTTCTTTTATTCATAAATAAGATCAACAAAAATTCTAATTTACGAAATATGAATAACTATTGTCTATTACCATTGTAAATATCGTACCTTGAAAAGTTTTTATTTGTTACATACGAATACGTATATGAAACACGATTTTGCGTTTAGAGGTGCATTCTAACGGACTGCTTTAACATTGACAAACTATATCACAAATTACTTCCTGACATGATGGAGTGCAGACGAACCGTGCCTATTACTTAACGAACAAACTTCAGTTTATGGATATCTCCTACACACAGGAATACCTGTAATAAATCTACATACGCTGTGGGCATAGAACACACCTGGGGGACCTTATGAAGTACGCAATACCTATTTCGTATAGTGTAATGGAGGAAACATGCCCATAAATCCTGAAAATCGTCAGCAAACTTAAAGATAGTTATAAATTATAACTTTGATAACACCTTCACTTTTTAATTCATTCGTTTTCTTGCTTACTTATACCCTTGTAATTTATCTCGCGCTTGTTACTAAGTTAATTAACTACCGCCATATCCAGTGAACATTTTCTAACATAGACTGATCATGAGTGACTAAGCAGAATAATATTTCTTCTTAGTAGTATACTAATATCTTTTTGCGACGAAGGTGTTACACCTACGTAAAACAAAATCCAAGTTCTCGTCCTTCTTTTTTAAATATTTTATTGTAATTAATTGTGAGTATAATAGAGTCGAAATTATTTCGTCTTGGCAACATTTCACACATGGCGAACCTTTAATTTTCATATACGAGCATCTTTACCCTTCGGGGTCGTAGAATCCGATTTAAGAAGTGTTTTAACTGTCCTTTCTGAAGTTTCCATTGTTCCCTAGCTCGGGCAGACAATGACCATAAGGCCTGGATGAATTCGACAATGGGAACTGCACGATCCCCTTACTTCAGAAAATTTAATTTGCGAATTTCCCAGCGGATGAATCGGCAATTGCGTTCATTCAGCTCCACTTGCTTGCTGATATTACTGCTTCTGGAGGTTTTAGTGCAACGGTATGAACGGGCAAGTGGTTGTTAGCGGTAACGTAATTAGAGATAACGCGCGTTATCGAAAGCGTCACTACAAGCATCATTCACGAGATGAATACTCGGCGTTTTCATAAATTAACGTTATTGAATATTGACGTTTAAATTATTATTTCTATGTTCTTCCTCACTTTTCGTGGCGTACAGTGGAGATAAGTATTTCAAATCGATATCATTAACGTGGGAATTTTATTTAGAAAATTCCGCTGCAATTTATTCGGATTTACTTAAATTTCCTTCTTTCCCGACCTACTTGTTTTTCTCCTGAACGGTACACGAGTCATTCTTCGCCCAGCGTGGACTGCAAAAGAATCTCATTCTCCCCCCTTCTCGCCCTGCCCCCCTGTCACCAAGCAGTAACTCTAGTTTTTTTTTTCTTCCTCATTTTTATTGCTAATTACGAACAACCTGCCTCCAAGATTTAGGTCGTCCACTCAACTTTGGCTTGTTAAGAAACGAACGAAGATAAACCATCAGATTTTGTCGCAGCCCCGCTCCTATCCTCCATACTCTTCTGCATTTGCATAGTGCACGCGTATTAAATCATCTTTAATTACGAATATTTATGCTGGAAATATTTCAGAACTCGAGAGTTCTCTGGCTCGAATTCCCACGCGGAAAGCGCTGACAGTAACGTGGCTATAAAACGCTTGAACCATTTGCATATTAACCTTTATTTCAGTCGATACTTTCGTCACTAGTCAACCCGCGAGGGATGGAAAGTGTCCGATTGACATTGTCAGTTTTTATTTATCTGCTCCACTTCCCCCGTTTGGGTAAAAGTGTGTACAAATGCGTGAAAAGAATGGAATCCGGGAGAGAATAAACCTAAAATGGGAACTCAACAAGTCGGGACTCTTTATGAAATTTTTTACCAATAAGTAATCTTGTTGATCAAAAATTGTAATATGCACTTGAAATTTAAAGAGTTAATGTTATCAGCGCGTGGGCTCGGTCAATTTTTTCGGTCGAAAATCTAAAACATTTTATTTAAAATGGAAGGCGTAACGAACACACCTACCTCTTCAAGAAAGGAAAGTTTTTACACATATATGTCAAGAAAATTTGGACAAGAAACCGTTAAGAATCTTAAGGATCTTTCAAACAACAACTTAAACATGGTCAATAAAAAAATGACCGAGCCCACGCGCTGATAACATTAATTCTTTAAATTAAAAATTTTTTCGGTCGAAAATCTAAAACATTTTATGCACTTGAAAGCTTAATAATTCAAAGAATACTTTTAAAAAAATGGCGTGGTGCGGCTTGTTCGCCATGTAGCTACTATTGAACAAAGCAGGATCCTCACGTAAGTACACTAATGCCACGTTATAGTCCCGACGAACGGGGCTGGCGGCGCGCCGCGGCGGGACACTAACGCGATGCGGACACTATTCTCTTAGAGTAGTATATGCTCTAAGACTATTCCGTGCGGACAGTTGACACGAAGTTGCCGTCGTCTCTTTCGTTCTCTCGAAAGATTCCAAGAAATGGTGGGGATAGTGAGCGGGACTATTACGCATGGTAAAAACGGGACAATAACGACGAATTATTGTAGTTTGAGGTGTGGTATCTCCGCTGGGTATCATCCAAAAAAAAAACTAATCTTTATGATACGCTAGTTTTAAAATTTTCAAGTTTCATTTAAATCGGTTCAGTAGTTTCTGAAATATCATTGGCACCCATTTGGAAAAGGTAATAAAAAGGTAAGATAATTTTGTTTTTGAATTCGCAGAAAATCGTCGATTCCCGGGGCACAGAATTGACCTTCCTTCGATGTTGCAGCTTCTGCGAATTATTTATTGTAAATATCGGTTGTTTCGACCATTCTAGGCGTATGTAACCCCTTAATAGAATTAAATTGTGCAAAAATGCGGACGAGTGAGATATGGGGGGAGATAATGACAACCAAGAAATGAATCGTTGATGTGCATTATGAAATAGGCGATGAAGGAAGGGTGGAAAATGAGGGAACTGGCATCAAGATGGAATTATAATTTTAAATCGACCAGTTCGATATGTGTTCCATCAGAGCAACGCAATAATGCAGAAACAGAGGACTCGGTGATGTAAGAAATCTTTAAGTCAAACATTAATGCAAGAAGTAAATTATGCGATATATATAATATAACATAATAATAATAATAATTTTGTAAGAAAAAGTTTCACCAATAAAGATCATTTTAATCTTTTTCCGTCAAGTCTCCATTCGATTGTCTGGCGGGTTTCCATTTGTCCTACCCACCACAGTCCTAATCAAATCGCTCAATCGATGTTCCACTCTGTCCTTTCGTCGCTACGGAGAAGAATGTTAGGTTCGATAGAAATTGGAATCACGAAATGTCATTTTGCTCCTTCTTTCTATACTCGATACGAATTTCCTCGCGACATTGGCCGTTATTGCAAGTTGTACGAACGATCAGGCTCTTGATCAGTAATTACTTCTGAAGCTTAGTTCGTAAGTATTTGAAGAAATTAATTCCTCCAATTAATGGAGACTCAGACATATTTTTCACAAAATCAATTTTCTATTCTTTCTTTAAAAGAAAAAGATCCCACTGAAAATATGAAGGAATAAAAATTATTAATCAAGATTCTCAAACACCTCTGTTTCTAAGAATTCAAGCACTTCGCACAGGATTAAATATAGTCTTCAAGCGAAGTGTCAGCATTTGCCAAATACATGGTACGGAACGTGAACCCTCTCGTTTTAAAAACCACTTCCCATGCGACGGAAGAATTACAAAATTTTACTTGCATTGGTCGTAGCTTCCCAATAGCACCATTTAATAAACACAATTTTACACGGAGTCTAAAATAGTTCAGAAAAAAATCTGATCAGAATGATTTCCAGAATAATATAAAAAATATCTCAATCCACAAGCAAATGACTGTAATTTAATATCCCTTTTCCTTTCTTCGATTTCAAACATTTTTCGTGTGAATCTTCTTATTTCTATTAAAGTGTTATTGTATGTTCTTAGCGGCCCCGGTCCTCGGAAGGGACGTTTTCATCGCGGCCACTACATGACCTCGTAAAAAGCAGCATGTATTGCGGGATGGGGGTGAAGGGGGTAAGTTTGCTACATTTTGAGCATGGTAAGCAGAGGGTACGGTGGCGCAGGTGTCTGTTCTCGTGGCGCGAACGCACCTTCCGGTTCTATCAGGATTCCGTGGGTGGGCAATTCAACTTTACGACCACCTGGTGCGAAGTTCGTAGATACGCGAATATAACTTTACTACCCACTTTTCGATTAAACGCTTAAAAGTCAAGTGGCCTCCTTGTGTAGACTCGTGACTCTCGTATGATCTCTAAACTTCAACGCGTGGAAGCTTCAGGGACTTTCGAAAAACTCCTGATTTCAATACATATGAAAGCTTCCTCGCTCCGGCTGGTCTGGTTTCGGCCACGCAAATGCTTTATACGGTTAAACGAAGCACATCTCGTTTAAAAATAAATTGAAAGGATACAATACAGTGATTTTCAAAACGAACGTAAATTTAAAAGAAAATCAATTTATGGGTACGTAAGTAAGTGTGAATCGACATTAAAAGAATAATTCTCAACTGCGTAGACTGTCTTTGATGTAGTTTGATGCTTTGATTAGATTTTTTAATTGTGTGCATTTAACCTGAAAGTGTCCTGCTTCAGCTCTAAATAACGTTTAAAGAACTGTATTATAAACAATTAATTGTTTTTATAAACAATTAATACTGGTTATGTATCTAGAAAATAGAAGTGTTTACAAGGAAATGTGTTGGGTAGTTGCGAACAGATTTGCAATGTATTATTGCAAACATTCTAAAGCGCATTTACCAATGTTTTTTTTAAACGCAAAATGTTTAACTAAGAGTCTGCATTCATCATGTACAACTAACTACTTAAGTTTTTTTTACTGTTTGGCTATTTTTTTCATTTATGTTTATTGGGCCTCGTATTCAATGTAAATGGTTTCTTCTTTTCAATAAACATTTTTACAAAAAAGTTGTGAACAACGGTTACTTCGTAAGCGGAAAGTTTGGGTTTGATCCTCCTGACCGCGAAATTTTATTTTTGCTAAACGAGACCGGAAAAAGATGTCTTTACGAAGTCTTTTGATGTTGTTCAAGACGCCTTCTGTACATCTTTAAGACGTCGTTTGGAAAGAAACCTTCAGTTGTACCTGCGTTGCTTAAAATCGCTGGTTCTTTTAAAAATAGCGCGACACTTCAACAATAGGCCAACGGCTAACACGTCATTGGCCCAACAAACTCCCAACAAAAAATACATTTTTTCATTTACATAAAAAACCGTTACCTTAGGAATTTTTTGCGTATTTTTACTACGAAGTGTGAGCAAAAATGCGACGAGAAGAATTTTTCCGGATAAGATAAAAAATCATGATAGGGTAAACCAACCAGTGAATGACCGAATTGTTAAATGAGAAGCCCAGTGAATGACCGCATACTTTTAATAAGAATTGTACTTATTAATGTTTGTTTAATACGCGTAACTAAAAATATCGGATATTAAAAGTGCAACAACACTCCATTTATAAATATATAACAATTTTTAAATTTATAATTGACATTTCTTTGCCTAATGGTCATTCACTGGTATGCGGTCAATTACTGGATGGTTTACCCTACTAAGGGTTAAAGAATAATTTTTAAAAAATGGCGTGATGAGTCCTTCGTTATCCCTCCAATATATTCTCCCTCTCCTTCGTCATATTTCCATCGCAGATTATATACAGTTCGTATCAAATTTCCCTCCCGAAATAAAGGGAGAAGTGCAGAAGCCACAGAGGAGAGTTTTTCGTCGCCATGCATCGAGCCAGTTACACGAGTACCCGAACACAACTGCACCGCCACAATAATTGAAGGTCTTCTTGAAATATCTGCATTGAATATTTGAAAGGAACAATGTTACCTCTCATGACGAAGGGCTGTGTTTTATTGTCCTTCCTCGACAATGTCCGCGGAATTCAATAAACATTCTCAAGGCAGCACGCGCAGTTGCTTTCTCCCTCGAGTGCCTTTGCGTACATTGTTCGCCTCCATCGTGGTTGTTTGTCCCGCGATGCAAAAGGGGCAATGAAAATGCATTCAATTACGAAGTCGCACACATTTTTTTAGCACGCCCGCCGCGGCCCCGAGCCAACACAGTTCCTCCTACGCCAGCGTGCAGGCTGACTGACGGTTTTGTGAAACGTGGGCGCGAAGGCTGCGCCGCGGAAGCACGTAGCGTGCATAATTGTTCGTCGAATCCTCGCAAGTCACGTATTCTCGACGAAGAGTTAGATAACGCGGCAGATGACATATCGGTGGGGATTCGGTTTCAATGGCACCTAGGCTGGCGTTCACAGTGACGCATTAGCGCGGAGATGGAGATAAGTGGGTGGAGATAAGCAAGCATGTGGGGAATCTGCCAAAATATTATCAATTCAACAGTTACGAAGCTGAGCTTAAATATGTACAGCTTTCGTTAGTTAATTTCACATGATTCCTGAAATGAGGAATGCCCCTCGTGATTCATTGCATTCGATTGAAGAGGAATCTCATGCTTTTAATGGACAAACACGTAGACACTTTTGGAGATAAAATATTTTGATCATTTGCAAACTTTTCATTCGAAAGAATTTTCAATGTAATGCATGTAGGTGTGTATTAAATACCTCGATACACGAAGTGAGGTTGACTCGTTTCCGAAGCGCGGCGACCAAAGCGAACTGTTCTGTCATACAAGCGATGCGTGGGCGCTGCTGTTCTGTCATATATATATATATATATATATGCACCCATATATATATGCCAAAGTATAAGAGAATAAGGGATAAAGGAACGTGTGTGGTCAGACGTGCTCTCCGAACCAACGTGACTGGAGGTGTAGCCCCTTCTAACTGCCCAGATTCTCCTGATTTTAAAAAGCATTTCGAGTGAGAAGGTTGACAAGATTCCACAATAATTAATAAATAATAGGAAGCATTGACACAAGAAAAATTTTCTGCAAGTTTACAGATGCCTCCTTACATCCCAAAAGAGTGTAATCCAAGATTAACAATAGTTTTCTCAAAATAGAATTGTACATATCCCTACATATCCCCCCTTAAAGCTATATTCTTCCCGTTTAGAAATACCATGAACTATACATTCCATTCATTGCTAGAAAATGCTGCTTCTGTATACGTTTCTATTCTTCTAACATTTGTGAGCAGTCCTATTGCAACACGTAACGCGTATTCTCGCTTAGAAAAATACTCGAGAGTCACTTCGTCTTCGTGGTAAGCAGATAAGTCAGTTTTAATAACTCGTAAGACAGTGGCATAATTAGACAATTCCACTAATTAAATTAAGGAGAGAATAATCTTTTTTATAACAATTTTGTTTTCATGGAAGAAGGATCTATTTGGTAGGAATTGTATTTCTCAGTGGATTATTGTTCCTCTTTGACCAATGAACTTTTTTTTTTAATTATAAACAAAGAGAATAATATATTTTCTACAAGAATTTAAGATAGACATCAGGGATATGTTTCTTGAATCTCCCTGTACAGAATCGACCTTCGCGGAAAGTTCCTTCCAATATGCTAAGGTAGCTTTGCAAGACGTCAGAGCGACTCGTATCTTACGATTAGCGCTCTTCTTTGTGTCTTAAAGTTGGGTTGAAGCATTCTTACGAGTCTATAATCCTTGGCATACAACGAAGCAAAAGAAAATGCTAACTTCAAGAATCAGCTAAACGTACTTTATACGTATTGTGGCTTTCTATCATTGAAGTCAAAGATAGAAACGTTGAGAATACAACGTTCAAGAACGGCTACAGTGTTTCATGTTTAAACTTTTCAATGTATCTTAGTTTTAATAAAATTTTATTAAAAAGAAATCTTTATAAACAAATTTAAAGAATTAAGAATTATTTAATACCAATTGTCTAACTAATATCTAGCTAAAAATTCTCCTTTAAAGAAGACATTTATTTCCAGTTCACGAAATTATGAAACCCTTTTTAATATCTGCCGGCTTTATCTGAAAAAGTTTCTTACGATTAGATGTGTAGCCAGGCGAAAATTCGTGCCATTCATTTCATTTACAAAGTTGTAAGAAAGTTTTCGGAGTTCCTGTGTTGAAACTTAATAAATCTTTTGAAATAGAGACGACCTAAAAACAGGTAATGTGAATAATAATATATTGCAATTTAATTATTCATAATTAAGAATAATTGTCAATATCTCAGACTTGTATTTTTGTGGCAACAATAAATTAAAATCTCGAGGTTTTAATAAATATACTCTCCCGATTTACCTATTTTCCTGATACTTAAATATAACCAACACTTGCTTGTTAGTAAACAGAAAAATTCGTGTGCAAATATTTCAGATATTATGGAAATGGATATGATAGAATTAATTCATGCTAAGAAAATTTTGCATGTACTTATTAGTATAAATCATGTCATTATTGATCAACTACATTATTCATTGGCCTCTTCCGGAAAATTTCACTCCTGTTCATGACGGGAAAGATTTACGAGCATTTCGCAATTCACGAGTAAGGTAATAAAGAAAACTTCAGATGAGCTGTGGAATGCGAATAAAAAAGCGCAAATTCTGTCACATGAACGTCTAAATTTACAATTTGCCGGCATGCATTCTAAAATAAATTATTTTATATCTATATAACTGGTTTAATCATTCCTTCGTGATTTTCACAATTTTTATATAGTGATTTTTAATGTGATTATCATTTTTTAAATATAAAAACGAGATAGTAGATATTTTTCTATCATTAAATAATTAATCACATTACATCCGCATCAAATAATTTGTATTTAGAGTTCTACGAATTCTTTCATTTGAGGAAGGAACTATATATTACGGTTCCTTTTATTTGCAGGAAAATATATAATATATTTCAACGCCATGCTATGTCACATATTTGATTTTCCTTATTTATTCTCAATGAGGCAAACAATTTCAAATACTTATGAAGCACGCATGAAACATACTAGTATTTATCTAGTGATCCAGTTAATAGCAAGTAGTACAGGTCAACTATAATGGAAACGAAATCGAAGTCACTCGAGATAAATATATGTACAATACGTAAAGCTTTACATTTTCAAATCATGATTGACGTTCATAGTTGAGTACAATATTACTAAATGTGACAAAGGCATTAATTGATTTCATTTTGTAAAGCACAAATCCTAGTTATGTAAATTGTTTTCTGTAGATCTAGTAGCCTGAAAATATTCGAAATGGCGAAAAGATTACTGTGAATAGGAAATAAGCCAGCGCATAAAACCGAATGTTCTCTGCGAAGAAATGTTCTATATATATATACATAAATGGCTGATCTCCGAGAGCCAGTAAAAATACGTATACATACGTATCGGACGATTTTGGTGCCAATATCCAGTGACGTTATCTAAACACGCTGATATAAGCTGCACGTCGTTCGCTGAAGCGAAGAAGAAAATTCTCATTTCAAACGTAAGTACACAGCAATTTCTGTATCACTAAAACTTATTTATCCACAGCACAGAATAAACCGTAACTGCTTCAGTAACATTATCTATGCTCAGATTTCGGTATTTCCAATTTATCGTTAGACGATGGGATATTAAAAATATATCATCCTGTAACGGAATTGGAAAAAAAGAAGGAGTTTTCATTGATTAGCACAAATTTCAAATTATTCTTTGTTATCTCCATTGTAAAGAAATTTGAAAATTTGTAATAAATTTCCCAATGCATGCATGAAACATGGGTATATTTTTCGTAGGTAGTGAAATTTGAATACTTAAGAAAATCCCGAGGAAGATTGTGGAAACACTGGGAAACCGCGCCCGCAGTTTCTACCTAAGCGATAAAAAGGTAGGTTAGGATTCGCGTGTCAATCACACAAACTTGTGTTACTATCGCGTCCCACCATCAGATAGAATTCCGAATAGCTTCGATCCGGTCCGGAAATTCAAGTGACGTGTTAACATTTCCGGTATTGGCAAATGCCATTCACGAACGCGGTTGTGGATTTTTTCGACATGTTTTGTGGAAGTTATTAAAACGACAATTATATGTACAAAAGCTCGAGGAACAAAAAAAATATGAAAACAACAAATTGTTGATGATTTAACTATTGAAAAAGCGATTCGAAATATATAAAAACCGTCGAATGCATAAAATAAATTCCAAAATGAAATTGGAATGTGACCACATTTTTGTGGAGAGTGTAATAATATAGTACGACTTCAACACAATTTTTGACTCGCTACAATATTTATATTGGATAGGTGTTTAAGTGACATTAAATTTTATTTGAATTTTTAGCTTCTGGCGCGGTTGTTGTTTCAGAATTTAAATTTTTAATACAGTGCTTTTATTAACGTAACTTTGACGTCAATTGAAGTTTCGACTGCAAAGAGCTTCCACTAAGCCATTTAATTAAGGGAATTATTTCGTTTACGCGCCGGATTTTACGAAAACGTATTCCTACCCGTTCTCCGTTAATCCCGAATGCAAACAATAACAAATTGTCGTTTCACCGAGTTACGTTTTATTTATCAATGTAACAAATAATGTGATCGAATTAATAAATCACTGTTACTGTAGGAAATACATTATTTAATTATTGACGACAAATATAAGTATTATAATATATATATGATACTATTTATAAAAAAATGTATCTAATTTCATCTGTACTTTCATTCTGTAATTGTTTAATTTCCGCCCTTCTTTTGTCTTAAAGATATATTTAAGTATACCTAAAGGAAATCAAACTTCTTTTTACACGTACTACATTTGTATTCTAAAAAAATTACTACATCAACATAAAATTCCAACGATGTAAGAAGTATTTTACTTTTTTGAAATGTCGTTTCTTAATAAGAATCCGCAGTCACTGTCTTCAATCTGATTATGGAACACAAATCTCGGAGGGAATAGGAGAAACTCAGTCTGAAAGTATACCTACGTTCCGAAGTTTCTGCCGATACTCTGACGAAGCTTGGGAAGCGGAAAGAAAACGATAAGAAGTAGGACCGATAGAAATATTCCTGCTGTTTCATCGTCATCATACTATCGATCCATGGAGGGCTTTCAAATTCTCCTTGACCCGAAACTGCGGCCTCGCAAATGTCGTAAAAATTTTGTGCCAAAATGTGTTGTTTTTTCATTATATCTGCCATCGATTTATGCGCCCCCTATTACTTAAAAAGTTCACCCCACCCATCTACCTGTCAACACTCGGCGAACAAATAAACATCCATTGGCAACGCCCATTACAAAATGCAGTACTTCAGTAGTTTGAAAGTAACACTACTACAAGGATATTAAATCATATAAAATAATATAACGTAAAGCAGCAAAGATATCGACAAGAAGAATTTCCCTAGGGTCTTTTTACACGAGCCACTTTTGTGACTTGCGACTGACAATTACTTTTTCTTTATTTCGACATATTCACACATTTTCCATCTTCTTCGTGTCAAGTACGTTCCAGGGTCGTTAATACATTTTTTAATAGTAGCGCATATTTTTATTCACCTCCTGTTCGAAGTGGCTTAGAGAAATACGACTTAAGGTAGCATAACGCTTAAAAAAATCTAATGTGAATAATTTGTTAATTCTTAACTACGTAATGTCGGCTCCCGCTAAATTGTTTCACACGTGGTTAGCTCTAATCTTTGTGTAACACTAAAACTCGCAAAATTATCCTTCCTAGTTATGGCGATGACGTTATATCATATTAGAGTAGCGTCAGATTCCATAACAGCGTAATTTCCCGTAGGTAAAAGCTGAATTTCACACTTTACACCATAATTATCAATTTAAATGTATTATATAATTATGCGTGTAATAAAATTACATTATTATTACTAACCTAAACGTGTAAAGTCTGTGCTAATATTCTGTCACTCTTATGCACGCAATATTTAATACGTTCGTAATAAGCGAAAGAACCTCTGGTGCAATGTCTTCCCTGATTAATGGCGAACAATTTCGCATGTTCTATCAGATTGTGTGGCGCAGAAACAAAAACGTAACTTCCACATGCCGTGATACTGTTTAGCGATTCCCGTACGGTTACGAGAGACCATAGTAGCACAAAATATTGGTGAAATATTTATTCAAGCATAACAAAAATATTTTTTTACCTACACTTTTTAACATGAAAGAAATGTTGAATCCAAATATTATATACACATACAGAAAACGTGAAATAAATATGAACTAAATATTCATGGAATATGCTAAAAATATTTAGAAAATGTAACGCATATTCTATATTCAGAATTGTAAAATAAATATTCCGGAAGTATAATGCATACCTACTTTACCATTTGTCATAAAATTGAACTGGGCATATGAGTCCCAAATGGCACGTACACGGGGACATTAATAGAAACTGTTATGGTGAATGTGTTGAGCTATAAAACAGAGTGAATTCGGAAGAAATAAAACGTTTCTTCACGTACTATGATAAAGTGGCCATACTCGCAAGCAAAGCGCACCTGACGCACTGTATACTTTATGAATATCAAATGCGCAATAAGCTAACAGCTGCCAAAAACTTCTGTAAAGTTTCAGGGAGAATACCGTAACTCCCATGCGCCAGAATAATCGTTGACCACACAATATGGCAATCAGGAGTCAACAAATAATGCACCATACACTTCTAACTTGGGTATCATCGAATTATTTCCTTGCTGTTATTGGAAATAATGTAGGTAGAATAATAAATGCATCATGAATTCTTATTTCTGACGAAACACTTTTCGATGAATGCGAGTGAATGAAAAATATGGGATAATCGCGTGGCAGTCTATATATTAAGATAAATTTTCTATTCAGATATTCTATAACCACCGTATGCAATAAGGTGCTAAGTAACGTTAATGATAATTTAAATTCGTCAAATCTACACTTGAAATCGATTTGATAATCGTCATAGTCGAGATGCAGCTCGAGAGGAATGGCATGAAAAGAAAGGGGATGCTACGAACCGAAGCGAGCGTCATACGTGGTTCTAACGTCAAACGACGGAAGGGAATCAAATTTAAAGCACGGTGGTACAGATTGGTTGCGAATTGAAATTCCAACGATTCCTCGACGTTTTATATTGCACGATGTGGTTTCGTACCATGTAAACCAATAACTTCTTCGTAGGTACTTTCCGTTCTGGGCGACCTTTTGTTAAAGTGACGGCAGTGTCTAATTATAACGGTGAAACTTTCGATATCACATCCCTTCATTAATTGCTTTTTGTGAGAACGATTTGTTGAAGAATGATATATTATAAATATACAAAACTACTGACTAAATTTTAATGATAGAATATTTGTTTATAATTTTAAAGTGAAGAATATTTAACTAAATCAGAAATTGGTAAGCTATATCATAAATTTGTTTTGATAGGAACAAAAAATACTTTTTTTGTTTTATTTAGAAGATAATGTGTATTAATGTTAGATTCTGAGAATACTATCATGCAATTTGAATCAATAGTAGACGAAGAACGTATTTTTTATTCAATATTTTCTGTATGAGTTGCTAGAACAACTAAAAAAGAATAAGTTACTATAATTGTAACAACGAATATGACAGTAGTTAAGTAAATATTTAATGTTTCTGTTGAAATCAGTAATACATGATGGAATATCGAATAGATTAATATCTAGGAACTCTTCAAAAAGCAATCAATATTCTACTTAAGGGGGGAGCCTCTCGTAATTGGTAAAAAAAACGATTTTTAGGAAGGTTTAATCAATAGTATGTCATGTGGAAAACATGTGCATATAGCGTCCGGCCGAAATTTGAACTCTAAAATCCCGTACAGACCATTATTGTGCGCGCAACAAGAGCGAGAATTTTAAACGCGTTTTCCTCGGAAATACTTTTTTTTTCACATTTACAAAACACGGCGTAGGCGATAGCTCAAAAACTATTCAATCAATTAAGTTGCAGTTGGGCACACATATAGTTTATTAAATCCTCTCGTCGATGTACCTAAACAAAATAATTTTGACCCACCTTTTTCCATAAATCGAACGAAAAAATGTTCTGAAATACGCCATTTCTTGCGTACTATCGCTTAAAAGCTAATTATTTTGCACTTGTTTCTTCTCCCATAGGTACGTCGACAGCGTAATTTCATACGGAACAAGAAACTACGCCGAAACAACTGCGTTGGTGAGATCGGTGAGGAGTTGGCAACTCCAGCGGTGAGATCACGGCGGAATCTGCTAATTACTCGATAATTGGCGGCCATTTTATAACATAACAAATTTTGTTTATTAGTCAACATGTACACAAACATATCCCCAAAGTTTTGAGAAAGATTCGTCGCACTGGATCTTTGAAAAAATTCCCAAACCTGTCCCATTTTTTATATGTTTTAAAGAAGACTCCCCCCTTAATAAGGTAATTCATTGTTGTGAAATCTGAAAATAATATCTCGTCTAATTTAGTGTACTTAGCCGGTATTCGACATTATCTGATAATTATTCAATACTCTATATATTAGTATTTCCTTTAGTAACAACCAAGAGCTTGTAAAAATTAACAATTCGAAAAGCATTGTGTCAACCATGAAAGTGGAGAAAAAGAAGGAGCAGCGTACTTTTTTGATGGGTCTTAAGTGTCGCAAGATTCATAAAAAGGAAGAGGGGGGGTTCATTTGAAACGACGCAACTGCTATCTAATGCAAGTATACAATGAGCAAGTGTTTATTCAAGAAACCATTAAAAGTCTGAGAACAGCCCGGTATAATTACTTAAATTACTCGGTAAACACATTTAAAGTTGCGTAGAAAAGTGTTACGTTTATCGCAGAGCGGTATAATTTTCGCTGGCCGACATTCACATTTTTACTGAGGTATGAATTTATCAGCAGAAGCCCTGGAAGATAATATCATCATATTCGTGAGGAAAATTATGCTTGGCGTAACGCCAAATTAAACTTGTCGAGCTCCCATGTGATGTAGATATCGTAATGTCTCGGTCGAATGCTAAACCTAATCGAAAAAAGAAACTATTGAAACCTAGCCGATATCTTCGGGCAGAATATTGAACCAGAAGATAAAGACAAAGAGGGCACTCTTCTAAAATCAGTAATATTCTTGCACAGGGATCGTCAAAGGGAATATATAACGCCTTCAAAGTTGAAAGTATAAAACAAACAAGAAGACGCCTTTTTGATGAGGGTAGATGTAATTTTACCTGGATTAAAGGGGCCCTTCTATTTATATAAATACATGAAAGTGCGTGGCTTTATAAATCGATGAAAGTAATTAAGAGACTAAAAATAGTCTGTGTGGATCTTCTTGAAAGGGTGATACAATATTATAAAATGTTAACATAAATTGCAAGTGTCACAGATGCTATAAGGATTACATATTGCATATTCACTTACTAAAAGAATAAATTCAGTTTAAATAAATTTATTGACGTTTTCAAATTACTCGCCCTAAATTCGTGTAATAATATAGTTAAAATTATCTACACAGAAAATTTATTCTTCTTACTCTTTTAAAGCAGTGACGAGCAACCGGCGGGCCGCCTGAATATTGGCACAAATTAAAATTCTTCGATTAGTTATATTTATGTAGTAGGTTTCCACTTGTGGCCCACTTCGGACAAAACGTTGCTCACTGTTCTAAGGAAAACGCAAAGGTGTTGCTACTTTTTATTACCTTGACCACCATAATTCAAAAAATTAAAATAAATTGTATCATGTAAATCTTAGGAGCCACCACGAATACCTCCCAAAATTGAAAATATTTCATATTCAGATATTCATTGACGCTAGCCAAAAATGGCAAACCGTTCTCGTGCACACGAGTGCTAGATTCGAATAACACTTCTACTCTAATTTCTCGTCAATAATAAACGCAGTAATAAAATGTACATATTTACACACCTTAATGCATTAGTAAACGAAAGCAGAAGAACCTATTCGATTGGAAGCTAATGAAATTCAACCAGAGTAGTTGCCGAACACAATTTAAAGTTTGAATGTAAGTCGGGACCGTAAACGCGCAAATGCATTGTCTACCGTCACCACTAACTTTTTCTTATGAAACTTCTTCAAGTGTTTTATAAACTATGGGCCGAACATATAGCTCATGTATATTTGCAGCTACATGCTAAATCATACGAGTTCGATACTACAAACGTTCTTTATGTTCCTCCACCTGCATATACCGAGGATACACTTCATAAATCTATGTAGGTAAACGAAGTTGTTAATAGTTTGCACTGAACTTTCCTGCTCACCATCGATCACACCACTCAGAAATAAAGTATTAAAAATCTGAGGGAAACGATAATTTGATATTTACTTACACGTTTCCATAGAAATTGTGTTAGAATGTTTCAAGCTTATCCAGTACACTAATGGCGAACTGTTTATTTCTTCTAACATGTTAGGTATAGAGTTTGAACTTTAATTCTGCAATTATTTACCTGAACGAATATATACATCATGATGGTGAACACTTACAATCAAACGAGTAATGAGCTCTATATATGCTGCGACTTATCTACTGTCTACCCATTTAACATTAAATTGCATATTGTCATATTCAACTACAAATTATCATATTCAATCACGCATTGCCATGCTAAATTATGTACTACATCTGTGATTATCGTAAAATCGAGCGCTGTTGCGTTTAAATGGTCAGATGAAACTGAGCGAATGATTTCGGAAATTTGGAGACTATAATGTGGATAATGAAACTAAGTGCGATAATTTCTCATGCGCTTGAAAAATCTACCTATCTTCTAAAAATTTATCAGTAATAAGTATCATTTATCTTACAACGAACTATTACAAAATGAATGTCCAAATTGACCAAAGGTTCTTCATAAAAGCATTTAACTTAGATGTAAAAGCAATGGCCCAAATCCTGGCTGACAAGTTCAACTTTAACTAACTTGGATTTAGTGTCAAAGCATAACACTTCAGATTGATGAAGAGTATCATCACCCGGTATAATGGGTGATGGCTACTTCATGCTTGTTTGGGATTCGATGAATATCAAAGCTGTCGTCTCTATTCATTGCATGAAGGGGGCCATGGAGAGATTAATAAGGTGCTAAGCAAAGGGTTCACAAGTTACAGAGTGGTTAGTACTCCCTGAACTGTGGAAAAATTGCTTAGTTAGTCAGCATAAGCTGAAAAGCTACTCGTCCAAGAATTAGGAGCAATTTTCTCTAACCAGGAGAACACCATTATAGCAGAAAACAGCTCGATAGAATTATTAACTCTATTTTATTAATACTGCAATTAATAACTGTTACGGTGTAATGATATTATATTACAATATTACGAAAAAAAAATGGGTGCTTGCTTTGAGAAGTAGGAGATGGCTGTCAAAAGCAGACTGAAAACTTTTGAAATAGTAAAGGATTCTATTATAAAGTGTGAAGTGTTTCTGAAAATACAAAGAGGACGCATAAAACACTTCTCATGGATGATAAAGTAAAAACAGAATAAGGTGGCGATTAATTTATACACTCTATATCATCAACAGTGGAAAGCATATTGCTTGCATTATTCAAACCGAAAATTCCGAATTGTTAATACAGTATCTGTTCCAGAAATGTGTACTTTTGATTGAACTGTGTTTAAGTCCAATTAGAATGCGAACAATTAAATCTTTCGGAGCAATTTATCGCGGCGGCGCCATTAAAAGCAGCAGGATTATAATACAAAAATGTACAAAACGAACGAAATACTTATTGTTAGTCCCTTAAGACCCCTGCAAAGCCTGCATTGCATTTCCACGTACAATTAAACGCCTGACTTGGGTACCATTTTAGCAAACAAGGTGGAAGGAATACGAATATAAATGCGAATGAATGAATAAAAGGTGCAGCATTTTGATTATTCGAAATAAACCAAGAATAAGATTTCTTGTAATAATTCTACTATGGCGTAAAAATAAAAATACCTTTATCAGTAACAGTATAAAGAGTAATGATACATTCACTGAGTATATCTTCTGTTTTCCATGACATATTTACTTCACTTCATCTAATCATACATTTAATGTATAATTTTTCACAGATAGCATAACTGTATGAATACATTTTGCCCAGTTTCTGCATTCTGCTACGGTATTTCTTTTATATTTGGCAGCGACTGTGTATGTTGTGATGCATATAATTCCTAATGTGTATAAATACATTCTCCTCTCGCTGTAATCGTTACCACAGAGATACAGTCGCAAATGTCTGCATACATCTACCTGATATTATCGTGATAATCGCCAAACGACCACCCCATTTCCCTCCATTAGACGAATGGGTTTCCCTTGCACGGACCCAGCGAGATGGGTCCAGTCGGAAATTCGATCATTCAATAAGAAAATACACATTCCAAGTGTCTTTAAGATGGTTATCCCTCCAGACAATAGATCTTAGGATAATACTTAGGATTGGTAATAAAATCAAACCTCCACTGTCTCATGTAAAGTACCCGATGAATTGAATACACCGCTCACTCTCTGTATAATATTTCAATCTGATTTTAAAGTATAATATATGTAGAGGAAGTGTTCTAAATATGGGCTAGCACTTTTATTTCCGGATTTTTGCCACACCTGTTGAAGATTTTTATGATATGACACTTAAATATGTTAAATACGTATACTTTATAATATGGAGTTAAAATAACCTGAACAAGAGTAATGTTTGTTGCAAATTTTATATTTAAGATAAAAGTGCAAATGTACATTTCTTAAAGTGTAAAAAGGGCTACTATTAAACTAATCCGAAAGAAAAGTCAAAAACGAGCCGGCATATACTCGGTTCGAATAACCGGCTCCCGGATCGACTCGAATTTCGAACTCCTCGAATATACAAGTACTCGAACATCTCTACTTGCAACACAATGCGTTAACCGAACAAATACAAGCCATTATCTGTTTCCCACAGCACCTTTTGTTCCTCAATCATACTTTGACACCTTTTGCGACACAGTGAAACACCCACTATGACCCAATTACCTGATGACTCTAATTATCTGTATCTGGCTTTCCTCATTATAATTTCGTCCACGTGATTCTCCTGTTCCATTTAAGTATTCTTACCCCTACACCACATTTTGTTGCAGAAATGTTGCACAAAAGTTGCAGTACATTACAATGTTGCCGTTTGGTTGCGAGTTGCATTGCAATATTACTACAAAATTGCGGAAACATTGCCGTGCAATATTTCAATGGCCACATTTTTGCAATGTTTCAGGAATATTGCGCACACATTGCCGTGTAATATTGCTATGGAAACATTTGTGTAATGTTTCAGGAATATTGCGCACATATTGAAGTGCAATATTACAATGGCCAAGTTTGTGCAATATTTTGGGAATATTGCGCACACATTGCCGTGAAATATTGCGCATATATTGAGATACAATCCATGTGAAATGTTTCAGCAATAAATCCGCAATAAATCCGGAATTTCGCGGAGCGATTCCGAATTGTCGACGCGCAGAATACAGTCTAAGATTCCACAGTCTACCACGAATGGAATATTTGTGAACGTGGACATTATCTGACATAAATAATTAATACGATTATTTAATTAACATTATAGAGTTTAAACAAACTCATAAACAATATTCAGCAACAAAAGAGATTTGTATAAAAGTGTTACACGTGCCAATTACTGTCAGTGTCCCTACCATTGCCGTTTAATTCCTTATATCTATTTAAAACGTTCCGAATTGTCGAGGGAAAATATCTAAGTCCGGATTTATTGCCGATTTATTTCTGAAATCTTGCTACCATTGCTGTAAAATCCCGAAACAATGTTGCAGCAATATATCCTGCAATGTTGCACAGGGCGGACATAGCAATTTACTTGTAACTTTTCGGCAACATTCCCTGCAATATTCTAAGGATTAAACCGCAACGCAACTGAGACATTTCTGCAACAAATGTGCTGTAGGGGTAGTTACAGTTTCTAAGCATTCCACTTCTAACAATCCTTGCCCACTTCATGCAATCACGAGGCGTTGCAGTGAATCAATCGAAAGCATAGACAGCGAGTGTAGCCAACTTGTAGCGCCAAAAAGCATCCAGTAAACATTCCGGGATTGCCACGGCTTCCCCTCTTGTCCCGCGCGTTTGGCGCCTGCCGAAACTTAGAAGCAAGTCAAGCTAAGGAAGGACAGGCGTCGCGATTCGTCAAATAAAAGGGCCAGCCCCAGGAATCCCAGCCGCGGAGTAATATTTCACCGACTCCGCGGGAGATCCTCTGGCAGCCTTGAAGCTCCTCCACTCGTTTAATTACTTCTTGTGGGACTATTGCACGGGACAGTTCACACGGCGCCAGCTGAACCGCTATTGTGCTGAAAATTTCAAACCTTCAGGCCAGTGCCATTATCGTATAAACTGGTGCGGCACTTTAAATGATTCAACGTGAAAGAACAGCCAAGGAATAAGGGGGGGGGGGGGCGGCGAAGGAGATAAACCACTGCTCGGCCTCGTCTTCGCGGGGTAGCGAGGCAGAAGACGATGATAATTGCGTTAGATAGCGGTGCACGTCTGAAATATTGCACGCTGATGATACAGTTCATTTGGTATCTCGTTGGGAAAATTACGAACCCCCGTCTGAAGTTACCACGCGATTAGGGGATTTACTTGACGCGCTGTTTAATGCCTCGTGGCGATTATTTAATTATTTCGAGGCGAAACGATGCTGTAACTCTTTTACAATTCTTAGGTAACTGAAAACAAATTCTTTCTGCAGTTTTATTCATGGATTTATTCAATGAAATTTTAAGCGAATTTAAAAAGAGTCGATTGACGGTGTCTTCGCTGGTGTAATTCCGAAAATATGTGGCATTGTGTAATTCTCTTCATACCTTTGGTGGCTTTGTACATATCTCGTCGAAAAGGGATCTTTCTTTTTAATTAATACTGGGTCAAGAGGACTGCCAACACTGGCTTCTCACTAGCCAGAGCTTATTTTGCCTGATGCGGCAGCGGTGGAATCGTGTTTATGAATGACCTTACGGATGAAAAGAGCAGACAGTAATGTCTGAAAGAATCGCCGACCGATCAAAGTAGGAGGAAATTCAAAGCAAGAAACCACGGGATTCTGGCATAGACGTCTGGCTCGTTGTCAAATGAAAGTAGACGTGCCTCCATTCGTTAACGCACGCGTAAACGACGAGTTGCGTTTGATTCTGGAGTGTACTCAGCAAAAAAAAAAAGGAGGAGATGAAAGACACAGAAAGAAAAGAACCGCGATGTAGATGGAGAAAAAAAAATGCCGCTGGCACCACTGTTTCCAGCGTGCTGTTTCGGAGTTGGTGTCTTGCCGTGGTCAGCTTAATTTGAAGAAGAAATCGTTTTAAAACGATACACTTGGTCGGTACAAATCGATCATTTTCGGGACTTAGTGTGAGGGATTTGGATGAAATTAGAATACAATGTTGCATCGTATCGTTGCACCAACTTTACCACAGTAACCCTTCAAACACCAACCCTAAGTCAAATTCGATGCCCAAATGATACTTCATTCCAGCTTATTGCAGAGTTCGACGAGTTAATTTATAATAAAGCAGCGGCGGAATGAAGCGAAGGGACCAACTAACACCTAAACAATACAATGTACCATAACTCGATGTTATAAAAATCTAGAAGTTCCGTTTACAACTCTATAACTGAAAGCCGCCTTATTAAGTGCTGCATTCTTCGAGCACATGGCTACATGTCTATTAGACTCAAGGGCTTTACGAGATTATACATAACTTGTGAGGTCGTTTGTAAGTAGCGCGCGAAATTTCCGTGCACGTCGCCCAGCGGATCGGTAGCTATTCAGCGAGCTTGTTCATATACGCCATAAAAACAGTCACACAATATTAAGCTGACGTGCAGTGGGAAGAAGCGAAGGCATCTTCCTCAGCGCGCAGATCGAGTTGATGACTTATACAGCGTACGTCTTCGTAAAGTTGCAGCCGAAGGCAGGGACATTACGCGAACTTTCAAACTCAATTTTCTTCGAGACGAATGCTTGTATGAAAAACAGATCCTATTTCGCACTTTCGTTTCCCTCCTTTCTGAGGGATCATCTCCGTTCCAATTGTACCGCAAATTACGTCCTGCTCTACATAGAGCAGGGCTTCTCAAAGTGCAGTGGGTAATTTCAGTATGGTTGAATGAAGCGGTTGAAAGAGTGACAGATTGGAAGAGCGAATGTGGTAACCAGCGTGTTAAGGAGTTTACCCTGTATAACTGAAATATTCAGGACATTGATAGACATTGAAGATTTTATATAAATTAACAGGTTAATTCCAGCTTCGTTTCGGAAACATTTTATGGTAAAATAAAGGTTTGTGATTCTTATTTTACAATAATTGAATATGGGACTTTTGTGAATTAACTATTGCAATATAAAATATAAATATTATAATGGTAACTGAAATTTACATAGTGCTATAAAGGGTTAAAGATGGATTCAATGATATGTATGTATTAGAATAATTTATCTAATATTTGGTTACAGAAACTGAGACATATTTGGTATGAAATTAACCGAAAATTGAGGGAAAGTATCGTTTATTCCTCGTAAAGTACGAAAAATACTAATTTTAGAAGTAATGGACTAATTTTCTTAAGTAACGAACAGATTTTAAATCCTTTCTAGGAACAGAACGTTTCGCCGAGTGTAAATATAATTCCCCAGCAGCTGTTATTGAGTTTCCTTTCGGTTAGATCTCAATTTTCCTAAGGTGCCTATTTAAAAGTCAGATTTATTTGATAAAAAATAATCGGAAGCAAAGACGATGTTGCCTATAAATCGTCCACCTTGTTACATCCGCTCGTTCAATTAATAATGAATTTGTAATTTAAACGAGACGTTTCGTTGCCACAGAGTACTTGTTCGGTATTATTTGATTATACATCCACGGAAATGCTTATCAAGTTGCAGCTCGTTATAATTTATGCCCCCGATGCGAACGACGGTAATTGCATAAACTCGAATAAATGGAAGTTGAGAAGTTCTTTGAATTCAATCATTTACACCCGCTTTTGGGTTAATTTTCAGCCAACTTCCCGCTCGCAGGCTGATGTAATCTTGAATAATATAAAAGTATGTCTCCTCGAGGCAGAGTCGTCGCAAAGACAATGGGAGGCAAAGGGAGATAAATCGATTCATGCCTCGGCTCCAACTAAATGATGAGGCTGTGCCACTGTTTCCATTGTATCTGGGAACTTAAACCAACTCCTAACGCCTGTTGACACCAATCACTGTAACTCGTTTGCTGCCGTTCCGCGTCTAATAATTCGGTTTGGTAACCAACTGTGAATGTCGCATAATGCTTAGTTTAAGATATTCATTTCGTTTGCGTGAACGCTAATTTGTTACCCAATATTGCGCTTAAATTTTATTGATGCATTTTAGAATTATCTGTTTGAACATGATTAAGTGCACCATTTTATTTCAGGAAGGAAGATAAGATTCATTGCTCGAGTAAAACTTTATGTGTGGAGAATTCATCATTGTACGATATTATGTTAGCATACAGAGATGTGTTTTTAAATTTTACCAAGCACTTCATCTTTTACGATATATATGGGGTGGTCTATCAGGAAAGGAAACTTTACTTCCTTAAGTTTTACTATGAAAGTAAAAAAATTGCGGAAGTTAAGCTTGAGTAATTTCGTGGAGGGAATGAAGCACGTCATTCGTTTGCCCTAAAAGACATTTTTTTGTAGAATAATGAAGATCGTCAACCCACTTTCAAATGAAATCACATATTACATTCAAAATATCTACTATTATAAGAACCTGAATTCTATGTAAAAAATTAATTTCATAGCAATAAATGCTTCAGCACCGATTATGTATAATCGTCCAAGACTTATAATCCTAAACTAAACCATCCTAAATTAACTAATTTAATCAAATCTTCCGTTCAAACGTAGATTTTCACGCAGAGAAAGATACACTACTTATTTGACAAAACCTACCGAAAATTGTATCAGTGAATCCTTGAAGACAGGTAAAAAATTATACGCTGCCATAGAATATTATTCACGATGAATTCGTGCGAAGGATCGAGAAGTTTAGCCTGGCTGCTGTGAATTGTGAACAAGCAGGAAAACTCGGTTTCTTAATTGTTAGTAAAACGGCCAACGATTGAGTCGACCGAGAAGTTCCAGTCTGGACTTCGAAAAATAAAGGTCGCTCGAGGTGAGCAACGGCGACGGGATTAAATTGCAAGGAAACAAAGCAGAACAGGGAATACGAAGAAGGCAGGGAGAAGACGAGTTGTTGGTGCATTTACGGGTTACTGAAAACCTGGCGGTCGAGTTTTCGTCGTTTTGGCGGCGACACCGACCGTAATAAATTTTCACTGATTCTTCGAATACTCGAGAAACACACTGCGATTACGGGCCCCAGTATCACCTCGCCGGTTTTTTTGACGCTATTCACTCAAGTTTATCGATCCTCCCACACAGATGCCTGTTAATCTACATTAGACAGACAGTCCACGATGGCAACTTGCCGAGCTTTTAAATACTATCAATTTAAAGGGTTGAATCATCACTGAGGAAGAACTAAAATGTAGGGCAGAATTCACATCGGTGAAATAGATAAATGAAATGACTCATTGAAGTAAGGATTTTGTTAATATTAAAAATTTCTAGGACTAATGATACCATTATTAAACCTCCACTGTCACGTGTAAATTAATCGGTGAACTATTTAATTTAAAAATATATATAACTATCTTCATCCAGCTTTTCTTATTCTAATTTGGTCCACGCGACGCCCCTTTCCTAATTTTTGTCACTCAACTCGAAGGTAGCAGTGTTGATTTAATAACGTTAAAAAGGTATAAAATATTTAATTTTCTCATTGAAATTAACACGCTGGAAATGTTAAGTGTATTTGAGAAAGTGCAGTCGCAATGCAAGCCTTACTTAAATCAGAACACCGTCGTGCATAAAGTCCTCAATAAAAAAATGCACTCCGCCATTGGTTGAAACCTATCTTCGAAGCTCGTACAATGAATTAAAACAATTGAATAAATAATGCCACTTTAATTACAATCATTAATAGAGTAACACTATTAATTCTAAAGTATAATTTATATTCCACTTGGCCGTTACTTTGAAAATGAAATAAGACGCCACTCAGAACAGTGTAACATTCTCTTTAGAATGTTAGTTAATAGCTTTCACAGCTGTGTATATTAAAGTAAAATAAAACTATTCAGTTGCTGCCTAACGCACTTAACGGTCGGCAATGCCATATAAAGTCTAAAAATAATTTTCATTGTAAAATACAAACGTTCAAAGCTAGCCAACAGAAATAAATGGGGCATTCTCGGAATTCAGGCACGTACAATTCGCGCATGCATTTAAATGAGATTAATCGGCAGCACATAGCTGCACTTTTTCTGTAAGGGCGCGACGACGTTACCGCACATATCTAATTTACACATTTCATGTGAACGTTTTTCCCAGCTGTCTGCATTAGTATACGTTTTCGACGGTAACATCCTTCATAAAAGGAATAGTACCAATTTTTGGGAGAAAAGTAGTATTTGTAACAGGATTTATAACACTGTTAATTGTAAAAAAGTACTGTAATCTGCATCGATTCAGTGTACCCATACTTATCTCTTATTACGCCAGTTTCTTTTTAGATAAGAATTTAATAAGGGTCTGAAAGTTTTAATTAAATATTGTAGTTCTTTGACAACTACATAAAGTTGTGAGTAATTTGGGATACGATATGAAAAAGATCGAATGCCTTGCGAGAAAAGTAAAAATTGTTGAATAAAATATTTTTGTACGCAAGTTCGTTTTAGAGGAAATCCAGTCTGAAAGTGAATAAAGTGTGTTTACTACGGCCTGAATAGCCTGGCTGACTATAAACGATTATTTCTACTTGCTGTTGCATTCGCAGAGCTGTGAATATGAACAGTGGTTTATTTTGAGATGAGGTTTTGAAATGAGTGAATTATACAAATCTGTGGTATTACATGGAACATTGTTATGGTAAATTTTTAGGTATAGAAACAGAAATGAATATTTCAATTAAATTTATTTAAAAACAAAACCCCGTACGAAAGTAGAATGGTAGGAATAGGTCAATTTTTGACCTGGCTGGCAACGAAAGTTTTTTACAGGATTTGTTTCTACAGATCTTAAGGAACCTGAAATGCATAATTATTTATCCTGGAGGCGATGAAAAAGTTATATAAACTAAGCGTGACATTTGGAATATCGTTGTTATTAAAACTTCGTTAGCAAAAATATTCCAAATAACGGACAATATTTGCTAGAAAAATAATAATAATGTTAAGAAACACCGTTTAAATTAATATTTTATTGTGTAATGTCATAATGACAGTTTACACCAGCATGATGATTCGAGTTGCATTTCTCTTTCCTTACTTATCCTTTTACTTATGCACTTGTATATCGTAAATTACAAAAGGTATCGAAAAAACACTTAAATAAATGTTATACAGTTTCTGAAGATCTGCATATCTGCCGGAAAGAATTTTCGAAATTTTTTTTTTAATATTCGCTTATTATTTATAACTTTCCCATCGCCTCCAAATTAAATAATTATGTATTAATTATGTGTAAACAACTTTCGTTTCCAGCCAGGTCCAAAATTGATAAATTTCTAAGTTTCTCCTTTCGTAATGCCTACAAACATCTTCCTCTGAAAAAATTTAAAAGTCTTCATTTGTTATTTGCAACCATATAGATTAAATCTCCTTTAAAGTGAGTCACAATTCATCTCTCATCTTTATACTAAAATCCACTTTGTCCTGCAGCCACTTAGAAATTTTATTATAAAAGAAGAATTCTAGATACATAACGAAGCAGATAAATGAATATATCTCATCACAGCAGAATTATAACGCACCTAAAGTAAAATATTTATGTTATTAAATAATAATATGCAAAGGTTGATTCATGTATTGTTGATTCAATAACCTCCAATTATTCACACACACACCGAAAAGCTTTCGTACTCGAGAGAAAAACAATTTTATCGTTACTACGATATATCTTTACATGCTACCGAAGTAACGAAATTTAAATTCTGCAAAACGATTGATCGAAATGTACAAGTTAACCATTTCCACTTGTCCGCGGTTCCAAAATTATTGTATATTAGTTCTTTTTCTAATAGGAACTAGATTGCAAGAACAGAAGACTCGTGTAATCGGTTTCAACAGTATTTTCTATAGAAGAAGTATTTAATGAAATGTTTTTAAGAGTTATTAATGAAATTCACTCAGCCGATTTACTGAAAAAATGTCCTCCAAAGACAAATATGCGAAACTGACCAAAGAAATGCAGATTGCTTCATAAATGCATATTGCATATCGTTACTTTAGGGGATGAATCTGCATTCTGCATCCTACAACAAGTAAAAACTGTTACGTGAACGTAGATTGTATGCAGCACAGTTTACCAATTCTAAGGGAACAATAACGCTGTTTAATTAACATTAAACGTCAGTTGCAGAAAATCACATCCAACTCTATCATTCCTTATCACTAATTTGTCAGTGTATTTAATATTATATTTCTATGCCATTACGTCGTTCTTATCAATATTATTTATAAGCTCTACATCCGATCCAGACAGTTCGTAGCGTGCATTCAACAAAGAATAAATACTTCGAGCATTTCCATTAATCTTTCGTAACTAAGCAACCGTTGTACGTACGACCTACATCCATATAACATTTTTTACTTGCCCCAGAGTGCAGAATCTTCTCTAGAAAAATTACCATACATTTATAAATCACTCTGTGTAATTAAGATTGCAAGATTATTTGCGATGTACATATGAAGTTAATCTAAAAGTATAATTTCTGGAATATTATTTGCCCCAAGTGATATCTCGTTAAACGTGTTCATAATATAAAGTTTTTTATAGAAATGCATAGTCTTAATAGATTTTCATACAAACAAGTGAGCGCCTGTAATTGTGTCGAACTATTAAACTAGGAATGCAAAAGTATCGATAATAATGAAAATCTGATACATCAACCAACAAGTTTAAATAACAAACATTGTTAAAGTACTGCTATAACTAGGGATTATTTCCCGGTAAATCGCGAGAAATACCCTAAACTTTATACCGGTAATTCCATAAATTACGTATAGCAATATAGCACACATATTTGCGTTCATTAATTCCATCGACATCTACTACGTTATCAGTGAAAAAAACTTCAATTACTAATAAACTCGAAAGCCGAAGTATCTCATGAAGAACCAACTCTGATCCAAAAGAAAACCAAAAATCTGAATGAAGTCATAAAAAAAATAGACGCATTTTCCAGTAGAAAAAGTGAGGAGAAAATATGACTAATGACTACTTAAATACGACTAATGACTACTACTTAATGACTACCCGACCAACAAGTCTAGAATCTGAGACCGCTTTATCCGTCGCTTGATTAATTTGTACAAACATTAGGTCGCGATCAGGAAACCAAAGATTATACAAATTATGTTTTTGTGTGCATATTTGTTGAAACGAATTGTTAAATAAAAAATATTTAATTATGCATTTAAGTTAAGATACTTTTCATTGTTCTCCGTAGTGAAGATCCATATTAATAAGTATTGTCAATAGTTACACAAATATATCTATTTTGTGTTGTATCATTTTATATTTTATGTTCAGAATAATTTTATTTACATATATATTTTATAATGCTTAGTTTTATATTTTCAATACCTTAAAAAAATACTGGTTAATTGCCGGTAAACCGGTTTTGATTGTAAATATGTTACCGAATTACCGGTAATTGAAAAAGTCGATATATTTGCAATCCCTAGCTCCAACAAAAAACTATGATGGCAGAAAGAGAATGTATTTATAGCTCGTGTAATAGGGTTGCTCAAACACTTTCAGCAACCATGAATACATTTTTCGCATCAGGTCCTAAACAAGTGACGGTTAAAGAGTCCTTCGTACGTGTGAACATCGGCTAAGTGTTTTAGTCGAGTGTAATTATTATGCGCTTTCTAAAACATGCTTAATATGACTCCGCAAAGTTTCCGGGGCACACTTCAAGCTCGGTGGCTATCACGCCACGAACAAGAGAGAACGAAAAGCAGAAGAAATAATGGCCGAGATCCTTTAATCTTCACGAATCTCTTTCGCAGTCCCCTAACAATAAGTATTCATAGCGAATTTAACGAGGCGATTCAAAGTGCCGTTTCCTGGTACAATGCCAGTGGCACACGGCAAAATCACGCTGATAAAAGAAATCCCACTGTTATCAAGGTGTAGTAATGTCATTGAACGGCAAGCACTGCCCCCGTCAGCCCCCTGTAATTGGATCCGAAGCGCAAGGAACCCCCGCGCTGTTATCTTCCCGGTTTTCAAGTCGCCAGCAGATTTTTGGAAAAGGAAAGCTGCAGCATCGTTATCGTTACTAACGGTAACTGGTACCGGGTGATTTTCTACAGTACTGCAACTCTTTCTCATTCTACTGCTACGCTTTTGTATGGCGGCTCGCGAACAGGGCTATTGAATTCTACTTAATTCTTATCGCTCCCGTGCCTCGTGATTTGGACATTCTTGTCATTTATCAACGGCTAGCAAAATATCCGCGCATCGCGACGGTAAAATAAAATTTTTAAAAAATCACTTAAAAAACAGGTAACATATAAAACAATTTCTTTTAATTAAGTAATGTTTTTTTATAATTTCTGTAAAGTAATCTTTGTACATGTTACAAAATAATTTGTCACCAGATTCAGATTTCACCATTTAAGGGTTGATTTGAGCAAAATTTAGAAATTGGTTGTTAGGCTAAAACCAAGTATCGATACCACATTGGGCCGAAGAGATTTTCAGGAATCCGTGAAAACATATTTGACCCCTTTTCACGCCCTTAGGGGTTGATTAGGGTAATATCCTGAAATTTGTTTTTGGGCCTTTGTGTGGCTATCCTGTGTAAGTAAAATCGAAATTGACATCTAATCGGGTCTAAGAGATATTGAGAAGTCCGTGTAAACACAGTTTACTCCCTTTCATCCCTGCAGGGGTTGGTGAAAGTTATAGTGACATTCTGAGCGAGTAAATTGATTCAAAATCAATTTGTATGTACGATGGGGTCAACTGAATACATAGTGTAGGTATTATACGAATGATTTATTATTGAAGCGTTTTGGTAGCCTAACAACAGATATCGTTAGAGAACATTCCCTTTTCTAATCAGTTTTTCTCTGTATCTGTTCGAATTACTTTTCGGGATAAGAGTTTGATGTAAAACTATTATATTTAGCCAGAGTAAATGAATATTGAAGGCACTACGATTACTGTCGTTAAAAATATTTTTATCAAGAATTCTGTAATATATTCTTGACATTAGAAGAAAAATATACATAAAATGATTCGAGGCAAGGGAAATATTAACCTACGCAGTTGAACATTTTAAAATATTGCGCAATTCGACTGCCACGTATGTAGGTAGGTTTAAGTGGAAAACTAACGTGACGCCACTTGGAAAGTATTACACACTTTCTTAATTAATTTCTCTCTTTAATATTTCATCGATTTTATCGCCGCGACGGAAATATCTAGTGTGTGGGAAAACGCCCAAGAACTCGTGCAAACAAGTGTCGAGTACCAAATACACGCATGGTATTAATAACAATTACGGATAACGCAAGCGAATTTGTAGCATAAATTATCTTATTGAACTAAACATCCGAGAATATAATAACGGTGAAAAATATTATTCCCACCACAATGTGTGCCAGATGTCAAGCACACCCCGAACCCGTGTAAAATTTTAAGTAATCCGTTCGTTAATGACGGGAAAAATAAGTTCGAGGCGGAAATTTCAAACAGTGAAGTGCTACTTATTCATTCCGCTCAGAGTCCCATATTTTCCGCATTATTATGCAAAATCCGCGTCACAGTGCCGCCTTTTATGCACGTACCACTGGCAACAAGTTCGAAACAAATTAATAGTTCGGAAGCATCTCGACGTTCCATTGATGAATTGCGCGAAATGAGAAAAGAATGATGACAAATTAATAGTAGCATCCCTGAGCAACGTTTATCATCCCTAGATCCATCAGCCAATTTTCTCGCCAGCGAGCACATACTTGAACGCCAATTTCTCTGCGAATAGCACTTTTACTGAATTTCTTTTTTAAAATACAGAGTGGCAAACTTCTACAGATCCATATCGATATATTCTACCTAAAATCGAAGTACCAATGATTGGAGACCTTGTAGAAAACACTGTAAGTGCCAAAAATCAAATTCTATACCATACACGTAGCACATTTTCCACTAAAAAATTTGTTCTTCATAATTTTAGCACTTACAGTATATCTTACCAGGACTCTTCAATTCTGCATAAATTTAAACACGGATCTCTACAATTCTCCTATCGATTAAGAGCAACCCTTAAAAAAGATCACGCTCCCTGAATGTTTACACAGTCGATTCCAAATCAAAACACAACCCCCGAGCTAAATACAGGAGCCACCTTTCAAGCAGAACACTAGAAGGATGCTAAGCAATGCAACGTGTGCGCCATTGTTCGTCAACAAATGCAAGTGTCCCGTCAGTTAATTACGTGATTCCGCCATGCCAGATATTCGCATCGTAGCCCCGAAGCGATGTAACGAATTCTCGAGAAACCGCCGGGCGAAATGAACGCTGCAAGTTCCTCGAACAGAATGTATCACCCCCCGAGTGGACAGATTAAAATCTATCGATCGCAGATTTACAGCACGGGCCTTGTTGTCGAGCTTTGCTGCGGGCCTCTGACAACGGTGCCAGCATTAATGGCCCATCGTGGACCGACTTTCCTCCAAAGTGGCAGTAACCCGTTGGAACAAAAGAACGCGTTCCCCTAGGTGGATCTGGCTGTGCGCGATTACAGAGTTCTTGAAAATTCATCTCGCCCGAAATGGAGCACGTCCATCCGTGTCGCGGGCCGAAAGGGGAACCTCGTTCTCCGTTTGATCCTATTCACGAATTTCTACCATCATCCCCCGCACGTGTACATACCTAATTTACGTTCTTCCGCATCAGCCAGCTCGCACGTCCCCTCGTCGGCATTCGGATTCTTTATGCACACACTGAACTGTCGCAAGTTCCCGTCCACGAAACGTACGTATATTATTAGGAGCCGCGCATCGCAATCCCGTTCATTTAAACGCGTCACACATTTAATTGTATTTGTTAACTTCCGACACGTACCCGCCTGCTAACTCTTAACCGCGTTCAATTTCGTTTCGGAGAACTGGCCAAGCAATAGTTAAATATTATTTAAAACGTTAAAACTTTAAATCCCCTGTTCACCTACGCTCTAAACATTTTTTGTACAAACGTCACGTCGTCATTTATCAAGCTTCCCTTTAATCTGTTACAGTTCAGCATCTTGCAACTCCACACCGACGTTTCCCCGAGAAATTCAACCCTCCCGCCGGCGAGTGAATTTTTTCATTGTCCAACTTCGCGGCACAAGCAGCTCGTATAGTTTGTTCGGCGCGATTTAGCGGGCGGCATTTTCGCGAAAATACCCAGCCCGGGGGAGAGCGGAGCAGTTGAACACGTTTTAAGCGTCACGGGAAGCCAGGCATCCCTGGCAGAGCGCGCAGGCAGATGCACGTTGGAGCCGTGTTTTCGGCACGGCGATCGCGCGCGTACTGAAAATCCCAGTAACCACCCCCCGCCGACCCTCTCCCCCGCTCCCCAACCGCCCCCGATCTAATACAGACAACACTGTCTGCGTCTATGCACGTAGCCACGGGTCGCGCGGGGGTGTAAGTTACGTGTGTAGAATGCATCCGGTGCACATTCGCGCCCCGGGAACTTGAACTTCCACGTGAAATTGTCGCCTTATCAGCGGCTGTAACAACTCTTTGGCCAGCGGGGGGGGGGGGGGCGATATCGGTTAAATGCACGGTTATTAGTCAGCGCGGCGGATTTCGTTCGCTCTCGAGAGATACCAATTTCGATAACAGCGTCTGCGATCGCCGGTGAGGGGAGGGGGTGACTCGACGAGCATACGCGTCCTTCGCGGAATAAAATACCGCCGATATGCCGCGAGGAGCAATGGTTATTGAAACGAGTAATTAACTGTCGCTTCGATCGAGAACTGTCGTTGCGTGAAAGAATCGCCTCGACCATTTTACTATCTTACGCCCACAGCATATCATTTGGACGCTTCAAAAATTCCGCCCGCGCTCCAGCGCGCGGAAGGGATGATTTATGATGGGCGGCTGCCCTATGCGTACAGTGCGATTTATCGCTGGATTCGGCGCTAGCGATATTATTTGAATGAAGTTTTATTGATCGTCGCTCGATGCACTCGACACATAATTACTCGAATTTCGCGCGCAGGTGAAATCTTAGTCGAGTAACGGTTTGGGGAAACGTTACTTCGTACGTGAGTAACGAATCCGTTTTTATTTTAATCGGATTAAAAAATTTCTGTTTCAGTTTGAGGTGTTTTTTTTTTATTTAGGTGCTTGAATAATATTGGGTAATACAGCAGAGCTTCGATAGATGCAACGTCTATTTGCATGCAAATGTTTTTGCTAAGTGCGGTGATTTTTTAACAACACATAAGTGAATTTAAAAGTGGCAACGAAGGTATCATGTTAATAGTATGAAGTTTCAAGTTTCGACCATGGGTAATGGAGGTATATTTTATTTAGGGCCCTGCTGTGCTATTTGTTATTTTTACCAGTAATGAAAGATGCAAGCAGATTCCGAAGATAAAGTGCAAAGTGGTGTTTTTATGCAATACTTCATATTTCGACGTTGATCTGTCTTCGAGCCGAAGAAGGGTAAACGAACAACACAAAGAGTAAAGCATGTAATAAATCGTGAAGACATTAATTTTGGCAAAAATAAGCACAAATTAAACTCTCAAAAAAATAAATGACTTACGAATCTATGATACTACTTTCAACTACACCACCACGAATTTTTACAAGAATACGTTTGTTAGGTCATGGTCTATATCTACCCCATTTTTACTCCAGATTTACTCAGGAAGAAAGCTTTCTTCGAAGAAATGTCATTTCACACTCTCGACTCATCTTTCCAAGAGATATTCATTTCCGTTTTGGAAGCAAAAGAAAAAGAAAAATTCATGGATATCTACCAAAGTGAGTAGGGTAAACTTATGCAATATGGCACACCTGAATTCAAAATCTTGCGAAAAGTAGGGGAACTTGTTTTTCTTTAATAAAACTGACATGAGGGGGTGTACGAACTAATACATAATCATATTTGCGTAACCAAATGTAAAAATTCCAATGACTTAAAATTATACTGGAAAACCTAAAAACAGTGAAAACTGAAAAAAAACTGTACTTTTGTTACTAAAATTGAAGATTTATTAAGTAGAAGATACAAATACACCAATACACATCATTTCTTGGAATTTATTGTTGCTTTCTACGTCTCCTGCACATTGAGCACGTGAATAATATCTACGTGTGAAGCCCCACATTCTTCGTATGCTCACTGAAAGCGGCGGACATATTGGGTCCACTTACAAAAAAAAAATAAAAGTTAAAAGAATAATATTATAATATTATGGAACATGTTCGCATGATATGTTCCATATTTCGTACACACAGCTTCCGATAAGAAATTACGAATTATACTATTATAAGAAAAAAATAATTTTACTGGTAAACTATTTTTGGATAATCAATTTATGATAAATCGTACAAATATAACACTTCATAACTTACCTTCGCTACAATATTTAACTATGTGATTCACTCTTCAAAAACTTTTCCACACCACGAAAAATAAAAACATTTCTCTTTCAATCATAGATACCCGACTGATCCTCATTTATCAGTATGATCGTCTATTGTTTCTAAGAAACTAATATACACGATTCTGTGCAGAGTTCATTTCTTTATCGAAATTTTTGCGATGTTACATCTTACGTGCCGTTCCATATTACCGACCCTTATCCTACATCCTATATTACGAAATTTAAAAACCACGAAATAGTAATCTATAATCCTTAGTCGAATTAATTATTGAATCTAGGGTACTTTTACACCAAGCACTTATCTGGAAAGTGTGGTCACAAATATTGACGTCACCTGGACGTGGACTTGCATAATTTCGGTCATAAAATTTCACTCTGAGCATTGGGATGCGAGGATCGAATTCAGTTTCATCAAACAATCATTATTATTGATGGAACGTACCAGAACCACCATCTGTGAAGCGTATTGGTAAATTGTTTACCGCGTCACACAAATCAATCTGTACATATATGTACAATATATACCTATGTGTACGGGTGGAGCTCGTAGATGCTTCGTATGCAATATTCTTATTGTCGTGGAGCACCCTAGAGGATCTAATTTTCATGAAGAAATTCCATACGTCTTGAAGCCATCGAGAAACGAGCGAAACTTTTACGTATGCCTCCGCCCGCTTGCAAAACTTTCAAATGACTCGCATTCGGCGAAATGTAAGCTAAACTTCTACGATGCTTTAATGGATTTGGAGGAAGATTTCGCCAATCTTTCTCTCTTTCGATCGAAATAATCCGCGCCGAAGTCGAACTATGCAGACGCGAATAGAGCAGGCCCCATTGGATTTAAATTAATGAGAGAAGTGTCGTTCGGTTAAGAGCTGCTCAATTACTTTCTGCTGTCCGATTCCTGGACTTGCTATTAAGGAGAACCGATAGGAATCTACTTACACAGATTTAATAATTAGAACCATTACGAATGGTGAGAAACATTTATCTTCCTCCTTGATGACATATTTTGTGGTCCCAGTTAGATTACTCACTGCAGACGTGAAGTTCCTACTTATTATTTGTTTACGACAGAAAATAGATACTGAAGTTGTGGATCGATAATTGATATGCAAGGTGATGAAAAGAAAGAATCGAGGAACTGAGTACTGCCAACGACGAACTAAAAGTTTCCCTAATGTAAGTCGACAAAGCCAATCCCAGCACTCTTTTGATCCACTAACGTTAATTACATGCTTGCCTTGAAAAAATATTTGTTTCCCTCTAAAATTTAAACTAATTAAGTTAAACTTTTTCTTTGGTTTATTGTAGAACATATAAAAGTTCATTTAATTTATCGCGTAAATGAAAATTTCGAAATGTATTCTTCGTTTTTCAATCTCTGCACCAATTATATTCTTTTGTATTTTCGAATGTATTATCAAAATCAATCCTAATTAGTTTATTTCTTAAAATAACAGCTACGTGCTATCAAAGTACATACGAGGAATGAAAAAATCGATTAAAATAAATAAATCACTAAATGTCAAATAATCCAACCATTTAACATCCTTATATTCACATTCTACGTAAATGAAAAGTGATTTTTCGTCCTTAAATAAGTCGAAACATTTACATTGCACGTGCTGCTTTAATAATTTCTACTCCTCGCGTTGATTTCTCGACTGTTTCACTCATGCTGCGTAAATAAAAGCTTAAAAACCTGTGCACACACTTTATATCTGTCCTTCAAAATGTCGAGAACGCTTTCCAGTTTTTATGCGCGCCTTTGCAGGCCACTGTGTACATACATAACGCATGTATACACACTACATACCTTTGAATAGCGGCACAATATTTAAATATAACAGTGCAATGTACTTAAAAGCCTTCTTACAGTATTTCTGGAAAAGAGGCTTAACTCGAACCAGCTCTTCCTTTTTTTGAGAAATGCACTTTGCCTTCAGGCAACTGGGAGCTTTCTGTGCTCTCCATGGTAACACAATACTATGATGCAGGATGGAGGAACGATTTCTTGTAATTCAAAGAACACTCGATGGCAAAATAATGTACATTTATATTCTCTTTACATTTTTCCGCTGATAATGACATTCAGTGCCTTTATTAATAACTGGCAAATGTTCAATCCATGATATAATAATTGAAATCTTCAATTTTCATGGAAAGACATTTAATATAATCGAGGATTAATTGAATTCTCATTTCAAAATGAATTTTACACTTTCTGATAGAAAAGAAGTTTGAATGTTAGAAATTTGATAACGTTCTTATTATAAATTGAATTTCACCCTCTCTCGCAGAAAGATTTCAAAGCCTTTGGAGCTCTATAAGCACTCATTTTGAGGTGAATTTCACGCTTACCATCAAAGAACTTCGAAAAGCCAAGATTTCACAGGGTTTTTATTTTAAAATAAATTTCACGATTTCTCATGATGTAACTACAAATGTTCCAGACTTATTTCTTTTTTGAAAACATGAGTTTTTGTGTAAACCCTGTTTCTTTAATAGTCCATTTTATACCTACACGTACCATTTAATTACAATCAGTATCAATGTACAAGGAAATAAACTTGTATCAGGTTAAATTTGTTGTTAAAGTTTTATTAACAGGTATTTTTCCAGTTCTAAAAACACTCGTCCAAAATTTGCTTACAAACATGAAATAGATAATACTTCAAAATCTATTTCGTACCTCCATCATTTACATCGCCTCGACCTGAAGTTACCAACCGGGAAACTATATCTTTACGACTGATTTTATGTACTTGCGAACTTTCCTCAAGCCTGCCCAAAGTTATTCTTTGCGACCACGGAATTGCTCACACTAACTAAGCTAAAAATACACCTTGTTACTGAACGGCAACTTTCTTATCTTCTTTTCTAGCTTTCCCCCTTTTTATCCACGAAATCCATTTACCTTTGGCGATCCTTACCCTTTCCTTTTATTCAAAGCCTGCTTTTGTCTACGTACTTCCGCAACCCCGGCTCCATCCAATCTTTGTAATTTTACGCTTCATTGCTTACCATCATTACATTCGCAATGAATATTTCATCCGTTGCTTTTATGTCTGCGCTACTTCTAGCCTGAAAACGTTACTCCACTTCATGTCGGTTCTGCTTTGCCCCTTGTGCGGTAACTCGTTGAACATCTTCATATCGGACCTTCTTAAGATTCCAGTTCATAATAAAATCAACAATTTCCACTTCTAACGTATTAATTTACTTTATATGTACCTAATCAATATTACAACTCGTGTACGGCGTTCTGACTTTTATATATAAAGTTATTTAGTACCAAAGAGGATCGAAGGAATTATATAATTGTTAAATCATGGATGAATAATTTACTTTTCTGATAACAATTTACAAAAGGGCAATCCTAACCGATTTTGATGACCTTGAAATATGTTGCCAAAGTTAACATTCTAAACCACTTTTTCCTACAGCCGTTACCGTCGTTCGGTTTTAGTTTTCGAGATATTTACAAAAAAAACTGTGATCGGTAGTTAGTTGCAAGGCTTGAAAAGGTTCCGAAAATAACTGTTTGAAACTGTTATATAAACGTTCTGATTAAATCGGTTATGGAGAACCTTTATTCTAAATACTGTTGTGAAGAACCGAAATTTTCAACTAATATTTGTTTCGGTTATTTTGTAAATAACTTTCCATAACCGTTATTTTTTTGGTTCTATATCGGCTAATTGAAATCATTAATTATTTTAACTGCAGATTACTGTATCCTTATAGAAAAAGGAGAAACATTTGTACATATCATTGACTGAATACATATTTTTTACATTCACACAGACTATATTATTCAAAATAGGAAGTTAAAAGTTTCTTCTGTTTCTATAAGAATATTGTAAAAAATATGCACATATACAGTAATCTGCAGCTACAATAATTAATGATAGCAATTAGGGAAAAGTTGATATAAGAATTGATTCTAGAACCGTTTCGGAACCAATATAGAAGCGAAATAATAACGGATATGGAACCGATATGAGGAGGGAAATAGGACCCGTAACCGAAACAGATAATAGTTTGAAATTTCGGTTGTTCGTAACAGTTATTCAGAATAAAGGTTCTTCATAACCGTTTGGAGAACCGAAATCGATATTATAACAGTTTTCAAGCCCTGGTTAGTTGGGTTAGATGCGGAGGCCCCCCAACTATCGGGAGATTTATATATTTTTTTATCTCAAATCTCCCAAAAGTTGGCGGCCCCCTCGGGGCCGCTAAACCAATCTGACGCCTACCACCTACCGATCATAGTTTTTTGCGAATATCTCGAAAACTAAAACCATGCAACGGTGACATGTATAGAAAAAAGTGGTTCAGAATCATGCTCCCGGCAACATACTTCAAGGTCATCGAAATCGGCGAGGATTGCCCGTTTGTAAATAATTACCCAATTTACAACGAGGTAGTTTACCCATAACTGGGAAAAACGCTTTGCGGGTCGACTCGTTCGCTGATACGACTATAAATTGATTACACGAGGAGGATTTAAATCTATCGCGGCGTATGAGAGAGTTTATTATGATTTATAAACGTTTGCTGACCATTGTCGAAGATGTGCTGTACCCCGCAATAATTATATTTGTGCTGACCAGCAACACGAGCGGTTTCGCGGTAACAACTGTATTTCTCATCACATACCATGAATCTTTCTATGTGAACCATACTGATATCATTGTCTGCGTTTCAGCTAAATCGGCGTTAAGCTTGACATTTTGCATTTCCAATTATTGATGCATAGTTTTGGGGCCCGTACTACGGAAGCGCCACACGGAAATTCTGTGGCATTGAGAAAATTCGATGGGAACTTAGTTAACGAACAATGGCGCCATAATCGTATTTTTAATGAACGTTACTCAACAATATATGTATTTTACTTCGGCCTGAGAAACCTTTTCCCATTTTCCTAGTTTTCGATATCCTTTCCACAGAATTCTTTTTATTTTATTATGGAGAATTCTTCGATGACATTTTTCACATAACATTGCAGGAAGATGAAAAAGATGATTTCTTATAATTATCTAATTTTGAATGTAAGCATACCTTACAAAGTGAAAATAAAACAATTATACAGAAGGAAGGGTTTAAAAAAATTTTAATTCATCATCAATAAAAACACCTTTTATTACCTTCACGGTAGATATTTTAATCTTATTTATTGTCTTTCACATCTTCAATCATATTCGCTAGTGAGAAATACATTTTCTAACACTTTCCTCATGAAATATTGCGTTACATTTATTTCATACAATAATATTAGAGTTTTAAAATATAAAAGTAGAGTAAATATCGTCTAAAAATATAAAATATTTATTTATACATTTAATACATTACATGCACATATAGTGTATATACAAAGTTGATTTACAATATTTTAATTTGGTAAAAATTAGTGCTCCTATAAAAAGCTTCGTGTTACATTCCAGGTTAAGGAACAATTTGTGCAGTTTCGGAGTCGTTCATAAGATCATCGAATCCAAGACTGAATCTTTCATCGCTTCCAACAGAAATTTGTTTAAACCCATCCTTCTCTTTACATGTTAATATTCTTTGATTAAGAGGCACATAGGATTCACTTATATTAGCAAATTCGTCAACAGATTGATCACAATCTGCGATACTTTTACGACTTCGATCAAACTCTGTTTCTTTATTAATTCCCTTATCGATCGTATTAAAATCTTCATCACTTTTCGCATTTAAATTACTTTCACTCGTAGATACGTGCACGCCCTTTATGGTATTAAATTGAAAAACTCTTTCGCCACATATATTGTCGATTATCTCCGTCATATTTAAATCATGATCGTCGTTATCGCTAATAAAATCATCCGGCGAAAGTTCATCAAACATTCTGCCCAACGTATTATTCAGCATTGAATTTACTTTTTCTAATTGTAACACTTTATCGAATTGAGGACCACGTTTCACTCTACTACTTTTCTCCTGATTTTCGCGTGGCCCGTTTACCTGCTTGCATCTTTTTGGCGTGATGCTCATTTTCTCGAAAGATTCTTCTAACGATACGGTAGGATTTTTGGTCACGAAACCATCAATCTTTCGATTGTTCGCCACATTTGGCGGATTTTTCACGCCTCTTTTCTGTCGCCTCTTTTCCGTTTTATCTGCCTCGGGCTTCTCAGCATTCGAAGCACCTTGCGCTTTACTTTTTATTGCGCGTTTCTTTGCTTTCGGCTTTCTTGCATTTTCGAAGGCTTCCACTAACTCTGGATAACATTTCAATACGGTACTTTGTGGCTCGATGCTCGTTAACTCCGATAAAACATCGACATTATCGTCGTCGTTCTCTGCGTCCATTGCGATGCATTCTTTCAACCTTGCTACTACATCATGATCAGTCTTCCAAATGATCTCGTAACTAGCGACGGACCTAATGTTTCGAATCTTCTTAATTGCTTCGGGCACGAATAAATCAGGCATCAATAAACGATCCGCGATTGAAATATCTGGAAGGTGAACCAGTTGCCATCGCGTCACTAAAGAAAATACTTTCTCAAACGCGTACTTTGGCTCCCAAGACAAATGTCGTTCCAGAAAGTCCTAACACAAATCGAACAATGAATGCACGAAGCTTGCTAAAAAGCTGCGAAATTTCATTTGCAAACTTACTATCAATTTATTAATTTGTGGCTGTTTCCACTGAAGATCTATTCTTGTCGGTACGGAGTCTTTTCTAACTAGAAACTCGTCTATCAATTCCTGATTGGGGAAATCTTCAATAAGAAGTGCTTTCTTTCGCAAAGCAATTTCATTTAACATCAAGGCCCTTTTTTCTCTACAAGAATATCGTACAGCAAACATTATAGATGCCTAAACGGACTAACGCGTAATAAACGAAAATTTACCTGTAAGAATCATTGCATTTTACAACAGTGCCACAATCTACACACCCTGATTTTGTGTGCTTCTGCACTTTACCACTGTGTCCACAGGATGAACACATGTTTGAGCACAATATTTTTGCTTCTTTCTGATCTAGGGTATTGTCTGTTTTCCAACTTTTTATTCTAGAAAAATGACTATATTTACCTCACATCCTTGTAGGGTGAACTGAATGGAAACGAGTAAAATTATGATTTACGTTATACCGTTCAAGTATGTCTTTGTCATTCACAATTTTGAAAAGTTTCAGAGCAGCTTCTTTCCCAACCCCATTCAATCCGTCGTCATAATCACACCCACACAACAAGGCCAACGCTATCATTTTATTTCTACCCAAATTCAGCAGCCTCTCTATTTTTTCCATGGTGTATTTATCCACAGCACCGCCTGTACCCCCTCGATTACCTTGAGCGCTCGTGCAAAAATTTCGGTAAACTACTTTTGCTCCATATAAGAAACAATCACTATCCTGACTTATGCACCCATCAACAAGCTGTATGAATATATATTGTACTAACATTAAGAGATAAGCAGAATTCACATTAACCAATATACAGGGTGGGAACAAATTCTAAGAGCAACGAATGATGCGATTTTTGTGCAAAAATAAGTAAAAAGTTTATGTAATGTTTATGTAAAAGTAATGTTTATGAACACTGACGATTTGTTCAGTTCTGTACTTTTTGTTACAGTCCTGAAACTAACAGTTCCATCAGCTTAATTATGCGACGTGCCCAAAGTAACTAAATTATTTCACAAAGCAAACAGAAACTGCATGTAGATGAAACATAATAATTTGAAATAAAGAAATTAAATAAATATTATGCTTATTCATTGTTATGTATATAAATTATTTAGTATTAGCTGGAATAATAGATAATGAAATTATCAGCTTGCATTTTCTACCAGTCAATTTAATAGGGATTTTCTGGGTTACAAGCATCTTTTGCATGAACGATTAGGCCACATTTACAGTGATTAATTTGTGAAAATGCTTTGTGGCATATTAATGAATAAGGAAAAAATATATAATCAGCAACATTGATGTTAGAGGATCCACCTAATTTAACCCAACCCGATTTTTACTTATGGAGTCCCATTTAAGCTACAGTATTGCAAAGACATTGGAAGTTTTCAACATTTAAGACAGAACACTATTAAAGTGTTTAAAAAACTATACATTTAGAAGACATTAGTCGAAGACTAGGTATTTGGCAAATACAGGTGTATCTGGAGCAACAGGGGAATACTTAGCAATTTCTTAGTTAAGTTCAATTTTTTAATTAATAATAAAATAAATAAAATTTAAATGATAGCTACTTTTTCTTAATTTCTTCGCTGCAAGTGGTGTATACAGGATGAGTGGAGGTGCGTGTTACAACCGAGCACAGAGTGATTTTTTTAGTAAAAATAAACCGACAATGTAGATAATAATTTCATGTTTGAAAAAAATCGATTTTGAAATCTCGCCTAGTTAGCGAGCACTTGGCTAATAATTGGCAGCATACACAAGTAAATGTGTTAAAATTGCGAGTGAAATGGATCGTTTTGCAAAAATGAGCCGAAATTGTTGAATAACTTTGTGGATTATAGTTTCGTTTTCTCGAGAAATTCGGTTTAAAAATGGAACCGATTCGTGTTATGTAATGCACGCTCATTCAACGAATTTTTAAAACCAATTTTCTCAAAAATATTGCCCCGTTCGAAAAAAATATTTCCACAATTCTGAATTATTTTTAGACAAAGATTAATTTAATTTCCGATTGTACCATATTTACTTCTATATTCTGTTAAGTCTTAGACAAATGCATGCGTCCCATACAAAATTTCCAAAATCGATTTTCTGCAAAATCGAGATCGAAATAAAAACGTTTTAAAATAAACGTGACATAGACGGCGAAACAGTTGATAGCATTATTACAGTTACCGAGAAAGGCAAAAAAGAAAAGTCTACTTTTGTTTATATCGTATAATTCGATTGCGAGTTATAATTAAAAAAGCGCAACATTACACAACAGAGCGTAAAATTCAACGAAATTCACACATTGACCTCCGCTCTCATGTGTACTTAGAACATATGTGAAAATTTCAACGAAATCCCTGCAGCGTATAAATTTATATTACAAACAAACAGACAGAAAATGAATTTTAGGTGTATAGGTTTTCGATTTATTTTGCAAGAAAAATCATCCTATGTCTGGTTGCACCACCCATCCTCACCCAACCTATGTAGTGTATGTATCTCCTCCAAAAATAACAAGCATTTGCATAAAACAATTGGATCCAGTTACAAATTACACTTATTCTACTAAACTTCTTGTTTTACGTTGATAAATAATTGATTCAGTCGAACCTCGATTAAAGGAAAATCTCTATACAACAAAAATTTTCTTCATGCTCTTCAGCTCCGCTGTAAACACCTCTACAACTCGAAATAAAACTTCCTTAACTCGAACTATATTTTGCATATTAAATTATGTATTTCACCTCTACAACTCGATTTCAGCCACTCTACAAGTCGATGTATACTTTTACGTATGTATTACGAAATTTTATAGAAAGATCTCAAAATATTGAGGTAAATGTTTTCTCCGCATTATTCACGATTAAAAATGCTATTGATTTACAATACACTAAAAGACTAATGCTATTCAAACTCCCAAATTTTTTTAATATGTAATAAAGAATAATATTTCGAGCATAAAATGTGTCTTATAATTACTTCTGTAGGTGCATTTGAATAAAGGTATACAATAAACAATTGACCCTTAAAACTTAAGTTTATCTGTCTTTACAGCTTCGCAAGTTGAAAAATTAACAATCGCACAAAGCCTCTATAAGTCGAATTTTTGTTTGTTGAATCTCTCGTACTGAAAAACTCGATAAGCCAAACCTCTATAATTCAAAGATTTTCCCTTCCCTTGGGATTCGAGTTATCGAGGTTCGACTATATAACTATAATTCTACTTGCATTATCTATGTATAAAAAATGTTAATATATCATTCTAATACTGTATAGCGTGAGTGCTGATAATTGCGTGCACCTAGCAGCGAAAAGATTAACGTTTTTAAATCTAATGTTGTGTGATTCGCAAACCATGTTTCCAATAATTGCGTACATACCCAGCAGAGACTCAAGATCAAATTTCTCAAAATCAAAGCCAGGGACAAAGAAATGACACGAGTAGGCACGCACCCACTTTCAGCTTATTTTTGCACAATCAATCGTGACTTTCCTTGTAGCGCTATAAATTTCTGCTATCAGGTAACTTAAAATACATTACCCCATCTTCGTTTAGGTAAGCACACATAGCTTCCGCCTCTCCTTGCCCTTGTACGCAGGCCAAACCCATGTATTTCAGCATTTCTCTGCATTCATTGAGAATCCTATTGAACTGTGATCTGCCTCCTTTTCTAACAGTTTTCCTCTCGCGAAATCCATGACGAATTTCATTTCTCTTTGCAATTGTATTGTGTTTCAAGGTAGGTGCTTTTCCTTCTAACACAAATACTGGTGATATGCCTTGCATCAGAAGGAATGCTGTGCGAAAGTATAAATTTCTGTAATAAATGACAAGTTATTTAGCGCTATTTTAATTTCAAACGGGAGACACTGACAGGTAGAATTGACAGAAACCAACCTAAGGTACATTTTTGGTTGAACGGAATTGTCGGTGATTGTTTGACTATCCACTATCCAACAGCTCATGTCAATGGCTATTGTTTTCCCCTGAAGTTCAAACATTGGTTTTCTCTCGCACAAAGGCGATAAAATATTCCAAAGATCTTTCACACCCATCTTGAACACTTTGAATCAAATACTGTAAACAATCTTTCCTAACGAGCGCTTCCTACACGGGGTGCGTTCCGATTCGCGCATGGAGATGTAAGCCCTGTTGGCACACGAAATTCCCTAGAATCCTTTAATTTCAGGTGCATGATTTGTGGCGCCTTTTACCATCTAGTGAGAGTGACAGTGGGGCGAGCATACCTTCGCTTCTTCCGTTTCCTCAGGAATTGGAAGTTGTTGGAAGTCTCCGGCCGGTGTTGATGGGGGAAGGACATAAGGATAAAATGGTGTGTATTTTGCAAATAAATATAATGTTGAATAACAAGGGAAGATCCCGAACTAGGAAATTCGAAAAAATCTGAAAATTTGTGAATACGAAGGGAATTTCCTCTTGATTACAACGCAATTTTTGTTTGCTGCCCACATTTACTCTAAGGGAGCGAAATTGACCGCTGAAAATGCGGTTATTTTCCGATTTTGGGTTACAACTCGTGAATTATAAAATAATTTTTTCACCAAACTTTATTTACTTTTCGCCGCTCGTTATATCTTGCGAAGCAAGCACTGAAATTTATCGGTGATCAACTGAATTAGTACCTAAACATATGTAGGACGACATAATACTATAATTGCAGCGGCATGTGACCAATAATTATACAGAAAGGGAAGAATTTTATTAAATTAATAGTACTTATAAAAATTTATTGGACTGCGACAATTTTACATCACATGCGGAGAAGATAAATCTAATATTTATGTAAATGTCAGAATATCTACTAGGAATTCTTAATTAATTATCTACTTAAGGTCTGTAATCGATTCAAATATTTTTCGCAATAAAAATACCGCCGAGTGACATCCCTGCTGGAACTGCCAGTTAGAACCGCGTTAAAAAATTTTAAATTTGGATTGATGCGGTTTTCTTCCCGTAAATTGCAGATTGAACCAGATGAAATATTTTCTATCAGTTTCAAACCGGATATGCATGTAAAAATCTTGATGGTATTTATCTGTATTTCCTAGCACAATTTGTCATCGGTTCTGCTCAGATTTACACGAAGTAACTCGCATATTACTATAGTAAACTTCTTGAGTAACTTTATTCATTTTTTAAGCTGATTCTATCTGGAAATACAGATCCAAACCAAAATGGAATCTATAGATTATGTTGTAACACCAATTATATATTGGTCTTTTCAAATTATTTTGCTACCAGTTCTTACACAAATTTGCATATCGTAAATGCATGTTCAAACAGATATTTTTGAATGAAATCGACTCAAATTTTTAGTTGTTTCTAACTAGAATCTAGAAGTGTAGATAAAAATTCCGTGAGTTGAGGTTTGATATAATTTTATTCTTAAACCTACTATTTCAAAAGCTTCCGCCGTATTAATCTTGCGTCGAAGTCTTGATCACGGAGCAAACTGCCACGTTAGTTCGCGGCGCCGATCTTATAGGCGGTATTCTCAGTCGTTGCTTATTCTTAAGTTCGTCTTAAGCATGCTGCATCCTCTACTACAGGGTTGACTAATTGGCGACTCACGAGTCGTCGGGGGCCCGTTCGCCTTGCTACAACGCTGAACGGCCCCCCTCCATACCGACCAGACTCTGACGATCGCAGTCGATTCCTACTTCTTTCCTTCTCTTTTCGACTGCGATCGCCAGAGTCTGGTAGGTATGGAGGGGGCTGTTCAGCGTAGCAGCAAGGCGGCGGGGCCCCTGGCAGTTCGTGAATCGCCAGTTAGTCAACCCTGCTCTACTATGTAGTCTACGAGGTTAGTCTACTATTCTATCACAGTTCCCACACATCCTAACGCAATTTCAACATGGTTGCTACCTCAATTCCAAACTGTTTCTCAACATTATTCCTACCCTATTCCCACAAATTATTCTTATCATCGACGAAGTGGTCTACGTTCCTACATCTTTTCCACACGAAAAGTTGATTTCACAATCTTTGCATGTAAACTTTTTTAATTTTTGTCGATTCTAAATACACGAAGTAAAGTTTAAATGGGAAAGATAATTTAATTCTTTATTCGTTTTACATGAAATTATGTTGTAACACGTATCGGATTTTCTATAATACACAAGTCAGGTTATTAAAAATATTTTTCTTTGTGTTATAGATAAAACTTGGGAATATTTTTCCGGACAGGAACTTGCAGTGGGACAAATGATGGAAAGCTGTTAACCTCAACAATGAACATAAGAAGACAGTGATTTTATATATACAGTGAAGTGATTATATAGACTAAGAGTGAAATTATATTTATTATTTATATACTTACATAAATAGTCATTTGTACATGATTGTATTACTTTTTTGTAATATTTTGAACATGCTTTAAAGAAAATAAAGAGAAAAATACTATACAAATCTGTGTTATCATTGAAAAAACCTTCTTCCTGCGAAAAATGCACAAAGTTGCAAAACTTGACTTATCACGAGAACGCACAAAGTTGCAAACCGAAATTTGGCTTCTCGCGAAAAAAGCACATAGTTGCAAACCGAAATTTGGCTTCTCGCGAAAAAAGCACAAAGTTGCGAAGGTCAAAATTTTTGCAACAATGTTGGAAATGAAAATGGCCTGTTCGCGAGAAAAAAACCCGGTTTGCAACTTTGTTACATTTTCGCGGGGCGTTCAAATCCGGTGAAATCGGAATAGTCTGAAGATGACAATGGAAGATTTTGGCGTTCAACAAAGTTGCTAACCGAAATCTGACTCCCCGCGAAAACTCAACAAAGTTGCAAACCGAGTTTTTTCTTGCGAACAGGCAATTTTCACTTCCAACATTGTTGCAAAAATTTAGACCCTTGCAACTTTGTTACATTTTCGCGGGGCGTCCAAATCCGGTGAAATCGGAATAGTTTGAAGATGATATCGAAAGATTCTGGCGTTCAACAAAGTTGCTAACCGGAATCTGACTCCCCGCGAAAACTCAACAAAGTTGCAAACCGAGTTTTTTTCTTGCGAACAGGCAATTTTCACTTCCAACATTGTTGCAAAAAATTAGACCCTTGCAACTTTGTTACATTTTCGCGGGGCGTTCAAATCCGGTGAAATCGGAATAGTCTGAAGATGACAATGGAAGATTTTGGCGTTCAACAAAGTTCCTAACCGAAATCTGACTCCCCGCGAAAACTCAACAAAGTTGCAAACCGAGTTTTTTCTTGCGAACAGGCAATTTTCACTTCCAACATTGTTGCAAAAATTTAGACCCTTGCAACTTTGTTACATTGTCGCGGGGCGTTCAAATCCGGTGAAATCGGAATAGTCTGAAGACGATATTGGAAGATTGTGGCGTTCAACAAAGTTGCTAACCGGAATCTGACTCCCCGCGAAAACTCAACAAAGTTGCAAACCGAGTTTTTTTCTTGCGAACAGGCAATTTTCACTTCCAACACTGTTGCAAAAAATTAGACCCTTGCAACTTTGTTACATTTTCGCGGGGCGTTCAAATCCGGTGAAATCGGAATAGTCTGCAGATTAGGTTTGGAATTTGGATAGGAATGTTCTAGAGGATCTTTACAATAATAATACGGTTTTTTAGAGTTTTTCCACTTTATTGTCTTCAAAAAATACATTTAGTACATTGCAATGGAGCGATACAAGTATGTACAAATGAATATTAAATAAGTAATAAGTATATTTTCACTTGGGTTCAAAGTTTCAACTTCGTAGATTCAGTGGGGCACTCAGAATTTTATGTGGGGGAGGGGGGGCGAGACGGACGACGCACGACTCGTTGATACTTTGTCTTGCTCCGTCTGTCAGGCGCTTGATACACTTCCGTTTCTTTTCCGTTGTTTCTCTCTTTGTTTGGGGGGCGGGCCAGGGCCCCGGCTGGTTAGATTGATAGTTTTACCTTATTGGATGCAGTTAAGGTTGTTGTCAACGAAGAATGATCCACAAATCCTGTGACAGACGAAGAAGGAATTATAGCAACTTGTATGATCTCGAAAATAATACTGAAAGGTTTTTTACGCAGAAAATACTTGCGATATTACACATGCTTCGAATTCGAATTTGAAGGGCACGTAAATGGACAACTACGCATGCGCTCATTAAGTGCATTGGCTACCCCTCGTTCGATTTACGGCCGATTTCTTCATCTTCAGTAATCTTCCAGTTAGAGTAATGATCTAGATAACTGCCAAATGATAGAGTTCTACTGGCTTAGAGCATTTAGATGAGTTATTTATTACTGAAGATGAAGAAATCGGGATAGCTACTGCATGCATCATGCGCTAGAAGTTGGAGGATTCTAGAGAATTCTACGAATCATGGCGTTTTCGGTCGGTTGCACTGGACGCAAGTCGCACTCAGTGTCAATTCACGCACACATTACCACCGCTCCTGTAGGTGTGCTTCCCCTATCAGCACCGGCCGGAGACCTCCGATCCCTGCATTTCCAGTTCTAGAACCTATTCGGTTTCGGCATGTATACCCGCCTGTACGTGTCTACACGATCTGTATTCCTTTATATCAGTTCTAATAATTATTTCAGTACTATTCAAACCTTTCGTCTGCTTTCGTCCGCTTTCGTTCACTTTCGTCCAACCACAGCTGTCTGGTACCGGTCTGAACATAGTCATCGGCCTGATGATACACGGTGTTGCAACATTGTAGGTGGAGGCCTGTATTAGAGACGGCCCTGGTACTATTCAATATTTATTTTGCGTTCTCCCGCATTTGAACATCAGTGACCACTCCACTAATTTCTGATTTGCGTATTAAACTAAATATCAGGCAAATATGTTGTGATTTCTTCGTAACCGAAGTAGTGCGGTGTCGATTTCACGCTTATAATAACCAAAAATGTTGGCGATAATAGCAACTATAGCTACTACATTAATTAATCACAATGATATTAAAGAATCTAGTTTGGGCTGCTTTTATTGCTTTTGGAGTTTCCACGAATAAACTCCTTAATTTTCCTTTGACCATGACTTGTAATTCTACAAGAGCCATCCTTTTTATAAAATTTTATAATAATATAATGAATCAACAACACAAACAAAGAATGAATAAAATTTAACTGAATTAAACTATAAATACGAATGAGAAATTCAGGGGCGCCCACAGACTTTTCCAGGGGGGGAGGGCAACTTTGTGATGAAGGGAAAGAAAAATATACCTCTCTTGCTTTATTAACACATTTTATAGTGCCAATTTAATTAAAAATTTAAAACCGAAATTTAAAATGTTTCTATTTTTTTTGTATAAACTAATAAAGATCAGTATTGAAAAATAAGCGATTTTTTTCTCAAAAAGCTAGGGGGGCAACTGCCCCTTTGCCCCCCCCCCCCCCCCCCCCCGCTGTGGACGCCCATGATACTAATGTTGTAATAATCAGAATCTAATTTACTAGAATTCTTTATAATTATCACGTTATTCTGAGGCTATTTTATACTATATTATTTTTCTAACAACGTATACCTCATAAAAAAAATGCAAAATTCGTGTGAAATAACATAAAAGAAATAGTCAAATGTTATTTTTCAAACCCAAAAATACCTGTGTAATAGCGGGATTTACATAATTTAATGTAACGACCAATATTGTGAGCAATTCGTGACCTCTGAAATTTTGTATTATTTTACTGCAACTAAATTTAGATATTACTGTGAACACTGATTCATTTAAAAATACTGTATCATTTCCGGTATATTATTTTCCGTTATTGTAAATTATCAATTTCTCGTTCATTAGAGTCTTGGTGTATCTAAAAATATATTTCTTGATAAAGATTATAGTTTCTGATAATACGATTGTGTAATCGATTACCAATCTTTGCAGTAATATACTTGTACTGTGATATTTTCATGAAATTTAATTACAGAATTATAAACATTAAATTACATTCTAACTTCATAAAAATTCAGTAGATATAACTATTTGCTAATCTATGTGATACAAAGAAATCTCAAAAAGGCAACATTTTCAAGAAACTTCCGATAAGACGCTAATCTAAGTACTACTACATCTATTTCCGTCTTATTCATGTACGGATTGAATAAACAACTCGTAATCCAAATCGACTGTCTTTTCTCCTTAAACTTTCACATCTATACCTCAAAGAAGACACTTTTTCACTAAACATCGTAATTCAACTGTTGCACATACACGGGATCTTACTCTACCGATAGTCAATCCACTAGTGATTGATTAAACACGCGAATGTAAGACGAAAATCAAGAGTGATGAAATTGCGGTAAAGGCTTTGTTGTCGAAAAAATTGATTTTGAATTTCAGTTAAATACGCGTGCCCCATAGGCGACTGAGTTACACGCAGAGGTAAACGGTGTATAGTATATCAACTTCAGTCAGAGGCGGATTTACCATAAGGCCCCACAAAAACCAACTTTCCACTTTTTTTTAACGACACCAAATTTGATTTCATGAGTACATAATCTGTTTATGTGTTTAAAAATATGGTTAACGTGATTTTATTCTTCCTGTCTTTCCCTTTTTTGTAAGGGGCCCAATATTTCCTTTTGCGCCTAGGGCCCCAACCGACCTTAATCCGCCTCTGACTTTAGTAAATACAAAACATGATGCTCTAAAAACCGCATTCTACCATCCATGTCTGAATCTCATCAACGTCCCTCTTTACCATTAATATGCATCTGGAAATAAAGACTCTGTGTTATTGACTTACTAAAGAGAAGACAGCGTGTTTAGGATCAAGTTTGACTCATTAAAACAGCCACTGCCTACATACCTATATATAAATCACAAAGTGATTTTACCGTTGAATTAAATTCAATATCTCATAACCATCCGGAGTCAGTCCTTCAAATATGAAAACGCGAGATAGTTCGATGTAGAAGTCCAATACTATGATAGCTTGGTTCGTCTATAGTACCTAGTGCACAATTGATATCCATATGTACAAAGTCGCATTTTTACTTTTAGAAGCCATAGGCGCAACATCATTATGAGGAATCAAAAACGTTTCAGCTCCCTCTTGTTTATATATTATGAATATAATATTTTAAAAGAAGTATTTTATTTTGCAGTTTTTTATATTGTGGTAAATACGGCCCTGTATATGTATTTAATAAGTACATATGTAGATAAAACTGCATCGGTGGTTTCATACGAAATCTATTTATTAAATGAGAGCGTTAGAATCCGGGATTTTGTGAGCAATCTATACCTACTTAAAATAGTGTAATATAATTTATGACGTTTGCTTCTTTACTACATGCTTCTAACATTAACGAAGAGAGTGAATATTAAAAAATGGCGTAGATCAAAGAGTCACCCAAATATGAGGCCTTTTTTAGCCTCTTTTTGGGCCCACGATTTTGGATTTGAATCTTGTGCCAAACGATAGCTTATGGCGAAACATCAATCACAACTAATTTTCAAGTTGAGGTGACAATTAGTTTCTGAGATATGGAAGATGAAAGAAGTGAAAATTCATTATCGCGTCAGCCCATACGCTTCGATTATAGACTTTTATGTCATTCCGATAATTTAAACAATTATTTCCAGGGGGTTTGCTGACTGCTAACAACGAATTTGAACTTAGATTTTCAAAATTCACGAAAAAAGCATAAAAATCAAGAAATATAAATATCTGTGTAATAGGTGCCCTTTTAATATATCGTCCACAATGTTGAATCTGCCATTTGATTTTTTTCCGTGAATTTTGAAAATCTAAGTTCAAATTCGTTGTTAGCACTCAGCAAAACCAGTGGGAACAATTCTTTAAATTATCAAACTGACATAAAAGTCCATATATCGAAGCGTATGGGCTGACGCATTAATAAATTATCACTTTTTTCATCTCCCATATCTCAGAAACTAATTGCCACCTCAACTTGAAAATTTGTTGTGATTGATGTCTCATCGTAAGCTATCATTTCGCACAAAATTCAGTTCCAAAATCGTGGGCCCAAAAAGAGGCTATTTCTTGGGTCACTCTTTGACTATAAAGCAATCAGTGTACTTGGAAAAACGTAAACAGGAAATGATTAAATATTCCTTGTCAGTATAGTTCGATCCTTTCATGGAATATCGGACTTGTCACTAGAGCACTTATCACGTCACTACTATGTTGAGATCGATAAGAACTCCAATGCGAGGTATGAAAAATCGGTGGTTGATAATGATGAAGAGAAAAATCTACAAGGGGTATATAAAGGGGCTTTCCAGATTCGATGACACAATTGCACTAGCTGCTATAACGTGATTCAAAGGAATTACAATTCGTGAACGGTGAATCGATTTCAATTTGCGAATTCAAAATGAAAAGTAAGTTCATTGACCTAACAAAATTTACACGATTAATTACTTAATCTTCTTACATTGTACGGTGAATAAATAACATTTGTCGCAAGTGAATTAAAGATACGCGTTGACAATGGTGACAGAAGTGTGATTATTTACTTGTAATAAACTGTTCGCGTAAATAACAAGATTTTGAAACTGCTAAAATATGTTCCGTATTCGAAGAAAGAACTTAATTGTGTAATTTGGCGAATTATATTAAGAACTAACGAAATTCCTACTAAATTAAGTGAACTGTAACATTTTACAGTATAAGAATGGATTTCTATGAAATACAAAAATTATTATACCTACAGAATCCATTACTGTATACACTAAAAAAAATAATGCTTTAAGTACCTACGTTTAATTCAATACATCAGTCAATACATCAAATGGAAGATGTATTGACTGAAAGTTGTACATAATTGATACGAAGTTCACCAGAATTATTTCAAAATTTTCAGCCGCATTTACAGTTGCGTTTGCTACGATTCTCGTGGCTTTCGCTTCTACCAGCGAAGCCGTTGAATGTCCACCTCAAAGTGGACCTCTAGTTACTATAATACCAAATCCAGAGGACTGTAAGACCTTCTACATTTGCAACGGGGGCATTCCATTTTTGATGCGGTGTGGCGCGGGACTTGAATTCAACCCCATAGAAAGCGTATGCGATTATCCGGAACACGCTAACTGTCATGCACACCACCGCCCTTCAACGATTCCACCCGCTACCTCAGAAATACCCAACTGGGTAACAACTCCAACGACAACAACTGAACCCTCATGGGAACCAACAACTTCAAGCGGATGGGAACCAACAACTGAACCCGAATGGGAACCAACAACTGAACCCGAATGGGAAACAACAACTGAACCCGAATGGGAACCAACAACTGAACCCGAATGGGAACCAACAACTGCACCCGAATGGGAACCAACAACTTCACGCAGATAGAAACCAACATCTAAATCCTGGTGGCAAGCACTGTTGAAATAGACGATCTTGAAATTCAGGACTACATATAATGTGTGAATAAAGCAACACTTCTCTGCATGGTAACTATGCAGGAAAAGGGGCCTCAACTCTAATCACCTGGACCTTGACATATGTTGTCAAGGACACGACCTTGTGCAACTTTTCTTTATGGCTTAATCGGCGGTTATTAGTTATAAAAAAGTGAAATGAGGTATGGAAAAAGCTTTGGGGACTAACCTGTCCAGAAACCTATACCGATACCTCGTGTTATATACTGAAGAAGTATTCTAGAATATTGGTAACTTAGTGAGTACAGAATGTAATGTAACAAGTACCATATTTTCTTTTGTTAATACATCTTGAACCACGATCGCCCCACGCTTCGGACAAAGTGCATATTACTCAGGATCTTCCCCTCTACAACACATCTAAAATTCAACAAAGTTCGAGTTGAGGCCCTCTTTTCTCCATAATTACCATTTGCAGTACAATATATTAATGGAAAAATTGGGTTGAAATTGTTACAAATATAATAAATCTATACGCTTCATAAACTTAATTTTTATCCTTTATGTTATCTGCTTAAACCTTAGAAGTCGATATTTCGGACGCCGAAATTTAAATTGTTCTATGAAAACGCTGAATATTACAGTATTGTCTCTCTATAGCCGCGTGTGTCGGGACCGGGCGCACGCAATTTGAGAGACGAGTAGTCTATTCGGCTTCCTTTGATTTCATGCTCCAGCGCTCAAGGGGGATGGGGCAGCGAGACCAGTTTCGTATGACGGTTCACGCGGTCAGAGTGTCTCTCTTCGGCTTTCTCTTTGACATCCGATACCCGATGCCGCGGCGCGGCGACTACAAACGAAGTAGTGGGGATAGCTTCGCGTGTATAGAGAATCCGAAAACGCGCGCTGTTTGAGAGACAGTACTGTATACTGACAATTCATAGTGCTTCAAAATCATGGGATAAGATGACACAGATCCTCCGTGCCAAAGAAATTGAAATGTCAGTACAGCATTCCGCAAAGTATGGCTCCGTTTTCAAAGTATAGATAATTAAAATATAGGGGAACAACTTCTTCCGCGCATTATTTAAATATCCAGCAGCGTGGCAACACTGATACTACTTAATGTCAATGTAATAATATAGTGGCATAACTCGAATCATATTAGGAATCACTGAAGACATTAAAACACTTAAATGCTGTCAGACTTATATACTCCTTAATTGTTAATTGAAAATACTCTTCAACGAAATTTAAATAATATAACCTTCAATTTTTATATTTTGTGGTATTGATATCGTAGCGTCAGTAGACGCTGATAACTTATCAGCAATAGTGAATCAGTATTTTACCTAACGTTGAAATGTGAATTCTATATAAGACGTAGTAAATAGCATAACTTTATTACCTTCGTGTATTTTCAGCAGGGCTTGAAATCGTTATTATAAAGATTTAAGTTCTTGAAAGAGTTATGAAGAACCTTTATTCTGAATAACCGTTATAAAAAACCTAAATTTCGGCGCGGAGCGCTCGCGCCGTCTTTCGGATTTTTTTTTAAATATTGGGAGTATACTGAAGAGTGATGAGAGGTAAAATTCAGATTATTAAACAAACATCCAAGTAACAAATATTGATTTATTTCCCATATTGAAGTTTGTCCTTTAACTAATTAATCATCCCACTTTTAAAAATAGTTACCACGAGGCGGTGCCCTCCGCGGTACTTACCTAGCCTATATAAGCTCTATAACTTTTATTTTTTAGGTTCCTATATAGCTCTATAACTTTTATTTTTTAGGTTCATATATAGCTCTATAACTTTTGTTTTTTAGGTTCCTATATAGCTCTATAACTTTTGTTTTTTAGGTTCTATATAAGATCCAAAACGGTTATAGAACCGATTCTTTCGGGTAGCTAAAAAACGAAGCGATCTGAACATTCAGGTTATCAAACCTTCGAGGGCCCCGTGGTTAAAAAGCGGCAAAGGGGGGGTGGATTTTAACAATAAGGAGTTTAAATTATGATATAAAGAGAATTCACTCTAATTGCGTGCGAAATTTCAAATGTATCTACAAATATATAATTCTTCAAAATTGTAAAAATTTAAATATATATCATAAGGGAGGTTTAAACAATGAAAGTTTAAAATAAAAACTTAAAATTGGAAGTTGTCAAACTCATAGACAATTTATTGAAACAATATTTCCAATGAAGCCAGATTGAGTTAATCGAAGTGAACCGAGTGAGCTTAGAAATTAAGGCTTTGAACGAGGCCCCTTGGAAAGTGGGGCCCGGGGCTGCAGCCCTCCTTTAATCCGGGCCTGTGTATTTACTGTATAAAATCATAATGTTTGAAAAGACCGTTGCAAACTGTGGAATGGCATAACCCGAATGGACATATCGTATTCATTAAATTCAGAATTGCAACAACATACTTGTTCTTGGATGATGAATTTTTCCAACCATCTAAAAGTAGAACTGCATCATTCCGTTCCACACTGATTACTGATTTTTTGTAATCTTGAAATTTTGCGATAAGTAAATTATTCGACAGTGTCTTTCAAGTTGGAATTTTATAAGTTGGATTCAATATATGAACAAAGTACCTAAAGTGGTCAGATTCGATAATACTAAATAGAACGTTATATCCAAAGAAATAGTTTGCTAATGCTTTATCAATTTCTTCAGAATCCATGTTGATATATATACAAATTCTAGTATCTTCTGCACGCCAAAGATATGTTTATTAAAAAATTTCAGATTAATTAGAATTTTTATAATTACATTACAATCTTTCTTTTTAATGTAATTTAAAATATTGTGCAGTAAAATTCAATGCAATAGGAAGAGGTTAATAGTTTGTAATTTTATACAATTATTTACATTTTTTACGCGTGTCACGTAGTAAATTCGATGTAACGTAGTAAAGCCACCATTGCTTATCAGTGACAAGTTAAAAAGCGCTTGCATATTAGTATCTCATTAGTAATCAATTACGGCAACAGCAACGACTGAAACTAATGTTTAAAGTATAGGATGCGGGCTAATTAAGTTTATTAGAAGGAATACATGGGGATACTTTATTTGAAAGGATTTCATAATTTAAAAGAAGTTGGTACGCATGGAGATCTCACAAAACTCGTCAGCTTTGCGTGGCCATCTGTTGGCATTGTTGGCAACGTTCACGAAGCGTCGCAAGGCGTCGCCACAACACTAAATGCAACGTCCCTGCTACGCCCGTCTGGTTAAAAAAAGTTTGTGACAGTTCACGTGCCACCTTTGTCGCGTATATGTGCTTACGTGGAGGTGACGGTATAGGTCAAGTGTGCATATTTCATGGTGAATTAAAAGTGTTTTACCTATATTTAGTTTAGTTATCTTTTGATGGCAGTGCTTATGGACCGCGTGGTGCCAACATCACTGCAAACATGAGTGGTGCATCACGTAAAGTGAAAAATCCGTTATTGACAGCCGCTGGCGAGGGCTTCCCGTTCGAAAATTATGCTGAAAATACACTGTTGGTGCCTGTCACGCCCGCTACACCTGCGGTACTCCGCGATGGTGAGTCAATTATTGAAGCACCTGGGTGGGGCTTTACAGGCCCGTGTTTTTGTAATCGCATTGGCACGCGGCGAAGTTTCGGAATTCTGTCCATCGTGAAACTAATAACCATCGTACTTCCTTCTCTGCCCACTGCGTCGGTTTATTTTCACGCAGCCGCGAGGAGCCTTTGTACCTGGCTAAACATCTGGGCATGCATACTGCTCGTGCCGTCGGTAACGAAAGCAAACGATTGTTGCTTTCAGTGCTACTTTATGTTTTCCCTCTAAAGTGTCACCATTAAGCATTGTACTCGAAATGGTGCAGTATGAGAAACTTACTTCACGTATCATTCGATATAATTTCTTCTAATTATTTTAACCCCTAACTGGTATCCTGGGGTCGGTCATGACCCCAAACATGCAGTTTTCTGCAAAATTTTTGGTTTTCTAAGTTTGTAAACTGGATTTCTAATTAATTGTATAATAATAGTTTAACTTTCTATGTTTCTATTATTTTATATATTAAGAACAAAATATTCATAGAGGTCGATCTAGCGTTGCCTTTACAAATTTCTGTGTCCTTTTTTATTTGGGGTCTGCCATGACCCCAGATACCAGTACCGTTTGAAAAAACCATATAGCAGTTAAGGGTTAAAATGAGGAATATATAAATATTTCGGGGAGATAGGTGATTACGGAGATGTTGTCAATGGTTTTGCGTAGTAAGAATTAGGTAGTTGCAGCAACGGAGGCATACTGATGGTCATAATACTTATCAATTTGCTACTGATAAGTATCATAAAGACAAACATGATATTGATATATCAGTGTAATATTGATAAGCAATATGTGCAATCAATATTGGGCATTGAATGTAATGGGATGTTTAAAAGAAATTAATAAAATGAAGTTAATATACTTTGGAGGCTTTGGTCAAGGCTTGTTATTAAGATATGGTAAAGTTGTATTGACGTAAGTATTTTATTATTTATTCCCAGGAAACCAATCTCTACCCAAATGACAAAGACTTGTAGGTAATAGAATGCGATTACGGACATAAAACAAATACTTTATGCATAGTTGATGATAGTACATCAAATACTGTGCATCATAGGATCCTAATGAAGTTATTTATAATCTTTATAAAACAACAATAAAATTAGCAATGTGATACTAATAATTAATATATCCATAACTAATAACGAAGTAGTAGGTACAGTCAAGTATTAGGTCTGAATTACGTGCTAATAGCGCACAGGAGTTTGTTTGTCCGAATTCACGCATTTAAAATTTTACCATGTCCACTGTAACTTCAGTGTTAATACGAAGTACTAGAATTGAGAAACTCTTAGGAAGGAGTTATGAAAGAGGTATAAAAACAAGATTAGAGTGCTAGGAAAAACACATAGCAGATCATAGAGGAAGCTTTGAATTATAAAATAACTGGCACTGAGTTTCTGAAGTGGAATATAACTTGAAGCAGTCAGTCCTATTTATTGCTATCGAAGGACCCAGACTATAATAAAATTGTGTTTTTTTTTTTCCACTTTTAGTTTCTGAAAACTTATTTAAAGCAGCAATGAAGCATAATTATAATATGATACAAACATTTATTGATAGCTCTTTATGTACATATATTTTTATATGCAATATGAATTAAACGTGATTTTAATGCTAATCAGTGTTATAATAAATATACTTAATTTTTATACGTTGTGTAGTACCTACTCATAAAGAATTAGAAACTAGTCCTTTCAGCTTGTGGAGGTGATCTAGATCCATATCTTTGTGTGTAAGGCAAATCATGACTTTTTCTTGTTCGAACACAATAGATTACTAAAATTACAATTACAATGATGAGTAATATAGCAAGCAAGGCTCCCACTGTAATAGCTGCAATCTCTGCTTCTGACAAGTTGTTCCATGCTGAAAGAATGAATCATGTATTATTCTTAAAAATGCGTTATTTTTTCGTCAGTTCACAACTTTTTTAGGATCAAAGGAGCAGTTGTTCTGCACAGATTTACGAATAAATTACATACATATGAATGTCTACGGAAGAAGAATACAAATCGAACGTTGGACCATATATAATTTGTATTAATTAGCTAGATAAGAAATTGTAGCATCGAATGAAAGGAAGTTTCTTTGAACATTACCTGTTACATCCACTGTATGAGTATTGTAATTATCCAGTAAATCTATCGCTGTAATTTTCACCGTTGTGTCGCAACAAGTAGCGGAATAATAAAATGTTACGGAGCTTCTTGTACCACTGACAAACTCAGTTCGCGGATATATTTCATTCGGGGATGAAATCACTCGTTTCAAACCTATATTAACGATTAAATATTCTTTTAAGCGGGAAAAATTAATTTCATTTAATTACTATTCTACAACACATATTTCTTTATTTATTCACCAACTACTATGCATTAATTGATCTGTAGTTACTATTTAGTTCCATTTGAGAACCATGTTGGAAATGGTTCATGCGTCATGACAGCACAAGCGGTTCGATAAGATAACGAAAATAATGTACAAAATTTATCATACATATATCCCAAACGTTATCTACTACAGTTATTAAAAAGATTCTAACTTTTTCGTTTAATCCTGTTTGCCCCAAAATCAGTTTTGTTTACTTAAAGATAAGATTTACACGGCGACTTTTATACCCTACACTTCCCGCAGGGTCTTTATTTTTTTTCCAAAAATAAACTAACACGGGAGCTTCTTTTTTAACATCGAGTTTCTTATAAACACTTCAACTGATACCTGAATCGTAGTCCTGAATTGTAACGTCCACGCTCCAACGAGATTTGTAGCATCGATCCTTCTCCAATTTTCCACCGCAATTGTTGTTAAACGAATATTCGATTTTTGGCTTTACATCATCGGTTAACTGGATAGTATAATATATAATCAAGTTCGACGTGGACACGGTATAAGGAAAAGTGTATTTATCCCATCGTGGTCACACGGGGTGTATCGCACGCTAGGATATGTTTTTGCCAATATTTCTGTAAATTTTTGGACCTCAATAATAAAATTTAAAAATTTGGTGGATTTTAAAAAAATAAAACTATTTTTTCAAACAGAAATTTCAACATATCAAATATTACATTTCTAGAAAAAAGACTATTAGTATGAGTATTACGAATGTACAATTATCACTCAAAAGTTAAAAGATTCAAAAATACGAAAATGACTAACTCACAAATGACACTGGGATGCAGTTCACAGTGGGGTTCACCCCATGTGACCATTTTGTGTTTATAAGAAGATGTGATCACGGAAGGTTAATAGTAATGGGAATAAAGAAATTTGGATGATTTTGATTAACTGATATTCGATTACGGTAACAGTCAAGTATCTTAATTGATCGATGTTTGATTAGAGTAATAATAGATAAACTTGTTCCCACTAAATTTCCTCAACTTCGTAATGATGCTAGAAAGTTAACCATCGATCCATCGAATTTATTGCTATTTACATGTGTAATTATCTAAAATGTTTAAGATTGGTATGGTTAGCGTTAAATTATACACTTTACGAAACTGTGAACATGCTCCCGTATCTCAGATTCCCATCTGTTTACTTCCAAAGCGAGCAGAAAATACTTCATATTCTGTGGTTTAATTATTGCTGCGTCTATCTTTACTAAACAGAAAATTTTCCTTTTATTTAATTGCTGTATGATTGAAAGGTGACATTTTCTTTCTCCTGTTCCTTTTACGGTGGTTATGAACAGACCTGACGTTTATAGTTTTACATGTTCGAAACTTACATTCAGAAAACAGAGTATATTTTTCGAAATGAGTACCAATAACCACTACGTGCGTTATAATAGTATTTAAACGTCGTTATGTTACCATTTAAGGGCGTGGCCAGTGTTCTGTACATTTAGATATAAAGCGAAGTGAAATAGAACTAAATAGAAGGAAAATCTCTTTATAGTACGGACAAATAGGCAGTCAGAGCAAGAACGAACCAACCCACATTAAAAAAAATTTTTTTTTCCTATTTTATATGGTTAGTAGAGCCTATTGGAACACGTTATTTCTACTAATTCAATTTCGAAAAAAATGTGGGTTAGTCCATTGTTGCTCTGACTGCTTCAAATGTAATTTGAGTGACACGAGACCTTACGAGAATTCTCAGTATTCGTTTGAGAAACACGCAGAAATAAACTTAGCATATGACTGCATGCTTGCATATTTGCTCGGCATTGTATCTAAAGTCTACAGATTCGTTATTTAAAATCAACATGGTCATATATACACGCTACGACCTCTATCACAAGATAAGGATCCAACAAGTTGCATGAATCACTACTTAGTTTCGTTAGATAATGACTCAAAATTCGTAGTCATAGGGATTAGTGCAACCGAGTTGCAACAGGCGGCGAAAACAATTCCTTTCAGTAAGATTTCGCTTAATGAATACCCGTTGTAATTAATCGCTCCCCTGACAGATGCATGATTACCTTCGAAAGCGATCCTTGTACGTACAGATACGCAGATTTCTCCTTTATTTCCGTGCCCGAGATAAATAACGTCACTGTATTAGCTGTATCCGCTGCGGTATTATCCGGTATAATCAAATCCACCGCCACATTACTCATCTGTCCAGGATATATCCACGCGCTGAAGTTGAAAATATGAAAACACACCCGTACTTTCATCACGCCTATTTTTGGCCCTCCTCGTGCGCGTTGTTTCAAGAAATCGAACAACGCAGTGACGAGCAGAATCTTCGCGCCCGAGTAGTATGTACGATGAGCCCCATATTAAAAAAAATTACGATTTTATCCACACTATAACTTTTTTTGTCCCCCAAATTTTTCATGCCACACGCGCGTAAATTTATTTGTAATACTGTTGTGTATACAGTGTGTCTCAAATCGTATGCCACCTGGTATTTTTCTCTTAAATCCGCCACTGGCTATAATGGATGCGAATTGATATGCAGAACACGCGGAATGAGATTGGCAAAAATTGCTATTTTAAAAATGAAGCTTGAGTAACTGATTATTAATGATAGAACGTATGTCCACTTACAAGGTAGGTTGAAGACCAACCACTCTAAACGGCGTGCTCTTGACTTTGTACGCATATCTGACTGGCAGAACGCAGCTGTTCTTTACGTCGAAAACTATTCTGTGTATCGTTCCAGGCGTGGCAAGTAAATTAGAATTCCTATTAACGTCTATTAGCATCCTTCGCTCTTCCACGGTATTTTCGTTGCTGTAGGTCACCAGCTCCTCCGATAATTCACGATTATCCAAAGCCTCGGCCATTTTCATGGGCGCACTAAAGTTCGCTATTGGTTTTCCGATACTATCTACATCGAAAGTTTCGGTTAATCCAATCGACGATCTTCCGTGAATTTTTTGCTCTTTCTGAATGAAACAGATGCGGGCCATTATTATGTTAAATTTGATTGACTAACAATTAATCATGTTACGCTGAAATGTTGCTGGACAGGTTTCCGTTACTACTAAGAAGAATTTTGCTATTTTACCTCCGCTGGAAGTATTCTGTCCGAAACCTTTTGATCGTTAGTGGAACTGCTCGAAGAAGTAGTTGCGTTTCTACCATCGTTTGTAAAACTAGCGTACTCAGCGTACTTGACGACCACATTTTCAGTGCCAGAATCGTCGACAAAGTTTCCCACTGTCGCTGGAACACTTTGCTCTTGTACAAACGATTGATGTTCCAAGGATCTTTCCCGAGTTATTTTTCTCTCGTCGAGTGCTTCAGGGTTGATTAATGCGTGCGAGTTTGGTCGTTCCAATGGAATTATTTCGGAGTCAATAGTCTAGAAGGATTTATTGCGCGTTTAATATTGAATTTGTGTATCTGTTTCAAATACGTTACGAGGAAAGTTGCTGCCTTGACTCTTTGAACGATCAAAATCTATTTTTAATAATAGATATCAGGTCTATTATGAAGTTGAAATGTAGGAGATGTCCCAAAATTATGAAACAAGTCGAAATATACAAATTTCCTATGCCAAGAGAAAATAAATAGTACTACAATTGATTACAATTTGAAACTTTGTTTTCGAAATCTAATTAAAGCTCGTGGATTAGATTGTGAGCACGTGCTGGTTATATGTCAGTTAGAAACACGTGTGGCTATGCATACACGTACTTATATGTACGTGAGAAGTTCGCATACATTCTATCGTTAACAGTAAACAAAGGTTAAAAATAAACTTAAGATTAGCAAACAGTAAAGAGAATTTAGATTTCATTTAGCTTGAGAAATTTGCATTATTTATCTTCTATTTTGGAGTACCTATCATTTATATTGGTATCATAGGCAAGGTATTATATTATTTGAGATTCTTATTATCAAAAATTGACTTGGATTGTACAAACAACCATGTAATAATTATTGTAGTTGATGAGGTAAGAATATAATGCGACCATCTATTTTAGTATATTAAAAAGTAATGTTAGAAGGCTTGAATCATATACCTTTGCAAAGTCGTCGAATGTTCTTTTGCTGTCCAATTTTCTATCGTCTCTTATTTTAACACGTGAATAATATCTTGGAACCAGTGCTTCGTTTAAGTTATCTACGAAGAAAGTTTTTAATCAGAAGATATTGTGTTCCGAAGTGGAGTGAACCGAATACTGATGCAGTATTCTGTATTCGGCATCCCGAAAGAACTGAGTTTATTTAATTTCTCTTCGGAAATGGTTGAATTTATAAGTAAATGTTTGAAAAATGTTGTACAAATAAAATTGTTGGGTGAACCTTTACAATTCACCTTTCGAGCAGTGTAGTTTAATTAAGAATGATGTAAACGTCTCATAAATATTTCAAATTGTTTCGATTCATTTAAAAAATTATTGTTAAACATGCATGTAGAAAAGGAATTCAATATATTATTAACATGTAAATCATACAAAATGCAAATTAATTATTCATTATTTCCTATCCGCAAATTTCCTAAACAGTATGAAGATTTTATACGAATTGGTGATAGAGCTGAAAGAGCAAAATTAAAATGTCGAGATTAATGTGTGTAAATTTACATATATTGCATGTGACGTATTATGTGATTCATACATTGAAATTAATATTCTGTTAATGGTTGTAGAATAATTTTGTACAACAAAACATTAGTTTGGATAGTGAAAAAGAGATCCATTTTTTGTCAAAAACGTTCGAGACATATGCTCGCAAATGTTTTGTTTAAAAGTTACAGTAAAAATATTTAGTTATTACAGTCGTTAAATATAGTATCACTTCTCGTAGGATACCATGAAGTTTATCAAGTTTAAATAATTTTTAGATGAATCAGTTGTAGGTGAAACACATTCTTATTATATTCATTTGTTGTTATAGGTTGTACGATTCTAAGTTTCCAATTCAATGTGTACATTACTCAACAGTCACAGATGTTTTGTTTGTGTTATAGACAATCTTTATCATGCAGGAACTGGAATGAATTCATTTATCAATTTATAGAAGATGATAGCTCCGATCATATCGTACGTAAAGCAAAAATTCACGAAGCGAGACATGGTAAATATTCTGAAAGGGTTAATCTCGAATCTCACAATATTGAAGAATAATTGCATAGTTTTTTTTAAAGGGTGGGGAGCACCTACGATTTCTAAAGAAATAGTAAAACAGAAAGGTCATTTGAATGACAAGAACTCAAGATGAATGCTCCAAAGTTTTTTTTTCATCCTTGCGTTAATAAAAGCGACGAGAATTGCGTTTCTGTGATTCATTCACTTTTTAACACGAACAAAACATTCTTTAAAAATCTATAAGTATCTCAAACTCAAAAACAGTAGTGAGCGTTCCTGATGAAACTTTCTTCACCTAAAATTACACTTTCCACCCCCCACGAAGCACTCATTTATCCATAAAACTTCCTTGAGGCTCCACCTAAGCTATCTTCTCCTAAACCAGTAAATTCGCTCTATTACCCAATTCACCGCCCCCACACAAGGAAAATAAGTATACACCGAGATCTCTTCAAAGCCAGCCGACCCATCTTGACGCACAACCACCCCACCAAATCTACTTAACAACCGTTAACGAAATAACAGCTGCGTCTTCAACAACAGCTGACTAACACCGTTTCACTGCGCGAAGCAAAATTAAACCAGCGCACGGAAAGGCGCACGAAATCGGAAGCAAAGTGCACGGTCAAGATACACGGCTAGATAATAATAGAACAGCGTGTATGGGGGACCAATCTAAGCTCGTGGCGCAGCCTCCGTGGTTTCTCGCGGAGCGTGCATGGAACACCCTCCTGTTTGCATCGAGGCTTGGAAGCGAAAAATTCGCGAGCCTCTCTTTTCCGCTCGAAGATCATCGTGCGTCAACTCCGCGAACGGGCGAGCTGGCGATCAAAGGGCAGCCTCGCCGTTCGTTGCACAACCGCGAGTCTCTGCCTGCCAGAAAACGTCGACGCGCTTGGCAGTTGTCAGATGGACGACACGTTGCGAGCAAGTTTCGAGCACGGCGCGTCACAGAATCGCGAGCAACCACGACGATTCCGTTCGCCAGGTGCCTCTGGATCGAACGATCAGGCTTTCAGTGTTTCCCCGCGACCGGACGGCACGCCAGGCTGATCACGCGCCTCGAAATGCTGCTTGGCTAGGCCTCGAAATTGTGTCAGTGGCTGGGGTTTAATTACAGACGACCTGTTCGAGGGACATGGTAAGTGTAACAGGTGCGATGGTGGCCGGTGATGGTGTCGAATTTCGTGAGCCTCGTGGCCGATGGTGCATGGTCTTTTTGCGATCCGGAGAATCAGCGTTGAGAGTCGTTTCTTCGCGCTTGCTGCGCGTGGAGCGGTATCGATCACTCTGCTGATGGTACTTGTTCTTTGGGAGTCGTTTTAAACGTGTCACTAGTGGTGTTGGTTCTCTGATCGACAACCTGGCTTGTGCAGTAAAGCTGCGTTTGCTTGGTGCTGCGAGGATAGGGAATTCAATCCCGGGATCGCGGCTGCTTTTTTTTATTCTAAAAATTTTTAATAAGAATTTTTATCTAAGAATTTTTAAAAACGTAAATTACTTTATGAACAACTGAAAAATATTAAAATGGAATCCAAAAATCAGTCGGGATCCCGGGATTGAATTCCCTATGCGAGGAGCACCGATGATTTATTGATTGATAATTATTGCGACGCTGCTTTATATGGTGCTTGTGGAAAGTATACAAAATGTTGCATTTGGTAGTTAGTCTTAGACCTAGTCTTTTTAAGCGACGGTCGATATTCTACGTCCAAGATGATTGTTGCCATTCTTTGGTATTGTCGAATGTTTATTTGAATACGATCTTGGGATATCTTGTTGCCAGGAAAGTGGATGAATTTAAGATTTCTCATGGAGTTGCTTATATAAAATATTGGTATTACGAACAGATACGGTTGTTTTTTTTTTTCTTGAAATTGCTCAAGAATTCATGTATTTAAAATCAAAAGTAAACAGAAATTGGTATTTCCAGTGTTTGCACGAAATCGCTTACCTAAGTCATCATTCGCAAATCACTACATTTAATTGATAGTTTTAGATGCTTCTTAATTTCGTGTTAAAAAGGAGATATGATTTAAATTACGTTTTGTATAGAAGAGATTCTTGATAATGGTTCATCAAACTTTTTTGTATCTTTAAGATGCTTATCGATATACGAATTATAATACGATCTCTATGAGACAATATAGATTTGTCTCAGATTTTGTGGGGAAAGTGTAAAATGTGAGATGTTTAGTATTGTTCGTAAATTGTTTAATTTTTTGCACAAGAACCGAACGATTTCTCCCATCGTTAACAAAGTACCGGCGCTGTTCTCTTTCTTCGTAGGTATGTTATTACACCTTCGCAACTGCGATTGAATTAGATACGAGCGGTTTCTTCCACTTTCGAATTTTTCTGAATAATTATACTCTATTTCGGTTATCGTTTCTTCCACAAGATTACATAATATTTGCAGTTCGAATAATTGTTACTTCTCACTTTTGAAATCTTAGGTTGTTAAAAAATTTGGTTCCCCTCAAGAACACTCAAGTATTACCCATTCAATTATCTACTTTCCATAGGCATAATTGTTTCCAATTTCTTCTCATTTGTGTAGCAGAATTCTTATTTCCAATGCAATGAAATCTGTAGCTTTCATTTTCATAAGCAATCCGAACTTATGTGAGCTAAGTAGATCTGAAATTTCATTATTAACTAAAAGAACTGTCTCGGAGCTGAATTGGAGAGTATTGAAGACACCAATTTTCAAGGGAACTAATCAAATCCAACGAGAATGAAAAAAGCAATAAGGAAGAAGCTTACAAGATTGTGAACCATAATCAGCTTCAGAATCGAGCGATCCTATAGAAGTAGCTTTAAAAAATAGTATCCGATTCAGAAATCCGAAAGGGTATGGTGTTTAAGCCATGAGCCGCAAGAAATTAAAAAAAATTTGAATCCTTCCAATACTAAAAAAAGAAATACCTAATCGTGTCTAAATTACTTTAGCCACTCTAAGGTTCTACTACTCATAACTAAAAAAGATCGAAGTAAATTCAATCTAACTTCTTAAAATGTTCGCTCACCATTCAGTTGATGTATCGGAAAGAACAGTTTGTCTTCCTCTTCGTCCTTACGTTCTTCATCGAAACCCTCCGCAATGAAGTGGTAGTTCGAATTGGCCTCCCCAGTGAGGTTCACCCACCACTCGCCAGGCGGCGCGTTGCTCGTGTCGATTCTCACCCCATCCGCATCTCCTTTACGTGTCCAAGATATCACCGTTGCAGGTGACGGCACTGTTGCGTCTGTTAATTAAACTACGTATTATCCCTTCGTGGCCGACAGTTATTTTAGCAAGTGTCTCCAATGCTAACTATCAGGGCTGGTGGTCGCGTGGGACATGCTTGTGGGTCAAAGCATCTGGAGAGAAGGCTTTGCAACCCTTTCAGCAACCGAAGGTCTTTCGTTTCGGTGAGGACAATGGTTATAGGGCACGCGTGATACAATCGTCAGGCTTTGTTCGAAGTGTCTCGCCTGGGTTTTTGTTGAAGTGAAGACAATCGCTGTGTGTTATACGAGGAGCATGAACTGAATCGTCCCAAGACGACGGCGCGGTCGATACCATGAACGGTAGGTGAAGAGTGTACGAGACTGCTCCCAAAACAGTTTACTGTTCGCGCGGAGGACGAAGAGGAAGTGGCATTAATAATCGTAAATTTGAGAACGTTTGTTAGTAAGTTCACGATGGATCGTTTCGTGGAAGATTCGCGTTTCGCAGTTCATTCGCGGGGTTCTATTTACATTGCTATTGCCGCTTTAAACGTTGATACAATAGGTTCGTTACTTCACTGCGACAGAGGCTCTCCTTTTGTCAGAGAAGCAATCATTAAATTTATTGCAGTCTATGTTAATCTTTGATCACAACGTTTGGTGTATTGTTTCAGAACTCCTCGTAGGGTGGTAAAATGATTCAGGATTTTATTTAATTAATGAAACATAAACGCCAATGATCTGGCTATGTGATCACTTTGATGTCTACGAAAATTTTCCTAAGTAGGTACATACTGTCCTTTTATTGTCACGTTGTTTAAAAAATTTCTGGTCTGTTCGTGAAAGGCAGTTTCTACTTGTTATTCCTTCTTTCAATATCACGGTACTATGAGCACAAATCATTACCTGTAATATTAACTAAATAAAATTATCAATTATTTTATTCCATATTTTGCAGTAGCATAATATTTTTTATACAAACATTATGAAAAATTTGATATATCTATAATTTTACAGAGTTAACTCTTCTGTCTCTGTTAATTGAACATTATTTATTGTTAAATAAGTTCCAAGCCTCGAATTCTTTTTGTATCTCCATTAATCACATCCACAATTGAAGTCTGCGTTGCAATAGTGTTCACGCCGACAAAACATGATTTTTTAATTACGTGAACGCTTGTGCGCAGTCAACTTTTTTTTTATGCTATAGAAACATTCCACTGCTTTAACTTTTTTCGTTGACGTAACACCGTCACGGCTTCGTATGAAATAAGCGGATGTCGTCATTCGACGGTAACGGTGACGTGTTGTAGGAAATAAATGTGCATTGTCATCGGACATTGAACACGGACGCGAATTTATAGGCGTGCAATTAATTCACGCGGCAGCGTACGTTACCAGTGTCGAAAATTATTTTTAGTTTGCAATACATAACGAGATTGGCCGCGTAGCATTAAAATACAAATGCCACGAGCAGCAACCTTCGTCTCTATGTAAACAGATTGACAATCCCAAGACTGATTAATTTAGTATCGAATTATTAGTAACCTTGAACTTCTGGCTTTCTAATTACCTAGTTTCTTGATTTCCTTGGTCTAATTATTTAGCTTCCCAAAGTTCCATTTTTGAGTAATTCAGTTTTCGACAATCTGGTTTCATAATTATCTAGTTGCTCAACATTTGGTCTTCTAATTACCTAATTTTCTAAATTCTGGGTTACTATTTATCCCGTTCCCTAGAATCTGGTTTACTAATTGTACAGTTTTGAGCGATCTAGTCTTTTAAATACTTAGTTTTTGAAAAACTAGTTTTCGAAAATATAGTAAAAATAAAGGACGACTTACTCATAGGTATTCGAAGCACGGCGTGCGAAGCATTCCCATCGATGTTTAGAATAATGCGACGTAGTTTGCTGTCTACCAGGAATTTCGTTTCTGTATGTTCGCTCAAGTTAAATCTTTCGACTATTTTCACCTGGAAAAGAAACGATTGTATTCGTTAGAACAATGTACTTGGAGGAATAGACTACGTAACGCGATAGAAAATTTAATTGTACTAACGAGAGACTGAAAGTTGGGTATACTAGATTTTTTAGTACTACCATCATCTTCTCTACTATTTTTTATATAATTAATGTCAGCTCCCGATTCAGCAGATTGGCAATTCAGGTCAAGGTAAATCTAAAAGAGTAAATAAGACCACAAATATTGCTATTTGAATGATAGCGCAAGTTCTGTCGAATTGTACCTGACATTTTGTGGAATCCTTGTTTATTGTCTTCTCGTCGGACCACTTTACTTCTGGCCTGATTAATTGCAAGTGAGCTTTTGGGAGGGAATTATCTAAAATATTAGTTCATTATTTTATTTATCCTGCTTAATTATTAAGCATGGGATTTGAAGTTATTTGAATAGTACGTGACTAAAGGAATAGGAAGACAATTTAGTGATTATTCCTGAATCAACTATATGCTCTATCAGTATTTTTTAATATTTTATTGCAATCAATAATAATTTTTATTATTACAAAGTAGAATTAAAAATAATTTTAATTAAGCTTTTTAAATTAAAGGTAATGCTCTTAGTGATGAACAACTACTTATTTTGTCTATTCAATTTAATTTCTTTTACGTCATATTCTGTTTACTAGCTACTTCAATATTTTCTTCATGACGACGCTTTAATTTCTCAAGTCAAAAACAAACACGTGCAAAATATTTATTTATGATTGCTTGTATAACTTCGCACAAATAAGCAGCCTGGTATTCTGCTTTCAGCTTGAGGTTTCTCTATCGGATGCACAGAACTACTATATACGTAGATGTTAGCGTTGCAGTTTATCTGTGACGGATAGTCGATTCAGGAATCAACAATGAAGCAAGCATACACATAACGTAATTGATGTTTACGTAATGTTCAATGTTAATGGGTTAATGCTTTGATACTTCCATTCTGTTTTCCAGTTATAATTAGTTCTTATAATTCTGCGTATCTTACCAGCTGTGCCAGTGCCATTAGCTGACCAAAAGAGATTAACGTATTGCAAATGATCGTCCTTCTTGTGGATACCCTTTCCAATGCAGTACCTTTATGATAAATTTGCATTTTATTTCATGTATTTTTTACCGATAATCAAATTGGGTTTTATTGACATATTTTCTCTTTAAACGTAAGACATTAATGTTATGTCACTGTTAAAATGTATTAAGTACGTTCATAAAAATATTTGCCCATTACTATATTTCTAAATCAAACATTCCATGTATTTCCATACTTATTCAAAATAGACACTTTGATTCATGCTTAATACGCAACACTGAAGCTTTAGCAAATAAAATATTTGTAATATCACTGGAGCAGACCATTATTTAGGGGCTTATTTGTGTATAGTGGGCCGCAGTTTAGGACGTCGAACTTTGGGGAGCGACAAATTTATAGGGCGCTGCAAATTTTGGGGAGCAACAAATTTCCAGCGTAAGAAATTGGAAGAACTATAAACACAGAGGCTTGTGACAAATTTTAAAACAAATCACTTTTATTATGTAGCAAATTAGAATTAACTCATATGTGAGTCGGCATTTTGACATAATTTTTAAAATTGTCTCGACTCATTTCAATTAAAATATTTTATGATATTTCACGGAAAAGGGTCCAAACGCTTGTTAGCCTAGAGTCGCCAAATCTCCAAATCCGCCCCTGTTATTCTTAGTTACTAATCCATATATCGTCCGTATATCCTCCAAAACTAACACTTTCCAAAGACAATACCATAAAGTAAATACGAGGAGCATTCTTGTATTTATCATTACATAAATGTTAATAACTTGCAAGGGAAACTTCAAATAAAATTTTCGAACAATAACATATTCGCTACCAGCATCAAATATCCGTCACATCGCAATTTCTCGTAGAGAAATCGACAATTTTCATTTTGCGTCGATAAAATAAAAAAATCATTCACTTTTTTCAATATCGTTTTCGGGGGTCCTGAGGTGAGCTCCATATGTGGCCCCTCAAATTATTTTGAATTAAATAAAATTGAAAATAATCGCGCTAACACGCGAAGTGAATAAGTATTAAAACAATTAAATAAATAAGCTTAAACATGGGATCCATTCTACGAAAAAGGGCCTCATTTTAAAATCTAAATTTTGATATATTCATCATTTTCTTTCTGCTACAGTTGGAGGGCTCATTTTCAATTTTTTCTAGGTTTTAAAACCCTTTTTTTTTAATTTTCCAATTTTTCGCGAGCCGCCTGAGCTCCGGGACCCTGAGGCGACTACCTCTTTCGTCTCCAAGTTAAGACGGCACTGGTACACTATATCGAATAGGACTATTGTCAGTGTTTCAAATACACCGTGGTAGGGAACGTGTTAATAATCTGATGGCCGTTTCGCTTATTCGATCTGCAGTACTGGAAATATTTATCGCATGCTGTGAGCTTAAGAAATAAATCTTACTTCATATTTATTATCGACAAAACTATACTATTCCCATTTACAGCAACCCTAAACTTTACAGTTTTTTTCTCAACATTTACTTAAAATATGTGAATGCATCTAAATACACATAGTGGGTAATTTTTAGCTCTACTACATATATTTTTCTCCAAATTGCAAATCAATTATTAAGGGTGGAAATAAAGAAATTTATGTTTTGGGTGTGGTTTCTGCAAACAACTCTTTAAGTGACACCTAAAAAAACAGGTGTAACATGCCTCTACTTACTTAGCTATTTCCTATATAAGTTGCAGGGGGGTAGTAGAATTAAGAAGCACTTATTATGTGCATTTTGGGGCATTCAAATGTCTCAAGTAGTTGTTCCGAAAAAACTGTAATTTAGTTTCGGATTGTCATCCCCATATCACTGTTACGAGAGGGAGTAGAGATCTGAAGTTACTTTCACTGTTTTTTTTAGGCAAAGATCATTGGTAAACATAAATACTAATATGTAAAACTGAAACGTTGTCTGTCTGTTTGTCTGTCCCTCTTTCACGCCTAAACGGATTTCAATGAAACTTTGAATATACATTACATACGTTCTAGATTAGATTATACCCTAATTTTTTAAGCTTTCTTATTTTCGAAACCTCATCAATAATTACCGGGTGAAACCGGGTAACGGGTCAGCTATTGTTAAAATAAAGCATAGGTACTCAAACACTTCTCTACAAACAGCTCACCTAGAACACTTGTCAGTGGAGAAGAGTAGTATAGTCCCTTCGATAGCTGATTCCTCGAATCTCTCAGAAACAGTAGCATCCATCCAGTCTTCTACAGACATAATCCAATATGGCGGTTCACGCTGAAAATCCAAACTCGGTCGCGTGCCCTCGCCCACAGCCACATTTTCTCTCAAATGCTTTCGGTCCGCTCTCGAATCCCCCTCAACGATCGTGCCGGGGCCCGCAGCCGCAACAATTATGATCGCACACGCGACGCACAAGTACCACATTACCGAATATCGAATGCACAGTTGCATCTTCGGTGATGCCCCTCTCGAGAACGATCTTCGCGAAAGACTGGCCGTAAAAATGGTTCAGCCACTTATAAGTGGCGGGCGTATTCGTTTAGAAAAGGCTAAGGTGTCTGTTATTACGCCGTTGATAACGACGAGCGAGCAGGAAAGTAAATCTAGGCGTAAACGCGGCCCGTCGCACAATCGCAGGTGTTTGATGTGCATACGTGTACAGGATGTGATCGCGTCTAGAAATTGGTAATTCGAGGTCAGACAGGATGCCCCGCGCGATCGCCCACGTAAGAAAAGATACGTCGTATCTCTGGGCATTATCTTCGTCATTGGGACTTACGTTCATTGTATCCTGTTCAATATTGACGGTTTATGAATAATCGAACCGAGGGACCTGGGTGTACCGAACACGTTTTGATTCGGTTTTTAAAATCATGGGCCGTTTAATCGTGGACCATAGTACCTACTGGTGCAATCAGTCTAATGTTACTGTTAGCGATGGGACCATTTATTTATGTATATCCTGGGCGTACCAGAAAAATCCAATAATGAGGAGAAGACTAAAATTGGACACGTGATTTTGTAAGGAGTCAGATTTCAAATTGTCGTTCAAGAAATACGTCTCTTTGGATGCAACTGGCTATCATATAGAGTTGGGCATTATTCGAATAAAATCTTATTCGGGTTCCGACCCACGCTTATGCCTGACGGTTATACGCCATGGAGTTCCTGCGAATAACGAAGATTCATTCGTAAATAACGAATAACGCTGCGGTGGTGCGTACTACGCGAAACACTTATTCGCTGCTTCGAATAAAAATTTATTCGTTATTCTCGAATAACTGCGTTTCATTCGCAATTCTTATTCCGGACCATTCGAATGAAAATTTATTCGAATAATGCCCAACTCTGCTATCATAGTCGACACTTGAAATTAAGATTTGTCGTAGAGCGTTGACTTTTAAACCCGCAGATCGTTCGGTCGATTCCTGTTAGATGCAATTCGGACAAATGTTAATTAGTTGAAAAAAAAATGTCAATTAGGAATTTGTTCTAATCATTGTGAAGATAAAGAAATTATATATTGTAGATATTACGTACAGAGATCAGCGAATGTAGTACTTTCAAATTATTTTTTTAATGTTATCTATAAGTGGGATTCTTCGACTGAGTTGTCAAACGAAGAGATCATTTTTTGAGAGAAGAAGTTTCTGTTATTTATAGCAGTCAAAATTGAAGTATTCATTTTCATAAATTGGCAATACTTTGCTTCTGAAAAGGAAGTAGTGTGATAACGTGATTAGTGTATGGTATATTTCAAAATGGCGTAAGAATCATAGAAGTGGTGATTTCAGCTTGAAAGATAAAGACCGAAACGGAAGGTCATTCAAGAATAACGATGATCTTACATCTATGTTAACCGAAGATAATCTAGTAAACGGTGCACGACAAATGGTGATACCAGAACATTAAATATTTTTCAATAGTGACAACGGTTTATCAGGATAATAATCTAATTTGATTTTTACACGAATTGACCAAGAAGAATTCGCTGGATAACATTTTGTCTTATAAATTGTTATAGTAGCAGCACAGTTGATCCGCAAACTAATTGATGTACAGGATAAGAAATTAATTTACTAATCGGATATTTTGATATTGAAGGAATGTGAAAATTTCGTAGAAATTTAATTAAACCAGTTTTATTTAACATAACACTATTTTTTCAAAATTCATTGCAGAATTGAATAGGCAAACGAATATGCAAGCAAATGATACAAATATGATGTACCTGATATTAATACAATCAGAAGTGTTCTGGAGTGCCAATTTTAAAACAGGATGATCTCATGTTCTACTGTAAACACGTTTTCTTAATGCTTTTCAAAAATAAAGGAAATACCAGGAATAAATTGGATGTCTGATTTCCACTAAACCACTCTGTACAAGCTTTGCACCGCATTGTTTCACTCCAAATAATTATATTAATACCTTCAACCGAAATTTTCTGTGACTTTCAGATGGTGAACTGGACAATCTCGTAGGCCAGGAACCAGTCAATTCATCTGATTCGAATTTGCCGACAAATCCAGCTGCTACGGACACCGAATTCACACCTATTCCTTTACATTCCGAAGACACCAAGATCCCAACAAGTCAGCCAGCAAGACAGGGCTACTTCACCTCCATACTTTCCTCTTTCCCTAACCTGTCCTTGTCGTCAATTACGGGGGATTCCTCGGCAACGCAAGGGAATCAGGGATCCGAAAACGCGGGTGGTGTACAAAACACGAACCCTTATGTGCCTTCCCACGATCGTCGTGATTCCTTGAAAGATACGACGACGCCCGTGGTCCCTAATTTTCATGATCCCCGACGTACAAATTTCTTGGGATCTGGCGACGTTCACCCTGGAAGTGGCGCAAATTTGTCAGCCCCGCCGCAATCAACTTTGCCACCTACAGTTCCTTCCTCGACTGACGGTAAATTCTTTTATTTTTATCGATTAGTCGTTCTGCAGATGAGAATCTTTACTACCGTTGTGCTGTTCACTTTTTTATGTCAAGTGTAAGGGATAATATTTCGAGTTACGAATAAACTTCTTGTTATTGTATAAAAATGAGCAAGTAACCAAGATAGTGGTTACATGGTACAAATATTGTAAATGTGGTGAATAGTGTTGCATCGTTGAAGATACTTAAACAGTTATCCTATTGATATTCATATGGATACATGAATAGATAAAACCAGAGGGTCAGTTGCATAAGTCTGGAATTCTTGACCTTAGCGATATCTGGAAAAGGCACAGATTCCCTATAAGTATTTGGTATATAGGAGCTAACTCTAAACGCAGAAGTACGAACGATTAAATACAGACGTTTTCGAGTGATTTTCTCTAAAAAAAAGTACTAGATTTCAGATTTTTTTGAAGTACATATGAGGTATTGAGAGCAAAAACGGACTAACCCACATTTTTTGTGAAATTGTGTTAGTAGCAATAATATATTCCAATAGGCTCTACTTTTCATATAAAAAAGAAAAAATGACTTTTTCTTATACGTGGGTTACTGTAATACAACAAAAAGTTTCAAAATTGAATGATAACTTTAAAATTTGTATTTTCATATTATCAGGCTTATTGAATTATTTTTTAATTTCTTCTATTTGTTCAACTGTGAATCGTTGTTCAAAGATTTATTAAGAGCATAGTACACATACGTACATATAATAACATGATTAAATATAATAGGGTTTTTTGATTTATCTGATCTTTGTTTTTTGTAAAAAAGTAAATTAAAAACGAGATGTTTTGTTCACTCAAAGCCACCGTTAATCCTTTGCAGTCTTTCATTTATTTTTGTGAGTATCATATATTTTATCTATATTATGTGTTCAGCATTGGGCAACACATTTATGGTATTCTATTTATATTAGAAAACGAATAGTATACAAAACATGGTTTTGTACTCGTAATGATATATTTATAATGTGTAATATATATATATATATATATATATATATATATATATATATATTAAAACTCTCGTTCATTTTCTTCCGCTGTATAATCGTTATCTTTTAATTGGGAATGCGAAATAAATATATAATCTTTCACCTAAAAGCTGCCATTGACCGAACAAAGATCGTCCATACTCAAATTCGTGCAAGTATTATATTTGACTATTATCAGTAATAACTGCGTAATGTAGTTGGGGGGAGATGCCTAAGGTTTCTTAATAATTATAATAATAAAAAAAGAATTCGTATACACGATTTTGCTAATATTTACTGAATATACTCTAAGTTGTGGTTGCTTGACATATTCCCCCATTTGGCACCTTCCCCCTAATTACCTTATAAAGTGTAAATTAGTAAAATTGGGAGCATAAGAGATTCCTGCAGAGACAAACATATAACCCCAGCATCATAACAAATATACCTACAATTGCTATTACCTAGTATACATGTAGCAATCTCCATAAAATCCACTATCGACCATCTGAGACGAAACAACTTCGAGCCCACCTCGAAATAAGGCAGCAAAGGGTTAAACAGAAAAGAACAAGATATTTCGTTTCCTAATGCATATGCGCTTGCTGTAACACTACTTGCAGAAAACACCATGACGTTTTCCCTTCTATTTCAGCGCCCATTTCGTATCGACTCGGCAATCAGAGACGCCTCAAGTACGCCCCACCGCCCGACATAACGTCGAGCACCACCAAACAATATTCAGCACCCGCAGTTCAACCATTATTCACCCCTCAAACCGTTGCGACGCCGACTATCTTCAATCCAAACGAGCCAGTCGCTCAGCCTCAAGCTCATCAGCCCCACGAAACACCAGTTCCCACGAGCCCGCCATCGATACAACGCTCAACGCCCGAGCAACTGTCCCAGGCTAATTCTCTGCAAGAGTCGTTTAGATCTAGTCCAGTAGCCACTGGAATTCCATACAGCTCAACCGGAAGTCCTCGAAGTGTGACGCCCCAGAGCCACAACTCGGGCTACGAAAGTGTCCAACTACCTGGGAAGCCAGCAGCTCCTGTATCCTCGTCTCGACCGATCCCCTTCCAACTTCCAGAGCCGGCAACACCACAAAACACGCCTGCCAACGTTGCCTTCTCTGGCTTCGATTTATACGCGAGTCAACGGGACTTCCTCGCGGCGCCCAACTCCGAAAAAGAAACAGCGACGAGGAGCATTTCTAGTCGAGCTGACTCGCAAGTTTCGAGGGAGAGCGTAGTTCCATCTAGTGAAGTTAAACCCACTGTAACGTTCGGTCCAATCTCTGCTGTTCAGGTGACAGAGAAATTGGAGCATTTGCTCGCCGAGCAGAAGGAAGATTCGGGGGAGAAGCTCAACGAGAATACAGCAGAAAGAGAAGCTGTTGGAACATTTAACGCCGAATCGAAGGAGACCGAGGAAAAGAGCGATTCGCCAAAGGCTGACGCGTTAAATGTGCCTGTAAAGCAAGAAGCTTCCGAACCGGTGCAATCACAAACAGCTCCCCGAGAACTTGGTGTTGCGAACGAAAAGATTGACGTGACCCAAAGTTATGGTGTTGCATCGAATGTGCCATCCTTCCAACAGTATCATCAAACGCAACCTCCCCCAGGCGTCAGTTTCTTCGGAGAGAAGCCACCGGAGCAGAAGTCGAGTCTGAACTACAACGAAGTTCCAGCCACGTTCTCGGGGCCATCACAATCCTTCGCGCAGCCAGCGAGCTCGTTTTTCAGCTCCTCCGAGAACACCAACCCCTTTCTTCCCCAGTACAAAGAACACAGCTCAAACGCGCGGACCGATCTAGGAGTAGCTTTCTCGACTACACATTTGCAACAGTCGCCTTCAAGCACTTTGTTCAATTTGAATTACACCGGGTCCCCAGCGCCTGTTCTTCAGTCAGGGTGGAATGCAAATCAGATCCCTCAGGCCGGGACTATAAACGCAACATGTAGCACGTACACTCAGCCAGCGCCGCCGCCACTGTTTTACAATCCTGCGCAGTTCCAGGACGAATTGCAGAAACCTTTCTCTGCGAGGTATCCGCACGTTCCCCCACTCGTGCAACCAGTGGTGAATGAAGCTCAACAGTACTTCGAGAATTCGGTTGGATCGTTGCAAACCCACCATATAGTGGGCAGGAGCGATAATATATTCGTTGCTACGCCTCCTGTGATGACAACGGTACCCGAACCGACGGGTTCGGCTACTCTAAGTCCGGTGCAAAGCTCAATTAATCCTCTGGCTGGACGCCTCATCGCGGATACCGTGCCTCCCAGTCTTCAATATTTGGTAAGACCCGAAGTGACTTGTTTTGTTTAGTAATTGATTGCTGGAAATGTTTATTGCATCATTCACTCTCCGCGTGGATAAAGTGGATGCTGTACAAATTAGTTTGGTTAAGGTAGTGATTCCCAATACCAAGTGGGTCGCGAAGTGTTTTCTGGGAGATCGCCATAGTTTTTTTTACATTTCTATTATTATTGTCATCAAGTCAGAATTATATTCTAAAATACCTATTTTCAATGTGTTTTCTTTACATTATTAAATTTACCTTGTGTGAGGGGGGGGGGGGGCAGTTGCAGGTTTGAATATTATGGAAGGGGATCGACTCGAAAAAAGTTGGGAAACAGTGGGTTAAGTTATGAAGCACTGAATACATAGTCAATAATTAGGCAAAGATATTTTACCAACATTAATGTTATGTCAGACAGAAGTGATACTATGTTAAATATTCGAATAATGCAATAAGTATTCTCCATTTGTGAGAATACGGTCAGTTATTTAGTGAAAGTTTCAATATTATGACGATTGTTCTGCGAATAAAAATATGACTAGAAGTAATTTAGGAAGTTTTTAATACAGTCATCTTGAATAATAAGATGCGTTTAGTTGCTCATTGTCTGTGCTAGTATAGTTACAAGAGGGATAGAAAAGATGCTTACATTTATATAAACTGTTACATAAGTTAATGACGTTGAGATTAGAATACGACAGATGTGCTCATAACGATGAAATACATAATGCATCCTACTTTTATATATAAAAACACCATTTTTGGTTTATCACAGAAATTTCCATTACAACGCACAAATAATCATTCGATTTTTGAAAATCTTCACATTTCCGAAAACTAGTAATTCAACAGACGTATGTTTTTCGATACTTGCTATTAACGTCCACATCATAACTGCCGCATATATTACTCTCACATACAAAATCACATCGGTGAAACAAATTTAAATGACGAGCACGCGTTACTTTCTAATTAATTCCAGGCTGCCGGCCACCCAGAAAAACGCATGCAGTACAGAACGGTGTACCACCATTGGTTTTATCGCAAAGAGGTGGAGAACAAGGTATTATGGCTACCATTCTCCATGCAAGATAGCTTGCGTTTGGAGGAGATCCATAATTCCAGCGAGATCACCCCGGAGACAACAGTCGCCACCGACGGTGGTCGTTACGATGTTGACATTTTACGACGCCAAAGGTCCTCTGTTTACTGGAGCGGCGGACCAGCGGAGGTGAGACGGTGTTCCTGGTTCTTCAAAGGACCCACCGAATCCAGATACATCCCTTACGACGAGGGCACTGCCGCCAGGCTCGAGGAAGAGTACAAACAAGCGTGCCTGACTAACAATTGGAATCGAAGGATCGACTTGAACAATGGAGAGTACATCGTCTTCCACAGTGCCACGGTGCAGGTTCATTATTCGACACCCGCGTCCCCAGAGCTGGCAGCGTCTTGGGGCAATAGCGCGGTAAATTTCTATTTGCAGTATTGATAAGTTGTTTAGAGAAATTAAACATTCGCTGACACATGTTCGAAGATTTTGTATTAATATATTTTATATAGAATATTGAAGTTGTTTTTAGAGACGCATTTATACATCCATCATTGCCCTTCCCTAATTAATAACGCACGCATGGTTCTGTTGGAAATATTCAATCATAATTTGTACAGGGCTCAGAGGACAGTGCATATTTACAGGGTGCCGGTAGTAGACCGCGAGTGATAAAAAGAGGCCTCGACGAGTTTCACATTGAAGATGGCGAGCCTGAAAAAGTGGATCATCTTCTGTTCCTCGTTCACGGTATAGGCAGTGTTTGCGACTTGAAGTTTCGAAGCGTGGAGGAAGTCGGTACGTATCGAATTAAGATAGAAAATAATATCTGTTCAGAATATATGAATTTTTCAAAGGAATAATATCATTAATCAAATTATGCCTGAAAGCATAAGTAGTCATTTCTCTTCAACTCCTCAGGATTCCTCGAGCAATTTCGAACATGTGACCGCAAGTCTTGAAACATTTCGAATATCATGACTTCCATTTCATGAATGTTAAATATCCCGATGGGGGTTAAAAATATTTAGGAATGTCTGATTCGACATACGACAAATTAATGATGCAAAATGTTCTTAATCGGGTGTATGTATTCGATTTGTAGAAAAAAATTCGTCGAAGCTTTCAAGGTCCATGAATAATTTTAAAATCCGAAAGAACAGATTATGTACATGCCTCCTATATTGATAGAGGTGCTCCAATAATAAAAGATGGATAGGTGATTTCAGAATCTTTAATAAATTGACTATTTTGCAAACAGTTTTTCGATTGAAAACAATTCTTGCGGTATTACTCATAAGACCCTACTTAAAAAATAACGAAAGGAAGCTTTCTTACATACCTATTTGTCTCCTACCGTTCGGCAATTATTTTATGCGCCACACAAAGACACTTTTCACAATAATTATTTTTAAAAAGTGAAAGCATGCGCCGTTTCAATAAAATTCTTCATTCAGTTACTTCAATCGGTAACCAATAATAAAACGCATTGCACACCTATTCCAGTTGACGAGTTTCGGAGTATATCGCTGCAGCTGGTCCAGTCTCATTACCGAACTGCCAGCGAACAGAGGATCGTGAACAGGATAGAGGTTTTGCCGATTTCTTGGCACACGACCCTCCATTCCGACGACACTGGTATCGATAAGAAATTACAAGCTATCACGTTGGAGAGCATACCGAAATTACGACACTTCACCAACGACACGTTGCTCGACATACTTTTCTACACCAGCCCCGTGTATTGCCAAACCATTATGCAAACAGTTGGAAGCGAAGTGAATAGGCTGTACGCCCTTTTCAAAGAGAGAAACCCGGATTTCGATGGAGGAATTTACCTGGGCGGGCATTCGTTGGGCAGCCTCATCTTGTTTGACCTTCTGTGTCATCAGAAACCGGTATCTGATGATAATTCGAATGGCAATGACACCGAAGTTAAAGAGGAACAGGTGAGTGAATGTGTTCACTAATTCTGTCACCTGGATCAAAGATTGGAACAAGGAAAACGAAACGTTTCAAATAGAAATCATAAAAAACGAAAGGTTTCGAATAATTAGTTTTTGTTGGAATTATTGAATGTTATATTACGACGTATAAAATTATTAGACATTGTTACAGTTTTCGGTTATTTTTTACAGAATTTCCGACAATAATATAGATTATATTATTTAGGTTGATATAAAATTCTTTTTAGAAGTTACTTTAGCATACATATATCGTGCTGATTATACAAAAGTCCAAAATTACATCAGCTTATTTATAATAAAAAATATCACACCATTACGTTATTTAATATTAATTTGTAAAAAAAGACGAATTTTATTACTACCAAGTCCATCCTCTCGAATTCCATTTCATAAAACGTAACTTACGAGTTTCATTTTTTCGACGGTTTGTGACGCCAAAATTTTATTCTAGGGGAATGTACATTTTATAAAGCAAAGTTTAAGACACAGGATGATATTTCTAATTAGAGTCTATTAATCAAACTTTAACAAACAGAAATAATTCATATATCAAAGAAGCCTTCCTGTTTTTCCAGAATTACTGTATTCTATTCTCAATATCGCTATTTGCTAAGTTTATGTCCATGTATCTTCTGTAATCAACCAAAAATTTGTGTACACACAATTTGTAGCACAATTATTTACTTTTCTGTTGCAGAAGGACGAGGACACTAGTCCATCTCAAACGATATCTGGCCGAGTTCTAAAGAGACGCCTTAGTAAAAAGATCAGCTACGTGATAGGCGCCGCTGGAACGGGCCAACCTTATATACATTATCCGCAATTAAACTTTCACCCACGTGCCTTTTTCGCTCTCGGTAGCCCAATTGGTATGTTCGTGACGGTTCGAGGTATCGATATGCTCGGAGAAGATTTCGTGTTGCCAACGTGCCCAGCTTTCTTCAATATATTTCACCCCTTCGATCCCGTGGCGTACAGAGTCGAAGCCCTCATTAATCCGGAAGCTCACAAATATCGACCAATGTTAATTCCTCATCACAAAGGACGGAAGAGAATGCATTTAGGTAATTGTTCACCGAGTATACGGTATCTCTAAAAAGATCAATACGATATTTCGGTTGAATAATTTTATTCGCAATGACCCACTTTGTTTTCATTTTCTGATACATTGTTTAATATACTGTTCGGCATTGTCACCAATTTCTGTTAACATAATATTGAAAAACACCCTTGTTTCTTAATCTATTGGCGAACCGAAGGGAAAGAGAAAACTGTGTTAACTTCTCAGCGACGTGTTAAATTACTACACGCTAATACTTTCATATGCAATATTTCACCTTTCACAAAAACTTTGCTTACGATCCTGATATCTGGTTCGCAAGTTCTCAAAATCATTGCAGTCCACGACGTATAAATCCGTATTTGTTTTTCTTGTTGAATGAAGTTTTAAAGTAGGAAGCCACAAAACCATTATCTATTGTCTGATAATAATATGAAAATAATTTTATAACATTTTGTCGCGCGTTATAGAGCTGAAAGAAACAATGGCCCGCGTTGGCGCGGATCTAAAGCAGAAGTTGCTGGATTCCGTGAGGAACACGTGGAACTCTGTCTATCAGTTGGCAGTGTTTCATAAGCCAGATAATAGTGCACTCGAACGTGAAATTGACAAGGTTGTCGAGGAGCAGTTGCAGCAAACGCCGACTGTATCAGAGCAACAAACTAACGACGATGGTGGGGCGGACTTTAAAGTGGGCATGTTGAATGGAGGCCGAAGAATAGATTACGTTCTGCAGGAAGCACCATTCGAATACATTAACGAGTACATCTTTGCCTTGACAAGTCACGTCTGCTACTGGTTAGTAAATTTTTTTTAAATTATATCACTGATAAGTGAAAATCTACTATTTTTTTAACTTTGTGTCAGGGATTTTGATGAAATTGAAGTATAATGTAATCCGCGTAAAATTAGGGGGGCTTTAAGTAATCATTTTGCTGGTATACAATTTGTAAAAAAAATATAAAACGCCGAAGTCTGCAATTTTTGTCTATTTTTGCGAAAACAGACACTACAAATGATTTCTTATCTCCAAAACTATCAATCACATGAAATTTATTGTTTAATAAAATTTTGTTTCGTCCGACTACTCATTCTTGCAATATTGAAATTACAAACGAATTCTTGTCTTGCGAATTTCTTGAAGTTTTCTGAAATTTTTTTAAGTCTTTTCTATGACATAAGACTATCTATATATAGCATGGTCACTTGAAAATTGACTTCAGTACGAGCTGTTAGAATTCGCCTCAACGGTTGACTTAATATATTATCTAAATATCTACAGACGATTTGAGACAAGTCGGCGATCTGAAGAACCTGCACTCCCCTTCTCAGTCACCATATCATACATCTTTCTATCTGTTTAGGGAGTCCGAGGACACCATGTTGATGATGTTGAAGGAGATATACGGCTCCGCGGGTATCCAGACAGACACACAACTTCCCCAGCAAACACTGTCGATAGAACGCGTGTACCCTTCCTCACCTTTGGCTTCTCCACCGTCCACGTCTACCCAAGATGACGTCAACCCGTCTGTATCATTCATAGGAATGAATCCCACTGCACCTATAGCTGAGAAGCCTGTCGGCCCACCACCTAAGACCGGATTCGTCAGGAAGTCGTGATTAAGGAAGAATTTCTTGGAGGCTTGAAGAGTTTAGCGACTGTAAAGTTCAAGGTGATGGTGAACAGCTACTAGCAAACCATTATCATCATCATCAGGTTGATGCGGGCATTGTACCTGACACTGATACGAGTCACAAATCACATGGGCAGTGAAAGCCATGTCCTTTGTTATAACGAAAGTTATAACTAGAATGTTGTTACTAACGAGTCTGTCGTGGCGTTTCGAAATGTTGCCCAAACGGATTGTTCCTTCGTGTGTTCTGAACAGTGAACGATCGATCGTTTCGAAAACCGGCCTATCCAACGTGCTGGCAGCACGAAGTAACTAACCTAAAATCGTGTCTCGTAAAGAATGATTACAATAAATTAGAAACAGTTTGACGATTTAACAAGTGGACACTTGATAACGTTGAATTTCAGATTTTATTAACTGAGTTGATATACCCGTTTCACTCTTTTGCCACACTTAAAGATATATGTGAAGGATCGTGGAATAAGCGGGCGCCGAAGTCGCGTGTGACGCACCTAGACACTTTGCGAGAAGCTTTATATATCTTTTCTTTTATTAAATATACACTTTTGTCATTTAGGGTGTTGCTACTTAATTCCGCCCACCATCCTTAATCCCAATCCTACAGATATGTATATATACACACACACGCAACACTTGCTATTAACGCAGGAAATTAATGAACGCGACAAGTGGACAAGCGAGTAAGAGTGGGAGTTTGTAATACCAGAAAACGTTACGAGGATTAATCATATTGTTTATTGTAAATACATGATTTATAAACGGAGATATAAATTAACCCTCATCCGTCCCTCGTGTCAATTTGACATAGTTTTCCCGTAACAAATTATTCCGTTCTATTATTTGTGATTCTTGTAAATAAGCAGTATGTGCTGTATATCGTTTTATTTTATGCGAAAGTTGTGAAAAATCTAAGTAAATCTATGTAAATGTTGACTCATCAATTTGAATAAAAAAACATCGAAAAATAACTGTTTACCTTGTCATTTTATCGATTTTATACCACTGTGTCGATTTGACACCGAGGGACTGATTCAGTTCGTGAGATGAGGAACGAATGAGGGTTAAATTGAGATTGCAGATTGTTCAGAATACACTTGCATTGTGAGAATCTAGGTGCACGTTCTCAGCCATGTAAGAATATGAATAAAACAAGGTATTCTATTTGAGAGCCTTTTCTATTTCAGTCCCGAGTAGTTATGTTAAAGAAAACCAATACCAAGTATGTTTTAAACGTACTTAGAGAGAAAGCTTCAGCCTTGATCTCCAAAATAAGGATAACTGTATCAAGAAATCATCGTTTCCTCTAAGATTGAAGATAACGATAAGGAGTATTTATATTTTTTAATGAACTTCAAAACTTATTACATGTACGATTACATATATTATTCGTCTATAGAAATCACAGGGCAGATAATAGTCTCAAAGTAGATAAAACTAATCTACGCACCGTAAATCATCAGATCGATCCTATCAAAGTAATACAAAGCTTGTGTTATTACAACACAAGTAATCTTTCTGACGTAATATTTGTCAAGTATTATCGCAAAATCAGGAACATTATTATAACTTATCGTATTATCTTTCATGTTTCTGCTTTTATAATTGGTTCCATGTCATCTTTTCTTCCTTCATTTGAAAAATGACGGGAAAGCAAGGCAGTTACGTCATTAGAGTAAACAATGGAAAATTCTTTATTATTATTTAATCTGTGAATCTATGTTTACTGAATACTTCACATCTACTTTTTAATGCAAGCATGTACTATACGCGTATAACTTCTTACGCGTGTTTTCATAATAATCTGTTACGTTGGTTACGTAGAATTAGTCATTCTATTATTATCATCTGTTGCAAGAAGCATTCTCCGTGTCATACTTTCATACTGACGTCTTGGTCTCATCGAATTTTCCACTCTGAAAAATCTTAGTTTTATTGAAACCGAGTAACGAACAATACGATAAGGCAATCCTCTATTTTCAAACAGTAAATGATGAAGAGACGCGAATAAATAAGTTATATTATTCAACTGAAACATAGCTTTTTCCTCTAAAAGGATTAGTTCTCTATTCAATGTTGACCATCACTTTCTATTTAATTTCTATTCAATATATCGGAGCTGTAGAATAATTTGTGACGAAAAAGTATGTCGCGATCTCTACACACCATTGGAAAGCAGCTCTCGACATGAATCCAATGATCCCACATTTAAATTCACAATCAAATAGGAGTACATATCTTCACAAGTTCTTCTAACATTCGTGATTTCCAACTCTGAAAAAAAATACGCCAGTAGCGGAATCATAAAACACGGGCAAATCGAAGTGGTATGAACGATACCCTTGCAAATTAACAAGGGGGCCGCATAGGTTATGTAATCGGTTCTGGAACGAGACTGGGTGGACATTGTAGTGCACATCTAGTGTTAAAAAACCGTAAAGGAATTTTGCAAAATGGGCCTTCGTTTTCGAGAAATTTGAGTTCAAAGTTTTGCAGGACAGTAGTATTATTCAGTTGCGCAAACATTCTTACCAAGCACCAGGAATCGAACTGAAGAGACCTCCAGCACCGTAGCCGAACGTCTTATTATCGCAGCTACGACCATTGCTTGGTAAGAATGTTTGTGCAACTGAATAATACTACTGTCCCGCAAAACTTTGAACTCAAATTTCTCGAAAACGAAGGCCCATTTTGCAAAATCCCTTTACGGTTTTTTAACACTAGGTGTGCACTACAATGTCCACCCAGTCTCATTCCAGAACCGATTACATAACCTATGCGGCCCCCTTGTAAGACACCAAATATGTATATCGTTTCTCATTACATGATCCTTTTGGAGCATCTTCTATTACTTGTGTAGCAGCCGCGTACTGTACCTCGCAGACATATATCTAATGAATAACCTGAGACCCATTCAAGCGGTGTGTAAGATGATATCGTTGAGGGTGCGAACCACCAAATATGTTCTCCATCACCTGCTACAGGGTTGCACGTATTTGGTCACATTCCTACACACCCCAAAGTCTTAAAGCAATAATGTTAAAAAAATATGCCCAAAATGCCTCTGAAGTGTCGATTTAAGGGCACCAGCAACTTCACTCCCATTTGTTCCCCGCCCACCATTCCACAGCATCCCCTCCAGAACCGTTTCACAAATCTGTTTCACGATTCTTCAACATAGTGTGACCAGTACCAATTTATCTCCCAGTAGAAAGTCTGGTGCTTAAGTCTAGGTTCTTTAAATAGTTGTTGTCGAGGCTGACCTTCCTTTATCTCACACCCTTGGTTTATTTCCATTGTCTAACGAGTTTATCTACTTCACTAAATTTCATTTATTCACCCGGTACTGCCCTTACGACATCGCTATATCTCGGCACGGTGCTATAACGTCACCGTTAATATCACTCGATCTTTCGACGATCGTTTCACGCGAGCAACGAGAACGCTTCACTTCTTATCGCTCGTTTCCTTCGTCTGGAAGAAATTCCGGCACAGTGGTCCTAATCGGTGGTCGGATCTGCCGTGTTCTTTGGAGCGGGCGGTGTACTTCCACTGGAGGGATCATCGAATGGCGTTAGCTTATCGTGCGAGCAGTTTTTAGTTAGCTGACATAAAAAAGAATGCTTCGGCACATGCACGGGTATCACGGAACGCTAATTAATTGCGGTGCAAGCCCGGGGGCGGCGCGGCCGCTGCTTTGCATTTTGCGTGCAGGCCCTCGTAAAACTACATGCCTGTCAGCCCGGGCGAATTTCAGCATGATTTATCGCCCCGACAGAACTAAGTTTTTCGCGATACTTCGTGGCTCCTCGGGGGTCCTGGAAGGTGTAGGCAATGCTTTTGCACATGCAACTATACATCCGCGCTCTGGGCCGGGCATAGAAACGTCTGGCCCTGTTCCTTCCGCGACTCGGCGCCGTTGATCGACTCGTGTTTTATGTCCTTTCCATCCAACCCGAGCCACGCTGAAATATGTTTCCTCTTCCCGCCTCTGGAATCTCGTCAACTGAGTTTCCCCACGGGTTTCGCGTGAAACGTTCCACCGTGGCTTAACCATCGGCGTCTATGTACGCCGGATAATTGGTACCTTTAGCTGTGGCATCGACTTGGTCACGCTTCACGTCAGGATTTTATGTTCGTTTGTATCTGCTTTTCACCTGCTATGATACGCACATTTCACACTGTCGGAGTAGTATGAGTAATAACTTACGAGGGATGAGAAATGGTTTGAGTGGCCGTTATGGGAAGTGTATAATTGTAATTTCGATTTGGTCACGTGAGACGTCAGGATTTTATATTTTTTAACTATCGGGTGGACGTTATGATTAGTGGTATGAGTAATAATTAACGAATGAGAAAATTATTCTTTCAGTGACTGTAACGAGGGGGATATAATAAGTTACGTGTTACAAATTGTTTAATACTTTGAATACATTTAGAAGATGTAGGTTGTAAAAAATAACTTTGAAATGATACTGAAAATATTTTTAAACATGTGTATAAATAATTATGTCCCGTTTTGAATATATCGGAAGCTCAGTTTAAAATTTGCAACATACCTGTATAGTTTGTAGTTAAGTGAGTGAGACTTGAAAAAATGCTTTTTAAGGGGGCTAAGGCAGTCGAAAAATCGATTTTTTTTATGGCATTGTCCAAAAGTACTATCCTTTCTGCATGAAATACCGCTTGGTTTATAGTAAAATTCGTAAAATTATAGATTTGACAGCTAAAAACGTCAAGCGGCAACCTATAGCGTCGCTACCATTTATTTCTCAATCTGTATATTAGTAATAAACATTGGGTAAAAGGGTACACCTGGATGTGCTTTCATTTCTTTACAAATAAATAAAGGCCGGAGTCTCTTTCTCACGAAAAACGACTGCCTAGTCCCCTTAAAGAAGTTTGTATTTTAATGAAATTTCTTAAAAGTTCATTTCTCTGGCTGCTTGCAAACACATTTTTTTATAGAAATTTCAGTTGATCACAAAGAATAGAAGAATTATTTATATTTATATTAATATTTATATATTATATCAATTATATGGATTTAATTGATTCCTGCTAATATTCATCGCATTTTTTTAATAACTTTTTGTTGAATCAAAACTGAAATATTTCCTGCACTTCAGGAAATATTCCTTCGATATTAAATTTACAAGGATATTAAATTTTTCATTTAAGTTTTACAAGTCATAGAAATAAATCGACAAAATAATTTAATTTCGCGTAACAGTAGTTCATACTTCATATCAGTGCATCAATCTCTCCCAAAATTTACTGCCTTCGACGTCATTCGTTGTAAAATAAATATTACAATGAAATGTAATACTCCTTTGAAGAATTTGTAATATCTAGCTTATGGAACAGTGTAAATAGCACTTAATTGAATTTTTTGAAACCTTGAATAAATATAAATTACCGTTTTTCTACACTTGTCTAATTTATTCACATTTTTACTAATTACACGCAAGGTTGACACGGCGTTTAATATGTAGTTACTGTACACAACTTTTCAAAAGCAATCGTGACAAACAACAGGCGTTTATGACCAACAGCGGTAGCAGAAAGTGAAGTAAGGGCAAAATTTTACAACAGGGCATGGAAATAGTGATTTACATCTTGGAAAAACTTCACGACGTTTACGATATCTACTCGAGAATTATTTATTGCACCTGTTCGTGTCGAGTACTTCACCAACCATACTTTTCTTTAGTTTTCTTAGAAGAACCCTGGCTCTATAAAATGCATATGGAATCTGGCGTTTTATAAACTTGGCATGTAAAATGCCTTGGAATATAAAACGGTGTAGAATTTAAAAAAGATGTTCGTTTGTTTATTGGATTTATCGTAAGTTTGTCCAATTTTAAAACTCGTCACAAATGCAAAAATTGCGACGGAATACTCATCTTCCCATCATAATAAATTAGATAAACATGGATAGTTAAACGATATGTAGGTACATTCTTGGATTGAACGAAATCACGAAGCATACAAAGGTTAATGAATTTATTAATTATGTTGTTGATGCAATTATATACTAATGCATTAGCTTTTTATACACTTCAAACTTTGCACGCTTCAGATGCCTCATAAGCGTAATGAAGACAAAACAAACTATTTGGCTTCAACACGTGGCTGAAAAACTTGAACGTATCAAATATTAGAATAGATGAATTATTTTGTCACACATGTTTAGGAAACGTGGCTGTATGAATACTAATTAATTCATTCGAGAATTTTTAAAAAATTCAAATTCATTATTACTTGAATATTTTTCATACAATCGAGGTTTATCCTTTTGTGACATTGGATTATATTATTATTTATATGCATCAAGAATGAATTAAAAAACGCCAGTTTGAGGACAAAATGTAGTTGGTGCCTAAAATTGGAAAAAGATTTCCGGTAACTAGTTTTGAATGATAGAAAATATAGTTGTAAAAAGAACTTTCTTAAAAATCTCACGTAATTTACTGAAAATACAGTATTGCGCGACCATCCACTTTAAACTGTCGCGTGGTGATTACTATTAAAACCTTGTTCCATACTTTGCATTATGTCTTCACAGATACGAAATTTCTTTGACTTAGGGGGACTTAAGGAGGAGTCCAAATGTGGCGGTTACATTAATGAAAAGTGTGGACAATGATCTAAGTAGATGGCCACTTTAGATCGACGCAAGCGCCAAGAGTTTGCGATTCTCTCCCCACTCGCTCCTATTTCCTTCCACCAACCTATATTATGCACTTTAAGCCCCCTGCACTCTAGTCACCGTGCACAAAGCTGTATTTAAATAAAATTACTTTATATAACGCGCGTGGGTGCAAAAGTGTTGTGTCGGTTGGCAGTTTGTCGTGGTGTGAAATAGTCTCAAACAACATCATGGCGGACTCGACAGCGCAGAAAACCTTGTAAGTGCTTCCTAAACTGTTCACCTCAAAAAAGGACGTGATATCGTCGACTAGACCCTCTCAACACACATCAATTTTGAAATCAATTGGCAACATTATTGGCATTATCGTTGATTAAAAATAGTTCATTATTAGATGAAATTGCCACGTGCAAGTGACAGCGTAATAATTTAAGCGATACTAGGCCATTTTCCAATATTTCAGTATGCCTATAATTGGACGTGAAAAGAACGTATGGAAAAGAAAAAAAAGTGTTACTTTCACATTATTATTTTTCCGAAGTTCTCTGAAACGGCGTCAATTTCAAGCGGTTTCAATTTAATTACGACCGCAAATTACAAACGCTACGCTGTTTGAAATAAATTCGGAGCATCTTCATTTCTAATGCCAATGACATTTGGTACTGCTCTATTCTTGCTCCACTCATTCTAGATTAGTAATAGAGCGACTATGGTCCCGCCGTGCCGTTTTCCAAATCGAGCGTCGCAGTAGTCGAGAATATAGCGGCCACTTTGTGGAAACTCGTCAGAACCCCAGGCACCAGCATTAATCACAACTTATGCGTTTTAGAAGTTTGGATTTTTGCCTGCCTCCGTTTCGACTGTCCAGCGGGGTATTTTTGGCAAGCATCCATCTCGCGATATTTTCTGGAATTACAGACCGCTCTGTGATTCCCTTTATCAAGATTTGGCGATCAAGTTCGAATTTGAAATTAATCTTCCGATTTTGGCCGCGGCTCGCGTTTATGGCCTTCTTAACGTGGCCAGCATTTGCGAAAATAACGCGCTGACACCGATAACAATTCTTTGAAATCGCTCGTGCACTGCTACTGTCTCATATAATACTTTATGCATCTATGCAGAGAACGTTTCATTAATTTGGTCGCATTTCACGTTGCATTTTGAAATATATTTTTGATAATTTTTAGCACCTCTACAGCTTTCAAGATTTTTCCAAACGTTAATTTCTAGTTATATATTGTAATATATTTATTAGCTGCATGTGGGTCATAATGTAAATTAAAAATGGAGTGCTCTTTTGATCTGTGAGGTGGAAAGATAAAACTTTCTTGCTTTGAATGAATACGCTCTTCGATACACATGTAGTGGCACAAGTAGACGATATTTGCTCACAGATAGCCGATATATTTTTACAAATTTTTTCCACCGTCAAAAGTATTCTGCTTACAAATAATGTTTCAAGTTCCTACCTAAATACTTTGTAAACAAATGTACATATGTGCAAGTAGGGCAAAGGTTAAAGAAGGTAGTTCAATTTTTAAGATGTTGCATTAGAGTGGAGCGTGTATACATGATAATTAGTATACATGAATATTATCGAAGTCGTTTCGACTTCGAATTTCGTAAAAGATAATTTCATTAGTAATTACTTAGTAATGTAGAATCATATGGCATAAAACTATATAAATTGTTAAATATATTCTCGCACGACTTCTGAATTTATAATTTTTTTAGAAACTCATGGAGCATTATTTTAATTACGTGAATGCGTTTTACTAATTCGTTAATTTTTCAATTATTGTCAATACAGATACGTCGGGAATTTAGATCAAAGTGTTTCGGAGGATTTACTCTGCGCTCTCTTCTCGCATATCGGGGTCATTAGGGGTTGCAAGATCATCAGGGAGGTAAGAGTGACGTTGCATGTTCTGCCAAATGCTTCTCTTCCCCTGTTTTCATTTTTTAATACCAAATTTCAGTTTCTAACATGATACGTATTCACGATGCAGTAATTAACCCTTAAACAATTTATGCAAGAATATAAAATATATAAAAATATTTTATACGAATATTAAGTAGGTGTATAAATTGTAATTTATTATGTGTATAGATTGATCTAACCAGGGAACATATCGAGTCCGCACATGCCGAAATATCTCGAGAATTATTAGACGTAGAACAATCTTTTTTTAAGGGGACTAGGCAGTCGTTTTTGGTGAGAAAGAGACTCTGTCCTTTATTTATTTATAAAAAAAATGAAAGCACATCCAGGTGTATCCCTTTACCCAATGTTTATTACTACTATACAGATTGAGAAATAAATGGTGAGAAATATACATGTGCTATATATGTGTTCTCCGTCGTTTTGTCTTAATATCAGTCTTAAAATCTGACGTAATCCGATTTCAAAAGTGAGATTCTTGTTTGTTGGATTCATAGTTTCGGCGCAAACCTATAAAAACAATAATTAAATCAAAATTATGCGATTGGCGGCTGAAAAACGGCGACTTTTCCGAGAAAAATTCGTTCTTGCTTGTGCGCTACTAAAATCCGGTGACTTTTTAATTTTTTTATGAAAATCTCGAAATTCTTACGGACCATATCAGAGGTTTGGTCGGAAATGGCACATGTTTTACACATCTTATAATTTTTTCAAGTCGATCTGAACCTCCATTTGTTCGCAATCAGGGAAAAACGAAGAGAAAAAAATATTTGAGAAAAACGCGTTTAAAGTTTCTGGGCAAAGGCGACGCTATAGGTTGCCGCTTGACGTTTTTAGCTGTCAAATCTATAATTTTGCGAATTTTACTATAAACCAAGTGGCATTTTATTCAGAAAGGATAGTACTTTTGGAAAATGCAATAAAAAAATCGATTTTTCGACTGCCTAGTCCCCTTAATGTGTGCATTTTTTAGAAAACGCTCAGTGTTTAGAAAATATGTTTTCAATCCTCAACCTTAGGGGCTGTTTTCACCCCTTCAACATTGGCGATTGCCGATAACGAAAAATACGTGTCAAATATTTTTCACTATTCTGCAAATCTAAAATCTCACCAAAATCAGCGTGTGTGAGTTTGATATGTTCCCTTCTAATTTTACCAAAATTTATTTGAGTCTTTCTTTGGTAGATAGTACTAAATAAAAATACATTATTCACAGAGAATACTATAGAGAATAATTTAATGAGAAACTAGATATCTACATGCGTATTTAGTGTTCATTTTTCCAGGGTTGACTGGACATACGTCACATGAGAAATAAAAAACTCATTGAGCCATTTAAAATTCTTGAAACTCGACTCACATTCAAGTACCTATATACAGAAATTTGAAATTTTTTTGAAGCGTACAGGCTTTTTCATACGATCTACTTTTGCAGATCGTAATTAGCACTTCCATTTACGATTCCGTTTTCAAATTACTGAATATACCCAAAACACCAATCGCGAGCCGCAGAAGCGTCACCCCCCCCCCCCCTGCGTAGCCATAATTTCAAATTTCCCGATCGTAGGAACGAAGCAGAGTTTAAGATCGACCGCCACCGTACGGAACAAGCTATTTCGTCTAACGTTGCGTCTTAACATCGCGAAACCGCAAAAATCCTCGGGAGCCGCGCGCCTCTCTAAAAGACCACGTTGATATTTTTTCAGAGGCACAGACGCGGGCACGCGTTTTGGTGAAAACGCGTGCTAGCATCGCGGGGAGAATGAAAAGGGAGACGAACCGCTTCGGAGCGTAACCGCGAAAAGAACGGGACGTGGCCAGACAGGGCTCGGGTGCGCCAAGAAATCACCGAGGTTTGTACACTTTTCTCCTTGATTCTCGTAAGATTTAGCCTCTCCACTGGTTCCCCTCCGCCTCCCTCCCCCACCCCCCACACAGTGGCGCGCTCGTTATATATTATGCTCTTTCCGTACTAGTGGATTGCACGCGTCGCGCGAAGATATACGCCCGCTTCACGCGCGCAGTTCCGTGCCAGTTAACACTTGCACATACGTCATACACATTCGCGTGCACACCGCGAAAGTCTTCTTTCCCTCATCGGCACTGTTCTCCGTAGCCCCGGTCTCCCTCCTTTTCTTTTCATCGCCGTCGCCAGGCTCGATTCAGTTACCGTGAAATATGCCGGAGTTTGAGCATGTTTCCTGACGTTTGCGTTAAGCATAGAAAATTAAACGGCTCTTTAACGTCGCTTGGGGATGGTGAATGTGTTTGTTAATGCTCTTGTCGGAGATTGTTACATCAAATTTATTCATGGGTATTTCTCATTCGTATTTACGCTTTACGGAAATAGTGGAGGAACTATATGTGTGATGAATTAATTTTGATAAGCTGAGTGCAAATTATGGGGTCATTCGTAGTTTATTTGATGTAATTTGTGATTACAGTAACGAGTTAAGGGGGGGATCCTATTTTGGGGGGTAAAAACATAGGAAAATTTAGGAATTTTTGTTTAAGAAACTAGCGATTCAATTCGTGTGAAATTTAGACCATGTTTTTATGCCGTCTTGAGGAAGTTGCAGTTTTTTATAATTAATTTTTAATAATAAATGTAAGTTATGTATCACGCTGCGCAAAGTTCGTCGTCCGCTGGCGAGCATGATATTTATCTTTCAGATAATCGGAAACAGAAAAATGGAACGACGTTTTACTTTATACATATGCAGCGTTAGTTTGATGAACCAGAATACCGATAAATTATATACTCTTTTTGTTACATAAGGAAATTCCCGCGAAACTGAATAGGAAAAATTAAAGTTTCAGAACTTTCAGTTTGAAAACTCAACACTCTTCTCAATTAAATATTTATTTTTATTCTGGTTCACCAAACTGAAGCTACATGTCTATAAAGTAAAATGTCGTTTCATTTTTCTGTTTCAGATTACCTGGAAGATAAATATTATGCACATCAGCGGTCGACAAATTGTGCGTGGCGTGATGATAAATCATTCGTAACTCCTATATTTCTTATTAAAAATTAATAATAAAGAAACTGCAACTTCGGCAAAGATGCATAAAAACATAGTCCAAATTTCAGATGCATCGAGTCGCTTGTTTCTTTAAAAAAAACCCCAAGTTTTGGTTGCTTGTTCTATGATTTAGAAGTATTTGTATAGGTGAAGAGGTGATAGGTATCTTTGTAGCATAAATCATCAATATTTTTGACTATCTTTATAGAGTGTGACTTATCGTTAAAGCTTTAGCAGCTTTTTTAGTTATAAAGGAACATTTTTTATAAAATTTATGTCTTACAAACTAAGTTCAACATAGGAATACCCACGAGTGGTAAATATAAGTATATAAAAAATCTATAAAATAATAAAATAATATTTAAATAATAAAATAGTTTAAAATTAAATCCTACTTGAACAAAAATGAGACTAATTGTACTAAAATAGGCAGGTGGCCAGCAGTACATGTGTATGGAAGGGACAGCCATAAATCGGTTGTGCCATTTAAGACTTGTTATGCTGTCCCTTTTAAGACTATAAGGGAGTTTAACATAATATAACCTCAAAACAAAGAAAACAATCAATTACGCTTACTTACTAAGTATTTTCCTCTCAGTTGAATACAGGATGTTTTAATGATATAATAGTTCAACAGTTTGTCTATATCTTGTTCTCGGAAAACGACACAGAAAATCAACGAAAATTTTACTTTTACTGCCGAAAAACATCAACCGCGGATTACTACTCTGTTGCAAGTGAGACCGCAGTGAAGTTTACGTCAAATGACTGGGCACTAATGTTGTTATAAACAGGAAAATAACTTGCATGTGTAATGCGTTTAGAATTTTGGCAATTCAATTTGTCCCTTTTAAGACCTGTCCCTTTTATGGCACCTCTCCTCCATGTCGATTAATTAATGCATAATAAAATAATGATTATTTTCACATTCTATAAAAATATCTTCCACACCCTTACAATTCACAAATTTGTTAATGTGGAATTGATGCTAGACTTACGACTGCTTTAATAAAAGTTTTCAATTATTCCTATCCCATTACGAAGCTATCAAGGAGAACAGTGTTTCCTCGTTTGGTGCCGCTCGTTCCTGTCATCTACTTCTGCGTAATATTACATCAATTAGACGTCTGTCTAATTTCTATTACAATTGACCAATGCCATCCTTCTTATATTCAGTACTTTGAGTAGATACTTTCGATTCAATTATTCTTTTATTTTGTAATACTTGCAAAGTTTGTATAATACATGCAGATTTATTATAATTATTATTGCTATTGCTTTTATCGTTGCTACTTTTCTCAATAATTGATTACTGATTCTCCTAATATCCAATTATAATAGTAGAAACGTGTTAGACAAGAAATGATTATCATATTTTTATACAAACGACGGGTGTTTCCCATCGTTCGGGATTTCGATGTAACTGTACTAGCTAAAGAAAATGATCCACGCTAGATCTTAACGCGTACAGAAAAAACTTCCCCGACTTTAAATTATTTACGAAACTTGATTTATTTTGATTGCTAAATATTTTTAGAATTTAAATTTTCGACCGTAAAAATTAAATAAAGTGGTATCGGCGCACTGATTCGGTCACTATACAAAGTTTATTTTATTTATTTGAAAATAAAATAAAGTAACACAGCTGTTTTGCAATTAATTATAAACAAATCCGACGTTTCGGTTCTTGATTTGAACCCTCTTCAAGGAAAGTGAGATAAATGTATAAATTGCGTTTGCTGGTGAAAAATCTGTCGCAGCGTTCAATCGAGCAAGCGACACGAGAGTCGGTTGGAAGTCTTCTTGATTGCTAAATATAGTTAAGTATGCAATTACCCAAATGCATCGGAAAAAAATGATTTTCTTTAATTTATACACTTACAGTGTTTTCTACAAGGACTATTCAGTTCATTCTTGGGAACGAATTTGTGTTCTGTTTCTCAACAGCGATACATAGCCATGACATTTAGCACAGTATCATCGCGATACACAGTGTTTTATGACAACGAGTTCTTTACTAGCCTTTGCTAGTTGTAGAAAGGCGCCTGTGCAAGAATAAAATGTGGCGAAAAATGTGCTCCGCGTGGAATAACGCCGAAACACGCAACTATAAAATGCATCAACGCTAACTACACGTAAGTACAGACTACTATTATAATGTAAATTGAGGCGTATAAGTTATAACGTAATCTCCTCGTATACCTTGTTAACGTGATGTGCACTAGCACATGATCGCAATGAAATAATACAATAGTCGGTATTCATTATTTCTGTCTCGTTTGTGATATTACTTAAGATTCTTTGATATATAATTCTCAAATAGTATTTCAGATATTCGTGTAGCCGTTATTTAATTTAAGACGAATCAAGTATTGTTTTTGTGAGTACTATACCTACAGACCTAGACCCTTCGACTTCCTTTTGGATTACCCTATTTAGCAACTTCAGTTTAAACTTTAAATTGAAATGTGAATATTTAAAAATTCGCTCGACGTTACCAATTTTCTTTTGTATTTCTCTTTAGGTATCTTTAAAGAAGATATTTGCAGCGTATGAAAGGTAAGGGGAAAACGAGGAATACCCATTTTTCATGCTTTTACGATTTATAGTACATTTGGTTGGTAGCAACTGGACTGCAGAACTGTCGAATCACAAAGAGTTACAAGCTTCATGTTATGAAGAATGCCTTGTTTCTTTACTGGTCGACTAAAGTATTAAAACTTCATAAAGCTGTTTTGTGATATCCCCTGTTCCCCCCTTACCCTTCACATAGTTTTCGTTCACACTAGGAAAATCGAAATTTCGCAGTGACAATTTGATATTCCAGCGTCTATTGACACGTTTGTAGAAAACATTAAAATTTCCCGGGGTCTCCGCAGTGTCGTTCTAGCTAGGGATAAGTCCTCTATTCATTAAAGGAGTACTTGAAGAGGAATTAGGGCAATATTATAATGTGAAGGATGTCAGACAGGTTAAAACGACGCTCTCATTCTGTTCGTACATCCATGTACATAAATCTACGCGATGATAGCCGCGCATCTAACGGTTTTACGTAACGCCGTAACCGTAATGCACAAAACCTGATTCCGTCTAGAGGCGGCGTCGTTGCCCTAAGAACGTGCACCATAAATCCCGCAGGGGTGAGCCCCACCTGCAGGGGGTTTATAGCTAATAAACGCAAATACCTGCTGCGCTGTTTATGCGGAATACATAAAATATTGATACACATTAACTATCAAAGCGATAGCAACAACGACGACGACAATGCCGACGGAACGATGTCCCAAGTACCTTACTGAATAACGATTTTAATACCCTGTGTGCGCGGGAGTTTGTAAACGGCGGCAGGGACGCGTAATCGTGTGAAGCATCGAGGGAAGGGTTGGATTTAACGACCAACCAGATTCCACCACCTCGTTCCATTTGTTTTAATCCCCAAGTCAGAGCTATGATTGCGGGAGTCAAACTACACGCAGGAAGCACGTTTCTGTTATTGTCGGTTCCCTTTTTTTCGCGGATGTAGGGTCGTGATTGCGGGTCGTGGAAAGAAGACTATGCAGTATGAAGACTAACGGAGGTATTCTTTAGGATCAGCGCAGCATTTGACCAGTTTAGTCGGTTCTGCTGCTGGTAGAGTCGATTAAAACTCTTTGCCTTGGGTAGCTATGGGATGCACACTATCGTTCGAAAGTATTTAATCGCTTGCTATATGAGGCAGTCAGAGTAACAACGGACCAACCCACATTAAAAAAAATCTTTTTTTCCTATTTTATATAATTAGAAGAGCCTATTGGAACACGTTATTGCTACAAATTCATTTTCGAAAAAATGTGGGTTAGTCCATTGTTGCTCTGACTGCCTCATCTATAGGTACATGCGTTTGATAAAGAAGAAAATAGGATAATTTGTGACGTACTTGATTATTGCTTGTCTTTATCAAATTGCATCTTCTTCTGTTTCATAACAGTTTATTTAGTGGGGACATTCCGTATTTTGTTCCAGTGCAGAGTGGATATTTCCAAATCTTTAATGTTATCGTACAGGAGTTTTTGGGCTTTATAAATATTCTATAAATTGCAATATTACGGAAATTAACATTAATGGTTTATTCCCCTTACCATTTACATGAAAGCGCCAACTTCAGTATCTTCTTTTTTTAAGGTAGGCTCTCACTACGCCTCGCTTCGTCCCGCCCCTCTTCAATGCAACTTCTTTTCGCTCTCACATCTAGGCTCGTGTCGTCTCGGTTTTTCTGTACCTGAAGTTATCTGACCTTGCCTCGTTCGTATGTTTGGTCAGTTGCTCAGAGAATGTGCTCAGTGGCATTGCATCCACTCACACTACGCCTCGCCTCTCTTCCTTAAAATATTCTCGAGGAAGAATCCGCGGCTCGGAGTCGCGCCGAGGCAAGACGCAGTGTGAGTCCAATTGTCAAAATACATAAGAAAATCATAGAAAGAATAAAATGAGCCGAGGCGAGGCGTATAAATAACGCTATTATTATTGCTTCTTATGTATTTCAACTGTTCAGATCCTAAATAACTGATAGGTATACTACATCCGTGAGTGAGATTAACAGCGGAATTCGAAAGGGGTAATAACTCCATTGAACATGATTGATGAGCTAAACATTCAAAGTCCAATTTATTCAGAATTATGAAGTCTGCTTGAAATTTAGATGAGCACGACATTATGTCTATTAGGCAACATTAGTTGCTTTGCCAAAAGTTTCTGCGTCGCTTTCACTATTTTCTCTCTGCGCTTGTCAGGTGTGATGGATCCTCCTTCACTCTGGAATGTATGAACTAAAATGAATCAGACCTGTTGCAAAACGCCAAATAGAGGCCACGATATTTGCATTGTTCACTTCAGACTTCGGAATGTGTTTTAGTGCTTCTGCATCAAATACTTGACGTTTAAAGTGCAGGGCCCAGATTCATAGTGATAAATCGCTCGCATGGTGTTTCTCGTAAAATAATGTCTTGCGTTGACTGTTATGAAAAGCTCTAATATATTGCAGTTGTGGGAACACATATAAAGGCTCAAAATATTACCTTAACAAATATGTACATACTTAAAAATTTTAAAAATCAAGTTTTCTTTTTTTTCACTCGTTAGCGCAACATTAAATTATACTGTTCATGCGTTGTGCTGATAAGAGCGAGGACACTTACCTAGTCGAACTTATACCAGTATGTTTCAAGACACTCTACTCTTGTTAGTTAAGTGCTAAAGAGAAATGTTCTTATTTCTCAGTCAAGAATGAAGTTATAACTTAATTCAATATGAACGTAAACAGATGGGGCATTTAAGACTTAAAAACTGTTATTCACTCAAATCATCAGAATTTCGACTTACACCCAGAGTTAGGCATTAATCGAATAAATTTTTATTATAAAATTGATTCGCAACTTTTATTCGAAATCATTCGAATAAAAATTTATTTGGATAATGCCCAACACTGCTTACACCACTATGATTCTTAGCCCTTCATAGAATATGAGTTGTTGAATCGCTTAAATGTATCACTGAAAAGTCGATTTATTTGATTTCTATTGTCTAGAGCAGAAGAGAATCAGTGTGCCTAGTGGAGAAGGACATTGATCTGTTGCACCTTGAACAATTAAGACTGTACCCATTCCCCGAGTAAAGTCGACACGATTTCCGCAGCAGCACTCAAGCAGGTTCTAAGAGTGACCGTTTGTAAACCCCGATACGTGAAACTCGATAACATGGAAAATAGCACAGGAAGTGCATTCATCGTGAATGCTTTCGAACTGCACTCTTTAGTTCTACAACGGAAACGCGAAATATGTGTACCTGCTTTTGTTATCATGTCTGCAGTATGCACGCATTATTTCCACTATTATCAATTTTGCCCGTAGAATGCAATGAGAGAAATTATTGTATACCGTAGCGCCATTTGCATACGTCTATATTCGAAGAAACACGAAACAATTTCTTTCAACGCAAAGCATACAGCTACTCACATGTTTGTGTGCATAAATTAAGAAGAATAATTTAGGACCTTGCAGTAAGAGGGATGCAACTCTATTTTTTTGTCAGTTTCTAAGTTATTGACCCACTTTCAAGCAGTGGCAGGCATTGCAAAACGCTTGGATAATAAATTGCTGAAACATGTTGAATATATAATTTTTACACTGTATTAACATTTATGAATACAGCTTCCTAAACTTTTCTAAAAAGCAATCCCCAACATGCACGATATTTGACATTCCTATTGGTCATGCGGTCTATTTAGTAGTTATAATCTGCCACGAGATTTTATATTCGTTTTATTTTTGTTTTTTAATATGTTCCACCCATCTGACTCCTCTACAACTTATATAGATAATAGCCAAGTAGTGAGACTTTACTCATGATTTTTGTCGAAGGTGTCACTCAAAGGGTGGTTTACAAAAAAAATTATGATTAGATACAGGTATGCAAACACTACATTTTTCTCGTACTGATACACTTGGCCAAAAATGGGTCCGTGCCCAAAAGGCCCCCTAAGGCCCTATCTTAAAACATTATGATTTTAAGTAAACACTAGATTTTTTTCTGTATTACTACACTTAGCCCGTTTTTAGTAAACTATCTCTTCATTTCCCCCCCAAAATGGGCCTCTCAAAGTATTTGCCACCTGGGCCTTTTTTCTTAAATCCGCCACTGATCAGCGTCTATTTGATAAAGTTTTTGTGAATTTGAAACATTTACCAAACCCATAACGTGGACGAAGTAGGAGATAGGGAATTCAATGCCTTAATGGAATTTCCAATTTGCACCGTATGAAAAATACCGCGGAAATTTAGCGAATGCTTTTTATTCCGTTACCTTTTGCGCGTAGGGGAGAAATTATTTAACGAAATTTCTGAATATCGCGAGCCCCTGGACACACGGGCGCGTCACATTACATATGCTGAACGCAAGGATGGCATCCGTGACACGCGAAATACGCAGGATCGCAATTAAACAGACGTCGCACGTATTTGCATCGTAGCACAAAATCCATTCGTGATTCGGATTAATATAATATCGTGTCGGTGCTTCAAAGAGTTACTTTGAAGCTACGGACACTGTCGAGGCGTCGGTATGTGACGAGGCTCCGTGCACTGTCGACAGCTTCTGCAATCTAGCTGCTATGCACAACTATGCCGGCTCCACCGCGAGTTAATGTTATGGATCTGTATCGAGCTAACGAGCTATGTCAGAAATAAAGACAAGTGCTTTGATTATGACTTCTAATGGGATCTTAAGGTCCTTTGGATGTATTGAATGGATGTTACATAAAAATTAGCCTGACTGTCATCAATAAAAACTTCGTAAAATTTGTTTAGTTCAATGGCATTCTTGTATAGTTGTTGCCAATATTGTAGTACTCATATAGGTACTTAATCTAATATAAATATTTCCTAAAGGTACCAAATGGGAATGGGTACGTAGAGCTCTAGTAAAGTTTGTAAGAGTTAAGAGTAGAGTGTGGGAAAAATTGGAATCTGTTATTTTGTGAATTAATAACAAAATATATTTCATTTGTCAGAATTGTAAGATAATAACATTGAAACTTTACAAAGTAGCTGTTTAATTCTTCAACATTAATATTAAGCACAATTAAAAGTCACGTGTCTCCCACAGTTTAGTGTTTGATAAAAGTAAATTAAACATATTCAGAAAAAGTAAATTAAAAATGAAAGTTTCTCCACTCATTTGTTTTCAATTTTATTATTAAACAAAAATTAGTTCATCCATAACTACGGTAGATGAACAACTAGTCTAGAAAAAAAGGGGACCCAGTACCGAAACACGTGCAAGCAGGCCCAGATCTAGGGGGGCGCAATTAGGGCAATTGTCCAGAGCGGCAAATTTTAATGGGCGGCAAAATTGGTAGACAAATACCTACAAAAAATTTTACTTTGTGTCAAAAAATATATTTTAAGCGGCAAAAATCACTTTTGCCCAGAGCGGCGGAAGAGCTAGATCGGGCCCTGCGTGCAAGGGGGATGGGCAAGGCCGCGGACGCGTGCAAGGAAGGCGAGAGAAGTCGGGCACGAGTGCAAGAAACACGGGCGAAGTTGTTTACGCGGCGAAGAAAAAAGGGTGACCCGCGCATCAAGTCGCAGCGAAGCAAGTTTTTTTACCGATAAGAGAAAAGGTGCGAACAAGAAGTAGTTCAGAAAAAAAAGGGGACGCAGCTTGGAACCCTTGCAAGAACGATGGAGAAGGCCGTACGCGAGTGCAACGAGGATGGAGAAAGCCGTAGATGAGAGTAAGCAGGATAGACAATGCTGTTAGCGAGAGCGAGGAAGGCGAACGAAGTCCCGTGCGTTTAAAGAGACCGGATGAAGTAGTCGCGCGGCTCCAGGGGTGAACCGCGGCTAAGCGCGGCTTCTTATCGGTGTTCAATAAGCAAAAAGGGCTTGGATTAGTTCAGAAAAAGGGTCCATGAAGGATTAATTGTGGGAAGGGAGATGAACAATATATATGCGTAGAGAGGAAAGCCTTGACTGGGGTCGCGCTACAAATACTCTGGACATGTGACTCATTTAAAAGGATTGCTATCCAAAGACTTTGGCTATAAGACTCCCATATATTCTAAGAGAATAAATACACTTTTCTTTCATACGTATTCACTTCTCAAAAACGTATTTTACTCTCCTGCTCAATCAAATTAAAAGAATCGATAAAATCATCTTACATTAGTAATACGACAAACATTCCTGATGTGCCATATAACCGTCAAAGCAACGTAACGTATTTTGTTGACGCGAAAAATACAGTATAAAATAAGACATCATGTGACCCGCCCGCGTGTCACGCGGCACAGTGGGCCAGGCAGGGTGTGACACACCAGCGGGACACATGCCAGCCCACGTGTTAATAAATATCATAGATTTATTTCATTACATGTTGTATTTACTCAGAAAAAATCTTTAAAAACAACTTAATTTTTCAGTCGATCAAAGTAGAATGGAAGGCCACAGGTTTCCCATCCCTGGCCTAGGCATTCTAGGCGTAAGACTCACCTGAATAAAAACAGTGTTCCAAGAGTCTAGACATGGGACTCAGCTAGGGCTGGGACTATTCGAATAATTTACTATTCGAATATTTTACAAGTATTCGAATACTGCTATATTCGAATACCGATGTATTCGAATAGTATGGTATGAAGTGGGTTCAAATTAGCTTACAAGATTTCACCATGACAAATGAACCTATATTTGAATAGTATTCGAATACTTAAATATTCGAATAGTATTCGAATACTGAAATATTCGAATACTGAAATATTCGAATAGTATTCGAATACTGAAATATTCGAATACTGAAATATTCGAATAGTATTCGAATACTTGGATATTCGAATTATATTCGTCAAATAATTAAGCAAGTGAAGTATTCGAATATTCGAATACCGAATAATTTGACAAATAGTCCCAGCCCTAGACTCAGCTCAGTAAAATTCATTTACACAGTCCCTAGACATAAAGCAATCTAAAGGGTAAGACGAAGCCAGTTACTTTACCAGGTGCATGATGCTCGATCTAATCGCAAGGAAGGTGCATTCGCGTAATGTCTGGATTTTCAGCAGCACAATTACTCCCGTAATTAACGCTGGCGGGTCATAAGTGTAACATGCGGCTCGAAAAGGCTAGGCCCACCGGAGTTTATTACAAAGATATACGAGCTCTGGCCGCGCACACAGGTTCACCTGACACACGTGTGTCCCGTGTGCTTGCACCGCACCGATAGCCGCCTGGAGCATTCCAGCTATTTCCACGGATGATACATGCCCCGAAAACTATATTGAACGCTTGTAAAGTGCGATAAGTTATCAGGAAACGGCGCGATTAACGTGTACGTGACGGCTTTATTCGGGATGCAAAAATTCCTCGACGGCGTTCGCGTGTCCAGAGAAAATTATGGACGACCGTATTTAATTAATCAAAAGCCAGCTGTTTCGAATTCGTCGTTGCTATCGTTCACGTTGTGTACGTGAATATAATTGTCTTGTATATTTAAATACGTTCTAGTCATACTTGTAACAGATCGAGGGAACTGTGAAATTTTCAGAAATAAGGTAAATGTTCACATTTCTACTTATTTCGTATTTTTCTTATTATTATAACCGTTGCGTTTGTACTATAAGGTAAATGTACCAGTGCCCGGCCATGTCCCAGTACCTGAACAGCAATGCGAATTTTATTTATTTTTAAGCTTAATTTTTAATGTAATTAAAAACAAAAAATAGTTGCATAATGCATAAGTATTTAGCAATATTAATTAAAATCATTATTATAGAAAATTAACAATCGTTAGATAGAAATAACTATTTTGTAACACACTTCGTACGCATAGCAGTTTTCGAGAAATTTCTATGGCTTCTGTTAAGACACCCCACTCATTTACTAAGAAAATATTGACTGCATTTCTTATTTATATATTATAATAATACATTATTATAATAGTAAATAGATTTAAATTTAGTATAAGATGGTTAAACTTGCAAGAAAATTAATATTTGTTTAAACAAGTCTAAATTTATTTATGGGTACAAGAATTTCGTGAATGTACCACATCGGGACATGCATTTTTAGGTTGTCCGCTTACTGGGACGATGTAATTCAGATATTGGGACGTGCAGTTTTAGGTTGTCCGCTTACTGGGACATCTTCATGGTTTCGTATTTTCATTAATAAATACGTCTAATATAATACATAAACTTTTTTTTTTCATTTTCTGCTAGTATAATATTGTCTTATCTTCAACAGTTCAACAATATTTTCTTATTTCATGATGGTTTTACAAATTAAATTAGGAAACAAACTTTAGTGCTATTCCTTAAGCGGCTTAAGCGTCCGGATATTGGGACATTTACCTTAGTTGTAAGAAAATAAATCTAAATTATTTGAACATTTACGCGACTGTTGCACGAGATTGGGGCTCAACAAAGTGCAGCATAAGCAACGAAAAACTTTTAAAACGAACACTCACGAGCTTCCGATCGTGTTCTAGCTGTTTGTGCTAAGGAACAGCGACACTATTGGTATTTGATAATTGCACCACCTTTTCGCAGGTGTCATAGGGACGCTATAAAAAACATATGAAACAAATTAAAAACAATCTTTTTAATTTTTCTAGTTGTGTAATATAAAAGTAGCTTAATAAATTCCGAAAAGATTTATTTGAATTTCTGTTGTATTTATTGAGCAAAAATCTTTAAATATAGCTTAATTTTTCGGCCGATCAAAGTAGAATAGCCACCACCTCGTTCTTACCAGCGGAAGTAATACAAAGGCAACTAACCGGAATGCAATGCACAAAGGCAGAAATATGCCTCAAATCTTAACTCAAGCATACCAAACATCTTCCGAAATGTTCGCGTTAAAGGCTGGCAGTTCCTTTGTAATGTATAAAACTTTGCGTAATAACAGTTTCTGCCCAAGACAAGTATCGTATATGATTTCGGCGCACTGATTCGGTCAGTTTTTTTTTTTTTTTTAAATGGGATAATAATAATAATAATTAAACGAAAAGAAACTTTCCTTAATCGTAGATGTGGATGTTTCGCCATTCATTTTAAAAGTTATTTATAAATTTCGACCGTACTAACCGTACTGACCGAATCAGTGCGCCGAAATCATATATATTAATTAGTACGGTCGAAATTTATAAATAACTTTCAAGACAAGTATCGTTACGAATCGATCAGAGGTAAAAGCGCGCGCAAGCATAAGTTGATATATAAAAAGAATGGACGAGCTGCTAGGATGAGGGACGGGCGTGAGTCAGGTTTAGCGGTTTTCAGAAGCGGCTTCTGAACAATAAAACGATAAATCAGGAGGAAGGAGTAGCAAGGGGCTGAAATAGAAAAAGCTTGTAGAGTAGATTTGGAAAGGCGCCAGGGGAACGTGCAGTCACTGGCTGACTCTGTGGCCTCTGAGGCTCCCTCTTTGCCTGCCTCCAGCTACACCACTTTCTTCCATTTCCTCTGCTCTTCTTACACCTACGTAATGCCGTTCCGCGCGCTACTTTCGCATCTGTTTCTTTCTGTTTTTCTGTTTCCACGTCCCCCTTTATTCGTTGACGCCGTCCGCGCTTCCTTCTATCCCGCTGCTCCGACAACCCTTTCCCCGGTGCCAGCCGCCACCCAGATCTACGTCTATAGCCCGCAGGATTCACCCCCCTGTAAATCACGTGCCAGCGGATAGTTCATAAATAAGAGTTCTCGTGATATCATCGCCGAGATCCACAGACTTCAAAGGTAAGCCCCTCGTACCTGTTTCGTATTTATCTTCTTATACCATTCCTGGCCCCTGCTCATCGGCCTCCGTCCCTGCGTCGAGGGAAGTGACCCTTTTCTTTCACGTTTAAAGTGGTCTTAAGGCGAAACCACAATTTGTGTCCATCATGACATTTTATTATACAATAAGATACATTGGAAATTAAATTGTGGGGTACTATTATTAGATATATATATAAGTTATTGGAAAGTGTTTGTTAAATAAGAATATAATGTATATTATAATGTCACAGAAAAGTTAAGTAAACAAAATACAGCAATCCATGACACCCCGCATTCCTTATAAATTGACCCGGAGTTCGACTTTGCGATCAAATATCTATTAACTATTAAACTACTAAACTACTAAAATAAATACCTTTCTTGAAACCTCCGATATAGGACTATTTTTTATCAAAGCAGTATATCTCAAGAGTATAACTGTAAATATTTAGCTAAAAATATTAAAAATTGAAAATATGATTTCTTAAATAGAAAACTTCATGTCAGAACTCTTATTCCTTCAAAAAAAATTTAAGCATGATGATACCTACTTTATATGCCAACTTTCAACGATAGGCATATATTCTACAATGCTCAAACATTATCTCAGAATTTTTGCGACTTAATTTAACAAATGACTTTTAGTTAACAACTGATTGAAAATGGGCTGGGCAAATGGACCCAGTGTGACAGCCGAGGGCTAAACTTGACATTGGATATTGGATCCGAAAATGTTTTACCCTCGTACCTACGAGTCTCGTGTTTCCAATTCACATTAACATGCTCAAAAAAGAGCTATCAGATCAATTACCTGGAAAGCTCCCTTGCTCCCACACCTGTAAATCACACCAAACAAGGGATCCATTTAAAATTCCATCAGAATTGAACGTAACGTCGGAAATAAAATATGATAATGGGGAGCCTGGGAAAGGAATCGAACGAGTTTTGCTTCTTTTTTTTTGCTGCCGGTTTAAAACGGGACGTAGGTTAATTACACACGGCTCGGTTATATTTCTCATTCAGTTCCCTTGTTAACGTAACAATGAGGTTAATAACGATGTTCCGTGCCATTACAGTAATCGAATACAATTTTCGATCGTACTTGTTCCCGGTCGTAATTAGATTAATTAGAGTGGCCGCCAAATAATGGGCGTTTGGAAACGATATAAATTTGGCAGTAATAAAACGGAATTATGTTTCGTTTGTAAGAGGTTAATCAAACAGACAATGGTAGGAGCACGTCAATTAGTTGACCCGAGTTACCGCGCGTATCTTTCTGCTTTCATTAATTAACCAGAAAAAAAATGTTGTTTCTACGATACAACCGGAAATACACGTTCGCGTCGTGCCTGTTTAAATTTTATTTCCCCGGAGGATTATTTTGCTCTGGTTGTTTCACTGCCGGCGTTGCCTGCGTTGTAATTAGGAAAGTTTATTAACTGTCAACCTTGCTGGGGCAATTTTTTCTCTGACGTGTTAATTGATAAGCTAACTTTCGCTTAGGAATTGGGGGAAAAGCGAAACAGGGAGTTTCTGCTTGGAACATTTCGCAAACGTCGTGTGAGAGTTTCATTTGGATATCAAGCTGGAGCATCTTTTTTCATGGAGACACGTTGTATCGAAATTAGAGCTCTAATTACTCGAATAATTCGAATAATTTCAAATACAAATAATTATGCTGGCATGCAAATACTTGGATTTTTCGAATATTCATTACGGCCCTAGGTAATCGAAATAAGAATGAATCAGACTCGTGTGTTTTTTGTTAAACAAAGTTTCACATCTTATTGTTCCAATCTACTTTATTTTGCAAAGGTTCGTCCAGTTGCGCCATAATTCTACGTGCATCTGTTATTTGCTTTCTGAGATATTCTGATCTGTGCAATAATTTTCTGTTCTTTATGGAATCCGTTTGCATCTTTGAGAACGATTAATTGCAAATTTTATCCCCAGATACCACGAGCACGTATCCTGATGCAATAACTTGGCTCGAAATAATTAATTAGCCGTTGCTCATTTTTAAAATCCCCCTCTTTTCTTTTCAAGCCGTGACCAATTTCAATAAATAAATTCATAAACCATTAAACACATTCTCTAAACACATGTGCGAAGATGCATCGCTATATATACAATGCAAATTCAGTTAACTTTAAGTAAACAGAATGATTGTAATATTTTCTATATTCGAACGTTCCTCAAAGTTAAAAATTTTATTTTCATGGAACATTTAATTTTTATTTGCCCCATTTATTCGCGATAGAATGAATGAAAGACTTTTAACTTGTGACAAGGTGTATTATGGTAAATTATATCAGGGCGTTGGGGAGTGAAGAAGAAAACGAATGAAATTCAAAAATGGAGGTCGCCAGGAAAGTTGCGAGGCCAATATTCGAGAGTCAAGTTTGGGACGCAACTTTCTTCTTCGCCAAACAGGTTCCAACGTTGAAATGTATTTGAACTTGAAGAGACGATGTCATCTCCAAGTCGATGCGTTACGCGTTACGACTTTAGAAGGAAATATTTTTCACCATTTATTTCAGAATATTAATGATTCCTTGTACTATGCTCGAGTTCGTCCAAGATCGTAATGGGGAAAGTGTGTTTATATATGGACGAATATGGAACAAAAAGAAGGAAGAGAGTAACTAATGTGAGAAAAGGCAGCCCATTTGTTTGCTAATTCCTACATCAATTATTTCTTCACGTTAGATTCGTTAATGTTACTTCCTCCTACTTCAAGCCCCGTTTTTTTTTTTATGAAATCTTACAACAATCGTGGATATTTTTCGTTTTATTAGAATTGTCTGATTGGCTTTAAATATTTTCCTTGCTTTTGTAGTTATTAGACTGGAACAGTAAGGGGAGGTTACAGGAGAAATTATTTGACACTTTCTAAACACTTTACACACGCTACAAATATACGTTTGAACTAAGATTTTATTTAATTATCTCATATGATTATTTTCCTCCATTAATCATTTTAAATTAGCCATTAGAAAAAATATTTTAATCATGCAGTAAAATGTGAATTCTGAGCAACTGCGTTCATTAAGTCGAATGTAATAAGTATTTGTGTTTCTTGGATATTCTACAGTTTAAATTAAATATTTATTCCCCTATTTCATAAATTGCTCCCATATATATTTAAACTTTGTAGTACTCTGGATATTTCTGTACCATCAACAAATAATCTTGTTAATTATGTATTACTGATACACCAAATTAAATAATCAAGTGGTAAGTAGGTAATAAAGTGATTGACATACTTTCAAGAATTTAGCATTCTTTAATCTGTCCTTTTTCATACAAACCCCCAATTATGAGACTGTCGAAATTTAATCCACTTCCTCGACTTTCACTTCCCGTTAATACTTGTCTCCTGGCAAATTTTTTCGTAAACGGCTTTCTATGCAAAACTTTGGCGTTTCACTAACATAATTAGGCATTGCGGGAAGTGAAATTACATCTGTTTAATTACGGTTAAATTAGAGACTGAGGTGCCCTAAAAGTCTCATTCACTCGTGTGACTAATTTTCAAACAATTCTGCTGCACACTTTTGGTATGGCATTCAAACAAAATAGATTTACGTATTACGTACAACATACCATAATCTGTTCATCAGATTAAATAGATATCTCCTACTCACATGTAATGTTTATATCACGGGCACGTGTTTTCTTATTTTTACCATCTACAGATTTCAATCGAACGAGCTCGACTTTAACGAAGCCATAATTGTTCCTTTTCCCAGCAGCTTTCACGCGAAAAAGTCGTGAAGATATTTATCCAAAGTTTTATTAGAGAAATGATCATTGTATACAATTTTTCTACGTAATATCATACATTCGCACTGTAATTGCTTTCCTACTAATAATCAGTAGGATGAGTATCTGCGTGAGAAATTAATATATCGTCAAGCAATGATGTTTCTCGAAGTTATTAAATTACTGAATTCACTTTTTCTATCTCACAAATAATACCCTCGCCCAAAATTTATTACAGCGAATAATAGAACTGGTCAAAGTATCATATTTATTCTAAATTTCTTTGTGACCGGGAATATCACTGTTAATGATTAAATTTTCATTTGACCGAAAGCGTAATTATAAAGGCTACAAGATGACACAAAAGCAAAGTAACCCGAGTGAAAGTGTGCACGATTAAAAAGTATAAACCCTTTCATTTGTTGGGCGATCCATCATGCTTCCTATAATTATATGCCATTTAGTGCGATTCGGGATATAATTAGTTAGGACTGATTGAGGTTTTGCTAAGCTGCAAGCAAATGGCGGAACAAATCTAAATTGATTAAAGGTGGGATTGCGATACGATGTGGAGAATTAATATTTTACGAGTGCACGTTGCGCTTTAACTTATGGAGCATTGTTCACACGCGACGGTGATTTTTACACGTGTTTCGATTTGTAAAATTTAAACGTACTCGCAGGAAATTGTGTATAGCTGCGCTTCCCAATAGTACGGGATCATCGTGGTTGATGAAGAGTTAAAAAAAAAGGAAATCATAGAAATAAAATGATATTCAATTGTAGCAGTGATTCCCAACCGGTGAGTCGTGAAGTGTTTCGCAGGGGGTCGCCACAGCTTTTCAATTTTTTTTCAATATTATTAAGTTAGAATTATATTCTGAAATAACTATTTTTAATGTGTGTTTCTTTAGCTTATTAAATTTATCTTACTTTATATGGAGGGGGCAGGTTATTTGAATATTATAAAAGAGGATCGCATCTGAAAAAAGGTTGGGAAACATTTTTATAGTCACCGAATTTGAAACGACCGAAATATTGTGATGTTTATTTTTATGAAATTTCTACTGCAGAAAAATCAACGCGTCGCATGCTCAAATTCATTTCACGTATGAGAATAAATATTTTCGCAGATTGAATGGAATTCTGTTGAATGTTGCTGGTATTTCAATAAAAAAAATGATAAAAATCTATGATCCTTACTCTGTTGAAACGGAGTAACAAATTTCTTAGCGCTGACCGTTAATCAACTAGTTAATAACTAAGCAGTTAATTAAATCAAATATTTGGTGTGTTATATCAACCCTAGCAAAAGTTATTCAAGGCACCACTTTTTATCCTGTAGGTATTTTATATTAATAAGTTATCTACACGTAATAACTTCTTTGAATAATTAATCAAGTTGCTGATATCATTAATTTCCTACAATCCTTTTTCACTTATTTGACAAAATTCAGAATCCGTCGAGGTAATTTCCGGTGAACAGGGCGGATGACACACAATTTCCCAACAGAAGCCTTGTAATTTTTGTAACGTTTCCTTCGCAACGCGTGGTCTCGCGTGTTTTGATGGAACAGAACAATGTGTCGCGTGACCAAGGCTGGTCGTTTTTCTTCTACTGCCGATTTCAAAATGTCTAAATGCTCACGGCGAAACTTCTTAGTTATTGCCTGATTGCAAGACAACAGTTCAAAGGGGATAATTCCTTCCGTGTCCCGCCAAGCAGGCAATAAAACTTTCTGCGGGCATAGCTCTTGTTCCCGTTGTGGTACTGGGGCTGCGTAATTACTAATCTATTATTTCTAACGTTTAACCCTTCATTGACTCTCTGGGTGTGAGCCACCCATAAGCTGATTTTGACTCTCCGAACCTTTTATATTGCAAAATAAATAACTTTTTCTCAAAGTCGACTTACAAACTATTTTTTCTCCCAAAATATTATATCCGAACATCAACTCTGTAGATTTTTATCTTTTATTATTGACATTTGTAAAAGTTACAATTTTTTAAAGATTTTCTTCGTTTTTTCTCGACATGTGGTAATCTAGAATTATTTTACAAAAACTGTGATGAAATTTCAATAAATAAATTATTGGAATACATTTTAGAGACCTTGAAATTGATCCATGACTTTTTCATAATAATTGGATTCTTTGGATGAAAATGGCACTCGTTCAAAAATTGCTCTGGGTGTGAGCCACCCAGGTATGTCAAAGTTGATTGAAAAAAGTGGTGTGTCAACGAAGGGTTAACATTATTACGCACAATACAATTGAGCGACTAATTTCCAATTTAAGAAGAAGAGCTCAGCACGATCACACTTCTCTGTTGTTAACGATTGGCAGCTGATAGGGTAATTCCGGGAGACGCAGTCGGGCTGGAAAGTTGGTCGAGTTGCTATATTCAGACTCTACATCTGTGTATATGTAAAAATGTGTTAAGGTTCAGAACAATTAATTCTCTAGAAATCAACTGTTTCGACCTACTCTCCAGCCCGACTGCGTCTCCCGGAATTACCCTAGTTCAAACGACAGTTTTTGTTCACGTTTGCACTTGCAAAGAATCCCTCATAGTTTTCAAATAATAATAATAATAACAATACGTCTCTATTACATTTCCAAAACACACGAAGAGAAGTAATGGGCACGATTCAGGAATTTGCTACTATTAAGTCTAACCCTGACACAAATAACAAAATATAACAAATAATAGAAAGCGAATATAAATACTAATAATTAGAAAATAAAATTAAATTAGATACAAAATACAAAAATAAACGCATTACAACAGGCACGTTCAACCTTACCACGAGTTAATGACACTAATCAATATAAATATACAAAATACTTTACTGTCTAAAGAAAAAAAGAAATAACGATATTCTGAAAAAGAAAGTTGCAGCAAGAGGGGCGCAACTCCATGTTTGACAGTTTTTTAGTTATGACGTATAATACACGTGAAAACAAATTCTACAGCGTTTGGTGCACGGTTGATGCAAATCCGATAACAAATGAGCGATTTATTGAAAATTCTGAACCTGCAATATTTTTGTTTTGGACAGCTCCAGATCTGAAAAATTCGCAAAAAATAGAAATAAAAACTTATCAACTCAATAACTTCTATTTATTGTGTGAAAGTGTATATTGTTGACTTTTGAAAAAAACGGTTTTCGACTTCCACTATTCCCAAAAAACCGGTTACACCGATTTTTGAATTCTCACATAAAATATAGTTAAAATAGAAAATAAATATTTGTATTTATTTTAAAAATTGATTACAAAATTATTACATAAAATATAACACAATAAAGTGTGCTCTATCTACATAAACCCAAATGAATAAATAAAAAATCTAAAATCCGTCCAATTTTAGAGTTCATTTAATATTTATGAATCTACAAAAATATACACATATAAAAATAGACTGCATACAAAACCAAAAGGAAAAAGTTAAAATAACTAAAATCCGTACAAAATATAAATCATAAATCTTTATTTCATTTAGTATTGTATTTCGAAAATATGGATTCATGAAGATTAGTTTGACTGTACTTAGTAAACTGTTACCTACTATAATATGCTTGTGTCCGAGGCGATTTCAAGTAAAAAATGTTAACGTTTTTAATTAAATAATTAATTAATTTTCACATATTACTTCTAATAAATAAAGCCGATTTTTTAAAATTTAAAAACCGGTTTCGGAATTTTACAAATGTATAAAAAAAACGTATTTAAACTACGTTTGTAAAAACCGACAAACTGTGATATATAGTTTCCAACTATAAAAACTTCTCTTTTTACCGTTAACTCAAAGCAATAATTTTATAAACAGTTCTTCCAAACTTACGTCGAAGTTGGTAAAGATGTTGCTGCACCCCACTTGCTGCAAGTTCCTCAATTCCCAGAATTCAAGCTTTCTCCAGGTTTCACTGCACGTATTTATCTTCATCCTCGCATCCTAATCGAAAATATATCAATATCCTCCGTGAATACGTAATGATATCAATTCCCGTAATTCAAACGTGCTGAAATTGAAGCTCTGAAGTGACCCTAGCAATCCACCTCAGTCAGATCATATCCTAAAGTTACTCAAAAAAAAAGCTGCTAACTAACAACTCCACGTATCGATCGCCTATCGATTAAATTAAATGATTCCCAGGGCCCCCAACGAAATCAATCGCCCCAGGCGCCGAACCTAAGACGGTCCAGGGGAATTATTAGGCGGGAGCAGCCGTGAAGATTCGGAATCGATTCCCTATGACAGGATATCCCGCAGCTCGAACGTGACTGTGGATCCATCTAAACGGGGATCTTTCGATTTAAAGTCTCCGCGGCCGGGGTGTCGAGGGGACAGGCGGGGCGGGGCGGGGGGGGGGGTAGGAGTGGGGGTGTAGAGGGGAGGGGACGTCCCGATAGGATATAGGATAGGGGAGCGTAGCTCCGCCGTGGCGCGGGAGGTTCAGGTTTCCAGAGGAAAAGGGAGTCGGTGGAGGCCCTTTTCGCTTTTCCTGGAATTTTATCTGTCTGGCGTAGGATACCTCCGTCTTACCGGGGGGGTCGTGGGGCGTGGGCACAGAGGGAGGAGGTGGGCTGCACTAGAAGACGGGTATAATACCGGCAGGGGTAAGATAAGACAAGACGCGCGGAGGGAGAGGAGTTCGTCCATCACTACAGCGAAATTCCGTCCGCAATCTCTGAAGGAATCTTTGGTATCTCGACAGCCAGCGGGTGTGCACAGCCCCTCCGGTGTACAGGCTTATTCCTCTTAGACCCCGGTAGCCTGGCAGTCTGGTGAAGTTCGTGAAAGGCGCGCGAGAAGGTCGGCCCGCCGGTGTTCTGGCGGACGGACAGGAAGGTGGGAAGAAAACCGGGGCAACAAACGAACGGACCAGCCCCCGACGTTTCTTCCGCGGCACCCAGAGGGGGGTAGGAGGGGCAAGAAGGAGAGCGCCGATTGATAGAGCAGTAGTTTCATTTCGCGACGAGAAAACGAAGCAAACAGACCTGGGGAACAGCACGGGGGAATTCTTTTCCCCCTGGTATCCTGCTACCGTCCTCTGACCTTCTCTCTTCTACTGCTTCTACTCTCTTCTTCTTCACCTCTGACGGTATTCTTTTCTCTTTTCCGTCGGGCCTGTATCCATCCCTGATCTCCGCATTTCACGGGACAACGGACTCTTCTTCCGTTTCTGACTGACGCGGAAATTAAATGAACCACCTACGTTGCCGAAAATCCGACGTTTAGTAAAGACCAATACAACCTCCCTTTTGCCGACGGCTGCGAGTACCGATTGGATTTGAATTAATTTCTCGGGCGCGATTCGGAGGAATTTAATGGCTGTTTAGAGTCGAGGGCATCGAGCTGGTTCAGTTCTTTCGAGGTAGTGTCCGTGTTGTAGGTACTGTGGTCGGGTGGATAGATTTCTGGCAGTTACGAATCGGTAACGCTCGGTTAGATGGTCTCTGGGTCTTTTGAGTAAAAAGGAAAGATTTCAAAAATTTAAGAAAAACATTTTTATCGGTTTGGGTGATGCTGATGCCAGTTATCGAAGTACAGTTTTTGTCATTGCGAGGAGTTTGAATAAAAATGTTTTTCTTAAAATTTTGAAATCTTTTCTTTTTACTAAAATGACGTTGAACTAACAAGAAAAACGCGCAACAATCGTTCAAAAGCCGCGAAATCAAAAGAAAGGGTTTTACAGAGAAACTTAAAGTGAAACAGGTGATCCTCCAATTTTTCAGACCATATCGCATGTTTGATGATCAAGGACATACGGAAAAAAAATCTGTTTGGTCCGACCTGTTGCACAGTGTTTAAGGGGTAGTTTCACCTCAGAAAAAACCTGGACACTTGAATGATTCCATGATTTTCCTTGAAGTGGCATCACGTTTTCTAGAAAATGGTAAATATGCAATTTTTGGGATCATTTTAAAATGAATTTAATATGGTTAAAAAAAATCTCATTGATTTGCCAACTAAAGGTTCTGAAAGGAAACTGTCTTAGCTTTCCAAAGCACTTATGAACAATGTTCTACGATCATGCGTTCGCAAGTTATAGGTGTTCAAAGTGAAAAGTTCCTTTTTTGCTTTGATGGCGGATAACTCGGTCAATAAAAATCATAAAACATAGTAAAAAAAATGAAATTACAGAGAAATGTTTTCTCTATAAGAGCCCTCCATTGGATTTATCTGAAAAAAAATTTGTGGCCTGTGCATACGTCCAAACTTGGCAAAAATTTCTGAAACTTTAGAGATCTACTAGAAACTATAGAGAAGAAAAAATATTGAGTGATGCTTTCAAAAACTAGAGTCTTCAAGCGTTAAAATGCTTTTTTTTAATATTTTTTGCGACCATTTTTCGCGGAGATATAGCCATTTGAAAACGACCAAAATTTTCGGGAAATTATAGTGTTCCTTTAATTTTTTCCAGGAGTGTATTTGACACGTGTTTTTTTTTGACATTTGTGTCGAAAGGACTATCTTGGAAACTATTAGAGCTAGGAGAACGATGTAAATGGCAAAATGGTGTATTTTCTATTAAGGAATGCAACTGTGTAAACAGATTCTAAAAATTCCGTTTATTTAAATAATGCATTTGCATTTTACGAACTGTCCACATCCTTTTCAAATTAGCAACCAAGATGTGTAACTTAGTTTTAAAATTATCTGAACCCTTGTAAATTGCAATATCAGATGATATATCACAGATAGAGCTGCAGGGCGACAAATTTCCAAATCCGTTCCTGTGTCCCGAAGCCAATAGTAAATAGTAATAGTAATTTAGGAGTATAATAGTGAAATAATAAATCGATAAAATGAGTTGTTATAACGAAAAAAAAAACGTCGTCTGAAATCTCATGTCTGCAACCAACCGAGGATTACAGACATGAGGTCCGTTTCGTATGAGACTGGTTGGTATATTCACTGGTTGGAGGCAATAGTTGTTTGAAAAATATAGGAAACTAGCTTTACTACTCGGCTTCGCCCGAAATTTAGTTTCTGATTTTATAAAAAAAAATATTTCTTAGATTCCTTGTTAAAATGGTCACATTCGTCTGGATTAGTCAGGCATAATGAACTGAGGCACATTTCGCGAACCCAGAGTTTATCGTTTGAAAGTTTTAAGGCAACAGACAAACACATAAACGTATAGAAGCTTTCTGCTTTATATATTAAGATGTGTGAGTATATAGAAAATGCTAGTTGAAAGACGTAAAGTGTCTTTTGTGAAATATGATTACATTTTGTTGCCCCTGTTTCTCATTGCAAAGTATGTGTTATGACTTATGAAGGGACCCTTCTGATGTAACAATCACCAAAAATTAACGATGAAAACTTATTGTATCAAATGCTCAAAATGATGCCCATCAACTTCGACACATTTTTGTGCAAAGAAAGGAATCCAATGACGTAAGATCAGACGAATGTGCATATTTGGAATCAAGGCCATATAAATGTCACGTTAACACAGGTCCTTGGATCGGTCTTGATCATAAAAACATATATTTCCATGTAAAAAATATGGATGTATCTGAAATCTCGAAAAGTATGACCTTGAGGACATTTTTTTGCATATAATATTTGCCCTTGCTAAAAATCTAAACAAATCATATTTTCCCCTGACATTTTTTCTCGTCGTAAAAACCAAGTCAAATATTTTTTTCATTGCCCATATTTCTGTAATTTGTTAGACCTTAACATTGAAATTTAAAAATTTAATGAATTTTAACAAAAAGTATCGCTGTTTTCTAGAACTATTTTTTCAACTAGAAATTTCATCATATCAAAATTTACATTTCCAGAAAAGGACTATTAGAGCATGGTTATAGGAGTATTGCGAATGTACAATTAGGTCTGAAAAGTTAGAAGCTTCAAAAATACGAAAATTGTAACTAAAAAATGACGTTGGGATGTCATGAACCCTCGCGCGACCAATTTATGATTTAAAAAGATGTGACCACGAAGGATTAAGCTGCTGAATTTAGGCGAGACACCCTGTATACTTTCTATACATCATTCGCCATAAGAAAAACTTTCCCGCAAGCTCCGGTTCCTGTCCCATCGAAATCGCAGAAATCCACGCAGATCGCAGAGAGCAATAGTTACATCTCTGTGTCCGTGCGATCAAGATTTCTTACCTCCTTTCGCGTGTATCGAGGTCAAGTGTGACAATGTATCGAGATCGCAGATATGCAAATACCTACCTCGGGCTCGTGACACGGCCAGGCTATCCCGCTCATCGGCTTCCTGGAGAAAATTAAACGACGAATTAATTCCCCCATTACGCGAATTCCTTCGAGGCGTAATTGACGTGACGCCTTTGTTTGTGATCAACCGGGTAATAACGTTATATTCACCGCGCCGTTACTTGACGCGACGCTGTTCTTAATGGCAACGAAGATAATGAACGGCACACCGCGGTGACATAATGAAATCGGTCCGAGGGAAAGCCAGAAATACCTTCAGAATTGTGGCATTTTCGTGTGATTACAGGAAATTATTATCCATATTGCACGTAGCTGGTAACGATCCTGATGATTTCTTTTCGGATCGCTTTTAATTCGAATATCTCTTGCTCAGATTTCGTACGTCGCGACGATAGAAAGCTGGTAGAAAGAAGGAGCGAAGAATTCAAGAAAAAGTGGAACGTTCGTCCGTGGGCAACTTTATTTTTTCCAAGTGTTCGCATCGGAGACGAGACGGTCGGTCCTCGCGGCGCGGCCTCGAATTCCAACGCGGAATAGGGGAATTTCAGGAAGGAAGTGTTGATTATATATTAATTTCGAAGTTCCACGGGGGCACGCCGGGCACCCTTGAAGCATGAAAAAATATGCCACTCGGTAATGCTACGAGTGGGAAAGTTATAAACCGAGTGTCGCGTAGAAAAGTAGAATGACGAAGTTCAAGAATGTATTAGGTCAGCAAGTTGGGACGGTACACGAGCACCACCTTTCTTTTTCCTGATGAATATTTCAGCAGACAGCGGTGTAAACCGTGTCGCCTTGCGATACCGACTTTAAAGTTATTTAATCAAATAAAACGAACCGCCGTACGGCCAGAAGTTTCCTCGTTACCGCGTGAGATTCATTAATTTACATCGCGCTTGGAAATCGCCGGATTTATGATATCTTTTTCGCAGCCGCTGACGATTCTGTTATGATGAAACGTATGCATCAAAGTAGCATCGAGACGCGCGGGCTAATTTAGTTCAGTTCAATTTAACTTCCACTTTACGGCATGCAAACATATACCGCTTATCCGGTTTCTCTCGAATCAAACATCCAACGACAACTTTCTCTGCGAACTGTGCGTCATCCTGCCCAACTTCAACGCATTTGAATATTAAGCTCAAATTTTTTGGCGAGAAAAGTATAAATCGCAGTTTTCAATTATGGAATTTACAGTAGTTGTGTTATATTCCACAATGTACATAATTTCAGTATTTTCTCGCATTTTAATTTCGCCACTGAATTCAGGAATATTTTTTTCCTGTAAATAAAAGTGGCTTCCAATCCAGTAGCGTGGAACTTTAACAGCCACTGGGTTTTTACATATTAATTACATTCTAACACACGAATCGATGTTAAATATTTGTCATATCCGTATTTTTATAATATTTAGGGAATAACGGGGGTATATAGCTGTTACAGGGGCAGGATGTTACAAAGCAGTTTAAATTTTTGTCGCTTGGACTATCACTTTGACGATAAAGGGACAACATATCTCGACCTTCAAAATGGCTTTTTTCCAAATGCATGGTTTTGGTTTAATTACACAGTTCGAGTGAAGCGCGTTAAGCGAGTGGGTTACGCTAAGCGGCAGTGGATCACGCGCCGCCGTTGACTACCATTCTCGACGCCGCACAATTTGCCAAACTATTTCGTTTCTCTACCGAAAACAAAATGTGACTTACCACTTCTGTCGATGCTTTCCGAAGGAAAAATGTTTGTTGCATCGCGTGGAGTAGTCGGATTTTCTCCTAGACCCTTAGTTTTGGAAATAAATTTAAAGTTATCTGGAAAAATGGGTGCATTTGAGGGTTCTTTCGCTTTGATCATTGTTTAAACATATTTAAATGTTCATAATGGGTTGATAGAATAATTTGACCTCAACAAGCCACCGAATGACTATTACTGTTTCGACACAAAAGATTTTCAAATTTTTAAATTTGCAGTTTTTTCAAAATCGAATTTCTCAAAAACTAATGGCGACAAACGGTTTGTAATTTGTAAAAATTACAAATGGAGAAATGTAACAACTAGCCCCGGTCTCCCATATAATATTTATTTATAATAAATTATAATATTTATAATCCCACTCCTAAAATGTATTTCCCACATCCGCGCTATGAAAATAATAGCCAATATTAGCTCATAACGAATCCCCGAGCGATACTCCACATTAGGAAACACGGTTGTACGAAATTCATTCCTCAAGACATTTATTTGTCGTTCGGAAGGCTGCTTTGGTCCCCGTTCCCTTATGGATTTCACGTGCGCTCTATTTAAAAAAAATCGATTCACCTTGCGTCAACGAATCCCGAGAAGTTGCCCGTCAACATTGAACGAATCGCGCGAGGCTTGATGGTGGCGTTTTCAATGCGTGACACTGCGCTCGCTTTTTGGTCGATCGTTCGTGATCGGCGCGGTCGTGTACCGTTATGGCTGCTCGACTTTCCGTGCCAGACAGACATTACACGACGAAATCCATTCTTCCGAGTAAGGAGATTAAAAACAGACAAAGCGGATGGTGTAAAATGATGAGGATGGGAGATGACCGGCAGGGAGGGGGGGGGGGGGAAGATACTTTCTCCGCCCGTTGGTTCTTCTTCCTCGTGAAATGTCTTCGACTTCCCTCGACGGAGGATCGACATAAAGCAATCAATTTTGTGGTTTGGGAGTATCGAATTCCTTGTATTCCTTTTCTTTCGTCGGCCCGCTTGACGACAGCCTCACTAATAACTTTTTTACGACTGTTTTGCTGTTCGTCCTCCAATGTAACCGGTCCATGAAATGTATTTATTAAGAGCAGCGATGGTGCACTTTTTTATGCGCACCTTGGTATTTTATATAGGGTGCGGCCGCAAGGATGGCACAGGCAGGCAGTAGGTGACTGCATATGCAAAAATAAATCGAAAGTAACCTAGAGGTTGATGCAACTTAAAACAACAAAATTAAAAAAAGTGGAGAATAGGATTTCTTCCGGCGAGTTCTCGAGGAATACCGCAGTATTAAATACAGTATTCTGAAGAAATGCAATTGAAATCCTCGGAAAATTGATACTTAGAATTTTATGCCCCCTTATAAGAAATATCTAAATCATTTCCCAACATTTTTTTAATCGCGATCCCCTTTTATAATATTCAAATAAGATAAGGTACATTTAATAAGGCAAAGAAAACACATTAAAAATGGGTATTTCAGAATATAATTCTAACTTAATAATATTTTTAAAAAACTGTGGCAACCCTACAGAAACAATGCAAATGAACTTATACGCTTTATTGCATCCATATCTGTTCGTAAAATATCGTATCTACCATCAGCGATGGTTGACTTTGCCGATACTCGATAAACAACACAAAAATCCGCGCGCCGCTGCTCGGCCAGGTAGTTAACTGAAAAGTTCATTGAAGTAAAGGTCATTCCAATTAACAAGCGAATCGTAATTTCGTCGAATTTTCGACGATTACGCATCCCTCGCCGAACCAGTTGCCGGTCGCCCGTTATGATACAACGGGAAACGGGTGGCAAGTAAGCATAAATAAAGCATCGTTACATAATCATGGATCGTTGAACCGAATACCTGTAGCCGTGCATTGATCTCGCCGTTGCTGGAACGCAAACCTGATTTCACGCTCCGTATCGTCTACATAGCAACGGAAGGGTGTAGGAATCTGGACTGTCTGGTTACGGTTACGATCAGTTAGGCCTTCGACCACGTGAGACAGCTCGACACCTTGGCCTTCTGCCCTTCCATCTCGTTACGCAGCCGTGACACTGGCAGATCGCGTTCGAATTGAATTGCGGAACTTGGACGGAGACTTGCTCATTTCTGAACGCCGACCGATCACGGGCCATCGGGCGATCGCGTGAACCTATTACGAAATTGCAGGATGCAGTGACACGTTACCAGTGGAACGGTTCCACGGATTAGTGGAACGTTACGCAATATCGGGAGGAGGTGTACAGAGGGTGGGTCGTAAGTTCTTGCCTATTTTATCCACGGAATAGATTACCGTTTCGGAAATGAGGACCACAGCGTTTTATAGTTTAGTCCACCTTTTTGCTAATTGGGCGATTCAATATCTTTATTGTTCCTTGAGCTTTGAGGGTAAGAGGAAATAGGGGATGGAGAATTATAAGTTAGTTATTAGATGTAGTTTTTCAGGTACCAAAAGTGCTTTGCTCCACTGAAGAAAGCATTAATGATCTTGGTAACTCAGAAACTAATTCGCTGGAAAGAAAATAAAAGTGTCTCCTAACTCACTGTGCAATGTGCATAAATAATAAAAATGGACATTGAATGTCTGCGTTTCAGATTCCAATTAATCTTCTAAAGAAGTAACAAGGTCCAACCTGTGTTCCTTCAAAGTGTAGATTGTTATTTCTATAAAAGAAAGTCACGCTCTAAAAAGTACACCAGTTTCGATAAAAGTGTAAGTGAAGATAGTAAAATGTAAATTACAAAATCAGGTGGTCCCTGTTTCTAGAGACAAAATACAGTGCTGTAAAAATGTCAAGAAATTATATTTAAAAGATATTCGTATGTGGGCCATGTACGAGCCCCGGGGAGTGTGTCAGAATTCTCGTTTCGTGGCCTTTCCAATAAGAAAGTGGTCCCAATACGAGGCTCCTACAGTATCGGCTCGATTTTTGGAAATTGTTACGCGAACATTAATCAAGTAGACCCGTCTCAAGAAAGCTAAAACGAATTTTTACGACATATTTAGTCTACCAATAGAAACTCAGTAGGCAGCGTTTTGCAACAGGAAGAGCTATACCTACACTTCTTTCTCTCCGTTACATAAACCGTTGTCTAATATTTGTTCGTTCAATTACACCTTTATATTTACAAAAATCCCATAACGCGAAGGTGATAAAAGGTGAAGGATATCTTCCATTATGTAACTAGTGAAACTCCGAAGAATTCTGTAAAATTAGAAGTTCTTAAAGTTTACGATTATGATTCTAGAAAAAAAGGTACCTAATTATTATGCGATCTTTCACGATAAGGAGTGTTATTAATATAAAACTGTGAGATACTGTTTTTGTATATTGAATTCTGAATGACAACATGATTACGCAAGCGCCATGCATGGCGGCATAACAAAAAAATATGTTCAATCATTTGCGCAACTCCTTGAGCACATTCTTAAACGGTCAGAGGAATTTAATGGATCGTAAATCTGCGAAGTAACTGTCTGGATTCAAATAAAAATTATTGTATGTTAACCAATTTTGGGTTTGGTTCAATTTTTAATAGAAGTTTAAAACAACGCCGAATGAATCCGCTAAAAAGCTTTTTTCTAAATTTCGTTTTTAAAGCAAAAGTTTTTTGTTTTCGTATTTAATATTAGTGTAATGATTATATTATATAATAATATGTACTGTAACATTGTAGCATTATATGATAAATTTTGTACAAACGTAGGTAGCAGTTTTGCAACTCTGTGCCGCTGAATGCTTATTATCTAGATGTAGCTACGTTAAATATTTGAAGTGAAAGTGTGATGAGCAGGAAAATATCTACACAGGTATGCTTGGAACTTGGAAATGAATAAATCCTTACGGAAAAGTTCTTCCACCGAGAATTCATTTAGATTTGTGAATATAAAATAAATATTTCTTGTAAATTAATTTTAATTATTCTCTTCGTGGAATATACAGTGACTGCGGTATGTCCAATCAAATTAACATGCAAAAATATTAACCTCAGCAAATTAAATTTATATTCAACTCCCTTGGTTTTGATGCTCTTGGGAAAACATTCGTGCAGCGCTGTACATATAACATAAAATATAATTTTAGATAATGTACAATGTAGGTAATTGAAATGTATAATAAAGTGTCAGAAACATACTTTTACAGATGTACCTGACATCAATTCAAGATCGTCCCTTCTTTAAGTAAAGCAGCACTTGCTTCAATAGAGTCAAAGAAATTCTTCCCTTCAAAATTTTTCGTAAAACTTAATATTAATTTTCAAAGATGGCAATAGATTCGGTGTCTCCCCGAAAAAATCTACCACTTAATTAATATACGGACTCTAAAAAAAACTCAAGAACCTTGATCTGCACATCAATTAAATTCCTTATCCGTGAAATTTTATAGGTACCTATATATGTAGCCAAATAATCAATGTTGTTGACTCTCCTACTCTGGAAAATCTTATAAATCTTCTATCATATATATTTTTTTGGCTGCACAACGTTTTGTCACAAGTAAAGAAACGAAACTCTGAATTATCACCCTGAGATGGAGAAAACTTTTATTTAAATAAAATTTCGAATAACGAATAAATGTTAAAAAAATTATTCGTTATGTATCGAATAAAGCTAACTCAAGGGAACGAACGAATGACGAATAATTCTTTTAACGTTTATTCGTTATTCGAAATTTTATTTAAATCTCTGCCCTGCATCATTCGTGTAACAAATTTTATAATCACAACGTTCGCATATTTTCAGAAGTAGCGTGTAGGAAAAATGACGCACAGTGCACTTGGAGCTATGCATCAGAAAATTCAGGAAGTGATTACGCATTCGGAAAGGGAATGACTAAAACGAAAGTTCCCCTTGCCTCTTGTCATCGAGGGAAGTAATTTCTCTTGATACTCGATTCCACGAATCCACTTTCTGATTTAGAGCACATGACGCTGGGTCCTAATGTGCACGTGCATCAAGTGTTAATAATTTCATTCGTTTTTATTGATGTCGCGATCAACTGTTGCCTACAGGAAATAGAAATATAGTTCCGTTTTACAAAAGACAGAATATTTGTATTGCATTGAGAATTGTATATAAAAATATTGATGAATTTTTACTTTAATTAATGTACTAAGAAATTTGAAATTTAAAAGGCATTAAAAAACTGTTTATAATTTGTACGGCATTAATACTGTAAATATACAATTTAATAATAATATTATTATTTAACGCTGTAAGGAAAAGAATATGCTGCGATTTAGTATAATTAATTATAAGATTAATGTAGCAGTTTCAGCATTGGCAGAATTCCTTAGGAATGACTTTGTTTCACAATCGAATTACTTGCTCGTTTGGTGAGATTGAAACTTAATTATCTCGTTGCGAGGGGGGAATGCAGAAAATCATTTGTCTCACTTTTCGCGCGCTTCGCGACAAATTGTAAATTGTATACGGAACGAATTCATTTGGACACATCCGGAATAGTGTGAATGGAAGTAAAGGTTTCTCGTGCCGAGATAACTGCTCGCCGTTTTCTCCCTTTTCCTTTTTCGCTCGTCTATTTTCACTCTATCCTTTTACAATTTTCCGCCTCTCTGCTACGAGTAAATTTCATTTAATACCAATTACAAAACAAATTGTCCCTTTGTTACTATTATTTATCTTTCATTCTTGCCCTACACTCTTTATATCTACTGTCGTTCATAACCGCTATATTGTATTGGAACGATAAAAAGTGATACCAACGACACGTTAGAAAAATTTGGGACCTGAAATCCACTGGCAATTAATTTCAATTAAACCTTCAATCGAGCACAACCTTTTTACACGATTTAGGGCTTAAGATTGTCAAATATGTAACCGTCATAATTTATTGCAATAAAATGAAGTGAAATTAAATTGCTGCCTCTTCTGTTAAATCCATTTTAATGAATTTTTATTTATTTCAGTGAGAAAGAGAGGCGAGAAAGGTGAATTTTCTGAAAATTATAAAAAGATGAAAGTTTCCTGCCGAATTATATTTCTATATTTGGGATTGAGTGTCCATTATCAAATAATTCTCCAATTCGACAAACAAAGAAAGTTTCAGATGAATTCCCTGGTTACATAAATTTTATGCAATTACTATTCTCTTAATGCGACAAGTATCAAGACACTGATCAATCATTTGTGACTGCAAAAATAGAAGCTGAAATATAAGTTCCAAGAAACACCTCTAATTATTCCACGAGTCACACTCGTATCAACTAAAATCATCCTAGAATTAACAATCCCGCAGGGATTTTCATACAGAATTAATTTATCCACTAACGATTCCACGCGACCCATGTTAAGGTCAGGTATAATAACAGCCTATTAAATCCATCTCGCCTCTTATGTAAACTCTTATGTAACAATTTTCTGTACATGCTATATAATCTGGACACTATGGAATAATAATAATCGACAGTAGGTACAAACAATGTTTTGTCACGAGTAAACAAAGGAATCAATGCAACCGCGAAGTTCTCGCCGAAAAGGAAGCCGAGCAGACCCCATCGGTCTTCACGAAGGACGAGAAAATCGGAAGCATAAAGGTCCACGCACACATATCCGTTCCGTGTCCGTTCCGTTCCGTCGTGCCATTGGTAAGAAAAAGAGGGGCGTAGAGGGTCTCTTCTTCTTACCAATGTCACGACGTAACGGATATGTGTGTTTGGACCTTAAGGGGTTACGCCACCCTGAATGTTTTAAGAATAATTTAAGCCATGGTAGACGCAAAGATTCCCCAAAATAGCCGAGTTATAGACTTTAAACGAGGCGCGCATGTCGATATTCCGCAGCAGGTAGCGATCATTCTACTTTACTTCTTTTGCGTTTTTCTCGAAACTACATTTTCAACGATGACCTATCAATTATCTCCAAAACTATTTGTCCGATTGATTTCAAACTTGGTACGCATATTCTTAATGATATTATCTACGATGTAGCATAGCAGTTTTTCCATCCGATACCTCAATCGTATATAATTAATGGTTTAAAATCGTTTTTCACGCGAAAAACGTATAATTTTTTTCACTTTGCTCTCATTTGTGCAATAAGTTTTTTTTTCTCAAATCCCTATGCTACATCGTAGGTATTTTATTAAGGAACACGAAAATCATCGGGTTTTTGATTTCAGACGAACATGTTCGTTATAATTTGTTAGGTTAGTCACGCGTGTAACGGCGAACGAGCTTCGCGGGAGAACAAATAACTCGGTCATTTTGTAATATTTTTGTACAGTATTTATACAATATATGCACTAATACATGCTCTACAGATAAGAAGAAAATAAATAATTTTCAACCTCATAGTATCAGTAAAAAAAATTCGTCTAGTTTAGTGCTGTTTCGATCGCCTCAGGGTGGCGTAACCCCTTAAACCGTCCTCGGAGCCCGGGATCCGTGGACGTGGCGAATCTGGCCGGATGAATGAGACTGTTTCAATTAATCCTAAACAACGCGGCCGAAACGCGCGCGTCGCGTGGCCGGTCGATCGATCAGCAGCCTGTACGTGACAGTTTATTCAGCTAAATCGAGTACACACCATTCTTATTCAGGGGGGCGCGCGGCCCGTACACGGGGGCTGGAACTTAATTACATCGCGATGAGCATTTACAACGCAACGGTAAGAGCATTTGTCTCGCTGGCCGTGTGCTCTAACGACAAATTGCGAATTGCATTCGGAACGAATTCATTTGGCCACGTCCGGAATGGCGAGGACGGAGGTATAAAGGTTCTCATGCCAAGATACAACTACCGTATCCCCCCCCCCCCCCATCACCCTCGCGCTCCCGTCCTTTCTCTCTCCCCGCCGTTTCCCCCTTCGTCCCACCGCCAACCGATCGCCGCAGTCAACCTTCGTCGCTCCTCCGCTCGTTTCCCGTTAACCCTCTTCCCGCCCGTCCATCGTTGCCCGCCGTCTCTTTCTTTGGCGCTTCCTTTCCGCGACGAGTGGTCGCAATTGCCGGACGACCGGGTTTTCCGGAGAAAGGGAACTGCGCTGCTTGTCGGCGGTGCCCCGTCCGCGAACCGGAACGAATCGTCTCTCGCACGCAGCGCCCCGTGAGCCTCCGGGGCCCCGGCCCCGGCCCCGGGGGCTTCCTCGCCGTGTAATCGCTCGACGATTTACTGATGGGAGATTTACCTTACGCTTCGTTTAGAAAGTGCAGTCGCGCTCCCGATCACGTGCCCTGCTCTTTCCACCCCCCCCCCCCCGTCACGCCGCCGCCTTTTACCATCCCCCCCCCCCCCTAGGATATTTCTCTCCCTCTCGCTCGATACCTTTTGTCCCGTTCCCGCCGCGCGTCTTCCTGTCTGTCGCTGTTTCAGCCCCCCCCCCTCCATTCTTTTGCGGTCGTTTTTTTTCCGCCAACGAGCGATGCGACCCGACGGGATACGTCGGCGGCTAGGCTAGGCCAAAGCGCCCTGTAATCGTGAGCACGGCCACGATTCCTGTGATCGATGGAAGAATGAAAGTTCCGGCCGCGAGATCAAACCTGCTCCGATGCTGATGAAACCGTCGGACGTCACGCGTGCCCCTACATTTGTCCCGCTTTTTCGATGGCTTCTCGCAGCTTCTCGGAAATCTTTTTCGATATGGGAAGCAATGTACACTAGCGGACAAAAAGTTGCTGTTTTTCTAATTTGTTTTACTTTTGTTACTTTTTAGCAAAATCTTGGAACTGTGGCATGTTTAAAATGCATATTTTTTAATACCTAAGCGTGTGGAAAGTTTAAGGTTGTATAAAATCCAGGGAAAGTTGAAGGTATTTAACTGACAAGCAAGAGTTCTACATATATGATATTGAACGGGACAATACATTTTGAGGCCGCAGAGGAGGTACCACTTTTGTAAGTACATATTCGTAAAAGCTAATGGTGTTTAAATTTGGTAATTTTTTGTTGGCTTTAAAAGTGTATTGTCTTGTTTAACCCTTCGTGGTCACACGGCGTGTATTGTACCCCAAGAGAAATTTTCGATTTGAAATTTCGCACCTTTACGTCTTTCAAAGGGGATTTATCGAAAAAAAGAAAATAAAAAAAAAATTTAAAAATCGGGATTTACCCACAACCATGGAAAATCGCTCATTTTCAACTACAAATTTTATCATATAAAAATTTACATTTCTAGAAAAAGATTATTAGACCACGATTGTATAAGTATTACGTATGTACATATCACTGAAAAAATACGAAAATGGTAACTGAAAAAATGTTGCTGGGGTACAGTGAACCCCGTGTGACCAATTTGTGATTATAAGAAGGTGTGACCACGAAGGGTTAATACTATGTACGGTTTTTGTTTGTTAGTTAAATAAATTCAACTTTAATTGGGTTTTATACGGCGTTTAATTCCTTATCAGAATATGCATATTGGGCACATGCTGCAGTTTTGAGTTGCTGGTGAATAGTACTAGAAGTAGAGTGGGTTGAAAAAGTGTAACTTTTTTGTGAACTGTGAAAGTGTCATTTAGTTTGGTTGTAATGTTAGTGTTGGACGAAGTAGAAGTTAAGAGCAGATCGAGGGGAGAATTCTATATTATTGCTAGAATTTTAGTTTACTGATAGAACCAATTAAATTTCTATGAATTTCATTGTTTTTCTTGCATTTAGAATGGAAGATTTAGTTTTTGGTAGAAGCAATGGGTTCGTTTTGCATGATCCTCCAGAACTTTTATTAATCGAACATAAAGTATCTGTTAAAAATGAGCTCTTCCAACAGAGTGAAAGTGTTAATGTGAAAAGTTAACTTAAAACAGAAAAGAAATGACTTAAAAGTTAAAAGTTCGGTAAGTAACTTTTATTTATAGAAGTTAACAGTTTCATTGGACCCGTGATTTTAAGTGATCTATTAATGTATGCAGACTTCTGGAATCAATTCATTTTATCATCAGTTAAGTGCAAAAAATGTATAAGAAGACATTTCCGCGATGAATCTCCTATAATTATGATTTTCTTCTTAGAAGATGTTAGATACGAACACACAGCGTCAGCTGGTTTACAACAGCCAGTTATAATGCATAACAGGTGCGAGGCAAGTTCATGCGACAAGGACACTTTCACGAGCCTTTGGCCGCCATTTAATGGTCGTTCAGAACTTCTGGAAGTGTTTAATGTTTGTTTTAATTACCTCGAACATAATTCGGGTATTAATTAATTCAATTACTTAACTATATTACCATCTTGACTGTGATGTGCAAAAAAATATATTGCTCCATTCTTGTTAAGAGTAATGCAATTTAAAACATAGTTTGACATTTTTTCACAAAAAATAAAAAAAAAATTTCTTTTATAAAATTAGAATGTAAATTTTTGACGAAGCCGACTAAAGCTAGTAATTTATAAACCTAAATAGCTAGCCATCTTAAATTACCCTAATTGTATTTGTACAATAACTTTATCATTATATGAAACTAGCAGAAATTATAGTACGAGTATTCCACGCTCTAAAAGAGATATAATTATACACTCTCAAGTTTTTCAATATTCTTAATTACCTATGAAGCATTCCTTGCGTATTTTCTTTCACTGAATAGCTTCTCTTCCTGGTTGTAGAAAATTAGAATTACACGTCACGTAGAGCTCATTCATACAGCCTGCTTAAGAAATCAATATGCAAAAATACCAATTATGATCCACTTCATTCTGAAAGATAAAGATTTTTAAAATATCTTCACACCATACGATCATCTTCCACTTTGCCGGTCGAACAAGAGGCCTATTTCCATAAATTTGTTTCAAGAACTAATGTATGGATTTTAATGTTTTTTTTTTAGTTTAATGTTTATTATTCCTTGCTGCATTTCGTTATATTTTGGAGATATGAAAAATACCAGTCTATACAGCAAGGAATACGAAATATTTAACAAACAAAAAACATTCAAATCCCTGCAACAGTTCAAGAGAAAAAGTTCAATCGACAAAGTAGAACGAACCGTTAAACAATTTCGTATCAAACGTCATACAATATCACCATCTGCAACACTTACAACATCGTTTCTCAGATTCTTTTAATACGCAATAATAATGTATTTAATAAAACGTAACTAGCATAATAAAAAATTCACGCGTTACCTCCTACGCGCTTAAGCACCAGTTACGAGAAGGAGGTTGTAGTTCACTTTTATATTCGATAGGGGCACAATGAACCCTGGAAAAAGAGTATACGCTCGGACACGTGTCTTGCATCCACACGTTCGCCTCTGCTCAGGTGTAAAACCTCGATACACGTGTATAGATGGTTAAAGTAGCCAGTGAATCCCACGCATGGAATTCAGTCTCTGGAGAAAGTGCACACCGATCGAACAGCCCCGAAGGTGAAGCTTGCCGGCTGGAATGTATGTTAATGATGCCCGTGAATGGCTTCACCAGAAAATGTGGTATAATCGTAAAATGCGCGTGCGGACGCATACGCGTATACGAAGACGACTGCACATCTTCATTTTATTGGCTATTTTCGTAAAGCGAGCGCCGACTGTTAACACTGCTTTTATTGTTACTTACGAAAGTAACACGTTACGAGTCGATTACAAGTGCACACAAACTTCAGCTTTATTTTCACTTTTTTTTCACTCGTGAGACAAATATATGTAAGTTGAAATGAATTTCACACAGTATAATGTGTTATATTGTATTATGTAATTGTTGTAACTGTAATTGGAATGTATTTCATAACTATATTATATAAACAATTGTTTGTAATTGTTCTATATTTGTAGCATTTGAGCTGGGACCGCAATTTTTGAAAATTGTTGACCATATCGTTACAACAAAAAGCTACTTGATATTCTAAGAAAATCATTTAAAATATCTTACAAGGAAGTTTCATGTCTTAATCCTCGGTGGCCGTCGTTGAGAAGAAAATCGAGGTCATCATGATCTCGAAACAGAAAGTAACGCCAGTAATTAAAAACAGATTTAAATCCAGTCTACGAGTACCTAATCTACCACATCCAAAATATCTTGAACTTTTCAATTAAAAAAACACGCGTTCCCAGTATTATAACATATAAATTCTCAACGGCGAGAATAAAAACGAAGCTGAAAGAATTTCGGAATCCTAGGCAATGCTCCTTTTCACGGTAATTACGCAATACGCATGCAACCTTCGATTCTTCATATCAACTTTCCTTAATTTTCATTGTATGCAACTTCAGCGCATTAAAGGCGCACCAATGGTGATTATTATTAACTTACCGACGTACATACTCGCAATCGGAAATATTTCCCCGCTTACTTTACATCCCCTATGCTCGTTAAAGACAGGAACACTGATCGTGTCTCGTCGTTCATTTCCATATCCTTTCGTACATCCGGCTCTCTGCCGCTAGTATGAGCGAGCACCAGGATTTCACTCCGGGTGAATCACCCGGCTTGTATCAGCGCAGTGAAAACTCTGAGGTGGCGCGTTTAAATTGTAAATTTCGGTCCGTTTCTGGCTGCACGTTCGCCCCGTACGCGGATCCGACGCGAAACGGCGTCAGATTCTCCCGACATGGTCACTTCCTGGCCAGCGGAGTGACGCGATCCGCTTTCGTTTCGCGGGACCAGGCCCCACTTTAGACGCGTCAACTACTCACGTGCGTCTGATCGCGAACCGGGCGTTTCTACTTGCTTGTTCCGTCTAACCCTAGAACGACACTCTAGCGCCGCTGGCGATCACAGGAATTTTTAATATTTTCTACGAATGTGCCAATAGACGCTTCATCAAACTTTCACTTCCAAATTTCGATTTGAAGATACCTAAAGAGAAATGTAGAAGAAGATCATTTTGGAATATTCTATTTTCAATTTGGGGACCCGCGATAAAGTATTAGGTCATCTTTGGAATTTTACATAGTAAAGACTATTTATAATGTTTGGAACTCTTTTTTACAGAAATATTAAAATGAAGCTTCATGATGATTAGTTAAATAGAATTTAGCTATTTAATTTATTCTAGTGAGTTGTTATTAGTAATCTTATGGTCACTTTGCATGCTAAATCAGTAATCGCTGCAGGACTTGGAATTTTATTATAATTCCACAGTTTACTGTCTTTTGCTATCGTATTTTTATATATTATTGTAAAAGCGTTATTTTCGATTTCAACGACCGTGAGAGGAGTCCTCGAGCGTTGTATGCAAAGATTCCAGTGGACTTGAACGCGTGTGTAAGTAGCATGAAAGTTTCTCGCGGCCACGGTCCACATAAATGGAGCAACAAATTACAATGTTACGTTTCCATTGCCAGCAACAGGATATTACACGATACGCGCGTTACGCCCATGATCGTTTAACTGTTAACGCACCAAGATCCTCTGATCTATGACGGCAATAGTTTCCTGCGATTATGAGAACGAAGTAAAACGACCCGATTTATCTCGATGCTCATTTCTTTGAATGCGCAAATGAAATATGGTCCTGCTCATTTCGTATTGCAGTTTATAAATAAACTATTTCAAGTTTCATTTTAAGAAAATTTTAGGGATTAGAATGGAAAAGAATGCTTTTTGTGTGAAATGACAGCTTCGATATACCTTTTGTACACTAATTATGTAAAGCTCAATTTTTAATAGAGATCAAACCTTTTTTCTTATAAACATTCGTCATTATCCAACGTCCATAGAGTATCCGTTTTAAAAATTAAACAGTGACGCCATTGGAAGTTTCAAAATACTCAAACGATTCACAGCCATTTTATCTTTTGACAATCAAAGAATGAAATCCACTTCGAGTTGCACAAAATTTTTTATAATTTGAATAGCGCAGTAAGAAATAATCTAAGATCCTTCGAGTGCACAAGAATGGGAAAAATGGAAATATTCATTTACGCATCACGCATGAAAACCATTGTAATTTATAGGTAAATTATTAGCAGAACAGACTATGCCGCAACAAGTTAATTATGCCCGACTTTTTACAAATTTGTATTCACCTCCGCTGATGAATGCTGACATTAAACATGTTCGCAGATAACAAACTTTACGGGAGCTAGACTGAACTACTCGCGCGGTATCAGAAGTAAGCACCTACTAACCGGCGAAAAACGGGAAAAGCGAAGGAGTAACGAACTAGGGGTACGTGCTTCGTGGAACTGGCATTCACGTGCGAACCAAATTCGAATGGTCTGGGAAAGTTTCGTGGAACAAAAGTATCCTAACTTGCGATTATCTGAGTAGAGGCTCAGTAGATGATGGACAGAGGTGGGGGAGCTTAGATGATAAACTCCGGTAAAACACGAACGCTGTAAACTTTCTCCAATAATGGCCGGCATCAAACCAATTTTACCCCCCCCCCTCCCCCGCGTCATTAGCCGACATATCGTTGGGGACGACGACGATGGGAAAAATGCCTGAACATTGACGCAAAGGCGCATTTCTAACTGCCGGCAGGTGACTTATCGTGGCGAAAATGGATCATGGTTCAACGATTTAATTGCATGATTCAGCCTGTATTTAACTACCATTAGTAAATGGAATAGATAGTACTTAATTTCTGTATTGATAAATTATTTTGCTTTTCTACTTCTTTCACTGCGTCCCAACGTCATTTGCGAGTTACCATTTTCGTATTTTTGAATCTTTTAACTTTTGAGTGATAATTGTATATTCGTAATAAAATTTGTAGTTAAAAAAATATTTGTGCAAAACAGCGATTTTTTGTTAAAATTCGTCAAATTTTTAAATTTTAATATTAAGGTCGAAAAATTTACAAAAATATTGGCAAAGAAATAAAAATTGCGTGTGATGCGATACACCCCGTGTGATCACGAAGGGTTAAACTGTTTGAAAATAGTTTAAAATATTAACATTATTAATACATTATAATGTAATAACAGGGAAGTGGAATCTTGGGAAATGAAAGTGAATTTTACTTGCCTTGCGCACTTCCTATGGGAGTGTTAAGAATGTGTTATGTGTGGAATGATTTTACGCGCTGTCGTTAATTAACCCAAGCAACGCAAGTGTACCTAGTAATATTTCATTTCCCTTGAAGCACTTCCAAATCCCCACACATTTATCCCCATCCCTCCCTTGCCACATGGGACGCGTTCTCCTCTGCGAATCGTTAAACAAGATGGTCTCACACGCGGCCAGCGCGATTCTTCCATATTTGTTTCATTTATGACACGGGCGTAAACGGAAGTGAACTACGAGACCCGAGTGTGCACTTGATGCACCTCTCATTGTTGCATTGTGATACTCTCCAGCGTCTCGTTATGTCACCCGATTATGGAGACGGCTGTGTTACGAAAACTCCGCTCGTTCCTTTTTACGGGGACGAATTTATGGAAGAGGAATACCTTGACGGAAATTACTGCGAGTATTTCCCAACGAGGGCTGCTTTCTCTGGTCGAACTGCGCTGCACCACCAGCGTGTCCACAATTCACGGACATTCATTTTCAACAAAAATGGTAATACGGATAAATTTGTACGCCAAGATTTACGAATAATTCAACAATGATCATACAATATGGTTCCCACTTGAAGCCACGCGGGGGCGCAAGCAGAGGCACGTCGATTCTCGAAATTTTACCATTTTTATATTAATGGATGGAGAACGGGGAAACGTCAGGTACATCGATCGACAAGTTGCAATCGTTCACGAGAGTCGGTGGAAAAATTCCCATCGAGGTGTTGTCCAGTAGAATCGACGCGCGGGTGGGTGTCGAATTTTTCCGCGCGACAATGGTCCTCGGCGTTATTTATCAGACTTTAAAAGCGCGGCAGCGACGATACATTTAACGGAAGCCGCTGTAAAGTTTACATTGCTGGCTAGCTCTATTTTTAGCGACATAAACCAAACGTTAATTCGAGCTAGTCACTCCTGAATAGCACGCTGCGAATTGGACCAGCTGTGCTGCACCGCCAGCCAGACATTCGGCTCGTTTAGCCCCCGAGATCAGGTGCGATAAGCCAACGTACCCTGATAAATGACTCGCATCGGTATTTACCAGATTTTCCGATATTATAATAATTTCCCCCCAATTAATCTGCGCGCACTAGGATCCACGTATTGATTTAGTAAATAAATTGGATGCTGCTGCTAATGAGTGATACACGCGCGTGAGCTGGGGTTCCTTTTGCAAGCAGCGTGAAAATTGTTTGATGCATGCTTTGATGGATAGGTTTCTCTTTGTTTATATAAATTAGGGGAAGTCTGAAAGGTGTTAAATACGACTGTGTTCGAAATATGATCAATGGGAGAGTTCTTTGAATGTTATAACCAAATGGAAATAATTCGTTGGCATGTTGTTAATTTATAGTAATGAGCGATATAAGTGTTGTACCCTGCTTAATTAGTAGATGGGAAATCCTTGGACAGTTTTGGAACATTTTCATTTTAGCTTGAATTCACCGAGTGCGAATGTATTTATAACAAAAGGGCTCATTTTCAAATGGTTTCGTACAAAAGAGCTTAGTTTTTATAGTTTCCATCAAAAGGGCGTATGTCCATACCTTTTTTTTTAAATAACTATTAACACAATGTCGATAAATTTAAAACATTACCGCTATCAGATGGAAGAATGAAATATAGGTATGTGTACTATTACTAAAACAAATTTCTGGATGAGAATGTGCCTTTTTGAAAAATCACTCGCCATTTGTATGTCAATTAATAGGTATAAAATACTTTATTCGATACACAAAAGGGACCATGGCCCATTAACCATGAATCAAAATTATTTACTAAAATTGATTCACGAAATCCAATGATGAAATAATTTAATGAGAACATTAAACCATTAATCAGCATACAAGGTGATCATTACATGCAATATATTTATAACTTATCAATATAACTTACTAATATACTTATAATTCATAAATTTGGAGGTAGATCGTTAAGAAGAACAAAATGCTACGTGCACTTTCCAATATAACTTTCCCACAACAAATCACGCCAAATCTGAAACTAAATTCAATCAGAAACCCGATCTCCTCAAACTTATCTACAATTTATCGCTCAGGATATGTCTTTGCCAATATTTTTGTCAATTTTTACACCTTAATAATAAGATTTAAAATGTTGTGAATTTTCTAAAAAAAATCGCTTTTATCCACAACTATTTTTCCAAATACAACTTTCAACGTACCAAAATTGACTAGTTAAGAGATTCAAAAATACAAAAAAGGTAATTCAAAAATGACCCCCGTTTGACCAATTTGTGGTTATAACGTCTGCCACGTAAGTAAACAATATTCTTTTTAAACTATTTTATTATTACACGCCTGATAATCGGGTGATTTACCTGAACCACCTAGTTAACATTCCATCCTGTTCCGTGATATAATCGCTGCCCTCGACGACAGAAAGAGAGAGAGAGAAGGAAACATTGGAATTCCTCGTAGGATGGAAGCTTTTCTTTTGAACAAGGCGTTTCGTCCAGTGATTTCTCCGAACGTGTGTCACATCGGCGACCTCGAGGAGAAGAAAGAAGAAAGTTCCACCTGGGCGTGTGAGATGCTGCCGCACCTGCGCGCATACCGCGCGACGTGACCCTAAAATTTTAACGTCCATCCGTGCGCTCACCTTGACCATGGGTCACACTCAGACGATAGTTTCGGTACACACAGCCCCGGCCTAACGCGCAATTACACGGCAGGGCTCGTGGGCCTTGAACGTGAAAGGGAATGACATCCTTGATAATCATCTGCTGAATATTCAGCGAAAATTCCTCGACCATACGACAAATTTACACACACCACGCGCGGCTTCACGTGAAAGTGTTTAGAGATGTTCCGGCTCCGGAGGACGGCGCGAAACCATCAATCTGTTTGTGGGCGATCAAACGGGCTTGGAAATATTAAGGGACTCGTGAGAGATTCAGTTGATATTCACGAAGTCGTATATATGAGATATAGTGAAAGTCTGTGATTTATTGCGAAATACGTTTCATTTTATGTTCAACAATTAGAATGTTAATGTTAGAAATATATAGGTAGCTGCAAAAGATTTTTCGCTTTATCGAACCAGAGTCTATATTGAAGTTAACAATATTTAACTAGATTTTTTAATCAAAGTATTTTCCTCGTAAAAGTATAAATAGGTGTAGTAAAAGAAGACACTTTCATACACCCAACATTACTTAACAGCGAGCGAACGAAATTTTGTACCGATCTAATAATATACAGATAATATTTGCTCACCGCTGTTTGGCTTCGTTAAAAAGAATTTCCTGGGGAAGATCCTCAACCCGGAAATTAAAAAAATTATGAAACTTTGGAGATATGTGGAGGATATATAGAAATGATTTACGTAATATTTTTGCTGCCCAAATTCACTCTAAGTGGATGAAATTGACTCCTGAAAATCCGGCCATTTTCCGATTTTGTGTTATAACTCGCGAGCTGTAAGAGATAGAAAAGAAGTTTTCAAATAAAAGTTACCCCTGTTAATTAGGCCTACCATTTGATAACTTACAGTTTTTACAGTTCGCGAGTTATAACACAAAATCGGAAAATGGCCAGATTTTCAGGGCTCAATTTCACCCCTTTAAAGTGAATTTTGGCAGCAAAAAGAAATTGCGTAATACATACCTATACATATATCCTGTACACATCCCCAAAGTTTCATAATTTCTTTCATTTCCAGGTTGGGGATCTTCTCACGTTAGTTTTGAAGTGATCACTGTATTTAACAGCAATCAGCATGAATACAGAACGCATTATTAACTCTAATTGAGTGATCCTGATATTTAACATGGTCTAAAAACCACGCACAAGAAATGTAACACTGTCAATTACGTATCAATTCCAAATTTTCATTCGGCCGTAATTTAGATAACGTCGGCAGCGCAAGAGCGAATATACCGTGTTTGGTAAATAAAAATGAAGCCGGGTGGGGGTTAAAAATCATGAGCGCAGAGGGAGAGAGAACGCGAGGCTGGACAATTAATTCCAGCACATATCGCGCAACTAGCCACCCTTACCAGTGTTCTGCAGGGCGAGAGATTTCCGGCCGAAACAATTTTGTCGGCGGGCTCTTTCGTTATTTTCGGGCTTTTGCGCGGGCACAGGCAGCCCGGTGGCAGCGGTGTCGACAGGCCTTTGCAGAGTGTAACCCGCGAGGGGCGGCATTTTTCCGCTGAATTATTGATGCCAACGTAATGGACCTGAATGGGGCCGCGCAGATATACGCGCATCGCTTCATCTTCTATGCACGCGTCCGGAAGCACCGCGCCACTCTCTTCTTTCCCCCTGTGCGCAAAAACAGAGCGTCTTTAGAGCATGCACACAGTACACGGGGGGGCAGGATTAATTCAACTTCGTCCCTTGATGTCTGGGAAGCCTGTCTGAAAGTCGCGAACAGCCACGAGGATAGCGTTCCAACGGAAAACGCTGGGGTAATTCCACGAGGAATCGATCAGATCTTGGAGTGGGTGCGAGGGATTTGAATGAAATTGCAGTATGACGTAGTCCACGCGATATTATGGGGGGTTTAAGTCATCGGTTTTCATTTGGGGAGGCATTGGTACCGTTAAAAAAAACGGTGAGGTAATGGGGCAGATTGTTTGATAGGGTAGTTGCATTAGGTGTTGGTGATTGTGGTTGAACAGTTTGTACTCAGAGTTGTTGAACGGCGTTGAAGATTGTTTGATGGCGAATTGCTGTTGCAATTGCGAAACCCCAGGTCGCCTGACAATGAGTTGAAGGGTACAGATGTTTGGCGTGATTTTGACAAACGAAATCTCGGCTCCCACTTGTTTGGATTCGACTGGCAGCTCGAACGACTCGCGGAGCTGTGAAACAGGTCGCGTTTCTATTTCATTGTGATCCGCTCTTCACTGAGAATTACATTACTATTGTACGGTAATTAGCTGCTTCAGCAGGAATTTAGCTAGACAGTGGGCCTCGGTTTGTAGGTCGCTATCAGCGCGACCCTTGCAATTATTTGTAAGGAAGGAAATGTAATCAAGCTCTGTTTGCATCCTCGAATCAGTACGCGCACTTTTCACGCACTTCGAGAAAGCCTTCCTACATTCTTCTCGAAATTTAGACGAATAACGCGAAGATGAATTTACACGTCAAAATTCGTTTCATTTGTGGGTAATTAACATTTTAATTATAAATTTCGAATTGTAGTATTGGAACTCGAAGTTTCTAAAATATGTTTATATCGTAATATAAATCGTTAACATAACGTTCTACTTTGTGGTTACTTTTATTCTAATAGACGAGATAACACGTAAAGACGGTTTTCCTTTCATTTGCGGCAGTTTAACATTTTGAACACGTGTCTGTAACATCGGTGAATAATTTACATATTACAGATTGAAATTTATTCACGATATAATATTTCTCGTTTTTGTCCCATATTGTAATTTCTAATTTTCTTTCCCCTTTAAGTAACTAATTTCTACCGTTGTTTGAAATTGTCTATTTGTTAAGCAGCTACAGTTCACGTTTCTGGAAATTTCAACATTTCATAATTCTGTTATTGCTTGTTTTCTTTTACGTTGCAGTACACTGGTGGCGTGTGTCCAAAGATTCGCTTTTAACTGTAATAATTATTTATTGCGAAAGGGATTACAACAGCTGTTACTTCCGCGATGCGTGCAAAATTCTGTCGCATTGCGTAAAATTTTTCTGCAGAAAGCCACGGGACGTGTTTATCCATACATGATTGGCTGAAGCTGACAGTGTGCAAGGTAGCAGTTTAATATAAAAAGTCCTGTTGGTCGTTATGATTAGATAATTCGCCATTTCTAGTCCGCGCTGAGTGCCATCTTAATTGTACCGCAATTAGAACGAGAAACTGACACGAGCACCATTTGTTTGAAATGTCACAATGATGTAAAATTAATGATAATGAAGATGATGCGCATTTTTCGAATCTCTAAGAAAATACTTTAATACCGAAATGAGGTAGATGCTTGAGAAATTGTTCCATATCAGTGAGAAACTTTCATTTTCAAGATATATCATTCCATTGGCATCTGTTTCCAGCGAAGAATTGAATATCCTAATGGTGATTAGTTTGACGAACTGGAATTGGTAGAATTTCCATTTAAACATTTCCATCTGCACCATTGTTTTCCTTATTTGCATATACAAATGATCACTTTCGATGAAAACGATCTCTGGGTCCAAATATAAATCTCCAAACTTTTAGGACTTTCCACGCAGAGTGCACTTACTTTTACACTTCACAACTGGTATCTCAGTAATAATCTCCTAGCAAAGATTCTTCTCAATGTTTAAGGATGTATCGAACGTGTAATATTAGACAAAAGTATATGAAATTTAAAATACTAGAATATCTACGTCTTACGCATAGTAAATCCAGATGTAAGGAACTCGAACGACAGGTGGAGTCTTATTTATACTACTAGAAACGTATTTTTCACTTTACAAATGCTTTGTCAAGAATTATTTGCTAAACTTTTGGCAGTGAGAATGACCCGAATTTACAATTTTCACAAGATATAATTTATTTCTTTCAAACGGTGTAGTGGAAACAATTGAAACTCGGCAGATATTTTCATCTATCCATATACTACAAGTACAAAAAATTGAAAATACCATTTCTTCAACATTATTTCAGCTGCTTTATCTGCTCTTTCGATAAAGCCGGGAATCCACCGGGAAGCTAAGCTAAGCTCTGCTATGCGATGCTATGTTTCAACGTAGCTTTTGGTGGAAACGGTTCCATAAGAATGTATTGAAGCTAATTTTGTTAAAACGTAGCATAGCATAGCTTAGCTTCCCGGTGGATTCCCGGCTTTAGAGTGCGTGTAAAATCAGTGAAAATTAAAATCGTTATCACTCAGCAACCGTTTAGTGAATTCAATTCAATTCTTTGTAGCACATCAGGAAGATTAAAAATAGCAATCTCGCAAATTTTCATCAACTTGGTACCATTTTGAAGATAGAACCCAATACCTACGTAAAAATACCTAAACCCCAACCAATTCACCTACCTCCCAAATCCACTTGCATCTTTCTAGTAAACAGATGAATGAAATCTATCCTGCCATCAGTTAGAATCCATACAACAAAGCGTTCAGACACCTCCGTACCATTCTGATAAAAAAGTAGGTACACAAAACCAACGTCCCCAGAACGTCTTCCCATGATCTCTATCAGACACGAATGTAATAGCAATTACGCTTGCAGCCGCAGCCCCGAGACACGGCAAACTAATTTCACGCGTGGTAAGATCATCGACGAGCATCATCGCCGGACCAATACTTCCGAGCGCATCTCTCCCTGTCGCGTCAGTGACAGGGCTAGCCTACTTTCTCTGCAAAGAGAATTTTAAACTGATGTGTGAGGGTACCCTCTCCCTGCCCTCTCATCCTGGACGCGACTCTCTCCCACCCCCTTCTTCCCTCTCACTTACTCTTCCTCTCGTTTTCTCCCTCTCTCTCCTTTCCTTCCACCTTTCTCTCTCCCCCACGGCATTTCACCGTCCCTCTTCATTTACTTCCCGTCCTCTCGCTCTCCTCTCTCGGTCCCTCGTTTCCTCGGTGTGCACGGCAAGCTCCGCCGAGAATTCCGACGACTGGTACCCCTCTCGGAGTCTATATAAGCCGAGTGCTCATACGAGACTGAGCATTTTTTGTGTTGGTAGCAAAGGAGTCGCCGGTCTCCGCCGACAAAAGGGGCGAACGGGCAGAGAAGTGTCATTCAGGATGGTGTGCGCGACGCGATACCAAGGATCCGTGTTCGATTAAAAGCCGGGAAGACGCTGTAAAACGGAGGGAACCGCACCGCCCGACGTTCTCGTACGAAGTGAACGATAAAAGTAAAGCGAGCCGCGCGCCGGAACGGAAGGATCTGCTGCTAGTGCCGTTCGACATTTGTGCAAGTGTGGCCGGCGATTTACGCGCGTGAGAGATGCTGCCAGGCAAGGTAGGTGGTCGAGGATCCCCGAGCGCCACCCGTAGTCACGTGAATTTTCCATTCCGCGGCCACTCGTCTACGTGATCTTTGTAAACGCTCGTTGCGACGACCAGCCACGATTTCCAGGAGGAGAATACGATTCGCCAACACGTTTCACAAATCGTTCGAGGTGATCAGGGTACTCAGCCCGTCGCGATTGCACCGCGGATTCACGGTTCTGTTGCAATCCACCGGATGAACTCGTCACGGGAATATCAATTTCGTGGTGGATGCAATTTTCTCTTAAAAGGAAACTTAGGAAAGTTGTTCTTGCAGAGTTGATCCGCGTGAATTCGGCCTGTGGTAACGATTGCTTTCCTCAGCCGAGCAGTGGCGCGTGGAATCCACGCGCCAGCACGCATCTGTCGCTACCTGTTTTAAGACTCATCGTAATTTGCAATGATTTGTTAGAAAATTAGCTCGGGACGTGTTAAATACTCGGATTAAATATTCTTGAACGTAGCAAGCCGAAATTGGTATTTCAACCTGGGCCAACTCTGAATAAAGGAAAGAACCCAACCTCGAATCATATATTTCGTTAATCGAGTAAACGGAAGTCTAGAAAATCAATTAGCCGTATTGCAATATTTTAACAATGGCTTTACTGATAAGTGTGTCCAGAATGGAGAGAGATTTCGGTTATGATTTCTACGGTACAGTTTAATTTTTACGAGGTTTTGTGACGTTAGTGCCTATATTAAAATTGAGTTATAACCCAGGTAGACCTAAATGTTCCTTTCACGGGAAAATTACAATCATTAGGCTAACCATTTACTCGCATTTTCCTCCGAAGAAGAATTTCGCATTAAAAATAGGTCGCGTACATTACGAAAAATGAGCACGATGCAGGCGCCACGAGTATGTCCATTACCGTTAATTGCGTAGCGACGATTCTGGAGCATAGATTAAATAATTACACGTTTCTCCCGAGTCCCTGATAACCGTTTATTCAGCGCTCCCTATTCTTAATTGGCTGTTCCGGTGCCATAAATCCTGAAAGATTACTCTCCCTTTCGGCAGACAACTGCCTGCATTATCATACACGTTATTAGCTACGCGCTACTCGGGATGGTCTCACGAAAGGGGAACGAAATACCGTGTATTCCATCTGCGGATCGAACGCGTCCAAGTATTATCACCTTCACCTCCATCGAAGCGCAACGGTGGTAAAATAAAAGTGAAACAGTATAACGGTATGGATTACCGGAAGCACCGTTCTGGCGTGAAAGTAAAATTTTTTTTTGCCGGTCGAATAAAATCGCGGGCAATGTTACGTTTCCTCGAAACGCTGTTGCATCAACATGATGGGGATAAGAAAACGGGATGAAAGTGATCGCCCTTTTTTGCTGTACAATTACCTATGGCTGAAAGTCTAGAAAGTAGTGATTTTAATTTATCGTTGCTGTAATAGATCGATAATGGTGGACGTAAGAATGATGAAGCATTAAACGTGATTAGAGAAATTTGATGATTTAAGCAAGGAATTGGAGAGTAAGTACTTGTAGAAAGCACTGTAAGTGCTAAAAAAACAAATTCTATAATATAGGGGGAGTTGGGGCACTTTGGTGCAAGAGGCACAATGAAACATTAATATTCTCTTGATATCTAGAAACAGTCAGAAGTTTAAAAAATGATCAAAAACAGTATACTCTATGATCTTCAAAGATGATATAAGATTATAAAATGTGCGTAAAAGTGCCCCAACTCCCCCTAGTATTACCATTGGCACGTAGATCATTTTTCGATAAAAAATCGTTTTCTTTAATTTTGGCACTTACGGTCTTTTCTACAATTACAGAAATGCTGAATATTTGCTTTGACCAATTATGTGTAACTATGGAAGGTTATCTAAATGTTGCTTAAATTAATCAATTTCACCAGATCGAGTGAATAAATTGACAATTTACTCGTATACAAAAATTCAATCGAGCTTATTCATTGCTCAATTTTCCAGGGAAACTAGTTCTACAAAAAAAATCTGTTAAAATGAATTTTTCTCTCGGGTAGTCTTTATAAATAGCATTTATATCAATGGAAAATTGACGATACAACGTTACATTTCAAATTGAACACGAATGTGCAATTTCCGGTCTGATTCACAAGCTAAAAGACACGGATGGTTTGAACGTGATGTATATGGGATACCATCAAAAAATTCGAACATGCATGTTAAAATGCAAAACACAGAGGGAAGTTCCAGCAAACACGGTTCCGGGTATTTCTGGTTTCGAGATGTACGCTGCTTTCAATTCCAGCGTCAATACATACATAGGTACTTTCCACCGCAGAGTACGAGAAATATTTTATAGAAAGGTTCTCTCTGTAAGAGTCATTCCAAATGGCCTTTGTCCCTATAGCAGTAAACAGAAATAAAACACCTGGAATAATGCTACGTGGCAAATATAAAAACTCTGCAAAATCCATGGTCACGCAAGATCTGCCTCGCGCAGAATAACGTCCCCAATCCTTTCCAGTCCCCTGTTACATAATCCCCTGACATTTCAAGCATGGCCTTGTTCGCGCCACAAACCGCATTTAGACAATCCGTCATTCTAAAATCAGAATGTAACGTTTCCAAACAGTTCGTTTTCTTCCTCGAAACGCTGTGTACCGTGGAATCGGCGAATGTTGGCTTAAATCCCGCTGGAAAAATTACGCTTGGCGCTTCGCCTCGCCGGCGATTAAACGCGGAACATGGTCCCTTTGCTTCCTCGATTGTCAATTCCAGTGCACCGTTTCTCACGGCACCGGGGATCTTCGCGCACGCAGCTGCCTTTCAGCGTTCACGGCGCGATGGTCGGCCGGCTTTTTTTTTCCTCGGCGGCTTATCGATTTACAACGAAATCGAGAGTGCGCGTGCATCGGGGTGCCGGAAGCGGGGGGCACGTTCGCGCGGAGAAAAGTCTGCGTTTGCACGCGGAAGGAAGGGAAATAAATATCGGATTTTCCGGTGAATCGTATCGCTCGATAAGAAGTGACGGCTCCCAACCGCGTTACGTGCACTCGTCCTACGTGGCCCGAATCTATGACTATGCATGAAGGAGGTGTTCGACCCAGTCACAATCCGCCTGCATCAGTGCACTTAAGCGTGTGCCTATTCTGGCTGCCACCTACGTGTAAACTATTGCGTGTACGCAACTGCGCGGACTGAATCGTGATAAGCGGACGTAACGTCAAAGGCGAATTGCTTGCAGGATATACGAGCCGTTGTTTTTCAGATTGGGATAAGTCCATTGTTTCCTGTTTCGAGATATTTAATTATTATTGCTGTTATTATTTATTAGATATTATTTATTTAAAGGGGCCCCTGGTATATAAATTGGACAATTATATGCAATTATTGCGTGAAATATTATCTAAGTACAACAGATTCAGTGACGGATTTAAGAAAAAAGGCTCGGGGGCTGAACGTTCTTAGGGGCCCAATTTTGGCAGAAGAGGAAGAGGTAGTTTACTAGTACGAAAAAAATGTACTGTTTGGATACTTATACCTAATCATAATTTTTTTGTGGAAATGGGCCCCTGCGTGGGCCTTCTGTGCAAGGACCTAGGCGAAATAAACTGAAGGGGCGAAATAAACCCTTAAAGTTGTGGCATGTTTTCGTTGTTTTAATATAACTTTAAGTATTTTAATATATTTTAAGTACAACAGATTCAGTGACGGATTTAAGAAAAAAGGCTCAGGGGCTGAACGTTCTTAGGGGCCCAATTTTGGCAGAAGAGGAAGAGGTAGTTTACTAAAAACGGGTCAAGTGTAGTAGTACGAAAAAAATGTACTGTTTGGATACCTATACCTAATCATAATTTTTTTGTGGAAATGGGCCCCTGCGTGGGCCTTCTGTGCAAGGACCTAGGCGAAATAAACTGAAGGGGTGAAATAAACTCTTAAAGTTGTGACATGTTTTCGTTGTTTTAATATAACTTTATTTTTATGTTGGTAATGCGTTAGCGCAGGGCTGCACAAGGAGCTGTTTTCGGCGCCTAGCGGCGAGCAACCCACCTGTCTCGTTGCTAAGGCTAGAATCGGTGAGGAGAACTTGAAGCCAGTCATATATGTATACCGACGCTACGAGCCTATGAGCACGCACATACACTATTGCAGTTCTCCTCACCGATTCTAACTTTAGCAACGAGACAGGCGGGTTGCTCGCCGCTAGGCGCCGAACACAGCTACTTGTGCAGCCCTGCCGGTTAGTGTATAAAAAATTGAACAATTCCTATATTTAACCGTAAGATGTATAACGCGTTATATATATATATAAGAAAGTGTGAATATTTATTTGAAGCAATCCGTTAAGGAATTTTGGATAAAGTTACGCTGGAATGATAAGAGGAAGAGAAGTGATAGCTTCAATCAGAACTTATAAAACTTTGTGTACGATCAAGATGAGAAATAACGATTTGGAGCAACGTTTCAGGTTTTTATTACTGAGAATGTGAGTTGGAAATGAAGAAAATATTCAATTATTTTATGTAAGTGGAATTTCTAGTGGTGAAATCTTTTCGTTACTTTCCATTTTAAATTTTTGTGAAAATATGATTGAGATGATACTTCTTAATGTTGTATAATCATCTTATTGTGGTAGCTTTTTAAACTGATAATTGTACTTGTTCGGTAAATTTGGTGACAGAAATTTGGAGAATTGAAGAGATAGATTAATTTCTACAATTGCCACAGTATTTTTTAATGTCACATACAATTTAATTGAAATTTGATTCTTTAGATTTTCATCTTTTTCCATCTTATACTGATAATTATAATTGATTACAAATCCCTCTGGATTATATGGATCAAATTTCTGTCGATTATTATCACCTCTTCCTAATTTTTCAACTTTTTCACATTTATCTTTTTCGTTTCCGCGGAAGTAACCAATATTATCTTCCTTTAACCGAAATATAAATTTCCAAAATCATATGCTTTATCAAATCATACATTAAATTCACTTTCAACTTTCTTCAATTGAAAGTGATTAAAATCTGTTATACTGTCAGTGAAAAAGTATTAAAGGGGAGCCACTGTGACGGTCGAAAATAAATGCTATTTTCAAGGCATTCTTTTTATAATGAAATATAACTTTCTGCGAAAAATCTTTCTTACCAACTGAAAATACATATATTTCACTAATATTTTATGCTCCTATATTTAAATTGTTTTGGATAGTAGGTATGGCCACAACATACGATACCGTTAGGCTTTGCAAAATAATTTACAAAACGAGCGGTCGTGTAACTTTCCAACGTTTGCTTTGAATTGAAAATTCGAACGTTTTATTAAAGTATATTAAAATAGCTTCAGTTAAGCGTACAGATTTAAAAAGATATTAATTTTTTAAGAAATGGCGGACTTTGGAAAAAAGGTATCAAAAATCAATATGTTTTGTCAATGTTACGATTAGATTATCTATTCGATCAAAACACTTGTACACTTAACTGAAGATAATAATTTTATTACGATTAGTCGCCGAAAAATTCAAGTGAATTCGATAAAAATTCACTGATTTATTAATCCCCCCGTTTGAAAAATGCCGTTTCGAGATAATCGCGTTTAAAATTTTGACAAAAGTTATTTTCTGTAACGCAAAGATTGCAGATGTATACGGTCTTGTCATGGCCAGTGATTCTCTATCTAGTTTGAAACAATGTATTAGCTCATAATTCCCTCTTAATAGATACATTTTGATCTTTGGACATAAACTTTTCGGTCGATTGACACCAAGTTACCCGTGCGCTTTATGTAGCTCCCAGAATTTTTTGTGATCCATTTTGCCTGCCTTTGCCCAATATACCTACAGGTATATTTTTCAGACCTCAAATATTATGAAAATGCACAAAAAGAAAAATCGAGAAAACAAATTTCACAGTGGCTTCCAGCCTTTTAAATGTACTTCTACCTTCGTAAGAAAATAATATGGAGTTTTCAATGCCATCATATCTGTCAGGATAAAAGATGTAACAATAAATAGTATATCATGAATGCCAGCTAAGATATATATATATATAACTGGCTGTGATTTTGATAGCTTATCGACATTGACACAATCGATGACATAATTGTCCCACTAAAAAATACTGAGAAAACATGTTAACAATACCTGGTATGAAATTAAAATGCTCAATGTGTACAAACGAATGAATAAAATGATAGGATCGTAGAATGTAGAAATTTATAACGAAATCGGTGCCTTGTGACTGCTCATTTATTACTGTGTACTCTTCCACAGCACTTCTCGCGGATTCACTTGGGAGAAAGTGCAGCATATTATGTTAGCCTTGCATCTCGGTCATTGTGCCACTTAAGATTTCCAAGCGCGGCTCCATGATGGCATTTACAACTTCAAACTTTTACGCGGTTTCATGGCTCCCTATTTGATATCATTTATGGTAGAACAACTAGCTGTTGCAGTGGAATAGGGCATAGTGAATAATCGTCACCGTAAAAAGAGCGTAAACTTTTATCTCATACTTCTGTCGTAAGGTCAGGTAATATCCGCGAAAAAGCTCCTTACGGAGCTCTCAAGAACAAATCAGGGAATTTCCATTTTAACTCGAGTAGTGTAGTAAGAAGATTTCGGAAATCCAAATTTTAGTTTTGAGGACGGGGAAATGGAAATTAGAAATTAAGAATCCAAATTTGGGTTTTGGAAGGGGGAAATCCAAATTTGTATTTTAAAGATGGGGAAGTGTAAATTTTAGTTTCAATCCCTCTCAAACTCAAATTCTTATACTAATGACTTGATAGATTCGCCAAAGTACACACCTCTCTTTCTCTAATTACATCGAGATTAATTAGTGGGCCTTATGTCCTTAAAAATTGTATTCTGTAAAGCTTTAATACCTTGATACTTTACTTTAAATAAGCAATAAAGTGTTTCTTGCACAGAATTATCTGAAATTAATTTGAGCAAATAGTGTAATACGTTGGCGCAGTTGATTTTCATACATCCCCTCGATAATGAGGCTTGAACTTTCGTTGCGTTCATATTTATCTTTTGGTGGGTGATTGTTTAACGTTACAGCCGGATGCGGCAGTAACAATCACAGGTTCAAGAGAAAACGTGAATTTCTTTTGTTGCCGCGTCGCGCGTCACTTTTGCAATTAACGCAATTATTCACGGGCGCATGCGTTTAATACGCGCAAGAGAGTGCATGCAGGTTCACATAATTTTCACATACCACGGGACGACTGCCTCATCTTGCGCCAGCCTCGCTTGTAAACTAGCTTAAAGTCTCTCACGGCCTTCAATAGGCGCCCGTAGATAATGTGTGCGACGCGAGCGAAACGTGTACGCGATACTGAGCTACACTTATGCTCCCGGCGAACTAATTAGAGCAAGGGATGGTGCTAGACCAGTTAGCTAACTCCCACACCAGGAAATTGTTGTAATTTTGCATTTGCCTCTGCGCGTAGCGGAGAAAAAGATTTCGGGGAAAGTACGGGAAGGCCATATTGTTTAGAGATTAGAGCAATGATACTTTACTTTGCACAGTGGTCTGTTGGTGGCCAAAATTCAATTTATCAACTTCAACTTTACAATATCATTTTTTTTTTATGAATTGACAACCCTCCAGAGCTTCTAAATCCACATAGCTTTCCCTTTTCAGATGATTCTTTGATTAGATATAATATTACAAAGACAAAATCATGAAATTTTATGTGAATCTAATTGTTTTAATTACTCATTATACAACATCAAAATACGTGTCATAGGCATTTTTTAGTCCATGAACAGATAGTGCAATGTTTATATGAAAATTTAAACTTTGAGAAGGCTTATAAAAAAATGATTAAGCGAAATTAACATCGGACTTTTTTTACATGAAAGCTTACACAATTGTTAACAAGAGCATGTCAATTTCAAGTGCAATCTCCTGCAATCTTCAATTTTACGCAGACATTTAGAAATGACGCTGGAGGTATTTGGGCGTCCCGTACGCGTGTATTTTTAAAATTTTATTTTTTTTAAGTCAAAGATAGTGTTAGAGCTGAATCTTTTTTCTCTTTTTTCTCTAATACGGCTATGATTTTTAATTTTGACTATAAAATACCGCTTTCCAGAGCACAATGCACGCCATATTGAATTTTGAATTTTTGGTGCCAAATTCGTTATCAGCGACCTCAAAAACCCTTAATCACCAAGTTTCAGAAAGATCAGAATTTTGGCCGCTAAATGTAGATATCCCCAGACCACTGTGCTCTGGTTAAAAAATTTTTAAGAACAATGCGCGAACGAATCCCGGAAACTGTAAGGCCAAGGAAATATAAAATGCAATAAATACTGTGTAGGAACATCGATGTCTTTCCGTGTAAAGCATTATGTTGGTACTGAGATTTTTATCCCATTCTGGGCACACGTAATGTTCTCCTTAGAGTTACGAGTTGGCTATTACTTAGTTATTTTACAGAGAATTTTAAATAACCACCCCATATAGAACGCATAGTTAAGCGAAACTTATCGCCGACATTGTTAATGCACGGATGCAGGGAAGTTGAAGGGAAGTCTGGTTCTGATTTTAGATGGCAATTACGCTGCTGTGCATCCTGCTGATCGGACACCACGCGCAGGCGGTGGTTAACAAGGCGCAGTCGCAGGGACCAGTTAACAGCGAGGAAGAGAAGCAGAACGAGGTTAAAGCTGATGAAAGGATAAGCAACTTGTACGGCCCACCATCCAACGATTACGGGCCTCCCCTTGGGTCCGACTTTAATGGGCCAGTGCCAGTCTACGGGCCGCCAGAGCTGGTGGGTGATCAAGGACCAACGCCTATATACCCGCCGCCACCCCCGGACGTACCGCCACCACCCATCTACGGGCCACCACTGTCTTCGTACGGACCGCCACGAAATATCAAACCGCACCACGGCCCACCGAAACTAACTTTCGGCCCTCCGTTGTCCCCTCTGCCGCCGAAGCTGAGCTTCGGCCCGCTGAAACTTCACTACGGGCCGCCGAAGCAACACTACGGGCCACCCCTTTCATTGGCTTCGTTCAAACCGCCGAAATCTCAGTACGGTCCACCGCTGAAATTCACTTCTCTCCTGTCCAATCAATACGCAGCTGCAGCGTCTTCGAGCCACGGGCCAACGAAACCGGGACACGGACTTTCTATCCCCCTGTCTCTGGACACATACGGCCCGCCACCCCAGAAACTCGCCGTTCAGTTCGTTTCCCAGCCGATCGACAATTATGGACCGCCGCCACCACTTTCCTCCGCACCGAACGTTCAGTACGGTCCACCTGCTGCTGATCTCTATGGAGCTCCACCGCCGGGCCCCCCACCGGGCGTGCCAGCACCACCCACCCCGCCTGACATAAAGTACGACGGCTGGCAGCCCATCGCTGGTCTACCTGGCAACCACGGGCAGCCTGTTGAGAATTACGGGCCGCCGCACAACGAGCAGAAAAATCTGGGAGGCTCTGCTGGCTTGCACGTAGCGCAAGCCACCTCGAACGCCGTCGCTGATGATCCAAACGTGCCGAACGATTCCTACGGGGTCCCGATACACAACCCGGATGCCCAGAACCTGAAGAGCTCCGTGCATTCCGCTGAGAATGATGACCACGGGTTACCGCCGCCGCCGCTTCCCGAGTACGAGCCCTTCCACAACGACAATCAGAACCACCCGAAGAGCAAGCCCGAGAAGATCCTGTCGGGTAACGTGAACCTGCCGTACGAAGTGCCGAAGGTCGAGCCACTTTCTATCGTAAAAACGGTGGGATTCGAGCTGCTGCCCACCTCTGCGTCGTTAACGGCAGACTTCAACGCAGGATCGCTATCAACCCTGAAATTACCAGTGCTCGATAGCGAGTCTCAGCTTTCTCTTGGGAACGGGGACGGCCACGCGCTTCAGAACTTGGGGAACGATTTATCGCTGTCGCAAATATCAGTGAACGCGCTGTCTGGTAATTACGGCCCCCCACTGCCGAGTGTTTCCTTCGGAAAACTGAACTCCATTGAATCTGGGATACCTCTGCCACCACCCCCACTACTCGACTCCTACAGCTTGCCTCCTCTTTCTTCATACTCGCCGAACGGCCCCTACCCAGCTGCCGAGGCAGGTCGAGCCACTGCATTCTCATCCTTCGGATTGCACGGTGGCTCTCTTTACAAGCAGAACTTGCATCATCATCGTTTCCACGGGGCTTACAGGCCCCCCTTGTCCCCACCTGGCACTCTGATACCACCCAGGAATCGCGAGCCAATTAAATTTAAAGAACTCATCCCCAGTGGACTTTTAACCAACCTGAACCGTTACGTGCCACATCCAAGGCACCACGATTTAGTCAAGTCGCCAAAAACTTATCTTCCTCCCTTGTCGTTCGCGCAGCAATTGCCCAGCCTTAGTTCCCCAATCGCCTTTAACAAGCTACCCGAAATCGGCTCGAATTCACCGATAGCAGCGCCCAACGCCCACTACGGCACGCCGCTGTCCTTCAGCGACTTCAACACCCCAGCGCCCGTCTTGACATACGGGGCCCCGAACTTCGGGCCCGCCTCATCGTTCGTCTCAACCTCCGCTGGCTTCGGGAACAACCTGTACAACGGCATCAGCAACGCCCTGACCACCACTTATGGCACCCCGATTGTAAACAACCCGCTGTCAGCAGGCGGCGGCCACGACTGCGGCTACCACCAGACAGGCAACGGCGGGCAGTACAGTTTCGAAGACCTTGGCACTCGCAGCGCGGGATCTCATGCCCAAAGTTTCGCCTCCCCGGTGTCCGGCAGCCACTCTTTCACCGGCGATCTGCATCAGAACTCGCTCCTCAGGGTGGAGCCGCTGCAGAGCACCCTGGGCGTCACACCGTCCCTTGGTCAGCTGACCCTGCACGATCAGCCGACCACGAACCTGAAGGACAGCTATGGAGAGCCGGTGGGAATTACCTACACCGCTCCTGACCACGCGGACAGCGTGCTATCCAGCGATCATAGCCAATCGTTCGAGGTCGCGAACGTACTCTCCGCCCCTCCGGCCAGCCCGTCCCAAGGTGCAGCGCAGCCTGATGGTCAGTATCACCATGAAAGCGGGATAAGGGCCGAGGCGCTGACTGCCAGCTTCGCCGAGCAGGGATTCGGTCAGGCGAAGAACTTCGATGCTAGCCAGTTTCTGAATACCCAGGAAGGCAGCGAGGCCCTGTCTATGGCGAAGGGGCTGACTCACCACGGGGCGGGTGGGTTTGAGATTCAGGGATCCAAGGGGACGTACACGCTGCAGATCCAAGCCGCGGACGGCGGATTAGGAACGGAGAACTCGGATGGCAGCATCAGGCACGATCAGGTGCTGTCCAACGGGCTTCTGCAGGACATCCTGGCGGCCATCGAGCAGCCGGACCGGGGGCAGATACAGCTCCAAGGGCATCCAGAGGCGCAACCTCTGCAGCACGTCTACAGTGATCTGCAGCAGGCGGGGAACATCGATGTTCCTAAAGGGCATTACATCACAGTGGGCGACGGCGGGCTCAAGGACGTGGAGGAATTGGTCGGCCATGCCAGCGAGAGGAACGAGGCCGAATTAAACGAAGCGGGGTCTACGAAAAAGGACGCCGTTGCACTCTTCTTCAATAATCAATACGGTGATTCGACGAAGGAGACGAGGTCAGTAGCGAAAAGCGAGAAGGTGGCCGCGGCACCCTCCGAGGATGGCAAAAGCGCGAGCGAAACGAAGTCCTCTTAAATTATTCCACGTGATTCATCCATCCTTCATAGCCACTGACCACTATTCTTGGCCTATTTATAATAATTTATCTATCGATCGAGAGACTCCTGCGTTTTCTTCCTTGCGATGTTTGCCGCGAATCCAACGCGTCCCCTTGTACGGGGCATAGGTTCTATTTATAATCTGCTGCATTCTGCTCCGCTGCCAATCGAGAACTTCTCAATGTCGCCCCGGCGAATTTCTCGGGAGAATTTTGGACCGCAATGACGCTCGATTTAGCACGGCGAATTATAGTGCTGCATCTTCTGAAGAGACCTGGGGACGTCCACGCAACGCGGCAATTACAATTGCGCCACTGTTATTATAGTTCTTAAAAATACGTGATTAAATTTGCGTAACTGCTTCCATTCTCCGTCGTCAGCCAGCGAAAGTGAAAATTGCTTCTTGGCGAATGTATCGATTGTCGCCGGTTACGATGTGGAGTGTTCGTTTACTCGCGGGATTCGCTTCTCCCTGCGAATTCGCGAATCACACGGGCCAGGCAACGCTGGAGTCTTTCGCGTGGACAGGTTACACGGCTTGGGAGACGGATGTCGTAGCTTAATTGCAATACAGCAAGGATCCAAAGTCCTCGAGTGCTCTTGTGCTCGTCGACGAGCAGGGCCATTCGACGGCCTTTTCGCTTGGGAACTCTTCGCCGTCTGGAGAGCTTCCACGTGAACGATAGCGAGCAAAGGTATCGGGCGCGATCGGTCTTCGGGTCGCCGGGCAACCGTGTCACGGCCACCGAGGAGCGTCTCGCGTGAGGCGACGGGACACGGACATCGACGCTTTTGGCGCGCTCGATTGACGCATCGACGCCCATGGCGGCGGGCATCCGCGGATTTTGCAACGCTCATCCAGGTCATTGGGTTACGGGTCGCTCGGTCTGCGGGGCGCTGCGCGGCCAGAGGCGGCCGGTCGAGAAACTTTCATCGGCGGTCCCGAGGCGCGGTCAAACGATCGTCGGCCCCTTCAGCGCCTTCACATCCTTAACCTTCGTCGAGGCGAAAGTTCAGAATCTCGTCTAACTGCTCCGGCTAACGATTGCCTACCATTCGCGGCAATCTCGTTCTCGGAGTGAAATGCACCGGTTCGGCGCTTCCGCGGCCGTTTGCACGCGATACACACGGTTCTGCGCACCTTTTGCGACGACAACAGGCAGATACGCACACATCTAGTCCGCTGCTCTCCATGGTATACGATACTCTAGTTGTACACTTAAGGGGAGACACGTTTCCAGCCGAAAGTCACGTGTCGGCAGGCTTTTCCGAACCCTTGCGAGGTGTTCGTGGGCAGCTATAATGAATAATAGCAGGATTATGTTAATACACTTAAGGGGACCTTCCAGTCTAAAAGGCGATTTCTTTTATACTTCTAGGATCTGTTGAAATTCGTAAAACTTTAAACCGCGGTTTCTCGAAACAGTGTTCTCAAAACGGTGGGGCCTATATCTCCAAAAGTTATTAGCTGATTCGGCTGAATTTTTTTTTATTTTGAAGAATATATCTCTGGGTAGGGGGATACCAGAAAACATTACAAAAAAATGGAAATTTATAATCTTCAAAGGCGTTGAAAGGAAGAAAAATATTGGGAAAAAGTGATTTGAAACTTCAAGTGTCGTTATTTTCTAAAAAAATGTCATTTTATCATCTTTCTGGTGTCTCCCCTAGCCAGAAGTATATTCTTCTGATTTTCTATTCTGATTATATATGGTATATTCACCGATTTAGATCAATTTTTGACGGCTCGACTTTAACGACTCCCTAGTGCCGTCTGCAATGATTAATTATTAAACAAAAAATGTGTTTCTGAAATGTGAGACATTCTTCACAGTGCAAAAACTCCCAATATATTATATATAATTTTGGGATCTAGACCGGAAGGTCCCCTTAAGTCGGTCTTCAAACGATAGAGACTTTCCCGAGAAATAAAAAAAATCCGAAAAACAGGTCCCAGACCATAAAATATAGTAAAAATAATACGACAAATCAATTAGAATTAGCTAAGAGCAAATTTCTGGGAAAATAAGTAGGAATATTTTTCCTTAGAATTTAAATTAAGATTTTTAAAAAGCCAACTTATCGGCCCACGTTAAATCAACATCGTTTTGAGACAGAATTAAGTGTACCACATATTTACGGATAAAGTTCAATACAATGGAAATTCCAACAGGTCTTGTTCTGCTGACTCGTGTACGCGTAGAAAGTAACGTTTAAAATAGCATTGTAGCTGTTTCATAGCACAGCTAGAGGGTCTTTAGAAGGGAAAGCATTTAAAGGTGCAAGCACCGAAAGATGCGTGAGTCGACCCCGTGTAAAGGGACAGTAAACCCTGTCGCCCGACACGTTGATAACCGCCGCGATCACAAGCAGAAATATAACTGGCCAGAAATATAGGTAATAAAACGTTAACGCGTTCCTGTGCACGCTGGCGCGCTCATCGGCGACGTTAGAGCCGCCGTTGCGTATCGCCGTGCGCGCATTCCGCATTCCAAGTAATCTTAAACTTCTTGTACTTTTATGGCGCTGCCTGGCAAATGGTTATGCATAACTCGGTGTATCGCGGATACGTAAAACTAAGTAAAGCGTACAAGCGCAGGGGGGCGCTTATTGTTAAGGAATACGCAGTGACGACGCTGCCAAGCCATAAAACACGTCGACTCGCTCTCCTAACTCGTAGACACTTTCATCTCTTCTTTTTTTTTTTCATATAGATTTATTTATTATTTTGTACGCTAAGTCGTGGAACTCGTTGAACGCAGCATGCGTGTGACTCTGTATTTTTTTATGTACGTATGAAGGTGTGTTAAGCATGTAAATATATGATCTATTTGTAAGTAGACGACTAATTTTATTCACAGCTTCCCTCTGATTACTGCCTTCCTTCTTGGTTATGTCGAAGCTCTTTCATTTAGAACGTTTCAGAGGTTAGGTTACCCTCAACTGCCCCAAATCAGACACTTCTTCAAATGCATATTCTGAAGTAATAAATGAATATAGAGATAATTTTCGTTTTAATTTTTAATCGTCATTTCGTTGACTTTAATGCACAAAAAGAAAATTTTAATTATATTTACAGGAAAAAAGTTATTAATATAAATGTGAGGGCGTGTACGCGTTGCACCGTTTGATGGTCAACACGATTACGGACGGGTGAATTATCTAAAATGTAAAGTAAAGGTATATTTATAATCTGTAAGATAGTCTCCATCTTCTGTCGGAAGAAAAATTGTGATAAACGAATTAATACAATTTTTATGTTGATGTAAGGTAAATGTCCCCATTAGTTACCAATTATTCATTTATTATTGTTTATTGCAATACAGAAAGCGAAATATTAACCAGAAAGTTCAGAAATTATAATTAAAGCCTATGTAATTTATTGTTTCATCTTTAAGTTGGTCATTGACACGAAAGTTGACAGATTATAATAACGTGAGGTTATACTACAGATATCATTAAACTCACAAAATTTACAATAAAAATACTCAAATTAACTAGAAATATATACAGAATTATAAAATAAAAAGAAAATATTCATTTTCTTTCATTATTGTAGCAAAAAATCGAAAATGGTACAAGTTGGTCAGTAAAGGGGACATCAGGTCCAATATAATTTTTACCATAATTTTTGTGTATATAGTCAAATATCACTCTAAAACTAATTTGATTGAGAAACTAGATACTTCAAAAAATACAATGATCCATACTTTACTCAAACATTGTCGTGTATGAGTAAAGAAATTACTAAAATAATTCAGATATCGACCGTATTTTTAGAATAAACAATTAAGTGGTTTCGGCGCACTGGTTCGGTCAGTTAACTGAAACCACTTAATTGTTTATTATTAAAGAAATTACTATTTCGAACCAGTCACACTTTTAAGCGGTCGTTAATGGGGACATTTATATGATTTTATCCTTTTTTTGCAGGAAAAATATTTTTTCTCTTTTTTAAGAATTTAGATTGAATATGTGCTCCTGGCACATTGTGCGAAATAGTTCCATGCACCTCCCTGTAAATTTTCATTCAAACCGTTGGAGCGGTTTTCGAGATTTTATGTTCACCGTTTTGGAAAACGTAGTTTCTGGGAAATCACGTTTAAAGTTGGACATGCAGTTTCGTCGTTATCCGATCTCGCGTACAGGCTCGTACATTTTTTACTGAAATTCTTTCAACTTTTGGAATTTCGGGGCCCGGTTGCGTATAAAATCCCCGTCAATTTTGACATGGATTAGTATAAAGGCGATTCAGATTTGCACTTCAACTTCAATGTCGCAAAATAATGTCTAACCTACACCTAACTCAGTTTCTCGAAAAACTTATCACTATTGCGTTTTAGCAGTGAATCAAAACTGCAGCATGTACCCAACAAATATATTCTGATAGAGAATGAAATGCTCTATAAAACCAAGTGAAAGTTACATTTATTTAACTAACAAACAGAAACCCTACATAACATTAAATAAGACAGCACACACTTTTAAAGCCGACAAAAAGTTATCACTTTTGAAAAGTAATAAAAAATCTAATATTTTCTGGAGGCACCTTTTGCTTTAGATGGCCTAAAAAGTTACGTAAAATCTCTTTCGTCGATCTAAAAAATGTATTACCCCGTTCAATGCCATATAAAACTTTTGTTTGTTAGTTAAATAATTTCAATTGTAACTGGTTTTTATACAGCTTTCAATCATCTCTATATTAAACGCATGCCACCGTTTCAAGTTGAGTCTAAAAAATAACAAAAATAAAACAAATCGAGGAAGTGGTAACTTTATCACCGCTACTGTATAATTATCGAACGCATTCTTGCAATAACTTGGACGGTCGAAAAATTTAATAAACAGTGAGGGAACATTAAAACATTCCAACCTTCACTTATCGTTACCCCTTCCCCCGCCCTAACTTAACGTCAAAAGCCTTCAAAGTCTATCAACACCAGAATCTCCAGGAGCTGGAATGGAAATGTTCAAAAGCCAGGAAGTCAGTAGATCGTTAAACAGCGCTCCACCGCAAAAGCCGCGTTCGCATGGATATCCGATAGAGTTCCCAAGCATCTGGCGGTCTGTTTATCTCGATCGCGTCGTTTACCCTTCGCGCTGTTCATTCAGCCAGCCGTAATCTCGGCTTTCAGCGGTAGAGATTCGCGGATCCATTCCCTGGGCCAACGTTTTTCGGCAACAGCTACCCGAAACGCTGGCGAAAGTGTTTGTTACGAGGAAGCAAAGATGCATAGTGCCTTGCAGGGATATAGTGATGTCGTAAAAGCAACGGAGGGTAAAGTCAGCTGCGTCGTTGACTGTGTTTCGTCCAGTCAACGCCTCAGGGATGTTTTTAATACACAATCTGGACATTAGTATTTTAAGGTCCTGCGGTTTGCAGGAATGTGACGAAATAAGTGCAACCCTGTAGCAGATGATGAATAATATATTTGCCGGTTGCATCCTCAGGGCTAACCTTTTACACAGCGTTTTAATCTAAGGCTAGTCTCCGTATCTCTGCGAAGCAGAAGACTATGCCAAATAACTGTAGCTTTGTGATCGCTGATGAAGAATTTAGTGGCTTGCACCAGGGATATCGCTTTACACATCACTTGAATGGGTCTGAGATTAATCACTATAGGTATACTATAACTGTATCAGGTGTGGAGGTATCACAGGAGAGAGTGATTCATGTCGTCCTCGTCAGTGAAGATAGGATTTCTCTTAGGTATTGTCACGTTCAAATGATCTAATGTCAAGCCACAGTCTTCTCCACCAATTGTATAATTACGCATTGACAATCCTCTATAAAAGATACCATTTCTTTTTGCCATCATCTTTATACCTCACTTTGACAAAATGCCACCTTCATCCCGCCATAACAAAAATACCATAATCGAATACTATTCAAAATTTCATCCGTCTTATGAAGCCAACTCACGCTCAAGATTTAAAGAAAAACATTCGTGCAAACAATGCAGAACTCTAAACTGAACGCAGTTCATTCTCGAAGATTCATTTAGCCACTCGTAATCTGGGTTTTCAACAGCCAAGATTCGCGGCTGGATTCGTTGGCCAGCGTTCCTCAGCAACAGCTCCCGAAAATGTCGGCGAAAGTGTTTGTTACGAGGAAACAAACAGGTACGCCGGAAGTTGGCCGCGTGGCAGGGGTTCCTGGCACGGCTGGAGGAACGGAAACGTATGAGGGGAATTAGGCATCCTCCGCTAAGTAGGATTACAGTTATGTAAATGAAACGTTATCGCGCCGCTTAGGCTAGCGTGGACAGTTAGCGTGGCTGGGGCTTCTCTGCTCGTTAAAATCGCTTCTCGACCACTTTCCATCGGATGGCCCCCTTCTGCTCCCCCCCAACCTTGGTTCCCTTCACGCTTTTCGTTCGCTTCTTTCGCTACCCCCACCCCTCCACCCGCCCCCTACAACCGCGCACGGTTCTCCACGTTTCCTCCATTATTCCGTTCTTCGCGCGGCCAGACAATGCGATCATAAGGCTTCCTTTGCAAACTGAAACTCGACTGAAGTATGGGAATGTTCGCACGTTTTCGGTTATAAAGCCGGGCGCGGACGGTAACGCGCAAGATTTCCGCTCGGTTAATTTGCCCCCGGGGCGTGTTAATTGTTCGCCCGCCTGATCTCCAGCGGCATTTGATGTGGCCTCTTAAAATGGAGCCGCTAATAAACACGATAGGCAACAATGTCCCGCTCTGTGTCTGCTTCCAGTTTGGCATACTTAAGGGGCGTTTTTGTTCCTGGGTAGCTCCACTGTTTGGTGCACGAAATGGTTATGGTAAGTAATGGGAACAGCGCGTTTTATATTTATATAGTCAAGCCACGGATCTACTGAAAATGAAATCTAAGGTAGGAACAATTTGGAAGAAATGGAGATTAGTATTCGCGATACTAGAAGATTAGAATTGACATAAATTTCCATATCAGCTGCTTAATAAACTCAAATTGTCAAAATTACCTTTTGAGTCGTTAAAAGGACTTAGCGGATAAACGCAGCAGCCTGCAGCGTCTTTAAATAAGTTACTGCTTCCTGTTTTTCTGTACAAAGTCCAGGTCATAGAGGTCATTTCGTGATGAAGAAGCAATAAGAGCACCGGTGCTCTGAAATAGTTCTAGATGCGTTAAAAACACTGACTCTAAGTTCGTGTTAACATTACTAACACGCAGGACCACTGTCCACTATGAAATACTTTACCCCGAAATGAGCACTGACACTACAATCGCACTTCACGCTTTTAAACATCTCTCAACAGTGGGAAGATTTGTTCGAACTCGAGTAAAGTGTTTCCAAAATAGTCCTCTAGACACTGAGTGTAATGTAGTAGAATTTTGTTAAACGGTCTTCCACAGAGTCCAGTAATCAATGAAATTGATGCAGGAATCGTGAAATCAGGAAATAATATCCACTATGATTGCACAAATATTCAGTGATCCGAACACCGTCGCGATTAAAGTCGAACTGTTAGGGAACATCGTTCGGCAATGTAGTGACTTTGGTAGAGGTTGTTGATGTTTTTGTCGCGCTCCGCCGATTTCCAGCTAACTTAAAATTCGTCAAGGCCAGAAATAATATTATATAGCAATGTCCATTACAAAATGTTCACTTTTCACAACTACACTCGTGCACCCGCACATTCTACACGTATTTTTATCTCTGCGATATGTGATCAAACACTAGTCAACGCTTCGTCAAAAAGTCTTCTAGATGATAGGTATATTCTAGTGAAATGTTGATAAACGGTCTTCTATTTAACCGGTTAACTGGCAATGTATCATATATGATCAAAAAAAACCTGGCCAATTCTGCCAAATCTGCCAATTCTGTATCATATATGATCAAATGGAATAACTTTGTGATTCACTTAATTTTTCGATGTTGCCAGTTTGGCCACGAATAATAAAAAAGCCGTGCCAGTTAACCGGTTAATCCAGTAATCGAACGAATTGATATAGGAATCGAGAAATGAGGAAATAATATGCACTGTGACATTCACAGATATTCACCGATCCGATCACTATCGCGGATAAAGTCGAACTGACAATGTGTGCTCAAACCTTTCGTCAATGTTGTCACATTGGTAGAGGTTGCCGTCGACCTCAACTGTTTCCCATGCAAGTTGAAATTTCTCAATTTCTAATGACTCGAATGTAATAATTACTGTTAAGAGAGAAGATTTGAAAGAACTCACACGAAAGAGTTTATCTTCACAAATGTAACTCGTATTCGACACATTAAGCATCCCGTATGATTGTGAAATTAAAGAATTTCGATGCTCGATTTGCAGTTGCATCCACGCACCCCACGACACTCATGCATCATGCAACTTTCTGCAAAGCCTATAAGAATTAGATTTTACTGTAAATTTCAATGTCGGCGGTGAACTAATACTTGGGGCAAATAGAATCAAATTATTATTTTATTACTTCACTAGAATGATTAAACAGTGCATTAGAAACTTGCGGGAATGTCAGTAACAGCGTCAATTTGTAATACCTTTCGGCGTACCAGGCCCAGATCTAGCAAATTTTGGGGGCGGCGAATTTGGGGCGGAAAAATTGATAGACAAATACCTACAAAAAATTTTACTCACAAGGAGAGGTTCCCAGGTGTCCGCCTCCGATTGCTTTGGTTTTTGTTTATGTTTTAGAAGACCGAAAAATAAGATATACGTGTTTTTTTATAGCGGCCCGTTTTCATATTTAAAGGGTGCAAACACCCCCCAAAGTTCATACGGGGTACAAAAATTGTGTTGAATAAAACTTGATATAAATTTAATTTGCGCCATAACTTGCTGTATGCACAATGTTCTTGTCGTCAGTCACCGTTATTAGGGGTACCTATGAGGGGTGGTTTCACTCCTTTAACACGCAGTGGGCTAAAATAGAAAGACATGCAATTTCCTATTTTTCCGTTCTCTAAAATATATCCAAAAACCAAAGCAATCGCAGATGAACACCTGAAAATCTTATAACTTTGGGGGGTGGTTTCACCCCCCAAATATGAAAACGGGTCGCTATAAAAAAACACGTATATCTTATTTTTCGGTCCTCTAAAACATATCCAAAATTCAAAGCAATCGGAGGCGGACACTTGGGAACCTCTCCTTGTCAGCGTCAAGAAATATATTTTAAAATACTTATTTATAATTCAATGCAAAGAGCTAGATCGGGCCCTGACCGCAATGACGGGAAATTTCTATACGTTCGTCACATGTTTTGCCGTGCCGTGACGTGTGAAACAAGCCTAAGGGCTAAGGTAATCCACACCCAACCAAAAATTCACAATCATAAGACCTACTCTGCCTTCCTTTTGTTAAAATAGCCTATCTAGCATTTTCTCATTTTTCAAGATATGTTGAAATATTTGAACTTCCACACATCTTTTACCTTTTAAGTAAAGTTAGAAAACCCTACGTGCTTCGTCGGGATCTAGAAGCAGTCCAATGTATATAACCTAACTGCGTTTTAGATAGTTAAAATATCTCATCTGAAACATTTAATCAACTAGTACGTTAATAATACATTATATACCGGTACACCTATTACAGAAAATTATATTACGCTGTTACGAAATAATGATATTTTCTAAATTCAATGAAGAAACACTTGTGTTATTTTCAAATAAAAAAATGTTTGTTTACTTCTTGAAATGCATAATAATATACTCTGAAAATTTTAAAAAGATTGCGCGTATAGTTTTCTTACAAAAATTTCGCAAAGAGAACCGTGATTTCCATCGATCACACGAGTTTCTCACCTTGGGTCACAACAATGTTTTTCCGGACGCCTAAATCCACGACCCTCGTTCAAGAAAGCGAGCAAATCACACATCGTTCCGTGCCCTTCTCAAGCCAACTTCACACCTAGTAATTCCATCCTCAAATTATGATTTCACGGCTGAACCAACCCCCTGCTATAATCCAACCCAGCTCCCCTCCGTTCGTTCCCAAACGCTCCTTGGTTCTGTTTCCTGTAGCCTCATTACTGAAGAAAACGCATCCGAGCAGAAATTCGCGGCGAAGATGTGACGATCGCGTGCGAACAGCACGCGAGTAGGAGGTGTCCGTCGGAGCTGTCGTTACCCGGCCACGGGCTCCCACCTCGAGCCGCCACTGCCGCCGCGAAGCTGCTTCGCGAGCCAAGTCAACCGGGTCGAAAGACAAAACGCGGTAACGACCGGCGCGTCGACAACAACGACAACAACGGCGGCGTCTAAATGAATTTCGCCGGTGCTGGGAGGAACCTCGAAGGAACGTAACGACTTCCTTCTCGTGTAGCTTTAATCGAGAGCCGTATCACCGGGTTCTCGGTTCTTCGAGGAGGGTCTGGTGACGAGGAGGGATTGCCAGAGATCTCGAAGGAGGGTTTCGCCAGGGGTAGCCGGGGGGAACGTATGCATTTCTCGCGGAGCTCGGAAGTGCTTTATTTCCATAGTGCGCGTGTGTCTGTACACACCGACAGTCATACTGATCTCTGGAGGCACGTTGTTGCCTCCTGGGTGGTATACACAGAGTATAAGGCGGCTTGACAAGAGGGAGAGGGAGGGGGAGAGAGTCTCGAGCGTATCGTTGGCTCGTATGCTTGACGCAGCTCGTTCGCCGTAGGCAAAGTTGTCTTTCTTTCGAAAAGGCGAATAGTCGCTAAAAGTAAAACCTAAGAAAATAAAATACCCCCGTGGGGGGAGGGGAGGGGCTGCTGGTCTTAAACCGCGTCGACAGCGATCCGCGCCTCTTTAGAACAGCTTAGCATGCGCTCGGGGACGCCCTCTAGGGCAACGCGTGTTACGCTAAAGAGGAATAATTTCGGCCGTGAAATTCAGCATGTGTCGTTAACGATTCATTCCAGGTATCATTTCCCTCCCTTTGAGAGCCGGTGTTGCTCGCTCACAGGGAACGCCGATGCTTTGAATATTTCAATTCTCGGGGAGATAATTTCCTCGTGCGATCACTGGAGGACGTGTACTCTTTGAAGCTTGTCGAACGTTTAGCCGAGCTTCTTTATTTTCTCGAGAATTCTCGTCTGTGCACGTCTCATTTTCCTTGACATTATTTTTAAATCATTTTACTTAGCTTCGATCCTCTGTATGGTTGTTTATCCTGTAGAATTGTTGATATCAATTGTAAAGAAAAAGGATAATCACAGACTTTCTATGATTTTACTTAAAGTCACATGTCACTATCGAAGTTTTAGTACAGGAAAATAATAACAGTAAAATCGTTTAAGATAAAATTGTTTTCAATATATTTTGTGAAGATTGAAGAAATATTTCCCGTTTGAAAGAATACGTTATTGTTTAAGAAACTCCTTTTGCTGTAGTTAGTATTGCAAATAGGAGTAAATTTTCAAATTAAAATTTCGACCGTAAATATTAAATAAGGTATCGGCGCACTGATTTGGTCACAATACAAAGTTTATTTTATTTATTTAAAAATAAAATAAAGTATCATCGCTGTTTGTCAATTATTTATAAAAAAATTCGACGTTTCGGTTCTTGATTTGAACACTCCTCAAGGAAAGTGAGATTAATTTGATACTATTGCGTTAGTGTAAAAGACAGACTTCTTCCAACCGACTCGCGTGTCGTTTGCTCGATTTAACGCTGCGACAGAATTTTCATCAGCTAACGCAATAGTATAAAATTAATCTCACTTTCCTTGAGGAGGGTTCAAATCAAGAACCGAAACGTCGGATTTTTTTATAAATAATTGACAAACAGCGATGATACTTTATTTTATTTTTAAATAAATAAAATAAACTTTGTATTGTGACCGAATCAGTGCGCCGATACCACCTTATTATCAAATAGGAGTGTCATTAATATTAAATTAAGTGAACAGTTTAGAAAGGAGGGTATACTACATGAGTCATTTTAGTAGAATTAATGAATTTGAACAGTAATTATATTTTTTAAATTAAGTATTCCGATACTGTTTAGTCTTTAACGAAATTAGTTTGAAAAATAACTGTTAGCATAATTTTAAAACGATGACGAAACAAAATAAAAAGTAAAAATTAAAAATAGATTGAATTTCCATCTAAGCGACCCTGTTCCTAGGTTATGTTTGCGCGGGGATGAGGTAGACGACCGAATTCATTTCTTTGGCTGTTCTATTGATTCTTTTAAGCGGTCAGTAATCTCCACTTTCCGGACTTCTTTGTTCTAAAAGTTCTGGGGGTTATTGTTTACAGGCGTTTGTATTTTTAATTCTCTCGATCTGCACCCTATTGTCTGATACTTACTTGTGTATATATTGGGCTTCGTCCTGTTTAAATAAAATAAATATATATATAAATAAAAATTGATTAATATTTTGCAGCATATCCTTTCGAATCGACAATTGCTTGCAGTCTTATTAACATAGATTTTTACAGTATACTAGTTAAAAGTATTACAAGTGGCATATTTGGGCACTTCTAAAATGACATTGTGCGAAATATGTTACACGAGGTATTCGAATTTTGTTGCTCAATTAAACAAACGAAACGCTGAAATGACCGATGAATAATGCAAAATCATTTCTTGTGAAATAAAGACGACTTTTGTCTTTGAAATATGTATTTTCGTTGTGTACATTGCGTGACATCCGCAATTCATAAAAATTAAGGAAGAATTAATGAAAATCTTCCTTAGTGTAATGTATTTCGCCCGTAGCGAATGAAACATTTTACAGCCGTAGCTTCTATCAAACGAGGTTGTAAACAACGAGATATGAATATTAAACGCCGGGGGACGTGCGTTTCCTTCCTTTTTCGAGTGAAATTCTGGATCCTCATCGTGACTGTTGGATTTAGGTGAAAACTGAATGCATTATTGAATCGTTGCAAGAGACTGTGCCTTGTTCCACTGTGCGCAGAGAAAGGTAATGCAAGATGTTTGCCGAGAGGATTCCAAAGACCTCGTGCGGAATGCCTGACCTTTCCAACAGTATTTTTCAAACAGAAGGAGAATGGCGTTCACAATTTTCTAATTTCTGGTCGCCTTAACGAGGAAAAGTAATGCTCTGCTCGCCATCGTAATAACAGAACATAGAGTCTACTTAGTATACACGAGAGGGGGCACTTGATTTACAAGGGAGAGCACTCATTATTATCAATAAAGCAAACCGTTTTATGCATCGTCGAAAAAACTTTGCAGAATTTATAAAATGAGCATAGGACGTCCTGTGTGTTGTATTGCACCGTTCGAATCAAACGAACGTTTCGACTTTCTAAACGCGATATAAAACGCACACAAATGGTAAATAATTACATACGATAGGTTATGTGGCATGCTATAAGCTGCGTCCTCGAAACCCAATTGGGCACAGCAATAAAAGAATCGATGAATATGTAATGCTAACGTTATTGCAATCGTTCATAAAAGTGACTTTTAACACGCTACATCCTGACGTAATATGTCCTATTTTGGATTTGTTTTATTAAAACATGGTTTTGATTGTGAATTTCTTAACTAAACAGTCCTTGTAGAAAACTCTATAAGTGCCAAAATTAAAAATTTTGTTTTTTATTGGAACATGTTCTACGTGCCAATGATAATACTAAACTAATACTACTCTAATATTCAAATCATATTAAATACATCTCATAAATTCAGTTACTTTCCAACAATTAAATTGAACAAAATATTTTCAATAAATTAATTAAAACTCTAATAATATATGCCAATATTGAATACATAAATTTTATAAATTAAAGTACCAAATATTAACAATCAAAAATATACATGTAAATTTTCTTATTTTATTTTAAATTTATATAACTGATAACTTATTAGTGTATAAATTTGATCATATGCCCTCCCTTAAAAATTGTATAATTAGTATTAATTTAATTATATATATATATATATATATAGGGGAAAGGTGGGATAGTTGATCATCGGGGATACATGATCACCTCAGTTTTTTAATTAATATATTAACAATTTGTGCCTGCTGTCACGTTATCGTGGTAATGTTTGCATTATCGCAACACTTCATGCTGCAATTTTCTTTCGGGAGCATAGAATAATGTAGTTAGAAGCTTCGATATTATTTGCAGCCAAAAAGTAAATATTTCGGTCACCTTGTTCTTCCTCCTTTTCGACTGAATGTTGCACTTTCAACGATTTAAAATATATTAAGTAAAAACAGCAGTTTTTGGCTTATTAGTGCTATTAATTAATTCATCTAAATATTTAGGGTAAATTTAGTTTTTCAACTTTTTCAAATCGAGTGCATTGAGGGATACTTGAACAGCTGAAAAATCTCTTTTTTTTACCATAGAATGGCAAATGAAACAGAAAAATACGGCAAAGAAAGTGAGAAGGAAAATCTTTTTTTATCAACATCTGAATCAGATGATATCTAAGTGAAATGTTCTTTAAGAATGCATTTATGTTGTTTTATGTTAGTTTAGGTTAGTCTTCGGATTTATTTGTTCAGTAATTCTTTCAAGTTAATTATAGTTTACTTTCCATTTATGATATTCCCTTTATTTCACGTTATTGACTAAGATAATAAATATTTTTTGGAAAATTAATGTGTTATTTACTCTTAAAATTCACTGATCAAGTCTCCCCTTTAGTGAGGGATACTTGTGCATAATGTCACTATCGAAAAATGTTTAAATTCAGTCATTAATATTAGTTTTCAACTCTCAAATTTGTTCAAGTATATTGAGAATACTCTAAGAATCACAACTTAAGTAATTAAATAGAAACAAAGCAAGCCATTATTATTATTTTAATAAAATAGCAAAACTGTGATCAACTATCCCATCTTTCCCCTATATTACTTAATTTATATATATAATTTAATGCATAATATATCACATTCTTTTAAAAATTAATAAATACTATAGTAATACTATATTAAAAAAAAAAATATTGCTATAGCATTACTATAGTAGTAGAATACCATACTACAGCAATTTAAAAAAAAATAAATACCTGACGCAAATTTTTTTTCAGAATTTTGTTAACGCAAGTGTGTAGGGCTTATTGTACCATTAAACTTCTGTTTAAAATATTGTTGCATGTCCCTTGTACTTTAGGAACTGTACGCGAAAAAGTGGGAGTGTCTATTTGACGTTGAGGATAGTTTTCACACCCTTAAAGAGCGATTGGCTTCGAATGAAACATAGGTACCGTTGTTCTTATCCGCAGTCACTCTATGAATGCTCTAAATAAATATTGCTTATTTTTCTATAAGTGTTATATTTAAAAATGTATCAATTTATTTTAATGAAACGCATCATTCACATGTGTATTGACATTATTGGCCCATTCCATTGCACATCTGTGGGAGTTACGCGCTTGCAGATGCAGCAAACGACAGTTGCGACATGGCGCCGTAATCAACTGTTTAACTGAGAAATATTGGGAACTTAAGGATGTGACAACTTTAAACGGATATGCACATAGTTCCTGATTAGGTCGGCGAGATTAACGACGTAATATTTCACTTGCTTAATTAATTTATCGGCGAATGAGACGTCACATACGACAGTCGGGACAGATAATGCACGATGCTCCAATCGCGAAAACAAAGCGTCGTCCATTTATGCGCGACGGGTTTCAAATGCAAAATGATATTCGTATGTATGGAACCAAGTAAGTGAAGTGGATAGTTACATTAAGTAACAGTTAACGATAACGAGATGTCCAAAGTCTACTTTAATAATTAAGTAAATCACTAGGTCACGCTAACTTGTAGGCTTTGTGTTTCGTGACGAGTGCACTCTTCTTCGGACAGTTAGAAACTACAATTACGTAATTTAGTGGAAGAATATAGAGAAATCGGACATATAATGAAACTGAAAAATAGTTTCAATAATTTTCATGTAGTTTCGACAATTTTTCCACTCACTTTATTTATAATTTTCATATATTCTACAATCGATTGGGGAATAAATAACACGCTATTGACGAAGCAGCCGAAAATTAAAATTTACTTAGAGAAATATACTATTAATCAGTGAGGAATAATCGAAAAACTTTAACATCACTTTTTATGAGAATGGTTGAGTTGCGACCTATGGTTCCTTTCGCACCTTTTATCCTCTCGACGAATAGAATACGCCGCAATAAAAGAATTGACCTTGAAATATTGGGTCATGGGCAATTTTGCGGTCCACCTTTTAAGGAGCCAGACCACCTTGACTAGGCCAAGAAATGCCGCATCTTAGGGAATTTATTTATAACTGACAAAAACATTTGTTTCAATTAAAGTTCTTCAATAAACCCAGAGATATCTTTGAATAATATTTACCAATTTTTTTCAATTTTCCTTTAAAAATAAATATGCCGGTCGAGAGTTGGCGTTACTTCCGATGAACAGGATTCTGAAACAAAATTTTAACAATAGAATATTAAATAAATCTAAGTTGTCTGTCGGTCGACGTCCAATTTTTCCGATATTTAACTTTTTACCTGACCTGTGCGTAAATAAATGTCCATTTTCTTACACACGAAGCTGACCTGTCTGCTTCAAAGCGTAGCCCTTTCATTATTATTCAACGAACCGAAAAAACTTACTCTACTCTCCATCGATTTAGAGGTGTAGAATCCCGCTACGGTGGTCGTGACATATAATTTTCGTAGACCCTGTACAGCGACAACTTTCGATTCTGGCGAATCAGCCTCCCCCACGCGCATTCCGCGCCCCTTTCGACAACTCCCGAAAAGGGAGCGGTTCCGTTTACAGGCGTTTAGCCGCGTCGCCGTTCCCCGAAGCGAGAAGACACGGGCGATGCTCGGAGGAGCGCGGGAATTCATAGACGTCAGGCGGGATATTGTTCCGCTTGATCGATCGACAGTTCAACGGGGTTAATCGGAAAATCTCCGTGCAAAATCCTCGTCCCCCAGAGGGGGCGGGGAGGGGGGGGGGTGGCGGGCGGCTACGGGACGGCTGGAGTACAAGCCGCGTAACAACGCCGGGGAAAAATGACAGACGACGACGGAAGAGGGGGGAGGGAACGCGAAGCGAAGGGCAGGATAGGCGCAGGGGTGGCGAAGAACGGGAGACAGGGAGATAGATGCAGAGAGAGGCGACATTTCGAGCCGAAACAGAGAAGGACCCCCTGGGGCGAAGGGGGCAGAACTCGGGGGGGGGGGCGGGGACGAGGCTAGAAGGAATTCCATAAAAATCGGTGAAATATGCATAGTGCCGCGGAACGCGGAGGAACGTCGCGACGTCGTCGAGTGTCCCGGGGGAGACGGGAATCCCAGCACGAAGAAGAGAACGAATTGCGAGCGGGAAGAGAAGGGAATCGGTGGGAGGAGGATAGGGGTAGAGGAAGGGTGCCAGTAACGGTGAAGGAAGAAGACGCGGTATGAGCGACTGGAACGTGGCTGAAGGGGGGGTGGGTGGAGGATCGGTGAGGAGGGCGCGTACAACAGATAAAGGAAAAGAAGGTCGGAGAGCGAACATTTGGAACGTCTTCTTGAACGAAATCTAATTTCGGTCCTACGACGAAACTAAGCTATTTTCTCCGCCATATGCACGCCCTAGTGTTACATCGGCGTTTTTCGCCACCCACGCCATCTCACCTCCCCCTCCTCCTCCTCCTTCTCCCCCCTCTCGCGCTGTGCTCGTGACCTCCTTATCACCGAGCACGTCGAAATTACGAATTTTCGCGCGTTCCACGCGGCACGCGTGTGAAGCAGTCGAGGAAGTTTCGATTCTTGTAAAGTACTGTTCGATGAATAGGTAGTTTGATGTGTTCGAGGAGGTGGTAACGTTGCCGGGCTCTGTTGTAGGGGAAGCTAAACATCGATCCTCTGATTTTGAATTCATAATGATGGTTTTTTCATTACTGATAATCCCTTTGTATGAAATAGTTCGGGTGAAGGTATTGTGTTATGGATATTTTGTTCGTTGAGTTGTGCTGTAAAGTTTTATTAGATGATTGTTCCCGATTATGCGCGTGATTTAGGTTGGATATGTGGAGTGCTGTTTGTGCGTTGTGCTGACAGGTGAAAATGTAAAAAAAAATTTTTTCAAATTGTTAAGTAGGTAGGTAGGGGAGAGTGGGTAGGTTTGGGTCAGATTTCAATTAAACTCGAATATTGACCAAAACGAGGGAGAAACAGGCTTCAATTGTGCATAGTTTTAATTAGTAATGTTTCACCATCGATGTTCCATCATCATTTCATTTTATTATTCTAATCAAATCTTTAAAATTATAAAAGTTCTAAAAGTGATCATTTGACCCATACCTCCTTTGTGTGAGGAGGTTTGGGTCAGGTAATGGGTCGCTTAATATTTGTCTAAGTTTTGGTATAAATGTAGGAAACTTTTATGTATGTATGTATTTATTACCTACAACGTAAAAATATAATATGTATAAATGTAATAAAGTAAATAAACAAAATGAAAGCTCTAAAGGATTAACATAAGAAACATAAATGTATCGAAAGTAGTTAATTAAATTTTTAATGAACATTTTCAAAATTATTGAAATTAACGTCAAATGTCAAAAAATTCTGTGTGGGTCGACCCAAATCTCCCGCACACTTCTGACCCATACATCACGCATCTGAACGTTCATAATAAGACACATATGTTAGTCAAACAACGTGTTTTAGGTTACAATTTATAACCTATAACTGTTGCTTGAATATAAGTTCGTCTGTTAAACTTTTTTCCAGCACTATATATTTTATATAAGTTTATAACAACGACTTATTTCGGATACCAATTTAGGTTAAACTTACCTCGAAAATGCACTTCTACTTATAGAAAATGAATACGCGCTTTAAACAACTTATCCCCTTGTTCGGGAATTCCCCTACTACTGCTACAACGAATAATACATATGCGAATAAGGTATATCCAACAAGGATAGAAATACACTAACTGACCCAAGCCTCCCACGACCCAAACCAACCCACTCTCCCCTACATATTTATTATGATAGTATTTTGAGCCATTAGATGTGTTCTCACAACTGCGATATATAAGTAGAGTTTTTCTATAATAGCAAATGGAAAACATTATTTTACGAGAAAATACGAAGAACACTGCTATGAATCTCGGCCATCCATATGCTTGAAGCAAGTGTTATGTGTCATTAGTGTCAGACTTGGTATTGACATAAAGAAGTGCAATTTTCTTTCATCTTCATAGGTAACTCACTTCTTATTTCCTGTTACATTGGAAAAACATCGCCTTTGTCCTCTTTTAATGAAAAATCAAAAGTCTAATACTGCCTAAGATATTCCACACACCTGTCGAACTTGATCTCTGAATATAAATAGACTTTCATCTACCGTTTAGAAGTAATAGACGCAGAAATTATTAATGAATCTAATATTTTCTGAACTGCTTTGAATGGGGGGGTTTCTTTCAAATATTTGAGACAAAGAATTCCTATTTCTATTTAAAGCATTCTATGTTGGTGGAAGATTGATTAGAAAAAGTGTGTTTCTTATACAAATGTAAATATAATGAGTTATCGAGTTAACTTTGAGTGTCTCATATTATTAGAATTTTTACGAACCACAATTTAAGTTTTTGCTGTTAGCCCAGACAACATTGCCCTGACACCTTGTAGACTGTCCCGCTCCTAATCATCTGTCCCCGAGGTGCATCCCTCGTAACATTCTACGCCCTCCGCGTCGTTTAGTCCCTCCATTATTCGTGTTAAGGGTAGAATGATGATGCGGAACACTAATATTGTTCTCAGGGGCAAGGAGAAACGGAAGAGCGTTGTCTAAGCTTGAAGTGAAAGAGAAAGGCTGGGAAACGCTATGCGCTAATGGATGATCTTTCAGCGTCCAATTAGGAGAAATGATTTTGCGCGAATTTCTCCTTTGTTTCTAATAACCTTCCATTCGATAATATGTCAAATATAAATCCGAAATATAGAATTGTACGGTATTATCATCGTGTTCATTTGCAAAATTAGCAAATTTATTTAATTACGCAGTATCTAGCTGACGTAATTTATTCACATTTATTCAGATTTGAGAACACTGTTTATGAAATTCTCAAACATGTCACTTTTTTCCGAAGATTTATAATTGCTATTGTAAAGTTTAAGCGTGCCGGAATTTTTTCCGAGATATGTTATAAGGAAGAACCAAATGATTTTAAATGCTCCAAGTTTTTGCAATCGTATTACGCATTCACTTACTTTTTGGCGCATCAATTGAAGCACTTTCTTGCTCTACGGGCGTCAATATGGTTTTGCATAGAAACTGTCAGTTTAAGCAGCGTGGCAACTTAAAGTCTGCAAAGAAAGTTTAAGCTCGAGAGAGTTTCTCCCGAGAACGATGTACATCGTGTAAAAAATTGATGACGCATGCAAGAATCTTAACGTGAACTACTTTCTTTCATTTCAGAACGTTTGTAACTTTCAAAGATCTTCAGTCACTATAACTTTCGTGCGATCTTTTCGCAGAAGCTGATACTATATAAGATCTCGAAAAATACATCTCCCGAGACTCGTGCTTTCGAGACAAAAGCACGGTCGGTCTTCATAATTTTTGCATTCCTCTTTCACAAGCAAACAAATGCAAAGGGCTTCGAGAGAAAATGGAATTTCGAAGGACCACTTTGGTGACACAATTAGCGCTTTCCCATGTAAATATTTATCTTTTGCTAATAAATGCTGATTAATGTGAAATTAAAAAAATGTTTGACTTCGCGTTTTGTACTCAAAGAATGTAGTAATAAACTTCAAAAATTTTCCGTTAGATAAAAAATATATATTCTTTGTTAATTCGTGGAAGTTAAATAAAATGTATAAATTGTGTTTGGCTTGCTCATAATATTTATCGGACGCTGAAACTTTCATCGAACGGAAAAATATTAAAATAGAATAGTAGAAAGAATTGAGGTTCTGAATATTTTAAAACAATTCACCATTACAGTCTTACTGTTTTTGTCACTTTTTAAGTGCTTACCGGAGACCTGAAATTCCACTGTGGTGTGGAACGTATTAACAGATGGAGTGGGCAAGTAGAAGCGTTCCGTGCGCGGTCAGACATACATCAGTAGTTAGCGTTGCGGGCGTGTCTAACGTTACATTTCAAATTGGGTTACATATACCAGTTGCCACCAGTAAATGGGACATTCTCACATTGATAAAATATTTCCATTTACTGCCTTGGAAACTTATGATTTCTTTTCTAGAACAAATTTTGAACGGCTATGTTTTTTACATACGATTCTTCTCTTACAATGTAAATATAAATTTAACCGCGTACTCTAAAGTAATAACAAAGTATTGAATAAAATGCCCACTTTGTTTCGCTATTAACCTAAACCATACACAGGGTATACCTGAATTGGTGGTAAAATTGAGGAGGAGAACTCTCATTCAAAATTCAAGTTAAAAACGTAGCGTGCAATTTTTACATACGGAGCTTCGCTTTTGAAAAAATCGATTCTTTGTCACGGACTGACAATCGGCTCCCTTTTCTAATAATCGATAATCACGGAAACGAAGGCTCATATAAAAAAAGTTTAATAAACATGTTCGATTTATTCTTCCGTTTTTCGTTGTACCACGATTTCTGATACACCCTGTACATTACGTCCTCGATTTACTCAACGATCACTTCCTCCGACCAATGATTGCATTATCTTCACAGTGTTTATTACCTAATTAATTAGTTAATCCCATTAAACGCACTTCACCGCGTTATTATTTTTACCGAAGCTTCGAGATTTACTAAAGTCTTCTTACAAAAGCCTAAAATCGCGAGATGCTACACTGTCGCACGGGACCTTTCCATTTCCCGAGTATCGTACTATTTCGAAGCCCCTCTTTCTCTCTCCGAAACACGAGGAAAAGAAGAAGTAGGGAAATATTCATCGAGACCTTTGTACCTCGGAGTTCTGAAGGGCCCATCGAGGACCGAGGGAATGTGGCGGGGAAGTGTACTAAAATGGCCAAAAGGTGGCCTTCATGTGCGGCCAGGCTGGTAGCAGCGGGGGCACGAGGATTTCTGGCCCTGCCCCCATAATTAAGCCGGCGTTGGTTTTTGATGGCCACTAAAAATGTCGCGGAGGGTCGAACGGTTAAGGAGTTTCAAGGGAACCGAGGGACGTCAGAATCGAGCGGGTTTCCACCTAGTCGGGGTGTACGGCTGTTCTCGGCGAAGGGCGAGGGTTCGGCCGGAGGAAGAAAGTGCGAGCAACAATTAGGGGCGGAGGGAAGGGGACAGAAGCCCTTATGCTTGGATATTAGCAATACCTAGTCTCGTAAAGTCGACTGTGCGGCAATTCGAATCACTTCGCGAAACTCTTTATACACCCCCCTCCCCCTGTACCTGCTGTCTTTCGTGAACCGTGGAGAGCGTAACACTTCGTAGGGGCGGGGGGTGGACGACGCGGATGCGAGGGAAGGGGAATGAAAGGGTGTGCAGGAGGGCGGTTGTGTAGGTGGTTGAAATACTAGCGGGGGCAGTGATTTTAATGCGGGCTGGTTCTTAAATTTTACGTCGCCTTTCCCACCTACCGCCCCCGGCCCAGCTCCGCGACGACCACCATCGCCTCCTCGTGGACGCGACGTGGAACGCGGGATTTAATCGTACCGAGGTAAACCTGCACCAAGGTTTCCCCGGTGTTAATTCGGTTATGCGGGTTAGTCCGTCGAGGGTGCCTCGCACCCTTCCCACCCCCCCTACCCCGTGAAACGTTTCGAGCGTTTCCAGTTAGCTCTTCTGAAAACTTGTTCTATACCGTTCTGCGAGATAGCGCTGAAGGTAGACGTAATAATACGCCCGCTCGTGCGAGCCGCGGCACAAACGAAAATATAAAACGGTGCAGGTTTATCCAGCGAAGGAGATGGGGATCTGTTTGGACTGTAAGGAACGGCTGTTTTTAGACTGCTTCCGGGATGGTTCTGCTGTAACGATATTATCGTGTGCTTGTATAATTACTTGCTTGTGTACGTGGTGGTGAAGTCGAGATGAATTGGGGAAACAATGGTGTTATTGTGGTATGTGGGTTACTGTAAATCTTCACAAGGCCGGTGGATCTTAGAATTTACTGGTCAATCGTAGCATCTAGTGCAGGGAAGGGCGGTATTTGAATAACAAATCGAATAAAACTTGCTTTATCTTTATCCGTTATTCGATGCTCGAATAACCACAAAGTATCTGATTTGGAGCGCCGCTGATGAACCAGTTTATTCGACTGGAATTCATCCGATAAGACAAAGATGGGGTGACTGTACCTAATATCGCCAGGCAAAAGTTAAATCGCTGTCAGTTGAATAATTGAATAATAAAGAGAAATTATTCATCTTTCATGTAGTATAAGTTAGAATCGTTGAAACCTACAAATTTTTAATTAGGACTCAAAAAACGCGAGACATGCAAAAATCAGGGCCTGAAAAAAGTGTACCTAATATCGCCACCTCAAGAAATATTGATTAATTCATGTATATATGAGTTTTTTAAGTCATTTTCACACGCGCTTTTTATTATTTCTTGCACTACAAATGTATTTTTATTCATCTTTGATTTTATTTTTATTAGAAAAATATAGAATTTAAAAATATAGATGTTTAAAGTATTTTATTTTTTACGATCCGATGTACATATTCGACAAATAAAGTCATTTTCACTTGGGCTTTTATTATTTTTGCTATTTTTGGGGACAGTAACGGTAGGCGGTATTGGGAACACACATACTGCTACAAGAAAAACGTTATTTTCATTATAAAAACTATTTGAATCGATTACAGTCCTTAACAACATCATTAATTAGGTTTTTCTAGTAGATATTCTTGCATTTACGGAATTATTAGACTTCTTGAATTATTCACTAAAATACTTCTCTTTCTGTAATTGTTGATCGCATGAAGCTGCAATTACAGTATGTCTTCCTGCATATGGTTAGGTTCTATTTGAGTGTATAACCGATAAATTTTAGTGCTTACTTTGCGAGATATAGGGGGTGGCGATATTAGGAACAATCACCCTACTTTTCTTATTCGAAGGCCTTTCACTCGCCTCAGCCTATCAACAACTCAGGCACCTGCCGACATTATTCGAAGTCTTCGAATAAAGATACAGCTAAAGTAGAAAAAGTTATTCGAAGCTTAGAGTGAAAGGAAGTAGTTATGATATCGACCGTATTTTTAGAATAAACAATAAGTGGTTTCGGCGCACTGGTTCGGTCAGTTTAATAATTTGAAAGCTAATTTGCAAATTTTAATAATTTTAAATATCCGACGTTTCGGTCACGTTCCAACCGACTCGTGTGTTACACGTCCTATCAAACGTGTGACTTTAAAGCGAACGCAGTATTTTTTAAAATCTTTCCTTGAAAAAGGTCTAAACCGCAGACCGAAACGTCGGAAATTTAAAATTATTAAAATTGCAAATTAGTTTTCAAATTATTAAACTGACCGAACCAGTGCGCCGAAACCACTTATTGTTTAGAGTGAAAGGCCTTCGAATAAGAAAAGTATCTTTGTCTTGTTGAATGAATTCCCGTCGAATAAACTGGTTCATCAGCGGCGCTTCGAATGAAGATACTTCGGGTTTATCTTTATTGAACGAAGACCGAATAAAATTTTTCTCCTTTATTCCAATTTGAAATTTTTATTTAGATAATTTTATGCCCATTTCCGACCTGCTGCTATGGGGTGGTAAAAGTCCGAAATATTGAAAAAATATTTTAACTTCGGTCTTAAGTCTGGGTTGAGGATTCCCTACTGTGGCGGTTGAAAAAATCTTAATCTTTCGGGAATTAAAAAAAGAAACAATTATCGCACGTAGGTATCATTTTGCGCAATTTGCACCTTTTGTTTATCACGTTTTAAGATTCTACAAATTTTTTTGGAAGTAAAAATAGCCATTAATAGCAGAATAGGAGCATCGCGAACAGAACAAGATTGCTAGACCTGATTGCCAAAAAATTAAAAGTCCCGATCCATTTGAAATATATCAGGCATACTCTACTGAGATTTTAGGTTATTCAGTTCTACGAATTTAAATCGCCCCGTGCGGAATTCATTAATAATTCGTTGATTACTTTAATAATTCGTAATTTACTTAAAACGTTAATAATTCGTGAATCCATTACCTCGTACGATTTTCAATCGGTTCATAGTCCGAACTGCCGGAAACGATTTAGCTGAACTTGTTACTTCCAATAACGCGCGATCATTTCCGCGCGATAATTGAACAAATGGCGGAGGAGGAGCGTCAGGGCACCGGTCGAAGGTCGCGGAGGCTGGCGAAACTTTTTTGCTGCGCCGTGCCTCCCTGATTTAATAAGTTCATTACCTAATGAACAGGTGTACGAGGCAACCTGCCCTGCTCCTCCCTCCTGCGTCGCATCGGTCACCGTTCGATAATCAATACTTTTAATTACCACATTTTTATGAATTCGGCTACAGTTTAGCCTGAATTGGATACGAAATCGATGACACCGTCGCGTCGCCCGTAGCCAGACCAATTCTCGCGCGCCTAATTACTACAACGGGGCTTAATTTATCGGATGATACTCGTGAATGCCTCTGCGACGTCGTTTATTACCTTCGACCTTTCCACTCTCCACAAACCAGATGGGATTTTCCAATGTTAGTGATTCGTACTGCGACGCTTTACTGGACTAAAAAAAATCCTAGTCCCATCGGGGGCCTTCAAATTTCATTCGTCAGCTTCGCGCGGCTTCACGTGTACCTTCGCACGCGAACGCGAGCTTCGAATGCGTCATTTGTAACTGTTTATGAGACAACGCTTTGAAATATGCAAATTCGACGTGTGTATATTTTGTATCGAATCGTAACTCAGCAACTTGGCCCCGCTCCCGGGAAATTATTCATGGAGCAGTTTGGATTGTGCGAAGCCGCAGGGCCGCGGGTGAAATATGTAGAACGGGTGTGAACATTTTAAACCTTTAATCTCTCGAGACAAAGAAAACGAGGAGCGCCCGCCATGGCCGCGGCTTTACTCTTCTTTCCTCTCTTCTTTCCCCCCCACCCCTGCAATTTCTTCCTTTTCTTCGTTCCGTACTTTTCTACCCGCCCCATTCGTCGATCCCCACCCGTGCAATTGTCATGAATTAGTGGAAAGAGATAACAAAGAAAGAATTAAGGCTCGTACACACCGGTGTAGCTGCTCACAGTCACGGGGGGGTTAATGTATGCACCGAGGGAAGTTCTTTTAAGTCGGCGGCTTAGACCGATCCTGGCTAATGGCTCCCCGAAACTTCCTTGAAATTCCTTACTGCTGCTAGTCAGATCAGTCATCTGGCTGGGTAACGGCGCAAACGAACTGCTATAATTTACGGGAATAATTGATGGAATATTTTTTTCTGGTCTCTTTGTTCGTTATCTTCTTTTCTTTCGTCTTTCACGAACTACCTATAGGCTTGGCGAAGGGTGTCTGCAATTCGGCCGCAATGTTTCCACCCCTCAATGACCGAAATATTTAAGTTTATTAGAAAATAGAGGTTAGTGATTTCTATGTTACGATGGATGAATATGAAGTTTCTATGAGTTAGCACCTGTAATATAAGTTATTTATAAATTTAATATCGACCGGAGTTATTAATAAAATATGGTTTCGGCGCAATGGTTCGGTCACTTTAAAAACGCTAACAATCAAATAGCCATTTTGCAATAAATTCAATGATTTATATAAATTTCCAACGTTTCGGTCTTAATTTAGACCATTGTCAAGGAAAGATTCAATATAAAGAAGCGAATACTGCGTGAGCTATTGAAATTAATAAATCGTAACGTTCGAAAACGAACGTGCGACACTCGAGTCGATTGGAAGATGACTGAGGTAAATAGTAGGCAACCCAAAACATCGAGAAGGTTTATGGTAGCAATTTGTAATAAGTTTATTATTACAAATTATTATAAATTATTATAAACTTATTACAAGTTATTATCAATTTCTTTTCTGCTCATCCCATGCAACATAACGTAGGTTTGATTAAAGGATTAATAGATCGTGCTATTTTGCTTTCTGAACCACAATTTCGACCAGCTAATTTGCTCCTTTTGAAAAACACGTTAAAACGTAATGGATATCCTATAGATATGGTTTCAGCAATTATTAAAGAACGTACTTTTGAAGTGTGCCATCCATTTTAGGTGGAAAAACGGAAAGAGGAAAGAAACAAAGAAATAGGTCCCATCAGTTGGAGGAACACTGTCGTTTTACCATTTTGTAATAACATTTCGAATGACATAAGAACGTAAATTGAAGTTAATAATAACTCTTATTCATTATGAAAAGGAACTAAAACCTCGTCTTTTTTAACGAAACACGCATTTTGTTTTAAAAATCGCCATATCGTAGCTGTCATTATTCTAACTTTGCTTCTTTTACAGGTTCAGTGCAGAATCAGAGTCACTCTAAACAAGACTTTACAAGCAGGTCCTTGAATTTCGTTTCGTTTCGTCAAAATCGCTGCGAAGAAACCTTTTTGCAAAGTCTTTCAACGATCTATCTGTATGTTTTCGCATATTTTTGGCGATAACCCACATATTTTTTTAAAGCTTACAATCTTAACCCTTTGATGACACACCTCTTTTCTCAATCACCTTTGACATACCTGGGTGGCTCACACCCAGAGCAATTTTCAGATCCAATTATTATGAAAAAACTCATGGATCAATTTCAAGGTCTCTAAAATGTATTCGAATAATTTATTTATCGAAATTTCATTACAGTTTTAGTAAAATAATTCTAGATTACCACATGTCGAGAAGAAGCGAAGAAAATCTTTAAAAAATTGTAACTTTTACAAATGTCAATATTAAAAGCTAAAAATCTGCAGAGTTGATGTTCGGATATACTATTTTGGGAGAAAAAATAGTTTGTAAGTCGACTTTGAGAAAAAGGTATTTATTTTGCATATAAAAGGTTCAGAGAGTCAGAATCAGCTTATGAGTGGCTTACACCCAGAGAGTCAACGAAGGGTTAATAAACATTGTGTTAAAGAACAAGTCTCAGCTTCAATTTATTTCCCCCGTAATTGATTGAAGAACAAAAGCTACATTTTCAAGACAAACGTGGTATCCTCGAGCAATTTAATCGGCTCGAGCCTTTATTAGCGGAAGCATCGCATTACCACACGTTTCCATCGGAACGATATTTTATTTCCTCCGCGAATATATTACTTTGTCCCGAGTGCAGCGCGAGAGGTCGACGGCACACGGCGATACCAGCCCTCTCTTTAATCGTGCCATTGAGACCACGAGCATTTTGACCGCCTCGCTCTGGAATCTTCCCCCGGCAGGATCCCACCACCCCCCTCGGCTCGGTCCAACTCGGACGAGGCCATCCTCTCTCTCTCTCTCTCTCTCTCCCACAGCAGCGGTGTCCCGCGGCTCCGACGCCCTATCTCTGTCTCCTCCTTTCCCGCGCGCGCCCCGCCACGCGGCTCACCCTTCCCCGGGAAGCGTTAATTAACCCGCGCGGGCTGGCATCAAATAAATTTTGGTTAGAACGTGAGAAGCAACAAATCTGAGTCAGGTGGTGTCAACTACGGCGAACGCGAGCCACCTCTTACTTGAGTTACTTCAGCGCGAGGCTTTTGTGGCTGGTACGGTATTATGGTGGGGCACCAACACCCCCTGACGCCCCTAGACAGACGCGCGGTAACGCGTGCGTAGATGTATGTACGCATGGTTAAGGGAAGAGGAACGGAAAGGGCGAAAAGGGGCCACGAGAAAGAAAGTATTATACGAGAGAATGAGGGAGTTGATGCGGGGGGTGGCATGGAGACGGGGGGAGGGGGAGGGGGTGGAGGAGGGTGGTTGGGATGGAAGAAAGGGACCTGAAGGGGGTCGTAGCTACCAACAGCGTCACCGCATTTCCCGCGCGTCCTAATTAGAGAAATTTAAATTCATAGCCACCCCATGGCGCTGAACTTACCCCTGGCTCGGTCTCCTTCTCTCTTGCACCCCCCCCCCCCCGTCCAACCCTCCCCCGTTCACTTTTCGTTTTCTCGTTGCTTTCTCCTCCTCTCTCTGCCCTCGCCTTGCTTTAATCTTCCTCTCTTTCCCTCCTTTACACCCCCCACCCCTCCGGCCCCCCTGCCATCGTCGTTCCAGCTTTTATCCCACGTCCAAGCCCGAAGCGCGACGCACATTCCTTAACTAAAGCAATTACGAATCGCCTCCCTCGTGACTCGGCCGACTTACGCCAAAAGATAATGTCATTTTCCATCAGCTTTCTTTAGCAGCCCACTATCTTCTCCGGGGGCTCTTTGGTTTTCCCCAGCCGCGTTTGATCTGGCCACCCGTCGCTGCGGGAATCTACGCGACCGAGCGCTCGTGCTTTTGGCAATTGATTAATCATTGCCCGCTGGTGATGGAGATCGCGATATTATTCGGCTAGATATATCGCGATAGGTGGCACGCGGAGGTAGTAGAAATTCACGCGCTACCAATCGAAGGTCAGATGCCGAGGAATGCCGAAGATACCGCCCGTGTAACGGGAGAAAGAAGCGTTTAAGTCGGCGGAGCGATAACTCATATAGCTTCTGATTCTACTTTCCATTACATTTACCTTTCGCTTCTGCGCGGAAGTGAATTTTACGCTCCACAGCCGGCCGTCTCGCTGCGAGCGGACAAGATAAATAGTGAGGAAGACAAATTGTTCAACTTTTAAAGTCAAATACATATTTCATCGAACACTAAATCCGTCTCTAACGTAAGGGTGGGGTCGCGAGCCGGTCTTTGCACTTGGCTTCGGCCGTTTAAACGAAAGGCACACACGATTAATAAAGATGATATCGCGCGACGTTAAATTAGAATTACTCGGTGATTTAGTAATCGTGATTGTCGCTGCAGGTTCTTTTGCCAATTTCTCGACGCGTGTGAGTGATCAATTAAACGGTACGGGCTTTTCATTGAAAACTGATATAAATTGCGATGTACACGCGAATGTTAATGTTATATAACAAATTGACTACTGTAGAATATGTACAAGCGTTTTAGCCCCGACGATGTTAATGTGGAGAGTAATTAGTCAAATACGCGGCACATATTACGAGAACATTCAGCTTCTATCAATTTAAAGGACAAACTTATTTGCACAACGCAATAATTTGATTGAGGGGGGAATCATATTTTCTGGGCTAAAATTATAGGGTAATTTGGAATTCTTTTTATGATACTAGCCATTCGAATCGTCCGAAAGTTTTTTTTATTAATTTAGGAATTATTCATGATCGACCATCACGCCGCGCAAAGTTCGTCGTCCAACTGGAGTGCATGATATTTATCTGCCAAGTAATTTGAAACTGAAAAATGAAACGGTGTGTTACTTTATACATATGTAGATAAAATTTCCAATTTGATTAATCAAAATACCGTTAAGTTATATATTTTTGAGTTACAGAAGAAACATGGAGAATTTTGATACCAAAAATTAAGTTCCGATTTGAAAATTCACCACTCTGCTGAAAATTTTTTTTCTTTTTAGTCTGGTTCATCAAATTCGAGTTACATATGTATAAAGTAAAACGTGGCTTCATTTTTCTGTTTTAGATTACCAGGAAAATAAATATGCACACCACCGGGCGACGAACTTTGCCTGACGTGATGGTCGACCATACATACCTTCTATATTTATTATTAAAAATTAATAAAAAACCGCAACTTCTTCAAAGATGCATAAAAATATGGTCCAAATTTCGATTGAATCGGGTCGCTAGTTTCTTAAAAAAAATCCCTAATTTTGCTACGATTTTAGCCAAAAAATAGGATTCAACCCTTAAAGATAGGTATCAGCCCAAAAAGAATATAGTAGGGTAGGGCGGGGCTTAAAGGCCCACGGGTCTAAAGGTCCATCATAAGTAATCGTAAAACTAGTGACGTATCGTTCTTTCTACCTATAAGAGGGGTGAGAAGGGGGCGCGGGAGGCGTAACGAGGCATCGCTGGCAGTCGAGCGATGCCGCTAGCAGAAGATACACGACCGCGTCTTAAAATTTTTACGTAAGTAAATTTTTTCATTATTATTCTTTTTAGTTTCGAGCAGTGTTATTTCGTTTACCATGCCTAAACATAGTTCATTAGTATACGTGATTTATTTGTTTTTCACGATTTATTATTAGTTTTTAGCTAGTTTGAACGGTAATTTTTTTATAACCTCCAAAAACACTTTACACGTGGTTGGGGTAAAAAGGTCCAATGTGCTCTGATGATGAATACTTCTGTTTGATTTGTTGCGAGAAGTGCAGTGACAGTGTTCCAGGTGAAGGTTGGATTCAATGCACTCTTTGCAAACAATGGGCCCATGAAAAATGTATTTCAAACAGAGGTTGCATTTACTTCGTTTGTAATAATTGTGATTCAGGAAAGGATGAGTCTGATTAAGATAAAATAGAGATACCAAAAAATGTTAATTAAGTTACTACGTTGTAGTTATAATTAAAGAAGAATTTTATTTTTGTGTTACGTTTATAAAAATATCTTTTGCTTTTTGAATTATGAAAAAGATTTTTTTTGTTAATAATTACAGTACTTTTGACGTTTTGTTTTTGGAATAAAAATAAACTTTTGAATTTCATTTAATCAAATATTGTTATTATTTCATAAAACCTTTTTAAAATTAAAATTAAATACTGGACCTTTTTGCCTCCTGGCTGTCTCTTTTTACCCCTCCTATGGGGCAAAAAGAGACAGACGACAAGGTCTAGAAAAATTGTAAAATGACATATTTCTATTATGATAGTTCAACCAAAAATTGAGTTAAACATGGTCAGATAACTGTTTGTTTGATTAGTGTTGTATATTTTGATATAGTAGGCTCGGTTTTCACAGTATACTTCGAAATAGTCAAATTGGACCTTTAAGCCCCGCCCTACCCTATTCCGACAAATCGTGTCCAGCTTTTTATCAGTTGCTTCGAAAAATGCTAGCCCACATTCGGGTTAGTTTGGCTTTGCCTGTAATAGAAGCGACAAATACACAGAGTCACGCGTTAACCTTCCTTTCTACAGTTGTAGAAGGGCTTAAGTTGTCGAATTCCCTGTATCCTGAGTCAATCTACCAAGGATGAATTAACGACGAGAGGTGGGAATAGGGCGAATGAACTGGGTATTTCAGGGCGGAAATTCGTAGGGTAAGCCCCTGGGTGATCTCTAGAGTGGTCACTAATACTCCCTAAGAACGCCTAGTGGAAGCTGTGGAACGCTGTTCCCCATCAGTCCGCGCTGCCTACTAACACTGAATGCATTCCTTCTTGATTAGGATCCCTTCCAAAAGCCGATTTGCTCGCATTTCAAGATCCGCCCGATTCTGTTGGCCAGTGGAGCAGCATCAATTGACTCTGATCTAAGAACCTCCATTTAATATCGGTTATTTGCTCCTGATACTGCTTCGTCCCATGGAATTATTAGGCTCGACGGCGCTACCTACCCCGTAACAACGTTATTAACGCACTTACGTTGTAATCACGTTTTACTGGTGTAATTACGAACGTATGTTTCGGTCCACGTCTTTGATAAACTAAAGCAAACTACATAATTTGATAGATCCTCGTTACATGTGCGTTTGAAGACAACACAAAGTAACCTCCTGAATGGAAATTTAGGAAATGGAGCTTCTTGATTTAGATTACTGTTAATTTTGAATGTCATTGACGAGAGTCATTGTAACTTAGTGCGTTAATTCAGGGGGAATTAGAAAGGGTAGAGAAGCTGCATTCCAAAAAACCCAAATTTTTCAATTCCGTATTCTCTTTCATGATGTTTCAAGGGTATCCTGAGAACTCTGCCTCTGCTAGTGTATAGATTTCTGCCCTCGGGGATGGAGGGGCAGTTTTTGCGAGCGTACCAGCTAAAAGCTGAGATAAATCATAGGATTACTGGACAGTCATTTACAAAAGAGAACTTCGACGCCTAGCAATCGTCTCGAATCGAATGGACGAACGAAAAGGCTTTCGCTAAGTCAGCTAAAATTTCATAAATACATATTTCCACGTGTCGTGAAATACAGGCATCTGCAATTATTAAAAACTATTAATGAATACTCCGCATAATAAAATCAAACGCTGCAAATTCCACTTGGTAAAACCTTAATCGTCCTACATATTCCATTCTTTAAATCCCACAAACGATAGTCCACCTCACAAGTACCTACTATCAATGTGATACCTGAATCCCTGATGCACCAGGTTTACCAACAATAATAGTGCCTGCAAATCAAACTGGCCATCAACCATTAGCCACTTAATCTAATTCACACAACTTCTACATCGCCAGCAGGGTCAGTGATTGTATCCCTTTTCTTACGAATTGAAACTGGCGACACCAGGTAAACAATCATCCGGGGCGCCTCTTCTTCCCATTGTTTATGTAAATTCTCAGCTTTGATCCAAGTCGGTATTCTTTGTCTTGTCGCGAAGGTGGCACCGGGCACGGATGATAGGTACTATGCATGCTGGATACTTGAATGGAGGTTCGAAGCACGTTGTACTTCTGGCGAACTACGACTAGCAGGTAGCGGTGCCGGGTCTAGGGTGCTCATGCCCGAAGTTTCGAGGGAACTAGGCAGCGGCATCGTTGGCGCTGGTTAATTTGCATCCCTTAATGAGTCGCTCACGTAACGCCCTTATCTTTACACCCTGCCATTCCCATCCCCTCGCCCCGCGCCACCCCCCCCCCCCCTCCCCGCGATTCGACCACCCTTCCCAATGTCCCGTCACCGAAGCCCTCCCTTCCTCCGACGAAACGAGCCGCCCGTCTTCCCTTCTTCACTGTTTTCTTGTCATTCGGCCTTGTTATTTCTAAGTTGCTCACCCCCAACCCCCCTGCCGCCCTCCTCCACCCTTCTTGCCCCGTCTTTCGCTTCTTTCCGCCGGCGCTCGTTCGTTCGTGCCCGCCCTCCCCCTCACCGTTCCTGCGGCCGACCCTTCGATCTCTCGAGGGTCGAAGAGTTTCCTTACCGCATAAAAACACAGAGCAGCGTGGCCACGGGGCAATAGGCATCAGGTATTCATTTGAAGCCGAGTGCTTATAGGGAGCGTTACTTCTCTTCACGGAGACCTTCGCCACGTACTTGTGGTCCGAACACTTCTTCTGGACGCCCCGATGGCGTTCGTCTTGATCTCTTTAGTGGGCGTCGAGAGGATTATCAGAAGTTCCAGTTTCTCTTAGGTCATCCTGTGTTTTTCTGCTGGAGCAATGATGGCAACGATGTCGTTTAATTGTTTGCTGGTGTTTGTCTGGAGTTTAGGCTTGTTCCATTGAGCTGCAACGGTGTCAAGTGCTGGGTATTATTAATTAACTATGTTTATAGTATTTTATTGCATTCTTCTTATCGACGAAAGTGTTCGCTGTTTAATTGAATGTTTCCTTTTTATAGGTATTTGTGGACATAGATTTGATAGATCTGATAGAATATGTGGAATACCAAAGATTTTCAGCAAGATATTTTCCATAGTCATTTGCGGAGGCAAGATTATTTTATTTAACAAGGAAGTTCAGTTACCCGAACATTCGATTTTTGAAACTGTGCAGGTTTGCAGAGGACCTCAATAGAAGCATCAGACAATTTTTCGTTTGTGCTCAATTAGGATTCTTCAGGGTGGAAACACCCCCTAAAGGTTAACGCGTGATTTCCTACTTCTCAGTATATCTTGAAGACTATAGTAGATATAAAAAATTGCTGTAAAGAAAATTTAATCATTTTTTATGCTGTCCAAAACTGTGTAATCGAATTGTTTAAAGTATGTGGTGGCTATACAATTTGATTACACAGTTTTATAGAGTATAAGAAGCCGTTAAGTTTTCATTGTGATTATTTTTTTATATCTACTACAGTTTTCAAGATATTCAAGAAAGTAGGGAACCGCACATTAACCTTTAAGGGGTGTTTTCAGCTTGAAGAATCGAACGCGGGTCAAAGAAGAATTGGCTGAAACTTCTATGCAGGTCCTCCGCGAACCTGCATAGTTTCAAAAAAATCCGAGTGTTAAGTAAAGAGGAGAAGTAATTTATTGGAGATAAACTTGTATAGTATGATGAATATGTAAAAATTGTCTGCTTGAAGCTATTCAATTTTTGTAATATCCAAATATTGTCACCTAGACTGTTACAATCTCATCAACTAATTAACAGTGATTAATTACATGTGGATAAAAATTGTAAGAGTGCAAGTCGAAATTTTTAACTTCGTACGGGGAAACATATTCTAACTATGTAGAACCATTATTTGCACATTTAAATATTTCAGAATCATGTACAATAGGACGGTTTTTACAATCCACTAATTCGTTGATTTCGTAATTTTTTACTTTCGACTGAGCATCACTTCATTAACAAACATTTTCCTTGGGGACTCTTCGAATACTACCTGCGACACTTATACATCGTTAGAGAACTGTCTCTGTTCCAAATAACGTTGAGTGGCAAACCGTTCTTGATTTTTATCACCCTAACCGTATCGAAGGGAAGACGATCCCCCTCTTTAGCGTTTCACTCCGTTGCGAGAAACAATTTTCTTCCCCGCCCCCCCCTTTATCTTACCACTCAAGCTCACCCTCATCCAATTGGATTCTTCTTGATAGACAAACGAGAGCTGTGCGTTACAGGAGACGATCAGAACTTGCAAATTGCGACAAGGAGAATCTTTTTTAGATAATCCAAGACTTCAAGGATTCAAAGTGACACATTCTGGATACTATAATAAGTTAAAAATTCTCGTTAACAGTAATATCATACATCAGTGATTGTTAATAAAAATTATGGCTTGATTTTGTTAGTGTAAATGGAAATCGTGTGCGTAGAAATATAACGGTAGAATAACTTTTTATAAATAGGTACTGTCTCCCACACATTCAAATAGAATAATTACATTTTTCGAAATTGTAAAAATATGTGAATAAAGGTAACAATTGGTTTTCTTGTTTCACTGGAAACGTGTGACCAGCATCCTGTCCAATGCCAAATACTGTTCGAAAATATGATGACCTACGGCGGTGGCCGTAGGCCATTGACATATTTCCAAATTTCATTTCGAAATACTCGAAACACTTCGGTGTATGCATTCTTTAACTAACAACAATTTGATCGATAAAGGGTAACTTTCTTTCAAAAACAATTTTTCAATCATTCGCATGTACGCCTCGGTCAAAAGTCTTAGTACACCCGCTGTTGTGAACTGAAACATTTATTTAAAATGTTACAAATTATCGACCGAAAATATTTTTAATTTAAAGAATCAATGTTATCAGCGCGTAGGTTCGGTCAATTGACTAAAAGTTATTTTCAAATTTTATGATATAATTTCCGACGTTTCGGTCAATATTGAGACCATTCTCGGGAATACGTTACGGAATTTTTAAAAGTAAACGCAGTTTTCATTTGATAAAACCATTTCCTTGATAATGGTCTCAATATTGACCGAAACGTCGGAAATTATATCATAAAATTTGCAAATAACTTTTAGTCAATTGACCGAACCTACGCGCTAATAACATTGATTCTTTAAATGAAACATTTATTGATAAAGTTCAGATTTTGACAGCTTAAATACCATTATAAAAGGCAAATTTCGCCACCTATAACGAGTCATGAATAATAAAAAAAAATTGTACCCTAATATTTCGTTCCACCCTAATAGATACACATGTGAGACAAAATAGTCTCCACTTTACCCAACCCACCCTCCGCCATTTCAACACAAACACAAATTACAACATACCCATCGCGAAGAAGAGAGCAACGATTAGCCCCGAATTTAACGTCACGCATAATTTCAAGTGAATCGTCCCACTCGCATACCCGCGATATATACAAATAAAAAAAGAAAAAGATAATCACTGTCCAAACGTAACTTTCGCTGATCCGAGGCGGAAAATTCCCTCTGGAAGTCGGTGACAGCGTCAAACTTCTCAGCACGGGGTTCGCGCCACCGCATTCTGTCGGCCCCTGCCGTACAAAACAGCCCCCTAACCCCCTCGAGCCCGGTTACTCTTGGTCGGGTGGCTCGGAAAACGCGACGCATCTGTTGCCAAATTATTTTGCCCACGGGCCCGTGAAAAATTTCCCCCGGTGCTATTATTGTTCCGTTGCGCGTGAGAATCTAGTTATTTGCTCATTTCATTGTCCCCGCACCCCCACCCCCCACCCCCGCCCCTTCTAGCGGACCGGCTCGGAATATAGACGGCGACGGCTCGCTAACTTGCCCCGAAGGCCGTCGAAAGAAATTTCCCAGCGACGAGGTGTCATCGTTAAAACGGAAATATCCGTCGCGATAGGAAATTTCGGGCGAGCACGATGGCAAACGATCGCGCGATCAAGCGAACATCAAACGTTGATCGTTCCTTGCTGGTACTCATCGGCGTTCGCCGTGACGTCGCGCGATTGGGCGGGCGCTGTACGTGGAAATGTTTTCCCGAAAGGATGCGCGAAACCGATATCTGGTATTGGTACGAGAATCCCGCTCTTCGTGCATCGTTCGTCAGATGCGAATGCTTTGGTAACGTTCCTTTGGTAGTGCTTAAATCGGTGTGGGTCTCGGTGTGTTTTGTGGAAGCTTGCGTGATCGTGGAAATGTACTTGCGGGTGGATTTAATTGGGCATGGTGGGGGAGCATTAGGGAAGAGGATTTTGAGTTGAATCTGGGAGATAGTGAAGGATTCGAATTTTTAATGAAGTTAGGAGGGGATGTTTTGTGCGAGACATTTATTTTTCTAAAGACTGGTAATGTTGAGAGATACACTTGATATCGGGGAAAACCTTTTCTATAAAGGGGCCCGGGTGCAAGAAATATTTTAGGCCTTAAACAATTTCTCAACTGCACACAAGCATAACATTTTTCAACAAACGAAATCACGAAAAAGGATAATAATAACAATAATAGAGAAAATAAAATAAGCAAATAAACATTAACATATTTAAATATATGACTTTTTTATTGCCATATTATTAATAATACACTCCTGGGGAAAATTAAAGCAACACTATAATTTCCCGAAAATTTTGGTCATTTTCAAATGCCTATATCTCCGCGAAAAATGGTCGCAAAAAATATTTTAAAAAATCATTTTAACGCTTGAAGACTCTAGTTTTTGAAACCACCGCTCAATTTTTTTTCTTCGCCCATTATGATACTGTTTTATCAAGTTAAAGCGCAGGAAACAAAGTTTCAGAAATTTTTGCCAAGTTTGGACGTATGCACGGGCCAAAAAATTTTGTTTCTGATAAATCCAATGGAGGGCGCTTTTGAACGATTGTTGCGCGTTTTTCTTGTTAGTTCAACGTCATTTTAGTAAAAAGAAAAGTTTTAAAATTTTTAAGAAAAACAGTTTTATTCAAAGTCTTCGCAATGACAAAAACTGTACTTCGATAACTGGCATCAGCATCACACAAACCGATAAAAATGTTTTTCTTAAAATTTTTAAAACTTTTCTTTTTACTAAAATGACTTTGATCTAACAAGAAAAACGCGCAACAATCGTTCAAAAGCGCCCTTCATTGGATTTATCAGAAAAAAACTTTTTTGGCCCGTGCATACGTCCAAACTTGGCAAAAATTTCTGAAACTTTGTTTCCTGCGCTTCATCTTGATAAAACAGTATCATAATGGACAAAGAAAAAAAATTGAGTGATGGTTTCAAAAACTAGAGTCTTCAAGCGTTAAAATGCTTTTTTTAAATATTTTTCGCGGACATATAGCCTTTTGAAAATGACCCAAATTTTCGGGAAATTATAGTGTTCCCTTAATTTTCTCCAGGAGTGTATTAGGTTATTATATTGGAAATTATGTTCTAATTAATTTTTTCTTAATTTTGGTCAAATTAAAAAAATTCGTTCTCATTTTACAGTCCGGGGCCTGAATGTCTTACCCTCTGTCCCGGCCTGCTTGACGCAGAGAGTGATTTCTTTAAGAAAATATATCCCAAATACCTCATGAGACGTAAGTGTCCTACGCGAGAAGGCTCTCAATTTGTTCGTAAGTGAGGACCAGTTCTCTTAGACAGTATGAAATGAATGTAAAATAAGGAAATGATTTATTTTCCTTTACCATATCATGTATATATATTTGTTAAACAGAAGAGATTCCTCAGTTCTTCAGTTTTGACAAACTCGTCAAAATTGAAAAAAAAAAAACAATAGGAACTACCAATCTACAAATACCGCTCTGTAAACTGTCAGCCAAGCTTGCGAGGACCACATTAGAAGAAACATCGAGCACAGAAAACAGGGTGTTCTACTTTCCACGTCCACTCCATGCAGACATACGATCCACCCTAAAAAGTTTACACATGTATCCTTGAAAGCGGTGGTAAATGAGGTTCGTCCCCTAGCCATCAGCATCACTAGTGCCTGAATAGACAGTGCTTCGCCAAGTAGCAACTAGAGGACGAAACGAAAGCAGTAAAAAGGAACGGCGTCTAATTCACGGCGATGGAAAGACTCCGGGCGTAATCTCTACCTAATATGTAGAAGGGAGGAGGGTAATTTCGAGAATCCACCGAGACACTGCTCCGTGATGGCTGGTGTTGCAGCAACTCGGGGACACTTATGCCGCTGCGGGGGCAACATTATGGAAATAGGTCATCCACGATGCAAATGGAGAAACTCGATGAGCTCTCCTCAGGTGTGCGGAACCGGGGGGCGTAAGTGCGTCGTGACGGTCCCACGATACCCGTGGCAAGGAGCGCAACCGTCTCCTGTAAGGAGGTTAAGCGATTTCAGGAGATCGTTTCATAAGGTGCGCTCGACTAAGGACGGATGCTGTTGTCCGATTATTGGGAATTAATGTAAATAGGAGTCTGGGTAGGTCGCTAAGCCCGGTTAAGCGACGTACGCAGCATCCACGCCGACCAAAGTTCCCGGGGCCCGGTGCATCCCTGCCAGGGACCTCCTCCTCGCAAGAACCACTCGCTAGCCCTGCTGTTCCCTCTTCTCTCTGTTTCCGCCGCCATCCGCCAACCTAACCCCCGCCATTACGAACGTTCGTGCATTGCATGTAGACGCCCGCGGAAGAGTTCGCCGTGTACGTTGTATCGGCGGAACTTGCCCCGCAGGATAGGAAACTACCCTGCCGTTAACGTTTTCTTAGACCCGCGGAATCCACCCGAGTAAATTCTGATTGCATTGTTTCTTCGGCCATGGGGCTATTAACTGCGAAATTTTAGGTGATTCTGGGGGGGGGGGGTCAGGGGGTTGCTGAATGGTAGCGGAAGATGGGACATTTGTGTGGTACAGGTGGCGCTGGAGTAAAGTGTTCGCCAACAGTGCTTTTTTTAGATAATATTTAAAGGGGTTACATACGTTCTCGGTGTCTAATAACTGTAGTCCAGTGAAATTAGACGAAAATCTGCCCAATCTGCGGACTAATTCCCATCAAGCTGAATTTTGGCATGAGCCTTTATTTGGTCGTTGTAAACAATACGTCAAAAGTCCCCCATCAATGCGGCTGCTGCTAAAAATGTTACAGAGGGTTGAAAAAAATCCTGTTTTTCGCACATATCTCGCTATCTATCAGTTGTGCGACAAAAATAGTTATTATACAATTTGTAGCCTAGGAAATTCTCTACAAAAAAGGTCTTGCAAGTTTTTTCGTAGGTGTAACCATTTTCAAGTAAGTCGGATTACCAAGTTTCAACCCCCATAAATTTGACAAGGGAAGATCCTGAACCCGGAAATTCAGAAAATTATGAACTCTGTAAATATGTAGGGGAAGTCCTCCTGAATACAACGCAATTTCGTTTGATGCCCAAATTCACTCCAAGAGGGTGTAATTCACCCCTAAACTTTTTTTTTTTGGGGGGGGGGGGGTATTATTACTCGCGAACTGTAGGAGATAGAAAAAAAGTGTTCAGAAAAAAGTTACATCTTTTAATTAGGACTACCAGTTGGTAACTTATATGTAGGTCTAACAGTTTTTACGGTTCTCGAGTTAAAACACAAAATCGAAAAAAAAGACGTATTTTCAGGGGTATTATTTCTCGCAAGCGAAGATCCAACCCCTCGAAAATTCAATATTTTTTAAAACTTTGGAGATATGCAGACGTTAAAATAGGTGTGTATTATGCAATTTTTTTGTTTGTTACCCAAATTCATCGTAAAGGGGTGAAATTTACCCTTGAAAATACGTTTTTTTGTCGATTTTGTGTTTTAACTCGAGAACCGTAAAAACTGTTAGACCTACATATAAGTTACCAACTGATAGTCCTAATTAAAAGAAGTAAGTTTTTCCTGAACACTTTCTTTGTCTATCTCCTACAGTTCGCGAGTAATAATACAAAATAAAAAAGAGTTCAGGGGTGAATTGCACCCTCTTGGAGTGAATTTGGGCATCAAACGAAATTGCATTGTATTCAGGAGGACTTCCCCTACATATTTACAGAGTTCATAATTTTCTGAATTTCCGGGTTCAGGATCTTCCCTTGTCAAATTTATGGGGGTTGAAACTTGGTAATCCGACTTACTTGAAAATGGTTACACCTACGAAAAAACTTGCAAGACCTTTTTTGTAGAGAATTTCCTAGGCTACAAATTGTATAATAACTATTTTTGTCGCACAACTGACAGATAGCGAGATATTTGCGAAAAACAGGATTTTTTTTCAACCCTCTGTAAAATTTTTAGCAGCAGTCGGATTGATGGGGACTTTTGACATATTGTTTACAACGACCAAATAAAGGCTCATGCCATAATTCAGCTTGATGGGAATTAGTCCGTAGACAGATCCTAATTTCACTGGACTAACTGATCACATTTGGAATTTTTTTCCGAGAAGTGTGAAATAAATCGAAACATTTATAATTGTATCTTGTTCTTGGGAGATAAAACAAATTATTTGACACACTTTTGTCATATTTTACTGTTCGTTTACTTTGCGGTTGCAGCAACCTCTACACCAAGCAGGGGGCTACCTGTGCCAAGAGGCCAACAGTGTTATTGAGGAAAATTGTGGGTTCTTGTCAACGCCTGTGTTTGTAGGTGAATGTTCGGGTGGTAATTTTCATGCGCCCAAATGAACTTTGTGTAGTTTAAGTCGAGGTACTGTGGCTTATGAAGAGGAGTTTGAAAGCAGTTTACTTTCCTCGTGTTAGTAGTTAAGTATGATAGAAATTAAAGGGCCATAGTAGGAGAGTAAGTTCTCTAAAATGGGATGGGATGAAAGTTATTATTATCTTACTAAAATGGGACTAAATGGGACGAAGGTTATTATTATCTAGCGTGTTGCAAACTAACGAATGCAATTCATCTCAACGGACGCTGTTATTATCAGAAATCCAATAAATTCACTTGTCATATTTGGTAACTATGCGAGTTTCTAGTATGTAACTTTGCTTCATGCTTCATGTAACACCCAAAGAACGCCAGAGCAGCGTTGTTGCTAGTGTTGCACGACATGAACTGCAGCAAAGCGCTTTGCAAGCCTGTGACACGTTTCTGTTTGATATATGAAACGTTTGACAAATCTTGCAACCGTGCAGGTAGTTCTGCACTCGACAGAGCGTTAATGGTGTATTCAATTTTGAAGGCATCAATGTACAAAGTTTTAAGAAAAAGCCCTTCCCATTTTCAAGTACAAAACTTAGTTCTCATAACGTATTGTTTTGTACAGGTGTAGAATCGTCGAAAATAAAAATGTTCTGAATGGCATCGAATAAAATTTAGGTCTCTTGAATTTTGAATTAATTGATTACATCGTAGCATCTTTGAATAATTATCTTGAATGAACTACTCTTTAGAATATTTCCATTCGGTTGAAGTAGAATATGCTGTGAAACGTAGAGTTACAAGTATTCCAAAAATTCTGTCCATTCTAAACTAAATCATAACTAATCGTAAATACCTATAATAGTAAAATTCACTATAAAATAAAATTTTCAAAAGATAACAGCAACCTTTAATTGTTTTTCAACCAAATAGAAGTAAAGGTCTACTATAATCACATAGTTGCCGAATTTTCTTTAATCAAAATATGGTGTTGGTGTAATAATAATTGCTAACGCTGGCTTAACAAAATTAACCAAATCGTTAGATAAAAAGCAAACTACATTTTTGTTCAAACTTCCCTACTCGAAACGGCAAAGGAATAAAATTGACTTCTTTTTCTATTTATTTAAAACTATTATTCGTGAAATGACCTTTTCATCTCTATCCACAAGCTTAACCCTTTACCTACCGCTCGTGGTTGAAATTAAGTCGATTAATAGGCTGCCGATAGTTAAACTGTTAATACTATGTAAACCAGGTAACTAGCAGGCGACATACAAATTCTACCACGGGTTAACGGTCACGTAGCCCGCGTAGAAGGAAGACTTCAAAGGAGACCGAAGTCTCGTGTCCAAGCACCCGCTAAATAGGATCTACGCGGGGGAATTAACGAAAGACAGATAGTACCATTAACGTAGCCATAGTCGAAGTGGCCAGTGCATGTCGCACACGAGAGCTTTTGACCCATTAAAGTTGCTGAATACACCGGGACGTAGAGTGAAGGAGTTGAAGCTGGTTGAAGAGTCGGCGTGAAGGAGGCAGGGATCGGAAGGTGTGTCTGAGAGGACGCGGGCCGTTCTTTAGAGCGACTTGGAAAGCGTGATAAATAATATCCCGCGCCCATTCGGCAGCCGGTGGGCGGGGCAAAGGGCGAGTAATTAAATGGAATTATTTAGTGTTATGAAAGGATGCGGTAATAGGAGCAACAGCGACGATACCAGCCACCCTCGGCTCCCCTGTCCTCTGGTCGGCGGGCGTTGGGGGTGGGCTCGAGGGACAGAGGAAGGCGGAACGACGGAATTAATGAGCGCTGGATAAAGAGGGTAAACGGCCAAAGGTTGAGTGAGATCCTTTTCAGGAGGGGCGGAGGGGCGGGGGGAACGGGGGAAGGTATCCAGAGGACGGTATGCGCCGTAAGGGTCGACCGCAATGAATAGTTCATTTCTCTTTGAAAGTTCCGCGGGGTGCACGGGTGATGATTAGCGGAGACGACGGTGAAATTTGCCAAGTGACCGAGAAGGGCAAGACGCGGGAGTAATTCGCAAACTGGCCTTGAAAATCGAGTAAATACTGGCGAGTTGACGCTCGCTGGAATGAACTTAATATTCAGAATTCAGGACCCGAAGGAACTTCGCCGAGCAGTTAACTCTCCCGCGGCTTACATGTGTGTGCGTTATGTTAAACGTGGTCGTAGGTGCGCTACTGGATTTTGGGAAGCTTCCAGCGTTTAAAGGGGGAAACCAGGGTGGCGGTTCGAAAAATTCGATTTTTTTTTCTGTATTTTCTTAATACCCGGGGTGTTAATAATATAATGCGCCTTTAAGGATGAACTTCCGTAACATTCAAAATAAGCGAAAATCTTTGAAAATTGGAGGCACCAATCTTTATGCAATAGTAAAACCCTCTGCAAAATTTTAGAAAAATTGATTCGATAGTTTTCAAATTATTTAACTTTCAATTTAACATGTATTCCTACCCCTACAGCACATTTGTTGCAGAAATGTCTCAGTTGCGTTGCGGTTTAATCTTTAGAACATTGCACGGAATGTTGCCGAAAAGTTACAAGTAAATTGCTATGTCCGCCCTGTGCAACATTGCAGGATATATTTCTGCAACATTGTTTCGGGATTTTACAGCAATGGTAGCGCAACATTTCTGAGATTTTACAGCAATGGTAGTGCAACATTTCTGAGATTTTAAGGCGAGGGCTCGCAAGATATGAGAAAGATTTCAGCAATAAATCGGCAATAAATCCGGACTTAGATATTTTCCCTCGACAATTCGGAACGTTTTAAATAGATATAATGAATTAAACGGCAATTGTAGTGACACTGACAGTAATTGGCTCGTGTAACACTTTTACACAAATCTCTTTTGTTGCTGAATATTGTTTATGAGTTTGTTTAAACTCAATAATGTTCAATAAATAATCGTATTAATTATTTATGTCAGATAATGTCCACGTTCGCATATGTTCCCTCCGTGGTAGCCTGTGGAACCTTAGACTGTATTCTGCGTGTCGACAATTTGGGATCGCTCCGCGAAATTCCGGATTTATTGCGGATTGATTGCTGAAACGTTTCACATCGATTGTATCTCAATATATGGGCAATATTTCAGAGCAATGTGTGCGCAATATTCCTGAAACATTACACAAATGTTTGCATAGCAATATTACACAGCGACGTGTGCGCAATATTTCTGTAACATTGCACAAATGTTTGCATAGCAATATTACACGGCGATGTGTGCGTAATATTTCTGTAACATTGCACAAATGTGGCCATTGAAATATTGCACGGCAATGTTTCCGCAATTTTGTAGTAATATTGCAATGCAACTCGCAACCAAACGGCAACATTGTAATGTACTGCAACTTTTGTGCAACATTTCTGCAACAAAATGTGCTGTAGGGGTATGGGAAAACGCAATATTGAGAATATAACTACAAAATTAAGAGTGAAATAATAGGCCAAAGTTTTTGAAATCTTGTGTACAGAAAGATCAAACACTGAACGAAATTGTCAGAAAAATTCCGGTCAATTGATTCGATAGTTTTTGTTTAAATGAAAGAAAATGACACGGAAAAGGATAAAGACTATGTACGTATAAGAGTTTTATTAATATAATTAAGATATATATGATCAACACTCACCAAATAAAACACATTGGCACACTTTTCACTGCTTTTTATGTACGTAAAAAGGAAAATTATAGTTTGATTATTTCATTTGTAGCAGTTGCATTTCAGGTACAGTCCAACAAACAAGTTAATGACAAATCATCAAATATTCAATAAATTGACAAAATAACATAAAAAATAAGAACAAATTCAACTGACTGTGCGATAAAAAAACACCACTGCCAATTCTGACTGGTTTTCATCACAGGAAAAAGCTTTTTTAATATCTTGGAAATGGATTAACTTTTGGCTAAGATTGTCACTGAACTTCTACCTTAAAGTGTTAAAGTAAAGTTCGAGGAAATAACGGAATTATAGATGGTTTTTTGGTGCAGGTTGTACAGCGCTCGAAATCGGCCGCTCGCAGGTAATCGGAGCTGCTTCTACAACTTTAAACAGATTTTTCTCGAAATGGTGTTTTTCAAATGGGGGGTACGGATAACTTAATTTTTATCAGATTAACTTCAAATTCCGCATGCCAGTTGCAAATAAGATTATCTCCAGTTAATCGTACCGAATTTTTGATTGGGGAATTAGTTTCTTCGTAAGGTTGAAAAAAATGTCGATTTTCTTAATGATTTTCGACACTTTCATTTCGAAAGTCTGCTATTTTATAACAAATTATTATTTTTTAAACGTGTACGTACAACTAAAGATATTGCCTCCGATTTTAAGAAAAGTTATAAATATTTATTTTAGCGCTATCGTTGCAACGCTTGAGGTGCGCTCGGTTTAAACAAATTTCTGCATGTCTATCCATCATTGACTACTGCGGCTACAATGATCAATATTTTTACATCATATTTTGGGAAAAATTTTGTTCAAGACATGTATTTACTTTCTAATGTCAATAAAGATATTTTATAAAAACTTTTAATTTATCAAAAATAGAGCATTGAAATGTGCCCCTTTTTGCCTGGTACCCTGGTCCCTCCCACCCCCACCCTTAAGAGAGTGTTATTACTCGTAGCTTTATTCATCTGGGAAATCATTTTTACCACGAATATTCATAATTATTTTCGTGATGTGGAGTTGGTACATTGTTGATGATTTTTTCGTTGGGCGATGCAATTTAAAATAGGATGGGTTATCGAAGTAACGTGTATGTTGAGAAGTGCAAGTGGCAGATTTAACGATGAGCCCCATCTTCAAAAAAAAAAGATATGATTTTATCCAAACATTATATTTTTTCTGTACTACTACGCTTAGCCATTTTTTATTAAACTGACTCTTCATTTCCCCGAAAAAGTGGGCCTCTCAGAACGTTTGTCACCTGGGCCTTTTTCTTAAATCTGTCACTGAGGGGTGCTTTGTCAAAGCAATATTCGTAATACCATTTTTATTGTAAATATTTAGTGAAGATAAAATGCACGCACAAGTATATTTCCACGATCTGGAAATTAAAAATGTGCTTTTAAAGGGTACGTATCGTAAACCCGCAGGGTACATGTGAACAGCATATTCTTGAAAGTAACAGTTGATAAATGTGTTTCTGGGAAGCTCTCGAAACGCTGAATATGAGTCAGGGTCTCGAGCAGTTGACGTCTCCAAATGAAAAATTCATGACGAACATGGCATGGAGCCTTCCACTGTATTCTTCCTTTTCACGTTTGGTCTCTAAACATATGTACATCCTTCGTGGACATTGCTGAAATGCCGCTGTTGCCCTGTATGCCCAAGTTACATACTGAAAGTGACTACCTGCAGATCATGCAGAATATGCACAGGTGGCCTTGCACCTTATTCGGAAAGGCTGATGCTTCTAGATTAAAATAAAAAAAGAACATTTAGCAAACATAAAGAGAAATGTTTAACTTCAATGGTCTGTACTTTTTAAACAAATTCGAAATTTTACGTGAAATACATATTTCAATTTCATAAAAATCCCTAAGGTCCATTGCAGAAAGTGATTTGACGCGGGGTAATCACGCTTTAATTTCATTCCATAGTTTTACATTCGTCTTAGATGTATTTCAACGGGAATGGCAAATATTTGTTATGATAGTGAGACATAATACAATTTTTAATAATAGAATGTAATTGATTAGATTTTCGTGGCAGTGTGAAACACCGTGCCACTTTATTTTATTCAAACGATTTCTGCATACTTTTACATGTTCATAGAGGCGCAAGACTTGTTTGAATCCGCACGTGTGATAAACGACACGTCGCCAAAATGTGCCGCTTTATCAGAGCCCTACTTTATATCGTCTACACCAGTGCTACTAACATGGGCAGTAGTATCTTCTGCACTGGTCAGCCAATATCCGGCATATTGGCAGATACTGATCTCTCTGAGTCTTCCTGCTGCACCCAGACAGCAATCTCAGAGAAACGTTATTATTCTTGAGTGGAAACAATAACTGAAAACGTAGCATATTTTACGTGCATCATAAATTTAAAATGAAATCTTTTGCAGCGAATCTATCTAAGAAGAACTCATTACCTCATCAATTCCGGACTATTCTTTGGTTATAAATTTAGCGGAAGGTAAGTTTTAATATATTTGTATAACCTTATAATGTAACACTGAAAATGTACTAGAAATCAGACTTGTTTTTTAAGCATAAAGTGATACTGGAAAGATTGTTAAAAGTAAGGGAATTTCAAGTCCACAATTATAATATATTTAGTTGAATTTGTTTCCAAGCAAGATTCATAATTTCTTAAATAATAATTATCTCGGGATGAAAATCGAGCAACCGTGTTCAATATTTTTGTTCAATATTCTAAAAAAAGTGTATTAATTTTTTAAAGTTAAAGAACAATTAGTAGACGATCGTTCAAGTATAGAGACCGCTCGTTCAAGAAAGTTTGCCATAGTGAAATCGAAACGTATGACACACTTGCGATGTTCGCTATTCCGTGCGAGTGAACTACCTGGAAAATAATAAAACCCCATATTTCAACGGAGCTCCTATCGCTGAAGCAGCTATGCAAATTTCAAGAGGGACCTTCCCCTACTCGAGATCGTAAGAGCGTGCAGATCTGCCACTGACGTTTTTAATTATTCAATAAAAACTTGAACGCCAGTGATAGATAGTTTGAAGTACTCTTACCTATATTATATTATCTCTCATAGATGATTTATTATTACGGTATAAAGTAACGAAGGATCGGTGCCGACTGTAATACCTTATAACAAACAGATTCTGATCTTAACAAAAAGGATACAACGCTCGAAAGTCTTGATGTTAGATATTAATTCTTAATGAATACAAACTATGTTTCACTGTTTTCTGCAAAACTACCAAGATAGTTTTTACTTTTATATTTTGACAACTATGTAAGTACTGTGTTCGATCTTTCAATATCAATAAAAATATTAACAATAATGATACATATATTTACAAAATATTCTGCATTAGTAAACAATAATAATTATTGGAATACTCTGCTCTAATGCTTAGCCCTATTTTGTACGATGCTTCTTTGAAATTGTCTTTGTCCTGGCCACAGAAGGCGTTTATACATGTACAATAATATTCGGGACACGTATCACGCCATCCGGTTCATCACATTCGTGGCGGCACGCATGCCGCCAAAATTGTGGCGGTATCGCGTATAGTTTCTGATTTTGACCCTATTTGATGGTAGTTGCCTCGGCAGACACCGGCTTCATCTCTTTGCTGATTGTCGCAACACGTGCCCGCGCCACGTGTGGTTTTAGAAATATTCCCCTCTCGACTGTAAAATATTCTATTACCGTGGTTTATGCGTAATTCATTCAAAATCATACATCTAAATTTTCTCTACGTAGTAAATGCGTGACTTGTAGTTTCTTTGTGCGTACATCGACAAGCAAGTGTACAGGACAATGAATAGAATCAGGTAAACGATTAACATAATGTATCCTGATTTTTTTCTTGATATTAATACAGGGTGTTGCAAAAATATGTGGCTAAATAGTACAGGTATATTCTATTTGCGTTAAGGATGGAGGAGAGTTATAGAAACAAAGCTCCAGAAATGTTATTTCTTCGATGTATAAATATATATTGTTTACGATAGGGGTTAAAAAAAATCGTTGCCTAAAGAAGCTGCTGTACATCTCTTAAAATATTATAGATAAATCCTTTAATACTGCTTGGTGTCGTTTCTTTATCTAATTACTCGCACGTAAACTTCAACGAATTATTAATATTCGGTAAAATACAATTTTACAAGTACCACTATTTAAAATTCGTCGATTTAATATTTCCAAGCAGAGTACATTTACATGTATATACCTACAACTTTTTTTTACAGTTTATAGTATTAATAGACATTACCTAAAAGTATTGCTTAGTCACAATTTATATTCATCTCCTTGTAATTATTCGCAAAAACTACTTGATTTTTAAGCGATCTGATTGCCTAAGTACATTGTGCCATACGCACCTAACTGGAATAGTTTAGAACACAAACTCAGAATACAGTTTAAAATTTCATCACTCCTTTTGTTAGCGTGTTGGAATTTATCCGGTGTTACACTGCTCTACAACTCTGACAGTACATGAAACTTTAACCGATCAAGGTGGTTACAGGCTTGATGTGTGTAAGATACGTCGTATACAGAGAGATCCATTTCAGTTGCCTCACTTGTAAGCCCTAACTTGCACTCCACGGGCACGTCGGGGCAAAGCGTATTTTGTACTCCTCGAATGCGACTCCTGAGTCACGGTTCTTCATAAATATCAGATGACCACCGAGAGATCTTACAGCACTGCGGCCAGATATTTTTACTGTCTCCTGCTCTTTTTACTCGCCCCAAAGCCAAGAATTGTTCCACGCCAGTAGGGTCAATCCAAATTTCCGTAAGGCTCGATCGTGCCCGGAATGAAACAACCAACCTACTACAATTTTCAAAGGGCACCGAGACACGGGACAGAAAACACTTTACGATACTCTGTGCGTCATTGAAACTATCCCATGTTATGTAGGAAGCACATCGTACTCTACTTTTGTACCTTCGTGACGAAATTCTGTTATTTTACACGGAATGGACGGTGTACGTTGAACGGCTTGATTATCTCTATTGTTAAAATCAAAATTTCACCCGTGGATGTAACTCGAAGCTGTAAAACATTAACAGAAACGAGTAGAATTTTCGAATAGGTTTTTGCGATTGTAAAGGATTTGAATCTATAAATTGTTTGTCTATACTGTCTATAGTAAAGACTGTGTAGAAATAATTGTAAAATTGCTGTTTTTTTAATTTAGTTATTTGATGGAGTCATTCTACTTTGAACCGCCGAAAAATTAAGCTATTTTTAAAGATATTTTTCTCAATAAATGCAATATATATTGAAATAAATCTTTTTTGTATTTATGAAGCCACTCTTATATTATACAAACAAAAAATTAAAAAGAATTTTTGCAATTTGTTTTAATTGGTGTCTACAGTGTCAACATAGCACCTAAAAAAAGATAGGTGAAACAACATATTCCAAAAGATTCTTAATCTGTACGAGTGTCGCTTTAGCCTCTAGCTCAATTAACAATTTGTGATGAAAAGTAACAAAATGGCACCGGTTTAAAAAAAAAAGGTTGACAAAACACTCAAAAGGAAATATTCACAAGTGTTCCATGCGAAAAATCTCGGTTATTTCTCGACAAAAATTGTAGCGACACTCATACAGATTAAGAATCTTTTGGAATTTTTTCGAGTAAGCCTGAGTCGGGAAATCATTTGCGCCGTGAACATACCGCTTTTTTAGGTGCCATATTGACGCTGTAAAAAACATTACAACAAATTTAAAAAAAATTTAATTTTTGTTTTTGTATAATATAAGAGTAGCTTAATAAATACTAAAAAGATATATTTCATTATATGTTGTATTGTAACTCGAGCTATAGTAACGATATTCACAACTCCTGAGGAAGATTGGAATTTTTTTTAGGAATCTCAGGAACTGCTTTAATTCTTTTAGTGGGTCAGAAAATTGTTGTTGTAGAGAAGTAAATAAAGATGAACTGTCTTTGATTTAAACTTGAGTGAAATTCCCCTGCTCGCAGTTGATTTACTCTTTATTTGAAATAGTTTTGTGAATATTTCACTGTCCCTTTACAGATTCTGTATCTGAAATTAAAAAAAAAGTCGAAGAGAGTGAACAATCGGAGCAATGTATCTCAAGGGGGAAATTAGGGATCGACTTGTCGTTCGATTAACCATTTTCTCTGATTTCCTGGATCGCTATTCTCTTTTTGGTTCCTCGCCCCGTATTGTGGCAATTACCGCCGAGCCGGGAAGCAATGAAGTTAACCAAACAAAAGGCCGTTAAAGCCACCCTCGATATCTGCACCTCTGCTTCCTGTTCTCGTTTATTTCGTTCCAGTCTCTCCTTTCAGCTTCGTTAGATATTTTGGTTGATTGTTGTTTTGTACCTTTCGAGGGAATTGTATCAGATAGTATTGTCTGTAATTACGCCGATTTACTGTAAAACCTTTCGAAGAAGGGCGAAAGCTGTGCTCTGCAAATTCGCTATATCATTAGCAGAGAAATAGGAATTGTTGGAGACAATATTATATTAAAGTCATTGTTCATCGAAAGGAATTCATTACTAATGTTAATGAACTATTGGTGATGAATAGCAATTAAAAGATTTTGAGGCCCCCTTATACAGGGTGATCACTTCAACGCAATATACTATATCTTATTCATATCCGACAATTTAACTAAAAAGCGTTTCTAACAAAACTTAAATCTTAAAATTCAGTCAATTTCTATGGTGCCCCCCTTTCTACTGATGCCCTAAGCACGTGCTTTCGAATTCCAGCTCATTATGCCTAACTCGGATGAATGTGTCTATTTCCGCATCGAAAATAAATAAAACATTTTTTTCTATAAAATCAGAATATAAATTTCGGACGATGCCGAGTAGTAAAGCTACTATACGCCCCTAAATCATTGACATGCAGCAAAATTTTCGCCTATGCCATAGGTTCGCCACGTGTGCCTATAGGCTGTCTTCTCGTCTACACCCATTTCGCACACTACAAAATATCTGCAACTAAAAGCTCTATAATCGATCCGAAAACAATGCCCTCGAACCGTTTCAACATCCTACAGGTTTACATCATAAGCCCTTGCGTATCTTACTCCAGCGAATTACTCAATTACGAAAGTCTGAGTCTGAGTTCGATTCTGAGGTCCTGCTAAGAATTCCTGGCGGATCCGGCGAACGTAACGGATTGATTAAACCCGTCGCCACGGTGAAACGAAAGCGGGCGCGGGTCTCGGGGCGCAGAATGGGTGGGAGCACCGATCGCGTATTAAGTGGACTCGAGACACTCGAGAGTTAAATGGATCAGCCCGTATGAAGCCACGAACGGGAGTTGCCAGGGAAAGCAGGGACGGTCAAAGCGACGCTCGCTTATCTCCCCGGTTATTCAATTATGACAATTTGTTCGAGAAGAGGGCCGCACGTTCCATACGTCGGTTCACTTTGTACCAGCGGGCGGTGGCCGTTTCGCGATAAATTGAGCTCTCAAGGAGCTCCACGATTGCTGTATATACGCGAATCGGTGTGGAAAAGGTGAATGGGCTCGGAGCAGTTCCGGCGACACTGCTGGAGAAAGGACAACGACGGTGTCCCTTTTTCCGTCTCCTTCTGCCCCCCCCTTAGCCTCCTCCGCCCGTCCCGTACCTACCCCTTTCCCTTTTTCCGCGATCCACCGGCGCACACAGGCAGACGGAGTGCTCGATATGCAAAATCGCTGAATACCGGCCGTAAAACGCAGGCGGCGTGTACGGCAATATGGCGAGCGCGGCTGCCCGCGCTTTTCTCCCGTTCTCTTTGCTGCGTATCGACGTACAACGGGGGAATCCGGGATATTAACGCTACCGTTCCGCCAAAATATTCGACGACGTCCTTTCCCGTTGCGTCGTAAGCATAGCTGTAAATGAGTCTTGCTCCTTCGACAGGAATTGCTCTCTCTGAGGAGACATGTTTGGATTCTTTGATTAAAATTCACCATTTTATACGTCGATTCTGTGGTTGCAAGGATCGCGATAAATTAGTGCACGGGAAATGCGGTAAATGTGAAGTTTGACAGTTCAGTGTGCACGGTTGTGAGAGAGGAAGCGTACGTTGGCGCGCCCACTGGATCTTCGAAGATTGTAGAAAGTAATAGCAGAGAGTAATGAATTGACTGCGAAGAAGTTCCTTCTAATTTCTTTTTAACGGGTCCTTCTAGTGTGACGGCTGAAAAAACTCAAATTTTGAAGGAATTACGAAAACAAAATAAGTATTGCATGTTGGTAGCTTTCTTCTATCACCTTTCAAGAGGATTAGAAAATTGTAAGCAAAAATATCCATTTATAGCGAAATAGGAGCATAGTAAATAGAATAATGTTATTCCGGATTACTTTGTCGATCGAACTAGAATTTTCCAAATATTTGCAAAATTGAATTACTACAGTCAACGAAATGTTGGGGTTAGGCGTTTAACAAAAGGTTTATATATATAAAACGCACAAAGTACAAAGGTATAAAAGTACGATTAATAAGAAAAATATCGACTGTTAAAGAAAACGTGTCTTTCGCTCTCGATATCTCGAATCCAAGTGAGATTGCCTATCGGAAGTCGATCGGTCACGACTCACAGCGGTGTCGCTCGTGTTTCGCAATCGTCGCGCGCGCGTAATACAAACGTGTGGCGAATCTCCATCACGAAACCATAATTTTCTTTTGCTGAAATTGATACAATTTTTTTATACGCTGCCCACGTGTTTGTTTCTCGAAATTTTTAATTATACTTGTTCTGACGATAGCCACACGTGTACAGATTACCAATCTTTTTGAATGTTATGTTTGAAATAACCACAATTGCTGATATCAGGTCTGGTATCTGGAAGGATATTGTTCTCGTCACGATGCTCCTATTGCGTTATAAATGTATAGTTTTACACACAAATTTTTTTATAGCCTTGCAAGGTGATGGAATAAAACTGCGGACGTGCAAAATAATACGTGCGACACTTGTTTGTTTTTTAATTCCCGAAAAATTGGGTTTTTGCAGCCGTCAGGCTAGGAAGACTCCTTAATTACTCTTTGCACGATTTTAATACACGGTTCTTTGTAAAGACTCTTATAATACTTTGGTAGTATTGCAGCAGCTACTTGCGCTCGGAGACAGTGAAGGATTTTGGACAGAAGAGGTAACAGTTTTGAAATATTAGTACATTGAATCGATAATAACTTCTTCTTCTCTTTATTGAGCATTTCGCAGTCGATCATACCTGTGAAATATACTGCGGTGTTAATTACGAATCTGTCTTTATTTGTTCGACAACTTAAGAATCCATTTCACGCGGAGATTTGCTCGGTTTTGAACTGAAGGAGATCGCGATAAGCTTTCCAACTGGGTCACTATAAAAAATCACAGAGGATAAGGCAGTATGGACTACTGAAGGTCTAACAATTTCTTCCCTGCCACTATCGACGTGCTTTATACATTTTATAAAAATACATGGCATCCATGGTTCTAATTTTTGGCGTGTTCCGATTTTCTGCTAATCTTATAACTTGACGAGCAGTTCGATTCGACTAATTATAGAATTATAGTAATCATAAAGGTTCTATTAAGGGGTTACATACGTTCTCCGCGCCTAATAACTGATTACTTTTGGGATTTTTTCATCGAGAGGTGTGAAATAAATAAGAAATTGTATAATTGCAACTTGTTCTTGTGACCTTTATTCATGTAAAAAAATTATTTGACACACTTTTAGTCATATATTGCCGTTTCAGTTATCAGCATGATAACTTAGACAATTTACACTTTTTTTAAATGAACTTTGCGTTCATCTATGCAGAATCACATTCTCTATGGGCCATCGGGCTAAATATTTGAATTTTTAGAAAATATGAGAATTATGCCATTTTGAAGGAAGCAGTCGATTTCTCCTCTCTAATTTGGATCTTTAAATGGTAAAAAATATTAAAAATTAAAAATTTAAAAAATGGCGCCTAGAAAATGTCATTCTGCATAAATTAATGCAACGGTCATGACAAAAGGTTGTAATTGGCGAAGTTATGATGCTGATAAGGTGGCCCCCTGCTTGGTGCAGCGGTTGCTGCAACTGCAGAAAACGAACGGCAATATATGACAGAAGTGTGACAAATAATTTTTTTTACACGAGGAAAGGTCCCAAGAACAAGATACATTTATACAATTTTCGATTTATTTCACCCCTCTCGAGAACAAAAACTAAAATGTGATCATTTATTAGGCGCCAAGAACGTATAAAACCCCTCAATAATAATAACTAATAAACACAAACTGGAAATGGCAACTATTCCTTTGTAAATCAAGTCATATCCATGGTGTTAAGGGATGCACACTACCACAATCACACCAGCATTATTCAATCACTAGTCACAAACTACGCACACATATCACAGACCATCGAACGAAATCATCACTTGCTGAAAGATGTCACGCGTTGCCCAAGACTTCGGGGTCCCAACCATCGAACCGTGTCGATCCAGAGGACCCGAACGCTTCATTTCGCAAAGCGAACGCAACCCCTGCATCGTCTCGAACTCTCGGGGATAGGAACTGGACGAGTTGGTGATTTGCAAATGATCGAATCCGAACTGTGGACGTCGCGACAAACTGGGGGGAAAGGGGGAAGGAGCAGGAGCCAGGTTTAGCTTCTTCTCTCCGCCCTGCGCGGCATAACGAAGGGAATTCTTTTCTCGTTACTTCCTGTATCTCGTTACGCCACGATTCCCCGCGATCAAGAATTCTTCGCGCGCTTCTCTACAATAAAGTGTGATTAAATTCGAATTTCAAATGCTACGAGCTGGCGGGTGCTTAAAGAAGTTGCCACTTTCTTTTATCCTTACCCTTTCCTTCGTGATTCATTTGTCCACCGCGTCCTCGATCCCCTTCGGAACGATCCCATTACTTTCTGGTAACCCAGCGAGATATAATTTTGATCGGAGATGGACACGATGTATAAAGATATTTTATTCTAAACTTTGCGTGCAGTTTGAAGTATATCTAAATGTTCAATGGTCTGTATTCTTGGTTACACGTGCTAGTTAAATTTGTTTCATACGTTTCTGAGCAGACTGAAATATTCTTTGAGAAGCTGAATTCCTGCGTTCAACTCTGGTGAAAACTATTAGTTAGGTACTATTATGTGTTTCTGAAGAGATTGCGTGTGTTTGCAAGTTTTCAGTTCGTACGAGTATGATTGTAAATATTTAAAACAATCTCTAGTTAACTGACAATATTATTTGCCGAAAATATAATTATGTATACATTAATTGAAAAATAAATGTCCAAGAAAAGGCTTATAATCTTATTAAAAATCATGTAAGAAGTAAAAAAGACAGAGAAAACAATTTGAATACACGTAAAACATTACAAAACTGATAACGAAGGCTGATTTATTGTGACACATATTTTTTAAGATAACGTTTACCGCTTTGAATAGTCACGTGTTTACTGATTCTTCAATTTGAAACAATACGGCATCTTCTTCTAACTAATAACTGATAATTTCAAACAACGTCATGAATGTACCAGATAATACACTATTTGCTTTACACGAATTTCGTTTAACTTTTCGCGTGACCGATGGGTAAAAAATTGTGTCGTAGAGTATAATTATTTAATTACTAGTGTAATGTACCAACGTGGCGCAACACCTAGCTGGGGACTTGATAAACAAGGAAAGCGATAGCTAGATATAAGAAACTCAATTTACTGTCGCCTTATCAGAATCTTATTATTTTCGCTTTTAATGCGAATATCGTGTTCAATTCGTGACGATAATAGCAATTCATTTGGTTCGTACGCTCGTAGGTTTATCTGAAGTGCGAGGTATATTTGACGAACATTCTGCCCAGACAAGTGGTACTTATAACTTACTGAGAATTTCAGGCGCTAGCGATCGTCGTAATGATTGCACCGTGAATAATCGAAAATTCTTACAACGTTGATCGATCACTTTTGATTTTCCTCTGCCAATGTACCAACCTGTGCTTTGATCTGCCCTTTTTAGTTAAAATGTCCTATCTAGCATTTTGAAAAAAACCGAGAAAACTGATGTTTTATCATTTACCTTATTTCCCTTCATTCTAATTAAATCATGTTGCCATTATTTCGTAACAGCCTAATATAATTTTTTGTAATAGCTATACCAGTAGGTAATGTATTATTAACGTACCAATTACTTAATTGTTTTAAACAGGCTATTTTAACCATTGGGAAAGAAGTTAGGTTAAATACATTAGACGGTTTATAAACCTTTACGAAGCACGCAGAGTTTTCTAACTTTACTTAAAAGATACAAGACGCGCGGAACTTAAAATATTTCAATATATCTCAAAAGATGAAAAAATGCTAGATAAGACAGTTTAACTAAGGAGGGCAGTGCTATAAAAATGAAAGAGCTACACAACTTCTTTTTAAAAACAATTTAAAGTAAATTTATACACAGTCATACAAAAGGAATATTGTCAAATTTAAATCTTCCCAAATAATCCTATAATAATCCTCATATCCCGGATTATAATACTGGAAACAAATTTTGGGCTGATAAACGCAAATCTGTCAGATAACCAACAGGTATATACATACTGGTTTGCTATGTATGATTAAAAGAAACGATGAATTATTGATAAAATTGAGGATAATCCTAACGGATTAACTGCAGGAATGGATGTTTTAAATACGAGACAACCTTAAGCACACGCCAATGTCCGCGTGTTGAAATTCTGATAAAACAGGCATTTTGCAGATTCATTCAAAAAGACACTGCTGAAACACAGAAACCTTACCTTATTTCTGACTGAACAATCATGATCTAATGGTTTTGGTCTGTTAACTACTTTGGCATTTACTCTAATTCTTACATCTAACAATTTGTATTTCCTACAATTTAACAAATATATTTTGTTTAGAATTTTATTTCTAGATAACTTGAGAACTACATTTCCCTGTAGGAGGACACCTTACTATAAGTAAACTTCAATAATAATTATATTTGTTAATTTGTAGGAAATACAAATTCTGATTTATCCGTATTTTCGGTTCGGCTGTGAAGTATGAGAAAATAAATTTACATGAATATAGATGAAGATTTACAAGAATTATTATCAAACAAATAACAATTCTTTATGTATTATTTAAACAAATGGACTTTTTGAAAATCTGGTGAGTCAGTCATATTTCGCATTCAAAGACACAAAATTCATCCATTGACACTATTCCCCTATCTCTAATAGTTCTCGAGATATTCCACAAAAATGATTTTTCAACCCTAACTTTGAACGCAGTTTTCACCCCCCAAATATGAAAACAGGGAAAAATAAAAAAAACACGTATTTCATATTTTTCGGTCCTCTATAACATATCCAAAAATCAAAATGATCGGAGGCGGACACCTAAAATACTCTCCTTGTCAGTGTGAATTAATATTATGCAAAATTCGAGCCAAATCAATGACCGAATCTTACGCACACCCTTCTTCAAAGGTCGTAAACGACAGAACATCAAACTCGGTTTCTTCTGAAAATTGTAAATATTTCCACGCAGTGGTACATTCGTAGCATGCAAAATACGAAATTCATCAATGACCTTAAGCTTATGCACTGCCACCCTCCACTCTAATCGCGCGGGAGCCTATAAAGCCCGCATTCGCGCGCGCCATTAGATTGCGAGTCCTGAGCGAGGACTCGGGGTACCATTTTATCCCTCGGGCTCATTTCCCCCCGACAATGAGTTTCCTCGGACCCGTTCGGGGAAAAAAGGAATCAATATCTTTCTATTCCGCGGCGTTCCGCTGGATCTTATTGCCCTTGCCAAAACCTAAGGGTTACGCGAACCTGGCCGTGTCAGGGGGTGGCGGTGGTTTTCAAGAAAAAGCAACGTGCGTGGGCTTTGAGGAGAAACAGAGAGGCGACGCGATGGCCTAGGCCAGGCTGTTGTGTGGAAGCGTTGGCACACACGTTTGCACGGTGGGTTACTCGACAATAGGCATTGTGTACCCGCCATAACCAGGAACCGAACGCGACAGCACCACACCGGCATTGTCCGAATGTCAGGCAAAGTTCCTTCTCTCCCGCTCACCTTCTCTCTCTCTCTTTCTTCCCCCCTCTCCCTCTCTCTCTCTCTCTCTTTCCTATTTCTACCCTCTACATACATGTACGCACACCCTCCTCTAATATCGTTCTTGCTCTATTTCCACCCTTGCATTCCTTCGTTTCCCCACTTACGCGCCTCTTACGATTGCATCGACACTATTTCTTAATCCTAGCGAAGTCACACATTCAAGCTTTGGGCTCATCGCGTCTCGACACTAATTTTCTTTCTCAGTGTCTCAGTATTGCGGTCAATTTTCTGTGTCTGTTTGCTCCTTAAGGGGCAAGCCACTGCGAAATATTTTTTCTGATTTTTCCTTCTGTGCATTTTCATAATATTTGGGGTCTCAAAAATATACCTGCATAATTTTAAAGTGCAGGACAAGTTTTGGGTGCTAAGGAACGTTTTGTATAAGTAGCGCAGCGCTCGGATTCACTTGAAATTTTGCCACTTCTCAAAAAATTAATATCTTTTTAAATCTGTACGCTTAACTGAGGCTATTGTAATGTACTTTAACCCGGCAGTGTACACGTGGACTTTGAAACATAAATATTCACGTGGGGTGCTTCTGAAGCCCCAGTAGAAAATTAACATTTATGGACCACAATATCGAAAAGTCTGTGTTTTGGGACTCTTTATTAACAGTCAAACAATGCAGATCTAAAAATATTAATAAACACACAATTTTTTTTTAAATATACTGAATGCAAACAATGTGTCTGGAAGATAGACTGAGCATCAACCCCATTGCTAAAGAAACAACAGACGGTGATAAGATTTTCTACAGCTGGGGGGTCTGGTAGACCCCCACTGCCGGGTTAAGAAAAACTTCGAATTTTTCAATTAGAGCAAACGTTGGAAAGTTACACGACCGTCCGTTTTGTAATTTTTTTTGCAGAGCCTAACGTTATCCTTTGTGTTGGGCCATACTACCCAAAATGTTTTCAATCTAGATGCATAAAATATTAGTTAAATATATGTATTTTCAGTTGCTAATAAAGATTTTTCTTAAAAAGTTACATTTCAATATTGTATTGTATATTGTTTTTTCCTACAGGATCGCGTTTCAAAAGCTTATCCGTTTATATTGCCCAACGAACTATAGTCATATTCTATTTCTCTCCTCTCTCTCCTTCAGATCCCAGCAGCAGCGGCGCACCGGGAAAAAGGTGGACCTCCCATCTTTCCCCAGTACTCGCCCCGTGATGCTTAACTTCGGTGATCTAACGAGAACCGGTGTTTTCCATCACGGCTACGGCCGCTGGGGTACATTTCAATATAAAAGAATGCCTTGAAAATAGCCATTATTTTCCCCCTTCAAGCGGTATCAATGTATAGATATACAGCACTGGAAATATTGTATTCGGTTCCGCATCGTTTAGTATTAGTACCTGGTCCTGATTTTGGAGAATAAGAATAACCGCTGCAGAAATTCACGAAAAACTTGGTTTCCGTAAAACTCATTAAAGCAACTGTCTTTTTATAGTTGGAGGTACGATTAATATGATATTTTGAAAATAAGTATCTCTTTTAACTATCATAGTTAAAATTTTACAAGCAATAAAAGATTCGTGCACTTCAAAACGCCACGATTTTTCTGATTTTTAATAATTTTCATTTCTTCTAGTTCCGACGATAGTCACATTGTTATAGATTAATAATTTCGGTGCCTTGTTCATTTCATTCTGCTGAGGGGATCGGAATCATGTATGAACCACAAAAACAAATTCTTTGACAACATATTTGCATCAGTGTATATCTCCAAAACTATTATGTATTTTTGTCTGAAAAATTTATGTTGCTTAATAAGGTATGCATAAATTAATGTGCAAAGTTTGAAATTAGTATCTTGAATATGTTTCATGTTACAAAATTCTATAGATACCTTACTCTTCGGTCATCTGCATTGCATTACTCCTTTTAAAAAAAATAAATTATTCTATGCGATATCCGATGAATTGAAATTAACGTGGTAATGTTTGCAATAAACAGTTATTAAACATCTATATATGTAATAAGAAAGGAACCTGGTTGTCGCACACGCTTTGGTCGACGATGGAAAAATACTATTTAAGTTAGTAGCCAATAAAGGCACCGAACTACTTATGAACATATTTCGAAACGAAAATTTGAAGCACTTGCAAATACACTTACAGACACCCTACTTGATGATATCGAATCTTTATGGAAGACTTAATCTCCAAATGACAGATTATTTCTGATCTTTCATTTGGATAATTCGTCGGATAACCATAAAGTTATCACAATTGTAATTGATAAGAATAGTAGGTATATAAAGGGGTTTTGCTAGTTGATGGCAGAATTAATAGGATTTGAAGTAACGCTTAGTTAAAACACTCAGTGAACTTCTATTTTACGGAAAGAAAATGAAAGGTACCTATCCTCCTAATCGCGACACGTTCAAATCTCAGTTCCCGCGACGTTATCTGAAGATACAACGTTTAATATAAGTAGATCGCGCAGGGTGTGCATTAACTATGAAATGTAGCAGACGCCGAGTGCTGTTTGCTCGTGATTAATTTCGCGTAAAACCAAACATTTGAAGTGACCCGAACAATCTGTATAACTTAGTAACACTAATTTACCGCAATTCTAATTTAGTGCAATCCACGAGTGGTAATTTCTGATATAACACCGATCATTGGTTACTTGCTCTGTCATAAATATTATAATTCGCATTTGAATAACACAAATAGTGCATTAAGGGAGGATTGCGCTATGTTGGGTCGACAAATAGATAATACTTTGTGAATTTTTTGTACAAAAACGGTTCGACAAATTAATTTGAAGTTGGGCAGGCAGTTTTATTGTATCTTCAACTATTGTTTTGAATTTTTGTGCGACAGTGAATAAAAACATGGCAGTCACAGAGAGAGCGTTGAAAACTAATAGGGTGGTCCTGGCGTTGACGCAAAGTACTGTAAGGATTATCAAAAACAAAAAAAAGGAAACGAGATTCTTAATCTATATGTTAAAATGTTACAATTTGAAAAAGATGAAGCGCTTTGACTCTGAAAAAGGTTTTGGCCCAAAATCGGGAATACTTCTTTAAATAAAAGAGAAACGGTCACAGATACGACAAGAAATCTACTACCACAGAGCTATAGCCACATTCTTATAGATTAAGAATCTCTTTTCCATTTTGTATTTCAGACAATCCTTACAGTACTTTCCGTCAACGCCAGAACCATCCGAGTCTTGTCAACGCTCTCAGTCAGCACTCTGTATCTGCCATCTTTTCTCCACTGCTGCACAAAAATTCAGAACAATAGCTCAAGATACAATAACACTGCCTACCAAATCTCAACTTAATTTGTCGAGCCGTTTTTCTAGAAAAAAATCACAAACAATTACCTACTTTTCGGCCCAACAAGGAAAATTCAGTTTCAGCTATTTTATATTTATGAAATTCAAATTGCATGTAAAATTAACTGGTTCGCATGTGTCTTCTTTCAGCGGTGTTTGTAGCTTTCGCGATTTTCGCGGTATACCTGTACGCTGCCAGCAGTCAGAAGATAAATTGCCCAACAGACTTTAAGGATGACAAAGATTACGCTTTAACTCAAGATCCATGCAACTGCAGTGCCTACATTGTCTGCGTACCAGGGGCTCAGTTTCATATGCCGTGTCCTGTAGGGCTCCACTACAACGCCGCCACGAAGATGTGCGATTATACAAATAAAGCACACTGCAAGGTAGATGCACGTTGCCCCACTGGAAAGGCTTCTGAGTCTAGCAATTAGTCGTAGTATAACAAACGCGGAACTTCAAAAGTATATTTAAAATGTCAGCTGTACAGATCTGCAGAGTTGACTTCTGACCCGCTGCATATAAAGCCATAACTTATTGCAATTATGCCAGTTTTATGTACATATATTACTATTTGTAATAAATTCCTTCTTACATAATAACATGTACATTTGCGACGATATACTTGTATGTATGGGAATAAAAAACAAACTTAACCGTTCCACGTTATGTGTATTTGATATTTACCTCTAGTAAAAAGTTATTGAGTATGTATACAGGAGCGATAAGAATTAGCACCTTGAATGTCACCTGAGCCTCGGAAGAATTACATTCTTATTACAAAGTTTGAAAATTAAACGATACAGAACAATGGAAAAGTGGGAAGTATTTGTAAGAAACAACGGATGGAAGAGAACGGGAGACGTACGATTAAATTATAGAACCTGAGAGTTTATTCGCTCGCTTCAGACTGCGTCTCAAACGAGTGTCTTCGGCCGAACTCGAACAGCGAATCTGCGTAGTTTCCTCGCTCGCATCGCGCGTCTCTTGTTTACATCGCGCGATCCCCATGCCTGTCCGACCGTCCACCAGTGCGGGCTCTCCTTGTTTCTATTGTTAGTTTGAAGAATTTTATAACATTGGGTTGAATATGTCTTGACATAAATTTCACTTGCGTCATAACTTGCTCTATGCATGCTGTTTTTGTCATCAGTCCCTTTTGTCCCTCCTCTGATTCGCTTTGAGGTGTGGTTTGACCCCCGAACATGGAATTGGGCTAAAATAAAAAAACATGTATTTGTTATTTTTTCGTCCTCTAAAATATATCTGATGACCAAAGCAGTCGGAGACGGACGTCTGAAAACCACTCCCCCTTTTGAGTGACCGTTATACGGGATCTCGGAGGTTCTCACGAACTACTCCACGGATCGCACCTAGGGAATTCAATCCCGGGATCCCGGCTGTTTTTTTTTATTCTAAAACTCCTGGGATTTGATATATCAAGTTATAACTTATCCCGAGAATTTCGCGAATTTTTAAAAACTTAAATTACTTTATGAACAACTGAAAAATATAAAAATGGAATCCAAAAATCAGTCGGGATCCCGGGATTGAATTCCCTAATCGCACCCCACTTGCGAGTAGCCTTTTCCAACAGCAGCGTCCACCAATAAAAATGATATAGTTGACATCACGCTCGTCATCTTAGTCCAAAACAGGGTGACCGATCGTGATGCTCTCGTCCAACCTAATCCTACATTTTTTCGATTTAAAAACCCAGCCGCAGTTGGTTCAGTTCATTCATTTTCAACATCACTCACCTTACACGCGTTGTTTGCTCTCTTTAACTCGTTAAAATATATTTGTTTGTATCTACTTAACCAGTCTTGTGATACTAAAGTTATTAGAAGTCCGACGTCTTATTTCCTCACGAGAAACAAGACGCCTAACGGAATTTACGACCCGGCGATATTCATTAGGAATTATGATATATGGTACAGAACAATTGTCGCCTGATCATAACCAAGTGGCGAAGCTCCGAATTAATACACATGATGATTTATCCAAGAGCCGCCAAAAAGCACATGGATACCTAGTTCGTGTCCACATACTCAGTAATGTTTCCCATCGGAAACGGGAAACCTGGATGCAAGGTAGGGGAGAGATGGTATAAAAGGGACACTTTTGTTCAGCGTCCATTTCTGACAATGTCGTTATAGGAATTTAAAAAACAAGTACATCAATAGAAAGCATGTTTATTCCCCTTCAATAAAAGTATAATAAAAGCTCATCGATTATAATAGAAAATAAAAAAATCTTCAATTTTCAAATAAGTAGCAAATGTCCCTTTTACAACTAGGTGGTTTTAAATGGGACAGCATAAGTCATAAAAGGGACACGTTAATAAAAATAAACTTATTAAGTATTACAATTATAATTGTAAATCTTAACGATTCGAAACAATGGAATCTATGAAAAAATTAACTCTTTGTAACATAAATCATCAATATTTTTTACTATCTTTATAGAGTGTGACTTATCGTTAAAGCTTTAGCAGCTTTTTTAGTTATAAAGGAACATTTTTTATAAAATTTATGTCTTACAAACTAAGATCAACATAGGAATACCCACGAGTGGTAAATATAAGTATATAAAAAATCTATAAAATAATAAAATAAATAATAAAGTAATATTTAAATAATAAAATAGTTTAAAATTAAATCCTACTTGAACAAAAATGAGACTAATTGTACTAAAATAGGCAGGTGTCCAGCAGTACATGTGTATGGAAGGGACAGCCATGAAACGGTTGTCCCTTTTAAGACTATAAGTGAGTTTAACATAATATAACCTCGAAACAAAGAAAACAATCAATTTAGCTTACTTACTAAGTATTTTCCTTTCAGTTGAATAGAGGATGTTTTAATGATATAATAGTTCAACAGTTTATATATATATTGTTACTACTCTGTTGCAAGTAAGACCGCACTGAAGTTTACGTCAACCGACTGGGCACTAGTGTTGTTATAAACAGGAAAATAACTTGCGTGTGTAATGCGTTTAGAATTTTGGCAATTCAATTTGTCCCTTTTAAGACCTGTCCCTTTTATGGCACCCCTCCCCTAGATCCTTTCGCGGGATGTCACTACTCACTCGGGAGATGTTGCTCTGCCACCGTTCACTTGCATCCAATTCATCGGATACAAGGAGCCAACGGTGGCCGACCGATTGCTGCATGGTCTGGGCTGGAATTAATATTACCTGACAATAGGGCCCAGTACAAGGGTCAGTGGCGGATTCAAGCGAAAAGACGCTGATTTTTTGCGAATTAAATAACAGTTCATCCCTTGATGAACTTAGCAATACGAGGGAAAATATGATAAATTGATACTAAAAAAACACTTTTTCATTTAACAGGATAATATCGAAAAGATCTCTGGTTCATTACTCAGATCTACGCCCCCCCCCCCCCTCACGAAAATCCTAAATCCGCCCCTGACAGGGGTGCAAAATTTGGCCCGTGTCGCCTAAAAACTACATCTCTTTCTAGCGGTTCTCAATTGCCCCCGACTTGCAATTCAACACACGTCACTGAGTACCTATCTGGCAGGTGTTGATAGCTGTCATAAAGAGTTATTAAATATTTACTGGATAAGTAAAATCACGATGAGAATTTGTAAACGTCCATGGTTAAGGAAGACACTATAGTACTTGGAAGAATAATTTTGAGAAAACCGTTCGTAATAATTGTATATAATTATGTAGTTAAACCTCTTCAAGATATCGATCCGTTAAGCCCACTTTCCCACGGCGATACATGTACATGCGATACGCGTATGATGGATACCGATTTCATTGCTTCTTCGAGTACGTATCGTCGCGTCGATAGTTCCATAATGATCAATGTAACATCGGTATCCATCATACACGTATCGCGATACGTGTATCGCCTGGCTAGGAAAATCGAATTTATCGGTTATCTCTCATTTTGATTTGGAATATTGAACGCTTATAATCTTCGCTGCCATCGCAATTAATAAGATCCCGAGAAAGGGGGAGTGGTGAACCGCGAATGCCAGCACTAATCGCCGGAAATTTAACGAAGTAGATTGGCTATATAAGTATATAAAGAGAACCTGGAATTCGGCCACGCGATTGCTTCACAATAACACCCATGCAGATCACTCCGTGAATTTTTATACAACAAAGGGAAAATGAAAGGTAAATTGTTAATTGCAACTTGTTCGTATCACGATAATCGCGTTATAGTACGAACTAACAGCATCGATAAAAAGTACATAGCACCTGCGAGTGATGCGTTGACTGTGAAGTTAGCATATGTCAATGATTGTTCTGCTGAAATCGACGTTGTGTGCAAACAGGTCATTTAAAGTAGTTTAACAATACTGCGTACCATTGTATTTTAATTTCCAAGTGTGTTTTCTTAAGGACAAATTTTAAGGACAAATTCCACGCAATACTAATTGAACCTGTTGTGCTATTTCAGCGGTGTTTATAGTCTTCGCGATTTTCACCGTCTACCAGTGCTCTGGAGGCAGTCTAAGAGTGAATTGCCCATGGAAATGGCCTTGCGCTGCCGACTATGTTTTCATCCCACATCCATGCGTTTGCAATACTTACTATATTTGCCTGGGAGGAGGTAATGCACCAATCCCTATGTTGTGTCCAGAAGGGTTTCATTTCAACAAAGTTTTGAAAAAGTGCGATTCTGTTGTCAGAGCGCAGTGCGAACCGGATTCGCAGTGTACAGCATAACTCTCTCTATATAAAATGTTACAAAATTTCGACCGAAAAAAATTTTCAATGGACCGACGCGCCGATAACATTGACTCTTTAAATTATAACTCTCTCCGATATTACAACAATCATAATATTTAAAAAGGATGTTTAGAATGTTAATATTGTTACTTTATGTATCCGAGTATTTAACTTTTCAGCCACCGAAAACAGAGACATTGATTAGCGCAGTGTAAATAAACTTTGTTATTTGTATGCCTGTATTTCGATTTATTTAAAACAGAGTCCTAACTTAAGATTTAATACAATTATTATATACACTGTTGGTCAAAATTAAAGGAACACTATAATTTTCCGAAAATTTTGGTCATTTTCTAATGGCTGTATCTCCGCGAAAAATGGTCACAAAAATATTTTTAAAAAACTCTAGGCTGTGTCGTCTCACGCGGCTGCAGGTGTTTTTACGTGACAACGTCTATGGGCGGTGAGACAATTAATAGACTGTGTGGGTTTGTTAAAATCAATTTATTTGTTATTATCATGGAACAGTTAGAGGCGGAGTCCTGTTCGTTTCGCTGAAGCGTGTATGGCTGAGACGAAAAAAATTGTTTCAGTCAAATCCAAGAGTGGGCTCTAATAAAGACAACATTTCTCTTAAATTTCGTCTCTTTTGTTTTGATGTGTGACTTTTATTGGCCGAGTTATTCGCGATGAAAGCATAAAAGGTACTTTTCACTTTGAACACCTATAACATGCGAACGCATGATCGCAGAAAAATTTTCACGAGTGTTTTGCAAAGCTACGAAATTTTCCTTGCAGAGCCCTTAGTGGCCAACTTAATGAGATTTCTTTTATCGTATAACATCCATTTTAAAGTGATCCCAAAAATTTCTGAGACCCATTTCTGGGTGGTGACATTTAATGATGTGTAGTCGTTAGCTCCACGCTTTTAAAGGCAGTCATTTAGGACAGTATCAAAATTATTATTTTTTATTATAATTTGCATACTTCGTTCTCGTAACAATATGATAAGTAAGTTGACGATGAGTAATAATTGTAAATGTCCGTGATTAACGGAGACACCACAGGACTTGAAAGATATTTTGAAAAAAAATGGCTCGTACTACCTGCAAGACAAATATGTACATTAAGGGGGGAATCCTATTCTTTCGACTAAACACATAGGAAAATTTGGCATTTTTTTAAAACACCATCGATTCGTGTCATTTATAATTTGGACTATGTTTTGAGCATCTTTGGGGAAGCCGCAGTTTTAATTTTTTTTATTAATTTTTAACCATAAATAAAGTAGTTATGCATGATCGACCATCACACCGCGCAAAATTCGCCGGCCGTTGGTGTGCATGATATTTATCTACCAGGTAATCTGAAAAAGAAACATGAAAGGGCGTTTTATTTTATACATATGTAGCTTGGAAATGATGAACCAGCAGAAAAAAAAAAATTTATTGAGTAGTGTGGAGAGTTTCCAAACTGAAAGGTGTAAACCTTTAATTCTTGCTATTCAATTTTGCGCCAATCTTCTTATGTAACAAAAGAAGTATAGAACTTAGCAGTATTTTTGTTCATCAAGTTGAAGCTACATATGTACAAAGTAAAACGGGGTTTCATTTTTCAGTTTCAGATTACCTGGCAGGTAAATATCATACACAACGGCAGACGATTTTTGCGCGACGTAATGCATAACTCCGATATTTATGATTAAAAATGAATAAAAAAAACTGTTACTTCTTCAAGGACGCATAAAAACATAGGCCAAATTTCAGATGAATCGAAACGCTAGTTTCTTAAAAAAATTCCTAAATGCTGCTATGTTTTTAGCCCATCAAAGAGAATTCACCCCTTAACCTCTTCCAGATATCGATCCTTTAGCCGTTAGCAAATCATGATATATCGAATTGATCGGTTATCTCTGATAGTGACTTGGAATATTGAACGCTTATAATCTTTGCTGCCTTAACAATCTTGAACAGCGAATGTCATCACTCGTCACCGAAAATTTAACGCACTAAATTGGCTATATAAGTATATAAAACAGCGCCGTCCAACTTGCCTCTTGAGAGGCAACAGTCGTCCCCCACCATACCGCCGCTGCCATGGCGCATAGACGCGGCCGATTCAAAGTAACAGTGAACGTCGGCTTCACGAGTGTCGTCCGAGCTTCCTTGTCTACGCAAATGTCGCGGTCTCCTTCTCAGCGTCGCGCGGTTTCCTTAACGACAAGTCACGCTGCTCGAAAGGAAGGTTGGAAGGGGAAGTAGACGCGTGAGGGGACCCTACGCTAAACAGCGCTGATATAAAGAGAACCTGGAATTCGGCCCCACAATTCTTACCTAATAACACCCAGTCAAAACACTCTGTCAACTTTTATTCAACAAAGGCAGAATGAAAGGTAAATTTTTAATTGCAATTTGTTCGTGTCACGATTACTACGTTATACTACGAATTATCAGCAACAATGAAAAGTACTTAGATCCTGCGAGTGGTGCGTTGACTGTGAAGTTAGCATATGTCAATTATTGTTCGGCTGAAATCGATGTTGTGTGTAAACGGGTCGTTTAAAGTAGTTTAACAGTACTACGTACCACTGTATTTTAATTTCCAATAATTTACAAGTGGTCGCTTCTAAATTTAAAGACGATATCCATGCAATATTAATTGAACCTGTTTTGCTATTTCAGCGATATTTGTAGTTTTCGCGATTTTCGCTGTCTACCAGTGCACTACATTCGATCTAGCAACGGTATGCCCAGCGACATTGCCTGATGGTGAGACGTACACTTTGGTCCCAAATCCATGCAATTGCTCCAGCTTCGTTGTTTGCTTGGGAAAATTTCCAGTACTTGTATCATGTGCAGGAGAATTTTATTTCAATAACGCCACGAAGCAGTGCGATCTCACGTATAACGTGAACTGTTCTACGAATCCAGCGTGTTCCTCATAAATACTCTAACTCTCTCCTATATTATAACAATCATGACATTTAAAAAGGATATTTATAATGTTAATAGTGTTCACATTCTCGCCACTGAAAATAGAGGGATTAACTGCCGCAGTGTAAATAAAATCTGTTATTTGCATGATTGACTTTCGAGTTATTTAGAATTATGTATTATCCATATTGTATTATATAGATACGCAACATACTTATATTTAAGGAAATGGAAAATATATGATTCTGTTTTGTCTCGTGCTTATTTGATATTTTTTTCCCCAGGTAACGTCTGTTACTTATTTTCAAAGTTTGTTCCACCTTTCATTATCTTCTGAAAACCAAAGTACAGGGCTAAGAGAGTGCCACGGCGATTATATACATATTTTTAACTGTTTTCTATTTAGGTTCAGCGGTTTGGGCTGGACGTTAGGGTAACATTTCAAAACAGCATTTTGACAAAAAAAACATGTAACTTTGTATTAATCTGACACAATGTGATGGTGTAATAAAGACGTTTTAGTTATTATTATTATTATTATTATGAATCAGTGAGTGACCCAACGATTTTATATACGTGCGGATATAAAAGAAAATAGATAGGTTACAGTAGAAACATTACCATAGATACCTATGTAACAAAGTGTATTAGTTTCCTTGCGAGGTCTGTTATTACTTTATTCCATTCATGCCGTAAACGTATCAGTCTATCGAAACAGTCGCACTTGGAAAGCCCTCAGCACCGACGAACATTTGGTACACGTTTTCGAATTAAATGGTTACATTAACAATTTACGTAACATATGCGTGAAGCTGAATATAGTAAAAATGGTGAAAAATATCATGTGTTTCATAGATCTAGCATGGATGCAGCTACTCGGCCAAACTTTTTAAATCTTGTAATCCCCGCAATACCAGCTCGAAAACAATATGCTAACTAGAGTAAGTTACTCACACACACGCGAAAGATTTTGCCCTTTCTCTCGGGCTCGTAAGGGCTGATTAACTCCGTGGTACGCGGTGCTAGTGGCTTTATCACTCGCCAAATTAATTTTAAGTGACTGATTTGAATCGTGGCGAAAAGAAAACTCGTTGGTTCGACTGTTGACCAGACGAGGTCTATAAGGTCTATGTCACGAATGTTTGACTAGACCAGGTGATGTTGCCTGAACGATGACTGTATCAAGAGTGCTAAGTTGCTGCTGTCCGGACGATGACTTTCGGAAGAGAGCCGATTGAGTTCCGTCTTGTCCACCATTTCGACGTCGAAGGTAGACAAAGCATTTTTGTAGGTTGCAAAATTGCTGATTGGCTAGTTTCTCCTTCAAGAGGAGGAAGCTTCCTTCTGCGATTTCGGCGGTGGAGGAGGAACCCTCTCCTTCTTGATGCCGTGACGGAGGAAAAGCCGAACATCTGGCTACCAAACCTAGCCAGGTTGATCGGCCGTCTTGCCAAGGTCGCGGTTTATTACCGTATTGCCCCGTGAATCAGCGGTGGATGACGATATTTGTCGGTTCGATGACAGAGCAATCACAGGTTATTTCAGAGCGAAGATAGTCGAAATCCCCCCACAAACGGCACGATGCCGATTACCCCTGGTCATCTGGCAGGCAAATGGTTCCCGACGAACGCTTCGAGAACAAGCAATTGCCCACCGTAAATGAAAGAAGAAATTTCGCTTTTAAAAATACTAAATTGCCGGCTGTAAAACTGATTGAATTTCTGCCTCGCTCTGAGCCCGCTCTTGTCCCATCAGACGGAGAAGCTAGTCAAATCGTATTTGTTTCCGCTTACAACGTGCGCTTGCATGAGATTTATGGTTCCATGCCCATGGACTGACAAGGAGAAGTTTTCAAGTGTACGGCTCCGATTGCTTTGCATTTCGGATATGTTTAGGGGACCGAAAAATAACAAAATCTTGTTCTTTTGATTTTGTTTCGTTTGCATGGGAGTTTAATTCACAAGAAGAGATATAAAAGTTTCAAGAATATTATAACATTGTGTTGAATAAAACATAACATAAATTTCATTTATGTTATAACTTGCTGTATGAATGTTGTTCTTGTTGTTAGTCACTTTAGTACTTCTTTTTATAAACTTCGAGGAGTGGTTATCCCCCTAAATACGCAAATGGGGCAAAATAAACAAGCCCGTATTGTAATTTTTTGGCCCTCTAAATCATATCCAAGTACAAAAACAATCGGAAGCGGACGTCTGAACACTACTCCTCCTTGTGAGTGGCTGTTAGGGGGGGGGGGGGGGGGTACTCTAGTGTAACTGCCCGTTTCTCAACGCCATCTTCGGGAATTTATTTGACAAAAACTATAAGTTTATATTGCCTAGCATTTTGTCTGCGTATTAAGGTAGGGTAATTCCGGGACACGCGGCCTGGCTGGAGAGTTGGTCGAAACAGTTGATTTCTATAGAATTAATTGTTCTGAACCTTAACACATTTTTACAAATACACAGATGTAGAGTCTGAATATAGCAACTCGTCCAACTCTGCAGCCCGGCCGCGTCTCCCGGAATTACCCTATATTTGAAGTAATACTCAGAATTGTTTTGAATTTTTTATCGCACATATACACAGATATAATCGGTAACTCAAACTTCTTCAAAAAAATTCTTTTCCAACGGTCGTTGGTGTGGCGCACAGAGGCCCCCTAACAACAAAAATTTGTAGAACGACAGCATTTTGAAGAAAAATGTTCGATTTTTGCTCATAAATTTAGCTCTTTTCATTCTGCAGCATTGATTTTGTACAAGATAGAAAGTCTCCCGAAATTCCAACCATAGCGAAGAACATAATAAAAAAAAAATGAACCTCAGTTTTTCCATTTTGGACGACTAGAACAGTTCCCACACCAACGGCCGTCGGAAAATTCTTCTTTGGAAGAAGCTTGCGCCACCGACTATAGGTGCGATGAAAAAGTTTAAAAAATTCTGAGTATTACTTCAAACATACCTTAATATGCAGGAAGAATGCCATATAATATAAACACATAGTTTGCGTTAAAAAAATTCCCGAAGATGGCGTTGAAAAGCGGACACTAATACTAGAGTACCCCCTTAAGGTGAAGTTCCACGGCGCGTAGTAGTTCGGCGAGTCGGTTCACAACAGTCGCCTGCCAACAGCAGCGCCCACATACTTTTGTTAAAATTTCGGCCAATGGAAGTTGTACATATAGTTGACACAACACTTGTCATCTTATGATTAGTTCAGAACAGGGGGACCAATTATGACGCTTTATAGTATTTGCGATGAGTATTTGTAAACATCCATGATTAACAAACATAGGGCTTGGAAGAATATTTTGAGAAGACTGTTCGTAATACTTGTATATAAATATGTAGTTTAACCTCTTCAAGATATCGATCCGTTGAGCCCACTTTCACACGGCGATACCTGTATCGTCGTGTGGATACTTCCACAATGATCAATGTAACATCAGTATCCATCATACACGTATCGCGATACGTGTATCGCCTGGCTAAGAATATCGAATTTATCGGTTATCTCTCATTTTGATTTGGAATATTGAACGCTTATAATCTTTGCTGCCATCGCAATTAATAAGATCCCGAGAAAGGGAGAGTGGTGAACCGCGAATGCCAGCATTAGTCGCCGGAAAATTAACGAAGTAGATTAGCTATATAAGTATATAAAGAAAACCCGGAATTGGGCCACGCAATTCTTTCCAAATAACACCCAGTCAAAACACTCTGTCAACTTTTATTCAACAAAGGCAGAATGAAAGGTAAATTTTTAATTGCAATTTGTTCGTGTCACGATTACTACGTTATACTACGAATTATCAGCAACAATGAAAAGTACTTAGATCCTGCGAGTGGTGCGTTGACTGTGAAGTTAGCATATGTCAATTATTGTTCGGCTGAAATCGATGTTGTGTGTAAACGGGTCGTTTAAAGTATTTTAACAGTACTGCGTACCACTGTATTTTAATTTCCAATAATTTACAAGTGGTCGCTTCTAAATTTAAAGACGATATCCATGCAATATTAATTGAACCTGTTTTGCTATTTCAGCGATATTTGTAGTTTTCGCGATTTTCGCTGTCTACCAGTGCACTACATTCGATCTAGCAACGGTATGCCCAGCGACATTGCCTGATGGTGAGACGTACACTTTGGTCCCAAATCCATGCAATTGCTTCAGCTTCGTTGTTTGCACCGAAAAGTTTACATTTAATGTTTCATGTTCAGAATACTTTTATTTCAATAACGCCACGAAGCAGTGCGATCTTACGTATAAAGTGAAGTGTTCTACGGATCCAGCGTGTTCCTCATAAATTCTCTAACTCTCTCCTATATTATAACAATCATAACATTTAAAAAGGATATATACAATGTTAATAGTATTCACATTCCCGCCACTGAAAATAAAGAGATTAACTGGCGCAGTGTAAATAAAATCTGTTATTTGCATGATTGTTTTTCGAGTTATTTAGAATTATGTATTATCCATAAGGGAAAGGTGGGATAGTTGATCACAGTTTTTCTTTTTTATTAAAATAATAATAATGGTTTGCTTTGTTTGTATTTAATTATTTAAGTTGTGATATAAACTGATGTGATCATGTATCCCCGCTGATCAACTATCCCACCTTTCCCCTATTGGATTATATAGATACGCAACATACTTATATATAAGGAAATGGAAAATATATGTTTCTGTTATATCTCATGCTTATTTGATATTTTTTCCCCCAGGTAACGTCTTTTATTTATTTTTAAAATTTGTTCCACCTTTCATTATCTTCTGAAAACTAGGGGAGAGCGGGGACAAACGTAACACTTTTTACATTTGGCCTAGCTGCCAATTACCTCTTACAGATATAAAATCGAAAATTATGCCTTAAGATAGTGTGTTTCTTGGACTATCATCTCACCACAAATTCAGCTTTCCATGCTAAGTAGTTAATGAGTTATGGCAATTTTCCGCAGTAACTGTCAGTGTTACTTTTGTCTTGCAGGGGTAGGACGAAAGTAACATACCATGAGGACGAAAGTAACACTAATTATTTTGAGGAGAATTAAGTAAAAACACTTCTTTCAAAGCAAAATGGGATTTTCTTATTATCAGAAACGATAGAAACAAACATTTAAATAAACATATTTTAAATGAATAACGATAAAAAAGCATAACAAGCTTAAAATATTTCTTTGATGCTGTGTATTTGATTTAATATGGAATCTCGTGTAGCGGCCACAAAATTAACTAATATTTATGATTTTTTTTTTAAACTATTGTTTATATTGGATTCAACTCTTTGGGGATATAGGGAGGCATCTTGAAACGTATAGAAACTTTTTTTATGTCGATCCTTCTTATTATTTATTCATTATTGTGGAATCTTGTTAACATTTTCTACGATATAACTCCTGTTGGCGTGAGTGTTCCACCTGTAACATGTTACTTTCGTCCCCGTAGTGACGTGTTACTTTTGTCCCCAGTCATGTTTTTCAGCATAGAACTGTCATAACGTACAAACTATACAAGACTTATTGAAATCAAATACAGGAACTTATAAAGACATTATCTAAGAACGCTCTAACAAATAATTGGATCAATGTCTATAGTTTAACTATGAATATTAACAAAAAAACCAACAGAGGAGCCACTAACCTAAATGTTCGAAATAACGAAATCAGCTTGCCCACGATACACGAATCGTCGTATTGTTTTGCGTCACACCGTGAATCAAAAGAAACACTAAACACGCGTAACTATGTAAAGCAAACGTTTTGGAAACTTTTGTGGAAGGCGGGAGAAGGCGTGTTACTTTCATGACGCCGTTACGTTTGTCCCCGCTCTCCCCTACTGTAGACACATACAGAGGCGTTTACAAAAGCAAACACGAGATTTTATTTTAACTTCTACTGGGTAAAACTTTCTGTGGCCGATTTACCCCAGTGGCCGATTTGCCCCGGTCTCCCCTAATAAAAAAATATAAATTACTTAGTGCCGTATTTCATGATGGTCTTCATCCTGACAGCGGTTCATATTCTTGTATTCTTTTTTTGCAACGTCAATTTTTTTAGCTTCGATCCTCTGTTTGCTTGTTGTATGTTTGCTTCATTTCTGAAAACTGGAATTTAACCCAAAACGTGGCAAGTTATGATTAAGTGACAGCCCACTGACATTCATAAATTATGCTTTTGAGGCGACACCTACTGGCGTCAAATGGCGAAGGAAAACGTTACGTCATAACTCTTAATTCTAAAAGTATCATTTTCATAACTATTAATTCAGAATAAATCTTATATCTTTTAGACAAATAGCTTGATACATTAAGTAAAACGACATATGGGTTCGAAAAAAAAAATGATTCGCTTAATCACGTAAAAACACCAGCACTATGTCATAAAATAAGATAATAAGGCTAAAATAGCTCCGACGACCTGTCAATTTCGCTATCTTTCGCGTATAGAGACATGGTGTGCCTTTGGGTAGAGGGGCAAAGGGGAATTAGCTTCCAGACGCGACCGCGTCTGTTGATGCCATTCATGCCGTAAACGTATCAGTCTTCGTCTATCGAAACATTTGGTACACGTTTTCGAATTATATGGTTAAATTAACAACATATGCGTAACATATGCGTAAAGCTGAATATAGTAAAAATGGTGAAAAATATGCAATATGGGTCAAATATCATGTGTTGTATAGATCCAGCATGGATGCAGCTACTCGGCCAAACTTTTTAAATCTTGTAATCCCCGCAATACCAGCTGGGAAACAATATGCTAGCTAGTGTAAGTTACTCACACACACGCGAAAGATTTTGCCCTTTCTCTCGGGCTCGTAAGGGCTGATTAACTCCGTGGTACGCGGTGCTAGTGGCTTTATCACTCGCCAAATTAATTTTAAGTGACTGATTTGAATCGTGGCGAAAAGAAAACTCGTTGGTTCGACTGTTGACCAGACGAGGTCTATAAGGTCTATGTCACGAATGTTTGACTAGACCAGGTGATGTTGCCTGAACGATGACTGTATCAAGAGTGCTAAGTTGCTACTGTCCCGACGATAACTTTCGGAAGAGAGCCGATTGAGTTCTGTCTTGTACACCTTTTCGGCGTCGAAGGTAGACAAGGCATCAGATTTTTGGGAGGTGCCAAAATTGCTGATTGGCTAGCTTCTCCTCCAAGAGGAGGAACCTTCCTTCTGCGATTTCGGCGATGGAGGAGAGACCCTCTCCTTCTTGGTGAGGTAGCAGAGGAAAAACCGAACATCTGGTCGCGGTTCATTACCGTATTGTCCCGTGAGTCAGCGGTGCATGACATGTGTCTGTCCGATCTTACCGTATACCACCTGTTGACAGAGCAATAGAAGAAGTATTACTCAGAATTTTTTTGAGCATTTTTATCACACATATACATAGATATAGTCGGTAACTCAAACTTCTTCAAAAAATTTATTATCTGACGGTCGTTGGTGTGGCGCGCAGAGGCCCCCTAACAACAAACATTTGTAGAATGACAACATTTTGTAGAAAAATTAGTAGCTGTTTTCATTCTGCAGCAGTAATTTTTCACAAGATAGAAAGTCTCCCGAAGTTCCAACCATAGCGACAAACATAATAAAAAAAATGATCCTAAGTTTTTCCATTTTGGACGACAAGAACAGTTCCCACACCAACGGCCGTCGGAAAATTTTTTTGGGAGAAGCTTTCGCCACCCACTATAGGTGCGATGAAAACGTTTAAAAAAATTCTGAGTAGGGGAGACCGGGGCAGATTGTAACAAAAAAAGTTTACACAGGTTTTTCTTGAAAGTGTTTTCCTCAATCAGGAAATAATTTGCGTGATTTACTACTTGCATACGTGGTGAACTGATTGCGTGAAAGTACGAGACAAAATATTGGACTGTTAACAACATCTGGCTTCATCTTAAACAAATCTGAATCTTTGTTACAATGTGCCCCAGTCCTGGGGTAAATTGTAACACATCTGTTTTACTTATTTAAATACAAATATGAACACAAATAAACGATTCTAAAAAATATAAATGAAAACACAGATCATTATTAAACATTTGATATACACGAGTTAAACAATCCTTGCTTATTCATCTGATTCTATCAAAATCTTCTTCTTCGCTTTCTTTACTTTATCCTTTACACTTTTTTTCTACTTTTTGGATTCTCGATTGTTCTGTTGTTCGTCTAGAGCATCTTTTTCCGGTGTGTCAGCAAATAGCTTGCTTTATCACTATTTGGAGTGGAGTAAGTATAGTAATATGTTACATTTTACCCCGAGGTCGATTTTTGTCGTTTTATCTCAGCAAACGAGAAACTAAACATCAAATCACTAAAATGCGTATACATTATTATAAACCAATGTGTACTGATTCGTTTGCGACAACGAAGCAAATATTCAAACGGTTTCTAATGCCGGTTAATTGAAATAAAAGTGCTGAGACAACATCTACTTACGTAAACTAAAATTCTGGGCTATAACCACAAAATGAATACATAACGCTCGTTTCTGTCACTAACAAAAAACCGACGGTGCTAATATTGTCAAGGAGCTCTCGAATGCTGTAGGTTACCAGATTTGTCGTTCAAAAGATTTTACTTATGTTACAATTTACCCCGCGTTACAACCTGCCATATAATATAAACATATAGTTTGCGATAAATAAATTCCCGAAGATGACGTTGAAAAGCGGACAGTAACACTAGAGTACCCCCCTAAGGTGAAGTTCCACGGCGCGTAGTAGTTCGGCGAGTCGGTTCACAACAGTCGCCTGCCAACAGCAGCGCCCACATACTTTTGTTCAAATTTCGACCAATGGAAGGTGTACATATAGTTGACACAACACTTGTCATCTTATGATTACTTCAGAACAGGGGTACCAATTATGACGCTTTCGTCGAGCCTGATCCTACATTTTTTCGATTAAAAAACCCACCCGCGGTTAGAATGGAGTCCATTTATTTTCAACATTATTCACTTTACACGGTACACATACTAAAGTTATTAGAAGACCGTCGTCTTATTTCCTCGCGAGAAACAAAACGCGTAACGGAATTTGCGACACCGTGATATTGATTAGGAATTATGATATATGGTACGACACAATTGTCGCCTGATCATGATCAGGTGGCGAAACTTCAAATTAAGGCGCCAAAAAACACATAGGTACCTAGTTCGTGTCCACAGACTCAGCGATGTTTCCCATCGGAAACGGGAAACCTGGATACAAGCTAGATCCTCTCGCGGGATGTCACTACTCACTCGGGAGGTGTTGCTCTGCCACCGTTAACTTGCATCCAGTTCTTCGGATAGAAGGGGCCAACAGTGGCCGACCGATTGCTGCATGGTCTGGTCTGGAATTAATATTACCTGACAATAGGGCCCAGTACAGGGGTGCAACATTTGGCGCGTGTCGCCTAAAAACTACATCTGTTTCTAACGCTTCTCAATTTTCCTGGACTTGCAATTCAACACACCTAACTGAGTACATATGTGGCACATGTTGGTAGGTGCTATAAAGAGTTATGAAATATCTATAGGATAAGTAAATTAGCGATGAGTATTTGTAAATGTCCATGATTAACAAACACACCATAGGGCTTGGAAAAATATTTTGAAAAAACCGTTCGTAGTACTTGCAGATAAATATGTAGATTAATCTCTTCAAGATATCGATGCTTTAGTAAATTATGGAACATGGAAATTATTGGTTATCTCAGATGTTGATTTGGAATATTGAACGTTTATAATCTTTGTTGCCTTTGCAACTAATTAGATCCCGGAAAGGGGGGAGAGCTGCAATCGCGAATGCAATCCCTCGATAACGGCAATTACGCAATGGAGAGAGTATATAAAGAGGACTTGCATTTCGACCCCACAATTGTTTTGCAATAACAACCAGTCAGAACACTCCGTGAATTTTTATTAAACAAAGGCAAAATGAAAGGTAAGTTGTTAATTGCATCTTGTTTGTGTCACGATTCTCGCGTTATACTACAGTCTAACAGCATCAATAAAAAAATGTATAAAAAAAAGTTTATGGTAAACGATTTTATTAAAAATGCACTAAAAACTAATATATAATTCTTTTTCTACAATTTCGATGGTGTTTTTTCACTTTAAATAAAATCGTGGGGCACCATGTGCAACCAGAAGTTGAAATATCAGTTGGCAAGTGGAACATCATCAAATACAGTTTATCAATTTTATGTCACATTACAAACTGTATCCTGTAATTAAAACATTTTCTTTCATTAATACGAATGAAAACTACCTCGCAACAAATTCATTTCGACGTTTGCATCTGTTTTAAAGTGATTCATACCCTGTAATGGAATATATCAGTCCCCACGATTTTATTTAAAGTGAATTATTTAAACAAAAAGATATCATCGAAATTGTAGTAAAAGAAACGAATTATTTTTTAGGTTTTAGTGTATTTTTCATAAAATCGTTTAACATAACAATTTTTTTTATATATTTTTTTATTTCCTAGTATTTAGTGCAGGGCTGCACAAGGAGCTGATTTCGGCGCCTAGCGGCGAGCAACCCGCCTGCCGTTCCCCTCACCGATTCTAACCTTAGCAACGGGACAGGCGGGTTGGTCACCGCTAGGCGTCGAAAACAGCTCCTTGTGCAGCGCTAATTTAATGTGTGTGAATTTACATTTCACAGCTCAGAGTTCTTTACAAATATCTTTTATTGGTGTATACAGTTTAACAGTTTCCTTAAACGCTATAGTGTTAAAGTCACTAAAAAATAATTATTTTCTTGTACTACATTTTGGATAATGATATACTACGAACGCCTGCAAAGTTTTAGATTTATTATTCGGTTTTATTAGTTTTATTATGACGGGGTAATTTTTTCACCCCCTCGGAGTTTTTTGTTTAAATATTGTATTGTCATCCAAAGTACGCACGCCTGCAAAGTTTCATGACAATTGGATAGTTGGAAGTTGGTTAAATTTGAGTTACCAGATTTGAAGCATAAATACAAATATTCAAACAGCGGATCGAAGCTGAATAAAATCGTTTAATAAAAAGTATATATTAAGATCCTGCGGGGTTGTGCGTTGACTGCGAAGTTCAGTCAATTATTGTCCGGCTGAGATCGATGTTCTGTGAAAACAGGTCATTTAAAGTAGTTTAACAATACTGCGTACCACTATATTTTAATTTCCAAGTGTTTTTTTTTTGAAAATTTAAAGACACATTCTATGCAATACTAATTTGATCTATTGTGCTGTTTCAGCGATATTTGTAGTTTTTGCGATTTTCGCCGTCTACACCTGCACTGGAAACGATCTAAGAGTGCAATGTCCAACGGATTGGTCCAACATAAAGGAGGACTACGTCTTGGTACCAAATCCATGCAATTGCAGTGCCTACTATGTTTGCCAGGGTGATTATGCAATCCCTATGCCATGTCCAGCACACCTTCATTTCAACAACGCCAAGAAACAGTGCGATTACACGAATCAGGCGCACTGCAAGGAGAATCCAGGATGTCCCAAACTAGCACTCTAACTCTCTCGTATTTATAACAATCGTGATATTTAAAAAGGATGTTTATAATGTTAATAATGGTACTAATGTATCTGAGTGTTTACTTAATAATAATACTTACGTATTAATTCTTTCGAGTTGTTTAAAATTAAGTATCATTCACATTGTATTGTATATATACACAACAACATATTCATAAATAAGTAAATTGACAATAAACGATTCTGTATTATGTCATTCTTATTTGATATTTCTTTGGTGGACGGACATACGAGTATAGGTAAGGTAGAATGATTAGTTTTGCAGGAAGACACTTAGAATATTTAAAGTGCTATGTAAGATCAGGTGTTAAATTTTCGACGTGACAGATAATAACATATCTGTAAAAAGAGACTTGTATTTTAAACCTCGAATCTCAAAAAAGTACAAAAACGGAACTGTTTAAGCTTCTTAAAGTAAATATTGACTAATACTCGCTTGCCGACCACCAGAAATTTGTTCCCCACGTTTCGTCTTCTATTTATTTTCAAAATTGGGTTCCACCTTTCATTATTCTCCGAAAACCAAAATACAGAGCTAAGCGAGTGCAGCGTTCATTGTATACACATTTTTAAATGTGTTCAGGGTGAAACCTACAGGTCTGTTGATTTCATATTCAGAGAACTGTCTTTAACCCACTACAATCGAAAATTTTATGACACTGATAGACATTCAAGATTGGTTATATATTAAAGAGGTATTTATTTTCGAGATTATCGTCGCTAGGCTGTAGTTTTTCAGATATTTACAAAAAACTGTGATCGGTGGTTGGTTCGGGTTAGATGATTTATAGGCCCCGTTAAGACTAACTACCGATCACAGTTTCTTGCAAATATCTCGGAAACTAAAGCTGAGTGACGGTAACATTTATAGGAAAAAGTTATTCAGAATCAACCCCCGAACACATATTCCAAGGTCATCGAAATCGGTGCGGACGACCTTTTTCTAAATAATTACCATTAGAGGTAGAGTTTAATTTCAGTTCATAAACACTTTAGTTCATAAACACTACTCTGTTTAGTCTAACTTTAAGGAAGAGTTTTATAAGGCGCTAGTAACTCGCCAGTTGGAGATCTGTTCGAATACATTCGAGTAATTCGATAATTTTCAAGCTGAAAATTTGTCTCCCAGTAATTCAAAGTCATACGAGGGCTCGAGTACTCGAGCCGTTTGAGTTTTCCAAGTAGCTCCCATTTTTTTCAAACAGTTCGTCGATATGAAGCGGCTCGGAAAATTCTAACGTTCGATTCTTCTCGATCATACAATCATTACTCGACTGAAAATTCGAGTTCTCGAATAAATCGAGTACTCACACGCCTGTAATATCTGTGTCTGCGCTCTTAGCTGCGCCACTTCCAAGGATAGCGATTTATAATATTACTTGACAGTAATTCCAAGTCCAGGGATGCAAAAATTGGCGCGAGTCGCTCAAAAGCCACATCTTTTTCTAGCGGTTGTCAATTTTCCTGGACATGCAACTCAACACACATAACTGACTACATATATATGTGGCACGTGTTGATAGCTGCCATAAAGAGTTATTAAATATTTATACGATAGGTAAACAGACGATGAGTATTTGTAACCGTCCATGATTAAGAAAGACACCATAGGACTTGATAGATATTTTGAAGAAAGTGTTACATTAAAACGTAGACAAACCTTCAAGCAGTTCAAGATATCCGTCTCTGAGCAAGTCATGGAACGTGGAATTCATCGATTATCTCTTATCGATTATGTCTTAGAATGTTATACGTTTATAGCCGTTATCGTTATTGTGATTGATAACATCACGTGAAGGAGCGAGGGGTCAGCCGGGGACGGTATCCCGTGATAAAGGCAATTAGGCAGTAGTTTGGGTATATAAAGAGTACCTGGACTTCGATTTGCCATATCGTCTAGTCAGAAGATTCAGTGAATTTTAAATTTAACAAAGGCAAAATGAAAGGTAAGTTCTTAATTGCAAATTGTTCGTGCCACGATTCTCGCGTTATACTGCGGATCAACAGCGTTAATGAAATGTAGATCGCGCAAGATGTGATGCATTGACTGTGAAGTTAGCATATCGATGGCTTACTACACAAATATTGTATGGCCAATTTTTCTGGAACAGTGTATTTCTTTAATTATAAAGTACGTGTGCATTTTTAAAACTGCTTTTTCTCGAAAACGCTATAAGTGGACATAGTTGTACAACATTTGTGTAGTAAGCCATCGATACGTCGATTATTTCTCCACCGTGAACGATATTCTGTGTACGCAGACTATCTAAAGCGGTGCAACAACACTTGTATTACTAACATGCAATGCTAATTGGTCACGTTGTGCTGTTTCAGCGATATTTGTGACTTTCGCGATTTTCGCGGTCTACCTGTATACTGCAAGCAGTCAAAGAGTGCAATGCCCAACGGATTGGTCCAACATAAAGGAGGACTACGTCTTGGTACCAAATCCATGCAATTGCAGTGCCTACTATGTTTGCCAGGGAGAGTATGCAATCCCTATGCCGTGTCCAGTAGGCCTTCATTTCAACAACGCCAGCAAACAGTGCGATTATACGAATAAGGCGCACTGTACGAAGAATCCGAATTGTTAGTAATCCGCACCCTAACTCTTTCTTATATTAGAACAATCATGATATTTAAAAGCGATATTCATAATGTTAGGAGTGTTAGTACTATATCTGTGTATTTAACATTCCCGCCACTGAAAACAGGGACATTAATTAACGCAGTGTAAATGAAATCTTTTATTTGCATGATTGTTTCTCGATTTATTTAAGATTGAGTATCATCGACATTGTATTGTACACACACGCAACAACATATGTATTTATACGGAAATGGAGAATAAATGATTCTTTATTACCTTATTCTTGTATGATAATTGTTTCCCACGTATATATTTATCTGTTTCCTTTATTACTATTAAAACGAGAACCCCATCATCAACGAATATGCAGCCACAGTACGATACAAAATGGAACTTGGAACGATATTGATGCCAAATTAAAACATTCAGGTTTCGTACAAAATTAAACGTCACTAAATTCCTACTTTATTAAACTACGAAGTTATTCATACGTCTGCGACACAGTCCACAGTGAATGTTTGTATAACTAAAGAGAAGATTGAAAAGCATAAAATAGTTTATAGTAAAAAATGTTTTAAAATACGTAGAGCATTATAAATATTTATATAAGAAGGACAGTTCAATATTTATGCCCCACGTTTGTATTTTTAGTCATATCACGGAATTCTTCCAATGCAGTCATTTAGGCCTGTATCAAAAATCATTTTTTCCTTTTTAGTACATTTTAAAATAAAAGCTTGTTTTTAAAATACAAATATTAGAAATTATTCAAACTGTAGACGTAAGAATCATTATGGAAAGCACACAGGATCTGCTGGCAAATGACAGCCCGAACATACAATTTGTTAACGTTCCACAGTGGTCGAAAATCGAGAAAACCTGGCCAAAACATGACGGTGCCCTTTGATTCGTAAAAATTTGAGGTCAGAATTGCAAAAAATAAAATGGCGGACCCAATATGGCGGACGCGCACATCAGAAAAACATCAGGTTTGGTCTAAACTCGGTATCCCGGAGTTTTCGAGGTCGCTGATTATGAATGTTAAGTCAAAATTGCAAAAAAACAAAAATGGCGGACCTAATATAGCGGACGCGCACATCAGAAAAACATCAGATTTGGTCTAAACTCGGTATCCCGGAGTTTTCGAGGTCGCTGATTATGAATGTTAAGTCAAAATTGCAAAAAATATTTGTAATCTTCGAAGAAAAAACTATTTTAATGTTAAAATATTTTTATTGCAACATTTATTGTTTTTTAAATTCAATATGTTTCTCATCACATCTTTTGCTGATATTTGCCCGTTTCTAAGAAAATCCAGTTTATGCTGTGCGATGCGGTTTGGGATTAATCGCTAGAAAGTAACAAATTTATATAAAATGAAGTAATAATATATATATATATAAGTATATTATATATAAGTAACAAATTTATATAAAATGAAGTAATAATATATATATATATATATAAGTATATTATATATAAGTAACAAATTTATATAAAATGAAGTAATAATATATATATATATATATATATATATATATATATATATATATATAGTACATGGGTATGTATAGTAAGAAGGATGTTCGGTAGTATGGGCACAGCTTAACTGAAGATAATTGTATTAGGAATATTTCGTGAAAATTTCAAGTAAATCCAATAAAAATTGAGTAATTAACGAGTTATTAAGCACAACTGAGTTATTAATGCCCCCGTTTTGAAAAATGCCGTTTCGAGATACTCCAAAATAATCTTGAGACTTCAAGCATTAAGAAAATGCAAAAAAAAATAAATTTCACAGTGGCTTCCCCCCTTAAACATGTGAAGGAGAGACTTGTTGAGAAACAGAACAAAAATTGACTGGATACCAAATTAAGACCAAATCTCATGTTTTTCTGATATGCGTCGCTCTCCTATATTGGCTCCGCCATTTTGTTTTAGGCAATTATGACTTCAGATTCGTAATCAGCGATCTCGAAAACTCCGGGATACCAAGTTTAGACTAAATTTGATGTTTTTCTGATGTGCGCCTCCGCCATATTGGGTCCGCCATTTTGTTTTTTGCAACTTTGACTTAACATTCATAATCAGCATCCTTGAAAACTCCAGGATACCGAGTTTAGACCAAATCTAATGTTTTTTTTACATGCGCTTCCGCCATTTTGTTCTTTTGCAATTTTGACCTCAGATTCGTAATCAGCGACCTCGAAAACCTTAATGTACTCATTTTTGTACAAATCAACGGTCATTTGTATCTTTTGGGGATTTAGGGCCACTGCACCCGGGTTTTCTTAAAAAGGAGCAAATATCAGCAATATTGGGTAGGCCATAGCAGCTGAAGTATTGTTCTTAATGACAGAAGAACGGACTTGGCCCGATAAAGCCCCGAAGTAAACTTTTTCTCCAGCTAAATATAATTTCACCAGTTGTCGTGACAGGCGGTGCAATTTTTTAATGAAAATTTCATCCCTTCATTGCGACGCGCCTCAAAACGGGACCATACTATAGTATGGGTTTGTACTTATTACTACCTACTGCGCCATAACGATTCTACTAGTTTCAAGTTTCACTTTTATGAGTCACAAAGAGCACCAACAATTTCACTGAGAGAGTAACACTCCGACAATACTCAACTTTGAAAACAGCTGTAGCGAACAATGACAAACTAACTTTCCTAAAAATTTTGGTGATTAGTAGCCAGATGGGTGATGAAAACGGTGGTGGGGTCTAAAACCATAACTGGTGACTTTACAATTTAGGCTTTTGGCCAGGTTTTCTCGATTGTTCGACCACTGTGCGTTCCGCTAACTAAACACCATAGGCATCGACGGCGTTCATTTATCCTCGCGGAAGCTGGAGACTTTACAATTCAATCTCTTCCTGGCCCGTCTATCCGCTTCGTTCGCCCTTTCATGAATAAGTTGCGTCGTTCCTGCCAGTAAAGTGGGACGGTTCGATCCGAGATTATCGGTGCGATCGATGGGAACTGGGCGAACGAGACGTGGAAAAGAAAATGAAGACGTAAGCGTAGCGATGAGGAACAGATGAAAAGGGGCGACGGGGCGCGGTGGACTTACAAGAGGACTTCTGAATTCTCAAGGGATCGGCCCGTGTATCGTGTGCAAAACAGGAGAGGACGTCGCTGCGACGGGACGAACACGAGAGGGAAATGGCTGCTGGGAAGTGAGCAATGCCCGTGGAAGGGCGACGACGAGAGGGAAAGGGAGAGATCTCATCAGAGTGGCGACACTTAAATTCCCTATTTCGTTTGACGCTGAATGCAGCTACGGGGGCCACGGAGTTTCTCGTGCTCGTCGCGCGCGCCGCCGCCGGTGACGACGTCCACGCCGTTCTCGTCCGTCAGTTAATGTCGTATTCCCGATGTAAGAAGGAGAACGAGGGCGAGAGGAGGGAACGACAGAAAGAACGGCCCGAGCAAACGGATCGGGACTTCTTATCGGTACGACTCAGCTACACCGGCTGCCAGCTTCGTACACTCGCGCCTCGTATGCTCCTTTTCCTTCGCGAACCTTCCTTTCCTCTTTCTCCCTTGGCCCCATCCCCTCGCCGCAGTCTACGCGCCCCCCTCCCTGCCACGTTCACCACTTTCGATGGTTTCCCGCGCTCCCTCTTCCATTCTTTACCGACGCTCAACGAAACGTATCGGGTCCCAAAGATGGTCGCTGGGAAATGTTAATGGAATCCATTCTCCGCCGAATTGGAAACCGATCGGGGGGGGGGCCCCCCTCGCGTCGCCAGCTGCTGAATGACCGTGCCTCTCGAAAATATTAACGGTAAACCGATGTTTGTGTGTAGGTACAAACCAATCCTGTGAAATTAGTAAGTTCCTTTATTTAAATATTACTGGTTACTTGGCAGCAGGGTAACTGCAATGTTAGGGGTCCAGAAATAGTGGATACACGTTTCATCCACATTTCAGTTGTATTTTAAGATGAAGGAGTGCTTCGGCATCGACGGAAATAAAAAAATTTCCATATTTTCAGTGATTGATGTGTCATGGCTGTTTATAACAATAAGTGGTTTCGGCACACTGGTTCGGTCAGTTTAATGATTTAAAAGCTAATTTGCAATTTTAATAATTCAAAATCTCCGACGTTTCGGTCTGCGGTTTGGACCTTTTTCGAGGAAAGATTTAAAAATATACTGCGTTCGCTTAAAAGTCACACGTTTGCTAGGACGTGTAACACACGAGTCGGTTATAACGTGACTGAGGTAAACATCACTTGGGGGACCATTTAAAGGTGAAACAAAACTGTGGCTAGAACGGAGTCAAAAGAAAGACCGTTGAATATTAAGAACGGATTTAAGAATTAAAATCTTTACTGATCGAACGAACATTTTCAACCTCACAAACATGGTCATGGCTGTTTCCTGAAAATTAAGGACCGAAATTCGCAAACATCTCGAAAGGAGAAGGGTTCGCGGAGGATTTAGACTTTCAAAACTTGAAAAATAATTTTTAAAAATTTTTTTCTAACTTTTCCCGAAAACCATTTGTCGCATGAGAAAAAGTAATAGAACATAAAAGATGTTCGTTACCAGGATCTACAACTTTTGTTGGACATATTTTTTTATGTAATCAATAACTTGGAGGATATTATATAAAATCGAATTTGCGTGATGTTAAATAATTATTTACATAGGTACCTAAATGTTCAAAGGTCCAGCGGAACCCTTTCCCGTTATCCGATCGGGCTCAAACTTTACACAATTTTTTCATTATTTGGAACTATTCGGGGGGGGGGGGGGGTGCTGCGAAGAAAATGCAAAAGTCGAAAATAAAAGCCACCACTAGTGCACAATGAAAAAACAATTTTGTAGGTAGGGGAGACCGGGGCTAGTTGATACAGACGAATTATCTCGACACCGTATATATGTAGCTTCATTTCAACGGGATATGTGAAGATTGTTGATAAATTCTTTCCTCCGATCCAGTGTACGTGGGTGTACCTTGACGTCAGCAATAGTTTTTTAACTGTTTTCGTTTATATAAAGAAAAAGTAAATAGTTGTGTTCACTTTCCAATCCGTCTTGAGACGATATAAAGAATTTTATAACCCGAAGTAATTTGGCATCATATTGAGTCTTTTGAAGGTAAGGTAATTACGTTTTGTAATTATGTTCATATGCTCTACATTTTTTTATGGACATGTTTATACATAATGACTTCCTGTGGGGTAAGTTGATACAGTATATTAATTTTCCCCGACTACTTTCAATTGAATTTTTTCTTCATATTTCTTGGAAAATGGTTTGAAATTATATCAAAAAGACAAATTGTGGCGAAACATCGTAGGATGTTTTGGAAAAAGCGTGTGTCGAAATAGAAAAAGACTCAATATTATTAAGGCCATGCACAAAAATGTACAATCATGACACAATGAGTTTATTAAGATATAGTAACAAAAAGAAGAAGACACCTCATGTTAAATTGGGATATTCCAGACATAAAAAAAAATAAAAATAAAAATGTTTTTCTAGATATGTTTGTTTAAAAATCTGCTTGATTTTTGAACTTTTGACTGTTGGAAAGGTATTTAGATTGAAATTATATTTTTCAAATTTATTAGTTACTCATTAAACAGATATTTAAAAGATATATCAAGTTGCCCCACAGTGGGGTAAATTCATACACTTTGCCTTCGTCCAAATAACATTTTTTCATTCATTTTGTATGTACTTTCTCAAGCTTTCGCTTACTATATATTAAAGAGGAACGACCAAAGTATATTTGAGCATATTTGTTATTAAGTAATTGATTCAAACAAAAATGAAAAACTTTAAAGAATCAATGCTATCGGCGCGTAGGTTCGGTCAATTGACTAAAAGTTATTTGCAAATTTTATGATATAATTTCCAACGTTTTTGTCAATACATTACGGAATTTTTAAAAGTAAACGCAGTTTTCTCTTGATAGAATTATTTCCTTGATAATGGTCTCAATATTGACCGAAACGTTGGAAATTATATCATAAAATTTACAAATAACTTTTAATCAATTGACCGAACCTACGCGCCGATAACATTGATTCTTTAAATGAAAAATTTTTTCGGTCGAAATTTTGTAACATTTTATTTAAAAATGAGAAACAATGAAAACTGAAAAACGTATCAACTTGCCCCGGTCTCCCCTACGTCTTTTAGTACCTACTTCAATACTCCAAAGCCTCAGCGGTGTCGTTTCCAAATATCCCAGTTTTGCGTACACACATTGATCTACATCAACGAGTGGCATAGCCGCCCATTTGCATTCAGCGACATGAGAAATATCTCGCTAGGAGTGGGCTCGTTTAGTCCGTCTCGGTGTAGCCGATGTTGTTACCCACGGCTGTTACGTTCAAATCCTTCTGCGCTCTCGCCCCGAGTTTTTTCTTTGCCCGCGGAACAAAGGAAATTTCGAAAGGCACGATTGGGTGGTTAATTTATTCCGTCCGTCTTGCTAGGCGGTACGTTCTGTCAAGCTGCTAGTCCTGGCAGGAGGTGAGATCGAATTAATAGCCAGACATTTTTCTGCTGGAGAAAGCCGAAGGGAGGTTCAGATGGGAAGGGGATGAGAGAAGGCAGAGGGACGAAAGGAATATACCGATTATAAAACGCTCAGATGGCGTGCAAAGAACGCGACGGCCTCCCGTTGCACGAGACACGCGGCAAGCTCAGGCTTGACTTGCCTGTAAATTACAGTTTTGTTGCGTGCTTCCCTGGACACGTACATTTATTACACGGCCGGCAATTCTCGTACAACTGGATTATCGTTTTTTAATCACCCTCGAACGCCGTCTCTTCTTTCTACCAGCAGCATTAACCTTTACACGAACAACGCGCATACTTTTAACCCCTTCACCGTCGGAACTGTGACTGAATCAGTAAACACGATGTTCAAGGTTGCGTGAATCCTACCTACACTTGCAGAATATTTCAACCACGAGCGCTTAACTTATCGCGTCCTATCAAAAATTCCATCCCACACAGTCTGCAGCTCAGCTTTCAGACACAACTGCGTTATAATCTCGTACGCGTGCCGCGTTGCAAAATGGTGTTCCATTCAACGATAAACACACGCGTTCAACTTTTACGTAAATAGCCTCAGAGTCATTGGAATGGTACATGTTTTAATTACACATGCTCGCGATGGACGTTTGCAAAGAAAAGAATGACCATCCGGATAATGTTTAATGCAGTGGCTCTCAGAAATCGATGTTCCCCAAAAATATCGATGAAGAGAGTTCACCTCAAGGTTTTGGCTTTTAAAACGATAATGGTACAGCGCAGACGTCCCCAATGATGGAACGCAACGGTCAGATGTAAGAATAAAGATTTGCAAAGGAGCCAAGTCGCGTGGCTAGCTGGCACGAGCGTGGTGTTTTTTTTTTTTTTTTTTTTTTTTTCGAAAAAACCGTCTGGAAGCATCGAGGAGCGGCGTCGTAACGGCGAATCAACGAAATCTCTCCGACGTGGAGGGAAATAGAAAAAGGGAGAAGGCTGGGGTGCGGTTGCTGGACATTCTCCGTGCACCCCCACCCCCTCCCCTCCCACCGCCGAGGAAATCAAATTATCAGAGCCGACTGGCGCACGTACGCATATGACGCGATGAGGGCCGAGCACAGGTGGCCCAGTGATATTGGTTTTGCTTCTGAATTTTGTGGACACCCCTTATAGCGGCACAGACGCACCGGACTCGCCACGAAGGGCAATTACCCCACTAAATATTCACAAGTTCATTACGAGCGGAGTTGGACGCGTATACTCTTCCCTCAGCCTCTCCCAGCCCCCCTTTCGCTCGCTTCTCTTCAGCTTCCGTTTCCTCGATAGAAACGAACTTCTGCCCATCGTGCACGCAGACTTCGCGTCACGGCAGATACTCGTGGAATGTGTGACGTTCTATCGACAGGCTCTCCTAAGCAAGGCCGTTCTTCAAGGTCTCTTAAGATGGGGATCACATGAAGCGTTATCTCGTGATTTCAAAGGAAATAGATCATCCATGCTTGGCCCATTTGTGTGGACAATGATTTATGAAGGTGTTTATCGCGGTATGCTGTGATATTTATTGGGAGTGAGAATTTCATTGAAAGGGAAAAGGACCTGATAAGAACATGACGCAACTACTACTTTTTTTTTACGGTTCGAAAATGTTATGGAACTTTTCAACAGGTTCTATTTGAGACACGGAGCGCGGAACTTTTTTTAAAAATGTTCTCACATTATAAGTTCCCATGAGAACTGATAAAGTAAAGTTTCTTGAAAATAAAAGTTCTAGGTGGCAATGGAACTTATAAAATATAAAAATAAAAATTTCGATATAACAGGAACAGGTATTTTGTTCATCAATATTTAAAAAGTTCTCAATCGTTGTAACAAATACTGAATACTATTCAATGAATAGTATTACAACTATAATAAATAATTATTACAGTTAAATTGATATTCTGAATGTGTTATTTATTTGGAATATTTACCTGCGTAGATAATTTCTACGCAGATATTATAGAATTTTAGTCTATTTTTGTTCATGTAAGTTATAAAAAAATGTTGTTTAGGTATTATTCTTGACAAGTCCTCGTCTCTGTTCAATAATTCTTATGAAATTATTAATCACTTATGTTATGATTTGCATACCTTATATTAAATAACCACGAAGAAAATGATATTATATTGTTAAATAAAACTAGTACTTAATAATTTTTTTAATAATTGTTCTAATGTAACATTTTCCATGGAACTTTTATTATATAGGTTCTAAAATATCTGTTCCATGAGAACACTTTCTAAAGAAGTTCCGAAGGGTAACATTTCTTTCAACATAAATTCCACAGGAACAGATATTTTTTTTAAACGGAACATATAAGTTCTAACAGAATTTTTTTAATAAGAAGAGTTCCAGAATTTTTTCAATCGCTGCTTCTTTTTATAATTGAATATCGTAATGTAGGTAGGTGAACATTACATACACTTTACATTTGTAAAGTCTCGGTCGTGCAAAGAGTAGGCCTTCATTTTCTAGTCACTTTTATTTGCATCGATTGCTTATTTTAACCATCGATTGTCACCTCTATTTTCTCGAACGTAGTCACGCTGGGTCGATTCGTCCCAAGCTGCTTTTTAAGCTCAGATAAAGATTGAAAATTGAAAGAATATATGTTTGTTGTGGAAAAATAACGTTTAAAGTATCATCAAGTTTAAACAGTAGTACCATTTTCAATTATACCTCAAAGATATTTTACCTCCATGTTAAATTGCGAGTCAACGTGACTACCTGTACCATTTAGAATTACAACTAACTCCTTTTTTCTATCATCTTTTTCACGAAAACTTGATGGGTTTAAATGTTTGATAATCGAAACTCTGCTTGGACTGAATGTTAAGATGGCTTGACAGGTGTAGAATACTGACGAACGTGATAGAATAAATAGGATACCAATACTGAACTCCTTGGAAAAACGTGTAAAGAGGATCCTGAGTTGAGGTGAACTTCAAATTCAATTCTCGGGCTTTTTTAACTTGTCACTTGCTTGGGAATCATAATCGAGGCGAGGATTTTAATATTTTTATTCGTAAATGTGTACAAAGTGTATGTGATTGAAGAGGCTTAATGCGATTTAATGGAGAAGGCCGATAAGAACATCTGAAAATATACCACCTTAACATTTATCAGTTAAGTAAAGATTCCAATTTCCTTCGACAGATAATCGATTTTATTCTTATTATTACGTAGTCAGAAACTCTTGCAATCGGCGTATTTAACGTGACATTCATTTCACATTAATCACTTGTCAAATTCTGTTGCGTTATCGCGTAGGAGTATTATTCGAAATATCGATAAGAATTATGTGTATTTTATATCTCACACAGTCACGTACACAAGAATTTTTATATGCTTCATGAAAATGCTTCATTACTGCTGGTAATTAGATGCCCACTTGATTATCATTCACTAAACAATATCACCATACCTGGTAACAAAATAACGGAGTAGAATGAATAAGAGTAAACCGATTGTTAATGCAAGCTTTTGATGGAAGAGTATATTTTTAATAATTTAAACATTGCCTGCGCACATGTTTACCTATAAATATAATTAGTTCCAGTTGCACAAACCCGCGTGCAACGAATCATCCCGATTACATCAATTGATTTAATTAATATACACTCCACGCCATTTCCATCGTTCAATTCACACTTATGATAGGTATTAAAATTAATGCCGCTGTATTTCGTTCGTCGCGATGCATCAGCTCATTATTATTATACCTACTGCGCTGCAGCGTAGTTTCTAATCCGTATTTTTTCGATCCTAGGCTGTCCGTGCAAACTTGGAGTAGAGCGAACAGCGGCTTTCAGCAAAAAGCTCATAAAAGTTTAATGGATCGCCTGTCCAGAATGGGACTGCAGACTTTTTACGGCTTATAAATGCTTCGTTTGACCGAAAACAATCTCCTCGGATCAAAGGTCGCGACGTGAAACTCGAAAATACCATCAGCCAATCCAGAGACACCCTTCAACAATTCTAATCGACTAAGCGGCACGGGTTTTAATTACTCGGCGTTAGATTATGCCCTCGTTTTGTTGACCTAATGCGGTGAATTGAAGAAGTAACCGAATCTATGAGACCTCTATGTGCGTTGAAGAACTACTTGTGCCTCTAAATGAACCAGAGAACTTTGAATGTGTGATGGTTACTAGCTAATTGTTACAACAAATGAGTTTTTCAGTCGCGATCCCCTTTTATAATATTCAAATAACCTACGCCCCCCTCTATATAAGGTAAGGTAAATATTTCCTTAATTTTAATTTATGAAAAAATCAGTGTTCCATCATTAATAATATCTGACAATACAACCATATTAAAATAAATAAGTATTAAAAATCGTCAACTAAAAATAATCGTGGCGACCCCCCAGAAAACACTTTATCACCTACAGGTTGAGAATCCTTGTGTTAATATAGCCCTTCATATTACTTCTAATCTTAATGGAAACAATTGTGAACATAGTACGTGCATCGGGATGTTTCTGCATATTATGTAATAAATTTAGGAGGCTAAAAAAGGCAGTTTTTATGTAACTTGAATTTAGACGTTGCATCTGTAGATAACATGATTTAAACGACCAATGTTAATTAAAATTTTAAAACATAATTTATATTTTTGGTATAACCTACTCAAATTAACAACACTTATTGGCATGCTAGAAGTGACGCATTTACTTTTCGGTAACTTTATTAAAATATCCTTCGTGATTCAAGCAACAAATTTCATAAACAGAGAATTAAAAAGTACGTGCATAATTTCTTTACGAAATTACCAATTTCTTATACTCCTCGAGAAAGGAAGTTACAAAGTTCATTTCATAACCTCTCCATCGTATTACGAAGTTACACTTCAATGGTACCTACCTACCTTTAAAAATTTAACTTACAATCGCTTGCATGTAGGCACCCACGAAAAATACTCTGTAAAACGAAACCGACATTTCTATGGCGGAGCTAAACTGCTGAATAAAATCCGAGTTTTCCATCCGCGAAAGCTCCAGCGCAATTACAAAATGGTCCCCTGACGTTGCCCTCTATTACGCGTGCCGCATGTCAACGCCGCAGCACGTGGAAGATGTTGAGATTAACGGAGCCGAAATTTCGACGGGGTTGCCGCCCGGCGAATGTTTTTAATTCGACACACGTAGAGAATAATACACCGTCGCGTATTACCACGCGCAAGGCCAAAGTCGACGATGACACATCGGGGATTGATTCCTGGCATATCGCGTTTTTACGTGGATTTTCGAGAGGATCACACGTCAGCTATCCAATTCGACGAGGTGGCCCGATTAAAATTCGATCGGTTATCATCGGTACGTCGTGTGATATTCCGGCAGAGTTTTATGTGCGAGGCCCCGATAACAATCCGCTGGGTTATTGAAACCCACGCATCGATTGATCGACAGCCACGATATCAGGAATTGCTGTGCCCCTCCGCAGGCGTCAGTTTCGATGGTGTGTGTGTCGCGTGTCGCGTCCACGCCCGGCAAAGCGGGGGGCTACGTGTGATACTTCCGATTCTCGAAATCTCCGTGCTGCTCGACGTTTTAGCCGGGAGGAAATGTTTCACAGGGAAATGTCGAGTTGCGAAACCATCGCTCTCCGCGGTGTAATTCATCGATATGACATCGATTGCCTTATGCTACGGAGACGACTCGCACGGAGACGGCACCTGTGGAAACATTTTAATCCGGCTCCAGAGCACTGCACCGTTTACGCCGTGAATATGGAGGGAAGTATTCATTTCTCGCGCAACGATACTTGGAGCGTTGGTAGCGGAACGTGGGGCAAGACGGACTAGAGGGGTAAGATGGGAAAGCATTGTTTATAGAAAATGAAAGGTACTACCGTATACACGTAAACATATTAGCGAGTTCGGTGCAAAAGAGCATCCGTCTGAAAATAGCAGTGTTAGGGGAGAGTTGCCAATATAGTACCACTTAAGACATTTTGCGTTATATTTCATATTTGGTACTCATGTGAATGCAAATGACTATCCTACTAGTAGGATTGTAGTGGTACGATTTAGGAAACATGATCAATTTAGTTATAAATATCAATTTAAACTTTATAAAGAATGTAATATGCACTTAAAATGAATGTCAAATATTCTACATTAAACCTGATTTTAGAAAAATACAAAAATACGGGACAAAATTGTATTGTTTGATTATTATCAGCTGCGATAAACTGGTAAAAAGTTACGTCAATCATACCTGATTTTTTTAAATGTTTATAGAACGCACAAAATAGGGTGTAAGCTCAAAATGTTTTGTTTCTATTTCTTATTTCGCATTTACTTGATATTTTTATTATCAAATGTCGTTTACATTCATTAATTACTTAAAAATTGATTGGTACGATATTGGCAACTCGCCCCTATAGACCACGCGTGTCACGAGTTACGCGAGATATTACATTTTTCTTTATTTATGTTTATGTTCTTTAACTAAAACCGGTAAGTTAATTTTCGTTATTAGTTACTTTTTCATAAATTCTGAGTTTTCACTAAGAAATGGTTAAGGTTATTTTATAAAAAGCATGTGAAGTATTAAATACGTATTGGGGCAAGACGGGATCGGATGAGTGGGACAAAATGGCACGTCGCAACTTGAATTCTTCCTTCAATATTTCACCAAGAGACATTATACCCATCCTCAAGATATTAAGCAAAGAAAAGAGAAGGAGTAATCGACGTGGGAAAACAGCGATTTTCACTTCTTCACCATACAAAAGAGAGTTACTTGATTTAAAAAAAAGTAGCCGAAGAGAAAAAGACAACAAATTAAAAAAAAAAACGAAAAAGGACTTCAGGAAAATCGAAAATAAGAAAATAGAATTTCTTCACATTCAATCTTGTTTCTTTATAAAATGTGTCAGTAAGAAAACATGTTTCGTCTTGCCCACCACAGCAATCAGCAATTTAGTTACTTAAGAAAAAGATGTTTATTTCAGTTTTTGATCCTTGTGATCTCCTTTTTGTTGCTGAAATTTGAAGATGAAAATATATTGATTCTAAAAATGCTTTAATAAATGTTACAAAGAGAATGTATTTGATTTCCTCCACGTTTCTTCTTAGCTATACCGTCTTGCCCCACATTCCCCTACATAATTGTAATTACTCCGAAGTTTCGGATGCATGATAATAAATGAGGCATAACTTTGTTACTTGAGAGGGATAGATTATTTATTTATTTAGTTACACGAATGCCCTTTGATCGATACAAGAAATAATTCTATATGCACTGAGCAATGAAGCGCAGATTAGAGAAAGAATTGTGTACAAGTAATACCTAAATAAAGTATAAGCAAAGAGCACATAATACACTTCTTACAAACAGAAAAAACCGACTTCAAAGGTGCGCTAAAAAGAATAAAGTGTTTATTTTTAAGTCGGTGCCAAAATAGAAACAAAATTAAATCGGCTGGACGCGGGACGTCCCGCTAAATTTTTGCGCGTTCTAATTCCCGGGCGCTGATGTGTTAATGGACTATAATTGATAAAGGTTTAGAAATTGATTTAATTTTGTTTCTATTTTGGCACCGACTTAAAAACAATTATTTTATTTTTTTAACGCACCTTTGATGTCAGTTTTTTACTTTTCTCAAAAAGTATATTATTTTTCAATTTTTAGTTCAGTTCGTTTGAATTCGGTTAAAAACTTTTATTATGGATCCAATTGGGGAACATAGTACTCCATATAACAACGAAAGAATCACGCGAATCGGTGCATGAAATATACGCGACGAATTGAGTAACCTCCTCGTTTTGAAGTCGGTTAAAAACTAAAATAAAGAGAATTATAATCTTAATGTAGGGGTATGGAATGCTAGAAATTAATATAATATAAGAAAGTGTTAACCCTTCGTGGCCACACGAGGTGTATCGCACCACAAGGAGTATTCTTCCAAAAGAATATGTCTTTGTCAATATTTCTATAAATGTTTAGACCCTAATATTAAAATATTATAAAAATATATAAAATTTTCATCATATCAAAATTTACATTTCTATAAAAAGATTATTGGAACACGATTGTATGAGTATTACGAATGTCCAATTATCACTAAAAATTTAAAAAACTCATAAATACGAAAATGGTAACTCCAAAATGTCACCGGGATTCAGTGGACTCCATATAACCAATCTGTGATTATATAAAGGTGTGACCACGAGAGGTTAATGCAACATGTGGCTTAGGTAAACAATTTCTCCGTGTCAGTAGTGATTTAATTTGCATAATTGGGAAAAGGAAACTAAGTGTCGAGCTTTTAATTTGTCTTTCCTGGAAAACAGACACTCTAAGTAGTGTCTTCCGTGCCAACAGAGTGTAAGCTTGCCATTTTAACGAATACGTTGTGTCTGTTGTAGGTATTTACTTTTACGGAACTGCTAATTATATATGCAAGCGCAACGTAAAGCAGCGGTCAGTTATTTCATTTTGGTGTCTATGCAGCCGTGCTAATTACAATGTTCGAAATTTCCTTCTTAGAACACCGTGAAACTTTAATTAAACTCATACAGATTTCAAGACCGTCACGAAGATCAAAGTACATAGTAACGGAATAAGCTGTGCAGCGTACGAGCACTAACGATAAGTGCTAAGTTCCGTGGGAGGCCATCGCGATTGTCAAAGTGCTTGAATGCGCCTGTCACGAACGGTGAAGTGTTCATTTTCGAAGTTAGGACCATTCTGATTTCTCTGACTAATAGAAAACTAAATGAAACGTGCGGGTTCTCCCTGCTAAGGCATCCTTAGAAGGTTCTGCCTGTAGGTAGCATGTTCTGAACATTCATCTAAAAAGAAGTGCTAATAGAAAATTCAAATCTGTCGCCTGTTTGTGTTGACGGAGTTCTCGAAATGTATTAAACATTAGATTTTGATTACTTTGCGAGTTGGGTAATCGAAGTTCAACGTGAACTATTAGGAAGTATCTCAGCCGAATAAATAAGAGTTTGTTCGTCTTCTTTCATTGTTTCAAATTTACTGTTGAAGATGAAAAATGAATCAGTAACATATCGAGGAAAAAATTAGAATAACAATATATCGCGGAACGTCGGCATTGGTAGAGACAGCAATAGAGCGTCATCACAAGATTTTGTTTTGCATAATGTCAATAATTATATAAATTACTTAGAAGCTGTACTTAAGAATAAAACGCCTACACTCGGCAATATTCGATTAGGAAAGTAGTTCCTATTAAAAGAAACTCCATGGTTTGGATTGGGAATCAATTAACGCTCCAAAATATTTTTCTGACTGAACATCAGACTGTCATCTGATCCGGACGTTGTATAATTCTTTTTAATAATGAAAGGTTTCATAGTGACGAGTGTTTATTGAGTTATATAACGTTCATTTAGAGTTCGAGAGTGCGGTTTTTTTTATAGAAATGGAGTGGATTATTATCCACGATATCACAACGAAATATAAACCAATCCTGTTGTTTGTTCGAGTGAGAAGATCGTACTTAGCAAACGTGATAAGTGACAGGATGTTCTGACCGATGTATTATAAAGAATTGATTCAAAGTAAGTACAAGATAATGCAATGTAAGTCTCTTATTTTTTCATAATATATCATAAAAGACTTGCGACTGAATTATTTAGATATAGGTAACTTTCGGTTGACCTTATCGCTCTCACCTTGATGGATAAGAATTAGATTAGGGGTACAGCCGGAAACTGTCGTGAGTGGATTTTAACAAAGATAATTGATCTGATACTTAATCAAATACTACAAAATGCTAACATCATTTATTTTATAGAAGAATATAAGAATTAGGAGGCACAAAAGTAAGTAAATGTATAAACATTAGTTTCTTAAAAAATAAGGAAGTTTCCTATAAACATTCGTTTAACTCTCAGCATTTGTTTCTTATATCTAGTATGTACTAGCTACATATTAAAGTACGAAAGTACCATACATTTGTATATTATTTATATTTCTGGAGTTCAGAGTGGAAGGGTTTCCCTGTTTTTATAACAGTTTTGAAATTCTGTACGAGTTCTACGTTACATTTACTTTACATGTAATACCTGCTACACATATAAGATACACTTACAGTGTGAACTATATAATTCCATCGCCATAATTATAGTGGTATTAGTAGAGCATTTCAAAAGTGTTTTAGTCCTGAACAATTTGTTTCGAATTTCTCAAGTCACCACTATTAAAGACATTTATTCTAGAGCTACCTGAAAATTTTACATCCACCACCTCAGTTACTCTACAAGATCTACTAGAACAATGGGCTCATGAAGATCTATTCGTTGATCAGTCGAAGTAGTGCCACAGGGTACAGCTATGTTGTTGCACCATATTTGACATAAATGATTACCGTTAAGGAACTAGTTCTTGATCAGGCACTAATTTTTTATCAGTTCATGAAATAAATCGTTCTTTGAGTTTATGTTACTAAATAATTGTTTGAAATAATTACTAACATAAAAATTGATAATTCAAAAATATATGTGTTTTCTGTGAAAGCAGTTAATATTCTTAGTCTTAGATGATCAAAAACTAGTTCCTAGTTACCTTATTATTCCATACCTTATAAATAATTAAATTATATAGTTATTTTCAACTTTTTAAAATTTTTCCTTGAAGTTTAAACATTAATTCAACTTTTAGTATAAAAAAGTCTATGGTTTAATGTTTTATTAGGTTGAAAATAAATATTAAAGCTCTAGACTGATCAGAAACTAGTTCCTTAACGGTATAAGAACCTCTAAACGTCTAAAAGAAGCCATTTAATGAAATGGATATTTATATGGAATGGTTAGTCTATCTCCAAAGACAGACTAAATATTCATTTCACTCTCTACCCACTTTTAAAAAGTGTGCGAATATTTTCGAAATGCCTATACTCATTTCGATTTTTTTTCCGTATTTTTTCAAGTGTATCACACGACGCAGCATAAAAACCGTCACTAAATCATTCACGGCTTTGCAAACTGAAATAAATACTACGTCTTTCCACAACATAAGAAATGCTTGCTCAAACGGAATACAGCTCCACAGTTTAAACTTTACAAAGGTAACGATTAGATTCGAAGTTCGACCAAGTATCTAGAGTCAAGACATTATTAAGTGGATCATTGACTAAGACCTTCCACGAAGATTATTCCCCACTTGCTGTCTTTAATTCCTCCCACAGATATATTATTGATTGGTAGGGGGAGTTCCCTTAACGCCGGCCGGCACATAATACCGGACATTAGGGATATCTGTGATATTTTCAACGATACCGAGCCGTTATTCAGCGTAAACCGCAGAGGGGATAGAAAACAACAACAAATAGGTGTCGACATGTTCTAATCACGTGTGCACAGCTAAAGAGATTGATTTAATATTATTTCTTTGTTCGTACTTGAGAAAAACGTTAAGGGGAGAAGACTGTATAAATCGAACGAAAAATAGAAACAAAAATTTGTTCCATAAATTATTTCTAAAACGTTTAAAAAATATATTCTTAATGCTGTAGATAGGCAGAAATTCAACTTTGTATCGATACTATAGCCTGGTGAGTCAGCGCGTGAGTAAAACGCATTTTGAACGTGTTTTTCTCGAAACCACATTTTCAAAATTGGCGCCGGGGATAACTCAAAAACTATTTGACCAATCAACTTCAAATTTTGCACACTTTTATTTTATAATATTCCTCAGAATATGAGCCACAATGTTTAACCAAACTATTTTGGCGAAAATCACACCTAATTGTTTGAAGTTCGGCGTTTCTTAAAATATGGTATTTTTTACACCATTTGTGGTTCATATTGTTACAATTGACACATAAATTGGAAAAAGGTATTAGTCTGTTTCACACAATTTTACTGTTATAATTTTTGTTTACTTGTTACAATGTTAAATAAAGTACCCTTAAAGTTGCGAAAGGATTAGCGCATTGGTATATTCGCAAAGAAATTCTAAAAATTGATACAAAAATAAGCCGTTTATTTGGGCTTCTCCCCTTAAGAGAAGAATCATATTTTGGGGGCTAAGAGCAAAGCAAAATTCGGCATTTTTTTAAGAAACTGGGGATTCGATTCATATGAAATTAATAGAAAAAAAACTGCAGCTTCTTCACAGATGCATATAAACATGCTCTATAATGCATCCAATCGCTACTTTCTTAAAAAGAATTCGCAAGTTTTGGTATATTTTAGCCTAAAAAATAGGATTTCCCTCTCACGCTATATGACAGTATCAAAAACGAAACAATATGTCTGATGCATTCACGGGCACAGCTCCGCCTACCGTTTTACGTTCGAGTGGAAATCGAAATCGAATGCAGAGGCAACTTTATGCAGTCGTTTTTACAATTCATACGGGATCTGTAGCCTGATAATCGTACCGTCGGCTCTATGAAGATATTGCACAGATGCAAAAGAAGGCGTTACGGTGATTGTTCGGGAAAGAGCGAAAAGGGGGTCGTTCTCTCTTCTTCTCCCTCTGGCCTCGTCGAAGTCGATCTGGATTTACGATATTGGTTGCAACACCACCTGAACCCATCCCGGCCGACCCTGCTTTAAACCATCTCAAACCAGTTACCTTGCCCCGTAAGCACGTTAGATCGGCTTCCTTTATTTATTTCCACATCTTGTGTTCCCCTTTTCCCTTCGGCTCGCGTCCGTCCGTTTCCGCGAGTGGACTTGTCGGAATAAGTTATGAGTGCCCTTTATAACATCGTTGCATTGCCTATCGAAAGAAAATGGCACCCATCGAATCGCGTTTACGGCAATAAATTCTTGCGATTGCAAACGCGGGGGCCGTTCGCTCGCAGTTCGATTAAACTTCTATTGAAATTATTGACGAGAGCCATTAGACGAAGGAAATGTGCTGTGCCTGGGAAGTGAACTTCCGTAGCAAATTCTGCAGAAGCGTCAAACTCGTCGGCGACGAAATATAACGGCAATATCAACTACTTTAAATCAGTGTTCAATTGCTAATGGCTCCTGCAGTCGATGGGGCCCTTAAATCCCAAACAAAAACAGAAACCTGTAGGCATCAGATTATTAGACGTTGGGGGTGGCTGAAAAATAACAAAGTGATTTCACTTTGAAGCAAAAAGCTCCGTTTCGTGTGTAAGAAAATGGACCTACATATATGTCAGGTAAAAATTAAAATAGGTACTGAAAAAATTGAACGTTGGTCATTAGACAACTCAGTTTTATTTAATATTCTATTCTTAAAATTTTGTTTCAGAAACCTGTTCGTTAGAAATAACGTACCTACACCATATTTGTTTTTAAAGAAAACTTAAAAGGGAAATTGTATATATTATATACAAAGGTGTCTTTATCTTTGTTGAAAAATGTTAATCGAAAAAAGTGATTTTATCATTTGGAAATAAACTCCCAAAGATGCGGTATTTCTTAACCTGGCCAAGGTGGTCAAATCCCATAATTAAGCTTTCAAATAAAGCATCTTCGTCGAAGGTACGAATTAAGATAATCAGTCCTGTACAGAAGTAAGTGTAACGGTGTTTATGCGTGTGCAGTGATTCGAAGTGTGTTGCATTCCATTTCTACAACGGGCGGGGGTGTGATCTTCCAATGGCTGAATTTATGTACCAGCAGATAGGAAGGACAATATAAATGAGATTTTAAGTATACCTATCGCGAGCTTGTTGTCGGGCGCGTGCGCTGCCGGCAGCTCTCCCTTTTAAGCATATTTTCTATTTTCCACGGCGAAAGGGACGCGATAAATAATCGACGCATAAATCTCGTCGCGTGGCACGGACGTATTCGATCGTTTAAAACGGGAGAGGGCAACCGCGGTATTATTTTCTCAGCGCGCACCGACGACGGATTTTCTCGGGGAAATTCACGGCGCGCCTTTCTTTCCGAAACTCGAAAACTTCTCTGATCGTTATGAATATTTAACCTCCAGAAACGACTTTCCTTTCACTGGTAATCGACAATAAAGCGTGCGAGGGTGTCTTCTCCCTCGAGTTTCTTCAATTCTTAACACTTTCACCGCTCTGGCACATATTTGTGATTTCACACATTCAACCGCTATATCGCGGTTTATGTTAAATGTGCATTGTGACAGACACGTTCGTATGTATTTAGAATAATTGAGAAGTTCAAGTGGCAACCGTTGTATGTAAGTACCAGAAAATTGAAAAATAATTTTTTTAGTGCGATATTTTTGCGAATTTCGGTCCCGAATTTTCAGGAAATATTCATCACATATCAAACACTGAAAATAAGTAAAAAAATTATCTTTTTTGCATATTTCGGAAAATGCCTCCCCCCCTTAAATGTTTAAAAAATAGTCCTCGAAAATAAAAATTCCATTCTTTGTTCACCTTCATAAATAAAAAGTGTTCTAGAAGCATTTAAACTTTCAAAATTTGAAAGAGAAGTTTTTTTATTTTAGTTTTTCGGATTTTTTTCGAAAACTGTTTGTCGCACGAGATAAAGTAATAGAACAAAAATATGCTCCTTGTCCGGATCTACAACTTTTGTTTGACATATTTGTTTATTTAATCAATAACTTGGAAGATGTTATATCAAATCGACTTTGCGAGCTGTTATAGTATAATGATTTAAATGTTTAAGGGCCCAGGGGCACCCTTTCCCGTTATCCGATCGAGCTCAAACTTTACAGGGATTTTTTTTAATTATATAGAACCATTCTGGGGAGTGCCCCGTGGAAAATTCAAAAATCGAAAGTTAGAGCGACCCTAGCCCACATACTTTTAGTTGATACAATACTTGTCATCTTATGATTAGTTCAGAACAGGGGGACCAATTATGACGCTTTCGTCGAACCTGATCCTACATTTTTCGATTAAAAAACCCACCCGCGGTTATTATGGGGTCCATTCATTTTTAACATTACTCACTTTACACGGTACACATACTAAAGTTATTAGAAGACCGTCGTCTTATTTCCTCGCGAGAAACAAAACGCGTAACGGAATTTGCGACACCGTGATATTGATTAGGAATTATGATATATGATACGACACAATTGTCGCCTGATCATGATCAGGTGGTGAAACTTCAAATTAATACACATGATGACTTGTCCAAAGTCGCCAAAAAAACACATAGGTACCTAGTTCGTGTCCACAGACTCAGCGATGTTTCCCATCGGAAACGGGAAACCTGGATACAAGCTAGATACCCTCGCGGGATGTCACTACTCACTCGGGAGATGTTGGTCTGCCACCGTTAACTTGCATCCAGTTCTTCGGATAGAAGGGGCCAACAGTGGCCGACCGATTGCTGCATGGTCTGGTCTGGAATTAATATTACCTGACAATAGGGCCCAGTACAGGGGTGCAACATTTGGCGCGTGTCGCCTAAAAACTACATCTGTTTCTAACGCTTCTCAATTTTCCTGGACTTGCAATTCAACACACCTAACTGAGTACATATGTGGCACATGTTGGTAGGTGCTATAAAGAGTTATGAAATATCTATAGGATAAGTAAATTAGCGATGAGTATTTGTAAATGTCCATGATTAACAAACACACCATAGGGCTTGGAAAAATATTTTGAAAAAACCGTTCGTAGTACTTGCAGATAAATATGTAGATTAACCTCTTCAAGATATCGATCCTTTAATAAATTATGGAACATGGAGATTATCGGTTATCTCAGATGTTGATTTGGAATATTTAACGTTTATAATCTTTGTTGCCCTTGCAACTAATAAGATCCCGGGAAGGGGGAGAGGTGCAATCGCGAATGCAATACCTCGATAACGGCAATTACGCAATGGAGGGAGTATATAAAGAGGAATTGCATTTCGACCACACAACTGTTTCGCAATAACACCCAGTCAGAACAATCCGTGAATTTTTATTAAACAAAGGCAAAATGAAAGGTAAGTTGTTAATTGCATCTTGTTTGTGTCACGATTCTCGCGTTATACTACAGTCTAACAGCATCAATAAAAAAATGTATAAAAAAAAGTTTATGGTAAACGATTTTATTAAAAATGCACTAAAAACTAAAATATAATTTTTTACTACAATTTCGATGGTGTTTTTTCACTTTAAATAAAATCGTGGGACAGCATGTGCAACCAGAAATTTAAATATCAGTTGGCAAGTGGAACATCATCAACTACAGTTTATCAATTTTATGTCACATTTCAAACTGTATCCTGTAATTAAAACATTTGCTTTCATTAATGCGAATGAAAACTATCTTACAACAAATTCATTTTGACGTTTGCATCTGTATTAACGTGATTCGTACCCTGTAATGGAATATATCAGTCCCCACCATTTTATTTAAAGTGAATTATTTAAACGATAAGATATCATCGAAATTGTAGGAAGAGAAACGAATTATTTTTTAGTTTTAGTGCATTGTTAATAAAATCGTTAAACATAACAATTTTTTTATATATTTTTTTATTTCCTAATGATTATGATATACTATGATATACTATGAACGCCTGCGAAGTTTTAGTTTTACTATTCGTACATAAGTGACGAATCATTTCCCGAAAAATGGTGTATTTTCGGTAATTGCGATGCGACTAGCGACCCGAACGCTGCGGCTTTTTGGCGTTTTCGTAAAGAACGCGAGTGGCAGATTTCAAGTCGTTTGGATTTGTGGTTATGGGTTATATTTATTGATGACGGGGTAATTTTTTCACCCCCTCGGAGTTTTTTTTTAAATATTGTATTGTCATCCAAAGTACGCACGCCTGCAAAGTTTCATGACAATTGGATAGTTGGAAGTTGGTTAAATTTGAGTTACCAGATTTGAAGCATAAATACAAATATTCAAACAGCGGATCGAAGCTTAATAAAATCGTTTATTAAAAAGTATATATTAAGATCCTGCGGGGTTGTGCGTTGACTACGAAGTTCAGTCAAATATTGTCCGGCTGAGATCGATGTTCTGTGAAAACAGGTCATTTAAAGTAGTTTAACAATACTGCGTACCACTATATTTTAATTTCCAAGTGTTTTTTTTTTGAAAATTTAAAGACACATTCTATGCAATACTAATTTGATCTATTGTGCTGTTTCAGCGATATTTGTAGTTTTTGCGATTTTCGCCGTCTACATCTGCACTGGAAACGATCTAAGAGTGCAATGTCCAACGGATTGGTCCAACATAAAGGAGGACTACGTCTTGGTACCAAATCCATGCAATTGCGGTGCCTACTATGTTTGCCAGGGTGATTATGCAATCCCTATGCCATGTCCAGCACACCTTCATTTCAACAACGCCAAGAAACAGTGCGATTACACGAATCAGGCGCACTGCAAGGAGAATCCAGGATGTCCCAAACTAGCACTCTAACTCTCTCGTATTTATAACAATCGTGATATTTAAAAAGGATGTTTATAATGTTAATAATGGTACTAATGTATCTGAGTATGTACTTAATAATAATATTTACGTAATGACTCTTTCGAGTTGTTTAAAATTAAGTATCAATCACATTGTATTGTATATATACACAACAACATATTCATAAATAAGTAAATTGACAATAAACGATTCTGTATTATGTCATTCTTATTTGATATTTCTTTGGTGGACGGACAAACGAGAATAGGTAAGGTAGAATGATTAGTTTTGCAGGAAGACACTTAGAATATTTAAAGTGCTATGTAAGATCAGGTGTTAAATTTTCGAGGTGACAGATAATAACATATTTGTGAAAATAAACTTATATTTTAAACCTCGAATCACAAAAAAGTACAAAAGCGGAACTGTTTAAGCTTCTTAAGGTAAATTTTGTCTTATACTCGCTTGCCCGCCCACCAAAGATTTGTTCCCTACGTTTCGTCTTTTATTTATTTTCAAAGTTCGTTCCACCTTTCATTGTTCTCTGAAAACCAAAATACAGAGCTAAGCGAGTGCAACGTTCATTGTATACACATTTTTAAATGTTTCAGGGCGAAACCGAAACCTCTGTTATTTTCATATTTAGAAAAGCGGTCTTTAACCGATTACTTTATGAGTACATATTAAGAAATTACAATAGGAAAAGCATTATCAACCTGAAACATAAATTATAGACTTAACTTTACTTTTTAAAATGGCACCGTGGTTATACTCCTTAAAAGCAGGAAATTGCAGGAGGAGATATATTCGTATATCCACAGTAAGGGATGAATGAATTTATAAATTTTAATATTTGTTCATCCTACTGTCGACGACATGAGCACGCGGAGGATATAAAAGTGCGAGGAGGATTGGCGGTAGATACATAAACAGTATTGTTTGCAGCAATCTATTAAACAATTTGTTGGTTAAGAAAGCGGTGGTTTTTGTACCACATGCGAGATTACCGCTTTGATCATATCCAGTCTGTATAAACGTGGAAAAATATAATTTGCTGCATAATGCGTCCATTAGGCTGCATAATGCGACTAACACACGACGTTCTGTAATATACGAAAAGGTTTCCTGAATACTATATCGCCAGGATACGTGGAGGAGAGCGGGTTTAATTAACTCGGTTAATTGCGCTGATGAACTAGAAGTTACGGTAAGTACAAGCAACGAGATGAGCAAATTTCAGAGACCTTTAACCTTTAATCAGGCAGTCGCGGTTTTGAGAAGCGTTGCAGCGTTTTTTCCTTGAAAGCTTAGACAGGTTCCATTTTCCGCACATTTTATGTGGGCATTCACATACTTGATTTTATATATTCTAGATATTGCGAATTTATATGCTACCTTTTGAACGTTTGAAATGAACGTTGAATTTTCTGTGCTTTTTTTATACTTTAGTGTAATATTTCACACATCCATTGCCCAGTACGAAACTGATTTGTCTCCGTTTATGTTAAAACATTTGGATGGATAACTTGAGTTGCAACGTACAGTTGTGTTAAGGGAAAATTTTACAGTCTCAGTCACTTTTCGGTGATGGATTTTATAATGCAATAAACACATAACTTCTTCAAACTTTTGGGTGTATATTCTACCACTCTAGAAATACAAGAAAAATCTTTGTTTTTTGTTTATTTCATTTGTTTAGATAAATATTTCGCAGTAAAGTTGGCGTCTTCAGAATTTGACCCCTAGCTGGCGGTTGAAGTAAGCTGTAAGTTTAGGACGACTGGATCATTTGAAATAAAAAGATTAAATATATTTTTAATTTGTACTTACCTCAAATATATTAACTGTTTAATATTTTCCCACTTTTTTACGTCGATCAAATGTAGAAACGAAATGCCATTTTCGGTACTTTCAACTTTGATCGACCGCCATTTGAATAATTTTTGTCCAAACTTGTTCTTTCGTAGTATGTCAGATAATCATACCCCTGCAAATTAAAAATATGTTAGGTCTCTGGCAAATATTTATCTAAACAAATAAAATACACATACAACTAAGATTTTCTCTTGTATTTCCAGAGTGGCAGAATATACTTCCAAAAGTTTGAAAACCTTAAGTGTTTATTTCATTATAAAAACTATCAACGAAATGTGGCCGAATTTTCGGCCGCGACTGTAGAATGTCCCCTTAAACTGAATTCATAGTTGTATGTTGTACAGGGTAAATCGGGGGGACGCGGTCAACCTAATATAAAATGGCTTTTAAAGCCTATAAATCCAGAAAAACACAGAACCAAGCGAAATGACGCTATTCATTCAACTGTTTGGCTTCTAGAGAAGTAATGTGGAAGATGATGCAAAGCTCGGCGCAGAAGGCGCCACTAGCGCATGTACTGCGGTTTTGTATGAGTGCGCATGTGCGAATGGTTTGCGCGCAAATTTTTCATTCGTGGAATGTATGAAGTTGGTAGTTACATATTAATGTTTTATAACACCCCGATGACCAGTGGTCTGCACTTTAACACATTTTTATGTAGAGAATTTGAAATATAGCGACTCGACCAACTCTCCGGCCCGACCGCGTCTCCCGGATTTACCCTATAGAAGTGCATATTTGTATGAACTGAGTTTGGTATAAAAAGTAAATATGAATTCCCTTGGATAAGTCCCTAACTCGAATATGTTCCCTTTTCTGTGACAAAGGATAGGTAGAAACGACTTTTAATTAGAATTAGTTAAAACTAATCCAAGACCAGAAATTGATCGTTCCTATCTAACATATCCAAAAATTTTCTTTCAAATTATACATCTCCTGAAACGTTCATTCGTCGGACCAACATTACCGCCGTTGAATAAAAAGATCATCCAAAGAATAAATACTAGGGTGGTTCTAACTTACTCTTGGTAAAAATTTTTTTCAAGATTTTCTACGGGGTACCCTCCAGAATGGTTCCAAGTTATTGATTAAATAAAAAAATATGTCAAACAAAAGTTGTAGATTCGGACAAGGAGCATATTTTATGTTCTATTACTTTTTCTCGCGGGACAAACGGTTTTCGAAATAAATCCGAAACTAAAAAAAAAATATCGAAAATATAGTCTATATTTTTGATATTTTTGCGAATTTCGGTCCCAAATTTTCAGGAAACATTCATGACATGTCAAACACTGATAATAAGTAAAAAAAAAATTTTTACCTTTTTTGCATATTTTGGTAAATGCCCACCCCTAAAATTCCATTTTTTTTGTTCACCTTCATAAATAAAAAGTGTTCTAGATGCAATTAAACTTTCAAAATTTGAAAAATAAAAAAGTTTTTTATTTTAAGTTTTTCGGATTTTTTTCGAGAACCGTTTATCGTACGAGAAAAAGTAATAAAACAAAAAAGATGCTCCTTGTCCGGATCTACAACTTTTGTTTGACATATTTTTCTATTTAATCAATAACTTGGAAGATGTTAAATAAAATCGACTTCGCGAGCTGCTAAATAATGATTTAAATGTTTAAGGGCCCAGGGGCACCCTTCCCCGTTATCCGATCGAGCTCAAACTTTACAGGGATTTTTTTTTAATTATTTGGAACCATTCTGGAGGGTGCCCCGAGGAAAATTCAAAAATCGAAAGTTAGAACCACCCTAATAAATACATTTACGTTTTACCCCAGCTACCGTGGACCAACCGATGCACGAGAGTTCAACCACTCATTTTTGTATTTCATTCGAGTGACTTAAGTGAAGCGTACATCAAGAGGTCGAATGCCATAAATTATTCTGCACGCAGAATTGTCGGCGCCCCTGCGTCCGCGGTATTTATTAACCGCGATTCCGCGATCGCGTGGAACGAGAATTAAACTTATGACGAATAATATGGTTATTGTGAACAGTAAAAGTACGAAGCCCATTCGCAGGTGCGGCGACGCGTTATATTATACTCTCGTTAAAAGCGGCTGAAACAGCGAAAACGTAATGGTTGCTTTTAGTACTTGTGCCCGGTGCGCGATATCCAATTGCCAAAAATCGTGTATAATGCACGCGCCATTTCGGCACGGAACGCTCATAATAAATTAGGAGGCTTTCAGCAGCGGCGCCTATTAGCAACAAGGGGGAAAACAAAATGATACGCGGATATAATTCAATACGTGTGTATGCAAACCCGCGTATCCCGGGCATTACGGTTCTCAGTTAAAGCGCAGAAGGAATGGAAAGGCGGGAGACCGTGTCCCGTAACACGCGCTGAAAACGAATGGGCGCGAGGGGTCAAGGGGGATGATCGAGGGGGGGGGGATGAAGTTTCGGTGCTTCCTCGTGATCTAATAACAAGCACGTCGCTGGGACGTCTCTAACGTTCCGTACACAGCCGCGACATCGTTGTCACATTGCTGGTCCAGTAATTGACCAGTGTCAGGGCGCGATGGAAGAGCAAGGTCGTCGTTCCAGCGATGCCAGCGGTGGCTGATGCAAAGTGAAGTGTTAAAGGACGTTGAAGTGTGGCGAAGAGGAGGCAGAGGAGAGGGGAGGGTGGGTGATTTTCGAGGGCCCAGCAGAACGTACCGTCGGTAATGTCGATGAATAGAGAGGTAATGAATCGTAGTGGACACCAACACGGAAGAGGCGAGGCAATTCTAGGCATTTGGCTGGCCCTCTTCCCTGAAAAATATATATGTATGCCCATTCCTCTCTCCCCCTGTCCAGCAGCCTTGCCCGCAAGGCCTGAACCTTCTGCCCATACCGCGGTAGGTGGAACAGAGTACATACGTGGTATACCTATTCATATTAAAGCCCCTGAAATCCACCCCCTTATTCAGGCCTATGTTGGCATTCACGTTGGTACCAGAGACCAGAAACTGACCAGCCATACGCTCCACACACGTCCGCGGTGTTCTTCTTGTTTCTCTTTATTTATTCTGCCCCCCTTCCCAGCCACCCAGCGCGCTTTGTGCCCCCGTAAGATATCGCACTATCCCAACTGCCAAAACCACCAGCGGGCAGAATTAAGAATCTCTGTCGCGAGTACCGCTGGATAAAGTGGCTGAATTATCGTTGAAACGATAGTGTCAGTGAACGCGTGGCTGATCCTCTAAGTGGATTCGCGGATAGCTCGAGGGGGATCATGTTTCGAGTAATTTTTATTTGAGAAACATCGTGTAGTCCTTGGTAGCACTATCGCGGGGGTGTATGAAGCCTATTAAGGTATTTTGAAAAGGTTGAGCAATTGAGAAATTAATTTAAAAACAAAAATTTGCACCGGAACCGTCCCTTAAGGAATATGGAGGTTTTTTCATTAGCGCCAACATGTGTTCAACAGGATAAAAGCTTTCTGCTAAAAGTGATCACTCTGAAAGGCTTGATAACCTAGAACCGCTGTTTCGTCGAAACCTGCGCTGCTCGAAGTGATAATATTACTTCACACACCACTTGCAAGGTGTAACACGAATTTGCACTTGGAAATAAAAATTGGGGTTATATAAGTGTCTTGCTTTCGACATGGGTACTAGGCGGCTCTTATCCGAAACATCCCTCGGTGATCGAGGAATGCTAACAGAGGGTTTCGAACAGTACAAAGCAGTAATCGAAGTTACGAAGCAAAGAGCCGCGGTTGCTACCCTATTCGTTCACCTCGCAATTTCTGTCGTTGTTTGCCTACCTTGTACACATATTAGAATTTTTCCGCCAACCCGCTGTAGGTCGATCCACCCTCGCGTGAAATTGCTCGCCCGAGTTGGCTAGCGATCGATCGAATTCGGGATTACAAGTACGAGGGAAATCACTTTGCAACGAACCTGGCGGAAGAGAAACGCCTCCAGCAACCTTCCAGAAATAACCGAATCATTTAGATTTCGAGGATCCGGAGAGGTCGGGGGTGCAGCCAGGCTGTTGCAGAGGTTGCGAGAACGACGGAAAGAAGTTGCCAGAGGAACGAGAAACGAGACGGGGGTTGGCGGTGCTGGAGGATCGAAAAAGACGCCGACACTTTTATCGATACCGCCCTCGAGCGTCTACGAAGCGTCTTCCTTCGCCCGTCTTTACTTTGCCAAGATATACAAACACCTATACACATAGCCGCGCGGGTGATCGCGGCTCTTTGGTAAAGCCGATTTAGAGGCTGAGGGAATACAAGCACCCCCCCGGAACCCATTTTTGAATAATGAAACGGAAGATGTGAATTAAAGCGCAGCATAAAGTGCATAGAGGGCAGGGAGCACAGCGAGGCGCAGTGGATCTACGTGGTGTTTTAATAATGCACCCTCTTTGACGACGGTTATATTCAAAGGAATTATTTTCGTCTTACGGCACGAGTTATTGCATTAGCGTTTGCTCCTTAAGGGAATGAACTTTATAATATTCTATGGTGAATAGTTCGAATGCACTTTGGGATTTCAGTCCTGCTGGATTTAATTAAGGGCATAACTAATTACGTATTTAAGTTTGCTGATAGGATCGTGTACATTCTAGTTTCTATTACCTGAACTGATATTCTGTAAACGAGAAACAAGGAATGTCACGAAACAGTTATTTTAAGAGAATCAGGTTTTAATACTTTAGTACATTAGTAAAACAAAGCAAGTTTCAATGAACTTAACTGTATTGTTCATAACATGATCAATTTTTGCTTTAATTAGGCATTAGAAAAGAACTGGGCAAAGAGATAATTATTTTACATGTTTTAATATTGCCCAAGTGGATTCTCCACTGCAGAATACTGTAAATAAAATAATGTCCACTTTTATTATTATCAAAACAAGGATGTGTACACAGTGAAGTCCACGTCGTACAAACTTACAGTAATCAGAAATACATAGTGCAAGTAGGAAGCTTGGGGACATTCCTTGTTTTGTTCCAGTGGATGGTGGACATTTTCTGTTTTTAGTCTGTACACTAATTAATCTTTAACGTTGTATAATGTACACATTTCTACTTTATAAACCTTTGTGATTCGACAATTCCGTGGCCCAGATGCCACCAACAAAATACGGTATACACCAAAGAATCACTGAAAATGGACATTCCCTGTTTTTCCCATTACCCTTCAAGTCAGTTTTGAGAGATTAGTAGCTGTTTGTTTGTGAGTACTTGTTTGTTTACTGTATTATTTAAATGTAGTTTACAGAAGGAAATAGGCAGGTGTCATAGCAGTTTCAACGATGTCATTCGCACATTCAGAACTGTTTTGCTGGCCCACGCTTGGCTAATGACACTTTTTCCGTAATATTCAGAGTTATATCTGTCAGTTCCCTGCGGCTCTGGTTATTTATCAGTGAAGTGATAGTGTCATTGCTCGATGGAATGACGAGATAAGAAGGATGCAGCAATTCCATCTGAAAAATATAATTTAGTAATCGGTTTTAAAAAAGGCGAACGACTGCTGCATAGTGATTGGAATAAGGTGGTATCGGCGCACTGATTCGGTCACAATACATTTTTTTTTTTTTGTTTCTGCATTTAAGTAGAAAATTTTTTTGTTACTTATCTTGACCATTTTGGATTTACAACTTGCCAGATCTTTGAGTAACTTTAAAGTCTCAGGTCCGTGTATTCTTGATATAAAACGGAAAAAACTTTCCTTCAATATAGTAGAAGTTTGATAATGTTGATAATTTTCGAATTAAAATTTCGACCGTAAATATTAAATAAGGTGGTATCGGCGCACTGATTCAGTCACAATTCGGTGTATTGTGACCGAATCAGTGCGCCGATACCACCTTATTTAATATTTACGGTCGAAATTTTAATTCGAAAATTCTCATAGTGATTGGAACTTACAGAAAGTGTTCTAGAGATACAAATCAGACCTTTGGGACAGCTGTGACATGTTTCGGTTTAATTTATAAACTTCGTTTAAATAATATAGCGTGCGAATGATCTCATCCACTGTCAAGATCTTTAGTAGATAATTGTGATGTCAATGTTTAATTGATTACCTTAGACAAAGTGTTATTTCATCAAACCGAGATTTGTAGTACAAGAATTTGTTTATAATTTTCATGTTGCAGAACGATTTTTTGTTACAAAAATAAATTCGTTCTGAAGCGCCAATGCTACTTGATTAAAATAAATCAAGAACGAACTTCACACGGTTGATAATTTCGGAGATAAAAACAGATTTGCAGAGCTCAAGCTGCTGTTTTCACGAGAATAGGCAACAACGGTAAACTTCGACGATCTTTATCTTTTAAATAAATTCGACACCAGCACAATGACGACTTAAACCCCTCCTAATTTCATACGGACTACATTATATTACCATTTCGCCAAAATCCCTGACATTGAAAGCAAAAAGCAATCGATTTGACGTGGAATGGCGTGGAAATGGACACGAATTCTCCAAATCGATTTCCTCGAAGCCCCGTGGAAAAAATTTCATTCCCCAATTTACCTTTATTTTTTACAAAAAGAATCGCTCCCCTCTTTCGGCGGCACCGCGAATTACCCCTCACTCTGCGCTTCCACGATACTTCACTCACAAAGGAGGCCCAATTGATTCGGCAAACGTGCGAAAGTAAAAAAGCACGTTCGCGCACATTTCTGAAATCCTTGTACCCTTTCGTATATGCACAACGCGCTCGCATATTTGCATACCTCCATGCAGAACCAATGGTAGACCCGCAAGAGACCCATTTTAGATACAGTCCATAACGCAGCATTCAAATGGCAGCGTTGCGTATTTTTCATTACTCTTTTTTGCGCTTCCGTCCGAGGCCGTGGCCGATGAAAGGTTATGCAAGACCCCCCATAGCATCTGCACGGTAACGCAACGCTGTAAAAACCCCATAAAAGCCCGCTTCCTGGGGTGGGGGGCAATGACCAGCAGCTCGAGGCTCATATCCATGGCTTAACCGTCATCAGATATGTAATACGCATTTTCATAATATTTTACACCCTCGGTGCGCACAGTCGCTGGACACATTGTTGCTCGTGTGTCGTAGTCCAGAGATTTTTCATCGAGTCCCCACGACGCACAGTGGGGCAAAGTGACGAAGTTTGTTTCAAAATCAAAGAACTTTTGATAGAAATGAGATAGAGCGATGACTTTTTTTTTAAATTAAAGCTGAAAGATTGCAGAATAAGGGAAAATTGGAGAGATTGTAGTACGAACGTTTTTTAACTTTGAAAATCTGTGTTAAACTTGAAATCGATTTTTTCCAAAATCCTGAGGTAGTAGACAAATGTTGCGAACAGATTTGAAATCAGCGTGACAAAATGTACAGGAAATGATGTGCAACATGTCAAGAAAAAAATCACAATTTTGTTGTAATATTTCAAGTTCCACACAGATTTTCAAAGTTAAAATAATTTCTTTAATTTTCCCTTGTTCTGCAATCTTTCAGCTTTAATTTAAAAAAAAATCATCGCTCTATCTCATTTCTATCAAAAGTTCTTTGATTTTGAAACAACCTTCGTCACTTTGCCCCACTGTGCGACGCATGAGAGTGACGTGTAGGCTAGGTGGATATTCAAACAGAAATGGTCTGAAATTACTATTTCTGAGAATTCTTGATGATTTTTATTTTTTAAGAATTTCTTACATATTTGGTAGGCTTCATGTGTGGCATGGATATGGATGTTGTAGATATTCGGTATTTTACTCATCAATTATTTGCTGAAATATGGAAATTTCGTTTAGGGATGAAATTTGAAAGTCAAAGGCGTAATTAAATTCTAATAGGAAGTATATTATTGATGGTACGAACCATGTTTAGTATCAATTATTTTCATTGCTGTGCTTTAAAAAATCCCCATGGTGTAATTTTTCATAATAGAAATATGTAAGGAGTTTGAGTACCTACCTCTGAATATTCAGCTAAATATATGTACAGTTTTCAGAACCATATGTGTACAGCTGTACCCCTGCTTGCTTACCCAACAAATTCAGATTCACGAAAAGCACTTCGTCATGATTAGCTACTCTCTGTGACATGTGTGCTATTATTTAGAACAATCCTCAGCTGCATTTTGTACCGAATCCCCCACAAAAGTAAGAGATTAAAGCACTGAAGTTAGTTTGGCTCGGTGTTATTCAGCCAAAGGACCAATGAAACAATTAAAAAATACTTGCCTCATTCTCTGAAAGCTTCTATTTAACTTCCTTGAAGTTCGAGCAGGTGATTGTTCGAGGAATGAAAATATATTACCTGCAAACACAACGAAGTTCATTAATAATAATAATTCTGGACGTTCTCTACGCCTCATTGTTTTTAAAGACGAGTGAATTTTAAAATTACAAAACTCAAACTTCCATCCTTATGTTTTAATAAACTTTCGTAGAATAATAGTTTGCACGTTTACTAATTACAAGATCAAATTACTTAAATACGTTTACCTGGGATTGGATGCTAGCGTAAAAATCGATACTAGCCTCGATTCTCTTTAGAAGTCCACATTTCAGAACGTAAACAAGTTTTTCCATGGAAATTCCTTAACTTCGTGTCGCACATTGGACCTGCCGCGTAAAAGCTTACAGGATCACCTGGTACATTTTTATCGTTTGCATTAAGGACAGCGTGGAAGCTCTTAATGGCTCCCTGCTTTATGTTATCACGAAAAGGTTCAGCTGCGAGAAAATATTTAATATAAAAACGTAGATTATGGAGTGTGCAAATTTATGGAAACACACTTCAGAAAGATTTACCTGGCGCTCTTAATTATCGAGGCCTCTCAATCATTTATCAATCCGCGATGTTAATAGTCACATTGGCACTTCCTGTGTATATTCTGGTGAAAACACATTCGAGCCAAATTATGTAAAAATATTCAACCTGAGTTACTTGTCGATAATGTTTAACTTTATAAACGGATTGCATTTACAGATTCCATTTATCAGAGTATTGTGTAATTGCAAAACAATATATTGTAGTACCTACCTATATGGAATGCAATTACCAATAACAACATTTTGGTAACAACTGTATAAAATTTTAAAATAACGTGACAGGACTGTTTTATAGCATACTGCTACGTAAAGTACGCTAATTAAAAAGTTTAAGTTGAAGCAAATGCGAAAATAAGAGGGTTAATTCAAATTAGTTTCGCTGTTGTAAAAATTTAATACGTGAATTTGTATGAATGAAATATTATATTTAATTTTAGAGACTCGCGTTGCATGCGAAACGTATGTTATATTAGTAATATTTCATAATTGCATTGTTGAAGTTGATGATTGAAGTTAGACGAAAAGAAAAGGTAACGTCTTCCAAAGTTTACTAATTTGATTATTTAATTCTACCAGTTTTTACTATTGCACGCAAATAATAATTATAAAATAATCTTTATATTTTTTCTAATATATTCCTTAAGAATCTTAATATTGCTTAAGACATCAGTTACCATGCAATACTTTCCCTACACCTTGATTTCATAAATAATTCTTCGAATTATATGACAGATGTGTACAATGTACATTTGCAAACATGAACTAAAATACGAATTATGAAAACTGGGTAATAGATCCTACAATGATAATTTATTTTATTTACGTCTGGTCTTCTATAATGTTGTACATTGTATATTTGGAATTGAATATTAGTAACACATTTACAGGTAAATATCTCCACGTATCTAATATATTCAGTATTTCTGTTTTTCAATTTATTTCTGGCAGTACAAAAATAAATAACACGTTGCATGTAACACTTGCTAATGATATTAATGAATAGTAGCAGCAAAACTGCCTCCACATCTATTGTTGGAAATTGTAATAATAAATCCGTATAATAACATACGAGAAAATATGGTCACAATTATTTGCACGGCTTTAATCAGTCTGCTTAATTAAGTCACCAATTCAGATGATTAATCAATTTGACCGGCTGACCTATTTCATTCATTAACCGGTTTGGCGAATTCACCGCTTAGTTCATTAACCACACCGGCTGGCTTGGATGATACGTTCTGATTAGCAAAGTCTCGACAGTTTTGGCATTTTAATTAAATAGATTCTGTCCATTTCAATACTATATAGCATTATTTAAGCATAGACACATTTTTAATCTAAGTATTTCGATACCGACAATATACGAATATAATTGTTAAAAATACTTCTTCACATTAATCTAATCTTTGGATATAATATGATTACACACAAGAAAATTATATTGAAAAGTATTTATATGCTTTTTTTTGTCCTGATATTAATCTACCTGTGCTTGCTTTTAATTAGCCTAATTTTTTGTTAATTAATTTTTTACTTAGTTATATTTTTTCAGTTAATCTTAATAAATTGCTTCATGTCAGGCTATGAATCGAGAAGGATTGATTTTTGCTACCTATTAAATGTAAACTTTTAAATATCGTCTACTTATAATTTACCAATATCTGTCTGCTTCCGTGTCAATGAACTGCCTCGCGATTTTATATTCATTAAAACTGCTAATTAACTGATTATGAATTCAGTCATGAATATTTTAGTAGCTCAAATATTTCTAGCCATAATCTTCAATCGTTTTGTTCAATATATTTATTCATTCAATGAACGAATGGAAACAACTGATCCGTAAAAGGAACATATTTCTTAGTAATAATATTTTACTTTATTATTCGTTCATAAAGAAATTTCGAAACAACTTTACAAGACTATAAAAAATAAGTAAAAAGTTTCATTACAGCGTTCCATTGCCAGTTATACTTAACATTTCACATGGAATAATTTTTCAAAATATAGATAGCTTACATCAGTGGGGAGTAATAACACTGACCGTTGCGATTACAACCACAGACACTTTTCTTTAGAAATGTTTTATTTCTCCAATACGAAGGCATTTTACATAACAATGTAGCTCCAATAATTTAACAATAAGTCCTAATAAACCGAGTACACTCTACTTAATTCGAACGCATATCCTAAAAAATGTATCGCCGTTATTTTCGTGGGTAACTTTTCGATTCTCAAAACATCTCTCCTTAAATTCACGCACATGTTTGCACGTGTTTCGCTTAATCAGAATTCCCGACAATTCGAACTAGTTTACTTGACGCTTATCTTCCATTATCGAGGCTCCAGATACCCACACATGCTTCCTCAAAATCCATCGACTTTCTTATCGACTTGCATGCACAGGTTATTAAACCAATTTTTCAAAATCACGTAGAAGCACGTCACTCGATAAAAGAGAGATTCTAAAACACCTTCCAGAGAAATCTCGATATTAGCCTCACCCGAGATTTCTTCGGTACTCTCTTCATAAACGAGGCAGGTTACTTTCCAACAATTGCACGCCATTTTCCCAGCACTTGTAGAATATGTAACCATTCGACGCATCCTCCATATCGATTCCCGTCCCACCGCTCGTCCCCGACGCGACGCGAAACTCCAGCGAATTTATCGACACGATCGGAAGTCCTGGTAATTCGGTTCGCGCGGAACAAAACGTTCCGCTTTAAGTTGTCGACGTGGCGAGCAGACGCGCGCTATGCGCCCGACTGTGTTGCTTACGGTTGACGGTAAGCGGGCACGATAAAAACTGGGGAAAGCGTGGAGTGCTGGGGAACGAGATCGACGAGGTTTCCACAGGCTTGAAGCGAGCTATCGAAGGCGCGAGATAGCGCGCGACACGAAACGGTGGATAGAGATCGTCGGTGCTGGGTAGTCATAAACGACGTGAATCGGAAGAAAAACTGCTAAACGAAAATGCCTGCCCCGGAAGATCGGGCAGAGCGATCTAATGGGGAAAATAATGGATTTTCGGCAGTAAAGATCGCCTAGCCAGATCAGCCAATCCACCCCTTGCCCATCTTCCTCCTCGATTTCACTCTTTCCGCAGTCAACGGGACGACGGGGAAAGTGGAATGGTCACCGGCTCACGGGGAGAATCTAGACTCGCACTCTGTTAACGCGCGCGTGACGCGTGGCTAGGTACTAAATCTTCTGCTTCGATCATCGAGATGTGGCTTTAATTATTAGTGGCGAGGGCTTGAAGATGCTTCGAAACTTTTTGAAAGTGTGATGACAAATGTCAACCGCCTGAAATATGTATTTTATTCCTAGAAATTTTAAAAGGGGTGACAGATTTTGGAGGCTAGTTCTTTAAGAGTGAAATTAGGTATGCGAGGTAGAATTATATTTGTAAGAGTTCATTTCTGAATGTGTGTAGGTTTAGTATATGGTTTTCAAAAGCAGGACATGCCCTCCTTTTTTACGGAAATGTAGTGTCCTCCTATCACCTAAACATGTCCTCCTTTTTTGTTTTATCCACAACCCAAGTGACCCACTCGCCTCGGTTTCATTCGGTAAAATTCTATCACTATTTACCAGGTCCAAAAATGAAAAAGGAGGAGAATCTAGTCTGGAATCGTTTGAAAAGGAGGACGTTGTAAAATAAAACCAAAATTTACAATATCAACTATTATTATGTAAGAAAACATTAATGTTTACATTAGAATAATCTTGGAACTACTGTATGTATAATGAGCTACGGCAAATATATGACTTGTATGGATTTTTATAATTGTATCATAAGGAATGAAGAACTGATGTCAAAAATAAGCGCGTGTGGAAAGTATGCCTAAATAAGAATGATTTTTATGTATTACCCATTTAGGGCCTGAATATATAGTAACTACAAGATTATTCTAATGTAAATATTAATGTTTTCTTACATAATAAAAGCGCATATGTAAAATTTGGTTTTATTTTAGAACGACCTTCTTTTCAAACGATTTCAGACTAGATTGTCCTCCTTTTTCATTTTTGAACCTGGTCATCCTATGTGGACGTTTGTTAAGAATGATTTTTATTGTTATTTTACACCTAGAATGACGAATACAGAATTTAATTAGAGTTAATGAATTAGAAATAAATTGTTGACTTCCAAATAATATTCGAAGAAATTTAAAACAGGATAATGACTGATATGAAGTTGATAGAATATTTGGAAAACAGTGAAATAAACTCAAATCGTTATTTATTAAGGACAGTTTTGTGGTAAATATTCGTATTTAGTGTTTAACTTACGACTGTAAACCGCGCGAATCTCTGATAATAAACCAGATACCACTCTTTTACTGATTTGTCTGAACTGCAGTTATAACAATCAAATTTATGAAATATTTTAGTTTATAAGTATTATGTGCAAAGAAATGACTGAAGGAAGCTGTAAATATTTCATCATTAACATATGTATGCATACGTTTTGTATGTGAGGGATAAATGTTCTTTACACAGAGTTTAAATTTCAGTGCCCACTGGGGCCCCTTTAGTGAGACATGCGATACTGCTGTTGGACCACACAGAGGGGGTGGGAGTGACATCCCTCTCACGATCACTCGTTTAAATGGAATGATGTACAAAAAGTGGTCACTTTTTACATTCATATACGTTTCTGTACAAATTCTGCAGTTTATAATAGTGCATTTAAAATGAAGTTTACAGGAATATGTTTTTATTACATCATTTATAGTTAAAAATATTCCTCAGTATCAGAACTCTAAATGTAATTGAACAAAATCTGTCAAGTTGTACATGATCTGCCAGATATCATCTCATTCAATTTTTCTAAATTTATTACATAATGTAAGGAATTGTATTAATTTGGTATTAATTCCTATGTTAAAATTTTGAAGCTATAATTACATTTAAGTGCCCTAATGAATATAAAGTTACGAGGTTGTTTATTGTTATGTGAACAGACTGATTTTAGTGCAGCATAAAAATTTGTTATTCAAATCATAGCATTCATTATCAGATATCTATCAGGCGATAAAGTAGTTTATTAAGATTAATGAGTAAAACGCAATTAATAAATTGATCAGTGTTGACGTAAAATAATTGGAATTAAACACAATTAACTCGATAAATAGGGTAAAAAGGTTGCACGTATCTATTACAATATGTTTGTCGTAAAAATTCATTGTCTGTCTAAAAGAAAATTTAATTAAACGTTAGATAACCTAACACCCACAATAATTCATATTTTCCTATTACTTTGTTTCCGTACCACTAAAAAAGTACTTGCTTCTAAACCATTATATCCCCACGTGTCCAATAGTGAGATAATTTATTTTATGGCTTCCGAAGAACTATCAGTATACTACTACTAGTTCTTCCACGTCCAAATTGGAATGTCCTACACTGCAATGAAGCAACGATGAAGCACCAATGGCCAATATAATTGTCACCGAAGCGAGCAATAATTATTACTATTCCTTACATTTCACTGATTGCTAGGACAATTAAATTAAGAAACATACAAAAATCGTCAGCGCAGCTGGGCAACCTTAACTCGGACGCGTAAAATAATATGGCGAGCGAAATCGTCGCAGGTTCGCGTGGTAGTAACTCTGGAAATCTGAAAATACAAGTATCGACGAAGGTTGCCTCATGTACGCTAGCTCCCCACTTCCTGCCCCGGCTCGCGAGGAAAGCACGAAGATTTTCAACTACCGTTCAAATTGACCGGACGGATTACCGAAGCTTCCTGCGGACTAATTGATTGTTTGCAAAATTCCACGCAAGCCCCCGTGCTTAGAATGAAAATTTACAGTCCTCGGACACGCCAAGCTGCCCGCCAGCGCGTTGCGTGAATTTTCTCCAAAGTACACGTAATACACCTTCCATGGCGGGAGTACAGTGACTCTCTGTTGGGGCCGGTATGCCCGCATGTAGTTAACCCGCCGAGGGGAAAAAAATTAGGAAAAAATATATATACATATATGTATATATGTATTTAACTGCGGTTAGCTAGCCGCGCGAAACTTTCTTCTCTGTTCTCGAACCTTCGGGGAATGTTGCATCGCGTGACGCAGTCCCCGGCGGAATTTTATTCTGAAATTTTCGCGTCCTCTGAGGTTGCTTTTAAAGCTCGCGGCTTGTGCCGTATGAAACTCGAACGTTCCGCCCGCTTCTCCTATCCCTTCTTACTTCTATATTTAAAAGCGTTTCCCTTGTGTTATGCATTTCGTATGCTCTAACGTTTCCCCCTTGATTCTTTTGTTCCGCACGTTCCGTGTGATTTTGTCGCTGTTAAATTGTTGATCGCAGTTTTAATTCCTGGTAAAGGGCTCTAAACTGTCGTTGGACCATGAAGAATCCATACAGATGATAAGATATGGTAGGTAACGTTACTGTCACTGTCGAATTAATTATTCATTTTATGCGTCAGTTCTTTTGCAACTACTACGTGTTGGACTCTATATATGAAAGCCCCAACCCCCAATTTATTTTCCCCAAACTTTGCATATTTGTAGATTCATATGCGAGCCAACGATTTTCGGTGTTGATTTTCCCATCGAACTGTGGGGCAAGGGGGGGAGGAGGCCAAAGTGCACATTTTATGAAACCTGATTCAAGCCGTAACGTTTGATTAAAAAAAGATATCAAAATTTACCTTACACACAAAAATTGCAAAAAAATGGAATCTTTGGTAATATGCACATTAAATACTTGACGTCTACTTAAAGGGTTACATCCACCTAGAGGTCCGGAAAAAACATACAGGTTCAGGAATTTTTTGGGGGAAAAGTATAAGTGAAAATATTTTAACTATATTATTTTAATTTTCATGAGATATTATTATTAACTGAAGGAGATATCGGCTTCGATGTGAGTCGTGTTTTTTTCAGCATCGGTTGGTGAACCTAACGAATTAGTACCTAACGTTTTCCGAATTTTAATAAATATTCCATTTTGTTAAAAAAAGGACGACCGGTTGAAGTTGAAATACCGAATTGCGTGAAAATTTTTTTTCTTTTTTTCAAGAAGGCTTTGCAAGTATTTCCATTAATTATTGCAAAATTGAAGGAAAATTTAAAAAATATGAGAACGTCAGGTACTTCTGAAAGTTATTCGTTTTTAAAATCTATTTGAATTTTTGCTTTCAGATGCATCGTTTAGTCTACGGAATGTCCGCCAGCTAATGCTAAAAAAAGACGACTCATATCCAAGCCGATATTTCCTTTATTTAATAATAATATCTCATGAAAATTTAGAATAATATAGTTAAAAGATGTATTTTTTAGTAGAAAAACATTATAAATGATTATCGCTTATATTTTTCCCCCCAAAAATTCCTAAACTTGTATGCTTATCTTCGTCCGTTATTTGCGTTTCTTCAAGTCTAACAAATTCAGACGAATTTGAAGAACTTCCATTTCCCCAAAAAGATATCAGCTAATTTTAGAAAAAGCCCTGTACAGGAGTTAATTTAAGCTTTTCAAATATAACAGGATCAACGACCTTCACTAATACGCCCCACGCTAGGCAATCACCTAAACCCCAATTTAAAAAAAAAAGCATTCAGAATCGAAGCTAGTGCGGCCTCGACCAAAAACGGGAGCCGCCGATGGGGCAGGAAAATTAACGACGGAACATGCGGCCGCATGTTGGATCCAAGCTGACGCGGTCGCGCAGCAAGTGCACAGTGCTCGCGATCTAAAGGGGAAGGAGGACCGTGGAGAGGCGAGGGAATCTAGTACAGGAGGAAACGTACAGAACAACGAGGAGAAGAGGAGGAGGAGGAGGAGGAAGGGGAGGGGGCGGTAGCGTGCAGTCTATCAGAGATTAGAGGGTCGATCCATTAGGGAGTGATTTAGCTTGACGGTCCCCGAACGCATGCTGCCACCATCCACGGCAGCGCATACATGCCCACCATGCCACGAGCTATCACTCCCCGGCATCGGTATCGAAGTAGTCGATGCAACAACTATCCCCCGATCCTTATCGTGAAGCGGAGGCCGTGGCGCGCGGCTAGGAAAGGCCAGCCAGTTAGGTCAGACGCGCAACTGGCGGTTAGCGGTCCGCAGTGAGCATAATCAGCTGAAATGAAGTAGGTGCGCGCCGGGGCCGCATTCCACGAGGACGTTGAGCGCCAGGCATGCCACCCTCTTGCCGCCGCCGTAGCCAGGCCTGCCCACCTCCTTCTCCACCGTCCTTAACCGCCGCCCTCCGCTCGGATGAATTCCGTGTAGGAGATGCGTTTACCCTTTCCTCCTGGTACCCAACCCGGGCCTGGTAGCCACGACGAATCTAACACGGCTCGAGGGAAGGGTAGGGGGGAGGGGGGGGGGGCCAGGCCGGGGAGCACGTAACGCGCCGAATGATCGAGGGTGAGCCCGGTGGAGTGGAGAAGGTTGCCAGCGCGGTCCCAGGGGTGCGATGTGTCGTGCCTAATTACAATGTCCAGCGCTTCCCTCTGTCCAAACACAAACAGCGAGGCAAATGCGCTCCCGTCGTCGCTGAAATGCAGGCTGCCGGCTTGCACCTTGCCACGGCCTCTCAATATCTGTCGATATTGTCAACTGGCAAACGTTACTATCGGCCCGGACGTTCCCACGGTGTGTCGCGCGATTTTATCAAAAATCCACGATGTTGAGTTTGTAGAGTGATTACTGATGGCGCGCAGCGATTTCTGTAAAGCATTGGGATGATGTTGTCAAGGCGAATGGATCGGTGCTATTTTTAACTTTGAAATCGTATGGGGGTACATCGGAAAATGGCTTTCAGGCTCATAATTCTGCGGTTTTGGACAAAAGAAGCTGTATTCAGGCTGGATAAAGTGCCATGCGTGTCTCACGACCGACATTTCAGGGCCGCCCTGGCATCTTACAAGCAGTGTAAAGGTGTGCTTCTCTATATGCGTCTGGACCAGGGACTTAATACCGGTATTTCGCCAATACAGCTGTACCGAAACCGATATCATGCCGAAAAAGATAAATACCGAAAACAAAAGGTTACCGGTAACCGAAATAAATACCGGTATTTTTTCGGTATTCTTCTCGGTGAACACCGAAACCTACCATGTTACTGAAAACAATACCGAAAAAATACCGGTATTTATTTCGGTTACCGGTAACCTTTTGTTACCGTATTTTGAAATACCGGTATTTTACGTACCGGTAGGAGTCCCTGGTCTGGACGCAGCGTCAAGGAATTCAAAGTCGATTTTCTCGAAAATGAAGCGCGATATGAAAAAAAGTTACTCTTTCTTTTCGACTTATAACAAGTAAATGAGTCGAGAAAAAGGAATACAATTTTTTGATATTGCGCATCATTTTCGAGGAAATCGACTTTGAATTTCTTGACGTTGCGTCCAGTCCCGTATAGAATAACCTACTTTAAGACTGTTTCGTCGATAAGAATAGAAGCGATATAACTTGGTTAAGACTGTAATAAAGAATGTCTACCGCTCAGAAGTATTTGATTACTTAATGTGTCTACGTTCGATAACAGAGAATAATTCTTTCTTTTATTGTTATGGCTAGTCCTCAATTCCATTATCTCTATTTAAGACAAATCAATCAACTCTATAGTTATGTGAGAAATAAAATAATAAATGATCAAATACTTATGAGCGGTAATACTATTACACAACGGATACAGATTTCGTGGATGTTTGTCGGTTGGAATATTGAACAAGAGTGTCTGGGCGCATCGTGCAATCGTTAACGTAAAGCTTTTGGCGCTGGTGGGGTCGATACAATATTGATTTTTTATTGGCTGGTTGGAGTCAGTCTATTCCAGAGACGTTCTATTGCCATTGGGAATTTGCTCAAAGGAGGATGATAGTGATTAGTGAGTAACCGCCTACTACGTAGGTACAGTGGACTTAGCATTTCATGGTGAGTTGAAAATTTCTGTCTGAAAATAAAGTCTTCAGACCTTGAAAACATTCTGTGACGGCACAAAAATTTGTGAAAGTTGGGCGATCGTTTGGGTTCATAATGGCTAGGCGGGAAGAGTATTGTAATGTCTATTCACCTTACGAGTTCATAACTTGGCCCTAAAGAAATACTTTCGCTCGCGAATAAGATAAGATTCATGAAGCAAAATAATTTTGTTAAACAGATGTTGGTTTCGAGGACCCAACACCCGTTGCGAAAACACGCGCCACCCGAATCGCTGTCGCGTCGGTTTGATTAACCTCGCGGCGTGGGTTCCGACCACTGTTCCGTCGCTGCGTGATTTTTTTCGGTGGTCAGGGGTTGCGGAGTGGAGCACAACAGCGGTCAATTAAGTAATAGCCTGACAAATTGTTCGCGGAAAAAGTTGAGAAGATTAATTGGTGAAATGGGCAAATTGGTTTCGGGGTGGGTGGTAGCTGGTGTTTGGTGAATCGGTTCGGTTTCGAAGATGGAATAATTAGACCCTAAATTGGTTTCGGTTAAACTGCTGCGACGGAAATTGCACCGCGTGGTCGCTATGCTTTTCCTGACGGAATGGAAGAGTGGATATTGAAAGCGTTTTGGTCGTAGAATTCCGTTAAGGGGGGATTGCGCCTTGTTGGGCCGAAAAATAGGTAATTCTTTATGAATTTTTTGTACATGACCGGTTCGGCAGACAGTTTTATTGTATCTTCCACTATCGTTGTGAAATTTTATATGACAGTGAAAAAATACATGGCAGATACAGATACTCTCTCTGTATCTGTCATATTTTTTTATCACTGTCACACAAAAATTCAGAACAATAGTTCAAAATATACTGAAAGAGTCTGCCAAGCCTCATATTAATGTGTCAAACCGTTTTTGTACAAAAACTTCACAAAGAATTACCTTTTTTTCGCCCCTACAAGACGCAATCCCCCCTTAACCTGTGGTGTTGCATTATAGGATTAGTTGCTCCTTTCTGTGTCTATGGAAAACGTTAGAGCCTCTTGAATTGTGGTTGCAAAGTATTAATGTATTATGCGAACAGCATATTGCTGCACCTCGCCTTCGCATAATACGTGTCAATGTTCTAATTACCTAATATGCGTGCGGCACTGGTGCAACAGAGACCAATTATTATTATCACAACCAAAAGAAGAAGTAAAAGAGTATAAGTAAAATTTCCATTGCAAAATTTGATGGGGAAAATCTGGAATGTTGCATTAAAAAATCAACATTTTGTATTTACAGTAGTAAATTCTAATCATCTAACCCGGTGGAGTGAATGTATTAAATTGTTTCCTGTCATCAAAGTATCATCTAGTCATAGTGCAAATTTATTTTCATAGGAACTCGAGAAAATCTAGGAGAAATTACTAGATTAGCTCTTCCATCCAAATTGCAGTCAGAGTTGGATAAACATAACTTACCATACAAAATAAAAATAATACATCAAATGATTAATCACTTCGGATCGTCTTTAAATCACCTAAGGGTAATTTTGACGATTTCTCACCCCCTCCAACCCCGGTATAAGAATTTGTAAGATTTTATATTCCAACCCCCTTTTTTACACTACATTTTTCCAGTTATTAAAATTCTTTTAAACGTTTATGGAATTTATTTGACTCGGTTTTTCGGCTATTCATATTATAAATTGAATTAAAAAAATATTACGTAAGACGCTACCTGACTCCCTCTCTCTCGCCCTTTGTAAGCAAACCTAAAAAATTCGCGACTCCCACCCCTCCAAAAGAGCCTTACGTAGTTTAAGGACGACCCCTTTGGACTATTTCATGAGGTGTATTACAAAGATTTTAAGAATCGTTTAAATTTCAAATGCGATTAAATGATGGAAGATCAACGACGATAGTAGGAAACATAATTTTATATCGTTCCTCGACTATGAACGATAAAGCTTAATCGAAGTGTCGCCATGGGAAAACTGTGGGCGGGGGCGCCTTTCGAAATGCAAACCAATTTTCGTCCGCGAGATTAATGGAGGGTACAAATGCACGGCGCCAAATATCACATATTTTCCGGATAATGTGCAACGCTCGTAAATAATAACGGCTCCCTGGTACTTCTCACGTAAACACGGGTTTCCGATGAATGGGTGTTAAATAGCATTCATTAAAAATCTTTATTACACACCCAGCGCGGTGTAATTGAAGCGTGTATCCCAATCTGCACCTGGTGATTTGGAATTCCAGCAGTGACCTTTGTGCTTTTAAAACGTTCCGTACTATTTCGAAAAGGAGACGGGGAAATGATACGATGGTAATTTGTTGTGAAACGATAAAAACGAACCTGCTGATTAACGTGAACAAACATGGTGGAATGCATATTGTTTATTCTTATAAGGAGAAACAGTTGTCATGATATATTTGCAAATGGAGAGAAATAGAGTCTGATTGTTGCTGAACCAAATTGTGAGGAGAAAGATATTGATAGCTTCTCGTTCAATTCTATTTTTACCGCAGTAATTTTACATTATTTAATTCTCCGACATGGTAATTCTTGGAAATTAGATAAGTTTAATAAATTGCATACCATTTTTACATATTATAAGACATAAAATGTACTCCATATTTTCTTATACGTAATAACAAATTATGTCAGGCGCTTTATGCAAAATAAGATAAGTCTGCTGTAATGAAACGTTAAAATTAAAATCCCTAAATGAGTTTTAGAATTAATTTGGACTTATTGTCTGCAAGTAAAAACTTAGCAAGTAGTAAAGTTAAACATAATTCAGCCGGTAGAGCAGCGAATAGCAAAAAAATTCCACTGGCTGTCGCTAACGAAATAATGTCACCATGAGTTTGTCTCTGAATTTCAAATAAATAATTTCAAGAATTAAGATATTTATTCGTCTCTACCAAAATGACTCAGACAATATGCAAGAAGAGCTCATATGGAGAAAGATGAATCAGCATAAATGGAGTTACTTATAAATAGGTATACTCTGAAAGACGTCAAACTTTATCTTAAATTATTAACAAATACTTGACACACTTAAAAATATCATAACGTAATCCGAAATCGCATCACTAAGTCCCTTTCAGACAAAACATATTTATCACAGGTAGGAAATATTCATACACTGTCCATTTTTTTCTACCTTTCACAAACCAGCTCTGTTTCGACACTTGCCTTTCACTTGATAAAAAGTCTTCGTTGCTTTCGACGCGTGAATCAATAGAAGAACGTGGGCATTAGATTAAAGAAATTGAAAAGTGAGCGCAGCCCATTAGGAAAGTTAGCAGTAATTCCCGAACTGGCGCTAACTTCTCCAATTGCTCGTTCTGGCTCCATCTCCGGCGTTCGCTCGATATATCACCGTCCTTCGCGCCCCTTCTGAACGTCCACTGTCCCAGGGTAGGCAGAAAAGTTAAGGAGCATTCGACCATACGCCGGCGAACGTAATCACGGGAGCGAGGAGATCGCTCGGATCGCAAAAATTTTTACTGTCCACGCGACGGCTATTGGAATCGCGCAGGTAAACGAGGCAAGGGGGCGGCCAATTACCGAAAGCAATTACCGAGAGCAATTAACGCGAAAGTTACAATAAGTAATTAGCGCCCTTGCGAGTAGCTACTTGTAATTAACTTACGCTCAGCTGCGTTTTTCCGTTATTACGTATTTTTCGACGCGAAGCTACTGCCGGTTCTTGGCACGAGACCGCGACTGCGCCCGACGCCCCAGGTAAAACGGAGTTGCAGGCTTGAAATTCTTCCCACCACCTCTGCCAAACGTATCAGGCGTTATTATATTACGCAGGTAAAAAGGGAACAAACAATTTTAGCGGTGCGCGCCTCTCAACCTCTAGGCGGATGATTTTGGTGCACGTTGGGGCTCGATATATTATTGCATCTCAACTTTTCCTTTCTCATTTAGAATATTTAGTTCCTCGTTTTATTGTACATCGTAGGTTCGTGTTACTCAACCTCAATAAATAGCGAAAGTGTCGACAATGCAAGTACAAAGTTAATGAAACTCACGAAGGAAAACGAAAAGGTTCTAATAAATTTTCCACTCTTGAAACATCCCAAACGAAATGTGTTATTTTCACCCGACCTATACTTGACTGATACACTCTTCATATTTCCTTTTACGTTTCTAAAAATTTCGAAATAGAGGCAACTATGGCCACAGTATATGTATGGAACGTATCCGTGTTTGTGCCGATGGCACTTGGATCACGACTGTTAATAAAATTTGCAACAGCTCCGTGACGCCTTTGTTGCAACGCGAACAGAAGCGATAAAGCGTTATACGACACTGTTTCGGACGAACGTCGCGTATCATGAACTCCACACATGTGCTCAGACTTATATGAGCGCGTTGTGCACGGTTTTCGCAAATAAACGTGCGTGATAAGGTTTACGGCGTTCATTCAGCGGTAGCGTTTGTCTTGTTTCAGTGGCCACAGAAGGCAGTTGATTTCACAATTGCGCTCAGCTGCGGAAGAAATCCCAGCTGTCTCGTTGGGCATGCGTCATTAACAGCGCTGTTACCCACCACTGTTTTGTACGCGCGCATGCCCGCTTTATTGCAAATCTACAGAGAATCCTCAAGGGTTGCTACTAACAAACGCCCGAATTGTCGTTTCAATTCTGTCGAGCTTGCGAGGCTCAACTAATCGTCATGGTACGCGTGTATTAGCGACTTATCACTTGTCAAATTAATATTAACGGACTAGTTTAAATGGTAGAGCTAGTGGTTCAGATTTTTATGTAAACCCTGAAATGATTCACGAAACGCGATATAACTGATTAACTGACTTGAAATTCAAGTCACTTGACCATCTGAAAGTTATATGTAACGAGTGCTGTGGTCGAAACGACGACTGTGAAAAGACTGATCGTTTTCGAAAGAAGATTGCGATAAGAGTGATATTCGCAACAAGATATTCGTGATTCGAATGGTTGCTGTTCGTGACGAGAATGACGTTTCTACCTACATATATAGATCAATGAATACTAATTAAGAAGTGAGTAGGTGTTAGGGCTAAAGGATAATTGGGGTCCCAGGAGAGGGGTGTTAGAAGGTGTTGAAAATTCAATAGCGAGTTTGTTGATCACGTTGTTTAACGGATTTAACGCGGAAGCCTTTATGCTGTTGAAAATGTAACTTCGGCGCGGATCCTTCGGTGTTGTAATTCGCGTTGGAGCATTAGGCTCTTCTTTATACGAATCCAAATTTTTTTCCGTATTTCTTTGCTCCCACTCCCTAGAATGGTTCCATTTCATAAGAAAATAATCCTTGAAAAACTTGATTGCAATGGGATAACAGGAAAGGGTACCGGGCGTTAAAGTTTAACTCCACGATGTGGCGTATTGTCTACGCGCGCGTAGTCCGGACCACTTTATAGTTAAACGCTATTATCTAAAAAAACGGTTGGAAATACAAAAAAATGATATATACAGAAATTGTAGAAAATTGAATGGTCTTTTAATATTGTTTTAAAAAAGATTCGATCGGGTTTACTATTTTTGAGAAATTCTTTAAATCCTAAACATTAATGAATTCTAAACTTTCAGGCCTGATCGACACCGTTTCCTGTTGTTCGATTGCAATAAACTTTTTCAGGGATTATTTCTTTATGAAATGGAACCAGACTAGGGGGTGAGAGTAAAAGAAATCGGATATTGAAAAATGGAGGCCACCGTATTGGAGCATGTGTCTACCAACGTTTGACACTCGATTAGTCCCTGATCGCCGTCTAAAACGTGAACGATCGTAGGAGGCATCACCTGGACGACCGGTGTATTGGCGGTCAGGGCGGTTTCTCGGCGGTGGAGTTTGTGCGGCTTCATGTGTGACGGCTTTAGTCAAGCCTCGTTATTATGAGAGTCCTGATGGAGCTTCGTATTACGCACTTTGTTGCACACGCGACACTTTTCGGCTTTACAATCGTCGGATTTAGGATTTGAGTGCATATAATTTATAAATCTAAAAATTTGATATGCGGCGTGGACGTCAGTTTTGCAAATTTTACGATTGGTAATGCGGTCTCTTCAACGGAGGTGACGGCCTATTCGGGCCGTTTCTCGTTTGGCGATGCGTTTCCGGCAAATATGTATATTCTTGGCGTAAAAATTTGTAGGTCTGCAACCAAGTACTCGGCATCGTGGTGAATGTTTGTTTCCACCTTTGTCGCACGCCTTCCTCCATACGAGACACTGCAATGCTCGTTAGCAAGTAACCTCCAATGTTGCTCCAATTTTTGTGGAGGTCCTTCAAACAAAGAACATGAGAGTTCATTTTCCTCGCGAGATCGGACATCGAATCTGGCGAGTCGTCAGACATCAAATCTGTGTCTAGAAGTTGCTGGGTGTGATAGAGAAAAAGATCACGTTCATTATCGTATTCATCAACGAGGCATACCCATTTAAAAATGGGACCCTAATATGAGACCCAGTTAGTTTTTTGGCGAAACTCATTTTTTCTTTCTTTTTTTACAAGTTGGGCATGTGAAATCTGTTTCTTTACCACCGCAGTCTTCGTGGGACCACCGATAACATTTCCTGTGAAAACAAGCATTCTGCATTATAAGTTTCTTCATCATCGCTTTCATCATCCAAAATAATTTCTTCTTCATTCTCACCTGCAGTTGAACTGTCACTGTCTACGGGTTTCCTATTAGTGGATTTTTTTATATGCCTTTCAACTTCTTGCTAACTGTTGCTATTTTCTTGTCTTTCACTAACTATGCTTTTATTTTTTTTTGACTGAGCTTTCTTCTAGCTTCTTTTTGTAGGGTGATGTGGTGATCACACCGGAACCTTCACCATGCTTCCTACGAGTTTTAATAGACATTTTTGGCAGTGGTTTCATTTGTGATGGGCTTCTGATTTAAATCGAAGCATTTGAATATTCCCGTTCAGCCGGTATTTTTTACATTACGTTCCAGAGTTCTTTTTAGGGACATCAAAATGTTTTTCCGCCGTTTTATAGCCCATAGTATGTTGCCTACCGCTTTAACCGTCAATTACCATCTGATCTTTGTCCCACTGTTTTCGCCAAAATTGGGTACCTAATATGAGACGGATCTCATAATAGGAACTTCCAAGGGTCCCATATTCGGAAACAATAACATGATAACTATTAAGAAGCTTAACGGTTAAGTCTTCATTATTTAATGATATACAACTAGTAAACCTTATTAAACTTTATTGTATGCACTATACAACAGTATTTATGGAAATGATTATACACTTATCATTTTGGAGGTATTTGTTATTTAATTGAATGACCTCAAAAACTTTCTGCAACGTATTTCATAAATGTGATTGTTTGAGACGTTTAATGGAATCCAAGCGCCTCTATGCGGTCAAAGCAACAAATATACGCTTAGTTACAAAACGAAACTACGTCGCTACGACATTCAAGAGTTTTGTAGCGGAGATAAGCTGGAGTCTCTTCACTTATTCTATGCGTTCATGAATCATTTACTTCTGATAATTGGCACTAATCTACGAAAGAATATTACCTATGGAAGAATTGCAATTGATAATATCTTGATGATTGCTTTTCTTAATCAAACTTTGACTGTAAGTTTATTATACCTTATCATATAGATATGATAACTCGTTGCGTACATACAACAAATACCGCTGCGATAAACAATCAGAAGATCACCGGATATCCTGTTAAACCGCATCGAAGGATTTGCAGCGCGTAATGTTGAGGATTAATTGCACGCTATATATTCATCGTTGCTGACAATAGCAGAATCGATATGCAATCAATGGAATCCGCGAACATGTTATAAACCGCGATTCATCCTCTAATATTTTATAACATAGCATCAGACACTTTTCAAGTAGAGGAGACCGGGGCTAGTTGACTAACGAGGTTAGTTGACTAATTGCATTTAATTATTGTATTATAGAATAAATTATGCTGCGATTCGCGATATTGTAGTATATGAATGACCAGCTTGCCATTTAATGTGTCGCCGTGACAAAAACTTGCTTGTTCTGTCAGTGAGATTGAAAAATCTAAAAAGGTCGGCCGGGAGTAAATATTTTTATTTCGAGTAATTATGAATTTTTGTCCACTAAGTACTGCGTGATGTTTTTTCATGAATATTTTGTGGAAACGTGATACATTGACTATAATGTACGGTATTTTATTTTATCCGGTGCGTGGAGGTTTTGTACGTACGACCCTTAACATGTTAACAATGTCGGATGGGGTTACTTGACTAAGCATAGGAATACCACTAATAATTGCATGTTTCATCCTCAAGATGCAGTCGAGGCAAAGAGTTTAGCTGCTCAAGTTCACTCCCCCCACCACAAATCCTTCCAAACTCATCCCTACCAGTTTTACACCCTATCCTCCCTTCAAACTCTCAGGCCTTCCAAATAGACCATAACAAAAATGTATAAAATAATTACAGTATCTAACACCATGATAATTAATAAAAAAATAACACTGTGAAGGAGTGAAAAAAAAAATAAAAAAAATTTATTGGTCGTAGGTAAATGACAAGTAAATGACAGTAAATGAAAAGTAAATGACAAGTCAACTAACCCCATCATATTTGCCAATTAACCCCGCAGCCGGGGTTTGTTGACTTATTCGACTCACTACTCTAAATACAATAATAACTACAACCTAGACTCAATTAAAACGATTTTAAAAATTAAGCCTGTATACCTAATGAAACTTGCAAACTTTTGGTATGCCGCAAGTTAAAAAAAATACCAATGGTCTATTAATAAAAATTAGAAATATAAAAAATTAGTCAACTAGCCCCGGTCTCCCCTACCATTGAATTCTTACCGAAATACCAATTTCAGGTGTTACTGAAAGATATCTCAATATTTCATTCAGAACTAACACGTGCGAATAACGAATATAGAAAATCTAAAAAGTAATTTAAATTAGAAGACATTAATTCGACTGAAAAGTAGTTACAACTTGAGAACCAAGCAATTTTAACTGTTACAGCCTGGGTCCGATTGCTACGCGTTCGTCGAGTTCGCCGACCACGTAGCCGCATCCGCAGCGTTAACAGCCCTCAATCAGAGACTTTTCCTGGGCAAGGTGAGTTCGAATCTCTCTCTTACCTTCCACGGGAGTATCAATCTCGACGTGGACCTTAATCTCTTACCGAGCATTCAATGACATTACCTCAGCGATTCTATCCAATCGCGGTATCACCACCCTCTTCTTCCAGCCTCCGGCAGGAATCGAACAGTGAGACAGCAAGAGGGCGGGCAAACCGTATCGTTCCGCGCGGTTTCTTAATATCGCCGAGGCACATCATAAACCGTATGTCTCGGCGGAAACCGCGTCATCGCGGGATAGGATAAGTTTTCCCGTCTCCCGAGTCCTCACGTTCTTGAATCCTCTCCACACCCCCGATGTTCGACCCAGCGTATTCCGAACCTATGTACGGTTAAAGTTCGCTCGTTGACGGTCACGAGTCGTGTTCGCGGCGCGCGTCGCGAGTCGGTTGCGGGTGAATCATGATGGCAAGCCAGCGGGGCCGAGGGTGTACCCGGGGGGGGGGGGGGGTGTGCGGTTTGGGAGAGAAGGACAGTGGAGGAAGGCGAAAAGAGGGCGGGAGGTCGGAGGTAAGGCGGTGCGCGAGGGGTACGCCAGAGGTTGAGAGAAGGTATTGGGATCCAGTTGGCATAGCTAATGCTCGAATATGTCATAGTTTGGTGGGATGCGGTCAGAATTATACATGCTTCGAGATATACGCGCGAGTTACCTCATTCTCAAGCATTCCTCCCTCCGTACGTACACCACCCCCCCACCGCCCCTGCCCTTTCTTCGCCCGCTTTTGCACGCCGTGCTAGTATTCTCCAGGTCTTCTCGCCACCTGGCCCTCTCGCTCGCACCCCCGTTTCTTCGAGCACCATCCCCCCCCCCCCCTCGCCTATGTCGCAAGGCCTCTATTTCATACACCACCACCATCAGGCACCCACCGATTCACCATTCTGCCGCGACGTATATCGCGGCCCCCGTAACGCGGAGAGTTACTCGGTTAGTTTAGATTCGCTCAAGCAAGTTTCGATGTCGTGCTTGCCTACTCCCCCGCCCCGCCTCAGCTTCCGCGGGCTGAATCTCTGTCAGCCGTTCCTCTAACCCCACTCTCTCTCCCCCCCCCCCCCCTGACGGCCGGAATCTCCTTCGGGAGCCCTGCTACCACCTTCCACGCCAGCCACCCCGCAGCGATTCACGTAGCCAGCCACCATCTCCCACCCCGCTCCAGACAACCCATACCAGGATCCACGAGTTCGCCATCACCGCCGACACATTACTAATGCCGAACTGGTCGTAATAGATTGGATGCCTGGAACTTGGATACGTCAACTAATGCGCCGGGGCAACCCCTTTGGCTTGTCATCTCCTCGGCAGACCTTACGCTTACTTTCTACCTGCTTTCTCCATACTGCGGGCCAGTGGAGCGCCAAATTGAGGACGCGGTGGCTTCATTGGTATTAGTTTTCATCAGCTCCGATGGATTTCCCAACTGTGATAATAATTCTGCTTTAATGTTCTGTACCCAGCACGTTAGCTTGAGATGTATTGCGAAGTTCGGTTCTGTCTTTGGTCTTCTTAACCTGAAGGCCTTCTATAATTGGTCTTCTTGGAGCTGAATATACTCGTCAGGCATTGTACGCTTAGACGTTAAGTTACACAGAAGCTTTGCAAATCGGGGGGATTGTAGAAGGAAGCTTGAGAGTTCCTCTGCTGAACGTAGACCAAGTGTCAGGTCCACCCATCCCCGGAGTAGCGTTCTTCTCTGAAACGTTCACTCGTTGGACTTTTAAATCAGTTGTTTAATTACCGATGAACCTTCTAACCAATTGAGTGGACCGTTCCTGACTGCGTAACAATCCCCGATCTACCTCGCCATTGCAAGCAATGGTACCTGTATACACACCTTCTACCGACGGCACCTACAGTCCCTGGAAATGGAAGTGGACGGAGGCGAACAGGGAAAAAACGACTTTCTTATGCGCGTGGCGGTGCTTATTCCGCAATGCGGTCCTAAGCGTGCAGCTGAGCGGTGCGATCGCTAAGGAAAGTGCGCTGGCATTTCGCTATGTAACGAGGGGAATTAACCCCAAGTTTAAGCGCGATACAGCCGCCAACTTTACTTTACTTACCTAGCCGTGTCCCATACCACCGGGGTTCACCCCGTCGCCACCACCTTCGCGGCAGTTCGCTCACCCTTTCCGCTCGCCCCCACCCACTGTTGCTCCCCGCGACTCTCTCTCTCTCTCTCTCTCTCTCTCTCTGTTCCCGAGACACAGGCATAGTCTCTCCACCGCTCGTTAGCCCGAATTATACTTGCTTCGAGACTTGCCGAGGAGCGCTGCGCCGCGCGCGATCGTGCGTGGCGCGTAATTCCAGGCCCGATATTATTAATACGACCCCGAGAAAGCGGCCCGGTGTACGTTGTTTCGCGATTTGCATTCACGATTGTCGACGGTCTATCACTCGCTGTCCCGTGCACCGCGGCAGAGAGTCAATGGAGGAACAATGCCGCGTACCCTAGGCCCCGTGAATCGCGGTTATCTTGTTACCCTTTATAGGATGCGTCACTTGCCGCGGTGCTTCCGCGTTATTGTCGATGATGACTGATAGCGATACCATGAATTACGCGCGGGCCTGCGCGCGTTTGTCTACCGCGTTAAGGAGATGGCCTGACACGATGGGCGATACGGCGTGTTACATGTAAAATAGGCTACGGATTTATTGCTTCGAATAGTAGTATATATTTATTGACGTCTTGGATGTTTTGGGTGTTTTTTGGGAGGTTCTGTTACCACGTTGACTGTCATGGGTGTCACCTGTCACTGACGAGGGACACGATTCGGTTGATGATGGAATCGCGCAGATTTTTTTATATAGATCGAAAGTATATGTCACCACGGTCGCAAAAATGTAAATTAAAAATGCTCCCAAAAGCTGCTGTGACCTTGAAAAATCAACAAAGGTGCAACAGGGGAAAGAAGAAAAATGAGGGAAAGAGAATGACGACACCGTCTGTTGATATATAATTACTGTTGTGGTTTCAATAGTATTATCATTCATTTTTTTCTAATTGTTATCTATCATTAATCTATTATATTTTTCATATAATAGAGATACTTAAATTTCAACAGACGATGCTGTCATTCTCTTTCCTACATTTTTCTTCTTTCCCCTGTTCCACCTTTGTTGATTTTTCAAGATCAGAGCAGCTTTTGGGAGCATCTTTAATTTACATTTTTGTGACCGTGGTGACATATACCTTCGATCTATATAAAAAAAATCTGCGTGATTCCATCACCAACCGAATAGTGTCCCTAATGTAACTGTCCGTTTTTCAACGCCATCTTGGGGAATTTATTTAACAAATAAATTGGCGTTTTGCCTGCATATTAATATATGCTTGAAGTAATACTCGAAATAATATTTTTTTTAGCTTTTTTATCGCATACATATAGTTGGTGCTGCAAGCTTCCCCAAAACTTTTCTTTCCCGTCAGGCCTGTTATAGTCATCAAAAATGGAAAAACTTAGGATTATTTTCTTTATTATGATTGTCGCTATGCTTGATGCGCACAAATAATATAAGATTTCTTTGAATTAAAAAACGGTTCGATAAATTAATTTGAGTTTGGCAAACTGTTTTATTATATCTTGGACCATTGTTCTGAATTTTTGTGTGGCAGTGAAAAAATACATTACAGATACAGAGAGAGCGTTGAAAAATAATCGGGTGGCCCTGGTGTTGACAAAAAGTACTGTAAGGGGTTATCCGAAACAGAGGAAGAAAAAGAGAATCTTAAACTATATGAATGTGGCTATGGGTGGCAGTAGATTTATTGCCGTATCTGTTACCGTTCCTTTTTTATTTAAAGAAATTTCCCGATTTTGAGGCAAAACCTTTCTCAGACTCAGATCAGTGTGCTTCATCTTCTTCAAAAAGCTACCATTTTAACATTATTTTATTTTTCTTAATGCGTCTATTACCGACCATAGCCACATTCATATAGTTTAAGAATCTCTTTTCTTTTTTGTGTGTTCGGATAACCCTTACTGTACTTTTCGTCAACGCCATGGCCACCCCATTATTTTTCAACGCTCTCTGTATATCTGCCATGTTTATTTCACTGTCACATAAAAATTCAGAACAATAGTTCAAGATAAAAGTTGTTTATAAATTTCGACCGTAGTAATTAATATAAATGTTTTCGGCGCACTGATTCGGTCAGTTAAACAATTAAAAATTATTAGTTATTTTGCAAATTATTTTAATTATATAATCTTTCAACGTTTCGATCTTGTTTTAGATCTTCTTCAGGAAAGTTTTAGAAAAGATATATAAGGTAATGCTTCTACTAATTAATTGAGTCACCGTGCTAACGCATTACATGTGACTCCCGAGTCGGTTGGAATAAGACTAACGTTGAAAGATTATATAATTAAAATAATTTGCAAAATAACTAATAATTTTTAATTGTTTAACTGACCGAATCAGTGCGCCGAAAACATTTATAATAGTTCAAGATACAATAAAACAGGCTGCAACACCTGAAATTAATTTATCGATCCGTTTTTGTACAAAAAATTCACAAAGGATTACCTATTTTTCTGCCCAACTGGGCGCAATCCCCCCTTAAGAAGTTATTTAGACAAGAGTACGTATCCACTCAAGATGATTGTGCGAGCGTTATGCACGATCCAAATATCAGGCTGGCAAGGCCCATTACTTACAGCAACAGATCTATTAACTGAATGCTGCGCGAGATGCATCGACGACCATTCGGCAGGCTGATGGTGGAATACTCATATTGAAATTAAGTGACGGACAGATGGATTGGCAATTCCATTTCCAGGCATTGTGGCGATAGATGCGTTTGATAAGAAAGCGCAACGTGGGCGCGCTAGCAACATTGTGCTCTATGATGTACACAAGCGTTTCTATATATTAATCGAAAAAAGAGGATGTTCACAGAAGCAATATCAAGTATTTGATGGCGCAAGTATAGACGAGGAATAATAGAACAAGGAAGTGGTTCGATCGAAATTGTTGCTAATTATCTGGAAGGTAAAGGTCGATCACCTTAATTAGTAAATGTGAACAGACTTAGCGGGTCTAATATTTTCCTTGCCATACTTTATGGTTTCGAGGTTTCTCGGTTCACTGAAGCAAACGTAACTCAGTTTGGAACTTGATTAATGATAAAACATGTAATACACGTATATCGACAGTTACTTTACCACGTAGCATGGGCAAACGATTAGGACCAGCGTTGTTACGCGATTGAGCAACTAATCGGTTAGTCAAATTGGCAGTCGCACGGATAAATAGGTCAGCCGTGCTGCTTGTTTGCATGAATTTCTATACGCCAGCTCGATATATTGGTCAAACAGCTCTAGGCGAATCAATGCATTGTAAGTTACTGTGAACTGCGAAATACTACCGTGTACGTTGAATGGTGTGTGCTTAAATATACAAAATTCATGTTCGAGAAGATATAGTATACATATATATGTATGATAACAGTCAATTATAATTAAAGGGACGAAATCGTGATCGAATGAAACTGTTAATTTTACAAATGAATGTTATTTATCGAATTTTCAACATTTAAATCATTGCTATTCTGTTTTAAGGGGTCATTCTACTTTGATCGGCCGAAAAATTTAGCTATTTGTAAAGATTTTTTCTCAGTAAATAAAGCATATAATGAAATGAATCTTTGTGGTATTTATTAGGCTGCTCTTATATTGAACAAAAAATAAATAAAAATAATTTTTACCAATTTGTTTTAATTGTTTTTTTACAACGTGAATATGGCACCTAAAAAAAGAGGTATGCGCACGGCGTAGGTGATTTCCCAGCTCAGGTTTACCAAAAAATTCCAAAAGATTCATAAACTGTATGAGTATCGCTATATTCCCTAGGTGAAGATTTCAACTGCAGATCTATCTACCCCAGAACATTTTCAGGAAATCTGCTTGTCACAACTTTAACTTTGTCAGCGCAAAATAAATGTGCCTGTTCAACTAGAACATTTTTCTACATCAAAGAAAGTAAAAGTTTCTCATTTACACAAAAATGTATGGAATAAAAGTTTCAGTTGACGCACTGCATTTTATAACAGTTTTCCCGAAACAGAAAATATAGCAATCATAAAATTACAGTTATTTCATAATTAATTGCAAAATTTTTCATGGAAAAATGAATTCTTTCATGCACAGCATTATTTTTCAAGTAACTACTACTACTTAGGATCTTTAAATAAACTAGTAACAACGAACATAGTCACAGTCAATTTTTCTGATTATTGAATCGAATACTAATATTCCAATATTAATATTCCTATTATTACAATACTACTTAATATTACAATAGTAATATTAAGTAAGCTGTAAGCAATAATTCAGGTTAAAAGCTGGATCGGTGCAACAAATATTCCGAATAATATGATTAATAGAAACATCTCTCGTGTTTCCAATTATTTCGCGAAACCCCGAGCCGCCCTCAAACAAAGGTCTCCATTTTATTCATTCACCCGTAGCCATCAATCCAATAAGGCGCCCTGAAAATCAAATTTCCTGACCAGCTGATGCAGGAAATAATCCGTCGTACCATAGGAATCACGTCTGGCCGTGGAAGTAGCGAAAGAGACGGGGCGCGATCGGCTCGCCGGCGTCCGCAGGGAAAGACAGGGACGCGAACGGGGCGTTGGGGGATGGACGGTAGAAAAAGACGGAGCGAGGGTGCAGGGGCAGCCGATAGTCGGATAGCAAGGTTATCGGAGATGACTTAAATTCAATCAGCCAGCGGTGACGAAAAGTCCGTGGAATACTTTGCCTCTGCAGCCTCGCGGAATGAGAACGGCTACGGATGTCTGTCGTGCTTAAGACACGGACAAAGCTCGCCCCGATTTACCTCCGTATTAATGCGAAGCAGCACCGTGAAATTACCTACATCCAAGACGGTTCGTGTCCCCGTTCCTTTGTCCGTGCCTCGCGGTAGTCTTCCTCGATTTTCAGCCTCCCCGGGATCGAATTAACTAAGTATCCAGCCGGGGGGGAGGTGCATCTCGCGCCCGGTACAAATTGATCGTTGCCGAGTTTCTGGCGAGTTTCAAGTGTTAATGCAACTCATCGCTCTTCTTCGCGTCCCGCGCCACGCCAGGAAACTCGTTCTGCGCCTCGGATTTCTCGCAGGAAAATATTCTACCCTGCTGGATGCGAGCCGTGCCGCGGACGTGAACGAAGAATGGCTCGCCTCGGCACCGATTCTCCTGACGAATTAGTCGCCGACAGAGGACTTAATTAAAATCGTTCCCGACGTATGCTCCTTCTGGCGGGTTCTTTAGGCGTTTGGCGCCTCGAGATACAGTGGACGCGGCCCGTTTGCTGTCAGACATCTGTGAACGATGGGAAATCGGGGGAATCTGTAAGTGGAGGTAGTCGAAGTTTTGGTGTTAGCGTTCCTTTTTTATGTAGTTTAAGTAATAAAGTGAAACTTAATTAACACGGTAAATGGTGTAACATGTAGTATTGTAGATTTTGGGGTATGTTAAGAGGAAGGGGAAGTAAAGGGGTTTATAAGAAGTCGTTGGTTGTCAGTTACTTAAGGGTATTTTGATTTTTGAAGTGAAACTTGGAAAAAATACCAAATATACCATACACTCGATTCAACGCAAATGAAAGAGGTCATAACCAATTGAAAAAACAATTTATAGACAAGTCGTTTAGCTCAGTGTGTTCGATTTGTGACAGATTATGGTTTGAAACTGACTTAAGTACTCTTAGCCCGGAACATGAAGAAATTTTACGCAACGCCTTTCCGCGTAGTATTGTCAATGCGATGAGCGCATGTAAAAGTTGCAAACAATCATTGAACCGAAATAACGTGCCAATATTATCAAAGTACAATCGGTTTAAATACCCAGAAATACCACCGCATCTATCTAAATTGGATTTAGTCTCAGAGCGGCTAATTTCTCCACGCATACCGTTTATGCAAATACAACTTTTGCGACACGTGCATGGTCAATTTGGTATTTTTTAACAAATCATCACTCTCCCTGTGTCAGTAAATACCATTGTTAATATTAAGAAATATCGACAATGATCATTGTATTAATGTTCATATCAAACGAAAAAAAATACCTAAATCAAGCTATCTGATGGGTCTGGTTGACAAGAGAAATATTAACATATGGTTACAATACTTAATAAAAACTCCTCTCTATTGTTTGTACGATATAAAAATAGATGATTCTTTTTTCAATGATGGTTATATTAATCTAATTCCTCAAAGTGATATTAGTGAAGAAATATTGATCGAAGATAGCTTGACAGCTCAACAAAATACTTTGCTATGGAATGACGATAAATATTTACGAATTGCACCTGATGAAAAAATGTTCCACACAGTTTGCTATTTGACGAACATGCTGAAGAATTCTCCTTTCCTACCATTTATTGGTCAATTCAGAGAATTCAAGGAAGAATTGCACGTAACACCATTTATGATGTACATATGTAGATTTTGCGCAAGTAGTGTGTAGTGTAAAATACACGGTCTTTTTTTTAATAAAACGCCTACAAAATATTCCTAAAATCGTTCATTTTCGCCGCGGCGAAACTTATCTATGCGACTAGATCGTTTGCTAAGCCTCGAATCTATGTAGTTCTACGCAATCTGGTGGTATTGGTAGAAAGAGTGTTTGAAATTTCAAAATTGATCAAGAAGGAACAGAAGCACAAAATATACCGACGATAACAATTTATATCAATTTCAGTTTGGACATCTTTCTGCTGAAATAACAACATGACGGTCCAGAATACACAATTAAACGCTGAAGAAAGCACTGTTGACACTATTCTCATCCACAGAATAAGCGGCGTGGTGTCAGGGTGAATAGAAATATGGGAGGAGCGTGAAAGCATGCAGGACGGGTACGCGGATCGAAATCAGAGAGCGGATGCCTTCTGTAACGGGGCGGAAGATACGTCAGCGTATGAATATAGGAAAGCAGAAGATACGAGTCGCAGAAATGGAAATCAGTTCGGAGCAGCAAGTTACGATTGAGATTTAAGTTATTGACAAGCTACTTTGGCGAACCTCCGTCGAGATCTGCTTGGTTTATCCCTGAGGCCCACTGCCTTCTGATTTCCCTGAGGACCCAACCCTTGAGAAACTATTCTTCTGCCCACAATGACTCCCTGCCTTCGCGGCACTTCATCTCCATTGCGGAGCTCTCGCGTTCGCTATTGGCAGCTACATGTCACGAGCACGTCGCTGTCAACTCTTTGCACTATCTTCAAGTCTCATCACTTTTCAGATGATTTTGAATCGTTAATCGTTCGACAACCTGTTACACTTCTATCTCAGTCATGTTGACACTTTGGAAGTGGAGCATAGTTTCTTGTTACGTTCACCTGAGGATAGATACCTACTTTATGTGCACACTGTTTGTTATTGTTTGGTGCATTTGTACTAGAGTGTGGAAACACTATTGCCTATGAAATACAGTTTACGTTAAGTATTGTGTAATATGTAGTGATTACCGTCTTTTTTATGGGAACTGAAAATAAGAAAAAATGGTATACACTTGTAAAAAATTACTTCAATTAGTGGATATAAAGGGGAAGTGTTTTGGGGTGATTTTACAGGCATAGAACACTATAGTGGATAATTAATAAAGTAATTATGTATATAATATTAATAAAATAGAAATGGAAAATTGTTTTGTAGTAGGTTTGTTGGTTTAAAAGACTATCGTGGAGGTTGTGTGTGAATTTCATGAAGAACACTACTTGATTATATATTAGAAGGTAATGTTTGTGTAGCTGTGGTGTGCTTGATTATTTACACACAATATTTTAATTGTAGTAACCGATACGTACTTCCTTACATGAACTGGTCTAATACTTGTATCACGCTCTACTCAGAAAATAAATAGTATCTTTATCTACAGACCACATTTACAGCATAGATAAAGAAACAGTACTGCCCTTACGCAACCAGTTCCTCGATAAGTGAAAAAAGAAAACGAATCATCAAACAACCAAGGAAAACTTTTATTGTTTCTTTGGAATCAAGAAATAAAGTTTGTTTGCACACAAATCATTCTCATCTTTTGAGGAACTGTTGCATATTTGATAGCCATGATATGTTCAGTTTTGCAAGTAAGTACATATTTTCCATACGGACTCTTGCTTCACAAACTTCCGCAAACACATTCTTCTTCTTAATAAATTAAGAAGTCCCGCTCTGTCACATTTTTAACGAGTAAATCAATTTTTGCATGCATACAAAAAACAGAGCCTTCCAACAGACCCAATACTTAATTGCTTTCAGTTAAAAGACCGAAGCAGTTGGACTTGTCACAAAAGTAACGAGCATCGTCGGCTGAACGCTTCTACGTAATCATCTAAAAGTACGTGCGTGCGTAGAACTCCTGAATATGCGTATCGTATCACATCGAAGCACGCTATTAAAATACTTTCAACGTGATTACCGTCCGAACCGAATTGTGGAAAACCGTACAATTCCGCTACGATAGCAATAGTAATGACAGTAATAAGATCACGAACCACTATTGCCGCAATAATGACGTAGGAATTGGTACGCTGCCGGACTTGCCTCCCTAATAAAACAGAAGTTGTTGCAATTCCATCGTTTATAGCTGGATGTCACGCGACCACTTCGCTTCCTATTGTAAATATTAGCTGCTACTTGTTCTAAGGAGAGATCGAGAAGGTCCTTGTCGAGTTTATCTGGTTACCTGATTGCTCTTAATAGTGCATACACGTCGGCTAGACTAAAGTGGCTTATCAACTTTTATCGCTGTTTGTTATTCTACTTCTACTTTCGATAATTAGAACTGATACACTTGTGCGAGACAATGATTTATTAGTTAAATTGGATGTCGATTGTGTTCAGCGATAATATATTATAAATACTTATTTTCCATTTGCATGAGAGTGGCATAATTGGCCTCTAAACAGAATCGTGTCATTCCATGCCGAATTAATTACCTCTTGCACTTGATATTAGGGATCGTGATGAAATTGAAATATGGCGTACTTCACGTGAAATGATGGGGTGCAAGTCATTGTTATGCTGGTTTCGAATTTGTTTAAGAAATAGAGGATGCCAAAGTTAGGTATCTTAGAAAATAATTTCGTATGGAGTGCGTAATATTTAGCGGAAAATAATCGATTTGACATGGAGTGACCCTCGCATGTATAAATCAAAGCAGCAACACAAACGTATTGACTTAAGGGTACTAGGCAGTTGTTTTTGAAGCACTCGAAAATAAAGAATTTCTTTTTCATTTAATTACAAAAAATAAATTGAAGCTGAGACTTGTTCTTTGACGCAAAGTTTATTAACATCATAAGCCTTACAAAAACATGTTTGTTTTGTCAAAAATATGCATTACATATGGCGCTACCGATGGATCATTAAAGAGGCTTTTTAAAAAGTTTCTTTCGTTTTGCAGTGGTAACTCAAAAACGGAGGTCCCAATCGATTCAAATCAAATTCGAGCATGTTTACAAAATGTGTAGTTTCGGCCTGAACCTAAATTGAAGTTATTAAAAACTCTTATTCTTTATGAAAAGATACTAAAACCTCATCTTTATCCACCGAAAAGCGCCTTTTTTTTTAAATCACCATCTCGTACCTATCATTTTCATAATTTTGGTTCTTTTGTTACCGTTCCTTTTTTAGTTAAAGAAGTTTTCCAGATTTTAAGGCAAAACCTTTCTGAGACTTACATCAGGGTGCTTCATCTTCATTAAAAAGCTGCCATTTTAACATTTTCTTATTTTTCTTAATGCATCTACTACCACCCATAGCCACATTCGTATAGTTTAAAAATCTCTTTTCCTTTTTGTGTTTCCGATAACCCGTACAATATTTTTTTTCACTGTCACATAAAAGTTCAAAACAATAGTTCAAGATACAATTAAACAGCCTGCCAAACCTCGAATTAATTTGTCGAACCGTCTTTGTACCAAAAATTCACAAAGAAATCTATAATGCATATTTGTGGCTCTAAAACATAACATTTTATAGGTTATGATGTTAATACACCTTGTGTTAAAGAACAAGTCTCAGCTTCAATTTATTCCTTTGTATTTAATTGAAAAAGAAATGCTTCATTTTCGACAAAGCGACCGCCTAGTACCCTTAAGGTATGAACACGATGAAGTATGAACTCCTAAAAATGAAAGAGAACAAGAATTGATTTCCTATTCTACGATACATCGAACAATAAGAAGATCCAATCGCACATCAATTACAAACTACAACAACGACGCTGAAATTAAATCAGAAAGTTTCTACCCTCGAACTCGAATTACCAAAAATCCACCCTTAAGCGTATAATTGGTACCATGACCCAGCGAGAAACCGATTTCACGTTTATTCGTCTTTTCTCGCAAACAGGTTCTCTTAACGATGCCGAAAGAGGGGAAAGAAAAGGCTGCAAGAGAAGGAAAATGCAAATGAACGGCGCTAAAATTTTTTCCCACCGTCCTCAATCCGATTAAATTGCAAACACGCGTGCGCCTCGCCGGTCGCAGGGTTTCCCCGCCGCGAGGCTAGCTCTTCGTAAGCGGAATAAAAGGACAGTCGACACTCGCGATCGCAAACGATGCTGCCTCGCCTCTTCTGCCTGGTTCATCCTCCACTTTCGAACGTCTGTACGAAAAGCAGCAATCTGTCAGTGGAATGGCTGCGAGATTCGTACGAGTGAAACACGAACGAATGAAACGAAACGAAACGAAACGAACAATGGTCAGCAGTACGAACGGTGGACATTTCGCCTATTTCTCCCTGTCCCCCCTCCAACCCTCGACACGTAGTATATTTTATCGCATTACTGGCATTGTTGCATCAGTTCCCAGCTATACCCCCATGGTCACCACTCTCCGTGTTACCCCCTTCGCTCGACCGACCCCCCGTCCCCACCATACCGGGCACCATTCCACGAGGATTAAATATTGACTGCGATTCTGATTTATAGTAATTGCCGGAGGGAGCGGGACAGCGGGAAAGTGAGATGAAACGGGCCGATGCGAGAGGGACGGGACGATCGAGCCGGGAGGGGCGGCGAAGGGTAAAAGAGGGCGAACCAACGGGTGTGAGGTAAACTGGACGGATTTCGAGGGCGGGCGCGGGAGGGTCGGAGGGTGCTTGGAGGCGGAGGTGGAGGAAAGCCATTCCCGTGCCCGCTTTCCCTCGCTGACAGATGCATTTGCCAAAGCGTTGCGGACGTTTCTGGCTCGTTCTACGTCGTCACGCGTCCCGTCGTTATTATAGCGCATTTTTATTTAGCGACTGTTACCGTTCATCGCTTACAGAACTCCTGCGCGATGCTATCGCTCGGAATAATCGGGCAATTTATGGCGCGAGCCCCCTTTTACCGTGAATAACGGTAAATCACGGATCGCCAGATTCCTAGGTGGCGCGTCTCGCTTTTTCACTTCTCTTTGTCGAAGCTGAGGGGATTCCGCGATTTTGGAAAAGCCGTGTCTTTACTTGCAACTGAATTTGACTGACTGTTTGTATCGAATTGCCTTTTACTTTCTCGTTGCCGTTATATGCTCCTGTAATCCCTTGAAAAATTTGGGATTTTTTTAAAGAAAACTGTAACATACAGATAAATGGTCCTTTTGGTATTAATTTATATATATTTTAACCTTTAACCGGTGACGTGGGGTCTGGGAGACTCCTGCAGAATTATTTTTCCTATATTTTCCTTCTTTTCGTTCGACGAAAATATTATATCGTGTCGTGAAGACAACTTTCAGTGGTTTTGAACAAATGTGTAATAAAGTCACTGCGAACTCCAGTATATCTTTTAAAATAAATTTTGGCTTGACAATGTCAAATTATTAAGGAGAAGTCTGTGAGACTTCGCGTCACCGTTTATGTCACAAAGTGGGACGTCACTAGTTAACGGTTAAGATGATAAAAAATAAATTTTTAAGATTTTTCCGATGTAATCTTGAATAAATAGCTGTAACTCTGACGGTGATAAAACACGATGTACGTGATATTTCAAGATAGGCTCATATGAAATAAAAAATCGGAAGTTTTTCTTAAAATATATGAGTATGGTTATCGTATGACGTATCGTTACTGCAAAATAATGAAAATTCGATGATTGGTACATGTTTTAATAAAAGTGCCCCGAACACTCTCATGGCCTCACATGTGGTAAAATTTTCCTGACAGGAATTCCATTCATAAATTCTATTCGTAAATAAAAGAATTGCACGTATATCATATTTTAATTACAGTGGATTGTGCATCGAAAGATGGAAAAACTGTTTGCTACATTGTTCATATAGCATTTTTGTTAATTGTACAAATTAACGTAAGAGAATAACTGGTTAATATATATTCTTTTTTTTTATTAAGCATTCGAGACCTCATACGAGGTTTACCTCTACTGTACAAACACACACAATAATCACATGATATTTTTCAGGCTTATAAGCTGTGGATATTTTTTGTTAAATTATTCCTCACGAGTACACGTTGTTATGTTTCATTGAGAAACTTGTCAGTGTTTCCAGCAGTTTTCACAACAGCGTCAGTCGAACAAATGTTCAGGAGATAGTTTCATCAAAAACTTGAGTTAGCACGGATAAAAAACAACACATCCCTTCGACTACTCTGCAACTCGCAAAGTTTAAAAAACTCAGCATTGAACGCTTTACGATTGATCTTTGCCAGTATCGCCTGCAATATAAATTCTTCCACCTCTTTCTTAAATCACATTTAGATCTCTCTGAATCACACAACGATTAAAACCGAACCCCGTTAATTTCACAAAAGAAACGTCAATCTTAAATTAAATAAAACAGTGAAATGTATTTCTGCTCTTCGTATCACAATGAAATTAGTACGCAGCTACCAGCATCCAACTCGGCAGACACCCCTATGCGCAATCCCCAGGACTTGTCCTCGCAGTCGCGTGGAAATGCCGAAAAATCCACGAGGTGGAATGAAAGTTTTGCTCGATTTTTCACAGGCGAGTCCTCGGGCGCGCTGCCGGCGCAATCAATTATTCGTTAATTGTTACTAATTAAGGCAAATAATGAGATGCTGGGTGTGGCGGAGGAAAGGGCGAGTGACGCGATGGGTTGGAGAGGAGTAAGCACAGCTTGGGGGGTTGGGGGTGGGTTTGCAGGAGGAGAGACGGAAGCTGGTCACCGGCTACCAGTTGAGAAGGGTGATTTAGTGAGGGAACAGCAGGCGGCGCCGATTATTTTTGGTTTTAGCCGTGGCGGCCATTATTTTTGGTCTGCCGGCTTGCCGCAACTTGGACTACGCTCGGCCAGAAATTTAGTGTGACCGAGTTGAAGTGCGCAAAAAGCCCGCTGCCCTCGGCGAAAACTACGGCACCGTACAACAGCGAGGGCCGGCGAATTGCAGATACCTCATGGCGCCGTGAAAGACGAACCTGCTGCGGTAAACAAGACGACCCCGCAATTCTGCATCAGCTGCTGGCTAGTTACCGAATCACAGTGTCCTATTCGTTGCCGTATTAAACACAGGGGCGATGGAACGTTAGCCACCGGCATAAAATACATACTTCGAATGGCTTCGCGACACATAGGGCGGTGGTCTCCAATGGCCACACTGGAGGATGCGAAATTGGTTGTTGAAACATTTTCAGGGCTTAGGTTGGTTTGGCTCGGTTGGTTCGGCAACCTTAGGCCGTTGCGGGAGCTTCCGAATGTCGAAGTATTTTTAGTTATTTCGTTTTCGCTAGCACGTGAAATATAAAGGGGAACGCATGTTTGGTGGCGAATTAGTGTGAAGCTTAAAAGTTAAAAAATAATTAAATACTTTATAATATGTCTTGTCACCCTGATTGGTTTCGTTAGATATATAAACACTGTATAAAGACTTTGGACAACACATTCTTATGTTTAGGGGTAGCTCAAGTGAGTCCAAGATTATAGAATTTTGACAATTCAACATATAATCGTCAGATTTTAATTTATTCACTTATGTACATTAGATTATACTCACATTTATATTTGATAATTTGTTAAATTTATTGTTCACGTAGGCTCAGACATTGCACATTGTCGGTTTCCTGCTGCCAGGGTATAATCTACTAATTGTTTTACTTAATTATACGTCAGATGGGGCACAATGATGCCGTTTCTCAGTTTCTATTTTTCTTAATGAGCAAATGAATGCGTTTTAAAAAATTTCTAGTGTCCGTGTCCTTCCATATAATTATCATGTACATAGCCACCCCTAAATATAGATCAATTGTGCTCATATTATGCTCGATTTTATTTTTTATACAAAGGAACCAATTGAGATGGTAAGAAGGTCATAGTTTCATAGTTGAAAAATAAGCTCCAACGTACTACAAATGCCTGTAACTACGGTCGGTATGAAGTTACCGAATAAGAATCCAACAATTCCGGTCACGTCGCGTGGTTTTTTCATAATTTAATCATACCGCTTAGAAAATAAATTTATTTAAATTAATAGTCGCTGGAAGATTGGAGTTTCATATTTTGTTTGTTTTCTGAAGTATTTTCCTGTAACACATTTAGCTTTCTACCCAATATCTAGAAACGTTTGATATCTCAAGCCAGACGTCACGTTGGTATATGTGACATTGACAGTATTGCACTTTATGTGGATGAAATAAATAAAACAAACTACCTAATTAAAAATGTACCAATCAAGAATAATGGCGAAATGTGTCAGAACGTCGCAATTTTTCCAAATCATCGAGAATTTTCTGAATTGGAAACATTTTAAATCCCTGTAACGTGTGTCACGATATCGTTTCCAAACCAGAGGAAACAATTGAGTAAGTATTATTGTGCCATTTATGGATATGAAAACAAATTGTACCAGGATTTAATGTCGCAGCACTCAAATTAATGCAAACAACCCTATCGATTGTAAGTAGATTCTACAAAGAAAACAGGAATCAATATTTTTTATTACTGCAACGCAACATACAAAAACAAATGTGTACACCCTATTGACGGCCTCATAACTAAATGCATTAAATCTTCGTTACACGCGAACAATAAATCACCACTGTATAATAATTTATGTACATTTTGGCACTAATCATGTTTAAAACTGCTTTGCATCTCGCATAGGATATATTATATTACGACTGAAATGTATTTTATAATAATGCCCCGTCGAATCCAATTTATATCATTACACTGTTCGAACCCCATCATAATTATTATCTAAAACAATGTAGCCATCGCTTCAGCGTTTTTTTCGCGTATACAGTCGACGGGTATGAGAAGCCCCAGAGAAGACACGTAGGATTACCTTCGAAGCTGCTAACTTATGAAGCAGAATGACAGACGGATATCAGCTCCGTAGAGTAGGAGAGAATTACTGGCACTTTGAGAAAAATGAAATAAATGATGGAGAAGCACACCCTCGGCACTACCACCAGTTCGGCCCGTCAGACGTTTTTATTAATTCCTCTCAGATACAATTAGTTGGTCTATTCGTCAGACGCGTTTCATTAAGTTCCCCTCTCCATCTTTCTTCCGCCAACTCTTTACCCCCTTCCTCAGCTGTCGTGCGCCTTATCCTTCTTGCCCCGAAAGAACGAAACGGGCATCTGCCGGAGAAGAAGTTTCCCCGTTCCCTAACTTCTGAAGACAACACGAACGTGTATTATGCGAAACGATTAATTTCGCACCGGTCCCAGCTGCTTTTGCACACTCGTCTGGGCGACTCTGATTGAAAGTGCAGCAGATTTCTGCACTGAATGCGTTAACCTTGTTCCGCGATGGTTTTATTGCGAATACGATGGTTTGCGCAGGAATGGTGTATCATAGATTGGTACTGGAGTTTAATGGTGTTATTAACCCTATAGTTCACACATAAATTAAAATTACGAATCTAGGAATGCATAGATGTATTGTGAAAAAAAAATATTTTTTGACTGCACGTGATCTGTTGCACTCAATATTTATTAAGAAACATGTGTACTTTAGGGTTAAAACATTGATGATCATTGGACATTGAATCTGAAGGGGAGAATTTTTAAATTGGAAACAGATGGTTAAACTCTGTAACTTGCAGATAGCATAATAGTATATCTGTATTTATTTTAATTAACTATTTTACGTTGCTCTGTTATAACAGTCTTATTAATATCTTGCACACTTTGTACTGTTCTTTCTTTTACTGCTTCCTGTTGAAAACCCCGTTCTATGAACTTTTAATATTCTTTCCGTGCCTTCCCTTAAACCCTATACTGTTCCAGTATTGCAGTGACAATTCTTCAGGACACATACCCACTCCTTGCAATCATTCAGCTGCATGCATTCAGAATGTGTGAAGCACACTTGCATTTCATTAACTTCAATGTCGTTATTAAAATATTTAAGTGATATTTTTGTGTAGTTCCTCAATTCTCAGTATGTACTTAATTTTTGGAATCAATAGAGCAGTTTCCCAACCTTTTTGAGTCGCGACAATAAACACGTAAAAAATACATTAAAAATATGTGTTTCAGAATATACTTCTAACGTACCTAATAGTATTTAAATATCTTAATATATAAATTAAATACACTTAATTATCTTATTTAGTTGTGGTTGCATCTGGGTAACCAGATTTTCCTATTTTTGATTTATGAAAAATCAGTGTCACATCATTAATAGAATCTGGTAATGTAACCATATTAAAAGAAATAAGTGCTATGAATAGTCACCTTAAAATAACCGCGGCGACCACCCAGAAAACACCTCACAACCTTAGAGTTGATTCAGATGTAAGTACCGTCAAATGGGGTAACTTTGACCACAAAACTAAATTTTGCAACCAATTCCTCTAGCGTCTATTGTATAACAGATATTATTCTCGGACAAAGTGCCTTGGGTAGCTTGAATTACCTACTTCAAGATGTAGTTGTTTAGGAGGAAGAATAACCTTTACTGAAAATTAGAGAAATGTTAAAGTGCGATACTGCGAGTTGAGGAAGAATTGGTACGTGAAAAACATCTACCGGACAGACATCTAAGAATAGAGTTATAAGTCTGAACCTATTTTAAAAAGTATGTATAGTACATTTAAACTCATTTTAACAGAAAAAGAAAAATCTTCTTGTTAAATTGAAGTTCTAGGAGCTCCTGATGCCGAGGGAGTTCATTTTGCCCTACTTTTGGGGTAACTTTGACCGCTGGGGTAACTTTGACCGTTTCCTATTTGTAAGCATCGGCCTATTTTGATGCAATTCGATATGTTTAGCCGTTCTCGACAAACGTGTTTTTGGTTACTTTGTTGCTAAATTTGATGGTAATGGCGGCTACATACTCGTTGAGATTCATCTCCGTGGAGACGATTGTTAGGAGTGATTGTGTGAACCAAGTGAATGAAAGGTTTTTGACGAAATAGGTAATACTATGAGTAAAAGCATAACAGCTGGTTTTGCTGCATGTGGCATTTATCCACTAAATAAAGAACGATTATTGAAGAAACTGCCAGATCCAACAATAAAAAATAAAAATAACTCAAGAACAGTCGAAAATAATGAGAAGACAGGGATGAACGAGACGGAAGTTACTTAGAAAACAGCGACAGATGAGATTAAAATGATAAGAAACAACACTGAAAATGAAGACTTAAGAGAAAGAATGACTAATGTCATTGTTAATTATTTAGAAAATTTGAGAGAAAGCAGTAATACAAAATCAAATATTAACAATGCGAAAAAGAGAAAGAAATTAGAAATAATATCTGGGCGATCTGTGGGTGCTGATGATAGCCCAGTAACAAAAGGACAACAGTATAACGACAGGGCCATCTTCAAAAAGACAAAAAATGTGTAGAAAGAAATGTCTCTTTTCGTCAAATAAAAAGTTCACTGGAGACACAGAGATGCCAATAGTGGTGGCAGGAAAGGTTTAAAATGGAAGGTCAAAGATTAAAAATACAAAGTGGAGTATGGGTTGTTGCCAAGTACAGCTATATAAAAAATACAAGTCAACATTTTGTTGGGCAAGTTCTAGAAACAGGTGATGAAGAGGTAACAATAAAATTCGTAAGAACTGCTGGAAAAAGTTCGTTTTTCTGGCCACTAAAGGATGATATTGATACACTGGCACATGAAAATATAATTAGGTTACATCCGGAACCTAACATTGATCGAAGAGAAAGGTTACATTTTGCGGTGGATTTCCCAGGATTAAATCTACATTAATGTTTTGCGTTTTTACGTTTCGTTTTTCATGGTTTCACTTGTAAATCCGAAATAAATATTACATTTTTGTGTAAATGGTTATATTATCATTTTACCTCTTCTTTAGCATTAATTAGGTTTATAAAAGTTATAACAGTGTCAATAATACTCATAAACATAAGCATTTAGACAATGTGGTCAAAGTTACCCCGGCAGGAGTAACTTTTTTAAGGGGGTTTGACTTGTTTTTTTTTATTCTTTAAAAATGTCATCCTCATCGACTTGAAATGACCTGTCTCAGTGTTTTTCCCCCATTATAAAATATGAATTAATTTGGAAGTTACAAGGAAGAAAAGGAGAAATATTTACCAAAGATGGTCAAAGTTACCCCATTTGACAATACTTACATATCCCTAAACTGTGCTTCTTCAGAATAGTACACTATTCCATCTCTTAGCCGTCCGTAGACAAACACTCGAGTCATTAAAAGTCATTACGGAGAACGTTAATTGACAATTGCCAAGGATTCCGTGTTCCCCGCGAGGCAAGCGGACAACCGACTTCGTTACGAAGGAAGAAAGGCTCGTTCCCTCGCATTTTACCAAGGCGTCGCGTCGTTACAAGAACGGAAATCCATTACGGAAGTAATAAGCGATTTTCCACGGACGGAGTGGATACGCTTTTGCGAACTTTGCAGATTGCCAGGCATTGCCAAGTGACCGTTTAGCTTGCGGCGCGGAGAATTACATGCTCGTCGATTCGTTCGATTTAAATTATCAGGTGCTTCGCGGTTCGACGAGCAAATTCTATGGTACCTGCGACGATCGAGCAAGGAGGAAAATGTTGAAGCGCAGACTAATAGTGACGGGCGGAGGGGGGGGGGGGGTTGAGAGGCACGCTGGGAGGAAAAAAGAGAAGGGAAAGAAGAAATGGAAATACAGGGACGGGGATGGGAGGAGGGAAATGCTTGGAGGTGGGAAAGAGAGGCTGGGTGACACGGCGGGCGGGGAAAAAAGAGAAACTTGGGAGTACCTTCTGCAGAATTTCATGGCTTAGGCAGATTACGCGTCTTTGGCCGTCGTTAGTTTCCGATAACGCCCACTGCTTCTGATTCGGAGATTCTGTCGCACCCTTTTCTGCGCGATCTTACAGAGGAAATTTTCTCAAACGACTTTCACTTTCGGGTTCGTTAAAGGGGAAGATAAACGTTATTCTTTTTTTCATGCACATTTTAGATCACTGAAGTGTACGATTATAATATTATATGAACGATAAGGGGAACAAACAGGAAGTGTCATAAAACTAGCTTTATCGAGAAAATTAAGTTTTAGTATTTCAGCTCATCAGTAAAAAAAAATGGTGCAATGAATTTTCTTATACAATTTTCTTCTTAAATAATTTCTTGTTCTACCTTGACGACAGAAGCTTATGCACTCTGTATTTTGTCCCAGTGCAGAGGGGACATTTACTGTTCTTAACCAGTATCTATCCCAAATCTTTAACGTTATCTTACGGGGGTATTTGAGCTTTATAACCCTTTGTGATACGACAGTTCTGTAGTTCCAGTTGCTACCGACAAAATCTGCTATAAATCGCGAAATTACACAAAATGGACATTCCTAGCTTTTCCCCCCTTACCCTTCAAGTATAATTTTTATGCAACTGAGGATTTTGTGGCATTGTTCCTTTTATGTGAGTTATACCGCGATGTTTCAATTAGAAATGAAAGAGTGTGTGGATATATGTGTTGAAACAAATTTCCTTTCAGATCAGAGATGAGAAAACTTTTATTCGGATGACGAATAACGAATGAAAACAGTAAGTTGTCCAGATAACGTAAATAATTATTATTCAGTCGTGTTATTTCATGTACACGCTTTTAGAAAAATAATTGTAAGAGCAAAACAATCCAAAGAAGAGTTACTCGTACTATTATTTGCATAATTGTGTAATCCAATAAATAGTGAGTGAAATAAATGTTCAATTGTGTCCAACTGTTAATTTAAATTTCATTACTTCAAAAACTCATTGTCTGCAATACAGAATATTTTGCCAAACATTTGACTGAAGTTATAATTGTACACCAGAAAATAGTACATAATTCAAAGAAATTTACTTCTCCTAATCCCTTTACGAACAGAAACATTTATTTCCAACGAAATTCAAACCACAGCATTGCTCGTTTGAATCCATTTTGTAGCGCTAATTTAATTAAAAATTAAAAATTGCAATATAAGAATATACACTTTTTCTAAACTTAAGAAAGGTGAGTTTTTAAAAATAAATGATTTTTTCTCAAACCACCCCCACCCCTGCTGACGCCGACGTGCAGCATAGAATGCACCCAAGATTAAAAATAAAAATAACAATTCCAGTCCACCACGGAGCATTCGCCAGTACCCAGCGCGAAGCATCATTTAAATTATTTAAAACATCGCTGGACCCTCCTTGTCTGAAATTACCCATCCAGCAGGCAAGTAGTCAATGCCGCTATAAGTCAGACACCCAGCGCTCGTAAGGAGTGGTAATCGAGTTGTTTGCTCAGCACGGACTCGGCGCGCTGCGCGCAAAAGTACGAGGGAAGGAATTGCGTGTAGACGAAACGCAGGCAACGGGAACGAGGAAGAAAACAGCGTGCGGGGCGCGAGAACGTTAGATCGAGAAGAGTCAGGAACGAAACACTGCCGTGCATTAACGAGAGAGAAAGAGCAGATGGCCGAATGGAGGCTGGCCTCTAATGGAGATTAAATAAAAGGAGAATCGACGAATGAACTGTAATCAAAATTGTGTTTGCTCGATAGAAAACAAAGAGCCGCGCACGTATGTAGAGCGTCGGTTGGCGGCACGAGTAGCTAGAGAGGGGGGGGGGAGGGGGCTCAGAGCCGCGCGGAAAAGGCTTTTGGACGGAGAGGACTGCGACCGAGGACGGGGGAGGGCTGGAGAAAAGGGGTTTACAGAGGGGGGGAGGGGAGCCGGAGTTTCGTTTCATGGTCGAGGGGGCGAGCGGGGGAGGAGAAAAGTGTTGGGACGCAAGGGAGGAATGGAGGAATTGCTGGAGAGGAAGTCGACTGTGGGCCGGGGTGGCGACCGTAGAAATACGTATCCAGTTAGTTTTACACTGTGGCTCCAATTGATTCGAAATCGATTGTCGTTCCAACGATTCTCAATTGATCGATTACGGAGGGTGCGCCGCAAAGAGGGCTGCAGCCACCCTCGAGGCACCGCGCCGTAAGCTCGCAGAGTTTGGCCTATAGGAGGACTTACTCTAAGCCAACGGCAATTGCATCCCGTTTTTTACGCTCGCTTGTTTCGACATGCCTTTACGATCGACCAATCCTGACCCCTCCCGCTCCTCCACCCCCCCCCCCTCCGCACGCCCCGGACAACCCCTTTCGCTTCACTCCATGATTTTACCTTAATTTCTTCGCCGTCTTGCACGAATTTCGCCTACAATTTTACGGCCCTCGTCGCCGTTCCCCTCCCGATTCCTTTTTCAATTACGCGCTACTACTTCCAGGCTGCTTGCTCGATGCACCGCGATCAGAGAGTTATCGATCGATTGTTCCCCGCTGTTGCAGCGTCTTAAAGGTATTGTAATGGCTTCTTCGACCAAAGGATACGCGATTGGTACGATTGTAACTTTCGGGCAAATGCTTATTCGATTTGGGTATCCAGCGTACGAAGCTGGTGGTTGTGTCTTTATTTCTTGGAACGTAGTTTTGATTTAACGAAGCTTGGTTTGAGTTGGGAGCAGAGAATATGGTAGAAAGTTAGGTGAACCAAAAGTATTATGTTAGCCGAGTTCTTCGTCTACTTTTAAGGAAACATTTTTTACTGTGGTGACTACATCAGAAGATAGAGATCGTCACTAATGAACAATTCTTTAACTTGGATTGGGCATACAAAGCAGCTTGTATTAAAATTCAGAAGGATATAATATATGTCAAAGAAAGGAAAGAGGGGTTAGTACACATTGCCCCCCATAAACATGACTCATGTATGAAAGAAGCTAATTCCCTTTAATTCACGAAGAAAGTTCACATGCAAAGATTGTGAAATCATCTTTGCTAATTCCAATTTTATTGTACCTTTAATTCACGAAAAACATTAAAAAAGTTCTCACGCAAAGATTGTATTCTCGTTCTCCATTCGAACACTGATTCCTCTGTCACTTTTTATACTTGACATTCCTTTATTGGCCACAAATCAATTAACTGCTCAGATTTTCAGCTTCGATTTTAAGGAAGTAGCGGGCGTTGTATAAGAAAAAACTATGAAGTCGACTTAAAACAAAATGTTTCATATCATTAGTGCAGGTTGCCGAATGTGCTATTAATCTATTACCGACTTTGATTCGTTTAAATTAGTCTCTACCAAGTTTTTATTATTTTCCATCGTAAAACGATTTTCATACGACATTTTTAACAGAAGATGTTCCTCTTATAAAAGTTTTTGTGTCAACTACAGGCCTCACCTGTAGGAGGAGGAGGATGGTGCAGCCACTTAGGGCTGCCAGAAAAAATTATTAGTAGCCAGGAGGGCAGCTGATCATTGTCCACTCATTTATGCAAGAAAACCGTGAGTGGACTAGTGATGGGCGATACAGTATCGATATTTGGAATATCGATACTTTTGGGTCCAAATATCGATATGTTGTATCGATATTTCATATGACGATATATTGCTGTATCGATACTGAACCCCAAATATCGATATAACCGCCGGAACGCCTATTTTCAAAAGCAGGCAGAATTATGAATGAAGCTAGAAATCGGTTAACTGGGGAGCATTTACAACAATTATTATTTTTAGGTTCCTTGTCTATTGAGGATTGGCATTTTGATTGAAATGTGTGATGCAAATATTTTTTATATATTTTGATTGTAAACAGTGGAATAAGTTATTTACTTCCATTTTGGGATTTTACTCCTAATAGTGATGAATCGTTAACATGGCCAACAAAAAAAATAGTCATCGATTATCAGTAGTAGCAGCAGTAATTATGAGTAAAAGTATAGATACTGACGATATCGATACTTCGCTTTCGATATTTTATCTGTATCGATTCTTTGACCATCAATGCGTATCGATACGAAGTATCGATACAATTGATATGTATCGCCCATCACTAGAGTGGACCGTTTCTTTCTTTCGCAACGCTAACTTATTACAGACTAAAATTAACTCTCGAGCATAGTCACTAGGACTTTGGACTACTCGCAGCACTAATTTCTCAAACAACTTCAAAATTCTCGGATGGTGCTTCATTACTGAAAATTCTACTATACTCAATACAAATCCCGAATAGCAAATGAAAAAGCTCCCAAGGAGCTACACTATTCTAACAAATATAAAAAACTACCGAGAACCACCACGTGGGTGATTTCATTTTTAACAACACTAAAAAAAATTCAGTGTCTCGCAATAAGCAACTCTAACTTTAATTCGCTGCAGCCTTCCTGAAGTCCCATGTGCAGCAAAGCCAGCTGCTCGGGACTCCGTTTCCCCAGGAACATGTCTCCCGACATGTCCCAGGACAGTTTCGGGGCATTGGGGTCGCAACTCTAATTACAAACGCGATCAGTCATCATCGCAACACTAACTCAAAAAAATATTAAATATCAAACTAGGACGAGTAATTAAAAAAATCAAAATCAATAAATCAAAAGTAATAAAATGAATCAAACTCTAGTAACTCCAATTAAAAATACAAGAACAATTTCAAAAACAATCGCGACTCTTTTTTCGGAACACTACAAGCAACCACGCTCGACATTCATTCGCAACGCTATGCTGAAACCAAACGCGGGGAATACTCGATTCGCAACGCTAATTCAAACCGTAATCAACATTTAGTCGCAACACTAAGTAGCCCCGTAATCTTCTTCGCAACCCTAATTGAAAACGCGGTGTGCTCAATTTCAGGAGAGGGGGTGTCGATGGGTCAGCCCATGGCCAACCAAACTACTACTACAACTACCGGCGAGCATAATGGCAAAGTAATACCTTAGAAGAATGACCCTGCACCCGAGAATGCAGGACCATTCTTCGTAGCCCACATGATGTGGCCTTTTTTCTGGCCGGGCTATATTCGGCTCCTTGGTCACTTCTTGCGTCGGGGGTCCGTTCTTCTGAAAGTTCCGACCGCGACCAGCGACAATGTGCAATGTCTCACTGGCGTCAAAAAGTCGACATAGCGAGTCTAGAAGCGAGGGCATACCCCACTCGCGCTAGTCTGGCAGTCGACTTTTCTCACAAATTTCCTGAAAGCAGGTCATCGCGCGGGGCAACATGCGATCAGAGAATACGACAACCTGCCCCGGCCCTACCTACTTATATTTAAGTCACACATTCGTACCAGAAGGCAAGTTACCTATCCTACGCAACACCTATATTTAAAAAATGGCAAAACAGTCTCTCAAACACAATCATCAGTCAACCCACTCCACGATTCTCAAGCATCGCCACCCGGGTGCAAAAGCCTACACTAGAGAGACCGCCCCGGGACGACTCCGTCACCCGAGCTTGGCCACAATCACACTCTAATAAGTACACACCAGTTTTCACTGAAATCGGCTGGCAAAGGCAGTGACCATTGCGTGTAAGTATGATTTACATAGCAATTAATTATTTTCAATTTCAAACAATGGGTTACTTGATAATGCGCATTGTACGTATTAGGTACATACATTAATCGTTATTAGTTTCTCGTTTAATTGTACGAGATTGATTAAGTTTCATATTCCAAGATAATTTACTAGAATGATCATCGTGTGCAACAAGGAATATGATACATTGGTATCGTTATTACCATGAATAATAATATAATGTTATAGTTTCGTTAACATGATCTTTGATGAGAATCTTTCACCGACGCAAATTCCACCGCCTAACCACACAAACACACACAGGTGAAAAATGCGACGTGCACGAAACACTAACGCAATGCCAGCCGCCAAAATGTAATTATTTAGTAAAGAAAGTCATCGTGCCCCATTGCTTTCACCCACCCAAGTAGCGCATGGGCACGTGGATGAGTTAAAAGGCAATAGGTACGGAAAGATATCCTGAAAATCCTAAACTAGAAAATATGATTAGTCTGTATAGTGTCCAGCAGGCTAGTATTCTTTCATTTTACATTAAGCAAAGTGGCTCGACTTTCAATTTGTGGATAGTTTAAAGTTTGATAAATAAGAAAGGACTCTACTTTAGATTGCATCGTCAAGAAAAGGCACTCTATTCGACATTCAGGTACCAAGAAAAAAGACTCTAAATTTATCTAAATCTATTATTTAAGAAAATTACTCTAAATCATGAAGAATTTACTTTAAAAATTTAAAACGAGCGATTCCATCTTCAAAGTAAATTTCATAAAACAAGAAAGTGTGTTCTCATGCTAATTACTTTGAGTCTGAAATTTGCTCACCCTCAATTGTCTTCTTGCACGTGGGAATTAATTATTCTATTGTACGCAACGAGTAACCTTTATAAGAAAGGAATTACACCTTTATCATCATTTAGACATAAAGTTACTTTTAAAAGGTAGTGTCAGAAAAATAAAAGAAACTCAAGTCAATACAATCGTCGCAATGACGAAAACGGAGGGCATCCGATTTTTACACTACATATTAAATAAAAATGATAGTAGCTGTGGAGTCTGAAAGAATCAGGCTTCTTCGCTACATAAAAATTAGCATTCAGCCGTATTGATATTCATACCAATACCTTCTGAGCTGCTATGCACCTTTATGTGCACTATTAATAAATATCTAAATCAATGTATGATCAATGATAAACATTCGCGTTAGGAACCGTTTATCTTGGAAATTATGATTATAATTTGATTCTATTGAAACGACGCGGTGTACAAGAATACCCTAGCTCTCGTCTAATAAATACATACACAGCCAAAATGTTACAATTCACGGGCATGGTTACCATACCCGCAGTCATTATGCTCGCCAAAGCACGTATACAACCGGTCACTCGTGTCGATTTGGACCAAACGTCCTACGACATGATTGAGTAACCAGAGGAACTATAATGCATGCGCACTCACATTTCGCTGTGCCCCGGTGACGGAGACGCCAACACCCCTGCTACTACTCAGCGGAAGTCATCAAGCTGCTCAGAAGAAGTCATGAAGCTGCTCAGCTACGCCCAGACTGTAACGAAGGACCAGAACACGATTATAATTTCTTTCGAAAGTTACGATTGTTTGAACTCTAATAAAGAACCACGAAGCAATTCAAAGTAACGATTTTTTTTATCATTTAGACATTTTAAGGAAAAAATGAAATATTAAAAATTAAAATTAACAAAAGTTTCGTTAGTTTTTAATTGCTTGGTGATTCTATTCTAACAATCAATTTTTTTTAATTTTTAAAATTTTTTTCTTTCTAAAATTTTGAGGAATGAACTCTACTTTAATGGAATTGAATGAAATACATAGACACTTACATTTTTCCATTAATATTCTGCGCACCAATCTCGTCTTCAGCTGACACAGTGACTCTAATTTCTAATTTAGTCTCGCGATTTGAAGGTCAGAGCCGCGACGCTCGTGAAAGAATATAAATTGCGTAGAAAACACTGACTCTACTCTCGCGTATCCCAAAATTGTTAACGATGCTCTACTATGAGCAACTGTGCTCTTCAAAACGAAAAACTTCGTACGTCATAAACACTGATTCTATTTAGCCGCATTGCACGCGGTCACAATCTCTGAAAAATAAGTAGGATAGAAGGGTGGGGTGGGTGTGGTTTCATCGAGTGTTTGTCGCGAGGAAATATTGTTTTTCTTGAAACCAGCCAAGGGACTTTCGCTCCTTGTTATTTAGAATAGAAGGTGTGATGCGAAAATACAGAATGCTCGCTCGATACGAGCAGCTTTACATTTCACACGATATTATCAAAAATATATTACTTCAGAAATAATTATTAGATTTAAATGAATCATAGTAGTGGCTTTCGTCATTAAAGTTGTAAGCACGTCCGTGTTATTCGAATAATACTTTAAAATATATCACGATCTTTATAAATATCCAAAATTCATGGCAAGAATCAAAATTCCTTCATTATTTATGCTTGAATAGCATGTCATTGATCAACTATGCAGTTTCTGTGCATAAAGAACAAAATTTGCATCCAAAACCGAAGGTAAATGCAATTACAACAGCTTCATAGAGATAGATTCTTAAAAATTATTGAAATATCGTTGAATTCTACGTAAACGCGACCGAAATGCAATAGAATTCGATCATTCCAATATTTCGTAAACATCTACTGACGCCATTTTAAAATTTTTAAACAAATCTGATTAAAAATATTCAATTTATCATAATTCAATCTTTTCCCATTTCATCCAGATATTAACCGACTGCAAAGATACCCATCGCCCTCGCAGCCAACAATGATTCAATAAAATAACGAGAAAAATACGTATACCACACGTATTGCTATCTCCTTTTTCCAAGGAATGAAACCAGACGCCATCCAAGATCCGTTCACATTAACCAGCAAGTGTCATGGCGTCGCCTGCCCTTTGCTTTCGATTCCAGCCTCAACGTCTGCAACCGAACGATGCTAGAAGTTTGAAACAAAAGCATTAAAACATTCGCAAGGCAATTAAACACCAAATAAACTTGAAATATGCCCGAATGTAATTGAATACCGAGACACGCTATGTGTGCACTAAATATGCAGAAATATCGGTAAGGCAACGAAGAGAATACGCGACGAAGATCTACAAACGGTTTTCTCGCGATATTTAATCCATTTCGGGACGAAAGTGTATTAATAGTAGCAGCAACTAACGATACAGAGTAAAGAAGAAGCCTAATAATGATTAGGAGTAATTATATGACGATAGATAATGTACGCGTACCATTTAAATACGCAGCTAGCTGTCGAAGCGTCTTAACTCAACAACGTCCACGGAACGAATGACCCCCGCGCCCTGCCGCTGTACCTCGGCGAATATTAGCTTTGGTGGGGGGAGAGCAGGCAGGCGGCAGGACTCGCGAGGCAATACACGCGTACATATTTCCGAAGTGTGGAATCTCGGTCTGTTATTGTACGCCGAGTGACGTATATCGCGGCTCGTGACCGAGCCGTCTGAACAGAGGTGACTTCCCAAACTGGCATCGTTGAGTCATAACAGAAGTTGTTTCTATGCACACGTTCTGCTACAGGTAAAATAGAAATATTACGCGTAACATATTTCCTTCGTTTATAAAATATCTAGCATCTACATACAGGAGTGTACTTTAATTAAGCTTGTAAAACTTAACACAGATGGCTTAGTAAGTATATATTCGGGAATTACTTACGTGATATACTTTTTCTTATTGCAAAACTGCGATACCAATCCCGTGTTCGCATCGGTACATAAAATGAATATTCATTCTGTGTACAGTGAGCCACGAAAGTAGTCGAACGCCCGCTATTAAAACTGTAATCAATAAAAATATATAATGTCTTAAATTTCTATCTGTTTATAAGTAAAGGCCGGAATAATAACAGATCTGTGTTTCTCCTGTAAAAGAGTTATCTTATTTATTTTATTGTTCTTGTTTCTATTTACAACTATTTACAACTATTTACACCTATTTACCTGTAAAAGAGAAACGACATTAAATGTCAATTATTCTCTCTGTCTTTCCCTAATTACGAACTTTTCTTAGGTTAGGTTTCCCCTTGCACGTGTTCACTTTACGCGGGATAATTTAAAAGACAGTACCACGTACTTTCTTTACATCTCCCCGCTTGGGGACAAAATTTTGTAAAAATTTTCTCTACAGGTACAAAAGACTAGTGCATTTTTTCCCATTCATTCAGTGTAATGAGAGTTGGTGTTAGTTTCGTTACGTGAAACATGTTTGATTCTGGTTTTTTGTGTCCCGTATCTATTTCATATATAGAATTTGATATTTTCTTTAAGATTTTGTAGGGACCGATCTTCAGTTCATCTAACTTTTTTCTGTTCAGTCTGTTACCATTTTCTACAAAAACCATGTCTCCAACATTGAATTCCCATTGTTTTCTGTTTTTATCAAATATCTTCTTGTTGTAGTTGTGTGATTGTTTTGTCCTTTGGAGAGCGCGTTTTCTGTCTTCCTGGAAGTCGCCTTGCGTTTTTTCCTGTTTCAATTCTTTTGGTAAAATTGTGGTGTTCTCACCGTCCAGTAAATATTTAGGTGTAAAACCTGTGACTGTATGCTCTGTTTCATTATATCTTTTCGTGCATTCTATGGCAATCGTCGTCCATGCAACTTTTTTTTCTTTTGCATTTATTGTGCATCTTATTTTATTTACCAATGTCTGGTTCAATCTTTCGTTGAGTCCGTTGGAGAAAGGTGAATTTACTGCTGTGAAGATCAATGGTATTTTTTTCTCTTCTAAAAAGTCCTTAAATTCTTTCGAATTTATTCCTGGGTATTGGTCTGTTAGTACCATACCAATCTTTTCGAAATTTGCAATATTTTTCATTAATTTTATAAAATCATTGGCACTCTGGGTCTTTGACGTCAATATCCAGGCGTATCTCGTAAAATGATCAACTAGTAAGTGTAGATATTTTTTTGTTGATCTTGACCCTCCAAATCCTCCAATTGTATCTATTGATATAATTTCGAACGGTCGTTCAGCCGGTCCTAAATGAGACATTAGGCCATATTTCTCTTGACCTCTGGATTTATTTCTTATGCATGTTGTGCAATTTTTACATATTTCATTTATGTTCGGCAGTAGATTTTTACTCGTGTAAAATGGACTAATTTTGTTTTTCATTTGTTCTATACCTATGTGGCAATAGTGTTCATGAATTTTTTTGATAAATTTCATACTAAGTTTTTCTGATAGTACAATCTTTTCTTTTTTTCTTATCTTTTTATAGTATATTCTATTTTTTTGTATCATTTTTTTCTTTTCAATTAGCAAATCTTCGTTATTTCTTTGGTCGCTAATAATCTCTTCTAATTTTATGAGGTTTACAATTTTTAGCTGTTCATCTTCGTTTTCGTTTGGTTCTAGAACCGGGTTTCTGCTTAAGCAGTCTGCTTCTAGGTTATATTTACCTGGGGCGTATTTTATATTGAAGTCATATTGCGATAAATAATATGTCAAATCACCCAATTCTTCGTCAGTCCTACATTTAATATTCATGTTTTCTAACGGTTTGTGGTCCGAAAAAACCGTAAATTTTTGTCCTATGAGTCGATGTTGCCAGTATTTTACAGCTTCCTTTATAGCCAAGCATTCTAAATAAATGGCTTTTTTTTTCTTTTGAGCATCCTTTAATTTTTTTGAAAAATATGCAATCGGTTTTTCTTCTCCATTCATTTGTGGTTGTTTTAAGATCGCTCCTATTCCTTTCAAACTAGCGTCCGTGTATATGTTTATTGGCAACTTTTGATCAAATATCCCCAAAATTGGTTGACGACAAAGAAGATCTTTTATTCTCTCGAATGATGCTTGACAATCTTCCGTCCACATAAATTGTTGATTTTTTTTTAGCAGATTGTGTAGTGGATCTAAAATGATTGCATTGTCTTTTACATATTTATTATAAAAATTTATCTTTCCCAAGAATTGTCTAACATTTTTTTTTGTTTCTGGTGTAGGAAAATTTCTTATTGATACTAGATTATCTTTCAATGGGCGTATTGAATTGTTTTGTATTATGTGACCTAAATACTTTACCCAATTCCTTGCAAAAACACATTTTGAAAACTTTAACCTGAAGCCTTCTCTCATTATTGCTTCCAATAATTGTGTTAAGTGTTCAATATGTTCAGCAAATGTTTTTGAGAAAACTAGTATGTCATCGATATAGTTTACTACAAAGCCCGAAAGTTTATGTTTTCTTATAATGTTACTCAAAATCCTTTGGAAGATCGCTGGCGAGGTTTTCAACCCAAACGGTAGGCAGGTCCATTGAAAGTGGCCCTCCTGTGTCACAAATGCTGTTTTCTTTTTATCTTCAATTTTCAAAGGTATTGCCCAGAATGCTGAGTTTATGTCTAACGTAGAAAAGTACTTACAGTTTATTGTTTTCTCCATAAGATCTTCGATCAAAGGGAACGGCTGTGATTGAGGCACCACTATTTTATTTAGATCCCGAAAATCAATGCATAATCTTGTTTTTTTATTCTCTTCTCGTTTGTATGCTAGGGTTACCGGGGCGGCGAATGGACTGTACGATTCTTCAATTAATTTTTTTTTTTAATAATTGAGCAATTTGTTGTTCAATTTCTTTCCTGTCTTCAATCGTACATCTGTACGGTCTTTTACTAGGATATTTTTCAACTAGCAAATCTATGTGAGCTTCATAATTCTTCACTGTTCCTATATCATATTTATCTTTCGCAAATATTGCTCTATGTTTTTCTATAAGTTTATCAATCTCATTTTTCTCTTCATATTCTAAGTGTATTGTAACTGTTTCAAAATTTTTTTCATCTATGTGTTCATTAAAATTTATAATATAGTTTTCCTCTTCCTCTTTAATTTCATATCTTCCTTCCTTGTTTTCTAAATCTGTCTTTTCCTCTTTTTTATCATCATAGTTATTCTCTATTTCTTCTCCTATTAGACTGGGGATTTTCATATTCTTCTCATATGTATTTATGGAATCTGCTCTAATTAAATCTGGAATTATTCTTTGTTTTATTTCTAATTTTTCATTTTGGCATAATTTAAATTTTTTTATACAATCCAAACCAATCAGGAAATCATAATTAAAATATTCACTGTTTATAACAAAAACATCTATCATATTTTCCACATTAAAGATTTTTGTTTTTACAGTTATTAATCCATCCGCTTTTCTGACACCATTGATTGTTTTTAGATTCGTGTTACTAGTATTGCTTATTTGTTTTTTCTTCATTTTCAACAATCTTGAGTTTATCAAGGATACATTTGAACCGGAGTCGTAAATACCATTTACTTCCAGAGTATCATTGAGTAATACCTTCACTCTAATCAATGGTGTTAAATCTAGTTTTTTGGCTTTTCATTTATTAATGCATTTTCTAATTCCGAATTATTTACAAATTCTATTTTTTCTTCATTCTTCTTTGGTTTAAACCAACATAATGCTTCGGGGTGGTAACGCGCACCTTTGTTATTTCTCTCACAAATTTTACATGGTGTTTTTGTTGCTTTATTTTCCATCTTGGTTATCATTTTTCTTTCTCCAAATTTTCTTTTATCAGTCATGTGCTCCAGTTTTCCTATCTCATTAAATAAATCTTCAGTCTCTTGTAATGACTCTCTGTCAATTCTGTCTGCTATGAAATTTGGTAAACTTGCAGCTATTAGGTCTATTAATGTACCAGTATCAATGGTTTTCCTTACCTCTAATAGAAGCTTTTCTTTCTTTACTGCATATTCTAGCAGTGACCCTGTCTGGTATCTAAATGACATTGCATATCGAATTTGGCTCCATCCTTTATTTGCGAAAGTCTCAATAAAACTCTTTCTCCACTTTTCCCACTCTGAGTCTATTGTTAATTTTATCATCATGCTGCTATACCAATCTAGACAAGATTTCTCTAGGAATAGTTTAAAAATTTCAATTTTCTTTCTATCTTTTATTATTTCAAAGCGATGACATTCATTTTCAAAATCTTGTATCCATTGACATGCATTAGTACTTTTTGTTTGGTATTTTTCTAATATAAATTTCTGTGAGATCTTTTGCAAATTTTGACGTTCATAATTTTGCTGTTGGTCTATGAGTTTTTCTAATAGTTTAGTCATAGAGTCTTCTGTGACCTCAGTATCCTTTCTTGTAAGTGTCTCTTTCTCCACTTCTTCTAAGTAATACTCATTAAACATCAGATTCCCTTCTTCATCCAGATAGGTTTTTTTTAAATCTTCTGTAAGAGTTATCCATACTCCTCTTTTCTGGTGCCTTTTTTTTAGTGTATTCTTTATTCTATCATAAGCTTTTGTATTTTCAAGAGTTGTGTGTAATTTCATTGCTTGATATTCTGCTGGTATTAGGAAGTTTTTATCCTCTTGTGTTCCAATAGAGGTTAGGGCAATTACGTTGGTTTTCCCATCCCCTGCGGCTTTCACAGCAAAATCAAATCTCAATTTATCCATAGTCTTGTTTTTCTTGACGTTAATGTCGTTTTATAATGTCTTAAATTTCTATCTGTTTATAAGTAAAGGCCGGAATAATAACAGATCTGTGTTTCTCCTGTAAAAGAGTTATCTTATTTATTTTATTGTTCTTGTTTCTATTTACAACTATTTACAACTATTTACACCTATTTACCTGTAAAAGAGAAACGACATTAAATGTCAATTATTCTCTCTGTCTTTCCCTAATTACGAACTTTTCTTAGGTTAGGTTTCCCCTTGCACGTGTTCACTTTACGCGGGATAATTTAAAAGACAGTACCACGTACTTTCTTTACAAATATACATGTTAGATTTAAGTTCTAAAAGTAATGTTGTAACTACTATAAGACACAAGTATTGAGATTATTTTGAAATGAATCGGATAATATTTATAGAAGTTATGAAATATTTATTGCAAAGATGTACTGAAAACAGGGTCACAAAAGGACGTAGGACGTACATTTTTAGTATTCATTTCTGAGTGCGGTTTTCTCCAAACATAACGCCCTCCATCCGAACTAAGTACCTACATTAAAAATGTATTAAAAAAATATTCAAAATGTATTAAAAACATTAAAAATGTATTAAAAATATATTTGGTTCGGAAGAAGGTCGTTATGTCTGGAGAAAACACAACTCAGAAATGGGGGTTATGGGGGTGTATGGTTGCAAACGGCACTGGAAATCTCGTTTTTATAGACGACATTTTTGATGAACATATATTTTTAAATATTATAAAAAACAATTTAGAAGAAAGTGCAACCAAATTGGGGTTATCGGAAAAATGTTATTTCCAGCAAGACAATGACCACAAGCATGCGGCCAAATTGTTTTAGAATGATTATTGTATAATACATCGCATGGGTTACATACAACCCCATAAAGTCTGGAAATTAATCTCCTGGAATATTTGTGGGCGGAAATCGACAGAAGATTAAAAAATTACTACATAACTTCGAAAGCAAGGATCGAAAAAGTTCTCGGACCCTCGTTTTAAAAAAAAAAATCTGGTAGAAATTATATGTTCTGTTTAAGAAAATATTTGTTCCTGTATTCTTTCAGTTCAAATTTCATCATCTTATTTATGAATCAAAATTTGAATCTCATTCCATAAATGTGTCTCGCAGGACAAAGCATATTTTCTTATATCTCTCACCACTACTAAGTGTTTCACTTCCAAGAGTTGCATCGCGTTCTGAAATTAAATTACTGTGAATGTCCTATTTATTTTACCGCCCAGGAAGCAGCTTAAATGTTTTGGTGACATAATGCTACAAGTTAGTGACATCAACATAATTTCCAATCTATAAGTAAATTCTCCTTAAACGATTATAAAATTAAATATACCAATTTCCACCAATGTCACTGCATATAATAAAGTTCATGCAAATAGTCTGCTTTCGAGACTGAACACCCAAACACAATAATTGAAGAGTCCTTGTAGAAAACACTATAATTGCCAAACTTTAAAAAAATAATATATTTTTTAGGAAAATGTTCTACGTGCTAATGGTAATAGGTACTATAGAATAGAATTTCATTTTTGGCACTTACAGTGTTTTCTACAAGGACTCTTCAATTATTTATAGAAGGAATGCGTTTTACTACGACAATTTTTCTGTAAATCTTCTATACTTACAATATATTTATTACTTTATATTTCTCTATATTTTATACTCCCATTCAATATTCTTGTGTTCGTTTCATTGGTTTACATATGCACACTTGCAAATGAATATTTCTCAATTTGTCACATGCATTTCATCCGACCACTTTCCAAACCCTTGAAATATAATTAATCCTGCCTACCCTTTCGTTAATAGCTTATAGCGTATTTGCAGATAACTCCAGCGCACGCATAGTTAGCTGAAATTTTTCTTAGAATGTTCCCATTGGTTGCTTATTATAGACGATGTAACTGAAAGGATACATCAGGCCGTGAGCTATTTTCATCATTACACGCGTACAGGCAGCCTGTTGCTATTCATGTTAATTAAATCAGTTAACGTATACATCAGGAGTCGAACAGTAAACGTCGACCAACCTTCGCTCCGGTATGGCGTGGTATCCCAAATTAGAGCACCCAAAACTTCGTCATGTCGAGAGATCAACGATTAATTTATCCCTTGTTACGGTGAACGTAACTTCTGACGTTTGAAAATATTTCGTTAACCAATATTCCAGTTGAAAGGGGTTCTGCGTTTGGCAATCTGAGGTTTGCTAATTTTAAACCGCCCCGTGGACAGAAAATCGCAGTCATATCAAGAAGTTACGTGGTTAGGCGGTGTGCTGAAATAGTTACATATCCTACGCCATTTTTAGCTAATTAATATCTAACAGCACACTTGATTGTAAATGTGTTCTACTTCTTACTGATAGTAAATTCAAGTGTTCACCATGTGACCTACATAACTAAATCATATGATCCATTCAAACTGAAGTATATTTCAATAAATCACTCTCCTTTTCTTCCACTATAATTTTAATCTGTTTTGTATCTCCAGCTGCAAGCTTTCAAAATCCTGCTTAATGAAAGAAACAGGACCATATATCAATATTCTAGTTACAGAAAAGCAGCATTCCATTTCAAAGTTTCCAATTTCAAAATTTCATCCCTTGAACTGAATTTAAATGAAAACCTAAAAATGTGTACACGTAATTCTGTTTTTACACAATAGATACGTTTCCCAAAAATCCGTAGGAAAAATATACCGTGAATATGAAAAAACGGAGCATTGTATCCGGACCGCAATCATACAAACAAATTGTCGAACCTAGGACTCAATTTTGTCTGACTGCGTCACATATGAGTCGTTGCACACGTTTAAATAATTCGTAAAAAAGAGATAAATCATTTACTTGAGAGTGCGTGGCAGCCTTAAATGCAAATACCTCAGATTTTTTTTTATTCAACAGCAATTTCGTAATAATATTGCTTCTTCGAATTAAAATTAGTTGAAGATCCCTAAAAAGGAAAATTTATCGGACCGTGTTGGATCAAGACAAATCCTGCAAAAAGAGAATTTAATTTCATTCCAGACCGTGTAAAGGCAGAATTAAGAGTGTTTTCTTTTAGCCACCTAAATTATTTACATTCACAATAGCGAGTGCAAAAAACGTCTCGGACAAAACACCCACAGGCGGCACTGTGAAATGCTTGCCTAACAATACCCTTTTAAAGTTGCGGTACGGAAGTGCGGAGCAAAACAGTGGAAAGCATGCCGCAAGAAATCTCTTTGTCCTGAAGCCCAAGACATCGATAATCTCCAGCGATTTAATAATTCAATCCGCCGAGGGAGCGACCAACTCGAATCGTTTCCCTTTCCCATCGATCCCCTCAAGTAACTCTGTCAATAATAATCGCATTCACGGGCAACGCTCCTCTCCCATTCACCGCGGGCCGCACTCGGCCGGGTGAAACCGTGGCTCGTAAAACTGTTCCGCGTCGAATCAATTAAGCAGAGACAAAAGACGAGGACGCTCGAGGAGCCGATAACCCTCGCCACGGGCAGACAATCCTCCAACAGGATTTTTCGTGATAAGTGCAACCTAAATCCCGCCGCTCGAAGTCTTGCAAGACAACGCGCGGAGAACAAAGGGACAGAAGCGGGGAGCGGGGCGGTAGAGGGTGGATGGAGGGACTCCGCCGGAGCCCCGGAAATAATGAAAGGGTGTTTATCCAGAATTAGGTCCAACCCCCGTGGTACCCCCATAGTCCATCGTCCGCTCATTCAGACAAATTAGCCCGGCGGCGGCCCTTTGTAGTTTCGGGATTCAAAGCGCGTGTTACTCTAACCCTCGCGAATTCGTGTTGGCAGAGCCCTTCAACACTTCATTTAGACAGTGCGCAATGCCTCGCTAAAAGATCGTAAAAAGGATCCCCGGTCTTTCGTTCTTGCTGTCACTGTCGGAGCAACTGTCTGTATCCTCGCTTCTTTTCTGCATTTCTGTTGGCCGGGACTTAATAATGATGTCAAGTATCCGTTATGTTTTTAATCAGGATACAGGCAACCGGATGAAACTTTTTTAAATGGCCTCGTTAATGATCCATCTGTGGCGTCATCTATAATGCATATTTTTGGCGAAACAAATGTGTCTTTTTAAAGCTTATGATGTTAATAAATATTATGTCAACGGACAAGCTTCAGCTTCAATTTATTTCTTTGTAATTAATTGAAGAAGGCATGCTTCATTTTCGATAGAAACGACTGCCTAAGTAACATGCAAATTACTAAATCGATTCAGATCGGTTTTGGTAGTAAATGTTTTAGGTATAAACACGAGCATACAGTAATCTTTGAAACGAAAATTTCTATGGAAATGTAAACAGCGTGTTCTGCCATGCAAATTAGTGTTTTCCCGCTGTTTATCGACATCAATACACAATAAATCCACAAACAGTTTTGCTATCGACGAATTTAATTATTAAATGTACGCGGCGAACCGCACGTACGGCGTATTACATATCTCCACAAAATTACCTTTTTTAAAAAAAGGTACAAAAATGAGCGCCAAGTATATATGTAATCCCATCAAGAAGAATCCCATTTAAAAACATTATCGTAAATTAATAGCTTTACAAAAGTAATGATATACAGAATTTGCGCCAATTATCACAATGGCTATTTATACAAAGAAAGAAATGTATTAAATAATATTAAGCAGATATTTTTATACAAATAAATATTATACTACGTGTACTATAAACTAAACTAAATCAGAGACAATGACAAACAGAATAATCTAAAGTAAAAGTAATTTTAAGACTTAAAGCTAAGCATGAGAATAACAGAAAAAGTAAAGTACAGTAAGAAAAGTAAAGTAAAATTTTATATTGATAGTTTTCGTTTGTTTGGATAGACAGGTTAATATCGGTTAATTCCGTGCATTAGACTTTGAACTACGAACGATCTGAATGAGATGCTTATTCAAACACCTTGCCTGATCTAATTAGTATTCGAATACGGAATGCTTAATATGTATTGCCGTGTGGGTTAGAATTGAATTCGACATTCAGCCAACAGCTACGTTTACCGCCATTAATAATTACTGCCATTCAGTCCGACCAATCACTGTCAAACGGAATCGGTAAGCTTCTTGATTTAATAGAGATAATTACACGACCCCGAGCTATAGCCGTTATCGCGTAAACGACAGAAATATCAACCAACCGTTAATCTACGATCCTGCTATTACTAATAAACGATTCAGATTAAAAACACATTTGCTTAGAAAGAAACTTCTTAAAACTTACGCGTTTAAAGTCCCTAACCATTGAAAATAACTTGTTCAAACTGCTAATACTAATTTTAGCCTACATCAATTTTCATAAATTATTGGTGACGTATAAAATATTATTGGGTTAAATTGAATGATATCAGAACGCTCTTGGAGCAAGTTTACATTTTTTATATTCTTTTTAATATTGTTCCTAAGTGTTCACTACACTCAGCTCTATTTTCAGATATTTAATAAACTTTCATTCATATGTGGACGAAGAAGGAGGAAGATGCAAAAGTTACATTTAACAACCATTCTGTACGAAGGTCGCATCCACGAAAGATGTCTGCGCGTAATTACAAGAGACCTCGCGAAATTTACACCCTGCTCCCAGTTACGCTTAAGATTAGAGATGTAATTACAAATGACGCACTTGCACGAATCTGCGTTACACTCTGCCGTGATTCACGAAATCTGCTCTTTGTTCACGGTGTTGTATTAATTCACGCTGAACCCTGAACCAAGTCTAACATCGTTCTTGATTGTTTCATTCATTCCATGGTAGATATATGACGATAAACTTCGCGGTTATTTTATTGACCAACGAAATCCGAGTCTCCTTAGATCGATATTTTTTTCACAGTGAAACTGCTGACTGCTATGTCGCGAATAATCGGTTCATAAATTAATGGTGCATCAGTGCACGTTATTTTCGGTATCGATACATAACCGAAGTAAAATGTTATTCAACTCTGTGATAGCATTTCATTTGCATCCAAAAATATATTTAAACCAGTAGTTTTGAGGGCAACTTTTTACAAAACAGAAATTCTCGCAAATCAGAAATTTGCAAATTAAGAAAACATTAGGGAAAATTCCCATTAAATCTCGGTAATGCGATACTTTTTAACATCTGAATTTATTTTAAAGTACACACCAAACAGTTTACCCTATTTTTGTGTGCCACCACGCATATTGCAGTTGGTTGTTAAGAATTGGTATAAAAGAATGTAGTAGTTGAAACATTAACCGTACCTTTCCACGTCTAAATTTGGTGGAAAGTGAACTGCGGGACATTTAGCAGATAATACGATCGCAGCAGCTGGAATAAAGTTACGTTATTGCGTCATTTAGCAGCAGCTGGCAGCACTGACAATAGTATTATTCCTCTACATTTGAAATATGAGGTGCATTTAAGCTAACCTTGATAAAGGAAAAAGGAACAGTTAAATAAAATAAATCACATTAAGTGTAATCAATAACACCGTCAAACGTGTATTTGCATTGGAACTTTCGCGATTATATTTTTTTTTATCAAGTTATCTTTGTGTTTGAAGCTTAAATGTTCATTCATTTTATTAAAATAAATAAAAGAATAAGAATAATAATTTAATTAAAAATGACCAGTACTTTATCATTTCTGTCTAAAGCGCATTACGCAACAACATCATTTCCTCGTTATAAATACTTCAGTTTATGTTCAGCTTTACAATGATGCTTTAATATTAATTAGAAGAAGGTAAGTAACTGTTAGTATTGTTACGATACAATGTCCCATTTTTAGTCGAGCGGGATACTCGCTTTGCTCTCGTCGTGTTTTAGTTTGGACGCCTGCCAGAAGGGCGGGAAATTTCTGAATAGATCGGCAAACACCATAAAGTCTTCGGTTCAATGAAGTGGATCACGTCGATCCATTAATCTCGAGAATTAAAAGAAAATTAATTACAGTTGCTGCAGCTCGAATGAGCCGTGATGGTGAACGATGAACAAGATGAGAGAACATAGAGTCTAGAAATGTGCAAGAGTAACTTGGAACTTAGAAATTGCTTCAGATTCAAGATTGAACAGATTCTGGAATTTCAAATATTTAGGAAATGTTAAATTGATTTTACCAATCTTGGCATTTGTTCTATTACTTAGCTTGCTTCTGGTTTCGATTGTTATTTTATTCGATTCATACCGCAAATGTTTCAATCTTACAAGAGACATTTCTCAATTGTTACATGCTAATTTTGACGAGGTTTGCGTAGATTATACCTAGTTATTGGGGGTGAAATTAGCCTTCAAGGTTGGTGTGAAAAACACAATTGTTCCAATATCTCGAAAAGTATACACTATATAGTGTAAAAAGTATACACTATATAGATAAACATCTTTAGACGAAAGTGGTGTATTTTTTTATAACAAATTCACCCACGTAATTAGATTTATAATACGCCAATCTGTTTAATTAATATATTAAAAAATAGTAATTTTCACACATTTATTGATCCATTTTGACATAAGTTTGTGAAAATAAACTACAAACCAAACTGTGAATTAAGGATACTTTGAATTGTTCAATTTCGATTTTTTAATAAGAATTAGATACTCATCAAAATCGGCGTGTAACAGTTGGGAAATGTCGCTTGTAAGTGTTGTCACTAATTAACTATTTGCGCAGCAATGCTTAAATCTGAGTATACAGGATGGACCAATAAGAATTATTCGGATATCGCCAAAATCATGGAAGTAAGAGAAAAATTGTTCGTAAGCGACCGCACGACCATACGATGGCCTCTTTCATACCAACCAACTTTCATTCGAAAAATGTTCTCTTACTTCCTTGGTTCCGGAAATATTCAAGATGGTAATTCGTATTGGACCACCCTGTATATGTATGTCAAAATAAGGTAACAAAAGCGGTGAGATTATCACATACCACGTTTTGTACAAATAAAGCCGGGGTCCAGCGACTTCGTGGACGGGAGTGTATGTGTTATTAAATCTAATAATTATATAATTGTTGCGTCACTGATTCATCACCGTCAAGCGCAAACTGCTGACCCTAAAAGCATGAAATTCGGGGAGTATATATATTCCTTTTGTGACGTAGGTGCTCGATAAGAAGGGATTTTTTAAAACTCCAACCCGAAGGAGGTAAAAAAGGGTGAAATATATTTCTCGGACTCCTTATTATTTCTTAGGCTTGATTAGTTGTCAACCTGGTTTTTACTTACAAAGGTTACCCACACAAATGCCTAAAAACCAGATTCAGCATTTTGCCCTAATAAACCTCTAAGGGGGTGAAACGGAGTAAAATGTGTTTTCACGGATTACTTAATATCTCTTAGGCCCGATTAGATATCAACTTGGTTTTTACTTCGAAAGGTTACCCACATACATTCCTAAAACCCAATTTCATGATTTTGCCCCAATCAACCCCTAAGGCGGTGGTGAAAAGAGGTGAAACGTATTTTCATGAAGGACTTATATCTCTCAAGTCCGAATCGAAGCGCGGGGGTATTTTGCTAGTAATAAATAAACATGACATGAAAGTGAAAAACGATGATCGCTAATTCACTCGTCTCCATCCCCATCGACGTGCTGCTTAGATTCAGCCGGAAGCATGGTCCCAGTGCGCCCGCCAGATTCGTCAAGATTGACTGGCGAAAGTTGATTGGAATTCTGTTAGACAGGAATCGACAGGTCGTTTAAAACGAACGCGAATCTATCTGCCCCGCCGGGGTATCTTCTCCTCGGCTCATCCCTATCTCGTTCCTTCCTGTGCTCCCGCCGAGACAGGTTAAATATTCAGTTCCGGCAGGTTAAAGATTCGAGGAGGGTGCGGCCGACGGTGTCGCTCGCCTCGCGTTACGTCTCCTATAAAGGAACACGAAAATCCGTTCCCCGTGAATTACACCGACGGCCTGTCCCATCCGTTATCCGAGTCACCCCCATTTCCCGGTAATTAACTATCAATTCGTTGGATCGGGACGCTGGGGCCTTGTTATATTTTCAACCTGCTTACCCACTATCTTCTAACCGGGTTCATTATGCCATATATTTTAACGCACTGGATCTTCGGACAGAATCGTTGGAAATATTCGCTTAGACGCATAAACTATTTGGAACAGAAGAATTGAGTTACATAAATTATACGTATATGTGTAAAGTATCGGGTTTCCGTGAAAGAGGTAGTCGGGCATGTCGAACTTGATATACTTGTTACTTTGGTAAAGTTGACAAGAGAATTAAGTCCGTTTTCTTAGTATTATGGAAATTGCACTTTCCTGTAATGCTTAATAAAATATTAAGAATAGAATGTAGCTTTATTGTAAGAAAATAACGTAAAAGAATAGTAATTATGATAACATAACTTAAAAGAAAAACTATGTTCCTTTGAATAATAAACTAACGGTAAGATAATGAATAATCAAATCCTTGTAAAATGGTGACTTACATCATACAGCAATTGATGTATTAATAATTATAACTTATACCAATGTTATTTTCAAGGCTCTACGAGAAAAAAAGTCAACACTTTCCACTAAACACAGTATATTTTTTCATTGAGTATCTCATTTATTATAATAGGTTTATTAAGCAACCCATTCCTTGATGGATTCGTCATCACTTTCTACAATCACACTGGTTTTTAATGCGTGGAAAAAGTATGATGAATCGGAGGAATTTAACATTAGCAAATCTAGGATCCTCTTCTTTTTAGCCGTTTTTGACAGTTACTTTGCTTAGCGCTATAAAATTGACTCTTATTTTTTATTAATATGAAAAAAATATACGAAAGTTAAATCGGTAAATAAAACAAGTATTCTCAATACTTATTATTTCTATAATAAATTCATTTTTCGCAACTTTAGACTTACGTCTGCTTGTCAATTCACGGAATCATAGATCTGTGGGTGAGTTCATGAAGGGCCACTGTCAGTGTTTGGCTGTTTTGAGTTACATTGAATTGAAGTTAATATACAAATTTCTAACGCAAATTAGTCAAACGTGTCCATTTCCGCGTTGGCCCTTTTCAAATTCACCCATAGTATTATGTATACAGTCGAGAAGGACGATTTGAATAGGAAACTTCGTGGTTTCCCTTTATGTTTGCAGGAAACATAACCTCAAAGGGGATGATTATAATCAATACCGTCACAATTTGTACATAATGTCTGCGGTATCAATATATTTATTTCTCTGGTGTAGTTCATGTCGATATTAGACTGTTTAAATATTCCCTTTTCTTCAATCTTCTCCCATTACCCATTCCTTTTTTAATCACGTCCCGTCGATCGTCCACATGCAAAGTAATACTACCCCTTCAATATTCAAAATGATAATAAATCTCCATAACGCGCATAAATATTCAGGGGCATAAAAATTTCCCGTGTTTATCTTCGTAAATGGAAATGCATGTAGTATTGACACGGTCTGATGACAAATTCCATTAAAACGCCACGTGGCGCTGAAACAAACGATTATTGAATTAATCAATTAAACGAAAGTCGTCGAAGCTGGCCGCGGATGCTGGTGATTTGTCGCAGAATGTACGTTCGGTTTTGTTCCTTTTTCCCCCCCCCCCCCGCGGGGCCTGCCGGCCTATCTTCGTATCCACGCTCCGGTGGCGACTGGCGTGCTGGACAAAGTTCAAATGTTTTAATTTTTAATCTCCATTTAGGGTAATTCCATTAACACACGCTAATTGTATTGGCGCGCGTAGAATTCCGGCCTTTTGATTTCCATGATGCGTCATACGGATTCATATTTAAAACGTACGGCATGCCGGCACCGTTAAATAAAACAAGTGCACGCTGCAATCGGATTAAACCCGAAATCATAATTGGTTTACAAAGCTGGAATGAACGCGCTTGGCCATTTGCGATTTTTAATAATACAGACAGATAAGTGACTCGAGTCTGTGTGTTATCGCTAAAATGCACAGAGACGCTGTGTTCAGTGGCATTAATACTTTTTTTTTTCAATGCAACAAAAGCCGTAACGTCGATTCGGTACAAAAGCGTATTCTCATATATTCCATGTATCGGTAGGTTAAAATTTTCATCGAAATATTGTGGCACGTGGTTCCTTCATTGCTATTACGCTCAAAATTACTTTCAGTTTTGACTTATTGTTGTTAAATAATAACAATTAATGCGAAAGTACCTAAGTAAAAATGAGAATACAGATTTCCTGAATTTTTCGTTATATTAAGTGTTCGTCTGTCGCCTAAAAACTTTCGAATGATAATCTCTGGGATCACGAAATGTGATATGCCTGACTAATCCAGATGAATGTTGTGAATTTTCACAAAAAAAATCTAAAAACTTTTTTTTAATAAATCAGAATCTAAATTTCGGGCGAAGCCGAGTAATAAAGCTCGTACACTATATTACTTTCCCTAAAAAGAAAACCTACATATTATATCTACTTATTTCCTTTAATTTTGTTTACAGACTCCGACAATGTATATTTCATATGATTTTGTAAAAAAAACGTTTGAAATCGGTTATCATTTCAACGATTCAATAAAATTAAAGACCTCGAATGGTCTACGAAACAGAAAGACCGATATTGCTGGCGTATTCTCTCCGTGAAGGAATTTCGTCAGAAATTATCTCATAGACACGTTCGAAGCACGCGGAGGAGTGAGGAAGATACAAGGTACTAGCTCAAATATTCCTCTCATTTCTTATTCACAGTATATTTCATTCGTTCGTTCGTGCATATACATATATATGGGTTCTTCGAGGGAAATCCCTTCAAGTTCCACGAGCGCGCCTTTTTTCACAAAGAGGGGAACGAAGTAGGGGGATAGAAGAAGCGGCCACCCTTCTTAACGCACCGAAAAATCTCGATGATTTGTGCGTCGCATCTGCATTTTAATTACTCTGAATAATTCCCTGCATAATCTTAATCTCGCGAACTTGCTGAAGCTACACTCGGTCCTTGGCTTCTCGATTTTCCCTCTTTCACCCTTGATTCCGGATTCACGGCGGTCAATTTGACTAATCACGATTACCTGAGAATTATTACGAGCACCGTGTTAGAATCCAGACGAATCCCGAGTTTCTACTTCGCGTTCCTTCGAGCAAGCATGTAATGAAAATATAATCGTGTTTATGTCTTGAGACAGTGCAGGTAAACATCTTATCAGCAACCTCGAAGCTACTGTGGCGTAAAATCTAACATGCTTTTGCAAATGTATTTTCTTTTATTTCATATGAAGGAAAAGTTCGAAACAGTTTTTATTGCTTAACTGATGAACCATTTCGATGTTTCTTCACGCGAGGACACAGAACAACTAATTGTAGGATTATATTCGTCGCAAATAAGATTTTATTCGTATTATTGATTTGAATGCTTTGTTTCGAAGAAAAAGTCAAAATTGAACTATATAAATGAAAGTAAAAATTGGAGTTTCATCACCTCACCAAATAAGGATTAAATGAAGAAATAGCGACACAGCTTGGAAACACGTTCTAACGTTAGATAAATAAGTGTTTAATTGTTTAGTAGAAAATTTCATGCCTCGATTTCTGACCATCAAAAGTCTAACCATACCTTCCACTTCCCTCCTTACATCATGTGTTACTATATTTCACTATATCTTCCAATAATTGCGTTAGTTACAAAATTATTTCGCGCAGGGCTCGTTGATTGCTAATGTTTCAAACTTCTTATCGATTTTTATCGAGTTATGAATTCTATTTACAGAATTGCTGACAAACTTCTACATCAAATTAGCAATACAAATTGATATTCATATTTTTTTTTCTCACCCTCGGACTCTCCCGGGGAGAATACTCTTTTTTATTAACCAGCAGCATTTATCACAGTCCGGAGGATGGATGAGTCTTGACGGCGCAACCCTAGCACGGTCACGTTATTTTTTCCCCCCGGCTGAATATTTGTCTCTATCCAACGAAGAAAGGGTTGGTAAGCGGATCGCGGCAGAAGGGTGTCAGTCGCTTATTAAAAAAACCCCTTTGGTCTTAAACACAGCCTGCCTTTGTCCCTTTCTCCTTTTCGTGACAATGCGCAATCATTAAGGTTTCCCCTGTGGGAACGGCGCTAAGTAGACGATAAAATTGCAAATCCACGAAACTCGAAGACCTTCGCTTTTGCAACTGGCCAGGCTGGAATTATTATCGAGCCGTTAAGCGTAGAAGTTCGATCATTTATTTTTCCCCGCATCTAACACGAGCGCCGCCCGTTTGCTAATGCCTTTTTGCTTTTACGTAGACGCTGCGGGCAGCAGGTAAACGGAATTTATGCTAATTGCGGTGATTTTAAGTGGCGATTTCTATGACTTCCGCGACGCATATGCGCGAATTATCATTAAGCTCCGCTTAATAGTTATTGTAATGAATACGATCATTAAACAACGGTCAGGGAATTCGGTTGAATATCGTTTCGGTAGGCTGCTAAATACCGAAACCCAAAGTTACAATTATTTGTTGATGCCTGCGCCGTTATAGGCATGAAGAACGTTATACGCACGCGGATCGTGTAAATAGAGGAAATTGAAATGGGATATTGTGTAATCATCGACAACTGAGAGCTACGATTTCGTTGCGCTAGAATTTCACAAAACTTTCCGCACGAAACTGCTCACAGAAACTTTCATTTTTTATTACATTAAACTCTTTGCACTATTAGTATACTACACAATAAAAGAAGATGTCTCGATATATCATTAAATACACAAAACACTTATAGGACTTTGTTGCACGAACACATAACGTGTAGGATGCCACGAATTTCAGCTGAAGCTGGCTTATTTATTCAAGTGATACAAGTCGAGCTTCGAGCTCGCAATCGGCAGTCGAAGAAACGGACAGCGAGTTAGAATGAATGAACCACAGTTTAATATGAAAATGACTCAACATGATCAAAATCACTTCGTGTTTGGTCTTATTTTCATTAGAAAAACCTCGTTAATGTGTAAAAAATATTTTTATAAAAATGAAACCAAACATTTGAGAATTTAATTTGTCGCTCGTGTCTTATCTCAGGGATGACTTGTTTTCCCTCGTGTCGCATTTCACGCTTGACTGGTTCCGAGAATATAACGAATATTTCTGGCGAACATATAATGAATATTGGCTGAGCAAGTGGAAAAAATTCACTATCCGAAAGACGATGCTCGCTTAGCATTGTCAAATTCGCCAATGACCTTCGATGGCTTCTATTTTCGTAGCTGAATCTTAGAAGTTCTAGAAACGAGTAAAAAGTTAAGGTGTTACGTTTTTTTTTAGCAAAAGAAACTAGTCTGCACAATTGCTGCGACGCTAACATTTGGACACAATATACAGTAAAAAAGTCTAAATTTCAATTAGGACAGTTATAGTTATACAGTAGGTCAGTGCAAAAGTTCGTTCATTTTATTGAACTAAAGTCTTTGTATATAAATATATTACATGTTTTTATAATCAATGTATTTTCCTTGGCTATCCACGACTTTTTGCCACTTTTCTGGTAAAAGTACAAGGCGACGTAGCAAAAAAGGATATTTCCGTACACCTAACATCACCTAACAGCGAGCGAACGAACTTTTGCACCGACCCAATTCATGCGCCTCGTTCTCCCACTACATTTCTCATGCAGCAAGGTGGGCGAAACATTGTCAAATTCGAGGAACCACACTAAAGTCTCCCCTAACCAACTGTTTTCCTTATTGTCAATCCTCCTACCTTGAACTAAACTTCGCCAAGAAGCTTGTGGTAAAGAAACAAAGTTTCCATCCATCCTTCTCGCGATTGAGAAGACAGAGATCCAAAAAGAAAAATGGAACAAAATCCTCACTCGACTCTTGTCGGCTTTCGAAACGGACCTTTTTTTAGTTACAGTATCTAGATACTGTCGAGCGTTGTGACTTTCATAATCAGTAGGTAGCATGGACCTGGGACGAAATGTTTTTTTGTTTTGTTTCGATTCAGCTCCGATAATAATAATTTCGATTCGGTTATATCGTGCCTGCTGAAAAATGTTTCGTTTCCATTGCAACGAAAAACAAATTTTGTTCCAAACCAGTTATTTCATATTTATAAAAGTAACTCATATAAACTTATTTTTAACAATTTTATTGCATTTGGTAGCAAACGCGGAAAATTTTATAAAAGCATACGCAGTATTCTTCTTTATTTAATACTTTCCTTGAAAATGGTCACAACCATTGACCGAAACGTTGGAAATTGATAATCCTCAAAATTTTATTTAATCTCTTAAAACAAACCGAGCCAGTGCCCCGAAATCATTTACTTTTAATTTGGTAGTTATATTATAAAATATAAAATATTATATATTATATATATTATGTATTATGAACAAATACAGAGTTTTGAGGCTCTGACTCGAAAGTCTCGAATAATAGAATCAGTAAAAAACAGAATATACAAAATAAAAATCCGAAACCACAAAATACATCTGCTGTTCATATTCAGGCACAAATAGATTCGTGATAAAAATAAGGGGCGCGCAATTTAAATTTTATAACATAAAATGTGCATAAAAAAAATAATAACGTTATGAACCGAAATTTTTATTTCGATTATATCGTTTTCGCTCCTGCAATAGGATTAAGAATTTCGTTTAGTTTCTGTTTCCTGAATATTTCGTTCATTTCGTTTATCGTGTTCGCTCCAAGTCTCCGATCAGAACCTAAGTGTTCAAACTTCAAAACCGAGCGTAGTTATTGAAAATTGAAAGTAACACCTTGACCAAAGTAACACGCTTAAAACACTGTATTAAGGAAAGAATATTGCTGACGCAAGTTGCGTCTCAGGGAGCAAGTGTATATCAAGTAACGTGGTAGAGGAACGGAGAAGTCTCAGTCCAAAACTTGTACCCACCTAATCGGAAGAACTTTGTGTGAAATGCGCCTGGAGCATATCCTGCCGCATCGCCTTCATCCTGTCTTCCATATTAACAGTCGTTTCACCCCCTCTGTGTCTCCCGTGCGAGTCTCCTCTCCACCCTCTATCAGGGCTCCCTCGTTTCTGACGCATGAACCGGGAAACCGGCGAGGACGTTCGCCCTTCGCGCGGCGAACGTAAGAGCTGCAGCTCTCGGCTTTCAGCGACACGATACCCCGCGCACTTCTGCGTACTTTCGTGTACGGCGTACGACACGCAGGACCTGCGCGAATCTTCCGCGGCATCGTCGGGATTAAGAGAGAACTTTGAGATGCTCTCGGTATTTATCTCGACCACGATCACGGTTGGCTGGTTTCGCCGCAGGAATCTCTGGCAACTAGAGTTCATCGCGTGCTCGAGACAGCGATGAACGTCCGATTCACGCCCCTGAAAGTTTTCAATCGATTCGAATCTCGAGAATTATTTTGGATGCCACCGTGGGCTTTGAAAGTTTGCACGAGTAAGTACTTTGTTTCGGAAGAATAAATGCGTACGCGTTAGGAATAGTTCTCGTTATCGAGTTGATATTCACGGAATGGAAAACAATAAAGTCATCGAGGATTTCAAAGTTGATTAAGACTTAACATTTTTCAGATATCAATAATATTCGATGTTTCTTAGGGGGGCTACTTTGGCAGTGGTTTTTCGTGAGTAAGACTCTGTCCTCTATTTATTTGTAGAAAAATGAAAGCCCATCCAGATGTATCCTTTTACCCAATGTTTATTACTACCATACAGATTGAACAAAATAGGTAAGAAATATATGTGTGCTTTAAAAATGGCGCTGCAGACGGGTGAACATTTTAACGTTTTTTATCGTTTTTCCTTAATTTCGGGCTTAAAATGTGACGTAATTCGATTTCAAGGGTGAGATTCTTGTTTGTTGTATTCATAGTTTCCGCGCAAACTTTGTGGGTTTATAGAGTGACTCAAAACAAGAACAACGGTGTGTTTCATTGGGGCCCTACCGCCCTTTATGGGGGTGAAACCTAACGTCAAAGTAAAATAGGCACTTCCACTTTTTACGTATAACTCCCAAACTACAACAGACAGAAAAAAGTGTTCCAAACGAAAGTTTAATGGTGCACAAAATTTTTTAAAAGTGTTAAAAAAATCTGAACGAAATTTTTTTTTTCAAAACTTTGTTAACGCAAGTTTGCACCGTTTATTGTACGATTAAACTTCTGTTAGAAACATTTTTCTCTGTCTCTTGTATTTTAGAAGTTATACGCGAAAAAGTGGAAGTGCGTATTTGACTTTAAGGTTAGTTTTCACCCCCTTAAAGGGCAACAGGGCCCGAATGAAACACACCGTCGTTCTTGTCTTGAATCACTCTATAAACCCACAAAATTGCGTTCGAATCGCTGAGTGCGGGTTCGTACTTAGTATTCCGTTGTAAGCTCATCTCGACTTCTCTTTATGAGGACAACAGCAGCCAAAGCCATTATGTGTTCGAGAAGTTCGTTTCATGTATCCAATCTTTTTCAATACACTTCACTCTCCACCCACCAATAAAAATAAAAATCGACAATGTCTCTAAGCAAACAAAACAGCGGACTTGCGAGGCAGAGAACATATTGCTCATCAAATTGTAAATACTCCTCGCCAAATGTCGGTAAGCGTTCAGCATAGAAGCCATATACCTACATATAAACATTAGTTCTTAGAATAACCGACACGATAAGCTCCCACAATATCGACCCTGCCTCCTGGGACATCCTGTACACCGCGTGTACCAGAAATCAGGCACCGCACTTGACGGCCCCGCGTCAGTCGTATTCATTTCGCACACAGTAGCAAAGTGCCCTGCCCACGCTTAATTGGATTAAGAAACTGGAAATTCCGGGTGCATTTGGTATGCCGACCGCGGAGGACAGTCGGTTGGACGACAGCCTAATTCTCAGAGACCGAATGCCCGGCGATAGAGCGACGAGATCAGGTTGAACGAACGATGTTTGTCGAAATCAAGCAATCAGCCCTACCGAGCCCGGCAAGAGATTATTTCTGGCAACTGCCCGCAAAAATTAAACTGCCCATTCTCTCTGCCCCTCTCTCTCTCTCTCTCTCTTCCTCTTTCTCTGGTCAGCGTCATGTGTGCACCCCCTCCAACCCCGCCCGGACTCTAAACCGAAGGAAAGTCCACGGCGCGGTCCGCTTGACCGAGTTACCCAACAGTTTGTGTCGCTGATGAAATAATAGTCCATTTGGGATGCACGTGCTGTCGCAGTATCCTCCTAAACTCGTCGCGCCGCAGTTCTCCCCGCACGTATTTACATGCTTCGAACAATTAATATTTATGCCCGGCCGCATTGCCTCCGCCCCATCCGCGTACACGCTGTCGAGTGCTCGTTCGACGCCCGATGTTCCAGCCTTCGTCAGAGATTTCAGATTCTCGCGATGTGGCGTTACACGGCTCGAGCGACACGTCTTGACTCCTGGCTCGTGGGAGCTTCAGGTGTCGAAGCCAAGTTTCGAAGAGTCGTTTTCTGATGGGCGTGAATTTAATAAAAGGCAGTTTGTCCAATGGTGTATACAGTAAAACCGATTATGCTACTCTAGAATTCTTTCAGTCTTTTTCTTCGTGGAATATTTATTTATTCTAAGGTGGAGCTTAGGAAGTAGGATGTCTCTTGTGCGAATTAAGGGTAGTAAGAGAAAGACATGGGCATTGGAGCAATGTAATTATCGTATAGAACACACTATCTTCTGCTGTTTTAAAGACCATCAATTTGAAGAAGAGGAGATGACTAGGAGGCGGGCTGAAGCTGGAGGAAGGAAGAGGAAAATGCAGGAATTTCGAAGGAAAAGGAAGGCAAACGAAAGTTGGGAGTTTTACATAGTTGTTGGAGAGTGGAGAAAATGATTTAAGTAGAAAAGGAGGGGGAACGATTATAAAATTTCGGAGAAATAAGATACTTTACAATGAAATTCTGAAGTGTACGTACATAAACAGTTAATAAATACAGTTTATTTTTTCTATTACTACACCAACGAATGTTAATTTATGATTCGGTTGAAGATAAAAATTGCAATCACACATGAAGTACTTGATAGCAGGGATAAGTAGAGTATAGGACCCAATTACTGTCACCTTAAGCTGTTTTACGTAAAATAACGAATAAATCTTGTAAAATGATGCATAAAAAAAATTTAGCATACAATTCAAACTGTTATTTATACGATACAACAAACAGTACTTAATTTTTTCTTCGTTAAGTTGAATAAAACGATAAAAAATTTTAAGCGGATATTAGATATTTACATAATATAAGCATCATAGAAAGTAAAAAAGATCCGAATTCAACGATTCATCAAGTCTGTTTACTTATTAATTGGATGACAGTGATTGGTACAAGCGTTTCAAGCATTTTGGTATTACTGTTATAGCAGTAGTTGGTCATGTACATGAGACGACATAACATTAAAATGAGATTAACAGCATTAAGTTAGCCGGCAATAATTGGGGTGTCAGTAATTCAGTCAAATACATTTGAAGGGTGTCAATAATAGATCTTCAAATATATTTTTGAAATTGATGAATTTATACATAAAAATTGAAGTTTTAAGTTCCACCAAAATTTTTTCATTAAGTAAACATATTAAACAATAATAAATAACAAGATCAACATATACTTTTAGTCTATAAGTACAAAATTATAAGATAATGTCAGCGTGAACGCTTAATGTGTCAGTAATTGGGTCCTTTACCCTAAATCGATAGAGAGAAAGAATTAAATGAACTTTTAAGTAAAATTTGTTGTACAAATTCAGGCTACACTAATTAAGAATTGCTTAATTAAGAATTAGGAGAAACAACTATTCTCGATAATAAAATTAATCTGTACCTGATACAAATACTGATTTTCACACTTCTGCCAATCATTTGCTTCTTTCTTTCTATTATTATTATAATCCTAAGTAACGTGTTTTCAATTATCATTCTTTACGACTGCAGATTTTCTGCTGTTTTCCACATTTTTAGGGGAGAAAGATTCATTTGAGATCCATTCGAGTTGCACGCTGTTATTCGTGTTACATTTCTAAGTACTCAGGTGTACATAAACAGATCGTTGCACGTACATCACAGTGCTCATGGGAGAAAGCAACGCCAGGTTATAACATTAAATAATCCAGGGGCAAAGAAATAAAGGATGGAAAAATATGCTTTGTACTGTGGAGCAGAGTAACACTGAGTAAAGTACACTTTACGATGCTGTGTAGCATATAACGTAGTTCCGTCCAAACTAAATGCTTCAAGAGAACGAATTTACCGAGTGTCACGTCATTATGTCATTACACCCTATTTCGTGTATCTCGTGCACGGATACTCGTACGAAAGCAAGGAACGGCGCACGTATTCTCTAATTCGCCGAGAAGCAGCAGAAAAAATTGATCTCCCAAGGGGACAAAATATGCTGGAAAAAAAAACAAGAAAACCAGAAATCCTTGAATAATCTTATCCATTCTAAGAAAAAAGATTAGAAATTTTTATACTACATAATGCAATTGCGACTGTATCTATTTATATTTTGAGAAGGATTTAATTTTTCTGTTGCACATATGTGGTCTCCACTTTCTTTACATATTAAGGTTATTAATTTCTTCCTCTAGCAAATTTTGAATTAAATCCTATGGTATGGATTTACAAGTTGAGACGTGCAGGTGAGATGTATGGAATACATCAAACGCAGGCACAAATAGCAGGGGATCTTCGTAAGACTCTTATGTCAGATGTATGCAATGTCAAGGTGAGGAAACTTCTCAATCTAAAGTGCTCTTTGAGAAGAGGGTCGAAGGACAAGTGGCGAATGCTTTGAAGCAACCCGTAACATTTCAATGCAAAGAGAAGGGACACTCGAGAAGGAGGCGGTGCAGATAATTGAGTTGAAAATATTGTGTCTGCTAAAGGTTATTAACATATTATTCCAATAATGATGCAAAAAGAAAACGCTCGGCAAATGTAGAGCGAAGGTGAAGCTGCATGTTGAAAGGGAAACGTGCAATACAATTTTGTCATTAGGATTTATTATAAAGTTACGATAAAACTGAAAATGAACTAAAATCATTTACAGATAAATTTTCATAAAATTATTAGTTCCCAGTCCATTTATTTCGTCAAGGATCAATAGGTAACGATCGTCAACATGCTATAGCTGCTTTAGAAGCTATTTACCCACTCTAAAATTCAAGACTATTCCAGAAAAATTGAAGAGTACGATAGGTATCAGATAAATAATTTCGAATAATTGATTAATTAATGTTTCAAGTAAACGAATTGAAGCATTACACAAAAAGATTTCACTGTAGGTACTACAACAATAGGTACTGGACGACTTTTTGTTCCATGCATGGGGCAAAAAGTAATAAATTCTTTTGAAATCAATAAATATTTATTAAACTAATTTTTTTGGTATACAATATTAAAAGCAAATACTACTGCAACCTTTTTATAAATAAGAGAATAAATATGCAGGACTATATAACTCTCTTTTAAGCACTTTGACCTTATTTCTTAAACTCAAATTATTTTAATAATAAAAAAACGGGAAAAAACATAGATAATTTATGACTTTACTAATTGATTTGCTTCAACAAAGACAACCACTATTTTTAGTATTTTAACATAACTTCTTTAACGAAAAATAAAATTATAAGTAAGGGACTTTTTGCCACATATAGTTCCGCCGATATATAGGTTCGAACAAATTATCATTCAGAAATAAACCATATCATGTATAAATTATTAAAGGAACATATAATCTTATCGTATTCACCTTATACGCTGTTAAATTGCAGTTTACCTAGAATAACACAACAAAACCGACGTACTTTTTCCGCTTCTTGATGTACATAATAACAACAGCGTCATATGTCACGCGCGAAAGCCCAAAAACAACTAGCGACTCTGAATCTGCAATATTGAATCGATTGTTTACGAATGGAGATTTTGCATTCAGGACTTTTTACCCCCCCCCCCCCCCAGACTTTTAGCCCCACTGTACCTTGCAAAAACTTAAAGTGGCGAGTACTGCACGACTCTCCCATATAGGGTAATTCCGGGAGACGCGGCCCGGGTGGAGAGTTGGTCGAAACAGTTGATTTCTAGAGAATTAATTGTTCTCAACCTTAACACATTTTTACATATACACAGATGTAGAATCTGAATATAGCAACTCGACCAACTCTCCAGCCCGGCCGCGTCTCCCGGAATTACCCCACATACTGACATTTCCAATTACAGCAGAAGCATTAGAATATCACAACAGCTTACAGAAACAAAACGTTCGTACAAGATATATAAAAGACTAGCAAAATACCCCCGCGCTTCGCTTCGGTCCTAAGGAGATATTTAAGGACTTCATGAAAACACATTCGTAGTCGCGTGCCAAATTACTATTATTTAAAAAAAAAAATAAAAACGTTAGAACTTTTCAAAGAACAAAGTGATGTAATACACTTGTGGCTACAATTGATATTTACTGAGAAACCGCATTTCAAAGTATGCAACTTCAATTTTATATAATAGTATAGATTTATAAACATCCCAGGGCAAGTATTTAAACACACATCGAGACCAACCCAATTAACTTCGCTACACCATTTTTTTTTTTTCACCCACCTTCCCTCATAGAACAGCCATGCACCACCGATAATTCGATTAAACCCGTAAACCGTGGAGTCGTCGTGAATTCATGGAGACGGCAGCGCACGTCTGCGGATTAGCCGCGCCATAAAACACATCGCGTTGCAGAGCGGGAACGTTCATATTGAAAAAGAGCGGGGCTGAAGATAGAATCCAAGAGGCGAGGACGTGGCGTTCTTACACGATCCGGTGGCCGTAAATACTTCAGCACTGACGCGCGCAATATTAAAGGTGCAAAAGCTATAGGTAGGAGCATCATCTGAGCACTCGACGAGTAAGCGGCAAGCAGCCAGAGAGGGCCATCCGCCAGGGCACACGCGCCTACCACGAGCGGGAGGGACTTAACGGAAGATTTATGTTGCTCACCTTCGCGTACGAAAGGCGCGAACCGTTTACGTCCCAGCTACGGGGAATCATTTACTCTGGCCATCGATTCTCTTGCGTCCAAACCGCTCGCATTTCATTTCCACTTTTAACGATTCATTTGCAACTACCGCGGGCTGCTCCTTCTTCGTGGAGAAGCGGTGCGAAGTGGCGAGCATCGGGCACTCGAACCTCTGAGACTTTCCTATATGCCCCACACAGGTTGAAATGTGTATTGATACAAATCGTGATATGTACATGTATGTAACTGAGATTTGTGTCAAGTGTCAAACAACACATACAAGTTGAGACGGAATCTGACACATCAGTTCAGTTCTCAGGCTTCTGTTCTCTGACACACTGAATATTTAATGAGAATTGCCTAGAATTTTCAATTGGTTGAAACGTAACTAAAAGGAAGCAATATCATTCGCATATGTTGTTCGTTTAGGTGTCGGTGTTGGGTTGGTGTGGAACCTTGCAGAAATATTCCGAAAGGTTAGTTGCGAAGTTTTTGAAAAATGTCCTTAAGGGCTTACGCCACCCTGAGGCGCTCGAAACAGCACAAAACTAGACGAATTTTTTTACTGTTACTATGAGGTTGAAAATTATTAATTTTCTTCTTATGTGTAGAGCATGTATTAGTGCATATATTGTATAAATACTCTACAAAAATATTAAAAAATGACCGAGTTATTTGTTCTCCCGCGAAGCTCGTCCGCCGTTACACGCGTGACTAACCTAACAAATTATAACGAACATGTTCGTCTGAAATCAAAAACCCGATGATTTTCGTGTTCCTTAATAAAATACCTACGATGCAGCATAGGGATTTGAGGAAAAAAAATTTATTGCACAAATGAGAGCGAAGTGAAAAAAATTATACGTTTTTCACGTGAAAAGACGAATTTAAACCATTAATTATATACGATTGGGGTATCGGATGGAAAAACTACTATGCTACATCGTAGATAATACCATTAAGAATATGCGTACCAAGTTTGAAATCAATCGGACAAACAGTTTTGGAGATAATTGATAGGTCATCTTTGAAAATGTAGTTTTGAGAAAAACGCAAAAGAAGTAAAGTAGAATGATCGCTACCTGCTGCGAAATATTGAGATGCGCGCCTCATTTAAAGGCTATAACTCGGCTATTTTGGGGAATCTTTGCGTCTACCATGGCTTAAATTATTCTTAAAACTTCACGTAATAAGAAAATGCAAGAAACAAAAAATCGATTTTTTAAAACATTCAGGGTGGCGTAACCCCTTAAGGGGACTAGGCAGTCGCAAAATCGATTTTTTATTGCATTTTCTTAAACTACTATCTTTTCTGAATAAAATGCTGCTTGGTTTATAGTAGAAGTCGCAAAATGGTTGATTTGGCAGACAAAAAGGTCAAGCGGGAACCTACAGCGTCGCCTTTGCCCAGAAACTTTAAACGCGTTTTTCTCGAATCTATTTTTCTCTCGGGTTTCCCCTAGTTGCGAATGAACGGAGATTCAGATCGACTTGAAAAAATTGCAGGATGTATAAAACATATGCCATTTCCCGCGCAACTTATGACATGGTCCGTAAAAAATCGATATTTTCATAAAAAAATTAAAAAGTCACGGATTTTTAGTAGTCCACAAACACGACCGAATTTTTCTTGAAATAATCGCCGTTTTTCGGCTATCAATTTAATAATTCTGTTTTAATTTCAGTTTCTATTTGTCGCGCTGGAAACTACAAATGTAACAAACAAGAATCACACCTTGAAACTGCATTACGCCACTTTTTAAGATCAATATTACAGCAAATCCACAGAAGAACGTTAAAATGTTTACCAGTCAGCACCGTCATTTTTAAAGCACATGTATATTTCATACCAACTTTTTTCAATCTCTATGATAATGATAAACATTGGGTAAAAGGATACATCCGGATTTACTTTCATTTTTTTACAAATACATTAAAAAGAAAGTGTCTTTCACGGGAAACGACTGCCTAAGTAGTCTCCTTAACCCTCTAGGGACGGGGATGTTTTAAACTTAACGTAGAATTTTTTTGAGCGTTAAAATAGTCTATTTTATACTTCGGATTTGGAAACTACTCGTTAATTTTTTTTTTAATTTTTTTAAAATTGTTTATAACAAAAAAAAGTTTAATTTCGGGTTTTGATGGTACAACAGTTTCTTCTCTGCCTACTAAAGGTCACTATACCTATCAAATCTCGATCTTATTGATGGAACGTAAATAAAAATGTGTTAATCTGAATGGGACTCTGGAGTCCCACTCGTCCCTAGAGGGTTAACAGATCATTCGAAATAATACGAAAAAGCTTTATTTCACTATATGTTGCATTTACCGAGAAAAATATCTTTCAAAATAGCTTAATATTTTGGCGGTTCAAAATAGAATGACTTTAAGTACTACGTGGCGTCCGAGGGTAAAAGTTTACGGAGCTGTGTCAATCAAAGTTCACATGCGTACTACGCTTCTACAGAAATCTGATTTACCCGGACCCTCCTCAATTAAGCGATGTACACGTCCGTGTAAAAGTTCGGAGACCAGAGAATCTTAGATTTTCCCAGTAAATCCCCAGTAATCCCCAGAAACATTATCGACCTGAGACGAGAAATGTCAAAAGACAAGAAGTGCCCCAAGAAATGTCATCCCAACCCAGAGCTAAGCCCGAGTTACTTCAGACATTCACCACCTCACAATGGTAAATTCTAAGATTCCCCGGTCTTCGAACTTTTACGATAACATATAAACCGATATCACTAACCACCAAATCTGCCGTACCTCCCCTATTCCAGGGGAATACTCCTCTCCCATTGCTGAATGCATTCCTGGGTTCTTGACTCACGTGTCAGCAAGAGACCCAAGGGTCCTACCAACTTGGTCCCCTGCCGCATCCACGACACCACTATGTCTGCGCGATGCACAATATAAACTTGTCATACGTATATCACAGGTACACCAGATTTTCTTACCGTGGCTCACAAATATTCCCCAGACACGTGACGCGACAGAGAGCGCGACAAAAGGGGGCGGCGAACTTGGTCGGTGGCCGTTTTCCTGGAGGATACGAGCTCGCCTGGTTATTAGAGGAACGGCACTCGGCCACGGTTTTTACTTCTTCCCCCGTTGATTCTCTACGGTTGACTTCCGTGACCCGCTATGCAGAGCGGACTCGCGGGCGGAGATTTACGGGCCTGAATAGGGACAAGCCGCGGAGATTACTTTGCCTTTTTTAGACGGCCACTTTCCACGTGAGTTATTGTTCGTCCCGGTGTAGCGATCGCGTTTTAAATTCCACGGCGGAACGCGGGACGATTGGAAACTCGGGCGAGAGCGCGGAACTCATTCGTGCGCCCCCGTTGCGGAGATATCGTTTTTATGGAGGCAACAGTTCTTGTTGGGGCGACGCGATCACGCCTCTGGGGCCTGTCGCGATGCTTCGCGTGTAATATTTTGGCCTCTGTGCAGGCCTTGTTGCTCGTGATAAATGGCGGTTCTTTAGCCCGACTACGTTCAGCCGCGGCGAGCCTTCATTTTATTTGGCAAATATGCAGGAAGTTGGTACTTGCTGATCCAGGAAAGGCCGAAGCTGTTGAGAAGAATCACCTTCCATTCTGCAAATTTCAATTGTGCAGGATTTAAATGGACTCTATGCTTGTTCCAGGAAATTCTATTTTTCTCGTTATTCGGTGTGTGAAAGGTGATTGCCTACGAAATACTTCTTCATAATCATAGGACACCATGATAGTGTCATTCTTCTATGGGGCTGTTTATGATCCAAAGACTAATATTAACAGAAATATGTTTAGAACCTTTATCCTCCTGTAATTCTATAATTACGACACAAATTTAGGACCTTGCAGCAATAGTGGTGCAGTGCGATTTGCGGCAAATAAATAAAAATATAAATATTAATATTGGAATAATTAATAAACAAGAATATTAATATTAATATTATCTAATATTGGAATAACTAATAAATAGATATATTTTTCGCCAAAAATAGAAATAAAAACTTATCAACTCAGTAACTTCTACTTATTATGTGAAAATGTATATTTTTCAATTAATGTTCTCTTTTTAATGTTAAGTCAAAGCAATAATTTTATAAACAATTTTTTCTAATTCACCCGAAAGTGGTGAAGATGGAGCTGCACCCCTTTTGCCGCAAGGTCCTCAATTATAGTTAAGAGAATACAATAAAGCTCGATATCCTAGCGTTTATTATCATATTCGTGGAATATCATTAACATTTCCCGTCCCTGCAGTATTGTGCTAAGGTAAATAAGGTGTATACTGTATTGAAGACGTTTTTCAGCGTACCGTGTATATTATCTGAGCTTCATAACTACTCGCAATTATAACGAATCATCGAAACATGCGATACATTCGAGAAAACATAACCGAACAGATCTAGGTACCTTAGACTCTCTTATCTCATAGTTGCCATCGGCACAATAACTGTAACGCTTACACGCACGCGGGCCGTAATTTGTCATTCAGCATTACCATAACGCGTTATTATCGCGACACACGCGTAAATTACGTATAATTACGGGAATCGTCCACGTTCCGTCGCGCAGGCAAGCGTTTCTCTTTTCGAAGAGGGGATATCGTCATTATGTGCCCTTATCGGCCGCTTCATTAATTCGTACTAATGATTTAGTTCGCTTCTTCCGAACGCGAAGGAGCTCGCTGGCCGCCCCTCTAATTATTCATTCGTTAGTGCATATCCTTCAACCGGCAGTAATAAATTATGTACAAACACCGCGATATTTATACCGATCTCTGTGCACCACGACGATAAAGTCACTTTATCCAGCGTCGGCTCGGTTTTTCGTGGCTTATGCGCCTGCACACGACCGTACGCAGCCACCGCGTTTAAAACGACAAATCGTATTTACCTTCAACGCGGCAAACATCCCCCAGTCGCGGTAAATATCCATTAATTGAAACGCGCTGAGTAAACAGCAAACAAGTTGATTCTACAGAGACGAACAATATATTAATATACGCTACTCGTGGTGAAGGAGCAAACCATCGTTGCGCAACTTAATACCTTTGTCATATGCCTTCCAGCTTTTCGAAATATTACGAGTTTAAGAGCCGAAGCTTCGCTTCTGACCGAGAACAAAATCTGATGATATTTAACATAGTTATAAAATATGTGAATGCATTGGGACTATAAACGGTGAATAATGATACTTCGATAGCCTATTCTCGCTGATTTTATAGTCCGTAGTGATTTAGAATTCTGCGGTAATATTTTAAATGGCAGCCGAGGCTGTGCTCGATTTTAGATGTTAGCCCACGTGGGACATCCCAATACAGGAAGAATAATCAGCTCGTGCTGCGCCATTGCTGGCATAAAGTTATGCGTTATTGCCAAGATAACGTAGCAATGGAGTGTTTATTTAACCGGTAACGCAATTTAGATCTTGATCAGTCGATAAATCTTATGTTGCGTATCAGTGCGCGGTACTAAATATCACTTTCGGGGGTTAATTTACTTATTTCTGGTTCGTGGCGGCCTGTTCGAAACGATTTTGCTGAAAGTTTCGATCCATGATACGCTTTTAAGGAGTTTTTAAAATACCTGTTCTGGGAAAGATACTATTTCATTTTTATGCCTCATTTGCGTAAAATTTAATTGTGTATTGCTGGAAAAAAAATGGTATTGACGATTGTATTTAGTTATGAGTTCGGTTGGCAAGCATAAATTTTGGCACGACAGCGCGGAATTTATAAAAAAAATTTATTTTATGACACACAAGAAAATGTTGTCGTGCACGTGTTTCTGCGACGTTTGTTAATATAAAATGAATGAAATTTGATACATGGTAATAAAGAGGAAGCTTATTAAATTTCTATTAAATATAAGAAAATTGAAATAGTGAATGTTATTACTTTTCACAGTAGTTCCTTTATCTGTACTATTTATGATCACGTGGGTACACTCAACAATATTTCCATTTTCGGATTAATGATATTCTTTGAAACGTTACACTGATTTGAATAACGTTTCAAGTTTGTTGAGGAGAATTATTGCAAGCAGAGTTTTCCAAGAATAATATTTTCCTTTTGCCTAAACCTCTGAAGCTTCTCTTCTTTCAGCTGTTAGCAGCTGATATTAAATCCAGTACCTACAAAACTTGGTTGCACAAATGTTTTTCTTATAGTATAGTATTCAATTATATTTTGCCAAATTACATCTTCCCAACATCTGATACTATACCTCTGTGAACATACGAAATAGTCTTTTCATTTCAAATAATTTATACTTTCCATTAAGGCTTTCACCTAACATTTAAATTTAGAAGTTTATCCACAAATTACAGCAAATATTCTAGATACATATTAATTGTGGCATTGAAAGCAAAAACAGACTAACTCATATTTCTTGGTGAAACTGAGTTAGTAGCAATAATGTATTCCAATAGGTTGTGCTAATCAGATAAAATAGGAAAGATTAATTATTTTTCAATGTGGGTTAGTCCGTCTCTGCTCTCAGTGCCTCAATCATAATACCTCAAATATAAATGTGTAAGCTTCCAAGCATTTACAAAATTTACAAACAATAACTGTACCTACTTGAAGTGATCACCTTCCAAACATACGCTCTAAATCTCCTAGCGATTTCCTCCCACTTCCTACCAACAGTTCCAAAAACCCCTGCGACGCAGCGCCGGCGAATAAAAGCAGGTTCCGCGTACCGCAACCCACAGGCTACACAATCTATGAATTATAGTATCAGCACGTCAATCAAACGATCGCGGTGAGGTCGTGTCAGTCGCGGTTCGTTTCACGAGTCATTTGCTCGAGGACGAGCGCTTTGTACGCCGCAGGATTCGCATAATGCACATGGCAGGATGTCGTTTAGGCGAACGGGTCTATTTACCTATCTGCCGTGACAGAGGCTACGGTGCCATCATCGTCCTCGCTGAAAAACGGAGAAAGTGAGCTCGCGAGGGGAACTAGAGAAAACGGGAGGAAGGGTGGAAAAATAGGGGCGGGGGCATGACGAGGGGGAGCGGGGGGAGAGGACGGGGAAAAGGCATCCACGACGAGGTAGTTAACTTGATTAATCGCATATTTATGTATCAGGCCACTTAACCGAGCCGGTAGCTTTCTTCTTAAGCTCCGACCTGCTCCTCCTAGAGCCAGCCCTTGTGCACTACCACGGCGTCGAGCTCCGCCTTGTCTTAACGTTGAAATAATGCAGGCGAAATAAGGTCGGCTAAAATGTTTAGAGAACTAAGCGCGGCGTCGAGCCTTAAATCACCGTCCTACGACGTCCACTGTCCCCCCCCCCCCTCCCCCTGTTCTCTGCCTCCTTTCTTCTACTTTTCTCCCTTCTTTCACTCGCTTCTTTTTTTCCCCGCGTTTCTAACTCCCTCCCTCTATCTGTCCCTCTCCCTTCCCCTTTGCTTCCTTCGCTTTCCTTCGGCACGCCCTTCTCACCCCTTCCGCGTCTTCAACTTTCTCTTTTCGTTCCTACGGTCTTCCCTCCCGGCCTCTTTCAACTCGGGCATCCGTCCACCCACGCTCCCTCCCCGTACCCACTTCGGCTACCCTCGCGACGAAAGCTCTGAAGTTTAAAAAGCTCGACGGACCTCCGGCGCGGACCGCCCCCCCCCCCCCCGCTCCCTGTTCGTGAGGTATTTGCGGCTGGATACGAAAATTAATTAACGTCCTTCGGCGTAGCACCGCAGCGCAAGCATCGCCGACAGAGGACTCGCCGCGCGATACGCTCGCTGAATGCGGCTGGAAATTATCGCCGGGAAAAGTTCCACGGGCGAGTGACTTAATTCGATTCTCCTCGATCAAAGGTCCGCGCTATTCTGCTCCACGCGAATTCGGCTGATTGATTAAATCTCACGAATTGCTGGAAACGTGGTCAAACTGTGGCGACAGTCACGACTCTTCCACGCCGACGTTTCGATGAAAATATTATTCACAATTTGCTACCCGATTCTTATTTTGATATTCAGTATTTTTTATAAGGGTATGAATGATGAGGAGAAAGAAGTAATGCCAAGAGTTGGGGGTGGAAGCAGAGTTGAGCATTAAGAAAATAAAGAATTATTTAAATAACGGACCAAATAAATATTACCTTAACTTCAGAGTGTTTGACGAATAAAGTTAATTTTTTTATTTGTTCAGTGTTTCAACTTCAGAATTGAATACATTTTTTAACTTTAACTTTAACGTTAACTTCATTTGGCGTCAAACATTTTCCGGCAAATATTATTTTGGCAATCATGATGAATAATTTTTAAAAATTTTTATTCGTTATTCGAAATATTTATTTATATAAATTTTTTGCCCATTTCTCAGTAGAAGGAACAGGAGAAAATTGAAGGGAGTGGTCCATAATAGAGTCCCTCAGTAAATCTTTGTACTTAAGAGACATTGTTTTTTTTGTTATTGTTTATTAAAATAGCCTCTGATCGTGGATTATAATTTGTATGATACTCTACAATAAACAATAGAGATTCTAGAAGTTTTACAGATTTGTAGACTTGATCTAATAGCTCGCGTGAGGACTTCCCTAGAGTCTGTGGTTATGTATGTGTAACATGTTTTTTCTACAAATAGGAGTTCCTGTTAACAGTGTGGCTTAATGTTTGTTGTAGTTCAGAAAATGAATTCGCTTTCACAAGCGAATTCTAGATTCATTTCTAGTATGGTTTATCGATAATCCATCCCAGTTGAGCTGTTATTCGCAATTGATTCTAATGATTCGGGTTGAGAATAAACTTAAAAACGGTTGTTAAAGGGTCATTTTTCGTGCCCTGACGTACTAAGTTGCATCCCGCTTAATGTTCCACCGAGGACGCTAAGGGAGTACCATTTATTTAATTTGGAATACTGTATGAAAGCCCCAGGGCCGCGTAGTTGTATAACTAGATTGTTCAGGAACGCTAATGATGTCTTCAAAGATATTCATTTATTTTCCCGGAACAGTATCCATTTGCAAAAACTCTGCGTGCCAAAAATTGCAAGATAACTAACATCGTGCGATTACATTGTATTTATGTATTGTATCAAGTAGAAATGGGCAAAATGTTTATTTAAATAAAAATTTCGAATAACAAATAAAAATTGAATAAAGTATTTGTCATGTACGTGTGGGATAAAGGTAAAATAAAGTCGAGGTTGAAGTTGAAGTTGAATTTGATGTTGCAAAACTTTATTCGACCCCGAAGTTGAAACGCTCGGTGAATAACAAAATTAACTTCATTCGTCGAAGAGGACTTGTATCCCGTTAATATGATAATAATTATAATAATGATAATAATAATTAGAAAACAGCTAAGTTGAGCTCCACCCTTTACACCACAGTGTTCATATTCTGTTTCGCTTTATTCTCAAATAGTATAAAATAGACGTTGTTATTAGATACATTTCAAATAAATTTGGAAACAGTTAGTCTTTACACATATTATCTCCAATTTGTGATTAAACAATGAACGCAATTTCATAGGGAAAGAAAAATCTGTCGAAAGAGTCAGTGGATATTGTTTCAATTAATCGCAGCTTTTGGTAATGGGACTCTGACATTGGGAATCGACAAAGTGAAACATTAATTCTATGAATGGTTAATAGACGGAGATGCAATTTTAAGAGAAACAGTTTTTTCTCATAATTCATCTCTGGCGTCATAAATCTCGGATGCATGGAAGTGAAAGGACAAAGCAGGTACAATATACGAAACTAATGAATCGACGTCCGAGCGTCTGTGATTCCGGGACGCAATTTGTTGGCAGGTGAAGTTGGGTAAGAAATATTCAAATAGAGTGTTTAATATTCAACAATAATTTACAAGTAAATTGTAGATTTATTTTAGTCTTTCATGAGCACTTTTTCGTATACATATCAATGCATTTAAATTAGCCGCTTTTATTTCATGCTGCCGCCGCCGCTGCTGCGATGTACAAACAGTTTAATAATGAAGAAAAACTCAGCTATATGATGTACAGATACACAGAAAATTATTTTATTTTGTCTTTACGTTTGCTGTTATACGTAATTTAATAAAGTAACAGAGTAATAAAGAATGAATTCTCATAATTAAATGTGGTAACAGTAGTTACCAAAATTTTTCCCTTACTTTAATATCGTAATACTCTATTATCAATCGAACTTTATTATATTTAATACTTTATATATTTCGCCCTCATGAATTACAAGAAAGAGTTGCTGTACTTTTTTGGCAAATTGTTCAGAATTATAGGATAAATCAGGCTAGTTCCAATGCTGAGCTGAATACATCTGACAATGAGGCACGAGTGTAAATTATATCACGATGGATGCGACACGTCACGCGCAGGCAACAGTCGATATTTATCTATTAAGAGTGGAAATTGAAAGTGTTGCTGCCAGAAAGTGGAGTGAGTGGCAACTTGAAAACATGCGGCTGCACGCCTGTCTGCCACATTTCCAGATGGCAGAATCTTGTTACTTAAATAGTATACAAATTTGTTTGCAGCGCCGAATGTAAAAGCGGCCTTTGCTTACTTTGAATGTGTACCAGTAAACGAATATTGCAATTTACAAGACCTTCGAAACACGCAATTCGAGATATATTCATATTCGCTACATATAACGAACAGAGATAGTATTTTCAGAATTCTATATCCAGCAGAAAAACAGATTTTATCATAAGTTTCTTAAAATACTCCGCTTTTTATTCAAAATATGAATACATTGTAAGAACTGAACATCTAATTTGTCGAATAGTGGAAAGTTTAGACCCATCAAACATAACTAGAATATTCTGTTGATTAATTATTTTTTATGTCTATTTTGCAGCTGCTCTATAATAATTCTTTGGCTGTTATAAGGCCAATTTTTAATATTTGTTTAGTTACAATAAACTCAATTACCAAACTTCAAATGAACATTATTTATTAAATAAGGAACTGATATGCAACCATGTAGAAACTGATAAAATACAGCCTTCTTAATTAATTCTTCTGTACCAACCAATTATTATTTTATAAAAAGAGTAACGTTTCTTAGCAATCTATAGGTTAAAGGACAAATTCTAAGAAACTCTAACTATTAACACTACTAACGACAATTTTTTTTCTTAATTTTAGCACTTACAACGTTTTCTACAAGGACTCTTAAATTGTTGTCAAGGTTTTTAATAATCAATCATGATACCTACTGTTCTGCCCTAAGGATTCTGTTCGCGCCTTCCGCGCGTACCAAAGACACACATCGATATTCTAGTCAGCATTGGGATGGCCACGATATTTACAAGTAATCCGGAAGGATCGCCCGCCGCGCGACATCCAAGGAATTTGTTGTCGCTTTCAATAACACGAGTCGCCCCGCGAAATGGAACAGCTTATAAATCCTGCAGTTGCAACAAAACTGTTTCCACGTTGGGAGGGCGCGAGTCTGGATGGTCGAAGGACACCGCGTGGAATCCTAAACGATTCGTTTGCCATTCGACCCTCTCGCCTCGTCTTCTTTGTCTGTTGGCGAATCCACGCTAAGCGACGCGTGCCGAGCTGCAATCTAGTGCCTACCTTCGTCTCCGCCTTGGAATCCCTTTCCCTCGGATATCCTGGAGAGCTTCAAGAAGCACGATGATTCCGTTCGTCTCGAAACGGTCTTCTTAATCTCCTCTGGAATCTCCTTTCGGAATACACGCGCCCCTAGCCTCCCACCCTCCCACCCTCCCACCCGTTCCGCAGACGCGGAGACGCGGGATGACTCCCAGCTTCGGCCCCGAGTTCCTCCATCACACTTCGTCTTACGAATAACAACGGATTTTGAAGGACCAAGGGCGATCTAATCTGCGTGAAAGGTTTTATGGAGACTCGATCACTGGGCGTTTAGAGCGGCCCAGTGACCGCGCGATCGAGGGGAAGAAATCCATGTTCCGTGGGTGATCGTATTGCACGCGGGAGAAAACGAAAGATGAATACGAAAGGAGGTTTGTTTAAGTGAGCGGAGGTGCGACTGGTTGAGTATTTGGTGTACTTGCGTTTTATGGAGCGCGCGAATTGTTTTGTACTTGAGTAGGTACACAAGTTGTATAGTTCGACTTTCTGGTTATATCGAGCACGCAACATTGCTGGATGAGCTGTGACAGAAATTTATTTCATATCCTTCCACTTCTAGAAACAGGAAGAGGAGTCAGGCTTTGGTTCAGGGTTCCTTGACAATGTGACAAAAATTATTGTAATGTAACTGAAATTTTTATAAATATAGATGTCGTACTCAGTAGACCAGAGTTTATCGGTTTTTAAAAACCGGGTTTGAAAAACGTGTTCTTTTTAATAAATTTGTACAATTCGAAAACCGAGTTTTCAATTAAAAAATAAACGGTTTTATATACTAGAATTAATATATAAAAGTGAATTAATTATTTAATTAAAAACATTTTAACTTGAAATCACCTCGGACTTTCGGAATAAAAATATTAAATGAAATAGAGATTTATAATTTATATTTTGTACCGATTTTAGTTATTATAGTTTTTCTTTCATTTGGTTTTGTATGCAGTATATTTTATTGTGTTATATTTTTGTAGATCCATAAATATTAAATGAACTCAAAAATTTTACAGATTTGTACGGATTTTAGTTTTTTTTTTATATTTGGTTTTGTATAAATAGAGTATATTTAATTTTTTTTATTTTTGTCATTCCATAAATATTAAAAAAAAACTGAAAAGTATAAATATTTATTTTCTATTTTAATAATATTTTTTAGGAAAACTCAAAAGCCGGTTTAACCGGTTTTTGGAGAATAGTTGAATTTGAAAACCGGTTATTTCAAAAGTTGGTTTTTGTACAAACCCTACATTAAGCCTATCACCGCCAAATTTTCAATTATAATAAACCACAAAAGGTGGATAATTATTCTTGATCTGGTACGAAGCATTTTACAGTATTGGAATATAAAAATAATTTAACAAATGCAGCGGAATTTTAAAACAAATTTTCGTTTAGACAAATCAATCTTGTGTCAAAACAAAATAGTCGGGTGTTGGGTAAAGGAATAACTTAAAGGACCTGAAAAAAAATCGCAATTTATTGTAAACATGGATTCCGTTTCATTTAATCAAGCACTGGCATATAATAAATTTTGCGAGGCACGCCCATCGATATCCAGTTTGTTTAATAATTTTCGACGCTGCGACATTTCAAAGGAGTTTCTCCAGTTTTATTAGCTCGGTTGAATCGTCGGAACCTTCTTTTACCTTTTCTTGGCGGCTGAGGTGTACGATGACTTCTTTGATCTAAGAATCTCTCTTTGTAATAATGTAATGCCTGTATTCTTGAAGGTGAGGGACGAACGACTCCTTCATCTTGAAAGCCCAGCAGGAAAGCCTGGATCCTTTGTCGTATTATCTTCAAACCTTCATTCACTATTTCACTGGGACTAATTGAAATTGAAGAGGGCACGGTTAAATTAAACGAGCCGGGCATTATTTTATTTATGAGTACCCCGCGATTCAGTTCACAAAGGTATGCGCTTTGGTGAAACTGCAACATTTTCAATTTAATATCGCGACGCATAGACAGGCAGTCTGCGAGCAAGAAGCTTTATTTCTCAAATAATACCATACACATAGACGGTGTTATTTCTCTACTCTAAAAATACTTAGGTAATTCTAGTTTCATATTTCACTTGACTTTTAAATAGTTTAGGAATCAATTTCATATGTTTCAGAATAGTATATATTGCAATTATAAAACTTTTGGTTTAAAGCTTTTTAGTAGGATTTAATTCATTGTACGATTCATGACATTTTTAATTATGTTGTTGATTAAATGATGGACTCACCAAGTGAATGCAATTTTTAGTGATCTGAGTTCATACATAATTCGAAACTAACAGTGGTGTGCAATGTAAAATGTTTTAAGACGTAAGGAACATAAAATATTTTCATAATCTAGAGTTAAATGTAAATATAAAATTAAAGCTCATGTGTTTCACTAACTTCGGCAGAAATAGTCTTCATGAATTTCTTCAAGACCTTTGAATTACTTTTTTCATTAAAGTTTGCCATGAGAAAGGTTCTGCTATTTTATATGGAAGACAAAATTTCAAACTCTTCTGAATAAGATAAATGCTGGTACAATTTCATGGTCTTCAAAGGAATTAAGGAACATGTGTGCACATCTTTATAAAATTATCTTTAATTCGAATAAGTTTCGCTTGAAACTATTTCTAAATTAGTGCACACATTAAACGACACGTGTTGCAATGTACAGTGAACTCTAACAATAAGTAACTATAATTTGTAGAATGTATAGTATAGAGCAATGCGTAAAAACACAAGGAGAGGAGGACAGTCTATGGTCAGACAATATCACTGAAAATACTTTCCTTTGTAACTTTCCGCATGTGCACTATTTTAATAACTGTTCCAAATAAAAGTTATCCATCATAATATGAACATTAAATGTCTCTTATTTTCATTTGCCATTTCTATCTAGCATTATAAGATTGAACAGTGTCATTCTATATGTACGAAATCCCATTTTATAACATAAAGTTAGGAAAAACATTATATTCGTGGATTTAATACATTTCCGAGAAAACCCTTTGTAACGGAATTACTTAATAAAGAAGCCTAAATAATTTTTCTATATTTGACACAGAATATTTGAAAATAGAGAAGAGATTTATAGAACTACAATAAGGTTTATTAATTCGAGTAGCTTCCATATTTTTGTAAAATTTTAAACCAGAGAACGCGCGTGACGCATTGTTTATACACTGGCGAAATATCGGGGCTCTATAAATTGTGCAACGAAACGTTTCGTATAGACGAAAAGTTACCATAAAACATAAGAGTGGCAAACTGCTATGGATTACCGATATCCAGCCGTGGAACGGCCACAATTTCAAATTATTAATTACGTTTCTGTCTCCGTGCCCAGTTAATGGTAATGAATCCGCGCTCGTGAATTTTGTATATAAATCACTAACGAATTCGCGATATTCGACATTAAAAGCGCGCGTGCACGTTCGAGAGCCGCAGCGCGAAAGACTTCAACGAATGCTGTTTAAACAAATGTGCGCGATATAATTTCGATTCACAAAGAGTGTACCGTAGCTTTGTTCAAAAAAGGATCGTCGCGAATGATTTACATTCGCGTTTTACATTCAGGATTTATGATATCGTCTTCCTTCAAGCCAGCAACGTTTCGCAGTGGAAAGAAGGAAACAAATCAATTTGGCGCAGTGGATCGGCCAGAGAATTTTAAACGATTAATTGGCAATCGTAATGGAGCAAATTACATAAGTCGTAACATTTTCGCGGCGCCCCGATGGCTAATATCCGGGTAATGGAACGAGGTGGCTTCGTCTCAGCTGGCTGCGGAAGGGATGAACGAAAGAGGGATGGAAGATAGGTCAAAGTAGGGGTGAACAGCCGAAGAAGGAGAACGCGGGGAGTGTGAAGTTATTCCATTCGAGGGCAATTGATAAGAGGGAGCGAAATGATTGAGACATAAATTTACGGACCGACAACTTGAGAAATTAATATTTCTATTTCATGAGGCAACCACGGGGAATTAATTCCACGTAAACACTCGTTGAAACACGAGTATCGGAGACATTGAGCTTAATTAATTCTGTATTCTGATACGTCGGGTTATTGTTATATTAAAGTCATTATATTTCAATCTTTGGTAAGTAAATAAAGCACGGGTGAATGTATGTTTCTGTAAGTTTCTCTTACTTTCAGCCAACTTCCCCCCTTGTGCTTACTCGAGCAAAATTCAAAATTCAAAATTCAAAATAAGCAACTCCATGGTGCCATCGAAATTTTACAGAATCTTTTTTACCGAAGTGATTTTCCACATCCACATCGATGGCTTAATGCACAAATATTGTATGTCCACTTTTTGTGAAATTTGAATTTTTATATGCAATAAATAGTTCTTGACACTTTTTTTGTGCTGTGTAAAAGTCACATTTGTATCTACTTCATAAATTTGTCAAAAATAATATTTTTGTTCATTGCATGTCCCTGAATCTTGTGTACCACAGAAACGGGCAAAACTTTTATTTAAATAAAATTTCTAATAACGAATATAAGTTAAAAATATTACTTGTCATTATCGCCAGGATAATATTCGCCAGACAATTATTTGGCGTCGAGCAAATCTAAAGTTAAAGTTAAAGTCGACTTTGAAGTTGATATGCTCGACGAATAAAAAACATATTCAAATATTTTTTTATTTAGTTAATGCCCAACTCTGAAATACTGTTTCTCTCGAATTCGCTAAAAGTGAACATAAAAATATTTGTGCCCTAAACCATCGACATGTACTAAACCTTCCGTACGAGCGTTCTCATAAAATCAAGTGCGGTATAATTGTTTGCCACTAATGTTACCCAACATTTCCCATTCCTGGTTAGATCCAGTCGACCCGCTATCGCACAAACCCTGCGGACGAATTCGCCGATAAACGCCAAGTGCAAGGGTGGAGACGACAGAGGAATAGGAAATATAGGACGGAACCTCAGCAGACAGGAATCGCAGATTGTTCTTTCGAACGGCGCTTTACGGGGAGCGCGGGGGTGAACCGATCCCTGTAGGTATACTTGACTTAATTTTCATTCAGGGCATTCCACGACGGCAGGAATTTCGAGCCATTAACCACTCGCTATCTTTCGACGGGCCTGGCGTGCGTAACGCGAAGGGCGAGCCTATAACCGCGGACTACTCGGTAGTTAGACTATACGCAGCCACCCCTGCCGCCCATTTTAAACCAGACTTCCTTCTCGCAGACTCAGGAGCCGAAGCCCTCCACCCCCACACCGCGCCCAACCCCCTCGCGTCAGAATTATTTCGTATAATTATATTCGTTTCGGAACGACACCCTCGGGGCTCGAAATTGAAATTGAGCTTTCTTGCCATCGCGGGAACGAGAGACGCGCCGACGAAGACGAACAGAGCTGACGACCAGGACGTGCCCGGAAGAACAGAGACAGGGGCACCGTGTATATGTGACTGTGTGTGTACGAGGGGGGGGGAGGGAGAGAGAGAGGAAACGAAGTTTCTCTCGTATCTACTAGCAGCCTGACTACGGTTTTCCGTAGCCGCGAGCTAAGGTTCCGTTTTCTGCCCTTAGCTCCTGTTTTTCCGCTTGCCCTACCCACAAATCCGCACGTCTTAATCTTCCCTGGAATTTCGGCGCGTTCCCTCCGGCTATGCAAAGGACTCTGCCGAGGGGTCGACCGTTCGTCATGCTGTTCCTGCGTACCGAGAAATAAGACGTCTATATTACGCGCCCAGACCCTTCAGCCCTCCTGTCGATCGGTTATGCTTTCTTTAGAGTGCTCTGTTGACGAGCTCGATATTGTGAAGTGGGTACTAAATTAACTGTGTAGGAATGGTTTGGGTACATGTTTTACAGGATGCAACCCCGTGGAGAGGTGCAAGTGAAACGAAGGTGCTGATATATGCAAATGTGAATAATAATAAGTCTTTAAATAAAGTGGTATCGGCGCACTGATTCGGTCACTATACAAAGTTTATTTTATTTATTTAAAAATAAATACAGCTGTTTGGCAATTAATTATAAAGAAATCCGACGTTTCGGTTCTTGATTTGAACCCTCTTCAAGGAAAGTGAGATTAAATGTATAATATTGCATTTGCTGATGAAAAATCTGTCGCAGCGTTAAATCGAGCAAACGACACGCGAGTCCGTTGGAAGAAGACTGAAGTAAACAGCGGACAAAACAGACGTAACTAGAGGTGAACACGACCTGTGGCCAAAGAAGCCGTTGACAGTTTCAAATTATCGAACCCCGAAATTTTAAATCTGTGCTATCAAGGCAAAAACCAAATTCAAGCTCATGTGGTCAAAATTTGTTGAAAATACATAGGTACCATTCATAAGATATGTAAATAATAGAGTGATCATGCGGAGTTTAATAGACAAACACATCATAACCCATTACTTCTTTAGTAATGTTGCGTAATATTCTTGTATTTTAGGTGTTTCATACCTAAGATTCACGCTAGGTTGTTTAATCATATGTAGTGTCTCTAAAAGAATCCTGCGGTTCAAATTACTTTCTTTATCAACTATTTTGGCATTGTTAAAGTCAAACCTATGATCAAACTCTAAAGAGTGTTTGGTTAAAGCCGTATGTTGTAGGGGGGATAATAAAATATATCTTTTATGTTCGTATATACGTCTCTCTAGAAGTCTGGAAGTTTGTCCGATGAAAACTTGGTTATCAATAATAAGTTATCAATAATTATCAATAATAAGTCTTTATTGCATTCCAATAAATACAATGAGAAGTAATGGGAAGAAGATGTGTAAGAGCACTTTGTTCTGGGAGTGATCGTTTTCGGAGATGTCGGGGTTAAACATCGTCAGCTATAGAAGTTAAATAATTGTAGGAATTAATGTAGTGTAATTGCATATGGAATCACTCTTTGTGTAAATATAAGTTGTAATTGTACAATTACTCTTTAAACAACGCTTTGTTTTCTAGAAATAGTGTTTGAAAATCTGTGACGTGCTTGGGCACATCATTAAAAATCAATTCCATTTTTGGAAACAAGTGTTTCTTCGCGGCATATTCAGATTCTTGCATGCATTAAAGGAAATTGAGATGGATTTCGCCGTCTGCGATATTCGAATGGTCAAAAGGCAGATCGATTGTTTCTGTTTGCTCAGCTTCCTACCTAAACAATAATTCATCAAGCATTCCAACAGAATTGCTGGATCGAGAGGGAAACAGATACGCCATCCGCGAACGCTTTGTAAACTTTCCACCGCTGAGGTTCTTCCTTCCATTTAGTTATTCGTTTCCTTTGTTCAGTTTGAGCAAAACACGCTTAACGTTGCAATTATTTAAGATAGTTCAGGGTTTCTCCTTGTAAAACAGGAGTGCTACATACAGGCGAAGGTACGCAATAAAGGAAACTAACAAGTTCTGCTGTTACTGTTTATCAGGTTTGATTTTCACTGTTTATTGTTCCTTTTTATAAAAACGTCATTTGGGAGAAATATAACTTAAATTGCAATAGTTATTTTGTAAGCTAAGGACGAGTGTTGAATTTAATTCTTGGAAATGGAGTTGTTGACACTCGACTTACAGAAATTTATGTCGTGGGCGGTATAGGAATAGTTTTCGAACTAATAAATTAAGAAGAAATAAATTTCATTCCAAGTGTGTTTTTTTAACCCTCGGTTGTCACACTGGGTCAAATTGACCCTACGATTTTTTAAGTAAAAAACCTTTTTGTCGAAACTCTTGTTGCTTCAAAATTCTTTGTTGCTTTTAAATATAAATAAATATTTATGGTGATAATATTATACAGTTTTTAGTCGCTCTCTGAAGAATAAGTCGGATTGTTATTATTAATATCACAACTTGATTCTGTAACTGAAGGTGGCAGCAAAAGTTCAACCGCTTGTGGAGATACCGATTTCAGTTTTTTCCGAGGAAGTTTTCGCAAACTGGAAATCAACGGATCCGACGTTATTAAGAGCCTGCGAAAAACGTCTTCTATGTTTTTAGTAGGGGAGAGGCTTGCAGGTTGCCACCCCTTAGCGTTTTTGATCATAACTTGTAAGAGGAAGGGTAAAGCTACAATCCTGACCTACAAATCATGTAAACTCTCGAAAAAGAAAAATTATACTGCAAATTATCGAAAGTATCTAAAATTGACACCTTGAAATTTTGGCTTGCAGGTTGCCACCCCCTAGAAAAATTGTGGAAAGTGTAAAAAAACACAAACTATTAAATTTTATTAATAAATTATATTATACAGTGGCTGATTTTGTTCGAGCAACGCTTCAAAATCCTTAATGCCGCGTTCAGAGTTTCTTAACCTGCGTGCTGCCATAATAAAAACACTTCACTTCAAACTCAATGACAATATTAAACATCACATAACCACGAAAAATGACGTTTGAGTGTAAACAAGCGGGAAACAGAGAGGTGGCAACCTGCAAGCCAAAAAAGGTGGCAACTTGCATTCCGACCCATTTTTGGAAAATATGAGAAAAAATTGTCAATTCATGATATGTTTGGAAATCTGTTTGGCATATGTAAATTAGATGAAAAAAAACAACACAGTACGAATAGTTATCTTGAATTGTCGATGAAAATGTTCAATTTACGAGCTCAGGGAAAACACACAATTTCAATAGTTCAATTTCTTGACAAACACTATATTACTCTTCGCTCAGAAAACACAGCGTTATTGCGTCTGTCCGCTCCAGAGGTTAATAAATAGTGACATTTACTCTTTTAACGTCGATTTGAGTCAGAGTTCGGGTTATGACACTGCTAGAAAGTCGAAATACAGCAGGGGTGGCAACCTGCAAGCAGTGGCAACCTGCAAGCCTCTCCCCTACGGCTACATTTTCGTGTAAAGTCTTCTCGGAATTTTTTGATGTACTTGTTGCATGATTCTTGAGCCTCTACAGACATTTGTTCGATAGGAAGCAACGAGGATTCAATGATTTTATGCCCGTGAATTAGAACTTTATGCACGCTTGTTGGCATGTAAAACCATGGATAAAGTTCTACGAATCTTTTGGCGGTGCTTAAAGAATATTCTTGAAATTTTTGCACATTAATTTCAAAACCACTAGAAAGGGTCTGTAATATAATGTGGAATCTTTTAATCACATCTTCATCAACTCCCGTAATAGACGCTGAAATTGTCGAATTTTCAAAAAACCGTCGAGCTGTGTTTCCGTCGTTGCTGCTACCGTAAACATTTCTGTATATACTTTTTTCTATTTTCTACACTATTTTTGTCTTCTTTACGAGCTTGCCATTTTTTGATTTCTAATTTATAAGCTAAATGCAAGCAGCACTCAAAAAATCGTATCCACGCATGTAACGATGAAATTCCGAATTGTAAATTATTTTCACAGATTGGTTTTTGTAAAATCTTATCGACATTGTTAAATACCATGTTAGTTACCATGACGGGTTCGTTGACAAGAAATACAAACGTGTTTAACCAGTCGTTAAACTTTTTCAAAAAAATATTTTCCTTTCTGCTAACTTGTTGCCACTTAGTTTTCAAGTCGTACAATATTTTACGTATGAGTCCCTTTTTCTCTTCGGATAACTCATACGAGCCATGCAATTTTCTAGACATTTCTTTTTCAATAATTCTATATATTATTGTCGCGTTATCATTGAAATGTTCTTTAAATAGAAAAAAGAGCTCTTTTTTAGTTAAGCCTTTCGATTTCTTTGTATTTAAAGAATCTGCAATATAAAATAGCAATGATAATGAAATTTGACGAATAAATACAATCGAAATTTTATCATCATTATAATAAAAATATAACTTCATTGTTTCCTTTTGGCAGATTTCTACAACGTTGAATAAAAAGTTGCACAGAATCCGCAGCTATCCGCAGCCAATTTTTACGTAGTTTTATAGTAAAATCTTCATATAATAACGTTTAATAGATCTCGTGACAGAACAATGAAGAACAACAAACTGTTTCTCTGTTTGAATGTAATTCTCCTTTTCGCGACTTCAATAATTTTCAAAGAATTTCTTGCTAATTTGTTACTAAGTACGTTACTATTTTAAACTTTGGTGTACATATTTTAATTGTACATACCTACAGTAGATAAATCCATTTTACCAAATTAAAATTGATATACTACACGACTCACAGTGCACTGCGAAATACAATATTATTTTTCGCCTTTTCCGAACGCTCGATAGGACGCACGATAGAGATACATTCGACATTAATTTTAAAACAAAATAATAACGCTCGTTACATAGCAACCCCCAAAATAAATTCCCAAAGCGATTTACTAGCGAACCCAATAGTGAAAGTTCCTTATATAGAAACTTCATTTTTGGACTTTTGGCTAGCTTTTTGGGATTTGGAACCAATGTGCGGCGCTTCAACGAAATATACTACGCTAATTTATGTCGCGTAACACATACGCGTTCGCACCCTTACTTAAATTTATGCGAATGATTAAGGTGCAGATTCTCATTCAATAATAATTTATTCAGGAACTACATTTAGCCACATGTCGTGGCTACATCTTCGTAACAAAAAGTCTGAATATATTTAATAAATATGTCTGAATAAATTTAAGTAAGCGTGCGAACGCGTATGTGTTACGCGACAGGTATCCAAAATTTCTATATGAATTGAATATTACTTGCGTACCCACTTATTTCATATATTATATGTCGAAGAATGATCATATCAGAAATTTATATTAAAGTCGATCATTTTTCAGTGTTCTCTATCTAATTGTATGTTAACTGCTGTTAAACGGACTTTCACATCTAAACTCAAATAGGAGCCAAAAATTCCTTTTACCTTGTTTATGGTATTTCTTTACTTTATGTCCTTTTGCATAATTCTTATAATTAGTTCTAATATGTTTCGTTCGTCGCAAATGCTATTAGTTTTGTCGGAGGCGTTCTAACGAGTGAATTTTAGGGTAGGTTTTTCGTTCCGCTAGCTATCATGCCGACCCGAAATACAGTTTCCCGTTGATCAGCAGAAATTAGCATAGCTAATTTATATCAGCGTATAAATAACATGTTTATCGTTATAATTTATGCGCGTTGCAACGCATCATATCGATGTACGCGTTGAACAAATTCGAGAGTGGCAAGATCGATGCGGGTTTTGCGTCCGTAATTCAAAAACACCATTAGCGTTATTAATCACCGCATTTTTGCTATCCCAGTAACCGCAGCTGGCGAAAACCTGCGTGGAGCCCAGAATGCGTTGCGATCGATACACATTAACTATAAATTCACCAAATTATTCATAAATTATGTCACCCTTTTTACTGTATATGATTAAAACAAACTAAATAGTAGTGGCGACATTATTTAGTATTTAGAGCTTTAACATCTTATGGAAGTAATTATAACAGGATTGTTACACCGACATATGTTAACCATATACTTTTTATCTATACATTTCTTTTTATACTATACTTCTAAAAACTTTTTAATCGTTTTCTTACACATACTGCTACTCACAGATTTATTCTTCCATTTTTAATCAAAATAGTTTAATACGATTATTTTTAATTAAAGTATACACTATTTTTAATGTTTTTTTAGACTCTGGTGTAAGTTAAATTTGCTATTTTTCGCCTCCAACGGCCGTACTGTTTTAAATCATGCAACCAGACGGGTAGGCACAATAAACTGCTCCCCTGTAAATTGCCCTTAATTTATGGGAAAATGAGGCAAATGTTTCTTTCAGTAATTTATTCGATGAAAGGCTACTTACTATTTCATTAGAATGATTTTTTGCACTTTCATTATTTGATAACAATCAGCCCTGTTAAACCGTAGTTCTTAGATGATTGACATGAACATAATGGAGTTATTGATAAGCGAAATTTAAACGATGTTAAATATTCTCATTGAACTAAGAAAATTTTGGAGCAGACCATGAGTGTGGTCTTCATTCTTGATGACACGATCTCTAAAAATGATATTTTAATAACACTTAAACAGCTTTGTTTAATTTAAATATGAAAAAGATGGAAAGATCATTATTTACTTTTTAATCGACACTATTAGTGTCTTTTGTAATGGGACTGTACTACTTTCATCCCTTCTATGTTTCATCTGATATTAAGACGAGTACAACCATGTACCATAATATGATACTGAATTAAGCTTAAACTTAGAAATTAAGAATGACTTTTATAGAGTTACTCCTACAGTTTTCAATCAATGCAGCTGTAACATCTCATCTGTTTCAAGTGCAACACTCCTCACTCTCACAAGCTTTTTATTATCAGCGCTACCAATTTCGCGCAGCATTGCGATTAAATTGCAATACACAACGGGAATCGAACACTATAGTCAAAACGTCGTCCCTGTGACAGAATCGCTTCATCCAAACACTATCGATTTTCTGTATAAATGAAAATTGCCTTCGATAATTTCTATTTCCTCGATGTATTCTCTACAGATGAAAATGAGACCTTCTTAAGACAATGCGATGATAAACTCACGCTGTTATAGGTAGTATAACAGGTAAACGTGATTGAAGCTATAAAGAAGAAAATTCAAAATTACTTTTACCTTCATAAAAACACGCAATCCACCACCTCAATACTCATCCCTAGGTGGAACAAAACAATTGTGGTTGTTTTTCAATAGTGAAAAAACTTGCCTTTAATAATTCAGATTAACCCCACAAAAAGTGGATTCTAGTTTAAACATTTGCGTTTTCATTTGTCTGTACAATATATCGTTACTCCTTCATCGTAGCAGTTTTTTTCACCTGTTGGGTAGAAAAGAAATGAGATAGGATACACGGTTGAGAAATCTAACGAGTAAGTTTCTTTTAAAAAGATGTGTTACCGTATGACAAAATAAAATTCCTAAAATCAATGAAAATAATAATTTTTAACTGACTTGTGAATTACATTAATGAAGTTCAGATTTTGATAGCTTAAATGCTACTATAAAAGACAACTTTTGTCACCTATTAGAAGTTTCTATACATTTTTATATTTTAACTTAGCATCATGGGACTGCTGCATATATAAAAATCCTGATAAGAGAAAAGAAGAGTTAGAAAGATATGAATATAATAAAGAAACAATGCAACACACTATTGCTCTTCCTCAAACATTCAAATCCAACAATCATATTAACCGAATGCCCCGTTTCTTAACCACTTGCCCGGACCTACGCTGACGACCGCGAAATCGAGGGGACCAGTTAACAATCGAAGCATCGGTCTTGAACGATACGAGTTAGCCGTCACATTTAACGAAAGCTTTTAAAGTAGTTAACGAAACGCCTTTGTCCCCTGAACAGAATGTCACCCTCCCCGCCTCGTTCCCGTCGAAAGTTGGAATCAGTCTAAATTTCTGGTTGATGTCACGTTTAGAGGGTAGAATCGACACTGAAGTACGAAAGGAGGGGGAGGATGGCCGATTCGCTCGGGCCAGACGCGCGCGAGCGTGACGCTCGGAAAGACTTGGTTAGCTGCGAAATTGCGGCACGGTCTCTCGTGGAAATCGCGACGGCTCGCATTTACGCGCAATCGATGCGTTTTGCCCACCCTCTCGCCGCGCAACGACAACTTGCTATGCGATCGTTCCGCTGAATACGTACAAACGAACTTGCGGCCTCCAAGAGACACACACGATGGGGACGGCGGGAAGAGGAGAGAGGGAGCCTATGCTAGGCGGGTGGGACGAGGAGGAAGGACACGTGGACAGAGCCCTCTGTCACGTACGAGCACGAGTGGGATAGCTCTGTACGATATGCAGCCATTTGCATACATATAGGGTCATTATAAATATACCGACTCCCTATATCCCTGTCTCTCCATCGTCCGGCCCCATCAGGAGCAGAGGCGCTCGCAAACTGTCCGATGGCCCCGCTTATCCCGTTATTGCGTTCGCCGCCTTCGCAGTCACCACCTCCGCGTGGTTCAGCTTGTTCCCGGGTCTCAGCGGACGTTTCGGCCACGGACAAGCGTTTTTCACGGAGATTAAAACGGCTTCGCGTGCGCCGCGGATAACGTTCCAGTCGCCAGATTACGGCCGGCGCTCGGGACAATTATTTAGAACGCTGTTGCTGATAACTGTCGCGTGGCCGCGCGCCTTCGATGAGCCGTTCCTTCTACGCAGCGGGCTGCTACTTTGGGACGTGGGGCGAAATTCTTATTTACAGGGTGCTCCGGTGGGAATTGTTGGCGCTGATCTTTCGTGATTAAGGGACACTGCTAAATGTTGTAGTAATGGAACGAGTGGATTGAGAGATGTGCGGTAAGGAAAGGGAATATTTAGGGCTTGAGGAAGGAGGTTCATACTCCTTCGCGTCAATATTCGATCACGTGCTGCAGGTCCGTTATTGAACGTACTTTAAACTTGATTTGGGAAATTTCTCCTCATACGGTTCACTTGGTAAGCTTGAGCATGCGTGAAGGGATACATTTATTATCTTTCGACTACCATCAACCTTTCGCGATGGATTGGCTGATTTAAGGGGGGATTCTCGTATAACAGCTCCAAAAGTAACGGATATTTAAGAAATTTTTTTGGAAAAACTGTTGGTCATATGCGGTTAAACTCTTTTGGGATATAAGGAGGCATTTTTATACTTGCAGAAAATTTCTTTTTTCTGTCGATCTTTATTATTTATTAATTATTGTGGAATCTTGTCCACTTTTTCGACGATGTAACCCTTGTTTCTATAATAGAAGTTTCTTAGAGCTAGATAATTTACGCAGTTATTGGTCCACTTTAAAAAAAATGAAAAATGGAAAGAGTTGTAGCGTTTGAAAGAAAAATAAAGTTTTTCCCTTAGACAAATTTTTCATATTATTCTTTATATCGACGAAAAAAGCCTTATAAATGAAAAATAAAATTAGAATTTTACGTGCGGCACCGGCGTAAATTATTTTACTTTAAGAAAATTGTCTTCTTTTCGCAAACATATGGCTGTGACAGGTGCTACACCTGACGCCAACATCGTCGAAGATATTCCACAATAATTAATAAATAATAAAGATCGACATAAAAAAAATATTTTCTGCAATATTAAGATGCCTCCTTATATCCCAATATATTTTAATACAATATTAGCAATAGTTTTTAAAAAAAAATTGTAATTAAATTCACTATCGTATCAGTCTTCGATCATAAATTTTAGTGGTCATAGTTTTTCATTATTAACCTTTTAATACGTGAAATTACCCCATTTTCGAATCTTTCTGTTCAGATGTGCACCAAACATCGCCATTTTCCTTTATTTGCCTTCTTAAAGGCCGATATGATAGCGACTTATATAAGATATACAAATATCTTCGATTTGTTTACGCCTCTTTTGTTACAGCAGTGCACTAAGCGCACAGTGCAAAATTTGAACCATTACAGAAAAATGAAAAAGTATTCATATCCTTAAAGAAGAAAAAAATAAAGCGCATAAAGTTTATTACGGCAAGTCGTAAACGTTTTTTAAAAAAAGAAATGTCCACATTACATTTTTCTCAAAACGTTGAGGCGCAGCCGTCAAGCAGCGTTAGTCTAACTAAAAAGAGTGCGTAAGGAGACGAAAGCGCGAGTCCGTGGTAATATAAATGAAAACGCGACTGGGTCAAGAAAGACCCGAGAGACTAGGGTTAAGTTACAGAAGATAATTTCAAATATTCCGACTAACTATTGTTTCCCCCCGTTTCATATTAGTAAATACAAATCTGAAGCATCGCTCTGCGAAGTTTCCGCGGCACCTAAAGCACCCCACCAAGAAGCATCCCGATTACGGGTCTTCCGCCCCTCCGCGGAGGCACGAATCGTCACAGAGGGATCTGAAATAATGCGCCAAGTGTTCGCGAGATGTCAATATCTCTGAGCGATGGGGCGGTTGTGCCAGCGAGCGGGTGATTTCCTGGCTCAATGGGAATAACTAAGAATCGTTACAGGTTTGAACGACGGAGAGACTGCACAGAGCAGCGACAAGCGACGGTAACGACGCACGGCGTTCGAGCAACGCGTGAAAGGTTCTTAATGGCGCGTCTATTTCCACGGGGTTGCCGCGGCGTTTCGTGGCAACCCGTGAAAAATCCTTGACGCCTGGCAACCGACGTCCTCGACGGCGGCCCTTATAACGTGCCTCGTGCGTTCTATTAACATATCGCCCAGCGACGAGCGGTAAATTTCTTTTCTGCCCGGGCACCGGCACAGAACGCCCGCTATAAATGGCACTGCTGATGGGTTTGCGCGTACCGTCAACGCTCGCGGGCCCGTGGTTAGGGGTAGGCGAGCATTACAAATGCTAATGGAAAGCGCATAGTAGATGCTCCGCGTAGAATACATTACCGTCTCGTTCCTCAGTCATTAGCCGTGAAAATACGAAATTCACCGGACGCGAAATGCAGATCGTAGGTATCTGTCGTGCCTGATGGCTGCAATTTGTTCCGCGCGAAGTATCGGCGACGCGCCCAAATGTTGAATGGGCCACCGTCACGTGGCTTCACTTTCTTGTGCTGCGAGAATTTTGATAGGGCACGTGGCCTGTTCTGGGCGCTATGCGACGTATGGTGACCCGTGTGCAAATAATTTGAGACAATTAATAATAATAAAACGTAAATGGACGAATGGGTAACTTTTAGTTTTTTAAAGCTGAAAGCGAATTTCTTATATCGAGCAGAGTGGAGTTTTGAGTATCATTTAGTATTAACCTAAACACGGTGTGTTTAGTTTTGTAACATTGCGCGACTGAATGTAGTCGAATGGTTGACAGGAGAAGTTATCAGTAGCTCTGTTATTTTTAAATATTTATGAATTGGTAAGTGTAAAACGTCCTCTGAATGAATAGAACGAAAACTGCTTCGTTAATCGAAATAGTATCGGGTAGTAAAACTTTTTGCGTGCTTGAATAATCGATAGAGCAATAACATAAGAATGAAAAGTCGGTTCGAGAATCTCAAGGTGTTGATGGTTAATTTAATATAGTTTGTCGCGTGTTAAATGTGTTTCTATTGTATCTATTGATTTATTAATTAAGCCCCGAAGGATGAATGAGATCGACATGGAGGTCCACTGCCTCTAATGTTCACGCCGAATCATTAATACAAGTGAATCGTAGTATTTCTGAAAGCAGCAGTTTAATAATGCCTGAGATGGGGGCATAATTAATAAATTCGTGTCCCCCTGGTGGCGCAATGGAAAACACGAAACGTTCAAATCACACGGCGTACGTGTGTGCGGTTGAATGGGTGGGCGATGATTGCTTGATGGTCGATTGACGAGAATTCATCGAGGATTTAATTACAGGGACGCACGTGATTTCTTCCACGACAATGACCACCAGCAATTTTTAATTAACACACGCGACAAAGTGGACAAAAATGACGGGTACCGATCGATGCCTCGGTAACCGCGGGCCTTTGGTTATTCTCGCCTCGTAGTTAACTAGCGAACACGAGGAGGAACAAATTAATTTGCTCCGTCGAACAGTAAAGGATCGATTTCTTTTTTCTTCCCTTCCCGCAGCCCCCTGATGAGAGAATTAAAATTTTTAAATCCCATAAACTTGCAAATTAGAACTGTTTAGCCATGTAAGGAACATCGAATTGAATATGAAATTAGAATATAATAAAAGTGGCATTGTGTTGAAAATATTAGAGAAAAATACACAATGACACGTGGCTTTCGATAAGTGCTTGTCACGAACTCTTTTTTCAATCAACTTTGACATACCTGGGTGGCTCACACCCAGAGCAATTTTTGAACGAGTGCCATTTCCATCCAAAAAATCCAATTACTATGAAAAAAATCATGGATCAATTTCAAGGTCTCTAAAATGTATTAGAATAATTTATTTATTGAAATTTCATCACAGTTTTTGTAAAATAATTCTAGATTACCACATGTCGAGAAGAAACGAAGAAAATCTTTAAAAAATTGTGACTTTTACAAATGTCAATATTAAAAGCTAAAAATCTACAAAGTTGATGTTCGGATATAATATTTTGGAAGAAAAAATAGTGTGTAAGTCGACTTTGAGAAAAAGGTATTTATCTTGCATATAAAAGGTTCGGAGAGTCAAAATCAGCTTAGGGGTGGCTTACACCCAGAGAGTCAACGAAGGGTTAGATAAGGATATCGATCACCTTGGCACAAGTATCACTAGGTAACTTGAGATTATAAAAATTACGCTAAATGTACGAAATGTGACGGTAAAAGAAAAAGTTCTACACACGAACAGTACCTACTCTGATCAGAATAGAATGAATGCCTTAAGTGTACATTAATTCAGTATCGACTTCTACCACCGTCGATTCACTACATCCGAAACTCCGTTGAAATCAGCTTTCGTCACAACGGAAACAATATAAAACTCCCACGGCAATGAACGTCAGACCGATATTATCAGAAAGTATTAAACCATTAACAATCATTAAGCACAGGCCCATAATTATATTATTTACTCCCCGTTTCCCCGGCATAAACGTATTCAACCGTGCCGCAGTTTAACCTGGACACGTCACTGAAAGAGAACGAGTGCACTAATCGGATGTCCCAGTCCGTTCGCCCGGAACGTTAATTCAACCCCTCTTCCGAATCGTTATTAACGAACAATAGGCGGCCGATAATTTTCAGCAAATTTATTCCGCGCAAATCGTACAAAAAATTATAATTAAAAAGCGGCGCAGCCGGAACAATACAGAGAGCAGTACCACGGGCAGCCGTTTCCAACCCCCGAGCCACGGCGCTTTGCGCGCCCTCGGTCTCCCAAACGTCCGATCTACCCTCTCTTCCACCACCCCGTCGAGGGGGGGGGGGGAGGGGGGAGGGAGCGAAGGAACGAACCAGGCTCCCTCCATCTACCACCCACTCGCCCCTCCAGCCCGACAGACCACCCCTCCAGTTACCACCGCCGCCGCTGCCGCCGCCGCCGCCGTCGTCGTCGCCACCACCGCGATACATTGCGATACACGGTTCTTGTCTCCACGCTACCTACCTACGTGCAGGTCACAGCGCTTCACCGAATCCATAGCTCCCTACGCACTAGGCCACTAGGCAGCCATCGTCCTTCCACCGCTTCTACCCTCCCCGCCAACCCGCCCCCCCCCCCCCCTCGTCGATCTTTCCCACGAACTTTTTCCCTCCGCCGTCGCTCGCGTATCACCGCGTCAAAAGGCAGTTGTCTTCGTCCCCGCGCCGGCCGCAACCACCCACACAGTCGCGAGCCGTAAACACAACAACGCGCACGGCCACGCACGCGTACAAAGAGGCACAACGCTCACGGACCGTTTCGTTTTTACGTGGTTACCCCGCGGTGATCCTGATCCAGCGGGGATCTTTCCTCCGGCGGTGTACGTGACGGGCGCGCGAGTGCTGACGCAACGTGTGCGCGACTAGGATGTACGACGATTGTGAATGGTGTCTCGAGTGCTGCATCTGAGTGTTTACACCGGTGTCTGACGGCGAGGGACCGGTTCGAAGCACGTGCATCCGCACCGAAGAATCGAGTGACCCGCGGGATACAGTGGCGTATAGTCCGTCGGCTGGACGTTCCTCCGCTCGCGAAGATACGTAGCCCGCGGTGTTACCCCGTTCGAAGTAACGCCTGGGTCCTTCCGTCGGTGATTGTATTCGGAGTCGTTGTGCCGGGGAACGTGCCCGTTTATATGAACGATCGTGTTTTTCTTCGGTGCTGAGGGGTTACCGAGGGGCAACGGGGATTGGAAGCGTCAGGTCGTTCGCACTCGCTGGAAAGGAGTTCTGTAAGATCACTCAGCGAGCAAGGAAGGACTTACTTGGATTCGAGTGGGATAACGATAGCAAATAGAGACAACAGTATCGCACTGATTTGATCGCAGAAATAATCGTCTACACTTCGCTGCAATCACACCCCGTTTCTTCTTACTGCAGGCGTCCTATCGGGTAACTCGTTCGACACTCGTTTCGAGGCGAAATCGGCACTGCGAAGTTCGTCCGGAGGGGAGCGAACGTTTTCGATTCGAAGCTATCGCGCAGAAACGCAAGAGGGATGCAACTGCGAATTACTTGCGCGTTGCGAATACACTGATTGAAACAATACAGCAGAAAAACCAACGAGCCAACAATTAGAGAAGATTGCGCATCGCGGGGGGAAGAAGAGGGACACCAGCTCCAAGTGATATCGACGCCCAGCAGAGGAGATTCACCGCGACCGGTGCAGGCAAACTCGAGGCGAAAGTAGTCGAACTCAAGGTACTGCGGAGCCACGTGAAACTGGTCGCTATTTTGCCGGGCCGTGCCGCTTGTAGAAGCTCGAAACCCCTTGGTTTCCCGCGCACAGCACGAGCGGTGCACACACAACCACTCCGACCAACCAACCGACGAGTCTACCCACCGCCACCAGCCCCTACACACAACAACCCAACGAAGCATCCCCCACTCTGAATCGCACAACAGCCTGAGCGGAAGTGCTAGTCAGTCGGCGAGCGACCTTCCAACATTACGGGTTAGGTTCCCTCTTTTTCCATCCGTTCTGTCCTTCGTCCTCGTTTACAGAAGCACGAGGACCTCCAGCCCGAATTGAGCTCGAGTACGGGGAAGCGGGAACAGCAGCCGGTCAGACACCGAGTTTTCTTCGTTGCGAGTGAGACCCCGCGATCTGTTTAAAGCAGAAACGTGGAAGGATGACGCTCCGCGTCCTTCGCAACTGACACGTTCGTCGTCGCTCTTTCGGTGGTGGTGTGAAGGTTGAATGGTAGAGCCCGCCAGGAATGACAGAGAGATAAAAAATGCCATTTTGACAGCCAGCGAACGCCTGTTTCTAGAGCAAAGGGAAAAACAAGAAGGTGGTGCGTTGCCGCGATCGTTGTGTTTTTTGGCCCCCCCTACCCTCCCCCTCCCCCGGAAACGTGCCGAGAAGGAACGCCGCGAACCGTGTGACGACATCGCGTAATACGTTTCCCATTGTTCAGCACACGTGAGCGTTAATATTTGGTGACAGCGTAAACAGTGTTCCAAGTTTGGATCCGCGGACTCGGAGGCATTGTTCTCGTCGGCGGCGGAGGCACTGCGAGAGCGACGCGCGTTTTTATGACCGCAAAGCTGGTTAAAGGCGAGGAAACATTGATAGACCAAGACAAACACCGCTGTCGGCCGAGCACGGCTGTCGCGTGGAGGGGATAAAGGAGCAATCAATTGTGTACTTGTTGAACCGGCAAACCCAGCGTCACGTCTTTAATACCGGCTTCTATTGTGACTCAATCCATCACTTGGCCGAAGGGACGAAACTTTCTTCCAGCGATACAACGTCGTTAACTTCTCCCGAGAGATAAACTCGTCGCGGAGAGGGCATCCGCTCGCCGTTTGTATTTGTGACGGGAATCAGAGGGATCGACGTACGGAGCTGCTCAAGTCGACCACGTGGCTATGAGTGAGCATCGACTACCGCAGTGAACGAATTGGTTTTTTGCACGAAGCTGTAGGATCGTCGGCAGTGATTTCGATTGTACGAGGACCGACTGTATTAATCGCGGTTACGTATTTACCCACCGGCTCCTAACTGTTCTTTGTGGCAAACGTGTCGACGGAGTTTCGAAGCTTGTGAAGGAGTGTGCTGCTCGCCTGGCCAGTATTCTCACTGGCTGTACATCGTGTTATTCGCGACAAGTTCGTCCGTTTTCGTACCGAGCACGCGATCCGAGGAGCGAGACCGCTCGGGATCGAAGTGAAGCGACCACGAGAGTGTACGTAGTGATCAGGCAACGAGAGAGGGTGCTGAATAACTCGGACGTTACCGGCAATTGAGGGACCAGTCGGAGTTGATTAGCCCCAGGGAAAGTGGAAAGTAGCAAGATCCCACCCGCAGGAGGCCGTGCGCTGAAAGAGGCCCAGGTGGAAGTGGTCCAGAGAGGGTCAACAATCGGCGTCAGTAGGCCTTATCAGGCGCCCCATCAAGGAGGGTGGGTGCAGTGGTGCAGTGGTTGCAGGAGAGCCAGCGAGGTTGGGGTGGCCTCGTCCACGGGAGCCTTGGCACCGAGTGCACCGGGCCCCGGGGCTGCGGTGGTTGGCTGCCTGGTTGGGGTGTACCCGTGTTCTCCCTCCTCCACGGGGCCCAGGGGCCCCCTAACTCATCACCTCCAGGCAATCCCGAATCAGCAACAACCGATTGGCTGCCGTGCTTGTTGCTGCGTGCATAGCAATCACCAGCCGGCTTCGGTCCAGCTTACCAGTCAGCGGGGCGGCCTATCGCTGAGGGTAGCGAGGGTGGCGTCCACCACCTCCGTCCGAGCCGCCCCCTACGCCCACCCCCAGCACCAGGAGCTGGGGCAGGAGTGCAGGTAATAATAAATCACTAAACATACATTGTAGCTTCACTTCGACACGTACTACTCTACCCCGTGCCACTCTACTACCACTACCATTACATTTATCCGTACTCACTGCCACTACCGCTACACCCGCTCTCACTCCGCTGGTCGTCGTCGTCGTCGGCAGTGTTTGAGAAATAATAAAACAGTACAATACAGTAAGAGTGTACGTAGTCGCACGTCGAAGTGGCAAGCACCGTTGGTGGAGTAGAAAAAAGTTATCAAAAACCAAAAACGCACGAAAAAGGTGTAGGGAGGAGACGGGGGCATTGGGTGGAGGTGGTGCGCACATCCTCGGCAGCCCGATGCTGTTCGTCCCGTTCACGGTACCCACCTTCCCCGCGACGCATCACCAGACGACCCATCCTGCGCATCAGACGCATCATCAACAGCTGCAGGCCACTACCCAGAATCCGGTGCAGCAGCCGCAACAACTCACCCAGCTCAATCAGCTGAGCCACCTGAATCACCAAGGCATTGTGCCGGCGACGACCAACCAGCCGACCATACATAGCACCAGCTGTTCGCCGCAGCAACAAGCAACAACACCGAACAAGGTAAAAAAAAAACATGACTGATACATTACTTTTTGCTAGGCCTCTATTGGACACCACTGTTCGACTGATCACAGATGTGGAAAACTGTACCGAAATGGTCACTCTTCCGAGGCCATCTCCATAGAAACGTGTAAAGGAACAAATAGTAGCAGATTTTTCTTAACACCTGACAACAATTTCATTACCTACATATCTTCTGGTTTCTTGAATACCTTCTAATATTTTTATTCTTCCTTAACAAGGTGATTTCCTTTATAGTGCCTGATAGGTTATCATGCTAATGTCAGAACAGTTACAGCAATTGCAAATATTTATTGCATCGCTCCCAAATTTGCGTAGAATGCACAGTTTTCAAAGCAATGTGATTGACAAAATGATTCGTATGATTATTTTTGCGTATAATTATTATTATTCGTGTTCTTATATTGTAGTAACTTATTTTGGTCCAGATGGTGAGCTAGACATTTTCGCAATACATCAATTTTGCAACAATATTTTTCTAGTGGGTACTAATAATAACAGAGGTATAAGTGCTAATATGTTTATTCGAGTGATGCGATAAATATTAGAAATTTACCTCTTATGTTCTATGTAACAACGCTTGACAAATTGCTTAACACGTAAACATTCCCTCCACGTATTTCTGTATTTCATTCTCATCATTTGATTTACTCAAAGTTCATAATCAAGCGAATAGAATGCAATACAGTAGATTTATGGAGTATGTAGTAATGAAGATACTTAACTACTGATGAACGGTTTCGAGCATATTTGTATGGAAGGTACCACACGCGTTTCAGAGTAAAATGAATTTCACGATACATTTTCGTACGGAGCTTAGAGGAATATCTCGTACGCAATAGCCCGACGATCCATCACTGCTGATCGTGACAGTTAAAAAATAATGTGCGTGTCTCAATAGCCGGGACAGAGCCGTTTATCATCGAGTTACCAGAATTCCAGTTCGCTGATTTACACATCACTGATACAATTTAGCTCATTCAGTTAAACGTAAAATCGGAGCTGACCGACTACAAATAAAATAACAATTCACTGCTTATATGATCTGCTCTGGGCGCATGCTGTTGCATTAGCTGACCTTGTTCCCGAGTATTTAATGGAAACAATGTCATTAACGTGTTACATAGAATTCACTATGAACGACACGAGTTAGTGCAAACAATTCGTGCCTTTAAACAAAGTGTCGTAAAATGAAAGGGACCAGTGCCTCTAAAACAGTATAAACTTTAACTGTATGCACATTACACGGTGATTTTATTTGGAAACGAGCTCTCTTTAAGGTTGATAAAATGACAGGTATTTCCTACTTTTATTGTCTCTGTTACATTCGGAGGAAAGCTGGGGAAAATTTTAAAAGAAAATAGAATTGAACGGGTCGAGTTTTTCGGGCTTCGGGGATTAAATTTTGCAACCCTCAGTCTACGTTAATTAAAGTCATCCATTTTGATGGAAGGCTCGAGATTTTTTATACAAAATTTAATAAATTATATTATTTCCTATAAATATTATTTCCTAGAAATAAATTTCTATAAAAAAATAATATCAATAGTTTCATTTTAGCAAGTTCATTTTTTACTAGTAGACTTTCGCAGTTACACAGAGAATAGTACAATATTACTAGTACTTCTCATTGCAAAAAGGAGCAATAAATTTCTGTAAAATAGAGACGAAATAATGATCATAGGGTAATGCAGTTCCTCCGGCAGGATAAACTTTACGTTATTTTCCTAGCGAATTTCCACACTGGGAAATTAGACGTGAATGATTGTGCTGGTCCTATCTACCTCCCTGAAAATGATTGACCGCTGTATATCACGCAAAGAGATGAACCCCTGATGCTAGGGACAGTAACAACGGAAGTTTGAGCGAAATGATTAATCGTGTTGAAGTGGACCTCACAGATTTTTGAGGAACAATGGATGAAGCTGAATTTAGTAGAATCGAGACAAGTGTTAACTTGCTACATTGCGAAATTGATTGTTAACTACTAATTAAATATAATTCGAATAGATGAACACAACAATAGGAAGTTGATTAAATTAAGTAGTTTGGGTAAATGATCTGAAATAGGCATAGGTAAAAAGCAAGAATTAAACTGATCATATAAAATTGTCACGAAGATCCATAAAAATTCAACGAATCATACTTTATAATTTTATTTCAATTTCAACTGGATTAAAGTTACTTATTTACAAAATTTGAAATTTTAAAGCAACGATGGAAGTAAACGCACCAATACTTACTGCGTCGTGAGGCTATTTATATCATTATAATGTACGATGAAAACACAGTTTCAAAGATGAACAAATAAATACAATTCGAATCCTCGACGCTCTTCAATACATAAAAATGATATTCAATACCGTATCGTCTATACGGATTTTACGAGTGTAACCAACGCTATAAAGAACCCAAATGAAAAAAGCGAACATGGAATCATAAAAACTTTACACGAAACCTACACAGAGTATACTAATAATGCAAAAAACATAATCTTCACCTAGGTTCCCTCCCATCAAGGCAGAGATGGTAACGACAAAGCCGATTCTTCCGCAAACGTAGGAATATCTCCCTCACCAAATGAAATTGAAAAACAAGTCTAATACCAGGACCTCACAAATACAATACAAGGCAAGTTAAGAGGAGAATGGAATAAACTATGGACCACGAACAAAAGAACAAAAACTCGCGATACACCACAAGAATTCTATCAAACCAATACCTAACTACAACAAGAGCAGAAAGGAAAAGACGATTATGACCCCAACTTAGAACAGACCACTCCAAAATAACCCATGAACACCTAATAAATAAATCAGTGTCACCGTACCAAGGCTTGAAACGGTTCCGCAAAAATTGTTTAAAACTGTTATATAAAGGCATATATATTCGGTTCTACATCGGTTCCAGAATCAATTCTTGTATCGACTTTTCCCTAATTGATATCATTAATTATTTTAGCTGCAGATCACTGTATACGTGCATATTTTTTACATAATGTTTATAGGAACAGGAGAAATTTTTAACTTCTTATTCTGAATGATATAGTATGTGTGTGAATGTAAAAAATATGTAGCTGATTTATTTATTTCAACGCTTTATGAGAAATCAATGATGTGTATAAATATTTCTAATCTTTCTATAAGGATTTTGTAAAAAATATGCACATATACAGTAATCTGCAGCTACAATAATAATTAATGATATCAATTAGGGAAAAGTCGATACAAGAATTGATACAAGATGATACAAGAACCTATACTGAACCGAAAACATAACGGTTATGAAACCGATATAAGGAGGGAAATAGGAACCGTAAACGAAGCAGGTAATAGTTAGAAATTTCGGTTCTTCATAACAGTTGTTCAGAATCTTTATTCTGTAAAACCTTTGGTCTTCATAACCGTATGGAGAACCGAAATCGATATTATAACAGTTTTCAAGCTTTGCACCGTACTGCGACCTCTATAATAAAGAAATAACTATCAACCATCTATCATACGAGTGCAAAAGGAATCCAGACACGGCCCTGCCATCACAAGACCAAATAGAAACCACCCTAAGTTTCCTAAAAGGCACTAACCCATACCATAAAATCTAACTACCTGAGTATAAAAGAAACCCAAGCCAAATACCTCACTAATGACCTAGCAGTAGACGCGGCGTAAATCCCATAATTTAAAAATATATACATATAAATACAAATAGGTATGCATTTACTCCCCAAGAATGATTATTTTAGTTAAGCTCCCCCATTTCTCTATTAATGGGAGAAGACCATATAAATCGACCGAAAAATAGAAACAAAATTTTTTACATAAATCGCTTCTAAAACATTTAGAAAATATATTCTCAAAGTTATAGGCCGAAATTCAACTCCATATTGATAATATAGCTTAGTGAGTCAGCGCACCCCCAAGCGCCGAGCATATCTAAAACGCATTTTAAACGCGTCTTTCTCGAAACCACGTTTTCAAAATTGCCGCCGGGGATAACTCAAAAACTATTTGACCAATCAACTTCAAATTTTGCACACTTTAGTTTATAATATTCTTAAGAATATGAACCACTAGGTTTAACCAAATTATTAATTTTTACCACTGTTTTTTAACGAATAAAACGCGAGGTTCTGCCATTTTTAAAATATGCAATTTTTTTACACTATTTGCGGTTCATATTCTTACAATTGGCACATAAATTGAAAAAAAATTATTGGTCTGCTTCACATAACTACCAGAGACGTTACAACCAGCGCCGTTTTGCATCTCGAAAAAACCTATTTCAAATACTGCTCTATTTCTTTTGTATTTATTATAATTTTACTGTTATAAACATTTTTTTACTTGTTATAATGTTAAATAAAGTACCCTTCAAATTCCGGAAGGATTAGCGCATTGGTATGTTTGCAAAAAATTCCTAAAAATTTATAAAAAAATAAGCCGTTTATACGGGCTTCTCCCCTTAAAGGAGCGCAAATCCATTACACATTATAAACATTACTGATACACCATATCGCTGCTAAATTAACGAAACAGAGTATGTATATCAAGTTTCAATCCCACGGACGTCACCTCATTGTTTCAAGTGGAAGATATCAAGCGTCGCGTCGCTGTCAGCCTCTGATACAGTTACCCTAATCGTCGCCATGATCTTGCTGTCGCGATCCATTCCGGCACAAAGGGCATATCGACTCTTAATTGGTATCTATGGATATCGGTATCTCTAACAAACGGCCGATATCTGCAGACAGCTACCATCTCCCCTGGCTGTCTGACGCTCGGCAGGCAGCCCCTCGGTGTCGTCCCGTTCCGTCGTATTGCTTCCTTCGTTTCTCTCGCCCGCGTTTCCCCGTGGCGACGCGCTTTTATTATCCTGGCCAGGGTTCAAGTCAATTTTCTTTAGCGAGCCATAACTCGCCGAGGAGAGTTCCCGTTGTGTCGTCGGGACACGCAACGGACGCGACGCGTTGCCGTTGCCAGCTAGCGGGCTTCCTTTAATTCTTAAAGTCTGGCAATTCGCGGGGCTGTGTTTCCTCCCGCGGCGTTCCGCCGTTCCTCCGCGGAGTCCTCGGGAACACCCTCAGAAACGATACGACCCCTCCTCGCGTTGGCGCCGGCTCGCCGATCAGAAGAAAAGACGTATCGTGCTCTCGTGCGAGTTATCAATTATCAAGTTCTCGTAGGGAGAGCTACGAGCCGCGGTGGGGGTAGAAGAAGCGCGGGAGCAAGGGGACGAAGCGTGGGGGCTGTTTTGCGAATTGATCTCTCCATCTTTGTTTGGGCACCAGGTTAAATTAGGGTGGATGGATGCTCCGAAGTTTTTCAACCCCCCGAAAATTATTCTTGCGCGTGGGGCTCCATGGAAATCGCAACACGGGGGGGGGATCAGGCTGAAGAAAGTTGGGAGTTTTAGAGTCCATTTTCTTTCATCGAACTGCTGTTCGGTTTCAATAGTTCTCAGAGACGTCGCGTTTCGGTTTGGTGGACCGTGGTAGAGGCTCGGGACGCGCGTCTGTGTGGGATAGTTTGTCAAAGAGGGAATGCCTGCTTGTCTCATTGATGTCAAGGGGTGAGAGCAGACACTGGTTTATAAGGGAGTTGCGTCGGGCAAGGGGCGGGCGAGGATTACTGTTTCCGAACGGTGGTTTTCTTTGAGGAAAGATCGTTAGTGTTTGTTCTAATACTATAATTACATCTTTGGACAAGATTAGGGATGCCTCTAAGAGAAATTCGAAAAGCTGAATTATGTGCATGTTTTGCGGGTGATAATAATTCTTGAGTAACAATATGGCGAAAGCTATATTTTGCTAATTATTCAATAATTAATTGAGCAGTATTGCATATATGCTTTACAGGCTATTGAATTTATATGAAGAAATATATTCCCAGTTCCACTTAATATAAAATTGACGACTTTCAGGCAAAGAATGATGGTTTTCGATAAATTATTTTTGTACTCCATTCGTCTTCTGAAATCATTCTACTCTTATGTCTCTCGTTACTGTTAGTCTACAGTCATTACGTGGATTCAAAAGTATACAGAACGAACAAAATCCCCAAATGGGCGTGAGGAGAAATTGTGATTCGTATTGCATTGTAGAAGTGAAAATTTTAAAAATTAATACTCTTTAAACGTAATAGAAGTAACTTAAATACATATTTCTTAAACACAAGCTTGGTGCATGTCTACATGTAGACAGTATTAATATAAATTGTAGTTCATGTATAGGTACCCAAGTGTATGTTTTGCGTGCATGTTGTGTACATTACGGAGCATATAATGTTTACACTATAACTGTACATACAAAGTACCTCCGTTGTAATTAATATTTGATTACAGTACATCATTAATGTTTATCCTCTATAATCCATAGGAAATCCTATAGTATTGGAAGAAAGTCGCAGGTTGGAAAATAGAAGGAGAATATAGGGGTGAAAATTGTGTAATGCACTTTATAACAAGTTTCTCGTTCCACCCAATTCTAATACACATAAAGCTTGACATACATATAAACCTTCTTTCTTCTCAAACACCCCAGAGGTTTCTCCACTGCGACATTATTCTCTGATAAAATTCAGACTTAAACGTGTCGGAACAAATATAGCTGCCACTTGAAATTATTCCAAAGCGTTATTCACACCGGTGCGCGTACAATGGCGTGTCTCCAAAGACTGTTGCAAAACGTATGTATCTCCCAACGGGGTGGGACGAGGCGAAAGCGAGGCATTACAGGGGAGCAGTTTCTCCAAATTATCACAACATTTACGCGTTATACTTCAAGCCTCCCCCAGCGCGCTTGGATTATCGAGCGCGCAATTAATGGAAGTGCGACTAAACCTTGACGATAAGGTGTAATTTTCATAGTTCTCGGCCAATAAAGGCATAGAAGTTTGCAGGTGGGCCCTCGCGGAGGAATGAAGAAGCGATAAAGAAGGAAGGCACCCAGTGGGGTGGGAATAACAGAATTTCTAAAGCAAGGGAAATAGCTGATTCGCCGCTGGAAGGCCGCGTAGAAGGAGTAGGAAGACTTCGAGAGTTGTTCCCGTAACTTTATTAATTAAAGGCCGTTAGTCCTTGTTGCTCGATACATCTTATACACCTACCACGGTCGCGGGGCTCCCTCGCGCAAAGAAGACCGAGCATCTCGTCCTTCATCTGCTCTACCTACAGCCGTCTCCTTCGACACTCTCACTTATACGTCTCGCGTATCGATCATCGTCACTGTCCACTGTAGCTTCCAATGGATCGCGCCTTGCATTATTGCCCCTCAAAAGATCGTCGCTCCCTTATTGAGCCAGGTACAATCACTTTGGACGCTTCCTCCGCTGGGCTTTGTCAGGCTGGATTACTTTAAACAAGCTATGAATTTATAGGGAAATTCGGTCGGTGCATTGTCACATCGGGCGCTATAGTGGCGGTCCTGTATTGTGTGGAAGATGTATCTTGGCAGTTTATTGACAGGGTAACTGCTTTGATTACTCGCACCAAGCGGGGGAAGTAAAAATGCATGTAGGTGGAGCATTAAAGAGATATTTTAAAAGAAAATGTAAAGCGAATGGTGGCTTTTGTGTTTGTTTATGGAGAAGTGGGATGGGATATATCGAAAGGTACTGTGAAGCGTGGTGATGAAAGTTTGCTTAAAATAAAAGTAGGGGAAAGGAGGAATTGAGAAAGAGTAACTAAAGTGAGACGGATGAATTTTAACTCTGTTTTCACGAAAAAGATGATGCTGTAGTTCATAACAGTGGGGAGGGTAATGAGGTGTCACCACCAAGGCGTAAAAAACAGAGACCTTTGGTAACAGAAGGCTTCAGCATGCCAGTGGGGAATATTCTATTGCATGGAGTGTCTCATCGATATTGACGCAGTATTAAGCGGTTAGGGTAACTGTACCTAATATCGCCAGGCAAAAGTTAAATCGCTATCAATTGAACAATAATTGATATTTTTGCATGCCGTTTGTTTCAATGTAAAGAGAAATTATTCATCTTTCATGTAGTATAAGTTAGAATCGTTGAAACCTACAAATTTTTAATTAGGACTTAAAAAACGTGAGACATGCAAAAATCGGGTCCTGAAAGAAGTGTACCCAATATCGCCACCTGAAGAAAAATTGATTAATTCATGTATATATGAGTTTTTTAAGTCATTTTCACACGTGCTTTTATCCATCTTTGATTTTATTTTTATTAGAAAAATATAGAATTTAAAAATATAGAATTTAAAAATATGAAATTTAAAAATATAGATGTTTAAAGTATTTTATTTTTTACGTTCCGATGTACATATTCGACAAATAAAGTCATTTTCACATGGGCTTTTATTATTTTTGCTGTTTTTGGGGACACTAACGGTAGGCGGTATTGGGAACACACATACTGCTACAAGAAAAACGTTATTTTCATTATAAAAACTATTTGAATCGATTGCAGTCCTTAACTACATCATTAATTAGGTTTTTCTAGTAGATATTCTTGCATTTACGGAATTATTAGACTTACCTTCTCCGAATGGGATGTAAAATTGTGACAGCCCAATAAATTTTTACACTGTTAAGATTCACTAAAATACTTCTCTTTCTGTAATTGTTGATCGCATGACGCTGCAATTACAGTATGTCTTCCTGCATATGGTTAGGTTCTAATTGAGTGCATAACCGATAAATTTTAGTGCTTACTTTGCGAGATATAGGGGGTGGCGATATTAGGAACACTGGCGATATTAGGTACAGTTACCCTAGACCGAGTGAGGCCGAAAAGACGTGCGATTTATTTTAAAAAGCGGGAGCATATATTTTTACAGAACTTTTTGCACTTAAATAACATTTGGTAATTTTTTTGTAAAAACATATTTACGTATATAATAAAATTACAACCACATTCAAGAAACCTTTTTAAAAACCATGAGCAAGATATCTAAAAAACTATTTCATTAATCTTTCTGAACTTTTGTGGGCTTATTTTTTATACAAAAATCTACTGAGTGTCGGAGGGTTTTTGTTCTCCATTGTATAGTTTTGATTTTATCATAAAAAAACTGCCATTAGTGATAACCATGAAGTCATTTTTCGTTGATATAATCGAAACTATATATTGAAAAAATCCTTCCGTCATTTAGTAGATATTTAAATAAAAATAAGCCCACAAAATATCTTGCTCATGGTTTTTAGAAATGTTTCTTGGACCTGGTTGTATTTTTATTTTACATGTAAATATGTTTTTACAAAAAAATTACCACATATTACTTTTTTAAGTGCAAAAAGTTCTGTAAACATATATGCTTCCGCTTTTTAAAAAAAAAAACGCAAACTTTCGCCTCTTTTCGGTCTCCTGACTAGGTGTAACTCCTTAAAAATTTCCACTTTGAACATCAAACCAGACACATAAACTGGTTGAAACGCTTTACTTAGAAAATCCTTTAAAAATCGACTGATTCCAGAAAGTGAATAAACTTGTCAGACATTGTCACGAATGCTTCGATCTCACACGTACAACCAGATTAAGCTCCCAGCGCCACCTAACCCAAACATATTCGAGATGCACAAAAGTAGAGATCTCAACGGTAAGATTATCCTTCGTCCACTTGTCACAAGTGACCCATTTCTATAACACCTACAAGCTACTTACCACACCACGAATTACCTAAATCACGCCAGCCACACGTCCTCTCCCAAACATCTTCCGTCCTCCCAAGGAGCAGCTTCTTTTCCCTCGCTTCGAATCCCCAGCGTCTACAAAGGCACCAGCTAAAATATTTAAGCCCGAGGACGGCTCTCTGTACGAGCCGGAGCTTTCATCACATCCGCAGGCCAGTGCAAACGGTTTCCCCCAACATTAAAGGAGTTACTCGCCAACGTGCAGCCAAAGTAGCTGAAATCCTCGATACACGTGCGGCTGCTTAGTCGCCAGCGGGCTGCAGAGAAGCAACGGAAGCAATTGCAGGCCGCCGGACCAGCGTCGCACCTTCCCTCTGCCACCTTTGGGCGCGTGCATTCTCTCCGGGTGTCTATTAACGTCATCGCGCGGGGAAAAAAAAAAACAGTGCGCGGAAATGTAATTACGAGCCGGTCGGGCACCGTGGCCGACGGGAGAAAAGAGCGGCGCGCGACAAAGGATAACCGGTTAACGCTTGCCATAATTAGGAAATTGCTTTTCGCATGGTAAAAATGTATCGTGGCGAAGAAAGCGCAGAAGGAACTCATTACGGGAGAGATTGTTGGGGTCAGGAGGAAGGTGTAGAAGTGTGGGTGGGCGGTTGGGTGTCAGGGGGTCGAGAAGGAACAACAGGGATGGGGTGGGCGGGGAGGGTGGGAGAAGAGTCGGCGCGGGGGTAGGGGGTGGGTCGGGACAGTGGTGAGTGGAACGAGGGGGTTGCGTAGCCGTTTTCAAGGGAAAGCGACGCGGAGGTTGCTCATGGTGGAAAGGAGCGAGAGGCGCGCGAGGGGAAGATCAAAGCACTGGAGATGATTTCATTACGACACGCCACTCGTCTACTACGTTGAAATATCAAAAGAGTGGCGGCCTCATACAGGCTCAGCAGCCGTCGGCGCGGTTCTGCTCGTCGGTGTGCGCAAGTTTTCCGCACAATGCTTTCCTTGCCGGGCCAAAGAGAAAGGAGAATGCTCCTGTTGCGGGAGGAAGGAGGAGCCGGGCGGAGGAAAAAGCTCAGGCGCACGAAAGTAACCCTCTGCGCTCTGATTCCGGCCTCCTCTTCCTCTCCCTTCACAGGGGAAGAATATTATTAGCTCAAGCTGCCGCCTATTGTCGAGATATGTTCGACCGAAATATCAGATAAAGATACGCACCCAGCGCGCTGAATTCATCCGCTGTTCGCGGAATTCAATTTCATTGGACGATCGTACGATTTCTCGCGATCCTGTTGATGGAATTGCTGACTGCTGAGGAGGGGCGAATGAAATACCGCTGCGATGTAACGCGGGGTGTTGAAAAAAGGAAGCAGAGTAGAGTTTGAAACTTGTATAGTCCCTAGTAGAAATATAACTGGGGAAAACGTGGGGCACTAGTTAGTTTTTCCCTTGGTGCAACTAGCGCCCTACTAGGAATCCCTACTAGTTCTCTACTAGTCATGTAATGCTTTTCCCTCCCAGGCGATAGTGTGGAAAAACTGGTAGGGAAAACCTGTTAAACCAAATACCTGTTAAATTGACAGAAAAATATTTATTCAATAAAATTAATTGGTAACAATTGAAAAATATTACAATTTTATTCGGCTTCTTCGGTATTTTCCTTCTTCTTTCGCTGACTTCTACCTCCACTCCAATCTTTAGCGTTCGGCAATACATCACTCAAAGCCTTTTCGTACTCCTTCACTTGAAGCCTTTCATTTTCCAAACTCCTTTGCCCATCGATGAAATCTAAAAAAATTTCTTCATCAATGTATCGAAACATAAAACTTATTCAAGTATTCAGTAATAAATTAATTATACTTTGTACACTTGTCGAGAAAACGGTATCTTTTCATATGAGCTCCTTAGTGCTGCTCTTCTTCACTGCGGTGAATTGCGTCGCCAAATCCCTGTGAAGATATTCTTTTAATATTTGCTGTCAAGTTCTTCGTCAAAGAATGCAGCTTCGAGAACAACGAGCACATCGATGAATTCGGAAATAGTTTGTAATACATAATATTTTCTGACAGTATTTTTTTATCTTTAACAGTCTGATATTTAATGGTTGTTCATATTCACAAAATCCTTGGAGAATTCCTCATTTGTTAACAAAAGCTCGCAGAATGTTGTGAAGTCAGGTACAGTCTGGAGAGGCAGAGTCAAATTGTACTTTTTAGCCAGCATATGAGCATTCAGAATATTATTTGATGAAGCATTGTCGCTTGATCCTTTTCTGTCTACCAATTCAACAATATCATTGCAATCCTTCTTTACTTCCGAAACATGGAACTCGATGATGTTATTGACTCCTCGACACTTCAGAGTCAAGTAATCTACGAAATATAAATATGTGATATATAAATCTTTAAAGAAAATCAATCAGTTTCATATATTGTACAACAATAGTGTTATTATGTATATAATAAAAATAGCATATCATTATATAAATAAGTATATGAATAAAAAGTATTGTAATCAAGATTTCACTGAAACCAAATCACATAAAAGTATTCACAGTCTCATACCCTTTTTTGATATCGATTCTCCTCCTTTTTACTCAGTATATCTGAGTATTTTGTGATCACATTTTCGATGAAAGAGTTTTTTTGGGGTTTGTCTACAAATACGAAAAAAAGAAGTAATTGAAACTTGAATATTTTTTAAGTACGATTACATAAAATTGATTCTACCTTTGATTTTTTCCGTAAAAAAAAGATTTCTAGTTTTGATTTTTGACTGAAGAGGACCGAGTACTTCGCCTGAGGTATCTGAAATAAAAAGACAGTAATGCCATAAAAGATTTAAAAATGCGTTTCTGTCCATGAAAATTAATTACCGTCGCTTGAAATAACCTCTTTTTGTAAGTCTTTGTCTGCGAACATAAAAAAGATATAAGTCGAGACAAAGTGAAAATAAATTTGTTTTGAAACATAACAATTTTGAAAATCGACCTTTTTCTGGTTTCTTCGGAGACATTTTTTGTATCTTCCTTGGAGTGAGCGTGGGTGATCTCTCATCTTCATCTGAATATTGTGAAACAAAAATTCATGATAAAAATAGAAATTACATATATTCTGCCTATAATACCTTTGCTCGAATAAAATTGTAATATTTTTCAGGTCAATTTAACAGGTATTTGTAATATATTTTTCAAAATTCGACAATAAACGTTCGCTAGTTTTAAGCTAGTTTTCCCTACCAGTTTTTATAACTAGTAGGGATTCCTAGTAGGGCGCTAGTTGCACCAAGGGAAACTATAACTAGCCAGGAATTAAAAGGGAAAAACTGGATGTGAACTAGTTAACCAGAGCCGAGTTACAACTATTCCAGTTTCACAGACTGGGTTTTAGGCGGAATTTGGTTAGTTTTTCCCTATCCAAGCCTGGCTATTACCTCACCAGAAATAGGGAAAAACTAGACAAATTTCTACTAGGGGTGGCTTGGTTTCAAACGAGTTTCGTTACTATGAAAAACGGCAGACTACAAACACTAATCACTGAACATCTTCCTTACCACTTTCCTGAGCTTCTGCGACGACAGGTAACAGGAATGGATTAACAATCGATAGGTATCCACGATTCCTTCCCTGAGAGCAGGATTAGAATATTTAATTTAATTATCACCTCGAAGCAACGGAATATAAGAGGCCGAATTGCATTAAATATTCCGGGCGTGCCGCCGGGTAACGGCTACACGGAAAAATATATATCCCCCCAGTAATTCCAGCGTTGCACACAGCGAGGCATGTACGTACGTACCGGCATCGCCAAGGATTCTGAAGCAAACGTGGAAAGTTGTTACTTGCTGGAAATATGATACCCGGGCATTGCCGAGAAGTGTTACTATCGCGTAACACGAACTCTACATATTACTCGGCTTTCGACGTTCCAGTCGGCGGCGGGCCCGGCCGATAACGCTTTATAAAAAAAAAAAGAAGGAAAAACCATAATCACGGTCCGCGCCGTTCCGAGCGGTGCGTACGCGCTACCACGTAAATAATCTCCGCTCCTTGAAACCCGCCCCGACCCTTTGATCGGCGAGCAAATTTTTCAGCCCTCTGCCCTTTCGAACACCCCTTCTGGCCTCTTGCTTCCGGCTCGGCCGGGCCCGCCGTTTATCGCTCTCTCTCTCTCTCTCTCTCTCTCTCTCTCTCTCTCGGCCCCGTGTCCGTTAACAACGCGGGGCGCGGAGAATTACGCGCCGAAAGGGAAGCCCGCGAGGGACGGGATGCAATTCCGCGGGATTTCAATAGGCCGCGGATACCTGGCCTCAAATCGATCTACAACGGTGTTTAGTCTCCGCACCGTCGGATATATTCGCCATGGGGGCGGCTGGCCGGGCGTGCGGGAATCCCCCGGACAGGTCAGTAATTAAAACGAAATTCGCAAAAAAGAACCTGGTCGCCGGGGTCGTAATGGATACAACGCAGCGGGGGCCATCATAAAATTTTACAAATGAGCGGGCCGAAGTGGCGGCTTACTGGCAACGGCGGAGGGGAGCGGCGGAATAAAAGAGTAGATACCAAAAGCGAGAAGAAAAATGAAGGAAGAAAGCAGGAAACACACCGAGCACAGCTACGCCGTCGCTGTTGCTAGTGTCTGCTCGTCCTCCACCTCCATCATTTTCTCCTTCGCCTCTTCCTGCTTCGCCCCCCTGCCCCCATCCCCTCGCCTGGCCGGGCTCGTACCGCGGATACAAACAAACAGCGGGTCATACAGGCGGAGTAACAAATGCCGGACATTTACATTTAGCAGCAAGGGTGGCCCTCTGTCCTCCTCCGTCGCCCTCGTCTTTTCTCTTTCTCCTTAACGTTGCTCCCGCTATGCTCGACATTTCTTTCCCCCCTTTATTCTCCGCGTTCCTCTCTCTCTCCCCCTTCACGCTCCTCCTGCAGGGATTGCTCGTGTGCTTGGTAACAAGAGCTCGCTTGTATGCACGCGCGGGTTACATTATGTACGGCGGCACAGTTACAGTCCGCGTACAGTCCACAGTTAGTGCAACGCTGGCCTTCTTGGCACTTGCAAATTTCCCGCTTTTAAATGTTAATTTCACCGTAATCGATGTCCCCCCCCTCGGACCCTCCGCCCTCTTTATCCGCGGGTATCGGTGCGCCTCGGTTGACAGCCTTTACCCTTTCTGCCCGCCCACTTCGACCCGATAAAACACGCTGGTTGAATGTAATTAGTGTTATAAAGTGGCTGATCAATGGAGTTCAAAAATCTGCGGTCCCTGTTGACTCTGCCCGGGGGCGGTGTGAAAGACAGACAGGAAGTGTTTCGAATGCGAGCTTCCGAACTGGAACCCATCGCTTTTGTGAATAGATATTGTGTTAATCGTCGCGACTGCGCAACGTGCACTTTGGGAGATGCTTGGACAGAAAGTTTGTAAGCAGAATGCCAAAGTGCCATTAAAACAAGCTGAATTGGCTAGGATGTATTCGATTTGTGATGGCTCTTTATAGTTAGGAGGAATGTTTCGATGCTCGCAAATAGAAATAGGGTGAACTGTAAAATGATTGGTACTCTAAGCGGAAACCCCAATTGGAATGTCTATATTTTTTTTGTGACGCGTTTATGTGGTCTTAATTTTTAGTTGTTTTCGATGATTATGGATTCTTCATCAAAATAAAACATCTTGAGTACCTATTAAGCCATTTATTTTAAAAATATTAACAGACTATTTCATTCACTATTAAATGCCTACAAGACTTAGTCCCTAAATCTGTATGCAATACGTTACTTATAAAGCGGCAAAATATACTTACACCTTATCAAATTTTAATAAAAAACTTAAGGGCACCAGGCAGTCGTCCCTGGCTAAAATGAAACATTTCTCTTTCAATTAATTACAAAGAAACAAATTGAGACTGAGACTTGTTCTATGGCATGAAGTTTATTACATCATAAGCTTTAAAAAAAATGTTTGTTTAGTCAAAAATATCCATTACATGTGACGCTACAAATGGATCATTAAAAATATTTTGATCACTCAAAAACGGAGGTTCCTATTGATTCAAATCAAGTTTGAGCATGTGCACAAAATGTGTACTTTCGGGTCGAAACTAAATTCAAGTTAATCAAAACTCTTATTCTTTATGAAAATAAGTAAAAACCCCATTGATGCGATTTTACCCACCCTCAAAACCCCAAAAGATGAGGTCAACTACTGGAATTTACAGTGTTGCAGTAAAAGAAAAATAAGAAATTGTAAAAATGTATTTTCTAAGCTCGTACTTCGTAATCTTTGGCTTTTTAATCGGCAGTCTATCCTATTACACTATATTATTATTTCAACTTTATTACCCTTTAAACGTGTAGGAAAAAAAATGATGTGGTACATAATTAGAGTAAAGGCGAGTAAAGGCGAGGCCGCAGTATAAACTGTTAGTAAGCCTAACCATAATATAAACTAAATATTACTTAATACTACGTATACTAATACTAAACATACTTAAAACTAAATAATAATTAAATATGAAAGAAGAGTTGGACCCCAAAGAACAATAGATGGACATGCAGGAACGGCACAACATGGGCTATAGTGGAAGGGGATATGTGTTCCACTGAATGTACCGTACCTACACGAAACTTGCGGGGCAAACGCGTTACTCTTACGATACAATTTCCCGGTGAATATACACGCGTATAGCCGGGAATACGTATCAAAATTCAATTTGGCAGAGAAATACCAGCAATTAGCGTCAGAAAATGTATATCATCGGGAAATCTCGGGGGTATGATTACGCATTCACGAACTTTCCAGTGACGGGGGTAAGTTCAAATGCCTACTTGCGCGACTGTTAATCGAATCAACACTGTAAATGGAAAAGTGACAGAAAATTGATATGCACGGCGTATGGCAGTCGGTAGGTGTGCGAAACAGAATCTGGCTACCTAGTGACAACCGACCTGTACCCATCCAACGAATTACAGATGTGCTTCGCTTGCCGGTAACGACGAATGTCCAATTACTTCCTGTTAACCGTCCGATTGTCGCCCATCGCTATGCAGAGAATACTTCTATCGCGAAATAAGCCGCGGTACGGACCAGTCGCTGCCACTGACATTCTGCTTAATATGATTACGAACTATCGATCCTATCCCGTACAAGTGAAGGGAGTGAAGAGGCCCAAATAAAGGATCTGGGTAATGCCATTACCCAGTACACGTTCCATCTGCCACTGATAAAGTTCTATCTCCCCCCCCCCCCCTTAGGGTGTCCATTAGAATTGAAGGTGCCATAAAATGTTGGGACGCTCGCTAATTTTATTCATTTTGGTGTGCTAAGGAAGTATGCAAAATTTCGGCACAATCGGATTAGTCTGAACCCTGCCTGAAGAACCTTAAAGTTACGATGTACTATAAACTTTTTTTATTTATTTTTATTTTTCTTGTTCACGTTTAGAAAATAACCGTTCACTTGGAACAGAGGTTCCTGGAATGCATAAATATTTTACCGGCATAGTCCAAAGACTGGAGAAAAGGAACACTTCTACCACCTTCGTTCTCCCACCACTTAACGATATCTTAACGATATTATCGATATATCGTAAAGTATCAATAAGTTATCGTAAAATATCAATAAGTTATCGATAAGAGATCGATAATCGATTGTCCCAAATCCAGTTCCATCACATATTTGAAGAATAATTATTGGTAATAGTGTTTACAGGAATAATAAGATAGTAGTTTTTCAGGGCTTTGATGACTATTAATAGAAAACTAGGCAAGAAAAGAAGTTACTTAATGCTGCATATGCAGAGACTAGAAGAAGTCGAATGTCTGGGAAGGGAGTATGATAATGAAAGATATTTGATACAGAAATTCTGTCGATCGAATGTGAATTTTAAAGAATTTAGATATAGGAGAATCCAGGGCATATTTAGACAGTTCGTTTAGGACAGATTTAGAGTGTATTATATTGAAATATATTATCACTACTTGATGACGATTTTCTGCTAATTAAGTTTTCGACAAAAAAGGTCCAAGTTCTAAGTACAGAAGACCATGATACTTATAAGATGAAGTTTTTAAGAAAGAAGGGAAAATTTAGTTTCGTTTATCTTCAGGTAGTGGCCAAGTTGCCAAAGCCTATCACAGTAGGTGAAAATCAAGGCTGAATGTCTGTATTAAATTTAATTTGCATTTTGATGGGTATCACATTAAATAACTTAACATAGAGATGTTTTTCTCTATTTAAGTATGTTTGTGTTTCTATCTTGTTTATGCACTGCTTAATAAATGTAAATAAAGGCTTTGTATAACATTCTTGTAGCATTTTATATTTATGTACAATTATGCCGCACTACTGTCCAAAACTACCCCACGCCGGGGCACATTTGATCAAGATACAGACAGAAATTAATAAAAAAATATCGTTTAAGACACTGTACAAAAATCTTCGAAAAATTCATGTAGGGTAGATGCACCGTTTGTGGCCACTTTAAGGTATTGTATCAGTTTTGGCCACTTCGTAAAAAATATAATATTTTCCCGTGCAAGCAATAAATGTAACCTTATATTTCTGGCGGTATACTAAACAAAATATTTATGACTAGCTGACCCGTTACCGGGTTTCACCCGGGAATTATTTGATGTTTGAAAAATAAAGAAGCCTAAACAAAAAAAATAAATAGCCTATAATCTAATCTAGGACGTATGTAATGAATATTCCAAATTTCAATGAAATCTGTTCAGCCGTTTAGGCGTGAAAGAAGGACAAACAAACAGACAACGTTTCACTTTTATATATTAGTAAGATAAGATAAGATAAGAAGTAAAATAAGATAAGATGTGAAATTCTCTACATTATAATGATCTGCAAGCAATTTAAAATTAAGATAATTATGATGTACATGGCCACGAACGGTGCATCTACCCTAGTTAAAAATATATCAAAAGTTTACCTGTCTATAAAACAAAAATTATTTTTTCTATATTGAAAAATAAATATGTTCCAATTTCAAGTAATGTCCAATTGTGTCGTGGTCTCCCCTATTAACAATGCCTCACAGACTGCATCTACTTTCCTCGTTTGATCACCGGCGAGCTCATCTGCATATTTAGTTGGATCCCGAACGATCGAAGTTATCCATCGAAAACGCAGTTCATAAAGCACCTCTGGAAGTTGAAAACAAAGTGGCAGTACGAAATAAGGCGGCATAAAGCGCGGCGGGGGTTCTGCGCGGGGCGCAGAGAACGCGGGCAACACGCGAGGATAAGAGGGTTCGGTGGAAGCGGAGGGACTCGTTATGCACGAAACGCATTACTTTTATCTCGAGCAAGCCGAGAGTGGCGCCGAATTGCAATCAATTTTTTGTCTTTCTTTCTCAGCCCCACTCATCGCTCACCCTCTTCCTACCCCCCCCCCCCCCTGCCCACCATCCGCGCTCTCTTTCTCCCTCCCCGTTTTATCCGCAGTCCACTCAGTTCCATTCCTTTTGGTTCCGTTCTGAACTGATCCGTGCCTGCCCTGGGCCGTGTTTCGTTCGTTCGTTCGCTCATTCGTTCTGGATGGCTGGCTGGCGTTACCCCGTGCAACCGGAATTTGCATCCCGGATCCCACTATTTGCATTTCAATTCCACGAGACTCTCACCATCGTCGCTGCCACCGCCGCTGCCAAACGGCGGGTACAAACATAAATACGAATTCAAGGGTCCACAAATGACTATATCTCGCATAACTTCGCGAACGATTCTGTGTATCCTGATTAGGTCCGGTTACCGCCGACCGTGCTATTCCCCGGTACGTTCACCTTGAACTCGGGGATTATGTGATACGAAGGAAAAAATGGAATCGGTGGTGAATCGAGGGGTTCACGGAAGGCACTTTTCGTTTTATCGTCGATGTTCGACGTTCCATCGCCTGTATTATGCTGTGGCCTCTGCGTTCTGGAGTAAATTGTTATTTTGGGAAATATGACGAATAAGGGGTGTTCGGGAGAGATCGTAATGTTGCTGATAAAAAAGTTGGTTTATACCGTATAATTTGAAGAAGTATTGGGATCTTTAGATACAAAATCATAAAATCTAATTTGAAGCTATCTAATTTGAACCAAATTTAGTTTTAAAATCAAATATCTTTGTAGGAATGCTACCAAGAGTGCTTATTGAATAGAACCTTTAGAAGATATAACAAGAATCGACAAATCCGAAGTGATAATAAAATTGAAAATTCCTTGTAGAAAACACTGTAAGTGCCAAAATTGAAATTCTATACTATGGCATTATCATTGGCACGTAGAATATTGTCCGATAAATTTTTTTTAATTTTGGCACTTACTGTGTTTTCTACAAGAACTCTTCAATTATTGTGCACTGTGTTACACATTTTCATTAATAGCAAAAGTAATTTTTGAAAAAATTAGTTTGTTAAGAATCAATTACATTTCGAGTAATATCTGTTGTATCTTGTGCTGAGGAATTAACACAACAATTTACTTGTACATCGTAAGAATCTATATATACACGATTGCAATTGTTTTGCCAGCGAAATCAAGTTACAAGTAACAGCTGTCGTAGATCGTCTGCAAGTAGTATAAGTCAATGGTTTATGCGTCTGCCCATGCTGCGTTCCGTCTCATAACTCTTTAGGCATCAGGTTCGCAATAAGTGGCAGTCAAGTGATTAATAGAAGCCTGTATAAATTAACCAACAAATTAATTAATATATAAATAACTCAAAAGTTATTTATAAATTTCCACCGTACTAATTAATATATATGATTTCGGCGCACTGATTCGGTCAGTTTAAAACAATAAAAACTAGCTATTTTCGACGTTTCGATCTTAGTTTAGATCATCTTCAGGAAAGTTTAGAAAGATAAAAGATAAGTTTAGAAAGATATAAAATACTGCTTTTGCTATTAAATTCATTTTATATCCTTTCTAAACTTTCTTATTTTGGAATAATAATTATAAAATCTTTCGAAACGTCGAAAGATTTTATAATTATTATTGCGAAATAGCTAGTTTTTATTGTTTTAAACTGACCGAATCAGTGCGCCGAAATCATATATATAAATAACTCAATTCAAAGTTCTCCCACAGAAATATTGTATAGAATATAAGCAAAAACAATCTTTTCAATTAGGAATTACAAAACTTATTATTCGTTAGTAAAAATTCATACCTGAAACAAAACGATGTTTATTAATTATATAATCAATTATTTCTCCAGTATACTCGCGTGAAATGACAATAAGGACTAGGTTAATTACGAGTCATCAACTTTCGTCTGAAAATTGTCGATAACCTCGCCACCAATCATGGTCTATTGCTGTCTGAAATAAAACATTAATAGATTTCTACAACGACAATATCCTGCAGTAATCCGTAACAGTGTTAAATCCAGTACAGAAGCATATGATCAAAAAGGAAAAATATAGATGACGTTATCCCCTTGCTTGACGATTTATTTTCCGCAGAGCGTGATTCTGTCCAAGAAAGCTCACGCAATCGAGCCTCGGCATTTCCAACGAAGGAGTAAATCAAGATACTCAATGAATTACGGTGAACGAATAAAAGCATCGCTCTTCTGTGCTCCGGAAAAGAAAACCCAAAACAGAAACATTCAAGTAGAAAACAAAAATGCAGCGTATCGCACTAAATTATTCAAACGCTTAAAATCCACCCACCTAATATCTGCGTATCTCCAGACGAAACCGTGCCGAAATTCGCGCATAAATCAGCCACTGATGGTCACAATTGAAAGTCATCCGGCGCAATATCCTGCCGGCTGCGCAGCGAAAACGTTAACGCGACGTCTTCCCCAGCGTATGCGCCTCGAAGTACATCCGGTCATTTATCTAGGCTGATACACGATAGTAGCCGCGTACACCGCATCAGTGTAACCAACCCCTTCACTCTGAAGAGCCCCTAAGGCGATGCTCTCTTCGACGCTCGCGCTCGGATCGATCACATGTGTGCGGCCCGCGTCGCCTCTCCTTTTCCATCCCGCAAGCGCTGCCCCACTGTCTCTCTTTCTCGTGCGTCAGCTCGGTCGATCGTGATCGTCAAAGGGTCGCTCACTCGTAATCAGTCGTGCGAGGGCTCACGCACGTCCTATCGCGACTATCGGGGTCGTTAACCCCCCACCCCCGCGGTACCGTTCAACCCACCCACCCCCCTCTTCCCCTCTCTCGCTCTCTAACACTCCACCATCTTCTCCTCCGCCGCCGACTAACCCTCGCCGCCCCGCCACCTCCTCCAGCGATACACGATCTCTCTGCAACAACATGCAGACCCTCGTTCAGAGGCGTTGCCTGATCCAAAACCCCCTTTCACGGGCAGCTGGATCTCAGGTGAGACGTGAACGGACAGGAGAAAACACACGGTGCACGGGCAGGAAGGAAAATAAGGATCGCGTCGAAGGTATTCGTGCGTGTCGAGCACCTTTCTGGACTTTGAATCATGACACTTGCCTTCCTCGCCCGCGTATCGGCGCCGTCTTTGATCTTCGCAGGTGTCGTTCATCGATGCACGTGTCTCGCCTTCTTTTCTCTCGCTACATTTTCATAAGACGCGCGTGTGTGTACGTCGTGCAGGGAGGTCGGAAGTTTTATGAAATAGGGCAGACAGTTCTACAGGTGAGATGAGATGTGGATCGATGTTCGTCGTTGTCGAGTGTTTAACGAAATTATTGCTCGGTCATCTGATTCGACTATCGCCAGCTATTAACAGCAATTTTGGTTTTGTTGTGCCGCTTGTGGTATCTGTGTAATGCGGAGCTTAATTTGCTGTTTGTTTCGTACGAGGCTTGCTGTGTTACAGTCGCGTTTAATTTTGACTGCGGATGGTGCGTTTGGGGTGGAAACAGGTTTCGAAGACTGGTGGGGAGGATTGGTTGGTAAAGGATTAACGTGATATGAAATTTTATTGTTTCTATGCTTTGATTGTATTGAGATCGATTTTCAAAAACAGTAGATAATCTTACAAGTACTGTACTTTTGGTATTCACTGCAGAAAAATTAAAAAGAAATTCCGACGCAACAAACAGCTTCAAAACTTCAGCAAATAATCTTCACAAACTTTATATGCAAATGTTGACCAGTAATCCAAAACACACCTATATACATATTTAACACACACTCAAATTTGCATTTACCATCCAAATAATAAATCTCAGTAATTTTACATACCTAAAAGTTTCCCTCCAAGAAAGTAAATGCAAAGTTATTTTTTTCCAGATTAAGAATTTTGCGAATTGTTAAGCCGTTTTCTAGATTCACGTATTCAAACCGTTACCCAACACAACCACTTTAAGCACAATAGATATTCGTGGCTATTTCCTATGTGGTCGTGTTTCATGTTACATACACCTGTTATCGTCTTGCCGGGGAAAAGTGCTGCGGCAGGAGGTCGAGGGCACGGGGAGTAGATTGCAAATGAGAGCTTTTGCAATGGCTATATTTCTTGCGGGGGTTTTTAATTCCGCGGCCAACACGATGCCAGCCCGACGTCCAGAGATTTCCGTGCTCTCCTCGTTTCGCTCCTTCCTTCGCAATTCACCACCTTCCACCTCCCCCCCCTCCCCACATTCAACCCCTTCGCCGCACCGTCTTTCTCTAGCGTGATCATTCTTTCCGCGGGCTGTTTGACGTGAATAAAATATTCGCCCGTATTGTAAGAGATTATCCGTAGTTAGCCTTCGTGCGTGTAAAATGCCGGAATGACGGGGCGCGAATTGCGTTGCCTGGAATCGATCGGGTGCCGTGACACGCACTTGCACCACACTTTTGGCTTTATGAAAAGTGACGCGCGTGTGCATGGGATTATTTAAGAACGAGGGGAGAATGATATGGAATAATTGTGATGTAAAAACCCTTTCAAAATGATTTTTTTTTGTCGTCGTTTTGGTATTCGAGAGCAGAGGAGTCTGATTTAGTCTGGTTGAGTCTGATTGAGCAGGGGGACATAAAATTGGATTCATATTAACCCCTTGCCTTACAATTTAATTATTACTTTAATGTTGTTGACCAAAACATACTAAAAATACCAAAAGAAAAATACCAAAAAAATCCACGACGTCTCAGTGACGTTATTTTAACCCACATCCGGTTCTCACTTCACGAACTGAATCAGTCCTTCGGTGTGAAATCGACACAGTGGTAGAAAATCGATAAAATGACAAGGTAAATAGTTATTCAAGTTGATGAGTTAACATTTGCGATCTTAGATTTTTCACAACTTTCGCATAAAATAAAACGATGTGCAGGACATCCTGCTTGTTTACAAGAATCACAAATAATAGAACAGTATAACTTATTACGGGAAAACTGTGTCAAATTAACACCAGGGACGAATGAGGGTTAGAATAGGGGATGAAAGAATTCAATTTAAAATTGAATAAAGATAAATATATTGACAACTACTACGTTAAATCTCTGGATGGGTACATGTATGAAAAATATTGAATTTCATTGTTTTATGTTTTGGGGTGCTTATTCGATTAACTTCGGAAAGAACTATTTCGTATCTGCATTACAATTCGAATCCGTATTCAATGACTGGAATGTATTCTGAAACACTATCGCAGCCGTTTCCAGCGGATCTCATTTCACCGTTACCACAGAGATGCAGGTGCACGGGGCCAAAAGAGAATTGTATTCTTGATCGTACGTGCTGATCAAACGCTTAGTTCATAGCATATCAGTTACATCGAAATTGGTAGATGAACGATCACTGTTAACCACGAAGGTTACGTAGCTCTCGTTACTAATCAATGTAATGGAGTACGACGAGCATCTGGCATAACAACGACGATACTCGGACCGCGGCGTAATTGCTTCGGCTTGTTGCTTATATATGTATATATACGGTATCTGGTTAGGACCAGCGACGCGTTATTATTGTAAACATGAGTACAGCTATCTAGTCGGCAAAGCAAAGAGGGCTAGTTTAACGGATACATCCCGTCTGCATCGCGTGATCTGCTTTACAAATCTACCGTGTAGTCGGCGTCTTTGACCATTCCAATGAATAATCCGAGAATTTCCAACCAGCTCATTTGCATACGGCCTGCTCGATACATCTCGATCGCGAGAAACTTTGGGGAAGGGATCAATGGTTGCACAGTCATTAAACTAGTTCCAACAGAATTCCAAACACATCTCCTACACGGGGTGTCCCGTTTCCATCGACTCACGTGAATATTATTCATACTGTTGGTAACGTCAGAAAATAATCTAGACGATGGTTGAAGCTTCCACTATTTTTATATGAAAATATGGTGCAAATATTGCAATGTGTAATTCACTCGTAAATATTCCTAGTCTACACACGCTTGTCGTGTCTGTACAAAATTCCTGTTCGCATTTTCCCTACTGTGCCCTAAAGTTTCATCACAATTCTCCCTTATTCGCGAAATGCTCCCAGCTTCATATGTCTTAAGGATGTATATTACGTTTTACGTTGCCTTGTTACAAAATATTCTCCTCTCGTGTTCCGTCATATCTTTACAATATTTTTTGCGCTAATCTTTCTCATCGCACTGCCGGTTCTCATTTTACCAGACCTTCATCCAAATTCGAAGCATCTTTTTCTTATATTTCTGAATATTATTATCTACAACTCTCTTCCATCAAGCATTCGCCAGTTGGAATATCCGTCAATACTATTCTCAGCACGAAATCCATCTAGCTTTTTACTTAACGAGGTTGTATTTCAGATTAATTTTATTCTTGTTCAAATCGCGTCTCATGTTATTTGTTTAGTCTTAGATTTAATTATATGTAACAGTTAGGCTTATAAAAACCGCCTCATCTTTTACTCTAATTTCTACTGTGTCATAGAATTTACATGTATTTTCCTATAACGAGTTATAAAGACGAATGGGAATAACAATAAAAACAACTTATTCCATCAAATGAAATTCCATCCATACGCCCCACAGAAGCGAATATGATCGAAATCGTGGCCAAAACTATTATCTTCAAATTTAAATTACAATAAAATGACTCTAGAAAGATGCACCTTTTTAATAAAAATTTTGGATTATACTATTTTACAACATACACAAACACATTCTACGTGATATTTAATCGTAAATAATAACTGTTATAATACAATGTTGAATATATATAATAACGTACCAACTCCTTTTAAAATATAGAATTAAAAATTCTGGACAAAATTAATATTTACAAATGACAATAACTGGTAAGGTACAAATTGTCGCAGTTAATTTCAATTAGAACTTCTTCTATGACCTTTAAACTTTACCTTAAAAAATAAATCGAAGTTTGATCTCACACGATACACGATTATTCGCTCAAAGAAAGAACAACATATATAGGTCTCGTACTTTTACCTACCACAGCTGTAGAAATATTTAAAAAATAATACAATTAATGTAAATACGAATTTCGAGCATATTAGATAAATCGTAACATAATTTCTAGTTTCAAGTTACATATCTCTTAGAGAGTTGCAGAGTAAAAATTAATTTTAATGGAAAAGCATGCTCTGACATTTCGTAAATGAAGTACAATTCATAGATTTCTTAAACTAAAAAAAAATTTTTTTACTTTCCGCCATTATTTCAGGCAAATCCACCACTGTCCACGACTTCCCCATGAATCAATTAACGTACAGACACGCGTGGGCTACGAGGAAAAAAACAGAGCTCCCTACTACCCACGCCAGAACGCACAATGAAACATTTTAATCATTCCTGACACTTCCGTAGAACGACGATTGCACGCAAGCAGTATCAAGGGTTTCAGGGGCGTAACAGCCCGGAATAACGCGGGAAATGAGGAATGATTGAGCATCTCAGCCGCTGCACTCGAGCAATCAGAACGGTCGTATTTTCCTGGACGCGATTCAACCGTTTACGAGTTTTCCGCGACACGGCTAACCTTTGTCTACGAGATATATTTCCTGGTTTGCGAGGATCTGATATCTCCTTTGGGACAGAGCGGAGCAGCTGCTTGCTCCCAAGGTGGCCCTAACACAATACCAACCGCGTTCCCGTTGAAACTGGCCTGTTCAGATAGCTGGTTGCACGCCCAGTAAACTATCCTCGCGAGCGCTAAACTCGGATAAATCACTGGGCACCGTGGAGGCTGGCGACGGGGGTTCATTAAAAAAAGATTTAGTTCCATCCTTCGACTCACCGGCCTTCAATTATGCGACACGCGCGCGCGCACCATATGAATCCATCGAAGCCCTCTAATTGGAAACTGATTTCTATCCCCCAGGTTTAAGATAATCACACGTTGCAACGAGCATTCACGATGGAGCTTCTAATTAATTACTGTATGAATATGGCTGCCGCTTGTAATTGTTTACCTATCGTTACTTTGATTATTAATTATCACAAACAAGCTGGCTGACAAGTTTCGTGTAATTGTTTCGTTTAACGTTCATGACTGATGTGACGCGAAAGTGTAGAAGCATGTCGTGTTGAATTTTACGGCAGCAGTAATAGTTGTGAATGCGATGTTAGATTGTAAGACATTATTCATGTGGCCTTCTAGATACTGTTTGCAGCGCTGTTAATGGAGACACTTTGATGTCGCGATGTAAATTATGTTTCGTGGAAGGTAGTGGAAGATTGTACACAGCAGTGGTTGTACTTACAGAGAGGAAATATTTGTTATATCGTTATTATTATACTAGTTGTCTTTCATGTACATTATTGGGATTTTAATTAGGTAACAGTGCTTCGTGAAAGAGAGTAAAAATTGTAGTGTGGTAAAGGTGCAATTTCTCATGGCTAATACAGGAACTGGGTTTGAAAGGTTTTGTTCTGCTGATATGAATTTGAAAAGCCAACTTTGACAGCCGTGGAAAAATGAAAAATGAACGAAGCACGTGAAGATAATCCATGCGTAACTCTCCGAGGCTAAACAAAGGTATAAAGTGCAGCATAATCGATAATAACTCGCCATTCGCGCAGCGTTGGGAATGCTAGCAAACAATAAATATAAGGTACCTACATAAATACTAATAGAAAAATAAGTATCGTATGACAAACTTTATCCCAGCGGAACAAGGAAAAATGTGTCAGTACCGTTCCATCTCTCTTGGACGAAGTTTTTATGAAAGACGAGAAATGGGATTATAACGCGAACGTAGTACCAAAGAAACAATGCTCCCACTGAAGAAAGTTGCTACATAGAGGTACTAAGTTAATTTCACATGGAAGCAAGCTGTTATTCCGCCTTTGATGGGATTATCTTCGTATTATCCATTATAAGCTGCTACCTCACAATGAAGCTGTCGCTACAGACGTTTATCTGCAACAAGTAGACCCTCTAACAGAAAAATTAATGAAACGGAATTATCAAATCGAGAATGTGATATTACATTATATGAACTTACATGGAGAACATGATCCAAAGCAAACATTTGGAAATGTCACATCACCAAAAATCTCTGAATATGAACGGTACGCATTCAGAAACTGAAAAATCATTTTCCATCGCGGAAATAACAGTAGATGAATTCCATTATGGTATTAGAAGTGAGAAGTTGTAAAGAATCCGGAGTAAGAATAGTGCACAATAAATTTGGGCCGTTTTTTAGTATTAAAGAAATATTTGTCAACCTCTGCCATTGGCTTCAGATGATAGAATAGCATCTTATCGGTTAATTCGCGAGTTGTCTAACGAGGATTCTCCAGAATTAAAGGCCTCGAATCGATCATTATTGAAAACGTTCCCTCTGCAATAGAGTCTTCTCCATAAACGGCACATATGTTTCCAGCAGCTTGGGGCGCGGTACAATCTCGATTAGGCTCGAGTAACAGAAGGTGTCGAATATGTTCATGTTTCTCAACTTAGCGCTGAATAGTTTTAAATTCAAAATGAAAAAGCATATAAGGAAAGCTTAAACGTAGTAAAATAGAGGAAATTCTACTGTTGGATGCAAGAACGGCCTCAGAACACTCAAGACTTTTTTACATGAAACGCATAATTAGATTCTTTTCTACGTATCCTCTCTGAATTCCATTGCGGTATCTTTAAAATTGACAGAGCAATGGTACATTTTGTAAATCGATGTTGATCAACTGACCCTAACTTGTATCTAAGCCAAACGTACATCAACTCGAACTTGCCAAGATCTATGACTATTTTTACGACTATATTTTTCAAATATTAAATAAATAATAAAAACTAATATTAAATTCAACATTTCATTCTATATTTCTCCATTTTATTCAAGAAGGGCCTCAGAGAGCTGTAGTTAAAATTAATTTCACTGATTAATTTATAAAATAATTCCGATTGTAATATGCAACTACAAAGGAGATATATCAAGTTTTTAAATATTGTAGACAGTTTTACAACAACTTCACTATGTATAAAACATATCTAACTTTGTTTAAGTACAGATACTTTTCTACACAGTATCTTCAACAGTACAATTACAGGTTTTAATTTCTTCTGGTTTCAAATATTCACGGAACAGAAACGGCACGAACTTATTAAACACGATAATTACAACAACCAATATCTTCCAGATTGAAGTACTCCCCAGGCATAAAACAGCGCAACGATACATCCGGCCCGATAAACCGGAAATTCCTCATGACTCGGCGCAATAGCCCTCGCCAGCGAGGCGGGTAAAAGCCGTAAAACGCGCGAAGGAGCGTTTAAATCCGCGCGGACGCTCGCCGGAACGCCCGGACAGTGGCGAGCCGCGTGTGAACGGCGAGCGGCGCGGAATCACAGTTTTTCAGGCATCGTTAGCAGGTAACCTGCAATGACCAGATAATAGTTGGGCCGGAATTGGAATTTATTTCGTCAGTATAGTAGAGAGTTGGCTTTCATCGGCTCGATGATAATAGGATAATCGATGAAACTGTCACCTCGTGTAAGGGGCGTTCCGATAGGCGGGATTCTGGCGTATTTCAACGAGACAAACCGAAGCCACAGTACGCAGCGTTAAATAATTGCTTGGTATCCGTTCGATTCTCGAGGGTGATTCGAATGGCGGGATTGTCGATGGGCCGGGGTGAAGCGAGGCTGCTCGAAATGGAAAACCACGAAAAAAATTGAAGCAACAAAGAGGCCTGGAAGGGGGAGGGCTGGGGGATCGAAGGGTTGGAGGGAAGGGTGCGAGGGTGGGGGGAGGGGGAGGCGGCGGCGGTGGTAACAGGAGTATGAGAGGGAAAAGCGGGAAAGGGGGTGAGATAGGGGGGTAGCTGGAGGAATAGAGAGATTGGCGATAAACGAATCAACGATCGTCAGCCACAGGCTGACCGCCGACCGCGCCCCGACGCTCAGCGCCAACGAGAAATTGAAAATGGAAATGTTTAATTGCCCAAAAACACGATGCCTCTCTCCACCGCGTCGTTTTATATTTTTCGCCATTTCCACGATGCTCCTGTACGCTCGTGTGTTTTAACAAAGGGCTCGTTTGTTTATTACCGGGGATGGTTGCGCCGTGCTTCTGATAGGAACACATTTTTTTTTTGTCCGCGGGCCCCTAATTGCGATGTCGTTCGTCGATGGTGCACGGGGGTGCGTTGTAACCCGTCGTTGAAATGATCGTCGCGGTCTGTGTAAATCGCGTCGCCGATGCCTGGAAATGCTTTGTTTAAAATATTGAAGAGCGACGGCGAGTAGACTATGGCTGCTAATGCTCACGAATTTGAAAGCATCTCTTCGCGAACGGAAGATGGATTGTTACGCAAAGTTTGGGGGAAAGCTGGGTGGGATCTATTTTTCAGGTAAATTTCTAGAGTAGTGTACACTAAGGGAATCGCCGTTTCTGATTATCTCTTCATCGTTGATTTGAAACAAACGTTTGCTTTTGGCTGAAAGATTTTTTATATTGATGAACATGTATGTACATGTTTAGAGCCTCCTGCTCAGAACCCCCCACCGCAGGGGCCCATCCTAATAAAAGGTTATGATTTTATCCAAACTATATTTTTTCTCGATACTGCTACACTTAGCCCGTTTTCGGTAAACTAAATTCAGTTTCTCTTCATTTCCCCGAAAAATGGGCCCCTCAGAACTATTTCTAGCTGGGCGTTTTTCCTTAAATCCGCCAGTGGGCGTCAGGTACATATAATTTACAGATGAGGAGCTTAATGAGGCAACGATTGATTAATTACCAATGCGTTATTTTACAAGCTGTTAAAAATGGATTATTTGTAGCCTGATATAATTAATTGGTAATTACGGGCGCATCTTGAACTCTGAAATGTGGCAGTTTATAAGATGATCTTAAGCTTATCTCCTGTGATGTGCATCTGCGCTTGACAGCATGACTTTCACGAAGGCTGATTAGTTTGCATCTGACAGCGGTATAAGATAATCACCAAATTCTATTAGAAGATGTAGTTTAGCACGATTCAGTAAATTTACTCTACTGAACCTTCGTTTTCTTTTATGGTTTGAAACTGTTAAATTAATTATAACATAAATTCAAGTAAACGAAATATAATATAATTTTAAGTAGATGAAATATAATTTCATTTACTACTTTTACACATCTGTTCTCCCTTTCACTCTTACACTTACAAGGGAACACATTCAACCCGCACACGCCGATTTCGATCAGACTCTGCAGATTTGCAGAATAGTGAAAATTATTTGACACGTGATTTTTGTTATCGGAAATCGTCCATGTTGGAGAGGTGAAAACAGCCCCTAAAGTTGGGGATCGAAAACATATTTCGTAGATATTACATTTTTTTTCAAAGTGTGAGTTTTTTAACAACAAATCCCCTGCTCAGTTTTTAAAAATTTCAAAAAATATGTTTTCGATCCCCAATATCACGCGCTCTTCTCAGCCCTTCCACATGGGCAATTTCCGACAACAAATAATACGTGTGAAATAATTTTCATTATTCTGTAAATCTGCAGACACTCATCAAAATACGTTTTTGCGGGTTCGATATGTTCCCCTGTTAGTGCCTCACCATTAATCAATTATAAAATTATTTTAAACATCCGATGTCCCTTTAGAATCACCTGCCCATATTATAATTTTTACAAGTCGTATTATGACTTTATCCATCCTATATCATGATATCCTGTATCGTGATAAATGGGATGCAAAGTGGCCGAGGGGAATCGATGAAAGACGTCAGGTAAGATAGAAGGTTTCCCAAGAAATTGCCATAGACACGGGAACGTGACGAAGGCTGGGAGCCTCCTAAGCCGGGGATAAATACGGAAATCTTATTATGTCAGCCAGAAACCATCGGCCATGAACAGCAACTGGAGGCTGCTACCAATCCCTTTGCTCGAATTCATTCATACCAAATAAAACTCACCACAAACGTCACATTCTAACGAATATCAATCGAGTCGATTAACCGCCATAAAAGCTTCTCCCTTTACAGTCTAGCAGGTCTCACTTGCTTGTAAAAGTTTATATCACAAAGCGCGGGACCGCTTGCACAGTTCGTGTGAAAATGAATCTTTTGACAGCCACGTTTGACGCACGCTACCATGGTTAAAGAAAAAGCACAATGCGCTGTTTCGCAGCTGATGTTTACCTAAGCTTGAATTTCGTGGATTCCGTTGACATGTTTTAATTATATCCCCGCGTCGCCTCAAAGAGGAATCTCCGTAAGTTACGTTTAACAGGTGCAACGCGATGCGCGGGTCCACACGACAATTTAAACGACAGAATACACTACAGAGGGGCCGTGGGGGTAGACAGGGTCTTTGAAAACGGCGGGTTTTAGTGAATTCATTTCGAATTCACACTTAGGGAGGCATTGTCGAAAGAAAAACGAGAAACGTCATTATGCGCCTCTCCTAGACGTTTACATTCACAAGGAAGCGCGTTTTGAAACTGTGTTTGCACAGCCACGGTGGGCAATGCATGCACGGATAGCTAAAACGTACCTTGAAACGTAACGTCACCAGGCACCTTTGTCGAGCCGGGCCTGCGAAGCCTCCCGGAGACTCGTTATCTTTTTATCTGGTACTCGTCCCACCCTTCTCTTTCCTGGGAAGGGGGACAAAAGGGAAGAAGAAAGAAAGGAGCCAGGCGAGCGCACATGAGACACCCACATTAATTATTTTTCTTCTTTTCCTATTGTTTTTTTCCCCTTCCCAGCGTTGCGACCCTCGGTGCCTGCCATTTTGTGAGACGTCACTGACCGCGGTTACATAGGTGCAATGCGCTAAGACTCCTCGCTGAGCGAATTACTTGCCCTTGTCTAAATAACTTTGACTTCGCAGAGGAGATCCTGTTTTGGACATATCGTGCATTCATATCACTGACTAAGTTTTTTCATCGAATTTCGGCGCCGATGCGTCGCGCAACGATTGCCGCTTAAGGGTTCTCGGAAAGCGGCGAGGACTATAGCGACTAACTTGAGTGAAATCACTTAAAATATGGGTAATTTTCAGAATTTTATTTAAAAAGAAAGTAAATGTCACTTTGGCACACGTTGGGATCTCAGATTTAAAATAAAACGGGGTAATTGCACGCAGGATATTATTTATAAAAATACGAAGATTGGTTGAAAAGTTATGATCCTAGATGATTTCACGGAGAATCTTATAAAATTTAAGAATTTTTTTGGTTTGTTGATTTCACATTATTCTACAAGGCTTTATAAATCCCGCAGATTTGTCTGTAACGCTAGGTCACTTACAGTCACCAACAGAGAATAGTATTAGATAAAATATGAAAACAAAAATTTTATTATCTTCAATGATGTCCAAATACAGTATAAAAAGTTTTTAATACTATGACGTTTGCTTTTTTCTACATAAAATCTTAAAGATGACGTATTTTTAGAGTGATTTGATGGGAAGGGTACCCTTAATGAAACTGGTATGATGATGTAGTAAATTTATTTCTGTTCCAAACTGCAAGTTTACTTTTCAATATAGTCAAACGTTCTATCCACTTCGCCATTCCGTCCATGGAGAAAGTTTCTGCTTTGCTTTTCAAGCAAAGCATGGCACAGCGACTTCAACTTCAGTATCGAATGAGAAATATTGACCTTTGAACGCCTCTTTCAATTTCGAAAGCAACCAGAAGTCCATGACTGCCAAATTTGGGCTGTACCGAAGGTGTGCAACTATAAATTTTTCTACATCCTCTACATCGTTAACTGAATTAGGACTCATTTACTAATTATTTATAAACTGTCAAGAGAAGTTAATGAATAATTGCGTATGCAAAACCCTACCTGCAAATTTGTGCGCACATAGTCGGACGTAGATCACAGTGCATCATCTTGTGCTTCGATTATCTGTAAATATATGAAAGCAACATTTTTTTAGTTACACAATTTAACGTAGAACTTATATAGAAATAGAGTGGCATTTTGCTATAGTAAGTGTAGAGACTACAAAATGTGCCCGAAGGAGGTGAGAGCGTATGGCAGAAAGTCTTGTTGCAGGAAATTTAAATGCTAATGGTAATAATTCAGCGAAAATGACTCAAGAGATCCAATATTCTGAATTGAAATATTGTTAATGGGAAACTAATAAAATTAATGAATAGTAGTCGATTTACCATATTTTACAAATTTCCAGACGAAGATCTGTCGAACCTTCTCCGGACAACTTCGAAATCTGCGACTCTACATAAAAAGTCTATTAGAAAATTTTGGCGCCTTACCTTGTTACTTGAGACAATGTCCTCTACGCTAGGTAAATATCTTCGGCGCGGAGCGCTCGCGCCGTCTCTCGGATTTTTTTTAAATATTGGGAGTATACTCGAGAGAGATGAGGGGTAAAATTCAGATTGTTAAACAGACATCCAAGTAACAAATATTGATTTATTCCCCATATTGAGGTTTGTCCTTTCACTAATTAATCATCCCAGTTTTGAAAAAAGTTACCACGAGGCGGCGCACAGTGGGGCAAAGTGACGAAGGTTGTTTCAAAATCAAAGAACTTTTGATAGAAATGAGATAGAGCGATGATTTTTTTTTTTAAATTAAAGCTGAAAGATTGCAGAATAAGGGAAAATTAACGAAATTATGGTACGAACGTTTTTTAACTTTGAAAATCTGTGTTAAACTTAAAATATTACAACAAAATTGTGATTTATCCAATACCATGAACGTTTAGATTTTTTTCTTGACATGTTGCACATCATTTCCTGTACATTTTGTCACGCTGATTTCAAATCCGTTCGCAAAATTTGTCTATTACCTCAGGATTTTGGAAAAAATCGATTTCAAGTTTAACACAGATTTTCAAAGTTAAAAAACGTTCGTACCGCAATCTCTCCAAATTTTTCCTTATTCTGCAATCTTTCAGCTTTAATTTAAAAAAAAAATCATCGCTCTATCTCATTTCTATCAAAAGTTCTTTGATTTTGAAACAAACTTGAGACAACTTACCTTATTTGACACTTCGTAGGTTATGAGTGATTGACACTTGGCAGGTTATAATTCAATAGTATATATTATATATGGACAATGACGGACAATGATCCCTGCCGAATGATCCCGAGAGTCGACGAACGAAACATGTGTTAGCTTCTTTCAGCTGAAGGTGTGCGTGTAACGCGTATACGTGTATTATGTCGACGAAAGTTTTACATAAGAGAAATACCTTTAAATTTAGAAAATATTGCAGGCGTGATGAGATATTAATAAAATAAGTTACAGGTAAGGTTGGAATAGCCGGTTTACGAGTAAATATACACGGCAGCGACAGTCGAACAGTCGACATATATATAAATATACAGGGTGTCGAACTTGGCATTCATGTACTTCGCGTCTAGATTAGGGAATTCAATCCTGGGATCCCGGCTGTTTTTTTTATTCTAAAACTCCCGGGATTTGATATATCAAGTTATAACTTATCCCGAGAATGTCGTGAATTTTGAAAACCGTAAATTACTTTATGAACAACTGAGAAATATAAAAATGGAACCCAAAAATCAGTCGGGATCCCGGGATTGAATTCCCTACTCTAGATATACTCCTCACTCCAGCGTCTCTTCCCGAGGGTACAAGAATCAAGGGTTCGTAGACCCGCGACGCAGAGTCCCCAGAAAATGTTGGGATTCGAAGGGATCCATAGGCCTTTCACGTTCGGGAAGCGCATTCTCCGATGTGTCTTCAATTTTACCTAATAAAATGGAACCTAGCACCTTGTTAAGCCACCCTTTGCCGCTTGCTAGTAAATTAATGAGCTCACTGCAACACTACACCGTGCAAACCCTTATACCGTCCCGACCGTCCCCGTGCCTCCCGCCGCTCCTTTACTCCGTTGCCAGTTTACTCGCTCCACGCTCTCCTCGTTCTACTCTCGAAACCAGCATTAAATCATACATCAGCGCACGATGTGGCGGATGACGGGGGTAGGAGCACGGCCGGGAGAAGAGTAAAACGGGAAACGCTGTGGGGGCTGGGAGGGCGGTGGGTGTCGCGTATCCTAGTAACCATCACTCGGATGAGCGCGCGGACTTTGACAGGGTTTAGAACAAAGTACGGCCGAATAATCCCGTGGAAATTATTACAAAGTGTTGGGGGGGGGTGGGGGGGATATAAAGACTGACAGTCTTTGTTATTGTTGCCTGTGAACTTACCGCGGCAACTTCGCCGGCGTTATGGTTACTCGGGATTAAACAACGCGCGCGGGCAGACACAATGCCGCGCGGTGTACGGCCTTGTCGGCGACGTGATTCGAGGAATTTAATTATTAAGAAGTTGCCGGTGAACGGGGGAGATAATCAGTGCCCGGGCGTCGGATGAGAATGTAACTTTGCTGCCCCAAGCCTTCGAAGTGATCCGAAACCACCGATTTCGGCGGGTGAAACGTTGTAGAGAATGCGCCAGTGATTTTATAAGTAATTAACGTAGAACTCACGTGTAGTTGGAAACTATAGGCTTCTCGTAAAGATTGTAGAATATTGTGAGTAAATTTCAGTTCCCGTATGGACACTGTTTCGTTTAAAAAATAGTTTCACTTTGGAACGAATTTGTAAATAAACGCAGCTCCATAAGTTATTTCATCAGAATGATAATTGTACGTAAAATTTTCTTTGCCTGCACGAATCTATTAAACTTTAGAATTTCCATAATCCATGGGAAGTGAAATAAAATTCATTTCGCGTTTCAGTTAAACACAAGTATATTTGGTACATCATTTTCTTTATACCCTACAGCAAATTATACAATCTATGTTTTAATAATTCTTGCATACGTAAAAGAATCTTCTTCCTTTTATATTTAAATTAAAAATATCCATTTCGTTGGAACAACTTTTCTATAATTCAGGAAAATTGTTCGCGCAGTGTGTAGAATAATTTATTTCAAGAATCCATTACATTTCCATTGCACAGATTTTACCAAAGTAGAGATGTGAATTATCCATCGGGCTTTGCTTATCGTGGCTTCAGTTTAAGTATAATAGTTTCACACCTTCCCCATGTAGATTAAGCCTTGAACATGTAGGATCTGCCCTAAAGTGCCATGCACGGGGAAAAAGGGTTAATGCATTAGCGGGAAGAAGGTCCGAATGTGGTCAGCCCGTGTAATTCCAGTTTAAAACCGACAGGAATTAACATTAGCACGTCGCAAATTCGCAACGCAGTTTCTGACTATTGTGAATTCAAGCATGCTCCCTTCTACGAGCTGTAAAGGACTCGAAATCTACTCGTACGTGTAGGGTCAAGGATGAACATTGTGTACCGAGACAATGGGTACGAAAAATAACTCCGAATATGAAGACAAGTTAACAAGAGTAGAAAATAAATTACAATATTGAAAACTAATGACGTCTGAAACATCAGGGCGGATTCATTTCGCATTATAAATTAATAGGACTTGGACACACACTGTATGTACATATTTCTTAAACAATTCTTTTAACTTTTGTCTCCATTACTATGCAGAGTGATTCATAAATGCATTGTAATATTTCAAGGGGTGATTTTACTCATTATAAGTTGTTAAATGTGTTATATAGAATCTATTATTATTAATAATAATAATCACAGTAATAGTAATAATAATTTTCGTTGCTATTCTCTTAGTAATTTAAATTAGCTTTGTATGCTTACGTTATATGGAAGTAGTAACGTGAACAAATGATATTTATTTCATGCATCCACGTTTCCTTTGACCTTTTTTATTTTCGTCATTAGTTTTATTGCACCCTTCAATTTTCGTACCTAAATTTCTGGAATGGCTTATGTATTCCGTTACAAGCACGACAGAATATATTACTAACACAATGAAACGTATTCATGCGAGACGTGGGTGATGCTTAGAGTGAAGGACAACATGCACGGTTTCTGTGCTCAGTAGATCCGTCGGAAAGGGCGATGAAGTTATAATATGGTTTTCCTTGGATGCGAACTCGCGAGGATAAGGGTTGCTGGTTATACTCTCTTCCGTCTACGGACCGGAACTGGCCTTCTAACCTCGTTAGCGCACCCATCTTTCGCCACGAACGTGTGAGGTCCGTCGAATTTCATTACCAAAATGCCTCGCCCGGAAGTAATCAATTATTTCGAGTCAACGACTATGTACTAGATTTATGTGTGCGTACGCGGATCCCACCATTTTCCCATATTTTGTACTCCACTTTGTTAATACAGTCACCACTCATCCACGTATTACACTAGACCTTGATCAATGGCTTTTAGAAAATTGCATTGCTCGAAATTTATAGGATCGTGCGTAAGGCGCGTTTCCGTAATTTCTGGTTTCGACGCGAGAAAAATATGTAATGGTCGGATTATTGTTATAAATTGTTTCCCAAACGATGAGTTATTAATATTGAAGGCTAAGTACCTTTGTAAATTGCAATTAATGTCCATTGTGGAATTATGTGCATCGGTGTTCCTGAAAATCGCACACTTCAGCACGAACTATCACTTTTCCTCGATCAATAATATATCTATTCAGAGGATAAAAGAACTAACTGTGTAAATTCGTGGAAAAATTCATAGATGACTTTCATTTGCTAGGGTGGATGTACCAGTAAGTGAACACGTACCTGTGAATGAACATTTTTTATTAAAATTAGTAAGATAAGTTATTAAAATAAGCAACTAATTAATTAGAAACTTGTTTTAATTTCGTGCTTCATATACAAACAATTTTTTTCGCACGTGGAATCAATCGCGCTGCATACATAATTTTATAATAGTGTTCATTTATTGGTGCGTTTACCCTACTCTCACTTTCATTACTTTTATTTCCGCAAATTCATTCACAACTTACTTTCAGTTTTATATTTATCTTTTTTCTCTATTTTTTGTGTTCCAATGCTATGCTCTGACACTTACACTTATACAGAGGGTAGGCTTAATAGCAGCTTCAACTGGGCCTCGCCTTTTCACCATCATATCTATTAAAATTAGTGAACTAAAGACGAAAAATAAAAAATGAAAGAAATAAATAGTGTTACAACTTCAGTATCTTAGATGGAATTGCCGGTTAATTAGCAGCAAGGCAAGCAGCTTGTGCTTAAATTAATCTTCAAAATAATTCGCGTATGAAACATCACACGTATCAAAATATAGGGAGACATCTAAATAACTGATCCGTAAGAGTAAAGTACGAGAAAGAAACAACGTGTGCAAGGGGTATGGCTGCGTCTATGGTCAAACGGACGTAGTAGTGCATCAGAGTAACTCGAACTACAGTTACCTGTAACATTCTGTAATTGCATTATTTAATAAAATTCAATATTTTCCAACAGAACCCTATACAATTTCATAAAACATTAATATCTTAAATCTTTGCTTGTTTCTAAAGTGTCATAGCTGTTATTCAACTGCAGAGGACTTGTACAATTTTATGAAAATATTATTATTATTATTATTATTATCAATTCGGTACGAACCTTGGTGTATTCAGAACATATCAATATTTCATTTCGCCGATGCATTTTCATATGTATCTCATTATTACACCATTAGCATTGTGATGTAACTCTGATGCCCTGTATCTGTATTTTGAAATCAGAGGATTCGACAAAATAATGACGAGTATTTCTCGGTAGGGGATATAGTAGACACTGCATGCTCGTAGGCATGTCGTTTCACAAGTTCGCGACGCTTTCGTGACTCGAATGCGAGTCAGTAGTTATCGTCGAGATTACATCTCCCCCTCCCCCCCTCCCATGAATACGGTACGCCATATTGACCGTTGCTTGCTTATTAGCGTCGTTCTTCCATCATCGACCACACAGGCTTCACATTTCGAAGCAGCACGATAGTCAACGCGCAAAAATTTAGTAGATATTTCTGGTTGCGTGCCCATCCCCTCTATTCGTTTAAATCAACATTCAAATAATCGTAAAGAAAGATTCGTAGCTTCTGATTGAACTAATTCCTTGATAAAATTAAACTACTATATACACTGGCGTCCAAAATTTTACGACTCTTCCAACAGTGCATTTCAGAATAATTGTTCTTAAGATAAATTTTAAGTGCACGGTATAATCATAATGGACGGGGAAAGCAGAACTTCTTGAAAATAAATTTCTGTCATTTCAACGTTTGTACGAAGTTCTACTCTTTTGTAACTTGTGTAAAGAAAATACTCTCTTCAGAATTCTACACCTAGAAGTAGTATAATAACACCAGGTTTATAAATATTCCTATAATACAAACAAATGTCTCCGTGCCATTTTTACGACCCCTTTGTCATAATTTTCTTGCACACTCAAAGTCCATCTTACCTCTTTCCCTCCGGCATACAGTGAATAAGAAGCTGTGGAACGGAACGAGATAAAGTGAATCTTTTAACCGGAACATCTTGGTTCGACCATCCTCCTGCTTCGTGAAGGGCGGGGGAGTATGCGATCCCTTATTCTCCCCCCCCCCCCCACTAAATAAAAACACGGCTGTATTAGATTGGAATATCCTTCTATAATAATACAGATTTAGGAATTTATACTCAAGTGAAGAAATTGCGACTGAATTTGCGTACAAATACGTAAGGCGTTGAGAAGAATCAAGATAATTTTAAAGACATCTCCTTTGTTCAAATTGGTGTTTTCCGTTCTTTTCCCAAATATATACATAGAGTGATAGACACAATAACCCTCCTTGGCGTGCCGCAGTCTGGTAAAAACGGATTTACCCACATTTCTTGTGAAAATGAATTAGCAGCAATCGTATAAAATAAAAAAAAAAATTCAATGTGGGGTAGTCTTTTTTTGCTCTCAATGCCACAATTATAGTCCTTAAGATTTCTTTTGTCCTCACAAAAGGGAAAATATAAGTTCCTAAGATTAAAAATGAACGACTGTTCTTTTAACTACGCAGTTCAAATAGTTCAGTTTTTAGCCATATAAAATAGCAACCAATACTTTTCCTGAACTCGTACAAAATTCTATAAAAGTGGTATATTCAAATAGGTACAATGGAAACATCCATTTCTAACAATGAATAGGTCAATAGAGCGTTAAACAATGTACTGAAACTCTTCTGTGAATTTCTGGTGTATTTATTTATTGTTGTTCTACATTATAACACATTGGCGACGTCAAACAAACAATTGTCAGAAAAAAAAATGCACAATTCACATTGCACAGTCCGCGCAGCATATAACGCAGGAAAGAAAAGCGACACACCAGTGTACCCATTCCCCTGAATTCCCAGACGAGCACCGCCGAATTGAATAGTTATCACTGTCCCTGTTATCTTCCCTCTCTGCGGAGCGGTCCTCAAGGTTAACGCGAAGCAACGCGGAATCATTGGCTTCGCGGCCGTGTTTCGCGGAATGGTCGAGAGTTTCGACCTCCCGCGGCCCCTCGCGGCGCGGTTTCCCGCCGTGACACGGCATCGCAGGCGTTCGCGTCAAATTTAATTATTCCGGAGACGATCACACATGGTAATTTGCGACGCGTACCGCATTCATTCGCCCCCCACCTACCACGCTGCCGCCCCCGATTTTCCATTTGCTCGCCCGAATCGTAGGAGCCCCCCCCCCCCCGCCCCTGGTCTATGTTACGGCCGCGAATCGGAGGCGCGCCGCGGCGAACGCGATTGTGCTCTGCCCTATCTCGCCCGACAATCTATCAATTAATTAAGGAAAATCACGGTTCCGCTAAATGAATAGCAGACAACCGGTTTCTACGTGCGCATTCGGGAGCAGCTCTTGGGTGGGCCGCCCTCCCCAAAACAACGCTCCAGCCCCCACCCCCCTCTCCCTCCCACTCTTCCACGCCGTCGCTCGCTGTCGTTGCTGATGGCCCGGTTGCCATGGCCGTGCGGCTACAAACGTGTTCAGCCTCGCCGCGAATTACCGGATATCTTAATGAGTGCCGTAATTAATACGGACGCAGATTGGTGGGACGTTCGCCAGGGCGCGGGGGCGAGATAGCGCTTAAACCGGAACGTACGGGCTTTGTCACGGACGTGTACAAGATAACCGTATATCTGCTGTGAAATGCAAACCGAGCCGACGACCACCGTTGGACACCCCGCTGCGCCATCCCGGAATGGGATTGCGGTAGATCGGTACCGACGGGACCGCTCCCCCGTCGTCTACGTGCCCCCGCCGTGTGCGGGGCGATACTCGACAGGCCACGTTCTACGCTTCCACTGGATGACGCCGTGCGCGTGCACCGCAGGACACGGCAATTACGCGCGGCGTGATTAGAACGTTAAGAAGTTCGAAGTTTGCTGGACACGGAACGGCGACTCGGGGGGGGGGGGGGGAATGGCGTTTCGGAGGGAGGGGGTGGCATGGATGCGCTGTTCTGGTGAAATGTCGCGCATTCCTTTTCGTTAATGATGCGGAATGGCTGGGGGTGGCGTATGGTGTAGCGTGGATGGTATGCAATGTCTCGGGTGCAGTTTCTTCAGTGGAGGCCTGTGCCTGGCACAGGTGAGCATTCACTAAATAAAAAGTTATTTCAATAACGACTCGAATAGAAGTTACTTTAAGTTTAGATTACTTGAGGAATAAAGTTGATCTTTTTATTCGACAGTATGACAAACAAGTTGTAGCATTAAAAACCTATGTCAAATAATCCTGAAGAGGTAGATAAATTCTGCGACCAGATTGGAATTCAGTGCGTCAAAATCTAGAGGCAGTGATGTACGTATAACAAGCTAAGGAGAAACTTCAACCACATATTAGAGCGGAAGAACCGTAATTTTCTTGGAAACTGTCAACTTTGACATAGTTTTTCAAGGTCAAAAATGGTTTGGCATATTTTTTCAACATTTTTCCCTTATCCTGATACATCTTAACTTTAACTCCCAAGAGGATTCATCCCTCTATCCTAGTTCTACCAAAAATTCTACGATTTTAACACAAAAAGTGCAGTCTGTCCCACTGTGCGGCGCGTGCTGAAATTGCAATATCTTTTTCAATTATATCTTTAGTTTATTTCATCAAAATCGGAATAGCGAAAAAAATAGTAGGTAAGTGTCGTGTTTTTCAACTTTCTTGTCTGTGGACAGTTTTCGATCGAAAACTGCCGAAATGGGTGATTTTCATCAACTTTGACTGTTTGTAGCTCATAGCTGCGTTAACCGATTTTCGTGAAATTTTCAACATGTATACAACTTACTTAAATCTACAAAAGACATTTTTTAAATTTTCATTGCGAGCACTTCGGGTGTCCTTTTCCCTTTGATCGTTGTTTAAACATATTTAAATGTTCATAACGCAATAATAACTTATATCATTGTATTCGGCAGGGTTTATAGAATAATTTGGCGCAACGAGCAACTGAATAACTATTACCGTTTCGACACAAAAGATGTTTAAAGTTTAGAATTTGCAGTTTTTTTCAAAATCGAATTTCTCAAAAACTGGCTATTGAATGTTACAAGTCCAGATGGCTGTCGAAGTGTGTACCTAATAAGTGGCTAGAGAGGATATTCTCGCAGCAGTTAAAAGATAAAAATGTTAATTTGAAACAAGTAAAAGAAATGAGATCCGTAATGTGATATTTTAAGTAAGGGAGTGAGAGATGTTGCTGGATATTTTTCATCCTTACGCATACATCCCTGTTGGTTATATCAGTTCAGTTTTAATTGGAAGAATAGGGTTTTTAATTTGCCTCAGGCCTTGATACAAATAAAATAGTATTCAAAAACGACACAGGATATTTTCTGAGTTACTTTACTTCATATTAGTATCTTAAATTGACGTACTTGTCTGTTAGTGGCAGTTAATTACATCTTCCGTAAGAATGACAGTTATGCAGATTACTGACTCTTTAAACAAAGTTCATTATGCTTCTGTTTGTTTATATAAATAATTAATCATTTACCCTCGTTCAAGATTTTCAACACACATACGAATTTATTAAGCCTTCAAAGCGCCAATTTAACTGTAATGTAATTATTTTGAAATTAACTTTTGATCCAACAAGCAGTTAAGCGAGTGGAATTAAACCAGTTGCTTTTTCAGTAGGTACATTGCGAATTTTGAGTATTTATTGGCCACGTTAGGTCTATCAACTATAATAGCCCACAGTATAATAATTCGGAATGAATTTATATTATTAGAAATTTCATTCTGATTAAGTTTTTCCTGACCTCGACAACACTGTCGAGAATTTTGACCAATTTAAATATTATAACAAACACAATGCAAAATTTAACGTTTATTTAAGTACATATATGTTTCATTCTAAGCAATGCACAATTCAGTTTGTACCTATATAAGCTTCATATGTAAATTAATATCTATCTTGCATTCCTGCAATTTTGTTTAAAAAATTACGATTTTTACGAATGTTAATGGAATAATAAAAAGTATGAAGCAACTAAATTCTGTGTTACTAGTAGAGGTAGTAGTAACTTTAAAAAGTATAGGAAATATGTGCGTGTAGCGATGATACCTCATCAAAAACAGGCGCGTTAAACGTAGGAGTGATAAGCGTATGCATGATAAATAACTGATAGAAACGCCAATACCAAATGCAAATGCGACTGGTTGAAGTGAGCCTATAGTTTGTGCTCTGTTTGAAATCTACATTCAAACACAGCTGTTTCCATGATCGATAAAATTTGCGTTTAAATCTTTATCGCCAAGCGATAAAGTTTCAATTAATATAATTAGCAAAGCGGTGCATTACCAGAGACAAACTGATATGAAATATTGACAGCTGCCTGTCTATTCCCCTTAACTTACAAATTATTATCCATTTCACATTTTTCATTGCATTCTTATGCTTACAAAAAGTTAAATATTATTGATGGAACCGGGCTAATTGGGATTCAAACGAGAAGGTTAAGAAACAAAGACGGCATACTTGTTGGTGCGTACAGAGATACTTAAAATATAAAATAGAAAGGAACGTTGCACGAATAAGTTTAGAATCGTTGAAATGATAACCAAAAGGTAAACTAATAAATGCGGTAAACGAAAACACTGAATATTATTTAAAAAAATTCAAACACATACTGTAACAAAACAACAGAAGAATTTTAACAAAAACGAATTAAAGCGACGATTTCACAAGCGTTTAAATTTTAAAGCACAAAATATAAGACAGATAAAAGAATTCTTAAATGTTCTCGCCTACAAACGGGGTACCTAAATGGCGCAGATATTCATTGATCGTTACAACGGGAAAGTCGGCGTTGTTCCCATCGTTTATTTCCCTCCGTAATTACTTTCATCGAAAATGCGGCGGGCTGAAGTGCGAAAGTTTCGTGTTACCCCTAACACGAGGCGGCCCTGTCGATCCCCGTCGCCCGCCCACCGCTGGTCCGTCTAATAAATATTAACAAGAACCGCGACGAGATGGTAATCCGCCGAAGTTTTTCTTTGTGGCTAGACTGCCAAGGGGGTGTAAAATGGAGAAACGGCGGGAAAGGGTGTGACGCGGCGAGTAGTTGAGCAAAGTGAAGGAGGATGCCAAGATAATTCAGAGGGGAAACACAATGAAAATTTGACAATGTAAATTATCCTGTTATTCTTCTTCTTTCGCTATCTCGCTTCCGTCTTCTCAGTAGCTGTCCTCGAAACTTGCCGCTGAGAACTTTTGAAACACTATTCCGCGTTGCTCGAGCGAAGAGGAAGCTGCTGGCTGCACTCGCGATACTCCTTTCACCGCCGAAGAGACAAATTCTTTCAATTAACACCCACTTTCGAGCAATTGAAACATGGGGGCGTGTCCACTTTTCGAATAGTGTAATAATTTTGGTATTTTTTTTTAAACATATTACGACTCGTTCTATAGAGTAGAATTAATTCTAGGATATTGTTTAAATTACAAGATTCTTCGATTGGGAATATATTATTATATTCATCTGCTATAAAAATTGAAGGGAAACAGGCGGAACAGCGATTACAAATTTCATTCCGATACATAGGGTAAACCAACCAGTAATTGACCGCACACCAGTGAATGACCATTAGGCAAAGAAATGTCAATTATAAATTGAAAAATAATTATATGTTTATAAATGGTGTGTAGTTGCACTTTTAACATCCCATATTTTTAGTTACGCGTATTAAACAAACATTAATAAGGACAATTCTTATTTTAAGTATGCGGTCATTTACTGGGCTTCTCATTTAACAATTCGGTCATTCACTGGTTGGTTTACCCTACCACTCGAATGTTATTAATTTATTTTCCAACTATTTTGCATCGACGATCTCGTAATACAAATCACCATAATCATTCGCACAGAGCATTCTACATTTCCCTGAGATTTGGAATACGAAAGGTTTCTTGAGTCGCCTCGTCTCAACACCAGGCTGCCGTCATATTTCGTTCATCCTACACAACTAGCCATCTTTATCAGTGGAATGCGCTGGCGTCGCGATTCGTCGGCGCACTGTCGGCTGCAATGGAGCTTATTTTGACAAGTAAATTTCACGAATTCACGGTACGTCGTAGATTCCAGGACGCGCAGAATGTTCGTAACGAGCCAGAGAATATCCGTGCCGTTCATATTCAATGGACCCGGAGCCTGCCGTCTCGGCGTGGAAATAAAGCGCGATATTAATTCCACACGAGCTTCTTATCCCGCCGTCACTTCTCGTGATATTTCTTCTACGATGGAAGAACGATCACAGGCACAAAATCTCTTTAGCTTTTTATGAGCCGCCGCCGCCCCATTCGCCCGTAGCCATCACCCTCGCCGGCCCCTACATCCGTTATCTTCTTGTAGCTCTTCAGCCGGGAGGGTTGTCGCTCACGGAAATGGAATTTCCGAGTAGAATCGCGCAAAAATTGATTCGTTTAACCTGCTCATTGTACTCGGCCAGATCTGACAAGCCGCTCATCGGCCGCCGCTTGGCCCCGAGTCAGGCAGTTGAAAATCGTGGCTTTCGATACGGGGTGGTGGCTGCGAGGGAAAAGGGCATGCCTGAGCTGAACGGAGCAACCCAGGATAGGGTTATTCTAAGGGCTCGAGATTACAAGCTATTGTTCCCGCGCCACCCTTTGTCTCAAATCTACCCTTCCGCCGCCGACCTTCCAGCATCGCCAGGCCGCGGTCCCCATCTATCCCGTCCTTCTTTGTGCTTTTTAATTCGCAACTTTGTGACCAGCCCCGTCTCTCTCGTCGGCCCGAAAACCATCGCCTACGCCCGCCCTCCTTCTTTCGGGGCTTGCCTCGCCCCCGACCCCCGGGCCGCACCGTTTTCACCGGCCGACCCTCGATCCAATCCATGGTGTCCCCGTCGTCGACCTTCGTCAACGATTATTTCTCCGAGGAAATCTGGCCCTCCGCGGTCGGGAAAGCGTTTTGCATTTATTCGCTCCTGGAACGTTGATCTGGGAGTTTACTTTGGCCGCGGGTGTACGCTTCTGCTCGGTTCCAGCAGACTGGAAGGTCATTCGGATCGTTTTATGTAAACTTGAGAAAGATTCCTACGCGTCACAGAGGGACCAATTATTTGATTTTATTTCCGTCTAGCAAAGCATGTTACACGAGTAAATACTGAGCGATAAAATAAAAGGCACAGTGGATGTGACGTTATTCAATAGCAGCATCCGCTGTACACTTTAATTCACTATTTTATATTCGACAATGTGGCTGGAAAATCGCAAAGCAGCATCGAAGCAGGTTTCGACTCGCTGGCAGTGTAAATTCAGGGTGGACCTTCGACTCGCAGCGAAACATTGAAGCTTGTCGGATTTCCAAAAGCTCGCATGCAAAAGAATTAATTTCCCACGTAGATTCGTAACCGCTCCCGCTCGCCTCAAGTTTATCATAAATTGCGAGATGCAAATCCTCCATCCAATCGTAACCGGGCGCCGCTCGGGAGCGTCGCAAACTTGTCCCTTTCAAAAAATCCCAAGACTCTATTCCGATTTAAATGCATTCGTAATCCCGGGTCACGCCCGAATCCCCGCGGGAGAACCAGTAGCTTCCCTTTTTCGCGCTTCAAAAGCCCGCTTCGGGAAACGTGGAAGGGTAACAGACTGGCGCGCGGCACAATATCGCGAGATCCGTTGCATAATTATAAGGCCATAATACCAAAGGAACGAGTTTACACGGTAGACAGGATTTCTGTAGTTCGCTAAAGAACGGCGAAAACCCATTATAGATAACGAGAGGCAGAAAGAGACAAAGTCGAGTGGCAATAGGGAGATGGGGTCTGGGGGCAGAAGGGGGTAACTCGGGGGGTGGAGGTTTGCGGAGGTGGGGGTTGCACGGAGCGAGATCGAGGTGCCGGTGTACGAAAAGGCCCGATACGCCTCCTCCGAGGATTTGCGAAACGATTCCCGGCTACGACTTTGAAGTCGTTCCCCGCCAACGGAGGATGAGGCGGCGAGGGGGTGGCGCGGCGGTGCTCCGTAGCAGCCGCCCTGCATCTCCCCCGGCCATCGCCGGCAGTAAAATGACGTCTCCGTAGGAGGAAAGTAGAGTGGATATCCGGCGTGCTCCATGCAATTGGAAACTTTTAGTAAATGTAAACCGTTTCGTGCTCGAGTAGATACAATCCGGTGCTAACACTGTATCCGCTACGTTCCCTTTAACCCCGCCTCGGAATCGCTCTTTTCCCACGGCTTTCCTTACCTAGCCGGGCGAGACACAGCGACACAGCCAGGTGCCACGTAGGAGGGAAACACTGGCTGACCCTGTGCCGATGGATCCTCGGGGTTCGTCCACGCGCGGCCTGGGATCGCCGGGTACGGGGGGAAGCCGGCAGGGGAGATGTAAAGTACGGCGCTCAGAAATTCGTGAACGACGGCGGGGGAAATGCGGCGAAGGGGGAAGAATGGGGTCCCGGTGTGCAATTCGCCCACGCCACATTTTCGCCAACCCCAGAGCCCGATAGTCCGATTAAAACCGGCTCTAAAATCCCGTCTCACCTACCGAACCTATTGCGCCGCGCTGCTATTCCGTTTTATTGTTCGGGGTACCATATGCATAGCAATAACTATGTCCGCCCCCCTATGACACCGAGCCGCTCCAGGGTTTCGCCACGTTTCAGCCTCGCCCGTCTAGCCGTTGTTGCGCCGCCCGAAATCGTTGCTGACTCCGTACGAGCTTCGAATTTCCATGCTTCTTCGGGACCGACATTCGTTTGGCTCCACCAGCTCTTTCTCCTGGGATCGCTCGCCGGGCTGCCCTCGTCGCATTTTCCAGCGATTTGCCACTGAAGATTTAGGATAAACATGCGAGTATGTTGATTTTATGGACGGGTCCAAGTTGCTGATGAATCACCGCTAATGGTCTTTGAAATGTATTTATAGGTTTGAAGATGAAAAGGTTGGATTATTATAATTTGTAGGACTGTAAGTGTGTAGAGTAGTGGCTAGGAAGGAAATTAGTTTTCCAGTAAATGGAGACGATTTATGGACTGAGGAATATTTAAAGCCGGGAATCCTCCTGGAAGCTGAGCTAAGCTATGGTACGGTAAGTTTTAAAAAATTAGCTTCGATACATCCTTATGGAACCGTTTTCACCAAAAGCTAGGCTACCAAGGGAAGATAGGCAACCCGAAAATTCGGAAAATTATGGTACTGTGTGTGGATAAGTAGAGTAGTTCATCCGTAAGACCATGGTGAAATGACCCGCTTGAAAAAAATACAGAATTTTCAACAAAAATTGCATCTTGTTTTTATATATACAAAACTGGGTAAAAATAATTATCGCAATCCCCATTCTTTTAAAGTTACCCCCACCACTAGTCCTAAATACAATAATTATTTTCACGCGGTTTTGTTGCTATAAAAACAAGATGCAACTTCTGTTGCAACTTTGCTTCGATATTTCTCAAGATATTCCGCGAAAATAAAATTTTGCATTTTTTTCAAGGCGTCATTTCCCCTAAATATAGCACCAGCAAAATATGTTTATGCTCTACCTGCACACGAAGTAACATAATTTTCTGAGTTTTCGGGTTGCCTAACTTCCCTTGTTAGCTTAGGTTCCAGGTGGCTCCCCGGCTTAAGAATCTGAATGGTACCAGAATTTATGCAGAACAAACGAACGGTACTACGAGTAAGCTAGACAACAACTTACGATACTTCCTAATATCTTCGTTATTTCTTAAATCCTGAATCCATTCCCAAATTGTTTCCCACGCAGGATAAACTGTACAATGATTGGCACCCTAAGCCGAAATCCCAATTGGAATGTCTATATTTTTTTCTGAAGCTTTTGTATGGTCTTAATTTTCAGTTATTATAAATGTTTCTGGGTTTCTTATTAAAATAAAATATCTCGAGTACCTGTTAAGTCTTTTATTTTAAAAATATTCAATGAATAACAAAAAGAGTTTGTTATAATAACAGTTTGTAAATACCGCGTATCTGCATTTTATCAATTTTGCAGGAGAAAGAGAAAACTTAATATTTTAGCCATTTTAAGGGATTTCTTTGACTAAACTTTAATGAATTGGGACAGTTTTAGCACTCATTGTAATAAATACTAACATCAATGGTGTGACTTTTAAAAAAAGTGAAACAGCGCTTTGGCAACCGTGAACGCGAAATCTCAATTTTGCTACTTTGCAGATCCACGGTATTTACAAACTGCTCATACGCGGTTTTGCACTATCACCGACGATATGTAGTTAAAAACAATGTTTAAAGTGTTTAAACAGACTATTTCATTCATTATTAAATACCTACAACACTTAGTAAATCTGCATTTCAATCCATTATTTAGTTATAAAGCAACAAAATATAGTTACGTACCCCTTATCAAAATTTTCAGAAAACACCTAACACTCAGCCCTTTGTCCGACATTGTGGTGTTGCCAGATGTAAAATGTGTAGCTCAACTACTGGACTTTGCAGTGTTGTTGTGAAAGAAAAATAAGAAATTGTAAAAAAGTACTTTCTAAGCTTGTGCTTCTTAATATTACACTTTTTAATCAGGAGTGCCAACGATTAGTGCAGTGCCAGCATTAGTACAGTTTACCCTACGCCCTGTTTATAGAATCCTTTGGTATTCACAGTGACGTATCGAAGTTACAGTGCCATCAGTAGTCGACAGCGATGGAAATCCGCCAGGAAACAGGGCATATCCGCGGAAGTGGCCGCGTAAGCGTCTCGGTGCCTCGCACTGCCTACTACCGAGACGGCCGCGGCCGAAGAACCGACATTGAAAGTGATTAAGACCGGGTGGTGGGTGGCCTGTGCTGTGCGTGCGTGCAGACCTGGCATAGTAGGTCACAGCGACGTTAAAGGGTTATCAGATAGCCAAAGCATAAAGCGTTTCGGCGGGAAAGGGCGGAGGGCGAGAGCTGCCGCGTCCTATTGGCATACCGATGGTTACAGAAGGGCCCGTGAACACGTGTAGCCGAGCTGCACGCTGCTAGCTATCTGACAGTTTGGCATGTTGCCTTCCACCACCACTGATGCTGCGTATCGTCGTGTTGTCGTCGTGTCGACACCGCTGACACGCGGCACGTTACCACGCTTCCGGTTGTATGCACACTCACGCGTTTAATGCCACGGTATATCGGTCAAGCTGTGACACAGAGCCGGTCTATCTGTGATCGGTGTGCTCCCTGTAAGTACCCGAGTACATAAAAACCACCCGGCCCCTTCGGAACGCCGAAAAAAAAAACTATGGCATGAAGGCTCATTCGCGCGAGACACTTCGATCACTCGCGATTTGTGCTTCATGGGGGCGATTTATGGAGCACAGAGAAAGATGGAAAAGTTGTGAGCATGGTTAAAATACTAGTGGCGAGTCATAGAAGCGTCTCGTGTGAAACAGCCAGAATTCCTACTGTCGCTCTGTGGCTCTGCTGAATGAATGAAATTTGATTTTCGGGATGCTATAGTAAACTGCAATCATTTGAACTAGGTACTTGTTCGGGTAATCGGCTTCTTCAGAAAATTTATGGTTACTTTTAGGCACCAAGACTGTTGGTGTAAATTATTAGATTTCTAAATCGGAGATTGTGTCAGACTTAGTAGGGGAGCGTTGCCAATATCGTACCACTTATATTTCATATTTGGTACTCATATGAACGCAAATGACTATTGGATATTGTAACTTGATCTTTTAGGCACCTGCTATTATATGCTTAGCCTTTTGTTCAGAACGAATTTATTTGTTATTGATCTTTTTGTCACATACTGTCAAAGGTACGATTCAGACAACCGGTCTCCTAAATCGTACCCCTCGGTTTCCAAAATCGTACCTCCACTAAAAAATAGTATAAATAACAAATAGAGAAGAAAATATTCGACATAAAGTAATGATTATTATATAGTTACATATACAAATGTATATGGATCACACACAGGCCGCAATAACCTATGTAAATGATATATGTACATAACCTATAAACATACGAGTTTTAAAATCTTGCTGGTAGGATTGTAGTGGTACGATTTAGGAAACATGATCAATTTATTTGTAAATATTCTACATTAAACCTGCTTTTAGAAAAATACAAAAATACGGGACAAAATTGTATTGTTTGATTATTATCAGCTACGATAAACTGATAAAAAGTTACATCAATCATACCTGATTTTTTTAAATGCTTATAGCACGCACAAAATAGGGTGTAAGCTCAAAATGTTTTGTTTCTATTTCTTATTTCGCATTTACTTGATATTTTTATTATCAAATGTCGTTTACATTCATTAATTACTTTGAAATTGATGAGGTACGATTTAGGTGACCAGCACGATATTGGCAACTCTCCCCTACTTATAAACGTTTTGGTGCGCTTATTTCTTTGTGGATCTTTCTTTCCTCTCTCCATACTAGCTTAAAAATGTGTCTGCAGCTGACAGTGATCCTAGATGTATAGGAATATAATTTTTAAAATCCAAAGAAAGTAATTTATTGTTTGTCGAATCGCAGCTAATTGGGGTCAAAGCGATTACAGTTTCGTTTAGTAATCTAATTATTTCTGACCCAGACTTGTAAATCGGTTTTAAGGAATTGGCGGGCGTTGTATAAGAAAAAAACTAAGAAGTCGACTTAAAACAAAATGTTTCATATTCTCCGCATCTCTCTTACAGCGTATTCGGACGATCGCAATGGTCCGCACTGGGTGCGAATTTTCGCCAATTGGAAGCGAAAAAGTTCGCATTCAGTGCGCACTAGTGCAGGTTGCCGAATGTGCTATGAATCTATTACCGACTTTGATTCGTTTAAATTAATCTCTACAAAGTTTTTATTATTTTCCATCGCAATCGATTTTCATACGACATTTGTAACAGAAGATGTCCCTCTTATAAAAGTTTTTGTGTCAACTACAGGTCTCTCGTCCGCTAATTCCTTAAAACCGTAGCTGAAAATCTGAGCACTGAATTGATTTGTGGCCAATAAAGGACTGTCAAGCATAACAAGTGACAGAGGAATCAGTGTTCGAACGGAGAAGGAGAATACAATTAGAATTAGCAAAGATGAGTTTCATACATCAGTCATGTTTATGGGGGGGGATATTTTATAAACGAAGGAAATATATCACGCGTAATATTTCTATTTTACCGTTAGCAGAACGTGTGCGTAGAAACGACTTTTGTTATGACTGAACGATGCTAGCTTTGGAAGTCACCTCTGTTTAGACGGCTCGGCCACGATATCCCAACACTTCGGAAATACGTATGCGTGTATTGCTTCGTGAGTCATGCCGCGTGCCTGGTGTCCCCCCTCCAAAGTTAATATTCGCGAGGCACAGCGACGGGGCGCGTGGGTCATTCGTTCCGTGGATGTCGTTGAGTTAAGACGCTTCGATAGCTGCGTATTTTCAATGGTACGCGTACATTATCTTTACTCTCTATCGTCGCGAGAAAACCGTTAGATGTTCGTCGTGTATTCCCTTCGTTGCCTTACCGATATATCTGCACATTTACTGCACACATATCGTGTCTCGGTATTTAATTACATCCCCTTTCGGGCATATTTCAAGTTTATTTGTTGTTTAATTATCTTACGAATGTTTTAATGTTTTTCTTTCAAACTTGTTGCATCGTTAGGTTACAGGCGTTGAGACAGGAATCGAAAACAAAGGGCAGGCAACGCCATGACACTTGCTGGTTAATTTGAACGGTGCTTGGATGGCGTCTGGTCATTCCTTGGCAAAAGGAGATAGCAATACGTGTGGTATAGGTATTATTCTCGTTATTTTATTGAATCATTGTTGGTTGTGAGGGTGATGGGAAACATTGCAGTCGGTTAATATCGAGATGAAATGGGAATAGATTGAATTATGATAAATTGAATAATTTTATTATATTAGGAGGTACTGGAATTAAACTACATTGCAGGGACGAATTAATGGTACAAAGAAACGAAAATTTATGGATATGTAGCATGTGTCTGTTTACCACTGAATTTTGCGTGATTTAGATTGTGATTCATTTCTGTCAACCTCAAGAAAACAATTATTTATTGCTTTTGTTTATATGCCTGTAAATATTAGGGAACGACCGTTTGTTATCTGCGAAATGACACATGTCACACGCACTGAAAAATTCCCTAGAATAAATTGTACTAGTGACAGGAGTGCCTCATACCACATGAGTTATATGAAAAAATGAGGGAGGGCGAAATTGTAAGATATTGAAACAGCAGGTCGCAGAAAATAGTTTTTGAATTGTAAAGGACCTTCTGAGGGGCCACGTACCGTAAAATTTGTTTTCATATAAAAAACCATTATATTTGAAAATCAAGAAATACACCTTTTTGTGTATAAATTAAGTTGTATTCTGTTAACAAAGAAGTTTGATACCTTACGACATGATGCCATAGCAGCCTCCTCTACCGAGGCCTCTTCATAGTTACAGTATTTGCACTACCACAGATATCTCCGCAGGGTTTTATCTGAAATATAATTTTTTTACATTAAAGTAGACAAAACACTAGTACTTGTCGAAGCCGCTTTAGAAAAAATCTGTTTTTTAAATAATGACAGCTGCTCAAAGTCAAGCATGTGATTACTATCTAAGTTTCCATCTTCTTTTATTAATACAAAAAAGAACAAGACATAAATCCTTTCTCCTTCCATCACGAAATACTTTTCACTAGGTACACGTAGAGTAATAAATTTCATGCAATTTTTATACCATTTAATTACTCTACTCTTACAAAGAACATAATAACCAAAAATAGAAGGATGCAAGAAAATCTTCTAAACATTTCGACATTGCCACCAAAAGATCCCTGTCTCACTGCACACCGTTCAAGACTTGTTCAAACTTACCAATATCAATTCATTGCTTAGTGCCAAATGAAATTATGCTCTCCGTACGGTGAATATTTCCACGGGGCATCGTCTAGCAGTGCGAAGCAACAATCCCAGCTAAGACTTGCCGCACGTGACAGCAGACTTAAACGGCCGCCCGCGAAGAGCCGACGCTTTCCCAGATTCGAATGTCACGATACTGTCCGTGCCGGGGTTCTTATGGGAAAATTATCCTCCCCGTCGCACCAGCCCGATATCGCAAACCGCATGATATCTCCATAGCGGCGGATCGCTACGACGATTTCGCCTATTTGCAATAACAGTTCGCCTTTCCGAAGAACGAAGGCACGACGCGACGTGTCGTCGGTCGCCACGCGGAATGGGAAACGTGGCTTCAGCTTTGGGACGTGCTCCGCGGTCGGGATCACCTTTATTTTCCTCCGCTACGCTATTATGCGACCCCACGAACAGAAATTAAACGTGTAAATCGATGTTGCACGGGTTTAAATAGCGCGGCGAAAACAGCAAACCGACGGGGGCGATGTTGCTGTAAAATTTTGCGGATCGTTCGCGCGATGAATACTCCCGTGCGAGGTCATAAACGTGCGGGGCCACTTGGAAACGCGGATATGCACGGGCACATACCGATACAGCTGCTACTGCAGATAATCGTTCGTGGATATTCTGTTGGAGTAAATGAAAATATTCGAAGCTCCCACGTCGCGATAGGAGGAAAGGTAAATGAGTATGATTCCTAGGTAGACCTAGGGTGACCAGGTTGCAACACGGGGTAAATTGTAACATAAGTAAAATCTATATATATGATTTCGGCGCACTGATTCGGTCAGTTTAAAACAATAAAAACTAGCTAGTTTGCAATAATTATTATAAAATCTGTCGACGTTTCGATCTTAGTTTAGATCATCTTTCAAACTTTCCTGAAGATGATCTAAACTAAGATCGAAACGTCGAAAGATTTTATAATTATTATTGCAAAATAGCTAGTTTTTATTGTTTTAAACTGACCGAATCAGTGCGCCGAAATCATATATATTAATTAGTACGGTCGAAATTTATAAATAACTTATAAGTAAAATCTTTTGAACGACAAATCTGGCAACCCACAGCATGCGAGAGCTGCTTGACGATATTAGCACCGTCGGTTTTAGTGACGCAAACGAGCGTTATGTATTCATTTTGTGGTTATACCATAGAATTTTAGTATTTAGAGCACGTAAGTAAATGTTGTCTTAGCACTTTTATTTCAATCAACCGCCGTTAGAAACCGTTTGAATTTTTGCTTCTTTGTTGCAAACTAATCAGTACACATTGGTTTATTATAATGTCTACGCATTTTACTGATTTGATGTTTAGTTTCTCGTTTGCTGAGATAAAATGCAAAAATTCGACCTCGGGGTAGGGTAAAACTATACAATACGCCCTATTTGACAAAACGCCCCACCATTATTTTACGTACAAAAATCATGATGCATCGACACGTTCGTCATATTCGAAGTTGTCTCAGTCGGCCAGAACTGCCGCAATAAAAACACGAGCAAATATTACGGCTTTTAAAAAAATATACAAGAATTTATATTTTCGGCCTTCAGATAATTTGCGATTAGTATGTGAGAAATTAAATTTTCTAAGTCACTATTGTTTTTGCGATTAATTCACATATATATTTCGAAACTAGACAAACTAACCTCTTTAAATTGTTATTGCCCAAACCTTTTTTTCACTACGTTGTTGCTAAATTTAAACCGGCACGTTTTATACCCCAGAATTTACAATATGCCCCAGCAATGAATTTACAATACGCCCCACCTCGAAATCATATTTTTCACACGTAACCTATTTCTTTTCTTTTCGTGGATAACTTCGTGTAATACTTGCGGCAGAAATGTCAAAAGAGAAAATGTAAATAGAAAAATAATGTAATAATTTTGATCAAGATTCTCCTATTTTTGTTAATAATATCTTTTATAATATACATTTTATAACATTTTGATAAAAATAATAAAAAGTAATCACTTTTTTATGACCGGGCGTTTTGTCATAGAGGTGGGGCGTTTTACCTGACGACTGTGTTACAAAACGCCCCATGTAAGGGTCAGAAAAATCATTATTTAAAGTTATTTTCAGTTATGTTTTTTACACAATTTCGGTGTAGTTGTGAAGAGTAATGAACACTTGATGTGTTCACACAAAAAATTTAAAGAATTATTAAAAAATATTGGTTTTATAGATGTTTCTTTAAAAGTGGGGCGTATTGTATAGTTTTACCCTAAATTGTAACACGTTACTATACTTACTCCGCTCCAAATAGTGATAAAGCAAGCTATTTGCTGACACACCGGAAAAAGATGCACATATCCAGTAGAGTGGCCCTTATTTTCAACATGCGATTTATTTTGCTCTCACATAAGCTACAGATTAATAATAATAATAATTATAATGTTCACATTGAATGCCGAGACACTTGCCAAATTAGTAGACGTCCACAAAAAGGATCCATTCAACTAAACTGGTAAATTTTCTTCTATTACTACCCCTGGTACCTCGAATATTTCGCAAGGTTTGGCAGAAAAGCCCGTCTGAAATTATATGGCAAAAACAGTACGTCCAGTTTGCAAAAAAATAAGTACACCACAGGGCAAAACGGTTCTACGTGCCTCCGTTAGCGTAACGTTAAGAAAGAAGAGGAAATAAGCTCCGCCCTTGACGTGCGCCGTCTGAAAAACTTCAGAGCGAATTGTTGGAGTACGGTTGGCATAAATCTCATAATTAGACGGCGTAATTGCATTTAGACCTACGATATCCAACGGGAGCCACGAAGACATTCATCCGGCGAAGCACTACGCTTAATTCGTAGCCGAAGAAGAAACTGGCTAATTGGATAGCGCCCTCGTGCCAGAACACCGTTTTTACAACATCGGCCGGGATGAAGGGATGCAAACGGGAATGATGTACGCGGGCTACATCGGTAGAAGTAAAAAACGAGGGTGAAAAAAAAAAGTGTACGGGAGAAGATGAGAAGTAAATCTACCGTGGCGTGCCACCGCCGGCATCCCGGGAGCTACATGGGCCGTGGTGGTCAACGTACCATAACATTATATCTAACCCATGTAGCCTATACCTACTATTTCTTTCGGACATGTGACTCCAAGCCACCCCTTAGGTATCGCCGGCAGCGCAGGACAATGTGCTCGACTTGGCCTGATCTTATTTTCCTCCCCGAGACACAACGGTAATTTCATATATGAAATCGTATTTCCGAAGTCTCCCGAGGTCCCGGCTTTTTAGAGGCTCCGCTCGATTATTTCCCTGTTATAATGGGCAATGTGGTCCGCGCTTCAGGCTGTTAAGAGCAAGTACCAATATTACATTCGTTCGACACTTTAATGCATGCAGCCTTTCATGGGGCGAGGTCTTTGCCTTTATGTTAGAATTTAAAGAATCAATGTTATCGGCAGGTTCGGTCAATTGACTACCTAGTAGTCTTTTAGTCAATTGACCGAACCTACGCGCCGATAACATTGATTCTTTAAATTAAAAATTTTTTCGGTCGAAATTTTGTAACATTTTATTTAAAATGGAAGAAGGCGTAACGAGCACACCTACTTCTTCAAGAAAGGAAAGTTTTTACACATATATATTAAGAAAATTTGGACAAGAAACCGTTAAGAATCTGAAGGATCTTTCAAACAACAATTTAAACATGGTATTAGTCAATTGACCGAACCTACGCGCCGATAACATTGATTCTTTAAATTAAAAATTTTTTCGATCGAAATTTTGTAACATTTTATTTTATGTTAGAATATTACAAACAAAAGCAAGTTTATGAAGGAATAGAGTTCCTAATCTATTGATTGGTTTCGGTGAGCTTTAGTTGGTCTTTTATTGACGATGAAGAACTAATCTGTGTATTTGTGTAAAATATGCAAGTGCACCTAATTCCGTTTTTACAACATAGAAACGTTATAAAAAGATACCGTGCATATGAAAAATATACAAACAAATTGTCAAATCCCTAACTCAATTTTCCTGTCTATGCCACGTACGGGATGAAGTCCGATTGGAAATTCGAATGTTAGAAACAAACGAATCATTTACTTAGGGAGTCATTCCACTGTGAAGTCGTGAAATATTGTAATTTTTTAGGATTTATTTTTTAGTAAACGGAATGTCCAACATAAATAATATTTTGACTACTTATTAATACACATATTGATAGTACACAAAAATCTGTTTTAAATTTTTAACACTTTTTTTAAACTATATATCGCACTAATGTGAACGCCTTGGAAAAGCGATGCAGTACTGGTGCAGGTGATTTCAAGAAAATTAAATGAAAGTTTGTTCTAGTCATTATGAGTGTGGTTATCATTGGGAGCAGAATTATTTTGACTGATAAAAAATAAGAAGATGGCGGCGTTTTGAAGTTTAAGTGTCGAAATACGGTGTATTCGTCAATAATTTTGCCGTGTAAAAAGTACGAAATTGTTAGTCAAAAAAGGTATCCGAGGCCCCTGCGATACCCACGTATGACCTGAAATATTATTATACAAATTGAAGTTGCAACAGCCATGCTTACATTTTCGTTTCAATTTTTCAGCTTGTCTTTAATGCAACGATTCCAGAGACGTTTCGTTTTAACGGGGCATGCTATTCTTGCACAAAGAATATAGAGAGGAATAAGAATACCCGAGAAGGAGGGAGATTTGCGTAGTCGAGTGTGAGAAAGGTAGCGCGAGAGCTTATCAAGAGCTTTAAGTTTTGCTCACAGAACCATTGGAGCAGGGGAGTGCGGTCCCTGGCTTAATCCTGTATTGTAAACTAGGCAGCATACAATGGCAAGTTTTCTACCTTGTGCCACTCACCTTCCATACTTGTTATTCCCGTTCTTTCTCTCTCACAAGGGTGAAAGACAGCGTGAGTTAATCTGTCCTCTGGGAATAACTTGGAACACGGAACAAAAGCTTCCGTTCTTTCAGCCTCTACTCCCTTTCTTTGCACATAATCTTAACCCTTTGCGCAATCAACGATGCATCCTCTTCTTGTCGGCCTCTTTACACTTCTCGTGGAAATGTTAAAGGGAAGTTTTCTTAATTTTCGCTACGACTGTGCCACAAAAAAGAGAACGTATCACAATGTGTTGGAAATGATATTTGATAAATATATCGAAAATGATATCATTATTCGGACGATTAAACGCGTGAACAGAAGAGTCGACCTTTCTTCAGATTAATTGTACTTTTTAACGAAAGAAGAATTAATGGGAATTAATTGGTACTAAGAATTATATTATATTTTTCATTTCAAGAGCCAAAATTATAGTGTCGAACGCTAATTCCATTTTCAGGGAATTTTTCTCTGGTTTCTATGTCAGTAAAAAGGCATTGCACGATAATAAAGGTAGAATTCACTTCTTGAAGCTGTAATTGGCAATTTCGGGGCAAAAATGAGCTGCATTCATTCCCCTTTCTCGGCTACCACTTCATAAATGATTTAATTTTGCCTGAATTTGCCATTAATTTACCTCAAAGCCTGCCATAAATTTCAATGGAACGTTTATTACATCGTAAACATACCTTCCAACTATACCACCGAGTAGCTATAGCGAATTTTCTAACCGAACTTCCTTGGTAACATTTCGAGCGATGTGCCTCCTTTGTGACAATTCATTCTACAATATGCACTCACGGTGCGAGGGAATTGGAACGCTTTAACAACCCAAGTTATTAAAGAAATTTCGAACATCAGCTTCTGGCAACCATCATTTGTCGTCCTAATTTAACGACTAACAAAAGGTCGATGCTCCTCGTTCTTCTTATAGACCTCTAAGTCCTCGTGCTTATGCCGAATCATGCACAACTTCGTATTCTGGCCACGTGTCGCGTTATATACAGTTGGGCATAAAGCTAGCTACATATTCGCTCGGGCGATGCAGACACACGTGAATCTTTTCAATTCGGTGCAGTATACGAGGCGAAGTCTCTTTCGTGCTTTCATAATTTAGTGGGATCCTCGAAATAAGTTAAATGGCCCGTCTTGTAAAGAGTCCCTTAAACGTGCGCCTGTTGGAATTTCTTGCTTATCGTGCAATAAATGTATACAACTCGAAAAGGGCGACTTACCTTTATGTATAGTCGTGATGGAGGAAGATGAGCGGGTCAGTGGCTGCTCGCCGCTGTAGCCTTCCTACTTTCATGCATTTATTTATGAACCGCTATGAATAAATGGATGCTGGCCTTCCTCTCGCGCTCAGTGTTTCAGAAAGCTGATATCATGTTGTTCTTACACAGACGTACCGAATATAATGGTTGCTCGGGGAGTACCTTGTCAAATCGATTAGCTCATTTCTCTGTGTCTGCCTCTGCCCCTGTCCGTGTCCCAGAAGGAAATTTTAAGTCGCCGAAGGTAATTTCCAGCCAATTCAGAAGTCACGTCTCAGTTGTAATTCAAGAAGGTGCAAACACCATTTTTGCGAGAGTACGGCGGATAAATTCTAGGGGAATTCGAATCTTCTTCAGCGGGGATATTTCGTAACTTGACAAGGCTTCGTGGGCTGACTTACTTTCGGAGTGACGAGTAAGAACTATGGGAAAGGATAGCAGGTTTAGGTACTCGGCGAAAGAAACTTTGCTCAAAGTAGTTGGAATAATAAAAGATTAAGTCCTCCAATGTAACAGTAGCTTTCCAAATTTCCCTTTAAACTTGAGGGGAGGTTCCAGGAAAACTAATACAGACAATTTAATCGCCCTTTTGCAGTGTATTAAAAATGTATTAATCTATAGAAATATTTTTTCTGGGCAGTGGGGATTCGTTGAAGTGGAAGTGTGAAAAAAATCATCCAAAACGGTGGGGCATGTAGCACCTAAACCATTTGCCTGAAATAAGAAACAAATCCAAATTATTAAGGGGCATGAAATTAGTGGATGTAGTTTTAAAAATGATAATGACAGTTGACATTTGAAATCACTTTTCCCCATGTTTTTCGTTCTTTCAACGCCTTTAAGCAATACAAAATTTCAAAATATTCAAAATTTTAGAGGTTTCTCCACTGCGCAGAAGTATATCATTAAAAATAAAATAAGTTTCGATCGAATCGGTTAATAATTTTTCGAGATATTCGTCCCACCGTTTTGAAGAACACTGTTTTGAGAAAAACACGTTTAAAGTTTTTTCTTAAGGTAGTATAACCTACTATATTACAGAATTCTTTCAAATTTCGTACAAAATTAATTTGGAATACAAGAAACCCTTGTACAAAGTTTAAAATCGATTTACCGCATAGTTATCGGGAAATTGTTAATTAAAGTTGATGCATTTTAACACGGTGGCATATGGCAAAGTCAAAAAAAGAGGGTTATAGTTTCAGTTTTTCTTCTGAAACAGAAAAACCATATTTAAGAAATTTACCAAAATTGGCACAAAAGTACATCGAAATGTCAGGAAATGAATTTATTAATTTCTGCAAAACTGACCGCATAGTTTCTTCGTAAATGCCCTTTTAAAAAAATTAGGTTTACGTGCAAATTTTTCAGAAATACGTAGAGCAATCAACGTAGCAACGTCGTGCAATCGATGTGTTTAGACATTTAAATATCGAACGATGATTCAAATTCACATACCGTTATAACGCAAGCTTTCTGACATTTTGATTGAAAAAAGATGCGCCGAATAAAAGCGACGTTGTCAGATGCGCTGCTCCAATTCACTACGCTAACCAATTTAATATTCCATTTTCGTATTACGATTATTTATATTAACATTGAACTTTTTAAAATATATATACATGATGTTAAAAGTTATTATTATTATTTCCATAGTATCATACTACTTTATATTCATCGTTTATTATCCAACACTAATTTGATTAACATAGTTGGTTAGCAACTACCTTAAAAGGTTGAACATTCGAAAAATGAAAAAAAAAATCGATTATTAGCCCAGCACCTCCTGTTTCAGCGGCCCATCAACTGTACGAAATAGATCTTAAGGATACGATCGCAAAAAATGCGGCAACCCCAATCGAGCAAATAGAATAGAATTCAAGCTCTCCAGAGCCCTGGAGCCTCCCCTCGCGCGGAGGACAGATTGGCGAGCGTGATAAACCATAACCCAAAGAAGATTTCAGCCCCTTAATTTCCGACAAATTTCACTCCTCCCATTAGTAACCAAACAGAGGGCCCCATCCCGTTCCCCAGACGCGAAGGGTGTTCAATGGTATGTCGTTCATCATGCCCTCCGGTTTATCGCCCCCGCGTCCGAGCGAGAAGCGAGGAAACAGAAAGTCAAAGGACCGGAAGGCAGGAAGAATTCGAACGAACAGCGTTCATCGATGGAAACTCGCCCGCCATCTCTTTTTCCGGCTCGCCTAACTTGAAAAACGGGGTAACTCCATCCCCGCGTGTTCGGGATCGCGAGGAGCGAGAAGTTCGGCCGCCGAAGCGAGACGCGGCCACCGCCGAGCGTGGAGCAGAGAGGACCGCGCGGCTGGAGGGGCGGGAGCGGAGGGTGCGGTAGGGTGGGCATGTAATTAACGAGTATTCTCAATAAGACGGTCGACAGGCCGGGAGAGGGTAGAGCTGAAGAGCGCGCCAAGGGAAAAAGCTCAAAGCTTCGAACGCCTCGCGCGTTCACCTGTTAAATAAAATACATTTAAATGCCGGCGTCACGTTGCCGCGCGTGAAAACTATTGACTCCTCATCCTGCCTCCCTCTCAAACCCTCCATTCCGTTCGCCGCCGCCGTCGCCGCGCTCTGCGCGAGGCAGCTTAATGAGCGTCGCTCGCGTCTCGTTTGAAACCATCCTGTCTCTAGATCTTTCTTTTATGCGAACCCTCTCGCTCGCCCGCCTGCACCCCTCGCCCCCTCTGCGTCCTATTTGTCCTGCTCCTCTTCCTCGCCAGCTCGCGGGTATCCCGCGCGCCTGATGCGCGGGGGAGGGGCTGGAAGCGTGTGTAGCGGGATGTGTAAAAGAAAACGCGTAAACGTCCCGAAATGAGGGGAAACGGCGGGGTTCGGGAGAAGCGCGGGTTCAGTTTGGGCGACCGCTTGTAAAGCTGCTTATTGTATCAACAGGTTTCGAGGAGCCGGGCTGGTTTCGAAGGTCTTCGTGCTTGAAGCAAGCCCGACGTAAATACGCCGCGGAACTACTTTGAAGTATTATTGTTGTTGGCGTGGCACGTGCTCGCGCGATGGTGCAACTTGGATGCGCGTACGTTGCTTATGAAATTGGGGTGCAGTATGCGCGAAATGCGGTGGTGACATCTGAGGTTCGAGTTCTCGAGATTTAGCAGCACCTTTCTGATCGAGTTGGGATCCAGAGAATGAAGTCTCACGAGAGTCTAATTTCATGAAACTCATGACAAAGTAATGAAAAAATAATAAAATAAATAATTTTCTCGCCAGATTCAAATCTCGTGTGGGGAACAAAATGTTCTGTAGCTACGTTCGTTGCAATGTAGGTTTGAGATTGCGCGTTAACGTTGATTTGGCAGTATGGTGAGGTGATTTAGGGGCAAACGTTGAACGGAACGTCTCCTCATTTCGCAATCGCTCATAGTTCCAGAGGACTTATTTTATTGGCACATGCAATCAGCATTTCGTTCGCCTCTAACACCTATGACTGGACGGTCACGTCATCACCACGCTCCTCCCTCGCTCTTCGACCATTCTGTTCCCCTTCTTCTTATTTTATTTATCTCCTATTCCGGTGCGCCGGTTTCCATTTACGATCGGCCACCGCGACGTCGTCAACGTCATCGGACAGGAGTTGCTTCCTCTGCTTCGTTCCATTCCGTTTCGTTCCGTTCGCCGAGCTTCTGCCAGCTCCACCCTCCAGAAAATAGATATTATTATACCGGATGTGCCCCCTGTGTCTTGTGGATACGTCCAATAAATATCGAGAAATAGCGGGCAGCGCCTTGCGGCCATATCGCGGATAGACGCCGTCGCTTTTTATGCGATCGTAGATTTCAAACGCGCGGACGCGGATAGAGCGCGTCGTCGAGATGACGCAGCACGGGGGACAATTTGTTAGAAATAGTTAGTATTGCTCGGTGCTAATTAAATTTTATCAATGTAGATGATGGTAACTTGAGGATCTTTGTATGAGAGACTTTTATGGTTCGAGATTGATATTTTCGTAATGACTTTTGTGATCTTCATTTTGCAAAAAATTACCAACCCATAAAACGATACCTAGTGAAAACTTAAAATAATATTAATTTTACTAGTTACTGTTAAGTAATCCATTAAAAAATATTGTAGAACAATAACAGCACATAAAATATATCGAATAGAAATAAAGTTAGATTTCTTTCACAATTGTTATTAGCCTAACTGGGTGGAGAAGCATTATTTAAGAGATTTACGATTCTTTGAAAGTAGGAAGCAGTTCTGAATTTGAAAGTGGTGACGATAGCCTTGCCATATTTTGATTTGCTTTAGTGGAAATTAATTTTTTTTGCTTATCACCACTCTATTTTTACAATCTTGTGTAGGTGTATTAGGTGAAAAGAATTTGGTTGGTGATATTTCTATCTGAGAATTCTTGATGACAAATAAATAGGGTGTTCCAGTAATTTCTTTGACTTAACTTCCTTTAAATTTTTGGGAATTAAGTACAACGTATATCAAGACATTCGTTCCACTAATTCGATAACTTTAGAGATAAAAATAACTTTACATTTTTAAACAAAATTGATTTCTTTTCTGCTTACGAAGCAATAATTTGCGACTGATTATAAATGCTTTGTATCGTCATTCTAGTAGAATACTGATAAATTATTGAAAGAAAATAATTCAAAATTCAATGCTCTATTTAACCGTAATTCTTAACTGAGACGATCAACTATAAATTGTGTGAGAAGTTCTTAGCAACTTCATATTTATGTATAAATATACTAAAACTGTTACTTTTAATATTCAGCGCATGTATGGAACAGGAATCACTCACCTGCTGAAAATATGGAAACGCCACCTGATTTCAATCAGTCGGTGGCGAATAATAAAAGCTGTTGATAGCGAAGGAGATAATATACGGAAACCGGGTTTTATTTCGTGAGAAAAGTGTCCATCGTTCCCAGGATAGTAAAACGTAATAAGTTGGCGGCGTATCATAAATATATACAACCTTCCATAAACTGAAATGAGAATCGTCGGGATTTATATTCATACCACCATGGAAGTTCTGTGGGAAACGTCATCTCGAAGACTTTGCAGAATTAAGTTCGCAAACATTCGATATTTGATTCTTTAAATATAGTTACCAAATCAAAGCTTAAGTGGCGTGACAGTGAAATAGATATGGTTTTCATTGAAAATTTTCACAGAAGAATGGAATACCTTTCGCATTCTTCCAATATAACTAATTTTACATGTTTTACCTCACCCCGTGATATATAAACATGAAACCATGTAAATACCCCAATTAACTTTGTCACATAAGCATACTCAGAAAACATAACCAATCCTTAGCTAATGCATATAAACGAATGCTTTTTAAAAGTACATCGCTACCTACGGACATTCCTCCTGCTATTCGCGAAAGCTTCTTGTTACCCGATTATTATCAGGCTCATGAAACACTCTGTATATATGTAACGAGTTCGAGCGAGCGCCAAGGGGGATGAGCGAGCCGACAACCCTTTACATTTTAATTACGCTCGTCTTAAAAGCCAATAAAGTCCTTGGGAGAATAGCAGCGCTCGTCAGGCTGGCTCAACTCCCGATATACCGAGGGAAATCCGCGAAATCAGAGTGGTGCGAAACGGTAGCCTTACACGGACCAAAGGCTGAGAACCATCGTGAATGCCAACTGCCTGCCTCTCAGACTTCTTCGAGCAAGTTTATCCGTCCATTTACCTTCTGGTACACACACGTCTCACCGTGAACAATATCCCTTTATCACTGATACGTTCTGCTCCAGATTCCCCCCCTACTTTCCTTTCTTTCCCTGTTTCCGTATTCAAACGGTGATCCCCTTATGGCGTCGATCACCCTTTCTGACGAAACCTTCCCGTCTGGGCTCGAGACATTAGTTGGATCGAATGATATTTTGATTTCAAGGCTACACTGCATTCCTTGTACACGTGAAGATTTAGCACGCCTCGTGTTGCATTGCTGGAAGGTATTGGAATTGTGTTTTGTTTGGGTCTACGTGATGGTTTCGATTTTAGGAGAACGTAAAATGGGGCGTTCAATTTGGTACTCATTGTATCTTGTTCCTGGAAGTGGAGAAGATTGGAGAATGTGTAGCTTGAATGATTTCTCCTGTCGAATAAAATTCGAAGATTGTTATCTTTCTCTAGGGTAATTAAAGTATTAGTTTTTAGGAGGTTAAGGTACGGGGTGTGTATGAAAGTGATGGTTGGATAGAAAAGGAGGAAAGGAAATGAAGTGTGCGTTTTTTGTTCTGGACCTGCTACTAAACTCGTCAGTAAATGCTTAGGGTAATTCCGGGAGACGCGGTCGGGCTGGAGAGTTGGTGGAGTCGCTATATTTAGACTCTACATCTGTGTATATGTAAAAATGTCTTAAGGTTCGAGACAATTAATTCTATAGAAATCAACTGTTTCGACCAACTCTCCAGCCAGGCCGCGTGTCCCGGAATTACCCCACCTGGCAGACCCTGCCTGAGACGCAGGGGTGTTAGAAGGCAGAATGAAGGAGGTATATGCAGGAATTGGTAGTTGAGAGAGCACTTGCGAGAGAGCGGGATCGGTAGACATGCCCTCTTGTGGCGAATAGGGATGTATCGCTACAGTTTGTATTCTACTCGAAATTAAAAATTCCTTTAAGGACCATTTAAGAGGCTATTGTTATTACAGTATAATGTTTGATTATTACCCTGTTATATAATCATGTTACTCAGTGACGGTATACATTAGGCTGTTGCACAGGATGTGGGGGAATTTTTTAGTGAATCTTTGAAGTATGGTAACTTTAATCAATTGAAGGTATTTTAGCTCACGAGGTACTATATGCTATGATTTAGAATGCAACTAGTTCTATTTAATAGCCATTTCAATGCATTTCAGATAAGCCACCCTTTTTTGAAATATTTATTATTTTTCCTGCGTAAAATTCGCCCATTATATTTTCCGATTCCCGTCGTACAGATTCTTTGTCCCCGGTTTCCTAAATGAAATTGTAATGAGTGTTCGCGTGCTATGAAAGGTCTTTGTAATTTTTTGTCTCGTAACCACCCAGCTGAATATCGTACAAAGCAAATTACAATGCGGAATCTTAACCGTGTCGACTGGTTTTTGATGAAGAGCCTGCGCCGAAATGTCAAAGTTACGGGAGCAAAATTGTAGAATGTCATAACGAGAGATAAAAGTGGAATTGTTCGAATTGCTGGTAAAATTACGTCTGCAAAGTTCATTTTGTGGCTTTGACCGAGGATAGCTTCGATAGGTATCGTATACTCTTCATACCACAAATTACCTATATATTCTGATCAATAATATTATGCCATATCATAGTGTATTGTGAATGTATACTTTGTTAAATGTTTAAATTATTTTCATAGTCGATTTTATCAATCACGATTAAAGTATTTCTTCTCGACGGCAAATTTATATTTACTTTCACGCTAAATTAGAATATTTACTTTCAAAGCAATGGATAGCAAGTGGAGTGTCAAACCGATACAGAGACTGAAATTCGCGTAGTTGCAACATTTTTTTTACCGTGGACTAGAGTACAAAACACGTTGCCTTTGACACTTGCTGCAGTGTATCAATCAGGAAAAGCAGTTATCGCTCGATCCCAACGCTATCATTGCAACGGTATGCGATATCGCGCGTCCTTTTTCGCTGCGGCTATCGAGGAACACTCTTCCAATTTCAGTATACGATGCACTCTTTGTACTGAAGTTACCGCTCGAAATTTTGGAACAATTTATTTTTATTTCTTTATTATCTGGGTTACTCCCTTTACCGTCAAATTTGAAGTTTCCTGTACTTTGAAAGTTAATTCTGCCAATTATCATTCTTTTAGTCAATGTAAAATTACATTTCTATTACTTCCTGATAAATAGTTATAAATAAACATTTGCATGCACTGGCCCAACCTTCACAAATTACAATTTTCTGGACTTATAATTTCTAGTCCCTAGCAAATACTTTTGTCATTCTTCAATTTAACTTTAATTCTTTAAAATTCATAAAACATTTTACCAATAATGAATTCATAACAATTATGAAAAAAATGTTATGATATTTGAAATACGTAATCGTGTATTTATCAGAGCCATATTTTTTATAATTTGATTGAGACAAAAACAACAATATTCTTGTAATCTACTGTGTGGCTATATTTCAGAGAATTGTGGCTAATTTGTTTTCATGTTCAATTCGTCAATACTGTTTCATTGTCTTTTCGCAACGTCAAATCCTTTGCCGATATACTATAACTTGACCCATGTAAACCTGTTTTGTCGTTTACATCCATGTTATTACATAGTAACGAGGGTCAAACTGCCTTAAACGTCATACACACGCGAAGACTGAATTTAAAGAGCTTGGCCTCAAGGAAGAGCATTTAACAGAGAAACTTGATAACATTCCTCCAGGCGACGTATTAATCGAAAGAACAAAATAAGTTGCGTGTCAAGAAAAGTAAACAATATTGCAATTTGTGAAGAATATGTATTCATTATAATTCTTTTGTTTTTGGGAATATTTTACTAACAATATTTAAGAGTTAATAGATGAAAACTTTAAAACTAATTAATTCAAGTGCACTTGGATATATTAAATTGTGCATTACAGAGAAACATAGTGAAATGTGTTGATCAGTTATTAACATTTACAGCACAAGAAAATGCAACAATTTCTGCGTGCAATGTTAATCATTCTACAAAATATTTGAAAGCCCAAATAAATCTCCTTTTACAGATATAACGTTCACTTAAATCTCCTTGCTCAGTTTGGTAATGCATTTGATAATAATTTCCAGTTTACATAATATGCAGAAATGTGCAAAATCTTCTAGAGATACAAATTTCGTAAAATTATATATTGTACTTTATAGTTATAACTAAACATTTAAATAAACCAAAGTTCATTAGAGAGTTTCAAATATTCTTTGCCATTAACTGTGATACTTTTTTTCCGACATCATTTCCATTGCGATAAATTCATAGCGTTGCGACAAATAAATATCTAGATTACGCAGAACAGGAGACGACATTTTTGTCATTAATTGCATACTACAAGTCCCCATATCCAGAGGGAACATTGACAAGTATTATCGTACGCCAAGTACTTTGAGCATGCTTTGAATGAGAGGCTGTTAATGAATGGTTGCATTCTCAACGGTGTTTAATTTCGTTCTGCCTCTGACGCATACATGTGTCGTTAACGTTATCTTTGTTTTCTCCTATTAATTATTTCGCATACCATTGAGATTGATGTTCCGCAAACTATCCGGCTACGCGTGCTACAATCAGTACATATAATGGATATATCGGTCGGTCACAGAATGATAAACGTTAATCGCTCCCTTTTTAAGTCTTCAATTGCGTTCTGACTTTTGGAAATTGGTTATATTAGTAGAACGTTATCAGTGACCTACAATGAAACTATAAGCGCTTTTAAATTGTTTGTCCAAACTTTATTAACATACTCCAGTAATAGCTTCTTGAATTACAAATTTCATCACATCAAAATTTACATTCCTGAAATTGCGAAATTTATTACGAATGTATAATTATCAGTCCAAAGTTAAAAGATTCAAAATTATGAAAATGGTAACTCAAAAATGACGCTTCCTTAGTAGCATTTCTGGTTGGCCCGCAGTATCCCTAAGTTGGGAATTAGTTGGCTATCAAAATGCCAACAATAAATTCTACTAGGGTGGCGTGCAGTGTACGCCATGTGACTAATTTGTAATTATAATTAACGTGAGCAGGTGAAAAGGACCTATTTGTTGCAACACATTTAAAAATTCCTACAAATATCATTGACGTGGGAAGGTTTATCGCTCCAAATATTGAGCTACTCTACTGTTTATTTTCTCTTACTAATTGTCGCGACGCTGTTGCTGGCCTCGAGTTTTGTTTTGATTTTTGTGTTGTGCGTGTTCTCGACCACGCTGGCCGCGAGCGTTCCTTCTGGGCCTTTGTCATGTTTGGCGTTTCGGGTGGTCTCGTGGGGACTCGGCCGTCTTCGGGCGAGCGTTCGTGGCGTGAGGCGAGCGCGTAACAAGACAGTCGGACGTTTCGTTCTAGAAAGATAGTCGCGCAAGTGTTAGAGTTTAATATTCGGATTTTTGTAACGAAGAAGCCGCCACGACATGTGGCTGAAGTGTAGTTCTTGGATAAATTATTTTTGAATGAGAATCTACACCTTAATCATTCGCATAAATTTAAGTAAGCGTGCGAACGCGTACGTATTACTCGAAATAAATTGATCCTTAGAGCCGGATGTCTAAATCGCGATCCGGAAAAGTTCTACTTATAATAGAGATATCTTGTGGGGACTACAACGACCCTAACGTGAAGCTGCGAAGAATTACACGGAGGAGAATTAAACTGGACGCTTCGGAATAGTGGTATCGTTCCGTGACGATTTTTCATCGAGGCTTCGATCCACATCGGGTTATTACCGTCAAGGAGAACGCATTCCTGGGCATCGCCTGCTTGGACATCTTCAGCAGCGGAATTACGGTGCTTTCCTCTGTACACCGAATCTTCGAGGAGCCGAAGGAGACCTGCCGAGCAGATACGACGCATCAGAACAGTGGCATCGCTCCCGTTACGGCGTAGCAACGAAATATTCTACGCTCCAGACGGCCACGTGCAAAAGGAACGCAGAGAGGCGGCCATGTTCGACTTCAGACGGCCACAGTGCGAGAGGAACGTAGAGAGGCGGCCATCTTCGACTTCAGACGGTTACGTGCGAGAGGAACGCAGAGACGCGGCCATCTTCGACTTCAGACGGCCTCGTGCGAGAGGAACGCAGAAAGGCGGCCATCTTCGACTTCGTGGTCCCTGCGTGAATCATCTCGGGTGAGAGCAGTGGGTCACCTTCATAACTTGCTTTAAGCAATTTATACTTCTATTACTCGTCTTGATCTCGTTTACTATGACGGATTCCGATCAGTTGAAAACCTTAAAGAAAACCTGTAGCGTGGTTAAGGCTCAGGTTACACGCCTGATGTTATATCTAACGGACAATCCAATCATGGACGTTGAATCGCTGGAGACGCGAAAGGAGAAATTAGAACAGTTAAACATGGTTTACTCAGAGGTTCTGTTTTCTATTGAATTAGAGGAAGAACTGATCATACAACTGAGCTAGTGTTGTATAAAGCTCGAGTCTTCAAAGCTTTAAACCTTAACCTTAAAGACTCAGCCTTTAAGGCTAATATCATATGAAGCTCGAGCTCTCGAAGCTCGAGACTTGGGCCTCGAGGCTTGAAAATAAAAGTTCTGGTTCGAATGGAACTTATAAAATATAAGAATAAAAATTTCTCTATAACAGGAACAGATATTTTGTTCACCGATATTAAAAAAGTTCTCAATCGTTGTAACAAATACTAAATACTATTCAATGGATAGTACTGCAAGAATATTAAATAATTCATATAGTTAAATTGATATTTTGAATGTGTTATTTATATGTTATACCTACCTACGTAGATGTTTTAGAATCGTTATAATAAAAGTTCTATGAAATCAAGTTATATTAGAACGTTTATTAAAAAAGTTTTCATAAGATAAAGAAAAGTACTAAACTATTAAGTACGAGTTTTATTTCTTGACAAGTTCTCTTTTCTGTTCAATACTTCTTACGAAGCCATTAATTTTTTATTAAAGAAACATGTGAAGAATATGATATTATATTGTTAAACAAAATTAGTACCTAATAGTTTAGTACTTTTCTTTATCTTATGAAAACTTTTTTAATAAATGTTCTAATGTAACTTGTATCCATGGAACTTTTATTATATAGGTTCTAAAATATCTGTTCCACTTTTTAAAGAAGATCCTGAAGGTAGCATTTGTTTCATTAAAAATTCCACAGGGACATATATTTTCCGAATCGAAACAAATAAGTTCTAACAGAATTTTTAAAAAACGAGGGTCCGAGAACTTTTTCGATCCCTGATTTTGAAATCGCGGACGAAATTGCTTGACGTATGCGTCGGTTGCAGCCTGCAGGTAGTTCAGTAGGTAGCTCAGCAGGAAGTAGTAGGGCGGGCGATTCACGCATTGCTGACTAAAATCTTCTTAATACAACTTTTATATTATGCTTTTACACGGTTCGTGAACTAATATTACCCTCCTTATTGTTATTCACTATCGAACTATAACTACATTTCGATATTTCATTCGACCAGTACCAAGTGGAAGTTGCAAACGAAAACCCATCAAATTCCAAAAAATGTGAAAATGAGATTATGGTCGCATTCTGTTGCTTTCACAAAGGCAAGTCCTAAAGAGGAAAAACTAACTGACAATGAGTGACAAGTTATAAAGATTTAAGAAACCGACTGCACACTCCGGTGGTTATTTAAGGGGTTACACCACCTTGGCGCTCGGAAAAATAAATATAAAAATAAACCTTTTTTGTTACGCTGCCATTAAGTATATAAAATCATCTTTATTTTATACATATATATAGTAGTTTTATGAACAATTTACAATAGTGACGATTAAAAAAAAAAAAAAAATGGCGGAGATATAAGCCCATAAGTAGGACCCTCTTTTGAAAATCCTTGCGGATGGTGTACATGATTTCTCTGTTAGGCATCGTCCAAACCATACAAAATAATTTTTTTCTTATTTAAAAGGGTAATAGCTAAAATGTGACATAGGAAAAAAAATTTTAATTTTTTTGTAGAAACGACAGCTGTTTGAAAAAAAAAATCGAATTTTCATCGAAATTTTCAGTTTAAAAAATTTATAACTTTCGAACATAGTACCTAATCACAAAAATCGTACGTCACATTTTAGCTATTACCCTTTTAAATAAGAAAAAAATTATTTTGTTTATTTTTGACGATGCCTAACAGAGAAATCATGTACACCGTCAACAAGGATTTTCAAAAGAGGGTCCTACTTATCGGCTTATATCTCCGCAATTTTTTATTTTTTTTATTAATGGCAGCGTAAAAAAAAGGTTTATTTTTATACCTATTTTCCGAACGCCAAGGTGGTGTAACCTCTTAATTAAATAATTAACTATGCAAGCAAATTAGAACCTGATGTTATTGTGGTATAAAGGGAAACAACAAATATTCAACCAACGTTAAAAAAAAAATTCTCACTGGGAAAGGTAAAACAGTTTATTTGCTTTCTCCTGCAATATTTCAAATGTTTTCTGAATATACAAATATTTTATGTATCAATATGATTAGTGAATTGCACTGTTAATGCCTGACTAAACAATGTTGGAACGCATGTTCAAAGGCGCCAGTTTACGATGTTATTCTGTAGTACGGTAAATCCTAACGATTCACATCCGTGTTCCTTCGCATCGCCAAATTGCACGGCAACGAGGCCTGTAAGAAACTGTAATTAATCGATATTGTTGGTGATTAACGAACACGCCTTGGCACTAATCTGCTTATCGCCGCCACGATAATTTGCCAGCTCACGTGAGCGTGTATGTACGTTTCAGCTGACTTTGAAGACATCGCGTTTTAGAATCGACACCTCGGGCTTTCTCATCGAACTAAGTTCCATTGTCGGTGACGTATGCTTCCCCGTTTAGGAGGACAAGTTTCGGAGATGGCTTCCTCGAGAGCCAGCGGCACGAAACTCCCGCGGCGCAAAGTCTGGCTCCGAGTTAGATTAAGCCATGGCCAGTAAGCCACCTTCAGAAATTGCTCGTTGCCCTTCGGATTTCATTAGCGTTTCAAGCGAATCTCATATTCCGCAAAGTGCTTTTCCAGAAATTTGCGGTTTCGAGGATCCCCTAACTTCAACAGAATGAGAGATCCTTTTTTCTTAATGTTTGATACGGCCTGTCTTTTATTCTGAAACGTGGTCGTGGCAATAAAGATCACAACTCTGGTATTTACTGCTTCTCGTGGTATGTACTAAACTAAGATCCGAAAAATTATCAAGTGTCCTACAGTGCTTCTTTCTTAAACATTCCACAGTATTGTTAAACGTGTATGTAGTAAAAAACATTCTATCATAAAAACAAAGGACAGGGGAGAGTAGGAAAATTGAATAGTAAGCAAGTTTACATTAGGTATTAACGGCGACATAAGAGTTGGAGTTTTAATGTACGAAAACTTTATTGATCACAATGTTACTCAGAAATATCTTACACAAAATTTTGAGTTGACAAATTGGTGTGTTGTTATAAAGAAGTGTACGATATTCATTGTTTTCGACTAATGAAATTATAATCAAAATAAAATTAACGAGCTAAAAGCTGTCCCTACCGTAATGTGCAACTGTGCAAAGTAGATTCAGGTTCTTGGTGTTGAAACCAAAAAAGTATACCGAGACTTTGTAAAAGTAAAAAAAAAAATTAAATACGAATTATCTGCTAACTTTGTTCAACTATAATTATGAATAGAAAATGACAGAGGCTGCGTGTTACTGATTTTGTTACATTGAAGCTACACAATAGTTTTAGCGTTTGTGCCAGAAGAAAATCTGCATATACTATAGCTCTAATAAGTGGGGATATCGTGATCTTTTACTTCCGGAATCGCCAAACAGTAAAATTAAGCGATCAAATGATCGTATAAATGAAATCCACGGAATATGCGAGTACAATTATGTACCAACACAAAATTAATTCTCGTGCATGCGAATGAAAAAATTGGGTAATAAAAATCTTTCTACAGGTGGAAGTATTTATTTCATATTTCCTATTAATTCTTCGATAAATTGGCTCTGAACTTCAGGTTAATAATTCCAGTGTCACGAACGCTTCCGTTCGGCAACGGAAACTGCAACACCATCGCCGTAGCGCCAATTGGGTACGAAGATGAGAAACATCAAACGTTTAAAGACCTTTGATGCTCAATTGCCTGTTAGACATGAATGGTATAGGGCGAAATCGTCCCTTCGGGTGGAGTGTGAATTTCGTCGTTCAGGGGACGCTTCATAGCAGCAAATTGGAAGCTCCCGTATTTTGTGCAGTGACATAATTCATTTGGATGAGCTATATTTTCTCAATCATTTTTAGAATATTTCAATCATCTTCCTGCTTTGTCAGACTCATACAGATTAGAAATTCTCTCATTCCATTAAGTTACCGAGGAACTCAGGAACAGAGGTTGGGAATTCTCATTTGCCAGCCCAAAAATAGTGCCACAGCGTACATATTGGTCTAAGAAACATGTCAATCTGAGTCTTCAATTTGACAGAAATTTAGTTTGAAGTGCATTTTTGAGCTACACACGCTGTACAAAGTATTATTATTATTTCCTCCAAATTGAAAACTGACATTAAACTAATTTTTCCAACTGAATTAAAAATCTATGCACTAGAGGGTTAAGTGACAACTTAATATCAAAGTGTATTTCACAGTATTTCCTAGTTTGGTTAGCAATTGGAAATTAGTTATTAAACATGGTATTAAAGAAGTTGCAATAGAAGTAACTTTTATTTTCACAAAACATTTGTTTTACACAGTGGATACTATTTCTCTCGAGTTTAATATTCTATTATTGTTAATTTTCTAATCTGACACGGATGTATTGGAATATATAATGAAAGACAATTTGTTGATAAGTTTCTAAAGTGCATCCTCCTCCATAGGTTCGATGATCTCATGAATGTTGACGTTCTCGGCTCTCATAGTACTTCACAACGGATTTTAACGGAGAATCCGGTTATCGGAAACCGGGGTTCGAAGACCAAGGAAGCGGAAATGCAGCAAAATTAACTGCTTACTGGTTCCTCGCCTCTTCTTCCGTCCCAATAATTCAATTCGAGTATAAAAGGGCTCCACGTCCTATCGTTCATACGCGTGTTGAGTTTAAAATTCTACTGCCTCAACTATTTATAATTAACTATGGTAAAGGACCCAATTACTGACACCTAACCAATTACTGTCACCTTAAGCTATTTTACCTAAAATAACGAATAAATAAACGTTGCAAAGTGATACATAAAAAGAATTTATGTATTTCAACCTATAATCTATAGTAGAGATTATATAGTTTGTTTATTCGTTATTTTAACTAAAATAGCTTAAGGTGACAGTAATTGGTTAGGTGTCCGTAATTGGGTCCTTTACCCTAAACAGATACAAATAATTTCAGTACCGAGTACAATGAGCAGTATATTCTCCCACACTTATAAACGTTTAACCATTAACATACTGAAAGTATCAATATAATACGAAACACTACGAGTATTTACATATACCTCACGAATAATCACTATAAATATAAATTTTCCGAAAATTTAAGCGTTGCAGAAAGTGATTCTACTATTTAATTCTGCCCGCGAGAAATCACCTCCCATGAATTTTAACTAAATTCCGCGAAGCAATCTGTATATCAGTACACGAAACGAAGTGGCGTATCGATCCGTCGACTCCAATCACAGTCGACTTTTATCTTGCCAGGTGGAAAAAGACGGGCCGGGAAGACACCAGGATTAACCTAGAGAATTGTATCGGAATCCGTTCAGGCTTGCGCGCGGTCTTGATCCTTCGATTTCGCGGGGGGGGTGGCGAGCATTCCGTTTCGCGGAAGACTGGGGGCGAGGTGGACGCGGTGACGGGACAGAATTACCGTTGTCGGTAAATGGATTAGCCGGGCAGATATTACGAGTGTAGGGTGCTCTTTGATGAGCGCCAGTTCGTTTATCGTTAATTTACAATGGTGCCCACCGTTCCCTCCTCCCCCTTTCCGCGCTTCCTGTACCACCCCGGGGCACCCCACTGCCCCCTCTCCCCCCCCCCCACTGACACCCACACGGGACTATCCACTCATTCCACTTAACCCGCTCCTATCCCGAATCGAATTCGAGTATGACCGGATACCCCACCCCCTCACCTCCACAGCCGCCCCCCTCCCCCCTCCGCCACGACCGGCTCGGCCACCAATTATTGCATTGGTAATCGATTGGATTATCAAAGTTTTGATAACGCATCGAGCTCTTCCGGCCGCGCAAAACCCCGCCGCGCTGCGCCATCCCTCGACACACCCTTCATCCTATCCCCCTCGTTACCATTCCACTGTGTTCCATGCCATGGCAAATTATTTGCTCCGACGAAGCATGAATTCCAACCGTAATTACATTTCGCCTGATATTCAATTAAAACTACCGGCTCAACCGGCGCCGCTATCAGGAACCGAGGAAAAAGAACGGGCGATTGAAAGCAGGCTGTAAAGGAAACCATACGCCCGCTGCGCTCGAGCGAGCGCGCGCCAGCTCGCGTCCGCGGGCCCCTTCCGGAACCGGTGGCTGACTAATGAAACTCGGGACATCTCTTTGCGCTTCAACCGTTTAACGTGCATCGGTTTCTTTGTGGATGGTCTGTGGTTAGTAATATTTAAGGTAAAGGTACCAGTAGTCGGCAAGTTACACCATACACCAGTCCGTAATAAAATTATTAAGAAAATAACGATATACTCACCTGGATAAAAATAAACGTTCACCAATACTATTAGCAATAGGGGAAAGGTGGGGTAGTTGATCAGCGGGGATACAAACAAAGCAAACCGTTATTAGTATTTTAATAAAAAAGAAAAAATGTGATCAACTATCCCGCCTTTCCCCTACACTTCACACTTGAGTGTTTTAAAGTTTAGCAGGTAGATCTCTTGGCCCGTCAACTGCACTTTTTTCAAAAGATCGTCACTTCTAAAAGCCTTATTTTTCTCGTTTTTCTGAGAATTGGTTAACTACTGGTTCCTTTACCTTAAATACAACGAGCAAAACTGAAGGGGTTGAGAAAAGAGAAGTCCTCGGGATTTTTAGTTGTGTTGCAGACAATTATTTTCTTATCTGTGTATTATATATAATTTGACAGGTGTTGTGAAGTAGGTATTATACGCGGGGACTACATATAAGTAGTCTTATTATTCAGAAGAAATAAATTAATCGCACACCTTGGTAGACTATATCTTAGGTTATGTACTGTAACAACTATCAAGTATCATAATCGTAGCTACGTTATTGTAATTCATACTATACCATTGTAAATAAGGCACATTTAAAGCTTTTCACATTGCTGAATTTTGCACCAAATTTCAGGACTCTCAATTTTTCATCTACTTATTTTTAAGAGAGACAGCGAGATTGCACAAAGGGAAGCATTACCTTTGTGTAAAGTAGCTCATCACTTTTTTTATTTCCTCCACTCACGTAAGCTTCCGTGATAACGCATGATATACAGCGTGCTTGAATTTGAGGATCTTGCGTGTATTACGGTGAGCGTTGGCAAACACTGGTGGTTTTATTTCAATGTCTCGAGCACTTCTCGTCACGGTACAGTTTCGGTACCATTCCCTCGAAAATAATCAGAGTGCTGATGAACTAGTGGTTAGGAAAGTACACTTATTTCACATTCTACTGTCTCATTCAGCTTTCGCTTAATTACATATCCGATAAACGTATGCATTCGAGCACAAACTGTATCACATAATTTGCAACCCACTCGAACAATTCAATTGTCGCCAATGCAATTTTAACGAGCACTCGGGTCGACTGTTGCACCCGAAAGCGCAACTGATTTCTTCGGAGCTTAAATCCCTGTTGATTTATTCAGTCCCCAAAGTGCACCCGATTCCTAACATACTCGAGACGAGCAATGCTGCTAAAATACAATTAACTTTTAGAATTTTCCCATCCGTAAAGACCAAGATTGAAGGCATCTAATCTAGAAAAATTGTCAACGCAGAATCTACCTTATCAACTCACGAATCTACTAAAAACCACGCGGTCTGGATGGGCACGTAACCCTAAAACTCTGATCCCTAAAGCACGAGCAGCTTCATCCGTTGGCATTACTTATTCATTGTTGCGACGCAACATTATCGATCATTCCGCCGAGTTGCCACGCACTTGGACCAACCGTAGAAGCGTCACACAAAGGAGCGTTAACCCCGTGGAAATTATTATTTGGCCCACGGATATTAAAACGGCGGGGTTGCTGAAAGGCAGTGCCGTTATTAAGTATCCCGGCTCGCAGTTTCATTTCTCCGCTAAGTTGATCACTTGCTGAAAAGATCGCGGCGTGTCGCGGCGCTACGTCCATAAATCTTGTATCCAGGACGACGGGCATCTGGTTCCAGGTCGGTTTTTCACCAGACACGGAGTCCCGTACATATACACGCGCTCCTCGTGGACAGATTACCGTAGCACTAGCGGCAGTCACACGCCGGAGGCTCCCGAGGGAGTTTAATTTGCAGTAATGGGCGCATCCTCGCACGAGCGAAAGATTAAAAGCACCCACCGACGGCACCGTCCGCCCACCGCCACCCCTTCGTCAGCCTCACCATCTTCCCGACTCACCGACCAAATGGCTGTTCGCTCGCCCCCCATCCTCCCCCCGCCCTATCCTACCCCGTGTCCCACCACCCCTCCCCCCCCTTCCCCCCTCGCACCCGTCAGAAAGGAACCAGTTCAGATACCATTTAGCGCTTTCCACGCTTTATCCTCGCCGCTTTTCCGCTTCTCCTTATCCCTCCGCGAGCCAACCGGTCTCTCGTTGCTTTCCTGATTAAATGCGAAATTCCACTCAGTTCTTTCGCGTTCATCAGTTGCAGCTTCAGCCCCCGTGTATTCCCGCCTCATCTCTGGACTTTCTTCCTCGATCGACCCCTTTCACCCTCGTCCCGTTCGCGTCGGGTTTTTCTTATTCCTCAATCCAGTTGTTCTCTGCTTCCTCCCCCCGTTTTCATGTTTCTCTCCGACTCTCTTCTTTTTATACTATTTCTGTCGCTTCCCGCCCGGCCTCCCTCGCCTCGCGCATTCCGAGGCCGAGCAGGTTCCCGATTTCTCGCCCCCGCTCGCCAGGGGATGCGCAGCTACGCGGATATTACTTGGCATTGCCAGCTCGGAACGTACTTATATCGTGTGAATATTTATTTAACGCTAATTGGAAAACGCTTCTGCCCCCCTCGCTCATCTCGCCCAACCGATGTATTCCCCTCTCACGCGCATCGAGTGTGGTAACTAGTTAACTGAAAATGGCGCGCCAACGCGCCGCTGGCACGTACACCTACGCTCGCCGTTTGTTCTTGTCGTGCTCGTTTCCTGTTTCTCTTCCATCCGCCGTCCCTCGCCCTTCAACCGTGCTGGTTCTCCGTCTTTCATTAATTCGCGAACTCGTTAATTGCTGCTAAGGATTCTAGCTAATTAATGTTATCCGGAGATATCATCGCGGGAGGTGGGTCTTCAGTAGGGACGATCATTTGTTTGGAGCCTTTGGTGCGCCAACTTGTACGCGATCTTTCTGAAGCTGGGCAGGAAAGACTTGCTTACGACCTTGTAAATTAAAGTGAAATTTTTCCCCAAGAGATTGCTGGATATTTAGCTTTCAAAGTGAAATATTCAGTGGGATTGAGAGGGAAAGCTGAGTGGGGTAGTGCAATTGGTTTATGAATTAAGTAAACTATAAACTAGGTAAATGGGGTTAAATGAACAGGGTAGTTTAAAGAGTTTAATTAATTAAATGAGATGTATCCCCCGCTTTTATTAGGTTTCAGAGGTGGAGGAACTAATGTGTTCTTGTTTTAGTATTTAGTAGTGTCTAGAGATTTGTTTATGCATCATTGCTACGAACTGCCATTACCGTGTAACGTGGAGTAGTAATAATCACGCGAATCAAACGTCTGGCAATGAGTGCGTCTGACCTTTGGCGGTCTCGAACTACTTAATTCTTTGAAACAAATATATGTTGGTATTTGTTGACTTTGAAGCTGCGAATTTGTAACCATTATAAAGTCAGAAATTTTTGACAGAGTCATACCATCTAGCATTCATTTCTAAACTTTTGTTTTTTCTAATAACTTATGTAAACACTCTCTGGCACATTCTAGTCTTATAACGTACGGAGTTTTCAAATATGATTAATACTGTAACACACCATCTTTTCAAAAAACAAAGACATCTATCATCAAATCTGAATTGAAAATTTGTATGCAGAAGAACCTTTTTCTTCCAATATTACCTTAGATAATTTCTACTAATTTTTTTTGTTTCTCTTCATCATCTCTGCTAGTACTTGGTACTAATTTTAAAATGGCAGGAATATTAGAAGAATATTAACCTATTATAATATTATAATTTAAACTTATTAAACTTATTAAACTTTAGAGTATTCGACGATTAAAGTTAATTCTTCTATTCGATATATGACGAATCTTTTTTTTTTAACTTTTAATTTGTTCTTCGGACGGATACTTTCGTGAATAAAACTTTTGTTCGATAAAAATTCATTACAACATCGCCATCCACGACAAACTTGAAGAATCCGAAGATTAATATATTCTTTGTGAGAAACTAGTCCCGCTAAAGAACAAGCAGAAGTTCTCAGTTTTGTATCGAGCCACGGTTCCCGTAGCGGCAATGATTTGTAATCTGCTCTTTCCAATCACGCCGCCCCACGCTCGCTCTGCAAGAGATATGGTACCGTGGCGGCTCAGTTCGTCAATGTGAAGATAAAAAAAGTGGAGAGAAAGCGCTTCTTTATGTACCGCGGGCTGTACCGCGATACCCAGTGATGTGGCTGCAAAATGGTGGCCTCACTTCATGCTTCTGACGTACGATGATTCATCGTCCCTGTGCCATTTGTCTCAATGCAGTCTCATTTCCTGACGTCACGTGAGACGCCAATCCCAATTGCGAAATGCATCGGAGGCTTCTGAGATTCGTAGCGCTGAGCAAAGCATGCATGCGCGTCCTCTTCCCATCTCTTCCTCTGGCATTCTTCTAGTTCTCTTTGTGGAAACAAACTGGAATTAAAGTAGCCTTTAAGAGAGGGTTACGTAATTCACTGTCGAGATAGTTCCTTGTTCGAATCAGTGTATTGTCGTGTTAATCATCTTACACAAAGATAACGTGACTGAGAATGTACCTACATATTTTTCTGATCAGTATTATAAATAAATATAATAATGAAACGATTGTTCTGCAAATCACACTCCACCCTGTATTCTGAATTCATCACACGAAAATACAGTTTCAACGAAGTCGGTCTGATTAAAGGAATCGTTTTTTCGTGAAAAACAAAATGAACATTCTTTTTTATTTATTTGTAAAAAAATGATAGCAAGTCCCAGATGTATCCTTTTACTCAATGCTTATTACTACTATACTTTAAAAATGGCGGTGCAGACTGGTAGTCGTTTACACGTTTTTCTGTAGTTTTCTCTTAATATCGGTTTTAATAAGTGACGTAACCCAATTGCACAGGTGTGATCCTTGTTTGCTGGATCCGTAGTTCCCACTGGAACGAATAAAAACAAAATTATTAGATTGATGGCCGACAAAAAATGCATTCTTGTGTGAGGGCTACTAGGAAACCATGACTTTTCAATTTTTTTGTGGAAAACTCGAATTTTTACGGACAAATCGTTACGAACCTCTGTTCGTTCACAATTAGGGAAAACAAAGACGAAATGAAATTTCGAGAAAAACTAGTTCAAAGTTATTCTTTTAATACAAATCAAACAGTATTTAATTCAGAAAGAATACTACTTTTGAAAAATGCAATACAAAATACATTGATTTTTCGTCCGCCTAGTCCTCTTAAAACAAAAAAAGTTCTGCAAGGATAAAATGAGATCAATACCAACTATTAAACCCTGTAATCCACACCAGTTACCCCTTTACGTGACAGATGTATTTTACGTTTGACCGTATTCATTCCCAAAACTATTTAACCACGTAAACAACTGAAGTTCTGCGTCACGAATACGTCAATAACAGATGTTCAATTTAATAAATTTCGGCCCCCCTGCTACCATCGACTTCCCTCAAAACTTTCCCATAATGCTTTTAAGAAATTGCACCCCCCCGTGAAAAGAGTTCGAAACTGTCCTTAAACACACATTAACCCGTGGTGACGTTAAAGCGTCCAGAATAACGGTAAAATGAATAACCTTTAACACGCAGGACCCATTACAAAGGCGCGTATAACCACCCGCTGGTCACTGTCAATTTGTTTGCGCTTATTCTCCAGCGGGGATGACGCTGGCCCAGCAACGAGTGCGCACGAACAACGAACCCATTTAATCGAGTGATTTATTCAGGACATGATCATTAATAGAAGAACATTACTCTCGCGTCAGGAATCAATAGACGGTCGGCTGAAACACGCCTGTATAACGGGAGGCTGGCGGCTCGATAGAGAGACGGGACGAGGGCAGGAGGGTGGAGAAAGAAAGGGTAACGGTGATTCGGAACGAAAGAGGGAAATAGGGGAACGAATACATATATTACAGACAGAGAAATAGGTGAATAGTAAAGAAAGTGTCAAATCGGTGTGCTTTCTGTGTTACATAATCACTTTCTCCCACTCTCTATAAATAATCTATCTATCCCGTCCCGCCGTGCCTCCTCTTTTTGCTACCCCTTTCCTTCACCTCCTAGCCACCGAAGTGGCGGGTCGCTCGAACGCCGACAACTCGACTAAATCATGGGGACAAAACCGAAACAAACCGAAATAAATTGTACAGGTAATGTGTTTTAGGCTGCAAATGATTATTCCAGATCCGTCGGGTTCAGGCTGCCTGCGGTTTTCCGCAAACCGCCGCGCTTGCCGTTCCCCGGTTACACTCTTCGCTCCGCCCGCTAAACCGCCTACCACCGTTCTCCACCACGCAGCAGCCTCGCGTGTCCATTTCTGCATACAGAAACTGTCTCGCCAGCCTCCTATTTGATCTCGTCACTCGAAACGTAATTAGCTCCATGACAAGCCGCTTGGGAATTCGGTAATTAGGGATACACTTTTCGCCGCGGAATTGCCGGGCGCCAAACGACTCGTTGTGCTCCCCTTTGAGAAACGCTGCGGGAGCTTTCGGGGGGTGAAAGTCTTGAATGTGGCGGGCGAACGTAACGCTAGACAGCTGCGTGGTAATGAGAAGTGGGTATACCTTGATATTCACAGTTGTCCAGAGGAGAACGTTAACTGTACACGTGGGAAAAAATTAAAACTGCATCTTTTACGTTAGAAATGATTGCATTTGCAAAGCTACGTTCGCGGAATAAAATTTGATTAAAGGCTTGAATTGAAATCAAGTTTCCATAGTGAACAACCTTCGTTCCTCTATTACCATATTATATCGCAAGCATGGGATTAGACAGTCGTGTCGATTCATCCAAGTCTATTACACGGCCAGAATTATTAACGAACAACAATTCCCGTTAAAGTAATTAACCGCGTTGGGTCTGCCATAGAGGTTCTGGCTTCGATCAGACCGCGACGTTCGTGATGGGCTGTCACAGAATTACATGACTTGTCAGCCTATATTGGCCCGTGACGTACATGTATTGTTACCAGCGCGCGGCGGGCTCTTGAGACGCCGTTATACATCCGCGGATGCACATATACCGCAACGAAGAGAGACACGTGACAGCCAGGTACGCTGCAGCGACAAGATTAAGGAGCAGGGTATTTACCTCGACAAGGTGACAGGTTCGGGGACGTAGTCGAAGTAACGGGATAGCTCTGCGCGAAGATTTATGATTGTTCCGCTGCAGGCAGTGAGTGGTGGAATGTAATAGTCAGACCGTTGCTTCCCTGGGGGCCTAGAGGCGACGCACGGTCCAGCAGACGAGGGTTAGGTCTGGAGCTTGGAAGGTAGCCGTAACACGGGTCTAATAGCTCGTTTGATCCGCTCCTGTTCCACGCTGCCGGCTCGTTTTCCTCTGCCCCGTCTCCTTTTATCTGCCCTTTCTTCGTCCTCGTCGTTGGCCGCCCTCCTCGGTCATAAGAAAGGATGTCAAACCAGGCAGCTTCTGTCGATGGTGAAGATACCACTGTTGCTCACACGATCTTGCTCCTTGATTAATTTAAGGGGCAACACCACTGTAACAGCTTGAAAAAAAGCGTTTTTCTGGCAATTTTTCTTGGATGGAAGGAAAGGTGATAGAATAACAATACTGGAGGAAGTTATTAAGCATATATTATGTTATTAAAAAAAAAAATGGTTATTGAAAAATATTACAAAATGGCGGCACTGAAGCCATTCTCGTGAAGCATGTTGAAATTTTAGTAATTTCAATCTAAAAAATGGAAAAAATTTCTCTCAAATCTACAGGTTTATAGCTAGAGAAATACGTACGGGATTTTAAAAATATCGATATTTGTGCAATCGGTGAGTATTTGAATAAAAAACGTTCAATTTTCTTCAAAAAGAGGGCAATCATTTGTCAATAACTAATGTTTAAATTAACTTATCGAAAATCCCGTACGTATTTCTCTTCAAAATGTTATTTTAAAGATATAGTTAAAATTTCGAATGAAAAGAATGAAAATTGTTGGAGTTATGCTGCGTGCCGTGTTGAAAAGTCGTGTTTCGAGAAAAATGCGTTTAAAGAAGATAGAAAAATACGTTGCCGCTAACATACTTTTATTTGGAAATGCTTCTAACTGATCATAAAAACTTTCTAACGACATCCATTGTGTATTAGAGAAGTTAGAAATCAAAAGGTAGGACATTAATTAGGTTCTACCTTCCCAGCAGGGATTAATTAAGAGCTCGAAATTTCAAGGAAACAAATTTGTTTCAAGTAATACAGTTTTTGCTCCATATTCTAAAGGGTTCAAAGCATATTTTAAGCCAATAAAAAAAAAAAATTTCCGAAAAATGTACAGTGGTGTTACCCCTTAACGCTACCCTGATCGAACTCTGGTACAGAGTTTGATTTTACTTCGTTTCGTTGGATTTTCTGGAATTATATAGCGTACAATGGTGATAGTGATTGTCGAAAATTTTGTGAACTGTGGAACATGGGTAGGTGCTTTTGGAATTGTAAGTGAAATGTGAACTACTAGAAAGGAGTGAAATTTTGATGGGTACTTGAATGTGTTAGCGTTGTTAGGGTGCTTTCCCTTTTAATACTAGAAAGTTTGAAGTGTCTTTTCTTTTGCTAATGTAGAAAATATTTCAGATCCTTTTTAAGGGGGATGTGGTGTAATCGCCACAAATCAAGGTTCTTTTGGGGAGTTTTTTGCAAGAAAATTCTGCATGTGATATTTTTAAAACTTTCAGGCTATACTGTTATGTTTTTCAAGAAGTGAACAGACACTTTTTGATTAAAAAATAACGCGGTAATTCCAAACAAATAGCGCAAGTGTTTCGGAGCGGCCAAGTTTTTCAAATGTGTGCCGCATAAATACCATATAGTTTTGTGTTATTTGTATATATCCTGCAAATTTTAAAAAGACTGCATGTATAATTTCCTTGTAAAGAACCTTGATTTCTGCCAATTACACCAGGTTCCCCCCTTAATAGGGTAAATGGTATAATCTAAGAATCATATATGGAACTGCTGACCCCAGCAAATTTTATTTGGAACTATTTTCGAAGCACTGCACGTGTTAAATGTGCAGGAAGTTACTGGAAGGAATGGTTGACTCGTACCCCTGGATGGCTTGAAAGAAGCACAAGCAAGGGAAAGAGTAGCGTTCATGGTGAGACACAATCCGCACACCAATATGACTTGAAACTACATATATCTTCTTATAATATTTTTAACGTGCGTCACTTTAGAAATCATTTGAATTAAAAGTTGTCCACATTCGTAAGAACTGTACAGCAGTGTGAAAGTTTGGTATATTTGTTAGAGGGTTCATTATTGAATAATTAATGTCACTAAAGTTTATACTCAATGACTTAGCGAGTCTTCAGTATTGTTCTTTAATTATTTTATCCCTTACGCGCTGTGAAGTAATTTAATCAATCATCCTGTTGTTAACTTGTAGAAACTGCAAGAAAGTTTTTAAGCTTAATCCTCAATTACTACCACCAGTAAAACGTAACAAGCACAGTCCAATGAAAATTCGAAACGAGACCCAAGTACCTGCCACGTATCAAATTTCTTCTCCGACCGAACGGACAAATTTTAAAACTCAGTGACGCCTAATAATGTAAACTGCAGATAAATGAATGGGCGAAGGTAAGATCTTGACGTCCTCGAGGGCGATGGAGGGATCGAATGCTGGGGACTTGTTCGCGAAGGAACTGGAGTCATAGCCAGGAAGGGGGAGCCGAATTGTGCGAGGAGGAAGAGAGGGGAGGGGGGGCGAGCAGCGACCAGCAGGGCACGGGAGGAATAAGAGAATGGTCCTTAAAAGTTCGAGAAGAGCGGGCTCTTTACTGGCGGCAGCTAGAGCGGGAGTTGTTATCTAATTTTACTCTCAACGCTTCTTCGATTTATTCGCCAACTTCTCGGCGCATTACAATATGCTGCTAACGGAGGCCGGATCGCCCTCCGCGTCCGTCCTGATCCTGCTTTCACCCTCTTCCGTTTGCTTCCCTATCTCTTAGTCGCTGCCTCGGCTAAGAATCCCCCGAATCTCCTGCTATATACATAGCTGCAACCCCCTTCGTTTGATTTTGCCAAACACTTTCCTTGTTTCCCCGCGACGAGCTGATGAACTGTTTCTTTAACCTTTTCGGGGCTTTAATTTCCCTGGAATATTCGTGCAGAAAAGTGTCTTCCCCCAAAGAGTAGCGTAATATCGATCTTTAGATTTCTATCATTCGCTATGAAGTAGAGGGCAGGTATACTTTGTATCATTTTCGTTGCATGGAAATTGGTGTTTCTTGTTTGGCAAGTCAGGGAAAGATGAAGGCATTGCGACGTTGAATTTGCAAATTTTGGTGTATACTTAGTTGGAGGACATATTGTCTTTTAAGTTTCCTTCGCTATGAGTTAGTTATTTGTAGCCAAATTGTTAAGCATTTAAAGAGGAAGTGTTTTTTTAAAGCGATGACGGATTATACATTGTTTCGTCATATAAAATATAAACTAGGTTAATACTTGTCTCACCTTTTACTTATCTATTCAAGACTACATCGCCAGCAATTTTGTTTTGCACTCAAATTATCTAAATAAGTGTACATTCACCATTTCAGAATAGATTCCTTATCTTCCTTACTTGTTCAGTTGCTACTCAGAGCACTTTCATTTGCTTCTTTCAAGCAAACTGCTTAAAAACTGAATTGCATGCCTGCTGTTCTCAATTTGTATCAATACTGAGAAACGCTCATGCACAGGGCAAAGGTGCACAAGAATGCGAATCATCAGAAACAGAAGGTTATTAAACTGCCAAGAAATAAAACTACTTTAGTATGAATTCCAAGTATACAGGTACGAAGCTGCCACATACTTTCGACCCATGTACAACGGCGAAATTGAGGCAGATCTCTTGCAAAGAATAAGCATTTCACTTTCACCCCTCAACACAGCTGGCACGCAACATTTCATAAGAATCTTTCCTTCTCCCTGCTTCATCCAAGGAAACAGAAGCCGTTATGATATACGAAAGGCGGGGGAAGCACATTCACACTATTATTACCTGCATTATTTACATCTCCTCCCATCGAGCTTTAACCTGAAAAGCAGAAACGACAATGACAATACAATCATTTATATCAAAGGAAGAGGGTGCACTTTCGAAACATCTAATATGTAGATATTACGACGTACATGGACGTTTTCATGGCCGGAGGTGGGGTTGGAATGTAGGAACAAACGAATACCGATAACTCGTGGAATTTAAGTAGGTAATGGTTATGAAATTTTTATTTACAAGAGAGGGAATTAGACGGTACATATCTAACCCACCTGATTTCTCTTACAAAATTCTTCCTGGCATTTTTTGTGAAAAATCCAAATCGTTCGGCATTCTTCCTTACTTTCGCTTATAAATTAGAAAGTTTTTATTTAAATAAAATTTCGATGAAAACTTGAAAAATTATTAGTCCTGTGTCGAATAAAGCTCATTTTTTTATTCGTCGAACTTTGCTACTTCAGCGCCGAATAAATTTTTCAACTTTAACTTTAACCGTAACCATAAATTTATCTTTAATTTTAACGACGTCGAAAAAGTTTAAAGTTTAAGTTAAAATTAAAATTCGAGGAGTTAGAATTAGAGTCAGAGTCAGAGTTAGAGTTAGAAAGTTAAAGTAAAAGGTGAAGAATTTATTCATTCATCAAATAATCTAAAGTTAAAGTAACTTTTACTTGATTGGTTATTTCAATAATTGTTTATTCAGTTAATTCCCAACTCTGCCTCGACATTACGGGTAATGTATTGAATTTTACTAAAAGAACGAAAATCGAGGAAAGATAATAATCTTTCATCTTTCTTCTTGACCAAGCCCCTTACCGATATTCATTGGTTCCTACATTTCGTGTGTCCAGTTCCATCGATGAACAGCACATCCATGTCGTGGCTCGCCCTTGTAAGTAGACATTGAGAGAAGCTGAAGTAAGTTATACAAACTTTCGCGTTGTTGATCACGAGCGAAGTGGCCCCGTTTGTAATCCCCGACCGCATACCGAACGCTGCGCGGAAACATTCTTGAAAGCTCGTTCATCGTTTGGCAGCGTTTCCACTGGACAAGGAGCAGAAACAACGGCGAAAGAGATACCCGAACAATACCAGCGGGAACGCAGTCCAAGCTATCGGGCAGATCGTGTCTCAAAGAGTAAGAAGAATGAGTTCACCGCGCACGATCGGTCTCTGTGTCAGAGAAGCAATTGTCTGACTTATTCTGCGGCTGGACGCGTCTTTTCGACTCTCCTCTACAGGGGCGCAATCGTGCTTGCGAACTATTTTCATTAAGGCATCGTTACCATCCCGTTTCGATGAAAGTTCGTCGGTTAACCGAACGATCTCGTGATTTTTCGTAGTTCCCGATTGGCGCGCAAGTAAGGTAACTTCGGAGAATTTCAAAGTTTTTTTTTCAGGGGAAAGAGAAATCGGAACGATTAAGTGACGTCGAAGGAAATTGCAAATGAAAGCGACTGGAATGAGTTAGAAGTGAATATAACTAAAAAATAATGAAACTTTAGGGATATGTAGGGGATATATAGATATGTAACGCATTTTTTTTGCTGCCCAAATTTATTCCAAGAGGGCGAAATTGAATCCTGCTATTTTCCAATTTTATGTTACAACTCGCGAACTGTAAGAACTGTAAATTACCAAATGATAGTCCTAATTTAAAAAAGTGACTTCAATCCGAAAACTTTTTCTATCTCCTTACATTTCGCGAGTTAAAACACAAAGTATTCAATATTCTTCACTTAAAATTTTCGTTCAATTTTACGCATTTTATACGTGGTGGTAGAATTGTATTCTATATTTGTCATGGTATTCGAAAATAGGTACGATTTAAAATTCGAAAGCTCGTGCTAAATCCCAGCTCTATTGATTGACAGAATATTTCCACCGCAAAGGAATATAAGCCAAATACGAGTTACGCCAACGAGCAACGTAAAATAAGAAACGTTTATTCGTTCTTCACCATTTATACAACATATTCAGCGAAGTATTCCGCGCAACGGTGCTGTCGAAATTACACGATGAAGGGAGGTCGTGTGTTCGCCATGCAACATCCGTACAAAGCGCGCACAGTCCGTCAAATCAGAGCTCATTCTACCACGAAAATACTTCGCATAGCTCCCGGAACCGTCGACCATGCAGAATTTCGAAAATCCGCGTGATTCCAGCGGACCTTTGAAATTATTGCCAACCTCCAGCGACTGGGCGGGCGAAAAATAGAGGCGAAGGCTATTAATACGAATTTGAAAGTGCCCAGAGGGCTTGCCTTGTGGTGCTCGCGAATTTATTGGCAGGAGGGGGTGAGGGAATAACCGTTTGAAATTTTCGGGAAAATTACAACCGGAAATTCTTCCACACTCCACGGTTACACGCGTGACGTTCATCGAGTTCATTCCAGCGGGAAGGGCTGTTACACTTGATCAAAGCCGACGTGTACAGTTACGTACTTTCGATCCTTCTCCTCCCGCCCCCTCGCTGGCGGGGCTCTTCACCCTGCCCCCCCCCCCCTCCCCAATGTCCGCGCCTCTGTCATCGTACGGGCACGCTTCAGCCGCGCTATTTGCATATTACGGGCGTGCGGCGTGCCGGCAACAGGCCATCGAAATACCGCTCGCCTCGCCTACCCCCCTCGGGCCTTTGCGCCACCGCGCGCCCTCGCCCCTTCCTGTGCCCTATCGTCCGCCAAAGGGAGAAACGCGTTCCCCGCGCTGCCACTAACAAAAATTTCAATACGGCGCGCACGCCGCGCTCTGCACCCCCCCGCCCCTCCCCCCCCTCCCCCGCGTCCTCCCTGTGTTACCTATTACGATGGAACTGCGACATCGCGGACTCGTCCAGCCCAAATGCACACCAAGTGCACTTTGAAAACAGCCTGATCGCTCGGGACACTGCGGGAGCGCGTTGGGAGGATTGGTGCAGAGGGTAGAAGTAGTGTAGTGAGATGGTAAAAGCAAAAGGGGCGAAGACAGGGTGCCGGAGTGTCGAGTGTCGGCAGCTTGGGGATGCATCCTGTGTAGCTTTCGGACACTGGAATGTCAAAGGGCTGGGTATATCAAAGTGGATGGACGTTGTCGGGCTGTACGATCGTTTAACGAGTGGTGACGTGACGAAACGCCTTCCTCCGGGTATCGATTTGGATGTTACTAAATTCGTGTTTTAACCCTCGGTTGTCATACCGGGTCAATTTGACCCTGCGTTTTTTTTAAGCAATAAAACCTTTTTGTCTAAACTATTATTGCTTCAAATTTTTTTTATGCATGACGACACTTTAAATGTCAACTTTCAACGATGGGCGTATATTCTACAATGTCCAAACATTGTCTCAGAATTTTTTAGACTTATTTTAACGAATAGTTTTTAAATAACAACTGATGGAAAATTGACAGTGTGACAACGACGTTCGAAAAAGTAGGTGTGACAACCGAGGGTTTAGAAGCCTGCGTTTTCTTTTCGGGATAGAATGTATTAGGGTGATGAGAGGTTGGTCGTTTGTATATGGAGCTCTATTTTTGGTAAACTTCTGGAGTTTTACGTGAATGAATTGGTCGCAAATTTGTATAGTGATGTTGGAAGTTGATGAATAAGTGACGGAAAAGGAGTCCTGCTTTGTGATACTGTTTAAGTGTATTTATTAAGGACATTTATTTTGTTACAATATTCTGCAGTGTTTCACTTGAATTATATTAAAACAGTGTAAAACTGTTATCTTTTCCTAATAATGCTGTTTTGAGATATTCTTTGTATTTTACCTTTACTTTGGAGACACTTCGGCGTCCACTGCACTCTTCTAATCTTTCATCCATTAATCTCCATTTATTTAAACCTCGCGAGAACTTTTTGTATCGCAAAGCGCCCCCCCCAGCACAGGGTTCGCTGGGAATGCTTTAAATTACTAAAAAATTGTGTAATTTCTTGATGAACCTTCTTTAATACTATTTATACGCCAACTTAATAGCTATGTGCGGTCACGAAAGATACTGTCGAATTTTCTCCGCATCATTCGTACGGCACGTTAGTTCGGTGGGTGTTCTAGGAGTTTGAAGACGAAATTAATCGCAGTACTGTGTGGTTGGCTCGAGTTACGTCGGTCGTGTGACTGATACATACTACAGAGGAGCTGAGTGTGCACTGCTTATGTATATCGTATGCGAATGCTACCGAATTTGATAACGAGATTTCTGTATTTATATTGTTGCAATATCTTAATGTGGCCATATACATTTTGATTGCTTGCTTTTAGAGAAAATACAGTTTCAAGTTTTTGACTCAGAAAAATTGATGGGACTATACAGTTCTTATCCCACAATTTAAGAAAGAGGCAATAAAAAAGAAGTCATAGGGTAAAGGACCCAATTACTGACACCTAACCAATTACTGTCACCTTAAGCTATTTTAGTTAAAATAACGAATAAACAAAGTATAGAATATAATCTATAGTATAGATTATAGGTTGAAATACATAATTCTTTTCGTGTATCACTTTACAACGTTTCTTTATTCGTTATTTTAAGTAAAATAGCTTAAGATGACAGTAATTGGTTAGGTGTCAGTAATTGGGTCCTTTACCCTAGGAGTTTTATAGGAATTGCCAATAAAATAAACTCTTAGTAATTTGAAAGAACGTGCTCACATATCACCACAATTAACATAACATGATGATCAATTAAACGCGTGGAGGGAACGCTAAGGAGAGGAAGAGGTGCTAAGCTTTCACAAACTCCTGCAATCTTTACAATCCAATAAAGACATTATCACGTGATACCAACAACTAGCAGCACTACAGTAACATATAACAAACGACATCAGAAACTGATGCACGTGCAGCGCGCGATAACTAGCCCAACGAAACTGCAACGACCAATTCCGTCTGTCTCAGACGAGTTACCGTGTTTCCCATCGATTCGAAACTTTAACCATCCCCATAATCGCATATCCGGAAGTCGATCCGTGTTCCCTTTTTCTCCGTTTCATTCGCCATCTCGCGTCTACACCGCAATTTCTGCTAGTCCCCCTCCGAGCAAAGCTGTATTCGTTTGTGATGGGCCTTGTCCAACCCGATGCCATCCACGCCGCAGGCTGTACAAGGCTGCGGAGGGCAAAAGGACAGAATGAAGTTTCGAAGTTAAAAATTGTTTAAATTGTCGCTTAACAGTTAGCCGCCGGGGCTAATGAAACGTGGAGCCCCGGCTGCGCCCACCCCCGGCGCTGCCCCATCCTCCTTTCATGCTGCAGACCAACCCTTTGACCTCGTCAGTCGGTACACGAGCACACAGACCGTAGGAGGAACTTCGCAATCACTTTTCGACCGTGGACGTGCTATGAGGACAGTTTCGCCCTTGCTTCTCACCCCCCCCCCCCACTCCCCCTCCTCTTTTTTATCCATCAAATCGTGCAGCATGCAGGTCCCGTTCTTTTGACCATTCGATACGCGGTTTACGTGCCTGTGTGGGTGTGTGCATTGTCACCGCATACATCGCTAATTATTGCATATAAAACGGACGTTACGGACCCCATCTAAGGGACGGCAACTGTCCAAAGTGGCTTTGGGGGCGACAGAATCGGTAGAATTAGAAAATTAAAATCGATAAAAATCAATAAAAATGTAAAACTTTTAGAATGCGGAAAAAAGATGGGTAATACATGTTTGAATTTAGTATCAAGCTTATAAATTGTGTTTAAATCACCCATATAATGGCTATTATACTAGGGAAAAATCTTATAGATCTTGAATTTTTCCCCTTTTCTTATATTTTCTTTGTTTAAAAATAGGTACAATCTGTTGCCTATATATTTTACTTTGTTTTGTGACTGTTTTTTTCTAAAGAATATTAAATTTTTTATAAAACCAAAGGATTTAATTATTCAAAAAATAGCTACAAAAAATTTCACTCACTGTCAGAAAATTTCGAACATTGAGGTTTTTTGTTTTTAGATTTCTCGAATGTGCGTCTGTATGTTTGGTTTAATAAGAAATTGTTCGTTGTTAGTTATTTGCAGTGGCGCACCTAGAGTGGCCGGAGGGGGTGTGGAGAGGGGCAAAGGGCCCCCTGGTACCCTCAAAGAAAAAGGAGATTAATGTAACCACGCCTGAAGTAACTCAAGAGCTTTGTGAACAGAAAAGAAAAGTGGATCTTATTCTTTAAATAATTTTTATTGAATTTTATTAAAAATATTTTTATCCGTTCAATCCCCACTCCCCCCTCCAGATGAAATCCTGCGTGCGCTACTGATTATGTAATATCGAATTTAAATTTCAGTTGTTGTGTTGCAAGTAGAAGCGGGATGGACAAAGTAATTAATTTTGTAATCATGAGAGTTGAAGATATGCCCGTTTAAAGACAGTTACATTCTGTAGGGGATGTCTATTATTGTAATTAGTAGGTGTTATTTTATTTGTACAGCTTTGAGAATATCCAACGTGGTGATATAATAATGATTGGAGTTCTGCGTGTAGTAAAATAACCAGAAAGAGGGGAAGGAACCATTGCCTATGAGATGTGTAAGGTCACGGGACTGGCAAAAATTTGCGTGAAGAGGCATGAATGCGCAACTCTTCTTATCAGCCGTCGAAAAGAAAGCGGGTGTACGAAGCTGGAAACCAGAAAGCTCATTGCACATATGCACGCCTTCCGTCTTCCATTGTGTGTATGTTATTCTTCTATTCCTTTTACCCTTTCCGTCTTGGACGGACCTGAACCTCTTTTTACGCTTTCTTCATTCTTTTATTCCCTTTTCCCATTCTCCCTTTCTTCTCTCCATTCTTGCATTCTTTGCTGCCATTTATGCTTTGTCCCATTGAAATGTTTCCATTGAGGAATAAGTTTACGTTTAAATGACCATTCGTGTTAGTAGAACAACGTCACATGATTCAAGGTAATTTTCAATTGATTCACGGCTCGCCACTTAAACCCTTTGTGGTTCAAATGTATATCTGAGTTGCGGGGATATTTCTGGTGACATTGTATATACATTTTGTTCTTCTATAACTAAAACACTTTCTCGTATACAGTGATAGAAGATTATATTCGTGAAGTTTAATCTCTCGATTTCAACCCAGTATAATAATGAAAAAAAGAGATATTTTAGTTTCTAGGATCATTAAATTAGTACTAATCAACTTCTGAATGACGGAACTAAACGTCATAATAAAATTGTAAGTAATAATTAGTTTGATGCATTACAGTATCACATAGACAATATGTTTAAAGTAAATCGTAGGGGAGACCGGGGCTAAAAGTTCCGGGGGGGGGGTAAGTTGTTCCGACGGTTCTATCTTTAAAATGAAAATAACTTTGTAGGGGAGACCGGGGCTAAAAGTTCCGAGTTCGGAATCAAGTCACACGGAAAAATAATTTAAAGTACAAAGCTATTTTCATTTTGAAGATAGAACCGTTCGGAACAACTTACCCCCGGAACTTTTAGCCCCGGTCTCCCCTAATCTGTCTGGATTGTCGTAAACTGGTTCACGAAATTTCTCCCTGTAAAGAAAAATCGGTACTATGTAAGCCATTCATTATCCACGCAAACGTCTCATTCAACATCGCGAATAATAAAAAACTGAACAAACGATCATCAGTTTATTTACCAATATATGTTCTTGTCTCTCAGTTCTTACTTGATAATATCATTATCGAACAGACGTCAGACAAACATGAAACAAATCTAGCAGGTAGAAATAATTTATAATCTGACCGGATATACATATTTGCAATATCTTAACAAAACTTAACACTATTCGAACCAGACCGGTTAATTTGACCGTTTTCAAACTTTACCGTACAATTTCCCTCATACAACGTTATCACATCGCTATTTATCTTTACGACTTTTCTTGAGATATGCATACAATGAATCATTTATTATTTAATTAAGTACCAAATTGACTACTATCTACGTTGAATTGTAAGAAATATAACACTTTTTCAAGGAATAGGTATACATACATCAAGTGTCGGTACGAATAGTGTTAAAACTGGCCCTTTCATCGCCTCCGTCCGTCCAACTGTCTGACCCATGCAAAGCACATACCACTTACAACGGCTCGCGAGACTGCAGGAAACATCCCATCTCTTGGTCGCCCATGTAGAAAATTTTTTCGAATCTATATCAGGCTCGAGGAGCCGATATCGCCTGTTTTAAACAAACAAGCAAGCGCGATTTTAATTAAAGGAACGCCGTTCCACTTAGCTGTTACGCGCAGTGGCTCAACTTCCGCAGCAAGACAAGCGACGGAGGCCCCCGGGCCCGGAAGTTATGAAACTTATAATCAACGAACTCGCGGGAAAGTTTTTAATTTATCTCGGTGGGCGAATAACGACGACACATCCCGTCGTTAGTTTCGATTATGCCGCCTCTTTCGGTACGTACGTGAGCGTGCTGGCAATATCTCGTTGTACACTTGCCCCACGGATGTCCTCCGACTCTGCTCTGTCGCACATACACACGTACACGTAACGACGTGGACGGCTCAGCTTCCTTCCTGGCCTGTAATTGCTATTGTACGGATCGAGTTCACCGTAAATCGAGAACGGGGGCTGCAAATCGGCGACGCGGTCTCGGGCACCGTTCGAAAGAATCCCTGGGATATGTACCTGCGTATATATATATATATATATATATATACGTACGTGTGTGCACCGGGGAGGAGGGACGAGCCACTCTCGGAAATCGAGTCACGAATATCGCGTTGAAACAACTGGAGCGTCTCCTAGGCATGCTGGAATCCGGGATCCGCGGATAATCCTACCGCGCTTCGATCTTGGCGCGATGTTAAACGACGCTGCAGAGAAAGAAAGGAACAGAGGAATCGGGGGATGGTGACAAAGTGCTGGGGCGAGGGGGAACGATGTTAAGTCATGGCGACGATGCTTCGCGACTCAGTCGACTAAAAGGCATTTTTAAGAGCGGCTGAGGCGAGGGAACTGTACAGGGCGTTGAAGAAGGAATGGCCATGAGTGGATCTATGTATTCGCGATGGTGATGATTGGTTGGAAAGGGTTGGCTGATCGAGAGCTTCTTCTAGAGTTTGAGATTCGAGGTCGAATTCTTTTTAATCCTGTATAGTATAGTTGACAAGAAGAGTTTCAAGAAATGCTACGTGCTCAAGACGAACTACCTCTGTTCAGGAATAATTGTTACTGTATTGGTTCGTTATGTTGCACTGGTTTATTTCTGAGAGCAATGTGAGTTTTTTTTCACTATTTCTGTTGACATTGTGGAGCTGCTGGTTCTGCATTCAATTGCTTTTGAATATTGTATTGTATGGGTGAATAGATTATGCTGAAATAAAAAAGTTGGACTAGGAAATTCGTTGTCGAAATGGATTTTCTGACGAGTTCCTGTTGTATAAATGGTTATTCAACTGGATGGATAGGTTTCTCCATGCTAGCCACCGCCATTTCTTTTATTTATATCCCGTGCCATGTTGATGACTGTACGATTGAAATTAGTCCCCAGTAAATTGCAAAAATATTTTTTTATATAACTGTTTTTATAAAGGTATATAGTAGGGGAGACAGGTGCTTGTTGTTACATTTGTCCATTTTGTATTTATTATTTTTTTTTGGCATTCCGCTTTCAATACTATTAATGACTCTCACTTAAGGTGCGTACTTTCTTCTACCGATGACCGCTATCTCACGTAATTAAACGAAAACCATAAATAGGGGTTCTAATTGTTATAGAATAAGTGTTTGTATGGGATTAAGTTTTGGAAGAGAGGTTAATATATTTTCGTGGCCAAAAATAAATTGATTAATTGTAAGAATTCATTACACTAAACATAAAAGAAAAACTTATGAATAATCTATGTTAAAAAGAAGCTATTGAATTAATTACATTCCAAAAGAGAAACAACAGCCATGCAACTGTGTATGATTGAAATACATTAGCGCACTTCATCTTCGAACTGACAGTCCAAGCGATAAAAATTGAAACTGCTTAATAACAACCTGCCCCTATAACATTTAGCCCCGATCTCCTCTATAGTAATTAAATCAACTATAATAATCAACTATACGAACATAACTGTTCACCAGTACAACTATCGCTACACCTGTGATAAGCCCTTATCAGTGATATGATAAAGAAGCGAGGCAATAATAATATTTTTATATAACATTACACCTTCTTAAATGTTAATAATCGTGGCACAGCTATGTTCAACACATAGGAGACGAGGCTACCACACAAAAACTGATATCATCATCTTTAACCCCAAAATATTGCAGTATTTTCCCATAAAAGTCAATCCCTCCGTAAAATGAATGGCATCACAACGTTTAAAGAACCAATTAACCGCTATTATTGAAGCAATTGAATCGTACGACAAAGTAAACTAAACGACTTGCTACAAGCCTGTAGTAATTCTATTACAGGAAAAGGGAAATACATCAAAGTGTGCGATATTAAAGTCATTGTAAATTACAGTTTCACGTATTTGCTCCGTTGAATGTGTACGCCAAATTGCAATATCGATAATAGATATACGCGTAATGAAATCTAAACGTAATTAAGTACTGCAATCAATAAACCTCGCTTCGCCTGACAGACCCATGTGTCACGTTGTTCTTATAAGTGCTCAGTTTTCATTTGGTATTTCGTGCCCTTTTTACTAAGCGCAAAGAATTCAAAATTCACATTTATGTAGTTTAATAAAGCAAACTACCAGTAGCATGGAATTGAAAGTTAACTGTAACTGTTGAGGGCTTGAATTTAAAATAAATTAAATATAGATTTATAGTAACTTAACGTTTTTTTCGACGTGTAAATGCAAATTATATTTTTCTGATTATTAAGCGTAACTAAAGTACAGTCTCCAAAGTCTAATTCGCAGCACACGTTTAGTCTTCACCCTGCCTTATAAATCATTACGGAACCCTACAGCTTTTAACTTTCTCCTTACGTTCTACCATGAACGAGGGGAAGTAAGACGCGTATCATAAAACACGACCCTAAAATTAACCGATTCTTTAATTACTCATTCCATTTTCCAGTTCGAACGTCTTGTTTCCCTTCTAGAAGCCAATTTACTCCTCATTAAGTATTAATGCTATCATCTTGTCTACTTATTTCAATGAAACATAAGAATTCTCGTAATTATCTTGCGAAGAGTGTATTGAAAAACTAAAGTACAAGAACTGTATAACGATAGATCCTTCTCAGTTAATACTAACCTTCCAAATTTGGAATTATATTCAGATCGCGTTATGCAACACGCTTATTTTGATCAGCGTAGTGATATTAATCTCATTTCATCAATATGTTCAAGTTCTTCTCACTCTTCACTTTCATCACACCTCAATGCTCGAAGAAATGGAAGATACATAGGCGGCAAAAAGTGCACGAGACTCTATAACTTTCTTTTAGGAGTTTTTATTTTGCCTCTCCATCTTGAAAAAAAGCAACAATTTTGTTAAAAGTTCTCTAAGGGGACAGAGTAGCATGTGTCTCCTTTCCGCTAGGTATTGGTTTGCTTCCAATGACAACGAATTTTAATATGCTTCTGTTTAGTAAAGGATACATGAAGGATGCTAGAAAGCAAGAGCCAGTTGATGGTACACGAAAATAAACGTCGACGTAGATGTGGCATGTGCCCCTTTTCCAATGAGCGGCTTGTATTTTTGAAACAAACCGATGACTTAAACCCCCTCTAATTTCAAGTGTGCTGCATTATATTTCATTTTCACGGATTTTCAAACAAGTGACTTTTGGAACACATGTAAGCCCCCCTCATTCCTTCCGACGAGTTACACATATTCCTAAACTTCCACCTCAAAGTTCTTCAAAACCTGGCATAGCAGAAATCTGGACAGTCAACAAATTCCGAACTAGTGTTTGCTCGTACAGTTAATCAAACTTTCGGACCACGCATGGAACCAAAAAGCCCCATGGCTTGCACCCATGTCGAACAACCACCCCTATACGCGGCAGTAAAAAAAAAGGAAACATCGAAGCATGGCCAGACAACGGCTGGCAGCCCAGCCTCCGAAGCAAACGGAGACCACGGGGATGAATGAAATCTACAGATGGCTGATTTCGGAACAACGTGGCGATGGATGTTTGCTCGAGTGTGGGTGGGTCCAGCGCAAAACAAACAGGGCTTACCGCATTGATCGCCGTAATCCCGAACACGTACGTTGTCTCTCCTCCTGTACGCTTCTCTCCTAACTCTCACCGATGCTTCTATCCCCCTGCATCGAGAACCCTTCCAGAGCGCGGTGTCCTGCGTCCCTGCTGGTGCGTGGAAGTTTCACCTAACCTACGTGGCCAGAGAGCCTGTACCTGCGTACGCCTCCCCCCCCCATCCCCCCTGCACGCGCGGGCGTGTGTGTGTCTTTGTGCTTGCGCGCGGATGGATTGTCACAACAGCAGGGGACACTAGACTAAACACTCCCGCGATCGTGGCCATCGGCAGAGGCAACGTGTTCCCACCGGCCAAGTAATATCCGTCACGATATTACTCTTCTCGCCACTCCTAGGCTTTATTCCCGTCCCTAACGTTGATCACCGTGTATTACTGTTGACGGTAATAACGCGAAAGACGTTGACAGAAACGTATCAGACGGACGGATGTGGCTTTCGGTAGGGTTGTTGACGTTCCACGGTGGGAAGGACAATATGTATCCTAGATATGCGTGGGAGGGGTAAGACCCGGCTGCAGTTCGAATGTTTGGTGATGGATCGTTTTAGCTCAGAAGCGATTAACACTGTGAGCCTTTTACAGAGTTGGGCAGTGACTAAATAAAAAGTTATTTAAATAACGGATCGCATAAATGTTACTTTAACATTAATCGGGGCTCGAATAATCCGGGTTTAGGTACTTCATTTGGCGAATAATACATGACAAATAATTTTTTTTACTTATATTCATTATTCGTAATTGTTATTTTAGATATGGGAGGTGAAAGAAGTACTTCATTAACGCGTCAACCCATACGCTGCGATGTATGGACTTTTATGTCAGTTCGATAATTTAAAGAATTGTTCCCACTGGTTTTCCTGAATTTTCCAAAATTCACGAAAAAAAAAATCAAATGGCAGATTCAACATTGTGGACGATATATTAAAAACGCACCGACTACACAGACATTTATATTTCTTGATTTTTTTCCGTGAATTTTGAAAATCTAAGTTCAAATTCGTTATTAGCAATCAGCAAAACCCCTGGAAATAATTGTTTAAATTATCGGAATGACATAAAAGTCTATACATCGAAGCGTATGGGCTGACCAGAGTTGGGCAAAAAATTATTTGAAATAAAAATTTCTTGCACAAATTTTTATTTTAAATAATTTTTTGCCCATCTCTGGGGCTGACGCGTTAAGGGGGTATACTACCCAAAAATTCGATTTTTATATATTTTCTAATAGTTTAAGGTTTCGAAAATATGTCCCCAAAATATTAAAGTGAAATTCGAAAAACTCCCAGAATTATGTATACGGCAGTTGTTCTCTCGACTCTTGTATCTAAACAGGGTATGACTGCCAGAAGAGAAGGGAGAGCTGTCCAACATGATTTTTTTTTAAGCTAAGGAATGTTTCCTCTACGGTCCTGGTTTAGCAGATTAGGGGAAAGATACCGAAATTAGTCGTTATCTACCGTAACTTCAGTCACATAGGTCGTAACTGCATGAAAAACTTTAAACGCGTTTTTCTCGAAACAATTTTTTTAAATCGGACGCACATTTTTCTCAAAAACTACTGGACCGATTGACCTAAAATTTTACACACATTCAAAGTTTTAAATAGTTTTAATAGTCAATAGTTTTAAAACAACCTCCCCCACACCATTGTTTTAGCTCAAGAAAATTCGAAAAAGTCAAATATAAATTTTTAAACGGCTGCGATTTCGGTAACAATGTCCGGACTGGATTACTTCTAGTTCGGGCGATAACTACACTCATATAGATTAAAAAAATCTTTGGTACTTTCGTTTCAGATGACTAGGACGACCGCAATTCGTGCACCCTTATGACATGACCTGTGCTTCGGCGTGTAACTTGTACAAATTTCCATATAATGCATTCCAAAAATTTGTGTTGATAGTTCAAGCACTACTAAATATGTGTGCAAAACCCCTGCCCTGTAGGTTTGATAGGTTTTCCAGAATTAATTTCCAAATATCACCTTCAAAAACGAGTATCTAGACTAGAATACCCCCTTAATGAATTTTCACTTCTTTCTGATAATTTTCAAATTAAAATTTCGACCGTCACTTCTTTCACCTCCCATATCTCAGAAACTAATTGTCACCTCAACTTGAAAATTTGATGTGAATGATGTCTCATCATAAGCTATCATTCGGCACAAAATTCAGTTCCAAAATCGTGGGCCCAAAAAGGGGCTAAAAAAGGCCTCATTTTGGGGTCACACTTTGTAGTATTGTGGCATGTACCTGTGTTCCACTGGCCCCCTCAATTATTTACCATTTTCGCAAAAACAGGCTCTATACCTATGTAAGTGAATTCTTATCTTCGAAACTGTCAGTCGTATAAATTTCGCATTTCTTTTATTGTAATTAAAATGTATTAGCGTTTCTGAATACATTCTCCTCTCGACCAAAATCTCGATTTCATGACGTGCAGGTTATAAATAAATTCATCTTTTTCGAATGCCGCTTCAAGCTCGCGATTCTAAAATTCTTCGTAATCTTTTTTCCGAAACAAGGCTTTATTTAGGATCGTCATTTTAACGTTGATTTTACAACGACCATTTTTAATACATCGTTCCGGTTCAGCTAAAAGAGCTAAAACGTTAAAACTCTTCTAAATCAGAAATTCTTCACCTCTTCACAAGACTTTGTTACCTAATTTAAAATTACACATTCTACAAAGGACAATATATCAGGCTTCGTCATGCATTCGAATATTCGAATTGAGCGATAAAATTTCATCGGCCGCGTAAAATCGCCGGCGTTTGAATGGCTGCCCATTGAAATTATAATTACACGCGATCCAGTCTGCGGAGCATTTGAATTTTTCAATTTCTCCGGCACGCCCATCAAGCGCGGCATCGGCCATAATATCGTAGCACGAATCGTCGCCCGGAGCGGCCGGTACAAATGTTCCCCGAACCGTTCGCGGTAATGGAAAATCATGGGGAAAAAGTAACGCGAACTCATTTCGTTTCCCCCCTGCCGTGACGTGTTTCTCGCGCGACTCGATGGTCAAACCTCGGCAAAAAAGCCGGGACCCCGCGCGCGGCCCGATATTAAAAGTCCGGCCGGAGCGATATTCGATACAGCGAAGCATGAAAATGCACTGGCGGTGACCAAAAGTCCGCCGTTGCGGAGCGCTGGCCTCCCCCCCACCCCCCGTGGTTATGTTACGTCGATGCCGCCTTTTATTTTCATCGTATCGTTGACTTTTATAGGGAAAGTTCCACGACAATGCTTGGGAAACAGCCGAAGCCTGTAACTGCGACAGCTAGTGATAGACACGGCCAAGGGCGGACCAAGATTGAGAAGTATCGTACGAAAAAGTGGAAGAGTGCGGGGAGTTGGAATATCGAAAGGAGTCTAGCGAGCGCGGTAGCAGCGTTTACGGGGAATTGGAGTTTGCAAAGAAATCCGAGGCTGTCTTATGGCCGCCCTCTCTGTCTTGTTGAACCGTTCGGTTATCCGCCGTGGTATTACGCCCCGAGATGCGTGCATGGGGCCGTCCTTCTCGTTACCGTGTATCGACTTTGCAACCGTATCAGCCGAATTCCCCGCGTGATCGTACACGTGTACGTACGATCACCGCCGAGGTGATCTCGTGGAAATGGCTCGCCGGTTTCCCCTCGAACACACAGGGAAACCGCCTCAAGCGTGGCCGGCTTTGTGGAATAAGACGCGGCGCACCGATGAATTTGTTTCCGCGATCGGAGTGCTTCCTGTTGCGGATATTTATGAGGATTCTGTGCTCACCGTTTGTATGGGGATGGATAAGCAGCTTTCGCCGCTGCACATCGTGCCTGACACGATGTTGACCTGTCCTTTATTCGCGTTGCGCGTCTGTTTTACAATTAATGAAGTTCCCCAAGGTTAATTTAGCTAAGTGGACGTGCCGGCGAGGATGCTCGTAAGATGAATTCTACACGTCACTGTAATGAAACTCAGTGTATTTACCAACAACAGTGGCAAGTAGACGTAACAATCCCCGTACACGGTTGACACGCGGGACGTTGGAAATTGGAATGTTTGCGCGTTGGATGCTGGATTAGATTGGATGTTTAAACGCCTGTGTGCCCGAGGAAGATGATAGTTACAAGCTCTGTGTAAGAGTTTTAGTGGGCAGATTCGCCTAATCGTGAGCGGCGTGGTGAATAATTGAAGGACGTGTCCTGGAGTGACGCTTCAACCTCGGAAAAAGCGTGGTGGAAGAAAATGTAATAAACAATTTAACGCTAGACCTTGATGAGTAAATCGACTGCCATTAGTGGCATTCTACACGCCTACAATATTGTACCTACGCATTAACTTGCCAGATTTCCGTAGCCTTGGCTATCCACGTGAATGAGCCTGCACCACGCGTGCATTTGGAGTCAGGCGCAGGCAGTACACTTGATATGTGAAAAAATGAAGCGGCACTTCTGGTGGAAGGTATTCCAGTAGCTTCCCTTTGCCGTTTGAGAAACGGGAACGCGAGGTTAAATCACGAGGGCGACCAATGGGCCGGAAGAGGGAGCTGGGGATGGAGAAAGAGCGAGACCACTCTCCATCGTCTCAACCACTCGACCCTACTTATTTCAATAGCTTTCTCTTGCCTCGTTTGAATAAACTACGTCTACTGCACGCACACCCTTTCGGCGGGCGTCCGCGCCCGCGTGCAGTCGCGTATAAAATTTGTGTACTTCGAAAAACCGGGATGGCCCGACCCCCTCCGATGTCCGGGCTCCTTGTTGCGCGGGCCGGCACTTCATCATGGGGCGCGTCGCGATGCCCCCGGAACGGCGGCGCGCGTTCGCGCAGTTTACATTTGTTATGAACTGGCCGCAGGTAGCGCTGCATGAAAAATCGAATGTTTTAATTTGTCTGCTCGTGGTTGATTACCGGGCCGCGCCGCGGATATACGCGACCCGTGGCCCCGCTTTTATGAATGGCGTTTCTGATAACGCCCCCGGTAAAACTGAAATAATACCTACGCCGCCGCTGCTATTGTTTCGCGAAGTTTAGCGATCGCGGCGGGCGATACAGAAAATGGACGGGAAAATAAAAACGGCGAACTTTCGGGGAAACGTGAACGCGCGCGGCGCCTTCCACGGTAAGCCTGCAGGAGCGAGTGCGCCGCTTCAACGCCAGGTCCAGATTTTTGTCGGCAGCCGCGAGGATTTCAGGTTTCACCACCGGCACACAGTGGGCGATTTTGGCAATCTAGCTTTACTAAATAAATAACTTTTTATTGGCTTAAGTTATTTGCCTAAAGTATTTTTAATATCTTTTTAATGTCTTCAGAGCATGTTATGAGTATAATATTGTAGTCATACTCACATTTTTAATGAAGAAAAAATGGTCAAATATCACCTTCGTCAGACGAATCATGTGAACCGCTGGAAGCTGATGATGGATTCTGATCTTCATTTTTTAATAATCGGCTGACATCAGGGCTTTTATTGTGTTCTTTGGATGATTTGAATGAAAAGGCGTTGTTGCTCGATATTTTTGGATCGGATGAAAACAGACATCTATTTAATATGTCTCTGTTGGTACATATTCGTGAATTCTTTCCTGTAAATATTTCTCGGTAATGCCTATAGTCCTTATGTCTACTCTCCTGGGCTTCTTCTGATAATTGTCCTAATGGTAAAATGCAGTTGTCTAATATGTCTTTTCCATGGACAAGAATCTTGTGGACAGTTGACCGCATATGGTACCAGGGATATAATTTTAAATATAATTTTCTTGTTTCTTCAGTATACGCAACAAATTTAGTGGAATCAATTTCTGAAGTGGTGGATATGGTTTCCAAAATTACTCGAAATCGATGAATTATAGTTTTGTCGATTCCGGTAATTGCTGCTGAAGTGTCGGTATTTTTAAAAAATCTTCTGGCAGTGTTTCCGTCGTTTTTTGGTATTTTGGGTCTTCCAGCTTTTGATCTTGTAGTTGAAGAAGACTGTGCGAAGGATAAAATTGAATTCGGTAACACAAATTCCAAATTTAGCCAGTTTTCATTGCTGGAAACAAATCTGTCCAAATGCCTGTTGGATTGCTCCCATTTTGCTTTAAGTCTTGTTATAAAGCACGAAACTGACTTTTGTAGATCAGACATTGCTTCCGCATCAGGTTCACATATATTATATATTTTTAAAATAAACGAAGTCACTTCATCAATACTCTTTTTGGATGAATTCATCCAGATATTGAACAGATGTCTTTTCGTTATGTTTTCACTCATGTTTGAAGTAACTAAATTAAAATTATAGCATACACTAAAGTAACTACACTAAGAATAATGTAACTACACAAAGAACAAAGTCACTGCACTAAAAATGAACTAACTAAACTGAACTTGACTTTTTAAGAAATATCACAAGACGTACAGCAAGGAGACCGATCGGGATGTGTTGTAGAGAAAGATTGCACGAGAACTAATGAAAAGCTAATGTAGAGCTGGAAGTAGGAAACGCAACTGTTTATAAAAGTTGCTTATCGCCTTTCCGAACGCGAGACTGAAAAGTTTGTTTAGATTAGCCAGAACTCATGCGACGCATTTCGTTTTCTCGGGCGCGTGAATAAAGAGCGCGTTTTCGTCTCAAACGTGTTACATGTAAAATTGATTTTCTTCAAAACGCGCAAATATGCGCAGCCAATTTTTTTACAACATAATCCTTTTTAGTCAATAATTGATATGTGCCATGAATTTGATTGAAGAGAGCTACAGAAAAATTTTAAAGTCTTCTGAAACTTAAAAAAACTTTCATTGCACTGTACAATGTTAATACTTTTAAAAAACGTTTTTACAAAACTTAGTAATAACTGCTATATTGTCCAAAATACATTAGAAAAAACGAAATTGGAGAATATAGATGAACACTAAAGTTATTTACTTTTAATATTAACTCATATATTATATTATGACATAAAAGTTTTCATCGTCAGGAAGAATTTATATTTCAATAAAGTAAAGCTAGATTGCCAAAATCGCCCACTGTGCGGCACTAGGGTGGCTGTTATTTTCTAATTTTTAATTTTCGCCGCGGCACGCCCAGAATAGTTCTAAATAATAAAGAAATCTGTGTAAAAGTTGAGCCCCATCGAATAACGGGAAAAGTTACCCCCGAGACCTTGAATATTTAAATAATTATTTAACAGCTCACAAAGCTGATTTGAAATATAAAAATGTTTGTTTTTAGTTTTTCGAACTTTCTTCGGAAACTGTTTGTTGCATGGGAAAAAGCAATAGAACATGAAAGACGCTTCTTGCCTGTATCTACAACTTTTGTTTGGCATATCATTGGATGTAATTAATAACTAGGAGGATATTATATAAAATCGACTTTATGAGCTGTTAAATAATTATTTAAATGTTCAAGGGCCCAGGACCACCTTCTCGCGGATTTTTTTATTATTACTTGGAACTATTCTGGGGGGTGCCGAGAAGATAATCTTGAAAAAAAATTCACCAAGTGTAAATAAGAGCCACCCTATCCTGCACCCATGCATATCACGCAAGAATTACCCACCCCGTGTGATACTTCTAGCGAATTCCATATCTCAACTAACGAAGGTCGAAAGTCACCTCCGCGATGCGATCCGCCAGATTTCCCTAACCCATGCAGTCTATATTCCTTTATGCTTTCCATTTCCAGCCTTCCTTTCCCCGTCGACGGCTGCGCCGAGTATTAGTCGACCAGGAATTGGGGTGCGAAATTCTCGAAGTCTGGCTCTGAAGTATTTATGAAGGTGTACCCCCCACCGGTGGTCCTTATTCTTCCTCATCGCACCCCTCGTGTTTCGCCCGACTCTTCCTTCTCTACCCTTCTATTTCTCCACCCCCCCCCCCCTCGCTGTATGACGTTTGCTGCCTCCTCCCTCCCCCTCTTCTTTCACCACCCCCATCACCTACCTGACGCTGCGTTTTCCTTTTCCCCATCTGCTCGTATCGCGAAAGAACCGAGACACTCTAGTCCCGAGTCTCCATCCGCTGGTCGCGTGCAAAAACTAGGCGCGGAGAACCTCTTCCTTTCGACGTTTTTGCGCCCACCCACGCGGCGGCCGTGCTACCCAGGCTGGTAGTTGCGCCTAATCTTTAGCCGATATCTTGATCCGCGATTGTTGGTCGATGAAACGCACAACCGTTGAACCGCTGTTAGCGGTGTTCCCAGCGGGGCTACGCGGGCGGGGGGGGGGGGGATGATTGCGCACGGGGAGGCAGGCCGTACGGTGGTGTTGGAGGATGATGAAGGAGGAAAAGGAGGGGCATTCACGGGTGAAAAAGTGCAGCAGTAATGCAGGGTAGAGCGGCGGCGGTATACGCGAGAGCGGTGGGAACAGAGTCTGGGGGCAGGTAGGCATTTTTAGTGGCTGTGCTTCGGCTCGTTAATAATTCTATAGGATTACGCGTTTAATGGTGCCCTGAAATCGGATTAAGAAAATCGTGTTCTTCTGTTGTACGTGCACGTATAATCGCGTCGTCCTTCATTCCTTGCGTTGTTAGCTGTTAGCCTGACCCTTTACATTCTATCAACAGGGCTTCAATTAGTACACCTCCGGATAGTCTGCTTATGTGAACTGCGCGCGTTACATATGAAAATTATTCCGGTTTAATTGAAGACTGTTGCACGTGTGTGCTTCTGAACGCGTAAGCTCCTTGAGAGCGAACTCTGTTTTCACTGGGTTGTTGGTTGTTTGGGAAAAGGATCAGTTCTGTGTAGTTTTAATAGAAAATCTGATTTAAATGCTGCTCTGGCTACTGGTTTAAAGTTTTTTTTAACTGTAAAAAAACTGGCTTCTATGAAGAAGTTGTTGTTGAGGCAAAAACTTATGCTACATATACCTAGTATATCATTTTTAATTCTCTTCATTTCACTGTTACCTTTCTCCACCTTGCAATGTTTAAAAAGCTTCACTTCCAAGCTGCGTAAACTATTTTTTTACTATCTCCACTACAACTTCCTTTCCCAAATACGAGGCTTCATTAAACCCATATTGACTATCAGTCCACGGAAGTGGTCTAAGTCATTTTCTTTCTCGTTTCGCGGTATTTGTATAATCGATGTAATACAAAATAAGAGGTAAATTCGATTTTTTAGGTTTCTAACTTAGACCACTCTCACAATTACCGCCAAAAAATATTCCTGCACCTTTCTCCCGGTACACCGCTCGCTGCTGGGACCCGAAGAGAGAGAGAGAGGAGTGAAATAGGACTATTGTTCGTTGGGCAATAGAAGCTGTAAGCTTGCAAACAAACAAATATTCCTGCAACATCTATGATTCAATTCGCCCAAAGAAACGTCGAAAGTTCAATTAATCCTCGCTATGTTGGGTCTATTTTGAACCATCTGAAATATTAAACTCTATGTGTTACTTATTATATAAGTATTGCTACTTGAGGATTTTAAGGATTTTAAATCGTACTAAAATCAGAGAATAATGCAAGAGCTTATCCTAAGCTGTGTAGCAATGAGATTATAGGTAAAATGGATCCTGCATTCACTGTGCAGACAAGCTATTCTCCGTCCAAGGGTTAAATCATAGTCAGTTTGACATCGAAGTGCAGCACGGCAACCAAAGCCATAGTTACAGAGTTGGGACGTTGCTCGCCAGTGACGTCTAAAAATATGGAAGTATTTAGCAAACAGTGACTGTGGACGGTAGCAGAGGGACGACAGAAATAGACGAGGAAAGAATGGGTGAAGTGAGCAGGCGAAGGGAAGCTAAAGTACAGCCAGCAGCTCATCTCTCAAACTTAGGAAGCTGCATGGACCGTGTATATTTTGCTGGATGTTTTCATATACAGTGACGTGAAACGAGGGGAAAGAAGAGGCCGCCCTGCGTTCCTGTAAAACAGAGCATTATTATCCTTCTAGTCCATTACCCAGGACACTACGGAGGCCAGGGAACCGGATGGAAGAAGACGCTATAGCAAAAACCAAAAACCCTGGGCAACTACTACTAGGGCAAGGGCCATTGACTCGAACACTACCGCCTTTCAACCTTCCACGTGATTTATCTCTAGATTCCTGCTTTTCGACTTCCATCTCTCGTTCGAATCCCTCGATCGTAGAGTGCCCCCTCAGTTTTCCTCCTCCTTTATTGTCGTATTTTGATTTTTTCCTCCTAGCTTCGCCGTGCGCCTTTCCCCGTTCACGGCTCTATCGATCAAGCTTCGAATTGCAGTAAACGAAACGTGTCAACAGCGCCAATAAATCGGTGCTCGTCGAAGATAGAAGGGAGATCCGATGGATTCTGACTGATAGGATAACAAATCTATATCATTGAGAATACGATTACAGATGCGGTAGTGGTGGGATGAAATATATTGGAAGTAGGTTCGAATCTGAGTGAATAGTTCTGAGCAGTTCATGGGTACTTCGAAAAAGAAAAAACAATATTTTTAAGTAGACTCAAACCTCGACGAGATAGGCTCGAATTAGTTTCAAGTAGGCGAACCCTGACCAAGTAGATTCAAACCTTTTATGAGTACTTAACCAGCAGTTTTCTATTCTGTGCAATTGTGCATATTGTTTTCTTTTAGGATTCGAATACTAATTTTATGAGATTCGATTCTTTCAAAGTAGGTACTTACAAGTACATTCTCTATAACCCAAGTAGTTTGGAAGTACATTCAATGAAACGTCACGTCTTTTTAGTAGTATTCGAATCCCATAAAGTGAAACATTTGTATTGGAATTGACTCAGATTCATGAATACATAATGAACTTGATCAAATATTTTGTGTAATTGTGTCAGATATGGATGTGCTATGGTAGATTTCATTTTCAGGTTTTGAATGCTTAAATGTCTTCTTACAGATTGTTGCCTTCTTATTTTTGTAAATTTCAGTTTTTCGTCCGTTCAAGCTTAATTTCCATCGCGTGTTGTATGAATTGTATGTCTTCTGGTGTATTTATTAATTCACTTCGTTGACTGTCTTCTTGCAACCTGGGTATCGATTCCGTCATCTGTCTTCGGGTAGACAATTCCAATGCTTGGAGTTCTACATGTAAATATTGGATCTGATTCATTTATCATTTTGACAATCAATAAGGCTTCAGCTCGACTATCGAGGTGCACTCCATCTGCAATACAAATTGCAATTAGTGCTGCATTGAATAATAAGTCGGAGTTATGTAGGTACCTACTCAGGGATACGAAAGTTTTTGATTACATTAATTGATACAATTTCCAGCTTGTGTGTGGTTTCAAAATTAAATTCCACTTGTCAGATTTGGGGTTTTTAATTTTGGATTTATACAATTTACAAAGGCGTCATCGTCTTACTATTTGCATTGGGCTTTTCAGATGAAGCGTTATTATTTGTTATTATTCTTTTGATTTCCTGCTTAATTTCTTTGAGATGGAATGATATAATAATGTTTCTATATTTAGACGAATATACACTATTTATTGTTGTTAAATTCAGTGATTGCAACTGGTTGTTGCATAGTATGTTGTGTTTTCAATTTCTATTTCATTAATTCGCCTCTATAAGCATGAATAATTTTTTAAAGCTACAAAGCTAGCAAAGCGGAAGTGAAAGATACGATTTGATTTTTACGGACTAAATTCAGAATTAATCAAACAAACACATATTGTTAATAACATAAGAAATTTCAAATGGTATTCTTGGTGTATATTTTGTTCTTACATATTTTTTTACAAAAACGAATGAAATGAAACTGCGTTTCGTTGTACATCAATAAATGGCACTGTTTGCACAATATTTTCATAAACATCTACACATTGACGTTGGTTATCAACCACCCTGCAAACCAAAAACATATTTCTATGCGTTCTATTAATAAATAACAAATGCCGACTATTTTTACAGAAAAATGATGTACTAAATGAAAGATAAATATGCAAACAAGGTGGGCGAAATATCTACTGCAGCGATGTAATGGGGACAGGTGGTCATTTACATTGAATCAATAATCAAGAAGTTATATTTGTATGCAAGTATTCACGCATGTGATATTATTCGTGTATTTCGCAGAATGCAAGCTATAGTGCAGAAATGTGTAAATAAAAATTTTTTAATCGTCAATTTTAAAAATATTTTGCTATCTGGAACGTTATTAAAATTTTTCAATTGAAACAGATATGAATCTGTATTTCCTGTTTACTCTGTATAACAGTGTTTGTAGTTGTATATATTTGTTTAAAATAGATTGAATACATTTAATCAATGGACTGTGATTCAAGGCAGGAAAAAGGTATTATTAAGCCAGATGTATTTTGTTAGTATTTTGCGTACCGTACACTGTGGGATTACCTGCAGCTCTTTGTAACATTTTGTTATATAATGTAAAAATTAACATTTTTACATTCGCTTTAAGTAGGTATCCTATTATAACATTGCATCTTTTGTGGTTGTATTGCGTGTGTGAAAATGCATAAAATTGTTGTCCTGTTTCTTCTTTAATACATGTTTATATTCAAGATTAATTATTGATTTAACTATTAATCTTTGCTGCGTAAATGGTGTCAATTATCAGTCATGACAATGGTAATTATATTCATCATTAACTCAAAATAAATTTAGAATACGAAATCCACTTATATAAACTATTAAACAAGGAACATAATCGATTGAATAATCTCCAATTTTATTGAAATTCAGCCCGCGAGAGTGTCGAAATATTCATCCCCGCACATTTTTCTCGGCTTCTCTGCATTATTTCTTAACACCCCAAAATGAACAGCAACAAAATGGCCCCACGCATATCCGCGTTCTATTCATCTCGAAACATCGTCGCGAACAGAATTCCAAAGCATCCCTCGAAATCTCCACTTCTCGTTCCCATGTCAAACAAAATTCATGCAGCTCCGATCCCGATACGTTCTCCCGCGACTACAAAGCCCAATATCTTGAGCCCTCCACGTGTCCTTTGAAGATATACGTTCCTCGAAGCTTCGTTACTATTTTAATACCCCGCCGAGGGTATGTAGTCGAAGGCGTAGTTACGTTTTACAGCGAGTCGGGCGGGGGTCTCAATAATGCATGGAAAGTTCCACAAAGAGCACTATATTCCGACAACTGCTTTCGAAGAGCCTCGAAAAACCGTCTCCCTTTTACCTTGATCCCCGGCGTACCTATATGCTCCGTGGTACGTAGCCGTCGCTGAAATACCTCGAGGAGTCTCCCTCGTGGCGGGGCGGGCAACATAATATCAGTCTGGCCTGAATCTAAGCATATTTAAGCCAGTGGCGGAGGAAGAAATATAGGAAAGCCTGTGGAGCGCGGGGAGTTGACGTACTGGGATGGGATAGAAGTGCGCGCGCGGGGGTGGGGGGGGGGGGTGGGTGGGCTGCATACCCGCATTTTTTGCCCACCCCCGCCGAGGAAGGTTATGAACACGAAGTTAGAGGCGTATGAATAAAGTGGCCAAGTTTTCACCCCCGCCATAGCAGCGGGTAATTCGCGTCCGGTTTTAAAGCATTCCATGTACGTTACGCCCGATGTAACCCACTAATGCTCGAAGTTCTTTCTTCGGGGTAAGGCAGGGGAGCATTTAATCGCGTTTGAGTAATTACGCAGTGGCAGGCGATGAGTGACGCCCCTCCCCCCCCCCCCCTCGCTCTTTCGTTTTCGGGGAACAGGGGGGGAGGGCTCCGAGTGACCCGGGCATTTTTCTTTTTTATGGCTAATGGCCCTGAAACTTGAGCGTTTTATGTGCGCGGTATGAACGATACGTGGAAGTTTTCTTGTTCGTTTTGCATGCTAGTCATTTTCAGGGGTTACGTGCGCCCTTGGTGGTTAACAGTGGAACGAGCGTGGAATTTCTTTTCATCGAAGTGTTAATGTTTGTTGGTTAGACTTATGCGCGGATGGAAACATTTTTTTAAATATTTATTAGAAAAGTCCTTTTCACGGTAGTGTTTTGTGATGGACGGGTGCTGGAGAAACGATTCGAATTTTCGAAATATAGTGGCGCAGTAAGTCAATCACGTTTAGGTACGAAAGCTTACAGTTTTTAGGTAAAGCGATATGTCGATTTCACGAATGTAGCTTACTCTGGATAGTTTCCCAAAATATCCTATCTTTATTTCGAATAAATGTTTGAACAGTTGGAGATAAAGAGTTGAGACCTTCTAACACGAGGCACTGCTACAGTGCCGGACAACAGTATTGGGGCAACCTTTAAAACAGAATAACTCTTTTAAAATTGGTTCAAACGACTTGAGTTTTATTTTGAGAAGCTAGAAGGATTAGTTTACTAGGTGGCGTGTTTCGTCGTTTTTAAAAAATTGCAATCATTCGGAACAGCGGAGAAAATAGCGAAGGTGTCTTCTTGAACTATTTTATTTGAGCCTAGGCGCATGTAATGCTGAGTTAAAAAAATTTATATGTAGAAGAGAAAGCCAAAAGTACGCGAATATTATCAGAACACTGTCCCCTGTGAAAAGGCCCATAATGGAGCGAATATCGTAGCGCAGTTGTTTTGTCGGCTAAACCGAATGGAGTCCTAATTAAACCGGCAATAAAGCTGTACAAAGAAGGATTTCGTTATTTGCTCCCGCGAGAGCCGTGCAACTGCACGGAGGGACGTGTTCGCGTGGGCGGACATACATTACCACGCCGTACGAATGATTCGATTCGACGCGCAATTAATCAGATTGCGATTTACGTATCTACGTGCGCGTGTCCCTCGGGTGCCCTCGCTTTACTCCCCCTGCATCGTTCGGTACCATCGACGGCTCACGTCCGCGTGCTCGACGCTCGCGTCTTTGCAGGCCGCTTCGAGCCACCGTCGAGCCGATTTCACCCCCCCCCCCCCCGCGTTTCCTTTCTTCTCCGTTTTATTATACGCGAGGCCTAATCAAGAAGAGTAAACGCGGAGTGAAGAGCGCAGGAACCCGTGACCGGGGTCGGGGCCTAGGGGGGAGGGGGTGGAACTGGTGGAAGACAGAGGCACGCAGTGGAAGTGCGTATTACAGGGGTTGAGCCAGGAACGAATCGATGCATTACCCGGAACAGTCGTTCAGTCGTCGAGTGGGAATGAAGAAAAAAAGGACTGGGACGGAAGAGGGACAGAGAGAGATAGAGCACTCCGCGAATTGACACTTGGACGAAGACAGATGAAGGGAGTCAGATTGGTGGGACACCGGGAGCGGCGGGGTGATCGATAAAGGGGGGGGGGGGGCGGGAGAGAAAGGAGCGAAAGGAACGAATGCTTATGCACGACTAACGCGGGTGGTTGTTTGCACGTGTACGGGCCCGCGTTTAAGCGTGTACGGCAGCGCGGGAGTAACGTTAAAAAGGAACAGCTTGGAAGTACGACGAAGTACCGGAGAGGGACGAAGAAAAATGGCTGGGGTAGACCGTGGCGGTATATGGTAGGGTAGTTAGCCAATCGCGCTGCACTGCTACACCGGATGAATATCAATGAGGGAAAAGCCACCCGCCGCGTTTTACAATTTTCTTCCGCTTGTGTCTGAGGATGGAGAGGACACGGCGGCGAACGCCAGGCGAGCAGGAAAGTCGTGCCACGGCCGCTTGTTTACGCAGGGATTGATTGAGAACGCGGGCTCTCCATCGAGCAATCCTGTTAGGGACTTACGTGAAAGTTGAACGTGAAATCGACGAGGAATTTCTTTATTACGCCTGGGAATAACGCCGCCCTTAATCAATCTGCATTCGGGGGGGGGGGGGGGGGGGCTCAATTGGGCACGCAAAAAACTTGGCACGCGGGATTCAGATGTACTCGTGTGTCGAATCATTCATTTTCGTGTTGAACGACGCCAAATGCTTTCTCTCGGCGCACCGAGGTGCTGCAGAAATGATACCGATTACTTTGGAGTGGAAAGGGAATTGTATAGAAGTGGTTGATAGATTGGATATTCAACACTATGGTGACAGTGAGTTGATGATTTCAATTGTGCACCGAGAATAAGTATGACAAATTCTTACAAATTTTTCTCGCTATTAACGACAGTTATCATTACCTTCAATTAATACCATGTCCCTTTTATTCGATAGAAATAGTTTTTCAGATTGTTGCGTGTTGTAGGTATAGTTGGCTGACATATTACGAGGTAAGGTGGGTGCCTCCAGTTTCCTGGTGGGGGGGGGGGGGGGAGCAAGTACTATAAAGTTTTGGAGGGGGTTTTTACTGGGTAGTCCGCCTATTTGGCCGGGAGTCCCACGTAGCCACGACATCGGGGTGTGCATCAAGCATTTACCCCCTCCAAAAAAAAAGGTATAGTTGGCTGACATATTACGAGGCTGTTTCACTGCACGTCTAGAATAATTTTCTGTGGATTACTTTTATCTGTCGTACTACAAATCAATTACACTTGCATTACAGCAAATATTGTATACTTTTATCCAACTGCAATTAGGTTAGGTTTATTTCTCGCTTTGGTACAAATGCAATAAATTGATTAAAAATGTGTATTGCATATGTAAATCAGTTGCCTGAATATTCGCCGCGCAGCTCATGCAGTAATAATGAAGACAATTTACAAAACAAATTAAAGGACGTTCGGAATATATTGAGGGGGGAGCTTGGTGTAGCGGGTCGAAAAAATCCGATTTTTTTTTCATGCGTAAATCAATAGTTTGACATCGCGAAAATATGGTCCCAAAGCCACAGAATGAAATTCGAATAATTAAAGCGGCCGTAGCCAATTTTGTAACGGAGCAGCAGGTGACGCGAAGGTAACCAGAAAACTTTAAACACGTTTTTCTCGATAACACTTTTTTTTTCACATTTGTGAAAAAACACCCGAAATATTCAACCAATCATGTTCCGTTTTTGCACGCATAAAGTTTATTGTATTATCTCGTTGGTGTACCTTCAATAAACCAAGACATCTTTACAATAACTTTTTTTTTACATGCACAGAACAAATTTGATGAGAACCATTATTTTCTGTTTAGAAGCCTGTCATTTCGTCAATTTTGCACTATTTTCTTCTTTCAAAGGTTCACCTACAGCGTAATTCTATACAGGATGAGAAATTTCTTGGTTTCATTACTTTAGTTGAGAGCAACGGACCCTGGAACCTGGGCCGATTTACAACTCCCGTGACTAGCCCATGGCGGAATTTGCTAATTTCTTTATCATCAGCGTACATTTTGTAACGAACTAAAATACCTTATACTGATACTTTGAAAAAATCCCAAACTTGTCTGCTTTCTCTTGTTATTTACACCACGTCCCCCCTTAATATAATTTAGCGCTCAGTGCCGATAAAAATCTGTCACATACGTGTAATGACATCGCTGCAATCCTATACTTAGAAATATTTGGAAAGTCCCATTAAAGAAAGAATTTGAAATCCTTTAGATCACGATAAATGAATTTCCCCCAATTATTTTAAATTGCGATCTAAATTACTACCATTCACCCATGAAATTCTGCTAGCCTCAGCAGACAAATCAAATCGATGGTTTCTCAGGTGTTGTTAATACTCATCTATATACCATTAACTTGATAATTACTCTAGCACCGTCCACCGGCCACCGGCCTCCATGGCGTTTGCTAACAAAGTCATTTGTATAAAATGCAGCAGGAAATTTCTCACGGAGCCAACACTCGCATCGGAGCCCGGTATGAAACAGAGAATTCAATATAACTGCGAGGCTTTTGACACGTGTGACTCTTCATTTCGTTAAAATTCGTTCGATGGAGTTGGCGCTGCTTTGAGAACGTGCATACAAACGAAATGGCTGGACTAATAGCCGGCGCAGCTGCATTGTTGCAAGCTGAAAAAGTCAATGTACAAAGGAACGAGGGTCGGGGTGGCGGAAATGGGAAACGGTACAGGTTCGGAGCGAAACATCGACGATAACCAGCGTACGTGCCCTGCTGTTTAACGAAATCTTAAGCCAGTAGTTTCATAATGTTTACCGTTTCCTCTGTTGCGCTCGCGCGCAAGTTGCACGGATATTTACGATTTGCAAGGGAATACCATTCAACCTCCAGCCCGCCATCCTCGGCGTTCTTGGTATTTTCAGATCGATAACACGACGAAACAAAAATTATTTAAAATAACGGCAGAGAGACGCGGAGAAACGAAATATTATTTGTATCTGCAACTTCGCTGTTGATAAACTGCTTGTATTTGTCTTCACTCGTTCGCCATGGACGTTTGTATATTTTGATGCGTTCTTTCAACCGTTCCTTCTAAACAGAGTTGGATATTAACTAGATACAAAATTATTTAAATAACGGATCAAAAAATGTTACTGTAACTTTAGAGTATTTGACGAATAAAGTTAATGTTTTATTCGTCCAGCGTTTCAACTTAAGCGTTGAATAAATTGTTCATCTTTAAGGGAGGTTTCTGCCCTTTTGGGCCAAAAAATGTTCGATTTTTCACCAATTTTTTATGCGAAAAGTATTAAATATAGAATACGTCGCTCCTCCCACTACCATGTTTTGTCAAACTTTAAAAAATATAAAATATTATAGTATATAAAAATATTATATAAAATAATATATAAAAATATTTTAGTCAACATACCAAATATCAACATTCTATATTTAATACTTTTCGCATAAAAATTTGGTGAAAAATCAAACATTTTTTGGCCCAGAAGGGCAGAAACCTCCCTTAACGTAAACTTAAAGTTGAAGTCGAAATTGAAATTGAAGTTGAAAATTTTATTCGACTGAGTTTGAAACGTTTGACAAATGAACTTCATTGATCGAATTAAATTAACGCGTGTCGACTTAATAATTTTTTTAACCTGTATTCGTTATTCGAAATTTTATTTAAATAAAAACTTCGCTCATGTCTGCTTCTAACTCTGTCAAGAAGAATTCTGTACACTGTCGCCGCTGTTTGTTTCAGTTACCAAATTCTGCTTCGGCTGGCTCAGCTGCTGTTAATTAGTCGTTTCCGGTAATTCTGAGGTGGATGTGAAACAGTTTTTAATATCCGCGGTGCTAACAGGCGTCGAATAAATGTTTGCCTCTGGGGCAGAAATAACGCAGGCTCGCGTACGTAATTTCATTTTCTTGGGGGCAAAAAGCGTCGCGCGATGCGATTTGGTAGAAGAAATTACAGTCGTTCGAAAGAATAAACACAGTGTTCTCATGTTTTCCCAGGGAAATTTCAGTATCGCGACTAGTGCTATTCCCAACTACGCCGATTCAATTGAATTTTTTATGTCGAATACTTGTTCAGGGGATGGCTGCAAATATGGGAGCGGATGAAGGAAAATATTTTTCAGTAGTGAACGGTGTGGCAAAAGGGAACACTGACGCGGATCTAAACAAGGGGATTTTTTTTAAAGCTGCGAAGTTTAAACGTGTGCGTAAATATACAGACTGATTCCATTAATCTTTCGCTCGCTCTATTCCACTTTCTGCTTTACGCCGTCTCCCTCCGACGTGCTTGTTTTCAAAGGAACTAACGGCCGGGATAGTTGAGCGGAAGCTGAAAGGTGAACGAAGAGTAATAGATGGCTGAAGGCAGAATATGTTATAAAGAGATTGAGAAATGAAAAATGATGCGAAACGAGCGAAACGGACCAATGAAAATTGAAGGGTAACCAACAAAGTATTGGAAAAATTATAGTAGGTACGGTTCGAGGCAATTCTTATTTTGCCAGAAACCTGAAAATGCCATATATCTATAATTTCGTGGCTACTGACTTGTAAACTGTCATGCTGCTATGACGTCGCGACTTTATACGCGTAAAATATGGAGTCTTATTGGAAGTTAATGCAGTGTAAAGGGGTTGGTATTTACAGGGCCGCCGCGAGGATGGTTGGCGCCCTAATGCAAGAAAATTTTTGGCTCCCCCAAATTTTTGCACCTCTTTTCTATTTGCCTTTATGAGGTACAATAAAAAAAGAATTACATTTACATTTTGCTTATATGGGAGTTGGATTTCTTTATTATTAAGTCTGCGATATAGTTTTTAGCACCCCCTTCGGCTGGCGCCCTTATGCATGTCCCTGGGTATTTAAACTGAAGCTAGAGAGTGGAGTATCTGTAGTAAGTACACACCTGAATATCTCTGAAAATGTGTTGAATTCGTGGAGAAACAGCGGTGACAAAAGTTGCTTTAATTAGCAAAAGAGATATAACAATAATGCAAAGATGAACAGCAGTGAATAACAGAAGCTCTTTTAAGGTGGGAAATTTGTTTTTTGATTGAACTATATTTTCGTTAGTGTAGTGCGTTGAGGGAAAGTAAGAAATAAATTCATTATTTATGTGTTTCTTACTTGCAAATATATCACCATAAGTTCGTCAAATTTTCCTCTTGTAACTTCGCTAGTACAAGCGTGACATGTTTATTCAGTCTCAAAAAAAAGTGAATCTAGCTCACATATTTCACGACTTCCACCGAAGTCGCCTCCCGTACTCACACCAGCAACATTCAGTATCTCAACTTCAACACGCTAACTTCAACTTTCACGGAAGAAAGTAAACCGAGAGCTCTTAAATACTTCAGCAAATCTCTTCTCTTCCTCACTACCACTGTTACCCTTCATTAAAACTCCTCGGCGCAGGCCAAAGAACCATCACAGTTGAACAAGAATTAAGCCGAAAGAAAATATTTTACCAACGTGACGATAACAAGAATGAAGTATCGCAATGATTGTATGAGAATTCTACTTCGCCCTTAGTTCCAGGAAAAGTCCCGTTAACAGGCGTATCGTGGCGCGATTAATTTAATGTAACGCACGAGAACGAGGCGCGTCGTTAAGTTATTTAAGACATGAAATGCTGGCGCATCACGTGACTCGTCTGAATTGCTGGTTGCTATCATTATGTGCACTCACGGGGCTAAATCTGTGCCGCATTAAACGAATTTACGCTACAGCAGAGTCCTTGCAATTACATATACATAGCGGTATTACAAGATCCCCCTGGTTACGCGCGCTCTCAATGAAGTAGCGACGGCTGCCAGCACGAGTGCTTCTTTTCCCAACGGAATGTTGTATTACACGTGTTTACAAACGCCCGGCGAACAAAATCTTCAGACTCGGCTAGTTTTGTTTCCATTGACACGGTAAATATACATATATGTAATTCGGACATGTAATGACACGCTGCTGTTCATCCCGGATTTCCCTACGCTCTGTTTACATGTTTACTTGCAAAAACTATAATTTTCAGAGATGCATCTCAGACGAATTGGGTGGATCCCGTTATGTTTTTCTTTTATCTCTCCCTTGTAACGAAGTTCATAGGCACGTTTCCTATATTTTATTTTGAGTTTTAAGGGTCCATTCTACTCTACTGGTCGAAAAAGGGGCCTATTTTCGTGTTTTTTTTTTTTCATGAATGAACGTTCGGATTTTAGTGTTTCCTTTTTTGTTAAATTTTTATTATTCCTTGCTGTGTAGAATCATACTTTTCTTGTTTCCAACGTATAATTATAAGTGTGTGGATTTAAATCGCAATATTTGTGCCTCAATCACAACGCGTCTGCGGAAGTCCTCCTCCGCCTTAAACTGGTATTGCAATGATAAAAATAGACAGTACTTTCCCACAGAAAGATAATTGCTTTACATTGTTTTAATATCTTTCAAGTGGCGCAATGCAGAATATTGTAACAAAATAAATGTCTACTTCTACTGTTATGAAAACCAGGATGTGTTCACAATGACGTTCGATTCATTCCCTGTTTTAACCAGTACACAAAATCTTCAACGTTGTCTTATGTGTTCATTTCTACTTTAATAAACACCTTTGTGATTCGACAGTTCTGTGGCCCCAGTTGCGATCAACAAAGTACGCTATACATCGCAGAATCACTAAAAATGGACATTCCCTGTTTTCCCCCCTCACCCTTCATTTAACTTCGTTTAACACCCTTCTTGGTAACGCCAACGAAGATCACACATCCTTGTGGACACAAATGAGGTGTAGGTAGTGTTTCTTTAAACAATTATATATAATACCTTGAAATAATCACAGGAACTGAAAAGATCCCTCCAGCAATTTCACAGCCATTGGGATCCTACCGCCTTAAATGCGGTAACACGGTGGGTATCGTCTAGAAGAGAATCCGTAAACACGTCGAGAATCAAGCCATAACTTAAAACGAGGAAACCAGCGTAGCCGGAGAGAAGGTACAATGAAATAAGATGTGTCGTGAGTGCTTCTTTATCCACAGTGATCCCGCTCCGTGAAGCTTATCTTTGCATTTGCGACCCGTGCGCGAGCACATGGCTGCCCTCTCTCGCTCCTTCCCCTTGGCGAGCACCCTCTTCACCTGTGTGCGCTCGCTGTACGTACGTGTGTGCGAGAACACTGGGCGCGGAGGGCGGTAAACTAAATCAAAGAATTTCACGGATTTACCGACATGCAATCCCGGGTTACCGCGAATGCACGGTCTCCGTAACCTCTTGTAGAATATTTCTCGGAACACGGCAGTTTTCTCTTCCTGCCGGAAGACCACTTCGTGAGAAAAACCTCTCCCCCGGGTATTACCGATCTTTCGACCTCGTTTCTTGGTTGCCTCGTAACTCTCCCGTTGCTTGTTATCGTTCCTTATCTCGGTCAACTTTAAACTACCGTACACAGGAGTTATCACGCCTCCTTTAAACTGTTTCACCCCGTTCGGACGGTGTCGCCCCGGGGGCCCCGAATCATTATTGCAGCCTGGTGGAAATTGAAACCTTAGTTACATTAGCAATGCTGTTAAAAGTAAGATGGATTCGATTGGTGCTTCGGGTAGGAAGTGCAATTTTATCGCTTCGTCCTACGTCGTTTCATCGATCAGGTAGTTTGGGTGTTCTTATGCCTATACTTTTGTCGAACGAGCTGGATGGAGTAGAGAGCGTGATATTTTTAACCGAGATTTATTGTATTAATATTTTGCCATCTTTAAATTCTTTAAGGAGTTATGCCTACCTGTAAGGATGGAAAACACAAGAATTGTCGGTATTTCTTTTTAAAATTGCAAGACTTTTTTAAATAAACGGTTGTATATTCGAAAGTATATACTTTGAACTTCTTGTAGTTTTTTTTAAATATGATATTTAAATAAATAATGGAATTATAGGCGATCCCCCGACAGCCCTTATTTATTTAAGCACCTTAAATAACACAGAAATAAAAAGTTCGACCAAATCTAGTTAGTGTATTAGATTATCTAGTCCTTAATCGTGGCTTTTTCATTTCCATTGCGTAGTTTTTATTTTACAGGCCTCACAGGTTTTATAATGATTTCGTATTAAATAGCTATGCCTTTTTGTCAAATTCAGAATCGGCGAAACTCTGGATATGCAAGATGTGGTAATTTGGTATTAGATTCGCTTCAATTAAATTGTGACTTTGTTTGTAGAAATCAGCTTTCGAAAATGACGTTTATATCAAAACAGAAAGTATGTACCTATATATAAAATTTCAGACAGATTCATCGACATATACAATGTTTAAAATTTTCAAATTTAAAAGTTTCTGTTGTATTCGAAACGTTATCGCGTCCCTGTGAATTGTATGCTGGTGCGTGAAAATTGCATCTAAACTCAGACGTCGATGTATTTACATGGAACAAAGCAATTGGACAAAAGCAGTGATACCGTGAAATTCTCAAGGAGACTAGTAACATTTGCTGTTTGCGAAAGATCGATACGCTCCGCACACACATATACATACCTGCATACGTATGGGCGAGAGTTATTCTGCTGCGGAAAACACTACTTTGGCTTATGGAGATTCCCGATACGTGTGAATGCGGTAAATATGAGGATTCGGTACAGTGACGGATAATTTATAAAGCAGATTGTCGCCATTCTTTGATTTGCAGCGCGATTGCTTGTAAATAAATCCACGATGACAACCTAAACCGAAGACTTAAAGTGTATTTCTATGAAACCACGGAGACACTTTATAGCAGAACTAATCAGCAGTTGTTTCAGAATATAATAATGTAAATAATCACAAATGAGAATTTGTCTAATTTAGATTGATTTACAGTTAATGTGCTGGAAGTACATTTGGAGGATTCAGAAGGCAATCAGTGTGAGCCCAGCTTTCCATGAAAACGTGTTACTTAGTTCAAAAACGTCTATATTGTTTAAACTTTCACTTGATAAATCAATTATGTTACTACTTTCATACGTAAGCAATAAGTGGCGTTACTTATATTGACCATAGAATTAGGTAAAATTATTCACAGGACAAGTAGTGTAAATCTCGGTTCTAATGCTAATGGACATACACTGATTGGCTTCTGAACCCTCCATTTATAATTTGAAGGAATACAGAAACATTATGATTTGTAGAATAATATATAAATTTCATTTAGCGTATGCAAATCTCAAGAAATCAACAAAAAAATTCATATTATCGTCCGTCCACTCTTACATCACCTTCTCCTACAATAGTTCAAGAACGTCATATAAGAACGTCGTATTTTTCATTGTTTTCTTATAGCAGTTCCAGGAGCTAACAAGAACCCGTAGATAATGACAAAATTCTATACAGATTATTAGCTGCTAATAGATTGTGTAACTTGAGAAAACAATGTACACACATCACGTGTCTCTTTATACCATTATTAGAAACGCTTATTTTTTAAAATTATTATTATTATTGGTATAAAGAGAACATGTAGCCCTTATACCCTATTTTTCGCGTTGTATATTGAATAATCCATTAGCAGCTAATAATCTACATATAATTTTGTCATTACCTAAAGTTTCGAACGGTACCAATAGTTGGTGTCCCCACTGGGAATATTTCCTTCTAAGTTATAGCTAACATAAAAACCTTATATCTTCTAAGAATTAACATTTACAAGTTACACCCTTTATTCCACAAAAGTGCCAGGCCTGAAAATTGCCATCTTATTCGCGATTTCTTAATAACAATTTCTTAACAAGAATTTCCCAAACATTCATCTCTGCGCGACCAGCCACCACGTTCAATACGACGCTTCAGCCAAAATTCCTACTCCCTCATATAGTGTACCGCATTAAACCCCACGAATCGCGTTTCCTTCATGCAACAGTATCGCGTCAGTGCCATCGAAGAGGCGAGACACCAGCGTTCCCTGGCTACACGGCGGAATAGCGAGGACGATAAAATTCCCTAAGCGTGGGTCAGGATGCTAGGCTGTACCAGGGACGGTATAATGAAATTTGATAAAGTTACGCCGCGAGGCTTTATCGTTCCCGTAAAGAAACATACGAGACGGCGGCGTTGGTGTAGGTGGTAAACGGTGGGGGGGGGGGGTGGGGGGCGCGGGACAAGGAAGAGGACAAGAGCAAAGGCTCCGTGGGGGGCTCGGAGCGCCACGGCGACGACCACGAAGGAAGATGTAAGATGGAGAAAGCGGTCTGACGGTTTACGCTTTACGCTCTACGGCCTAGGAAGGTGCACCGCGACGCTTTATGCGCCTTCTCGTTCGCTGGTTCCCCGTTTTCGCCTTTATATTGTTGGCGTGCATGCGCCGCGAGGCAGCGCCGTAAATGCATAACACCTACTGTGCGTGCAGCGTCCTATGTGGCGTCGCGCCGCTACGAATAAAGTTGTCGTCTTCGCCCTCCGCGCCGTCGTCCTTGCAGCCCTCGTCCCTGCTCTCGTTTCGCAGCTCGCGCCACGCAACCACCCACCCACCAGCCACCCCCCCGCAGGCCGACCGCCGCTGCCCGCCGAGTTAAAACTCCGGCGATGATAATGCCGAATGGGGGCCGCGTAGAATGGGGAAAGGTGAAACGATAGAAGGCAACTGGGGAAGAAACGACGCGGCGAGCAAACGGTGCGCGCGAGGGTGACGGGGGTGGGGGTGGTGGGGGGATGCGAGAGAAATGGGGACAGGGTGGAAAGAAGAGCAGCGGAGAGGAGAATGGGAATAGGAAGGCAAGGAGAATGCCATATACAATTCCTATATACAAACCTCGCGAGACATTTAGGATGCACATCCGGTTGGAAAGATGGCCGACCGTCGACTTCCGGCGCGGCAGGGAGCTGACTTTCGCTTTACTATTGTGTGCCAGCTCGCACAAAGATTCTCTCCCTTCCGTCCTCCTTGTCTCCCTGCTTCCCTCCATCCTTCCCGCTCTTTATCATTCGATTCTTTTCTTTCTCCGTTGTGCTGCTCCTCTCTGTTTCTTACGCGAATCTCGTTTCTTCGCCCCCTTGTGCGCCGTACCCCGCGCATCGATCTGCAATTCTCTGAAAAATCTGTTTGTAGGACAAGGGAATTTATGGAGTGATATGCAGTTCGAAATCCTTTTCTTTTTATGCTAGGGAATAAATTTGGACGGTCTTATATTCGAGTAATTTGAACGGAGTATAGGATTATTCATGCAGGTTTTTATGAGGGGCAGATTAATTTGCGGAACCGTAGAATTAGAGAAAGAACATATTGAATTGCGAAATGTTTCTTTATACTAAATTGTTTCATTTATTTCTGGCGTTCATAAGTGAAGGGTAAGGGGGGAAACAATGAATGTCACAAAATCGCTACATTGAGAAAATCAAGTTTTAATACTTTAGTCGGTCAGTAAAGAAACAAGGTTCAATGAACTTAACAATGTTCTATGGCTCCAGTTGCCGCCAATTAAATACGTTATACATCGCAGAATCACTCACAATGGGCATTCCCTGTTTTTCCCCCTTACCCTTCAAGTATGTTATTTTATGTGGAAAATAAGCTGGGCAACATTATGAAAGTTATTATTGCCTGAAAATTGTTTTATTCAATAAGTCAAGAATAAAGAGGTTTCATTGTAATCGTTACTTTGATTACTTGTATATTTATGGCATACCAACAAATATCTATGATACAGTATGAATTCATAAAAATAATGGTAATCGCCAAATGTAGCTAAATTATAACTCAATATTAAATAGCATGCATGTATGGAACAAAACAACACCTTAACTAATGGCCAGATCTTCAGAAGGCTACAACTCTGCAATTACAAAAATGAAATAGGAGGGAAAAAAAATTACATTTCCTTTACAAAATTGGCGCGCATTTAAGTAAATTTTAGTTACAGCCCCTTATCGATTGAAACCAGCAACTCTTCATTACAGTAATTTCTTACCAAGCAACATACTATTAACTCCCATTCCGCAACTGCACGCTCCCCCAAATACCACGGCAAGCTCCCCTGGATTCTTAACTTAGCTTCCAAAATTTGATCCCATCACTTGCACTGTGCGCAAAAATTCGCGTCAAGCGTGGCGGACAGTGACAAGCTAAAGAGTGGCAGGCATCAGTTATCGCGACGGCAAATTAGCACTTTCAATTTAGTAAATCTGAAAATCGATTCGGCGACGAATCGAGTGACCCAGCGGTAACAGCTCTGCTCGCGACCAATTTGCACGTATTCCCAGTCAATCCGATGAGTAGTCGTACTTTACGCTTCCTTCCCGAGATCCGAGCGCTTTTTTTTTTGTCAATTAGAATATTAACGATTTATTGCCAGGGATTTTGGCAGGCAGAGAGCTTTCGGTCCTCTCAGCTGATGGTGCCGGCGTATATACGATAAAGTTTTTGCTTAAAAAGTCCCTGCCCGTTTAAGATATTCCGGTCTGGTATAACTGGGGTTGGCTAAAACATTCGGGAATAAGAGACCGGGAGGCCACTCTCCTGATATCCCTTGGGGATGAGACGTTACGTTCCTCCGAGCCGAACGCACCCTTATCTTCCTGCAGTCGCTGCCTATTTTAGAGGGCCATCCTCTTCGTCATATTCCTTGTCTACTGCAATTCCGAAAAAGCATAAATTTTACAATCGACACGGACTATGAAAAAAAATTGGACTTCTGATCGTTTGAGGGAATAAAAAATTATATAAGCAGAGTATTGATCGTCATTTTTTTTTTATGAAATTAAATTGCTCTTTGTAGAACTGTTGTACGTAGGCAAAGGAAATTTTCAGTATTTTATTGTACAGTAGTATACAATATTTATTAATATTATTAATATTCAGTGTAGTGTAGATTATAAATAATAAATCTTGTATTGTAGTAAACATTGGCGTTTGCAATAGTGGTATTTTAATATTTGAGCTCTGTTGAAAAATTTGAAATTAATAGCTATGTGTGTAGTTGCACTTTTAGAGTAATAATAAACTAATACATTTTTCATGTAATTGTGGCATCACTTAATAGTATAATATATAAAGGAATATGGCGAAGTCAATGTGTCACTTTCACTAATAATGATTCTTAAGCGTGTTCCCCTAATAAATCAGCTGTCGCTGTTGCATGGATTTACATACACTAAAATGTGTAACGAATGTGTTTCGATCTGATACATATATCAGGTAGCAAACTATTCAATCATCAACTTTTCAAGTTCTAGTAAAAACAGCACTGTAATAAATAAGCGTGAACTATCCCTGAAATATCACATGAAACGTTGCACGTATGTCGCGCAATCGCAGTTAATATTCATATCCTTGACTCAATAACATTTTCAAACTTTCCTTTGAAATTGAATAGAATATTAAAATAATAATACCGACTTATGATGTACGCATCTCTCCATAACATAAAATATTTCAGTGCCCCAATTTTTAAAAACAATTCCATTCTAACACAGACCCTGGTCACACGCGTCAAACACAAGACAATAATAGATATATTTTCCACGCAAGCGTAGCAACAAATGACTACATTCAGAAGCAAAACTACTTAACTAGCTTCCAAGACCCCATTTGCGCAACAAAAAATTCCATCGCAACTCACGAGATTGCATCCCTTAGCGCCGAACGGCCGAATTGCTCGGTCCCAACTAATTTGAATAATCCAGCTTTCATGAACAACAGAAATCAGAGGCTTCAGTCCTCGAACAAATGCGACGGTGCTACGAGGGCAAAGCGTCGAACCCAAACGAATTACTCCAAGCCGCAGCGTGGTATTTAAAATCCATTCGCCCACGCTTTTCCCGCCATCTGGGTTGAAACCGTCGCCACGGCGGGTCCCAGGTTTTCGAAGTCCATCGAAATTTTTGCACGGCGCCCGGCCCCCTGGCAAACATACACAGTGTCTGGCACTGCCAATATTTGGCACATACACATCCCGTCGCCGAGGACCGGGAGTTAGGAGCGACTGAAAACGGGGGACGCCATTCTGTGGAGGAGCTACGGCCAGGGTCGAGAATTGTAATCGCTAAGGTGTACTTCGAGGTACGGTCCTCCTCTTTGCCCGCGGTGTGTAGCTTTCGTGCGGCGATACCGTATCTCGAAGTTCAATGTTTGCTCAGCTTGATTCATACCCCTTGGCCCACTCATCCCTATTATCCTCCGCTCTCCACGCTGCCCCCCCCCCTCCCCCCCCGGCAGGCTCTATCCGCTCGCCCTGTTACTCGCAGAAGCGCATGGCCGCTTCCTTTCGCTCTCTTTGCACGAACACGTGTGTGCGCGCACGTGTGCATGTTCCGAAAGCGGTGCGTGGGCGTACGAGCACCTGGGTGCACCGGCAACCTGGTTTTTCGAGACGACGTCCCGGCCGTTATTCGTGAAACTTGGGAAGGTGAATAGCGCAAGTTTTATCATTTTCAGAGCTACGGATATGTGCCGCTGCGAGCTTCTTCTTTCGAATTGGGATCGATTTCTCTTTTTCTGTAACTTAGTTGTAAGATGCTCGTTTTGCTTGCGGATTGTGTTAATGTGTACTTTAATAAAACTTGGGGAATTTTGTGAAAGTAAGGAGCATCTGTTTGGTAAGAATTTGATTATTTGTAGGACGGGAAGTTGGTAGAAATGAAAGATAAAGACGTTCTTCTCTGTTTTGCTCTGTCTCGGGCTTCTATTTTTGATTACGTATGAGTTTTATTGGAAAATTTGAAGCCCAATATTGTTGCTTTGGTACAGTGATTGATATTAATTTTGTCAAATGATTTTTTGATGATGGTCGAAGATACCTGTAGATTTCACGCAGAGTCAATCTCGAGATTATTCTATTTGTTATGTAATTAAGGATCGATTACATGGGAATAGTAGTTTGCCGGATCTTCTACTCTTGTAGCTTACGTATTATAATATTGATGTATATAATCACTGGCGGATTTAACCCTTCGTGGTCACACTTCTGTAAACTTCCGCGGTGGTCACACTGGGTCCAATGGAGCCAACCGATTTTTAAACAGTTACCGTACGAACTGTATTAGTCGAATCGATTCCCAAAAATAATAATAGACACTTTGAACATTGTAGAATATGGAATAGTCGCGTTTTAGTAAGAAATAAAAAGATAACATGTACCAAAAAAAATCGAAAAGAAAGCCAGGAACTTATCGGTATCAAACTCCAACGTTAAAAAGCTATTTTGTGTAAAAGTTATTTTACTTCTTAGTTACTTCTTAGTTTAATAAAGTTACTTCTTAGAGACTCATTTGTTTTCGGAAAAATGAAGAGGTAGTTTACTAAAAACGGGTTAAGTGTACAGAAAGGTACTGAACAAATATAGTGTTTGGATAAAATAATAATTTTTTTGACGATGAGTTCTGTGGGCCTTAGGGGACAACTGGTCATCGGCCACCTGTTAAATCTACCACTATATATATAATACTAGCTGGTAATTGAATGCAATTAGTGAAGTTCAACGCTTACTTTATACTTCCATATTGTTGTAAATTATTGTATTACAACATTACAACGGATAAAACACTCTAAAGCGAGATTAAAAACCGAAGAATCGCATTGAACTGTCCGGGTACTAAATGTCGAGAAAGAAAAACCAATCAGTTGAGAGCAAATAAACTTGAGAATGGGAAATGAAAAGGTTGTGAATAACCCAACGAAAAGGGGCGATTATAAGTTGACGATTCGTGAAGTAGAGATCAAGTGGATGGAAGTAATAGGGCGAGGATCTTCCTTTAAATGCCTGTTTCTTCACTTTGACGCCTTTCATCTGCCATGTCTTCTGTTTCCCCACTCGTCAATCATTGTGTTTACACGGCCATTAGGAATTATCCCTTTCAGTTTTGTTTGAATTCGGTGAAGTTCCCAATTGATTCAAGGAGGGAAACTTGAATTAATGTCAACAGTCTGCAGCAGCGGAAATCGTATAACTGAAGGGTATTGTAATATCTATCAACAGTTGTTGGAAAGTAATTACTGTGATTATGGCGATAATACTTGCCTTCTTCGTGATATTACGGATTGTATTAAGAACCTTGTCCCGATGAAAGATTAGTTTTATAGTAACACAGGAAGATGATGTATGGGTACAGGTTTCAACATTTTTCTTTTTAACGTGTATGTTTTATTGAAACCTTTAGTAAAGAAGATCATCATTATTTCAGCAATTCTAGAATTGAAAAGTCCTCGTAGAAAACACTGTAAATGCCAAACGTAAAAAAAATTGTTGAAAAACGTTCTACGCGCCAATGGTACCATTATATTTTTCACAAAATTCTACAAATTCATAAATTTCATGAACCATTAATAAATACACCTAATCACAGAAATTTATCGAAGTTGGAAGAAAAATGTAGCTTCAATAAACGGTTCCGAACGGTTCTATCTCCAAAATGAAAATAGCTTTGTACTTTAAATTATTTTTCCGTGTGACTTTATTCCGAACTCGGAACTTTTAGCCCCGGTCTCCCCTACTTCAGATCTAAAATGATCCAAGATGCAGCTACACTCGGTTATTTTAAATCTTCTGGACGATTTTCGATTGCTGTTTAATTCTCTCTACTCGCGTACCGGTTGAATTTATTTCGGGGCCAACGTGTAAGTTTGGAACGTTATGTGGCTCTAAACACAACAAGCTTAACAACGTACGCCTAATGTCTCGGAAACGCAGAGCAGGGTATATGCTGTATACATACGTATGTACGTAGGTTTCGAGTGTACAATTCAGCTTCAAATTCCCGGGCAGTGCTCCGGCAGAAGCGTAAATTGCGAAGCACACCGGCGCAAGAACTTACGTACAGGGTAATAAGAAAATTTGAGGACGGCGCACGGTGCCATTTGTCATTGTCAGCCTGGCCTCGTATGGTACAGACCGGCGTGCTCTGTCGTTCTATTTCTATGCTTTTAACAATATTGTACATCACGCGTTGGCTTATTCTCTTTTTCTACGACTTTCCCGTTCGCTGGTCTTCCCCTAACACCGAGTATGTACGCTCCAGTCAGTCAGGTTAGTCGACGATATGTCTTCATGCTGTAGGAAGCACCGAGTCACTGGCCATCCTTTATCGTCATTTAGAAGATCGCGTAATTTCTGGTCTGAATTTTATGTCACCAATCGCAGAAAGCGATGAAATTAAGCTAGTATGTTCTTTGCCAAGCATTTTGTAAGAAATGTGCACGATATTATTAAGACAGTATATTCCACTCTATCTTTTGTGAAACGAAAAGATTATATTATGATTGATTTGATTCATAATAACTGTTAGGATAAAATTGGAAGATTGTAGTTTGCATGCATGTTCTTTGTTAACGTTAGTTATTAGAAGAGCCAGAATTATTATCATTGTAACGGATTTAAGAACAAAGTTAAACTGGGTACATAAAGTGTTCTGTTGCTGTCAGGAGAAGCTTAAAGTATCGCGCGAACATTTACAGTTAGGCTGTAAATATCAATATTGCAGCGAAGGAAATGATTTACTTTTAAAAAGTGTTTGGGGACTTATATACTTCAGAAATTCCACTTTATTATCCGTCATTGTTATTGAACGAGCTACCAATCTTCTATTCAGTCGGTCTTCGAAGTTTCAATGTACACTTTTCTATACAGATGCAATAATCTGAAAGATATGCGTATAAATATAGGAATTATTTTAGCTATTTTGTTATGTACGTCACAAATATTTTATGAAAAATATATTAATGATATCGATATAATTCTTGTTCACTTTCATGGTATAAAATAACCTTGTGCACTATGGAGGGAAGATAACTATGTACGTTTCTCAAAAGTTAACAATGGAGTAACTTAAAAATGTTAAATAGAACTGCTGAAAATTTTTTATACATTTCTGACGTTGTTATGAAATTAGGTAGCTTTAGTTCGAATCAATTTTCAGAATAATTCACGCGTGAGAAGTTACAGAAATGTCTATTTAGTTTCAGCCGTATTGGGAAGTGTGGCGCGTCTGGCCATGCACAAACCTACTTCCCTTATTCTGTTACGTTGTTGCGGTTCCTAACCGCGAGCTGGTAGTACAAATCAATCATATCGTCCACTATTATGCTATATGCATCGTTTAATATATGAATCATTGTGGAATTGGTTCGAGATGAGTGCTGCAGTTAATGAAATCATCGAGAACATATACAAAATTTATTAACAATTGCATTAATCACTTCTAACATACAACATCGGGTTAAAGAATTTTCTCGACAAAAAAAAAGGTTCTCCAGGCAATGAAGCTAAAAATGTGTCAAAGTATTAGAAAACTACATCCAGTGTATAATTTTTAGAATAATTGCAGATATTTTTTACGTTGTTGGAAATACACACAAACATCTACAAATTAAACGCTGATACAACGTGCGTTTGGGAATGATTGATAGTACTTTAAATTATTCTGTTAGTAATTATATATGATACATTATGCAACGAATTTATTTCGAATATAACGTATAATTTTAGTTATGAATCTACAAACTTTCTGCTGATGTAAGCACAAATTTAATAATTTAATTTTGTTTCAGGTAAGGCTCCAGAGTGTTACTTGCTGACACGTAGTCCCAACATTTTACTACTGCAATTTCATCGAGTCGTATGTATACAGTTTTCTCAAAATTTCGTAAAACATATTTTGTGATATATTTTTATACAAATAAATATTTTATTCAAAACACTTGGCGCTGCGAAGCTTAAAAAATGTTAAATGTCTTGGTTAATAAATAAAACAAGACAGTACACCACTGAGACAGGAAAGTAAGAAAAAGATTTTAATGCAATTCATACATATTTATTCAGTTTAGCAACACCAATTCGGAGAGCAGTGCCAAGTATTTTGAATAAAAGTTATGTAGACAACAAGTTATCTACATTCTTCGCTCAATCTTATATGATAGATCGGCGCGCATTTGTTATATGAAAGTGATTTCATAATACGGTGGTTCACAATCGGGAACAAGTGGCATAACAGATACTTACTTTCAAAGCAGAGTAGCGTTAGTCATTCATTCCTAATCTCGCACCAGTCCCATTTGACAATGGCTAACAACCCATAATAGAATGTAACCGCATACAGTATCGGATCAGCACTGTAAGGGTGAAAACCTACCCTTGTGCACCTGCTCATACCCATGTTCGATTAGCGATGAAATATCCCCTGTGAAACTCTCTTACTCGTAATTCTACCTGTTGGTTCAAATCACGGCCTCTTAGTGAAATCGTTTCTACCACATTAATACATTGTAATGCGGAAATCCTTGCAACAATGGGAAGTATCATACTTTACCTTTTATCGTGCATTAACAGTCTCCCACTTTTGTAACAAGGAAACGTATTCTGCCTTTTCTATTATCACTCTTTTGAGAGTTATAATAACAATAATAATATTAATAATTCTTTATAGCATCAGTAGATATAACGGGAGTAACAAGAATATAGAAAACAAAAACAAACAAATAAGGTAATTAGGAAGAAGATGTCGGGTGATATGGAAAACTTTAAACGCCTTGTTTTCAAAACCATGTTTTCTAAACGGTTGGCATAACATCTCAAGATCTACTTAATGTATTGATCCAATACTTTTTGTGCACGTTCACTGCGCCCGTCTTTATCGTCCGTCACAAAATACTTCATAATAATGTTTTTTCTCAGTTTTTTTAGTCTGTGGAATGTACGACAAACGTGAAAAAATCGAGTCAAATTTGAAAGTGCCACCCTTTTTTTGATAGTCAATTTGTTTCTTTGTGTTTGGTACCGACTATAGCCAAACTTATCTTAATTAAGAATCACTATCGTTTTTTTATTTCAAGTGAACAGAATAGTCGAAATTATGGCAACCATAGGAAGACTTTTTTCTTATCGAATGCATTCGAACGTTTGCACTGTCACAAATGTGAATTGCTTCTCTCTACAAAAATTCGTAAACATACTGAAACATGGATAAATATATCAGAAGCAAAATTCTGTTAAAATCACGGTTTAAACTAGAACGTCCGCTTAATAATATTGTAAGTCCGGAGAGTTCGGACACTTTTTGGAAAAGAAATTGTAGCATCGTTGTTTTTTACATTTTTGTCGTTTTGTGCAAATTCAAGCATAGCCCAAGCAATTTAGGGTATATATAAACTATAGTGTGCGATAATTTCAAATATTTATTTTCATTTTCAACCAAAAATATTGGCACTCCAACTGGTTAGACCGTGCACCCACTACGGGTGAGACTGACATTGAAAAATAACAAAAAGTGTAGGTTACAAAAAGTATAATATACGAAGAAGTTAATCGATATGTTATTTCTTCTTTAGTTTTCCATGTAAATCGCAAACATTCATGCACTTCTAGCGTCTAGTATCATGAAACTAACGGCTTCAGTGCACATTTAATCCAATCGTCGCTTTTCGAGATTTCGAAATAGTTTTCTCCGCATCCCACGCATTCGTTTTCGTAGAATGGAATTTTCGATCCCCGAATCTGAAGATGGGTTTACAGTAAGAAAAGCACATGTGATCGGACTATCATATAATCAAGAGAGTGATCGACCATCATGTCAAAATAAATTAAAAACGAATACATACGTATTGTTGGGGTGACACTGTAGTTTTATGCATATTATATTCCTCAATACCGGAATAGTGTAAATAAACTTACCTGTCTTTCAAATATCACTAGCACTGTAACTTGGTCTAAAAACATTCAGACTTGCATAAATTCTTAAATGTTTCCTATAATTTAAATATGGACTTGTGACAATGGTCACTGCGCGATCAACAAGTGAAATAGCAATATCATTGATATTTCGAGTGATAATAAAGAATCCCTTGAGAAACAGTATATATTTATATACCGAATCTTATCGCTCTCATTCAGAATACTAATTTAATAACACCCCATTTCGAAGATTATTAAATTATCTACTACAAGAAAAATGAGACATGAATAGTAATTACCTTTAATACCGCGAGCACGTAGCTATCGCAGAATGAATAAAACTTCCCCATTCACGGGAATAAAATATTCCTTTTATTGCCGGTACGAATGAGTAATTACCGTAGTAATTAATCCCTCCCAATTAGACGATCGTCCCACTTACACATCAGCCGAACGATTGCTGTAAAATATCCCGACTAATAATTTAAATCGCCAAGCCCCGACTGGAATGCGAACGCTATTACGGTGCCAAGGGTAGAGAGCATAGGGGCGGGACACGATTATGTTGCCGCGACACTGACACAAGTCGGTAGTACTGGCGTAAGTGTATCAAACAAGTGATAAACATAAGACGGTCAATTACACAGCATGAAGAAATGGTTGTAACGGTCGCGATAAGCGGTCAGAGGGGTGGGGTTTGCGCGGGGTGGGAATAGATACGAGAGAAGAGAAATACGTGATGTAGATATTAAGTTGGTCGGTCTCGCCGTCGTGCCGAGGGTTATATCGCGGCGTGCTCGTTTATAACGCTGCCGGTTATGGAACGGACAATATCTTTATCTTTACGAGGCCCTAATGTTTTTAATTTCACGACGGATTATCGTAAACGAAACAAGCCAGGGGCGGAACCGAACCGGGCCCAGGGAACGCGCTCCACTATCCCCGCCGTTCTCCGGCACTTTGTTAGCGGGTGCACGTAAACCTCTCGCCTTCATAACGCTACCGCCAGTTAAATATTAACTGTTTCCTGATAAACGAGCGCGAGCCCCTCCCCCCCCCCCCCCTCCCCCGCACCGCCGCCCCGGTGCCCCGCGAAGCCTATGCTAATCCGGCCAAGGTCCGCGCGTACCCTTCTGTAATTTCGTAAGCGACAAATTGGCTACCCGAGCGCAACATCGATCGAACTGGCCACGCTGACAGAAACCCAGGGGCCGGAATTTAGAACAGACTACCGTCTGCCAGAAGTGCTCGATCATACGTCACGCGGCAAGCAACTGTTCCGCAGGCGATGACTGTATAACGAGATTGATCATTAGCCTGGAGGAGAAAGTGTTACACCTCGATGCACTTTTTGCGTTTCCGTTCGGGGCCCGTTACGTTGCAGAATATTTCAACAGGCTTTGTCCTGCGCGGCTAGATGTAGGTCTGCGCTGGCTGCTTCGGAGAAACGAACGATTCAATTCGGTTTATGACGACGCCCTGGACATTCCTTTGATTGATAGTCGTAAGTTTCGAAGAGACTAATGTTCAATATGTATTCGTGAATAATAATGAATGGGGGGGGCTTGTATAGTTCGGTTTGTTAGAATGAGGTGGTAGTTGCGGGGGTAGATGCTTCGTTTCGTGTGCTTGCGGAGTGTAATATGTATTTGATACCTGACAGTGGAATATTTGAAAATGTAGTTCTAGGTCTGATACGGGAACAAATCGAACCCGCAGGCGCCGATTTTGATGAGGCGGATTTGCAGAGTAGTGAAAATTATTTGACCCATATTTTTTGTTATCGATGATCGTTCATGTTGAAGAGGTGAAAACAGCCTCTAAAGTTGGGGTGGGGATTTTTATTTTCTGAAATTTTCTAAAAATTGAGCGGGGTGCTGGACTCATTTCTAAAAACACACAAACATTAAAAAAAATTTATTCTAGGTCTAATGGTTCTCAACGTATTCCAGAAAATTTGTTTTCGACCCCCACCTTTAGGGTCTGCTTTTACCCCTTTAACATGGGCGATGACCGATAACAAAAAATACGTGTCAAATATTTTTCACAATTCTGTAAATGTCAGAGTATCATCAAATTCGGAGTGTGCGGGTCGATATGCTCCCTTGTGAGTATACCTCTTGCAAGTGGTACTTAAAAGTCGAACGTGTAGAAATAAACAAACTGTACAGACATACGTATAAAGCAGGAAACTTTAAGTCAGGTTCCAGCATTATGTGTTGAGGATCGATTACACTTGTAATCAATATATTTATTCTGCAAGATACTTATATAAGGTACCAAAAATTTCTGTTAGGACTCAATTACAGGTGTTTATTAATACTGCGTTTATTTTTTAAAGTGATCATTTATGATTTCAACACTTACTACGTTCTCGGCTTCAACGCTACTCTTAAGGCACTCGTGAAATCAAATTAAAATACAATTTAAAACTGGCTGGGAGTTATAAATACATGTATCTTAACTTCACAACCATACAATACTCATAAAAACAAACAGAATTCTTTTTAACACGATAAAGAGTTTATTATTGTTTCACTCATCGTATTTTGAAGGGCTGTTCTCCCTCTAAAAATTTTATTAACGAAACCAAAACAAATACGCGTGTAGTAATTTTTAATTTGCCACCAATTTATGTCAGTTTCTATAAAATATACAAAATTACAAAACGTTCCCTGCACTTAAATATTATTTTTATTGAACATTGTATTAGTATAACAACTGGTACAGTATGCATCACACTTTTTAAAGAATTCCACAGATTAAAGTGCAGTGACTTATAATCCCTATAACCTATAACAGTTTCACTTCTGATATCTGTTTTGTCATCTGTGAATATAATGGCTGGCCTAAGACGTACCAATTTATACCTAGCGACTTCACAATGAAACGTAACAAAACGCAGAACGTATGAAATAGCAATGAAACAGCAAGATACATTGGTACTCTTTTTCGCTGGAACATGGTAAATTCTAGGTAACCAAGTCACATAGCACGGTGAGGTGCTGCAAAAACAAACAAATGGCCGTCTATTATACTTACTGCGCACAGACTGGACTAACATATAGCCGACCATACATTTCAGGTCATAAACAAACGCGGCAACGGTTATTTATTAAAAACGCTTCTAAATGCTGGTGCATGCACGGAATGCCTCAGATAATGCAATAAAATCATACATTAAATTTAAACAGTGCCATTTGAAAAGCGTACTTTGTTCAACACATTTAATTTTATTGAAGCGCACGCTGGACAGTAATATTTGCCTCTTTAATTATTTATTTTCTGAGAAGGAGAAGGAAAACTCATTTCCTCCATTTTGCTGAATTCGACTCAAAATGATTTTCATTGTTTTGGAAACAGATATATATAAGAAGTAACTGAAAGGCAGAATCTTAAAATGCTTTTCATAAAACAATCTCGTCATAACGAAAATATAAATTACGTGAAACTAATAAATGAAACTGTGATATGTATAAGTATTGTTTCAGATGCATCTAAATTACCTATAAATAATAGTTCTTACTTGCTGTGAGAGATACATTCAAAATATACAAGAATTGCCTACGTATGAAATTATTTTTCGATATTACAAATTTGAAATTACATAATTGCACCTTTGTCACAAATTTTTATTCAACGAATTCCACTATATAGAGCTCCAATTCTGAAAAACTATTTTGAATTCATACCAATATGCCCGTGGTATTCTATTTCAATATTATAAATAATTTAAATTTGATCTGCCTGCTCTTTCATTCATTCGACTCTCTCTAGTCAAACATATATTTACGAAATTCATCTCAAATGTCATTTGCCTTTCACCCGTACCACGACTTCCACTCCACTTTGTCTTCGAATAAAGCAATTGGCAGATATCTGGGCAAGCTTGAGTAATACAATAACTCTCTTCGCTAGAAAGCATGACGGGAATTCGAAGAACCTGACGCGACAACGCTTGCATATTAAATTTACGTTACAGTGGCGAGATCGCCGTTAATTGGGTTACCATCAGAATCACTAGACACGCCTGTCATGCTAATTATCGTAAGATTCGCGGCTTGCCCCGTGTGAATAGAAATAACTCTTTCCTCCCGCCGACTCGGCCCGTTCGCTTCTATTTACCCGTTCATCGCTCCCACCCCTCAATGTTAAGCCGTCCTTTTGCTTCGCACAACACTCTTCACGGTTCTTACGTTTTGAAATTTCCTCCACTTCTCCGGAGGAAATCCAGCCATGCGGATTTCTAAAAACTGTTTTATGCAACTCCTCTCGCTGCCCATTCATGGAAATCTCTCAGCTGAATTTCAAAACCACCCTCTAACCCCCCTCCCTCCACCCTCTCCTACCCTCCTCCGAGAGAGAGTGAATTTGCGGTGCTCCACGAGAAATGCTTTAAATCGCCCGACGCCTTTATGCCCTTCAGTCAACGGCCTCATAAGTACGGCACGTGCTACGAGAGATTCGGCATTAACCCCCTACAGTTGTGCCGCGAAATCAGCTGATCTCGTTACAGGCCCGCTTCCGCGTAAAATCTTCTTTACAAAGGTGAATAACAAGTTCGTGCGCCCCCGTTCGACCCCCAACGGGCGAAATGAGCGTATTGAGATTGTATATATAATTCGTGCGCCTTGCAGTCTCCATTGAGGATACGTAAACCTCTTTTGCGCCCCCTTGCGCGCGGCGCAGCCAGCACGTTTCTTCTTTCTCTTCGTCCACCTCCACCCTCTGTCATTCTGAGGGTCTACTTTCTCAGCTGGTGGCCGAAGACGGCTTGAGCGACCTCGAGCCAAGGGAACCACGAAAAAATCGTGTGTGGGATCAATTAAGGGGTTGAAATGGTAAATGATATTATAAGTACCAGAATCGAAATTTTTTAGTATTTTCTGTTCAACCACAGCAACGTTGGTCTCTGAGCCGACTCGCGCAACGCAGAGATGGGCAAAATTTTTATTTAAATAAAATTTCTAGTAGCGAATAAAGTTAAGAAAATTATTTTGAAGTTATAATTAAAAGAATTAAAATGAAGTTGCCCGCGACAGGTATTTCTGTAAGTTATTTAATTTTTAAATCTATTCGAATTTTTTCTTTCTCTGTAAGAAAACATTGTGTATGATTTTCACTTATACTTTTCCCCCAAAAAATTCCCGAACTCGTATTCTTTTTCCGGACTTCTAGAGGGATAATAACTTCATCCCGAGTCTCGAAGTTTTATTCTAATACTCTGAATAAATTACCGATCATTTAATTCATAGAATAAATGTGAGAGGGATATAAGTGTGACTGTGTTGCAACGGATTATCGTAGCTCATAATCCTCGAGGGCAGACAACTTTTTACTGTCCCATCTTACTCACCCTTCAGTTACTAAAATTTTCAAACGCGCCAGAACAATTCTCTTTACATTACTGTAAATTACGACGTAAAACACAGACGGTATTTTCTTCCACAAGAACATCACGATCGTACAGTAAAAGAACACTTGAAAACCATGAACCATAAAATATGCGTGGTAGGTACCCAAGCAATATAAAATCTCAGTTCAATAATAATTAATCCTTCCTTGTGGCGCTAATTAAGCGCCAGAAAATGTCCAGGGATGATAAAAACCGATTGTCCTTCCCAGAATCAACAACCATTGTCCGTAACATCTGAAGCCAAGCGCCGCCGAGTAACCACTGAACCCCTTTTCTTAATCTGCCGCGCAGGGGTAACGGAGGAAAAGGAAGAAAGTGGGAAAAACCAGGGGGGGGGGGGTGGAGGGGATGCGGGGAACCGCTCGTGGAAGCCTTTGGTCGCGTAACTCCGCGGTCCAAGGGCAAGGGAGAAAGAGAGAGTTGGCGGGACGGGAGCGAAGGGGTCGACTACCTCGTGAAATAACAATTCGGTTTCGATCGCGAGGAGTCTGGAAATTTTCATCTCTGCCTGGAGGCACGGTACGTCAGAAGGGGGGGGGGGGTGGCGGCGGGGAGGGAGGGGGGGGGAGTACAGATCTACGTCCGTCGTAGACGGAGGGAGAGACAGAGGTGGATGGTTCCCGAAGGTGGCGAGTCGGGGTTGAAGTGAGCCGGCCGACAGAGAAAGGGAGAGCAGGGAATCAGATCGCGAGGAGAGGGTGGCAGTGGGGGAGATAGGTGAGTGGGGTGTCGGTGCAGAGGTGGTAAGGAAGACTAGGGGGCTGAAGCTGGCGAACCAGAAGGGCAGAAAGGGGGCGGCGAGCGGGAAGAAGAGAGCGAAAGGTTTAAAATAATAGTAGAACACAGAGGCTGAGTCGGTGGCGCGAGGAGGGTGAGGAGAGGGCTCCGCCCCGCGAAATATGGCGAGCTTCGCCAGGACGTGATTGGGTGACGGGAGGACCTCGAAGCTTGCAAGCCAAGACATTGGTGCCCCTTTTCCCGCGTGGCTACCCCCTATTTTAACCACCCGCTGGTGCCCTCTTACTGCACACAGCCCCTTGCACTTTCTCCCTCGCTTTTATCGTCCCTCTATGTTACCAGCGTTCCCCGGTGCTTCTCGGTTACACCCGTTAAAATAATCTTTGCCCATTGCCTCGGCTGCGCGGCCGATCAACCCCCGATATTCTTCAGCGTGCGGTTATCGCCACGTGGCTACGGTGACTCTGCTCCCAATTCGATAAACACGTAGCTCGCGATCCTGGCCCGCGGATCGAGAAAGATTGTTGAGGGGAAAACAGTTACCAGTTGGTGGATGTTGAGCGAGGTCTTGTGGAGGCTTCTGTGTGGTTTGTGATCATTGGGGACTCAAAGTTTTATACTGGCAAGTGTTGTTTTCCATTGGCGTTTGTATGATGTACTTTGAAATATGTCAATGTGAATTTGACCTTGACGGTTCATCTTTCACTTGTTGTGGAAGGCTTCTGAGGAGGAGTGACTTGAATGAGGAAGGAAGCTTCCCAGGTTGGGAACTATATTGCTGTGTGAGGCTCCATGTTGTGAGCTATTGCGTCGCCTGTTTTTGGAGGTCGTAAATCTCCGACGGCGCAAACGTCACTCTCTCTGTGGTGTTTTAAGACCACAACAGACCACTAACGGGGATGTGATTGAAGGATGTATGTTGAATAAACTGAGGCACCGCACATTAACAGTAACAATGAAACTGTATTAAAATGACTAAACTTGAACAAGGTTGAATATGGCAATTAACGATGAGTTCACAATATGGTGTATGAGTCCCTCCAAGTTACTCTTGCGAGGTGTAAATTTGGACTGGTTTGGGACTCTTTCGAAGATTCCCTTTAGAAACGAAGTCGTCAGAAACGCTGCCTATTGGCAGAAACGATCTGGTTGTAGGTGGTTACGCATGATAGGAAAGGGAAATCTTGATGGAAGAATTGGTGTGTCTGTGAACTGGTTGTCGCGAGGCCGTCTGTTTATTGTCACGGCGATCCTGGGACCCTTGGCAATGCCAACGCAATGAATTTATGAGTTTACTACGGTCCCAGGTCTACGAGGTGCGGACTGACAGACCAAGTGTCTGCCAGATGAGGTTCGGAAAAATACAAGGCGCCCTTGTGCGTCCTTGGTGACCAGGTTATACGCCAACGCTCAACACTCCACATCCGACAGATTTGTAATTCAATCTTCTTTACAAAGTATATGTTCAAGTATATTAGACGCATAAAAGAGGGCAATGATGAGTTTGAAAGCTTGGGAACTACTCATAAAAATATATCCACCGATACCTCAAAATTTTTTAGAAATATACACACACTAACTTAAATCCAAATCACCCTATGTTTACAGTTAAAGTATGAAGCATAAATAAAGAATTGAGGAGCACCACGTTACCACTAAAAAGTCACGTTCCATTATTATATTAGGAACGCCCCAGAATCTCTATCTTATCACCGATACAAGCTTAAACCCTAGAACCCGGAGGCCTACATAATCTCCGTCACATGGCGTGATGCTTAATACGTTTGCAACCCTAAAACCCCGAAACCTTCAGGCCTACTGGACCTCCGCCACCCAGTGCGATATCTGATGATATCTGATCGCCTAAAAGAACCCTAAATTCTAACACTCGAAGACCTAAATGACTCCCTTCAACCATCCCTCACCTTCGAACCACCATACTATTAACCCTCTGGAGTCTAATGCATAGATTTGTAATTCAGTTGGAAAAAATTAGACTACTCTAATTTGGGGATGAAAAGACCGAATCCGATATCTGTTTTCAATCTGGAGGAAATAGGGGAGAGTTGCCAATATCGTACCCTTAAGACATTTTACGTTATATTTCATATTTAGTACTCATATGAACGCAAACGATTATTGGATATTGTAGCTTGATATTTTAGGCACCTACTATTATATGCTTAGCCTTTTGTTCAGAACAAATTAATTTGTTATTAATCTTTTTGTCACGTACTGTCAAAGGTACGATTCAGACAACCGGTCTCCTAAATCGTACCCCTCGGTTTCCAAAATCGTACCTCCACTAAAAAATAGTATAAATAACAAATAGAGAAGAAAATATTCAACATAAAGTAATGATTATTATATAGTTACATATACAAATGTATATGGATAACACACAAGCCGCAATAACTGCTGGTAGGATTGTAGTGGTAATATGCACTTAAAATTAATGTCAAATATTCTACATTAAACCTGCTTTTAGAAAAATACAAAAATACGGGACAGAATTGTATTGTTTGATTATTATCAGCTACGATAAACTGATAAAAAGTTACATCAATCATATCTGATTTTTTTAAATGTTTATAGCACGCACAAAATAGGGTGTAAGCTCAAAATGTTTTGTTTCTATTTCTTATTTCGCCTTTACTTGATATTTTCATAATCAAATGTCGTTTACATTCATTAATTACGTAGAAATTCATGAGGTACGATTTAGGTGACCAGTACGATATTGGCAACTCTCCCCTAATAATAATTTGCGCAGCGTGCTTAGCTAAAAAATGCACTTCAAACTAGATTGACACGTTTCTTAGACAAATACGTGCGCTACGGCATTACTTTTAGGGCTGCCAAATGAGAATTCCCTTGCACTAGAGGGTTAAACTCGCGCAGGTGTAGAAGCTCTTGGGAGATCAGTTAAAGTCCAATCCAGGCACAATGGTCAGTGACCTACTTCTGATTACAAAAGCGTATTATAATAAATTCTTTTCGCGAATCTGAATCGAGTGTGTTTGAATAGGAGAAACCTCCCTGGGGCCATTTTCCCTTCATCGAAATCGTAACAATGTCATTTCCCCGATTTGTCGCGCGTTAAGAATACCCATGTAGCTTCACTATGGTAATCAGCTTCGTATGGCATGAAACGTCCTTATCGAGTGTCTCGCCGGCACGGTTCAGCCCCCGGTCCGATGTCCCTTTTGTATGCGGAAATCGTACACGGCGCGGTACGTGAAATCCGATTCAGGCCCGAGGTGGTCAGCAGAACGAGTTTCCGGTCTGGAGACCCGATAATCTCGGTTGCACCGCTCCACGCATGAAGTTGTCAATCAGGGTTGATGGTGTCCCACTGGAGCGTCCGCTGTCTGTCGGACTCGTCCGCGGATATATAGGAGGTCCGGACACGGCACGACATCCGCAGTATTCATGCGATCTATCTGATCGTCTTCCCGTTCACGGCCAGCAATGTGATCAGTCCGGCAACGCACTGTGCCGGGATGTTGCATTAGCAATTGTTCCGCTCTATCAGAGCGTGCCGCTGCGCGGACGAAAGTAACTTGTATGCACGCGCAAGACATGACAAATAGGGAAAATTCGGGCACGCTCGATCCGGGGATTGGCACCCGCTGTGCACCTCGCGAGCGAATTAAACGCAGAGAATTTTGGATTAAAAGAGAAACTGCGGCGGGAAGGACTGTGTGCGGAGAAGTGCATTTGAATGACTGAGTGTTAAATTTGTGTAGGTAAAAGGAAACTGGTGAATTGCGGGAGAAATAAGTATACAGAATGGTGTTGTGATTAAATTCCTATTTAATAGTTACCATTTTGCCATCTTTTGTTTTTAATTCTGTAGAATGATCGCAGTGATTCATTGAAAGAAATTCTTTAGGAATTTGATACAGTTGATCCATAAAACACACGTGCCACACTCGAATTAACATGAGATTACGAGGGGATTTAATGGTAATTGGAAACAACCCTTTTTGTCGTTTCGTGGGCGATTGATGGGTAGGTAGACAGGTACGCGATGGATGCTTGTTTGCTGAGGGTACAGATAGATTAATCATCCCCTAAACTTGCGCAAGACGTGTTCGCGTCGCTGGTTATTCGGGCTTAATCCAGCGCCCTCACCCCTTTGCTGCAGCGACTTCCCTTCTTTGGTATCATCCCCGCGACTGTTGGGAAAGAGATGTAACCCGAGAGCTTCTCGTTGCGCGACAAGTTACGCCTACTTCAATAGAGACCGGATTACGTGACTCCGCAATCTCACACCTCCGTCCGTTTAATCTTGTTTCGGCGACACTTTCCTTCTTTTTGCCAAACAAAGTGTCACGAGAGACAGATCGATGAGATTCCTCTTTCGATTTCAATGAGTGCCGTCCTGCGTGTGTTAAACTTTTATCATTGATTTTTAAATGATATTGACGTACTTATCATAAACGAAGTGTTGACATATAGACTTTTGAGGAATACGTCACAAATTTTTCTAATTTAAAAAGCTCACTTGAAATACTTGAAATGGGGGCACAGAGTGGTGTTAGAATATTTGGTACTATTGGTGTACCATTTCTTTCTTTTGAAATGCGGAAGGAATTTTTTCTTCCTAAAAAATAATTCTGACAATTTGATATTTTAAACTCAGTAATTAAAAATTTCAAATCTGTGAGTGTTATATGCTGATGTAAATATAATCAGACGTTATTATAACACTTCAATTTAATAAACAATTTTTCGTCGTTACATAAATGTTAGATCGCAAACAAAATGCATGTAGACACTTTCATCTTTCATGGGTCCATTTCACAATTTTTATTCGCTTATCTTATCCCTGTTCGCGATTCGATATGACGAATTCTCACGCTGTATTAAGCCGAATAATATATAGGACGAAGGACGGTGCTTAATTTCTGGTGTATAGTTAAGCTTATACGGGTTCATTTTATTTACTGCGGTGTTTACGATCAACCAACTGTTCCATGCCACCAAGAACTTCACAACTATAATGACGTGTAAAAGGGTAGTCGAAGAAAGTGGCGAAGGGTAGGAGGATCTAAAAGCTTCTAGGAGGGGCTGGCACGGCCAAACCATGACCTTAGCCATGAGCAACTTCGTTTGGCGCGCGTCTAACACGTTTCTCCCCCTACTCTTACTTTCGTAGTTGAGGTTGGTGATTTACGTTATTTCGTGTAATATCCACGGGAAAACTTCGCCACCACTTCTCTGCTTAAGCTCATATTGATTTTGTGGTATAAACATGAATATTAATTGGATCGCTATAATCGCCGTCTCAACTAACGCTTCAAATAGCTAAATTTAAAATTATTCCGAAATAGCTGTCTGGAAATCTATATGCGACATAATTTGATTATCGACTTGAGAGCTGTGATTAGTCCAGTTAAATTATATCTTTGCAGCTTCCAACTATTTTTCAACAATATAGAAACAATTGAAGGGAAGCTTTCGCTCAAGGACTATCCAAAGAGTATTTTCAATGCGAATCATATAAATATGTATCACAGAATGATGTAAAAAAAAACTCGGTGTCCAGGCAAAGCAATTTTCCATAACACAAATTCATTTGATTCCAATCTGTGCATAATACCTATTTTCGAGGCGTTTGACAAATTGTCTTGAAGTCTCGACAAAATGATAATAAGATGAGAAGTTGGAGTAACGAGCTGTAAAATAGGAGAGCGGTCCCTTTTGTTGCCAGGGTGAAGTTTTGAGTAATTATAGGATGATTTGCATGTTATGGGTTAATTGCAAACGAAGCGAAACTTAGTGGAAACTGAACGCCCGACGGGAAACTCGTTTCCCATTCGTCAGTTTTATCGATGGGGCCCCCAATGGAGGAGACGAAACAACAGCGATTCATGAGGAGGCGAGGGCCGAAGGAGGAAGGGAAAATTTCATATTGCCACCCCTAACGTTTTCGTGGAGACGATGCTGCACGCACCTGAGCGCCCCTTTCTCCCTCGTTCACTCTTCTCTCGTGAGTGGTTTAGAAAAAAGCTGTCGCTGGAGAAATTTAAGGCGCTTTAAAAAAAACGTGACATCCACACATAATGAAATACCCATTTGTTTATGGACCCCTCAGCCAAATTGGAGCTTTTAAGCTCTTTAATGTGTTCATAAAAAGACGCACACCTATCTAACTTCTGAATGTATAGATCATATCTTACTTTCTTCAATGTCAATCACTGTGCATTGCTATTGATAATTGCAGAGAAAAATATCGAGTTTTATACAGTTTTAATTATGCACACTTTATAAAAGTAACGAGCATTCTGCTATCATACAGCAACATCTACTTAGTGTAGGTGATAGTTATACTAAACCTAGTTAACTTAGTTATTTATATATGTTAACTGCTTCCAAACATTTAGTCACGAAACAAGGAACTTTTAATGCAATAGAATTTAATATTATTTTACTTTACTTTTAATTAATTCCTTAATTATACTTTTTTATGAATTTCAATATGTTATATTACAGAATGGCAAATTTTTGATAATATATAAATACAGCAACATTGACATCTGTCTGCTTTCATGTTAATGGATCATCTCATAATTTCATATTCACTGAAACAGTTATTCAGCTTAATAATAAACCATACCATGAATAATTATATAGTTAAAATACTTTTAACTGCTGTTCTGAATGTACCTATTTCTGCATTACCTTTGGCAAAAGAATAGAAACAATTGATTGGTAAAGTGAACATTTATGTTTATATCAACGATGAAGCATTCAAACGTCGCGTGCGTATAAATATATAAACAGCAAGATCAATACAACAAAAATTAAATCACGGTGTTAATTCTGCTTATGCTGACTTTACCTCATCGGTATTTCACTGTCACTGCATATTAGAGGGAAATATGTACGACGGGAATATCGACAACTATTATTTACTAGAGATTGTTTGCATAATTTTAAAATGATAACTTTGTAATTGATCAGCATACAGTGTACGTAGACATTTGTGACTGACTGTAAGTTAAAAGAATTTATTGCGACGTTTGTCAATAATTTTTTTGGATATCCCAGGATATATTGCAAACGATAAATATTATTAATTCCTTTAAACCTGGCTTTACAGGTGTCATGTTGTATAATCTGCATATTTTACTTTTAAATATAGTAAAAAATATAATATAACCATAAATACCGGTTAAAGAAAATTGCTACTGAAACGCAGAGAAGGTTGTTGCGTCCTGAATTATTATGTCTATGGAAGCATTGTATTATACAAAGTTTGCAGCGGCTTTGGAGTAAGCTTGCTATGTATCTCTCGTAAACCTACCATACCACTGCATGGTAGTACTCTAAAGTTTATTACCGTGACCTTTGAACTTACTTGCACTTTCCAGAAATTCTAACCGATCACATTTCCATGAAATTCCTACGTTCAAGGAATGAACGCAATGTTTTAATAAACATAGAATGAAAGTACATAATTGTTACCATTTTTTCAAATTTATGCTTATAATATTAAACTTCATCTTTTCTATAAGTGCGTACTGCAGATTGTACGGAAATAATAACAACAGACACATGCAGATTCACTATCATAACATTCTCCAAATGTTTCGTTACAATCGTAACACTATTTTCAGATTCCCAATTCGAAGGTGTATATGTAGAAAAGTCACACAGATGTAAGATGAAAAATGAATGCACGTTTTGCTATGAAATTGCTTCTGGACCAGCATATTCAATTTATAACGTCGATCGATGACTGGTTGAAAGAATCGACACGCTTTTTATCTTTCTCACGCATGCATCGCGCCCAGTTTACATAGACGCGGGCCACAGTGAAAGCGGCTACTTTCTACACGATGAAATGTTAAAGCCAACTGAAGCGTTGGACCCCATGAATAACAAATGCACAATCTCTAGTCTCTACTGGCACCTTGGCCCCTTACTTGGCGACGGCCTGAGAAGTTTTCCACCCTCTACGGCGGACCTGGAAAACTTTTAACTGGATACATTACCTGCTTGACTACCGCCGGCTTTCCTTTTTTATCGCGGGGGAGGCTTTTAAACTCCTACGGGTGGCTCGGTGCAGCCGGCGTTATTAGAGATTTCATGGTGAAACCAGGGGAAAATAATGAATAATTGTCGCCGTGGCCGTCGTCGTTAGGGCTTTTGTTTCAACCAGCTGTAATTCTTCGGTTCCCTCCGATGCTCGATTTGTAAAACGCTTTCACTGAGCCACGGAAATTTTTCAGTGAATATCCCAAGTTATTATGATGCCCAGAGTTTCCTATACTTCTCGATTACACGAGAACGCGCTCGCTCGTATTTAGATTTCTATCATTGCTTGGTTCTACTACGACTTTGGTTCCTATCGAATGTGTAAAGAAGTAAGAATGGATCAAATTTTGTCTAACTCTACTTTGTTGCGAAGGAGAATTTGTTATCGAAATTCTTGTCGCCGTAAAATTCATCCCATGGGCATTAGTATCAGATAAAACTTCAGAAAATTTATTCTCTGATCATCCCTTATCAATTCCATTACAAATTACGAGGCACCCACTTTCTATTTCTGACAAGCTTCATATCCAAGAATTTTAACTGTAATACAATTCTGCTGGTTTCTACATACTATGTCTGTATTAAAGATAAAGTTAAGTATACGCTTACGAATTTACAAAATCGATCAGTTAATGAGAGGCTATAAGGGTACAATGTTTGCAAAATATTGAATTACGAATACGTTGACACGCATGCCACCTGCGTATAATAGAAATCTTGTTGCTTTCGAGTGGTTACTGTAATTGGTAAGTCAAACAAGATGAATAATTTCAATCTTTCCAACTGGACAGAGCCAGTTTTCAACTGTTTCTGCAAAAGCGTTATTTCTCATCAGTTCTTGCCAACTTTCTTCCAGTGAATCCGTTTTCTCAGGATACTTACACGAAGTTTCATACAAATGAATAAAATTATTCCTCTATGGAAGTTAAATTACTTTATAAAAGTTCCGGGTAAAAAGGGAATTTGCAATAGATAAGCACAAAGCGTGACTCTCTATTTGCATTTAATCCGGGCTTGCGGTTTGGGGGCCACAATTTCGCACGTACAATTGTGTAAATTTATGAAACGTGAGTACGTAACTGCGCCACCAGCAACATGTACGTTGCCATAGACTTTGCATGCGAATTTCTTAAATTCAGTCCACATCACTGGTAATTCGTGTGAAAAATTCATGTGGAAACTTTGTAAACCTGTCTGCCTGTAAAAAGTCTTCATTTACTTCTGACGTATGTGTAACTCGTGAAAATACTGCTTAAGGTTTTTGGATGTGTTGACTGAAGAGTGCTCCATCATTTCATCAGCATTCGAAATAGTCGCGCACTGGCACACATGATTTTAATTAAAACATAATAGTCTTGAGAAAGAAAAGGGTATTGTTTATATAATTCCGGAAAATTATTTGAAAATAATTTATCATTTAAGCTACCTTTCTGTCGTAAGATAGTAGGAAACATTTTTTTCATTATTCAACATTATAGTATAAAATATGTAATATAATCTTTTGCACCCTTATATTTCTTACGATCCCATTCTTTCAGCTACTTCCTTCCAAAACACATTTCAAAGTACCCACAAAATGACCAATCATACTCGAAGCACTGACATTAAATCTTGTTTAATCGACCAGTTATTCAAAACATTTACTTCCTAAACTCGTGCGAGATCACAAGTAAGATAATTCGTATTAATCCCTCTTGCATCCCCACCTTTCCCCCCGGCGCACGTAATTAATTCCGTAACGTACTTTTGGGCAAACAATTTTATTACCTCCTATGTAAATAAAGATCCCCGCGCCGTCGTTCAGGCTACGCGCCTCCTTGTGCACACCGCTTTGAAGAAACGCCTACGCCAACAATACAATTCACGTAATCCCATCCGGCGCGGCGGGAGGGCGTTAATGCGCGGCTTTAATCAGCAGAGAAGTTATTACCATTAACGTTGGAAATGTATTTATCGCGACAAGGGGGCAAGACGGAGGAGGGGTGAACAGGGAGAAGAGGCGAAAGATTATATTTTTATGTACCAAGGCAAATGAATCTCCCTGATTATGAGTTGCGAAATCCTACCTGGCCGACCGTGGCAGCCTCTTGGTGCCGTTTCCCCCCCTCCCCATCCTCCACTTTCCTGCCCCTTTTGCCTCCATCTAAGAACTCAAGCAAATATTGGTTTTGTCTAGTGGCCCGGCGATTTGCATAATTAAATCTTGAGGGAGTCGAGAGAGAGAGAGAGAGAGAGAGAGCGAGAGAGTGTGAGCAAGGGTGGGGGGAGGAAGAGGGAAAGGGTCGAGGGGAATGAGGCGCTAAACTCGTGACTGGTCTCGCGGATGCAAAAATAGGAATAATTAAAACTCGGCCAGCTTATTTACTGGGCTTCCTGAGCACGAGGCTGGCCCGCCATGCCGTGGAGATTTATTAAGGGCCGCCGACTGTATACACACCGCGACGAGAACTGCACAGTTTTTTCTAAGCGTTTCCTGAAAAGACGCCGCCTCATAAAGCAGCCCGGCATCCCTTCCGCGATCAGAATTAATGAGGCTATTACGGATCTCGCGGAATGTGAGATTTAGCGACGCATCCTCGCGGAATAAGTCGTGCATCACGCCGGTTAATGAAAATTTATCGACGCGCGAGGCATCGTAATTCGGCCATCGAGCCGTGCAACAGCGCAACTTGTACACCGCTCTAGAACATTGGACCCAAGTTCGCGTTAAGATCCATGTAGCTCCCTAGGATGGCTTGAATTGATGTTTGCTTATAAGTAAATGCGGTTTGCTCGGTAAGTGATTTTTGCAAGGAATAAATATTGTAAACCATTTGCGCCTCTCTGACATGTGTGATTACAGTTTTTATAGCACTCAGGGATAAAATTTAGGTGTAAGTATTTAGTTATTTATTTCGCTGTGAGATATATTTGTTAGTTGTTTGTTTGTGGCCATTAAATATGGTACACTTAGTTAGTGCGAGTTTAAGCACTAAGCTGTAGATGTTCAATCGGAAGGAGGTAAGAGCGGAGATGGGTAAAATTCTTATTTAGATAAAAATTTCGAATATCGAATAAAGGTTTAAAAATTACTCGTAATATGTCGAATAAAGTTAAAATTTAAGTTAAAGATGAAAAATGGAAGTCGAATTCGACGATTAAAAAAATTAAATAAATTCTCGTCGAATAAAAAGATTAGCTTTATTCACCGAATAAATTCTGATCGAATAAAAAAATTAACTTTGTTCGTCGAATAATCTAAAGTTAAAGTAACTTCTATTCGATTCGTTATTTAAATAATTTTTTAGTCAGTTAGTGCCCAACCCTGGATAAGAGAATAGTTAAATAAGCCTAATCTGTTGCAGTAGGAATTTCATAATTCACATATTCTGGTGGTGGAGTTTCTGTGATTGAATACAGAAGCGAATTATTCAGGTTCAAATAATAACAGGGATTTATTAAATATTTCAAACGCATTTTGCTCATTAATTGAACACCGCTTGTATAAATCATGCATTAGTTGTAGTTAATTGAAGGGAATAATATTTATGCCTCCAAATATTTGAATTCCATCTTTAGATTTAAACCTGGCTAAGTTTCAGCTAAACACATGTTCTTAATTTCTTAAGCTTTTTAAACCGTTATCCATAGATACTGTGGAACAGTTTTTAATATTAAATTACCTAAATTCCACAGTATGGTTGCCCAATAATCCCCAAAGTTGGAATTTGGAATCCTTGATGGATTAATTATTAATTCTGTTATATTGGACGATAGAGCACGAGATTGGAACTGAATTTATTGGTCGTAATACATGGCCGCAATACACGTTTGTTTCGTGTGTCGGTATGTGTACAGATGGGGCAAGTTTCACGAGGAACAGAACATCTGGGGTCTTTTCCAGGTCGTTTCTGACCATTATGGTAAATGGTGCATTAATGCTACAGCTTGATCAGAGATAGACAAGCCAGCGGTCGTTCAACACATCGTACCGTGTATTCGCGCCACGTTCAACGGGGTGTTGCATTAAATATTTCTCGCCCTCTAGCTTTGCTTCCACGCGGAAATATTTATACGAAGCAGCAAGACGCGCCGTTAAAAAGTGCAAAATTTTCAATGGCGAGGGAACTATGTTTAACCCTCTAGGGAGGGGGATGTTTTAAACTTAACGTAGAATTTTTTTGAGCGTTAAAATAGTCTATTTTATACATCGGATTTGGAAACTACTCGTTAATTTAAAAAAAAATTTTAATTTGTTTATAACAAAAAAAAGTTTAATTTCGGGTTCTGATGGCACAACAGTTTCTTCTCTGCCTACTAAAGGTCACTATAGCTATCAAATCTCGATCTTATTGATGGAACGTAAATAAAAATGTGTTAATCTGAATGGGACTCTGGAGTCCCACTCGTCCCTAAAGGGTTAAGTGTGTAATGCTTGTCTATTTGCTGGTATGAAGTATAACATTAATAACATGAATTTAAGAGGAGCGTCTTTTAAGTGGACGGTGAAATATTTTCCACATCATGGACTTCTAAGATTCACGAATGATACTTTGGAGTTATTCAGGTTGACAGAGATGTTGTTGATTTAAAAAGAATAGAAAAGACAAAAGCTGTGCTAATATATTCAAAATACAAATCTTGAGTCCCAGAAGTGTCTCATATAAAAAGATCAGGTCAATTAATAAACATATTGAAAGCATCAGTCACGTATATAAGCAAATATTAATTATTATTAGTATCAATAGGTAATCACTGCATCCTATAGAAAAAGGATTTTATTTTTACATGCTTGGGACTTCGTAAAAGCAGTATAATATCATGTTATAATAACTTTTGCTAAACTTTGGAACCACTGAATAGTATGGGAGACAGGGATAGGATGTAACGCGGGGTAAATTGTAACATAAGTAAACACTTTTGACCGGAAAATCTGTTAACCCACAAGCCGTTTGATTTGTTGCTTCTTTGACGCAAATGAATCAGTACACATTGGTTTACTATAATGTGTACGCATTTTAGTAATTTGATGTTTAGTTTCTAATTTGTTGAAATAAAACGCAAAAATTCCAGCTCGAGGTAAATTGTAACATGTTACTACTTACTCCGCTGTAAATGGTGATAAAGCAAACATGCTATTTCCTTGCACATCGGAAACAGATGCTCTAATCGAGAATTAAAAAATGTAGAAAAAAGTAGGAAGGCAAAAGTACCTAAAGAAAGCGCAGAAAAGATTTTGATGGAATCAGATGAATAAGCAATGATTGCTTAACTCATGTATATCAAATATTTGATAATGATGTGTGTTTTCATTTATATTTTTTATAAATGTTTATTTGTGTTCATATTTGTATTTAAATGAGTAAAACAGATGTGTTGCAATTTACCGCGGACTGGGGCAGATTGTAACAAAGGTTCAGAATTGTTTAAGATGAAGCTAAATGTCTAAGTGCCCAAGATTTTGTCACGTACCTAAGTAGTAAATCACGCAAATTATTTCCTGATTGAGGGAAACACTTTCCAGAAGAAACTGTAAAAACTTTTTTGGTACAAATCTGCCCCGGTCTCCCCTATAACACGAATGTAACCCAGCTTTCTATGCTAAAGGTGTAAATCCACGATGAGATTTTATATAAGTCTTTTTTATCATGAAACAAAAATTTCAGCGATAACAAAATGTAAATAATGGACATAAAAGAATAATAATAATGGAGATTAAAGTCTCACGTGAGACACGATATTTTTGTCTCATCGTGGATTTGCACTTTAAGATGTCTATATGTCTTTTAATTCATCATAACCCATCAAAGTATCTCAAAGAAATTACCAAAATTATTTAACGATATCCCATGTAAACACAAAAGAGGAACTATGAATCCCGAAACATGCTATAAATATTGTAAACAGTTGACACTGCAATATTATTGGACTAACATACATATCATGTTCAATCAAACGACAGTATTCCACTGTTACGCTTCATATGCCATGCACAGCGATATATTTTGCTCCAACTAAGAAGTTTGCGGCTGGATCAAGTCCCACGGATTTGTTCAATTACGAATAAGTAAATACGTACAGTGAGAACAAACGACTTCGCCTGCTGCACTAACTTCGTGCATCCACTACCATTACTCTCTTTCGTAACTCAGCCGGATTTGCTCGCTGCGGCTGTTGGCTGCGCAGCAGAAAATTTATTGCCAACTACCTATCTGGCTGGTAGGCACATAAGAACCGCGAAGCGCCATGTAATTAGCAACCTAGGAATCTCGACGCTTTACGCCACCTACGAATCTTAATTGCGCTCGCACGTGGCGTGGACAAGCACTATTTTTCTGCAATTATATGGAAATAACCGGGTGCCTCGTCACCCAAAACACAAGGACTTTTACGTTGCATCGGCTGTGTTAAAATCTGTCGTCATTTAGGTGATATAATACAGAGCACGTTTCAGATAATTATACACCCGACAAGTAGATCGATTCAATTGATAATTTTATAGATTCAAATGTCATATTTGACGAGGTACGTAATTTGTGAAAACCAGAAGCTATTTCGAGTATGTTTTCCAGACCAAAGCATTAACTGAATTACATATCTGTTGCGAGCGTCTAGACTCTAGACTGCAGCTCGAATACGAGATTTGTTAAATAATAAAGAGAGTATGCAGATTCGTGATCATCTTAAGCTGTCAAATATGACGTTTCAGCTTTTGCTTATCAGAGTTGCAAGTAACTGAAAATCAGAATTAACAGCAGTATTAGGAAATTGCTAATTGAAGAGTTCTTTAAGTGTCAAAAATCAAATTTTTCAAGAGAGAGAAAAAACATCCCTGACTTTAAATTATTTACGAAATTTGATTTGTTTCGATTGCTAAATATGCTTAAGTATACAAAAATTTGTATTTTTTGCATGAATATAGTCCAAATTCACGAAAACAAGAATTGTAGGTATTCTCTGACTTTTGAATTATCATTTATAAAATGTGAAGACTATGCATAGTTGTTTCAAGTTTGCCACAGTTCTTCCAAGCATGTTACTGAATGGAAAATTAATAACGATGAAGAGTATTGGTGGGAAACCCCCATAATTCTTCTTCACAATTTTCCTTGCTCCTTCGCCCATTTCTGATAAACAATTTGTTCGTGCAACATTTTATATTTTTAGTGACCTATACCAGATACATTTGTTTCTCTATTATCTCAGACTTTGTCTGCAGTTGTCCAGAAGTTCGTTGCACCCCGCACTGTACAATAATTCTCACGCAATTCACCCGATAAAAAATATGAGATGTGGCAGATTTGTATATCAATGTAGTAACTGAACGTTTGCATGGTAACATCGTTTAGTAGGTGGAAGCGTGATGAGTGATGATACACACTTCCCTAAAGTTGCTACTCGATGAGAGGGACACTCGAACACAGAGGCACGTCCCCCTTCAGGTTTCGCGGATGATAGATATTGCGAATGACGCTGAGAGCGAGCAGTAATTGTTACATCGCATGTCTGATCGCGAAAACTGTGGAGCGGGAACGTAGGAGAGAAGTGAATCGCCTAGGATTGATTTATTGCCTCTGAAGTGCATGTAAAACCCATTCCGACCACCTACACGTCAGTCACAAAAGCGGAGTCAGATGGCCATCATTTGTTCAATATTTAACCACCATGGAATAGTTTATATCACGGTCCTGTTTAATTGTGTCACATTGCATTACACTCTGCTGATATGCGACAAGTGTATTTTATATTTGGGTTGTGTAATTCGTTGAATGATGTGACATTTTCATTTACATAGAGTCGTTCACAAACCTAAGGGGATCAGGCTTTGTTTGCATTAAAGAAGTCACATAATAATCATTATAGATACAACATAATGGTGACTTTAATTATTATTTATTTTCATTAACGTGTCCCTTTCATGGCGTATAATGTCGCGTTTAAAATTACGTAGCCATGAAAGGGATATTTTCGACTTATTAAAAAATCTAAAATTTTGTTATTTTCCGTGACCATTGAAGCGTTTAGAATACATTTGTATTGAAGCCCAATAAACAAACTTCTGGTTTAAATATCTATAATGATATTACGAGAAATGGACTCTAAAAGGAATTGTCCTTTTCATAGCACATCTCCCCTACGTCCTATTGCCGATTTCTTAAATAAATGTTGTTTCATGGGTGGAAGATCATGTTTGAAGCGTAAAGAGGACCCACATTTTTAGCTTTTCATTTGGATTGCAAAATTATTCTTAGTGGTAAATGTTTAGGTTTAGAATGCTAAAGTGTTATTTGATTTGCAGTTTCAGACAGCTAGGTGAAAAATATAAAAACCCATTTCCATTTTCAAAGGTATTCCAGGTAATTATTCCAATGTTCATAAAAATATATCGCAAAGGCGTTCCTTTCCAATTAAACTATATTTAGCCATTATTTCTGACAGTTGCTATTTCTATGGTTCTTCAAGAATGTTATTCTTTCAAAATGAAACTTTAATAAACGAATGACAGTGAGATTGCTAAAGAACTTTTGAGAAATCAATGAAAAGGTGGTCAGCGTGTCCTTTTATTCATGGACGAGGAAGGACCACGGGTCGCAAAAGTGGGGACCAGGTCTCGTTAGTTACATTAAGGTGTACATGTGCCCGTGATTGCGATACGATATATCTCGTCCATGCCGATAGTTAACGATAATTGGAAACATCCCTTGCGCATCGTCGTATCGATTTTACCTCTGCGATTGAGGAAATGGGTGTGGGTAGAGTTAAGGACTGAAATTATCCTTCGATCGTTCCCTCGGCCCATTGTTATTTCCATCTCTTCATCTAAGACTTTCAAGTAATTGGCAATTACGTTAACTGGAAATTATATATGCATGTCAAATACAATTCTCCTTACCGCACGAAAAATACTTGTTAATCGTTCGTTTATGCCGAAGACAGAACTATAGTTCAATATTCGTTATTCTTATGTATTTATACGACACGTTATGTAAATGATTTGATAACTATTTTTTTGATTATTTCATTATTCGTTACCAAATCAAATAATATTATCTTGCTTCATATTTATACGAATACCTTCTCAAATATCTTTGCTAATAATTCGTAGTTTTATTAAACTTTAAACTAAAGACGTTAATTTGCAACCCCACTTTACCATATATTTCATATCTGAAATCTAAATTCAAATGGTTCATCGTCATAAATATTATTCCTATTATGCATTGCAAATAATTTCTGCTCGCATCTCATTCTGTAAAAATCTACATCCTGTCCAATCAATACGCAAATGAAAACATCTATTTAAGAGCAGTTCTTCATTATCTTTCCTGTTACCAAATCCGATAACGCAATAATCACGAGCAAGCGAACGCGAAAGTTTATCCAAAGTACACAAAGCGGTACCACCATTGTCATCAATTACAACCATGTCCGTCCGATAAGGCTGGCCCCTCATAGTCCACGCGCGTGTGTTTTCAACTTAATTTCCTGAAAGCGTGCAAGTTGTTGGTCGCATGCGAGGGTAGTTTCTAAACAACTTGTAAAATTTCAGCCGAATTCGCATCGAAACTGCTAATTCCCGTTAATTCCGCTGGAAAATAGGGAGCGAAGTTTGTTCTATCATCGATTCGGCTCGTGGCATTTTCATCGCGCACACTCGCTGCATATTCCATTAATCTTCCTTCATCGACAGTACGTTCACACGGAACTGTATTATCCGCTTTGTTTTCCACCTTTCACCCCCCTTCCCTTCTTTTTCGTTTTTAAGGGACACGTGGATTAAGTTCCTCCCCTTTTGAAACTCGTTCCGAGAGCATTTATAAAAGGATTTAATACATTCGCGAGGATAGGTGAAATTGGAACGGTGGAGTGGATGGATACCACAGGGGAACAGTGAGGTTAGATTAAACTCATGTAGGAACGGCGCCTCCCGGGATGGCCGGGGCTTAAACAGTTTTAATCTATGCCTAGGTACCTCACGTGAAAACAAATCGCGGCCTTATCACCACCTGCGAGCCAGATAACAACTTTTCTCTCGCTCTCGCCCCCTTTCCCGTTTGTTCCTTGATTTTTCCACTTCGTATCTCCGAGTCTCTACCCCAGTTCCCTCCACTTTCTTTCTCTCCATCACGTTTACGTTTATCTCCCCCGTCCCGGTTCATTCCACACCTCTGCCCCACCCTCCATTTGATTCCGAATTTTTGTCATAATTATACCATCTTCTGCTCATCTACTCGAATTTTCTCTATTTTTCCTCCCCTCTGCCCCGTCGTACATACCTTCTGGCCCAGCCCTCCATTGACCTCTTCCTCCTTCCTCGCCGCCCTTGTCCCTCGGTTTGTTCGCATGAACTCCGAACGAACGGCCATACGGCGCAGCCGACGGATGCGCCGATTAAACTTCCGAAAACTGTTTGCATGAATAGCCAAGCGTTTCCCGCACGTGTGCCGAAGCTGAGCACTGACAATTAACACGCCTAAAATAGAGAAACCAGCCTAGGGACAGGCTTCCTTTTCGCGATACATTCGCCGGGTGGAGAGGGTTGCGCGCCAGCCACGCGTAGGCTTAACCCCCTTGCCGCGGAATGGAATTCGAGGGCGTTGTGGTGTAAGCAGAGCCGCGGTGTTCCGTTACGAAGTCTCTCTACGTACGGTTCATTTTAATACGCACGCAGCGGGAGCTACTAATTTTCCTATTCCCTACAGATATGTGTGCAAAATTGTTGCCCCGCAACTTTATTAATTCATGATGATCACCTTGAAACTGTTAAATTGTATGTATTAATGTGAAATGCATTGTGCTCGCGGTGGTGGAAATCTGGGCTACTTCTTAATGTAATTCTATCATACTTATTTCACTATACTGTTATGCTGTTTAATTTTACTATACATATGTTACTGTAATTTTTATGTATGTCACTCTAGACACTTGTCACTCTAGACCTTGGAAAAGCAGCATGATTTTGAGATTTTTTAATGCAAGTATAGTGAATGGAATACAAAATCTGTTTAAAGGCTTTTATTGTACCTAACGTGAAGTATGATCACAATCTTTTTTAATTTTTTTAATACAAAATGACGGTGCCACAGCTCAACAAAAGAACCTTCTTCTAACAAATAGTGTTCCGCGGCCAGAAAGATTTCTCCTTCAATTTTTGACCTAGAACAAAAGATCAAAATTTTTAGTTCTATATAAGATTATCTTGGGAAGTACACGTTTTTTTGTAAGAATGGTGCCTGATTGAAAAGAACTGTAACGGCACAAAAACTTAGTGTACCTTTGACAATTGTTTGTGGATAAACAAAGAAATAAGTCGAAAATCTGTTTAAACGCCTTATTATACACATTTTAAGTAGTTTTTTCTTTTCTTTCTTTCAAAATGACACTTTACATGTTTGCGAAATTTTATTCCATTCATTTGAAATTTTACAGTAGCTTCTAAATTACATTTTCCATAGAAATTCGTATCGATATTGTAAAATATTGTTTTTCTTAATAATGGTAAGCATTTGAACATAAAGTTCACTTACTAGCTCTATTCACCACCACAACCAGCACCATTTTCAGCTAAAAAGATTGTTCATAACATTAAAAGTTTTCAAGAAATCGTAAAATCGGTAAAACTGAGTAGATAATAATTTAGAAGATTTCACAAATACAAAAGAGATAGTCATCAGAATCTCGCCAGTATTCCTTTCCGAGTTGAAATTCCCTCCCCACCATTCCCTAAATTCAATCAAGGAATACCAATGCATATTTTTTTCCACCTCCCCTTTTTTCTACACTCATAAGCATACAACATCAACTGTTCTCGCACCCCCTTTTAACGTCAGTCGACACAAAACGACGTAATCACAGATGACTTGAATCCAACATGCAATATTCTGCCTCCGCGTATTGTCCATAAAAAGACCTTGACCACGTTACTGCCGTGTAACAAACGATTGAGATATTTCGCATCATCACTGACCGCAGGAATATTTTTTTCTTTACGATATTGGACGCTGTTCTGTTACGTACTCCGCGGAATGGGCCATAAAGTAGCATAAAAACCGAGGCCTTAATAAAACGGTGGCCCCCATAGTTTCCCGCCAAACGCGATTTTCCTTCCCCGAAACCGAGGAGGAATATTGGCGAGAGTGGTAGAAGAAGGAGCCGTAGAATTCTCTGCCACGCTCGTGAAAGGGCCAGAGACGAAGCTTGATAGGCAGACAAGCTGACAATAGTTTCTTGAGCGTGGATTTTGTTGGCGCCAATCTGCTATGGGCGAGGAGGAATGAGCGAGGAAAATGAATTAACTGTTACCTACAAATCACGGCGCCGGCAATTCAACAAATGAAACACTCCCGGCTGTTCTTTCGTGTCTAGATAAGACAGAAAGATAAGAGGTGGCAGTCTTCGTTACTAAGACAGTGGCAACGGGCAGAAACTAGTTTAAAGGATTTAAATAGAGGGTGCAAGGTCTTATCTTTATTTTACTACACAAGCGAGCAACTTGTTACGATCTTCTAATGCATTGGAGTATAGAAGACATCTGTTGGGATGTTTTAGTGCTATGGGAATCGTTTGCTAGAGCAGCGAGGCAAATGGTAAAAGAGAAGCGTCATTTACATTGCGTTTCACTAAAGGAACTCGTGTCCCTTGATAATGAGAAGTTTCTTTGGTTTGTTAGTAGATTTTAAATTACATTGCGTTTATGCAGAGAATCCTTAATCAACGACTAAATTTATTTATATATTGTGCATCATTGGTAAATTTCATTAGGTTAAAAGCTCCTATTGTTATTTCTGAGAAGCTGAGGCACATGATTTTTGACATTATCATTTTTCATTGCGTGAATGCTGGAAAGGTTCGAGTTATGTTATGTTAGAATTACGTTTAATAACAGCAACCCTATCGCTGCCCCCCCTCGCACTTTAAATTGCTTTTAACTACGTAAACTACTGAACAAATGAAATTCTTACTCCGGCCGCAATTTTATGCATAATGAAGGCGTCACATTCACAAATAATTTTTCCCTGGCCTGTCAATAACATGCCAGTTCCACGTGTTTACAAAAAATAATTTACGCATGAACTCTAGCGTTTATCGAAATGAATTAGTATTCTTCAAAATGGCCAGACGGTTGATGGCAAATATATCCAATCTTCTAAACGCTTCAACCTGGCAGTAGCATTCTCCCGTTCACTCCTTGTTTCCCCCGCGCCTCGCTAAAAGAGATTTGATAATAAATCCATTGATTGACGCATCGATATCCTTCCAGTCGCAAGTTCTGCACCGCCTCGACCGATTTCTTCAGTCGACGCCCCCCACCCCGGGGAGCGAGAGAGAATCGCAACAACTTATTCACGCGGCAAGCGAGTCGGATTAGCCAATAAATCGAGGCTGAAAGGGGAAATTCATTAACCCACAACGATAAATAACTGGGCGCACTGCCGTGAATGGCTCTTGTGAAACAATAGTTATAGTATATTTATGCAAAGTTTGCAGGTGCGCAGGTGGACGGGAGAGGGCGTAAGGACAAGAGGGGAGGGGGCCCAGGGTCCTGGGGCAACCGAGGACGATGGACGAGGTAGAAAGGTAGAATGGGTGCCATTGTGTTTCCATCGTGCCATTATAAAGCTCAGTCTCTTCCTCGGGGTATACGAAGCGCGGTGGTGCCCTCCCAAGCTTTCTCTTTCTCTCCCTTCGCAGCCTCGCTGTGTTATTACAGCGACGGTTATGCGTGCGTACAATGGGGCAGTATTGAAATAAAGGTGAGGTGGCGCGGGCGAGGTAAGAACGGGAAGAATCGACGACGACGTCGCCCGACGAGGAAGGACGTGGAAAAAAGGCCCCTGCGAATTTGGAAATGAAAAGCAGCGCGGTAGAGAGAAAGGTTAATCGAACAACAATGAGTTGCGGAACGATCCCATTTACCAGCGATCGGTTTGCAACGATACGGCTCCAATTTTGTGGGCGTGTTTGCGTAAAAATATTGGGCATACGCTTTATCGCGCACAGGAGAGCTTAAAGCGCAACGAATCGATTTCACTGGAAGAACGTCCCTCGTGAACTGTACATTTCGTCGCGAACAGTGGCATTGGAATCACAACGTGTTTGAAACGCGTGTGTGGGAAATTAATGGGAGTAATTTTAGCGGGGCTCTGTTAGATGCACGTAAGACGTTCTGCAAAATCGCAAGCTTAAAACTTGGCCGCCTTGAGCTAAAGAATGGGTTGGATTTGAAATTGCAATAGTGATTTTTATAGGCCTGTGGTGAAAATGGTACTTTCCTTTTCGTTTTGTAATACCTATTAGATTAGAATCTTAATGGACTGACTTTTTAACGGGACATTGCAATTATCTGAAAGATAAGGGATCTTACCACGACGAAAGTATTTTCTTTTTGTAGCAACAATAGGGTAGATGTACCGTTTGTGGCCATTGCACTGTTTGTGGCCATGTGCATAATTATCTTACTTTTAAATTGCTTGCAGATCATTATTATGTAGAGAATTTCACATCATAAATATTTTGTTTAGTATACTGCTAGAAATATAAGGTTACATTTATTGCTTACACGGAAAAATATTATATTTTTTAAGAAGTGGCCAAAAATGGTACAATATCTTAAAGTGGCCACAAACGGTGCATCTACCTTAATGCATGCCCAAACTCGCCTAACTGCAAGTCGCTGCCATTTCAAAGATGGCGGTTACACACGGATTGAATTTTTTCGTGCTTCAAAGTAACATTTTTTATGTTTTCTCGAAACGGTTTGCCAAGTGTTGTAACCTAATGACTGATTTCTTTATTATTCCATATGGACTGATATTTATTCAGGAATAATAAGACACGAGCCAGATAATTTTTTGTTCAATATTGTAACTGTAGAGATTAGAGTTTCTGCGATTTCGGTACCAGCAGAAATAATAGTTACTATTACCTTGTTTTTTTTACACTGTCCCATTCATAAACACCCACGACCCTTTCAATACAGTCAATTTATGAAAGGGACAACACACACTATTTTGGAAAGCGGAAAATAAGACATGTAAATGTAGAGAGAAATTTAATAGGGCCGTGTACTGTTGTAGCCAGATAACTGGCTTTTCTAATATTACCAATTAGAACTCGAATGGTTACTTAGTTTATTTACTACCTGGTCTTAAGCAAAAAAGTCCTGTACATCCCACCTCTCCCCTAAAATGTTATTCAAAATTTTATATCAAACTTCTTGCTTGGCTGTTTCTTCCTTGGTGTACGTTAAACATATTCAATATCTCTGTTTAATTATCAGGCTTGTACAATCTGCATTATTAAACAGGGAATATATTAATTAAATTATAATTGGGAATATAATTTTATTCACTGCGTGTTTGCATTTGCTTTCGGAATTATCAAATCTACGCAGCCGTCTGTATTCTTAATTCTACAAAATTCGACGAAAACGTGATCCACGTGATAGCTCGTCTAACCGGGGCAAAAGTATAACTTATTTAAACTACATTTTTCTCCGCGAATATTAATAAATTTCTCCCAACTACCTTCGTAACGAAGCCCTGCTTAACACACCCCAAAATGTTCAGAAGCCTTCTTAACACATTAAGCGAACACACCGCAAGGAATGCACCCCGTATCTGGCTACGAAGGTGAAAGAAAGTCACGGAAACACGTACATACACCGTGAATTTTGGGTGGCAAACGCGACTAACTGAAGATGTAGATTAGGAAAGGGGTAGCGAAGCGACAACGAGGTTATACGGTAGGACGATTTTGCTCGGGAGCGAAGTGGTGTCCGGCGGAGAAATTCCAAAGTGTTCGTTCAAGAACCGCGTCGATCCGCTCCGCCGTGTCAAGTTTCCAAATTTCCGGCCGTTACAAGGTATACGGCAGAGGAGCACGGCAGCAGGGCAAAGAGGTAGAGGGTTGGAGAGAGAGAGAGAGAGAGGGAGAGGAGCAGTGAGTCAAGATCAAAAGGGGAGCACGTCTCTGTTTGACTCCAGGCCTGCCAGCCCTTTCCCACTTTTACCATCCTCCTTCTCTAGCTACTCCCTAGTTTTCCTTTCTTCGCCATTGTAGGAACATCTCTTCCCTTCTTCCCCGCCAGCCGCCACCTCTCCCTCCATCCTCGTTTCTATATGTACATCAGCCTCCCTCTGACCTATCTGTCCTTCTTGCTCCAGCAACTTACACTCCCTTGCCGCAGCGTCCTTCCTACGCTTCCACTAGGGTGTTAACGGTCTATTTCGACTTGGATCTACGGGAAATTAGTCGAAACTCCCTTAGGACAGGCAGCAGCTTGGGAAGGATCCCTTTCTGCACACACTGACTTCCCTCTGGCCGGACAAGATCGGAACGGAACGAAGGAGGGCTGTATACAAGGCTTCCTCTGTGGCAATCAGTGGAGCTTCGAAAATCTGATGAAAATGTAAGAAGCTCGGCAATATCCTGGAAGTGTTCTGTAATTACGTGCAGAAAAGATTTTTGATTTTTTAGTGTTCGTTCGAGGACCTGCGAATAATGTAGGGTCTAGGGTACAATCTGGTTTAAAGGAGATTTTCTGATGTACAGAGCGATCTGTTAACCGAGTTGCATAATATTCTGTGTTTCTGTGGAGTCTGCTTGAATTACATGAACTTTTTGGCAGCCAGCCATGAAATATTCTTTCTGGAACTAACCTCTCTGAACTTCAAGTGAAAGAGAAGATTTTGAAACTACTTACAGAGTAAATAGTTGTACATATAATGTCAGAATCGAAAATGGAATCGTTGGTTTTCTATGTCTGTATGAAACATTTGCTGACCTGAGTAAATTATATATTAACCAAATTTTAAAACAGTCAATATATTAAATGATACAACATAATATGTAAAAAGGTATGTTTGGCCTGGGGGGATAAAGTGGGAAGAAGTAGATTGTAAAGTGAGCAAGGGGAAGAGGACTATGTATAGTCAGACATGCAACGCGAACCAACGTCAGTGAAAATATATTCCGTAATTTCCCCAAGATAGTCGATCTCTTTTCAAACCTGCATTATTTTCAAAACTATTTGGAGTATAACATTATTTTTAAAATTATTTCGAATAGAAGCGAGAATTTTAAAAACTTAATTTATACCCCTTTTTATATTTTCCATAATAGTGTATAGTCATCTTTCCTGATTTAATTTTTCAAAAATTATGCCCGTAGCAAAATTATTACTGTAACGAAATTAATGAAACCCTGTTTATGTTCAGAAACATGCAGAACCGTATGCAGAGCCGATTAAATAATGAGAAAAGCATCACTAGTAATGATATCGAATACGAGTCATTTCAGAATTATAAAACACAAGGTACTTCATTTATCAGGAAAACTGGGTTTTTACAGGTTTTTTTCCTATTCGCATACAGAAACTTCATTGTAATGGTATAGATACAGAAACATAATCTTTATTCCTGGAGTATTATACCACGTTCGTCATTTCAATTCATCAAAAATATGAAGCGTTGACATATACGTCGTACCTTTTAATAGAAAGAAGTGCATTATAATTTGAAAATGGTTGATTCTTGGGCGAATGTTCACTAATTCTTCTTTATATCACGAATTTTTGATAGTGTCACTTAAAATATTGAAAATTAACTTTACTGTATTAATAAAGGCTGACGTTAAAAGTAATTTGTTCACTGAAAAGAATTTATAACTGATGAAAGGAAGGTACCTTTCAGTCACAATTGTGTGACACGTTCTATATTTATTTTGTTGCTTTTATAATTAACGTTAATTATGTATTGTCTCGGAAATCTTCAATCGGGTTTTCAGGAACTTTGGAAACCTAAAATATTATTCAAATCTTCCAAGTATCGGCGACTTTAAAAGTTTCGAAAACTTCGGAAGTCTTATAAAGTTTTGAAAGTCGTAGGGATCTTGAAACTTTAAACAATATTGAAAAATTTTCGTGTGTTTGTACAGTGTACATTGGATTTGTTTTTCTGGAGCGTACATCAGTGCTTCTTGTTCGTCCCTTTCCAGGTCTAAAGTACTCGAGTGTTTTGTTAAATTTTTCGAAGTTCAGTTCCTCGAAGTCAAGGAAATGCATGCTATAAATTTACCAAAAATTGTTAATTAACGAATTCAGCAATGTTCCATCAAAGAGTAGACCAGACGATGCAATAATTGTCGGGCCTGAACATTTATAAATGTGTGGCTACAATAATATTATAATTTAGAATTGTACTTGTACAAGAGTTACATCATTTCGACTTGCACTTTATATGGATGCCTAATTGCAAATCAGATTCGATTATAATCTGCATGGAACTTTGAATGCATTACCCTTGTGCAATATTGTTAAAACCTGGAAGGTTCTGAAATTTCCGAAACTTTTAAAGAGTTTGATAGCTTTGAAAGTTGCACGAAGTTTAAACAATCGAAAGGAGCTAAAAATGTTCAAACGCCTTTGAGTCCTGAAACTTTAAACTTATTTACCTTTTCGATTAAGGGTGAAGTAATAAAATAACATTTTGAAATATCTTAAACATGAAAGCAATCCCATTTATCCATATAATAATTTTTCTCTAAACTTTTCAGTGCTTCGTAAATACATAATTCAATTTTGAAAAAGTTTCGTTCACGAATTTTAGCCAGTGAATTACGTCATAATAAAGTGCGTATTTATTTCCAAACTGTCTATTTGAAAGGGTGAAACGTGATATGCTTAATTACACTAAATAATTTAATAAACCGTATGATACGTACACACCTTCCCAGTATTTAACGTACCCTGAACGTGTTAAGTAGATTACAATTTTAAATAAAAGTATTACCCACTCTTCCAATAAATTTACAGAACTCGAGACATGCTGGGTGTAACATAAAAAGTGGATCAGTGTTGAAGTGTGTAATTGTTTCTGTGGCTCAGCAAGTTCTTCATCCCACTAACTCATTCGATAAACCAGAATCATTTGTGAACAGTAGAATTCTCAAAAAGACGTTTACGGACTTGTATTAAGATACAAGGTGGTCATTTTGAACACCGATTATGAAGATTCACGAATACAAGTTTGTATAAAACGATATTCGCTGAAACTCAGAAGAAAGCTCAAATCGAACATACATACATAATCTGTTTACATGCACTTATTATCGTTTTTCAGTGCTAAATCCACCCTTGAAGTTTGATGCACTTGTTTCGTTACATCCTGTATAAATTAGATTCGATTACTAGCAAGGCAGATGTAAGAAAAAGAATACGTTTCAGTTCCATGGTTCTGAAGTGAGAGCTGTGTGGTTCACCACAATCCTCTTACCAGAAGACACCCTCGTCTTCCCCACTCGGTGCTCAGATCCTTCAGGAACAGTCCTTATTCTTCAGCAACACGGTATGGTGTCCCTTGTTATTCCCAAAATCTCTCTCTGTCTTCAAACAATGTCAAGTCTCACCCGACAGCTCCATGACTTGCAGTCGCCAAACATCAGCCGATGTCCTCTCACAGGGGTGTTTTGACTTATGTCAGGACCCAATTTCGAGACCTGACCCTGCCATAAATCCTTCCATGGCGAAATAGCGTCCAGCTATTTGTCTTCAAAACATCTTTCAATCATATGAGCTTATTCCACATTGATTTCTAAAATGGGAATATCACTTTGTTAGCTGATATTAAACTCTAGTAATATCGACTTCCTTCCCAGATCCTCATGTTCACGAGTATGAATATCGGAGTTCGAAACTTCATCATACGGAGGAGTAATCGCTCGTAATTAATTGAAGTTAAGGAGGACGTCACAAGCGGGTACAAATTTAATTAAACATTTATGGTTAAAGTAAATAAGCTACAGTAGCGTTTCAAGAGCCACATTTTCCATCCACACAGAGCCCAAATACCATACAGCAAAGTGTCAGTAAAATAATGTACCCAAAAATTTATCACAGACAATTAATTCCGTATAACCACAATTTAACAGTTCTGTTCATAATAATCTAATACACGTGTCTCTGCATGCACGCAGCTGAACCTACAGAATCGTAACAAATTCATTCCTCGTTTCATTCTCATTTTAAAGAAGTAACAGAGGATGAAAACTACAGGAAAATTGTTTGAGGTAAAAAATTTCTGAAAAATGACTACAAGTAGGTACTGCTATTGTTAAAAAAAAACAAATTATAGTGCGCAATGATATTGAAGGTTATTGACGAAAACAAAATTGGTTACAATTACTGTTCTGCATTGCTCTAGCAAGGAACGTGTATAGCATTGATAAGCGTCTACACGATAACACGGTATAAAACGATACACGTTCCGGAAATATGGAAATCATATTCCTGGATTGAGACGGCGGTGCCTCAAGCAAAAATAGAGGGGTTTGTGAACTCTGCGTGGAATCCTGGCACGAGATACCGCCATGCAACTGTGCACAATATATCGAGTCCTATGTGCCAACGCACTTGAGTCAGAATTATTTCCTGTCAATTAATAATGCGATGCTATGCCTTCTGTGATTAATCTGCTAATTTTTCATCGGAGATTAGGGATCTTCAGTTTATCAAACACTCGATTCTTTACTTATTTTGTATCGCAATGACACGAAGGAAATCAGATACCTATTATAATGGTGATTAAGCAAAGATTAATTTAAAATTAAAGATTTACTTGATTGATTGATACTTTAATCTAAGTGACTTAAGATTCTGTAGAAAATACGTATTACATCTTTTATGTACCTACTTTTACATTTTTCATGCGACAAACGGTTTTCGAGAAAAGTTCGAAAAAGTAAAAAAAAAATTATTTTTCACATTTTGAAAGTTTAAATCCTTCTCGAACACTTTTTATTTATGAAGGCGAAGAAATTTTTTTTTAATTTAGAGGACTATTTTTAACCGTTTAAGACGGGGCATATACCGAGATATACCAGGAAGAGAAAAAAAATTTCTCCATATTTTCAATATTTGATACGTCATGAATGTTTCCTGAATTTCATTAAAAATACTTTTCGAAAGTGTTTAACCGATTACCGTGAAAATACTGTTTTACAGAACATAGTCCCACTGCGTCGAAGCAAATTCTCCTTTATCCTCTCGATCCCGTGCCTCGATGGCAAAAGTTTTCGATGCGAGATACAAAGAACGATAGGAAAATAGTAGAAACGAAAGGGGGAGCATCGAGGAAACGCAATTTCAAGCTACGTCTAGCACAGTATCCTTGAAGATACTGCGAATCTGGCATTCTTGATTTTTTTCTCGGGATCTCTTCGTTCTAGCACATTCTTTAGATACCTCGGGAGTTCTCTCTTCACTATGCAGTCACATCACGTGAACGAGACAACAGATTGCGGGCTTTTTTGCACAACACATTTGCTGTATCCCATGGCTGGCATTTTGGACATATTCATAAACTTTCCATCGCTTTAAAACCAGCGCTGTTTCGACCAAGAGAATATATGAAAGTCTCGAAGAAAGTAGAGATGTGGAGGCAGAAGCTGGAAGCTGTAAAAGGAAGAGTAGCTACTTTGAACTTGAACTTTCTTATTGATACGTTACAGGAACTTATGGGTTTCGAAACTGTGGTAATAACCTCGAAATGCAAACGTCCCTTTTATACAAAATACTTCTATAACTCACGACTAATATATAGCACATAGCCACCTAGCAGAAACATCATTAAAAATTCTAATTCATATATATAAAAAAAGAACTCCTGATTGACTCATCAACGCCCAGCTCAAACCCTTTAACCTAGGAACATGAAATTTGGAAGATATATTGCTTTCATGACTTAGGCACCCAGTAAGGTAGTATTTTTGGAAATTCCATCCCTAAGGGACTGAAAAGGAGTAAAATGTATTTTCTCGTATTCCTCAAAATCCCTTAAGCCTGATTAGATATCAACTTGGCTTTTACTTCGAAAGGTTACCCACAGAAATGTCTATAAACCAATCTCAGGATTTTGCCCTAATCAACCGGTATGGGGGTGGTGAAAAGGGGTGAGATGTGTTTTCATGGAGTCCTTAATATCACTTAGGGCTAGTAAGAATATAAAAATATTGGTACCTGAAAGCAACGCAACCGTTTCAGCGCGGTTACATCAAAGTTGCCATTCTGTATACACCGAAACTCTCCTCGAACTCTTTAATTGTCAGCGTGATCTTCATCCCCGCCACGGAGATTCCTCGAAAGCGTAATGGAATGCAACGAAGAGGAAACATCGACTGGAACCAAGAATCCTGCAGGCCAGAAAACTCTCTGGTCAACGATAAGAGGGGTTGCTTTTCGAATGGGTACGATCACGTCGTTACCGCTGAGGTTTTTGGCGAGGAGTGCGGTTGTCGGAAGTTAAAGGGGATATGACCGTGGAACGTAATGAATATATTTGCATATCGGGGCCGTTACCGAACCGTTACTGGTACAAGGTATATACCGTAGTACAAGTCTGTCCGACTGCCAAATATGCATGCATCTCGCCCCGGGGCCAACCGTCCGCATCGCTTCAAACCTCGCGCCATGCATATAACACTCGGAGGAGAGAATTGTCGATTAGTTTGCAAACTAGGGACGTGCATTCCGTCGCGCGTGCATATATGTCTGTCTATCTATTCAAGCATGAAATTTCGCGCTTACCTGCGGTGGCCAGTCAAGCAACGCCTATGCGGGTCATGCGACGCGTGCGCGCGATCGTTCAAATAAAATGGACTCGGTGCACACGCACACACACACGTGTGGGCAATAGCTCCGCGTCGTATCTGGAAAGGTCGCACTCGAGCGACGTGCAGCCTTGGACACGTAAACATTGTAAAACAGGAGAGTAAATTGTTGTTCTTTGCTGCCACCCTCCTTTGGCCACTTCTTATTTAAGGTCAGAGGACTAGGGGTCTTTTTATGTTCAACGTTTCAAAGTGAATTCTCAGGTGACTTGTAACGCCAACTCTGCAGTGCACACGTAAATTAAAATTACATCGCTGTACAATAATGCGTTTTTAGACTGTACGTAATTTATTACACTCAATCTTCATAAACAGAAATATTCAATAATAAAATGAAATACTGAACAAATATCTCTTTAACGCTACGCGTCATCGTTATCTGAATCTTTTTCAATATCATGGGAACTTGGGCCTGTCAAGTTCCACGTGTGCACTGCAGGGTTAAGATTGTAAATAGGTATCCTGTGGAGCGTTTTTGTAAGTATTTAAATGCTTGTCAAACTTGAAACTTCTGAGTGAAGGGATTGTGTAATGAGAAGAATAGCGTGAGAGCGCAAAGTAGAGGCAAGTTTTTGGGTAATGGTACCTACTATCTACGGTAACAGTAATCATAATAGTAATAACGTGTATAAACTTCTAGCTCCTTCCTCAAATCTCCATTTCTCATGTTCTATAAACTGTAACTAAGATTTTCAAAATTGATGTATACAATTATTCAATGACTTATCATTTGAATTCATGAATCGAGCCCCCCGAAATCCTAAAAGAGAAAAAGATACTACCCATAACACGAGAAAGCCCACAGAGTTTGTCAGTCCGCAGTGAAAAAGATGTTCTTTAAAATAAAGGCAAATCGTCGTGTTTGATTGCACTGCAGGATGATCGGTACACAGTTACAGGGATGTGCCGCGTGAATTTTAATTTAGCGTCAGAAGAAATTTCCTTTCGCGCCTTACTTTTTACGGGCGAATATGAGGCATTGGGGAGGACGGGCACGAAGCGTCGACAATTTCACAATGGACGTGTCTAGCGTTAGGTAATGGGTAACGGAGCCCTTTCGGTCTTTAAAAGTTCGATAATTGCCGAGGACACGTCTGCCGGTAAAATCGGGCCGACCGCTGCCTTTGTGGTCTGGTCCCTTCTCATTCTTCGTTCCCCAGTTCTCTCACAGCCCCTCGTTGCCTGGGCCCCGCGTGCCTGTAAAAGTCAGCATATTTCAGCTTTCCGCGAGGCTCGTCTCGTCGAGGCTGACCGAGAATCGTGGTGTGGGGGAAAAAAGAGCGTGGGCGTTGGGAGACAGCCGGCGAGCAATGAAGCGATTCCGAGGGACGCAGACAGTGGAATCGACGCGGAGCGCGAAAGGGTGGAAAATAGAAATTAAGAGTGACAAAAGAGGATGGCGGCATATAACGCAAGAATGGTGTGCGTGTACAAAGCAGCGCAACAAAAAGCATGGTACAAGTAGACACGTGGTAACTCCTTGTCAAAAACTGCACTGAAAGTTCAGAAACAATTCTGCTGAAATGAAGATTAAAAAGCTACTTGGAAATTTCTTTGAATATGTATGTAGTCGAAGAATTCTACTTAAACTCTTAAAGTTAATTTTAACCCTTCGTGGTCACACGGGGTGTATCGTACCCCAGGATACGCCTTTGCCAATATTTCTTTAAATCGTTACACCTTAATAATAAAATTTAGAAATTTGGTGAATTTTAGAAGAATCCGTTTTTATCCACAAGTATTTTTGCAAGTACCAACTTCCACATATCAAAATTTACATTTGTTGCTCAAAAGTTAAAAGATTCAAAGTTATCTACGAAAATAGTACACAGACTACATACAAAAACAGAGCAGTTTGTTTAGGAGTTATGTGCATGGAGGCTTCCAAGTGTCTCTAGAATTGAGCATTCGAAAGATTCAAGTTGTGCGGGTGGATGTTATCCAATACGCAGGGGCGTCTTAACAAATTTGAGCGCCCTGGGATAAAAAAAATTTAGCGCCCTATCCTCCGAGGGTGCAATTTCTCCAGATATAACTTTTTCTCTCCAAAATTGAAGAGAAAATAGCATTTGAACACATTTGATTCTAAAGGGCGCGGGCGCCCCTGGGCTATAGTCCATTTAGCTCATTGGTAAAGGTGGGCTTGGCAATAGGGCTTCTTGTACCTATTTGCCAGTGCTGATAAGTATTGTTCAGCACATTTCACAGAGCATAGGAAAACCGTACCAGGGCATTTGTCACGAATGAACCACATGCTTCTCTCGGCTCCCACTGCTACACCTTCTAATAATATCGATAAATCATTTGTCAGAAGGTTCCTGCAGTTTTTGCCCATAAATCGGCGGAGCAACGTACCCTGGCCCATAAAAAATCACCAAGAGCCTCAGTCCAGAGGCATCAATGACCATTAACGTGTGTTAAGGTGAATTGTGTTTGAAAAAACTCTTCTTTAACTTGCATCAGAAGTATTGTTAAAGCAACCTGTGTACCTGTGTTTGCTGCTTTTATACAGAGGAATGCGTGATAAACGGGAAATAAGTGAAAGATCCGTTTTACGTGGATTTCAGGCGATCCTTTCCGTTAGAAACGTTAGGTCTGGGTATTTTCCTTTGACAAACGCGCCTTCATTGGCCCCTTATTCGTGACTGTTCGTCTATGAAATGCCTTCAATCGAATCAACGTGCAATCACCTAAATTCCTCGAGAATTTAATCAGAACGTGAGCTCTCGCCGCCAGCTTCTCTCTCTCTCTCTCTCTCTCTCTCTCTCTCTCTCTCTCTCTCCCTCCCTCTCTCTCCCTGTGTCTGTCCCTTTTTCTGCAGCTCCTTCACCCTCTGTCTCCCTTTCTCCCACGCCGAAGCTCGGCGGTTTGAGGACAATAGTTTTGCCGCGATATGTTGTTTCTCTCGTCACGTGCGTGGACCTCCAGTGACTTCGCAAAAGTTCAACGAACAAGTTGGCTCTTTCCGTCTTTCGATATTTAGGTTTCAGTAGTTGGTGTCTAAAAACTATCGTCTATTCGTACGTACAGGACCTTTTACATCTTGTTTCATGCCTCGAATTTCTGTTAATCAAAGGTCACTTGTAAACGCAATTTCCATATGTTACATGTTCTAATCAATTTGAATCCTATTTATTCTATTCATTATATTAGGCAGTCAAGGGTGTAATGTCCCCTGTTGAAGCAATCAATAATATGGAGACTTCACTTCCTTTTAAGGGGGTAGTGGACTATTGGATACGTAAAATGGTTAGTTTCTTTGACCCTGAATTACTTTGATACCGAACAATCGTTATAGTCGTGCTTTTGGCAATCTATTGTGGGCACGATTGCGAGTATTTACAAAAAAGAAAATCGTTGGAATGTATAAAATTGTCGAAGTTATTAATCGTTGAAGACAGTCCTGTCCGGCGCGCCGCGGGAGGTGGTGTACATTAATTCCGGTGAACCAATCATTTGAAAGCAAAATGCTTTAAGGTGATTATTCTATACACAAATATCTACAGTGTGGAAAGTCGCCGATGAATTTGAACAAAAATTGTAGAAGTTACACACGAATCAATTTTTTCCTCACATTTTTATGGGAAAAAAATCGTCTTTAATCAGTTATAAAATGTTTTATAAACATCCAATGTTGATGCGGAACTTCCACACGATAGAGAATGGAATTCTACAGCTCCAGTTAAAATTTTAAGTGAAAATATTCACTCGTTTAAAAGTTGTGATGTACACCGTTTCTGAAAATGGTGTTTCGAGAAAACCGGCTTAAAGTAAGGTGCCCTATAACTTCGACAATGATTTGAATTTCTGCACGAAGTTTTGTTTAAAATTTTCATAAAGGATAATACTTTGAAAATCAGTAAAAAAAAAGTAATCGATTTTCTGCAGCCGAAATAGTCCACTACCCCCTTAATGCGATAATCAAATTCAGGACCAGTTTCCTTAATTTTGGGGACACTTTGGGCTCCACTGGAATACCTGGAGTATTGAATTTCTTTTTAAATACAGTATCATTACAAATTAAAGCTTTTGAACATCTTACTGAATTTTCGCGAACCCGCCAAGGGTTTCATATAAACACATGGTGACTACTGAATACGTTTCTTTAAAAATTGTAAAAATTTTAAAACATTTAAAACTTTCTTTTATAACCCACTATATTTGCACTATACAATGTTTAGCACTATCAATATATAGGTATCAAGGAATATAGTTAAAGCATTTCATAATATTTATCAAACAATAAAACTGTTTTAACAAGGTTTAGAACTGATAATGTTAATGTGTGAATAACCTTATAGAGTATAGTATTTGATCACTCGAAGTTTAAACGAAATTTAGTCATTCTTAAGGTGATGTACAGTTTCGGAAACGTAACGTTTCGAAGTACCGTGGATACAGTAACGCAATAAAATACATACGAGGCAAAGTTCGAAACCTGGTTTGTGCCCACAGCTGCTGAAACATTTGCAAAGTCGAAAGCAGATGCATGCAGACGTGGTTGCTTGATTTGAATGTTCTCGGGAAGATGTTTCGATCGAGTGTTAAAGTAGGAAATAAATATCGGTTTCTACACGACAGCATCTACCTGTTTTATCTTTCAAGCTTTTAACAGTCGGCCGCCCTGTGTTATTCCTTCCGTTTCTTCGATTTCGTCAAGCTTATAAATTTTATAAAAGCAATACATCGCATTTGAGCGACGACGACAGAATATAAACGGTGACACGTACGTGCGAGCAAGTAGAGGAAACTCGAAGGGACAGATCAACTCCTAGAAACTTGGATAAAGTGCACGCGGAATACTACGTAAATACTAATACTGGAAATAGTGAGTTGTTTCATATTTATTCAACAAAGTACTGTTACAGTTTAGTTAATTAATTTACACTACAATTTATATTCTATAGTAATTAGAGTAGTAATGATAATATATTGGATAAATTATAATGTGCTATAGATGTCAACAAATGCTTTGAACTTATGCTGCTTGTTCTTACAATTAGAGGAATAAGTTAGAAATCGGATAACAGGAGGTACTTTGACAATTCATTGAATCGAGATGATTTTTAGAAAGTTTTAAATTATCTTCAGACGTAAATATCTCGAAATTAAATTAGGGGAACGATATGGTTATTGAGGTCGTTGATTTTGTTTTCTTCATACACTACAAGAATATTGGAAAATAAATATAGGGTTTTATTTAAAAAAATACCGATGACCTTCAAATCTCGTTAGAAAAATGACCATGCGAAAAAACTATTCGGATTGTTACATTTGCCTTTTAAAATAATGCAACCATGTCCTGAGATGTTTTTTTTATACAACGATAAATAAGACAGATATTTAGGTGATCCCATTTAGTTGGTCCACTTTGTATATTATTACAGAATGTGTTCACGACGTTCAATTTGAACTTTCTTTTCAAAACTTTATATATTCATATATTCAGGAAAAATATGCCAACCATTCTGAATGGGATATATACATGTATATCGTAATAGGTCAATTATGTCCTTGAATTTTGCTGTTGTAATTTGTCTGATATTTTTATACAGTGGTGTCAATACAATATTTTCGAACTTTCTTGGTGTACCCCGACGTGGTAACACATTCAGGACTTTAAAATTTTCATTATTTTCATATCTTGATTTAAGTATAAATGGAGTTAGGCCACTTTCAAACTACACGGTTCAATTATTGAACTAACTCTCAAAACTTATGTGTCAAGAATTATCGTATTTGCTCGGAATATAAGCAACCTGAAATGCTTTACTGATAAATAACATGAAGTTGTACCTATAACCATGGTAACCGGAAAAAATTGAAAAATGGAGTTAGGCCACTTTGAAAATAAACGGCTCGTATAACAAGCACTGGTGTCTGACGAAACCTCAGTTGGTCAGCGCTCCCTCAGCGTAATTCCCCCGCATTCTTCCACATTCGTTCACGTTGTATCCACGTGTGTACGTGTTCCTTCGATTTCGTGCGGTTCGATCAGTTTTTAACAGAGATACGTAGACGGCGACCCACTCCCGAGACAGAGATATAGATGCAGATAGATAAAGCCAGGGCAAAAGGAGAGGCACGTTAGAAGAAAGAGCGAGAGTGGTGGATACGTAGACGGGCAACTACCAGAGACGCGGTTGTTACGGAATAAACAGATAGCGCTGATCGCGGTCTGAATACCAAACAGCCCATGCTTCGTTTTCCGGGAACACGAAAACGTTATCCCTCTCTTACAGCCAGCTTCCGAGCGTATTCCTATCGCGGCGCGTATACGTCCTCGTAACACCCAACCGAGAGCTCGAAGCAGCGGAGAACGACCGTATAGGTATCTATCCGCTACTTTCCTCTATTGCAAGAGACAAGGGACGCTAAAAGTTAACCCTGCCGGGCGGGGAGGGGTGGGGACCGCCACCCCGACCGGCAATCTATAGGATAAAACATCCAGGCGAATGTAAAGGTAAAAACTGCATTCCAAGTTCCTGCGCCCTCCATCAGGGAGCTGCTGTTCTCCCGTTTCGTTCTCCCCTGCGTTTCACCCCCCCCCCCCCCCGACTTCTTTCCTCTTCCGACAAAGCTCCATGTCCCTTTCTTACATCATTTCCTCGGAGATCCAGGTACGTATAGGGGCGTCTGTATCCGTCGGTGGGGAGGCATCGAGCTACGGAGATACGAGAAGTCACTTTTCGCGGGCTCGCGTGCCGCGCTCCCTCGAGGGCTAGGGGTTGTTACAACTTTTCCCCCGGCCTGGCAGGAAATATAAAAATGCACCTGAGACTTCGATAACGCGCGGCCGTGTTAGGAAAAATAAGAACCGCGGCGCGGTTCGGTCCGCATTTTCTCGTCAGCTCGTAACAACATCGTTAACAAAGTTTTCCACGGGGGAGGAAACAAGTTTTATAGATTTTGATTTACGCGCCGCCCGCGGATGCTCTGCGCCCCCCCTCAGCACCACCCGTCATAATGGAGCAATTTACGTTGAACGGTATAAAGCGGTCCCGTTTTTATCGGGCACGCGTTTATTTTCCATCGGGCACGGGAATTCGCTGACAGCGCGTCAAATTTCCCGTTCCGGTTATAAAAGAGATATTACACGCAGACGTGCTACCGATAATAAATTAAAAGTCTCGCTTCCGATTCGCTCCTTTTTCGATGAGGGCAGATAAATATACGCTAAAATGAATATAAGGTACCGTTGGGTAATACTTTACTGACCTAGAGGAACGCTGCAGCATGTCCTCTTTGGTAATTGTTTGAACACTTTAATTAATTGCATCAGTGAAAGTCAATGATTGTGTACTTTAAAATTTTGTGTTGTTTTACGTGTTCAAATTAATATTCGATAAAGTCTAACCTGTTGGTCGCGACCCACTTAGGGTCCTCCTTTGTACTTGGTTACGTATAGCATGTCCATCTTCGAAGTATTATTATCGAATTATTATTATAATTTTGCAGATTCTAACTTATATAATTTTCAAATTAAAATTTCGACCGTAAATATTAAATAAGGTGGTATCGGCGCACTGATTCGGTCACAATACAAAGTTTATTTTATTTATTTATAAATAAAATAAAGTATCATCGCTGTTTGTCAATTATTTATAAAAAAATCCGACGTTTCGGTTCTTGATTTGAACCCTCCTCAAGGAAAGTGAGATTAATTTTATACTATTGCGTTAGCTGATGAAAATTCTGTCGCAGCGTTAAATCGAGCAAACGACACGCGAGTCGGTTGGAAGAAGATACTTTATTTTATTTTTAAATAAATTAAATAAACTTTGTATTGTGACCGAATCAGTGCGCCGATACCACCTTATTCTAACTTATACTACTAATTACATATTTTTAGTGATACCTATATTACATATATATGATAATACAATAATGGAAAAAAGTATTTATTTAATTATAAAGTACCATTGAATGTTTGAACTTGTTTTCCTGAAAAACGGTAAAAGTGGACATACAATATGTGTGCACGAAATCATCAATATGTACTTTTTGTTTGGAATGAAAGTTACATGTGTCAAGGTCGCAATCGTAGGTGTCCACTTAGAAAATTTTTGGACAGTTATTCATAACGTCTATTCTAACGTCCATTGTCTGAACAGAAGAAAGTACTTTTTTTCACCATAATCAAGTGAATATGGTATCACAGCAATCTGATTTGTAGCAGCTGCGATAATAGTTTGACAAACATATAGGGCAATCATTGGAGGTTAGTTATAAAAAATATACAACATATCTCAATGTTATTCATTTCATTTTTAAACTCAATGAAATGAATGTGGTGAGATTGAAATTTAGTTTTGCAGTGATATTTAATTATGTGTATGTAGTTTAGATTCTCTAATATTTATTCATCTGTTCAAAATCTTTCCATTTCATTTCGTTAAAATAAAACACACTCACTAACCACATTAAATACTTATTAAATACAAAATGCTTCCCTCAGTTGGTAGAAGAGCTATTTACTTAAAATTGCTTCTTCCCCTTTGCTGACACTTTACTTTTAAAGAGTGTTTAATGCCACTTCAGAATTACTCCAGATTCAGTTCGAAACTACTTTGAATAAAAAGGAAAACTGCGTAACCGCCGTCGTCAGTTTTGTTTAATGATTAACTTGAGAGTGGTGAAAATTTAGTAGGTTCACTTAGTAAAAATCAACCCCATTTCCATAATTGAAATGCAATATTCCCAACGGTACATTTTGCTCTCTCAAAGTATATAACCATAAAGCTTTTTAATTTCTTTTTAATATAGCATTTTAAACAACAATGTCGCAAGTTTTCAGGGAGTCAGATATTAAATCACTTAACAACTACATAACACTTCTTTCGCCTTTGATATTCGATTACCTCTGTTGATTGTCCTCTGAAGCAATCACCTCATTGCTTTTAGTCTCGTAATTCAAAGAATCGCAAACGCGCATTAATAATTCCTGGCGCAATGAAATATCCTATAACGTATTGTAATGGCATTCGGTGCCGCGGATGTCGGCGCAAGAGGGCTACTCCATCCCTTTCATCCGATCTTCGACGTCCCGCGGGACGAGCTTTATTATTCCCAAACAACATAGTGTCCCGGCTTCCTAATTTGCAATAATACTAAATTATCCCATTTCGTAGCCGGAGACAGGCGGAAGACGGAAACGTAGTAAAAGAGGAGAGAAAGAAAAATGCGTTCATGGAACGAGTCTTTTTATTACCCTATTAATCCCAACTAGCGCCTTATTTTTAAATTAACATTTTTATCTTCCGAGAAAACAAGCTTCCCGTCCCCTCCTCGTCCCTATCTTTTTCCTTTCGTTCGAACCCTCACACCCTTGCCCCCCCCTCCCTCCCCCTTTGCTCGTTTTCTCTCCGCGATGGTCGTTCGTCCCTCTCTTTCTCTGTTTTCCTCCCCCTCACCACCGTTGGAACCTCATTCCGCCATCTTTATCTCCAACAGCTCTCGTCAAACACAGGATTATGGGGCTGAATTCTATTATCGTGGGCGGCTAGCGAATCGGAACCGGTAAAGAGCAGCTTTCAAAGTATCATTAAGTATGCCGTGGAAGCTGCGTCTCTTGCCGCATAGCTTCTGATACAGGGGAAAACAACGAGGCCGCGGATTTCTTTTCGTCTTACGGTCCAAAAATGTAAATTCGATGCACAGACGATGCCGCGTACATGCATAACGCATTTCCCGCTGCATTAACATAGTTCTGACGGAATTACCGAGAAGCCAAAGTCCCGTAATATCAAGCAACATATCTAGGCTTTGTGACATTTATGGCAGTCGGGATTTTAAATAATTATTTGAATTAATCAAGGGATGAGGGAATCCTTTATCAGTACTCTCCCTTCTTCCCTTTATTTGGCGATGATTGAAAAACACAGATGGGCAAAATTTGTATTTAAATAAACTTTGAATAACGAATAGAAGTTAAAAAAATTATTCGTCATTTAGCGAATTAAGTTGACCCGGGTTAACTTTATTCAACGGGAAAAAATTATTTGACGTCGAATAAATTTATAGTTGAAGTTGAAATTGAAAAAATTCGTCGCTGAATTTGAAATACTCGACGAATAAAAATATTAACTTTATTCGCCAAATAATCAGTTAAAGGTAATTTTTTTATTTAGTTAATGCTCAACTCTGTTGAATAGTGATTGTTACAGTCTGAGCATTCTTGTAAGTTTAACTGTATAATGGATGGTTAGAGAAGTGTTATTTCCATATTTTGAAACACCTGTTCTTCTTCTGGTTTATTACTATTTTAACTGTTTAATGTATTTATGTAACCATGGAATGCAACATCAGCAGACGTTGAATGAGTTTATGTGAATAAGCAGCTCCCCCTTTTGTGGAATGCTTCTCGAGCTAAGTTTAAGTTTAATGCCTGAACAATGAGATTCAAAGAGTCTCGTAAGGTCGATGAGCAATAAAAAGGTGAGACAGATAATACTAAAGAAACCTGAATGGTCATTCGCCACGAAAAATGTTTTATTTTTATAGAATAATAAAGACGGTAGATTTCCTTAAGTGTTTCCAGACCCCTTAAGAAAAGGTCGTTTATCGTCTTTGTTCTATATCAATATTTTCATGGTACCATTTGAGAATTTCTTCACTTAATCTCTAGTCACATAATCGCGGGGTGTTAAAAAATTTCTGTGCAAGTTTATAAAACTTTAATGAAACCTCCATATGCCACAATGAATTTCATATACCGAATTCCACATCTCAGTACACTCACTAATAAACCCATGTTTTTATCTGAAATGATAGTTAATGATAATAGTTAAAAACATAATAATTAAGACACATCTGCCTTCTTTTTTTTGTAAATGAAAACCGTAGAGTTATTTCCAACGAATGTATTTGCATTTAAACTATTGCTTCACTTCATAGTTCAATCTAGAACTAAGCAATTAATTAAAGGTTCACTCATTTTATTATAAACATTTATTTCCTTTCTACTGATATTTGTATATTAATGCATAATAGCAGTCAATTCACGTTCCATTTTTGTCATTTTTCATCGTACCAAACATTACTTTTACCCTGTTACTTGCTGTTAGAATACTTATTACGAATTAGTTATACTCTTCGCGATACTATATAAAAACCCTTATACATTTTATGCAGTGGTCCTGCCTTAATAGTATTCATTCGAATCGACACGGAAGATATGATCGCGATGCCTGTTTCCAAGTTATTTTTCAAAGCCCGACGACCGTGCGAATGTAAAAGTTATGAATATCTGCTGGCGCAAGTTTAAGGGGTTAAGTCGCGGAATCGGCACGTCAAATTGGATTTTTTCCACACGGTGGCTCGCACACAGGGGACGTTCCCTCGCGGCGGGGAAGTATTGTCGCTTCCGCTGGAGAGAAAAGCGGCAATTTTCCACGATTGCATCGATCTCCTCGAATATTCGCGCTTCGAAACATGTGCATGCGTTCAACTTCCAGCTGCGGAACAAAAATCGACGTGCCACAATTCTGATCACTTTTGTGCTTCGACCAGAAACGAAGAAAAGTTATATTAAAGGCGATATCGCAAGCATTTTAATCATTCTCCATGAAATTATTTATTAATAATATCGGCTTTCTCATCGAGATTTGTACGAAATAAATGTGATTTACGGAGAAAATAAAGTAACTTTTAGAGAAAAAAAAAGTAAGAAGTATATAGTTAAACATGACTCAAACAATTATTAAATTACATAGAATTAAATAGAATTATATTCATTAGATTAAATAAGAGTAAAAATAATATTGAATGCAGAAGATTAGATTAGATTAGATGGAGATATTCCCTTTCCCTGTGATTTCTGCTTTAATTACATATTTACGCAGAATGTATAATTTATACGTTTCAATTTTTAAATTAATTACTTTTTCTCCAAATATCATTCCTATCCAGTAATACCTATCTACGTAGTGTTAAACTAGAGGCTAGTGTTTAAATGAACTTTAAAAATATATTATCTTAAGGGATGATGCTGATGTAAAAACGCTTAAAACGAGGTAATTTTAGAGAATTTTTTCCGTGAACGTGATGTCCCGCGCCGAGGCCTTTGAAAAATCGACTTTGTTACTACTTACATTACTAGTTAGATTTTATCGTCTCCTTAAAAAAATCCCCAATATTATCTTGTTTTCAGCATTTTTACTTAAGAACGCCCCCTTAATTATTCTGACAGCAAATGTGACGAAGTACTAATGGGTAGTCTGAATTACGCTCATTGACAGGTGTTAATAAGAGTCAAGTCTATGTAAGTGACATAATCTGTACATATTACCTACTATAAGATTTCTTCATTTTCTTCGCCATCCATTCATCCTCGTCATTCAGATTCCGTATGCCATTCGGTATTCGCGTGAGAACTCAGAACCTTCCTCAACGGGGCAATGTAATAGGTGACCTAAGTTTCTGCCGCTCTAATACATGACAGTAGCGTGAAATAGATGGTGCTAATGCTATCAGCTATTGACACAGCCGACAGACGGGCGCGTCTGAGGGTTGAGGTTCCCTACGCCGTTACTTTCGAGGGGTTGACTACTATAACCGAATTGATTCTAGATAGTCCCAGACAAATCCCCGACGCCCCTGCCCGTTCGCCAAGTGTTATTCCTACAAGGCGGAGCCGTCGAGCTGGCAGAATGGAATTCATTTCGGTGTCTTCTTCGAATTCCATATTTCCTACGATCTACGCATGTCCCGCTGACCATGCGCGATATATTTCTCCGCCAATACGAACATTTCAGTGACTTTCTTCTTACTCGTATCCCCTTCGTTTTACACAGGACTTGGTTATGTTTGCCGACAGAAACGTACTGGCATTACACAAGTTCAGCAGTGAGCATAGAAGGTATGAAGATATTCTTGTGGATTAATGCACTGAATAGTGCTTCCACCCTGCAATATGACTCACAAGGGAAGATCCTCTAGCCGGAGATTCAAAAAATTATGAAACTTTTTTCAAATCAATTTTTCAAATCCAAATCCAGCTATTTTCCAATTTGGTGTTATAACTCGAGAGTGTAAGTGATAGAAAAAAAATTTTCAGACAAAAATTATTTCTTTTGATTAAGACTATCATTAAGATATATCATTTACCGTTCATACAGTTCGCGAATTGTAATGCAAAATCAGAAAATAATTAGATTTTCAGGGGGAAATTTCACCCCGTTAAAATGAATTCGGGCAGCAAACAAAATTACGCAGTACATACTGATATGTTTATCCGCTATATATCTCCAAAGTCTTCCCTTCTAAACTGAGAAATATGGTAAGGTGGTTGTTCATGGAGGTGTGCTCGCTTCGAGATGTTGATGTTTGTGGGTTTTAATCCTCTTGGAGAATTACTTACGGAGAACGGTGATATCCGTGTGATTATGAAAGAAAGATCTTTACTTGCTTACTGTGACAGAATCATCTTTTGTTTATCAAGTGCAGAAGATTGAATACGTTTATATCATTTCAACTGAACTGATTTGATAATGGGCATATTTTTATTCGCGCACAATTTTAATTCAAATTATTGTACGTAGATAATGATAAACGAAACTGCATCAATTTTAATAAGTTAGATACTAATAGAAATTAATGTTCTTTAAAGTCAGACATTACGCAATGTTTCTCACAACAGCTTAGGCAGTGCTCATAGGTATCACTAACTAAAAAATATACTATTTTATCAAGTTCTTTACAGACTCCGTACGTATAAAAAAAAGGTAATTAAAAATACACTTACGGGTGTATATGTAGATCCATTTACGAAACACAGACTGTGAAATGTACAGGTTTAAAATTAAAATAAATTTACCCGTAAAACGCAGTGAAGAATTCACCTCGCGCATTCATTACGCAAAATAAGTGAATCTGACATTAATATACCTCGGTAAAAGACTGCCACTGTTTGTGGATCATAAACAACTGTCAATGTAGAAACGCAACACGAATTCCCACGCAAGGAAACTTTCTTCAAGTCCCCAATTCAGACGACTAGAAAACCACCACTGTCGTTCGCAGCAACTGCAAACAAACGACATAATCGGAATGATTAACGAAAAAGAAGATTATTCATAGTCCGGCGGGAAGCAAACAGAATCAGCATGATCCACCGTGTCTGCTATCTTAAATGTAAAAATACGCGATCGAACTGACTGCACGGGTCGCGGTAAATATTGACTGTGCATAATCGAACGTGTCGGTGTCAGCCATGGAGAAAACGTCGAGGTACCGTGCTTGTGGGGGGGGGGGGGAGGAGGAGTGGGGACGAAAAGGGAGAGAGAGAGCCGTTGTACAAAATTACATACGAGAAAAGGGGGTTGGTCGGGGGGGGGGGGGAGAGACGGAAGAGAGGGAAAACGAAGGAGAAACGTAGGAGAAGAGAGGCACAGGGGGCGAACAAGGGTAAGGGTGTACAGGTGGATTAAATTTGCGCGAGTATGTCGTACACCATGAATATGGAGGGCCTCGTTACTATACGTACCATTCTCGCGTATAGTATACTTGCAGTATGCACATACTGGAGCCAAGAGCCCGCAACCATGTCCCCTCTCTTTGCCTCTCTCTTTCCCTCCTCATCCCAGGCCACCCCCTACCCCTCTCCTCTCGCCCCGTGCTCCCTCAGTCATGCAAATACATACACGCATACATATTTCGTCTCTCGTCTCTCTTCTCCCGTAGCAAGCCCCGCTGTTGGTTTTATCGTTTAACAGGGAGTTACCGTAAATTTCGCCGGAGAATCCTAGTCTGGCTGGTAGTTAGCTCGGTCGAATGTTAATCCTAATGCTACGACCACGACCGAGAATGTATCGCCGTATCTCAAGGCAGAAGCCACCACCTTCGCCCCGTTCCGTGTCTTGAATCTTCCCTCGGCAAGATTTGCTGTCTTGCCAGCAGCGTTGTTTGCGCTATGGATACGAGATACCCAGGGATCGTGCCAACGATGAATCTCGTTCGATGGTGACTCCCCCCCCCCCCCCTCCCGATTCTTATGCTAGCGGAGTTTCAGAGTAATAAGTGTGACATAAGTGTGAGATTTTTGAGCTTGCATGTAAAAGTTTTCTGGTGGGCAGGCAAACGAGTAAGTATATGTCAGAATTCTTAGTTCTGCAGGAAGACACTTTGAATATTTATTCTCGTCCCATTGGACTTTCCAAATATGCTTCATATTCGAAAAGGAAATTATAAAATTTAAATTAAATTACAAATTCAGCAAAGGAAATTTTATTTTTTACTTCGATTCACAAAAAAGAACGAAAACTTTTATCCTAAAACTCTTTATCCTATTTATCGACGTAACTCAACTGATACTATTACAATTACGATCTCGGGTAAAATTGTGGGAAAAAAGTTATTGGCTGGTACTACTGGAACCATAAGCAAAGGAACGGAATGTAGAAGATGTTAGCGTTGGTATTTATCTCGTTTTTATCAAAATTTCACTTATACCCGTTTCCCACCTACCAGAGAGTTTACAGTAGATAATAATAAACTTTTGTTACTTGTGAAAACTTATGGAACACATTGATTTACATTTTTTTTTTAATATGTTAGGTGAGTGCAAAAGTTTGTTCGCTCACTGCTGCTGACGTTAGGTGCAACGAAATGCTTGTTTTTACTCCGCCTACTTGTACTTTTACCAGGAAAGTGGTAAAAGGTCATTGATTGCCAAGGCAGGTACTTTGATTAACCTTCTAGGGACTAGTGGGACTCCAGAGTCCCATTCAGACTAACACATTTTTATTTATGTTCCATCAATAAGATCGAGGTTTAATAGGTATAGTGACTTTTATTAGGCAGGGAAGAAACTGTGCTATCAGAACCCGAAATTAAACTTTTTTCTGTCATAAACAAATGAATCGAGTTGACGCTGTTGATCGTGATCAGTGCCTATTGCAATTTGTCGATAATTTTTATAAATATAAGTAAGTAAAAGAACTTTTTATAGTAAAATAAGCATATATATAGTCCTACTTTACAAAATACTGTATGGGCACTGCATTCTATTTACGTTATATACAATAGGGGCTTTCGGGTTAAAGTTATGGGACGTGTATGTTCCACCGAGACTTAGGAGTAAATATTTATGAAAATTGTTAAGTACTTATATGTCATTCTTATTTCTTTAAATATTCATACTATTCTATATTATTTGTTAAATCGTGTATAGTTACATATTTTTATTAGTGTTTATGTTATTTATCGTTACTACAGCAACAAGATTTCTGTAACAAAAGCAATAGTTGTTTTTACGATTACCATAAAAAACAGAATAGATATTAAAAATTGTAACATTATTTTTCATTACTACTTACTGCTCAAACATGGTTTCCCACATAAACAAAATCATTTAAGTACATATTTATGTTGTTTTCTATATTTCCGATCAATGTTCAAAAAATTACCATACCATAAATCAATCATTTTCACATTCTCAGCATTCCAACCGAGTAGCTTCCAAATCCGAAGTATAAAATAGATTATTTTAACGCTCAAAAAAATTCTACGTTAAGTTTAAAACACCCCCGTACCTTGAGGGTTAAATGAACATGTAATATATTTTTACTTTGAATAAAGTCTTTAGTTGAATAAAACTGACGATCCAACTTGGAGTAAATTAGAAAACACTGTTTATAAAATTATTGCTTTGACTTAACATTGAAAAGAGAACACTAATTGACAAAATATATGTTCACACAATAAGTGGTAGTTATTGAGTTGATAAGTTCATATTTCCATTTTTTGCGAAATTTTCAAATCTGAAGCTTCCCAAAACAAAAAAATTGCACGATACAGTACTGATTGCATGTTGAAAATTTGCAATAAAGCGCTTATTTTTTATCGGATTTGTATCAAATCGGCACCAACCGATGTAGATTTTTTTTACATATATTACACGTCATAACTCAAAAATTGTACAAAATGGAGTCGCACCTCTCTTACTGCAAGGTCCTCTATTATTCCCGGCAATTTATTAAAAGATCATGAAAATTGGAATTGTAGCGCTTTAATCCCGACAGCAGGGCGACAATTTCTTCTTCGAAGGCAGTCGATAGAGGTGTAAGTGAAACGATCGGTCGAAAGGGAGCCGAGGGGGATAAAGTTCAATTTCGTCAACTGACAAGGTACGAAGGAGTCGTTTAACTAGTAATAGGGTGGGACGTAAGTAAGGAAAGGGCGGCGGTAGGAAATTCGCGGGATACTGAAAGGAGAAAGCGGCGAGAAATGGGGTGGGGAGGAGGGGGTGCGCGAGGAATAGAAGGCGAGGATAGCGGTGGTAACAATTTGCTGGGCATGTTGAGATGATCCCGAAGTTGGCCCCAGGCGAGCCAATAATTGCAAACAATTACCGTACATCTCGAGTTGGCTTCGTACAGTTTCGGTAGGTCTACTTATGGCCACGGCGGGGAAACAATTGTCCCCGTGATTCCGCAGGACGGCTTCTAACTCCGCCTCGCAATAGCCCTGACGCCACGAAGTTTAGGTAAATGATGGTAGTTGCCAAGGGAATTTACTGGCGTAATTTTTCGAAAGCACCGGACTCCCGTGTGCACCCTTTTCTTTTCGTCTTTCACCCCGTGGCTTGTCCTCCCTCTGCCGCCCCTTCTGCCTTTCTCCTGCTATCTCTATCGCTCACCGCCAGGAAGGTAAATGATTTCAAAGTAAATTGCTGTGGAAAAGGTTAGACGGGGCCCCGCCCCCTGGTAACCTACCCTTTGATTCTTTCAACGTAAAACACGTCTGAGCAGTTAAGGTACAATGCACGGTCCATCTGAACATCGAAGGAACGAAATACGGCGCCGCCTTTCGGGCAGCTTCTGCGGGGCCAAAAGAAGGATCTTATCTGGTGTAGAGTTAAAATAACACTGGCGAAACCGACAGAACTGCACGGCGTCGACGAGCTTCTGAACGTTTTCTGTTTTCATTTTTCCTGCCCTTATACGTTTCGTTCCAATAAGAAATAAAATATCGCGCCCGACTTTTTAATCGAAAAGTATTTTTGATTTCCAGCGGGGTTGCTACAAAATCTCATTATTAATACTGGAAAAATAATAGATATGTGATTGAAACTAATTTTTAACTTCCATTTTAACTTTAAGTTGATTATAAAACCCCTTTTATTTTACTTATCATCCGTAGTTTGCATCTTCCTCTTAAGTGACTATATTTCACATCTTATCAATGGATTTGAAAAAAAAAATCGAAAACAGCGGTACACTACTCCTCCCAGTTCACTTATTCCCTTTGATAAACTTACAGACTTTTTGCTCTGGATTTTACTCGGGTGTTCGAGTCTGATATGAGTAAATCTCTCTTTTTCTAATCCCTCTTTCTTTCCCCTTTCTTCTTCGCCCTTTCTCGTGTTCCACGCGTCAGTCGTCACTCTTTCTGTCTGCTCTGCTAACGGCCCGGACATGTGGTAGCAAATAACGTGTGATTGATTTCGCAAAAACCATACCCTCGGTAGGGTCGCCAGTGGTCGGTACAAATTGAAAAATAAGTTACACGTGTCTACTAAAACGTTTCTGCCTGAGAACTTGCCCATTCCCATATGTCGGTCGAGAATGAAAGTCTCGCGGACATTACGTTTTTCGTAATATGTGCCTCATTATTATTATAAAAATAGGTAGTTTAATTACAAGAATTTTAATTCAACAATAATAGAACACTTACTTTTCTTATATTTATCGCGCGACATTTTAGGTAAATTGAAAGAACTTTATGCAATGTAGGTATGCTGGAATAACAAAAACGAAAGGATTAATAAAGAATCGCAGTCTAAAAGTAAACTCGAGTTCTCTGAAAATGAAGATTCTACTGAATTTGAGTATAAGCTTTTATGTTACATGCATGTATTCGCCAGTGCTAAAAGTTCATTTTATTACGATTTGCTTAGCAATCTATTTTTACCAATACAGCAATTTTTATAACTAAGCTTGCGATACATCTGCCACAATATTGTAGCATAATAATAATAACATCGTTATCTCATGCTTTTTACTGTGCAAGCTGATATTTCATATATTTTAAAAAATTTGAAATCTGCAAATAATTAACAATGGTAGTCTAATAATAATTAGTGGCTAACTGTTTCCTGTTAATCGTGTTTCCCACTTCTTCTACTCATCCTGATCTAATTATAAATAATAAGTTTTCTTTTTTTTTCTTATATTTGACTACTCAGTATTTATTTGTTTTTTTTTTCACTACCTGCCTCTACACTGCTTCGTCATAGAACTAACTCCACAGTTTATTAAATTTAATTACATTTACACCAAACATTATCTTACACCTGTATGTATGTACGTATATAGATTTTTGAGAACGTACGTTTTTCAAATAACATTCCTACTTGTTCATTCGTTGCATTCGTTACACGCTCCTATTGAAACAGACAAATTATTGCTACGTCCTTCGTTACGAGACCACTTTTTCGCATTTAACACGATGCTCCCATTGTAACGTTCGCGTTTACACGTGTCATTGTTAAAAGAATTAAACACTTTCACATATTTTTAAATTATAGATTGCAGATGTTTTGCGTTAGCATGATGCAATATTCATTTTCTGTAATTTCAAACTGCAACTCTATAACTCGCTTCTTATTTTACCTAGATTTACACGAACCTGGCAATAGAATATTCTAAAAAATATTGGACATCAGAAATATTTATGAGGCAAAGTAGAAATATTTTATGAGGTCCATTGTTATGTTTAGTTTGCATTTATGCAAAAAGATCTCGGGGAGTAAAAGTACTTGATCCTTTTTTAAATGGCACCGTCTAATACATTTTGTCTACTTAAAAAAACAAATTCAAGGATATGTGTAATGTGCTTGATTGATTTCTTTCGATGATAAATATTTCAAGCCTTACAAGTAGTGATCTGTATTTACATACATATGTGATGTTATAGATCTACTGACATAGTTAACTGAATTACTTTAACTAAAATACAGTCAAAATGTATGGCACTCTTTAAAAAAAACGACCTTGAAATCTCATTGACACTTTCGTGGATAAAATTGCAAATAAAATTAGGGCATGGTCCCCAGGAATATTTAAGCTTCACCTAATAACATTTCTTGGTATCACTTATATTTCAGAAAATATTCAATTAACATACTTTATGTGCCTCATCCAGTATAATTAATACAGAAACATCTTGCACAACTTGCATGTACAAATAGATGAATCAAATAGTCCCTTATCCATTAACAATAGCAGACAGTACTAACGTTTCCTCTATTTATGCTTTGGATGCAATCAGTTCCTTGTTAATAAGAAGATGAAGTTGCTTGTGGGCGGGCAATTAATTCTGTTAATATATTCATGTTGAATTTTCGTTGTTACGCGAACGCACGAATTCCTCATTCACATTCTGCGGAAGAGTGTGCTGCACGTCACGTCTCGGCTTACAAGCATCCGACTACACTGATTCATCCAGAAGCAGCCGGATATTAATTAATTATAAATAATGAGCAGCGGCATTTAACTCACCCGGGAACTCGTCCCTTCAAGATCAAGTAATTTCGCAGGATGACAAACATCTTTTCTTGCCAATTAATAGATGATTAATTGCCAGGATGACACTCTAAATTTCACCGTGGCCTTCTAATCTGTGATGTACAAGCTGTTCTATAACCGCGCCGTTGTAATTACGGCGATGTTTTCACGAGATAATGTATTAAAGGCTTAACGTATCGAAAATGCTAATTACTAAATCGGCTATGAGTAAACGTGGCAAGCAACTTCCGTGGATTCCATCTAGATCCATAACGTTTAGCAAGTTGGTTAGAATTCTTTTGTAGGAGGTTAATAGATACTTACATTTTCATACAAGCAGTATTTAATCTAGATGTACATAGTTTTATTTTTAAACCCCTCGTTATGTTTCAACTTATTTCTGCATTGAACAAAAGAATTTCAACCACAATTATTTCTATCATTTTTCAACAGTTCATCTTCTTCAACGACGAGACTCATATCTGATCTCTATGAAACAGATTAATATTTTGAAACTAAAGTGTAATAATTATTGTTGCATTACAATATTGTTACTTTAAGAATTCGAGTGTTAAGCTATATATATATGTTGCTGTTAAACTATATACGAACGATAGCAAGAGCAGTACGTACGACCGTAGCGGTCGGTCTCCGCGATTCGTTCGTTTCCGGTGATTGCGCAGTGATTGCGACGTCACTCACAAAATCAGCCGGTCTGCGCTTGGCAAATTAACGCAATTTCCAAAACAAACGGACTTTACCGGCACTCTGCGTCTAGAGTGTGCTCGGTACATATGGCATGTACGGGTACGTATATACGGTTTAATTGCGAACTCTGCCGCAAACACCACTCGTTTATTACATCCAGAAAAACACCAAGGAAATCACACTGAAATCTAGCGTCCACTGAACGTTGTTTCAGTAAACGGACCGAAATGCTCTCCAATCTTGCTCTATAATTGAAGGCTCCCTTGACGCCGACTGTGCATGAAGCCTTGATGATTCGAGCGCGAGAAAGAAATTCCATAAAATAAAGGAGAAATAACCAAAGTTGTTTAAAGATGGTTAGAAGACAGATCCTAGATTTCGTTTTCGAAGGGTTTGCAGCTGGGTCACGATGAGGATCTGATCTTAACCCTAGAAATTTGAATATTTCAAAATTCACTTAACGTATCCGACAAATTCTTTCGTATTTCTCTTTAGGTGGCTTTAAACAATATATTCACAGCTGTACTTTTGCTGAAAGTTTGATATTCTGGCGCAGTGGTTCCCAACCTGTGGGTCGCCGTGATTATTTTTAGTTGACGATTCTTGAATATTTTAATATGATTACATGGCCATATTCTATTAATCATGTAATACTGACTTTTCATACACGAAAATTAAAAAAAATGACACTAAATAAGATAATTAAATGTATTAAATATCTTTAAGTCTATTTAATATATGTATTAGGATAATTAAATATTATTGAGTTGGAATTGTAATTTGAAATACTTATTTTGAATGTATTTTCTTTACTTATTAAATTTACCTTACCTTGTATGGTGGGGTCGCAGGTTATTTGAATATTATAAAAGGGGTTCGCGACTCAAAAAAGGTTGGCAAACACTGCAATGTAGCGTCTACTGACACGTTTGTAGAGAACATTAATTTTTTCATCAGACGATGAAATTTAACTTTGGGTGCCTTTAAGTTCCATTTGTAAGGACAGTGTAACGATAATACATTCTCAGCTCAACATACTAAATTTATTAGACTTCAATTTAAAGTATGTCATAAAGTTCTTTAAATTATAAAGCTTAGAATATTAACCTTATTGGACAAAGTATTAATATGCAGTTCTATTGTATGTACAAAATATTAAAGAGAGGTTCATACCAATTTTTTCAGCACTTGACTTTGATGTTGGCAAATATTTTCTCCTGAACTCAAGTATCATTTCTTTGATGGCATGTTGTTAGCCATTTTAAATTGCGCTTCTAGCACTCCGGCCCACCCCCAATATTCCACGCTCGAATCTTCCGCCTGAGGCTTTTTCACCCTACATTTCAATCAGTGCTCTTGACAGGCCCTCCTTCAACTTACTGTAAAAACCACTTTTCCTCTTGGCAAACTAATTGCCAAATTAACAATGAAAAATTAATCTTTGCCTGATCAAAACTAAGTGTAACGTGAAATTCTCAATTAATCGCCTCTGCTAAGCAGTGCTGACTCCTCGCAAATGCAGACCTATTTTTCATAATTCGAAATTTCAACCAACCTTCACTACTCCAAAGTACAACCTACTGTTATTAGCAGTCGCGAAGTATTTTTCATATGTCGTTTGAGAATATTATAGTTGCTTCAGAAATCCCTAAACATAAAATCACAAACTTTTGCCAATCCTAATAATTCTTTAGTCATTCACGTTACGTCAATCTACTAAAGAAATACCTCTTCCCTTTTTTTTTATTACACAAAATATCCAAAACTTTGAGCAGAGCTGCCCTCTGAAGTAATTAGGAACTGATTCTTCAAACGACCATAAGAAACACGAGTGAAGCTCGACTAAAGGAGTTGTTCCTCCTTCGTTACCCTCAAACTGCGATCTAATTACTCCAGAAAGGTTTAATTGCGTCAAACAATTCTCGAATTTAAGTTACTTCTCTGCAACAGATTAAGAAAGAGCCGGGAGAACGACGAATCAAAGAATCGGGAAAGTTGGCCGCGTTTAAGGACGGTCGTTTAAGAGCCGTCGTTTCGTCGAGAGCAAAAGAGAGAAGGGGCAGAGGGGGACAGAGCGGGCAAAAAAAAAAAAAAGACAGCAACGACAGGAATTAAGAGAGGCGTAGCGAAGAGAAAACACGAGGGTAGAGAGGCGGACAGGAGGAGATAGAAGTTGTTAGGAAAAAGGGAAACGCGGTACTCCCGAAGAGACCATTGGTAAACTATGTATTCGTTGAACCGATTGAAAGGCACTGTGGCGTGCAACGAAAGGGATACAAAAAAAAAACATCGAGCCCGCAATAAAAGCTCCCCGTAAAGCGAGTTTTTATTTCGCAAAGTCGGACGAGTGACCCGCGGGGTTTCGTTCCTTCTCCCTCCGATCTCTTTCTTTCGACCATTCTAACCGCCCTCCCAGCCTCGCCCCCACCCCCCCCGGGCTCAACTCTTTTGCTTCTTTTCTCTCTTCTCTCCTCCGCGAGCCCCCGGGAGCACGGCGAATCTTTAGTTTACTTTCGGAGTTTCAGGTCCGCGCCCTTCCGCGCGCATTGTACTTTATTTATTTAGTGCACGCGTGCCTCCTCGTTCAGGCGAAGGCATCGTCTAGTGAAAACTGAAATAGCAGGAGGTGGTTCGGCCACCCTGTACAGGCCGGCTTGCATAGATGAATTTATGGCGGTGGCGGGCACACGCCGATCTCGGGACTCGGAAATTTTCTGCGAATTTAGGGTGGGATATGACAGTGAAGTTTTAGGCGGCAACGATTATTGAAAGTTATAATAATGAGGCTCCGCGTTTACGGAATGCCGGTTGGGGACCAGACGAAGTGTTAATGAAGTGAAAATATTTATCCTGTTTAACTATTTTTTTTTTGTTTGAATTCCGGTGACATCTCTGGAGGCATATGTTAGTGTTAGAAATTGTTATTGTATCCCCACCATAAACAGAGGAACTTTTATAATATCCGCGATCGGCAATTTTATATGTACCGATCCAATAGTTAGCCGATGTCACAGAATATTGAATAGCGTGTGCCGTCTTGTAGGATAAGTGATTCCTCAGAATTGAACTCGGCACTGGGTTATTCATTTATAACAGTACTAGCTTTACTACCCGGCATCACCCGCAATTTAGATTTTAATTGTATAAATTTTTTTTGTGAAAATAGTCACAATCATGTAGATTGATCAGGCATAATGAGCTGTGGCACATTTTGTTACCTGAGAGGGTATAGTTCGGAGATATTTAGGCGATAGATCAACGCACATACTACATACAAACTTTCTGCTTTATGTATTAAAATATTTACTCTCAATTAATTGATGAAGGTGCAAGTGACTGTTCCTTAACGTGTCCAGAATTTTGATCAAGGTTTACAATTTCTGTAACTCTCATTGCCTCCAGTGGAGGTTAGTCGTCTTCTGGTCTAAGATTTTAATATCGTGAACGGTTTACACAGTTAGAGCCTTCTCCTAACCAGGAAAAGTTCTCAAACATGGAGAGAGAACAGGGAAGTAGTGGGAAGCGGGCGAAGAGGCCTGGCGATAGAGTAGATTATATTGACTTGTTCTACTGAATGTGACAGTTTAAGACTTGTTTCCCTTTCTTCACGAACGAATACTAACAGAGAAGTCTGTAACTGGGAAATTCGAGAGGTTATGAAACTTTGGGAAATTATGGAAGGTATGTTGAGAAAATAATACGCTATCCATTTTATTGTACATTATTCCGGTAAAATCAAATATTGAAGAAATATAATTTACTAAAAACTGAGAAGCAATGTTGTGTGGTGTGGAGCAGAAAGAATGAGTGCAATATATTGTTTGTTTGTTTTTATATATTATCCACAAAAAAAATTTAACGCAAATAAGAAACCAAATTGTCATTGTTCCTTTAAAAAGTCGCTACGTAATTCATTAGATAGTGATTAGAACGTGTTAAAACAAGACATATACAAAGCAAAACTCATGAATATTAGTATGTGGATACAAAATATAAATTTATAAATTTTTATAAATTTTATAACTGTATAAATTTATGTTCGTGTTACCTTCTGCGCTGTTCAGAAATTCTCTTCGGAATTAAAGCATTTTAAACAGAAAAACTCGGATTAAAATTTCAAGGTAAATTTTATAAAGTCGTATAGGAGTTCCCTCTTTGAAATCTAAAATTGTCCTTTCGAAGCAAAAACAAGTTAACTGCAAGCACTTCGCTACCTTCCTTTCCATGAAGAGCAGAATTAACTTTTTAATCCGCAGAAGCAAGGATGTAGTCACTGCTGCTGGAAAGCTTGAATATACATATACAAGAAAGAAGTTCATAAATGCAACAAAGTAATAAATTGTGAATAATGCATCGGAATAAAAATTCCGCAATATTATTTTCCGCGGCTTTTCAGTTTTCATTTAAATTATTCTGTGCAACGCCTTCGAGGATTGGATCCTCACAACTACAACACGTTTAGAACGTTTAATATTAATGGTACATTCTCCCACTTATTTTGAAAATTTGAAAATGTCTACTAAATGACACAAACAAATTATAGAATTTTTTTGTAAGATACGAACTTCGTAGGAGATCTCCTTCTTTCTTCAAACAACTAATGTAAACTCTAAAAAGTTATAATCCGTTTCTTAAAGCATCTTATACATTTTACGAATCTCAAGACGCCATTTCCCTTTTACACTGAACCGTAGTTCCGCGTTCTTCCCGAAGTCTTTCAAATCCTTCGACAATGATACGCGTTTAAGGCGGCTCCGTGGGTCGCGAGAGGAATATAGGCAGAATCGTCTGGTTCCTGAATAATTTTTGTAAATTGGTCCCATATGTACGACCGACGAACCCCCTCGAATTCACAACTACCAGGGGGAACTACTAACATTTGTACTTTTCACTTCCGTGTGTGTTCGTAAGCTCTCAGTCGGCGTTCTCACTTCGTCCCGCTGTACATTCTATCCCGCTCGCTTTCTCCCTCGTTCCGCGCTTACCTTGCACACGTCATTCCAAGAGCGGAATTTTAAAACCGCCCCGCGGAAATAAAACAGCTTTATGGCCATCGTAAGCCCCGGCGCGGCTGGTTGCTTTCGAAAAATATAATGTCTTAACGGCAGTCCGCTTCGGTATAACGTCTATCCATGGCGTTCATGATGCGCTGGATATATTAACGATTAACAGTCAGATACAACAGATAAGTTACAGTTTATTTCACGAGTTTATTTCCCTCTACATTGAAACGTGATACATGGTTGCAGAGAATTAAAATTAAATTAATTTAATAGTAATGTGAATGTTATTAAGTAACGGAAGCATAGAAGTTGTCATACTTTTAGAAAAGTTAAAGCTGAAAGTATTATGTACCAGTGAATTATGGAAGTTGAGAAACTTGTGACACATATTATATTGTGAGACAGCACAAAGTATTTTCACAATGCCTTTGAGAAATATACAGATACTTCTTAATTGAAAATAGTGAAAGAAACTTAGTAATTAGTTATCTAATTTCAATAGATCTGTTGAAATTTTAAAAATCATATATAATTATATGTCACAAACAATCCAGTGTAAAATATCGAATACATTTTTCGACGAATGTCACGCGAAAGGTGAAGAAGAAATTAAATAATTGTAACATAACATAAAAACGTAACATGAAATCCATAGCTGACTATATTTCCTTGGTGCAAAAAAAAATTTCAAACGTTTAAGTGACGGCATATATGAGAATTGATGTGAATAAGCATAAGTTATTCACCCCAGACGGGCACAGATCTATCGCCTCGTTGATATCCTTACGCAAACACGAAGACACGCGATACCATATGACTGGGAACGCGCGTCCGGAAATGGGAATACCTTGTGACGCTTCCTTCTGAATTTCGATGATGCTTTCTATCATCATACACTATCTGCAGAAATCGTTTCGCGAGACAAATAGACGAAAATATATGTAGGAGGAAAATGGGAACAGCTGCGATTCCTTTCTCTCCATACAAATATCCGTTCGAATAACCGTGTTGGGTAGGCGTGTATATCTAAATCTTACAAAAGAGGGTATTTTTAAAATATCCCTCGACATAAAAAGCGATCTTCTTATTTCGTGATCCTATGCATAAATTACTTGCGACCGTGTCATTGATTACAAAAGTATTTAACGATAATTAAGACGTATCATGGTTCGCTCGAAATGTTTAAGGAGCTTCGCTTTATTAATTAGTAAATCAAAAGACAAATGGGTATAGTAATACTAAATTATTTAAAATAAAGATGTAGTCAGGGCCGTTTTAAGATCGTCGTAGGCTCTACGCACTTTTACATAAAAGCTGTATTGGCAAGCCCTTTCAATTTATTGTTCACGTCATTCAATTGTTAATACATTTACATTATTTTTTAAATTAAATTATATTTTCAATTTTGTTTTTGTTATATTAGGGTACATTCCTATTTAGAATTTCATTTTTAGACTTTAATAGGCTCCTGCAGGTTTGTTTACCCATATTGGGTAAGATAGCCCTGAATGTAGTCTAATGGCTATTTAGGTAATTTATCAAACACAAATTGTGTACTGTAAATTAGAACTATCTGACAATGAGCTATACTCTCAAAAAAATTTACTCTATAACCAGTATATATGTTTATATATTGTATTAAAAATATAGACTTGATGAGTCCTGATACTAATACCAGAATGTCGATGCTAAACACAAAAAGAGGCTGAAAATTATTCAAGTATCAAAGTTGATGCAAACAATTTAACCGCAGTTGTTCCAGTTATCAAACTCTTTACATAAATACCAAGGATCTACCGTACGTATTAGAATGTTTCGAAGATATCACGCCTTACACCTACCACTTCTATTGTACCGCATTGTTAGAGTTCACAATAAACACAATGTAGGGGAGACCGGGGCAAGTTGATATGTTTTCGAGTTTTCAATTTTTTCCATTTTTGTTTGAATTAATTACTTAATAACAAATGTGCTAAAATATACTTTGGTCCTTTCTATTTAATATATTGTAAATGAAAAGTTGAGAAAATACATACGAAATGAATGAAAAACTGTTATTTTATACACAATAGCGCCATTTTTTCGAAAAAAAAAAGATTGTGGAAATGGTAGCACTTTGAAGAAAAGTGTCGTGATTTTCGCTACAAAACTCGTACGTTTTTGCTTGTTATTAAAAAATGGTTCAATTTAATTTAAAAAGCTCACGTCACACGATAACGAATCTTATGTAGAATATGTGTGTAAATAATGAAGTTAATCGGATGAACGATGAGGCAGTTATCATGCCCACCGTTTTGAAAAAAGGTGTTTCGAAAAAAATCCAAATTTTTAAAAAATTTCCAATTCTCATACCTGAGGTATATAACTATAGGTATTATTTATAAATTTCGACCGTACTAATTAATATATATGTTATCTATAGGTATATAAACATATGCCTGTAAAACATAAAAAGAATTAAACCAATGGGATTAATAGTTTATCCCTGAATCACGTGCAAACATTGACTACGTTTCAGCACTGACAAACGTAAATGACTCCTTAACATGAGATGCTTGCTTCTTTTTATTCGTGTATCTTGTAACGACATCGACTCCTATTCTACACCGACACACGCTTTATGAAAAATATTTTGCGGTATTTTGCCGCGACTCGTCTTTCTGACATAATTTCGTACCATTTTCCTAGAAATAAAAGGAAAAATCCAATTAAAAGTAGTCGGGGAAAATTAATACACTGTATCAACATGTCCCAGAGAAAAAGTATCAACTTGCCCCCACGGGAAGTCATTATGTATAAACATCTCCAAAAAAAATGTAGAGCATATAAAAAAAGCAACAAAACGTAATTACCTTACATTCACATGACTCGATGTGATGCCGAGTTAATTTGAATGATAAAATTCTCTATCCCATCTCAAGACGAATTGGAATGTGAACACAACTAGGTATTTACTTTTTCCCTACGAAAACGAAAACAGTTAAAAAAGGATTGCTAACGTCAAGGTACACAGACGTACGCTAGATCGTATTAAAGAATTGAACAAGAAGCTTCATATATCTCGCACACAAGGAGCTACATATATACAGTGCCGAGATAATTTGTCTATATCAACTTGCCCCGGTCTCCCCTACTTATCTTCAAAATTTACTACACAGTAAGTTGGTCTACGGCTTCATGGGATTTTTTTCTTCATATTTCTTGTTGCTTCCTACAAGTCTGGTTTTATTTCTTAAATCAACAGAATTGTGTATATAAAAAACTGGCCAATATGAACCAGTCGCGTAAAAAATGTTGTTTTTGTGTCAGGTATAAAAATGGCTTCCACTACACCACCACCCCCTCCCCAATCTACAAGGACGTCTGCTGGAGAGTCGTTAATTGGAAAACGGATAGAAACTCTTTCCCATGCCCCTAAAAACGATTCCCCTAATCCTGGCAACCTCCAAATATTGTCCGATTATGCTCACATTTTGCACAGGTGATAGATAGTATGTTTGGAACAAAGGAAACCTCGTGGAAAACTTACATTTTATACTTAAAAAAAAATGGACCGTTTTAATCAGCGTTTTATTAAAACTCGAATTGAGGCGGAGATGTTCAGAGAAGCAAACCATTTACCAGGAATGCGTGAGCGAGTCACATTTAATGGCGTCGCATCGTGATAGGCAAGCCGGACAGGCGCAAGATGGTACGTAACTGCCGGCGGCCTTAAAATTCGTAATGGCGAATGCCACGGTAAGGTCAGCACCGATGGCCACTTTATGGTTAGATTTTAAACAAAATACGAAACCCGTAAAGCTATGGTCGTTAAACACGGTTGGTAGCCTGCGTCCCAAGGACCCCTCATCCTTCGGCCCCCACTTCGATCCTTCTGGTCATCGTGCGGCGAACGGACGGTCCGATACCAGGTCGACCCTTAAAAGCCCACTCCATCAAAAGGGTAGCTTTTATACCTTCTATATTTACGAGGGATGTTTCTTCTTCCGCCGCCGGCTTCCTCGCGATAAGAGTTACAGTCTCAGCTATATCGACCTGTCTTCTGCCCGCGACTGCCACGTCTTCTGTGAAATCGAACAGAATTCATGAAGGCATAACGTATTCAACGGTGCAATACAATACTCTGCATTAGGAATTACACAGCCACCCCTGGCGTTTCCATGATTAAGAATTTCATTTCTTACAGGGTGTCCTGTAACTGGTCGTCCAAGTGGAAAAGTGATTTACGTTAAAGAATATGTGTGTTGATAGTGTAGAATAATATTTCGGGAGTTACATCTCACTGAATATCTATTAAGGGGGTATGGGACTATTGAAATCTCGAAAAATCAATTTTTTTATTATTATTAATTATGAAAGTACCATACGTTGTGAATATTTACAGCAATGTATCGTGAGGAAATTCGAACAATTACGGAAATTATAGAGTTGAACATAATTTAATTCAACGTCGAGAACGGCCTCGCAGAGCGGTATTGGCGTATGGGACTTTATTTTCAAGCCGTTTATCTCGAAACTACATTTTCACTTAAAATTTGAACTGAAGCTGTAAAATTTCTTTCTCTATTGTGTGGAATTTGAGCATCAACATTGTATGTTTGTAAAACATTTTATAACTGACTAGCTTTACTACTCGGCTTCGCCCGAAATTTAGATTCTGATTTTAGAAGAAAATTTTTTTTTTTACAAACACACAACATACGATAACTTTGCTTTATAGTATAAGATTAAAAACGTTTTTTTCCCATAAAAATGTGAGGAAAAAATTGATTTGTGTGTAACTTTTACAATTTTTGTTTAAATTCGCCTAGCAAAATTTCACACGATAACTATTAGTGTAGAAATTACTCACCCCATAGCATTTTCCTTTTAGATGATTGGTTCACCTGGGACTATGTACACCGATTACAGCTGTGCGCTACGCGAGACCATCTTTAGCGTCAAATAACTTGAATAATTTTCAACATTCTGACAATATTTTTATTTTACATTACTTGTAAAAGCCTACATAAAAACTGTAAAAAGAGACGGTATGGCTATTATTTGGTATCTAAGCAATCCAACCGACAAGAAACCGTCGATTTTAGTCGTTCAATAGTCCTATGCCCCCTTAAGCACAACTCTACTTGATTATGAATTATTAAATATAGAAATAAAAATAGTGTGACAGTGTTTGAAGTAAGCATTGTTAAGAAAAACTTCATAAACTAGTCAAACTTTAGCAACAATTGAGTACCTTGCAGCAAGAGGGGTGTAGCACCATTTTTTAGTTTTTGAATTATGATGTGTAATATACGTAAAAAATATTCTATATCGTTTTATGCGCGATTGATGCGAATCCGACAACAAATGAACGATTTATTGCGTATTTTAACTCTGCATCATTATTGTTTTGCGCAATAAGAATGCTCCAGATTTGAAAAATTCGCCAATAATAGAAATAAAAACTTATATATTCATATTAAAATATATATTTTTCAATTAGTCTTCTCTTTTTAACGTTAAGTTAAACCAATAATTTTATAAACAGCTTTTTCTAATTTACTTGAAGTTTGTAAAGATGGAGCTGCACCCCCTCTTTCTGCAAGGTCCTCAATTCCATTCAGTCTTGTAAATTATATGTTTATCCATTTCTTTGGGACAAGCAAAAAATTTTTGTTCGCTATAAAATAACTCTTTACGTCATATTAATTAAAAAAATTATGCCGATTCCGTCAATATAGTTTCAACAAACTATTCACAATTAAGATACTGAAATATCCTGTGTAACATACGAAAGCTTCTAAAGATTAATAAAATCATTTCAGTAATTAATTCTCTGATTATATCGACCAGAGTATTAAAAGCTGCAACTAAGACACATTTTACAGGGGAGAATTTGATTAAAATAAGCGCAATGTAACTGACTCAATAAAATACAAAACGTTGTTTCGAATGTTATGCAATCGTGAGGTTGTTTGTAACAATGGTACTCTTCTATTTGCCGCTGCTTTCACATAAACAGGTTTCCCATACTTCAATACAAGTGCGGAATGAGAAACAGAAAAGCACTGTCGCTAACATCGCTGTGAACATGGACAATAGTGAATGCATTACGCGAGGCAAGGTAAATATTTGGTGCTAACGGGCGAATACCTCCCGCGCAACATCATGAAACACGTACAGGCCAGTAAATTTCAACGTATTCGGGGGAGCAGTTAGAAAATCGCGCCGCAACACAGACCTGCCCGTAATACGAGAATCGAAGGATCAATTAAATCTCAGCTGCCGCTGCAATGAAATAAACACAGGAGTATTCGAATCGATTTGCCATCGAAGTCATACATTACATCTATTGCATCAGAGTTTACTTTTGTTTGCACACGGTTTGTCAATAGTTTCACACTCCACTTCGTTAAGGGCCTTTTCACACGACACACTTGTGCGGTTCATGACTGTTATCTCGGATATATTCAGTTAGCAGACCTAGTACTGGTTCAAAAATAAAATACGAAGAAGGTGGAAGTATGTAAATTTGTAGAAACCACCAATAGTGCGTTTCATGGGTGAGTAACCCTAACTGTGCATAAATCGTGGAATAAATTCAGTTACGTGGAAGCATGCTTTATATTCAGTGGCTCAAGGTGGCGTGTAAAACGAACGTTAGGAAAAAATGAAATTTTCTCTGGTTTACAAACATTTGTGCAAAATATAAGTGGGCTCCCAAGTACGGCTGCAATTGAGAACCGTGCAGCAAGAAGGGTGCAGCTCCATCTTTACCAACCTCGAATAAATTAGAAAAACTGTTTACAAAATTATTGCTTTGATTTAGCATTGAAAAGAGAACAATAAATAGTATTTATTGAATTCAAGTTTTTATTTCAATTTTTGACTTGCAAAATTTGCAATAAATTGCTAATTTCTTATCGGATTTGCATCAACCGTGCACCAAACGACGTAGAATTTTCTTTTACATATATTACACGTCTTAACTCAAAAACTGTCAAAAATGGAGCTATACCCCTCTTGCTGCAAGGTTCTCAATTTGGAAATAGTTGATTTTCTGTAAAAGTGAAAAATATGCAAGATGGTTTTTATTGTAAGGGTCTAAAATAAAATCCTACTTCTGTACAGAAACATGTACATATATTAATGTCCATTATACTAGACTAGGAGAAATATCTGTTCCTCGTTAAAAATTGTGATTAGAAATTATCTCATTGTCTTAACTGCATTTGTCTAAAATCAAATAACATAATACCAGATACATTCGCTCTAAATATTCAACCCACATATCTCCACAATCCGTTATAGTAATAATAGAATTATGATAGCACCACAAAATTTAAAATGGACGCATATTTTCAGCAACATAAAACGTCCCTTGCTAAAAATTAAATCCAAAACATACTAACATCTTCCTCAGTATCACCCTCATACGTTCCCGTCCTAAACCACCACACGAACCGCCCACTTGCACAGTGAGCGTCGGGACACTGTCCCACGATTGCCTCCAAAAGCTAAAAGTTGATCAATAGCGAAAAACGCTCGTAATTTGAATATTCAAACCAGTTGGGTTCATGAATATTCCCCGTCGTCATCATCCGAATAAATAGGTGTCTGTTTGTTCGACTAGCCGCAACGGCAGCCTGCGTGTTCACTCAACTATTTGCGCGTGTATTTCCTGACAGCATTAACAGGGGGATCAATAGAACGGGCGATAACGGGCGTTTAAATAAAATCATCCCGACGTCTCTCTGCCCCGGAAGATAGAACACGATTGGGGAGGGGGGGGGGGTGCGGCGGGGGCGGCTGCACGAAGGTCTCAAATGGGTATCGAGCCCGATACGTATTCCCATAAATTTTTTTTTCCCCCGCTCTCCTTTTTCGCATGGTTAGCTCCTTCGCACTCATTGACTGCATGATTATGCAGCGAACTCATGTCGGTTCGAAGGTCCGCATATATTTTTATGCGCGCCGGCGCTGGTCCTAGACGAGACGTCGTGAAGGGTGGTGCATAAAGAAGGGAAAAGAAAAAGTGCTCGGAAAATATATCCAGCACACGCCCCGCACGGCACGCAGTTGTGTTACCTTCGTTACCCGCATTAACATAACCGTCGAAGCAGAAAGGCTCGCTCGTGCCGCGCCGAGCATCGATTGCGACACGAAATATGCAAACCAAATTATATTTCACCACTGTGAGCCGGGATCGCCGGGCACTTAATGAAAAAAATGGGGCGCGAACGTCGTTGCCAGTTAGCCGTAGGCGCGCATTCAACGCATGGTGGCGCAGAGCCTGCCCTGCGCTTTCTAACCGGGCCATTTCTGGTTCAGTTGTCTTGAAGTTTGAAACCTCGAAGGACGTAGGTGTAGAGTAACCGTGCTAACTACCCAATACGATAAATACTGAATAGATACTGAAGTGGAAACTGCTCGGTATCAGACGGGATACAATTTGTGAGTTGCAAAAGAAACCTGCAAGCAGAGTTGTCGGTGCATTGTTGCACTCGTAGCAACTTATTAGAGGTTAGAGAAATTATTAGGAAATTTAGAGGAGGTAAGAGTGAAATGAATAAAATGTTACAAAATATCGACCGAAAAAATTTTTAATTTAAAGAATCAATGTTATCGGCGCGTAGGTTCGGTCAATTGACTAAAAGTTATTTGCAAATTTTATGATATAATTTCCGACGTTTCTGTCAATATTGAGACCATTATCAAGGAAATAATTCTATCAAGAGAAAACTGCGGTTACTTTTAAAAATTCCGTAACGTATTCGACGTCCGGAACACGGGTCGGTTGGAGAGTGACTGAGGTAAACATTTAATCGTAGGCAATAGCAACCAGAGGGTAAGCCGAAAATGGACTAAACGGCGACATTTCGCGGGAACCGTTAACTATTATGAAAGATTCGAATGTAAAATTTTAAACATACTTCTCAAACAAACAGCCGAAACAAACAATTATTTATATTTACAAATTATATCATAAAATTTGCAAATAACTTTTAGTCAATTGACCGAACCTACGCGCCGATAACATTGATTCTTTAAATTAGAGTGAAATGAAGTGACAAATGTTTTGATAGACGTGTTGATTTCTGTTGATAGCAATGTATACCGAAATATGTTATGCAATCGGAATCGGGATGTCCCTATGTGATAAAATAAGATGCAATAAGAAATTATAAAATCAAGGTTGTAGTACCAGAAGCTTTGTCTTTGAAGAAGAGTAGGTCTTTGAACGTCAGTTCACTGTATGCACATCCCACTTTGAATTTTCATATAGAACCTTGTGAGTGTAACTTCATTTTGGACAAAGAAGGTTAAGACAGGACCGAGTTTTCTTAATTGCATCCGGAGTTTCTTTTTTAGAATACCCCAATTCTACACCAAACTACAATTTATATTTCCCCACAATTTATGTGTATAAAATCTCACTCGTCATTTAAACGACATACACGATTACATATCCTTTAACACTATTCTTATCATAATTTCTTAGTCCAGCGCACGTACTTTCACTTTTCACTTTACTTTCCTACGTTTAGCTTAAAGTAAAAGTAATCTCAACTTAAGTCTTAAGTCTTAAGATTACTTTTACTTTAGTTCATTTTTAACATTTGTTACGTTTGTTTGTTGTTGTGTCTATTTTAGTTGCACGGTTAGGATTCCCAACAGTGTTACGACTACTACCTCGCCTTTACTGTTATTGATTACTAGCTTTACTACTCTGATTCTGATTTTGTAAAAAAAAATTTATTTATTTTTCTTGTGAAAATAGTCAAATTCATCTGGATTAGCTAGGCATAATGAGCTGGGGCACATTTCGTGACCCCGGAGTTTACCGTTCGAAAGTTTTTAGGCAACAGACAAACACGCAAACATTTTCTGTTTTATATATTAAGATGCTAGCAGAAAATACCTACGTTTCTTCTTTTTTAAGCAACAAGGACGATTAATAATAATAATATTTACTTCAAAATACAATTAAAGCATTGATTCCACTAAAGCTTTCGCATGGCAATATATATATATATCTTGGTAAAAATATTCAAACCAGATCTCAGAGCCCAGAGCAACCCTCCCATTCACATACCCCTAAAAGCACGTCCTGAAAACGGGATCATACTTTCACCGTTTCGCACCTCCATTTATCAGAACCCGAGCCACCACACAGAGCCCTACCACCTTCAAAGCAACAAAATAGCAACAATTCTCCCTAACTAAGTGATCCCAAGCGGAGCTCGTAAAACCCGCAATCCCAGCGGACGTTTCACACTCACGTAACCCAGACAAGGACCCGCAGATTCAGAAGCGTTTCCGAGAGGAATCGTTCGCCGTGCGGGGGTGTAAATAAGCAACAGCGAAAGTCGCGAGACATATTTGTTCGCCGCAGATTTCCCTCCGTTCGCGGTGGTTGCCCGCGCAGAATGCGTTGCAGCGGGCAAAAGAGGGCGAAGAAGGAGGGTAGGCACCGGGGGGGGGGGGGGGGGGGATCGAAAAGCCTGGAAGCGCGGTAAATAACGGGGAAGCCTAATGTTGCATGAAAGCGATAAGCCGTCACCTGCGGGCTGTATATATCGTCGAGAAGGTTGCACGTTGGTCCACCGTTCATCCGCGTCGTTCTAAATAAATAACGAACGGTAAGCAGAACGACGACGCCGGGAGATTCTGGGAACAGTGGAAACTCGACCGGCAGAAGCGGCGTGACACGTAGGAACAAGGAGCAAGGGCGACTCTCGAGACGTAGGAAATGGCCGTTTCGCCTACGGACAGGGGAAGCGGCTCGCATTTCTCTCCGGAAGCCCGACGACAAATCGCTTTGACGTGGCTGTCGGTCGGAAAATTTCGCTCCTTCTGAGGTTACCGCTGGGAACACGCTATCGCTCATTGCACGCCGCACCAGATTTCTGTCACGTCCATTTGTTCAACTCCTGGGCCCCCCCCCCCCTCGCTCCCAACGCCGATCGAACTTGATCGAGCGTGTCCCGCGTCTCGATGCACGGCATTTACTGTTAAACGAATTAATACACGGCGGTGCGCGCAGGGAGGGAGTTGTTCGCCGCTGACACGGCTGATTCACCGGTGTCTCTTGGGTATAGAAACTGATTAGAGTTATCACGGAATCGCCGCCCCCACGCAACGGATTTCATGTTGCGGGCGGGGAACAAATTTTTTCACGCCTTTCTAATACCCCCCACGCATTCACCTCGAGCAATTTTACGCGGAAAATCTAGTGGAATTCCGGCTATTTTTCGGAGTGCTGCGTGATATCGGGAAATCGCTGAAATTGACAGAATACTTGAAATTCATGACTGTGTAGGGATCGATTTGCCCCCCAAACAAAATTCAAGGGCTTTTTTAAACGAAGTTGCACCTGATTTTGACGGGACCTGCGTGTAAATCTAGTTTGGCTTTCTGCTTTTTATGGACGACTATACTATTTTCGCATGTGTTGAGTTAAATATGTACCATCCATCAGATGTGTTATTTTGGATCTTCTATTTATGTAGCCCTACAGTGGAAGTCCCAGTAAATCATCCTTATATTTTGGATATTGATTCAGAGTCACAGAAAGTTATTTAAAGCAGCTGTTCTGGAAGGCTGTGTTGAGCAAACACGATGCAGTACTTTGACCCAGTTTATTCTTCTTCTCAGAAGCGAATAATAGAACGAAATGCAATACTTCAGAGCATAAATAATGGTATTTTATTCTAAAATTATCTCGATAATGGAAAATTTAACCTTTAAGTAAGTATTCCGGGATTCTGCATATATTATCGAGTGTGAAGTTAAATATAATTCTTATTAGATTAAAAAAAAAATTCTCTATCGAAGTAAAGTGACGTGCAAAGAGTCTGGAATAAGTAAGAATTCAAGCATCAATTCGTAAAAGCTGCTTGGTAATCAAGTAAGCAAATGAATGTTAAATAATAATTACTTGAGAGATCGTCCCGTTGACGGTACTGTAACAAAGAACATTTATTTTAAAATATGCTTATCGTATACAGGTTGCTCTTATTAACGACCTTTGTTTCCACTGTTTGGGGATGTTTGTCTCTGAAGGCGGACAAATTTTTGCAAGAGACCCTGCGCCACTTCCAAAGTCATCCGATTTAGTTCTTTTCCCGCCGGATTATTCCTCGGATTTGCATGAAAATGAAACTTTCATAGATGGGCGAAATTAATGAATTTTAATAAGGGACTCTGACTCCCCCCCCCCTTTCTCTCCCCCTTCCAAGCTGACCGTTCTTTTTCTCCTGCTCACCATATCGTCGTCTTCCCATTATTGTCAGACAAATTAAATGCGCCAACGGTGCCTAAAAAACTTTGATTTTTGCTCGACTTCTTCCTCGGCACCCTTTACGTTCAGCTTCGTCACATCTCCCGTTTCTTCCACCCCTCTCCCTTTCGTGGCGCTCTTCCCTCCCTCCCTCCCCTTTGTTCTTTCTTACTGCTGATTTAATTAAGATTCGTCAAGCGGTACAACGGAACGAAACGTTTACCGTTGTACGAGAAGAATATCGATCCTCCGTTTAAACACTGCGCGCGAGAGTGTAAATATTCCGAGTTATTCACCTCGGCGGAAGAAATTTATTAGCTTGCAGCTGGTACATAATAAAGCGCAATTTATTTGCCCCTGGCCAGTTTTACGTTTCAGCTTGCATAAAGCTGATTAAGTTTTGCACACTGCTCGGTGTCGATTGGAAATTGTTTGAAAGTTACAACGTTCGCGGGTACTGAGGAAATAGATTACGAGGCAGTCTGTGTTATTTAAGCAAATGTATCATGATCGTTGAATGGAGATTTATTAATAATTCTTTGACCCAACGTGCGTAAATTAGAACAGCAGAAATTCAGACGATCTGCTCCTCAGACGTTATTTTATTCTCCAAGAGATTTGACATCTGAAGCGAACTATGAAATGAAAGCTACTGTTGAAAGCTGCCTCAGGTTTTCAACCTATTAAGAGTCTTTTTACACGACACAGTTGTGGCTCGCAGTTGATATTTCAAATTCAGGATAAAGAGAAAGAACAGCGAATGTCACAAAACAGCTTTACCGCGAAAATGAAGTTTTAATATTTACCTTGGTACACCAGTCAGGAACCAAGGTTCAATGAATTTAATTTTCTTCTTAATTAATTTCTTGTTTTACCTTGACGGCAAAAGCTTATGTTCAGGCAAAGAGTAGTGACAGTTTAAGGAAGAGCATATTATGTTCCAGTGCAGAGTGGACATTTCCTGCTTGAACCAGCATATCAAATCTTTAACGTTATCTTCAAGCTATAATCCCAAAATCAAGAAACATGAGCATTCACAGTTTTTTGCCCTTACCTTTTATTTTATAACCTAATGTTATTTCCGCCAAACAAATCTGTCTGCGATACCAGCGACTATCCATAAAAGTCATTAGTCACGCATGTTCATACTTCATATTTCCCACTTCGTCTTCCACTCAAACACTCCATAAACCTGTCCAGTATACTATGTACAATCAAACAATGATATTTATTATAAATATCCACTATAAAACCCAACTCCATGTGTCGTCTGCAATGATCTAATTACTCGTAATTTGCTTTCAGGTAAGACAGCTCCGTGGACCGTATAAATCGTAGGCTCACGATGACTGGCGACGATCCGAAGCCGTAAGTAGGCCGCGTTAATCTATAAATATCTGAGATTATCCCGGGGCGCAATCTCCACCTTCGCCAATTCGTCAACGGGGCGACGAAGGCGCGCATTACTTTCCCACTTTATTGGCCGACGAATAGGGTGATGTATGGAGGATCCTGTCGAGGAGGAGGGAGGTGGAGGATGAGGAACAGGGCTGCGGGACGAGGATAGGGCGCCGGCGAAACGAAGCAGGAGGAAATGAGAGGGCGGAGAGGGGAAGGAGCGAGAGTTTATAAGTTGGTAATTTGAGGCACGGGGCACGTACGCGGATCCAGATCTTTGCGGCGCCGAAATAAATCAGCCACCTACGACCCCCCGGCTCCTTCTCCTTCTCCTCCGCCGCGACCCCCTCTCCCCGCTTGCACTTCACCGTCTCTTCCACCATCCTCCGCGGCCTTCCCGGCCTAGCAGCCCTTTCTGGATCTTCACACAAGCCCGCGGTTATTTATTCGAGAATTACCGTCGCTTATAATAAGCCCCTCTTTATTCCCCAGCGCCGCGGCAGTCACGGCACTCACGCTGGAACAGATTTTCCAGTGATTTAATGGAGCCCCCCGTGAAAATACAGACCGTGTACAGCGGCCTGTCCCCTTTATCGCCGTGGAAAAAAAAACGATTACGGCCAGATATATCGATCCCTGCACGCCGGTTACCGAACGGTGCCCGTCTCGTCGCTCTGCCGGCACGTTGCCGCGTTACCGAGCTTCCACTTTCCCCTTTAAAGTATAACGTCGGGGCCTGGCAAGCGAGAAATTACAGGATTTCCAGCGGCCCGAAAGAGATCTTGAATGTTCCTTTCGGCGCTTGGAAATTGTAGCCTATAAATTGAACCGATCGGCAACCACCTCGGTAATGGAGCTCCTTCGGACTGGGCTGACGAACCGAAAATTTATTTACCGCGAACCAATTCGAATTCCCTTCGAAAGTTAAAGCTGATTAGGGAACGAAGTGTTTGAGAGATATTGCTGAATGATTTAATGGGAGGTTGGGAAGTTTGAGGAATAGGTGCTGAGGAATGTAAATGCTTATTGATTGTGGATCAAGTTTTTGACAACTTCGGTACATAGAAATGATTTAATCCCTTGTTGTGTAGCTCGCGATTCCTGAGAGTGGTTACTGTGCTATGAGGAGTAACGATGTTCTATGGGAGATAGTAAAAAATGAAAATTAATTGTTCGTTAAGTGAATATAGAATCTCTGAAGAGAAATAGGAATTAATTACCTGCTCCTCCATCCTCACATACAATAAAGAGTGAAGGCTACATTTTTGAAGATCTATTACACTTTGCGTTTCGTGTAAAAATGAACGAAAGTGCGGTGAAATGTACGAAAAATTCTTATTTACTTTATACGAGTTCGATGTGATCTTCGACCTGGTAACTGGCCGAATGTGAGCAAATATAGGAAACATCTCTGATAGGAACGAAGGTTACTGTGCGCGCGCAATGGAACCCACCCTCTGGAGGTGTGGTCACCCCATTCTCTCTCCATCAAACGGCTATAGAATTTCCATGCAATCAAAAAATCTACGAACCGAAAGACGATTATAGCTTGAAAATCATGAAGCACACTCTGGCCCCTATACGAGAACTGTGGGTGAATTTATTGGTTTTCAACGTATTTCTACCGGAACCATCACTATTCTTTAATTAACGTAGATTCCGTAAGACATAAAGCTTACACCTTTATTTGCAAATTTCAGTTGTAGGTAAATAACTGATAAGATTATCCCTTCAAAATCAAGCAGTAATTTTTAAACATGCTAATAACGAACATTTACATTGAAATTAATTTTTTTATGTTATCGCTCGTTGAAGCAGGGTATGTTGCTTGGAAAAGTTAGGATATCACATATTAGCAGTGCAGCGGAACAGATCAAATGCTAAGGATGGAAGAAATTCTGTATACTTTGTTATATTTGTATCGAATGCACGAAGCCATGTCATAATGTTTTTCATTAAGTCACTTTTCAGTTATATTGTTCAGTGTATTTTAGGGGTGGCAATCATTGTACCCCTTTGGTTAGTTACATAACAGAAAAGCACAAAATTATATAGAATACGAACTGCAAGAACTAATTTAGATGGGACACGTTTGTGGCTTGCAATTGCTATTTGAAACATATACAAAGCTATCGAGTTATCATTTTATTTTAGTTGTCGATTATTATTATTATTCGCCTTTATTACTTGGTAACATACAAAGAACGGTAATCCATAAAGAATAGCGAAGCAAAAGGGCGAGGCTTTAGTACAATACTGTTAGAAGCCTAACCGTAACTAAATAACAAAAACTAAATCTAGAACTAGGAAAGAAAAGAAAAAGAGAAAAATTAAGAGGGCAATGATTATGGTGCATTAAGATAGAAAAACATAAACGTAGATGGACAGACAGGGACGAGACAAGGAAATTCTTCTATGTTTATCATTTATAACAAACAGTAATTCTTGGAAAAAGGTTCTTCGATGAATTGAAATTCCTATTCAACTCAATACTTAACAACGTAAAAAGTTGTGTTAATAAATTAGACAAATGGTATGCTTCGACGCGTTCCAGTAACACAAAAATGATTCTAGAAAGCTTTTCTCCTGTTGGAGAATCTAGGCACGATTACGCTGCATTTCCGCGCAAGCGCATCAGATTGTTAAATCTGTCAACATCTGGGTTACTATACTGGAAAGCCATCAATGAGACACCGTGGCCTGTTGTCAAAAACGCTACACGCTTGAATTTAAAGTAGGATACTGTTTCTCATCGACAATATTTCTTCTCCTATCCAAGAAACAGAATTGTGCCCGCCACTTATCTTACGCACGAAGAATAAAACGCGAAAAATTTTGGAATAGGGTAAACTGTACTAATGCTGGCACTCTTGATGAAAACGTCAAATATTAAGTAGCACAAGCTTAGAAAGTACTTTTTTACAATTTCTTATTTTTCTTTCACAACACTGCAAAGTCCAGTAGTTGAACTACACATTTTACATCTGGCAACACCACAATATGGAACAAAGGGCTGAGTGTTAGGTGCTTTCTAAAAATTTTGATAAGGGGTAGGTAACTATATTTTGTTGCTTTATAACTAAATAATGGATTCAAATGCAGATTTACTAAGTATTGTAGGTATTTAATAATGAATGAAATAGTCTGTTTAAACCCTTTACACTTTGTTTTTAACTACATATGTTTTCCTATATAACCTGAAATTTTAGGGAGCCAATGATTGTACTTCTATGCCTATTTTTGTTTTTCATTGAATATTTTTAAAATAAAAGACTTGACAGGCACTCGAGATGTTTTATTGTAATAAGAAACCCATTAACATTTATAATAATTGAAATTTAAGACCATACAACAGCTTCAGAAAGAAATAAAGACATTCCAATTGGGATTTCGGCTTATGGTGGCAATCATTGTACAGTTTACCCTACGTGCCATCGCAGTATCTCGCCCGAAGGGTCCCCAATTACAAAAACTGGCAAGACCAGTTAATTGTACCTATCGAAAGAGCGAAGGGAAGGGGACGAAGCCAGCACCCTCGGGCGTCACGAAACTCAGGAAGCCAAGAGGGTAAAGGGACATGTAAATGTTAAAGGGCGGGAAGGCAAAACGGTCAACACTTTTGCAGGTATCGTAACGGACGTACGTGATCGCGCATTGAATTTCATTGGTGATAGCCGCGAGTGGCGGGTAATATATCCAGCGCAGTCAAGCCCTTTCCTTCTGGGCCCTCCCACCCTACCGCCACCCACCCCCCTCCCCCCAACATCGAGCCCCGTCCCACGCAATCCACCCGTCCAGTGTCCCCGGCGTGCGGCCATTGTGCGAAGCTTTGTTCGAACGGTGACGGGGTCACATTAATCTGTCTCTCACCCCTTCAGCATACCGCGTACGTTATACGATGTGCACTGGCGTGCACCCCATAGCTACCGCATCATCCCCTTTTCTACTCTCCCGATAGTGCATCCCGAGGAAAGTCGATCGACCCACCGATCTAACGCGGCCGATCGATAGGCGGGACAATGGCTCGCCACCAGCATTTTATTCCCGGAATCGGCGAACGACACTTGGAACCTTGAATTTCGATCGAGGGCCATGCATTTCGAACTTGCGTCGTTTGCCTCGAGCCGACACTTAAGCAACTTCCGCGAACACGAGAGGGTCAGCTTTCAGGTTACAACCCTCCCCCCCCCCCCCACACACGGGATGCCGTTGTCCATTTTCCCGTTTCACCCTTGAGAGGACCCGCGATTCCGCTTTTGAACCGTGCTCCCGGGCGAAAGCCACACGCCCCTGTTCATTGTTCCAGTGCCCTTCGCGGCAAGGCGTAATGGAAACGTTGATACGGAAGCAAGTCCGCGATGGTGCTCGACGATTCGCGGTCAACGAGAGTGGTTGCCTCTTTCGGGCTACCTTCTTTGACTGGCGCGAGAACACCACGCTGCTATCTCGTGACAAAGGACGAAGGCCGTGGACATGCAGAGCACCGGTGGTCTCTTTAAATGCACGCGCATCTTCCATTTACTGCTCACACGAAAGTTACATGCGCGGGAAGATGGCGAAGTTTGTTTGGAAAATTCAACATATCGTTCGCAGATGTTTGGTGGGATATTCCGCATTTTTTTTTCAAAGTCGTTGAATCTACTTTCTATGCAAAGTCGTTTACATTCGCCTCATAAATTAGTTACCGGATACGTTTTACACTTCACTGTGCGCGAGATGAAGCTTTGTCAATGGATTATTCGTGTGAAATTTGATGAATGCGTGTTTAGGATTCAGAGTGTGAAAGATTCTACGTATTCTTCGTCGTATATGCGATATGAAAAAAAAAACATTTAAACAGACGGGGTAACCGATTTCTTATGTGTTTACGTACTGTTGCGTGTTTGTGAATGAACTGGATTCGTGAATGAATGCAACTACGTAAAGAAGGTATAGATACGTCACTACGTCTTAACTGCTACAAGTCACTTTGCTACTAACCATTCTGGCGGAGGAGAACCGGGACGAAACACTTACGGCCCGGTTGGAATGGACGCCTCTGAACCCTTAAAATATACGCGTTCTGAATAGAGTTGAAAGAGTCACCTCTTCGCGACCAAATGATTCGCTCGCCGTTACATTGTTTCAAGGCTCAATAGAGCGCCGATAGAAGGAGGTGCGTGCGCATTCCTATTTCGAGTCCCGAGGCTTTAGTCGGTTGTATCGCGGCTGTATCGATTCACCCCCACTGGCTGTTCAGCCCCCGTGGTGGGAGAGCCGACAGTTAGCCCATTGTGCACGAGGCAAATTTTTACAAGTTCAAGGGACACTTGTGCGGCCAGGGAAACTCAACGAGGGCATGTTAACCTCAACACGGTGACCCATAAATTGTAAGGACACCTGAGGTGAATGTAACAAATGACTTCAGGTTTCTAAATAACAAAATAGTTCGCACAAGATAATAATAAAACACAGTTTTGAAAAAACTCACTTAAGCCACGATTTATTACAACGGACCTGCAATAATTTGCAGATACTTTAAAATACAATCCACGAACATACTTTCTAAGTCTTAAAAAGAAGCGCGGTTAGAAATGCCAGAAAATCTGTGAAAGCAAACTTTCTACCCCCGGCGAGAAATTTATTTACACCAAATACGTAAATGAATTTAAAAACATTCGCAGTATTTACCAAGAATGAAGTTCGATCGAAGTTTTGCACGGTGGGAATAAAATTCCGACGAGTGTAACATGGACTTGTATACGCCACCCCCACTCTGCCCCAAGTTACCCCTACCGAGGCCGGCACGAGATCGCCCCTACAACCCCTCCGACGAGGGGTGAGTATTCGTAGTTCGATGTACGTCCGCGAGATGACGCCAGGATTCGGTTTTCCGCGTGGCAATCTGGCTGCGCGACGCCCCTACGTTGATAAGGTGGGAAGCTTCCGGGGGGGATGATAGGTTCCGATGTTCGCGCAGGCACACGAGCCACGCGCCCCGTATCTAGCCGAAATCTCCGCGCTCTTTGGAACACGTGAGATCGAAGGGTGGAGTAAGGGGGACGGAGGAGGGTGGCGTGCGTGGGGTGGCGGGGGGAAAAAAAAAAAAAAAATAATACTCACGCCACGTACGGCAGTACAGTAATTTTCAGAGCAGTCGTGCTCGGCTTGCTCTGCGGCAGGGTAAGCGTGACTGGAGGCGATAGCATCGAGATCCCGTCGGGCGGATAAGCAGCCGCCAGCCAGGCCGTTTTATTTTCTAGTTTAAAATGTAAAATAACGGGAATTTCGCAAATTACACCGGCCTGCGTTATTTGTACAAAGTAATGCGGCGAGCGTGCCTTGTCCCGTCTTTTGTCTTTCGCCTCGATCCCGCGCTCTTCCCCCCTCGTTCGCTCGTACGTCCGCTGGCTTACCGATCCAGGCCCCTTTGCAGTCGCTTTCGGAATTCCAGCTCCGGGCACGCTATCATTATTTTTAAGGCTGGAATTAATGCACAGGATTCTAGTGCGACTCGGCACGGAAACAGAAGAACGCGTGTTTCCCTTCCCGTTTGACCGGCACCGGTGTCCTTACCGGCTGGTAAAAGTTCGCCAAATTATGTCGTAATCTCCTCGTTTCGTGTCATGCGAATGAAACACATTTAATTTGCATGCGTTCATCAGGCTGCGCCAGTCCAGAAGTTATGCATCAATTTTTCTTAATCGCTCTCGACATGTAGAATCGAGGAATATTTCTTCGCGTCTGATGCATGAATCGTGAAAGTATGCTTGCCGGGAGGTGTCGTATTTGGACGCAGTACGTATAATAAGAGGAGCACCCTGACGTAAATTATCTTGAAGTTAATGTCATGGTCGGATACAAGGCTGGACAGGCGTAAGGTTTTAAAGGCGGATTTAATATCAGAGTAACAAGATCTGACTTCATCGTGGGTCTCTGGGATCGGTTTACAGCCCTTTGATAACCGGACACCGCGAAACTATTGCACCCCTAACTGCCTCAAGTAGAGCGAAGTAAAATCAATGCGTCGATCCAAAACGAATTGGACGCGCAAGCATTCTGGAGTCCTTTGATTGATCCTGGCTGGATGTCCAATTGAAGAGGAGAAAATTATGTGAATACACAAATGCATCCTTACAGGTCCGTTACTAATTACTTTCTAACTAAGACATCGATGTAAATATCCCATGAATATCCCAAAAATAGTTCAATATTCCAGCAAAGTTTTACCACAGAGTTAACGAATCGATATCAGAGCAGAAGCACCAGAATATCGATTGCTTTTATTATTTAGCGTTATATTTACAGAATTACAGAATGCGAAAATTAATGCAGCAACCGCTCAGTGTCCTCCCACTCGTAGTCCCATTTAGCCAACTTATTTAAGAGAAAAGTATCCAAACTTGCGTCACGGAATATGCATAATGTTAATTTGATACAGCACACTAACATTACAACGCCACGGAATCTTCAAAGCAGATTTAAGCAGACTTTCCCCGTTTTATTAATTCCGAGATATAATTGAAACGCTTCAGTGAAAACAAGCACGCCTAGTTTAAACCTGATGTGTTTCCAACGTTTCAGTCCGCCAGGCATTAAAATCAATATCCGCCGTACGACGTTAGCTTCATCAAAATAAACATCAATACCGTAGCGCATCCGTGGCCTAACCCGAAAATATCGATGGCGGTGTGTTATTTTTCACAAAGGGCCCCTCAAACATTTCCGTCTGGTTGACAGCGACTGGCCGGCGGGTGTTTACGCTGTGCCATTGGTCTCACAATGCACTCGACGTACAGCTCTATGGCAATCAAAGTCCGCGGACAGGGTCGACCTGACGGCAGCTTGTGAAATTCAGGCCTGTGAAATATTTTACACGTATTTTTTTTTTTCTCTCTCCTCTGGCATTACACGGGTCTGTGCATGCTGTAGATGTTGCGCAGCGGTGACGTGCGCCCCCCCCCCCCCTTGCCACCGTCATACATGCACGTCCGTCTCGTGTGCACGTAAAATGAGAAAACCGACGACACGTTCGGTCGGCTAGCCCGCGAGGAGTCGCGCGAGCCTCTAGTGCGTGCTTCACGCGATATTGTCCCCGCCACTTTTCGTGAAAAACCGCGCCGAGTTACTTATTCCTGTTAACAGCCAGACAGAGAGATCGGCAGGGTCTGATCGTATTTTTATTCGCGATCGTGTGATTCATTCGATGTGACCCGAGGACTTTTCTGTCGGCTGTAATGTGGGGAGTGTTGGAGCACAGGCCATGATTGAGCGCGATGATAATGTTACAACAGTGTTGTATATTTTGAGTATAGTTTTTTTTTACAACGAGCAGTAAGGGAGGTATTGCAGTAGCTGCGTGGATGAATGGTGTTGACGACCACGACTGATCACTTTTCAGGATCATGATAATTTGATTATTTCCTAGGATCTAAATATAGCAGAAGATAAATATTACGATACGTACACGTAGTAATTCACAACCTGTGGGTTGCGAAGAATTTCTGGGGATCGCCACGGTTTTAGGGTCTTTTTTTAATATTATTGAGTTAGAATTATATTCTGAAATACCTATTTTTAATGTGTTTTCTTTACCTTAATAAATTCATCTTACCACATATGGGGTTGTAGGCCGCCACAGGATTTTGGATTTTTTTTTTTTTTTTTTAATATTATTGAGTTAGAATTATATTCTGGTATACCTATTTTCAATGTGTTTTCTATACTTTATTCACTTACGTTATATGGGCGTTGACGGTCCAGGTTATTTGAATATTATAAAAGGTGGTCGCGACTCAAAAAGTTTGGGAAACACTGCGTCACGGGAAGGGTCACTTCGTGAAATGATAGAAAATATGTAGGTTACTGGCTTTATGTAGTTGAAATGTAATCGTCGATTGTTCAAACCTGACAGGACATCCTGTGACATAATTTCTTCTTAAACCATCGGTTCCGTCACGTCTCCTTATGATTTTCCTTCTCTTAGCACCTCCTTCAGATTTTTACTTCAAATCGTTTTTATGAGTATATTGAGGATCACTTTGTATATGTATATAAATTTTAATATGCCTCTTTGCACTGACACGTGCGCCTAAATATCGTTTCTATCCATTAAGGCCACTTGCTTAATCAAATTAACATATAAAATATTCACTCCGTCGAGGCGACGAGGACCGTTGAACGTCTCCGTGCACGGTATGTGCGCTGCACGGCGATTCAATTTCGAGGGTTAGCCTTGGCTTCGTGTATTAAATCCAAGAGGAAGACGTTCCTGCACGCCGAATTGTTGCGAACGAGATATTGCGAGGGGAATCGGACCGTATCGCGTTATGTCCTAAATAAGATTTTCTAAGAGTTCGGTGTGTGCTGCAGAAAAGTGATGGTGTTGGTACATTTTTAACATCGCCGCTGACGCGCGGCGCGGCACAAAACGGACGCGTTATATTATGATTCTCGTCGGTGATTCCATTTAGCATTCCCGAAAATATTTCACATATTTTCTGGGGGTCTTATCTTCATCATACTTCTATCACACCAGTAATAGAGGACCTAAATCGGTGACACGGTAGACCACATCGCGATTGGTAATAGAAATGAGAAAGCTGCTGATTTTACAGAATTAAGTAAGTCGTAAACGAATAATAAGGTTTTTTTTTCATGAGGAGTTTGGATCACGAGGAAAATGATTTTGAAGATTCGTGCTATAAAATCTTTGCTGACATTTATATTTATAAATATTGATGATAGTATAACTTCCGTTGCTTCAGAAGTATTAGCTAACTTTTAGCGATATTGACTGTGATTTTTTTTAGTTCTATCGATACGATTGTATATACGGTTACATGTATCCTGTAATTAAGAATATGGGTCATAATGTTCACGTCGAATATGTATGCCAGTAGAATGGACAACATTCTCAAAATACTTTGTAAAACGAGCAGAAAGTAAGAATAATTTATAGCAGAATTATTTAAATTAAGGTATTGGTATTCAGGTACAAAATCACTTTTCTCGAAAACAAGGCCTCGCGTAAGAAAACTTTCCTCTTTCCTCATTCATTTCTCATTTATATCATTAAATATGAGACACCCGGTATGTTCTAAGGTGCTGTGAAATATCCCCACGGTATTTTCTTTGAAAGAATATGAGTGCAGTGATGTGAGGAAGCTTCAATCTGGCTGTTAATGTGTCAGGAATGAAGAATTGTTACACATGGCGCAGACAATATTGACTTGTTCCACTTAAGGCGTCCCGGAATGCTTGAAATATTTTTCCTGCTTGCTTCCTTTAATTGTGTTTATATGGTTTGCCGAAAATAACTGCATATAGTAATCATTTCTAATGACTAATCGACAATGTATGATACTTCGAACCATTGCTCGTTGTTTATCTATATAAATAATTTTACTAAATGAATATAACGTGCAGTTAAGAAAGTAAATATGCTGACGTTTTTAAAAACAAAATTTGTGTAGTTATACACTTTTCAATCAACGCGTAATTTCTGTATAGTTATAACGAAAGGAAATAATGTAACAAACAAAAGTATTTTATTTATGTAAATAATTCCTGATTTCGTGCCTTGTGAGAAAATAAAATATTTCAAGTACCTGTTATGTCCAGATTCATATTTTCTCACATTAATTCAAGATGATACATTTAATGAATTACAAAAGCTTATTATTTTTTTATGATGAAACCTGTAAAAATTAAATGGATTTGATCAATAGTTTACAATAATAATTATTGGCAACTTGGTATAAGATTCCAGAAACCTAATTTGAACATTTTTAACATTTGTCAATTCTACGATGTTCATTAACACATCTCCCTAAATTGTTAGGCCAGTTTTAATGTACCATGTACTTAGAGCGACGTTGTATCCGCAGTGTTGTTCACATGTCTGCAGTAATACTTTCTTTAAATTTAGAGGCGAATCGTGCCCTCGCTGGGTCTCGTTCCTCCAGTATTGTCATTTTTTTTCACTCCCCTCGCCACATGCGAATCAAGCATCTGACCCACGTAGATGGTGAAATTTTCGGAAATTGTCGTCAGAGAAAAGGGAGCACGTACACAGCTTTAATGGCTGTAACAGAGGGGAAACGCTCTTTTTGTGAAACGTTTCCACCGGACAGCAGATATGAGTCATATAAATCTGGAACGCCTGCGTTTAGCGCACACTGCAAAGATAGATCGCTAGGTTAAGGTTTGCGCAATATGTGTGGGAGATATTACGAAACATTCGGGTCTTAAATGCTCCTACGTCTGTCTCCTATCTAATAACAGTTAACTTGTAAATCTATTCAGAACTTCATACGTTTCTTTAATATCTGGTACATAGCCCTAAATAGTAATCCAGTTCTCTTCATCACAGTCATGTCTAAAGTGAAACGTTTCGAAAACCAACAATAGGGTAATTCCGGGAGACGCGGCCGGGCTGGAGAGTTGGTCGAAACAGTCGATTGCTAGAGAATTGATTGTTCTGAACCTTAACCTGAATATAGCAACTCGACCAAATCTTCAGCCCGGCCGCGTCTCCCGGAATTACCCTACACTTAATTCGAAAATTCGTTCTCACCTCACTACGTTTTAGAAAAACGTTTACCACAACAACAAGCAATTCTTTGGATCGTACATGACAATACTTAATTATCCAGGTCCCCGTGCAACGGAACAATTCGCCCTCCGGCGTTTACCGAATAAAAGAACCTGAATAGAGTGACAAACAATTTTAAAGGGCCAGCCGAGATCCCAGAAGTCGTAGGGTTAAAGGACAAAGGGGAGGACCATAAGCAATAAGCACCTTCAGGTACATATAAGGAAAATGGGTAAACGATGGCGACGGTGAATGGTTACTCGAAGCGGATGTAACGTTCGCGCGATAGAGATGGAATATAGTAGGGTTATATGGCTATTTGCCGAAGGCAACGAACGACGAGATGGAGAGGGGTATGAGAGCTTAACTTTGCCTCCTTATTTCCCAACAGACTTGCTTGCTCTGCCCTCTGCCCTCGCCCACCTTGCGAACATTCCTCTTCTTGCATCTCATCCTCTGCGCTCTAACACGCGGTCGTGCTACCCATCGTGCTCTATGATTTACAACCACGGTGCTCATCTTGTAAACAGAAACGGCCGCGCTGTCCGCGATTCCCCCTCCCTGCCTCCGTGCGTATTCATCTATTTCTTCGGATGTCGTTGTTGAAAATTCATCCCGCCCGCATTCGGGGCTGTACGGACCGGTCACGAAGAATTTTGCCTATCGATGTTTACAGAGAAACTATTGCTACTCGGCGAAATTGTTCGAAAGGAATGCCTTTCTCTGGGACTATATTACTCGAAATTCGTCTCGCGCTACCCTTATTACCATAGTCTTACCAGCTTACCGAAACTTGTACACACAGGGGCGGGTTTGAAGATTCGGCGCCCCTAGGCTAACAAGCGTTTGTCACCCTTTCCGTGAAATGTCACCCAAATATTTTAATTTAAAAATTAATTCAATATGGCAACTCACATCAGAGTCATTGCTAATTCGCTACATGAAAAAAAAAATGAATTGTTTTTAAAGTTGTCTCAAGCCTCTGTGCTTGAAACTTTTCCAATTCATTTCGCTCAAAATTTGCCGCTCCCCAAATTTGTCGCTCCTTAAAATTTTTCGCATCCCAAAACTTGTCACTGCCCAAAATTTACAGCCTGCAGCATACTTAGTCTATACCCTGATCCGCCCCTATGTACAATTCGTGTTGGGCAAAAAGACTTCTGGAGGTGTCTCCTCTATCGTAGCGAGAACTATTAATAATAACCTTCCTAAAAGCCTAGCACAAAGTGTCCCTAGGAAGCGGTGTATCGTACGACGATTATCGATTGCTGTGGTGCGCAACTGTGCGCACGATATTCGCTTGTTTGTAGAAGAATTCCATTAGAACCGTTCGGGGCACAATTAATTATACGTCGGCAGGGGAATATTGCCGTAATTAGAGGTAACGAATACGATGATCAATAATGTTACCTAAATAGGTAATTTTAACTGTCCGGTATTAATTGTCCATAAATTTGGTGCGCAACTGCGGTAGATGAAATCGTTGATACTTGCCGACTCGCGAAGGTGCGATCACGTTTTTAAGGGACTGATGGAACGATTGGCGGGATTACGGGTAGGAGGCGCGTTGTGCAACAGCTGGTGGCATATTCCGTACGATTAAACGGCCCTGCCGTATCTGTGTAGCAAAGATTTAACATTTAAATGTATGCATTGCCTTACCGCGCAAAAGGCAGTCGTCGGAAAGTAGTATTTTAGTTGAGAGCACCTAGGTGCCACGCCACTAGTTGCTAAGTGCAAATAGTCAGCTATACAGGGCGGGCGCCGAGGTCCCAGACTTATTTCACGCTAGAACGAAGGCGGGATACTTCGGGACACTGGGAATTCCGAATCCAAATCTGGGGATCGTTGCTGCGGATTCATTGTTGAGTGACCCCTCCGCCTCTTATTCTCCATTGTCAACTCGCGCTCAGATGTAGGTACACCTGTCTCCGCTTTCCCCTAATGAATACGGATCGTGTTTGCCGCGGAGTTTTGCTGCAAATTAAACTGCTCAGTTATTCCATAAATAGTTCTTCAATTTGCTTCACACCGGGAACGTTTCATTCAGCGAGTGGCTCCACAGTTCCCCATTGTTTCGACGTACGCGGAATTTAGTACCGTTTCTATAGTAACTCGTTATTTAGATTGCATTGTCCGCGCGCTGAAAGGTATAATATTATTGTTTGCGATAACGTTACTTAGCCTTACAACTAATTGCGAAATAGGGCTTTCGCCGTGTTATTTAAGCTTCCCCGCGCAGTTTCTTTTATATTGGGGACTTAATATAATTAAGGGGTTATGCCTACTTAGTCAGCATTCGAAAAAGAACGCGATTTTCGGGAATTCTTCATGGAGTATCTAATACTGTATATTTTTTTACAACTATTCGCTTATTTTGAAAGTACATATATGGAGAAGCTTTCAGTAATTTTATTATAGAAAAACATTAAATAATAATCGAATAACAGACATTCTCGCGGAAGCTGGTTTGATAAAGGCGCTGTGCGGTGAGCAAGTTTTCTCTGAGCCTGATCATTTAAAATTCAAAATTCAAAAACATTCCGTTAATATATGGTTGCATTCGGTAGATGAATGAAGGTTTCTTCAAAAAGTTGATTTTTGACAAAATGGCGGATATTTAACGCAAAACCACGCGTTTTCGATGTCTGAATTGTTCGTTTTTCGTTACTTAAAAATAGAGTCTTTGGTATATAAATGAAGTCTGCAAAAGGTTAGGCCCATCGACACAGCGGTTTCCGAAATACCTTGCTCACCGAGCCTCCGCGAGAATGGCTGTTATTCGTTTATTTTTTAATGTTTTTCTATAACAAAGTGAAATACTTTTAAAATAAGCCAATAGTTGTAAAAAAATATACAGTAGACGTTCCACAAAAAAATCACGAAAATCGCGTTCTTTTTCGAAAGCTGACTAGGCACAACCCCTTACATCATTAAAAGGTCGGATATCACAGTGTATTAACCAGATTCTTACCAAAGCTATCGCGTATAAACCAAATTTCATGTTATTTATTACATCGAAGATAAACTAAATATCTAAATAACCTAAATGAAAAAATAAGCTAAATAAATAAAAATTCAACTAAATATTAAAAAACTTTTAATCCTTGCTGCATACCAAAAATTCATGAAGTAATTGGAAATCCCACATTTGCTAGCAAATGTCGAAGCATTAGCTATAAAATTGTACGAATAAAATTCAATGAAAAGTTGAAGTTCCTATATCTAATACCTATCTTCACTATAGTAATGTAAAACTTCGTAAATGTATCCAGTATAACATGCCAGGATGTAATATGAATTGTAGGCAGAGAGATTATAATTAAATTCCCGACGGTATCGAATCAAACGAATTGGAGGTGGCGATCGGATTTTTCAGCGTATCGTAACTTTCAGAGGTAAAGCCACCCCTGTCATGGAAACAGTATCGTTGCCGGACGAAAAGCGACACCGGGTGTCGAATTGCACAGCAGACTTTGCGTATGATTCGTTTTTGATTCGTCGATGGTTACCTATATAGATCCTTCGATTCTGTGGCGTAACCTAATCACATAGGTGAATGAAAGTAGTCATGTCATTCCAATAGAGATGCTCAAGTACAGAAAGGGTGGAAGCTGCAAAGTGCATATAATACAGTTGAAAGTTTACCCTATCGCGCGATTGGTCAGTCATAAGAAACCTCTGATTGCTTGGCGAAGTTTAATTATATACGTAAAAATAATTAATTGATTTTTTTTCTCATTATTTCATCATACTTGTTTGTCACTAATTTTCTGACAAGACGAACGACATGTTTCTTCGTTCTTCGATTAGCAATTAATTCACAAAAAAGAAACAACTATTCTTATAGAGATACAGATACTAAAATAGCGCGTATAGATAGACTACTGGATTATTTATTGCATCACTCTGAATTTTACGAATCATATCCAACATAGTGCAATAAATTTGCGATAAATAAACTTTGCAATAATACTTACCTTAACACTAATAATAACAGAGGTATAAGTGTTTATTCGAGTGATGCAATAAATATTCCCAGTACTGTACATCGCTAAAGCAGAATGGTTCAGATGAAGACTTGTTTGCGATAATATTATAATGTAGCTACCACTTTTACTTTTCCCCTACTTTTTGATACGATCTTAATAGCATCAGTATGTAAATATAATTAGCCCTCTTTTTAATATGTTTGACTGCTCGTTACACGTTTCACAATATTACATTTTCGCGTTACTCTAAATACATTTCTCCTGTACGAAACTCATTAATAGAACGGAAATGGGAACCTTGAGAATAGGAGCCATACACAACTAGATAATCTAAAACATATATTTCATTCTAAAAGAAACATTAACTTTCGTAGTCAAGATACCATTATTTACAGAAATATTACCATCACACAGCAATTCTTCACGAGCCAATGTTTTCGTACGAAACAAACACCCTATTCCTTTTCAACCAGACAATTAAATCAAATTAACATTTTCATCGCGCATTCGAAAAAGTCACATTTATTTCAAACGCATAATATTGCACAGTAAATATAAAATGGACGCAGAACAGCGGCGCAAAGAACCCACCCCCGAATCATCCGATATCCTCGGCAACGTAATAAGCGAACTTGCCAGCTAAATCAAGCGCTGCGTGAAATAACGGTGCATTAACACCGGTTTTAATACCGCGGCATTTATTAACCGAAAATACGGCAGAGAGGTGTACGTTTATTAGAGCGTGCGACATGACATCGCGCGATTAGTTTCTGATCCTTGATATGCATCGTCTGGATAACGCGGCCAAAGACGAAAGAAAAGAGAAACGAATCGATCTGAATAGCCGACAGCCGGACGTTTAATCTACCATTTTAGCCCGGCACGACAGGTTCGCTCGTTTCTCACTGCCATTTTGTAGACAGTGACAAAAACTTTATAGCGCGGAGTTAAACCGGAGCACGTAGATGCCAGAATGGGGTGAGGCGAGGGGGAGGGGGAGGGGGGGACGGGAGAGGGGGGGTGGAGGGTAGGTGCGAATGGAGGAGATTACATTCGTGGCGAAACTCGGCTGCGGGGGACGTTTTCATATTTGTTTAGAAGGTTGGATATTAATAGAGGGAGTTGCGTACAATGTTGCGCCATAAGTGAAATATTAGGGAAATGTGACGGTCTTTCCTTTCGTCCCACTTTCGGGGAACGAAACAATACCGATTCCATAAATACAAACATCCCTGTCTGGGACTCGCGGCGGACCCTCCCGTCAAGCAGGAACACGGAACATCGCGTACCGTAACTGGGGGAAAAATAATTACACAGCGCGCTTTACGCAGCAACTTTATCGTCTGCCCTACCAGCGAAACATCGCCTCTTCGCCGCAATTTTCTACGTGTTCCGTTGGCGTATTGCCACCGGCGTGACACACTAGAGGTTTGAAGGGGACCGCGAGGTCGTCCTTTTTGTCAGTTGCGAATCCGTAGTGTTTGACTTGCAGAGATCTGTTCAAAGCGGAGTCGGAATTTCGGTAGTAAACAGAAAAATGACGATGCCTGTTGCTCGTAATAAAAGGACACCGCGATCAGACATGTCTCTGTTTAATTAATAACAATACAATATTTACTACTTTCTATCAAGTGTGATCGCCAAGTTTTCGGGGTGCATTTGAAAAGCCGCGTTCATTTTACTTTCGGTAACAGATTAATAGCTTTCAGCTCTGACGAAGGACATTTTTCTCGGACGTAGAGGCACTGAACGGGAAAGTCGACTAACTGAAACCTTCGAGGATCGTGTCGATTTAAAAGTTACCGTTGACTTTGCGGGGTAAAAGAAGCAGTCGGTCGACGGCAAAACTTTTCATTAGCTGTAAGGTTCTATATATAAAGGCTGGCCATTTTCATGCGATATAACAGTGGCATCGATATATCGATACCACCAATATACTTTGCTGGCTGGCTACCGTTAGTCCCGCGGCAACGATACCCGGACGAACGAGTGGAGGGCGTTAAACGGAGCCATTATTCCAACCCGCCACCATTATTGCTCATTTGTCGGCGAAAAGCCCGATGGAACTATTGGCCATAGGCTCGCCGTCGACACGATACTCTCACACTACTTCTGCTCTTTAACAGGTCTTGCTACCTCGCCGTTCAGGATACCTTCCCCTCGCTCAACGTCGCCTGTGCCTCGAGTAATTTTGATTGTAGTTAGGCGGCTACGTAATCACGTCCACTTTTTTCCACACTGTTTTATAAACATTTAGAGAATAATGGAAGCGATTGTGAGATTCATAGCGTCGATGGTGAGAAATCGTTGCCTCTCGTAAATGATGGGAATATGTTTTCATTAATTTATTAGTGAGGAAGATAGAGTATTTGTGGTGAATTCGGCTCGCCATTTTTCTGTTTGTTCCATCAATGTTTGTATTTGTGGAATTTCAGGAAAGATTGCATTGTTTGTCGAGTAGAAATGTCTTCAGTGCAGCAAAAATTACACGTTCAATCCTTTAGCGGCGGCACCTACATCCCATTCGAGGAAAAATGTCCCGTTTTCTTTTTATCGTAAAAAATGGTGTGAATTTTTATATGTTTAAATAAAAATTTTTGTTTGTCTTTTCTGTTTCCTTAGAGGTTAAAATGCATCAAATAAATGAATACAGGGTTTAGGTAGACCCATTGTTTTTCAATAAATAAAACTACTCTAAACATGTACTACTTAAAGGGTTAATAATTATTCCAGGCGAATGAACTCGTTTCGGCTACAGTAATGGTAACGCGTAACCTACAACGTTATTTGATTTCCGTGGGGAATCGACTCATCTTATCCAACGCGAAGAAATTTTTTAATAATGCAGATTTCGTTAAATTTCGTTGAGAGGAAAACGAGTTGGTTGCTGTGTTCTATTTCTCTTGTAAAACAGTAGCCGTTTGTTTACGCAAACGGGATTTCCAGTCTCGTCGCCGGAGCGCCTAGTAGCCGAAGTGTGTCGCGACCTCCTCATCCGGTCCTTTCAGATCCATTCGAACGCAACCTGTAGCACAGAAACCGATTTCGCGATCAGAACTTTCGAAAACTCGCACTTGTGAACGCGATCAAGGGGGATTACAGGAGTTCAGCAGTATTCCTGCGCAGCGGGAACGACAGAGGGGTGTAACGGTGGGATTGCGTGCTCCACTCGACATGGCGCGATAAACGTTCGAATACGCGTAAACCTGGCCTTCCCATCCACCCCCGCCCCTCGCGGAGTTTACGTCTTCATGCGAGGGCGACGTCACGTTCCTCGCGCTTGAATCAATTTTCGTTAACCGCCAAGCAGACACAGCGCTCTGGCGCGAAAAATCGTTCCCGAGGAAATTAACAGACTCGTTTCCAAGCTGTCGCTTAGGGATTGAAATAGTATAGTATTGTAGTATTTGGAGGAAATTATTGACTAATTAGTTTATGGCAACTAGCAGGGTATCAGGGTATCTCAGGTGCTTTAATATTATGGGATTTTAAATATTTGGAGATATAAAAGGTTTCAAAGAAATTCTGTGAATATGCCAAAGGATTTGGGGGAGGGTGTGTGTATTATGGGGTGGAAGTAGGGAATTCAATCCCGGGATTTAATCCCGGGATCCCGACTGATTTTTGGATTCCATTTTTATATTTTTCAGTTGTTCATAAAGTAATTTAAGTTTTTAAAAATTCGCGAAATTCTCGGGATAAGTTATAACTTGATATATCAAATCCCGGGAGTTTTAGAATATAAAAAAAAAACAGCCGGGATCCCAGGATTGAATTCCCTAGGTGGAAGCTATTTAAGAGGAAATTGTTAATTTTCTTCCTTATTCTGAAAAGTCTCTATAGTATTTCTTGTTGAGAATGATTATAACCTCGTAGTTTTATAGGTATATTAAGAATGGTTCTTTTGGATCATAGATGTTTTGGCTGGCTTTGGATTTACTAAATTCAATCATGGAACAGGCGGCGTGTAGGCTAACAATACACGATTGTTAAGCTCTCGATATGAACTCTCTAATCATCGTGCGGTTGGGAATTGTTGTCTGCCATTATTCATAAACCCTCATCCGTAACAGCCTCCAAACTAAAACTCATTCTAATATACATTCCAAATTTCAAACTAAATGTTCACTAGGTATAAATCATACCTCATGTGGCGAAAACACCATTATCTGTGCAATTAATTTTGTAACTAAATATCACGTGACCAAGGCTTGTTATTTATAAAATACAATCGCCTGATGCAATCATTTGGCGTTATGAACATAAATATTAAATTCAATTCTATGGCCACATTCACGTTACGATTCTACTTTAAATATTTTTTCACACGTTGCTCGTAAAAAGCGCAGCCCGTGCGTAGAAAATTTACGTTATAAGGTAAACAGCTAATAATTTTCTTTGGCGGTAGAAGAACATTCAAAATAATATTTTAAAGTAAGATAAGCAAATTAAGGAGACGCACAATCACTAATACCCTGAATATATAAATCAATCTAAATGCTCGCGTTTATAAATCTTGTAGATTAGTAGGTACATGGTACCTACAGTTCTTGTCAGGAAAGCTGAACGGTTTCGAAACTTTCCCTTCTTTCCCTTAAACTCGTGACTTTGAAACCCCGAACAGAAGAATGACAGCAAGTATCCTTTGCAACTAAAAATAAGAATCTTACGTCGCGCGGATGGCTGGAGAAATTCTGGAGAATGTTGTAAACATACTATCCGTAAACGAGGAAACTCAGGCGGCATTTTACACCATCCTGGCGGTGGTTGGTAGGTTGGCGGTTATATACCAACATGCTTGTACGATCTGCGACACGCACGTTCACGCGAACATTAACGCACGCAAGCACACGGACGGCAGGGTCCTATGTAAGTATGTACACACCGTTACATAGGGCCGATAATTAACGAATATGCTAATCAGGCGAATAGAAAAGGAGGGGCCTATAATTAGCTCGGGGCGCGATACAACGGTTACGTTAATTATTCAGGCCTTGTTCTTTACGACCCCGCGACCAACTGTAATTAATTTTCGAATGACGTGACTGCAAGGAGGTTGCATCTATTAGCGTTGTCGAGGTACCGGGTGACTTATGCGTCTGACAGGTGGTATGTTTCCCAAGATGTCGATATCCAATCACGATGACCTGCGATTCATTGCTGACGAACTCTGGTAAGCACTGGCAGCAGGCCCGTCGCTTCTGCGTCCACTCAATGTTTTCCACGATTAAGCCGAGTAACGCTTTGTTTTTTAAATATGTTACATCTCCGGCGGTCACTGTCTGTAGCTAGACTTCTGTAACGCAAATATTTTGAACTGTATTGTAGAAGAAATCGTTCTTCGACTTCGTATGTAATTCTTTAGCTGTGTGGAATTTGTGGATGATTATTGACATATTTTTGTGTTAATAACTTGGATTTAGTTTCCAGAAACGTTACTTTACTTTCGATGGGTGATGTATTGAAATTTAAAATGGAATTACATGAAAAGCGATTTTGTGTCATAATTCGTTACTTCTTGTAACATTTCATGTTCACGACGTTTACGATTAGCAGCTTGCACTATAAATGTTTTGAATAAATTGTAATATTAGTAGTTTAAATGCTTTTCCTGAAACGTGGAGGAAATTATTATTACAGTTAAGTGCAATGGTAATTGAGAAATAGTCCCTTAAGCAAAAATTATTAACCTACAACTTTTTTCTTCTGCCTTGTATTCTTCTACTCAACAATAATGGAAATTCATTTCTGAATGATATGACTGCAGGTTAAAGTCACTCGAAACTGTTTCGACTTTAAAATTTTCAAAGAAATGTTCAGGAATGAGAAAGAAAAATTGGACATACTTTTCCATTAAAAACGATAAACCAATTGTTCAATCACACTTATACTATTTAATAAAGAATATTGTTGCTATAATATTTAAAATGAGGTATGTTTCGAGCAATTCATAGTATTTCCTACTGTTCATACGCAATTTAACAATAACTACTGTTTTAACCTGAATAACTTCAATTGGTAATGTACTGTATTAAAGTTCAGCTAACGTTTATTACGAAATAAATAACCATAAGCTTTGCTTTATCTACTGATACTATATAATCTCCAACAACGTTTAGGCATAATGTTCACACAGTACATTAACCATGACTTATACACATGAGATGAATACGCTACATCTCGTGATATATTGTGTACCTGTCTACGGGGTAGTTTGAACTAGGCACAAAATACATAGCTATACATATACACACCTTTACATATTAAACCTTAATGTATCCTATCTATACAACAGTAAAGATCCTATAACCTTTCTCGTTGAAAGCACGCTATACTCTTTTAGAGGCATTTGAATATTATTAAGCAATTATGTTACACGCAACTTTGCGTCCCTATAATATAATTAAGAATAAGAATAAACTGTTACAATGTAACCCATGAAAATTTCTTTTATCGAGTATTTTATGAGAAACATAAGAAATACCTGAAGGTCTGCTGTTAGCCACTGGGCATTTTAAGCATGTGGATTAAAACTTCGAGAAGTTATAGGTTCCATTATGAAAAAAAAAAAAAAAAACGTTCTATGTACAGTGGAGGACAAAAGTATACGTACACTCTTTAGAATCGCACAATTTTTTAAAATTGAACTAAACGAGTTGAGTTCTTTGAGAACTTAGAAGGCTCCGTTTACTAGATATCGTCTTCCGGTCGTTTTGAAAATATTGGAATTTTCGAAATAACGAAAAAGACATGAAATTCTTATTTCACTATTTTCTTTGTAATTTCGGAAATACCGATTTTACTTTATTACACGTTCGTCTATCACTGTATCACTGAAAAGATACAATTTCACTGTATATTAACATTTCACTTTGTCAAAGCATTGACTACCTACTGTCTGCAATATTACAGTACCAGGTCCCTTAGATTTTTACTTTTAGGGATATTTAAAATCTCTTCCGTGTGCAATTCTCACAGAAAACGACAGAACTGTTCACCGTTCTATTACGGAGAATGAGAAATTGTCAAAGCTCGTGTAGAACATGTCGAGCACATACCAGCCGCACATTCTTTGCCTTATAACTTGAGAAGTAATATTTTCTGGACACTTACACCAGGTGTACTTCTTGTCCTCACACGAAAGGACTTATGTTCAAGGCCTCGCGTAAAGGGCTAAAAGCATATTGCCGTACAAATGGAAGGAAGAATATGCTTTACGAATCTTTACGCAACTACTGTTAGTATCTGGCAAAAATGGAATTCGCTCAAAGTTGTTGAGATTGTGCAACTTTGTCCCCAGCGTCGCAACAATAATGGGAATATGAAATTCCACGGGCACACTCATTTGTATTACACGCAGTGGAATTATTAATTTTCGAGCGTGTAGACACGATAAATCCATTAAAGGTTTTTTCGTTTTAGCCGCGGTCGATACTTTTCGATTAACTCCACGTGAAATGGAAGCCCGGGGGCAGCTAATGGTTTCTGCTTCTGCCCCGGCATAAACTCACGAAAAACACGTATACGATGGCTGATTTGTAGAGACTGCTCGAATATGGGTTCGTTGAAGTAGCGGAGAAAAAATTAGGGTCCAGCTTGGGCTGCACGGCGGACGATTAGTCGGGGCGTAATTGGGCGTAAATAAAACGTCGCTTCCTTCCATTTAACCAATCTTCTGGCCAATCTTCCACCTTGTCTTGGTCATCGAGCATGATAAAAACCACCCGGTTAACTTCTTTAACATCTTTTTTAAGCCGTGCCTCATACACGTGTGCTACATAAAACGTTTTTCGTATACTTTGCAGAATAATGCACAGTTCCTTGCTTGCGCGTAAGCGAAATTTTTTTATTTATCGCAGTGCGGTCAACAGATTCAATTTACGCACTTGTGTCGACAGAAAATATTAATAAATGAATGTGAAAAGAGATTTGAGAATCTTGGGGTTGAAATAATAAGGGGTAGTGAAACGGGAGGAGTAAAGGAAGCTTGACAAAATCAGAAACTATAATAATCCATATTTTTTAATAATGATAAATTATGATAAAAGATGGTATTTAAAGTTAGAAAAATTGTATTAGAACCACGATCAGTTACTAACAATATGAGTGAGGATCCCAAGAATTTGGGTCCTATTTGAAATAACTTATTTTATCACTGACAATAAAACAAACCTCAATATTAGTAAACAAACACGTTCCACACAAAATATATCAGAATTAAGAATAGAAACATTAATTCACATCTTTCTACTCACGTTCCATTCAACCTCCACAAAACTACATATTAAAATAACCTATGGGGTTATCCTAGCCATAATATAACATCACCATAATGACGAAGTTTCATCCCGTAGATTTTCGCGAAAACATACGTCCTCGTTATAAGAGGCGACCGTATTTTTCACAGTCGTCCAGCTCGAGAGTGCTAGACTAAATAGTGGGTGTATAATTTCTATCATTATTTCAAGATTTACGGACGACCTGTTCCTAAAGTAATCTGTGACGTATTTGCACGAAAAACAGAGCAACGAATAAAACGACGAATGGCCGCGAGGGAGCTTCAGCCGCTAATGATAACAAATTCGATTGTCGGGTTTAATCGAAATGCACGCGAGTTTTAACAATATACTCATTAATGTTAACGCCACGTTAACAGCGGGGCAGGGATAATTTAGCGGCAGCAAACAAAAGCGCGATTCCACAACTCGGCCGGCGCTCGCCTGGTAATGATTATCGGAGATACATACTTAATTACTTAGAAGATCTAACGCTCTGACTAATGTACGGTCCACACGAAGTGACTGTTATTTTTCGTTGTTGAACGGACCCGCGGAGCCCCGTGAAAATTTTCATCGGGAACTTCGTAAATATTCCTTTCTGAGTCACGCGATGCAAATGGAAAGTATGCGGATTGTGCCCAAAATAGGATGCACTTAGCTTAATTACCGGCTCCTGGGTCCGTTTTCAACTGAAAAGTTGAAATACACAGCTGTGCGATCTGGAACGGCGCATCGAGGAATGAGAGGCAGGATTTTCTTGCATCTGCAATTTGCGCGATGTTTGCACTCGATTTTAGATCGGACGATCGTCCGTGCAGTGGCTGTGTTTGAGAAATTAGGTTACTACCTGCGGTGTCATATGGAATCCCCAGTGTGTGCTGTCAAATCGAGCAGTGCTCGCGAGTTGCTGAATCGAATAATGAGTCGGACTCTCTGGTGAGGGCTGTTACTGCACTTACACGAAGGGTTGAGATGTGCATCGACGATCATGTTGTAACGTTTCGAATCACTTGACTGGAGATCAGCCTCAGGGACTAATCTGATTTCATCAGTTACACAGACGTTGCTATTAGAAATAGACACGTGACACAAAATCAAATGGGATCACAATTTCAATGAAACAGACACCAAATATGTGTTTCAATTTTTCGTTTCAAAGTGATTCCCATAGCATGCATTAAAAAAAAATTAGTGATAAATACAGAATAAAATTTTGTCGTAACTCGTTTAGTTTTTGAGAAAATTGAATTTGAATTCCGGCTGCGTGTCGCGAGCTTTAAAGTGCAGATTAAAATTTTATTATATATTTTTTACAGATTTTTCATGTAGAATCTCCACTTTTCCGCTGACACCCTATATATGTATGTAATGAATAATTATAACACAGACGAAAAAAGACTACGGGAGGATGAAGTTATCGAAATTCAGAGAGTAGTCAAGATAGATAGATGTAGTTTTAATCGATAGGATAATTGCAAGCAAGGTAGACGTAGCTCCAGTTTCGCGTTAATCAGCTGCGGCGTATAATTGCTTTAATCCTGTCAATAATTTGTTCGTATAATTAGCCAATGGTTTGAGTGTTACCGAAGCGTTGGTCGGGATCGATCGACTTTTCATGACCTCTTCCCATGGACATTTCATGCACTCGACGTCCGTCAAAGTTCTTTGTCAACGTCGCGCGGTCGGCGCATTGGTTTGATTAGTTTTCGTATTTACCACTTGGGATCAGCCTCACGCGGCTCACTTATTCGAGAGCTTTTCACTCGCGCGTTAGTGTTACTCACAATCAGTTTCTTTTATAAATTCAAAATGGCATGGTTAAACAGTTAAATATATTAAAATTAACTAAGTCCGAAATTAATGTTGCATGTAATTGTAACCTCGTGTTATCCACGCACTACTTAAATTGCTGTGTAATTTAATCAATTGATATGCACGTATGGGTGCTAAGATAGTAATTCAAAATTATTGTTACTACATAATACCACCACTGTTGTTAATTATAAGTGTAATTTTCTCAATATTGAGTAGGTTAGAGTGGCTTGAATTTCTTATTTGTCTCTGAAACGTTTTCATTGGAATATTAATGAACGAAGGTATAACTTCGCATGATTAGTTTAAAATATGTATATGTAACTGTTCTATAGTGAGTAACTGCGCTTAGAGCAGTGCCCCGAGAGCAATATCATTCGCAGATACAGGAATTCTATATCTCCGTGTTAAATTATACGACAGGAATAAGGAGCCCCCGCAGCTATAAATTTTAGCTTCAGCGACGCGCAGCGTTTTCAGATACAATATAACTACATCCTTCTGATTTCGCAGCTAAATCGTAAGCTCGTATATCATAGCGGCATTCCTATCTCCTTCCATCTATTCTCCTTCGTCTCTTCTTCGAAAGGGTTCCTACCTGATAATTCTCTCGCTGACAGCGATTAACGAAGTTGTACCCGATATCCTTTTCCCTTCAAGGAGCACGATCCTATCTACCAAAACAGCGTTATTTACAGCTTCTGTATTCACAAACTAATATCAATTGCCATAAATCTTGCGCTTGGAAATAAAACCTTAAGGAACCTCATTACCACCTGTTTTAAACTACTGAAAAAATGATATTCAACCACGTCTGTCCAAGTAGCGTCCTCAAGCAGTCATGTAAAAAATTTTATTTCATTAAATATATTAAAATTCACTAAGTCTGAAATTCATGTTGCATGGAATTGTAACGGGTGCCTATGTTAGAAAGTAATCAGCCAAATTCCATTATTATTTTCATCGAAATATAAAAACCACCTTCACTTCTGTCAGTTTTAACCGAATGAATTAATTTTTATACATATTTCACTAATTTTAAATTGTGTTAAGAGATTGTGAGGCGAGTCAGTGAAACGGAGACGGTTCCATAGCTGGATTTAGATTAAACTTGGTGAGAAAAAGTCGATGGTCAGAAAGCCATGGAGGTAAGTTGCTGGCAACTGGAACGACCCTGTCTGGTCAGGGGACAAAAGTTCCGCGTTTACGGGACCACGGTGCTGGGTTATTTGTTTCTGCTTATGTTATGCCCGCAACGACTGTCTTTGTGTAATACAATCATTACGGCGAATGTGTTGATACCGAAATTGCTTCGTTAACGTTATATCGTCCCGTGGCGGTTATAGCCATTTTAACGATCGACTTACACCAAATACGTACCAGCTACGTGGACGTTAACAGTGGCCAACGGCTGGCTCCGTTCTGGCCAGCTAACGTTCAGAAATTAGCAGTCCCTGATTTTATTAGCAAGTTGAAAATAATGGTACTTTGAGCACTGGGAATTATTTTATTCGGCACGGGGGTCATTGATCCTGGTACGAAACGGTGTTAGCTTCGCGTAACGCAATATAAACGCTTCTGTATCGTGTGTCCATAGGATTTACTGCAGTAAAAATCTGTACACACGTACTTTAGCATTATGCTAACCTCGTTCATGTACCATTTGCTGTCTGATGTGCTTGAATATCATATGCGTCATTTTTGCTTCCTGAGAATACTTTGATCATAATTGTGCGATAAACAAATTTAAATAATTACCCTACTCAATTAAACTGCGTCCAATATTATCTGTTAGAACAGTTGTGATTGACACACGTTATTGACAATATTTACAATATATGAGCAGTTTATTTTGAAAGTGGCCTATGTCCATTTATCTTCAAATCGAGATATTTAAGGGTTTGCGTTTCAATGAATTTAAAAATATACGTATAGGATATTAATAAGGGTGTTAAATTTATAGTTCCTATTAAAATAGTGGCAATTATTAAATAATTAATATGCGTTTTCTTATCAAGAATGGAGTTAGGCCACTTTCAAAATTAACAACCAGATTCATTATAAAATTTGAAGGTGCCCAAGTCCATTCAACATAATTTAAGATGCTTCAAATTAAAAAAAAAAAACAATACTGAATTTATTTGACATATCTTTAAAACACTTCGGAAACATAATTTATGCGATTCAAAACATTTTTTAACTACATAACGTACAAAATTACAAACATAAATTTATTACAAAACAATTTACTACTCATCTACATTTTGTGCGTGTGAAAGGGATTTGAAAAAATCATGATGTTCCGGTGGTATATATCGTAATAGGTCAATTATGTCCTTGAATTTTGCTGTTGTAATTTGTCTGATACTTTTATACAGTGGTGTCAATACAATATTTTCGAACTTTCTGGGTCTACCCCGGCGTAGGTAGATAATACAATGAAAAATTGTATTTACTATTGATAATCTTTCCGACATTGTCAACAGTAAATATCTTGATTTAAGTATAAATGGAGTTACGCCACTTGCAAACTACACGGTTCAATTATTGAACTAACTCTGAAAACTTACTATATATATAAGCAACCTGAAATGCTTTACTGTTAAATAACATGAAGTTGTACATGTAACCATGGTAACCGGGAAAAAATTGAAAAATGGAGTTAGGCCACATTCAAAATAAACGGCTCATATTTTCTTTTCGCAAAAATTCTCAAGTATACTGTTGAAAGGAAACATAAAACGACGACTATCCTGGCTGAACTGTTTCGTCTGAACATCAGTTATTGACGACAACGGCTGTAATAATACTCGTGCCTTCCCTCAGTCTCCTTAATACATTGTAAACAACAAAAGTAGCGAAGCTCCCGTGCAAGCCACAGATTCTCGTTTTCCACCTAGCAGGAAATCGACAGGTAAAATCCTCCTGAACCAAAACAAATAAGAATGATGAAATCTTATCCCAGCAAGAGACTCGTGCAAAAAGAATTATTCAACAACTCCGTCTCGCGTTTCCACGCGGAATGCATCTCTCCCTTCATCGCACCACCCTCGCAGCGTCCTGAACGCACGAAATGGCCATCCACCTTCAGATTCACGGTTCCCCGTCATCAATACGAGATGCAGGGAAGTCAGAACGTGACTGCGATAAAGTAAATCGATTGAAATCGCGCGTTACCTTGGACGCAAGCTGAACGCAAGCTGTACACGCTCCTTTTGACGCAGCCTCGGCCATCCAACGCGATTATTTATTCCCCGTTCACAGCGAGCAGATATTCGTTTCTTTCCCGCGAGTCTTTCTCCGCGGAGCGGCTCGCGAATTATTAATCAAATCAAGCAATAAGCTGGCGAGTATAAATAACGATAGCAGCGGAGGCTCGTGCTCGGCTTGGCTCACGATCTCCTCGTCCGCCCTTCCCCTCAGCCACCCCCCCTTGTTCTCACGTTCCCTCCCTCCGCGCCCGTTCCCCACGCTTCCGTGCCCAATCCCTCTGGCGTTTCGCGTTCGGTTCCAGCAGCGATACCGCGGTAGGCGCTAGGCGGCTGGGCGAGGGTGATTTGTCGCGGGCGGATATGAGAGCGGCGAATGCCCCTTTGGACGCAATATTATTTTAAACGATGATATAGGAGGGACGCGTGGTGCCGCAGAAACCGCGCGTTCTGGCCCTTCCACACGTACACGGGGTAACGGGCGAGATGAAAATTGCTGCACGTGTGTGGGTAGCACGAGGGCGTACGTATGGCCGGGCGTTGTGCACGGCACGTCGAAGGACGCCGCGCAGGGGTACGCCCGACGATGTCGCCGACGTTTTTGCCGTCACCCTGGCGAATTCTGGTCGCGTTCCGCGGGACAAGAGCGGTGCAGCTTGTTCCTGGCCGAAATACGTTCAGGTACCAATGCTTTCGGCTGGAATTGTTGCTTAAAGATGTATTGGACCTATTTTCAAAATAGTTCCAAGTTGATGAAAATTTCTGAGATTGTTCTTTTTAGCCTTCCTGATGTGCTACGTAAATTTTAAATGAATTCACTAAACGGTTACTGAGTTATAACGATTTTAATTTTCACTGATTTTACACGGAAAGAGACGATCTTGACGAATAAACCATCTGAAAAAATGTTGAAGAAATAGGAGCAATGTTTTAAATTTTTTTGTACATGCAGTATATGGGTAGACGAAAATATCTGCCGAGTTTCAATTGTATTCTCTACACCGTTTTAAAGAAATTAATTATAACTTGAGAAAATTGTGAATTCTGGGCATTTTCACTGCCAAAAGTTTAGCAAATAATGCTTGAGAAAGCATTTGTAAAGTGAAAAATACCGTCCTAGGATTAAAAATAAGGCGCCAACTGTCGTTCGAATTTCTTACATCTAGATTTACTATGCGTAAGACGTAGATATTCAAGAATTTCAAATTTTCTATACTTTTGTTTGATATTGTACGTCCAATACATCCTTCGATTCGGTTCATTTTTCGTGGTATAATTTTGCTCGGGGCTCGCTTCGTGGCTGACTTCTCTCTGGATGCCTATAAGATGGCAACTGGGCGATCCTCGGACACCTGAACTGGGCTCATCTGTGCTCAGACCCTGAGAGAGATTCGATATGCGCCCGCTTTTTTTTCTCGAGGGTGAAAACATCCCTGAATGGTTAACGTGTGATTGCCTACCTTAGTCGATATAAAAAAATCGTTAGAATGAAAACCTAACGGATTTTTATGTTCTATAAAACTGTGTAACTGAATTATTTATAATTTGTAATTTAAATAGTAAAATGTTCCTCGCCACAAGTTTTAAACAAATCGATTACATTGTGTTACGCAGCATAAAAAGCTAATCAATTTCGTTTATAACAATTTTTTATATGCACTATTGTTTTCATGATATACCTGCTGGAAAATAGGGAAACACTCGTTAACCTTGAGGGGCTGTTTTCACCCTGAAGAACCGAAAATGGGCACAAACGAAAAATTGACTGATAGTTCTATTCAGGTGCTTTACAAACCTGCACAGATTAAAAAAAAATCGTAATGTCCGGGCAACCCAACATTCCTTAGGCTTAATGGGGAACAAGGCTGTGAAGAATCACGGTTACGTCAGGGAAATTCTTCTGTATTCCTCGTAGAGGTGTGCGCGGATCACGAAAGCCCCTCCGCCAAGCCTAGTCAGACTAAAGAATATGAACAGTATTTGCAGTAAATTTTTAGCGTATTTGAAAGTTTTGTAGGGTAAATCAACCAGTGAATGACCGAATTGTTAAACGAGAAGCCCAGTAAATGACCGCATACTTTTAATAAGAATTGTACTTATTAATGTTTGTTTAATACACATAACTAAAAATATGGAATATTAAAAGTGCAACTGCACTCCATTTATAAACATATATTAATTTTCAAATTTATAATTGACATTTCTTTGCCTAATGGTGATTCACTGGTATGTGGTCAATTACTGGTTGGTTTACCCTATTCATTCCCAGTAGTGGTTCGATGGTATTTATGATTACGTTTACTATTTCGGAAGCTATAATTGCTGTTCACTTTTTGGGCACAGAGGTGGTGTGTTTGTAGTGGGTAGGATTTCGAGATTCTAATCAGGTTTCCTCTTCTGCGTTTCAATATCGATTAATGTGGCATAAATTCCCTAGGTGGCTATAAACAGTAACTACACGTATTCGAATATTATTATATGTACTTATCCCAGTTTTGCCTTGTATTCCAGGAGCCTGTAATCGTTTCCTGTACACAGTGATCGATTCACAATTCTAGTCCCTGAAATGTAAATAACTGTCATTGGCCTTTAAAAGCACGAACCTACGTTTATGTTATAGGTACGTCATGTCATTTCGATTGGCAACATAAACGAAGTAACTTTCTAAATGTAAAATTTATTTTTAAATTTAGTTTTTATTCAACATGTGTTCTGTCTGTGCGAACTTATCGTAATGAATCGTAATTCATTATTCGATGTCACACACATACATGCTTGAAATATTTGAATTGTAACATCTTCAGAAATCAACTCTACCTCAAATGTTATGTGCAATTCGATAAAATGAAAGAAAGCCACGTTTAAGGGTTGACATTTAGGTGCGAGCACATATCGAAGTTTCTTTTGATTCTGCCACTGCGACTGTCGCTGCACCGAATGCTGATCGCGTCCCTGAAATGAGAGTCACCGTGTCCTGTTTTTCCTTCGAATTTGAATTCCTTCGGCAGAAAGTTCAATTACAAAGCATGCCTTCCGTGCCATTTCCAGCCGTCTCCCCATCCCCACTACTTATCGTGCGACTTTCGTTTCGACAGTAATGCTGATACGGCAAGTGGAATAAGTCAATAGTAGACGCGGACGTGACGATACGTCCGTTCCCTCTGTACGCGGGCAGAAAAATTTGGAAATGCACGGGACGGGGAGCTGTTGGTGGAATGCTGCGCTCGTTTCACGCCTCTTGCTAAATTGGTCCGCAATTCCTGCGATTTTATCGAGGAAACTCGGAACAACGAATTCGGAAATGCTTGTGTTAAGGACCTTTAGCTGAACGTTATTGGCATCAGTAGAAATAAGACTCCGTAACACGTTCTAGAAGATAAATTGGACACAGAGTGTTTGAACATAGGTGAAGCGAAAATTTGGATTTAAATTCTCAATAAAATTTTTCAGAAAATCGATTTTCTTACATATATCTATAGTATAGTATCTGAAGAATACTCAGTAAAAGTTATAAAACGGAATTCTCCGAACGACCGCAACGTACAAGCAAAACTTTAAACGCGTTTATCTAGAAACGGTCTACGTTTGGCTACTTTCTATACTCTATAGAATCGATTAATCGTAGGAATACGCCAATTAAAGTTACTCAAAGTTAAGGGGACTAGGCAGTCAGATCGCTCCAAAATCAAGTAATTTTTGCGTATTAATTACAAGGAGATGAACACAAATTGTGACTAGTACTTTTGGCTAATGTTTATTTATATTATAAACAGTAATAAAAAATATTTGAATGTTATATACATATGTATGACAGCGCTACAGTCGTCTGATATGTAGGCGTTTTTTCTAGCACCGCTGTAATTTTGCAGTGATTCTGGCCGTAAGATATTGCATTGTGAAATATCCTCTGAAATTGATACTTCGCCCCGCCCCCCATTCTGCCGTGAACATATTGAAAAATAAAAAAATTAAAATTATAAAAATGGTGGCTGCAAAACGGCAATTTTTAAAGAAACGTAATTTTTCGCCAGGGAGAAGAGTCGTTCTTTTTTTTTTATCAAAACGGTAGTTTTCACAGACTTATGCGTAGGTTCAGGTCGTAACTAGACATGTTTGATATATGCTGAATTTTCTTCAAATTGATATGTACCTCTGTTTTTTCGCAATCACTGCAAAACGAAGAGGAAATATGATTCCGTGAAAAACGCGTTTAATGTTTCGAAAGAGGCTACCTGCGTGCGCGCAGAAACGGTTTCTGGCGCGCTCAACCTTTTCGGTTGCAAAATCTTTAATTTTGCGAATGTTAATATAAACCAAGCAGCATTTTACTCGGGAAGCGTGGTACTTTCGAAAACTGTAACAAAAAAAATCGAGTTTCTGTCTGCCTAGTCCCCATAACAGCGGGTTCTAATTTCGAGTTTGTAACGTTAAAAGTGTGGTCACTGATATAGAAACTTGACAATAATATTCATACAATAAATTCTATTCATCGAAATCAAGGCAAAATACAGGATTTCCCGACCGGGGCAAGAACTCATGAATCCTCCTTTATTGGTTCGACTCGAGGTTCAGCCCCGAGTTTCGACTCCCGTGTGGACCGACCTTTAAGCAGTGAAACGTTTCGTGCGGCCTTCAAGGAGGTCCTTCTGACATGGCAGCAGCATCTTTCCTGAACTATCGCCGGGTCCGAAATTATCGGCTTGGCAGCAATTCAACAGAAATGTATTATTAAGAGGCTGCGCTTGGCTGGATACCAGGAGCGCAACTTCTAAAAAGAGAAGTCCGCTCGGTGCTTCCGGCGTTGGAGTTTTCTTCGAGGATGTCGCTAGCTTTTAATAGCTTCGTAGGGGAAGGCGATGGTAATCGTGAACCGAATTTGAATAAGTGACACGCGTCTGCGAGAATTCTTTTCATATAAAAAATTTAAGGTGTTATCACTGCACCGCTACTTATAAAACACCAAAATCATTTTGCCCTGAAACGAGAAGGTTTTTTAAATATATTCATTACGCAATATTGTTTACTTCAATTATTTAGAAAACCTTTCTTGTTACTTATAATTAATACGAACACTCCCGTTCAAGAGTTTGGGATATATGCCGTATTTGCTCGAAATCAGAAAAAAAATATGTAATCGTTGAAAGGTATGATGAAACGTTATCGACTTTTGACTCTACTTACACGAAAGTATAGAATGGCGATATATTGAAAATCTTGCCAAAAAGCAAAAATATTTATATTTCATTTTTATTGATGTTAGCAGCCGAGTTTTCTTTTAACATCAGCTAATTTTTTAAGCTTTCCGTCGTTATATTTTTCAAATCTTGTTGCAGAATGCTGCATAGCTGTGTTACTTACTGTGAGGCAAGTTTTTTAAATGTGTCTCTACTTCGTCCCGCAATGTTTTGCTGGGATCTGGTGATTGCAGTGACTATTTTATGCTTTTTATTACTTATATTATGTGATAAATGTTTTCCAAAGTCATTACCTAAACTAAATCCAATATAGGTATATTCAAAACAATAGATGTTCTAAAACGTGTGGAAGATACGAATCATGAAAACACTTATTTTTCAGGCAAGCCATTGATACCAAATGTTTCGATACACCAAAGGAAAAAAATTGCTGCTGATAATTTATTACGTAGCCTCTTAAAATACACATATCGTTTAAGAATTATTATACAATACATTAGGCGCATTTAAAGTTCACATTACGAGATCAAACTCGAAATATCTTTGAACGCATTTCATATTCAGTACCATTTAATCCCGTTTGAATCATTTTAATACCACAGCCAGAAGAACTTTCTTAATCATAGTTAGGAAAACCGTTCAACTTTAAGACTTCCACAAGAATTCACATTTTAATTCAACTATTATCAAACTCCAGGCACGCCGAAAATTTGGAAAGACGCTTGAACACACTGAAAATGTTTCAGCGAACAATCTCTAAACATTCTGTTTAAATATCCATAAAGTTCGATCTAGAATTCGTCAAGGAGAGAGGCAAATTCTTCAGGGTTTTAAAAATTCTAAGAGGTGCTCTTGACTGTTTTTATTGCACTAAGAGATGAGGTAAGCACTCAGCTTGAAAATTAATTTACTCACCCTGCATGAACATTCTACTCCTACAGTTATTAGGTATTCATTAGCGCTTAATAACCGCTATAAATAAAAAGGTAGGTATGCCGCCGCATAGCTAAAATAAAGAAGGGTGAAGGAGATTCAGGGGAAATTTAACCTGTTCTCGCGAAAAAGGTTCTCTCCATCTAGAACCGCCTCTGTTGCTGCATACTTGCGCGCGGGCACACACGTACACCTGTGCAAGCCGGCGTACACACACGCGCCCGTAGGGCTATACATTAAATTGCATCCCTGTTCACCAACAAACTGCCCAAACTGGCTGCCCGCCGACCGGAAGTTTTAACCGGAAGCAGCCAGATGAACGCTGTGCGCGTGACTTACTTCGAATCACGCCAAATTGACTTTCTATCTAGCTCCGCTGAGGTCTGACGTATCTTCTGCAACGAGAATATCGCGAGGCGAGGGAGAAAGATTGGACAGATGAGAGGGACAGACAAAGTGTACATTCTATCGTACACGTACGTGACGAAACGGGCAAGTGTGCTTCTAATAACGAAATGTGCCATGTATAACACTCCATCGTTTGTAGACATTTGTTAGCTGTTTTTGATTCTAGTCGAATACTGGAGAACATCCTCTGATTAAATTAGTTTTCGGGAGTAATAGAAGACGAGATTATAACGAGACGTAAGTTCGTTGATAAATAAATAATGGTTAAAGGCGGCGCGTTCGAAGTTTGTTCTCATAAATTTTTGCTGCCTTTGTTTGTTAGCCACGTATTTATCGAGTGGGGTAACGGCTTCTTTTTCTACGCTTAGTAACTGGGACAAGTGATTTCGTAAATCGTTTACGTCTTTTAATCATTTTTTATGTTAGTGAAAGTCGGAATATTTATTCTGATTGAGCTGTAATAATGATGGGCCTTTTCCTCGCTCTTAACGTACAGACCTGTGGTTTTAAAGTGGAAAGAAGATTATTTAACCAGTAGAAGTGTCGTAAAAATTACACCAGATAATATTGTAAAATAAAGGCAGTTTCCAATTTTAAATCGTGTATCTTGGAAAAGCGATTTATATTTAATCGTGTAAAAAATTATTTTTATTGAAAATGTAGTAATTGATATAACAGGGGATAAATTTGTTTTTGTTATAATGTGTATTTAAGAATGTGGTGTTCGAAATTGGAGTATCCATCAAATATTCCTGGATTGCTTCTTCTTTTGTATTTGGGAGCCTGAAAACCTGAGTTACTTCTGTTGCTAGTATAAATAAAAGGATACAGGAAACATTTAACCCAACGCGTATGCAAGCTAATTAATTTTTTGACAGATGTTGCGTGGGGAACGTTGAATGGACTGTACCCGAGGGCTGTTTATAATTTTTGCGTCCAGTTCATTGCATATGAAGAGGTTGCGCATATTGTAGCTTATTACTTCTTAAATAACGTTACTTTATAAAATCGTCTGGAACTCTACGCTTTGAATTAATTTCTTTAAAATTACTGCAGCGCTCTGATTCACCAGAAAAATATAATTTATTTTAAAACGATGTATATTTTACGGATTATAAATCCAGGCAGATTTCTTTCACCAAATTAAGCACCGATATTTATGCAGGAAACCAATATTTCAACGAATAACAAGCGCGTTAATTAACATGTATTTTAATGATATTGGTACATAAATCATCATTATATGAATCAAATTATGTGTATTGTCCCTCAAAGTATTAATTGTGAAGGGGAAACGTTCAAATATCGGCTACGTTAACATTAAATAATCCTCAGTCGAGAATGTTATCAATGTTAAATAATATTAACGTGTGAATATTACACGATAAATTAAACGCTCTTTTAATTGAATATACGAAATGCTTGTGGTATTAACTACAGTGGAACTTCTGACAGAGATCATCATTTTTTATTATAGAAGTAGGAAGCATACATATATATGAAATTTGAAGTAATATTCTTGGAATACTTTCACTATCAAAGGAAGCATACCGTAAGGTATTTTTTCGTTTCAATGCTATATGCAATAAATAAAAGAAATCGTAGATGATAATAATATGACTTCGTTGTACATCAAATTAGAACAGAGATAAGCTTTCAAATCACTCGCAACTGTGACAGTGTTAATTTCTCGACCTATCTTCCCCAAGCACTGAAAACTGACTTCAGTAAGTACTATCTTTCTCATAAGTCCCGCACTCTTTTTTCAACACCCCGTGTGTTCAGAGCATAGCTCCTTACTTTGATAATTGCGCCTGTAATACCAGAGGTCCAGCGTACTTAACGAAACAAGAAGAAATGCGCCACTGTCAGCGGTGGTCTGACCCCTTCCCATTGTTTTGTAAGTCTTACTACTCCTGGACAATGAGAACGTTTCTTCTTTCCCTTTTTACCGTCTGTGTTTTTAGCACCCGCGGTGTGGTCACTGGCATTATACGGAATAACGAAATTAAGCCGTGTGTACTTCTACATGACCAGTCTAAATTACCAACAGCACTTTTACGCAAAGCATGCAGTAGCAGAGCTTCTGAATCGATTTGCTTCTCCTCAAGCCCGTGGGATAATAAAAGTTTACGCTACGTGCCTGGATACAAGCAGCAACGAAACCGTGGTAAATTGATTGTACCATTAACGATATAAGCTTGAATACCTAGTGATTGATATTCGTTTGCAATAGAAACATTGCGCATGCAAATTAAGGGAAGTAGGGATTTTCTCGTCAAAAAAACAAAGACTCTGCTACGTCTCTTCAGTTCTTTTATAGTGCTGCACACTTAACATAACGTCGAAGGAAGAGAAACACACGTGTTACAATAAGTTTTTTATATTTGTTACAAATTCAGAAGAAGGAAGCCTTCAATGAAATGAAAACGCAAGTGGATCGATAAAGGTCCGAAAGTCATCGTAGATATCAGACTGTATTGAAATTAGGGGTATTGCAATCGCCGAAATTTTTTGTACAATTTGACTTCAATGAAAATCCCCTAGTTGCCCAATCTTCTGGCCTATAGTAAAAGTCTTCAACTGCCTACATTTGTACCTGCTGTATATTTTGCCGAGGAAAGTGACTATACAGAATAAAGCAAATAGGAAATATATGATGCGAAAGTAGTGGACGAGAAAGGGAAAATAAACTTCGTTCTCGGCTTTCTTCCGATACGGTTTCTTTGTCAGACAAAGCGCGCAGTAGAATGGAAGTAGAGGCGGCTGGTATTAGGTCAGACACAGATCAGTAGTATATACGCGCGATGAACGCAAAACACGAGGCGCGTATCAGTATTCGAGCCATACCTACTGACCATAATATTGCAAATTTATTATTTCAAACATTTGTAGCACCCTTCTTGTAATCAAAATTTTACACATCACGTCGTTTGGATGCTATTTTTTCGTTACAAACGTGGTATAATACTGACTGATTTTACTCATCAATCAAAAAGCTACAAAAGCAAATATGTGAAAATACTACTGTCGTTTAGGAAAATTCGAAATGATCAAAAAAAAACAGGTGGCGCAAAAGTCATCAGCCGATTTTAACAGCTTCTAATTTTTTTAATTTCAGATATATGTCACTGATGTTTTGATATTGCGATAGAAGAGACTCATGAAATTTATTGTAGATGAAGATGAATAAGTATACTCTTCAAGAACGCGGAAAAGTCGTGTCGATGTTTTTACGTAATAATTCGTCGCTGGTCTTAACACAACGTAAACTTAGACGAATGTTTAAAGACTACTTTCTTTGGGGTCATTTGAAGGCATTGGGTTACGCGAATAAACCAAAGAATTTACAATAATTAAAGGATAATATTCAACACGAAATCGAAAATCTATGCTCATAAATTCTTCACAATACCATGGAAAATGCAATAAAAAGAGCCTAAATATGCATCAATTCGACTGACGGTCATTTGTTGTATATTCTCTTTGAAACTTGATGTCACAAAATTTAGAAGTGTCAACAAGTTTCATTTAAAACCAAAGTTAAACTCTGAGAAAATCGGATAATGACTTTTGCACCACCTTTTATAATCCCCGCATAAAACAATTGATTTGTATTCTTCGAATCCAAAGGACCTCCTCAAAACGAGCACCTACCTCCTTCATTTCACGCATAATTTTACAGATATTAATCGCAAAGAAGTTTAATTGTACACCCCTTATGTAAAATACCTCTGAATTAAATTTATACCCAATAATTAAAGTTGATCATAGTATTTCGTTCATTTCATACCTCCCGCAACGTAACACAGTAAACAGAACAAAACCCATTATTTTCAAATTCTCTTTACACTAAATTCACCAGCTCTCAACAGGCTTACCGGTATTTAAAAACTGAGACTACCATTTAACGCAAACAGAACCGAACAGCGCCGGAACGTTGACACCCAATTATTTTCAAAGCAGCATCACACACGCCGGTAATAAAAAACAACATGCCGGGCGCCGCTCCGAGATGAACAGTAAACACCAACGGCGCTTGTAAAGTCGCGGAGAAACCAGTCGATCCTTTCGTAAAGGCGCGTTGGAAAAAATCCGTAACGTTTGCTTTACAAATAAGCGGTACCGGGCTAATTATTATCCGCCGTGTAAACAGCCACGCTTTTATTCGGCCGCAATAAACACCGATGGATAGCCGGCGTGCATGATGCATGTTTGCACTTATGAGAGCAAGCTGGCCAATCGGGGAGCGGATAGGCAGGCATCTGCATTTTGTACATCACCGGCGCGTATTGGCGTATGCAAAGCTTCCAATATTTGACTAGCCGAAGCTTTTGATTTATAGGCGCGTCCAATAAAATACAGACTTAACTTTAATGCCCCGGATCCAGCCGTGCGCGGTGTGCCGTACGTGTGCGCGTATATTTACGTCTCCATGGGCGTGGAACACAGGCGCACAGCAGCCGGGGGTTAGCGCGAACGGATACGCCGGGGTAGCAGGTCTACGTAGACGGACTGCCGCCTATCCACCCGGCAACTTACCAGCGGCAACACAATATGGAACTCCCATCGCGATACTGTTTACCGAGTTTACGAAGGGTGGATGCGATACGCTCGCGTGAAAAATGACCGTCGTAATCGGGATGCCGGCTCTTTTCGTGCCAGCCTTCCTGTCGCTCCTGCGACGGGATCCGTCAATAGGACACACGTCGGAAGATGTAACGATATTGCGTTTAACGCGCCCTGATATTGCCAAGTGTTGCAACGCGCCCAGCGTATTGACAAATGCGCCCTGTCGCCTCGGTAATGGAATAATGGGATTTGACGCGGCATGGAAACAATAGGAGGGCATGCAATCGTGGTTTGATAGTAGGGGATAGTGGTGGTTTTCTTCTGTTTGTACTTTTTGCCAGTAGGGGAGACGGGAGCTAAAAGTTCCGATTTCGATAAAACATAAAAAATGAGCGCAAAATAATGTACTTATTCTCTTCACTATTGACTAATTTCTTGTTAAGTTTATTATATTTTATGATTTTAAGCTTGTATTTAATATATTGCAATAGGTTTTTCATTAAAAGTCATTTTTTTGGCGCTGGTCGAAGCGGAACTTCTTACCCCTTTATGGGGCAAGTTGTTATCGCATTGGGGTAAGTTGTTACTAAGATATAAAAGTTGCATTTTAACGAAGTACAGTAGTGGACAAAAAAGTTACCACTTTTTCGAACCACTCTACTTCTATTACTTTTCAATATCAATTCAAAACTGCAGTATGTGCCTAATATACATATTCTGAAAGAGAATTAAAAGCTGTATAAAATCCAGTTACAGTAAAAGTTATCTAACTGACAAACAAAAACTTCACATAACATTAAACAAGACAACACACTTTTAAAGCGAACAAAAGTTACCACTTTTAAACATTAATAAAAAAAATCTAATATTTTGTGGTGGCACCTTCTGCTTTCAGGACAACTTAACAAGTTAATAAACGTGGTAAGTTCTTTGTCGGTCCCAAAAATTTTACCCCATTCAATGTCATGTGACACTTTTGTTTGTCACTTAAATAAATTCAACTTTAACTGGGTTTTATACAGTTTTAAATACTTCATCAGAATATGCATATTAAACAAATACCACTGTCCCAAACGTATGCTAAAAAATGACAGAAATAGAACAAATCGAAAAAGTGGTAACTTTTTGTCCGCTAGTGTACTTCATTTTCTAATTAAATAAAACAGAATTTTACTAATAATAATGGTTATTTATGAAGGTTCGGACCAACAAAAATGTATTATCTTTAAAAGAAGACCAAAACAATATAGGGTAACGCATACAGTTGTTGACCCCTATAAAATGATTAACCCTCTTCTCCAAAAAGTAGGAAATATAATATAATGCTTCTTTTATATAATAAAATATATCTATATTTCAGTGGCCCAGATATTTTTGTTCCGAATATAATTGTATTTTATCATAGGAAAAAAACATTATATTATATTTCCTACTTTTTGGGGAAGAGGATCAATTATTGTATAGGGATCAACAACTGTATGGGTTACCCTAATAATCATAAACACTGTCTTTGGTATAAAAACTAAAATCTACAAATCAGTCTTACATTCAACTGTTTGTGGGTATCTACTTATTGAGATTTGTACCTACTTGTAGCCAACAGTGGCTTCTTGTCCAGATTGTAGTTTTTTTAATAATTCTCGATAGAGTCAAGTGGCAGATATTGAATTCTCTAGCGACAATTTTTATCTTCATGCACAACTTCGATGGAAATGATGCCACATTTCACCTTTCATTCATATGTTCGCATCTTAAAACACAGCTGGAACAATTTATACATTTGCGGTAACAAATGTGTTATAAGTTGTTACGGTAACAACGTGCCCCAAATCACGGGAACAACGTGTCCCTATTGAGACATGTGGCAATTTAAGAGATTACTTTACTTACACATATATTGAAACGATCCACACTATTACATCATGTTCTTAAATGTCATTTGATACATAAGAACTAATCAATCCATAATATCGACGATAAATAATCGAAATAGACCAAAAAATAATAGTAGGAAAATATTTACTTATCTGGTAAGCGACTAATAGGTCCTCGCTAACTACCACACAACTCGCTGTTGTGGGCTCTATTAAAATGGCTGACAGAGTGGCGTGATCATCTCACACGGAAAAAATAATTTAATGTACAAGCTACTTTCATATTGAAGATAGAACTATTGGAACAACTTACCCCCGGAACTTTTAGCCCCGGTCTCCCCTAAGCGGTTTTGGAGCTATTTTTGTTCAGCTATTTTTTTATTAGAAGAATTGTAGCAGAGAGTATTGGGATAGTTTGGTAGAGGCAGTAATTTTATGTAGCGGACAAAAGAAAGTTTACATCTTTTAAAATCGCATAACTTTTTTAAAATTGGTCCACACGACTTGTATTTTTTTTTTGAGAAGCTAGAAGGATTAGTTTATTAAATTTCGTATTTCGTCGTTTTCAAAAAGAATGGAATTGGTCGGAATACCGAAAAAAAATTGTAAAGGTCGATTTTAAACTTTTTTCTGAGCCTGTAATGAAAATTCAAAAATTCCGCTTGTAGAGTTAAGTGAGTTGCATATATGCTGAAAATTTCATCGAAATCGGTCAACGTTGCTCTCAGCTACGAACACTTAAAGATCGCAGATTAAGGTCGAAAATCTCTGATTTCGGGAATTTCGCGATTTTGACTTTGCATAAATTCCGTCCAACCCTTTGTTAGGTTATCTAGCTGTTCTTGCATATTTTTTAACTTTTTAGATGTTTTGCTAGATTCTCTTTCACGTTCTTTTGAACGCGAACGAGAAAGATCTCTTTTCTTCGACTTCCACATCTTGTTTAAATTCTTTTACTAATCAATAAAAAATTGTTCTAAACGTTCTGTATTTTACGCGTACTTGACAGTACTACAAGTAATCATCTTCGAACGAGACGCTTCATATACTTACCCAACACTTCTTTTATTTTTTATATTTATATCGTTTTCTTACATTGCTTAGTTAAGAAATCTTTTAATTCTCGAAGGTAATACCTATAGAAGTAATAAGGTTTCAATAAGCAATCATCGTACTGAAATTCAGGAGTTAAATTACTTATTTAACATATCACACTAATTTTTTCGATGTTTTTCGTAATGCTGTAATCCATTAGAAGACCTGCTACCGTTATTCATTATTTGTGAATGATATTTTTTCGCCCAAATGATGCCACATATTTTTATTTGCGTATTTTTTTATCGTTCAAACTGCATCGGTGCATCCATTACGATAATAACATTCCATTTGCTATCTTCACGATAATATAAACGGACATATTCATATTTTAATAACATATTTTCACAGTCTTCGCAGCATATTTCCTACTAATGTATCCTACCCTTTTGTTGTTCAAATTTTAAGCGAGGTAACAGTACGAACCTAGTGAATAACTTTCCCTTATACGTACTCTCGTTAATTAGTGAAGAAGTATGTAATTTGTTTCTCCGAATTTCTCGTGAATATTTATTTTCAACGTTACACATATAATGGAACGTGACTTTCAACGTCGCATTTCATTGAAACTAATACACGTGTTATAAATGTACAGAAGAAACACTTCAGGGTCTATCCAAACTTTTAACTAAAAATGCTGTAATATTTCAGTGATGTGTACGCCTTTTTTTATTAAATTTGAAACGTAATAGTAGTTAATAATTGTTATTCCTTCAGCAATTCACTTTCTCCAGTTTACCAAACCCCAAACGTTTTGGGGGCCAAAATTGTATAGAGATATTTAGAAAATTTAACTTTTTAAATTCCCATTTTACCGCATTCATTATATAAGTATTTCCCATCATTCGTAAATGCTCAGCAGAAATTTTCCGTAAAAGTATAACAGACATTTTGCTGAGAAATAATAATTTTCAGGGCAGAGTGAAACTGAAAGAAACGATCGCAAACTACTTTGAATGATACAAACGGAGTGAAGGAAATAACATCGAAAGATTAATTGCCACGTACAACTGTTTAACGCGATAAAGAAATTTTTGCACCGAACAAAAGTCGAGACGTCAATGAATTAATTGAAGAATTAATGAAAAATACGTGCGCCCGTGGATCAGATAGACGGGAAAGCGTAACGAGGAAAATCTAACGTAAACCAATACGTATGCACGGGAGTGCGTTCCCCGAAAGGAAGAAAAAGGCTGTTTCGATTCTGTGGCTAACGATTCGATAGAAGGTTTTGATTTTCGTCAGGTAGTATTCGTCCGACTGGTGGCCGAATTCGTTTGGGAGAACCGATTGATTTCCGGGCTTAGGCAGGCACGTGAGTTAAATACGTATCGGGCTTTACCTCCGGCACTCTTAACATTACCTAACCTTCCTCACCCTTTTGTTCCTTCAATTTCAACTAACGATCTTCCGTTTTCAGTGGAGAAACCATCACCTCCTGAGGATACCTGACAGGGTAGCACCGTGTTTTACCAATTGCTAATCTTTCGAACCTTTAATGTGCCTGTTCTCCTTGGTAACAAATAACTCCTTCCACGTTTAAATATTCAGAGTTCCATTTCTTACACTAGGACCAGAAAAACGAAATACGAAGGCTTTATTGTTTGGAAAGCTGCGGTGCTTCGATAAAGCCTTGGTATAGTTGTGTTGTAAATTCTCCCCGAGAGTGGAAAGCGCAAAATGAATTTTAGAAAACTCTCGATTCCGGAAAGGCAACAGACTGTGGTCGAGAAGTATATTTTTTTATTTGTAAGCGTAGATTCAGGTCTAAATATGTACAATACGAATTACGATGTCAAAACGAGATTTTACCATTTCCGAAGCACAGCGTTTTCTTGTAACACGTTAGAACGCTAAGCAGTGGCGCACTGAGGGTTTAGACTTGGGAGATCCGAGTTGAACGGATAAAAATATTTCTAATGCAAATTCAACAAAATTCGTTCAGTGATTATAAGAATTTATATAAAGAATGAAATCCAGTTTTCTTTCTTTTTTACAAGACTCTTGAATTACTTCAGTCGTGGTTACATTAATCTCATTTTCCATTTTCATTGGGGGGTGACAGAACCCCTTGGCTCCCTCTGACGAGGAGAGTATTTTAGGTGTCCGCCTCCGATCATTTTGATTTTTGGATATGTTATAGAGGACCGAAAAATAAGAAATACGTGTTTTTTTATTTTTCTCCGTTTTCATACTTCGAGGGTGAAAACTGCGTTCAAAATTATTATGTATTATTTAAACAAATGGACTTTTTGAAAATCTGGTGAGTCAGTCATATTTCGCATTCAAAGACACAAAATTCGTCCATTGACACTATCTATAATAGTTCTCGAGATATTCCACAAAAATTATTTTTCAACCCTAACTTTGAACGTAGTCCCCCCCCCCCCCCAAATATGAAAACGGGGAAAAATAAAAAAACACGTATTTCTTATTTTTCGGTCCTCTATAACATATCCAAAAATCAAAATGATCGGAGGCGGACACCTAAAATACTCTCATCAAGTTGTCACTTTCACAATTTATACATTAAAAATAATTAATTTCAATATACTAATTTTTTAATAGTTACAATAGTAGAAATCGCAATACATTCCTCAAGGCTGGTCAAAGAATGTTCGTTAAAGTATTTCGAGAAAGCTCGTGGTTGCGGCACAGTTTTGATGGGCAGGAAAAGTTCCACTGCGTCATAAGCGCAAATTGTACCGCATAAAAACAGATGTTCTCAAAGTTTCAGTTTCAGAATTTCTCAGCAGGATGTATGTTATCGCGCAGTTATCCAGCACGCATTCCTCTTCATACGGAAGATGGCGAAACTTTTGACCAAGACGTAATGTTTACTTATTTAGTTCATAATTATTTGTGACGGGAACTACGCAAAGCGTGTTCTCTTCCGTGAAAACATTTCCCAACGTAACTCCGTACGAAGTTTTCCCTGTATCGTGACTGACGAATAAGGGAAACAGGGGTTGAGAGGAGTGCGGCCGGTTGTACAACATCGACCAAGTGGAACAGCGATTTGATGAAATATAAATATGATATCCAAGAGTGTTTTCTTCTCTTTAATCGTTTCACCACATCATTCAATATACTTGATTTTCTTAGATAATTCATTTTGCTACAAAAATTATTATCAATAAATTGAAACTGCACTTAGGTGTGGTTAGTAAATTATTCATTGCAAAATGTAATATTATAGTAAAATGACATTTTATACAAATGGTGTTCGTATTATAATTGGTTAAAAATTCTTCGTAAAAATGTTTGTTTGTCAAATTTTCCATCATTCATGAATTTGAAGAATGTCTTCTATACACTATCCACAAATTTTTCTTGAAGAAATAAAAAGCAAGATCTAAGTACCACTGTATTCAGAAAATACATCAACAATTTCTCTCGACTTAAAATTGATCAGATTCATAGATTATAATTATGATCGCATCGTATATAAAAATAATTGATACAATCACTTACACAAAATGGTACCTAATTTACAAAATTCGCATTTGTACAACGTCCAATTCAATTTCATATTTATTTATTGCTAAAAGTCAGGATTGAGTAACATAACACTGAAACATAACGAACGGTAGCATCGCGTATAATATTACTTTTCATAAAAATCGATGATAATTTTTTACGTGAAAACAGACGTCACGTTCGTGCACACAATGGCCTGGTTTCGCAGTGTTATCAGTGAAAACTGGAATTAAGTGGAAAGAGCAATCGCAGCCTGTTGAGAATTATTATTGCTGCGTTATGAAACGTGAAAGCAGTCACAGTAACGTATACATTAACATCGGAAGTCCGAAACTTTCTGGGAATTATTTGAATGAGACGCCAGAACAAGGCTCCGCGCTAAGTGAATAGAGCCCCGGTGTTCCCGCGCATAACTGAGATAATTAATCCTAATGGAGCGCAATGTACTGCGAGACCCGTAAGACCCGATGATACGGCGAAACTTGCTTGAATTCTTCGAGAAAAATGGTGGAAGGAAAACGAGCGAGTTCTTGTTTAATAGAATGGTATAGGTGGGTCAACGGGGTACGCGGCGTATCTTATTACTTCACGTCAGCGATCTGTTTTCCTTCGGAATGTCTCCTTGTTATATTCGTTATTATTTCTATACCTGATGGAGAGCAACACTTGCGACGCCTCTGGCTACAATCATCCCACACACGGCTCTTGTTATCTTATATACAAGGGAGCTGTAGAGTATCAAGGCTACCGAAGCATTCAAGTGAGCGAAATGCTGAGTCGAATGTGAAATTGTGTCTTCCACTACAGCAGTTTTATATTTGCCATTATTCAACTGTTAATATTGTTGGAGAATGTGGAGCAAGGGGGAAAAACAGGGAGTGCCACAAAATAGCTGTATTGAGAAAGTTAAGTTTCTACATTTTAGTCCATCAGGAAAGAAATAAGGTTCAATGAATTTAATTTTCTTATGTAATTTTTCTTCTTAAAAAATTCTGGGTTACGTATGTGTGTTTTTATTGAAATTAATGTGGGGTAAGTCTGGGAGAGTTCGACCATCGAGAGAGTCAGGCCAGTGCTGATATTTAAGACTGACATCTCACATTTACCATTCTCACAAATCCATATTTGAATTATAAGATACAATTAAGACTTTATGCGAGGCTGAAAGTTTTTAGACGAACTTACAGTGGCGATATTTGAAAAACAGCTTAGTTTATTTACACTCTACCGATATTGGGGATATAATATGCATATAACTACAGTGTAACACCAACAATAGCTTGATTACTCGTAGTGGGTGGACGGTCTAACCCCGACATATGGGTGAGACGGACCAGTTGCAGTGTCATTGTTTTTTATTGAAAATGGAAATAAATATTTGAAATTATTGCACACTATAATTTATATATACCCTAAATTGCTTTGGCTTTGCTTTAATGTGCATAAAACAACAACAATGTGAAAAACAACGATGCTACAATTTCTTTTCCAAAAAGTGGTCGAACTCTCCCGGACTTACAATACATGTATCATATCTGCTATTAATTATAAAATTTTGCAAAACAATTATTATTTTTGCTCAGACAAAAGTGCAAGCAGCATTTTGAACATTTGATAAATGACATTCAGCATCCAGGGACTTTGCATATTTGTTTTCACAATTAACCACAAAATCGGTTCAATGCCAAACTGTGGTTCTCTTTTATTTTGAACTTAAAGGTGTTGTATCAGGTTAAGAGATATCGTTTTGGGCAATAGGGTGCATATGCAATAAATTCGAGTGCACGGACCCTGAGGAGAAAAATGCTATTATAATGGACAGAGTAGACCAAAGCAGCCTAAGGTAACAGTTTCGAGATATTAGAGAGCCATGGAGAAGTCGGAAATCAAGAGTCGAGTCTAACTTACACGGCCGGTGCTCGTGTATCTCCTTAACGAGGAGAGGAGTCTCCGTCGAGAGTAGAGACGGCGCCGAAGAACAACTCAGTGAGAAACTCAGATTAAAATGAAACATCTCGAAAACTCTCCTCTGCATGTTTGCATCGCCGGATGTTTAATCGTTCCGCCAGTTCGTATTATCTTGTTAGAGTCAGCGTTTCAGGACATTACTTCGCCTTAAGAATTAAAGCTGATTTATTAGCCGTAGCTATTTGCACGTTGCGTTACGCTATGGCGACGGGATTTGTATTTGCCAATTTAGGTTTGTATCAGCTATTTCACTCCAACTGCTGCCCCCTATACAGTGCCGTTAACATCCTTCAATTATGGCGCGTAATTGCTGAACAATCTATGGGAAAGGAACAAATAATGGAGAATGTTTCACATGGTGTTAGAAAATACTCCTAGGTATACATTTCCCGTGGCGGCTGTTTAAATTCACGTCACGACCTGACGTCCCTCTAATTTGTAAATATCGCTATTTTTGCTTCGTCGAAAGCAAGTAAAGACGAGGAGGGAGACGTCTAATTAACAGGGTAGAAAATTTAAGGAAATGAAAAGACAACAGAAGCGTGAAAGGTCCGTGCTCGGTATTAGGAATTTACCTGGTAGACTTAACGCTTCCTTAAATCCAATTAAACGAAACGTTCAACTAATTATTTCTTGCCCCGTGCCTTCGCAATCTCGTATAACAATGTGCCCATAATTGGATCTGAAATTAGTGATATCGAATTACGAAACGAATCAAATTTCTGTACAGTTCACACGTTGGTCCGTTGTTTAATCCTCCACCAGACCATTAAAATGCATATTAAAAAATCGATGTTAACCCTTCGCGGTCACACGGGATCTGTCTTTGCCAATATGTCTGTAAATTTTTAGACCTTAATTATAAGGTTTAAATGCTTGGTGAATTTTAACAAAAAAAAAATCGCTGTCATCCACAACTATTTTTTCATTTTACTTTTCCAGCTTAAAGGTGTTTTGAACTTTTGAAAATAGGTGAATAAAAAAATGTTTTGCGCGAAGGGACCTTGCATTGCAGAGCTTTGTGGATCGAAGGAAGGAATGCTGCAACCACAAACTCGGGGGGATTAAATCAAGCAGTTCGTGTTGCAATGGTACGCTAAGCCTTTCGTCGACGTGAACGTCGGTGGTATTCATTAATGTATATTTAAGCAAGATGAAGGCCGTTGAACTTTCTTATGTGCGCCTGATGTGCGTACGTTACAGGTGAATGCATGGGCGATCGATATGTGTGCCGTGCACACGTGTCTTGGCGGCGTGTAAATATACGTACGATACGCGTGTAATGTTTATATACTTGTCACGTGAAACCTGTACGCGTAAGCACTTGGGAAACCTCAGCCCTGTACATATATACCGGTACACAGATTCCTACGATATTAACAATGCAACGTGTGCTGCAACCACGCGCAGAATGCATAAGCTGCGATTTAGCGGCTGCCAGAAAGATTAAAGGATTAATCCCATCCAATTAAAGGAAGTGTTCCAGATATTTCCGGCCTCTTGATAACCGTGCAAATGCAGACTGTAACTCTGCTACCACGTGACAATTCGAATAGGTACCTAAACGCCCTACACGCGGCTGTTTAAGGGGTTGTACTGCTATGGAAGTTCGAGGAAAGGTCAATTTTCTGATTTTTTTGGGGGGAGGTAAATGTAAGTCGTGAGGAAGTTTTTATTTGATATTTTAATAGTATGAGGCATCGAGAACAACAACGGACTAACTAATGGAGTTAGATGCAATAATGTATTTTTTTTAAATGTAGGGTAGTCTGCTTTTGCTCTCAATGCCTCATATGCAGTTTTAAGGTGATATAGAAATAAAGAATGTTGTGAAATCATATTGCAAGTAAAACATACTTAGGTGTTGGTAAAGCTGAGACTCGAAAATAGACATGACACTGATTGAGAGAATATAAAGCTTCACACATTTCAGAGGTTTTTATTGTAACCTTTTTAAGAAACTATTTTAAGATCAAAATATTGATCAGTGGTAAATGTTGTTATTTGTGTCGGACTACTTGAATTATTTCTTTTTGTAAGAAGTGACGTCTGCAACCACTGTTCCTTTGAATCAACTATTTAAAGAGCATCTCCTTCCTCGCCCCTTTTCACCCTCGCATTCAGTATACACGAAATCGCGATATTTAAAGATTTATAATACTGGAAAGATTGCAAAGGCGAGGCGACGCAGAAGCAGATTCGTGAATATTCATAATCGGGGAACGAAAAGGCTCTGGCTGGGGAATTCCAGCGTCGGCGGTGGCGATCATGATCGAACGAAACTTGATAGTCAACAGATCTGTCTCTGACTCATTACATGCTTGATTGTAAACGATTACTGAAGTTGACAGTGTCCTTCGTTCGAGAAGAAGAAATATGGCTCGACTTAATGCAAAACTGAATATACAAAAGGTCTGACGGAAGGAATCGTATCGTCTTCCTCTTGGGGCCAATTAAACCGCTCGTTCCATCAAACCTTGACAGAAATGCGTTTAATTAAAATGAAACACCTGCAATGCTTTCACTTGGAGAAGATATATCATTCCGCAGTAGGTGCACTATCGCCAAAGATATTTTAGATAAACAGAAGGAAATATAAAAAGGTGGTCCGTAAAGTTTGTTCTTATTGCCCGTCACGGGTCCGCGCGTTTTCCATGTTTGAACGTAAACATGTTGTACAGGTGCTTCAGGGTTAAAAACAACTACGTGATTTTGCATATTTTTCATTTCTAATTTACCCAGCAAATACAGTGGCGCTGTAAGTTCTGCGAAGCAAGCGAAAAGCACGCTTCAAACAATATTAACGAATGCGGATTTTAAGTTAGTTGCACGAAGCGAAATTGTTTGCGTCGGATAAATATTGCGCAGCTGGGTCATTAAAATTTTGTGGTATTCTATACTGAGTAACCAGTGGACGTATTATTTACTATTATATCGATCAGAAAATGTACTCTGTTGAATTTTTATTGTATCTGATCTATCTTTCTCATCGATACATCACTGGTGAAAATAAATTAGAAATTTAAAGTTCTATAAATTGTTTTATCTTCTACTTAAATGACATTTTTAAAATATTACAGTTTTATATTTCATCTTTCTTTTACCCAGAATCACATGTAAACGTAAAACAAAAATTTTTTCTTTTTTAATTTCTATTATTTCTCAGTAGCTCCGGAAACACTTCTTAGCAAAGAAGTTATTATCAATTGTCTTCTTACATCACACGATCAAAGCTTCATGCTCAAAGTATACCTTTCGAAAATTACATCGTACTTTTCTCGTGACAATTTTAACGGCAGTACGGTTTTTCAAAGGCACTTTACTGCAATATTTCACTCATTAGTGGACTAGTACGCGGCTGTATCGTAAATCAGAGTTTTGGCTGAGCGTGAGAATAGCCTGGCAGTTGAATACCTGGCGTGATCCGCCCTTATTAAAGCGTTACTTAAATACTTACTGTTATATTCCGGTCGTTACTTGAAATCGTTCGCTGAGACACGTTCGGTCTGAAAACTTGGACGGTTTTTAATTTGCCGGCTGTCACAGGCGACTTAGAAATCGGCGGCAGAATCACAAACTTGCAGCTACAAAACTTTGATGCGTCGTGAGAATGGTTGGAAGCCATGACAAGCTCGCGTTCCCCCCAAAGATAATTTAACTCGTATTTGATACCGTTTAATTTAACCATAACTCCGGAACTGTTACATCTACGAAAGTGTACCGTTGCGGAATGTATCATTTGAAACATTCTCAGAATTTAGAAATTCTTCTCTCTTACTATTTACTTCTTTAATGCTCGAAAAAGCAAATGTGTTGTTGAGTGTAATTAGAAGAATAAAGAATTCAATGCTTCGTGAGAGCCTTACATAGATAGAGTTATAAACAGAAATGTATTTTTCAAATTCGTAGTTTAGCTTTTTAATATTTTGCAATCTCTTATTTACTTTGCCACTTCAAAATTCATTTGGAAACATTACAGTTTAGCGACCTATGTTCGATATTCATTTGTTGTATTATCTAATCATAGACAGGAATACTAATTTTATAATACATTGCCTTAGAATTATATCATTATACGATTACATTATTTGCGTACAGAATAATACTCTTGGACAATGTATTTCCTATTTTCGACAGCATCACTTTGACACAAATACGGGATCGTGCTAATCGTATATAAAGAGAAATTGACGATATTTCCCAAATTTCGATTAATATACGCAATATAAAATATGCAGTATTCCATAATTCTCGAATTAATACGTGCCCTGTATTGTTTGAATACTGAGAAGTATTAATTGAAAATTTACATTCAAACCATTACAGTGACTATTCATTAGCAAGCATCAATGTTGTTATTGCAACTCGTAACATATTCTCATTCTGTTATAATTATATGAATACAGCGCGTTACGCAAATTAGTAGCGTACCTTGTATGTAGGTGACACTATTAATTGGCAATGTTATCAATTTTACAAACCACAGTCGTCCTAGAGCAATACCACATAGGAAACCAATATATTCTACCAACACATATATCCATTACTTTTGAACAAACATAAAAGTCCAGAGCACAGTTAAACACATTAAAATCGTCTGCAAGCACCACATTTGTATTTCATTTTGTATTCATTTTAAAAGGCAGAAATATATAAAAACAGGTTTGCAAGGCAGTTCAGTACGCCGTATTGACATATATGACGTCATGACGTCACCAACCAAATATAAGTGTTCCCCTTCCCCTACAATTGTGTCACAATTAAATTGGAAGTCAATTTTTATGCCCTTCCACGTGAATTGTTTCGTTATTCTTTACATAAAATATGTATTTTTCTTTCATAGTCGTTTTGATTTCTGACTAGTCCGTTTGTAATACTTACTATTCTTCGAACTAGCTGTATCAATACACTTCCAATTTTCGCTGCTACGACTCAATCGTTTTCTGTATACGCCGTGCTATCGGTTTTCGAACGAATGATTAGACTAATCGAGAGACAGATCTTAAACTAATCAGGGCTCGCGGGCGGAGTATGCGTGTCACGTAACAGGTTTCACCGTAGGTACTCGCTCCTTCAACTGTACGTGCGTGAAGGTCTGAAGGTGTTAACAACGTTCTGATCTCCTTAATTTGGTTGAAATAAATTTCAGAGCGGAAGGGATTAACGTGCAAAGCTTAGTAAATCTTCTTCGACATTCGAAGCCTTTAAATTCTTTCAAAATATTCCATATTACCTTGGAAACAAAATTCTGGATTAAATCTTGTAGATAGTTTGGTCAACCATTCGTTATTTTGGATTAAAAGAAATGAATATGATTAATTGTATAAACGTATATTAGAAATTTTTTCCTTGATACTGTTTTTTTTTCTTTCATTTTATGTACGGATCATACAAAATCACACTTAATCCTTAGCATACCAATTTTTTTAGCGCCTATGGATAACGGTTAGAAATAAACTGCCAGTGTTGCATTATTCATACTGGCAAATAGGAACACGAAGAACAGAAAATCTTTTGAAATGATTTTTGAGGAAGAATTAAAAATCTCTACGGACTCCTGCAAGCTTTGGTACGTTATGTCCCCGTATGTCAGTTTCCGTATTTTTGTTTCGCTCAGTGATTGATGAGTTGGTATTGTAGGTTATTGAAATCGATTGAGAGCATCAGTGTGCGAACGATAAGCAGTTGTACCTGATTGACTGTGCTTATCTTTTTTGCAAATTCATAAACGACAAAAGGAGGAAGGCAATAATAGTGGAACTCGCATGCTAAACAAATATTTCTGGTAAATGAAACCCACGATTCTAATTGACATGCTCATCTGGTTCAACAGAAACACTTTTATGACAAAAATACGACAATACAAACTAACACAGGTTAGATTTTTAATATTTTTTTTGCCATTTAAAGATCGAAATTGTACACGAAAAATCAACTGCTTTGTTCGAAATGGCATAATTTTCTTATTTTCTAAAAATTTTAAAACATGGCCAGTTGGTCTTTAGAGAATATCATTCTGTATAGATTACCGCAAAGTTCATGAAAAGAGGTTGTAAATTGTCAAAGTTATCTGACAAGGAGGTCCTCTGCTTGATGCAGAGGTTGCTGCAACCGCAGAAAACGAATGGCAATATATGACAAAATTGTATCAAATAAATTTTGTCATATGAATGCAGGTTCCAAGAACAAGATACAATTATAAAATTTTCGATTTATTTCGTACCTCTCGAAGGAAAAAAATACCAAAAGCGATGAATTATTAGGCGCCGAGAACTTATGTAACCCCTTAATGCAAAATGGTCACATTTATTACAGTAAATGACCTTTGCTTTGCAGCAGTATGTGGAATTTTAAATACAGAATACACGCATAAAGTACAGATTTCTCGTTGTAAGTGCGCGAAGCTCAGCAACAAGAGGTCCCGGGGTAAACTAAGAATGCGTGTAAACCTGGACGTTAAAAAGATTGAAAGCAGCATGATACCGTTACAACTCTTACACATTGTTTTAACAAACACGGGAATAATCCGATTGTTCTCGTATGAATAGTTCTGTATGTCGTAACCGATGCGCTCCTCCTTTGTGTGTTTCGTGGAACATGTATTATATAATACACAGAAGAAACGGGCATCGCTGCCGGGCTTGCGGAGAAAACATCAAACACATCTTCCGCCAAATGCCGCGTCAGTCATACGTGGGGAATCCGATATTTTATTTTATTCCGCTGGCCTCCGCGTCCGCCATTTTTCTTTCGCGTTTCTTTCTCCACCCCTCGAGGTTCGGATTCCACCGTTTCATCGTTTGCCCCCGTCTTTCCACCAGAAACGCGATATCATCCTTTCTGCTCCTGCTGCGGCTCGTCAAAAATCGACAATCAATCGCCATGCTTCCGTTGCCTTACGGCACCAGCCGCAAGTACAAAGGAAATTTAATTTTAAAAACTCAACTTTGACGATGGGGAGTGCTTCGTGATTCGCGACTGAATATTCTCATGTTCTCAGACGACCATTAATATTCCAATGGCTTAGTGCACAAATATTGTATGTCTACTTTTAGCGTTTTTGCGGAAGAAAGAAGTAGTCAAGAACTATTTGATGCATATAAAAAGTCAAATTTCACAAAAAGTGGGTATACCGTATTTGTGCACTCAGTCGTCGATATTTAAGTGCATCGTTCTTCATAGATTGAAAATTCAGGATGAGTTCTTCATGACGATGATTTCCGTTGTAGTTTCGAAAAATTAATAATAAGAGAACTAACAAGGGAAGTTAAGCAACCCGGAGATTCAGAAAATTATGCAACCGCGTGCAAGTAGAGCAGTTTATGCGTAGGACAAACCTATTTTTTGTTGGTGCCTCAGTGTAGTTTTAGGGGGTGAAGATCTTGGAAAGAAGTGTAAAAAAATGTTGCATCTTCTTTATATATCTACAAAACTGTATACAAGTAATTATCGAATTAAGTTGCACGGTGAATTATTGGTGTTGGGGGTAACTCAAAAGTATGTATTTTTCGATAATTATTTTTACACAATTTTGTAAATATAAAAAAGGTGCAACTTTTATTTATACTCCTGTTCGATGTCTCTCACCGTTCTCGAGATATTCTACGAAAAAGAAAATTCCCCATTTTTGCAAGGGGTGATTTCATCCCCTAAAACTGCACTATGACGCCAGCAAAAATAGGTTTTTCTTAATCACGAACTACTCTACTTGCACTCAGAGTTGCATAATTTTCTGAATTTCTGGATTACCCATTTTGCTTTTATTGAATCTATGACAACGACGTGTTTGAAGCTGCGAAGTGTCAACTGTATTTTTCATCACTAGTTCTAAGAATATAAGGATATATTATGGCCTTCAAGGATATCGCTGATGTATTACATGGGTATCCTTAGAATCCTTTCCATCCACATTTCCATTTGCTACCTGCCTCTGTATCGGTAATCTAGAGATCACGAACTATAAGCTGATTTCCGAAGGTGTTCCCGCCTGATCTTCTTCTCATCATGAGTTTTCCAATGGTGTATACCAAAGGCGACATGTTCAATATATTGAAATCTACTAATTTTATACGTAACACAATATCAAACGCCATTCGATCAGATATTTAAAATCATTGGCCACCAGTCATTCGCTGCGAAAACGTCTATGAAGGAAGAGCAAAATTACTAGCCTCGCTTTTCACTGTTCACTTTGCGCAGACATGCACGCGGTCATTACTGGTTAATGCTTTAAACATTCCAGACATTATAATAATGTTTAAAAATCCTGGAGCTGTTAAAATCACGCGTACACTTCTATTATACATATGCTAAACGGTTTCCAGTCGGAAGTGCCGAGTTTCGATTTTTTTTTATTTAACACACTTACGAAACCACTACATCGATACATCCGACGTTGTATCTGCTAGCATATCGAGCCGGCGTATTCCGCTGTAATTTACGGGGGAAAGTAATTTTGCGGAGGAAGACAGGAAGCATGAATCATTGGCGATTCGCGTCCCGTGTCGTTTTTCCTTACGTTTTGCGCTATTGAATAACAATTCATTTCTCTATCACCGTAACTGCAGGTGGGGGGGGGGGGTAGCTAAAACAATAAGAATACGGGGACGATATCGCAAAGATTTATTGGCAATAATTCCACCCACGCATGCATTTGTTAGCGGCGCCGATACGGCAATGAAGGCATTGTGGAGCGGAAATCGCGTTACCCTGGTCTGGAACTCTGCTACGTTAAAGCTGTATTTAAAGTTCGACTGGTTAAGAGTGAAATTACTTTCGAACGTGCTACTGAAATACGATTTTTCCCAGCAGGAAACTTTTAGGAAGTAATAGCTCGCGGGATAATAGAGAGAAGAATTCAGGATTTAGACAATGGGTGATACAAGAACCTATAGTTGGCCAACATAAGCCGAAAAGTTTTATGATAATGCAACTAATTCGTTTTCCTTATAACAACAAATGATTTGTTCCTGTTCGTCACATAGTTCTGAAGAATAGAAGATTTAAATTCAAGTCTAAGATGTTTGTAGGGTTAATGTATATATACAAATATATTATGAGTTACAATCTTATAGGTTGTTGCATCATATTATTGAAATATACGTTAAGGGGGCATTCTCCTCTGAAATCCTCGGTTTTAGGCGATTTTTTGGATAAAGAATTATTGATTTACTATTTCCCATACATGTTTCAGTATGTTTCAAGAAGACACAGTGTAATTTTTTATTAATAACTTTATTGTTACGCACGCTATTACATGTTTCCTAGACATAATCAAAGATAATTTTAATTTGTATGCGTATGGTTATCTTTTGTACCAAAATGAACAAAAAAATCGTGTTTTGATAAACTGTCAACTATGTAAAGCCAAATCAAATGTTTTTATCATGAAAATTTGAACTTCTACAAGCGACTTAAAAAAGTTATTGCAAATATTGAAATAATTCTGGTACGAAAGATAATCATACTCATATATATTAAGATTACTTTTTTGTTTCGGATGAATACGATAGCGTGTGTCGCCAAGGCCATCCATAATGATAGATTTCGGGATACATGTAATAGCACGAGCAAGAGTAAAGTTAATTAATCAAAAATGACACTGTATCATCTTTAATAAAGTAGTATCGGCGCACTGATTCGGTCACTATACAAAGTTTACTTTATTTATTTAAAAATAAAATAAAGTATCATCGCTGTTTGTCAATTATTTATAAAAAAATCCGAGTGAGATTAATTTTATACTATTGCGTTAGCTGATGAAAATTCTGTCTGGATTTTTTTTTATAAATAATTGACAAATAGCGATGATACTTTATTTTATTTTTAAATAAATAAAATAAACTTTGTATAGTGACCGAATAAGTACGCTGATACCATTTTATTTAATATTTACGGTCGAAATTTTAATTTGAAAACTAACTGTATCGTATTGAAACATACCCAAAAATGTATGCAAAATAGCAAGTTCCTTGATCTATAATAATCTGACAATTCTTTATTGTATTGATACAAAATAAAATGGCGCGAGACTTGAAACACTTGAGTGGAAAACGAAGAAAGTCACCGAAGCCTTCAATCGAATTCCTTCCCCACAGTTTTCAGCTATTATTTTCACGAAACGAAAAGCACATGTGCTTCCCTTCGCCCCAACGTTTTCACCCCCCGTGAACCGAATACAAGCCGCAAACAATATCCGCGTCGCGCCCCTTTACAGATCACTTCACTTGCCCGCGAATCAGAAAATAGCGCCGCTTCCTTCCAAAATAGCCGTTAATCTCTTTATTCCGCGAGGGAGCGTAGCCCGTGTTTCCGGGAACCGCCCGATGGTATCTGCATCCATTTCGAGCCATCAACCATGCCCCTGTCAGGCTTGCAACACGAAAGAAACCGAGAGTAACTTTCTTCATCTTCCGCGGGAGTATCAGCGGAGGATATCAACCCCTAACATGCAAGCGTGCTTTGATCATCCGCGAGTCATTCGGATGCGAATTGCTCGCAACTACGTAATTTCGCCAGCGTAACCTTCCAAGTATACTTGGAACTCCCTCTCTGTGCCGCAGCCAGGAACCTACTAACCAACCCCTTCTGCCGCCGCATCCCCCTTGGCTCCCATCTAGCTCCCCTGTGGCCTGTGTATTTGCGCAACTTTTTAAATTTCCGGTCGCAGATTGCCTCCGTGGCTCCGCGCTATCCTCCCCTCGTTTTCTTTTTCCGTGGAACAATAAAGCGGACGCGCGTGCGGCCGCTCCACGCGATGCTCCCACCGATACGATAGCGATCCGATGCGATACGATACGATACCCTATACGAGCTTCGACTCCCTGCCTGCCTACCGGATGTCCATTTCTCATTGAACCGAATTAGAGGAAATTTCTCACTCGTGTCTCGGATCACTGATACGCGATACGCTGCCTCTTCCTTTCTGCCCAGCAAGCAAACTGCTTGCTTCCTGTCAAATAATCTGGATGGTGCTACTGCCAGCCAAACGATCAGACGTATTAAACGTCCTTCTGTCGACGCGGCTACCCCCGCGAGTTTCAATTATACCTTGTTTTCGTACACACGGCGACTGTAACTTTTGTGAGCTTTAATAAGTGAAAGTGGTCTGACAATTGGGGTGACTTATAGTCTAACAAGGGAAGATCCCGAACCCGGAAATTCAAAAAATTCTGAAACTTTGTGGATATGTAGGGGATTTCCTCCTGATTACAACGCAATTTTTTTTACTGCCCAAAATCACTCTAAGGGGGTGAAATTAACCCCCGAAAATTCGGCTATTTTTTGATTACTCGCGAACTGTAAGAGATAGAAAAAAATCTCGAAATGAAAGTTACTTCTTTTAATTAGATCTATCAAATAGTAAACATTATTAATATTTTTGTTTATAACTTTTTTTCTAATTGTTTAAACAATTGATTTAACTTTTACTATTTGATAGATCTAATTAAAAGAAGTAACTTTCGTCTCGAGATTTTTTCTCTATCTCTTACAGTTCGCGAGTTATAACAGAAAATCGAAAAATAGCCGAATTTTCGGGGGTTAATTTCACCCCCTTAGAGTGATTTTGGGCAGCAAAAAAAATTGCGTTGTAATCAGGAGGAAATCCCCTACATATCCACAAAGTTTGAGAATTTTTTTAATTTCCGGGTTCGGGATCTTCCCTTGTAAGTCACACAGAATTCTGTGCAATAGGCCAGACATCCCCCTAGTGACAACTCTATCCCCAGCATTATTTATATCGACACGCACAAGTAAACATTTAAGTTTTCCGTCAAGCATCGCAGCACCAACGCCGCGGCTCGGATATTTCCACTTTGCCTCCGTCGTATCCAAGCTCGGCAACCCCCTCGCATTTCAAGGATTTCCCTCTACTTACTAATCCCACGCGATACCGCAGAAGAATTCTCTTCTCGTGGTTTCGCGTCTTCGGCGCGAACTCGACCCTCCCTCCATGTTCGGTTGGTTATATTCGTGCGAGTCGGGCTAGGGGATGGTGGCGACCGGGGAGGGGGGGGGGGGGGCAAGGAACCAGGGAAATTCTGAAAATAATTTCGCAGCCACGAAAAACATGGTAAACTGGGACGTTAAGGGCGAGCCTGCAGATAGTGGAAGCGGAGATGCCTCCTCTGCGGCTTCTGCATCCCGCCAGGGAGGTTTTACAATCGTGTACTATGCTAATCCTGGAACATTACGCCCGGCATAAAACATAAAACTCACTCACTCATTTGGTGTCTTCCTCCTTTCTTTGCCAGCCCGTCGGGGCATTACCGCACTTTCTTCCCTCCTCGTGTTTGCAATACGAATCGCATAAAAATCTTCATCTGGAATGCAAATCTCAAAAGTGCCACCGCCGCGTGTCCATCCCGCGTGTGCTAAACAAATGCACGCGCAGCTTTGTTCGGCAGAGCCGAGCCTGGAACGACAGCCTGCGGAATGTTCGAGTAGAGAATTTATTAATTCAAATTGGATAAATGGGGACTGGTGTTGGCGGATTTGTTATATAGTAGATAGGCGGTTTCCGTGGAAAGGGAGAGTGGAAGATCGAGGAATTATTTATTTTCATACAGGGCTGTGTTTAGGTTCGCTCCGTGGAAGGAGGAACAAATGTCTGGCCCAGGCTTGCTGAAGGTTATAAATGATGAGTACATAAAGTCTGCTTTACTAACTCTATTACCAAGCGTTTTTCCGGAGAAATTGATAACGTGGGCGTGACTTTCTTCTTAAACTTGGTGGTACGAAGCTTTCTTGTACTGCAGGTTGGAGGAAAACTTTGTACTTCAATTAAAGGATTAGATGTAGGACTTTTAAATACCTATAACTGCCACTAAATGTCTGGGATGCTTAACATGACGGTGAAAGAAAAAGATACTTTAATTAATACAGCCTTCTAAAATAATGAATAAATAAATCTACTATACATTCTATTATATTAAAGGGTCACTGGTGTGACCACTGAAAACAACTTAATTTTCAAGTTTATAGTTTTATTTCATCATTTTTTAAGACTATAAAAAAACTATGTAAGTAAAAATATACAGTTATAGCGAAATATGTTGAAGCGTTGTGAAGAAAGCATCCGGACCTATCACACCCTGCTATATATTAGTATATATCAGTTATATATCAATACCTGCTATATATCAGTAGATCTGTATATTATTCTGAGGACGTATTGTATAAGTTCCTAAGATCAGTAACAGATTTGAAAACGTCTACAAGTTTGTCAGCAATTTTATCTGATTCTGAAAGTATGGTATCACATACTCAACTAAGAATTACTCAAATAACAAAAATGAGATTTATTATTTAAAATCCCAAAAAATGCTTCTACAAATAGTGAAAGTTGGAAAAGAATAAGCGACATATCGATATCATGAATACATTCGCAAAGAAACCTTGCAACCTTTATGATATTCACTTTGTCCCGTCTGAATAATTACAGAAAAGTTTCAGCTTTACATAACGTTTACTATAAAAATTCAGGATTAACATATAAAGCATCTATGTATATGGAATTTGCTGGATTAGGAGAAATTGAAGCCTGCTAACAACTTGTCACTTTACGTGGCCCAGTAATCGAGTATTGCAGGCTTTCCCCGCCTTTGCCACCGAAACGGTAATTCATCGGCTTCATTATTAAACATCATTAATTGGTAAAACAACAGGAGGCATAATCACTACAATTCATTTCCTTTTAATCATTCAGTTTCATGGAGTTCGCGTGACTGCCACGTTTTGGGCAGAACAAGGGGCGAAGTAGGGAAAAAAGCATCGTCGTTTCCCCGAGGGAAGCTAGTTATTATAATTTCATTTCGGTAATCATGTGGCGTAATACGTGCGACCCGAAATTAATTAAATTAACGGGGGCATGTGGAGACTGTCATTTCACATTTTCGGTGTAATATATACATAGGTGACTCGGTACTTACATGTGTACACTTTTCCTAGCACGTAAATAGGCGGGTAGATAAGTACATAAGAGTAAGGCTATGACGTGCTAATTGGGTTAAGCGCCCTACAGTGAAGCGAACAACACATGAGATCATTACATAGGCCAAATAGACTGAATGGAACCACTATCCTTCCGCAAGGCCCCACCTTTTCGTTCTAATACACGTAGCTTACCTATCTACTTTTTGCTTCCAGGCGTAGAATAACAACTAGACATGCGTGCAATGAAGGTGTGTTGCCTATATACCTGTCGTTTCTAATCCTTTATGCGTTAAGTAACCTTTCAGCTTTCGTTATGAAAGTTTATTAATATTTTTGGTATACACACTCTTCTATTTACTACAAAAATAACATATGATACTGGCATTATTGAGAGGAATTCGTCGAGAATATATTAATTATATTGAGGCGATTGTCTTATCAATTATTGTGATATGATTGTGATAGGTTAAGGATACTAAATAGAATTAATATATTTTTCCATCCATGTGAGAATACAATTAATTCAATTAATCCTTCACAGAATCAATTTTGACGAACGTACGCGTAGTGAAAGATACAAAAGAATGTAACGATGCTCCTACGTAGTGATGACACTGCGTGTCTGACCATATACTGACCACTTTCCCTTGCTCACTCACAGTTTGCATGGTTCTAGTGTTTCTTATTGTACAAATTAACCATAGATTTGCATACTTTGGCATTCATGACGTGTATTATTTTCAAAATTGTATAAAGCTTGCATCCTGGGATTAGATTTTAAGTTCATTTAAGAAATTCAATAAAAAAACAATTGGATTACGCTTTCTACCTACAGATATCGTAAATATAATTGAATTTATATATCAATGGCTTGCTGCACAAATATTGAATGTCCACTTTTAGCGTTTTCGAGAAAAAAGATTTAAAAATGCAAGGGTACTTTATAATTCAAGAAAGATGCAATTGCACAATGTCCCAAAAAGTGGACATACAATATTTGTGCAGTCAGTCACCAAAATATCCTTCCTAACATTATGACATGTATATTTGAAATTAAAAAGTAATAAAAACTAATATATATATACTGTAATAAAGTAATATATACTGTAACATCTTAGAATATATAAATTTGTACTTGTAATTCTTCACGCCTTACTTTTGCCTATTAATCTTCAACGATAGGACACTCCTGAAGTAGGTTCGTTTCCTTTACACTAATTACGCCCGTCGTGAAGATTTAAAACTGTTCGAAATAAATTTGCAAGCATTACGTCGCCTCCATCTTCATCGATTTAAGCGGGGCTCCAGCCTTTAATGAAAAGCCTGATAAAAATCGCGTTAGGTCGGAACGAAATTCACTTCAAGTTAATCGGTGACCTAAGGAAGGAGGAGAAGAGGGCGGTGGGATTATAGCCAGCAGTTTCAGCACAGTCAGTACATACTAACACTGATAACTCCATTCAGAATACGCTCAGATAGAACACAATGTGTTAAACAGAATATTCTACATTCCTCCTTCACCTGCGATAATTACGTTTAATGGTTAACTTTTTGTCAGTCTGGAAATTATATGAAGTTATTAAGAATTCAGGAAGTTCAGGAGGGTGGTTTCCAACGATTCTGATCTACTTACTGCATAAAGTAGTTTTGGATATTGAAAAATGATATCAAGAATTAACAACACATAGTATTCACTTGAATGATATAAAAGTAAACACGATAAAGATGATAAAACCATTGATAACAACTTTTCATTTTTTGTAGTATTTTCGATGCATTCAAATAAATAATTTACTTACATAATTAGAACCCCAACTTTGACAAAAGTTGAATAAATAGTACCTAAGACATTTCTATTCCTTTTTTAAATAGTACACTTTTCTTTATAAATTCATGTCCGACTTAATGTTAGAATAATTCTGCAATTTAAATTTCATAAGTGGTTTCATAAGTGTGCAGTATTAATCATTATTCGAAATTAATGAAACTAGAATTGTGTTTAAATAGAATTCCACGAAACTTCAAAGGTTCCATGATTCGCAGTATTTATAAGCGCCAAATGTATAATTTTACCGCGTTGTTGTTAAAAGACGGGCACCTGCAATTCGTATTCAGAAAGAACTGGCATGTTGCCGCGTTTCAGCTTAATAAGAAATTCCACGGCGAAGGTGTAGTTTACTGCTATCGACACGCGCATAAATTCCGTAATTCATGCGTACCTGTATGTATAATCGCATAAATTTCCATAGAATGATGTTTGCATAGCTTGCCCGCCTGGAAAAAGGTGCGATAATTTGAAATAGCTGCGTTACACCCGCAGGAGACCAATTATAACTACCACAAAAAGTGATTTCGATACTACAAACAGGAAGCTTCTTGATATAATATTAGTAAGACGAATTTAATTCTCTAAATGTACATAATTAATATCTCCCCTACATCTCCATCCACAAAATAAAATAAAAAAACATTTAAGTTTTATCTAGAATATTTTTCTATACCATAAATAGTTTCGAAAATATTCCAGTAGATCCATTAAAAGAAATTCATTGCAAAACACATTCTGCATTCTCCTGTAGTGTTTCACCAATTTCAGAAATACGTATATTGGTATAATAATATTTTCTTTCATAGATCTGCTCCTGATTTAATCAAGTGTAACCATTTGTATTTGGAGTTATAACCAAGTACAATCTAATATCACAGTGGAATAAATCCATCGATATCTTATTAATATTTATAATAATCGACACCATGATCTGCTAAAACCCTCAATTTCTTTATGCACCTGCCTTCTATTCCCCCATCTCAACAAAAATTAAAAAAAAAAACACCCGCCACCACATACTGTTAAGAAGCTTAATATTTAAAAGCAGCATGCCTCCCATGTCACCATATTTGCATTCTCCCAGCTATAATAACCTGCATAACAATCACTCCAGGCTCCTAGAACTAGCCTGCAGCTCGATGAAAATGCATCAATTAAACGGGAGTGTAGGTGGAGGCCCGCCATTACCTTTAAATAATACGCGCTCACGTAAATTTCCCGCTTCTTTATTTCATTTAAAAAGGTTTATCACGGGACGTAACGCTGGATGTATACGCGAGGGCTCAGTTAAAAGCGGCATACGCTCCGCGGTATCACGTGCAACGATTAAAACATACCCGATAAAGCGGCGTTTAAATGGGGAAATTATGCTTCTTAGCGGCGCGGCTTGCCCTATATACTGTAGACGCATGTACTAATGGGACGCTGTTTTATGATTACTTCCTTACGCGGAGGAAGTAATCGGTGACCGCCGAGAACACCCTCGAGGCAGATAGTGGACCTGAGCGGAAATATGAACACCTATGCGAAAAGAAATCTGGCGCGGTCGGATGACACGTGGCATTAGTAGCTTCTGAGTAGAGGGATGAAAGCACCAGACGTTTTGGACCCTCTAATGTCAAGTCGCAAGATTTCAGGAGCTTCGCTGCTTCCGTCTGAGGCGGATTACTGACTTTTCGTGTCCAGCTTCTTAGGAGGGCGGAAATCCACGGATACGTGGATCTGATTGATCAATCTTTGATGGTGCTGGAGAACGCTGCTCTTACTCGAGAAACATATACCTTTCCGGATATCGTAAGTTGACATGTCAGAAATGTTGAAGATAAAATAATTTTACATGGCTTCGGGGAAGGTAGTGATTATATTTTTTGATATTCGTCATGTGTCGAAGAATATAAAAATTTCATGGTGTTGGGAATACGATGTTACCATTTCTTAATTGAGGATTTTAGACGTTTTCTCGTGTTTCTTTTGCTGGTTTTTAATTAAGGGTGAGATGTACCACTGATGTTTCACTGCTCTCATTTTAGTTATTTTTTAGAACGGACCAGTTTAATAACCAATATCTGAAGAGAAATGCGTTTTAAATTCTTCATGGGTTATTAATGAATTAATGCAATCTTGGGATCACCTCTGATGTTTTCCTTTTTTTGGAACCTGTCTTATGAAATTTGTGCAGTAATTTAATATGTACGTCGGTTAGTTTTCAGATGAAAATTTTTAAAATATCACGAACAGGTGTATAGTACGGTATTAAATATAAGTCACATGAATTGCATTTGCCTACTTCAGTCCTCGTTGAACTTCATCTGTTAAATCCACGAAAAAATTCGTAATTTATAGTTGATAGGATGATTTATAAAGCTACACAACCGTGACGAGCACGAAATCCCTCTGAAAATTAATATTCATATCGTACCACTTTAAAAAGTTATGAAAGTCTCATTAATATTCTACCTACCGCTAAATTGAATTATGGTATGCAATTAAAATTTTTATCCTCAAAAACGCATGCTACCAATATATGCCAGGCATAAAGCACACTCAGCAATATTTATTAATGTAACCATTCAATTTTTTATTAATATTCTGAAATGGCAAATGAGTAATAATTTGTAGAAGTTTATAAACTATTCAACAAATTGGACACAGTTACTCTAGTGATGTGGAAGAACAATACAGGTAAATGCATGACTAAAGTTCGTAGAAATGAATAATCAAGAAATTTAATAGTTCATGTTATAATAGTAATATGTTCATTTCGACAAGAACATAATAATAATACTGCAATGTTTTGTCGAAGGACGCAGCACATATTCTTAATTTGAGAAAGCGAACATACAATTTTTTTAATCCACATATGTACAGAATCTTTGCTCGTTGTTTAAAGTTCTTGAAATTTTTAAAATAAACTAAACTTGTACAGAAGAATATATAGAAGTTTTAAAATTGGAAAGCAGTGATGGATTTTTGCTTTCGACATTCCTGTACCATTTCATGGTGCGTTTCTCGTAAACTACAGCATAACAGCAAATTCGTTTTTGTCCTCTTCTGAAACCGCATTAAAGTTGCAAACCAGTTTTGCTTCTCCTGAATTTACAATAAAGTGGCAAGCCGGCTTGACCTCTCCAGAAGTTGAAATAAATTTGAAAGCCCATTTTTACTACTCGCAAAAGCACAACAAAGTTGTAAATCGTTTGCAAGCTTCCCTCGAAATCGCAACAAACTTGCATATCGATTTTCCGTTTGTCTCGATATTTCAACTGCATTGAAAATCAATTTTTATTCCTTTCTGATTTTGAAGCAGTATTGCAACCTGCCAATGTCGGGAGTTGTGACCATAAGATACGGGAGATATGTGAATAATGTGTAAATAAAGAAGGGGTATTGTGTTAGCAGTGTGAGCATAGTACATAAAAAGTGTGAAAGCAGTATATGAATAGTGTTTAAGTAGTATGTGAGTTGAATCTACATAGATCCTGTAGGAATACTCTATAAAAAGTTATATTTGTGTCTGAAATCCATTAAACTTTTGTCTGAAACATTTTTCATATCAGTTTCGAAGATCTCGTGGTTCTAAACAATATCCCATACTTTTATGCACACTGTTATACCATCTTACCAAACATTTACGTCTTGTTGTATCATAATTTCATAGACACTATTGCAGATAGTAAGGTTTGTAAGTAGTCTTATTTTGTACCAAAAGTTCAAGAACCATTAAAGGGCTACACGCCCATGTAGGAACCATGCAACAAAGAATGTACTGTAAACTGATCTTAGTCACATAAAGTTCCCCCCTAACATAGAATCATAGGAAGTCACAGCGTGGCCAGGTTTGCTTTCTGCAAGGAACGATATTGGCGCCCGTTGCCGTAAAGGTCGCGACTGGTCGGCAAGTGAATTTGGCAAAATAGCATTTCGTAAAGTTAAGAGAGACGTCGAGCATCAGCGAGTGGAAATAGGTGAAGGAACGTTAGAAGAGCCCTGGCTCCATCTTATAACTCCCTATTCAAGGATGTATGAAATGGTACACCTCCATGGGTTACCTTAATGTAACTTGTCTCGACTGAAATCGCTTCTGAAAGATGAGTGCCAACTGCCATTAGAAGTTTGATCCGAAACGCTGGGCGGATCTTTCGAACTTTCGTATTATACGTGCTATTACACGTTCTCCGGGGCCCGTTTAAATGTTCCGAACTTCCCCGTTGTAATTTTCCAAGAATGCTGCGCGGAAAATCTTCTGCAAGCCCAACGCGAAACGCCTAACTGGAATAATTCGATTCCCGAAACCCACCTGCGAGGGAATTTCTATGCGAAACGGCTCCCGGCAGGCAGTTCTTCCTTTTCGATTATGAACTAGCGTCTCGAACCGAGTATTACGTACTATTCGCGTTTATTAAATAGAAGGGAGGTATGGAAATGAGCCTGGCAGACAGACATCGCGAGCAGCGTTTTCCATTTTGAATTAAATCGATGCCTACCTATAAAAGTATTCCAAATATTTCGAAATCACTCGTGTTATAGCCCTTTCAATTTAAATTACAATACTGTACAATCATCTATTCGAATATCATTTAAATTTGAATATAATGTGTATAACTACATGGAAGTTATGATATGTCATAAATGTATTCGACTTAAAAATACAATGTGATTTTCATTCGATTTCTGCGAGTATTAGCAACTAAGGCATTTACTTATATAGAGTGGAAGCACGCTTTTCTTTTCTGAGTAACAGTTATAAGTTGGTCAAAATTAAATCAAAAACATAATGAATATCCAATATCCTTTTGTAGGGTTTTAAGGATAGAAAGTTAGAGGAAAGAAGAGGACAAGTGAGTTTCGTCCTGGGTTTGCTTGTGGGCTCGTTAGTAAGGCATACTTAGCACATCCTGCCTTAGATCCTGGAAAATGCATTTAAAGAAATAATGAAACTTGTATGTACAGAAAGCATAATGCAAGCGAGAACTAGCGAGTAGCCTAGAAGTATGCTATACATTCACAATAAAAAAAGGAGAACCGTGTTATCCGATAAACATCCAGTAAATTCAAACTCACTTGTTATGTATAATAAAAATCACAGTTTCAAGGTTTCTAATCACACGCGTTTCCAATGAAAGCCATACTATATGGTTCTTGGTAGTTCGTTTGAAAGCTGATTAACTAAACGCGAAGAATCGGCGAACAGACTGAATTATCCCACTAATCGAATACACTTTTATAATTGATTTAAATAATTCCGATCCGTCCAAAGTGATTCGACGAGGGAACTCGATTATCCTGAAAGATAACGAAGTCTCGATTCGTTCGTTCCCTCAGTGACTTCCGAACTACTTGAAACTTCGTGTCTACAGGCCATACGGGAGAATAGACTTCCACGTTACTTTTATAGCATATTTAACGAGCCAAAGGGAAACCCTCGGCCGTCCTTATTCCCGCCAACTTTCTTTCGATAACTGGCCGGCGTGCGCGGAATTTGATTAGCCCGATTTAGAAAGCACAGCGTCATCGGTTTATTAAGCGTCGTTTGCGGGACGACACCGGTCGCGCGCGGCTCTTTCATTAGAAATTAATGAGCGACCCGTCGCCGGCGTCGGGCTTGTAGATTTTTTTTTACCCCTTCCTAACCCGTCGCCCTCCCCACCCGGGCGAAGGGAAATTTACAGGCCACGACAAAAGTTCCCTCGCGCCGGTGAATAAAATATGCGCACGGCTAACCAGACCGTACACGAATCGCTGGTGAATCAAAATTAAGCGGCCTGCCCCGTTGGCCAAGAAAGGAAGCAACTGCGACAGCAACGATGAATTAAGGGAAACAGGGGGAGGAAGTCCCTGGTGATTAGACCGAAGGGACGAATAAAACAGCTGAATCGGCGATTAGGTTTGGGAACTCCATTATTCTTTCCTACAAACTAGGGATCATTCTGCGGGGAAGTTTCTCAGCATTGTCCTATCTTTCCTCAAGATTTCCCGGGACTTCAAGTGGTCTTGTGTTGAAATGTGTTAAAATATTGAATATAGGAGATTTTCTCTCTTACCGACAATTATATTTATGATATCAGAGCTTCCCTGCGACAATTTCATTTCTCACAGCTATTAGCAGAGCCAGTTTTCCCTAAATTTCCTTTCAAGGAACAGGTAAATTGCGAGTTGCAAGGTCGTGCGAGACGGGGGGGGGGGGGGGAAGAGGAACGGCAGAAAAACGAGGCGCAGCCTCGCTGATAAAAGAACAAGCTGCAGAAATTGTTCTAGGAAGGGGTAGAAGAAAGTCCAGAGCACAAGCAAGATTACACAGAGCTTGCCAGCTTGTTTCCTCGGCCGTACCTTACATTATTGACAAGCTTGATTATCTTAAGCATACTTTGCGGTGTCGGAAGCTAAAATCTCACCCCCAGGAGGGAGCGGGCTGGTTTGCTCGGAGCTACCCGGGCTGCTAATATATTTATTAAGAACCTGCAGGAAAAGCCACTAGTTCCGCGCTCGCGCCGAATCCTTGGCCCTCCTTGTTTCCACGGGGTTTGCGAGGCTCCCGTCCACTCTACTTCTTTCGTGCTCTTAAACTGGTCTCGTCCCCCACCGGGGAAGCATCATCCACGTACAATTCTCGATACCGGGAGCATGCAAACTATTATCACCAGTCGAACGGTACCCTGTTGAATATCGGACACGAGCTGCGGATGCAGCAGGCCGAAGGGCAAAAAGTAACGGGACTGTTGTGGAAAACGATCTACCCCCGGCACAGTGGTCCCGGCGAAGTTCTCTGGTCGCATAAATGGCGACGAGCGATTGGTGGCACGTGCGGCGCTGCACGCGAGGATACGCGGGGGTGGATTGGATCTAAGGGCGGACAGGGAAATCTTCGATAGCAGGGAAAAAGCTCGCTGGTATTGTGACCCAAATTGCGCGAGAGACTTCGTGCCTAGGCAGGCAGCCTTGGCTCGTCGTGGAATCCACGGTTTGGAAGGGGCTGGAACGTTAGAGGCGAAGAACGAACGTGGACGGTCAGGGGGTGGTTGGGCGGTGTGGGTGGGAGAGCAGGTGAGGGACCAGGTTAGAGGGAGACGGGGTGCGAGCTTTCCTGAAAGCTTCGGCTAGCTCCGCCCCCCGCCAATAGCGAGGCATAAGGGTTCGCTGGTCCTCTGCCGCGCTGGCCAATATCAAACATGCCCGGACGCGCAGCCTCCAAGGTGGACCAATCAGTAAAGCCGCGGAAAAACCCGCTTCCACGCTGCCACGCTGCTAGCCGAAAGCTCCGCGAGCCACGCTACGTAAGCGTGCACGAGCGCCAGGTCCCGTTAGACGATCGAGACTCTGCATTTCTGTTGCACATGCACTCTTTTCTCGTTTCCCCTTTCTCATCGATCTACCTGGCCCGCCCCTTGCTCGTTGCAACCTGTTCGCAAGCTCCGTGTGCCTCGTTTCAATTTTCGTCTCAATTCGATACCTACTTGACGATGATCTGTTTCCCACCAGTGGGTATTGATAACCCTTTAGATTTTGATTAATGACGGGTCATGTTCGCGCTAGAATTTTTATTTATTTATTTATTAGTATTAACGGTATATAACCCTCTTGGTATATTCTAGTTTAATTAACAGCAACTTAGTACTTGGTTTTAAGTATTACGTATGTAGAATGTTATTTATGTTTTTGATATCTGATGAACTAGGTGATTCTAGATGTAAGATGATACTTTTGAATGCGCTGATTGCGGGGAAAATCGATGGTGGTTTTTGCATTGCGGAGATTAAAATTGATATGAAAACATCGGAGGATATGCAATGAGTTACGACCTGTGAGTGTTAGTAAATTGTATGAAACCACAATGTTGCCAATATTGTTTTATTCCTTTCGCAAAAGTATATAAAGAAAACGCGTATAAAACATTTTATGATCAATTTGTACCATAGTGTTTTTTCTGTGGAAAATTTATATATATGATTTATTCTTTGGAAATTGAAAATTGGATCATGAAAACTTTCATGGATTTATCGTCCGCTATAATTTTTCACGTATATCAGGCATTATTTTTGGAACTTTCTTTAAAAAAACATATATTGAATTACTGGTAATTAAAATATGATAAAGACTTGGACTGTTTCCATTTACCGATTGATATAATGCTTGATTCTTAATTCCTACAAATTTCGTTAATTAAAATATTGTTCGTCTCAATTGAAACGATTGCATAACATTACCCCAAAGTCCGTACGAACCTTGAAAGGATCCTCAAATTGAAAACTGTGCAGTAAAACACTGCGCTTCTGGTATCTCGAAGAAACACACTTGAGCGTGTAGCTCGACTTAAGTAATGCCTCGATAATACTGATTGCACTATGATCGATTACAGACTACGTGGGAATCTATCAAATCCCCTAGACAGGGGAAAACCGAAAGTAATAACTTTCACGACACTTTTTTTGTGTTCAACTTGCGTGTAGATAGGCACGTATCTCCCTGCGCGGAGCGGTTCGACGTAATAATGCATGTGATACTCATAATTCTGTCCCCATGCGCTACGGATGAACGTATCAAATTTATGGCCCAGAATCTCTCATAAAATAGCATAAAATTATCGGAATAGACCTTCACCCCTGATACACGGGCGAACGTGTAGACAGCGTTGTCGTGGCTTTAACAAATATTGTGGGTTTCAACGACACCGACTTTAATGAACTTAAATCGTACAAGTAAACGAGCTATAAACGCGATTGCTCATTCTATCCCACATTATATCCCCTTCACTTTGTCTTAAGGCAATTTTGAAGCAGCAATTTTTTTTTAAAATGTTATTAGGACTTAAACTGATCAGAGCCAATGCTGATGAATTGAATTATTCCATTGAGCATAAGTTGAAGCGGGGTTAAATTTTAAATTATAAATTTTGAATGTGCTTTCTCCTCTGTTTTATTTCAACATGGAATTGAACCATACCCTGTTTTCATTGAGTAACATTTTATATATAATGTGACATTGTTAACTACTAACGATTGACGTGCCATGGTACGAGCTAAAAAGTTTCAAAATGTCCACCCTCTGAGCAAATGCTTTTATATATTTCCTTTTAATTCTTTATTGTCCGGCAAATAGCGTTCAGTTGAGCGGATAGACGTGAAACAGAGATTGATGCCACGGACAACTCGAAACGTACAATGTGCGGGCCGTGCGCAACAAGGAAATTAACTTTTCGAATTGTCACGCAAGAATGAATGGGCAAATTACTTTTCGTCATTGGACAAAAGGAATAGTCTCGATATGTTGCAGTTTTATCTTCACAGGTGGAGTAGCTTCAGGAAATGACCTGCCTTTCGATATATCCCCCATTTCAAACTGCTTGCGCGAGTAAATCCCCCCGTAGCTCTGATTACAGCGCGGAGCATCCAATTTCATGGACGTTATTTATGTTCGCTTCTTTTATGAGTAATTTCATTACCAGAAGACGCATTCATTGCGGCACGGTAAGCAAACATTTTGTGACCTCTTGCGAAAATTTCGTGTTAAATTAACATTTAAATTTGCTCCTTCGGCGAGTGAATCTTAATGTCGGTAACATTTTTAATTTCCTGCCAGGGGACATCGTTTTTCGCAATCTAAGGTTTCATTGGAGTACAAGCTTCACTTCGCGATATATTTTTAAATCGTTCTACAAGATTTAATGTATCGATCACACTATGTATATAAGATTTAAATTGATTACTGTTTTGTGGCAATTCTGCTGCGTCGTTCTATGTGGTACGGAAACAGTTCACAAAGAAGGGTGAAGATAAGTTTTCTTCAAACATTTACTTTTACTTTAATTATGATTGACACGATTGTTTAACTTGTCCAGAAACTGTGTTGCACATACACATATATATTCAAGGCTATATAGGAATCAAGATAATATTTATTTCTATATACAATGTTGATTGATTTACGATTGGCTACAGATGAAAAGTAAGGAGAAAAAACAGGGAATATCATAAAACAACGTTATCGAGAAAATTAATTTATAACACTTTAGTCCATAAGTTTCTTCTCGACGTGCGTTTCGAAAAGTAGCACGTTTGCCTTCGTTCTCACGAAAACTATCACGTTTGAGCAGTTTGCCACGAAAAATAGCATGTTTCGTGTTTCGCTACGAAAACTAGCACGTTAGAGCGGTTTGTCGCGAAAAGTAGTATGTAGGGAGAGTTGGGGCACTTTGATGCAGGGGGCACAATGAAACATTAATATTATCTTGATATCTATAGGGTATCATCTTATAATCTTATATCATCTTTCAAAAATAGAGTATTGTTTTGTGATCATTTTTTGAACTTCCGACTGTTTCTAGATATCAAGAGAATATTAATGTTTCATTGTGCCTCTTGCACCAACTCCCCCTACTTACCATTTGAAGCGGATAATATGTTAGTTTTCACCGTAAATTACCAAATGTGTTATTCTTCGTGGCGAAGCAGTCAAATATGTTAGTCCTGGCGGCCGAAGACCAAAGTTCTAATATTCTTCAGAAACGATGGAACGTGCTTCGTTTCGTGGCAAACCGAAACGTGCTACTTTTAGTAACGCACGACGGTCTGCTCTCGTAATTTACAAACTGCAACCATCTTCTGTTAAATACAGAAACACTGTGAAATCGCAGACTGATATTTCAATAACATAATAAACCAACAACGCGCTATGCCATTATCGCACAGCTTCGCAGCATTGCCAGCCACAATTCACTTACTAAAGAAGATTCTCTTACAATCCCTTTACCCTCATCTCTCACAAACATAAAAACTCAGTCCTGAAACGTCCAAAGCCGCGCAACGATTTCCATGCCTCCCCGAACATTTGCTCGAGGCGTAAAAATAAATAGCTTGGCGTAGCCGGAGTATACTCAATAGCCGTTTCCTAAAGACATCGCTTTGTTACCTGAGAAAAAAGGTTTGCTCGCAGGCTGCGGCTGCGGGAGCAGCGTTCCCTCCGCGCATAAATATTTCCCCATTTCACCGCGCATCTTTGATATCTGACGTCCCTAGTTGTGCACCGATTAAGGACAAACGAACGGGGAAGAAGCTAGAAAAAGCTTAAGAGCACAAAGTTGAAAGTAGCTTCGGGGTTCGGGGTATGCGGCGCGGACCCGCGCGTGCTCGAGACAGCCGACGGTAGAAACAAACGAAAAGTCGCCGAAGGAGGCGGGCGCTGGGCTGGCGGGACTCTGTGCTCCGTCTAGTGGAAGATGTACGTGCACGGTCAGACGTCCCGAGGTAATGTCATCGATTACCGCCTCCCCCGCCGCCCCCATCCCCTCGGCGCGGCGGCGTTTCAATCGCATGCTTTCTCATCGAGGTCCCTGTCCTTTTATTACGCGGTGCTCTTGAATCAGTCCCGGTTGACATACGATCGCGGTGTATCTCAAAGGAGTGTACTCCGCGAATGTTGGGTTCGGTAGTGAAAGGGACGGAGCTCGGCGCGCGGAGCGGCGCTAAAGATACCCGGGGAGGAGCGGGGGAAAATAGAGCGGAAAAGGGGTGGAGAAGAATAGCGGAATAGGCAGCTGACGCGGGATCCTCTTTATTGCAAGAATAAGCCGTATAAATTGATGGTCGGCACTGCTTCATGGGATTCGGGGAATCGACAGCTCTTAATCCACGGCCGTTTCGCGCGCGGCCAGGAACGTAATAATGATTGAAGCATCATAAAACGACACGTGTCACGCGCTAGACACGAAGCACGGTGGCCTGGCGAATTCGTATTAACAAGGACCCGCGTAGAGGGCGACGTGTGGGTTAGAATTTTTAAATGGTTACAATTTCGAGTGCTTGATTCTCCACGGGGTTCACCGTGAAATCACATGCAAGTTTCTGAACCTTTTCGGGCGAAATTAGAAAATATATGGAAGAAACTTTTTTAAGGGCTTCATTATAAAATATACCGTAACAATTTTTTTTTAAAACAATATGCCGTTTCTGGTGCTCTTCCGTTCTTATGGTTTTTGAAATGACACACTCCGCGGCTAGCAGCAGAAGTCCCGTATACTTTGACGTAGAATAGATGTACGTAGCGATTTGTGAAAATATTGATTTTTGTGCAAATGGTAGACGCTTGAAGAGTAACAAAAAAGTTTCTATAGATCGTAAAATCTGAATGTACTTCTGTAGATAATCTATTATAGAATATACTATTAAAATTTCAAGTGAATCGAATAAAAATTGTTCAAGTTATGCTGCTAGCCAATTTGAAAAAAATTTATACAATATATTCATTAATACATACCCTAAACACAAGACGTATAGAAATAATTTTCAACCTCATAGTATTATAAAAAAATTCGTCTAATATAAGTAACTCCTTGAACGGGGATTCAATTTTTATTTCTATTGGTTGATTTTCTTGTTTTTTTTTTTGTAAAGTGTCCGGATCGGGATGTAAATTTACGACAGCCTTAAATTCAATTTTTTGTCACTCCCTCCCACATCGATAGATCACGACATACGCGCGTATATGCGCTCCCGATCACTTTATCTACTTTGACGTGCACTATGCATATGCATGTGTGTCGTATTCAACTTCAAACGCTTTTGAATTCATTCTCCTTCACCTTGGTGGTAGTTTGTGCAAGCTGGGAAACATTGGGTGGTGCAGATAAAGGGTAATTGTTAATGAGAAATATTATAGGTTACGCAACCTGATTTAGTAGTATAACAATTAAAAAATACCGAGATTTGAAGACCTCAGTTTAACAATCTTATAGAAGGTGGATGATGGAAATTAAACTATGTAAGAAAAAGTGTGTTGCGTGTAATGGGGGACATCGAATGTTACTGTAAGTTATAAAATTCTTTGCATTAACTACAAAGCTGTGTGAAATGGAAGTAACATTTCATTTAGAAAACTCATCATGATCTTAAAATCTTAGTTGCGATGATACTGATAAAATGTCAATGAGATTCATATATATGTATATCTTTCATTTCCTTTTTCAACACACATACAACTTGACATTCCACAGTTCCTTCCCTTCTGTCCCATCTTCCACGGAGTTCACACTGTACACCACCAGAACATGGTTCATTTACTTATCGCTGTAACAAATTTGTCGGCCCGAGTATCATGTGTCAAACAGTGAAGCGAGGCTCCAGCAAAGTTAAATAAAATTGCTTCCCTCAGAATTCTTCGAGTTAGCGCACCCCATCGTCCTGTTCATTTCCTCCTCTCCTTTGTTCTCATCCGAGTTGCAGAGGTTCGTTCGCGTACGCGTACAAAGCGCCGCTCCACTTTTCGGTGTAAAACTGGGGGGGGGGGGGCATCATTGTATCGCGACGCATAGTGCACCGGGAAAAGTATCTGGCAAGGAGCGAAGGCTCGAGCAGAGAAGTCTTCATGTTTCGGTGAAATCTCTTATTAAAACAGGACAACGGGATAGGAGCCAGGGGGGGGGGGGGGGGGGCGCGGCACGCGAAAGGACGATGACACGAATAGGGTGAATAGGAGCGTCGAGGGGCATAGCCTAGGTGATGCGGAAGTACGACATGTTTTTATCATTTAATTTTGCAGACAAAGACCCTCAGGGCTTTCCTTCCGCGGAGGTCAGACCCAGAGGAAGCTGCCGTTCCTTTCTCAGACATTATCTTCTTCATTTGCCTCCTGTAGTTAAGAAACATCTCGTGGGATTAGAGATAGACTTCTTTTGTTTCGAGTACAAAGGGCTCTCTCAGGCTACGGTTATCGGGAACTTCTTTCATCCTCTTTGTACCCGGATCCGCTGAATGATTTAGCCGTATTTACCAAATAAATAGCCGCGCGAATACTTAATTAAGAGGATAATTAATCCGGAGGAATAATTAAATGCGGAGATAATTACAAGGGAATAATTTGTTAAACAGTTGACATTTAATTCCGTGCGGGCGAAATGATCGGGCATATTACTGATAACGCGGTTGTTATTATTAAATTTCCAGCAAAAGTTCTTGCGGTTTATTGGAATTAAAAATATATTACCAACGGGCTTTCTTAATCAAAGTATTTTCTTTGGCTGTCCAGGCCCAGGGGGGCGCAAGTAGGGCAATTGACCAGAGCGGCAAATTTTGGGGGCGGCAAAATTGGTAGACAAATATCTACAAAAAATTTTGCTGAGTGTCAAAAAATATATTTTAAAATACTTATTTATGATTCAATGCAATGGGAAGATGTGTTCGGACTCGAGTAAAGTGTTTCCAAAATAGTCCTCTAGATACTGAGTGTAGTGTAGTAGAATTTTGTTAAATGGCCTTCCACAGAGTCCAGTAATCAATGAAATTGATGCAGGATCCGTGAAATCACGAAATAATATCCACTGTGACTGCACAGATATTCAATGATCCGAACACCGTCGCGGATAAAGTCGAACTGTTAGGGCACACCGTTCGGCAATGTAGTGACTTTGGTAGAGGTTGTTGATGTTTTTGTCGCGCTCGGCCGACTCTCAGCTAACTTAAAATTCGTCAAGGCCAGAAATACTATTATATACAGTCGGTGTAGAAAGTATTTACAGCGGCCAGTTTAAAGTAAAACTTTGTATATCCATGTCAGTAATAAAATTTAACGGAAAGCAATGATTAATCAATATTCTTTGATGTTTGTAGAATAGATTTTGTATAAACAAAATTTTATTCCCTTTAACATTCACAAAGATGTTAACAAAAAGAGATAAACGCGCAGAAATGGACGCGCAAAAAGTATTCGTACAGTTGAATAAAAAATTAATAAACAATGGAAATAAACTAAATATATAATGTTTTAATAATTTGTGGGATTGTTTATTGATTTTATAATAGCTTCGAGGCTACTTGGTATGGAATTTACTAAGTTGAATGTTATAGCAGGCTGTATTTTACTCTACTCTTCTAGCAGAATGGCTTTCAAACTTTCTTTAGATATAATATTATGATTACATATTTTTTTGTCCAATTAATCCCATAGATGCTATATGGGATTGATATGTGGTGATTATGGCGGCGTTTTAAAATATTTTGGTGGGTGATATGAAACCCTCTACCTAGTATTATATGAAGAATGCTTTGGATTATTGTCATGGGTAAATATAAAATTATCATTAAGTCCCATTTTATTTGCACTAGCATGAATGTGCTTGCTCAGGATGTCAATTTAAACTCTATAATTTATAATACCATCGATGAAATGTTGAGCTTCCACTCCAGCTGCACTCATACAGCCCCAGACAAATACAGAACCCGCTGCCGTATTTCATCATGGATCGTAAATTTTCTTTCCTAAACTCTGTATTATTGTTTCTCCATACTGTTAAGTCTGTTTTGGAACCAAATATTTTGAATTTTTTAGCGTTAGTGAATTCGAAATATTTGGCTCAACTGTTTCCCATGCAAGTTGAAATTTCTCAATTTCTAACGACTCGAATGTAATAATTACTGTTAAGAGAGAAGATTTGAAAGAACTCGCACGAAAGAGTTTATCTTCACAAATGTATTGGTGTTCGCGCCCACCATGTTATTGATTTGCCGAATATAACACATATAGGTACAGCATACAAGTCCGAAAAGTATACAATTACTTTATTTTCAATTGATTAATTCCACACCAGTGTTTCCATAGAATAAATCTAAAACTTCATAAAGCCCAGATATTTTTTTCTAATTTAACTTTAATTAAATTGATTTCCATTCATCACGACTTGCAACAGCTAGATAATCGATATTCTCCAAACATTTGAACGTACTACAAAAAATTAATTAACTTTCGGCCTAAATCACAATTTACCAATACAACTCGTTTGATTTCATATTAAAAACATCTCCCGATATCCTTCGTTTCCTTCGAAATAAATATTCCCCAAACAACTAAGCATTACGCCGCCCGCTAATATATTCCAATAAAAATGTCACAAATTTCGTTACGCGGCGGAAACTTATGCCTTCGATGAAAATACTTCATGAAACTTTACGCGTCGCATCATCGTGTAAACCAGCTTCCCTTTCGCAACTTCGCCCATATATTTTCAGCGCGCGAGAAAGTCACTACAGCGCGCGCAATTTTTCAAGATACCCCGGACAACCAAACCGTCTTGATACGCTCAGGAATATCCGATTCCTTTTGCCGGGGCGCATTAAACCGTGGAATTCAGCCTTTGTAGCGAGTAATCGGGGCGACATCCCCTATTCTTTCACGTGTTAAACAGCGCCCCCAGACGTACAAAAGGTTACCGGCTTTAATCTATAACCCTATAAAATCTTCCCCGGAGGTAGTCGGAGGCGGCTGTCGCTCGCGTGTACCTACACCACCGGTTTATGCTGAAAGTTTTATGAAAAATGGCAGAGGACCAGAGATTCAGAGGGAATAGCAGAAGAAGAACGACGCGGGGGTAGGGCGGGCGAGGGGCGGCTAAGGGGTGCGCGGCCGATAGAACGGCGGAGGAGGGAGGACGGCGAAGGAGTAAGGGAGAGACAGGTCGGTGTAGCTTCCACTGTTTCTCGCGGATTGCAAAAGAGCGAGATTGACGTGAATATCCGCTCTCTGCTCAATAAAACACGCGAAACAAAAAGCCATCGTAAAACATCGGTTTAAACATTCATGCGAGCCTGCCCAGATGCTTCCCTTGCTTTCTTCCCTTTCTGCCGCGTCTCCTATCCTCTCAGCAAGCCCCCTGTATCCACCCACCCACCCACCCCTCCCGCGTTATCTGCCTCCGTAGACTTTGCCATGGAAATTTTTTCCCCGGAAGAATGGCCGAGGCCAGCAGCCACGCGCTGCTCCGGGCCCACTTTGCGCCCGGAAGCATTGTACGGAAGCATTAAACGGGAATGCATGAAACGGTGGCACACGGAGGAACAGCCCGATGCGGCGTAGCCTGGTTTCGATGCATCAAACTGGTCGATCCGGTTGCGTAAAAGCCACTTTCGATATTCCGGGATTTAAAGCCTTGGTCGGCGCTTTGCCCCACTCCAATGACAAACGTTTGGTTTAGTTCAACAACATTATAATCGTTCAACTAGACCTGCATGTGTAATGTTTATCGTGCCATTATTGACTGTATAATTTGTAACCGTGTTTTCAGATCTGGTAACATCCTTCTTGATGAATTAATTTTGCTTTAAAATTATCCGCTGAGTTGTTTTCGCTTCAAAGGCGGTGTAAGTGGTTTCTGTAAATCGTTATAAATTGCTAGAGCAATTGTGGTGGAAAAAATGGAAGGAATGTTTGAAAGCAATGGATTTGTATGGAGACTGTATTTCTTGTGTGAGTATTGCTGGTTTATTCAGGAGAATTCATTGATGGTTGTAAAATGGTCATATCTTTCATCATTCGCCATCATTGGATATAAAATGAATTATATTTCTTATTGAAAGAGAATCGGCATCGAAGACTTTCGAAAGTGAAATTTTATTTCTCGTCTCGTCTAGTTTTTAAGTTTAAATTGTTGTTAGTCAATGCTTGATCACTAGATTTGTAACATCAAATTAATGTAGTTCATACGAAGTTTAAGAAATGTTTTCTATCGCAATTTATTTACCTGCTTATTTTAGCCATGTAAATAACTACCCTGAAGAAATCTCTAATAAGTCCCAGCATCATTTTCACGTAAACTCGACAGACGTTTGTAAGATTACCAGCAGAATAATTTATATCTGATCTCTTATATGGGTTCTTCAGTAAATGGAGAACTTACGTGGACGTGGATAGAAATTGGCAAATGTGAGGAAGGTACTTTCTACTAGAATGTCAAAGCGGCCCCTTAGGGACATACCAGGCTTCTTGTCTGCCGGACAATCCTCTGAAAGCTCTCCAACCCTCGACGTAGTTCACAGTTTATTTAATTCGTTACCTAACATCCTTCGCCTCACGTCTTATTATATTGTTCTTCGATTCCAATACGTTCGACGAATTCCATTGGCTTCGTGCGCCAGCGGACGTCTATAAAATTTATATTCCGGACCTTGAAATCGTTAATTCGTATGTGAGTAATCCATCACACAAAATCCTTATCTAGCCCGTAGCCATTTGCAACAAGTGCGTCAAATGTCTTTTCCTCGATCAATATTTGCTCGGTATACCTAATATATTACCTACATGTATGTATGTCGGAGTGAATTAATTTAAACGAATTTAATCTGCTTCGAGCTCTCCATAAATTAACAAAAGTTAATTAAATGCAAAACAATACATGAATTGCAGTGGTCGATATAGAATGTAAACTTCGCGTTGTAGGAATTATATTAATCAAATGTCTACAACACAACAATCATGTTCTTCACAAAGTAAATCAATGTAGGACCTTGTTACGCAATTTGGGGTTTGTTATTAAATAGAGAATGACATAATCACTTGGATGTAATACAACTTGCCCAAACCATTTGTTCACGAGGCAGGTTCAGTTTAACGCGTGCTGTATGGTTAGGTAGCCTGCAGGAAAGGAAAGTATAAAAATACAGAAGAAATGAAAGGAACAATCTACAATATTTACAAGATGTAAACTCAATATTATTGTCACGTTTGTCCACTTCACAGGTGAAGGCAACTTAAGGTAGTTCCTAACCAACTATGTTAATCAAATTAGTGTTGGATAATAAACGATGAATATAAAGTGGTATGATACTATGGAAACAATAATAATAATTTTTAACATCATGTATATATATTTTAAAAAGTTCAATGTTAGTATAAATAATCGTAATACGAAAATGGAATATTAAATTGATTAGCGTAGTGAATTGGAGCAGCACATCTGACAACGTCGCTTTTATTCGGCGCGTCTTTTTTCAAATTTTATAGTAGTAATTATCTTATTTATGTTATTTAATATTTTAACTATAAATTTCGGATAACTAATATGTCTAGCAATATAATTAGTCTTCATATGAATTTGAATCATCGTTCGATATTTAAATGTCTAAACATATCGATTGCGCGACGTTGCCACGTTGATTGCTCTACGTATTTCTGAAAAATTTGCACGTAAACCTAATTTTTTATGGCCATTTACGAAGAAACTATGCGGTCAGTTTTGCAGAAATCAATAAATTCATTTCCTGACATTTCGATGTACTTTTGTGCCAATTTTGGTACATTTCTTAAATATGGTTTTTCTGTTTCAGAAGAAAAACTGAAACTATAACCCTCTTTTTTTTACTTTGCCATATGCCACCGTGTTAAAATGTATCAACTTTAATTAACAATTTCTCGATAACTATGCGCTAAATCGATTTTAAACTTTGTACAAGGGTTTCTTGTATTCCAAATTATTTTTGTACGAAACTTGAAAGAATTCTGTAATATAGTAGATTATTCAGGAACTACCTTAAAGCAAGCATGCATTACAAATCAATTATTTTTTTATAAAAGCTTACTAAAGTTTTGACCTATAAAGATTACACAGCTCCATCAAGTAACAAAAGAGAAGCAAAAGCCATTTTGGACTTTCCATCCCCCTGTCGTGTAAAATCCCTTCAAATAAGGGACAAATTTTAACTTCGAATCCCGAGGTGACATGCAATGAGTTTCCTGAGATTATTTTCACCAAATGTCCTCCGACTTAGGTGCACAGATAGATCCGCAGAACTCGTGACCGTCGCGTTTCTTCCGCCCTGTGCTGATTTGCAAACACAATGGTCCAAGGCACACGTGCTGCTTATAGTCCGTAATCTGTGACGAGAGAAAGAGAAGGGGGAAAGAGATTTTCGGGGGTGTAACAGCGGAAACATCCCGACCCTCTCCTCTCGCCTTCGAACAGAAAGAATGTAATTACTGGAAGGATCAAAGTCAGAGAAACAACGCCTGTGACCCGTGCGCGTCGGCTTCGCCCTCCTTGTCGACCCGGGCCTTCCTTTCGTCGTCGTCTTTCGACGAAGCGGAATTTAAATATCGACGGAAGTATTCACCGTTTGACTTCGGTAGCTGCAGCATTCGCCACCTTTCCTTCCCTGCGCTACCAGTCGAAGACAACTCGTCGCTGGCGCCCTTTCTTTTCGTTGCCGAGTGACAAGGGGGTGTGCTAAAGGGAAAACAGACGGTCGTGGGAAACAAAGGAAGTTATCTACTGTCAGCGCCCCTCGTTTCTCCTGCCAACTTCTCGCTCCAGATGACGGTTAAAGTCCGCGTGGATATTTTAAAGTTCCTTTGTCACCCTGTCCACGTTACCAGCCGATAGTTCGCGAAAAATACAACATGGCCTCGCGAAATTTTGGCAATGGGATATTCATGCGAATCTGGACGGTGCGTGCGCATCTTAAGAACCAACTTAAGGGAGCTTTCAACTTTGATCGGCCGAAAGAATACAAACCTATTTTTAAAGATTTTTTCTCGGTAAATACAGCATATAATGAAATAATTTTTTTTGTATTTATTAAGCTACTGTTATATTATACAAAAAGAATTAAACAGAATCTTTTATATAATATAAGTATATTATATTATACTACAAAAATTTAAAAAGATTTTTTTTGTATAATATAAGAGCAGCTTGATAAATTACGAAAAGCTTTATTTCGTTATATGTTGTATTTATTGCGAAAATATCTTTAGCCGATCAAAGTAGAATGACCCCTTAAATGTAGACTGCAGCAGACTTACGTAATACTAGCTGAAAGTACCCGGCGTTGCCCGGGTAAAACTTCGATTATCACGGAGTGTGAAGAGGGTGAAATAAGGGGGAAGGAGTGGGATATCCAGATTTCATGGTAGCCTATATTTTCCGCAGGGTTAAAAAAATCAGGATAGAAAGTATCCTGTATGTTACTCGTGGTCCTAGATTACGTACATATATAGAATCCGTTGCGTAGTTGCGTCGTGATTGCGTAACAAACATCCAAACACGCTTTCTTCTGAATTGTAATAATAAGTCGTTCGGGAGAAGGAAAAGCTCTGCCTAACCAGTGGCAATCTCCCATCTTGTTCCAACATGAGATTTGAAGAACAAATAGAAGCGTGTATATGGTTCACACTTACTGGAAGAAAAAATAATCAATGACTTATGACAAGACTTATAACTTTTCATATTTGAAATTAAAGTTTTAGATCCTATTTATATTATCACGTGCTGCCCGTTAATTCCTGTGACACTCCATGCATCTAACGAACTAAATGTTTCAAGGATCGCTAAGAGATTACTACTATACGTGTCACGTATGAAGGCCTCTCTTTTTTTTTTTAAATCAAGGTGACAACAGAGTTATTTTAGAATGTTACACGATACGCATAATGCACCTGACAATTAAACCGTACGCCGCGCTTTATTGCGCAAAATAATCAACGTAACAGGTTTAATGCGCCCTTGGGATCCGGGAAGAAGTCACGCGGATAACTTCAACGGAGCTTAATATCTTACCTGCGTAGCAGCACGGCTATTAACCATCTGCCTTCGTAATTATGCATAGAAGTGCATTTATCCCCTCGTTTGTATTATGATCACGCAGTTATGCCGTATTAGCGATACGCCTTCGTTGGGACGCATCGATTCCAATCAATTGGTATCGATTACCGAGTTCTCGTCGATGAGAAAGTTTACTTTCACCGGCTAGAAGCTTCGAAGAAGACACACAGAGGAGAAGGATTAAGAATCTGTTGAATTCAATTGGACGCAATACCGGGGAAACTAGAAACGGCACTTTGCTCGACAAACTACTTCGCCAATTTCCTGGTCGTTAAGTTTCTTTAAATTGTTATTATCTACAATTGCCTTCCGCGGTTGTAGTTTAACGTTTCATTCCTGGGATGAAACTTACCGGAGTCGCATAGATATCGCGAGTAACTGCTCGCTTTTTATGTAGTTTGATATCGCCAGTTGGACTAAAAAATTATATACTTATTCACTTATTTATTCATTGTTTAAAGTCATACGAGGATTATAAAGCGTACTATGATTAGAATTTAATATTCTGATTTGAGTTAAGAGAATTCATGTCCTTATCTGTGCGTTAGAAGTAGTATTTTAATAGTGTTATGCTGATTTTTATACTCTGAGGATTGCTAAATTAAATAATTTACATTTTGAGAATCTCTAAAGGTTTGATTCAATGGAAGAAGAAAGTTCTGTAAACTATTTGAAAATTTCCTTCAAGAAGCAGAAATTACACACTGTGTTATTATTGCTAGATAAGCTGAACCCCATCTTCGTATCAATCTGTCATTGTGTTGGTATGCCTGCATTTTCTTCTCTTTTTAAAGCTTAGGCAGGCGATGCAAAGCTGTTCATTGATTAATTGCGTCAATAGATTGTATTCTCGTTGTTGATTCCACTATGACACGTGTGATGAAACGGCGATTCTGGTAAACCGTTACAATATGTAACATACTCAATTCCTTAAATATGTAAACGCTGTAAACACATCGCTCCCATGCGCGGTCAATGCGCATTTCTGCTTTCAGTATTGACGAGACCCACTCGCGCTTGTTTCAGATGTTAAATTATGCATATCTGTCAGTCGCTCTTCAACATTAAATGGTTAATGCCGGTTGTTTCGCTATCGAAATTGAAGTCAACGAAAATCCTACTTTGAAAGGCTGTAGAGACACCAAAATATCTTCTAAGGCTTATGCACAGCAGTTAATAAAAATGAAATACTTCTGATCCGATGAAACAATCTAAGAAAGACAATATTTAATAAAAGTCGCAAGATTATTAGGCTAGAAAGTTTTGAAAAGATAATGGATCCTTCTGACACACACATATCTCTGGGTAACCACTTTACATAAATTTCGACCGAAATAATTTTTAATTTAAAGAATAAATGTTATCGGCGCGTGGGTTCGGTCAATTGACTAAAAGTTGTTTTGCAAATTTTATGATATAATTTCCAACGTTTCGGTCAATATTGGGACCATTATCAAGGAAATAATTCTATCAAGAGAAACCTGCGTTCACTTGTAAAAAATTCCGCAACGTATTCGACGTCCGGAACACAAGTCGGTTGGAGAGTAACTTTAGTGAAATTATATCATAAAATTTGCAAAACAACTTTTAGTCAATGACCGAACCTACGCGCCGATAACATTTATTCTTTAAGGGAAGAGGTCACTGAAATTTGGAAATCCGAAAATATTTGAGACATGCGAAATTCCTTTTAAGGGAAGGAAGTAGGTTTGAAGTAAAGGCCTTATGCCAGTGGGAACACAGTTTTAATCACTGGTTGTCATAGAATTTACATTACGTTACAAAAATCAAGCATAACTTCAAAAATCTTCTTGCGCAAAGTGTGTGATGCCACAGCCTCCAGGATTTACAGCGAAGAAGGGTCCATAGTGAAGTAAAAAATTGTGTATCGAGAAGTTTCTACGTCTCATACTTTTTAAGCTAAAAATGATTGAATTTATTAAATGGCAAAAATGCAAAATTTCATCAAAATTTTGAGGAAAAGCAAGCGCAGCGCAAAGAGTTTTGCAGATTTCTTCATGCCGATACACAATCTTTTTGGTTTCATGTCACTCTTGAAGCACGCCAAGCTGTAAGAGAATCGGACCAACAGTTTTGCGCAAGGAACATTAGATATATTAAAAAAGTAAGATTTGAGATAAATGCATTTTAAATCTAAAGAGTAAATTCCAGACTACTTCCCTTTTTGTATAGTCTAAAATCCATCTGGTTGATACACATTCTGATCAATCTTGCGTCTTTTCCTATCAGCAGCAATTTTCTTTGTGTTTTGTTTCTTCTTAAAGCGCTTTCTTGTAGTGGATTGCTGTTGTGAACTGCAGGTTTCTTTTCTGTTGTCTCTGTCTCTAGCTATACTTATAGCTGTTTCAGATACAACTTTCCCAGCTGTTTGTTTCCTCACTGTCAATGAGCGTACACAACCCATATTAAATTCTGAAACAACGCATGCCACAGGTACTTCAAGTCTTGCCTGCGATACAAATGTTGTCTTCGGGCAGGATCTCCACACTTTTGAATGGAGAGATTAATTTGCATTTTCAGTGCCTCCCTTACAGCACATTGCCATCAAATTTTCATTTGACAGTCTTTCGTATCGGGTTTTCACTTTGGTGGCCACATCTTCAGACAGCTTGAGTGACATGTGTGTGTGGCTCATTGGTTTTAGTCTAATACTTTTTGCTCAATTGTAAAAGTACCACGATTGCTTGCCCTTAGTACATCTGGCATGGTTAGGTTTGCTGTCTATAGAGCTACAGTGATCTAAAATAGCCATCACAGCATATTCCATGGCCTTTACATTTGGCATATTTTTTACAATAGCATTTTTGTAACATTAGAAATAACTTTTGCAACCCGACAGAAAATATCAAATTGATAAAATATACATGTTTTCTACAAATCGCTCTATAACCTATAATAATAGCATGCTTCATTCTACTCCTACTCTTGTGATATTTTCTTCTAATGAGGTCCATTTCACTCGTTTTATATAAGCTAAGTTCACTGCACCGTAAAATCTCACTCTGTATTTTCACGTCAACCGAAGTTTTGAAAGATTTAAAAAAATATAGTGTCTAGCGCCCGAAGAGACTGACCTCTGTCGGCAACCACTGACCCTTTTGGGCCCGCTTAGAGAGTTACCTATTGTACATGGCGGAGTTACATATTGGCCGCGTTACAGATAGCCGAGAGATACGCAACCTGACCACGACCTCCGTCACATACTGTACTTTGTAAGAAAGCGTTCGTAGTTTAGTAGGCGCAGTCGAATGCGTTTTAGAATCATGAAACGCATTTTGGCCATTGAAGAAAATAAACAATGTCAAGTCCATGCAGTTAATTTGGATTTCCCAAAACACTAGCCAGCGATTGAACATACTCGAAGAGCTAAATAATAGAGAAATATACCGAAAAACCAAGGTTTTGGTTTTCGGCCCTTTCGCAACGTTTTGGAGTAATAGGTTTTTCTGGTAGAAAGACAACACTATGTGTCAAACCATGTTGTGTACGGTTGAACAAGGGTTCAAACTTGCCAAAAATGCAAAAAAAAAAATCTTAGAAATGGTCGAAAATCGCCATTTTTTCAGTGTCCTCTTCCCTTAAATTAACCACTTTACACCATTGGAGAAATATGAGCCATGAAAGTATCAGTTTATTAATTCTTTGTGTCGTTTTTCCCAACTACCACCTATTCAAGCTTGGCACTGTATTTCGAAGAAATAAAACTGAACGCGACAACACAAGGAAAAAAATGCAGCAAAACTACACCCTTGCATAAAATGTAAGTCGTAAAGATCTTCATGGCAGTGATAAACGACGTTCGAATTTTTAAGTATTTTGTTCCAATGTGTCGCGAGAGCTCACGGAAATCAATGTCGTGACAATATATCGGGCCTTAATCCCGTGCTTCGGAGCCAGTAGATGGATTACTCGAGAGAAGTGGCCGCGCAGTTCTCGGTCTAGATGTGTAGATGGGAAAGAAGAGCTGGGTCCACGCGTTTAGAATGTTTCGAGAGACGAGGAGCCACTTGAAGGGGAACGCATTCCATAGTGTGGGTGCTTGCGAAGAGAGGCTCGTACCAAAAGCATGCCCCAGCTTTCTCGCTTAACCTTAGCGCACGAATACGTGCTTTCTCCGAGGAATGCGTGCCGCATCGCTTGTCGTCCTTCTGCTGTCTCAACTATGGCCGAACTGCGTTTCACGCGGCTCACCGACGGCGTACGTTAAAAATTCACCTGCAGAAGAAAGAACTGTGGCCTCGACGTGTATGTATACATTCGGCCACTTTCTCTCGGCTCCTGTTCACATTTTGTGCTTCAGTATTTGTCGATATCGGGCTCTCTCTTCAGCCACAGGATCACAGAATATCTTTTCTCTAGATATCAAATTCAACGAAAACTGCGCCAAGTTCCGAACACCCGCACCAGGACTCAATGCTTTCGTTTCACAATGTCTCTTTTTTTTTGGTATCTTCTAGCCGTTGTAGGTATTCTTCTGGAGAAAGGAAAGTTGCGTTTCGTCCCGGGCCTGCTAATGAACTGATCGATAAGGCTTACCTAGCAGGCCCTGCCATAGACTCGGGAATGTTAGGAGATAGGACGAAACGGGTATGCATAGGAATCGGTAGTTGATTGAGCACTTGCGAGAGAGCGAAACGGTCGAGAGGCCCTCTGGTAGCGGAGTCGGAGGTATGGTTACAGTTGCCTAAGTACTATTAGCTCTGCGATAGATATGTCACTGTAGAAGTTCGAACACCAGGGAATCTTGGAATTTGCCAAGATCGCAACGGGGCGGCAAAGGTCCGAAATATCCCACAAATGTGACGATTTACCGATCAGCCCTGGTGGCAAGCGCCCGAAGTTCAAATATTTTACACGACATGTCCCACATTCACCGGTGAATTCCGTGATTCACCGATTTTCGAACTTTTACCAGATACCTTCACGCCTTTGTTCCCTTGTTTAAGATAGTCATGTTGCTTGCTTCACTTGTGTCGTTATTTACTCGTATCGATTTAGGATATCTTCGTCGTACTGTTTACGGAACGAGCCGGTAAAGCAAGAAAACGTTCCGTTTCGACGTTTACACATTTATCAGAAATTTCCGAGCATTCCGATCTTCCGTCGCTCTTTTTGCGCCATTCTTCTTTGTCCGTTGTTCCGTGCATTTTCAAATGCAGCACGATCTATCCGCGCTTTCCGATCGGCAGAACGATTGCCGAACGATTTACATAAACCAGTTTCTTCACTTGTGATTTACTTTTTAGGTCAACTCCATTTCGGCCGCATCATTTTACGCCGAATATTGCGGCAAATAGAGTATTCAAATTTTTCAATTGGTTCTTCGCAACCCCCCTCCCCGACTGCCCCATGAATTTTATTTCCCCGCTATAAATGGTCATTTTCATTTTCACCCTCCATAAAGGGAAAAATTTTAATTTCCGCCGAGAAAACCTGCGTGCCCTGTTTCATAAAGCGCTCTGCAACGATATGGAATTCTAAATAACCATAATGCAGAATAAATTTCTTTTAGCGCGCTGGATGGTATGAGGTTGGACATATGAAATAGAGGAAAAAGTGTGGGGCGTTCAAGTCTCGCCGCGTGGTGCGACAACAATTCGAATTGCCGTATTTAATCTTCTGATGCGTATACATATTTCACTCGCTATACCTCGTGTTTTATTTCGCCGCGGCCTTTCTCGCAATTACCATCGCTCCCCTTGCATATTTTAATTCGGAACTATGCGATTCTCAGAATTGCTGGCATAGACGGACGTCGAATGTGCGTACGCGGCAGCCGGCCTGGCGGAAGCGATTTATGAGGATCGATGTTTTATTATTAAAGCAATGGCCGATACGAGGCACATGGGATGCATATTCGGTAGCACCGAGCTCGTATCTTGGTCAGGGGCACATTTCGGGGCTCGGAGTTGATTTTCCATCCGGCTGGAGAGACACTAACCTGTATCACCCTCTTTCGACCCTGTCCTCTCCTTTTCACTGTTTCAGGATTCTGTTTCTGCATTTCTGAAATGAACGTATTCCATTACGAAAGTGAAATGTGTGAGCACACTTTACGATTCGTACTTTTAATGTATGTTTTGCGAAACGTTCTTATTTCAGTCCATTTCAATGCTATGAATGTTTCATTTGTTTTGTTTTTTAGGTTGAGTTTTAGTTTGCGTTTTTTCATTAGAGAACTTTGAATTTGTTCGTTAGAAAATTGTTTAACAATAAGTGGCGGCGCGTGTGGTAAATACGAACGATGTGTTCGATACATGTAATGAAATGTTCCATTTTTTTAATGCTAATTTCGTTACATTTACAAAAGTGTATATGGAATGTTGAGAGCAAAGACTTGTAATTAAGAGGTAAAAGAAATTAATCTTCGTTGTGTACTAATGTGTAGAACGAAATATGACTGCTCTGAATTATATTCGTGCTCTTGTTTCCCGTTTTATATTTCCTGCATATGTAGATGTGCTGATAAAATTTCATTGCTTCCTTACATTGCATAGAAATACTAATGCTGCCGCATGCGTAAATACTCTACACAGTTATGGAAAATTTCTAACTCCTTCGTCGGCTCATCGCTTAAAGACGGCTTACAACGTTATCAGCGCTATTGGCGTAGTTTTTCCTCGTTTCGTTGTTTACAGAAAGCGGAGAGGGGCTGAATTTTGAGTGCTCTATTAACCATTATATCAACGCATCCACCGATTGGCATTTAAAGGACCATTTAAACCTCTACAACGGCGATCACTCGCGAAAGAGAATATAAAAATAGCCATCATCATGTTTGGTTCCATAACAGCGTTTTCACTGAACCAGCAATATCCGCGTTTAATAACGAGCATGCTGTTGGTGTTCAAGAGGCATTTAATCTATCGTTAACTGCAAGCATTTATTCGTAGCATAAACGATATCATGAAATCACGAACTTAAAACGCAGCATTCGCTGTAATTATCATCATGCTTAGTACGTGTTCTATCTGTTCGTTTTTGTAAGTAAAACGTAAGTGTTATAGATATAGGAATGTCAAAAAGAATTGAGACGTGAATTAGAAGCATGCAAACAATGAAGACCTCAGAACTTTCAAAATCGTTTTTTCACAAAACATTACAGATTAATTTAAGATGTTGCGTGTATTTGATTGCACTGATTGATTCTTTGAGAACAAATTTTTCTTCCATTTCCAAATTGCAGGACAAACCGAAATATAAAACTTTGTAAGAATTGTCATAAGAAATCGAAAATTCAATTACCATTTTACATTGTAATGTTTCATTTTCTAGATAGATCCTCTTAATCCTTTATATTTTGAAACAGAATTTCAGAATATTTTGATTTCTTTTGTTACATGGAATTAGAATATTCTCGCTGACCTCAGAATTTTGGAGCAGCCTGTATATTTTTCAATTATCTATTTTGCATTGTATAAGAAACTTATAAGGGCAGTTATTAATATTGTCAGGGAAGGAAAAAGGAAGGACAGCATGCTAATAAATAAATAAGTAAATATACACTCGCACTCCTTTTCCCAAATCTAAACAGGAAACGGTCTTAAGTCTAATACGATAAAAGAATTTATAATAACAACGTTGGCATATTCAGGAATCAATCTAGTAGAAACAGTAAGTCGGTTACCTATAAACATACAAAATTTAAGTAAGAACATTTCCTTCGTATGCTGCCATTAGAATACATTGTTTATAATGGAATTTATCAAAACGATACATCGCGAGGACAGATAGATCTACCTCAATTGGCCCTACTATGCTACAAGACTGGTACATGCGTTTGGTCTGACCAAAACTAGTTTACTCTACTTGAAAACGTATTGACAGACCACAGACCAAGGGGCAAGAAATGAAAAATGTACATATCAGGTAATTTCAACAGTTTTCGTGTATGTTTCTTGAAACTTTATTACAACAACCAGCATGCAAGAAAACAAATTGGGCAGTTTATGTATTTTCCGCCATCGTACATACCGTTAAGGAACTAGTTCTTGGTCAGGTCATGAAATAAATCGTTCTTTTGAGTTTATGTCAATAAATAATTGTTTGAAATAATTACTAACATAAAAATTGATAATTAAAAAATATATGTGTTGTCTGTGAAAGCAGTTAGTATTGTTAGTTTTAGATGATCAAAAACTAGTTCCTAGTCACCTTATTATTCCATACCTTATAAATAATTAAATTATATACTTATTTTCAACTTTTTAAAATTTTTTCTTGAAGTTTAAACATTAATTCAACTTTTAGTATAGAAAAAGTTTATGGTTTAATGTTTTATTAGGTTAAAAATATATATTAAAGTGGGAAACCCTCTAAACTGATCAGAAACTAGTTCCTTAACGGTACGTTGCACTACCACAAAAAAAAACCAAACACATTTAGTACATCATAAAGTGCTACTATCAAATAGAGACTCCTAAAAGAATCCTAGTAATATAATATATAATCCTACAAATATAATAAATGCAAACGGGTGTTTGGATGTTTGCTACTCAATCATATTGCAACTATACAACAGATCTTTCTGAAATTTTGTATACAAGTAGTCTAGGACAAGGAATAATATATAGGATACTTTTTATCCCGATTTTTTAACCAATCTGGACCAAATTTTACATAACTACTCTCTAGAACCCTGCGGAAAATATAGGCTACCATGAAATCTGAACATCCCACCCTTTCCCCCTTATTTCACCCCCTTGATACTCTGAGTTTGACCCGGGCAACCCCAGGTACTTTAAGCTACTTAGTTCGATACAAACGTGTTGCCTCTCAGCAGAAATCATACTTTCACCAATGCATAATGGAGTTTGTTCACCAGTAACCCAAGAAGACAATATAGAAAAAACATATCGCAGTAGGTAAGATCCCCACGTTGCATTAATAAGCTTTACAAGAAGATTACAAACTATCTAATGATCACCATTCTTATTAAGAGGCCAGCATAACTCACCCTCCTCAGTTGTCCCTTGCCTATTCCCTTTACCACTGGCTTCTCTTTTCCTCATCCTCGAGGGACAAAGTAGCGAAACAGAACGACACGTGACTATGAGTGAACTCCTCTGCCACGTTGAAATCGAATACCACCAATGTGGATCTCTCCAAACAAATGCCTCTTACTACCATCGAGTATGCTCACACTCCGCGAACCTCTTTGTCCAAGGGAAAGAAACAAACCGAAGCCATTTTAGTTTTCGGGATATATAGGCTCGGCTGCATGGGAACACAGTTGCGTCTGGTGGCGGTAATACATAATAAGATATGAACAGAGAGAGGGCACGCGGCATAATCATATATCATAGGTTAGCTCGGTATGGCGAAGTAGTCGTCCGTTCTGGAAGGAGAACACACTACGGTAGTGGATACAATCACCGCCTCTTTCACCGGCACACGAGAAGACTATCCGCTTTAATGCAGGTCCTCAAACTTTCTGATAGCACCAACCTCCATTATACTATACAAATTCGCGAGGCTTTCCTTGCGCTGGGAATTATTTACCTTCAGATTGAAAGCCAATAGTAGACCAGCCAAAGGTATTTTCAAGTCTTTAAGCATAGTTCCGTGTACCCCTACCGTGATTGTCAGCTACTTTTCAATTAATTGCAATTCCTGGAAGTATGTTTCATAGCTTGACAATGTCGTGGTTGTGTGCCAGTCTTTCTGTGTTTGCACAAATTTTGTAGATAATATTCGAAGGCTATATACATGAAACATTCCTTAAATTTCAAGAACTCATATATGAGATTTATTAAACTCATTAATGAAGAGTAAAATCAGGATAGATTTAGGACAAATAAATCTCGATTGCTGCAAACATTTCTTCTGAAATAAAGGTACACATATGTTTTCATGTATTGTGTCGCAGTATCGATTCAAAAGTTTGGAACACATATGTACTTAATACCAGTTCTTCGTAAATGCATTACCTTATTTTGTTCTTTTTCTCACTTATGTATCAAAGGGCCTCTGTTAATAAAATTATTATTATTATTATTATTATTAATTCTAACGTTACAGCGAGAGGGGGTGCAGCTCCAGCCTTACCAACTTCAAGTAAATTAGAATTATTGCTTTAACTTATAACTAAAAAGAGAACACTAATTAAAAAATGTATATTTTCGTTATTGAACTGATAAGTTTTATATCTATTTTTTGGCACATTTTTCAAATCTGGAGCATTCGTATTGCGCAAAACAGTGATGGGGGTGTAGATTCAAATGTACAATTATTGTACAACGTGCACACAATACTGAACGTAAAATTGTACGAAGTTGGTAGGAAAATAATTGGATTAACAGGTATAAAAGTGGTCTGTTTCCAATGGAAAATTTTCATTGTGTAGACATGGCAGCCAATGTGTTAAGGGTTCTGCGAAGTCGTGCACTATTAACGCTTACTTCTTTACCTTTCCCACCGTCCTTTTCGACGAGGATCGCTTAAACTGCAGGGGTCCGTGCACACACATGGATCGACATTAGTGTTTGAAGCGACCAATGTGCACGTTGTCTGGGATTTCGGAGCAGTTTCTCTAACTTTTTGAACAAGAACGGAAAGTTGCCCAGCGCGCCGAGGGGGTAAATGGTTCGGTCAATGAATAAATAGTAGAATCAGGGGAAAGTTGACGTAAGGAGATACTTTTCTGTGTGCGCTGTGGCATGTGGGAAATTGTGTCTAGGTTGGACCCTGAATCAATTGTAGTTCCGCGAAATAACATAGACTGGTCTGAAAACTGACTCGCGATCCTTTCACAGAGAGTTAGAAGCGATGAAAGTTTCCACTTTCCGTTACACGCTTTCGATTTCAACAAATGTATATACTTTTATTAGAAATCTATCCATGTTTGTTTTAAACAATAAAAAAATACATATGTGGTAAATGTAGAACTAATATTTTCAAATTGCCGTTTAATTAGTAATATTGTGTATTTCCACTGAATTTCACAGAAATTCTAAAAAATTCTAATTCAACTGTTGTATTTCCAAAATTTTACACGTTTGGTAGTATAAAAAACTGCAAATATAAAAACTTCAAAAAATTAAATTAAGAAATGCAAATATAATATATTAAATAAAAATTACTCACAGCACAAAATATTAATTTGAACTCCTCACATTGGAGGAAAAATAGAAGAACTAAATAATTGTAAACCCAGCTTTCCACGCTTGAGGCGCACGCAGCTTTTTTAGAATTTCAGGTTCAATATTCTATAAAATTTTATACCGAGGCTTTATACCACGGAAAGCTTTATTGACGTAGTAGAATGTATTATGAGGAAGGATCTTGCGCTTAGTTGGCAGAATGTTTTTTACACGGCACTCAATAACTTACTGACTCAGAATAATATGGGTCGTCAGTTTAAAAAAGGAAGGCTGGAACAATTTGCAATTGATCTATCTTCAGAACCAAGGATAAATTTTAAAAAATCATGTCCAGTTACTCGATACTTTCTCAGCCCGAATTCGTGAAAGAAAGAAATTGGCCATATAATATATAGAATTTTATCTGTATACAGGATATTGCCATATCATACAACAATATGGGACATGCAAACTTTCACGTTAGTGTTTTCTAATGGGAGATTTCGCTTTCCAAGTATAAGCAATTAAACCTTCATGGCTTAACTTTTGATGTGCACTGTTGAAATATCAACGAGCATGAAAACGTATATAGACAGTCACACACTGAATTCATAAATGTGTATGTGTGCATGTACGTCATGCCGTGAATATATTTTTACTAGCCTCAACCCTCAACTGATGATGCTGAGATGTTTCTTTATTTCGACGATTTTTTCATGTAAGCATATACAACAACTAATTGTAGTTTTATTTGTATCACTCACTGAAAAAATTCGAATGCTTTATTCCGAGGAAAGAGCCAATTCTCTTGTGTAAATAGAAATAAGGATTCTGGTATGTCCGACCTCACGTCGCTAATTAAGGGTTACACCAACATTGTTTTACCCGTTAAACCACACACGCACACCTTTTACTAGTATGATGACAGGCACATGTTTATACGATCACATGAAACGACGTCACTTCCAAAGACAGTATAGTATCGTTCGTTTTATGCAAGTTCGCATAAAGAATACAGTCTCACCACTACACCAACAAACTGTAATACTTGTACACAGTACGTACAACAGATGTGATTCCCATGTAGAAATTTTCCATTGTCGTTATAAAATTATACTTACAGTAGAGCGCGATATGCTAATAATTTCTTCGGTTGTTGATCATCGAATTTGTTGCTGGGTATAAAAAAGAATTTCAGTGAGAAGAATTTTTCTTTGTAATGTTGCAGTAGAAAGCCTCAGAAAAAATATTTTAAAAGAGTAGTCTTTATTTTCAGTACCCAGAATTGATTTGCTCAATTGCTTAACACTTATTGACCCTAACTCTAATTGCTTATATCTCGAGGTTAGTTTTGAATTTCTGTTGGTACGAGGTATTTGCATGTTTCGACGTGCCGCATGATTCTGGGACACCCTCTATAAGCACTTGATATGCTATAGAAACTCGGTCTTTATTAGCATAACGAACACAATTAGCAGTGACAGTAGAGTTGCTATAAACAGCCATTGCTGGTTGAACGTAAGTTATTACACTACAACGGACCTTTTATAGGAAACATTTTTGAGGTGACTGATATTTTTCACATGTGACCACATTTTCTATCTTATATCTGTTGTAATTGAATTTTGCCTGTATAAATTGAATATATCCAAGATATCAGTTATGAGCCACAGAAATGTCTGCATTGAAAAATCCTTAACATTAATTTGAACGAAGAGAACGATATTTACATTTGCATCCGTATTAACACAAAGTAACATATCGTTAACTTCAACAACTATTCATACCGCTGCCCGAGTTTACCATCTAAATAGGTATGCCTACTTTTTAGATTATCTCACTATCGTACCATATAATTTCCTCTATCACCAAAAACTTATTCCACGACAACTGTGAAACGCACAATGTAACATAATGTTTTGTAAACTATTATCTCAATAAAAGAACACTTTTCAATAGATACCTATTGCTATGAACACGACGCGAACTCATTCAGCTACGCCGTCACTAAAAGAACCCCATTCTTATAATAAATTACAATTTATTGTAAACGTCTGCACCTTGTAGACTCTAGAATATCTGTCTTGTCAAACAGACCACCGGTGTCGGGCCGACAAAGTTCATTTATACACAGAGTGGTACGGTGACATGCATAATGACAACGTAATTATTTCACTACTACGGTATTAGCCTCTCTCCTTTGAAGATTATTACAACGTACCTAATTCATATTGTTACACTATTGAAATAATTACATAATATTAATATTTCGAATGTTGTTCCATCACTTTATATATGAAAGACTATAGATGAATGGATAATCGTGGTTTCTTGGAGATAAAAATATTCTGTCAAATTTTAGTTTTGAATACTATTTAAGGTTTTGAAAAATATCGCTTCTCCCGAGAAAGTTTTAGTAAGTCGCTGCGAGCAAGCATACAGAGACTTTCAAGTAGCACCTTCAATATTTTCCACAACATATCAACGTGAAAACATGCCAAAACCATGCACAGCATAGGTGCATATCTTTCGGCGTGAAAACACGCCGATGCCAAAGGAACTGTTAATTCTTCATCGTATTAGAAGGACCGGTCACAATATTTTCAGCTCGGCCTGGCACTCACCACTCACCATCAGTGGCTCGGGCATAATTTACGATGGCACAAGTACGAAGAATCGTCACAGAGTCTAGCGAGGACTTACCAAGCGGGATGGTCGCATGCCACCGCGGGGAAAGTGACCCTGCCTCGAGTAAATACCTCGTGATAGTATTTCCGTGACTTATTACCGCAGCAGGCGAGAAACGTCTGCGGCGCAGCGGCGACTAATGGCGCCATGTGGTTGGGAAATAAGAAGATAGAAGTAAGAAAACGTACAAGCAACCCCCCTGGCACGGGGATGGCTGCGACCGACCGTAATGTCGGACGACAGCGGAAGAAGCGGCCTCCCTTCGTCATGTGAAAGTCCGAAACGACCTTACGCCATTAAATGTACTTATATAAGATAGTGGTCGGCCGGCCGTGCATCAATCACGGTAATAGGACAATAAATATCTGACCGACAGGCGACCGGCCAGTTAAGGTCAAAAGTGCAGCAGCTCGCAATTTCTGCCCGACTTCCTGCCGATGCCTGTGGTCAGTAACTCAACCTTCGCATCTATAGTATGTAATTGGTTCCCTATCGCGGCTTAAGTCTCGCATTAAAGTGCCATATCGAGCCTCGACGTTTCTGCCTTCGAGTGTTATCGAGGTTCGATAGCCCGTGGACGGGGGACGTGGCAACGGGAACGCTCCTGTTTCTGCTCCAGATTTTTTTCACCCTTGCATTATTCAAATACAGTTCTTTGTGTAAAAGCAGGTACCACCGTATGCCTTAAGGGGTTATACCTCGTCAGGAGGCCAAAAAGAGGCAAATTTAAAAAAAAAAATTGTGAAAAAGCGTACGCATATACTTTTACAGAACGTTTTGCACTTAAAAGAGCAACATTTGAAGAATATTTGGTAATTTCTTTTGTAGAAAAATATTCACATTTATAATAAAATTACAACCGACATCCAAGAAATTTTTTTAAAAGTTTGGTTTTGCGATGAGCACTGTCCTTCGGAACCAGATTATCTAAAATAAAAAGCGAAAAGATTTCGTTAGTATATTAATGTTTCCTCTGATTCACGGAGGGAATTTCCGAAATATTCATTTCCGAATGGCAGTGCTGACCCCAAACAATTTTTAAATAGACTTCTTGGATGTCGGTTGTAATTTTATTGTAAACGTGAATATTTTTCTACAAAACAATTACCAAATGTTCTTTAAATGTTGCTCTTTTAAGCGCGCAGCGTTCTGTAACAGTATATGCTTCCACTTTTTGAAAAAAATTCACAAACATTCGCCTCATTCCGGCCTCCTGAATATGTATAACCCCTTAAAAACACGTGACTACGAAAATGAGATATTTCGGGTCGTATTAGTTAAGACGAAGTGTTTTCTATGTGGTCGCAGCTGTTATTTCTAGTTGACCATTCTTAGCACTTATTTATTACACTAAATAAGATAATTGAATATATTAAATATATTCTGAAATATCTATTTTTAATGAATATTATAAAAGAGGTTCGCGATTCAAAGAAGTTTGGGAAACACTAACTTAAGAGCATTGAGTACTTACTCAAAACAGCTATTTCATTAAATAGTTATTTTAACGAACAACGAATCTCTGAACTCATATTTTTAGTTAGTAGTGTCTTTACGAGAGATTCTAGAACATTTAGTGGCAAAACTTCGGAGAACTACTACAGAAGTGCAGTGTTGTCTCGTTATAATTCTAGGTCTCTTGTTTCGTTAGAAGTACATCTCCATCCCCACTACTGCTTTTGCAGTCGCCGCGGCAAAGAAGAAAGGCAAGTCGAATATCATATTTACCGTGTCGTTAGAGGTTCGATCTCGTAACGAGACAAACCTGCACCCCTAAATACGAAAGCGGCAAGTTGATAGTCAGTCTTCTAAGGGAATGCGAAATTTTTAATCAAACATAAAAGCGTATTTTTATGTAAAGCGTGTCACATTCTCGACCATGAAATATGCACACACAGCTCGTCCGCATTTTCCCCTCAAAGTCGTAAAGTGTCGCCGCATGTGTCTCCACCGTGACAGTAAAGTTTCACGTGCCATTTTTATACTTCGCCGAAAAGATTTAATTACAGAGACCAATGCTGGACACCTTCATCTCGTATTTGACACAGAATCTCCTCGCGTTTAGTTGGAGAATCTTTCGTTGATCGGCTGCAGCGCGGCCCGCGGGACAGCCGGCGTAAATATCGCATACCCTTCGAGGTGGGCATGAGGCGCGCGCGCACTAACTGTTCAAAACTACGACATATAAACTTCCTTTTCCCCTTGTATAAACTATAAAAGAGCGGGGTTCTGGGCCGACAGACGACTTCGCCACCTAGACTAACTATTAAAAGTTGCAAATTGCTGCAGACACACTGCGGGCCCCGACGTTAGCGCGCCGACCATCTTGGCCCGGCTCCTCCCGCCCTGTTCTAACTTACTTACTTACCAGACTTACTTCCTTACTTACATAGTCACTCGCTTACTTACTTATTCCCAGCCCCGTATTCTTTACCCTCGCCTGTTTCTGCGCCACAGTTCCCTCGCTTAACATTACTTGTTCATGTTCTTTCCTCGCGTTCCGAGGCAACTGGGCCGCCCCGAACTCCCGGATGCCGTAGCAGACACACTAAACTTAGGGGAACAACAAGCCCGCGCGCTCGCGTATTATTTTTCGAATTTATTTAAGGCAACGAACTTCCCACGCAGCTTGGCGGGGAACGGGCGAAGTTCCCCATTGGCTAACGCGATTATAAGCCGGGCACGTTGAGTGCTGCTGATCCGATTATCGACTTATGATTTTCGACAGACGCGGAAATGAAACATTCATTAGCGAAGGTATCGACGGAATCGCGCGTAAATATTATATTCTTGTTTGGACTCGTTAATCTTCCCGTTTGCCGATGTTTATACGCGGTCAGCGTTATAGAACGTCGGTATCGATTCGATATTTATCGGCCCATTAGCGTTTCCGAATTTCGTCGGATATTATAGTCTTTATCCACGAAAAAAAGGGGTTAGCGAATAGAACCTTTTGTTCGCGATCGTTTGAATTATTCAATGACTGTAGTCAATGTTGAAATTTCGGGATATTTTTATATGGGTTCTTAATTCCTTTCAATTTTCTTAATTTTACAGAGGAACGTGGAGTTCCTGTGTGAACAGAATATTGCGGAGCATATTATACAGCTGTCACCATTTTCACTACCGTTAAACATACATGTGTCCTTTGTTTTAGTGAAACACTAATAAGTAGCAAAGCACCCGTGCCTCGCTACGGTAGAATAATTAAAAGGAACTCCTGGTATGTATATCTATTCTTTTAATTAAAAAAGATCTGTTACCAGATCCAGATTTCACCCTTTAAGGGTGGATTGGGGCAAAATTTAGAAATTGATTTTTAGGCATTTGTATTGTTTAAACTAAAACTAAGTGTTGATATCTAATCGGGCCTAAGAGATATTATGGACTCCATGAAAACACATTTCACTCCTTTTCTCCACCCCGTAGGGGTTGATTATGGCAAAATGCTGAATCTGTTTTTTAGGCATTTGTGTGGGTAACCTTTGTAAGTAAAAATCAAGTTGATATCTAATCGAGCCTAAGAAATAATAAGAAGTCCGAGAAAAACACATGTTTCAGTCCCTTGTACCTCCTTTGGGTTGGAATATCAAAAAATCCCTTCTTATCGAGCACCTACGATGCAAAAGGAATATATGTACCTTCCGAATTTCATGTTTCCTGGGTCAACGGTTTGGACTGGACGGTGTTGAATCAGTGATACAACGATTATATAAGTATAGATAGGCTGGCTCAGATCTAGGGGGGGGGGGGGGCGCCAGTAGGGCAATTGGCCAGAGCGGCAAATTTTGGGGGCGGCGAATTTGAGGCGGCAAAATTGGTAGACAAATACCTACAAAAAATTTTACTCAGTGTGAAAAAATATATTTTAACCCTTCGTTGACACACCTCATTTTCCGATCAACTTTAACACACTTGGGTGGCTCACACCCAGAACAATTTTTGAACGACTGCCATTCTAATCTGTAGAATCCAATCGTTAGGAAAAAAACCATGGATCAATTTCATGGTCTGTAGAATGTATTCCAATAGTTTTTTCATTGAAATTTCATGAGTGTTCTTGTAAAAAAAATCTAGATTACCATATGCCGAGAAAATATAAAAAAAGTCTTCAAATAACTGTAACTTTTACAAATTTAAATATTAGAAGCTAAAAATCTACAGAGTTATTGCTCAGATATAATGTTTTGAGAGAAAAAATAGTTTGTAAGTTGGTTTTGGAAAACAGGAATTTATTTTGCATATACAAGGTACAGAGCGTCAAAATCAGCTTATGGGTGGCTCACACTATACTTATTTATGATTCAATGCAACGGGCGGCAAAAATCACTTTTGCCCAGGGCGGCGGAAGAGCTAGATCGGGCCCTGTAGATAGGTAGATTGTTTTCTTGGGATAGTATTTATACATTGGTTATGGAATTCATGAAGACTCATAACATTACGAAATGTTTTGTCATTTAAAGGGTGTACATTTTTCTCAACGTTTATAACCCTTTGTATTTGGAATTATGTAGTAAATGAAAAATGACTGATTTTAATTTGTACATTTTGCGAAAATAAGTGTGAATATCTTCTACACATTGTTTTTAAAATATAGTGCATTATGCTTCAGACCAACAGAAACACAAATATAATGAAATCTGCATTTAATAAGCGCCAATAATAATGTTAGCGAATTTTTAGTAAGTGCCTTACCATGAGGCACATTTAACGAAACCAGGCGACGAAACCTTCGACGAGGAGTGAATATCAATTTCCAGAGGCTCGTAAGTTTCCAATTGTAATACTGTGCGCCATTTTTCGAGTACTATTCAAACATTGATCTTGCGTGAGAAGATATCGGTGCTGTTCTACTGTTTCTTGATTCATCCATACACTTTCGAAACCATTCGGAGTACTTAATTCTCGTGACCTCGAATAACAGAAACTGGGGCGCAAATGGTATGAATATTATAGTTTCTAAGAGTAAACCTTGAAACTCTAATTTAATGTTACTAGTACAGGAAACGCTCTCTTCGTATTTGCTTGAAGAGAAATGCAGCAAAGTGCTTTCCTCTGCTTTTCTGGTTTCGTCTTTTAAGTATGACAAGCTGAAAAATCAAGACGAAGTTGTCGGAAACGAAATTGGCAAAAATCTATTTCAGATACATGAATTGAGGACAAGTAGATCGTGTTGGTAGATTGGAATTTCTGCTGACTCAAATGGGATGAATGACGGAAATGAGAATAACAAAGATGGACATGCGAAAAATAGATACGTAGATATTCAAGCCCCTCAAAGAATTTTTAAGAGTGCTTCGAAACAGATTTATCCTTCTGAACTGCCTAATAAATATCGTTTTTTATTGTAAAACACAAACGGTACAAAGTATCTGCAAAATGGTCCGAAAATTTCTCTATGCACTTCCATTACGTTTCAGTAGTAACAAAGTTCTTACTTTAGTACGTTTTTCGAAATACCAATTAGATTAATCTGCTTAAATGTTTTTACAAAACATAGATGCATTTCTTACTAATTTTTTTGTACCAGCAGACACCATTCACACTATTCCCTACTGCGGGAAAAAGACACGTGGAGCGAGTACTCGGCGTAAATCGAGGGACCAGTGTACACGGCGCAAAAACGATTAACTGCTGGCCACCGCCACAAAATCACGCATCAACGATCGTGTTTACTTGTTTCGAGGATTGTCGTTTTCTTTGCAATTGAACATTCGTATCACGCTGCAACGGCCAATAAAGCAAATGAAACGGCGCATCGTTGGATCGCGCGAACGTGTATACTAATATAGTGCTAAAGAGTATTAACGGCGTTTATTTTACCAGTTAGTTGTGGCATTCCATTTCTGTTCCTAAATATATCCTATAAAGTATTTCACGACCTGCGGCGCGTTACTAATCGAACAAAGCACCGCATCGGCGTAAACGCTTTATCGAGCACCGCAGAGTATTTTCCCTCCGTTCGCGCATTTCATTGTAATTCGGTTCAATTATCATTTGATTATATCGAATTCAGGACCGCGTAGTTAGCAGCGTTCCTCGGGCACGGTTGTAAAAGGCGAACCGATGATTCCACAAATTCAAAGCATTATTCGCGCAAATGAAAGTCCATGGCAACATGGAGCGACAAAGTATTGAGTTAAAAGTGAAACATTCTTTCGTGACTTTTTATCTAGAACTAGAGTGTGTGTGCTATATATTGTATATGATTGTTTAAGAGATTTTATTTGCTGAAAGAAAACGAATGTGTCGTTTACAGTGCCATTAAAAACTTTGAAGCATTTGTGCCCTATTATTCGTGTTTATTTTCTTTGAATTCGTTTCGTTATAAACAGCTGATCTTGACTTGTGAGGGTTAATTAGCACGTTTACGATAACTGTGTGAATTTAGGGTAGAACTGTGTTTAACAGCTACTTCTGAAAAAGGGCTTTATCAACGAATAAGCTATGCTAAAACAGAAATGTGTGGCCTAGAATGAAATTTATTACCATCTTAATTGAACTTTTTTAATGATATTCTATTAGCAGAAAGCTAAAGGGCAATAAAAGGAAATTCAATTTTCCCGTGCAAATGAATTTAAAGTGTATAAATTATTCGCTCTTCTATATCACCATATAAATTATAAAAAATAGTTTATTCTACTATTATTTAATATCATCCTTCTCCCAGTAATTAAAAAGCTCGTTGAAAGATTCACTTTGTTCCGTGAATTCAGTAATCAGCCCTAATTTTCTAACACTAATTCGTGTTTCACTCATTTTTCTCTTTCAGTGCCGTAAAATAGTATTTAGGTTTTCTGTAGCATTTAATCCTCGTTTGTACATTTTGTCCGGAAACTCTGTAAGACTATCTCAGGATGAATGCACTGTCATTAGGTCTACAGAGAATGTCAACGTTATCGTATGGGAAGGTAAGAAAATGGAAAGTAACGACTCAATATCACGCGCACACCGGTTGCGTGGACTGAATTAACACTACTGATATGGTCGACGATGTATCGTCCGCCACCGGTGACACCATTTTTCCATTAAGTCTGCCTACACTCACTATTGTGTAACAAGCTTTTACGATTTCACTGCTTCGGCTGTTATTCTATTCTTACTCACACGTAGGTGCTGCATGTTCGATATTCTTCTGTATTAATTCCCAAAGGGATGCAAAGTCGTAAAGTGGAAGCTGCGTTTTCCGGATTCGCGCGTTCCTTATGGTTATCATTGCTGCTTCGCGATCGAACTCTTTGTTAAACTCATATGAATTAACGATGTAGTTGCGTTAACAATTTAATAATAAATATGTCATTTACTTTTGAGCACATCTGTGCGAACATGAGTATATTAAACAATAATTGTATCAATTGCGATTAAAAAAGCTCAAATTTTTATTCACTTTTTAAGTACAGGTAGAGGTCACAAAATGTATGCAATTAAAGCAGAAACCTGGTTTAGGACGCTGAAAACACGGTGATTATTTAAGAATTATATTCTCAACAAATATAAAAAGAATCTTTCTAAAACTTTAAGGGTGTTTTACTATACATATATTCAGACAACAAGAGAACTTTTTTTTATTCCATAATAATTCATTTCATATTATTGTCTGAATGTACAGTAAAACGCCCTTAAAATTATGGACAGATTCTCTTTATATTTGTTGAGAAAATAATTCTTAACAAATCACCGTATTTTCAGCGTCCTAAACCAGCTTCTCCCCTTAATCGAAAGCAGGAACCAATAATTTCAAAACAGAAAAATTAAAAAATATAAAAAATAGTGTTTTTTCACCTAACAGGTGAGTCATAATAAGTAAAATCTCGTATAAAGACTGTCTAATTCTTTTTACATGTTTTCTTTAAGTATCCCAATAATCCCGCAAACTTTAACCTGCCATAAATTCCCTGTTTTTTTTTGGAATTTTTATATCATAAACTTCATTCGATCCACCTAAACGAATATAAAAGCGCATGAATCGATCCAATTAGCCCAATTCTTCCTCGTCGCCTAAATTGAATGAAGCAAAAGCTCGTACAGGTCTTGGATCGCTTCGGTTTTTAGTACACCTTCATCCCTGCCTCGCTGGCAAGCGATTTCTTCGAAATGACTTTTACTATCTATCGAATATCAGCGACGTCGCGGCTAGGTATACCGTGATGCATAAAGAATCCAGTTTATGGTGTCTGTTAGGACCCGACGATATCCGACACGTCCCATTTCCGCCAGCCGACGTCTTTTTGGCGGTGATACTGCTTCCTGTTGCTACGAACTACCCAGCCGTATTCAAGAGTAAAGACTAACCCGATCCTCTATAAACCGAATTGGTCGTCACTAGAAAATTTACTTGTCTTAGGTATATGTGCAGCAGAATATTGGTGCTCCATCAGCCAAATCGTTTTAAAGTGTCTGCCTCGCCAAATGCCTTATACAAAATTCACCATTTCCTTCTGGATTCATTCATTCCCATTCTTAACTTTCATTTCTTATTGCGCTCTTTTACACCGAGACCTTACACCGCGAAATGTGAGGGAACTTCTGAGATCGATCGTAACAGTTGAAATGTTAATGTTAAACACTGTAAGATACGATTACTGCGACTGCAGAATTTGAATATGGGATTAGATAAAATAGACCATCTTTTTTCACCTTTAAAAAAAAAAAACAAGAAAGCCTGAGAATTTTTAATAAACTATTAATCACTGAATGAAAAATAATTTTCTAGCCATAAACGAAATATTAGTGATACAAAATGTGAAATTTTCTTATATTTCGAAATACAAAATGGAGTCAGGTGGCACGATGAACAGCAATTAATTATTAATAATAGAAATTAATAACTGATTGCTCCTACATTGGATAATTTTTAACGATCACCGTTGCTAATTAAGCATTCATTTCTTTCAGCATAAACGAATCGATGAAAGGAATGATTTGTTACTCCTTTTGCTACTCGTTTATTCCTTCCCACCGTGCATGTTGCGAGTGTGCATATTTCCGATGTGCGACCACATTGCACTAAACATTCGTGTTTTTGTCTGTTTTAGGAAATGAAAGTTAATTGGGCGACGTCTCCAGGAAACCAGCCAAAACAAGACACCAGCAGTAAGTACCTCGACATCACCTGTCTTCTTTTTCTTGTCCAGTTGGACATCAATGATTCATCTAACTCTCTGTCCGTTTTAAGGCTCGTTGTTCCCTGAAGTGTACATTATTCTTTACAGTACCCCCTCTTTAAAGATTTATTTACGTACTGTTACAGTACGTAAGCAGCCCTTACGTTTTGATTATGAGAGTTTAGGGAAAAGTATTCGTGGATGGCCTGGGTAGCCAAGGTGGTTAAGGATTCTTTTCCTCTTAAAAAATATACTCCACAAAGTCGTTGAGGGTACTTTCGCAATTTCGAAGACTGTGAAAAACATCAGGAAAAGAGTACTTCCGGCTTTACATAATCTTCTTGTACTTAATTGCTGTTTGTAAAACACGTGCATTATTACTGCATTTTGGAAACCGTCCAATTAGTAATTGAAATGTACAATTATTCCACGTTCAGTTTACTGATCATAAGAGAATTCAACTATCAAGAAGAATTGTTCTTTATGTAGGCTTAAAACAAATTGACGATGCTGAAGTATGAAACCACCACGTAAGTTGACGTTCTTAGCGTCAGACGTAAACTAATTTGTAATATATTTAAAATTCAGAATAGAATATATAAAAGACTGTACATAAAACATATATGTAAGGTTGAATATTAACTTTCATTCCATTCGTTTTGTGAAAAGAGATTGGAAAACCATGGGTAGCTCAATATTTATCTTCCTTTTGTTATCAATTCGCTGAAATGTTCATATCGGAGCGTTTAGCAAAAAAGTGCTCGATCTTAATAAAATATGAAATATACGAGCACGCTTTTGTGCGGATGGTAGGAAATTAAAAATCTCGTTCTACGTTTCGATGCCTTAGGCGCAAAGTTCTGCAAATAATAGGTTCAACCTTATGCGAGCTCAATATTTCATCTGGAATATTCTATTACGCAAAACAAACTAACGCTAATACGACTGCCAAATTTTTCATTAACTAATTGGCTGGTAGCCAATATAGAGAAACACAATGATTTGTCGGTCGATGTATACCATGTGGCATTAAATTCAATTCGTCCTTCCGATTTATTCCATTCGATGCATATACATACTTGGAATTTGCTGTGATACACAGCTAGTAAGAATATTTATGATACACAATTTACCATTTGCGCGGTTGACCACTTAACACGGTAATGGGATTTGAAAGTATTCACAAGTCACGTGGAGCACACATTTTTCCTGTTGAAAGGGAACAGAACACCTTTCAGTACAATTCATACACTGACTTTGTGCCTTTTTTATTATTACATAAGAATTATAATGTGATCAGAAATTGTTAGAAATTGTAACGACCTAAAATTTGAAGTAGCGGTTTTATCTAATCACATTAAAATGTCTGTGTACATGGACTATACAATGGAGCAGTGGTTACACGTTAAAAATACGTCATTTAGTAAGCCCTTTCACCTTCTGCTTTTCTACCATGCAAGCAACACAACCACAAACCGGTGAACCTAACGTAAGCCCTTGCTTTTTGAGGATTCATAAGTCGTTAGAATCTGAAGAGGATCTGCATACGAAACACTTCTTTGAATTGTCATTGATCATTAACCTTTGCGTATTAACAAGCAAGAATATTATGCACAATTAGTTATAAAAGCTACAGTTCTAACGTTAATAATTAATTACGGATATAATATACGGATGTTCTAATTAACAAAGACTCCATAGTACACACAAAATTCTGTTTCCAAAAGTAATCGGCCACTAAAATATGTCAATGTTTTTAATTTCCATTTCAAGACTTGAAATTTGAATCAAATCGATTATAGTCAAATTAGAGAAAATTAAATGACATGTTGCTGCCATTGGTAAATGCTTTATAACATATACTAATTCGACAAGCGAAAATAACAATATACCTGTTTTTACAACTTAAATACAGCTTTGCGCAGCAACGAATCAGTTTCCTTTTGCCGACTGTTTCCTTTCTCATTCCTTTATGTCTGTTTGACGTTGATGTCTCGCTTAATTTCCGCATTTCCTGCAAACACAGAAGGGTAGGAAAATGTTCATTCTTAGGTGAGTGTTTTTAATTAACCGGAGACAGTTATTATAATTGAATACATGCCGGCGTCTTGTTTCCCTAATGACATTTACAAATATTCGTTGAAGCACTTGTTTCACCGCAATGAATAATTAATTCTTCGGAGAGCATTAGCACTGAAGGGGCGGTCATTTCGGAAAATGAAGCTGTTAATAAAACAACGATGGAAAATAAACGGCAAGATTATTCAGAAATTGCCATTGAACGTATTGCTTCCTGACAGCAAGTATGAAAACACGCTTTAAATGAAAAAAATGTAGCAGCAGTTTCTCCAAAATTTCTTAAAAAATTATTCGTGTCTGCAAGTAAAGTATAAATACTTTCTAGAATTGTTAAATAAAACGTCCTGCTAGTACCTTTTCTTAAATCCTCACATGAATAACAGAAACAAGGAAGTCTGAACTCTCTGCCTGCACAAAACGAATCAGAATCATCCAGACTAAATTATTTTGTCCATTACTTTCGCAAATATCTAAAAATTGATTAAACTACCTAACATCGCCTGTACTCCTTGTATCTAAATTCCAGAACATCAGTAGTTATGGAAATGTGAAAATCAAATAATAACAATACTATTATATTTTAAAACTAACCGGTGCCTATATAATAACGCACTAAACATAAATTATCACAAAGTGTCAAGGGGTTGAAATCAGAGGCAGGAGGTGGACTGTCCCGGTTCCAGGGTGGCCTATATTTTCCACAAGAGTCACTGAGCAAAATTTGGTCGAGATCGGTCGAACGGTTTAGAAGGTAATAGCGAGCATACACACAGAAGATTAACGATCCTTCGAAAATCGGGCTGCAGTCACAACGGGATGTCTCTCACAAACAATCGATGATGGCGTAAATAAAGCAGAGAAGGGATTTCCTTTCTGCCTTGTCCACCGTATCTGCAAGGAAGCCGAAAAGGACGGGCACGTGTGTCTCACCCCCTATTATACATGTACGGTGAGCGATGAGCGCGTGTGCGTGTTTGAAATTCAGTGAGGGGCGGTAGCAATATTTAACTCAGTCTGAAATTCCTCTTTTTATAGACTTGTAAAACCGTGACAGGCACATGGGACCCGATCCCGCATCCCCTTCCTCGCGCTTCACCCATGTCGTTCTCTTCTATGCCCCTGTCCGCCCCACCCCGGCCTGCACTTGCCCCATCTGAAACGGTTAGATGGTAGTCCCGTGTCTCTCGTCGTTCTTTCCACCGACTTTTCCATTGCTGGCCCGCCACCACCCTCGCCATGCTTCTCGAATCTTCCCTCCACCCCCTTGCGCGGCCCCCACCCCCCCCACCCACCCCCCGCCCGCCCCATCGAATTCTCTTTCGAAGCCGCGCTATACCTCCCCGCGGACAAATGCAAAACTAAAACGCACCCCCTCCCCCGTTCTCCGTGTAAATATGGCCGGGGAACTACTGCACGGTCGTTGAAGGGGGTGAGCACACTTTTTCCTACCCCCGTCGGTTTCCTTCCCCACGATCGCATTCCCCCGTCTACGGGGAGTAGATACCTCTGTACGCGTTGCGGTTACAACTGAGACGGGGCGAAGGCGCGCGGTTGTTTTAGTTTTCTGTAAGGGGATTCTACGAAAACTCGGATGAATCGGTACACCTGCGCGTCCTGCGACTGGGTTAGGTATAGTGTACCGTGGTGCAAGTAGGTATACGTATGTATATTATGAGAGCCTTCTTCAGGGCGGTGTAGCCGATGGCACACTGGAGAGATACCAAATCTGCGTGGTTCTAGATCCTGTGCTACGTGGTACTCGAAATTTGTTCTGTAATTTGCAGCCTACTAAAGTTTTCTTGCACTGTGCGTCGTAATAGAGTTAATCGATGATAATGATGGCTGTAGTCATTTTTTAAAGAGTACAGTATTTAAAGTACTAGCTCGTTTAACCAATGGTAAATCAGTACTATTGATAGATGGAGCGCTAAAGGTTAATCATTCAACGCTGAAGATACTACCTATAGTTTATTTCTATTAATAATATTTCGAGATAAACAATAACATGAAGAATAGGATAAATAAGGAAAGTTTGGGTTATCTACTAAGTCTGTAGGGTTGCCACCTTTTTTACAGAAAAGTAACGTACATTTGCTTTCGTGAGTTATACAAAAAAAGTACGCTCAACAAATTAAATGTACATTTTAATCTAATTAGTTTTTATTTCTTCCAAACATATTTTCTATTGCTTTTAGCATTACAGAGTGATTTTTTATTATTTTGAAATGTTTCAATGGCATCATTGCACTCAATATTCATATTGAAATATGTAAATGATTCGTTTTTTATTCGATGGAGGGAGGCCTTGTTTCTTTCGTAGTGCCACTTAACATTCATGACAGAGAAAACTCTCTCAGTAAATGCTGAAGTGGCGGCAACGGATAGAATTAATTGTGAAATAAAGTATTTTCGCGTACTTTATTCTTATTCAAAAGTGTAGAGTACATTTACCTATAATAACGTAAGATACTTTATTTTAAAGTACAGGTGGCAACCCTATAAGTCTGTGACTAAAAAAAGAATTCCCGTAACGAGTAAGAGTATTTTACTATAACTAGTAATGGGTATTCCTTGATAGAACACCGTGCTAGAAGATCCTATCAGAAATTCTTGGTTAATATAGTTATTAACTAAGTACAGATTTCTATGTACCTATACATTCGTCGTCTTAACAGTGAATATCTGCAAGTTTCAGATTAGAATGTACTAAATATTTAAATAAGTAATTTAATTCGATTATCAATTCGAATCACACAATTTTTTCCTCTTCTTAACATCTCAATCTTTTCTGTCCATTAAATTGTTCACAATACACCCAAAGAATGAAAGGATATAAAAGGCAGAAGGACAAAAGCGTAGATATCTCAATTCACCTACATAAGCGAGCCTACGGGGTTAAAAATGAAAGTAAACCGTGAAATAGGCTTTATACAACTGATCGCTTAAGCCAGCGCTGTTATCCTAGACGTCGGGTAGCAGTTAGTGCTAGCATACCATCGAGAATCAAGCATTCTTTGCATCGAGAAGCTGTATGCGTTTTAAGTGCAGAGAAGATACGCTCGGATGTACAGGATCCGGGTTAGTTCCAGCCACTGGACGGCAACTTTAGAGCCGCGGACGTTTATGAGCGCTCGTAATGCATGCTCGGGGAATTCGCCACGGATAGGAATATTATCCTAAGGCGATAGTATATCGTATGCAGAGCCGCGGGAAAGCTGGTACGTAATGAGTGGAGATTTCGGACGTTACGTTCAGGTGGAGGGAAATCTTTCATACTTTTATGGGTTAAAATCTCTTCGTGATACGCATCATAAAGGGGCAGGGGATTTCACGAGCCCTTTAAAACGTGTAATTTTAACATCAAATGCAAAGGAATTATAGTAGCTATCCGGTCGTGCAGCATCGTTCCCAAAAGGGTGATAGAAATATTTCTATGTAGGTACGTTAAACCTCGGGTCGGTCAAAAATGCATCCTTATCGGAGGTTTAACAAAATTCTGAATTTCCATTGAAATGTTGGTCGAAGAAAAATTTGTAGTGGAGGATTTTAAGGTAAGATTTTAAAACAGTATTTTTCTGAATCTCGCCCATTCCCCCCCCTCAAACAACAAATAATTATGTATTAATTTAACACAATCTGATGGTGTAATACAGACTTATTATTATTATTATTATTATTGTTGTTGTTGTTGTTGTTGTTATTTTAAATTCACAATATACCTACTCTAGTTTAGTATTGATATTTCAGATTCACGAATCAGTGCTGAATGAGCTTGTAATGTGTTATCATTAGAACACATTGTGCAATGGTACACGATTAGTTATGTGCACAATTGGGGAGGTAAACATTACACCCCCAATGTATTTGAACTATTTTCTACTGTGCATCACACATTCAGACCACGTAATGAACGATAAATTATTAATATCGATCATAAAGCAGCCATGTACCGATAATAAGAAAGTAATCGACTGACATTCGATAAATTGATAATTTTTCGGCGGCTTTCGGCACCTGAACAAATTTGCCGATCACCTTCACACTTCGGCAGCTTAAATGTCATTATAAAAGCTAACTTGTGTTAACTCTAAGAAGCCACGAATAATAAAAGATGTCTGCCCCCATGTTCCGTTCCACTCTAATCTACAAACCTAATTCTCAGTGGTCCCCGACAGCGTTCACTCGAATCGCCGAAAACCCGGCATTCGTGCCCGGTGGATCGAAACGGAAACATTTCGCCGCGGTGGAGCGCAAGAACCGGCGAGACATTCCTTAACGTGTTCCATGAGGTACGATATTGTTGCATTCATTCCGAAGAACGAACTGACGGAAGGAAATTCGCCTGAAAAACGGGGGGGGGTGGGAGAAGAGAATCTGTGTTCTACTTTCTTAGCGCGATCACAAGGCAGGAAACGCCGCCGAAGAAGCGAAAGAGAGAGAGAGGGGTGGCGGTCGGTGGCGTCGGAGAGGCAGAGGGGTTGGAATGTAAGCGGATTGGAAGGTCGTGGTGTAGAACGGGATTGAGCGCGGCTGGTAGACTGCGTAATCGCGCATCGTTTTTCCTGCATTATGAATCGCGCTGCGGGATAATCGTCCCAGTATTTATGGGGCTTTTCGGCACAAAGGGGTTACACCGCGAGTCCCACTCCCGTATTCCGTTTATCTCTGGCAAAGCGTTTACCGTTAGACCATAAGCCGCACGCCTTTGCTGTTTATATGCATTACGGGAGCTGTTATCGTTATTAACAAAACACGAGCTGTCTTTCTCGCGTCTCTCGGCTACACCCGACCCCCCCCCCCCCCGCCCTCCCCGCCGCGCACCATCCGCTCAACCCTTTCGCGCTTTCTGTCTGCCCGCGCTTCGTTTCGTTCACGCTCTGCCGTCTCGTGTACTCGCGCACATACGTCTTGTCGCGCGCATTCTCGTACGCTGCCCCACCTTTTTTTTTTCTCTCCTCCGCCACCCCCCCGCCCTTCGGCGTGGTACTTAAATTTAATGACTCGCGAGAGAGCAGGAAATTTCGCGACTCGTGTTTCTTTATTAACGCCGCTACGTGGGAGTAATGTAAACGTTTGTGTTGCCCCGGAGCGTCGCGGCGGACGCTTCTTGTCGCGAGCGTGCAATCAGTCACGCCGCGGCGTACCCCATGATATTTAAAAAGGGCGACGCGCGTGGCGGGGGATGGATGATTCGAGTATGGTGCTCGCTGATACGCCTCGCGCGCGGCGCGCCGCCGGTACGTGGTAAAACTCGAAAGGAGGTAATTTGTTTTCGGGAAATGAATGGAATATGTGGAGCGAAGTTTTTTCGTACGAACCTTCGTTTTCGATGTAATCGGTTTTGAAAACACGCGGAGCTTGCCAGCGCTGCGCCGATAGATTTGTGACGGTGTACGTAAAGCGCAGACTGTTGCGGGTGACTGTTACTCGAGGAAATGTGAATGGTCTATTGTCTTTAGCATTTTCATTTTGTTAATTGGCAAGCTCTTTAGTTAAACTGCCCTATCTAGCATTTTTTAATTTTTTGAGATATGTTGAAATATTTGAAGTTCCACGCGTCTTTTACTTTTTAAGTAAAGTTAGAAAACTCTACGTGCTTCGTAAAGATTTATAAACAGTCTAATGTATTTAACCTAACTTCTTTCCAAATGGTTATAATATCGTATCTAAAACATTTAATTAATTGGTACGTTAATAATACATTACCTACCGATATTCCTATTACAAAGAAATATATTAGGCTGTTACGAAATAATGACAACATGTTTTAATTTGAATTTGGGGAAATAAGGACGGTAGGGGAGACCGGGGCTAAAAGTTCCGATTTCGATAAAACATAAAAAATGACCGCAAAATAATGTACTTATTCTCTTCACTATTGACTAATTTCTTGTTAAATTTATTATATTTTATGATTTTAAGCTTGTATTTAATATATTGCAATAGGTTTTTCATAAAAAGTAATTTTTTTGGCGCTGGTCGAAGCGGAACTTTTTACCCCTTTATGGGGCAAGTTGTTATCGCATTGGGGTAAGTTGTTACTAAGATATAAAAGTTGCATTTTAATAAAATACTTCATTTTCTCATTAAATAAAACAGAATTTTACTAATAATAATGGTTATTTATGAAGGTTCGGACCAACAAAAATGTATTATCTTTAAAAGAAAACCAAAACGATATAGGGTAACGCATAAAGTTGTTGACCCCTATAAAATGATTGACCCTCTTCTCCAAAAAGTAGGATATATAATATAATGCTTCTTTTATACAATAAGATATATCTATATTTCAGTGGCCCAGATATTTTTGTTCCGAATATAATTATATTTTATCATAGGAAAAAAGCATTATATTATATTTCCTACTTTTTGGGGAAGAGGATCAATTATTGTATAGGAATCGACAACTGTATGCGTTACCCTAATACTCATAAACACTATCTTTGGTATAAAAATTAAAATCTACAAATCAGTCTTACATTCAACTGTTTGTAGGTACGTACTTATTGAGATTTGTACCTACTTGTAGCCTACAGTGGCTTCTTGTCCAGATTGTAGTTTTTTTATAATTCTCGATAGAGTCAAGTGGCAGATATTGAATTCTCTAGCGACAATTTTTATCTTTATGCACAACTTCGATGGAAATGATACCACATTTCACCTTTCATTCATATGTCCGCATCTTAAAACACAACCGGAACAATTTATGCATTTGCGGTGGGGCAAGTTCTTACGGTAACAACGTGCCCCAAATCACGGGAACAACTAGCCCCTATCGACACATGTGGCAATTTAACAGATTACTTTACTTACACATATATTGAAACGATCCACACGATTACATCGTATTCTTAAATGTCATTTGATACATAAGAACTAATTAATCAATAATAGCGACGTTAAATAATCGAAATAGACCAAAAAATAATAGTAGGAAAATATTTACTTATCTGGTACGCGACTAATAGGTCCTCGCTTACTACCACACAACTCGCTGTTGCGGGCTCTATTAAAATGGCTGACAGAGTGGCGTGATCAACTCACACGGAAAAAATAATTTAAAGTACAAAGCTACTTTCATATTGAAGATAGAACTATCGGAACAACTTACCCCCGGAACTTTTAGCCCCGGTCTCCCCTACAAAGTAAATGATAAAACTTCAGTTTTCTCGGTTGTTTCAAAATGCTAGATAGGACATTTTAAATAAAGGGGGTAGTATTGATAGATCGAGATGTTAGTCGTTTGAAAATTTTCTGTCGTCATTCTCAGGATATATGTAGATTAGAATTCTTAAATATGAAAGTCGATTTTTTTAGTTGTATAGGGCCTTTCAATAAGGGCGCTCGATCTTTAATATTCAATAAAAAGAGGTGTATGTGAGGTATAGCGGAAATTTTTATTATGGATTAAAGTACATTCAAAAAATAAAATCGGACTCAGCGTTATTTCGAGAAGAGGTGATGTCTATGGCCTATGCTAATATCCCAGCAACAAATCACGACCTGGATATCAACGTCATTCAAGCCGTTGCTGAAATCCAGCCCGATTTATGTGGAAAAGTTATCCAAAATTGGGTCTCCCGGATTGCCTCCAGCAATCGAAGCCGTGGGGGCTATTTGACCGATGTTATTTGTAAAACATAATGGCATTGAATCTACCTACTTTAATCCGCGATAATGATACTCCTCTTAACACACACCTCTTAAAGACCCTTTACATTACTGTACACCTACACCTTTCATACGGATATAATGGATACCTTCATTAAAATCCATGTTCCAAGTCACTTATTACGAAATCAATCATGGTGACAAACTTTAAAATTTTACTATAAATACGTGTGTCCACAAGAACGTTGCCTAATTCAAGCAACATTGTTATTAGTGATAAATTCTCTTCATTAGAAAATTATAATTATTAGGGGTAGAAAATACTCCTTCAAACAAATGGGTAATTGGAAAATGTAAGAAAAAAGGAGAATCTGTTGTAAAATAAATAAATACCTTTAATAAAGTAGCTTTATTTCGAGGCTTTTCAATTTACAGCCCAACGATGAAAGGCTGTAATAATTTTTATGCTAATTAGTTTATCGTTGAAGGTGTAACAAGTGCACACAAGAGTACGTGTTACGCGCTTACTTTGCAGCAGAAATCAAGACATTGTGTGCTCAAGAGTCATTCAAGCGCTCTGCAGACTTCGATTTTATCAAGCTCCCATTAAGCGGATTCGTAGTATCTCAGAGAAAGTAGAGAAAGAAATCCCTGCATGTTCGACGTAGACATTTAATTGCAATTGCTGTAACGCACGAATGGCCACACAACAAAGGTAATCGGTTACCTGACTTAATTAATGTTGTATTTAGATAGTGGATAATCCTTCTAAAGTCCTAAATAGCGTTTACTAAACACATTTACCCCTCCCTCTTCTGGGTGCATCACTGAATCTACATAGATTCCGACCATCTAACAAATTTCCAAAATTATTAATTTCCTCATCAACAAAGAATTCCTATAAAATATCTCTATTCTCGACGAGTTACCATATTGCGTTCTACCACCCTAATCACCACACCCTGCGCAAGGTTTCTCCGAGTTTAAGTAGCAACAAAATCACTGCGACCAACACAATGTCGTCTCAGCTTACCAGATACGTGTGCCACGCAATTCGTAGCCGCCGTAAGAAACCAGCCATCAATCGCGCGACGCTCCGTTCCGAATACCTCGAGACGTGAACGATCAAGGGAGGAGCACGTGTGTCTAGTGCCACTCACGTTCGCGGGATACCCGCGTTTAACTGACGACACGATCGGCTCGATGGACCGAGAGAATAGGATCGGACGCGGTAGACAAGTGCATCGTGCATTCTCTTTGTCCTCGACGTTGTACCGAAAACCGAGCGGCGCGCACACGTCCCAGCCTCCGTCCTGACCGCCTCCCGTGGTGTAACGGTCACTCGTGGTGGGGTAGTGCGGCGAAAGCACTGCGGATGGCATTTGCAGGTAGTGCATGGTTGACGAGGGAAACCGGTAAACCTCGGAGAGCATCTGCGAGATCAGGCCGGTCGTCTGTTCGCGCTTGCTCGCCAGCTCGCCAGCCATCATATAGCGGCTAATAGACACGGGGATAGAGGATATAGTGGGGGTGGCTCTGCCCCCGAGGCTTATGTCACTTACCTCTCAACATCGACGCCCGATTTTCCCGTCCCCGAGATTCGCCGCTAGAGATTACGCGGCCGGCAATTTATCGCTAGAATTTGTTAGTCGAATCGGGCCGCGGCTGTTAGGCGGAAAATAGAAAATTTCGTTCCGGGGCGCGCGCGTGTAGCGGCTGCTCCACTTTCCACCGCGTCCCGTTGCGTTGGCGGTTACCCCCAATTGAACGGGTGTGATTTTTCCACCCGCTTCGAAACGAACTCCCCGGTAACACGAGATTGGATAGAGGAGCTCGGGGTAGCGGGACAATGCTTGTTGTTTTTTCTTCCTCTTTTTTTTTTAAATATCGCCCTTGGGCCAGCCGACTTTCGACGGACAAATGAATTATAAGCGTTCTCTGGGAACAGCCCCCCGGAATTCACAAACGCACGCAATTAGTATAGATATGTATATTTCGTCAATAGGGGAGACCGGGGCTAGTTGACTCATTTTTTACATTTCTAATTTTTATAAATAGACCATTGGTATTTTGTTAACTTGCGGCATACTAAAAGTTTGCAAATTTAATTAGGTATACAGGCTTAATTTTTAAAATCGTTTTAATTGAGTCTAGGTTGTAGTTTTTATTGTATTTAGAGTAGTGAGTCGAATAAGTCAACAAACCCCGGCTGCGGGGTTAGTTGACAAATATGATGGGGTTAGTTGACTTGTCATTTACTATTCAGTTTTAACCCTTTGCCTGCGAAAAGTCTATATATACGCTGTCACTGTTCCATCAATATATATGAAAAGCACATATACACGCTGTCAATTCCATCAATATAGTATACGAAACGCGTAATTTTTTATATTTTTTCACTCCTTCACAGTGTTATTTTTTTTATTAATTATCATGGTGTTAGATACTGTAATTATTTTGTACATGTTTGTTATGGTCTATTTAGAAGGCCTGAGAGTTTGAAGGGAGGATAGGGTGTAAAACTGGTAGGGGTGAGTTTGGAAGGATTTGTGGTGGGGGAAGTAAACTTGAGCAGCTAAACTCTTTGCCTCGACTGCATTTTGAGGATAAAACATGCAATTATTCGTGGTATTCCTATGCTTAGTCAAGTAACCCCATCCGACATTGTTAACATGTTAAGGGTAGTACGTACAAAACCTCCACGCACCGGATAAAATAAAATACCGTAAATTATCGATAATATATGTATCGCGTTTCCATAAAATATTCATGAAAAAACATTAAGCAGTACTTAGTGAACAAAAATTCATAATTACTCGAAAGAAAAATATTTACTCCCGGCCGACCTTTTTAGATTTTTCAATCTCACTGACAGAACAAGCAAGTTTTTGTCCCGGCGACACATTAAATGGCAAGCTGGTCATTCATATACTTCAATATCGCGAATCGCAGCATAATTTATTCTATAATACAATAATTAAATGCAATTAGTCAACTAACCTCGTTAGTCAACTAGCCCCGGTCTCCCCTACGATTTTTCTGAGAGCGGAGTTTTAAACAACGACAGTCGCCGCGATTGGCACGTATCTGCTTGCTATATAAAAATGTTGTATCAGAAGTTTACAAGTGTACCCACCTTTACCCTACGGACTGACTGAACGTTGATAACTTTAAACACTAATAATTTGAGCAGTGGGACGAGGGGGGAAATGATCGATACGTGATTATTTAGAGGAAAGCGTGCTGAAAATATTGCAATTGGTCCCAAAGTGGAACTCTTCGGCGTTTGGAAGATATCCCTAATCAAATTTAAAAAATGTCGCCATTTTCGTTAATGCATATAAAAATATTTTTTAACGAATTGTTTATATTAGTTACTAATAAAAGAAGATATTTATCGCATAAACCTGGTCTTTAATTTAAACAAACCGTTTTGTTGCTACTTTCCTTCATTATTCGAATTTTCCGTATAACTTGGAAACGAAAAGTTTCCCAAAATTTTGCGTACACCACTGTAAAGGGCATTAAATAAGGTATCAAATAAACAGAATTAAAATTTTTTTTATCACAAATAAGTTAACAAAATTAAAAAATAAATAAATAAATAATTGTTTAAAAAAGTAAATTATACATCATTAGATAGGAATAATTTTTTCCTGTTTTTTAGCGCAACTTTCATTCCGATATCTTAAAAAAAAGACCCAAAAGGCGGCAAATTTAAAATCCGGCCCACTGTGCGGCGGGGTGAAAGGTGCCGTTTTTTCAAATTAATAGTTTTTGTAGATCATAAGGCGCAATAGGTTTTTACTAAGCTAGTAAGTAACCAAAAGTTTTTTGTTTAATTATCTCAATGTTTCACTGCGCCTCGCTAGCAAAAAGGAATGTGTATTACATAGTACTTAGTAACCGACGCGACGTTGCCAACGTCTCAGTGCCTGGCCTCCGCCACTTATTTATTAAATAGCGAGGAGCAGTCAAACATTGACATAATTCAACAAAAAAACTTTTGGTTACTTACTAGCTTGGTAGAAATCCATTGCGCCCTATGATTTACAAAAACTATTAATTTGAAAAAACGACACCTTTCACCCCGCCGGGGCGCGGCTAAATATAGTTTTAAAATTCTGAAAAAAAATCAGCGAGCTTTTTGACACACCTCACATCTTTTTTTCACTATGACGAGGAAAGAATCCAAAAATTTTTTTCGCCTGCCGGCTAGCCATGACCCCTTAACAAATGCCGATCTGGTAACTACAGTCTTCAAGACGAACCCCGTGGTGGGAGGACTACAGAGTTCGATGAAGATTTACTGCTGAACGAAATCCACTAGTAACTATTGAAGAATTATCCCAGAAGTTGAATTGGACTCATTCTGCGACCCAGCTTCACCTAAAACATATTGGAAATCTGTGAAAGGGTAGACAATGTGCCGACAAAAACTTGCATTACTTATGAGGTGCTTATAACGCATACGCCGCACGAGTTTACACGTGCAAAGAAAGCATTAGCGGATCGCGTACGCGTTCGCAGGTAATTACAGGTACAGCAGGACACGGTGATTATTACGTTTTCCCATTAGGACGCGGCGCCCTGGAAACAATCAGAACACCTCGTGCAATTTTTATCCGCGACCGTGACAAAGGAAACCCGCGCGCAAAAATCCGTTGTCCCCGCGCGCCAGGGGCTTTAAGGATTAGTTTCACGTGCGGCCATCGGCGTTCCGTTGATGGAAGGATACGCATTTTAATCAAGTTAATGCAACCACGCGGCTTCCCTCTGCGCCCCCCCGATCTTCAGCCGCGGACACGTCGAACACCGGTGCACGTGCACGCGGGCACATGCCCAGCAGGATGACTTTTATGGGCAGTGCACACTTTGGGAACGGTGCCACCGCGTGCCAACCGGAACTCCCAACTACCAGCCGCTCCTTACAAGCACATTTCTCCTGGATTGCTTCGAAGAATAATGCCAGGTCAATTTCGATGTCATCTCTTTTCAATACTGCCAAAGAAAACGGGCGTCTTTCGATTGATTGTGAAACCACCGCTGGGATTATACTGGCCTTCGATGAGTAATTTGACTTCATCCCTATTTGCACAAGGGTTAAAAAATTCAGCAGACTTAATGTACACTAATAGAAAGCTTAGGAAGTAAAATTGAATTCTAAATATTCTGCACTCATTTGTGTTATTTACTAAATAAATCTTTCAACTTACAACATCGAAGGGTTAATTTCTCTTGTCAGAATATTCTTCATTCGCACATCGTGATTAGAAACTTAAATCCATCAGCTGAGAAATAATTGCATCCCCGTAACCAAAAAAAAAAACTGCAACTTCGTTCAAGGATGCATAACAACACACTCCAAATTTCAAATGAATCGAAATGCTAGTTTCTTAGAAAAAAATCCTGCTATGTTGTTAGCCTATATTATAAAATAGGATTCCTCCCTTAAGCGAAGACCAACGCCAGCCACTTCTCCAACCGACGAACAAATTCTGCCCGTTCTGTTTATTAATCGCGCACGCAAAGAACGGGGAACAAGAACGTCCGTCCGGGTTTTTGCTCCGCGCGAATTAAAAGAGCAGGGGGATCGGCAGAGGAAATGAACGCGCCTGGACTTGTCCAGCCACCGAACATTACTACGTTAAGAGTTCTCGGGAGAGAAGTGCAGGGGTTGTTGCGCTGTATCCCCTCAGCGGGCTGGCTAACATCGCGGGGCAAGGCTGTGATATTGAACAGTGAGAATCACTGCAATCCCCTGTGTGTGATAACTCAGGTAGCGTGAATAAGCTGACCTCTCTTTGCTCGAACATACCGCCATTTATGCAGCAGCACAACACTGCCGCTTTCGCATTCAACTCTTCCCCCCCCCCCCCCCGATGCCCGCCTACACCACTCGCAAAATCTCCTATATGTGTCCTACATGGCCGGCGATTTAACATCCTATCGTTTTACGGCACTCGTTAAACGCACAGCGGGTACGGACCCTTCGCCATGAGCGTTCTGATTTCGAGCGAACGTTTCGTACTTTCGTGGGAACCCTCTGCATTGCAACATATTCCTCTCTTTTTTGGACGTCGCTTCTTTTCTGATGAATTGCTATGCAATTGACTGTTCCATACCATCTGGTTCCTCTCGTAGGTAAGCTTTTGTTTTTACCTTTTTATTTGAGATAAACGAGTGATGGATATTAAGATAGAGACGTTGAGGGTTGTATTTGAGGTCAGATTCATTTTGGTAAAAACAGTACGGTTTTTTATAATAAATGCTAGTCCATAAGAGGTACTTGGCTAAAAGAATGTAAATTGAGGACCTTGCAGCAAGTAAATTAGAATGATTTAGAAAACTTGATCGAGTAAATTAGGAAAACTCTTTACAAAATTATTGCATTGACTTAACGTTAAAAAGAGAACACTAATGGAGAAATAAAGTTACAACACTTAGAAATACAGGAACACTTCAACTAACAATAATACCTTTGCAATCTCGAAAGAAACTCAAATCATAAATTTGATTTTTTAAACTACAGCAAACCATTGCTTGGTAAAGTTAAACGAAGTTGGACAGTTAATATTGTAGGCTATTTTGACTGCCATTGAGCGATAGAGTAATAACGAAATATCAGCTTCCACTCCACAGTTTTTTTTTTCCGCATTTCAAAGACCCCTCTGCGGCCACCGTCGGTCTGGAACGCTTAATAGCAGATTTTCTGATTTCACGCGCACGTTCGAACGGCGCGCGAGCGATCGTCCACAGTTTGGACAGCGGCGACGAAGCGGCGCGCAAGTTTTATCGGTGAAAATCGCGTTGGGGTTGAGCGGAAGGCGTTCGCGCGAAAGAGCAACGATCACGGGGTGAAATATAACGTTAACGAAGAAATAAATCACGCCAGCGTATATCTACCCCTTTCAGATAGCTAACCGAGTAATTTTAAAATGCAGAACTTACCTGAGGAGGCCTTATCCTGCGGCGGAGTGAAAATTATTTTGTCCCCATGACACGTGTCTAAAGGGGGGTGGGGGGACAGAAAGAGAGAGAGATAGGTAAAAGCGGCTGGGAACGATATGAAAAACGGAGTTTATGGCGGTTGTAAAGATTATGCCGCAAAGAGTGCCCGACACACACGACCGTTCTTTTTAACGCTCTTCCAGAGCCTCTCGTCCTTTCGCAGCCTGCAACGGATCGCGCTTGTAACACCTGCTTTGCACGAACAGATTGAACAGTACTTGCTTATCGTTCTTACGTACGTACTGGAGTTATTCAAATTGAACTCTACCGTCGTTTTTCTTCTTTAATCTCGATCCTGCGAGTACGTTGTCCAAGACTTTATCGGGAACTATTGAAGTTCCAAAGAGTCGTGATTGCTGTTTAGCACACTACTTAACTGGGCGAGTGCAGTTTTTGCTACGGCCGTATTATTCGGTTCAGTTGCGAGTCAACTGATGAGTAACAAGTGGTTTCAGTTGAAATTAGGAGGGGCTGTATACAGTAGATTTTGAAAATATACGTTTTTATCACGATAGAGTTATGTTTAAAACCGTCTAAACTAAAAAAATAAGTAATGAAGTAAGAATTTTTAATGAATTTTACAAAATGTTGCAGTTACGTGGAAATGCAGGATGTTGCAATAAAAGTCGATTTAAATATTCTGGCACTTATAATTAGCTGTTTATGCCATTGCATCATTATTATGCGTAGATGAATTTCTAACGTTAGATTTAATTAATAAATTATCAGCAATAGAGCAATTAGGGAACAATATCGATGTAGCTATCATAATTGTCAATATAAGCTGATTGTTAACGAACGACTAGTACCTGCCTTTACGCAAGGTGTAATTTACTAAACTTCCCGGTCGGGTTTAATTACAAGGCAGAGTAATGAAGCACGTTCTAATCGACAGTGGGAGTTTGATTTTAAATTAATTACTTCTGTGCGACGTTACAATTTGTTCGCTGCTGGAAACCGTTTGAATTTTGACGCACGTGATTTAAACAAGAACGTACCGCAACGCAAACCGCCCATTGTATGCTGTGCTGACACAAAGCAGTGAACGTATACAGGGTGATCTACAATAGCAGAGCAAGCTACAAAACGTACAAAATTTCTCATAATAGAAACGTGTCAAATACTTTACTATTTAGATCGAGCTGTGGATTGTAGAAGCTGTCTTTTTTGTGTGAAGTTATATAAGATAAAGGGTGTAGTAAAATTCAATTGAAAGTGAATACATTTTACAGGATCATGAAATGAATGATCTTCAAAACGTAAAAATAAATATAGATTTATTATTTTAACGTGTAAAATATTCTTAAGGCTGCTAAAAACGTCTCAATTATATATTCAAATGATACCGCGTGTCTCAAAAAAAGAATGTTCAGTTTATTAGTAGTTCAAAATTCCACAAATTTTATTGTATTCGTTTTCTTTTTTTATCTGTTTATTATTTTCGTAATGTCTACTGGTGCAATGATCAATTATTATTATTATCACTATTGGAAATTGTTATCCACCTTGAACTCATAAGTTAAAAAATGCAACGATACACTAAAGCCCAGTTCCTTAGAAAGGCAACTGTAATTGAAAGCCATGTTAATTTCAATTTTTCTGCTTATAATGGCACAAAACCTACAATGGCTGAAGTACGCGCATCCCCGTTTCTGAAACACTTTGAATAATAAAAAACTTTTCCATTTCTGTTGGTATGAATAATGCATGGTTGTCGGACACCCGGTATGGTATATCGCCGCTACTAGGAGGTACAAAATTTGATCATTTTTTGTTTTCGGGCTTTGATTCTGCTGCTGACATCGGTTAAACTGCTAGTCGCTCACTCGAAAGCGGTCAGTTTATGATACGATTTCATGCGCAGGATGCACGGTCAACGAAAACCACATAGATGTTTTAAATAAACTGCTGGCGGGCACGCCATAAGCTACTCCACGTGGCGGTAACCATTTTCCGATGCGAAGCTACGGATTAACCGGACACGACCGCTTTAGGGAGAAGGCGATTGGAAAAAAATTTAACAAAAATTTGCATGGGACCCGACACTGTCCAGTAAAAATGCAAATTCTGTCGAACATCGGGCGTGACTTACACGGGATGTTAGGCAACTCGGAAATCAAAAAAAATTTGAAACTTCGCAGAAATTTAATTCAAGTGACATTGGCAACGTAACAATTTTTTGTTTCGGCAATGAAACGGCCCTGGGGGTAAAAGCACCACATCAAAGGAATTGTGAGTTTTCATGATACGCCAATATCGGGGAGATCGTAACAGATTATGAAAAAAAAGTTCAATTCCTACATATCCTACAATGTGGAGATTAAGAGTTTTCGAAGAAAAGGTGATGGGAATCAATTTTCAAAGTAATTAATTTTTTGAAATGTAGATAAGAAAATGTGTTTGTCTAACTCTTAAACGTGGAACACATGAGTCGAGGTGGAAAATGTCGGTTAATGTACGATTAACGAGTAACATGTAGCTTGGAAATGCTCATTGAAGAAACTGTATTAAAGCATTATTCTGCGAAACTGATTGGGAGCCGTGATTACGATGAATTGTGGGCTGAAAATTATATCTGGGATCTCACTGGTAGCTCGCAGTGCGAACTTCTCAAGTATGAATTTCTCCTGCAACCCTTCGTAACAGCAAGATCCATTTAACTACATTGTCTTGAGCCACCAGCAAAGGCACTTGCCGGGCGTACTTAACGTGTGCTCCACTCACTAACACTGTCAACATAATTCTTGGCTTATCGTAACTGCTGATCTAGCAGTTACATGTTACACGATACTGCGTCGATGTGCAGTAATTGTCGCCAGAATAAAGTGGTGAGTTACAGGTGAGCGATGCAACTGCGTAGTCTCTGCCCCAGTTGACGCTCATTTAGCGGTGATTATACACTAATGAGACCTCTGAGCTCGACCTCCTTCGTCTCCAAAAAGTGCAAGTCGGTGAAAAGTGGAGAATCAGGCTATAGTGGCGCGATTTGAATCATCTTTTAGAATTTCATCGAAAATAGTGCGATACCATATCATTTTTACTTAATCAGCATCTCGGATCATCCTTAATAAGTAATTATTCTTTATTACCATTAGGTTTACGGCACCCTTCAATTCGACGGATTTCAGATTGCGAAAAATAATAGCGAAAAAGGAAAAACCGTCGCAGTAATTATAACAATTTTGTACAGAAAATAATTAATTCTATTCAAAGAATTTATACACACATTTATTTCCTGCTAGGCCTTCTAACTTTTTAGATCTACATGTAGTATACCCGTCAAATTGACGGATAAATAATCTTAATATATTTGCTTCATTCGTGAAAGTATTACTCCAGTAATAAATATAACAGACATAGAAAAATCGTTACTAAGTAGAAATCATAATATGTCGAAGATATATTTGCTCCTCCGGATCCGAAATCTCAAATGATATATTGTATGACCTCAGTATTTATTGCTGCTTTCTTAATAAAGAACGATTTTCAGTAGCTAAATTGGAGTCGCAGTAGAAAAAAAATCCTATAACGTTAATATTATTGTTAACACTTCTGTGATAATTTCTGGGGAAATACTTTTTACTTATTAGTAATTTATTTAGACGATTTATTAATTTATTTAAAAATATATAAGATATGTCCGTAGACCTAGTATTAAATAGAGATAAAGTGTTTGTTACGTTTCACAATGCAATACAAGCATGAGAATTGTTTTAATCGGTCCGGTAAACAATCTGTTTCGACGCAAGCGGCGTAATTTAAAACTACACAAGAAGGTTAAAGATTTGCCGGCACACGGAGCTGTACTTTCTACGTTTACGTTGTGTTCGCGAAGGAATTGATAACGCACGTTGCGGCCATTTAATTCTCGATGCACGTTAAACACGAAGCGAATTTGGAATGTGTTCGCATCTAAAACAAGCCTGGATGATTACGAGGTCGCATATAAATTGTAATATGGATGATTATATCCCGCAACCTAGAATTTTCTACTATAAACGGGTCCATGTGTGGCGAAAATCTACATACAAATTGAACTCACTTCCACCTAGCCGTATTCAACTCAGCAAAACTTTATATGCGGCAATTAAGTGATTTCGCTGTTAAAAAGTCAGGACGGTAATCGATATTCGTATACCGTCGCCAGCCTCGGTGTGCATGCACGCGGGGGAAACGTAATCAGCCAGCACGCACGGCATAAAGGCACCCGTGAAACTCGATCATGCAGAATTCGGCCTTCCCTAATCAATCGGGCCGCGTCTTGTTACTTTTGCATTTAATTGATTACATTTCTCCGAGCTTCTTGATGGATCGCTTCCAAGATCGGAGCTTTATGGAAATGCAAATGAAGGGAGAAAGTAAGGCTGGGAATGGGTTGAAATTTCAATTACACGAAAGGAACGAAAGTTGACCGCTGATCGTATTGCAAATTGAAAGAAGATCCTTGAAACTTTCATGAATTGGAAATACGGTGTTTCTTTAATAATCCATAGTAAACGAGCACTATGAACAAATTTAATAATAATACTTTGGAGCAGAAGTTTGTAGCGCCGTCTGATTTGATATTATCTCTTTTTTTTGGTACTTATTCATTTTTGCGATCGAACTTTGACGAGTTGTGGTAGCTTTTCGACACCATTACAATCTATGTAGAATTATTAGGTATTATTTGTGTGTAACTGTACATTATGGGCCTTAATAGCTTAACAGAGAAAAATAAGTTTCAATACCTTAGTAGTCCATCAGTAAAGAAATAGGGTTCAATGAATTTATCTGCATTCTTCATAAAAAGAAGCTTATACCCTAATTAGGCAGCAGAAAAAAAATTATTTTACATTATTTTAATATTTATTCGCGTTTGACCGGCCAGCATATCTAGTGGAACAAAATAAGAAATTTCCACTTCTATTATTAACGAGCAACTGAGTTACAACTTGTTTCTCATAGTATACGAAATTCGTTATATCCTCGCTCAGGAATTGAATCAATCAATCACGAATAGAATGCATATCTAAATTAAAGCTTCAATATTAAAAATAATTTTGTAATTACATATAACAATTAAACATCATTTTGTAACCAGTAAAACAAAGATTACCTCGTTCGAGAGAAAGGCAAACGCTCAGAACGTCACTCATGTATTTCACATTCTTCACTTTGTTGTTAAAACACGCATAGTTGACAATGAAGGAGATTGGGGTTGTATTTTCATTCTCTATAAACTCGAGATGGAAATGGGTAACGAGACGATAAAGAGTTTAGGCGTGGCGCGGTGGTGACTTGTAGGGAGGTGTTCATCGCGATAGAGTACGAAATTGGCTTCCTTGGTAATACGATGTCTTCTTTATTCACGAAGTCTAGAAACAAGCGCGGGAATATCTTGGGACAGTCCACATTTCACGCAGGAGTATTACATCGGTAACATAAAGTCCAACTTTCCCTGCCGTACGCAACGAGCTAACCTTCAACTTCGAAAAAACACGTAGATCGCTCGACAATGGAAACGGCCGCGCGTAAATACATCTGAGAAATTCAGGCCCGAATGCGTGCACACGGGCGTAGGATGGCTGAAAATATTGCGAAAGATTAAGGAACTTCATAATCGTTTTGGAGGCCGATATTTCTATCGCTTGTAAAGTTTAACGATGCCGTGAGGAGCTGGAAAGCGATAAAGAGTTCTGGCACCGTTAACTCCCCCCTGAAGGACGAGTTACACTTCCCTAGGGGTGATACAAAATTAGCCTGCGTCACGATGTATGGTCTCCTTCCCGCTGAAATTGTGCACTGGGGCCCGTGTATGTATTGTAGTAAATACCGAGAACGCTGCATCTGAAATAAAAATAAAGTTAAACTTTATGGCACCTACTAGTACTTCGAACGAAGGGGAAGGAATATATAAAGGAAAGTGTCGTTAGCATTTCCAATTACATTATCGTTCACTTCTACGAAATTTAAGATCATGTAATGTAGGCGCAGTTGACATCAATGTGAAGGAAATTAAGCTTATTTGAAAATAACAGACAAAAAGGATTTCATGCGAAATTGCATGGATTTTTTTTTCTTTCATTCGAATACCTCATTTTAACCCTTCATCTAAATTTCGCTTTTTAACTTTGGAGATTGATATCGGTAAGTTCCTGGCTTTGAAATGGCATTGACCAGACATTTTACGGAAATTTGAGGTTTCCTCTTCCAGTAGAGACCGTCAGTTTTTGAATCAGACAGTTCTTTGGTGAGTGGCAGCCGTTACAAAAATATCGTTTTTAGCTTGGGTCGTTCGGACCCATCTGTGACTAACGCGTAAGCTTTATCGAAAAAGTTAAAAAATTTAATTCAGGAAATTTACTTCAATAAAATATAATGTGTACGGGTGTGAAAATATTTTTTCCCCCAAGTTGTATGTGTGTATAATGAGTACGACCAAAAATGTATATTTTTGCCGAATGCGCCAAAGAAGACAAGATTAAATTTTTTCTATGTTAAATTACTTATGAAAAAAAAAATAATAATCATTAAATACTAATAAATAATTATTTCTCTAACTTAAACGTGTTTTTTACTCCACAATTGACCATCTTCAGATCTCAAAATAAATATGTTTTTTTAATGTTCTTTTCTAAAATAACCACATGTTAATAATATTAGCCAGAATCTACACGAAAATTGGTTGAAAAATAAAAAAGTATGATTGTTTTAGTAAAAAAAACTCATTTGTCAGGATTTTACACCTTTCTGATTTTTTTTTAGTACATGTTGTCATTTGATTTTTTACTGTAACGCGACTATTCCATACTCTACAATGTTCAAAGTGTGTATTATAATTTTTTAGACTCGATTGGACTGATACAGTATTTACGGTATCTATTTAAAAATCACACTTAAAAAGTGTGACCACTGCGGAACTTTACAGAAGTGCGACCATTAAACTGGCTGAAAAGATTTTCAAGGTTACAGATTGTTGTATTATACGAAAGGGTGCTATCGAGCAAGATAGAAAAACTGTTATAATAAGAAAAATGGTAAGAATGATTCAAACTGTGATTACTGTAAACCTCAGACGCAGAATATGAGCCTAACTACTTCTACATTAACTAACTGGCCCTTCTAATCGACAGAAAGCCAAATTGCTTCGGTGCCCGTCGCTCGAATCCAACTGTCTACTACTGCGAGTCTGATTGCTTCCGAAGTAGTTGATATCTCGCTCACGGCTGACTAACCGCCAACTGACCGCTAAGCCTCATTGCTTCCAAAATTCTGAACATCCAACTAACTTATGTAACTAATTATTGGAAGCCTACTTGCGAAACTGAGTGCTGATAATTTTATAATTCCATTCGACAAAGTTCAAACAACGATGTCACATCCTAACATTTAAAAAATACAAGTCACAAACCAGACTAATCACTAATCTAACCGGTATACAATTTCTCTGACGTTTCCAATAAGCTACACAGGCGTTTACCAGTTCCCGAGGGATCTTACTTTTAAATTCTAAACGCGGCTACATCCCGGACCGAATATTACGCACATTGGTACCATCGCGGGCGATGAAAGGTTCTAGGGAAAGTGAACGGCTTCGAGGTGATAGTCAGCCGAAAGCTACCATGGCCAACAGTAAGGGCATCGTATCGCAATATCGGGGAGGTAACTGCGGCAACCGACCGAAACAGCCTGGTGCGCGAGGCCATGGGGAGTCGTTAGATCGTCAAGGCCCTTAAATTAGCAACGACGTAACGAGGATAGTCGAGTGGGAAGGGTGGAAAAGAGGACAGTCGAACGTGGCGCAATTTCGCGCACGGACAGAGCGACTCTCGTCCGGGGGTACTCTGCCAAACGCGGCTCGATATCGAAACAGTATAAACCAGTGGATATGCAAATGCGCCCTGAAAGTGCCCGCGCCGCTCGTGACTTCGATAACGCGGACGTCCGAGATGACAGCAACTTTTCTCGTATGCCTGCTGGACAGGTGAAATGAATGGACGCTTTTCTGGGCGGGGATGTCCATAACTCGTGCTCCTCGCACAAAAGTAGCGTTCAAGGGCGCTGGTCGAAACGCGGCTGGGCGAATGGATGGGAAACAATGCTGCCTTTGTTCGCCGGGCTATCGATATTTCTGCTGGTGCTATAAAAGAACGATGTTTCTGTTCCGGTTAATTCGATGGTGAAGGGTCTTAGTGAAATTGCTGGAGGAAGTTGCTGGATACGGTGGCTATGGTTGGGACTGTTGGGTAGTTGAGACTGAATCTTTCTTTGCAATGTAAATATTTATTTATATTTTCGGGGAGAGCCACGACAAAAGTAACATTTTTTTACTTTTGGTCTAGCTGACAATTACCTTTTAAAGATATGAAAAATAAAATTATGCCTTAAGATAGCCATTAGCATATCATTGGACACAGATTTAGCGTTACGTAATAAGTAGTCAAAGAGTTGTGGTAATTTTTCGCAGGTAACATTAATTATTTTGAAGAAAATTAACGAGTTAGTCATCCGGCTAAAAAGAGGCGAGTGTTTGTGAATTTTTTTGGAAGAGCGGAAGCATATATTTTTACAGAAAAGATTTACGTTTTAGAAAAATATTTACGTTTATAATAAAGTAACAACCGACATCCAAGAAGGCTTTTTAAAAATTTGGTTTTGTGATGAGCACTGCCATTCGGGACTAGATTGTCTAAAATAAAAAAACAACAAAGTCAATGTATCCTCTGATGAACGGGGGGAATTTCCGAAGTATTAATTTAAAACAAAATGGCGGCTATTTAAAGTTGAAATTCTGATTTTTTCTTGCAAGAACCACGCGAATGTTTTATTATAGAAAACAAATATATTTTAAGTACCAAAAGGTAGAAGGCATAACCAGCTTTGGACATTTATTTGGTATAGTGTATTTAGTTTAATGGTAGGTATTCAATTTTAGTAACTCGAATTACAATTCTCACATAATTTGATGAAATTAAATTTCGTTGAAATAAAAGATCGTAGAGGTAAGAATCTCAGTTAGGCATTGTTGATTTCCAGCAACTGGGACTAAAGGAAGATGTAGAATAACATTTGTGAAAGCACTCATACTAAAAACGTTACAACATATACCACCAACTGCCGACCTGTGCGATACATAAATATACTCTATTCTTCTTGCGTTATCATTTCTGAAAAAGAAAAGCTCACGCAGCAGCTGCGTCGAGCAAACTTTCCTTTCTCTTACTTGCAATTTTTCATAACACACAAAATTCCGTTGCAGCACACATTTCCCAAACTACATACACTCGAACATCAATCCTATTTTCTTTAATAACGTTCCCAGTGTGCACATATCTCGCCGCCGCTTAGAAACAACGAAGGAACGTTGATATTTCAATCCTCTCATATTTCCGAGGCCCGACGGTTCCTTCCGAGCATCCGCGGCCGTCAAGAATCGGCCGCGTCAGTGGCGCGCATTAGCATCGGGAGCAATTCCCTTTAAACGAGTTTCATTAGCGTGAAGCAACGTTTCTAGGAGCATCCTTTATAAACCCCCCGACGGGCGTTTTCTAGCTTTTCGTTGTTTGCCGCGTGTTCACTTGGCAGCGTAAGGCGCTCCTCATCATGAGCCTCCGTGGTGGTAGTAAAGTGCATCTCGTCGACGATAATTACCCGTACAGGCCCCGCGTAGTAGGAACGAAACGGAGGAAAGGAGGGTTGCTCGTATTCAGACACACGTCGCTTCCATATGCCGCCTAACAGTGCGCGCTGCTTCTGGCCGTGGCCACGGTGGGGATTTCCGTTTATTAAATTCATTTATCTTCCATGAAAATCATGTTTGTAACATGTACCTCTCTAATTGAACGCATTAAAAATAATTTTCCGCGAACACACCTTAATATGCAAGCACGCGCGTACCTGCCACTCTACCCTTGCCCACACTTATTCAACCGGCGCGCGCGCGCGCGTGTGTGCTCGAGCATGCACACACGTCACACCGCTGGCTAATGTATCCTCGCGCGGACTCCCGAACTTGTGTGCCTACCAAAACGGCGTAGCTTGTAAGAGCAGGCCTGTGTGCATTTAGATACGCAGCTACATCCGAGATGATACATATTTATGATGGAACGTGTGCTGGCTGGCTGAATGTGTGTAACTAAACACCGAGGAGTAGGACGAATGGATTATTTGCATAGCAAATAGCGAGACGCGGTTCTAAGTGGGAACACCAGCTACGTACGCGACTAATCTCATCCTTTTGAATTCCTCGCCCTCCCTTGTCTGCAAGGGCGTTGCTCGTCTAAGACACCCCGTTGTCTCGCGGATGTCAACCGCTCGCACGAGAACGCGGTGTCCGACCCCTGTCTTCAGATCCCGGGCGGAGATTGTTCGCACCCACTCTTCGCGATATTTTAACAGGAGTGAACGTGCAGATGCTTTTTGGAGCGCTATTAAATTTGTTTTGTGGGGCGCTCGTTGCCGCAAGCTTTCCTTATTAGGGTGGAACGAAATATAGGGGCACAATTTCTTTTTTATTATTCATGACTTCTGATAGTTGGCAAAAGTTGTGTTCTATGGTGGGATTTAAGCTGTCGGCAACTGAACTTCAGCAATAAATGTTTTGAGGTGTCGCGAGACAGATGCAAATTATTATTTCCATTGATCTTATCTATAATCCTGGAAAGGGTCTTCATAATTGAACTTTCGTGAATGTATATGAAAGAAACTTTTTTTAAGGAATGCTGTGATACCTTGTTTACGAATGTAATGATTGGTGGTGGTTTATGGATTTATAAGAAATAGTGGGAGCTGTGTTTGGAGAATCCATGTTGGTTGTATGTAAAAGAACATTCTAAAGCTTCAGACAGACGTGATTTTTATTTTCTTTCGTATATTTTATTGTGATTCGATGAATCAATTATGGTTGTAATTCAGTTTTTATTTGATTTAGAATGCACATGTAAAATTTACATGCATATAAAATACTGATAAATGCCAGTAAGTCAAAGTTTAATATTTACATAGCTAGGATAGACATACATGTCTCACATACTTTCCTTTAGTAGCAAATGCAACAGGTTGGTAGAAACTTAAAGTACGTGACTAGTAAGGGCGTTTCAAGAAGTACTTGCAGCACTATTAAAGAGTTTACAAAAAGGTGTGCACACCGATAAGCAAAGACGAGTCTTTTAATATTAATGTCGTTCTTATAAACTAAATTCTTACGATATTTTCAGTTTTATGTAGAAAACTTTTGTAATAATACAATGAAAACAATGCGTTAACGGGAAAGGGATTAAAATTTTACGAGTACATAATATTCGTTCAAGACAGGAAACCTGAAATTAATAAAAGTCAAAACGTTTACTTGAGCATGAAAATAATTTGTTTTCTTCTCTTCGCAATATCAAGATGGAAGAAAATAATTAATTCCCCGCGTTATCAATTTTAACACTTAAACCCTGTACTATATACGTTAAAGTCCATTTTTTTATTTTCATCCACTCTGTACGTCATTATGTATTACAGTTACAATCCTTTCAAGATTTCTTTGTCTGCGGTTTGCAAGTATATTCCGCTTGCCGTAGCAAGAAAGAATTGCGTCCTACCATATTATGAAATTTCAATTTAATAATAATTATTGCTTTTCAATTATATTTGAGTAAATTCAATTACACTCATTTCTAACATAATAATAATCTACTTACTTTGTAAAACGCAATTATAAAGATCACATTCAATTTCAAGCCCAATCTTTCGACCTACAATACACAAAATCCATCACACCATCATGCTTCTCAAAATTTTTAACCCCACAGTGTACACGTATGTTAAAATTCCACCATTGCACACGTTGGGTCTCACAGCCCCTACATCTCCAAATCTAGGAATGCATTGATATTTTGTAATAAAAGTATTTTTAGACTGTCCATAATCTATTGCACTCAATCTCTATTAAGAAAAATATTTCTAACTAAATGAAATACTGAACAAATATCTCTTTGACACTACGGGTCGCCGTTATCTGAATCTATTTCAATATCATAAGAGCTGTTCATTTGGGCCTGTCAAGTCCCATGTGCAGGTTTAATTACTTTTATTCACACACATGTGTTTTCATCCAATCGAGCGGAACGCGCAGTTTATAGAATGCAGGTTGAAACCAGCTACCCTGTAATATTTGCGCGCCCCGTTCCGCGTCATATCAACAAATTTACGATTTCACTTGTGTCATTCTTTGGCGATGAAGGAGAGACGGATGTTCAATGAATCAGGCTGAGTTATAAGGGTATCGTTATCCGCGACATACGGCGCGTCGCATTGCAAATATCGTTAAAAACGTTTGCCAATGATATTTTTCCACGCTTCTCGATCAATTATTACCTCGCGGATCGTAGAAATACGCGGACCTATTAATTCAACCGACAAATCCGCTGGAAAATATCACTAGTCGCGCTGATTTCGCGGGATTTGTCATCGTATTGTAGATTCCCGATGAATCATAATGTGCAGATTTAATGGAATTACGACGTCGTGAAATTTTCTGGCCGGCGCGGGTGCAACGAGCAGTGACGGGCGAGCATACAGAGTGAGCGCAAACAAAAATATGCAGCGGGGGTGCACAATTTGCAACACAGATACGAGCGGAACCTTTTAAAAGCATGCGACGCAGCGCGGCTGCTAAATCGTGAGTGATAACAGATACTAATGCACGGAGGCATTCGGAGCATCCATGGAGAGGGGATGGCTTTTATTACTATCGAATAGAATACCATGCGCGACGGTGGTTGAAGCAAGATATTCTGATAAATATGTGCTGCTCAAATTGTGAGAGAAGAAATTCACGAACACATTGTAACTCTTGTACCTGCTGGAAATCTAGTTATGTTAAAATTTGACACCATTGAAAATGGTACTACTGTTTAAACATGGTGATACTTTAAATGTTAATTTTCAACTGTGAACATATATTTTACAATGTTCAAACTTTAATTTAGCAGATAGTTTTTAAACAGTAGCTGATTGAAAATTGACAACTACGTTCGAAAAAATAGGTGGGACAACCGAGGGTCAAATAAGTGTATATACTTTATCTACTGTATTGGGATGTAAAGAATTGTTTTCTGAGAAATTGTTGTATTACTAATGTTGGATTTGTATTCAAATTTTTAAATCCTTAAGCTGAACTGTCACCTAGTATACTCCTCTCGTGATTTTTCTCATTCCTACTGCTTAGAACACTCTGCCACCTCTCTAACAAGATTCTTGTGATAGTATTGATAATTTCCTGTACGTTTGCAAAATCCTACTTGGTGAATGCATGCGCTTAGAGCTCGAACAGTTACGTTTCGAACGTAGGAAGTCTTCATTCTAATATAGAATATCTTTCTAAAGGTGTAAATCCACTACGAGACAAAAATATCGTGTCTCACATGAGAATTTAACCTCATCAGACAATTATATCATTATTTTACTTTTTAATTATTTTGTAATTAGTTTCGTGAAATTAGACTTTCGCGAGACATATTTCATGATATAATTTCAAAACTATTTCCACTATTCACATTTAGTTGTTGTTCGCACCTTAATAACGTTCATTAGAAGAACAGAATTAGAATCGATTTTTCGTATCCCAATTTCAACACAATCTACAGTTTTTAATTAACTTGATATTTGCATAAAATCGCAGTAAATACACTTGAGAGCCGAAGGGATTCGTAGAAAGGAACTGCCGGTATCCCGCTAATGATCGCAAAAAATACCGCCGGGCATTTAGCGGCGCAAAAAGTTGCTATTTCTGGCCGGGGGGGAATATTTCTGGATTTCTGGACGGGAACACGTGAACGTTACATCCAGGCTGCGCGATAATTCCCGGTGTATCGTACACGTACGCTGGCACGCGGGAGCTTTTTGCTGCTTTCACGCGCAGTCGTTGATATTTGCTTACGACACGTGAACCTTTTAAGCTCTCTTTGTTTATTGATCGGATGGCGTTGCGTCGCAATGAATTTAGTTGTCGGAAAGCCGTTAATACGTATATACTGTCCGCTGCGGTGGGATGCGAAATTCGAAACGCGCGGGAATACCGGCTCGATGGCCATCTAATAATATCGCTGCCGCGTCGATCGGCGAATTAATCTGAAGCTAATCCGCTGATTAAAATCAATTACAGTATCCCAATTGCGGGACTAGTTTGGAACGAATAGATGCGTGCATCGATCGGCGCCGATGTGTGTCCAGTTCATTGGAGGTAGCATTCTGCGATAGGATGACAGAGAGAGAGAGAGAGAGAGAGAGATAGAGAGAGAGAGAAGCACAGAAAGTCGGAGAAAGGGAGAGGAAACTGGAAACAGACAAAAAAGGGAACGTGGCTTTTAGCCGATCGTAACATTCGTCGCGAACTTGGCGGATTCTGGATATTCGGTCGAGTAGTTTCGGATTTTAATACAGGACAGCCTTCTAGCCGCATATGCAGAGAAATGCCGGGTGGTAAAAGCAGATGGGCAGGGAGATATAAACGTGGAAAGACCGAGTGAGACCAAGAGGCGGGAGGAAGTAGATAGGGGCCATCCTGACACGGCAGCCGTTTGCGCTCGTCGCACGGTATTTAGAGCTTTAATGCGAGCAGACTGAAATGCAGACCGGACTCGTGTACCCCGGGGTCGATGGAGTGAGCAGGGTAATGAATAGGGTGTTAGTGAAACACGATGTAACTGCTAACGTTAAAGCGGCCACGCGGCTGTATAACGCATGGATACCCTGGCTAAAGGACGGGCGCGCTTAGCTGCACCTGTATTATGCCGGTGACGTCAACACGTCTCGGCTAATACTTGTTTTTAACGGGATGGTGGAACTGTCTAATTGCTTTTCTTCCCCCCCCCCCCGCCCCCTTCGTCTTCTTCTCCCTTTTCTTCTTCTTTTTTTTTTGTGTCTGTTGTAAGAAGGGAAGTGGGGTGAAGAGTGGTATGGAGGCTTCGTAGCGGAGGGTGACGGATATTTTCCCAGGGTCAAATAAGTATACGAATGGAAGGATATTTTAGGAAGTTGGGTAAACTGTATAATGATTGGCATCCTAAGCGGAAATCCTAATTGGATCAATAATCAACATTTTAAGAAAACGCTTAAAACTCAGCTCTTTGGCACACCACCACCTTTGAGACATTTTTTTTAGGTGTTGTCAGATGTAAAATCTGGAGTTCAACTACTGGAGTTTGCGTTGTGATGTGGAAGATAAATAAGAAAGTGTAAAAATGTATATACTTTCTAAGCTGGTACTTCTTAATATTTGGCTTTTGAATATATGATCAGTGCAGTTTACCGTATGTGTAGAATTAATTATTTTATAGTTCATAGGCATTTTGGAAAGGAATTATTAGAACTTAACTACATTCTTGGCTTGCTTGGAAGCTTCCGCTTTAAAGAATAGAGAATTCGATGCGACGATACTGATATTTCACTGTTAAGAGCTACTTTTCATTGAAAAAGAACTGGTTAAAATTATGGTACATAAAACGCTCATTATCCCCTATAATTTAAAGTGTTACCCTAATCACAAAACATTTGTCCAAATCATAACCCCTCTGCGCGTCTGAGTAAACCCGTCCACTACTACTTGCACGCTCTTCCTCTCCTTACAGTGGCTTCTTCCTTTCAGCTACATTTTCCTACAAATTTGAACAGAAAAGTTTTATTATCAAATCATTTCGAATAAAATATGGCCATGTTAGCAAAACGAATGCAATTCCATTGAAAGATCTCTTTGTACAGCTTGAAACACATCTTCGAGAAACAAAGTTTACAAAAGCTCTTCTAATGGCATTAACGAAATATCTGACATAAATATTTATAACTATCCTCGTTTCTATTCCAGATACACAAAACATCAATCAAATCATTTTATATACATTTCATTATTCGTAAATCAAGATTTTGCCATTTCTAAAAGTCGAAAGAAATTTCTCCCTCGGCTTCTACACAACTTTCTTTACCCTCAGTTATTATTTATCAAGGCATATTTCCAGTATGCCATCGTGCATACGTGACTGTTGCACATACTGGAAGAGGTTTGCGCGTGTATGCGTTTACAGGCAGGGAATACATTGCTCTTGTCTTATCGCGTATGCACGATGCCTGGTCTCTGTGGCGCAGCGGTTCTCAACAAAGTCAGCATAAATTATTCAACAATCGGAGCGGGCCGATGAGCTTATGTAACAGGCTCCCTCGAAATCTCTAAATCCACCAGGAAAGATTATACGCACGCGACCGAATGATGCGTATAATTCCAAGTTTACCCCTGCAACGAGTGCTTCCTGTAACTGGCGTTCGTCCAAAAGTGGCAAAGAATCATGGGTGAATAATTCACTTAGAGCAATAGTTCTGTGGCTAACAAATAATGGAGAAATCATTCTGACCAAACACCTCTCGCATCCGTAACAGTTCCTTCGCTGTCCAAACTTCAAGATCGACTATCAAAGCTCCTTCCAAAGTGCACACAACATATTCCAATATTTGCCGATGTGGTCGAAGTGACACATTCGTCACACATTAAAACCAACATACGACCATCTCGCTAAATTAATTACTTAAACGTAACCGAACGCGCGCGAATCGAACACTCGATCGAAGTGAAAATAACATCCCCCACTAGCAAACAACCGTCGCGTCGCTCCAGTAGATTTTCGATAGCGCTCCAAGTGGAACGGGCACCGTAAACTTTTTCGAATATCTCAGCTCCGCCGCAGGAACACTCGTCTCTATATATTTTAAATTCCATCCCGTCAGAGACATCGTAAACCCGACAGGTCGATAGGTTCCTCCGGCTCGACAATAATTTATACGCGACGGTTGTAACCGCGCAACGGAGCTGGGCGAGAGATTACGGGGGACGGGCGCGATTCGGACAACTGTAACCCGGGTAAAATTGCGAAAGTTCTAAATTCCGCGGCGCAAGCAGAGCACGCGTGTATCATTTTACCCCCGACGGGATACATGATAAACACCGGGAGTGCGAAATCTAGTTAAATCCGAAAAAGTTTTCCCAGTGGCGGCAAGTTCGCCGGCGGAAGGAAAAGGGCGTTTAACGAGAGAACACGGAACGTGAACAATGACGATAGCTTGTCAGCCACGGAGCGCGCCCCGGCGCGGCCTCGCCTCTCTGGAGATAGGGGAGGAAAGGAGTGCGAGGAAAATGGGGAACGACTTTTCGAGCGCGGACCCTAGCTACGGAAAAATTTGTCGTGGTTTCTCCTGCGCTGGCGTAAAAAGCTATGATAATAGAAGCGTAAAGAGGGTCCGGGGTTATTTCATAATTACAGACTGTACTTAGACGAGCGTGCATTACCTCGCTCCCCTTTTTCTCTCTCGCCTGTAGGTGCATATATTCGTATTACGGAATTAAGGGCGGAGGCTTGTTCGTAGCCACGCGAAATCCAGGGGAGCGCACCACTTTCTTCCATTCTTTTGTGGTGCCTACGTTCTTTTTCGGCGACACCGTTACGCCCATTAGCGGGTTATGGGATTTTTCCTTAATTAAACATACAACGAGGTCTTGCAACCTTACCCGGGGTTCCTTTATCCCCCTTCGTTGCTCTCCGAACAAGCCCCCTCGCCGGCCCGCCTTTAATCCATCGCGATCTTGCCGGCTGACGGGGAAACTTCCCTTTCAGGGGGCCGTTAATTAGCCAGTAACAATTGGCGGATACGATCGAAATATCGAAGGGTTACTTCTTAAGGAGTTGGTGCTGTAAGCTGAAACAATTCTTTGGAATTTAAGGAACAGCGCTGGGAGGAAGAGGCTTCACCGGGAACTCTGATACTTGGGATTACAATAACTCTCAGCGATTATTTATGAATACTTTGGGGGCAAGCTATTGTATCACATGTTTATCACCGGAAAAACTATACCGATCAAAGATTTGTATCCTACTTATATTACCTATGCTGTTTTGATTCTTTTAAAAATCTCTGAATAATTGAGAAATTTAACCCTTCGTGGTCACACGGGGTGTATTGTGCCCCAAGAGCAATTTTCGATTTGAAATTTCGCACCTTTACGTCTTTCAAAGGGGATTTATCGCAAAAAAGAATTTAAAAATCGGGTTTTACTCCAAACCATGGAAAATCGCTCATTTTCAACTACAAATTTTATCGTATAAAAATTGACATTTCTAGAATAAGATTATTACACCATGATTGTAAAAGTATTACGAATGTACAATTATCACTGAAAAGTTAAAAGATTCAAAAATACGAAAATGGTTACTGACAAAATGTTGCTGGGGTACAGTGAACCCCGCGTGACCAATTTGTGATTATAAGAAGGTGTGACCACGAAGGGTTAAAAAAGATCGTCAGTGAACGAAAGTGTTAATTACATTAGTATGAATTTTAGCTGATTAATTCGGTTGTTACAGTGCGATTCAACTGTTAACGTTTGAAGAGGAAAGTTCATACCCCGGCAGTGCTGCATACTCCTTTTATAGAAACACTATGTGATTCACGTTCCGTAGAAACTTTTAATGGCTACACGTCGTAACAGGGATATTGCCGTAGTTTTACTATCTCAGTCCGTATCGTGGTCTTCTAATCATCACTTGTCTATCTATGACGTGGCCGGCTGAAGTGGCGGCAAATAAACCAAGCTGCCATTGCTTCCGTTCTAGGGCGATATCAGGGAGCGGCGGAGGCCGTTCTTAGCTCCGCCACCTACACTTTAGAATTACCAAGTAATTACTCATTACTGGGTCAGTCCACGCGAGCGTGATGTATAGAGACAAGCGGCGCATTCGTAGCTATGGATCACGTCAAACGTCACCGCGTGTCACGAACGGGTTCCTCTGACGGTGTAGTCGATCTCTCAAGTTGCCCGATGTGATGTATGCGTACCCTCCCCCTCCCCCCCCCCTCTCTCTCTCTCTCTGTCTCCGTTCACCCTCTTGGCCCCTTTCCACGCATAATCCCTCACCGTACTCGATGACGTTTGCACCGAGGTTTCTCTCGCCACCGTTGACGCAGGTCATGGTGTATAAGCGTTCCTATAGGCGATGGTATTGTGTGCACAGGCTCGTGAGTAACTGAGCACACAATGACGCCGATGCGTACACACGTTCACTCGTATACCAACATCTTGACTACTTGTACACACTGTGTGTACTTCGTGAGACCCGCGTAAAACACCTCCGGATACTCGGCTGCCTCCGTTCTTCGCCCCGCCACTTCTTCCCATCTTCACCTTTATAACTCTTTCCGTTTATAGCCCTTTATCGTTTACGAAGGAATTGATGCGCGATGCACACCGGCGAGTAAGACGCTTTTGAATATCCTGCTGTGCGGTCTGCTTCCAGAGGGGCTTGTACTACTTGCGCGCGGGCATGCTGACTTCTCTCGGAAGCATTGGCTCGCTGAAGGGAGTTCTGTGCACTTTTCTATATGGTGTTTCCTAATAGTTTGGCTTTTATGTCAGGCTTAACCTAGACATCTCACGAGCAAATGGAAATCATTATTTATTGGAAGCTTCGGTGCTAATTGCAGTCCATGAAGTGATGAACAATTAAGTGGTTTCGGCGCACTGGTTCGGTCAGTTAACAATTTTAAAGCTAATTTGCAATTTTTAATTTTATAATTTTCCGACGTTTCGGTCTGCGGTTTAGACCTTTTTCAAGGAAAGATTTAAAAAGTATTGCGTTCGCTTTAAAGTCACACGTTTGGTAGGACGCGTAACCCGCGAGTCGGGTTTAATTTAAAATTGCAAATTAGCTTTAAAATTGTTAACTGGCCGAACCAGTTATTTTGAATTATTTTATTCCATGAAGTGATGTATTATAATGTTTGAATGACTCAAATGAGTTTAAATTTTAGATTTAGTATTTAATCCTTCGTTTGTCAAACTGGAGCAACACCTCGGGGATATTTTGAAACATTAACTGGACTTATTTAGTGATATCAGATATCACTTTTGAAGTCTTGGACTATACGAGTAGTCGCTGAACTTCTTCCATAAGAGGTTAGGTTACTACCTATCTATTTAGGCATTTGAATAATTCTTCTAAAAAGTAAGCTAAAGAAATTTCCTCGCTGGCAAACATTCATAGAATCTCGTGGAATATAATTTGCATTAATGCTTCTCTAATTATTAGTTACAATCTATCAAAGAAAACATTTCGCAAGAACCCCTGTAGTAGGGGAGACCGGGGTTAAAAGTTCCGGGGGGTAAGTTGTTCCGACGGTTCTATCTTCAAAATGAAAATAGCTTTGTAGTGGAGACCCGGGCTAAAAGTTCCGAGTTCGGAATAAGTCACACGGAAAAATAATTTAAAGTACAAAGCTATTTTCATTTTGAAGATAGAACCGTTCGGAACAACTTACCCCCCGGAACTTTTAGCCCCGGTTTCCCCTACCTATATAAAATTATATTCCCATTCTAATAGTATCTCGCGATAAATATGAATATATTTAACAAACCGTAGCAAAATATAGGAAACAAGTGAATTTTAATTATTTACCTTCTCAGCGCTTCATCCTCCTTTACAATCCATAGCTTCAGCTTTGTCAATTCTTTCACGTAGGATGGTAACATTCCTCGCCATGTCGTTCCGTCTGCATCTGCGAAACAGGACGATCAGAGGTATACCAACACTCGTATTAAATCGAATACCAACACTCATTAAACTCGCACCTTTCCCTCGTCGTGGCCGCTCGCTCGATCGATCGACCACGAGAGAGGTTAAAGAGGTTCAAGTACGCTTCGAAAATCGATGCTACCCTAGGATGCTAGAGGCTAAACTGCTATGAGCGTTTCGCCTATCGATAGTAGGGGGGGGGGGGGGGATTTTGCGTAGAAATTGAAATCAACCAGCGTCGTGAAAGGCAAGACTAGTTTATCAATGGAAGCATTAATCGGAGCCAACGTAATTGCGCCTTTTGAAAAGCTGCTGATCGATTAATCAAATGGTGCTCCAAAATAACACAGTTCCCCATCAGCAGATACGAATGCGATAAAGTTTTTGTAATAAACAAATGGCTTTTAAATTTCATACGCTGCTGTGGCGATTGGGTTTGGAGGTAATTATTAAAAGATTGCAATTGAAATTGTGTTTGCAGATATGTAAATTTTGAAGACAATATTCTATCTACCGTGGTAAATTGCGGTATCAATATGGAACACTTGGGAACCCAGTGGCGAGGAGAGTTCAGGCGAGAAAACCGTTTAACGTAGATTTTGTCTGTCCTTTGCGTAATTTGAAACGTTTCCAAAAATTTCCGCATAAGTTATATGTATATGAAAATTTGTACATAAATATGTCAAGATACACTGTGGATTCCACACCTCCTACAGCACACTTCGTTGCAGGAACGTTGCGCAACCGTTGTAGTACATCGCAATGTTGCTGTTTGTTTGCAGGTTGCATTGCAATCTTACTGCAACATTGTGGAAACATTGCCGCGCAATATTGCAATGGCCACGTTTTTACAATGTTTTGGGAATATTGCGCACACATTGCCGTGCAATATTGCCGGGGAATATCATGCACACATATATAATACCGTTATTTTTGGCCCTACTGCCCGAAACGTTGCGGGACCATTGCTGTAAAATCTCAGAAATGTTGCGCGACCATTGCTGTAAAATCCCGAAGCAATGTTGCAGAAATATCTCCTGCAATGTTGCACAGGGGTGGACAGAGAAATTTACTTGTAACGTTTCGGCAACATTCCGTGCAATGTTTCCAATATTAAACGTAACTGAGACATTCCTGCAACAAAGTGTGCTGTAGGGGACATACCCTTAATTCTTCGGAGATAAAAATTGGTAGATGAGTATACAGTTCTTTGTTACATTCTCTTTTTTTTCCAGTAAATAATATTAAATAAGAATCACTGTTGGAATTACAATATCTGGGCGAAATAAAAACATATAATACTATGTATCGCAGAAAGTATTTTGTTGCTTCATGCAATTGTTCGATGTGTATTGAGGTAGTTGGTCTAAATATTGCTTTGATCATTTCACGGCGTTAAGCGCACTATAACTCGACCGCTAATTTAATTATTCGCTCTGTTGTAGCAGGCATTAATTAACTGACAAATTTATCTCTAATCGCAATACGGTGTACAGAGTGTGTATCGCTGTTTACAAATTCGCAACACAGAGTGCGAACAGTGCACACATGAACGAACCTCTAATGCAATTCTCTAAACGGTATCCCACAGGGGTCGAAATAGATACGTAGCTACTCGAGAAAATTGCCACAAATGGAAAACTCGAATTGTCTCCTTGACCGTACCATCGCGAAAACGTCTTCCCTGAACATTTCAAAATAGGGCAACCTCTCATCTCACAATTGGATTATCATTATAAAGACAAAAGTATTTCCCTTTTTCTCTATGAAAAGTTACCAAATAACCCTCGCATGGAAAATACTTCCTTCGCGTGAAAACGCAGAAAGGAAAATTATTATCTCACAAGTTAACCTATTCTAATATTTTTTCTTTAGTTTATTTGAATACTACTTTAACTGATACGCCAGTAACTTTTAATTTATATTATCGATTTGCCAATTTAATTCCATGTAATCCAATTAGGTGAATATAAAATAAATTTTTTATATTTCAACTTGTAAATTTTTTAAACATATTTTACGCTTCGTTTCAATAAATGGAATCGTAATAAAAATAAATTCATCGCACTCCAACTATCGTCTTGCTTGTGCAAAAATCTGCCGCTTACACTGCATCTAGGATATGCCTAGATCCATAGAAAAAAAGGAACGCAGCTGAATTTTATTTCTTATTTCGTAACAGGAGTGAAGTCGATGGCAGTGTTTACAAAAGCATAGACATGTCAACTAGACGCGTTTTCGATGAAAATTATAAATAATAAATTTATGATGCAGTATATATATACAATACAACTGGTTAAAATGTATGCAATTATTTCTGCAGTTATAAAAGGTGCAAAAAGCAGCTTGTTAGCCTGTGTGCAACTTGTTGTATCTAAAAGAGGAAGTACTAGAAAATTAATAATGACATGTATACACTTATCCACATATACTTTTCGATACAAGTGAAAAGGTAGGTACTCTGAAATAATTCCTCTTGCAAGGAAGAATTAATGACCAGCCAGAAACAGAGTATTACAAAATTATAACGCTGTAATTTATTACTGACATCAATTTAAGTTGAGCTAACATCATAGGACAAAAATAACAGAATCATTCTTTGAGATTGCTAATTAATATTTAGTTAGAATGTCAAAATAATTTTCTCGTACAAATTTTTCTGTAAAGCGTTGCATATCCCCTACAAGATAAATAAATAAAATACCAAATCTATTCCAAATTTTACATTACATTAACTCAAACCCTGATCAAACTTCATTTAACTTCCAAAATATGCAGCAAAGTTAACCAAGAAAAGTAAATACTTTCCTTCCCCTGCTTCTATACAACAGTCAACAGTTAAAAAATTTGTTAAAATTAAATTCACAAGATAAAATCGTTACAAGAGCCAACAAAGCCGCCCTGAATCACGGAACTCGTTCTTTTAACAATTGAATCCCGCAATTCGCAGCAGCCAAATCCGCGGCACGGTTTAATTTCGATCACGTGCTGATACGGAAAGATATAACGAGCCTGCGGGCGCGAGAAAAACATCTGCGCATCGGCCAGCAGAGATTTTTCCCGCGTGACGGATGAAAAACTTGAGTGACGTCGTAGCAATGTGACAATTATCTTTGACATAAATTTCATTCCTGCGCCGGCCGTTATGCATTTATCGCGCGGTAGGTGTCCCCGAATGCGAATCGGCGGAGAAATCGGGCGAATCGAAGCTGCGACCGGCCGCGCTCGAATATTGTTAAAAGAACGAACGAGCATTTCTACGTATCCGTTCGCGTGTTAACGACGTCGATACGCTAGGGGTCCATCAAAAATGCTTAGCCCGTTGCGCCGTTACCCAGAGGTGACTGATAGACGATAAGCCTCTTACGAGCGAGTGTCTCAGATAATTTACGCTCTGCAAAAAAAGCACGTTTAATCGAGCACGTGACACGTCGCGCTGTCCATTCGTTCATAGACACTCGATCCATCACCCTTGAGATTCGTCATAAAGTCTTGCTCGATTTACTTCATTTATTCCTCTCTATCGTGCAAATGTCGCAAATTTAACATATTAACACGTTCCTGCCACTGTGGAAATTCAGATTTTTGGGAGGAGTATAGAAAGTGATGAAAAAACCAAATTGAGAAATAGGGGTTGTAATATTCTCCATAATTTCAGCTCTTCTTTATTCTAATTTTCGGACACACCTTTTTCCTTTGAATGAAAGTTTCACCACCGATGAATACCAAATTGCCCACATGGAAGGTGTTATGATTGCTGTGTATGCAGTATTCAGTGTTACATTCCGAATGATCAGAAACATTTATTTATTTACTGAAACTTGCCAGGTCTTCAAAGTTACTTACCTCAACATTTAAATAGCTTGTTTCTGAATTTTCGATTTTTTTCCACATGAAAAATCACTTCTCCCTCTATTGTATCATCCCTCGCATGACATCTAGAGCTCCGAACGAATGATATTTCAACGCTTCCGCTACGTAAGAAATTACAACGCACCAAGTGCTCCTTTCAGAATAGTAGCTATTTCCGGTCCCAAAGTCGAAGTTTAAAGTCCATTTTTCATTGCCCGCGAAATACATTGAACCGATCAGATCCCGAGCACACAAACTCTCCGTTAGTCCACGAGCCAGTGCACAGAGAAATAGAAAAGTAACGTGACTGAAACAGGGGAGGCCTGAATAACGCGAACTACTGAGATTTAATTGCCTGGAAACTCTTACCTCAGCTATTGTTAGATGCAGGTAGAGAGTACAGGGAGTTGACGCCACGCAATCCTTGCAGTTTCATAGGGGTTTACTTGAGCCCACCAGGCAATTAACATACGCCGTTCCACGTAGGCAGAGCGAGGGCTGGTAAGAATGAGAAACGGCGATAGGGTGAGCTGCATACGTGGAAGGAGAGATCACAGGGGAGGGGCGGGACAGTGTTCTAACGTGTTGGGAGCGGAGAAAGGAAGGAAGGAAAGGAAAGGGTGCGCAGGCTGTTTGTTCATTTGTCGTGGTATAATCCCTTCGTACACACGGCATAAAGATGTTACACATGCGTCTGTCGCTGATGTTGCCGGCGTTTACCAACGTCCGCCCTCTTGCCAGCAGCTCCCTTTGTCACGATTGTTACGCGAGACGTGTAAATAAGGAACGGATATTAATTCGAAAAATCCACAGCTTACGAGCCTTGCCAGGTCGCTTCCTCCCGTCACCCTGGCGGCATGTAGGTTAACGAGAGTCTAGCCGGGAATTATCTGTAAGAAGATCATTATTATCGTTTAAATGCCGTTGTCTTTTTTTCTGCTCGTTCATTATAGGATTATCCCCGTGTACACGTCATAATGAATGCAAAGAAATACCTCGCGCGCCCAGTATTTTCGACGCGGCGTGATATCTCTTGCTTTATCGCGCGGTACATTCTGAGTGAATTGCGAGTAAACGTGGTTGACGCGTTACGGCCTCGCAGCAGATGCGCCCGCGTCGTTAAGACACTCGGAGCAATATTGAAATCGCTGGTAAAGATCGAATGTAGTGGAACGTAGAGCTTGTGGAAAGGCAGTGTTCATTTGCAATGTGTCAGTTCTATTGAAAGGGAATAAATATATGTAAAGCAAAATTACAGAATGTAATTATTAACAGGATTTATTGACCATATCTATTTGCGAGTAATGATTATTTATTAATTGTAAGCTTGGGGTGAAATATTAGTAAATAACTGATATTTGGGCATCGGTGTGTTCCAAGTATCCCGCAAATGAAAATGTAAACTACTATATAGGAATGTAGGGGAGACCGGGGCTAAAAGTTCCGGGGGTAAGTTGTTCCGAACGGTTCTATCTTCAAAATGAAAATAGCTTTGTACTTTAAATTATTTTTCCGTGTGACTTGATTCCGAACTCGGAACGTTTAGCCCCGATCTCCCCTACAAAGCTATTTTCATTTTGAAGATAGAACCGTCGGAACAACTTACCCCCCGGAACTTTTAGCCCCGGTCTCCCCTACTCATTTGATACAGAATATGAAAGTATAATACACACGAAATTGGCAAAGAGTCTTCGTTAAACACACCTCTATATTAACATTTATATAATTTAAACGCCGTAACAATACTCCTGAGTGGGGCTGTAATTATTCGAATATTCGTTTTATTCGAATAATTTGAAATAGAAAGAATTTCTTCGAATATTCGAATATTTGAATAATAAATTGAGAGCAATAAGGTTGTAGTACCGGAGGAAGAAATAAAAATATTACAGTTCCATAAAATTGTTTATAAGGTTTTAGCTCCCTACAAAAAATCTGTTTATACTCTTTGTCATTCGCTTATGGCGGGCAGGGGTGGGCCTAGAGGAGGGGGCCCTTGGCCGACTAAGTCAGGATTGTCCACTCATTATTATTAGAATAATCTATACGTAGGTGCTCGATAAGAAGGGATTTTTTTAAATTTTAACCCCTTCGGGGTAAAAAGAGGTGAGATATGCTTTCTCGGACTCGTTATTATTTCTTAGGCCCGATTAAATATCAACATGGTTCCCACTTACGAAGGTTACCCACACAAATACCTAAAAACCAGATTCAGCATTATGCCCTAATGAACCTCTAAGGGAGTGAAAAGGGATGAAATGTGTTTCCACGTATTTCTTAAAATCTCTTTGACCCGATTAGATATCAACTTGATTTTTACTTCAAAAGGTCACCCACATAAATGCCTAAAAACAAGTTGAGGATTTTCCACTCATCAACCCCTAGGAGGTGGTGAAAGGGAGTGAAATGTGGAGTCCTTAATATCTCTTAGGCCCGAAGCGCAGCGCGGGGGTAATTTGCTAGTAATACTAATGGTTGTTTTCGTTTGAAAAACAAATAATTGTACAGGCCAATATGAAAAGACTTTCATGATAAAATGTGAAAAAATATTTGACGTTCGGATTCCTATTCGATACAATCTGAAATTCGATCACGCCGAATATTTGAATACTCCTGAATGTTCGAATACTCAAATATTAGAATCTCAGAATCGAATTCTCTGGTATTCGAATATTCTTACTTACATTAATCGAATATTCGTTACATCGCTACTCTGGAGACCCATCGCCACCAGCTGTAATTCACTCGGCAGTTAAAATTCTAGTAGCAAAATAATAACACCGCCGCGAGTTACGTGCACATTTATCGCGAGGATTGATAGTTTAAATAAGTCATAACGCGACAGGAGGTGGAATTAAATATTCCAAACACAAAGGAGGTGGAGCAGGTCCTAAAGGCTTTGTTTCAACTTTGCGCTACGCGTACGACAACGCTGTACGTCATATTACGTGGGATTGGCGAGGGGGTGAAAGGATTGCGGGAGCGAGCGAGTCAGGGGTTGCGTTTCATATTCATTACATCGGTAGCTATTTGTCACAGACTGGTATCGCGCTGAAATACTGGCCGAGATAGTCGGGCTCCCCTGTTGCATTGTTAAAATGTCCAGAGAAGAAAAAAAAAAGCTCTTCTTAAGTGAGAACGGTGGGGCGGAGGGAATGAAGAAAAAAAAGCACAACACCCTCCCCCGATCCCACGCTCATCGGTCATGCGTCTATTATTGCCGTTCGCTTTTAACAGAAGCTGTCAGCCGTGCGAAATGAATTTCCGCGCCGCTATCAGCCCGGTAAGAATAAGTGTTATTCCATCGTCGGGATTCCAGCACGCGGCAGCGCGTTACAGAGGGTTGCAGCAGATTTGTACGCGGATGATCGATAATCCCGTGCTTTCGGTGTTCGAGACGAGAACGCGGTAAACAGTGGAACGATTTCATCTGCGGTTACGGATCTCGTCGAGTGTATAACGACGGGGCGTTGCAATTAATCATCGAAACAAGTGGCGCTCGATCGTGCTAATTGGCGCTCACTTTTATACATCATCGTGCACAACATTACAGCCGGAACGGTATATTTAACGCCCTCAATTAGCAGTCACGATCGCCGATGGAACGGAACAATTCTCTGTATCGTATATGGCATTGTGATTTCAACGAATTCCTAACGAAACCGGCCGTTTTCTGGCCCCGCGAGGCCCCTCGATTAGTTTGAAATCCGTTGCGCTATCCCTCCCCTCGCTGGGGTATAAGAATAACTGATGTTGACACTTTGCCGAGATTAACAAGCCCGATTTATATTCATACATTCATCAATTACATACATATCTAGACCTCACGTGAGTCTAGATATTCCAAAAAGATATTTACATGCACGGAAGAAGGAAAGTATAGGCTTTGAAGCGGTGCATATGCGAGCGCGAAACATTCTCTTTAAGATCTGATTGCCATTCTCTTGCTTAGTACATATTTACTTGGCGATCATTTGCATATTCTCGTTCTCGTGTCTCGCTTATTTACCTAAGCAGATAATTCGGGATTAAATGAATAAGTAGCACGCGCTATGCTGAATGCTAAAAGTAGCAGATTAGCGACACTATCTACTTTGCTTCAAAATTCCGAATCAGTGTTAAAACAAACTATAATCAATTTCACTGTGCTTTAAAAATATACCTTTCGAAACATAAATTGCATTCACCATTCAAGTGAAAAAAAGTAATTGAGACCAAATTGTATTTGGATAAAATTTCTGTTCTCTTCAAGAAATACATTTTTTTTGCACTAGTGATAAATCAAGATCGTCCTTTAAGTCCTGACCATTCGTTAAGCGAAATTATATTCTTCGAATTGCATGTGATTGACGCAATTTATTTTGTTGTTGGAGGATTCTCTGTACAAACGGCACATAGAATCAAACATAAGTATCGCGAGATTATCGTAAAAGTAGAATAAATATGCTAAAAATCGAACGTGATCGCGCGACTTGCCTGTCATCAAAAGCCGCGTGTCGCGCGGGGGGAAAAGCGAAAGATAAATTCTCGGAACTTTTTACGATGTTGGCACGCCACGCGTTAGTTAATAAAACGCGATACAAGCGGACGGCTGTTAACGCGGGATACCAGGGAAAGCACACAATGTATACAGGGTGCTGCTAAAAGGTTTTGCCAACCTTTGCAACGTATTCTATTTAGTGTACTGGTACAAAAGTGTTATGCTGTATGCGAAGAGTTCAAGTTTATCATACAAGACTATTCTGTAAAAAATGAGGGGTGCTTCAAGTAGAAAATATCAATGTAAGAGAATACTTCGTTTCAATTTGCAATCCTTTTTTAAACATCAAATTAAGGGGGAGACAAGTTTCACATTGATTATCGGGTATACGTGAAGAAATAGTTTACAACAAACTTGAGCACTTTGCATGGAGTATTTCTGCAGCAGCTGCTTTCTACGAGTTGATCATAAGTTTTGTTTTGAGAAAGGAGCAAGTAGCCAGCGACACAAATTGCCTTCCAAACGTTCAAGAATCACTTCATATTGAATTGAGTACATATACTTTTCTCAACTCGTGGAGAAAGCGTGTTGAACATTTGAAGAGCAAGAGGAAAAACAGGAAATGTCACGAAACAGCTTTATCGAGAAAATTAAGTGTTTTGTTCCAGTACGGAATAGACATTACCTGTTTCTAAGCAGTACACCAAAACTTTAATTTTCGCAACAGAAACCGGTATTATACCGGTATTTTTCGGTTGTATCTTCGTCTGAGACTTAATACCGGTATTTCGCCAATACAGCTATACCGAAACCGATATCATACCGAAATAGATATTGTAATACCGAAAACAAAAGGTTACCGGTAACCGAAATGAATACCGGTATTTTTTCGGTATTCTTTTCAGTAACATGGTAGGTTTCGGTGTCCACCGAGGAGAATACCGAAAGAATACCGGTATTTATTTCGGTTATCGTAATTCCGAAAACCGATTGTTTTCGGTATGATATCGGTTTCGGTATTTATCTGTTTCGGTATGATATCGGTTTCGGTATAGGGCTGGGACTATTTGTCAAATTATTCGGTATTCGAATATTCGAATACTTCACTTGCTTAATTATTTGACGAATATAATTCGAATATCCAAGTATTCGAATATAGGTTCATTTGTCATGGTGAAATCTTGTAAGCTAATTTGAACCCACTTCATACCATACTATTCGAATAGTATTCGAATAATAACATTCGAATACTCAAATATTCGAAGTTTATTCGTAGCATTCGAATACTTATAAAATATTCGAATAATAAATTATTCGAATAGTCTCAGCCCTATTTCGGTATAGCTGTATTGGCGAAATACCGGTATTAAGTCCCTGTATAATACACATCTACCATTTCAGAGTTCGGATAGCAATGCTTTACAACACATATTATGACTTATTTATCATCCAGCTATGTGTTACTGTCACCAACAAATCACACCTGCAATGATGCATCATTGTCCCTTTGTTATCGGTCCCAAATCCGAAATACAACTATCGGGTTTACCAGTTCTCTGTACTCAGCCTGACCATTCATACCTCGCGTACACATATTTAACAATCCACTCGAGCATTGAAATCCCTTCCACAACGCGTCACTTTCAACATCAACAGTTCCTCCAGCAATGTCCTCGTGACGTTCCTCCAGCGACACGATTAACGTCGCGCGTGGAAATACAGTTTAAAACGAAACGCGTCGGGGACACCCTGTACGTGAAACGGCGGAGGGGGCAATGGGAAGGAAAGCGCAGGTCACGCGGCTGAGGAAAAGGGTGGCAACGATGGGAGGGGTGAAAAAAATAATAATTTGGGAAACCGCGGACACACGATACACTGGTATCTGCAGGGAACCACGCGCACTATGTCACGCGCTATGGTTTGGGGTGACGGGGCTGCAGGGCGAGAAGAGGTAACCGCGCGAAAGGGAGGGGGGTGGTTGGGCACGGCTACTCTGGCGGGCGAGTGGGTGTTAAACGCAACATTTTTCAGCAGATAAGTCACGTATGTTTAATTATGTATATTACTGCCTGCGGGGCTGAAAACCAGAGCACGACTGCCGCCATCGCCACAGACACACGCACACATCCCTCTATTCCACAGCCCCAGCCCCGTCTGCGTTTGCTCCCTCCGCTAGAAGCGTCGCCGAGTAAAAGGTTGGTTGGGGCGGGTGGTTGTCGGAGGGGGGGGGGGAGGGGAGAGACGCGAACCCGTTCGCCGCTGTATTTTATTTTAATTATTAATTCCTCGTCTGCATGGCCCATAGCAATTAGGCCGACCTGCAGGAATGCCAAATTTCATGGTGGCCGAGACCCCCACGCCGCCCACCACCCCTCACCCTTGGCGCTGTCCACTTGCCGCGCTACGGAATTGCATTACCCGCTCCTCGTAATTTCCTGACTGCTCTTAACCCGTCCCAATCCATATAAGAAAGGAAGAACGGAAAATTGGACGCCTCCACTCGGCGCCAGTTGAGGCGTAATTACGCCGTTGCTCATTAGCATCGAGGCATCGCGTATAAAAAGTCATTTAGCGGGGACCGCTCTCTATCAATGAGACAGTTTAAAAACACTTTTCGTAAATTATCGCGCGCGCGTTCTTACGTAATTTTCACTTGGCTTCGCGCGCTCGAGGGGGGGGCAAACCTCGCGTCCTTGCTTTGCGGCTAGCAGGGGTTTAAATGAATACTTGTATCGCGAGCGAAAGCGTCGCTGTATTAACGAACTTCAACGATTCTACGTTCTTTGGTGAGTAACGTTACATCTCTCCGTGGTAACTGAGCCAATCTTTTGTTGCTGCCATAGTGCGATTTTGGGGCGTTAAATCACCCCTTGCAGAAAACACAGAATTTTCTTCTTTTTTTTAATATTTCGAGAACTGTAAGAGATATTGAAAAGATATTTGAGCAAAAGGTGCATATTTTCTCATATCTACAAAACTGTGTAAAAATAATTATCGAATTAAGGATTGGTGGTGGGGGCAACTTTAAAAGTATGTTTTTTCGATAATTATTTTTATGCAGTTTTGTAGATATAAAAGATAGGTGCAATTTTTATTTAAACTCCTTTTCTATATCTCATCCTTCTTCAGATGTTCCACAATAAAGAAAACTGCATTTTAATCAAAGGGTTAATCAAACAAAAAATAGTCTGGCACATAAACTCCCCTACTTGCGCACAAAGTTGCATAATTTTCTGAATTTCCGGGTTGCCTAACATCCCTTGCTAGCAGTGAATAATCGCTGGGCCTGAAGGGGTACGCAGGGTTCCGGCGAGAAGCTTAGAAATTCATATTCTATTTAATACCCGCGAATGCGAACTCGCCCATACAACTAGCAATTAAAACATCAACAAGTTGTCAATACTATGCGCAGATTTGCATAGCGGATACCGATCGTGCAGCACGGAACATGATTTCCACGGCAGGAGAATTGTCTGCGCCCTGAAACGAATCCGTATCGACGAGACGGATTTAACCCGATTCGAAAAACAATTCGCGCAAATGCGGCGCGCGTGCTTCATTATTAAATAGCGCGGCCGTTCGCAAACTCACGATTATCAGATTTCCCCGGCTATTCGGTGGACGCGCGGCGAACGGCGGGGGAAGGAAGTCGGTATTATTAGGAACTTTCTTCGCGCGGGCTTCTGAAGGGCGCAACTTTTCCGAGGGAAATTTTGGAGAATAGTAATTAGCTTCGGTTCTTGATATTCCTTCGCGCCGGGCCTTAATAACCGAGCCACTGGGGGGAGCGTGATCCGAGGACGCGGCGGGGAATAAAATGATAACTTAACAGCGAGCTGCGTCGCTGTCGTCAACGACGCTTTGATCGTGTCGCCTGTTGTCCCTCTGCTTTTAATAATTAATATCATCACACACGCTCCAACGGTCAGAAGCAAAGCGCGCCATCGTGAATGTTATCTTGGATAGGTGACTGTTTCTAACTATTTAGCTGGATCGCATGGTAGATGGCTAGATAATACCGACTACTTATATACATATATGGTAAATCTACGCGTACAATGGAAATCGCGGGTGAACGGAGCAAAAACTTTCCCCTTTTGAGACACTCGGGCAGCTTTCACTTTCTGCCAAGGATCGACTGGAAATTGTGCGTTTCACAGCGATTGGTAGATAGAACTGATTTACTCAGACACGGAAATGTTTACAGTTGTTTACTGTGACTATCTGTAAAATGTTTATCAATTTTTCGTCCTGTTTGGAGTGTACCTTACCATGAAGGGTAACAGGTCTGGTTTTCGTGTTAAAAAAGATAGCTATGCGTGCACCACGAAAATCGACATTTATCGTACAAATCGTCTTCTCCTAGTCGCTACTTTAAATTCTTTTTAAAGAGGTCCACTCCAAGATTACAGGTTTTACGAGATACATATTCCAAGGAAACCGTTGTATCTTTATTTTTAAGCTCAATATCAGGGAAGGCCTATAGACCCTTTTCTAAAGTTCTAAACCACTGTATAATCAACCTCTTGTAGCACCATTTCTGAAATATATGAGCCGTTTATTTTGAAAGTGGCCTAAGTCCATTTATCTTCAAATCGAGATATTTAAGGGTTCGCGTTTCAATGAATTTAAAAATATACGTATAGGATATTAACCTTCACTCTGTGTATAGTAAATTTTCCGTGGTCTGTGCACGGGGGTCAATCTGACCCCATATATATTTTCATATATTTTGTAAAGGTTTTTAAAAAAAATAGTTCCTTTTATTTTATTTTTATGAATTAATAAGAAATGCTTACTTTAGTTGAGGCAATCCTAGTTGCCTGGCACACTTATTACGTGCAAAAAACCTATTACATCGCGTATTACAACGACTGGGGTCAATTTGACCCCTATACACAGAGTGAAGGTTAATGAGTCATACTGCTTAAGTGTATCTAAGGGTGTTAAATTTATAGTTCCTATTAAAATAGTGGCAATTATTAAGTGAATAATATGCGTTTTCTTATCAATAATGGAGTTAGGCCACTTTCAAAATTAACAACCAGATTCATTATAAAATTTGAAGGTGCCCAAGTGCATTCAACATAATTTAAGATGCTTCAAATTGAAAAAAACAATACTGAATTTATTTGACATATCTTTAAAACACTTCGGAAACATAATTTATGCGATTCAAAACATTTTTTAACTACATAACGTACAAAATTACAAACATAAATTTATTACAAAACAATTTACTACTCATCTACATTTTGTGCGTGTGAAAGGGATTTGAATTATGTCCTTGAATTTTGCTGTTGTAATTTGTCTGATATTTTTATACAGTGGTGTCAATACAATATTTTCGAACTTTCTTGGTCTACCCCGACGTGGTAATACATTCAGGACTTTAAAATTTTCATTCTCATTCATTGATGTATTATAGAAAATTGTATACGGTTCATTTCTGACAAAACGCATCCAACATATTTTTAACCAGTTTATTGATTCTCCATTAGAATTCTTTACCCTTTTAAAAATTGCGTCTTCTAATAATTTTGTTGATACAAAATCTTCTTGTCTCATTTCATTTACAATAAAATTATTACCTTTCCGACACTTTTTAATAATCTTGTAATAATCTTGGGGAACGACCAGTAAATTTTTTTTTTAATGACATTTCTACCACGTCAAAATCTATATCTTTTGGTAAAAACGAATGTCCTGATATTAAAAATTTGTGATCTATGATTTCCACATTATTTTCCAAAGTTTGAACAATTTTTAACCACATTAAAGCTACTTTAATGTTTCTATTTTGCCCGGTGCACATGTTACTGTAAGCTAATGCTCACTGTTGATGTAAGTATAAATGGAGTTAGGCCAGTTTCAAAATAAACGGCTCATATATATAAACAAAAAAATATTTTTCACTCTGCGTGATAGTAATAAACATTGTATAAAAGGAAATAATTGTGCTTGCATTCATCTCTTTGTAATTAAATCGCAAAGAATACTTGATTTTCGAGCGCTTTGACTGCCTAGTCACCCTAAGATTTAGCAATCATGAGATTATAAATGCTTGCATTTTATTCAAAGGCTGCGATTCCTCAGCATAAATTAGGTGGAAACGTTATTCTTACAAACACAAGGCGTTCTATGAAAATACTCTAAGCTTCACAAAAAAGCTGATTTTACAAGAATCTTGACTGTCGACATGGAGTCGATCGACGGGTAGCTTCCACGAAGTCCAGGATCGCGCGCCTGAAAATCGTAGCCTGACAATATTTTTCATAAAATCAATCCCCCCGTTTCGCGGCGGTGCGCGCACGTACCAGCCATTTCGAATTAATCCTGATTCCCAGGAATCACGAAGGCCCTTTTTAAAGCGCGGTGATACGCGGCTTGGCTATATCAAAGGAATTGCAATGGAAACTTACTCGCCGCCGACCCACCACCAGTGTTCATTTATACCCGCCCGGCGACTTATCCAGTGCGTAAAGAGCACTCGTAACGAACAATAGGTGCGCGCCAATGCGAAACGGGCGAAACGCACGCGTGTAATTGTAATTCAAACGCGTTATCGCCGATCGGCCGGAATGCCCGTGGAGTAATTAAAAATTTAAATAAAACCCTCGATAAGGGAAATGATCAATCACGAGCGTGTTGCAGTCACCGCAGCCAACCCCCTCCGCGCCCCACCCGCCTCCCCCCCCCCCCCTGTGCCCGTGTTTCTGCTCCACGTAATGCGTGCCAGCGCGAACGGTGACCGCTGTTATCCTATTGCATATTCCCGCGCTCTATGACATAAATAAGGGAAACCTCGAACGCGAAAGACCAGCTTTATGGCGACAACCACGGCGCCGTCTCCGCTCGTTTGACGAGTTGGCAAAGTACGGTTTCATTAAGAGCGAGCGGATAAACGCGGACATACTGCCGCTCCCTGTAATTATGCGGTATCTCTTAGTAATGGAGAAAGTTCGACTAATTCGCGATTCCACGGCGGTTATACGAGGACACCGGAGACGTTCGTTTTGTTTGAATTCAAACGAGCTCAGGCTTCCTTGATGGACTCCCCATATTCCATGGTGAGGCAGACAGCGCGGCGCTGGCTAGAATTTACGTTACTGCTTTTGATAGTTCGCTATATCGGAGCTGTACTTCCTTTTATCTCAAATTTTTTTCTAATCATTGCTATACCGCTAGGTAGGGTAATTATGGGAGAGATGGTGCACTGGGAGAGACGCCGCGATTTCGGTATTTCAGGGTTGTCGGGAATGCAATAGGGCTTTGTCGATTTTATTTGTTTTAGGCTGTTGGTTTGGGTTAGAGAAAAAAGCGATAACGTGCTTCTCTTATTGTTTTTAAAGATTGTGGCGTTTTGTAGAAGATAGAAGTAACGACGATTCAATTTAGAAAAGCAGAAATAATATCTGTAGCTAATTATTTTTCCACTTTCATTGTATGTTGTAACTCTATAAAATAAAAATATGATTCGTTTTACTTTGCTTCTATTTTTTTTAAAAAAAAGTTAAAATTAACAAGTTTAAATGGAATATTAGAAGGTTTTCGAAATGCGGCATCACGCCCGGAACTGCGTCGTTTCTCCCAACAAAAGGATGTTTTTGACTTTACATTTTCAAGGGTGATAAATATAAATTTTTGATTTTCATCAATGCAAATAGTGGCGCAATATGTTCAACTAATTACTATTGTTACGTGCCAGTTACTTTTTAAATTCATTTCTAAATTTTTGCAATATTCATACCGCATTTTCGCTACAATCAATAGTCGATTATCTGTTTAAGTTCTCAACAGTTATGCTTTAATCTAGCTTGAATCCTGTCACGCCACAACATATTTTCCCATGCAAGATTGTCGACAGCAATCTTCCGACGCCGTGCGATGTTCTGAGAACGCTCGACGTGATAAGCATTCCGAAACCTAAGCATTGTAGTAACTTTTAACATAATTTTAACATAACATTGATTCTTTAAATTAAAAATTTTTTCGGTCGAAATTTTGTAACATTTTATTGTAGTAGACCATTTAATATTTTTCTTCCATACTAAATTTCTATTACACCATCATTGACATCTGATCCAACCATTGCGTTATGGGAGTTTCCCTCGATCAATTGTCCAAGGGACATCACTATTTGTTCGAAAAAGGCGCTTGAGCTGGAGTTCCATCGTGTCATAGTGAACGTGGAAAGACTCAGTCCCCGGAGAGACTAAATTTCAATACAATTTACTGCAATCATTTTTCGTTAACCTTATATTCCTGCGTTTTAATATTTAAATCCAATCTACTGTATACGAACATTTGCATCAGTGTATTGTGCGAAGTGTCCTGCGTTTCACCATCAACCGCTGGCCCCTCCAGGTCACGCGAAGAGTAAGTGACAGACAAAGAGAGAGAGAAAGCGAGTAACCCAGAGAGAGAGAAAGTAAGACGTTCAAAATCTAAGTCCTCTTGTACCAAACCGGTGAGTGATCTAAAGATTATGATATTGTACGGAAGCAGCAGTTGATTCAACCACCTAGTGGGTTGCGGGATTTTCCCTTGCTCGACTGTTAGTTTGCTTTTGGTGTTTACCGCGTTTTATAAATTCTCTAATTTATGTAATAACATTACCGATCGCACTGCCTTCCTAAATTGTTCGTTTTGAATGTTGAAAATCAAATAGTTGCGTAATAATTGATCCAACCACTTAGTGCGTTACGTGTTTTCCCTCGTTCAATCGTCGTCCGTCGTCTTACGTCCGCTCGAAAATTTAATTGCCATCCCCCGAACTGAATAGAACTCTTCGTAACTGTTTGTAAAACCCTGCACATCAAAATTGAACCTGTATATTGTTTGGTGTAAGAAAAATCCATGTAGATTCCCCATTTTGTACCTACCACCTTTGATTCTCCTTTCTTTACTTATTTTTGTAACACATGGTATTTTGTTTATACAAATCCGTCCCATTCTGTGCGAACCAGTCCCATCCAAAGTACCACATCCCGATTGGGCAACCTGTATAGGTTGTAGGCAAAATAATCCTGATTTTTGCGTAATAATCTAATTACGTCAAAATTACAACAATCCCTTTAAATTCGTTACGCGTTGCGTAAGAAAATTAGATTATACCGCTCGGTCGCTTAAAATTAACTATGTGTCCTTGGAAAAGTTGCCATTGCAAAATTTAAATACGGTGAGAATTTTGCATAAGATGCGGCAACTCTCCCATAATTACCCTACAGAAAGGAAAAGGTGCTGTTCCAACGTTGCAAAGGAAGCGAAGATGCTTGACGGATCCTCGGCGTGCATGCTGATGCCGCGTAACACGTACAAATCGAAGGCATTGACAGGAAGAGGAAGAGGGCGGAAGAAAGACAAGTTATTTCATTCACGGATTTCCCATAAAATCAGGGTAACCAGAGGTCGGTGTCGTGCATTTAATAATGCAGGGCACCGGATGTTCCTAGCTCGGCATCGAATTGCGGAGAGAGACAGGGTGCAGAGGGGCAGAGAGGGTGGGGGGGGCCGGGAGGGGACGTGGAGGGATGGAGCCGGGCAAAAAGATGAACAGAGAGAGAGAAAGATCGGTGGAGCGAGAGGAGCTCGTTGCTCGGGGTGGTAACGGGAGAGACCGGGTTAAATATTTCACAACGCATTTCCGCCGTTGCGCCCCGGGGGGAGGGGGGGTGGCTAGGGTGGAGCCAAAAGGCAGCGGAGGCGGAGGGGAAAAAACGTGTACTACAATTTCCTGCGACAAATTCACTGTTTGAATATGGATTTTCGAGTGCGCAAAAGTTTCCCGTTGATTTCCAGCTCGCCAGGCTATTCTCGCGGATGATTTTCGCGGACGGCCACCGCTTATACCAGTGGCTTAACAAAGACAACGGTTAGTGGGGAAATAGACTAGCTGCGTCTACAGCTGTTGAGTAAACAGTACAGCTTAACGGGATTATATTGAATAATAAATAGCAGGTTGCCTGACTTATCGACTCCCCCTGTGCAACATCTACCATTCGCACTAACGTACACTTTGAAAGCTATAGCAACTAACGTACATTATTAAATACGTTTTGACACTGTCGCATCTAACAGGGAAACATTCCCAGTAGGGGGTCAGAATATCAAATAAATATTGCTACTGTATGGAACCTTACGTAATGACAAAATTATACTACGTAGATTATTTAGCTGCTGATGGATTATACAACGCGCGAACAATGGGGTACAGAGGTTATGTGTTATTATTAATAGGAATTATAAAATTGGTTTTATTTGATGCATAGGTGTAAGAATAATTATGTAATTATGCATAGAAGGGGGCCGCACATTTTTGTTGAATTTCAAATATGTTGCGAAGATCCTGAGTAAAATGCAGTTTTTCCGAAGCGTGGACGATCGTCGTTGAAGAGTTACGATGAAAAGACGGTGACACTTGTTACGTTACATTTACTCCAATATATATAAGTGGTTTCTGTTATTGACCATCACATCGTTTATTAACAGACTGCGGATGTTTATGCAAATGCATATTTTTATAGGCAAAGAATAAAGTAATGGGACCTAGACAGAAATTTGTTTTGTCATTAGAGAAATCCAAAATTATACTTTTTATTTTGCATATAATGCATATTGCATATTCGGTGCATATTGCATATTCTTTCTATATTATTTGCATATTTCTTGCATATTTCTCATATGTTTTGTGAATACGCGGCTGACTTTGCATTACATGCTGAATATAGGCACAAAAAAATTGACAAACGTTGATGGCGGAGTCACAGGGAACTTCTGGTCAGTTAGTTGCTCTAAATAACATCGAGAAAACTATTGTACTATACTGCAATTTGAACTATAATACCAAAATAAAATAATAAAATGTTGAATGTCCTATAGATACTTCTGTGTGAAACATTATTAGCTACAATTAGCAATTTCGAAGAAATATTTCACTTTTTATTTTGCATATATGTTGCATATATATTGCATAAGTGTTGCATATATGTTGCATATTACGACATATTATACATGCATAAACATCCGCAGTCTATTTATTAAAAAGTGAAATCACAGAATCTACTAGGGATACATCTTATGAAACGTACATACACTGCCGGGCAAAAGTATTGAGTTACCCTGAATCTACAAACAGGGTTTTTAAAATTTCATTGGAGGCTCGGGTAAAAAAGTTGAAAAAGCGACCTTCACTATTTTCTTCCCTATTCCGACCAATTGCAATTTTTTCAAAACAACGAAACAGTACACTTAAGTAGTTAACTAATTCTCCTACCTTCTCGAAAAAAGTCAAGTCGTTTGGACTAATTTTAAAAAAAATATTCTGTTTTCAAGGGTGTCCCAATACTTTTGTCCGACACTGTATATACGGAAATTTTAATCCTTCATAACTCTGGAACCACGATCGTCCCAGCCTTCGGACAATGTGCATATTACTCAGGATCCTCCCCTCTATAACACATCTGAAATCCAACCGAATTACAGTTGCAGCCCCGTTTATGGATATTTATCGAATATTAATAGTATTTCATTAGAAGTAGGTGCGTGCTACGGTATTATACCGGTATTTTTCGGTTCTATCTTCGTCTGAGACTTAATACCGGTATAACGCTCATACCGGTATTTCAAAATACGGTAACAAAAGGTTACCGGTAACCGAAATAAATACCGGTATTTTTTCGGTATTCTTTTCAGTAACATGGTAGGTTTCGGTGTTCACCGAGAAGAATACCGAAAAAATACCGGTATTTATTTCGGTTACCGGTAACCTTTTGTTTTCGGTATTTATCTTTTTCGGTATGATATCGGTTTCGGTATAGCTGTATTGGCGAAATACCGGTATGAGCATTATACCGGTATTAAGTCGCTGTTTCTAATAATAGCATACAGGGAAGACGTAATATTTACACCCCACTTTCTCGCGTTGTATAATCCACTAGAAGTTAATAATCTATATATAAATTTGTCTTTATCTGTGGTTTCGAACAATACCAATATTTATCTACATGATATGCCCACCTTCTACTGGGGTGTTCCCTTAGAAGGTTCGCAGTGAATCCGCTGCGCAGTAGACTTCTCGAGAAAATATATCAGGCTGTGCATACTGAAAGGCCTAGAACTCTCCACCCTCCTGGCCAGCGATCACCGCGCAACCATTAATGTAGTGCCCCTTAACCTTACGAACGGTTAGATGGATCGTGTCGGGGGTGCTTTGTTGCGCTATGGCTCGTAATAAACGCGATCCGTTAGCCGCCAGTTGCTCACGTGCACGAATAACTTTATAGATCTCGTCGCAAAGCTGTTACAGACTCATCGTTGGTACTTTATATACCCGGGCTGTACCGCCACGCTATTCGCCTGAATGGTACGGACCAACGAAAAGGATCAGCATGATCGCTCGATTCTTTGCTTTATCCCCTTCGAACACAGACATCCTTTACGATGTAGCCGGCTACCTTGCTGGACCAAGTCTACCCTATTTATCTCATGCACGGCGCAGCATAAATCTGCGAGATTCACTGCCTCTGTACGTATTTCGATTATTTATTAGCAGGTCACCGTGTTCAGTGCTTTCTTCCACTATAGATTCCTTTTATTCGATGAAAATTGCTGGTGATTTTCGCGGACACTTATGTTAGTGTTGTGCTCGAGTGATGTGTACCTACTGGTGTTAGGTTCGAAGGCTGATTTAATAGGCCCCGACGATATTCCAGATAATCCTACGAAATGGGAAGAAACTCTATTCAGCCATTTATGTTGAAGTATGTTTGAAAGATGTGAAAGAGGATTACTGAATTCCTTGAAATATATTTTCATTCACATATCTCGAATTGCACTTCAAGATTAGGAGTAAATATTTCATTCGTATGTGATCCGATAAAACGTCGTGGCCATTATTATCTGCCCTTTAAAATCTGCCTTTGGTTTTAGAAAGGTATTATGTATTTTGAATTCCTTTCATATGCATCCGAAGTACCTAACAAAAGTAAACCTAGCAAAAAAAGAAATAAGTGCAGATGAACAGCCATGGTTAACCCTCGGTTGTCACACCTACTTTTTTGAAGAGTCATCATGCATAAAAAAAATTTGATACAATAAGAGTTTCGACAAAAAGGTTTTTTGCTTAAAAAACGCAGGGTCAATTTGACCTAGTCTGACAACCGAGGGTTAATCGTTCACCTAGTATTCCAAATAATAGATCACTCCAATAACCAATCACGGAAAGTGATATGAAATTGGATTTCAAACTGGACTTCATTGGAAGTCCTTTCATTGAAAAGGATCATACATTTTTCTCAAAAGTCATTGAAAAATTTTGGAGAACGACACTGCGTTATTCTTCATTAATATTGACAGCGAAACATTAATTGTAATATAATTATTACAGCCGATGGGTAATTTTAATTTGAATTCCCTCTTTATGAATTGAAAGCTACAAGTAGAACAGGATACAGGTACAGGTGCAGGCGAAGGCAGTAACATTTTATACCAAAACCGCTATGACGTTTTATAACATTCCTAATTTCCTTAAGTCCGGTCTGTGACTATAACAATTAACATAAAGTTTCTCTTTGCAGGCGCCTTAATGCGCCGGTACCTTGTTATTCCCGGGTCAGAACGGTGGAAAATATTCACAGTTATTACATTTCCAAGTTTTAGGATGGCTTAAACTATTTAACCTGATACGAGTGGCTTTATGGTGAATTTTATGGATGCAGCGTTTTAATGATAAACGGAGGTGCGTCCAATCTCGCGCATCAAACTTAATGTCCCCTTCTATTTCGAACAGAAGTGCCGCGGGTGATGAAAAATTCTAAACGTAAATTAAATATTTGACTTCTGTATCTCGCGACAGACGGTGCCTGGAGGCGTGCAACTTTCACTTTGTATCTACGTAGGGTCGACTGAGGCGAATCGGATCATTTAGTGTTTGATGGTAAAAAATAATAGTTAAACATTACAAAACTAGTGTTCTATTATATATTTGCAACTAGTACCTCTTGAAAGTTAATAATAAAAATAAAACCAATTTAGGTAAAAATCTTTCTTTCGTCGGGAAAATGTATGAGTACGTCCTTGTTATACCATCTGAAAATAACACGTTTCTTTAAATCTATTTCATACTTTACACGTATTTATGATTCTGTACTTCTGCAGATCGGACACTTGCATTTCGTAGCATCAGATTACAATGTAACGTGCTACTGTGAATTGTGATACGATAATACATATGTTATACGATCTGTATAATTCGATTTATGCTCACCGATTTCGGGAATAACTTGTAGAAGAGAAATCCATGAAACGCGTATATTATGCATCGTCGATCCAGTAAATTACATTTCGTTGTAGCTTGTGCAGAATTTTTATTGTGACTCGCGCGAACTCCTCCATCCCTCTGGTTATCAACGTTTCCTTCAACAAGCCACGAATCCCGTATTTTAATATCGGTGAATTAATGTTAATTCGACTGAACCAAGTGCGCATCTCCTCGAGGCACGATTTTCAATGCAATTAAACATACGCTGGAGATTGAATTTTTTGTTCGGTCGGCGAATAAATAATACTCAGCCGCCAATCGGCAGGTAATTGATATTATTTCGAGTAAGAAATAATTAGCCTGCCTCCAATAACGCGACCGATACAATTTTGCTAACAGTTCAAGGAAACTTTTTCGTGGATGACCTTAGCAAGCTCTACATAAATAAAATTTTCTTAAACGAGATAATTAATAGTATTCCTACCTGCCAAAAATAGGAGGACTTGAACTATCCACATTAAAAACACATTGCTAACTCTTCAATTCGAGTACGATCTCTAAACTTTCAACTGTGCATAGGAAATTATAAAATCCAAACAGTAGACACTGAAAATCAGGAGAATCAATTTTCGTTCGAGGCCGTCGGTGGATCCTGCGCTGGGGGCGCATTATTTCGGTCCGATCGAAATACTATATAACTGGGTGGCTTCTTTTCTTTTGACTGCGGCACAGCAAGAGTCCTACCGCGTGGCCGATCGATAAACCCCTAGGAACGAAGTGGTTGGTCATATGAAAAATCTGGAAATCCACTTTGTTATTTATGCGTCCGCTTGCTCGCCAAGATGCAGGGATACTTGTGCATGTGGGACAAGATTATCATTTTTCGTCGGTGAATCCCGGCGAGGCTGCTATTACTTTTCGAGTTCTTCTCGCATGTACCGCCCTCCTTCGACCCGATTCTACGCCGAGGAACGGGGGAAGGGCTGTAACCTTTTTTTTCAGAAGCTAAGTGCACGACCGCGCCTTCTGTGATTTACATTGAAATAACTATCAGTTGCCAACGAAACCGTGCTGGCTATTTTCTTGTTGTTTCGTGGCACAAGTCACTTTTCATCCCATCACTGATGACAATGAATTAAACATAGGTCTAGGTCTAGACGTAAAATATTATATCCAGAGTCTAGACAGACCGCGGCACCATTTGAATATGATATTTTAAAGATGACTGTTGCAATAATGGATTCTTTACAACTGAGTGTAAAAAGGATTCTCCAACGTTTGGTGAGAATAGAAATATTAATATAGTGATATAATATTAAAAATATTAATATAATGATATTAACATTAAAAATATACCATATTAATATTACTATTTGTAATATAGAATATTTTTTCGCCAAAAATAGAAATACAAACTTATCAATTCAACAACTACCACTTACCGTGTGAAAATATAGCTTTGTCAATAATTAGTGTTCTGTTTTCAATGATAAGTCAAAGCAATAATTCTATAAACAGTTCTTTTTAATTTACTCTAAGTTGGTAAAGATGGAGCTGCACCCCTCTATCTGCATGGTTCTCTATTGCCATGTTATTTCATTTTATCCAAATATTTATACGAACAGAAATTCAGTTTTTCTATTCTAGATAAATATTGAACTGATCTCTCAGCATACAATATTGTACGCAATTCTTCCGCCACAAAATATTATTTAAAAACTGTTTTAACATGGCCAGAAATATTTGACATTTTTCGAATTATTGTAATTAGTTAATTTTTTCAACTCACCTTTGCAAGTGCACGTTCAATACTATGGAAACCGTTGTCTGTAATATGAAAGAAAGGTACAGAAAGTGGTGGTTGGATGGACATTCGAAACGTAGAGTAAAGCGCAGCATTTCCGCGACGAGTTGGAAATCAGACGTGGCGATAAGATTTTTAATGGAAATAACTACGTGCAGCAGGTACGAATCGCGTGATACACGGGTCGTACGTTACTTTATGATACGGAGTGCCTCAGGGGTGTACGGTTGTTCGGGATCAGCGGGGTCGTCGTGCTATTTCCATTAGTTCTGAGCGTCTGGTATTAGCTTTAACCATTAATGAGGCGGACTAACCCACACGCGACTACGCGGCCGCGTGGATATGTTTTGTCGCGCGGGTCAGCCTTATGTGACAAGCCAGAGCGCACAGTTTATCTCGGGCCTTTGCTTGCCCTCTATATTTACCCCAAAGCTGCCCCGTATCCTTCCGTCCACGGTTGTTGAATTAACAAGTAATAAGCTGTACGTACGAGCACGGCTGTGTTTGTGCGACCTCAGCGGGATCGTGCATGCCGAATAGCGCTGGCAGGAAATGATTCGCCGTACTAATGCGATCGTTTCCGAGCGCCTCGGTTATTACACGTCGCTGCGTACCCAACGGCGCTTACTTAACGAGGGAGAAGCATCAAATTTTTACAGCCGCATAAATTGAATCTCGGGATATGTACCTAATGCTGAAAAGATGAATTACATATGCGCACGCGTATTCGAAAGGACATTCGCTTTGATTCTAAATATTAAAATTGACTTTTTAAGAGGAATGAAACATGTAATTGATCGTATTATGTGTTTGCTTCCTCTTGAAATTGTCCATGGTTCATGGTAAATTCTAGACGTTTCACGAATTTAGTGTCAATATTGGAGTTCGTTTGAGAGAATATTAATCGTTCCACTGGACCTGACTGTAAATAATTCCTTTGTCTGCGAAATAATTCACAAAGGTATGGTGGAATAGCATGGAGGAGCATTTTTGTGCAATTTCAAAGTAATGAGATATTTGTTGCCAAATTCTATTTAGTACGTGTCTACTTGCTTTAGTCACATTCTACTGGACCATAGTTTGCACTTCAGAAAGATAAAAGAGACCACATTTGCTCGCGTGACTCTTTGAGGGACGAAATAAAATGGAGAGTCACGAGTGCCACAAAGCCTTTTTGATATTCGGATATTCATCAGAAACTTGAATATAATCGTGGAATATGAGAACTTAAAAACAATGAAAGGGTACAATTACCAGAAAGAAGAATGAAAATATATAGAAGCACTGGAATGAGGGCGTAGGGTGAGAAAAAGGGAAATTAGACGGAAAGAACAGAAAAACTTGTAGAAGCAGAGAACAATGCAGTAGGCAAAGTAAATACTACGAATATGTAATATAACGAATGAGCGAATGCTTTCTATTGGCGTCGGTGCTCTCCTAATTCCCCGCGGTGCTGTTTCATTTATTTTATACTCATTGTTCCGAGCAAATTGTATTACGAAATTCTTGAGTGCAACGCTTAACACTTCGAAGTAAATTGCGACGCAAAATTCCCGAAAATATCGCGGCACCTGCGGTTCCCTCGAATGGCTTCAACCGACGGAAACAATTAGAATACAAACAACAAATTTTATTCCTAAATAGACGTCGAAACAAATCGAAAATGAAAATAGATTGCCGAATATTTCCTGCTGCCCATATTTATTGCTAAGAAAACACGCAAGTCTCTCGAAACTTTGAAACCACTTTATATCAGAATTTCAAAATCTATGGAAGAAATGAAAAGGAATTATACACTAAATAATAATTAAACATTTCGTGCTGATAATTTGTTCTTTTGTTATAATATCTGCATATATGTATACATTTATACACAGGATACAAATAATATCGAAATAAATACGATGAATTTCGTTGAAAGACAAGCTTTCGAAACCTCCACTCGAACCCCACGAAGAAATGAAATTTCGCAGTACGTATATTATCAAAAATAAATCCAAGGATAATTTCCACAGCCATTTCAAGGAAACACCGTAAATTGCGAGTGTCAGTCGGTGCAGGAAAATTTAAATAATTATCTGCCGAATTTAATTTGTCTATCGCATTTACCCCTGATTTTCTGCCACAGCATATGTATCTTTCATTTTACCGGCATCTACCTTCCAGGTTGCATCTGCCCCTTCGCCACGCGTGCAAATACACCACTGTTTATATTTGAGCAAATAATTACCGGTGCATGCGCACAGTTCAAAGCCAAACAGTTCACATTGAAAATACAGAATTGAAGGACAGTCGATTCACGAAGCAAGGACGTCGGTTATAATATCTGCCACGGCCAGTCATTACGCCCGTCAGCGGGAAAGAATCGTTCGCCTGCACTCTGCAAGAAATTCGATCCGTTGCCGGCGGCTGAAACCCGACAATCGGCTGATGGATACGCCAGCAGGAATCTCCCGATCGAATTCGATTTTATTCGAAAATAATACCGAGCCGGCACGGCGCAAACAATAAGCCCGGCGGTGCTCGGAGCGCGATGGCTCCCCGAAAATGCGGCCCACCATCGAAGAGTGCGGATGGACGAACGTCCGTGCACGGGTACGCGCGCCCGTCCGCGTGCATATTTCCCCAAATGCGTATCTCTTATTCAAATTGCATGGAAAATTCGGTACGTCCGGCAGGCAGAATTTATGGACGGGCCGCACTTTGCGGCGTGTCACGGCCGCTGGCCTGCGCCATTGGTAGCTGTAATTGGGATTTATGCGTGCGCGCAGTCCTTTATGGTGGGCCATGGTGCCGTCTGGTGTATATACCTGTATTTGTTTCCGCGCGCGTAAATAAAGTGGATGCCGCTGGAGGAACCGGGACCGCGCAAAAAGGGTGGGGTGTGGAGTGGGGTGGGGTGGAGGGGTGAATGATGCAGAGGGAAACGGAACGAATGAAGAGCGAGAGGGGAATAAGAGAGACAGGGATCGTACACAACGGGTCACTTGCTGCTGCTCCAGCTCGAGCTTTCCCACGATCTGCATCCATTTTGAACCCGTGTACGCACCGTGCTGCCGATAATAATCGATTTATCGCCTATGCTTCTTCTCTGTTCGTGGTATTTTCTCATCGCGTAATCGCCCGTATGAATATACGCGCATACAAAGGTGGCGTTTGCTTCGCTAGCAGTCGCTCACTTCTTCGCCATTTTTAGGGGATAGAGATTTCCCAGCAATGGAAGCAAGATTCAATGCTTACATAACGTCAGTGTACGTGCTACTGTTCTCTGACAGGTTAAAGGGACAATCCGGTCCAAACGATCGAAAAATAAGCTTATTTTTATGAATTTTTTACAGGAAGGAGTAACAACATATCCTAAAACATATTTTATGGTTTTCGCTTTTATTAATACACTCGTTAGGGTATGAGACATAATGTTTTATTAATGCTTTCGGTTCTTGGTGCATTTTTTAGGTGGCGTTTAAATCAGCGCTGCCAAAAGAAATGCCTAAACGGTAATCAGGATTTCGGAAAATCAAGTGAACCGATTCCAAAAATCTTTGTGGCATTTGATTTGTAGGCATTTTGAGGACAATGGTGTCGGCCGAGATAAAGATAAGCCAGGCAGTCGGCCGAACGTCGGCCGACCATCCCAAACGATTGTTAGTTTTAGGGGTATGGTTACAGGTCGCGCCATAAACAAGCTATAGTCGATGGCGTATTGGCGGCGAGATGGTGGTTTGATTGTTTTTGATGTAGTTCTCTATTGGCGACCGATGTTGGCTGATAGAACCGCCCCGTGCGAGATCATATTTATAATAAAGCGCTCGAAAATGCGAAAAAGTATTGTCCAAACGCTAAGAAATATTGGAAAGTTAAATGTTGTTAAACTGTATTTTAAAAAATATAATGTTATAAAGCTCGTCATGACAAACATTTTTTCTATTTACAGTTTTTTTTATCAAATCATTAGTATTCGAGATAAAAATTATAAACGAAAAAAATTTCTTCGACCAAAATCATTATTTCGTTAAACATAAATTGCGATAACTTGAGTAAATATTAACGGATCGTTATGAGACTTGAAACATAAAACTCAGAAAACTCTAGCGAAGCCGTAAAATGTATGCACAAAACCCTTATGTTAAAAAATGTAATAATATTTAATTAAAAAGTAACGCTGGACATAACCCATGTTTTTCAACGTTCGCCGTTAAAAAGTATCGAGGGAATTTTGAGGTACATATAACTTGCAGCGACAAAGTTTTTTCTTAATATACAAGGAAGTTTTTCACCAATTTTCAGACTGATTAATAAATAATTATAGAAGATATGACGATATATATAAACCCCGCGCGGCACCAACTGTCAGCAGCTGCGTACAATCGCGTCACACTGCAAAGACATGACATTCTCACTATTATATGATTATATATTACAAAAAAATATTGCTATATTATTTTCGAAATATTTAGTAACATTTTTATTATAATAGTTACACCCAATATTTACAATATTTACACTGTTCTGTTGACAATATTCTGTTCTTTTATAAATTTTTCTTTTTCTCCTTTTTCATTTTCTTTTTGCATATCTTTTCTTTTTTATTCAATTTATTTTTGATTGATATCGTGCTTAAAATTTTTTTGCCAAACTCTTGTCCACTGGAGGTACAATATTGCATTAAATTTTCAAAGTCTTTAAGTTTTTCAGCCGTCACTCCTACTCCGCCTGCCAATGACGCCTGCCCGCCGTCGTACTTATCTTTTTCTTGAACGAAAAATTTATGTGACAATTAAAATATTTTCTGTAAGTCGATTCACCGATGGGAATATAATTATTTTTTGTCACAGACTTGTAATAAGATAAAAAGGAATAATAAAGACTGCGCAAAGTTAACGTTTTATCACCAAAGTAATTTAATTTTGTGTGTTCCCGTGAATAATGCGACTCGGAATGCGAAATACTGTTGCAATGTTCTTGCATTAAAATCTTTACTTCCTCAGTTAATTTTACGGTCTGATTTTCGTGTTTTCCACGTTTATCATCCATAGTTTCTTCATTCATCATTTTTCTTTGTATTGTCTCAATCCTTTTTTTCCCCGCACCGAAAACATTACAAATAAATTTTTTACAAACATCAATGTTATGGCCCTGAATGCGGCAATAAAAATTCCATTGTATTCGTTTAGAATGTGCAGAATACTAATAATTACGATTTAGTCCTCCTGCCGCGTCCGAATACAAAAAAAATTTGTTGAAACAGTCCAAGTCAAATTTAATACAACGATCTTGTCTGAATAAAATATTGTGCAAATAAATTATCTCATTTTGAAAAACAATTTCATTACGAACAAAAAACACTCGAAAATATAGCCTAGAAAATATTTTGTTTGGGACGCTGTATTAGTTACCGTTGTTATTACAAAACCATAACGGTGTTGGAGATTCGTCTGGTTTTTGTCAAGAAGCACGCTTTCCAGCACTTCACCCTGTCTCTCTGCAGAAAGACATTAGAAATTGTGGGAATAACTCCGATCGCCGTTACCCTCTCCTAGGCAAACCGATGGGGGCGCGAGACATTGTTTGGGTTTTTCCACAAGGGCTGCCTGCCTGTAGGACCCTTGTGCAGTCGCATTTTAGCAGCAGTCAGTTACTGAGCGTTTAAGCAGATAGAGCTCCTATATATTCTCCGTAAGGAATAGAAGAACTGAAAGCAAGAGGAGGAAAGGTGAGTGAAAAGCTGAAGGAAAGAGAGATAGAAATAGATAGACAAACATTGAATGGAAAAATACAAAGGGCGAGATACAATAAAAGATACAAGGAGATAGAGCCACACACACAGCTGCCGGAATATTTACGGATAGAAGAGAAGGAGGGGATGCAAAAACTAAAGGCAAGGGCTAGATGTGGAAATCTGGAAGAAAATAATAGATTTTGGGAAAGTGATGAAGCAAGGAAATGTATACTATGTAAGGGGCACAAAGGAACAATAAGACATCTAATGTTGGAATGCGAGAAACTTAATAGAACAGCACTGAAGGAATGGGAGATATTTGCAGAGGAGGTCAAAGAGGAAGCGGTGGAATGGTGTAGGGAACTGGAGGGAAAAAGGAGGGAGGTGCAAAAGGCAGAAAATAAGAATTAAGGAACGATGTAAATAAATATTTATAAAACCAAAGATAGTTTAGATTTAGTATAGGTATGAATAGGTAGGAAAAGATAGTACAGTATGCGGGGGCTGACGAGGCCAGGACAGGGAAGCGTGTGCAATGAATATGAGTATGTAAGATGTATGTGTGAGACAGACTGAACAAGCATTATTATTGGACATGTTTAGATAATAGCATGTAAAACCGAGTCCATTTCTTGGCAGCAATGCTGAAATAAAGATTACTACTACTACTACTACTACTATATTCTCCGTAAAACTCCATGTACCGAAATTAGTACTTTTTGCTTTTTAAATAAAGTTATCGTTTAAGTTATGAACGAGTGTCTAATTTCCTGGTACACAACAACGGTGCTGCTAAAATTTGTGTTACATTTATCTAAGAAGTGTGTTGTCACGCGTTTTTATTCCTAAATTAGCGGTCAGAAATATTGGCCGGACAAAGTGACCAGGATAAAGTAAACTAAACTTTGATTAATATTATGAAAAATACTAATTCACAAAATGGTCGGAAAAGGGCGAAAAATGAAAAGGCCTGGAAAAGAAACGTTGCAAAAATTTGCAGAAATAAGGTAATTTATTCCTACAATATTTTAATCAGACAAGATCGTTGTGTTAAATTTGCTCGAATAGTGTGAATCTATACAATAATATCTAGTATTAATAATAACTGTAGTAAAGGATTAATAATAAATATATCTATTTAGTAATAATAAATGTAAATAATAATATGAAAGTAAAACTTTCGTAGGGATTGGAATACAAATCACGATCGGGGAAAACCGTTTCCAAAAAACAGTTTATCGAGATGCAAACCTGTTGTCCAAAGAAGTGTTTTTTGAAAATTGACTTCGAAAACCAGAAAAAATGCACGACGGCTTTTGGAATTGTAGTGATTACCAAGCAGGAAACATTTTGATAAGTCAAATGCTGGAAGTAAAGGATTCTGCACATTCGAAACGAAGACAATGGAATTTTTATTGCCACATTCAGGGCCATAACATTGATGTTTGTAAAAAATTTATTTGTAATGTTTTCGGTGTGGGGAAAAAAAGGATTGAGACAATACAAAGAAAAATGATGAATGAAGAAACTATGGATGATAAACGTGGAAAACACGAAAATCAGACCGTAAAATTAACTGAGGAAGTAAAGATTTTAATGCAAGAACATTGCAACAGTATTTCGCATTCCGAGTCGCATTATTCACGGGAAAACACAAAATTAAATTACTTTGGTGATAAAACGTTAACTTTGCGCAGTCTTTATTATTCCTTTTTATCTTATTACAAGTCTGTGACAAAAAATAATTATATTCCCATCGGTGAATCGACGTACAGAATATATTTTAATTGTCACATCAATTTTTCGGTCAAATCGCCACGGTCCGATGTTTGTGATCTCTGCTACGCGTACGACATAAATGGACAAGAAAAAGATAATTACGACGGCGGGCAGGCGTCATTGGCAGGCGGAGTAGGAGTGACGGCTGAAAAACTTAAAGACTTTGAAAATTTAATGCAATATTGTACCTCCAGTGGACAAGAGTTTGGCAAAAAAAATTTAAGCACGACATCAATCAAAAATAAATTGAATAAAAAAGAAAAGATATGCAAAAAGAAAATGAAAAAGGAGAAAAAGAAAAATTTATAAAAGAACAGAATATTGTAAACAGAACAGTGTAAATATTGTAAATATTGGGTGTAAATATTATAATAAAAATTTTACTAAATATTTCGAAAATAATATAGCAATATTTTTTTGTAATATATAATCATATAATAGTGAGAATGTCATGTCTTTGCAGTGTGACGCGATTGTACGCAGTTGCTGACAGTTGGTGCCGCGCGGGATTTATATATATCGTCATATCTTCTATAATTATTTATTAATCAGTCTGAAAATTGGGGAAAAACTTCCTTGTATAGTAAGAAAAAACTTTGTCGCTGCAAGTTATATGTACCTCAAAATTCCCTCAATACTTTTTAACGGCGAACGTTGAAAAACATGGGTTATGTCCTGTGTTACTTTTTAATTAAATATTATTACATTTTTTAACATAAGGGTTTTGTGCATACATTTTACGGCTTCGCTAGAGTTTTCTGAGTTTTATGTTTCAAGTCTCATAACGATCCGTTAATATTTACTCAAGTTATCGCAATTTATGTTTAACGAAATAATGATTTTGGCCGAAGAAATTTTTTTCGTTTATAATTTTTATCTCGAATATTAATGATTTGATAAAAAAAACTGTAAATAGAAAAAATGTTTGTCGTGACGAGCTTTATAACATTATATTTTTTAAAATACAGTTTAACAACATTTAACTTTCCAATATTTCTTAGCGTTTGGACAATACTTTTTTGCATTTTTCCAAGCCCTCAATTGGACTCGTTATCGCATCATCCTCTAAAATCATTTTTTGAAACACGAGTTTTCCTTTTATGTATTTTGAACCATTTCCTTCAACTATATACGAATGATCGTTGGTTTTACGTTGTTTGTCGCGAAAGAGGATGATGCGATAGCCATGGATATTAAGAATATTTTCGATTTCTGATAATCCTTTGGAACAATAAACTAGTGTTTGAACGAAGGATTTTTTGAAACATTGATTTAGGAAAAAATGGCTGATGTTTAAAGTTAAAGTTTCTATTTTTACACATAAACCGTGCTTGGTTTTCGTCAATTAAAAGAAAACTAAGCATCGGATAAAAAAATCCTTCATTCAAACACTACTTTATTGCTCCTATAGTAAGCTTGTAAAATTTGAAGTAAATCGGTTGAAGGGTTTTTTAAATACTTTGGTCACCGCAGAAGCCTTTTATTTGAGAGAACCTTCGAGTGATGGACAATAACTTAGTGATAAATATTTTTAAATAAAAAAATTACGATGCACTGTACTAGATGCAATCCTTAAAAGGAAAAACAAATTTTTGAGAAATGTGTTATAGTTTTTGAGTAACAAAATTTCCAAAGACCACCCTTTTTTCGGCCTCCTGACTGAGCATGACCCCTTAAGCGCCACCTAGAAAATGCATTAAGACCAAAAGCATAAAACAAACATTGCTTTTGGTACCGTAACGAGTGTGTTAATAAAAGCGAAAAATTAAATTCAAACAAGAAAAGCCACGCGGTGATTCCCTACTGCTCCCTTTCTGGTGTTTTAGGTTCCCAACGGATATCCAATAAAAGATCTAGTTTATTAAAATACATACACTTTCGTTTCCCTTCACTTGAATTTCTCACTGACAACTTAAACTTCTCGCTCCACTTGGTCTCACAAAACCAATGCTTTAACAGTGCGCGGCACAGACGTCACAAACAATTCCAAACTAGCCAGGAAGTGTAACTTCCCTGCCTAATAAGCTTGAACCACGTGTATTACGATAAAGAGTGGGGAGAAAAGCGGGAAAAGGCGGGGGCGTAGTGCGCGCGGGATCGCAGGGAGTCTGTTAACAGCGGGTTCATTTCTGGAGACGCGGTCGCCGGGGCCGAGTACGGAATAGCATTGTCCAGGAATGCGTGTACCTGTGCCCGTGGGGTCATAAAGTTGCGGTGCCGCGGGATTCGTGTTCGTCGCGACCCTTCCTACGCTTTCGAAGCATTAAGCTCCCACGGCTCGTCCGCGCGGACCCCCGCCCCCGTCGGAATATAACTATGTTTGATTTAGCGCGGAATGTGGCCTGCGGCTAGTGCCACCCAACCTCTTCCAAATTACGTTTACATAAATGACTAACAGTTACCAACAAGCCGAGGATACAACAAACAAACGGGAGCGGCTATGGCTGGCCTCGCTTAGTCTATCGTGGCCTAAGTAAAAACTCGTTAATTAATTAACCTCTCCCTTTCTCGGCGAGCTTTGTGAGCAAACACAGAGACGACGCGGAGAAACGGCCAGAGCTACGGGCAGGGGAGGGTGGGAGGGGGGTGGGGGTGGGCGGACGGCGCAGGAGGTTGTAGCGTCCTGCTAAATTCCCAGGATGTCCAGGCTCAAGAGGCCGTCGGCATGTTGCGGTAACCTGAGCGGACAAGAGCTTTCTCTCTAGGTCTGCAAGTCGTAGCTGTTGTTCCGACGTACTGCCCCTTCGGCCAATCCCGCGCGATACCCTCTTCCCTCCCCGTTATCCTCCACTCCGCGCCCACCCTGCACATTATGTTCTCTCTAAGCAAAACATACCTGGCAGCGTTTCGGCCTTAGAATTCGACTTTAAAGGTGCGGCGCCACGCTGCCTCCTAGCTGCGGGGATTATGCAGCGAACGGTCGAGAGCTACGCAAAGCTCTGCGCGAGAAACTAGCCCGCGAACGGGGTATCGCTTTCGACGCGGGGAAGAGCAGACTGGTTAAAAGGTCGGAAACGGATTTCCTTTGAATACGCCTGATATCCCATGGAAAGAGCGACGTTTGAGTATATTTCATACCCTTGGCTGCGTCAAAGCATTCCCCGCAGGAACGACTGTCGCTATACCCTTGCCAGGGAAGTATGATTTTATATAATATTTTCTTTACGGTCTGTGTTCTTTTTTAATTGGATCCAGAGAACAGAACTCTGGAGAATGGCCCGCGGCGGGATATACATACAGCTTTGTTATTGAGTAAATTAAAGACTGCTGCGTATAAAAGCGAAGGAATAATGGTGCCTGAAGCTCAGGACCTGATCGTCGAGGTTGTATTGCACTGTGGTATCAACATCCTCGTGCTCGTATTTTGATTAACAGACTTGACGCGTGGATGGACCGTGGAACGAAGCCATTTTCAGAGAATGGCACTTTTAACATTTTTTTTCTGCTATTGTCTCGACGCGATGAAGTGCGCACTTCACCCAGAAATATCTGCGCACGACCCTGGCGCAACCTTCCAAATGGCTGAGCGATGCTTGAGGGTAAACACGTGCGCGCGCGAAAGGTTCCACGGCGCGTTTTCATTAGCATTACCCGGCCGGGCGTATTTATCAAAATAACGTATGATAAGCTGCATTATTTTATATGCGTGCAACAGCTCAGCGAGGCAGTACATTATGCAAATTGAGAAACTCTAAATATACAGCGAATTAAAAGGAGGGTCTGTATTGCATCGATTAAGTGCACTCGGTAATCAAGGGTGCGGTAAATTTCCCTCTCGCTTAATAATCCCGTGGCGCGTGGGTCCAGAACGGACCGCGCCGGCTATAAGGAGTCCATTTAATTTGGCTTCCCGATCCCGCGCGGGTTTCTGGTTGCGTGGATCAGGCTGAAACAACGCGTGTGTCAAAGCAAAAATTAACACCGGCAGGGAAAGTGAAAGGAAGTGAAATGGCCTGCTTTAGCGCGATAGCTCTGGGACGGGGGGAGGGGGCGACGGACGGAACAGATAGGAGAACAGAGGGGGGGGGGGGGCGCATTGAATGGGAAAGAATCGGCGGGTTGTCGTGAAGAGGACAGGAGAGAAGAGGAGTATTTTCTATAACGTGGATAGCAGCCCGCGTTCCCGTTGACCCTGGAGGCTTTCGAGAAACGAAGCGCGTAATTACATGCCCAAGGGCAAGCGCAGTTCCAAGCAACCCTCTAACTCCCTCCCCGACTCCCTTCGCTCCGCGACCCACCCCTGGCCCGCTCCAGCGCTGGCCTTTCGCTCCCTATAGCCACTCCTCCATATTCTGCATCGTTCTGAATAAACACTCCGATGGACTGACGGATGAACGGACCTCTGTAGCTACACACAACCGCCTGCACACGCACGCCCTCCCGATAGACGTGCCGGCAGAAAAACACCGGCCCTGCGAATCGACTTCCGCGTAATTTTCAGCCGCGTAACAGCGCTTCAGCATCGTTACGTTCGGGGAATAAACGAAATTTAGGCGGGAACGTGGGGGGTGGGGGGGAGACGCGCGGATCCTGACGCTGCGGCGAACGGCCCGGCGTTTCAGCGCTCCCCGGAACTGGCTCGGGGCAGACTTGTTGCGGCAGCTTTTTAATTATCGGAAGTAACGTCAAAACGCAACGTGCGCGTAGCATTTGGGCGACGCAATTGTTGCAGCGTTGCTCATTGTCCCGAGTGCCAGAAATTACGGGGTTTTTTATGCGCCTCGCTTTCGCAGCCGACGGTATGAAACAGTGTTTCCGGGTAAGCAAGTTGGAACGGGCGCTGATGGAAGAGCGGAATGGAAGGAAAGTGAAATGATACCGCGCGATGTTATTTCTGATGATAGCTGAGTAAATACTTTCGGTCCTGTAAATTGAACTCTTCAATGCGACCACTAGACTGGGCAAATGTTTGTTGGTAAAAAGGACCATTTGCCCATTTTGACTCGCAATTCTATTTATAGAGGAAGTGCAGTATATTTGGAATACCAGTTTGTTTAAGACGAATAAAAAATTACGATAGAGGATGGGAACAAATAAAACTGCATAATATCATAAGGAAACTAATAAACTGTCATATTTCATAGTCTCAGTAATAGTAAAAAACAAAAAGTAACTGAAACTTTGGTTTGAATGAAAACTGACCAGAAGTGTCGATTTCGTTAAGGTGCAGGTAATTTGGAATACCGGTATTCTAATTTACCTTCACTTTATAAAATTAAACAAATCCTTCGAACTCAACTGCTTCCTTGTTTTGTATTTGTTTACCGTTGCCATTTCTAAAATACAGATATCTTGAGGAGATATGTAAAACAGAATATTTATAAAAATGAGAAGAACGGTTACTGAAAAAGTTTTGAAAATGTAGAAATGTCGGTTCATCCACAAATGTCATTAATGAACAGGCCATTAGCTCCTATAATTTACGGGGTTACAAATTATATAGCATTAGTAGTTTATTAGATACTTAGGTATTACAAATTACCAACAGTATTCCAAATATGCTGCACTTCCTCTACATTCAAGTCATTAGAAATTGAGAAATTTCAACTTTCATGGGAAACAGTTGAGGTCGACGGCAACCTCTACTAATGTGATAACATTGTCGAATGGTGTGAGCTATCAGTTCGACTTTATTCGCGATAGTGATCGGATCAGTGAATATCTATGAATGTCATAGTGCATATTATTTCCTGATTTCTCGATTCCTACATCAATTCGTTCGACTACTGGACTAAATAGAAGGCCGTTTAACAACATTTCACTGGAATATACCTATCATCTAGAAGACTTCTTGACAAAGCGTTGACTAGTGTTTGATCACATATCGCAGTGATAAAAATACGTGTAGCTTGTGCGGGGTGCACGACTGTAGTTGTGAAAAGTTTGCCATGGACATCGCTATATACAGTGAAGAAATGAACTGAAACTTGTTTCTTTCGATAGAGTATTTAGTGTACTTTACAAATATGTGCATAATTATTACTTTTTCTTAATACACTTATATCATATTAAACATTAAATGAAATCACAGCCATTTTTCGCGTTACAAAAATATTCGGACAAATACGTCGTTTCTCAATATATTTGCAAATAGTGCGTGATTATTTTCCTAGAAATGTTCGACTCGAAACGTAGCCTTTGTTTACAAGGTCGTTGCATCGGGTTCAGTACCCAGCCGCCAGTGTTACCGTGCAATTCAGTCATTGCACCGTCGTTTACTGTGAAAATGTATTGGAAAAGTAAAAATGTTTCATTTAATCTCCGCCAACTAGTAATTTTTCATCGGGAAAAAGGAAAATCGTATCGCTAGATCGCTACTATGCTTGATTTAAAAAAAGAACGGTGGCAGATACCGTTAAAAGATACAAAAATGATGACAGGATCGAATCACTACCACAAAGTGGTCGGCGAAAAATAATAAGTGAGAGAGAAAAGCGGAAGATTATTCGAAAAGTGAAAGAAAATCCACGATTGAGTGCTTCCACATTAGCAGCAGAGTTTCGAGAAGAAAGTGGGAAAAATGTAAGCACACAGACAGTTCGAAGATTGCTGAAAGAAAATGGTTACAATGGGAGAGTGGCTGTTAAGAAACCGTACATCAGCGAAATAAATCGAAAGAAACGTTTAACTTTCGCAAAAAATATGATTTCGAAAGAAGAATCATGGTGGAGTGGTGTCATTTTCGTTGATGAATCTGAATTCAATATATCTGGTTCGGATGGACGACATATGGTGTGGCGTAAGCCAAATACAGCTTTAAATCCGAAAAATTTGCGAGCCACTTTCAAGCATGGTGGAGGAAATTGGAGGAACATGGTGTTTTTATTGAGGATATTATGGATAAAATCAAACATTTAAATATTTTAATAGAAAATTTACTGCCAAGTACAGTCAATATGGGTATTGAAAGAACATTCTAATTTTACGAAGATAAAGAATGAATTGTACAAGAGTACCTACTATATCATTGTCCGAAAATCTTACAGCCTCCTACTCAGTCACCAGACCTTAACCCTATAGAGAATGTATGGGATAATTTAAACAGATAAATAAGAACAACACCGATAAGGAATAAAGATGAATTGAAAAACAGATTACGAGACGAATGGGAGAAAACAAGTATACAATATCTTCAAAAAATTATATTCAGTATGCCGAAACGTTTAAAACATGTGATAAAACAAAAAGGATACGCTACTAAGTATTAAAAGTTAAATTTTAGTTTATAAAGTACTAAGTATGTGTAATGTCCGAATAATTTTGTAACGCAAAAAAATGGCTGTGATTTCATTTAATGTTTAATATAATATAAGTGTATTAAGAAAAAGTAATAATTATGGACATATTTGTAAAGTACAATAAATACTCTATCGAAAGAAACAAGTTTCAGTTCATTTCTTCCATAATTAACAAAGATATAGACAGTTAAAGCCAAGCATACCTTAGTGTCCGAATATTTTGGTGACTCACTGTAATATTATTTCTGGCCTTGACGAATTTCAAGTTAAGCTGGGAGTCGGCCGAGCGCGACAAAAACATCAAGAACCTCTACCAAAGTCACTACATCGCCGAACGGTGTGCCCTAACAGTTCGACTTTGTCCGCGACGGTGATCGGATCGCTGAATATCTATGCAGTCACAGTGGATATTATTTCGTGATTTCACGATTCCTGCATCAATTTCATCGATTACTGGACCCTATGGAAGGCCATTTAACAAAATTCTACTACATTACACTCAGTATCTAGAGGACTATTCTGGAAACACTTTACTCGAGTCCGAACACATCTTCCCAATGCGATTATAGAGTCAGTGCTTATTTCGCGATAAAGTATTTCATAGTGGACAATGGTCCTGTGTGTTAGTAATGTTAACACGAACGTAGAGTCAGTGTTTTTAACGCGTCTAGAACTATTTCCGAGCACCGATGCTCTTATTGCTTCTTCATCGCGAAATTAATGCGACATATTTGCGAGTGTGACACGTTCTATTCGATACTAACGCTGTAGCTGTGGGACATTGGCCTGCAGATCCAATGTTAAAGGGAGATGCTTGTCTGCACGGATAGCAATGAGACTGTTTTCAACGAACGGTGAGTGATACTTTTTTATTCTTTCAATCTTTCTGCATGCTATCGAACAATATGATTGTTGTAGCGAGCATAGTGACCACGAATACATACTTAGTACTCGCGAATAGTAACGTTAATGCGTGTGCTAATAAATAAATTTCAAATTCGCGATAGAAGTTTTAACGTCGCGTTTCAAACATTCTCAACTACTTTTCTTTAATTGCACAATCATACGGGATGCTTAATGTGTCGAATGCGAGTTGCATTTCTGAAGTTGAACTCTTTCGCGCGAGTTGTTTCAAATCTTTTCTATTCACAGTAATTACATTCGAGTCATTAGATTCTCCTAATAAAACGGGATTGGAAAGCATTAACTTCTTAAGGATTTTCAACTATATAACTTGAAGGTCTTTCTCATACAAATAATAGTAACTGAGAATGACAGTTATTATTGGTATCTGTACATTTCAAATTAAGGGGAGAAGACCGTATTAATCGAACGAAAAATTGAAATCAAATTTTTTACATAATTCGCTTCTAAAACAGTTCAAAAATATATTCTCAAAGTTCTAGGCCGAAATTCAACTCCGTAACGATACTGTTGTAGCCTTCATGCGCCGAGCAAACCTAAAAAGTTTTTTTAAATGCGTTATTCTCGAAACCACGTTTTCAAAATTGACGCCGGGGATAACTCAAAATCTATTTGATCAATCAACTTCAAATTTTGCACACTTATACAGTCGGTGTAGAAAGTATTCATACAGCGGCCAATTTTGAAGTAAAACGTTGCATATCCATGTCAGTAATTAATTTTAACGGAAGGCAATGATTAATCAATATTCTTTGATGTTTGTAGAATAGATTTGGTATAAACAAAATTTTATTCTCTTTAACATTTACAAAGATGTTAACAAAAAACAGATAAAAGCGCAGAAATGGACGCGCAAAAAGTATTCGTACAGTGGAATAAAAAATTAATAAACAATGGAAATAAACTAAATATATAATGTTTTTATAATTTGTGGGATTGCCTTGTGATTTTATAATAGCTTCCAGGCTACTTGGTATGGAATTTACTAATCTGTGGCAGACAGCGGCAGACAAATACAGAACCCGCTGCCGTATTTCATCATGGATCGCAAAATTTTCTTTCCTAAACTCTGTCTTCTTGTTTCTCCATACTGTGAAGTCTGTTTTGGACCCAAATATTTCGAATTCGCTAACGGTAACAGATTCAAAATATTTGGTTCCAAAACAGACTTCACAGTATGGAGAAACAAGAAGACAGAGTTTAGGAAAGAAAATTTGCGATCCATGATGAAATACGGCAGCGGGTTCAGTATTTGTCTGCCGCTGTATGTGTCCAGCTGGAGTGAAAGCTCAACATTTTATCGATGATATTATAAATTATAGAGTTTATATTGACATCCTGAGCAAGCACATTCATGCTAGTGCAAATAAAATGGGACTTAATGACAATTTTATATTTACCCATGACAATGATCCAAAGCATTCTGCATATAATTCTAGGCAGAGGGTTTCATATAGCGCACAAAAATATTTTAAACCGCCGCCATAATCACCACATATCAATCCCATATAGCATCTATCGGATTAATTGGACAAAAAAATACGTAATCATAATATTATATCTAAAGAAAGTTTGAAAGTCATTCTGCTAGAAGAGTAGAGTAAAATACAGCCTGCTATAACATCCAACTTAGTAACTTCCATACCAAGTAGCCTCGAAACTATTATAAAATCACAAGGCAATCCCAAAAATTATTATAACATTATATATTTAGTTTATTTCCATTATTTATTAATTTTTTATTCAACTGTACGAATACTTTTTGCGCGTCCATTTCTGCGCGTTTATCTGTTTTTGTTAACATCTTTGTAAATGTTAAAGGGAATAAAATTTTGTTTATACAAAATCTATTCTACAAACATCAAAGAATATTGATTAATCATTGCTTTCCGTTAAATTTTATTACTGACATGGATATACAAAGTTTTACTTTAACTTGGTCGTTGTACGAATACTTTCTACACCGACTGTAGTTTATAATATTCCTCAGAATATTAACCACGAGGTTTAACCAAATTATTAATTTTAACCACTTTTTTAACCCTCGGTTGTCACACCTACTTTTTCAAACATCGTTGTCACAGTGGGTCAATTTGACCCTGTCAATTTTCAGTCAGTTGTTATTTAAAAACTATTTGTTAAATTAAGTCTCAAAAATTCTGAGATAATGTTTGAACATTGTAGAATATATGCCCATCGTTGAAAGTTGATATTTAAAGTGTCATCATGCATAAATTTTTTTTTGAAGCAATAAGAGTTTCGACAAAAAGGTTTTTTGCTTAAAAAAACGCAGGGTCAATTTCATCCAGTGTGACAACCGAGGGTTAAACAAATAAAACACGAATTTTACGCAAAAATCACACCTAATTGTATGAAGTTCCGCCATTTTTAAAATATGCAATTTTTACACCATTTGTGGCTCATATTCTAACAATTGGAACATAAATTGAAAACAAAATTTTGTTTTGTTTCTCATAACTACCAGAGACGCAACAACCGGCACCGTATTTCATTACGAAAAAAAACTATTTCAGACATTGTTTTATTTCTTTTGTATTTATTATCATTTTACTGTTATAAAATTTTTTTACTTGTAATAATGTTATATAAAATACCTTTAAAGTTACAAAAGTATTAGCGCCTTGGTATCTTTGCAAGAAGTTCCTAAATATTTATACAAAAATAAGCCGCTTATACGGGCTTCTCCCCTTGAACTTTTGCATTAGATTTCAATCTATCCTGATCCAAAATTCTTGTGGTTTTAAAACAATACCAGTAATCATAAGTAACACATGTAGTTTGATATTTATGGTGTGTCAAAATGGACCCAGTATTCACCAGGCGAGCGTTAACTGTTTCTTGATGTCTCGCCGTGCTGTTGAGTCTTAGTAACCATTGGTACTTTCTACTGAAAGTTGCCAAGGCGATGTAAGCCGAAAACAGTATCTTCATTTGCATTTTCGTGATGTCATGCATCAAGCTGTCAGAGTTAAGTGGAATATAATAAAAGACTGTTTCGTGCGAATTTAAATATTTTTTCTTTTTACAATTTATTGCCAGAATAACGGCACGTAACGGCACAGCCCAACAGAATGTACATACTTTACATTTGCTCCTTTCATGCTGATGGATAGTATGATTCTGAAATGTGGGTTGGTGTATTTTAGTCGAACTGTCAGTTGTTATAAAGATGAGAATTCGTTTTGAAGACATACGTAAGAATTCTCGCTCGCGAATAACATCATTTCTGAATGGAAATATCATAAGTGACGCTCGTGACATTTCGGCATCAGTTGCGCATTCTCAGTCATTCCTTAAATTATTGCCGTTGACGTTTCACGTCTGTACAAAACGATTTGCGAGCCCCTGAGACCGGGAGAGCGAGTGCTGACTTGAAATTTCTGAGTTTCTGATACCTCGAGTGATCTCAATGCTTTACATTCCTCAACTTCTTCCTTCCCTCGGTTTTACTCTGCACGCGGCATATTTTTCATTGTTTCGGGCATGAAGCCACGTCTAGAATTTTAGTATTCCTGCGAGCGATGAATCTTTTCTTCCGCGATTTGATAATTCAACATTTATCCAAGATTTTAATATTGTTCCGCGCAGTACGCTTTTACAGCAAATTATTTTATTTAAATGGTGACAATTATGAAGTCACAAATTGTTCCTTTGTGACAAAGAGAATCTTGGAAACATGCATAAATAGGTAATTGTAAATATTCGAATAATCATGTGACCATTTAATTATGAATTGATAGGATGGAATCACGAGTCATAATAATTCCTGGGTTTTTAAAGCGTCGTATTTAATTGGTTATAGTATTCGTATAGCAAGTTTGCATATTCTGCCTTTCTCTTCCCCGGTTTGAATTTATGGCTCCACGGTCGTTTTATATATTGCATTAGCAGATTAATACTTGGAAACTAGTTAATCTATTATTATCATAAATATCACAACAGCTTTACTTAACTAACGTATATTCAATATAACAGTCAATATACTCCCAATATAACAGTTATGAGACAAATTGAAGTTTTCCCACGTAGAATTTAAATTCTAGACACCAGCTTTTCTATACAATATTAATTTTCTCGTAGAATTCTGTAAACCTTATTGAACACAATTTTACAACAATACACTCGCCCAATCATTCGCCTCATTCCACTCAACAATTATTCTGAAAAACTACATGCGATGTATTAGATATCATGCTATTGTTATTGCCCTATTATTTTGGCGCTCCCATCGAGTGAATAATTCAAAAGCCTCTTGTGCCCGTCCCTGAATGACACGACATATTTTCCACTCCTATTCGCTGGGCGCCGTTTAAAAGAGATCCGTTTAACTCCCATTGCTTTAACCGTTTACCAGACATAAAGCCCGCAATTTTCAGAACCGAACGCTGCCGCGGCATCCGCGAAATCGCCATTCCGCGAAAGAAACGAGCTTCCGCGGGATCAATCAATTTCCCGAAAGCGGCGCGAACGCCGGCGGCGGCTTGCCGGAGATATCACCATGGAAGGAACTGCAACTCCACTCTAATGCCTGATAAGCTGCTTACTATAGATCAGGAGAGATCTCCAGCGTCGTATCACGGGCAATATGTTAAGCGTTAGATGCTTACTTTTATTATCTTCCGTTTATGCCGCGAGAAAATGAAATTTTTCCGCGAGACGCCAGCGATTCGTCTTGCGGGATTAAAAAGCTCTTTAATTTCCCTGGCGGGGCCCGGCTGCGCCTTCCTCTTCTTCAATAACACCCTCCACCCTTGTATCCTCTTTCAGGCGGCTTCAACGCCACCTTACGAATCCCGCCTCTCGCCGCCGTCGTCTCCTATAACAGGGCTAGCTCTCGTCTAGAGCGTCGCACGGTCACGTTACTTTTTCGAAAGGTGAGCTAATGCGCTCGAATTAAACAGAATTCCAGATGAGCACACCGCGGGGGGTGGCACGCCCTCTGATATGTTAATCACCGAAACGCTCGGTTCTTTGGAAACTTTTTTCCTCTGCCACCGGCGGCTATTATGAAATATGCAGGCCCCACGTCACTGCTCGTTTCTTCGGATCACCGACGGTTTAAATATATATGAGGCTCGAGGCGGATAGTGACGGTGCAGCTTGGTAATTAGAGACCCCGCGTTCTGTTTTCATTTTTATATTGTCGGTGTACGGTGACGTTAAATTGGTGTTGTGCATTGGTTTCTCAATTTCAATGGACTCCGTCTGCACTCTTGTCTAAGAAACACTGAAGTTATAAGCGAAATTATTGGGAAGTGACATACGCCACCATGACATCTGGTGGCAAAATGTAGAAGCGCTCGTTGGGTACGCATCAATCCCAGCCCGTTCTCGCGCTGTTGCATTGGAGTTCGTTTTTCATTGTGTTTAAACAATGTGTAAGTTTCCTATTTATATTATTTAATAATACGGAGGTGGGAACTTTGTCTCCGCGTTCTGAATCGAAAAACAGAATTAAGTGTGCAGTGAATGGGTGTGAGGGCAGATGAAATAAAAATTCCACTCTACGGTTTCATTGTTTTCCAAAGCCAAATGAACGCTTTGTATACAAAGAAAATTTATTTGGTCATTTTGAGAAAATCGACCGTTTAAAAGCATTGAAAACTGCATTAAAAATATATGAAACAATTTATATTAACAATTTCACTACTACTATTATTTTCGTTTAGTCCACATTTAATTACGTGTCCTGCTCGAAGTATACGTTCTCCCTTTATAAAATTTCGCTGGCCAGGATTTGAACCTGCCCAATCACAGATGTTTTGCATTGAAAGGAACATTTTGACAAATAATTGCAATACCGCATATACATCAAATATATCTTGTACCCATATCGGCGCCATCTTGGTTAGGCTCCGCCCCCATGTCACTTCCCAATAGACGCATCGGAATTTTTAGTTTGTTATTAGATCGCATTGCTGACTTTGTGTTAACGCTGTGGTGTTAGGATAAGTGTAAAAGAAATTGAAGGGTGAGGGAAAAAACAGGAAGTGTCCATTTCTAAAAATTCTGTGGTAACGTATTTTTTTAGTGTTAACTGGGGCCACAAAATTGTCGAATCACACAGGGGTATAACGTAAAAATGTCCACATAAGATAATGTTAAAGATTTGGTTTACTGGTTAAAAACACGGAATGTCGCCAGTCTTCTTACTTGCACTACGTATTTTTGAATAGTGTAATCTTGCACTACGCCAAGAGTCCTCGGAAGTGTATAATGACATGTGTACGCACATCCTTATTTTGATAATAATAGAAGTGGACATTTATTTTATTACAGTATTCTGCACAGAATTGGGCAAAATGTAATCTAATTACAAATTATAAATTACATTGGATAAAATGTAATCTAATTACAAATTATAAATTACATTGGACAAAATGTAATCTAATTACAAATTACATTGGACAAAATGTAATCTAATTACAAATTACATTGGGCAAAATGTAAGCTAATTATTATACAAATTATGATTAAAATGTAATCAATAACTCAGTTACATTTTAACCGTAATTTTTAATTAGATGACGTTTTGCCCAACTCTGATTCTGCAGTGTTCCAGTTACAAAATATTAAAACAATTATTATTTTATTGCTTATTTTTTTATGCCTAATTAGGGTATAAGCTTCATGTTATGAAGAATGCAGATGAATTAATTGAACCTTATTTCTTTACTGATGGACTAAAATATTAAAACTTAATTTTGTCGATAAAGCTGTTTTGTGACATTCCTTGTTTTTATTAAATGATTTTATTCAGCTTCGATCCTCTGTTTGTTTGTATGTTTGTATGTATGCTCCAAATCTGGCAACTTAAATTTAACCGACATCCACCAATCCAATTGTCCTGAAACTTTGCAGGCGTGTGTAGTTTGGATGACAATACAATGTTTAAAAAAAATAACTCCGACGGTGTGAATAAATTACCTAGTGATGAATAAATATAACCTATAACCACAAATCCAAATGACTTGAAATTAGCGACTCGTGTTCTTTAGGAAAACGACAAAATTTTATTTAAAGTGAAAAAAAAAACACTATTGAAATTGCAGTACAAGAAAACAATTAGTTTCTAGTTTTTAGTGCATTTTTAATAAAATCGTTTAACATAAAATTTTTTCCTCTTACCCTTCGTTTCTATTTTACTTACACGGTGCTAATATTATACATGCTGCAGGAGTACATACTAACCACACAGTTACGTTAGAGCCCACGGAATAGAATTGAAGACCGATTATACTGTGACAATATGATATATTTTACAGTAGTCCTCGAATTAACACAAAGAACAATGAGCGATGCAAGACTAATTGTAAGTCGAGGTACCGGTGACCTCAATTAAGAGCTTTCTTTAAATGAACCAACTACCCAAGCAGGACTGAATAGCAATGCCCTGAGTCCGAACTGAGGTTCAACTGAATCTGATTTTCTACTAGTCTCTTGTCCAAAACTGGACACATATTTCTTAGCGTTGGTGTGTTTTGGAAATAGCTGCAAAAGAGTATTCGCCAATATTCAAACAAATTCTACTTTGATATTATCTTTCACCAATTCCACAACATTCTGCAGCTCCAAGTGACGTTATTACCAAAATCCCCAAAGTCGCATCTTGTCCACCTTCCTTAAGTGAAACTTCTCGGCCTGTTCATCACGGCGACAATCGTCGCTACCTCGTTCAATATCTCCCAATAAAACCTGCAGCACTTTTAACGAACGGGAACGAACCGGGGCGGGATAAAAGAATTCCCTGCAGTTTAGTGCGCGGGGTTTTCTACGTCGATTAGCAACGAGACAACGAGGGAGGCAAAGGTTGGCGAAAACGGGAATACCAAGAACACCGACGCCATTCACTATACTCTCGGACTCCTCCGTTAATTAATAAAGTAGCCGCGTAAACTAACAGTTTTACTGCGGAACCGACAAACTTAATACAAGAGAAACAGCTTTTGTTCCTCAGCAGCCGTGTAACGAAGTCGCCTTGCCGAGTTGGGCCGAGGCAGCGGGCAGATTACTCGTTGCATACTTAAAACCTTAACAACCGGGCGCTTTGAGAAAATGCTGGACCTTTTTCAGTGCTACGCCCGTGAATTGGCGGGCCTCCCGCCCGCCCATTCGTCCTACTTCGAAAATTTTTCGCCCGGGCAAAAAACTGCTGAAGGAGTTCCGTTACTACTGAACGCGCGCTTTTTACCAATACGCCGTTACTAGTTTTTTTAAAGTAGATGCCCAACTCCTCGAGAACTTCCAGGGGGTTCCGGTTTTTATTCATGCATCATTCTAGATTCGTTTCATCGACACGGACCAATAACCGGGAAGATGCTTCACCGTTGTGACTGAAATATTCGGGCGCTCTCCGAATACATATATCGAATGCGTGGAGAAACAGGGGTTCTTCTTTCGAGGGATCCATTTAGGGGAGTGGTTTCCTTTTACTCTTGGATGCTGAATGTGAAGAATTTTCAAATAACTTTCGTAGAAATTTATAAGCGAACAGTTGTCTCAGATTTGTGAATCGTTTTATAACTGTAGAAAATAAATGATAACAAAGATACCACGGTTTGACAAGGGGAAATTTCACCCCTATCTGTTTTGTATATAGTTAGAGAATTACTTTGACTCCAGCACAGCGTTAAAGGTAGTTATATACGAGAGTTGGGCATTAATTAAATAACGGATCAAATAAAAGTTAATTTAACTTTAGATTATTTCACGAATTAAGGGGCACAAATAGGCAAATCGATTTCTTTTTAATGAATTTTCCGAAAGTAGGCTATCTTTCCTGAATAAAATGCCGCTTGGTTTATATTAAAATTCGCAAAATTGTGGATTCGGCAGCGAAAATGGTCAAGCGGCAACCTACAGCATCGCGTTAGCCCAGAAAAATTAAACGCGTTTTTCACGAATCTTTTTTTCTGTTGGTTTTCGGCTAATTGCGAATGAACGGAGGTTCAAATCGACTTGAAAAAAAATACAGGATGTGTAAAACATGTGCCATTTCGCGCCAAAGCTCTGATATGGTCCGTAAAAATTCGAGATTTTCATAAAAAAATTAAAAAGTGGCGGATTTTTAGGTTGTGTTTCTGCACTACTAAAAATCCGCGATTTTTTAATTTTTTTGTGACAATCTCGAATTGTTGCGGTCCATATCAACTTCCTTTTCCTACCAAAAGAAAGAACTGCAATCCAAAAAGGATGCTGCTGACACATCTTAACATTTACCATAACTGAAAATACGAGTATCATTAAATTTTGTGGAAACATATTTAATCCCACAAAACATTTCTCTTATTAATCCTCAAGGAAGGATATAAGGATATCCCCAAATCTATTACACGCTTTCAACTTAAAATCACCCTAATTCAGTCTGTTAATCATTTTGATTATCATTTACTCTTCCAGTCCGCGAGACTCTCGCGAAACAGCAAAGCGAAGGAAACAAATTGACGAAAAAATAGCTGTTTAATTCGGCATAATGTTTAGTCGGTTAGGGGGGTTGGATTTATGGGCTGTCTTGCCATCCTCCGGCAGGGCTGGTGTTTACGAGAGCCCGCCGCAAGAATGTTGTCTACCATCCTTTCTGAATATCCCAGCCACCCTCCTAAATATCGCTGGCGTGCGTTACGCAGCGGTGGTATCGGCGTCCCAACAACCTGCAGGCTGGTGGTGCTGATGCTGCTGTTGTTGCTACTGCCACTGCATGTTTTTCGAGGTGCTTTCATTACGCGTGCCGTGGCTGCATTCGCGATTAAACCACTGAGTTATGCGCGCGTGCGTTTCCAGCAGGCCGCGCTGTCGTCACTCGGTCATCGCACCTGCTCTCTCTCTCTCTACATTTTCTTTTTTTTTTTTTTTTTTCCGTTACCCGTGCAGACTATTTATTTTCGTTCCTCCGTCCCGCGGCAAACCGAAACATCGGGGAAATTTTCTGCGATACGTGTACGGGGGGAAAATCGAATTTCGCGGTGCAGGCACGCGGAATTTAAAGGCAACGGAGGCTGCGTTGATTCTCTGCTCGCATTATCGCTGCAGCTATTTCTATTATTTGGGCAGTGTGCTCGGTTTCGGAGAGGATTGACGCGAGGGAAATTGCCGGATGTAGAGACAGTAAGTGGAGACGCGGACGGTGAATGAAGATTATATGGTCGTTTATCGAGTGGACGCTGGAGACGTTTTTATTGTATAGGTGCGAAACTTAAGCGGGTTGCGGACTAATGTCTTTGATATTAATGGAGACCTGAGCTAAGTTTGTGTTTATAAAGGATTCTGTGGCATTATTGGAGATATTGTGTGGTTAAACTGACTTTGTTATTGATGGAAAGTCGTATACAGGATGACTCCATGAAACAGACCATCGAATTATTGCTACTAAATAGTTAGAACGGTTAAAAAAAATTACCTGCGTACTATAAATGGGTTTAAGGAGTAAATCACATACGAAGGAAATACTTGGGTGCTTTGTTTGGATTGGTATTTTACCAAAGATGCCTTGAATTTTTTCAATAGCTCTACGTGCATTTAAAGAAGTTTCATAAAGGACACGAACATACACATTGGCGGTAATATCGGGTCACAGTACACAAATAGTGTGTGGGAAGCGGGAATCATTAAATTTCTATTACAAAGTGAAAGGACTGGATTTTCGACATAAACTTTAAATATATTTTTCAGTATTGGGATGATCTATTTGCTGATAGTACAATTCTAACTCTGTTTGAAGTGTAAGGGTAAACAAATCTACGCCGTGAAGTAGTCTGTGATGTCTGGCCGTATACTAGATATTTCTACTTGTTCGTTTCACATGGAAGATATCATACAGGAAGCCAAAGATGAAATATTTTGCTTCCCATTATTTATTATCTTTTTTCATGCTGGAATTGGAATGACATTGACTATGTATTTTACTTGTCGCAAAATGAGGTACAAGCATAGGTGGTTTAACCTTCACGTGTTGCCATTTCAAGAAGATGCGAAAATGAGTTGATGTCCCCTTAGAGACTAATCCTTAAAGAATAGACGTTTCATACCTTTCTTAGCTCTTGACGTACTAGTTTTTAACACCGTTAACTTTACACCTTGCATAAATTTAGTCACTCATGAATTTAGTTATTTATGATATAATTTTTATAGCACGAATAGATAAGCTGAATTGAATAAATATTCATCTCAAAAGTATATCTATATCATATTAAGAAACAACTGAATAGAACTTATACTACTGTAAAATCAGTGAGACCTAGAGAATAAATTCTGTTCTTTCCCAATTCTTGTCACAAAATAGAGACGCTTAGAACTTAGAAGAGAGAAGTTGTTGATACCAGAATATAAGTATGTAATATAAAACTATTCGCCAAACATGGACTCGTCTTTAATATCACGCAAATAAAAAGTCAAGTTCATACTCCGAAAATAACAAAATTACAAATACAATCTAGTGCCACGTACTTGTGTTCCACGTTAACGCAGATTGAACTATTCAATTATAGAAAATTGATTCGTAAATACTTGCGACATTTAATATTCAGTTTCCGTGGGCAACAGTAACCTCGCTTATTGTGACGAGAATATCAACGCAGTCGACCGTTACTTATGTAAAGCATAATTGTATTAATAAATTACGGTGATACGGAACAGTTAATAATTCGTCTACGTTGGAGCCAGCGACAATCACTGCATTCCACTCCAGCTCGTTAAACTACGGCCAAAAGGAACCCCGTAACTAATTTAGCTATACAGAGTGATTCATAAATGCACCTCAATACTTGAGCGGGTAAATCTACACACACTAGCGTGTGTCTAGGCCAGAGTTGGGCATTAACTAAATAAAAAATTATTTAAATAACGGATTGAATACAAGTTACTTTAACATTAGATTATTCGACGAATAAAGTTAATTTTTTTATTCGTCGAGAGTCAACTTCAGCGTCGAAATTTGTTTTCAACTTTAACTTTAACTTCATTCGACGTTAAATAAATTTCTGGCGCACGTTCGAGCCGCCGAGGACCGGCATTGAGCGATACTACTTTGTAACTCACGTGTCAGAAAATTATTCGACGTCGACTAAAGTTAAAGTTAAGGTTACAGCTAAGTTAAAGTTGAAAAATTCATTCGACGCCAACGTTGAAACTTTCGACGAATAGAAAAATTCATAATTAACTTTTCTTCGTTATTCGAAATTTTATATGAATAAAAATTTTGTCCCTCTCTGGTGTTGAGGCGCGAGGCGCACACTTCGAACATTTTCTTAAATCGTCCATAACACGAAAACTAGGAGATATGTTCCTACGACGTTTTTACTTAATATTAGAGGAAATATAGCAAATTTGGAATACTGTTTGTAATTTGTCATACCTAAGTATCTAATAAACTACTAGTGCTATTTAATTTGTAACCCCGTAGATTATAGGGGCTAATGGCCTATTCATTAATGACACTTGTGGATGAACTAGTGATGGGCGATACATATCAATTGTATCGATACTACGTATCGATACAGATAAAATATCGGAAGCGAAGTATCGATATCGTCAGTATCGATACTTTTACTCATAATTACTGCTGCTACTATTGATAATCGATGACTATTTTTTTTGTTGGCCATGTTAACGATTCATCACTATTAGGAGTAAAATCCCAAAATGGAAGTAAATAATTTCTTCCATTGTTTACAATAAAAATATATAAAAAATATTTGCATCACACATTTCAATCAAAATGCCAATCCTCGACAGACAAGGAACCTAAAAATAATAATTGTTGTAAATGCTCCCCAGTTAACCGATTTCTAGCTTCATTCATAATTCTGCCTGCTTTTGAAAATAGGCGTTCCGGCGGTTATATCGATATTTGGGGTTCAGTATCGATACAGCAATATATCGTCATATGAAATATCGATGCAACATATCGATATTTGGACCCAAAAGTATCGATATTCCAAATATCGATACTGTATCGCCCATCACTAGGATGAACCGCCAGTTTTAAATTTTTGACTTAATTTGCAGAGAAAGGAAACGTCAATCTGCAAAACTTTTTCAGTAACCGTTCTTCTCATTCTTATAAATATTCTGTTATATATATCTCCTCAAGATATCTTTATTTTAGGAATGGCAACGTTAAACACACGCAAAACAAGGAAGCAGTGGAATATTAACCTGAAATATTAACACCAGTATTAATACCCCTGTATTAACCCTCGGTTGTCACACCTATTTTTTCAAACATCGTTGTCACCCTGGGTCAATTTGACCCTGTCAATTTTCAATCAGTTGTTATTTAAAAACTATTTGTTAAATTAAGTCTAAAAAATTCTGAGATAATGTTTGAACATTGTAGAATATATGCCCATCGTTGAAAGTTGACAATTTAAGTGTCATCATGTATAAAAAAAGATTTGAAACATTAAGAATTTCGACAAAAAGGTTTTTTGCTTAAAAAAAACGCAGGGTCAATTTGACCCAGAGTGACAACCGAGGGTTAACACCCTGTATAATGATATCCAACGATGGTCGTGCTAATGGAGCAAGGGGTAGCGATAGGACGTCACTATTGTTACAAACCGATATTTTCGGGACTTGTTTACAGGACCACAAACCTGACGGATATTCGTGTGTGTGTGTACACCCGTGCACCACGATAGCATTATTCATCCCCTGGGCATATTTGGCCGGGTATACTCAGACGATCGCTCCCACGACTGTTTCTCTTGGCCCCGCGGAGTTTTTTTTTTTCCGCCCCGCAGGCGTGCGCACGAACCGAGGGAGCGCTTTGAATTCCTAAACTATCCATTTTTTTCTCTTCCCAATAATTTATTCTAAGGCGGCGACCGTAGATCGCCCGAGGAGCCCAGCCCCAGAAAACCGACCGCCGCTGATGCGATACGATGGGAACGTGGAATGCCAACGTAGACGGGCGGTTGCTGCGTGTAAGCACCGCAGGATCTCGGAGGGCGCGAGAAAAATAGCACTCCCCTCGTTATTGGCGGGCGAAACACCGGGGAGGAAAGAAAGGGGCCGCGGAGGAGTCTTAAGGACGAAAATGGAAGAGGGCCACTCAAATCGTCAATGGCTGCACGTGCAGGCTGCAGCTGCAGCGCGCCTCCGCTGGAATACTGCTCGGCAGACTATCGCTAAAATATTGTCGAGAAAATAACAAGGAACGGGGCGAAAAAACCGCAGCTGGGGGACTTTTCGAATGCAGAAAGAAAAATACACGGGGGACATATCGAGGCGGGCAAATGCGCGGGTGTGCGCCGATGGCGGGTTAAGGGCGCGACAGAGAAGGTAGAGACAGTCGGGGGTGGGGGGGGGGGGGGGTGAGATGGGTGGGCGCGGGGACATTGCGAGTTGGGTATACAAGTTTCGACGACGCGTTCTTATTTTCTAAACAAACACGCGGCCACCCGCCGGCCGTTCCCTTCGGCAACGGGTTTATTTCGAGGATTCGTATAAGTGCGGACACGAATTGCCTGGCGCGCGAGTGAAGGTCGTATCGCGGCCCGTACGGACCGGCCGCTTGTTTGTTTGCTTGTGATAGAATAGGTACGGCATCCACGGCGAGGAAAAGTTTTCTCGCTATTGGAATTCGAAAACGGGTGTATCGGGTCCAATAATGAATTGTCAACAGATAATGCGGAAAGCGACTTTCCCGTTTCCCCTTTGTTCCGTAAAACTTTTTCAAAACGTCCCGTCGGGATTGCGCTTGATAGACCGGTCGCTGGCACCGAACGGAAACTTTTCCACGAATTATAGAAATATCGTCGCTCTATGGCTCGCGCGTGCCGCGCTCGTTTTAATCGCGATCTCCACTTCGGGGGAAGTAAATCCTGCCGCTGCTCGCGAAACGTATCTTAGCTTTTCGTACGGACACGCGATAGAGTTCTGTAGAATCTGTCATGATGTAAAGGTTGTTTATGGAGACGGAGAAATGAGGGACATCCGCCCCGACGTATCATGGAAAATGCTACTATTTATGCTTCATTATCTGAATGTTCGTTTCTGTGAATTAATTTGTGAGGTTTAGTAGTTTTCATTGTGAAACAGGATTTCAACCTGTTTTAAGGGGACATTCTACAGTCGCGGCGGAAAATTCGGCCACTTAATAAATAAACACTTAACGTTTTCGAATTTTAAAAATCGTTTAAACATTTCCCAGTGAAGTTGGCGGTTTCAGAATTTTCAGCCCCTGCTGGCGGTTGCAATTTCGCTCGACTGGATCATGGAAAATAAAAAAACCGAGCAGAACAATCTGGTGCAAAAAATATTAAAATGGCGGTCGATCAAAGTTGAAAGTGGGAAAATATTAAAAATGTTAACAAATTCGCGGGACGCGACATACCCATATTCCTGCAAATTAAATATACGTGTGGTGTTTTTATTTCCGATAATCCAGTCGTCCGTAATTTCAACCACCAGCGAAGGGTCAAATTCTGAAAAAGTCAACTTCCCTGCGAAATATCTGTGTACAAATGAAATAAACAAACAACATAGATTTTTTGTTGTATTTCATGAGTGTTACCATATACCCCCAAAAGTTCGAAAACGTTAAGTGTTTATTTCATTATAAAAATCATAATCGAAAAGCGGCCGAATTCTCGGCCGAAACTGTAGACTGTCCCCTTACAGGGGAGGAAGATTCCATTTTTTATAGTTTTTGAGTTATGGCGTGTAATATACGTAATAAAATTTCTACATCGTTTGCTGCTCGTTTGATGCAAATCGAAATAAAAAGTTATCAATTCAATAACTATGTACTACTTAATGTATGAAAGTATATATTTTTCAATCAGTGTTCTCTTTTTTAATGTTAAGTCAAAGCAATAATTTTATCAACAGTTTGTTGTAATTTACTCGGAATTGGTAAAGATGGAGCTGCAACCCTGTTGCTGCATGGCCCTCAATTGCGCACGAATTGGGTGTGTTTTTTTTACTACTATTTCTTGTACTCCAAATAGGATGGAATTTTGCGCTTTGACCTGCATTTTTTGTTTTGCTGCGAGGATGAGACTGCGTACATGTTGGTTTCGAGTTCGAGACCGTTCAGGACGTATCAATGGCAGTCGATCGAATGAAACTTCTCATCTTCCAAGTGGTTTAGAGTTTCGGGAGCAGAAGCGCACGCGGTGGTACACTTGGAGTTGAAAAGTCATGTTCTAGCTGATATTTTAGAGTGGTATCGAGTAGCAGCAAAAATAAAATAATACGTGTGGAGAGACTCGAGTTGTGTAGAAAAGAATATGACAAACGTGCCACTGATACTGAATTATTCTAAATCCAACCACCGAAGAACTATTTTATTTCGCGGGTGGAAATATTTTAATTTAATCCTAGCTCCAACAAGTTCTTTTCTAGTTAATAGCTAAGCTCATAGGACAAACAAATAGGTACAACAGTTACTTTTGTGTTTTGCTAACACGATTGAATTTCACCCTTATCTTCAATACACAATTAATTTGCGAAATTTATAGTATTCACACATCTACTGGTTTGCATTTTATAATAACTGATTTTCGACGAGAAAATGTAATAATCACTTCCCTTGCGTAACTTTGTCTGAATCATTTCAATTCTGATATATCGATGTTTGCAAATATACAAAAATAGTGCTAATATAAACGTGTGTTTAATCTTAAAATCTGCAAAAGAACATTTGGATTTCGGAAACATAGAATGTTATCCAAAAATCACATTTGCACGCGAATTAATTATATGTTCCTTTACAATCCTAAAATCACCAAATTCCGGAGTTACTCTAGAGAAATTCCGAAATATCGCTTATCTGCGCATAAACGGTTTATTCCTTAGTGAGATCGATGCCTGGTAAGAAAGGCGTCTCAAGGAGAGTCCCACACAGCTTAGTAAGCACCATCCATTCAAGTACAGAAAGGAATAATGTAAAGCTGCAGCAGGAAAGAAAAAAAGACATAGTCGCAAATATACACACACTCATAAAGAAATATCCACGTGTGCAATTTGATTAAAAAATCCAGCGGTTAACATGCGCAGTTGCTGGAAAAGTGACGTTGGAAGGTAAAGGACAGTGCGCGTGAGGGTGGCACATACGAGGCAAAGAAAGGATCAAAGCCAACCAAGGGTTGGGGGTAAAAAGTTTGAAGCTGCAACACGCCCTGACACACAATGATTCACAAACAGAAAGGAACGTACGCAAAGATCAGAAATAAACCCCACTGCAGCGCTATCGGGCGCATTGCGCAAAACCTCCTTTGCCAGCCTGCTTCCACCCTCCCCCTCCCTGCCCTGCCAGCGGTTACCACTATTGCTCTCTTTCGCCTACTACACTTCTGTGTCTACACTCGTCCTGTACCATTTACCCCGATCCACCACCACCGACCGCCCGTTTTCTCATACGGCAGCCGTTCGCCTATTCAAATCTACTAGTCTCCTTCTCTATCTTTCACTGTCACGTGCTCCTTCGTTTCACCTGTTCCACGCCTCGCACCCGCTCCTTCTTCCCCGCTCTTTTTTACCCCCCTTTTCACACCTAATTGGGCATTTTGTGCCGCTCTGCTCGAGATATTATCACGGTAATAGCTGTACGAAGCACCGAACTACCGGCCTCGCACAATGGCGCAATTCCACGGCTGCTTCTCTTCTTTATTCCTCTGCGCGCCCGTGTCCGTCTTTCGTATCAAATGGCGCACATCCGATTCCCAGGATCGCTTCGTGCACTTGGAGATACCTTGTTCTGGTTAATCGGCTTCGAATTATTTCGACTCGTCTTTGCGGGCGGTTTCGGGGCATTCGCGTTCTCGCTGTGAAACCGGAATTATGAACGTCGAAGTAAATACGTATTGCTTTGGCGAATCATGTATCAAGGTCCAGTGTAATTACGCTTGTATTTGAGGTGGGTTTAAAATATTAAAGTGCTGCATAGGATGAACATCTATCTCCGTGGCTCTCGCGAAGATGATATCGAGTGCACGGCTCTCTGTTTGTTCATCCGTTGACTCCATTAATATAAATTGTAAAGTTCCCAGGAGATAACCCCCGCTCGGGATACACATATAAAATGAGGTTTACCGTTAAGAAACCGGGGGATTTACCCTCACATAGAATGCACTTCACGTATCCTTTATGCTCATGGATATTCTGGTATCATTCTTCAGGCGGTGTCACGATTGTAGTTCGCAAGAATATGCTTTGTCCCATATAACGATAGAGAAGCGTAACTTAATGGTTCCCCGTAATATAGGGATGCTCTGTTGCACGTAATGGTGCGATTTCTATACATATATTTGCCATTTAAATTGTATGAAGATTTTATATGAAAATCAGTGTTATAAAATAACGGTCGATATCTGAATTATTTTATTTCGAATGGAAGGCGAAATCTTTACACAATCCACAAAAATGGAAAGTTTCTTTCAATCAATCTGAAGAAAGTTTGGACCAGAAACCATAAGAAATTTCAAGGATCTCTCTAATCAAAGAACTCACCTCCTTAAGATAAGTAATAGGAAACTATTTTTACTAAAATGCAGAGCAAAAGACATAATGCCGAAATTCATTGCAAATAATATTATTAACAATTCAAACATATCCATGTCTTCGACCTCAGCCTGTAGCAAACTGTTGAATCTTAAAAACAAATATTCGCGCAAATTACTGAACATTGCCATAAAAGATGCACACAATATACAGAAATCAATCATAAATAAAATAACACACTTAAACGAAGAAATTAGATTCAGCTTCCCCGTACATATTTTTGAAAAATATTGCTCCTTTGAAGAAAAAAAATACAATAGATTATTTAAAATACAGAAGAATAAATGTATAAAAAAATTCAACAGTTTGATAGAGGCTAGGAACAATAGTTTTAACAGTGACCATAATGGTTTTATATCGTTCAACAATAACACTTCTGATAATAATAATTGGTTTAAAAATCTTTCGAACGTTGAAATCCCACAGAGCGTAAAAAAAGTGTTACTGACCGAACCAGTGCGCCGAAACCACTTAATTGTTTATTTTGAAAATCAGTGTTATTTTATCACCACGGATGGAATAATATTTCGGTAACACTTTTTATTTTCTAAAACATTTTACTGAATGATTTTTAAGCAAACGTAATTTCCTCACGCGACATATATTTTATTTCCAACCTACAAAGCGTTATAATATCTTTCATATCTTTCATGTAAGTATGTCTTTAAAGTTTCCGTACGTGAACTATTTTCAAGTCACAAACCTTTAATTATGTACACCACTTTTCTAAGTTACTCTCACTTTAAATTCCATAAATATAACGACTGGATACTATCAATATTTAACAACATTTAATTAAAACTTTGTTATTTTGTTTTACATAATTAAAGGTTTGTGACTTGAAAATAGTTCACGTATATATATAGAAGAGCATTTCGACAGGATGCGAAAAAATACATTTTTCCGTACAAAAGGAACAGTAATTAATTCTGGTTTAAACTTTAGACACTTTTATACAAAATGTTACACATTTTACATAAAAATATGTAACCGTAGAATTAAAAGATCATTAACGTCCACAGTGATTGATACTTGATAATTTTATGACTTCCTTTCTATTATTATCTCAAAGCAGAAGGATTAAATGAATCTCAAAATTCTTTTATGGACGCTATAATATTTGCACGCACCAATGTTGCCTACTGAATACAGCGGTTGCTATTGTCGATGGCAGTACGTACATACATATTTCCTTCAATAGTCTGACATATAGTGGACTCGTACTACTTATCTCTGTCTACAGATGTAACAGAACAATTATTCGAAAGGATACGAACATGACATCGAACGTAACACACAATTATGACTTTCCCAAAGGATACACATGAATTGCTGTGAAAAAAAATGTTCGATCAAGCTAATCTTATGTAAGCAAACGATATGCTTCCCATGCTTATAACATTTTACTGATAATTCAGAATAGATAATTAAAAAATTCAATTACCCCTTCGTGTCACACGGAGTGCATCACACACCAAGACCAATTTTTACGAATTCCAAAGGGGATTCATCGCGAAAAAATATCGCTTGTTTCCACAACCGTGGAAAATGGATCTTCTTGAACTACAAATTTCATCATACGCAAATTTATATTTCTAGAAAAAGAGCACGATTCTCTCTTAGAGCATAATTATACGAGTATTACGAATTTACAATTATCGCTCAAAAGTTACAAAATTCACACATACGAAAATGGTAATTCAAAAATTACGTTTACTTAAATTACCAAAATTATGTCACCAATTTGTGATTATAAGAAGGTGTGGCCACGAAGGGTTAAGTAACTCGAATGATTTTAATACTCTTGATTCCAAAACTTCGAGAAATTGAAGGAAATGAACATTCACGTGTTGGCCTTCACAATGTCATCCTCCGATTCAATATAATATCCTGCAGTGGTGAAATTTGAAAACTGTAAAAGTACCTTTGTACTTGTGTGCAGCAGTCCCCTCCATTACTCCACCCCTTGAAGTTAATCACAATAATACATCTTTCTCACACAATTATGACATACACATTACCTAACTATCAAAGCTGAGGTGCAACGAGCAATTGCAAAATTAACCATCAGTTGCATTAAGAAATAACAAAGCTAATTGTACCAGAAATCCTTTCGAGCTCGCTGGTCCCTTATAAATTACCGCGATTTCGGCTGGCCATCGGGAATTGGGTGAGCATTCACGCCAAAGAGGCAGATACCGCGCGAATAACCCAGCGGCCAAGATTGACCGTCGCAATAATCACCGAAGCCCGCCGTTTTCAGCTAATTTCTCCGCTATCTTCGGTAGTCGATATATGATCGTCTGTGCGGCAGTTCGGTGTGCAAGCATTCGTTAGCATAAAGGAACCACGGCTAACCCCCCCCCCCCCCTCTGACCGTATCGCGACATTATCGGCCCTCTGGCGCGGTCGTTAACGGCGTAACTGTAATTGAACTGGTAGCAGAGACAGCCAGTGGCTCTCACTTCCTTCCAACACTTTTGAATCTCGGTACGATCCTAATCCTCTCGCTGGATACCGTCTTACGTGCCAGAGAAGTGGATCTTGCCGTTGTAGGGGGCCATTCGAGCTGATCGGCGGTTCTGTTAACGGCTAATCGAAGGATCCAGTTCTAGGGGAATCGAACGAGTAATCTGGGAGGGGCAGGTTCGTTTAAACGCCTCGAGAATAATCTACCCTACGTACTTAGGCGATGCGTAGCCGCTACCTTCGTTGTATTCGTTGATATCGAGTGTCCATTGCAATTAAAGCGAGGCAATAGCTGCGTGGCGGTGCCCCGCGTTACCGCTTCCCGAAATGAAACGAATTGCCGGGATAAGTTGTTGCTGGAATAACGGGAAAGATAGAGGAATTAATTTGTCAGAATTGCTATCCACTGTGCAGATAATCGCAGTATACATAGCAGCGCTGTTCGAGTACTCGGAAAAAGCGAGCCGAGCCAGAGTCGGCTCGAAAAATCGGACCGAGCCGAGTACTCGAAAGAACCTAGTAGCTCGAATAGAACCGAGTAACTCGAATTTTTTCGAACAACTCGAATTTTTTCGAGCAACTCGAATAGAACCGAGAACTCGATTTTTTTCGAGTAACTCGAAGTAAACCGAACGGGCCGAAAGAACCGAGCGGGCTGAAAGTAGGTACCTAGTGGGCCGAAAGTACCGAACAATCCGGTGTGTCGAGTAGTTTAAAGTTTGAATGTTTCGAATATTTTAGAATATGTTTGTATACAGGATTCTTGTATACTAAAGGGTTTTCCCGTATAAAATAAAAAAAATAATAATAATAATAATAATAATAATTCGAATTGTTCGAAAAAATTCGAGTTGTTCGAAGAAATTCGAGTTACTCGAAAAAATTCGAGCTACTCGGTTCTATTCGAGTACTCGGCTCGGCTCGGTCCGAATTTCAAGCTACTCGAATATTCGAGTACTCCAACAGCCCTAATACATAGTGCCTAAACTACCTAATTTACGCTATCTGAAGCGTAAAAGGATGTGATTCGTTCGTATCGATAAAGCATGGTTCACATGCACCGAGCATGGCTTTCGAAAGCTTGGCGAATGAGTATCTGGATGAAAATACCGCAGTTTCTGGGGTTATGGTGTTGTAGACAGGTTTTTGGACAAGAAGCGATGTACTTTCTGCTGTATAAGTTAGAATGCTCGGCACCGTTGTTCTAATTTAACGAATATTAACAGCTCCCGTTGAAAGTTCCCCGGTTTTGGGGTAAGAAAGTTAATTAAGGAACATTTGGTAGGTAAAGTCGATTGAATTTTTTATTATCGAGAAAGTTTGACGAAGTTGAAGGGGAACAACGACGATTACTGAATAAAACACGGGAGGAATCTTGTGAGTCAGTACTTTACAAGGGTTTTCGCCGAATACGGTTTAATTTAACGCGAATGACTTTTAATAATTTAGTTTGCAATTTTAAATAGGGGCATGCAAAATGCTACTTGTAGGGGAATGCAAGTGAAACTTGTCGAGAGCACAAAGCAGACTTTTTTATATTTATTTTCAAAAAAATCACTCCACATTTTCCATGCTACTGTAGATAAATAATAACAATACATATACTATGAATATACATTATGATAATACTCTAATTCATATACCCTCGTCAAAGCAATTCCTATTAGCATAAAACTAAATCGTTTTATAATATTATATAAATACTTAGCAATTTTAGCAGGCTTTTATTTTACATACAACATAAATAGTGAAAATAACGAAATACTTTAATAATGCTCTTAAAACTCAACTTAATTCGGTCCAAATTCATTTTACTTTACAAAGGGATTTCTTTCGAAAATACACTCTGCGTAGCACCCTAGTCCTTTTAATCGAAGGTCTAAGTTGTCAATGTATATTCCCCTACTTTTTCAGTGGGACAAGATTGTAGATTGTTTCTGAAAACAATGAGAGATACTTGAAAGTCTTTAATTCTTTCCTACAGCTAACTTCCCAGTTTTTCAACTGTTCTCGTTTAACCTCTTCATTTGAAGTCATTGCTTGCGCTGTTTCGTATATCCTTTGCATCTCTTCTTTTTGCGTTTCATCTAGCGTTCTCTCTTACTGGCTGGGCAAGATACATCGTGTAACTTAATCAGTTACAAAGTTACTACTACCTTTGCAGGTCTTTCCTAAAAAGTTGCACGTTTTTGAAGAAGACATCATTCGGTGAAAACCCTTCCATATCAAGTTGCAAACATTTCTGCGATTTTGAAAACAGATGAAATATTTCGAGTAGTACAACTTCACAAATACTGTATTCTGTTTAAACGTTTCTACTGGAATTTCTTTCATGCAGGGACATTTTCTTATTGTTAGATTCTAGTATTTCTCGCACACTATGAAAATATCATTTCGTTTTGGATTCACCAAATATAGCGTTGTAATACGTACATAGTGAACGCAGTATCCAAGTACCTACCTATCATGATAATCTGTCGATAAATATATTTCCTAATATAATTTTACTGAATAAATACACTTTTCCCTCGATTTTGAGCTTTTTAACGACACTTCCAAAACAGATTTATTCAGTCTTCCAATGCACAGCTCGGATTTAAAAGATTGTAGACGTATGTACAACAGTACTTATAAATATTCGTTCTGCATACAGAAACTGAGAGAAAAATCTGTAAATACTGTATCGTCTACGTAGCATAAAGCACACAAATCTTGTGGTACTTTTCTGCTCGTGCGGGTCCATTAAAGTGTCTCCGCAGATGCTGAAATGCACACTCCCCATCGCAGCACGTACACTGGCATTGCATGGGGAACAGTTGATAACATGTAAAATAAATAATGAAAATGTAAACACAGCATAAAATGTCATTTTCCATGGACTATTCGAATTCATTGCTCTGCGTTTACCATGTAAATATTGACTCCGCGGAGTACGGAAGCAGGGCTGTTCACTGCACGATTATGCCTCGGGTTACCCTGATACTTCGGTATCAAATAATTCATTTATAAATTTTCGCCGTAATTTATCCCTTGATATCCTATATCGCGCCATTTGTCATTTTATGCGATACTCGATACTTCATTATTGCTCGGAGAGGAATTTAAAACCATACCAACGCCGCTTTAAGCGCAAAACGCAGTGAAAACGGAGCGGTGAAAATGCTGAACGAAACCGCCTTACAGTCGTTCCACTCGAACAGCCCAGAATTATACAATTTTTCACGAGAGCGCGTGGAATATCAAATACGTAATTGTTTCTTCTGGGCAATAATTAAATTGTGATTTTAATGAATGAAAACGATAATCAGAGAACCAACATATCTGCTTTCAAGCTTATAATTTCGAACATGAAAGAACGAAGAACACCCGCTTAGCTTACTATCCTCGATTTTCACAATCCTCGTTTGCAAATCGATGGCTGAGTTTTTATATCCAACAAATACACTCCGCGTCAAAATTAAGGGAACACTATAATTTCCAGAAAATTTTGGTCATTTTCAAATGGCTGTATCTCTGCGAAAAATGGCCGCAAAAAATATTTAAAAAACGCATTTTAAAGCTTGAAGTTTCTAGTTTTTGAATCAAGTACTCAATTTTTTTTCTTCGTCCATTATGATACTGTTTTATCAAGATGAAGCGCAGGAAACAAAGTTTCAGAAATTTTTGCCAAGTTTGGACGTATGTACGGGCTGAAAAAAAATTCCAGATAAATCCAATGGAGAACTCTTATAGAGCAAACATTTCTCTTTAATTTCGTTTTTTTTTTTGGTTAGTTGTATGATTTTTATTGACCGAGTTATTCGCTATCAAAGCAAAAAAGGAACTTTCTACTTTGAACGCCTATAACTTGCGAACCAATGATCGAAGAACATTGTTCGTGAGTGTTTCGGAAAGCTGAGACAGTTTCCTTTAAGAACCTTTAGTTGCCAAATCAATGCGATTTTTTTTAACCGTATTAAATTCATTTTAAAATGATCCCAAAAATTGCATATTTACCATTTTCTAGAAACCATGATGCCACTTCAAGGAAAATCATGGAATCATTCAAGGGTCCACGTTATTTCTGAGGTGAAACTACCCCTTAAACACTGTGCAACAGGTCGGACCAAACAGATTTTTTTTTCCGTATGTCCTTGATCATCAAACATGCGATATGGTTTGAAAAATTGGAGGATCATCTGTTTCACGTTATGTTTCTCTGTAAAACCCTTTCTTTTGATCTCGCGGCTTCTGAACGATTGTTGCGCGTTTTTCATGTTAGTTCAATGTCATTTTAGTAAAAAGAGAAGATTTAAAAGATTTAAGAAAAACATTTTTATCGGTTTGTGTGATGCTGATTCCAGTTATCGAAGTACAGTTTTTGTCATTGCGAGGAGTTTGATTAAAAATGTTTTTCTTAAAATTTTGAAATCTTTTCTTTTTACTAAAATGACATTGAACTAACAAGAAAAACGCGCAACAATCGTTCAGAAGCCGCGAGATCAAAAGAAAGGGTTTTACAGAGAAACATAACGTGAAACAGGTGATCCTCCAATTTTTCAGACCATATCGCATGTTTGATGATCAAGGACATACGGAAAAAAAATCTGTTTGGTCCGACCTGTTGCACAGTGTTTAAGGGGTAGTTTCACCTCAGAAATAACGTGGACACTTGAATGATTCCATGATTTTCCTTGAAGTGGCATCATGGTTTCTAGAAAATGGTAAATATGCAATTTTTGGGATCATTTTAAAATGAATTTAATACGATTAAAAAAAAATCGCATTGATTTGGCAACTAAAGGTTCTGAAAGGACACTGTCTTAGCTTTCCAAAACACTCATGAACAATGTTCTACGATCATGCGTTCACAAGTTATAGGTGTTCAAAGTGAAAAGTTCCTTTTTTGCTTTGATGCCGGATAACTCGGTCAATAAAAATCATAAAACATAGCAAAAAAAACGAAATTACAGAGAAATGTTTGCTCTATAAGAGCCCTCTATTGGATTTATCTGAAAAAAATTTTTTTGGCCCGTGCATACGTCCAAACTTGGCAAAAATTTCTGAAACTTTGTTTCCTGCGCTTCATCTTGATAAAACAGTATCATAATGGACGAAGAAAAGAAATTAAGTGATGGTTTCAAAAACTAGAGTCTTCAAGCGTTAAAATGCTTTTTTTAAAATATTTTTCGCGAAGATATAGTCATTTGAAAATGACCAAAATTTTTGGGAAATTATAGTGTTCCTTTAATTTTTTCCAGGAGTGTATATTCCCACTTTCGCGATCAACCCCGTCAGATCCCACAACGACCCATCTACAGTGTTACCCCTTTCAGAATTGCAAAGAACAGAAGAAGCGCGGTTCCACGTCAGAAAGTTGCAATAACCCGCGTGTCCGTGGCACGAAAAAGGACCAGCGCTAGCTGAAAGACATCGGCCGTTTTCTTTCCATTAATTCGCGGTTAACGACACTTAGACGGGGCGAGGGTGGGGAGCGGGCATTGTGGAAAGAGGGCGACGATGGAAAAGCAGGAAAGGCAGGTTTCGCGTGCGAGCATACGGCGCAACGTATCCGCCAGGTATAGGGCGGGCAATATACGTGCTTAATGGGAGCGGGCTCGCGAATAGCTCGAGGAAACTTCTCGAAATATCACTCCGCCGGTCCCTAAACCAACCGACGCAATGGCCGGTATTCCTGTTGGAAGCGGAATAATATCAGCTGCAGGGGTAGCGTAGCAATTTCATTACCGTAACCACTGGGTAGCCAGGCATTCGTGTGCAACCGACAATGCTCTGCACGTTTATGGAAGGGACAGCCTATACGCGAGATTACACGACTGTTCAAGTAAAGCGGACCGCGTTGTTGTTAATTCACCGGAGAGCCGGAAACTTCGCTCTGGAACGTACGGGCGGGCGAACCGTGTCGAAGTGCCTTCCGGATGAGCCGCCCTATCAGGGGGAGGGGAGGGTACGTCTCTCTGTCGTGCGCGGGCGAGCCGTCGTTTCAGGCCCTCCCATTGGGAGAAGGCCTGAAGGGATGATGCTAACGGCCACCACTTCGCTGGCCGATACACTCTGGGCTTCACGGTGATAGACATTAAAGTGCGGCTTGGAAAAACCAGATGCTTCGGTCGACCTGCTGTGATTAAATACTGCTGCCAGATGGAGTGCATTAGGTAAAAGGTGTCGAATCTCGTTTTGCTTGATAGCGTACACGAAGCTGATTTAATGTTACGTCCAAGAACATCTGAACGCATTCTGCGATTTAATACTTTCCATCTGGCGATATTCTAACGCAAGTAGTTTAAATCATTGCTTCCTAAGTAAAAGCGATTTGAGGCGTAAAGGAACGGCAGTGCTGGAGCTATTTTGCTGGACGGTCGAAATAGAAGGGAGCACTTGTAAATCGTGAACACGTCCAGAAGAATGCAGCAGCCCACGGTGTCTTCAATTACGCAGGGACTGGAGGAGTGAGATATCCTACGAATCATTTGTTGTAGTTCCAAGCGAGGTTGGGAAATGTTAAATTTAAGGGGTCGCGGAACATGGGGACGGTAATGAAAGAAAAGTGTACGACTTTAATTAGGTTCGCCGTGTCTAGAAACAAGCCCCGGAGTTGACAAACTACCTTCATCCAGCAGCGTCCCTCCTCGTCTCTGTTCCGTTAACTTAAGGGAGCGTGTTGTATCCGAGAGGCATGGTGGAGCGGCATAACATCGCCCCCTCCCCCTCCCTCCCTCCCCCCCCTCCTCCACCTCCTCCCATCATCTCCTAATAAGACCTTGGCTCTCTTATTTAGCTGGAACTTTTCTAGGGAGAAAAGGCAGTAAATTGCGTAACGCTACCTCGAAATTGCCGGTTTCCCGGCTTTGTCCCGGTGCGTTCTTTCATCCCCGAGCAAAACCAGAGACGGAACGGAAAGACGATTTTTACGGGCGATTATACTGACACGGGGCGGACTGGCGGTTGACTCGCAGCGGAAAGCTCGGGCGTATAAATATTAAGTGGTTCAATATTGGATCTGTCTTCTTCGTGTATCTATTTTAAATGTTCCTCCATGCTCGAATGGGACTTCGATACGGCGGACAGTCGAGATGTTTCCTGCAAGAAGAATTCCATTAGGGGCGACCTAAATTATACACTGAAATTCGCTTCTTCGATTCGTACCGAGGAGAGGAGCACGTCGGCGAGTGGATGTCGAACGCAATGTGAATGCGTCGCGAATGAGAATGGAGGACTGGCTTTTTCGAGGCTCTAATTATTGTGCAAATGAAGCTTCAGAAGGCTTTAGTTTTTAGAAACATTTCGTACGTACGTGCAATTATATTTGCAAATACACTTAATTCTGCATGTTCACCACTGATGTGCTCCCGAAAAATCCGTAGAAAAAAGAGGGAAAAAATGGAGCATTCTATTCAGACCGTAATCAGGTGCAAGCATAGAAACAAATCGTCGAACTTCGAGCTCAACTTTTTCTGACTGCGTCAGTTAAGAGATAAAGTCGGAATGGAAGACTGATTGTCGCTACACACGTTCAAATAAGTCGTGAAAAGCAGACACATCATTTGCTTGAGAGTCTGTAGCAGCCTTAAATGCAAATTCTAACAATTCTTTTTTAATTCTGAGCAGTATCCTTGAAAAATAAGTAAGCATAGTTTCTCTTAGAATTAAAATTAAGTGAAAATTTTTTTACTAGTATAGAAAAAAATTCAATTTTGAAAATTCATTCTCTAATTGGTCTTCATTTGAGTTCGTCATTGAAATATAAAGGTTTGTACAAATAGAAGATCGGTGGTGATAAATTCTTCCCCACGAGGTGATAACATACTGATGAGTTTTTTCAGATGTCGTAGAAATTTGATAATTTGACAATTTGTAAGTGGCAGTAAGAAAAAAAGTAAACACCCGATTAATACGAAACTTAGTACTTTATTTAAGTATAATATGTACTAACAAAAGCCGCTGCAATATTTAAAAAATGTTTAAAACTAAGTCCGTACGACACCATTTTCCGGAACACTTTTTCAAAACGGTGTGCAGGATTGCTCGAGTTCTATTTGATCAATTGCTTTGAAAATTTACAGTTATCCTTGCTATTACATTTATTAAGCATTGACGATCCGTTTTTTTTTTAAATTTTCTAATTGTTTTGCGAAACATAAGCAATAAATAAACTCATTTTTCGTCGAAATTCGAACCCCAAATTTGAAATACCCGGCATTTTGTTAATTTTTACAAACATTGAAATGTTTGATCGTCAATGCTTAATAAATGTAATAGCAAGGGTAACTGTAAATTTTCAAAGCAATTGATCAAATAGAACTCGAGCAATCCTGCACACCGTGTTGAAAAAGTGTTCCGGAAAATGGCGTCGTACGGACTTAGTTATAAACATTTTTTAAATATTGCAGCGGCTTTTGTTAGTACATATTATACTTAAATAAAGTACAAAGTTTCGTATTAATCGGTTGTTTACATTTTTTTTTACCGCCAGTTACAAATTGCTCTTCGCTAGAGTAACCTAACCCCTTAACACGAAATGTTCCAATCATCACTGTTATTTGCAGTACAACACGTTTGCATTAGTTAACGTTACCTATAATGCAACAGTTTCGGTAACCCAGCCTAATTAAAACCTGATTCAGCCGAAATTATCATGTTACATTTATTATCATTTATTAAAATGGACGGTAACATTTTCCAGAGAATGGCACGAAAAATTTGATGCCGCACTTCGCAGGTCTTAAAATATCGTCATTAATTTTCATTGCCGCCGATGATTTACGCGCAGCAGATTCCCCGGGCATACCGCTGTAATTAACATACGGTGGAAAAGTGGGCTGGAAATTACCTAGGATAGCCATGTTAACAACAGCGGAGGTGTCAAGTTGAGCGTGGAGTAGAGCCCAAGTGATTACAGCCCTATCATTGGGGGACAGTTGGGTTGGTATTGTAATAGCTGCGCCGCGGCACAATTGCAGTATCAACAATGTTGCGAATCGATATTCAGATATAATGCAAGAACATTGGGGGAATACACACCGCATAAATAATTCGAACGAGCGGAAAGAGGGCCATCAAATGCGCCCGTATGAATATTAAAGTTCCATTGAATTTGCACGCCCTGCCTCCCTATCTATCCTCCCACACATACTGCCCAGATATGCAATTAGACCAACAACACTCGCCGGGGCGCCCTCTATCGCGATTCTGTACGATTAGAAGCAACGCGGGGCGATTTTCATTGAATATTTAGCGTGTTATAGCAGCGACGATACAAAGTAACGCCGCGCCGCGAACAGGCAAGCTTTCGATAAAATATATGCGTTCGGTGTTTGGCAAGCAAGCGGCGCGTTTTAAATGCGCATGCATCAGCTTTGTTCGACGGGAACGTGTTACCCATACCACACGGCATTGTCTCGACTATCGACTAGGGATGTCATGACTATTTGGCGCATCGTTCCAACTGGGACTTCGTTATAAAAGCTCTTGCAGTCACATTAACGTCACCCTCCTCCCCCCCTCTCCGTCGGTGCCGGTTCATTGAGAACAATAGCCATATTTCTCGGGCGATCATGCCCGCCCGAATCCAACTTCAATTTCAATGATTAAGAGTAGAAATCGAGGATGGGGAGACGATAAGCTTTCGTATCAGCCCCCGCTGGATTTTGTCCATTTTTAAGCCGAAGCGTATCGCCAAGATCATAGGCGTAGCTAGGATTTTTGTCTGGGAGGGGCCAGGCCCCATTCCCCCCCCCCCCCTCTTTCTTCTTTTTATAGGTAGAAATTTTTATATACATAGAAATTTTATAACAATAATTTACCTACATATCTATTTAACACTAAACAAAGAGTAAACGGAATAAAAAATGATTTATTATTTACTCTCGGGAAATGTAAACAAAATTTTTTAAAAACCGAAAGAAACGCAGCGGAAAAAATAAATTGTGATTTATTAAAAGCAAGAGCATATCATGTATACCTATAGTTAAAATTTATGCAAGCTTTAATTTGCAGTGTTTTTCTAAAAAAATATTTAGGACCTGTTGATGGACAGATGAATGTTTTTTTATTTATTTCGATATTTCCTAGCGAGGGGCCATTTTGCGTTTGGGGGGGCCAGGCCCACCCGGCCCCCTAACTAGTTACGCCAATGGCCAAGATTACGAGCTAGGAACGCCAGCCAAATACTTACGTGGACAATCGAGATTACTGTCAATAGATTCGGCTAACTCGAATGTATTAAAGCAGAGTGAAAGCACGAGATTCCACCGATTTATCGAGCAGCGGGACTTCGTTTTTCTTACCGTTCGCTGTGGATTTACGATTTTGGGAAATCCTTTGATGTACGATCGCAATGAAATCTGAAATATTCTACCGAATAGTTTCAAGAGTAATGGGACCATTCGCTGATTAATCTTCCATCGCGAGTACAAGGGACCACTTTTAAGCAATGAATTATTCGCCGTTATACGCGGCGATAGATACAGCTACCCTACACAATTATTTTACCCATTATATCCCTTCACCAAGATCTCAACCGAAAGGCAACAAAAGTGATTACATTATTCGGAATTTCCATTTCATACATTCGTTTCACTTTCCAGCACCATTGTAAAGAGAATACTCAACTGTGTGGTTATTTCCAGTAATTATCCCTCGGTTGTTTCCGCTACCGAGCCTCGCACAGATTCGAACAGAGTTGCAGCATTCCGCGACCTATTCCCGCGCAGCGATTCTACCCGGGAGCATCGAATGATGCACGGCTCCCCGAGAGCTTATAAACATTATTGCAGGTATGATGAAGCGGAGTGCCATCGACGAAACTTCCGCGGAAAGTTGGCGCACGGATAATTGTTATTATCGCGTAGCCGACTTAATTAGAAGCATCGAAGGCAAAGGAGGTCGACGGGAACCTTAAGAATTCCCCGTGCACGGCTCAGCCCGCCACTCGTTCTAACCTGGCCTCTCACTGAAGCCTGTACACGGAGGACAGGTATGGAGATATATTTCTAGACTTGGCGAAACTCTAGTTGCAAATCGTGCGGCACGAACCGGAAAACTTCCCTCCGCACGGGAGTCTAACTTCGTTAAGACAAACGTTTCGAGCAGAACTCCCCCTTTCGCACTGGGAGGGGGTGTGGGGGGGGGGGGGGGAAGGGGAGCGTGGAAGTGACGTCGGAACGGGCGAGGGTCAGTAAAAAGGGGGATGGGGGGGTCCGGGGGTCGGCAGGGGCAGCGAGCCAGTGGTACGGAAAACTCAGAAAGAAAGTGGAAAAACTTCGACGCTTAAATGTTGAACATCGCCGGGACGAAAGGCCCTCCGGCGATTAATAACATTTATGATGAAAGAGACTCGCTGACGTTTTAAGAGAAAATGAATTCCCGTTACGTACGTACTTTTGAAACACGGTTTCCCCGAGGTTTTTCCCTCGCCCCTGCCCGGGGTATCGGTACGTGGGGGGGGGGAACGGGGCTCGCCCCTATTTATTCTGCAAAATCAATTCCGCGACGGCCACGCGATACGCTATTGTTTCTGATTAACAAGGTAGCAAATACCACAGGGGTGGGGGAGAGGGCGGGGGCCGCGTCGTTCGGGTTACGGAAACGTTGGGGGAATGGAATTTCGAGGGGTTCTTACTGTTTTTCAGGCAATGGAAGGATAACTGAATCCTCGCGACATCGTTACACCGCGGCGAGGTATTTACTTTAAAAATATCGGCCCGGCGAGCTCTGCCCTCGTGTAATTGCAATCTCTCTAAAGACGCTCGGATCATTTATCCTTTTCGCTCCGGCTGGCTGGCTCGGGGCACGGACGGAGAACCCCAGGTGATTCGATACAGTGGAACGTTCGACGTTTTGTAAGAAAATAAACGCTTCGGCGGAAGCTACATCCCTCGTTCCCTAGGAACTGTATCGGTTAGTGCGTTGCGCTGCTTTCATCTGCACGATTGGACAAAGCCTCGCGCGGAGGTAATAGAAATAAAATTGCACGGTAACCGTTCGCGGAGAGGGCGCGCCGGGAATGTTGCATTAAATCCAGCCGTAGCGTAAACAGTCTATACTCGCGGTTGGCCCTTTCGGAAATAACGTAGGTTTAGTGCCTTCCAGCGGTCCAATAAATTGAACACGGTATTCAACAAACGACTGCTGACAAGAGTGTACATTAATTCATTCGGAGCGAACGGCACGCTTTTGCGCCAAATGAAATGCCCTGGAATCGGTTTAATGAGTCAAAGCCAGTGTCAACTGCACGGTGTCTCGCGTTTGCTGCCGGGGGACGGTGTAGCCAACATTCCTTTGGCCCTCCAATTCTCGAAAGTTCCTCGCCTTTGTTTATTACAACGATCCCATTCGCCGCGATTCAGCGAACGCCTCGTGTTCGAGCTGGTTTTCTATTTCATAGGAATCACGCGTGTTTGCGAACGTCGAGTAATTCGCGAGCGGATTATTCAGTGGCCCGCGGAATGTCTAACAATCGGTCGGAGATAAAAGTGAAGCTAAAATAGAAATATCCGGTTTGTATTCCGCTCGGCGTTCTCTTCTTTCCCCCTCGCCTGACCTGAAAGTCCCCAGGCGTCCTCGGAAAATATTTCATGTTCAGTTAATTAGCGTAAGACAAACAGGCGAAAGTTCCAGCTTCAATGCAGAAAAGGGGCTCCTCTGCTGCCTCTCCCTTTCTCCCTTTCTCCCTTTCTCTGCGTCTGCCTCTCTGCCCCACCTTCAACCTCATTCACTGTCACTAAGAGGGTAAATAATAGCGGCTAGACATTTTTTAATTTTTCCCTGAACGACTCGAATCGCGCGCTGACGGTAACGGACGAGCCGCGTGTTTCATCCATATTCGCTATCGATCGGACACTTCATTATTTATTCTTTGCCACACAAATTTAGATATAAACGTATTGTTGGATGTATATCACTACTATCGCGGCAGCAGCTAGCCGTGGTCTGATATGCTTCGCGTTGTACTACTGGCGTTTTTACGTTTCGTAATACGCTGACCGAACACCGTTTCACTTCGCTCAAGTTTAACGACGAAGCTCATAAGTTACGATCGGTAGACAAGGTGCCACAGTTTTTTCCCATATCTTTCTGTTACAGGATAGGAGATACGTAATGGTAGCAGAACATTCCTGTACATGTATTTCTTCGTCACCATTTATTACCACCTGTCGAGATTTTACTCTAACAGTGATAGCAACTTTTTCCTTTTGTTGATTAATATAAGTATGACTGAATGCAATTATTTATGAAAATGGGCGTCCGGGGAGAGGGGGGGTGTAGTTCCACCCCCCCTGGATTTTGAGAAGAATCGCTTTGTTTAAAAACTGATCTTTATTATGTTTATACTAAAACAGTGATTATTTTTAAATTTTTATTTATAAATATAGCGGCTTGAGAAACGTATGCGCAAAGAGAGAAGCACTTTGTTGCATCAGAAATTGCTGAAAATAAGGAACATAATGAAAATGGTTAGATAATTTAATCGAAGGTACTTAATGTATTAAAATTTTTCTGTAGAAAATAGTTTTGGGGAAGGGAACTTGAAAGCAACTGAACAAATTCTTTTAGATACTTTCTATATACTTAATCTGTTGGATGGATTCTGTTTAGAAATGTCACGGGTTTTCGGTTTGGATAGAATTCCGGATGGCTCAGCGATTTAACTGCTGAACTACTTTCTAACTCTAGTTTCTGAAAACAGTAGCCTTATGGAAAAACCTACTTCAGAATGGAAATCTGGTTGTTCATTGTTTAGAGTCTAAACTTTAGACGTTCGTCAATGGCAGAGTTGGGCGAAGATAACATCTAGATAACATCTAGATAAAAGGTCCTTTACGTTTATTCGTTATTTAAAGATCGAATAAGTTGATTTATTCGAAGTGCCTTTCAACTTAGATTTCGAATAACGGTGCAACTTTCATCCTATCTTTATTCGAGAAAAGGATATTACGTGAGAAATGTTTTTGCAGAATTCAAAGCCCGTTTCGTTAAAAATAGTCCGATTTAAATTATTTCTCATTGGTGTCACTTTCATATTGATACGATGAAAAATAAACACATTCAGATTCTGTAGAATCTGACCGCGCGCGGGTCAGGCCGCAAAGGCTCAGGTCGGTTACTCGATTTTCTAGAATAAAGATAGGATGAAAGTTGAACCGTTATTCGAAATTCAAGTTAAAGGCACTTCGAATAAATTATTTTTATTCGTGGCGTTTCGAATAAAGCTAACTTTATTTGAAAAGTTATTTTATTCGATTTTTAGCTAGATAATGCCCAACTCTGGTTAATGCCCTGTGCGTTTATTTACTACTTATTTAATTTATTATTAATGTTTCGCAACTCCGTTTTTATAGAAGAATAAAGCGCAAAATTTATTACGACTCGAACTGTTCCTCGTTATGTTCATTATTCATTTACAAATTAGACACATTTCCTACTACACAATATGTCGCCTAAGCCCCTGACCCGAAGCCACCCTCCTCCACAGGGCCCCATCTTATAAAATTTACGATTTTATCCAAACTCTAAATTTGTTTTCTGTACTACTACACCGAACTTCTTTTTAGCAAACTATCTCTTCAATTTCCTTATAAATGCCCCCCCCCCCCCCCGGGAACGTTTGCCACCTGGGCTTCTTCCCTTAAATCCGCCACTGCTTCTACAGTAGTGACAATAAAGTTAGAAATCCATTAACGACTTAACAAACACAAAATTTCAATTCTTCCTTCTAAACTCTGAAATTTCTCACATCATAGGTATACAGTTAATTGCAATACATTTGCACTTAAGGGAGTACTCTCGGTACGTAGCTAGTCAAAACAGCGCGACTCTTATGCTTGACTTACTCGGTAAGCAAGCTGGCATCACCGCGTGACAGCTGATCGCGTATATTTATTATATACATAATATCAAGAATAAATTACGTTCGAATATACATGTAATAATTCTTCTGTTATTATTCCTGATATTCTATTTCCATACATTAAACTTCTTCAAGTTCAATGTGCGTCGCTCAAAACTCAGTCACTGCTATTAGCAATAGTGCGCCCAACCTTCGAATTGCGCTGTTGCCAGATTGTAGCGAGTGATGGCTGCTAGCCTCTAATAAACGTGACTTTTCGGTAATAAATGATTCATTGCAAAGCTCAGAGGTACCTAATCAATCTTTTTAAACCCGCAAAATATTCGTCAGATAATTTTCTAGGCATACACAAATTTTGAATGACAACTCAATGTCAGCTGCTTCAAAATATGTATGTGAAGACGTGAAACGCACGATTTCTCATAAGACTTTGTACAAAATTTGTCAAACCGGAAATATTAATTTCTCGCTTCTGAGGTACCCCAGGCCTTTGAAAATTTAACTGATTCATTTTTATACATAAATTGAACAGTATGTCAAGTTTCATCAATATCTGAATGTTGTTCCTCCTACCGAGTGTACTCCCTTAACAGCTGAAAAACTCTTTATTATTCCGCTGGCAGCAGTTTAAAAAGACAAGCTCTCGAACGACGGCTTCAGCTGTGCTAAAATTACTCTAACCTTGATTGAGTATTACAGAAACGCGAATGCAGTATAAGCGAATGGCATTATGAGAAAGATGATTTATATCACTATAGGCTTCCTTTGCGCATCGTTGATTAACCGATTAACCACCGAACGGGACGCTGATAAACCGATAACATTAAATCAGAGCCCATTTACGTTGCAATAAAACGGACGTCATTCCGCGGGCAGGCCGCTGGGGTCTTCGGGGACGGTCCGAAGGAACCATAGAGGAAATCAAGATGGTTCACCGAAAGCAATCTAGCCCCGGTTCCGCCAGCCAGCCCGAGCCCGTAGTCTAATGTTTCATCTCGGCGGCGTGCAGGCTTGGAAATTACCGCGGCGCCCGAAGATGTGATCGCAGCCAAGAGCTATCCGTACGCTCCATTATCATGCAGATATATACGCGTAACAATTTCGGAAGATGTACCACGCAAGCGATCCGCGCTCTCCCTCCCCTCCCCTTAAGCCCCCACGTTCTGGCCCCTTAGCGAGCACTCTGGACCCGTAGATTGAGCTGAAAGAGGCGCGGGGAGCAAGTGCTCGGCGAAACGGCGCAACAAAAGGCAAGGCGAGCTGCGAGGCGGGCTGCCCCGCTGAATGAAGAGAGGCGAACGAGGGAAGAAAGGGGAGGGCTGGCGAATGCGCGGAGGCTCGCCATAAATAAGTTGATACAGTTCTATCGGGCGCGGCGCGCGCGGTTACGAATTAGTACATCAGAGGCAGCGTACGCGATTGGGCCGATATCTAGCCGGCCCGTACAATGGTTAGTAAAGCAAACGTAAAGCCGAATTGCCGACCGCACGAGTACGGTAGACCACAGTAGCATAATAACCGAGAGTAATGCGTGAATTATTGACTGCTTCCTATCTTGCCACCACTGACTAGGCCGGCACGTATGTACACACCGCGGCGTGTACGCGTGCACGCGCCCCCACTCCACCTTTGTCCGCTTTCCGTATTAAATGGTTTCGTACACGTAGATTAGCCGCTGTCTACCCCGCGAGCTAGCTCGTACGTCACGCACCCGCGCCGCACCGGATCGTGAATACGTGCGAGGGGGCCGCGTGTTACTCCGGCCAGCGCGTGCCCCCTACGCGCCGCGGAAAACACGGGGGCGCACGCACGAGCGTGAACCGCGATACCGCCGCCTGCTCGCTAAACGGATTTATCGGTGATCGCTTGGAAGAAGGTAAACGATTGGTCGGCATTTCAAGATGGTAACTATTATGCTTGAGCCTTTGCAGACCAAGTCATTTACTTTGTTTTGAGGCAGTACACGTGAATTTATTTGCTTCTAGAAAGTGGCGAGTTGGTTTACCATGCAGGGTAAAAGTGGGAGAGACGCCATACTTTTTGTGTAAAGGAGTAATAAATATAAAAAAATGCAATATAATTGAATCCTTTATTTCTTTTTTTTTTCAAAGGTATACTAATATTATATATTATAATTACAATGTTTTTGTGTTTCGACAAAAATATAAAAAAATGTATGTCGGCAAAAGGCCATCTCTCCCACGTAGTGTGGGAGAGATGCCATACGTGTCATCATGGCTTGTTTTGGTTCTTTTTGCGTAGTATTTACCATCCACAATTATTGCAATGCGGAGAATACATTGTGTATGACTCATAAAGCCATTTTAGGCATGAAGAACACTTAATCCAATCTGTTTTCTTTTTTGTTAGATAATAGTTTTCCCAGCACTCAGTGCACACATTATTATCATTGAGGTGGGACACGTAAGGGTAATAATTGATTACACGTCTTGATTAAACTCAACAAAGAAAATGTTTATTTACGAAGGTAACACCAAAAACTTCCGTAGAATTAAAATGTAACGGGCGAAAAGCACAACCGCTCAAGACGCTAGCTCGTAGCCGAATGCCGGTCAACGGTCGCTTTCCTTCCCTTACCGAAGAAAACGCGTAGCGCGTGCAAAAATTGGAAAAACCCCGAGTCCTAAAATCAGGGGAGGTTTCGTCGCCTGGCAAAGTCCAACGGCTACGAAACTTTCCGTTGACTTTATGACTCTACCTGGTCGCCTTCTGCTCCGCTCGAAATCCGAAGCTACGCACGCTACATCATCTTCAATTGGGCTGGATGCAATTTACTGAGAGGATCAGGATACTTATTTTGCACCAGGCAGTTTGCGTTTTTTAACGGCACCTTTTATTAAATCAAGTGCCTTCAGCAATGCAGAATGTAACCAGAGAAATTGTTTCTCGCTTCTCACGAGGCGCGATCACATGAACGTTCTTGGCTCCTTTTGCAGTGAAAACTTTTCTAGGTTTATTTATTAGTTGTATTCCACTCTCATCAACGTTAAAAATATTTTCAGGTTTATTCGGCAAATCATTTTTATCATTTCTTCTTCGAACAGTTTAAAGAATGCACTTACTTCTTCTCTGTTCATTCCCTGAGTCTCATTTTTCGATATTTCACTTTTTTTTACTTTGTCTATGGCCAACATTAAATTTTCTTCTGACCACATTAGGATTCCTTACATATTTTCTTGGCATCCTTTAAACAATAAAAATATTCGATAGATTACACAATAATTACACTTTTGCAAAGTATAGCATCTCTCGTGATTTCGTGGGACAGACGCCGTACAGCTAAAAAGTACTTAGTTATTAACCGAAATAGCAGACTATACTTTAAATAGGCTAAGAACAGACAAAACAACATATTAAAACCACTTCTTACCTTACTGTGCCTTTGTTTTACTTGCAACATTCACTGAAACCGCATTCACACAAAATTTTCCTCAAACAAATTATGCACCACATAAATCTTCCCGCCATAAACAAAAAACATATAGTCAAAAACAGTGAGTAATATAGACATCTCTTTCCCACACACTGAAATCGCGAAGGTATGGCGTCTATCCCACTTTTACACTAACTGAACCTACAGTGCTAGAAGAAAGTACTGGGAGACACTTTAACAGAGAATAAATTTTTTAAAATTGGTCCAAACGATTCGAGTTGCTTTTAGAAGCTAGAAGGATTAGTTTAATACTTAGGTAACGCGTGTCATCGTTTTGATAAAAATGCAATTGGTCGGAACAGCGAAGAAAATAGTGAAGGTTGTTTCAGGTACTGATTATAATGTATAGTTCATCATTGTAAATTGTAACGAAGTGATGGTAAAGTTGGGACAGGACACGTCACTGTTAATATGGCAAAAGTGAGTTGAAGTATCTTGAAGAGCTTCGGCGTGGTCTTGTAAGTTTATCAGTCGACACACATAGTTGACTACTGCTTTTCCTATTGAGGAAGTTTGAGGAGCTGAATACTTTTAGGTTGCCTGACTTTTCCAGCAATAACTTGCTTCTAGTAAATAGTGAAATACACGGAATTAACAATTTAGATTCCATCAAACACAACGTTACAAGATCTGGAGGATTAATTTGCAAACGGCGCTTACGGAACCTGGTACCAGATTTGCAATTTGTAATAAGTGTAAATGCAAATAAGTAGAAGTAAAAGGATTGCATTGCATATTCGCGGAAATCCCTTCTGAGCGAAAGCTTCACCGCGAAAAGTACGAATCATAACTGTGAGCAATTAGTTAATTTCTTGGTCCCCGGTTTGCTGGTGGGGTTGAAGTTGTAAGTCGCGTGAGGAAGGCAGGGGAGTGTGCGCACGTAGCACGGAAACACGGTAGATGGACAGATATATACGCTTCCTGGTGACAGTATACAACAGCGTACATATACCTTTACTTAAGGCATAAGTAGAAATCCGTAATTTGAAGTGCCTTTGCTGCACTACAGCGGAACTGGATAGACAGCCCTGTTTATCAATGTTGTAAATTTCATTACTACGTAACAAGGTAGGGAAACATTTATCAACTGGTACTTACTATTTTCTGCCATTTAATTCTTATGGTTTCGCTGTGCCTGTCAAGAAGTAGTATAATCGAGGATAAGGTCACCTATATTCTCACTTCTAATTCTGAACTCTCTTAAGTACTGTTTATTCTTAGCTCTTATTTTATTTATCAGGAAACATATCCCATTATTCTCAATAAGGTAAATATCGAATTGAAAAAAGATGAGAGTTTTTAATTAAAAGTGGTAGGTTTTAGTTACAAGCTTTCATTTAGGCATGTAGCTGAAACCGACGAACAACTTGTGCTGAAAATTTCAGAAATTTGTGACCATAATCAATGACAAAGATTTCAAGCTTTATTAATATGAAAAAATTTGGTTCATCGTTATTGGAAATTATAAACTACTATGGCGATGAGAACTCATATCTTGCGCCTTACAAATACATATTGTTCTACAGTAAAATTTTTAACGTTTGTTTTGCCCTAAACATTTATTCTATAAATCTAGAATAATCGTTAAATAATTAAAGCTACATATTCTGCATTAGGTATTTCATCAAATCGTTCACAGCATTGTGGGAAAAACATTCTAACATCATATAAGTGATAAATAAGATTCTAAGTATATCTTTTTTATTTTGTTTATTATCAAGTTCTAGTTAGAATAAAGGTACACGATATAATTCTAAAAAAAAATAAAGAATAATAAAAGTAAAATTTCTGGAATAAGTTTATGAAAACATACAGCCTTTATATCTCATATTTTTAATTTTGTTTGTCACAAAAAAAGCTCGTCGGTTTTGATATTAAATTAATATAAACCTTGGAATGAAGAAATATGTGACTGATTTACGCAAACAGTTGTTAATTATTTTGAATTCAGTTTACGTTTCGAGGTACATATGTGGCACACAGTGACAAAGAACATGGCCCGCCTTTTTTCTCTTTAGGACATGAAATACAGAAATGAAAAAATACAGAGATTTACCTGAACACAAACTTGTCATAAAAATGAGTGGAATGAAAACAAATCCGCGAACTTGTTGTCTTGCAACGACATATTCCTGCCAGTATGGCCACCTTTCTGAATAACCTCCCTGCGGCTAGAAAAAACGCAAATCGAAATTCGTTGCTGGACAAACGATTCGTAAATAAAGGCGCAATTTTTGGAATCACATCGACCCCTCGTCCATTCCGATACGTGGATTTACAAATTGCCGATGCATGAAACGATCGGACAATTGTTTACCTGCTCGAGTGATTCGGTATAACCCAGAATTGCTGCTATAAACGATACCAAAATACAGAATGATGAAAAAGTCAAATACACGCGGAGAGAAGCACAGGCACCTCGTTCAAATTCCCATAAAACAAGAGAAAAAGTCGAAAACAAGACTTGCATTCATAAAACCGGTAACGTGTTCGAACACGAAGCCAACACCTAATTCCTTTCACACCACATATTCGCTTATCGATCGAATAGGAAAAAAAATTGTTGAATCACGATTTCCTTCAGCTTTACAAGCTCGAAAAATACCGATATGTCACTTGGATGTGAATTTTCCTATGCCTGGCAAGCATACTTGGAATACAGAATGTTAGAAACACGATTCTTTACAAACAACACGCGACGTTTAATAAACATAATTTGAAGGCGCATAGTTCTAGCGCTGCAGGCTTCATTGATTATTCCAAGTCATCCTTTTTCTTGCGCAACATGGGGGAAAAAAAAATAATTTCATGACTGGTTATAAATTCTCGTGTACGTCAGTGGAACTTGTAGAGTCATGTGGACAACCTGTCCCGTTAGTCTTGTGCACGACATACGTGTATGCACGATAGAAGCATGAACATCCTATAGCTATTACAAAGTGGGTTGGAGCCGATGTCCCTATCAGCTCGATGGAGGAGTCATCGATCAAACCTAAGCGAGCGTGGTAACGACGGTGAAACTCGGGAGACAATATTCTGCTCCGGGGTGTATAACTCGTTAAAGGAGCACGCTAATGTACAGAGCATCTGGCTACTATATATAATTGGCGAAGATTCACTGTCCAAGTCCGTACACCGTTATAGCTACGAATGCCACGCTTTGGCGGATGTAAACGGAATGACAGTATGTATACAGTTTCGTTTGCGCAATGACGGCTAATTTCGCCAAAATTAGTACGATCTAAACGTTACGCTAATCACGACTAATTACCACTATAACGAACGGTAGACTGGCAGAATACTGGCATCACGTAGAGGAGTAGAAGTTTGGTTGTCTGGACAGTATTTAGCTGAACAGCTTGAGCAGCTTTGCGCGCTGAAGGTATTTCTTTGATAGTGATAGACCGTAATATTTTAACACTATTCATACCAGACCGGTCAATTTGATACAATGTAATTTGGTACAATGTTATCACATCGCTATTTATCTTTACGACTTTTCTTGAAATATGCATGCAATGAATCATTTATTATTTAATTAAGTACCAAATTGACTACTATCTACGTTCAATTGTAAGAAATATAACTCTTTTTCAAGGAATAGGTATACATACATGAAGTGTCGGTACGAATAGTGTTAATAGTGGGAAAAAATATGAAAGGATAATTTGGTTGGGGAAAGGTGGATATATTTAAATGACAACACAGATTCAATAATCGAAGATTTGTTCACGTACAGCCTTACCAATTCGTTACACATTTGGGTAATCCACGTGGCTTCTCATTACTAAAAAGTTGACCCGTTTAAAATCTTCAATTTCAGTTTGAATGGTGTTTGAAGATGAGCATAGATACGTAAATGAATACACGAAAAGATGCAGAGAATATACTTTCTCTATAAGCGTACTATAAATATGTAAATGGCTCGTGTTTCGAGCAATATCTGCTCATGTAACTCGTAAAAGAGCAACATTTCGAGCAAATTTGGGTTAAACTGTTTCGACTGTGTTCAAAATTTTACGGGAAGTCTAGAAACGATGCGAAATGAATGCTATGATATCCTCCAAAGAAATACATTTTCCTCGAACGGTCCTTGAAACTGACAACACTTTTTGTGCAACGATAAAGATGTAAGAGAAAAGCTGCGCAAGGAAAACACACGAACATTGGAATAGAAATTTCTCTACTTCTGTTTAATTTATATTCTACTGACGCGCGTAAACAAGCGTGTAACATTGCAGATTCCGGTGCACTAAACAGCTGTACAAAAGCAGCAAGCTACTGTGATTCCTGGTTCCGTGATTCTCGACCACGTTAATCGTTGACTGAAAAATATAGTGGTACAAGGAGACAGAAATGTGGCCTGCAAACGGCCCGAGCTGCTGATGCTGCCAGCGCGTTAAACATTTTGATACACCTTCTACGGTGGCTGAAGGCAAGGAAGAGATAACTCGGATGAAAAGACGCGGCGGATGGATGTTACATCCTACCCCTCTGAAGAAGGCGCAGAATGGGTCTGGTAGTGGCTGGAACAGAGAGAAAAGGGGCGGAAGGTTAGAGAGAGAAAGAGAGGGTGGGGGGGGGGGAGAGAGGGAGAGGGAATTCAAGTTCTTAATTAGCTGCAATTACTGCAACATAGCAATGTCGAGCGAATCGCCCGAGGCTCATCCTCCGTCCTTCCATCTACTTCCATCTGTGTACCGTTCCCCTTTCCTCGTCCGCTCGCTCGCCGCACCGCGGTACCCCATGATTTTCTTCCAGCTGGTGCCCCCTTTCGGAGCCCCATCTCCGGGCTATTTCCCGTAAAAGCGCCAATTTATGATGGAATTTAGGCTAATATGCGGAGAATAAAAATCGCTCCAGCCACGGTTGCATCGTTTCGCTGCCCGCCAGCCAACCCTCCCTCAAACTGACAATCAAGCCTTCGTGCCCAGTGGTTTTCTTTTCAGGAGGACAACAGTTTAACCCTGGCGTGGCGGATATATCGCGAGTTATTTCTTGATCAGAAGTAGGTATCTCTAGTCTATTTAAAATTGTGGGGGTTGATAATTTTTACGGGGAGAGTAACTCATTTTTTCCCACAGTTAATGCGAGGTATAACTTAATTCTCTATTATGTACGATTGAATTTTCGAAATTTTCGTGATAAGTTAATCGGTGAAGTTAAGGAATAGTTAATTAACAGGTTAAACTATTTATGTTACTTGTTCTCTATGTGTATGAATGAAATTATAGGGGTGAAAATTGAACCTGGATTCGCCATGCGGTCCTCTGGTATGCGATTGGCCACTCATGGGCTAAAGAATACTACATGTTCGTGATTGTAGGAATATCTGCGCAGAAAGATTCGCAGAGCTTCGATTGTAGTCTCCGACAGAGCTTCGTCGTCTTTCATTCGGTATTTTTAGAAGGATAATGAGGAATTTTCTATGCTTTAATGGTGCACCATGCTCTATCGGTGCGCCTCACAAAAAACTTTTGTTGGTTAGTTTGAATCGAGGCAACTCTTCTTAGCTCGGTTACTTGTTGTCCGCCGTTCTTTTTTCCCTTTGATAGAGGGTATATTGCTTTCGTTATTTTTCTGTTCCCCGTACGCCTTCCGGCTACGAACGCATAATTTAATTAGGTGTAACGAGACACGGGGGCATGGGAATATGTATTCTTTTAGGATGCGGTATAAAATATGGTAATTTAAAGACCGCGTAAATTCGCAATTGATACCATTGATTCGATGCTCGTTCTCGGCGCGTCCCGGATGAATTGAAGATTAATCGTGACTTCACGTTGATTTACGCACTTGGCTTCGCAATTTTATGGCAGAAAATCATTTGGCCGTGCGACGAAGCACAATATTTATGCAACCTGGGTACAGAACAGATGTGCATCTGTTCGTTTAATTAGCTTTTTGTATGGTTTTTAAATCGTTTGTGGAATAATTATGTCGATACGGCGCTGATCCACCACGCATTGAAAACCTTTCCCTTCAATAATAATACAAGTTTTTGCTCGATATATATGTGCATACAAAGCCAAGAATAATCGGAAATATTAAGTGGATTTAATTTTTATTTTATTTTTACTCTTGCTTGCACGGGTAAGGCCGATTTTGAAGCTGAAGAGGGAAGAAAATGAAAAATTAGAGGCAAAGCATTACAATTAAATAACAAAATAGAAGTCAGGAACGAAAGAAGTATTAAAACCTAATTGGTGTCAATTGTTAGTAGTGCTTTTTATTCAGAAGGAATTATTTTGGGGACTTCTGCCTAAAAAATGTTTAACAACGAAAAAGTCCTTGTAGAAAACACTGTAAGATTAAAAAATCAGATTCTATACTATGGTATTACCATCGACACGCAGAATATTTTCCGGTAATTTTTATTAATTGTGGCACTTACAGCGTTTTCTACAAGGACTTTTCTAGTATAACAAATTAACAAGAAAATTAGCAGCTGTAAAAATAGAAAGATGTGACTTCCAAATAATTATACTACACTGTTGTTAAGAAGAGGAAAAGAGAGATACCAATGTAGGCAAAGGTAAATTGTGCACGAAACAAGGAACTCGATTACTAAAATTTATTTCCAAATAAATGCCAAATTCTATACACTTGAACGTTGATTATCTGCTATACTGCCTGCGGACTTGTTCAAATGGTAAACGATGCTTCCGCAAGTGTACTACTACTTACGAATGGCAGTGTTCCAATACTTCAGCCGACACGCGTTACATCGCAACGCAGGAATGAGTGTTTTCCGAAAAGCAAGTGTAAGTGCCTGATTATATATGTTACTCTTTCTAACGTCAGTCATTTTGTTTCCCGAACAAAATATTTTCCCTAAACATTTTGTTTATACTGATGTCCGATTACAATAAAAAGCAACAGTTACACCCCCCATTAATTCATCGTCATTGCGTCATATTTAGCGCATATTTATTCTGGAAAGTTAATGGAAAGCTTCTGACAAAACCGATCCGAAACTGCCAGCGTAGATGTTACGCGGAAGCGCTTTCTACGGCAATGTATTGCTTGTCAAAGGATAACAGAAAGAGTCAGACACGCGGAAAAAGTGGGGAAATTCGCGGAGCGGTGGCAAAAAGCGTGAGAAGAAGCGTGTCGCGATGAACGTGAAGGGTAGTAGATTGTATTTTGGCAGGCTGATGCCAATAGCTCATAGATTCTGCGGCGGTCGGGTACGCGTCACCACGTATACGTTCCGCATCTCAGTTTCCCTCCTCCTTCCATCCAGTCGACAACTGCTACGCCCACGATCACAAACGGAATTATTTATGAGTCTGAACATGAGCCAGAGCTCTTCCGCAAGCCACTAAGACGCTCCTCGACATCGGTCGCATTCTCTGAATATCGAGATAAGACGCGCCGCGGACCGAGGCGATCTTACCACATTCTGGAATTTCATCATGATTCCGGGGGAATTAAAGATGGATAACGATACACAGCGCGCATAACAACGGGACATCTTGGAGACACTTGTTCAAAGCGTACCTATCTGTTTATACGTTGAGGGGTTGCCGTTACATCTAACTGGCGATGCAAATACTTTAGCGATGGAAGTGTTATTTATGCACTTATTTTGCAGTTTCACGATTTAGTTGGCAAAGCAGTGGGCTAGCATTCACTGGCCTGTGATGAAAAAGCTTTAGGGTTGCCATAACGGATGGTGCAGGGAAATATTAGAACTTACTAGAAATTTCTACGAGACTAGTCAAGTCAGGTCAGTTAGTTGGTAAGTTCAGTAATATTTCATTACAAATAACGTCAAAGCATACGTGATGCAAATCTGAGGATATTTTTGCATATCGAAGTCCAAATTCCTGTGAGACCAGATACATTTTTAAAAAAAATTTATAACCAACAATTTTGCAACCCTGTGATTGGAAGAATTGACTGAGAGATGTAGTTAAAATGTGAATTTAGTGAATGCTGAATATGAAGTGTGCATTATCTAAAACTTCATTTACTGCGGATTTATTGTACATATATGGATAAAGAAAATTTTTGCCATCAGCGTAGTGTTGGTGAAAGAGTTGGTAGAAGAGTAGTATGTTCTTATTCAATGCCAGTTGAGATTGGTTCACTCAATAGGCAACGATTACTTATATGTGAAAATTAAATAAATTGGAAATTCAGGATGGCAGTTGATCATATAAAATCAAATTCGAATTGTAAGTTACAAAATGTGAAAGTACTCTTACTATTTAATTATGAAAGTGACATACTATTCAATTACATCATTGAGTAATAAATATATACCTTTCATTTAATTCGGCAATAATATACAGTACGAGCTCATTCGGAATCCCTTATTACATAATTGTAAGTACAAAACTCATTACATTTATTCTACACTGCTTGTCGCATAACATTGAAAATGATGACGACATTCGATATTTGATTTATACGATAATATGTATAAATGCAATAATTGAAGTAAAATAATGGAACAGAAATAGAATGACAATGTTACTTCCATTTTTCGTGTAACAAATTGTTAGTACAAATACTGTACTCGATGTGTGTAGTCAAAAAATTCCAAGTAATTCCTATTTTATAAATTGAATAGTTAATAAGGATATTCAGTATTGTATTCTACCGACGAATAGAACATTATTTATTAAATTTTTTATATTCGGCTCCTCCATCGAGGACAACGATTTTTAACCATTTTCAGTTGTATAGAATATTCTCCCAGAACGCATTTTCCCGAAAACGTAGCACCTGTACACTTTTTCCGACTTCGAAAAAATTCCAGCCTGACCTGCGGCGTATGTTTTCAATAATGTAAAACGCGCATCAATACCAGTCATTTGGTCCAAAGCCCCTCTTCTATTTTGCAAACTCGCCTCGTCTCTCGTGTGTACCAGAAATTCTCTCAATGTTGCAGCCAGTAATCTATTTTTTAAACAAAATCGTACATTCAGCCTCCTGTTGCAGCCCGTTCCACTTTTCGTGTCCTAAGTCAGCGCTGGTAGTTTTGTAAATCGCGCTAAGTAATGATGGCTGGGTTACACATCGCGGTTCTTTCTAGAAACGTTGTATGGTAAGCGGATTTCGCTTGGAGAGAAAAAAAATCCGCGAGGCGCGCAGCAAAATTTAGGCGATTAATTATACGCAAATTCGTTGCAGCGAGGCTGGGAATAAACGCGGGTATTATAGGTGGCCACTCTGGGCCACGTATTTTGCTCCAGTTAACGTGGAAGAATGCGCTTCAAGTAAATGTACTTTGAACAAAATTTAGAACATGCTAGTGACAATAGATTAATAGGAAATGAAGCAGGCACTAATAATTGTTATTGTTTACTTGTAGTGCAATTATCGTGGAATTTTATGGTTATACAGGGGTGGGAAGGGGCAGAATTCGTCATCCAATAATTCTTCACTTAATGATAGATCGAATATGTGCAATACAATTTTTTCGTAAGAAAGCCTATTTTGGAGGAAATCGATTTTGAAAATTTGTTTGGTACGACTGTCTATTAATTTGTTACTTCTATTTGTGTATTAATGTTGCATCTATGGACAGTAATATGATCTAAATGATAAAATAGATGTTTAGAAATTGTTTGTTTATTATTACAATATCTATTACAATTGATATTAGTCATGGCGGTGCAAGATAACATTAAATATGTATCACATTTCCTGATTTCTACGTCGGTGGCTCTATTAGAAGGGAAACATGCAAAAAGGAAGTTTAAAAATTTGGCAATTTATGAAATTAAATCACGTATATTACTATTTTTCTTTCATTCATCTAATTTGTCGAATACAACTTTGGTTGAGACAAGAGGAACGACATATGTAACAATTTTTAACAAGTAAAGCAAATAGTCCGTATAATAATATTGAGAAATAGCAATAAAACTAATAATAAGGAATAAATAAAAAATATGCTGGTTAGGTGAATTGTAAGCATAATATTGAACCTTGAAGCAGATTTGAAACATTCACTTTGCTCATAATCGCAAACAATTTTATTTTGAAGGGAATATAATCTTCCTGTTAAATGAGAATTTAACAAGCTGATTGGAACACTCTGAATAATTCTAACAATGCTTCTTACTTTCGTACATGCACGTATTATCCACTCTACTTTCAACTCGCAAGCAGCACATTTCTAAACAATATTATCGAGAAATTCCTCTCCCACATTGCGCGAGACATAATTGAGACTAATTAATCAGGTTTAATTTCCATATTTCCGAAACATTTGTTACGATGTTGCGCTTTACGGTCTGTACGCTCTCATTTATTACATTTACATGTAATTTCGGGCGTACAAAGCGGAGAAAAGCTAAATTACAATGTCTGAGGCACGCGTGACTAGAATGTCGCGTCAACGCTTTGTGTTGCGATTTCTGAGGAAACATGTCCCGCAGCTTCTGTCCTTGCCCTGCATCAATGTTACCGAAAATAGGGGTGAAGTCCTTCCGATATTGGAACGGAGAGTAGCATTGCAATCACCCTAGTTCGATCTGCCACCAGTGAGCGGCGCCACTTAATGGATAAGTAGATGCAGACAGCATTGGGTCGGACATAGCTCTATAGTTGATCAGACGCTCCTACAGCTACGCGATTTTATAGACAATTGTGATGAAGACCTGAAAATAAATATGTTTCAAGTATAATAATCCTTTTCCCTTTTTTTCCGAACAATTTTCTTCAAGTGAATTATTCTTTCAGGAGAATTTATTCAACTTTGAAGTATAATTGCAGTAATTTAGAAAATGTAATATTTTTTTGCTGCCCCGCCTTATCAATAATGCTTCTTTTAATTTAAACTGTATAGAACTTTAAGGGTAGCACGTGAATTCGGAATTTCAAGATTAACGACGAAAGCCATTAAACTATGACACAGAATGCTAAACAAATTTTTACGAACTTTCATTAGTAATTTCATTAACATTAGCATCTAACAAACCTCGACTAAAATTAAAGTATTATAAAATTAAAATATTATACACACAGTTCCATCGAACTTTGTGAGGGGTAATACCGTTTAAAATAAACACGAGAAAACATTCTAAAATGTACGGTATCGCAACTCGGTGTACGATCGCGAGTAGAAACAGTGTCTTCGAAGATACCGGATTCCTTTTGAAGGTAAATTTATTCTAGCAGCTATACCTTTTGTCGAAAGTTCCTGAAGAATATTGAAGATTCAACGATAAGATTCTTTCAGCAGAGAAGCAGACCCGGCTGCAGATACTGTAAAAGAGTATATCCCGTGTCCTTAAGAGCAGATTGCCCGAGGACTCAGCAGCAGATTTCGCTACAGATCTACAAAATCACGGTCTGCAGACTCTACGTTCGAACTGTCCTCCCATGGTCCCGAAAATATTTCGTCATTCTACCCCCTACACGCGAAATATTTCAAACCACCATGGTGTACGTGATGCACGATGCACAGTTATGTTGAAAGATTTTCCAAATTCGCTACTGTCCGAAAATATGTAGAGTCCTTTAAAGGATACACTAATATTAGATAAATAATGATTACTAAATAGATTAGGACAAACTGTTTTTTTTTATTGTACCTACTTTATGTTTAACATTTTTTTTCGATTTTTTGTTTGCAATCTTCCCTTGCATTTTCTTTCCACACTTTTGGATTTTCTTCTAATTGAAAAACAGATGAAGTTGTAGCGTATGCGGAGGGCAATTATTAAATTGTTTAGAAAATTGCATTTGAATGGAAATATGTAAGATATCTGAATGTTTTATTGCGAGTGCAAGCAAATTGCAAGTAGCATGTATTTCTTTCGCCAAGGCATATTGCTAACCCCTCTGAAGCGATGGTCGATAACCATTAGATATGGAAGTAGCGCTGCCAATCGCCGAAAGTTCAAACATCTGTAGAGTATTCCGAGCGAAGTGGATATTTTCAGGATATAATGCAAAAAGTTTGCATAGGGGGCAACACGAACCCAACGGCGGCCATTGAAATTCGAAAACGTGTCTGATAGGCTAGAAGTTTCCCTTAGAAATGTATCCAACGCCGTTTATGAGTACATATACCTTTGCTTATGGATTTTAATTGTTTTGTACCTCATCGTGCACATAAACAGCAACAACAATAGTTAAGGGTGTAAATAATCCTTAAGCAATACCATCTGTTGCGTTATTTTCACGTGTCCAGTACAATTAGTGGATATATTTAACTTCGCATTAGTTGAAATCTATAAACAAGTTACTGATAAAGAAATGGGAAGTGGAATATTTTAAGAGAAAGTAATAGGAATGTAGGAATCAGGAATTCGACTTACGATCTGGCTTTTAGCAACGCAAAGTATCGAAATTCAGTTTCAGAAATTTGAAACCTGAATAGTTACTGATATACATGTACACATACAATGCTGAATGATGTAGCTGAGCATAGAATGATACATTCATTTAACAATGATATGGGAATATTGGCTATGGTATGGCACATTTTGTATATTGTAGTTGGAAGAACAGCAAAATATTCGTGACAATATTGAAAACATATTTTTTTATTCTATGCGAGGTATAATTTCGTGTATTGTATAGGTTGCAAGTAGTATTTAAATGTAATTGATGCAAACAAAATGATTTTAATTTAATCACTCAGAAGGTTCAACGATTGAACACAATACAGTAAATATTTTTACAAATATTAAATATTCTAAATTGTATATTTCGCAACAGTTTATTAATAAATATCTTCGAAGTAGAATATTTTTAGTATCTTTTTTATAGAAAAGTGAACTGATAGTGGAATAACAATTTGATCTTTTTTTTTTAAACGCAATAATAAATTGCCTTAAAAACTAGAAAATATTTTACATTCTTGTAACTATAGCTTAATGTGACTCATGAAATGAACATTTATTTCGTCGAAATGTTGTCATTTAACACTTACAAATTCCGATTTTAACTGATTGATAAATTGCGAATTTAATCATTAAAATGCGATTTCTGTATCAACATTTAAATACGCGTTACAGCATATATATATAAAATTCATTTAATATTAAAGTAGGTTAATTATACTGCAGTAATGACAGTAACCGCTCCATTTTTCCTGGTAAAAAATCTTTATCTGCAAACAGAAAAATTGAAAATATATGAGGCAGTCAGAGCGACAACAGACTAACCCATATTAAAAAAAATTTCTTTTTCTATTTTATATGATTTGTAGAGCCTATTTGAACACGTTATTGCTACTAATTCAATTTCGAAAAAAATGTGGGTTAGTCCATTGAAAAGTGCTTTCACAATCACTTTAACAACGCAATTGAATCATTATATCATCACAAATTGCAAACCAGAATTAAATTATTATTCAACTTTGGCCTCAGACAGTTTAATCTTTATTGCCAGGGAACATTTCGGATTTTCAGTAGTAAAAATACATAAATCAAACAAGTCTCCAAAACTTGTCAACCGAATTTATCTATTTTTAAACAAAAGAACTGATAAAGGATGCGCAAACATATCGAAAAGGCGCGCATAACATAAAAAATGCGTCACCACATATGTGCAACACAACTAATATTAAACAATTTGGAGAGCAATTTTGTTCGCAGCCCTCAATTAAAAAAACGAATAAAAATGAACAATGCGAAGCAAATTGAAGAAGGGGGCGCAAAGTAATCGATGCTACACGTGTAATACACAAAATGCATCATTATTACACGCCTAAAATACGAGAAAATTTGAACAACCCTTATCACACAATTTTCAATCCAGAAAATCAAGCACAAAACAAAGACTTGTATAAAACTGATGAAAAAGAAATATAAATCATTTGTAAGGACGTGCGTATGGCACAAGTACGTCCCTACTGCACCTCTAAAATAATATCAAGGTCGCATAATTCTTTCCAGCACAATTTCCAATTCAGTAGAGCCAGCATAATACAATAAAGGAAAGAAATTCAGCATGGCAACGTAAATTTTTCACAAGAGCGTGTGTGAAGTAAAAATTCGATCGAACAATTTCTCGAGCAATCCTCGTCACACCATATTCAATCCAATAAAACGAGCACAAACGAACAAAGTACAGGAACCTGGAGTCGGAAATATAAATCACGCCAGGCGAATTGAAATTTTCAAAGCAGAAATTACGCCGCTCTTGCTCATCTAAAACGAAAGCGAGACGATTTATAAAAGAATTGTTACCACAATGCAGTAAAAATAAATAATTCGCAACGTGAACGAATGAGAGGAATGAACGGCAAAGCTGAAGCGCAAATAATTCGTAAGGACGGTGCGTAGTGGCCGTCGCATCGAGTAACCCTCTCGGCTTGGCGGCGAGCGAGCGACTGCTGGCTCGCGTCTTAACTCGTGCGATTTCGCGGACGCTCGGGAACGCCGGCGCCTCTGGGCGTCGCGACGGCGGGCGTCCAGGGCTGGCAGGCTGGCAGGCAGGCAAAGGCAGGCGTCCCTTCGCGCTCTCCCCGCCAGACGAGTTCCGACTCTACGCTCGGCCGGACGTGACGTAACGCGCGCAGCGTGGAGAGCGTAGAGAACGTCGTCGCCGTCGGTCTAGTCGTCGTCGTCGCCGTTGACGTTGCCGTCGTCGTTACCATTCCTGACAACACTCTCTCTCTCCCTCTCTCTCTCTCTCTCTCTCTCTCGCTCTCTCGCTCTCTCACGTTCTCTCTCTCCCCCCCTCTCACTCTCTCTCTATTTTACCCGCGCCCCCGCGACGCAAACACCTGTGCACGTCGACACACCGAGCCGTTAAACTCGATGACGTTTACTTGTCGCAAACCAGTTGAGTGTCAGCGATATCAGTCGTCGCGACACGCGTCCCCGAATCCATCCCGTTCCGCGTGAACGTGCCCCGCGCGCGGAGCCGCGTGCGCCCGCACGCCACTGCGTTGCCTGACGTGTTGACGCTTGGTGATTGACACGCAGAGGAACAGGAATACCATTCGACAGCGGAAAGTGCAAGTGCGAGCATCGGAAAAACGGTTCGGCGAAAGTATCGAAGCTGAGAACTGTTGTGAGTGACGGATAGATATCGAGGGACGGAAGGAGAGGAGCTTTATCGGTCGGGCACGCTGGACGAGATATCCAGGGGGGATCCGGCTCACGTGTGATCGTTTCGGGAACGGTGCGCTGGGTTACGTTGCCGGTGGATCGAGCCGCCCGGTGACAGAGATCGCGAGGGAGATCGCGGGATACGCGTCGGTGGGCCGCGCGGCGTGCTGTTCGTTTTAAATTCGGAACTGAGCTCGTAACGATACCAGTTGTCGGAAAGTAAAAGGGGGGTCAGCGGGCGAGAGGCGACGGGGAAAGTTCCTACGGGAGGGTAAAGTTCGGGTTGGACGGGGAGGGTGGGGGGGGGGTGTGTGTGTGTGTGGGGGTTGTGGAAGTGAACGGGGATCCCGGTGGAAACAAATGTCAAGAGATATCGGTGCGCGGAGGGACGGTGGCGCGGCGATGTAAAGTAATGTCGCGAGGTAGGTGGGTTACCGTCGATCTTAGTGGCAGCGCAATAGACGAACCGGGCCGGTAATATGCAGTGACTGTTCGGTCTCGTCGACGACAGACGACCAGGCGTGCCAGTTGAGTTCGAAAATTACCACTGATCGAGTGATGTCACGCTCGCGTGATATTAACGTCACCGATTGATCCACGGTAGCCAGCGATCGCTGTCATCCCATCGATCCACGCACACGCACGGCACGTTTTCAATCACGCGACCGTCTCGTCCGTCCGGCGGTTTTTTTTTTTATTCTCCTCCTCGATCAAACGCAGGCATCCCAGTCCCCCCCCCCCGCGCGGTGTAACGTCGCGGAAAAATTCGCTCGGCCCCGCGGAAGCGTGTAGCCTTCCTGGTCACGTGACGTAGATCGGCTAGGGGACAGTTCGCCGCAGGCGAGGCAGGCCCGCCGCGAAGATGCTGACCATGTCGACCTTGATGATGCCCACGACTATGACCACCATGACGAACCCCGGCCCCATACCGGCGCACAGCATGCCGCAGAAGATAGAACCGCCTAAGCTGGCCGCAGCAGCTACGCTCACCCACACGCCGACGCCGGCCAACAAATCAGGTACCCCGCTTTATGCTGCAGATTTATAGCTTTACACTATCATTCGAGCGCCGGGTCTAAGATAAATTTCACCGGTACATTGTGCTGCCGAGTATGCACCGCTGCTCCTGTCAATCCGTGAACGATATACGTCGGCCGGAGCTGCGTTTCCCCCACCGTTTAGGAACTTGCGAGCTGTTTTAAACCGCTTAATGCCCATCGATCAAATTATTGTATTCGCGCGAACCGAGCCGTGCGTCGGATAATGTTTCGACGCCGTTATCGACCGGCGTGCGATTCGTTAGGCGAGCGTGCTGCGTGCGAAATGGAAAGCGGCAAGTATAAAGTATCCATGGGAATTCTAATTCCGTCCACGTTTTTGGTAAATCCGCCAGTCAGGGTAGATGCACCATTTGTGGCCACTTTAAGGATTTCAGTGACTTTCATCGTAATTATCTTTAAAATTGTACTTCAAGTCAGGAAACTAAAAGCTTTACTAAATTTCACACTATCTTTACTATTAATATCTAAGTTACCATTAACTAGAGAAATCGTTAAAGAATTAAGAAAATTAAAAAATATAAGAAATCCATTTTTCACCGTTTGTGGCTACTTGCCAGTTTTCGCGTAAGCAATAAATTTAACCTTATATTTCGGGTAGTATACTAAACAAGATATTTACGGTTTGAAATTCTACGCATAATTATGCCTGCAAGCAATTTCGAGCTAAAAAACGCCATAATTATGCACATGGCCACAAACGGTACATCTACCCTATATTTTATACAGACTTCGCACGGTTAATTTTGCGATCCTCGAATCCAATGCGAACGTCGAATCCGCGGTGCCACAGGAGCCAGGAGTTGACGTATCGCTGCGAGGTAAAAAGGCAGCGAATAAACTCCGCGTTCTCTAAACGTGTCTAAACGTAGGTACCTATTTATTTATCCTGATATGTTGCCCCCTTCCTCCGCCGACTGGAAGTATCGAGCACAGCCGACGCACAGTGGTCTGGAATTAAGAATTTGGTGACATTTGTCTATAACTTTTGAACTATAAAAGATATCGAAACGTTTTTTGCGCCAAAATATAGGAAAAAATCGCCCCCTTCTAATGATGTGTAACTTAATAATTTGTATATTTATTTATTCTTTTTTTCAATTTTTTTAAGTTAATTGTTATAAAAAAAATTGAAAGTTGTTTATTTGGTACTTTATTTAATACTCTTTTCAGTGGTTTAAGTCGCATGTTGATAAAATTGTTCGTTTCCAAGTTATAAGGAAAGTTGTATAGTAAAGAAAAGTAGTGAAAATCGCTTGTTTTTAAATTAAAGAGCAATCTTGTGCGATAAAATGGCATCTTTTATTAGTAATTAATGTAAATAATCCATTAAAAAAATAATGCTGAATGCAGCATGGTAAATTTTCGAGATTCTTTACTTTAAGAGAGGATATCTTTAAAGTCCCAAAGAGTCCCACATTCTACCAAATTGAAATATTTTCAGCAAGTCTTCCTCTATGTAATCGCGTAACAATCATTTCCAACTTCGTCCAACTTCTCAAATTATTACAGTTTAAAGGCGTCAGTGTTACGCCGCGCGATTTTAAAAAAATTAGAAATAGGAACACGAGAAAAGTGTCATGAAAAGCAACGAATGAAGATATATTTCATCAACTTCTGTTAACATCCGACCCATATATATCAGCAATCAGAATAAAATCATGTAATAAAAAGAAAAAAAATCAAGATCCCGAAGCTGAAGAATTAATATATAAATAACAGGACAGACAAATGATATTTTACAAGTGCATGAATTGTCACTAAATTTTTCGACCCGGACCACTTTGTTTCCCCGACTACTTTTCTTATAACTTGGAAACGAAAAGTTTTACCAACATGCGACTTAAACCACTGAAAAGAGTATTAAATAAAGTACCAAATAAACAGCTTTCAATTTTTTTTATAACAATCAACATAAAGAAGGTAGAAAAACAATAAATAAATAAATAAATATAAAAAATATTAAGTTATGCATCATTAGAAGGGGATAATTTTTTGGCGCAAAGAACGTTTCGATATCTTTTATAGTTCAAAACTTATAGACAAATGTCACCAAATTCTTAATTCCGGACCACTGTGCGACGACTCGAACAATTTTTCCTCTCACCACGAAACTGCCGCAATTCTGCCCTCCAATTCCGGCGTCCATAAAAGATGCGCTAACTTCTCGTACGAGTGCGGGGGAGGGAGCAAAGTCCGACTGATCCGGGTGTAACCTTGTATAGAAATTGGAATATACCTCCCTGCTTTCTGAGACGCCGGCGAAACGTAAATAACCTTGATCGCCGAGGAATTAATCGTTCCCCAATTACGGGCGTCGACTATTCTCGATTAGCGGCCGTCGCCGCTCATTTTCGCGCGATCCAGCCGCGACCCCGCGACAATTACTTCTTGGCGACTACTCGGCTAATAAACATTTACAGAGAGCCCCGGCGAAACGTCGCGGCTCAATTAAAAATTTATAATTCGCCCGCTGGCCTAACGGAGCCGCGGAAGAAAGCTTGGCATGGTTCCAGGGCTTTGTAGCCGCTGCCGGAACGACGCTCCTGCCAGAATCTTTCTTCGTTCCAGCGAGATATCCCCTACATCATGCTTGAACGTTGCGTATCGCTTCCAAAACGGCATCACGTTCCACCGTATAAGTGGTTCTATTGGTGCATCATCGTGCGCCCGTCATTTCAATACGTAGCCCCGCTCCATCCCCCAGCCCCGTCCGCGAGGGCACGGCTCGCGACGGGAAAGAAATGATCTCGCTGGGAGCTGGCGGCCCTCGAGTAAACCGAATGGCGTAAAGTGGCAGAATCGCGATAGGGGGACCCTTAACTGCGCGTACTTAGCACGTACCCCCGCTGTACCTGTATTACAATGAAAAGCGCTGTTACGGGCTACGCTGTAGCCGTGCACGGGGCTGTTCGGATTCGGGACGGAGGACTGTGAGTGCGCTCTTATCGAACAGACAAGAACGCAGGAAAGTTCTAGACAGCTTCTGAATGCCGAATTGAAAAAGTGCTGGGACGTTCCTGTTGCCTAGCGTGGCTCGAGTACACGCTCGCTGACGGTACTTTCTTCGACCAGTGTTTACTGTCGTACCACGCTGCTCCAATTCTGTCGTTATTACTGCGAGTCGAGTACAGCAATTTCGTCGATGCGATTACGAGGGTGATTCTAATCACAAATTGCGCCCGCATTGATTTTACATCGCCAACTTCGAATCGCCTTCCCCCTCTTTTTCTTGTGATCTAAAATTATTCGTTGAAGGGTGGACAGTTTGGATGATTCTTCTGTTATTTTAAGTAGGGGAGACTGGGGCTAGTTGTGGTAGTCTCCCGTTTTTATTTCTATTGCATACCATATTCAATACTATCAATAACTAAAATAATTCAGGTATCGACCGTATTTTTAGGATAAACGATTAAGGTTTCGGCGCACTGGTTCGGGCATTTTAGTTTTTTTGCTTTTTGCTCTGCATTTTAGTAAAAATAGTTTCCTATTACTTATCTTAAGAAGGTGAGTTCTTTGATTAGAAAGATCCTTGAGATTTCTTACGGTTTCTGGTCCAAACTTTCTTGAGATCGATTGAAAGAAACTTTCCTTTTTTGTGGATTGTGTAAAGATTCGCCTTCCATTTGAAATAAAATAATTCAGATATCGACCGTATTTTTAGGATAAACGATTAAGTGGTTTCGGCACAATCCACAAAAAAGGAAAGTTTCTTTCAATCTCAAGAAAGTTTGGACCAGAAACCATAAGAAATCTCAAGGATCTTTCTAATCAAAGAATTCACCTTCTTAAGATAAGTAATAGGAAACTATTTTTTACTAAAATGCAGAGCAAAAAACAAAAAAATTAAACTGACCGAACCAGTGCGCCGAAACCACTTAATCGTTTATCAATAACTATCACTTAAAGTACGTACTTTCCTCGACCGATGACCGCTATCACATGCAATTAAATGAAAACCATGACTTTGGAAAAGGTCATTTTGGAGGTCGAGACATGCTCCGAGTAGGGGCCAGTTGTGACACAATACGGAGCAAGTTGTTACGTTTTACGAAAAGATACTAATTATGAACAATATAACTATATTTTCTTGGACACAAATAACTTTATTAATTGTAAGAATCTATTATACTTAATATATAAGATAAGATTATGAATAATCTTTTATAAATAATACAAAAACTAGTGAAATCAATTGCACTAAAAAAGGTGATTATCATCGTCCGTTTCATACGACCACTCACGATAATTATTGCAGACATAAAATTGATTTTGCAGTCTGTGCACTGAATTCACTTCGCGGAGCCATTCTTTGACAACATGCCCTTTTCGCACGATGGCACCATTGTGTATAAAATGCTATAGGGTAAACTGTACTAATGCTGGCACTGCACTAATCATTGGCACTCCTGATTAAAAAGTCAAATATTAAGAAGCACAAGCTTGGAAAGTACTTTTTTACAATTTCTTATTTTTCTTTCACAACAACACTGCAAAGTCCAGTAGTTGAAATACACACTTTACATCTGGCAACACCACAATGTGGGACAAAGGGCTGAGTGTTAGGTGTTTTCTAAAAATTTTGATAAGGGGTAGGTAACTATATTTTGTTGCTTTATAACTAAATAATGAATTGAAATGCAGATTTACTAAGTGTTGTAGGTATTTAATAATGAATGAAATAGTCTGTTTAAACACTTTACACTTTGTTTTTAACTACATATGTTTTCCTATACAACCTCAAATTTTAGGGTGCCAATCATTGTACTTTCATGCCTATTTTTGTTTTTCATTGAATATTTTTAAAATAAAAGACTTGACAGGCACTCGAGATGTTTTATTGTAATAAGAAATCCATAAACATTTATAATAACTGAAAATTAAGACCATACAAAAGCTTCAGAAAAAATATAGACATTCCAATTGGGATTTCGGCTTAGGGTGCCAATCATTGTACAGTTTACCCTAAGTTCTTATGCCCTTGGTACGAATGTGTAGCTAAAGGAACACTGGTTCAATTTATCTGACTGTTCGGTAGAAAAGATTCAAATGGAAAGAGGAAAGTTGCTATTAGTACCGAAAATACAAAAACCTGTAATAACGCGACAACGCGTGAACCGACTACAAAAAAATACCATACACGACGTGTGTGGTTGAAACACATCAGCCACTTCATCGTCGAAGTGATAGTCCAAGCGACAAAAATTTAAACAGCTTCGTAACAACCTGCCTCTTTTTTCAATCAACTTTGACATACCTGGGTGGCTCACACCCAGATCAATTTTTGAACGAGTGCCATTTTCATCCAAAGAATCCAATTATTATGAAAAAAATCATGGATCAATTTCAAGGTCTCTAAAATGTATTCCAATAATTAATTTATTATTTAAAATCTTTAAAAAATTGTAACTTTTACAAATGTCAATATTAAAAGCTACACATCTGCAGAGTTGATGTTCGGATATAATATTTCGGGAGAAAAAATAGTTTGTAAGTCGACTTTGAGAGAAAGGTATTTATTTTGCATATAAAAGGTTCAGAGGGTCAAAATCAGCTTATGGGTGGCTCACACCCAGAGAGTCAACGAAGGGTTAAAAGCGATATTCGAACAGAGCATTGAATGGGTAAAACTATCCAGGGCGTAATTTTGATGTATTACTGTCAGTATCAAGCTTCCGCAGTTGCAGGATCCTCCCACGTAATTTACAATTCCAAGTGATTTACTATTCCCCCACGTTTAAACAGATAAAACCACGTCAAACGTTGGAAACTTTTCCACCCCTGACAGCAATCGCTCCCCTTTTCTTCCCAATAAATGAACCAGGACCGAGTCGCCTCTGCACACTTCCTCCATCGAACCGATTCAAATCCAATAGCGATTCACTGCAACCCTACGCGCTCGGCCTCCATTAACGTCCAGAACAAAGAAAGCTGCAATACATCCCATTACGTTATGTCCTGCGAATAAATAGAAGCGCGATAACGCCGTATCCGAATGATGGATCGGGCATCCGTCGTTGCCGGGGGAATGTTCGACCACAGGAACCCTCGTCGGAGGGTAGGGGGGGAACAAAAAAAAGAGCCGGCGTGACGCGTCGCGCGACAGTGTTCGAAGGCATGTTTATCCACGTATGTGTAATCCAGAGCGCAGAATACGTGGAGCTGCCAATAGGGCAATCCCTAGCCGTGCACACTTAGCACGTACTAACTGTAGTTACCGTTACATCGCAAGTGTACGTGTCGTGGGAGCGTAACAAGGGCGCAAGTCCCGGCATCGTGCCACTTTGCCACGTATACTACCTGCGTGGCATGCACGTTAGCTACGTAGGCAAGTGGATGCATGGAATTTATCGAAGACCACCAGACATCACGGCATTTGGCCCCGTATCGGACTCCAACGTGAATCAATCCCGTTAATTACTTAAGGATTAAATACTGGCCCATCCCACCAGCGGAATCGTCGGAGCACGAGCTTAAAACCGTCCACTCCCCCCCCCCCCTCTTCCCTCGGTTTCCCGCCCTCACTTTCTTCCCCGTTCTGCGGTCTTTCGTGCTTGAACGCGCTCGAGCATATTACTTGCCCCTCCGCTCGCGCGACGTATCGAATGCGCGTTGATTATCCGAACAGCAGAGAGTCATTCTTTTCGGGTAGGTGCTAGGTTCCCCCGGTTCACGGCGAACAGCTCGCTGGAGGGTAACGAAGACCTTCGTGAGTTGCGAAGTTACGGTCCGCTGACGAGATAGAATGCTCAATTATTTATAAGCAGTGAGAGTGCCCGGGCGAAGAATGGGGCGAAAAGGGCTGGCGTTGCTTCGTAATAAGAAAATTAATTCTGCCTTCTAATGTTTCATAAGGGAGCAGCAGCGAAAGTGTAAACTATTCCCTTTATGCGCCCTGGAAATTTACAGTAGCCGTATTCATTTTCAAAGGGCTTTATGCCACGTATGTCGCGTGGACACTGCAAGCTCATTCGTCGCATGATTCTGTTTCATGAAGCTTTTTATTTTAACGCGTACATCGGAGCTGATACGAGTGCTTTGGGATTATGCTGTGGAAAAGGAATTGTCTCGTGCTGGGCATTGGAATTAAACGGTTATTCTCTGTTCAGAAGAATCTTTCTAGCATTCGGTTCGTTTCCCTAAACCACCAAGGATGCTTTCAGATGTGCAGGTGCGTGGAGTAAGTACTTAACGGCTAAACAGTAAGTGCTTATAAACATTGTTGCTCCCACGACGGACGATTATCACACGCCATTCCGGAGAAAGGACCATTCGCGTGGAATTCTTTTAAATGTAGTTCAAGAATAACGTTATAGGTAAATTGAATTCAGAGAAAGGTTGAGAACGTTTTCATTATCCAGTTCGTCGGTGTACTGACCGCAAAATGCGTTGCAAAATATCCAGCACTTTAAGCAGAGGTGGAAGCACTTTCAAGTGTTGCAGTTGGACCTTTTCGTGTTTCAACCACACAATAGAATGGAAGTAATCTGCATTGTTGCGTTCAGGCAAAGGGCTGAAATTCTGTGAAAATTTGCATATAGAAAATTCAATTGCATATAGTAAGTTCGTTAACTGTAAACTGAATTCGACACTGTTAGTAGTTTTCATAAACATACGTGGCGTCTGTAACAAGTAACATTTATTAACCAGGATGTATAAAAACCTTTGATTTTTATGAGCTTCTATTAAATGTGAAACAGTATAGATCCAAATAAACATTAATATTACTCCATACTGTATGACGAAAAATATTAACAAGCAAACAACTTGTAAAGTTGAGGTGTAAAGGACACCCTTTAAAAGAGAATAACTTTTTTAAATTTGGTCCAAACAACTTTTTTCTTAGATGTTAGAATGATTAGTTTACTAGCTGCCATGTTTTATCAATTCAATTCGTTTGGCCTAATTTTAAAAAAGTTATTCTGCTTTAAAGACTATCCCAATACTTTTGTTCGGCACTGTACGTGTTTCAAGTTGGGTACGCATTCTTATTAATCTTCTGTGATATTAACTACTCCCGCCAACATAGTAACTATCGTTCTTTGTAAGGTCACCCGGTATAAATCACCTACACGTCACTCATCCACGACGATCACTAGCATATAACGTTATATAATTAAAAAGTTAAAGTATATCCTGATAAATCACAAGTTTCTCTTGCAACTCGCAATACTCAAATCCTCCATCCAATGTCACACAAACGAAATGTCTCATAGCTGAACAAAATACAGCTAAAGGACAACATATGGTATTAGAAATGTTTATTGCATTACTCGAATATTTATCACCACGTTTAGCAGGACGTGGATTTTGGGGTGACGCAATAAATATTTCCGATGCTGTCCCAAACGTCACGAAGGTGGGTTTGAGAATGAGCGAGGCAACACGGCACGGCCGCGAGAACGAAGGGCGAGCGAAAGAGCCAGCAATTTTCCAAAATAGAACAGAAGTCGACAATGGCTGCGCCGACGGGAAAGAGGCCGACGACGAAAGCGGAGGCGATGGATGGCTTTAGCTTCGGTTTCCTGACGAGGTTACCGAAGTTTCGTCCGCAGATTCAATTTTAGTTGGCGCGCCAACCCGCGCCACCACCATTCGCGCCGCTGAATGCCACGTAGGTACCTTGCAGGGGTGGTTACCAGCCCCGTCTTTCTATATTCACCCTTCCACAGCCACCACCCACCCCGTCCGTAGCCGGCCTCTTGCCAACGGGCTGCTTCGAGGCCACTTTATTCAGCTCCTATTAAGTTTTCGCGTTTTCCGCGCCTTCCACCTGATTGCGGCTTGTTTCGATCTCTCGCGTAGACAGCCCCCACCACCCCCCCCCCCTCCTGCATGGCGGATTTATCGACATGACTCCTCGCCCCGGAACGGGCTCATTCGTTATCGCTGTTCCGCGGGCGCATTTCAATTTGATTATAAATTAATTAGACCGTCGGCCGGTGTACGGCTAACATTCAATATTGAGCGTTGATCACGGCGCTCGGCGTCGACGTTGCGCCGTAACAACTGTTAGCGTTGTTACTTCCACGGACAATTGCTGGTATTAATTGGTATAAAGTACGAACACCGGGCTGAATCGTATCGATGCATCCAGCCGGATATTATTTTCATCCCGCGCCAGTTATTCCCGTGCAAATTAAGCGTCGCGCGTTCCGACAGCGATTTTTTAGTTCATTTTCGCGCTGTCTTGAATGATACGTAGGGAATACTTGCGATAGCGGGGAGGGTTTTCAAAGATGATTCAGTTTTGGTATTTAGGGAGTTTAGTCTTTTCGTCACTGTCGCGTGGTTTGAAATATTTTACCGTGACTAACAACGGAACACCGCGAAACTTTACTCACCGATTGGAACGCAATTTTGTGGGTTTGTAGAGTGACTCAAGACAAGAACAACGGTATGTTTTATTCGATCCCAATCGCCCTTTAAGGGTTTGAAAACTAACCTAGAAACTAAATAGGCTTTTTCGCGTATAACTCCTAAAGTACAAGAGACAGAAGAAAATGTAAAGGAAGTGCAGTATATTTGGAATACCAGTTTGTTTAAGATGAATAAAAAATTAATAAAACTGCATAATATCATAGGGAAACTAATAAACTGTCATATTTCATAGTCTCAGTAATAATAAAAACAAAAATTTCGTTAAGGTGCAGGTAATTTGGAATGCCGGTATTCCAATTTGCCTTCACTTTATAAACTTGAACAAATCCTCCGAACTCCACTGCTCCCTTGTTTTGTATGTGTTTACCGGTGCTATTTCTAAAATAAAGATATCTTGAGGAGATATTTATAACAGAATATTTATAAAAATGATAAGAACGGTTACTGAAAAAGTTTTGCAGATGGACGTTTTTTTCCTCTGCAAATTAAGTCTAAAATGTAAAAATGGCGGTTCATCCATAAATGTCATTAATGAAGAGGTCATTAGTAGTTTATTAGATACTTAGGTATTCCAAATTATCAACAGTATTCCAAATATGCTGTACTTTCTCTATCAAATAAGAGTTTAATGGGACAATGAGGGCTGCAAACTTGCGTTAACAAAATTTTGAAAAAAGTTCTTTTTGGCGAGGTATTTTCTTCTTTTAAAGTTTTTTAAAAGAATTTGTTGACGCTTGTTTGCAGCGCTTATTGTACCATTAAACTTTTGTTAGAATTTTTTCTCTGTATCTTGTATTTTAGAAATTATACGCAAAAAAGTGGGGATGCCTATTTGACTTTGAGTGTAGTTTTCACGCCTTTAAAAAAACATACCGTTGTTCTTGTCTTGAGTCACTCTATAACCCCACAAAGTAACGTTCTAATCGGTGAGTAAGGATTCGCGGTAATCCGTTGTAAGTTAAAGTTCAGTTTGCCTTGTGTTACGATGCGTGTGTTTTGGTGCTCAGTATAGTAAGCTGTCATCGAAAGTATAGTTACATGAGAAGGTTAAAAACAGAGCTGAATAGTAGGGTTCGAATAGTTTCATATATTAAAACTTTACCCGCAATTCTATAACTTTTTGAATTTCATGTCAGATATATTATGCAAAGAAAACTAATACCTTGAAGTATTAGGTTTAATAAATATAATTAGCAGAATTAGCAGAAGTTTCATCTTCGTGCTGAAGAAGTTTGTAAGTCTCGAATTTTGCAGGTTTAGAAACAAAGCGTCCGTAGTGGGTATTTCAACGTCTACTTGAAGTTAATACCTTTTAATCTCTTAGTATAACTTTTAATCACACACGTTGATAAATTAGAAGAAAGTATGTACTCTGCGAATCATGGATCTCATTTAATTGAGTTAAATGCTATTCGTAGTGCGTAGCGTCTCGTGTTAATAGTTCCTGGAGATTTCCCTCTAGACTATATAGTTGTTAAGCAACATTGCTCTTTTTATAAATTAATAGTTAGTTGTCAAGGACGAGAACAAAAAAAGATTTATAGTTCGGTTTCTGCACGGTTTCGACTCGGGTATTTAGTTAATAAATAATATTAATTTCAAATATAGTAATTGAGTTAATTTCAACTAAATAAATACTATAAATTGGCACTACAACTATCGAATGTTTCAATTTACAAACAAGTTTCTAAACGCCGCTGAAACCATTTCGGGTTAGATAATTGAATGCTAGTCACATTCCACTGAACTATTCTGCCCTCCTTAATTAAAATGTCCTATCTAGCATTGGTCCATTTTTCACAAAAACGTCGAAATATTTGATGTTCTACGCGTTTTTAGCTTTTAAGTAAAGTTAGAAAACCCTACGTGCTTCGTAGCAATCTAGAAACAGTCTAATTTATTTATTTTTCTAGAAGGACGGCACAAAAAAATAGTAAAACTTCAGTTTTCTCGGATGTTTCGAGATGTTAGATAGGACATTTTAACTAAGGAGGGCAATATTATTAAATCGATTATTATTAATTCATGTCTATCAAATCAGCTGCCAAACATTGTCCACGTGGCGTGAAATGAATGACACTACATAGTCTCGGATAAATATTTAAAAACTATTGCATTGATCAAAGAGAAGAAGTGACCCGGCGCGTGTAAGCTACGTCCTACTAACAATGCCCTATAGCAACGAGTTTTCGTCACTATCTGTGTGCTGCGAGGTAACATCGCGTTCAAGAAACTGTTTACGAAAAAAATACAAAAAGGGTAATCGCCCATGTATTTAAACATGTACGGAGAAATTGTAAAAGGATGATGGTAAACGTGCAGTTCTTTAGGCATGAAGATTTCTTGCTTGTAAGAAAACCTAAAAAACAATGGAATATGTTTTGCATTTATAACAGCATCGAAAAAGTTCTTATGTCGTGGTATAAGCTACGTTGTTCATAACAAACTCGTAGTTACTTTAATGCATACTAAAATGCAAGGTAGTATCTGGTAAATAAGATGTGAACCTATTGTCAGTTTTTGCACTAAAAACTACGATTCTTAATCTGAATAAAAAAAATTCAATTTTTTCATTTCAATCGCTATTTCAATGAAACGTATGGTTCTGTTATCAACGTATTTCACATGTTTGACAATCACTTATATGGCTTTACGAAATTTAAGTAATTTTTGTGCATAAATAAAAGAATGCAAGGTTTCCGCATATCTTTGAGGAACGTTCATTAATCATATGAAAATAGAAATACTCTCATCTAGGTTGTGTAAAGGAATACTAGCTGTCACACGGAATACTTTCGAATTTCAGTAAGATTTGTCAATCGCAGCTTTAAGATAATCTACACACTTACTTTTAATTTATCGGCTTACATTCAATTTCGATCTAACAAGGTGAACTCTATTTTCATTAAGTGAGAAATAGTGTACGGCAAATGGGAGACAGGGAAGAGATTTATAAAATTTCAAGAAGAAGAATGTGCTGGAAAGTTCTGAAAGTCAGTAGTTTCCAAGAAACGCCAACGGTCAAGTTATTTTACAAGTGAACAGCTAAGGCGATCTTTCTTTTTCAAGTATATTGACAGTAACCCTTCGACGTCTAAAGGATGAATCCGATCAGCACGACCTCTACAAGAGGGAAAAAGAATAAATCGACAGCACTGGTATTTTCTCTACTCTTATCGGTTACATTTTCTATTTTCCCAACTGTTCAGTTACGTTCTACTTATTATGTGCTACAAAATATGTGTATATATATTTACAGACAAAAGAGTGTCTAAAAGCACAAGGAATCTCGATAAAAATTCTGTCGGTTCTATGGGCTTTTAAATAAATTTCATATATAGTGACTTTACAATTTCATAAATGTCTCCATTAGAGCAGTGTAATTAAAAACTCTAAACTATTCTTTGTCCCTCTGATAACTGGATTTATAAACCCACAAATTACCTTTTATACAAAACACGGAAAACTCCTTTCCCGTTTGCTTTCCAATTAGAGCCCACGGCATTCTAATAATTAAATTCGCTTTATAAACGTTGCGTTTATAAAAATACAATCTTCCCCTTACAAGTGCTGTTTCATAATAAGAAAGGCACAGAAAATGAAATCATTAAATACCAGGGGAATGTATTGTTATTATAAAACGGCATGTCCGAAATGTGCAATTTCTTTTCTTTACATTCGGATATGCCGTTTTATAAGAACAATACACTCATCATCATTGGGGAACTTCGGTTACCCTTAGAAAAATAAATATAATTTCTTTTATGCTTTATAAAACAGTGAAATGAAATCGTTTAATTGTCTGTGATGACGAACTTTTCTTATCTAAACTAGAAATTTCAAAGAATTTCACTGCACAGCTTCATAGAGCGTAAAAAACCATGAAAGTTTCAGTGCAACAATTTTTTTATATCTACCACAGTTTTCAAGATGTACCTACCTAGAGAAAAGTAAGAAAGTAGAAATTAGGGGAGACGTGCTATAAAAGGGACAATTTTATTTAAAATGCATTTCGAATAATATCATGATAGGTACTTAAAGCACAACTCCATTAATAAGAACTGTGTTTGTTGGCCTTCAATAAAAATATATTGCAAACTCAATAATAATAACAGAAAGCAACAAAATCTTCGTTTTTCAAATAAGTTGACATTGTTCCTTTCACGACTAGGCAGTCTTAAACGGGATATTAGACGTTATGAAAGGGACACGATAATGAGAATAAACAAAATGAGATCAATTGTTAAAATGTTTATAACAGGACATAGAACAAAAAACGAATTGAATACACATTACACCCTGCCCCTTTTTCAACGCCATTTTCAGGAATTTATTTAACAAAAACTATAAGCTCATGCTATCTGGCGTTTTGCCTGCACATTAAGGTATGTTTGACGTAGCACTCAGAATTTCTTTGTACCTTTCTATCACACATATACATAGATACACTCGGTGTCACAAACTCCTTAAAAAAAGTCCATTCCCGACAGGTGTTGACGTGCGAAATGTTCTAGTCCTCCAAAACTGCAAAAACTAAGGTTTATTTTCTCCACTATATTTGCAGAAAATTATTATCATGCACAAAATCCTTCGCACCACGTGGCAGCGTGGATTAGGCCGAAAGTGAATGAAATGCGACCAAATTAAAAACCGAAATCAAAAAAGAAATCTGCCGATGCGAGGGCCGCGGTGAAAAAGTAAACGCGATTTCCAGCTAATTAACGATATATACCGGTGTTTCAGTGGAGCGTCGCAAACGAATTGTAATCTCGTTGCAAAATTGATTATCCGAGCCGGATCCGTGGGGAGAGCGAGGGCATCGTATAGGTGCAGTAGTCACTTCGGGAACAACATTTACCGAGCGGCGTAACGACTGATCCGTCTATTCCCAGTGGCAACGAAAACTCGTAAAACGGTACTTGGAAATTCGCTGCGCCAAGTTAAACTTGATGGAGACGAAGGGGTATGGCTGGCAGTGGGTAGTGCTGGTGTTGCTGCCGCCCAGTCGAATAGGTTTCGGTATAGCCGAGACCCAGAGGACCGAATGGCTGTCGGTGCAAGTCCACCGGCGGGGTTGCCACGCGGAAACCGGAGCCACTACCTGTCGCGACCGAGGAAGTGACCCGAGAGGGAATGGAAAGCCTCATACACGGGGATGAAATGATATTGTTTTGGCTGGAAACGAGCCCTCGGCCGATGCTTAGGGGCCATTCCCCTGGTAAAAACCGCGCGGAGAAATATCAAGCAGTCACGTACATTCCTCCCCCGTTGCTCTTCGGCCGCGGGCGTATACGGTGCATAACGAGATACCCAGGGAGGGGGGGGGGTGAACGGAATGGACGAAGACGAAGGGGGCATCGAGGGCGCGAGAGGAGCTAGATATTGCCGCGGATAGAGACATTCGACGATGCTTAATGGATACTGGTTCAGCCGGCAGGATACGGGGAGGGTAGCGTCGGCGACGCCAAGACACGTCGAAGGAGCGGAGGATCGCGGAAGTGGACGACGCACGAGATCTTCCGTGAATCCCCCCCTCTGTCCTCCTCTATCCGCCTCCACCGAGGTCTCATGGATTACACGTGGAAAACCGCATGGATTTGCGTGCAGTTGGCCGGCTGCCTTCGCTGCTAGAGCAAAATCTGACCCCCTTTTCCGCAGCGGATAAATCTAAAATTTGGCATGAGAAAGACTCAGCCGTGAAAGACGGTTCTTAAGAAAAAGTCTCACGGTTAGAGTCGATCGACACCCGGGCCGCCGGGATCTCCTTTCAGCGAAAAAATGCCCCGCGAGTCTGCTCGCGAATTCTCTTTCTTCGGCTCCGGCGCGAGATAATGGAACCTTCTTGCGCATTGTACGGCTTTAGAGAAAGGATGAATTGCGCACTCAGCGCGAAACACTCGAATCCTATATTCTAATCTATCATGCGAACGATCGCGAAATGATCGTGGGGATTCTGGCAGAAGTGCTGTGTGTCGATATTATATGTAGCTGTTGGAAACGTTACGAAGGTTTAATGAAGGCAGTGGGTATTGAATCTTCTGAAATAATGTGATCGTTTTATGGCGTATAAAAGAACCAGCAATTTCACGGTTTAAAATTTTTATAGATAAAACGGCCGTTAATGTAGTAATCGAATTTTTTATTTTTAATTTTTAATTTTTTGGCAATTTCAGTCAGATTACGTTTTACTTCTAAATTAATTTTTGGCGCTTACGCAGGAAATTCAACGTCTCTTCGATATTTCTTTAAAACCTCTTTCTTATCTTCTTCTGATAAGTTTTTTGACATCTATTCTTTCCACCACTTTACAATACCTGCATCTATTCTTAGTGCCGGTTCTGTAGAAGGGATTTTTCCCCCAAACATTTCCAACAGCTCCACATCGAGATCAGGATTTTTTGATTCATCTAGGTTAGTATTATCGGTTGAGCAAGTCTGATCATTTTCATCCTCGGGAGATTGTTTTTGTCTTTGCGAGGTTATTTCACACTCAAGGGGGAAATTTTCGCCTATAATTTCCTTAGTGGATAATAGATTTTCATCTGAAAGAGAGTTTTGTACTGTATTAATGCGTGTAAATTTTGTTCGTATGGAAACTTTACACAATTATCTTCTCTTTGTTCGTATGGAACTGGGTATCGTTCTTGTTGAACTAACCCTAAAGTACGATGCTTCGTGTGGAAGATCGTACTGTATTTGCGAAATCATAATAAAGGTAATTACCTTCAACAGGATTTTCTGAATCTTGTGTAATATTTTTTGAGGAATTTTGGCTTTGCATTAATTCCATCCAACCCTTTGTTAGGTTATCTAACTGTTCTTGCATATTTTTTAACTTTTTAGAAGTTTTGCTAGATTCTCTTTCACGTTCTCTTGAACGCGAACGAGAAAGATGTCTTTTCTTCGACTTTCCCATCTTGTTTGAATTCTTTTAATAATCAATAGATTACCGTAATATTCTAAACGTGTATTATTCTTTCGCACAACAAAACAATATGAGGTTGCTAGGGCGCGCATGTGACATGTAAGTCTCGCGTGCCGAAAAATATTGTTCTATTTAAACTCTAAACGTTGTGTATTGTTCCGCGTACTTGACAGTACTACAAGTAATCATCGAGGACGAGACGCGTGGTATAATTGAGCCAAGTGTTTCTTTTCTATTTAATTATATAAATGGGTTGAGCGAAGTGAAAAACGTTCGATACAAAAGGATAAATTATTCCTTTATCTTCTTTACAGTTTTGTTGTTTATCTCAAACGATGCAGCAACTGATAAATTAGAAATTGTAGGTAAAATAGTTATGTAATCTTATCCTCATTTCTGTGCTTGTAATAATTTTCATTAAATGATTAAAATTTTGAAATTCAATTAAATTAGATGCTCTACAATAATTCAAGTAATGTGCTGTATATCTATATATTGAAGTATCTATTTTTGGATCTAGATATGGAAATCATCGCGGAAGAAGTTAAACACTTTGTTCACAATGCTGTGGAATTTGATAGATATTGTATTAAAACCTATTGCACATTAAACTATGCAAATTGACGCAAGGAGAGATAACAGCAAAGTGCCGTTTCAAATCCAATATTTTTCTACTTAAAAGTACGGAGAAAGCTTTTCCCACCATGTATAAATTTAAATTAAAATTACTCCGTCGCTGAAAGACAAATATTTGTCACGGAATTCTTCTCGCGACCAATTCTGAACTTTACCTACGCTTGACGATTCAGAATTCTAATTCGTTAGCATCTGTCATCGCGGAGACACGCATATTGTCAAGGTGTCTTTTAATTTCAACAAACCTTGCCAAACTATTTATTAAATTCCCACAATCTCCTATACATCCGCCCAATTATTCTCACATCCTTACACAAGAAAAGTGCAACTATTAATTACGAATAACTATTATTAATCACAATTAAGTACCACCAAAGAACAAATCATCCTGTAAAATAACTTCTCATTAAAAGTGAGTTTATAGTAGGGGATACATGATCACATCAGTTTATATCACAACTTAAATAATTAAATACAAACAAAACAAACCATTATTATTATTTTAATAAGATAGAAAAACTGTGACCAACTATCCCACCTTTCCCCTACTGAAAATAGAATGTTGCCAGTAGTGTCAAACAAAAGTGTCCATGAAAAATAATTTTACCTTTCACTGTTACTTTTCTGATAAAAAGTATGCAGCCTTCTGACTCAACTTCGGAGTCATCCCTCTTCCTCTGTCTAACAACCAACATATATGTACCTACCTACGCCTGTGTGAGCTCGAGCTCTTGATGATGTTACAGACGAGTTATGACCATACACGTAAGTCCCTTTTTATGTTTCCCTGGCTTTAATGCTGGGTGCTTCGACCACCAGCAGGTGTCAAACCGGTACGGCGTCTGTTCGTGTGTCAATTGCCTGGTTGGCTGACTAGCTGACTGGGTGGTCGTCTCTGTACTGGCTGGCTGGCTGACTAGAACACACCCTTGTACACCTAGCTATAAAGCAGCAGCTGTAAGCCGGATGCGGAATTCGTGTTCGCCGACTGGGTCGAGTTCTCGCGTCTCGAGATGCACGATCCACAGTAAATCGTTTCGTTCGACGCGCCGTCGAAATCGACTACCGGAGCTGACCAAGTGATATACAACAATAATAATGCCCTGCAATCTTGATTTATAAAACGTCCCGAATCTCCTGAATTTCCAACCCTTTATCAGCTTTTCAAACACGAGGAGGTGAGATTTTACGAAAGATACGATCCATCGTATTCTATTTGGTCGCAGATTTCAATCCTGATCGTAATAATAATAATTGCGTAATAAATAAATTCACATTTGTTTACGTGCTTCCTGGTAATTTTGTTCTGAATTTGAAGTTTCTTGGTGATTAATTGAAACTATTAATTTCAGTTGTTGTTCTGATGCAGTGTTGCTTTAGAATCGTCGGACTTATAATTGTGTTGGATCGTATTCCGTGTTTTGACGCCTCATAGTTAAAATATTTATATTAAACGCAAACTTTTGCAGGCCTTTATACATAGAGCAAATTCTATTATGGGTTCGAAAAGTTATTTCTAGCGTGAAATTCGTCTTCATCAGAACGTCGCGTGGCGCCGGAGGGTTGTTTGAAGAGACAACCGTGGAACATCGTTCCTCTTTTAAAGCTCATTGCCCCTGCGTGAAAATGTGCGGTCATTAGGCACGTCCACGTGCCTGTATTTCGTTCTTCATTATTATCAATACTTTTTGCATGCTTTGAGCAAAATAGCTACTAATTGAGGCGATTCTGTTCATATTTTATCATCCATAAATGGAAATACATCCATCATTTTTGTAATAATGACATTAGTGTTTAGTTAGTCAGTGTTCACTTAGTAGTGTCTTTAACACTAAAAATTAATAAAAAAAATAATTTAACACAATATACTATAGTAAGAATTTAGTCTCTAATATATCCTATACACCAAAAAAAATTCTGTCCTTTAAAAACACCAAAATATAAAATTCAGATAGCCACAATATAATATTAAGATGAAGAAAATTAGAGATTAGATTAGAAAATTAGATTTTTACCTAACTTATAAACTCTACGATGAATTTGAGTGAGTTTTTAAAATATATTTCGTTATTTTCAATCACTTGCCATCCAAAGTTAATCAACATCAAAACAGCTGCTGCAACTGAAAATAATACTTTCCTCGAATTCTGCGTCAGCCAACTAATTACTAAGAAAATGAACGCAGTAAACAGTAGATCTGGAGTTTTCCATATCTTTTCCATCAGTTATTCGACATCCACACGGCCACGGAGCCTATTAACATAACCTTTTTTAAAGGAAAAAACTTGTATCGTCACCAGATATCAGGTACAATATGGACGATCGCAACAGGCGACGGATATTATATTCGCTGTAGCAACAGCCAAAGTGGTTGCTCGCATTAAGTGCTTTTCACGCTTGTGGATTTAAGAGAGCAGGTAGCGGTAGGCTGATCAATATGCTAATATTTTGATGCTTCCACTCCGCTTCGAGAATTGAATTACGCTCAACGAACGAAGATAGATGGAGAATACGAGAAGAGGGTAGCAGGAGGAAAAGGGGCTGAAATAGGATGAGATAGAATAGTTCTACGTTTGAAGAGGAGTATTACACAGAATACCATCTTCTGCAGCAGTGTGCGCCTGTTGTACATTAAATGACTGAAATTAATTGCTATAGGTACATTACACAGTTCGACAAAATTTTTCGGACTTATAGATTTTCATGCGCTGAAAACGAATCCGCAAACCTTTCGCCGCCATCACCCTCAGTTTTTGAGATAATCGATTTTGAAAAAAAATTGCAAATTTCCAACTTTGAACATCTTTTGCGTCAAAACAGTTCATTCAATTTATTTCCAAAATTAAGGGTCTAGGAGAAAATCCGACTACTCCACGCGATGCAGCAGACATTTTTCCTTCGGAAAGCATCAACAGAAGTGGTAAGTCAGATTTTGGCTTCAATACAGAAACGAAACAGTTTGGCAAAATGTGCGCCGTCGATAGTGCTGGTCAACGGTGGCGCGCGATTCACTGCGGCTCAGCATAACACAATCGCTTAACGCGCGTGACTACCACTGTCGGCGCCACACGTTTTGCCACAATATTTTGTTTGTATATTGAAAACAAAACGTGACTTACCACTTCTGTTGATGTTTTCCGATGAAAAAATGTTTGCTGCATGGCAGGGAGTAGTCAGATTTTCTCCTGGACTCTTAGTTTTGGAAATAAATTGAAAGATACCTTCAAAAATGGGTGCATTTCGGGCGTTCTTTTCCCTTTGATCGTTGTTTACAAATATTTAAATGTTCAGAATGCACTAATATCTTATATCGTTGCATTGGGGAGGGTTCATAGAATAATTTCACGGTATAACCAACCGAATAACTATTACTGTTTCGACACAAAAGATGTTCAATATTGAAGATTTGCAATTTTTTCCAAAATTGGTTTTCTCAAAAACTGAGGGTGATGGCGACAAACGGTTTGCGGATTCGTTTTCAGCACGCGGAAACCTATAAGAAACGGCTATTGAATGTTACAAGTCCAGATGGCTGTCGAACTGTGTTATTGATACGTAATTGAACGATGAACCCAATGCATTGTTCACATTTCCAAACGTGCCACACAGAAATAAAGTTACTGTTGTATTATTTTATTCGCGCGAGTCTTCCAGTAGTGTTCAAAGTATAGGTTATTAATTTCTTAAAATTTGTGAAAAAGTTGGTTCCCATTTGTAACAAAAAATCCATATATGTATCTTTCCTTTAAGCGAATGAACATATTGACGTCTTTAATTATCATTCATTCCCGTAATATGTAGGTACTATAGGAACATTAAACCCGAATTATAATAATTATTAATCGGCGACATAAGAGGGACTGCGGCGATGTATTATTTACGCGTATCGGAGCATTTGTTGTTATTCGTGGCACGAAATACAATTTTAAGCGATTCAAAGGGATCCGATTAATTGTTAGAGACGTACACAGAGTGCTGCATCGTAGGTACAAGTGTTCTCTGAAACCGTAAATTTCGAGTTCGTTGAGTTCACAACACGCCGTAGGGAATTCGGTATCAATGGAATTAATAGTAACAAACCTGCGAAGTCGTTTCACGGATTTAATACCACTGAATTTCAACCTGGACGCGTTCTTACATCTTTAACAGCGTGTATTTGAATGCAAGCCAGCCACAAATTCTTTGCGCGCTTAGTAGAGATAGATTGTTTTTATCTGATTCATGTGTTCCGCGTAAACGGCAGCCACGGTCTGTCGAATCCTCGATGGGTTAACGAGGAATGCTTGTTTGCGTATTTGTTACCCTCCTCGGAAGGGGGTGCTATCTCAATGCTACGTCATGCGGGTCCTGCAGCGTGAAACGTTACTCCCCACCCTTCTGCTACACGTGCAATAATCTCTCCCTGTATATTCACGTATGTACTTCTTCGTCGAAGCTCTGTCAAGAAACCTCCTTCGCCCCTGTAATTCTCACTATTTTTAACCCACCCTTAACTGAAGTGGCAACTCTGTTACCTAACTGATGACGTGAGGCCAGACGTACCTGAATTTCTAATTCAATTTATACAGGCAAATTTGGACATTCTCTTCTGAATAGATTATTTATTTATCATAATAAAGTTACAGGGGATCGATAATATTTGTTGTAAAATTTGTTGCTTCCTCACAATTATAGATACCACTTGAGTAGGTCTATACGAAAATAAATAGAGAACATTCTTAATTTAATAGTGTATTTTAATTCTTTTTATTTAATGATTTAATGTCACATCCCCCGTTAGGGTATTAGTGACCACGAATTATACATATACATTGCAACTTATTTAATAGTGCATTCTGCCACCAGTATTTTAAATACCTACATTTAAAATCGAGACAATTTCTCGGTTCTGCAGGTTACTTCTAATGAAATCAATTGTCCCCATACTTAATTAATTAATAAATATTTTGCCGCCAATTGACATTTGTAAAGTTATATGAAACCTAAAGTCAGCACCACTATGTTGTACATTCTGCTATTCGAATATTAGATTACATATTAATTTAACAAGGAGAACATTGCAAAATAATTGTAGCGATCAATTGCTTCGTAGTTAATTAGGTTTCGAAGCTTCTGTAGCCAATTGCCATTTTCAAAAATTTCAAAAATAAGTGACATAAATATAGTGCTATGATACATTTAAAATTGTGTTTAAAAGTGTTTGAATAATGTAGAATTCACTTATGCGCAACGTTTTGCATGAAATTCGAAGTAAAACGAAACTTGAGAAACTTGATCACAGGGTAGTAATGGGTTGGGGTGGGCCTATTCGTAATAATGAATTCCAGAGAATTCGGTGATTAGATAGGTTCCTATATCCCAGAGGCGGTAATAATGTAACTGGATACTCCAGATAATTCCGATAAAGATCTACTTATCGCAAGAGTACCGTTCAGGCAAAGAGGGCAAAGTTGAGAAGGAGGGAGAGAAAGGAAAGCAGAGAAGGTGGAGGAACTGAAACAAGGGGTAGCGGCGCGTCGCGTTCCCATCCAGATATCTTCTAGTTCCCGTGAAGCTGTGGCATGTCGCCTTGAAAGATAACTCTCACTATGAAAAGCCCTCAGTCACCGCTAACACTTCCCAGCTGAGATTTTTTACTCGCGTTGTCAGCTTTCCGCTAAGCCGTGCGTGCGTACATATTGTTGGGGAAAATTGAAGGGGTTACAAAAGAAGGGAAAATTCCCCGACTCTTTAGCTTTACTTGCGAGAGCCATAAACCGTGGTGCGTTAACGAGAAGCCAGAAATAATATGATTAGAATAATCATATCGTTCATTTTGTAATAAAAAATTACACAACGGTCCGTTCCATGCTTATTTCCAAGCAACATTTGGTTTCTTCTATATTTCCTATTACATAATAAACAAAATTCTTAATTCTTTTTGGTGTTTTGTCTTTAAAATAGATCAATTTAATATTTACATTTTATATTTAAAACATAATGACATTTCTGGGTAGTTTCGTATTTGTGCGTTTAGTTCCAAACTTATTGCCAGGGGTTGAACTTATATTATATTATAGTAAATATGAAAAGAAGAGATCTGTTGAGAAAGTAGGTTAAACCACGTACCATTATCACAAACCGAAATGAAAAAAATGTTCAAATCCCCTCTTTCTACACGTTTCACTTGGCAGCGCAATCACGGCCGCTAAACGCAGAGGTGATCATCGGCATTCTTTACAATTTCCCGCAGCAAGCAAGCGCGCAGCTAAACGACACGACCACAGTGAAACAGAATCGCCGACGATCGCCGTGGTTCCTCAACTACAAGTAACGACAACTAATGGGGAATTTGCGCCAAGTAAAAATCGAACATCCACCGTTTCGCAGCGACGAGCGTGTACAGGAAACGTTGCGCTGTGGATAAACACCACCCACGGTGCAGTTAAAAGTCATTCGTAGAACCAACTGATAATTTGCCGTCCTCCGTTATTCCGCAGCAATTGGATCGGTGACCGTAATCGAAACGCATCATTTCTACCCGCCGATTCGTATATTTTGCGGGGCTTCCTTTTAGGGATGGGTGGCGCGATAAAATCTCGACCAGCGCCGGTCCGCCCCGCTAAAGCGGCGCTTTCGTCAGCCTACGTTATATCTCTGTGATCGCTGGAAAAGAACCGCGGTCGATTTCGGGAAATCTAAAAATGCTGTCCCCCGAATTGGGCTCGGTGGGACGTACGTGCGACGCGGAGCGATCGCACCGTCGAGATTGCGAGCGAGGTCAGTAAGCGAAGCCAATCAGATTTACGAGCCGGGACATATCATGATCGCCTTTACGACAATTAGTCACCGTCACCCTCTTTCCACTTGACGCACCGTACACGCGCGCCCGCGCACACGGACGAGCGATCGTAATGGAAAAGAGGTGGAACTGTCGTAAAAACCGAAAGCGTGGGCCAGGTATCACTCGAATGGCGTATCGCGCGACGTTCACTTTGAAGTAGTAGCTATAGCCACGCCCTAATTTATATCGATTAGGTGGCGGCCACTGTGAAAGCCAATCGCGAGTACAATCACTAGCCCCTGTATGATTGTCTTGAAGAACGCATTCGGGACGTGTATCCTCTTTGCCCGAAATAACCGAGGTGTACCGATTGGACTTTACGGATCGATGATTCCAGACGGACGGAACATGTCGAATAGGGTGGGCCGAAAAAAGGATTTTTTTGAAAATCGAAAGAGCCTAGTGCGGAAAAGTTGCGTCTGGGGGAGGCAAATAGAGGCAAAAAAAGTTTTTTGAAATCGGTTAATATTTGACCGGGCCCAAACGGGGTCAAAGTTTTTAGTTTTTCACCGAGTTTGACGACTTCTGTATAATTTCATAAAATTTTCATTTTTCACTATTGAGCATTAGAAAATATTACTTAAGCACATAGACACGTGAAATAGTGTTTTATATATTGTGACGAAGTGGAGTATCTGTGTATTTATTTTTGTATGTAACGCGATTGTTGTGAAACAAGAACATATCTCGTTGGTTCAAGAGCTGGTCCAGCAGCCATTGTGATCTGTAACATTGCATAGCCATTTTTTATAGATTTTTTTCGCTGAAAACGAATCCGCAAACCGTTTTTCGCCATCACACTCTGTGTTCTGGAAATTCGATTTTGTAACAAAATTGCAAATTTTCAACTTTGAACATCTTTTGAGTTCAAACAGTAATTTTTCGGTTGCTTGTTCCGCCAAATTTATCTATGAACCCTCGCGAACAAAAAGATATAAGTTATTATTGAATTATAAATATTTTTAAAATGCATTAATTTTGCAGATAACTTTCTATATATTTCAAAAACTATGGGTCAATGAAAAAATCTGACTATTCCACGCGATGCAGTGAAATATGAAAATTTTATAAAAAACTAAAATCTTTGACCCCGTTTGGGCCCGGTCAAATATTAACCGATTTCAAAAAACTTTCCTTGCCTCTATTTGTCTTCCCCAGTCGCGACTTTTCCGCACTAGGCTGTTTCGATTTTCGAAAATTTCCTTTTTTCGGCCCACCCTAATGTCGAATCTACTCTGATCGCGGGTGAACGTGTGGCTGGGAAATAAGAATTTAGTCTCCCCGTGGGAATCGAACCGGCGTGCTGTAATTGGCGTTTTCTTTAAAAATGTTATCGTACGCGATGCGCTTTGAAGTTTTAAAGTCCGTCCTGTTCCAGCGAGTGGTACCGCGAACGATAGAGATTTTCGCGTACCACGTTTGTTTGGCGAACCACGAGAGCGGAGAACATTACCTATCGCCGTCGAAAGTTTCATAAACCTCCCACAATCGACCGTCCATCGTCGGTTCGCGAAACCGCTATAAATTGCGGTTTAATTGGCAGCGCGTTAAAGGGTAGTAATAGGCATTTTGATCGAACGGAAAAACGACAATGTTTCCCTCCCTTTCAATTGCCATCGCGCGAAAACGATCGGTGCATTAACAAATCCACTGGCCTCAATGGATAATCATTCTTTTTCTTTTTTTTTTTAGAGAGGGAGAGAGAGTAACGCCGGTTTCCGGTATTCACGCATGCGCTTCTCGATATCTCTCAGTTGAGCTACCCGCATTTTGCGATCCGCCATTCACCATAGACGGATGAATTCCCATGCGTTTTTGCTCTGACCAACTCGAACGAACCAACCAGCTATCCAGCAGCTCTGGAATGGCGGGAGATGGGCGAGGTGGGAGTCGGGCGGCAGGATAGTGAGCCGGGGATCGATGGAGATAATGCCCATTACCCTTAATACGAACTCGCTCTTCTTCCATCTCTTCCTCCCTTCACCTTTAACCCCCTCGGTTGGTCTCTCCTTCACCCGAGCCATTCCATTCTCGTGGCTCTTCGCAATCTGTAACCGATGCTTTTTATCGTCTCCACTGACTCGATTCGAGAACTCCGCATTCTCGTCGTTATCATCATTGATCAAAATTTTGAAATCCCGAGCCCCGGAGTATAATGCCACTTCCGTAACGTCCATGTAACTTGTACAAAGAGAGGCCATTCTTGAACTCGATTACACCCCCCCCCCCCCCCCGCCCATAAATTCTGCGCGGACGGGCGCCGATGGCCCCCGATGTATTTGCCTCCGTGTCCTTTTCATTATCAGTTAGGTACCCGCGCTGCGAATTATGTCCGATCCGCCGATTTGTCGAATGCGACCTTAACGATACACCAGCTCGCTCCGATTTGCAACGAAGCCGAAGAGCATCTTCGATGGGGATGGTGAGATTCACTGGTGAAGCTCACTTCGATGTTCGATCACTTAACTCTTAACTCTTGCCCGCGTAACGTTCATCTTCCGTTCGTACTGTTTTTGCTGAATTTATTTCCCCGCGGCCGCATTAGAGAGCAATTCGCCGCGAATGCGCAATCATCGATACGGAAGAAATTCATTGTTACGCGTGGTGAACGTAGCTACACGAGTGTGTACTTAACCGGAGTGGTGCTGCAACGAGTTCCCCGTGAAGGGCTACTCTCTTGTGGCTCGACGCGAGACAAGTCCTTCGTTACTGATTTAATTGCTTTGCTTACCTTTAGAAAACGCAGCCGGTGCTAGGAGAAACAAAACAAATCGCGCTGGGCGTACCGTAGTGGCAGCGAGCTGCGCGGCCGCGCTAACCTGTTGAGTGTATTCGCGTAGGTGGTGAGTAGTGGATACGTATACGCGCGAAAGTCTGGGGATGAAGTTCCTCGGGCAAATACACGCGAGACTTCGTGCTCGCGAGAATTGTAACACGAACAATACAGAATACACCCGAACGAAAAGCTCGGATAATAATACGCCTGTAACTCGATACAGGCGTTGTTATGAGAGCGTAAAAGAAGGCTACGAGGATCTGATAATTGCAACGATTATTTCGAGCTTGTAATTCTCGGAGAAATTTCAGGCAATGGCGCTGATAGAAGTTCATGGTAAACAAATTTCATATTGATACTGTAGATATGAAACATTAGCCACTGAACCAATTCATATATTTACATAAATTGAGGGCATTGCAGCATTGCAGCTCCATTTTTTCAGTTTTTGACTTCTGAAGTGTAATATGCGTAAAAAGCTTCTACATCGTTTGGTGCAAATCCGATAACACATGAGCGATTTATTGCAGAGAAGTAAAAATAGAAATACTAATATTAATATTTTCTCGCTAAAAATAGAAATAAAAAATTGTCAACTCGATAACTACTACTTATTCTGTGAAAATATATCTTTGTCAATTAGTGTTCTCTTTTTATTAATATAACGAAGCATTCATTTTATAAATAGTTTTTTATAATTTACTCGAAAGTTGGTGAAGATGGAGCTGCACTCTTCTTGCTACAAGGTCCTCAATTGTTCCAAATTTAAAATAGAAATACGTCGAAAAATGAAAATTACTTTTGGAAAACACCTTGATTCGTAAATGCAATTTGTAACCCGATATTGAGCAAATGTGAAACGTCAAAATTTGATGAATATTGAAAACGCAACCTGTGTATTGAAGAGATGCCAATATTCCTTTCTGCCAGTGTTTGTTCGTTTTATTTTTCTCGTACACCGTTAAATTTGTAAAATTTATAATGTAATATAAATATTTATAATTTCATATTACAAAATATCCGTATCTTCGAAAGCAACAGGAAATGTAAATTACAAGTTTCTGATAGGTCTTCGTAAATCAGGTAATTGATTCTTGGCGTGAAAATGTCGATTATAATGATTTAAGCAAGACCATTACGAATTAAGAACATATTTATACACAGACAATGTGTAAGTATATATGTATATAGGATATTCATGTAGTGATCTGCAAAGGTTAGTTGAGTCTATTGGCTTGAAATAATCGCGTTTGAGGTTTTGATACAAATATGTTAATACATTGTTGCCTCTTAACTACCATGCCGCAGATGTTCATTTTTGATTCCGTAGGACAGCTTTAAAAAATTGAATGTTATTTAAGTCTCCATATGTTTGTAAAAATGGTTATGAAAGTACCAATACTTTAAAAAAGTACTAAATACATAAAAGAATATATTTGTTGACTTAAATTAAATAAACATTTACGTTTGAAATAATTCAGCTATTACACGCTAGTTTAAAATATTAAAACTTTGTTGAAAGAAAAATCTTGGCTTAGTTTAAATTTTTACGTATATCGTTCCGTTTTTATTTAAATAAATAAATAAAACTGAGCGCAATTTCTGTGCATACACTGATTCTGTTCTAATAAAAGAGAGAAGTGTAATCCAAGAAAGTAAAACACATACTTTGGCAATATATGGTAGAAAATGGATTATTCTATATAACAGAATAAGATTAAAGTCAAAAGTCACGAAATTGCGATGTAGGCTTGGTTTCTTAAATAGTCATTAATGTTTAAAATTTTCAGTCAGACACACTTCAGAACCACTGCATACTTTCATTCCATGTATTCAATCTTTTTACTCACATCAACATCTTCACATGACACGATATTTCTGAAACATTCCTCTATACAATATATGAAATGGGAGTCCGCAAAATGAACAAAGCAGACACATCTATATTTTTGTTGCAAAACACTCTAGAATTGTAATTCCTCAAAATTACGAAATTAAATTATTGTCCGTTCTTTAGGCAATTATTACAAATGAAACAACATAGAAAGCATCGAAATTTTTATATTCATTAGCAACAGAATTACGGATTTCTCACTATTTCATTAAAATAATCCTGTATAATCGTAAATATGCATACACACAAATCGCAGAATAATATAACAAAGTTCGACAATTATACTTTCAGCCTGCCTCCGAATAAACGAGCGTAGCAACGCCGTTATACTGTAGTTTCATAGTGTTCTCAACAATGATTCGGCAATTAAGTGCACCATAACGGAAGTGATTCTAAAAGTTCAGAGATGCTGAACAGATACCGGTTCCGGATAACGGATATTAAAGATGGTTTTATAGCCAGGCTTCCCTGTGGAGCATGTAAATGACTCGCACAGTTTAAATCGCCAACTGCTATAATCAGAAACAAATTCAGTACTGGTCTGAATGACGAAATTACCTATGATTAAATTCTATTCTTCTCTTGAGAAACATTAACATTTAATTAGTGGATTGAAACCCTGTATTGTGAAATTGTTGAATAGTATTATTACTTTAGCGGTATTAAGAGGAATAAACGTGAAACCCTTGTAATATCTTCATTTCACAGGTAATAATTAGTTCGCAACTTATTTAAAAATTTAGTTGTATTCGAATATTTTATAAGCCTTTAATAATTTCGTCACACTTAGCTGGATTATTTATAGTGATTTACATTCACGAAGAATTATTATATTAATGCATCCAGATTATTTTCTAATACTTGTATTCTGTGTATTGAAATTGTTAAAAGTAGACTACACGTGTGCATAGAAATATAAGATATTTTTTAGAAGACTATATTTTTGCGTCTTCTTAATTGCAATTGATTAGTAAAATAAAACGAAAATTATTACAAAATAGTTATTTTGCTTGAAAGTTAGGTACTTCTGGTCAAAATTGATTCAAACATTCTGCTTCAAGCGATCCTAAGAGTAAGCAGGTTTTTGCTTACGCACTTCCGTTGATCGTTCGTTCGCTACTATTGTCCTCCATATTCGATTTTGACAGAGCAGTTCCGTATCGACGATCCACGTTCTCGTTTCTCGAGCCCAGAACTCGATCAGCAAAGGGTTCGCTGCGATGCAGTAAACACGTGTCTTGATCCCGTGTTGTCTGCCTTGCATTCGCGGATTACGTCATCAGTTCGCTGATGGTATGCGTTGAAATTAGCGGTATAACGTGGCCGAGTGTCTCGCTACGGAATAACTCGCGTGCACGCGCGCCTTTCGCCTGGCCATTGTGCTCGTCTAAACTCTGGCAATTCCAAATTGGCGTTGATGTCATCTCTACTTTCAATTAATCCTTTGACGACCACGTAATATTCTGACACCCAGGATTTCATGCTCGCTTGCCTTTCGTGGCGTCCCACCACTAGTGCTTAAGTACTCCATTCGTAATCCCGAAATAAAGCACGTGACATATCGAGGGACACTATTGCGTAATTGCACGCGTAATCGGTCAATTTTTGGAGTAACATTTCGGATTTGGCTGAGACTTGGACCTGCTGTAGCCTTTAGTGATATGTAAACTTATGTCGAAGGATTTTTCAAAATTTAAAAATTGTGTATGGCACAGCTGTTTCAAATATAGTGTTGACCTGATAAAAAAAACCTGATAAAAATGAGTTTTTTGGGGAATATATATTAGTTCACTTAAAAAAAAAAAATTTTTTGACCATTTCTTTTGTAATTGTACTAAACAAACGCAATTTTATAAGAACAGGACACTATATAAAACTTTGAAAACAATGAGGATACAGCCATAATTCTTCTCTTTACGGACACGTTTTCAGAAATGCGTACACATTAAAATTGGTCACATGAAAATTAATTGAATTAATTGACGGTCAAGGCAAATTCATCCATTTGGTATACAATGACCTTCAAGGCCACGCAAGGTCTGAAATAAATAGGTACAATCTATTAGATACAATCTATTCAATATATTTCTTTCATTCCACAATTTTAAAATTTCTGAAAAATCCTTCGATATGCGTTTATATACCACCAAAAACTAGAACCGATCTAAGTGTCAGCAAAAGCCGAAATGGTACTCCAAAGAATGTCTGATTTCCCGTGGAATGACTCCTTTACAAATATTTATTTTATCATCCATAACTCCGCGGCGCGTAAAATTATCATAATTACATGGTGGATGAATTGATTAATATTCAACTTATTTTAGCGAAGATATCGAGCACTGCGTTAATAACAATCACGCAATAATATTTTGTCACGTTCAGTATTCGAGTGGTGCACTAAATATTTTCGGTAGTGTATGAACAAGTGTGGGAATTATTTATTCATGTAAACCAATGAGCAGCATTCATCATCAGGCTTTCAAATAGTGATATGACGTATAAACAAATTAGCGAATGCATATACGTCTACGAAAGGGCAATGCGGCCGGTTGTTTCGCAATGCAATGGCAACGACTCTCATTTGCTTTTTCATGCATTTACAGCTACTATTGTTGCGACAATCCACGGCCACGCAATCGGGGCGCGGTACTAGCGTCATTTCCATTTTCAATTAATCCTCTGATGACCACGTAAAACATTTTGACATCGAAAATTAGATATTCGGATTGTAATCTCCTCGCACATAGCAATCCCGCTGCAGTGCCTGCGACTGTTTCCTCCCCTCCTAATTTTTTTTTTTCTTATAAATTTAGAATTCTCACAACTGCAATAATTTAAATGAAATTATTGGGTCCTCGCGAAGTCTTTGTTACTTTAATATGAAAAAAAGATCACGTTAGTACCATTACGACTGTTTCTGCCGCAATGCAAGAATGGAACTTATCAATTATCTTCTGCGTAAATAGGATTTTGCGAAATAAACGACATTTACTGTCCTCCTAGAGAATTGCACGCGGAGTTGTATTCAGAATTGCATTCCTCCGAAATTGCGGTATTCTCTAATAACTGAACAGTGTGTCCCAGGCAGAAGTTCATTAGCATCTGTCACAATGATTATACAATTTTAATAATTAGGTTGCGAGTTCTCATACATTACTGTTTAACTCGATTTCGTTACAAAAAAGTCTTAAAGAATGTTTAAAAGACTGAATTATGTAACAGAAGTACAGATGCACATTAAAGATACAGAATATGATTCACCATAAACTTATACATAGAGTGCCGACAAATTCTTGGTGCAGTCAAGGTACATAGGTACGATACCTTCTGCAAAAATCCGACGAAAGTGCAGAATAAATTTCTTCCCTTGAGTACACGTATATCCCTTTGCTAAGGCGTGGCACGAAATTATCATAAAACTTGCCTTAAACATGCTAAACCTTCTGCATTTGTAAAATCCTCAGTATACGCTGTTTTTTCGTTGCTCTAACGTCTTTCTTTTTTTATTTTTCTATCCTTCATTGAAAGTTGCATTCTGAGATACGTATCTGCACGTTAAAAAATAATTGTTTTTGAATTTATGAGACACTTGCGTCTGAGCATAACATCACGTACAAATTTATCTAAAATATGTCTAGTAATTTTTGTGGAAGGTAGAGGCTAGATGGCCACACCCGTGGCTGTTTACCAGACTGATTCACTGAATTTTTATTTAAGGACCCATTTAAAGACTATCGCGTACAGTACAGTAGTTGTTATGTTACACAAGGTGCAACTACGAATTAAAAAGTGAATAACAGTGAAGTAAATAAGAGATCTGTAATATTTAACATCTGTAATGTTTTGGATGAATTTAAAATAAGATATATTTCACATGAAATTAGAGGGGGTTTAAGTCATCATTTTCTAAATTTCGAATTTACTTAAAAAATACGGCCACCCAGATTTGTGCTTCTTACCCGTTTCCGTAATAATATGGTTTACAAATAAATCTTTTTTACAATTATCAATAGAACGGTGGTCGTTCTCTTTTTATTTCAATCAGGAAGGATTGGTCTATCTGAATACCTGAAGTGTATGAAGGAAAATATATCCACATGTATGACGAAGTTAAGCGAAAAATTTTCACAGAAAATTAAATTTTTTTAAATTTATATTTAATTAGACTCTGTATTTGGCTTGCGATAACATACATGTCTCTGAATTTTGTCTTTACGTGTGTCTAAATATCCTATATGCTTCTATGCATACCCGTGTGTACCTATACACGCTTCTTGTCTCTCCCCATTGTACACTGTACAATTTACTCATTGCATTATACTATTGGCGTATGTATGTATTACACATTTCAATGTATCCATATTCAAGCATGCAGTTATACAGTTAAGCTGGTATTCATAGCTCGTGAAACCACCGAAGCAGGCTCGCTAACTTTTTGCAGTAGGTACGTTAACAGCATTTCTCGTATACAATACCATGCAATGTGAATGTTTCGTTTCGGATTGATGAAATTCATTGGGAATCATGAAAGTGCTTAGCAAATATGCGATCCAAAATTATTAGTTTGTATGCTCTAGTATTTCATTTTATGAGTTAAGAATTTCTGTAGAAAATATTTAAAATGATGACCATTCGATTGAATTTAGGCTCATGCATGTTATATTCGCAAATTTCAAAGTCATGAAAATGAGATTGTGGTATTAATTGAAATTTATGAAATAAGATTGTCGTGTCATATTTTTACATTTAGCGTTGATCTCGCGAAAACAATTGGAATTGCAGATGGTTTGAAACTCTTTGAAAGTGTATTAATGAAGAACGATAAATAATAATGTACATTGAACAGAACATGCATCAATCGTTCTTGCGATGAAGCCATTACAGCATATTCCAACTCTAATATTCAAAACACATAGGGAACCACGGTTCAATGGGTAATTCACGCCGTTGTTAGGGTTCAATCGCGAAGCAGGAGGCTATTTTTTCGTCGGAAAATATTGGACGGTCTTAATTACGTGTACGTTGTTAATTAATCTTTCTGTTTGCTTTCGAACGGTATACTAACTTCGCAGAAATATCATATGAAAAACGTGGAAATTCTGCAGCGAATAAGAATCCAGATTTGCTTGTGGATCATACTATAACACAATTCGTATGAATTGGCAATTAATTTACAATCAGCTTTGCTCTCTGCACTCTGGCGTTTACCTTTCCAGTTTGTATAAACTATTTTAACAGGTTTCGGGAGTCCATTAGCTTCACTTTTGGCAATGTTCATACGCTATTACTGTTCATTTATTCCTATAAATTTATGAAGCCTCGCGAGATGAACAAAATTCACCTCAAAGCAGCAGATGTATGAGCTAAAAGGATAATTGTACTTTCTCTAACTATGAAAACCAATAAATGGAAAAACTACAGAGGGTGGTGCGTAATTCGTGGTGTAATCGAAAAATAGGTACGGCTGTGCTCAAACAAATCGATAATATTGAATAAAACAAAATTATTTCGTGCGAGGCTTCAATCGATTTTAAACGTGGAAAGCGTGTCTGTCTATTACTCGCTACTTCCACTTACGTACTAGTTTTCGCCCACTGTGACCTGGTCCAACTAACACAAACTTTTACACGTCGTAGGATTTTTATTATCCTAAAATCGTTAGACGTCAGACGTTTGAATTTCTACTAATACATAATATTCAGAACATTACTAATCCTCAACTAGTGAGGTAGAAACTTTGTTACGTAACTGGTGAGGTGAGGTCTGACATACCTCAATTTTTATTTCTATTTACACAGTAAAATTTCGACTCTTTCTCGGGACAAAGCATTCAAGCATTTTCAGTAAGTATATTAATACAAATGATAGACCTGACGACACGGGTTAAGGGTTTAAGGTGAAGTCAGCAAAGACGTGGAAACACGGTTTCAAACTAAAGTGTAAGAGTAATACATATGTGCATCAATTTCGAACAGAAAAAAATTAATGATCTGTACAAATACATTGATGCATTGTCTTTAACCCTACCACTATGAATGTTTACAAGTAAAATCATACCACCAGAAATATTAAACAATATGACGAATCTTCCAAATTGATTTTCTAGAAATAGGAGTCACGTACGAAAAAATTTTACGGCATATTTCCGATTGATTTTTTGTACGCAGAAACGCATATGTTCGAGTGTACCACGAATTAAAATTTGCCCTGTCTAAATTAGACAAAACGGTGGACAATTTCGTACGCAGCGTAAGTGGTTAATAATATTTCATGAGCTGAAGATTTCATAAGACCTTCTGCTCCCGTGGATGCTCTAAAAGCGTAAATCTCGGAGTATCGATTTGCGGTAAAAAGAAGACTGCTCCAAATCTATTCGATAAGGAGCAGAAAAGAAAGGAATGGCCGGATAAAATAACGAATTATGCAAATGAATTGGAATTCCATTAAGGAAGTTAAATTTATTCTTCGGACTTCTGGGTGTACTCTTCGTGAACTTTTTTTTTTCCGAAAAGTCTCGACCGCAAACACGTGGAACGTTAACCGTGGGAAATTAGGTAAATTCGAACGGTAGAATATTTCACGTTGTCATTAAAGGATTAATTGAGAATGGAGATGACATTGTCGCTGCTTGAAGATTACTGGAATGTGGATTAACGGGACACGCCAGGTGTAAACGTGCGCGAGTAAATGGACCAGCACCCCAGAAACATTGTTATACCATTGCGAAACATTCGGTCGCGTTACAAGCTTGATTTTGCAGGCATACCACAATCCCGACTTGCATTCCGCATAGATGCGCCCCAGAGCCTGCTAGATTAAATAATGCACTTGTGACATTAAATTGTAATCACACAGGGAAGGAATATTTGGAGGAAGTCCTCTCCCATTTCCTGTATGCATATGTAAATATGTATATGTATGTACTTTTGCAAGAAGACCACACGAGGCGTTGCGCAGTAGGTTGGAACGAAATATAGGGGCACAATTTTTTTTTTATTATTCATCACTTCTAATTGCTGGCAAAAGTTGCCTTTTATAATAGTATTTCAACCGTAAGAGGTATTTAATCAGTATTTTTATAATGAAATTCAACCACGATTTTTCGTACTTGTAGCTTTTAGTAAAAAGTTGATACTATTGAGACGATTTTAACGAATCAAACAAGATGCTAAAGGTATCTTATCGTTATGCAAGTAACATGAGCAATAAATTGTAAAAAGAATATATTTGGCATACATATTTAGCCAGTAAAAATGTAGTTGCATAGACTTTCGTGTTTTTTGAAGTATCATCGAATCCTACATACCTCAGAATTTGCCGTACTCACTAAACGTTTCATCTATGCCAGGTACAGCCACGAAAGTAAAGTACAAGATTAATTATGCCTGTCCGACTGCGTCTAACACAGACAGGAGTTCTTCTGAACCGAAAAGTTTCTGTAAGTGGTCAACAATTAAATATTCGTCTCTAATCCCAGACATGACGCGAAGGCGTATGAAATATAAACGAATTAATTTGGATGCATAGATTTGACAAATTGCTGCGCAGGTGGAATAATTTTCTTATGCGAGTTTTAATATTTGAATGCTGCAGATGCACACGAGAACAACGAATAAATGGGAATATCAATGTATGGTTAATTTAAATGCCGTTGAAGACAAGTGTGCTCATCACAAGGGAAGTGGCGGGAATTAAATTTTTCGTTGTAAATGGGTCGTGACGTTAGCTATGATCATTCGTGAGTTGTTTACATAGCACTCTTTAGGCTTAGACGTAACTGGTCTCTCGCATTTGTAAAAAAATATGGATAAATATTAAAATTTTTGTTTGCTACCTAATTGTAAGTGAAACACCCTACATCACCGTCAGTGGTGGATTTAACAGTCAGCCGATGAGCAATTGCCGCCTGAGGGTTCCAACCTGAAGAAGGAAAATTACGATTTAATCAAAAAAGGGACGATCTCGAATCCGGAAATTCAAAAAATTCTGAAACTCTGTGAATAAGTAGGGAATTTCCTCCTGATTACAACGCAATTTTTATTTGCTGCACAAATTCACTCTAAGGGGGTGTAATTGACCCCTGAAAAAATCGGTTATTTTCCCATTTTCACAGCACATTAAAAATCTTTAATTTAAAGAATTAATGTTATCAGCGCGTGGGCTCGGTCAATTAACTAAAAGAACCATGTTTAAGTTGTTGTTTGAAAGATCCTTAAGATTCTTAACGGTTTCTTGTCCAAATTTTCTTGATATATATGTGTAAAAACTTTCCTTTCTTGAAGAAGTAGGTGTGTTCGTTACGCCTTGCATTTTAAATGAAATGTTTTAGATTTTCGACCGAAAAAATTTTTAATTTAAAGAATTAATGTTAAACTTTTAGTTAATTGACCGAGCCCACGCGCTGATAACATTAATTCTTTAAATTAAAAATTTTTTCGGTCGAAAATCTAGAACATTTTACATTAAAAATCTACTCGAAAGCATTGCGCAGCGGAACAATGTTGTCAGAAGGCCTGCGATAACATATCATTCACACTTCCTACACAGCGATACGAATGATACGCGACTAAATAGCACCTTGTCCAGCTCGCAACGAGATCGTTCCAGTAACATCAATTCGGAGCTCGAAGCCTGAAGCAGAATGAATCGTGGCCTGATTTATCATACGGCCATAACGAGTTTTATTAAAAACTTATCGTGACAGACCCTTCCTGCCATCGCGCCGCCGAAAGCACTTCGCTGGTGACGCAGGCGGTTCCAAAGAAAGCCGCAAGATTAATTACACCGGCTAGATGCGCCGGGCGCGGAGAAAGAACGAAGGAAACAGTCGCGCGCCGGGAGGTTCGGGGCGATGCCTGCGAATTAAATATTCAACTCTCACCCTCGGCACGCTCGCGATATTAGCGTTGTAGCGTGGTCAAATGTTTCGCGACGGAAATGGCAACGTGTGCCGCACATTGGCCGGGCCTCACGTTCGCGAGCGCAGCTGCCGCGCCTGTGTACGTGGCATTGTGTCGACTGTTAAGCATTTGATACGGCCGCCTTCCTGTCGCGCGCCCATTGTCGTCGGCCCGTTCGCGACGTAACCGAGCCCAGCCGGTTCCTCGGTGTGCGAATCGGCCAGCGATACGATACCGTCGCCTAGCCTCTGCTACGGCAACGCTTACCGAACTATACAGGCAGCGGCAAAATTCGCGGCTCGAGCGAACATGGATTATTCGGGCAAAAATCGACGATAACTATGGAAAGGATAATCTTCACTCCGGGGGCCTCGGATCACCTAATTCAAGTTAAAATACGGATTACCTATGTAAGGTTAATGTACGTAACCCGTGGCAATCAGGAACTTACATTCCCAAATAGTTTACGGAGCATGTTAACCCGCTCAGAATAGGCTTTGACTGACATACCATGCAATGTACACACTACATACACACGCACACATAAACAGCCTCTTATACATAATATATGGGGATTAAACAAACAATGTAACGGTGTAACTAGCTCGAGAAATTGGTTTACCGGGTTACGATCTACCGAGAAGAATAACCCGATTATTTGGATTATTATACGCCATTTAGAATCGAATCTGGTTGGGGTAGGGGACGTCCTTAAATTATGTAAGCCTTTTTCGAGGGGGGAGGCGAATTTCTTACGTTTTCTTACAAGGGGGGGGGGAGTCAGGTAACGTCCTACGTAATATTTTTTAATCTAATTTTCAATAAATACAAGTTCTATCATTAATGTTCCAGAAAAGTAGTTTTAGTTAAAATTTCCATAACAAATGAAATGTAAAAACAATTACGTAAGGACGGGGTTGGAATATCGAATCTTACGTATTCTTATATTGGGGGGAGGAGGGGGTAAAAATTCGCCAAAATTACCATTACGTAATTAAAGGATGGCCCCTTACCATTTTAAGCATTGTGCGCGAGGCTCCGTTTTCGAGAAAGAGGACCTTATTTTGTTGAGTTTGCAGTTACTTCAGATTGGCTTCTCTGCCTATAGACCTGCGCTTGAGTTTGAACACTGCTAGACAGAATTAAACGATCACTGTAATTTCTCGAAAATTTTGGGCAATTTCAAAAGGCTGTTTCTACGCGAAAAATGGTTCCAAAGAATATTTAACCCTTCATGGTCACATCTTGTTATAATTACAAATTGGTCACATGGGATTCACTGTACTCCGGCGTCATTTTTGAGTTACAATTTTCGTATTTTTTAATCTTTTAACTTTTGACTGATACTTGTACATTCCGAATATTCATACAATCATGCTATAAAAGTCCTTTTCTAGAAATCTGAAATTGGACATGATTCAATTTGTAGTTGAAAAAGCGCGATTTTCCACGGTTGCGGAAAAAAGTGATTTTTTTTCGCAATAAAACGGCTTTGGAAGTCGAAAAGGCATGATATATCAACTGGAAAATTACTCTTGGGGAAAGGTTAAAAAAATGCATTGTAATGAAGTTTCTACTTTTTGAATCAGGGACTCAACTTTTTTTTTTCATCCATTCTGGCACCTACTGTTCTATCAAGATATAGCGCCGAAACTAAATTTTTAAAAATGTCTGTCAAATTTTGAACGTATGCATGGGTCAAAGTTTTCTTTTTTCAGGTAAATCCATTGAGATGCTTTTTGTAAATATGTTTTCCATCCATTTTTCGCGGAGATACAGCCATTTGAAAATGACAAAAATTTGTGAGAAATTATAGTGATCTTTAATTTTGTCCAGCAGTGTATTTAATCTGTCTTGATGTCATATTATATGTTAAATACCTACCTTACACTAAAAGTGGATTAAATCTTACAGAATTAAGGGGGCGAGGAGTACAGTGGCATTTGAACAGTAGAAATGTGATTGTACGTTAGAAAAAATGTATAAATCAATTATTAAACGAGCGGAGCTATGTATCCGGCTGTGATTCAGAATTTTAAAGAATTTTTTAATTAATGAAATAAATAAATTAAGTATTTATGAACCCATTCCGTTTTCTCGAACAGTTTCATTTTAAACCTGGTATATGTAGATATATTGTATACCAAGATGAATATGTGTTGAATTGACGTAAATGTACTCGTTACAATTTCAAAGTAATTTTTCTGAAAAATCGAAGCCCCTCGCGAAAAGGATTTATTCTAAAATTTTGACAGATTTTTACACAAGGAATCACTCTATGCTTGCTTGCACCACAAATTTTGCTACACCCTGTACATGCAATTCACCTATCCTATGTTTTTCGCACTCGCGCAGAAACTTCGAAGAATAAACGACCGAAACGTCACGTTTCGAATCGTGTTTACGAAGTGATTTATGTACTTCGTTTAGCTTGGAAATTACAGTCGAGCACCTTTCCAATAACATTGTTTTGGAACTTGGACAAGAAACGTGTATATTGGGTAAATTTTAGTAACATGATACATCCTGGTGATAGTTTTTTTAATGCAGAATGAGTTGTAATTAGTGTTGTTAGACTACAAGTTGACGTGACGTGAATTAAGCATTCGTAGAAAATGGAGTAGGTATCTCTGGACTACTAAACTCTGTTGATTTAAATTTGGATTGAGTCTTAAATAAATTTGTTTATTGCCTGATCTTCCGTTGACACTGAGCTTCAGCTGAACCCTTCTGAGCTGAGACTTGCTCTGCCCTTTCCCTGCACTTACTCTGCGAGTCGACGTTGTTGTGTAAGTGCCATAATTGAGTAGTACATCACTATTTCTACGTAAGGGGTAGAAGTGCCGTTTACTCTCTGAACGGTAATTCGGAGCGTACCCATGTTGGGTAAACGTTCCGAAGTATTCCAAGTTAGGACCTCGTTTGGTGCAACCCTTCTAGATAAATAGAATCCGCTTCGGACACAGGGCGCCTTTTGATAGCTCAATTTTACCTATAAGAGACACATCTCTCCACCATTCCGTTATATAGTAACTAAGATCCATTTGCAAAATTAGTCTCTCTTCAATCCAATCATTTATGCTGGTCGAATTTTCAATGCGCAATTTCCTATGATGTATATACTTGTATGTGGGAAAGTGTCAAGGTGGAAGACAACGATCTCAAATCTTAACTAGTGAATGAGTATGTTACGTTCGTACAAATCGGGATCTTGAAGTAGAAATTAAGCACGCTGATGAATATGTAAAAGATGTTTGGAAGTAGCTGCTAGACAGTATGTACTTGTCAGTCAGATTGGTTGGTGACTCAGAGCGAACGGAAGTCTGGTCATCGAACAATTATTTAAGATATTACTTCTATATTCCATGTCGTTTCAAATAGCACGTTATACTGTTTCTTAGTTACTTTACATTGAAAAATAATTTTAGACATAGTAATTGTATACCTGAGCTAATTACCCAATCAGTCAACTAATCTTTAAAAATTACTAACTCTGTATGTAATAAGCAACTGCGTTATTACACTTTAAGTTATTCGTGCAAATTTAAACATTCAACTTGCATATAAACCTTTTTTCATTTTCCAATCACAGGACTGCTGTTTCAAAAATTTGCAACTAAAGATATTAGATTTCGAAACACTTTCCTAATTCGATATAATGCAAAATGGACATTATGTAAGAAATGAACAGAGGAACATCTTAATTTTCATTGTGTTTGTTCTCAGTTTAGTGAGAACTTTTTAATGAGTAATATTTCGTACGATTATTATCATTGTCAACATATTCGATATTGTAGGGGAGACCGGGGCTAAAAGTTCCGGGGGTAAGTTGTTCCGAACGGTTCTATCTTCAAAATGAAAATAGGTTTGTACTTTAAATTATTTTTCCGTGTGACTTGATTCCGAACTTGGAACGTTTAGCCCCGGTCTCCCCTACGCGAACAGTTTATTCCTCGTTTTTCATTTGCAATTCCTAATTCATGTATAGTGCAATAAGTACACATTTTATAATCACTGGATACTGCTATTGAGCGAACTCTGAAGTACAAGTTCTTACGATGGTGCATTAGGTTCGGCTTTCAACCTGAAAGTTTCAAAAGTTTCATCTTTTCCACAACCGCGGTATATACTAATAAATAAAAAAGAATCAAACAGTAATGTGTGGCAGCGAGTTCGAAATAGCTTTCAGCCAATTGCCTTTCCTAAATGTGTATGTATATTCGCTTTTTATGACCAGTTACTCCATTTGGGCCAAGTTATGCAGAAACCTACCAATCCTCAAAGTGACAAGAAATGAGTTAAAAAACATATTACGGATCCCATAATTTTGTGATCTTTATAGTGCTCGACACTATATGTATACACTAATTGAAACATAAATGCCAAAGAAAAGGCATATACACTCTTCATAAAAATCATGTAAGAAGTTAATGAGACGGAGAAAGCAATTTTATTACACGAAATTTACATACAACTTTAGAAAACTTATAACGGGGGCTAATTTATTGCGACATATTTTTTTGCCGATAGTCACTTGCCCACTGGTTCTTCAATTTGAAACAATACGCCATCTTCTTCTAACTAATAATTGATCATTTAAAACAATGCCAGTTATGTATCAGATAATACATATTCAGCAAAAAATTACCAAGTCATAGAACAACTCTTACATTATATAATTATTAAAACTGCCAAGCCATAGTTCCATTTTAGTCTTCAAAAACAAAAAAGCTAACAGAAAAGTTAAAATAATATTAATTATACTACTTCCTACTAAATACCCCATTAAAAAATATTGCAAAACATTAACAAGGAATAAAATATATCAAATATAAATAAATTTACTTAACTTTACGAATAAGAATCTTTAAACTGAACTTACTCAATTTCATATCACTGAGTGTTTCATCAGTTGAATCATTAAATTTGACCTTGTAACATTTTCAATAATGCATCCATTGCATTATAAACTCAACTATCTACAGTGTGTACAAAACAAACTATATATATAATCTTCATTCTCGTTTCCCTGAAAATCGTTTTACAGAATACAAACGACACAGTGCAGTGCCACGCAATTACCTTTTACCATATTCTTTTACTCAACAACAATAATGCGCATGCAGTAGGTTGTGGAATATTTCACTGTCCAAGTATCTTCTATTTTACATAAGTCATAGAGAAACGTTGCATGTAGTAGGTGTCCATCCAGTTTGACGTTACTGTTCCACGCACCTGTGTGCACCGCGCACATGTTCAACCACTGTCGCACGCTTTATAGCAACGTGTCGGTGTGTTTGTTCACGCTTCCTTAAGCTAGGTGGTCGGCTGCTTTTCAGTGCAACTCCAGCCGCTTTAGTACTGGCCACGATATTCGGGCAACATTCGCGACATTATCTTCGCGTTCGTGACGTGTGCTCCGTGGCTTCGCACTTTGCACGCCGTGACCTTCGCCGTTCGTGTTGGTAGGCAGCCGATTACAGTGATAACGGCAAACCCTGCTGTGTTTCGTGTTAACGAACCGAATACTGTGCGCGCACACCGCCGGACTCGATTGTTTTTGGGACTCCTTTCTAATTACTCCCCTAAAACACGCGAAAACCATGTCGTTCGTTTCCCCAAGTTCCACGGTTGGAACAGTTTTTCCGTTAGTTTCAGGCGACCTCTGCAATTCATCGTAACGCCGCATAGATTAGACGGAATGCAAACTGCTGATACATTTCTAATACAATGGTGACAGGGATTTCGTGCTTCGTCGGACACGTCCAACAGTTGCTGCGATGCTTGCTTCTAGCCATATAGTGTAATTGTTGATGACCGTCCTGTGTTCGTGTGTTTAGAAGTGCGATTAATTAAATCGATACATGCGAGTCGGCGAGAAATCGTTACGAAGTTAGGTGAATTAGAAAGCAAACAGGCTTGCAATCGGTAGGCGAATCTAAGTTTTATTCAACGAGTCACTAGGGTATCTATCGCATTATGCGGTAATCGTAGCGTTCAGAATATAAATTGACTACTTTATGATTGTGAGTCAGTTTTTTCCCAGGGCTGGGAAAGTTCGCGAAATTTCTCTCGTTTACTTGAGTGTTTTATGTGGTAATTAGATTGTTAATAGTATTCTTTCGATGGGTCGTTTTGGTGGATTTAAAATCAGATGTGAAGGACGTTGTAATTTTCTTCGGGTACCTACTTGTTTCATTAAGAAGATTGCTTTTTTTTTTAAATTTGACATGTTGACTTTTTAATTATAGTCTTTGTGTTCGTGTATCTTTTCCTACGGAATAAACAATTTACTCAGTTGGTGTTCAGTAAAGTACCAGTGTCAATGGGCTTAGAATAAGGTTGTTAATGCCTGAATGATTTTTCCTTAAGCACAGTGGAGCGTTCAATAACCGAATTACTCGAGAAACATGACCGTTCGGATAAGGTAATTATCGAGTAGTGCTTCACTCACTTTCCTCCTGATGATTATTCTACATTTCAGATGGAATAATACAACAGATAATTCTAAAGGTGCAATGTAATATGTACATAACTGTATTAGTTTCTCAATAACTTATGGGTTCTATATCTTTCCTACTTCTAAATTCCATAAATTTCTTAACGTGTTATGCTGTGGTTGAATTGTATTTTATGTCAACTTCTAATGAGCCGGACCACCTAATCTAATGCCATAAATTCTTCGGAGTGCAGAGGCACATTTTCATTATCACTATTTTTGAATTTTCCTCCTATTTGAAAATAAGAATTTATGATAATTAAATATGAGTTTGTGTCTATCTAATCAGGGAAGAAAATAATACGTTTGGACAATTGGTGTTTTAATACTGGAAGTCCTATCGTATTACCATACATTAATATGATGTGAAACTTTCTCTACGAATAAATTTTTTTAACAATCACTTGTTGCATCCATGGTGACGCATCACTGTTCCTTTAAGCAGCATGAAACGCTCCTTTCACGGTTCGCGCCATTCACGACTCAAAATGGCATGTAATTGACTCCGCTGACAATTATACGCGCCAATAGTTTGAGTATAACCATGCAGCGTCCATTATTTCTCACCGTGATGGCTTCTCTCTGCAATAATCAATCATTTGGATAGCATCATCTGACACATGGGGCACATTGGGTTAATGACACACAATTCCTAATATAAGTAACAAAAAAGTGACAATTGCTGACAGGATTGAGATCAATAGGATTCAGATAAAAATCATTGCATTCAATAATTCTTATCTATTGTCCACATTTCAGGCCAAATATGCTACGAACTTGGACCCTATTTAAAATTGACCGAAATTACTCGAAATGGATTGTTTCGAACTTTGCACATTAATAGATTCATTAGTGAGACATCAAGTCCAGGTGTTAAGTTTTCTGCAGAGCTTTAGGAGCGTAACTTTTTACACAAAAATAATATCGAAACGTAGCTTGTTCCCCAAAATCAGAAAGTGGTCAAGGTTTTTGGCAATATACACTCTTCTATACTCTACTTATTTTTTTAATATGAGTTTTCAGTGTTCTTCTCGTTTTCGTGGTTCCAGAAAAGTCACAAAAACTTCAATTGCCAAAAAACTGTCGCCTGATTCTGACAAAATTCTCTATATAAGTAAATTATTGTATACTTCTTCTGATATCGCATGCCAAACCTTGCCAGGATTTCTCGTTTTTCTCGAATATACCGATGTGACATCTGGCAATTTTGATGATGCTTACATATAAATGTAGTTCTCACAAACATATTTAATACGTATTTTTTATAAGAACAGTCCTTAAAGTTGAGGGTGAGAAACATATCTGCTCGATTATTTTGGAAACTACAGCAGTTAGAACGACAGGATATGTGAAAAAAATGGTGTATTTTACAATAAAGAATGCAGATGTGCAAAGAGGTTAAAAAACTGTATTTGTTTAAATCATACTTAAAAAAATAGCACTTCATCGTTAATTTTGTCTGTTCGAATGTTAATCGATTTTCCTGTAGCAAGGTTGAATAAAAATAGCCCTTGCTTTTTAACTATTTTATTCTTTCGAGTTTCTCCGGCGTCGTCCGAGTCTTAAACCAGCGTCAGCAATTGTTATGGTGTCCCCACAACGAGCAATAAAATTTTTACACTATCCGCGATGGGCAATTTCTCGTTTCACCACCCCAGATTCCCCGGAGACTTAAAATTCGTTTCCCTAAACTGTCGGCAGAAACCGCGCGTTGCGCAGAAGCCCTAAAACCATCGACGCGCAAACCAACGGCGACGTAATCAAATGGAAGCCGCGTAACCGGCCGACAATCGTTTTTATCTATCCGAGTCCGCGGCGTGCAATCAGAGAGGCGCCCGTTGACTCGTGACGCTTCCGGTCCAGGCTTCCTGCTCGCAGAACCGCGCCGTTTCCGTTCTGCTAGCCGGCCCACCGATTCCGACCTGCCGTCGTCGCCGTATATCGCGGCTCTCTGCCCGAGGAGCACTATTCGAAATCACTAGCAGCGTCTCGTCACCGTGAAACACCGCTGCCCGGGTGATTGGAGCCGGAATAATTGACTCGAGTGATTTTTCGTCGTCGGCGGGCAGAGGCAGCGGCGCCCCGTCTGCGTCGTTCCGCGTCGATCGGCCACCCTCTGTGTACGTGCCAGAAACGGGGTTACGCGCGACTTTCCGCGGCGTTCCGCGCTAGTGTTGGAAGACTCGGCGGGCTCCAACTTGATCCGACTTTGCATCGGTTAGCTAACTGTTTCGGAGACTGGCGCGCAATTGCCAACGACAGTCGATAAATTATGGCGATGAGTGCGCTGGCGTTTGGCAAGGGAGACGATTGCGCGCGGCACGATGGCCGTTTAACGGTGCCGGTGTTAGGGAAATTGTTGTTCACGTGACGTGATTGGTTAGCCAGGTTTTTTATGGGTGTTCGGGTTTTTACGGTAACGTATCGCTTTGCTGTGCCTTGGATGTCAGCATTTGCGGAGCGACGGGCTCGTGTCAGGCATGTTTTTATTCGGTGATAAAGCTTTGTTTAAATTGGTGCTAACACGGAGTGCAATTTATATACCGGTTTCTTGAAGGATTGTTGGTGCAACAATTTTACATGTGTTCGTTATGTGGTTTGAGACTGAACGTGTGATGTTTTGTACGGGTGGAGAGTGATTTAATTTCGGGAGTGTTATTTGTAGGAAACTCCTATTCTTTAAGTAATTCTTTACGAGGAACATAATTCAGGAGTGATTTTTTAAAAGGGCATATTTCTAGTTTGACCTTGAAACAAATTTTGATCACATCGCTTTAATAACGTTAACCCTTCGTGCTAACACCTTATTATAATTAAAAATTGGTCACCTGGGATTCACAGCACCCCAGCGTCATTTTTAAGTTAGCATTTTCGTATGTATGAAATACACATACAATCATGCTATAATAGTCTTTTTCCAGAAATGTAAATTTTGGTATGATCAAATTTGTAGTTGAAAAGGAGCAATTTTCCACGGTTGTGTGAAAAAGGCGATTTTTAATTTTTTTTTGCTTTTGGGATGCGATACACTTCATGTGACCACGATGGGTTAAATTACATCCCCCGTGGCGAAAATACTACAAAATAGGTTTAATTCCTTTTTGAAAAATTGAAGTGGAAATACATGTTTCATACAGAAGGTGTTATTTCCAAGTTTCTCTGATGATACAGTCAATAGTGAAATAAATTTTTAGTCGCAAACAAACCGGAGATATTTTCTGTGCCCATCTAGAAAATCGTAATCAATTCGAAACAAAAGGAACTTAATTCCACAGCGTTGCCCAAACTTAGTTAAATCAGTTTAAAAATCGTGATATCTTTAGAATTAAATGTGGCAAAATAAAGTAACTGTAAACATTAGATTATATTTCGACAATGGCTTACTTTTTATAGTTTCCATCAAACGCGCTTTTCTCTAAACGTTTATTTTAAGTGGCTATTAAAACATTGTTGCTAAATTTAAAGCATTGCCGCTATCAGATAGAAGATTAAAATATACGTGTTCTACTAAAAAAAATCTTTTAATAAATGTAAATGCTCTTTTGAAAAATCACTCCTGAACTCATTTTGAATTTGAATTAGATGTTCGTGGAAATGTCACAGCCATTGAACACAATTATAATCCCACGAAATCCCTCGCGTTAGGTTCACGAACACAATGGAGCTTATCCCTCAAACATAAAATTCCTATTGAAAGATTAGACGCTTATGGAGCAAAGCCCGCGTTCGATTTGAATAACCATCCCATTTAAAAAGAAGTGTCACTCCCCTAATCGCCCGTCCGATACCCTACATTCTGTCACTGGAAAACCTGGAAGTGCATCCCACGCGGCCTGTCACAAAGTAAACAGTGTGCAGTGTGCTCTTCCGTGCCTGTCGTGGTAAACGAGTGAAACGGCGCAGTTGCGTGGCTGCGCGCACGCTTAAAGTTGGGACTGCGACGGTTGGACGTTGCTCGGATCTCGTTAGCGGTCGCGTTGAGTGATCGGCGTCTATTGCCGTTGAAAGAGATTTCGCGCAGCAATCAGGTGGACTAAGCAGACGCGCTGGCCGGTGCACGTGTACGCGTCGGACGCGAAAATGGCGGTGGTGCCTGGTAAGAATAAATTGAAAATGGGCAGCGCGGACCGATACTACAGCGCCTATCTCATCTACGACGTGGCGAACTCGTGCTTGGCCGCGTTGCACGCTAAGATGCCTCCTCCGGTTGTCGTCACGCGAACCAACCCTCTGTCTCCTGTGCACGTCCAGAACCGGCGTAAGTTTCTTTCTCTTCTTTTTTTTTCTTCCCCCCCCCCCCTTCCCTTTCGCCTCTTTCTCTATTTTCTGGCGCTTCTTGTAACCGTATTGTTGTTGGAAACGCCCGCGATCACTGACGCCCCGGTTCGAGCGGGCTCGCTTCATCGCGGAGATTCGCCCGCAACTGCACGGTTGCCATTGTGCCGGCGTGATTACCGAAGGAAATGCAGCAGCGAGAGAGACCATAGGCATGCTGCACCGAGATAAAGAATAGGCCGCGTTTCGTGTTATGACAGGGGTTGATGTAGCGCTCGTACCGTGGCTTCCATGTTTGATCAAGGCTGGCCTGGTGTGAGACACACCAGCGATACCCATCCGCGGAGTTGCCACACGGACCCGAGATGGGAGGTTGTCTTTCCTCTTTGCCGGTCGGGAGGGACTAACCGTACTAATTGGAAAGATAAATGATTGGTTGGACTCATTGAATTTATTTCTAATGCGTTTTAAATTCAAACGCTACAAAGTTGCCCATGACGATGTGGATATCTAGCCAGCAGTTGTGGAACTCATCTCGCGGGAAGGTTTAGTATCGTTGATGCTTATTCTTCATACAGAGTTGCCGTTAAGGGAATTGTTCGCATCGGGCCAACTAGTTAGATCTGTTACAGGGTTAGGTCTGGCTGAAACGCTTTACCTTCACTTTTCTTCGATTCTTTCGAACGCCTCATTGCTCTCCCATCTCACCTTTGTTCCCCAGCCGCTGCAAGGTAAGGTAAAGAGGTAAGAAGGCGTAGGTGCCAGGGCAGGAAAGGGTGGAAACACCCTATGAGACGGGATAGCGTGTCTGTTTTGATTTATAAGAATTCACCACGAACCCCTAACCCACCGTCTCAAGCCTGGCCTCACCTCGGCCTCTTCTAGATCGAGCTAGATCAACCCCCCCCCCTCCCCCTCCCCCACCGCCCGTTGCACCTATCTCGCGCGTGAATAATAGGCAGGTACCCAACTACCCTTCTTTCCGCTAACCTCGCCTCGTCCTCCGTGCCTTCCTTCTTCTTTTTCTTTATCCTTCCTCTTTGCCACTGTCTCCCCTGATGGTGCACCGATCATTCTTCTCGCGGACGACGGACGAGCTTCGCTTCGTTGTCGGTCAACGAAACTATCTATCAACCCGTTTCCGTCCGCGCAACCGCCGATATAAACTATCAGGGAGTCGTGAATGATTCTGCCTTTTGTGTTCGTGTGTACGTTGTTTGTTTGAGTGCCTGCGCGAAATATGTGGACCGTAGATAGAACTCATGGTGGTCTCGGGCGAGTTCCACTGTTCATCGCGAATTTCGTGTACAGAGGTATCCAGTTTTAGTGCTTTCTCGATATTTCGATGAAACATCGAATTCGCCATTTTTACACGAACTAGATACATTTCTGTTGCAAGGGAAATATGGGAGTGGTTATGTTGTTCATTATTTTAAGAGCTGAAATGCCTCAAGGTGTATTTCAAAATTATGGATGGCGTGTTGAGTTGTTTGATTTCGAGTGAAAGCTCCGAAACTCGAATAATACATTTTCTAATAATAATTGAATTTATTTCCTCCAGACAATAAGTTATTTGACTAAATAGAGTAACTAAATAGTCGACTAAATAAAGTAACTGAAACTCTTAGCGATTTCTAAGTCACTTGACAATTCTTTTTCTTTATCATTCAGATTATTTTACAAAGTAATATATTATTACAAAACTGTGCTGCAGCTTTTACCTTTACTTTATATAGTCTAAGCTCTGAAATTCTTTCGACTTCCGTACCTAAGCTGCAAAAACTGAATCGATAGTTAATCGAACACATATCATTGATTCAAGGAATGCTCTGATTCGTCGTTTCATGTTGTCGTCCAAAAGAAAGATCCAGTGACAGTTCTACAAGTTCGCGAAAAAGTGACCGAATTCCGAGGGTAGAATGTAAATTTGCAGAAGCAACACAGTCTATTTTCTCTTCTTTGCCCCGGCGCTTCAGCAATCGCGCACCGATCGTTCTTCTTATAGGCGACACACGAGCTTGATCTCGTCATTGGTCAACGGGACGATCTATCAACGTATGTGCCAGAACAAGAACCGTTACAAAACATTAGCGAATCATGAAAGATTTTGCATCAGCGTTCCGCTGCAACGTATATATGTATATATCGGGGGCGCGTCATCAATCTTTTCACTTTAATGGCCACCAGTCAGACTCGGCCATGATCGAGATGAGCCACGATAGTGGATAGATGAGTCGTGTTAATTCGCGGATGTCGCGATTTCGCATTCACAAATACTACTGTTACGTTTCCATCGCCGCGATCGTTCTTGCTGGCTTTAATTATGCTTCTCTCCATGGCGGGTACAACTTTATTTTCACGTTTGACGTGGCCTGATGCGAAGTGAAGTTTGGCTTGCGTGTTCTTTATAAAGCAAAAGAATCTCTGAAGCTGAGGAATATTATGTTTAAACCTCTAACAGGTTCACCAGACACAAGTAACAATAACGTGTTAGTTTAAAATTGTTACTTGTACCTACTTACACTCGCATTGGTTTCAAGTAGATACACGTAATATATGGAGTGACTGAAAAAAAGTGCCGATTAGGGTAGCTCTCATCTTTTTATTCACCCTCGTAAAAAAGTGTTCGAGAACTTAAACTTTCAGGATTTGAGAAAACTGAAAGTTTTTTTCAGTCCTTCGGACTTTTTTCGAAAACCGTGTGTCGCACGTGAAAAAGTAATACAATATAAAAAATGCTCCGTGTCTGGATCTACAACTTTTGTTTGACATATTTTTGGATGTAATCAATAATTTAGAGGATATTATATACTCTTATGGCAAGAGACGTTCCTGACAGATAAAGCCGCTGGAAAAATGTTGAAGAAATGATATCAATGTTTTCGATTTTTTTTGTACATGTAGTATATAGATAGATTAAAATATCTGCCGAGTTTCAATTGTTTTCACTACACCGTTTTAAAGAAATAAAATAATCCCCCCCATAAACATGACTCATGTATGAAAGAAGCTAATTTCCTGTAATTCACGAAAAAAGTTCACATGCAAAGATTGTGAAATCATCTTTGCTAATTCCAATTGTACTTTTAATTCACGAAAAACATTAAAAAAGTTCTCACGCGATATAAGGTGAAAATCTGAGCACTGAATTGATTTGTGCCAATAAAGGAATGTCAAGTATAAAAAGTGACAGAGAAATCAATGATCGAACGGAGAACGAGAATACAATTGGAATTAGCAAAGTTGATTTCACAATCTTTGCGTGTGAACTTTTCTCGTGAATTAATGGGAATTAGCTTCTTTCATACATGAGTCATGTTTATGGGGGGGGAGGGGGAATTTCATCACTTTTTTCATAATTTGTTATAAATTACTAAGTGCCTTATTTTGTAACGGTCTTCATCCTCAAAGCGGTTCATATTCATGCTTGATACGTGATGGTACATCAGCATGAATCAAACTTTACACACATTTTTTTATCATTTAAAATTACTCTGGGGCGAGCCGCGAAGAAAATTCAAAAGTCGAAAATAAGAGCCACCTTAGTGCTGATACTCTATAGATGAATACTAAAAGCAATGTTAAGTAACACATGTTCTATGAATATGCATCGATAATTTTTTAGCGTACATATACATAGTGGCTGGTCTAGTTACATGTTATGAGTGGCAATGATCCCAACTTATTCTGTAAAGGAATATGAAAACATGGTATTTGTTTGAATTCTAATTTTTCGAGCACGAACTTCTAATATTATAGAACTCACTGTTAAGTGATGCTAAGTGTACGGAAATGTGTTGCTTTACTACCAGAAAAGTGGCAAGAGGTTATAGAAAACCAAGGAAAATACTTTGATTAAAAAAACATGTAATATATTTTTACCTTTAACCCTTTAAAATTAAGGTTAAGTTGAAAATCAGTCTTTGACTGAACTTCGCCTATGCTTGTGTCTCTGTTACTCCTGTTCTTGTTGTTATGTTCTCGGATTGCAATAAAGACGATTAATAATAATAATATCAATCAGCAGGATCAAGTACAAAAAAGGCGACAGCCCAAATGTATTTTTCATCATTTAATTATTAAAGATCAACTTTTCACACCGTCTATCGAAATAAAGTTTATCTGCACTTAATGCCACGATTAACCCTTCGTAGTCACACTTTCTTATAAACACAAATTGGTCACATAGGGTTCAGTGCACTCGAGTGACATTTTTCAGTTACCATTTTCGTACTTTTTAATCTTCTAAATTTTGAAAAAAAAACTCTACATCCGAAATGCCCATACAATCGTGCTCTAATTTTCTGTAACCACGAAGGGTTCGCGTTATCTGTTAACTTGAACATTAATATGATTTTGAAATACTAAAAAGTTATTAAAAATGGTGTAATACTTGACAGAAATGTAGGAATACGTTGCAACTATTCTTCAAAGTCTCCTTGTAATGGTTTCAACGCGTACACGTATAAGTATCCACTGAAGCAGGAAAGCAATTGTCCAGACTAAAATTCTCAGCGATTTAAACTCTAAGCGAATTCCGTTATTGGTCGAAGATAGGAATGTGTGCGAACTTTTTCAATACACGCTTGTCGACCTACTTATTTTCTCAATGAGAGCTTCTACAATGACAGACCGTATTGGTACGGTGAGGCTGTCACTTTTAATCTACACAATTACCGAGAATTTAGAAAAAATTGTCGCCGTCTAGCCGTCGTACACTCTCACACCGAACAATACAATTTCGTAACACTTCAGCTCGACGTCTGTCAGTCATTACCGACAGCATAAAGCAGCCCTCCGATCTATAGGTGTGTAATGAAAATTCTTAATTACGTTCTCCATTACACGTTTCGAAGAGATTACATTCCACTCTTTGTTAATTTTAATATAACGTATTCAGAAGTTAAGGACACTCGAAGTATAAAAAGATACGTTGAGTTCAACGCGACGCACGAAAGCTTTCACTTATTTTAAGTTTTATACGGCCTCTTAATTTATGAAGGATTAATTCCACCCTCCTGCATACTGATATAAATTGTTTCATTCACTAACTTACTTTTAAACAAACACTTTCTTACCGTCACTGCTTTATAACTTTTACAATTTCGAAGGGGAAGTGTGCTAGAATCAATTTATAGAATACAGATTTTAAAAGTAAGTTTGTTCAGACTAAAAACATACAAAACATACTGACCCCAAAGGTGCGAATCCAGGATGAGATTTTTCTGGTATGAGATAAAAATCTCAGCAACAACTATAAATCTAAATAATGGAAATAGTAGTAAGATTTTTGAAAATATGTCATGAAACTTATGAGAGTCTAATTCATGTAACTAATGACAAAATAATTAGAAAATAATAAAAATAAAGAAATAATTGTCTCGTGAGATTAAAGTATCATATGAGACACGAGATTTTTATCTCATCGTGAATTTGCACCTTAAGATACGGTTAAAATGGCGCCCCTTTCATATTTCATAATCCGACATTGCTTCATTCGATAAGAAAAGCTATGCGACGAAATCGAATGATCGAAGACGAAGGCTTCCAACATTCTCATCGATGCTACTCCCGGGTACCAAAACGAAGTACCTAATATTATGCCCACGCTACATACGACCATGTCACGACGCGGCTCGTAAAATATTTTAATCCCCTAGTTAAAGCCCGATTGAAACTTCCATCGGAGGCGAAGGGTACGCTCCGAGAACGTGAAAATTCTACAGGTCGTGCGGTTAATAAAGAGAAAGCGATTCCTCAGACGAGACGAGCGTAGCGGCACATATAACCAAGCTTTCGTGCGCGTTCAAATTTAGATAAAATCAGCAGCTTTTATGGCTGGTAGATTTTTTCGTTGATCCGCCGGTGTAAACGCGAAGGTAGTTACGGAGCACGGTACCCGGCTGGGAAATAAAAGGATTAATAAAGGAATGGTTATGTTTGGGCTCGTGTGTAGAGATCTTAATTTAAATGAACGGTAAATCCTCGATTGCACGGAAGTTCGATATTACGTACAATCCGGTCACTCTTGTCAGCCAGTTAATACCCGTAGGTCGAATTATTGCCTTTATCTTAATTAAAACGGAAAGAGGCCCGTGAGCCGTACAGCTCGCTCGTAAAGCGTCTTGCTTTGATTGCAGAAACAATACCGTGCTAGCCTCGTAGTCAGCGATCCGTCTATCTGTCGCTTTCGTACCTAACCACTCGCCTCTTCTTCCTTTTCCCTATTTCAATGTACAATGTGTTTCGCTAACTCTATTACAGGGCCTATAATGCTTTTGCAATATGAAAATCCTGGAATGAATTAGCTGGCCAATTTTTATGTCTATATGAATTTATTAATAATTTAAGAGATTTAAATTTCAAGGTAAATTAATAATGAACGTACATATTAGAGAATGCTCGTGAGTAGTGTTTGTCATTAGTAGAAGACAGTGGCTGCCAGCAGCGAGCAAGGGAAGTGAATGCGTGTATGGTCAGACGCAGTTCGCAACCAAATAAGACTGAAACTTTAAACCTTGGTAATGTTGCACAGGTCCGTTATTTTATAAATTGTTTCGAGTGAAAGTTATCATAATTGATGAGAACTTTACAATTGTGTAGGTAATTTGCGTGAGTTTTATTTAAAATTCTTGTACAATACCCTGGCTTATCGGTTTGGAAAAAATATAACGTCTTGCTTTGCAGTACGTAAGGCCCTTTCGTGATATGAAATTTTCATAGAAAAATGATCGTTAACGCATTCTTGAAGAAGTTTTTCTGACCCGGTTAATGGGACACAATATATGTACAACGATGGAAGTTTTCTTAACCTTGCCGCAGCATTTCCTTTTCTTCAAGAGATATAATTAAATACAATAAACTTATGATTGCATTTAAAAATACAACAACTTTATTCACGAATGAGAAATGAAGTAAAATAGAATTAAATGAAATGCAATTACTCTGTAGGGTGTATGTATGCTTTTCCTCGTGGTTACTTTATACTTGATTTATATAACAATTTTATTTCTATAATTGCTTGTGAAATAACGCTTGCTACCCAGAGTACGTGTTAATTACAAGGCAAATGGTAAAAGAAGTATGTAGTCAACAGCATATTATTACCTCAATGTCCACAACACTGTCCATTCCTTTTTAATTCTCAGCATGATTCACACGAGCCTCGCCATTTAATTCGCCAGGGAACGAAAAATATGGGGATGCAAAGTATTCATTATTGAAGTTTCAATATCTGCTGCTAAAGCATTGCACTTTGTTCCGGAGCAGCCTCTCGATTTAATCGCGCCCCGGGCTGTACATTTTAAAATAACAATCCAATTCCGTGGCACGAAAATTTTATACTGGTGCTCTCAGATATTTGTGGGGTCAGGTCTGTATTACTCCCTCGGGCGTACCGCGGTCCCCTTCTACGTAAAATTGTTTCGCACAACGCGTTCGCGAGAAATACAAGAGTCACCCCCGAAAAATTAGCCTCTTCGTGTCCGATAAAAGCGAACGGTGCCGCAATAATTATCCATGCTCCAAACGCTTGGAAACCTCCGATATCATCCGTCAGCCTTCGAATTCCAACCGATCATCCGATATACAGTGGCACCAATCTAAAAAAACCCCACCCAAACATATCACCGTTCCTCTTTACGACATTGGCGGATCAAGGGTATCCTAGGCCGTAGAATTCGATTTCGATTTTCTTTGAGCTTTTTCTGTTTCGAACGGGCGCGGCGTCCCCCAAGGTAACAGCGTTTGGGAAGTATCTAGACGAAATGTATTCGCAGCGTAAGTAGCCGCATATGTCGGCTGCATCGAGGGGTGGGTGCTTCTGGTCGGTCTGTAACGCAGCCTCCCAGTCAAACGCCCCCCTCCCCCGCCCCCGCTTATAAGCTTTCTCCTTGGCATGCGGAAAAGGGATGCATGGAGAGAGCTATCCGTGCGCAACAGTAACGAGAAGCCGATGCTCGTTTTTCAGCGACGGAGTTTCACTTTGATATAATGGCGGATCGTTGCCGGGTCGGGCCACCGTTCAGCGGTTTTATGAGATGTGAAATTAAGCCTCCAACTGCATCGGGGGCAGAAGGGAGGGGGGGGGGCTCGTCTTGCCCGCTCCTTCCATCCGAAATCAGCTTCTGCGGGAGTTTGAAAAAGCAAGCGTGTATCGGGCCAAGAAATCAATATCGCTCCGAGAAGTTACATCTAGCGTAAGCAACGGAACGTTTCAGCATGCCAAATGGAATGTTACGCTCGTGTTATTGATTGACGCCGGCGAAATAGGAACTGTACGATGCCGTTCGGTTATTGGAGGACCGTCACTATTCAATTACATACGTAAATTTCGTAGTTCAGCGAGCCACTGCGGGTCCCGTCCCGCCCGTTCCGCGCAACTATTATTACAACTATTAATCCGACTGTTCACTCGCAAACGTTTCTCGTTGGGCATGGAGTGCAGTTAGTTTGCCAGCGGGTGGCGTCCTGCGTTGGAGGTTTGTTTGAAAGGCTTGCGAGGGGATGGTTGAATAAGTTCGGTTGATGAGATTTCTGAAGACAAGCAGAGTTGGTGTCGCGTTGGAAAAGGCCGGCGTGGAAACAGGAGTTCTGTGGGCAGTTGCGTGACTTCGGCATGGTTTTCGTAAACGCGAGGGGTTTAGATAAAGTTAAAAGTGAGTTCATCGGATTCGAGAGTTCACGGGGTCGCGAAGTTGGGATACGCGGGGGGTATAAGAGTTCGCGGTTCGAGGTTTTAGTGCTTTTAATGTACAGCTCTGAGATCAGAATACAATTCAACGAGTTCGGAAGTTGTAAACTCGACTGGTTGTAAAGTTCAGGGATTCCGTCATGGGAGTTCAACTGCTTCGCAGCTCCTGTGGTTCAAAGCATTTCAAGTGTTTCTGATATTTCAGTACTGCTTCTGCGCTGAACCTGGCGTTCTCGTTTTTGAAAATTAACAGATACGTTGTATATCATTTATTGCAATCACAGTGGAGTATAAGTGATGCATGTAATTCAGAAAAATTGTATTAAGAAGGGGTGAGATCTGACGATGGTTAACTGTTTTAAAATAAACTGTGCTTGTTTCGTTGAGAAATTAATCACCCTACTTCGCGAAACAATGTCCTTCATATTTTATTTAAGAAGGGATTGAAGTTCTCAAGGTGCCCCAGCGTGATTGAATAAGTTGAAAATAAAAATTTCCCACGCAGGAAAGAATTAAAATAATATACCTAGGTCCCGAAACGAAAACCTCAGAATTCAAAACGTCGTCGGAGAATCTTTCGACTCTTTTTATCTGCAGGAATTATAATATTCTTACCCCGTACGCTGATAATCGACTAGATACAAGTTTATAAGTGAACTGAATTGCGAAATTAGACCACGCAGCTAAATTCTTGTCTGAAAGGCCGTTAATGTGAGTTCGGGATACTTCGAATAAGTTTCAGCCCGTTTCGTTCTAGAATAAATTTCATTTCCTCGAGTTAAATAAGATTCCGTGAGCGAAACGTCCACTTTGTTTCCATTTACATTTAACTTTAAAAGCCTCGCTTTCGCTTTCTCATAATAATTATCTCCGCTGCCATCGACCACGGCGGACAATTTTTCTCCGTGTGTTCCGTTACAGCGCACAAGGAATCAAAGAACGTGTACCCTGTACCGATAACATTTCGGTTACACAAACACGCGCTCCTGTAAAACATATTTAACCTTCGCTTTCTCGAAGCTTGCCTCGCGAGTATTCTTTTGGGACGCGGGCATAAAAGTAGCGAGCTTCCGGTAGACAGCTTAGCAATGTACTCACATGGATTAAGTAGAACCTTTTTACATTATCCGACTACCGTCAGAAACATCCAGGCTTTTTTGTTCCGTTCAGCCTCGATCTTGCATCCGCCTCGCCCTTCTGCCGTCTTCTCTTCTTTTTTTTTTCTTCTATCCGTTCCGCTCCCAGCAACCCCTGCCCGCTCCCTCTCCCTTGATCCGTTCTTTACCTTCGTCGGGCGTCTTATGGTCCACTGCATCTTGCAGATTCGTTTCCTCGGCTTAGCCGTTCCTGCCGGATCCAGCGCCGTCGCTTAATTACCAGCCGTTTAGGTCTTAATTGTTAATTTAGCGCATTACGTTATTCTTCGCGGCGCTCGTTAAAGGTGAAAATGCGGGTCGGTTACGTCGCTAGGTGGGGAAATGAGATTTCTCTTGAGAACCGCGAAACGGAAACGAGAAAAACAAGAACAGCGGCGCGCGAGGGCGGCGATGGGGGGGGGGTGGAGGGGAGAGAAGAAAAAATGTTGGGGTGCGGGAGGCGCTTAAACGCGACTATGCCGTTAATGGAACGTTGTAAAATGTATACGGGAGAAGTATAACCCGTGGCCGTCGCGATAAGGACGCTCGGGGAGATAACAAGTTTACTGCCAGATGTTAACAAGTGTCGCGTTTCGAGTACTTTTGGCGAATCGCCTCAATTGTCGCGGCACTCAGCGGCACATGAATCCTCGCGAGAAGTGGCGCAAATATTTAACAAACTCCGCCAACCGACGAATCGTCCTACTGTCTATCAGCACTTTTAAAGGTCCCTGCTTTTAGTAAGTCTCCAGGGACCTAGCTCCTGCTTACTTTCCACGTAATTTCTGTTATTAATTCTATTTAACCTTTAGTTGACGATTCAGAAAATGCTGGAAGGTTGTGTAAGATGATTGTGTTTCATAAATATATGTATATAAAGGGTAATAAAATTACTTACTCTTTATGTAGTCCATATGATTGCTGTTGAAGCATTGTGTAGCTAAGAAAATCATTGACTAATAATATCAGGGTTTCATACATTAATAGGAGAATGTATAAAAAAATGTATTTAAAACTTTATTTGTATTTCTCGCCGTTTTACATAAACGTTCGATTTACATAAACATTCACATGTGTCATTATTTCATGGTTTACAATTTGTCAAGAAGAGAATAATAAAATTGTGGTACTGTTTAAGTATCAAATACTATTTTTCATCCAGCAAAACGGTATTTGTAAGAAAGTATGTCTTCTTTTAACAAAATGTCAGTTAACAGAAGAGTGGAAACATCACAGCATTTACACAGTACATACCTTTACTTACATCCCTGTACGCGAAAAGGGTGCATAGAACTGGAAATATTTATTTCATCACTCGAATATTAAACACGTGATCACTTATACCTGTCTTATTATTAATACTACGAAAATATTATTGCAAAACTGTGTAGCTCGCGGTCTTGGCCAAAATGAATTGGATACGAATCATTAACCGACTTCAAAAGGGTGGAGGTTACTCAATTCGTCACGTATATTTCATTACGTATGTATATGTATGGTCACGCGTAACTTCCATATAGGTGCATCGATTTCGATGATTCTTTTTTCATTTGAAAGAATATGAAGAGCTGGTGGTACCATGTTATTTTTTTTTTATTATTATCTAGATTTTTGTTGTTGTATGGAGTATCTTCCCCATATGGTACAATTATAAATGTTTTTTATCCGACTTCAATCAAAGGCCACTCAAAATTAAAAAATAATAAACTTTTTAAAAAAAGGTGCGCTAAAAAGAATAAAATCTTTTTTTAATCGATGCTAAAATAGAAACAGAATTAAATCAGCTTCTAAACCTTTATCAATTATAGTCCATTAGCACACTAACGCCCAGGAATTAGAGCCGGTAAAAATTTAGTGTGACGTCACGCGTCGAGCCGATTTAATTTTGTTTTTATTTTGGCACCGATTTAAAAACGTTATTTTATCCTTTTTAACGCACCTTTCAGTCGGTTTTCACCATTTTTAACACATTTTATTATTCTATCAATCATATTGCTATGGAAATTGTGTGTATTACGTAAACGTGAGTGATGTAATAAACATTTCCAATCATATATATATATATATATATATTACAAACATGGTGAAATATACAGATGTCGTAAGCAATGTATTCGACACTATACTTTACCATATATTCAATTCTATCCTTTATTAATAATTTTACTTCCCGAAACACGTGTATCGATTACACCATTCAATACCAATTCAGGCTCGTACTAAAGTGTGCCGTCACTTTTGCTCCCACCGTAGCGATCGAATTTTCCCGCACGATCTGCCCGAGATTTGATAGAAGAGTCTCAAAGAGTAATTCACGTTCCTGCCTGTGACTGCACATCGATGGTCAAGGTCCCCTCGTTAAACTAGGCAACGGTATTTTCCCTGTATATTTCAGGGTCGGTGAAGAGTGGAAACTCCCTGCCTCTCTCGCAAACCCTCCGCCGTCCGTTTCCACCCTCTGCCTCTCTCCCGTTCCTCCCCCCCTGCCCCTCCGGCAGGCGAAACCCGCAGGAGAATATTTTGGTCACGTACCAGCCATCGTTCTCTCTCAAATGCCGGAGCTTCCAAGCTCCGCGCTCAGTGCACCTCTCTGAGTGATATTTTGCCATTTAATCCTCTCCCGATGTTCAACGCTGCTCCACGTTCCTCCTCTCTCTTCGCGCCGTCTCTCTAATTTCCCGGAGAAGACACCTCGGCTGTTATCCACGGCCTTCTGGCATGTCCTTTGCTATGTCACCCCCCCCCCCCCATCCACCCCTACCACGGGGTATATCTATCCTGTCCTTTCGCAAGGTTGCCAAGGGTACATTGGTCCCGTAGCAGGGCATCGAACCCCCAATCCTCCCCTTGAATCCCGGCGACGTAACAACGGCTTGTTCTGCGGGTTACACGAATGACCCAACGACGATTTTTCTTCCCTAGATTCTGCTCCTCCCTCCCGCCCCGACCCACCCGCCCCGGTTCACCCCTTTTCCCGACCCACCCCACCCGCCACCATCGCCGGCCGCTTCTCCCCGTCTTTCTCGCTCTCCTCTCCCTCCGCTCTCGCTGCCCCGTCTCCCCCTGGCCCCGGCCCCCGAGCCATGTCCTTTTTCTTCCTCCATTGTTGTCTACCGCCATTGTCATTCGTCGCGCGAGCGACTCGACCGATAGCGCGGAACGGATTAACCCGTCTTTGTCGATGATACCAAGAAAGGAGGAGCCTCTTCTTCGTCCATCGGAGCTGTGCAATTAACGTCAAACGTCCCCTCGTACGTTCGGCTCCCCTTTTATGCTTTTGAATCGAAGACGGTCGAATTAGAGGTTCGCCGGGTATCATTTCGGAGTTATTAACGTTGATGGCGGGTGTTGGACCCGTGACACCGGGCCGAGCGTAATTCTCGGCTCACCCCGCCGAGGCTGATCCGAATCGCGCTCAACATTTTAATGGATGGAGTTTCCCCGTTGCTGGTAATATTTTAGAGCTGCACGCTCGAATCTTTCTTCTTGCTAATGAAGTTCCCGAAGTTGGCGGTCGGTGGTCTTTATGAATGGAAAGAATCGCTGGTAGCATTTCAATGCAAGTGACCGACAGTCGCAGTTTTAAATCATATCTATTGTAAGTTGCTCCCTTGGTTTCTTACGAATCCCGCGTTCTAATGTACTTGGAAACTTTCGGAAACCTGGATACATATCTGCAGGTGGACAAGTACCTGCCTTCGAGTGGTAGGGGAGAGTTGCCAATATCGTAGTGGTCACCTAAATCGTACCTCATCAATTTCTATGTAATTAATGAATGTAAACGACATTTGATAATAAAAATATCAAGTAGAGTTATGTGGGGCAAAAGTACGCACTTAAAGTTTAGACTTCTCTAAAATCCTTGGTATTACACTGATAGTCATATCCTTTTGTGAGAAATCACTACTATCCCTTATTATTCGATAGGCAGTGACTTTATGTAAATTCACCTGTCACAACTTATATAAAATAAATATTTCCAAAAAGTGTCAAATGCGAACTTTTATCCGCTATGTGGGGCAAAAAAGGCAACGAGAAATATCCACAGAAGTGTTTTGTTTTCCAGCATAAGTATATAGTTCGGGTAATGTATTACTGTAGTATAACGCCTAATCGTTTATAATTAAATTTTTTAAGTGAAGCTAACAATAGTCGCAAATAAAATTACCCCGACCTTCGTAATTTGAACAGGCATCATCCCACCATTCTTTACACGAATCACACTGGATCCACTCTAAATGAATAAGACAAGAAAATAAAGTTATATTTTTCATCAAAAAGTTAATAAAAATCGTATTTTGGAAAAATATTGCGAATTAAAAATTAATAACTAAAATCAAAAGTTGATATCAGCGTGGCTCAACTATCATAACCTCAAAATTTAGCAAACTCTAGAATTAAAATAAGTTTAATGAAGATATAACACCCGTCAAATTATTTTGGGGCAAAAGTTCGCATGCGAACTCTTTCAGACGACATATGAATTAAAATATTTACTGATCAATTTATAGGAATAATATTGATTCCCAAACATGAGAATATTACATCAAAACTAACGAATTCAGTATTTACCGCATTGTAAGATAACAAACCGAAACACAGCCACGAAATTCGACATTAGTGACTCTACCTTGATTGACAATTGGCTGCCAATCACCATTGGCAACTGCCACAATTCAAACCATGAAATTCCCATGGTGCGTACTTTTACCCGCTGCGTACTTTTACCTACCTTTACCCTAAATGCGAAATAAGAAATAGAAACAAAACATTTTGAGCTTACACCCTATTTTGTGCGTGCTATAAACATTTAAAAAAATCAGGTATGATTGATGTAACTTTTTACCAGTTTATCGTAGCTGATAATAATTAAACAATACAATTTTCTCCCGTATTTTTGTATTTTTCTAAAAGCAGGTTTAATGTAGAATATTTGACATTCATTTTAAGTGTATATTACATTCATTATAAAGTTTAAATTGACATTTATAAATAAATTGATCATGTTTCCTAAATCGTACCACTACTTTCTTACTAGTAGGATTTGACAACTTGTATGTTTATAGGTTATGTACATATATCATTTGTATATGTAACTATATAATAATCATTACTTTATGTTGAACAGTTTCTTCTCTATTTGTTATTTATACTATTTTTTAGTGGAGGTATGATTTTGGAAACCGAGAGATACGATTTAGGAGACCAGTTGTCCGAATCGTACCTTTGACAGTACGTGACAAAAAGATTAATAACAAATTAATTTGTCCTGAACAAAAGGCTAAGCATATAATAGTAGGTGCCTAAAAGATCAAGCTACAATATCCAATAGTCATTTGCGTTCATATGAGTACCAAATATGAAATATAACGTAAAATGTCTTACGTGGTACGATATTGGCAACTCTCCCCTACTATATATTTGATGACCGAATTGTATGACTGAAGAGAAAGATGCCACCTGCGTTAGTACAGTAGAAAATCGTACACTTATTACCCCATGTAGTTGATTACCCACCCTGTGTTTCATTCGGCTACATGCCCCCAAATTCTTGAACCCTCTTCCTGGACCATCCTCTGTCGGGAGCAACATCCCCCAGGGCTTGGGGCTTGTTTCATGAGCGACCGTTCGTCGGAAGCATGTCTCCAAGACGGGAACTGGGGAATCCGGGCTGCCCGAGCTGGTTCGCCAGTGCTTAGACCATGAAAGAGGCTCGACTGGGAACGTTCTGTGAGCGCAGCAGCCCCACCCAGACTTAATGGTGAACGAGGGCGTCGAGAATCGGGGTTAGACCAGGGGAATTCCTCTGTCTTCCTCGCAGTGGTGTGCTAGGGTCGAGAATTCTCCTTCACTTCCCATCCCGGGCCGAAGTTCAGCGAACGTGGATGACAGCCATCAGCCGCGACTCCGTCGTCCTGAAAATTAGGTTTCAACTCTGGAGGGTTGTGGTCATGCCCTAAAAATATGCCCCGCTAGAAAACGCGACAACGGTGACTGTACTCCAATTGTAACGTCCAACACGCGCTGAAGCTCACAATTAGTGTTACGCTCAAGTTGGGACCCCAATATGTTACTGCTACGCGAAGCTGACAAGGGGGCCGCATAGGTTATGCAACCGGTTCTGGAATGAGACTGGGTGGACATTGTAGTGCACACCTAGTGTTAAAGAACCGTAAAGGGATTTTGCAAAATGGGCCTTCGTTTCCGAGAAATTTGAGTTCAAAGTTTTGCGGGACAGTAGTATTATTCAGTTGATCGAACATTCTTACCAAGCACCAGGAATCGAACCGAAGAGACCTCCAGCACCGTAGCCGAACGCTTTATTATCGCAGCTACGATCATTGCTCGGTAAGAATGTTCGCGCAACTGAAATACTACTGTCCCGCAAAACTTTGAACTCAAATTTCTCGAAAACGAAGGCCCATTTTGCAAAATCCCTTTACGGTTCTTTAACCCTAGGTGTGCACTACAATGTCCACCCAGTCTCATTCCAGAACCGATTGCATAACCTATGCGGCCCCCTTGTGAGACTTGAGTGATTTTACCGACAATAAGTTGCACATGTCAGGATATCGACGAGTTTCTTTCGTGATCCGCTCCTTTAACCTTTAAAGGTTAGATGGGACAAGGAGGAAAGAATAATTACGGCCGCGGTGAAATGCTAACATCTTAAATTGCCCTCCGCGCTCGTGGCGTGATGCACGGGAGAAACTTTATTAGCCCCGCTTTCTGTTTATAAACTAATAGTGATTTATAAACGACGGCAAAACAATGGCGGGGCGCGACCATGAATCACCGCCGCCGGCGAGAACCGTTTCGCGTTGTTACCCCAAACACGTTAAGCCTTCGCGAAAATTAAAGAGCTTTCGTGGAAATTACGACAGGGGGGCCTGCGGGGTCGAACCAGGCCAGGTGGTTAACGTCAAAATTGCGCGCCATTCGCGAAAAGGTATTGAGAAAGTATTTAGGTTCAGACAGTTTCAATTTAGTCGCTGCAAAGCTCTCGTATGGCCGGTAATACAATCTTTCTCGCTACAAGCGCTTAACGTGTTAGATTTTAAATTAAGCACCGGAATGAGATGCAGGTGCGAGCGCGACCTTTGATGATATATTTCAATTACCAGTCGATCGCCGAACTTCATGCCATTTTCAACGCTACCCTCGCGTCTTCCATCCACGCCGTTCGAAAGTTAAAGGACATTTAAATAGGTTTCGCTCGTTTAACACGCCCCGTGCCACGTGGGCCACCAGAGGCTCACGATATTCAGCAGTGACGAAATTTTTATTCAAAGGAAAAAGGTGTTGCTCAATTCAGTGTCGAAATTGAATTGGAATAAAAGGAAGCTCAAATTATTGAGAATATTACACAACTATTACTATTTTTCTACAATTGAATTTAGATTTCTTATCACTTTTTATAGTGGTACCAAAACATGTTAAACAATATAGTTGTTTTGTTCGAAGCAGATGTGTAACGTTACAATATATTAATACTCTCTACACTCTCATTGTAATTTAATTTAAATTTTTAACGAAATAAAGTTATTCGAGAATAACGAATATTTTTTTATTCGAATAATGCCCGACGCATTTTTATTTTTATTGTCATGGTCTGTATTTCGCGGTTGCGTTGCAGTGAAATTGTAGTGAGTTGTCAAAAAGGATAAGATGTTAACATTTCCAACCTCCTTTTGCAAATTGGTAAAAATTCAATAATTTCACGGTGTACTGATTTGTGGTTTGCGAATTAATTCGCAATATTTTCATGGTTTAAATTAAATAATGGTTTTCAAGCGAACTGGCAAGGCTTAGAAAAGAAATTATGATAGTGGGCTGCAGCGAAATTTATAATATTGAGTTTCAGTCAAATGCATGCATATTTCACTGTTTTTCAGTTAAAAATGTTTCTCTGCGAAAGGAATCCGATGAAAGAAAGAATAATGCTATTATTTCTCTCTGTTTTTTTCTACAAAGATCCACTCCCTTGCCAACTTTTCCGCGTATTTCACCACAGTCGTGTGATTGACAGCTCTCTGGTTTAAAGTAAAGTGAAATAGAAAAGTTCCATCGTTGGTTAACAAGCCCGAGTCTCGTAAGTTGCAACAAAGAGAACTGAAGATCACGAGTGTACTTAAATGGTAACAGTTAAACAGATTTTTCTGACAATAGGCCTAGCGTAAATAGGTCAGAGAATAATGGTGGTGCGGAGTAATAAGCCTGTTGGAAGAAACTGTGTGCATTTCTGTCTGCGAGAACAGTTTGACTATAGCTCAATTGCGTTTCACTAGAGGCTGAACGTGCCTCACAGTTCAAAACTACCGCACGCCGCTAGCAATTTCAATATTTGTAAAAATATTAATTATAATCCTCAACCAATACCAACAGCTCTGCGGTTGACCATGTCTTCCCATGTCGACAGTGACAAAAACCGAGAAAGCGACAAGGGGGTGGATTCGAACCTCCCCTTCAGCGCCGAGATTAAAACTCCTCCGAAGTTTCGTATCCCCTTTCAATCCCTTCCCAAATAATTCGTTCTCGCACTAACGAATGGCAAACTACGCATCGCGATCTGGAAGTGTGCGGGGTGAAAGGAGGACTTCATCACGTAAAAACCCTTATAACCACGCGGATGGTTTCTCAGCCGATTAGCCGACTGCTGACTTCTGTTTGCGGCTACATTTATGGTTAGCGGCGATATTAATCGGCCCGAGCGTCGAAACCGAAAACGAGAAGCGAGCCGAGAACGAATCGCGCCGCGATTGCTCCCCAGCCCCCTCCCACCCCTGTAATCCGCCCACTTCCCTCCTTTTATTTGCCCCGATAGATAAACGGCATTTCGTGTCCCTTGGAATAACCGGCCGCGATACTGCGGCATGAAATTGGCCGACGATGTCACAAGAATCGCATTAGTCGTCCCGGCTAGCGTGCTGGAAAGTGCACACACAAGCTAATTACAGGACGACACGAATGCCTTTAATTACTTTTATTCCAATTCCACCGAAATTTGTTGGAAGCAGCAGTCCCCGCGGGCACGTTATGCTATTAGGTGTGGAAGCGTCCCGCGTTGTATGCACCCTTTCGAAATCGTCCCTGGTGTAGGCACCGTTGCAACCCCTGCGTGTGTGCGCGCGCGTGCCAGCATTGCTGTTAAAATCCACGATCGTGGATAATCCGCAAATTGACCGAAATCTCGATGACAAAGCGTCACTAGGCCCGGCCGGCAGTTTCACGGGATCGTCGGATGGCACGGCGGGGCTGAAACTCGATCAGCAAAATAAAGGCTGATTTCCATCGATCGCGCCTCTATCTGATTCCACCCTAGGACCCGTTCGCACCCTTCGGAGCCGCGAATTGGTTTATTCTTTCGCTACGTGTCCGCTGGCCACCGGCACGTACCCCGATAATGATTTTTCGGTCTCGCTGTTTGGAAACTTAACGAGGACTCCGTTTTCGTGGCGCGTTTTAATTGCTCGTTCTCTCGCGTGGTATTTGCTGAACATGCGCAAAGAAAGTTCGCGTTTGATAGGTCTTGCTACTTCCTGTTGTGGGTGATGTATCACTCGTCGCGGAGTGTTTAAGTTAGATTCACGGATCTGGTGATCATTGAAATTTGGTTTAGAACAGTGTTAGTTTAGTGTTTTTGTGTGTGAAGGAATTATCATAATTGAGGGTTAATATCTGAAATCTGATAGGAAAGGCTCCCTTTCCTTTAGACCTCTCTGGGCTTCTTCATGTTATCACCCCTCAAGTTTGAATGATTTGTAATATTCTAGGGTAATGTGGTTACAGAAAGCAGAACTGATTGTACGTTGCGATTAGATATAGTAGATATTCATTCGGGAAATAATGAAGAAATTTGGTTAAAGTCCCAACATATACTGCTGAACTTTATTATTATAACTTACTATTTTCCCTCGTCTGGTTAAGTAGAAAAAGTGTGTAGATTTCGTCTTTCGGGTAACCTAAGTATGTAACAACAAGAATTCTTAAAATTGACAATCAGTACATTTAAAGGTTTGATTTTCTTTATTATCCTATGTCTCAAGTTTCTCATAGAATTTCATTGTACAGGGTGGTCAAAAACTTATGGTCACTGCTTCAGAGGTGAATCTGCAACCTTGTCGCAAAACTGTTTATAACATTGAACATTGAGGCAGTCAGAGCAACAATGGACTAACCCACATTTTTTTTTCGAAATTGAATTAGTAGCAATAACGTGTTCCAATAGGCTCTAATAACCATATAAAATAGGAAGAAAATTTTTTTTAATGTGGGTTGGTTCGTTGTTGCTCTGACTGCCTAAATTAATGTTAATATTTTAAAGTTTAAGAGGACCATATGTCACAAGCGCAACGTTTTCTTAAAAGCGTGAAAAATGGTTATATCAAATATGTGGTATCAATTTTTTTTAGGAAACGATGCGTTTGAGCCATGTGGTTCATTTTAGACTTTTTCTCCTTTCAGCGAGCAGAACATGTCGATGCAAAAAAGTAACATTAATTTTCAATTGACCGAACCTGTGCGCCGAAATCATATCTATTAATAATTACGGTCGAAATTAAATTATAAATAACTATTAATTTTCAATGTTGTAAACAATTTTGTGGCAAGTTTTTTTTTACAAATCTTCACTGTTCCAAATCTGTATATTGTTCACCCCTGAAAGGAGTGACCATAACTTTTGGAGGTGCAGATTGACCCCTAAATCCAATGACTATCACCTTTTTAACACCCTACATTCGTGCTTAATGATTTTGTTCTTTTCAGCACCGTACAATAACAAGCGAGCCAAAAAGGAATGAAACTACGTACTATTCACAAACGTTCTAAACTACATATATGACGGCACTATCGATCGTGCATTTTATTTGGTATACCCTGTTATTCTTTTTACCGCGCAGTTAGACGTCAGAGCATGAGATCTTGATTTCTGATGCCAGAATGATAGACCCCGCGCATGAACATTCACGGTTAAAAGCGTTTAGTCGAAACGAAATCAATATTTCCTTTCATTACTCTATTTTTCTTCCTTTCGCCGAGAATTAGACGTGCGGACATTTTTCCTATTTTTCTAGCAATTATTAGTAGCTTCATAGAAACCAATTGCAAATACAATAATTTTTTCCAAATTTTATCAGAACTCTATGAATTACTTACAAGCTAGACTTTGAATTTTTATAATTGGTACACTAGTTTTTAACAAGGACTGTTTAAATTGGGGAATATTCAATGCCATTATTGGCAAGAATGTGGGTGTAAAACTTTTCTCCATTTCCAACGGGTGTGCTAGTAATCAAACATTCCAAACTCTCGTGTAATTTCAGTGAAATCAAAGCAGGATAGATGGAAAAGTGTAGAATGAAATAATGAATTGCTGGAAACACGTGTTCCATTTCGATTGAAGGGCGATTGTTAAACACATTTCAGGAGTTACAAATCAAATTACATCGCTTTATTTACCTTTGGTTGTGATCGGCTATTTTTCTCCAAATTTTTCGACAAAAGCTTCAAGTTTTTTAAATGAAAAGAGGTGCAAACAATCGAATGTAGGCGAGAGCAGTTGCATTTAACTGATGACACATGTTTAGTTCGTGATTGAAGTGAATTGAGCCAGGCTGTTTCGAAGCTGATGGTCGAATGAAGTCAGTTCCACCTGAGTTGTGCCAATTATAACTTGCGAATTGTAAAAACAATCAAAACTTGGAACATTCTCTTGTACCGTCTTTCGCTTAATTAAAAACCGCTTCCCATGTCACAATATACATGTAGTATCATCTACCGTAGTACATTTTTTAAAAATATTTTCTGAAATCCCTTTCGTAACTCTCGACGTACGAATATCAACTGGGAACTCATTCTGGGTAAAATTAGGTTCAATCACGTTTTAGCGTATGAACAGCGATACGTCGTGGTAACAATGTTGTAATCAGTTAAAACAATTTCGGCGAGCTTTTTTAAACGTTCATATATTCGATTCTGTTGAAATGGAAATTAAGCAAATTTTTGCGACAGCGAAATGAAGTGATAATACTAATCTCCATTGAATAAGTTTTAATTGCAAATTCTGTTAATAATACTGCTTCCCACATTTATTTCGGTTGCTTTAATGCTATAATTTATGTGTTAAATAAATAATACATTGCTCTTAAGCGCGGGGGAAATTTTTTGAGACGAGCTGCTTGTTCCAAAAACACAAATATTTCAAGATCATTTCTTTTTTTCATAACTTCAACGTCAAAATTTCAAGTGCAATGGTATATTTTCATCATCAAATTGTTGTAACAAATAAAGAAAATAAAATCAACTGTACATGATATATTGAACTTTAAATAAGGTTGACTGAAAAATTCGTCGAACAGGAATGCTAAAAATTCCCATTAAATATAATTTCTTAGATACAAATGTTAAAAATTTTCCTTTTTATTTTTTCTCTATTCCTTTAAATTGGCATTCATTCACAATTATTTAGAACAATCTACTAAATGCACTCTACTTTCTGTGTGAAAGTAGAAGAAGTTAATATTATAGTCTATTAGATATATACGAAATATAATCTACTCTCGCTTTCTATGGCAGCAGAAAGTATTTTCACACTGCAATACAATTTACACTTAAATATACGGTCAGCCGTGTGCGCGTCTGGCAACACACTATTTCTCGATGATGAGTCTCAGACACGGGAAAAGGGAGGAACCGATATCTGCTAAGAATTCTCTCAACGTACAATTGGGAGGTAAGAGTCGTTCACCTTCCGAGAGGGACAGCAGATATCTTAAGCGAAACTTCGCTACTGATAGGATACTGGGAAAGCTGGTGCTCACACAGAATTGCTTTACTCTTCAGGGAAGACAATCTCATTGGACTCGCTGATATGCGACCTGGTCGTTTCTATAGATCGACGATACCAATCTATTTCTACTATTAGATAATCCGACGTGACGATTTCAACGTCCCTTTCAAAGGAAGGTCTCCGAGTAGAGTGGCAGTTGAGAGTCTTAACCAAATGGAACTGGTATTTGACGATCTTCTTTCTTTCCATCAGTTCGGACGATTTCGACGGAAAGTTTAATTTATCTCTTTGGCAGTTTATTAATAGTAGGTATGTTGCGTAACGTACATTAGTAGCTAATATTGAATGACTAAAATAAGTGATCCCAAGTAAACACTCAAATTGAAGCGAGTGTCACTAGTTTATCTGATGTCAATCAAATTATTTTGTTCTTACTTTTATGTAAACGTTAACGATGAAATAAAGTTTGTAAGCATGTTCTTCAACATGTGTTTGTTGACACTCTGGGTGTGAGCTACCCATAAACTGATTTTGACACTCTGTACTTTCTATGTGCAAAATAAATACCTTTTTCCAAAGCCAACTTTGGAAAGCCAATGTTACAATTCTCTGAAGATTTTCTTCGAGTTTTCTCGACATATGGTAGCCTAGATTTTCTGCAAAAACTGTGGTAAAATGTCAATCTCAAAACTATTGGAATATATTCTAGAGACTTTGAGATTGACCCATGATTTTTTCATAACGATTGGATTCTTTAGATGAGAATGGCAGTCGTTCAAAAATTCTTCTGGGTATGAGCCACCCAGGTATATCAAAGTTGATCGAAAAGGGAGGTGTGTCAACGAAGGATTAAATTACTAAATAATACTTCATGCATCATTTAAATTATAAGTGTACAGTACTTTCTTCCACGACCTCGATTTAAAGAAACTATTCAAAGAATTAGTATTTAAAATATAAAATTTAAAAATCGTTCCGCACCGATTAATGAATGAACAATTATATTCAACGTCACAAGACGAATGGAAATGGTGGAATGATTCAATTATTATCTCGTACTCAGAGCTCATTACCCCTGCGTTGTTAAATTTGTAACAACATCGCGGCCACTCGAACCCATAGCAACCTTAAGCATCGCGAATCCGATCCGCTAATAATTCCATTACGAAGCCTTTATCTCCGTAACACAATGAGTTCGTTCCGCGTGGCCCCGAGCACGTAATCTCGTGACGCGAGAACACGCTCCACCGGCCACACAAATCACTTTCAGCCAATAATTCAGTCGCGGGCGAATTATTGATGCGGCCCGTTATAAGGATATCGAAGAAAAATGCAAGCGGGGTCGCAGCTGGCCGCGATGCGAAGAGATCAGTTTCCGTGCCCTGGGTAGTTTTTGTAAGTCTGCATTAGTCTACTTTCGCCCCGGTCAAAGGGAGAGCACGCGTGGGTATGGTTGCTTTTTAGCCCCTCGAGTTTTTCATCACGAGTTCAAAGGGGGATGCTCCGGGAGCAGGGAGAGAGTAAGAAAATGAAGACACTCCATTTCTCTCTTCTTCCACCACTCGCTGCCCTTTCCCTTCCGTCCGCGGGCCGTCTTTTTCTACGGACGGGCATTCGAAAATACACCTGGCGAAGGAGGCTCGGCGGGCGCAGCTGGAAACTTTGCCAGGCGGGGCCGCCTTAACCGCCATAACCGCTTGGTAATTCAAACAAGGCTAACCCCGTGGCAAACCTGGGCCCCGATCCATAAATCGGTGAAACCTGGGTAAAACGCGTAGATTGAAGAAAGTTGGAGGGGTAATAGATAGGGAGGCGTAAACGTTCCACGGAATACCAAATGAACGCGAATAGAAGTCTCTCTCCCAGTCACATATTCTCCCTCCCCCCCCCAAATCCCCCTCCCTCCCTCCCACCGGTGTTTCAACTCTCGACCTTTAATATCCCCCTAACCTACCCTCATCCGCGATCCTTCCCTCTTCTTTCTTCCACCGTTCCACCCTGCCCCGCGCCTCTTCTGCGCCGCAGCCTGGCAAGACTTTCCGCCAATGCTCCCGGGCCACCCAATTCTACGCGGGACCTGCTAGGAATAACTGAATTTGATTCGCCGGAGTGGCCGAAAGTGGCAACGAGAGAAAGTGTGCGCGTCGTTACGACCCTATCGATGCGTTCTCCTGGATACGTTTCACGATCGATTCGCGTGATTTCGAGTAGCCATAAAGCCGAGTTCAGGAGTTTCGAGGGAAAGAGTTATCTGTCGGATTTATGGAACGCGTTAAACGAAACCTTCTATGGAAAGGTGACTTTTCGTAGTAAATTGAATGGGGCTGGGGCGGGGAAATATTTTTGTTTCTCAGAACGGGGCCCACAATTTGATATTAGCTTATGTGAGCAGGAAAAATGTGAACTCCGTGAAATGCAGTAAGTGAATGTCTGACAGAATTTTTATCACCTAATCGTTTTGACTATTTGGGGCTCCATTGAAGGTATTGGAAAAGCCATAACTTCGCTCAGTTTCATTTATAACGGTGTTCGGAAATTTCCAAAAGCTGAATGAATAATGCTATCAATTTTATTAATTTCGGTAGGATTTATTTTTGTGGTCACATAAAATAAAGTAATAGCAATGATTTACGACAGAAATTAAAATATTATATCTGTTCAATCACCTATCTATAGCTTTTTTATGCCTCATATTGTTAGAACTGCATTATTTATTTCTTTCAGAAACTCCGATTTCAGAGTGCTCTTCTATTTGAGGGCTCCTTTGTGAATTTTTCATCTCTAAGATTTCCATTCATTTCAAGAACATCACTGTTCACGACGATCACATTCAAAGTTTATTTGAAGCAAATCTGTATTTTGTTAAATTCATGTGTCATTCTCACCTTACATGACACGAGATTAATTCGAACACGCGACGCCGGTGTTTTGTGAAAGAAGCATTCTGTGAAGGTTTCTTTGTAGTGTCCAAGGAGATAGAACCTTGCCGAGTTTATAAAGACAGTTTCGATGGAACACCGAAAACTTTGGGAACTAGTAGTTGTGATGGTTTAAGAGGAGGACCAAACGAATGAACGAAGTCGAGAAAACTTTTGGCCGGTTGTCATAGTTCGTCTTAAAGTCGGGCGACGAACAGGATACGCTATGTCTAATTGAGGGACAGAAAGGAAAGATTGCGGTGGATAGCCTAGAATTCCACTTAATCTCTCTTCTTTTATTCCTTCTTTATCGTATGGGCGAATAGCCGGGTTTAAAGAGATCTTGATAAAAATATAGAACACGGATTTTGACGTAAAGTCTGCAGGACGTTTACTTTTGAAAAGTGATTTGATTGTGCCGAATTGCGATGAAATTATAAAATTTGCTGAATGCGAACAATTACAATGGGATTCGTATTTAAATGCAAGCGCGCTTAAAAACAGCTCTCCGTATTAATTATTTGTCAATAGAATTCAATTCATTAGTATATAATTCAATTCTCATACCGCTGAATCGTTCATACTCCCCTTTCAAAGCTTAGGTCACAAATATCTGTGCCACATGCAAGATTTAATATTGGGGGAACCGAGTGGAATGGATGAAAATATTTTTAATGCAAATTCAATAAAATTCTTTAGGTGATTATAAAAATTTATTTAATCAATAAAATCCAGTTTCCTTTTCTTCTTACGAAGTTCCTTCTGTAGTCCCCTCCGGATGCGCCACTGACAAATATATTACAGAAACTTGTATTAATTTTCAAACTCAAATGATCAATTATTCCCCTGCTCTTTTCATTTAAATAATACAAAATCCATATACATGAACTGCGTTAACTAAAAACGTATGTACTTTATGTCACCGACAAGTAATTAAAGCGCGCCGAGGTACCAAAGTGTCTTCCCCGTTCCACACGAAGATTAAACCTGAAAACAGAAAATTCTGCATCGAGTCGCTCGGAAAATTTTCCCAACGTTTAGAAACACTCGTTCATGTCTGGCTTCAAAGTGCACTCCCCAGTGTTGCTAGCGACGCGTCAAGGATGTCAAGACTGTCAATAGCGGACAACGACCGCGTGGGCATTGATTATGACAACAAAGGAAAGTTAGATCGCAGTGACACGAATGCGAGTAAATAAAAAGCAGCTTTCTGGCATTCGTCCGTAGCGCGAGCACGCTACGTCCATCGGCGGACGCGTTCGACGCACCGGCCGCGCCGCAGTGCTCGTTTCGCGAATTCTCGTTGACGTAATTTGACTCACCGCGTTTCATCCCGTTTATTACAACGCCGCTTCCGAGGCGTCGCTCCCGTGGGTTCGTGAAATTTTTCTTGGCGTAATGACTTGCGCGAGTATTGCGTGGCGATGACAGTGGCAAGGCAGTGAAACTTTGTCGTGTCGGGGGATGAATGCCTGCGGGGTCCTAATGAAGGAATTCTTCCGCTTTGTATCGGACGAGAGAAATGGACATTGCAGATATTCGTGGCCTTTTGTCGTTCGCAATTTTTTCCCGCACGATGTTCGCAATTGGAGAATTTCATCATAATAATTGTAAGGGATCCGCAGAGTAAATGTTTTTGGATTAGATCGCAGCGTGTGAAGTGTGCGTTCTTTCTAATGCCGCGTTTACACCAAGGCGAACACGAACAAAAACATTGTTCGCAAACGTTTTCGTCTGTTCTTGACGTGTCCACACCGCCGCAAATAGAACAAAACGTTCATATACGGTTCGTACACTGAGTTTTGTTCATGTTTGCGGCGGTGTGGACACGGCAAGAACAGACGAAAACGTTCGCGAACAATGTTTTTGTTCGTGTTCGCCGTGGTGTAAACGCGGCATAACTGACAAGTACAAATCTAGGTGCCATTCCTAAGGCTTCGATATTTATTTATATAGAATTGCTGGTGATTAACTTTTGGAAATCTTTTAAAAGAGACTTTGATGGATTAACTTTCCTCTAGGAATTTGAATAAGTGTTGGGAAAGTATCGAGGGCACTTCTGCGAAGTGTAATGAACAAAGGAGTATTTTTACGAATTTGTACCTCTTCTTTCGTGTGATGGTAAAATGAAAGGTGATTCTTAGTTTGATATAGGGAGCAGCTTTGTGGACAATTATTGTTATCAATAATAGAGTTATTCGTCGTTAACCGCTATTATCCAACAAATGCTTCGCACGTCGTAAATACACAATCCCATTTATACTAAAATATTGTCTGTTTAAAGTTCAAATATATAATAGAAGCAACTTTATTTAATATAAACTGACGAAAATATTAAAAATTACGTCTCTACACGGTTACAAACTATTCCTCCATAAAATCCCCGAAATCATTTCGTTCCGTTATTTCCGCGTATTTAATTATTCAAAAGATACCGGCGATTTTCACGGTGGTTTGGAAGCACAGAGGGGAAAAAATAAAACGTAATTTCGTGCCATTTGTTCGGGGATGGAGGGGGCAGGAGTGCCGTATAGACCATCAGGCGACGCATTGGACGCACCAGTCGTACTCGCGTGGCCGTTTCATAAATTCCGGTTTGTGTAATTTAACTCACTACATTTCAGCCCCTTTATTACATCGTCGGTGCAGAAGTCGCGGTCGGGCACAGATTCACGGTGAATTTTCCACGAAGCAATGACTTCCAACAGATAACGCCGTATTTTCTGATTACAAGAAATACCAAACGCCCGGGCGAAACAGCCAGCGGCCGGCAGCCTCTCGAAGTTACGCCGATAAACCGCTGGCTCTTTCGATCCGACTGCCTCTTTGCCGTTCGAATTTCGATCCGGATACCCGTGGTAATATACTTTTCAGGCTTCCTTCGGAATGGACGGCGCCGAAAGCGGCCCATTTTTTTTTTTTCTCGCCCAGCTAGTTATCGAACGGAACGAGCTCATCGTTTGCTGATCTGAAAACAATGTAATAATGAAAATCAAATATTTTTAAGCTCCGCTACCGGTGGAAAGCCAACACGTATGCGCCGTTACGCGTTCGGGGATGAGCACAACGTGCATAGTAAATGGATCGACCAATATTTGCGGGCTTTTGGCAAACAATCAGACAAACAGAACCTGTACGCCATGTTCGAACTAAATGTTAGTTAGCGCAAGTCAGGTGTGTGTTATTTCCATTAGTAGCGACCGTGATTGTGTGTCTGTAACGTGCGCCATCCCTTGTTAGACTCTGAGTACATACTGCCTCCACCTCCTCTCCTCCCTCATCCCCCCCAGTGTATACTTAAGGTTCTGAACATTTATATGTATATAGAAAGGATGTGTGGACAACTTTGCCCCGTTGCGACGAATTCCTCGACGCCCTTTCGCGTTCCCTAACTGCAACTGTCTCCAAATATTGGTTGCATTTTTCGAGCCCAGGGGTTGACCGCTCACGTGTTTACTTCGCCGGCGTGTATATGTATTTAGGGGGTACGTAAGTGTCAACCTATGGGAAAGAGGCAAACACCAATGAACTAGTAGAGCATGTAGGTAGTTAATGTTTTTTATTGGAGAAACCGATGCACTTCCTTATACAGAGGTAAATTCGTGGTGGACTTTAATGACGTGTTAGTTAATTTTTTTTATATGCTTTGTCACGCCTTGTTTCTTTTTTGGAATTTTTTTGGAATATTTGAGAGAAACGAAAGGTGCCAGAAGGTGAATTCTGTTCGGGGAATTAACTTGAAAGATTTTGTTTTAGCAAAAAGTAAGACATATTCGGAATGGAAATAGCCATCGAACTGTGTATACTGAGATGGCATTTTAAACTGTTCGCAATTCTAAATCCTATGCGGGGCATAAAAAGTAGATATTCTTAGCCCCGTTACGCATTTGTGACAAGTTGCCGGCGACCAGGTCGCCGTCGATCACGAGGTACACGGGGATATATGAGTTCGATATATGCCTACTTGGTCGCGGCAAACAACAAAGGTTTCTGGTCTCTCGTCGACCAAGTTGCCGGCAACTTGTCGCAAGTGCGTAAGTGGGCTTAGAAATATACTGTTTAACCCTCCGTTGCCACATCTTATAATCACAAACTGGTCATATAGGCTTCACTGCACCCCAGCGTCATTTGTAAGTTATGTTTTTTCGTATATTTGAAATGTACATATAATTAGGCTCTGATAGAGTTTTTCTAGAAATGCAAATTTTGATATGATGAAATTTGTAGTTGAAGAAGAGCGATTTTCCATGGTTGTGGAATAAAGCGATATTTTTTCCCCGCCATACATGGAAGTCGTAAAGGCGTGACATTTGAACACGAAAATTGTTCTGGGGTTAAAATGTATATAAGGTAAAAGTACCAGTAGCGGTACGTTTTGGAGACCCATTTTTATTCTTTCGTGAATTAAAAATTCAATACAGTGTTTACTTATAAATTATGAATTCTACGTGGTAACCCATAGTTTTACGAACAAAATGAAAAAAAAATTTGATTTTGGAACAAAAAAAAATTATAATCAAGAAAATACGTAAGGGTTCGAATGCACCTATACCGGAACGACTTGCAAAAATTTAACAAAAATTTCAATTCTGTCGAAATAATTAAATGTTATTTATTTATTTATATAAAAATGAGAAAATCAAATAAATAAATATTTAAATGGTTCTGGAGCTTTAATTAAATCTTGCTCCGTTAATAACTCAAGAATTATGTCATTAGGAACTGGTAAGACTTCCACTTCAATAAGAGACTCATTTATATCCAATGTACTATTAACTTCTAGCGGATTTTGAGGTACTACTACTACTACCTTATGATGCAAAGTATCTATACTTTTTATTGTGGGCTTATCTCTAATAGGCTTATCTAACGTTTTTTTACTTTATTCCTTTTATTTTTCTTATTAATTTTCTTTGCTGATTTAGCCATTATAGATGAGTGTATTTTCTATTTATCCCTAACAAAAATTAATTAAAAATTATATAAAATAAGTATTAAATTATGTAAAATAAACATTAAATAAAAAGTGCAAATAATTTTTTGAGGTTAGGATTTTATTTCCTAAGATATATTAAAGATGAAAGTACTTACTCTTCTGCTCAATGTAAAATAACGTTTCAAATTTTAACTACTATCACGTAAATATGAAAATATATTAATAATCTAAAGATTTTAACTTGTGTTTATAAATTGTTTACATACATCAACATGTTCCGCTATACCAGCAATTCTGCAACAGCCAGCTGAATGGCACGCGGAACGGTCTGTACAACTGTTCCTCTATAGTATAGAGTATATACATAAACTTTGGAGACCAGATGAAGGTATAACGGAACATCAATTTTAAAAATAAAAAATGTGCTAAATTGAAAAAATAATATCCGAATTAAAATTTACAAATAAAAATCTATTGAAATTTCGAGACTCCGGTTTGCTACGCTAATTTCTTTTTATATAGAAATAAAGTTTCAAACAATCTAGTGCCTCTCTTACACTTGCCGAAAATGTAAGTATTTTCGTACCGTACGAGAAGCGATGATAAATTTCTTTTTAATTTTCGTGAACCTGCTTAATAAATGTTGTTATTTGTACTGTTATCCCAAAATATTATTAATAATTATGAATAAATTTAGTTAACTTATTTTTATTGAATCGTTCCACTACTGGGACGTGTTCCGCCACTGGTACTTTTACCTTACGTGATTTCACTACCTAGAAAGAATGGGCAACAAAAAAGTTCAGAACAACGAAATTTAATAAAATTTCACGTATACACTGTTTCACGTTTAATATTAAAATCAATCTACTCGATATCTGAGCATTTGAACTACCTACCAACTGCTTACATGCTGTCTAACACTATCTATGTTCCGCCTAAGAAACCTCGAAACGTTTCACAGTACCACAAATACCGATTAGAGCTAAATAATTCATCTCCCACTTCCTGATCAATATACTAAAATTTCCAATACCCTTTTAAAGTACCATATTCAGCTCCCTTGCTCTTTCAATGCTGCGGAAGCTTGAGCGCCACGCGTCAGCAGAAGTTTCCAGCAGAAACTCCTTAATACGTAATTTCATAGCACATTAATCACTCAGCGGTACACAGGATTCGAAATCGCGTGTGCGAATTTCCCCGCACGAGCCAGCCTATATCGCTTTGTTACGCAGAGGCCGACAGTGACGAGTTAATTTCGGTAACACCCTGAACGCGTCCTTCCCGAATGAATTCACCTTCGAGCGGGAACAGCCGAAAAACGCGGCCCGTAACTCAGCCCCGCCGGTTGTACTGTTTTTCTTCTGCGCGATAAAATCCATCGGACAGATTGAATCGTTGCGGACAAACCGGACGCGTTCGTGTAAAACCCCGGCTACCTGGGAGCGATTTTAATAAAGTTAGCGGCCGCTCGGAGAATGTGGCGGGTTCGCGGGCCTGGAACGGGGGAGTTGGGTCGGATAGGCGGCGGGTGAGGGGCGGCCGCGCAGAGAGGGTGGGGGGGGGGGGGGTGTGGGGACCGGTGGCAAATGTCCTTCGCGCGAGAAAGTTTATATCGGCGATGCGGCCGCGCGACGGATGGGTTTTCAGCGGCGCTGCCGCGGCGGGAAAGTCAGAAGCCGCGGGGGAGGGCGGGAATGGGCGGAGCGGGATCGGTTCTCACCCCCCGAAAAAGAGGGGGAAAAAAAAGAAGAAATGCAGCGACGATGAAACGTCGGGGGACCGTGGGTCCGCGTTTTACGTATTTACGGCGTGGTACACACTCGCGCGTACAAGCCACATAACTCACCGTCTGGTGACCCATATCCAACTAATTTTCAGATAATTAATATTTCAGTCGCGGCTTTGTTACGCGCGAGTTAATTTCGATTTGGCCACGTTTCAGTTTCCTGCAGTCCTCTGCCACCGCCCATTCCATGCCGCGCGAGCCACCCCCCAACCCTCCCACATTACCTCTTTTACCATTGCATCCCACCACTGCCACTCGTCTAGCACTCCGTCCCTCTCCACCCCTCTCTCTATCCCCCCCCCCCTCTTCCTCTCGGCCGCTTTCACCCGCGTTCCCGCTCCACGCGACCCATCCCCCCCTCTCTGACCGTGGCCACCCTCCCTTTCTATTTCTTTCTCGCCTCCCTCTGCTAGTGGCACGCTACCCTTTCCCCTCGGTTAAACCGTTTCTCGTGAAAAGCGCCAGCCAACCAACCGTGCGCATTCGTACGCGAAGTGCGTGCATAATTTATTTTCACCGTGCTTTACCTTCGGCCACGGTGAAACGGCCAGCCTGCAACGTTTGCCCGGCAACAATTTGAAATTCACCTATCGGAATTGCGTGTCACTTGTTGTGCTTTCATCCCCGCTGACCGATGAGGAGCGAATAACAATTCCCGTCTTACCGCCGTCGGCCAATTTATCCAGCTGCTCGATCAACGGGCCGCTGCGTTTCGGCGGCGCCGTTCTCGGAACCCGAATTAGGGATTCGTATTTCGGCGGTTCGACGGGATTCGGGACGAGTTAGAGTCCCATTTCCCGGGAGGGAAATGAAGTATGATTGTTTAAGCTATCGCGGAAATTCGTGATGGAGGGGATTGTTTTTCGTACTCGAATGAATTTGTGACTTGCTCGGAATAATTTAGAGCAATACGAGCTTCGTGACTATTTTTTTTTTTTTTTTTTGGCGCTTGAATGAGGTTCTTTTACAATTCGTGTTTTGAATGATGATTTTCATGGCACTACAGTAGAGAGTCAATTATCCGAACCAGTGCTGCATCAATTGATTGATTGGCTTTTGCATAATATAAATTAACGCAGTATTTAATAAATAATTTTAAGTGCAATTCCTATAGTTATAAACTGTATAAAGTACATGCATGCTTCATTCTCCAAACTGTTCCATTATCCGAATAATTCGCATTTCCGAACCACCTCGGTCCCAAACAGTTCGGATAATTGACGCTGTACTCACTACTCACTACTGTATTAGTGATAATGATTAGAATGAAGATTTCGTATTAACAGGTGTTTTTATAATTCAATTTTAAGCGACTCTTGCGTTTAGCAACTACACTCTAATTTTCAAAACACCTTTTTGTAGAAGGATTATATTTTCCAACTCGGGGAAATATTGTCCGTAGCCCCACACTTTTCTACAACACGATCGTGTTTCTATACTGTCATTATTTGATGAAATTTGATGAAGCTGTGAAAATGTATGCAAAAATTAATGTAAACCAGGTTAATATGTCAAACAGGATAACGATAGTGAAACAGAGGTAAAATCTAAATCAACATTCTTTATGACTTATAGTATCACAATTCTTAGTATTTACGAAGATTCACGTTATGTGAATATACGGTCTGAGTAATATTTTAAAAGAAGGTTTCACAATTCCAGAAAAACTGTTGAAACTGTGACGCTGGAATGTACGAAACTTTACTTTTCATTGTGTGTTTCAAAACATTCCGTATTTGCATACATTATTCCGCGCACAATGGCGATGCGAAGTATTAATTGTATGTGCAGTATATCCGATCGTTCGGTGAATAGCATATTTATATTCTGGTCCATGTTTTGGTTCGATTAATTGAGACACATGTTGAAACGGTACAAATCAGCTCATTAACGTTTCATATCCTTGCATAGATTACTCGTGCAATAATTCAGCGGCATCTATGTATTCAATTTCAATTCATTAATAGCTGTATTTTGGCTTTATTAAATGAGTCATATACACGCAGAAAATTGAAGATTCATATAGCATCAGAGAACAAAATAAAATCGATATTATATGTATAGCTTCTGTAAAATTACTATAATACATTGAAGCCACTTTGAGCGGGTATTATACCAAAAAATTCGATTTTTTTCTGATTTTCTAATAGTTTCGAAAATATGTCCCTAAAATATTAAGGTGAAATTTGAAAAACTCCCCGAGTTATGGGGGCTTACGGCCGCAGCATGGCCGGTAGTCGTTCCCTCGACCCTTGTATATATCTAAAGAGGCTATGACTGCCAACAGAAAAGAGAGAGCCGCCTAACATGATTTTTTTGAAGTTAAGGAAAGTTTCCTCTACGGTCTTGGTATAGCAGATTAGGGGAGAGTTACAGAAATTAGTCGTTTTCTACCGCAACTTCAATCGTATACCTAGGTCGTAACTGTATGAAAAACTTTAAACGCGTTTTTCTCGAAACAATTTTTTTAAATCGTGCGCACATTTTTCTCAAAAACTACTGGACCGATTGAGCTAAAATTTGACACACACTCAAAGTGAATAGTCAATAGTTTTAATACAACCTCCCCCACACCTCGTTTTAGCGCAAGAAAAGTCGAAACGATCAAATATAAATTTTTAAACAGCTACGATTTCGGTAACAATGTCCGGACTTGGTTACATCTGGTTCGAGCTATAACTACACTCATATAGATTAAAAAAATCTTTGGTAAATTCGGTTCAGATGACTAGGACGGCCGTTATTCGTGCGCCCGATGGGGCCTGTTTTTGATGACATGACCTGCGCTTCGGCGTGTAACTTCTACAAATTTCAATATAATGCATTCGAAAAATTTGTGTTGGTAGTTCAAACATTACTAAATATGTGTGCAAAACTCCTGCTCTGTAGGTGCGATAGGTTCGTCAGGATTAATTTCCAAATATCACCTTCAAAAACGAGTGTCTAGACTAGAAAACCCCCTTAATAGTTAATTCCGAGTTTATGAATTTAAATGCAATATGTCAAATGATCAAACATACTACTGCATTCATACAAATGTATTTGAATAATCAGTTCCATTTACGCGCAAAAGTGCACAAAAGAGAATCAGTCATATGGATAACATACAAGAGACAAAAGAATTATTAAAATTAAAATTGAATTATTAAAATTGAAAATTAGCTTTTAAATTATTAAACTGACCGAACCAGTGCGCCGAAACCACTTATTGTTTATACAAGAGACAAAAGATCAATATTATAAATTAAATTTTGCTTACGATAATGCACTAAGCAGTTCTAAATTTTTCTGGGTTGTGTTTGGGATTTTAGATCGTGAATGCGAATGATGTATAATATTATTTACAGAAGGGGATGGATTTTACAGACATTACTGTCTCTACAGTTTTACCCTTCTATTTTTTAATGCAACGGAAGCTACGTTCATCTTACCAAAATATTCCGAGAATAGATCGCCACGAGTGAGACTGTACTTGTTGGAGGTTGATGGTTCAGGATGGGGTTGGGAGTCTTCGCGTCACCAGGAAATGGCGACCGTTTCCTCTTCGTGGCCCACCCACCGTTCCTCTTCCCGCTGAGGGTTTAACTATGCAGTGTCTCTCAACCTATTGCACTAGTTTTTTCTCAAATGGAAGATAACGTTATCAGTTCGAAAAGAAACTTCTCTGATGGTTCTCTCTCTTATCCCGTAAACTCCTGGTATTTGTTTAAAAACGTTCGTCTGCAAAAAATAACACGTTCGAGTCATTTATCTTGCAGTCTAATGGGAATAAAAAGAATTACCGTCGAAGTGATGCAGATTTTGCATTTACGAGCAATGTGAATAAATCGTGTTCAGGGTCTAATTAAGATCTTTAGAGACCCCAAGCACTTAAAAGGGGTGGTCACTTGAACGCAATGCACGATTCCTTAGGCATTTCCGATAATTTCACTAAAAAGTGTTTTGCACTGATCATGCTGCGTTCAGTAATAATTTAGGCACGTCTACATTTGCGGCAACAAGTTGTGTAATGATATTACATCGCAATCTGTAATAGGGCATAATAATGTTTAATTAGGGTACCATGTATACGCATAGTATACATATAGCAACAGAATAGAATGGTTCGTAATGTTTGTTGGCTATACAATTTAGAAAGTACAAAATTAATTTCTCCTCCAAACTCTGTACTTGCTACATCAAAATGGTCCATTGTGAACCTATGCTTACTATATACAAACAAATCCTGACACAGTAATAAATTGGCAAGGCTGATCTGTCACAAGTTAAAACGAGGTAAAAACATTTATTATTGGAATAATTCAAAATCTCCTCTATTACACTTGCATATATAGCCTCTTCGTTAAGACTTAATTGGATCACAAGAACCACACATTTAACCAATTTCTCCTCAATTGAAATTTATATAAAACGTTTTATTTATACATGTAGCGCCTATACAGTATTTCGTGTGTCCGCGTCAAACGAAACTTTGAAGCATCGAAGGGTAGTAAAACATAAAAATCGCTGGAAACAATTATCCACGTGTCAGCAGCTATAGTATAAAGAATCCAAGAAAGATATGTGTACGATGCTGTAGATTGCCTTCTTTGGCCATCCCCTCGATATTCCATATCAGCGTACAATTTCTCAGATCGTTACACCCCGGCCACCACGGGGAAGACGAATTTCGAGTTAAATCATGCAACGACCGTCGCCACCCATCGCCAAGATTCCCTTTCTGATTTTTCCGTGCCCTCGATACCACAAAGTCATATCGCCTATGTCGGCTGAAGGCGACAGCTATTTCCGATATGAAATTTACAGCGGAAAAATTCATCAACATCCCGAGCAGCGTGAATTGCTTAAAGCAATGACCCTGCTCTTGTTTCCTACAATTTTCGGAAATGGGATTGCTTTCTGGTATCGTTCTTTGCGTTTCGATTTCGTGGTATATTGAATGGTAACTTTATGTGTGATCAGAGGCGACCACATTTATAGGATTGGATGAAAGAGCAACAGCTATTTCTGATGTTTGGGAGAATGAATTTGTGAATGGAGTGGATATAAATTAATTGGTGATCATCTTGGGACGTGGCTTTGAATATTATGTTAAATAACAGTTAATTTCTGTAAAATTAAGCCCACAAATTGTTTTGTTCCACTAGTGAGTCACTTAAACAATAATTATTTATTAATAATTAACGCGCTATGTCTCTTGGGACGTTTTGGTTAAAGAAAAAGACAACTTATTTTGGTAATTTGGACACAGAAACAGCTTTCAAAACTGTAATTAAATAATTAATACATTTGAACATTTATAGTATGTAGGTACTTTCAAGGACTCGTCGATGACTTTTTTCTTTCCCTTTTTACATTTTTAGTGATAGGAGGGGGTACGGAGTAAACCGACATTGTAAAAAAATGAAAAAACGAGTAAAAAGAAAACTGTATAATAACAATATAAATGTATACCTATTAAAAAGAACCTATATAAAAATTTCGGAAAGTGGGTCACAGCGTAATCCATCATAGCCATTTCAATAACGCTGTTATTAGATAATTATCTTCCCAAAATGGTAGAATAATAGCCACGCGGAAAAATAGATCTACATTCGAATCCCTGGCCCAGCGACAATCCAATCGGCCAATTCTATTTGTCTCTACGCCGTAGAGGAAAGTAAGAACAGGGTCTAAAACTAGTCTAGCCTGATTACGTGTCGCTGAATTTGAACGTCTGCTTAAAGCTGCTTTTCTGTATTCAGATCATCATGGCGTCTGCGCAGCATCATAGTATACACACAGTGCATAATAAGCACGCTATCGTTCTCTCGACGATCACTAAGTCTGTATGTGTGCACATGCGTGTTTACATTGTTTATTCTTGATTCTTGCATATACAAAGTCCTATGAAATAGTCTGTTTAATATAGATTGATAGTAGAAATAAATGCTATCGAGAATTAAATAGAATTTATTCTTCTTAGGCGTGTTTCATCTTATTTAATATGAGTTTAATATTTAACATGACAAGTCTCGCATGAAATTAGATTATAATTCTGATGTATATTTTCTTTGGAATGAAGTGATCAATTCTTTTTATACTTAAAAGCAACTTCTTTATACTTAATTTTTTTTATACTTGTAAGGGCATCACGGGAGAGCATAATGTGGAGCGTAGAGAATACAAAGGGGTAGTGAATGCTAGTACATGGTGTGTGGATTAACTACTGGACTCATATAAATATAAAAGTACAGAGTACCTAAGGATCGTTCTTTAAAATTTTCTAATATTTTTAATATTATTTGTTCCTATAAACAAACGAACCTAGAAATTATAATATTTGTGGGGGAAGGGTGCAAACACTTGGAACTGAAAAATAATGCACTATGCTTCAAATTATATGTACATAAAAATTCCGCAGTGCTGCAAAAGTATTAGAAAAAGCTAACGTAAATGGTATAAATTCCTTAAATAGTATTTGCATGGGTCACTAATTAACACAAAATCTCAGGCTAGCTCTGAAAATAATATATACAGTAAGTGCGCAGAATACACAACTGTTAAATCGAATTGCATATCATCAAAAGTACCTACTTCCCTTTAAGACAAAAACCTTGAGCTCTTATATAGTAATTCCTAAGTTCCTTTCGCCCAATGAAACATTTCGCATTTACTCAACTCGAAATGAGTTTCACTCTCACGACTATCAAACGACCATTGTCAAAGCCAATATTTTCCAGCGGGTTCGACGATCTTCGAGGCAGAGCACATTTCGCTCTATCGATTTCTTTGAACGAACATGCAAACAGTCGCGGGGAATCGTCGTTCTACTTTAATTCCCCTCGCCCCCTCCGCGCGCGTATTGTTTCTCGCGAATCCCATAAAACACAACTTCGCCTTTTATTGAAACATATCACCGATTGTGGTAAAGGAGCTCCCCGCTCGTGGTCGTTACCACAAAAGAAACGGGGGAGAAAGGAAAGGCGGCGGAGTCGAAGAGTAAGATTGGATTCCGCGCTCGGTTCGAATACCCACCGGTTCGAGGAAAATCGTGAGCCACCGTGTTCCGTCTTACTCAGCAGACATCTTCCGAGCACTCGATTCGAAAGGATTCGTTGGGAAGGTACCGCGCCAGGATTGGATGTAGGTGGGTATTATCAAGAAAGGAGACCGATCGAACTGTCCGAATCGAATTTTGAAGAAACGACCAAACTGCCTCTTCAATGGGGCAAAGATCGTGTGCTATGACAAACACTAGATGGAAAGGGGGGCTAGCATTGTGGGGAAAGGACCGATGGTAAATCGAACGGATAAAATGGGCTGCTATGACAGGATGAGAGTAACATAACCAAATTTCATATGCTTTATCGAGGCGACGGCTATAAATAAAATAATGAATGTACCTTTTGTAGATATATTTGGAGTGAGGGAGATTTGTTGAGGCAATTTTTTATATCGGGTATTTCAAAATATTTGTATTATTGGACAGTTTGGTATTTTAATCATAATTGGGGACCTGGCAGCAGGAGCTCCATGTTTGACAGTTTTCGAGTTATTACGTGTAATATATGTAAAAAAATATTCTACATCGTTTCGTGCACATTTGATATGAATCCGATAATGCCTGAGCAATTTATTAATATTAATATTTTTATTATAGAATATATTTTCGCCAAAAATAGAAGTAACAACTTTTAAACTCAATAACTAGGTACTACTTATTGTGTACAAATATACATTTTTCGATTAGAGTTTTCTTTTTAATGTTAAGTCGAAGCAATAATTTTAGAAACAGTTTTTCTTAATTTACTCGAAGTTGGTGAAGATGGAGCGGCACTCGTCTTGCTGCATGATTCTCAATACTTGAAGAGTCCTTGTTGAAAACACTGTAGGTGCCAAAATTGAAGAAAATTTTTAGTTTTATTTTGTTTATTAAGTAGTACAGTGAAATCAATTATAAGAACTAATAGCTCAGTTTATAATGGGAATTATTCAAGTACAAAACTGTCCAATTGGAAAAATGTTTACATGAATTTTTTGCCTTATTCTAATTCTTCTCGGTATTAAAATAGCCTGCATATTCATTTCTATTTAAAATTCGACATCAAGATAGGTTAGGAATTGTTCATTCTCTTATCGAGTAGAGGAAGTGCATTCACGATAACATCGCTTACTTCTCTTCGTCACCTCCGAAGAAATGAACTCTCATGAGCTCTCCCATAAGCTGAACCTGCCAATAAATCCATTGTGTTTCACCTGTCACAGAAACTATGCTACCATAAAATTCGTAACTACGCTGACCATCGACACTCTATTCGCCAACAATGTACTCTACCACCAGCTTTTTCGTTACAGACTGCCTTTGAACATTGCCAAATGTCTGTAGCAGTAGCTTCCCGAATGGTGTAAAAAGCTTCTACACCTCGCGGTGTTTTAATCTCGTTGACATAGCAGACGTACTTGACTCCATTCCAACGCGTAGTGTTTGAGGATCGTCCGACGGAGCAAATTCAAATTTCACACACCCTTGGGTGTAGGGAGGGTAGGAGGGGATCGGGAACAAAGGGAGGAAAGATTCGACGTGAAGAAAAATGGTGGACAGGATATTCCCCCGCGGGCAGGAAGCACGGGGGATGAGTATTATCGTAAAAATTCCGTTTGAAGGAAGTTTATAGAAACGGCCAGAGTGCCCCTTCGATTGGGGGTCGTGCAAACACGAAGTGCAAAGACTCCGTACAGAGAGGAGCAGATTGGTGGCTAGATAAGAAGACAGAAATAGGAGAGTAGAGTGGGCAGACAGGGGAGAAGCGGAGCCATCAGCGTCTTGGGAGCAATATCGTAATTAACCATAGTCGATGAATGCGAAATCCGGGACGAGCAGCGGCAAGATCGAGAGCAAAGATCGACCAGTCGTGAAAGTAAGGAAGAACGGCGAGGGGTGGGGGGGAGAGGGGGGTGGGGGTGGGTTCGAATGGGGGGGGGGACGGTCTGGGGGGAGGGTGAGAGGTGAGCAAGTAAGGTGAAGCAAGGCAAGGAAGGAAAGGACTTGAGTTTGCACAAATCAGGCTAACTTAGCTTAGCGCCGATTCCAGAAGAGCACCGGAGTCTGCCGCTGGAACAGCCAATACCCGACGGGGCTGCCGGATCCTGACTTTGCTGGCTGCTGCGGGCCGCCCTCGCCAGTCCCCAATAAGCCGAAAGATGAGAGCAAATATTGGCGGGCGGCAAAAGTAGGGCGGGGGATTGCTTCGGCGGATGCAAAAAACGTCACTGGAAAGATAAGGAAAAACTCACGGGGGGCCCCCGAATCGCTTAGCTCGTATTACGACGAACGAAGAACAGATAGAAAGAAAGTCCGAGTTCGGTTGTGCGCGGGGGGGGGGGGGGAGAGGGGTGGGGACGGTAGGGCAGGAAGAGGAGAGCGGGAGGAAGAGATGAGATGTTGGGCGATGCGAAAGAAGTTGAAGGAGCCGTGCTCGAGGCCATCGAGGTGGCTCGAGGTGCTTCCCCCGTGGGGACGAGGAGGACCGGAAAGGGGCAGAGGGGCAGAGTGGCTCCCTGAGAAAGAAGGTAGTGAAGTGGCGTACGGAGAACGGAAGACAGCGATGGAAGAGGAAGGGTGGGAAGCGTGGCAGCAAGGTGGACAAGCGGATAGGCAATGGCGGAGGCGTTGAGTGCGCTTATTTGTCTTGACGCGAATTTATTTTGCCGTCCGGAGGAACTCGGGATGTGACTGGCGTCCGTTCCGCGCGTCCCGCTGGGTACTTATTCCACTTTGTTGTGTCACGGGCTCCCTCGATGGAGAGCAGCCCGCTTCACCCCGTTGCAGCAACGGGACGCGACCCCCGATCTTAAAGACTGCATTTCTCGAATGCTCTTAATTGAAATTTCGAGGCGGATTAAGCGTGAAATGCTTGATCACGTAGCACGATTTGCTTGCTGTTTTTCACCTTAACTATCGAAGAATAAATAAAGTGGTATCGGCGCACTGATTCGGTCACTGTACAAAGTTTATTTTATTTATTTAAAAATAAAATAAAGTATCACAGCTGTTTGGCAAATCAAGAACCGAAACGTCGGATTTCTTTATAATTAATTGCCAAACAGCTGTGATACTTTATTTTATTTTTAAATAAATAAAATAAACTTCGTATAGTGACCGAATCAGTGCGCCGATACCACTTTATTTATCATATCGAAGAATAAGTAATGAATTAGAACTCCTAAACTACAAGATACAAAAAACACCAAACAAAGGTTCAATGGTAAAATAATCACCGCAAACTTACGTTAACAAAAGTTTGAACAAAGTTTTCTTCGTCCAGTAAAATTTTTTTTCAGAAAAAATCTGTTTTTTTTTTCAAAAATTTGTTAACGAAAGTGCAGCGCTCTTTGCCATTAAACTTTCGTTTGAAACATTTTCTTCTGTCTTTTATAAGTACTTTCAGGGTTATCCGCGAAAAAGTGGAAGTGCCTATTTGACTTTGAGGTTAGTTTTCACAGCTTTAAAGAGCGATTGGGCACGAATGAAACATACCTTTATTCTTGTCTTAAGTCACTCTGTAAACCCACAATGTTGCGTTCCAATCGGTGAGTGGTTCGCGGTGTTTCTTGTAAGTCAAGCGATACAGTCAACATGTGAAATAAGCAAATGAGAGGTGCTCGGAGGAAAAGTTCCTATGTAGATTAACTCTTTGCGAACACGGGTCTGGATATCCGTAGGAGCTATTATGTATGTACATAGTTTTATCGCGTTGTTCATTAACGCGTATAACGCCGGCCATATGAAAATGAAGTGATATTCGTCAGTAAAACGTATATGTATTTTAAAGGTCAGATAATTTCTAGAACATTGCAAAAAAAAACTTTTATTCAGGTCTCACCAGGTATCATTTAGGCACCACAAATATACCGTGTTAAAACGTAAGCTATCTTGAAAATATTCTTTTCGATTAACTGTATTATTCTAAAGAAGAATAAAAGTCTTATAAAAGCAGCCAGATAGGATAGGATAATATCCTTTGTTGTAGGGTAATTTAACTGATTATTTGAAGCCATATAATTTCATAACTCTATTTGTAGCTTCCAAGTAAATGTAGCCTCTGCATCATAACGTGATACATTCAACGTTTTGTGATCCTGGAATCCCATGGGATATCAGTGTAGAAGATACTGATTACTCTCTGCACCGCACTATCATACCTACTTATTATACTAACTATTTTGGTTACACGTGGGATTGTCTAAGATCAAACAGGACGTTTCTCTTTGCTCTGCTTAAACCAATACCGATGTTTCAGTAAAATTGAGTTTATTAATCAAAATTTAACGCGTATTACAGAAGATCTGTTCTGAATTCAGTGATCGAACAGTATGATAAGTCAAACGAACCAGGCGACACACGAGAGGTGTACAAAAAATGTAGAGGGAGCATAATAATTTTACGAAGAATTTGAATTTTCAGTAATTAAATAATAAGCCCTGAGAAAGAAACATTGAATAATACAAAGATACATTATTTCAAGGGGATAATAGAATTTTAAGTAAAGTAGAATGGACAGAAGTACGGAGACTTTTTTATATGCAAAGTATTTAACGTGAGAAGCAACATTTCCCGAAAAGAGTTTATATGGAATTGGAAAAGCGTGACTTATTTATTGATTATTTCCTGATCAAACAGTCATTCGCTAAAGGAAGAGCTCGTCGTTTTAAGAACGAAAAACTGTTCTCTGAGTGCTTGAGACGAGTATTAAAAGTCGTGCTTAATGATAGGAAATTAAGCACGATTTAGATGGAAATGGAAAATTGCTAATATGACTATTCGGTTTATGAATCCACTAGAAAGTTAAAAGAAATGAAATTCGCGATGAGTTTAGATTCCCCGGGTGTGATTAAAATAAAGAAACTGAAACTAAAATGTCTTCCATTGCAAAGTAAATTAGTTTTAAAAATTGAATAAATAAATTCTTACGTGTTTATAGGTATTGTAGCACTGCATCGGCATTACGCTTTTACACACACAACTGTATCTTTATAAGCTCGAACCCAACGCAAAAGGGAGCCATGAAAAATAACACAGTATAAAAACAGAACAGCCAATTCTGGCTTGTTGAGCAAAAGCTGCAGTAATTTTTCCAAAGTTTCCATGCAGTTGCAGCATTATACTACAAAGGAGTCCGAATTTACCCAGAACCTATTGATTACCGTTAGGTTAGCCGAACTATCCGGCAAATTGATAGGCACCGCCAGACTATATTTATCGAATTATATTTTAATTGAGGGAAATAATAATCTGGCTCGGTGCATTGGCACAGAATGTCAAAGCTTTGTGTGGCAGAGTAATAACGTTATCCCCACGAGTATGGGAATAGAAGAGAGGGATGGAAGCGTACGAGGGATGCTAGGGAAGAGGTCCTGAACATGAAAGAGACCAATACGGTGGAGAGGGAGTGGAGCGAGATGCGCTAGGGGTGGTAGCTGCACCTTGTGATACATACGTGTTTAAATACACCTATGCATGGGATTATGGACCGTGGATATGTTTGTAACGGGATTCACCCGTCCAAAATCTATTCGTATTTGCAGTGAAATATTAGTCTCGTCAGTCAGGCCACCCGGTGTACTTCGCTGTTAGATATCACTTGCGAAGTAAAGTTTGTGCGCAGAGCATGGAATCTCTGACGTTGGACAGGTACGATCCTCCACCCAAAGGACTCGTGAGGCCAACTCAACGGGGGGATTTGTTTATGTTGTTGTTTATCTAAACTCGAAAGGTACTGCATCTGCCTTGGTGTTTTAAAAACATAGTTACGGATGAGTTGTAATTTGTTACGTAGTTAACTGTAAGAGGGTTTTAAGGGGATGTTAGGATTGTTAGGTAAATGTAATTTGGCTTGTTTTATTAGGGCGTAGGTATTTTATGGAAAACGTTAAAATTGGATAATATATAGACAGTGCGCATTCGTATTTGCATCTGACTTATTTTGGCCCAAAGGGTGAGCTCCAGATTTTTGCAATACTATCTTTCTATTACTAATAATCCGAGAGGTATAATTAATTACGTGTTCATTCGAGTGATGAAATAAATATTTCCATTACTGTATATGATTGAAATTAACTGTCTCGATTAAACTGATTCATATTTGGCATTGAATTAATCGTAGAAGAGTTTTGAAATGTTGCATGGTGTTTAATTATATTCTACTATGCAAATCCATTTATTACTTTGAAGGTTCGTTTCCTAATCGCAGTTTCGACAAACTGCATTTTCAAAATAAATATATCTTAGACAATAGTGTTGAATAAATATTATAAATTCTGGATAGAAATTCGTCATATTCTCTAGCACTGGTAGCTTGTAATAGTTGCATGTTGTTTAGTATAATATTATTAAATAACTTAGAAAATTATTCTATGCACTAGCCGTTATTATATATGAAATGGTTTTAATGCATTTATACTCCATTTATATGAAGAAATATTGTGGCTGCATTCATTTGCTAATTCCAGAGGATATTAGCTTTGGACCTCTGAGAATCGTATTAGAAATTCCACAAGTATTTGAATAGTAAAATTAAATTATCCACTGCTTCATGCTTTTTTCTAAAAATAAATATTAATCACGTTCTCCAATCTGCACCTTCAAAGCAAGATCCATTAAGTTGCTTCCAGGAATTTTTTAATGAATTTTAGCCTAACTTAAATACGATTTTGTTTGAATACTAAGCTATTCGCAGAATATCCATAATATGCAATCTTCAAATTTATACGATTCCTAGAACTGGGTCATGCTTATTATCGTTTTCCATTCTGCGACGTTGATAAATCAAACAATTTATTTGAAAATTTGTGGCACATCATTCTTATACTATCGTTCCATACAAATAGGATAACGACACTTCGAAGGTAATCACGTTTCCCACATTACTACCACAACTGAGAATAGTCCAGCTTTGACAAAAGTGGCAGTATTTCAAACAAACTACAGAGAGATAACCTTCTCCTTCCTTGCGGCATTCACGTAGCGGCAGTATTTCCCTGACGACGAAAATGAACGGATTTTAGTTTTTAGAATGTGCCAAGATAAATGTACTCCTCGACACGATATGGAATCGATCGTTCCTTACTTAAAATCGTTATCGTAAAAGTCTGTTCTTTAATCGCATTTCAATTATGAAATCTTTTGAGATATGCTTGCCATATTGCGTAACACGTTGAAAAGATTCGAAGCTTGTGTATTACATCACATTTTAATTCCATGAAAATCCTTGATATCATTTGTAAAAAGTAATCGAATTCGATGTGCATAACATTGCCTATCCCATTGATAACCATAAAGGTGAGGATGTCTTATTTCTACGATAGTGAACATTCTGGCAATAAATCTAATTAACTCCTTGTGATGTAAGCAGCATGCAAAAAAATTGAAATTACAAACTAAAAATTTTTACGTAATGTAAATGAATTAGGATAATTTTTGGCAAAAGCAATTCCCTTTCAGGGTACTTACAAATTTATAATCATCAGTCATTTTACAAACGGGATGATACATTTGTAGTTCTTATCCTCTGCAGTTAATTAACAGTTTTAAGTCTGCACTACGCAAAAAGTATGAAATAAGTTAAAATCTACTTATACCTTCTTTCACTGTTTCCTTCAAATGTGGACATTATGATGAGATATATCGGCACCTAGAACCAGTGTTAAATACTAAAAGACAAAACATCTCATTCCAAGGGGAAAATATTCGAAACCACACTTATTTCAAAATCGACCCGGATCGATTTAATGATCTGTACATTGAGTCACCAGCGAAGACCGCAATAAAGTGAGAGTTACAGTATAAAGTTAAAGTTAAATTTATAGTGGAAAAATTTATTCGACGCTGAAGTTAAAACGCTCGATGAATAAAACAATTAATTTTAGCTAGGTACTCGTCGAATAAAAAAATGACTTTTATTTGACCCATTACTTTAATAATTTTTTATTTAGTTAATGCCGAACTCTGCTCACCACCTTCCTCAGCAAGATTTCCTTTACAAAAAAATTTCTTACACCGCAAACAATGTAAAACTCTAAACCGGGTCACACTGTGTTGCCAGGTCCGGTCAGCCAGAAGACCCGAGCTCTACCATTTCACCTTCGAAAACCTGAACTCCATCGTTCTGAATCGATCGAGTGTACGAGGGTTCGCCTCTGAATTCGATAGAGCGGTCAGGGGGTGTCCCGCAGTGTCGCCTTAATTAAAGCTTGCTCATGCTCGTGACTCCTCCGTCAGCTTGGACAGGTGAATTCGTGGCGGCGCGCACCGTGCGTGGTTTCTCAAGCGGCGTGGATAAGGAGAAGCAACCAGGGGGGGGGGGGGCATTATGTAGAGGTTAAATTGAGTCTGGTTGGAAGATGGCACGGAAGCAACCAACTCCTCGACGGCGACGCGGCCTGAAACGAGAGCACGGCGAAGGGGGACCCGTTGGGACTGTGGAGGGGGTCATAGAACGCCAACGGGGGTGGGGGAGAAGAAGGATTCTTCGTCGGATAGAATATGTGGGACCATCTAGCATGCGGCTCACGTGCCTCTAACTGCCACGGTGTGTCTGTTCTCCGCCTTGGTGAACATTGCTAGCTATACTTTAGGCAGCTAGCTGCAACTACCAGGCCACTGCTAACCGTGGGACGATGCACCTCTGTCTTCCGAGGCTTCCCCTGGACCCCTCTCTTTCGCGTGCACCATCCATCCAGCCCTCCCCCCCGTCCGTTGCCCCCCTTTTTCTGAAATCCGTCCGTCTAACGACAGCATGGACGAGCTAGGAATCCAAAAAACCCGACACCGCGAGCGGGGAAAATGCCGGAGCCCATCGGCGGTAGATAAAAGTCGCATCCGCCCGCGGGATACGGACCAGAGTGGAGTGTAATCCAGCAATTAAATCTTTGTTGTACTTTCAGATGCGGTTCGGTGTACTTCCGTTTAAGTTGACGTTGCCCGGGTGAAATCTGACAACGGCGGAGCGGCGAGATTGAAAACTGTCGTTCCCGCGGACTTGTTTTCTTTTTTTTTCAACGGCGGGCCGCTTCCTCCGATTGGTTTCATGGAACTCGTTAGAACAGTTTTAATTGTTTACCCGCCTCATTTTGTCGTATAGAAGTTTTTAAATAGATTTTCGCGCGGCGGCTCCCTTCCCCGGGATATCCAAAGGAGTACCCCGTCGGGACTGTTTGGAAACTTGATCGCTGGGAGATGAAAACAGTTTGAAAGTAAATATTAAAGTGCGCCTTTCAAATGGCGTCCGGGTGGAATTGAAAAAATTGTTAGACGATGGAACGTTGAGATTTGTTCTACGATTATTCAGGGTGTCAGAGTTATTCTTGCTTGAATAGCGATTTCTTTCTTCCGAGCAGCGGGGCGCTTCGCGCGAATGCGCGAGTAACGTGCACGTGAAATATTCTTAATTATCATATGCAACGCCACATGCGTAAATTTATTATTTAAATAAAAAACTATTTAAATAACGTATCAAATAAAAGAGACATTATCTTTATTTGTCATCAAATAAAAATAACCCAGAGTTATTTTTATTTCAAATAAAAATAAGCCAGAGTTACTTTTTTTTGAAATGTCACAAATAATTTTTTATGTTTGACGGGAATTTATCGGATGGCCACAAATACTTTTTTAAATAACTCTGGCTTATTTTTATTTGAAATAAAAATAACTCTGGGTTATTTTTATTTGATGAGTCTCGAATAAAATATTTGTCTTTTATTCGAAATCAATTTTTTATTTGAAATAATTTTTTGCCCATCTCTGATTTTAACCCACGCCTTACAATGCCTTGTTTCATGCGCCGGATAGCTCATTTCAATTGCAACCTGCAGTTCTTTTGAAGCTGTTGCACGTATTAAACATTATTCCGTGGAACACTATGTAGGCGTACATATTTTCTAGATTGTGTCATTCTTGCATTTTTAAAATTATATTTAGTATTTTACAGAGGGTCTTGTAATTATCATAATTACAAGACTGAACAAGTTCGTTCAAATTTTGGAAACATTAACGGTTCTAGGAACGATACTTTGGAATGCTGCTTACGAAAACTAATTTTTTTTAACAGTTTAAAGCACGTCAAATATTATAGTACAAGTTACGATAGTAATTTTAAATATTGTATTGTCATCGGAACTAAGTATGTGTGCAAAATTTCAAGTCGATCGGATTTAGTCGATTTAGTTGCGACATACAGCGGGGGGGGGGGGAGCTCCTTACAGACTAACTAACGAACTAACGAACTCACAAGTGAAGCTAAATAAAAGCTTGTAATAATAAAAAAATTAATTGAAAGTCTGTGAAATTTATCGAGGAAATGAGGTCTTATTCTCTAATTATTCAGCTCTGGGTCAGGATAAATTATGACATACCACCTGGTGTGGCGATTTTTACCTTCAAGTTCATTTGAATCGGGTAAATAAGCCTGAGTTGATGCACGAAGAAACAAGAAGCAACGATGGATGAAAATAAATCTATCACCTTTAAACATATTTTCTCATCTACCTTAATGATCGATCATATTTAGTATTCCTCAAATAAAATTAAAATTAACTGTTAGAATAAATGACAAAATACTTCAATAAGGACATATACCTACATATGCATAACAGCAATTACATGATTATAATATTTGCAATATCATTGCAAGTTATTATTAGCTAAATCTATGGAAGAAAATTCTAAATCTAAGAGTATTCAATAATCCTTGATTAAATTTGCCCATACAAATTCAGCGATTAAAACTCAGTTGTACAATCACATAAGTTACACTCAAAGTTACCAACTACTAAAAAGTAAAAACTATAACGTCTAACAGTAAGTAATTAATTTCCTCATCCATTGGTATTCAGCAGCTCATATTTACTCTGTTGCAGTTTATGCGAATGTAATTACTCAGCCGATGAATTCGCGCTGTTACAAATGTTACAATTGCCATACGAGGAAACCTTACAAAATATACCAGGCTCTTATAACGCTTGCATTGATCGGGCCGCGACGCTTACGGTGGGGTTTACAGGGAAATCGCATTAAGTTTAGCCGCGACGCAATTCATAATTCCATTATTAACCCACACGAAAGCGTGGCGGCGATGGGTCGCTTTGTTCGCTTTTGAACGAACGGTTTTACGTTATATCCGGCAGCTTCTTAAGCTTGAACCGAGCCCCAGGCGCGGAAAAAATCGTGGCAGACTGGTACTTAAAAGCCAACAGATCGCAAAAGCCTATGTTAACTTCCGGGCATCCCCCTCGTGCACGCATAACAGGTTTAATTAATTCTATGTACTAGCGAGAGGCGTGCACGCTGCTGAAATTTTGCGCGGATATAGACAGCGCACACCATGTACAATAACTTATTAACCGCGCCGAGTGCATTAACAATTCTGTGAGAAAATCCAGCTCAATGTTTTGTCGTCCACGGAGCTTCCATATAGATTGTATAAATATTATAAATAAGAAAGGGTTTTGGTGTAAGTAACTAACGGAGAAAATGATTCCAAATTAGGGAAAGTGTGTACATATATCTAATTAGCAGATGGTTCACAGTTGGGCAAGGAACTTTGAAAATTTTAAGTAATTAGCCCCACTAAATATATATAAAATTTGAGTAATTCGATGACCCGAATCTTATGCATTCACCTCGTGAGTCGTAATTATAGGATCTTCGTGGTGATGAAAAGAGAGTTGAGTAAAATGCATAAAGTTAACGTTAGAAATCGTAGGCAGGAAAATTCTTACTCTTTAGAATTACTTCATGCTTCAACGCAATCGATCTTCACTTTGTTTTTCGCACATTCACAGCAGTTTGAACGACGTACTTCGCAAGGGAGTTTTTATTCTTCGCAATCATATGATTTTATATTATCGGGGTGGTTTTTACGATTCGCCACTTACAAGTTACAACGTGCCGTCGTTAAATCGGGGACGCTGGTAGTGTAACAAGTACATAGACAGAGGTATGTTTACAGCATAACCTTAAACAAAGAAATCGTGGATTGTGGTTTGCACATAGCATAGGTCTAGCAAGAATTCCTGATATAACTGAAACAATTTTGCTGTGAAGAAATAAGCGTAACTTTAACTGTTCCATATACGTGATATATTCAATCAAAAACTCTTTTTATCAAAAACTCGTTATTTACAGTAAAAAAATGTTATTTACATAAATAACATTCCTACATTTCGATTAAACCTCCCTAAATAACTAGTGTCCCCTTTGTCGACTTGAATTTTTCAGCACCGCTGATTTTCCCCCAAATTTTTGTGCTCGTGTCTGGCGCGAAGTACGGGCAGAAATTAGCAGGGTGAAACGGAACAAGAAGCACGCAGTAACGCAGTAAGTACAGTGCGTGAACCTCTCTAACATTTCGCCCCCGGTTGCCAACTTCTCCGTGGGAGAATGAATTTCAAACATCTCCGTAGTCCGCCCAGCATTCAACGATTTTCCACTGGCTCTACTCTCGGCAGTCGACTCTGGACGTACGCACATTTCTATTTATCGAGATCTCTGGAAACGGACGTCCACATCGCGGCCGCCCTCGTCAGCCAGCAAGTATTCTGGGTCGCGAGCGCCGATTCGAAAGCGTACCACGTGAAAAAGTTCGTTTTCCATCGGGCCATAGTCAACGTTGCTCGCGGGAGCTCACAAAGTTTAGAAAACTGTTTAAATAGGGGCATAGGTAGGCTAACGGTCGGATATGTAACCGCTTTTACCTACCCTCCCCCGCCAGCCCCACTCCGCTTTTGCGCTTCCCCTCTTTTGTTTTTTTCTCCCGCACCTCTCTCTCTCTCTCTCTGCCTCTCCATCCTTGGTAGATCCATCAATTTGAAATGCAGACAGGAAGCGGGCTTGACCGGCAGGAGGGTGGAAGATAGAGGATGCGCGGCAGCCGCTGTAGCAAAAGAAGGGGGCGGCGGGGGGGGGGTTAACGCGATGGTAGCAGGTAGGAAAGAAGGGTACGAGGGCAGAGCAGGCATCCGGGCAACCAGGCAGGCAAGTCTTCACTATAGAATGCATTGAATCGCACCGAAATAAAAACAGCCTTTTGAATGTTTTATATACAAGACTGCGCCCGACCACAGTTCCACCCCTCTTTTTCTGCCACCCACGTGCGCAATCCCCTTTGCGTTATCAAACTCCCCAACCTTATACCGGCGAGGCTTCCCTCTACCTTCAACTCTGCTCGTTATCCTACTCTCGCCGCCCGCCACCCCCGCGTGCCCCTCTACCCCCCCCCTACGTGCCTCGCAGGCCACCGTCAAACCCACCCGCCACCCACGGCGTGCCCTCTTTTCCATTCGTTCCTTTGCCGTTCATTTTTTCCCCCCCCCCCCGCGAATGCACGCTTCGCAACAGTGCATCGTGCCAGATTGAGCACACTTGTGCGTGCATTTAGAGCCGGCATGCGAAAGTGGAAAGGAATGCCGATCGCTCGAAATGTTTATTGGAACTGTATGTCTATCTTTCTCTGCCATCCCCCCCGGCTTCGATCGGCATACGTGCGCGTTCGCGAATTAATTCACAACGTGATTTAATTCGCTACTCTTTGGCACGTCGCTGGTTCGTACCTTTTCACAGCTCCCAAAGGAATTTCTAATTTCCGCAAAAATCGCTGCTCAAAGATGCTGGCCCAGATTCGGTTCAAAGTTCAGTGGATAGAGAGTAACGGCTCGTGATGGTACTTTGCTCGCTCATTTTGGTTGCTATTGATGTGAGAATGGCTACTCCCTAGTTGTAGAGCGTAAACTTGGTTGAATGTATTACTATTTGCTTAATTCAAAATTCAGAATTATAAACTTCTGCTGATATTAATATCCATTCCTGCTTAAGGGGGTACTTTTGTGACAGAGATGGGCAAGAAATTATTTTAAATAAAAAATTGATTTCGAATAAGAGACAAAAATTTTATTCGAGGGTCATCGAATAAAAATAACTTTGGGTTATTTTTATTCGACGACTAATATAAATAAAGTCTCTTTTATTTGATACGTTATTTAAGTAACTTTTTATTTAAATGATGCACATCTCTGCTTTTGTGCTGTGTTTCCGAAACTTTCTGTGTCTCGATCCCTTTTATAATATTAAAATAACCTGCTTAAAAATAGGAACTTCAGAATATAATTCTATGGCATCCCCCCCAGAAACCACTTCGCAACACACTTCGCCTATCGGAAAATAATTATTTTTAAAAAGCTTACGCCACCGTCTACATCTATGTATATATGCAATAAAAAAGCTACGTATAAAATATTCACAGTATTACTTAAAAAATACCTGAATATCGAGGCAAAACGCCAGACAGTATAAGCTCATAGTTTTTATTAAATATGTTCCCGAAGATGGCGCTGAAAAACGGGCAGTTACCCCTTAAACTCTGAAGTCTAATACCAGCAATAACTAATTCTCTTTACCTGGTTTGTTTATAGAAATTAGATACACGCTATCTCGTAAAGTATCGCGGCACGTCAACAGTTACTAAAAGCTACCACTCGATTGTAATTCATCTCACAATTTTTCGCTGTCATCGTTTCAAACAATCGAGACAAATATATATGATTTCGGCGCACTGATTCGGTCAGTTTAAAACAATAAAAACTAGCTATTCTGCAATAATAATTATAAAATCTTTCGACGTTTCGATCTTAGTTTAGATCTTCTTCGGGAAAGTTTAGAAAGGATATAAAATACTGTTTGTGCTACGCAATAGCACAGTGACTCAATTTAATAGCAAAAGCAATATTTTATATCCTTTCTAAACTGAAGAAGATCTAAACTAAGATCGAAACGTCGAAAGATTTTATAATTATTATTGCAAAATAGCTAGTTTTTATTGTTTTAAATTGACCGAATCAGTGCGCCGAAATCATATACATTAATTAGTACGGTCGAAATTTATAAATAACTTTTAAATCGAGACAAATGTAACAGAGTTTCTCCCCGACCACGAGTCGTAACCAGAACATCGTTCATATCGAAACGATTTCGTCGCTGGAAAATCCCACAGGCATTGATCGCGTTGATACTCGTCAATACATAATCGCTGGGGACTTGATCTACGAACATGGAACCATAAACTCCTTGAAGGAATTAGCACGGTCGCTCGAAAGGACGTGCGAAAATTTGCACAGATTGGGTCTTTTAATTGGCCTGTAGAGCCGCGGTGGGCCGATATGAAAGCGCTGGGCCACTTGGAGGCTGTAAATACTCGCCCCCTCTGCGAGGAAAGCCAACGGGCAGGGCGCGAAAGAGGCGAGACAGGTTATATACACCGACAGGGCCAATGGTGGAAACGTTTAAACTTGCATTATTTACTTTAGATTTTGTTCGGTATCGGGCTCGCCTAGCGCTGCCGTCGCCAGCTCTGGCGGAAGGCCCTCTGTCCCGCTCTTTATTACTGTCCTGGTGAACGCGGCGTTCCTTATCCCAGCACTTTCGCCGTGCGCCAACGCCAGCCGGGCCGCGGAAAGTTTCCACGCTGCGCAGTTTGTCACAGACCCTCGTAGGTTGGGGTTGGCAGGTGCGGCGGCGGCTAGGCATGGACCGCGGCTCGCTCGCGATTAATGGAAAACGACATAAGCTCCCCTGATTCCGGCATCCCCGCCGCTAATGACCTCGAACACTGTCAGAAAGCGGCGAGATCTTTCACTCATTAACGGCGGAAGCGTGGAGGCCGCGGGGGCTGGATCTCCCGCGTCGCAGATGGGAGGGATCCGAAATTCTCCCAGGAACGAAAATTCGGACGGGGTTTAGTCGGCCGGCGCGCAAACACGGCACGAAAGTGGCGCATTGGGAGCGGCACCCCACTTCGTTAAGGGCACTCGAGCGCTGGCGTCGGTGGTAAAAGTTACACCGTACCCTTCGAACGTGTTTGTTACTTCGTTGTGCTCAGGTGGATACACTTTGTAACACTTGGCCGAATGTTTGGCCAGTTGTACATACGTGTGGATTGAATGATTGGTCGGTGTGCTATTTAGATTTAAGTGCCGATGCTTGATGGAGTGAAATAATGAGCTGAGTATAGTTTTGCATGTAGGCTGAGATAAGGGGTAGATTTGAAGAGGTGTTGAATTATTGAATTTATTGTTCGTGGAGATATGACGTTTGACGAGTTTCGTTGTTGTAATGTGATATATTTTCAAGCACAGTAGAGGCTAACGTATCTGAACGTTCTGCTATCCGAACAGAGTGTCTCCTAGCAACATCTGTTTCAAATATTCCGCTTTCGATCGAACCTAATTCTGATCATAACTCAGACTTATGCTTACAGACATACTTGTGCAATTTAGTGGCCAAACAGATATGGAATCCATAAATAGTTAAACAAATTGTCAATTTACATTGTCGCTTGTCGGACGTATTAGATACTCAGGATTTAATCTTACGAGGAGCCGAGTTGAACGAATAAAAATATTTTTAATGCAAATTCAATAGGTGATTAAAAAGATTTATGTAACGAATAAAATCTAGTTTTCATTTCTTTTTACAAACTCCATTCTTTGGGGCTGCCACTGCATAGAGTCCGCTATGAGTTTCAATATTAACCACCTTCTGTCGAAAAATGTAGTAGAAACTTTGAATTATTAAAGGTTCATTGCTGCTGAAATGGGATATCAGATGCAAACACTCAATCAGGGTTATATGTTAACCTTCGAAAGACGTTCAGACTAAACCTTTAACTTCTCTTAATTATCGACTAATTACTATGAAGTGTCCATCCATATTCAAATGTTAATATCACCCTTTCTCTACTATCCCCGATGAATCGATAATGTCCGATCAGCTTGAATTTCTTCAACTGAAACGCACCCGTCTTTCAATTAAAATTGAAGTGAAATCAACGATGTTAAATAAATTACTAGACTTTCATTAATCTTAAAAATAACGAATTTTTACAAACCACAGCTTCCGAAACTATTATTACCATTGCTAACGTAACCACTATTAATATGGCCACCGAGAATTTAAGAAATAAACGTACCATCGACTACATACGCACATTTAAACGACACAGTATGAAATTATAATCACGAAAATATGTCGTGCCCTACATACACCAGCAACTTGGACGTTACAGCTGCACTGTGGTACAGACAGAATCACTCTGCATACCAGTGTACTCTCATTAGAGATCGTTAAGTGCTACTTTCCACCGCGCCCTTATGGTCCCGTTTCGCGATAATCCGCAAGAATATTAATAATCCAAGCGTCGTGGTGCTAAGTAGACCCCGTAAATGTTTCTCACTAAATGGACATTTTGGTCCCCGCGGTAAGCATAATGTTACCAAAGGAAAATCAAAGTTGGCTCCCCCAAGAAGGGCAAGTGGAAATCGAAGATCAGTGTCGCGCTGCTAACGGCTGCAGAAAATGAACCGTGTATGTTCGATCGGCGATGCAAATTATTGCAAATGCAGCTGGAACATCGCGCACCTGTCCTCGGCGATCAACTTCATAATAGTGCGTATCAGTGGAACACGGACACGATAGAAGAGGTATTCTGTGGCACAGAGCAATGTGACATGCTACCCAATTATAGGCGCCCCACGCTCGAATTTCGGGCGATTGTGTAACTAGTTCAATGTAACTCGGCAGATATGATGTCACGGTGCTACTGTTAACCAGAATGTGTATAACAGTGAACTTGGCGCGGTGCATTTCCACATTATGACGCGGAAGTAGTGGAATTGGAGAGTGCAATGCACTCAGCAAGAATTTCGAAACTCTTCAGTGTCATTCGTGTAATAAATGTTTAAGAGCAGGGCGCTTTTAATTTTTGCGCTAGCACACTTGTGTAACTATCTTTATTCGTACTTGTAGTTGCGAAGGAAATACAACTGCAATAAGTCGTGTATATAATATTTACTCGCTGAATTTGATTTGTAATGTGTTAAAAGCTGAACCAAAATTGGGGTTTCATTTATGATAATTGTGACCAGCAGGTATCAGTGAATGTAGAGTTATGTTTCTGTGTAGATTTAAAACTGATGGTGTTTTCTCATTTTGTTATGGTAAAGTGGTATTTATTCTTCCTCTCTGTATTCAGATATTTTCTATAACGATGCAAAAGATGCAGTTTCCTTTTACTTTTCCTTGACGAACATTATTGTGTCCTTTCCTTCGAGGGAGCTGAGAGTTCCTGTAGAGATACATAACACAATGGCATGCCCCGACCTACTTTGACTTCGCATATTTTAAAATTCGAGGGACTGACAAAGGAAATTATTAGAACGTACTTTATGCAAACCTGCTCCTTGAATATCTAGCTTGTGCGCCATTAATATGTTTGAAAAGATTCGATGCTTTGCTAAATAAGGAAGCCTTTTTCCACGAGTGATTCGTGTAATTGCTTCGCGAGGCTTACATAATCTCTGTACGTTTAAAGCTTGCAACTTTGGTACATTTACAATATTGTATACACTTCAAAGACTGTTTTTCATTTTACTAAATGCACTTTTCTATACTTGAAAGATGTTTAAAGTCGCAACAAAAACCCCAGTGATTTTGAGAAATATGAATATATATTTAAATACGTTTTATATGTTAAAAGAATGAGCAGACAATTCAGTCAGTAATTTAATACTCATTCTTTCTTGGCTTTCAAATGGTGTTACAAATATACAGTGGCGTGTGATTTAAGGGATTGGACTACTGTGACGGCCCGAAAAAGTAGGTAATCTTCTGATGCAAATTGTAGAAAAACTTCATTGGCACTTCATTTTAGTATATTCTGAAGCATTTAAAACAATTATAGAAATTAAGAAAATATATGTAAATATATGTCACGAGGTGGCTCCGAACTGACGGCCTTTTTTGTTACGGAAATTAAACGGTGCATCTCCTAATTTAATTTTGGATTATTTGAAACAAAAAACGAAATTTAACGGAGCGGTTCTCTTAGTATTTTGAAAATTGGCTGAACTACAGCGTGTTAAAGAAAGGAATGCCGATTAGTCACGACTACAATTTTATTACACAACTTATTACGTTTTTTTAAGTTGTTCAATTTTTCTGATCACGTAAAGAGCGACACAAATTAGAGTACATTAGACACATCTGTCATAAATGTGCCTAAAATTATATTATTTCATATCCAAGAGCACGCCAATGCATATGTTCGCGGTAGTGAAATAATAAAAGTATCAAACAGTGTGATCCCGCTGCTTGATTGCCAAACTTGAGTGCTTTGCTCGAACGAAGCCAAAAGTTTTCCCTCTTTAGCGTGTTCCATCAGCCGCCATTCCCTTGTTCCTTTCAGCTCGCGCCTTACTGCCGCCGGTGGTTAGTTTTCGGATATGGGTAATAGTAATTCGTTTCAGTTTCGGCGCGCGAGCTCTATGACTGGTTGGCGACGGGAGGGGCGGAGGGCGGAGTGAGAAGGGGATGGAAGTGGGGGGGTCCTTAAATCATCAGATAATTACTTTGGTAATTAATTACAACTCTGTTGGGCCGTGGACCCCACCAGCCATGCCAGTAGTAAAGTAAAGGCAGAGAGCGTGCTCCACTAATAAACGAGCCGTCGACGCACCCCTCACTCTTCTCGCCGGCGCGGCGTTCACCGTCCAACCCATTTTCCATTATTCTTCCTATTATAAATCACTCATCAACTTTTTTCAACTTCTGCCCCGCTTCCTTGCCCGTATTCCACTGCTACCCCACTTTCGGTGCAAGAAGCGAAACGCCGCGCTCGATGTCGTTCAAGAACCCGTGCTGCGCCTGAGTCGGCGAAGGGAGCCATTCTCTCATTGGTATCCGCGGTATCATTACCAGTTAATCGATCAAATGGGCTCGTACGACCTTCCGTTTATTTTTGTGAAATTCACAGTACCTTTGAATAGGTAAATTTAAAGCCGTGTCTTAACTTTTATCGTTTCGTTTAGAAATTTTGACGCGATACGTTCATAAATAACGGTTATGCTATTTTACATGTCAGTTTCGCGGGTGTGCGCATTGGAAAAGTAATCGAATATGGAAAATACAGCTTTCGGAGTCATTGAAAAAATTCTTCAAAGGGTCTAGCACCAATTTTAGTATTTGTGTGTACCAAATAATGCTCCTTTATTTCCACCCTTAATGATTGAACTGCAATTTCGAAAAAATATATGTAGCAGAGTTAAAAAGTACCTACGACGTGCATTAGGAAGCATTCAAATATCTTAAGTAGTTGTTGAGAAAAAAATAGTAAAGGTTAGGGTTGTTATTCCCCGTATCACCCTAACTTGAGGGAGTGGAGATCTGAAATTTCTCTCAGTGTTTTTTTTTTTTTGCAAAGAGCATTATTTAATATACGTAAATACTAAAATTGGTGCTGAGGCCGGCTATTGTATCAGAAGGATTTATATTAGCTCTTCTTTGCTAAGACTGTCCTTTTAAATAGCTACCGCACTTTCTGATGACAAATTGCGTGAAATTTGGGGAAAAGTCACACTGGATATTCACATTTAACGCTTCCCATTTCATCCATTTCGCTGGAGAATATTAAAAGAAAACACGCGTATCTCATCTCTACTGCAAATCGTCTTTTATGATAAAGATAATCAATTTTGTAATACCTACACTCGAATCACAGCAGTATGCATTATTATAAAAAATACTACACTCGTCACAACTTAAAATTCACAAGACTCGTGTCCCAAGTTCGCGATGAACTCTGCACATAACGAGTCTCTAATCAAAACTTGAAAAATTCCCAAAAATAGAATGCCATTATAATATCCCCAATTCAAAAATTTCAGTTACTATCAAGGGAAGATCCCGAACCCGGAAATTCAAAAAATTCTGAAACTTTGTGGATATGTAGGGGATTTCCTCCTGATTACAACGCAATTTTTTTGCTGCCCAAAATCACTCTAAGGGGGTGAAATTAACCCCTGAAGATTCGGCTATTTTTCGATTCTCTGTTATAACTCGCGATCTGTAAGAGATAGAAAACAAGTTCCGAGACAAAAGTTACGTCTTTCAATTAGATCTATCAAATAGTAACAGTTGAATCAATTGTTTAAACAATTAGAAAAAAGTTATAAACAAAAATATTAATAATGTTTTTTAAAATTCGTTGTTTCGCGTGAAATCTGAATTGGTTGTTTAAATAATTATGAAACAGCATAATCCATTTTTTTTCATACAATTTCAACCTTTGTTGTATCGCGAAACTGTGCTCCTCGACAATCGAAGAACTTTTCAATCACATACGTTCTTCTAACGTTTATTAGGAAATAATACGCAACGCTTAGAAAAAAAGTAAGACAATTCATATACTATTGTCTCTAATTACACATGGGTCAAATATACCAGGTGGAAATAGAGTAGAAGAAGGTAACTGTTAGATATAACTGATCCTTATTAGAACGTTTTATTTTTAACATAATTATCGAACTTTTCTTTTATTTGCTCACAAGACAGGCGAGATAATGCCGCCGTTTAACTATAGGTAGATAACTTTGAATTATTCTTCATGATGATGAAACTCTTCAAAAAAATGTTGGAAACATAGATATTGATTACACCACGCGCATCGTATGATAGCATAATTACGGCATATGGAACAACGAAGTGGATGTATGAAATCTTGTTGTGAAAAAGCGAAATCTACTGGATTTTCAAACTGATTTGGTTTCTCAACAATATAGCCACTTTTATACCACGCGTAAGCAAACACATCGTGATACTTTGGTGATGAAAGTTGATTATGAATAAGAGACTGTAATTTAATGACATTATTCCTTGAACATCGTAATTAAACAATAATACAAGGTCGGAAAAGGGTGTAGCCGGATAAGCATAGCGAAAAGTGCCCCCAAACCAAATTGAACTTGCGGTACACCAATCGATAGGTTCCTCAAAGAAAACTATTTCTGTAAAGTTTCAACCCGATACCCCTACTACTAGGGTAGTTACAGGGTGAAACGTAATTTACAGTTTAAGCTCCATTACTTTTGTTCCATTGAATAGAAACCTATACAAAAAATCAGAGACATTCTACCCGTTGATATACGTATTTTTGAATTTTTTCAGAATTTTCAGTGACAAAACCGAATTTTTAAAAATTCAAAAAGATTAAAAATGCCGATTTCAAAGTCAAAATTTCAAATTACAACATTTATATTTTTACAGTTTTGGCGTCTTTCTATGGTCATTAATGTCTAATTTTTTCAGATTTTTCAAATGGGTGGAACGCAGTCGCAAAAATCAAAAACTGATATTTCTTACCTTCCCGTACGCAATGTTTGGCATACTCGTACGACGAATATATTTTGTTCATTAAATGGGTGTTGTATGCAATTCTAAATACTTTCACATTTTTTAAATGAGTCAATGCAATTGATCTGATAGCATTTTACGGTTGATAAGGGCTTTGATTTTCAATGGCACGTATATTCGACACGGAAAAAGCACAAATAATGAATACCAAAGAAAGTCTTATTCCGGCCAAAAAAAAACACCACTATGTAAACCATTTACAATTTGCACAACAACAGGCTATATTATTGACATGCTCGGACCATTCTATGATACTCAAAATGACGCACAAATAATGAAAATTGTAATGCAAGATCCAAACGGTTTGCGGAATCTAATGAAAAATGGAGACTTATGCATCGTTGATCGAGGTTTTCGGGATGTGAAAACCTATCTGGAGGAAGAAGGATACCGTATACTTATGCCAGCTCTTAAAGGAAAACGTAATCAACTAACAACTAAGGAAGCTAATGATTCTCGGTTAGTTACAAAAGTTCGATGGGTTGTTGAAGCTGTCCACGGTATAATAGGGCAAAAATACCGACTTCTCCATCACCAAATACAAAACACATTGCTTCCAACAGTACGGTCGTTCTGCCGAATAGCTTGTTTCCTGCACAATACATTTGGAAAGCGATTAAATTCAGATAAACAGTTCTCCGAAGAAATAATTTCAAGAATTTCTGAACAAAAAGATCAGCCTAATACTTTAGGATTGGAAGTCGAAACACACCGTTGGAGTAGACGAAAGGTTCCATTTCAACAAATAACAGCTACCGATTTGACTGATTTCCCCGAAATGACAGAACAAGATCTAAAAATTTTTTTTACTGGATCCTACCAACTATCTCAAGCAGTATCCTACTTGGCAGAAATGATGGATGAAGAAAACAATATTAATCTCCGTTGCTTAAAACAAGACAAGAACATTCTTCAATTTCAAGTACAATCGCGACACATTAATAGCAAAATCTATAAATGTTACATAGATTATACACCACATTCAATAGGTTGCTCTGGAATCAAGCGTCATTTCTGTGAGTGTGCAAATGGGAGCCGTACTATTGGATGTTGTTCGCATGTAGCTGCGATAATATATTATTTATCGCATGCTCGGTATCTTGCACAAATAATAAGGCCCGCAGAGATACTTAGCAAAATATTTAATACCGAACAGGTAAATCCTGTAATAAATGATGATAGCGACGAAGATTAAATTACAAACATCGCGTTACTTGCGCTGCAAATCGAAATTATTAAAGGTAAAACTCACAGATTAGAATTCAGTAACTTATTTAATGAATGCAGTAGTATCTGATAATGAAAACCTATGATATGATATTATTTGCAGAAACAGAATTCAAGAATCTACCAAGAACGGTCGAGGTGACACTTACTATGTACTGACATCACTTATACGCGCAATTAGGTAAAACTTCGCCCTTATCAACCGTAAAATGCTATCAGATCAATTGCATTGACTCATTTAAAAAATGTGAAAGTATTTAGAATTGCATACAACACCCATTTAATGAACAAAATATATTCGTCGTACGAGTATGCCAAACATTGCGTACGGGAAGGTAAGAAATATCAGTTTTTGATTTTTGCGACTGCGTTCCACCCATTTGAAAAATCTGAAAAAATTAGACATTAATGACCATAGAAAGACGCCAAAACTGTAAAAATATAAATGTTGTAATTTGAAATTTTGACTTTGAAATCGGCATTTTTAATCTTTTTGAATTTTTAAAAATTCGGTTTTGTCACTGAAAATTCTGAAAAAATTCAAAAATACGTATATCAACGGGTAGAATGTCTCTGATTTTTTGTATAGGTTTCTATTCAATGGAACAAAAGTAATGGAGCTTAAACTGTAAATTACGTTTCACCCTGTAACTACCCTAGTAGTAGGGGTATCGGGTTGAAACTTTACAGAAATAGTTTTCTTTGAGGAACCTATCGATTGGTGTACCGCAAGTTCAATTTGGTTTGGGGGCACTTTTCGCTATGCTTATCCGGCTACACCCTTTACGTACAAAGTTTTTCCATATATTTGCCCCATGTGTAATTAAAGACAAAACTATATAAATTATCTTACTTTCTTACTACGCGTCGCGTATTATTTCCTGATAAATATTAGAAAACATTCCTCGTCGTGCAGCTTAAGGCACGTTAGAATGGGATCCAAAAGTTCTTCGATTGTCGCGGAGCACAGTTCCGCAATACAACAATAGTTGAAATTGTATGGAAAAAAATATAAATTATGCTGTTTCATAATTATTTAAACATCCAGTTCAGATCTCACGCGAAAACCTGTTTAAACAATTGATTTAACTGTTACTATTTGATAGATCTAATTGAAAGAAGTAACTTTTGTCTCGAAACTTTTTTTCTATCTCTTCAGGGGTTAATTTCACCCCCTTAGAGTGAATGTGGGCAGCAAGAAAAGTTGCATAATCTTCTCACATCCCCAAAGTAATAATTTTTTGAACTCCCGATTTGGGGATCTCTCTTTGTCAGACCCCTTTCCCCCGCCCCCCCCGTCAAGCTACGCACATCAGCGCGCGGTGTCGCGCTTACCCGTGGACATCCGACGCCTAAGTTCGACGACACGCCAGTCAGAAGTTCTTTGGTAGATCATCGTAACTCAGAGTCAAGCGCAGGAGGGATGTTTATAAGATACGACTCGATCCAGGAAGTTGCGGGGACGTCTGGATGCGGGGACTGGCGCTCGCATAAGTTCCCAGGGCGGTCGTCCATTAGTTAATTGTGGTTTCCGGATCAGTATTCCGGCAGGTATCGCGTGTTTCCACAGTGGATTGCCAAGCGAGAACGGCTTAAGGGCGCAGGAAGTGGGTGTGTGTAGCACGAGGGTGGTTGGTGGACGTCGCGCTGGCTCTAAAGGGTTGAGGGAGTTTGACAAACCCTACGGTACCCGGCGCTGATCAATGCAAGCAATCAGTCTTGTTTCGGCGCCGCGACATGACAGCGGTGCCCATCTTCCGAATACATGGCCGTGTCGCTCTTTGTTCCCGATTTCACCCTCCTCTTATCGGCGAGCCAACGTCCCCCACGTAGCCCAAACTTTTCGGATCGTTTTCAGTTATCGGGACCGCCGAGAAAAGTGTTCGAGTCCCGCGTGAAAGCTCCTCTCTTCTGTCGTGCAGTTATCGCCCTGGGGGGGTGCGGAAGAATTACGCGAGGTCCTGTACAGGTATCGACGGATAAGCAGCGGCGATTTATTTTTTGCCGGAGATTGTCACGCGGCTAACGTATCTGCCCCCAAAATACACGAAGCTCGTGCTTTGTTAGTGAACTCGTGCCCTAATTGGGCGACGTTAAGGGATCGAAGGATCCTCCTACGTGGAAATAATATATATTTCGTGAGACAGAGGACACAATTCCCCCGTTCAATTCTTAGGCGCAGTCGCGTTTCGATCCGCAGAAATGTTCCGTTTCGCACGTATCGCTGCGCGCAGTATCGAGAAACAATCACGTACGTACAGATATTTCTTGAACAGCAGGCGAAATCCGTCGGGTTAAGGCTCGATCGGGGAGGAAGCTGCGCGGCAGCAAAATCCACGCCGAGGGACCATCGGGTCTCGGGTGCTGGGTGCATGTCCCTCCCTCGATACGGCGAATAAACCGGCAATGATTTTCCATCGCGATGAATAAATTGGTAATCGAGTTATCGGGATTCGCGGTCGATGGAGACTGGAGAAATTCGAGATATCCGTTGGGGTGGAGTGGTACGCCACGCGTGTCAGGGAACTCGCGTTGATGGGGATAACGCTCTCTCCACGGCGATAATGTTGCAAATTTATATTCCAAAGGCGATCGAGGAAAGCTGCTGAATGCGCACTCTTGGCCACGGCTGGTCTTGCCCTTCCTGGAACGCCACTCCCACCACCCTTAAACCACTTCCATCGCCTCTTTTCCCCCGTCCACCCGCTGCTCCTTCCTCGACTTTCGTATCTTTTGTGGACGCCACAGAGTTTCGACGGTGCTCAAGGCTCTTCCGTCAATCACGAATTGACAATCAATTTTTCATACTGCCTCCCTCCGAGTTCTGTTTTTCTTTGGCCGCTCGCCGCCGAGGAAAGCAGTTCGCCGACGATTGCGGAGACAACTTCATTCCCTTGCTCAATTGAATTTCTAATGTGAACGCTTGCTTCCGTTCGTTTTTTTCCTTCTGGTATTAATCGACGTTCAAAAATTTATAAGAGTTCGATGACGCAGGGAGCTTCGATTTTAAATGCTCGATTAATTAATTAAAGTTTCTTTCGTGAAATAATACAGAATTGAAAAATAATTTTTTTGAAAATTCGAATTTTCGATTCTCAGTGAAGAGAATATACAAAATATATTTTTTAATAATGGAAACGTGCTCCAGGATAATTGTTAATGTCGTGTAACTGACGCTTTGAAATATTATTGATTCACCGTGTGTCTGGCTTGTGTAACGCGCTAGCCGATATTACGAATCCCCTTTTTGTTTCTCTCATTTTTTAAATCACATTTCCACGATAAAGAGCAGGTTTCCAGCGACACGTTCAATGAACCACTTTCTCCTGTAACGCGAATACATTGCGGTATTCGTATTTAAATGAAATATTCAGTTCGGATCTGATCGCGAAATCCGCGCTCCGCGTAATTTGCCTCTGGAAATGTTTAAACGGCCGTCCAATCTCAAAAGTGTATTCATCGCCAATATTGGTATTATTAAAGAAGGATGACGAATAAAGTGAACATTGTAAAACGATCGGTCCATTGCGCGGCTAATAATTTGCGGCGCGTCTTGAACAAATAATTGTAAAGTTTCACCGGCGCGTATATGTTATTTACCACGACGAGCAACGAAACCGTACGGCCAGAAACAATTAATTCGGATAAATGAATACTTGCAAATGAATATTTCTGTCTCCGTACTCTGTTTATTATTGCCATTAAAACCAGGCTATCAACTTAATGGACCTGCAACCGCGCGAACCCGCGGCAAAATTTTCTTTACGAGGGGTGTCGTAAACTCGCATAATCGGGACATTTCGAATCAATGTCTAGTCATCTTAGAGTTTCGCGTGGAATCATACCAGCTCCATTTTCTTAGTATTTAAATACAGATCTACTTTTGGCAAGTGAAGTTATATTATGAATGTGTACTTTTAATACTTGCATATTTAAACAACTTTCTTAGCCGTTTTGGTAATACTTTTATTATTTTAAATGTAAAAGATAGGTCTGAATATCCGCTTTATTTGAGTTTTCGGAGGGTAGAATGTATAAGCTCACCTGGTGCAACAAAAACATGCACAACGGTTGTTGCAAGAGTTTCCTAGGATCATATTAAGATACTAGTAAACTTCTATTCGAGAATTGTTAACTTAAAGTGTTACGTGGGGTATCCATTTCTATTTGGTTGTATTTTCCATTTTGTAAATAATACATATGTCTATCCAATCTGCATGAAGAAGTGACAAGGGACGATCCAAAACCCGAAAATTCAAAAGATTCTAAAACTTTGTGAATATGTAGGAGTTTTCTCCTGATTATAAAACATAATTTGTGTTTGCTGCCCAAATTCACTCGAGCGTGGTGAAAATTGGACTATTTTCAGATTTTGTGTTATAACTGGCGAACTGTAAAAGATAGACAAAAGTTGCTTCTTTTAATTAGAATTTCTAATTAGTTCACGAGTTTTAATATAAAATCGGAATATAACCGGTTTTTCCGGGATCAATTACATCCCCTTAGTGTGAATTTGGGTAGCAAACAAAAATTACGTTATAATCAGGAGGAAATTCCCTATATAATTACAGTTTCAGAATTTTTGAATTGCTGGGTTCGGAATGTACTGAATTCTCTATTCGCTGAAAGTTTTCGCAACGATCTAAATACCTGATAATTATAATTTTTACCCCCTTTGCAGTCTCCAAGTATCGTCAAACTATCATAAATCGAAGAAGTTCGTAACAATAAAATTATACAGAATAACAAAATACAAGCTTATTACGCAATATAAAAAATGGCAACTGAAATAAACTCGATATCCAGCCATTCTACACATAATACCACAAACGGTGAACAAATCCTATTATTCTACCTCCGAAGCTGTGCTCAATAAACCAAAGATAATCCGATGCTAATTAAAGATTTCCATGCTTATTACATGCAGTTCAAGCGTCGCGTCCGTAAAATGGACGATACCTTCCGCCATTATCGTTTCTCACATCGACCATACAGCGAGTCCTTCACGTTGCGAATCGCCGATGTACGAGATATACGATTTTAAAGGAAATGCCTCCCTCCGCTGCTGGTATCAGCCCCCCCCGGTGTATTTAAAGCCAATTTCTGTCTCATCTTCCTTCCGTTCTATTTGCGCGCTGTTTAAGCCAAGCCACCGACGGGGCGCGCTCACAAAAAACCTCTCTTTCCAATGCCCCTGTAGACGTCGCCGATGTATCCGCGCGACGTCCCGCTAAGCGGCGCCCGCAAAAGCTGTCGTCGGTGGTTTCCAGGAGTTTTTAGACCACCTAGATCGATAGGAACGCCTGGACGAGTGTCGAAGAGGCGGTCGGAAAACGGTGTGAGGTGGGCGTTGGAAAGTTGAGGCAGAGAGGTTGGGGGGGGGGGGTTTGGTCGGGCGGAGGGGTGGGGGTGAATAGGTTGAGAAGTGGTGGACGCCACTTTGTGCTGCATCGACATGAATTTGTATCCCTCCGGAGCTGGTCGGTCACCGTTCCCACTTCTCTTTCTCTCGCTGGCGTGTTGCTTTCGACACGGCCTCTTCCCTCCCTTTCTGTCTCCCTTTTTTTCTCCTTCCCAGGACTGCACTCCCCGGGCCATCACTCTTTTTCTTTCGGAGAAGGTCCAGCCCATACAAGAGACTCGTCGCCATGTAAAAATACATCACGTTCCTGCCGTACCAGCGGCGAGGCAACATTCCGAATATCAAGAGACCTTTCTCCCCGTCAATCTGTCGCCGTTTTAACGACTTCACCATTGTTATTCGGATAGCCGATCCTTGAACTATCGCGCCTTGGTGTGCGTCAGGGAGGGGCTGCGTCTGTGTGGGGAAATATCGAAGCAATTGCTAGTTAGGTATGCGTAAGCGATGCAAGTAGTCGAATCCGTGATAGGTCAGACCACCGCTTAACCGGCAACGCGCTGCGCTCTGCCTCTTTGATTAACAGCTCATTAGCCCCATTTGTCGTTTGAGAGATCTACAGTTGGATTTACAAATATTTGCATAGGTAATTGTTTAGAAATTTAAAAATCTGTACGTGAATCGTTAGGCAATAAGTTTTGCTGATTTCTTCTTTTCTCTTTTTGGAAATTTCATTTTAAATTCCCACACACAAGTGTCCTCGAATAAAATAACATCACTTTGGCAACGTTAAATAAATCACAGAAAAACACTAATCTCGCACACAAAAGCGAATAGCATACCAGAGTACTAATTGAACCACACTATCGTACCCTTGATACTTTAAATTTAGCACGTAACATATTTCGTAAAGTTGTCGTAATTGGTCTCATTCCAACATTCTGCTTTAGTGGGAGCTTTCAAATTCCACAAACAATGTAAATAAGGGATACAGAGAACAAGCCGATGTTGGTAAATTTTTAACAGCAAAAGCGGTGCATGGGGTACACACAATGCAAATTAAAATTGAAAACTTTATAAATTTGGTACGTTTTAATGAACATGCTTCAACGAAAAAGAAACTCTGCCACTTGGTAATATTGCAGGAAAGGGTTAATTTTTTTTTTTTTAAATTTTGTGGAAAATTCGAGTTTCAGTTGTCTCGTTGTGAATGCCGTTTATGACACGCGCCCGAATCGGTAAATGGGATCGGATTCACAATTCGATCGGTTGAGCCTTTGCTTAACGATATTCATATCACGGGAAAGTGCTTGCGGCGCAAAAAGCCGACTGCGACGTGACACTCGCTGAACCCTGTAATCGCGATCCTCTTTTCGATCATCGTAAAAAGAGCATTTCCCTTTCCTGCCTCCTCTATCACTTCCCCTGAACTCCTCGAACTGACAGCCTTCCGCCTACCATCGCTTAAACTCGACCCAAGGGTGGTCACGCAGTGGTCGATACTCGACATCGGTTCGGCCACTTGCAAACGTTTGCTGTGTAATCGGCGAGATTTCCCAGCCGTAATGGATCGAACTAACGTTAAAATTTGCACATATAGGCTACATTCACAACATTGACTTATTAGAGCAGTCTGTTCCCTGGAGCGCAGCCAAAACACTTTCTGTGATAAATAAGAATCTATATTTAATCATTCGAAGAAGTTCGTCCATCAATATTAATTTCGTCGGTAAATAAAGTAACTTATAAACAAAGATGAATGCTTAAATTTTATGTTAGATTTGAATGTCAATACATAAAAAATTTATAATCGAAAGGTTTTTAAAAGCTTACAAAATGCTCATGACACCCTTGGCACCCTTTGCGTTAATGGTTTAGAATCAAAGCACTGGCGAAGTTTAGGTGCTTTTAATATGAACTCACTGAGTGTAATGTAATTATGGACAGTGTTTAATGAATAGAAAGAATATTGCGGTTGGACTGATGTAATTGCGAATTAAAACTTAATTTCATTAATATTCTTTGATGCCCGAGTGAAAATAAGAAACTACTTGATTAAACGTATTGAACAAATTATCATCATCGTCTGCTAGTTCACGTGTAATTCTTCAAGGGTGCAGAATAATACCCACATCATTTCTGTTTTTCATGAGAGATAGTAAAAAAGTTGATTCCTAAACTTCGTCTGTCTGCATCTTGGAAATGAAAGCTCGGACTGAAGAAAGGTAAAGGCTGTACGATTTTTTGTTATGAAGAACTTCTGTGTTTCGACTTCTTCTATAATTCGGGGGCATCCTGTATAAACTTAAAGTAGACGAGCGATCTCCTCCCCCATCCTACCCCGCTACGCTCATTAAACTCTCTAACTCTCGAAAACGAAACTCCCACCGTATACTGGTCGTCCTTACGAACTATCGCCTCTATACACGTACCTATATACTTACGTACATACACTCACAACCGCCACTCATTGCAAGCTTGCTGTACGAATCTTTATTTCCTCAACATTCCAATCAAACCTTCTCACAGAGTCTTAAACTCTACAACCCCTATGTCTACATAATCCCGATAATCTCCATGTCCACAGGTACCCACTATTGGGAGTTGATGAAAGTCGAGGAATTAGTGGTACAGGGTGATTCTACATTTTTACAACAATTTTCCCCCAAACTTTTTGTAATACGTCTAGAGACTTCCACCTTTAATATAATGAAATTCCTATTATTTAGGTTTACAGAAATATTTTTTTGCTTCCGTTACTTGTACTTTTACCAGAAAATTGGCAAAAGGTGATGAAAATTTTTTACTAAAAAAACATGCGAGGTATTTTTTCTTTCGATAACGACTTTGGGTCAATAAAGTGAACGAATTTTCAAACAGACCCAGTATTACAAAAGTCTAACAAGGTTTTCAGGTGTCCGTCTCTGAGTGCTTTGGTTTACGGATATGTGTTAGTGGATAGAAAAATAACATATATGTTTTTTTATTTAATTGAAACCACCCCTCAAAGTGCATAAGAAGAGGTACAAAGGTTTCTATTGTTAGTTTAAAGAATACATTATAGCTTTGTGTATATCCAGTATTTATTTAACAGAATGTTATAATATTCTTTAAACAAACAATAAGAACTTTTGTACCTCTTCTTACGAACATTGAGAGTTGATTTCATCCTCGAAATATGCAAACGGGCCCAAAAAGAAGGCCCCGTATTTATTATTTTTAAAGCAATCGGAGGTGGACACCTGAAATCTCCTCGTTGTAAGTTATTTATACGCAAAATTAGAAAGCATTCCCTTCACGTGCTACCCCCGCCACCTTATAAAATCAAAGAAGAAACGGACCGCGTCCGAGGCGACCCCCAGATTAGCTGGAAATTAATACACACCTGTTTGTCCGAATATCTTCGCGGGGCATAATCGCGCCAGTCAGACTCGTCCGCTCCACCGAACTTTCTCTATTAGTACGTAGCGGCGTAAGTATGTACCGCGGTTAATCACGTTCCCCCCCCCCCCCCGAGTTTCTCTGGTAACGGTGGCCGATTCTATCGGTTTGTCACTCGTCGGCGATGCCGTTCAGCCACGCTACTTCGCCGCTAACCCCCTCCTGCAACCCCCTGTGACCCCCTTCGCACGACCAACCCTGTGCCCACCCGTCACCCGCCCCTCCGCCACCCTAGCCAGCAGCGTGAGGGGCCCGCGACAGCGAACGCTTTACCAGGTATATACTCGTAGCCAGGCTACGTCGATGGATGGAACGTATCCATAATGCGGCGAGCTTAGCACGCGCGTGTTAGGATCCTCTCGGTACAACCGGGCAGATTGAGGCTTAGAGCGACGGCAAACAGCATCAATTTGGCATTGCGCCACCACGCATGCTGATGGATACACGATAGGTGTGTATACACTGCGGGTGCGTGCGCGCACCGATCCTCACACACGCGCATTTCGGACGCCGGCCGGCACAGACCATTTAATTAAGCTGATTCAATGTAAACGGGATTGGGCTATAAGGGCACAGCGAAAGGTTACACGGGCCCTCTTGTTCACCCCAACTCTGGCCGGCTGTACTTTTCCTTCTGCCTGGCCATGTCGGGCTTGTACAGAGATATCTTTGTCGTTTTTACCGGTGCTCTGGCGGTTGTGGGTAAACTGCGGTGAGCGGTGTTGGAAGGGATGGGGTAGTATTTGTTACTTCGTTGCTTGGTTGGGTATGCAGTTTGTAAGGTGCCTTTGAAACATATAATATGATTTCGGCGCAAGGTTCGGTCACTTTAAACACAACAAAAATCAAATGGTCACTTTGCAATAATTCAAACGATCTGTATAATTTAGATTTCCAACGTTTCGGTCTTGATTTAGACCCTTAGAAGGGTCAAAAGACAGAAGGGTCTAAATCAAGACCGAAACGTTGGAAATCTAAATTATATAGATTTTGATTTTTGTTGTGTTTAAAGTGACCGAACCTTGCGCCGAAATCGTATTATATTAATAAATCCGGTCGATATAAAAATTTAAAAAAAAATTTTAAGTGCCTTTGAAACGTTGAAGTCTATTTATGTCATTTTTTATTAGCTGGTGTGTTTTCGAAAATGTTACTTTACACTGTGCTCCTTTTTCGTTTTGTAATGCGAATTTATACAAAATCTAATTTTCCTTTTATCGGTAGTCGGTAGAGAGTATGGTTCAGGGGCGGATTTGGAGATTTAGCGGCCCTAGGCTCACAAGCGTCTGTCACCCTTTGTGTGAAATATCACCAAATATTTTAATTTAAGGATGTATTGGACCTATTTTCAAAATAGTTCCAAGTTGATGAAAATTTGTGAGATTGTTCTTTTTAATCTTCCTGATGTGCTCCAAAAATTTTAAATGAATTCACTAAACGGTTACTGAGTTATAACGATTTTAATTTTCACTGATTTTACACGTACTCTTATGGAAAGACACGATCTTGACGAATAAACTATCTGAAAAAATGTTGAAGAAATAGTACCAATGTTTTAAATTTTTTTGTACATGCAGTATATGGGTAGATGAAAATATCTGCCGAGTTTGAATTGTATTCTCTACACCGTTTTAAAGAAATAAATTATAACTTGAGAAAATTGTGAATTCTGGGCATTTTCACTGCCAAAAGTTTAGCAAATAATGCTTGAGAAAGCATTTGTAAAGTGAAAAATACCTTCCTAGGATTAAAAATAAGACTCCAACTGTCGTTCGAATTCCTTACATCTAGATTTACTATGCGTAAGACGTAGATATTACAGTATTTCAAATTTCATATACTTTTGTCTGATATTGTACGTCCAATACATCCTTAAAAGAGTTGGGACAATTTTAAAATTAATTCATAATATGACAACTCACCTATGAGTTATTGCTAATTCGCTACATGAAAAATAAGTGAATTGTTTTTAAAGCTGTCCTAAGCCTCTGTGTTTAAACCTTTTCCAATTCCTTTGGCCCAAAATTTGTCGTCCTACGCTGCAGCCTTTTAGCCTATATAGAAATCCACCCCTGGTAAGGTCTTCTAAGTACTTGTGTACTGAATTGTATGTTGAAAATATTCCTGCAGAGTGTTTACTGTAATTGGTACTACAGTGCAATGCATTTAGTAATATGTGGCCATTCTCTTTCAATCTGCGCTTATATTAAATTGTTAAGTATTATTGGTCTGTACAGAATTTCAACAGTTTCTTTTTTGGGGAAATACCACTTTCTTCGTGGTATTTCAAGTAATTCCTACTCAAATCTGATTCCTGCCTCAAAAGCATACATACATATTTATATTGTGCCAAATTAATAATCGTTTTTAAAACTCTTTATTCTAGAAAAGTTTTACAGCATTTACATTTACACGATGATTAAAACAGTGAAATTTATGGTTCTACATATAGAACTGTAAAGACTGATCGAAATGTTTGACTGCAATATTAAATTGTGGAACAATTAAAGTAACGTTAAATTCTTCATCGTCCCAGTTTTCTTCTCCCTAATTGCCTACAATATCGAATCGTACTCGTAATTAAACATGCCATGAAATTTCATAATACCACAAATGAGTAATAAAAACAAATTAGTTTCGCTTCGCACTTGATATATATTTTTATATTCCACAGCTTCGTTGAAGGCAGTTCTTTAAATTGTTTTAGGGCCAAAGGAGTTAGTGAAATGCACCGAACATACTTAAAAAAATATAAATTATTAATAAATGTTTGATAAAATTGTATGTGTTGTTAAAAAGGTGAAGGAACTACGTTCAGTAGTGTGTTTTGGAAAATGCTTAATTGAAATTTTGGTAGCATGGGAGTAATTTATACGTGATGGTATTGTGTATACGTGTCGCACATTAGCCAGAACGTGTGACATTGCTAAACTACTTAATTAAGTCGCTTGCATGTATGAATGCACTGTTGCAGAGAATCAAATGCCGACATCTACGTAAATCGTATCACTGATTGATCAAATGAATGTATTGTTCGAGGAAGCTGTGTGATGTATAGCAACGCCACTCTATTAATTGCTGTTTTGATACGTAAAGTGATTTTAAAGTAATATCACACCACTTGGTCGTATTTTAAAATTCTTGAATAGCAAAGAATTTCAATAAACATGCCCTCACAACTTGTTTATTTTGGAGATATAGCCACTTTAAATTTTAGTGTGAACAGATTTGTAGATGGGTTAGAAATTTATTTCTAACTGGATAAATAAGTAATCATAATCGAAAGGCGCTTTGTCAAGCATCTTTTGTGTTGCAAAAGTGAAGGAGAAATATAATTCTAGTTGTTAAATTTTAGATGGGCTCCGATCTTTATTTACAAGAACGAACTTGAAAACATACTGATAGGTTCATATGATTTCCCAAATAAATTATCAATCTCTTCGTTATGTGAACTTTCAGGAAATCTGACATAGAAAATGTGGCTCCAAATTTATTAGAAAAATTTCCAGTTGGGAGAAGGATGAGCATGTGGTTCATGCACGATAGAGTTCCACTACATTTCAGGGCTTGTGACCCGAGAAAATCTTAAGCGTAAGTTCTGTAAGGACTAGATAGATCATGTTGGACCAGTTGCATGAGCACCTCAGCTACCTGCTTTAAATCCTCTTGATTTATCTTTGTAGAGTCATTTGGAATCCACAATGCACTGCAGCTCTAAGAAAAATGTTGTAAAATTAAACTATGCATTGTAAATGTATGCAACATAATTCAAAAAACTTGTATTCATCGAAATGCAGACTATTAAAAATATAATACCTCCTATAAAGACTTATCAATATCTCTTATCTTTTTGATAATCTTAAACTCTAATATATGCCTGCAAATTTCGTGACATCATCTTAGTGATCCTATAAATGTTGAGAATGTTCAAGTAATGGTAGATTCAATTTAAAATACTAAAATATAAAAGTTTTCTAGTAAAGCATCAAGAAAATTGATGATGCAATTTAGACTTATTGTTAGCAATCCTTCAACGTTTCGTTTCGAGCTATCTCTACTATTTAAATAATAGTCAATCAATAACACCGATTCCCCCAAACTGATACGTGTTTCCCACTCTGCTACAAAACGCAAACAGAAATCTGGTCAGTTGAAAAAGTGATAACCACGATGCTGAAAAATCTAAAATTCCCTCACTTTGAACTTCCACTTGAAACGTTTCCTAGTACTCTCATGATTTCCCTAATATTTACCTGAATCAATAAAAACTGTAACCCCAAATTGAGATATTGGATGGTAAGGGATGATGAAACGTTCCCACTGCTTCGCCAAGAAAATCGCATCGACTGCGACTATATCGTTTAAGAGCATCCTTACTTATTAATTGAGGATGCCGATGTTTTTACAACATTTCATTACGTTTCCTTGGTAGATGTAAGTATATCGGTGAAGACATTATTAACCCTTCGTTGACACACCTCTTTTTTCAATCAACTTTGACATACCTGGGTGGCTCACACCCAGAGCAATTTTGGAACGAGTGTCATTTTCATCCAAAGAATCCAATTATTATTAAAAAAATCATGGATCAATTTCAAGGTCTTTAAAATGTATTCCAATAATTTATTTATTGAAATTTCATCACAGTTTTTGTAAAATAATTCTACATTACCACGTGTCGAGAAAAAACGAAGAAAATCTTGAAAAAATTGTAACTTTTACAAATGTCAATATTAAAAGCTAAAAATCTACAGAGTTGATGTTCGGATATAATATTTTAGGAGGAAAAATAATTTGTAAGTCGACTTTGAGAAAAAGGTATTTATTTTGCAAATAAAAGGTTCAGAGAGTCAAAATCGGCTTATGGGTGGCTCACACCCAGAGAGTCAACGAAGGGTTAATATTGCAATTTCATCTTTCTTGGGAGTTTTCCTGACATCCACTGATTGCATAGTTCACTAGCAAAGTACCCCCACGCTTCGCTACGCTAGAATAATTAAAAGAAATTACTTTTATATCTGTTTTTTCAAGTGATTTTATATAATTTCTGCGAAGTAACCTTTGCTTAACGAGCATTTATAGGCTTTCGAGTGGGTAACCTTTGTAAGTAAACATCAAGTCAAAGAACATTTCACCCCTTCTCACCCCTTAGGAACGGAATTTCCAAAAATCCTTCCTTACTTGGTGCCTACGGCTATAAAACAATATACCTTGCAAATTTCATGTTCGAGGTGGACGTTGATGAGTCAGTCAGGCAGGACTTCTTTTATATATATAGATTGATAGGCACTTTTGTCCATCATTCCGCGGACATTCGTCTCGGCGATTAGACGGGGCGGCGTGATAGACGAATGCCTGCAATGAACATGATCAGCAAAGGGTCGCCTCTGGAATATCGAGAAAATCCGTGGATGAAGGTAGCAACGGCAATTCCGGCGTTATCTACGCTCGTCTAGGGACAATGCATCATGCATCGCGTTGCCGTTGCTGCCGTCGTAGAAGCCAGCCCTGGCAGTATACCATCGACCATAGTGCAGTTTGAGCTATGCATTGGCCAATATGTCGTTCATCCCCTAAATCACGACGATTTACAGTTGAGCCCGGTTCGCGCTATCGATGCCGGCTCGTTGTATACCTAACCTGCGCTCTTTCGTTTGTCACAGAATTGACGAAATAAAAACGACCATGGGGAAATTCGTGACGAGCGCGCTTGTGTTTTTGGCCTCTGCTTTGTCCCGGCCGCGACCGGCGAACAGTTTACTCGTATTTCGTTCGAACAATAACGTGTCAAAGATAGCGCCGCGGACAAAGGGGAGAAATAGAGCTGGCCTGTTAGAACGGCGGATCTGATGGCGTAAAGGGCGACAAGAACGGGGCTGCGAGACCGTAACAGCTTTGCTGTTTTCCTTCCGATTCGCTAATGCGACTGAACGATTTCAGTGCACCCTCTCATTGGCACACACGGTTAGGTGCCAGTTTCCCTTATGACGTTGCCGGAACTGACTTTATTTTGTTCATAGGTGGATACTATTTGTTTAAAGCATGATTTAATTATACTAGAAGAGGAGCTTCTAGTGCGTTGTCACTAAAAGGAATTATATTTTTATTTTTATTTTCTTAAAATTTATAGCCTGAAGAATATCGCAATAAAATGTGTACTACCTGCTCGCTGAGAATTCGGAGATAAAAATTATCTTCACATTCGAGTGGTGTTGTAAGGGATGTTAAAATATATTCAGTTGTAAATATTAGTTAGTCCATAGATTAGTAATCAGTAGACCGACCTAAAATTTTTAAATTGTCAATTAGTACCGGAATTAATTATTTATGAAACTTTGACTGATCGTACGCCGGAAGCTCGCCGCTTATTGGCAGAGATAATTTTTCGAAGCAGAACAAGCATTCACGGTGTTCGTGCGAGGGCGTTCTTGCCAGCGGAACGATCAATTTATCACAAAATGCTTCTATTATGCGTTTCACAATACACTTTCGATTCCGTGGCATTGTTACGGACGGACCAGAACGAATCGTGAGACCAGTCGTCGGTAGCTGAATACATCGTGAAAGAGCGCCCTCCATTCCGAACAAGCAGGTTAATTGAAGTGGCGTATCAATCGTTCGTTCGTTTTGCAACGCCATTAATTAAGAAGTAGATTATCGGTGGACGCGACCCCTCGCGTTATCAGTTAACCCTTATGATTTCCTGTTTTCGAGACGACACCGAGTTTCAATTATAGATCGATGTTCACCCATTCTGGATGATGGAACGCAACGTTCTATCGTTTGATTCGAATTACATAGCTCTTACCTTTACCCCTTGTAACTCACAGTTATTTTCACATCCTCGTATCTCATACTGTAGCCTGGGGACCCATAAACCATCCTCCTCATTCTCATTCAATTATTTCCCAAATATTCGCTTACAATAATACTATGCTAGTGCATGTATTAACTATAGGATGGTCTATTTCTTTAAGTAGTTATAAGATGCAGGTAAATTTGCATCTTTTAGGTTATAAAGACGTGGAATCTAGTAAAAGAAAAATGATATTGGATGTCAACTTTAGCATAAAAAATTCTCCAACATTTTGTAATATTTTATTGTTTTCTCCTTTTATAGCACATTTTAATTTTAAAATCAACAGTTAGCAAAGGTTCATGCTCTAGTGGCGCTCTCCACGCTGAGCGTTGCGTCACCTTCCGATGTAAACGTTGTATTGAATCTCTTGGAGATTTTTCTATTTTTTACTAAGCAGTCTCATTATTATTTTGCCGCACGCGTGTAGCTTTAATTAAACCAAACATGATTCTAGATCATTACGATAATTATCGTCACGGAACGGGTCAAAGTCTTTTATTTCGACAAATGGGTAAGTGGGTTACGACTGGAATGACCTGTGCACACTTTTTCGTAATGTAATTTCATTAGGATACACGGGAAACCCATCAAGAAAATTATGCGTGCGGGGAAGCAAGAATGTTATATAGGAGCCTGAATGGCAAATATAGTATTAGGATACACGCCCAGGTAAACATATCTGTGCTATATCTAATTAACACACGCGACAGAGTCACGCATAAAATATGAACAGCATGAATCGACAAATATTTGTAGAAGCTAACATTAAAACTACGAACATAAGTATTTTATATATAATAATCTTCTTTTGTATACCGACATCATATTGACTCCAAATCTTCATTAACACAACACTGTCCACCATTTTACAAAGCAAATCACACACAAATTACATAACTATGTGGGGAAGGGTTGTCTATATTTGGTACTAATTTCAACACAAGCTAATATTGGATATTGCAGCTTGATGTTTTAGGCACCTACTATTAGAAGTTTAAGTTTTTATTCAGAAATAATTAATTTGCTATTAATCTTTTTTTGATATACTGTAAAAAGTACGATTTAGGCAACCAGTAAAATAAAAATAGTGTCAATAACAAATAAAGAAGATAATATTCAACATAAAGTAATGATTATTATATAGTTACATATACATATGTATACAGATCACCCACAGGTCGCAGTACCCTATGTATATATAACATATGAGTTCTCAAATCCTACATGGTACGATTTAGAAAACATGATAAACTTATTTATAAATATCGATTTAAACTTTACAATAAATGTAATATATACATAAAATAACTGTAAAATATTCTACAATAAACACGATTTTCGAAATATACAGAACTACGGGATGAAATTGCATTGCTAGATTATTATCAGCTAAAATAAACTGTTAAAAAAAAGTTACATCAGTCATCCGTAATTTTTTTACAAAATAGGGTATAAGCACGAAAGGCTTTCTTCCTATTTCTCATTTCGCATTTACTGGAAACTGCTATCATTACATTTCGTTTATATTCATTTATTACGAATAAGTTAATGAGGTGTGATTTAAGCGATCAGTCCGATACTGGCATTTTTCCTCTACATCTTGCACTCCACTTTCAACGGATCGCAACACAATCGTTGAACGCCTAGGTAGAAAAAAAAATACACACGACAGTGGTCTATAACTCATCCAATGCATACAAGCTTCTTCTTCCTATCCGACGCGGCGCCAGAACCAAGGAGGGGACAACTGTTCTTGATTATTCCGCGGAGATCAAACACTCCCTGAAGTTCCAAGGAATCCCGCACGATTGTAAAATCATATGTAACGAAAAAACGGGGGACACGTTATAGAATGATCGCGTGTCAGCTGTGTGGCGACCCACATTTCCCGTCGTGGAACGTAAGCCGGGCCCCCTCCCTCCCCCCCCCCCCCGTGGCTACCATGCACCACGTGTGCATCGATGCACCGCGAGGTTCGGAAGCGACCAACCAAACCGAGATTCGATTCTGTTCACTCGGCTAGGTTTTCGTCGCACGAAGAATTAATAGAGGTCTCGCTGTTGGTAGCGTGGCTTCCATCCCGTGACCGTGACTCTGCGCTTCCCTCTGCTAGCGGGTGCGTGCTCTACCCCCTAGCTAACCACCCGACCCCCTCCCGAACCCCTCTAAATCAACATTTTACCGTTACCTCGCGAAATTAAGGAAATCCTTGATCTACGAGCCGTCCCGCGCTCGATCCTTGATCTATGGCGCTGGCTCGGACCTTTGTGCGTCCATGCTCGCATTGTCCTGCCTGAATAGATCTGATCTCTGCCCCGGTAGAAATCGCGTCCCATTCTTACATATCCCGCGGGTCTTCCCGTATAGAAATGTCTTGTAACTTCCACCGGGCTTGTATTATACGAACTTCCACGATGCGTATTGCGACCGAGAAAGTCCCCGCCGAAATTGCCAGTTTATCTTGGGGCTTGACGCGGCGTTGCTCATCTCGGCGTGCTACGTGGCAGCGAAGATTTGTACACGTTCGATCGCGGCTCGTTTTTCGGCTATGCAATAAAGTTCTGGCTCGCTTGGCGAAGGTGATATTAGGGTGGGTACGTATATGACTACTTTAGTATTTGTTAACAATTTCTCTGGGCTCTGTGTCTCTTAACTCTCGCTCAACGAATGCAGGGTAGGGTGCACAGTGGTTCCAAATCGCAAAAAAGCGGCGAAACCCTCAATACGTATTTCAATTTTGTCAGAAATTGGTGGTCGAGGGTTCTTCGGGTCGCTGATTACGAATCTGAACTTCGAATTTTTGAAAACAAAATGGCGAATCCAATATGGCGGACATGTATATTAAAAAATTGGTAGATCTGCACGAAAAGTGGTATCCTATTCTTCTTCGCTGATTACGAATATGTTGTCTAAAATACAAATTTCAATATCGCAGACCTAATAGCATTGGCATAAACCTTGTTTTTAAATTCATTTTTGCATATTAAAAATCAATGTTTTTAATATGCATGTCAGCCATATTGGATTCGCCATTTTGTTTTCAAAAATTTGAAGTTCAGATTCGTAATCAGCGACCTCAAAAACCCCCGACCACCAATTTCTGACAAAATTGAAGTACTTTTTGAGGGTTTTGCTGCTTTTTTGCGATTTGGAACCACTGCGATGTTTAGGTTAGTTTAGCCTTCGGATGTTCTCGCTTTTATACTATTTACCTCAGTCACTCTCTAACCGACTAACAAGGTGCCCGTCTTTAGGTAACGTGTTAACGTATAAAAGCAAACGCAGTAGTTTCAGTTTCTTTCTTGAAAAGGGTCTAAATCATAGACCGAAACGTCGAATACATAATTGCAAAATAGCTTTTACTAATTGTTTATATGACCGAACCTATGCGCTGATATCACTTTTTGGTTTTTTAATATTCTAAAAATACGGTGGAAATTATAAATTCTTTATTTACTGCGATGTTGTGTATATACAACATTTATTGTGGTTGAACCCGATGATGTAGAGTTTTAAAATTTAACGTGGCACTTATTTAAACTCTTATTATTAATAATTGTCTATGAAAAAAATTCCCACAAACCAAAAAGTGCAGACCTGAAAGAGTTCGTTCACGGAGAGCGTAGATAGATACTAATAGGCACTTTAAATGCGGAAATCTTAAAAATCTTAAATATGCGCAAGATTTTGCAATTGGATATCATACTTCACATATTACTTTACGTCAAGAAACCTTTAACTGAGTGAAGTTCGGTGAATAAAGTAACTATTTTCCTTCCGTTGTACTAAAATATGAGTAGGATTTAGGACACCTTGAGACGGGAAGTACAAGAGTAAGTTCAAAGATATTTTGCATTACTCATGTGCAAAATGTATGTTTATAACACGTATCTTAATGGTAAAATGTGTTACATATGAATTTTTTAAAAATAAACTTTGCCTGATACATTAAACATGCGAGCGTTTTCAAGCCATCTAAAAAGTACGAAATTTCGTCAACTTTGATAGCCTAGATCTCATTAACCGACCACTATATTTTAAATTTTCAAACGGCATTTGTTGCACTGATGTGTACATATTAAATGTACCATACTATCAACAAGCTGCTATTCACTTTAGAAATTGACTTTTGGCCAGTTTTTCGGGAAAAGGCACCACTGTGGGGTGTCCCTTAGAATTGACGGTGCGATAAAATATTGGCACGCCCGCTAATTTTATTCCTTTCGGTCTGCTAAGTAAGTATGCAAAATTTCGATACAATCGGATTATTCTGAACCCGGCCTCAAGAAAATTAAAGTTACGATATGGGTATTGTGAACTCTTTTTTTTATTTTTTTGTCCACCTTTAGAAAATAATCATTCAATTGGAACAGAGGTTGATGAAATGCGTAAATATTTTATGGCCATAGTCCAAAGACTGGAGAAATGGAACACTTGCACCACCTTCGTTCTTCCACCACTTAACGATATCTTAACGATATTATCGATATAGCGTCAAGTATCCATAAGTTATCGATCAGATATCGATAATCGATATCCCCAGCTCTAGTTCCATCACACATTTGCTTACGTACAGGGTTGCATATTAAAAAGCAGTTTAAGGAAGGATTTAGAGTTGTTTGATCGAGCCAAAATTGTACACACATATTTACCAGTGAAATTATTGATAAATATTTAATCGTTTAAAAAGCACGTATGCACGAAATATTAGCAGTGAGTTAAGAATAGAAATGAAATGATGAAACGTTACTAGAAACAAAGCACCCGAAAGGTTATTGAAACAAATTCTCAGGTACATCATTCACATTCAATTGGTTTTCTTCAAAGGCGTAGGTGCATATATTTTAGTCAATAGCCTAGTACTTACTCATAAAACTCGCTGAGACTACACTAAAATCTATGAAAACTCTGGATTAAACGTGTTTCTGTAGGATGGCACACTTCAATACCCTGTTCACGAAATCTGTGCCCCAGATCTCCAAGTATGATCACCCAGTATGTACATTTCCTCCGAGGCGGAGCTAAAAAGCTAAGTATCTAGAAACTTTTGCACTCCAATTTATATGCCACAGAACAGGAATCAGGAAATCACTGTGTACGTGTGTGGATAATTAGAAAGTGAAGAGCGGGGGCGATGTAACTCCTAAATTAGAAGTTGTACCACAACTTCGCGCGACTTCACAAGAGAATGTCCCTTTACCCACCGTGCTATTATCTGCTTGAGTATCACGAGTCAAATAGAAAGGGAAACAATGTACACTATTCAATTAATCAGAACGTATCGATCCACTAGCATATAGTATAATCACTATGGTGTACGTATACATATATATACAGGTATGCTGCGCAGCTGGTGCAGCGACATGGGTTACCAGCTTTATTTGACAACCTATCCACGATTTCCATTGACGATATTCCGCGTTTGTAACGATCATCGTTGCCGTAATGATATTTATACCTGGTATCTGTGCTAATAATAAAGCGGTAATAAATAATAAAGCTGTGTCACAATTCCAACCCCCGAAGAAGAATCTTCGGTCTGCGTGAATGGATTAGGAGGCGGAGGAAGATAAGCAGAAGCTTAGCAGCAATAATAAATGATGTCCCGTTGCTTCTTCTGTATTAAGAATCCAGTTCCCCTCCACTATAAACTACCTTTTGATAGATCTGTCAAGATTTTTCACGACAGAGTTAGGACCTTCTTGTAACAGGGCTTCTGTGATTCATGACTGGTATTTCGAACATGTTCACACGGCACACAGTGTTTTTAACAAAACTTTATACTTCAAACTGGGTGAATTAATACATCAGCCCATTTCTATCGAATCCACTTGAAATTTTCAGGGAATATCTGTAATAAAATTATGTTCATTTAAGCGTGCAGGTGGTTTGATTGAATAATTCATCTAATCGTAACATTGAAAGAACATGTTGATTTTTGGGTACCTTTTCTTCCAAAGTCCGTCATTTTTTCAAAAATTGATATTTTTTTAAATCTATATGCTTAACCGGAGCTATTCTAATATCCGGTAAGAAAACGTTCGAATTTTTCAATTCAGAGCACACATTGGAAAGTTAGACGCCCGTTTTGTAATTTTTTTGCAAAACCTACTTAGTGTCATCGTATTCTGTTGGCCATACTACTCAAAAAAATTTAATCTAGGAGCATAAAATATTAGTTAAATATATGTATTTTCTGATGGTAATGAAGTTTTTTCGTAGAAAGTTACATTTCATTATAAAAGAGTACCGTGAAAGTAGCCTTTATTTTCGACCGTCACAGTGGCTTCCCCCCTTAAAGAAAAGCAAGAAACTTTAATAAAACAATTCCTTGTTTAAAAAACATATCATAATTATCTAGGTGAGTACAAGAAGAGCCAATGCCAATGTTTGGTTATTTTCAGTTGAGTAAAGTTGCAGCTAATATAAAACTGCTGCAAATTTTCCAATACCAATTAATCACAAAGTTGTCAAATTTGCACTTCTTGAATTCACCCACAGATTTTCATTGTTTAATTCGAATTCAATCCCTTTCGTCATGCCAAAATGTTTTCCCGACTCTCGTTGCGTGAGGAACGACGTTTCTCAAAGAAGAGATTATTTAAAAAATCGATGACCACAAGAGACGCGTCAGTGACATTGGCTTCGATAGACAAAGCTCAGTACGTAGCCATCGGCGAAATAAACTTTCCTTAATTCGCTACTGATCTGAAAATATCTAGTCCCAAAGATACCAGCGCGATGCGATGGTGTATGCGGTTCGAGGAGGGGAAGATGACGAGGTTCGGACTAATTCACGAGAATGGGCCACAGTGTGTGCCCACCGGAAGGTCCGGCCAGCTAGGGATAGACCATCAAACCGATTGTAATCAGACCACCCTCCGCTCCCAGCATCCCCCACACCTACCTCGCCCCTCTGTACTTTCCTCCTCAGAAATACTCGGTTCCTAGTAACAGGCGCCCCAGCGGTGGACCTCCTACAGCTGTAACTCGATTTTCGACTACTCATCTTGACCCACTCGGTCCCGAATAACCCGCGGGAGGCGATGAAATGAGTAAAAGATAGCGGGAGCAGAAGGAACAAAGGAAAGGAGATTGGCGAAGTTGAGTGTGTTTATCGGGCCGATTTCCTATCCACGGTTCATCCCTTCCTCGAGCAACAACCAACGATTGCCTCGGTCCTAGATGAATAATTGTAATTCAGACGCAGAGGGAACACTGTACCGATTTTGCTAAGAGCAGAAAGTTTATTAACAAAATTTGAGGTTACCTTCTGGGTTACCATTTTTGGCCGCGATTATCTCCAGCGACTAACCCTCGTGTTAGTCACCTAAGAGTGAACTTTAGAGTGCCGGAAGATTCGGCAGACGGTTCCTTCGAACACTGATCACAACGGGATCGAACCTGACCTAATCTACCGGATAATCGTGTCGAGATTCGCCGGTTCGACTTGCACGACCGCGAAAGGCGCGAGGGAGAGGCGGGAAAAAATGCAAATGGGGTCAACAAACCGGCACGTTAATAGTAGAAACGGGAAGGGGGGGAGGGGGATGTACCTTAAAACTGTGGAGCAAAGTGGAGCAATTAGGGATAGAGTAAACGAACCAGATTTCGCGGCGGGGAAATGCATATTCAGCGGATCCGGGAACAACCGGGCCACTGTACTAAATCGACGGTTTTACTGCGTCTTTCCTGCTTGGTGGCGCAAATATTATTTATTGCCTTACAAGATTTCCATAACTTCACATTAAGGATTCCCATAACTCGTCGAACGGTGCAGTTTTCAATCTCGTCTGAGTCAGCGCTGAGCGGGTGCGTCTTTAATGTGTATGCACATGCATCCGCTCGCGCTACATCGATCCGGAGATGCTGGCAACGATAACATTATCGATAAATATCAATAAATACGCCATAAGCTGCGTTATTAATGTTTATCGGTAAGTCGAATTTCACTGGACCCCCTAGTGCGAAGGTTATTGTAAAATCTGGTTAGGATGCATGAGACGGCGAAATTTGAAAACGGTTTTGATAAGTAGCGTTGCGAACGTGGGAGACGAGTAGCTGGGCGATTGTTACATGAAGGTAATTTATAGTATGATACCAGGTTTGAAGGATCAGTATAATTTCCCGAAAATTCTGGTTATTTCCAACTGACTGTTTCAATGCGAAAAATGATCACAAAAGATATTTAAAAAAAGCAGTTTAACCCATAAGATTTCTAGATTTTCAATCAAACGCGTAAACTTTTGTTTTCGTACATTGTGATACTCTTTTATCAAGGTGAGGCACAGGAAACGAAGTTCCAGAAATTGTTATCTAATTTGAACATATGTACGGATGAAAAAAATTTGTGCATAATTCCAATGAAGGGTTCTTGTAGAGCAAATATTTTTCTTCAATTGCCTTTTATTGCTTTGTTGTATGATATTTATTGACCAAGTTATTTGCGATCAAAGCAGAAAAGGTTCTTCCAATTTGAACGCCCATAAAAAATTTCTGGATTCAGTGAAGCGACCGTCTGCGGCAAAAAATAGTGTCCAGCAGTATATGTATCTCAAAAAATTCGTCTGATGACCTATGTTAAATATAACATTATTATTTTTTTATCGTTTTATTAACCTGTTAAGTTTTTATCTGTAGGTCTGAAAAGCTACCCATATCATAAATGGACATCAGTAACATCTGAAAATTCAAACATCTCGGTAAATTTTCCATGTCTTATTGATAAATAATCAGAGACTAATTCTTCACGACTTACGCTAAATTTTTCACTCTCGTCTCGATAATATATTCGAGTTCGTGGAACAGCAAATACGGCCTCGGGTATTTGTACTGTCGTTTATGAGAGCTGTTTAACGACCACCGTCGACTAATTTAATATCAACCGTAATCGATTAATTTTATTCGGCGCTGCAATTCTGTCATGGTATACGTGGATACGAGCACTGAGCTTGTTTGAAAATCAATTTATATTTATAGCTGGTTGTAAATTTAGTGCGAAAGACATGTTTTCCCACGATATTAATAGTTGGTTTAAAACTGAACGTCGATCATTTGCAGAGGGATTATTTGAACAAGTTAGTTATTTGTTCCTGAATATCTATTTGTTCGAGGAAGCCTATTGATCGTACATTTGTTTATTTCAATATAATGGATAGTTTCTTGTTTTCTTTCAAAATAAAAATGTTTAGCCTCTCTACTCTGTTTTTCGTCCACAGAATGTTATTATTTATAAGTTTAAACACTGTACGTAGCAATTGTATACTGTGCACAAACACTGAAATGCTTTCAAGTTTCTGCAAATGTTTAGAAACTCCCACACATTGCAACACCGAATGTGAAATTCACAATTGTGCATTTTATACGTTATTTTAAAAAATCCTCTTTTGCACTCACTGATAAAAGCCATTGTCTCTCAATTAATCACCAAAGGGCACGAAAATAATCTGCACAAAAAATCATCGGTTCTTCAATGTATTTTAAACTGCCCTACTGCCAGTAATATTTCTGCGACCGTGCACCATCTTTAGTTATCGGGGAGCATCAGATTTAAAAATAATTTTTGGCGTCGACCCGTGACTTAAATATTACTCTTCGTGCCTTGGGTTTGCTTAACAAACTCCGCGGCTCCAGAAAGTAAACGCCAGTTAGCGTTTCGATGAAACGATACTTTCGGCGGCCCGTTATTTTTATACGCCACAGTCTAGACTAGACGTTCATTTCGTTCCGAATCTCGATTGTGTCGAATTTTCTTACAGAATTATTGCGGCACTGTTTCCACTCCGTTCTGTTTTCTCTTCCTTCGTTTCTGCTAGCTTGTAGCACAAAACGAGAGCCAGTCGAGTATGTTATTCGAATACGCGGGAATATCATTTAATGTGCTCTAGCCGGACTGGCCGTGCTAAATTGCTGCTGCAATTTTAACAGAAACACTGGGAACACATTTACTCTCGTGTTTAATTCGGTGCTGGTCTGCTGATTTGACGGGACCATAACGCAACGATTGCGCGGAATATTTGAAAGCGACCTGGCTAATAACGTTCCATGTGATTTTGTAACTTAAAATTGTTGGGGAGTTAACAAATGTTTTGTTTATGAATTAATTTTAAAGCTTGTTAAACAACCTCTCTAGTATTTTACATGTGTCGAAAATGGTTGTGTCAGTATAAACGTGTAAATTGTATAATTTGAGTGGATGGAATTTGCAGTTTTGTAGAATCCTGGAATGGCAGTAAATAAATTTTACATCACTTAATTCGATAATGAAACTGCTGCATCTACCTTAGCAACGAAGAATTTTTAATTGAACTTTTCACAGACTACTTTTGGCTTAATCCTCTTTGTGTAGAACTAATTGAAAATTGTGATGGAATTAAGTGCAGTAAATTAACATTATTAAAAGGATGTAGCGTTCATAAAAAGTTTTGTTTCTGAATAGTATAGTTTCACAAAACCCACCAGCATGTATAGAGTTAATAAAAAAGGTTTTAGCCTATTTCACTCTAGAAATTTGACGTGGCTATTCGTTCTCTCGAAAAAATGTATGGAACAGAAATTGCATTGCAGTAATTGAGGAGTGATTTTTCAAAGGGGCACATTTCGACAGAACAAATTTTAAATAACCGCCAGAAACTGTGGTACCTACGTTTATTAAAAAAAATCTTTTTTTTATGAGTACACGTACATTTTACGTCTGATAGCGGTAATTTTGTAAATTTAGCAACATTGTTTTCATAGTTATTTAATCAAAACGTTTAGACATAAGCCCCTTTGTATGAAATTATTTGGGAATAAGCCCTTTTATTATAAACACATTGGAAATAAGTACTTTTGTAATGTACACATTACTTTGGCTGACTTTGTAAAAAAGTGAAGGCAACTAAAGTTGAAAGGTTTCAAACGCTTGACAACTAAACTGTCGCATATCAAGAAGAAGTTCTATTCCAAGTATTCTTCTCTTCAAGTATTAAATACTTATAATCTACACAAAACCAATTTTATACACATATAAAAATACTATTTTTAAACTTTCTCCTGGCCATCATTTTTCAGTTCCTTTTTATACTCTATACTAACCCATTTCTATCTATAATTCGAACCCCACCGTCCATTATCATTATCACAGTTCAGAATAATTTAAAGAAAAATTTGGCTGCATTTAGATAATACTAGATATTTAACAAATACGTTTCCTCATAAAAACATAATCCCTATTTCACCTAACACATGAAATTGTTCGAGCTTTAATATACAATCTAAACGTGCACAATTTTTTTAAATGTAATTGAAGAGTGAGGGTAAAAACAGGGAATGTTACAAAACAGCTTTATCAAGAAAATTAAGTGTTTTTTGTTCCAGTGCATTATCTGTGTTTAACCATTTTTATATGAAAACTTTAACATTATCATACGGGGGCATTTGAATTTTACAACCCTTTGTGATTCGACAGTTCTATGCTATAGGTATTTACCTAAATCGCAACATTACGAATACGAAAAGTGACATTTCAGCGTTTTTCCCTCTTACACTTCAATTGTAAAATAATATCTAAGGTTATCACTGATACTGTATTCTGTTCTGTAGAACATTTTCTAATGACTTCTCCTATATCTGTTCCAGAACACTACCACATATTCGTAGGAGATCTGAGCCCGGAGATCGAGACGCAGACCTTGAGGGAAGCCTTCGCTCCCTTCGGCGAAATCTCGTAAGTCCTCTTAATCTCGCTCATTAAAGACGACTTACCGTCCTCTTCGTAGTATACGAGTGATAATATAGCGATATAATGTGAACAGCGATCTTTCGTGCATGAAACGTTAACTAACCGTGCTGCGGTTTTGAAGCCTTTCCTTGCTGAAATCTTGCATTATCATGCTGAATGGTAGGTGAATCATTGTGCAATTGTCTTATCGCAATGGGAGTACATTGGATAGCAATGATACGGTACACTGGTAGCAAGACTAGGGAGCTAATTGTTTAATTGATATTTTGAATATTAATAATAACGGATTTATTGAAAAATAGAATAATAAAAGAAGAAAGATTGCGACTATCCTTTTCCCTAGTAGTAGAAAATATTGATTAAATATTGTTTTCACAATATAAAAAGAATAGTTCCCGTACATTCGGGAAAAAAATATTTGTTTCTTAATCGGGAATAAATATTGTATGTATGACATTTCATCTCTTTTTAATATTTAATGTATGTGTATTCAATATTTTCTGCTTCTAGGGTTGTATGTATTCGGGTGAAATAAAAAGTATGATTACATAGACAGAAGGAAGTAAGACATTAAAATTCTTTAATATATGTGAAGTTTAAAAATAGATGTTTAAAAATATCTTTTGAATCTATAACCAGAATTAAGTACCTACCTAATGTTAAAATGCCTTTAAAGTTCTTTAAAGTTTGAAGTTAATCTTTCGGCAAATGTTTCTAACAGAAACAAACAGATGGGACTAGAACTTGAAAAATATACTGAAAATTTGATATTCGTGTTATCAGTCGAAATGCTGAAAAAATTAAACAGAACGGTATATTTTGAAACTCAACAAACCACAGACAATGCGTCAGTAGTCAAAACCTTATATCACATCCTATAATATATAATGTACTATGAAACTATTTGATATAATTTTACTGGAATTTTATTACTAATTACATCCCCTGGTATAAAACGATAGCTGGCACTGCATACATATCGTCCGAAATTAAATCCTCTTCAGAAGAGGGAAGCTTTATTATGCAACAAAGATTTGTCAAAACTCGTAAGGATCTCCTATTGCACTGAGATTTTAGTATTAGCCATTACTATTCAGCTTTCTCGGTTTTGGAAGGAAACAGCAGTGGGTGCATCAATATTGGATTGCTTTAATCCCGTCCGAAGGGGGCACTATAGAAGGAAAATCTGAATATTTCGTTTTATCAACCGCACAGATTTCGCTGGTTTATTGCACCTTTAACGACTTTCAACGTTCCGACCAGTCCTCCTCGTTGCGATCTTTTACGAGCCCCCATCATTCGACGTTTCACGATGCACCGACGCGGACTATAATAATGTTTATCTTTCCGTGATCCGTGATCCAGCTAACTTACAAACCGTGGATACCCTGCGCCCCGTTCCACTTATGGGTCGATAGATGCACGACGATAATATTCAGCGAGCGTCGATTGCCTCCAAACTCGGTCATCATAGTCACGAGACGAATTCGCGCAAGTATGATATCTTGACGGGGCGTGTCGATAATTCGATGGGGCGGATCGATTCATTTCGCCTGAATATTAAATTGTTCAGTCAGTTGTCGAGTGGGACGTTAGTAGACGCATAATGTGACAAATGTAGAAGTAATTGTTAAACGGACAGGGTAGATAAATGATGAAAGGGGTGGTATTAGCAAATTTGTTCTGACATGGGAACATATAGAATCCGCACACGCCAATTTTCACGAGATTCTGCAGATTTGAAGAATAGTTGAAATACATTTGGCACGCATTTTTTTATATCGGCAGGGGTCCATGTTTGAGGGGTGCAAACAGCCCTGAAAATTGAGGTCGAAAACATATTTCTCGCAATCTCTAAGCGATAGAAAAAAAGTTTCAAGATAGAAGTAAACTTTTACCATATGATAGATCTGATTAAACGAAGTAGCTTTGGGAGTTACAAAATAAAATCGAAAAATAGCCGAATTTTCGGGGGTCAATTTCACCAGCTAAGTGTGAATTTGAACAGCAAACAGAAATTCCGTTGTAAGCAGTAGAAAATCCCCTACGTAGTCACAAAGTTTCATAATTTTTTTAATTTCTCGGTTCGGGGTCTTCCCTCGTCAGTGATCTAACATTGTGAATTTGAAAATTCGTCGGAAAGTATACGGAAGGTAGGTTTGATGAATTTTTACCAAAAAATAAAAAACGTACTCTTGAAACAACCAGAATTGGCAAAACGAGCAAGAAAAAAAAGTGGACATTAAAAAATGTAGGTAGGTACTGATGGAACAAAATAACGGTGTGTTTCGAATGGTTGGTTACTGTGAAATCAAGATACGATTCTATTACTTTCATCGTCTCACTAACGATACGACCCCGAATTTCCAAAGGGATTAATTACTCGAAGGGGGAAAAATGCAAACGCGTTCTTGCCCCGGGTATTCCGCAGAATTTCGAAACAGCCACGAAATTCGGAAGGCAAAGATCGATAAACGCATTACCGTTTAATGGGAAGTGAGGAAAGTTCATCGCGTATGCATTTAATGAATGCTATTCGAGTCATTAGTCGAAAGTCGGCCGTTTCTCGATATGCCTGATAGGGAAACAGAAAGAGTAAAATGCATCAAGCGCTGTACAACCACGAGCAACAGTATTTAAAAGCACAAGTCCGTACATACGTCGATATAACGCGTATTTTTAAATTGTCACCGCAACATGAGATGTTTCTTCTCGCACGCAGATGGCTGTTTAAATATTCGCACGCGCTTTCATTCGTAAAATCGCGTTTGCCGAAGTGTATATTTTGTTATCGTGCCTGCATGAAATATTATATTTCACCGCGGCATTCTGCGCTAGAATCGTAAATGATGTTAACCGTGTGCTAATATTTTAATGTCGAAATTACAAGCGCGTATCGATCGGAACTTTGTCTCTGGAAATGCGTGTGTTTCGATGAGCGACCGTTTCGGATTCGTAGCTTCAACTCCTGCTTAATTAATACATCGGGACAAAATCATTCAGAACATTCCTGTATTATATGTTCAATCGTTTTAGCTATTTAAATAGTTTCTCGTGTCTTGTGGACATTCATTTACCATTTTTGGATGCGTCCATCTTGGGAGGGCACATTAGATGAAAAGCAACGAGTGTAGTTTATTTTGATTTTTAATCAAATAGATTGCGAAGAACTCGATGATTGATTCAACAAATAACTATCGATTGCACTTTCAGTTTTCTTATATTTGTTTTTCAACATTAACGACACAACTGACGCGCTGAAGTACAGAAAGATTACTAAATCATACGAATCTCAACTTTTCGTCCACCGTCTCACTCGTTAAATTAGTTTATACTTAAGAAGGAACTATTCCCAGTAGGAGGGCGACATATTAAGTGAATATTGCTATTGTTAGAAACCTTAGATAATGACAAAATTATATACATATTATTACCTGCTAATTGTTATCCCGTAATAAATAAATAAAAAAATCCCAAAAACGCATCATGATGTTTGGTGGTGACACGAGATTACAGTAAAAAGTGTATACTAAATTGGAATACTATTAATATTCTTTTACCCCTCTAATAAAACAATTTTATGATTATACGCAATCTTTTCATCCTATTTTCTCGCATTGTACAATCCACATATAATGTCGTCTTTACATAATGTTTCGAACAATACCACTATTCACTTGATATAGTATATACCGACCCCCAACTGGGAATATTTCCTTGCAAAGGAAAAATACACTGTAAAACAAAAGAAGCTTAATAGAAAGCATACTAAACCCAAGTCAAAAATAAAAACAGCACAAAATCATTCCCTCCTAATAAAAATAATCATATTCAAGCTCCAACTATCACCATTACTTAAAAGGACCCTTGCCCCTCGGTTATACGCACGAGTCGTACGTCTCGTGGAATCCGCAATTAATCCCCGCGGGGTGAGCTAAAACGTTCGCGTTAACTGTGCGCCGCATAAATCCGTTACCGCAAAAAAAAAAAAAAAATAATAAGAATAGCCTTAAGAGGATTAAAAGCGCTAATCTCGAATAATGCGCGTATATATCCGGGGCGCGCGTGCCCGAATCGCGGGACAGGGCTCTCGCACGCTCTTCCGCGTCAAAAGGGGCCGAGCAAGGGAGGGAAAAGGGAAAAGGAGGGGAATGAAACGCGCTCGTTTAAAACCTGACATTTCGGTGGTACTGTTAATCTCCGAAATCCCCGCGCGTTCCCCTCCCGAAAAGCATTCGTTTGACGGGAAAATCCAGAGGTAAGTTCCAAGATGGTAGACTTCGATCCGAAATCCGGTCGCCGTGTGACATTCGTGTTCGACGGCGAAACAGCTGGAAGTAGGTACAGTTCGCATCGCTTGGCACAAGGAGACGGCAGAAAAATGGGGGCCCTCCGGAAAAATCGATTCAAACTCGCTCCACGAGTACCTAAGCCGCGCTTTAAAAAGCTAGTGAAAAATTGCCAGCGGTTTTCCTCTTTTATTTTGTTTTCCCGCGGCCCGACCACCCCCTCGCCCCCGCCGCCGCCGCTAACCACGCGTCCGCTCTTCTCTTCCCACCCCCCCCCCCCACTCACTCGTTCCCCCCACCTCGCCGTCTTGCCCTCTTTCTATGCACCTTCCACCCCCGAATTCCTTTTTCTCTTCGTTGCTCGTGCACGCTCTTCCTTGACCAGCCTGCGCCACAAACGCTTTTCTTACCGCCGCTCGGTGGCAAACACTTCAGATTAATTGTATGCCCTTCGCTGGCGCCGCTGCTATTCGGTTCGACGGTCGATCGGAAAGGAATACTAGTACATACACAGTAGGAAGGGGGGGGTGGTTAGGGGAGGATTTAAGGGGCCTTGGAGCACGAGTCGTTAAGTTCGATCTTACGAAACCGATTGAATTTCGATTTACGAACGCGCGAAAATCGGAGAACGGTGGAGTGGAGGGCGAGTGTTTGCAATTATATCGCAACGTGAAACGGGTCGGGGGAGTTTCAATTTTTTTTTGGCCAATTAGCCGATGCTGTTTACGGTCCGCTGGTGAATTTTCATTTAGCCAGTTGGAAGGTGAAGTTTGAATCGCGTGATTTTACGTGAATTTCGTAACGTCGGGTCTCGCGCGCGGTCAACGAGCTTTGAAACTATTCAACTTCTACCTTGTTTTTTTTTAATTCGATGTAGGGTATCCTTCATATTGCCGCTTCGTGGTTTCGCGATACGTCGTGTCAGTGCAGATATCGTAGTGCTTAATCCTGCAACTGTATATTCAGGTCAGTTTCGTTCGAGTGATTTCTATTCCGCTGTAGAGTTCGTATGGGAAAGTCACAGTTTGGATTATTCGCCTTTGAAGTGGAATGCATTAGGGTTTGGTGGGCGATTGCACACTGTTTGTTAGATTACCGTCGGTTATGTATGTCAGAAAAGTTTCTTGGTATCGTTGGTGAGACCAGTGTATGTATAGTTTATAAGCGACGATTTTCAAGTGCCTGAATTTATTAGGGAAACAGAAGGGAGCAGTACGTGCAAGCTGTGTTAGGTAAAGGAAGCATATGGAAGGGAAGTACAATTGGATGTTGTGAGATGGAATGAATACAGTTAGGGGTAGAAATAATATTTGGTGGAGGAAGAGCCAAAAGATAGTGAAATTGTGAAATGATATAATATATGAATTAGAGACGAGATAAAGAAATGACTCGTAACGGGATATAGTGAAGTTACAAGTGTAATTGAATAAGGAAAATTATAAACTTTTGAGCCACGTGTCATTAAAGAGTGCTACAGGAATTATTTATAATTCATCGATAGAAGTCGTAGAATGTTGAAAAATTATCAAGAATTTTATGCTACGAACTGTTTCACTACCCATTTACTTTGACGAGAAAATGTTCCAATTACTAAGTAGTTTGAAAGATATACACTTATAGGATCAAAAGGACACAAAACTTATTTTTTCACTGATACAAATAATAAACTTGTAGTCTTGCAATTTTAAATCTTATAACTTGATTTAAATCGAAGTAAAGAATTTTGTTTTTATATCGGGTTATCTACTGAATCTTTACCAGAACCAAAATTTATATCGACCTTCTTAAAATCTAGGTTTCTAATAAAAGAATTGAAGGTGAAATTAGAGCGAATAAACTTGCGACAGCGACTGACAAATAATTGATAACCAGAAATCGCGAGTCGCAGCTGACAGAGTCATAAATTAGGAAGGGGAAGTTTGTAATAGGAATAAAAGGGGGAGAATGTGGAAGCGTGTGATGAGAAGAGTCGTAGAGGAATGTTACTCCACCGTTGATAGTTACGTATCGCTCCCTTGAAGCCATTTTATGAACGTTCTACAGTTGTTACCATAGCGAAAGTTAGCGACGATGCATCCAATTAATATTGTCACGTTGCCAAGAAAGTTACACGTCTGTTCAGGTGGAAGGATTCCGCGGAACTGTTGTAGCCATGTAATTTACGTAACGCTTTTTATTCCCCATTCAATTAATACAATGGGTTAAATTTATTACCTAGTTTTATTATTCATGTTCAATTTGATGCAACGTTACATAAAATTTTTTACTCGCGTTAGCTAAAGAATGATGAAGGTTGATTGTGTTCTTGATGAAAAAGAATCGGCTTCCTTATCATTTACGACTAATCAAATTTATTGGTTTATTTTCAATGAATAATGCAATACTGATATATTAATGAGTTAACATTGTATGTTCATTAGTTCTTGATTTTACTAACTCGTCTTCAAGCTTCTTATTGATAGCTCGTCTGAACGTAAATAATATTTCAGAAGTATCTGAATAATTTCTTATATAATAATTGGAAATGAAGGTTCTGCGATGAATATTTGCAGTTTTCCCCTTCTGTCTTCAGTTGAAAGATGAAACAGTAAATCCTACCATGCGTTAAAAGGATACTTACTAACTATAAATACTAACTTTGCATTGACATATTCAGATTGAGTTTCGTGGGTGTTCTTCTTTACACTGATAAACCCGTTATCCGAAGTGGTGACAGATCACAACATTGCTTGCTAAATTAAAAGCAATTTTTCTACGCATTTATGAAAGAACAATATTTACACGAAGAAATGTAGAAGTCATAAGAAATATACTTTTTAGAGGCAACTAGAGTCCACTTGTTATATTGGCTCTACTGACCCTAATTCTGTGCAACGTAGACGAAAATGTGGTTCTGTCTTGCCAAGTCGAGGTATTTTTACTAAACTTCAGAACTTATCTAATATTTCAAGGCTCACCATTTACTCGGCAAATATCTGTGAAATGGTTATTCAAAACTACACTTCATTTACCTTATCAAGCGCGTGCAGTAAAAATATAAATTCCTCACACGAAGTTCTACTCCAGCATTACACTTCTTCCCAGAAATCAGACAGCTGCTTCATACCTTCATTAATTTAACAGCCAATTCCTTACACTTAAACCCAACAGACTGCGCAATATCAAACCAGCGTACCATTTTATTGGACATATTCATACGTTCTGTCACATATTTCCCAGCGAGCCGTTCGTTGCACAAGAACATCGTGGTGATTAAGCCACCCCATTCGTTTCCCTACATATTCGGTAGAAAAAGAGATACGTATCGGGGACGAAATCACAACTCGGCGCGACTATTTGAGGGCTGAAGTTACCGGGAAGGTGTGCAGTTAAACCGCGTTTCAATTAACACGTACATCCATTACATCGAGACCGGGGGCTATAGAAATGGCCACCGAGCGAGGGCTCGATACTTCCTGGGGACCGTGTATTTTGGGCAATCCGGTACAGCGTTAGGCCGTTAATATCGCAGCTTGATCTCAGCCAGAGAACCAAAGCTCGCTTTCAGGTTTAAATGGCGGCTAAGTAATCTCCACGCTCGCTTCCCTTTCCCTCCACCGCCATCTCGTTCCCTCCCTCCTTCTCTCTCTCTCTCTTTAACTCTCGCCCTTCACCCTCAACCACTCTTCACCGTTACGCGCTACGACTAATACGTATAACTGCACCTTGCGGTTACCACCACCGCCACCGATGCATAGACAAATACCTACACCAGGGCTCTTCTATATCCTTCTTCCGCTGCTGTTCTCTCCTCCTTCCCGCGTAACACGTCTCTTTCCTCGTGTCTAACTTACGTTAGATCGATCGTTACTTATGATGTACGACGTCTGCGTTAGTATCAATCTTCCCGATGCTATTTCAGGACTAAATTCAATTGGCCTCCGAAGGCCACTTCCACGACAGTGAATCACGCTGGCCGCGACCCGTGTAGGTGTGGCGAGCAGTAGCGATGTCCCCGAGTGCGCATGCTCCGGACGATAGGTACACTGCGCGACTCTTTCGGGGTAGCGATGATTAGATTCGGGGTTTGGCAGGTCATCTAGTGTCGGGGCACTGCTATTGGGTGGCTAACAGCCAAAGACATTCCACTGATTCCTTTATTTTCCAGCCCTCTTCTTGACTCCTTCTGATAAACGTCACTGCTGCTCGCTATGCGTGAGAGAGACCGGGGCACAAGTGGACAGTTTTTTAAATTGGGACATATTTTTGTTATACTCTTATATTTATAACTAAACGAATTTTTATGTCGATAACAAGATCCTTATTATTTATTAATTATTGTGGAATTTCTTCGACGGTCTTGGCGTCAGGTGTAGCACCTATCGCAGCCATCTAAATGCGAAAAGAAGAAAATTTTCTTAAAGTTAAATAATTTACGCTGGGACTGGACCTAAAATTTTAATTTGAGTTTTTATTTATAATACTTTTTTTTGTCGATATAAAGAATAATAAAAAACTTACTTTTTCTTTCGAACGCTATAACTCTTTCAATTTTTCATATCTTTTTGTTTAAAGTGGACCAATCTCAGCGTAAGCTATCTAACTTTAAGAAACATCTATTATTTTTGCAATCAGATTGCACAATAATTAATACACAAAAAGAAGGATCGACATAAAAAAATATTTTCTGCAAGTTTAATGCTGCCTCCTTATATCCCAAAAGAGTTCAATCCGATATGGCGAACAGCTTTTTAAAAAAAATTCTTAAATATCAGTTAGTTTTGGGGCTGTTAGACGCGAGAATCCCCCTTTAATTGCCTGCGAAGGAAAGCGTCCAAGCGTAATAAACGAGAGTCTCTAGACACAAGCTCTCCTCAGAGATATTTAACAATCATTCCACCAGAGAAACACCTTTAATTACAAATATTCCTTCCCATTGAAACAGCTTTCGATATTTTGTCAGCCTGTGTGCGCGTACGCGGAAAATACGTACGTGCATATAGACCGTGTGGAAAGCAAGGCGTTAGGTCGATAGAGACTCGTTTGCACGGAGAAAGTATCATATAACGAGCAGTGGCCGATGTGTCCCTGAGCGGCGCAGAATACACGGCCGCATCCGAGATTTCGTTATTAATATTTAACTGCACTGGAAAGATTAAAAAGTTTCAGGAATTTTAATATAGCCACTCCTGGGGGAGTCGTTTCCATGCAGAGACTGCTGCCAGACGCATACGGCCGAGTTTTCCCGCGGCCCTACGGATTAATGTATGCGCGCACGTTTCAACCGTACAAACGTCTGCGTGTTGTGTCTACGTGAGCGCTAGCATACATTTTTGTGTAAGGAGTACCTACTAAATTTCCGTGCAACCGACGAGAGCTGCCTCCGCGGAACAAATATGAACCGAACGAAATACAAGACAGTAGAACCTCGGTTATCCGAATTAATCGCAATGAGCGTGCGGATAACCGAGTTTTCGGGTAATAGAACAGTTACTTCTTGATATTAATGAGAAGAATACAAATGTTAACACTAGAAAGAAGGATTAATAAAATTAAACTGGGTTTTGTTGATGATTTATGGATCCGAATTTTTTTTAACGGCTTCGGTAGCCGCAGTAAGGTGGTGAAGATGGAGCTACACTCCTCTTCCAGTAAGGTTCCCGATGCTTCTAGAGCTTTTACTTAGGACATGACCATAGTTAGTGCCATAATTACGCGGTTGCTTATAATTTCAATTCTGAGGAATCAATCTGAATATTCCGCGGACACGTTTGAAATAATGAATTACTTATAACGTAACGCTAGTATAGTACCATCAACTGTTGTCCTGCAGTCGCAGGGTAACAAGTTCTTCGCGAGCATGTGGACCATTTGAAGTCGCCATTAGGAGAAAAACGGCGAGCCTTGTCACCCAGCCAAAAGTTTTGTCGCATCAGAACAAGGCGGGACCACTTGTCACAAAGTGCAAGAGCGGTGTGATCAGGGAGGATGCTCGGACTAGGGCGTGTGTACGCTCGAATGTTATTCAGATAGTGGACGTAGCATTGTTGAATGAAGTGTTAACACGCCAACATTAACACCCCTCATAGAAGAAAACACTACTAAAATTAAAAAACCTGAGTACGAAAATTATACATTTCTCACCACCTCCATTGAACATTCCCGAGCTCTTCAGGATTCTCTAGATAGAAAACGAATAGAGACAGATTTAATAATTGCCTAGTCATCAAACGTTAACAAACAAACTCTGAAGGTCAGAGACAGAAGAATCGGTAAAACGATTAAGAAGAATAGTAGGTCACCACGGAACTGGGTTAATCTTTAATAAGATTGTTAATTCTCATCTTTTGTATCAGAGTATAAGAACTGTACGTGCCATAAAGTACGCAGGGCCAAGTTTGCGGAAGCAAAATTCGGGTGCTCCGTTATGTACACACATGCAGCGAGTGTAGTAGAACTATCCTTGCTATCGATCTATGTATGGGCAACCAGATCCCGACTGATCCACCGATTATCAGTGGTGCATCTCGCCCGTTGTTCCTTAATGCTCGATTGAACGTGGCCGCGCTTTGCGCAGCGGTAAGTATACCGTACCGAAAGTTTTCGGCCTGCTCGCAAGGTCGAGCCAGATATTCGGCTACTAAAATCACCCCCTCCCTACTACCCGCGGCCGTGCATTACGAGCTGTTGCCGAAAATGCACGGTCTGCTTCCATGCGCGGTCGTTATGAACCGGCAGTTTCCGATAGAACTTTTCCTTCGTTTTATTGCCATTTGCATCCGACTTGCCTGTTTGGCTAAGTTCCTCGTGTTCACTGATGCTCATTTATGTGAGATTAGTTGCTGATAAGATAATAATGGAAACTGTCCTATTATACAGGCGTAGGATTATATTAGGTCGCCCCATAAGTAATGCGATTTTTTTTTAAATTAAAATTATAATTGTACCACTGCACACGTTGGGCCTCCGAGGCCCATATCTCCAAATGTGGGACTGCGTGGATATCTCGAGAGAAACATTTTTTTCTATTGCACTCAATCTTTATTGATAAAAGTATTTGTAACAAAATGAAATACTGCAAGAATATCTCTTTAACACTACGGGTCATCGTTATTTCGAAATTTATTCGACGAATAAAAAATTTACTCGTCGAATAAAAAACTTGACTTTATTCGTCGAATAATCTGAAGGTAAAACAGCTTTTATTTAATCCATTATGTAAATAATATTTTATTCCGTTAATGCCCAACTCTGGCTTACAGCTATCAGTTACAACTAACAGCTTGTATTACCTGTCTTGAAAATATTGAACGTTCAATGGACATCACATATGAGGAGTTTATATTTTCTGAAGACAGCAGTATCCCCCTCGCGCGACATAGAAAATATATCTCCTTAGACTACATTAGAAGTACGTTAGAGAACAGATATTCATATGAAGTGGCAGAATTTACAAATGAGAATGAATATACTAGACAGTGATTGAGATGCCACATAATTCTGAAATGCATAATGGGGTGGGATGTTGCGCGAATGCTCTATTAATCGTGGATTTTAGTGCATACGAAAGGGCAGTTACCAAGCCAGCTTATTACTCGCAGCCTAATCAGTAGCTAAAGCTAATATTTGATTTCCGTCCGATTGCCTTCACTATGGAATTGATTTTCAACTATGGAATGGTATAATCATTAGAACGTTAATGTTATAGTAAATGGATGGCTCTAAATAATTAAGCTAATCCTTTCTGCAGTGTGTTAATCCCAGAGATATACTATTAAAATGCATAGGTACATTCAACACGCCCTCATTTCGGATCTTTACTTCTAACTCTTACATCATTTACCATCACAACCCCTCAATTCCCTACATCCATAAATCGTAGCAACAAAAAAGTACAATCAAAGCTGTTCTCGGAAATGCTGCTTCAAAGAACCATACGCAGTTGAACATCCCTAATCCTCGAAATATCACGGCACCAGACCCAAGTGTCCCCTTCAACAATTTCCCAGCGAGTTCGATACACTTTGCCACACGCAGAGAGATCATCCCGCAGACATTTCTCCTGAAACTTCGACAAGACTTTTCGCGTCGGGTCGCTTCCTCAGCCGCGAATATTCTGCATACACGACGGCGGAATAATATTTTTACCCTACCGTCTACTCCCTCCCCCCCCACCCACGCTACGGCGGGGGCAACGGGGGAACGGTTTTTGGATGTTCTTCTCAGAATCGTGCCGAGTACAGCTGCTGTTTCTTGGCGGGCGTGAAGAAGAGAGTGGCGTAGCATCGAAAGGATAAAAAAGCGCGACTGCTTCACTTCGCAGATCGTCGCCGTTGCAGAAGAACGTGTAAAGAGGTGACGGAAGAAGGAGGGTGGGAGGGAGGGGGGGGGGGCTGGGATCTAATGGGGGTTGGGCGGTTGGAAAAGTTGGCAGCCTCCGAAAGTTTCGACACCCTGTAGGGAAAGCGACGGCTCGATTAGTTTGCAAACGACCGTACTTTTGCACGAGATCTTTATCCGTGGAAGTACGAACAACTTTCACGTGTTATCGGCCAGATAGAGCTAAAGGATAGACTGGTTCAATTGTAACGTCCGGACATAATAATTCAGCCTTCGCTGACTACTAGCGATATTCTTCCTTCTCTTTTCTTTTCTTTTTTTTTCTCTCGCACCCGCTACTCCCGCTCCCTCTTACTCCGTCTCCTTCGCACAATTGATGAGCGGCCGTTCGATAATTTCGTCGATCGAAGTTTTTTAATTGCACCGATACAGCACGGACCTGCTCGGTTCCGGGACGGGCGACGAATATATGCTTTATCGCTTTAATTGGGCTAGTTTGCTGTCATTGTGAAACGCTGAAGGGTCTCGAAGTCTAGTCTCTTTCGTTTCGATGGGTATGTTAGGCGATCGAAAAGCTCCGGGTGCCGTAGTATCGTTATCAGCCGGCTTCAGCGACGCTGGAATATTTAACCCTTTACTGCGGACCGCTCCTCTTAGAGACGAGGCTGAATTGTTATTTTATTATCGCAAGCTAGTGGAATATTTCGGAAGCTTTAGCGTTTCAGCAGCTTCAGTTGATGGTAAGTGGCACACTATTTTCATAACGGTAATGAAAAATAACGCTCGGTTGGTTATTAAAAGTGTTCGTCGTTGTCGGGTTATTTATTCATCTGTGAGTCGTCGGTGTTGGAAAGTTAGATGACGTAAGTGATTATGACACTGATTCTAATATTTCATGTGATGCGAGGGATGATGAGTTGGACGATGATCGTTTTGCTAAATTTTTCACACTGCTAAAAGCTTTAAATGGTGCGCTGACAAGGGAAGATCTGCAACCTGGAAATTCAAAAAAATTATGAAACTTTGGGAATATGTAAAGGATATATAAATATGTATTACGTATTTTTTTACTGCCCACATTCACTCTAATGAGGTGAAATTGAACCCTGAAAATCCGGCTATTTTCACGTACCTGCAAGAACTGTCAATTGCAAAATGATAGTCATAATTAAAAGAAGTAATCTTTATTTGAATTTTTTTCTCTATCTCTTACAGTTCGCGCGTTATTACAAAAACAGAAAATAGCCTGATTTTCAAGGGTCAATTTCACCCTCTTAGAGTGAATTTTGGCAGCGAAAAAAATACGTAATAGGTACATATGAGCCGTGTATTTTGAAAGTGATCCAAGTCCATTTATATTTAAAAAAACTTTATATATAAATTTTGAATACTAACTTCAAGTTATACACGTTATTACAGTTAACAAAAAGAAATTGACAACTGGATTTAGGCCACTTTCAAAATAAATGGCTCATATATATATATCCTCTACGCATCTCCAAAGTTTGATAATTTTTTGAATTTCCGGGTTGCGAATCTTCTCTTGTGAGTCTATGCATGCGATCACGATATTAGAAACATATTATTATTTTAAAGTATTGTAAAGAACCTTAACAAATATATATCATTAAATAAAATAGTTATATTAGGTTCGTTGTTATGACACGATGATTTGATAAATAAAATTGCCAAGCAGTCTCAGATACACGTCTGTGATAACGGCTTAAAAACAGATGTCTGTAGTTAAGGGTTAATTGTTAATTTAATTGAAGTTAACGCGATGTGCAAGAATTACTCGTCGTTTTCTGTCAACAAATTGGACGCAACGTGGGGGGGCCTGAGTATTTAAATGAATATATTTCACTGCGTTGATAATGTGAATACACAAAGTATTGAGCAATTTGTGCTAACGTAATTTGAATATAAAGAGGGGGGATATAGTCGTCACGTACGGTGAACTGTAATTTGCCGGACGAAAATTGTAAAATAGTTACGTTGACTAATTATTTGTGTAATGTTAATGGGAATTGAGGGTCGTATGACCAAACCCGATAATGAATACATTGCTTCCATAATGAAGCTTTCGCAGCTGGCGATATAAATTCGTTTCGTGTATTTCGGTTGCATTCCTTTACCCACGGTAGCTACGTAATTTCGTTTATTAAATGTTTGCTAACAACTGTAATTCAACTAACTTTTAACTAGCCTTTTGAATATTTGGAAAGCCTGGACCTAATACGATATAACTTATAATCCATGCATGTATATGTATTAGATGTGCACAGTGTATATCGTGACAATCTATATTCACGATAAAGTAAATGAAAAGTTATAAACTAAACGTCAAATGTTTTAAACGAACCACAAGCTAAAATTCCATATACCTATTTCGAAGTTATTACATTTTTCTAAATAACATAGAGGCACTTGAGTAGAATGAAATGTAAGTGGCAAAGTTTTGGGTGATATCCTAAATAGTAAATACCATTTCTTAATTGAATAGAAGTAGAATCTCAAGTAATTAGTGATTTCGATTCATATTCTCTACAATATTGTAATGCCGAAGTCGTGTGGACGAATCCATGATGAGATTTTAAACGAGACTTTTCTATCATGAGACAAAAATCTCAGCAACGCCTAAATGTACATGATGGAAACAGTCGCGAGAGATGAGATTTTTGAAAATATATCATGAAAGTCTCGTGAGAGTCTAATTTTATGAAGCTAATGGCAAAATAATTAAACAATAATAAAATAAAGAAATAATTGTGTCATGTGAGCCACGATATTTTTGCCTCATCTTGAATTTGCACCTTCAAGTGGAATTAATGTTTCGTTACTTATTCCGTCTTCAAAATACAAAATACATAAAGCTTCGATAAAGATGACGAGGACAATTTCTATATTTACACTGTATATATGTACGTCTCAACGTTCCATACGTGCATTCATAGTACACTAAATATTCCTTCCCCATAAATAATTTTTATATGAATGCAGCTCGGTAGCATTGATACTCAATTATTGATATGAGTGATTCGTTGACCATTAACCTTCTTCCAGTAGTACATCTCGTCCTACGTTACAGCTCTTTCCTAAATTTCCTATAATTTCCCTTGAAATCCGATGTGCTCGGTTTTCTTCGTTTGCCAGCGCACATGTCAGCCCCTGTACTGGTACCAAACCCTAAAGTGGACGAAGGATCAAAGCAAAGTCCAACGAAATAGCTTACCTCTCCGGATATCGAGTTTCGAGGGTGGAACAGAATTATTACTTACGGAGCTTTCGCTGGCTGCGTACTTACTTACCCTCTTATTGGCTATACCAAAGCATTACAGCATTCCTCATACCGACCCAACTGCAATGTACTCGTCGACACATTTTATTCTGTTCCGCGAAACAATACCGATCTTGAGCAACAACTGCCACAAATCACGTTTCACCCGTGTATTCAAATATTCCAACAAAGCACAAATAATTGATTGAACAAAACTCTTGGAAACAATGTCAGCCAAGTTACTGCGTGCTCGTCATGATGAACAGATTCAGGCAGCAAAGTCGTTTTTTGAAGACTTTTATGTATGCTAAATTGAACAGCAATTATTTATTTATCAAAAATCGAATAGAAATACGTATGCATGAGAACTCGACTCCATTCTAACGTACTCTAGCATCTGCACAATGCCTCAAGTTCCAATTTGATGAGCCGGTATAAAGAATTACTTATTCTGCACTGTACGTGGAAAATGGTAAGCCATTTTTGTTTGGGAAATACGTATGCGGTAGGTACAATAAAAGCAATTTAAAAATGAATTTTCATGATTTCATACTACAAAGTGGTGGTTGCAAGGGTAGATTGTTGTTAGCAAAAAACTAATTCGTTAAGCAGTGCGTTATAATTTCTACTTCTCTTATTTTTTAACTCACCACAACAATTTACCAGAAAGGCAGTTAACGTTTGAAGGAAGCAAAGTGAATGAAAAATAATCCAGAAAAAGTGGGAGAATCGGATTAGGTTGTAGAGCAGCAGTTATGCTGAACCGCGCACGTTCCCCATTGTAATTATAACTTGTAATTGAAATGGCGCAATAAAGGCATGTAATAATAACTCGGGATCCAAAAAATCCACAAAGGGTTAACGAGAAGGCATACATAGAGCAGATTTACAGTCTCCTTAATAGCCAGAGCATTGTGCGTGTATATTTACATTAAAATTTGCAAGTAAACGGTAGACTTGGTAAGAATCAGCTCACGACCCAGACACGTGAAACCAGATCAAAGTAATATGTATTTTACAAGAGGATTACCTACGAATGCGGCAGTGTTTGCGCTAGTAAATACAGTACCGCGCAGATCCACGCAGATCTGTATACTCACGGGCGTTGCGAATGTGCGGTCACTTGATTTATTGCCCCTTAAGATTATCACTCCTTCCGGTACCAGAAGCTAACCCGTCCCCCCTCCTCGTCTTCGCTCTCTGCCCTGCTCTTAGCGCTTCTCCTGCTTCTCTGAGTAGTTTGCGACTTCCTGCCACGGTTTACCAAGTGAATCCAGAGTCTAGAGTTCTGGCTAGGGGTTGAAATTCATAGATCAGTCACACTCTGAGGGAAGTCTTCGATGCTCTGTTCAAGTGCAGGTACCGGATATTCCCGGCGCAAGGGGCTGTTGAATAAATCCAGTAATTATATCCCATTTATGATCATTTGCGTGAATATTGCATGGTTATTGAAGTTAGTAGTAAGCCACGTTAGTAATCATATAACAGAGTTTGCCTATATTACCATTTTTTGTATTTGACCTTTCCTGTGTTGTTTCCAGTATTGCTATGTAATTGAATAATCATCGTGGCGAAAGTTTTGTGGCAGACACGGAACTTCTAAATAGTATTCATTTTTTAAGTAGTGAAAAACGTAAAAAGGTAGACGTCGAGTTCCGTAAAAGCTAGTTCTAATTATTATCACCAGCATTATTTGTTTGATTAAATGCAACGTTGCACGCAGTAATTTTCTGTGACGTTTGTTTCGGCTCTTATGTCTGTAATGGAAGTCTTTCAATTATCCATTTATTATTGTAAATGTTTCAGTCCACAGAAAAGCAGAAAATGATTCGTGTAAGCATATTATGAGGAACAGTGCTCATAATTCATATTACAAATAATTTTTCACGGTGTAGTATAGTAGTAACATACAATTAGTAGGTAAATCAAAAACAGATCATTTCGAGATGATCGATACACGATTATATCGCACGCCTCACAAGGGAAGTTCGGCAACTCGAGAACTCAAAAAAATCTGAAACTGTGCAGAAATGTCGGTCAAGTGATGCTAATAACGTAACTATATCTTGAGTTGACAATAAAATGGCCCTAAGGGTGAAAACACCACCTTCGAAAAAATGGTCACTTTTCAGATTAATCGTGAATACCTTCGAAATTGTAAAAGATATCAAAAACAGGTTGAATAGAAAATTCTTTGGTTTGTTATGCCGTACAAAGTGGCCATAAAAACTTTACAAAAAACATTATTTTTTTCAAAATTTATTCCCACCACCCTTTTTCCCGACAATTCTTTATTACCATATTATAGAATATCAGTTCCCTTGTCAATCAGTTCCATCGTCCTATGGTCATGCATATTTTTAAATAATGCACTCATGCAACTGGATTTTTTTTCAATGTATAGTTTCGATTATATCAACGAAAAATGGCTTCATGGTTATCACTAATGGCCGTTTTTCGTTGATAAAATCGAAACTATACAATAGAAAAAAATCTTTCCGCCATTCAATAGATTTTTATATAAAAAATAAGTCCACAAAATCTTGCTCATCGTTTTTAAAACGGCTTCTTGGATGTCATTGTACTTTTATTATAAACGTAAATACTTTTCTACAAAAAAATTACTAATTGTTCTTTAAATGTTGCTCTTTTATGTGCAGGAATTCTGTAAAAATATATGCTTCCGCTTTTTAAAAAAATATCACAAACATTCGGCCCATTTCGTTCGCCTGACTAGGTACAACCCCTTAAGGGGGGATCCTGGTGTAAAAATCGATTTTTTTTATTTTGATTTAATCTATAGTACTACTTCCATATAGTATATTCCCAAAGTTACAATTGGAAATTCGAAGTTTTAAGGGCCCCACAGCCTATTTCCTACGCGCAGGTATACGTCGGTTTTGTGTCGGGACCCTTCGCTCGGCCTGCGCTGTAACAATAGCTACTTTTGAACTATTATGTGAGTCATTGCATACCTGCTAAAAGGTATATTTCTAGTTTAGGTAACACAAATGTATTTACTATTAGTTGTACGGTGACAAATTACTGGGGTTCGTTCATGATTCCAACGCGTTATCAAAACTGTAACTTTAAACGTGTTTTAATACTATGATTTTGGCGCAACGGTTCGGTCACTTTTATAAATATAAAATTCAAAAGGTCGTTTTGCAATTAATTCAACTGTCTATACAACATAGACTTTCCGACGTTTCGGTCCAGATTTGGACCTTTATCAAGGAAGGATATAATTATACAAAAAATTGCGTGAACTATTAAATTTATTAGCCGGCACGTTTAAATATTAACGTCCGACTCCTGAGTCGGTTGGAGGAAGACTGAATTTAATAGTTCACGCAATTTTTTGTATAATTATATCCTTCCTTGATAAAGGTCCAAATCTGGACCGAAACGTCGGAAAGTCTATGTTGTATAGACAGTTGAATTAATTGCAAAACGACCATTTGAATTTTATATTTATAAAAGTGACCGAACCGTTGCGCCGAAATCATAGTATTATAATATATCCGGTCGATAATAATCTTAAATAACTTTTAAACGTGTTTTTCTCGAAACTACTTTCTTACGATTTGCGGGTCAAATAATTTAAAAACTACTTGACTAATCGGGTTGCAATTTTACACACATATAGTTTATTACAGGTACTAGTCGATGAACCTACAAAATAAATATATTACGTAATTTAAAGCATATTTATTGCATGAACAAAAATGAATTTTCCAGCGAAAAATCGCGTTTTATTTTCAAAGTGCCGCCATTTTGTCAATTTTCAAGTTTTTTTCACTTTTCAAGGTCCATCGACAAACTGTGTTCATAAAGAGTAAGAAATATTTTGTATTTTTATTTCACACGAGTACAAAAGGAACAGGAGCACCCACAAATTCAGACGTTCGACGCCGAGACACTGTACATTAGGGCGGAGCGAAACTATATAGGCGAAAATGTAAATTTGAATTTTCAGTTGGCCTGGGTGCGGGATAGTTGCCTTTTGATTAACCAAACACAACTGTAAAAAAAATTTGGAAAAATATTCATGTCTACAGGTTCCATTTTCTCTTAAAAATATAAAAAATAAGATTCACATGTTAATTTTTTGATGCATTTTATTTTCTTCATTTTTTTATATTGTGTAACAAGATAAAAACTTATTTAATAAAATCTTTTTTGTCTCCACTTTTGGAATTGCTTTTCTGCAAGCAATCTTTGCCCGAATCAATTCGTCCCTGGCGTTGTTACCACATACTGATCCGCCGTCGGTTGGCTGTGCAATTCAAATACTAAATATTATTTAATATAAAAAATCTAAAAAATGTATAAATACCAGTTTTTAGGAACCTAAGTTAGCGCTGGAGAAAACTGCCCTTTTACTTTTGTATTAAAATACAAGAGTATTGTGTTAAAATTTTAAAATTTCACCTTTATAAAGGAACCTGAAGATATCATCGCACAGGACTGACGTTGGGTGGGGTTTATTTTGACATAAATAGGCAACTTTTACACACCCAGGGATACGCCATTTCTTACGCCGTCCTACTTCTGCTATATAATTCTTTTAAAACTAAAAAAAAAAATTTTTACATAGTCTAATCAACAACCATTAAAACCGCACAGCTCCGAATGCGATTTAATAAATATTTTCTTTAAAATAAATTCCCAAAAATTCCTTTATTTTCGGTGATCTACAGCAGGATCCCCCCTTAACACATCTCACCCCAATCGTGCAACGATCTCGTAACACCATTAATCCTCCTTCCCCAAGCGACTGCCGCGAAACAAACAACGCTACCACCATAATTGATACATATTCCCAGCCGGGTAAGGGGAGGGCGGTGGGATTTTTCTCGTAACATTCACAGAAGCGCAGCGCGCCGTTGTCGTGCGGTAATAGAAGGCGGTCCTAGGGGGTGATACTCCGTGAAATGATTCAAGGAAGTCGCCGAATAATGCGCCCCGCTGGTTCGGCGGTAGGCACTTAAAATCCGGCGACCGGAGTCCTTTGCCTCTGTCCGAATGTCCGGGGATTCCACCCCAGATCCCAGCGCTGGGTTATAGTAGTAATAGTAGCCGGTCGCCAGCGCCCGAATCTACCGAACGAGCGGTGCACTCGGACTTGAGACGTTGTCAGGGTTTAAATCTTACCCTCCCATGCCCCCCCTGGTCCCCCTGCATCGCCGACCGTTACCCTCTCCTCTCTTGCTCCCTGACTTCGGTACGAGCGACCACCCCTCAGCCCCTGCCTCTCAGCCCCCCACGACCGCCTCTCGACAAACTGACCCCGTAAACTTAGTCTCACCCCGGCCATCTCCTCAGCCTCCCCCGCGCTCCTCCCCTGCCTCTCTCTCTCTCTCTCTCTCTCTCTCTCTCTCTCTCCCCGTTCCGACGTACCTCTTGCTTTCTTGCTCCGGCGAACCTCCTCGGCCGCGACCATCGTTCTGTTCCTCGGCAAATAGTCAAAGAGAATTCGGTCCAACGAAGCCGGTGACATAGTTATAAGCGCCTTTAACGTGCCCACGTGCCGCATCCGCAATTGTCTCGTTGCCCCCGCGTAACTGGCAGCGAGTTAGGGTAGGTTGATCAGTGGGGGTCTGCCAATCAGCTTGTCCGCGAGGATATTTTTATCGCTGTGGCTGCAGCTTATCGTTCGGAAGATTTCCCCTTTCTCGAAAGTACTCTCTGCTCAGTAAATCGCGCGACAAATTGGCATTGATGTTTCTTTAGATCACGCGTGATTCACTGTACCCGAGGGGTTTCGTACGTGGAAAATGTGAAAGGGATAATAGTGGCGTCGATGTTCTGTAAACGATTCCCCGAAGCTTGGCAGAGGGAACGTTAACGGGCGGGTCATGAGAGGAAGACGTGTAATGGCTCGACTCTTCCGGTAGGAAGTTTTCAGGATGTTTGACGGCGGGTGAACTGGCCAAGCATGTCTGAGGTAGGGTTTGGTAGGTAGGTCAACGAGTATGAAATTTCAATGAGGCAGCTACTCTCCGTCACCACGGAAGAATCCCTCGGCGCGCGTATAGTCCACTGGGGCTGAAATTATGCTTAGAGTCTGAAATATCGAGCGACTGTGGAAGGGCGTAGGGGCAGAGCAGCGGAAGAGAAAGAGAGATAGAGAGGAACAGAGACGGCGGTAAAAGGAAGAAGGGGACCGAAAGATGTAGCAAGAGGCCGCATCGTGCATTCTCTTTGTAAACCTTGCTAAGGATCTCCGACCACTTCTTGCCCTGTGCAGATACAGAGAAGAAGATAGGACCGGGGTACATCCAAAATACAGCCCACGTACGAGTCCCGCTTTGAAGCTCAATATCTTGTTTGCCAGAAGTTGAACCCGGTGAAATCAATGTTACGCGCCACTCTTGTCTCGGGGCTTTTACTTTTTCTATTCTCTGCCTTCTTAATTTGCTTCCCGTTCACGTGACCTCGCAGAATGAACAACATAAATTGTATCTTCAAGCTTTTTTCCATGACTAACGGCTGGCGGAGAATTTACGACCGATGAGCATTTTATTTAACGTCTTTGAATTGGATCTCTTACTACTATTAACGTTAGAACGTTTTACAATATTCAATCGTAAACTTGTACATTTTAATTTACGTAAATCGCGAGGTTCAGTTTTCCGCGTGAATACCCGTACGATCTCTTCAACAATAAATCAGATTTCTTGCCACGGCGCTCGGAAGATATTTTCGCCCAATATTTTTCCTAAGTTTTATTTCTCCGCTGTACATTCGTGTGGAAAGCACCGAGAAACCTTTGCGTAACGGCAGCAGAACGCTTTGAGACGGGGAGAGGGTATCTCGGGAGGGAGTTGTAAGTTGCGACGAAGAATGAATGCTTAATTAAAAAATAAAGGAGCCCGTAAGGAGGGTAAACGGGCCGGGGCCTGAAATTAGGGATAGCGGTGTAGGGGGTAGTACTTTGCTCATTAGGTGCAATAAAAGTGTGCGCTTATAACGCAGACTCTTCCAGCGGCCGGCTTTCCAAGCGCTTTGTCTCTTTTTATCCCTCTCCTCACTATCGCCGTACCGGTCCCACTTGAAGCCCTTGCGCGACTTCCTCTCTTGTTCCAGTAGCCCTCTTGTCCCGGTGTGTTATCCCTGAGTTATTCGCAGTAGAGCAGGTGTACATAGGAAAAGTAGAAAGGAAACGGAGGGAAAGTCAAAATAAGATGGCGGGGGACAGGGGCGGTGGTGTAGCCAGGTCGTCCACCACCGTCCACTCGCCGCTCCCTGTCTCGAGAGAGGACGGGGCACACAGAGAACTGCCCTCGAAGTGGAAGCGTGTCGACGCTGCGTCCAGGCACTTGTTGTCCGACTAAAATATTCAAGCCACTCGACGGCACAATGATATGTGTCCGCCCTTTTCCCTGCTTGGCTCTCTGCCCTTCAGCCTACCGGCTCCAATGGTTTCTAGGCTCCTCCAGCTACTTCCAATTCGGCTTAGTTTGCCGGATATCCTACGACCTGGAAAAGTACCCCCCTCGTTGCCATGGGTCTTTCGTAGATTTCCACAGTTCCTCTCCGTGCCTACTCGATGTTAACGTATTATTGTGACCCGCACAGATGTAGTGACACCGTGAAAGCAGCGGGGGGCAACGTGGGTAGCCAGTTTCGCTGTTTCCCTCGAGTTAAGATTCTAGGGATATATGTTCAGCATACCTTTGGATATTATTTGTTTAAGGGGGGTCACTCAGGTGAAAATGAACTACCAGTAATTTTACAGATAAAAATTTGACAATATTTATATTCTTCAATTTTTTTTCAAAATTTAAAAATAAAATTTCGAAAAAGTTTATACCCTTATTTCTGGAGAATTGTATACAAAGACTGCAAAAAAATTCAGCTCGAAAACTTCATTTTTGTCCGAGTTATAAAGTTTTTTGTTTTGGCGTAGTAACTAAAACGCTCCTGCTTCGTACTTACGAGTACGCAGGTATAAACAGAAAGCCTCAGAAAGATACAAACGTGCAAGAAAAATGATACAAACTGCACAATCACGAAGAGAACAGGCATTGCAAGAAGAGGAAGGTCCAACGTACGGAGCAGGAGCGTTTTAGTTACTACCCCAAAATATAACAAAACTTTATAATTCGGACAAAAGGGAAGTTTTCGAACTTAAATTTTTTTGCAGTCTTTGTATACAATTCTACAGAAATAAGGGTATGGATTTTACAACTGAATATTTTTTTCGAATTTTATTTTTAAATTTTGATAAAAAAATTGTCACTTTATTAACTCTTACATAATTCATTTCAGCGTAAAAAATCATATGGATATATATATTTTCAAATTTTTATCTGTAAAATTACTGGTAGTTCATTTTCACCTGAGTGACCCCCCTTAAAGCACTGTGGTGTGCAGGGATGGTACCAAACACGTGCAACCTTGGGTGACCGAGAGCACATTTGGTGCCGTCGGAAATATCTTTTCTGGATCACAAGTGAGTCACTACATTTTTGCGAAGTACAATACTCTCAGGTCCTAGGGTCAGAGTTGGGCATTAACTAAATGAAAAGTTATTTAAATAACAGATCGAATTAAAATCACTTTAATTTTAAGTTATTCTACGAATATAGGTAATTTTTTTATTTGCCGAGCGTTTCAACTTTACGGTCGAATAAAATTTTCAGCTTCAACTTTCAGCTTATCTTTACTCGACACATTGTGCATAATTTTTTCATCATTTATTCCTTATTCGAAACTTTATTTAAATAAAATTTTTGCCCATCTCTGCGTACAGTGCAAGGAATATGAAGGAAATATGGTTTGCACCCTCAGAAATGTCACTTCACCCGTGAATGAGTCTCAGATTGGTCACTAGGGGAGACCGGGGCAAAGTGAACCTCGGGGTAAAATGAGCTTCCTTAATTTATTCTTTAACAATAGAATTTACAAATTTTTTATTTACAAATTTTGGTGATGTAATAAATGTGTGTAATACCACAATGATAATTATGCCCATTTAGATATCGAAAAATGGAAATCCGTTTAAAAAATTAGAAATTCAATTTTTGAGACTTCCAATTGGTTTTCTTTTCAATTTAGCTTTTTGGATAAATGGGTCTTAAATGTGGTATTTTAACTCCAAATTTTTTCTGCGTATTTATAACAAGCTTATAAACATACGTGTACACGCGTTTGAGAAAACATTAATACTAACATTATTAAATAATTCATTTTCCACTGAGTACGCATTCGGGGTAAACTGAGCTGCAAATGGCTGCTAAGAACCAATGCGCAAGCGATGTGCGCAATATCCCTAACCTGTCAGCTGGCTAGAAAACCACGCGGCGTGATGGAACACAATCTAACCTTAAAAAAATGAAAAATCTGCCACAGTTTTTGGCAACCACGGTGCAAATAAGCCAGCAGCTGCCGTGCTACACACGTCATTCGAGTGCAAGGAGTTAATATTTACCTATATCCTTAATTAAAGTTCTTATTTTGTTACGCCTCATTTTACCCCATATATGGGGTAAAGTGGTCACTTTTGGCATTTTCTGTTCAAATTGAATATTAATGTACTTTAAGTTTATTTTAAGTATTGCTATTCGTCACTTATCAATAGTAATGTTCAAACTATATTATAAATCTATTTCCACACATTTTTATTGAAAGGGAAAAATTTTATTCGACTTCAAACTTTTTCCGGCCCACTTTGCCCCGGTCTCCCCTATGTCCCTGCAAGACGCTAAGTACGAACGACCATAGGAATCACAGCCAATGGCATTCGCGGCCTCGCATTCCGCGGATTTCGCACCAGTGGCAGACGCGAAGGGAAACAGTTCGCTAATTCTACTCGATGTATCGTCAAGGATTCGTTAGATCCAGCAGATCGTTCGATCTGCCGCAATTGCGTTACGGCATTGTGTGCCCTCCTGAAGCGGCTCTTTGTCCGGAAGGATGAGGATTGATCTCTTCTCCTCGACGATCGATTGCTCGCAGGAATTTCTGAGATCCCTGAAAGGCCGCGAAAAATTGATGCACTTAATAACGCAAGCAGAATAAACTGCGCGAACAGTCGGCGGCCCGATGGGAGTCTCTAAGGTTGCTCGTTATTTACTGAGCGTGTGCTCAGATTGCGCACATAATGACAGTATGATGAAACGAAGACCAGATTCGCCTACAAGCATTCCGTGGAATTAAACGAACCAACCGTCAGAAATAAACAGCGCGTCATTCTCCTTGTAGGGTAGACCAGGGCGAATCGGATCACTTTGAGTTTGACGGTAAAAAAATAATAGTCGGACATTCAAAAAATAAATTTTTATTATATATTCGTGACCAGTAAACCTTTGCCTTGAAGATGCATATATATAAATTGAAATTAAACCTAGAAATCTTTCATTTATAAAGAAAAAACGAAAAAGTGAGAAATATCCGATTCGCCCCAAATTTAGAGGCGAATAGGACCACCCAGAAATTTCTAAAAAACTGAAATTTTCATAACAAAATCTTTAGAATCCACTTTCACAAATCTAATTTAATGACAGTGAAGTCAAGTGATACTACTTAGCACACAGATCGGAAGGATATTGCCGTTTTTTGCCACCTCTATCAGCACAATTCTCCTGGTACCACTCTTCTCACAAGGGACGTTCGGCAACCCGAAAATTCAAGAAATTCTGAAACTCGGTGTGCAAGTAGAGTAGTTCATCCGTAACACAACCCTATTTTTTGTTGGTGCCATAATGCAATTTTTAGGGGTGCAATCACCCCTTAAAAATAATTCAGAATTTTCTTTTCCGTGGAATATCTCTAGAATGGTGAGAGATATCGAAAAGAAGTTTAAACAAAAGTTGCATCCTTCTTTTATATCTACAGAACTGCGGAAAAATAATTTTCGAAAAATCCATATTTTTCAAGTTACCCCCACCACCAAACCTCAAAATTAAGTTTTTGTATTTTTTAAATATAAGCTGGAATACCTCTGGATAATCTCTTTTCATACATATAAGTGATTTATGTGTTATATTTTTTTTGCAAACGAATAAAGCCTCTATTACCGATTTGAAGTCCATTTTGGCAGTTTCCATTAATAACATGGTTTCTTAAAGAAAATTCTGAATTATTTTCAAGGGGCGATTTCACCCCTAAAAATTGCATTATGGCACCAACAAAAAATAGGGTTGTGTTACGGATGAACTACTCTACTTGCACACCGAGTTTCAGAATTTTCTGAATTTTCGGGTTGCCGAACGTCCCTTGTCAGACAATCTTTTGAAAATGGAGGAATTAATTTTTCACCGCAGTAAATACAATGCCATCTTCTTAAAAGCACTAATTTATTTATTTTTTCGTAATTTTTTTTAGATTTAATTTTTATCACAGCTTTCTTAATTTCTTTTGGACATCATGATCCCTGATTACTCTTTTTTTATGTACCTACGAATCATCTGTATATAAACAATTATCATATTTATAATCATAGAAATACTCAAATGAAAAAAAAGAGTGATCCGATTCGCCCCAAACAACGTGATCCGATTAGCCCCATATATAAATATTTCAAAGATTGTAGATTACATAAACATATTATGATATAATAGTCTAAAATACATCAAATACTAAACTTGGACACCGTGTAAACTAATAACAATAAGCACATTTGAATTTTCAAGCTTGCTTTTTATTTTAAATACGAAATTGAAGATTACGAAGGTTAGATTCGACCAAAATTGTAACATGTGCACGCAACCCTCTCACTGAAAACGTATGCCGGCTCTAAACAATGACTTAAATCAATTGACGAGCCATTGCAGTAGGTGCGGGGGAGAGGGACGAGGTACTACGAACAATCGGATTGATCATTTCTATCGCGATGCAAGAAATATGGACTAAATTCTTATTTTGATCCGATTCGCCCTAGTCTACCCTATTACCAGCTACTAAAAATGGGCATTCTTTAAGTGCATTCCAAATGTTTACTAAAATGTTTACTAAAAGCAATTGCCACGCAATAAATTGATGGCGCAATGGAGATAGTCTCGAGTACAGCTGGGACTATTCGAATAATTTACTATTCGAATATTTTACAAGTATTCGAATGCTACGAATAAACTTCGAATATTTGAGTATTCGAATGTTATTATTCGAATACTATTCGAATACTTAAATATTCGAATAGCATTCGAATACTGAAATATTCGAATTATATTCGTCAAATAATTAAGCAAGTGAAGTATTCGAATATTCGAATACCGAATAATTCGACAAATAGTCCCAGTCCTAGTCTCGAGTAGTAATACGTAGCTGTACATATCGCCAGACATCAAACCTCCACTGTATAAACAGATAATTAAGTCCGCCACTACAGCGTCCCACGAGTCCGACGAGATCACACAAGTATAAAAAAAATGCACCCTCCCCGACCAGTTAATAACGCGACGTTCCTCCGCGCGCGTCCAATATATCCGGCCCCGCGTAAAAGGAAACGTAATAAACAGATGATCCGGCGATATACATACTTTCAATCGTAATTACAAGGTACGGCGCGGGGGGAAGGGACAGGCAGCCGAAGCCAAGCAGGACGCACCGTTGAATTGGCAACTTTTTTCATTAGTGCATCGAAACCGAATGCGGAGGGAGACGAGGCGATGGGCGGCGGAGCGAGGTGAGGCGAGGAGGCATGAAGCGCGGCACACCGGAGAAAGAAGTAGGAAAACACGTAGCTGTTGCTGGACGTTAGCGACGGCAGTGCTTGGCCAGCCGCATCGAACAAAGAGGGCCTCGAAAGGGATGCGCGGAATGAGCGCGCCAGCCGGAGAAACAGATAAAGGCTCCTACGGCCGGGTCGGGTATTCACGATTGAACGCAACACGTAAAACGATGCCGGCCCCAGAAACAGCCGGGTCTTTCTATGAAAGTGCCTTTCCCCTTGCTTCGCCAATAACGCGCGCCGTCCTCTGCAACTGTAGCCACCGCGCCCGCGGACGCCGGCCGCCGCGCCGCGGCTGGTGGCACGGTAGATCGAGCCGCCTAGCAAAGGGACAGAGAGAAACCTTGCGCCGGGGGTGACTGGGGGCTCTCTGTGTACATCCACGCCGGAGACGGGAAGGAGGCGAGCAATGGTGGGAGCAACGGCGAGAGAGAGCTCTTTGAATACAACCGCGATTCGTGTCGGTTCGTTGGTCGGCCGAGGGTAGCTCGAGGGGCTGAGGAAGCTCGAACCCTCGCTAGGGGCAGAGCGGCGGGCCGGGGGTGGGGGTGGGGGTGGGGGGGTGGGGGTGGGGGGGTGGAGCGGGGAGGAGAAGGGGGTGGAATTGGTACGAATATTTAAATGCCGAGGGATTTGAAAAGACTCTTCTTGGACGCTGGCGCGCCCCTCCGTCCGCGTCCACCTATCGCCAAGAAAGGGAGCCTTGAACGTAGAATGCTTGCAACTCGGACCTCGAAAAAACCGTCCAAGAGAAGGAGGTCGAGAATCTCGGCGCAGGGGGTGGGGAATGGTAAAGGGATGGACGGGGATAGGAGAAGAAAGACAGCGGGAGTTAGCTCACAGATTCGAAGTGTGCCGGCGGCCCCTCCATGTGTATGCTTGTGAATGAGCCCACCGACGTGGATGTCTGCAGTCAAAGTTGCGGAAGCCCGGAGAAGGAGCCAGGATATTAAGGACTGACCTATTCGCGTGAATTTTCGTGGCTCTCTGTGACTCCTCCCCGCGAAAATGCTCGGCAAATTTTTTCCCATCGGAATGGAGATCATTCTACTCCCCCCGGCGGTCCAGGTCGCGTTAGGTAATTGCATAGTGATCGATTTCCTGCTCTTTATTAAACGAACGCGAGGAAACGTGGAATGAATGTGCAAGCTACTCCGTGGTCACGCCGGCGGTCTTGTTGCTTTCGCTGTCGATTTCGTCAGCTGTTTAATGGATTTGATAGCGAAGTAAAGTTATTCGGGAATCACAGGCATTCGTAAGTTTATCTGACTTTTGTGGAGGATTTTATGTACGCAGGGTTGAATTTTCACTTGTGTGTTGTTAGTGGAATGTACATATCTGCGTTAAGGGGATTATTTAATTGTTTTCATATATCTGGCTGATTTTAGTAGATAGGTGAATTATCCAAATGTGAAATTACTAATTTTATTTTAATTATACAATTATTGAGTAGCGATGGACTTGGAGACTTTTTCAAGCATCGACCTGAAAGGAATTTATTCTGAAAATGGTCAGATAGTTGTTTAATACATGCGTAGTTATTGCAGTGATAATTTAATGTATAATACGTGATTTAACAAACAAGTGGATGGAATAAATGTAATAGTAGGGTAAACCAACCAGTAATTGACCGCATACCAGTGAATGACCGTTAGGCAAAGAATAGTCAATTTTAAATTGAAAAATCATTATATGTTTATAAATGGTGTGTAGTTGCACTTTTAATATCCCATATTTTTAGTTACGCGTATTAAACAAACATTAATAAGTACAATTCTTATTAAAAGTATTGTACAAACATTAATAAGTACAATTCTTATTAAAAGTATGCGGTTATTTACTGGGCTTCTCATTTAACAATTCGGTCATTCACTGGTTAGTTTACCCTAATTACTTGCATTAATTAAACAGCTTAAACTTTAAAAATTTTCAGAGTATTTATCGCTATCATTGAAATTCTACTTGGATTGATCACAACAGAAATAATGAAAATACTGCATGACTTATTGCTTGAAGTGAACTTCTTACCAATTCAAACACTCGGCAAATAAATTACGCTTTTTGTAACATTGGTCAGGAGGGCCACTTTTGACTAAACTGCGTTGTGTTCTTTGTGTTATCCATCTGCCTGAATGACGGCGATTTGGATATGCTTGCTCGTAGCATTTAGCTATGATGCTGAAACATTGCCACCGCAAACCTGCGGTTAGTAAACAAGTCCGTGTACCCGCGGTTATTGTATCGTGGCATAGCGATAAGTTCATTGATACCTATAATTCATGTTAAAAGTCAGATATCAGGCATGACTGAGGACAAAGCACGATATTTCGAACGCTTGTATTTGATCGAGTCGTGACAGATTCTCTACTCCATTGAAAAGCAGAACTGCATTAAAAGTGCAATTTAAAAATCGATAAAATGGGAAATTTGATAGTACACATGTTTGCCCTGTGACATTTTCATTCGAAGTGAAAGGAATTCAAATGAGAAATGATTCAATGGTTATATCACATTCTTTAAATAATAATATATGTTTTCAACTAAGTACTTTTGCAGTCCAGTTCCTAAATAGACGAAGTAAGAATGGGAAAGTGGTTGAAAAAAGTGGGACATGCTGAATTGTTATTATAAAAAGAAAACAATGAATTGCTCAAATCATGAATATCCAATATTAAGATCAGTATTGTAATATCATATTTAGTGTTGGCATACTTGTAAAAAAATATCGAAATAGATGAGAATTCAAAATAATAAACAAATAAGAATATTAAATAAATAAGATTCGAATTAGAAATGTAATGTCGGTCGCATCCCTGACATGAACTACTGAGCCCGTCTGACTGCATACTGAACGCATGTACTTATTCGTTCACTCTACTACAAATAATTACTAGAAACAGTAAACGAAAAGAACCAAGCAGAAAATCCTTCTTCTCGGTTGTCACCTGCTATCTTTACACTGTGATATTCTAATAATCTTGGTAATAATCTTGATGAAATGTGGTTATTGCATTTATCAAGAAACTTTCTACAAACCTAGCTGTCAATACCACATTATGTTATTTTAACAAAAATGGAAAGGTTTTGGTATCATCTATGTTTTATACAATAGAAAAATTATCTGGACCATATGACGCTATTTCGAAATCAAATCATCCGCAAAAATCAAGGATTTATATCACCGTTACAATTAGTTTTAAAGATATGAATCTGCTCTTAAGTTTGCATTTTATATGAATACAATAAAAAAACAAGAACTAAAAATTACATATGACTAAAACTGTTAAATGTATGCAGGAACAGTAGTAACAGATTCTATATAGCGAGATACATACATTATTTCGAGAATCAGCCAAGTGCACTTCTGTTTCAAAATCATTTTGAACATTTTAGTAGAAGCGTCGTACAAACCAGGCATTTATTTTACAGTTTCGTACTATCTCTACAGTTGACTATACCATAGTCTGCACACATGTAGATATTTCATACGAGGATTCACGAGGTTCCTCGTCGTTCAGAATAATTCACGACCTCATTTTTTATTGATACTTTGAGCAACAAAATTCTCTTGTTGCTGTAACACTCGAGTTGCAAAATTCATTGTTATTTGCAGAATTCATCTACATCTGACTAAATGACACATGGGATAAGGGAAAATTTTTTCGTATTGCATTACTTGGTTCAATGAAAAGTTGAATTATTAATTGGTTCAGCCTGTATCGCAGTACACTCTCATAGACAATTACAGAACGTTCAACCGCGTTGGTATATACATTCAAACTTTTAAATGCATAATTAATGCCGTTTAAACTGCAGTGGGAGTACAATTTATCATTTACCTCGGAGTATTTCATGCTGTGCGCGAATAAAATATTTCATGTTCCAGTTTCGAGCCAGCACTTCAATCTTACGGAATTCCGCTTCACTCAAAAACTTTAGACTTCTCCTCTGAATTTTCAGCGAATTTAAAACAATTCCGAGCCCAGCGTTGTACGCGAGACTTCTCGGTTAACAAAAAGAAATTCGAACATGCAAGACCTTATACGGCTCTGTCGTTCGTAAAACAAACTGTTTCTAAACGTTTACGCCATCGAGGGGGGCACCTAATTTTCAAACAGTTAAGAAACATCTGTCGGCGTCCAGCAAACTTTGATATGTGTGTCGAGCTTTGCAGCAACGTACGCGAATGTGGAGCAAACATTTAAGGCAGGAGATGAGTCAAGAGTGTCACGAGCATTACTGTATTACAAAAAAATTCTTTGCACTTCGTTCACGACTTGATGTGTTAACAAAGATTACGCAACATTGAGTTGACTTTCGGTAGCGTATTCTATTGGTAATTATACTGATTCAAATCATGAAATATGTTTCTGTAATTTTTGCTCTCAAATCAATATTTCCTCAGTTTTATTCAAATGGAAGAAAAACTTTATAATACAATTATAAAGTAATAAAGGTCACATGTGTTAAATAGTAGGAATTGTAGGCAATTGACAGTTTATATATTTCGGTACTACTAAACAGTCACTTCATGAGATACTATTTTTCTTTCAACAAAGATCTTTTTTATCTGTCAGACGATTCGTGTTTGGGCAAATATTTATTGAGAAGTCTTCATCTTCGTAGGCCATAAGTTTCTGTACATACGTTTCCATCTATAATTTTGATACATTATCCATATCTAATGTAGCTTTATTAAAATTCTTCATGTATTTCAATTTAATTTGAAATGCCAGAAGTTTCTAACGTGGACTCTAAACGAAACATCCCTTCAAATAAAAATATAGGGTAGTCAAAAATACATAAAATAACCTGTAGGTGGGCTTTCAAGAAATTTGGTTTTTTAAAATTGCATACAAATGTGACATAAATTTCATTTTCCATAATTCTACTGGTTTTGTCAAAAAGGTGTTATTTTAATGGTTAGCAATACGTTTTTTTGCTGAGCAAACTGTGACCTAAATGTAACTTACCTTTGTGTGAAAGTGATTAAATACAACGTTACAGAAAAATCCGAAACTTTCCTCCCATTTTATTCCATAGGTAAATAAACTACAAATCTATTTCGTATTGCATTATGTCTCATCTGTTTCCTCTTGAAAATGACACAACATTGAGCAATAGCGCTTCAGCTGTGTCACAGATGCAACGCTTCGCGTACAAGTTCGTTATAGGTACTTGTAATTCGTTTCTTTTGCTTTACTGTATTTCCAGTTGCATTGAATGAGCGATTTTGAGAAAACTATGTTCCATTTTGTATTGCACACGAGCAAAATTGGAATGTTTAAATACATGATTCCTTTCTTAGCGCATGCTTATTAATTTCATTAGTAATCTGAAAAGTTATTTTGTTGCCTCACTATGAAGAATAATAAAATAATAACATAATTTCGAAAATGGAGTATAGATTTCTGTTCTCCGTTTCTAAAACAGTTTAAGCTGACGTAAATCACGGTCAAAAATGCGTTTAATAGTTTTATTTCACTTAAATATGCGAAGACTGCTGGTTAAAAATACGAACTTTCGTTTACGTTCAGTCACATTATTAAAAGTGATATATAGAACAACTTTGCTATGAATAGAATATAGCTTTTTATCGATAACGATGCTTGTAGCTGTTATTATTGTAAATTGCACTATAATATTTCCCACCAGCGGGTGAACCTATTTTCTGCTTGAATAAAGTAAACAATGTCTCAGTATTCATGTTTTGTATCGGACGTTTGGGATAGGTTTTATAAACTAACCGGAAGTCGATTAAAAATCGATAGTCTCTGGAGCACCATTCATTCACTCCCTTGTTTAACTATAATGCTCCCATAATTCCCTAGAGCTCCATAGAAACACGGTTTATTATCGGAAAGTGTTACGGGACGCGTGTATGCTTTTGATAATATTACGAAGAAACGCTTCGCGACCAATACAGAATTTATGGTTATTTTTCGAGGCACATAACTTCCCTAATACAGCGATCTCGTTATCCAGCATCCATCGCTGTCGAACTATTCGAAATAATTAAGTTATGGGATCGATACTTGCATTGTTCTCGCTTCTTCGTGGAAGAACCATCCATCCTCGTTCTTTCATAAGATTCGCAATCAGCCTTAACTTCCCTGCTTAATTTTCTGCCTGAAACAGCCGCAAATAATTTCTGTCCCCTATTCTCTCATTACTTTATTAACATAATACGTCAAAGCATTTTGCATCAAGCAGTCATCGAACTTTGCAAACGAACGATGTCCTCTATGCCCTCTACATCACAAAATTATACAGATACTTTTAGAAAATAAAGATATCAGACAACCTAAAAACCGCAAAATCGATAGCAGTTAATCGAAACCCTACTTTATCTTCATAACGCCCCCCCTTGACGCGCGGTGAGCGGAAGATTTTCGAAAAATAAATCCCAGTTGTTTGGAGGCGCAAGAATTCATTTCACGAAACGCCAACATTCAGTGGCTGGCGCGGTCTAGGTCTTCAATTTACTTCATTCTTCGTGGCAGGGCTCGCGCGTCGGGGTGGGCTCGGCTCTCTTCAGGGAATAATAGCGTGTACGCAAAGCGCATACCGAGGCCGTCCGTCTTTTCTCCGGCGCGTCGGGTAAGATCGCGGGTGGCCATTAGAAGGGCAAAGCGGGTGGAAGGGTCGAGGTTGATATAAACTCATATTTGGTCACTTGGCCGAGCTTTAATAAAGAAAGCTCTCTTCCCACGGCGCAGGCGGCCCGATGAGAGCCGGTGTACCGTGAATCGTGGCCGCTATATAGATGCCCTCCGCTACCTGTCAGCCAGCCCCCACGTTTATACATCCCTTTGGTATACGTGCGCGACACATAAAAGCGTGGCACGGCTGAGCGAGCGGCCAGGACGGCGATGTGGAAGCGGATAGGATAAGGCAAAGAAAGAAGCCGGGTCGAAAGAGGATGCAGAGCGCGGCGAGGAAGCTGCGAGGACAGGCCGTGAAGGCTCTCGCAGCCGAGAAAGATCTCGTGGCCGCGATATTAGTTTCGGCCGTTGCGAGAAATTCCGTCGCCTGACACACTATCGTCGGCCCCTCTTATTTTTCCACGGGCCCTTGCCTTCGCGGTCGCCCCGCAGCACGGTTGAACCTATACTGTTATTTGCATAGCCGCCACCCGCCACGGTCAGCATGAATATGGATGCGGACGTGGCGGTGGATGCTGCCGGCCGTGCAGCCTTGCCGCGCGGAAATTTCGGCGTGGTCTTCCCTGGAATTTCGGCTCGTAAACGTTTCCCGTATTATACGGGCACGGGGCTACGTTCCATCGGCTGGGCCAGGCTTTTCCGCGTTTAACGACCTTGCTGCTCCTTTCCACCGGGCGCACGCGGTTACGACAATTTTTATGGCCGCTATTATCGATAAGTGGAGCGCACACTGTGGCGTCGGCAAGGGCCAGGGGTGTGTTTGATATCTATACGTTGGAGTTGTATTGAGTAATTATGGATCGCTCGTGTAACGTTTCCTTGAGGTTCTGGGGACTTTGATTCCTTCATTTGTGAATAGGGAATTCGATCCCGGGATCCCGGCTGTTTTTTTTTTATTATAAAACTCGAGGGATTTGCTATATCAAGTTATAACTTGTCCCGAGAATTTCGCGAAGTTTTAAGAACGTAAATTACTTTATGAACAACTGAAAAATATAAAAATGGAATCCAAAAATCAGTCGGGATTAGATCCCGGGATTGAATTCCCTATTTGTGAATTACTAGAAATTACAAGGATCGAGGCAGAGGCGGGCAAAATTTTTATTTATGTAAATTTCGAATAACGAGTAGAAGTTAAAAAAATTATTCGCCATATGGCGAATAAGGTTGACCCGGGGTAATTTTATTCGGGGAATAATCTAAAGTTAAAGTAGCTTCTATTTGATCCGTTATTTAAATAATTTTTTATTTAGTTAATGGCCAACTCTGGATAGAGGTTATTGAGCTTCTGTAGGTATTAGTAATTTTACTTTTGTAATTATGGTATTATGAGATGCAAATTAACTCCTGAAGATAGTTCGTATAGCAAAATATCCATTATTAATAATTGTAAGTATACTAGGTGGTAAAATTGAGAGTGTCACAACGTGATGGTAAAATTAAGCAGCGGAAGAATTTCATTTCCGTTCTGAGAAAGCACGTACCATTTTATATTTTTTAAACGACATGTTTGCGAATATCTTTGTTTATAACCCATTTCATAACTTAAAGAATCAATGTTATCAGCGTGTAGGTTCGGTCAATTGACTAAAAGTTATTTGCAAATTTTATGATATACTTTCCGACGTTTCGGTCAATATTGAGACCATTATGAAGGAAATAGTTTTATGCGCTGATAACATTGATTCTTTAAATTAAAAAATTTTTCGGTCGAAAATTTATAACATTCCATTTCATAACGTTTAAAATGACCATACAATCGGTGTCATAATGGAAGAGTAGTAGGGGAACAGTGGGAAATGTTGAATTGACATTGCAAAATATACAGAACGAATTGTCGAAATATTAATTTGTGAATGTCACAATACTGAAATCTCTTTTTCAATATAAAAAGGTTTCATTTTACTAATGGTGTATTTGCTGTTCCCATGACACGAACTACCGCGTCTGACACATACTGGGCGCGTCTACTAGCTCGGTAGGGATAAGGAAACATTTGGCAAAGAGGACCAAGAAATAAATACTTTTCTTACTTTTTACTTATTTCTTCCTTGTGCAATGGAATATTTTGATTATATAATAACAAAGGGAGTAGTTAACTTCTGTAAATATTAGTACCTCTACTTCTTCTAGTAGGTAATTATTATTAGGAAATAACAAGCGAATTTACATACTTCCAAAAAATATTCTGTATAATATTAACCTGGATCCTTCTTTGATCAGAGATGTCTTCCATCTACTAAAAGTAGTATGTTTAATAAATCATTACAGGCGAATTAACTCATTTCATTCACAGTAAATAAACGCGACGTATAACTTGAGCCATGATTTACTCCGTTTGTATCAGCAAAGTTTCATAACTGTCGTAACGAATCGCCTCAGCTTATCCAACACAGTGGAATTTTTGAACGGCGAATAAACTCACCCCCCTCAGCTGACAGTTTAAGTGTTTTTAAATCCTATTGGTATGGAGAAAATTACAGTTAAAATAAAGGTTTCGGCTGGAGTTGTGAGAGGTTACATAATAACTTAAGTAACATGAAACAGTAAATGAAAAAGTGAAAAAACACTTCAAGATACTCGAGGCATATTCAACTATCGTGTAACCTAATTCATTTAAGAGAAAACATTACCGACCATATTTTCTCACCTCTGTTTACAGTATCGCACAGGCCCAAAGCGTCTATCTTGGTACGCCCAGACTCTTATTATGCCATATAGTGTTTAGAAACTATAGAGGATACGTCGAGAAATCGTAAAACCGACCACTTGACTCTCAATATTCTACACAGTGCAGTATCGCTTCCACCCCTACCGCTTTTACGATCGCGTTCTACTTCTTTCATCCACTATACGATCCTAAACTTGCACTTCGATCCCCCCGAAACGATTCCGTCGCCTCGGCTCAGACGGGGCTACATATCGTGTAATCTTCGCCAGTGTGAATGCACGCGCGCAAAACGTAACTTGTTATTCGTACGCGATCTTATTGGGAACGTTGAAGGAATTATAAGATTATCTCCGCCCCGGTGCCGTTTAACGTACGATACGTGCATCTCGGAGCGCATTCCTTTAGCTACACGGCGCATACATATGCATTCGCAGTAACTTATATCTCGGCGTCGTTTCGATATCATCCCAGCAGCGACGAGAGTACATACGTAACACGCGCATGTCTACATAGGCGCAGGGAGTTTCGTTCGCCTCGCTTACGATCATACATTCTACGGGGAAATATCGGCCGCGCGAAATGTATTCGAGCGTGCGTACGTACACGCGTGTAATTGTGTTGCACTTATTTGCGAATTCGCACACGTTGCAAGAGCCTCGGAGGAAGTTTCAAGGGATTGTCCCTCGAAACGTTGGCGTCGGAGTATGTGCACGGATAAAAGCGATAAGGGAAGTGACAAGGGGTAAGATCGAGCTTGAGTTTCATGACTCGGGTTGTTCGATCGATTCGTAATGTTAGATACCGGGTTTAAATTGGTTGCGTGAATGGGATAGCCGGTACTAATTCATGATTCATTTTCTTAAGGAGCGAGGGAGCCCTAACTCATTTAGAAAGAGAATTATAAAAGGAAATTAAATTCGCTGAACCTTGTTTCTTTACTAGTGGACTAATCTATTAAAACTTAAAGGGGTCGTCTTATGTGACGGCCGGATTTTCTTCGTTTTTTTAGGGAATTTTTTTTAACGAACCATGAAAACACAATACGTTGGAATTTTTACTACATATTTATTAACATTTGAACAGTTATTCAGAATGTGGAGTGGAATTGACTTTACACAGGCCAGTTCGAGACAGGTGCGAAAAAAAGTTGGTCGACGGCTGACATGATTCCGGCTGTCCTGAAATCAAAAAGTCAAACGGCACATTAATTTGTAGACTTGTGGCTATAGCCCCTACCAGAATGAAGTAAAAATATTGGGAATTTAATGTTTGGCACAGTTTTTTACGATTTCGTCAATGACGAAAATCGTAACTTTATTTTCAAAACTGTGCCAAACATTAAATTTTCAATATTTTGACTTCATTCTGGTACCGGCTATAACCACAAGTGGTTATATAAAATAACTCCATATTTTAACTTCAAAACATTCTGAATAACTGTTCAAATGTTAATAAATATGTAGTAAAAATTCCAACGTATTGTGTTTTCGTGGTTCGTCAAAAAAAATTCCCCAAAAAAAGCGAAGAAAATCCGACCGTCACATAAGACGACCCCCTTAATTTTCTCCATATTAAGTTGGAGCAACAGTTCGTTCATTTTATCGAACCAAAGTGTTTATTAGATGTAAAAATATATTCCTTGGCTATCCATGAGCCTTTAAAAAAGAAAGTTAAAAAAAGTCATTTTCGTTAACCATCAGTTAACAGTGAACAAACGAACTTTAGCACCGACCTAATATATAGCTTTATAATAGTTTATAATCTCAGATGAGTTCCAGTAAAAGTTCAAGTCGAGCCTGGAAGAGTTGACAATTACGAGAGTTGTGACGCGAAGAAAACGAAACTGTGCAAAGTATGACGCGTATGAAATGTCTGCAAGTAGGCGATAACGAAGCGTAAAGCTCCATCAAGATTGCCAGGAAACGAGGGATCGCAGCTTTCTCGTTAAGTCTTCTCATTAAAAACGATTTCGCGTAAATAAGACGCGGCGCATCGGGGATAATAATTTTCAGGGGACGCAGTTCAGAACGCAGCTGAGACTACTTCGATAGCGCGCAAATCTAGCCGCTCACCCATCGTATCTTTTCGTTTTCTAGTGCGTGTGAAATACCGAGGTTTTGAAAGAGCAAGTGGATAGTGGAAACACCCGAGGCCCAATCGTGCAAGATTTATGAAAGCTTAATGGCTTGAAATTTATGTCGAAGTTGAGCCGCTTCGCCGGCGTCTCGCGGACAAATTTCGTGCGTCACTTTACGAGGGGCATAAACACGTAGCTGTATATAAAATTAGATAAAACAGTACCCTGACGAGATAGTCCGTCGCTTAATAAGTCGTAGCTAACCGAGCTGAGAAAGGGTGAGGTATATTCATCCCTTCCCGCGTGTGAAAGTAAATCTCGCGCATGAATTAAATACACCCTGAAAAAGGGTGGAAAAGAAAGAGGGGAAAGAGTGGGAGATTAATTTATTATGCTCTCTTGGAAATTAAACTTGCCGTGCAAGTATCGGGTACACGTAGACGACCACGAGCGGTACATTTTTATAAATAGAATATTCATCGATTCGTTACATTGTCATATTTTTCAAACAACTTTCAGAAGAAAAAGTAACACGCGTGTAATACTTGTCGCTGCTAAAGCGCGAGGTAATTTTTAAAATATATGAAAAGTCGAACGTAGGTTTTTTAAAATGTACTTCAAATCATTCCATATTTAAAATTAATGATGTGAAGACATATTTCATTGTGTACCTACTTCAACTAATCGTAGAGATATTTGGAATGTGTAGATACTTCTAGCTTACCAAGTAATATAAAAATAATTAGTCGAATTATTTATGGTTTCTTAATTCTTTTGGTTAAATATGAGATTGTTAATATGACCCGGTGCAGTTTATGAAGGACTGCTGTATATATTTTTGAAAATGCGTATATATATATATACATATATCCTTCCACATTCGGTCTTTACCTACGGACCTCTGTGTACATCTGTCTATAGCCATTTGCTAGAAGCACGAAGCAGCTTTTAATTATATTTAATGAGATACAGGCACCTGCAGTCATCTCTAGAGAGCAGCGATACGGGAATCGGGGGATGTAGTTATTGACACGATTTGGACAAATGGCAATTAGCGCGCGCGTGCCCTTAGTAGCTGAGAATTTCCTGGACAAGGTAGCATCAACGCGATCGATCATCGTTAAACATGTTACACATGCAGAGCCAGCTAAACGTAGACCTAATTTTATTGCATAAATCTGTGTGTACGCGGGCACGTGTAGATTATGCCTTTGTGTATTGGATGATTGTTGCATCAACTAGGGAAAACGTTACATATAAAATTGGCATAACAGATTGTATAAATTTTCGTGCTTTTGAGCGAGCGATTTTCATGGAAAACCGAGACACAATTGTGTGAGTATTTTGTTATTTTATTGGCATACATAAGTATACCTGCGAGTTTCCTTATCTCTTTTGTTTTACCCCCCTTAATAACAATATTTGATGTTTATGGGTTCAATGAAATTTAAGAGGGAAGGTGTGTAGCAACCACTATTCTGATTTTATTTATGTACTGCAACGAATTTTAATGGAAATATTGACTATAAAAATACAGTCATAAATGTACATGGTAGCAGAAGTAGATGAAAGAGGAATCTAAATTATTATTAGATGTAAACTTAAAATCGAAATGAGCGATGTGTACTATTTAAATGCATAAAATCTAATGGTGTTAGTAATCAATGAATGTTTGGTGTTTGTTATAGTGAAACACGAAAGTATATTAAAAGTAGGGATGTTTAATTATACTGAAATCGTGGCTTGGCACATAGTTTCATCATCAATGATACGATCATCTTTCATAAAAACTATCAGTTTATTTTGCTTCGCTCTTGGACACAAATCCATTCGTGGAATATTCAATGCAGTAGCCACCGCTATAAGCTGATGCTTCAAACAAAACTTATCAGGCTTATTGGCCGTATATCGCATGAATCTGCAATGTGCTTTCGTGGGAAATAGCTGTTCATCAACAATAAGACGTGAGCTCGGTGTGCAACGTATGTATGTACATATATAGGATTCTAGAATGAATATGTCCTAGATCTTTGAAATTAGCACGAATTTCACCGATTGCGAGCAAAATCTACTCGTTGTCTTCACGCCAAGTCCTACGTATCTCCTAATTTCTGGGACTTTGTATCTGCTTAGTTTTGCAGAGAGGAAACCGGAGCCTCGAATTATCGATTCCACATTACGCGACAGAAATCACGCGACGTGTCTAAATAAACAAAGAATGAACAGTTCTGTGTATACGTTCAATATCCGCATATTGCGATGTATTATTTTATTTTACATTTACTTTTCGAATAGAATTATATAACTTCATTTGAAGAAGTAACTTGAAAATAATAATTATATTTCTGCTGTTTGGATGATACCATGTTTCCACAGTTTTTATAAGTTAGAGCTCAGTGATTAGTATGTTTATATTTAATTCTCATTTACCTCTCAAGTTTTGTTTATAATAAACTGCTGCAAAATTTTACACATATTCGATTAAATGCAATATTTTTTAAGAAAATTGTGAGAAACTATAAAATAAGTGAACAGAGCATCGCCCACTTGTTTTCGGAAATTGCAACGTTGCAGCTATTTCATGCTTCCGACTTCAAAATTAGGTATTTCTTCAATTCTTCACCTTTTTCATATAAAATCTAAATTTCGGGCGAAGCCGAGTAGTGAAGGTAGTACATTCATACGCCAATACTTAAAGCGAAAACTAATTAAATACTTTACTATTCGACATTCCTTTTCCTCTGCCATCAACCAAGATTTATCCAACTGTTTCTCCGCCACTACTTCCCACTGCCCTTACACACAGCCTGACTGAACTTCGCCTTTACTTTCATCATTGTTTACATTCTCTTCGTTGTTCTCTGCTTAAGCCGTGCAACAAAGACGTTTAATAATAATAAAATCGCCTCTCCGCCTCATGGAACTCAACTAACCCCACCACATCCCGTCAACGCACCCGCACAATTTTTATCCCACCCGTTCCCCCACCTCGCTATTGTCACCGAACAAATTCACTCCGCTCCAATCAAGGGGAGGTCCTGGAATTAAGGGAGAAGAGAAAGCAGATCGTTACAACGGCTCGCTGCAACGTTAAATCATTACGCAATAAACGTTTTCATCCCGACCGCCGCGCCCTTTCGAGTTGGAATAACGAAGAAATCGGAGCAGCAGGATTTATAGTCTCGCGGCAGTTACGCTTAACGAGGTGACCATCGCGATTGCGATCGCGAAACGTTCGGTTATCCCCGCGAATCGTTCTTTCCCGCCAGCGAGGCGGGGGGTGGCGGGGGCGCAGAGAGGGGGGAGGGGGGTGTGGGGGCACGGCCGTATAGGCGAGGCGTCCGATACCCGTGTAACAATTAGAATTGCGGGTGAGTTTGGGGTTGACCGCGACAAAGCGTGCAGCAGCGAAGTATTGAGCCGTGTATTTCACGGTCCTCCCCTCCCACCTCCTCGCCCCCCCGCCCTCCCCCGGCCACCCCCTTGTCCCTCAGCTTCTCTGCCATTCAGTCACACACGCACGACTAACCATACCGCCCGCACACAGACGCTCGCGACGGGCACAAGCGCGATTGCACGCCGCCCCGGCCCTTGCTGCTCTTTCCAGAGCAGACAGTTTGTACAGGCATAGTTATATCTATGCTCCGTCGATCGTACGTATAGGCTGATCTGCACCTACATACCTGAAAACCGATACTGGTCCTGAATCTCTCTCTGTCTCCCTTCCTCTCTCTCTCTCTCTCTCTCTCTCTTTCTATATATATATATATATATATGTAGGAATGGTAGGTAGTAACGGCCGAAACGCGATACACTCTCGCGCGGAAGACGCAGATCGGCGAAGGACGAAGTTCGGCGAAGACGGCCGAATGTGGCGGCGTTGGTCGGTCGAGCCGATCGTAGTTTAGTCTTGGTAAAAAGCGTGCTAAGGGCAACGTCGTGTGACAGTATTCTGTATTTTCTTTGTTTTGTTTATATTAATATATCTTTTAACTATTCTTCTTGCACTACTGTGTCTGATTGTTTTTTCCGATTGCGAAACCCCGACAATTCCTACATATATATATATATATATATATTCTCTCTCTCTCTATCTCTGTCGCTTTCACTGAGCACAGATTGGCCTGAGCACAGTTCCGCGTAGCGGATGCACGAAAACACTCAAATGCTTTGGAACTGTCGAAAGACCAGCGGGCCCGGCAAGCCGCGCTCTACGTGACTGTTGATTGAACCATTTTCGAACGAAGTTGTGCCCCTTGAAGCCGCGGTAAAAAACCGCAAAGGGTTTAGTTTCGATGGTTAAGGGATATCGTGCAAATCACCGTTTCATGTGTTGCGCAGAGTTTTAATTTTTGCCGCGTTTCGGCGGGGAAGCTTTCTCCCCCCCCGTAACTGTAGGACGGGAAGGACGGTAACACGGTTTAACTTTCGAAAAATGGTTTTTCGTGCAACCCACCCATCCGTTTTGCTGAGATTTAATAGGGGATCCGAGTTGAAAATAATTTTTGGCCGCTGGAAAACGACGGCTGAGAGGTTCGTGATATATTGTGGGGGCAGCAAACGGGGTCTGTGAAATTGTAACGAAAGTGTTATTCGATATTAATGGCATATTGATAAGGTGTGTTATTTCTATTATTTGATGTGAAGCGCGTGGGGTATTAAAAATGTGGAATTCATTTAGTATCTTTTAAAAGTATAAATTGTGATAGGGACTCCAAAATTAGTAGTGGGAATATAAAGAATATTCAATTTGTAAATGGTTAAAACGCTTGATTATTTAATCTCACATCTCTGCATCTTAATGTATAATATAATTAAACGTAATTTGCGGAAAACATAGGAAACACTTCCTGAATATTACAGAAGTACGATAAATGTGTCAAGTAAACGTTTGCAAATACCTACGAGGTTATATTACTTATAAACTTCATCAGGCATAAAATATTAACCTCTTAACGATTCACTGAATGTTAGAAAAGCGTGAAAAAATTAACACCTTTTATATATTTTTATTTTACTATATAAATGTTTATAAACTCAGATGAAACACTGTTTGTCGAAGAAAGGTTTTATTTGTGTGTATATAATAAGAAATTATGCGCGTTAAATCCAGCTACGTAATAATAAAAACTACATAAAGTGGTATCGGCGCACTGATTCGGTCACTATACTATTTTTTTTTTAGCTTTGAGTAACTTCAAAGTCTCAGGTCCGTGTACTCTTGATATAAAACGGAAAAAACTTTCCTTCAACATAGTAGAAGTTTCGCCATTCATTTTGATAATTTTAGAATTTAAATTTTCGGCCGTAAAAATTAAATAAAGTGGTATCCACCGAATCAAATATAGTGACCGAATCAGTGCGCCGATACCACTTTATTTAATTTTTACGGTCGAAAATTTAAATTCTAAAATTATCAAAATGAATGGCGAAACTTCTACTATATTGAAGGAAAGTTTTTTCCATTTCATATCAAGAGTAGGGGAGACCGGGGCTAAAAGTTCCGGGGGTAAGTTGTTCCGATAGTTCTATCTTCCATATGAAAGTAGCTTTGTACTTTAAATTATTTTTTCCGTGTGAGTTGATCACGCCACTCTGTCAGCCATTTTAATAGAGCCCGCAACAGCGAGTTGTGTGGTAGTAAGCGAGGACCTATTAGTCGCGTACCAGATAAGTAAATATTTTCCTACAATTATTTTTTGGTCTATTTCGATTATTTAACTTCGCTATTATTGATTGATTAGTTCTTATGCATCAAATGACATTTAAGAACATGATGTAGTCGTGTGGATCGTTTCAATATATGTGTAAGTAAAGTAATCGCTTAAATTGCCACATGTGTCGATAGGGGCTAGTTGTTCCCGTGATTTGGGGCACGTTGTTACCGTAACAATTTGCCCCACCGCAAATGTATAAATTGTTCCAGTTGTGTTTTAAGATGCGAACATATGAATGGAAGGTGAAATGTGGCATCATTTCTAACGAAGTTGTGCATAAAGATAAAAATTGTCGCTAGAGAATTCAATATCTGCCACTTGACTCTATCGAGAATTATTAAAAAACTACAATCTGGACAAGAAGCCACTGTAGGCTACAAGTAGGTACCCACAAACAGTTGAATGTAAGACTGATTTGTAGATTTTAGTTTTTATACCAAAGATAGTGTTTATGATTATTAGAATAACGCATACAGTTGTTGATCCCTATACAATAATTGATTCTCTTCCCGAAAAAGTAGGAAATATAATATAATGCTTTTTTCCTATGATAAAATATAATTATATTCGGAACAAAAATATCTGGTCCACTGAAATATAGATATATTTTATTACATAAAAGAAGCATTATATTATATTTCCTACTTTTTGGAGAAGAGGGTCAATCATTTTATAGGGGTCAACAACTGTATGCGTTACCCTATATCGTTTTCGTTTTCTTTTAAAGATAATACATTTTTGTTGGTCCGAACTTTCATAAATAACCATTATTATTCGTAAAATTCTGTTTTATTTAATTAGAAAATGAAGTATTTCATTAAAATTCAACTTTTATATCTTAGTAACAACTTACCCCAATGCGATAACAACTTGCCCCATAAAGGGGTAAGAAGTTCCGCTTCGACCAGCGCCAAAAAATTACTTTTTATGAAAAACCTATTGCAATATATTAAATACAAGCTTAAAATCATAAAATATAATAAATTTAACAAGAAATTAGTCAATAGTGAAGAGAATAAGTACATTATTTTGCGGTCATTTTTTATGTTTTATCGAAATCGGAACTTTTAGCCCCGGTCTCCCCTACACGGACCTGAGACTTTAAATAATATAAGTAAAAATTAAATAAAGTGGTATCGGCGCACTGATTCGGTCACTATATTTGATTCGGTGACCGAATCAGTGCGCCGATACCACTTTATTTAATTTTTACTTATATTATTTAAAGTCTCAGGTCCGTGTACTCTTGATATGAAATGGAAAAAACTTTCCTTCAATATAGTAGAAGTTTCGCCATTCATTTTGATAATTTTAGAATCGAAATTTTCGACCGACTGATTCGGTCACTATATTTGATTCGGTGACCGAATCAGTGCGCCGATACCACTTTATTTAATTTTTACGGTCGAAAATTTAAATTCTAAAATTAATAAAAACTACAATTACAAAAGGATTTAATAGTACACACAATAACGCATGATTGTTTCTTTAACTACATTAGAATCGCGAGATTGCTAATGATAACGCGAATTACGAAAAGATTCCTCAATCACCATTCCCATACGCCCCTTGTGATCTGTGGTAACGGCATAAATTGGCGCTCGACGCAACCCAGCCGTATATCAAAAATTACCTCTCACGTACGTGAGCGACCACGCACACACACACGCGGGGTGGAAACGTTCTGCATGGAACCGCATTCCATGCCACTTAACTTATAACCCACTCCAGAAGGACGCTCCATTTGCCAACATTTCTTCCGGAGCAGTCGACATTGATTTTTGATAAGTCAATCGCTTCGTTTCCCATTCCGCCAAGGCCGCGCCATTTCTCACAAAGGAATATTCCTGGGAGCAGGGTACGATCCCGAGGCCACGAGCTGGCTGCCGCAGAAAAATAACGGGGAATGAATCGCGAGTGGATGTTATCTGTCGGTTTTTTAACAAATTTCTCACGATTTTTTTCTCCGCTTGATCGATGCTCCCCGCGTAGAATAACAGCCACGGATGGCACGACGTCTGGAACGAAGAGGGGTTAGCGAGAGATTTCGAAAGGACGTCGAACAAACGCGAATCTCCCGAGTGTAAGGCTGCAGCCACCCGTACCCTCTCACGACCCTCGATTCCGGTTTGTTTCAATAAACCGTACCTTTTTTCCCCGTTAAGAGTTACCCTCCGCCTTTGTGCTCCGGGTACATGGACGCCTTCTCCCTTGGCAGCGTTTCCAATCTGCTTCGCGACATTTATGCCTCTCTAGAACGAACGGTCGGGCGCCGTGTAAACACACGCTTGATTTCCCAACCACCCCCCAAAAAAGTCTTCTGCCCCGTTCGTTGTTCGCCGCGAGATTTACTTTGGCTTTACATCGAGCGGTGGGAATTTCCCGTGCGGTGGCGGGCAGTGCTAAATGGATGCTGGGCCCAGACCCGCACATCATAGTGGCTTATAATGAACTGATGATGTAATGTTAATTCGGGGACGTGTCGTGAACAAATATCATAGTTGGATGACATTTAATGCATCTTCAGCGAGAATACGCAGATGAATGTAACTCTGTAGGAGATGGTGCAGAGTTGGGCATTAACTCAATAAAAAATTATTCAAATAATGGGTCGAATAACAGTTAGTTTAACTTTTAATTATTTGACGAATACAGTTCGTCTTTTTATTCGTCGAGCATTTCAACTTCAGCGTCGAATAAATTTTTCAAATTTAACTTTAACTGTAACTTTAACTTTAATGTTTCTCGACGCATGACGAATAATTTTTTTTTTAAACCTTTTATTCGTTACTCGAACTTTTTATTTAAATAAAAAGGTTACTCATTTATAAGATGGTGTATATGTGTGTTACACTTAGTCGAATGTTGCAAATTATTGCAAACGGAGGGGACGCATTTTGTTCTGAGTTTACTTTCACAATTTAACAATTGTGGCTTTTGTGTTTAAAATATGAAACTGCAAACTACAATGTTGAAGAGAAAGTAACGAAAGGACTGGATTACATTGACCAGCTTACCTGCACTTACAGGGAGAGTACCTCAGGTGTCCACCTCCGATTGCTTTGATTTTCGGATATGTTTTAGAAGACCGAAAAATAAGATATACGTGTTTTTTTTTATTACGGCCCGTTTTCATACTCAGGGGGTGAAACCTCCCCTCAAATTTTATGAGAATAGGTGATGCCCGTTTCCGATTACTTTGGTTTTTGGCTAAAGCAATCGGAGATGAACAGCTGAAAATCTTATAACCTTGAGGGGTGGTTTCACCCCCTAAATATGAAAACGGGCCGCTATAAAAAAAAAACAGGTATATCTTATTTTTCGGTCCTCTAAAACATATCCAAAAATCAAAGCATTCGATGGCGGACACCTGGGATTCTCACCTTGTTAGAACTTACCAATGGCCAAAGGCGAAATCAATTTGAAATTCTACATCTCTCCTATCGATTCTCGCTATAATGGAATTCAATCGGTACCGCTGCGATTGAGATTCAACAGAGGCGTGTCACTGAGGCTCGGCGAAGAATAACCGAAATCTTAATTCTCCGTACGCCTGTACAAAAAAAGAAGAGAAGGGTGGAGAGAAAGGAAATGAGAGAGAGAAGAAACGTACCTACTGATTCTTCTTTTTCCCCTTGCTAGATCCCTCTGGAGGTCTCATATAAAGGAGGATGAATTGAGAGTCTGTTCTTGCGGAGGTCCATTTTTCCTTGCGGACTCGGATTAAAAATCTATTATTTATGCACCCCCTCCCCCCCCCCTCTTCACTCCGGCCGCTAACGTGTTCGCCTTCAGCTAGGTTCCTCCCTAAATTGTTCGGTGGAACAGTTACTTACATTTACAACGCCCCGCGAACCCTTATCCGAGTATGTTAGCGTGTCTTCCCGGTATAAAGAAATAAGCAGCTTCTTGAGCCACGTTATAGCCGGAAGTGCTGCATATCCGGCCGAAAGAAGTTCAAGCTTTCATTATTATTAACACCCACGGGCAAGGAAGCCATTCCGTTTCGCCCCGAAAGACACGAACGTTTAACGAGGAACTAGCACGAAGTATTCGAATGGAATTAGGAAACAGCCACTGTTAACACAGCGCGGAAGTGTGTTTGTCGCTAAAACCGGCGGAAACGACGGAGCTGATTCCACCTAACGCTCCGTGATTCCCCTGGCTATACAGCGCATGCATTATGAACAACAAACAGTTGGATTATTAGGGTAATCGATGAAACATGTATTCTCAGTAAGAAACTTTTACACGCCACGTTTGATGTGCTGTAGCTCATTTACTTGCTGTAACAGTATTTCCCCAATACTATTTTGAGCCGCGACCCCCTTTTATAATATTCAAATACGTTAAGGTAGATTTAAAATAGGTATTTCAGGATATAATTCTAACTTAATATCTAATTATCCTATATTTAATATATTTAATTATCTTATTTAGTGTCATAGGTAACCGGCTTCGTCTTCTTTTAAAAGAATTTTGATCCATATTAAAATAAATAGGTAAGTGCTAAGAATCGTCAACTAAAAATAATCGCGGCGACCCCAAGAAAAGATTTGGAGACCACTGTGTTAGAATATGTCTATGGATTTAGTTTATATACCAAGAAAGTAGTGATACGTAACATCTGACGTCTGAGGAATTTCGTCACCTTCTGGACGCCACAGAAACATTAAATATAAAATACGAAGAATTAAATCGGTTGATGCCGAGGGTTAATTTAATAATAAGAACGCACGACGAGGCACAAAGAGTGGTTAACAATTAATCTGTTTTCTTTAAAAGAGAAAAGGTTCCAATCACGTGACGGTATCGTTCGATACGTGGGAGGTTAAACGCTGGACGTGGCAGCAGCAACGTTTCGCCCCACTTGTTAGCAAGCGATAGAATACAATGTCGCAGGTGTGAAGTACTTTCAAGAGTTTCAAGTGCCAGAGTGGCATCTTGGTCACTGATGTCGGACCAGGCGAGGAGCTATTGGCCTTTACCAATGCCTGTATCGCCGATGCCTGGAGTTTGCTAGCCCGGAGTTATCAACTCAGCGGGGGGGATGGCTGAGAAACTTGACGAACCTTGCACGTAGGTTGCCACGCTAGATGTAAGTTGAAGTGTAAATCAGCCAGGAGTGACGTTTTGTATCCCCCTTCCTCCATCCTTCCTTCTTCGTACCTCGTGATGCACCCCACACCCCTCCCCCCTCAACCCCTCGTGACTCCCATCAGCCAACTATTTTGACGATGTCGAAACAACCTGACGAAATTCCCTCCTTCGTATCCGCGCTTTCCGTTCATCCCCCTTATACCTTCGTCGAAGTATGATAGCACTCAAGTAACCGGGTCCCACCTCGCGTCAGGGCTGGGACAATGGCAGCCGAAGGGGGAGGAAAGTAACGGGGCGATAGGGGGGGGGGGGTGGGCGAGCGGAGAGAAAAATAAAGGGAGCCCGGGAGGGTTGGCGCGCCGCTGAAGGGAGGGCGAGTGCAGCGGGATAGAACTAGCCGTGCTCACCCCGACGGCAGCCGTGGCCCTCCGCGGTTCGAATGAGTTCCGCTCTTCTTCCTTCCGGTCGACAAATTGAAATCGTCAGACCGGGAAAACTCCACCTAAATCCACGTTCGTGAGGAAGGCGCCAGGCGGCAAGAGTGGAAGAAGAATCGTGTGAACGAGCGAAGAATACGGGAAGAAGACACGAACACGGCCACCGCGTGGGCGAGAGAAGAGGGGGTGGTACCGGGCGAGCTGGACAGCGGAGACAAAGGCACGGGAAAAGAGGGAAGGAGATAAATTCCGTGTGATCGAGGGTGGGGGAGAGAGAGAGAGAGAGTGAGAGAGGGGGGTAGAATCTGGTCCCAACGTGGCCGTAACAGGCGACGTTGCCTTACCGGACGATATTTCACCCCGTAATTATCTTAGCGTGCAACGCGATAGTGCGAAGCGGTTGCTGGTATTAATGCCCACTGATAACATACCAATAGTGTCCCAATGTCTCGCGCCGGGAGACCTGAGTAATAGACAGCTCGAATGCACTGTGCCCATCGTCCATACCTAAGATATTCGACAGAGTGGATTACGACCTTCTCTTGCGCCCATAGTCACTTGGCCCCTCGATTGACGATCGGAAATGTGCCCGCTGGATCGTCGATTCGGGTTCTCGATAACGATACGTTTCCTTTAATTAGGGAATAGGCCGTGACAGATGTTCACTAGAGAGACTCAGTAGCCCCAGGGTAGCTCAATAATTATCCGGAATGTATTTAGAAAATTTATTAAAGCACTAATAGGTAGCGTAAGTGCTCCTAGTATCGCCTAGCGTCTAATATCGCCACTCGTAATACCTCGTCAAGTATGCGCTGACATGTGTTGCTAATGAACTGAATTAGTAGCCAAGCATGTATACGAAGACGCACTATGTTTGCAACGTCATGACGCGTCACTTGAGAAAGACGCAGTGTAGGGAAAGTATTGTGGGGCATTTTGATAGTGTAAAAATTTATTGAACCGTGACGATTTTACGTCACATTGGGAGAAGGTTAGTTTATACAGTCCATCGATGCATGTATATTTACTGGGGGTGTCTATTTAATGACATGCTTAAGCAATTTAATCGGTTACAACATTTTTGGTAATGAAAATAGTTTTTTTTGTGTCGGCCAGCGTGCAGTCAATACTACATAGGCCACCGGAGGTGCTCAGTGTAGTATTTTGCAACAGATAGGGACGTGAAATTTACGAAGCTATAGAACGTAACTGTGTTTGCCCAGCATGTAAACCTAATCGTCTCAAAGAATAGTAGGGTGGATGTACCAGTAACTGAACACGTACCAGTGAATAGACGTTTTTTACTAAAACAAGTAAAATAAGTTATTAAAATAAGCAACTAATTAATTACAGACCTCTTCTAATTTCTTGCTTCATATCCAAACAATTTTTGCAACACGTGGAATCAATCGCGCTGCAAACATAATTTTATAAAAGTGTTCATTCATTAGCCTTAAGTTTTCATTTATTGGTGCGTTTACCCTATGTGGGTAATATTAGGGCGTTGTCTAGACCCTTCTACATCCCGCGGTTAATATTTCAGACAGTTTTATTTGGCAACGACAGCGATCATTTACAAACGATAGGACAATACGAAATTTCTGAATAAATTTAATGTAACCACAATGTATTCTGTGTATTAAACGGTTTTGTAAATTCATTAAATATCAATTTATGTATTCTTTGAACGCCGCCCATAAAGTAATGTATAAAATAAAATATCGTAGGAATATTTTTAAATTCGACACTTTGGTCCCAGCTTTCACGAGAGGGACAGTTCTGTTTGAAAGTAATAAAATTCGCTGAAACGTTATAGCCACGTAAGTCATGAGAGAACAGTGGGGAACCTATGTATTTACGATTCCTTTATCCATTATTATGTATGCGATAAATTGGAAATGAATGTCAATGAATACAAATTATTCTGTTTTTAAATATTGATATCTGTAATTTTGCAACAGAAAATGAATAATGCTTTCAACGTGAAACAAATGGGACTTTGCTTGCTATCCATTTTTTAGCATATTTGTGCGCTAAATGTGATTTATATTTCTTTAATTAGAAAACATTATTGTTACAAAATAGTGAAAATTTCTCATTTTTGAATATCAGTTTCCACTGCATTCATTCGCTACATTAACACACCCTTGAACGCAAATATTTATAATTATTTTTCTACCATTCTGGGTTCTGACTTGTCTTCGCCATTTGTATTAGTGCAAAGTAGCTTATTTATTACTGCATGATTTATCATGAAATATCTTTCATATTACTCTTGTGAAATGCTTAAGACCTAAAAAAAGAATACAGAATATGGAATATTTTTCAGCATCATAATATATAATAGAAGTAAATGGAAGTGGCGAATGATAAATAACAATTTCAGCTTATAATAACGACACGTATTTCTATTTGCCCGTTCTGCAAGACCCTCCTATAATCAAACAGGTAAACATAATTAAATATTATCGAATACTTTTTTCATACGAAAAAACAGTTAAACTTGTTTCGACGCGAAGCTTTATAGGTGGGTAACAACGGTTTATAATTAAGAAATTGCAATGCTTCATCAAACTAATGGCGAGTCTCGCCCAAACAAATGAGCGCGCTTAATGGATATCCATAAAGTGCATTTAATAATGCGATCACCAATTTATCAGCTCAACAATTGTGCGAGAAATATAACGCAAAAATCACGAGTGCTTCTAACAAGAACCTCGAAATCTGCAATACTACATGCAATGTATTTGTATTTCAACTGCAAAGTGGTCAGAAAGTAAAGGAAACCTGTTAAACAATTCTAACATGCCTAAGTATGAAGGAAACATAAAAACGTTACTGAAAAGTATAAAATTATGAGTCATGGAGGTGCATTTCGAACAATGCTACATTTTAACAATTCTGGAACATAACAAGCCGCCGACAAAGAAAGCGCAATTTTTCACTCGCATATCGAGGACAGCTATATTATCGATCGTTCGTGTAGCACCAAGCTAACGAGTACGCAATTTGTGCACATACGTACGTAGACTGCATACAAGATGCGGAAGATAGAGGAGAGATGTGAATGGAATGTAAGGGAGGGAAAAGAGACAGAAAGTGGGAAAATATAGGGGAGCAGGACAAAGTAAACAATGCAAATTGTAAACAGTGGTGTAAATTCCCAGCAAAGTATAAATTACTCGCGTTCCACGTACCTCACTGTGCCTGCTCCTGTACACTTAACTCGAATTCCATTATTTTTTCCAACATCCTGTAAGTGGCAATAATTAAATGTTAACAAATACACAATTCACGCAAAGCTAAAACTAGCAGCTAAAAAAGGTAAAAACGCAGCAGTAACTACCGAGATTGTTGATACGCGTTTACAACTACAGGAGTATATTAAAAATTGTAGAGCTCTAAGATGGCTGTATTTTGAGAGATTTCTGAATCAAGACTGTATTCAGACCCGTGTCAACATATTTCTTCAAAAATAGGTTGAAGCAATTTGTAGATGATGCACATATCTGCACAGTTGATAAATTTTGACAAGTGGTGGATGGCATGAAAGTAAGCATTTTGAGACAAAGAATTATAGATCGAAAATGCATAATTGAAGAGTCCATGTAAAAAACACTGTGTGTGCGAAAAATCGGCATATTGGCATGTAAAATATTAGTGTTTTCTACAAGGACTTTACAATTACAATACCATGCTTTGCACCTCGCTGAAATCAAATGCAAACACCAGAAAAGGGCCATTCTTACCGATGTAGGATTCAAAATTATTTATTAGAATTTGTAATTTTTAAGAATCTTTATTCGAATAGGAATAGAATAGCATCCATTGTTTCTTATCTTAAAATGCTTTAAAAATCTATCACCACTGTTTTTCCGCATTAACAACTACTGTGACTTCGTCATTGCTTTTGCGAAAATATATAACTCCGCTTGAAACAGGACACCCTGTATGCACGCGCAAACGTAACGGTAAAACCCGAGCGTAACAGGAATCATTACAGGTGTTACAATTATAGAAACTTTGCCGGAATAATTATGGTCGGCGGTGTGCCCTCGCGTGAATGGCAGCTCCTCGGGAGTCAAAGCATCTTTTTGCGGGGGCCATTGGTAAAGAATATTCGAGTGGCGTTCATAAGGCACAAAGCTAACGAGAACACGATTGGTGCACACGTGTAAGCAGGTTGCATACAAGGAGCACGCGAGAGTTGTGAATGGCGAAGTGGAGAAAGGGTGGGGGGGGGCGGGTGAAAATAGGCGGGGGAGGGGGCGCGAGGTGTGGGAGAGGGTGAACGGCGGTGCACATCGTCACGTAAATCTGGACGAGGGGGCGACGGGCATGCTTGTACGTGGGCTGTCCGTGGCCAAACAATGTCTGTCCGAAACAGCCGCGATTTCTCTTATCGCGCATTCAAACGCTAAATAATGGCGCAACTTCTCCTTGGTCAACACCGGCAACTCGGCTAGCCACTCGGCCGACCAGTACGCGACTACCACTATTACAGATTCCACAAACAGTCAGTAGAATTTCATGCCTGCGCGCCCTCTCTCCCCCAACCCCCAATTTTCCTCGTTAGCGCATGCAACTTGCCGCATACGATTGGTCGATCGGAAAATTTTACACCAACTATTCGGGCCTTCGTCCTTCTCCTACCCGTGTACTCGACATGCCGCGGTAATAAAGCAGTCCAAACGTATGACAGCCCTATCGTCGAATGAACACGTTCGCGTCTCACGAGAAAAGCTTGTTGCCTCGTAATTGGCAGGCTGATTCGAGCATACGAAGTGGTGTAATGTGCAGACTGGCTCCTAAGGTAATTTTATTAGCAGAGTGGATGTACCGGTAAATGAACACGTAGCAGTGAATGAACGTTTTTTATTAAAACGTGTGAAATAACTTATTAAAATAAGCAAGTAATTAATTAGAGACTTCTTTTAATTTCTTCCTTCGCATCCAAGCAATGTTTGCAGAACGTAGAATCAGTTCGCGCTCCAAATATAATTTTATAATAGTAGGTTGAAAATGAACATTACTTTTGGGGTGTAAGTTTTAAAACCCCATTTGTTGTTAGTCCGGTGTGTGCAGGTTAGATTGAATTGCGCAATGTAAAAACAATGTAAACTTCGCACGACGGTTAGCGAAGCTGAAGTCATTAATACTTGACGTTCGCTGGGGCCATGTTTGCACAAACAAATAACCAATATCCAGTGGAAAGTGTTACGTAACGTTTCCAACCTCGCGAACCCTGTAACGTGTACATTGCGATGTATAGAGGTTTGGTCTACATTGCTCTATTGAATGCAATCAAGATAGTTACCGTTGCAAGTGTCCCGAGGCAATTGCCTTTTCGAAGTTAATCGTCTGACGAGAAGTGTTTCGCTTGTTTCGTTCGCGGAAACGTATTCGTCATTGCTTAAACGGATATTGCTTCCGCTTAATTGAATCACAAATCTCATTACATTCGTGTAACATGTCTTCTTCTCTAGATGTTCCAAGACAGTTCTACTTCTCTAGATCTGTTTTTATAACTGCGAATAACTGCAATGTTCCCCCTTTCTGGGTGCATGATTTACAAGCATCAAGCTTCCCAATGATAATGTTATGTTACAAAGTGTAATAAATAGTGTAGACTGCACGAATATATACATGAGACGATCTTAAAATGTTCTAAATTTACTACTAAGAATACATTAATGTAATGTATTAATGTACTAAGAATAAATTAATGTAATGTAATTAATTTTATAATTATTATTGCAAAATAGCTAGTTTTTATTGTTTTAAACTGACCGAATCAGTGCGCCGAAATCATATATATTAATGTAACACAGCTACTCTCAATGTAAAGCAGATGTAAGCCAAAGGCTTGAAATACTTAAAATGAAAAAAAAATTGCAATATATTCTTGCATACATTTTTATACAGATTCATTATAATCGTCTAATTCTAACTAAAAGTTAAATTTTTATATAATTATTATCACTTTATTTTTATTCTATAAAAACGTGTACATATTTGCAGAATCATCGACAGTAGATATTGATAATTCTTTATGCCGAAGTGAGCAGGATAATATGCGACGTATGGAGGGGCTGCACACGTACAACAGTAGAAGTCATTTTCACATCATATAATACGAAGCTATAGAACGGTAATCAGAGCGGTAGGCATGGAAAGTGAGGTGGTGATAGGTAGTGATAGTGGTTAGCGGACGTCCGTTGAACACATATTTGGTCAGGGATCAGAGAGAATAATCCCCAGGATTACCCCTGGTTTTCACCTCCAATCGTACCCCCATCATTGCCTACGCTCGAACCATCCGCTCATCCGATTGGAATATCGACCACGGATTTAAACGCCTTTCAGTCGAATTTCCAAATCTGGGCTTCAACCTTGCTTTCTGCTCGGATACCGGCAGCAATAAGTACCACTACTTTTGCGCCTGCGAATGCTACAAATAACCAACCAGACGCTACAGTAGATACTGGAGCAAACGAGCTCTTTCTATTTGGTTTAATAGCTTAATAAGGGAATAATGATTAGGCTTGCAGATGTAACGTATAAAAAATTGATAATTATCTGCTTTGGTAGCGCATCGAACCAGCTAATGTTTTTTAACTATACTTTTAGCTAATTATTATTTTAACGATGGAAAGTTATTTTTCAAGTTTACGATTTGAAATGACAAAGCACATGTTCAGTCACAAGTGATATTATTTGATATTAGTGATAATTATTTGCAATTGCATGATTCATTTCAACAGTGTAGAGTTCAGTGTCCATCACTCTGTGTTTCGGATTTTGAAATGATAGTATTATAAATTATTAACCAAAGCTTCTTCTTATAATATTTTTCAAAATTTTTCTTAGTTTGAAGTTTCACAGTTTCAAGATATGCACTTTTACCTTTCTAAGTATCTATGTTGCAAAATGTGTTGAATTCGGCGAATAAACACTTCAGAGTTATGAGACATCACTCACAATTTTAATTTTGAAAAATCGATTCAGAATCTCCCATTCTAATTTCATTCAAAGTCTGCCATTGTTATAAGATTACAATACTTGAATTGCTATCGACGAATAGGGAAAGTTTCCAAATCCTCAGAGTTCCAATAAAAATTGTAGACTTCTCCACAAACACAGGGAATGAAAAGTACTAAAGAATTAATGCAGAAAAAATCCTAATCTAAAAAGAAATAAAAAAATCACATTCTTGACGAAAAGGATCAACATATTACTGTTTTTTAAAAGCTGTGTTTATGACAACAAAATCCTGTAACAATATTTGTGACAAGTGTCTGGCAGAGAAACTGTACAAATCAATTATCTCGAATTGCGAGTCAAAGCAGTGATAGCACTAGAACTAGAACGCTATTCACTATCAAAGGACACAAGTATTCATGTGCACAAATACCAGTCGCACTTCTGCTTACTATCTCCATTGACAAATCCCAAATCCGCAGCGCGACACACGCAGTCAGTGATCCTAAGTGAGTTGAAACGTTCGAAACCAAACGTCATCGACACTTTGGCGTAAGATCCACGCTCATTTCCCTTCCGCCAGAAATTACAAAAGCGCCCCGTATAAATCCAGTTATACCATTAAACGTCTCCCTCTATCGCTCTCTTCTATCTCCGATGGAGCGAAAGATACCGCTCGTACCACTATCGTGACTCGCCCTGTCCACAGATAGGGAACAAAAGAAACGTTTATAGTCCCGTTCCCCATTATTCTTCCGCGGAGGAAACGTGTTCAGAAACAAAGCGTTATTCGAGGCAGGCCTGAATCGATCAGCGGCCGTTAACTGCCAGGGGATTCCGATTTGGAACGGGCGCGAAGGCAGTCGTAAAACGGCTTTGGACTTTTGATCGCGGCAAAATAGCCGGTAGCCAGCCCGGTCGGAAGGAGCCGGTGGGTGCAGGGAACACGGCGGAGAAGGCTCGAGTTGCACAATATATACCATAGAAGAGACCCCGGGTCAATACCTGTTGATACTTCGTTCAAATAAAAGTCAACTTGTACGGCGAGTGGTTTAAAAGTCGCACACACGCGCACCCGCGGCTGACGTGTTTCCTAGCGACTCCCTCTTTCACGGAGTTTCTTCTAGGACGGCGGTGCGGCTCGAGTGTACGGGAAGAGCGGAGGGTAGTCAGAGGATGGCACTCGACTACACGGGGAAAGTTCCAACAACTTTCATGGATACTGCCAGTGGGAACGTCTGTTCCTTCTGGCGTTTTATTATTTTAACTCTTCTGATACGAGAGCCCCGGGCTTTCTTCCTCCATCCGACCGTCGTGTCGACTTTGCAGTTTTGTTTTTCAAAGAGGGTTTACACCGTTGTCCTCGTCGATGCAGCTAAACGCCGCGATCCAACTGCCAGGCGTTTCGCCGCTACATCCGTTGATTTGGGTTTCCCGTGTTTTCCAGCAGCCGCTGCTTTCTAATTAAAGGCAAACGGACGCGACGGGGGACCTGCCTGGTTTCTTAATATCCCGCGTATCGCAGGGATCGTGTTCGGTGAAAGGAATTTCAGGGGCCCTCAATAAGAAGCCGTGTCGCGGAGTCGTTATTATGGTATTGCATCTCGTTTGTGAAATTATGTAGTTTTTCTTGCCGGTTGTTATCCGGTATAACAGGTCCTTCAGTCGCGAGTATTGAGAAGATCGTGAAGTCGCTTGTGTATAGAATGTATAGCTGAAGAGCGGGGCGTATATTCTTAGGAAAATGTGATAGTAATAGTTAGTATTCGCATTGATGGTTTTGGGAGTTGTATTATTCCAGATTGCGAGCAAATTGTATGCTAAGCAGTTGATTTATTCAATTCACTATTGACTTCATCTTATAAAAATCTTTGATTTCATTTGCAGAAAGTTTACTCCTGAAAAGAAGATGTGTAAATATCAAAAACTTATTTGGAACGTCATGGTTGAAATTATTATTAATTGTTTATAATAACAGAAGTTCCACGCGCAGGAGTTTGAAATGTCGTGTAAACATTAATGCAGTGTCGAAGATTTAGTACAAAGTCAAAAGGGCTTGAAATACCAGAAAAAAAATTCTGCACGTGTATATAATTTAAAATAATACTATAAAAAATAATCTAAAATTATAACCTAATTTCTATAAGCTAAAGCTAAACTAATGTTATATAATGAACCATAATTTCCCTCTGTGTGACCAACTTCAAGGATGTCAACGAGAAACTTTATATGGTTTCTTAAATTTTCTCTAAATTAGTGCAGACACGTTGCACACATATTTTAATTTGAGAAAATCTAACATTTTTGTGATTATATTAATTACTACTATTGAGTACAAAGAAGAATTCTAAATTGTTGAAACTCTGATAACAATCTTAGAATCTTCCTGACTATCAATGTGCAGACTACGAAAATGATAAATTTACTTTTCTCTCATAAACCTAATATTTATCACTGTCCTAGAAACGCACATTAAATTTTAATAATCTTCGTACTAAAAAAATACCTGTTTATTGAATTTGCAACGGTATGTATTACGTAGTTTATTCGGTGCAAAACGTTATCAGTACGGACAATGTTAATTCTACAGACCAAGAATTATTTACCATTGCCTTCTTTGTGTCGATACGATCCACGTTACAAGATTCCGAATGCGTTAAATTCACGCTGTAGTAACCCCAAAGAAATTCATAAGGAGCTTTTATTTAATCCACCGCCTTCGTTTTTATTCTCCTGGCAGCTTAACTGAACAGCTCGTTTCGAGTTACATAATTCAGATTTCTTTTAATAACTTTCCCGGTGAAATTTACTTATTTCAATTTATCGCTGCCTGCAAACCCTCATTATACTGTCCCGTTCGACCCGAACAGAGGAAGTAGTAAAGGAAGACGAGTCCCCGAGTAAGTCAACTGGACAAAATTCGTATTCAATATTCTTTGATCGCGCTGTGATTGAGATCTGAAGCTCGCCTTCGGTTATGATGAATATATCTGCTGCAGACGGTGCTGATATAGGAGGAATTAAAATACAACCAACCTCCCGTTCCCGTGTCGTCTTTCACTGCTATTTCCACGGCATTCACCATCTTGGATATTAAAACTGCAAAACAATCGTGCTGCTGGAATGAATAGACTGCGTTCAAGCAGCAGCAGGCTTGATGGCCCGGACATTTTAGAATACGTGCACACTCGCAACCAAAAAATCGTTACCCCTTTGGAAGGTGTTTCTTACCAAGATTGTCGTTAAAAGAAATATCGTAGTTTCGACGGTACGTAACAAATGGTCTCTGTGTATATTGCGGAAATTTTTCGGGAGACTGGTGTAAGGAATGTTGCACTAAGTTCATTGCAAATAATTTGTCAGGAATGTATGAATGATGAAATCTTTATTTTAAATTGGACAAGAAATTTTATGTTTTATTCGCAGAGGTAAATGCAATTTGAGAATTTTTAATAAAATTGGTGAATAATTTTTTGAGAATTGTTTGGTGTAGAAATTACTTATTACGTGAACAAATCTTTGTAAAGATGTACAGGTTTTTCAACGATGTATTCGGATTGAAGGAAAAAAATCGAGAATATTGAAGACAAATGAAAAATATCAGTAGAATAAAACGGAAGAATAGTAAAAAATGTAGAAGTAAATTAATTACACTGAAATAGCAGTTACGAATAAAACGGGTTTCAATCATTTATAACAACTTCTTCTAAAAACATTTGTACAAGTATTTTTATTAAATACATTTTGTTGCATCAATTTCTATTTTTCACCAAAAATAATCCTTCAAATTTCATTGCAACGCAATAACTGTGCTGCCGCGATTTTTATAAATCAATGACATCAACGGTATTAATTGCTTAAATTTGTATATCCTAGTTTATCGTACGCTGCGCGGACTTTAAATAGAACGCAATAGTGGAATACTCGTAAAATAGAATTTCCAGTATACAAAATTAATTCGCTTAGTCAAATGTTTTCGTTCTGAACCGCTCGCGTCGGTGACGTTTGCAGAATTTCAGAGATAAAAGTCAAAATAAATTTTGCATAGGAATAACAAGCGACGGTCGCAACCGTTGCAAAACATGCATACATATGTCTCGATTCTGATGTCGAATGTTGAAATGCGAGGCGGTTGGAACTTTGAAATTTCGTCCATACTGTCCGACTGTGATGGTAGATAACTTGTCGATCGAGATGTATGGAAGTTTGACATGGAAATTTCGGCGCGCACTTCTGAACGATAATGATTGAAGTTTCGTAAAAACTTTGGCCCACAGAAAAATCGATGGTCCGGCTAACTACGTCGATCTATCATTCGGAAATCCAAACTACCATTGTTTGAAAAAGTTTTATTCAAACGGTGAGAGGGAAAAACGTAAATTATTTCTTGACTGGCACAATTCAATTTCACGTAACGTGCATGCAGTAACAGACAAATTTTAGAAAGGAATGACAAACATAGTGTACACTCTGTCCAGAAAAAAAGTTAGTAGTAGGCTTCGTCTGTAAAGAATTTCGAACGTCGAAATTCACTGAAAGATTTCGCTTGGCAATTACTGATTAAATTAAAAAAAGAATGTTGATACAAAATTAATTTAAATATGATACCTTTCTTGTATCAGATTGGAATTAATTTACAGTTCTTCGAATTTAATTGGTTTCAGCCATATCACTGTCGACACAGATCGTTTTGCATTTATTGGAACTTCTAACTTCCAAATAATTCAATACATCTAAATTCGTTTATCCTGCACCTCTGTTGTTTAATTTAAGTGAATGTGAATTTAATTGAAAGCACCGCAGAAAACATTACAAAACATTAGGATGTATTACTTTCAGACATAATGAAATTCCATTGTCCGACAAATTTCAATGAACATGTCGAAAGTTTCAGCTCTATTCCAGCAGACCGTCGGGGAAAATGGATCTGCCGCAAAAAAAAGTCGCGTGTCTAACAACTGAATACAGAATCCAATATCCCTGGCTTCATTTTTATTCATTGTGACTTGGCGCGATATAATAAGAGACTTGTTTACTTGCCCGAAGGTATCGGTATACGATACTGGGGAATCGTGGAAAGCGCGTGTGAGAGTAACCTTCATAGATAACGCTCCGGTGGTGTCTCTAATCATAGCAGAGGAGAGGAACTATTCAATCGGTGGGTCGCTTCGTAGCATCCTCATTAAAAATAATCAATATCGCAATGTTAACAAATGCCCTCGCAGCTTTAGCAATTGCTTGCCGCTGCCGTGACTTCACCACATTTTCTCGTTTCCCTCTTAAAAATCAATACGCCCGGCCACCTGGCACCACGACGTGGGATTATATTTATGGTATTATATACGTTTAAATGGGGAATGTCAGCCCCTAAATGGGCTTTATAAGTGCATACACCGTTTGCGGTTTGGCGGCTGCACCCTTGAAGCGGCGCACTTCTGACGAAACATTAGAAAATGTCGAGCAATTGATTGCAGATGAATACATAAAGGCAATTGTTATACAGAAGGCCTAGGGTAAACGCACCAATAAATGAACACTTAAGGCTAATGAATGAACACTTTTATAAAATTATGTTTGCACCGCGATTGATTCCACGTGTTGCAAAAATTGTTTGGATATGAAGCAAGAAATTAGAAGAGGTCTCTAATTAATCAGTTGCTTATTTTAATAACTTTTTTTACTCGTTTTAGTAAAAAATGTCCATTCACTGGTGCATGTTCAGTTACTGGTACATCCATCCTAGTAATGCAGAAGGCTACCAATCTGAAACTGATTGTGAGGAAATTGAGATTGAAGATTTTAATTGTTAAAGAGAAGTAGCTTTACTTTCAGTCTATATATTTTATTTCTTCTTATTGTTTTATAAGGTTCTTAAGCGATTTTATTTAGCTTCACTCCTCTGCCCGTTTGTTTGTTTAGTTTAAATCTTGTAACTGAATCTTAACCCACTTCCACCAATCCAATAGACCTGAAACTTTACTGGCGTACGTAGTTACGATGACAGAACAAATTTTTTTTAAAAAGTCACCCCGAAGGCTTCCCTTGCTTCCCCTAAACTTTTAACCCATAACCACAAATCCAGTCGACTTGAAATCAGTCTCAGGCGTTCTTCTCGGAAACGACAAAAAGGTGCTACGTTAGGAACTTAAGTAGTAGCACCGCGATTTCCGTAAATACATAATTCATCTAGAAATGACCCTCGTCACGTATAAATAGTTCAGATTTTCAATTTTTTTCAGTTGTACAACACAAACACTAAAAAGTAAACTATAAAAAAATTTAAGTTGAACGGTTTTGTTTAATTTGATAAAAATGCACTAAAACTAAAAAATAATTTATTCTTGTACCACAATTACGATGGTGACATGTCACTTAAAATAAAAATTCTCTAACTATTTTGCAATTATGATCTTACTTGTTTCCTTACATATCTTAAAAGTTATGTAGTGCTTTGTTTGCTCTCTAACACCTACAAATGATCATGAAATAAGACATAAGGGCAAAAAAGTGTTTGGTTTTTTCTGTCTTAAGCGGTATTGCTGTGAAATTTGAATTTATATATATAATAGTCAACGGTTCGTTCTAGCCATTTCTGTGTTTCACCTTCTAGATGTTTTTCGTTTGCCTGTTATTTACCTCAGTCATCTTCCAACCGACTCGAGTGTCGGACGTTAGTTACTAAATTCAATAGTTAAATCTTTCCTTGATAAGGGTCTAAATCAAGACCGAAACGTAGGAAATCTAAAGTTTATAGATCAATTGAATCATTGCAAAATGACTTTTTGAATCGTGTGTGTTTTAAGTGACCGAACCTTGCGCCGAAATCATATTATATTAAAATACACTCCGCGCCAAAATTAAGGGAACACTATAATTTCCAGAAAATTTTGGTCATTTTCAAATGGCTGTATCTCTGCGAAAAATGGTCGCAAAAAATATTCAAAAAACGCATTTTAAAGCTTGAAGTTTCTAGTTTTTGAATCAAGTACTCAATTTTTTTTCTTCGTCCATTATGATACTGTTTTATCAAGATGGAGCGCAGGAAACAAAGTTTCAGAAATTTTTGCCAAGTTTGGACGTATGTACGGGCTGAAAATTTTTTTTCCAGATAAATCCAATGGAGAACTCTTATAGAGCAAACATTTCTCTTTAATTTCGTTTTTTTTGGTTAGTTGTATGATTTTTATTGACCGAGTTATTCGCTATCAAAGCAAAAAAGGAACTTTCTACTTTGAACGCCTATAACTTGCGAACGCATGATCGTAGAACATTGTTCGTGAGTGTTTTGGAAAGCTAAGACAGTTTCCTTTCAGAACCTTTAGTTGCAAATTCAATCAGATTTTTTTTTAACCGTATTAAATTCATTTTAAAATGATCCCAAAAATTGCATATTTACCATTTCCTAGAAAACATGATGCCACTTCAAGGAAAATCATGGAATCATTCAAGTGTCCACGTTTTTTCTTAGGTGAAACTACCCCTTAAACACTGTGCAAAAGGTCGGACCGATCAGATTTTTTTTTTCGTATGTCCTCGACGGTCAAACATGCGGTACGGTCTGAAAAATTGAAGGATCACCTGTTTTACGTTATGTTTCTCTGTAAAACCCTTTCTTTTGTTCTCGCGGCTTTTGAACACTTGTTGCTCGTTTTTTTTGTTAGTTCAACGTCATTTTAGTAAAAAGAAAAGAAATGCAAAAATTTAAAAAAAAATTTACCCAAACTCTTCGCAATGACGAAAACTGTACTTCGATAACTGGCATTAGCACCATCTAAAGTACGCCACGAGCTGGCGCATGCGCGGTCGGATTTACACTTCATTGTACGTGCGTCACATGGAGAGATGAAACCCTGCGGTTCGTCACTCCCGCAGTATTTTTTTACTCCAAACTCACTCTCCGATGCGTATGTATATGAGGGAACGTGCGTGAATTCTCTGCCAAATTTGGCGGAGGGCGTCTGCTAATCGTCCCAAATTCGCCAGGTTCGGGTACTGTTGTCGCAAACGTCGCCCAGGAATGGAAAATTTGTAACTGTATTAACATGCGCAACCGACACGCACGCACGTTCCCGCATACACATACGCATCGGAGAGTGAGTTTGGAGTAAAAAAATACTGCGGGAGTGACGAACCGCAGTTTTCGTCATTGCGAAGAGTTTGGGTAAATTTTTTTTTAAATTTTTGCATTTCTTTTCTTTTTACTAAAATGACGTTGAACTAACAAAAAAAACGAGCAACAAGTGTTCAAAAGCCGCGAGAACAAAAGAAAGGGTTTTACAGAGAAACATAACGTAAAACAGGTGATCCTTCAATTTTTCAGACCGTACCGCATGTTTGACCGTCGAGGACATACGAAAAAAAAAATCTGATCGGTCCGACCTTTTGCACAGTGTTTAAGGGGTAGTTTCACCTAAGAATAAACGTGGACACTTGAATGATTCCATGATTTTCCTTGAAGTGGCATCATGTTTTCTAGGAAATGGTAAATATGCAATTTTTGGGATCATTTTAAAATGAATTTAATACGGTTAAAAAAAAATCTGATTGAATTTGCAACTAAAGGTTCTGAAAGGAAACTGTCTTAGCTTTCCAAAACACTCACGAACAATGTTCTACGATCATGCGTTCGCATGTTATAGGCGTTCAAAGTAGAAAGTTCCTTTTTTGCTTTGATAGCGAATAACTCGGTCAATAAAAATCATACAACTAACCAAAAAAAACGAAATTAAAGAGAAATGTTTGCTCTATAAGAGTTCTCCATTGGATTTATCTGGAAAAAAAATTTTCAGCCCGTACATACGTCCAAACTTGGCAAAAATTTCTGAAACTTTGTTTCCTGCGCTCTATCTTGATAAAACAGTATCATAATGGACGAAGAAAAAAAATTGAGTACTTGATTCAAAAACTAGAAACTTCAAGCTTTAAAATGCGTTTTTTGAATATTTTTTGCGACCATTTTTCGCAGAGATACAGCCATTTGAAAATGACCAAAATTTTCTGGAAATTATAGTGTTCCCTTAATTTTGGCGCGGAGTGTAAAATCGTGGGGCAAGATAGGTATTTCATAATAGAATATGAATCAATTTAATACAGAATCAAGCGTGAAAATGAGCGATGAAAATCGATGAAATATGCTGCTCAACAATTTTATTTAAAGTGACATACATATCACCATCATGTTGGTAGTACAAGAAAAGAATTATGTTATTATCTCTTGAGAAGTGTATTCCCCATAATCACAATTTCAATTTGACAAAAATCAGAGAATTATATACATAAACTGTTATTAATCTTTAATAATTCGAATGGTTTTATAATTTCTTCTATTAGGTCTAAAATATTATACTACCTCGCACGTTTAATTTCCTCCCTCCCTGATAGTTCTCTCGAATATTGAGGAAGACACGATCAAAATGCAAAATTAAATGAAATAATACAACTGATAGAAACTTCTCCATCGTCACTGTACACGTTTGTAAACACAAGTACGAATAATATGGTCAAGTGTCTCCGCCATTGCATCCAGGCATTCGCATCAAAGCAAATGCATGTAAGCTTACGACAGTGCTTCGCAAATTACGGTAAATTCTATGGAAACATTTCCCCGCTATCGATTTGCCCATAAATTTCCCGAGAAACGTACGAGGGGAGCAGTCCGCCTTGATAGTTCGGGTGGTCTCGCCGCGGCAACAGCGATGCATTACGTGTCCAATTATATCAACGCTTACACATCGAAAAAAATCTCATGGTCGAAGAAAAGCCACGAAATCCAATTTCCCCGGGGGGCGAGAAACCTGGCATCCGCAGCAATCGTTTCCTAAAATATACTTTACGATCGCCGTAAAAACCGGAAGCGGAAAATTTTTCTCCTTTCGGCGAACTTTCGAAGTCGCGTTTCCTAGTCGGATTTCATCGCCATACTTTCGGGATCCACTTCGCGAAAACTGAATTTCATGAGAGATCCCCAGTCGAACAAAAGAATGCCCGGCCATTCAGCTGGTGTACCCAGATTCGTGGAACAGCCCGACTTTAAATACCAATGATGCCCAACAGTCGTGCGCCAGGGCCAGCAGAATTTCCGACTCCGAACGTCTCCATCCCTCGAAACGGGGAAAAAAGAAAAAAAAAAAAGAAGAAGAGAAGGGAAGGAAACACCGAACCCGGTTCACGTACTGTTACACCAACGCTACTCTCGTTGTCGAATAAAGTGACATCCCTTATTGATTCGAGCTTCCTCGTAAAGTTCTCCATTGGCTGGCTCGTTCGTCGTCATTACTTTGCGCCGGGAAGGACGTCTCAAATTCAGGCGAAGGGGGTCCGCTGCAACGGGAATCCTTACAACGCCGGGGCGCCGCCTATTTCGAGTGGGAATTGTTGGTCCGTGTGACTCGACCCGAATAAAAAGAAATCGCGCATAAATTAATTCGCTGACTCGGTCGGCCCGTCCTGCTTCTTCCGGCACGTTGGAGGAGGAGGGACGTTAACCGTCGGACCCGAAGGAAGGAAGGAAGGGTGGCTGACGCCCGAAACCGGCCAGTGCTGGTCCGTGTCGAGGGGGGGGGGGAGGGGGATGCGGGAGCGGGGCGTGTGGGGGTGGGTTTGGTCGGTGGTGGTAGGTTGGATGTCGAAAACGGTTCAGGTCGAAGTGGAAAGAGGCGGCGGTGGGCGAATCTGGTGGGTTGGCGGCAGGCCATAAACCTTTCCCGCGTAATCTGGATAGCTTTATAGATTTCTAATAAAATAACGCATTAAATCAGGCGCGGCCCGACTGATTGGCCGAACCGAACGAAATCGGCTCTACATCCGTGACGCCCGCGTATTGCAATCGAACCGACATTTATTATCCCGGCCAACGGCCACTAAATGCTGAATGATCTTACGCGGAACCTCAGGGAAACACCTAAGTGGTACACAAGCTGGAAACCCCGAGGTGGGCTGCTTTCGATTGTCGTTACACTCGGCCCCTGTTGCTGTCGCCGCGTTGGGGCAACGTTCTGTATGTAGGAAGTACGTGGTGATTTTTATGGGTGATAGGGTAAGTGTGGGTATTACTGCGGATTCTAAAACAGCTCATATTTAATGTTGGAAAGTATATAATATTCTTGAAAATTTTTGCTAAAATTAGTTTAAACTCTATTACAGGTAATTATTAATAAGTATGTACAGCACAGTTATTATTAATTCTTTTATCGTAGTTTGAAATTCGTCAAAGCGAAACTTCGGTCGACTTCCGATATGGCGGCCATGAACACCTACTTGAAAAACATTTATATTTTTCTTATTAACAGTAATACATGTAATGTAGCGTTATTGGTAGATAGAATAAGAGTTATATTTTCAGAAAAACAACAAATCAGTCGTCTACATTTTAGTTTAAATTTTTATTTCTCACCGCAGTATTAGGTGCAGTGCTTTACACCATGTGGATGCATTACTGCGGACCGACGACTGCGCCACCTAACCTTTCTTCCAACCGTGTTCACGCGTGTGTACATAACCTGCAAAGGTACTAAGGTTATGTTTCGCCTGACATCAGACCGCAGTAATACATGCGCAGTAACTCATGCAATGACATTGATCGACAAATCTCTTTGTTTTTAATTAACTGTGCTTATTACCCCGTCCTTATATTGTTTTATGGAATTATTAAGGTCCCACCTTTCTTTTAAAAAAAGAAGGAGGAACTTTCATTCATTTGAACGCCGTATCGAGGGTTCTAAAGTTAACCTACCTTAAAAGTCCGCAGTAATACCCACACTTACCCTAACATAGGAAATGTTTGGATCGCTGTGGTACGTAATGCAGAATGTGAGTGAAATAATAGGAAAGTGTTGACCTTGCAACAGGAACTTCGAGGAAACTAGAAAAAAATATTTATGAAATTATTGCTTTGATTTAACAGTAAAAAGAGAACACTATTTGGAAAATATATTTTTTTCATACGATAAGTAATAGTTATTCACTTGATAAGTTTTTCCTTCTATTTTTGGCGAATTTTTGACAGACAACAGTAATGGAGACAGGTTCAAAATTTGCAATAAATCCCTCATTTGTTATCGGATTTGTTATCGCATCACACGTGCACCAACAATGCAGAATTGTTTTATGCGTATTTCACGTCATAACTCAAAAACTGTCAAAAATGTTGCACCCCCCTTGCTGCAAGTCCTCAAATATGGTCCAAGGATTTAGGGGAATGTGTCAGATGTATACGAGATTAGATAAAATATGTTTAACTAGCCAAATTCTGTTCTTCTAACAAGACAGATGTTTTTCTTAGTGAAATGTGTGTAGCCACCAAGTGATTAAATGACTGATATTATCGCGTTATCCTTGGCCAAAAGTAAGGGCGAAGCTAGTGTAGAAAAAGGGTGTCGAGGACACGTAGCCGTTCCATTGGTAATTTGAATTCCGTTTGGAATTCTGTTAAGTTCCAATTGAAATGTGCATATTATTGCAACCTTAATTTCCTAGTAGCATCATTAAAACGTATACACTATAGTCGCAGACTGAATTAGAAACCCAAAAATTGTTGTATTAATTAAAAGAATATGGGCAATTTACTTAATTAATGATTATCTCTTATCTTTAGCATTTATTTCATTTAGAATTTTGGAATAATTAATATTATTTGTTATCAGTTTAGTTACGATGTGGTATAAAAATATTATATGAATACAGCACTGAAGTTACGAATAACTGAGAAAATATGAATACTTTGATAATTTAGAAAAAAATAAACGTACGATTACGCACCAAGTATCGTCGAGAGTTTTTATAAATTCAGTTGGCGGAACTGCCCACTTTTTCTGCACTTAATATTCACCTAGAGAGTAACGCAGTTTCGAAATGAAAATAATTCCATATGTATAAATGTTTAGCTAATTAAAATGCGAAAAATTCCTATGGGAAAGAAGTAACAGGTTTACGAATGTACAAGCCACGGGCTTACACATGGCTAAGGAAAAAATTACGCAATTTCTACGTTGTAGCATCAACTACTTTGCAGATATTGGAGCTTAAAATGAAACGCCCGTACTACCAGATACATTACTTAATGGATTCCAGGGTAATCATTAACTGCGCCGTTAGCACCGGTATTCCCTACAGTTTGTATCAAATTACGTAAAAGAAGGAGGGAGCGTTATTGCTCTTTCTGCATTAATTTAACAAATCAAGGACACTTGGAGCACATGCTTTTCCACCAGGCCCCTTCAGACTCTCCCAAGAATTAATACTTCTTCTGAACGGAAGCTGTATAATTTCTTGAAGTACGCATAAATAAATATACAGAGTTTGCACAAGCTATTATCAATAGTATTTTAGTAAAAAAAATTATAAGAAATTGTTTTTTATTGGCATGCTCCAGAGGATGAGATTGTATGTATAAAAATAATTGTAGGTAAATTAAGTGGTTTTATAAGGGTGACACTTTCTCATTCGCGAATAAAGGGGTCGCCTGGGGTCGCATCGCTGTTCACAGATTACGGGAAGAATCGTGTCGCCAAATAGAAGCCGAATAAGGGTGAATCGTGCGGCTGAGCGAGCGAGCGGAATAAATTCTTGCATCAAGATTCGAATAAATGCATTCGAAGCCGCGAGCAAACTTCTATCCCATGTGGCACGCGGCTGGCAATACCGCGACCTGTACTACTCCCTGTTTCTCGTTGTATCTTACTCTACCAGTCTTCCCTCGGCGCGTTCTCCTGCCTGATCCCGAATAAAATATCCTAAAGGAATTTCAAGCGAATGCGTTACACATGGCAAGCGTTTCTCGCGTGCACGCAGCCACTGAAACGTCGACCGACGATTCTCAGCCAATATGAGTATTCGGTGAATTCGGATTTAGAGCTGAACCGTCAGTAATTTGTGGGCGTGTACGAATGTCGGTGCTAAATGTGAAATGATAATAAAATATATGAATATCTGTTTCCTTTCAGATTACTTTTTATATTTGCGTGGAGACATTCTCTTGGAACGTTGAGGATTGTGTGTATAATAATTTGTGACTTTCACTTTCTTAGTGTACAAAAGGATCTTGGTCCCTTAACGCCATTTTGGGTAGGTATATTAGAAAATGCAAATGTACCATGGAATGGATTTCGCTGTTTCGAAAATGAGATTAATAGGCAGGTAACGGTTCTTCTTGAATTAATTCTCGGTTAATGGACGCGGTGTATTGCACATCTGGACTCATTTCTCATATGAAATAGCATGTGTTACTTATTGAAGAAGACATTTACCGATTATGAAGAAAATAAGAACTATATATTATTACAAGATCTGAATTTAATATTAAAGATTATTCTCAATCGTGTATAAGTAAAATTGTAATGCAAAATTGCATCTGCATCTGACGCCTTGGTCGAACTATCCGGTGTTCAAAAAATACTAGTTATTTACTTTCGTTATCCGAGCAAATAGATTTTTCGAACAGGGGCGAACTGGAATAAGACATTGAGACCAAAAATTAAAAAAAAATTGTTTTCTATTTTATATGAGTTATTTTATATTTAGTATAGCCTGTTGATATACATTATTGCTACTAACTCAATTTCGCAAAAAATGTGGGTTCGTCAATTTTTGCTCTCAATGCTTTAAATCATTTCTTAGTTTTTCAGTCTGTGAGAATGAGGGACGTTTTGAATATGTTATGGTTGATGAGAAAACAAGTTATACCTACAGATGTTAGGAAAATCACCAACGAGATATTGATATTTGATCAAGGTAGGAAGCCTTAAGATTGTCGAGGCTTCGGTGGCTTTTAATAGACAGGGCCCGATCTAGCAGTTCCGCCGCTCTGGGCAAAAGTGATTTTTGCCGCCCCTTGCATTCAATCATAAATAAGTATTTTAAAATATATTTTTTGACACTGAGTAAAATTTTTTGTAGGTATTTATCTACCAATTTTGCCGCCCCAAATTCGCCGCTTCTATTCGCAGTTTCTAATGCACTGTTTAATCATTCCAGTGAAGTAATAATAATTTGATTCTATTTGCCCTGAGTATTAGTTCACCGCCGACATTGAAATTTACAGTAAAATCTAATTCTTATAAGCTTTGCAGAAAGTTGCATGATACATGAGCGCCGTGGGGTGCATGGATGCAACTGCAAATCGTGCATCGCAATTCTTTCATTTCACAATCATATGGGATACTTAACCCTTCGTTGAGTCTCTGGGTGTGAGCCACCCATAAGCTGATTTTGACTCTCTGAAATTTTTATATCCAAAATAAATACCTTTTTCTCAAAGTCGACTTACAAACTATTTTTTCTCCGAAAATATTATATCCGAACATCAACTCTGTAGATTTTTAGCTTTTAATATTGACATTTGTAAAAGTTACAATTTTTTAAAGATTTTCTCCGTTTCTTCTCGACATGTGGTAATCTAGAATTATTTTACAAAAACTGTGATGAAATTTCAATAAATAAATTATTGGAATACATTTTAGAGACCTTGAAATTGATCCATGATTTTTTTCATAATAATTGGATTCTTTGGATGAAAATGACACACGATCAAAAATTGCTCTGGGTGTGAGCCACCCAGGTATGTCAAAGTTGATTGAAAAAAGAGGTGTGTCAACGAAGGGTTAATGTGTCGAATACGAGTTACATTTGTGAAGATAAACTCTTTCGTGTGAGTTCTTTCAAATCTTCTCCCTAAATTTCAACTTGCATGGGAAACAGTTGAGGTCGACGGCAACCTCCACCAATGTGACAACATTGACGAAAGGTTTGAGCACTCATTGTCAGTTCGACTTTATACGCCATAGTGATCGGATCGGTGAATATCTGTGAAAGTAACAGTGCATATTATTTCCCGATTTCTCGATTCCTACATCAATTCGTTCGACTACTGGATTAAATAGAACACCGTTTAACAACATTTCACTGGAATATACCTATCATCTAGAAGACTTTTTGCCGAAGCGTTGCCTAGTGTTTGATCACATATCGCAGTGATAAAAATACGTGTTGAATGTGCAGGATGCACGACTGTAGTTGTGAAAAGTGAACATTTTACAATGGACATTGCTATATAATATTATTTCTGGCCGTGACGAATTTCAAGTTAGCTGGGAGTCGGCCGAGCGCGACGAAAACATCAACAACCTCTCCCAATGTCACTACATTGCCGAACGATGTGCCCTAACAGTTCGACTTCGTCCGCGACGGTGTTCGGATCACTAAATATCTGTGCAGTCACAGTGGATATTATTTCGTGATTTCACGATTCCTGCATCAATTTCATTGATTACTGGACTCTGTGGAAGACTCTTTAACAAAATTCTACTACACTACACTCAGTATCTAGAGGACTATTTTGGAAACACTTTACTCGAGTCCGAATACATCTTCCCACTGTTGAGAGATGTTTAAAAGCGTGTAGTGCGATTGTAGAGTCAGTGCTTATTTCGGGATAAAGTATTTCATAGTGGACAGTGGTCCTGCGTGTTAGTAATGTTAAAACGAACGTAGAGTCAGTGTTTTTAACGCATCTAGAACTATTTCAGAGCACCGGTGCTCTTATTGCTTCTTCATCGCGAAATTAATGCGACATATTTGCGAGTGTGACACGTTCTATTCGGTACTGACGCTGCAGCTGCGGGACATTGGCTTGCAGATCGAATAGCTACTGCTGAAAGGAGATGCTTGTCTCCGTGGATAGCAGTGAGTGCGGTTTTTTAGCAGTCGTTAATTATTCTTAAGATCGTCATCCTTTACTAACCTCGTAGACTAGTAGAGGATGCAGGATACATCTTACTATGCGTAATTGAACAAAGGATTTTTGAAGTCATTCTTTAACCCTCGGTTGTCACACCTACTTTTTCAAACGTCGTTGTCACACTGGGTCAATTTGACCCTGTCAATTTTCAATCAGTTGTTATTTAAAAACTATTTGTTAAATCAAGTCTAAAAAATTCTGAGATAATGTTTGAACATTGTAGAATATATGCCCATCGTTGAAAGTTGACATTTAAAGTGTCATCATGCATAAAAAAAATTTGAAGCAATAAGAGCTTCGACAAAAAGGTTTTTTACTTAAAAAAACAACCGAGGGTTAATATACGTAAGGTGAATGTCCCAATTTCTGCTCATGTCCCCATTTCGGATCATTTCGTATTTTTCTTATTATTATATGCGTTACGTTTGTACTATAGTTGCAACTAAATAATTCTAAATTATTTAAACATTTACGCGAGTGTTGCACGAGCTTGTGGCAATACATACATCGCTATTTTTCATGAGCAGAAATACGGACATTTAGAGCATTATATATTTAATTCCAAATTACTAATAGTTAAACATCTTGAAATATCTTTCTTAAATAGTTTTTGAATTGGTTGTTTTATTATTAACGAATTAATCAATTACTCTGCAAATTTTGATCACAAACAAACTTTTTAAATTCTCTTAATATGATGTTTTTTAAAAAACGTGTTTAAAAACCAATGTTCTTTATGGAAGTGTTCAAATAAAAAAAATAATACGTTATTGGACCAGCGGAACCCATCACGTGTAACAATATACACGGAGACGTATCCAAATTATAGAAGACTATAAAAAAGCATTGAACACTAACCGAAGAAGATATTGTGGAATATAATTTTATTGAATCTATGGTAACAAAATTGATGAAGTTCTTTTTCATTAATACATATATGTACCTAAATAGTTTTGAACGATGGTAAATTTACCTGCGTTCAACCTCTTCAAATTGATTTCAATAATAAATACCTCATCTACTTTGAAACAATTTTTTTCAAAAGAAATAAGTGTTTGCAGCAGTTAATGGCTGCATTTATATATAACTTATCGAATTCTGTATTACAAGTACAAGAACGCCTCTGACAAACATAAAATTGATCGCACGATTGTGCAATAGAGAACTGTTTTGCAGTGCCTTCCGGTAAGCAAACTTGAGTAACCGTTTCACTAGGATATACTAGCTTCGTATGCAGAGTTCGTTCTGTGCACATGGGAATGCAGATACCGTAAGTTCCAAATCCTCCGATTGATCTTGACGTTAGCCAGAAAATTTTTAGATTTGTAAAGCGAACAAATAAAAAGTTTCCGGGCACCCTTATTCTGCAAATATTTGTAAGACTTTGAAACTTTTCTGCTTCATGGAGTCGACCTGCTTTTTTATTTTCGTGCTTCGATTGATTTCCTTTGCCGCTGTGCCTTCTTCAGGGGGGCTCGCAAAAATTCCCCTTCAAACAGGACATCGAGATTTCTGGATTCCTTGAATAAATACCCGTTTAGATACGTAATCAATTTAAAGGTTAATACGATAGTATAAATCTAATCGTGATACAAATTGGTAAAAAATCATAAACATTGGTGAAAGTAGAAAAGACTTTTCATCTTAGAACAGCACAAATAAAAATGGAATTCAAAATTTGTAAACCGGAACAATTTTCGAGCCACTGACCTCCCAATCATAAGTAGGAAGGGATTCTGAAATCGAAAAAAACTTTTAAATTTCAGTTACTGATAAACAATTGCCATTTATTTTTCGTTTAAAGCAGATTTAAACATCTTTCACCTGAAAAGTCACTTACTAAAATGATTTTCTTTCCTTACAACATTTTTTCATTCGAATTTTCAGTTCAGTGATATATTCACATGTTCATTAGAACAACAAACTATTATTTTATTCTTATCTGTTTGAGAACAATTTTATATGCTTATTAAAAAACATCCCTGTAATTATTGTAAAGTGGACCGGTCGTTGGCTCCTTATCTTTAAACTTTCATCAATTGTCAATGGCTGGGGTAAGGTTCTCGATTCGCCCGAACGCCTTCTCGCTCGATCTAGCACGATTTCAGTTGACGTAACTTCAAAGCCGTTTAATCCTCTTAACGAAGCCATACAGAGGGACAAGCTACAGTCTCTCCTCTTGTGTTCAACATCTTAACCCTTCGTTATTTCGGCCCTTCCCGAAGTTAACCCCAAGAAAGGAGATTGTAAGTTCACGTGCATGGACCATCAGCCGCGCCGCGATAGATGCAAACTTTCCGGCAACTATGGCGGATTCGTTGTTAACTCGACCTGGCAACTTGTTTTAGCTGGCCAAGGAAGACACCATAACGCCCTCAAAGAAATAACGAGCTCTGTATTACGGGTCACTGATAAAAGTTGTGACGTAATAACTAACGCGTAACCGTTATAGTACCGAGCCACCGTCCAACTTTCGCCCTCCTTTTTCATTAATTATAAGTGAAGAGCTTCTCTTATGTAATCTGCAAGTCCCGCCACTTTAATTGTGTTAGCGTTTTAGTAGTTTAATGGCAGCCATTGCTGCTTATTACGATTCTTCTACATTATTATTCGTATACCAATCTAATTACACTTTAATATTCAGTGTCACGGAAGGGAAATATAAACGCTACTATGGTAGCCAGAATAGCAATCACCTACTGTCTTCTTATTAGGAAAATCTTATGCATATTATGCAATGTCAGATTACTCGGGCTAATGTAATTAATCCATGCTCAGTCAAATGTAACAGCTTTTCAAACATAAAGTATCATAATCAAAGTTATTGGTTTTCTAATTATAAGAGTAATGAAGAAAAATTAAAATGAATAAAATGAAATTTATTCGCAATGTATAAGGTGGATTAAGAGGTCTCCCTACGGTGACGAATAATGATGCGAAATTTTTTAAAACAAAACCAGTAAATACATTTACTTCCAGCTTTGCGACTTTATTTGTCAATCATTATAGAATGTAAAAAAACTTTATAGTGCTTCAAACAGAGCGCCTTACAATAATCATATGCACATGGTTAGTATAGAATCAGCCGTTGTAGTTGTCTAAAATAGAAAATTTAAAAAATGTTGTAATCTGTATGAGTGTGGCTATCGTCTGCACTGGAAAAAAATGGCAGCGTCTAAAACAGACAACGATTTCTGCAAAGCTGGATTTTTAAGTCGCAAAAGTCTAATTTTGCAAAATCCGACTTAGTTTTAGTAACAACGAGAATGGGACATCTACTGAAGATATATACCAAGTTTGAAGTAAATCGGGTGATTGGTTTTTGAGATATCATGCTAACCAATTCGAAAAATATCGTTTTGTGAAAAACGCGATTAAAGTTTTAACCCTCTAGGGACGGGGATGTTTTAAACTTAACGCAGAATTTTTTCGAGCGTTAAAATAGTCTATTTTATACAAATTTAGTACAAATATAGACATAAAGTGTTCAATGAATATAATGTGAGCGTTTCTCTTAAAAGAATCCCAAATAACGCGCTCCTTTTCAGGCCGTCAAAGTAGAGAGACCCCTTAACGTAAACTATATTCTAAATATACCTAGAGAATACTCGCAATGGTTCCCACGCCTTCGTATCAGATATAACCGATTTTACACATAACTTGAAGAAATCGATTCTGACAGAATGAAAACAAAGGCAGAGAGGAAGCCTCATCCCTACAGAAGTGGGAGTAAAACAGCAATTTCTAGTATATGCGAAGGGGACTCATAAAAATCTGGCGCAAAACAGATCACCATTACTTTTTCCAGTAATTACAAATTCACGTCACCAGCGTGTACATGAAACTGATGCAATAATTCTCGTCGCGAAATTACATAATGGCATTTTTACAACGGCGAAGATATAAAGCCGTTTGCAAAGCACGTGTCGCAAGGCAAATATGAGATGTGGCGAATGTATTCGTTGAGTGCAGTAGCAAAACACCGGAACAGGAGGAAACGAAACAACTTCAGCAGTGAGAATGGGGGTGGTAAAATTACGCGAAACTTTCCCGTATTTGGTAATCAAATAATTGTATCGTTCAACGGCGAGGATATTCGGCCGCGCCTTAACCTAATCCAGCAGGTGCCATTTAAAGGTCATAAAACAGCAATGCAATTACCGTCAGAAAATCGTGAAACCGTCCAAAATGGAGCGCCACGAACGGTTGGCAGAGGAGGGGTGGGTAGCGAGGATGAAGGTTCTTTCCATGCCTCAAAACAGAAGTACTACACCGGCTAATAGCCTCTTTCGAGAGCTGGCCGTTCGACAACGTGTAGAATACAGGCACTGCCGGGCGTTACAGCGTGTGTGTATACACGTCACTAGTTGATAGCGATACGTCCGTAAAACGAAAGTCATTAAAACCCATCGCTAACTCGCATGACACACACAGCCACGCATTGGTGTATCACGGTTTTCGGAGCCGCCTCTTGTGTGGGTGATAAAACGGCTACAAACTGAAAGGGGAAATACTGTTAACGCGAAAGCGGGACTACGGTTTTATACAGGGTGTCTAGCAATGGACGGTATAATCCAGGGAAAGGTGCAATCCACCTGCAAGAGGAAAGTCGAAAATGTGGAATAAAGCTTTTTAAACGGGCCTTCGTTTCTGAAAAAGTTACATTCGATAATGGAACAGGCTTTTAGTCCAATGCGCATATAAAACAGAGATTTTCAAGAGTTTTCCAACTCCAAGATTGAAGGGTAGCTTCAAAAACATGAATTTCCGACGCGAAAAAAAAATGTTAACGTGTCGAAAACTTTTAGCTGCTCTACCTGTGTGTAGAGTAGGTTGGCCCTTATTTATACGTTTTCAATTTTTTTGTGTATTTCTTTGCTCTCACCCCCTAGAACGGGCCATTTGATAAAAAAATAGTCCCTGAAAAAGTTTATTGTAATCGAACAACAGGAAAGGGTGCCGATCAGGCCTTAAAGTTTAGTATTCATCAATAGTTTGGATTTAAAGAATTTCTCAAAAATGGTAAACCCTATCGAAATTTTGTTCCAATAATATTACGAGAGCATTCAATTTTCTACAATTAATGTATATATAATTTTCTCGTACTTCCAACCAGTTTTTAGATAATAGCGTTTGAATATGGAGAGGTCCGCATTTCGCGGAAAAAATGATTGAAAGCATAAAAAAATTATATTTGCAGTAATTGTAGAAAATTGAATGCTCTTTTAATATTATTTGAACAAAATTTTGATAGGACTTACTACTTATGAGAAACTCTTCAAATTCAAACTATTGATGAATTCTAAAGTTTCAGGTCAGGCCGGCACCCTTTCCCGTTGTCCGATTGCAATAATATTTATCAGAGACCATTTTTTTATGAAATAGAACTACATTAGGGGATGAGAGCAAAAGAAATCGCAGGTTGAAAATAAAGGCCACCCTAATGTAGAGTTGGGCATTATCCGAATAAATTTTTGTTCGAATTTTTATTCGATACAAATTTGTTCGAATAAAAAATTATTCGTTATTCTTTAATAACTTTATTTTATTCGAAATTTGTATTCGAAGATTATTCGCGCGGTATAATAGATCGGTGTTCCGACTCTGCACCTTTACCCCAATAATATAAAGCCTTATATATATTGTTTTTCTCCTTGAGCGCCAATCCGGCGGCCATCAGAAGAATTAGAACGAAAGAGTCACACATTCTGAAGAGGAGTCGGAACATCCATCTATTACATCATGATTATTCGAATAAAAATTTATTCAAATAATCCTCAACTCTGCAATCGGCATGTAACAGTTGAGTGATGCTGCTTGCAAGCGTGGTAGGGTAAAAAGGCCAGTAGCGGGACACTTTAGCTGATTCCAAAGTTTCATCAAGGTGTTTCTTAGAAATATCTGTTGTATTAAAAAGAAACCAAAAGCTTTGCACGTAAAAATGTACAAATTTAAAGTAAAAAATAACTGCAAGTAAAAAAATTAACGTATTTAAGGATAAAATGATGAAAATTCGACTCATAGCCTATATTACCAGTAGATGGACAATAGGGCTAGCAGATGGACAGTTCCGAACCAATAGATGGACAGGTGTCTGGCTAGACTTATTAGCTATAGTAGCTACCTGGATTAAGTTATTTTTTGTTAAAATATAGGTTATTTCATCAAAACTAAAAACGTATGGTGTCTTCATTGCCAGAAAACGGTGCAAAAGGTTATAGTCCCAGGCCGCAAATAAAGTGAGGTTATCTCTAGCCTAAAGTGGCTAGATGTCAACGCATGAAGTGACTCGCGCATGGTGGCGTGAAACGTACATACAAATACATTTTTTGCATACAAATTTTTTTTTCGATAAATATGTTAATGTTTTATGAAACCAGAAACGTTTTTTCTACAAAATAAAAAAACAATAATGTAGATTAAAACTCTAGTTCTTTCAATATTAACGATTAACCAACGATTTGTCCATCTTCTGGGCCCTGTCCAGCTACTGGTCTTTTTACTTTACTCCGTTCGTTCTTTTTGCACACACGCACGTCCATCTTCCATACACCTAAGTCTTGTCCATCCTTCTCGTTCTTTTCTACGGCGTCGCCCATCTTCGTTCCCCGCGTTTCAGGACTACATCCACCTTTTTTTTCTAGATTACTTGCTCACACCTTTTTCCCCATCGGTAAAAATCCAGTTTCGCCGCAACCCGACCCGCGGGTCACCCTTTTCTCACCGACAAGTAAACAACTTCGCATGTCCTTCTCGCACCCCTGTACGATGTCGTTCGCCACCCCTGCATGCGTCTCCAGCCTTCCCCATCCTCCTTTCACGCGCTTCAAGACTAGACCTCGCCCTTTTTTTCTGCGCCTAGTTCACACCTTTCTCCCTGTCGACAGAAAACTTGCTTCGTCGCGCGTAAACACCTTCGTCCGCCTTTCTTTCACGCGTGTGCGATCTCGCAAATATTGATCCTGCGCATCACGGGACGTGGCCTACAAATTGACAGCGATATATTTCATTAACTTCATGCTGGGAAACTTTGGCGCAAAAAATTTCTGCTGCAATATCTGCCGTTCAATTAATTACGAACCTCGCGTTACATTTCGTACGTGGACTTGAGCAATCCGCACGATACACCGATACTGTTTACTTCATATTTTAAGGAATTCAGGACCGTGCTGCAAGAGGACTGCAGCTCCAATTTTGACAATTTTTGAGTTATGGCGTGCAGTATACGGAAAAAATTTCTACATCGTTTGGCACACGTTTGATGCAAATACGATAAGACAGAAGTGATTTATTGCAAATAAATAAAAATAGAAATAATAATAATTAATATTAATATTTTTTGCCAAAAGTAGAAATAAAAACTTATCAACTCAATAACTATTACTTACTCTGTGAAAATATATATTTTTCTGTTATCGTTCTCTTTTTAATATTATGTCAAAGCAATAATTTTATAAACAATTTTTTCTAATTTACTCAAATTTGGTAAAGATGGAGCTGCACCCCTTGTTACAAGGTTCTCAGTCCTTAGCTGAATAAGCACGCTCTAACCAGCAGCACGAATTTCGTTATAAGTAATCGAGAAATGCGCGACACGCGGGAAGACACCCGCGTGAAAACGTTTCCGTAAACTAATGTAACGGTGCGCGCAGCTCAAGGAAATTACGAGCTGTTTATTTTTCGTTTAGCTCGCGTCAGCGGGCGTCGCGTTTTAAAATTGTGCTCTAATTAATTCGCCCATTTGTTCCTCGTCGTTCTTACGACATTCTCCCTCTCTCTTGCTCTCTCTCTCTCTTTCCCCCTCGCTCGATCCTTTTTTCCTATTCAAAAAGCTTTTCGCCATTCGCGCGGGAACAAAAAGGGATGTTACGGTAACCAACGTATCGCGTCGCTATGTTATACGACGAAACACGCCAAGTGAAACACACGTAACGTCCTCCCTCCCTCGCCCGCCCCCCTCCGCCGCCGCGCGCCCCTTATTCAGCCCTTGCAGTTTCGCACGAATTACATTTTTCAACGAACCTGGATGTAATAACGCGGCTCGCCCTATCCGGAGGCCGCGCTCCACCAAAGTTTACTGTTATGCGGTTTTATGCTTTCGCGCGATATCCCCTTTTTACTTCGATCATCGGGCATTAAGAAAGTTATGGATCGACGGAAGCACACGACGCTAGCAATTCACTGGGAAGTTTCGTTGGATCTACTGGGAGGACGTCGCGATACCAGCTCCGCCGAATGACGTAGTACTTTATTACCATATGTGTTTTTCTTGGATATCTCTGTCAAACTGCGCTTTTCTAGCTCCATTTTCGGACAAATTTCTTCCTCCACTACTGTCCATTAGCTGCTCGTTTTACGATGTTTCTGCTTTCTTCTCCTCTGTTAGTTCTTTCATTTATTTTCCTTCTCGGTTGAGTGGGTAAACCGTGTGTGCGTGGATGAATGCACTTAAATGGAGTGCATATAAAATTGTATTATTGTGACTAGAATAAACGCGTTAACAATTTGCGTTAAAACATTTTGAAAGTTTATTGTAGGGGATCTGAATTGAATTGGGAGATATTCTTGGAGAATAAAAGTTTGCTCTTTTTTTCAACGTATATATTATTCCCCAGATGGCTGACCAGAGAGCGTTTTTTTTATATCCATTAAAAATATTGAGAACATGGGTCAAGATAAACCCATAGAATTGAAGAAATATGAAAAATCTATATTTAGGACTCACAAGGGAAGTTAGGGAATTTGGATAGTCAGAAAAATATGCAACTCTGAAATCACCCCTTGAAAAAATTCAGAATTTTCTTTTTCGTGCAATATCTCCAGAACAGTGAAAGATATCGAAAAGAAGTATAAACAAAAGTTGTATCTTTTTTTATATTTACAAACCTGCGTGAAAATAATTATTGAAAAATCCATACTTTTCGAGTTACCGCCACCACCAATCCCTAATTCGATAATTACTTTTACGCAGTTTAGTAGATATAAAAAAAGATGCAATTTTTGTTGAAACTTCTTTCCAATATCTCTCGCTGTTCTCAAGATATTCCACGAAAAAGAATATTCTGAATTTTTTCTAGGGATGATTTGACCCTCTAAAAGCACTAACGTCTTACGCATGAACTACTCTACTTGCACATAAAGTTGCATAATTTTCTGAATTTCCCGGTTGCCTAACTTCCCTTGTCCGTGTAATAAATTCGATGTGTAATACTTTAGATAATAGAAGTACAAAGGGTTAAACTTTTAATTGGTGTCACCAGTGATCTTTGTTCCCTACAAGTTTCTCTTAGAACACTTAAATATTTTTGATGATACACATTTAAATTAATTTGAGTAAACAAAATCTTTGGACAAAACAGATTTTAAGTAGTTGGCACGAGTTTGCTACCACACAAAGTGAATCACTACAGAAGGATAATTTGAATAGGTATCTATGCCCGATTCGAAGATATGAAAAATGTATATCATCCACATTTAGCAATGTTTGAACGTCTACAATTCTAAAACACAGTACTTAATAATCAATGTACACCGTATACAGAGTAGATAAACCACTACAGCCCGCAATAGATTTATAGAAACATGTTTGTTAATACACAGCAACGGAGATTTATAATCCAGGTAAACCGCCGCGCGGGAGCGTATAAATCTTACCAATGAAGCTTCACGCAAATTTATTTGACGCGAATATATCCGTCGCGCAATGCAATGCACATGTGACTAACTATTATATCAGTCTTAAGCGCTTAAGGGACTAAAAGGATGGTCGTGTTTTGGGCAGGAGGAGGAAGAAACTTTATTTTACCGTAGTAGTATTTTTTAAAAGTAGCAACTGTGTTGGTGTTAAACCTTGCCACATCTAGTTTGCCAACTGAAATTGCTTCTGTTGGACTTCTTCCAAATTTAGGTAGCTACCTAGTTTTCATCAAAAGTTTTTACAGAGACATATAAGAATTATAAAGTCTTGCATAAAGACGTTTTATTACTGTATCTGACGAATGGCAAACCTGCGAGGACCTGTAATTTTTATATACAGAAGGAATGTTTTGAATATTAAACCTTGTTAAGTAGAAGGGGACATTTCTAGGATCTAGGTAGTTTAATTGATATTCAATCTATTGAGTAAGCATTTGATTTGAAATCTTAGACATATAATTTACACAATATTGTACATATAGTTCTTAAATATATATTATGCATACTGAACGTACTTTATGTTAACATTCGAAGCAGACTACTTGAACTATTCAATTCTGTATGGTTCCAGTGTAATTAATTGATGACGGTGTTTGTATCGTTTATGGCCATGTGCAACAAGTGATAGAGCATTCCAGACTAATAGATACCTACTGCTACAGCTGTGATAAAGAACAATAATACAAATGTTTTCCTAACGTTAGCATTGGCTATCACTAGGAAACGAGTTTCATTCGTTCATACCATTCCTGTTACAGTTACCTACTACTTGATTTTATAGAGAAAAACCTTTCCACATTAAACCTTCAGTGGTAGAATTTTATTACTGATAAATAGACTGCGGAAGTTTATGCAAGTATAATATTTATTACAATAATTACGATCTACTCAAGCTAAGTAAGTAAGTTCTGCACATGCTAAAAATAAAGAAACATAACATTTTTTAAAATAAAAAATACATTTCGAAACACATTTCTATGAAAGTTTCACTTGTTTAGTCCTTTTCTATAAAAATGTATGTTTGCATAAACATCCGCAGTCTACCGATAAACGTACACTAAGGCTATGTAAATTTATGGGGACATTCGCCAGTGTTTCATTCTATATCTGACTTATAAAATCTGTTGAAAGAAGTAGTGCTTTCGCAGTAAACGATTTCGTTACATTAAAGCACTTACCATTCCTAATTTCACATACAATTACTGATTGTCAATCACCCAACATTCAACTCTTACTGAACCGTCCCTATAAAACCCTTTACAGTTTATCTCTCAGCTGGCATTTTTGACAAAGAACCAAACCTTGTCGTGAAAAGGTGACCTTTAATATTTTCCATACGAAACCAACAGGACATTAAACAACTCGCCAAAATGGAATTATTATTAAAAGTTTAATAAGAAACCGATGCAGCACATGCACCGCCAGTAATTCAACAGTGTGACGTTATTAAAAACATAAAACATCAGTCATTCAATTTTAACGAATCCATCGAGTGGCTCCAATTTACCGTATAAAAACGAACGGATCAGGGAAAGTACAAGGCGAGCCGCGTAATATCGTAAACATTACACGCATATCACGCACCAGTGCAGAGGAAGCCCATAAATTGCCGATACTTGGCTTGCCGCCCGAACGAATTCGGCGCCGACGAAGTTCGCAAAATAGCGCGAACGTAATCAGCAGCGCGTTATCGGCTCCGCTTACACCCCTCCCCGCCGCCTATGAACCGGCCCTGTTGCCTTTTGTACGCTCGCCGCGGACAGTCGGGGGGGCAATAAATATGTTATTAAAATTATCATAACCCCGTTCGGCCGGGAGTAAAACAGCGCGTTTTGCAGTTAATTTTCCGGTTATCTAGGTAATAATCTCGCTTACGGCAGACGCGGTTAACCCTTTGGTTATAGGGGTGAATGGCGAATGGGGATGAGGCCGATAGGGGTAAAAGGTAAATCAGCGATCGTGGGGGTAAAAAGGGGCTCATAATGGTCGGCGACGATGCCGTGTTTCTAACAATGGCATCGGCGTCGCGTTATTGACTGCCAGCTGAGTATCGTTCAACGTTCGATTGTTCCACGTTAATTTGATTACGAGGGAGACATTATTAACGATCGGCGATCTCGTCTGTCCAGTTACTGTGAACATAAATAATCATTCCGATTGCGTTTCCGTCCGAGGCTAGGATAAAAGAACGTCTGGTTGGATTTTTGTACAGTTTTAATTAGGCTAACACACAACGTGATTCTTGTTTAAACAGTTCTGCCGGCTGTTTCACCGACAAGTTTACGAGGAACTATCCCGTTTACAGGAACTTTTTCCTGGTGGTCATTGGATGGAAGACTCTTTTGTGTTTTGCTGGAAAGGAAATTATTAATTCGTTGTGAGAAAAATAAAGGGAGAGACGTTGTACAATTTTCAAAGGAATTGTACATAGTATAAGGGAAGTTATTACTTAACGAATTTTTTTCGAAGAAATGTACGTTGATGTGTTCAATAATTACTCAGGATATGATATATGTACGTATAATTGAATTTGTGAAACACCTTGTACAGATTTAATTTTATTTCAATTATTTACTTGCAATTTCAATTTTCAGAATCAATTTTCATGTAAAAACAAACACCTGCAAATGTGTCCATTGCATAATTAAATTTGTTTTCTTTAAAAGTTATTTTACTTGGTAATATTCTATGTTTTTGAAAATTATTATACTTCCAAGTATGGAGTTGACAAAGTTATTATCAGAGAAAAGAGAGACGCAGCAACATTAATGCGAAATTCTCTCTTCGTTCAAGGGCAGAAAAATTTTACGATAATCCGTTCCATTTCTCGTGATGCCGGAATCAAAAGCGATTTCGAAGTGCTCGAGAAGTCAAATTTAAGAAAGGTAAATTATTCTGTGCGAAGCCGGTGTTGTACTTGCCTCTAAAGTAAATAGGATAATTACAGTTACCGAGAAGTTAAGTAAGACAAACTCAGTGCCGGGGGTTGCACAGTAATTATGTAGCAGTGCATTATACTACTCAAGCAATCAGCCGTCAGAAGCCTATTTCTTGTTCAATGCGCTCGGGTTATTATTTCAGAACGGCGGTTATATGGCATTCCATTGTATTTAATATTCCAGCATAAATAATTTACAGTATTAGCTTCATTTTACATTGAAGTTTTCGTTGCGAAATATTTGGTATCATTACAGATTAAGCTGCACTTAACGAAATGAGTTTCTTTCGCCTGAATTTTATACAAATAGAAAATTGTCGTGTATCATTTTTTAGTCATTTATGTTATATCAATTCATTTTGAAAATACAGAATACATACTTTAGAGTTGTCAAAATGAAATGACAATTACAAACTCGAACAGATAAAACAAGTTTTCAATTAAATGCCTGTCATATTAGAAATAATACACAAGGTATTTTTTCATAGAAATTTAAACATTAAACACTTCTATAATAGAATGCAAGGTGAATATTAAACACGCAACGTTTGAAAAATGAACCAGATTACGTGCGAAAAATGAGCGATGATGTAACTATTTACATATACTTCACAGTTTCGCTTCTCACGTTAACAACCCTGGACTAACTCAAGCATATCAAAATCAGTTTTAGAAAAAAACGCAGAGTGTATATCAAAATACGTGTTAAAACCTGACACGAAGTAATTATGAAAAAATGAATGAAAAGTACAGAATATATTTTTTCCACACGAGTACCCATTTCGTGAAAAATTGATTTTGATAAATTATGTAGCACGTGAGTAGTTAACTCACTTTAGTGGCTCTTATTAAAAGTAATTACTGTGCCTGTACACAATATATAAAACTAACAATTCATTCTCGTAAACATTATTTCTCTGTTATAAATTTTAAAAACGCGGCATATACAATAAACGAAAATAATGTCAAACGTTTCGAGGTTTACAAACTCAAGTGACATTATCAACCCTGCTGTAATTAATAAAATAAAAACTAAATAAAAAAAATGAAACGTTAAGGAAATTTTGTTAAACAATACAAATATAGCTTGTTAATTAGCCGCGCGCAAACTGTATGCAGCCTTTCTAATTCATTCTCGAAAATGAATACACGTCAAAGAAGTTTCCCATTGTACATTTTCATATCATTTTTTCGTATAAAATTATCTGCTTTTGCTTTCCAGCGTAGGCAAGCGTTTCATCCCCCCATGTTTACCCCTTTGGTCGAGAGTTTATCTTACAGAATTTTAAATACACGAATATACATATGTACATTTTTAGGAGTATTGTGATATTGTAAATTTTTATCTTCCCTACAAACGTGTCAATAGATGCTAGAATATCAAGCCTTCACTCCAAAATTTCGATTTTCTTACTGTAAATCTTCTCCAAATACACCTAAAAAACTACAAAAAGAATCAGAAACGTTAAACGAGTTTTACAATATTCAAATTACAATTTGGGTACATCCGCGACTCCAGGCGTATCAAATTAGCTCTAAAAACGCCACAGTGTCGTTCCGGGGTTAATATATATAAACAATTTTAAATAAGCATCGCTTCGCGGGTCAGTCAATACGAAGCCACAAAATTGTCAGAGGTCTATGAACATATCCGAGGGGTGAAAAATACATTTGTCGGTTCGCACCCCCAAAGACGTCCCTTAACGTGCCGCCTAATCGATCCTCAACTACTCCACTGTATTTCTTCCAGCCAGTATACCCCCCTCCCATCCAAGAATTTCGAATAACTCACATTAACCCAATTCAGCCGCGCGTCTAGCCCCGAGTGAAATCATTCGGATCACGAAGTTCGAAATTCCATAAGCGCCGTAAATCGAACTAGAAACGGCCCTGGTTTCGGTCGACGTTCCCAGTCACTGTTCAGCCAAGTATAAATCCTGGCGAATTAAGTGAAAAGGAATGAAGAGAAATTGGTAGGAAAGAAAGGTGCCCGTGATCGACGGAACCGCGTCGCTCCGCCGGGAACATTAATAAGCGGTTTACAAGGGCAAAACTACGAACGGGCAGGCGGGGACGACGGAAGAACGAGAACATTTCCACGACGACCGGTTTCATTTATCGCGATCTCGAAATCGAAGCCCACTCTAGAATCTTCGAGAGTCCCTGGGTAGCAGGGCGAGTACACGACTGTGCCTCCTCTCCAACCCCTCCCCAACCAAGCCGGGGCCAAACCTATCCCACCGACAATTAGTTCGCGCGCCCGGCATTGAGTGCACTTAGTGAAAAGTAAGCAAACTTCCCCCTCCCGTTTTCGCCCCCCCCCCTCCGCGCGCCCTTTCGTTTTCATCCGATACCGGAATGGTTTCTACCGTCAGCGCGATAACTCCGCCGTCTAGTTCACCGATGGCTTGTTTCGAGGACTATACCGAGGTATTGAACGTCTCTATCCCTTTTTTTTCTCTCCCCCTCCTTGCTGGTCGATTCGCTGATCGGACTCGGCGCACCGAGTTTCATATTTTTCGCGGAGCCGCGCGTCCCCCGCGCGTTCATCCCTCGCCGACTCGTCGCGAACGTGGATGCGCGCGGGCCTCAGGGAGTAAGGAATATTCTTCTCCCTCTTGAAGCTGTCGATTCGGATGAAGGGATGATGCTAGGAGGTGGAAACAGTCGTTGGGCGCGGAATATATGCTGTTTCAGAGCTGTAAGTGTAGATTAAGCTGGGGTAATGGAACTGGCGAAGGGAAACAAAAAGGTCTTTGTTAGTAAACATGGGTTCGTAAACTACTGGGGATGAGATACTTCGTTTTATAACAGCACTGGCTTTTCAAGCCTCGCGATAGGGTGATGGTAATCTAAGGTTAACTTGTCCTCATTTCTACTTGAAAATTTGAAATGAATATTCGTCGTGCTTCCTGAAAAAAAGTAGATATTATTATCCGTGGGAGAAGGAAAATTTGTGCTAAAAAATATTCGCCCAAATTCAATATTTAATTCTCAATTTATAGAAACGTCATTGTTTCTGCGATTTCATTAAAAGCTTTAATCTATTTTATATTCAGACTTACTATGTCCCATTTTTCTTGCAAAATTTCTTTCATATATATATCCATCGAAGTTTATACTAAAATAAATGACTTCCGAATTTAAAATAAGTAACTGCATATTGCCCTATTCGCTGTGATATCAAATTATCGATAAAATTAAAATTCGCAGACGTGGCCACATCTTTAGCAATCGTTTCAGCGTGTGCATATAAATAGAGTAATATCTGGGCGATATAGGAAAAGTATGTTGGGATGAGCAATGATAACGATCGGGCCGAACAAGCAGGGTGATCCTCTGCCCAAGTTATTAGAGAGTAGATTGATGAAGCTCAACCAACGAGCATTCATATCTCGGATCAGCCCCGGTGCTTCCACTCTTTGCGAAAATGATATTCTTTGGCGGTTTTCTGTTCGGTTCTTACCTGTACGGTGATAACGGCAAAGATTTCCGCGGTACAAAGATTTTTGTGCTGACGCGTCTTCCTTTTTATTGTCAGTAATTAATGAGTTGGAGTTCTCCTCCGATGACGGCGAGAAAAACCGCTCCCGTAGTATCTAGATTGCTGCGGGGTAGCAGCGCGGAGGATGGGAAAGGACGAACGGATGACGGTTAAGGCGTAAAAGTTTCGCGGTGTCAGAAGCGCGGTTTCGTTGATAAAAAGGGCGACAAGATTTTGCTGGCCCGCGGGCGTTCTTGCTGTTTTGCATGCACACTCGGCTAACCTTTTCAGACGAAGCCGGCTTCAATTATTAATTTCAGCTGTCGTTTTATACGATAGAAGCGTTTAAGTGCGGCGTGTCATCTGAAAGAATTTAACGCGCATTTTCAAAGAATAATTAATGGCAGCCTGTCTGCCTATACTTTTCAATTCTTATTCCCATCTCTTCTTAACTGCTCTATTGTAACGATATATTTTAATGTCATGTTTTAGTAAATTAATACAAGTGAAATTGTAGGTAACAGAATGTCCTGGAGTTTTTAATCTAATACTGTCGAACTTATAATTGGTGTTGTATATACAGGATGTTTGACTACAAATGGACAGCTCTTTAGAAGGCGATTCTACAGTCCAAAATAGGGGGAAAATCCAGAACGGCGAAATTGCGTTTGAGGATGCGTTTCCAAGTTATTAATTATTGTTGAAAATATGTACGCGTCAACATATTCCGTACGGTCGATTTTTTAGAACTTTCCCGAGTAACGAAAAGTTTTTTTTCGTGTTTTCATTACTTATTTGTCGTAAGAAATGGAATAGAAACAACTTTTTTAATAACAAAATTATTGTAAACCGGATTTTTGAATTTATGTATGTATATCGCTTTCTGAAGTTCTAATTTGATTTCTGGTGTCGATCAATGAATACGAACGGTACCAGGTGGTATCCAAAACAATATGTAATGAAGAAGGATTTACTCAATTCAATCAACCAAATCCAAACCAAATCCACTAAAATTGAGAAATAGTCGAGCGTCGTTGAGGACGCACATTGTGTCTTATGACATCAGCCGTGCAGAACGTGTTAACACGTGTTAAGAACGTCTAACGAGAGGGACTTACACTCACGCGCGCCGACAGTAGTATAAGTACCCTGCGTCAGACGCTTTTTACGCGTATCTTCAACAATTCATAACTCGGAAACGAATCCTCAAACGCAATTTCAGCATTCCTGATTTTCGTAATATTTTGACATGTAGAATCACCCCCTAAAATGATGCCCACCCGTAGTCGAACCTGTACAGTACATTATTGCACAAAGTGACATAAATAGCTTACTAATTTTCCATAAAATATAAATATTTTTCATTCTTGTTTAAATAAATTTATGCAATAAGGAAATGCATTTTAATAGTTAAACGTGAAAATCTTTGCTCGTATTGTACAACAATAATAGAAACTAATTTTAGACGCTTAATAGACATAATCATTCAAATTATTTTTAACAAAAAATATCAACATTGAAACAGAGAAAATACATATATGCAAGAGGTGTATGTACGTGGTGAAAAAAAAAACAGAATACATCTAATAAACGTGTGTAGGTAGTAAACTAATTCCTTTTAAAGTATTTAATCGTATACATATCAATAATTCTTTTTATTATGAAAAAACAGTTACATCCAAAATTCAATTAACGTTTTGTGGAAAATAGCTCTTCTGGGAATTTAGACAAAATTTCAACAATGCAGATATTTCCTTCTGAACAGTCAATATTGTTCTATGCGATCATACATTCAGATTTTCTATTATTCCTCGAACTTGCAGTGGTTTATTCTTGCTTTGTTCTTCAGTGTCTATATTGCTCTAAACTTACTCAAATATTGACGTGGCCATTACTCTAATCTATTATGCACTCAATTAAATCTCAGAACCCAAAAAAGTGTTTCCTCCTAAACACAAAAATATCTCAATTTATTAATACCAGGGGTCGAATGAAACTGTTAACTTTAACAAATAAAATTTAATATCGACTGTTTGACTTTTAAATCATTTTCTTTTGGTTTTAAGTTAGCTTTTACATTAACATTTCAACTGTATTGTAAGAATTCCGTTTAACAGTTATTTTATGTTTGACTAATACAAGTTTTGGAGCATCATATGTTTTTGAACAAATATTTAAGGGTAAAATATAACAGTTAGGAATATCTTCTTAATTAGTATTATTTAATGAAGTGGAAGCAGGATAAAATATACAGAAGAGAAGAGAAACAGAATGGAGAGAAAGAGAAAAGAGAACATATAGAAAAGAAAGTACATTGTGATGTTTAAATAACTACCTACTTAACCAAACGATTTAAGGTTTCAACTTCAGATCTACCTACCCCACAACATTTTCAGCACATCTGCTTGTCACAAGTTTAACATTTTCAGCGCAGAAAAAAATGAGGCAGTGAGAGCAACAATGGACTAATCCACATTTTTTTCGAAATTGAATTATTAGCAATAACGTGTTCAAATAGGCTCTACAAATCATATAAAATAGAAAAAGAAATTTATTTTTTAACGTGGGTTGGTCCGTTGTTGTTCTGACTGCCTAAAATGTTCCTCTGTAACTAAAACCTTTTTCTACTTTCAAGTTAAACTTTCTTATTTACCCAAAAATGTATGGAACAAACGTTTCAGTTAATACACTGCATAATTAATTAAAAATTTCAACATTCCCATTCGACCCCTGATTAATACATATATTTCTCCCCGTGACTTCTATAAAAAAAAGAACTAACTTCCCACCTACAGTTCCAAAGTATTCCGCGCATTCATACAATCGAGTCAGAAGACCGGCCAATATTTCACCCATTCCAATAATTTCAAAAACCCACCGGACAAATGGATGTTTCGAAGTCGAAAAAGCGCTGGCGGACGCGAAGACTGCGTAAAATTAATTTCCCCCCCCCCCCGATCCCTGCCAGTCTCGAAGCGTTCGCGGTTCGAAACGCGACGCGGTTCGGCCCAATAAATAACACTCGCCGCGGCGGGCATCGCGACAGCCGCGTAGAATAAAAACTTTGGAATTGATATAGGGCGCAAGACAAGCCCGGCGAGGGGGGAGTGGGCGCCGGGGAGGGTGGCGCGGCGTTCGACCGGACACGGTGTCTACGACGCGCTATTTGAATCATCGACTTCGACCCGCGCGTTTCCATTCTGACGTCCATCGCGCACGGCCGGGGCCCGCTGGCAATAAATCCCAACTACACTCTTTATCCTATCTGGCCTTTGTCGTTCGCACCGCCAAGCCGACCCTCCCCTCTCGCCGCCCCCCATTGTCGCGGCTATATCGCCCCGGCCAAAAGGGAAGGGTGGGCGTCCGCCCGGGGACAGCTCTCGATGGAACTTGAATTAAATTTCGAGATTTATCGCGTCAATAACCCGTGCATTAATTTACGATTTTTAGCGGTGAAAACGTAAATCCACGGGACCGGCGATTGTTTCGTTCGTCGCGCAAGTGCCGCGTAGAGGGTGCACGCGAAAAGAGGGAATGAACGGGAAACGCGGAGGACGAAACGGTGGCGGTGGAGGGGGGGGGGGAGGCGGGATGGAGTGGCGAAGGGGTTCGCAGAGGAGGGGGAGGATAAAACGCGCAATGAGAACTCGCAGCGTGGAAGGGGTAGAAGGGAGGAAGGAGGGGGGGGGGGTCTGGATTCGCGGCTATATCGAATATGGAAGAGCGAAGGGTGGGAGGACTTGAAGTGTGGGCAACGACATATGCGACTGGCGTGCTCTACATCTAACTTATATTGACTATTACTCATGCTCGTGTACTGTGACATTCGCCAGCGTTCACTGAAAAGTCGCGGGAAACAATGGCGCGATTCGGGGGACCATCGTGGAATACGGTGGAAAGCAGCCTCGCCCCTCTACGTTTGTTCTGTAATTTATAAGAAATATTTGATAAGAACTGATGTACGTTCCCTCGTTCCTTTTGTGCGGTACTTTTGAATGCTCTTTCAGCAGGAAGTGTTTCAGCCGAGGAAACGGGGTCGAACAATGTCCCGTTCTCTTTCCCCAAGATCTTCTTTCCGTGCTTGATGTTTGCCGAGATTACGGATTGGACGATATTAAACGGAATTACCTGGCGTTACTTTGCTCCGCGTAATGTGATATTATTCAGTTAATTAGGGATCTCGAATGAAATTATGTGGGGGATAAATAATACGTGCAGTTTATGTTTCTGAGGGAGACTGGGGGCAGTTGCGGCTCGCTTACGCGCTGATATCGATGTCGAAAAGCAACTCGAGCGCGCGTAAATATTTAATGGCGATGGGACTGAATAAATGTGCAATTCTACTTAGAGGCCGCGCTCACAATTCGCCGCAATTTGATTTCGCGTTCTTCTGCAACATAGCAGTTTTGCGTAAAATTTACTTGAAACCGCTGGTTATTCGTGCGCCTCAGACTTGACCTTAATTCAGTTTGTAGCATCGTGTAATACTTTGCATAGAGCGGGCGAAATGAAGTTCATCCGCATTAAGAGAACTGCATACGCCATGCAGCCACGTGTTTAATTATTCGCCATTAAATTTCACAAAACTCCATTATTGTTCCAGGAATTAGGGAACGTAACGGTCGTGACAGGAATTAATTTATTTTACATAATGTGTCAGTTAGGCAGTCTTTACGTGTAATAACTTCTGCGAGTCACTTTTAAGGGATATACTTTAAAATATTAATTAACTTTAATATTATAATTTTAATTTCGTGTATTAAAATTTACTATTAAAACGGAACTATTAGATTCTCTATTTTATTCAATGCAGCACAGTTTTTAGAGGTTTTGGTTGTTTCATTTGGTTCATCTGACCCGGGTACCAAAGAAAGCAAGTGAACCTGAAGAGAATGAGATGCAATCAAGAGGAGGAATGTAAATAGAGGTGGAATACGATGTACTGCTGCTTCTTGAATCACATAATCTTGCTTCCCACCCTTTTCATCCCTTTTAACGCTCTGTCCCTTTTGGCAACCGCTCTTTCAGAGTTTCCTCCCCCGTCGATTTCTTTCTCCGAACTTTTTTTTCTCTACACTCTCGGTCCCCGATATCTGCTGCTCTTTTTCATAATCTCATTGAATCACGCCGCGGAAAATATTCTTCGCCAAGCCTTTTAAGCGTAATAAGTTAAATCGCGATAAATGTTCTGTGCATTACGCGTCTAATGATTGCTCTCCCGCCGAAAAAAAGGGCCGAGCCCTTTCACTTCGAGGAAGTGACACGGAAGGCTGTAACGAAGATAAAAATAACGCGGGAAACCACCCCTCTTCAATCATTTTAATGCATTTACAACGAACTTGATGGATTTTTTCCATAGTGTTAATTCTTTTACACTTTCATCCCCGGCTAATCTCCGTGCACTTTGTCCCACGGTTTTTTATTTACTGATCGTTATTATCTCTTTCCCGTCCTTTCTTGCAATATCGTGTGAATGATGAGTACGAAAAGTAGCAATTACCGGCGTTCGCTTTCCCATTGAATTCTCTCGATCAAAATTATGAAGGGAAATGGATCTCGTGCTACATCTTACTATGCGTAATTGAACAAGGGATTTTTCAAGTCATTCTTTAACCCTCGGTTGTCACACCTACTTTTTCAAACGTCGTTGTCACACTGGGTCAATTTGACACTGTCAATTTTCAATCAGTTGTTATTTAAAAACTATTTGTTAAATCAAGTTAAATCAAGAAGCAATAAGAGCTTCGACAAATAGGTTTTTTGCTTAAAAAAACAACCGAGCATTATATATTGAAATATCTTTCTTAAATAGTTTTTGAATTGGTTGATTTATTATTAACGAATTAATCAATTACTCTGCAAATTTTCATCACAAACAAACTTTTTACACCTTCTTTATGGCGAGTAACTCTGGGCTAAAGTGATTTTTGCCGCCCTTTGCATTGAATCATAAATAAGTATTTTAAAATAGATTTTTTGACACTGAGCAAAATTTTTTGTAGGTATTTGTCTACCAATTTTGCCGCCCCGAAAATTTACCGCTTGCGCCCCCTAAATCCGGGCCTGTTGGGACATTCACCTTACTTGGATTTTATTGTGGCTATCCTTGAATTGCTTACTATTGATTTGTTCAAGTTTTTAAACACTACACGTTCTAGGTTCTAGTTTCTAATTTCTGGATCATAGACTCTAGTTTCCAGTTTCTAGTTTCTAGTTTACAGTTTCCAGCTTCCAGTTTCTAGTGTCCAGATTCTAGATTCCAGTTTCCTCTTTCCAGCTTCTAGTTGCTGTGCCACGCAAATAGAAAACAACTGCAGTTTTACGAAATATTTCGGATGTGTAATGTGAACAATTTCTGTGTAATTTAACACTCGTTTAACTAAATGAATTTTTCTTTTATGTAAGATCCAACGAGAGACAATTAAAAAGTCTACATTTCGACGTACTTTGCAATTTTCTGTTCCTCACACTACATCAGTGTTTTCACACACAAAAATATTAGTATAAAAGTAGTATTTATAAACATTGTCAACTTCAAATACTTGGAATCTTCTATGAATACCTTTTCTTTCTATGTTTCTTGCACATTCACTCCCGCATATACTGTACACACGCATTATACATACATATATTCTAATGCATTCAATGAGATTCGAATAATGCGCACCAGAGATTCCCACGTTCACTAAATTCGAGGTACTTATACGTACACTTTCGAACGTTCTGGAAATATACTCATTGTAGATTTCAAACCCAGCTTAATTATACCATCGAAAATATATAAAGTTACACATCCGTTTTCCTGAACACAATTCGATTCTAACGAAATTAATCCCCGATGTTGTTCTGAGTTTTTATATACCGGTCAAGAATTAATTGAACTACATTACAAATTCAAATAATGATCTTCCTTCGCTTTTCAATAAATTAATTTTCAGGAAACTTTTAACAACCATTCTTGAAATATTTAAATTCTCAAATTCACAGTAATTGATGTTCACGATTTGGATATTTACATAACATTAAATATTTTAAGCAAAACTCTTACTAACTAAACTCGCAATTAAAATGGCAATCTAAATATTTAAAATCAAACTTCATAGCATAAATAAGTTTCATACGCAGATATAATGCATACATCACACTCAGGTAAATCCCACCACTAATATATATATATAAACAAAGATGAGTTCAGATATATCAAAAATAAAAACAGTTCAACCCACAAAAAATTAAAAATTAAAGAATAATATGTCCAACAACGTTCACGTTTAATTGATTTTCTGGATTTAATAAAGTGTCATTACTCCTGTCGGCAACTACCAAATTGTTTCTCAGTAATATCGAATGTATCGTCTAATGCCACGGATACCTCTTCCCGTCTAACTAAATTCCTTCTCGCAACGGCGAGTACAGGAATGCTATCTGTAAAAGACATTTTGAGCATCGACTTCTCTTCTTATTGCTCGTGCAGGCAAAGTGCATAGCGTACGTTCCCATAAAAACGAGACCTCTCAGGATTCTCACACACGCGGCCGAGGAAAATTCAGAGGAAGCGTGCGGGACGCGGGGCCGAGGAATTAGACAGGCCCATAACCTGGAATTTTATTCGAACCACATGCCAGACCCATCGGCCGAAAGAATATTTTATTTAAGCCCGAGATGAACGACTCGAGGCCACCAGCTACACCCCCGCGCCCGAGTATTCCTAATTTCGTCAGCCAGGACACTGCTGGAATCTTAATTATGACGAAGAATTTGAAGGCGTCCAGCGACCGGGCTCTCCAACTCGCTCGACAATGTTGTCGGCAGTTTTCAAGGGAGGACGGACGCTTCGAAATTCGCTGGCACGTGAAATAAATTGAGTTCTTCGCCGAGGCGTTATTAAATCATAATAACAAATAAAGCGGATTTCAGTCGAAGAAATTTAAAAAAAAGTGGGTACCATTGCATCGCGTTAATCCAATGAAATGTTTTTTGAATAGGCAAGTTCGTCGTTATGTTCCAAATTAATTATTTCATTCAATGTAATACGAACACGATAAAATATTCTACTTCGTATGTTTGTGTTTCGAAATTTTTTTTAAATTATATTGTAGGAAAAAGAATGCACGATATATTATCCGATTTGCTGCCTTCTTGTGATTCGTTTAATTAAAATTTTGTAATATACTGCGGATGTAAAAACCGCGCGATATGCAGTGTGTTACTTGAAATTGAGCTGTCGACATTTAAATCACCAGCTATCCGAGCATTTATTAAAATTTCACTTTAAGGGAGTGGTGAAACTTTTGTTTCGTTTTTCCCAATACATATTTTCACTTTCATTTCGATCACAGGATTGGAAGTTTGTTTAATACAAATATGAAAGGAATGGAAGAAGTACTTATACCACTGTCGTATCAAATACTTGTATGTAACAAGCATTCTCGTTTTTTGTTACAGAGATTGCAGAGTCGTGAGAGATCCACAGACACTCAAGTCCAAGGGATATGGATTTGTCTCCTTTGTTAAAAAAGCGGTAAGTTATAAAACAATTATATTCGTGTATTTATTAGAAGAATGTGAAATAATTTTTCAGACCATACGAAACTTTAGGTAAATTAACCCTCGGTTGTCACACCTACTTTTTCGAACGTCGTTGTCACACTGGGTCAATTTGACCCTGTCGATTTTCAATCAGTTGTTATTTAAAAACTATTTGTTAAATTAACTCTAAAAAATTCTGAGATAATGTTTGAACATTGTAGAATATATGCCCATCGTTGAAAGTTAACATTTAAAGTGTCATCATGCATAAAAAAAATTTGAAGCAATTAGAGTTTCGACAAAAAGATTTTTTGCTTAAAAAAACGCAGGGTCAATTTGACCCAGTGTGACAACCGAGGGTTAACAAACTTTATGTATATTGAAAGTTCGTCTTAAGTACAAGACAGCCATAGTTGCTTCTATTTTTTAGCACATAAACGTTTTAGAAACCTAAACCGAAAATAACGATTTAGAAATTAGCATTATTAATGACAAAATGACAAATTGACAGCATCACAAAATTTCATGTGGTTATCTAAATGTTACAAAAGTAAAAATTTCAATTTATTCAAACTCCTAACTGACTTCAATATTAATAAAAAATATATAAAATATGGTACAGACATGATACTTTTGCGAGTAACTATGGTTCTGTTAGAAAATATCCTCTCATAACATTCCACGTAAAATATTTCTAGAAATGATATACTTATTTAAAAATACATGTAGAAATATTAATTGTCACATAAGGTGGCACATTGAAAGTGTAATTTGAACGCTCGGCTTCCATTACGATTAGCAGCAGGGTAACCAAGTTCAATTACATTGGCGTGTAAAAAACGAGTTTAATTAAAAAAAAAAAATTGAAAATTCGAGCCCTCGAATTTCCTCGAACACGAACTGCAACTCCGTGACAATTTATAATCGACTGTAAGACGAAAACGATTCTCTGCCGCGGGTAAATTGCTTGTACTTAATCAAACCGTTTATTCGCGCCTTCTGAATGCGAAAGTTCCCGAGTGAAAAGTTCCCCGGGAACGTCGTATTTCAGCCGGGGAGTTTACACGCGCGCAATAATCTAAAACGACGCAATTATACCGAAACGAACGATCGGGCAAGAAATGAAACGTGCCCGGTGCCGAAGAGCCGTCGGCCACCTCCAATTCGCCGGGGCGGCTTAAAAATTCCGATCGAAATCAAAAGTTTCCGTATCTCCGTGTTTATGGTGATTCTTTCAAAACTGTACTGCCCCGTCGTTTCGGGGAAATATTCGGGTTTATCGCGTCGGTGACCAGCGAGATATTACAGGGGTGGGGGCTACGTTTCCGAAAATGGCCCCCCCCCCCTTGATGGGACGTTTCGTTGATTAAAGTAAGGGGAATGGGACGTCGCGCGTCACACTTTTAAAACGTCACTTTTTTTTTTAGAAAGAGACCGGGAGTGACCCGACTTTTACTACGACCCGCCAAAAATCCGCGGCGTAAATCACGGCGAAGTTAGATGTACGGCTGCGAGTAAAAGAAGGCTTTTCCCCGTTTATGGGGAGGTTATTCGTCGGGGCGGCTGCCCCGAAGGTACAGACCCTCTCGTTTCCCCTCTGTTTTAATGTTCTATCGATCTGGACCACCGCCGGCACCTGCCTCACACCCACGGTATTACTATTGCCGAAGTATAAATTTTCCGGGTGTCTCCGTTAACCTCGAAGAACACGCGAAAATTTCTCCGCCTCCCGCCACCTTCCCTTCCATCCCACCGCCCGGCCCCCTGCGTCCCCCTCGACCTATTCGCCGCCCCCCCTACTCCTTCGCACCCCACCGCCACTATATCCTTCGGATACACGAACCTAAATCGCGGGTTCTGATCACCAAGCGTCCAACATCCCCGGGTCTCTTTTAGATGTACGAGGAAATACGGATCACCGGGATTCACGTTTCTCCCACCGACCTCGACCCTGTTCCTAGAGATCGCGGTATTAAATGAGCATTGAAGTATACGTTTCGGGAGCGCTGACGAGATGCTTCACAGCTGGCAGAATTTTCTGATAATGTGTAGAGGGTGGGAGACTCCGCGGCGAAATACAGTGGCGCGCGAACGTTTCCGGGTCATTCATGGTTCTGGGTCCATTTTAGACGGGGAAAGGGGAGAGTTTTGGTGAAGAGATATTAGAATGTGATTAGGAATATTTTTCATGTTTTTGGTGGGATTTCCGCGGTTGAGTATATATGTTATACAGGGTGATTCATAAGCGCATGTCAATACTGATGTATTGTTTATATCGTAGTATCGTAATTAGGGAATTCAATCCCGGGATCCCGGCTGTTTTGTTTTATTCTAAAACTCCCGGGATTTGATATATCAAGTTATAACTTATCCCGAGAATTTCGCGAATTTTTAAAAACGTAAATTACTTTATGAACAACTGAAAAATATAAAAATGGAATCCAAAAATCGAATTAGTAGTAAAAATAAAAATGGCATGTGAATATATGTCATATATGTATAACTTAGTTTTCCAAGTATAAACGATTAAAGAAAATATTCGAAGTGCCTCAGCACATGCTACTGCACGCCATAGCAGCAAGGGTACGACTTAAGTAAAGAATTAGGTTTAAGATTCATATTTTGTTGTGCCATTTGCAGTTGGTATAACGATGTATCGTCGAGCCGTCGACTTAGTGGAACGGTTAACAAGATTTCCTTGGAAACTTATTCTAGTTTGCCTTGAAATATTGAAGTATTCGATTTCTATTTGAATACGCGCGTTTCATTTAAATTTTGTACGGACGTCAGTGTTAGTCATGCTTGAATCTATTCATTTTTTATTGAGGCCATTGTTAAGAATATTAAAATATTCTTTACACCATTAAAGTATCTAATAACACATTAAGGTAAATGTCATGAAGTATCTAGTTTGTTAATCAAATTAGTTTTAGAGTGATATTTGACTATATACACAAAATTATGGTGAAAATTACATTGGACCTGATGTCCCCTTTATTGACCAACTTGTACCCATTTCGATTTTTTGATACAATAATGAAAGAAAATGAATATTTTCTTTTTATTTTATAATTCTGTATATATTTCTAGTTAATTTGAGTAAGTTACTGCATGGATGCATGTATTTTTATTGTAAAATTTGCGAGTTTAATGATATCTGTAGCATAACCTCACGTTATTAGAATCTGTCAACTTTCGTGTCAATGACCAACTCCTAATTTACATGTGAATTTACTTAAAGATGAAACAATAAATTACACAGGCTTTAATTATAATTTCTGAACTTTCTGGTTGATATTTCGCTTTCTGTATTGCAATAAACAATAATAAATGAATAATTGGTCACTAATGGGGACATTTACCTTATATGGATAACAAACGAGTGACATTTTAAACTAATAAATGGACGTTTATGTTATTTCTCGCAATATTCATGCATTTGAGTACAAGAAATTTCTGCTTAGAAACACAGCTCTTACGCGAATTAATTATATAATAATTTTCAGGTACAATAACAATGTTCAAGGTAATTTTTTCGCTTTAACGTTGATAGTTTTTAGGATGCCGTGGAATAATTCCGATTGAGAATTCCTACCACGTTACTCCAGTTGCTTTCAGCTTCTACAGTTCCACAGCAGATCGATAAATTGAACGTTATTACTTTTTGTTCTGCAAGACCACTTTGCTACTTTAATAATGAATCTAACGATTAATCACGAGAAATTATTGCCACGTGTATTTCATTCACGTTTTCATTACATCGATCACGGAAATATATGTTCACGTTATGAAAACCTGGCATTATACATACAAACTGTTTAAGCGACGTAAAGTGAATTTATATTTAAACCGATAACATACGTCAACAATTTCAGTCATTGAATAAAATTCGTTCTACCTACATAAAATGTAACCTTGTTTTTCTTAATTTCAATTCGTAGCTACTTATTATTCAGGATTATTATTTTAATTCATACTTGCGTTTTCCTTTAATGTCCCAAAGGAAAGTAGCTAATGTTACAATATGTCAGTTCTAAAATTTGTAATATTAATTCTCAATTTCCACCTTATTTTTAACACAATATGAATAGAATATTGTAGTTAAAGTCGTATTCTCAGCTTTAAATACCTAATTACATTTCTCTGTGCCCCCCCCCCCCTGTACATTTTCCTGGTTCTTACTTTCCCTTTTGTAACGTAAATGCAAATCTTACAAAACAATTGTCATACACTAACCAAACACAAAGTAGGGTAAACCAACCAGTGAATGACCGAATTGTCAAATGAGAAGCCCAATAAATGACCGCATATTTTTAATAAAAATTGTACTTATTAATTTTTGTTTAATACGTGTAACTAAGAATATGGAATATTAAAAGTGCAACTACACTCCATTTATAAGCATATAATAATTTTTAAATTTATAATTGACATTTCTTTGCCTAACGGTCATTCACTGGTACGCGGTCAATTACTGGTCGGTTTACCCTACTAGATTAATATTTCACGAAAAATAATGTAATATTTCCACGAGCACACCCCCAGCTGTGACCCATTATTTATCAAGTCAAACGTACCAATACGATCGCCATTAATTATCCAATTCAAACGACCATCACAAGAGCCAAGCAAAATCATTCACCCCTAAATCAAGAGACCCAAAAAACCTTTCACTACCCTCCACCAATAAAATACCACTTGGAATATGGTCGATTTCGGAACGTGGAGCTGTGCAAAAAATTCATTTCACATTCTTAATTTCCACGCTCCTGTTGATTCCAAAATGCCCCCCCCCCCCCTCCCGCGGTCGACATAATATTCCCATAAAATACCCGATCGTCGGGGCGGCCGCTTCGAGCGCGAGCGGGTCGATCGATAGAAACGCATCGGTGGAAAGCGTTTCGCGAATCGCGTCGCCGGCCACGGCACGTCCCTCGACCTCGTGGAAAAAAAGAGACGCGAGTTTCGTTAAAGCCACGTAATCCTCGATGCTGCATACCACCGCAGCCGAGCCATGACACAGTAAATGCGTGTAAAGCAGCTGCGGCGTCGCCGCGGAGAAGTCACGAGCAGCCTATAGCCTGCTCTCGGCCGTGCAAGAAATTCGATTTGACGAGCGCTTAGACAGCTCGAACTAGGCAAGCCCGGTGGCCGGAGGGGGTGGAGGGGGGTTGGGGGGGGTGTCGGCGGTGGCGGCCGGTGTGTCGTATAAACGGTCCGGTCACGAAAAGTGGAAGGGGCGCCGAAGGTGGACTCAGCCCCCTCCCCCCCCCCCTCCCCCGTTCGGAGGTTAGGAGTCGGGGTGCCAGGAGACGGCGAGCTATCGACCGTAGTTTAGAATCGGCTTAGAGGCGAGCGTTCCCCGTGTCTCACGGTGGTCCGCCTAGGCTGGCCGCGCGGGCGCGCGGCATCATATCGGGGATGGAAATTCGAATCGGAAATACTTTGCCCCCCCGCGGGAGGATGGGTTAGAAGGTAGGGGGGGGGGGGGCCAACGATGGCGTCGGATAAGGACCGCGGCGAAGAGTAGAGGAATGGTTGAAGGTGGCGGTGATGCTAGGTTCACCGGAGACGGAAGAAGATGAGACGGCGTGGAGAGCAAGAGGAAGGTAACAGTTGGGGAAACGAGGCAAAAGGCGGGCCCGCGAGTCCTGGAAATGGAGCAAATGGCGGTAAGAGGAGGCCGGAATGCTACGCGGGAGGAAAGGGAAACACCCCCTCTTCGTACGTACTACCCCGAGAGCTTTTCAAACAGTCAACCTTTTCGGGGGGATTCCTCGCGACGGGAATATTTTTAGGTCTCCTATCCGTCCTTCCTCGCATCAGCCCATCCGACCACTACCACCGCCAGCCCCTAACCGCCCCCTCGCCCCGCACTGTCACGGACATTTGCATTTACGTGGAGGCACGCGTCTCTGTGTGCACCGCAACCGATGTGGTCCTCTGTTATTCCACATCCATTTCTCCTCTATAGCCGCCTTACGACGGAATACCGTTCTGCTTTAGCTCTTCTGCCTGGCACCCCCCCCACCCCGTCTGTCTGCTTTCGCTCGCCTCCTCCGACTACCCCCCTTATTTTTCATACGGATCGGGTAATGGACTTATGGATGGACGGATGCGAGGGGCTGTTTTATTACCATCCTCGCGAGCAAACTGCATTGTCGCCGCGCATCTATCGCCATCGACACGCGGCAGTTTCCTGGTTGCCTCGTCTCCTGGAGGGATGACTCTTACGTTCGAGGGCGAGGCACAATGGCGACAGGGCAGCTGCGGTTTGCCCCGAGCTCTCCGTGCGTATCGAACAGAGATGGGCATCATTTAAATAATAAGTTATTTAAATAACGTATCAAATGAAAGGGACTTTATTTATATTAGTCGTCGAATAAAAATAACCCAAAGTTATTTTTATTCGAAGCGCCTGAAATAACCTTTTTTTTCGACGGGATTCATTCGACGGCCTCGCATGATTTTTTTATTCGACGGGAATTCATTTTAAGCTTTGAAATGATTTTCTCCGTTTCAGGCGTGTTTTATTTCGAAAGTTATTCGAAGTTAAATAACTTTGGGCGAGCCTCGAGACCCTTTGTTCGAAGCCGCCGAGCTTCTCGGCGTTGCTCGGCGATGTGTCATCGATTATACAGAAACGGAATTTCTTTATTTTTCGTCGTATCAATATGAAAGTGACACCAATGGATTCCTTGCATTCTCCCGATTAAATTGGCCGAAAAATTATTTAAATCGGACTACTTTTAACGAAACGGGCTTTCAATCTTGCAAATTAATTGTATGCGTAATATCGTTAATTAATGTTCAAATTATGTCAGGTTTGGTATCATTTTCATCGGGAAAACACAAGTTATGTTTTCGAAAAAAATCCGATAAACTTAAAACAAAAAACCTTTTTATTTAAAAAAAAAATGGAATTTTTATTTTCGAGGACTATTTTTTAAAAATTTAAGGGGTGGGCATTTACCAAAATATGCAAAAAGATGAAATTTTTTTACTTATTTTCAGTGTTTGATATGTCATGAATGTTTCCTGAAAATTTGGGACCGAAATTCGCAAAAATATCGAAAATATAGAGTCTATATCTTTAACAGCTCGCAAAGTCGATTTTATATAATATCCTTCGAAGTTATTGATTAAACAAAAAAATATGTCAAACAAAAGTTGTAAATCCGGACAAGGCGCATATTTTATGTTCTATTACTTTTTCTCGCGGGACAAACGGTTTTGAAAAAATCCGAAAAACTAACAAAAAATTGTATCGAAAATATAAAGTCTATATTTTCGATATTTTTGCGAATTTCGGTCCCAAAATTTTCAGGAAACATTCATGACATATCAAACACTGAAAGTGAGTAAAAATTTTTTTTATCTTTTTTTGCATATTTCGGTAAATGCCCTCCTCTTAAATGTTTAAAAATAGTCCTCGAAAATAAAAATTCCATTTTTTTGTTCACCTCCATAAATAAAAAGTGTTCCAGAAGCATTTAAACTTTCAAAATTTGAAAAATTAAAAGGTTTCTTGTTTTAAGTTTTTCGGATTTTTTTCGAAAACCTTTTATCGTACTAGAAAAAGTAATAGAACAAAAAAGATGCTCCTTGTCCGGATCTGCAACTTTTGGTTGGCATATTTTTTTATTTAATCAATAACTTGGAAGATGTTATATCAAATCGACTTCGCGAGCTGTTAAATAATGATTTAAATGTTTAAGGGCCCAGGGGTACCCTTTCCCGTTATCCGATCGAGCTCAAACATTACAGGGATTTTTTTTAATTATTTGAAACCATTCTGGGGGGTGCCCCGAAGAAAATTCAGAAATCGAAAGTTAGAGCCACCCTAGTGTATACGGATGAACGATACAATGTCGCTCGGCTCGAGAAGCCGGCGGCTTCGATCAAAGGCTCTCGAGGCTCGCCCAAAGTTATTTAACTTCGAATAACTTTTGAAATAAAACACGCCTGAAACAGAGAAAATCATTTCAAAGCTTAAAATAAATTCCCGTCGAATAAAAAAATCATGCGTAGCCGTCGAATGAATCCCGTCGAATAAAAAAGTTATTTTGAGACGCTTCGAATAAAAATTACCCAAAGTTATTTTTATTCGATGACCCTCGAATAAATTTTTTATCTTTTATTCGAAATCAATTTTTTATTTAAAATAATTTTTTGCCCATCTCTGACTGCGGATTGGGGAAAATTTTGGGACGTGTATTAACTTAACCCGCATCGGAAACTGCTCCCCGGGTGAAAAATGGGGGAGTTAGTTGCCCTAGGTTTAGAACACTATCCGAGGCAAGTTTCCAACTCCTATGTCCTTGATGTAGTAATTGGTAATGGTGTACGAGAAAAGTCTAAAGCCTGCTGGAATTTGGGATTGTAATTGTAGGCACATATTGTGTTATCGTATTGAAAATTTGGAAGACCAGTGGCAGACCAATCGTTGAAATATTAATAGACATTATTTAACGTGACAGTACCTACACAAGAGCATTGACTATAATAGCACCATCAACGGTGCTGATATTATTGGAAATTGTATTTCTTGTTGCATAATTTGTTTCTTCGAATTTTTATGCAGCTTTTTGATAGAAGAGATTTGTATCAAATACTTTTATCGGTTGACAGATGAACCGATATAAATCTTCATTAATTCTGTTATAAAGATTTAGCACGAACGCATTTACGACATTAGAATAACATTTTTATTAAACTTCGTTATATGGAGAGCTCTTTTTTCTTAAACAATGGAAGCTTTCTTAAACAACGGTATAGCTTTAGAATTTTAAATGGATATCGACCTGTTATCTCTGCGCATTTTTATACGAAACAGTTTTGAAATGGGTACATATTAAATACTTCTACGAGATAGAGAAGTTATGATTGACTTGCACTACTGAGAGAAACTGAAGTCAAGCGGAAGAGGATCGTCTGTGATCAGACACATACATCCACATATAAGATGGGAGATGTAATTCTTGTTAACTGTTCATACACATTATTTTGAAAACTGTTTCGAAAAAGCTGTTATATTTATCAAGAATACTTAACGCGTATTCAAAGTTAATAGCAATTCCATTTAAGATTCTCAAGTTATATTCCTTTAACCCTTTCAGTAGGAGCATAAAGCTGTCCTGTCTACGTTATACGAAAAGCCTTTTGACACCGTAACATGTAATTAAGACTTAATTAATTACAAATTACGCCGACGTTTTAAGTACATACATACTAATAACAAAAGCGTCTCAAATATATTATTAGATATACATTCTACACAAAATTGAACAATTTAAGTCGAAGGTGCCAAATTGTTTTATCTAACATTTCAAAATATTTTCAAGAAGCGTTAGTCTCGAATATTTTTGAAATTTATAAATGGCACTTACAATTTTAGTACGAATTCTTCACAAATAGAAAACTTATATCGTAGTCTATTGTTTTTCAAGATTTCGTACTAAAACTGTTAATAAGTTTGTATAACTCGTCCTTTCTATGCGGATATATAAATAATAAATAAAATAGTGAGAACATAGGTGTGCAGTCTAGCGATTGTTTTATTTCCATGGTAACCATTTCTATTCATTCGACGTATACAGGTAGGTACGTACGTACCTGCGTTTCGTAGAAGTAATATATGTATTCGTATATATGTACACACATACGTATTTATTACGCTGGCTCCATGGGAACAGTAATAGACCACTTTTCTCAATCCACTCGCGCTATGCTTCTCAAATCAGAGCAGTAGTAAATAAACGTTACGGCTATCATCTTGTGTACTGCAAGTTACGGCCTCCAGTTGTAAGTCGTAATGTTTCACCTCTTTGTTCATTCTGAATATTGCGCGATCTCTTCTTTAATGCGAGATATCGCGCTCCACGTGATCTTTTCTTCCTTACTGTTGAAGCATTCGATAGCATGGGAATGTTGTAACTTGTATTTGAAACGTGTACGAAGCAAAATAGCCCGGAAGCTGATTATTGTTTAACTTTTCTTAAATATATACTTTACACGTCAAAATGAAATTGTTACATCTTCTGAATACTGTGTTTATCAGGTTATCGTGTGCAATCGTTATTTCTTCAATTTATAGGTATACTTCTAGGATTTTATGAATTAGACCAAATTGTTAAATTTTTAATAAAAGAATTGTCCTGCAAGAGATATTAAAAATGTACTAGATTATTTTGCGTATGTATAGACACGACTAGTCAAAATTTTGTGGACTAATATTTACCGAAATTACTAAACGCATTCAATATATATATATATATCTAAATTAATGCTACATTTTTCTAAACGGTAACGAAATACTAGCTACGCATACACATAGTATAAATTAAATTTCATTAGCAAAGATATTAAATAAACTAGCATAAACGCTAGTTCAAATTTTAAGCAACACTCGTGTAATCTTATAAATAATACTCTAATAAGAAATTTACAATCTTGCAAATACTGTTATTGCCAGAATTAACGACATATTTATTAACTGCAAAACCTCCCTATACTGCAGCATCTTGTGACATAAAACATGGTTATCCATATTATAAATGTATTGACAAAGGTAAAATAAAATTTGCAATCTAACGTACACGTAAGTACGCAACGTTAATTGAAATTGAAGTTTCAAACTGATGGTTTCGCGTAAATAAATTGCAGGCGATGTGAAAAGTAAATGCAGGCCGTCAGAGGTTGCGCGAAACTGGAATAAAGTTTTAAAGATACTGAAAAATTTTCGAAACAGCAGAGCTATTAATTTTAAACGATACCATTAGTAGGAATATTCCGTTTTCATATTAAATGGCTGGAAAATTCTCTGCTGCTTGAAAAATGTTGATTATAAGATGCCCGTAATTAACTGTGCAGCAGCTTGTAATTATTCATAGACACGTTGCAGAAGAAAATAGAATTCCTTCTAACTTGATGGTTAAACTTATCTGTTATGTATTTACCTCAAACATGTGAATTGAAGTATAAATTCTATTGTAAAACGTTAACTACGAATTCTCTCCCACTAATCAAAGCTTCTTGCATACAATTCTCTGTTAATTTTATTTCATTCCTACGTGTAAAAAGAATATGATATATTCTTACAATAATAAAAGTATTAAACTATTAATACTACTGTTATTAAAATATTATTACTAATAATATTATACTAATAACATTAGTAGTAGTAATATTAGTAGTGATAATATTATATTAGTAAGAATATTATAATAACATTATTAAACTAATATCATTATCGTAAACTAACAATAATATTATTGTTGCGATTTGGTACTATGCAGGGATGGTCTGAAGCTTTAGAATACATTTTCGCTTTCTTGTTTCAGGAAGCGGAAAGTGCCATCGGTGCCATGAACGGGCAATGGCTCGGTAGCAGAAGTATTCGAACGAATTGGGCGACTCGCAAACCCCCTGCACCCAAATCCGAAGGTGAGTGACGATATACATTTATTCCTTCGAAATTCTTTGCTACATGCAACGATGATGCATGATTGTTGTTGTAATAAGCAAACGGCACAATGAAATGAGAACACGTATTTAGTTAGCCGCTGAAAAAGTATTTAAGAAACGGTTTATGTAATTTTTACACGTTTGAAAATAGTGAACGCTACAAAAATTAAGAGAGTTGAGCCAATAACTGTTTTAACCCAAATATCTTCGAAAACGTGGGAAGAAATATTACTGTAGGAAAGGTTGTATAATTTAGAAGGAGTAGTTTTGTAACGACGATTATCTCTTATTTTATCTATCAATGAACGAGTTTCAGTACGTACTGTGAATTCAAATGTATTTCATTGGCAAATGAAGACCATAACTGTTAGTTACTGGCTACGTGAATCAGCTTTTTCACGAATTTGAACCATGGAACGAAAATTAAGCACCGCGATGAATAACATGTTTTGTAAGTACGTACGCATTTGCTAGAGTGGACACAGCCCAGGTAGATCTTTTACTGATAGAGCGCTAACAGAAGGCTATCCGTTCAACACATTATTTAATTTCACGGGACATTTATATTTCCAAATTTTACACAACTTCCCTAACGCCTGTTTTAACAAAAGCGAAACTTTTACCACACATTACCCGATTAGCGTGCTTCACAACTTTGTAATCCCATAAAAAATCACAATGCTATGCATTATCCAGCCACGAACTGCGGTTTGAAAATTTTCTTAAAATCCTCACTGTTAAGGGGCAACATACACCCAGCAGTAAATTTATTTTTTTATCAAAGAAATATTATATGTATTAAAAAGGTCATACTTTCGTCTATAAAATTGCGGCTACCATCAAAACGTTTTTTTATCTGAAACAAACTAAAGGAAAAATTATTCTTAAAGTGGACAAAAAAAGTAGTACTGGCCGTAGTCGATTTTTCGGAAAAGGGCGGACACAATAGTCGACTTTATAACTGAAAATGTGACTTTTTTACTGAAACTTAACGAATTATTTAATAAAAATTTCAAATTGTATAGACAAAAATATGACCTTCCTAATGTATATAATGTTTCCTTGATAAAAACATTTCTCCACCAGAAAAAATTCTTCAAATCCATCCTACTTTTTCGTCTTCAATGTGTACTTAACTTGCCAACCCATTCTTACCCCCCCCCCCCCCAGAGCTTTCAACCTCGCTGAATTTTGAAAACGAAAATTCCAATACCCGTCAATTAATGTGAAATAACGAACGATAACAAGCGCCGTAGCAACAGATAAAGTAATAGAAGGAAAACACGAGACAAGGCAAACAAGGGGGACTTGGAAGATTGCTTCGCCCCCATAACGCCCGTCACAGAGAGGCGTTATATTTATCTGGAGGATAGTCTGATGCGAATGCGAGACTGTCGGGGCAAAATTAAATATCCCCCCCGCCATTCGTGGACGCGGGAATTCTCCCCGACGCAACCAGTATTTGATTATCCCGCTGGAATTCCGTAAAGCGCGCAAATTGCTCCCCCCCCCCCCGCGCGATCGCGTTACTTGAGCGAGTACGAAAAATCCGGCCGTTTTACGGCACCCAGCGGCTCGTCGGCCACAGGGATGCTTTCACCCGCGCCATTCAAGGAAGCTCGAAACGGCTTTGCCACGAACGATCGCGCCCCAAAGCGCGCATCCTGCGAACGCTCGCCCCGTTCGAATGCCTGTTAATCGATACCTCCAGATGAATCCCGAGGGGGTGGTTCTCTTTTCGGTGGAAACGACGTGACTATTATTACCCACGGCCAGAGATGCCGTCCAGTCGTCAATCCGCCGATGGAATAAACGTGTTTATTTTCATTTTTCCGACCGGCGCTTTCGAGTTTACGCCGTCGGTGCGCGACCACCGCCCGCTAAATCCCGCTTATCCCCGCCGAGCCGCGGGGGGGGGGGGGGAGGCAATAAAATTATTCAACGAATAAAACGGATGAGCGCGAACCCGCGCCACGGATCAATGGCGGAACGGAGGAGGTTGTGTAAAAATAAGTTTAACGGCGATACGATACAACGTGGCCTACGCGAACGAGCGGAAATATATATAAAAAGAGACGGTGGGAAACGTATGGTGCTAAAATAGAACGCGGCGCGCCCGCAATTAACGCGACCTACTCATTCACGGTGTTTTATTGCCCCTTATTGTTTTCGTCTACTCGAATAGGCCCCATCGTTTACCTCTACGATTATTACTAAGGGGACTCGATTATAGGCTTTGGTGTACAAACACGTTTTTTTCGCGGCCTAACACCGCGCGCCCTTAATCAGTCGATTGTCCCGCATACACGTAGACGCGCTTCCCGATGTGTATAAGTGTCACTATGAAGTTTCCTCATAAGAGGTTATATATGCACCTGAACGGTAAAAACGAGGGGCAATTATGGAGGTTTTTCTCCAGTGAAATGTTCACTTTTATTGATCGAATGTGTATTCGTTTAATAGTAGAGGGATTAAAGCATTTTCGGATAACATTTAATAAACAAATTGTTTTATCTGTCGGGGATGTAGCCAGGGGCGGATTTGGAAATTTGACGCCTATAGGCTAACAAGCATCGAAAAGTCGTTTCCGTGAAATATCATTTAAAATATTAAATTAAAAGAGTCGAGACAATTTGAAAATTAATTTAATATGATTATTCATATATCAGTTAATACTAATTTGCTACATGAAACAAATTAATTGGTTTTAAAGTTGTCTCAAGCCTCTGTGTTTAAACATTTTCCAATTTTACGAATCCGACATATTGTTTCGATTGTTTTTTGTTTCGAGTGAAACAAGGGAATGGATAAATTTTTAAAATGTAATGATTTGTTTGGCTGCGTTCGAAAAAGTTTAAACCTTTCAACTCCACTGCAATGACGGTGTCTGAAATTGTAAACATTGATTTTCGCATGTTTTTCTACTAATTTGAACAAATATAACGGTATTTGAAAAGCTTTTTGTTACGGTGCGTGTAACTATGTAGGTAGAAATACATTCATAATATATGTAATTTCAATTAGATTCAAGCGACAGCGATTCCTAATTTCTTTTTAATCATCTCTCTTTACTTGTGGAAAGCTTTAATTGAACGATGATGGAAACAATCTGCATTGGATGCAGTTTCTTCTTCATCTTCAAGCTATTATTTAACGAAATTTAAATATTTTAGTTCGAGCAGTATTTTCGTATTTTACGTCAAAGCCAGATTATAGTCTTCATCTCTGTGCCTTAGAGCTTTCATACGCGACAGAATATTTGTATTATGAAACAAATTCTCTACCGTTAAAGATAGATCGCTATCCCCACATTTTAATATAAAAAAATTATCTTCTTTGGGATCACTAAAAAAAAACACATGTATAGTGTAAAACAAACACGAGTGAAGTTGACAAAGCATTGCTATAATACAGCAACGCATAGGCACTAGCACATTTTCCCAATATTCTTGTGAACGTAGTAAGGTAAATGTCCCAATACCCGGACGCTTAAGCCGCTTAAGGAATAGCACTAAAGTTTGTTTCCTAATCTAATTTGTAAAACCATCATGAAATAGGAAAATATTGTTGAACTGTTGAAGATAAGACAATATTATACTATCAGAAAATGAAAAAAAAGTTTATGTATTATAATAGACGTATTTATTAATGAAAATACGAAACCATGAAGATGTCCCAGTAAGCGGACAACCTAAAAATGCATGTCCCGATGTGGTACATTCACGAAATTCTTGTACCCATAAATAAATTTAGACTTGTTTAAGAAAATATTAATTTTCTTGCAAGTTTAACCATCTTAAACTAAATTTAAATCTATTTACTATTATAATAATGTATTATTATAATAATGTATTATTATAATATATAAATAAGAAATGCAGTCAATATTTTCTTAGTAAATGAGTGGGGTTTCTTAACAGAAGCCATAGAAATTTCTCGAAATCTGCTATGCGTACGAAGTGTGTTACAAAATAATTATTTCTATCTAACGATTGTTAATTTTCTATAATAAATGATTTTAATTAATATTGCTAAATACTTATGCATTATGCTACTATTTTTTGTTTTTAATTACATTAAAAATTAAGCTTGAAAATAAATAAAATTCACATTGCTGTTCAGGTACTGGGACATGGCCGGGCACTGGTACATTTACCATAAACTCATAAAACGGTACTCGGTGGAGAAGTTTTTCACTCTCCGTTTCGATAATTGTATATTAACAACAGTTCTCTAATTGTTCTTGCATGGAAGCTGCAAAACTACACATACATTTCACACTTCTTAACCTTTAGCGGACCGGCAAAGCCTTTTCGGGGCTCTGTATAAGCACACTAGTTAAAAATGATTTACGTATATAAAATATATAATCTTTGGAAACGGAAAACCACTATTTCTTCGAAAAAATCCGGTCCCCTAAAGGTTAGCTCTAGAACCAGCAAACCAGACAAATGACTCGTTTTAAATTTGATAATGAATTTTTAAATAGAAAAAAGTGAATTTCTAAATAATATAAATATGTATATATTTTTCAACAATATAGAAATTAAAGGTTTATTTTCCTTGCATCACACATTTTATAAATAACCAGTCATTTCGACTGGTCTGGTAGAACTGGGTATACATTGATTATCGGTAGTTCTAGTGTTAATGTCCTCGGAGTATAACATTGCTACATGCCTCCCCCCCCCCCCCCCCCCGCCGCCGAAGTTCTTGTTAAACGTGATTCGATTTCATCTGAAACCACTGACGAAATAATAATGTAACAACAAGAATACCCAGTTGATCGCAGGGAAGCCTTTCAACTTCTACAGGATAATCCCGCGAATCGACTGTTGGAAATGAATTCTACGGATCCGCTATCATCGGGGATGGAAATGTGGGGCAATGGGTGATTTACACATTCCTCGCCTAACCGTCATTAGCTCCATAATTAGCACTGTTAAAGGCAAGAGCCCCGATGAAAGTATAAAGCTGGAAGTCGGTAGGGATAGTAAGAATCCAATTGAAGTTATGAACTAAACGCATAATGAGCTTGGAGGTAGCACTCCGAGAGCCGAGTAAGTATTATTATATTATCATAAGCGGTTCTTCGTCGTCGACCCACGGGCTCCGGCGTCGTCCAGCCTCGGGAGTCACCTCCGACCCCTCGACTAACTAATTTCATTCCGCAAGTCTTTAATTAGTATTCGTCGCGGAGCGTCCAAACTTTTTCACTAGAGGAGGGCTCGTCTACTCATCCCGCCGGGAAAGGTTGGGGGGTGGGGGGTTGGGAGGGGAGGGGTGGGGCCGTTCAACCGTATTTGCATAGGCCAAATTCGCCGGGAACACTTTCTTGCCCGCCACCTCTACGCGCTTAATATTCCACGCTGGGATTCTTCTAAATTTCGCATCAGGAAAAATGATTACTCGCTAATGAAATTTCGCCCGTGTACACGCCCACATACGCCACGCTAAGTCCCTTTGTTCGGCAGAGGGGGGAGGCAACGTTATTTATACATGCAAAACGAATTAACCGCGAGACCGGGGGCGGAAGGGAAATGAAGAGTAATCACAAGGGTATCAGGATTACTCCTTCCCTCCTTCAAATACGTTTCATCCGTTTAGGGGGACTGATGCCGCTACACTTGCCCCTTTCACCACTCGTCGCCGTGTACTTTCTCGAAAACATACATTCACAAGTAGGGAATTCAATCCCGGCTGTTTTTTTTTATTCTAAAACTCCCGGGATTTCAAGTTATAACTTATCCCGAGAATTTCGCGAATTTTTAAAAACGTTAATTACTTTGTGAACAACTGAAAAATATAAAAATGGAATCCAAAAATCAGTCGGGATCCCGGGATTGAATTCCCTATTCACAAGCAACATCACCAACCCTCAACTTCGAAGAGTAATTTCAACCCCCTAAACGTGAATTTTTGCTGATAAATAAAATGTGTCGAATATTTTTCCGGTAGGTTGTCTTAATCAGAACCGGCGTGTGACGGTTGGGTGATGACCCGTTTTCACTCTTTAGTTGAACGTTTCGGAAGCTACTTTCTGTGTGGAGCCTGAATTGCTATTTAGCCGGTAGCAGACGTTTTACAGGGCAAGTGTTTCATTTCAACGATATACGATGCCCGTTGAGCACCGAATTTTAAAATGTCGTCCGTAAGCGTCCGCAACGATGAAAAGTGCAGGGAGCGTTCCTATCGTAAAGATATTTAATTACTTGGCGCTATAAATGTGAACATTAATGCTGAAGAATGTCTGAGAGGTTGAATGTCAGGCTTTGGAACTGGTCGAATATCTGGCGAGGTGTTATGAGTTTAAGGGCGAATATAAATAATTCCCAACTAATTGCAGTGGTGTACGTTTTAATGTACACGGTTTAAGCCTGAAACAGAATTGGCTCGGCATCTGCAGTTTTACTCGACTCACCCTCGCAAAAGTCGTTGAGCTTTTCTCGTTTAACGCGCAACGACGCTAAACATCCCACGACGTTATTAGTGCACCTGTTACATTTGTTAATCATAAATTTTCGTGGAAGTTAATAAGCTTCCGAAGAAGTCCTTCTGCTCACGTAACACAGCGGTATTTGTCTTTACTGCATCGCCGGCGGATTCGGGAAAAATTAAACTTCCAAGATGTCGGCCAAGGCCAGCCGTAGATGGAACCGTGTCGTTTAACCGAAAGCATTTGGAATCTTGTTGGCGATCTTTCCGGAATTCAGAAAACTCTCGAGAACCGAGCGAGCAACTTGGCACAGGGGAAAGGAGTTTTTGCCCGGTGTCAATAACTAATCATTATCAATACAATGAAATTTAGATTTCTATCTGGAAGCTTTATTCATTATTTGCCGATTCACGCGTATCGGTTCCATGACAGTTCAGTGCCCTAGGTGTCAATGGTAGCAAATATCGTTTCCCTGTTACTAACACTGTTCAGTTAAAGACACTGACACAAATAAGAATGCGGAAAATGGCAAAAAGTTACATAGTAAAAGTTGTCTACTTTTAAAAGGAGCATTATAAAAGTGTATAAAAAATCTATGTGTTTAAGTAATAGTCAGCTTGCCACTTTCAATTCTCAGGGCTAGTTCAATAGCATTATCAGACGTCTCACAAGAAACTGTTCCTCTTTAAAATATGAAAACAAGATTGCACAGCAATCCCTTATTTTCTTCGAGAAAAATAACATGTAACCTTTTATGGGACTACTCTTTAATTACAAAAACAGCTGTGCATTAACCTTAATGAATTTCAAGATGTCGTGTTTTTCAACAGCACTCCAATTTCCTTTTCTTATTGATTTAATTTTACATAACCCCCCCCCCCCCTTCGCATTTCTCTGTCGTAGAACTCCATTTTTCACTTCTTCTTGCGACCCCCATCATAAGGCTCACTCATTCATTTATCAGACCTTACCTTTTATCCTAAAAATGGAAAATAGAGAGTATTCGCGTCGTAATATAATTTTACTTTGCAAGTAAAGTCTACAAAATCGTCGGTTCTATTAATCAATGACGAAACATCGCTAACATTTTTCTGCGGTGCAAAAGTGAAATTGACGTTAATGTTTGCCGAACATATACGCCGTTGTAAACATTTTCCGTTCGTTTAATAACTGATACTTTTATGAAAATGGGATTGTTGACGATTGCTGATCGCGCCAGCGTTTTGTTGATGTGCATGTCATTTATTGTCACGGTAATTGAAAATGGTAGCCATCAATGACTAGGGCCGCAGATTAATTAATCGTATTAATTTAAATCGGCAAACAAATTAACGTAACAAGAGGAGGTGCAGCGCTGAGATATTTTATGAACATACCGTCCGTCGTTTACATGGATTGGTTTACGTGCAATTTACTATTTATCCAAGCCTTTTCGCGCAACGTCCCCGTCTTGGGGCTCCTTACTCTGTAACAATAAGGACACTTGAGACAGTAAATATAATGCGCGCGGTTCAAATAACGCACTCCAATGTCAGGGTGAGTGATTTTAATGAAATGGTCGCGTCCGCCAGACAATACGAAATTACTTCTCATGGCTTGTACGCGAAGAATTTCCCGTTTTTCTCCAGCACGGCTCAAGGAAGAAAAGTTGTTCTGAGCATGTAACGTTCGAATAAAGGATGCAGTACCGTCTGCCATTCGAGGCAATTGTTCATCCCGCGTTCTGTGAACAAAGAAAATGTATTGGGACACTTGAAATGTTTCCTCGAATGCCACCTGATTTAAAAGAAATACGTGCGCCTTTCACGAATGCGAGCGTGGCTCGTGGGTCGTCGACCGACTAACGCGATTAAATCTTAAAAATTTTAAGCAACGGGCAATTATTATCTGCTTTTCATTTTCACGTTGAAAATTGATTCTATCAATGGAAACGTAAAATATAACAGAGAACTGAAGGTTACGTAATGTTTCGATATACAGAATTTACTGTTGTGGATTTTAATTAAGATTTTGTGGATGGTAGTTTAGTATAAATGGTAGTTTAGTTTTCTAGTAATAATGTATTAAAGGTGTGTACATTTTTTACAAATCTAGGTAACGAAATCTTTTTTGATATATTAAGAGTAACAAGTACACTCTATTGCAAAAATATAGTTTGACTAAAATGTTAGTATCACATTTGTAAAAATAAGAGTTATGGCAGTTAATATTTAAATATATTTATATTTCTGTATGTTACTAATATTTCCCCAATTCCATATTCTAAAGAATAGGTTAAACTACTATTTGTCATGGGAGGTGATAACCTTGAGTAGCTAATTCAAAATTGTCTGTACAAAGATGTTAGTACAAACGGGGTACTTTAATTACTTACTCATCACTCACGCAATATTTTTCTAGCATTAATATTAAGTAACGGTTAGGTGCAATCAATTTTTTCAGTAGTGTATTTAATTATCAACACTAATATTTTTCTGTATGTTAATTGAATAGTCTATTAGACTAAATTCCTTGGAAATCTTGAAGCAATAATGTTTATAACACGAAATTAAAATGGTATAACAAATATGAATACGAAACTTAATGCTTTCTCTGTTCTATAATAATCGGTAAAAGTTTGTAATTAAAAGATATTGTTTAGTACGTATACAATTCAAATTTCCCTACTCACTGAATATTAGAAAATACAACATCCATTTTTCAATTCTCTGAAGGTACGAATTTCGTCAATTTTTCGTCAGAACACTCGTGTTCGGGTGGCACAGCACAATTCGCTTCAACAATTCAGTACATGCTTTTACGTGGCATCGATCGTTACGAAAATTATTTATTTTCATTGCATTTGTATATACAGATACTCGTTGGCCGTCGGATCATAAAAAAACGGGCCGATAATGCGGTACCTTCGTTATAAAGGGTTCTTCGTCACGGCCCTATAGAGGGAAAAGAAAAAGCGAAGGAGTTAGAGACAGTACCAGTTGGGGCAAAACGGCATTTAATTTGAGAGAGTCCCGAAGTTCGTCAGCAACTAGGTCAATATTTTATAGCCGCGGCAATTAGATAATTTTGCGGTCAGGCAAAAATATGATTGCTGGCGTGTGAAAGAGACCAACTTAGCCTCAGTTTAATGTCGAAAGTTTGTATCGCCGCCTACTCTGAACCGTTCGTAACCAAACCGCAACTGCTGTCGATTTCGCATCGCTTCTCCCCAAAAGAATCACGGCGCGCTCCTTCATTTCCCGATTTTTAAACGATGAAAGGAGGCTTACTGCAAAGACATAAAACTGAAATGGAACTTCCTTAACAGAATGAGACGCGTCTAGAAGCACTTTGTTTGTTTTAATAACTTTATCTCGATGATTGGAATTTAGCTTTTCATGTCGTTGTTCGAAATTGCAAGTATCGTTGCAGTAAAGATTTTTAGTGGATGCTTCGTTGAACGATAAGGTAAATATTTAAACTACGTGCCTATATGCTTGCGTACCATGTCGTCTGCTGAATAATAAATAGATTTGTTTCATGGAACTGGAAATTTTGATCTTACTTAATATAAAATTGTGAGCTTTGAGTTTAGTTGTAGATATGTACATTCGGCAAAGTGGGGAACGGGATGAACAGAATACTTTCCTTATTAAACATGATCTGATTAAAATTTAATGTGTTTATTTTATGACGAAGTATTGCTCTAGAATTTCTGACATTTTTTTCCATGCAAAAATTTGAAATGTAATAATTATAGATTAGCTAGAAGTTTGCAGAAAAAACAATGGACTCGTATTGTGCCTCGTTTAACTCGCGATTATTACTCTGCAACTACATAATCGCCTTGGGGTACGACGTCACGAAGCATAACTTTTGTTATTCTACAGCCGCAGCTATTAGTAATGCCGAGTAATTTTCGTCAAAGAACAATTACATAGTTCTGTGACAGACACTTTGATACATGGGGAATAGTGCATGATTAGAGTCTCATTTACATGCTACATATTCAAATGCTGTTAACGAATCGATATAGTCAACGTAACGGTCTACAATAGCAAGATAATAGAATATTTGGTGGCATCGATAATATCAAACACAATTAAGTCAATTATTGTACGAATTAACTGCACTATCGTGGAAATTGTTTTCGAAGTATTCCTGTCTACGACATTCTAACCATGGGAATATTATGCAGCATTCTCTGTATGTTGAATGTACAGTAAAATATTGGTTATTAAATAAAAAAAGAAGGGGAAAACAACGAAACCATTTAAAAATATTATTTCATGTTTTTCAAAGATGAGTCAGTACTTTCCAGAATAATGATGAAATCAACTTTCCGTTAGAATTCTTACGTAAAAATTTGTCAAAATATATGCCTCAAAAGAAATCCATTATCATTTGTGAGTTTGCTTGTGGGTGAAGTAAAGTGTTCAGAGTTTTTATTTATGATTTCAAAATTTCTTAAATGAAATTATTTTCCAAGTCAAGTAATGCCTTACTTGTATAGATGTTATTGTTTCAGCTTCACATTCAGATTATATAAAAAAAATCTGCTTTATTTCAACATATTAACAATCATTGTAACCTGAAATTTCTATTTCATTGAATGTGGGCAAAGTGAAAGGGGCAGAGTGAAATTCAATCAGTAACACATGTAGTACCTATAGGTACTATAATAAATTCTTTTCTATAATTTTCCTATAATTGTATCCTTTTTTAGCATTTTATTTCATTTTTCTGTATTTTAAACAGAGCTGGACATTAACTAAATAAAAAATTATTTAAACAACGGATTAAATAAATGTTACTTTAACTTTAGATTATTTGACGAATACAGTTAATTTTCAGTTATTCGTTATTTGAAATATTATTTAAATAAAAATTTTGCTCATCTCTGATTTTAAGTGTATTTTATCATCTTATCGATTTTAGAAATTCTGAAATTCTTTGGGTCTATTAAAGTCTTCTTTATCAATTCTTTCACAAACAAGTTGTCACATATTTTTTACAACCCCGTATTCAATAAAAATAAAAATTACTCAATAAAGTGAAGAAATTGTAGTAACTTTTTTGAACAAATATTTCATCGAACTCTACAGAGACATAGCTTTTGTATTATGGATTTTAGAAAACAAAAGTGTGTAACACATTATGGTAAAAAAGTATGTTCGTTTCCTTTTATGGTATGTGTGCGTTATAAAGCATCAGTAAGTGTCTCATTTCGCCTCCGTTTCCCCCACATTCCGGCACGAAGAAATGCCTGGCCACCGTAACTGTAAAAAAGACCAATGGTATATCACCGTTGTGGTCCGTAAACAACAACGCATAATTAAGCCGTCTTACTTCCATTCCGGTGTTTATCACCTCGGCGGAGCATCGCGTGGGCAGCGGGCACTCGAACGGACGCCTATAAAACCGAAGTTGTAAAGCAAGGGAGCACGGAAGGGCCGAGGAAATTAACTCGAATTCGTGTAACCAATTTTCCCCGGCCGATGTGCTGGTAATAATGCGTGGGGCTCGTATACGCACGCGAACGAATTTGCAAACGCCCAGTTCACGCAACATTAACGCACCGGAAGGACCGGTCCATCAAGGGTGACGTAGAGCCGACGTGCAGGCATTGAATAACCGGGGCCAGTCCCTTTGCCGGGGTTAAGTGTCGAGGCCTGTTGGAAATTGGCGGCATGCTTCCTAGCACTAAAGTGCGCAAGAGGTTGCCCGTGGAAGGGATGCTCGCAACAGTTGTAGAACCTTGTACACCGAGGTACCTACAACGTACACCATTTCCGTGCAATCATCGATGCGGCTTTGCAACAGACCTTCCGTTATCCGAAAAGTCTAATTTCTTAGGGAGGGATGAATGTATTAGAACTATAAGGGGAATTTCGAGAAAGGGTGTGTCGTGATTAGTGCGTACGTTTGGTAAACTCTTACGATGAGGAATCAGGGCCCGATCTAGCTTTTCCGCCGCTCTGGGCAAAAGTGATTTTTGCCGCCGTTTGCATTTAATCATAAATAAGTATTTTAAAATATATTTTTTGACACTGAGTAAAATTTTTTGTAGGTATTTGTCTACCAATTTCGCCGCCCCAAATTCGCCGCTTCTATTCGCAGTTTCTACTGAACTGTTTAATCATTCTAGTAAAGTAGTAATAATTGGATTCTATTTGAAATTTATAATAAAATCTAATTCTTATGCATTGCAGAAAATTGCATGATGCATGAGCGTCGTGGGGTGCATGGATGCAACTGCAAATCGAGCATCGAATTTCTTTAATTTCACAATCATACAGGATGCTTAATGTGTCGAATACGAGTTACATTTGTGAAGATAAACTCTTTCGTGTGAGTTCTTTCAAATTTTCTCTCTTAACAGTAATTATTACATTCGAGTCATTAGAAATTGAGAAATTTTAACTTGCATGGGAAACAGTTGAGGTCGACGGCAACCTCTACCAATGTGACAACATTCACGAAAGGTTTGAGCACTCATTGTCAGTTCGACTTTATACGCCATAGTGATCGGATCGGTGAATATCTGTGAATGTCACAGTGCATATTATGTTCTCATTTCTCGATTCCTACATCAATTCGTTCGAGTACTGGATTAAATAGAAGATCGTTTAACAACATTTCACTGGAATATACCTATCATCTCGAAGACTTTTTGACGAAGCGTTGCCTAGTGTTTGATCACATATCGCAGTGATAAAAAAACGTGCAGAATGTGCAGGATGCACGACTGTAGTTGTGAAAAGTGAACATTTTACAATGGACATTACTATATAATATTATTTCTGGCCATGACGAATTTCAAGTTAGCTGGGAGTCGGCCGAGCGCAACGAAAACATTAACAACCTCTCTCAAAGTCACTACATTGCCGAACGATGTGCCCTAACAGTTCGACTTCGTCCGCGACGGTGTTCGGATCACTAAATATCTGTGCAGTCACAGTGGATATTATTTCGTGATTTCACGATTCCTGCATCAATTTCATTGATTACTGGACTTTGTGGAAGACTCTTTAACAAAATTCTACTACATTACACTCAGTATCTAGAGGACTATTTTGGAAATACTTTACTCGAGTCCAAACAAATCTTCCCACTGTTGATAGATGTTTAAAAGCGTGAAGTGCGATTGTAAAGTCAGTGCTTATTTCGGGATAAAGTATTTCATAGTGGACAGTGGTCCTGCGTGTTAGTAATGTTAACACGAACGCAGAGTCAGTGTTTTTAACGCATCTAGAACTATTTCAGTTAACTTAACCCAGTGCGTTCTTTTGCTTATATCTCTGGATGAGCTGCACCGTTTTTTATGTATTTTATTTTGATCGATTCGTATGATAATAAGGAAAAAGAATACATATATATATATATATATATGTAAGTGATTTTGTCAAAAATCGTTTGGTACTCGAGATATCTTGAGAATAATAGGATCAAATTTGCGAAACTTCTGAATAATTTATTTTTATTTCTTTTAATCAAAGTTTTTCAGAAACAGATACAAGGGTTTAATGATACAGCAATCTAAAGATTTCGTGTCATACTTTAAGGGAAAAGATACGTTATTACGATTGGTTCAAAAAAATATAATTATTTGACTAGGTGAAATTGAGTAATCGTTTGTTACTATGTAAATAGTTTTTTTCGTTGAAAATAAAGACATAAACTGCTACTGGCATTGAATACATAGTACCTATCAGAGGTAATTTCATTGATAGCTTTGAAAATCTAAAATGAAGAAAGATTGAGATGGCAATGGATTAATAAGCATTGATTCAAATAATGTGAAAGTCTGTACAATACTTTTAAAACATCGTTAGTACAACTTCACAGTGCAGCTGAGCTTTTAGAAGAAACCAGAAAATACTAAATTCCAAACGTGTTGTATTGTACACAGGTATATCAACAATCTAAAAATCGATTAAGCAATGAATTGGTTGCTCTTTGTCGTGTAATTGATAAATTGTTAGTACGCTGTGCTGTGTTTAGTAGAGTATCGTAACGTTAAACGGTACGAAAGAAGCAAAGATTTAAACGCTACTTTAAACGAACTTCCCCCAACTTCGACATCGCCCGGCGTTCGTGTTTCCTTTAAAAAAATTTCCCCACGGGTTCTACACGCAAGGAGTCTGTGTTTACGTGCAGGAGGCCTCCTTATCGCTCCACGAGCTTTAACACGATACTGCGCGTCGTGCTTCTATTACAAGGCAGTTGTCGACGCTTTTCTCACGATCGACGGTAAAACCAAGTTCAGACGGAATCCGAGAAGTTGAGGACTACTTAGAAAGTGCTCGAGCTCGCTTAATATTAAATTACGCACCGTTCCCGAACTTTCCCCGCTAAATAGAAACTTTGAATATTTAGTAGCAGCAAGAAGATTCGGTTATTATCTAGCGTACTCAATACTCGGACGTAAGACTTTTTCGAAATTGAAATATCTTTCATAGCAAAGGAAAGTTGCTTCGGTACGTTGTAGTAAATCCAACGAAATGAATATTCACTTCCTAAATGAATGAACGATTTTCGCTAAAAATTAAATATTTATGTATACGTGAGATATGATCTCTGTCCAGGTTATTTTATTAAAAAAATTAATTTTTGATATGGCCTGTTTCAATATTTGGCAAATGAATCGATGTGGTTACTTTCTTTATGCTCTAATATAGATAAATAAAGTATTAAGTAGTAATATAGTATTAAGGCTATACGTAAATAAATAAAAATTTATACGTCATATTTATCGCTTTTTCCGTTTATTCTAAAGATCATTCTTGCATTTCTCTTCAACTTAGGTATTAGGAAAAAATATAGTTCTGTTGGAAGATAATATTAGCGACTTGAAAAACTTTATAAACATAGTGAAAGAAATAACGATTTTCCTACTATAATATTTCCCCTTCTAAACTGAGCAATTTTTACTCCAGCCACTTTTTTCATAACTTCAAATGCGGCAAAAATATTTCTAAAAGTATGCTCAAGTAGCTACTTCCTGCATTTAACTAATCTTTGTGTAAAGCCTTACTTTGGTTGACAGTTTTTCAATATCTCCGCATTAAGTAAACCGCATGGTTCGTAGTAAACCATTTCGAGTAATTCACTATCTCCTTCTCGCACTTACGATCGAATCTCCTACTCTCGCGTTTCCACCCACTCCAAGTTTGACACCTGTGCGGTGGTCAGTAGTGGAAAGTCAGCGTTTCTTTTTTACTACTGTAAGCTTTTTTACAGCTGTGAAGTAGGTCACAGTGTTTCCAGGAACATCGGTAACCATTCAACATCCTGTACGATTTAAAAGCTATACTTTGAAGTCTCGTATCTCAGGAACCAATTTACACATCGACTTGAAACGAAATGAGCTTTTCAGTGGGCACCCTTCTCTTGATTCACAATTTGTTTCGTGAGTTTTCTAGTTCTCACTTCGTATCTTCATAACAAGGGCGAGGATAGTAATAGTTCAAGACTCTTCATTCATGCGTCAAAAAACATTTAAGGCCTTGAAATTAATTTCTTCTTACACTAAATAAAGTGGTAATGGCGCACTGATTCGGTCACTATACAAAGTTTATTTTATTTATTTGAAAATAAAATAAAGTAACACAGCTGTTTTGCAATTAATTATAAACAAATCCGACGTTTCGGTTCTTGATAGTGAGATAAATGTATAAATTGCGTTTGCTGATGAAAAATCAGTCGCAGCGTTCAATCGAGCAAGCGACACGAGAGTCGGTTGGAAGAAGACTTCTTGCAAAACAGCTGTGTTACTTTATTTTATTTTCAAATAAATAAAATAAACTTTGTATAGTGACCGAATCAGAGCGCCGATACCACTTTATTTAATTTTTACGGTCGAAAATTTAAATTCTAAAATTCTTCTTACACTGTCACAATGATGGAAATCCATTGTAGTAAGGATCAATAATTAATACAAAACACAAGGTGGTCTGGGTTAGGAATTCATTTCTCATGAAAAAATGAGTTTCTGCAAGTGAGCTTTCGAAAATTCAATAAATACAGTCACATCATACCTTGGTATATTTATTTACGATTACTACCCACGTCAAACTAATATGAATTTATTTGGGATAGCATTCAACATTACTTAAACAAATTCCTAGTAAATACCTACATAAATTTAGAAACAAATGTATTCCACCTTAGATGTTATTAAGCATTATTTACAGCATTCTTTCCACACGAACGCTATTACCACTATTTACAAACAAAAGTAAGCACGCCGTGGCGTAAACTAATATCTGCCAAACTAATTTGTACCCCGGTGCACGAGTATCCAATAAATTTTCAAACTCGATTTCCGCGAAAAAAAGGCCCTTGTTTACAAAAGCATTATTCTGTTCCCTCAATGTATTCCTGCACAAAAACTCATTCACCGTCCTATTGCACCGCGAATAACGAATCACCCCCGTGCAGGCTCCCCTAATTAACATCCGACCGTACGTTTAATCTCCGCATTTCCCACAATCTCCACCCACTCGGCGTCTAAAAATTCTGCCACCGAGGAAAGTTGAAGACAAAAGAAAATATTGACGTGCAACAACGCGATCCACCTCAGACCATAAAAATCCACGAAACAAGTGACTCTCGTCGGTACAAAAAACGTAGCTGTACGTTTACCAATGGCGCAACCCCTACGCACGCAAACACCCACCGCAGCAATTCAATTAAATCCTCCCGGGGTATCGGTGCATTCCTTTGCCCTCGCGATGCCTAATATCACTCGTTACAATATCCCCCCCCCCCCCCCCATGGTTTCGGGGCTGGCAAGCTCGCACGCCAGCTAAATCGCTAACAACCGGCGATAATTACTTTTATAGTCCAAGGGGCGAGCGAAGTGCTTCTTTCTCTAAACTCCCCTAACCCCTCCTCTACCACCTAGTCGCGGCAGCATTTGCGCGCAGCGTACACCGCTGTGCTGGCGGCCATGTATGAAATACTCGCGGCGGTCGGATGAAACGTCAACAAACGGAACAGCCTACCAAGTTGGTAGTACCAACAACGGACCGATGCACGCCTCCCCTTCAGGAAAACGGTCGTCTCGCCCCTGCCGCCTTGTCCCTGTCTCTCTGGCATTCTGTTTCTCTCTCCCCCTCTCTACGGACTCGCCCGCCAGCGATCCATCCTCGACGGTGTGCACAGAGAAGGGTTGGAGCCAGCGAGGTTCTCTGCTTGTTGCGCCGACGGCCGGCCACTCGGTTTCACCGACGAGAGTTTTTGATTGGTTGCCCGTATCACAACAGCCCGCGGCTAGGCATACATCGAAGCGGCATGAATAGTAAATTGGTTGGAATTGCCGGGGAACAGGAAGTTTATATCCCTTAGGAAATGAGCCACGGGGGCTGCGTGCGCCTGAGCCTACCTTTGTCACAACCAACCCGCCCCCCCCCCCCCGGTTCGCTTGCGCGTCTGTGTTGTAAAAGTGAACGATCGCCCCTCAACCCCCCCCCCCCCCCCCCCCCGCACGCACGGTCAGCCACGTATGTGCACTTTGGATAACCGTGTACGGGCGCGTGCGCGTGAACGTGCGTAACGGGTGAAAGCATTAAACGGCACTCTTTTGCGTGCCGCGAGAAAGGCCCGCGCCCTCCAGGCATTCTCCTTGCATGTCGAGCACACGCGGCCAATGAAATTGGCTCCGATAGACCGATTCGAGCCCAGAATTAACCATCGAGCGCGCAATACGGCGGACCCGTTATTCGCTGGATGGGCTGCGATGAAATCTCGCCCCACCCCCCCCCCCCCCGCCCCCCGCGCAACAGCGAACGTGACTGACGCGCCAGCCAAGTGTCTGATCAAAGCGGGATCGTACCACTTAAAATTCATTTCGACCGCCCTTTCGGCGACTGCAGCTGCGAAATAAATTCCGCCGGTAGAATGTTTTAATTGGGCATTGGGGCGAAGTGTTCGCACTCGAATTCGTTTCGCGTAACTTTGTTGTTGCCGCTGATACTCGGGCGAACGATACGATCGCGTCGACTCCAAAGCTTTTTAAATGTGTACGTAGTGCCTGAAATGGTTTATGGAATCTGTTAAAAGGGAGTCTGAATGCTGGTGTTAATGTTTCTTGAATTGTTTGTATGGGCGTCAAATTTTTCGACATTATTATCTGAAGATTTTTAATTTTTTGGGGGGGGGGGACTGTGGCCTGTCTTTTCACTACTTCCGAATGGTCCCAGCAGCCGATCGATACGAGGTTTGAGGGGAGGGTGTGTGGACCCTAAATCTAAAATTATTGCTTCGGGTATTGATTAGTTTCCGAGATATTAGTAAGAAACTTTTAATATTTCTGTTGACTTATTCCGACATAACGCGTTCCCCTTTCCAACTGGTTCTGAACATTAGTATTGATTGGGGCTGGATCAGTGCGGGGGGCGCGTAAAGCATGGTAGCGAACCGATGTGAGTTTGGATATTTGAACCAGAAACTTGTGGATGCGATCCATTCTATTATACAGGGTGGATACTTACCAGTCTATTGATAGGCAATTCTCCAGAGGGAGGGGGAGATTCTACATGCCAAAATGAGAGGAAAATATAGAATACAATTTTTTAATATCGTGCTTCGTTTTCGAGAAAATTGGCTTTCAATTTCAGCTAAATTGGGAACGGGGGGGGGGATGAATCCCCGTTAGGGCTACGTATATGCTGTTTCAGAAAATAATTTGTAAAAGTAGTTAACAGTAATATTTTATTAATATTTAGAAAACGAATAAATACCCGAAGCTACAATTTTAGATTTAGAGTCGACACCCCCTCCCCACCCGTCCCCTCAATTCTCGTATCAATCGGCCACTAGGGCTATTCGGAAGTATAGCCAATATTTACTGCAAATTTTTATAATATATTTTTATATAAACAATTAAGTGGTTTTGGCGCACTGGTTCGGTCAGTTAACAGAGACGTGCGCCGAAACCACTTAATTGTTTATTCTAAAAATACGGTCGATATCTGAATTATTTTATTTCAAATGTATTTTTATATCCAAATTTGAAGACGAGGGATAAAAGAAATTACTTATAGTCCTTTAGATTTCCTTTGAATACAATAAACTCATTTTGCCAAACCGACTATATTACACTAGTTTACAAAATTAAATAAATTTCATGTACATTTTATGAGAGGTGACTTTTCTTATGGATTTTCTCCCGCTGAATTCGAAACTCAAGTATAAATTTTTTTTTATGGAACAGTTTTTAAGATATTGTGATTTTTATACATCTTTTCACTTTAAAAACCATATCTAGAGCTCGATGTGCCCGATTTTGTCGTTCTTGGTACCAAATGGAAGACATTGAAATGATGAACAAATATGTATAATGGGATCTTTAATTGGTTAAGCGGTTCAAAAGATATTGATGAAAATAGTCCACATTTTAAAAAATTAAATTTTTTAGCTTATTCTGTGGCCACGGAAAAATAGAAACCGATCAAAAAAAACGTCCGGTTTCTCTTCATATGCGTAAACCTGATACTTTGACGCAAAAAATAACACCAACCAGAAGTAAATCGACCGAAAAATGACAAAGTTATTAGCGATTGAAACTCGAGACGCTCATATTTACACAGGAGCTCGAGAGTATCTAGATCTCGCCCGATCCTCCCCGAATTTTTCCGACTCGTTCCGAAGCTCGGGTTCTCGAGCCTCGAAACGAGAGACGATCGGTGATCGGAATCTTAACAGAATTGAATAACTTCGAATCGATTTCGAAGTTGTGATCTTGAGCCCATCGCTACTCTAAGGTTCTCACTAAGCCCAAATCTGAGGGTTTCGGACACTTTTGGGATTTCAGGCGAAATCGAAAGGGTTTCACCATATAAAGAAGGTCAAACGAACCCAGGATTTCGCTTGAATCTAGGCCGAAATCAGTAGATGTATAAAAATTGAAAAAATTACAATATCTTAAAAACTGTTCCATAAAAAAAATTTTAACCTTGATTTTCGAAGTCACCTCTCATCAAATGTACATTTCCAGTGTAAACTAGTGTCATAAACAAATAAATATATATAAAGATTCTGAGAAATCCCTGACGCCAATTAATGAAAAGTCTCACAGGCCTATCCCGAAACATAAGCTGAATTTTTTCTTTCCAAATTATCGACACGCATTTAAATTCATATCGATCTGGGACAACTATTCACCCGTTCGTGGTGTATCGTTCTCACGCGCCTTGACAAACATATAACCCCCGCGCGAACTTTCGCCCCAAAGTAGCAATCTAACTTATCTCATTAAGATAATACAATAACGTAATACAGTTGCGCGCGATCGACAGAAATTGTTAGCCGCAATTGAAACGAGTGAGAAGAGAGGAACAAACCATTACCGAGCTCGAGCTCTTTAAACTATTCGAAAGGGGAAGTTGCAATTCCTTCTGCTCCAGTATCTCCGGGTCAGTTTGACTTCCCGACTCTGTAATGCGGCGAGATGTAAAACTTTCGGACAGAATACGAAATCCGCGCGTGATTCGAATTAAGGGGAGCGAAGGGGCGGCGAGGGCGCGGGGGTGGGCAGGGCTGCCTCGTTCCTCGAGTTCGACGTAAAGCCGCCAGAGCCGTGGAGGAAAATGGCGACGTTTTCCAGGGGGAAGTTCCGCGGATGAACTGACACAGCGGGGAAGCGCTCCCACCTTGTATCTTGCCGCTCCAAATTGGAGGAAATTGGGAACTTTGTTACTCACAATTGACACGGAAGTGAAAGCGAAGTGGAGAGGGAAGCGAGCTTAGCTGCTTCGCAATCCTCCGGTTCTTCCCGCTCGCTCTTTCTTTTCTTAAACGCACCATTTTCTCTCGCATTTCGCCCTCTCTCCGTCAGTGACGGTGAAACGCGAAAGGTGTCCAGGAACGATAGAGAACACGTGGCTGCTACCGATCGATAACGCTGTTAAAGCGACGAGCACACTTTATGAAGTTTAATATACACGAATTATCCGTGAAGAATAGCACAGTAAATGCCTCTCGCCGCGAATATTACGTGTTAGTTCGCATGTGCGCCAGTTTCGAAACTTTCGCCGCTGTTTCCCCGCCTTCGGCCGCGCGCACGTACACCGTCGGTGTTCTTATTATTTTTTTTGTCCGCCTCTCTGCTCGTAAAGCCAGTAATTACACGTACAATGGAGTTACTGAAAAAGTAGCCCCTCGCAAAGTATCTCGCGCTTATCCTTATTACTATGGATATCGCAACTTAAAATGGGGCTAACGATAAATGATGAAGGAAATATTTTACGAGGAGAATATGGAAAGTCGACCCCCGTCGTGGCAGCCTGTTGCAGAATAATTGAAACGTTTATTCGCGAATCATCAACGCTGCATTGTAATTCCATTTTCAATTCTACTGTGAACGGAAACGTGCTTCATCGTGTAATGCTGCTTTTAGTAAGCATCCGCGGCAAGGTTGGTCGTTAACTAAATAAAAAATTATTCAAATGACGGATCAAATAAAAGTTACTTTAACTTTAGGTTACTCGACGAATAAAGTTAATTTCTTTTTTATTCGTCTTATTAACTTCATTAACCCGGGTCAATTTTGCTAGGCACGATTTTCAAAATCATTGTTGCACCTTTTCGATTTTGATGCTTTCTGTGTTACGATGGAAATTCAAGTTTTTTATAGGATTGTAAAAACTTACGAGAAGAGTGGATTGCGATTATAGAAATATAGTAGCTGTATAATGTGGTATCGGCGCACTGATTCGGTCACAATACAAAGTTTATTTTATTTATTTAAAAATAAAATAAAGTATCATCGCTGTTTGTCAATTATTTATGAAAAAAAATCCGACGTTTCGGTTCTTGATTTGAACCCTCTTCAAGGAAAGTGAGATTAATTTTATACTATTGCGTTAGCTGATGAAAATTCTGTCGCAGCGTTAATCGAGAAAACGACACGCGAGTCGGTTGTAAGAAGATGTCAGTCTTCATAATCAATTCTTTAGAGAGAATTTTCATCAGGTAACGCAATAGTATAAAATTAATCTCACTTTCCTTGAAGAGGGTTCAAATCAAGAACCGAAACGTCGGATTTTTTTAATAAATAATTGACAATCAGCGATGATACTTTATTTTATTTTTAAATAAATAAAATAAACTTTGTATTGTGACCGAATCAGTACGCCGATACCACCTTATTTAATATTTACGGTCGAAATTTTAATTGAAAATTATCAAATATATTCTGAATAATTTCAGCTACTCCTTCTTTTATTTTGATTTCGACACAGATTTAAGAAATACCTTTTTTCTTAAAATAAAGATGTCAGTTTCGGTAAATATGTATGAAACGTGTTAAAAAGTGGAAATTAAAATATGTTCAATAATTCATTCCGCCTAATTTGTGTTCAACAATTCATTATAAAACGGAGACTATATTACCCGAAATATGCACAGTTAACTTCCTGCAAAAGGAAAGATCCCATAAATTCAAAAAAAAAAAAAAAAAATCGCGCAAGACTGTTTTATAATTTTATATTTTATATTTCGTGTACTTTATGTTCAAATTTTGGTGTCTAAAGGGTTCTCCCGTTTATTTAATAATAATAATAAATAATACAAATAATAAAACAGAGTTGTTCACCACCTGGTTCTGTAATCCCGATCAAACCCACGGAAGAATACATATTCCCTTTGCACATAACAAAAATAGAATAATTGTTTAATAACAAGCACAAAGTATCCAATGGCGCAAATTATTTGACAACACACCAACGTTTCTTATCTACATCTAGAATACTCTTATTCTCTCCACGACGCGGGCTATTTGCCTGCATCGAAGGGGTTCCCTTGACCGCAAAGATTAAAAAGGAATATAATATGATAGAAGCGTTCGTTGGCGTGACAGTCCACAGCAGCAATAAATTTTTCTCTATTGGTTTATCGATCGGGTTCTACGAGCCTCGGCATCCCGAAGTGATCAATTACGCTGTAAATTTTCCAGCAGCGACTGCAAACTAGTGGGAGGAGGGTGGGGCGCATTTGGTGACTTCTTTCGAAGGCGGTGCTACTTCGAAACCCGACCTGTGCAGCCAGAGCGCACGGTCCCGTAGGTATTGTTGCGAGAAGTGCCTGCACTCCAGATGTAGCTCGCACACGAGACAACGTGCCCAGCCATGTATCTTTCTTGTACTACCTTCCTGGAACTATAGCCAAACAGCGGGTCGCTGCAAGATCCATTCGTCCATTAAAACATCCAGACGGTCCTTTTTTCAAAGTGCAATTGAAAGCCATTTCTCGCGCCACCGCCAATACATTGAAACTTATCTCAATGTACAGTCGAGCGACTTAAAACGCGCAAATGGAGTTAGATCCCCTAAAAGCTGCTTTCTTAACGTAACTCACGTGACCTTCTACAATGACTTTTCCCTGATTCATGACCCAGGTCATGTGTGTGTGTGTGCCACCTATAAGCTAATTTTGACGCTCTGTGCCGTCTAATCTGCAAAATAAATACCTTTTTTTCCGAAGCCGAAATACAAACTATTTTTTTCTCAAAATATTATATTTGAACAATAACTCTGTAGATTTTTAGCTTCTAATACTGAGATTTGGAAAAGTTACAATTTTTTGAAATTTTCTACGTGTTTTCTCGACATAGGTATGGTAATCTAGAATTTTTTTACAAAAATTGTGATAAATTTCAATAACAAAATTATTGGAATAGATATATTCTTGAGATCTTGAAATTGACCCATGATTTTTTTCATAACTAAGTTGATCGAAAAGAGAGGTGTGTCCGCTTATTTTTTCATATTCGTGTACTGATACGCATGTTTTAATCATGGTTGCTGCAGTTATATATAATCGCGCAAGACTGTCACAGTCAAAGCGTTAGTTCACACACTAATTTGATTAGGTAAAGTATTCACAAGTATTTCTTTTATTTTTTTTATTTTATTATCTTTATTATTGTCTTACTTCGTATAAAGATGTTATTCGTTTTTACTGTTGACAAAGTGTTTGGGGCTCGAAAATATTTCTTGCGCCGGGACTAATTTATACGAGAAGCCCGGTCCTGGATTTCTAATAAATAAATGAAATAAATTTCATTCCTTGTGAATACTTTAGCTAATCAAATCAGAGTGTGCGTATATTGACTAGTGAATATATACGTTCGCTGAATTTGGCGCTTTGACTGTAAAATATACACATGCAGAATATAAAATTAAGTGTGACAAGCCAATATCACATGAATGCAAAAGAATGATTGATAGTGATTGTATTCGTCAGCTGAGGTTTCAGTATACAACCCTACTCTATTTTCTCCATTTCCAATACAAATAATGAACCAATTGGGATAATCTTGTTACGTGAGGGCGTTAATCTTTTAATGACCGAGCGGATTTGTCTAATTTGTTCCACGTAACGCTTAACGAATTTAAAAAGATTTGTTTATGGGATACGTAACTGCTATAACCAATACAAGATGACCCGTCAGCAGGTGGTATTTTCTAGGAAGACTGGTTTAAAAGAAATGATACCTGATTTATATGAAAATGTACCATGTATTACAATAAAAAGAAAAAGGAAGTCAAAGTTGCACAATAACTGGGAGTTTATACATGGTTTTTGAAACAGATTCGCAAATACGCGCGATATTTCGCGAACGACAATTGATAGAGAGGAAACCCCACAACTCTCTCAAGAGGTTGGATCAATAATTACGCAATGTTTTAACAAAATTTTAAGATAGCGGTATAGGAAAAGTCGCAATATAATTATTCAAGAAAAATGAGTTTGAACAAAACGCGGTATTCGCACATAACAAAAAGGAACAAGGAACGACACCTGATCGAGGGGAAAACCCACAACTCACTACGTGAGTTGGATCATTTATCGGCTCCGTACAATAATGTAATAAAACGGACTCACCGATTCGGCGTAGTGGTTGTCAAATTTTTGTGTCGCTTACTCTTTCTGTCTCGCTCTCTTTTTATGTTCTTTCGCTCTCTCGCTCGGTGAACTGGAGCGCTGGGCGCCGATGTAAGGTGTCGAAGCGCAGGAGCGTCGCACGGTGGGGCAAAGTGACGAAGTTTGTTTCAAAATCAAAGAACTTTTGATAGAAATGAGATAGAGCGATGATTTTTTTTAAATTAAAGCTGAAAGGTTGCAGAATAAGGGAAAATTTGAGAGATTTCGGTACGAACGTTTTTTAACTTTGAAAATCTGTGTTAAACTTGAAATCGATTTTTTCCAAAATCCTGAGGTAGTAGACAAATTTTGCGAACGGATTTGAAATCAGCGTGACAAAATGTACAGGAAATGATGTGCAACATATCAAGAAAAAAATCTAACCGTACATGGTATTGGATAAATCACAATTTTGTTGTAATATTTCAAGTTCCACACAGATTTTCAAAGTTAAAAAACGGTCGTACCATAATTTCGTTAATTTTTCCATATTCTACAATCTTTCAGCTTTAATTTAAAAAAAAAATCATCGCTCTATCTCATTTCTATCACAAGTTCTTTGATTTTGAAACAACCTTCGTCACTTTGCCCCACTGTGCGGCATTGAAAAATCGCTGACAATAATCTTCCATGAGAATATGCCGTGGCGTGACAGGCTTGAAGCTAAATTAGATTACAACTATTAAGAATATTCACAGATAGGGTAAACCAACCAGAGAATGACCAAATTGTTAAATGAGAAGCACAGTAAATCACCGCACACTTTTAATAAGGATTGTAGGGGAGAGGTGCTATAAAAGGGACACTTTTGTTCAGCGTCCATTTCTGACGATGTCGTTATAGGAATTTAAAAAACAAGTACATCTCAAGAAAGCATGTTTATTCCCCTTCAATAAAAGTATAATAAAACCTCATCAATCATAATAGAAAATAACAAAATCTTCGATTTTCAAATAAGTAGCAAATGTCCCTTTTACGACTAGGTGGTTTTAAATGGGACAGTATAAGTTATAAAAGGGACACGTTAATAAAAATAAACTTATTAAGTATTACATCTATTTATAATTGTAAATCTTAATGATTCAAAACAATAGAATCTCTGAAAAAATTAACAGTTTGTAACATAAATCATCAATATTTTTTACTATCTTTATAGAGTGTGACTTATCGTTAAAGCTTTAGCAGCTTTTTCAGTTATAAAGGAACATTTTTTATAAAATTTATGTCTTACAAACTAAGTTCAACATAGGAATACCCACGAGTGGTAAATATAAGTATATAAAAAATCTATAAAACATTTCAATAATAAAATAGTTTAAAATTAAATCCTACTTGAACAAAAATGAGACACGTTGAATACACGAAATTTACATACAACTGTAGCAAATTTATTGCCACACATTTTTTTAACGATAAAGTGTGTCGCTTTGAATAGTCACTTCATTAATTCCTAAATTTGAAACAAGACGCTATCAACTAATAATTGAGAATTTAAAACAATGTCATCTGTGACATTGACAGATGATACACTAATAACTTTATAGGAAAGTAAAATATATATAGTGTCCAGCAGTACATGTGTATGGAAGGGACAGCCATGAAACGGTTGTCCCATTTAAGACTTGTTATGCTGTCCCTTTTAAGACTGTAAGTGAGTTTAACATAATATAACCTCAAAACAAAGAAAACAATCAATTAAACTTACTTACTAAGTATATTCCTTTCAGTTGAATAGAGGATGTTTTAATGATATAATAGTTCAACAGTTTATATATATATTGTTCTCAGAAAACGACACGGAAAATCGACGAAAATTTTACTTTTACTGCCGAAAAACACCAACCGCGGATTACTACTCTGTTGCAAGTGAGACCGCAGTGAAGTTTACGTCAAATGACTAGTGTTGTTATAAACAGGAAAATAATTTGCATGTGTAATGCGTTTAGAATTTTGGCAATTCAATTTGTCCCTTTTAAGACCTGTCCCTTTTATGGCACCTCTCCCCTACTTATCAATGTTTGTTTAATACGCGTAACTAAACATATGGGATATTAAAAGTGCAACTACACTCCATTTATAAACATATATTAATTTTTAAATCTATAATTGACATTTCTTTGCCTAATGCGGTCAATTACTGGTTGGTTTACCCTAATCGACTATTCATTGAGGGAAGTTCCCATAACACATAATGGTTGAATCAATCGTCGACGTCTGTGTAAAAATATAATTTGAAAATTTTTCAGATGAATTTAAAAAGTAACCGGCACGTAACAACCTAAATGTCTGAATGTAATGATTCTTTCTAAATAACGTATTTCTAAAGGTAAGAAAAAATAGTAAATCCCCTGTACCTTTCTCACCCTCCTGCTTTTTCTACAACTTATCTGTCCCAATGTCTTAAAGTTATGTTACTTTTCTGAAACACAAGAAACTTCCCGCGTAAACAGCGATTTGCGACAATAATCAGTAAACAAACGGAAAGCGGCAGGAGCAGCTTAAAATTAGATTCTCCGAGCTGGAGATCGATCGAGTTTACTCGAGCGGGACGTCGCGCGCGTACGGCCGTCCAATTCGATCCCAAAAACTTTGACGATTATACAAATCGCGCCGATAAACCTACTCCGTCCCTCCCACAATTCCGCCGTCGGATTTCCCATGTAAATCGGCGCTCGTTTGTTCCCTCGGCGACGCCTACTTCGATTCGACCAATCAGGATCATACATCAGTTTCAAGGGTAGCGAACGCAGCCGTGTATCTTTTTGCACGGGGATCGACCGAGGGAATTATTCTTACAAATAGCTCTGATAATATGTCGCGGCTGGCTGAATCGGATGCCGACCGTTGAGAACCGGAGAATGATACCGCAACTTCTTTGGGGAAACAATGTTCCGCGATGAACTTCGTTGGATGCTCGGGAACCTTCTGATTTGCCGCGATCGCTCGTCAGAGTGTTTATACAAGCAAACACAGAAGCGTTGCTGGCCGAGAGTTTCGGTTGTTTATCGGCGTCTGTTCGAACGGTAATTATAACAAAAGGAGGGCTAATTGCTTTCTCTGAATGCGCGAACCACCATGGGAAGCGGGTGGAAATTCGATTGGCGCGCCTCACCCTGAAGCGCGGAGGAACAGCCCAGGGGTAGCAACCGTCCCGGCGCTTTATCTAAGAAAATTAAAGTGCATTTTTCTGTGTCAACTTTTTCATATCGCGCATACCAACAAGGCAGAGATGTTTCAGGCCATTCGGTGTGCATAAAATCGTCGCAATTTCGCGACCATTTAATCGTTGGATAGGGGGGGGGGTGGTAAATGATGGTCGGGCGGAGGAAGCGACGCTCGTTGGATGGTGCAACAAAGATGGATAAGCAAGGAGATAGTAGAGGAAAGAGTCTGCGAGAGCTGGAAGGTGGCTTCGGTGTTTGTGGTGGTAACTGGCGGGTTGTTGGTTGTGCAGGGGTAGGTGGCCACCGCTACGACGACTAACCCATCCCTATGTCGTTGGTCGAGCAATCACAGCTATCAGCACCTTCGTATTAGAGCGAGCCCCACAATAATACGCTTTTCCCGCTGAAGGTGCCCCTTCTTTTTTTCTTCTTCCCCTTTCGAGTATTTTCCAGTATCGTTTCCTCGGATAGATTACTTTCGGTGGATACGACAAGTGCATGAAACGGTTACCGTATGTTCCCGCCGATTAGAAAGGTTTTCGATTCCGGCGGGAAACTTTCGATTACGCCGTCAAATTGTTCAGATTGCTTCCGAATGGCCACGGGAATATTTGATATTTAACACAACTTTAAATGTTTGTTTCTTATGTAACACATTAAAATTGTGCTCGTGTCATAATATATCGCTGTAAATTTAAAGAAAATAAAATACCACAAATTTCATTTTAATTGCTGATAAAAGAATTACGTTTTGTGATATTAAAATAATTATATAAATGAAACAAATCTTTAATTCGAGGTACGTCAAACTGACGTCACGTTACCATTAGGGGTAGTAAAAAGTAACGTCGGCATTTGAAGGTTGAAGAAGATTTGTTAGAAGAAACTTCTCCGGGGCAAAAAACTTAATTTCGGCCAAATTTATTCCCACCACTATTTTTTTTTAAAAATTCTTTATCGCCACCACCCTTTTTTAAAGAATTTCAAAAACCATTCAACTAGGAGTCAAATAGTTTTTTCGATATCTTATACAGTTTCTCAGAGATTCGCGATAACATGAAATTTCAAAATTTCTTTGAGGAGGCCCATATCATTGCCAAAACCAAAAAATAGCGACGTTATTAGCATTACTTAAGGGGTTATGCCTACCTGCAAGGTCTGAAAACGCAAGTATTTTTGTGATTTTTTGGGGGAAAAACTTGAAGACTTTTTTAAACAAACCTTTATGTTTTCGAAAGTGTACATTTTATACTACTTGTAGTAATTATTCCCCTGAACAATATAAATAAATAAAAGAAATATCACTGATCTCCCGGCAGCGATTTTTTTTTCAGTAGTTTCCGGTGACCACTCTAACTTTGACCTGATTTATCCGAAATGAAAAATTCGAAGGAATTTAGTTAGTATATTAAATTATCTTGTCCTTAATCGTTCATTATCCCGAAATATTAATTTGCTACAAAATGTCGGCTATTCAAATTAAAATATCGATTTTCGCCAGAAAAACCGCTCATTTTTCATCTAAAACTTTTCTCATTTTTCTCATTTTTCTCATCTAAAACATTTTTCATACTAAAACTCGCACAGCTCCGCCAATTTTGATCGTATTAAATTGAAACTTTCACAGAATACTTTTGAGATGTACTTTAACAAAATGTCAAAACCCCAAAATCCATTTCTCCGAATTTTGCAGGTAGGCATAACCCCTTAAACTGCACCCCTGCAGAGTTTAAAACTCTTCGAATTTTAAATTACCGAGCATCCCTTGTAATCTGCAGTGTAGTCTATGGTAGGCGGTTTTCCAAGGCCCGTTGCACCGCGCCGAGTGCGAACAAGATTTGTTCGTCGATTTACCAGCGAGCGGAACAAAGATGTACCGAAATACCAGTCTTGCATGGCATGCATTCCGCGGCAAGTTCTTAACTGCGTTGAGATTTCGCGGAGATTACAGACACCTCGATTGTACACACAGAGGTAGCCCAGGGGTTAAAGAGGGACGAGCACGTGTGTAAAACTCCAGCGTATAATTAGCCTGGCATACGAAATGAAATTCCTGAGGGTTGCGGCCTGCTAGGAGCACAGTGAACGGTTTGATGGGAGGCTAGTTCGGTAGGAGATGCCGAACACGTTAGTATAGGATCGCGAACGAGGGGGTTAGGGGGTGGGTAAGGGGGCGGCGGTGCCTGTAGGGGCTGGCCAGGGCTCGCAGAGATGCGGATCGAAGGTAATATAGGCACATACGCGAAAGGCGAACGAAGGTGCAGAGAGAGGATTGGTTTTCCCGTTTCGATAAAGCGGCGGGAGGCCATTTCGTCGTCGAGTGCGGAACGCTGTTGAACACCCCCGTGGCTCTTTAAGCGTTTGGATCGGTTTCTCTTGGTCCCTCCCTGGCTGTCTCCTTTTGGCCCGTGCTCCAAACCTCGCCCCCCTGTACTTTCCTTTTCTCCTCTCGCTGCTGGTGCTCACTTTCTCTCGATGTCGCGAGTGAAGCTTCTTCGTTTTGCGTCTAACGCGCAACACGGATGTTTGTCTCCTTGTCTGCCTCTGGCACAGGCCCGCGATTGTCGATATTTGAGCGCTCCATGGCTGAGAATTCGTGTGCACTGTGTCTGTTCCCTTCGTTTGCATATGCGTTTGGGGGTTTAAGGCTTCGCGAACCTTGGCTTGTAACTCACCAGTAACAGGGGCTTCCAAATTATACTTGCATTGGGAAGACATGATTTTAGCAAATTGCATTTTTTTCTTAAAAATACATGCTCGTGGTATATCAGGAAGCGAGGTATCATTTCTGAGAGATTGATTTCACCTGCTTCGGTATGAACGTGGAAGATCAATTCGTTCGCGTGCGTATTTATCGCGCCGCCGACTATTTTCGACGGACACGAAGAACGGTGAATGAATGAAGTCGAATCAATCGCTGTTAGAGGAGTATCTTAGGCGTGCTTAAATGCACACGGCCACGTATTGGACGCTTTTATCGGGGCCACTAATCTATTAAGGGCGAACGCTCGAATTTAGGCCGCGACTACAAATCTTGGCTTGGCCCGTCGCGCAGAGCAGGCAGCTGAAAACCAAGTAGAACTGAGCGGAGCAGGAAGCAGCGGAGCTAGACCCGATCCTAGGAGTCCCCTCGAGCTCTAGATTCTACACTCGGGTAATCAATTGCCAGACGAAAACACCTCTATTAGAAATCCACAGATGCCTTACAGCCCCGCGTTTCAGGGAACCTCGGAGTAAATCTTGCTTAATGGTCTGTGCCTGTACTGGGGCCGGCAACAATAACAATTATCCTAGCCGGAAGAACTAACAAGTAACGAGTAATACTCGATGGAAGACAAGTGGTGGAGTAGAAGCAGCACTCTGAAAGAAAACAATACATTCCCCCGCGTCATTTAAAAGTACTTACACAGACAGTCCTTTCGACGATGTTAATTTAACAGAGTATTTAGATAGCTTAAGGGGACTAGGCAGTCGAAAAATACATTCTTTTTATTGCATCTTCCGAATAAAATGCCGCTTCGTTTATATTAAAATTCGCAAAATTGTTGATTTGCCAGCTAAAAACGTCAAGCGGCAACCTACAGTGTCGCCTTTATCCAGAAACTTTAAACGCGTTTGTCTGGAAATTTTTTCTCTCTTGGTTTTCCCCTGGTTGCGAATGGACAGAGTTTCAGATCGAGTTGAAAAAATTTCAGGATGTATAAAACATGTGCCATTTCCCGCGCAATCTATGATATGGTCCGTAAAAATTCGAGACTTTCATAAAAAAAAATTCAAAAGTCGCGGATTTTTAGTAACCCACAAACTCGACCTAATTTTTCTTGAAATAGTCGCCGTTTTCGACCACCAACTTAATAATTCTGTTTTAATTTTAGTTTTTATTCGTTGCGCGGCAAACTACGGATGTAACAAACAAGAATCACACCTTGAAGTTGGATTACGTCACTTTGTAAGACCAATATTACAGCAAAACCACAGAAAAACATTGAAATGTTTGCCATACCAACTTTTTTCAATCTCTATAATTATAATAAACATTTGGTAAAAGGATGCATCTGGATTTGCTTTCATTCTTTTACAAATGCATTAAAAAGAAAGTGTTTTCCTTCACGAAAAACGGCTGCTCTGTGACTCGCGTTGAAAATTGGCCATTTTTGTCGAATATTTTCCAGATAAAGTATTGAAAAAAATTCTGCGACTCTTCGTGCGTTCATTAATACATGCTTTTACAACACAAAATTTTAGTTTCGTGTATGTGTTGTATATTTATTGTGATACACGCTGGCGATCATTTGGACCGTGTAAAAATTTCGTGCAACTGCGTATGATGGAGAACTTTGTACCGAAACATGCTAGATCAGAGAACAAATGCCCATTTTACTCCACAATGGGTTCTTAATAGCATGAACTATGGAAAATGGAAATTTTGCATAATGGACAAAATGGCAGCGATCTAAAGAAAAAACGGCTTTTCCTTAGAGTAATTCTTCTTCTTTCAAGCAGCAAAGGAAAAGTGGTGAAGATAAACTATACCTAAATACATGAACATTCCCAGAAAGTTTCAGATCAATCGGATGATTAGTTTGACTTTTTTGCACCACGGGGTTGAAAAATGTACCTACCTACTTCCGCGAAAAACGAGGCTGAAGTTACACCGCATAACTTTCTTAATTTTTCGAATTCTCCAAAGAAAAAACCATTCCAGGACCTTATTCCTGATGAATAAAAAAAGAGATCAATTTTTTGAACCCGAAATATCGAGCAGTCCCCTCAATTTTGTAACCTTGATGGGTGCACGAGGCTCAACCACTTTGTTAGCTTGAACGTACCGCGGTTCACGAATGGCGTGCACCAACCAGAGTCATGTTCCTCTGGAAACTCAATATCGTAGCAACTCAACGCGTGCGGAATCCTCTCATACATTGCGAGAACATTGTTCTAGATTAGATCAGTTGATAACTACATACGCTCTTCTGTAATTTTAATTTTCCAATACAGTCTTTATTTGATTGCATGTTTTTGAGTAAAGGATATTGACTCATTTGCCTCGTCTTTCGCCAATTATTGACATTAGATGTAATATTGAAGAGTCGACTAAAGGTGGCAGAAATAATTCAGTTCTTGTACGTGCAAATATACCCTTTTCGATGCAGTTATTCCCCGTATTACTGCGAAACACGGTCTTGTTTATGCTGCTTTGGCAGGAACAATGATTTGAACACTTCTATGGCTGCACGTTTCGGAACAAACGCTTCCAAACAGTGCCTAAGATTCAAAATTTATATCACACATTCAATGAACATTGAAATATTGCTAGACTACATGCTTTCATTAATAACATTCAGATAATTCCATTTATTCGCGATCAATATTTTTACGCATTTTAGTTCCTTAAGGGAGAGTCGTGCAGTACCGACCAGTTTACAGTACCGACCAAAGCTAGTTCTTGCTTCTTATACCAGATATGAGCGTTTTACTTGAATAAACAAATAGAAATCACAATTCTGTATAACCTATTTCGGGGTCATATCGTTTTCTCCATTGCGCTTGATGTTATGAGACTTTAAACGCATTCGTTGATATTCAATAGGTTAATAGTTATTTTGTAAAGCCGATTTTTTGTTTCTCAAGTACGTAAATGATTATGTTCTATGATGTGTACTGTCTAAGGAATTCAATCCCGGGATCCCGGCTGTTTTTTATTATTCTAAAACTCCCGGGATTTGATATATCAAGTTATAACTTATCCCGAGAATTTCGCGAATTTTTAAAAACGTAAATTACTTTATGAACAACTGAAAAATATAAAAATGGAAGCCAACAATCAGTCGCGATCCCGGGATTAGATCCCGGGATTGAATTCCCTAGTACTGTCTCTAGTCTATCAAGTTTAATAAAACGCCCTAGTTTTTCAATATTTTTTGGTACATAATATACCATGATCTAAAATGTTCCTACATGTTTGTCGTACAGTACCGACCATCCGACTGTTGTGCAGTACCGACCAACAAAACTAAAAGAGAATTAAAGAAAAGCGAAAGAAAGAAAAGTGTAAAAGAAGCAGAGAAAAGAAAAGCTAAAAGAGAATTAAGGAAACCTCAAAAAAGCTTGAAATGAAGAAAATTAGGGGATAAAGTAAATAAGGATAGGTATGATAACCGATCAAATAGGAAGCTAGGAATTAATAAAGAAGTTACCCACTGTGTTATTTGCAAGGAATCATTTGACGAAGATTGGGTGCAGTGTATCGAATGTGAAGGTTGGGCACTCGTCGAATGCACAATTTTACTTGCGATGTTTGTACTAATAAAATTTAAAAAAAAATTCTATTGTACCAATTAAATGTCTTTTTATTAACATTGTTAGTCAGTTAGATTTAAAAATCTATTAATTTAACAGTTGGTCGGTACTGGACGACACTTTTTCGTTTCCTAGAAATTACAACTTTTTTACTTTTGCGAATTATCAATTCTTATTATTAAATTTCACAAAAAATGACTTTCCTCCTCTTATTAAGTTCCATCTACACTACAAACACGTTTTTGAGTTTTTTATTTTTATCGACTCTAGCCGAAGATATAACCAAAAAAACTTAGAGCGGTCGGTAGGGGGAGTTGGGGCACTTTGATGCAGGGGGCACAATGAAACATTAATATTATCTTGATATCTATGGGGTAACATTTTATAATCATATATCATCTTTGAAGATCATAGAGTATACTGGTTTTGATCATTTTTTGAACTTCTGACTGTTTCTAGATATCAAGAGAATATTAATGTTTCATTGTGCCCCAACTCCCCCTACTGCACGACTCTCCCCTACTAACTTCATCCTTTTAATTAAACCCATACATGGAGAAAAATGCCCTAACTTATATTTTTGCTTAAATACCAGCGATATTTAAATTTCTACGAAAAATTACTTATTTCTATCCTTTTGCTAAAAAATACACAACACACGAGCATAAAAAACGATCCACCTAATTCCTTAATGAAACTGTTTAATACCGAGGCACATTAGCATGAGCGGCCACGTGGATGTGAAATTATTCAACGGGCCATCGATCGAGAGAACGAAATCGTATAATCGTGCAAGTTTACAATTCAATTGCCACAGTTTTTACGGCACGCGCATCGCATCGATGCTAAGGCGGGCGAAGGTTAAGGGTCGCCATAAATCCTCTTTTCAACTTGCTCTATCGCGGGCAGAAAATTCCCTGGCCTCTTTTGGCCGTATCTCCGATGGGACGTATAACGACGAGCCGCAGATAGTATCGCGGGCGAAGAGGAAAAGATAGGTTCCTCTGCTGTGTAGACGGTAATCATGGCGGCGGCCCGGGCGGCTACGAAACAACACTCATAAATAATAGTCGAATAACCCTTCCGCGTACGTTCGGATGCAGCTCGGAGAGTTTGGTGCGCGTACGTTTCGAGGCACGGCTCTCCCGTGGAACGAAGCCGCCTATCCCAAGATTATGCAGAAACTTTAACGGCCACGGTTACTCAGCCTTCTTGGCAAAGTATGGCAGGCGTGGTTTAGCCTGCAGGTTTATTAGCCCTGATAATGTCCTTGTGGGGAACATGCGTCCGTGTTTATTGTTAGGGAACACTGGGAGGGATGTGGGGAAGGTGTAGGCTTTACGTTGATGCCCTGAAATAAAGCGATTTCCAAATTTCCAGCAATTAAATCCGAGGGGGTCGTTTCAAGGGCCACTAAACAGTTCCAGGGACTGTGATCTGTAAGTTTCTGAGGGAAGACTAGATACAGAAACTCGAGGCTGGTGCGTGATTTGAGAGTCAAGGGAGAAATCGAAGAGTTGTTTGAAGAGTTTTGATGTGGAAGTAGGAGATGGTATCTTCAGGAGGAAAGGCAGCTATCTTGAACTTGAAATTTTGTATTAATATACGTTGTAATAGATTTATAGGTAATATTTTTGAACTGTGATATTAACCTCGAAGTTCCAGGGACCTTTTCACACGAGATGCTTCTGTGGTGATGATTGATATTGATATTCTGAGTGTTTATACAAGGTAGAAGTGGTAGAAGTACGGAGAACATCGTGGATAGTCGTGGAATATCTCTGTTTTTCAATTACCGTGCGAAATAAATACCTTTCTTCCAAACCTGACTTACAAACTATTTTTATTCTCGAAATATTATATCTGAACAACAACGCTGTAGATTTGTAGCTTCTAATATTGAAATTTGTAAAACTTACAATTTTTTAAAGATTTTTCGTTTCTTCTCGACATATGGTAGTCTAGAATTTTTTTACAAAAACTGTGGTAAAATTTTAATAAAAAGACTAGTGGAATACATTCTAGAGACTTTGACATTGAATCATGATTTTTTCATAACAATTGGATTCCCCTGAATGAACATACTGAAATAATATTCGCATAATTTTCTACATAGGCACTGTTTAATAATATTTATGCCCATAAATAGAGGGAATAAAAATTGCCCTATAAAAGGAAATTCCGTCTTAATATGATATTTTATAACTGCGTTGTAAAGCTGGTAATAAATTATACTCCATCTCATCGTACATTAATACACGGCTATACTATCCATAAAAAGACGTATCATACTATTTATAGTATAATCTAAAGAGATAGGAGGAACTGGCCCGGAAATACTCAGTTTTTTGTCATTATGAGAGGATCCATTAAATTGTCGTTAGTGCCTGTGCAGCATAAGGATGTACAAAGTACAGTCGCAACTGCAAGCGTGAAGGATAATAAGAAGAAGAAAGAAATCCATTCAAAGGCGAAAATCGCTTAATGTCGCGCATTTGTAGGAAAGAACTCACGATCGAATATATTTCTTCTTTATTTCTTGTATGCCTCACTGTGCCGCATATTTGTACAATCCTATTTCTATATTGTCGAACACTGTTCAATCTTGTTCGTTGTTTCGCTGATGATTGTTTATTTATCAGATTTAAATTTTTCATTTTTTTGTAGTTTTTAGGTATGTACATACTACATCGAATAATTTTCGAGCACATACTATTAGGTTGGTGCAAATGAAATTGCTGTTTCGCGTAGGAAAATTGAATGAAAACATTCTTTGCACTTCAACTATTTTATTTATTTTAGTATTTTTTACATTCTATGGCATTTCTCGAATCGTAAGCCAACTTTAACAATTGTTATTGTATCCCGACCATGAGTACAAGAAATTTGTATACTATTCGTGAGCGGCAAATTCATGTGCACCAATCGAATACTAAATAGTTTCTTGAACCTACATCTTTGGAGTAAAAATTGGAGAAGGTATACTGCAGCAAGATTGATATATTTCTTGAAATTACTGAAGTTGTGAAATTACAATTTTTAGGAGAATTTCAGTAAGTCTTATGGTAGAAAACTGTCTTTAATAATCATTCTGTGTCGACAAAGTAACAGGACTTCACGAAATACAGATTATTGTGCAGTCCATTAAAATTTCATCCAGATCAAATACGTCTGCTTTAAAAGGATGCATTAACTGTATACCGCAATTTTTAATTGAATTCAGGAGTTACAAGTTCCATCGTATTTAAAGTTTTCTTAGAGCTTCATTCGAGCAGTAATCTGTATAAGGAGTTTAAAAAACTTTAGTACTTAAAGATTATATTCAATAGAATGCCAATGTGGGTTCCCCTGTTTAAAGTAAGAAGAAATAGATAAGCTGGGAGCATTAAAAATGAACTAAAAGTACTTACTCTTCACATTTTACTGAATATCTAAGTTTCACGTGTTTCTTATTTGTCTTATTTGTTTATGTGATAAGCAATATTAATCGAGGATAACGTTATTGGATAACCTCTTGAAACGTAATTCGCTAAAGATACACATTGTAAAACTCAACCCTGTCGAGAAATTAATTGGCGACAGATTCCAATTGCCTAAGCCAATCAAGGGCAATAATTACTGTTTCCTAAATAACACATATTCGATAGAAGCTAGTGTATCGATTAATATTCTATAGGGAACCTCGCTGCACCCCGTCACATTTCGTACGTGTCGCTTTAACAAGAATATTTTGCAGGAAGGTGATACGGCAGGAGTTAAGGCCAATAGCAAAGAAAAGAGAGAGAGAAAGAGAAATAAAGAGAGAGGGAGTGAGAGCTTAGACAAGTGTGTAAGTGTACCAAAACTCAAAACAAGCTAGCTACGAACGTTATCTAATTTACCCTTTATTAAAGATATGTTTCGTACTTTTTCTTACTTCTCTTACCTCTTCTTAATATTATTACTTGTACTTCTAACTTTTCGAATACCTTTATATTATATTATACTTATCTTTGTTGTACTTATTATTATATTATCATCATTATTATACATTCTCTTAACTTTCCATTTTCACTCTTCGTACTTGTAATACGTTCTTGCGTGGAGAAAAATATCAGCACTCGTTAATCGTTGCCGCGACTTGCCAGGCATCGTTATCCGTCGATTTCAATCAATTACCTAATCGCTACTATTTTTCTCCCTGTACATACAGCCGTTCTCTCTTTCGCCCTTATTATTTCTTTACCATGTCATGCTGAGCTCATCCATACCGTTGCAATCTCGAAAGCTGAAAGCCACTACAGTGGACTGAGGCGTCGCACAGTGGTTCGAGTATACTACATGCTGGACAAAATTATTTTTTGGCGGGTTTGGGTTCAAATGGGGTCCAAATTATTAGAAAACATACCTGATTCGTATTACAGTTTATTATTTCACTAAAAATAGCAAAGGACAAAACGACAGTATTGTACTTTAAATATAATTAACAGTTATAACATTATGTCTATTCCTGTAATTTCTCAGTTTTTGAGTTATAAAACCTGGTTTTTGAAATCAGTTTTCTCTGCATCGCTATTAAAATAGTGTTTTATAATATGTTCCACGTCGATCCACGCGACAAGGGTTAAACGTACGGAAAGTAGAGACTTTCTAGTTTATTTTAATCAATCGGTCGATCTGCAAAAATTTGCAAAACTATATTTTTTTAAATTGTTTTCGAGCGCGACGCTCGGCAGGAGAGATATCACAGTCGCGCTCGAAAACAATAAAAGAAATATAGTTTTGCAAATTTTTGCAGATCGACCGATTGATTAAAATAAACTAGAAAGTCTCTACTTTCCTTACATTCAACCCTTGTCGCGTGGATCGACGTGGAACGTATTGTAAAACACAATTTTAATAACGATGCAGAGAAAACTGATTTCAAAAACCAGGTTTTATAACTCAAAAACTCAGAAATTACAGGAATAGACATAATGTTATAGCTGTTAATTATATTTAAAGTACAATACTGTCGTTTTGTCCTTTGCTATTTCTAGTGAAATAATAAACTGTAATACGAATCAGGTATGTTTTCTAATAATTTGGACCCCATTTGAACCCAAACCCGCCAAAAAATAATTTTGTCCAGCATGTAGTATATTCGAACCACTGTGCGTCGATCAGAATCATTCTAGCCATTGATTCGAAGTAATAACTTGTCGCTGCTACAGTTCCCCTCGTCCACGTACAGCTGTTCTGTCTTTCGCCCTTATTACTTTTCCTCCTTGTCATGCTGAAATCATTCATACATTACGAAAGCATTCATTTTGTAGAACTTTGGCAGTAGAAATCAAGGGTGCCGACCTTGGCGCCCATCGAAATCCTTTCCTTTCAAGTAATGTCTCATTGCTGCTCCTACTCACCGTGTACATACAACCCTGTTCCGTTTCTTTACTACTATTTCCTTTTCTCTGCCACGCTGAAGACATTCCACATCTCACGAGAGCATTCTTTCACATATTACCGAGAATATCTAAATGGGAAAGAGGTTTCGTTACGAGCATATTTCGACGAAAATATTCCGCCCACACCGACGAACACTCTTGATATTCCAACGCGCGCGTGTGTGCGATACTAGGACCGAGCGAACTGCTGTTTATCATTTGACTAGAAACTACTGTATCGAATTGGTAGTCTCGTTTGGCTGCTTGTGTGCATACGCCTCGTCCACACGTATGACAGAGCGTAGTGTGCGTGTGTGTACGTTTTTAGCGGGGGCGTTCGAGTCTCGTTGAAAGTATTTTTCTTTGTCGTAAAGTTTTATAATACAATATGTACACCCCCTGGCTTCAATATGCATGCCCGTCTATTTTCCCTTGGTTGAGAGATATTTGGACACGGGGTATCCTAAATTATGCAGCGGAACCGTAAGAAACGATAAACAGACGCGATATGAACGTGTGGATGGAGGAGAGAGAGGAATCGTGGAATGTGCAAGGTGAAAATGAGAAACGAAATACTCACAAGGGAACATTCCCAACCCGGAAATTCAAAAAATTCTGAAACCTTGTGAATATGTAGGGAGTTTCCTCTTGATTACAGCGCAATTTTTGTTTGCTGCTCAAATTCACTCTAAGGGGATGTAATTTACCCCTGAAAATCCGGTTATTTTCCGATTGGGTGTTATAACTCGTGAACTGTAAAACAATTTGTTTACCAAATGATAGATCTAAATAAAAGAAGCAACTTTTGTCCTGAAACGTTTTTTCCATCCCTTACGGTTCGCGAGTTATAACACAAACTCGGAAAGTAGCTGAATTTTCTGGGGTTAATTTCACCCCTTTCGAGTGAATTTTGGCAGTAAACAAAAATTAAATTGTAATCAGGAGGAAATTTCCTGCATATTCACAAAGTTTCAGAATTTTCCCTTGCCAGAATCTTCTATCATATCTTCCTTTCAGTTTCATTTCTTTTCTTTTTTACTTGGTTTTGATGCTTTCAACTATTTATATTTATCTATAGTTTGGTTAGTATTGATAAGTTGTGTAAACATGTGCTTGTTAAGGAATACTTGTACGTATACAATAATACTTCCAAGTAATACGAAGTATTTGATAGAGTATTTAGTACTTTGGTTCACGTGCAGTTTTATCTATGTGCACATTGGTGTGTGGAATTTTTTTATTGCTCAACATAGTTAGAGCTGTTACTGAATTGCGCCGATGAAAGTCGTCAGTATGTTTAATAGACAAACGATTTGGAACATCAATTTGTTAAACGTTTTATCAATAGATTCTTTTTGTGAAATAAACACAAGTAACTGCGTGGTTGCTCATGAGGATGTTCTCTTCAATTAATAAAGAATTTTGCAATTTTAATTTTAAGACAGATGCGTATGGTGCATACTGTGACATTCACAAACATATGCTGAATTAAAAATTGCATACCTTCAATATCATGGTATTGGAATTCATATTTGACTAAACTATGCACACACACACTCGCACAGAGAAGCTGTCGATTTTACAACGAAGTTGACTAGTGGACAATGCACTAATTCGCAATTCTGCATGAATCTTTTTTATGGAAACCTGTGCTAACAGACATTACGTTACTAAAAAGATATAGATACAGTATTTGGTATTTTATTTATACAGGATGTTGAGAAATAGTGTTCGGTATTTAATCGCCTTATATTACTTGAAGAATTGAAGAAAAAGTGCTCAATGAACATCGACTTTGGGCTTGATAATGTAAGTGGTATGCTTTCTTCTATTGATCATACTTCTCCTATGAATCGTGGTCTGTGCTTAACTGACACGTTCTACTCGTCGAAACAAGAAAGCCTTGCTTCTTAAAAAAATTACAGTAAAACATTATTTATTTCAAAGAAGTACACATATCAATTACGTTCCCAGAACCAAAAATATGTACCTTCTAATATAATCAAGATTAATTTTTCAATCTACATATGTTCGCCAAGGACTTACTAACTTTGGAAGTTCGTAAATTAAAAAATAGAACATTTGTAACACAGTGTTCCTCAACTTCTTTTATAATACTCAAATAACCCCCCTCCCCATATAACGTAAGGTAAATTTAATAAGGTAAAGAAAGCACAATAAGAATAGGTATTTCAAAATATAATTATATCTTAGTAAATCAAATAAGTGCTAAAAATAACCCCAGAAAACACTTCGCGGCCCACAGGTTGGCAATCACTGGTGCGACATATTGCAAAATGCACCTAAAAGGTGACTTCCAATTAAATACGGGGACAGTACTTGCATATACTGTTTATACACCTGGCAATTCATTCGACAAAGTTAATCGACTTAATTCGGACGGTATTAACTTACTTGACTTACATATTACATCCTGCCACCTTTGTACGTACTTGCTCCTTAAATTTGTCTACGCTAAGCATAAAGACCCCATCCGCTTCGAAGTAATCGTATTCCACGAGCGTCATTGTCTCCCGCAAAGTAGGACTGTTACCGCGGACAATGACTTAAGCGCTTCTCCAGCTCCGCGAGACGGATAACAATTACGCGGTACAACAATTGCCAAGTGCAGAGTGAGTAAAGCATTCCTGGAGGCTGTGGCGCGGGACGGTGGGGCGGAGGGGTCGGGGGGAGCAGGCGGCCGGGCAATTTTTATCCTTTCATCCCGGTCGATATAATGGTTTAACGGGCCAGCGGAAAGTTATAAATACAGCATCGGCCTGGGAGCTAATTATTCAAATATCTCTGGATGCTTGCAAGTATGAGGAGAGAAGACAGAGGGAGAGCCGATGTCCACTTAGGCTGCTAGCATGAATCTACCCCGGAGGAATATTGGCGCGCTGCGGGGGTAGCCGGTGCCAACGAAACTTCAAGTATCTACGTTATTTAAAGGGGTACGAGATACGTACATTCGAGTTCCATCGTCGACCACTAGAGATTCCATTCGCCATAAAATGGAGAAAAGTGGAAACTTCCTTCCCGGGAATAAGAGGGAGAGAGAGGGGTGGAAGGGGAGGAAAGGAGAAAAGAAGCGAGAGGAGATATTGCGAAAGTCCAACGTCGTTGTCTCTTCTTTTTTCCTTTCTCACTCCGGTGTTTTCTACCCCTTTCTCCGTTCCCCTTTCAACCCCCTCCCCCCCCCCCCCTGGTGCTTTTTCCCTCGTATTATTTTTTGCCACCCCTCCCTTTCTCTCACTCTCTCCCCTGCTCTTGCCGTTTCCCTTTTTGTCTGACCTCGAAACTCCGACGCCCCCGCCCGGGACCCCAGAGCGCGCGGTCAAGGGGAAATTTCGAGTTCGCCCCGGCGAATTTCTTGTTGATCTTTCATCTGCTCGGGTGTACCGTGGCCGGGGCGACAAGTTATCGGGAATTCGCCGGAGTAAAAAGTTGCGCGGATCCCGGCCGATAAATCCAGTTAACCGATCGCCAAGTTGCTCGACGGCCAGATAAGAATAAAGTTTCGCCGTGCCGCCATTGACTGACTGTGTAGAAGTTCGATTTAGCCGCGCCCGTGTAATCAGCTGCCTAATGAGCCGAGCGCGGGTGGTACAGACTCTTTTCCGTAATGGCGAGCTTTATGCCCCCCCGGGGGTATGTCCGAGCCACCACCCATAAATCACGGCGCCACCTTCCCCCGCGACACCGGCGGATCGAAAGGCTCGGTAAATATAGACCCAGATAGATCTCCTTAAGCGAGATATATCCGCCTTTGATACTCGGTCGCGCCGCGCGAAATATGGGTCGCTTATTGAAAGATGATAGTGGGGAGGAAATGACGCAGGAAATTTTGACGTTACGAGGTGTCACTTGCCGCCCGCCATTCAATTTTCATGACTATTTTGGAGGCGTGCTCGCGAAAGCCGCGACAGAAGAAGGGGGCGATAGTGGGAAAGCTTTTAAGCGTACGCCTCTGCCGCTGAATGTGTATTTGCCTAGTTAGTAGATTTTAAAAACAATTCACGTCGGTTTCCTTGGTCATCCGGTACTTGTTTATTATTTATGTCATTTGTATTTGTATTGTGTTGCTATGAAGAGATTATAATTGAGATGTACTCATTTTATTATGATCGGACTGTTTCAATAGAAATATAATATATTGATATGTTTTTGCATTGAACTGTCTGCTGAAAGAACTGATTTTTATTTTAGTTGAAGTAGAAAATTGTATTTCAGTTCGTGCGAAAATTGGCAAGTTATTGTAGGGTGGATGTACCACTAAATGAACGCGTACCAGTGAATGGACATTTTTACTAAAATGAGTAAAATAAGTGATTAAAATAAATAATTAATTAGAATTCTTTTAATTTCTTGCTTCATATCCAAACAATCTTTCCAGGACGTGAAATCAATTGCGCGGCAAACATAATTTTATAATAGTGTTCATTTATTAGCATTAAGTGTTTATTTATTGGTGCGTTTACCCTAGGTTTAATTAGTAATATTATTTATTATTCTAAAAGTAGCTACGGAGCAATAAGATTTTAGCATGCGTCTTTTGACATAGTGATTTGACACTGGAGCATGAGCGTATTAAATTATATTCTTGTGACGCTGTGTGTGCTTAAAATCAGTGTATTATCATTTTGTGAAGTTTTAAAGCGGCAAAATTAATTATTATCGAATGCTTACGGTATTCAGGCACACTTTCATAAACACATAGGTTCGGTTCATGATTTAACTTTAATACAATCGTATATTTACAACTGCATATATCATTTGGCAATATAATGACTAAATATCAAACACGTTACCCTCCTTTTCGGCTGCGCCACACTTGAATTCAATTTTTACTATGGGGCTAAAGACAATGAATTTGCTTGAGGAAAAGTATCGCCTAAACAGAAACTAAGGTACGCATTTATATTTAAACAAAGGGGTAATACCTTTCACAAGAAAATATTACTTGCAATAGCATATTTTTAATGTCAATGCTTTTTCCAAGAAATCCAAAGAGCTTTTTCTAAGAAACCCGATTGTTCAATTATTCAGGTTGATTAATAAACATTTCATAAATCACTCTTCGTTCAATTTATATGAAATTATAATTTTGACATAACTTTTATTTACAGAGACATATTATTCCTTCAATTCAATATTATGCATGAAGAAATACGTTAAGAATGATTGTTATTTATTAAAATGTCGAAAAATTGAAAGTTGGCTATTTTCAAAATCAATTTATATTTATCTACTTTCGTACGCAAAGGTTTACGATTTTACAAAGTAACCGATTACGAATCCCCCGAAAGTCAATAAATTTTTAGCCCCGATAAAATTTCTTATCGCGTATCTATACTTCCTCTATCTGAAGAAGCCTCTCAAGCGAGCGGATCTCATCTTCACGATCTTTTCTTTTAAAGCTGATTTTCATTCACGGAATCCTGCTAGCTATGAAACCCTCCTGATAGTATGGATCTATAGTAACCCCTCAATTTTTCAGCAAAGTATACCTGATGTACCCTCTTTAAAGCTTTCGTGGCAATTTTTCGGATAAATCATTTCGTATGAATACCAATTTTTCCGAGCATCGACTTCCTCGAAGCGATAACAAGTTACAAAGATCAATTCTGTCTTCCTCCTATCAGTTTGGAGCCTGCCATGCGACGATGAAACGACGGGATCTCTGTCTCGATAGAAAGAATTAATTAAAAATAGAAATGAATTAAAATTTAATGATAGACCGATGAATCAAAACTGATGTTTCGAATTAAAATTGTATTTTAGAATAATTATAATTGTCGCTGTTAAGTGCAGTTACAAATTTTTACCAAGTCAAACTATCTTTATATTCCCTTGAATCATTAGTTCTTCTAAAAGTTAAGCGTTTTTGCTCCACACTTTTTTATACCATGGAACGTAGTAAATATTTTATAATTTATACTGATGGTAATGCTTACGAGATTCAACATTAAGATTTGATAAATCTCTTAATTCATTTTTAAGAGTATAAGGGGCAATGGTCACGAGATATGAAATGTTGGTCTCTTATCAGAAAATAAAATATGACATACGTATTCTTTTTAACGGCGGTAGCTCAAGTTTAAGGAGCAAAACTACCCTTCAAAGTTTCACCCCTCCGATGCTATCTTGAAAACTATTGGAGATACAAAAGTTTCTTAAGCAAATGTTTTTTACTCTTTACGTATATTAACATGATGTTAACACTGGCTATAAATACAGCATAAAATCGAAAACACTGTTTTCCCAGTGTGTTAACTCTCATAAGCTATTAAATACACACAGTACCAGAGTACTACTAATCAGTGCCCACTTACATCTTCCTTTAGATAAAAATATCAATTTTCTTTATAACAGTTGAATTGGAATTAATTTCATTTCAAGTTTGCTCGCAAACTCAATATTGTTTTTTCTGAATAACGAATACTATTTTCAAATAGAAACTAATAAATATTTTTACTTCAGGAATGTATGGATTATCATTCAATGATAATGAAAATATCTTATTGCAAAGGAAGAATAATTCCCAATAATATTGCGTATTATTCAACATTGTGCAGTGACAATAATAATTGTCTGGAGAGTTGGTCGAGTTGCTATATTCAGACTCTACATCTGTGTATATGTAAAAATGTGTTAAGGTTCCGAACAATTAATTCTCTAGAAATCAACTGTTTCGACCAACTCTCCAGCCCGACCGCGTATCCCGGAATTACCCTATAGAATAAAGTTTCATTGAAATTAAAACCGATACGCATAGAAATGTATTCATTATTACCAAATAAAAGTTGTTTAAAAAAACTTTACCCGTCATTCAAAGCGAAATTCGCCCAAGTAGGTACACTAAGCCTCTCTTTCAATAAATAATGCATTATATAAATCTACTACTCATCGAGTGGTAAATCGCCCAGGAATTATAACCGATAACAACGAGAATGGAATTCGACAGTACAAGTGACAAAAATTAATCAACATCCACTTCACAGGGAATACGCAAGAGTAATACTGAAAATTGCAGTCCGCACCGCCCGGGCTCCCATCTGCCTCGGTTTACCATTTTAACGAATAATCCCCCGCCCCGAATGAGAGAAATTACGAAACGGAAAATCGACCGTTAATTCCCAGCGTCCGCGAAACAAATGACGCTTTTGACATTCACTAGTCAGCCAGCATCGATCCGCCGGAAGCAGCCGGGGGCTCGGGGGCGCCTCGTAAAAGGGGAATAATAATTTCATGGACGCCGGGGAGAAAGAAGATCGATATTAACGCGACCCTGCGTAAGCGTTTTAGCGGGAAGAAGATTTTTTTTAAAGGGAACCGATAACACAAGAGGGGGCGACATTCCTAGAATACCTGGAGTAACGTTCCAAAGGGGGGTAGTAAAGAGATAATGCCGAGCTTTCAGAAACGAGGAGAACGTCCCCCTGGTAAGTTCTTAACGGGACGTTTCGACGTCCCGAGAAGCTTCTATCCTCGAACGAGGCAATTACAGACCGTGGTTTACCGGTCGCGTTTACACCCGTAGCCCCTACTATACCTTACTATAGGCTAAGCTCCCTTGCCCCCCCCCCTCCACCCCACCTCATGTGATCGCAAACTTAGCCGACGGGGTTGAACCTCTTTGGCACTGGCGTTCGATATTTCGAACAGCTCTAACCAGCTGCACCGAGCTCCGCGTCGTCAAACCTGACCCCCTTTCCCTGACGTCGCTGAGACAGAGACGAAGCTATGACAGGGCGTAGGTGGCAGAGGAAGGGGGTGGAATCAATCGCTGTTAAAATGGCTACTGATTAAATACACTTGGGCCCCGATAGTCAACACCGCCGTCAAGTAATACAGATGAATATGAAACATTCAAGCAGCAAAAGCAGATGCCTATAGAATGTCAGAGACGCGCGCCGCACAGTGGTTCAAAAATGGGAAATTTTGGAAAAAAATTGGGTTCTCCATGTATTCTTATAGAAAATTTTACGCTGATTCCGAATATATACCATGTTCCTATACCTAAAATAAACGATTCATGTGTTTTTTGGCCAAAAACCATGAAAAATCACGTTTTTTCACAGATTTTGCGATATTGAGCAGTTTTCTTCTGCCTCCATGTCATTTTGTCAAATAGAAAAGTTGTATAGAATTAAAATATACGTTTTTAAAATTTTTTAAATTTATTTTTAACTGTCAATATTCGTTTTTTGAACGGATTTTGTACTTGTACAATGTTTAGACAATTTTTTTACGTACTTTGTTTCGACAAAATTGTCTAAACATTGTACAAGTACAAAATCGAACTTTTCTATTGGACAAAATTACATGGAGGCAGAAGAAAACTGTTCAATATCGCAAAAAATGTGAAAAAACGTGATTTTTCATGGTTTTTGGCCAAAAAACACATGAATCGTTTATTTTAGGTATAGGAACATGGGGTACATGGAACATGAGCGATCGACGGTCAACAGTAGCAATTAGGTACTAACCTTTTTTTACGAAAAAAACTTACAAAAACGTTTGCATATGGTACAGACGGTGATGGACGGTGAATATTTTTAATGGGAATTGTACCTCAAAATATGTACTTTCAAACCTTTCAAGTGTCGTTGCGGAGGTAGACGGAGGTACCTGAAAAAAATGGTGATTTCTAAAACACCTCGGTATTCTTTGAGATATTGTTATATTCTGACAACAGTTTCAATTCTGCCTCTTTTTGCTCTATACTATGTAAAAATGAGTAATAAAACTACTCCGGGAAAACAGGTCCACTTAGTGATATGTAGAAATTTTGGCCATACTTCTTTAGTTCGAGTTTTTCCGCACTTGTAATCGGTTTTAGAGGCTAAGTGGCAGGAAATGACCAATACATAACCGATAAAAAAAAACATACCTAAAAAAACAATACGAAATTGTGACATGATTTTTTGAGATTTTTTCCGCCCTTGAACCACTGTGCGCCGTAGCTGAAGCGAGGAGCTTTCCGCAGAATCATACGCTTCCCCTTACCTCCGCGTGCCCCTCAGGCGATTGAGACTTCTTCAATATAAGAATAATTAAAGAGTCCTTGTAGAAAACACTGTAACTGCCAAAATTAAAAAAAAAATTATCGGGAGATGTTCTACGTGCTAATGGTAATAAAGGGGTTTTTCAATAAGGGCGCTCGATTTTTTTTCAAAGTGAATAAGAAGAAGTAGAACATAACATGCGTCACAGAACGACAGCGTTCTCGTTTCAAATATAATATCAATTGGCTGTCAACGTTCAGGCGTGGTTACTGAAAGACTCTATAAAATACTATGAAATTTTAAATCAATTTCCCATTGTATCGAAGTCAAAAGGTGGTACCGCTGGTAACGTCCAACGCCACTTCTGTTGAAACAGGGTTTTCAACGAACATAATTCCTCTTTAATGAATTTCGACTGTATTAGTGCAAAAAATAGAAAATTTTGTGATGCATTTCGGTTATTGTATACTTACGCATATTTGGCAATTAAAACGAATCAAATTTCGTAAATAATTTCAATCCGGAGAAGCTTTTTCTGTTTCTGAAAAATTTGTTTTTCTACAAGGACTCTTCAATTATTGAAGGTTCACCCGGAAGATTCCAATCTTTTAACCGCTCACGAACTCCACGTGGCTAATCCCACAATCGTCCTGCGAAACCGCCACGCGGGGCACAGCACACTCGCGGGAATGCGTTTTTCATGGGCCTTCGCTGTTTTATGAATTCCCTCTTGCAATCATTCCAACGCTGTAGTGTGGATAACTTTTTATGATGCTGATAGATGAACACTCATTTCGCAGGGTACAGGAGATAGGTAAATTTCCTGTATTGTAGGAAATACGACAGTTTCGATGAGTATGTATGCCTTATTTGTTTAAAGGAAGTGGTTAAAATCAATAATTTGGTTAAACCTCCAGTTTCAGGTTCTGAGGAATAATATAAACTTAGTGTGAAAAATTTGAAGTTGATCGGTCAAATAGTTTTTGAGTGAATTTTGAAAACGTGGTTTCGAGAAAAACGTGCTTAAAGTTAAAGTCAAGAAAAATTGTACTATATTTTGTAAAAATTAAGGTGTCCTCTGAAGGTCTGAAATGTCTTTTGAAGGCTTAAACCATTTATATGCAATAACACTTTTGGAATCCCATTGTGCCAATCGTTTTTTCACACTGGGAAATTTAGCACCTTGCAACAGCTTTGTTCCCAAGCGTTTGTTCAAGCCTGGGTAATGAAACAGTTGCACAGTTCAGATTCTCGTCTACTGAAATTAAACAGTTGCATGTGTCCTCCACTTTTTATATGTACGTATAAGGAATTTGCATTTCAATTGCGAGATGAACTTGGGTGTGTAACCTTTTACTTCGACACAGTAAAATGACAATTTTTCTGTGAGTAAAGGGGAGCAAATGAATGCATTGTAATGTTGGAACCATTAGGTTCCATGAATCCCTAATAAGTTATGTTCTATGTTGTTTAAGTTCTCTTTTACATGTACACGTTTAATGAAGATTATGTATTAGCAATTAAGGTACGAGTCAACAATTACCGGTTCCGTCTGGTTCACCGAGCAACGAAGATTGTTAATTATGCACTTCGGTATTTAATAGAACGATAGATGAACGATTATTAAGATCAGAAGTTTTTAGGATTTCGTGGTTGAATTACGTAGTGCGCTTATAGTTTGGCACATAATTTGTTTGCACCTTTACAATTAAACTCCGTAGTAGAGTGAAGTTGCACCTCGTAAAGTTTGTAGCTACCTAGACTTAAGTATAACTTTGATGTAAATTCACAAAGCTAACCAAATTTACAAGCAACGTTGATATACAAGTTTGGCACGATATTAATCAATTTACAACAGAACCCATTTACACCTACGTGAAAGATAGTACATAGTTTCATTAGAACATTTAATTTTTCATTAATTAAGTAGTTCCAACGTCAAATAATTTACATAAATACATTCTTCTAACTGAAATTGTATACAATTATAGTGTATCTAAGAAAGAATGGATACAGGAGCTAATCCTAAAATATATCAAAAGCTTTCGAAATAAAATTGCTAAACGATATAAGCGTATCAAGTATTTATCAATATATTTCATAATTTTTTAATACGTAACGATGAAAAATGTTGCACCATAAATGTACCAGTACCAATGCGATGTAAGATAACAGAAAGTCAGAGATATTTGATTAAAATCACAGTTTTATCATAATTGTCATAATTTAGAAGCAGTAGGCAAAAGTAAAACTTTTCACTAATTTTTTATGTTTTCTGCTTGCAGCAAATGCGAAGCCATTAACCTTCGACGAAGTGTACAATCAAAGTAGTCCGACAAATTGCACGGTATACTGCGGTGGACTAACTAATGGTCTAACAGAAGAATTAATGCAAAAGACCTTCTCGCCTTTCGGATCCATCCAAGAGATTCGTGTATTCAAGGACAAGGGTTATGCTTTTATCAGGTACATAGTTTACTATTACTACCTTTTCCAACATGAGAATACGTGTTTATCAAAGATAAGGAAGTATTCCCATGCGACCGAGTCAAAAAATTTTTTTTTATTGTAAGTTCATACTTTTAAGAATATTTGGTTGAAATACTAACGCGAGATCTTGTAAAGTGTCTGAACTAAATAGAGAACACCAACGCGCATTTACGAGTACTAACTTTCAACATTTAAATGTGTTTTACACAAAACTACATTTTTATAAATGGTTGACATGAAATCTCGAAAACGAATGCTCCGACTGGCTCCACACGGTACAGTATTATTTTGCACCGCACTCGAAATTCCCATCCATCCTAGAAGCAAGTACATATTTCAAATTTTTCGATTTTTCCATAAGCCACAAAATTTATAAAAATTGGAACACAGATAATGTCAATTTTTAAAACGCTACCAGCTTCTCAAAACTCAACTTTTTGTCCTATTTCTCGGTTGGAACACAGTCGCATTTATATAGATTAGTAATTTCTTTGGTTTTCCAGACATTGATAAGTCTCGCGGTGAAAATCATGTCAATCATATAGAATTATGCGCGCTGAGAAGGCTGCAATATCTCACTTATTATTAACTATTACTAGCAAACAAATTTTCTAAATATACAATAAATGTGAATAAGTAAATGTAGAAAGTTTAAAAATTTTTTAAAAAAATCCCAAGGATCACATTAAAATCGAACAGCAGAAAGGGAATACTCGCATATATTTCGTACCTTTTCTCGATGACACTTATGCATGAGTCATTTTCAATCTATAGGTTGCGACCGAAATAATGTAATGAAATCGTGCAAATGTAACTCAAAAGGGCAAAATGAAATTTTCTCATACGAAGCTTAGGTTTCGTGAAAATCGAATTTAAAACATTGCTACCTGACTAAGTAGATAGCAGCAAAATTTATCAGTAAATACAATAAATTTGCGAACGAAATCCTCGAGAACAAATAAGTCGAAATTGAGGAATAACTTTCCCAAACGGGACTTTGCTTGTGAGAGAATTCAAAACTCTATTTTTTTTCTTGATAAAAGCCTCATTCGAAAAAAAAGTGTTCCACAATTTCGACTTATGTCACCAATTGTGCCATTCTACCTCTTGGTTTGTGCCAATTATTTTCCCACAAATTTTCAAAACCTACTTTCTCGAAAAAACATTCTGCTCTTTTCACATACTTTTGCACGTGGAACCACCTTCTTCCCGACTATACCACCATGTCGGCCACACCATAAATAGATACTTTGAAATATCCAATCAGGTATTATTTTATTCAAATCGGATTCCACGCTCTTACGTGTATCTATATAATAGTACAGTTGTAGTAGTTAACCGCCTTCAATTCGAATCGTATATTTTTTTTATAACATCAATTTGCACTGCGTTCATCATCAGGCGGTCCAACTAGAATTTTCTATTGCAAACATGTTCCACACGTGTTCACGAATGGCCCCTTAAAAAAGGTACGAAAATAAATCGCCGAAAATTCATCAGAGCTTGCTCTTTCCAAAGCAAGACTAAAAATCAGTCATCCCTGGAAGTTTCCCGCTGTATAATGCAGAAAGCGCGTTAATTAAACGGCGCCCTTCTTCAGGTACATCCCGGGATGTACAGTTTTCCCGTGACAAACGTCCCCGAAAGTTGAACAATTATTCCAAGCGGATTGCCAGCTCACGGAGCGTGCAGGCTCAGGAGCAAGACGCTCCGCTTCTTCTGTAACTTATTAATTTCAAAAGTTTGCCGGGGCGAGCGTGTCCTGCGTCGATCTCTCGATCCCTCGCGTCCCCCAAGACCGCCTCGCATTGTTGTTGAAATGTCGCGGCGATATACGTCACGTGTAATATCTCTTCGAGATGTCACCGCGACGGGAAGTCCCCGAGGTGTCCAAGTGGGCCGCAGTCCGGGACGATCGCGTGGAAAGAAACGGGCAAAGCGGGCGTTAAGCTGGTCGATAGAGAAAGTTCCAACGTACACGGGCAGGCACTCGAAAGTGAATACTTCATACTTAAACTGGGCTCCTGGCGTGCGGCAACTTTTAAGGCTGAGCAGTCTAATCGGTGGGCGAATTAAATCGACACTCCCGCGAAGTAATAAGAAGTACAAAAGGTATCGACAGGCGGGATGTTTGCTTTTGAAAACTATTTTCTTAAGACGTTCTCTTGGGAACTCGGTGGAAGTTCGTTCTATGGAAGGATTTTTTACATTGCCTGACAATAAGGAAGATAAACGTTTGTTTGTTAAGCCTTCGAGCAGTGGCGGACTGGCCGGGGTATCAGCTGCCCCGGTTGGCAAGTGGGCCCTCCCCTATATTAAGGGTACTATTTAGACAGTCGTTCCTGTCTAAAGTGAAAGCATTTCTGTTTCAATTAATTAAAATGATAAAATTGAAACTGAGACTTGTTCTTTGGCATGAAGGTTATTAACATCATAAGCTTTAAAAAACTTGTTTGTTTAGTAAAAAATATGCATTATTAAACATGTTTTAAAAAAGGGTTTTTAACCCTCTAGGGACGAGTGGGACTCCAGAGTCCCATTCAGATTAACACATTTTTATTTACGTTCCATCAATAAGATCGAGATTTGATGTACCATCAGAACCCGAAATTAAACTTTTTTTTGTTATAAACAAATTTAAAAACAAAATTAACGAGTAGTTTCCAAATCCGAAGTATAAAATAGACCATTTTAACGCTCAAAAAATTCTACGTTAAGTTTAAAACATCCCCGTCCCTAGAGGGTTAAAAAAGTTTCTTTTGTTTTGCCGCGATAACTCAAAAACGATAACTCAAAAATTCGAGCATGTTCATAAAATGTGTAATTTCGGACCGGACCTAAATTGAAGTTAATAGAAACTCTTATTCATTATAAAATGAAATTAAGACCTCATCAATGGGGTTTCAGTTTCTGTTCATAAGGAATTAATTTGTAAGTTGTCTATCGGCCGACGTTCAATTGTTTCGATATTTTAATTTACCTGGCTTATCCGTAAATAAAGGTCCATTTTCTTACACACGAAACTGAGCTGTTTGCTTCAAAGTGCTTCGAGGGCAAAGTGCTTCATATCATATTGATACGTGTATGAAGTAGCACACAAACTTCCATTTCAACATATCGTCTAGTTTTCTTTAAAAAGTCCCCAGAGTCACCCACGCCTCAAGCCAAGAGTAGAACACAAAACGTAAATAAAAGTGCAAATATGTGCTCTATAAAAATAATAGAATATTCGAGGAATGTTTAACAGATCAATGGCAACTCGTAGGAGCAAGAACGAAATAAATATAAAAACTGCCGTGAAATTCAGTTCGCATTAATGAAAATTAAGGGACTGGACTTTTTCTCAAATTTGTGAATCAAAATCATCACCGTAGACACAATGAAGCTTTTTGAACGTTATTTCAATAGATCTAACAATAAGAAGCATCGATTTTAGTGAGGCAGGCAAAATTATAAAATCGGAAGGACATTGGGGGAGGCGCGTCGTGGAATTTGTTGAAAGCACTGACAGCACCATGATGTCCTTACCGAGCTTTTGGCATCTGACAAGGGTGCAATGATGCTTTCAAAATTGATAGCTGATTTCGGTATGCGGCCAGAATCACTTGCATATTCAATCGATATTCTCGTACGTCAGTATGGCACGATCAGGAGGAAAATAACCATGACTCTGCGATTCGAGAGACCACACCACTACTACCAACGACCTATCTCGCTTGCCTCGGGGCAAATTGCAAATATTACAATAAAAGGCTACTATCCCGCGTTTCACGCGTCATTAATTCTCCGTTCGACTCGTATCGCGCTAATAAAAATCCTTCGGTAGCAGTCAAAATAATTGCATAATACAATTGGGGCCAATTTTCTCATTATTTGGAATATAAACAGCTTCCTAAATCTTCAAACAGAAATGGAATTCTTATTGTTCCATAAGAGGCATGCAAACTGGTGTGGAAAAAGAGGAATAGGTTTCCTTTATAGATGAAGACACGAACTGTTCAAACAGGTCGAATTAAATATTTTGTCGTTGGGAAATAAGTGATGCTTGTAATATTGGCAACAAAATTAGTTTCCAACAGAATTAAAGTCGCTACTTTCTCCGGAATAACTTTATAGGAAGAATTAAAGGAATGTTTAAGGTAACTTCAATCAGATGTATGTAGGCACTAATGTGCATAGGGCAAAATTAAAAATTGACTAATTTCTATATTGGTTAGTTATTTTTCGTTTTAATCGGTACACGTATGTAGGTGTTATTGGCAAATCAGAATTGTAAAATATATAATAATTAATTTAATATTCGAGTATGGATATCCTATAGAGAATAAAAGTATATGCTTCGATTTAAAGAAAAACCACACAATTCTCGTCTTAAACATTTTTTTGCGTGTTCAACAACATAGATCCGTAAAATTTTATATACAGGCTTTCATAGACGATGCTCGTGATTCCTATTGAAATATTTTGACCAAAGGAGGTAGACGTTTACTTTAGAAACGAAACCAAGGGAAATATCGTATTTCATCAAGATCTATTGAAGATATAAGCTGTATAATATTTCTGAATGAAATCCCTCCCGTTCAAATTTTCTTTGAACTTATCCGAGTCCGCTGCAGATCAAATATTACTTTTTCTCTTATTACTGTCGGTAATCGTGAACCTAAAATTGAATTGATCTCGAAATAAAAATGACGACCCGTCACAATAACGAATCAAAAACATTTGATGAATAAACTGCGACATATGTACTTCTTGCTATCTTCGCCATTTTCTCTGCTTTTCTGTTCATTGCCACATGGATACGTAAACGTCGACAAAGGAAAGCCTATACAGTGTGCGTTCCAATCATGGGATTCTATTGTCAGAGAAAATAAAGGTTGTGCCGAAGGTCTCAGATGACTTAAAGAATATCGCTTTTGATTCATGGCTCACACCTTCTCGAATCGTTTTCTATGACTTTCGTTAATCATATTCGCCATCTTCTTCCTCCTCCATCGTTCTCTCCCTATGTTTCCTTTGTTTGCATTTCGCGTGCCTTGTGCATCACGCGCGCATAACTTTCGCACTAGTCAATCGCGCGATATTCAGTTCACATCGCGTAACAATCTTGAATATCTACGTTAACACATCACTCGTGAATACTTCAGGCTTATTTTCGTCGCTGAATACGAGAAACTCGTTCACTTACCTGTGAAACTGTTTTCTTCAACAATACGGTCTTTCGTAACGTATGAATACTCGTTAGATTAAAAGATTCATTTAACCCTTAACACTCCGACTTGATAACACTTCCAGTGGCGTCGGCGCGTTGTCACGCAAAAGGATTTGCATCCTGTGCACAGTTTTGGCATGTTTGCACGTCGATATGTTTTGGAAAGCATTGAAAATATTGTTGGAGTGTTCGCAAATGTTTGCTCGGGGCGAGTCGAGCAAAACTTTCTCAGCAGAAGTGATCGATCGAAAAGGCCTAACCGACTTGAGGGGGCATTTCTTAAAATCTTGCGTCACTCAAAGTGTTACATACACTCTGGAGTAGGGAATAGTATAGTGATTTGAACGAGTGATTTTCACAAAGTGATTTCAAAACCAGCACTTCGTTTAATCCTACGAATCGTGGCGTCGCAGTTTGCCTCTGATATTTTTAGCCACTCTAACTGTATCCCGACTTTTAAGTAATATACGAAAAGCATTGAGTGTTCGGTAGATGCCTATTTAAATTGCAAATACAAAAAATTCCTCGCCCAGAATCGAGAGATATTCGACGGACAAAGTGTTAACCAGCCGGATCACCTGCTGCTTTCGGCGCACTAATATTTTCCGTGACAGAAGAAGAAACGAAACTTCGCGCCGCGAATCCAAAGAGTATTTCCACTGTTGAAGGAGTAGGTATCTATCAGTGGCCGTTAAAGGCGGCTAGGTTTCCTTGACCCACCTCGGAGCAAACCAGCATGGAGCGCGGGAGGATAGGTCGAAATCGAGCAATGGCCACGGGAGAAAAGGGACCGGCTAAGGGGACGAAAAACTCTTTTTCCCTCCCCCGCTTCCCAACGGTTCTTTCGACCTGGGCCGACGTTTCTCGCGCGCATTCTACGCTATTCAGCGTCGTTCGTTCTTTCTTCCGGTCTCACCGGCAGCGACCCTCCCCCTGTCAGTATCTTTTCGCGTGTCTGCTGCAGTTCCACCGCCCGTGGACAATGTCCGCCGTTCGGATATCTGGCGTCTAATTGCTCTTCCTTCTTCCATTCTTCTATAGTCAGGGGCCGCGGAAACGAATATCTCGGGATGACGTATGGACTTACTCTTGGATACAGTGTATAGACGGGTCGGCCAGTATGGGAAAGATGTGAAAGGGGGGAGGGGGTGGGTTGGCGAGAGGGGTTGGAGACGGAGAGGGGCAGAGAAGGAGAGATCCTTTCTTCTCGGTGAAAAGAAAGAATCTTATCTACTGCTGGTTATCGGTCGAGCTTTAGACTTGGGTGTGAGAACGAGGCGGCGGCAGAAAGAGGGTTGGTTGCTGACGATGACCATCCTTCGTCGTACTCGAGGACGTGGATGGAGAATGAACTTCTGGACGGAACTCCTATTGTGCAGTCCTGGGCACGGGCGTTAAAAGTGACCTAATCTCTCGATAAATTCGATGATTTTTCGCCGCTCCTTGCCGCCACCCGGTGTCGCATTCGTCAATCCACGATTCGGCTCTCGCGAGATGCTCGAGCCACGAGAATTGATCGAATTTTGCCGGGGAACGTGCCCGGAATGGACACGTGATAGCTGATATACGTTTTAAGGTAACCGGATATGGAGCACGAGGACCCGGAGTACTGTGACCTACTATTCCAATACTTTCAATTTCTTCCGTAGTATTAATGTCACTAGTACGCAGGGCTCTTTACTGTACGTTGAAAGAAGTTTAAGATATTCTCTCATCGTGTCTGGTTTAAATTTAAACTTCATGCAGAGAAATAACATGCCACAGCATGACACAATGCTTAATGAAAACACTGGGTACAAGCTTGCAGTATTTATTTGTTTTATCTATCACAAGTGAAAAATATATAAAAAAAATAATGTTAATCGATTGTATTAAAAATGCACTAAAAGCTAAATTAAAGTGCAGTAAAAACTAAAAAGTAATTCTTTTCTTGTACTACAATTTTCAAAGTTTCAAGACAATTGGATCGGTGGAAGTGTGTTAAATTTCAGTTGCCAGATTTTAACTATACAAACATACAAGAAACAGAGGATCGAAGCTGAATAAAATCGTTTAAAAAGAAAATTCACTTTGAATTTCATAAGTAGATCTCAATTGTTAAAAATACCAATAATTATTTCACATTTAACATTCATATTCATCTTTCCGCTCCCTTTACAAAAGCTCCTATTGTATAAACGCTTTATATCAAACATTTATACAAGAAATTATTACACAAATGATTTATCAAGAAAGTGACATTATAAAACGCCGCAATGGAACGCGTTTCAAGACAAATGTTTACAAACGAGAACTCCGCGAATTAAAGTACATTCAAAGGAACGATAAACGCTTTCGTACCTTGATTTACTTACACATTTAAACAACATTTCAAACCAACAAATAATGCGTAAGGAGAACCTTTCTTAAAGAATACATTTTTCCAATCAGCAACCGTTTCGCCCAGACAAAATATTTCATTGAATTCGTTATCTTCCGCTACGCATTAGCATGCAGCTTCTGCGACACAATACAAAGGACATCGCATAAAAGGAATTTTAAATTGAAATAATTCCACCTTAATAACACCCCCGCGCGGACATTGTGCTCTATCGCGTTCCACTTGGAACGCCAAGACACATGTATACATTTAAATAAGTATATACCCACCGTGCCTGCAGCCGAGTATTTATTTTCCGCGGGGCTCCTCGGGATCATTTGATCATAGGACGGAATATCCCGTTCGTTAAAGAACGGAAGCTGTATTCTGAATCCTGCAGGGCGAGCATCCGTACACAAGATTATCTTTATAATGCCCCTAAAAACGACGTGTTTATGTCCGGCAGCGCGGCATAACGTAGCCACCCCCTCCCCCCCCCACCCCTCGCCACCCCGGGTTACACAGACGACATTTACGGGGACATATCACCCCTTGAATCTTGGGTAAACGCCAAATGGCAAACTTTAACCTACCCGTAATTGAAGCACTCGATAAATAAGCCACTGTCCGCGTTCTTAGGAATGCGAATCCGACGACGCTTCGGATTCGTCCCCGCCATAATAAATAAATAGCGCGCGACAAAGAACAAGATAACACCGTCGGCCAGCAGAAGGGGCGAACGGGGGGGGGGGGGTGGATGGTCAGCCTGGTCGTTATCGACGAAATGATAACATCGACGGGGGAGGAGGGCTGGGAAGGGGCGGTGGTGGTCTGTTCATGTGCTCGATACACTTTGAACGCCCTCCAAACTGTATGAAATTCAAAGTAGCGCCGATATACATGTGCGAGGGGGTTACGATTTAACGTGGAATCTCTGTGCCCACGGTAATCTAGATTCCGCGGGATTCACAATTATCGTGGTTATTCGTGCGCGCAGGAAAAATCGCATAAATTAAACTGCAGGAGCCGCTGAGTGCACTAGTAGCTGACCATTTCGTTAAAGCTACGATAATAAGGTCCTGTGTAACTGGCGGAAAGAGCGCCGGATCGCGCTACGTTCTCCTCCCTCCCCCCCCCTCCGCCCCTTATGTGCGAGGCTATGTGTGGGGAGGCTTCGACTGCACTCGTCATATATGGCAGAGGGCGAATATGTTTGAAATGAATTTTTAATGCGAGATAGGTTTGGAGTGTACAGGGTGCGGCTGAAAATCCTATCATATTCCTTTCTACCATCCGGTAGAAGCGGGCGGAAGGTGATTCTCTGTGGAAAAATCAGTCAACAGTGTGGAATAAAATTTTCTCATTCGGGACGTGGTTTCCAAGAAAATTGATTTTAAAATTTTGTTCCACACGCATGCATCTGCGTCGGAATTGATAGAATGCTAGCCGTGATAGGCTGATACTAGGAAGACACGAGAATGATGGTATCTAATTACTTTTCGAATGGCAGTGATTAATATGTGTAGTCGTTATAAATATTTTGAGAGACGTTTCACGCAGTATAAAAGTAATCAGTTACTGCAACGCGGGAAACTCCAAATTGGATATTGAATATTTTAAAATTTACTTAACGTTTCCGAGAATTTCTCGTGTATTTCTCTTTAGGTATCTTTAGAGAAACTGTTTGCAGCATATCGTTTTCGTTTGCAGTAAGAGAATTGAAATTTGCTAGTGAAAGCTTGTGGAGAACATTACAATTTTCCGGGGTCGTTGGAAATTGAATAAAATTGATTTTCCCTTTTTCACGTAAGCGCGTTATGTTTTATATAAAAGCGTCCGGGGATTATCGGTTCTTTTAAGAATACACGTGTTCACGTTTAAGGGAAACGTTTGAAGCTAATCTGGTTGTATTTTAGGTTTTCTACCAAAGAATCGGCGACACACGCTATTGTGGCAGTACACAACACCGACATCAATGGTCAAACGGTGAAATGCAGCTGGGGCAAGGAGAGCGGAGACCCGAACAATTCTCAACAAACTGGACAGGTAAACCTCCGTTCTTTTATTGACCCTCCGTGAAAAGCGGAGGCGATGAAATTCGCGACAAGTGTGCTGGATAAAATTTTAAACGTTACTCAGGATGCACGTCTAAATCATTTCTTTTATGGATTATCTCGTAGAAGCATAGGAAAGCACGGATACGTGGAACTCGTATCTCGTTTTCTAAATTCTTAAAATATATCGCTCGTAAAAGATATCTATAAGAACAGAATACTTTTTACGAGAACGTAAGAACAGAATAAACATGCACAATTGCCGGAATGTTACGGAAGACTTTGGCTACTTTTTGTAACGGGTTAATATTAAATTAATTTAATGTTATCTGATCATTCTGAATTACAATATGCGCTATACAATATTTAACTCAAAATAAGGTCAACGTTTCACGTTTTAAGAGATGTGAATTACGTAAAAGGACTGATGATTATTGTAAACCGGGAGTTAATATATGGCCTACTTAGGTATAAAAACTTGAGATGCGAAAGAAATATCCAAATATTAATTTAAATGGAAAAAATGAACGCGTAAGTTAAGCTGGGTTAGGCATAAAGTGCTAGATTTAAAGAATTAATGTTATCAGCGCTCGGTCAATTAACTAAAAGTTATTTGCAAATTTTATGATATACTTTCCGACGTTTCGGTCAATATTGAGACCATTATCAAGGAACAAGTTTTATCAATTGAAAACTGCGTTTACTTTTAAAAATAGAGTGACTCTCCAACCGACCAGTGTTCCGGACGTCAAATACGTTACGGAATTTTTAAAAGTAAACGCAGTTTTCAATTGATAAAACTTGTTCTTTGATAATGGTCTCAATGTTGACCGAAACGTCGGAAAGTATATCATAAAATTTGCAAATAACTTTTAGTTAATTGACCGAGCCCACGCGCTGATAACATTAATTCTTTAATTTAAAAATTTTTCGGTCGAAAATCTAAAACATTTTATATAAAGTGCTAGAGCTGTTGTCGGAGAAACTAGGGGCAGGGATCAAATTCTTTTCTGAAACTTGAGACCTCGGTGGGACCGTTTATGTGATATATGCAGTATCGCTACCGGGTTGCCCCCCACGAGACGCATAAACGTAATAATTTATATATTATTTCATGTGAAAAAGTGACAGTATGCCTTCCTGGTTGTACAACTCCTTTACATTTTTCGGTGCTTCTTTAAATAACTAATGTCTCCCATTTCAAATACTTTTCATATGGCATAAAATCGGGAACAGGTGAACAGTTAAAAAAGAGCATGAAAATTATATGAATTCCATACTTTCATAAAAAAATACACTACAATTATATCAGCAAGTGTATAAAATTATGTCGAATCCACACCCACCTCCTTAATTATGTTATCTGTGAGAAAAAAGTTTATTTAATTGTAATGAGACAAATGAATAACGTCCCTGCTCCTTCAAGATAGTTCGTCATTTAGTCTGCACACGTTACAGAAAAAACACTAATTAACTTTGGAATTATAATAAATATTTGTGGCCGTTCCTAATAGTTTCAGCCCAGCATAATGAATACCGTAAAACTTAAATTCCCTATAAATCTAGTGTAGAGTTTAAATTTGATCAGAGAGTTATTGCACTTTTCGTATTTATGAAAGGTCGTTGCACAATTAACGGATATAGTAATATAGTAAATCTCGTAAAAAGGTCATATTTTGTATAACAGCTTTTTACGAGTCCGCGTCAATGTCGCTACTGTAATTTTTCGAGAAACACTAGCCGCAAGAAAATAAGTATAACCCCGGATACACTTTTACATAATTTAATACGCATTAACTAAAATTAATTAAATAACATAAATAGGAATGGAATACCACAGAATTAGAGGGGCCACGGCTTGGAAAGTTCACGTTTCAGCTGTATTTTGACTTTAGAGTATGTGCCAAAGATCCTAGCAATTAGTGGCGAGTTCACTTCGAACTAGAGCCGAGTTAGGGTTTGAATTAGAGATTGAGATATCTTGGCAGACGCATTATTGCATAAATCTGTTCAATCGAATCGAATCTATTCTCTTGGTAGGCATTTCCACTGTAATCAGACCATAGTTACGCTTGAAATCAAACAAGAAGATCCGAAAATCATATTAAAATTTCAATTCCAACACTAAACGAACAAGAACCATTGAAATTGTTTACTAAAACAGACGACTTTTCAATTCAAACACTCGTACTTCGAGCCTAAAATGAAGATCAGCATCCATCTCGAATCGCTTCGAATCCTTCATTCCAGCTTCGTTTCCCTTAATCCCCAAAAATGGAATACTAATTTTATCGGGAATCCATTCCGTCTCATTTGAAAGTAAAATATCAAGCTGCTACGTATCGCTGCCGTCCGTGAATCGCGAAAAGTGAAATCCTGTGAAATATTGGCGAAAGGAAATAATTACAGCATTCGATCACTAGCTTCATCCGGTTCAGTCTACGCGCTCGGTACACGAGCAGCTAGTACGAGGCTAGTGGAGGAGTAAAAACGGAAGGGTTGGAAGGGGGGGGGGGGAGGACAGGGAATCGGGCAAGATTCCGGTCTATTCACAAGCCTTGATCTAAAGTGTGTCTATCGGGTCTCTTAGCAATTAGCGGCAGTAGGACGAGTGAGTACGTCCGATCTGGGAATGGTAGCCGAAGTACGCCCTCGCCCTCCCTCGCCCTCTCCTCAGTGGTACTTCCATCCATCCATCCACTGTTACTCGGCCCGTGACATCGCTCTAATTGATCCCTATTCCCATAACGCGCTTCTCCCACGAGTGCCGGGGATATCGCATTACTACGTACCTCATCATGGCCTCACGGTCTCATACTCGGCGCCGTTGCACCGCTTCCGTGTTCGATCTCTTTCTTAACCCCGCTAAATTAGCTTGGTAACGTCGCGGGCGACAATCGAGGCCTTTAATTTGGGCTCCTCCGCTCGCCCTCTTTACAATATTAGTCTTCAGAGACGCTCTTCGTTAAGTACCGTCTCGATGACCGCGGTGGCAGTGAATTATGAGAGGGAGGGATGAGAATGCATTATAAATGCATTCGTCAAAAATTAATGTGAAACGTTGTTAGGAAGCCCACTAATATGGACAGGATTCTCGCTTGTGTCAACAAGCACGTGTCAGCTTCACTAGCATCCCCCAAAGAGGGTTGAAAACCCAATTGCTTCCTCGTCGAGTAATTGTAAGATTAGTTGCTGGTCAGTGTTGGAGAGTTATGCTAATATTATGAATGAGTATGTACATTTGGGTGAAACTTTTAGGGGAATTGTTTTTAAGGGGTTCTTCGCGGCACCCTCTAGAATACTTCCAATCAATGAAAAAAAAATCTGTGGATAGTTTGAGCCCGATTTGATAAGGGGACAAGGAGCTCTGGGCCCTTTTACAGTTAGATAATTATACTTAAAAACGCACACAGTCGATTTTATTTCATTTTCCTCGAAATTATTGATTACATCAAACAACATGTCAGATACAAGTGGTAGATATAGAAAAGGAGCATATTTTATATTGTACTAGCAAGATAAGAGATATTAAAGACCCCATGAAAACACATTTCACCCCTTTTCACCACCCCCTGGAAATTTGTTTTTAGGTATTTATGTGGGTAACCTTTCGAAGCAAAAATCAAGTTGATATCTAATCGGGCCTAAGAGATATTAGGCAGGCCGAGAAAATTATCCGTTTTCACCCCCTTGGGGATGGAATTTCCCAAAATCCTTCCTTATTGGGTGCCTACGTCATGAAAGCAATGTTGGGGAAATAGGGGCATGATGGGGAAGCTAAGGAAAAATGCAAATAAAGTGATGATTGTATATATTAATTAAGTCTTTATTACTCCAAATACAACTATAAGTTAATCATTTAACATTTGTTACACACTTGGGACTATCTGAGGTCAGATGTCTAAGTTATTAAACTTTACAAAACAGATGGAAAAAACCGTCTTGCCCCTACCGCGGGGTAAAAATGGGGTACCGATCTGACCATTTTATAAATTCGAACTAAAAATAACGAGATGTATTTTAATTAAATTATAAATTATTAGGTCGGTACCCCGACTTACCCCGACCTAACCCCTAATGGATACCCCATAATTCCCCGTATCAAGGACCCCATCTTGCCTCGAAGCATCGTTTTCCAAAGATTAATATATTTGTACAACAAATAAAGAAATATTGAAATTTTGAATATGTCACCTTAAAATAGATGAAATGGAGATTATCACAGAAGAAAAATAATAGACTTACCGTTCTTAAATATATATTTATTTAAAATCTTTTTATGATACGAAATAAACGGTTCACAGCTATAACCAAAAAACGCGTGCTCCCCCACTCAGTTTTGCCAGCGACCACAATATTATAACACAATGGCTTCCTAATGATGTATTTGTCACATGCCTAGCATCTCTTAATTAGGGTTTAGTGAGATACCCCATCTTACCTCGCTACCCCGTCATGCCCCTATTTCCCCTACCTTGCAAATTTCACGTTCCCAGGTTAAATGGTCTGAGCTGGGCATTGATGAGTCAGTCAGTCAGTCGGTCAAAACTTCTTCTTTTATGTATATAGATTACTTTTTCAGATTTGCTTTTATTGATTGGAAGAATTCTAGGAGATGCCGTGAAAAAAAATGAAAAGTCGAAAATAAGAGCCACCCTAAGTAACATTTGTAGAAACATATTGCGCACACGGAACCATTGCTTTTAGAAATTCCTAGTGCACACGAAAGCACCATTCGGGCAAAGATGAGCAAACATTTTATTTAAATAAAAAATTCGAATAACGAATAAAAGTTAAAGAAATTATTCGCCCTGTACCGAATAAAGTTAACGGATTCCAAAACATTCTGTTTGTTTAAATAATACATTAAAAATACAATTTTTTGTTAATTATTTTGCACAGCTGCATTTCTTATTGGGGAACACCCCATTTTGCCATTTACACCGTTCCCCTAAATCTGGTACTTTCCAAGATATTCGACCAAACATATTTCCTGCCCTCAACTTTAAGAGCTAAAAAAAATACGTACGAAATATTTTTGTAATAACTACTTTCTACCAAACTCGCATTCAGATCGGCAATTGTCACTTCGATATGCTCCCTTGTGAATGTAGGAGGACCTATAAACCTCCGAGCCCTGGAATTTCGAATTGCATCCACGATAAAATAAGTAGTTAGTCTAAGGCGTTCCTAACAACGTATAAAGCGAAGCATTTTCAACCCTGTAGCTGTGAAATACGCTCGCATGCAATGTAAGAAAATACCGTGCGATTTCCTACACAAGTACACCCACAACCCTATCAACCATCATTTCCCTATTTTTTATTCCTGTCCCAGTGAGCAACATGAAACCTCAAAGGAACACCCTTCTGATCAATATTCGCGGCTAAAGGGTTAATGCCGCCCGCGCGGAAAGATTTGGCCACGAAAATTCGAGAACGCGGCAGCTGGGGCGGCAGCGCATCGAAGTAATCGCCGGATCGCTCCCCTTCCGACAATTTAACGGCGCGCATGAAACATTACGAGGGTTTTTAAAAGCGCGCGGTATTACCATTCTTAACCCTATTGACATCGTTAAGCGTAAAAGCCAGGCAATGTCGCTGCTCTTTTCTGTTTCATTGATCCCTGTGCTCTTCCAGGCGTTATCGTCGGCGACGTATCCATACTACGCGGCGGCAGCGGCTGCCGCCGCGGCGGCGGCGGGCGTCGCGGGTGTCGGAGGCGTCGGTGGCGTCGGCGGTGCTGGCCAGCTGGGGTACTGGTACCCGCCCCAATCCTACCCCACGACAGCGGGACAGATGCAGGCTGGTGGGTTCCTCCAAGGGATGCAGGGATACACTTACGGACAATTCGCTGGGTATCAACAGGCGCAATACATGGGGTAAATATCCATTAGAAACTGTTATTCCTACCACCGCCTACGGTCTACGCTCTCGCCTTGCATTGAGCATCAGGCTGGGGAGCCAGAAATACGTATGGCATTCTTAAATCTAGGATGATCGTCAAATAAACGAGAACGCGGTTGGGTCAGGAAAGACCCGGGGGCCGTAGTAGAGCCGAAGAAATGGGGGCGCGATTGGGTCGGGGATGACCCGAGGGCCGTAGTAAGATTATAGGAATAGGAACGCGGTTGGGTGGAAAACACCCGAGGATAGTGGTAGGGTTAAACGAAGTAAGAATGCTTTTGCTGCAGCGGTTCTGGGGTATCATGCCTTACAGTGACATAGTGATGTGGTAAAAGTAGTGAAGGGAAAAATTGCTAGCATCCTTGAGCGCGCTGCAGATAATTCAAGAGCTCTGAGGTGAATTCTTTGGTATTAGTACTGTAAGATCCTGGGACTTGTAGGAGTACAAGTAAATATGTGTAACAGTGTAGGGATATCGTTTCACAGTACATGCTTGAGTGGATCCCAGATTAGCCAGCATAACTCTGCAAGGCACAGCACGTTTTTGAAGGAAGTGGGAATTATTTCAATGCAGGGGCACTGAGATAAAGGCTGTGTAGTTCATCGCAGCCTTCTTGTCAGAAGACAACCCTTCCCCACTTTGTGACCAGATTTGTTATGTTCTCACACATTGACGATTATTTTACACTCAAGTTTTATCTCTTTGTCTCTAAATTTAGCTTCATTAGAAGCTGGTTTGCATAGTAAATACACAGTGTACCTACGCAAAGAAAGGTGAGTCAGTGGACAGACATTTACCTTATTCAGTTTCGAAAGCGACATTTTCATCTTTCTTAAAAAAATTGGGTGCATTCTATTGCTGATCTGATAGCTGCAGTGGACAGTACATTTTACGTTCATAATAACAAAACAAAAGTCAAAGATTGATCTTACTTATTAATAATATAATGATTCACAATGAAATTCTGAATGGGAAATTTGGTTTTTATGAATAAAATTTAAAATAATAATTATAGGCCTAATTAAATTAAATGACTGTGAGAATAATTTGAAAGGGTATGTCAATTTCGAGGAAACGTGTTAATCAGTTAAATGGGGGAGCAAGGAATTAACACCAGTAAAGGTAAACAAATCTCAAAAGGTTGATTCAGTTCTTTCTGCACCTTAACTTGAAAGAATGGGAAAGCTTAATGCACCCTGCTACACATTGTTGCACTTATATAACAGGCAATAGCAGTGTAGCAAAACTTCCTTTAGTACAGAAATCAAATTATGAGCACCCATTGAAAAGAAAGTACGATTCATGTAAACAACGAAATCTCAAAGAATTTAATTCATATTTTCTATGCAAATTGAATATTTGTGAAACCAGCCTTTTTCTAACACCTATAGTAACCTAAAAAATAATTTCCTATATGTGTTTACGCCATGTATGTTTTAAGCATCATCAATTCTTTTTTTTACAAATCATCTTATGAAACAATCTTCAACCTTGAAGCACTTTATAACTCACATTATCATATTGTCCAAGAAAACGTTATACTTGACCGGAATGAACAAATTTTAAGGTCAACAAATATACATATATCCCTTCGAGTAGTAAAACTTCAAGGTAAATTGCAAAGTATGAATATACACAAGTTTGCAAAGAGCACCGATTTACATGATGCATTTCATAAGCATAATTAATACAATTTGTACAATTTATATTCCTTATTACACGTAAGACCCTGAAGTTTTTAAAAAAGAAAGTAGCATTTGCAATGATAGTAAACTGAAGGAAGTAGAAAACAGTTTAAAAAAAGGATCTTTTGTATATTATTATCATAATAGACATCTTTGCAGATATTAAAAACTGTTACGCCTAACTTGTTTTCTTTTGTCAAGTGAACAGTACTTCTCTCGTTTTAATAGTGCTTTGTTAGAAATGTCTGTTGTCCTCGCTTCCGTTGCATTTTCTCTGTAAAGAAACAGGATCAATTGTAACTCGCCAGTTGCTCGAAACGAGACTGTGGCAGCTTTGTTGACACGACTTAAGTAACAGCAATTCTTTTGATTCTTCTTTCGAGGACAAACTGCAGATAAACTTCAACAATACACCACTTGATTTCCTATTTCAATTTAACGAGCGTAGCCACGATCTTTTGATCCTTCTTTCACAACTTTGTTAATATTTTTTTATCTAGACAATTTAAATGAAATACAGCGAAATTTTAAAATACGATCGCGGCATTATGTAACTTTCACAAGTTCATTTTTTTCTATGTTTAAAAATAAATATTTCTATCAATAAGTACGCTGTGTTACTCTGATTGCCAAAGGTGTAAAATAAGTGAAAGTAAATTAAGTTATTTAAATGATATCTCAATAACGAAGTAAAATCATTATAATATCACATTTAACTATTTTAAATTTTAAATTTCCTATCTTTTAAATTTTATTTGTGTCCTAAAGTTATGCCAAAGTGTCATTGATAATCATACTAAATTAACCCAATAAATGATGTACATGTAGTATGTAACCTTGAACTAGAAAGATGTATCACTGCGAACAGTTTGCGAATACAAAACGATAATAGAATAGGACCAGTACTTGCAGAAATGGTGAATAAACCAGTAAATAAATTTAATTGGAAATTCGACTGCGTCGTAAAGTAGTAAATACTACGCTCGTTTAAACTGTGACCTGCAAATGCTGAAAGTACAAAAGGGCGCAACTTTTAAGGATCACGCAGTATATACCTCGAGGAAATTTCTGGGATAGAATATCTCTCGACGCTTTTACGGTCTATGAAATGACGCCCTTAAAGTGGATATCCAAATGTTTCTGGAATATCGTCAGGGACTGTAAAATAAGTAATGGTATACGTTCGAAATAAACTAAAGCATTTAATTGTGTATGTAGCACAATGTGGAACTGAAACTGACGTTTTACACTCTCTATGAGATTTAAACGGTACGAAAATTAAGGAAGCGTCCTTCGTAACACGCTGTCAAATGTTCATCGACATAAATCGTTGGCAGGTCAGTCAAAAGCGAAGAAAATATGCTAAGAGATTCTGAAATAGGTCGCCAAAGCTGAGGAGCATATCTTACTTACCTTGAGGAAGAAGAATTATTTGCTTGGGAGCATACACGTTCTGTGGTAACATAGAAACCAATTTCTTCTCCATTTATGCTTAATAATAATAATTGCATTCGGTTCTTAAATGAGACCTTCGTGCACTATTAAACTATTTTACCTATGTTCTACCTTCCACTTCCACTTGAATCACTTCAATTTTCTGCAAGGAAAATCTGTTCGATGGTCTCGTAAGCAACTTTGTATCCGCAAATTTGCTTGGTGCATTAATAGCTAAATAAGTAGCTTGCAGTACAGAATGGTTAATGCAATGTAATATAATATAGATACATAATAAGGGGTTCTAAATTACAGTACATCAGTTATAATTAACTGCTATTATTGTCAGCCATTAAAATTCCAGCTATTCCATAGAAACATAACACTACGGTGGTACTTTTATTTAGAATAATTACTATTTAATTCTGTATCATTAAATACCTGAGATTCATACAACGTACAAAATGGATTGTAATTTTTGCTGCAACCAGGAAAATGGACGATTTTCCGTGTAAAAATGAATATTGAATGTGCAAGAAAAATTGTTTGCGCGCAAATGGGTTTTCTCAGAAACAGAATGTGGTTTAAATAATACACAGTTTTATTTTTACAGATTATGTATGAATTTATTACTGCGTTAAAACTCCGTTGTTGCATGTGAATATAAAATACAAATCCATTTCCACTTTGTAAATTTTCAGATGTTTTTGTTCAAACTTCTTCATTAATTAAACTTGTTACATAAAAATCAGTAGTAGCGATTGGCGGTTATGAAATTCAATATTTTATTGTCATAAGTAATTCAAACACAATTTTTCATGTGCACTAGAAAACAAACAGTTTGTCATAGTGGGGTGTATTGATTGAGCTTTATCACTGTCATAAGTAGAAACGGCGAGTAATACACAGACGCGATAACTAAATCGTGTTTACATGGGCAGGCTACGATCGTGAAGAGTACTTTTTAGACAACATCGCGGAGAGAATTTAAATGTAAAAGTATATAAACCTTCCCAGAATATTCGATGCTAACACTTAGCCATTTTTATGAAAACTCATTTTTATACAGCAAAATTTTTAGCCCTTGAATCGATTTTATTTCTATTTCAAATTGTAAATGTTGATGAAGGGAATAAAAAAGTCTATTATGCAACGTGGCTTTGATATCATCACTCATTTACCCAGAAAATAAAGTACCAAGTAGTATAATGCACTAATTAGTCAGACATTTACGGGAAAAATTCTCAGACCCAATTTACTCGTGAACTATACCTTCTACGAAAAAATTTTATTCTTCATTTTCGATTCAGTTTAACACATAGAATTCGCCACATTTTTGAAAATTACAAACAAATGCTTATTTTGCCAATTTCGGTTCAAGGTGGCGTTTATGAAATTGTTAAAAAATGATGACCAGATGCTTTAAAGTCTTTTCTACGAAATAAGGGATCTTCAAGTGTGTCATTTCGCAAAAATAAGCAACAAAGATTTGCTTAAATTTCCCATAATTTTACATCGACTACATCATATTTTAATTTCATCCAGATATCTAACATCAAATGCAAGAAAGAAAGAGTAAATGAATCAAATGCTTTCTATCTAGGCTTTACACAAAAATTTATAACACGTCATACGACTCTTTCCACTTTCTTGTTGACCGATTTCTATGGGACGTCCAACTATGTGCTCAGATAGTTGAACGGAGTAGTAAACATTGTACACTTAACAGAGATATCGACTCGAGTTTGCGCATTTGCCGATCGCGCAATTTTTAGAGATTACGCGGCACGGACGAATGGGGTGCTTTCTGGGGAGCAGAATATCTTTCAACGTTCTTACGATCCGTAAAACGACGCACTTAAAAGAGCGTACCCAAATGCTTCTCAAGCGTTACCAGGATTGTAAACCAGTAATGTAAGAAATTCTGTATAACCGAAAACTTTCGGTACCCTGCTTCGCACGGTAAACATTTAGAAACCTTTAGGCGATAATAAATTTATTCGCGTAATTTTAATTTCGAAATTCCATATTTCAATCATCTCACGTGAATTATAAATCATTTTTACCATAGCGCCCTTGGGAATTATTTATCGCGAAAAACGACTGCGCCTATGAATATCAACGAACGCTTTGGTTTTAATATTTTCCATACTTACAAATGAAATTTATTCGTCCTATTATTTTTTAATCAGTTTTTGTCACTATACAGCACAGCTTCTAGTTTCTTTCATACGCGTGAAATATTTTCCTACTTTTTTCAGTCTCTTCCTCCGTGCGTGGTAACTCAGAAAAGCTGCATACAATTGATTTATCCCATAAATTTATTTCCATCGCGTCTGCTGTGATCGCGTGTGCGGCTCGTAAAGTATGTTAAAAATGTTATTGGAAGGTAGGCGTTGACGTTACATAACTCACAGCCATAAGAGATCTCGTGTTACAACGACGGAACATAAATGCAGAGCGTTATAAAACTGTCAGTTCGGTACTAAACGTTATCTAACAACAATTTTAAGTGTAAAGTCGAACGTCGAGTAATAGTAAATTTGTGTGGAAGGCAGGGTTGCATCGGTTCTACCTTTTTCCTTGCCACACAGATTAGACGTATTCAAGGTTGCATGAAATTTATGTGCAACTTGATACATGCAATTTAGTTTATCTCGTTTTGCCATTTAATCCTGAACTCAATAGCCAAGGATTTTATTTATGGCACAATTCTTTTCCATATATTTATTCAATTATGAGCAATTTGTTCAATTACATATAGAATGTGAGTATCGAAGTCTCTCACAGATTATATTTTACAATTATACGCAATGTGACCTTTATAACATTTATACTAGTCATATTTTAACATTTATTTATATAGCAACTTTGAACTTTTGGCTAGAAAAATCTTGGTAGTTATTATACGCAAGGAAAGTATGTAAATCGTTCCCATTTTCATTGCGTATTGATAGTCGTGATAAAACCCAGCTTTTGTTTTTCCCTTATTCTTTTTTGCATTTAACATTTCCGATGGAATACAGGGCACTATTACAAATGAGTAAATGACACAACAACAATGCATCACGACTTCAAAATATAACTTGATTCAGGCTCGCTGCGATTTGTAACATTCTATGTACAAAACTAAATACTACCTGAAAAAAAGTAATACATTTGAGAGTAAGGGGAAAAACAGGGAATGTCCATTTTGCATTTTTGCGATTTATAGCATATTTTGTTGGTGTCAACTGGGCCTACCGAACTGTCAAATCACAAAGGGTTATAAAGTTCAAATACCCCCGTAAGATAACGATGAAGATATAGTATACTGGTTAAAACGGGAAATGTCAAATCAAAATACGGAAGGTAAAACAAGAAATTATTAAAGAAGAAAATTATATAAGAAAATTAAATTCATTGAACCATGTTTCTTTACTGATGGTCTAAAGTATTCAAACTTAATTTTAAACGTAACACTCCCTGTTTTTCCCTTACCCTTCATTTCCAGGTTTCGAAAAGTCACCATAAAGGGAACAACACGTTTATTGATCATACTACTGTCATCCCTCCTCCTCACACATTAATCTATCACTATTTACAATTCATCTAAATTTCCCCCCTACAAATCCCATAAAAATGTAACGAGAGCTTCTGCACGTTACCAAAAATATACCGTGCAACAATTAGTATTGTATCTGGCACAGGTTATCGACCCGTTGCCAGTTTCAAGTTGAATAAGCAAAAATTCTCTTTTCACCCCTCTCCAGACCGTGCTCATTTATTTACGCGGGAATTATATGTACAACCTGTAAACACAGAATGGGAATGGGTGTCCACGCCGCTGGCACGCCAGCAGGCTGGGGCCAGGGATTACCCGGGGGACCACAGTTACCGTCACACCATGCCACGACGGTCACGGCACCCCCAGGGGTGCAAGCCGCGCCCCCACCACCTCCACCGCCGGCACAAATGATGGCCTACCCGATGCAACAGTTCCAGGTATCCATTATCTTTCTGTGCCTTCTTTCTATGCGCGTTGCATATTCTTTTCTATGTGTCCCGTACTCGATGTAAGTGTACCCCCGCTTCCCTTATTTCGGCATTGTATTACTTACTTGATCCATTCATTGGGAGAGATCAGCGAATTCGATCAATCGCGCGATTCTCACAGTTACGCAACGACGGGCACAAAGGGGAAGCATCTCTTTCATACCTGCCTCCATTTTCCCCTGACCCTGTTGCCGTAATAAGGGCGCACTGCTTAAAATAATTACGGGATAATATTCTTGAAAAGCTCTGATGAATGAAATACGAAATGTTTTGTTTCTGATACGGCATAGTGTGTTTTTTTTTTACCGGGTATTGAACTTTCTAACAGAAGGGAGATTTTTATTGGACGTTTTCTATTATTGTAATCCTTTAAATATATGTATGGTGTACGATTTATGAAAATTTGGTTATAGGTGCAATAACATTTTAGTGGTGGTTGGAAGAAAATTTGAAAAGTGAGGAAAGTTATAACTTGAGAAGAGGGAATTGTGTTTTAAAAATAATAGTGCAATAAAAATAATAAAGTAGTAGTATATACTTCGTGGATTAAATGATATTATTGTAGTTTAATATTTGTTCCTCCTTTTTTTTTGGTTCCTTATAACTTGCAGATTAATTACAGACTTCAGACGACATATTATTAGTTAACTCTTCTAAGAAGTTTGTGGGAAAAACACATCACGTGTGTGTGACACCAAAACTTTCGTATTTACATACGTTTATTACGATTGGAATTTAAATTCTCTTCCTGCTACTACTGTATGCATAATAATCACCAAGAAAATTAAAATGAAAGTCAGGTTACAGAAATTCTGTAATCTGATATTAACCATTTACCCAGCTTTTCTTCTGATCCGATCGAATAGTAAAGAATGAATGGATCAAATTATGGTAATAGTTTTCCAAGTTTCAGTCTTGGCTTCTGTACACAGTAAAATATTTCATGATGTGACTGGATGGTTGTTGATTGCGAACGTTTGTGTAATGAGTGGCTTCTTTAATAAGATTGTTTGTTTGTCATTGTCCTTAAAAATTTTATACAGAGAATCGTTTTACGTGTTGCACTTCATTCGTGTTAAGCGATGGTAACGGCCACGTAATGAATGTCGCACCCTCCTATTTTCACACGCATGAATTTCTGCGACACATCCTCGTGATCACTTATCTTGTCATGCATGCAGCTTCATCGATCAAATTTAATTACATTGTACTTTAAAGACGAACCATTTGCGAAAAATTAAATTCCTGTTTCCGTTACTCCATTGGAATGCCTCATTTCTGTTTCCAATTATTTATTATTAACCCTTGTAATAGTGTATCGTAATCAAAATTTTATGGGCCATCGATTTGAATTTTAAATTGGCAATTTTAAAATATCATTATGGATTATGGAAAATATTGTAGTGTATTTGAATGAATTAAGAATTACGAATTTTTAATTTACTTAATACTGTGATTATTTAGCAAACATAAAATATAATTCTCCTTTAATTCATTCTAATTTCATTTTACGCTTTCATTCACCAACCAAACAAACATTCTCTCAATGTTCAACACAAAATTCATCACGAAAAAAATAAAACACGCTGCCTTACTATTTATTTATTTCGATACATTTTTTTTACACTTACTCGAAGAAACAACGTTCCCAGAAATCATCACCAGCATAATACTTATAATCAGTGAGTGTGATTGAAGATCGAATTGATCATACTGAATGCAAACCCGAAGGTCCGATTTTTCGACCACCACGCATGAGAACGCCAAAACTATCTTCAAATATTTCTGCATCATGTTTAATACGCACGAATGTTCATTGGAGCATGGATTTGGCTGAAGTACACGCTTGTTCAACTTTATTTACCTAAAATCGAGTATCTCGCTGGGTTTTCTTCGATTCATTCTGATACAAAAAGACATAAGACATTCAAATTCCAAGTGAAACATAAGAGAATCATGATTTTTGAATCTATTTCTGAATCTGAGTAAAATATATAACAAATCCAAAAGAAAGTAGAATTACAATGTGCACGCAAAATTTGATAACTAAGGAACTGCGCCTTCAACATTTTCTTCATGAAGACAATTACGAATTTATGAGTTGAAATGGCGATGATGTAAGTGCCAAAGAAATAAAAATTTATAAGCGCGGTACACGCTTGTAGTGCTATAATAATTGATTTTAGTTTCTAGGAATTTTGCAAGATGGAGCTGAGATCACACGTACCAACGTCGCTGTAGTTGGAAAGAAAATATTGAAAATCTTCACTTTTTTTTCACTTATGTCATTTACCATTTCAACTCCTCAGTTCTTTAAAACGCTGACACGCGTGCTCCTTTTTATTGCAATTGTTGAGAAGGTGAACGATGAAAGCTGTTGTTTGAACCAATGACTGCCAGCCAGGAGAGATACTCGAAATCATCCGAAAAAATTGTCTTTATTTACATATTTCGGTTCGCAGGCACAGTGATCGCTACCACTATCATCGCACGGCCTGGCTTATCCTTACTTTCAAATATCACTTTACATCAAGGAAACTGCATCTACGACCTGGCTCAACCTCGTATTCAACCAGAAAAATGTCGTTGGAGAGCGTGTTTCTATAATGAGTATCGCCGTTTCGTATGAAATGCAACTCCATGGAGGAGAGGCAGCACAGACAGTAGCGAAAGAAAGAACGCGCGAGCGTGCCGTTGTGTCGCCAGTGACGTCGTTGATATTTCGATTTCGATTTCACCGAGGAACTTAGCCGTTTGTCCACGGAAAATGGTTGCCCGATCGCACTTCACAGTCACGTGATGAAAAAAAAAAAAAAACATGTCCACGTCACACTGATACGTTTCTCTCGGCGTTTTTCTTTTTTTCTTTTGTTTCTCACTACTTAGTCGAAGAGGCCAAGCAACACAGCTCGTAGGATACCGCCTCTTTGATCGTTCACACTTTCCGAGCATTAAAAGCAAATTGAGGTTGAGTCACGGTAAAGGTAGATTCAGATCGACCAGTCTTCGTGTGTTGGAATGTGAAGAGTTCAAACGCGGAACGAAAGGGGCTGCGTGAGAGTGAAAGAGAGGCAGGCAGCTGAGAACAAAATGGTGTTTTAGTGTTGGAGACGAGAGATTGAAGTGAGCGTGGGTGCGAGAAAGGGAGAGAGAGAGAGAGAGAGAGAGAGAGAGAGAGAGAGAGAGAGAGGATGAACGTGAGACAGAGAGAGTGAATTGTCGAGAATATTTCTATTATTTTATTGAAATTCGGACCAAGACTTAACCAGTGTTTGTGTGTTCAAATGGTAAAGTGTGTTCTTGGTTGCGGTCCAGCTAGCGGATGAGGACTGGCTGACGCCTAGCCTTCTAGTGTGATGGTAAGCAAGTACACCCCACCAACAGGAACAAGTTCTACAGCAACAACAGTTACCACCACCACCATTATCACCACCACCACCACAACCAACAACAACTATAAAATATCCGTCACCGTTGACGCCACCGCGACAGCAAAAGCCACAGAGATCATGCCGCTTCCGGCTTGACGACGCGCGAAACAGATGGCAGTGATCGCCAGAGAACAAGTGACGACCGCTCACTAACATAAGCAGAGAGCCAAGGAAGGAGAACGACGGGATGGAAACGGGGCACGGACCTCTCATCTGCGAACGTTTCTCAAAGCAGCCGAAAGAAGAAAAGATAGATAAACACTTCCACGCTCCCCGTGAATTTTCACGTCCAAATATAGCCGGCAACATTCGCGAGAATGGAAAATCAACCGCTACCGTCAACAAATCAGAGGTATCCTCTCGTCCAGTCTGTAGGATAACGTAGCGTCTCTCTCGGCTTGAATTAATAGATAGCGTCGCCGTCACGGTAGTGTCAAAAAGCTTCAGTAATGAAACACGAATTCCGGGGTACGCGGACCACCACGTGATCGTCGAACACCGTTTGTAACATAAACGGCCAATATTTTGTGAGTCCCGCCGGGCCACAAAGGGACTGCTGGCTGTGTGGCAGAGGGGAGTGAGGCGACGCGCTGCACGTCGAAGATGCCCGTGACTCACACTTCCCGGCATTCGATCAACGCTAAGCTTCTTTGTCTCGCGACGGGAACTGTGGGGAGGGGGGGGGGAGGGGGGAGGGGGGGAGGAGAGATTGGAAAGCGACGGAGCGCCGCCAAATACCCACCCGTAACCCGGATTCATTATTTTTGTAGTTTGGGGCTTGTAACAGCGAGAATTGTAATACTGCGACGGCGCGGCGCGGAGAGCGTGAACGCGTTGCACGGAGCTCTATGCGGCGGTCGCTGATGTAATCGCGGTGTATAAATGGTAAATAAGAGAGATTCGAGGGAAACACGTGCACACTTGTGAAGATTCTATACAGTCTATAAAAATGGCGGGAAGAACAAAGGAGCGTTATTTAAGAACGAAATTCAACAATTTAGCTAGTTAGGTAGGTATGTTATAATAAAAGCGTTACTCGAGGGCGATTCGAAATTCGGCGGCAAGGCGGAAGCAGACCTCCACAAAAAAAAGAAAAAAAACAAACAAAGTCGACGATCCCACGTTCCTCGGGATGGGGAGGATTTGGAGGGGGAGGGGGACCGTTAACAAAAGCGCACCTTCGTACAACCACTCGACTATCGTGAACCACGGAACTGATAGATCCACCGTGTCTTAATCCATTCTCCGCCGCTGCGAGGACTTCCCCCCCCTCCCTTCGGTTATTATATTTATTATCAGACTCGTGGCCAAAAAGACAAATCATGCACGAAGTCTTCGCAGACAGTCGAAGAGCCGTTTTTATTGTTCGACTTGAATCCTTCTGACGCGGCACCTAGACAGTTGGATATTTTTATAAAAGATCAGCCGCATGCGCCGAGGGGCGTCGACCGGTGCTTGGCGCGTCGATCTCGCGGCTACGACGACGGAGCAGAAAAGACAGAAAAGAGAGGAAAAAAAAATGACAAAAAATGGCAGAGGGTGAAGAAAAATAACGAAAAAAAATAAATGGTACCACAGCTCGGAGGGTGCGTCCAATGATCGGTCGACTCCAATCAATCGTGCCGGGTCTACCGTGGTTTTTAACTTATACTTTAGATTTTTATATAATACGCATACCATAGAACCAAAGAGGAAATCTCGACTTTAAGACGCTTAAGCAATAAATCATTAAGCTTAGGATGGAGAGTAAGTCGTTTATCCCTGCGTCTCTCTGCTGTGACTCGCTCTGAGCTGATCATGCTCGCTGGGCTACGAATTCGCGACAACGAAGGGTATACTAGATTGAAGAGAAGGGGACATGGCGAGGGGGTTTAACGATTCGATAAGTGAAGGGGAAGAATCGATTCACGGTCTGTCCGATGTCCCGAATTTCGACTTGGCCAATTTCTAATGCGGAGAAACGGAGGACGAAGTCGAAACAAGTGTAAGGATGCGTGACGCTCGTGCGTGCGATTAAAAAAAAAATAATAATAATGTATGAGAATGGGAGTGAGAGGGAAGAGGAGAGCGAGAGAGAAAGGGAGGGGAAGAGAGTGTGTGAAACAATGAAAAAATTATAACACAAGCGAGAGACGAAAAAAAGAAATTAAACAATTCGTAGATAGACACATTGCACAAACAGCACGAAAGTTAGATTAGATACATCGGGTTTCTTCCTCACGGATCTGTATCCTGTCCCTCAATTGAATCTTTTAAGGGTTGCTTCTGTCTAATTCCGTCGTATCGAGAAGAGAAAGCAAATCCTCCGGCGTTTAAGCTATTTGACTAGTAGCGAAATAGAGGCGATGGTACATGCATCGTTAGAAACGAACGGGCGCAGGAATTTGGGAGAAAGCGATATGCGAAGATCGACAACAGTTTGAAGAGGTTTGTATATCGAGAAACGAAGTAATCCCATCTGGTTTGCCAATCTATAATCCTCTTGGGCCTTCGCAACCCGTCTCTTACTCCACGCTTATTCTCTTTCAGTTTCAAGCACGATCCGGGACTTTGTACTATTCTTCGTACCATTGACGGGCCACCTCGAAATCACTATACAGGACGTTTCAAAATTATGGTACGAACCGACACACGCAGATAAAAACGTTACGGTAATAGAAATCGAGAAGCTCTCTACCGTTTAGCAATCCGAGCATTCCTGTTCAAGGTGCAAGCAAATTCGAATCCAGGTGTCTCACTTCTGGTGCGCGCTGTTCAAACCTCGAACGGACAGTTAACATTTGAAATATAATCGTAAATAAAAAGATGTAGTGCTAAATATCTGGAGGAATGAAGAATAACGTCGTAACAAGTGAGAACTAAACTTCCACCTGCGTGCTCTGCCGATCGTTATTGCTCTTCAATTGTATACTAAAATTAAGCTATTGTGCTAAAAGGCTGAAAAGCGGAAAATTAAAAAAGAAATAATCGTATTCACTAGGGGATTAAACCTTATCCCACTTCTCACATCCTTATAAATCATAAATCTTGCAAACAAGTAACAGAAATCTTTCCAAATCACCCCCTCCACATTTCTTCTACATTCCAAATATCATAAGAAACACCGCCATCCCTCCGAAGCCCTGCTCTGAAGTTTCCGCCGATGTTCTTCGAGGCGACAGCCCAAATCGAGAAACTAAATATTACTTTTTTATGCAAAATTTCATAAAATGGAACAATTTGTTCCACAACGGTCGGGGGTGAGAAGATGCGAAGATTAAAGTGTACAGCATTAGCGGGTGAAACGTTATCTGGACAAGAGAGAATTTAGATTCAAACTGCGCGCCCCGGAAGTCGGACTCCCGAAATTTTATTTCTTATATCACGAGAATGGAGCCATAATTTTCGGCTGGCCCCATAATTTTGGGACACCCTGTACGGGCGCAGAGTGTGCTTTCGTGTTTGTACGGTGTCTCTCGGTAATGAAGCTGTCTCATCATACGGGTGCACGGCGGCGGCTGCGAAATCCGTGAGTTTTGTTGCGATCCGATGAAAACCCGTAGGATTTAGACGAGCGGATCGGAAGGGAGCGAAAAAAGGGTAGGGAAGGAACGGGGGGGAAAAGTAACGAACGATAAAGGGGGAATGGCGGCGGATAAGGACGGGCCGAGTAAAGGGTAGGGGGGGGCGGGGTAAGCCATAGACAAGTTTGTTATTAATCAAAAGATAGACGGATCGTGCTTTAAACGAATCAAAAGTGTTTAACGTTTTCTAAATCAAAAGCGCGATGATCAAAGAACGATACCGGGACATTTTGCACAGACGTAGACGAAGGAAGAATGGCTTTGAACAGGACGCGAGGGCATCGAACACGAGAGTACGACGAAATCAAACCAGCTCGGGAAACATGTAGCGTTTAGCGGTTATCAGTAAACTTACTAATTTCTGAACGACGCGATATGTAACACGTTGATATGGATATAAAAAGGTGTGCCTTCAGTCCATCTTGCGGACCACAGATATTTCGTGCCATTAATTCCTCGTGAACTAAATACTGTTCTATTCGGTGATAGAGGAAACGTTTTACACGTCTGAAGCATAAAACTTAAGTATACAAATTTGGAAACTTGACGCGTAATCCGATGACTCCCCCTCTCACGGGGAGAGCACCAGAATTGAAAACGCACTTTTGTAACGAGTTCTATGTAGGTATATCAAATTGTATGGCTTCGTTCACATTAGACAAGTTGTATTTTAAGGCAAGTAAAGTTGAAAGAATCCCTACTTCACTTGAAACTTGAAAGAAAGCTGAAAGGATTTCTTCAAGTCAAGTAAATGATAGGTTCACATTGGTAATGTAGTTGAAACTTGGGCGAATTCCCGTTACTTGAAGCTTACTTGAATTCTAATTACTCGGGACTTACTTGAATTCAAGCTGCTTAAACCTTACTTGAATTCAAGTCACTTGAAACTTACTTGAATTCTAATTACTCGGAACTTACTTGAATTCAAGCTGCTTAAAACTTACTTGAATTCAAGTCACTTGAAACTTACTTGAATTCAAGTCACTTGAAACTTACTTGAATTCAAGCTGCTTAAAACTTACTTGAATTCAAGTCACTTGAAACTTACTTGAATTCAAGTTACTTGAAGCCATGTAACTTGAGTAATGTAAACGAGGCCTGACTCGAATGGCCGTTCAAGAAGCCTCCGTCTTAAGTGCAACTGGAGTATGTTTTGAAAACATTTGCGTTTAAAAAATCGGTTATAACATTGAAGACACTTGAAATTACCATTTGGCCAAATTGCACCTAACGGGAATTGATCCAGCGAACTCCGGATTTAGAAGTCAACGCTCTACGCGCACTGCCACCGTATTACGCGGGCAAATATTAATTCCGAGCGTCGACTACGATAACCGATTCTTTTACCGCAAATACCTCGAAAACGAATGACGAATTGCACCCGAAGAGGGGCGCTTCTTAAACGGCTCGTAGAGCCCTACAATTCGATATATGACCGATTACAAAAGCGCGTTCCCAGTTCTGATAACTCTCCTCGTTAGTGTCTTCCCAGTACGAAAACCATCGCGACAGAATTCAGATGTTTGAACGTAGCGTTGTGTTTGTTGAAATTTGTTGAATACTGTTGGATTATATGTATAGCCGTTGATCTCGATTATTATGTTGGTGTTTGCTTTCCTCGACCCTACTAAGTAAATTTTTGTACAGCGACGTTTCTAACTTTTTGATAAATAGTTGTTCGCGCGGTAGCCTGCTCGTTGGGTACGTTCGTTTCTGGCAATCTATTAGGGAGAAGACTATGCAAACGAATCAAAAAAAAAAAAAGTAACTCGTAGAACGTTTAAGAGATCTCCATCGTGTACCTAAAACATAAGAATCGTGGCCCAAGATATACAAATCAACACCAAACATATTTCACCGTATTTCCGTCAATTCTTTTATAATTGATAAATACGAGAGATTTAAGAGTCGTTTGTCAAAAATAGCGTAAGAATACAACGAATTAAGGCAAAATTCAATCGCGCCTCGCCCCCCGAAACACCGGGGCACGCGGGCACGTTCCCATTGTCGACCCATTGGCAGCATCGGATTCTATCGATTCCCGTTCCCACGGCATAAACGTAACAGCGCGCAGCCCCGGAGGGCACGCTACAAATCGCGAGGAAGAAACCAGGAAAAAAAAAAAGTATAAATAAATATATACATACATATAAATACAAAATATATACCTACGTGCAGCGGCGACGAGAGCTGTTATTTTGAATCGTCGTAAGTGAAAAGAAAGCGCTGTGCGTGAGATAAATTAGTCTGTAAGGAGCGACGTAAGGACATAAGTGAAAACAAAATATCGTGTACATTATTAGTTAGGCGAACGAGAAAAAAAAAATTAAAAATATAGGTTATTTTTCTGAAAGGCGGAGCGCGCGAGAGGAGAAGGGGGTGGGGGAGGGATGGGCCGCGCGTAAATGGGACGTGAGGGTGAGGGTGTAAGGCGTGAATCGCGGCGTGAGTTTAAAGGGGTGGGCGCGTGGCGCCGTATCGAGTGAAAGTCGATTAAACGGAAGAGGGGGGGGGGGAGGGGAAAAATCAAATCATACGTCTCGTACACTCTACTCTTACGTCCCGCGCCCGTATAATCACCCCCCCCCCCCCCTTCCAGGAAAGTCCGCTTCTCGGCTCGATTCCGCTTTCAACGGCGAGAAAGGCAGAGGGAAAGGGAGAGAAAGAGACGAGACCGCCTGCGCGTGTGTGTGCGTGCGTGTGTGCGTGAGAGAGAAAGAGAGCGGTCCCCGACTGTTTTCAAAGAATCAAGCGGAGATCCTCGTCCTGTAAAAAGTATTCGAAGAAAGACGTCTTATCCATTAAGGCGTGTATTAGGTTCACCCATAGTCTCAAGTACATACGTTGTCTAGGTAATAAACCAAATGGAGTGCTGGCCAAGTAAAACGGCGTCGCGTTAAAAGGGAAACCAAAAATGTAGCATAAAGTGATAAGTAGGTAATAAATGTAATCTAATTAGTAGGCGATGACACGGGGTGTTTTGGAAAGTAACGATGACGAAGCGAGAGGGTGATATCGAGTGGGGTGGGGGGGGGGGGAGGAGGAGAAGGTGTAAAAAGTTTAGGAAAAAAAGAAGGAAGGTGGAGAGAATGGTGCGGGGAGTACGAGAGAATGAGAGTGAGAATGGGAGTGCGCGAGTGATAAGTATAATGTAACGAAAATGGTAAGAAGCCATTTATGGTACCTAAGCCGCGCGCGTAAACGCGCCCGATGGGACGTGAGAAGCAACGTACACTCATACACAGTTTTACACACACGCACGCACACACACACGTTAAGCGCACGCACGCACAAAAACCACACGACGTACACGTATGTAAATACACAATTACAGACGCCAGATGACATTTTTTTCTACACGACAACGTACGTGTAGAACGTAGCGGCGAGGAACTTAAAACGACAGCTCTAGACGTAGCTCGATCTAGTCTAGCTTGGCGATCACTAGGTTAACAGTTAAGAGAAAGAAAACCGTTCACGAAATAAAAAAAAGATAGCGCAATAATTGTATCATTACATTCAGCACCCTTACATGGCATACGAAGGAGCGGCACACGTGCACACAAGCGCGCGCACACACAGAGACACAGAAATACTATATAAGAAACGAGCTGCGGCTGCTGCCTCCATCCTTCGTTTGTACTCCCGAGACGCGACTCCGAAATTTTACAACCTTATAACGCGCCCCGATGCGGCGCGACTCCCGTCGTTTTCAGGACACTTGCCGCCAGGTCGCTTCAGCGAAACGGCGCGGGAACCGCCTAGCCATTATCGAATCACGACGTTCCCCTTATGCGACACTTCTTTCCCTCCCGCCTCCTTTACTATTCTTCTTCCAGGCCCCGCTGTCATCTTTCATTTCCCTGTGCCACTCCGTTCGGGTCGCCTCCGAGGCGATACTTTGCCCGCTCCTCCGATGGCGACGGACTCCCTGTGTCCTTCTACACCGAACCACCGAATTCGCTCCGCAAACGATTTTCTACGCAGGAGGATCTCTATCGCGACGATTTACCAAATACGATAGCCGACAATCATTAAAGAAACATACATTTAGAGGCGTGTACGTGCTCCTTTCACTAAGGACTAATTAACATAATTAATAAAGTTCCGGTATGCTTTCACGGGATATTGTGTAAACGGTGGCTGGAGGGACGTCGGTGTCGGTGACGACGGAGATGGGGAAGGATATCTAGTCCACTTTCGTTAAACGTTGTATTAATTGTCTCGTACGTCACGTGCATACTTGTTACGAAGTATACAACGAAGTATACACTGTTTTAACGTGCCCGGAGCGGCACACACGCGCAAGCACGTATGAACATATCATTGCACTGTTTAGCAGGACCCATGACTTCTCCTTAGATACCGCGAAGAGAAGGGCAACAGATGTAAAGTTACTAATTATGTCTAGCGGCATAAATTGAAATAACGTTTAGCCGGTTTCTGTTCTTTATGGAGGTGACAGAATAATTAGTGAAATTGAAGTTTACGATGTAGAGTTTGGAGGTTCGAGACAACTACGACTACCTTCTATTTTAGGAAAGTGAAATTGGATTGATTATTTCCCCAGGCACTCGTTATAAGCTCGACGAACGGGGCTGGCGGCGAGCGTACAGCGCGATGTGGTAACTATTCCGAGGCCAATGAGCGCGAGCGAGGAAACCCAAGAGCGACCGAGAAGAAACGAGAGGTCTACACGTAGTTGCCGTCGGCTCATTCGTTCCCTCTCGCTCGTTCTCGGGTTCTCCCACTCTCATCCGAAGGATTCCAAGAAATGGTGGGTATAACGCATGATAGAGAAGGTCTTATAACGAGTGCATGCCGTTTCTACTATGAATTTTTTTTGTTTCAAATACGAAGTAAAAATTTCAAAGCTAAGTATTCTTTCCCCAGTGATTGTAGAACAGGAGAGCATATTTTAAGCAGAATTTATCCTTTCAAGCAGTTTGTCGAGTGTGTTCCTTCGACTACGCGCAGACGCATGGGCTGCGCGTAACCTATCTTGCCGTCCTATAAACTAATATTATTTAAGAACAATTATATTTATTTAAGGATGCTGCTCTAATGTGCGCCAAAGTGAAATCACGGCAAGCAGGCGACAATTCAAACTTTGTACATATTTAGAGTTGTTTCGCAAAACGTAGGGGAAAATTTTTTAGAGCAATACTGCGTAGGGAATTGTAGTAAAATTAGCCATTGCTGCTTTCGCGTAGCGTTTAGAGTACTTTATCTATTCTCCGTGTACAAATAAAATTACGTGCATGTACAGGTGGAACGAATTGGCAAATAAAACTCGAGCATCGCACCGCTTGCGCTCGTTTAATATTATACAAATAACGTTGCTTCAAATTCAAAACAATGAGTCCCCGCGAGCGGGTGACACCCGAGCTAGGCTTTAGAAAGACTAAAAGAATTATGGAGGTCACGCAGAAAAATTTGAATAACAGACATACGCATCATTTCTCGTGACAGTTGTTCCAAGAAGATGCGTTAATAATTTAGTACAGAGAACCTCAGGATGCTTTGCATAATGATCTCCGTAAATTAAGTGGAGGAATGTAGTTCTACACAGATGGCATACAAGCGCGAAGGATTATTCTGCTTCTTCTCTGTCGAAATGTATGCAATATAATCAGGACAATGGTACAAAACGTAACGAGTGTTCGGAGTATTGTACTGCACCCCCGGTCGGGAGTGAGCATTCGTACGACTTTCTTTAACCCCCCCCCCCCCCCCCGCGCGCGCGGAAATCGAGCAGCGAATGCCCGGCAGGATTGGGTTTCCGATCTTGCCGGGAGTAATTCGCTTAAAATTCGATCGTCGCCATTAACGGTGTCCCGTCAATCGGAAATTAGCATAGGGGTTGGAGGGCAGCAGCCAGGCTACTTGGGAATACCGATACAAAGCACCGGCGATGAGCTGTTTAGCGTTAACGGAGGAATGTTTAAAAGATGTTGCATACAATGGAAAGGAAGCAAAAGTAGGAGCCGTAAGCGTAGTCACCGAGCATACCTTAAAGTAACATATGTATATGATCATATATATTACAAGAAAGACTACAAAAAAAAAAACCAACACGCGCATCTATATGTGTATACATACATACATGCATCTGTATTGTATATGTATATATACACAGGAGGAAAAAAAAACACGTATAGCTATACAAAAAAAAAAGTATGTATATTATATATACATGACAGATATAAATGTGTAAGAAGATAACATTAGCAGACAACTAGAGAATATATCGAGTTTAAGCGTAGAAAGCGAAGGGAGCGGGCGGAAGCGGGAGCGCGAAACCTGTTTCGTGCGCACTCCGCGGCGTACTGTGTTAAATACCCTTAGCTATGTAAGACTCTCGAAACAAGTGGAAGTCATCGCCCGTGAGAGGGAAGAGTGTTGTGGCTAGCCTGCCGGACCCCCCGAGCCCCCCCCCCCCCCCCCAAAACGACACGACTAAACGCGCCTGTCGCGTAGAACGGGAGACACCTGATTAAGGAAAGGGCGAGCGAGAGGCAGAGACGGGCATTATTTAAATAAAAAATTATCTAAATCACTTTTTAAATAAAAGAGACTTTATCTGTATGTGTCATAAATAAAAATCACCCGGAATTATTTATTATTTGAAGCGCTATAAATAAAATTTTCAATCGACGGGAATTCATCCGTAGCTTCGGCCAATTTTCTCACTTTCATTTATATTTGTAGCGGAGAAGCTTAAATAACTCTGGGCGTGGCTCGGAGGCCCTCGGGCCCCAAGCGCCTTTGCTCGAAGCCGCCAGGTCCTCGGGACGAGCGACATTGTATCGTTCACCCGTCTTCGAGCAAAGGCGCTTGGGGCCCGAGGGCCTCCGAGCCAGGCCCAGAGTTATTTAAGCTTCTCCGCTACAAATATAAATGAAAGTGAGAAAATTGGCCGAAGCTACGGATGAATTCCCGCCGATTGAAAATTTTATTTATGGCGCTTCAAATAATAAATAATTCTGGGAATTTTTATTTGCCGAGTTTCGAATAAATTTTCAGCCTTTTATTCGAACACGATTTTTTATTTAAAATAATTTTTTGCCCATCTCTGGCGAGAGGGGAGTAAAGAAGGGAATAGAACTCGGTTGGAAGCGTGTGGGGGAGACAGTACTGTGTGTTTGCGACCGAGTGAGTGAACGATCGAGCGAGAGGGGAAGAAAGGAAGAGAGAAAGTGCTGGAGTAAAGGTGTTATCCGATGGACAGCTTAACATTTACGGTAACCGATATCTCGTCCGACGCAAGCAGAGATCACCGTTCCTTCATTGTTTCGTAGTTTTTTCGTACGATGAGATGTGCGCGGGGCCCGTTTGTTGCACCATGGGCCCCCCGTTACACCCACCCCAGCACCCCATCGCGGTACGCGGCATATCACTTACGACCGTACGCTAAGGAGTAAGGTGCCTTTTTTTCACTTCATCGTGTGTATGCGTTTAGGGGGACGGACGAGCGAAGGGGCAAGCGAGGCGTGCGTGCGAGAGGAGTGGCGGGAGATTTGAGCGGTGTAAAATTTTGTTGCGTCACGTTTGGGAAACGGCACGACGGTACTCGAGCGGGAAGGGGCCGGTGTAAAATGTCCATCCATCGTGCATCGTTCGACGTGGTTTCGCGTCGCGGAGATCCCTTGTCGAGATTAGGGCTGGGACTATTTGTCGAATTATTCGGTATTCGAGTATTCGAATACTTCAGTTGCTTAATTATTTGACGAATATAATTCGAATATCCAAGTATTCGAATACAGGTTCATTTGTCATGGTGAAATCTTGTAAGCTAATTTTAACCCACTTCATACCGTACTATTCGAATATATCGGTATTCGAATATAGCAGTATTCGAATAGTATTCGAATAATAACATTCGAATACACAAATATTCGAAGTTTATTCGTAGCATTCGAATACTTGCAAAATATTCGAATAGTAAATTATTCGAATAGTCCCAGCCCTAGTCGAGATTTCGACGTACGCGCGCCGGGAGCGGCGAGCGTTCGTAATTGCGGGGAGGCGTGTCTCCGCGATTCGGTGAACGGCCCGCGGGGTCCCATGGCAGCCTCGTTGCATAGATTTTACGTTGAATGGGATGTGCAGTCGCCGAAGACAGCTCGAGGGACAACGGTCGGGCGGACGTCTTGTACATGTAATTTTTAACGATGCGACGGAGATCGCGCTGCGCGACAAGGTATCAGGTGCGCGTGCGCGCTAACACACCGCATACACATATTATATATATACACGTATATGCATAATACACACACGCGTACACGTACATGCACAGTCGGACAGAGGGAGGAGGAAGGGGGGGGGGGAGAGAAGGAGCCGCGAAGACGATGCCAGGCGTATATACACTTTGTACACAGATCACGAGCAACATTTACTCTAGAAATAGATGCACACGTGCACGTGCACATAGCGAGGGAAGAGAAAGGGAATGAGGGGACAGATACCTCCAAACGACAATTCTCACGCGATATAACAATGGAAACGCGAGACGCCCTGGGACGTGTGTGAAAAAAAAACGTGTATGATATTATATATACATAACATAACATATGAAATATATTATAAATAATGATGAATATAAATAAAAATATATATATATATATAAATACTATGAAAAAGTAAACAAAGTATAAATACGAAGGAAGTATATAAACGAGAATATAGGATAAAACACGCTTAGGCTTAAGAATATAAGATATTATTATGATGATGTATGGTTGGTTTATAATGTAAAATATATTATAGAAAATGTATTCTGTTGATGTAATTCCCCACCACCTTCCCGGAATGGTGCACGTCACTTCCACAGGTTAGTATGTTACCTTGCGAAATTAAAATCGCGTTTTATTGATTTTCAGTTTCAGTAGTTTAAACTAAATGAGCAATTTTTTCGCTTAGTTATTGGTTTGATATTTATTAAGATACGGCTTATAATAACTCGCAATCAGTCACTTTCGTAATACTTGATTACATTTAAAAGTAAGGGAATTTGGGGGAGATGCCTAAGGTTTTTTAAACATTTATAAAAAAAATCATATATATATATATATATTTATCCAGTCAACAAACTTTATTTTTTATCTATATCAGTACTAAACTTAACAACTAAATGTTAACCCATAAAAACAATTCTTCTCGTACACAATTTGTCACCCCCCCCCCCCCCCCAATTACCTTACACATATAGAAAATAATTAAAGATTTTGCAATACAGAGAAATATGGAGAATGTACACAAGTACTTATATACATGATTTATATTCATATCTAATCATAAAGTTGGATTCCAGAATATTTTAATCTTTCTCCATCGTTTGGTAAGAAAAACACGAAGCCAAAAGGCACACGTGAGTAAAGAGTAAATTATGCGGTTAACTAGCTTTACGATTTTATTTTCCCTGCTGGCGTAGCTAAGTTTGTAAACTTTCGTAATCAAGATCATACCACTATGAATATACTATAAAATATTGCGGTTTGATACGAATCTGAAACAGATGCAACAAGCTTATTCGGACACTAAGAATATTGTAGATCCGAGGTAGATTATATGTACAACACGAACAAGTGCTGTGGCTAGAAGATTAACGACAGAACCGAAGCATAAGTTCCGTCTGACGTTATCAAGTATATATCATCCTGGGGAGTGCTAAGCAGAATTTACGGTTTTCTTTTTACGTATCTTGGCAATTGAGATCTCTTTCACGGGGCAATTAAAAGTAACTGCTAAAGGTTACATTCATGCGGAGCCAAAGTCAGCAGAAATATAAACGACGAACTACTTCGAAAAATATCGAACTGCTGATATTAAAAAAATTCAGAATATTATCGTTCTGTCAAGATACAAGGAAAGTATTTCAGGACCTTGCAGGAAGAGGGGTGCAATTTTTGGGGTTTTGAGTTATTAAATACGTCAAAAAAATCTAGAATACTTGATGCATATCCGATAACAAATGAGCGATTTATTCCAAATTTTGAGCCTGCACCCATTACTGTTTTGTACAATATTTTTGTTTTGGACAACTTCGGATTTGAAATATTCGGCAAAAATAAAACTAATACTTATTGTGTGAAAATTCAATTTTTCAATTAGTGTCCTCTTTTTAATGTTAATTTTGATTTAATGTTGATTTTCAAGAATTTATTACGATAAAAAGAATTATAGTAATAGAATAAACCTTTTATCTATTTATTAAACAATATTTCTACAATTAATAAAAAATATAAAAGTAATAAAACTATTGCTTTTAAAATGCTTTTGAAAGCGGTCTTGATGACATGTTTAAAAATTCATGCCTCGCTTGTGCAGACGATTTCAACTGTTAGACTTATTTGAAACCACTAATCCAAACAGATTCTTGATTCTTGATTGTCGATATCGCTCGGACTATAATTAGTGATTTATCTTCATATTAGCAAAATGGCAAGGAAAATGCAAGAAAAACATTTCTCGGCCTTTTTCTTTGCTATTTTCGATTTTAAAAGTAGGTTAAACTCAATGAAAATACTTGGTTGTAGTTCCCGCGATGGACATAGGTGTGCAGAATAAGCAATAAAATTTATAAAGTAATCGGTTCTATAGATTTTGAGATTTTATCATTAGGATGTGAAAAAATCACGTTTTGAGGGAAACGCATGCAAATTTTTCGTCTATAGAGGCCGAGCCCCTGCGCTCTCTACAAAATGCTTCCGTAGAAGCCAATATAATTAGAATTTTTGTATGAAAAGTAAACAGTACATTCTTGAGGATATCTACTTTCGAAAAATGTTTAAAAAATAACTCGATTTTTTCAACCCGTCTAATGACCCCTTAAGTCAAAGCAATAATTTTATAAACAGTTTTTTCTAATTTGCTCCTTTATTCTTATCACAAACAACAGCAGCAATGATTTAACACTTCAGCTACATACTGAAAAAAATCAAGGAAGCTCTCAACCACAACATTTACTAACTTTAATTACCGCCAATCCAGTCATTCCTATTAGGGCTGGAACTTCTTCGAATAATTTAATATTCCAATATTTTACAAGTATTCGAATGCTACGAATGAACTTCGAACATTTAGGTATTCGCATGTTATTATTCGAATACTGATGTATGGTATGGTGTGAAGTGGTTCAAAATTAGCTTACAAAATTTATTCGAATACTTGGATATTCGAATTATATTTGCCAAATAATTGAGCAACTGAAGTATTCGAATACTCGAGTACCGAAAAATTCGGCAAATATTCCGAGCCCTAATTCCTATACATACATAAATAACCATGGACACGAATTGCCATTTCAATGTCAATTTACCGCGAAATATCCGAGCACATGTTCGGCATTCGATATTTCTACTTTCTAGTGCGTATGTTTTATCGCGACACTTATTCCCTCGGTAAGTACTGTTAAATAGGGATTTAAATGCAGACCGAAGTGGTACGCAGCACTGACAACGTTGATTAAAATAAAATCATCCCCCCTGTCCCTCGTGCTTGCCATTATAATCCTATTTAGATGTCCGAGGCATGTGAACTGCTGCACGATTTTACTTTCACCTGGATAACGACGTTTCGGAATGGGAACGACGCACCAGCAAACTCGGATCGTCGATGAAGAAACACCAGCGTGATTAGCGTTGCCAGCGTCACGCCGACGCATCATCGCGAAATTGAAAATTGAACGAATAAACCGTTGATCCGCCGGTTGATAGGAGAATTGTGCCAGGAGACGGAAATATATCCGTGCGAGCCAGCCATCTCTCCGGGAGCTGGCGCACACACGCCCGCTCGGCCGTGAACGTGTACGAGATCCCGTGCTCGATATAGGGGGAGCGATATAGGCACGCTTAATTGCGAGATAGGGGTGCGGTGCCCGGTTATTTTAGCGAAATTGACGAACACGCGGACATGACAACCGAGAAAGTTTGAACATCCTGTCCTTGCGCGTAGCCTACCGCACGCTACCAGTCCTCGCGTGCGGGATTAGAGTGGGCGTTCCATTTTAACTCATCAATTATCACTCTTTCCGAAGGCCCGGAGTATATGTAGACAGATGCCGTTGCAATATTAACTCAACAACAAAGTAACGGGAACGAGCTTTGGTTGGCGAGAGATGCCGGGCTAATTCGAAAGAACGTATCTGGTCAAAAGGTGGTTCTGAGATAGGCAAATGATGTTGAGTATTTTGTTCAGGGCTGCTTTTATACTTTTGAAAGCTCTAGGCGCAAAATCATTATGAGGCCTCACCAATTTTTCAGCTGCCTCTAGTTTTTTTATTATGAATTTAATATTAAAAAAAGACATTTTATTTTGCAACTATAACTAGGCTCTTTTTTAGTTAAACGTTTAGTTAAAGTTAAACGAAATTTATGTAAAGCAAATAGTGCATCATTTGATACATGGCATTGGTTTAAATTATGAATTATTAGTTAGAAAAAGATTGCTTATTGTTTGAAATTTTAGAATATTTAAACTAGCGACTATTCAAAGCGTCAAACTTTATGGTCAAAAAACGGGGGAGGCAATTTAACATTATTATTTATTAAGGTGATGTTATCAAAATGTGCTTCAAGATGAAAAATAAAAATGTGCCCTTTTGAAAAATTGCTCCTCAACTGTATTTACACCTCTCATTACTAACATTTCGTAGTTACTGATATTTCGTTTAACAACCAGGCATCGATTTCACCTAAGTCCAAAATATACTTTCCAAAATATGGCTTTCTTATTTAATATACGTATAGATAAACTGTTCCTGTGCTACCTGGCAGCAATAACGCAATTTAAACGAAAATTGCAGAACGCCATTTCCGAATTAACGTTCGAGCACAGATATAATGCTGTTGCAAAAAAAAAGTGAAAATTACTCAGTTCTATTCTTAGGTTTCTGACCTTTTGTAAATCTGCCATGATTAACACTCTGGAATTAGCACTTTATTAAAGTTTTTGTTGATGGAATTCCCATGGCAGAGCTGAACAGCAATAGAAGTAGAAGATTAGATGGGACGTTTCCGATGCCATTAAAGTAACACATCTCCACTAATTGGAAAATAATCCTCAAGGTGCACTATCATCTGCATAACGAATAGCAATTCAATGCTTTACATTATACGCCACGGTGTCTCTACACCAAAGTTTTATTCCTCATCTCATCGCGCACCTTTGCAACTATAATTAACTCTGACTAAACACTCTCTTCGCGAACGTTGTCCAGTTCACGTATTACGAAACGTAGTCAATGCAGTAAATGTTCGCAAACGTACCTTTGCCTGAAATCAGTCTCCGCGTTTAACGAACAAATAGAACAGAAACTATCAGAATCTAATTTCACTAAAAATCAAGCGTGTCAAAAGGGGCAGTTACTCCTCTGACTTTACAGAAAAAATCGTTTATTTTTAAAAACTAATCTTTACTAAGTTTTTACTAAACAGTGAATATTTTTAAATTTTTAATTAAATCGGCGCTACAAAATGGGTTCAAATAATCAAGAAGCATCGCGTGTTTCGTGATCCGATTCGTCGATGTCACCGCCAAGGGTTGTTCTTCCATTACTATATTTTTCATTATCGTCAACCAAAAGCTGCCCCTCTCCCCTCGAAAAGAGTCTACGAACGCCTTTGCTCACAATAAGAAAGCAGGGACTTCGACCGAAACTGAAAATACCAGTATGATACCGGTGTTTATTTCGGTTTCGGTATTCACCTATTTCGGTTCTATAAGTTTCGATACTCATCTGTTTCGCTATAGCTAAAATCATACCGGTTTGAAGTCCCTTTAAATAAACAACTCGACGAAAAAATTGAAAGAGACGATTTATTCAAATCGGAAACCCCATTTTCAGTAGTTCCCCTGGCAACGTTTCCACGCGTTCTCCTTATTTTCAGGAACGATAACATTTGTACTTGCAAGTGGGCAACTTGTACAAACTGCAGCTGCACGGTAGAGGCCCCTCTGCCCTTTACCCCCTCCCTATCCCTACCCCTCTGGCAAATACAAATTGTTATGTGTGGATATATACCCGTTGGGACGTGTGTACACCAATACTAGTAAACAGTGGTCCGTACATATCGAATGCCCAGCGGACGGCGGAGCGTACAAGAGAATAGCGTAGTATAAAGCATAAACTACAATTAGCGGTAATCCGCGTGACACGGGCATGGCACCCTTTGCGCATATTAAAGCATTAGCCGCCGAGTCATACGAGCGAGCCGTACATCATTTCGGGACGTGGCCACGTCTGCCTGTAAAATCGTTAAATTTACGAAGAAACACGACTGGCCCGATACGCACTGACTGAATATTAGTGGCGGAACACGGCGCGCGGTCCGATGTGTGCATGCCAGTGCATCCCTCCCCGCTTTCGTGACCGCGCAGCGTCGCGCCGGTGCATCCATATTGCTACGCGACGAGAATGTGCGCTTTAACGGAGCCGCGGAGGGGGTGGCGGAAGTTACCGAGATAAATTACAAATGAAATTCGATGGGAAAGCTTTTTCCCTATGCAGCGCTACGAAACTCGGTGTAATTAGTAATTTCCGGTCTGACTGTGTCTTCCGATCGATGGCAGATTAACGGCACATCGAACTATCAAGATTTGGCATTAGCACCGGTCGACGGGGTGTCAATGAGAATAGGAGAGGAGGGAAGGGACGAATTGGATATGATAAACTGGGGATTCGTTACGTCTGCTGTGCTTGAAAAGTTTCTGTATGATTTTATGAGCGAATTAATCCTGAAGTTAATTAAGGGGGTAGGTCACCCTCGATAGCCCTAAAACCAGCTTTTTTCCAACGCAATTTGTAAAGTGATAAATAACAATAGAGGCAACATTTTTTTCTAGTTTTAGTCGTTATTTTATGAGTTTCAACACAAGTAAAGAAAAGGTAAGAAAAGCACGCGGTGCACCGTTTGATGGTGTACATAAAATCTCGAAAACCACTCCAACGATCTGGATGAAAATTTAATGAGAGATGTCGAAACCCATTCCCTAGGATGTGTCGGGAACAGATTTTCGAAAAAAAAAATATAATCTTTATGTTGAAAAACACGATTTGATCGATTTCTTGTATGAAAAATATTTTTTACCTTTTTTAAAGTATTTATCTCGAAATTCTGCTCCCGACACATCTTAGGGAATGGTATTCTGCATCTCTCATTAAATTTTTATGTACATAGAGATATTTAGACTTTTCTTTTTTTATGTTAAAGCTCATAGAATAACGACTAAGACTAGAAAAAAAACGTTGTCTCTATTGTTATTTATCACTTTACAATTTGCGTTTGAGAAAAGGCCTGTTTTAGGGCTATCGAGGGTGACCTACCCCCTTAAGTTTAAGAGCGGGACCAAAATGGTACCTACTTGCACGTATTTATTTGCACTTTATAAGAACAGATTTTCTTTTTGCTAATGCGATTAGCATTTGTTATCCATAGAGAATGTATTTCCGTCAAGGGTTGTTAAAAGCCTCATGGCTTTCAGGGGAAGTTATCAATCCGCTCTATACAGTTGGGAAGAAGTAAGCTTCCTTTAAGCCCATTCGAACATTTAAAGTGGTTTAGTCGATGCATTTCTTTGTGAACGTAACTCTATTTCACGGAGTGCTTGTCCACAAAGCGGGCGAACTTTTTGTCAAGCTGAAACTCGACGGTGGCCTAAGATAACCGCCCGGGGTATTCTAATTTCTTCGTTTCAATTAACAGAAAAGTTCCGAACAACAGCTTCAAATGAAGCAAATGTGGTTGGCAGAATTGGCCTCATCGGTCACCAGGGGAGCGTGGAACAGCGTAGTTTCCTCTACCATTCTCATTTGCGGTTATCGGTCCACTGCTATTCCGCTACCCCCGCAACTCCTTTCGTCCCTTACACCGTCATATATTTCGTTCCAACAAGTTTACGTTGTGTAGTACCTGTGTCTTATTGAAACTCGCCTAAGACTCGTCATGATTTACTGCTAGTTTCAAATTCCTTCCTGATGGTTACAGAATTTAAATTATAATAGGTTCACGAAACATTGCGTCGATTTTTATATTCACCCCTTACTTTACTATGAAGCTACTGAACACAAAAGTGGGACATTAATTATGTGTGCATCAAATTTTTTATTCTCAAATTCAAGGTATACAACAATGACTTTTCCCTTTTTGCTTAATTTGCAAGATATGCTCGTAAGTTTTGCAAAAATACAAGTTTCGGCAATTTAGAATTTTAATAATTACACATGAAAAAATTCTAATAATTTAAAACATGAAATAATTATTTCAAAATTTCATGCGTTCATTAGCATCAGCCAAATTCTATTACTTCTTTTGCGATTATTTTATGAAATCTGGTAGTTATTTCAGCTTTAAAATTAAGTGTACACGTTTATTGATTTTATTAAAACATATAAATGAATGAAATTACTTGTTATAAAAATATACTTACTACTGCGTAACTTAAAGTAGAATTTCTTTTTCATTAAAGAGTCAAATCTTTTCAACTAACAACTTGGTAATTTTACTTTATATTAACACGATTTAATAAAGGTTTCAGAATTTTTATATTTACTTCAAAATCTATTGTTGCGGGATATTCACGAATAAATCACCAGGGATATTGTGCATGTAGCCATATCACGCAAGAAGGTGCGCTGCAACGAAATGGACGTGTAAAGCCTCGGATTTTTTAGGATCACAATTCACTTGCGCTACTTTGTGGATTTACATCGTTGCCTTCATCTAAAGTTACTATCGCAAAACTTGACACAAATCTAGATTTATTACGCGCGGTTGACCTCTCAGGAATTTCTGTCGTGCTTCGCAGCAACAGATGTCCAGTGTTTAAAGAGCTGCTCTCCGAAGTTTGCGCAAATGCATTTGTCCAATTTCAAAAGGTTCGTACACTACAACAATTTTAGTACACACTGGACTACTATTAATTCGTTTAAACAAATATCAAATTATGTTATTCCTGTCTTGGACGTTGATAATAACAACATTTATTCGACATTTACAAAATGTAGTTTATGTGGAATGAAAAAGTTTCCTTTTCTTCTTGCTTTTCCTACTCAATTAAATTTTAATTTATGGAAATAAATGCATTGTATTCTAGACAAATAATAGTAGGTAGTTATTACAAAATGAAAGTACAAAAAGCTGTAGCTCTTTATTACGTAGAATGAAAGTGTAGCAAATTATGCTAGCTTTAATTATTCGAAAATATAAAAATTTAGTAAATAATGTTTTATATGTTTCTAGAACCAACCGATACATAACACTATTTTAATTATCATAAAAAGAGATAAAGAGCAAAACGATACGGATAGATAATTATCCTTACTTTTGAAACTTTTAAAGAACTTGACGTATAAGTTTCTCTTTACCTATTCTGTAATTTGTAAACCAACGAATTCTAAAAAGAACAGTTTTTCTCAAAATCAAAACGTTTACAAGGAACGAATACGTTTCAACGATGCGGAGAAATACAATCGGCCGTACACATGTAGATATGCAATCAGCAATGTATAAAATTTAAATATATGTAAAATAAATTTATAATACGTATATTTGTATATTTTTATTTTTATATTTCATATTAAGGATATACATACTACCCTTAAATACGTAGGGGAGCCCGGGGCAGGTTGTAACATGGGGTAAATTGTAACATAAGTAAAATCTTTTGAACGACAAATCTGGTAACCCACAGCATGCGAAAACTGCTTAACGATATTAGCACGGTCGGTTTTAGTGACACAAACGAGCGTTATGTATTCATTTTGTGGTAATAGCCCAAAATTGTAGTCTGAGCACTTTTATTTCAATTAACCATCATTAGAATCCGTTTGAATTTTTGCTTCTTTATCGCAAACGAATCAGTACACATTGGTTTATTATATGTACCTACGCATTTTAGTGATTTGATGTTTAGTTTCTCGTTTGCTGAGATAAATCGCAAAAATTCGACCTCGGGGTAAATTGTAACATGTTACTATACTTACTCCGCTCCAAATGATGATAAAGCAAGCTATTTGCTGACACACCGGAAAAAGATGCTCTAGACGAACAACAGAAAAATCGAGAATCCAAAAAACAGGAAAAAAAGTATGAAGGCAAACGTAAAGGAAAGACAGAAGAAGATTTTGATAGAATCAGATGAATAAGCAATGATTGCTTAACTCATGTATATCAAATGTTTAATAATGATCTGTGTTTTCATTTATATTTTCTATAAATGTTTATTTGTGTTCATATTTGTATTTTAATAAGTGAAACAGATGTGTTACAATTTACCCCGGCCTGGGGCAGATTGTAACAAAGGTTTAGAATTGTTTAAGATGAAGCTAAATGTCTAAGTGTCCAAGATTTTGTCACGTACTTACACTAAATGTGTTCACAACATATGTAAGTAGTAAGTCACGCAAATTATTTTCTAATTGAGGAAAATACTTTCGAGAAAATAGTATTTCATTCTTATGGAGTTGTTGCTGCTGCTTTTATATTTAAATCGTACTATTCGAAATCCCCTAGAAGCTTTGTGATCTAGTAATAAAATCCTTGTGCAATCTAACGACACTTTTCCCTTTTCTTTTACTAGTTACATTTATGAGGAACTAGAGAGGTAGTTGGTACCACCAGTTTGACTGAAGAATTTGGTGAATTAAACGAACTGATATAACAATTATGTACAGTGCTGCAATGTGATTTCGATGTTATTGGAGTATATTTGCAATGTTTAATTTAGAAACAAACATCAAACCGTAAAGAAATGCCATGACAATCCTTCAAATATTCATCGCCTACTCATCTAACGGAATATAAAATAATCATACCTGAATGAAAGTGTGACGGAGATGCGGTACTTAACCTCATAATTTGCAGAGGTTATGTTGTGAAGTAGACAATTTTCTGCTGAGTTGACACACTTTTAAACAAATATATTCTTACAAACAACCAACGAAAATGGCGTATTTAACGAGAAAAGAAATAGATGAGATGAAACCGCAAATCGAAAAAGCGGTTCATAAATTTCTCGGTTTTGGGGAACCTGCTATCGTTACCACGGCTGTCAATTGTATCACTTCTGGCTACGATAAACGCAAAACCGCAGGTTAGAAATAATTTTCAATAGTTTAATTAACAGTAGTTTCCATAATATTACTCGATTAATTAAGATTCTCGAAAATAATGATGTACGATTGTGAATATTTTAGATTTTATTAGCTCACAATCGCTCGTATATATTTACAACAAACCAATAGTGTTGTAACTGTATTTGTGCATTACCTTTTAGCAAAAACTAATTAATACATAGCTCATTATAGATTGCAAAAATTTATGATTCATTTACAAAATCAGATCAGTAATAAACAACGTATTTATTAATATATTTGATGTATGAAACTCTTCGATCGAAAGTTCACATATGATTAATGTGTTGTTGAGTATAATTAATTCATTTGATTTTATAGATAAGCTATCCGCTTTATTGGAAGATAAAAAAGCTTCAAAATTAACTGAAAAGATATTCGCGATATACGACGATGCCAAAGCAGCGCAGAAAAGTAAAAAACGAAACCATGTGGATGATAAAGATAAGGATAAAGATGCGAAGAAGCCTAGGTTTAGAGATGACGAAGTAAAAAATGAGAAGACGACGGAAGCGCAACTGTCCGCGGATAAGGTATTGAATTTGGACGTCTGAACATCCGTTAGTATAAAAATATCACTCCGCTTATTTTCATACACGTTGCTTTTGCGTAGATACGGCAAATGATGGCTAACGCCCAAAGAGAAATCGAAGAGAGGAAAAGGGCATTAAAAGCCATAAAGCAGGAAGAGGTGCCATCGGTGAAGCCATTACTCAAAGTACGAGACCAGTTACCGTCAGTAGGAAGCATGTACAACCAGGGTTTATTAAGTAAAACTGATTCTGACAAAGCACGAAAGATCGCTGCTCTGCAAGCTCAAATTAGAAGTAAACTAAGCTCTGGGCTGCTTGGCAATGTCAGCGTTCCTGACAAACCAACTCCGTTAATCTTGGATGAGTCGGGAAGAACAGTAGATATAACGGGCAAGGAAGTACAGCTCACCCAAGTGGTGCCGACATTGAAAGCTAATATCCGAGCAAAGAAGCGGGAAGAGTTCAAAGCGCAATTGCAGGAATCCAAAGGCCCGGAAGAAATTCAGGATACACACTTTTTCGATACCAGAATAGGTGTGAAGCCGGCAGTGCGTGGTAAACGTACATTGAAGTTCCACGAGCCAGGAAAGTTTCAGCAGTTGGCTGAAAGAATTCGTATGAAAGCTCAGCTAGAAAAATTGCAAAATGAAATTAGTCAAATTGCTAGGAAAACTGGTATCAGTTCAGCAACTAAACTGGCGCTTATAGCACCTAAAACCGAAGCTCTCAGCGAAGACGTGCCTAACGTAGAATGGTGGGATTCTGTAATATTCACAGGTGGATATCCAAATGAAGATGAGCAAACAGCGATTAAGAATTCTACTATCACCAATTTAGTAGAGCATCCGACACAAATGCGACCACCGAGTATGTATTATTGGATAAATAACCGGAATCCGGTTAAACTAATACATTGATCCGCGGTTAATTACTTCTTTTTTTTTATTATTTCAGCTGATCCATTAAAACCAATCTATATGCCAGTATTTCTAACGAAGAAGGAACGTAAGAAATTGCGCCGACAAAACAGACGGGAAGCGTGGAAAGAAGAGCAAGAGAAAATTCGGTTAGGTCTTGAACCACCGCCGGAACCAAAGTTGCGGATTTCAAATCTGATGCGAGTATTAGGAACGGAGGCTGTACAAGACCCTACAAAAATAGAAGCTCACGTTCGGCAGCAAATGGCTAAAAGATTGAAGGCGCACGAGGATGCCAATGCAGCACGAAGGCTCACTGCCGATCAACGGCGCGAGAAGAAGGCAAGGAAACTTAAGGAGGACACTACGCTCGGTGTGCATGTAGCTGTTTACAGGTAATCTGAACGAGAGATATAGGATAAGTACGCGCTATCTTGGGAACTAATATTATACAAGGCTTAATTAATATTTACAGAATACGGGATCTTCTAAATAACGCTTCGAAGAAGTTTAAAGTGGAAACGAATGCGAAACAGCTTTATCTCACCGGCTGTGTAATGCTTTTCCGAGACTGCAACGTGGTTGTAGTGGAAGGGGGAGCAAAGCAATTAAGTAAATACAAACGGTTAATGATGCATCGTATCAAATGGGAAGAAGACATTATAAAAGATAACGATGGCAACGATGTACCGAACAAGTGTGTACCTGTGTGGGAAGGTACTAGTAAACAGCGTCACTTTGGTGAAATCAAGTTTAAAGTTTGCCCAATCGAGAAAATGGCTCGGGAGCACTTTAAAAAGCACCAAGTCGAACACTATTGGGATTTAGCTTACAGCGGGGCTGTTCTTGACAACACGGACGACATTCGTTCTTAGAACCGAGCTTCTTGGTTCCGAGTAAGCAATACATATTAACAGGCTAATGCGAACGCGATCATAGGTAAACTTCAATACAATTTAAACAAGCGATTGCTATGAGAACAAGAGGATAATGGAATGATCAAAAATGTATACAATGGCACGTGGAGCGAAAATAAAAGTGCTCAAGGCCTCTAATGACACATAATTCTTTTTTTTCTTTTTTTTTTTCAAGTAGTTATAGAAACCCTCAATCCATGGCGTAAAGTTGAGTTTTCGAAATCACTTACGACTTGTGGATCATATAAAAAGCGTAACTATAAGATATGTCGTGTAAGTATCAGTACCCAATTGAACATCACAGTCTCTATGAATCGTCGAATAAATTTTCTTTATCGAAAGCTTTAATTCCAGGTTCGATTTTTTAAAACATTTCTCCGTATCGTCAGAATTACAAGAGATTATTAGACGCCCCGTTACTGATGGTTCACCTCGCACATACGCAATACCATCACATTTACATCCCCCACATTCAAATACTTCTAACAGGAGAAAAGACTGCATGGGACACGAGGCGTGATCCCGTTGCCTAGATATCGATCACTCGCAGAACGATTGTCATCGTCCTTTTAACTCAGAAGCGTTTACCGTCGCGCGAACGACCGTCCGGTGAAGACGTTTCGTCATTTTCTAAAGCGATCTATCCGATCGGCCTCGCCACACGTAATACCCTTTCGCGGGTGCCCGTCGCGGGATCGTGGGCGTGCAATATGCGCGCGGCCGTGTGGTTAATCATTCGCGGTGTCGCCCCTAAGAATTTTAATCCATGGTCGACATTACGGCGAAGCCCGCGAGTGTCAATTAGCATACCGCGGCTATAAAGAGGATGTATACACACGGCCACACTATGTATACGATTGAAGAGTGTGAATGCACTTTGGAGCCTTGAAACTGCACGTCCAACCGCGACTACGGGCAACGTAGCCTATGAAAGGTGAACCTTGGTCTCGTTCATAATACCAATCCGACTGCAGGAGCAACGATGCACTTTTACCCGTGCCTCTAAGTAAGCGTTACACGCCGGCGCGCCGCGCATTGTTGACACCCTGCACCGTATCACAGTGATCCTTAGCGGGGCCCCACTCTTTAAACCGGCCGAACGGACTCGGGGGCATTACTTTCGTTCGAGGATCGGGCCTCAGTTCAGGTTTGCCGCTTCGTGCCCTCGCGCATACCCGCCGCGGCTCTTGCGAAATTCAACCAGGCAAATGAATTCTATCGTGCGTTAATGTTGGACTGATCGTTATCGCACGGGGACACGCGTGATCGTCTTTGGGAAAATGTCGGTGTCCGTGAAACGAAGACCGCCGAACGGTGTCTTCGGCATCCTGTCGCGGTGAGTGTTCCCCGTTATCAATTCTGCGGGCTTATCGGTACGCAGTGGCCGTTGCGAAATTCCCTGGTATTCCTCAGGGGATCGTCGAGCAGTTTATGATCCGAATGATGGGCTCCACTTGTATTTTCAAAGCGAGTAAAAGTGCGAACGTTAATGTTCGGGGAAGAGAGCTTACCGTACAATTGAAAGTAAAGTATTTTAGATTATACAGAAGGGGAAGTAAGTTTTAAGAGGGTGACTGCTGTAGACGGTTACTGTTGCTCGCAGTTGAGCATTATTCGAATAGTTTTGAAAGAAATGATTCGGATAAATTCTTTTGGAGCTTGAGTATAAAATGTGACGTATTCGTCCTAAAAACAGTATAAATGCTAATACGAATGAGAATATAAACGTATTCGTTGCTAACGAGTGAATTCAGTTTTGAATAATTTATTCGTTATCTTCGAATGCATCTTTGCATTGTCCAGTTCTGTTATTAGTGGATGCTGCCAATCAAGAATGCATTGTCTATATTACTTTTGCATAATTAAGTAATAGAAAAGCTCATGGAATACAAATATATTTGCATAAAACAAGATTCTTTGCACCGGCCCATTTTTATTCTGAAGTGCAGTATTTTCTTTTAAAAAACCAAATATAGGTTTTCACGACTTATAGTTTGCATGTTATTTTAATATTTAGCGAAAAGAGGACAGCCTCGCAAGGGATATCGTGTGAAAGAAAAATCACATGCTCGTACTTATTTTCAATATGGAAGGACATGAAATGATTAAATATTCTCGTGATAAGGCGAGCCCTTTTCGAATAATTCCTCGAATGTTGCTCTTTCTTCCATTTAACGATATAGCAATCTCTGTTCTGAATGTCCAGCAGATTAACTATTGTAAAAACTTTCACTAGGGAGAATTGTAAATATACGTAGAGAAAAGCGTGTATTTTATATAAAATGTATTATAAATGTATTATTGACTTTGTTCCCTGTATTGGACAACTGACATTTAATTATAAACCTTATGTTGTTTGATAAATTAAGGCTTTTCTTTGTTGAGTGTTTCTCACACTGTACCGCCAAATAATGTTTACTGAAAGTCTGTATTAAAAAAAAGACATATTTTCTTCTGAAAATGGTATTCCTAATCCTATTTCTAATTCTGTATTACGCCTATTTCTACTTTGAAATTACCAGTCGAAATATAATAGTATTGTTGCACTTTCAAATAATGTATGTAGATGTTATGAGTACCAAACAAAGCGTCAAATTAATAATAAAATAAGAACTCGGTAATTTTACAGCAGCCGCTATTAATTGAATCAAAAGAAAATAATGTCACATGAATTTTCTTCTTGGTCATGTTAAATAATTACCTTTTATTACATTAAATGTAAAAATAATTATAATTCTGACTGAATACTTCAACTTCCAGAAAGATTACTGAAATATGATTAATAAATGCGGCCAATAAAAATGTACGATTTATTTTAATTACGTATATAATTATTGAAACCAATTGCAAAAGTGATTTTGAAAGCAGTTTCGCGTAAATCGTTTGAGAAATAAGATTTAAACACTTGAAAATATGAATCTTCATTTTTGCTAACGTCAAATGTTTTGATACACTTTACCTAATATACCTATACATATGTAAAGAGTCACGACTGGTATTTTCATTATATTCACTTGGCAAATACAGCTATGGTTTAAAAAAAGATAGAAGCAAATAGAAATCGTGAGCTACAAAACGGTCTCGCGTAAAAAGTTGGTAAGACTCGATGGATTTTGAATTTCAATATTTGAACTAATTACACATTCAACACAAAAATTGTAGAATTTAACGAAAAATTCTGCGAATACGTGCTAGCAATTTTATAATTGATTATTCAGAGCATATGGTAATTACAGTGATATGAAAGGCTAATGTAATTGCAACACATTTCACAAAGAAAAGGCGAAGAGGATTCGTGGTACTTTATTACTTTTATCTTCCACGTCCTTGGAAATTTAATGTCAAAAGGAATTAACGATTTTAAAAAAATGTCTTCACTAAAAGTAGGCCTCGTTTCCAAGCAATGCTTCCCATCAATTTATACAAGCGCTAATCATGGGAGCAGAGAAGATTACGTAAGGAAATCACAAAAGAACCAGGAAGGAGCTTAAATGTCAGGCAGCGAGCCTTCTTCAATCCTCTCTTTAAGGTCGCATGAATTCGTTCCGTTCGTACTCCTAGGTGGTAGGAGTCGAAAAAGAGGCTAACTATTAGTCGAGAGTTTTGCCTTCGGGATATAGGTGAATCGATGAATGAATTTAACGCGATAAGCGGAACAATAGCTCGGACGGAATGAGGCGAAATGCCATCTCCTAGGCAAGGTCTCCCTCGAGGAGTTCATTGCGATTCTCGTGATAATCGTTGAAACGAGTCACGCGACGCGTTCAGCACCGGTGGGCCGATTTTTCTCGCTATATAACAAGCTGGCTAATTTATCGAGAAATCAAGCGACCCACTCGATGCCCGTGGCTCTATTGCGTGGAAAGGCGGCTTAGTTTCGCCGTGCATCCCGTTTCGTTCGCAATGCGGATATAGGAACGGCGAGAATTCGCAGCCGAAACGCGCCCAACCCTACAATTGTGTTGTTTAATGGCTGATCCTATCGCGTCATTGTCAAGTTAGGTAATAAGACAACCAGTGAATTTACATGGTGATTATTAGGTAACGTCAAGGCGTACTACTGTATGATAGAAGTTACAGACAATTTCTCACGAGTTCACCCAGTGCAAGGCGTAACGTTACCTACCATGGAGACTTCAACTCTTTGCATGTTCTCACGATTTTAATGCTCAAGGGTTCCATGCTAGGTACCATACGGTTCTTCTGGATAATTAACTACCTTTCATTCTCTAAAAATTACCTCTCGCAACGTCCAGGGAAGTAAAATTAAAATAACACTGCGTGAACCTAAATGGTAATGCGAAGTGTTGCTTTCTTAGAGGCATTACAGTTATTCCGGTTGATAAATTGGTGGTCCACGGTTGGCCATATTTTTGTTCTAGTCACTTTAAGTTTAAAAACAAACACTTCTTTTGTTAGATATAAATCCGTTCTTTAAATAAAAATTCGGTAGGGATGCTACATTAAAGTCCTTGATGTATGTACTTCGAGTCTTGTTAGCAACGTAGGCATAATAAATGATAGCTTTGAGATGTCTCCATAAAGAGCCTCCTCTATCAATCCATCGACCGATGTAATTATGATTAAGGAGCTCTCGAGTGCTGAGATTAAAACGCAATTCCTTGCCACGAACAAAAAGTCTTTACATCCCAGTAAGAAAGCGTTTCGTGACCTAGATTTCTATGACCTTTTCTCATTCTTAGAGGGAACAGAGTGCGTTTCTAAAGTTTGGTACCTTAGCTTTTAACAATTCAAGCTTTTCACTTTATTTCTGACAAACACATTTTAAAATTAAAGCAAGACGTTAAGACAGTTAAATAAATAAAAAGACAAGGCGAACTCGAAGTCACTAAACTTTCTTATGACTCAGTTTCAACATCCTTCTGTTCCCACGATATTGACGCTATTGTATGTGTACATTAGTTTCAACTTTATTACAGATAATTGACGAATCCCCAGTTCTCACGAGATTGCTCTTCGAAGAGCTGAAATTGCCCCAAGACACTTCTTGGGTACTTGCTCTTGAGCAAGTCCTTTCCGTTCTCATAGAGTTATTCTTCAAAGGTCTTGCCACTGCTGTTCCCTCGCGTGAACCAGCGCAGACTTTTCCAGTAGCCTCTTCCATTGATATTCCTTTTGTGTACGATGAAGTTTGCGTTTCCTACCCTTAGATTCCGATTCGCAGATTCCTCGCCCTGCTCGTACTCGTCGAGAGTACGACCTTGCCGTCGAACATGTTACGGGATCTGAGTAGGCGGACCAACATTTCTATGGAGAAATACCACGAGGCGGAGCGGGCGATCCTGAACTCGCGGACGCATTTAAGTTACGGCTCGCCGTCATGGTTCCTCGGCGCGTCCCACGAGATGACCGAGCACGCTCAAAATCTGTCGAGGAAAGCTCTACGGATCGAGACGATGGCCATGATGTTGGTGGAGGCGCTGAACATGACGTCGAAAGAGGCGTCCTCCGTGTTGCCTTCCGTGGCCGCTATTAATTGCCCCGAATCCTCCACCTTCCTGCAAATAATGGCCAGCTGCAGGGGCGTCGATCCTCGCTACAGGACGCACACCGGCAAGTGCAATAACGCCTTGCACCCAACCTGGGGCGCAGCTTTAGAGGCTTACACGAGACTGCTACCACCTGAATACATGGACGGCGTCTCCCTGCCGCGCACGGACTTGCCGAGCGCCAGAGACGTCTCCTCAAAAGTGCATTCCGGGGGATTGGATCTTAAGCATCCGTATCTGATGGCACTCACCGCACTGTTTGGCCAGTTTCTTGTTCACGATCTTGCGCACACACCCAAGATGGAACTGCCCGACGGTGGGAAATTGAAATGCTGCGACGTGGATTACGAGCACTTCCATCCGGAATGCTTCCCGATCCGGGCTGATAACGCTATCGGGTGCATGGAGTATTCGCGATCAGCGCCGCATCCAGGAAATTCGATACAGGTAATGGAGGGATAGGCACACGCTAGGGTGGTTCTAACTTTCGATTTTTTAATTTTCCTCGGGGCACCCCCCAGAATGGTTCCAAATAATTAAAAAAAAGTCCCTGTAAAGTTTGAGACCCTTAAACATTTAAATCATTATTTACCAGCTCGCGAAGTCGATTTTATTTAACATCTTCCAAGTTATTGATTAAATAAAAAAATATGTCAAACAAAAGTTGTAGATCCGAACAAGGAGCATGTTTTTTGTTCTATTACTTTTCCTCGTACGATAAACGGTTTTCGAAAAAAATCCGAAAAACTTAAAATAAAAAACTTTTTTATTTTTCAAATTTTGAAAGTTTAAATGCTTGTAGAACACTTTTTATTTATGAAGGTGAACAAAAAAATGGAATTTTTATTTTCAAGGATTATTTTTTAAACATTTAAGGGGTGGGTATTTACCAATATATGCAAAAAAAGGTAAAAATTATTTTTTACTTATTTTCAGTGTTTGATATGTCATGAATTTTTCCTGAAAATTTGGGACCGAAATTCGCAAAAATATCGAAAATATAGACTTTATATTTTTGATATTTTTTTTCTAGTTTTTCGGATTTATTTCGAAAACCGTTTGTCCCGCGAGAAAAAGTAATAGAACATATAATATGCTCCTTGTCCGAATCTACAACTTTTGTTTGACATATTTTTTTATTTAATCAATAACGTGGAAGATCTTAAATAAAATCGACTTCGCGAGCTGTTAAATCTGGAGGGTGGCCCGTAGAAAATCTTGAAAAAAATTTTACCCAGAGTAAGTTAGAACCACCCTAGTACACGCGTATCTTTTCTGAGGATAGTAGAATATTTCAACTCGCAATCAGTGACGCACCCAAAGGAAGGCCAAGAAGCCCTGGAATCCCCAAAAGAAGGGATTTTGTAAAAGGACAAGAATCCTGAATTTGATTCTCTACATAAATTTTTATAATCATCTAATCAATTTTACTGAATTTGCATTAAAAATATTTTTATCCCTTCAACTCGGCTCCTCCAAAATTAAATCCTGAGTGCGCCTCTGTTTCAACTTGAATAATCTCAGTGACCATTTTTTAATGCCTAGTCTAACATCCTCTGTGAAATCTACAAAGGATTTCTAATACGTTTTTCGTCATAGGGGTGCAAACTGGGTCCTCGGCAGCAGATCAACCAAGCATCGTCGTACTTAGACCTCTCTCCCGTTTATGGGAGCTCCGAGGACGTAGCGAAAGCACTGCGATCCGGCAAGGGCGGTTTGCTTAATACGCAGAGGAAGAACTTGCCTATGCCCTCGCCTAAGCACGAAAGTTGCAGGAGCGCGAACAAAGCTTTCCCGTGTTTTCTTAGCGGGGACTCGCGGGTAAACGAGAACCCTGGCCTGACTTTAATGCACGTACTTTTTCTACGGGAACATAACCGAGTTGCAACAGAGCTGGGACAACTGAATCCTCACTGGGACGACCAGCGGCTCTACCAGGAAGCAAGAAGGATCGTTATCGCGGAAATGGAGCATATAACTTATAACGAGTTTCTGCCCGTTGTTCTCGGCGAAACAACTCTCAACAAGTACGTGTACTCCTTTCCACGTCATAATTCATTTAACAGATTAACAAGTTGCATCCGTTCGCGAATCGGACGGGATCAAGTTTTAATTCCGTGTATCCTTATCGGCAATGCTTTTTGTTTTTCAGCTGCAAGTACAGTTTCCATAAATATTGCAATATTTTAGGATAACACTGAATATTGTTTAATATAACGATAGTATGTCTCAAAAAACTTCCAAACTAAATGTACCTATAATACGTTGCGTTGAAATACAGTTTAAAGTATTTAAATATTGGTAATGCTTTTAACAAAACGTATTACCGTTAAGGAACTAGTTTCTGATCAGTTTAGAGGGTTTCCGGCTTTAATATTTATTTTCAACCTAATAAAACATTAAACCATAGACTTTTTTATACTAAAAGTGGAATTAATGTTTAAACTTCATGGAAAAATTTTAAAAAGTTGAAAATAACTATATAATTTGATTATTTATAAGGTATGGAATAATAAGGTGACTAGGAACTAGTTTTTGATCATCTAAAACTGACAATATTAACTGCTTTCACAGACAACACATATATTTTTGAATTATCAATTTTTATGTTAGTAATTATTTCAAACAATTATTTATTGACATAAACTCAAAAGAACGATTTATTTAATGAACTGATAAAAAATTAGTGCCTGATCAAGAACTAGTTCCTTAACGGTAAGGGGTCTCCCTACCTTAAGGGGTAACACCACTCTAGAGGCAGAAAAAGAGACCTAAGTTTGACAATTTATTTTGGGAGTATGACAAACGGAATAGAATTTCTTATCAGAGGGTTTATTTAACACATATTGAAGTACGAGAAACAATTTTTTTTTATTGTCATTTTCATACAAAATGTCGGCGACAGAGCCCGTCGTCGAAAACAGCTTTTTTGGACCAAAAACTAAACAATATTAGTAGAAATAGAAAACTTAAAAGTTTGTGTAATCTGTATGAATGTGGCTATCGTCTGAACTAGATAAAATGAGAAATATTGAAAAATAAAAAAAATGACAGCATCTAAAGCAAACATCGATTTCTGCAAAAAATTCGCTGGTTTTTTAACTCGCAAAAGTCTAATTATGCAAAAACTGACTTAGTTTTAGTAACAACGAGAATGGGACATCTACTAAAGATATATACCAAGTTTGAAATAAATCGGGTGATTTGTTTTTGAGATATCATGCTAACTAATTCGAAAATCATCGTTTTAAGAAGACACGTTTAAAGTTCTAGGTACTGTTATTTCTTTAATTAAACTGTTTTTAAAATGTTGGCTAAATATGTTCAAATATAGGCATAAAGTTTTTAATTAATATAATTTGAGGGTTTCTTTTAAAAAAAACCCAAATATCGCGATCATTTTCAGGCCGTCGCCGTCGAAATAGAGATACCTTAAACTCTTTTCTTATTACTGTGACGATTATTACCTCCCTTCTTCACCGATAAAATTGGCATTTTTTCATACATGTTCGCGGTTCGTCAAGTAATCGTAACGAGTCGATATTAGGGTAAGGTGTTAAAAAAAATGAATATTTACCAAAATGGTTCAAATTTATTAATGAGGCGTATGCTTTAATTGAGGAACATTCCTCAAATCTTTTTCGATACTTTTTCGTTACAGAATTAAGGTGGCCACAGCTCGTAGCCCTAACCCTTTTTTTTAAGTCTTCCTCGAAAACGAATAGACACAAATATGTATACCTTATCTTTGAGATAAGTCTGTAGAAAAAAAATTGAAGGGGGCCTAAAGCGTTGGCTGACACATTTGCCCGGCTTAAGTTCTCACAACTGAATATTTCTTCTTTTTAACACTTAAATCAATTCTCTTCTACCCAGAATGAGTTTCATTTAAAAAGAAAGTGTAAGAATTACACGGTAGTGTAATAAGTGTAATAATTATTAATGTGAAATTGTACCTTGGTGAAATAATCACCACCTGGTGTTTCTATCACCATCGAAGTGGGAGATAACCAATCCCAATTGCTCAACGCACTCGGTATATAGAATTTTTTTTATAATGCAAGATTTCGTTTTCAAGAACACCGAGTTAATCGATCCATTAAGTATGCGTGCACTTCACAAAAAATCGATTCCACCTTTAAATCTTCCTTCTCGAAAACAAAGCCCCGCTCAGGGGCAGTTACATATGTAATTCGAGTTATTTGAATACGAGAATTTACTTCATAAATTCTACTACTTTCTAGCCACGTGCACGTGTATTTAGCGAATTTCAAAATCAAACTTCGTACGAAAAAATTTTATTCTGCACTTTTCACTGACCTTTGCACGAGGAATCAGCCCCGAAGACAAAAAGTTACCACTTTTTCGATCCACTCTATTACTTTTTATCATCAATTCCAAACTGCAACATGTGCCTAATATAAATATTCCGTTAAGTTAAAGTTGAATTTATTTAATCAACAAACAAAAACCCTACATAACATTAAACCAGACATCGCACTTTTAAAATCGACACGAAGTTTTGAAAAGTAATAAAAAATTTAATATTTTGTGGGCGCACCCTTTGCTTTTAGGAAGGCCTAAAAAGTTACCAGAAGTGGTGACTCCTGGATATAAAACTTTTGTTTGTTAGTTAAATAAACTCACCTTTAACTGGGTTCTATACAGCTTTCAATTCTCCATAAAAATATGCATATTAAACACATACCACAGTTCCAGCTTGGTATTAAAACGTAACAAAAATAAAACAAATAAAAAAAATGGTAACTTTCTAGTCCGCTACTATATGTATAATGTACATGTAAGTAAATGCGTATTATGTGATAATTATTGCCCTCGTACTTAAAGGTATCAGTTACGCCTAACTCATCGTGGTTACTTCCGGGGCTACGATACCCGAACGGATGCGACGCTTTCGAATTCTGTTGCGTCGGCTGGACTCTTCTTCGTTGCTGCGCTGACCCCAAAAACCCTCGACCTAGTTGACTCACGATCGGCGTTAAAATCCGGAGAAAGGTCCTTACTATCGGCCTTCTATGCCCCGCAAGAGTTTTATGAAGCTGGCGCTATCGATCGGCTAATCGTCGGTGCTACAGGTCAGTTGAAATTACTTGCAAACAGAGTTTCGGCGAGAAACATTATTAAACACGCACGCATACGTACGTACCTATGTTTCGTAAGATCAAATACATTACGAGCCACGTGACGGCTGGTAATCATTTATTTCTGCAGACGTCCGTTTCGTAAGATCAATTGCAGTTTTATTAAATATAAATTATACGCTGCAAATTGCCACGGGTTTTATGGTGGCGTTAGATCAAACCTCATTAAAGGGGAAAAGTGTCTGCTGATTCTGAGTAATTATTAAGCGTCATAACGTTACGTAGGTGTCATCGAGCTACTGTTAAGTTCCTTTACCGATCACTCAGCTGTAGCTTGTAGGTGTAAAAGAGTTCCTAGATTTCTGTATTTTAAAAGACTTTACGTTAATATTTTAATCGTCGAAAATTGTTTGTGAATAGTAATGTTTTAATTCATGACGCCTCAATGGGATATTATGACTGTGACTCAAATTTTATAAATTTGAATGTTTATTTAAAGTAATAGTCATGCGCTTTGATTTTGCAATAATAAAGGTACGTTAATTTTTCATTCATGCGAAATTTGCATCTTTCGTTTAAACTTCGAAATTGGGATTAACTCAAGAAGATTTATTCGGTTTTATTACGAAACCATTTTACTATTTTTAGTATTTCAACGACTAAGTGATTTAAAATTATAAAGAATTGTGTTAGATGTAAAAAATGTGCAGCTCAAAGAATTTCATCTTATAATTAGTTGAACTTGCGTTAGACGTTGCATTCCCGCTTCTTTCATTCCTATCGATTTACAATTGCATCTTGCAAGAAAAATCTGTCGCGCATGACAATGCACGCTGATGAAAATGCCGTTAGTTCAAGTAAACTATTCAACTCGCAGTTATTTATTGTTACCGCTGCACGTACAGGCGGTGCTTCAAATGGCAATGTTTTTAAGGCAACCTTTCGAAGCGTATCGTAGTTGAAGAGTTGTACACCGCATTGCGTATGTTTCAGCGATCACTAACATCTAACGTACTATGCAAATTATTAGGGAATTATAACAGTGAGCTTTTAAATAATTCTCATGAACGCAATACACATAAAGTAGATATATATATTGCAGAATAAAGTAAAGCTTCTTTGGCACATTAGTACCTACACGAAATTAATAGAAAATTGTAGATTATTAGTATGTTATAATATAAAGTATTTGTTATTTTCTTTGTAAGTAAATTTTCAGAAATTATTATAGGTGTAAATTAAAATTAGGGAAAGGAAATTAAAGTGACCCAAAGTAGGGTGCCAATTTTCGAAATTTAATTGAAAACGGAAACAAGATGGAAAATAATACTCAAATAGTAATTCATTCAAGTAACACTGTATTTTTATTGTAATGAATGTTTCTTATTATTTTCGTTAAACTTTGAAAAAGCTACGTGGTCGATAACTTTTGATTTTATGCACAGTTAATATCTATGTACAGGTAACCATACATCTTTTATACTTATCATACGACTAGAATGAAATTTATACGAAACTATTTTAGAAACAATAATGTAATAAAATTACAATATAGAAATTGAGGTAGGTACTTAAATAATTTACATGAGTCAAGTGAGACATAGATTATTGAAAGTCCGGGTAAATTTTAGATTAAATTTTGCTAAATATACATTTCCACGATCTATCAATACGTTCCATGAGAACTTGGTTTTAATGACGATCTAGGATGCAAGATTTAATTTCCGCAACAGCGGGACATTCTAGGAACCCTTTGCCGCCGGGATTGAACGAAATCCTTTTGGAAAGATACTTCCACGATGGAAAAAGCAACGATGTCGCCGTGGATTACGCCTCGCAAGTCATACAACAAGGAAGAGATCACGGTCTACCATCTTACGTTAGATGGCGATCATTTTGTGATTCATCGGACGTTAAGGATTTTGAAAGCCTTCGAGGATCAATGGCCAAAGAAACCATAGAAAGACTTCGGACAATTTATAAGTAAGATTATAAATAAGAGGAAATTTACGATAGTACAATAGCAATCACGGATAATTATATAGGTATTAATATTTAATAAAATCTATTTCGGAGAAAATTTTGTAATACCAATACTTCAACAAATTCTTAAATCTAAACGTAAAAATATGTTGAGGAAAACTAACCGGGGAAGACCCACAACCCGGAAATTCAAAAAATTATTAAACTTTTATTTTTTCTGCTGCCAAAATTCGGAGATAAAATTGACTCCTGAAAATCCGGCTATTTTCCGATTTTATGCTACAACTCAGGTATCACTTTTACCGAATGATAGTCCTAATTAAAAAAGGTAACTTTTGTCTGAAAACTTTTTCTATCTCTTACAGTTCGCCAGTTGTAACGCAAAATAGAAATATAGCTGAATTTCCACGGGTTAATTTCACCCCCTTAGACTGAATTTGGGCAGCAAAAAAAATACACGTCTATATATCCTCTACATATCCCAAAAGTTTCATAGTTTTTTTTTAATTTTGCTAGTTGGGGATCTTCTCTTTGTCAGTCCGATTGAAAAATTGTAGTGAAATGCAACTAAATACTATTAATAAATTTTGCGAAAATATTGATCGTCGAACTGTATTCGTATCCTCTTTTGATACTGCGTTTCAAAATATTTATATAAATTTTATTACCTATGCATTCTTACAATATTTTAATGCCATACATATTAAACAATAGTAAAGTAACTTTCAATATAAAAAATAGGAAGGATATACTTTTTATCGCGAAGTATTTATAATTCTCGTTCATAATATATAATCTGTTTAATATGCTGTTTAATGAACTGTTTACTATGTAGAAATGTGGAGCACATAGATTTAGTAACAGGAGCACTTTCGGAAGCGCCTATATCCGATTCTGTCCTGGGACCTACTTTCCTTTGTTTATTAGGCCGTACTTTTCGAAATATTCGTTTCGGTAAGCAAGCTTTACTGGATTATAAAAATCCATAAATCCTAATTTCAGAATTATGCAGTGTGATGGTTAATTTAATATTATCAGTTAATAAAATAAATTATAATCGGTTATATATTCATATAGGCGACAGATATTGGTACGAGAATGCAAACAGTCCAGGTTCATTTGCTTTAAATCAGTTGGAAGAAATTAGAAAAGTTACAATGGCACAAATCTTGTGTTACAATGGCGACAGACTCAATTGGATGCAACCCAGAGCATTTCTTCTAAAAGATCGTTTCTTGTGAGTCCGTTGTTTAAATTCCAGTTACATTGAATTAATAATTATTTATAATTTTTTCTCATGCAGTAGACGAAAGACATAATCAATCGTTTAAATTTTCAGGAATGATATGACAAATTGTACAATACACACTAGTGGGTCACCAAATCTTCTAGCTTGGAAAGAGAAGAGCGTTTCGTAATTTTTATACGCTTCGAACGCGATATGTCCTTTAACTGTACATAACAAGCGTCACTTCTAACTGTTATTATATTATAATCGAAAACTCAAGTGTCGATCAACTGCACTGTTCCTTAAAAGAAATTAAATCTCTACTATTTTTAAGACTTAATATTATAAAGTGAGTACCGTCCCTTCTTTTTTTCTACAACATAAGAAACCACTCATTTATTTGCGTTACTAAATTTCAGTGCTAAATTACAACACTTATTTAATAGCGAATAAATAACTAATATTAAGTATTGCAATAAAACTTAGCAGAGTATTTGTAAGTGAACTAATAAGTAATCTGTACTATCCATCACTACAAAACGATGTTTGAGATTTAAGAAAAATATGTATCTTTCCTATCCTTTATTACATTTAACATATTTTGTACGTTTGAAATACGTGAAATAATTATTTTTTTACATCTCAAACTGATTTACAATTTTACAATTTATTGTTTGTTTATTTGCAGCAGCAATTAACTTAACAACTCGTCATAACCCTTTTTTGTTGAAAATAAATCCTTTTGAGTCTTTTTATTGTATTGTGGTTTCATGATTCATTTTTCATAGCTAAATTCCTTTATTGGGCAAAAATTAAGTTAAACCCAGATAGCACACAGACGTCCATCACAGATTTTCAAGACGTCCTAAAGACGTCCGTAGACATCTTAAAGACATCTACATCAGGTCTATGTTAGGAAATTAAAAAAAATTTGGCTGTGACGAGAGTCGAATCCAGTTCCCGTTTACGATCCAACCGCTATTCGCAACTACCCAACATACACACTTCCTTGTAAACACTTTTAACTTCTAGATATATATAACTATTATTAATTGTTTATAAAAAATTGCGCACTGAAGCGAAATTCCGCAGTTTAGAGAAAGGAATTCTACACCTCCAGTTAAAATTTCAAAAGCAAATATTCATTCGTTCAAAAGTTATGATGTACACAGTGTTAAAAAATGTTGTTTCGAGATAAACGGCTTCAATGTTACCTAAGTTCCCTACGCTGCGCCGATACCGCTCTACGAGGCCGTTACTCGACGGTGCACGCGATTACCTTCAGCGCTTTAATATCCTCGTGAAACTTTCTTATAAATGTTCACACAGGATGACACTTTCAGAATTAATAATAATAGACAAAATCGATTTTTCGAGATTTCAATAGTCCTGTAGCCCATTAAAGACTTCCTAATAAGGTCGTAAGACGTTGAGACCAAAAACAAACGGAAAAGAATCTGGAAAGTATTACTTAACTGCTGCCGTTATCAAAAATTAATTTCATAGAATTTTTTTTATAATATTCTGTTGAAAATTAATTTCATAAAATCTATAATTTGTGCTCTTAATATATAAAAAAAAACGTTGCATCTGAGTGCACTTATTCTAAATACGTTTGTTAATAATATAAATTATAGGTATGTATTTATGAATTAAATTAATATAATTGTATTTATATTTTAAAAGGATTGTGTATTAAAATGCAACGGTAAGAGAGTATATAGGATATATATTGTATAATTTCGTTTATTTATTATCCAGTAACTTTTATATTTTCTTATCATTTATATAGTTACTACTGTATATTGACTTTCATCGTAGAAGTGAAAAAATATTAACTGAATATCTTTGAAACAAGTTTATAATTTTAGAAAAAGTGGTATTTAAATTATAGTAACCTCTGTAGAACGCTTTGTTTCCCGTATTTCGTCATATTTTAGATAGTACGCCAAATAAACAATTATCTTATTAACAACGCCGACTTAATTTTCCAGGAATAACATGGTAACACTATTGAGTGTTGCATCATTGTGTATTTTAAATTCCGGAAGTTTCAAGATGTAATTCCTTACCGTACAGTTCTAATCGTTGAATGACTATTGTTCTGATCACTTTCACAGCAAAGTTATAACGATTATTACGTTACATTACGATACTATGTTGATGAAATTCCCGCATAAAACATTTCCATATTTTTTTTAAAAACTTCTATTACTTGTAAAACACGTTCCAGCAACGATAGCAATATCTATTCCACAGTAGAACATTCGGGATAATTCTCGAGTCAGGAGAGGCAGGACGGCCGTGCAATACGTTGATTGGTCACTCCATTGAGATCTGAGCTGTCATTGGTGAAGCGCGGTTACGTGTGTCGGCACGCCGAGTGGAAATACTCTTAAATGCGCGCGTGGAGTGCGCATCAGAAGCCTCTGTGAAGGTTGCATCACTACACGTGAAGTTGGGGTATCCGCGTCTATTCTCAACTTTTTGGTAAAATTGAACGATATAAAGCGTTGAAATCAAAATGTTGACCGCCGCAAAGTTATTCACACGGAACTGTAGCAATGTCACCTGCGACATCGCTAGAAGGCAACAATTCAGCACAATTCTTAAAAATGTAAGTTCCGATGGCGATTCACGACGCACCGTCCGAAATACCTATCCCCGTTGAACTTTTTCTTCATTCGTTTTATTCCGTTAAATATCGACTCTAATTCACCACACCGCGAGATATTTAATCTGTAATTACATATCATTTACGTTCTTCTTGCGTTTAACGTGATTGAATACGCTCCTTTTTTTTTAATGCCGACCGCACCGCCGATCTCGTAGCCGGCACGTGATCTGTTGCTTAATTTATTTTCTGCTAAAGAATACTACAGTTCGTGGAAAAGTAGAACTACATCGGTACACGTAACGTTAACATTTATCGCGCTTTCATTGTAATAAACATTCGCCGAAATGTATATAATGTATTTTAATATATGTTACAACATGTAAGTGTACTAAGATAAATATACGCTCTTATTAATAGAAGTTACGTTCTAATTTATATCACTGTTCATATTAATAAAAACTATATTTGCATATTTGTCAGGTTGCGGCTCCGGCGTACATCACGCCCCAACGATCCACGGATTTACATCAGTACCGATACAAGTAAATTAAACATTTTCCTCTTGCGATAATCAAATGCTCATTTCTCGCTTAATACGTTAACGATGTAGCGGTCAAAATTAAAAAAAATATCAATTATAGTTTTCAAGGATACTAATAATTTACGAATTTATTTGTATAGATCCGAAGGAGTGAAAGGTGCGGTTATCGGTATTGATCTCGGTACGACATTTTCGTGCGTAGCGGTCATGGAAGGGAAACAGGCTAAGGTGATAGAAAATGCTGAGGGTTCACGAACGACTCCATCTTTTGTGGCATTCACAAAAGGTTTGAACATATATTCTTTTATGATTTCTTTTTTTATGGTTTTTGGAGGCTTTGCGCAGTTGATGGCTACTTTCATTAGTCATGGGCTCCGTCTCTGATGCATTCTTGCATTCTCGCGATCCGTTTCGACATGGAACAGAATATAGTAAACATAGTTGTGCGAATTGAAAGATTATGTTCTTCAATGGCTGAAGCTAATTTTAATAATTGAAGTAAGACTTGTACAATTATGCTCCACTCTGTACAAGATATACATATAACACTAGGATAACATTCTGATGGAATCAACAAAGTACTAACGAGTATCATAATTTTATTGTAATAATTCTCATTTTCATATTCATCACGTAATCCAACGAAACGGTTTAGTGTTATAAAACTTTCATACTTAGTCGTGCAGTAAGACATTAAAAAGTAAGACTCTGGAACATATTTCACTGGTAATACTGTTCTGAAGTCTTCATTTCAACCGCAACAGAATGAGGAGCTTATGAACTTTCAGACGGAGAACGCTTAGTTGGTATGCCAGCCAAGCGCCAAGCAGTTACAAATTCATCAAACACATTTTATGCTACGAAACGATTAATTGGACGAAAATTCGAAGACCCCGAAGTAAAGAAAGATATGTACGTAGCATATATTTTATCGTTAATACACCATCTTTGTGCAGTTGCTAGTATTTTTAATTTCTAGGAAAACTGTTTCGTATAAAATTGTACGAGCTTCTAATGGAGATGGATGGGTTCAAGGAGGCGATGGTAAAATGTACTCCCCTAGTCAAATTGGTGCATTCGTTCTCATGAAAATGAGAGAAACGGCTGAGGCATATTTGAGTACACCGGTGAAAAATGCTGTTATTACTGTTCCTGCATATTTTAATGATTCGCAAAGGCAAGCCACAAAGGATGCTGGTCAAATCGCTGGCCTTAACGTACTTAGGGTAATCAACGAACCAACAGCAGCTGCTCTTGCGTATGGCATGGACAAAACGGAGGATAAAATGTAAGAATCACGAACACATTAGGCACATAATTAAGACACGTGAATATTGAAGATCGCAGAATGATGCTATTATTTTTCGTCTCTTAGAAATGTTTTATTAAACATGCTGAAACCATAACACTGACTAATTCGCGACACTCTTTTAATTCTGTGTGCGAAAGGAATACGTATTATAAATATATTACTTCTTTTTAGCATCGCAGTGTACGATTTGGGTGGTGGTACTTTCGATATTTCCATTTTGGAAATTCAGAAAGGTGTCTTCGAAGTGAAATCCACGAATGGAGACACCTTCTTAGGAGGAGAGGACTTCGACAATGCCTTAGTTAATTATCTCGCCACAGAATTTAAGAAAGACGTACGTATCATAAATTCATCAAATAATTTTAACCGTTTACAACGAGACTTATGTATGACGTTGTAATATTTTTACAGCAAGGCCTCGACGTAGCTAAGGATGCGATGGCTATGCAACGGTTGAAAGAAGCAGCTGAAAAGGCAAAGATTGAATTGTCTAGTTCCCTCCAAACCGATATAAATTTGCCTTATTTAACTATGGACTCTAGTGGACCGAAACACTTGAATCTCAAGCTTTCGAGAAGTAAATTCGAGAGTCTTGTAGGCGATTTAATTAAGCGTACTATTCAGCCCTGTCAAAAGGCACTTTCGGATGCTGAAGTAGCGAAGTCTGATATCGGTGAAGTATTGTTGGTTGGTGGTATGACAAGGGTGCCCAAAGTTCAACAGACAGTGCAAGAAATTTTCGGTCGGCAACCCTCGAAGGCTGTGAACCCTGACGAAGCAGTCGCTGTTGGTGCTGCGGTTCAAGGAGGCGTACTTGCTGGAGATGTAACGGACGTACTTCTGTTGGATGTTACTCCACTATCGCTCGGTACGTATTTATTCTTTTCGTTATTCGGCTAGAATAATATTCAGACTATGATGTCTGCAAACTAATCTTCTCTCTGATACATATGAAGATATTATTTACTGAGTTATTACTACTGCGAGAAATTTTAGCGTCTACAGTTATGTTCGTAGTATACGTTGCAATGTAATGTTTCATTTTTCAGGCATTGAAACATTGGGCGGTGTCTTTACAAGATTAATTTCTAGAAACACAACTATTCCTACTAAGAAGAGTCAAGTGTTCTCAACCGCGGCAGATGGCCAGACTCAAGTAGAAATTAAAGTTCACCAAGGCGAACGAGAAATGGCGAATGACAACAAACTTTTGGGACAATTTACTCTCGTCGGAATTCCACCTGCGCCAAGAGGAGTACCGCAAATAGAAGTCACATTCGATATTGACGCTAACGGCATCGTTCATGTATCTGCTAGGGACAAAGGCACTGGCAAGGAGCAACAAAGTATGTAAATGCTTAAAGTTAATTAAATTCTATTTTAACACGAGATAATAAAATCGACCATCACCGATGAATTGTTTATTTACAGTTGTTATTCAATCGAGCGGCGGGCTTAGTAAAGACGAAATTGAAAATATGGTGAAAAATGCTGAACAATATGCCAAACAGGATAAGATCAAGAAAGACAGAGTTGAAGCTGTGAACCAAGCTGAAGGCATTATTCACGACACGGAATCTAAGTTGGAAGAATTCAAAGCGCAGTTGCCACAAGACGAAGTAAGATTTAATAATACGATGGCATTGATATATCGATATTAAACTTTTATTTGCTATGTTAACAATTTTCTTTTATAGTGCGACAAGCTGAGAGAATTGGTCGCGAAAATGCGAGAAACTTTGGGCAAGAAAGACGACGTAGAACCAGAAGAGATTAAGAGGCAAACGAACGAATTGCAACAAGCGAGTCTTAAACTGTTCGAGATGGCGTACAAGAAGGTGTGTAAATTTGTTTGACTATTAGTTTGAAAAATGTATATGTTTAAAACTCGGATATATTTTCTACAACTATGTATTTAATTATAGATGGCCGCGGAACGCGAGGGTCAGAGTCAGGGGGGTCAAAGTCAGGGTCAGAGTCAAAACCAAAGCCAACAGGAAGACGGGGCTGAAAAGAAGGAGGAGAAGAATTAATTACGTTTAGGTAATATGCATTGAGGCAAAACAAATTCATTGCACACAGCTGTAGGAGCACCAATCAATGCTTTGCATGCTCAAGAAAGACGCATCGTTATGTAACAAAACAAAATTTCAACATTAGTGGACGGTGTACTTTTAAAACGTTTATTTTTGAGCATGTATGATTGGAGATAGCAAATGTTGATTTAAATTTGAAGAGCGAACTATTAATGAGACTCTTTCAATCGACCGGTTATAACGTGTAGTATTTCAAAAACGTACTAGTGTACCAGGTTTAAACGCTTCGTTCATTTCAATTCGTACTAATGCATAATTGGAGAATATTAATCATACAAAGTGAGCTTTTGTAAGGAAGTGCTTTACATAGCATATAAATATTTATTACGCACTCAATTAGAATCTTTTAAAAGGAGGTCAAATTGTAAATTCTGTACATAAACCTAATTGAATTTATGGTACGTCCTGCTAACAGTTTCTTTTATAGCTACGTGCAAAAAGTGTAAAAGTGTCATACTTTCTCGTCAGTTTTACATACCTGGCCTCGCTATGAGAACAATCGTGAAAATTGGTACGTAGCTGGAAAAATCGTCACGGTTACGAGAGTTTGTAACCAGAATATTATCGTAATACATCCAGTATGAGTGTGAGAGAATACAAGTACGAGAGAATGCGATGAATGTACGGCGCAAAACAAACTATTCTATAGGAAGTATGCGATATGTAGATTACGTTAGAAAATATTGTATTATGATGTAACCATATTATTAAAATTTTTTATTTGAACTTCTGAACTACAGAACATAATTTCAATATTTTTGTTGTGTTGATAAATCCGTTCAAAGTAAGGTGTATTTTATATGTAAATATATATACATTCTAAACAAAAATCTGAGACTGCTTTATTATGATTTTAATGTGTGAAACTAAACAATTAAAAATGAAAGAAGGCAAGAATGTGAACGACCAACTTTCGTTTATTTCGATCAGTGGAAATATCTACAGCACAGACTTATAGAATTTTGAACTTTGTCTATATTAAAATAGACAGGAGTTGTATGTATAGGAATTGCTAATCTCGTCATGTTTAGCGTTAATCACTGACATGGGCGAATTTTGGTAATATATATAGGCTAAGTAGCCTAGGGCGACAAATTTGGGGAGCATCAAGTTTTGGGGGACGACAATTGTGGAGTGAAAAAAATTATAAATGGTTTAAACATAGACACTTGAGACAACTTTACAAACAAGTCTCTTTTCTTTCATGTAGCAAATTAGCAATGACCTAGACGCGAGTTGCCATATAGCCTTAATTTTGAAGTTGCCTCGACTGTTTTAAATTAAAATATTTGATGATATTTCGCGGGGGCGCCAAATCTTCAAATCCGCCCCTGATCACAGAGGAGGCATAAGATAGACTTGACATCCAATGTAAATGTTTCTAACACGACTCAGGACCTTTGGAGCCTTCTTACAAATTTCATGACGCACGCAGTGTTATCAATTTATATTAGAATACGCTACAATGCTACTAGCGGTTAGGAATAAAATCGACTATAGCAAGATTGTTCGTATTTTCTCGATATCACAGACGACACGAAGGACTTATATAATTGATTGTTTACACGGTCGGTATATTAGTTTGTGACATGTACTCCCATGTGATGTTAGGTCTATTCTATACCTCGTCTATGGACAAATTAGATAAAAGGTTTAACAGGTTTGAATAGATAGAACCAGAATCAAGGTGTAAAACTTCGTTTTGTATTTCTATCGTTATACGATATTTTGTGAACACAAGAAATGTCGGAGAGCTCCGACGAGAAATTAAATGGTGGAGATGGTTCCGAGGAATCATCGTGGGTGTTATACAAAGATCGAGAAGAGTGGAATGACGTGACTCCTGTGCCACAGGATGATGGTCCTCATCCTATTGTTGCAATAGCTTACTCCGAAAAATGTGAGTATTCTATTCCCCTTTCTATTCTGATTTCAAACGAATGCCAATGAGTTCAGTTGTTTCATTTTATCAGGATTTTACATTTTCGATGACACTGGGGCATAACCTCATATCAACCTTTTATGCATTTCGAACCACAAAAATATGTTTCCGTAGATATTAAAATGCGAAAGTAGAACTCAACATTGCTGCTTTTTCCTCGCTAATTATGTTGCTCAATGTTTATTTAAATGCAAACGAAATAAATATTGGACAGCAGAGTGAATAAATACAAAGCACAAATTTATTTAGATGAAAGATTAATCGTATGTTGCCATAATTTCTTCACCTCTTTTATATGTCTGTTTATAAATCACAATGCAATAAAATTCAATCTTTACTTTAATGCATTGGAAATTGTTCCTCAACTTTTTATCACTAATATTGCTCGCTTCGTTATGGATCGGTTGTAGGCATTTTATTATTTAACATAAGCGCAATGAAATGTATACTATGACTTGCATATTTATGGAATATTTCTATTCATATATGTTATTGTTTTAAGTTAGGGACACCTATGATTATTTCCGAGCTATATTAAAGTCTGGAGAGAAGTCAGAACGTGCGTTAGGTTTAACAGAAAATTGTATCTGGCTAAATCCAGCAAACTACACTGTATGGCAATATAGACGAGAGATACTTAAAGCTCTTGGAAAAGATTTAAGAGATGAGTTAAAGTATATTAATAAGATGATAAGATATTATTCTAAAAACTATCAAGTTTGGCATCATAGAAAAGTAATCGTTGAGTGGCTTCAAGATGCTAGCGAAGAATTAAAGTTTACAGAAAATATTTTAACCGAAGATGCAAAGAATTATCATGCTTGGCAGCATCGTCAATGGTGTATAAAGACATTTAAGTTAGTATATTTTATTCATCTTTCCTTTATTTCTCAAATCATGATTTCAAACTGTATTGTGTAGCTGAAGTTATCGCATGCAATCTACCCTACGTATTGTAATAAATTTTTCATTCGTGTAATGTACAGTTTATATGATAAAGAATTGGAGTACGTAGAACGTCTGTTGGATGAAGATATTCGCAATAATTCTGCTTGGAACCAGCGTTATTTTGTGATAAATAATACAACAAAGTTTGAACAAGACATAATTGACAGAGAAGTTGATTACGCCTTGGATAAAATAACGTTCGTGACAGGCAACGAAAGTGCTTGGAATTATCTTCGAGGGTACTGTTGGTTATCTCTTTTTTTCTTCACATTGGTAATAATATATTGTCGCATGTAGTTAATGTAGATATTATATGCCACGTTTTTAGTATCTTGAAGCAAGACGCCAATGGTCTGGCTCGGAATGAGAAAGTAAGACGGAAGTGCAAGGAGTTATATTTTTTTGGGTGTCGTACCAATCATTTGTTGGCCTGTATTATAGACATTTGTCAAGAAGGACCTATGGTAGAGGAATCACCGGATCCTATGTATCAGGTCAATAATGCTATAAAGGTACCTCGTCTTTTTATTACTCGTGTATCCACGCACTACGGATGTTACTTATGATTTTATTTAACCTTAGCTATGTAAAGATTTATCTGCGATGTATGATACAATACGAAGGCGATACTGGGATTTTGTTGGTCAGCAATTAATGGTACTGAAGTCGCTGAAATCTTAACAATTTCTTTACAAGTATGTAGATTACTTTACATTTTTATAAAGATACCATTCTTAATTATTAATATATCGTAATCTTTCTACTTGGAAAACAGTGTGTATTATGCATTTCTATATTGAAATAACAATGAATGTATCAACGTAAAATAAATTGTTTATAATATTTGACAATGTATTTTACCTAATCATTCGCCCAGCGGTATATCATTTATATCATGGTTAGGTTGCAAAACTAAGTTGTAATTGTATCATTAAAATGTGTCTTTAATAAGGATTTAGTGTAGCAATCACTTAAGAACTGACAGTAACGTGATTTTCTACTTGTAACTCTTTCATGAAATTTATAATTCTGATATATGCTCTTTTAAACTCAGAATGCAGAAAGTATAGTTTTAGTTCCATGTTCATTTCTACTGCATGACTGACGTTCCACCAGGGAGTAAATAAAGAAATAAATACCTAATATAATTAAATAGGAGCGAATATTTAAGCTATATGTATTATAACAAGACTCTTTAAAGGGCTACATAGAAAGTAACTTTTCTTCGAGTTCAGTCAACCTATATTCTATATAATAAGACGCTTAACACGTTGCGTGCGAGTGACGTGTACGGTCACGTCATGGATTTTCAAGCAGTGATTTTTGGCAGTTCAAAAATGAATCCGATTCAATGCGGATATCCAGATCGATGGATGAAACAGGATTTTTCAGGTCCAAAATTTATCAGTTTCTATCAGGAATTGCCATTTGTATAAACCCGGAAGGTTCGTATCTGAAATTACGGATCAAAAATCTTACGGATTCAATCTGGAAATGCCACCAGCTCTTTCGAGTCTGTCATAGGTATTCTCAACTGTAAACTAAAACGCCGAGGTTGTTCGGATCCGGAAACACGCTGGAGTTAACAGAAACACAGAAAGAAGAGGAGATCGTTCAATTATTGGGCCACCAACTTTGATTGTGAACGCTTGATACTTTTTTCTTCGGGATCAGGAGCACAGAATGCAAGGAGCTAAACGGATGAAAAAAGTTGTGGAAAATGATGAAATTTGCGAAACAAGCGGGGAGTTTCAATTCGACGGGACAACTTCCCTCCCTTTTTTATTTACAATAGTTTACATTCTTCTTTGCTTTGTTACAGGGGTAGACACGAGTAATGCCGCGCGCTGTATACCGACACAATCTGGCCCGAAACATGGGTTTGGGGGAATAAAAGGCGTTAAAAGCGATCACTTGCTGCATTTCGGATCTACCTGAATTATGAAGTACATACCACATGCATCTACTTTATTACGAACGCATTTGTAAGATTTGATTGTATCGCATTTCACTTATTTCAATAAAATGCAGTTAAGTGATAAAAGACTATTATTATTTAACGAGCCTTCCTTCCACTACTTGCTCCTTCCGATTCCAAGTCATATATAAAACACATGATAAAAAGAACACTTAAAATGAGCCTTCCACACTGAGCTGTGTTTAAAAATCTTTACATTAACGCACTATTTTAAACATGCCATTCCCTACATTCAAACTTTATTGACTTCAACACATCATGTCACACTACTTCTACATTGCTCTAGTCTTCAGAAGCAATCGCCTTATGATCACGCAAAATATGGTAAGTATTCAGGTAAGCTATTTGGACGCCCCGCGAAAATGTAACAAAGTTGCAAGGGTCAAAATTTTTGCAACATTGTTGGAAATGAAAATGGCCTGTTCGCAAGAAAAAAACTCGGTTTGCAACTTTGTTGAGTTTTCGTGGGGAGGCAGATTCCGGTTAGCAACTTTGTTGAACGCCAAAATCTTCCAATATCTTCAGACTATTCCGATTTCACCGGATTTGGACGCCCCGCGAAAATATAACAAAGTTGCAAGGGTCAAAATTTTTGCAACAATGTTGGAAATGAAAATGGCTTGTTCGGAAGAAAAAACTCGGTTTGCAACTTTGTTCAGTTTTCGTGGGGAGGCAGATTCCGGTTAGCAACTTTGTTGAACGCCAAAATCTTCCAATATCTTCAGACTATTCCGATTTTACCGGATTTGGACGTCCCGCGAAAATATAACAAAGTTGCAAGGGTCAAAATTTTTGCAACAATGTTGGAAATGAAAATGGCTTGTTCGGAAGAAAAAACTCGGTTTGCAACTTTGTTCAGTTTTCGTGGGGAGGCAGATTCCGGTTAGCAACTTTGTTGAACGCCAAAATCTTCCAATATCTTCAGACTATTCTGATTTTACCGGATTTGGACGTCCCGCGAAAATATAACAAAGTTGCAAGGGTCAAAATTTTTGCAACAATGTTGGAATTGAAAATGGCTTGTTCGGAAGAAAAAAACTTGGTTTGCAACTTTGTTGAGTTTTCGTGGGGAGGCAGATTCCGGTTAGCAACTTTGTTGAACGCCAAAATCTTCCAATATCTTCAGACTATTCCGATTTCACCGGATTTGGACGCCCCGCGAAAATGTAACAAAGTTGCAAGGGTCAAAATTTTTGCAACAATGTTGGAATTGAAAATGGCTTGTTCGGAAGAAAAAAACTCGGTTTGCAACTTTGTTGAGTTTTCGTGGGGAGGCAGATTCCGGTTAGCAACTTTGTTGAACGCCAAAATCTTCCAATATCTTCAGACTATTCCGATTTTACCGGATTTGGACGCCCCGCGAAAATGTAACAAAGTTGCAAGGGTCAAAATTTTTGCAACAATGTTGGAAATGAAAATGGCTTGTTCGGAAGAAAAAAACTCGGTTTGCAACTTTGTTGAGTTTTCGTGGGGAGGCAGATTCCGGTTAGCAACTTTGTTGAACGTCAAAATCTTCCCATATCTTCAGACTATTCCGATTTCACCGGATTTGGACGCCCCGCGAAAATATAACAAAGTTGCAAGGGTCAAAATTTTTGCAACAATGTTGGAAATGAAAATGGCTTGTTCGGAAGAAAAAAACTCGGTTTGCAACTTTGTTGAGTTTTCGTGGGGAGGCAGATTCCGGTTAGCAACTTTGTTGAGCTTCCCGCGAAAACGCACAAAGTTGCAAACCGGGATTTTATTTCTCGAACACCCCATTTTCGTTTGCAACAATGTTGCAAAAATTTTGGCCTTTGCAACTTTGTGCTTTTTTCGCGAGAAGCCAAATTTTGGTTTGCAACTTTGTGCGTTCTCGTTATTAGTCAGGTTTTGCAACTTTGTGCATTTTTCGTAGGAAGAGGGTTTTTTTTAATGATAACACAGTTTTGTATAGTATTTTTCTCTTTATTTTCTTTAAAGCACGTTCAAAATATTACAAAAAAGTGATACAATCATGTACAAATGATTATTTATGTAAGTATGTAAATAATAAATATAATTTCACTCTTAGTCTATATAATCACTTCACTGTATATATAAAATCAGTCTTCTTATGTTCATTGTTGAGGTTAACAGCTTTCCATCATTTGTCCAACTGCAAGTTCCAGTCCACGGAGAAATATTCCCAAGTTTTATCTATAACATAAAGAAAAATATTTTTAATAACCTGACTCGTGTATTATAGAAAATACGATAGGTGTTGCAACATAATTATATGTAAAACGAATAGAGAATTAAATTATCTTTCCAATTTAACCTTTACTTTATGTATTTAGAATCGAAAAAAATTAAAAAAGTTTACATGCAAAGATTGTGAATTCAACTTTGCGCGTGGAAAAGATGTAGGAACATAGACCACTTTGTCGATGATAGGAATAATTTGTGGGAATAGGGTAGGAATAATGTTGAGAAACGGTTTCGATTTGAGGTAGCAACCATGTTGAAATTGCGTTAGGATGTGTGGGAACTGTGATAAAATAGTAGACTCACTTCGTAGACTAGTAGAGGATGCAGCATATTGTTCTGAATGTCTTCTTGTGTACATTGTTGAGGTTAACAGCTCTCCATCATTTGTCCCATTGCACCATGTTGCAACCATGTTGCAAACATAATCTATATTTCCCACAAAATGTATAAGTGTTCTGTGATTTATAGATTGTTGTATACAAAAAGAGACTTACTAGTATTTTTAAATATTGTGAGATATAAGATCAGTTCTGTAAATATGGATAAAAAAATAAAATACTAACATTTTACAATGTATATTCTATTCACTATTATTATCACCTTTCCCTTGGTAGGAGAGGTATCAGAAATATAATATGAAGCGACGAACATTGAGTATCTATTTATTTATAAAATAGTTACATACTTTCAAGTATAGTACAATAACTAATTACGATAATAATTATAATGGTTAGGCTTTCGCATGGCTAATGATAACTATGAACGCTGCGTTCCAAACGATGATTTTAACAATAGAAATACATATTTCCGTGCGTATTTGAAACTGTAATTTGCTTGAATGAACGTCAACTCAAATTTAGTTGCTGCTAAAAAATTCTCGATTAACGGTTAAATTAACTAAAGTGAATTGCAATTTCGTTGCGAGCAGACTGCGGCAGTGATACTTAAACTTACAGAAGTCACAGATCTTTTTTTCATTCAATTATACACAAAAAAATCGATTATATTGCGATTAAAAACGTGTGAATACATTGAAGAATTATTAATGTACATTTTGTTATAGCAGTCAAACAAAATTATAAATTCGAAGTTGCTCCAGGGTTGCCTTTTCAGGCAAGCGAATGCGAACGTATTATAAAAAATTGAACCATTCTTTCATTGCCAGTGTATTAGTAACGAAAACATTGAAAACTTTGGACAACATGTTCGTTATTTTTAAATATTTATTCGTAGGCATATTTAACAACTGGGCGTGACATTTACAGCCGAATATCGTCGTTGCAGAACAAAATGTCGAAATCAATTATTCTCGGTATCTCTGTAAGAGATGGATTTGGTGGATATTGATACCAGACGCTTTGTGTAATATAAGATTTTAATAGAATAATCGACATTACACGTGACACAAATCTTTCAACGATATGTGGGAACAACAAAGTAACTTTAACATTCGAGTGCCAATATATGTATAGTAGAAGATACTTGATGCGCGAAATTACATATATATCAACAGGTTCTCATGAACGTATGTCTAACGTTAAAGAATAAAAAGTTAACAATCGATGTTTCCGTTTCGATGAAAAAACTTTGCTAAACCCAACAGAATATTACTCATACGAAACATGTGCCCCCTTCATACAAGATACTCGTCGAGAGAGCATGTTCTTAAGTTTCTCTATCCTAACATTTAACAACCAACATTCAAACGATTAATCCGATTACATGTTCGTGCCGATCGAGAACAAGTCCTCTTCCATGATTAACAGAAGACGAACAAAGGGCTGACACGATTCGTTTGTACAGAGAGATTTCTCACCATCATTTTACAGCGTTCAGTTTCAGTGTAATTTATTCAATTTGTAATCGCGGAATCGTTGCAAAGAGGATTGCCTCCATCGGCACATCGAAGCTACGAGATACACGTAGTTTTAGCACGGATATTGTATACATATACACTTGATTTACACCGAAAATATACCGTCGTATCAATATTTTTTTACCACTTTCTCTCTGTTTGTTCTCTCTTTATTTAAAGTCCTTCATATTCAACATGTCGTATAAGTACTTTTTCTATTTTCTCTCTCTTTCTTTTGTTTTTTTTTTATGATAAGCGCACGGTGCTTGAAAACATGCATGTCGCATACAACGGATTTCCAAAAAGCTGTGGAATTCTTCAGCCGAGATACGCGCCGAGTCACTTCAGATAGATCGATGACTAACACTGGTTAGCGTTGCTAGCAGTGAACGTGGAATTATTCGAAGGTACCCTATGCGTATGAGGTCATTCAATTTTACGGCGCGCTTAAACAGGGCCCCTTTTCCGAAAGAGTCTCAACAAGAGCCTCAGCTCGAATTTCTTCCGCCAATAAGTTCGTTATAAATATGATAAATAAATTATTTGCGTTCGTGATAAATAAATTATTTGCACTCCAAAAAATTTGCAATTGGACGATTGTTACGCTCTGGCATTAAATATCTGTCTTTTGCGGAAAATCTCTAATACTTGTGCGCTGAATTATGATCTCCTATTTAACATATTCGCTTCCAGGTATATAGCAACAAGATATCTCGTCCTAGAATCCAGTTTTGAGAAAAATAAATTGGTAAAAAAATTTGTGGCCTTTACATTTAATCAATATAGCTTTTTGTAACAGTTCCATTAATTATGTTTTGCTGTAAGATCTAATAAATCTGCGAAACGTAAGGATTATTTGCCAGGAATCGCATAAGAACGACATATAATTGGACAAAGTTTAAAAGACGTTGACGATCGAGTCCAACCGATTATTTAATTATATGAAGTTAATACTTGCAATTAAGGATAAATATTGATGCAAGGAATAATTTGAGAGTTTTTATTTTTTAAGATATTAAAATTATGCTTGGAAAAATATTTAAATCAATTAATTTGTTAATTTAGAGTTTTCTTTTAGTTTCAACATTTTTTCCAATATTGCGTTATATTTTGAAGATTGAATTCTAGTATTTTCTGTGTGAAAATCACCCGAAGCGAATGTGTTGCACATAAATGTGCAGAATTTGAAAACTGATTAATGCCATAGAGGAGATACATATATCGTGCTCCTTCGTTACAGTATCTTTAATTTCACGAAAAAAAACTGGATATCGTTATTTACGCTTGAGTGCGTATGTTTTCAAAATACATATTCAAATTCCAGGAATACCTATTTTGAAATTCATTTGATGTTTCGATATTGCGTTTTGTGCACCAACATTCCTTTACTGCGGAAATGTTTTTTTGTTTCAGTTAAAGCGGCTGAAATCAAATTGAGGTAAATGTTCTCGTTAGCGACAAACTGTTTTTGTTTTTATATTAAAAATTACTAATATACTCGGCAAAACGGTAAAAACATAAAATAATACTTCATTACATTAATGGTTTTATTGAATAGAAAACTGACATTGACAAAAATAAAAAACGTTGAAAAGACATGACACCTAAAAGTAATATAAGAAACCTATTAGACCAGTGTTTCCCAACCTTTTTTGAGTCGGGATCCCCTTTTATAATATTCAAATAACCTGCTACCCCCCTCCCCTATATAAAATAAGGTAAATTTAATAAGGTAACGAAAACACATTAAAAATAGGTGTTTCAGAATATAATTCTAACTTAACCCTTCAATTGCGAGTACTTTTTGTAGAGCGAAGCGCTCCAAACGCAAAAAAAATAGAAACAATAGTGATTTATAAACCACACTATAATTTTAGCATGTGGTTTATAAACCACACCCGCAGTTAAAGGGTTAATAATATTAAAAAGAAACTCCCCAAAAACCTGGCTACCCTCCAGAAAACACTTCGCAACCCACAGATTGGGAATCACTTTGTTAGGCTATAAAATAACGTACTGAGATTCAGACGAAAACTGCAATTAACAAATTACTTTAGAAGAAAATTGCGATTGACATATTAATTAATGTAAATAGGTTTAAGTAGGTTGATAAAGCGGATAAGAAGGTGGGTTGACTTTTCAATAGAATCTTCTCGTAAGAATTTCTGTCACACATAAAAGTCTATTTGATTTGAAAACAAAGAGCCAACGTTTCCAATAATCTACATTTTACGTTAACTTCCCATGCATCCGGTAAAGAGGCCATTTACGTTACATTTCAAAAAGCACTCCACAATGATTTCGTCGAGTTTCTATACGCCTGGAAATCTGCCATCTCCGTTCAGACAATTGTTAACATCTTCTTGCTCTACTATTTTTCCACGCGCCGTGTAACACGCTCATACTATATTTTAATGTTCTCAGTATTCCCCTTATGAATAAATAATCTATATGATTGGACCATCTGTCAGCCAGTACAACACAGCCTGACCATAATCTTCCGTACACCTATTTAATAATTCTTTCTAAGTATTGATAGTGACCGTGTATGGCTCAATGACTTCATTAATTTTCCTTTCCATCGACCACGTTTCGCCTGCTTTTCCGGGACATCGAGCCCTTTGCACCGATCAATTCCCTTTTGATCTCTCCGTCCACCAATTACACTATGCCTAGTAGATACCATCGAAAATATCCTCGACAAAGATGCGACTAGCTATCGAGAAGTAGATAGATTCCGTATAGAGAAGATAGATCGTTGAATCCTATTCGAAATACAGTGTGGCTACTTTTAAATAGACGAGACGTTACATGCATTTCTTACCCCCCCTGCGAATTCTTCCGTCACTCGTAATCGAGATTGCTGGTTCTTTTCTCGTCTATCTGTTTCTCTTATACTGTTCTTGTTCATGCGTTACTTTCTCCTTACTCCTATCTCCTTTCTCCAACTAACTGCATTGATTTAGTGATGCGCGATATTGGTCCCAACTATCGATAATGCTTATCGATATATATTTATTCGTTCAAGATCGATACATGAGATATATTACTCAAAAAGTATCGGTATTGACAATATTGTTACGAAGATCGTAATAATTTACCAATTAAAAAATAAGTTACATATATTTACGAGAATATTATTTTGGGTTAAAAAAAAATTTTGAGATCAAATTTTTTATACGGTACCATTAATAAATTATTTTATTTTAAATTAAGATTCAAAGTATTAAAATGGAAACCAGGAATTTACTTTTCAAATCATATTTATAAAGGAAACTAGAATTTATATTTAATAAACATCATGGGCATTATTCAATATAACTGAATGAAAAATAATTATTGAATTTTATTCACACGTAGTAATTTGAAAATTACAAGCTTCAATTGGCTTGAACGAAAGAAGGTGCAATTTTTAAATTATCTTATTTTGACGAAAATTATCGGTACCTGAAATTACTAGTGTTTGAAATATCGATATATCGACAGGCAAATATTGATAAATATCGCGCATCACTACATTGATCCTGGGATTAAATTCCTCCATTTTATGTAACTGCATTCAAGCGAAATCTTGAAATAAGGATGTAGAAATAGTTGACTGATTCTACTTTCGTGAAAAAGCACTTGCCACAGCCAATAAAATATTGGCGTTCAACTTTGCGTACTTTGCGAATTTGATTTATTCCATTTTAACCGATTTCGCGCTTGAGACAATTATCAAGCGCTCGTTCAATGTTCGAGGGACATTTCAGACAATTTTAATTCTCGTGATTCTGAAGTACATAGCTAGCGAAAATTCGGAATATCTGTTCGTCTTTGTTTTGAGCAAAACGATTTAAAAATATTCAAGGCCGTTGAACAGACACCTTGTAAAACCTTTACTATCTACTTTTAAAGATTTTCGAGAACGTTCGCGAGAGTTTGAATCAGAGCTTTGGAGTGCGAGTGCGATATTTTTGCGGTCCGATAGTCAGATTAGCAAAGGATGCTCTACCTCTGTCTAGTTTCTTGATCGTTTTACAAAATGAGAATCGTGGCGCACGGGCGACACGTGTATAGTACAAACGATTCTTACAACGTTCGATAAACATACAAATGTCATTTCGAATCTGCTCTTATTGTCTACATCGATGAACATAAGAGAAACGCCTTCGATATTCTCCCTTGATTGCGTCTTAGAAAATACGATTCCTGGTCGTTAGGAAAAATATCAGATAAATACTCTGCTAAGTGTAAGTTACTCGAGAAAGTAAAGTCTCTGTCATCTGGTGAGTTGTTTGTGGTGTATGTATATTAGGGTGTTTCAATTTTCCCGACTTGTTATTTTCATGTAACTTTGCTCACCCCCTTGGTTCTATTCATCTAAAAGATCTGTACGCAAAACTTTAGGCAAATTGAATAACATTTAGTGGTTGCACACTTTTATCACTGTAGCGAGCGGAACGCGTGGCAGCAGTTCCAGGAAACCAGCTGAGAAGGAAAAGATGTTCAAGAATTTAAAGAAACCGGAAGGTAAAAAAGGAATGAATCGCTTAGATGGAAAAAAGATACTTTTTTCAAGGGAAAGAACTGAGCGATTTTGTTGCCAGACGTACAAAGTCATTCTTTCGATTGTTTGGGGTCAACGGTGTGGAGGAATATTGTAGCGATACGCTAAGAAACTCCATCAATGCTCTTAAAGTGGTGAATGACTCTAGCAGAAAGGGGGGTTGCTCTGATTAAGAAGTTCAATGAGTCAGTCAGGGATGAAAAGCAGAAACACTTTCTGTTCAGGATTGGCGAGCACCACAGAAAAGTCGTCTCCAAACGAACGAAAGCAGAAGTTGCAGCTTATAAATTTAACTAATACAGATAATATGATTGTTATTATTTCACCTAAGTATATTTCTTGTCTGGCGTTTAGTTTTCTTTTTAAAGATTTAAAAATAAAAATAATTCTTATTGGACATCGTGTTTCTTTAGCGTACTACATATTAGTGTGCAAAGTGTGCAACCTCCAAACATCACTCAATCTGCCTCAAAATTTGGCAGATATTCTTTTAATATCAATGGGAATGAGGGCATGAGCAAAGTAAAAAAAATGTAATATTTTATTTTTACCCCTATAATATGAAACACCCTAATGTATATGTATCTAACTTGTACGATGCGAATTTTAGGTTACAGTTCAACGGTTGGCGTCGTTTATGAGGTCGCCTAATTTTTCTTTTTATTTTAATTCGTTCTGATTCATCTCGTTATTATGTTGCCGTTTCAGAGCGCTCTAAAAGAAACGTTAAATACGTATATAATAATTTCTGCTAACGATCGACGACAATGCAACGATCGTCGATCGATGAAGTTCTCTAATTGTTCGATACGGGACCTAGACATACTATATACCTAAGATAAGACAGTTTCGCTGTTAGTAGTAGTGCTGGTATGTTTGTGTGCAGTAGTGTGTGTATGTACATTGATGTGTACGCGTGTCGATAAATTGTAGGGTGGTAGTCCAGGGGTTGAAATCGGTTATGCTACTCGGCTTCGGTTCAAGAAACAGTTATAAGAACCGAAATAATTTTGAAACAGTCATGAGTGAAAAAGGTTCACACAGAGTCGATAATATATCGATTCCATAACGGTTATAGGTGTTAGGGCTGTACCGAATATTCGAATAATTTAAGTATCGAATATTCGAATACCAAAGAATTCGAATTTGGGATTCGAATAATCAGGAGTATTCGAATATTCTAATAATTAGGAGTCTTCGAATATTCTAATAATTAGGAGTCTTCGAATAACGGGGACAGAAATAAAATATTATAGATCCTCAAAATCGTTTAGGGGGTTTCCTACAAAAAACTCTGCTTATACTGTTTGTTACCCGTTTATGGTGGGACACGGGTGGTCCTAGAGGAGAGGGCCTTTGGCCGATTATTATTATTAGAATAATAATAATAAAATTATATAATAATAATAATAATAAAATAAAATAATAATAAATAGAATAATAATATTAATAACCGATCGTTGTTTTCATTTCAAAATGTATAAATTTACCAAAGATTAATAAAGATCCAAATTTATCATTTGAAAACCAAATAATTGTAAAGGCCAATATGAAAAGAATTTCACAGTATTCTCCGAAGAAATATTTCATGTTCAGATTCTTATTCGGTACAATCCCAAATTCGATCACTCCGTAAATTTGAATATTTGAATACTCCTAATTATTCGAATATTCGAACATGTTTGAAGAAATTATTCGTATTTGAAATTATTCGAATATTCAAGTAACCGAATAATTACAGTTCTAATAGATATATCGGTTATACAGTAAACTCTCGAAACCGATACATAAAACCGATATGTAGTGAATTGTTTTTAAAGTTGTCTCAAGCCTGTCAAAATTTGTCAAAATTTGGTTCTGTAGAACCGTAACTGAAATTGAGATAGTCAGAAGTTTCGGTTCCTTATAACAGTTATTCAGAATATCGGTTCTCCATAACTGGTTCAGTCAGAATCGATATATGTGTCTGTGATTATGAGAGTGGTGTATCTCATGTATTTTTTGTTTCGAGATATTTAGACTCGTTGACGTAGACGGACGCATTAAAAAATATTTTTCCATTATTGAACAAAACGTTTCACTAAATATATGTTCTCCTAATGTCAAATTTTTTATTTTCACAACTTAAGCCGAATATTTTTTCGAACAGAAGCAAATTTTATTTTCGAATACTTTTTCATTAACAACCTTGCCATTTTTGGGTAATGTATTCTTTACCACTATTTCGCGTAATTTTTCTCATATTTTCAGCATAATTAAGTATTTTTCGCGTTCTCTTTCTTTCTGTCTTCTTTTGCCCCACATATAAGGTTAATATATTAATACATAATACAAAAATATGTAATTATTTCCTTTCTCACGAATGACTTATACTCGACGACTATTTTACAACAATTCTTTCAGAATATCGAAATATAAATCAATAGAACATAAATCAAGAAAAATTTCAAATTTTTGTTTGCTTTACTCGCCAGTTTCATAATCACTGTGAGCACAATTATAACAGTTTAGAATAGTTATTTCCAGAACTGTTTCAACCCCTGGGTAGAACTAATATAATAATATCTTGCTCTAGAAACCTCATATAGTAAACTGCCTCCTGCATTTCTCTCAACGGAAAAACAAAGCCTACCGACGCGTCAGACCTACCGTATTCTCAATCGACGGGTGCGAACGAGGGATAATCTTACGTTTCTTCTCTGACATCTAGATCTAACATTCGGTTGAGGTTGGAAATATCTAGATAACACGATAACAACCCGTCCGTTTGTCTTTTTTTTTTTCTACACTTACTTCAGTAACTTCAAAGACATGCGGTAGTGATCGAGTTGATACGAGGCAACCACTCGACGTTTGCCTCAAACATTACACGTAAACCTTATGTATCTAAAGTGTAGGCGCTGCTAAAAATCGGAGAAGTCTCTATTCCGGTAATTCGTCGCGCACAGGTCTGTGCCGTTCCCTACCGCCATCCGCCCTGTTGGTTCCGTTTCGATTTCATCTACCGCCGCACAGTGGTCCGGATTTGGGTATTTAGTGACATTTGGACGAAACATCTGCTTTCTCATATCAAAATGTACTGAATGTATACTACTCTTTAAATGTCCATCATTCTCGAAACTGAAAGTATTAATAATATTTAATCAAAATTCTAATTGGGACGAACACTGAAAGTTGGACAGTTTGAAGATAGCATTTTGCACCAGAAACAATTGCCTTTGTTTCGACCCTGTTTAATATTTCCTCTCCCCTTTTTTCTAACACGAAGAGCATTCCTTTGCATTAAGAATTAACACCCTCAACTAAAAATAATTGTTCAGAATGTATTAAAAAAGTAATGTTCAATGAAATAAAGAAAACGGTAAAATTCTTTATAATTGACAAGGAATGTCTCTCAAGTCCCAACGAGTCCCACATTATAACCAATTAGCCCACACTCCCAGTTCTTATTGTTTGAATTTACAAATATTTATATACATATCGGGCTCTAGTTCGTTGAATAAATTAATAATAAATGAATAATAACGTTTAATTAAACTGTAAATTTCGTCACAATTTCTAATAGTACTATTTGCCTTTTCCTTATAATTTGGGAACGAAAAGTTTCCCCCACATGCGATTTAAATCCCTTAAAAGAGTATTAAATAAATTCCTAAATAAACAGTTTTCACACCCTTGCATAAAACTCATGTATGTCAAAAAAATTGAAAAAAAATGAAAATTAAATAAATACAAAATATATTAATAATTAAATTATTCATCATTAGAAAGGAGTAATTTTTTTGTTCGAAAGTTGTACACAAATGTCGCTAACGTCTCCGTTTCGGACCACCCTGCGCCGTTCTGACTATCCCACTTACGGGTGTGCGTCGCGCGAGTTTTACGCTCGCCGCCAGAAGAAGCTGATCGAAAGAAGCTATACCGATTGGCGCAACGTCTTATGGAAGATGGGGCACGATAGAAAAGGAAATTTTACGAGCCCTCTCTGGAACGACTCCACGGTTCGACCATCTTCCCGCGTTTCTGGTATTCCGTTATCTCAGGCTCCGAGCATCGGTCACTCGAGGACACTCGCCTTATTTACAGTCGATCGGAAGTAGGCAGTGATGGGAAATGATTAAACACATTTCGCTCGTGAATCGTCATCGCTCGCCGCGGACGCCATTGGTCCAAGTCACCGCGAAACGTTGGCAATTGCAATGAAATTCGGTGTCGCATTCGGTTCGCGATCGGAGATCGTTCGAATGGGGAAATCAACAGACCATTCCCGCCAATCCGTTCTTCCGCTACGATTCATTCATCCTGCCGTATTCTCTCCCTTTAGCAGCACGCAGTCTTTACGAGCTAATACCTTACCACGATTAATAATTCACTTACCTGTCACAAAAATAAATACTTTTGTTATGTCGCTTAATCTACTCGCTTACGTACTAGAAACAATGAGTCCCGCTCAACATGGCCAGCTGTTCCAGCGGGGTTTACGATATAGTATATATATGTATATATATACTTTCTACGTCTCATACTATAGAATTCTCTTTTTTTTCCGCGCGTTCTCCCTGGTCACCACTTTTCTATTGTTTCTCACGCGTTTAACTTGACACTTTATCAGTCGCTCTCGCGTGTGCGCAGGCTCGTGGGTCCAACTACCGTCGACGTTTTTAAGGTGCGAACCTACGATGAGATTTTTACATGAGACAAACTCTACCACATTTAAATGTAAATAATGGAATATATCTTGAATAAGATATATCGTGAAACCTGTCTAGTGAGAGCAGTGGCGGATTTAAGGAACAAGGCCCAGGTGGTAATCGTTCTGAAGGGCCCATTTTCGCGAAAATGATGAGGTTTACTAAAAACAAGCTAAGTGTAGTAGTACAGACAAAAAATATAGTTTGGGTAAATTCCATTTTTTTTTTAACAGGCGGCAACTGTTCATCGGCCGCCCGTTAAATCCGCCACTGTACGAGAGTCTAGTTTCACGAAGCTAATGGCAAAGTAATTAAAAAATATAAAATGAAACAATTGTCTCGCGAGATTAAAGTTTCGTGTGAGACACGATACTTTTGTCTCTTCGTGGATTTGCACCTTTACGACACGTATTCTAAGGAATTCTATTTATATAATTATTATGTAATTGTTGTTAATCGTGCATTGAACCGATTTAGACCCGATTGTAGGTGCAATAGATGGCCGTGGCTTGTTCATAAAAGAGTTGCTTTTGAATCTGCGAATGAGCCCTGATATTTATTAAATAGAAGTGTTTTAGAAGAATATTTCTTCATGTCGTGTTCATAAAACCAATAGTTAGTTCCACATTTTAAGTACCAATTTCATGCATGCCATTAGACGTATTAGATATTTTCGTTGTCTATTGTTTCTTCAGTTTTTTTCTATCTTTTCTTTTCTCTAGGTTCGGGGAATCATACGTTCACAAAAATCATTGGCCAAAATAAAGTGAAGTACAATTGAAAGTTATGAAGTGCTAATAAATATTACATTAAACAGGAAGAAGTGGCACAATTTATGTGCTCACTTCGTGGTATTCCATATAATAGAGGATTATTCCCACTAAGTGTTTTACAAAACATCATTATGCATTAAAATATTTAATATTTAATTATGACCTATAGAGCCCCTTCTACAGGGTGACTAATTTAACTAAAAATAATTTAATAAGTTCGGTAATTTGACTACTTAGAATGTGTTTCCAACAAAAGTTAGATTTAAAAAGTTCAGAAAATTCCTGTGGTGTAAATGTAAATAAAATGTCTCGATTATGTTTACCAGTTGCAAGTTGAAATTTTTGTTATGTAACGCATTATAGTCGATAACGATGGCCACAGCAGGACTTAGGTTGTGCCCCCCAAACGCGAGGCCGATAAAGTGTCAAATTAATCCTATTCGTGCGTTATTATCATTAAAAATCGTAACTTCTACCCGTTTTAACCCGCGACGCTAAAGAAGAGCCATTCGCGTCGAACACGCGGCTTATCTCCGCTCGCTAATGTCTCATTGCTGAACGGAAAATTTAACGCTTACTTGCGATGGCTTCGGAATCGATGAATCACACCTCGCGCAATATTTCCCCCTCCTGATCGCGGCTACAAGTGTGCATAGAGACAATTAAATTCGAATCGAGTTACCTGTGCGACGCAATTAGAGGAAATCTAATACGCGTTCTCGCAATGATGATGGAGTGACAAATAAAAATGGGGGGAACGAATAACGATCCCGTCATTGCCAGCAAATAAAACCGACTGCCTCGTTCGCATTTCGACGCAGCATTCAATTCTGCTCTAATGGGCAGGTTCGATAAAATGGCAATTTAAGCGCTACCTTTTATCGTGGCGAACGATAGGCGCCGTAAAAAATATGAATGTTGTACAAAACTAGGCTACGTCATTATTACTGTACAAGCGTTTAAGAATCGGTTTTACAATATCGCGCGCGCGTGTTCGGTGTATAAAAAAAAATGGGGGGAGAGCAAAGGTGAATGCGTTTCTGTGGTAATACTGGTTCCAGTTGAGTTAAGAATGAACGGAAATTGTTGTACAAAGCTAAGCTCAATTACTTTCACGCAAATACTGTGTTCAAATATCTGTGCTTCTCATTGCTTCTCTATACAACTATCCTTTGGCACAAACAATGCCGCTTACAATTTACGTCGAGCCCCAATGGCATACCTCTTAGTATCTGAAAACTCTAACAAGCTATTCCGCTGAAACTCCCTGCCGCTTCTTTAAGACGCGCTGCGCTAAACGAATACGATCCGTACTTTCCTACATCAAACACCAACGTCCCCACGTATTAAACTAAGCTTCGTTAACCCCCATCTGTCGTCAGTAGTATCGCTTCTTTTCTCTCTATCAGCAGCTCTCTAAAAATCTGCACGCACGTTCATCGTTTGTAGCGCGCGTTCCATTTAAAAACAAACTACTGGGAACAGCCCGCGACCGGTATGCATCTTTTTTTTTTATCTGTTTCTCTGCTTCGCGGCTCCTCAGTGTTGTCTAATCCTCCTCGCCTAGCGAATCGCGTGCTGAAACTACGACTAGTAAATCTTCGAAGGGACGATCTGCATTTCCACGGGCACACTTCGTGCGATCTTTGACTAAAAGGGAACCGTTTCGCGCGCTGTTCGATGTTGGAACCCCCTCGACGAAAGCGATGTATTGCTGGGGAGTAGCTTCACGGAGTTGGGTTCTCTGGTGTCGTTGGGTTCCGCGGCTTTTAACGAGTCGCGGGGAACGAAAATCTACGCTTGCTCCCTCGAGGGGTGTCGACACCCCTAGCTCGCCCACGCCGACGCGGGCCACTCCATCGCTCGAGATCCTCGTGACACGCCTCGAGGAAATCCTTCCCCCCCTGGTTTCGGGGGCGAAGGTAGAACGTTGAGCGATTTATTCCCAAATCGACAAAGCCCTTCAGGTCCATGATGTGTATCGCGACCGCGCCGAGTGTCAGAAGGCCGTGTCCAGGGCTGCCATGCTCGTTGAAATGTCCGGATCCGCTCGACAGGCTTCTAAAAATTCCGACAGCGTCACCACCCCGTCCTTGTTCCCGTCCATTTTCTGCAATAGTGATAAAAATTTCTGGTGAATTCCTTTGGCAATGTTTGTGGCGATGGGATTGTTAATTGTGGCACGATTCTTTATATTTTAATACACTCCTGGAAAAAATTAAAGGAACACTATAATTTCCCGAAAATTTGGGTCATTTTCAAATGGCTATATCTCCGCGAAAAATGGTCGCAAAAAATATTTAAAAAAAGCATTATAACGCTTGAAGACTCTAGGTTTCGAAACCATCACTCAATTTTTTTTCTTCGTCCATTATGATACTGTTTTATCAAGATGAAGCGCAGGAAACAAAGTTTCAGAAATTTTTGCCAAGTTTGGACGTATGCACGGGCCAAAAAAATTTTTTTCAGATAAATTTAATGAAGGGCTCTTATAGAGCAAACATTTCTCTGTAATTTCGTTTTTTTTGCTATGTTTTATGATTTTTATTGACCGAGTTATCCGCCATCAAAGCAAAAAAGAAACTTTTCACTTTGAACACCTATAATTTGCGAACACATGATCGTAGAACATTGTTCATGAGTGTTTTGGAAAGCTAGGACAGTATACTTTCAGAACCTTTAGTTGCTAAATCAATGCGATTTTTTTTTAACCGTATTAAATTCATTTTAAAATGATCCCAAAAATTGCATATTTACCATTTTCTAGAAAACGTGATGCCACTTCAAGGAAAATCATGGAATCATTCAAGTGTCCACTTTTTTACTGAAGTGAAACTACCCCTTAAACACTGTGCAACGGGTCGGACCAATCAGATTTTTTTCCCTATATCCTTGATCATCAAACATGCGATATGGTCTGAAAAATTGGAAGATCACCTGTTTCACGTTATGTTTCTCTATAAAACCCTTTCTTCTGATCTTGCGGCTTTTGAACGATTGTTGTGCGTTTTTCTTGTTAGTTCAATGTCATTTTAGTAAAAAGAAAAGATTTCAAAAATTTAAGAAAAACATTTTTATCGGTTTATTTGATGCTGATGCCAGTTATCGAAGTACAGTTTTTGTCATTGCGAGAAGTTTGAATAAAAATGTTTTTCTTAAAATTTTTAAAACTTTTCTTTTTACTAAAATGACATTGAACTAACAAGAAAAACGCGCAACAATCGTTCAAAAGCCGCAAGATCAGAAGAAAGGGTTTTACAGAGAAACATAACGTGAAACAGGTGATCCACCAATTTTTCAGACCATATCGCATGTTTGATGATCAAGGACATAGGGAAAAAAATCTGATTGGTCCGACCCGTTGCATAGTGTTTAAGGGGTAGTTTCACTTCAGTAAAAAAGTGGACACTTGAATGATTCCATGATTTTCCTTGAAGTGGCATCACGTTTTCTAGAAAATGGTAAATATGCAATTTTTGGGATCATTTTAAAATGAATTTAATACGGTTAAAAAAAAATCGCATTGATTTAGCAACTAAAGGTTCTGAAAGTATACTGTCCTAGCTTTCCAAAACACTCATGAACAATGTTCTACGATCATGCGTTCGCAAGTTATAGGTTTCAAAGTGAAAAGTTTCTTTTTTGCTTTGATGGCGGATAACTCGGTCAATAACAATCATAAAACATAGCAAAAAAAAACGAAATTACAGAGAAATGTTTGCTCTATAAGAGACCTCCATTGAATTTATCTGAAAAAAAAATTTTTCGCCCGTGCATACGTCCAAACTTGGCAAAAATTTCTGAAACTTTGTTTCCTGCGCTTCACCTTGATAAAACAGTATCATAATGGACGAAGAAAAAAAATTGAGTGATGGTTTTAAAAACTAGAGTCTTCAAGCGTTAAAATCCTTTTTTAAAATATTTTTGCAACTATTTTTCGCGGAGATATAGCCATTTGAAAATGACCAAAATTTTCGGGAAATTATAGTGTTCCTTTAATTTTTTCCAGGAGTGTATAAAGCAGAAAGCTTCTATATGTTTGTGTGTTTGTCTGCCGCCTTAAAACTTTCGAACGATAAACTCTGGGATCACGAAATCTGCCTCAGCTCATTATGCCTGAGTAATCCAGAGGAATGTGATCATTTTCACAAAAAAGAAACTAAAAAAATTTTTTTTTTATACAATCAGAATCTAAATTGCGGGCGATTCCGAGTAGTACAGTTGTTTATAGTCCAGTGGAATTAGATGGAAACATGGTCAACCTGGGGAATAATTTCCAGCAAGCTACATTTTTGAATGCGCCTTTATTTCGGCGTTTTAAACGATATGTCGAAAGTCCCCATCGATCCGATATCTGCTAAAAATTTTGCAGAGGGTCAAAGGTAAAATTGAACAGTTTTTCACGAATATCTTGTTATCTATCAGTTCTACGGCAAAAATGGTTATTATGAAAATGGTAGCAACGCCGAAATAAAGGTCCGTAATAAAATGTAGCTTGCTGGGAATTATTCCCCAGACAAATCCTAATTTCACTGGACTTTATTATCCACGTCGAAATTAAATTGTTCAACGATCAGCAAAAAGAATATTCAGAACGTAAATAAACAATGTATTGTCCCAGTAAAATATTTAATTGGCTGGTAGTGGAATTCAAACCGCACCCTCTAGCGTATAGATTTCAAATAGCGTAAGCTAGCTCATTACTGGCGGGACATAATTATTGAAATGCACCTAGGTTATATTATGATTTGCGAATAGGCATTCAAACACGGTCGACTGAAATCCTTTCATTATCGTGCTTTAATTATAGCAGGTTCATTCATGTAAATTTGACGGCTCGGATCCCCTTAAAGAGTTAATGCGATCAGAATCCGACCAGTGCTGCCCCGTGCTGTGCGTACATGGAAATATAGTTGTGTATAATATGATGCTCGCAAATCTATAGGGAAGAGAAGCGAATCGCGAAATTATTTCCGATCCCTCGCGAAGTGTCTCTATAAAGGGACAGAGGAATCAACGGTACGGTCTACTGGGTTGGATTAATTGATATCACGGGTAGCAACGTGCAACAATCAATCATCGCAGTTCGATAATTCCATTGGTATCACTAATGAGTGCTGGAACGTCATCCAAGATTTCCATCCGGCTAGGAATTTATTTATATCCAAGTCGATTTGATAGGGTGTGATAAAATAGTAGTACACAATGAGGTTTGTAGGAATGGAAGGGGTGGAAAACAAAGAGTTTGTTAAAGGTGGCAGTCGGAGAACAGTAATGCTCCGATACTTAATATCGCTTGCCAATGGCAAACCTCGAATCTAAGTAGTCATCTTTATTCACACAGAATTCGCTCTGTAGAGTGGAGGGTGCTGACTGTGACCTCATTTTTCCAATTATTCAAATTTTTTGAATAGTAAATAGTATATTGATAGTAGAGAATTACATTGCTGATACTTTTAATTGCGCAAGGTGGTGAAGATGTCAACTAAATCACATAAGAGCAGTATGTAATCTGTGAAATGTCCTGTTCTTACGACAATGCTAACAAGTAATTATATATAATTAATATTTTATTTCATTTATTAATATAACGTTAAACTCAATCCCAACATGTAATAAAATCAGTGTGAATTCTGTGCAGTGGCGCAATCAGGATTTAATCTTGGGAGGAGCCGAGTTGAACGGATAAAAATATTTTTAATGCAAATTCAATAAAATTCATTAGGTGATTATAAAAATCTATTTAAAGAATAAAATCCAGTTTTCCTTTCTTTCTGCAAAGATGTTGAATTACTTCAGTCGTGGTGATTATAAAAATTTATTTAAAGAATAAAATTCACTTTTCCTTTCTTTTCACAAAGGTTTTGAATTACTTCAGTCGTGGTTACATTAATCTCCTTTTTCCGCTTTCTATGGCGGATGCTAGGACCCCTCCCCCCCCTTCCCTCCCTCTGAGTACCTAATTTTCGAATATTATTAACCATAAGAATATATACTTCCCAAATTTTGTAGAACTCTCGTATCGTTCCCACAATTGTTGCCTATTTAGAATACAAAGTCTAAGTGTTCTCAGTTACTCGAGTTCGATGAAGTGGTATCATGATTCGCAGTTCTCGAATTTTCCTCTACGAATTCCCTACCGTAGGTACTCGCCTGCGCATCCGCTTGGTCCTACTTTTTAAACACCACACGAGCAGCATATTTGACTTGGCGCGAAGAGCTCTCGAAAGTTTACCAGATGGTTTCCCGAGAGAATGAAACTGATTTGATCCGAATCCCCCACCTATACTTCACGAGATGCTCGTTTTTAATTAAAAGTTTATGCAGGATAACGAACTGCGGGCTCGGCTCGTACCAATTACATCTGCTTTCCCCTTGATTAATTAGCACCGATTGATTTCGCCTCGCCCCGCGGCGTTTCATCACCTTTTGTTGAAGCCCTCCCACGAGAGACGAAAGTACATCAGAGGGATCGAGGTGTCGGGCAGACTTTCAACGCGAATTACGTTTGCTCTTTCGTTATTAGAATTATCGATTCACCTTCGCGTCGCTGTGCCCATACATCCGCTCGTATTACAATACACGCAACATCTTAAAAAGCATTGCAAATTAATTACAGACACGATACGCAGATAAAAATTCCTTTTTCTTGTTAAGTACGCGTTTAAAAAGTACCAAATGAATTAAAATTTTGATCGCAAATTATGTTCAATTATCTGTATTCTAATTTTATCTAATTTTATATGTATACAGAAATTTCAGTTGGCGATGAAGATTACAGTTGTGTTTTTTACTCAAAGACGAAATTCCGGTAACGTTTATCAGAAAAAATATCCCCTTCGCGTTTCATGCAGAAGGAGCAGTTAAATCGTAAACTTTACTACGAGTTCCGAAAGAACCTGCTGGTTCTAACAAGCGCAGCTGCACTTTCAAACTGTGTCACTTTAGGTTTCGACTGTATATAGTATAGCAGTTGAAAATGGAAGAGAAATAGTTTAAATTTTAATCGCATGGCATTGGAGACAAACGTATATGGATTGGGTTCTACTCTAATAATGCTTTATCGCAATTTCCGTAATACCTTAGAACTTAGGTCGCTGACAGTAACATGTTATATCCTCGCACGCTCCATTTCTTCCAAAGTTTCCATGCTATTTGGTACAGGAGGCGATTCCACCTCATACATTATAGAGTTTTGCAATAGAATAAAGTTAACGCGCGCACTCTACAATAATTAAGAAGTTCCCAATAAATCTCGTTCTATTATTACTCTTATTATTCATTCTCATTGACACAGGTAATGATTTGTTCAAAAATTGTGCTTAGGATTTGCTGCTATTCGATTTCAGACTAATATTCTCATGTTTAAATGAATTTCAAACTTACACTGAATAATTAAAATATAAATTTCGAATAAGTGTGTGATACATTTTCAGAATAACAGAAGGAAGCATAAAAATAATTCTAGTATTATCATAACACAATTTTCCTTTTTACTGTTGTAGAATTGATGTGGTTAAACGTGAAGTGACTCTTCAACCCCATCAACTGTTCATTTCTTGGTAACTATCGTTAGATAATTATATTAACGAAGTACCCATTTGTTAGTATAAAACACAAAAATCACTATACTGGTAAAAAATAATAGAATATCGTTATCTTATAAATCTTTTCCCCAGTGTATTTATATTCTTTCCCAGGCTGTTTGATTTACAATTAAATAGGACGTTGCAAGGAAATGAGGGCATCGTTGCGAGACATTACGTTTTAGGGACATAATGGAAGAGCTTGAAGGAGCTTGTTAAAAGGTCGTTTAGGTCTCGAAAAAGTCGTTTCCTCTCGTGTGACGTCCTCCTTGTGCTTCTTCCATGTCTGTCCTACATCGATTAATCTGCGGCTGTACGCGTTAATGTTCGCAAAACGGCACGTGGGACCACGACAAACATCACTTCATAAAGCATTGTTCTACTTTCCACGGTTTCAGAATCTCGAATTTAAGGGTCTTTATGTAACAGTCACTTAAGCCAACTGACACGGGAAGAAAAATAAAACGAATTTTGATAATAAAGCTACTTGTAGTCCTCCCATTTATTCAGAATACAATGTAATCGACTGCATCTGATATACAGTGCCGGACAAAAGAATTGGGACACCCTTTAAAACAGAATAAATTTTTGAAAATTATTCCAAACGACTTGAGTTTTTTTTGTTAGATATTAGAAGGATTAGTTTCGTAGGTGACGCGTTTCGTCGGTTTGAAAAAAATGCAATTGGTTCAGAAATGCTTCGGAATAGCGAAGAAAATAGTGAAGGTCGCTTTTTCAACTTTTTCATCTCAGCCTGTAATGAAAATTTAAAAATCCCGTTTGTAAATTTAAGAATGTATATTTTGAACTTCATCGAAATCCTTCTAGCTTCTCAAAAAAAAACTCAAATCGTTTGGATCAATTTTAAAAATGTTATTCTGTTTTATAGGGTATTCCAATACTTTTGTTAGGTCCTGTACGTATGTATGTGTATCTATGGAAGCGTCTGATATGGTTTAGTTTATTCGGACACATTAACCAGCGACGTGCATCTATACAATATACCAACGAAGAAACGCAATTGATACGAACGAAATCTGGACCACTTTAAACTTTCTAAACTTTTTATACTTCTTTAGCGTCGACAAGGGGCAAACTTTAAATTGGCAATTCCGTGTTACTGCTGTTTGCTTATGTCGCCATTTGTTGAGAACCCGACAATTTATTATATATTAATTCATACATCGCGTTAAGTGCAACATTCTTTATATATCGAATTAACATCAAAGTAAGAATTTGCAGTTCCGATTCACATTAATACATAATTTTGTTTATTTAAAATAGTATTGATCTTGGAAGTAGCAAAGGATCGTGCAAAAAATATTCGCCCAAATTCAATAATTAATTTATTTATACAAATGTATTGCAATTATAATAAGTTAATGTTTTTCTAATATTCTCGCGATTTTGCATATTATGCATAGAAGACATTTAGAAAAAGCCACCCCAAGTTTGATTTAAGAAAACGACATTTTCAAGTACCTACCTATAACTAACTAAATTAATATTCTTTTCTCCCAATTAAATCACCAAGCCACAGCATACAAGATAGTGCCCCCTTTGGAAATCTTGATCCGGTAATCGCATAAAATGTTTGCGAACCTGAAGCTGCAGACAATTATGATTTGAATTATTGCACGTGCTGCACGTACGCAAATACATGCTGTGCAAAGCGATTTCGCATTAGAATTCTAGCTACTGTACGAGCATCCTTCCTATCCTTCCCGTGCCGCTGTCTCTGTCTGCTAGTTCTCTTAGCTCTTCACGCATAGGTATGTACGTGTGGATACGCGCGCGTATATGTTTGTGGTTGAGAACCAGCAACCGTAAACAAGTCATTTACCCCTGCATTTAGCGGTAGCTTTACTAACAAATTTGTGTCTCCTTCTCCCTTTTGGTATACGCTTACATGACATTCGCCGTTTGTGAATTTCAGCAAGTACGGGGAGGGGTGGGGTGGGGGGGGCTTTGAGTTAAAAAGTCAGATGCCGCCGCGAATCGTTTGGCTTTAGGGTAAATAAGTGTAAAACGGTTTACGCTTTGGATGTTTAGTAATTTGCGCGCTCGTGGATCACGTGCACACGATACGTTACCTTTGATGCAAAAGGACGGCGGTTTCTTTTTATATGTTGATAACCAGTCTTCCATTTCGCCGTATACATATTTGGACGTTTCACATAGGGTCTTAAGAATTATTCTACGCTTCTGTGAATTAATGCTTCATGAATCTCTGAAGCATTTCTTAATTCGTACCATCTTGCTTTTATGTGTGCTGCTGCTTTACTTGTACCTCAAGGATAATTTAACAATTTGTGGACCGTTTAGAACATTGGGTTTCTATCAACCTAGAAGGATATATCAGAAACGTGTGTATTGTGAAAAAAGTTTGTATTATAAATTCTGCGTATTGTGTAGTTTCAGCATTTTTAAACCCTAAAACTATATGATCGAATGAGTTTTGATTGTGTAATTTCTTTTTCTCGTTTAATTTCTTTCTATGATAAGAAACATGCTCATAAGTCTAGCAGATGATCACTTGCTCTCTCCCAGTCATTTCTTGATTCTCTATCAGTTATGTAACCCTAAAAAATTTATTTTAAAAATTGTAGTGTACCCTTCCTGTTAGCCTAAATGGTCTTGAAGAACGTGTAAAAGTTTACTGACCAGCCGATACAGCAAAGCAGTACCAGTTTAGCCCTTATCTTTCTGTTTTATCCCTTAACACCTCGTTAATAGACTGTCAGCGAAATCTGTTGAGTTTTAATCTTGATTGCCCAGTGGATAGAGATTCGAGTGTTTTCAAGAATACAGAAATATGCATGCAGCTCTTCATGTTTGTACTTTCACTCCATCATAACATATCTCAAGAATAGAAAATCGACGCCACATACTTGGAAGCCTCTTACAAGACTTCGTCCCCCTTTATTTCTGAAATTAGATCGCACTTTCTTGCCCTCTGTCCATCAAGGACCGATCAAAGAATAGCTCGCTACGGCGTAGGCACGCCTCGCTCTTTTGTGTTCAGTGCGCGTGCAGCTATAGGTCCGTTTTTTTTCTGTAAAGAACGTACGACTTCGTTCGTCTTCCTTGCCCGCATCTAAGACCTTATCTATCTCTTTTCTTGTTTACACCCTGTTACTTCTCTCGATCGAGAACCTACGATAAAGAACACCGCCTTGACTCTAACCTTGGGCTCCCCTTTTCTCCGCCACTCGTGTGTGACGTTTTTCCTTTAATGTGTATTTTAACGTCGCATCAACTGCACCTAAGTGGTTATTAGCGACGAAGATTTGTGATAAATGAATTTCAGAGAGCTAGATTTTTTGTTGAAGACCCCATCTTTCAGGAAGGAAGATACTTTTAATATTTGGTAGTAATCATTGAAACTTTCACTCAGGGCTGCTCTTATTTAAAACTCTTCACGGGACGATTAGGCTCAAATTTTGTACAGGTGTTAGTTAGTATATTTAGAACAAAAGCAACTTTGTGCCAAATCTACATTTTATACTTGCAAAAATGGACCCTAGTATCTACATGAAATGCAAAAACATACAATCAACAAAAATGTTACTTTTGACAAATTTATGAAATACATAGATGTAAATGTGATTTTTATAAAGCCTAAAGAAACAGTCAGGTACTATATGTTGCATATAAAAACTGAAATTTCACAAAAAGTGGACATACAATATATATGCACTAACAATAAACCATCGATATGCCTACAGTAATAAATAAGAATACGAGAATTTTGTATGATTTATCTTTACTCATACCAAATTATACCAAAAATTTATATACCCATTATACCCATTTATACCAAAAATTGGTCATTAATTTCTAAAGTACATATGTATATGTTGCTGCAGAATTTTTCCATTCTTTGGTCCCATAAATAGTATTTGTCTTTCTTGAATTTCAGAAACTAACTGTTCACACATCTTTTCCTGTCGGTAAAAAGCTTCTTTTTTCACCACTTTTTTCTTCGCCGCGTGTGAGCAACTTTCTGTCTCCTTTGCACGCGTATAAAACCGTGTTCGCCTTCCTTGCACTCGTCTACACCCTTGACAATCTTCCTTGTACACGTTTGAACACTGCGTGTCCCTTTTTTCCCGACTAATTGTTCGGGCCATTTTTACACGCCGAGAAAAAACTTGTTTCGCCTCGACTCTGTTGTTTTATCTTCACTGCGCGTAAGCAGCTTGTGCTTGTCCTTTTTGCACGCGTGTGCGATCTATCCGTCTTCCTTGCACGCATGTAGCCATCGTTCCCCTTATTTCTGCGACCAGTTGTCCACACTTTTTCCGCCTCGGTCCCTTGGGTGGTGATCAAAAAAGAGATCGTAACGGCGGCAGCTCGTACCACCCTTTCTTTTGACGAGTGTGTGTACATACTACCGTATCTGTTTCTTGGCGGGCTTACAATTACTCACAAAAGTATCCGCTCACCCCATATGTATAACATATTTGACTTATTTAAGTAATGCTAAATTCAGAATTACCCAGTATAATTTACAAACCTTGATTAATGTATTTTTAGTTGGTACCATGTACCGATTAACGTGCTCAAAGAAATTTTGGTAGAAGAAGTGCAGAAGATAAGCCTGAATTTCACAGATAATTAGTCGAATCTATGCATAACATTTAAATTAAAGCTTAGAATAAAACCGCAGGTATATTAGAAGAATATTAACTTACTGTTAATTTTATTACCCCTGCAGGTATAAATTAAATATTGAATTTGGGAAAATACTTGTTTTATGATCTTTGCTACTTCCACGGATAATAATACTTTTTTTTTTTTAAATAAACTGTGTTTATTAGTAAGTACAAAAGTATATTAATCAAGGTTTATAGTAGTGTGAATTAGAATGGTGAATTCTTACTTTGAAGTCCATTTACTATGTAAAATTATAAAATATGTTACATAAATGTTACATAGATGTTACTAAAAATTTACTTCATCTGTGATATATGTGTTTGAACCTTATAGACGTAAAACTCTTTATTTGTGGAGTGACAGCATTTGGCATTTTGAAATGTAAATGGGGCGCTTATAAATTATTATTATCATGCTAAGCTCTAACTGATTATTATTGTTGCAGGGCGATGTTGTTAATTCATAGATAAAATGACTTTAAATTATTAGCTCCGGTAAAATTACCACCCTCGGTTTATGTGCATCGATTCATGACTGTCGAGTTATAATAGCGAGTGTATTAAGATTTAATAAGAATTTTACGAGAACAAGCCAATAAAGTTACAGCACGATGTTCCATTAAAAACCGTTTTACCCATTCACAATATCAGCGACAGATGTTTCTCATTTTGAAAGTAGTCCATTAAGATTTAGAGAATGTAACAAGAAAATACTGTTTTATTACGAAAGAGCGTGGAAATTAAATGGTTATATATATTTAAATAATTTTCATTTGTATCAGCATAGAAAGCACACATTTTGTGACATTTAATAAAAGCACGTTTCAAAAATACGAATGAATGAAAACGGTAAAGTATTTTAGTGATTCAGAAGAAATAAACTATTTTCATATGTAATTGAAATTTTAAAGATTCTGATTAAAAGACACTTCTTAACACTGTAGGATTTCCCCACTTTCATATCTTGAGCCGGTAAAGGAAGAAATTCCAAATTCAATTTCACCTAAGACGCAAGATAACAGGAGCTCGTTTCTCGCGAAACGAAGGTATGAGATTCGCACAAATTGTCTCTCTGAAACGAATTGCGACGTCTTTTATTGGGGGTACAGAAGAGACAACAGGGGGTGCGAGCACATTATTGCAGGCGTTGTCATTCGCGGCTAACAATGCGGCAACCGTTGAGAAGAAAGGCTGTTCCTTGTATCATCGAAATCGGTTGGGTGCTTTATAAGCAGGCACTCGTTTTTCTCCGTCGTAGTGAACGAGCATACCTGCCAATACCCGTGCGAACTATTCGTCTGCTCTTAAATTCCACGATGAAATATCACCAACGCTAATAGGCAACGCTACTGAAGAACTACTTAATTGACAAATGCGAGTTCAATGACTGGGCGAGTTCAGAAGAAACTCATTTTCCCGCGACCATGTGTTTAACATAATTATACCCAACACGTAAAATATTACCACGAAATAAGTAGTGGACGAGTCTCCTCGACGAAATGCCACTCTATACACAAATGCGCGTTTACTTGTTTCCAAACATGGATTTAACGTGAAATTTCATGTTTTCGACAGCACGTAGCGAACGTTAACCTCTTGCGTCGGTGGACATCTTCATGGGCGTTGTCCCAATTAAAATCGACCATTTCTAAGTGCATACGTTCTGCAACAGAATGTTGCAGCAACGCAAATGTGTCCTCAGAGTATGCAGCTGTTGCTTTGCCAGATGGTGTTTGGGACGTATACGGTTTTCTTGCTCGCGTGGTGCAGCACAGTGGCAATATCACGCGGAGCAAATGAGAACGGTGGAAATCTAGAAAAGTTTCCAGGGCTATGCTTCTTATATATGTATAGAAATTTTTTGGCTAGATATATAGGATGTTCCAGAAAAGCATGGTCTCCTTGGTGGAGGTGGTTGTTAAACGTGGTGTTATACTACTTATAATATAAGTGAAGATATTGTAGTGTAATGCACTTTTAACTTTGATAGATTCAGAAAAAAGAAAGGATAATAAATTGTAAGAATTCTTTTAAATAACCTTTTTTGTTCACCATGAATTTTACATTTAGGGGTAAACTAACTTTAATTAACTTTAATAGTTTGCCATTTTTGGGGTGAAATGAAGCAGTCTATATGAGCCCATTCGAAAATCATAAAGAATTGTGAGATACTGTATTCAATGCAACATGAAATACACTAATTGTGTACTAACAAATGTGGTAATCACGTTTGCATCGTATTGGCTATGACGTGCAAGAAAATGGATGCTATTTTCAGACCTTATAGCTCTGTAACGATGGTACTTATCATATATTTCATTAAGTATGGATTGCTCACAGCAGAAATCCTTAAGAAGGAAAACTATATTTCAAAAGAATACTGTTACTATCAGTAAACCCTCTTTTATGCCAGATCGACGTGAAATATTTCGTTTTTCACATGAAAAGACTTTCACCATCTTCGTTTATTGTTCCCAAAGAACTGAAATGAGTGGGATTGTTAAAATAAGAATGGACAGTTAAAGTGTCCTAAAACGTAGTGGGTAATATAATTTGACGAATAGTAGTACTAATTTTAATCCTACCTGCATTTTAAATGAAATTTGAGTCATTATTTACCTAAAGCTTACAACTTTTCTTTTCTTTTCTTTAAACGTATCTAATTACCGCAATGCAAGTGGGTAATATTACATACATGTATACATATGTACATAGTGCAGGGTAAGATTTTAAAACAGGATATTGCTGAATCTTAAAATAGATGTATCTACCTATAATTGAATGAACTGTACACTAATGTATGATAAATTAGTGGTGTAATAAAGACGTATTATTCTTATTATTAGCTGAAGCTATAACATAATTGTTACACCTTAATAGAAATCAAAATTAAGATAATTAAACGGAATTAGAAAACGAATTATTCAGTCACACAGTGAATCTGTAGAATTGAAATTTTTCTAGAATGTCCCTTTCCATCGGGTAAGAAGTGAAAAAATTCATACCTGAAACATTCGATCGACTTTTTCGCGTACGCCCTGGTGGTCCAAATTTGGATCAGCGAATTTCCCCATCAGCTCGTATACAGCTGTCACGATGTCCGTCATTTCTTCTCTCGTGATACAACCGTCGCCGTTGATGTCGTAAAGGGAAAACGTCCAACGCAGCTTCTCGTCGATGGAACCACGAGACAATATGCTGAGGCCGGTGACAAAGTCCTGCAACATCGATGCGAGATTGGTTAATGTAAAATTAGCAGTGCTTAATCTCCATATAATTCTCCTGCTATTTCCCTCAAAGTATCATTAAATTTTTGGTACATTCACAGGTTTTCAAAATCTTGTAAGAGGACGAGGACCGAGAAAACAATATTAGCGTTTCGAGTGGCGCAATATTTGGAGAAGTGTCATATTTGGAGCTGAATTCTTCGTTTAAAAAAAAACACAATTTTGGTAGGTATTTAAACTTTTTGTCTGTACCGAATAGTTGTCGAGATATTCAAGAAAATATGTTTTTGACCCTCAACTTTGAGGGCTGTTTTCAGGGACGATAGGCAACATCACAATACACAAAGCACTCGTTTTAAGCCCGACGAACGGGGCTGGCGGTGGGCATACAGCGCGTTGTGGACACTATTCCGCGCGGTCAATGACGCGAGTGAGTAAATCCAAGAGCGAGCGACAGGAAACGAAAGACTCTTGTTTCTCACTCTTGTCCGAAGGATTCCAAGAAAAGGTGAGGATAGTTGCCGGGCGTACAACGCGTGGTAGAAACTGGCTTATAACGAGTGCGGAGTGTAGTCGAATAAAGAAGTAATCAAGGATTCAGGCTCGGCTCGTCCCTATAGGCAAAATTAGGCGGTTGAAAATGGTCTTTACATTGTTGGCATTTTTTAAAATGGAATTCCAAATGAAACATGAATGTTTACAAGTTGTACTATAAATGTGTTAAGCACCGATTAAAAAATCGAAGTAAGGTCATCAAACAGCCCGCAAGGATTGAAATAAAGAAGTGCTCCGAATCGCTCCCGAATTCCACACACCAATCTGTACAATTAAAAGTAGTCCGATTGAAGTCGAATTCACGAAGATCTACTACAGAACACAGAAATGAGAATTTTCATTATTCGGAAACTCATCGACGGTTCGACTGGCGTGCGGCCGAGGGATCGTTGGGGTGTCGAAATACAAAGCAAACTTCGAGCCCGGCTTGTTTTCGGAGTAAACATTCGAGGACTCGTAGACAATTCGAAACTCTCCAGAAAATACCGACGTGAAAACAAGTCAAAATCGTGTGCAGGATGGAAATCATTCGGCGTGAAAGTAGGGTGAATGTACCAGTAAATGAACGCGTACCAGTGAATGCACATTTTTTATTACAATGAGTAAAATAAATTATTAAAGTAAGCAACTAATTAATTAGAGACTTCTTTTCATTTCTTGCGTCATATCCAAGCAATTTTTGCAGTACGTGGAATCAATCGCGTTGCAAACATAATTTTATAATAGTGTTCATTCATTAGCCTTAAGTGTTCATTTACTGGTGCGTTTACCTATGTCCACGCCACTCAAAGTGTTAAGACAGTTAAACGTATCGAAATGTTATCAACGTCGGTTGCACATTTAATTAATATACAGAAGATTAGTATGCACTCAATATTGCGAGCTTAACTCGTACCTCATCGTTAGAACTCGGCTTACAGTTAGATCCTCTAAATAACTGCATGATATCGTACAATGGAGATTGTACGTGGGGAGTTGTTATACTTGCGGCTGTGGCGTGCCCTGGGAATTGTTTTATTGGAGCAGCTCATTATGAGGGGATTTAATCCTTATAACTCTTGAAGTGGGGTCTCATGGACCTCATGGTGGATGCTTCAGATGCTTGTTTATTTCGACGTTTCCTCGCGCGAGTATACGAAACAACTAATTGTAGTTCTACCTATATTCTTTACGAATAAGATTTTGTCGCATCACTCGTATTATTATACTAAATGAAAATACTTGAATGTTTTGTTCTGAAGAGAAAGTGAAAAACTTTTCTGTGTAAATAAAAATATAAATTGCAGCATGTCAGACCCAATTAGGTACGAAAATTTTCACTTCATCAGTTAAGGTTTAAAATAAACTCCATGAACTACACGTCTCATTCGCAGATTGGTTAACCCTCTATCCATTTTGATCCATTTATAATAAATTTTGTTCTCGTTAGGATCTGAAATCTCTATTTCTTTAAGAAACCATACCAATAGATAATAAAGAATGTAAGTAGGTAGTTTGAAATGTTACATGGGTTTGAATTAGGGCTGTAACCAATATTAAACTAATCTAAGTATTCGAATATTCGAATAATAAGGAGTATTCGAGTATCCGAATATTCCATCATTATTCGAATAATTAGGAGTATTGGAATACATATTCGGAGTGATCGTATTGTATTGAACATGAAATATTTGTTCACACTTTATCGCGAATTCGTTTCATACAGGCTTTTACAACGATTTGTTTTCGAACGATAAATTTGAAACTTTATTAATCTTTGAATTGAATTGCCAATAGTCTCAATAGACATGCAACCCGTGGCTGATTCTCTTATGAGCGCGAGCTACCAAAAATGCTTTTAACCAGTTGTTACATAGTTCTATAGGTGAAGGATGCGTTAAAGTGGTGAGATATTATAAAAAAATTACAAAATTCGTCTCTGAACTCTTGACTTCTATCACTCGAGAGCAATGCCGCTTGCATCCTCCCATTTCCTACCACGGCCTCTTTATAATTGCCCACTGTTATTCCCAATTAGTGCTAACCACAGGCGCATTAGGAAACCTGCTGATGAAATGGACACTACAGGGCTTCACCACTTTTGCTAAATTCAATTTCTCTCCACGCGAGAACGAAATTACCCGAAACCAACAGGGACACGCGAAAAGTACATTTAATCGCGGGGTAATTGACTGGCCAGCTGTAATATAGTGGGTAATAAGATTTAATACTACCAGTCGGCCAAGTTACGGATGGAAAAGTTTGATTCAGCATGAAAGCGCACATTCAAACACGGACTGACAAGGAATAAAGAGAATCAGCCAATTAACAATTACTAATCTTCATGAAACTTGGCATATGTGTAGAGTATGGAGAAATATTAGACACATATTTTTTACAAAGCTGAGAATGGAAAACTTTTGTTAGTTATATTTCTTGGGGACTATTAGGGATAGATAAATAATATTTGATATTTCATGAGCAATAACATGGTCTAAATAAAAGTCATAGGCAGTGCACTTATCTATAGCCTGTCGGATTGTTTTTTTAGCAATATCTTTTATAGGTATCTCATAGTTTTGTTAGTCAGAAACGCATTTTTCTCAATTTTCAGATTCGCGTACTAACAACGATAAATACGTAGATACTTTACTTACTACGCTATTATTGCATAGAGTTATGTATAGAAATTCACGAACTAATTTACTTAAAATTTCCCTTAGTCAAAGCTTTGTTTATTCTTAATATTTGAATTATTTGAAATTGAACTAAATAAGTTTACCATCTCATGAATTTCAGTCGTTTAAAATACAACGTGTCTAATATTTTCTAATGATCTGCCTGCATACGCCAAGTTTCGTGACAATCGGAAATTGTCGATTGGTTGCGAATTCTAAACTCGTATGTAGAAGCACACGTGTTAGTATGTACGTATATCGCGAAGTGATGCAAGCTTGCGAGCTATTTCCAATCCTGATACAGCAATTATTATGGAAATTCGAGCAGAACTTTGAATAACGTTGGGTGGGGACGGGTCCGTAACTTTCGCGTCTGGTCTACTGTGCCGCTTGTTCTTATTTGAATTTATGTCGGAAGAGAACGATTACAGCGACACTGCATAACTTCCGCTCATTCTACGTATTCTTCAGAGCAATTCGAAACGCTTTCAGCGAGCGCAAGTATCGTTGCTGACTACGACCTAAAGTAGGGCGAAACAAATTACCTACCAACAACTCTATTGAATATGAAAAAAGAATTTACTGTTTGAGGAACTCCCGTCGCTATTAAAAAATTAAACAAAAGATTTATCAATATTTATTTGTTATAATGAGAATGAGTCTTTAGAAGGGGTGTGGTATTGGGTGGAGATTTTCAGCCTTCCAAATTTCACTTCATTTCTGTTGCTTAATTAATTTTAGAGTTAAAATTAGATATTAGTTTTATAATAGATTGGGGGGCTGTTGAAGCAAACACTACTGCGTAACTTTGTAACACGCACAAACTTTCAAATTAATTATCTCGCTGGAACTTTCACTCAAAGTAACTTGGTAGCTTTGACTGACAATATAAGGGTTAAAGCTGCCCCCGCTTCAGACACATAAGGTTCACAGAGCTGCATTTGCTATGACAATAAGTTACAATGCATATAATATACCTGTAGATGTTACGACACCACTTTAGGGCCACTTTGTGTAAATTGTGATTCTATTGTAATCACATAGAGGGGAGGTGAGAAACCTGATACATGGAGGGGATTGTAAAATGTATAAATTCCAGTAGAGCCTACGAAGCTTAAAATAAATTACAAATGACCGCATTTAATCTGATTCATGCACGGAGTCTAAAATTTCATGGACCTTTCGTTCAGCCTGCTTGATTTTACACTTTCCCCCACGCCTTTCTTTATGGAGGAGGCTTTTACAGACTTCTAATAAATCTCCATTTACGGTGACCGACTTACGTATCGTTTATCTGTGTGACGTTGACGCATTGACGGGTAATTTAGTAGAATGGTCTGTAGAATTTATATATTTATACGAACTCGTATAGGTAGCTTTTTTCGTGCCTATGATTCTTTTTTTCCTTGATGGATGGTTTTGAGTGATACAAGGTAATTTAGATATGGGAACATAATATTTCACAGATAAGTCATTTAGATAACGATTCATTAGACCACCCTTTAAGTAAGAAGACATAAATTAACACGATTTGGATCGGGGAATTTGAACAATGGGCGAGGTAACAGTTTTGGTAATTATAGTATATCTGGATAAGCATTGCTAACTGCTTGAATTCGACAAGGGGCCGTCCTTAAATTACGCAAGGTTAAGTTTCGCGATATCTTGCTCCCTCCCTCCCCCAGTATAAGAATTCGTTAGATTTGATATTGCAACCCTCTTCTTACGTAATATTTTTTACATTGAATTTTTTCAGTTATTAAAATTCTTTTGAAGGTTTACATAATTAATTTAACTCGGTTTCGGGAAATTTACACTGAAACAACTTCTCTAGAACATTAATAATCAAATTTGTATTTATTGAAAATTAGGTTAAAAAATACTACGTAAGACGCTGTCTGACTTCTCCCCCCCCTTGTAAGAAAACAAAAGAAATTCGGGACCCCCCTCCCCAAAAGCCTTACGTAATTTAAGGACAACCCCCAATTTCACGTTAAGAAATTTAGAAGTTTGTTGCTTCAGGGGAATGGTCACCCATGAAACAAATCCCAAGTCATCGGGGATTCTTTTCACTTTCGAATACGGTTCCTGAGCTTTCACTCATTCCCGTTATTTTTTGGAAGTTTCTTATATTTATTGACTGTTTCAAGCAATGGCGGACTAGCCAGGGTGTCAGATTACCCGATGGCAAGTGAGCCTTGATGAAGTGGACCCGTTTAAACATCAGACAATATGTTGAAAATGTTAATTACTCTTTAGGAACTTGATAATATAATAGAAGTTCGAATATGATTACTGTATCCAACTAAAATTTACGTTCCATTACTATTTTAATAAAAACATTTAATAAAATCATTTTTCAAGGCTATATTAATTTCGCAAAAGTTTTAACTGTTTTTTGCCACTTATGTATTTTTTCAGAATTTTATTTATTTTTTTTCATTTCATTGATTACATATTCATTTTATTTAATACTAACATTATTATAGTAGATATGTTACTTTTGGGAAGGGAATAGAATTATTTAAATAATAGAAGATTTGTCACCCAGAAGTTCATTGGCCTGAAAATTTTAGTTGTACAGTGTTGGAACATTCGCAATTACAGTGGCAGTAAAAAAAGGAAATTACTACGTAAGTAGAAAGAAGTTGCAAAGAGTAATCAACTCACCCACCGTTAATGAATGAGAAATAAAAAATCCAACTTCTCATAAAAGAAATATGTAACGATACTCCGGACTCGTCGCAAGAGGACACTTTAACCGATCTCCTTGACGCAGGTTTTCACTCAACTACCGATTTCTATATATTCCCGAGTCTAATTGTAAGACACAGTCCGCTATTTAAACATTGCTGATGAGTCCACTAGCAGGCCCAGAACGGAACACTCTTCTCTTTCATTTCCTTCTATTCTCTCCTTCTACCCTTCAACTTCGAACCTCCACCTCCTCAAATATACCCTATTAATTAACCTGCTAACTGGGTCATTCCTCGATCAGAAACGTCTCCAGTGTATTAAAAATTGTATGTTTGATAAATATTACAGGCGCATTGACCCATTTCGTCTACAGTAAATGCGACGTATAACCTAAGACATTATTTACCCCTTTTGTACGAAAGTTTCGTGGTGAATCAACTCGTCCTATCCAGCGGAGGAATTTTTGAATGACGGCTTAACTCGTCTTCTCCAGTTAACAAGTTAAACGCTTTACGTACAGTGACGTGCATGTGAAAATGCAGAAATGAAAAGGCAGGAATAAAGAAAAAAAATCGAAAGGGAGAAATAATCGCTTGCCAAAAGGGGAAAAAGATGATTCCGAAATAACACGATAAAAAGATGTTTGTTTACTTTCAACAGTGCACAACCCAGGCAAATTACCAACAAATAAAAGCAATATAGATGGAAATATTTTCTCGGATACCGACAGATCGGCTAGATATGCATATATACGATTACCAAATTGCCATTAAAAAAAGGGACGAAATATAATAAAAAAATTTAAATGTAATTGTAAAATTTGAGTATTTCTTCACACAAATGTGCGAGAATCTTCAAACGTAAGCTTTTTCATAAAACTATTGTTTCTTGTAACTGTTTAGAGTATTATGCATAAATAAGCCCAATTAAAAGTTTTGCAAGATAAAAAAATGATTTTCTTTGGTCGATTTTTGCAAAAAGAAGCGTGCGTTAAGCGGTTAAATATAGTTATATCTACGTAATTCTGTGGCGAAAAACTGAAGCAGCGAGAGATTGAAATATTTGAATTTTTGCACCTAAGTAAAACAACTATGATTTATCGACTTCACGAGGATACTGTCGCGAGAAGTAATGAATTAATGCGCTTTGTAAAGAAAGGGAGTTCAAGAGTTCTTTCACGATTTTTTCGTTATCGCCGAAGCAGTGTTTCCGTAGTTGACTGAAAAACGGTGTGTTCCAACCGTATGAACGGATTAATTGAAGTGCTGATTATTACAGGGAGACGAGACGCGCTTTCTTTCACGGGCGCCGTCAGCAACGTTCCGCGATAAGCGGGCGTGAAGGCGGGGGGGGGGGGGGCGGGCCTGCGCTCGCTTATGAATAAATTGCTTTCGTGCACGAAGGCAAACGAAGCAATTTGTCGCGTACTTTATTCGACATCGCGGGCGCAGTACGCCCGAGCTAGCATTAATGGCTTCGACATCTTCGGTCGAACGCAGTGTAATTGGGAGCTGCAAAAAGAATTAATAATGACGCCGTGCAATACGAGTCGGTGGCGAAAAGCACTTACGACTTCATGCTTGCTAGGCAAATTGCATTAGTAAACGCATCAATTATGGCAAATCGAGTTGCGAGAGCGTTTCTATCCCTCCTTTTTGTGCGGATCCAGGCGATGGGAGGCACTCTTTGTGTCGCTTGATTCAGTTACTGTTATTCAACAATATAATTACTGGTACTTTAACGCATTAAACGGACAATTCGGAAATGTTGCGATGTCACGCACAGTGTATTCTCATTTCGATTAGTTTCTATTATGACGGCCGGTCGATTCTCCTTTATAATAAGTTTTCAACTGATACCTTTTTGGATCAATGCAGGGACTAAGAAGATAGAAATATTAGATTACAGTATTATGTATTTTGCATCTCGTGTAGTAATTATGGAAGACACGTTTTTAATGTTTAAAATAGAAAAAATCTGTTTTAAAATAGATAACGTAATATCTCAAGGCAAATTATTTATTTTTAATGAGAACCGTGATAATCCAAACATATTTGTGAACTTTTCACTTTTTTTCACATTTTATTTTGATTTTATGTGTAATGAATGTGGAAATTTAGAAAAGCAGAAATAATATCTGTATCTGTATTATTTTTTCAATTTTATTGTGTTTTATAACTATATAAAATAAAAATATATTTCATTTTACTTTGCTTTTACTCTCTTTTTTTTTAAATAAAAAGGTAAAATTAACGAGTTAAAATGAAATATTAAAAGTGAAGGACTCAAAGGAAGGACGTTTTTGGTTGTAATATTTTTAAGGCTGACAGATATTACAAATTTTGATTTTCTTCAATAGGAATAGTAGCACAAGATGTACTATAAAATGTACCATTGGGAAAAAATTCCCAGTGCAAAATTTGGATACGCTGACAATTTTGCGTAAGGTGCGGCAACTCTCCCATAATTACCCTAATACAGTTTGGGTGTTTTATTAAATATTAAGAATTAAATTGTTACGGAAGTATTGTAATTATGATTTTTCTTCCTTCTGTGCCGAGATTCTGTTTTCGTCAATTTAGATTATTCACTGACGTGTTTATGGTGCATTAATTTCCAATTCGAATGCAGGTCCATGCGGAAACTTGTGGGCAAATAAGCGAGTAGTGCAAGTAAGCATTATAACGACGGTGTAGGAAGTCCTTGTTCACAAATACAGTGCGTTTACATCAGTCGTAATCGCAAACATCGCTGCTCTTCGGAATAAATAGCCGCTGTTGATTTAGGCTGTGTCGTGATTATATCAATAGCCTGCGTACCATCGTATGGGATTTCGATTAAGCACGAAGCGTTGAAACAATAAAAAAGCAAAGTTTGGAAATGTAATTAATAATCCACAGGAACGTGAACGCGAGTAAAGAAGTATGCTTATATATTTTTTAAACAAATATAGGTACTTTGCAACATGACAAGTATTTTACTCAGAGAAAAAATATTATTCTACATTTTGGACAATTAGAAACAATTTCTAATTATTTTGCTCTTTCTTGTCTACTTATACATGTTTTCTTTCGTAATGTTTACTGTGCAATAAAAAATGATTAGTATTATAATCAAATACAATATAATCAGTATAATCAATTATTCCCTTCACTGTAGACAGTAAAATTAGCAAGTATCTGAAATGTAATCGAATTTTCCGAATTTCCTTTTCCCTAAGTAGTCTTGTTACCGAATTTTCCGAATTACTTATCCCTAGTCTTGTTACTAGAAATTTCAGAATTTCCAACGTATCATACTTGAACAAGTGAACACGGCACGATTTTATATCAAAATCTTTACTGTAGTTCGTACAATTCGAGATGAATCCCAATTTATACAAGACACGACCTCAATTTTGTAGAGCAACTTACTTTCCGTCGAGATATCGCTGCGGGTAATCTTTATTTGCCCAATCAAGATGACGTCAGCGACCAACACTTCGAGAATACACTTGGAGAATTTACAGGGACAACGCACAGGGATCACGATAGGGCAGCATTGTTCCAGTTTGCTACGGGTAATGCGATTAAGTTAAAAGTCGTTGGACTCCTCGCCGTTGTCCAGGGTAGCCGATAAGTTCGCGTGAGGGAAACGTAAGGAGGCGAGGAGGAGCTGAAGATGGAGGAGCCGTGTCGCCGTAAGATGAAAATCGCCTGGCAAAAAAGTGTCATACTGCAAAGGTGGGGCGGTAATCTTCTCACGTTTGCAGACCTTAGGGTGAGCCTGTAATGCGATTGAACTTGATAGGGGCTCGTGCTACCAAAAAGTGCGGCCGGACCAATAGGAGGCCAGTTTACGGGTAATTTTCATTATTAGACGAAGAAATTTTCTGCTACTTGGTGGAAAAACGTTCGTCTTAATCTTCTTAGCTTGAATCGTTCGGTGAAAAATTCTGGCCTCATGGGTTTTGCACACATCTTGCGCGTTAGTAATATCTAAGATTTTGTGGGGGGGCTGGAAAATGTGATGGAAAAGTGTTTCCAATAATTTTCATGAGAAATACCCAATTACTACGACATGACTCAATTTCGAAAGTTTTTAATAAAATTTGGGATTTTATTTTCTGTGTCGGGTGGAGGTGGATAATAAAATATATAAATAAGTTTAGAGGGAAAATGGTAAAAGTGTGTACCAATATTATGTAATTTTTTAGAAAAAGAGTCCTAACTGAATAGTTAAAAGACCTAAGAGGGTATTCTTGAGAATGAAAATTGTAGTGGCCATGCTATGCAGATAATAGTTATGTATATATTTGCTGCAAGTAATTGTTTATACATTATTTATGTGTAGGTATCTATACATAAATAATATTTTTGTTGCAAGCTTTACGAATTGATGTTGAATATTAAGGTATTGTTCTACTTTAAAAATTCAAAACAATTGGGAAGAAGCTATTCTTTGATCACGTCAGAAAATTCTTAGTGCAGTCTACGTAATTTACTGAACATTATTGTTAGTCCATTTTATTACTATATTTACGGAATTCATTTAACACGTATTTAATCTAGCCATCACGAAGTTTCAAATACGTGTAATGTAGACGTTATCTTTATGCGTGCAGTTAACACATTTATAGTTTATGTTCCAAGTTACGGAGACCAGCGGAATATGTGTAATTAGCTAGGCGCCGAATGCAGACTCCTTTGAAACCAAAGCAGGTAGGCATATACAGTGCACTGTAATTACGGTCGACTATACTTTCTAATCTCATCTTTCTCTCATTATGTAACTTAATATCAGAGGGTAATACGCACCCAAGTGACAGCCGAACCCTGTTAATACTAAGCTCCCTTTTCATTGTAAATAAGACGAGATTCGCTGCAGTAATTTTCTGCTGGACAAGACGCTGCAGAAAATTATTCAATATTAAATATGCAAAACAGGTTGCGATGTACAGGGTAAGTCGCATAACTTGTTTACTTTGAATAACTTCCGTAGTATGAAATTTCAATGAGCAATGAATTTTCTATAAGAAAGTATTAGTAGTAATAATTGCATGGGAGTCTTGCATCTCAATAATTGCATCTCGCTAATTATTAGGTTCAGGACGAATAAAGCTTAACACTTTTTTATAGAAATCTCTCTGCCCTTTTAAATTTTGGTGCGAAAAGGTGAACATTTTATTTTAAAAAATCAAGGTCACCTTCATATCTAATGAACAAACAGGTTATTTAAAAAAATCGTTTCAGCATCATACGTTCCCTTCGATACCGTGCAATTTTTATATAAAGCATATGTTCGTAGAACACATACTTTAGAAGTTATTCAGTTATGTGCCCCACTCTGTATTTGTTAATATTTGATTTTGTTATTGAAAGGATGGTTTACTTGTTAACGTACTTTGAAAGCTTATCATATAATAATAGGTTGTAGGTAAAACTTTTCGTAATTACGCGAGCTAGTAATTAGATACAGTGCAGGTGATACAGGAAGAGATATTATTGCCTGATTAATTTAAGCAGCTAGCGTTAAAAGGAAAATGAATTAAGAGAAACAACTATTTCTTTGATCTCTGAGAGTTACTTGAAAGGGTGTTCTCTTTTTGTACGCGATCTACTAACTCCAGAAAGTTCAATGTGAAGCATGAAGTATCGATTTACGTTTCCTACTTCAAAATTGAAATATTCTACTTCTAAAATCTGCATTACTGTAAAATTGCGATCCATTTTTTTAATACATCAAACAAAGTGGCCCAGCGCTTTCTTTTACAATTTATTCTTACCAGGTGCGCGATTTATTTTTACTTCTTTATAAACATATATTCCGTTATAAGTTACTTTTATTCCACAGTGATTTAGTATGAATCTTATTTCACACAGTCGAATAATTATATTTAGCAGTTCATCATAATTAAAAGTTCTACACCGCGCTATTTGTGTATTGTTTATTGACGACCCACGCCTGCTGGAATTAATTTTTTCAAAAGTTATCCCCACAACTCTTTTTTCCGAAAATTCTTTATCACCATATTGTAGGACCTGAAAAGCCATAAAACTTTCCTTCGGCCCAAGAATTCACCTTTGATTACACCATCGCCTTTAAAAACAGAAGATCACACGGCCAAGTTTACGTATATTATTCAACGGACACGCAGGCTCATAGGGAATCTGACAGAAATACTTAATTAAACGTGGTTGGACGTGAAAGGCGGGCGTAAAAAGTTTATCACGTACAAAAGGAGTGGAGAAGAAGAACGGACGGGGGAAAATGTTCGCCACGCAAAGAGCCCACGGTAATGCGCGAGTTTCTAGCAACTCGAGGGCTAATTACACAAAGTACATTTCCAGCCTGAAGCCACGGCGGATAATTGTGTTAGCTCGTAATTATCCTCCAACGACTCCCCCAGTTTTCTTATTTCTCTGTTCGCGAAATCGTAAACACGGCAGAGACGAGCGCAGCATCGATCCGCAAATTAACCGCAGAATCATCGATCGATTGGCCCCGACTATCCATTGGAAAACTTAGTTAGATCTATGTTGCTCATTATTGGCATCCTACCAGGCAATTAGCGTTAATCTCCAGCGGATATTTGTTTGAGGCATACTTAGCTATTGAATGGTCGCGACCGATTAATTGCCCTTGGATGACAGTGTTTCCATAAATGTAGGACAAGGAATACCTGATTTGATAATTAACGAACGAACGGCTTCCAATCCCAATTACTAAGTAGTATTGTTAAGAGGTATTTTTTGTCCCATATCTTTTGGAATTAAATATCTTTATAGTTTTTTAGATTTAATTGTAACTTCCATCTAATTTATTTCCTTCGTAGTCGACAATTTTTGGCAATTATACTGATATGCTCAGATGTTATTGTAATATTATAATCGCAGTGTGGGACATTATTTTTAGTTTAACGGCGATAATGTGAAAATTTAGTATAATTAATTTTTTATCAGACAATTATCAATTGTTTTCTCTTATTACATAATTCAAGTGCTTTTTGTTCAAGTGTTCATTTGAACAATACTTAAGAAAATCATCAATATAGACAATTTGGAAAACTATTAGAATTAATTCAGAATAACAATCAAATTATTCTTTTATCACCTCTAAATGCTCTATGAAAATGCATCACTGGCGAACAGATTGGTTCTTCAGGATCAATAAAAGTAATATCATTTTTCTTCGTTTTGTTTAAATTTTAAATTCCTACGAAAAGTATTTAACCTCTTAACGTAGGTATAGTGTTTTATACATACTCTATAAGGTGATAGGATGTTTTTTGCATACATATATGTATAAGGGAAAGTAAATAAGTATTTTATTATTAATTAACAACGTACCTCGACACCTTTTAATTTTTTAAATAAGTTTTTTAAACCATTTTTTAACCTTACTTTGGTTTTTCTTTCAGAAATTCCTCAACTACATGTTCTACATTGTCTTTTTGCTCAGAAATACTGTCGTCAGTTTTAGAAAAAGTGCTCCGGTAGCACAATGTACGACGAACATAGCAAACAATTCCAATTTAGTAATGGAATCTTTGCAATTTTTTAAATGCTCCATTCGCAATGCTCAGTTTCGCGTTGATATCAGTAGAGTTTTATTAACTTCTAAAACTAGTCATTCCTCAAACAGACTAATTGCTCGCATTAAAATTCCACAGTGGTTTGATAGCGAGGCATTTGTTCATGTTGGATAATTCCATTCTATATTCCGCCGAATGGGTAATAAAAGTTTTTGCAAGCGTAGAGTCCCCGTTTCAGCTGCTTTGTTGGAATGTTCCCATAAACTTCTTCGACGTTTATAATTCACACATACATAAAAATATACTATTCTACTGTAATCCAATTTCTAAAAAATAAAATAGTAATGTGTGAATGTGTCTGAAATATCAGTTACTAGACCCAAAAACGTCTGGTGTGAAACAGCCCTTAGAATACAAATCCAATGCAGCATACTTTGACGAATGTTGTTTTTTTTTCTATCAATTTATGATATAAGTTTTGTATTTTTTATTGCAAATCGAATGGTTTCTTTGCATCATGTTATTATTATATGTAATTTTTTATACGATATGAGTTACTGTTCCTATATTGTAACGAATTCAAAGGGGATTTGCAATTTCGTTACAGTATATGAATATTTTACGCGCATCGCCAATATAATTAATGTTTATTACATTTCTGTGTCCTTTAAAGGAGAGTGATTGAATTTTAAAGAAGAAAGTTCACTATGTGTTATTAACGTTGGGCTGATATTTAAAACATCTCTTCACTGATATTTAAAATCTACTTCTATTGACATTCAAAGCTTACCTCAAAACTGAGAATACCACTATGATCCTGGTCCAACGTGTTGAAAACGTAATGAGCGTACTGGCTAGTATTGGCTGCAAGAAAAAACAAGCATAATAATTATTGTCGAGCTTGATAAGCATTCGAGTAATTACAGGTCATAAAAAAATTGTACACATATGTACATATGTATATAACGAGACTATCATTACATAATTTACGTTAACTGTAGTACTATTATTATATTTGTTATGATCATTTTCTTGCTTAGCTAAAAGTTAGTTGTTTCAATTGTCCCGTTGATTACGTAGCTGTGAGTTTCACAATTTATTAAAATAATACTGAACCTTTAAATCATTTTTTAATTTGTCATTTACGTTTGTTTTATTCGCAAAAACATTTTGCTATGCAAGTGTATTTATCTTTCCTAAGATCTTAATATCGAATCTCGTTACTATAGTGGCACATTGTAATGTGTAAATAGAATTGATAACTCATTCAGATAATGAGAGAAATATTTAATCAAATAAAATATTTAATTAAAATATTTAAAAATGAGCTAAAGCCAGATACCATAGTACAAAACAGAAATAAATATATACTGGTTAAGGAGGGAACATTTCCAATGATACGAAATTCAAATGAATCAATTTCTTTAGGTAAAAATAATATTCGATTCTTTGGGAATCTTTTGTGCGCGAAAACTTTGAAAGGTAAAATGATTTCTGTTTTGTTATTTTCTAAGGAAAACTTTTCTTTTCTGCATCTTATTGCTAGAGTTTACAGTTGAAGTATTGTATAAGATATCTACAGACAGTGGCGATTTAATCTTGAAGGGAGCCAAGTTGAACGGAGGAAAATGTTTTTAAAGCAAATTCAATAAAATTCATTAGGTGGTTATAAAAATTTCTTTAAAGAATGAAATCCAGTTTTCTTGCAGGTCTGTCTACAGACATGAATATAGCAACCACGATGACAGCAAAATGCAGGAATATGATTTCAGAAGTGAATAAGGAAAAGCCGTTGAGTATTTCTACGTTGGCAAGATCAATTTTTAATTCCACCCTTGCGAAAGATTTGTTCAGAAGAAGGCCACTTGCCTATAATGACTTTGTGCATCTGCAAGAAAATGGAAGAATGGCCTTAATAAGTACTTCAATTTCCCAGATGGCGAACGCCGGATGGCTTCGCAAGAAACCTTTCGAGACCGCCGAATCCGTCGTGGCCCGTAAACTGGGACTCCACCAGTGTGCGTTAATAACGCCCACTTGTCTGAAGGAAATGTTTCTGATTTAAAGCGGAGATTTATGCTTCAAATTATTTAACTGAAACACTACTTTGCTTCTCTTAAGCAAGCTGCACTTTGCCGGCATCGAGTATTACAGGAGAGAGTCGTTATCCTGTCAAGCATGCCACACGAAACTTGCGAATAAGTTACAGCTCCGACGAGAAATCTTACTTCACGATTTATGAATATTTAAAGCCTCATAATTCATATATTTCACCCGCAATTAGAAGCACAGTGATTCTACGATCAAGGAACGATTCTATCCATCTGTAGTAATAATTACAGCAAACGAATTAGATGATCTAGCGATGATCAGGCGAGGGTGGTAAAAGATTAAGTGACTAACTCTTACAGTTGTGTTATAATTTTTTCTTTGCTCCAACGAGTCAAGAATACCGGTCAAACGCAAGTCAGGAATTTTTGTTCTAGGCGTGGAAGCAAAAAATTTAGGACACCATCTGTTGCCATCAAAGTAAAAATATGGCAAGATGATCATTTGTTTACATGCTGTATGAGACGAAGTGAAGAAAACAAATGATTTATCGCCTGTTCGTGTGAACCACTTCTGTAGCTAACGTTTGGTAGTACCTATACATACATATATGATGCATGTACTTATGTATTTTTATGGCGGAGAAAACACTGATTTAGAAAAGATAAAGAAAATGTATGAATACCTATGTTTTGAAGTACTACAATTTTATACAGAAATATTACATGTTAAGAGGCTCTTCGGTTATAATAACTACAAAAGCATTATAGATCCAAAATTAATTTTCAATTGTAAGCTTTAAATATATTGTACAATGTGCACATCTTGAATATATATTCGTAAAATCGAATACGTAGATATCTTAATAGATAATCTCTAAATAGATAATTCGAGCAACAACAGTAGCAAATGCGAGATGTGCTGTGAAACATGGCTAACAAAGGTGAGCGCCATCGGCGCCTCTGCTTTAAGCAGAAATCTCGGAGATATTACAGCTTCAAAGGACTGGTCTAAAAATTAGTACTTTCCCCTTCCGAATTATCACACAGGGACTTTGGTAGCGGTGGAGATAGGGTAAAGTGGATTAACTTGCTAAAGTTCTCGGGTCTACACGAGCAAGTCTTTCGGCAGAAGACGGTGCTGCTGGTTGATGGTCCGACAAAAGTCGGAAATTAGTTTTCCTTTCCGAACGTATCTCCGTCACGTAGTTTAGTGATATTAAGCGTAGAATAATGCCGCAAATGTTTTATCTTCCAGAATAAGGAATCACGAAGTAATACGTACTGTATTTACGTATGCCAGAGATCAGAGTTTCCAAAGTGTATTAAAATGTTACTAGCGTCTGAATATTGGTCCAAGTTCAAAGTGAACGTCAAATGATACACGTTGGCTTTGAGACAGTAATCGTGTTATATTAATAACTATGTTCTGATATAATCAGTAAATATCTGCGAGATAAGGGTGATTAAATACTCAGCTGGTTTGTACGAAATGTTGTTTTCCAGAAATGGGAATGTTGCAGTATGATGAGGTACACGGAAGGATACTTGTTTGTAAATTCCGTGTTATATTAAATATGGAAAAGATCCTTGCAACAACAGAAAAGTTTCTAGTTTCCTATTTAAGAGTTCCTAGTTTATATAAAGAGTAATTGGAATTCGTGATAGTAGAATGATTTTTCTTTAGAGAAAACGATGGAAAAATAGATTCACCTCTGGGAAGAGTTTGTAACGCAAGAGTTTGTTTAATAAGAAAATTTCAATTAAAGTCGACAACGTTGGGAAGAATTAGTTTATCTTTGAAATTTTCGTGGAAATGCGACTCGTTATAAAAATTTAAAGTGTAAAAATTGGTGGTTTATCATTAAATGTGGCTTTCCAATATTTCGTCCTTAAATCAAGCAAGATAAATATTTTGAGATTGTTGGGATGCAAGGTGTCTGCCCAACGACACTTTGTTTTTGCAAAGATTAATTCTACCTGGATTTTATAAAATTTGTGGTAAAGCTCCTTCCTTATCTCTTTATTTATGAGGGTTCTATTTTTCCCAAAGGTCCTTAGTATTTATCTCACTGTTTCCTTTTCCCGATCTCAAGTAAGATTTATACTTTATATACAATCGTATACCTTGCGGTAAATCAATATATTCTATATCTTGTAGTTACTAATGGCTTTTTTAAGTGGAAAAATGAAAATCATTTAAATCCATCATCAAAAAGTTTGAAATACAACACGCTTTGACGTATTGAATAAATTTTTCAGTAACGAGAAATTACTTTAATCAATGGACAGCGTTTAAACTATCCTCAAATATTTAAAATATCTCACTTTACACTCAAACTTCAAAGATAATTTTGTTAAAACTTTAAAATATATAATTTCATGAAATTTTTAGTCTTTGCTTGTGGATCAACTACTTTCATTATTTCCATTTGAGTTTGATCACAATGAAAGGTTCTGACGGTAAAAACTCTTTTGTGGCTGTTTCCAAATACTACTTTTCCCAGTAATTTATTTTACAAAGAATGCTCGAAATACTCGAAGAAATAAAACTCTGTTGGCAGAAGTTTACAGAGTGAGGGAAGATGTGGTACATTCCCTCTTTTAAGTCTATGTATAACGTTTTCTGTATATCCGTGGAACGTCAGACAATGATTACAATAAAACGTTACAACTTTCATGGAGCAGTAAAAAGTAGGAAACACATATTTATGCTGCTGCAACTTTTTACAGGATAAAATATGAAACTGCTCTTCAAAGTTTCATCTTTCTAATGCTACCTTAGGAGCTATTGGAGATACAGGAAACTTCTTTTACGCAAATGTTTTATTGTTCCTACTGGAAGGTGATATAGCGCATGTCCATGATCATAAAAGAAATATAACAGGAAGTTCCAATATCACCCTTACCACATTTATGCATTCAACGTACGTACCACATAAAAATAAGAATAATAAAAGTAGATTATTTGCTCGCTTTCATAGAGACAGTGGATAATTTCGAAAATAATACTGATAGAGATGATTCGATCAAAGTATTCTTTTCTATCGAACATCGTATAAAAAATTGCCGTTCTCTCATTTTCTTATTTACATAATATACGAAATTCTACTAAATAGATGAAATAGTCTGAATGCACACATAGTTTTAAAATTCAATTATCCTAAGATATGAACGAACTATTATAACAAAAAACCAGAAAGTATCGTAGAAAGTGTAAAAAATAATTACATTCTGACATAGTTCTGCGAAATCTATATTCCACAATGTGTAAACTAATATCCTCTTGGAAAAGATTGTAGAAATTATTAATGATAATATTAACTGAATATTCATTTTGTTATAATATATTATAATTGTAATATATCAGAATTCGAATTTCACTAATTTCTATTCAGCTTTCCTTTAACTATCGTTTGTAGCGTTGATTTTCCTTCTTCATACACCTTTTCAATTGACATTTCACGTTCTGAATTCGAAATGATCGAAACTGCACGGGGGCATAGGAATTTCGAATATTTCGAACGATAGATACGCCGCGAAATTCTACATAGTTTACCTTCGTTGAACAAGCAAGCGATATTAAGCCAGAAGCAAATATTGCACTCTCCCAATCTGGAAGATATTGCAGTTGAAACTCATCAAATTGATCCCTCTCAATTTCGTCACTGAGGTGAAATAAACTACTTTGAACTTAACTTGATCTTTCTTATGGAAAAGAAAGCCAGAGTTTTTGATAAGAAGGTTATATTTACATGTTTCGAATGAGTTGACCCTTGCCTGGAAATTCTTCAAACGTTTCTCTGTGGAACGAGTACCCGACTGCGAGTAAGTTTACCTTCGAGAGTTAAGTGGTGATATTTTCATGGTAACGGGGTACCACGAGAACGAAGTCTTAGAAGGCAAACGGTACGTGTATTTGGTATTCTGACCTCCTATTTTACGAATTTAGTATACCGCATTTACTCTAGGAAGCTAGAAGAAGTTTCAATCTGAAATCTGCGAGATATACATTGTATATCTGGAACATTTGGATATTTGATATATTTGAATATACATTGAATATTTGGAAAGCATATTGAAACTAGAGCGATTCTCGAGGTGTTAATTTCGAAAGAATTACACTGCTGAGGCAACGGATGTTTTCCTAAAAGGATAAAAGTTTCGAGAACAAACTCGTACCTTTCGTTCTTCGAACCTCCAAAACACACACAATTCTCTAAAGAATGGAAATGGATGTCGACTGAATACTAACAATAACTTTTCTCGCTTACATTCCACCCGATCTCCAATTTCTTTTCTGATAACTTCGCACGAGTTTCCTGTTTACAATAGAAAGATTCAAGAAATCGTATTATAAGTTCACTTCGTTCAACTCATTGCAGCAACCGAGATGGAGTTTTTAGGCTTCGAGAAATTAAATAACAGTTTCATTTTTACACTGTGTTGTAGTAATTACGATTTCTTAAGTTTTCACGTTTCATTTGTTACCTTGATTTTATTAATTAACCTTCGGTTGTCACACTAGGTTAAAATGGCCCAGACTTTGACTTTGAGGTAAAATATTTCTTAGGCATCATCGAAAATAGTACCTACTATCGTTTAAACATCACGATAATACGGTAATTTTCAACGATAAACATTTATTCTACAATGATAAAATTTTATCTCCGAATTTTTGCAACTTAAGGGATCTCCCTAATTTTTTAAGAGAAAAATTCCCAAAGCTCGCAACACTTTTCATCCGCCAAGGTAGGGGATCCCTTAATTTAACAGATAGTTTTTAAATAGCAGCTGATTGAAAAATGGCTTGGGTCGAATCGTCCCAGTGTGGCAGCGACGTCCAGAAAAATCGGTAAGACAGCCGAGGGTAAAAGTTTGCCCAATTCTGTGTACAGATTCGACTAACGTTGACTTCTTACAAATAAATGCCCTCGTAACATCGTTTTTTCGGTAAAATGTGCGTTACCGTGTCGCCGTAACTCACTCCTTCGACTTTCGACTATCGATCGAAATCTCTGAACGTTCCCTTATTGTACGCTCCCCTAGTCAGTTTCAAAGGTATAAATCTCATTTCGTTGTACCAGGGCTGTTCCGAATTGCACGTAGAAGTTTCGTTTACCTTCTCGGTCTGCTGGAGGGGTTTTAGATAAGTACAAACATGTTTCTCTTTGATAAGAAGTATAGCCGCTCGCGGTCGCCCATTTTGATCTGTGGATATAAGAACGTTTATGGCGAGACGAATATTCATGTTGTGCTCTCGTATTAATGGCACGTGATAAGCATGGGAGGCTTTTATAAAGGTGACTTATTATTTCCTTATTTGTAGGTAGGTATCTATTAATTCTGTACTACCTGTAATTAATTAAATCTCACAATGACTTACTACTTCATACAGATATTAACTCTTCTATGTTTGAAGAGTCCTCGTAGAAAACACTGTAAGTGACAAAATTAAAAAAAAATTTCCCGAAAATATTCTACGTGCCGTTGGTAATACTATGGTATAGAATTTGATTTTTGGCACTTACAGTGTTTTCTACCAAGACTCTTCATTTATACAAAACATTTGTATAACTAAAGCGATTTTGCTTGATTTTATTTATTATTCTTATAATTAATTCTTTACTTTAAAATTCTTATTGCTGAGTGTACATATCTTTGCCAATATAAGCTTACAATGAATATGTTCAATAAAAAATGGGCGTGTATGTGTTTAAATAATAATGCGTGCATTTAATTTTCCTTGTAAAATGATCAGTCCTGCTTGCATGCTCTATTATTTGAAGTCGATCATCGGTGAAATTAATAATACAGCAAGAAATACGTTACCATCCATATTGATATTACACGTGATACACATCATACAAAAGAGTTATAGTAATTAATGATGTACCCCATAAATGCTTTAATTATTGTCAGAGAAAATAATGAAATTTTATGCGTTGTGATTTAACATTGAAATGTATTCGTATGCGAAACTCTGTGCGCAGAAGTAATTTAAGGAATATATTTGATGCTGCATTAACGGCAATAAAGAAATTGAAGAAGGATCAATTTGATCGAATTACTCATACTTGATTAAATTTTGAATATACAAAAGCGGTATGATACTTTCAATATTGCTTCAGCTATGGATAAATACTTTCCTACATATTAAATGCACCACGTGGTTGCATTTTTTCTTTACATTTCAAATAACGTATAACTGCAGTTAAAATAATAGGCAACAATATTCAGAAGAAAATCATGTTTCTTTAGAATTTCTCTTTCTATTACTTTAATTTCAAATACCGTAACACGAAGCGCTAATTATTTATAATCGGTGCCGAGATATTATCAGTCTTAAAGGAAAATCTCTTTAATGAAGAAAACGCTGTGTATGGGTCTGGAATTATCCACGGAGATTTAATTATGAAGAAAATTAATACTTTCTTTGTGCAATTATAACGTTCGTAGTTTACACTTTAAAGAGGTTAAACAAAAGTGAAGTAGAAATAGATTTTCCTATTAGATGAATTTAGAATATTTCACTGCTACTGAGTACTTTTACTATTGCATGGTTTTCTGGTTTTTAATGTTATTGAAGATAACATTTCTAGCTCATTCCCATAAATAAAATTGCTGCCACAGGTTCGATCCAGTCATCAAAAATATCGATGTACCAAATGTGCTACTTCTATATTCAACGAGCATCGAGGGAGACACTTTCCCTGCTATTTATCATCCACTCCAGTATATATATGTGAAATGTTCGGAAATGCTGATGCATTATTTTTAAAGTGTTAAGTGCAAAGTTGGATCTTAACTTTTTCTACTACTATACACGGCGTTTGATTACTACTGATCATCCATTTTTGGAGGCTAATTCTACAGGTCAAATGAGACGAAAATATAAAATATTTTAATATCGAACTTCGTTGTCGAGAAAATTGAACGCTGTGCGCTTTCCGTAGGCGGTCTGCCCTTTACCTCCGCGTGCTGAGGGAAGTTAGGGAACTCGAAAATTCAGAAAATTATGCAACATTGTGTGCAAGTAGTGTAGTTCTCCGTAAGACAAACCTATTTTTTTTTGTTGCTGTCATAATGCAGTTGTAAGGGAGAAATATATATTTAAACAAATGCAGAATTTTCTTTTTCGTGGAATATCTCGAGAACGGTGAGAGATATCGAAACGAAGCTCAAAGAAACATGGCATCTTTTTTATATCTACAAAACTGCGTAAAAATAATTCTTAAAGAATCCATACTTTTCAAGTCACCCACACCACCAATCCTACTTTCGATAATTATTTTTACGCATACAATAATGTTCCAAAAATGTAGCGCACTATCTTGGCCAAAATAAGTTGGATACGAATCCAATTTCGTATCAAATCGAATCGGATATCATTAATCATATCGCTGTGAAAATTCTTCTATAAAATTTCAGATTTCGGACTGCGCGGGCTTTTCATCTGCATTCTTCAATTTTAATTTAATGGATTTGGGGCAGAGTGTTTGAGTTATTTCAATAAAATGCAGTAGTCTGCAATATACGTATAAATGGTAATTTGTTCTAAAGTGACGTATTAGAACCAGATGTATCACGTGTATCTTAATGTAAGAATACTTGCGTTTTACTATCGTACCGCACGTGTTACGAGATAACCGTAAATATATTATGGCGATTTTGATCTCTCTTCGGTGCCACTATTACGAGTGTAAATGAAACTAATAGCCCACGATCGTTAAATCCTAGGAAATGTTGGAGGTTAACCTGTTACACGTGAAACAGTACAGCTGTTGCACACGCAACTATAAAACAAGCACGTATGGAATAGTGAATTTCGGGATATCGTTTGTACGCGTAGAATACATAATATTTATCACGTGTTTGTTATAATTTGGTTTAACGCCAATGTATGATTTCGATGTTCATGTTGTTATTTTCAAAATTCCTGTAAAATTTTGCGAATGTTTCCAAAGTTCTTACCAATTTGGATACCTTTTGCTCAAAATGGTTTTTCCCAAAAAATGCAGATTCATTTATCAGGGATGAAAGTAGGTTGTATAGCGCCCGAGGCAAGGATTCTGTTTGCCCTTCACCCCCCCCCCCCCCCAATATTTTACCCCTTTATATTGCCCAGCTTAGGAGGTTGGGTTCACACTTTACTTAAAAAAGACGTATAATAAACGTGTTTATTAACTGGTTTCAAACATATTGCAGGTCCCCTAATTTGTTTGCTGTTTATTTACACACAAAAAAATTTTAAATAGATAAATTTGAACTACTTTTCCATAAAATGTGTGTCTTCTTTATTCCTACTGAAATAACGTAATATACGAATTTGAATAGATAATAGTCCCTATTACATATTTGTTTGCAAAACGGGTCTGACTATATGGGGTCTTTATCACTTGCTCTACTCCACTTTGAATTTCCCTAGTCGAACAGATAGGTAAGTATGTTATGAATTTATGATAACCTTTTATCTGTATCATATAGTATCTGCATTACATTAAAAATTGATTTAAGAAAAAGTTGCTTAGATTAGCTGGTTTCAAAATATTGTACGAATTTATAAAACTGTGTAAATTCACAATACCATCATTTACCTTAAGCTAAGAAAGCTTTAAAAAAATGTTCCCCCTTGTGAATCAGAAGGTCATCTCAAAATCATAAACGTATTCCCCAAATATCATATATATTTATTTAAACACTCTACACATTTATCAACGACGTAAAACAGTCTGTATATCTTTTTCTTTTTATAAATTCATGTTTGCAGATGTTGATATTACTTACATCTTGGAAACAAGCAGGAAACGGCACCTTCCATTGTTACATTTATCAGATTTCCGATTTGATTAGGCTAACGCTCACGAATTCAGAGCGTACATATTCCTTCGACACCCAGGAACGTACCAGTTATTTATGGTTCGGATTTCGTGTTACTTAGGATTTATAGTTGCAGTCGCTTTTAATTGAAATTTATGCATAAATTAGAGCTAGGCGACATGAGTTATTGCACACCGATGCATGGCACTGACAAGAGAATAACGGATGTAACCTGGCTATTTGTCGTTAACTCCTTTTTTTTCACCGAGGATTTTGGGTTCGCTGCTCGTAAATTCTCGTTCGATCTTGCTCTTACGTAGAACCGCAAACAAATCACGATATTGATACGACATGCAGCCGTAAAACCGTTCACGAAGAAAAATCGTAACGGCGGACGTCTTGTGTACTTACAATTACGTACAAAGTATGTGTACCTTTTAGCTTGTGTGCATGTGGCTGGCAAACATATTTTAACTGACAGAAGGAAAACGGGACAGAAATAAATTCTAATGCTGAGGAACGTCAAGCCTTTTTCGAAAAGTGATTTAGCAAGTACAAATGATTGAATCTTTAACCAGCTCTGCAAATCAAATTTAATCGAGAAACTTTTTTCAATCTTAGCAAATTGGACACAATATTTGTGTCACTTTGCACAAATAATCGCGATATAAAACAAATTCAGTATACTGTTAATGTTGTTCTATACAGTTCTTCATATTATCAGCTTTTTTTCAGGTACAAATATTTTTTCTGTATTATAGTATTTGCTACTTTTTAGTGTAACAAAGTTACTAATTCAAAAGGCATTTGGAAGTGTTTCACGTGAGATTCTATTGGCGTTGGTTCTACTGTCACAGTAATAATCGTGTTTTGCATAATTTGGTTGAGGTAACTTGCTTCAAAACCCTCACAAACACCAAAGATTTCAACCTTCGCGTACGAAGTAAATATACGAGTATAAAGTAGGAGGTTTAAGAATTTAACTTCAGTGGTTTTTTCAGAGTATTATTAATAATTTGCTCAAAGGTAATTATGACTGGTGAGAGAAAGCAAATAAGTGAAAATTAGCCTTAATTATTTGATTACTTGAATAACCAAGTGTCTATTGGTGAGTGAATTCCATTTTACCTATGGCATGAAAACAGATTTGACAGAATGTCTCGTTCTTTCATAGCGGTATTTGGTGGGCAGCAATCAAATGCAGGACAATTGATTTTTCAATCAGCTGAGCCAGTGACATCTTTGAAATTGTTTTCACGAATATTGCAATTTCAACTTATTCGATAGCATACACTGCGCGGGCTAGATTGAAAAAGAGGTCAAAGAATTTTGGGACACGTGAAAGCTCAAAAACAGTGAAAATGTGTCCAGTCAACAAAGACCCGTAAATCACTTACGAAATATGGGCAATTTATATTATTCATGGAAATTTAATCTACATAATATACATGTCACGATGCAAAAGCCAATCTTCAATATTTATTGCTATTGGCGATATTCTTGATTCCCAGACCTCGATTTTTCCAATTCCTCTTTATGCGAATCCACAAGAAATTTAGTTTTTTTTATTTAAATATTTAATATAATTTTGCTCGAGTCAAGAATTTTTCAAAATACTATAACGTAACTTTTTGCTACGGAAATCTTAAAATAAATATGCATGGAGATGAAAGATGGACATCTTCGCTACGAAATGAAAATATAAATCTAGTTTTAAAGGTACATCTGTTTTTATTTTGCGTCACCTTCATTAAGATTGATATCCAGACCTATGCATATTGAATAGTTTTCATTATGTGAATGCAAGAATATCTACATGAAATATGAATAATTTCTTTTTACTTTGAAAGAACTGTATGCAAAAATATCAATTATTATTCAATGGACAGCGATTTAACTTTTTCCTGACGATATTATACAGTCACCCTCAGCATAAAACATTTTTATGATGGGTAATTCGTGAAGTTAATACAAAATTTTACGGGAAGTCATTTAAGTCATTTTAGTGAAATTGAAACGTGATCAAGTGGCCATTTAATGCCACTTCTTTCATTGCGAATCACGCCAGGAACAACTTCTACAGGAATGAGCTATTTAAGGGTTTCCAGATCCAAGTTGCTACTGTTCGAGGCTTCTGAGCGTATGTATACCTACTTTGTCCCTCTGGAACTGTGCACTGAAGTTTATTCAGGATGTCTAATGACATCTTATGCATTTGATCTATTCGAAGTACTTATTCTCAAGTCCCGGTTCGTCGACTATTAATTACACCATTATTTTATTTTTCGAACTTGAAAATCGGTATACATGGTGCCAGAATAATATATCCAATTTATTAATTATTTAAGATTTAAATTTTGCACCTTACTCAGGAAGCTTCAAGCAAATAATTGCAATTTTGTTAGAGAATGCATTATTTTAGCCTGACCCTATCACCTTCGGTGTTTAATTATTTTACAGGGACCATTTGGAACACTGTTCTAAAATGGCACTGCTAATACCCGGAAGCATCGAGCACTAACAACTTCCACATTTACGCCACGTTACTTTGCCTTTCTGTTTGAGAAACAGAAAGTGTGCGCCTGCAGCTTTACGCGAGGAGGGGAAAAATGACGCTGCACAAGAATTATATAGTCTACATATGGTGTGGATGAAGTCTTATTGTTCATGGCGTTGAACAGGTGTTTAAACATTTTCACTTCTCAGTTAAATTTGAACGAAATCATGGCCGTCGAAATGAATCTAAAAAATAATAGTAGATTGATCGAAAACTTGAATGTATTTCAATTTAAAGAATATTCTATTGTTAGAATTTATCTAATGCTATTTCATAGATTAAAGACTTTTTTATATTCTCTATGATTTCAGTAAGTATTGGAAAAACTTTTTCAGTGAATGATATCGTAGTTAAAATACGCGAAAAGCATTTAGCTACTTCCAAAAAAACTTATCATTATCTAATTTCCACCACTCTGAGTCACCACTTGAAGTCAACAAATAATACTTGGTCGCTAACAAAATGTAAATCATGGAGTAATTATTCAAATAATGCAGACACACAGATACCTTTGTGTTTGTGCAATATCTACTCACAAACAAATTGTTGGACTTGGATTATCAAAACTCTGCACGAAGCATAATTGCAAAAATTATTTATGTTATCTGGGTTAAATGTTCTTATTCCACGAAAAACTTATCTATTTGTGGCGAATAGAAGTTTATTTGTTATTCTTATTCGTTATTCGTGATACGAATGAAATTTTACTCATTTCTGATTTTAAATAGCGTTTGCTGAATGGCACTAAACATTTCTTTCATTGGCAGACTTTAAAGTAATTCCGTTTTACGAGTCACGCCCAGGAAGTTTAAAAAGTGCAGGAACGTTCGTAACGGATAGAAAACTACTCACCGAGGGGTATCGATATCGTTCACGCAAATGGCACAAGGTGAATTGCGTGAAAGGCAGGACCATTTTGACGTGGGAGTTTGTTACTATGGTAACTATAAATATACGTTGAACGGGATACCATGGAGCTATTTGCTCTATTCGATTGTGCTTCCCTTCCCTTTGTATTTTTCTTTCCCCTGCCTCCACGCGCATATATCTTTTCTATTGCTTATGCTTTTCGGCGAAATCCCTTGTTGCCGTGAAAGAGAGGGAATTCAAATATAAATACACCACCGCGAATAAATAGAGAGGAACAGCGTTCGCTTGGTTTTAAATTGAAACCTTTTATCGAAATAACTGTTTTCCGGGTTTACACTGTAGATCCTTTGATACTTTATTATTTTCAAAGGATTAAAATGTTTAACGTTATTTCAATATTTCCACATGCATTCCTTTCGCATTCGCGATATTACAACCTACTAATAGAAAAATATGTCACAAATTTGACAGATAACTATTTTACTAAGAATTTTACTGTTCAAATTTTGAATATTCACTTCGTATTATAGTAGGTATTCAAAATAAATTTTGACGAGTACAGGGGGAGTCTCAATAAATGAAGGGATTTTGTTCAAACAGAGGGCTTGAATAAAATATCAGATATTTCTCTAATATTGTGTTACCTGCCTGTAACTAACAGTGCATAAAGTTTAGCACGTTAGAAATAAATTTAAATCGCAGTAAAGAGGTTATGAGTTTTGAAGAAAATATAAAAGCCAAAGGAAATATAAAATTTTTAACTCCTTCATACTAGCAGATGCACGTACATACATGAACACTGAAAATATTACTATCACACACGCGTATGATGCAATAGTTTATGATGCTCAAACTCGTTGGGCAATTATAACCTTATCTTACGTTTCGATAACGTTCCTTTAAAGAATTTATTTCCCAAAGCCCATTAATCTGACAAAACAATTGGCTAATTTCTGTTACAACATCGGATTAATAATTTGCTTACGCAGTTACGAACTCGTAACCAAGAACTCATAAAGTCGTGGAGTGTACTCTGTTGTAATAGCCCATTCTACGCAGAATTACGATATTTTAAATTTAAATGCGTACCTACGCGAATTCTGTAGTAAACCAGATAGTGAAAAAGCTTATATACGTGAAATTTACTTCGCAAACTTTCTACATTTTACATTATTTATGGAGTAGTAAAACAATACAGAATTTTGAGATGCAGGAAAATTCTACTTCCATAATACGAGCGTGCACTGGATTGCCATTAAAATATAGAAATATTTTAATAGTAAAATATTTCATGCGATACGTCGAATCGTCGGTGTAAATGTCAGCCATCACAGTAGTAGGTTTTTCTATTCAGGTTTGAGTTATTAACTGTTTTACCTGAATGTAAGTAACAACCGACTTTAGAATGATATAACTATATAACGGCGTACAAGTTTTCTGAATAACGGAAGTAAGATGGTAATAAAAGAAATGTGTGATGATAACTGTAACAATAATGGAAATGGTGAGAGGGAGGAAGAAGATATCGTGAATAATGCCCAGAAATGAAAGTGTTGCCACGCCCTCAAAGGAGTAGAAGGATGTTAAGGAAGGAATAACGCGGAGGGGTCGAAAGTAATGTACTGAGCAATAAAAAAATGTGCTGTGGTACTCGGATGTATGGTCTGAAGGAAATAACTGTAAAAATTTCGTTTTATGTTATTCATGCGAGCCTTTAACAAGTTCTGTAGTCTTTAACTAATATCTTTAATGGTTTACGTTTTGTTAATTAATTGGTATGAGTGAAACGAACTTCGTGATCTTTTATAGTATTATGATAAGACACTGGAGTTCCCACTTTATATTTTCCATACTCTTGTCCGACCATACGTACAGTTCCATCACTTAATCAATACTATTTACTTAATATAGCGTAATCAGTTATTGTCATTTCACATTATGTTTCGAAACATCAGAAAAATTTTAAAATATTCTACGTGATATGTTAAGTATTATTATTTTCCTATCACTATTTCATGTAATTAGTATCATCAGTATTTTAATCTTCTATAATACAAATTATTGATCACTACCAACCCCTTATTATGTTCCTTTCAATACCTCCTCACTAGTGTCACAGATCGCAATCTCATATACATACACCTGCATTTTTTCGAGAACTAATTTTACCCTTAAAGCCCTCGAAACCTTTCTAAAGAGAGAGGGTTCATTACTGTGTTTAATTAAACGAATCAAGATGCCGTTCAGTTCTCCACGTGGTTACCGCGGGTTCATCGTTAATTAAAACCGCGGTAACATTTTTTTTCAGTTATTATACCATAATGCACCCACCTCCTTGCGGAAAGAACTGCGAGTAGATGCACTTGAAAGTTTCCTCTCTGACGACCCCCGTGGGACACTCCGCCTTGAAGCCACGATATATTCTCTTCAGCTCGGTCTCGGTGAATCTCGTGGCTCGACAAAGGCTCGCCAAAGAATCCGGTCTGTATCTCGGCGTCGGCTCCTCCTCGTATTCCGAGTCTGCGAAGTTAAAACGAACGATTCTTTTGTTAATAGCGGAGAAAAATCGTCGAACGTCATCTCTACGCTCTACGATCTACACATATAGCCACAGAGTGTGAGTCTTTAACCCTTGTCCAGTTTATTTGTTGCATGAAAGTCCATCTAATGTTAACCCATCTTTCGTACGATGCTCTATCTGCATGACTCTTTGTATATTCAGACGAACAATGAAGAACAATATTATGTAAAGTAAGTGGGACTTATGACTCATGACACACTCTCTGTATTTTATGGAGGATGTAGAAGTGAACCATCGTAATCAATGAAATGTTTGTTGAATGTGTGTTACACCCCATTCTACATTTGTTTATGTAAACATGCCGACATTAATAATCCCTTAACGTCTGTGTTCGTATCTGACACGCACACGTTTCACCCGCAGATTTGTGCACGCGCGTATCTGAAACGGGCTGCTCTGGATGCGTTCGTAATCAGTGGCTCATTTACTCTAGCCACCGAAGTGGACGATTTATTTGTTGATTGCTTATCTTAAAACGCATATTCAGTGCTACTGACACGTTCCAGTGAATTTGCTGGCCACATTCAGTGTTGCAAGATAGTAGATACTCCCTCGAAATCTGACAAGAATGATGATACAATTTTTTCTTTCGGATTTTTTTAGAGTAATGGGCCGTTTCCTGTGACACGTGTAGTATCGTAGAATATTTCTATGGTGTTGAGATAGCAAACTTGTGTTTTTTTTTCAAAGAAAGTACTATATTGATTTTTACGTCGTTCAATATTTCTGGTAAGCGTACAGTTACTCGCAGAAGTGTATGTCCCTTAGTTAATTAATTACTAATTCTATTTCATATTAGTACAAACCTTGATTAATATGCCTACTTGTAGTTAGTGCTATGTACTAAACCAATGCTTAAACAAAATTTGGTAGAAAAATGGAAAAATATTAGCGCATATTTCACACAAAATCAGTTCCATCTATGCATAATGCATTAAAAGTTATAATAAGCTCGAATGAATATTCGACAAAATATTAATTTATTGTAATTAAGTTTATGTAAAATGAATATTGAATTATGTATAATTCCATGAATAATGATTTTTTAATAAACTCTGTATAATTTTTCAATACAGTGCACTCTAATTTAAAGCATGTTAATTATGGTTTATATTAGTGTGATTTAGCGTTGGTAAATCTAACACTAATTATATATATATCTAAAATATGTTACGTATAAGATAGGCGGATAAGTCTGTGAATAACTGTAAGTAAATAACTTTCATTTCTATAGCGTTTTCATAATTTGCATGGTTATAGAAACAGGAAGCAAAATATTCTTTATTAAAAATTCTGTAATATGGATTAAACACATTCGAATGAATGCACTGCGAGCTAGAAATACTTTGATCAAATTATAGAAACAGCATTCATGTACTTTAAATACTTTAACGCTCTTTATTTGGAACGTGAACAACAACAAGTTGTAAAAATTGTCCTAAGCCGACTAATGTGGAGGACGGTAAATTTTGGGCGACAAACATTGGAAACGGTTTAAACACAGAGGCTTGAAACAACTTTAAAAACAATTCACTTTCTTTCCATATAACAAATTAGCAATAACTTATATGTGAGTTGTCATATTAAATTAATTCTAAAATTGTCTCAACTCTTTGAAATTTAAACATTTGATGATATTTCACGGAAAAGGCGTTTGTTACACTAGTGGCACCAAATCTCTAAATTCGCCTCTGTGTATATAATTCAATTCTTCTCGGGATATGTTGATTAACTGTGTAAATAAAATTTATGGATGGCAGATTCACGTGGTTTCGTATTTAGTTGTATGCACTTGTTTTGTATTTAATTTTTGTTTACAGTATCAGAAAAATCCACACGATTTACATTAATATGTCAAATTTGTGGTTTCTAACTTAAGTGTTCGTTTGCTCTACATCACTCGTACAAACAATATATTCTACTGCTATCTGAATAACCTTGTTCCAGACCAACCACTGAAGTCTACGTTATGATAGTAGTTTGGCATTGGTATTCAAAAGTTGTAGTTGATGTATGCACGTGCATGCACACTGTTATGCATATCCACGTAAATCTCTTCGTTGGCGTCAAAAACTTCGTTTAAAAAACAGAAAAACACTGTTAGCTATTCAATATGCAATTTTTGGGATTTGAATATAAGCGGAAATAAAATGGGATCTACGAATTAATTAAATAATCTATAATATATAGTAGGCTGTTCTGCAACTATTTGTCCACCTACTGCGTTAACAGGGATGGTTAAATGAACCAATAAAATAGTTTAAACTCTACGTTCGTTTGCGAACGATACGAGCTGCTTATTTACAGTAAGATCTCTAAACCCTTCGTTGCTGATAAATGCACGTCCCGTATACGTGCGTAGAAAACGGAATCTTCGTTTAAATAAACTTTGCATAAATTTGAATTTCGTCCCGCGGGTACAATGTTATACTAAGAGGACTTTACATCATTGATACGTTAAATTACGAATTCTCTGCGGCGTTCAAAGCAAAATATGTACTCCCCTTGCTTCTCTCGATATGCGTTATGCTTGTTCCTATTTTATTACAATACAATACAATATCGATGTCGCAACATGCAGTGGTTCACGAAAGCATTCCAATTTTTTCAACTTATATAACAACGTTAATGAACTGGATATATAAATTTAGCAACGTATACGTTATAGGGCATTCGTTGGACTGAACTGCACGGAGATCGAAAAATCGACTGCCACGATAGTGTGTACCTATGTATACGATTACCATATTTCTTCAGCAGCAAACCTAGACAGGCGTATTGGAGAAAAAAGGACAGAACGATATTTTTATGAAAAAAGGAATATTTATTGTAGTGGTTAAAAAATGATATAAAATGAAATAGATAGTAATCACTATTTGAGAGCCAAGTCGTATTTTTCTGTACATAAAACTTTCTTCAGAAATGATTCATTATTCTTAATTTTTACATACAATTCAGTCAAAAATGAAAAAATAAGAAGACAGGGACGTATGGTAACCCTACCTAGTTGTCGTTTAAATATACTATCTACAGAACCTCTAACCAATCTACGTAATGCTTGAAACACAGTACCAACGAGTTTGAAGAAATCAGAAGACGTTAAACAGTAACAGGGGATCGATTTTACTATTGCACAACCAAACAAAGCCTTATCCTTTACAAATCTATTAAATGAAAGTGAAGTGTAAGCATACAGATTCACAGCGTTATAGAATTTTTGAAAGTAGATTTATGAGTTCGAAAAAGTTAATAAGTTAAAAGAGTTCGACTACCCCTACGACTTGCTTTTAAATAAAATTTCTCTTATATTCTGCGTAATTTTAAATAAAATTTCTCTTATATTCTGTGAACTACTTACGTGATCTTCTATTCAAAACAATAGGTGTCCTTCTATCTCTATTCTTAAGTTTCGATTAACACTAGCCCAAACCCTTTTTAAATATACTCACAATTACATAGCTAATGTAATTAAACTACATAAGACATCCATCTCCGTTGAGCGATGATCAAACGCTGTCCCTCGTATAAACTACCTAGCCTTAAAGAAATTCTCCTGCAGAACACCAATTAGCACTCCTCCGAATCTTGTTAAAAACCCCATCAGCGATGAATATTATATTCCCATATACACCCTGTGAAATCCTTTGACCGACCCGTGTAACCGAAATAAAAAGACGGGAGCTGTCAAATAGAATCGTCAGCCAGGAACGCGTATCTGCCGTTCCATTTTTCCAACCAAGGATGAAAGATGATCCCTTGCTTTGCTCGTCGCCGCTGCGGACTGCTGCGCGGTTGTGAAATAAATCTCGCCCGCGTCGCGAAATACGTACCGGCACGAAAGAATGCGTGCTCGTAATTGAAATTCATATGAGGCATGGCCGATGGCTGCCGTGCAGCACGGAAGATTTTGATTCAGGGGACTCGTTGCAATCTTACGTTACGACACTGCGCGGATCCATCAAACGGGGCATCGTGTATCACACGGAAAATTCAAAAAGGTAACGGTAACCTAGTTTTCTGATTGGTCAATTCCGTATTTCCACCGACCGAAATAAGAATACTGCCTTCCAACGTATTCGATGCTCCTCGTTCTCGGCCTTTCCATTTATGTACTGTTCCCGATTTCATTCATTCGCGGCTTTTATATACCTTTATCTGAGTTTACTTTTGTGCCATTTTGGGGATATTTGTCTGTATATTTTAGAGAGGATTTTAATTTTCGTTTCGTAAATTATACTCATCGGAAAATACAGTCTTTGACTTGCATTTCATGAGAAAAAAGCTTTCATTATATGGATAATGAAAATTTTACTAATTATAGAGTGAGGAAGCCACAAATGTGGAAATTTTTTTGCATAATCTGACCCCATTTGACGAGGCTGCTTTGTGCTCACAAATTTTCCAATGGATTTTTTATAATAGAATTGTGAAATTGCGATGAAATTTGCAGCATGTATAGAACTGACTTCAATCTACAAACCGGATTTTTTCATTTTCATTACAGGCTCAGATAGAAAAGTTGCAGAAGCGACTTTCACTGTTTTCTTCCCTATTCCGGTCAATTATAACTTTTTTAAAAATGTTGAAACACGTCAACGAGTAAACTATTAATCCTTCTATCTCCTCAAACAAACTCAAGTCGTTTGGTCCAACTTTAGAAAAGTTGCATTTCGCTTTCAAAACAGTCGAGAAAATTTCAAAATTAATTCAATATGCTAATTCACATCTGAACCATTGCTAGTTCGTTACATAATAAAAAGTGGATCGTTTTTAATCTTGTCTCAAGCTTCTGAGTTTAAACCTTTCCCAATTTTTTCCACTCAAAATTTATCGCTCCCCAAAATTTGCCGATCCTCAAAATTTCATGCTCCCCTAAGTTTGCCGCTCCCCACAATTTAACACTCCTCAAAATTTGTTGCTCAAATTTTGCCGCTCCCCAAATTTGATGCTCCTCAAAAGCCGCTCTAGGGTAAGCTCTGTTTATAGTTCGCGTATGAATGGATCTCAAAATAAGTTTTTAACTTAAGATTCTTGCAACTGACATCCCCGAAGTTTCATTAAGAAAAAAAGCTAAGGAAAAAGCTAAAATGCTAAGGAAGTTTCTCTCTTTTTAGGTAATATCTACGTAACCTGTATGATGCATACTGACGATGTCCTACCAATATTTGATATTGACAGGGGAAAGGAATCAAGATGATGGAGTGGTTACTTCCTGGCGGCAATCAAGAGGATATGAAAGGAAGAGAACGCAGAAGGGGACAAAAATTGCTGGATATGAAGAGCAGAGGCGAAACAAGGGCGGATTCGTTGGCATTCACATTTCGCTCGTCTTTCAGATATTGGATCTTTGTAAGGCATGAGACGCACCCCCTACGGGACATAGTTTGTCTTTCCTATGGCAATCATTCGCTCTAGCTACAATTCGCCACCAGAATCATCTACCCTATTTTGTGATCAGAAAATGGAACTATGTACGTAAGTATCTGTGGTTCTCATCGGTATGCCTATTAAAGGCAGGGTTTCCAACTTATCACCAGATAAATCCCGGAGTGCCACACATTCCAGAGATTCGAATATAAACCAGGGATCGAAAAAGTTCTGGAACTTTTCATTAAGTTCCATTTAAAATAAATGCTGCGGAACTTTTTTAAAAATGTTCTCACATTATAAGTTCTCAGAAGAACCGATAAAATAAAAGTTCTTGAAAATAAAAGTTTTAGTTGGAATGGAACTTATAAAATATAAGAATAAAAATTGCTCTTTAACAGGAACAGATATTTTGTTCACCGATATTAAAAAAGTTCTCAATCGTTGTAACAAATACTAAATACTATTCAATGGATAGTACTACAAGAATATTAAATAATTCATACAGTTAAATTGATATTTTGAATGTAGATGTTTTAGAATCGTTATAATAAAAGTTCCATGAAAACAAGTTATATTAGAACATTTATTAAAAAAGTTTTCAGAAGAAAAAGAAAGTACTAAAGTATTAGGTACGAGTTTTATTTAACAATATAATATCATATTCTTCAAATGTTTATTTAATAATAGGTATAAATATCATAATATAATTAATGGTTTCATAACAAGTATTGAACAGAAGAGATCTTGTCAAGAATATTTAATTTAATTTTACATGTAATTTAATTTTACAAGCAAAACATTTTCTAGGTTTGTAGAACTTAAATTATATCTATTGTCGTTTAATATAAACTTCAATGTTGAAAAGGCACGTTCAACGCTAAATTGTGTAGCAGGGACACCATGAATTACTTTTGCTGCTTTGTAAAGGTGTGGGAATTTGTATTTCATCTCTTCCCAATAATCTAACAAATTACTTTCTAACGAAATCAGTTTTGCTTTGTACTCGTCAATGATTAAATACGATAATGTATTATAATACAATCACGCTGAATTGCAAAACATAAATAGTATAATAATACGTAGATGTATATTCATATATTCTATTACTGAAATATAAATATTATATATTATATTAGAGATTTTCTATGTATTTCGGTTCATGTAAGTTAAAAAAAAAATTATTTAGGTATTATTCTTGACAAGTTCTCTTTTCCGTTCAATACTTCTTATGAAACCATTAATTACTTATGTTATGATTTTCATACCCTTTATTAAATAAACACAGGAAGAATATTATAGTATATTGTTAAATAAAACTTGTACCTAATAGTTGAGTACTTTTCTTTATCTTTTGAAAACTTTTTTAATAAATGTTCCAATGTAACTTGTTTCCATGGAACTTTTATTATATAGGTTCTAAAATATCTGTTCCATGAGAACACTTTTTAAAGAAGTTCCTGAAGGTAGCATTTGTTTCATTAAAAATTCCACAGGAACAGATATTTTGCGAATCGAAACAAATAAGTTCTAACAGAATTTTTAAAAAACGAGGGTCCGAGAACTTTCTCGATCCCTGATATAAACCCGAAGATGGAAAAAGCAAAAAAATTTTTCTTCTCGAATATCCGGAAAGCAAATGTGCAATTCTTTTAAGCTCAAATAATTCAGAATTTAAAAGTATCCGTTTTCTTAATTAATAACTTTTTTTTGTATATAAAATTAATACCATTGTATAATACCACAATTTCTTATTATCTCATTTTCTTCTACAAACCGGAAATTTTTCCAGTAAAACTAATTACAGTCATATGTACATATCTATATATATCTAATGGAAGCACCTGTATTGTAGTCCTGACCAATTATCATAGTTTGAAAAGCAAGCTAATCTAAATTTAATCGTTCACACTAATAAAGAACGCGCCCAAATGCTTGAGTCACTAATTTGCCTAAAATTGCAAAAGCTAAATTCCTAAGACACGCTATGTAAGTACTCATAATTATTGCGAGAAAATCGTGTTCAATATTTCATTTCTTCCAAATCCCGTATACCTATATCGACACTACTTTTGTAATGGCCGCGGTGAGTGAGAGTTGCCAGAGAGACTTATTCCGTTTTTTCGATATCCGACGCCATAGGCAATGTCGACCGTAATTTATGATTTGTCGTTGTCGCGTGCAGAGAGCAAAACTAGCAAAGGCAAGCCGAATAGGCTACCCGCCTTGAAAAGAACACGTACCGGATCCTGCGGTGGTTCTTCTCATCGAGATATCGTTGTTCACTAAACTCTCGCTATAGGCTCATCTCAACTACGTGTTCCGCGTCCGTCGCTATCCCCACCACTTCTTCAAACCGTTCGGTCAAGAGTAGGGGAACCCGAGAGCGAACGAAAGAGTCGACGGGACATCACTGTCTGTACGTAAGAGAAAAAGCATGATATGTACTTTGCCTCGCTTCGTCTTTCAAGCGCCTACGTTCTGTCTCTCTCCGCGTCATCAGCGACTCGGAATAGTCGACACCTATGCGGTAAGCGTTCGCAGCTACCGCGAGCCCACAGCGAAAGTTTACTGTACAGTGTACACGCTTCCTTCCATTCGTGCTCGCTAAACCGATTTGACGAAACTCGAAGGCTCACCATACCACGCGTCGTGGGATCGCACCTTAAGTTTGTACATAGTTCTTATAGGCAATTCGTCGCTCCGTAAACACAGCGGCAATTGAAACCTTTACTTTAAAATTCTAATAACCACGTTCCACCTGAACGGTTCGAAAGCAGAATAATTAACATTCGTGCGTGCACATATCTTTCGGCGCAGACAACAATTTTAAACATGCGCAATTGACATGCATGCACCAACACCGACCGCGTGCCGTTGCATGTTTAAACGAGTTTTCTCCGCGGAACCTATTGTCAGGTTGTTTCGATGCGTATCGACGTATGCTTTTATTCGTTTCGATTAAACGAGGCGTTGAATTGCAGTCTGTGGGCGATGCTTCCGAGGATTCAGTTACTTTCAGCGCGAACGAGAGGCAGCAGCTTGCAAACAACATTGGTGGAATTTATCGCGGCTGGTTCTTTCGATAGAAACTATCGATCTGCGTTCCCTTACAGTTATGGTGGACGTTTTTGTAATTGAGGCATTTGATGGAAAAAGGGCGCATACGCCAAAATGCCATTTCAAGTAAATCGATTTCAAAGTTTTCATTATAGTGTAACTTAATACAATGTAATGCAATTAACCAATTTTTGTAAGGATGTAGTTACCGTGTCCTTCAAACGTTCTGAAAACGGGAAGTTATGATTTGAAAATGATGTATGTCTTTATTTATAAGCTTTAAGCAAGTGTAAATTCGTAACAAAATTTCTTCTTTGTTTAGTTATTTACATATAATTTTGTTTACTTACTTCGTTGCCCAGCTTTTATACATCGCTTCAATAAAAAATACAAAATGAAGCGCGAAAATAAACAAAAAATGTTATTTTTAAATAAATATTAATTTCTTCGATTTTTTGCAGCAAGCTATTTTACAAATCAATTTTTTCTTTCCTAAAATAGCTTCTTTCCTTGCGGATTCGAAACTCGCCTCACTTTCCATATTTTCTTGCTTACAGAAAATCGTCTATGAAACAAAAGTACCTACTATATATAATTATTAAGTAATGTCTTGATATATTATATATATAATATATATCTGAGTCGATTTAAACAATTTAGGGAAAAAGGGCACATACGCCTATATGCCCTTTTTCCATTAAATGCCACAATTTCTAATTAAGGGGTTCTTTAATGTGAAAGAAATTTGCAAGAAATCGGTGGCGTTATTCTTGAATAGATATTTCTGAACCAAGTAACAGGAACTGCTAAGTGAAATTATTATTTAATGGATGTCATGAAAGTTTATCAATAATCGTGTTTATAAACTGTCTTATCTTATATTAGTGCCACATTTAAAGATTAAATTGGTTTGTATTTACTTCAAATCATATTTATTAGTATGTATTTGAATTTTTGAAACGAGAGAGTTTGAGAAGAAGCAGACGAAGGAGATTTTATTACTAGTAACTGGGCCAATGTAATGTTTATTATTATTCAATTTTTGAAATTATTATATTATAACCACTGCGTTAATAGTTGTGCACGTGGGTAGATGAGTGCAACTAACAGCAAATTCCCTGCTTTATTCTTGAAATTATTATTAAGAATGAGAAGCTCAAGTTCAGTACAGTTAACTTAAAATTCCAGGCAACTTTTGGTGTTTCAGCAAATATGGCGCTATATTTTTTAATTGTTTGTTTCCTTTTTGTCTGTTAGCTGTTCCTGTGTATTGCTGTTTGTTAAATATTTTTCTCGTAAATTCATTCGAGGAAACGTAAATTGTGGATGATGCAACGTACAATTTACATGAATTTTCATGAAGTACGCTGGAGAATCTAAGACCCTCGTGTCGAGGTAGGTCTTGTCGTTGTTAGTTAACCACCAGAAAATTGCATGAGGAGAATATTTAATAAATCTACACGGTGGAACGTAATTCTCGGTACAATCGAAAAGATGACGATTGTGGAGACAACTTTTGTTTGTGGAGAATTACGAAACTGATTCTAATGTAGTTCTCCTTACAAGGGAAGATCCCGAAATCAGAAATTCAAAAAATTCTGAAACTTTGAGGATATGTAGAGGATTTCCTACCGATTGCAACAATTTTTTTGCTGCCCAAATTTACTCTAAGGGGGTGAAATTGACCCTTGAAAAATTTCCGATTTTCTGTTATTACTCGCGAGCTGCAAGAGATAGAAAAAAGTTTTTAGGCAAAAAGTTACTTCTTTTAATGAGGACTATCGTTTGGTGTCTTAAAGTTCTTTCAGTTCGCGAGTTATAATACAAAATCGAAAAAACAGTCGAATTCTCAGGGGTTAATTTCACCCGCTTAGATTGAATTTGGGCAGCAAACAAAAAATGCGTTGTAATCAGAAAGAAGTTCCCTACGTATCCACACAGTTTGAGAATTTTTTGAATTTCTGGGTTCGGAATCTTTCCTTGTTAGTACCAGAGATGGGCATCATCTAGAAAAAAAAGTGATTGAAATAACTTTTCAAATAAAGAGACTTAGTTTCTTTCCTTGCACGACTATTCGCGTTATTCGGCCTTCTAGAATAAGAATAAAATGATTTCCCCTTGAATAACTAGCTTCATCTCTAGCGCCTTGAATAAAGATAAATCAACCTATTTGGTCTTCCTTTTATTTAAATATTATCTAGATATTATATTTGCCAATCTCTGGTTAGTACACTATGTATATACTCTCAGTAGCATACATATGGTATATTACCCTTAAGTCGACGTATCAATACGAATGGAGGTATCACTGTCTAATAAAAATAATTATAATAAAAAGCCGTGGAGCAGTTACCTGAAACGATTTTTGCACCTTCCATAATTCTTCGAATAATATTATATTGTTGAAACATCATTAGATAGCATTATCCCCTAACTTAGTGTTACTACTGTCGAAAAATATACGCGCCTCTTACTTCTGTCAGCTGTACCAGCCTAGGAAATTTCAAATCGCTATATAACACTATGGAGACATTCCTTGTTCAAAGATTTCGCGAAAATGGTAATAATGGCACGTTATTAGCGATAGGAGAAAATAACGCGCGGCCATGATAGCCACACGATTCAGAACAGGAAGGAAGTCGATTCTACGTAAATCGAACACAATAACCCTTAGAATACGTGGAAAAGTGGCGGACGTGCTCGTAGATACAAACAAGCATGTAGGAATCATGCAACATAGATGCCCGGTAAAACACGGGAGTAGCTTCGAGTCTCGTTGCAACGGAAGCTCAAGAGACTCACACGTTCCAGGAAAATGTGTTCTAGGCACTTCAGGGGATGCCAGTTCGAGAGCACGATAGAGCACGCAATGAATTGGCACGAACTACGGGAAAACATACATCCGATCTGGAGCGTATGCTGCTCCATCTCTCAACTCACATTTAGCCACCGTGATTTAGATACATCCCTAAGCGTCACGCGTGCATATTTCAGTAACAGGGGACGGAATAAGAAAATTACAGATTAATATCTCTAAAATTAAACGAGATACGACAGTTTTGCGTTTCAGGGATTATTTTCTCTAGAAGCATGCTTGTAGATCGTTGTTTCGATACTTTTAATGGCAATACATGTTGTTAAATATTTACGTTTATATAAAGTTACTCACAAAACTATCCATCCACCCCATGTGTAACATATTTTACATATTAAATCGACTTCAAAGTAAGAATTCGCAATTATAATTCACATTAATAATAGCTACTCTAATTTAGTATATAGATGATGATCGCTAGAAGAATTATTTCCTAATTCCGAGTTTCAGGAATGAAATTGCAGTTGTTTGTACACTTAGAACCAAATCTCAGATTGCAAAACTATGAAGGAATTTTGTCACCCGTTAAATGTTTTCTTTCAATAAATTCCATTTAATTAACCGTTCTGTCTTTAATTCCTTAGTTTCTTCTAAAGGTTTAATTCCACGGAAAATCAAGGATCCATTCGCAATTAAAAAACGGAATTATGAAACAACGCTCGCTTAATTTCATATTGCTTAGTTACACTTTGTCGAAAGAGTATGAGATTTCAAAGTTTTGCTCACACTGACCCCATGTATTAAGTAATTTAAAGATTTATTTTTAAGATACTTTCTAAATGAAACCCCACCTGATTGAGTACTTAAGCAGGATCGTGAACTAAGTTCAAATATCATTCGAAAAGAAAGATTGCCACTGAAGAATATGCAAAAAGTAAATTAACTCTTACAATAACTGTTTTCACTTCCTACAAAGAATTATTTCAATGCTTAAAAAGATAAGTTTCGAAACAATCCTATTTATCCATCGATCCATCTTGGGTGGGCATTCTATTGTTACCGTTGCAAACAATACGAAAACAGAATATCAACCTGAAATTCAATTTCAGTTTTGAATTATACTCTAATTGCAATTTCCGTTCCATTTCCAACACATTGCGCACGAAAGTACTAACTGGGAACAACTACTATTATCAAAAACAGAATACGTTTCAACCCCACCTTAAATCTTCCTAAACCCCGCCCTAAACCCCAGGATTTAAATCTATCACTATTCACAAACATTAACACATAATTTTACCTTAAAGTGGCTCAAAATCTATCATGCGATCGTAATACGTGCAATGATTTTCGTTGCAGGGAAATCGGCTAGACCAAAATACACATGTTTCAATATTAAACAGGCATAATACCTAAAGCGAATTTCACGCCGGTCCAAGCCTGTCGAACGTAATTGATCAGCCTCCTGTAGAGGGGTCTCGGCGGCCTCTTCGGCGCCGTGCCCTCCTCTTCGTCGCCGTTGTCTTCGTTGTCCAGGGCCCCGGGCGGTAGTCCCACGCCGGTGAGCGTGCCAACTTGGTTCCTCTCGCCGAGGATGTTCACGACTTCCCGCAGCTCAGGCGCTACGACCTGCAGTCCTGAAGAGTAATTCGCGGGGGCGACGCCCGAACCGAGTAAGTTCGCGCCGCCCCCGCGACCTCTGCCATGGACCCGGCTGCCTCGGCCCCAGGCGGTGCCGCTACCTTCAGAATTTCACATCGTTTTACGCATTAATGTCCGCCAGACCTCCGCGACGATTCACATGCACTTGACACGCGCTCTAACGGAACAGTAAGAGATCCAACTCGCGATTTACCCAAAATCTGTTTATAATCATTCAGATTCGTGTATTGACTTTTCTGGGGGAGATTGGAGGATGGTGATCACGAATTTTGTTCTGTTTGTGTTGAATTATTGTGATATTGGACTTTTAGCACTAGCCATGTTCGCTTTGAGGAAATTGAGTTTGGCCGTCCACACAGGGCGAGGATAGTCGATGAAGGTACTTTAGTGGACACCCATATTTGGGATGGATCGATATTGTATGTGGCGGTTGTGGCAGTAATTCGATATATTTTAGCGAATGTACTGCACAATAAAGTGTCCTTCACTATGTATCAGTCACCGGGAAGCATACTTCTTATTTAACAATTTGAATAAGGTCTCAATAATAATACATAAACACATATTGAACGTTACAAATATAATGCAAAATTCATTGTATAAGAATTTAATTTGTCGTGTAAAAAACTACTGATCCTTGATAATTGAAGATCCTTGTATAAAACATTGTAAGTGCCAGAAATCAAATTTTTCAGGACAGTTTACAAATTTCCTGACTTTAAATTATTTACGAAATTTGATTTGTTATGACTGCTAAATATGCTTAAGGATACAATAATCAAAATGCATCACAAAATTTTCCATTTTTTGCGTTATTATAGTCCAAATTCATGAAAAAAAGAATTGTATTAGTAGAAAACATTATATGTGCCACCTTTTAGCTGTAGAGAAAACTGTACGTGTCATTTATTGAAATTTTCAAGCACTGTAAGTGCGAAACCTGTTTTTCCCTAAGTAGTTAATTGTCTCTCACATTGTTTTCTGCAGAAGTGGCGTTGCACATACCAGCGGTACCATCTCTTAGCACTATTGGTAACTTATTTACAAAGGGAAATGGCATTAAAATTCTATACTATAGTATTACTACGTAGCCACGTGGAACATTTTCCGATAAAAATTTTAATTTTGACACTTACAGTGTTTTCTACAAGGACTCTTCAATTGTATTTCTACTCAACGCTATTGTAACTAATCGTTTTCCAAAACCAAGCCTCGTACGAAAGAATGGTATGTATTCTAAATTTTCCAAGTATTTTGTAACGTTGCACTCTATATATGTAGTAGACAAAACTTTAGCTATCGTATGCTCGTGAAATACGAGTTACAAGCAGAGACATTTCGTAAGTTTTCATTTATTCTGGAATGTTACCTTAATAAGTTTTTTAATTTCCGCCTTCGCCGCACACAGCAGAAGTAGTGCATTATTATCCTGGTTAGTAGCTTTCTTGTTCCCGGTTGGTTTATTTCCCTCAATTTATCAGAGTTTGCCCGAACTCGGAGAACAGCATTTATGTTTCCCTGTCTTACACGCAACAACGACCGTTGAGGATAGTTTGAGGGAAGGAAGTTTGGGGCCATGTTGTTACGGGATACTGACGTAACTTCTACAGAAACCTCTGTTACAAACATGCCCGCTTAGGCCGACCTGACCGCGAGATTAGGACGAGTCGAGTTCAAATAGCTGTCTTCTTGGCAGAGCATCGGCGTTTTGGGTAAGTCGCGAACGAATATCCGCGTTTAGCCGTATCGCGCGAAAAATAACTGAATCTTTAACGAGGACACGGGAACTGCGTTAAAACGCTGTCAGCGTGAAATTTAGTTTCAGGCTCAGCAATTGGCGATATAGGTTTTAAAAAATTCATGACGATGAAAAAGTTCAATTAACCAGGCACCCGCTATCGATCTCATCAAATCCCTGGAGATGTTCTCCTCGCTTTCGGATCTCCGTTTTTCACCACCGTGTATAACAATAGCATTTAATTCTTCAATTCAATTCTATTTAAAAACACGAGATAGGTCTCGCTTTTGTCATCGGTGCATTAGAGATCCTCTTCGCAAATATTGGTATTGATAGCTGTTGATCTAAATGCACTGAGATGAATCGATAGATTTCGTCACATTCTTGGTTAACAAGTGTGATAATATATAAATTCTCCAAGTAAAAATACCGGAGAGGGATGTGTAGTTAATGATCTGCATAATTTCTATTCAAAATCAAACAGTTCGTTGTACATAGAAAATATAAAGAAGGAAATGATTTACGTATACGTATATGTGTGTCGTTTTTTCAAAATCTTTTCCGCTCTTTTTTATGTGTGTATATGAGTTTTGCAATGTGACATGTACCAGATAAGATATTTGATATGAAAAATATAAGATAGAACATAATAAATATTTTTAAATATATATATATTAGATTTAATTCTGAACGCTTGCGTCTCTAACAAGAAATGTTCACGATTATATACAATGGCTCATTGAGCAGAAAAACGTTTTATCCTTTTTCACTGAAGATTCAATTAAAAGTAGATTATAATTTGGGATTATAAGCTTAAGAAAATATATCAATGTTGAGACTAGGAAGTTTGAACGTGTCTTTTAAAATATTATAAAATCATATAATTTCACAGGAAAGTATGCATAAATCAATAATTATATTTGCTAGATTAATATGGTAAAAATCTTTAAACCATAAAGCGATACTAACAATAAGCTGTTCGAGATGAATTACACTGGTATATGTCAAATGACATAATTTCGAGAACAAACTGCTCTGAGTAATGAAGGTTCGTTATTTCTCCTGGAAGATTCATTGCGACCTCTATCTAAGCGATATACGCCGAAATATCGATAAATTTGCTAGAATGTTGGCTATACTCACGGCACGCATTATTCAGAGAGGCGCGTTTATTATGTTTATTACGCGCCTCTCTGAATACGAGACTGGTATGTAATAAACTCCGAATAATTAGAAGCGGCGGTTACAGGCACGAATTATACGACCGAGTGATCGTAATGGGTCAATCTCATTCGTATATTAAATAGAGAGTAATTCGTAATTACGTATAGAAATTAAGCAAGTGCCAATACTCATGCCTGATTACGGAAGATAATAATGGCAAGCCAGAGTTATACATTGATTACTATACATTTAAATTTACTGAAATTGTAAATTCATTTATGCTTTCTATGGTTTCAAAAGGAGTGACACAGCAAAAGTAATAGTACTTTGAACGGTAGTGTGATATTATTCATTGAATGTTGCTCCAATGCGAGAACTGCAATTTCTTTTACAACAAATGTTTTAAACCAATTTTCAAACAGTTGAAATATCGTTTCTTAAATTACATCTCGAAAACTTATAATTCCATTAAAACACTGTATCATATATTTTATACGGATGCAGTAGCTGATTGTTTTAATTTTTTCTTATCAACGAGTCAGGTTTAGCATTCTAGGTTAATGAAAATTAGAAACTCAGAAAGCTAAGATCTCTCAAAACATAATTTTAACAGATTATTTATTTCAATGAGGTTAGCTGTATAAAATGAAGTTTAAACAAATTATGAATTGAATCTTTATCATGAAATAAAGCGGATGAAGAATTCAATTTATTAATTCACCACGTTGTTCTGTCGTCATCGTTGGTGCAAAAACTTACGTTAGCATAAAACGATACCAATTTCCATATATCGATTATTGCAGATCGCTTTTCTACTAGTTTCTAATGCACTTCCTCTCAAGGAATTGTACAACTGTAATCACTAAGTTCTGCTTATGACCTTGAAACAGTCGATTCACGATTGACGATTTGAAATATCAAAGATAATTTAATGTTATTTGCTTTAGACAATGTAACGATGTACATACTAACTACATCTTCGACCACGTGAGCTTCCTAATCACGAACAGCCATGTTCACTATAAATGTCGGATATGGATACAGAGAATGACCAAGATGACCTAGATACGCTGTGACGTGGAATAAGATATTTAGGCTTTATCTATCTAAGAGCAGTTTGCACTACTACGCGTAAATAGTATAAAATTTATTATGTAATATAATGCGTAGCACAGGCAATTTTAAATGTTCAGTTGGAAGTTGGTATTTACAAAGTGATCTATTATATTGTTAAAACAGAATAATTAGAAATTTTGGCAGTGCGTAATTGAGTTAATAAATTAGTTTTGTCTAGCGCAGAACCTTGTTTCATTTAATGTTTGAAAAGTTATACGTGAGACATGAATGGGGTTTAAGAATTCATGCAGTTGTAAAATAAAAGAATGTATTGTGTTTAAAATAGTTTCTAAGTGCCACTTACAAGGAAATTAAGTAATATGTATATCGATAGTTTTTCCTGTAGTTTCAATATATCCCCGATTTTAATTAAGAGTAAAAATAATAATATTAAATTTTAGCTTTGCGTACTTTAACGAAAATGCACTACTGCATATCTATGTATGGGATAATTTTTATATTATAGAAGGCTAACAATAAGTCTTGATTTATAACAGCTAATTTTAATAAACATTATTGACCTGTAATTTTAATCAGGAACTACAAATATTTTACTTCGCATAGTAACATATTATCAAACTGCTTTCATACAATATTGTTGGTATAGATCAGACAAATTAAATTATTAAAACACAACATTCCATTAAAATTTCCACCGCAATCAATAAGATTCATGATATTTTAAAAAATATGGTTTGTTTAAAGATTTAATATTTTTTAAAACACCTTCCATTGCCATCATTTTCAAGATACTGAGAACATTATTGTTTATAGTAGAAATGCTTTTATACTATAAAAAAATGAACGAATAAGAAAATAATGTAAATGCATTAAAAATCATCATTATACGAATAAAGTTTTCATTCGTAAATATTCTTTCGTAGTTTAAGAGGCGGTAATAAATTAACAAAATTAAACCAGCGAATTCTGAATGCGATGTCTGACCATAACGGGTTAAATCTACTGAGAGATTGAATAAGATTACTAAGCCTTTACCGGCGCAGACAAGCCTAATACAGTTAACGTGAAACGTTAGATAAGATTCAGAACAGTCAACTAGGCAAAGCATGTCTTTCTATATCTAGCATACACCTTGCTTAACCCGACAGCTCCACTGGAATAACGACGTTAAACTTCTCAAACTGTTGTAATTACTTATTGCAAAGTGTAAAGGTTGTACACGATACTTCACTCGGCTTTTTTTACAGAGTGTGTTAGTGATATCGATATAATTTGCTTCTTAAACTTTGTCCTATGAAAATGGTATTATTTCATGCTACAGGATCAATCAAATTTTGTATTACTTCTAAGAGTCATGAATGGAGGTACCTATAATTAAAAAATCTTAAGTAGAATTGGTACAACATTTCCACACGGTTGTAAAATACAGTGATACAAGCTGTCTTCTTCGAAACCATTTCAAATATTCATATCAATTTTATAAGAATTGTACGTTTTGTTGTTTTATCTTATATTTTACTTCAAATAACAGTACTAATTATTAGTAGTGGTAGTTTCATAACATATTCATCCCATGTGCATTCTGATCAACATATGACGTCCACTGTCCTCGTTATGATTAAATAATCGAAAATGTTTTCAGTGGAGATTTAGTAAAATACTTATATCACCACTTTTATTAAATAATATTTTCGAGAACGTTGTAAAGGAAGTTGTAGAAGGTATGCTCTTTCAAAATTTCTGTCAACATTATTCAACTTTCTATATGCGTATTGAAATTTTCAAATCTTGGTAAAACATTATTATTAATTCAATTATTTTACCCAGTATGGGTGGTGATATTCTCACTGGCCACGCAATACTAAAAGCAGATTCGAACCAAGCTTTTCGAACTAATGATTAATGAAAAATATGTTTACTAATTTTCGTAATCGTAGGCATATGAGAACCTTTTTATTAGAATAATAATCTACTATCAGAGTTTAAAAAGGGTGTCTGTTAACTAAATTAAAAAAATGTGTGCATAGAATTAATATTTCCATTGTTTCATATTTTAAGATAAACTTACAAGAAATAAAACATAAATATAACAGTTTGTAATATAGTATATACATTGTCGATTGTAAATTTGAACTCACCTTCTGCAAACAGTGATGAGATAAGAACGAATTACTTTTTATTTTATGATTCAAAAGTTGGTATTCAAATTGTATTGCATACTTCCGTTTTTATTGCCAATTACATTTATTCAGTTTTGATTTACTTGATTACTGTTTTATTCTCATTAGAATAACAAACTCAGATATAATGACACATTTTTAAACATTCTGCTGTTAACTCCCTTTTTTGTTTCTCGCTATAATATACTATGCACTGTAAAGAAGCTTCAATTTTCAAATTTTTTTAATATTAGATGTGTGCAAGAGACTCCACTTATCACCGTTACTTCTTTGGTGTATCAGTTGGGTAAAATTATTATCAAAGAATTATTCTACATGCAAATTAAATATTAACTATAGGTTTTTTCGAACTGAATATTGTTTATTGGAATATGTTAGTTAAGAAAGTGACTTCAAACTTATAACCAACAGTGTTCTAATTCGTGTACATGTAATTAAATCTTTCGGACTGAACAAATAACCTCTGTAACAAAAAGTTATGTGAATACCATGGAATAGTTTATGTAATTAACAATGTCTAATTATTATATAGAATGTTCACGTTATTAATAGATAGTGTTCTTCTTACCAGTAATAAGTATGTTAAAAAAATAGTAGAGGAGGAAGTTTCAGTCCCTTTTACAAGCAATACAACAGCTCAAACCAATATTTTACATTTACAATAAAGTGTAAAGTAAGCAATTCAGTATTAATTTTGAACTTCTGTAATCTATGATTCTCCTATAAACATACGCAAGTAGACGATGCGTTCAACGACACGACAATTGCAAAAGTTCCAAACTTTAGAAATGAAACATAATTTCCAAGGCTGGTACACATAAGGTGTTTCTGATTTTCTGTAATTGAACATTATTGTCTTCAAATTGTACTTAACAACCACCTTCACGGGGTACAAGAGCAATACAACTTCCTATCTAAACTAATTAACACCAGTTTCGCGATTAGAAGTTAAAAAAATTAATTTAAGCTGTCACAAGTATCGGCAAGGTATAGGCAAACGTTTTTCTCTTCTATTTTCCTCACATACCCGTCATTCACAGGAAAAACACTCACTGCTAATAGTGCGAACAGCCTGTGGTTGAAATATGTATTTGATTGAAATAACTATTCGAACAACGTGAAGCTAAAGCAGATTATTACTTCAATAAAAATTCGTGCGAACTTGAACTTCTTTGGGGCGATGAAGAGGATACCTTGACGCTTTTTATAGGAGGGGAGCCCCACCACAGGGCCACAGCCCCCCGCGCTCCCGGCGACAGAGGAGCTGATGGTGGCAAGGCAGGGAGCCCCCCGACCGCCACCCCCGCGTCGTTCCAAGTCACGGCGTCTGCACCCACCTCCGCCCCCGCCACCACCACCGCCACCCCCGGCGGACAACACCACGACGGGCCCAGGGGTACGTTTATGTGCCCCTTCTCGTGCGGAGCTCCTTTTTCTTGAGGAGGGCCCCGCGGTCTCCTGACGCCGTAGTCGCAGGCTTCTTCTAGGTTTCCTGCAATTCATTTTTCCCCCAGTTCGATATTTGAAAAGACGCGTATGCACAGTGAGCCACGAATTAAATTTAAAGTCTGTATTGTATCTATACATAAACGAAAATCTAACAGTGTTTATAAAAGTACTGGAAATATTTATTGCATCACTCTCAAATTTATGCAGCACGCGCAAGTTTCATAGAAATATGATTAATAAAATGATTCGTAACGAACTTATTTTGGACCAGATAGTGAGCCACACATTTTTGCAATAAATATTTTACAGTAATATTTTCTTAGTTCTAATAATAAGAGGGGTATAAAGGATAACGGGTTTAATATTTGAGTTATTCAATAAATATTTCCAGTACTGTATATGTATGAGTATTTCATTTCATTTTTCTTGTTTTTGTTTTACGTAAAAAAATTCTCATTTACTTGTACGTAAATCGGTGCAAAGTATTCAGGAAAGTGTTTGAAAACGAAAATGAATATTTAAAAATGCCGGAGAAGTGTTTTCGTTAAGATTGTATTTATAAATAAGTAGAAATTACTGGCAGTTAAATATACCAGAGGAGAATAGCAAGGTTAACAGATCTTTTAACTTTTTAATTCAACACTATCTAAGAATATTTCTAGAATTTTAATCCAGACTAAATGCAAATGTATAAATAAGTATGAAAATGTTGGAAAAGTCAGATCTCATAATCAAGTATTTTAGCAAAATATTCGGTTGCTCGTTCTCTTATAGCCTAATTTATTAAAAATCCTGCAATTGCGGAGTCTCTATATCGTCCACATAAAGTTACACTGACTCGTGACATTTTTAATAAAAGTAGAACAAACTGGTTATGTCATATACCTATACTTTCTACCATTGTTTCAAGGAATATGTATCCAAGAAATTACTAAAGAACTCTGCTTTAAAAACAGAGTCTATATAATTACAATATAAAATTGCATTTTATAACCACAAAGCGAATTTTAAAATATATGTAAATTCAGCGAATTGCAGAAATGGAGACAGTAATATCAGGTTTCATTATCCACGTACGATAAAATACATTTGTCACGAACGCAAATTCGATTTTTCATTCCCCCCCCCCCCCCAGCTTATCAACATCGCCTGATCCTGTGGATTCAAAATCGGTTGATTACATACATAGGCACACGGTGTCAGCGAATCCTTCCTACTTTTCCCTGCTCCATTTTACACTCGTCGAAACCACTGAGCAAATCGAGTTTTTATCACGCTGCTGAATTCTCGTTTTCACAAAATGCAAATAAACTACGCGCTTCTCCTGCCGCGCTGATTTCCTTATTGTTAGAAATGAAAAAAAATTACGATTAAGTTGCGGCAAATTTTATCAGCGGTAAAAATTATTTGACATTACAAACAATCGGAAATTTTTACTTAATGTTTTTGAAATTAATCTATTGGTAGCTTGTATTCTGCGTAGCAAAATTAAGAAAGTACAATTTTATAACATAAATGATCCTGTATACCTAATGTAATTCTCCAATGCATGCATATTTTTGTTATGAATGACCAATCTTTTTCTTAAAGTTTGTTAAGAATGTAATAATGATACAACTTTATAATACAAAGAATCTATCTTACGCAGAAAATAATTTATAACTCCTATAGGAGTGAAGGTCGATATTAAGAATCTTAAACGAATTTGTCGGAAAATTTTAGCGCACTCTTCATGTTCTTATCAAGTTCTTAACCATTTTAAACATAATGCACGTGTGCAAAATTAAAGAGAGATACATATATCTCCAGTCGTATTGGTTCGCGAAGCGTGTCTGACCATAGACAGACCTCTTCCCCTTAGTCGCACACATTGCTTCTCTTTCACGCTTTACATTTATTCGAACGGAATATTTATGCATCCCCGAATCTTGCTACATGTATTGTTTGAATAGATATATTATTTTGGTCTGTAGTTTCAAGCAGAACTTCTTCAGATTAGTTAATTAAGCAATTTCCATTCAAGATGTTCAAGTTAATAACCATTTACACTTTTTTATAAGGAACAACAGAATCTTTTAAGTGATGAAAACTGAAGAAGAACGACGTTATTTCATATCATCAATTTTTGACAGCTCCATTTACCAAAATTATCAAAACTCCCTTTATACTGCGTATATATGTTTAAAAAATTATAGAGACGTTTGGAACGTCTTTGGAGCGAAATAAAGTATTTTTATCATAGTATGCAACATGGCGAACACAACCTTGTCACATATTCCTTGTCACAATTTTGTTTTTCAACTACAAGCCATTTCTACTGGTTCGACGTGGAAACTCTATTCGAGAAGAACATTTTTATATTAAATAAAGGAAATGTAAATTGGCCTGAAGGTAAGTACGAGGAAGTTGGGGCTAGTCTGTGCGTAATTGCTTTCGCAGAAGCTAAACTGGTCCACTTTTAATTTTCATTACAAACAGGATGGCCCGCCGAGAAATTGGGACGCAGAGGAAATGGAATTTTTCGACTTAGTTACGTGCTCACCCTTTTTCACGTAGGACCTCGTTGTTTCCACCCCGCAGAGATGCGGTATTTAAATTAATCCTCCGGATACTGTTGCCACCGATCGGATATCCGTTACCCACGGTGTTGATTAGACGTACATGTGTTAATTGAAATGGAAATTAGCGATCGTGTTTGTTCGCAGGATTCCTTTATGATTTAAGGCGATGCGGTGGAATCCTCAGAATTATCATAGCGCGCCTGCTCGGTGGTTATGATTGGTTACTGTCCCCTCCAGTTGATTGTTTGAGTTTTGTTAGTACCTAGAACAGACCAAGGAAGAACAACGTATATTAGAATTGCGTTTCCAAAACTAATTCTCGTTATTGAAATGCTAGCGTTATAAGAAAATGAATTGTAGCACAACTCCTAACATTTGAGCTTATAGCGTTAAAGCAACTTTCATAATACAATCTAAATCAGCGGAGAACTACGTTACTTTAGTTTCTCTCTAAGGTTTTCAATATTTCAATTTAACTGGCGGTTAGGAGTTAAATAGTTAACTATATATTAACTGGAGATAATTATGAGGTAAGCAATAAGGTTTCCAATTTTGAAATGAAAGTTAAGACAGGTACGGTAGAAGAAAATGAATAATGGTTAGAACGAATTATTAACCTAATAGAATTGTTCGAAGCACTATTTATAGTAATGTGTCATGTAAAGCATTACTTAATTTATTTGTTTGCACTCCGCTACTCCATTCATTTATCTTAAGAAAATAATAAACAGTTCTAATTTTAGAAGTTAATGTTAGAGAGAAGCAAACTACAATCGTGAGAATAGATAGCTCCCGATGATTAAATCTCTCAGCGAAGTATGATAGTACACTCAGTAACATGGCCTTACATTTACCACAGTATGCGGGTGGTAAGTAGGGATTCATATTAACACAGGTATCCGCTTGTGGGGTATAAATGTATCTTGTGGTCTGTTCGGTTTCCAAAGGTGGAAGTCAGGGCTTTAGACTGATTTGATATACAGGGTGTCCCACGTACAACAACCTAAAGTCACTTAACTATTTTTTTTCAGTTGGTATGATACAACAAATATTGCGAAGAACATGTTTAATATCATTCAAATTACATATGGAATATTTTATTGTATCACCACGTCTGAAGAAAATACTTATCTATATAATTGAAATTTGAACTAAATTTTTATAGAAAGAAACTTCAATATACCTATGCATGTATTAGACATGTTTCACATATTTTATCGTGTTGTATTTTACACACATTTCTATTTTCATGTATGGTACCATACTTCCATAAAAATAACTTTCTACCAATTACTATCGAACGAAACTTAGGAAAATGCAACGATAAGGGATTGTTAAAAATAAAATACAGTTAATGTAGCTAGTTAGCAAACATGAAATTTTACAACACACTGCATTGTTTCTAACTATTTACCACGTAGCTATTTTTAATTCTCCCTTGAACTTTATGTTATTATTAATTAAAATACTAATAACACATAACAGAAAGTATTAATACCGTTAAAGTTTTGTAAAAGTTTTGAAATCGCGTTTAGTCAGATTTATTCTACGTTAATACTATATAATGTTCATTAATAAATTTCGGAAAAATAAAAGTTATACTTGAAGAAATCCATAAAAGCAATGTCGACGACCGACGTTTAATTTTGTTGATTTCTGCATAGTTGGGCGGAAATGCCGGGCGCTGAGCGAAACGTAAAGTAACTAATTGCGAGGGGGCGGGGAATTAACAAGATTTCGACCCGAGGAACCGTGAATGCGTGTTCTCTATTCGCACGGGCGGAATAGGGTTTATGTCCAAACGATAAAGTCTGGGTCAGAGCGCTCGTAAAAGTACCACCAGGGCGAAGATCTTCGAGATCACTTGGAATAGAAGACCCGTGCACTGTGCACTTTGTAGGTATATCCTCTTAGTCTCGATTCCGGCAGAGAGTCGGATGGTTCAAGAAGAGAAAGTACTGAGGAGACGGATACCCCACCTTTCAGAGGAATCATTGGGGCAAAATGAAAGTCGTGGAAGTGGATCTGGGGCGCACAACAGAACGAACGATGTGAAGAGTCATCGACAGCAAATAGCTAGCCAACTGTAACACTTTCCTCGATAATTAATTACACTTTTTCCAACTATTCGACTTTATGGACCGAGTATACGGAATACGAAAGATATTCGAGAAAGTTATTCACCTCGAAAATAAAATCATTACTTATCGTTATGTAACGATTCATGGAATATATTAACCTATACTTTAAATTGCGATTTGGAAAGTATATAGAATTCTTGCTTATCACTGTTACATTTTTTTAAAACTGTGCAGCAGAGTTGGGCATTATTCGAATAAAAAGTGATTGGAAACTTTTCAAATAAAGATACTTCATCTTTTTCCTTAGTCGACTAAAAGTCACCCGAGTTAGCTTTAAACCCCATTTCGTTAAAAATAGTCTGATTTAAATTATTTTCTGTCCAATTAATCGGGAGAACGCCAGGAATTCATTGGTGTCACTTTCATGTTGATACGATGAAAAATAAACATATTCAGATTCTGTAGAATCTGACCGGTAAGAATAACCTTCTAGAATAAGAATCGAATGAAAGCTGAAACAACGTTATTCACAAACCAAGAGGAAAGGCCCTTGAATAACCAGCTTCATCTCTGGCGCCTTGAATAAAGCTAAACCTAAATCATCCTTATTCGAGCTTTGAATGACGGATAACCGTAAGTACCTTTTATCTAGATATTATTCAGGTATTCTTTTTGCCCATCCCTGCTGTGCAGGCTTGTAAAGGACTTCAATTGAAGTACCAGGCAATTTTTCGTTTGTGCCCATTTTCGGTTCTTCAGGGTAGAAACACCCCATAAAGATTAATGAGTGTTTTCCTACTTTCCAGTAGGTTGCAATGTATAGCAGATATAAAAATATTGTTCCAAAGAAAATTTAACGGTTTTGTATACTGTATACAACTATGTAATCGAATTTTTTAAAATTTGTGTTAGGCAACATTTTCTTTTTCAAATTATAAATTTTAATAATTTTTTTATACCACTACAGTTTTCAAGATATACAGAAAAGTAGGAAACCACAGATTAACTTTTAAGGGATGTTTTCACTCTGAAGAACCGAAAACGGTTTCAAGCAAAAAGTTGCCTCCACAGTTTCCAAAAAATCGGGTAACCAAACGTACGTTGCAAGTATAATAAATAATTCGTATTCGTAAGTATAATAAACATTCGTAATACCTATTCAAAGTAATAGTAATCACAAGATAAATGTTCGCAGATTAAAATGTAATAATTTCAATTTCTTTTCTACCACTAAACTATCATTCACTGCACAAGCTTGAATCTACAGCTCGCCATAATTTCGCCGGGGGAAAAAGTAAAGTAACCAGTGGAAAGAACTTTCGCGAATTTGCTAGTCCTGGAATTTTTACGAGTTCTCGAGGATTCAGTGGAAGAAGAGAAGAAGGAGATAAGGAATTGGTCACAAGACGGGATACAAACGGTGCATAAATATTCAGTCGGAAGAGGAATCCAGCCACAAGTGTGAGCGCGCGGATTCGCTGGCACTTAAGGCGCCTTTCTATTTATGGCACCGGAACATGCCGCCTAGTGAGCCTATTTAAACGTCCCCTTCTGGTCATTTCTTCGGTATGTTTAAAGCCACGTTCTCAAATGTGCGGTGCAAGATTTTTATCCACCCACATTTGACAAGCTACAGTTTTTAATGCTGCAAGTGCATTCTGAGTCGCGTGTGGCATACATAGAAACATAACTTTACGCGCGACGCGAAACATTTTGTAGATGCAAGTGGATCGTTCTAACCAAAAATCACATTTTCACTGCTGCAATAAATAACGCAAGACACACGTTACAAAATTTTCACCCGACGATGCGTGTCACGCGTGGACAGAGATTTATCGTGATAAAAATGACACCCCGTGGCGCGTGATCGGAGGCATTTGCCGTAATATTCAAATTTTGTTAATACTCGAAAAATTCTGATTTATAGCTACGTGTCCATAGGTATATCACAAAAATGCATTTTGAAGCGTTTTTCAAGCTTTTGAACCACTGTGCGTTGAAACGAATTTATACAAAATGTAAATGAGAGTAATATTCATGGTTTTCACTGATACATCTGCGTGCATGTGTTCGTGAAAATTTGTTAAAGGAATTCTCTGTCAAAGTCTTTACCCTATTGTTAGGGTGAATAGAAATAAATGTTTTGTTGTATATATTGTGTATACTCTACTTAATAAGAGGGAAAACACTGTTGAGAAGAACCAAATGCTACGGAAAGTTGTGACCAATTAGATTGCACCGCGTTGCATCTGGAGGCGAAGCACTTTCTCAACTTTGCTCTCTTTTATGGCGCGTAGAGGAAGCCGAAGTCAAAGGAGCTTTTACTCGAGGACAGTGCTGGTTATTGGCCAAGACTTTTTCCCTCTCTTTGAGTATACAATTTTCTTATCCAGTAGAGTACGTGAGAATAAAATAATCAAGACGAATTGTACGATAAATTTTTTTAATGAATTTGTACTGATCCAAATGAGTAGACTCATTCGTGAAAGCTGCGACTGTTATTCTAAGGGCCTTTTTATACGATACACAACTGTGACTCACGACTAGTATTTCAGGTGTATGTACATATTCATCTGATAGAAGTAACTCTGATTTAAAGAAAAAATAGAAAGATAGAAATAATGAGAATATAACAAATAAGAAAAACTGGCAGGCAAAAATGCGCCTCGTGTGAAAGATCCTTAGACATAAATATATATTTTAAAATAAGCCAGGTCCTATATTCAAGTTGACTATAATCAAAATATGCATTTGCAAAATATACAATATAAAATAATATCATTTGCTTGTATATAAATCCGAAACTATTAATTTCATTATTGACGATATTACGCATATCAACCACTGTATTTCTAAACTTTTGCAAATGAAGTAGCGAGTCTCTAATTAGAACCTCAAATTATAATATCTTAATTAAAGATATTGTTTCTTAATCAGGATGAATTTCGTCTAATTAAATACACATTTGTCAACGATGTTCATGTCCATTTAAGTCAGTATTTTAAAAATGTAAATGCTGGGAACGATACGTGATTAACTGTTATTTCAGTGGCGAATATTTTGTCGTTATGAAGTAGTTTAGGTGATCGGAGGAGTAATAGTCAGTTAGTCCGAGGCCTGTAAATAGAAGGGATGGGGAAGAACTTCATACTCCACCTGTTGGACTTTTTCGACTATTGTCTGTGTGATGTATGGTCCAGCGTAGTGCAGTATGCTTTTTACATTATTTTTCAAACATTTACTAAAATCTTGCACGCTATTACCTTGCGCTTATCTGGCTTGGGAATCTTACCCCCCTGCACATGGTTTACACTCGAAAGCCTCAAAACTCTCTATTTTCTTTAAAATACATAATATATAATTATAATTACAATGTATAATATTTTATAATATTACTAACAAATGCAATAAAATTGTTAAAGACAAGTTTAATGTTTATACGAGTTTTTTTCATAAATGAAAGAACCAGCTCGGAACAAAATTAGTTTTTCGTTGCATTGGAAACAAAATATTTTCCAGCAAGAACGATATTAACCGAAGCAGGATTATTTATCGGAGCTGAGGGAAACGAAACGAAAAAACATTTCGTCCCAGGTCCCTGTTAGCAACTCAATTTAAACTGTTAATTACGTGTTACACTTTTTGGTAATGTTTAAGTTGTTTTAAAAATTATAGAAGCTGTAATTCGTCTTTGGAATGGAAGAGTCTCTAATTCTTTACAATAAATATGAATAATTAATTATGTGCAAATATGCAAAATAGAGAAGATATTCTGTGAAAGTGAAAAATGTATTTATGCTACCTTTCAAAATAAATTACCACGTTATTTTTGAGATTAAAATTCTTTTTCAAATTCGTACAATTGCAATACCTATCTATTTTGGTGATTTATTGGCATGAAACCAGCATGTAATCGATTGTTGTCATAAAGTGCAGCTGAACTTGGCACAGGGAAACACCTTGTACTTGTTTGTACCTATTACGAATTTTGTTACTTCGTTCAAACCTGTCACTTCTTAAGAAATCTGATTCATAATAAACCAGAAAAATTCTTTGCGTGTTAAACGTTCCAATTAGTCCCAGTTAGCTAGGTCAAATATTGCATACGTAGAAAATAACAGAGCCTTCCATAACATCTAATATTTTAAGTGTGCTTTGCACTGTTTATTTAAGCAATGGGTGCGTGATTTCGCCCCGAAAGCGGTGCAAGTTCATACGCAAATTTATCCAACATAAATAGTCCGAGTGTCAAACTTCTCGAACCTGTTCGCAAATGTCAATGTCAATACGTTGAATTTAAATTACGCTGGCTCGGATGAATGCTCCGCGATTTTGATGTTCCACGAAATCACGACGATCGATCATTAATCGTAAGTTGTTAGTTCTTGGTGTGCTGCATAGGTCGTATCTTTTTTTATTTACTTTATAAAGGCATCTGGTGTATAGTGACGAATTACTTGCAGTTTACTTCGATAATTTTATACATTCCGACGATTTTGTTTTTTGTAAATACTCGCAAACGTGCCCACAACAGATTGTCAGAAGCGCGACTATAACGATTGTTTGGTATCAAAGTAATTTAGCGTCAAAGAAACTAACGATTTTACGTATCCAATAGTCCACTACCCCCTGAAAGGGGATGGTCCCACAAGTAACTGGTATTTACGAATTTTTTTGATAATAACTGTTCGTCATATTGGATTAAACTCTTTTAGAATATGAGGAGGCCTCTTTAAACTTGCAGAAAATATTGTTTTATGTCGATCCTCCTTATTATTTATTAATTATTGCGAAATTTTGTCCACATGTGTAGCACTTATCACAGTCATCTGATTGCAAAAAAAAAATAGAAGTTTCTTAAAGCTAGAATTGGTCCACTTTAAACAAAAAGAAAGAAAAACTGAAAGAGTTATAGTAATAAGTTTTCTCAATAGAAATTTTTTTCTTATTATTCTTTATACCGACGAAAAAATGTATTATAAATAAAAGTAAAAATTAAAATTTTAGGTTCATTCCCAGCCTAAAATATTTAACTTTAAGAAATTTTCTTCTGTTTGCAAATCTGATTACTGTGACAGGTGCTACATCTGACGCCAACGTCGTCAACCTATTTAGGTTAAAATGAGTCCACAATAATTAATGAATAATAATAAGGATGGACATAAAAATATTTTCTGCAAGTTTAAAGATGCCTCCTTATATCCCACAAAAGTTTAATGCAATATTAACAGTAGTTCCTTAAAAAAAAATCATAAATTTCGAGAGCTGTCCCTCAGTTCCTCAACCTTCCATATCACCATGCATTAAAATGCAAGATATTTCGCGAGACTTAATTACGAAATCGACACTTTTTCACGAATATCACCCAGCCTACGTGACTAAATTGCATTGTCGGTTCTGATTCTCAGCAAGATTTGGCACGCAATTATAGTACAGCATTTAACAAGAACCAGATACCTGCCATTCCGAGCAACTGTCGCGCCTTCGCGTTGCCGATTCCAATTACGAAATCGTAACGATGCCAAGAAAATGGCACAGACATCGGGGATAAAAGTAACACGAAAACCTTTAGCATTCATTAATAAACTGGGTTCTCCTCTGACATCGTTTCTCTCCGGTTTGCGACTATCGCCTTAACCATCCAATAATCAGGGGCTATGTATTTCAGCATAGTAAAATAACTCTGTGTTATCGATTTCGTCTTCATTGTGTTCGCCGGCAGTTCCGAAGGAGCATTGGATGAAACGGCGCTGGGGGAATAGAAAATCATTGCCTCGATGCGAATATCGGTCTTTACGGCCATCGATACAGATCGATAATCCATATACAGTCTGTCTATTTTGATGACACAGGTTCGAACGTCGCCTATCGCCAGCAAACGGAATACTGGATGGATTGTGACAATCGTGTAAGGTTTATTCCTCCCTCTGAAAAACCTGCTCTCATCCCTTCGCGCGGCCATCTCTTTATATTACCAGCTTCCGCTCTGAATTTCACCGCACGACCATCGCGATGGGCCACTTTTCTTTCCTCCCAATCTTCTTCCTGGATTCTCCGATGGTTTCCAATGTTAGGTGTTCCGACGGTATTGTCGGCGATCGAGGAAACGATCAAAAAGGGGAGACAGCTAGGGAAGAGGGCGGGGGGGAGGGGGGTGAAAGGAGTGGAAACGATAAAGGAAATGGGGGGCAATGAATTAAGGAATGTTGGGGGTGGGAAAGGGAAATAACTGTATTACGACCAGATCGTGCGTCCATAAGACATCTCAGACGTGAAACGAGTGAAAAACAATAGGTACCACTGCGGTTAAGTAGGATGATACTCGTGACTGTAATAACTGTTATTTGTTTCGAGGACGTTTCAATATAAATGCTAATTGAAGTAATGTCTAAATGACTGGTCTTGCTACAGATGAAGCACATTGTTCAGTTTGTTGGAGTAGCAACGATATCATTCGTTTGTCTTTCTTCAACACTAGACCTATAAGAAGATACCTTTTGGTAAGCACCTTTATTTCGTATCTTTTATTTCTATATTCTTCCCCGTGTATATATCTTATAATAAAAAATACGTTCTTCCATTATTAATTGTGCTGCGCAACGTATTTCTCACATAAAAGTTGAGGAAGTGAAAATAGTTTTATTCTTTTCCGTTCTTAGAAGATTTATGTAAAATTTTACAATATATTGTTTTTGGGAAAAACTAATTTAAGGGAATTGTAGGGGTGTGGATTGAAAACTTCGTGGCTTGACGTAGCGAGGCAGCACTAGACGCATAATTATTTTTGGAGAGCTGAGTGAAGGGCCAAAACATAGCAGGATAATACCAGGCAAACTTGTTACGTCAATTTCGTGAAGGAATAAAAGGAAAGTGACGTGGAATGCTAACGAAAGGTGTGCTCTGCCACCCAGACAATGCTCCAGCCCACATGGCAATTTCGATGGCTGAAATTCACCAGTGCGGCTTTGAATTGGTACCCCATCCTCCCTAGTCACCGGATCTGGCTCCATCCAGGCTCCCACTTATTTCCGAAGCTCAAAAACCACCTGGGAGGACAACGATTTTCGACGACCGATGAAGTTGCAGTAGCCGTCACGAAGTATTTCGCAGACCAGGGGAGAAATTTTATCAGACCCGAATCATGGAATTACTTGTAACATCGATGGGCAAAGTGTAGAGATTTGAAAGGGGGCTATGCTGCAAAATAATATTTTATATTTATACATATAGAAGATAGACACAGATATGTTTCATTTATTTAAACGGTCACAGTTGTTAATTTTTTATTTTGATTTTAACAGGGAACATGTGAAGAATCAATTTTCTTCGCATATTCCTCCTCAAAATTATTAAAAATTGTTCTACTACAACACAAAAAATTGCACGGGCTTGAGAGGGGTGGGCTTTAAGGGTGGGAACCCCCACTGTATTTTTTTCAGTTTAACAACTATTGACATTTAATTTGATTTTAATTTTATAATTCCCACATTGCCGAAATATTTGTACATGGTGTAGATAATTTTGCAACGTACACAAATAATAACCTATAAAGGAAAGGAATTCGTTTAATTTAAAACCACTTTCCAGCTCTGATAAAAAGAAATTCTGCTTCGAACCTCGGAAATCTAAACGCCACTGGCCTGGATTCATTGAATTCTGCTTTTTAATTATCATATTTCGCAACTTAAAATTGATTTAATATTTACACGCGATCTGAGAAATGCTATTAAACATTTGCCACACAGAATCTTTTTCTTGCAATTACAGTTTACGTATCAAAAGTTCTGAACCCCCATCTGCATAAATTTCCATCTCCAAACAAAAACATTGACACAAGTAGGCATCACCGGTAGGATGCGCGCTATGCGTCACCTGGAAATATTATTCTTACATTTCGTACCACGGTTTTCAAATAGATTCGTATTATTTTTGCGTTTATCGCCAAATGCGTAGAGGTAGGTATATCTGAATAAAAATTTCTCCTCAAAATCATATACAGGAAAGAAGAGAACAGCTGAATGAAAAGTTTGAGAATCTATGGGTTGTTAACAACAAATCACAACTACCAATCAACAATAAATTATTACTGTACAAAACGATTCTAAAGCCAGCACGATTTTAATATAAAAGTTAACAAAATATGGCGAAACAGAAACTGCCAAAACGAGTGCACCTGGTTCGAGTAGCAGATTTTGGAAATACTAAACTCTGCAATTGGTTTCTGACAAACTTTTGGGCGGCGTGTCCTATACATTTAATGCAGTATGTACTATACATAGAATAGACTAATTATATGCGAGGTTTTAGCCAAATAGGTGGCCTGAACCTTGCGCACTATTCTTGTACGACAAATATTTGGTGTCGTCTGCTACACTCGGAATCTTCAAATAAAACAAAGAAAGATGAATATTACCAACAAACGAAAAAATTGCAAAATTGTAAAAACTGTCATAGAAGACTATGTAGAAAAGACCATTACCGCGTTTCAACTAACACCACAAATAAGGGAAACACTCGACGTTCGTCACACTCACGTTTTAGCAAGAAGCTGGTCAAAACAGGTGAAACGTCTAGAAACATTAAATTTATCACTTTCTTTATACGGACTTAAACGTCGAAAATTCGAAATATATTAACACAGTAACTATACGACTTGAGCCACGTTTATAATCACTAGCATATATGAAGCGCTGAGAATCACAGTGGCGTAAGTCTACATTTTGAGAATTTAGGTTAATAACAGTTTTAAAGTCTTAAAAGCTTTACATAGGGAATTATGTTATAACATCATTCTTGACTGAGAAATAAGAACATTTCTCGTTAGCACTTAACTAACAAGAGCAGAGGGTTTCGAAACATACTGGTTTAAGTAAGTCCGAGTAAGTGACGTCGCTCTTATCAGCACAATGCACGAACAGTATAAATTACTATAACGAATGTGCTGATGCTGATTGAAAATTAAAAATTAAAATTTCTTAAATTTTTTTAAATATACATATATGTACGTACATATTTATTATGGTAATATTTTGAGCCTTTAGATGTGTGTCCTCAACTGCAATATATACGTAGAGTTTTTTTGTAACAGTAAATGCAAAATATTATTTTACGAGAAACACCATGCAACTGATTTACGCCACTATGAATCTCAGCCTTCCATATGCTACTTATGAATCACAAAGAGAAAGGGTTTCGCGTTCCACCAGCGCGGTCTCATAGCGACGCACAGTGGAGCCAAATGGCCAAAAAACGGACAAAATTAAATATTTTTAAACTAATGATCCTACCGACATGCAATTGGTTTCTTTCGATTCAGAATGAAAAATACATTGGGAAATCACTCTGAAAACAAGATTTGAGTAACTTTATTATATTTTTGCGGAGCCTGTGAATTGTAATTTAAAAAAAAAATTGAAACTTGGCTGAAACCAATTTATTTATTAGGAACAAAGTTTAATTAAAATAAAATAAGTAAAATTAATAAATATATATATTATTTACAACTGATTTATGTAAATTAATACATAAAATTTAAATTTAAATCACATTTTCTCTTTTTTTACGTTTCTTTTACTTTTTTTTTTACCAATATTTACTTTTTACCATTTGGTCGTCTATAGAACTTTGGGACAGCAAAAGTTAGAAATAAGTAAACCTTTTTTTACTTTATTTAAACAAAAAATAATTATCTTCAAATATTAATAATCCTCTACAACAATACCTTAACTAATTAAATTAATAATTCCAGATCTTGTTTCCTCACGCGTCACGCGCTACGCCTTGACCAGCGCTCATCGGCATCCCATCTAAATTCCAATAACTACCGAGTGCGCAAGAAAACGCAAATGAATTTTTAGGTATATATTCTCTGATACTTCCCGGTACTAAATTCATTAACGGCAACTTAAAGCGAGATAACGCGTTAGTTATTCAGTTTTTTTACGGTTTTGGTCATTTAATGACCTTTATGCGGCAGCTACTGTTACAAAATGATACTATTACAGTATAAAAGTGCGGATTGTAAAACATTGACCAACTAGATAGGCTGTAACAAGCTTTAAATAATAATTAAAGACAAAATAAATTATAGCTACAAAGGAAAATTTTGATAATTTTAGCTATATAACATTTTGCTTTTGGAAAAAGGGAAGAGGTTTTTATTCTTCGACTATTTACGGATAAAATACAATGATAATTTTTTCCAGATACGAACTTTAAATTTTGGATTTTTGTCCGCGTTTGCCCCACTGTGCGACGCACAAATTTTTTTTAAACATTTCAAATCCCGAATTTTTAACACCAAACACGTTCACTTCTGGAGACGGCTGTCATATGAATGTAAATAATTAGTATTAGAATAATGAAAAAAAATTCTACCATCATACTACACATTAGGGTTGATTGTTAGGAAGCTATTTATGTAGTATAAAACCAAAATGTAATGATTTTATTTATGTTTTTCAACCTCTTAAAAAAAAATTTTTTCTTGTCGATTTAGAAAAATGTCCAAATTTGCCCAGAAAATAAAAAATACCCATATAATCACTAAACATTCTAGTTTTAGAAAATCCAATTTCCAGTTGCGCCAACTTGCGCCCTTTTGCAGGATTAATTAAATTGTGTACGCATGTGGGACGAAACGAGTAAATATGTATCTAGACATTCCTTTTCTTGTATGATATAGCGAACGATAATTCATAAAATTAGGTTATTATTATTAATGTTAGTTAAACCTTAATAAATAAACGACGAAGCATCGCATCGCTGTCTTATTTTCTTAAAAATAAATATATGTTTTAGAAATAGATTTAGGCAGTCGAAATTATGATCAAACGTAATATTTATATAAAATACTATGCATAAATTGAGACAACAAAACAAACTTTTCAATATCTGTAGTAATTTCCGTGTCATATAAATACTGCTTCTATGTAGATCCTTTTTAAGGCTTGCCGGTTTGACTGTCCGTGTCTAATTCTTCATTGTCTTCTTTATTTAATAACAAAAATACTTCGGGGAACATTAACTACTTTATCTTTCGTCTGCAATGTGTGATCTAATATTTCAAATCAGAGGATCGAATGAAATTTAGAGATTGTGGAAAATATCCTCATATGTGCGTTTTCTGTTTATTTTTCGAAGCATTCAACAAAAAATGACAACAACAAAATAGTTTATGTGTGTAATATTTATGCCAATCTTGATAAAGATATGATAGGTCACATACAAGAGGTTTGAATGTCCCGCAATTTATACATTTCGTCCCACTGTCTGTTTTACCTTCCCCTCTCATATTCATTTTTGCAGAAAATAATATTTTTTAATAGTTCATCTCCTGAAGCCCTTTACATTTGCACCGAAAACCAGACAAAACTATTTTAAAATTTGCTAAATTTTCAAAGTCTCATAACCTTGCTAAAATTCGTCCAAAGTTGATGAAACAAAAACCATTTTAAAGGTTGAACTTTCTACTTTTTTACTCGTTGAATCACATTTATCGAAATTGGTGTCCAGGGGGTAAAATCCGCCCTCAAAGAAGAGTGTGCCAAACTGCAAAAATTTGTTGATGTTTGTCGAATGCTGGAGAGTGCAAACAATATATTTTGCAATTTTTACGTTCACTTTCGGAAAGTATGTTCATTTGCCTTTAAAATAAGTCAAGTTCCATCGAAATCGGATGTTTCTTTTAACAAAGATACGGCCATGTCCAGAGATGTCTACGTTTCGTCCCACTGCGCGACGCTCCCGCAGCATCGCAGGGACGCGTCATTACGGAAATTGCTAGGCAGGCGTTGACCGCGGGCATTATTTATTCACATTGCAATCGTATCACGGGTATCGGGAAGCGTGTCGCGTGTCGTCGGTATCGTGGCTCATGTTCTCGCCGTAAGCCCGGCTTTAAAGTTGGAGGATTTATGAACGGGGCTGCGAACGAACTCGACCCTGGCAGAGGCGAGGGGACCGTACGAACTTGTCTCGCGCGGAGGTCGGCCAGGGAAGACAGTCCGCCACTTCCAACAAATCTTGCAGCGTGCTGGCAGCCAGTGGCAAGGGTGTGTCCCGCCGGTGGATAGACCGCTCCAAAGTAGCAGCCTATAATTCCCAACGGTGCGCCGAAGAAGACAGAGTTATCGCGCGCGTGGACCTTAGACATTTGCCACCGGGCGATTTACATAACAGATACTTTACATGCACGTAACTTATATCGTGCAGCATTTCGTCGTACCGAAGCTGACCGATTTACCGCGCATAAATTAGCCCACCTCTGACGACAGAACGGAATCGCCTCGGATATATGTACATTGCGGCTGGCCTGTGCCGCGCGCTACACCGTACCGCCCCCCTCAAAGGACAATTGGGTTCGCTTCGCGAAGAATCCTCGAGGGATGGAAGCTCCGAGGTGACGGTCTCCATTATCCTTCGTTACAAGCTCGACCCGCGCCCGCGCCTGCCTGTATTATTTATCCTGGATTGCACGAAATCCGAACAGCTGGCCCCCTAAAAGCAGCTACTGTCTATGTAGAGCAACTTGTAATTAATGCGCGTATGCTAATGCATTTCAAGGGGATGTGACACAACAGCGGCGCTGGGCAGGGGTAGACTTTTCGATTTGTAATCAGGCGTGGAAGAATTTAGTGTTCTCCAATATTTTTTAATCGCGACCACGTTTTATAATGTTCGAATAGCCTGCGACCCCCCTTTCCCGTATAAGGTAAGGTGAATTTAATGTAAGGTAAAGAAAACGCATGAAAAATAGGTCATTATCATATTTAATTATCTTAATAGACATACCTATTAAATATATTTAAAGATGTTTAATATATTTAGTTGTGCTTGCATCTGGGTAACCAGCAATTTCTGATTTTCATTTATGAAAAATCAGTGTTACGTCATCAATACAATATGGCAATGTAATTATACTAAAATTAGATAAATGCTAAGTAGCATCAACTAACCCCTCTTCTGGGGGACGCGACCAGTTGGGAACCACGGAATTGAGCGATGGAAGATTCAGACACTTTTTGGAAAGTTTACTTCTTTTGACAACGTTCCCACGAATAAATAATAATTATTTTCGATAATATTTGAGGAAGAAATATGTAGAATTTATTAGTTTTGCAGGAAGGCACTTAGTGCTATGTAAGATCGTGTGTTAAATTTTGAATAGGAAAGTTGATAACATATAAAAAAACTTTCATTTTTTAATTTCGATTCTCAAATAAGAAGAGAAAAGGAACTGGTTAAGCCTGAGGTAAAAATTGGCTTATACTATTGATTTACCCGGTTACCAGAGATATATTCGAAAGAGCTGTTACTCTTTGATTCTGCAAAACCACTTTCAATTGAAATAAAATTACAAAGTCAGAATTTCTTGTTTCTCTGGAATGCAATTGGTTTCTTCAATTGGAACCCAACTAATCCGTGGGTATCAAACTATTCGCGACGGTAAAGTCAAACCAATCGGTTAAAATGTAGCTGGCACCAATGAGTAATCTTTGACATCGGCTTGGCTTAGTGCAAACTGTGGACCTCCTCTGCGGAAAATCGCAAATGCACACAGCTGCACGAAACTGTATAAAGCTCAGCTAAGCTTCTCTGTTGTTACATTGTCCCTTGATGTTCGCTTCATCCAAACGTCTGCCGCTTTATGGGGAACTTGGCCCCACTAACACAGCGCCGAGCTACGTACACCGAATGTCTCAAAGCGAATACCGTAAACTGTTTTAAATTCCAACTGCGTCCATTAGCAAGCAATGGTATGCAGTATACGGCTCATTACGGTGCAATAATTTCTTGCAATCCTTTATTCATTTAATTTATCACGTCCGCAGGATCTTTCGTCTTCAAAAACTATTATATTGTATAAAATATTGCAGATATGCTGTGTTTTCTAATCAGCAATTTCTCTCAGTAGGATTTTATTTATATGTTATTTTCAAATAATGATAGAACTATTATCACTTTTTTGTAGAATATAAAACCGCTTTTGACATTAAATTTAAAAACAATTGATGTCGCTGTGCAACATGTTTATTCCATATAGTTATATTTTATTATCTTCGATGTACACATCATTTTTCTAAAACTCTGCGGAAGTGTTCTGTGGAAACTTTTGCTCTTCTAAACCACCACATATTTATAATATTTCACTTTATTTTATTTGATTAAAAATTGGTCGGAGACAACGCGAAAGAGGAAGCAACATAAATCAAGCAGACTTCCACTATTTTCAAATTTTAATTTTGTCACGGTATCAGAAAAGAATTTTATAAACCTTGAGTAATCACTTTACGTCTATCGATTCCTTTCGAAGGAAGCACATTTCTCACTCCAGTGTCGCGACAAGAGTGTAAAATAGAATTACACAAAAAACCTAGAATAAACTGCGATATTCTAACATTTTTCCGCATACTGCTACAAGTTCTCATACATCGAGCATAGTTTCTCCTTAGAATCACAATCAACCGAATAATAATTCGATAGACTATTTTGAGTAATTTCGGAGAGTATTTCACGAGAAGTAATCTAAAGCTTGCATTCATGAAGCCGTCGCTCGTGGAGGGAACAGCCATTCTCGTTTGGCACATAAATCCCGTAAAAGGATCGAGGTATCGTCACTCGAGCGAGATTACGAAGGGGCGGCACAACGTTAAAATTTAAGCACCTTCGGTTTACCCTATTTACACGAGGGTGCGTGCAGTTAACCGTGAAATGGCACAGGTGTGTGCCAGGCGAAGGTGTAACAAAAGAGGTAGAGGGGCATTTCGAGCGAATAAGGACAGAATGCACGGCTATATACCACGGTTGCACAATACCGAGTACCGTTTTAGTGATTCGTTAAGCCTCGTCACAGGTACGGCTGCAACAAGCGCCGTTTCTGTATTTGCATCTTACCCAATGACCTTATTAACATCGACAGCTCATTTTATTCTTAGTCGACGGAGGTATTCAGGTTAAACGGCGTTCTTTTATTTCGCTTTGTCCATTATCTTCGTTTAAAAGCTAAAATCGAGAAAGTAATATCCTTGCTGGCCATTCAATTTCCCTGCAGGTATGCAGAATCTTGAGAGAGGATTGGCAATTCGTATGGCAGACAGGGTGGGACAGCTAGTGGTATACAATTCAATGTCTCTGTTGCATTTTAAGGCCTAGCGCATTCTATCGACTTTCTGTCTACCGACAGTTTAGTCGATGTTGCAAATGGTGTGGGCTTATATGGCAGAGCGCGCACTTGTCGATTGTTCATTGACTCGACGAAACGGTCAAATTGACACTCGACTGTTTTTTGTTTTTCACAAAAAAATTGGAGAACTATCGATCGCCAGCCTGATAGGGTAAACGCGCCAGTAAATGAACACATTAAGGCTAATGAATGGACACTTTTATACAATTCTGTTTGCAGCGCGATTGATTCCACGTGTTGCATAAATTGTTTGAATATGAAGCAAGAAATTAGAAGTCTCTAATTAATTGGTTCCTTATTTTAATAATTTATTTTACTCATTTTAATAAGAAATGTCCATTCACTGGTACGTGTCCATTTACTGGTACATTCACCCTATCCACAGCGCGCTATTGGTACGCGCATACTTTGGATTACTATTAATGTTGGTTTGCCCGCAAGCAGTCGAGAAAGAAGCTTGAGAAAGAATTCTTCCACTTTTGTGACTACTAATTTTAAGTGACAGTAGTACATAAAAACAGTAAAGGTTCTATAGAATATACGTTCAGTAATAACGATACTCAGGCAACAAGCTTTCAATGTTCCTATAAATTAAGTAACTTTTATTTATCACTTATTCAGAAGTTCAACCGCGACAGTAGTATTCGAGTAGATATTTCTAGATAATAAATAATAAGACTGAAATCAAAAGACTATTATAAGATCGAAAGGGAGACTCATTAGAGTGAGAATTGTGAAAAAATTGTAGGCAGGTGAAAAATGATTTAGACAGTTTTGTTGTACTATTACAACATTTTGCGAAGTCATCCTTAAATCGCTGCCATTTTTAAAACTGCATAAACCGAGGAAGTGTTCTGCAATTAGCCACATACGCGTACAGCCTATCACGTCGAAAAATATTAATTTGGAGCTTAATTTCAACCCTGGATGCTCATTCTGACGAGAAAGAATTTTCTAAACCGGCGATCAAAAGTTTTAATAAATGCATTTGGTGATGATGCGTTCAGCATCCCCTTATATCTACTATCTATGTATAGGATAGTACATATTAGACATTTCAAGCTTTCACAGCCCACGTTCTTGCAGTTAATGCTGTTCGGGGCCACTGGCTGCACAACATTTTCTTGTGGGAAACAATTACGAGTTTCCACCATTATTGCAAGCCGTTTCATCAGGACCGTAAGAACGTATTATTACTATCAGTTGCTGTACTAGTGAATCGTTGGAATTATTCTCGAAAATATGTGGTTTCCCATATACTGATACAGTTGCACTGTAGACAATTTATTAATTTTCTTTTAATCAATTATCCATTACATATTGCCTATGGAAGGTGTGTCTTAATCCATTGCTGTATATTTGTAATAATTATTGTGTAACTTTATTCTGCTATATTTTCTGCGGACCATTGGAGATTATGTAAATATTTTCTATGTGCCAATGTAGACGAGACAATATTAAAATATTTATGCATTAGAAATAGTTACTTAAAATATTCATAATGAGTTATAAAAGATAAAGAATTTACCATTAGTTTTCTGCCTTTATGGTCATTCGCAGTATGTTAGTAGATTTTTTAGCCACATGCCAGGTATATGATTTTAATTTTAGCAAATCAATTTAATAGATTCCATTAATAACTTGTAAAGTATTGCGATATGACCTGCACAGATTGAAAACCGTTTTCAGCGTAATACTAATCGTCCCACATGATCCAATGGCATTGAACACTACAGCACTGAAGCAGTATTGTAACCAATAATTGGGGTTTGTGCGGATATTGGGAAGCTAATACCTGGGCTCTTCTATCCACAAAACGAAATTGTGGAGTGGAACTTCATCCTGGCTGACTGGGCGTTCCAAATACTAAAAAACATTATGTTGGTTTTTATCTGAAAAAACTCGTTACTTCAAATGTGCTATACTACCCAAGATGAAGTAACTATTAGTATGATTATTATAGTCATATTTTATAAACAATTCGCATCTGCGGTTTTTTTAAGGAAATTGTTATGATGTACAAAATTAGATATAAAATACTTTTGTCTCGCAATTATGTACTAATGGAAGTTTAATAATCAGTGTGTTTTCATAGTTATTTTCTATTAAGTTTGACTTTTTATTTTTATAACTTTTGTCGCTACTTTATTGAACTACTGAGCACGTATTTATAATGTTACAAGTGAGTTACATATTGAGATAGAATTTTCCTATTCTGTATTTAGAATTTTTAGGTAGATTCGAAATACATATTCCTAATATTCATTGGTTACTTGAAGGATCGAAGGTTCTGATTGGAACGCTGATTAAAAAAGACATTTATTCTTTATTCAAGAACATGAGACGAGAATAGAGATATTCTTTTTTAGATATCTAATATTTTTTCTTCAACTCTTGATTTATTCCGTTAAGTTAATACGTCCGATCGGACTGGCACAGATTTCCATTAGAATTTCACAATAAATGTTGAACTTCATAAAACAAAGAAAAAATGTCATATTCATGTGAGAATCATTGGTATTAATGGTACCATCAGACATGTATCAAATGAAAAATCCCATACGTAACTGAACTTGCTCACAAATTAAATAACTTTTCCTGTTTGTGAGTGTAAAAATATATTTGCTTTCAGTTTAGGCCTATTAATTTAAAATTTATATAACGAACGAAGTAAATATTCACCTACCATGGAAGGGCAGAGAAACCTTGACAAAATTAAAACCGCATCAAAAAGAATAATAATTATTCACGCCTAGTTCTTACTATTCTGAATTCTAATTAGTTGTAAGTGTGGCAAATGGTATTACCCAATCACTTCAGAAGTTACAGACTCTTCGAAAATATAAACCTCTACTAGGAAAGAAATAAAATTACGAATTCTTTTACCAAATGGGCTCACTGGTGTGCAATAATAATCTCATATCACCTCGCACAAATTGCAAACTTAAACCGCATCTAATGAGAAAAGATCACACAATGCTATACAATAATGTCTCAAAAGACATTAAAAAATCGGTGCCAGCAGTACGCATCTTTCGAAGCTTCATGCTATTACTGTTTGAAGAATCGACAGTTATTATTTCGTGCTGCAATCCATCCTCAAGCCTCCGACTTCTCAACAGCTTCTTGACCACCTACCGAACGAAATACACCTATCTACAGACGCACACAGTACTTCGCCAATGAGACACCTATTGCCGTAAGTGTAACTCAGAATTGTTCAAGTGATATCGTATTTCATCTGATTTGAAGCTAGAAAATCTCGTTAGCACGCTAGAAAAGCATTCACTCGGCTTTCCACGCGGTAGTGGGTTCGTGTCTAACTTCAAATCCCAAGCTAGCGACAGAGGAGAGCCTAGACGGATTCGTGTCGCGCGCAGGCGGCGACGCGTGTACGAGGGCACTAGACATACGCTAAATCACGTCAGGTAGAAGCACTTGAGGATATTTAATTAAACGATCGGGTACCGCTGAACCTTCATTAGCAGTGCCTCAAGGTGTGACAACGTTTGCTGCACTATTTGATATCCCATTCCCTGAAGCATAACTCGATATTGGCCGGTCCACCGCCATTACGCGGTTCGGCTATTAGGGCCTTCGTCCTCGATTATTCTCTAGGCCGTTGCAATTTCGATTCTCACCTCTATCGCCTGTATCGATCTTCCCTCAAGCAGGAAATACGGTCACCCGATTACCTGCTCGTCACGGCTGACGCTTTTCAGACGGCACCGCTATACATCAACGACTAACATAAAGAGACAATTTCCCCTGTCAATCAAATTAGCATCCCTTGGTTTATAATACGGAGCAAACGATACGAAAAATACCCAGGACGGTCAATTACTCTGACGGACATGTGTTTGTCACTGCCTTTGCTGTGATATACCATAGATTCTGCAAACCTGAGGATTGTTCAGTTTGTTTTAAGGGGTTACACCACCTTGGCGCTCGGAAAAATAGGTATAAAAATAAACCTTTTTTTGACGCTGCCATTAAGTATATAAAATGATCTTTATTTTACGCATATATATAGTAGTTTTATGAATAATTTGCAATATTGATGATTAAAAAAAAAATAAAAAATGGCGGAGATATAAGCCGATAAGTAGGACCCTCTTTTGAAAATCCTTGCTGATGGTGTACATGATTTCTCTGTTAGTCATCGTCCAAAACATACAAAATAATTTTTTTCTTATTTAAAAGGGTAATAGCTAAACTGTGACGTAGGATTCTTGTGATTGGGTGCTATGTTCGAAAGTTATAAATTTTTTAAACTGAAAATTTCGATTAAAATTCGATTCTTTCTACAAAAAATATTTAAAAAATTTTCCCTACGTCACTTTTTAGCTATTACCCTCTTAAATAAGAAAATAATTATTTTGTATGTTTTGGATGATGCCCAACAGAGAAATCATGTACACCATCAGCAAGGATTTTCAAAAGAATGCCCACCGTTTTGAAAAATGCTGTTTAAAATGCGAAAAATATCCACATTTTTAAAAAATTTCCAATTCTCATACCTGAGGTATATAACTATATGTATATAAACATATGCCTGTAAAACACAAAAAGAATTAAACCAATGGGACTAATAGTTTATCCCTGAATCACTTGCAAACATTGACTACGTTTCAGCGCTGAGAAACGTATATGACCCCTTAAATACTCCGCAGACAGTGCTGGATTAACCGATAAGCATAGAAATTTTCTGAATTTTAAAATCTAACTTCTGTTAGAAACACTTTTTAGTCAAATTATCGGGAATGTCTCAGAAATCGTACATTGCGTTGAAGTGATCACCCTGTACAAGGGAGCCTCAATATCTTTTAAGTGCTTAGGGCTTCTAAAGGTCTTAATACGCCCCTGTCTAGACGAAAGACGCGTAGCTTATTATGAAAAAGCGTGTTTTCATGTGCAACTTTCAATTTAATTGGTTTCATGATAATTCGCTTTGTCATTAGGTTGGAAGAGTAGCTGCCAAAGCTTTTAGCAATCCTTTAGCTAGAATCTGCACGAATTTGGGGAGGTTAAGCACTGGCCAATGAAAATATCAGCTTCTATAATGTATCAATGCAAATCCATGATAAAATTTACAATAAATCTTCGTATCCGAGTTGGGGTCGTCCCGGTGTCGATCCCCTTGACCCTCACTAAGTCTCGGTGGGGCTGTCACGCTTCCAAAATGCTCCCAGACGAGACTTGGGCAGTCTCAGTATTGGCGAGGGGGCTCAGGTGAACCGGGATCGCCAGTTCCCGTCTTGAGAACATGCAAGTCTCAAGCCCTGGGGGTGTAAAGAACAGAAAAGAATAACTACTTCATTTGGGGTTAGTTTTAGCGTTCAAAGGTTAACTAGCAAGGTAAGATCCCCAAACCGTAAATTAAAAAAATTATGAAACTTTGGGGATATGTAGAGTAGGGTGGCTGTTATTTTCGGCTTTTGAATTTTCTTCCCGGCACTTCCTAGAATCGTTTCAAATAGGTAATAAAATAAAAACAGATAAAAAAGATAACAGGAAAAGGTGCTCCTTTAATTAAACATTTATTTAATTATGTAACAGCTTACAAAGAAGATTTTATATAATATCCTCCAAGTTATTGATTACATAAAAAAAAATATGTCAAACAAAAGTTATGTTTTTGCAATTTCGATTATCGTTCTACAGTCGATATGATTGATTACCCTGTCTGCGAAGAACGTGCTACTGACAATAAGATGAGTTGAGGGCGTGAAAGAAAGTGTGGGTAGCGTGACTAAAAATTGTATTCGAGGAAGGCAAAAGTGCACAAGCAAGCACCCAGTATGATGAATAGTGCTACGAGATATGAGTTAATGTTGCAAGAAATTCCTACACCCGCCACTGTCCACAGGGGTTGATAAATATGCTATGCAAAGGCGTCTAACCGCAGAAACCACCGCCATTTCCCTTTGCACAGATCCCTTTACGAAACTTCGTATACCTTTCCCCACCCAGTGTTGGGCGGCGAAATGCGTTGCTTCGCTGGTTTTAACACGCTTTCGTTCAGATAGTTAAATATTTTGTAAAAATATTAAAAAATTAATTTCACCAAGTGAGACATTGATTCTGATTCCATTATTTTTAACGTGCAGGGTACAGAGTCCGTTTGAACTCGATTTGAATATCAAAATATTTAGGTACAAAAAATATACGTTGGTCCTATTAATTTAATTTGCCTATTACAAATTTCAATTTAACTTATTGACATACGCTTGGGCTATCTGCTGTCTAAGGTCTAAAATTAATTTTACTAGCAATAGATCAGTGATTCCCAACCTGTGGATCGCGACTCCCGAGGGGGGGGGGGGGGGCGTCACGGTTATTTTTAGTTGGTGATTTTTACCACTTTTTTTTTTAATTATGAAGTCAGAGTTATATTCTGAAATACATATTTTTAATGCGTTTCCTTTACTTTATTAAATTTACCTTATCTTATATGGGGAGGGGCGTTGCAAGTTATTTGAGTATTATAGAAGGGTATCGCGACTCCAAAAAAGTTGAAAAACACTGTAATAGATTAATGGAAATCTAACTATTTGATGAAAATGGAAAAAGATAGTTTAAAATGTGAATAGCAAAGGAACTGCCATATTTCAATCAGAAAGAGTTATATCCTAATGTCTATATTATATCAGCTGACAGGATTTCGAAAATATTTGAAACACCAAAACGATATATATGTAAGTTGTATCAAAATTATTTACACATACCTATGCAAATATAAAAATGACACAAACTTTTTCGTCTACACTATAACATTACAACTGATTGTTTTAAAAACAAAATTATTTTTCATGTATATTATTAGCACTACAGGTGTTTCCTTGTTAAAGCTTAAACTATCGGAATATTTAGAACCCTTAGAATGTAGGCATTACGTGCAAATTGCTGTAGATATAAGTATTTGCAACGGTGAAACCCATTTCTTTTTAAATGTCATCCGATACGAAAAGTGTTTCACGTAGTCATGTTTATAACGTGCATACTGGGAAACTATAATCTTGACTTGAATCTGATGAAACGTTAGTTTCGTGAGATAGTATCAAGTAGCCCGTAAAATCACGTTGAAACACGATTATGTGGTAATTACGGTCCGACACAGTTTCAACTAATCGCATTTGTGTCCAAGGCCTGGCTCACTTTGATTTTTGTACATCGATATTTCCTTCAGGGGACTTTCACCAATAACCACTCTGCCCTAAAACCAAAATTTTTTTTAAACGTCTACAAGGGTGTTTCTTAGAAATTGTTAATTAGTAGTCACTGTACAGTATGAAATTTAATCTGTTGTGGTCACACCTTCTTATAATCACAAATTCGTCACAGCGCCAATTTTGACTTACTATTTTCGTATTTTTGAATTTTTTAACTTTTCAGTGATAATGAACATTCGTAATACTCATACAATCGTGGTCTAATAGTCTTTTCCTAGAAATGGAAATTTTGACATGTATGAAATTTTTATTTGAAAAATAATTGTGGATAAAAGCCATTGTTTTCTTTATTATTTAGCAAATTTAAAAATTTTATTAATAAGGTCCAAAATTTTACAGAAATATTAGCAAAGACATATCCCGTGGTACGATACACAGAATATATAGTTATATGATCGTATACAATCGTTAAATTATGAATCTATCAAAGTAACATATGTAATAGTAATTTTTGTCTCTATTTCAGATGGTATTACCGTTAAGGAACTAGTTCTTGATCAGGCACTAATTTTTTTATCAGTTCATGAAATAAATCGTTCTTTTAAGTTTATGTTAATAAATAATTGTGTGAAATAATTACTAACATAAAAATTGATAATTAAAAAATATATGTGTTGTCTGTGAATGCAGTTAGTTTTCGTGAAAATAAATGTGTAAGGTAGCCCACTTGAAGGAAGCCTCTGTTGAAGGCCATCTCTTACTGTTCCAAGTAAGAGATCACCATCGACGCCACGGTCGATTTCTTTATGCAGTTATTTTTATACATTTTGCTTACAATAGTTTACTTTATACAGTAGCGCAAGAATTTTAATATTATATGTATCCTTTTGGTTTTAAAGTCATTGATCATTATTTAGTTCCAATTTTTCCTTGTGGAACTAATTTCTCACCACCTGAATAAAAAATAGGGTAGGACATTATAAAATTGTAAAAAAAAATTAAATGTAGATGGTATAATACTAAAAATAAGTTTATTTGGTACTTTTTTTTTAATTAGTATTAGTATCTGATCAAATAATAGTTCCTTACCTGATAAGAAATTAGTTCTCATGTATTTTGGATGATCAAAAAAATTAGTTCCATTGTATTTTAGAGGAGCAAAAACTAGTTCCTAGTCGCCTTATTAATCCGTACCTTATAAATAATTAAATTATACTTATTTTCAACTTTTTAAAATGTTTCCTTAAAGTTTAAATATTAAGGGCGGTATTCATAAACGTGTCTTAATCTTAAGCAAATGCTTAAGCATTCGGCATCCTTTACTAGCTACTAGGTTAGACAGCTTTTACACTTCCCTACTTTACTACTAGATACTGCAATAGTTGTATAACAAATTCTATCTCTTGCTATGTACAAATAAATTCTCCAAGGTAAATAATTATCCCAGAAGTGGAAATTTATACATCATTATTTTTTAATTTAGATATTTTAAGTCGCATCAACTTCTACGTTAAGTTATTAGCGATATTCGCAACTCCTGAAGAAGTTATACATCTTATTTGATGCTTGTTCATCTTATCTTAAATTATATTTGCAAATAATAAACGTTCCAAGAGACTTGTTAAGCCAGGAAAATTTAAACTGCGTCCACCGAGCACAGCCGATAAATAACAGATCGCTAAATCGAACTAAGTTCGTGTTACCTGCTACGTAAGGTTAACGCATAATAGCTATGGCCATGCTCCTGCGGGAGAGATTTCGCAACAAAGAGCATGGCGAACAATGTACCGAAAGGGCAAAGCGTAAATAATGAAACTGTCGCTGCGTTACAAGATTGCAGAAGCTTTAGCGAGATCAAACTCTCCCTCGCCCCCACCCCAACCACCCACGTAGGCTGTGAAGCTATCGGGCAACAGGTAGAATAATACATTACTTACATAGATAGTAACCTGTGGCCTGGCTATGCCAAAATCGCTATTCGCACGATGTTACCAAATTATACCCGTCGTTAAACCTACGGCCCGCTGTGGAAGCGATGCCAACGACGCGATACAGAATAGTTAGTGAAACGATGATAGCTATTGGTCTGCTTTCAAAGCGATGGCGGTGAAACCAATTGAATGCCTGTAATTAAACTTGAGATATAAGGTTCCACGTTCGCATACACTGCATACAATATCGTGTTTCCCTATTAACTATTAACGTGAGATAAATTCCTTCATCTACTTTCTGAAACCGTATCAACATTAAAGAGATAAACTCTGGCTCACAAAGTAAGCTCAACTGTAGGTACTTTCTTTTATTTGCATTTGGTACTGGTTTTTATTTTAAATAATTAGTGTACGAAGATGGATTCGTCGAAGACTAAAATACTATTGATTTAAAATTTCGGCAATGTATTTTAAATTTCTTTCTGTACTTTCAGTTACTTACAGGCCCAGATCTAAGGGGGCGCAAGTAGGGCAATCGCCCAGAACGCCAAATTTTGTAGGCGGCAAAATTGGTAGACAGATACCTACGAAAAATTTTGTTCAGAGTCAAAAAATATATTTTAAGAGTTCAATCGGGCCCTGGCTGCATCCTCTACTAGTCTACGAGGTTAGTAAAAGATGCCGCATGCTTAAAACAATCTTAAGAATGAGCAACGACTGAGAATACCGCACTCACTGCTATCCATGGAGACAAGCATCTCCATTCAGCAGTAGCTATTCGATCTGCAAGCCATTGTCCCGCAGCTGGAGCGTCAGTAGATACCGAATAGAACGTGTCACACTCGCAAATATGTCGCATTAATTTCGTGATGAAGAAGCAATAAGAGCACCGGTGCTCTGAAATATGTAGTTCCAGATGCGTTAAAAACACTGACTCTACGTTCGTGTTAACATTACTAACACGCAGGACCACTGTCCACTATGAAATACTTTATCCCGAAATAAGCACTGACTCTACAATCGCACTTCACGCTTTTAAACATCTCTCAACAGTGGGAAGATTTGTTCGGGCTCGAGTAAAGTGTTTCCAAAATAGTCCTCTAGATACTGAGTGTAATGTAGTAGAATTTTGTTAAAGGGTCTTCCACAGAGTCCAGTAATAAATGAAATTGATGCAGGAGATCACGAAATAATATCCACTGTGACTGCACAGATATTCAGTGATCCGAACACCGTCGCGGATAAAGTCGAACTGTTAGGGCACACCGTTCGGCAATGTAGTGACTTTGGTAGAGGTTGTTGATGTTTATGTCGCGCTCGGCCGACACCCAGCTAACTTAAAATTCGTCAAGGCCAGAAATAATATTATATAGCAATGTCCTATGCAAAATGTTCACTTTTCACAACTACAGTCGTGCACCCTGCACATTCTACACGTTTTTTTATCACTGCGATATGTGATCAAACACTAAGCAACGCTTCGTCAAAAAGTCTTCAAGATGATAGGTATATTCCAGTGAAATGTTGTTAAACGATCTTCTATTTAATCCAATAGTCGAACGAATTAGTGTAGGAATCGAGAAATCAGGAAATAATATGCACTGCGACATTCACAACTGACAATGAGTGCTCAAACCTTTCGTGAATGTTGTCACATTGGTAGAGGTTGCCGTCGACCTCAACTGTTTCTCAAGTTGAAATTTCGCAATTTCTAATGACGAAAATTTCTAATGAGAGAGAAGATTTGAAAGAACTCACACGAAAGAATTTATGATTCAATGCAAAGGGGCAGCCAAACTCATTTTTGCCCAGAGCGGCGGAAGAGCTAGATCGGGCCCTGGTTACTTGTTGTTAGGGAATTCAATCCATTTTTTTTATTCTAAAACTCCCGGGATTTGAAATATCAAGTTATAACTTATCCCGAGAATTTCGCGAATTTTTAAAAACGTAAATTACTTTATGAACAACTGAAAAATATAAATGGAATCCAAAAATCAGTCGGGATCCCGGGATTGAATTCCCTACTTGTTGTACTTATTGTATTTTCATTCTATGTTAGAAAGCTGATAGTTTTCATACCAGCAATGGAATTATTCATTTTACATATCAGTGATTTTTTTTATAAATTATTCTGTTAGGAAAAGCCATGATAAGGTAATTCGGTCCTTAGATTTCGAGAAATTTTGTTAACCACAGCTTTGAATCAACTTTAGCGACACGTCTCCTCACTGAAATTAATATCTTGTAATGATTTTCAGTTTATTTCACTTCCCAAGAAGTGCGTTTTTTCTATATGTAATAAAATACCAGAGAAAGAATGTTACTCAACCCAACATTAAATTGTATTGTTGACATTACTTTTCGAATAAGCGTGATAGTTGTCTTACTGGAGAAAATGATACGTTTTTTTTTATTATTACTTGTATATTACTTTTGTGATTTAATGTTATTTTACATTTATTATTGAAAGTATAATGAAATGATTTATCTGCAACTTTCATTATGCCTTTTAGCATTGTATAGGAAAGCTGAATAACAATACCTCTAGTAACTGTTACATTTATCTGATTTCCGTTACTATCAGAATCACAGTGATAAATGTTAGTTTAGTTACGTGGCAGAACTCTGTTCCTAATGTAGACACGGGGATGCTGCATAATATTTGTAATAGTATAATTTGTGTTATTCCACGTACTTGAAATAACAGACCACGAAATGCGTCAGCAAACTGCAAATGGAAAGTGAAAACTATGTCAACTTGAATGAAATGCCATTCGATGTCACTAAATTTATCAACTCCTTATTAAGGAGAACTTCCGGTCAAAACGCTAGAAGAATAGGTGATATTCATAATTTTTTTACAAAATTTGGACATAATATATCCTAAAAAATGTTGTTGGCTAAATGTTAATACACTCTTTAAGGTACAAAAAAATCTTTTTCTTTGCACCTCTTTTTTGCAGCGCTGCACTAAGAATAACTGCAACCTAGAAAATCTATCAAGACCGAAAACATGAAATAATTTTTTTTGGTACTCTAACGAGTCTATTAATAATAGCCAAAAACATTTTTAGTCCTCTTAAATCTCATACTGTTGCGTTAATATTTTCGATTAAAATTCTGCCCCATTATCGCGAAACAATCAACGAATTTTGCGACTGAAGGCAGAAAATTCTTAGATAAGAGATCAAACTAATTTGAAGACTACTGTGGATTAAATTGCCTGATTCAATCAGAAGGAAGTCGATCCAGCAAAATTACCATTTGCGTGAGCGCGAGTATTTGTTCGATTAAAACCAATCTCTCACTAAACTTTTGTGTTTCATAATCAAAATTGTAAATATCATCTATCTGTAAACACTATACATTTTCAGGATAAATAATAAAACAAGAAAATATCAGTTAAAAAATAAAATTCTATTAATGAGAGTATGTATGAAAAGCATTTTTATGGTTGGAAATTTAATGTAAAATCTCTAAGCCAAAAGTAGCGAGAAAGATTTTTAGTAGAAATAATTATTCCTAGGAAGCGATAGACAGGCAAATAACACGAAAGTATTTAAAGTCAGTGGCACTATTCCCGTAATTTCCGGGATCCCGCTTTTCCGAACGTTGAGTGAAACTTTTTTCTGTTTCATTTAATTCGGACAGTTTTGACGAGGATCGCGTGTGATGTTCGCGTACCATGAAATTTTCTCGCGTTTCGTGTCCTTTGTAAATATATTCATTTATATTCAGGCTTTAGCCCGTTCACAGTTGTACGAGCATTAACATCCATATCGATCAAATATAATTTCCCGTCTCTCTCACAAATCTGTCAGTCTTTGAAAATTATCTTCGTCAGGTTACCTGTCAGATACAAATTCTGTATCGTCGAAAATATTGCTAAATATAATTCACACGGTAAAAAGTGACCTACATTTTTGCTTCCCGTTATGCAAAATTACGTGGTAGTAAAATTAAAAATATGAAAGTTCAAGCTAAGTCAAATAAATTACTTTAGATAATACGTGAATTGAATTTTTTTCGTCTAAAGTCGATTCACGAGATTTTAGTATACATTATACTGATATTAGTTGATGAAAACGTTTTATTATTATTTGCTGTTATATTCATTTATGGAGATTTGTTTCTATTGTATAACATTATGTCCATACTAATTACATTCTTGTTCCATTTCTGATTTTTCATTTTCCTAAATAAATTTCTGCTGAATAGTAAGAAAACAGAATTATTTAATATGGAAATTTTACGAACTAATTGCTTATACACTGCAGCATACGGGTAAATACATAAAGTCGACCGCTGTAGAAATTAGATTTTCCGTTGACTTACCGTCACATTATTAGTCAACATTTTCTGCCTTTGGCGATTCCACCTTGTGAGATCATTAGCAAGGAGCTCGCAAAATTTTGTGTACACCACCTGAAGGACTATTCTTTTTTTCCGCGGCTGATTTGTTAAATGGAAGCTACCATTTTGCTACTTAACCAAACTTCTTCAATAAATCAATTAGGATAACTGTTATCCTCTTGAATCAACAAATGCTTTCATATTGGATTCTGCGAGTATGTCAGATTTTAATCAGCCAACCGATCACCAGTTGCATTTCAGACATTGCCCGTACATTACGTATTTATCCACAATCCAATAAGTTAAAATCTAATCTTGGAATAATCTAATTAATTTTCAATACTAAATCCAGCCAAATTAAAGCTTAAAGTTATCGAGTGAAATATTAAAATCAATCAAATTATTTATATTTTAATTCTTCATGTCAGTATGTATTTGAATTATTTATGCTGCTGGATATTTTCCTTATTATAGCGATGTCGCAATTAAAACTGGCTGACTTATTAAGTATGTATTATGGAAATTAGATTATTCAACCATTACTAGCCAACAGTTTCTTTTTAACAGCTAGTTTCGAAACGTATTATCCATCATCCTCTTTTCGCTCCAAGGCTAATGGCTACGGTTCTTCTTTCCCAATTAAGAACTATCATACACAAATCACCAACCACTGCCCGTTTTCAGATTCGGTTAAGCTTCTCTAACCGCATTAGTGAGGACTAGTTCCAAATTTAGTCAAGACTGATTCAAAACTGGGTCGATCATGTCGTAAAACTTAATTCAGATTTAGATCATCGTGGTTATGTACTTAACTCACTTCTGAACAGGGCCTTGGTCACGATATCGTCAACTTAATTTAGCCCAGGTAGTAATCCATTGTAACTCGTGTTACATAAAAAATAATTATCGTCCAAACAAGCTACATATAGGTTTCTCAGTTGGGTACAATAATGTACCTACCCCTACACGTTCACAATAAAAGTTTTCCTATCCAGATACCTCGGATAATATGAAAATTCATAAACAGCACATTAAACGAAGCAATGAGAAAATTATTAAATTAAGATCAGAGTTTACGACTGACGCAGAAGAGAAACACATGAGATTCAGGTGACCTGTTTCGGCATTGAAGAAAAGCTGCAATATACCAGTGCGATACCTACGCGTGCTCCATTTTCGCGATTTTCTTATACTCCAGCGTTGCACGTCCCTTGGTTCGATTTGAAGTTGAAGCCGAGCGAAGAAACAAAGGAATGAAAGTTGCACCGTGTCTGACGAGTCGCATACTACAGATCAATGTGATAAAGGAACTGCGGGTCGTAAGAATACTTGGAAGAAAGTTTTAGCATTCTCGAGGAATCAGAGCTCCTAACTAGTGCCCCTCAGTCCACTGTCATTCCGGACGAATGTAGGTCAAACCGATTGGCACTTTTCCAGCCGGCAAGCTGGACTTGTGAACCCACCTTGTTGAAGTGCTGACGATTGTGATTTCCCTTTCGCGAAAGACGTGACTGTAATATTACAAACTTCTCGGTTTGCCCCTTTTTAGTAGCGTGCATATGAAAGGAGACACGACGTACACGTTCCCCAACATTTCTCAAGCTACTTTGCTTTTACCGCGACTGGGACTCACAAAACAGACGAAACCTGATCCAACTGTACCTTCCGTACGTACGGTTTATCATATTGATGTTGACTAGTGGACAAAATTTGGGTCACAGATTTCACTCAAGTTTTGCATGTATGCAGTTGATAAATGCTAGGTAGAATAATTTATTCGATTCGCGGCGTGCAGCGTTTGAAATTACGCGGGAAAATGCAGTTCAGGCATCCATCCATTCTGGATCTTGTATATGGATCTCTGTTTACGTAACGACTAATCGTAGATGTAATTGCAAAATTAGAAAAAATGTGTACATACTCTAAAGATTACTGTTATATGGATTGCGTTTGAGATTGTTGTTACTGTAATTTAAATACAGTTTTATCCACACGTATGGTACATTAAGGGCCTTTGCAAGAAACAAAAATTTCATCTCGAGTACACTGATAATAAGAAAAATTTACCTCTAATAAGAGGCTTGAGATACTGCAAAATACGTGAATAGTTTCAAACAATTGTAGCTTTCAGTTTTATGTTTTCATTACTGCTTTCTATGCTTATTGTTCTCCATATCAAAGTCTTACAATGGGGAATCTGTAAGAAGCAACTCGTTCTCTGGTTTATGCATGCGTGTGGGTATACGACAAAGACTGGACGATTGCTTTTTGAATATTCTAGACGTTCTTTTGATATTGATAATTATTCATAAATGAAGGTACAGGATTTACAATTATTTTTTATTATTATTTCTTAGAAGCACGCGTGTGTATATGATTAGCACATATTCAATTTGATTAAAAGTTTGGACTCACTCCGTGATTTAAAAGAAGCAAGAATTTTATTCAGACAGTGGGAACTAGTTCTTGAAAATCTTGCACAAACTTACTAATCGTCTCTCATTTCGTGAGAAGAAAATAAAATTCATTCTGCGTAGAAAATCATTTCAATGTTCATGTGTTAATAATTGCTCTGTATTTCGAGTTTTATCGATCATAGTTAATAATCATTTATACTGCGCGGTTAGTGTAAATGTTGTTAATATCACTTTTCATAGTAATAGCCATGGAATGAATATTCCCTAAGTGGGGAAATCTCAAATGATGTAGAATAATTATCCAGCTTTCGCAATTGAATTTAACCGTTGATCTGAAAATCGTCAGTCTGGGTCGGTCTTCCGGGTCACTCGGACCACGTGGACCTGCTGGATCTGCCGGACCTGCTTCCTGGACACCCGAACACGATTTTAAAAATCACCCTGTCTATCCCCCAGCTCCTCCTGGTCAGAGGTAGCTTATTCGGTGGTGCCGATCAAATGTTGGGGTTCGTTGATAGCGAAAGTTTTGTTGTTCTTCAAAGCTCCAAACTCCGTTTTGTTCTTTTCCAACTCATTTCTTCGATGATTTTTGCATGATTTATTCTGTTTCATACATTTCTTCCATGATTTTGCATGACTTGTTCTGTTGCATGAATTTCTTCGATGGTTCTGCATGACATTTCTTCTTCCCTCATATGCATCTCATCGATGGGTTTATATTTCCTGCTCTGTTTCATGTATCGCTACGATGATTTCTCATGCTCCTATATGCTCTTCTATCGATGTCGTTTCAAATTATCTCGATCAGTACCAACCTAATAAGTCTTTTGTTATTTTCCTCCAAAGTCCACCACTCCGTTACTAAGATATCATTATAAAATATATTAAAAAAGTAGTGGAGAGTGATAATGAAAGAAGACATGTAAGCAAGCTTAGGCTAAGTTCGTATAGTAAGGCCCTATGTAAAATTATCAAATAGTCACTGAATATTACCTTTCATGTTCGATTGTTAGCTCCTTCTCTGTTGAGAAGGTCGCCGCTGCTTCCGCTTTTGGAAGCACGTGACTGAGCATGGAATCGGTATGAGTGGATCAATCATTCTCTGATGTTCTTGTCCAAAGGGAAGAGTTTCGGGCGTAGGGGGTGTACTGAGAGGTACACGCTGGCATAAGTCACCCGTTTCGATTACCCTATCTCTGTATTAGTCGGTTTGAGTCAGGTTACACCCAGTGTGCTCTTGACGGGTTGCTCGGAGCAACAGGAATCTCCTCGGTAGGAACTGCGCCATCGAATACTCATTTTATGCTAACCCCTCATTTTTCCTTCTTTGCTGAATTTTTTTTAATCGAGTGATTGCTTGGCAGTTCCCTAGATACTATATGTAAGCTGAAGAGAGCGACGGAACTTTGTTTCCATTCGTCTCTTTGGTTTAGTAGACTAAGGTTTTCATGTAAAGCGAGATCGATGGAACTTTGATTCCATCTATCTCTCCACGAGTCTCCGAACGCAGCAACCTCTTCGCGGTGAGAACCGAGCCGATGGCTGCGATTGTCAAATATTCTAGTTAGACATAAGAATTTCTCTTGTAATACATTGGTAGAATGTAAGAATAAATTTAAATTGAGATGTTTGTAACTTTTATATGATATAAAAATACTTATGTGAAATTTTCAAGTGTTGTTCGATTATTCCTACCCCAGAATAGGAGTATAGTGTTCAGATGGAAGAATAAGTGGAACTGGAAATATTTCAGAGAGGTGCTGGGGCTGATGGAATTTTGAAATTCTTCTACAGCAGCACGATACTGAAATATACCAAATTCCAATTCCTTGGTGAGGTATTCTATGTTACATCTATTAAACGGGACCAGTGCCCAATAACCCGGGAGAGACGGAGACGTTGGATGTTCCATCTACTCTATACTTCGTCTGTGCTACTATAACGTTATAATCACAGTCTTATAATTTCTGACGAAAGGCACACCGATACGCTTAAATTAATTTTGATTAAAATTAATATCACTTGCACAAAGTTAAATGCAACGTAATACCCTTATGCTTAAAAAAAGTTGGAATCACTTATCGTTACATGATCTGAGACCCCGTTTTCGAGATGCAAGTAATTAAAGTTTAGGAGTCCAACTTCTGGCGCGCGTTACTTAAATGACAAAGGGTTTTAACACCATCTGCTTGCGTAGTTAATTCAGATCTTTGTCTTCTCGCCTGCTCCAGCTGCGACGGATTTTTAATAGTTTTCCAGGAGGTGTGGGTAAATGTTGAACAGTTGTGACAAATGGAATTTTTCGAAAATAGTGTGAGATATCGTATTTGATACGTAGGAAAATGTTTTAGAAAATCTTATGATTCAGTGTAGGTGAAATTGTCATATATTATTAATCTGTTTATAACTTATCTCTGTTCATAATTGAATTACATCCGAATACAATATACCTGGGACACAGTATAAGAAACTCAAATTTAGGATAAAAACAGAACAGCAGTTTCGTGATTTATACTCTAAAGTCAAAATTATTATTATCTGCTTTTTGTTTTATGATATTAATTCTTTACTGCAAGCTAACCTGAAGCACAATTTTCCATCAGTGTTCCCAATTTCGATTTTGACAAAATCTGTTCCTTATACATTAACTTTGAAGAAAAGAGGTTGCAAATATTTTAAATGTACCTTTGTTTGTTTTCTAATCTAGATATATTTGCCATACTTGCATCCACTATTATATTTTCCTTTATTAATGGTAAATTCATATAAATCGAGTTATTACATAACTATTGATGATAATTTCAGAATATACTCGTTCGTCAAAAAACTACTGGAAAATTTTCAACGTCAGAAACACATTTTGAACTGTGAAAATTCAGCGTTTAACTTTATTTAAATAGATTACAACCAATGGAATAGTCAGTTTCATCATAAAGTATTTTAGAATTCTCGTAGACCGCGATTAAAACCTAATTTATTGTTAATAAGTGAAAATATCTCACAGACAAATGGTCAATGTGAAAAATTCTGTACGTAAGCATATTATGAATGAAGTTAGATGTACGAAATCTGGATAGGTGCCAAAGTTAGATCGCTTTATCACCATTTCTCCCGTCTGTTGGCTTTTAATTTTTCTACCGAAAAATACGCAGCAATTTTAACTGCAGTATATTTTTAACACCATTGGCACATGATGGTTGGTGCATTAAAAGCGATCATTTTTTATTCAAGCAATTGGAAGGTGAAAAACGTATTTATCTTCCACTATTTAGGATTCTCACATTATAAGTTTAAGGAACCTCAGAGAATGAAACCATATTTAAGAGTAAATTTTAAAAATAAAGCATTCTCAAAAGAATATACTGAATTTGTTATTAATGTGTAATAGTGTTCTATAGAGAAGAATAAAGTATTGTTATGAAAAATATTCCCCTTATTCATTTCGTAATATAATAGTTAAATTAAAACTTTTACATGTTTGCTTATATTTAACGTTTCAATTTAACTTTATAATAAAATAATTAATAACCACCAAAGCAATCTCTCTCAAATTACCATATGAATTTTCCACTCAATTTTCGTGTAGTATCTCGACACGTTGATCTAGCGAAGAATGTACGAGCCAGAGCTCCAGGATCTATTGTCCTCCGCTCTGTTGAATGGAAGTAAATTACTTCGAACATTAGCTAACCCATATAAGTTAAGCTTCGTAAATCCCAACACGAAGAGTGAGTTAACAGTAAATCCCAGCGTTGGGCTCCTAAGTAAAACCATTTACGAAATTTAAGGTAATTGTCCTATCAAATGCTACAATCCGTTCCGCAATTATGCTATCAAACTTAATTCCACCTTAAAGAATTGTGTATTCACTTCAATGGGTTGTAAATAATTTAATCCTTATCGAATTCCCTGTCCACATTGTTGCAAGTGTCATAAGAGAAAATGCAAAGTGAATTATTATCATCCAAACATATTAAATGAATTAAATTTAAATTCTAACAACAATTACCCTCCACCACCGCGCTACATTCTAAGTAATCTTATTTAACACAATGTATCATTTTAATTAGTTATACGTTCTCAATGTCGCCTAGATACTTTCGCCTATATCGCCCAGTAAATTTTGCACGCGATGTTACCTTAAAAACCATTTGGGTCAGGAACGTCGCGACTATCACTAAAAGTGTTAAATTCAATTTACGGGAATATTTGTCACACGAGTGATTTTAAAGGAGACCAGAAACTGGCTCGAAACTCTTTTACTTGCGTGGATAAGCACTACGAGCTCTAAAAACTCATACCTCCTCTAAGCTGGTCGACCACGAGAAATCAGTGTGTCGCAAATACTCTATACGTGACTCGCGGTGGCTCCACTTACCCTACATCTTCGCCAAGCACAGGCAGTAACAATGAATAACAGTTAAGGAATCCCACAATGGGCCAAAGGGGTCGGGACTTTCTTTCTAATAGAGTGAAATTACGACTGCCCCTTTCGATTTGAACAATGAGATCACCTCTATTTTCAAGGACGAGTGATACAGTGGCTCGCTACTCTGCGACTGTCTCCTGTGCTAAAAAAGAATGAGCGGGAGTCCTAGCAATTTGATCCGTCGCGAAAAAGCCTCTGGACGTGTCTTCTCGTATGACAGAAAAATGGGCCTCCTTTGACCGAGCGCCGTGGGGCGTGTTAGTAGCAGAAAAAAAAAATGGAATGAGAGTCCGCGCTGAATGCGAACAAAGCGAACAAGTTGCGGTAAATATCCATGACAGATAGGCAATTTAAGTTCCATGGGGAAGTGAGATAAGCGTCTTTGTTGATGGAACCGCGGCGTACGCGGTCGTGAATTCATTTGTCACCCAGTACAATGCCCTGTCAAAGAGCAAAACGGACGGAGCAGTTACCGTCTCTCGAATTGTCAGCATTATGATGAATTACGATCGCACGTTCTGTCCTACGAACTCCCTTTCCCGTGAACCTAGAGAAGCCAAGATTTTTCGGCGAAACTTTGGGACACACCTTATGAATATTTATGCCGCACTACGAGGAATCAACTTTCAAATGAGTGATCCGCATATTTTAATGAAAATTCATCGATCCCCTGGTATTCGATATTGGAATATCTGATTGAATTTTGCGCGAAGACGGCTGCTTTAGAAAAATTGTACAGACAGTGGAAAATTTGAATATATCCAAGGTTTGACAAGCGCCGATTTATTTTTCAGGGATTGGACTGTTTCTGAGCGATATAGGAAGAAGAGAAATACACGAATTCTTATTTCACCAAGGAAACAAAATTTTGATATTCTGATGAAAGATTATACAGAAGAAAATAGATGAAATGGGAAAGTCATATTTTGAACAGTTTTTTAAAATTTAATTTACAGATAATTTGAAGAAGTAAGTATCTATAGTCGTTCCTAATAAGATTTTCAAACAAATGAAATATATTCAAGAAAGATCAAGTTCGAAAGAAATTTAATTGTTTCTCTTGTCAATATGTTTATACTCCATTCTTCAAGATTTAATTTTATTTATTTTAGAACATTAATTTTGTTTACCGTAACCTCGTGTTAGCAATGTTTCATACTGAATTATTCCAGCGGGTTATCATTAGAAGAGGAAGCTGATAATTACGATGACCAGGAGGGGGTTACACTAATTTATATAATTAATATAAGTGCTGCTTGAATATTTGAATTATGAATTTCACGAATTAATGATAGACAAACAAATTTTTGTTTCATTCTGAGCGTAGGGTCTGACGATATAAATCTTTTTTACTCTTCTTATCACAAAAACATTCAAAATAAAAAACGAGTACAGCTTTCAAAGTATAAAAGAGTAGTTCATTAGTTACATAGTCGAAAACTTTAATATTTTATTTCAAGTACAATGTTCATTATTTAAAGTAAGTTGTTTAGTATAAATACGACGTGTTGTAGATAGAAGAAATATAAACGTAACTACCTTCACAGAATTTCAGAAAATAAGTACTCTCTGAAATTTACAAGTCTTGAAGCAGGACACTTATATTCTATTTTGCCCTAATCAGCCATTCGTGGCCAAATAAATTCCACGAAAGCGTGTATACAGTAGCAAAGGATAGGGGACTGTCCAGAGAACGTAATGGAATTTGAAATCCTGCTGGGACTATTGACTCGTGACCTGGGGGGATCGGAGGGGTGTTGTGCGTTCGTGTGCAACGGGAGTTGGTTCGCTTAAAATTCCACAACTTCGTTAATTATGCAAACGTCGATGTAACATTTGGGGTACATGGTCTCAGCGTGTAGGACTTTAAGAAAATGCACAAAGACATGAGCCCATGGTATATAAAGCATCCTCGCTATCAAAGTAATCATTAAAGTACAAACAAATGGATATACATATAATAGGGTGGGCCGAAAAAAAGGAAATTTTCGAAAATCGAAAGAGCCTAGTGCGGAAAAGTTGCGTCTGGGGAAGACAAATAGAGGCAAAAAAAGTTTTTTGAAATCGGTTAATATTTGACCGGACCCAAACGGGGTCAAAGTTTTTAGTTTTTGACCAAGAGTGGCGACTTCTGTATATTTTCATAAAATTTTCATATTTCCCTATTGAGCACTAGAAAATATAATTTAAGCACGTAAACACGTGAAATAGTGTTTTATATATTGTGACGAAGTGGAGTACCTGTGTTTTTATTTTTGGAAATAACGGCATGTAGTGAAAGAGGAACATATCTCATTGGTTCAAGAGCTGCTCCAACAGCCATTTTCATCTGTAACATTCAATAGCCATTTCTTATAAATTTTTGTGCGCTGAAAACGAATCCGCAAACCGTTTATCGTCATCACCCTCTGTGTTTAGGAAATTCGATTTTTAAACAAAGTTGCGAATTTTCAACTTTGAACATCTTTTGAGTTCAAACAGTAATAGTTATTCGGTTGATTGTTCCGCCAAATTATTCTATGAACTCTCGCGAACAAAAAGATGTAAGTTATTATAGAAAGTTATCTGCAAAATTAATGCATTTTGAGTATTCTTTCCGCTTTGTTCGGCATTTAAACATATAAAAATGTTTATAATTCAATAATAACTTATATCTCTTTGTTCGCGAGGGTTCATAGATAAATTTGGCGGTAGAAGCAACCGAATAACTATTACTGTTTGAACTCAAAAGATGTTCAAAGTTGAAAATTCGCAACTTTGTTTAAAAATCGAATTTCCTAAACACAGAGGGTGATGACGATAAACGGTTTGCGGATTCGTTTTCAGCGTACAAAAATCTATAAGAAATGGCTATTCAATGTTACAGATCACAATGGCTGCTGGACCAGCTCTTGAACCAATGAGATATGTTCCTCTTTCACTACAATCGCGTTACATACAAAAATAAATACACAGATACTCCACTTCGTCACAATATATAAAACACTATTTCACGTGTTTATGTGCTTAAATAATATTTTCTAGTGCTCAATAGTGAAATATGAAAATTTTATGAAAATATACAGAAGTCGCCAAACTTGGTCAAAAACTAAAAACTTTGACCCCGTTTGGGCCCGGTCAAATATTAACCGATTTCAAAAAACTTTTTTTGCCTCTATTTGTCTTCCCCAGACGCAACTTTTCCGCACTAGGCTCTTTCGATTTTCGAAAATTTCCTTTTTTCGGCCCACCCTAATATATAACCCCTTAAACAACATTGTTAAAAATCATACATACGTAATAACTACATAATAAATACAGAAATTGAATTTCTCCAAAACTCGATTTCTCCGAAGTAGTTTCCTCTCAAACTCGAGTACGTCTCCCGTACTTTCGAGCCTCTCGAGGATTCCTCGGATGAAGGGGGAGAAAAAGATACTACACTTACTGGTTAGCGCGACGCTAGGAGAATACCTGTTGTTTCTTTTCTTCGGGATTCTCATGGGTTATCTGCTTCCATTTTATTTCAGCGTTGCATTGGCGAGATGCGCCACTTTCTCGATTCGTAAGGATCAATTCAATCTCCCCCGATAACGCCCATGTACAAAAGATCTCGTGTAAAAAGGGACCCGCCGTCCGCCCCTCCCTCTTCCCGCCCTCCCCTGCGGCCCACCCTTCTCTCTTGCCCTTTTCAAAGAGAAGAAATCTCATGTGAGAACGCCGTGACCCGTTTCGCGAGCATCGTTCCGCAAAGGTCTCCAGACCCGAAGTGAACAATTTCGTCGAAATACACTAGCAAAGTGGATAACGCTTCGTAACATAAAAAGTTTGTTACATGTCCAGACTGACTAGCAACGTTTTACACCAATTTAAACTTCACCCTACGCCACTCGTGCCCGTTTTATAGTCGCGCGTTTACATGCAAATGCATCCAATTTTCTTTAATCGCGAAAACCGCTTCGATTTAACTTCTAATCGGCGTTTCCGACTCGCTTTGTCTCCACGTGTACATTGTAATTCATTATTGGACAGTCTGCTGCATAATTGCCGGAAACTTTGGTTTAACAATGAAAATTTTTCTGCCTGCAGGTATTAGAAGCATACGCGAGAACATGCATTGATGAGAAATTCTGTTTAAAAAATTACAGAGTTCAGTTAGAAAAGAAATGTTTGTGTCTAATGTGCAAAATTATGTGTTCCATCACTTGTCTACTGTTGGTTTGTGTCCTAAATCATTTTCACTATAAATAGTAATTATTTATCTTTCAGATACCACAAATGATGTATTACAGTTAATAACATTTGCCTAATTCAATAAATTTCTCAGTTTCAGTTACTACGCTCAAATCAATAGTTGTAAAATAATCATGTTAAAACACTTGAAAGTGTAATTTTAAAATGAACCAGATGAAAAGTTTAAAAATAAATAATATCGAATATCAATTTGGATATTACTTTCGGTATTCGATAAATGTTTTATGTTTACGATTATTAAATTTTTCATCGTTCTTTGATTCTTCGATGGCATAACACGGTTTTACTAATTGTTCCATATTTCGTGAAATATTTATAGCGCAATCAGGGTAAGTTTCCACTGTCCCCAAATTGGTACTTTGTCATGGATATTGGTGGTAGAAATTGACGTTTAATTGTAGCCATATCGCGTACAGCTTGTTAAAAAATTATTTCCCGCAGTTTTTACAAGCAAATCGCTACAACTGGATCGATAGTCATTCTTTTAAAAAATATGTTCAATCTTCTGTGATGAACACGCTTTTTTCTTGTAAAAAATATTTTATTAATAAATTTTTTTTTTTTCTTTAAAAGATTCGCTCCATCAGAAGATATATTGAAAATAAAGGGACTGTGTATTGTCAAGTAAATGTGCCACAGTTATTAACGTAATAATATTATTCATTTATTTCATACATTTTCCCTTCGAGTAATGAATTAAAGATAACGAAAGAATTTTTATTCGAAATAGCTTTTATTCATCGCGAACAAAGACACCCCTTTTGAAATAACGTTTATTCGATAGGAATAAATCCATTTTTAATTTCATATGCATCACAATTTATTTAAATAAAATTTTATTCCCTATTTATTTTCTGGAAGACTATTCTTAATATTTGAATGCTGTGTATAATTTGAGCTCTACTGTGAAATATCGTTCGTAACATTTTCTACTTATAATTTTAGTTATTTTATTAATTCAATTTGAAATTTGGAGAATATATTGGCAATCATTCCACCTTTCTCCAACTGAATTCTAGTCAGCATTAATAAATAATACCCTTCTTTGAAAACTTGAAGAAAATTGCTTCCAGCAGATTCTTATCCAAATTCTTATTTCAATTATATTCGAGCATTTATTCGGGTACCTAATGTTCAATTCTGTGTGTGAGGAATTTAAATCTCTGAAAATTATTCTGTGGGAACAGTTCATCTCCAGCACATAGAACGTTCAGATCTTCTGTAGCCTTCTGAGTTGAGCACGTACGAGTAGAAACAAATTTAGCTGATGATTTGTTTGTGCAAACCGAGGGAAATAATTTCTGTTCGGCCTGTACGAACTGATAGGAAACGCGCAGCACGGATTTCCGATAAGGGTGATATAAAGGTACGTATTCTTCGAACCAGAAGCTTTGGAACGATCCACGAGGAAAGGTAAACATTCACGTAAGTATTCATGCAAATCTTCGCTGCGAATGTATGCAAACATCGCACAATGCATTTCAAATGCATCTTACACGTGCACATCTCGTGTGTGACGCGAGATATATGTGAATGTAAATACAAACAAGCGCGCAAGAAGTATTTCGAATTAAGTATGTCCGATATGTCTTCTACGTGGTGACAGTAAAAGCCTTTTGGGTCAAAAATGCGTCCTGCTTTGTATTCGTACTTTCTACACGTTATGATATACCAAAGTAGAGTTCAATTTAAGGAATTTTAAGAAAATATAATATGCGTTATTATGTACGAGAATTTATCTGCCTTTATTTAATGTAATTACTTAATTATATATTATATACAATATTATTATATTCAATAAAATGTGTACGAAAGAAAAGTCGCCGAATGAAGCAGATTAAGAAGTAGTTAGAAATTTTCATAGAAAATCTGAAGATTAGAGATTAGAAGAATCAAAGACCACGTATTATTTCGTTTCGAAAGCGTAACTCATTGACTGGAATTGTTGTAATTCAACATTTAGGAAAATACGGCAGAGGAGTAGTTAAAAATAAAATTCTTTAGCTTCATAAAATTATAAGCAGAATACCAACATCTACTTGCTGCGTTCCTCCCTATTACAGAAGTTACAAACATCAGACACAGTTACGTTAGACGATATTCCGAACATTTCGCTACAAGCATTGCCACTAGTGTTTCCATTAGTAACATAATGGCACAGGAAGCAATTTCCAGAAAATTTATGATAAAATAGAAATTTTAGGTAGAAATTTACATATATGATGAAGGAAACGAGTAAATGGATCTGAAATTCTGAACAACAGGGACCAGAGTAGAAACTGAAGTATAAAATTTCCACCCTACATTTTCCTGCCAAAGTGCTTATACACAGGAAAAATTCAAGGCATATCAAGGAAGGAGTTTTACTAGAACGACCACAGAAAAGTCATTTCGTCACTCGCAAATCACTGTTATAGGTACTCTTAGTCAGCTTCCCTTTCCTTGGAGACATCTTCCTTGCAAAATATCTATCACTAAGGATTACACCAGTTAATATCGTATTTCATCGTATTTTAACTGTACCAAATCAATCCAACTCAGGAAAATAAAATTCATTTAAATTTGTTCACAGCGACTGAGAAATATTTCGTTATTGAAATTGGCCGGATATGAACGTACATACCTATTTAAAGAACATGATTAAATATCGATTATTTCAAACTTTCCCAATTACAATTTTTTGATTGCATTATCATTGGAATAATGTAACATTGCAAAATATTGCAAAGCAATACGTCATTTCGACAGCGTCTCGAAAAAGAAGGGACAGGAATAAACAAATAAATCAATAAATAAAGAATGGTACATTTGTTACGTGTAATTTTAAGAAAGTCTCGCGAACCAGGTCGCGTCGATCTTATGTCAAAACACATTGAATATAGAAAGTAATGCAAGAAAACGATTTTCCAGACCAGTATGTCTGACCAATTATTGGCTTACACCACTTAGACCGAACTGGAAATAGGGAACGCGATTGAATTAAATATTACCGCTTCTTTTTTCATGAAAACGTGACCTTAATAAGTGCATCACATTTCTTACGATTGAGTTATTAGGATACAGTAGTATTATTTATTTATTAGAGTCGATTAACCATTTCAGTATGATTTTGTAAATATTAAGTAATTTTGATCACAAGGATTGTTTACTATTTTTATTCAGAACCAAAGGGAACAATGTTCGGTTAACGGAGTTCGAAAATTACGTCCAAATCGATGCGTTTCTATCGGCGCAGCCATTTCAGTAGATCTCGTAGATACGTGACAGTTGAACACCCTTCATTTTATGGCTCAATCGTTTCATCAGTTTGACGTGCTTACAGCGAGTGCTACTTTTACAGCTTTACTGCTGCTACATCCAACATATTGAACATTAAATGGATCGGATTTGATAGAAAAACAATAGATATGAATGGATTCCACTTTTCTAATTGTTTATTCAAAATTATGTGCCAGCGAAAGACGCGATATATTAAAAAGCGGTAAATTTATTCAAATTTATCCGTGACACGGAAATACGTCAATATTCTCATTTTCGAAATTTCAAACCATACGAATAATATTTTGTCGAATAATTATCCTACATAAATGTGATCTACTTGTTAATATTCACCTTTATATTCAGCATTAATATGCACAATACCACATTTGTGCATAATTAATTTCATTCAGAAAATTCTTAATTACAAACAGTCGATTCTATAATTCTCAATTTATAATTTATATCTTTGCAGTTTCACTAAACTATCTCTCACTATAAATTATTATCAACCATTTAAAATTTGGTTTCAAGTCTGTCATTATTCAAATTGGCTTTAAGTAGTTGCCATATTCACGGTATCTTTGAACATAATTAACTACTACGTAATTAGATCCGGTGTAACTATTATCGAAAATTATACAAACATCGCCCCGATGTTTGGATAGCGTTACGCCACGGGCTGGACCGTTTGGATTTCGGTGACAAGACTGTCGAGCTGGTTTAAAACGGAGGTATGTACATTCCTCCGTTTGTCAATCGAGTACTGATTGCGAAACTGCGTTGGAACAAGCTCACGGATTGCACCCTTTCACGCGTTGATCGAGTATTACTTCGGAAGCCTGCACGAAATCCGAAGAAACGTGCTTCAACGCGATTAACAGACGAAACCAACGTTACAGCGTTTCAGCAATTTCGGCAACTCAATCTGGTCGTCAGTGGGCCTATTGGGAAATAGAATTACCCGAGACAGACCTGGGCACTATCGATAACCTATCGATTGAAATTTTATAAGTACGATTACAAAGAAAGAGCTGCCATCGAGTTATATTCCATTCAAGTATATTTGACTCGTAGAAATGTTAATTTTCAGTGCTCAAAATTTAATTCAAAATTATCGCTTGTATCAGAATATAGTTAACTATTTACTGAAGTCCGCCGATGTCTATACGATATAAACCGTCTTGAAACGGTGCCTCGTGAAACGGGGACGACCGAAATAAATATTTGTCCGAAATAAACGACCGTTTTTACTTTGCCTTATCGCCGGCAGTGTTCATTTGCGGACTGAACATTTTGTACTTATTGTATGACCCTAAATTTTTTTACTCCTTTATTATACCTAAATTAAGTCCCCCATACTCATAATTGGACTGAGCTTTCAGAAAATGACCCAAAATGCTGGCTAAATGTTTGGAGTAGATATTCCCCATTTTCAAAAACGATATCATTTAAAACTCAGAGAAGAAATGCAGAAACTAGCATTATCCAGTAAATATAAAATATTTTAAAACCGTTTATAAATAACCACATTGTTAACAAATATATGTGTTACTTCATATTATATTTAATAATTAATCGAGCAAGAATTCGGTTGAGGATGCCATTGTCCTTGACAATTTGAAACCCGTGCAAGGGTATTCGGTTTTGCGACTGTAACCATGGCAACAGGTGATACACCCTTATGGGTCATCCGTGTGAGTAGGATGAGTTGAGTCAGCTGGCGGAAAAGGCAAGAGGGTAACAGTCAATTACGGAGAACTTCTGTTACTTTAGAGCCTTCCGAGTGGAAACATTAAATCACCATTTTGGTAGCTCCTCGGAAGTCGTTACCTTACAGCAGTTGGCAACTCTTTCTGGCATTTACGTATTAGGTACTGTAATAATCGTGTCTGAATTGCATCGAGACGTTCGATAGAACTCCATTGATTTTCAAATTGTCAATATGAAGGGGATAAAGGAGAACGTGAAATTGATATGCTGTTAAGTTAGGTTTGTTGATTTATTTACAAATAGGACGAGGTTTAGATAAACTCTTGATTCAGTTCAAGTAGTTCGAAATAGATATTTAGAAATCAAGTCTCTATCGACCTTTGCTCTAGATGAGAGTTCGTGTAATGTTCTGTAAATTTTTCAAATAACAAAAATTCTATGTTTCTTAGTCTGTTGAAAACAGTGCTTTAGTATTTTTTATGTTCAATTTAGAATTTCTAATTTAGATTATAAATGCTTATAGATTTATGAGTATGAGTAACACATTTTGAAATATTAAAGTAATTTATCATATTTCGTGTTACTAAAACGTATCAAAATTTACTAAATCTCCAAATCTGTATTCAGATCAGTAGGTACATTATGTTCACTTTTTCGCGACAGAATACTTTTAAAATGGAAAACAGTTGCATATAAATTTGAATAATAACTAGGTTCTGTACCTTGGTAGAATTGTAGATTGTACTGCAGAACCGTAATTACGTTGTAAAACTGACAAACAGTATTCCATTTGAGCTAGACTATCAACGCCATTCTACGTAAAACCCTAATACGTTACAGAGCCACTGTCAAACTTCGAAATACGCTTTATGCACACAAGTTGGCTTTGACTTACCCGATAACCACCAATCCCATAACCTATCAAACGAAACTATCTAGCTTTGAATTCACGTATGTAAACTCTATTAAAATAGAACTTGTTTCTGATTATATCAATTACAAAACAGATGTAGCTTTAAATAAAGATTTGTAAAATTTGAAAAGTCGACATGTGAATTAAATTACATTATATTATAAACAATATATTATAAACCATATTTCATAACGGAAAAATACGATTACAATATTTTCTGCATTCATTTCATTTATCTTCCTCGAGGGAAATTTCAGTAAATCACGTTCCGCCAAATCGTCGGAAATTCGATGTTGAACTTGCTACGCAATCATCGAAAAGATTCAGTACTTTTCTATATCATCAAGTCGACACGGTGAGGGTAATCGATAAGATTATCCAGCATTCGTGCTGGGTAATCATTCCCAACAGTTTCTTCTGACATCATTTCCTCTACTTGTTCCGAATCGTCGCCCAACATTAATTTGACGAGTAACTGTCCCAGCACAAACTTACTACGAAAGTTAATCTCACGACCCTCACAACTCAGAAAGCATTGAAGCGACAATCCCCGTTGTTAGCTGAAATGACAAAATAATTTTCTCTTTTTTATTCTTCGTCGTGTTCAGAAACTAATAGCAATATTTCACTCGCTGGTATCGCTGCTGCAGGGAACACTTTTCACAGTGAAACTTTTTTTCTGAGTTTCTTATAAACCAGAAAACTACTGTGATAATTAAAATCTTCCACGAGAACATATTCCAGAAAAAAAATGTTTACGTTAATAACACATGACGGTTCATTATAAAAGCGGTCTGTAGGCGGATTTTTGGTTAAAATTTGCATTCAAGTGAAGTTAAAGTAAAATTACTAAAACGCTTTAACAGTTTTTTATTTATGAATACTTTCCGATTGATTTGTGCTAGTAAATGTCCATTATAGTTTAATTTTTGAGGAAAAAAAATAATAGGGATAATGTTATTATGAATGAAAAATGAAAATTTGCATTAATTTGTTGCTATTGAAACGCAAAGATTTCTAAACAACTGGAATGTGAAGAATTGTAGAAAGGTCCAAATCAATCCCATTCTAAATTTTTATGAATCCACGGAAATCCAAAACTCCTACATTATTTAATAGCCGATAGTTTTTTTTCGAAATTCAGAATGCAAAATATTCCACGGCCGTGTAATAAAATATTAAGCTGTTAAATGCTGCACATCGAGTTCGCCATTAGCCAAGTGTTACCGAAGGACAAAAGGTCCCGAAGTGGAGCGACTAGCCTTCCATTGTCCACCCCAAAGCGTGTGAAAATATTCCTTGATACCAGAGCCACGGAAGTGGGTCTCGGGGAAAAATTCGTCGGTCTACCGTATCAGCTGACTACCCTCTATGGCCACCAAAAGCCGGAACATCCCCTCGGTTGGTCACGACGCGACAGACCTATTGAAATATGTGAATAGCAACGTTGATGATCCTTGCTGCGCGCAGACGACATATTGCTGGAATGTAGGTGGCAATTGCAGACTCTAAACCAATGTTCCGTGTCAATTTACACGAGTTACGTCGATATATCCTGTCTGACAGATGACGCACAGATAGAGCGTTTCTGTGCTGATTGATACTGGCCAGTACTTGCCGCGCCGCGGCGGCTGGTATTCAATTACACCCCACTACTTGTCCTATCGATCCAAGTAATGCTGCACTGGTTACCGCCGTGGATCGTCAGGACAATACAACTGTCCATATATTTGCGATGCACGTGAAAGCGATCCGGCTCTTTCCCGCCGCCGCCAGTTGGAAATTGTTTGCCGCCACTAGCGATTCCATTTCGTCCAAGTGCGTTTAGAGATTTCGAGGGCTCGCCAGGTAAACTGAGACCGATGTCTCCGCTGGGCTAAATGGACAGATCTCATTCGGGGGCGATCTTCTTTCTGTTCCGGTCCCGCTGAAATCGGTTTCCGATTTTCCATCACAATGACTGTTTTTCAAATTCCGTGGGCAGCTACGCTTCTCGTTCCTTTGTCTCTGGCCTTCAGCTCGCGAATAGCCAGTCGATCGAGGCTTGCTTCCATTTGGGATTCTATTCTTGAAACGTTTTTTATTAATTTCTACTGATATCGTACGGATGAAGTGGTTTGTGTAGGAGATTTAGAAAATGGCTTAAATGGTATAATTTTCGTTTTGGAATATTTAAAAAATTGAAGTAACATGGTAATTTCTTTGTAGAGCTACACTCGAGCCAGTTAAGTAACGTTTATGTTGTTAAGAATTTTGTTAGAAACGTCACACGTATTCCACAGCATACCGAGAGTACTTGATTATTACTTTTAATAAGATTTTAAGCTTTCAATATGAAACGAATATTCATCTCACAGTAGAAATCATACACTCGACAGGTTGTACATGAAAAAAATTGCCTGAATGAAGTTCATTATTTACGAATCCCTCTTTTGAAAATCAGTACAAAGGCGAAATCCTTCAGAATGCTTGAGATTTCCTAATAAGACGTCAAGAAGATAAGTAATAAAAGGCGGAGAGTTCATTAATTTGGAATGAAATCCCCGTAACATAAGAAGCGCAATAAAAACATCGCGATATTGCTTCTTTTTTATATTTCTATTAAATTACTTTCAATTATATACTGCAGTTTTCGGGTAATAAATTTCTTCTGTGAAGTTGAAACATTTCTTTCCTTGAAACTTTCAAATCCTTTATTAACAGCTTGTGCTGCAAGTTGCTTCATTTTCATTTACTAGTAAATTGCAAAGTACATTGACAGCTTTAAAGAACAAATTGAGTCTTATGGATGTTATTGAACATTATCGCTAATATAACCAAATTTGTTTCGAACAATTCGTTAATAGATTTTAGCGAAGTCGAAATATATCGCCGATAAACTGTTTGAAACAGATTTAGTGAAACACGCAGTGTAGAGGAAAGAGGAATAAAGAATTGCAAAGTAGAAATAAAGTTCGTAAAAAGCAAGGCGCAGCTTTGTCATAATATTAATAAATTCTGCAACAAGAAATGAATCACTTCTCCCTTCTCATTAGTTCCAATTTATGGCCAAGAACTCATAGGTCATTCTCAATTACAATTACTAACGCTCGCAATATTTAAAACGTGAAAATCCACATTTAATTTACGAAGCAATCGATATGTACAACTTAAATTTTCTTATTTCATAATTCCCTTCAATTAATGCTTTAAAATATTGATTTTCGAGTTTCGAATCGGAACAAAATTGAACTTACGCTTTTTTCAATACAACACTGTGTTCTTTTCTTCAAATGCACACTTCATGAGGTGCTTCCAAATTTCATCAATTATGCTTAGCACTTCTCCACCACATAACTAACATTTGATAAACCGTTCCCTCCTGTTTTTCCAGGTAAATTAAACTGAGCAACATTTACGTTCGAAAAATTAATTTCAACCCGTCCTTTTTAGTTTTCTATGCAAATTAATAGATAGGTTTGCATTTTACCATTAAAATGAATCAACGAATTTTAATTGGGAGCTAGATCGGGCCCTGGCTGCATCCTTTACTAGTCTACGAGGTTAGTAAAGGATGACGATCTTAAGAATAATTAACGACTGAGAATACCGCACTCACTGCTATCCATGGAGACAAGCATCTTCCTTCAGCAGTAGCTATTCGATCTGCAAGCCAATGCCCCGTAAAATGGGGGAACATGGCAGGTTTTTGAAACATTTTGTTATATAATTTAAAAATTAAAATTTACTTTAAGTATCCTATCATAACATTGCATTTTTTGTGATTGTACTAAAAATGCAAAAATTCATAAAACTTGTGTCCTTTCCTTCTTTAATACATGTTAAAAATGTTAGTGTACCGGGGTAACATTGGCACATCCTGTAGATAAAATTAACGGGTTAAGTTTTACTAATCTGAGGTCAGTAAACATAAATTTGTTTATTTTATTTTATTTTTACATCTTAACTAAAATCAATTCGTAACGTAGACACATCACATAAATAGCATTAACAGATTAAGTTTTTCTAATCTGACGTAAAACAACGTAATTTCGGTGTATGCCAATGTTTTCCCCGTCTGCCAATGTTCCCCCATTTTACGGTACCGAATAGAACGTGTCACACTCGCAAATATATCGCATTAATTTCGTGATGAAGAAGCAATAAGAGCACCGGTGCTCTGAAATATGTAGTTCTAGATGCGTTAAAAACACTGACTCTACGTTCGTGTTAACATTACTAACACGCAGGACCACTGTCCACTATGAAATACTTTATCCCGAAATAAGCACTGACTCTACAATCGCACTTCACGCTTTTAAACATCTCTCAACAGTGGGAAGATTTGTTCGGGCTCGAGTAAAGTGTTTCCAAAATAGTCCTCTAGATACTGAGTGTAATGTAGTAGAATTTTGTTAAAGGGTCTTCCACAGAGTCCAGTAATCAATGAAATAATATCCACTGTGACTGCACAGATATTTAGTGATCCGAACACCGTCGCGGATAAAGTCGAACTGTTAGGGCACATCGTTCGGCAATGTAGTGACTTTGGTAGAGGTTGTTGATGTTTCTGTCGCGCTCGGCCGGCTCCCGGCTAACTTGAAATTCGTCATGGGCAGAAATAATATTATATAGCAATGTCCATTACAAAATGCTCACTTTTCACAACTACAGTCGTGCACCCTGCACATTCTACACGTTTTTTTATCACTGCGATATGAGATCAGACACTAGGCAACGCTTCGTCAAAAAGTCTTCTAGATGATAGGTATATTCCAGTGAAATGTTGTTAAACGGTCTTCTATTTAATCCGTTTCTGCAAAGCTTATAAGAATTAGATTTTACTGCAAATTTCAATGTCGGCGGTGAACTAATACTCTGGGTAAATAGAATCCAATTATTATTACTTCACTAGAATGATTAAACAGTGCATTAGAAACTTGCGGGAATGTCAATAACAGCGTCAATTTGTAATACTTTACGGCGTACCAGGACTAGATCTAGGGGGGGCGCAAGTAGGGCAATTGTCCAGAGCAGCAAATTTTGGGGGCGGCGAATTTGGGGCGGCAAAATTGGTAGACCAATACCTACAAAAAATTTTACTCAGTGTCAAAAAATATATTTTAAAATACTTATTTATGATTCAATGCAAAGGGCGGCAAAAATCCCTTTTGCCCAGAGCGGCGGAAGAGCTAGATCGAGCCCTGAAGCGATCTCCTTATGGCGGGCAAGAAGACTTTTCCGACGGGGGGGGGGGGGGGGGGGAACTTTGGGGTGACAAGTAAAGAAACATATAATAATGAAAAAACAAGAATAGCCCTCTTGCTTTTTTAACCCATTTTGTAGTGCCAATTTAATTAAAAATTTAAAACCGGAATTTAAAAATATTCACTTTCTTAGTATAAATTTAATAAAGATGAATTTTTAAAAATAAGCGATTTTTTCCTCTAAAGCCAGGGTGGGGCAAATACCCTTTTTTGCGTCACGTTTTAACGCCGAATGCGAGAGGCAAAGAACTGAATAGGCAACTATCACATACTTTTTAATCAACGAAATAAAAAAGTACAAAATATAAAGATAATCTAAGATACGAAGTACTGGTTTTTATTTCGAACAATTTAATTTCAGATGAATCATTAATTTCTGTATCACGTTTTTTTAAGAAGAAGTGCCAGATGCGGACGAAAAGAGCTCCGTGTATAAAGCAACAAAATTAGGGACAAAGCGGATGGGTTGCGCCAGTATTGATAAAGCATACTCTCATAATTAAAACTTTACCCTTTGAGACTGCAATCTCTGCGTAAAAATTGTGGTTTAAATTTTATCTTTCCAGATTCTTAATTAAAAGTTCAAAGTCGGGCTTTTTTGGTTTATTAGGCCAAGCTCGTTAAATCACGGCCGGTTGATGCAATTTCGTATTTCGCGTAGTTTGAAAGTGTGTGATAACTTTCGGGGTAGTCAGGTACGTGCCAAGACGCTTCACACTTTGTACAGTCATGGCGGACATGCTTGCGCGCGGTAGGCGACCGCGCTACTCCGACGACGTTAATCGGTAAGAGGTCAGCGCTTAAAGCTTTTCGTTTACGAGGCTTGAAATTTTTTACGTTACAACCAACCAAAATCAGATTTCCTCCACACAGTACTTTAAGGTTGCTGACATAAACTCGTTCTACGTAAAATCTGGAAATCCAATATTCTTTACTCCTTCAGAAAGCAGTAAGTTGAACAAAATCAGTTTGAAAACTTTTCGTGCAAACGGAGCTTCCCTATATTTCCATATTTTTCTACGCAATGTATTCATGTTTCAGTAATAATGTTTGTGTCGTCAATGTTTCTTATTTGACCAAACAGAAATTGTATGTGAACGCAAATTTTACTGTTGTAGTTTTTCATCACTATTTTCCACAAACTTTCAAAGAATCTCCTCACGAAAAGGTTTAATAGATATGTAGTGATCGTTAAACTAATCCTGATATTTTGAGATGTATTGTTTTTTTCATAGATGTATTCTGCTTCCTTATTATAAAATATACTATTACTCAATTTGTATTTATTCTTCTGAAAAACAAACTAGAATAATCCAGATCAGTTTGTTTATAAAAACACCAAGCGAAAATGTAAAATACATCTTTGCTATATGAGACTCTGTTTTAAACAACAAATGTACAATTGGAATCAAATTTTTGTATTAATGGTTTTATCGTAGTACCTTATTTGCTACTATTAATTTGAAAACTACAATACGATTTCTCAATGAAGTATTATATAATAACACAGAATGCTTTCTACCCTAAAATTTTACCCGTTAAAATAAAGAGTTCCAACAAATTTAGTCGACTATATATCTACAGAATTGTAGATGCAATGAGGTGCATTTTTTTACTTAAGTAATAAAAACGTTTCATAATAAGAATAATAATACTTGCGTTTTTGGTACTAGCTGACCACGCACATTTTCTAGGAAGCTTCGAGCTTTTAACTTTGAAACGTGAAAAAATGTTTTTTTTTTCCTAAATTTCTTAACATTGACAATATTGCTGAGATAAACAATGAAATTTGTATGACATAACCACATTAATTGCACATATACTCGATGAACTTGTATTAAATTTTTCGAAGGCGAAATTGCATGTGCGGGAAACTGTCACGAATATTTCATTTATTTTTTTCATGGGGTATCGCCTCTTTTCCAATTGCAGCGCAAATTACGGAGCATCCTATATTTGCTCTTTTAGCAGCGGAGTACAGCGTGTAATTTGAGTGCGAGTTTGTTGTTCCACGATTTCCGCTTGCATTCTCGCGCGAATATATTACACGGGTGAATAAACGGAAAGCACTCGTCCGTGTGCTTCACAATTTTGAATCTCGGGGTGATATCGCACGATGAATATAACATCGAATCGCGTCAATTGGTTGCATATTTTAAAAGTCACTGGAAATTATTCGTTCAACTGTCGATGGAACATCTACATATATCTCCCTAATATGTAAACTCTTAGGGCCACAGGATTCTCCTAGAAAATAATAATTGGAAACTACTATGTAAATTCTCCGAAGTATTACTTGAAATTATTAATTGATATTTAATATACATACATATTAATCACGTCACGTAGAAACGCGCTAGTTTAATTTATAGGGCCTGCATTACTGATTGTATTTACTTCAACTGAAACAACTTAATTATGAAGCATTTACTAATAACCATGGATAATTAATTACAAAATTAAGTATTTAATAATTATGTGATACCAAGAGGTTGTGCTTGTATCAGAATAGAATCTTTCGAAAGGATTAATAGACTCTGACTTGTATAATTTATAAATTATTAGTAAAGAGATATTAAAGACTCCATGAAAATACATTTCACTTCTTTTCACCACCCCCTAGGGATTGATTAGGGCAAAACAAATTTCGAATTATTTGAAGTGTAACTTCACTTAAAGTATTGTATAACATATTCATTACATCATCGCGAGCTTAGACAGTCTTTTAGGTCCCTTAAAGGTAACGCATACTTCCGTCAAATTGCTGATCCAAGACATTCCATAGAACGAAACTCGATCGCGGTGATTTTGCAACGGCAGAACAGCCTTTCGTTACGGTTATAACATCGAGCCTCTTAATCTCCAGCTTACCACCCCGTGGACTTAATTAGATGGCCGTATTCCATTTACGCCTGGCTTATTTGGAAACGAAGTCGATCCAACAATTAGAGCGACGCATCCTCAGGAATTCTGATACGCGGCCACAAATGTGACAAACACAATTAACGTATAAGAGTAAAGAGAATGCAGTTAGGTTTGGCACATGCTAAATGTCAAATGTTCTGTTTCATCACAGTTGCGTCTCTTTGGCCATGTTCTATGTATATGCAGCGTGCTTTTGAAAAAGCGTTAATGGTACTAGACAGAGAAATTTGTCGAAAACGAAGCATCTCTTTGTCAATTAATTACAAAGAAATAAATAGAAACTGAGACTTGGTCTTTGGTAAAATCTTCATTATCATCGTAAGCTTTAAAAAAGCATGTTCGTTCCGCCAAAAATATGTCTAAGTAGTACAAAATGAATACATGCCTACATTATAACGAAATTCTGATGTTGTTACATCTTTTTTTTTATTATTAACGCAGTTTTAATCTCCGCAAGTAGATTATTCTCATTCTGTACTTATTACAGACCTGTTAATACTCTTATTTATAAATACAATACTTTCTTAAAGCTCTAAGTTGCATTCGTTTGCGCATTTCGCGGGCTTGTATCACATCACATGATAATGGAAGAAAAAAGCTTTGTATTCACAATGGATTAATTAGTTTGGTTCTTTGTTGGTCAGATAAAGGACATTGCCACAGCACGTTGGAGGGTTATTTGTAACATTTTTAACCAATCCGTCCGCATTCTCATTGCCGTTACAGTATCTTTTATATATAGGTACCTTTCCATTGTAACGTCTACAGAATTTATCATTGCAATAAGTGCATTGTAAAAGAAGGTTACGTTGCACCATAAAAGTTGAATCTTACGAAGTTGTAAAAATGTTCTGCCATGAAACGAATTTACGATGACATTGCGGTCAATGAGTGCGAAATCCGCGCAACAAAGACCAGATTTTACAGGCACGACGCAATTATAATGAATCGGGACATAACGTATCGAGAATTTCTGAAAATCTGAATTTAAAACAATTTTGGAGGAGCAGCCCGTAAATCCCGGTGAGCGTCCTTTTTTCGTGAGGTCAGTGCATATTTTCCCGGCAATTGACCGCGAAACGCTGGACGTTTTAATTCGTAAATTAGCACAATGGGCTTCGATTTTTCTCGTTTTAACGCAGCTTCAATTTTGGATTTCAAATTACAGGCGATTTTAAACTTCGATATATGACGCTGTAAAAAGTGACACACTTATGTAAAACATTCTGGCGGTACTTAATTCAAAGTAATTTAGACGAAAATTCATACACGCGGTTTAAAACAAACCAAAAACAGTGTCGTAAAATCTTTCGAAAAATCTGTCTCCCGAACCTCGTAAGTTTACTTAAAAACCTTGTCCTACATTAAAATTAATAAAAAAAAGGGAAAGCATAAACATTATGCACGTACATAAAAAAGAAATTAAACAATGTCAAATATTAAATATCGCGAATAACGAATAAAAATTAAAAAATGATTCGTAAAATAAAAGTATTATATATTTAGTTGTGAAATGTGTTCTACGCTGAAGTTAAAACGCTCGACGAATACAAAAATTAACTTTATTCGTCAAATAATCTAAAGCTAAAGAGATTTACATTTCATCCGCTATTTAAATAATTTTTTATTTAGTTACTGTCCAAATCAGCTTTATGTATCGCTAATGTGACGCGCATTAAATAACAATCATATACCCTTCAAATTGCTCAAATTCACGTACTTTTCTATATGTATAACGGGCACTTCTATTTCTTAAAAAAAAAAAAGATACTGCTGAGGAAAGTTGTATACATTTTACAACAGAAGCATTGATTCGAGAAAAGAATGACAACCGTGTGCCGTTCCGTGTTCTGTTTTCTACAGTTCTATTCTTTCGTTTCAATCAAGATGGGTTGACAGAAAGCAAGTACAGAGCCTGTAATCTTCAAAGGACTCATTTCCCCTGGCTTTTGCTCGTTTAAACCATATGCACGTATTTGATGCAGTCGAATCAAAGAAACATCTATATCGATAAAGCAGCGAAATAAAATCCATACCGGGGCTGAACAGCGAGGGCAAGAACAAGCCTCTGCTCCGTTTAACGCACGCGGATTACTTGCGATTTGTTCCCGATGTGTAGTCTGCTGTGACAGAAACGCTATCGATATACCGGACAAAATGAAAATCGAACTCGACGCGTTTTAGATCCACTCGAAATTCTCAGCTCCTAGTTACAAACCCGGGGAACAGAAACGGGAGGTCTCTCCAACTGCTTTTTTCCACTTAAGTGCATATCCTTTAATGTACTTTCGAAAAGATATACGCTGTTTTGATTTGCAGTAATTTTAATGTAATTTTTATGCAGAGTATTGATCAACCCTTTTGCAGGGAAAAGTGTACGAATGAAAATGAATTTTTTATTGGATACATAGTTCAGTTTGTCAAACGAAACACGTCTGTTTTCAATTCTCTAAATATTAACAAACTCTTATTGTCTCGTGCGTAATAATTATTTTGGAATAGAATATGAAACACTGTGGCACACAATTTAATTTTCTAATAATTGTTTTAGTGGGAATTTTCTAAGAGTCAAAAGAAAATAATTATTCACGCACAAACTCCATCAGTTCAGACGAAAGTTCCATTCTAAAAGCTTTCCGGTGCGAAATGATGATCGGAAAAGTAAATTCATTTCCACAAATCACGTAGAACCGACGAGAAATATTTTACTTAGGATGTTCAATAATGTATTTTTGCGCACCGTTGAGAGCGAAGTCAGGTTCTTTCGTTATTGAAAAATTAGACTTAGAACGTGATCAGTATTGCGTCCACATCCCATTTCCGCCACTTCTCCTTCGCGAATTAAAGCCAATAACACAAGACTCTTTGCTTTTCTCCGCCCGGTTCTGTTTCTCTATTTGAAGCTTGTTTACCTTGCCAGATTCTACTTTCAGTCTTTTCATTTCCTGAACAAACGAACCGTATGTGGTGTTTCTTCTTTCCCCGGACCGTTCTGTGTAACCTAGAATTTTTCGACGTAACCCCTTATTGCAAACTTTAGGAACGGGAAACGGGTTGGCTTCTCGCTGCGATACGGTTCTTAACGCTGTCCAACCGTATAAAAATAAATAACAGCGGGGAAACTCGTTCCGTTTCAGAACCAATATTCATACATCTTTCGAAAGACATGGGCGCTCGAAGTGAAAATTGTCACTGGGGATCACGGGCCAACGGATTTTCCCGGTTTAATGTTTTCGTGCGGCTATAATTCTTGCTGCTTGCTTGGGATGCTCGGAGGTGAAGCGATCGCTTACGACTTCAATCTCTTTTCTTTTTTAGGGCCGTTCGCGCGGGAAATAAAGGGCCTGCGGAAAATCGATTGGAGAGGAAAAAACGCTTTGGAAGTTCCATTAATACCTCGTTCAGCTCTTTGCGCAAATCTACTTTCCGATTTAAAGTGGGTCCTGTTTTAAACAATGCTCTTATACCATGTTCATCTGCCGACACGTTAATCGATTTCTTCAATGCTTCAGAGCTCAGGGAAATTCTCAGCTACGAATAAAAAACACTATAAATTGATCCAGCTTCCCTCTCAATAGAAGGAAGCAATAGGTATATTTTCATCATCGCACAGTGGTCGAAAATGACACAGTCGGCGTCAAAAATCGATTCCCACGCCAAATCGAAAAGAAACTCAACGAAACTTGGTATACTGCAGTATTAGGTATTGCTGATTACGAATTCGTTGCAGGTTTTTTTTAAAAGAAGATGGCTGATCCAATATGGCCGCTCAAATTCGACAAAAACTAGAAAAATAGGGATCCTACGAACGAAACACGTTGTTTATTCAAATCCTACAGCTGTAACTATATATTTTATGAGTCTAGAAAGTTGCATTATACTGTATAGAATGCTATACTAATGATTAGTTGTTAAAAAATGATTGTTAACAATAGAAAAACCGACATTATTTACTAATTTTATCATTTCCGCGGCAAATACTGCAATAACGTGATTAATCTAACCATTGAATATCTATCGGAGACGAAAATAAAGATTATTGACATAAAAAAATGTTAGTAGAATTGTTTATTAATAATTTGTTTAAACAATTTTTTAACAAAGTGACTGAAATCCATTTCATACAATCAAATTGATCATATTTTGTTGTATCTATTAATATAAACAATTAATTGTTATTAAACAATTTGTTAACATAATAGATTTCAGTAATATACAACAAGATAAGTGCTATTTGGAAGGTACATTGTTTTTATGACGTAGGTACCCACTACGTAAGAATTCTTGGAAATTTCATCCCCGAAGGGGTGAAAAGGGGTAAAATTTATTTTCTCGGACTCCTTAATATCTGTTAGGTCCGATTAGATATCACCGTGGTTTTCATTTACAACGGTTGCCCACACAAATACCTAAAACTTAATTTCAGGATTTTTCCCTAAGCAACTTTCTAGACTCATAAAATATATAGTTATAGCTATAGGATTTGAATAAACAACGTGTCTCGTTCGTAGGATCCCTATTTTTCTAATTTTTGTCGAATTTGAGCGGCCATATTGGATCCGCCATCTTCTTTTTAAAAAAACCTGCAACGAATTCGTAATCAGCGATACCTAATACCCCAGTAAACCAAGTTTCGTTGAGTTTCCTTTCGATTTGGCGTGGGAATCGATTTTTGACGCCGACTGTGTCATTTTCGACCACTGTGCATCGTACTGTTATAGCAAAAAAAAATATAAATAAAATGTGTGACATATTCACCTCCAATTTTTTATGGAATTCTTTCAGAAGACTGTAATTTATCCTTTGGCCATCAGCAATCTATAGCCATAGTGGTTGAATTTGCCTGTTTGTCGTCTGTAATAGTAATAATAAACACTCTATATATATACTATTTAGGAAAGCGACGTCACTCTTCGAATTTCACAAAATGTGACTTGACGAAAGAAATATTCTATACTATTTCATTTATCTCCTTAAAACAAAAATATTTTTTATAAGAATTTTTCTCGCCATTCAAACGACAGAGGTACCATATGTCTCAGCATTGAGCAATCTGTGACAAACTAATGCTCTAATAAAAAAGTTAAAGCTATTACTCAACCTGTACCGTCTTCACTCGTAATTCTATTATAATAACCCGCTATACCTAGATGGCTGCTCGTGCGCAACTAATTAAGTAAGTTGTAAAACTCGCCCGAAAACTCTGGACCAACGTGTGCCACTACCAGACGCTCTAGCTAATGCTACACGAGGACTTTACCTGCACAGGGGGGGGACTGAATTTTTCAAACCCTCTCCCCGCACTCCGGCAAACTAATTCCACCTATCAAACCAGCCTGCCTTCCCACCCAAAATCTCTGCTGACGACGAAATAGTTTGTACGGGGTCACCTACCAAAAGGGTCGCACAATTTAGGGGTGCAGGATACTCGTTAAAATAAACAGCGTGAGCCCAGTTAACAGAATTCAATTAATTCTGAAGGAGATAAAGGCAATTTATTTTAAATGTTAAGTCAATTGTGTACAGGCTGCGTCATAACACGCTGGTTGGCCCGCAGTGTTTGCATGCCTCATCGACACTTGTGTGTTTAGCGTTATCAATCGTGCTTGTAATTATCCTCGTGAATGTACTATCGTGTATTACAGGTAACACTTGTAGGGTGCGGTACATTCAGAATACGATTTGGATGTGGCATGATACGACATTCAAGAGAAACATTCTATAAGAGGCTTCCGATATACGAAATATAAATTAAAAAATGGATATTTAATGATATGTATTGACAAGAGATTTTGTGAATCGTGCGGATTCTCTTTTGGATTTATTCTTTCGCTGATTAATTTCAGATAAACTGGGTGTTTTTTTTTTTAAATGTGTGCAGTTTCTAGCTACGGAGATGCTGAATTTGAGTTCAAATTGGAGGTATACGTATAGAACATCTTTTGTAGAAGACTAATAAAAATCTGGCTCGACACAAATGCCCGTTTTTATCTTGACCCATCTCCTTCAGGATTAGTTTGCGGACACAACCATGTTGACCGGGCACTTTTTGCTTGTTTTACACTGTACACAAGTAGTTCGCAGTTTACACCTATCTACATCTACTGAAAGTTTCTTAAAACACATACAAGCAAGAAGGAAAGAGAAACACCCTCACACACCCTCTAGTCAACTTGGAAAATAAACAGGCGCACTCTCGCTTCGACGCATACTCGATCTAGCTGAAAAGTGAAATCCAGCAAACACGCAGTGAGAGCACGTCCACGATCCTACACCTACACAACAATCACGCGTTAACATAAAACATTTGGCAAGAGGTATCGAACATGATCCAATGAGTAAATGAAGATAAATAATTAAACTATAATTAAACTGTTCGTTAGTTTAATGATGATGAAAATTTTCCTTCTGGCTGACCTTTGTTTAACGAACTCCGAAATCGATGTAGCAACAAATATGAGATATCAAATAGTTATTGTTATCGGGCCACATGTCACTAAAGTCACAAATATCACTCATGCAAACACGAATATCGTTGATGGAATCACGACACGTTGCATTTCTTATTCTATCTATAGAAAAAGCAATACTGTTTTATCAATCCTCACTATTTTGCAAAACGTGTTTACGTAGAACTCCAACGATGTTATCGTCGCGAAAGATGAAACACGACTGAACGTCTGGCTTATGTACGAATCTAGGTTCACCTTGGTGTACGAATCGGGGTTGAGTTGAAACATGGTAAAAACATTTTCTGTCTGATTGTGTTGACAGATATCTAAACTCTGCCGACGGGTTTTGAAATTTTAGGATTTTGGATTGCTCGCGGGGAAACATATGTATAGTGCAACTAGTTCTTAAAAACACCTTACGTAAAATTTTATATTTGAATTAGCGAAGTATTACACGTGAGCATTATTTGTATCGAATAGTTATGCGTACCACTGTTTTGTATATTACTTTATGTGCTTAAAAGAACAATAATTGTTGTACCCATTGTCAATAACAACGTGTGAGTAAAGGTTGGAGCAAATGGTGGAACGTTTTTGCTATTTAATCATTACAATAAAAAGAAACATGTTTATTCGCTTTTAACGTAAAATTTCGACTAATGTGATTTATGTTATAAAATTGCATTAATAATCTTTGCGATAATATTCAATTATTATTTCTTTTACTGTAATTTTTATACAAATGATCAAACAGGTACGTATATATTTTTCAGATTCATTTTGACGATTAATACCTATATGGCTGTTTACAATATCTTGATTTAATTTGCACACCAAAATGAAAGTTTCTTTGTTTGGCATGGTATATTACTAATTAAATAGCGACCTGAAAGAAGTAATTAAACAGGCCTGTACAAATGTTTTACATTTGCATACATGAAGAATTACGCGCGTATGTATTGCTAGAGTTTTGATTAATTTAAAAAGCTAACAGTATTGGTAGAGTACTGAAAATTGAAATGGGCTAGGGTCCCTGTAGTACATATGGTTTTATCAAATAAGACATTTAATCAAATAACACCAGATGCTAGAATAGGTTTTCTCAAATTTTAATAAATGAACTTCATGCGTAAGAATATTTCTTTCAATAGCGTATAAAATCTTGTTTTGAAGTTTACCTTTCATTTTGTAAATTATTATTGACCATATTTACAGGACATCTCATTATATTTTTACACAAAGTTCTTTGATAATCCACATTAAAGGAAATTATCATGATCGAAATATATTTAATAGGATATGTACTGTTTCGAGTAATACCATAATTAAACCACAAAGTACATATTGGAATCAACGTTGGAATTAAACACGCAACATTTGCTAAATTAATTTGACCTCCAAATTACAAGATTTTGAGATTAATAATAAATATAATATCCTGCAAAAAATCGCCCGTAAGTTGAGCGCGATACAATTATTTCTACTTCGAATCGAAAGAGATATTTTTCTTGGCGGACAGCTTTTCAGCGAGGTGATCTCTTTTTACGCCGTTGGAAATTCGAACAGCTTTATCTGAAGCTCCTGAAAAGAGGGCATCACATAGAGTACATAGGATATTCTCCCGAGATCAATGAAGTTGCATCCTGAAACTTGACACGTCTCTGGTTTCACGAAAATATTTGTAAAACCGATGGTTCTGGTATGAAAAAATGGAAAGCTACTTAACACCTACATTCATATCGAATACAAAAATATCTCTTGTCATATGCAACCAAAAAGAAGTTCGGTGAACAACGAAAACATTCTTATTACATAACACAAAATGCAGTAATATACTCGGAATTTTCTTATGTAATCAAAATTTTTGAAGTGGTATTAATAACAGAAAAATAGACTTCCAATACGATGATGAAAATAGTATGTTTTCATGCTACTCCTTTAAAATTATCTATATTCTGTACTTTTCTGTATTTTTCGTTTTCATAATTATAATAGCGTTACCAAAAAATACGATAATGAATAAAAGAATGTGAAAGTTCGTGACGTCTTTGCACGAGAAATGGAAATTTATCCGTAGCTTCATTAAACACAGAGGTAGATAAAAAGAATGAAAATAAATATATACACAGAGATAGTTGGGCATATGTTAGTATAAATGAAAAGTGTTGATTAGATAGTGTCTGAAAAAGCGTAGATCTCTTCTACTGCGTGCAATGAAACGTTCTGCTCCACCTTTAAATATTTTCATAGTCTCAATTTGTTTACATTAAAGAACGAAACAGTCAGTCGGTGAATATGCTCATCATTGTATAAAATACATTATTAAATATATTATAATTATTTAAATGCTTCTTACATGACCTACATGAGTTACAAGAAAGATTTTATTCCTGTTCTTCTGACAACTGTCAGAAGAATTATAAAAAAAATTATACAAGGATAAGCATTTCCAAATAATGAAACGATATATTAATTCTCAAAAGTTTAGTACTTTCCAGAATAAAATTACAAGAGACAGTTTGTTATATGTATATTTGTATTCTATTCTGTAGTTATGTTCTTTACTGCAAACTATCACGAATATTACTCTTACAAATTTTTTTTTTCATGTTAACGCGAGCACCTACTACTATTTCCTATAAATTACTAAACCTCGGATTGACCCACTTCCATGCAGTGAATTTAACAAAACATAAATACTAAGCGTTCCGTACACTATATATCACGCAATGCGCTACTAGCTGTCCCCCCGAAAAATACTAAAAAGTGTTACGAAAAGCCATTCCTGATATTTTACTGTGTATCTGACATACGCGCTATATCTCCACCGCTGCCCAGCAAGCGGTGCTAAAATTTAATGAATACAATGGAAGGCTTGCTATCGATCAGAAAGGTTTTTGAACTTTCTGAATGGGGCTACCTGAAAGGACACTTGATAACGAATCGACCGACCTATCGCTTTACCGGTGATGATTTTATTCATGCCTAACAGCCGGGTGACCGGTTAAGTGGTGTTTGAGGACACGGCCCGTGGATGAACGCTCTCCAAAGGGACGAATAGCCGAAGAAAGATGGAAAGTAGGAAGAGGAAGTAGCGGTGGATTGCTGACTGGTTGAAAAATTAATGGGTCGAGTGTCGAGGTAAGTTAGCAGGAGGAAGGGCGGAGTCCGAAAAGGGGTTGGGAGGGAATGCCGATGGCCTGGCTCGGGATGTCGTTATTGAACGGTTTTCGTTTAAATAAATTTCCCTAGCGAGCGAGCGGCCGTAGCATTCGTTATTTTTCACCCAACTGTCGCGAAATGCAGTTTCGCGCCACAATCGGATATTGGCGGCTAAATCACTATTTATCTTTCCAACTTCTTCCTCGTATCTCTTCTCATTCACCCCCCGCCTCCCACGAGACGCGTGAGATTGGCCGATCGATTCATGAATACTGACACAACGAAGCGACATTTTCAGATTCGAAAATAAAGCTTTTGCTGGGTCCGCGAGCGCTATCGTTGCTGCGCCCAAAATTCGCCGATAGCTTTCAACCAGAATGAATGATTCTGACGAGAGCGTTTTCGTGAAATGGATTCTGCGCTGTCGCCGGAATCTGTGTGAGAATAATTTGTCAAAAACGTTCAGTTTACCTCTGCGATTTGTAAGTACACTTTTGATACTGCAGGTATTTTTGTAGATATATTTAATATTTAAGGATTTTGGAGCTTGTGAAGGAAATTTCGAACAGGCGTACGAAATTAAACTATTTTTATTATTTTATGTTTTCCGCATTAAGACGAGAATTATATGTGTTGGAAACGGTAGTGCTAAAAATTTGGAAAGAAATTGGTGCTTTGTTGTGCAAAGTTTAGAAAGACTGATGATGTCAGTTATAGAAAGAAATGAATACAAGGTAAAATATGAATATTCTAAAATATGAATTTTATTCTGACACCTTCGAAAGTGTTTTTCAATTTGATTTACCGAAAAGTATACACCAATAATGAAATTACTTTCAATTTTTCGTTCTGCAGTAAATAACATACCAAAACACCACAGAAAAAATATTTTTTGTCTTGTACCATGAATTTAAATGCACTACACATCAAATAATAGAATTGCTCTTTGTTTTCTAAAAGATATCAATTTAATATCTTTGTCATGACAAGCCTTTTGTTCCTAATGAATTTTATGAAATGGTTTTAATACGTCATTTGTTTATTGTTAAATAGATTGTGACCTTTTCGTGCAAAACGTTACAATTTATCATTAATGCTTTGTTTTATGAAATTATTGGTCCACTTCTTAAAGGGTCCATTGAATGTACTTTTTTTTATCGCTGAGAAGTATGTATTACGATTTCGTCAGAAACTGTCTTTTTTGAATAGGGGAAACTACCTAAATATATTTCGTTAGACGTTCAAACCCATTGTGAATTTTTGCCACGGTATTTTGCATATATGTATGTATCTCTCCTCTGCAAAGAGAGTTGTGGAATATTCTCCGTGGAAATATGCCAAAAAATTTTATGTTCTTTAAAGGCCACCGTTTTTTCACTTCCAAACTCTTTCGAACGAAAATTTTAGAACGCATTTTTCCCTTTTTTTTACATTTGTAGAATTTTTCAATGTGCAATGACATGTACGGGTTTTCGGCCAATTTTCTTTTCAGTTCTATTTTTGGAGAGAAAACCAGGCGAACTTCGAATAATAGAAAATTGCAGTAAAGTCGAAAAACCATTTTCTTTATTTATAATGGTACTTGGACTGTACGCTCGCAATATTTTGTTTATGTAAAATCCCGCAAATTAAACAACACAGATTGCAATAAATGCATAATTCAATCAATAAAGTACATTCTGCGGTATGAATATTTTGTATGTTGTTAGATAATGAATAGATGTTATTTTTTAAATATACAATCATTAAAATTTGCAATAAACTCTCCCGTCGTAAAATCTATTTTGTTGAAGAAGCTCACATCACACTGATCATAAATAAAGAATAATTAAAGTTCTACTTTAAATAATCCTTCAAATGATACCAATACTCTTCAGCAAATTTAATATAGAAAGGCAAAAAGCGTCACTCAATCAAATTTAAAGTGGATTATCAAATTTAAAATCGTTAAGTTTCTCAACATTTCCTACAACACAAATGCGCTACGAAACATGAATTTTCATAATACCAATCCGAATTGAATCTCATTCTGACAAAAAGGTAATCACATCTTTTAAGGTTTCAATTGATTGGTTTCGAAAATAACTCTAGGAAACGCAATTTTATTTTCTGTTAATAATGCTGATAATTTATATAATTAATAATGTTAATAATTTAATGCTGTTAATTATTTCGCGTGGCAATGTTAATAAACAACAATTACTTTCAATGGTATGTTGCGTAGATGAACTGATACTCATAAAGCCACTCATGTGCCTTTACTTTCTCCCTCGAGTTGCCGCGGTGCGGCTCATTATGTGACGACATATGCATGGACTACGTATGTACATAATGTGCGTACAGGACGATGCAACGTCTGTCGCAGATCTAGCTTTGCCAGCGGCAAAATATTCGTCCAGTGTGCAACACGTTCCTTGTTTACGGCCAGGATGTGCACACGTGGACACCTTTGTTAGCATTCTGCTTTAGCGTAGCTCTTAATTTTATCGGGCAGCTGTTCTAAGTTGATAACTCTGACACGCTAGTGAAATTAAGGCGGAAATGAGGAATCGCGTGCAACATCGGTATCCGGTATCCTCTTCCGAGAAAGAAGAACTTCGTTGCGAAGGAACAATAACTCTCTTTGTTAGTTCCGAACTCGAAATGATGGAGATAAATATGCCAAAATGAGAAGAAAGTTTTCCTCTCTTACGTACGAACATTTTCCATGGAAAATAGATTTGAATATGTCGCATTCGAATAATCATCTTCTCTAAGGAACTGCTTCCTATTCGTTATAATTAAAATGTATTCTCCGTTAAATTAGATAAACATCAGAAAGCAAAGTGAATTCTGAAATTGAAACAGCAGCAGCTAAATTGATATTCCTTTCTGTGACGAATTTAATAATATTGAATGTGGCCAGGCGAATTTCCTTCGTTGAAGGTTTAAACATCGGAATTTTCTTTCCAGATATGCAAATTCACTCTGATTTTTGGTACCCATTTTACAGTTAAAGTGAAAACTTTACTTTCTGGCCATAAAGCAGCTGATGGTAGAGAACGAAGTGAAACGCATTTGATGATTCATTCCGTTTGGATTAATTTAACGGAAAATTGGCGGAATATTTCAAAGGGAAATATTCAGGAATCGATGGAAGGATCGGAATCGTTTGAAAGATAGTTCGAGCACTCCGCTGTAGTGTGAAAGAGCTAGGACTATTAAAGTCTCGCGAACGAAGTGAAGCTTTGTCTAGATAGGATATCGATTAACTTTTATGCAAGTGCATTCTGTAACAACTGAGAAGAAGATAGCAGTGAAATATGATTGAGTATTAACGAAGTTAATAGACATGCATACAATATAATGGATACGAAAGACCACCGTTTAATTAAACGCTATAGGTACACAATGAAAAGTAATGCCTAAAAAAGAAATATTATCGTAGACAAGATATGCACGTACAGTAACTAAGTAGAGTTACGAAATAACAATTGAAAAGAACTTACTAATTCGTTTCTACAAAACGATTCACAATCTACAAGTGTTGTTAATTAAATTGGACATTGTAAATTTCCTAATAGCGATAACATATAAACGATAATTTTGAAAACAGCCCCGACTCCATATAGATTTAACCCTTCCTGGTCACACCTTCTTATAATCACAAATTGGTCACACGGGGTTCACTGTACCCCAGCAACATTTTTTCAGTTACCATTTTCGTATTTTTGAATCTTTTAACTTTTCAGTGATAATTGTACATTCGTGATACTTATACAATCGTGGTCTAATAATCTTTTTCAAGAAATGTAAATTTTTATACGATAAAATTTGTAGTTGAAAATGAGCAATTTTCCATGGCTGTGGGTAAAACCCGATTTTTAAATTTTTTTTTTATTTTCTTTTTTGCGATTAATCCCCTTTGAAAGACGTGAAGGTGCGAAATTTCAAATCGAAAATTGCTCTTGGGGTACAATACACCCCGTGTGACCGCGACGGGTTAATAAACAGTATAAATTCCTTTATAAAGTATACGTTTACAATGAATGGAGAACATAGCAGCATTTTTTCCAGATTTCCACCAAGTAAATAAGATATAGGACATATTTTGCATCAAGCCATGGGCGCCGAATGCCAGTTTCAGCATTTTAGGCGTTCAAACGCATTCTGTGTGACGTAAAAGGGAGATTATAAGGTGCGGTGACGCGTGGAACTTGTCAGATCTTACCCGGCGGGTGTTCAGAGATGCATAGAACTCTTTAATGAAAACGTGGAAACGTTTCTATGCTTATAAGAGTAGGCCCCCCGACAAAAACTAGTTACGTGTCATCCGCAGAAGCTTTCGTATCGCTTTGCTCGTCCTTTATGAAGCTTTTGTTAAGCGATCGAATCAACGCAGACGAACGAAAAAGGCCCGCCCGTCCGTTGTTTACGACAGCCAACTTCTCATTGGACGACAGGTCTCATAGCTTTATTTTTCCAGCGTCGCGTCGCCGTGTTGCTTTGAACTTCATGAAATCCGCATAAAATCTCATCCCGCTGGCGGAGGGCATAAAAGGATACCGCTTCCAGAACACTGTTTGAATTTACGACGGTGAAATTCAGGTTATCAAATTACTGATATCCTTGCCGAGTAAAAATTCACCCTTATGAATGCCGGGGATGCAAAGGAACACCCAGCGTCTTCGTTTCCGCCCGTGCGTCACGCGACATCCGTCTACCAGTTTCACTCTATAAAAATATATTGATATTTATATTACGCAAACTGGGGCAGCTTCTTTGCGAATGGAAAAGCGGCTGCAAAGTACGATAATAATATTCCGACGAGGGGTGGAATCAATTCAAACTCAAAACTAACTTGTTCACCCCTGAGGGTACCTTAATATTACCATCTACTTTTAACATTAATAATAAAGTATATTTGAAGGGTAAGGGGAAAACAGGGAATGTCACCAAACAGCTTTACCGAGAAAATTAAGTTTTAATACTTTAGCCCATCAGTAAAGAAACGAGGCCCCATGAATTTAATTTGCTTATATAATTTTCTTCTTAAATAATTTCTTGCTTCACCCTGGCGACAGAAGCTTGTTTAGGCAAAGGGTGGGGATATTCCGTAATTTGTTCCAGAAGTCTACCAATTTTATCGAACGCAATAAATCAATGCACCTGAAGCATCATAAACACCTGAGCTTCTTAATAGCTTTCAGCTCTTGCTTCTTCGTTGTACCTACACGATGGCTGATAAATGCCATCAAATTGTACTCAATGATTTTCTCGGGAGCGCCGCGGACTGAATCGTAGCACCTGAGGAGCGATCGCCATTGCGGATCAAGGCACTTCCGTAACGAAACGGGAGCGAAATCGATCATTCTGGATCGATGGTTTCACGGATCACGTGACACCATTCTCATTGTTGTCCGTCGGAGCCGAAAGCCAGGTTGATTGATGATATTGCGCAACGGGAGTCTGCCAGGTTTGGTTGCTGTTTTGCAAGACAATGATCAGCTTCTCTCCTTGGTCTCTATCGCGGCGGACATCGAATAAAATGTAAACGTGACGACTTTCGACCCCGTCTTTCTCTCTCTCTCTCTCTCGCTCGCTCTCATATTCGCAGACAACCGCATGAATAAAATATGGACGTGACGCTGGAAGCTGCATCAGCGTCCGAAGTCGGCGTACGTTCAACGGCTATATCCTCTATCTGTTGCCACTTCGCAAACAATTTCCATTGAGCCCATCGTCGGTGGTTACCGACCCGGCAAACAGGTGCAGTTAGGCGATTGTTGGAGAGATACACACGGTCATCGACGAACGGAAGTTAATGATACACCTTTGATTGAACACCGAGGCCGGTGATGCACGGAACAAGAATTGCAACTGGCATTGCACTTGCTTTAACTTAATCTTCCCCAAATGTTTTGTCTATAGATTAGGGCTGGGACAATTTGTCGAATTTTTCGGTATTCGAATATTCGAATACTTCAGTTGCTTAATTATTTGCCGAATATAATTCGAATATCAAAGTATTCGAATGCTATTCGAATATAGGTTCATTTGTCATGGTGAAATCTTGTAAGCAAATTTTAATACCACTTCATACCATACTATTCGAATATAACAGTATTCGAATAGTATTCGAAAGCAGCGGTATTCGAATAGTCTTCGAATAACTCAAATATTCGAAGTTTATTCGTAGCATTCGAATACTTGTAAGATATTCGAATAGTAAATTATTCGAATAGTCCCAGCCCTACTATAGATTCTTTCGCATACCCCAACATTAGCGCAGATGACAGGAAATAGATTGATTAATTATTAGTTAATGAATTGTTAACAAGGAAATTCACAATTAAACGACTGTTTAAGGGTTCTGTAACTGCTTCTTTTGTTTTTTCATTTAATTTGTCATTATAAGGCAAGGGTTTAACTGACTTTAGTGTGGCAGAACTTAAGTGTTTCGGTTAATCCTTAGTTCGGGGGTGATTCAAATAAAAAGTCACCTGTGTTGTTTCACAGTTTCACGTTGGACGTTGGGATAAAAAGGGAAAGACAAAACAAATGTTGAAGATAGATGGTATCCTGGAGGTAGGTACATGGTGTATACGACTTTTGTAAATAAAGCCCTACTTGCTGGGTGCATATATGTATCTGCGGGTCAGTTCAAGAAGGACCAATGTCAATGTTAATATTAATTTTACAAAAATGCCTAATTAAGAACAAATATATATGTATATAAGGTTGTTGAAAAAAATGTTAACTTCAATTGGTCAAAAGTGCCAATTTTTACATTGGCACTTCTTGAACTCACCCACAGATATATATACACATATATGTGTCAATCGCCGTTGTGATTTATCTCTCTTAATTCAATATGTGATTAGCAGATTTTACTAATTGCACAGTAAGGCATGCGTTTTGCCGATCAAATAGTCAAATCGATACTTAACTGTTTTTTAACAAAACAGTAAAGTAACTATCAATCGATCAGTGAAATATCCACAGGGCTCATACTATCGACTGAAACTGTAACGCCTTTTTTTTTCTTTTCCCTTTTCGTGATTAATTAATGCGCAAATACAAGCCTTTCTATTCAACATCTTGGCATCGATCAATTCTCAGTAGATACCATGCGCAGCGTGCTCCCTTATTGCTCGATTAAACTATTTTGACAATGAGGATTGTAGATTGTGCTCAATGTGAGTAAATAGTTTCGTCCACGGGAAAGTCGATAGTATGCTCCAGGCCTATTGTTATATGCGTACAGAAACATTTCAGTATTAAAAATAATGTTAAAGTAACGACAGGAAATCTATTCTGAGATAATACTTGGAACATTTTTTATGTGTCAAAAGTTTTTCACTGCCAAGAGATAGCGAAATCTGAACAGAAAGATAATCTGCATTATTGATGTCGCCACAGTTGGAGACAACACCTGACATTCTTTCTGCGTGGGAGGTATATTCTTTAGTTCCAATGTTTATGCACAAGAAGTATTCTAAAAATTATTTCTCATATTCTATTTTTTACCGTGTTGACACATTCATCAGAGAACAGGAAGAGCTGAGTGAATGTTTTAATAATGAAATCGTAACATTCGTGAGAAACGATGGTACCATTTCTAATCTGAAAATTAATTTTCCATTAAGCTGTATAAATGCCTAATAAAAAGGTATCAGACTCTACTTTTAATACCTTTTTATTAAAAGTACCTACATATTTTGCACACAATTATTTAATGGTAGGAAAAATTGAGAACAAGGTAATCAGATGTTTGAAACATATAAAAGCTAAGACAATTTTCCAAATAGTATTTTGATGCAAAACTTTGACGGGATATGCAAACAGTTAATTTACTTTTTTATACAATGGAAAAAGGATTAACGTTTTCCATGTTTATACTTACATTTTCAAAATCTTAAACATTCTAGCAAATTATTCATCAGCACGGAATATTTATATAAGAAATCTTAAATTGTCTTAAACGCCATTACTTTCGAAAATAAGTAGAAGAAATCGAAGAATTGTAACGCGATTCACTCTCGATCACAATTTGATGGCATGACTAGCAGCTTTTTGCACTATGCACCCTCTTTCTACCCTAAACTGTCTACAGCCTTCTAACAGCTCGATTTTCTGGATACATCTGCGAACCCTTAAAGAGCAACTCTCCTCGCATCCGTTTCCTCCAGCCGTGTTCCTCGTTTTCTCCTTTCCAATCCCTCAGACCGAGTTTCGAATCGACTTAGTCCCCACCATTTTGCGCTCACTTCGGTGCGCCTATCTACCCTAAGTACAGCCTATCTTCGAGCTTCCACAACAGTGACTGGTTGCTACATCGACATTTCTGAAACATTCCCTTCTATACTCTCATTTTCCATTCCCCGATTTATTTCCATTAAACGAAACGGGGAGGAAATATGAGAAGCAGCGGGTGGAAGCACCCCTTCCCTCTCCTCTTGCAGTGCAGAAATATTATTTCGCGTCTTAAAAGAAAAACTTTGCACGTAAGAGTACTGAATTTTAAAATAATTTAAATATAGTATTTATCTAAATAATCGATATTCGTGTCAAACAGTTCTCTAGTAATGGCAATAAGCGCAGTCATAACGTTTGCATGCTAACCTGATTCTACTTTATAAAATCTTCAATACTAAGTAGTTGGCTCGGTGCCGGAATTTTTTAGCGGGCTGAAAAAATTTCAATAACTCCGCTACACCGTAATATCGCAAACAACGATTGATCCTTTCAGCAAATTGTATCTTGAGTTTCGTTTATATCCAATAGAGAATTATTAATATTTTCTGATAATGTGTGAGTTTAATACAGCTGAGTTTACTGCAGCTTCCATTTTGCTAAATTTCGACGATCGCTTTTTGCTAACGATATTGTTTTGCAGGTACTAAAAAGTCCTGAGGGAGTATTGCTTCATTTATTTTCTAAGTTTATTTGGAGTTTGTTCGAAGAATACTTAAGAGATTTGCTTTTAATGTTGCTAAAAAGCTATCCGAACCACTCTACAGCTTCTTGCTTCCGCTACACTCTTTTATATTCTGTTCAGTTTTCTTTTACACCAAAAAAAGTCGACAACCAATATAAAGTCATTGTTTTTTTTCTGTTCAGAGAGTATATGATTGTCCTTTTACCCTAAAAATACGACTATAAATAGCGAGCAGATAATCTTTAAGAATTTTCCCTTTTCGAATTTTCCATATTATTATAATTTATTAAAGGCGAAAGTGTTCAATTTGAAAGGAATTCTCACTACACTTTATTGTTTTAAGAAGAAACTTAAAACTCCCAGGTCTAATGCATTGTTTGCCGAAATTTTTAACAGCACAGTTATGCAGGAATCAATGAAGCTACATGACTCACGAAATTTGATCACTCCAAATTTGATAGCATAGTACGTAAAACGCAGCAGACATTGAAAATTCATCCAGTTCCTGGAGACCAAACTGAATTATAAAACTGCTACTCACCTGAAACAGAAAATGAAAGCAAAACATTAATATGCAATTTCAATGTATATTGTATAAATTAATTTGCATTGAATAAATTTAGTTTCCTCGTATTGTTTCAGTATGAATTACCTACATTAATTCTGCATTCGTTCTCGTGTAAAATCATATAATGCTACGAATTTCTTGGTGAAATTCTCACAAAACAGTGATGTGGCTTTTTTTAACAGAGTAAAACTGATAAAGAAATTCTGGTTGCAAGCAACAACTACCCTACTATTTACTAAATTGCAATTTTTTTTGTTATTATAAGAATCATGTTTAAAGGTTGTGAATGTTAATTATAGCAGAGTAGAGTAAAAATTATTTTCGACATACCATATTTGTATTTAATACTCCAAATAATCGACATAACTTGTGGTTTTGTGCTCTTCCTCTAATCTATAGGAATTTTTATCAGCAAGCGATTACGGAATTAAAATTAAATCTAAAACAAAATTGATTGGCATAGTCAAATCCCAATATTTAATAAATGAAAATGAAAATAATTCTCTTTCGATAAATGTATTTAATGAATTTAAAAAAATCATATTATTGCTCTCTTAATCGTTTCTCGATTCCTCATATTGAGTACCGTGCACAAATAAACTAGCATCATCAATTTCACTTCTACAATCTCCTCTTACACACTCTTGACCTTTTTATAGCCAACACTTCTTTCACATTGTGCAGACGCGATGCACGTCGATCAATTGCAGTTCTCGGCGGTTCTTAGGAGAGTGCGGATTCCTGAACGACTTCCACGAAGCACTTATGAAGGTAAAAGAATGGTGACACATGATATGGATGCATAGTTGGAATTCTAGGAGAGGTTAAACTCGATTATAAGCAGTTTCAAAGAGCTCATACCGCAGAAAACATTGTTTCGTTACAAGTATAATGACTATGCAATTTTACAAGGCATAATGAATAACTGAAAATGGTAATTTAACAGAAAGAAAATTTGCAGGTGTATTCTATACAGTGGGGTAAATGTACCGTTTGTGGCCATTGCAGTATTTTCCGCCATGTGCATAATTATTTTATTTTTAAATTGCTTGCGGATCATTATTATGTGGAGAATTTCACATCACAAATATTTTGTTTAGTATACCGCTAGAAATATAAGGGTACATTTATTCCTTACACGGAAAAATATTATATTTTTTAAGAAGTGGCTAAAACTGGTACAATACCTTAATGTGGCCGCAAATGGAGTATCTACCCTAGTGTTTTAAAAATGAATGTATGTATATATGTCATAAGTTTTTAACCTGTCAATTCGAGAAAACGAATTAACGTGTCATTTGAAAAATCCTCTACACTGGGCAAGAGGAGCTAATTCGTTGTTAAAATTCAATAATTACATTCGTACAAAAACAGTAACTCTAGCACTGTACTATGAGATTATGTGTAGTGTTCACTGTGGGCGAAATTAATTAAATCGTCTTTGGCAATCTTTAAATACACATTTTTAGGTACACTGGAGGTGTTTCTGGTAGGCAAGTGACCTAGTTAAGAGGTTACAGAAAGTTTAAAAATATTATTTCACTTTCGTCTGTAATAAAATTTGATAAATGGAAACGAAAATTACTATATACGACAGTTTAATTCTTTCTTACCCATTATTTATAGATGAATTATATTATTTATATTTTTATCAATATATTAATTAATTATAAATATATTTATAAGTATCATATTATATATTCATTATATTAACATATAATTCTTAGAAATATATTAATTATATTTATATGTCAATGGTATTACGTTTACTCTTGTTTTCAATCATCTTCGATAGGTGTAAATAATCAATCATTAAAAAAAACATAAATTTCTGTGAAGTATAAAACGCGCATTCAACCTAGTCTAGAAATATTTGCCAAATAGGTACATTATCCATCAGTTTGGGTAATAACCAGTGACGTACAGGGCGAATACGAATGTAGCGATAACATTATATAAATCCATGTGAATATGTACGTATGTACGTATCTGCTCGATGTATTATCTGCCAAACAAAAAGGCTCCTTTCTTCTCTGTTCTCTGGCACTGATGTTCCTTGGAAAGCAACCCGCCAAGATTATATCTCAGAGTATCGAACGTTTTTATGCGACCACAACCATAAAATGCGATAGTGCGGACGAGAACAGCATTTCTTATTTCTTTCGCATATTTCACTGTTAGATGAAATTCTTACCAGTACTTAGAAAGTTAACTAGAAATAACTAGTTGTGTCAGCACTGATCAATAAAACACTTTTTTCACATGTGCAATTTCGCGAAATATTTGTTGGCGGAGATAAATTTAAAAAAAGGTTCTTTTTCCCGAAAATTCTTTATCGTCATATTGTAGGATGTAAAAAGACATAAAACTTTTAATTAAACCTTTTTCAGAGATATCCACGATAATATGAAGACTCACAATTTTTCTGAGGGGGTGTTTTCACGCCTAGAACCGTTTCATTGCCGAAACAAAAAATAGTTACGTTATTAGTATCAGTTGAGCTACATTTCAGCAAAGTTTCAAACATCCAAATACTATGATTTAGTATGAATTGTACATTGTACAATTCACGAATTTAGAGTTCTGGTAACTGTGGATAGGTGGATACCTGTGACTATGGATATCTATTTTTAAGAAGATATATATGTGTGAGCTGGAGAGGGATGGAGGACAGTGAGCATCGGGGAAAAAGGGCAATTGAATCTGAATCGTGCAAGCAAGAGTCTAAAAAATTTATCCCCGTGATACATTCCCTCGTATCACGTCACTTTATTTCCTCCGCTACTTCACTTTCAATTCTTTTATCATGACACGGCTACACCGACGACATTTATTAATCAGTCGAAGCTAAAAAGTTAATTGCGTCCCATACGTAAATAGATCTATAGAACCCTCCCGTAAATCAAGAAATTCGATATATTCGAACGTACAAGTACAATGACAAACAAAAATGCAGAACATACACATAGCATTGATATGGCATATTAATTTATTTCTCTTGTTCTGCAGCTATAAGATGATGTAAGAACTTTTTGCCTCGATTTATCAACGTTCAAATTAAAAACTTCTGTGGCTGGAAATTATTTTACGCCACTGCACTGTAGCGTGAACAACGGCCAGAACAAAGTAAATAATCGGTGGCATTCTGCGCAAGACTGTTTTAATTGTTCTCCAAGGAACCTGGCGAGTACGATGTTGACATTAACACTACCTTCGAGGCAACGAAAGTTAAATAAGTGTCAAGGGTAACATTACACATATACAACCTACAACCTACTGTATTGCACGGGGTTTGCAAGATTTTAATGTGGAAACCAGTAACATGGACAGTCAGGGCTTCTTTAATATTTATCAATATAATGACTTCAGGTATAAATCACAGGTGCTACACGAATATTTACTTTATAACTGCCCCAAAGTTTTGCATCTGCTTTCGCAGTCACCAGACTTTAGTTGAATGCAAAGTCTGTTGGATGAATTTTAAACGATGGATTAGAACGATCCGTTTAACAGTAGAATTAGAAATACGACTAAGGGATAGCACCTGCTATCGATTTTCTGTCTATCGATGGCTTCGCTGAAGTTGTAAATGGTTTGGTTGAGAGCGCGCATATTTTTTGATTGATCATCAACTCCACAAAATAGTCAAACCATGGATAGTGCTCGATTTCTCTAAACAAGTTCGTCGATGGAAAGTCGATAGTATGTGCTACGTCTGAATAAAAAATGTAGCTATATTGATCGACAGTATTTAGCAACGAAAAGTATTTCAAGTTTGCTTGAGTGTGAAGATGTCATTCAACAGAATATTACAGGAAGCGTGGTTGAAATTTATTCATTCTTTATTTCTTATGCCAGAGATTGAAAGAGAACGCTGTTGAATGGCATTAGAATACTAAATATTTAAATTGTTTTGAAAATATAAGTGTGGTAGAGAAGCTGCATTTTTCTAATACTTAGAATTAAAATTAAGTATAGATCATTTCTCGCCAGATCGATCACTTACTACACTTAATGTAATGAATTTTTATGAAATTGGCATATGATGTAGTCCGTGTAAAATTAGAAGTTTAAATCATCATTTTGCTGGCGTTGTCTACATTTTTAGTAGTATTTATGTATTTTCACCAAAACAAGTTGTAGGTATAAATGCATTTTTATCTAAAAAATTATCAAGCAGTACACCGACTGCCCTTCTCTTATTTCTGCCGATCAAAAACTCATTTCTGCAACATGAAAATTACAAACTTTGGTCTCCCTTCATACCATTTAGAGCCTCTATCAATTTAATATGCGTACATTAAAACCTACCAAAATTACGTATCCAGAATACGGATGTAGTTAAAATGACAGATGACAAATCAAATAATCTCATCGCACACATAACGTTACGTGCTAAATAAGATGTATGGACAAGTACATATAGTTCGTTTGCAAAATGATTGCCTTGAACCTACAGTCGTGCTTCATAAACTGCACGGGGTCTAGCCTTCAGAGAACTCACCATCAACATCCCCACCTCGAGTTTTATCTCACTCATTCTCGGCGTGACTTATTTACTGTCGTGGGTGGTTGGTAGGCTTGAGCCCGCGATAAAAAGCGTGGCCATGCACCGAAAATCGCACGGCAGCGGTCCCGAATGGTCGTGCGAATAATGAAGCACTACTGTAATTTGATTTTCCGTGTTTCCGTAAGCACGTCACATAAAACGCACGGCTATCACGAAAGAGTGGCAACCAGCTCTTAATGCCTTTAATTCCCTTGGTAAATGTGTTTTTGCTTCTAATTTGCAGGTAATTAGCGAAGTGTAAAGAGCTGGTCAAATTTTGTCAGGCGCCTGAGTTTCGTTTAAGCAATTTCACTTATTAACTCATTCTCAACTTAACCATGATTATTGCAAAGTGTACTAACTTACCTCTACTTTTAACAGGGACGCTTCTCTGTCACGCTGAAATGATTTATAGAGGGCGTATTGCACTTTTGTGTCTGAAACTGGACAGAATGTAGGAGAGTAAAGATTTGAATCTGATTATTTCTTTTTGTTGCTGTTAACACACATTTGCGAAGTGCAGTAATACTGCATTCCTCTTTGTGGAGTTATTTCAAAGGTAAGGTGTATTCGTGACCGTTTATTATCATAAGAAGTTGAACAATTAAAAATGGAGTAAAATGATTAAATGTGAATACTTCTTTCCATTTTTTAACGAACAAGAAATAGTGGAGGAAATGTTTCTTATTAAGAATTTTGAAATATTTTACGAAGTATTCCTTTTCTGAGTACTCACCCATTTTTTAATATTTTCATACGCAAAATATTTAGTAGAACGCTAGTAAGGCTAAATTATATCATTTAACTTTTTCTACTGTTCTCTGTTTTATAATAAAAAAGGAGATACAACGCATTCCCTATCTACTACTTAATAATTATGACACTTCCTGTTTCCTTTTCTAATTTCTCCAGTAATTATAATTAGGTGTACTAAATGCAATGGCGTCGAACTGTAAAGGGAGTCCCAACGCTTTAAAATGGTAATGTAACGGCTAAAAGTTACTAATAAAGTTTCTGTACTGCAATTAAAACAATGATTTTTTATAAAATTCATAAATTTGTTATGCATGTGTTGACAGTTTACAAGCCCGCAAATACACGAATGCATTAAGTTGCAGGTACAGGAAAGGAAAATGAGATTTCAAAATCAAAATGTTCAACTTGTTTTTGAGAGATAGAAATTATAAACGTACGCTTTTAGTAGGTACATATTCAAATATCTCACGAAACATCCACACTTCGCTGCCCGTATCCTGATAACATCTCGCAAATAAAAAAAGTTGTTTTATGTGAAACAAAGCGAAATACATAGGACAGAACAGTGTTTACTTACATGATGGAAGTGTATCAATGCATTTCTAAAGAAGAACTTTAAATTACTGCAAAACAGAACTAAACCATATATTTCCGTCTATTAATTAATTTTCTGTACCTTCACTGGGGATAGAGATACACATAGCTTGGCCCAGTTCCCAGAATCAACCTATATCGGGTTGTTGTTGTAATGAATTCCTTTCCATTAAGTAAAAATAAAGAGAAACTTCGCTTCCTGGAAGCGGGTATCGAACATCAACCGGATAAAGGAGCATTATGCAATATTAAATGCTACTTAGCTTTATGAACTATGAAAGAATCTCACGTCCTTCCATTACATTTGGTACGTTTATGCAGAATAACAGTTATCGCTTATACACTGGGTTGTACGTTTTAAACTGTTCCTTGGCACACATGGTTAACTCCATCATACAAAATTAAAGGTATTATTGCTTCAGTTATATAAGTATTTTCTCAAATATGGGCAAAAAAATATATTAAAGAAAATTTATATAATCACAAAGAATCCCTTTGCATATTTTTATTGACACGAAAAGACATTTAACTCTTTTACAAACTACGGTATTCCATCCAGTAACAGCGAAATATACATACTCACTGCATGATACTATTTCTCAATGTTAGATTTTCCGTCTTTTTAAGTTTATTTTAATTTTGAATTTTGTCTTGACACCTGCTTTAAAAGTCCAAATGTGAAGTCACAGAAGTAAATCAAAGTATGGGTTACTCCAGTGGATTCATTTCAATCGCTAAAATATGTTATACAAATTTGTATAAAGCAAATAAACTTTCCTCATAAACTAAGCAAGAATATATGACCTAAACTTCTACGAATGTACTTCATTCACGATTTTTTGGAGCGATTAAAAGTAAACCGACCGTGTCATAATTCTCGCTGAAAATGGCGTGCACATACATATCTCATGTCCCGTTTTCAGCTTTTTCAATAATTTGCATCTCGCTGGATTACCCTGCATTTTGTCGCACGCTCTTCGGATCAATTCTGGCGTTTGGAAAAGTAAAAAAAGAGGCGGTGCGTTTATGACCAACGTGGATGGTCAAAGTTAAAAGCGCAGTTCCGCGTATCTGAAATAAATTCCCCCATTTATGAGCAGGCTTCGATAGTTTTTTACATGCATGAAATTTCGGCACAGCGGTTAAACGCCATTGCGAACCAGCATCGTTGTTTCGAGCTCGTTGGGTCGTAAACGAAAGTGCGGAATTAGGATGTAAAATCTATTGAAATTCGCCCGCGTCTCCGCCTCGTATTCACTCATTCGCAAGCGTTGCGCGCATTTCATGAGGAACAATTACCTTTTAATGAAACAAATGCAAAACCCGAGCACACTTGCCGGCACGTTCCTGATCATGAAATACCTTTAACGCGAGTGATTGTTGAAATACGTTTTACAGCCGATACTTTCTTAATTTAGAGCGAAGTACTGATAAACTGGGTTGGAGCTACTTTTCACGAGAAAGGGGTGATTAGTTTTAAAGTATGTTCGAAATTTTAATAAAGCTTCTTAACCCTCTAGGGACGGGGATGTTTTAAACTTAACGTAGAATTTTTTTGAACGTTAAAATAGTCTATTTTATACTTCGGATTTGGAAACTACTCGTTAATTTTTTTTTTTTAATTTGTTTACTACAAAAAAAGTTTAATTACTAAAGGTCACTATAACTATCAAATCTCGATCTTATTGATGGAACGTAAATAAAAATGTGTTAATCTGAATGGGACTCTGGAGTCCCACTCGTCTAGAGGGTTAATGAACTACTTAAGTGAGGTAAGAAATTCTTGCAATGTATACAGTGATATTAAAGAGGGATAAATGTTGTAGACTATCGAAGGTTTAGTTTCGATTTTTACTTTGCTAACGACCAATACGTATCGATTTACTTTTCTCGACAAAATTAATTATGAAGAAGAATTTATTGCCTCGTATGAATGTAGGTACCTATTGCGTTTTGCTGAGGGTAATCGGTCACATTTTCGTTTTTTACACTAAATACCGTTAGTTTCTTCGTATGAACTGTATTACAGGCATTAACGAGAAATGAAAAGAAAACAATCATTTTAGACAAGCTACAGTGGTCATCTGCAAGGACTGGAACAACGTAAAATAAATTAACATAACGCAAGCTTTAGATGTGTTACATTATAACGAAATGTTATTAAATATTCTAAATATTTATTTTAGTCAAAATTAATTGTCTATAAAATGTTTTAGATTTTCGACCGAAAAATTTTTTAATTTAAAGAATTAATGTTATCAGCGCGTGGGCTCGGTCAATTAACGATTGTTAACAATTAACAATTAAAAATTTTACATTAACCCACGCGCTGATAACATTAATTCTTTAAATTAATTAATTGTCTTGTAATATTATTCTTTTATTTGAATTAAAGATTTAAAAAGCATTCATAACTGATACTGTCTAGTTGATGACACACAAAAATCAACTGTGATAATTTATTTTTAATTTCGTATAAGTTAGTATGGTTAAATGTTTTGGGCGCTTTTGGTGATACAAGATAAATAACTCTAGTACTATTTGGTTATAAAAGTCTAATAAAAGAAGAACTACATTGAGTCGCAGAAGGTATAGTGGAAAGACTGAATTTCCCCAACAATGCTCATTTAGCAAAGATTGGGAAAGTATTGACACTTGGGAGATTGGATTCGCCTGAGCTATCGGTAGCGAAGAGTATCCAAGGCGCAAACATTGACGCTCCACTGCAGGATTAGTGGAACAGTTACCAATTTCTCGGGCAGCTTTATTATTGATCAGGAAGGAAGGATCTACACAACGATCTTAATCGTAAATTCCAGTGAAAAACGCGATACGATAACAAATATTGTGGTTCAGATATAAAATGTAGATTGTTCTATAAAATGTGTCTTCATTTGAGGTTTTATGACAATTAAAGCGTAACTGTATTGATTTATAGCTACCAGTTTTATCAATTATGTGAAAATTTAGTTTTGGAGAAAAGCAGGTTTAAACATGCAATTGTACGTAAGATTCAGGGACGTACAATGAAGAAAAATATTATTTTTTAACAAACTTCTGAAGTAGATAGGGTAACTGAACACGTACCAGTGAATGGACGTTTTTTACTAAAACGAGTAAAATAAGTTATTAAAATAAGCAACTAATTAATTAGAGACCTCTTCTAATTTCTTGCTTCATATCCAAACAATTTTTGCAACACGTGGAATCAATCGCGCTGCAAACAGAACTGTATAAAAGTGTCCATTCATTAGCCTTAAGTGTTCATTTATTGGTGCGTTTACCCTATAAATGTGATTTTTATACAGCAAAAAAAAGAAACAGTCAAGAACTATTTGCTGCATGTAAAAACTCAAATTTCACAAGAAGTGGACATACAATATTTGTGCACTAAGCCGCCGATATGTGTAAGTACAGTAAAACTTCCAATATCCGAATACCTTTATCCGAACATTCTACTATTCAAATGTTCTGTGATTCGAACGTGTAGCTATATATGTATTATTATCTGCACAATATATTTCCCATCACGATTACATACGTTGCATGTGCTTCTGTTCTTTAATATCGAAACACATACGAACGTAGTACTTCCATCCTACTATATCGATCAAAATCAATACTACTTATACTACTTCAGGATGAAATTGATATTATATTGTTGGAAGGAAAATAGAGTACCACAAAATTAGCAAGAATATAGAACATTGGAACATCTGTGATAGTACCTACATTTGAATTATTTTTTATTTTGCTTATTATTTTATGTTGCTGATTCTACTATTTAGTTTAATGTTCAGTACAGTTCTACTAATGTAGAGTTCTACTAATTCCTAATTATTTCCCGTAACTGTCTTCAATTGAAACGATTAATTATTCCCATAAATATTAAACAAATCGCCCAATCCCACGCGTTGTTAGACACGATGCGTAAAATATATAATTGTTCCACAGTGAGTAATACGAATAAAATTCTTTTAATTAACGCGGTATGTATATCGCAACGTTAAATTCTTCTGTCTCTATACACGTGAATGATTTAATACACGCGAATCTCTTTTCATATAAAATTTGGGTTGCCTGTCAGCGTTGCGTAGCTACATTTCCCTTCGGTGAGTGTCGTACTGATAACATTGTAAATGTTGTTGCGTGTACGCAGAAGCTTTATCAACGATCGCGCAGGAAGAAATTCAAAGGATGTCGACTCACTCGTCAGGATGCGATTCGTTATTGTCGCCCGTTCTTGTCACTTCACCAAGCAGCCACTTAATTTCCATTCGTGCATTTTGCCGGCAAGACGCTACCATAATGTGGGATATGATAACATTTTTCCACCGCTATCTCCGGTACAGCGGTGATGAATGGTCGCGCTCATCTGATAGTCATCTTATAACGAGGTAGTTTGTTTCCTTCCAGACGCGTCTTCGTCCCGAGACGTCCACCTCTTTTCACCATGAAAAGAAGAAGAGCGCAAAAGCTGGAACGTCCATCACAATTTCCGATTTGGGGCTCCGCTCACCAAATGCTTCCCTTCTTTGTTTCGAAGCGTACTTAGGTATCTCGCATTGTTCAACGACATTTAAATGCCGAGAGAAAATGAAACACAGACTTTATTCTCGCAGCCCCGCAGAATCATGATTGCCCAAATTAATTGATACCCACACAACACCTTCGGGTAATTAATTCATTCGGTTCGTAAAATGCTTGTATTTCAACATGAAGAATAACCATTTAATAACAAATTTCAATATGTAATATGATAGAATATTTAGAGACAAAAGAAATGTATGCAGAGAGGCCAGGTTTTCTCGATTAAAGTAAAAGAAGAACGGACTCCGTATAATTGTTAGTTTCAGAGATAAAAATTCATTTACAAAGCATGGTTTCGCGAAAGTTCGTGATAATTGCAAGTATCGAGAATCTGTATTTTTTAAACAAATTTGAAACTAGGATAATGACCATATTTCGATTTTCATGGAATGTTTAATTAAACAATGTTTGGATAACAATATTTTTGATGAAATAAAATTGAATTCCTTGTATAATAGTGTTAAAAACAAGTTGCTGATATTTGTAAAAGTTACGAATTAAGTGAGCATACATGTCAGTAACAAAATGAGCACACATTCAGTGGACATTACTTAAATATTGAGTAAAAATATCATCTCCGCAAAGTATGCAACTTTCTTTCCATTCCTGATTTTCCATTCCTCTTAATTCCTTATTCTATATTCGATCCACTCTCGAGAATGGTTCACGAACGTGGTCCTTTAATTCCTTTGACCAATGTATTTTCAAGAATATTATTTCAACAATTCCACCCCACTTGGGCGGGATGTGATGCTTCGGAATACAGCTGTGACGCGTTCGATATCGTTTAAAAAGATTTTTCAAAACTGTAGGAATCACGTTATATATATAATTCAAGTTAATGAATGTGTACAACATTTATTGCATCGTTGTACAGTTCTATTATTGTTTCAAACAATTATCCCCTAATTCTTACTTAAATAAAGAAATAATATATAATAATAATATGAATGATGCTACTAAATATTCGGTTTTTAGAATCTTTAAAATAATTTAAAAAATATACTGGAAGTAATGCTTGGTGTTACATAGTGATATGAGCAAGTTTGTGATTAAATTTATGTCTTAATACTTCTTTAATAATGCTTTAATTCTTAATAATTCTTTAACACAGGTATATATTTCATGTTGTTAAACTTTCGTTGAAATCCATTCCTAAGTCACATTTCTCTCGTGTATTTACGTTCGTCGACTTTAACGTCGTTAACAGTCATGCTCCGCATGCAATTCCTGGAATACTCGAAAATCGATCACCAATACACACTGAATATAACCAATCGTACTTGTGTTTAAAATGCTATCCCTGCTTCGCTTGAGCAGCCCGCCAGCCAATATTACGCTTTTTCTACATCTCCTATTTGAAAAATGAAACAAAATTCCACATGCAGGAAGCTTCCGCGTGCACAGTTTTAAAACGCACGGTGATGAATATTTCGAATTTAAAGTAACTTACAAGATTCGTAAAAGTGTATTTCCAACTTTTTTGCTACTCACGTTGTTTATATTGTTTATACTCTTAATATATATACTATGATATTAATTTAATTTTATATTAAATTAAATTTTGTGTTTTGCAACAAAGGCTTGGGAACGATAGCATGCAAACATGTTTCACAGCAAATTGATTTTAAATATCGACAGAGAATAAAATCGTTTTATTTACATTTAACCTCGAAAGGATTGTAAATATTTTATTTACAAACATTTTGTAAATTAAATTAAATATGTAGCTCTAACGTATTGTATTTATATTGTTCAAATTAAAACGTCACTAAAAAGGAAACATTTTTTAAATATTTAATTTAATAAACTAAAGTTTACAAAAATGCTAAACGTGGCAATAACGACGATGCAGTCTGGAATAGGATAATTCCTCGTGTAAAAATAAATTAAAATCATTGAACGAAAATCTTTAATAGAAAGAGTGGCTTTTGAGAAAATGGTTAAAAATATCGGCTTGATATTTATCTGTAAGTTAATATTAGTTTATAGTATTCTTTTACATTTTTCAATATATATTACCAATTTTTCCAAACTGGAGATCAGATAGAAATGCTGATCTACAGAGACATACGCAAGCGATTTATTTTTAGTCAGATTTTCTAAAAAAAAACGACTCTTTTTTTCTAATGCATGAAACACAGAATTTTAAGTTTTGTTTAAAGGTAGATCAATACACAAGACGTTTGAAGAAGTATGATGTAGTTAAAAGCAGATGTTCATTTATTTATGAATTTAAAACTATATGTTTGAATTTTGCTCGTTCTGTTGCAAGGAAGTATTTAAATAGATTATAGCGATAATCACAGAAGTCTTTTTATTAATCTTGGTAGTATGAAAGCTTCTATTGCACTATACATATATATAGACAGAAACATTTTATGTTCTTTGTGAAATGGTAAATAATAGCTGCACACTTATCCGTTTTTCTGAACTTCTCATAAATTTAAATTACTTATACTGGAAATAATTTTGAAAACAGTTCACGTTCTGAAATCAATGTATGTCGAATCATATTGGTCTGTATGAAACGTCTGACCAGTGACAGACCTTCTTCCCTTCGTCACTATGCTGCACTTCTCTACCGCATTGTAGTAGTACGAATCAATCATATCTACCCAAGATGTTCAATGTGCATTATAATGGAAATGATGTACAGTTTCTATTTCACTTATTTTTGTTTGAGTCTCAATCTTGTCTTAGCTTACCAAATACAAAATTAAGGATCGAAACCTTCATAAAAATGATCAAAGTTACCAGTAGTGTTAATTAAGGTTTTCAAATTATATCACCGTACGGCTTGTTAAACGAGTTTTGACATTGTCTTTCTCACGTGAATTATATATTTAATTTTATAACAGAGAGTCATTCCATGCTTCTAAACGTATTTATAAGGGCTTGTTAATCTTTTAGTTATATATGTACAAATATTTTTTATTATGTTATCGAGGAATTCATTATCATTTCACTTTTACAAACAACCTCTTATCTTTTGCAAGTGGCTGCGAGAAAGTTTTGCTGGAATCGTCACTTTAAGAAAATTTGAAATTATTCTCGGAATGGAGCGCCCCTGGCAGCGCTCTGTAATTTTCAAATTTCACGAACTCGTCCGAAGTGAAAGCCAAACCAAATATTCCTCTTCCGGTTCTCACGACTTTCACAAGCGTCGGAAAAAATTCTCGCCCCTTTGAATTTGCAGACTTTGCATAGAATTTATACCGTACTTATCTTTAAATCCAAGATTTATTAACTTGACTATGGTGTGACCGGATTATATTAAATAAAGAAGAACTTTTATGAAAGAAATGATCCCCTTGAAACATTTTACGTGATGAAAATATTCAATGATCACTTCCAACATTTCACATTTAATTTAATTACTGATGCAGTATAAATAAAAATTGGAAAAAATATTAGTTCAGTGAACAGCAGCACTGTTTTTGCGAATAAGGAACTTTTTGAAATATCAATTTACACACGCAAACATTGTCAATAATCATCAATGTGTATAACGTTCATTGAAACTGTATTAGTTCGCGAACATTAATTTATAAAAAATGGAACCCATTAGTTTTTTAATCACAGCTTAATAAATTCATTCGTTCCACTAAAATTCTATATTCATGTCAGTTGATACTTTAATTATTTATGCGTTACAGATTTTGTTTTAAAATTTGACAAACGTATTTGCATTCGTAAATAACTAAATTTTTACGACAATTTTATATTCCAGTCTACACTACAACACCCAAACCATTTTTATTCAGTACATAGTACGTAAATTTTCAAAACAAAGCAGTAACCAAATTACTAAAACTCATGCAGTACGCTTAAATTTGAACAGAATACGCTTTGTAAATTAAATATATTTGTGAATTATACGTTCATTGTAAACGTTCAACGAGACAAATAAATACTGCTGTCTGAGCAGTGCCATGCCGCCGGGGCATGTATCGAATCGCATGTAAATTAATCTGTCCCCGGTTGATCGATCTTGCATATCAAATGATCACGTCAATTAAAGAAAATTTATCGTGGACGTCCTGAGTGGCACCGTGGAGACGCACCCCTTCTAGCTTAAATTCCCCTTAAGCCCGATAAATCGGCCGAGCGCTTCGTAAAGTCCTACGAGACCAGTGTTCGCTGCGCGATCCCGTAAATAATTCCCAGCATCCGTGGCATGTCGCTTACATCGCGGAAGTTTGGGTTTTGCGGTTGCGCGAAGGAGATTGCATAGGCGTGAAGAAGGCTAGGCTTTAAAGGAACGGCGATCGAGAAAAATATTCCAGGCACAAACTTTCGATCCGGCTATCATATCTACCCACACGATACCGAGCTTCTGGGGATTGCATGCATGTTAGATCGCAATGTAATCATAGTTACGAAGAATACTGAAATAAAAAATAGAACGAAACTTCGTGAGGGAAGAAAGTATTCTTTATTTTACTCTACGATACAAGTTATAGTGCATGCGGTTTTATGAAAATGTCCACACCTACTGTGTTTACGTAAATAGTGTCTAAGAACTGAAAATATTCTTTTAGGTCATTGAAAGGTGTGTTTGAATGATTTTTCATTAGGTGAATATTTGTAAAATTGAAGTGCGTGAGATTTTGAAGGAACAAGCTAAATTAAAAATAAATGACACATTTCCTGTTTCAGCGTACAAACAAATGCAAACTAGCGTTTAAAATATTTAATGCCTGAGATGGATCCTTTGCAAGTAGTGTATTTTATTCTGTATCAGCACATGTTTCTTGTGCTTTTTTACTAGAAAATCACAAGTTAAAATTCGCCCATAACCCATAATTCATGCTATGCACTCTTTCTAATTCACTAAAATGATGACGAATTAACTGACGTTAATTTATTAATGGCAGTATGTGTAACACAAATAGACATCATTTTTAAAAACCTATCTACTAAGAATGATATTTCTCATAAGATTTCACAAAGTACTGAATTAACCAATTTTTCAAATTCTTCAATACATGTTTAGCTTTCAAAGTGTTTACATCTGGAAGTTGATGAAATATTTTCCTTAAAGTTTTAAATCGAAAAATTTGGTTTCGCTCAAGTTCAATGTATAATACACGTAATGAACTCTATTAAGATAATTATATACTGTAAGTAATAGCTATATTACAAATTCTGTCCAGATATATAAGCAACATATTAGGAATAGTAACTTTATGTACGACGATGCATAGCAGGTAGGAAAGAAGGCAGTATCTGCATTACTATGAGGAGCTTATCGCCTCTCTAGCCGTGCAAATTGATCTACGCTTGGAGGATCCGGCTATGAACGTGTTAAGACGCCTCTTCGGTTCTTGGTGCCTTTGAAAATCCTTCCCCTCCCTCCCTCGTTTAAGGGTTATGAGCATATTCGATATTGCACTCGTGGGAACGTTGCTTAATAAATCGTTTCCTGAATTAACTAATACTTCCATCGAATCATGCAAAATCAAATTAAGAAAGATTACACAAAGAGAAAGATGCAAGTGTAGAAATAACTATAAAACTAACGTAAAATAAAGTCTCACAATCTCAAAGTATCATTTACTATCGTTAATAGTTGGCAAATTTTAAACGCCCATGGCAGGGCAGTAATTTCTGGATTATCCGATTTAAACACAGATAATTAGTTTAATGGTATGAAAATAGTATGCCTTATGTGATTAATTATACGTCAGTGGTATGATTAATTACCTATTATACAGATATTAATCTATTATATAATCGTTATTTAAAATGTAACGGCATAAGCGGTTCTAGCAGTGGTAAAAATATATTTGCACAAACTGCATTCTTTGGTTTCACGAGATATAAAAATAAAATTTGTAACAAAGAAGAAACAAAAATATAGGGTCCCATTTAAGAAGCTAATGATGATTTTGAAAGCTCTGAAACTACAGCCAGACTGTAACCCTTCTAAATCAAAGTATTTAAAGAAAAATAATTTGAATTTGTCCAGTAATAACAGAAATAATTAAAGCCAGCAATAATGTGAAGATTTGTTCAGGAAATACTGCCTCCCTCGTTGGAACACATTATACCTCCAGTCTCATTTTTCGGATTAAAAGTATGTGTCAAGTGATGCCAATCTAGGGCGTGAAGAAGCAAAAGCAAGGCAGTGGCTTCCGTAATTAGCAATTATTCTTAATTTATATGAACAATGGTGGCATTTATGTGAAATACACCTTAATTTCATTTAAACAAAACAGTTCATTAGTAACATTAGTATGAAAGAAATAAAATGCAATATTGAAATCTCTGCTATATTATAAATAATACATTCAACGTACCAATGTGTCATTTTTGTCTCGCGTTGTTTTTAACAGCCCTGTGCAGTCTAATTGAAATGATATACTTATTTGTACTACCATATAACATTTGTTTAAATAAATGCTATTCGCGATAGAATTTTTTCTCCACGGTCTGACAAGGTTTAATCAAAGTTCTTCAGAAATATATTTCCATGCGACTCATTGCATTTTTTAACTATTCTGCCCTATGCCTTTCTACATAGGGTGCGCATAGAACGTGGTAGAAGTGTATACAGAGTGAAACCTTGTCAAGAAATGAATCCAGATGATAGAATAATTTTTTCTCTCACAGTGCACCGTTTTTTTAAGAATAACTACTTTGAAATTACATCGAGTGTATACGCACTAGTATGGAATGTAAAATAAACATTTTCTCGCACATTTCACAAGCGATTCTACACCATTTGATCAATGCAGACGTGTCGAAAAATGTATCGTAAAATTAATACTGGTCTAGAAGCTCCACGTCAAATATCTTTTACTACAAAGTGTTCTGCTCACTGAAAGGATAAAATGTGTCAGAGAATCCATATGCCAAACAATGAAGCAAAAAAAGAACCTACGTTGGCATTTTTTATATTCTCAGTGAATAGAAGATGTTACGGTACAAAAAATTTCATGTTGAATTTCGAGGTCGAGACCAATTTCGCGACACATTTTTTAAAAACGTCCACACTGACCTGAAAGTAAAAAATCACTTATATTAGCGACCAAAAAACATTTTCAAATTCTTTACTTTATTAATATTACTGATACTGTATTTTTTACTTTGTTAAATTCACTTTATAATGCAACTTACTTTATTAATAATAAACCGTTGAAAATGCTGATCACGTGTGTTATAGCACACTCTGTAATTTCTTTTCACGGCGTAGTTAAGTGTGAGAAGACACGAGAAATGTTTCGAGATTCTGTGTACATTCATTTACGCGATTAACGGTGGGACGTGTTTCAGAAACGCTTTCATTACGGAAACGCAACACGGGTCTAAAATCGTCGTATAAGTTCAGTCAAGGAGAAACGTAACCTCACGAAAGCTATAAACGACGCGGAATATCCTGCGCTCTAGATGTGCATACACAATCTTTGTTGATAATCCCGTTTACGGTACAATCTGCATGCGTGCAGATAGGTGTGAAAATGTTAAGAGCTGTACGATAAAACTTTACACGCTGCTGAATACGAAAGTGTGACTCATAGCGATATTAAATTAAAATGCAAAAAGCCTTGGGGCTATACGAAGTCAGTGGGAGTAATAGAATGAAATAGATGTTTACCAACAAGAAGCTTGCAAAGTAGGTGTCAAGAAATTGTTTGTAATTACAGAAAATTTCCTAGACAGTTCAGCATTTTTTCTTCATAGTAAAAAGATCTTAATTTTATTTGTTAATACAGACTATTATTTATTTATTTATTTGGTAGGTCACTATTTGTATTACAGTTGTAGAATAACATTTTTTCAACCGTAGCTTTGTTTTTATAAAAATCGATTTGAAAGTGGTCGATTGAAACCGATTCTAACTCCAATGCACTCGAGGGATTTTCAAACTCAATTTTCTCGAAAACAAAACCTTAATATTTTTTCAACATTTGTCGCTTATTTTTCCACGAAGAATCACTTTCTTTTCGGTTGTGCCACGACTTCAGGTACACCCTATCTATCATTGAATACGTTAAGTGTTTTTGAGTTGTCACTTTAATGGTTACTATTTACCCTATAATTCTGAATCCTTTCTCTGTAACATTCTGTTTGTATTTCCCCATAACCCTTTCTGGTTTAGGCAGTATTAGGTAGACCAATACTATTGTGTGCAAAATGTTTACATGATTCTATTTAAAATTACATGCAAGATGTTTAAATTATAACAGAATAAACAAAAATTTTCAAAGTACGAGATATTACCTTTATGTATATCGATAATTTATATTCTACATGAAACGAAACAATAGATTAAACTTTGTTGTCAAAAAGGAAAGAATAAGTTTGATTTTTTAAAAATACAATCACTGTAGCCATTTAAATGGTCAGTAAATTTATTCTTATCACTGCCAATACTTGTGTTTGTAATAAATGCTATATAATTTATGTAAATAATTTTAGTCAACACTGTTTTTTAGAAAATAAAATGTTTGTATATACAGAAAATAGTGAAGTAAATAACAATTCGCGCATTTATAGTTTACTGTACGTTTACACTTTCAATGTTTATTATAGCTTTAGAAAATCCCTTCTATCCTATGACACGTTACCGTGACGTGAAATACTAATTTGTCAGACTTAATCCCGTTTGCGCCATGCCATCGATTGTAATGGTGTGTAGTGTGAATGTGGACATCCTTTATGTTCGGCATGTTCAGTTTGACAAAATCGAAAGCAGGATTTGCAATGATGGATATCTACTGCGATAGAAAATGAAATTAAATAATGTGTATATTTCACAATACATGTATGTATAACACACGAGCTAAGTTGTATAAATTATTGGCTTCAGATTGTTTTCTGAAAAGCAATTAGAGGCATATGAGTGGCCCTGTTATAATTTCTTACATAATTAGTGTTTTCATTCTTATTTTTTAAATTTTAGCGACAAATAAATTTCTACAGTTTCGAATAGCTCTTTTAAAAGTAAAAAACTCTTATTTCACATAATTGTTATTATAAATAAACCAGAATAAAATTTAATAAAGTAACAAAATACTTGGCACAAAATAAGCAACTATCATAAAATGATTCTGTAAAACAAATTCGGTTTGCTTGTGGAATAACAACTAGCTCCAATGGCATTATCAGATATTGGAAGTATAATATTGATAAATGGAATTGATTCATGCTGACAAATTTGTGTACGAATCGGTTAAGATATTTAGTTAACCGCTTCCAGAATTAAAACGTTCAAATATAAATGCCACAGAAAAATATAACAGTGCATGCGTCATTTTATTAACAGAAAATTGGTGATATTGATAACAGCTGATAACAGCACAACATTTAAAATATAAAAACTTTTATCACCCTTCCAGATAACTTTTTTTTTTTAATTGTAACACTTTATCTGACTCACTGCAGGCATGTATACTTTTCTTTTTTTTTATTCATTTGCTTATGTTTTTGTCATGCGATTAACAAAACCCCACTCAAAATTCTCATGTAATTAACACAAACTGATTTGCTTAAAACATTGTACATGAATAGGCTAATAATTGTGAGTGATGGATTCCAGATTTCATTTTTTCTTTGGGACATCAGGGGCATAAAGGTTCATATTTTTCAAGTACTTCGAAGACTATAACTTTTGATTAATAACAGATATCGAAACGCGGTTTGTGTTAATTGTAAGTATCAGTTACTCTATTGTGATGTACGTATATCGAAGCTTTTTACAAATAAATAAAATGAAATTAAATATAGGAATAGATTGATCCGAATTAAAATACCGAGAAATGCTGGTTGAATTATCAGAATTTCTGATTCTACACGTTATAATTTCTCGGCTCTAGGTTATCTTGTTATGTAATTAGAATTACTTGCAGCCCAAACATGGGGAATGCGAGATAACCGAAGCACTAAATGTAAACGTTTTAAGCTAACTGATTTCCCCATTTGCCTTTGCAAATAGAGTTCTACTACATACACATATCAAACTATGTAAATTCGCTTTCTTTAGTAAGTCTATCAATGATTTAGGAAATTGTGTATTGATCTTACAACAATCCAGTGATTGGTCATTCGAATTAAATTTTTCATTCATTTAATTTATGTACTTATCATAATTTGAATTCACGTTGGATATTTTATCCATGACTTATTTGATTGCCTTTAACACAGTTTAACACACCTATTTCAAATAATCGCCTGACAATAATCGTTATCTCATTTTTGAGATTCTTTATCACTCGATGAATGTAGATATAAAATTAATTGTTACTACTTAAAAAGTAAGCACGCAACATATGATTTAACATTAGCACAAGTGGATAAGACAATTTGTATCTAATTTAAGTAAGATGCAAAATACAGTTGCCGAAAAAGGAAGCTATTTTAAAAAATTCTTATTCCGAACGCATAGGTATAAGTTCTTTTCCCTGCAATATTAATGATTACTACTACTACTACTACTACAGTACTAGTAACACATCCCGTCACATTATCAATTTTGTTTATCATTTCCTTCTACAGTCCTAATATGTGTAGGTACTGACAATTAGGAACATCCACGTTTAATTTACTTTCGATTGTTAATTAACCCTTCCATTCAGAAGATGTGGGAATTTACTGAAAACTGCACAAAATTATCATTGCTTCGGCACGAAATATCGGAAAACGTGTGCAGCCAATTTTGAAATACCAATTGGAGGGTTTGTTGCAAGACCTGCGTACCTTCATTTTCTGATGAAAATAATTTAAGTGCACATGGCCTTATTCCACATTATTATATATTCCATTTAACGCACAGCAAATTCTGTACAAGAATCAGCCACCACCGTCCAACCACCACTCACATACGTCACAATCAAGCAGATACTCTGTGCTCGAGTATGGGGTAAGTCTAGGAGCAGATTTTGAGCGAAAGAAATTGAGAAGGGTAAAACCACAGAGGCTTCAGGCAGCTTTAAAAACAATTCCATTCTTTTTCGTATAGCGAATTAACAATAACTCATATGTGAGTTGCCATATGGAATTAATTTTGCAATTGCCTCAATTCATTTAAATTAAAATATTTCATGATATTTCGCGGAAAGGACGGTTGTTAGTCTGAAAATCCGCTCCTGGTTTTATCCATGCCTTTGTAATTTTCTTTTAAACATATCTACATATACATATGTATAATGCGATAGTATTTTCCATTACACTTAATAATGATACGAAGATTTCAGTTTCTACATTAGTGATATAATGAAACGAAAGGTTTTGTTCAAATTGGAAAAATAGGATGTAGATACCGAGTTAGTGCACTGAATCCTGCGATTCAGAAATTTAAAAACAAGTATCGATCAGTTGCCGAAATATAACAAATGCGTGCACTTGTGGTTCGACATTTGTTCGGGCGTCACTGCGGCAGCAACACATTGTTTCGCGGATTTAGGAAACGTGCTCAGCTGCTGATTTCCATAGTTCGAAATTTCCGCTGATGTTAAACCGAAACATATTTCTCAAGATTATGAGAAGTTTCGGCTTATCCTGTTGCCCGTTTATCCACCTACTCCTTCACCCGCCGGCGATTCCTTATCTTCGTAATACCAGCCGGAAGGATTCAGGAAACTTGTAACCCGGCTGTTTACGTCGCCCAACTTCTTCGCCCAGAGGAAACTTGCATGTCCCAGGCTCGCGGTTGGTAAAAACGCGCGTGCATACGTAAAAATGGCATTTCCCTTGTTAACCGGTTGGAAACGGAACGGCACGATTTTTTCCCAATACGACGGGAGTGTAAACACCTATCAAGACGTACCAGTGCTGTTTCTAAGTTTTTTGTTGAACTACTTTTTCATGTCACATGGAGGACTTACATTTTATTAACACTGTGTATGTTGCCAATTAGAATACAGCAAAGCTTGAAGCTACTATTTGGATATGTAGAATATATTGTAGACGATTATAGTGTATATGACATTGAGTACTTTGTTACTGTCCATAATTTTGTTATATATTTTATACTGAAAAAGTTTTAGTACGTGTAAAAAATATACTCAGAATTAATTGATTATTGTATCTAGTAAAAAAATGTACATTGCAAGGATTGTTTTACGTTGCAATGCGAGGGATTAAAAAAGCGATAAGCTTTTTTTTATTTTTATTGTTTCAAACTAATATAGAAATGTTTACGAACAATTGTTTGAAATCGAATAAATGGTTTGAAATGCTTTCTCCTCAGATATTTATTAATTTTTATATTTTCCCTAACTTAATATCATAAAATCACTTGGTATACTGCTTTAGAACTATCTACTGTAAAAAGTGATGTCACTTTCCGTTGAATGTGTAATACCAGAAAATAACACCGATCTTGGAGTGACAAGTTTAGTTTCAATGAAACTAAAATATGAAGGAAACCCAGGCCAGAAGAATGTAGAAGTACTGAAATACAGCAACCCCTTTTCGAGTCTTCATATTTAAACAAAATGTGATTTTATGACATTATATCATGTGAATAAATGTAACGACATATTAATACACACATTACTCAAATATGGAAACCTAATTTAGCGATTATGATTACTATTGTATTAGGCTGCAGTTAGTACAGTTTATTATAAATTTTATTATACTGCAATGATACTTTGGCGACTTTTTACGAAATTAAGTTCGTGTTACGTACTTTTATTATTATTCTTAAACTAAAGAAAATATTCAGAATATGTCAGAAAATGTTGTATATTTATCTGCAACGAAGAAAATGCTAAACATACAGCATTCCCACGGAATACCGAAATATTTTCATTGCACGATCGTAAATTTTCATCTCTGCAATTCATTGCAAATTTCAGCGCGCGACATTCGATGGTATGTAAGGCGGAGTTCACGTGCGAGCGTATGCCTCCACTTTTGCATACGAAATCGTGTGAAAGAGTGCATCCAATCGATCGTGGCTCAAATCCGATTCGATAAAGCATCAAATCAATAAAACTTTCATTAAATTATGTTTCGCAGAAATATTATTCCCCTACTTTCGTACATACAATAATATCTAAACAGAAAAGTATCGTGTGAATTTTGATAAAAGAAGATTTTTCTAACTTGAAGTAGAAGTCAATAAGCACCCATTTATATGCATTGATCTATTATGAAATATGTACGTTGACGTGCGCAACGTAAAAATGTGCGAATAATATCCTACGTAAGAAGGCTCTTCCTGTTAGCTGTACCATTGTTAACAGCTATTGTTTTTACAAAATTTTAAGCAAAATATGTTTTACTTTTATGCCGGTGCAGAACGTATTCAGTGGTAATGTAGTTGTAAACAGGTGCTTAGGAAAGCTGTAAAAGGCCACCTGTTACGACATAACAGTACTACATACTGCGCGTTCAACTACTTTGCGTTTTAATTTTATTCCGTAAATTGTTGAAAAATTCTCTCACGGTAATTCCTACAACGTGGTGACCAGATATAGTATTATAATTGCGACATGGCAATCAAACAATAAATGAAGCAAATATTTGGTCCCAACAGTGCATGTGATACACGGAAACGATTATACAAGTGATTATTTGATGAAACTTGTGTAATTATACTGTGTTATTAATATTAAAAGCGAACGGAAGTACATAATTTATTAACAATATTGTACATAATCGCCAATATTGTACCACTGCAAAATTGATTCTTAAAACGATTTTAAGTTTGTGTTTAGGTTCATTTCAGTATCTGCGAATAGCAGGAATAATAGTTTCATTTGATGTACTGATAATTTTAGGTAGGAAGGTGGAACAATACTGTAAATTAAAAGTATTTTCTAATTCAAACCAGTTTGTATCTTCGTCACTACTGCTACTACTTTTTATAACATTAATTTGGAACTCAAGAAAAATTTAGAATAATTATTAACCTATTTTTTGCAGTTACAGATTTCTGTTAGAAATTTTCCTGTGGCTGTATGTAGATCGTATTAGCATGCTCTTAATCTTTTTAAATGGTAGCATATGTTTATAATACTTTTACATGTAGCTTCTTTCATGATAAGTGAATTGTGTTGCAGCAGTAAGTAGAAACTTCTGGTGTATGGTCAGACATGTACATTTCAGTAGTGTATGTTATGACCGCATCTGATGTTACACTTCACAGTTGATTGCAAATACATTACCAATACGCAGATTAATAAAATACTGAGCAAAACATTTGCAATTTATTAGTTCATAAATTTGGTACTTGTTTTTTCGAATAAGAATGCAACGTTTATGCACAATGTTTCCATCATGACGATGTAAAAAATGGGCTACATATTAGGTACAATGAAAACAAATGCATAACAAAATAATCAAATTTATTTATCTGATTATACGTTTCATTGACTGAGTGAACGCTCGCGAAATAAAAGCAAGGCGTTCTAGTTAAGAAAAAATAAATAAGAGTCAAGCATCCAAGCAAATAAAATTTCCCTTGATAGTATGTATGCTCTTTCTACCCTTGTTCAGCCTATTCCGCTTTTTATTGCTATTGCAGCCTATCACTTGTCTCCCTTGCATCCATTACCATTTTCTTTTAGCCTCTAGCTCCTCTCCTTCCGGTGTCACTTTCCATCCTCACTGAATACGTATCTCCTGCATAAGGATTTACGATCACGAATCTCTTTAAACCTTTATAACCCACAAAGATTTGAAAAGTTTGATGCTTTAACGTCGACGTTCCCACCACGGCAATCTCTGTCAAGATGTTTCCATGCAGATGTTGGAAGACTTTACACCTGTTTCTATTCAATTTTATCGATTCTTGAATCATAACGTGTTGCTTGGCTAATTAAGAATCCCCCCCAACCATTTGAATCCCCTGTTTCTCGAGTATACCGCCAAAACGGGAAGCAAATTTTCACCATTCTTCAAGTGGAGTTTGATAAAGTGGAAAAATTTTCATTTGTTTTTAAGGTAATTTCAATATTACTGAAATACTGTCAGTTACATCAAACCTGATGGCAAATAATCCACTTGTTTAAAATATTTTAAATAAAATTCAAATTGAATAAAATAGAAATCGCGTACTATATTTTGATATGCTATAGTGTGTGAATTTTTCTTCTTCTATTTAAAGAATATAAAGTTCGAATTTTAAAATATTAATTTCATTTAATTCAGTCAAATGTTTACTTTCCGTTTCTCAAGTATAAGGAATCTTTTCATTTGCAGTCTTCTCCTTGGATATTTCAGACATTTCTTCAAGTTCTGTTAGCTTAGCTGCGCGGAGTATGAACTTCATTATGATACTGGCTACTTATTAATTGCTTTTATATTTCTTTGATAAGGAGCGAACTCCTGTGCGCTAGAACTTTTTAAAATAAAAATCAAGTCGCATTCGTATTCGTTCGTTAATCTTCATCTCCACTTTTAATACAATAATGAATATTATAAAAACATTTTAAAAGAATAAGGGAAGTTAGTTGCAAGTTGTAACTGTATTCGAGAAAACAGGAGTTTTGTTACAATAGTTTATGCAACGAATATGCATAGGTATTTGACTACAAACTTCGAATATTAAAGTATAAAACAAATATGTAGAAATGTAACTGGACCATTTACAAAAGGGAAAATTTAATATCAAAAAACGACATTCGATATTTATAAAAGATATTTAACGATATAAGTTTAAATATGCAGTAATTGAAAAGTAATGAAACAAATGAACTTTCTCGTCGAAAGAACATAAGAAAATTAAATATTCTTCATATAGTAACCATCATTCAATAGAAGCAAAAAAATTTCAATTGCGTAAACCAATCATAAATGTATAACTTAACATGTTTAATATTGACTGGTCGTCTTCAATGCATCTCCGAAGCATTTTCCCACAACACCTTCCCGAAAAGCTTAAGGTAGAACTTCAGTGACAATCTTAGCCAAAAGTTAATTTCACTCTTAATTTTGTAGTTATATTCTCAATATTGCGTTTTCCCATAAGAATACATGTTAAATTGAAAGTTAAATAATTTGAAAACTATCGAATCAATTTTTCTAAAATTTTGCAGAGGGTTTTACTATTGCATGAAGATTGATGTCTCCAATTTTCAAAGATTTTCGCTTATTTTGGATGTTACTGAAGTTCATTCTTAAAGCGGAGCGATGTTGCAGCAGAAGCATGGGCCACACAGCAGCCACTTTTGGCTGTAACCAGCAATTTATGTGAAAATTCCTTCGGACGTATATTACCGTCTGATATCGTACCGCCACCGCCGTTTCGCCGATTAACGATAGATCGTCGCGTCCATGAATTTTCATGCAAATTACGGCACACGTCGTAACGATAACCAGCAACCTCCGGCTCGAATCAATGGGCATTAATTGAAACGGAGGCGAAGCAGGCAGGCCAAGATCCACCGCGTCTGCTGCATTATGCAACGCGATAAAGACAGGAAATATTCAGCAAGGGGGTCGCGGCGTTAGGCATTGTGGGCCCCATCGCGTTGCTCAAAGGCGAGCCAGAAGTCGGCGACGCCATTCTTTGGGGATTGGGATCCCGACGTGTCTCCAAGGCGACCACGCAGATGGACACTTTCGCCCGGTATAACCAGGCCTGTTTCAGGAAAACAAGCTCGTAAATACGCCTTGGGAGCTGCTCTCTATGGGCAGTAGGCAACCGGCAGCCCCGATATCCCTTTGGGAGTAACGGCTGCGATAATGACATCCTGCTTCCTCTCAAGGGCACCTTTATAATATGATTTGTCCTGAGTAATTCCAGGAAATCTTGGCGGGACACGTATAATGGCAACTAGTCGCCAATCGAATCCCCGTGTCTTGGCGTTAATGGTCTTCGTGTGTTAATCATGTGGCTTCCTGACAACTTAAAAGGGACACTATCGAGGTGTCCACTTGTCCAGCGCCAATGTTTTCCTCCTTGAAATCTGTTGTCAAGCACCAGAATCTAAGAAATACGTATTTTTTTATTTTCACTCATTTACAATTTTAAGGCATTTTTAAGGCCCAATTGTAGCCGGAGAATTGTGGAGAGATTTCTTTAGATTAATTGGAATCTTTTGTTAGTAGAGTGATGACTTAAGAGTTAAGACATGTCTTGTTCTTAAGGGGATGTAAACACGTTTTTGGAATAACATATGTTGGCAGAGGTACAAATGCTCACTGCGAAGAGAAGTATAAATCGATGAGTATCAATATTAAATATAAAATGTCACCAAGTTCGATGGCGCCGTTAATGTACGGAGAAAAAGATTGTCATCAACAAGTGGAGGGCTCAGAAGCTAATCAGTGTGAATTCAACATTCCCTGAAAATGAGTTAGTTCAAAGCATAGTTCAAAAAACCTCTTTATTGTTCAGTTGATAAATCAATTAAGTCATTACTTTCAAACGGAAACAATATATGGCGGCACTTATATTGACCAGGGGATTACTAGGCAAAATTATTTAGGGAACAGACAATGTAAATTTAGGTGTTAATGCTAATGGACTTACTCGATTAAATTCGACGACTAAATGACTGTCGACCAATATGTGCAAATTGGTAATACTGAGTCATTTATATTAAGAAATGATATTTTAGTAATACGACCTAAGAATGCTATAATAGAGGCAGTAACAGGCAGTACCTAAGTATGCAAATGAGATGCCAATTATATTATCTGACGGGGAGATCACTAAAGTCGGCATCTGGGGAAGTAGTAACTCGTACGTTTAAAGTCAGTCTAGTTCGCACCTCCGAAGCTTTAGAAGCGCTTCCGAAAGTTAAATTGCAGCTAAATGTATCGTGTGTTTTCCGTGCAAACACCCTCAAATTAACAAAATTAATTCTCGAAAGGTGTGTACTCTTCCGTTCCGCGTGCAAAATTGTCTTTGACGGTGCATCGCTAGGTGTTACGCGCGCTCATGAATAAAATATTTCTGACACGTGTTACTGTATATAATATAGAATCAGACAGTAAACGTTAAATAAAATTTGTAACAATGTGAAATTCGTAATCACTATCTTCCCAATTTTGAACCACTTTTACATAACTTAGCAACCCGATTCGTGCTTAAAAATTATATATAATGAAATTCTTTTATATAGTAAACATGGAATAAATTATTGACTGAATTCGAAAATATTAAAGTGAACATACCGTTTTGCCACACTCTCCCCAATCTGGTTACTATTTCTTGATATATATTATAGAGAAGTGTAGAATAGAAATAACTTAAATAAAGAAATTCGAATTCAGTAATAACGTAGAACTCCATTTTTGTGCACCATGCCGCTCAATAATCTATTTTCCACAAAAAATGCGATGAGACGTGGCAAATATTACCAGCAAGACAAAAAAGGGCGCGCTTACACAGGATCCTTTGTCACAGAGCATTTAGTTCGGGGAAATCTGAATTGCGAAAGGGAATTCGTAACTTGAAGTCTCAAACACCGGTCGTCCAGATCACGATTCTTTCTCCTTTTTAAATTAGAAGCACAGTTCGTCGGCTGTCCTTTTCCTTTGTTTACGTGCACTGAAGCAGGTTGTGGATAAACAAAGGAAAGCGCTTGATGCGCACCATGGTAAATTCAAAACCGAGAATAAAACTAACTTTTTAAGAATCGAATATTTAAAAAAAAAAACGAAGACACATAAGGAACTGTATAGTGTTCTGCTTAGTATTTGGATAATTCGATTAAATTATGAATACATCGTCATTACACGAATGTTCCTCGAACGTTACAAACATCCTGATTAAGACTGTATTCGAATATTACCTGTAGATTAGGACTGTGTTCCAAGACTTCATCTGGATTTAGGGTGCAGTCGATTACTATATTCAAATTGGGGTTATATTCGATTGCTATATATGAAGTAGGACTACACTCGAATATTCGAATACTGAAGTCCCTTTCTCATGATTTAATTCTACGTTGCAAACAGAGTAACATCTGTCTAAAAAATTATTCGATTCGACATATAGTTTGAAATTAATTAGAGAAAAACCATATCGGCCATCTTTGAACAGATATTTCACTCATTAAAATATTTGTCAGCAGTAACGCAAAAGAATTCCTTCCACCTGAATGTAATATTAGAACCCTTAAAAATTCGTAGTATCTTCAATAATTTTAGTATTGAAATACTCGTGTACAGCTTTAACTCGAAATACACGAACTGTTCGAATACAATGGAACAGAGAAAAATTCGATAAATATCCCCAGACCTAATTCAGCTTCGCTCACTGATTATTCCGTTCATTACGGGTGTAGCCTGACTTAATACGAGTTGGGAACATATTTCCTGGTAATACATGTGCAGGTGACCGCGCGCGTTTCCATTCTTCGGCTTAAAATATATCCCGCGCGAATTTAACTTTTACCATTTTCGAGCGAGCGTGCGGAATTTAATCGAAACTACGCGTACGGCCAGCTAATGAAAAGCACTTCAGAACGCGGGGAATCGATTCGATGTGCAAACGATGTACATAGAACCGGTTTCATTAACGCAAGATTAATGAACTGAGAGCGGGGGTACAAAAGATAATTAGATGGCGGGACGGCAAAAAGCAGGCCGGCCAAATGAAAGAAAATCTTCACGCGTTTTTATTAATCGAAGATTAGGCTGTCATTTTGCTCGGGTATTAGCCGGGTAAACTGTAATGAAGTGAAGAAAAAAATATATGAAAGAAACCCGTCTACGGTGTAATCTTGTTTCATCCCTTGCGATCCACGCGTTTATAAAGCAAACAAGGCTGAAGGAAAGCCAACGAGAATGATGATCAAAGTGACTCCGTGTAAGAAAAAATTGAGAATAGAAATTAAAACTTTCGTCTAATCAAAAATAATGAATGGAGAAAAATGGAAGGAATATGAGAGGATTAAAGAGTAGTAATAGAATTTCAAATTAGGTTGGAAACAATTATGTTTCCACCATATTATCACTGCTTTTAAACTTGCAAGATTGTTTAAGATATTATTTCCATCACTGATATAGATCTTGAATATTTTCAAGTAAAAGGTGCACATTTTTATGGAAACGAAATACATAAAGTGCTTGCAGACTGATAAGCTGTTTTATATTAAAAATCGACATTTATAATTATTCCGGTTATAACTTTGTAAAGAGCGTACCAGAAAGGCGATAAGGATTACGTGACGTCGAATTTTTCACGTGGAAAGGTTAGTTAAACTCTTGTTGTTACTGGAGTCAGTTATTGGTATAAAAAAAGAACTATTTTTTTCATCCTTTGCTACATTATAGCCTTGGAATGTGTACAATTTTAAAATATATTTTAAACAGCTGGTATTTATTTTTGGGGTGAAAAACCTACCCCAAAAAGCTAAACTGTTTCAATTCACAAAAATTTACATAAAAGACTACAATTAAGCTACAAAATTTGTCGTCTAATATTTTTCGTAAAAACAGCTGACACAATCCTATATGACTCGTTATGCGCATCAAAAACTATGTATGGAAAAAAGAACAGCAATATTTCTGTCAAAGCAATATATAAAATGGAACGACGTGAGATGTTTTTAACGAGTAGCAATGGAAATGGCGAAAATTCATTCTGTGCATCCGAAAATATATCTATAAACGGTTCGAAGAATTCAATAAAAGCAGAAATGAGTTATCACGTGTTTCACACTCGAGTTGATCGATGCAGCTCTAGACCGAAAGATATCCTCGTTATGGAAGATGACGAAGTGGCGGAATAACTGACTGACCATCAAAAAATACCCCGCCAGAAATAACAGAAATTTTATCTTCCAAAAACAAATATTTCCCAAGTTGCCATTGTGTGGTCTCTCTATTAAGCAGGCTTGATATACTTAGTAAGTAAATGTCGGGGGATGTGAGAAATAATGAACACATACGTATATTTTTAAGGAATAGGAGAAGGATGGAAGTTTGAGAAAGGAACGGTTAAAAAATAATGACGGAGGGCCGAATGATGAAGGTTTAATTGAAACCGCTCGATTCACGTGTTACGAACTTCGTAAACTTTCTCAACCGCGAGAATATTAACTCGTTCCCTTAGTTCTGGCATTAAGAATTAAGTTTGCGATCCGTATAGAGATCGTGGCCCCATTCCGATTCCCCTTTCCAAGATATCGATCCGTGTCAAGAGTAAATGCTGAAGATAGCAGTCGCATCAGGATGTCTCGAACAGCGAGCTCGTTTTACGGGAGCCCATCGAAATCCTCCAAGTTGTGGAACTTGCATGCTGGGCGCTCTCTAAGATCTTAGGCAAAACTTTCTGTACATGGTACGTCAGCAAAAATGAGAGATTCCATTGGATAGTATAGGCGGAAGACAGAAGCACCATGGGGAATGAGAAGACATGCAAATACTCTAATCATAAATTGCTTTTAAAAATTTAATATGGAAAGAAGAATTGTTTGAAACGCTCGTAAATACACAAGTAGATTTAACATTAAAAAAAATTGATTTTAGAATCTTATAAATCTCTTACCCTTCTTGATGACAACAATAACCCCTAACGTCTTAGACCCTCTTGTAACACCCTGTATAATATATTAAATTTTTATGATGATCCACAGCTATTGCAATTATACGAAAGACATTCTTCTGTCGTTTAAGGTCATAGCAATTCATACTGACTCCATTTATTTGAAGAATAATCAGGGTACTTGAATAACCAACTGGGCAAATCAAATTACTTATAGATAAGAGTAAACACTAATTTTCAAAGATATTTAAAACTTCTATATAATTTTTTCGCTTGATATTGTTCCTTAACAGTAATACCATAGAAGAAGAAAGAAAAGTAGAATTTCAGCGTTAAAAAACATTCAACCATCAGCGCACCTCCGTTAACCATATTCCTAGATAGCAGAGAAGAACTTGTACAATCGGCGAAGCAATTACACTGTCGCGAAGTATAATTGGAGAAACGGCGAGAGCCGTCCAACTTTTTCAATAACATGATATGACAAGTCCCAGAGACAATTCCCTCTTAAGATTCCTGAGAACTTTGACACGCGGGATTCCCTTTCTCTTCTTCGCGTGTTTCAAGCTGACGTCCGCGCGAGTTAGCTCGAGCTATTGAACCCGTGAAACAGCTGCTACGAGCTGCAATTCCGCGGGAGGTATTTCCGCGGGGACGAAAGAATAGAAATCGAGAACGCGAGGCACCGTCCCCTGAAATTTTCTCTCCGCGTTGATTCGCCGGAATGAAGACGTTCTGCGGCAAGGTCTACGGGACTAACAAAATTGTAACTTAGATGAATCAAGTTCGGCTAGTAGATTCGGAGGGCCGGAAAAGAGTAGAAGGACTTTTCTGGGGAGAGTTACGAACTTCGCCGGGAATCCAATATCAGGGACGGACGTTTACAGGATTGGAAAGTAATGTTTGTACATCGTTCTGTTGGTTAACTTCGAGGGCAAGAATCACGGTGGGCTCCACTGGTTTTCGACATTGGGGCCAAGGTACACGCCATTTTGTTTCTTCGAAGGGAAGAAATGGCAGTTGGACTATAAATTCTGGTGAGGATACATCGTGCTTTATTTTTGGGTTAGAATGAAGAATGCTGAACATTAGACTACGGATTTATTAAGTGGTTCTTATGTTAGTAAAATGAACTGTCAAGTACTGCTTGAGGACAATTCTTTATGAACAAGTAAACTGAAAAGTAGGACAAGATTTCCTTACGAAAGCTTTCATTTTCGAGGAACACAATTTTAATAAGTCATGTCTGTTTATATTTGACTAATTATAAGCCTTGATTTTATGCATCTTGATGCATGATCCTTCTCTTTGTGCAATCATTGATAAGAGCATTTGTTTGCTATTATTCCTACGAGCATACTATCGAAGTCAGTTAAAGAGAGATAAATACCATAAGGTAATAATGCTATAGACGCTTTAATTACACTTGTTACAACTAAAGTTAGGGGATCAATAATGTAGGAATTTAAGTTCTTATCATTCTACAATAATAAAGTTTAATACCGCTATAGAGGCAAGTTTTTACATTATTTAGCAAATAAATTTTTGAAATGCCCAATTATAATTTTACCATGAATGGTAAGTATTCCTAATAATTTATATTTTCAATTAGAATTTTGTCTTCCACTTATAAGTATTCTCGTATTTCTAAGTAGTCATTCTATACAAAAACATTATTTCAAGACGAAAACAAATCTTGAAAGATATCTTTCCTCAAGTGTTAATGGATTTTAGAAATATACCTATATATATATCATACCAATTTAAATTTATCTTAAGAAATAGTAAATAATTTATCTCCCTAATTTAGCAGCGTTAATTACCACGAGTCTCACTTCAGTAGCAAAGAGAGGAAATCCTATTTTCCAGATAATAAATTAAAATCCTTGAAATCAAGTAACATATTCATTATGCATTTGTAAACCGGAACATCGTGTTACGGATTGTTCGACGTCATAGATAGTGGAATACTCCAATTAGCAAATGGATTTTGACGATAAATACCATAATAGCAGTTCCCGACTGAACAATCATTTCACGCTAATCATTTTCTTACATGTAATAACACATTCGAATCTACTTTGACGAGAGGTGAACGTAAAAAATAAGACGCCAGAGGTCTATAACTGATCAGTACCAGGCTTTCAACAAAAAATGTTATTTGACGTCAGTGACAAACAGTGCCACAGGAAACTGATCAGGAACATAAGATTTTTGAAACCCATATTTTGTCCGCTTTCCGTCAGCCGGCATTAATTAATTAATAATTTGTTAATTACGCTTCCCGGGCCACCTGAGGATGCATACGTAATTACGACAGGCATTTTAATAACGTGCTTAACGAGCTTGAAAGTTTATGTATTAAATTATACCGGCATATTAAAAGAATCTATATATCGCCTCGAAGAAAATTCAGAAAATCAATCAGACGGCATCTAAGCAACAATTGCGAACAGACATTTTAATTGATATAAAATACAGGACGAATACCTTGTTATTCGATTATACACGTACAGAGATCCCTTTCGTATCATTTTATCGCGTATTCTACGGTTTCAATTCAATTTTTTATCCTCGTTAGCAGTACTGTTCAAGATAACAGAGAAAAACGCTCGATATCTTCGGTAATTAATGGTCGCTGTATGCACCTTCCTCCAACGCCCTTTTTCGTATTCTTCGCATTGTTTTCCTGTTTTAATGCTATAGCACCACTACAGGATGCACGGTTACACTGCTAATTACCTAGTTTCGTTATTCGAAGGCGCTAGAGCAACCCTATGTTATGCTATGCTAATTAATAGCACAGATTCAGGCTGATCGCCAGCGGGCAAAATGAAACGCAGCGTCAAAGCTTCTTAGCTAATTTCAGCTGTAATATGCACGCTAGCTGCATCGGAAGATGAACGCAACAAAACGTCAATAAAGCTGATGACTTCAGATATACTTACCATACATTGAGGTTCGCTTGCAAATTATTTTGAACATAGGTACACACGTTTGATTAATATGTAATAATAGATTGTTATATTCCCCACAACTTACCTACGTATAATAGAAAATATAGCCTCATTCAATATTGCAGGAGTAGGGTAATTGTACCTAATATCGCCACCCCCTATATCTCGCAAAGTAAGCACTAAAATTTATCGGTTATGCACTCAATTTGAACCTAACCATATGCAGGAAGACATACTGTAATTGCAGCGTCATGTGATCAACAATTACAGAAAGAGAAGTATTTTAGTGAATCTTAACAGTGTAAAAATTTATTGGGCTGTCACAATTTTACATCCCATTCGGAGAAGGTAAGTCTAATAATTCCGTAAATGCAAGAATATCTACTAGAAAAACCTAATTAATGATGTAGTTAAGGACTGCAATCGATTCAAATAGTTTTTATAATGAAAATAACGTTTTTCTTGTAGCAGTATGTGTATTCCCAATACCGCCTACCGTAAAATAATAAAAGTCCATGTGAAAATGACTTTATTTGTCGAATATGTACATCGGAACGTAAAAAATAAAATACTTTAAACATCTATATTTTTAAATTCCATATTTTTAAATTCTATATTTTTAAATTCTATATTTTTCTAATAAAAATAAAATCAAAGATGGATAAAAATACATTTGTAGTGCAGGAAATAATAAAAGCACGTGTGAAAATGACTTAAAAAACTCATATATACATGAATTAATCAATTTTTCTTGAGGTGGCGATATTGGGTACACTTTTTTCAGGACCCGATTTTTGCATGTCTCACGTTTTTTAAGTCCTAATTAAAAATTTGTAGGTTTCAACGATTCTAACTTATACTACATGAAAGATGAATAATTTCTCTTTACATTGAAACAAACGGCATGCAAAAATATCAATTATTGTTCAATTGATAGCGATTTAACTTTTGCCTGGCGATATTAGGTACAGTTACCCTATGTCTCGAACAATGTAATTCATTGCAACCCGTCATTTGTATTTTGCAAATGTGTCACCAATTCTTTAACTTCACTAACCGTAAGACCAAAATCTCTAATAAATTAAATTTGCATGTAGAAACTAGAACTAAAACTAAGATACGTGATTTATACGTTAGTTTATTAACGAATGTATTCGTTATGCGTTACACAAAATTTCTACTAACAAATATTGGTCATTAGTGATTATGATTTATGTGACTGACGATTCGGAACTCCACACCTCCACGTGAAAACAGCATTTCCGTGCAACACGAGAAATATACAGATTATTCTCGGCTTATAGTTCGTGCCTGCGCGAAGGTAATCTATAATATCGAATATTAGATTAGGTTACAGTTTCTCCCGGGGTCGAGAACGGCCTGATAGTAATTAATACGCCTGCAGTCAAGTCGTATGCGATCCTTAGGCACGTTGCAACTTTCGACAGACGTAGCGGAACACTACTCGACACGAAATTGCCAGCAAACTCCTCGCGGACCTGTCTCGAGTGATAAAATTAAGATCATCGTCGCGTAACGCGGGCGCGAAAGGCTTTAATTGCGAGTCTCGTTCGCGTGCATTCAAAAGGCCGACGGGAGAATCAAAAGGAGGGTAATTGAGATTCACCACGTGTAGAGCTTTCCACGCCATATTTTCACCGCGGCTCCCGCGTCTACGTTCCTTCGATTTCTCCTCTACCAGCATTGGAAACCGTTTTTCCGCCTAATGGCCTTCGCCCTTATCTCCGTTCACAATCCTACGGAAAAACCAGCGACTATCTCGGACACCAACCACCACAATCACGATGTATCGTTCCAGATCGTCCTGACGTATGCTGGTAGAAACTGACCCTTGCCGTTTTTCCGAACGCGTACTTGCGAGGGGATAGTGTGAAGTTCGAGTAACCGATTTCGATTAAATTTTCCACATAGTTGGTGGAATAAAATGTGATTAGGTATTGAAATGTTTCGTTCTTCTTAGATCTTGTATATAGTATTACAATATTGTGGATAATTACTGTAGCTACGTACATGATTGCTAAGGTGGATAGAATCCAACTTATTTTATCTAGGAAGCAATCAACTTTCCTAATGCTAATATAAAGTGAAATTAAAGTGTGAAACATTCCAGTGGTGTTACTAGTGAACAGCAGATGAGGTGTACACTGAATATTTTTGTAGGACAATCATTTCAAACTTGGGTTTTTTGAAGAATGAAACTGTATTTGAAAACTAATTGTAGAAATAGTTGAAAATTAGTAAGTACTTATATGCATAAAATTGGGACTATTATATGGATTATACTTCAACTGGCACTGAATCTTAATTACGGTTTCCTTTTTACGTATAAGTGCAAATATCGAGGCTTTGGAAAAAGCAGAACCTGTTACTCAATTTTCTCGCTAAATTTGAAGATACAGTTCACTCGAAATTGAAAATATAAGAACACATATTTCGCTGTTGGTTCGGGAGCAACAAGGAAGAGAGATTACAGGACGGAATGGTTCACAATAGTCACGGACGAATATGCTGGACGAGCAAAGTATCACCATTCCATGCATTCTGGATGTTAACAACTCTCCTGTGTTTGTTAATAAGCGAGCTGATGAACTCTAAACTAAGTTAACCCCATGTAATTGGATTTCTTTCTAAAGTAAGAAAAGTAATTATACCAAACTTATTAATGTTGGACGGGAAGTTAAGATTTATAAATATATATTAAGTATCATCTGTTAACGCTGTAAATTATATACTTCGCATGTACGTTCACACTTGTTACTCCGAATTTTCATATTCTTTAACGTATTTAATAAAATCACCCTCCGGAATTAACACACTGCATAGGCACTAGGGTGTACGAAGTTGAAATTTATTCATACATGCTAAAATACACAAGTAAATTAACGAAACCACTTGAATAGCCCAATGATTCGACGGAAGAAAATCTGACACACTTGATTGAATTTTAAATATACATGCAGCAAGAAAGCGACAAACGGCATTTGAATAGCTCACTTCGTCTCAAGTAATTAAAATGATTTTCTTCCCAATGGAAGAGGAAAAAGAGTCGCTTAAAATAAGAATACTGAAAGTATCGCAAATATTTGCGGCACCCAAAAATATGGAATACGGTGTCACACGCAAGGCAGGAACCAACTCCGGTGCATCCTCCGGCTTTGACGCGCGATTCTAAATACCGAAGAATCTTCGACAGGCGCGGTCGGATTGAGCGTTTAATGAAATTCAAAGGGACCACTTCCGTCGTCGCTTATGATTTCGCCCGTTCCCTACAAAGCCCGGCAAGTCAGGCCCGATTTAATGAAAAGCAGCAGCCTGTCCCGCGCTTTGTTCGTAAAGCACCAAAGGCGACCGCCCCTCGGTCAGGTAAAAATCCTCTTAATAAAATAACTTCGTTTGAGAAGGTTCGCCGCGCCGACAGGCAGGCTCGTTGCAATTACAAAACAACTCGCACGCTCGCCCCCAACTTCCACGGACAAAGGACATCTATCTCCCCTTTCATTAACCAAATGGAGCTGGAGAACGCGCGGTATCGAAAATGCAATCGCATCGGCGGCCCGAAGAAAACACAGGAACACGGGGCTATCAGATGAACGGCGGATTCTACGTGATACCGTTGCTGCGTGTGGAGCCGCGTCTCGAGTTGGTAAGTTTCTAATTGTACGAAACTTGGAAATACGCCCCGACGAAGGGAGAAGTGAAATGGGGAGCACAGGCGGCAACATTCTTAAGCTTTATACTGGCGGATGAGATTTGTCGAAAGCCGGGGGGGGGGGGCGAATCGGTATCGCGGCGATATTGTAATTGCCGTTGGGGCGAGGGGGATGAAAGTTCGGGTAGCAAGGTGTACTCACCGAGGAGGGCCGCGGGTGGTCGCGTCACGTCGAGGGAAAAAAAAAGAGCACAACAACAGCCGGGAATTTGCGAGTCCCGGGGACGCGCGTGGCGGCCTCGCGAAAGACTGGAGAGTCACGACCGAAAAAAAAGAAAGGGAACGGAAACTTCGGATTCTCAGCGGCGAGAAGTGTGCGCGTGATTGCGTGTCGGGGCGCGGACTGAACGACTGGGAGCACAGTCGCCTCTGGTCGTCCCACCCCACGTACTCCTCGAATCATCCCCACTCTACATCCCGCCGTGAAGCTCCGAAGCACCCCCCGCGGACCCGCACCCCCCGACACTTCCAGTACCGTTCGTCGTCAGCGCCAACGCCCTTGCGCACTGAGGACGTCTGCGAAGCGTGCCCTAGCCGCTTCTTCGCCACTCGACACCTTCAATTCTGCCTTGTACCTTCCTCCTTTCTCACCCTTTCTTCCTTTAATTATTATCCCCCCCCCCCACCTCCCCCGCGAGATGCGTGAAAAACTATTACCCCCGCGAGATAATTGAACGTTAAACGCCGTATAACTGAAGCCGAACGCCCTCCATTTCATTCTGACGGGGTTCGAATGGGAACGCTTGACGAAACGGTTTCTTGGTTTTACGAACGTCACATAATAAGCTTTATAATTCGTAATAGTGTTTGTGTATGAACGCAGTCGTGAAAGGGGCCTCGATATTAGAAATGGATTGACCCTTGATAAGGGTCAATAAACAGATATTCAATTGCCATAACTGCTATTTCTTAAAAACGGTGGTCAAGAGTGATGTGAAATTGTCGGCAACCATTTGAATGTTGTATGGAAATGAAAAGGGAACGAGTTGAACAATCCTGGTTAAAATAAAAGTGTGATGATAAAGAGCTTTAACACTAGAACTACCACGCCAGTCAAAATGACTGGTTTTACAATTTCATTTTAAAATTCCCACTTCATGTTGCACTTTTTTCCCCACGATGATGTTATGACTTTTGCAGCGATAACTAAAGAATTAATAAAATGAATTTTATATTCTTTTTTATGTATTCAAAATCAAAATGAATTTGTGTCGTGGCTACTTCTACCAATACCAGTTAAAATGTCTGGTACTTTTCAAAGTGTAAAAGGGTTCCACAAACCGGTTACCGAACTTGAATTACCCAGTTTCCTCGTTTTCCACAACTTTTCAAGCGTTTTTAGAATGTTTACTGTGTAACATTCAATATGATGGTGATAATTATCAGGATAATTCCAGATCGATTACGATGCTAATGAAAAAATAATGCATTCATTCGTATACTATGAAGGGAAGAACCATAACAACTGACAATTTTTTTACAAGCTTACCGCTGGCATCTAAATTACTATCAAAAAGAGCCACACTGGTTGGCACTATACGCAGAAACAAAAGGGAACTATCAAAAATTTGTAAAACAAAGATGGATACGATGGCTCGTTTTTCATCATTACTTTATAGATCAAATGGGTGTGTTTTTACAATTTACAAAAGTAAGCCGAAGAAGAAAGTTTCTGTATAGAGTTCGAAACATAAGTTTTATAACAAGACTAAATTTGGCGTAGACATTGCAGACGAAATGGCAAAGAAATATAGCATCAAATCAGAATCAAGAAAATGGCCACTTCAAGTATATTTTACCATTTTAGATTTAGATGGCATAAATTCCTGGATCTTATATAAGGAAACAACAGCAGAAAAAATATCCAGAAAAGATTTTATGTTTCAACTAGCAGATGAAGCAAATGTCCAAAGAACACATTGTTCACGCAAATCGTATCAAATAGGGTAGTGTAATAATAATAGGACTGCAAACACTTGCAATACGTGTAAAAAATATGTATGCCGAAAATGCACACAGAAGAAAAACTACATAAAGAAATATGACAAATTATAACAGTTTATACCTAATAATATACTTTTTACTAGAAGAATAACTCCCAGATGGGTTAATAGATAATACCCCAAAAATGTACTATATAACATGGAATTCTTTTCCATGGAATTTTTTTTGCTGCCCAAATTCACTCCAAGGGAATGAAATTGATCCCTGAAAATCCGGCTACTTTTCAATTTTGTTTTATAACTCGCGAATTATAAGATATAAAAAAAAAGTTTTCAGGCAAAAGTTACTTCTTTTAATTAGGACTATCATTTGGTAACTTATAGTTTGCGAGTTATAACATAAAATTGGAAAATATTCAGGGTGAATTTGGGCAGCAAAATACATTGCGTAATATTGTATATCTATATATCCTCTATAAATAAACAAAGCTTCAGCATTTTTTGAATATCTGATTTGGGGATTTTGCCTTGTTATATAGTATGATACCTACTTGATCAAATGTGTGAATCACTTGTACAAGACAAACACTTTGCTAGGAGTATATATTATTGCATGTGATTCGGATGCAGGCGATTAAAAAAAAATCTATGCTGGTATTAAATACATTCTGTCCACGTTTAGAAATACTATAAGTTTCTAAATTCTGTTACGTTCGTCACTTTGTATATAAATATACATTTATTCAGTTTCCAAAATTATTCAGAACCCGAAGATTATGTGAAGGTCATCTTCATATAGGGCGTTGAATTTATGTCGACGTCCCCCATAGCATCGTAGAAAATAAAATCAGAGTGAAATTGTGTTAATGTAATTCAGAATAAAGTAAAAGTGAAGTTGAGTTTATGTAATTCGGAGGATTCCCCTATTTGAAGATTCAAAGCAGACATATACTGAAAGATTCATGTTTGTGAATTTGTGGAAAGTCCAGTTTCAAACTGGCCAGACGATTTTTCACCCCCCCCCCCCCTCCCCCCCCCCCCGAAGTTTCCACGATATATTGCAATCGTTTTCTTTCTCCTGTATCTTTTATCTCCTGTTACATCAACCTTCATCATGCTCTGTCACTTTCGTTCTCGATTTCCCTTTCATGAGCTGGGGAGACTACACTCGTGGGGCGTTATTGTGTTGCACATCTAACTTATATATAAACATATGCGGGGTGGGGCAATAACTTTGACCACCTGGAATATCTCCGTTATTTTTAGAGATATGAAAAAGCTTTATTTATAAAAGTTGCACGGTGCCGAGGGGGCCATAAGCTTTCAAGCTGAATGACCTTGTACTATTGGTCGTTGAAATCGTTTAAACATCTGCTATTCTACTAGTGATAAAAAAAAGTATAACACGCCATGTAAAAAATAGAGGTACAAATTTTCTAAATAAAGCTTTTTCATTCCTCTAAAAATAATGGCGCTATTGCAGGTGGTCAAAGTTAGTGTCACACCCTGTATTTAAACGTTTGTTTAGTTTTGTGTGACATATTTTATATAAAGTCAACTTATCATTTCGCTTATGAGTATTGTATCTTGAATCTAGCACATACTTACTTTATGAAATATTTTATGTATAAGGTAATGATTAATAATACTATTCCATAATTAATATCGGAGGTATTTTTGAAAATGTATGAACGGTGCTTGCATCCGTAAGCGTGTGCCGTTCACCATAAATAAGAATTAATGGCATTAACGTGTTTTCAAAAATCGCAATGTTATGTACTGTAAACGTAATTGTAAACTAACCCAAACTATAAACTACCCCTTGTACGTGAACATTCCCAACTACTTTGTAAATATAGCACATACAACTGATAATATACTATTAGCATTCGACCTGTCTCAAAAGCCATGACTCAACAGCGATTTAACGATATCCACGAATCATGTATTCGACGTACAAGATGCACCTCCTCGAACAGCTTATCAGACATTGAGATTACCTGAATGGTCCTATTGGGCCAATGCATCTCCGAGGATAAGCTGAGATTCTCATTCTCTCATGCTAGAATTGCCCGCGGTTAAAGTGCTATCAGTGATTCGAAGTTAGTGAAGTGTCGAAGAACGACGGAGAAAATAATGGAGCACGATAGAGACCGGATAGGCTGGAATCCTTCAGAGGCTCAACGACTACACGAACAGCAGAAGTATCTTATCACGATCGCGGGTACTGATAAAACTCAACTCAGCTGAACAGTCGACACTTGGAGCAGAATACTCTACAAGAAATAGTAGCTAATAGACATGCAATTTCAAAGAGACTGTAATGACCAATAATAAGTATGCCTCTAATAGTTTCTACAATATTTAGAGTACTGAGTTAAACTCCATTTTAAAAAGAAGGTAAAATGGTTTTAAATTTTCTGTATTCCTATGTTGTCTATTCTGTACTTATGTGTGTAAGTGAAAAATGTTTCTGCACATTTTTTGTCAGCGGTGTATCAAACGCTTCAACACAACAATCGATATTTTTCCGTCACTGTGAAAAAGTATTAGAGCTCTTGTGCCAAAAAAAATTGAATTCTTCAGCGTCTGAATATTATCTCATTGTCGGAAGACTTGTTTTAAAGTTATTTGTAAACTTAGTTTTAAGAGGTGTAGCTTCCAATATGTACCAATAGCAATCCCAGTAGCATAAGTCCGTCTTATGTCAGACAACCAACGACTCAAAGGTTCCTACCTCAAGATACAGTTAAAATAAATGTGAAAATAAAATAGACAAATTAGAATACGCGAAATGCGCATTGAAGGTGAACATTATCCGAATTAATTTAATCTCCAAAAAATTTCCTGACAGATTTATTCACTGCGAAAGTATTTATATTTTATATTGAGATTCCTTTCGTTCGCCGAGAAAATTAATGTACAACTTTTCTGAGCTTCTTACTTTCATTGTGCCTTTGTCAGCTGTGTTTCCGAGATGCAAGGAGCTTATGAGACGTTCTTGTTAGTCGCACTGCTGGCGAAATGAAAGCTGTAAAAGGAATCAGGGAAAAGCTACAGTTTTTTTATTAACCTATCTTCGCACAGGCTAAACTAGCGGATATCTAACAGCGAAAGAAGAGTGGGTATTAAAATGATTTTGATAAATAAGAAAAACATCAGTCTAGAGTATTATACGAAATTGTTGATACGATATTGAATAAGAAAATATGATAATTATGACAATTTGAATCCTTCGTGAAAATTAAGCTATGATCTTCTATTTTTCAATAGGTTTAATGTACTTTCATCAGAAAAAGTATTGATTGTTTCACTAAGGCGTAATAGTTAATAATTCATTTATTATTTTGATAATTGTTACTATTAATAAAGAAAATTTGAAAAGATCTGAATGTGCTGTATTAGAAATACACGTTGTATAAGTCGAGTCATCAATACTTCTTACATTTCAAATATTTTAGAGGAATATGTGTTTATTTTTAATTTATTTATAGTTACACTACACTCGTGAATCATGGGATATTAACATCGCAACAATTTGTAATAAGTGTATTTTGGCAATAATAATGAGTACACACTCTAGGATGTCTAGATCAAATGGCTTTCCTACATTTCCAAACATAAACAAAAATAACAATTACGTTTGTCTAACATATTTCAAACTCCTTAACTAGCTACCCACATTCCTTCACAGTCGATCTTCGATAAACATGCATTGATTAACCACATGTTAATTATCAGTATTATCTTCAAGAATTTTAACAGTGAATTATTTTTAAATATCTCAGACGTGATATACCATACAAAAAGGATAAGGGAATAGAAGTTGTGGCATTGAAAGTTATGGAATTGAAAAAGGAAAAATGGCTTTGAAATACTATATACAGATCATAATTTTATTTTCACACAAGTGAAAGATAGATGATAGTTTTTGTTTACATTTTCAGAATGGCTACTTTATTATCTTATGATTCTCACCCAGACCCCTAATGTTTGCTAAGGCAATCACATGAAAGACGATCTATGTGTGCGATAGTATCTCCTTCTGTACACAGTTCCTCTGCAATCAGAACTCCTGTCTTACAAAATTGAGGAGTTTCAGAATCCACCAATGTCTCTTGAATTTTTCACGATTCAATTCAATGGAATACTCTCTCAGTGTCGAAACTTGTTTCGTCAAAATATGACAGACATACGAACACACCTCCTCCATGAACCTATTATTTCATTCATCCTATAGGAAGAATAAAATATCGAATAGAGGAGTTAACAACATTAATTATAAGGCGATACTCTAGCAATGCTGACAATAACGTAGTACATTACATTGATATATAATTTTATCTTAGAAAATGGCAAACTAAATAGTTCTTCATTCAAGATACAAGCGAACTATCAATTTCAATAAAAAGAAGACAAAAACATAGTTACATTAATTAAAAATAAGAGTCCTTTCACACGAAACACTTCTGTGGCATACAATTACATATAGGAAAGAGATTAAAATCACTTGCACATTTTTATAAAAATCACATAGTATGACAAATATTCTTCAAATTCAAATTTTCCAATGTTCGTGCTTCCGAAAGACATTTAAAATTTATTAAACGAAGAAATCCCTGCTTCCTTTAATTTACAAAATGATTCCATTACTTATGCCCAGTGGTGTGTACATTTACTTAGAATTAGTAGAGACAACGCTATCTCAAAAGCATAAAAAATATAAAATATCTGACTATATCCAAAATATCACTTACTAGTCATAAAAGTGCCCTAAACGTTTTGTTCACACTTATCTAGGCGTATTCTGGATAAAAAGCGCAAGAAACGGAGAAACGCCCCCTTACTCATCCGTATTCAGCAATTCCTCGACGAAAAAAATTATCCAGCCGAAATCGATGCCGAACGATTCCCAATATCAATTTGCCGTGGCTTTCGTTCCTAACCGCTTCCTGCCACTAAAAGTCCATCCGAAGAACCAACCACAGATTTATGATAACCTTTCGAGTCTGCTTGCCATCGTTGTGGCTTTTTCTCGCTGCGCGATATATCGCGGCGAAACGAAACCCTAACGGGATTCCACTCGAACAAACACATGCTCGGGGCAAGAGTCGCTGATAAAAGTGACACGGATAAGTGGCTGTACAAGAATGTGATAAGCGTGGGTCACTTACCCCGCGAGGCAGCTAAAGACAAAGGCTGATGACTGGCTAGACGTATTGATTCGGTATTTTCAGGGATGACGATGTAGGTATTTATCTTTAGCAAGGAAACGCTCGCTTCTTCGGGCCACCCTTATCTCTACCTTCTGGCCTGGCTGATGCACATAGAGAGGCAGAGTGCCCTCGCAAAGCTGGCACGCGTCGTTTCATTGTGCAAAATGCACTGGCACATAGAGATCTCTTCTCACGTTTGCGTCTATACTCCGAGGGTGCACTTTGCGTCGGCGATGCAGTTGAATTAGGTTCCAGCAAAATGCAGCTCAGCACTTGGATAGATGTTTTCCTCTGCATTTCGACTAAATGCCTGAGAATGAAGCAGAGGGGATCGAGGGAAATTAGGGGTGCTTCTGGTTGCTGAGAAATCCTTCCAGCAACGACGTCATCCGTGACAGGGACGTGACAATATTTATGACAGAGGGCGATTCCAGATGCGACTGTAAAGGGGCGCTTTATAAGTACGTTAAAGTTTTATGCTCGGAGTGCGGAAGCGCGTGCATTTGCCTTCTATTATATTCTCGTAGAATCGTAACGGTTACGTATGTATGTGTGTGGCAGTGCATTCCTAGTGCACAGAAATGTTTGCGCGCAGGTCACGGGCTACTGATAAATCATCTCACAAAATACAATTCTATGTGGTGCACGTGAAATCTACACTAGGAATGTAGAATTTATACTACTAACAAAAGGTTTTTAGAATACTGAACGTTTTATTATAGCCTGTAGGTATATGTATAAAACTGTAATATTGTAGAATGTAGAATTATAAAGGATGCGTTTCTTGTTCATTAAGAAAATGTAGAGAATATATTGTCAAATACCAAGCGAGAATAAGTTTTCAATAGAGTTTAATTAAATATTAGTAATTGTACCTCAATATTTTCATGCCTCATAGGTTACTGCCATGTAATATTTCTATGTAAGTAGAATAGGTACAAATGGCATATAATAAAACCAATTTTTATTCCTCTATAATTGCTCTAAACAAAAGTCAGAAATACTTATTGAACAATAAGAATATGGCCCACTTTCTTACTGAAATCCAAAAGCTGAAGATAATTTTGAAACATGTATAAAAAACGAGTAATCGTATACTAAATTAGACAATGACAATAGAAATAATTTAAGCGATTAAATTATGTGCTTCATTATATACTGACACTTCACAATGAAAATTAATATTTTCAAACTACTTACGTAATTACCACGATAATTCAATTAAATAATAAGCAGAGTAAGAACAATATTTAATAAGATGTATTTTCCATATTAAATACAAACTTATGATTAGATTATTTATTCATTAATTAATGTCATGCCCATTCACACATATGAGGGTTGCACTTTGAAAAATATATTGATGTGCCTCGATCATTTCTACCAATTTGAATCAAACTCTCAAGGAATATCTTCTATAATAAATGTACGAGTCACGTATTTTTATGACGCAGATTTAAGTTGGTTAGGGTTAGGGTTAATGAAAAATGACTTAAAAGTATTGTGCACTTAATAACATTTCCATTGAATGAAAAAGAGCGAAATTTTAACTGTATTATCAAACGGAATATTATTTTTTACAAAAAGACTTCAATTAGGCTATCAGAAGATATCTTTTAACGTCTAACAAAATGAATCCCTCAGTTGACATATTTACATAGTTATAAACGTAACGAGCCACTGCGTTTCCCTAATTAGTCAAAGAGAACTTGTTGCACTAGTTTATACAGTTAGATAATTAAATTGTTAAAAGGATGTTTTGGTTTAATATACTTCCTCAAATTAACATTCGAATAAAAAGTTAACTGTTTAGTCGAAAATGTGTGATTTTTAATTCACTTGTGCTTCAAGCAACACATTGGAATCTAGTAATTGATAATCGTAATAATGAATGAAATACACACTGTTTTTGCTATAGATGAACTGTATTTTATAAAAGTGATATAACTTTGATGAATATTTCTTTACCTTTGCTAATACTACTTTTCCTCCACTTACACTTTATTACACTTTATTTACATTAACTGAGCAGCAAATGTAACAGTCTCAAAAAGAAGAGAACCGTTTCAGGAAAAGAGGTCTTTGAGCAACAATTGAAAACACAGTTTAAGGAACAGAAATTTTCTGGCAAGGGTAAAGTCGGAAATTCCTTCCCAGCCGGAAGTTCGATACCCCGGAACAGCAACGACTGAGAATTCCTTTTTGAACGGAGGAAGAGTTCGATACTCTTGGACAACCAGTTAAGTGTTCTGATGAAACTTTCATGAGGAGTCAGATAGGGTATTTCAATAGTAAATTCTTTTAATCGTATCTGGGTCAAACATCGAAGAATCTCGAGTGTAGCACCCTCCGATCGACAGATATGTTTCAAAGGCCCGTTCGCAAAATCTGTAGGTATAACATGCAATATGTTCCAAGCGAGACAAAAGTATTTTAAACGAAACGTTACTTAAGCAGTCGTGCGAAAAAGTAAGATTAACGTCCATCAGAAGCGAGAAACTAGTAAAAAGGAACAATAAGGAAAAATTCAGACGAAGGAATTTCAAATCGAATTAATTAATGTATGAAGTTGAGAGTACATCGAATTCGATAAAATAATATAAACTAGTTTGTGGACTTTAAATGTATTCACTGTCTTCTTCAGGGGACCTTAATGAATAAAATAACTGCTCCCTAATTAGCCCTTTAACAATCCAAAGAAACAATGCAAAATACTTGACAGAGCAGTACGAATATTTTATATAACTTAAATTTTCATTTGGATCTATTCACTATTTCCCTATTGTTAGTAAGTAACTTAAATAAATCGCTTTTGTTGCTACTGGAAAAGTGGTAGTTGTTAAAAATTGCAAGTAAAAAAGCGCATTTAGGTTTTAATGCACGCTGAATGCAAATTAACTAAAATTGTGCAACGTTTTGTTACTGAAACCTTCCCTTCGCACTTTTCTGTGGCTTTCGTTGAATTAGCGAAGCTTTTACTAACCTGAAGCGAGAAACGTAAGACGACGAGATTTGCGCTACGGGGTACACTGTGCTCTGCAGAATCCACTCTAAGCACATTTGCTTGTTTCTTATAAACGAAAAATGGAAAAATAGTAAAGGAAAAGTTAAGGTTGTGATTTCCTCTTTAAGGGTTGCAGTTCTTTTTGATACGAGTAATATGTACTCGAAGACTTTACGAGAATTAAATTGAAGGAAAAGAATAGTTTACCACGTGTGCTATTATTGATAGTTCAACAAAAAAGGCGGCTTTTATTAACGAACAATATATTGACAGTGGAGAATACATTTTTATTTTAATGAATCACTGCTTTTTATAAAAATTACTGCAGCGTATTTTGTTGTCTGTGTTTATGAATAGCATTAATAGCATATCTGCGTTAATTTTATTAATCTTGATAAAAAATGAATGGGTAAGTTTCCTACACAAATTTATACTGATCATACTCATAATAGTCAGGTGTTGGTATTATTTGAAAATAGAAACAAGCTAGACATGGTGAAAATCCCCCACTTTTCTATCGCTAATGATAAACCATATCGCATAAAAGAATATATATTTAATTATCATTATTTATGTTATATTACGTTTAGTTGCCACTATCTAATTCGTAGTCATTGAAAGAAAAAGGAGAAGAAATCATAACGTTAGGCATTTTGAAGAGACAGTACCTACATGCAGATATTTCATTTTCATCTGGATTTTAAAATGATCGATACGTGACATTTCCAAACGACGAAAATACAGACGATTGTACCTACAAAGGACGAACTTGAGAAAAGATTACCTTAAAGCAAATACTCCTTTTGCTGCAGCAAAATCCATTCAGTATAGTTCTTCTTTAGCTGAGTCTGCAACTCACTTATGTACGCACATATGTATATGCGTGTGCTCTTTTACCTTGTACGTTCTTTGATAGCGAATAAATGTATTTCAGAAGCGTATAAAGTTGTTAGGCGCATCTTTCTCAAGCGATTGAACCCATATAAGTTTTCCGAATATGCGTTAAATTTGCATTTTGTATTTCATGTTCAAACAATTCTGGAACTGAAACGTTTTTCATATACTTTTCTTCTAATCTGGGAAGAATTTTCATTTAGTTTGTAATTTTAACACTAACTTTTTGTAAATTTTGTAATATCGCAAGTTCTTGCGGCACACCGAACTTGAACCTGACACATTTGGAAATTAATTATGTTTAACTGACATGCAATTATACTGAACTATAATTACAAAAACATGCAACATACAAAAAATAATGCAGAAACATGTAAATAGTACAGTGGTGTAATAATTTATTAAGTTCCCATTCCATTTTTTTTTTTTTTACTTTGTTATGGAACTACAATGAAGTACACGTAGATAAGGTTACAGGTACATCTAAATATTGCTTGCAAATAAATATTTGTATATTATATGCCACACTATTAAGTGAAATACAAGCTTCATTTCAAAATTTCTTGTAGCTTCATTAAATACCTACATAATTTTGAGATGACAACAGTATACACGTTACCCGCATGTACTATATTTATATTATTCCTGCAACAAATTTCTGAGAACTATATATTTTCATATGTACTTCATGTATTCATACGTAATTTATCCTATAGGAAACTATTTTAAACAATCATCTGCTGTTACATTTTTATGAAGCTTAAAAAGCCCAGAAAATATTTAAGTATATTCCGTAGTAAATCGTGAATTAAAATTGCAAAATAAATATTACTGAACCTTTACGTTTATCATAAAGCTTAACTGGCATTATCAACTCTTACGTCTCACACGTAAAACAAAATCACTATCAAATTTCCACATAATCTACGTCAATGGTATAGGTACATGTAAATAGACATTGTTTCCCTAAAATAATCTGAAATTTACATAGGTTCGAATACAATTTGCATAGTAAAAAACATTAACCAACATATTTTGCCAAGACCTACCGGATAGCTTCAAATAAGTGAGGTGAAGTGAAGCTCCTTTTTAATAAACCAAGTGAAGGGGGATTACAGAAACGAGGAGGATTATCGTACTTTCGTGCAACATAATAACCAGTTCCGTATAATATTTTGGGAAGAACCCAGCACAGTAAAGAAGAAAATATAAAATTTGAACAGTGATGTAGTAATGAAGACTTCGTCTTTACGATTGTTAATAACGGATCAACAAGAAGTTTATTACGTACCCTCAATTTCCTCGCTAACATACTGAGCCATTCAACAATGTGCATTCCAAAAACATATCAGCAAAATGTAAGGTTACAATCGTAACGTATAAATTAGGCGTGAGATAAGAGGATTTGAAAATGATAAAATCCTAACTTACGAGACCGGAAAATCAACGGTTCGGCCTCCATACAGTTCCAACAATTGTCCAGCACAGAAAGAACATACAAAATTATTTTTCAAAGTAGGAAGGAGTGCTAAGGGAATCTAAATGAATTGCCAAAAGAAATTGGCACTTTAAATTGCCATTAAATGACTAAACTATGGTACGTCATACGAAACACAGTCCGTTTTTTTTTTTGTCTCACAAAATGGCTTCTTTGCGGTTCTAACGCGGTTCGCTATAAAACCCTCAACTGGTGTACCACCGACTGTTTAACACAGGCTCGGTGAAATATGCTCCAGGCTGCGTGCCTCTGATGCAAAAGACGTTGAAAGCTGGTTTCCGGGGTGACGGGTTCCGAGCTCTTTTTTAGCGTTTACCACATTACTCGCTAGAATATGTAGGTACACTTTTCTGATAGGAGAGATCCTTTCTCCCCCATGTGTCCTTTTCACGCTGGATAAGGTATACCCGGTCAATTCTGATACATTTGTACGTTAGTCTTTGTATGCTGCGCGAATATCTTCAAATACTAGGCATTCGCCAAAAGCAGAGCATTGATTATTTATTAGTCCTCCCTGGGGGGTTGTAGGGTCCGTCCTGACCCACCCCAAATATCAAACTATGTACATGAGTAACAGATGTATTATTAGCATTATGTCTCCGATAATGAAGGGTCCTAGATCATAAGAATATTAGAATAGGTATAAAAGCTTATTCTGAGATGAGTATGAAGGAAATTATTTTATAAGTGAAAATGGATGATCGGATTTCAATGAAGTTTAGAATATACATTACATAGGTTCTACATTAGATTATAAGCTATTAAGAACGTGGGAAACAGCATGAATAATTCCCAGGTGAAACCGGATAACGAGTCAGCTAGTAATATACAAAGCAGAAAGTTTATATGTTTGTGTGTTTGTTTGTCGCCTAAAAACTTTCGAACGGTTAACTCTGGGGTCATGAAATGTGCCTCAGCTCTTTATGCCTGGCCAATGCAGATGAAAATATTTTTAAAAAATGTTTGAAAATTTTAGAATCAAAATCTAAATTCCAGGAGAAGCCGGATAGTAAAGTTAGTGCAGTATAATACAGACTCGTATATTAGAACAATTCTAATTGAATTCCAATTGAAAAATTCTATTACCCAATAATTTTAATATTCTACATAGATCATATAGTTCAAACATTTCTATTTTAAGTTTAAGTTTTAAGTTAAATTAATTTAATTTACTACCCTTAATTGTACAAGATCCCAATTTCCCATAGTTGATACAAAGTCCACTACGTAGCACAAATTACTATATAATATTAACTTTTACATTACGAAGTAGAATATTAAACGTTTTAACTGACGCACTTTCACAAAGGTAAAAGATTTTCCTTCCAAAATTTTACCACAGAATCCTGGACCCCACTAATTTTAATCAGGCATTTTCTATAACTGCTCGATGAAGAACTGGTGGAAAATAATTCTAGTAAATACAGTGAAGAATATAGTCAAGAGAATTTCACACCCAAGATATGTCCGCCTTCGTAGTATAAAACATGAAATTCGTGTTCCAGTTATGTCATCAAGAAGGATCCTAGAATTCTTTATATTGACTAATGTAGGGCGTTTCTTTAAAAAAATTTGGCGAAAAATTGTAAGCTTATGATCGCTTGGCATAACCGTTTATTCACTTGGTAATAAAAATAATACTCTACTGGCAATTGTACGGAACCACTCACAGTTAGTTGTTTAGCGTACAAAATTCATTTCGATATACCTATAGACTAGCTTTATTTCTTCGAATTTTATCACTGTCTACCGATTCAAGAAATTATTTAACAGTAATAGTACAAGATTCACTTATCATCATACATCACTGATTGTAAGTAGCCGATGCAATCGCTCATAGAAGTGCACTGAACAAACGAACTGTACTTTTTGTATCGGCAATACATCTGGTACTCGTTCGAAATGTGAAGAATTTATTTTTCGAATTTCTTGACTTTACCAATACCTGTTAAATGTCTAGAAACTGTTCAAGCAGCACGTACGCCAAGTACTCGTGTGGACTCTCGCAGAATATCGTTCCTTCAATTACGATTCTCGAATAATTGTCCGCTTTTTCCACAAATCTATTTCTTCATCTATTTTCAGAGCTAGTGTGGTGAAATGTTCTCAAGTGTGAAATTGATGTTATATGCATGGCTGTGAAATGCTTGAACATAAATACACATAAAAGTGACGTGCATATCGTATGCATTGCACGTAGGATAGGCAAAATTTTGCAAAAGTGGCTTCATAGTTTAGCTTAAGAGTAGCTATAAAAAGTAGTTAATATAATAATGACATTAAACTTATAATTATTCTACGACCTTTTGAGTACCTCTCATTGAAAATTGTATTAAGATAATTAATAAACTTTTATATAAACAATATAAAGCGTTTATAACTTCGCGGATATGTTATTATAGGAACTCATAATAAGTCATTTATTGGACAAAACCTAGGTAAAAATATTTTTAATAGAATAATAAAATAGCTTAAATATAAGCTATTTACGTATCTTTTATTTATTGAGCAAAAATAAGCAATAATTTGTGATCGGCGATTTTTACCCCATATTCCTCGCAATTCTTCACAAGAATTACGCTTTATTTTACTTATATTACGCTCGCTATACATAGCTCGTGCCACAAGAAGGGAAGATGATCGATGCAACCACTTTGGACCGTATTGTTGCGAGCTTGCAAATTTCCTTGGGGTTTTGATACATACATGTACATTCCGCTAGTGCTTTGCAGAGATTGAATCTGACCCTCTTCCGTGCCAAATTATGTAATATATTATTAAATGACAATTTCCCTATTAATTTCGAAGCTTCTGAGAATGAGTGATACATGCCAGAACGTGTATACACAACCAGATTTGCAGAATATATGTATAGTAATGGAAATGGGTAAGCAAAAGAGAATTCCTGATTTTGTACGAGGTCACCTACCTATATGAGTGCAGTAAATGTAAGTGGAGTTTAAATTTTGTAGTACAAATGTGAAAATACTTTGCTTCTTTGAAAATTGATATTAATTCTTCTTTAAAAATGTAGTAGGTGCCTTACTATATTAGATGGCTAATTTTTAATAAATTAATTTCATATTTCTATGCAGAAACTGACATTTAAATACAAGACACCGAAATGAATGAAATTGATTACATGATTGATAACTTTCTTGATTTTGGGGCCGTGTTTGTACCTTTATATGCTTTATGTGCTTCTACCGTATTACTTGTATAATTTTTTTTCTAATCTCCGCTTCATTTCTCAGTGTACAGATCATTGTTTCTTATATTTATCAAAGGTCTGCCATTTAACTAGATAAATAAATAAATAACTGACTTCCATCTGCATTGCGGCGAAAAGAGTTTCTAAAAAAAAACGTAACTTACGTGCAAAACTGTTTAAAGAATAAATACCTGTACGACAACAAGCCGTTGATATAACGAGTAGCAGATGCAACCGTGTGATACGATTGAAATAGCAACACGTACATAGATTGCAGAGTTACACGAATCTGTATTGCTTCGAAAGTGAAATTAAGCATCTCCGGGCAACTGAATAATTAAATTCTGCACGAAGCCCCATGTTGCAAGCGTCGATTTTAAATGCGCCTGCAATGCAGCGCAATGCTTGCAACATACTCTGAATTCTCAGTCTCAGAACTGGCAGTCTAAAGGTATTTAGACCTTACATCCCTTTCTGTGCGCCCTAAACACTTTCCTGTTGAAGTAGGAAAGCGGCGCTGCCTCTCCTATTCTCGGGTCAGAGAAAGAGCCGAGTTGGTCGATGGGGACAGTTTCAGGCCCGAGAGCCCCCACTCGTTGTCCTTTCTCAACTGCCCCCGAACGCTTCCAACGTAGTATTAGAACGTAAGTACAAATGTTGTGGAAAGTATTAGAAGCAACATTTTACAAGTTTCGTTAATGATATTTACTATTGCTATTCATATTCTTCTTCTGAATTATAATTATATTCATTTCGCGTGTAATATGTATTAAAATTTTGGGCGCCATTAGAAGGGAGAATGTTGGAAGGGAAGGGGAGGCTAAAAAGAAGGAGGGAGGAGAGAAGAGTGGGGATAAGGGACGAGGGAAAGCAGGCAGATTAAAATAGGATTAGGAATAGGAGGGGGCGAAAAGGAGGAGGGTAGAAAGATCCAGATATAAGGTAGGGTAGTTAACAGAAAAAAAGGTAATAGTGAATAGGAGATAGCAAATAAGATCGATTAAAAGTGTAGAATAATATGTATAGCAGTTGTAGAGTAAGGATGTGTAAAGTAATAATAGCAATAATAAATGTATGCACATATGGTAGTGAGATGGAAGACTGTAATCCATATAGTTCAATAAAGATGTTTATATGTATTTATGAATATTGATAAAATCGCGAAAGAGACTAGCGCTACGCTCGATCCCATCCCTAAACCCCGAATGTTTAAAGTGTCAGGCAAGGAGTTGAGTGAGGGAAGACTCCCCCTCGACAAGGCAACCAGAGGGAGGTCTCCAAGTCGGCTCTTTCTCCGACCCGAGAATAGGGACAGAATTTATTCCGTGTTCCAAATCGATCTTTCGAAAACATTAAAAACTTATTGCAGCCTTGCGTTGAATAAATGCTGAATTTTCTGACACGTAGGTTTAGGGTTAATCTGTGAACTGGGTAATTTCTCGATCAGAAACATCTCTGGTGTATTAAATTTCTACGTTTAATAATTATTGCGGGTGAATTAACTCGTTATCGTCACGGTAAATTCGATGTATGATCCAAGACATTATTTAATACTTTTCTATGACTTGAGTTTTCAAATTCTCGTGACGAAGGAACTCATCTTGTCCAACGCAGAGGAAATGTTAAATGTCGAGTTAACTCGTCTTCCCCAGTTAACAGTTTAAGAATGAAGAAAATGAGAACACTGAATTCCGTACTATAATAATAACTATGTAATAAAGCACACAATCGGCACAACGGATGTATATAATGAGAAAAGTTGTCACATTTATATCACGAAACCATTTTATAGTTAGTTTTAAACAATGCTCCCGGCTTGAAAAGTGTATTTCACCACACTGATTTACTGTAAAAATTTCGCTGAAAATTTTGATAGACCATCACTGGTACAGTAAAGTCTATAAACAGTCCTGTTATACAACTAATGGATGACCTAATTTCCAGTGACGTGAGAGTGAAGAAGTAATTGGGAGCGGCGAAAAAAGACCTTTTATCAGTTTCGTGAACAATAAAGTGGGAGAAAACTGCAAAAATTGAGATATTTGATTTTTGTAACACTTTGTAAACGTTGCAAATTTTAAATATGTGGACAAATTTGCGTGTGACTACCTAAATCTGTCTTCTATAATCTGTACACATATGCAATAAAATAGAATGTCTATCTGTATGTTTCCTATTAACTCCCAAACCCTTTGACCGATCTGGACTAAGTTTTGCATAGTTACTCCCTAAGACCCGGCGGAAGACACAGGCTACCATGAAACCGAAACAACCGACTACCTCCCCTTGGTTTCATCCCTTTGACGCATTGTGGTAATTTAAGTTTAGTGTATTATTATATGTAGGTATAAGTAAATATTGCGTAATGCAGTATTGCATAATAATTAAGAAGCTAAGATGCTAGTCCTCGAAAAAATGGAAATAGAAGAAGTAGAACCTATTGGTTAGGTGATAATACGTGTACCGGTTCCAAAATGAGGATCTTTAATTCATTTTCTACATAACCCAAATACGTAAGATCTCCTAAAAACCCCTCGAAGCATTACATTATAATCGGATCTAATAGAAATTCCGTACGAAGCGCGATCAATGAAGTTTGTGGGTGGCACAAATGCGACAGAGGATCGTGCTAACTGGCACGGAGGACGTGTCAGATACCTGTTTTGGATAGGTACCAGAATCCTTCGTCCCTTTAACCATCATCCGTACTAATTGCCTGAATGTTTCCTACATTCCCTGTCCCCATTATGCGCTGTAGAGGATCTCGTGTGCAATTTAAAAACCATTACTGTTGCTGGTAAACGCTTTATTGAACCTCAGCGAAATACCTGTGCTTTGCTACGGCAGAATAATTAAACGGAAAGAAAGTTCCTTTCATATTTATTTTTTGAAGCAATCTTTTATGTCATTTCTGTAAAGAAACGTTTCTATAACGAATATGTGTATATGTATATTTTCATCCACACCTACTATTAAAAAATTAACATGCCCCAATTCAATGTACACTTAGTACGACATGTTACGAAATGATGTGGTAACAAATCCAGATTTTAGTCATTTGTGTTGTTAGGTTAAAACCAAGTATTGATATCGAATAGGGCCGAGGAGATTTTAAGGAATCCGTGAAAACACAGTTTGCCCCTTTTCACCCCTTAGGGGCGAATTATGGTAAAATTTTGGAATTGGTTGTTACGCATTTGTGTGGGCAATCTTTATAAGTAAAAACCAAGTTGATATCTAATCGGGCCTCAGAGATATTGGGAACTCGGTGAAAACACATTTTCGAAAACGAATTTTCAAAAATCCTTTCTTAGTGGGTGCCTACGTCATAAAAACAATGTACCTTCCATATTTCACGCTCCTAGGTTAAACGGTTTGAGCTGGGCGTTGATGAGTCAGTCAGTCAGTCAGTACTTTTCTTTTATATATGGTTTTACTAATTCAGATATGTATATAGATAGATAGATAGACAGATGGATTTCTCTTTCTCCACAGATGAATTATGATTGAGATTATTAAGAATGATGAAAGCATGTTGTGTTTGCGACAACTAATTAGTGTATTCTTCTTTAATTAGCTGAAAGGTATAAAACGACGATCTAAGAGAATTTGGAGAGACTAAAAGAATAAATAAAGTAATAAATATATACTATAATTATAGTTACATTCTTAAGGGATCTACTTAAGAACTAAACAAATTTCAACAAGACGGTTGAAAGTATGTCAATTAATTGAAAACGTAAAGGAACGATTAATGGAATTTGCGTTAGAATTTGATCGTTACACACGCGGTAAATTAAATAATTTGCGCAAGGTACGCATATGTTGTCGTCAAAATTGCAATCACCGCGTCAACCACCAAGTATGCAGCCTCTCCATGCCACGCGCATATATAAATTGAATTCTCAACTGTGTCTCTGGAATGTATAATAGTCCTAGAATTAATCATTTATTTCGCATGGGTGGAAGTCACGGATTCTGTTTAATTAGACTAGAAGAATAATTCTAATTAGACTTAGAAAAGATAATCCTTTTTAAATAACATTTTACTAACGAAAGAGAGTACCCTCTAAAAGATATAATCATTGGAAGGAAATAAAGATATATTGGTCATCATGTTTTATTTTGTTTTAGTGTTGGAAAAGGAAATACACGTGCATTAAAATACTGATGAAAACCAGTTTATTTCTAATGTTTATACATGCGTGCATACTGCACAGGTACTGAAGAATGATATTAAGTAGATAATGGGCAAAGACTTGAGGAGTTGATGAAACTCGTAGCGGAAAGTCCACAAAGGTTTTGTACACTTTTTGGAAACAAATATTTTCAGAAACCTTAACATCTTAATTTGTAAATTGAAACGTCCTTTATACGATTATACATTCCATAGACCACCACCATAAAATGTTTTCCACAGAAAATACTCAAAATAACAGTCGTTTGTTTAACCCTCTAGGGACGGGGATGTTTTAAACTTAACGTAGAATTTTTTTGAGCGTTAAAATAGTCTATTTTATACTTCGGATTTGGAAATTACTCGTTAATTTTTTTTTTTTTTTTTTTTTTTTTTTTTTAATTTGTTTACACAAAAAAAGTTTAATTTCGGATTCTGATGGTACAACAGTTTCTTCTCTGCCTACTAAAGGTCATTATACCTATCAAATCTCGATCTTATTGATGGAACGTAAATAAAAATGTGTTAATCTGAATGGGACTCTGGAGTCCCACTCGTCCCTAGAGGGTTAAATGAATAAGAAACGAAAAAATAAGCCAGCTTATACGCGTTTGATAAATTAGCCATCTGGGTTCGTTCACGTTTGAGTAATCACCTAAATACTCGAAATATATTAGTTACTCTAGAAAACACTGTAACTTGCAATTCATATAACTTATTATCTCCAACGTTTTTATTTCTAGAGCATTTCCTAGTCACTCACTAATCTCTTGCCTCTCAAAATACATTTTCAAATCACATTATGTAGGTATTTATAAATGTATAACATGTGGCCATTAAACTTCGTGCACAATTATTATTCTAACATTGAGCTTTCCTCCATTACAATCGTAAATTGAAATCTTGACACTTCTGCCGATACATTCTCTTCCCCTACTGTCACATTTCCGATATGTCGTAATTATTTAACGAAGGATACAAACTTACGTATCGACAGAAATGTATCTTATACGTGCTGACACGACATATTCGTTTATATCTACCAATTTCATATGATCCATTTCTACCGAATTTATTTTTCTAAACAATTAGAAAATTTCCTAACACTCGCACGACCCTCGAGTGGTCTTTTCAGACCCGACAATCACTTTCCTTTCGTTCGTGTTGTTTTCTACAACACCGAGGTTGCTAATAGTATTCCATTTGTATCCGATGGTCAATTATATAGCACTGCTGTTTTTAAAACATTGGTCATGGGTTAGCAGATAAAACCGATTTATCTGAGTAATATGTATGCAGTCTATACGATCATCATCACAACGAATGTCGCAACAAAGCTGGAATTAAACATTTTCAAAAATTTATAAATGCAAAGGGTTTGTATGTAAACTGCATTCTATCATAACAAAAAGAGTAGAATGTACAAATTGTGCTTGCAATTTGTAAATAAGGTTTGTCTATAATAAAAATGAAGATTTTTGAATGAATGTTTAACAGAGTTGTGTATTTAAAAATATATCACACTAACATTTTTACATAAATATTACAATCCTAAGACACGTGACTGAAAATTGAAAGTTGAATTTGTTTCGACAAATCAGGTAATTATTGAAAGGTATTGCAAAATACCTAAGCTTTTCCTCATATGAATTTTTATTAATCTATCGTTGTAAAAAACTTAGCATGTATTTGCTTTCATTAATCCTTAACCAGTTTTACCAACAAGCCAATGTTACGAATAATTCCTTACTCTCCCCCTCCCTCGTCTTTCTTGTCAAACAACACAGAACGCCACACCGAGAAATGTCCGTGTCAATTGTCACAGAAGAGATATTAATTTCATTAGTTGCTTGTACGCTTCAGCTGAGAGCGCGGTCAAATGGTCCTGGTGGAATTGCTCCGAATAAACTGTGGATGTCAAGTTCGTGTAGACTCACCAAGTTATTCCACGATTCAAAGTTCCGCGCGTACCTATGTGTCTACCTCCACATGGACCACATGTATGCCGAATGTCTCTTCTCCTTTTTATGACACTCGTGAAGATTAATACCTCCACTGGTGCTATTAATATCGTTCAGTCTAGAAGAAGAGGCTCGCGAGACGACTTTAACTCCGTAATTTATCGGGCGGAGTGTCGTGAGCCCCGCTATTTTCCCAGTCTCCATATTATCGAAAGAGACAGAAGTTAAGGAGGAAGGAAGTCGTTCGAACTTGGAGCGAATTGTCTGAGCTTCGGGGCACTTGCTGGGTTAGGTTCCCTTGCAGGGAAGGGACAAAAGGAGGTGGACTCGTTTTTCTCATTCAAGTGTATGCGCTGCACAAAGGATAAGTATTTTGCTTTAAATACAACGATCTTTTCGTAAACACATCGAAGGATGGAGTATCAGTAACGTTACTTTTAAGTTAAATACGGAATTCAATTATTGTTAGGGCGATTTTAGAAACGCGTAGTTTACGTATTAGTCCATCTTCTGTATAGGTATACTATCGTTTCCATTTTATGGTGAATGAACACAAGATACCTTCTTTGTAATCTGTGCGTTATGAAAATTTTCGATGCACCTTTAACGAAGTACTTTCTTCTAAATTTAAATTAACTGCGCGATACGTTTAGGATTTTGTGTACATTATGAATGAGTGAAATAGTTATAAATCCTGCTATACATATGTATATTTTAAATTTCCGAAAATTTTACCTTTAAGACCCTATTTTAGAGCACCTAATACAATTGTCGAAGGAGAAGCTTATATAATTAATTTAAGATATTCATAAAGTATATAATATTCCAACTGTACCACGCATTCGTTTTAAATTTAACAGGAAAGTATGTAGTGTGTGAAAGGTGCATCAAAAAGTTTAAATGTGCCACTGGAGTTTGGTAACGAGGTACTGAAAAGAATAGTCGACGCAGAAGCTTATTTAATCGCGAAAGAAATTGTCGAAGGACCGATCGTACGAACGATTCTCATTTAACAAAGCTTGGAAGAGTATTGGGACTTGGAGAATTGGTTTCACATAAACTGTCGACACGAAATTGCACCCAATACGCGAGCATTTCAGTTCCATTGCGGCTGGTAGGATGACCACTAATTGTTTTCAGACTGGACTGATACTAATTATAGAAATAATATTTTTTAAAACAATTCTAATCCTAAATAATAATAGCAAATGTAACGTTCGATAATAAATACCTAAGATTATTATGCGAAGGTTATTCGTAACAAAATATATCTTGCCACGAATCCATTTCGATCGTGCACCCATGTAACACAATCAAACTACTATATTTTTCAAGAACCAAGAAAAGTCATTTTAAGTCGATGCAAGAAAACGACACGATAGGAGACACAGATCCACGGTTTGTTTATCATCGAAACACTCAAAATAATGTTAATCAATAGGAATATCTACTATCCAATATTTATTGAATATTAATCTCGAAGTCACCTATTACGTGTTAACATACTGAACTCCAGAGACATCAATTATGCAACAGTAGATTATTATTCACTGGTTTATGACCTTCAGAAGTGAATACCTCAGGACCATATTTATTATATTTTTTTATTTTTTCTTGTGAGCTCTATTAACCAACGCAGTTGGTACAGATATCTCTAAAACACCCTGTATATCTGTGAAACTGTATTTAATGTTAGAGAATTCTAGTTGTGAGCGGGTAACACGCCCCAGCGACCCCAGGGTGCGGAGGGCAATAAAATCGGTCCTCGACGCGAGGAATGTTCTGATTGAACAGTGGTATCTACTGACGGTCGTATAAAAGGACCACTTTTCCTCGTTTTGTGGCAAAAAAAAAAAAACAGTCGACTACGACTACTCGAGTAAACAAAGTTTGAGGCTCAGCGGGTGCCAGAGCAAATAGTCCAAAACGGGGACACTTATCAGTTACAACATTGATGTGGAAGTAGCTGCTCGAGTCTTTTGTTTAATCAGACGCTGTTTTCTAGATGTTCATTCGTATGTCAAAGTATTAGTGGAAAGAAAGGTCACGTCACTTAAACTTTGACTTTTGGTTCAATTTACTACCGAGTCACAAAAGGTCTTCGTTAAGACAGTTCCTTTCCCTATCACGTCTAAAATAGGACTGACCGTTCAAAAGTAGTTTAAACTTTAGACTGATTTTAGTATTCCACCCGAAAATTAACAGAAGAAATGTAGGGTACGTTATTAAGAATAATGGCAGATTCGGTGAATGGTAGAAGTTCGAGCTCAAGGTTTTCGTCATATGTGCACAAGATTTATGGTCGAGTAAGGGCAGAAAAGTGTCATAAAGTTTGTCTCGCTTATAAAAACTACTGTCTCCAATGTAAAAATCAGTAGCGACAATAGGCACAGTAGGTAAAAAATGCAAAGAAAAAATCGCAGATTATCCACTCAGAAGACTTGCACAATTGTACCAATAATTTACTGCTCCGCGCTTCCCAGTTATATTCTGCGTTTCAATTTTACCACCTGATATTTACATTAATCGCTTATATCTTGGAACAGAAGCTTTAGATTGTAAAACTGTGGAGGCATTTCGATTCCTTTTGACGGATAAAATTTGCATGTATCTATCTGCCCTATAAATTTCGGACGCATGTTACAAAAATTTTACTTGTTATGTGAACAATGTTTTCTGTAAGTATATCATTAGTATACTGTGTCAGATGTGCCACATAAATTGTGTCAATTATTGCACGTTAATTATTTTTACATTAATGTACCACTTAATTTGTGCTTAATATGGTATTTTATCATAAAATATACGAACAGCCTATTTTTTACTACTGCTATTAATATGTAGGCAGTAGATTAATGAGACGTCACAATATTATTTTAATCCCCCATGCGATAATTGAAAAATTTTAACTCTGCCAAAAATATGCACAAAGGGGCGAAATGAAAGGCCTTCTGTCTGAATTCTGAGGTTCACGGAAAAAATGCTTTACCGAAGTCATTCCTTTGTGTATAGCAAAAGAAGTTGTCACCAGTATCGATTCACAACCAGCCACCGACGCTGTGTTGACAAACTGCCCTCGCACGACTTTTTCACTGTAAAGTGTGAAGTAAGTGCTTGTACTATTAAAGATAGTATGTCGAATTGAATTTATCGGCGAATTCGTCTCTGGAGTACATCTCTATCTATTATCCCTCCATGGGGGGAAGTCTTCAGAAATACAGATTTCCACGTGGCAAATTTTCCAGGATACATTGCGTTATTTGCACATACCAAACTGTATCAAACAGCAAATTTTCCGTGTCATATAATATTAAAGTTTATTGAAATAAACTGCACTGCAATTAGCGCTGAAAGTATTAATAGTAAAACTTGTCATATCATGTGATTTTAATGAAAATCAGCAATTGATTTTAACAGTTTAACGGGTAGTTTATATGATCATTCACAACCACGAGGTCGATGAGATGTTCAAACTGAAACGAACAGAATTGTTTAAAATGCATAGGTAGATTTAACTTTAAAAATTTGTGACCTCTAATGATGTTCTTACATAAAAGTTAAATACACGCTAATAATAGGCGTCGCATTGAAACCAAAGAAAAGCTACAAACATAATACTTAATTCTAAATAATGAAAGTAACAGTTTTTCAGTTGATTCGAAAAAGTCGACGCAAGTTATGAGATAGCAAGAAGTACGAGGGATTAGTGTGCAGAAGATGGTAGTTCGAGCAGACATATTAGATTTGTGAAAGTCACATGTGGCATCCGTTGTCCATCGCTTCGTTGTCTTATTTCCACCCCGTATAACGAGAGATAAACGATCCTAGCAGCAAGACGTCTGATGTTTTTCGCGAAGATTTCGACTGTCAAGAAGATTTATCGCCGGGTGTCCTTCTTTGCTAGACACACGGACTAATACATTTTCAACGAGTCTTTTACGTGAATCTTACTTTCCTAGATGGCAACATATAAAGAAAGAGATGGGAAAGTAATTACAGTTTTTGCTGGGTTAAACGCGCGCGATGTATATCAGATTACTGACAGAACTGATAATTACATTTATAGCGCAAGGAAAACTCTGAATGGCAACTTTAAAAATTGTTGGCATGAATATATTGCTACATAATGAAAGTACGTATGTAAATTGTGAATATATTCCTGTTCTTAAAGATCGCGTGTCATTTCTACATTTTTGCAACAGACTAATCCAAATAAATATTTCATTGAAAAGAATGATGGTTATTTAACTTTGATAAGAACTAATTAGTGCCTGTAACGAAATGTAACGATCACTATTAGCCAACATCATATAAGGTCGTTCAGCTAATTAATTAAATTCTTTAGAATAATTATTCGAGTCTCTGATTGTGGGTAAACCTTTACATATGAACTGAGCAATGTTTTCGAATGCCAACACAAGGACAGTCCTTTCGTTATGTTTAATTAGCAAAGAAACATTCTACGAATTTAATCAATTTTATGGAAAATGTCACACCGTGGGATTCGAGAGAAATAACCATGAGTTTTAAACAAGCAAGTTTTTGTCTATAACGAAATTATACCAACTGATGTCCCTCTCAAAACTTTTCAATTCTCATTTCGAATGCTCTTCGACCGATTAAAAATTCAACGTTTTATTAGACTAAGAGTAATGCAATACTTAATAAAACATTATATATATGAATGTCCATTTAATTCCTTTTTGCAACTACCTATCAGATATTGATTGTACATATTGACATTCCTAAATGATAGATAATTCAATGATTCCCTGGTACGTAAAATACTTACAGGTAGGGGAAAGGTGGGATAGTTGATCACAGTTTTTCTTTTTTATTAAAATACATGGTTTGCTTTGTTTGTATTTAATTATTTAAGTTGTGATATAAACTAATGTGATCGTGTATCCCCGCTGATCAACTATCCCACCTTTCCCCTATATAAAAAACTTCCATACCGTGGTACAATAACATGACAGACAAACAGATGTCGGTTGAAAACATCGAGAAATATGATCCGTGTTATGGTACTCTGTACGATATGGATTGACGTGCACCTGAACAAGGCCGATTGCAACTTCAAGCTTGCAAACTCGGAAAATATGTTTGATAGAAGCTGCTAAAACTTTCATTCTCCACTGCAGCGTACGTTGGTACACATTGCATGGGCGCATAGTCTTGCAAAAATATACCACTTTATACCAATGCGAAGATGTAGACAGCTATCTTTTGTATCTTGATAACTTTTTTCTATGTTGTATTGACTACTTTCGCCCTTTCACCCCTTTCAGAATAGGTACAGTTACTTCTCTTCAATATGCATTGACCACTTTGATTCCTCCACCCCTTTCAGAACCCTGCATTAAATGCTTTACATCTCTCCTATTTTTGTGCTCTTTTACATTTGCTTGTTACGTTTACTGTTACAGTAACGCGATAGGGGAAGCGCTCCCATAATTTCAAAGAATTGTTTACAATTTTTTCATATTCTTGCGTATGTTGTTGGATCAACGAACTTGATTAAGGGCATCCTTCGCCGGTCAAATCGCGCGAAAACATAGGTTACATTTATGATTTTTTCTACTTCCTTTTGCACTTTATTGTGCTACAAAATGTAGAGTATAAAACAATTTTTTATTCCATTTTTTCCCATCTCTACCTCTGATATGCATTGCGTGCTGCATCGTTGTAAAAAACTGGCCTCAAAAAAAATAAAATATAACTTTAGACAGGATCATCCAAAATCAAAAAACCAAAAATATTCCTTAATTACACGTGTGTCGTTATCGCGCTATCCTCAGGCAGTGTTCAGAAACAACTGGACGATGATTGCCAAATGTTTAAACGATATAGTCCTCAAAACAGGTTTTTTCGCACAAAAATGTTTTGTAAAAAAAAATTGAGTGTATGAAAATTCGGAATAGAGGGTAGCGCGAAAGCCAGTGTAATTAAAACCAGAATCCCGTTTGAATTTTTAGATTCGGTCAAGAATTGTACTTTTTATCGTGGCGACAGTGCGTGAAAAATTGTTTAGAGAAAAAAGCACTTAAAGTTTGATGCCGAGCGCGTTCGTCTACTGATGAGAACTTGCCCTATTTTCAATGCGTTTATTCTATTAAAACAAAAATTGATCCTTTTTTTACATCAATAAATGTATTATTAATTAAAACAAAAATCACATTTCTGTCTATTATACCTGCGTCACTCTCCATCTTCAAAAAATATCTATTCTTAAGGCCGTCACACTATTGATCCCCCTGAACTGTCTATAAAATCTGAGCCTTTAGGAATTTCGATTCAAAATTTTAGCTGGGCCTTTTTGAGACGTTGTTGAATGAAAATATGCAAAAAATCGATTTTTTAACCGGCGGATGGCCTTAAACTCAAGTGGAGGAAAAATTATTGTATAAAATGTTCCCTACCCGGGGTTCCCATTTTGAATACATATATAAGTTTCAGAAACTTTTTTTCACGCAAGGTATATTGCTTCCAATAGATCAGATTACATTTTACAACTTAAATTATATAATAGTTTTCATTCCTTTTACAGAAACATTTCTCAGAGAGTAAAACGTTGTTAATATACCCTGGGCAGGAAACGTTTCACTGTTTTAAACAATTCATTTACCACATACGTAGCACAGTAACAAATATAATAAAAATAATGATTTCTTGAATTTCGGAATTAATATATTGCTTTATGCGAACCCAAATTACACGAAAAGCATTTAATTTCTATATACACACGTTTACTCCGCCATCGACGATTGTAAATTTAATTGCACCACATGTGTACCACTTCTTGTTAACTCACATTTGCGGCAGAATTACACAATTATACACAATTTGTTTAGTTTCAAGATTCATTAGTACGTTTTTAAGCAAAATTCATCGTCGTTCTTGTTCGCAGAAACTGCGACGAAATAAAAAGGAATAAACCAGCAGAAATAATTCTTTCGATAAATAAAACAATTAGAGAAGCATTTTAATAACGAGGTGATGTAAAGGCGTCGAATCCGGCACTCGTCAGGACAGGTTTGTTCGAAAATCATGAAAAAGACAGTGGTCTCGCTGCATGGGGTAGAATTATTCTGTCAGTTGTAAGGAGGGTAACTAGAACGAAACCTGACTCGTACTTTCGCGTGGTTACAATGATGAACAATGGGAAATATCCCCCAGGCCTACTGGGCTTCCCGAAAACTCTCTGAAGGCTCGCTGTCGGAGGAAAAGAAGTCTGCCCCTTATTATCTACCCCTTCGTAATGCCTTCGCGTGGCAGTCGAGGAATATCGATAAAGGTATTCCGTGGCTGGAGCTGCACGAACGCCCCAAGACGTCGCGACGGAGCATCATTTTTTAAAGAACCACAGCCATAAACATCCGGCGAACCTAAATCATCTACCTTTGCTGAAGAACGGTATCCTTCTGGGCGTATAACAAGCAGGAGCGATATCGAGAGCGGTACAACGGAAAGAACAGAGAGAATGATAACGCAGTAACGGTGGCGTCAGCAACTGTGCCGTGACCAACGAGGGATGTAAGAGGTTTACTGTTGCTAGGCAACCTGTTGCCACGGGCACCCATCATACCACCATCAGAGGACTCAGTAGGCCACGACTTTGCGCACGGGTTGAGTGAAATCAAGGCACGACAAGAGACCAGGCTAGAATCAGTCGATCAGTATGCCTGCAGAATTTGATTAACGAATCTGAATACGTCTACGGCTGGTCGTTTAAAGTCAGGGTGGTTTTCTTCGTGGTAACCATTTACAAATCACTACTGTATGAACTAGGGAAATTCTTAGCTACTCGGTACAGTAAAATCTCGGTAATTCGAAATTATGTCGATTATTTATGGATTATTTTTGCTTATGTGACAATGTTGGGGCAACTAGTTTGATTGTACAGGGTGACTGTTTCGATGTGACCGAAATGGTATTTAAATAAAATGTTACGTACACGGTGTCAAAACATTCGATTGGATCAATTTTAACACATCTTCCAATAGAGCTAGGTATAATTCCAACCGAGTGATTATTGACGAATTATTTCTTTCGAAGTATCAGTACTTCCATTCGCTTCTCGTGTTAAGAAATATGGCGACGTTAAACTTATTACGAATTGAATTTATAGCAATCGCGTGTAAACATTTGCAATTAACATGCAACACTAACCCAGTAGGAGAATCTTTACATAATTCTTTAACAACAACACTCATCACAATATTATAGTGAACGCGTTTCCACTCTGAACCCTCAGGGATATTTAATACAGCCTGTCTAATGCTGTGGGATCAGCCTCTGTGTTCAGCTTTCTGATAGTATTAATTCCGTCCATTGTGTAGCTTATGGGGTTCTATTGCAGGTACATATACACACACATGCGCCACTTCAAATATGGTTACTTAATAGCATGGTCGATCAAAGGTTAACAAGGCCAAAAGCTAAATACGAGGACGCATTAATATCAACCGCCGTCTAATTAAAAAGTGGATAAAGAAATTTTATTTTACAATAAAAAAATCAAGTATCTAATTTTGTCGAAGATTCTATATGAAACGATCTTGAATTTTTGTAGACGATATGTTGATATTGGATGCTTTCTCAAGAAGAGTTTAGTAGTACAACTCAACCATTGGTCAGCCGAAAGCAACACGGCAATTTCGTAATTGCTTAAGAATCTTTCTAGACAATGGAGCATAAAAATGTTAAATATTATAAAGAATAACTATTTCTTAGATACGCTATTTTACAAAGACACGAGTCTATACATTGCGTAAACAAAATTTATTTTCTACAAATGTTAACACCATCTTGCACGTATGTATATTATACTCTGTTATCGGGCTGATAATTTCTGATAATTGTAGTCTGAAAAAAGTAGCAGTTACAATTTTCATAGTTCATATCATAAGTGGAATTGTTTCTTCTTTTATTATTCAAGCTATTACGCAGAATACGAAAGTACGTATTATGTATATGTATGTATTAGCATAAATGGCGCAGCATAATTATCTACTGTGTTTAACTCTAACCATAAATAATTAAATACCCTCGTCTGTGTGTAATACTACAATAATACACATTTACGATAATCGTATACGAACTATTATATTACATTAATAATGAGATTAAAATTTTGCCATTAGATACAGCTAGAATTTAGTGATACTATATCCAATATTTAGTCGCACAACTGATAACAGTAAAAAAGACATTTGTTATTTCCATAAATTTTTATTGTATAAAAACAGTATACTATTTAAACACAAACTGAAATTTTAATCATTTTAAACAAAACAGTCATGCAATGACCAATGAACAGAATGAATGCTCCTGAGTAGGGCTGGGACTATTCGAATAATTTACTATTCGAATATTTTACAAGTATTCGAATGCTACGAATAAACTTCGAATGTTATTATTCGAATACTATTTATATTATACCGATGTATTCGAATAGTATGGTATGAAGTGGGTTCAAATTAGCTTACAAGATTTCACCATGACAAATGAACCTATATTCGAATAGTATTCGAATACTTAAATATTCGAATAGCATTCGAATACTGAAATATTCGAATAGTATTCGAATACTTGGATATTCGAATTATATTCGTCAAATAATTAAGCAAGTGAAGTATTCGAATACTCGAATACCGAATAATTCGACAAATAGTCCCAGTCCTACTCCTGAGTAATTGTGACAGGAACCAAGCTCTTTCTGAGGTCCTTTACATTGAACCAGTACATGGGGTAGTACGAAAATTTCCAATTTTACGATGATGCTTCGTTTCTTTTGAAGGTGTTTTAATTATATCGAGAGTTATCGAGTGAACAGACAACTAGTTTAGACCTACATAACCAATGATGAAAGTAACCTCGAATACGCTTCGAGCAAGCCGCGTCTGATCCACGAACACCGCAGGTGCACCCACACACTGTTACTGTACTGTCGATTGCTCCGAGTCTCTACGTGCAGCTTCCATTTACAATCTATTAAAGGCGTTCCCTTTTCTACCCTTTAGGAACTGTGACCGCAATTCTATCGACTCTTTAATCCCGACAGTCGTTTTTAAGCAATACGTCTATACTAGGTCCCTATAGATCTTCATTAACAAGCTGACGAATACGTTGAACGTGAAATGAACTAATAATATTACTATAATGAACTAATATTACAATTCTATTTATATTGTCGTATTTCACAATAAAATTGTAAAATACTACCCCAGAAACAAAGGACTGCGAGGTATTGTAAACAATATCGTGATTAATGCAGATTTAAATGTTAATAGTATCAGTTGAAATGCTGAATATTATCAATTAAGAAAATGTTGCTTCCTGGAATTTGACGAAGTGTCTTAGGATTTTTTTTATAATGTCAGGTTATCTTTCTAAAGATCATATTCTTCACATTTGTTAAAATTATCAGAATCTTCTTTAAATGGAAGGTAAAGAGTGATCCAATTAAATTCATCACAGAGACTATTTCCCTCACTTTGAGATTTCAAGAATAAGTTTTCTCTAAAAAAGACATTGCTTTCGCAAAGAATATTATATGCATGACATATTTGCATTCTAGATGGAGACGTCAAGGTGAAAAGTTCACCTTGTTATATCACATATTTATTAGGATCCGATAATGGATCTTGAGAACAACGCGACTCTCAAATGACTTTGGGTACGAAATTTTACTTTTGTCATTAATAATTACATTTCGCAGAAGAAAATGTGGAATCAGTTATTCAACCACGTATTTTAAGATCAATTTTTTAATCATTGCTTGAGAGTCAGTATATACCCAGAACTTTAATGCATTCTTTAGAATGAAGTGAATATACTCTCTAGTAAAGTGATAATATACTCTCTAGTAATGTTTTGCAAAATCAATAACACTTCAACTTTTTCCTGAATCGTGTAAAAGTGCAAAGCATGGTTTCTAAGCGATGAAATGGGTCAGAATTTATAAATGTTACCAATTAAATAATATCTATATACCTGTTCAACTTTGCGATTACTAATGAAGTTGTTATTATGTTAATAAATAAATAAATAATATTTATCTACGAAAGTCTTTGCGGGATATCATACTAATTATAAGGGTTTTTTTGAGTAATTCTCGCCTTCAAAAACGTCATATACAGCTACTCAAGAAGCAGCTAAAAAATCTACATAAGATACTCTGTATAATTTAAATTAAACTCGACGAATCATTCCACACGAACTCATTTCACTAGTTGATTCCACTTGACAAGCGATTTACATTTCAAATCTCTTAGATACTAATAAGGCAGCCTCTTCTTGGAAATTAGATAATTAAAAAAGATGAAACGGCACTTCAGTGAAATTAACTTTAAATCGCACCCGTAAACTGTATTTCTGTCGCCATAAATTATGATATTTTTAGTTCATGAATATTGTAAAACAGGGGAACAGAATTTCTACCTGGGGAGCAATAGAACTGTGGTCATCCATTTGAACGTGTTGGTGGGCACAGAATAAATTTCAATCATTTTTATATGTTCTCCGTAATAATTATAGCGTTTAACTAATTTCGCTGGAACTCTCAAACATGAAGCATTAAAGTTGTTGCACAATGCAATGCAACATTAAATTCAAGTGTGTTGTTTAATAACTTGCATACAACTAGTATATTTGGAGCATCGACTGATCTATGGTCACCTTTACAATATGTATACGTATAATTATTTAATGCAAAATAAGATTATTCTAATGCCATACATACCCCCATACCTTGAAAACAAATACTAAAGTCATATAACCTTTGTAAAGAAATTGAAACTTAACACTGACAATGAACACACTTATTATATCCAGCGAAATAAAACTGTTTTTAAAACGGACTATACTTTTAACAACTTTTTATATTTTTTTCTACCACTTCTAATTAGCTCTAAAGACGTACTCGCGATGTGAACAATTCTCTGCCCACCCCAGGAACGTAAATTCTGTCTTGTTGCTGAGCATTCACGTTGCCGTCAGCCAAAAGGCACAAATAGGGCGAATAAAACGTGCGAAGTCGTTCGTGAAGTTAGGCGAGCTGGTTCTCCGCTACACTTATCCACCCTCGCGGATGGGCGTATGTCCACCAGAAAGTTTTATTCCCGGGCGTGACACTCTGAAAGTCAACTTTCCGGTGAACACACGCGAAATTTGATGTTCACACTAAATTAAGAGTATGTGTGCGCCGGGAAGTTCCCCTTGGAACAATTACTCTCGAGAGGTAAAAAATCTTCATAGTCAAACTTCGTATGCTTTTATCGTCGGCTTTCACTTGCTGCGTACAGCTAATGGCAGACAAGCACATTGAACAATAAAGGAATGCTACAGTGAAAGAGTAATGTTATATTATAGCTATAATGGCAATTTTTGGTAACAATATTGTTTTCTAAAATTATGTATGATTTGTACCGATGCCCTCTTGAAGATATTGAATATTGGCAAGTCCATTGAGACCAATAATTCTTTTGTCTTTGAGAAAAATATAAGAAATATTTAAGGTAAATATTCTTGATCATTGACATTCACGTCGTCAGGAATGACTTTGTGCAACCAGCGGTTCGATTGTGACAAATATAATTAAATATATTATGAATAATACTGACCAGTTACTTATTAATTGAGATGAGTTACTTGTTTCAGATGAAAATTGTCAGGTTAACTTTATGAACAACGTAAAAAATGGTATCATCCAATACCCACATATATCTCCACAAAATTACCTTTTTTAAAAAAAGGTACAAAAATGAGCGCCAACTATATATGTAATCCCATCAAAAAGAATCCCATTTAAAAATATTGTCGTAAATTAATAGCTTTACAAAACTATTGATATACACAAATGGCGCCAATTATCACAATGGCTATTTATACAAAGAAAAAAGTGTATTAAATAATATTAATCAGATATATTTTTATACAAATAAATATTTTAATACGAATAAATATTTTATTCAAAATACTTGGCGCTGCTCTCCGAATTAGTGTTGCTTTGAATAGTATTAAAATCTTTTTCGTTCTTTTTTGTTTCAGTGGTGTCATGTCTTGTTTTATTTATTAACCAAGACAATTAACATTTTTGTCGGAGAGCAGCGCCAAGTATTTTGGATAAAATATTTATTCGTATTAAAATATTTATTTGTATAAAAATATATCTGATTAATATTATTTAATGCACTTCAATCACTCAAACACAATAGAGATTTTCCAAAATAACTCAAACTATCATCGGAATCGTAATCGGTACCGCTATTTTAATCAATAAATACTCACCTCGAACTTCAGAACATCAATATTACAGAATAAAGACAAATTTTCCACAAGTCACAAAAATTTTTGATCACCGCCGAAAACATATTTTGCCTTCTACAAAGTGCAACATAATCTCAAATGCTATAAAATGGCGTTGGTACTGTAGACACATAGAGAGACGTTTACAATTGCAAACACGAAATAGTATTTTAACTGCTACTGGGTAAAACTTCCTGTGGCCGATTAGCTCCGGTCTCTCCTACTATTTCCCATTTATTTTTTTTTCTCTTTTAAATTATACAGTTTTGCACATTCATAATAAAATTCGATTTTAATTGTACTCTAAAATAAAATTATACATGAAAATGTGCTTATCTTTTTCATTTGCAGCAGGGTTACTTTCTTTCTCGCTTCTGCTTCTATGATCTGTAAATATATAAAATCCACATTTTAGTTACAACTTAAGATAGAACTTATATAGAAATAGAGTCGCCCTTTGTTATAGTAAGTGTAGAAACTACAAAATGCTTAATTCTTCAGAACATAAAATTCGAAAAACGAAGACACTTTTCTTATGTAAATCAAACCCAAGCTATCCATTAAGACCGTTCAAAATCTAATCGGATCAGCCGTTATTGAGATTCGGAAATCTCAGGGTTCTTGATAGCGAGTCGTGGCGTAATAGAGACACTCTGTGCCTTGCGCTGCGCATATACCTATATATACTTGGCGCGCGACACTACCGTGTCTCTTGATATTCTTTCAAAAAGTAGAATATACGATGTAAAAAAATCACCCAACTTTTCAATGTTATAAACAATTTTGAGGCAAGTTTATTTTACAAATGTCCATGGATTCAGAGGTGGGTATACATAGATTTGCCCCTGAAAACAGTCACAATCGCTTTTTCAACACTCTGTACAACAATACCGCAGCGATTAATCAAGAACAGCTGTTCAAAAAGGTTTGTCATAATCGATCTCCTGATGACGGTACATATGCTACAATTAAATGTATAGTTGAACTGAAGAACGCAGTAGGGTTAAGCCCAAAGTGAATACTGAATCATAATTCCAGCCAGTGACAAATAAGAGCTAGAACGTAGAACGATGCTTTGCAAACAATCAAGGGCAGTCGACAATCTCGTCACGTTCGCCTATGGGTTTGAATCTGGTTAACCAATTCGTTGAATGCATAGCTCGGGAACTCGTTGCATCCGGCACGATATGCAGTCATCCGTTATCGATTACACAGATAAAATTGTATCCCCCGTGGTTATGTCCACTCAGAGTGTTCCATGGATCTCTCCCATTAGTGCCAGTTATACGCTTTTCAACTCAGAATAGTGGCACAGAGCAAGAAGCAAAATAGCTGGTCAGGGACGAGACATGTCTATTGGATTCTAGCGAAGATGGCTTAAAACGTGTATTTCGTGGAATCTGAACTTTTCAAAAAGTACCATTTTTTAAAACAGAAATTAATCGAAATTGCGCAATGTCTCCTACAAGGCTTTTGTACGAGAAAATCATTTTCAAAGACAAAGCCATGTTTGAAGATAGGTATTGTGCAATTTCGGTTTATTTTTGCTCAAGGTTTCGTTATACCTGCAATTTTATTGTACCATTCTTACTATTACCTTAGCGATTATTTTAAAGCTTTCAAATTACCACATAGTCCGCAAAGAAAGTAAGAAACGCTGGGTAAATCGAATTATAATTTTTAATCTAATCTCACAAGAGAGTAGTGTAATTTTTATCAGGTTTAAGTTAATGTATTTTATAATTTTAACAATTTGTTTCTTTATTTGCATCGTCGTTATAAACGGAATGTATGTATTACATTCTGAACTAATTACTAAAACGTTTTACTCCGCTTTTGCAAGTTACTAATTGCTTCATCTTTTATGCATTGCTGCGTATAACATCGCGTAGAAAACATAGAAAAACCGTGCATTAATGGAGGTTTCCGCGTATCAGGAGTTTCACTTCCCTAATTTCTGTGCATTTCAATACTTTGAGCGCGGAACATTGCAGGGCGGAACTTCGCAAATTAATTCGCTACTCGTGCCCGTTTAGCAGAGCGCGCAAAACAGCAGTTGATTCCGAACGAACGGCAGTATTGCGATAATGTTCGTAGATTTCACTAATTTTGACGCTAGCAGATACTGTGTCGTAACCGTTTAACCCGTCCAACTAATTCAAAATGCCCCATCCCATTTCCGAGTCAGGATGAAATTTTGTGAAACACTGACGTCACGACGCTTACATATTTTGTCGCAGAAGTGCTGCTGCCAAACGCGAAGTGAATATCATACATTTGCGTGCCAATCGATTTTTAGTCGAAAAAAAAATTCTTTTCAGAGAGATTTGCATTACTTATTTATTTTAGGAAATTTACACCGATTTGCACTAAACTTCTTAATCTTAACCCCCTCTCTCATTTATTAGCAATTTTAATTTACCTTTATTCTAATTTAACACCAATTCAGCATCAGTGGCTAAATGTAAAAGCTGTTTAGATACATGAAAGAAAATATCGTTAATACTTTTACTTAATACTCTTGATTTGCAGGTTCTCGAATAGAACATAGTTACGCGGGAATACAAATCCACAAACGACGTATCCGTCACGTTCTCGATCTAGACTGGCGATACCATGTAAACGAGCCCCATTTCCTCGGTTTCAATCAATCAAATTCAGTATTTGCTTTCCATCAGTTCCACTTGCAGCTGGATTTTTCGAAAAGCCAACATACCCTTCGGGGTAAACAGTAAACACACATGCAAGAGGTATCGATTCAAGTATCGCATCGACGAGGGTTTTCGGTTCGGCTATCAGTACCTCCATCGCGGCATTCAGATCACGCATTAGGAGATAGCAGCAGGAAAAACGAAAATGGAAACACCGCTTACGAGTCGGTTCGCGGCTATTCGCACGGCCGGAACGGGAGAAAAATTTCGTTCCAGGTATATGTACGCGCAATAATCGTTCCGGACGCTTGCGGTAGCGCCGAAGGAACGCGAACGAAATGAAAAAGGGATGAAGAAAAACAGTCTTCCATCCCTGCTGCAGATTATTGCGAATAACGTGGTACTTCCGTCGATTTTCCTGCGGCCCGATTAAACGGCCACCCACGACGTCGTTATCGACAGCCGAATTGCTGAGCGTAAAGGGAGAGACGGGACAAACAAATGACAATAAGATCATTTGATGGCACTCGTATTAAATCTGTCGTTTTGAGCAAAAAAAAAACAGAAGGAGTTGATTCGTAGACGAAGAATGGTAAATGTAGTTGGAAGTTACAATAAATAGTGGGAATTCATCTGTGGATTATTAAAATAAAAAGATAAGTGTAATTTGGAGTTCAATCTTTGTGACGTTCAACTAGGAATATTCTTTACTACATAAATTATGGAACAGACAATATAAATTAATTACTTAGGTTTCATAAAAAAAATTAGTTACGTTCCATGGAAAAGCCATCTTTATAAATGATAGATTCGAAACACACATTGCAATTAAAAAGATTGAATATTAAATGTCATTAACGTCAATTCGTTCTTAATTTTATTTAATGAACATGTAATATACAGAGTTTATACAAAGCACTAGTTTTAACCAACTTCAAAAAGGAGGAGGTTATAGATTCGAACCGTTTGTATTTTTTTTATGTTTGTCCTCGCATAACTCCTTAGGATATGGACCGATTTTGATAATCTTTTTTCTATTCGAAAGATGTTGATGCCCCGGTAGTCACATCCTACACTGCATCAACATTGGCCCAATATTTTGTCTGTTCTGGTTAATAATAAACACTATTGTCACCTAATTATTATTATTTTATGTACGTACGCGCATATCTCACCAGCATGTTGTGTCAATATATATCAAACTAAAAGGTTAAAAATACAAAATTTTGAAAAAATTAAAACCGACTTCGAAAAAATGAAATTGAACTAAAAAGTAAAAAAATTTCCCTTATTTATATATGTTAAATATTTCACACAGATTTAGAATTTCCTGTCCATACAACGTGTTTGTTAAATTCAATTAAAAATCCACCTTAGACAGTCCTGAGAAATTCCAGAGAAATATGAGGGAGTATTTAACTCTTTCGACCAAATTTACAGCCAAAAATCTAGGAAAAACGTCCTACATATTGTAACACTGCCCAGGTGTGGCATACAGTGGACGAAATTTCAATAAGAACAGTACTATTTTTAATAAAAAATGTCAAGTAATCTGCAAATACAGTTAATGGAAAGCTAGGAAATAGTGACGGAAGCATACAAAATAAGAAAAAGTATTAAGAATTTAAAAAATCATTGTAGTTTTGTTATAAAATATAAATATTACTTTAAAGTACAGAAAACTAACGAAATTTGCATAAGAACAGCGTATCAAAAACAAAGCATTAGTACAGAAAATCATAAAAAATATAATATTAATAAAATGTACTTTCACCAATATGCTGAATTACTTTAAATATTCTGTTTTGCATGCTACAATTTAATTTTTGTAACGTTGTAATATGGATTTTACTCCACTCAACTTTAATTGCCTTTTCGAGCTCTTTAATGTTATTATACTGCTTCTTTTTTTTTATATACGGCTTTTGATAGGATTTAAGTCCGCGGAACGAGCGGGCCACTTCATAAGTGACAAATCTTTTTGCCGAAACCAATCGCGGGACTTTTTAGAAACATGAATTTCTGCATTATCTTGTTGAAAAACAACATTTTCTTCGTGATTTTCTTGAATAAATTGTCTTCAATTCATATTTTGGAACTGCTAATGACCACGCGACGTGTGCAACAAATATTGCGGCGAGATAAAAGATTGAAGTGGATGAAAAGGTCGTTGAAGCCACTTCTTACGCAGGCGCATAAACGTGCTAGATTAAAATTCGCACGAAACCATATGACCTGGCGCGAAGAGTGGAAAGATACAATATTTTTCGATGAAAAAAATTTAATTTAGACGGGCCGGATGGGTATAAATATTTCTGGCATGACTTACGCACAGAAAAATCTGTTGCCATGAGTAGAAATTTAGGCGGAGGAACTTTGATGGTGTGGGCTGCATTCAGTTACTCTTCTAAGACGCCACTTTGTAAAATTTCTACAAGAATGAATTCAGAAAAATACATAGACTTATTAGACGATTGTTTGATTCCATTTATTGATGACAATCACGAAGAAAATGTTGTTTTTCAACAAGGTAATGCAGGAATTCATGTTTCTAAAAAGTCCCGCGATTGGTTTCGGCAAAAAGATTTGTCGCTTATGAAGTGGCCCGCTCGTTCCGCGGACTTAAATCCATTATAAAAGTTATGGAGAATCCTATCAAGAGCCGTATATAAAAATAAGAAGCAGTATAATAACATTAAGTAGCTCGAAAAGGCAATTAGAGTTGAGTGGAGTAAAATCCATATTACAACGTTACAAAAATTAAATTCTAGCATGCAAAACAGAATATTTAAAGTAATTCAGCATATTGGTGAAAGTACATTTTATTAATATTATATGTTTTATGATTTTCTGTACTAATGCTTTGTTTTTGATACGCTGTTCTTATGCAAATTTCATTAGTTTTCTGTACTTTAAAGTAATATTTATAGTTTATAACAAAACTACAACGATTTTTTAAATTCTTAATACTTTTTCTTATTTTGTATGCTTCCGTCACTATTTCCTAGCCTTCCATTAACTGTATTTGCAGATTACTTGACATTTTTTATTAAAAATAGTACTGTTCTTATAGAAATTTCGTCCACTGTAGTGTGAACGCAGTCAGTATTCTCACCCTCGAAATACAAAGTTGCAAGGACGACGTCGAAGAAAGCAGGAAGTGATGGCAAAAAATAATTATTCGTGACGGAAGGATGCAAACTGGAAAATCAAACTTTCTCGTTTCCAGCTGCATTATTTAGCAGCGATGTCCGGATGAAAGTTTGCTTCGTACATCTTTCAAACGGAAGTTATAGAGCTCGATTCTTCGAGACAGATAGACATTATATTGCTGAAAATTCTCGGTTATAGACAGAACATTGTTTCTCTACAATACAATGTTATAACGAACACAAACGATGCAAAACAATGAAAATACTTTTCCCACGATGTTCGGTTACAATAGAATAGAGATATTTTTACATTTAGTGAAAATACCAGAAAAAAAGAAAAAGGAAAACATCTCGATATTCATTACTCAGTTTCTTCCATTAGATTTTCAATTACATTTCAATAATATTTCTTAAAAATATTTATTTCTTCATTTAAAGTTTATGAACATTTTCAATCCATTGCACTATTATAAAACTTTAGCTGAAATAATGCTATGTATCGGTAAAGAGATTCTCATTTCATAATTTCGCGCATAAATTACTAGGTTGGTGTATATGAAATTACCGATCATGGATGCGCAAAAGTTCCTTGTGCTTATGGTGGGATACAATAACAACATGAAAATAAAAGAAAATAATTAAAAAGCAAAAAATATTTTCATTCAGACATGCTTACCCGAAACAGCAACTTCATATGCACCAACCTAATATATTTGAAGATTATAAAGACTGTTTGTTGGTTTGAAAGATTAAAAGTAATTGAAAGTTTTTTTGCAGTTCAAAGCGTTTTATTGCTTCGCACGCAACATATCTGAAGAATTTAATAAAACTCTCAAGTTCATTTGAAGTATTTTCTGTAATCGCGAACAAAGTGCATTCACGAGCACCACGCTCGCCTCTCAACTAATTAAATTACTGACGTCCTCTTACCTCCACAATTATCACCGACAAATTATTCACCTTTTTCGGCGCTTTGACTAAGAATGAAATTGGAATTACTTGTTTCCGATGCGATGAAAAGCTCTTCCACGCGCAAATTGAACCGTGACGGTAGATGCCATCAAATGTATTATTCTGAATAATATTACAAGCGTATATAATTGTATTACGCAAGTATTTGCCAACTATTAAATTTCTGACTTGGCTTTCAACTAGGTATTTTATTGTAGATACAAGTGAAATTCGTGATGACAAACTGTCAATCCTCCATTATAACTGCCTTAGACCGGCGCCAAATTGGCGTTTTGTCCACACCTTGAAATTTCAAGGAAGAAACAAGTGAGGAATAAGTTTGCAACTCAGCTATTGTTATTGAACATTTTAACATGCGATATCATGCCGTTTGGAATAATAAATATAATAGAGTTATATATTCATTAAAAAAGCTTGTAGTATCCCCCGTAAAAAGTCCCAATTTATTGAATTTCGTGTTATCTTGAGTAAAATAACGTAACGAAAATTTACAAATTTCACCTATAAATTCTGGAACTTTCAGATAACGATCAGTCCTCGTTTTCCGCATCAACAAATATAAAATATTATAATATAATAATATTATGTAATATAATTATAATAATATATTATGATATTATATAATACAATTATAATAATATTATAATTTCTACTCCAATCGTTCACTCTGCCTTCATTTTACGTACGACACTAAAGTCTGCTTTCTTCCACTTGTAGACGAATCTGCTTTATGATCCACAGATTATCCTCGAGATAATGGTCCAATTTCTGGTTTACTTTGACGAACGCTGTAAAATCACTGCCATCGTCGGCATCAACACTGACTTGCTAGAAACCAATTGGTTCGTAGCGCTGTGGGACGAGCAATCATAAAATTGAGTCGCCCATCGGCATGCAACGAATATGTCGGATAACCATTCTAACGTTCGCGACAGATAATCGGCTTGTGGACAGGGAATCTGACGGGAACTCGATACTGAACATGCGCGGACACACTGCAAGTACGTTTCATCTCATTGCTTTTGGAGCTCGACAATAGGCTGACTTCGATACAAATTTTTTCCTAAGTAGTTCAATGATGCAACAGAAGCGAGATAAGGTTTACAAAAGAGCTGTACCTCGAATTGGGGACGGATTGTCACTATAGAAACATCATGCAGAAAATAATATAGAACCTGAAAATCCAGTGGTTTGCACATTTCCGTGGCATGCAAGATATAAACAGAGTATATTATGTTTTGAACGAGCAATAAATTACTAAAATAATTTCGGAGACACTTGTATCTTGGTGAACTGTAGGATTAGCTTAAGTAAAGTCAGTGATTCGTGGAAATACCAGTTTGATATGCGGACTGAAATGATTGAGAGTGATACTCTAATGTGGAACGCAATGTAGAAACCTGCCTAAAAAACAAATTATATGCGTTATGAAATTATTGTATGCTCCAACTTATCAAAGTCACCATAGTAGAACAATTTAAGCGGCATTTATGGTACCCGAATATTTTAACAAGTTACGGTGTAACTGTAACAATTGTATTTCTACTTATAGGTACGTCGTACCCGATATCATTTCCTTCATTTCATACTTTCTAAGTATCATTTGTTAAATATCTTCAGTTACCTCCATTTTATATAAAATGTGTCATGTAATATTTTTCATTTTTTTAAGACACATGTATTTATAAATCTGTATGTAACATAATCTCTTAAATGGTCTGACATAATTTTAATAATATTTAATGAATACTATCTTTATCGAGATTCTGTCGGTAAAACTCGTAACAGGAAGAGACGGAAACGTTTTCGTGAAATTGTCAACGTGGGAATGAAGATGAGGAAACAGTTTTCAGATAATAAGTTCTTGTCCCCCTTCCCCTAGCACTGTCCCTTATCTTATATCTGTAAGAGACAACCACCGTGTCGCCTTTCAGTGAAAGGTGTGGGGGAAGGAGTGGAATAATTAGTGAAGCTGAAATTATAAAGCAAAGTTTGTAGATGACTTGTGCCATTTTCTAACAACTGGAAGAAAGGAAATGCTTGGCACAACGGAATAATAACTTGCTGCTGATATTTGCTACCATTAAATGAAACAAAGTCCCAAGTGCATCGCTGTTTCAGTTTCCAATTTATTGCTCCTCTTATCCCTAGTTCCTAAAACACTCGTTAATGATAAACATTTCCATTTATTTCTTGAATTTTTTTTATTAAAGCAGATATAATATACTGCTCAAAGGAAACGACTGGAGATGCGGGTAAATTAAAATAGGAATAGGAATAAGAGGAGAGACAGGCAGGAGGGTAGAAAGATTTAGATATAAGGTAGGGTAGTAAACAGAAAAAAGGTAATACATAGTGAGTAGGAGATAGGAAATAATAAGTATAGCATACAGTTGAATTTATTCAGAATAGAATTATTTTTACTAACCATCAGTAAAAATAAGAAAAGAATGCCATATGAACGAAGGCTCATAAATGCTTTACTAAAAAGTTATAACAAAAATACGAAATAACAACGGAGAGGTTTTTCGTTCGATGTGACCTCAATTAGTAAACAGAGCCTGTAGAAACAGATTAGATAAATATCGCCAATTCGTTCCCACGCTGTACTGCACGAAAACACAGTTCGTTGTTATTTCGTATTTTTGTTATAACTTTTTAATAAAGTATTTATGAGCCTATGTATATGACATTTTTTCCTTATCTTTATTCATAAAATATACTGATCCCCATTTTGCGGAATAAGCCTAGGACACCCTGTATATTGCCCCTTTACAATAATATTATGAAATCGATAACAATACGTCTTACAGTATTAACATAATTAACACGTCAACCATTATGAACTTTTCATGGATACCTTATATTCGGCGAAAATGCCAATCGAATTCATTGATTAACCCAAATCCTGATATATATCCAGGACATCCAAAGTCAGATTCATCTGGAGAGTGAAAAAAAAAACAATAAAATCTGCTGATTAATTCAAGAAACAAATACCCATTGTTTACTTACGCGTTTTTTCAAATAAATATATTATCAGACGAGAGATTCAGAGCTGGTAATATCTCAACTACAAAGTAAGTCCCTTTATCAAGATAAAACTTTACAGAATTTAACTCTATGCAGTAAACGAGTACCCAAAGAGAAGATAGAAAATAAGTATTCAGCTAATAGGAGGATGAATAAAATATGCAATTTAAACAATTAATTTTCTTCTTTTATAGCTGAATTGTACGTTTTAACGTTGAGATGGTGGGTTATAGGTACGTAATAGAGACGTTTTTATTGAATGTTCATTCATTTTCTGCTAAACTTCTATTCACAATCATCCTTTCTTTGCTACTTTCGCCGTGGCACTGTCTGAGGTCGAAGAAACTTAATGGGGCATAGAACAGTTAATTATACTGGAAATACGGGAGCAGCAGTATCTAGTCTTGGGCTCCGGCGAATGTCACGAATGATGGAAACGCCAATAAAATGTTGTAGCTTAATTGAGGAAAGGAGAAACAGATGGAGAGAGTAAATAATAAATATTACATACACTTGTATTGTAAGAGAAAGTACTCTAGACATCCTTTTTCCATCGTGCCGCAACTTTATCCCACGAACGAGTGCATCGATGCACAATGCACCAGTGTTATTTACACTGCAATGACTTATAGCCAAATTCGAAAAATTGGTGAGGTTGTAGCGTTTTGAAGCGAGCGGTACGCAGGTAGAAGTATACATAATATGAACTTTTAAACCCGATTTTCTCGAAACTACATTTTTCGACCTGGCGTTGAAGAAATCTCGACAATCAATGAAGCAAACAACTTGAACTTTTACATGCATGTTGAGCAAGCCTCTGTCTATCTATGGTAGTAGATTTATTGCCGTATTTGTAACCGTTCCTGATTTTACTTAATGAAGTATTGCTAATTTTTTAGAAAAATTCGATTCATCATATTCAGAAGCCTGCCATTTTAACATTTCTTTATTTATCTTAATGAATCTACTATCATCGATAGCCCCATTTGTTCCGTCTTACGAGACAAAAGTGGGCTCAGGGCGAAGCGAAAATTCAACGTCCTTTACGGTGGGCAATTGTTTGTTTTCGAAGCGTTCGTTTGGAAACACTTGCCTGCCAGATGACTAAGAGGCAATCGACATCGTGCCGTTTCTCTAGTATTTTCGACTGCTTTCGTCCTGAGATAATCCGTTAAATTGCTCTGTCAGCGGGGGTACACGGTTACCTCGGACCGATACATACCGTCGTCCACCGTTGACTCACGGAACAATACGGTTATAAACCGTAACCCTGGCTAAACGCTCCGACCGAGCAGCCTAGCTAGGTTTGTTAACCAGATGTCTGGTTTTTCTCCATTACGTCACGAAGAAGGAGAGACTTCCTCCTCCACCACCGAAATCACGGAAGGAAGGTCCTCTTCAAGGAAAAGCTAGCCAATCGGTAATTTGGCACCTCCCGAAATGAAGATGGCTTGTCTACCTTCGACGTCGAAGGGCGAGACACCAGTTTTCAATCGTCTCTCGAGCGAAACTCGTTCGACACTTCATTGACATAATCAACGGTCAGACAAGGTTACGTTATTTAGTCAAACATTCGTGACTTCGACTCTCAAACAAACAATTCTTACTCAAGTCATCGTTCGGACTTGAGTAATTAGTGTAGTCAAGCGTTCGTGACTAAGACTTTCAATCAAACTGTTCTTATTCAAGTCATCGTTCGGACTTGAATAATTAATCTGGTCAATCATTCGTGACTAAGATTATCAAACAGTTCTTACTCAAGTCATCGTTCGGACTTGAATAATTAGTCTAATCAAGCATTCGTGACTAAAATTATCAATCAAACAGTTCGTCTATTCAAGTCATCGTACGGACTTGGATAATCAGTCTAATCAAGCATTCGTAATTAAGACTATCGAACCATTTACATTTGTGCTAGTGTATGATCATCATATAGATCATCAAGCTCCTTTTCGTCGCGAATATTAATAATCACCTAAAATTAATTTGGCGAGTGATAAGGTTACCGGCACCGCGTACCACGGAGTTTCTTGGGCCTTACAACCCCAAGAGAAAGGGGACTCTTTCGCGTGTGTGTTGATAGCTTACACCATTCATACAGATTAAGAATCTCTTTCCTTTTTGTGTATCAGATTATCCTTAGGGTATTTTTCGTTAACGCCAGGACCACCCGATTTTTCTCCAACGCCTCAAGTCGGCGCTCTGTATCAGCCACATTTTTTTTTACAGTCACAAAAAAATTCATAACAATAGCTCAAGATACAATAAAACAGCCTGTCGAACCGCAAATTAATTTGTCAAACAGTTTTTGTTCAAAAAATTCGTCTAAATGATATTCACCTAAGATACGTTTTTGAATTTTAAGTATCTCTTCATACTGTTGAAATGCCTTATCGCTATCTTCTGGAAACTCAAAAACGAGAACTTCATTGGCCTTTTTATTATACCTTTCTAAATAATCCCTAATTTCAAACTTTGACCCTACGTGTCTCCATTTTTGGTCATAAACTCTTATATAAGCAACTGCTTGTTGCAGCGCCAATGGAAGAAAATGTAACTGCCCTGCCAACTCCTTCATATCTTTATTCTGTGCATCATTTTCTAGATTGAGAGACAGTTTAATGAACCTCATTGCCTCTTCTTCGCTAAATACATCTAATTGTAATACTTTTATATTTTTTGGCCATTTCTGATTACGCGAAGTTATTAAAACATGAGGCCTATTATAAGTGGGCGATAAACTTGGTAAAAATTTATCTATACCAGGATCAAAGTCATTTTGACTTTTGTATTTCTCAGCATTATCAAAAACAAAAAGACTCTTTCCACGAGAAAAGAACATGTATACATCTTCAACTATGGAACTCATTTCCTTTTCTTCATTGTTCACATTTTTCGTACTAATTCTCAATATATCGGAACTTAATCTACGAAAAGATTCTGCAAGATCTTGATAACTTTCAGCATTTATCCATATCACTTTATTATCATAGTCTGCAGCATATTGATTACTGTATTTTCTAGCTAACTCAGTTTTACCTACTCCTCCAAGGCCAATTATGGAAACCAATGGTGAAGTTCCTGCTGCATTTGGACCATGTAATAGTATGTGTAAATGATCTAGTTCCCGAGTTCTACCACTAAACGACTTGATTGGATCTTTCATATTAAACCAAATAGGAAAGGCTATTTTTACATTATCAAAGAACTCTTTTCCTTCTTCGTGAGATATAAATGGGCTACTCTTTTTACCTTGCAACCATGCCAACATTGTTAAAAAGAACTTATTATATACATTTTCGGTTGTAATATAATCAAATATTTTACCTATTTCTTCTTTAATAATCTCACCTAACTCTTCTTCATTAGGCTGATTTATCGCAAATACAAGATGATTTAAAAAGTCTTTTATCTCATCGTCAGAACATGAGATTTGTTTTTTTGGTAATTCAAGTTCATTATAAGTTTGTAATTTTGGCTTTAATAAGATAGCAACGTCCTGATTGAATCTATAACGTACAGGCTGTTTTTCACCATACTCTATATCTAAAATATCATCTTTACCTACTATCCTCTCTACTTTAATCTGTGCCTTTTCCAAGTCATCGAAATTAAAACCTATATTAGTACAAATAATAATATCTTTTATTGTACCATTCTTAAATAACACTTGTTCCTTAGAATCTTGATAAGAAATGAAGTACTTTATTAAACTATAATCACCCTTAGGTTGTGCTAATAAATTATTTACTGTAATCTTTTTTGTTTCATCTAACTTGTGTTTAGCTTGCAAAAGGCGATACACTTTTTTACCACCTTCAATATATTCAAACACTAAATCATCAAACTTATTTGCTTCCTTTATTTCTGTACCTAAACGAAACGAATATTGCTGGGATATTCCACGCCACAAAAATAGCATTAATATCTTTAACTGATAAATATTTCCATGGATCGCGTTTGATCGTCTTTCTTGTACGTTTTCCATGTTTGCATTCTAGACAATATTATTCTCTCTTTGTTGAAACTTTATATACATGTAGTTACTGTAATTGTCTATATGTTAAACATATCTTACTAATATACCGACCTAAATATTACGATTTATAACATTCTGGGAATTCAAAGTATGTTTCTAACATTTATATTACCTTGTGTTTGCAATTGAGGCTAACTACGTTTTAAAATTTGAGACGTTTGCTCAAATAACTGAAGGTGACTGAAGGGGGCGGAACACTGCGGAGTGCGGAGCACGGAGATTCGAGCAGATATGCCTGGAGGAAACGTGACTGCTCAGCCGCGTGAATCGTGATTCGTGAAGCCCATGGGCCAAAAAGACGGTCAGAGGGTGACACCAATGTATTACATTGTCAGTGTGGCAACCAGCGTCGGAAACGCTCGACGCGCCCACTAGTTTTAGTTAGGTTAAGTTAGCATAATAAGTTCCTAGGTACTAGTCACTAGATTAAGAATTTTTAGTATAAGTAGTTGGTAAGACTTAATGGTAAGAGAAGAACTTGGTGGGCATTATAAGAAACGGCAGAAGGCCTCAGACGTCCAAGAGGTACGCAATAAAGTGTAGGGAAGGGCGATTCCGTTCAAAAGAATCGATTCTAATGAAACATCGATGCTTGAGAATCGATTATTTCCAAAAAGAATCGAAGAATCGAAGAATCGATGATAGGAATGACTAGGAATAAAAACAATTAACTGTGAGATAAAAAGGATTTTTATTGCATCATTTATTGAATTTCGTTTAAATCATTAAAAATACAAAGTGTACATCTAATAGCTTAATTATATCATAGCGATTAATAATTAGCAACTTGCCTGGCAGATTCAGACTTAGAGGAATGAAGGAAGCATGCAATAGGCAAAAATGTAGACGGCGATAGAGAGAGAAAGATATACAGGAGGGACACCCCCTCTCTTTCTAACATCAAAGGAAAAACACTACCGCCCCTGGCGCTAGAGAGAGAGGGGGTGTCCCTCCTGTATATCTTTCTCTTTCTATCGCCGTCTACATTTTCGCCTATTGCATGCTTCCTCCATGTTTATATGCTCGAAGGATTCAGATGATGAATGAGATATAGATGAAAAAAATTTCTCGATTCTTGGTTAGAAAATAAACGAGTTACCGAGAATCGATTCTTAGAATAATCGGTAAAATAATCGATTCTTCAGAAAGAGAATCGATCGATTCTAGAAGAATCGAGTAGAATCGCCCTTCCCTAATAAAGTGTCCTTACAAAAAGTAGCCATCTTTTATTCGTCCTCGTGTTCAGAAAATCCTAAAACTCTCAGTGTCGCTCTCCCATACATCGACGAGCTCATTATATCCGCCACAAATAATAGCCCTCTGTTTTAGCTCCTAGCAGTTCTAGCCAGTTCGAGTCAATTCGAGAGCAGTTCGAATTAAAATGAGTCAAAACTAATCAAAACCTGAACGTTAAGCATTGAAATTGTATCGATAAGTGTTTAAAAAATATTACGCACATTTACTAAAATTGGTTTAAATTCTTTTCTATGTGCAATTTAAATACTATGGTTTTACCAGCAGATAGATTGTTTGAAGAAATTATAAACCTTAAATCTGTTCAACAGATGAAAGCCTCTGTTAGAAGTGCAATTAAATATGGAACTATAGTTGGAGCAACAACAATTATTTCTGGCATCCTTGGTGGACCTCTGGGACTTACAGCTGGTAATCATCGCTGTTGTTAAATACTTTGCCACAATGTTTATTTAGCTTGTGAAATATACATAATGAAAAAGTTTCTATTTTGAGGCGGTGTAATTAGCAGTTGTGTAGCTGGGTATATGTCACGCGAAACTTTGCAATGTGTTCCATATATACTTAGTGACACCACTGCAAAAGAAAGAGAAAAACTGACGCAACTTGTACATGATCTTCTTATATCAAAACATATATATACACGTCGTGATTTCATTCTTTCTTTAAACAGTAATGAACAGTTAATAGAAGCAGTAATACAGATAATAATAATGTTTTTGTCTGAGATGGGATATAATTGTTTTAAAACATAATTAAAAACAACAAACATGTATATTGTTTAACATTTAAGTATTTTTGCATCAAATATATTATATAATTAGAATTTACAAAAGTTTCATTATTTGATTTATTTATATATTAAATATAATTGTTTGAAATTATGATGTAGGATGAAGTATATCTGACTATATCCTCGAAATATCCTTGTGTTTGAATTTATGAAAAAGTAATAATGAGTAATATGAACCAAAGATAAAAACACCATACTTCTTAAATGTTAGTTGCTGCATATTCATGCACTTTCGTACGTCAGGGCAACTGAAACGTGTAGTTTCTATACAATTTATTTTGTGCAGTTAAAGCATGCAATTTTTTATATAATACATACCAGTCTGTTATATGTATGATAAATAAACAAAACATATTCATCACATTCCTAATTTTTAAATGAGATAAAATGTAAAATTGGTTCTATTCGTATAATTCTCAGTAAATTAAATGACATTCATTCACAATGTTCTAATTCCATTGCGTACACCAAAACAGAAATGATAAAGGATATTTTTTTATAATGAAAGAAAAAGATAATGACAAAAAATACAACAAACATATTAATACGCTACATCTATTAATCTTTCACTGTTTAAAATGATGCATATTTACTTTTAACTCATTGTGGTTCTATTTATTTACGCCATTTCGATCAAACCATGCAACATAAACTGGCCACTACCGTTCGCTACTGGACACTGGCAGTAACGTGTACTTACATACTTTGCATTCATTTAATGATTTCAGCACTTAACTAATATAACACCACATTTAATTGTATAAAAATGGTTTAATATTATTTGTAATTTATAATTTGTTACTGTAATGGTATCTTTTAAAACATTCTCAGATGTTCAGTTTAGACATTCCCTGGCATGTTCCACTTCTCTTTCATCCAACACATTATGATAACATGGTGCACAATCTTTGCTTCCCTTATGGAAGCAAACAATTAGGTGCAATTGTTACAAAATTGTACAAAATTGTTTATTGTGTATCCATTTACCATTTTCATTGGATACATATAGTTAATACAAAATATAAGTATTTAATTATGCAGCAATGAAGTACACGTATATTGAAGTTATTCTTAGTATCAATCATCAGCTGTTACTGATGAAGCAACAACTAAGTACTTACATAGGTAATCGTGGTTGGCGATTTCGTTGACCTTGATATATGTTGTCGGGGGGAGGGATGAGTCTGAACAACTTTTTCCTATATAATATGTTATCGTCGCTTGGCTTTCGTTTTCAAGATATTCGCAAAAAACTGTGGTCGGTAATTGGTTTGGGTGAGATGGTTTAGCGCCCCCTCCTCACGGGGGGCCGTCAACTTTTGAGAGATTTACAAATTTTTTATCACAAATCTCCCAAAATTTGACGGCCCTCCCGTGGGAGGCTGCTAAACAATTTAACCCAAACCAACTACCGATCACAGTTTTTAGCGAATATCTCGAAAACTACAGCCGAGCGACGGTCACATGTATAGAGAAAAGTTGTTCAGAATGTTGACCTTGACAACATACCTATGTCAAGGTCAACGTCATTGGGGCTGGGTCCTCCTTTGTCAATATTTATAATAATTTCGTTTCCAACGGAACAAAAACCAAATTTTGCTCCAAACCGGTTATTTCATTTATAAAAAAAACTCAAACATATTTTTAACAATTGCATTTGGGAGTTATATTGTAAAATATTACATATATTATGTATTATAAAATGTTATATATATTATGTATTATAAAAAAATAGAAAGTTTTGAGGCTTTCGGGTGTAAGCCGTGTCCAGGAGGGTCCAGACCAAGGGTCTGAGGATGCACTGACACTAATACTGAGCCAAGCTAGCTGCAATGCTGGCGATACGTTGGGAATCTCACTATCCTGGACACGGCTTACACCCGAAATCCTCTAACAATATAAACCGTATAAAAATATAGATTACACAAAATAAAATCCCGAAATCACAGAATGTAGGTACCTAAAGCGTTTATATTCAGGTACATATTCATAATGGAAATGAGGGGCGCGCTAAATTTAAAACATAAAGTGTGCATCGGAAACAAAATAATAACGTTATTAACCGGATTTTTTATTTCGGTTATATCGTTTTTAATCCTGCAATAACGTTAAGATTTTCATTTCGTTTCTATTTCTGATCCGGAAAAATATTTCGTTCTCGTTTCTCTTCCGTTCCGGCTCCCTCATTATAACTTTCTTCAAGTTTAAAAGATGGGGGTTCCACCACGTATTTTCTCATCAAGTAAACAAATAAATAAAGTGGGAGAATAGAGTCATAATGAAAACTGGAAACGGGTATTAATCAGAGGGTTTACAAAAAAAAATAGTTTTACATTCCGTGTGTACAAATTGTTATAGTTGTAAAAATCGCTCAACGCTGTTATAAACATGTTCTTCACTCAAATTGACTACGTTCCCCGGTTATTATTGCAGTAGAGTCGAAAGGTTTTAGCTGCTCACAATCATTTCTTCGCTATTTCCTTACATCTCGCCATGTGCTTTGATTCTTATTGTACGCACAACAAAGATAGGTATGTCACTCGGCATATTGGAATATTTACACGCTTGCACGAGTGCCTGCATCGTAATGCGATTTTCAATTCTTCCCGTATGATTTTTATCGTTTACTCCTTCCCAGCAGCTGGGAGATAAGGAACGTAGTGGCGAAGAAATCAGATGTTACTATGACGTGGTCGCTTACTAATTTTGCTTGTTTAAAATCTTGCGATTCCACTGTAACTAAGATATCCATTTTACGCCTTCCTCGATGCACAACTGTACTTCATACGTATCATTGAACACAGCAATGGGGAACACGCTCTTACAACATATATTTATACGCTTGTACGCACGCACATATACTCCCCTCCGTCGTTGATCGCTTTTGCACTATTGATCTTTACATAATTTCAAAGCACCAGTAAGCATTGTTACTTTAACATTCCATTAATTCATACATCTTACAGGAGTTATTTCGCGCGGCTCCTCTGATACAGAACGACGAAATTGAACGTAAACGTTGCTCTGGGCTGCACCTGCCTCGTTCGAAAGACCACCGTCGTATCTTCGTTGGACGTCTTTTTCCGTTTGACAACCTTTCTGCCTGCTTATATCATTCGACCACTGAACTCCTCAACGGTTTCCTTAAAAGTGGCGAATCACTCTTGCCGAATCATTTCTCTCACTGGTAGACACTTCAGCCACATGTGGATTTTAATCCGTAGTTGGAAGCACATCGTCCTGATAGTTCCAGCAGGAGTAAAGGTTAAATATTTCTGAACGAAGTCTTAGTAACGATGTGATTTGGTTGGTCCAATATCTCCGAAAACTTGCTGTACCTTCCCCCTTCATTTCATGAAATATGCATCAGAAAAGTAATGATTATATCTCTTAAAAATTTCGTATCTAATTGTCACAAACAATGCAGTCCCCATCGAAGTAACACTCCATGGACATAATACATTTTCCGGCAGTGAGTTTTCCACTCTTCGTAGCAGGATCAGAAGTCATCTCTTGGGAGGCTCTTCATAATGTCGGTCACAGCCACTTGGATATTGTTGTCCCTATGACTATGAGTAAGTGCATTGGACATTTAGTTTCAGTTTCAGGAAGAAGTCACAGAGTGACTGATCAGGTGAAGTATTGGGCTGCAGTAGCAAAGAAATGAACTTTTTCATGACAAATTCACAAACTATCGCCTAATGTGCAGGCGCATTTTCGTGATGCATGATCCAATTGCCAGAAATTTCCGACCGAACTGGAATTACCCTCCCCAAACGTGCCAGAACTTCAAGATTAAATTTCTGATTCACTGCTATACCCGGGATCACAAATTCCCTGTGGAGACTGGCCGTTCAGGTCGAGCTTCATCTTCCATCATTTTTCGTCCTTTCCAAAATACCTTATGCCAACGAAAGACTTGGGCATGAGATAAACATCATCACCAAACACATTTTTAGCTATTTCGTACGATTCGGTGGGATTCTCTTTCAGTTTAAACTTGGAGTTGAAACTTGGTCTGTTGTTAGAGTAGGTATGTAGTTACCGGCTCGGCGCAATTTTGTTTTTGCAGTGGTCAAAGTTTTCAAGTAAAAAACACATTGTCATTACTATTCTGACGCACCTCGAATGTTCCCTTTCCAACTGAATGCAACAGCATGCATAGGTCCCTCAAAATGATGTCATAGTTATATGTATAGTCTATGATGTCTACCAATTGGTCTTCTGCGATGAGTACTCGACAAGCTAGGAGTACCATCTGATGAAGGTAATCCGTAAAGACTTTAAAGTTTTTTCTCATTGTTTTGCTGGGCTGATGGTGAAAGGTAACTTGAAGGATTCCTCTACATTCAGATTCCAAACGAAACCATTCTATTTTCCATAACATACTCATCTAAGAGATTTGCATGGCGATCTCTTAAACGAAGTGGAAGCTCGTTAAAATAATACAGCAGTTCAGCTACCAGGGTAGTGCTCGATTATGTGGGATAGTCGTTAGTTTGCCAGGCTAGGAAATATTATTATTCTTCATAATGTCTCATGGTTATTCCGTTTTCTAGGGCCGTAGTTGTGATTCATACTCCGTGGCTACTTTCTTCTCAGGTGAGATGTCTTCGTGTTGTAACGTGGCTGTAATACTCTTGTTGAGATCCGTACCGTCAAGAGAACAACCGCCAATTCGCAATTTTGTGTTGTATAGAAACGCTAAATCTATATAGAAATTGTGTCCTATGCGGATACGAATGCGATAGAATCAATGGATCACTCGCTTCCCGGTGGATTCCCGGCTTTAATACAATAAAATTGTAATTTAAAATGTTGAGTAGCGTATACATAAAAATAATTTAATTTTCCTTTCTTCTACAGTTTTTCTTAAGGGGGGATTCTACCTTGTTTGGCCGAAAAATTCCATTTTTGGGGGGCTTTTTTTAAAAGATACGAGTCTTGTGTATACACTCTGCAAAGCTTATAGCCAAATTCGAAAAATTGGTGAGGTTGTAGCGTTTTGAAGCGAGCGGTACGCAGGTAGAAGTATACATAATATGAACTTTTAAACCCGATTTTCTCGAAACTACATTTTTCGACCTGGCGTTGAAGAAATCTCGACAATCAATGAAGCAAACAACTTGAACTTTTACATGCATGTTGAGCAAGCCTCTGTCTATCTATGGTAGTAGATTTATTGCCGTATTAGTAACCGTTCCTGATTTTACTTAATGAAGTATTGCCAATTTTTGAGAAAAATTCGATTCATCATATTCAGAAGCCTGCCATTTTAACATCTCTTTATTTATCTTAATGAATCTACTACCATCGATAGCCACATTCATACAGATTAAGAATCTTTTTCCTTTTTGTGTATCAGATTATCCTTAGGGTATTTTTCGTTAACGCCAGGACCACCCAATTTTTCTCCAACGCCTCAAGTCGGCGCTCTGTATCAGCCACATTTTTTTTACCGTCACAAAAAAATCATAACAATAGCTCAAGATACAATAAAACAGCCTGTCGAACCGCAAATTAATTTGTCAAACAGTTTTTGTACAAAAAATTCGCCAAAATCACCGATTTTTCGGTCAAACAAGGTAAAATCCCCCCTTAATTTGGCAGTATCTGTACAAGCTTTACGTTGTTAAATTGTTTCGTTTATTATTATCTGATGCTAACATTGCCTGACTCTTTGGAGGGAACATCCATGAATTCATCGTAATGATAATTACTCATGAACAAAAACTCCTTAGAATTAAGACAAATTTATCGCGCGTAGCGACCTAAATTTGTTTGAACGACTTATAATTGCATACTTACAATTATATTATAGAATTAGTAATTTAACGATTTGTTTGTTTCTGTAAGTAGGGTAAACTGTACAATGATTGGCACCCTAAGCCAAAATCCCAATTGGAATGTCTATATTTTTTTCTGAAGCTTTTGTGTGGTCTTAATTTTCAGTTATTATAAATGTTTATGGATTTCTCATTACAATAAAATATCTCGAGTACCTGTTAAGTCTTTTATTTTAAAAATATTCAATGAAAAACAAAAATAGGCATAAAAGTACAATCATTGGCACGCTAAAATTTGAGGTTGTATAGGAAAACATATGTAGTTAAAAACAAAGTTTAAAGTGTTTAAACAGACAATTTCATTCATTATTAAATACCTACAACACTTAGTAAATCTGCATTTCAATCCATTATTTAGTTATAAAGTAACAAAATATAGTTACCTACCCTTTATCAAAATTTTTAGAAAACACCTAAAACTCAGCCCTTTGTCCCACATTGTGGTGTTGCCAGATGTAAAATGTGTAGATCAACTACTGTACTTTGCAGTGTTGTTGTGAAAGAAAAATAAGAAATTATAAAAAAGTACTTTCTAAGCTTGTGCTTCTTAATATTTGACTTTTTAATCAGGAGTGCCAATGATTAGTGCAGTGCCAGCATTAGTACAGTTTACCCTACTTGCCTTCAAGATTCACACGCCCCTGGTCGATACAATTGTAGTAATACGATCTAACATCTGGATTGTCCAAAATTTAACTTATTTCGCAGTGACTTAACATGATCATGCTGCTGAAATAAAGCAAGTGAATCGAATGCTATTCAAACATTTTCGATATTAAGTGGCTGGTCGAAGTGCACCCATGCCTGATGGATCACCATCAAAATCATTCTACTGCATGATAAATGGATCAGGTATGTAACACGAACGAAAATCCCGCGTGTTCTTTACAAATGATCACGTCCGGTACATACTCATAAAATAAGTGGATTTAAAAAAATAGAAAACTATGAAAATTTCAGTGCAAAGCGGTACCCTCATTTCACAGTGCTACAAATAAAAATTATAATCCTTAAAATGCTAATTTACTTCTACATAGCAAAATATAATATTCCTTTAGGTACAATACTAAACTTTTGGCATCATCATTGCAAGGTTTGAATTCCTATAGGCACACCATTTCTATATTGATATAACATGAACTTTTCTCTCACTTTTTTAACATTTCTACCAATTTCCTCGCGACGTTCTTGTGTTTATTCGATACAGCAACTTGCAATAACGTATTCCCCTGATCATTACGAGCTCCCGTTGCAGCTAGAAACTCATCAGGATTTACTGCTCTTAGGCTATTGATAATTGCAACATTACCACTTTCTGCATACGCAAATAGTCTTTCAATTAATTTCAGTAAATTAATAACATTTTGGTCGGTGGAAACGCTAACAGGTGTTTCATTTTTGTTGTTTTTAATGTTCCAAGTTGCACCATGTCTCAGTAAAGATTTGACAATCTCCGAAGAACCATTCTTAGCTGCTACGTGGAGGGACGTACTTCCGCTAGTAGTGGTTTTAGCATTAATGAAATCGTTCAATTTATCAGGATGCACATGCTGTAACAAAACTTCCATCATTTCTTTGTTGCCCTTGGAAACAGCAATGTGTAGCGGTGTATTGCCCTTATTACTAGCTTGAGTAACATCACCACCATTTTGTATCAAAATTTTTACTATATTTATATTGTCACTATCAACAGCGTAATGTAATTTTGTTCTACCATGATTATCCCTAGTATTAGTATTTCTCCCTATATCTATAAAATTCTTTGTGATATTTATGTTAGAATCGGCTGCATCAGTTAATCGATTATTAACTATCTTTGACAATTGTCCCACAATATCACGAATTCTTATAGTCTCTAGATTTTCAGACCCATATAATTGGTTACACTTCACAAGGACTTCCTGGAAAACTCTTAAGGCTTCATTATATTTTCCCAGCTTTAAAAGTAACGATGCTACGTTATTTTTTGTGGTTGTAAGTTCGGGATACTCCTTTCCAAAAGTAATTTCTTGAGAATTTGCTACCTCTTTAAAAATTTTCAAGGCTTCATCATGCTTCCCCTGATCGTTTAATACCAGTGCTATATTATTTTTAGTCTGGAACACTTGAGGCAAATTAGGAAACATCGTTTGTAACACATTAAGAACCTCTTGGAAGATTTGCAAAGCTTTCCCGCCCTCTTTTTTGTTATAAAAAAGCATTCCTATGTTATTTTTTGTAGTTAAGGTGTCTAAATGATATTCACCTAAGATACGTTTTTGAATTTTAAGTATCTCTTCATACTGTTGAAATGCCTTATCGGATTTCCCTTGTTTTGAATATATTACAGCAATGCAATTTCTTACTTTAATCGTATCAGGGTGGTCATCTCCTAAAATAACTTTCTTGCGTTTTAATACATTGTGATAAATTGTTAAAGCATCGCTATACTTCATTTGGTTATCAAGTATAGATGCTTTAGTGTGTTGTGTTTGTATGATATCAATATTATCGGGAGCCAAAATATTTATCTGTTTTTCAAAAACATCTTGACATATTTCTAGGGCTCTGTCATATTCCCCTAGCTCTCGTAGTGCTTCAGCTATATGGCGACGAGTACTTAAAACGTCAGGATGATCTTCTCCAAGAATACCTTTCTTAGTATTTAGTACACTTTGATAAGTCCTCAGAGCATCACTGAATTTACCTTGCGAAAAAAGTATTCCAGCTATATTTCTCAGTATATTTAAAAGAGTAGGATGATTTTTTTCCAAAGTAGATTCATTGTATATTTCTTGTAAAATTTGTAAACTTTCATCGTATCTACTTTGTTTACAAAACACGCCAGCAATGGAACCCTTTGTTTGTAAAGTTTTAGAATTATTTGCACCTAACACGGCCTTTTGAAGAACATATACGTCTTGAAGGATCCGTAAAGCTTTGTTGTGTTCACCTTTATAATCCAGTATTACAGCTATATTATGTTTCACTAACAGAGTCTCAGGATGATCGGTTCCAAATTTGTCTTGACAAACGTCCAGCACTTCTTGAGAGTACTTTAAAGCTTCGTTATATTTACATTGTGCAACCAACACGTTAGATATATTACTTTTTGTTATTATCGATTCATGGCTATTTAGTCCTAAAATATTGTTTTCGAAATTCAAAGCATCTTGAAGAGTTTTCAAGGCAATATCATATTTACCCTGCTTCAGAAGCGCTATCCCTATATTGTTTAGTGTCGGAGCAAAACTTTGCAGAACATTATAGTCTGGTGGTAGTCTATGAATTAGCTGTAATATATTTTCTCCAAATAAATACGCCTCCTCGAACCTGACGCTATCCATAAGTACACCGCTAATATAACATGAAAGGGGCAAAAACTCTTTTACTAGTTCATTATACTTATTTGAATAATTCCAAACAAATAGTGCATGATTAATATTTCTTGATATGATATTATCTGTATTAAATAGCTGTAGAGCTTTTTTCAAAATCTCTTGTTCCCGATTTTTTTTTCCCAAGTCCATTCTAATTACTTGCTGTACCAGTCTATGTACATTAAGTATTGCGTGCTCTGAATTAACCATGGAATATTGCTCTAGTAATTCAATAGCAGACGCTAATTTCTCTATGTTACTCATTAAATTGGAAAACATATCTGTGGGTATACCTTCAGGAGCTAAGTAAGATATGATGTATAAAATCTCTAAAGCATCATTACCACCTTCTTTATGTTCTATCATATCTAAAGTAATATTCCAAGTTGTAAATGCAGTTCTGCTATAATCATTATCGCTATCTTCTGGAAACTCAAAATCTAGAACTTCATTGGCCTTTTTATTATACCTTTCTAAATAATCCCTAATTTCAAACTTTGACCCTACGTGTCTCCATTTTTGGTCATAAACTCTTATATAAGCAACTGCTTGTTGCAGCGCCAATGGAAGAAAATGTAACTGCCCAGCCAACTCCTTAATATCTTCATTCTGTGCATCATTTTCTAGATTGAGAGACAGTTTAATGAACCTCATTGCCTCTTCTTCGCTAAATACATCTAATTGTAATACTTTTATATTTTTTGGCCATTTCTGATTACGCGAAGTTATTAAAACATGAGGCCTATTATAAGTGGGCGATAAACTTGGTAAAAATTTATCTATACCAGGATCAAAGTCATTTAGACTTTTGTATTTCTCAGCATTATCAAAAACAAAAAGACTCTTTCCACGAGAAAAGAACATGTATACATCTTCAACTATGGAACTCATTTCCTTTTCTTCATTGTTCACATTTTTCGTACTAATTCTCAATATATCGGAACTTAATCTACGAAAAGATTCTGCAAGATCTTGATAACTTTCAGCATTTATCCATATCACTTTATTATCATAGTCTGCAGCATATTGATTACTGTATTTTCTAGCTAACTCAGTTTTACCTACTCCTCCAAGGCCAATTATGGAAACCAATGGTGAAGTTCCTGCTACATTTGGACCATGTAATAGTATGTGTAAATGATCTAGTTCCCGAGTTCTACCACTAAACGACTTGATTGGATCTTTCATATTAAACCAAATAGGAAAGGCTATTTTTACATTATCAAAGAACTCTTTTCCTTCTTCGTGAGATATAAATGGGCTACTCTTTTTACCTTGCAACCATGCCAACATTGTTAAAAAGAACTTATTATATACATTTTCGGTTGTAATATAATCAAATATTTTACCTATTTCTTCTTTAATAATCTCACCTAATTCTTCTTCATTAGGCTGATTTATCGCAAATACAAGATGATTTAAAAAGTCTTTTATCTCATCGTCAGAACATGAGATTTGTTTTTTTGGTAATTCAAGTTCATTATAAGTTTGTAATTTTGGCTTTAATAAGATAGCAACGTCCTGATCGAATCTATAACGTACAGGCTGTTTTTCACCATATTCTATATCTAAAATATCATCTTTACCTACTATCCTCTCTACTTTAATCTGTGCCTTTTCCAAGTCATCGAAATTAAAACCTATATTAGTACAAATAATAATATCTTTTATTGTACCATTCTTAAATAACACTTGTTCCTTAGAATCTTGATAAGAAAAGAAGTACTTTATTAAACTATAATCACCCTTAGGTTGTGCTAATAAATTATTTACTGTAATCTTTTTTGATTCATCTAACTTGTGTTTAGCTTGCAAAAGGCGATACACTTTTTTACCACCTTCAATATATTCAAACACTAAATCATCAAACTTATTTGCTTCCTTTATTTCTGTACCTAAACGAAACGAATATTGCTGGGATATTCCACGCCACAAAAATAGCATCAATATCTTTAACTGATAAATATTTCCATGGATCGCGTTTGATCGTCTTTCTTGTACGTTTTCCATGTTTGCATTCTAGACAATATTATTCTCTCTTTGTTGAAACTTTATATACATGTAGTTACTGTAATTGTCTATATGTTAAACATATCTTACTAATATACCGACCTAAATATTACGATCTATAACATTCTGGGAATTCAAAGTATGTTTCTAGCATTTATATTACCTTGTGTTTTCAATTGAGGCTAACTACGTTTTAAAATTTGAGACGTTTTCTCAAATAAAAAAGACACCTGAAGAGGTCTGAAATTAACTGAAGGTGACTGAAGGGGGCGGAGCACTGCGGAGTGCGGAGCACGGAGACTCGAGCAGATATCATATCTGAGATATGCCTGGAGGAAACGTGACTGCTCAGCTGCGTGAATCGTGATTCGTGAAGCCCATGGGCCAAAAAGACGGTCAGAGGGTGACACCAATGTATTACTTTGTCAGTTGCGTATCAGTACCCTCTACACAAAAGTAATCCAACTAAATGGCTGAAGGCGGTAAATTCGAAACTATGATTAAAGCCATCCGTTCTTGTGCGCCCGGGTTCTGATTGTGCGTTAAATGGGTAACCCTATAGGGTGGATGTACCAGTAACTGAACACCTCTTCTAATTTCTTGCTTCATATCCAAACAATTTTTGCAACACGTGGAATCAATCGCGCTGCAAACATAATTTTATAAAACTGTTCATTCATTAGCCTTAAGTGTTCATTTATTGGTGCGTTTACCCTACTTTACAAATGATTGAAGTACTATGTCTTTGTGCACCTACATAATCATATTTCATACATCGTATATACAGTTTGAAATTGCGTGTAGTCGTACAGAGGTAGTAGGTATAATCAAAGTTTACACTACCCTTTTAACAACAATTAGTTGTTCAAATATCGCATCATTTAATAATTGAAATTTGGGAATATTCGTTGAAAATTACGAATGACAATAATATCACGTCAAGACATTAAAAGTGTTCAAAAAAGTAGAGAACACCATATAAAATAAGATAATAACATCTGAAGGTTTGTTCTCACTTCGCATTCACCTTACCTTGTCACTCGCTGTCATCTGCTCACATCTGCTGCACAGCTATTTACATCATGCAATTGACGGCATGATAGTTTCATGCGCATCCAGTCTACGCATCGCCTGAGTCGGAACGTGGGTAGGTAGGAAGGGGTTCCTTTCCCGGTGTGCATTTGTAGTAGTTGCAGCGATATGTTTTAGCCGAATGAACGTAAAAACACGTCAACGCCAGTCAACCACAGTCAACAAGCTGATGAAATTTATGTTATAGTTAGCACTCACCTGAAATGTTTCTAGAATTTACCGTGCTCGTTGAATCATACGTGTCGGTCAATATTTTCTCTACCGTCGAGACGTGAAAACATTCTAATGCCAGGCAACGAATGGAATCACTTGAACGTGAAAACACGCCGATGCCAGTTAAAGAGAAGTATTGCCGCACACATACAATACTCGCCCGCAAACACACGTACACGAGCACGCATCATACATATTGTAATGTTCTATAGAAAGAGTCATGGAATAATATTGTCGTTCCCCTAAAACTGTTTTATTTCATCAAATATAAACGTGAAGTGTATTTTAAATCGATATATCGCGTAGTGGATATTTTACTTCGAAACTACTAAAGCAGAACGAGCTTCATAGGTATGTGTGCACATGTTTTCATTACTATGAACTATTTAGTTCACACACGTCGCTGTCTGTCACAAACTATCTGCGTCATCTTTAGATATCGAAGATGAGATTTTTGTGTTTTTAATGAAGCTTTATTTTGTTCTGTTACAATTCATATAAATCAAGGTGAGAATAGTAATGAAAGATTACGAAGAAAGGAAACGAAGGTTGTGGCGATATGAATTTTAATTTACAAAACGCACCGACGAATACGTAGAATTATTATCCCTGCAAATCTCGAACCGTGTAAATAATACAATTCTCTTTTTCCACTGAAAACACCGGAAGAGTAATGTAAATTTATCCCGATCATGTAAAAATTTATTCATCTTTTTTTCGAGTTGCATTTCGGAATTTATGTAGAAAGAACACTGTGGATTACATTTTATTGTTACAGAAACAAAATCAAGATTATTCCTGCCTTATTTGTTAATAATACCCATCGGCAAAGTATTTAAAGTAGAAACAGCATTACCATTTTGCGCTGTCAGTTAATAAAGTGAATTACGTCAAATATAAATGACCTATGATTGTGATTGATGTGTAACAAGTGCGGATACATGTGACAAATATAAACCGTGTCTGATATATCATCGATTAATATAAAACATATATGAACAGTTGTATCCAGTTGTATATTCTACCCTGTACTCTTGTCTCCTTTGTTTACGCAAGTTAATTTCACATTATAGAAATGACTCTTATCGAGGGTGTTGGAGATGAAGTCACAGATTTTTTCATTGTCGTGGTTGTCCTCTTAGTAGGCTGGCTTGCCTGGTGTTCTACGAGTATTATAGATCAGCCATTTAGACGCACAGTACTTATATTGCAAAGTCGAACAGTCCTACGCCTCGACGAACTCCGACCAATCCATCAAAATGTGAGTTCTTTTAATCGACGTCCAAACTCGGAGACGTCGGTTGAGGAATCTATAGAACCAGTTGTTGACGATAACAATGACAATTCACAGAGCTGTCCAGAGTCTTCTGTCGCAGGTGATAAATCCTATTTATCCCATTTGATAATACTCGTGTAGAAACATAATAGAGAAATATTATAACTATCTATTGTCCGTTGCGATAGACGCAGACAGAGGAATCTCTTCAGAAATACATAGAACACCTGAAGCGACTGCTACGGAGGAAGTACTTATTCAAGCCATGGATTCATTTAATAGCGACAATACAATGTCTTTACAAAGCCAAACCAAAATAAACGCAACCAAGGAAACAAGTATATCACCATGTACCGAGACTGTAGATTGCGAACCTGAGAATCTTTCGATAAGTGATACTAATGAGATTAGTATAAAGCTTAAATTTATAAATGATGATCAGAAAGTGGTTGCTGGCAGCCTTCAAGAGCTGCTTGGAGATTTCAAAAGGTTATTTACTATCTACTACTGTACATTAAATAAAACGTTACGACAAATAAAGATACAGTAAAACTTTATGTATTTGTAGGAGACATTTCCAAATAGAACTGGAGGCACAGAAATTGGTACGTTTAGTTTTTAAAGGTAGGGTATTACAACCCGATAGTCAAACGTTAGAGCGATGCGGCTTATACAACAACTGTGTAGTTCATTGTTTGGTACACCAACCTCAACCGAACCCTGTGCCCACTCAGGCGTCAACATTAGACAATTCATCATTAATTAATTTTAATCCTCAGACATATTCAGATATACCTGCTGGTACAGGAATTAGTTCAGTGCATAACGAGTGGGATTTGAGTAGACTCTTAGTGAGCATATTGACTCTTATGTTAGGCATCGCTTGGTATTCTCGATATCATTATGCTCAACTTTTTACTGCAACCACAACGCTTGCATTGTGTGCTCTCACTGCAATCTTCACTGTCTCCTTATTCAGTAACTTCTTTCCCGATCAAGAAAATATCAGAAACATCGAGTAAATTTGAACTTGGGGTATGTCGAGAAGTACTTTAAGATATTATTTTAAAAGATGATTTTGTAACATTAACATCAACAATCCTTGACGTTAATGGAAAATACGAAAGGCTCTTCAGTGAACCATTTAAATTCATTGATTTCGTTGCAAAGTGAGATGCCATTGAGATATATTATCTAGGTTGCATTTTAATTGAAGTAGATTCTTATGCATTATGATGAAAATTTTACTTTGCGTATTTATAGATACTTTCTAGAGTTAACACAATGCTATTATTGAATAAGAAACGCGAGTACGTGGTTCTGTTAAATTTGCGTCAAGAAATGAATACTTTAAAATAAGTAGACGACATTTGTTCAGTTAAATATATCTGTGAAATTAATCTTTGATAAATATTATTCAACTGTTGAATTAGTTATAATAAATACTATAAACTATGGTTACAATGGTGCTGTATTATATTATTTTCAAGAAACTGTTATATATTTACATGTTTGTAATTTGTTTTTATTGATTTTAAAAGTTATAATGCACGTGTGACTTAAATTTTTAAATAAGCTATTATGAATATATAAGTTGCAGTTACCATTACAATAAAATACGTTTAATTTCAATGCAAAATAATGATAATTTTATAAACATTCGAAAGTTATCGAGCTAGAATGAGAGGTATGTATTAGGATAATTTAAACAATATTATATTCATTATTACAGAGAGATATAATTAAAAACGACGAGTGTGCACATAACTCGCAATATGTACATATATTAAATAATTTACTATAGAATAAACGCTGTATTGTTTCGAGAAACCGATATCTGCTATCTGATAAATGCTATTGATAACTTTGCAAAAAGTTTAATCACAATGTCTGTTCATTTAATGCTTCCTTGCATTACAATATCTTTAGCCTGCCAATTGAATTATATAAAGGGATTTATTTTTCACTTATTGTAGCGAACGTAGAGTACAAATACGATGATATAAAAATATATCTATAAATGTTATATAATTTAAAGTCATTTATTTTTCGATAGTACAAAATGATTGTAGTTACATTTGCAGAAAAAAAAATTAACAACTTATAAAGCGTGTTACATAAATAAAATAGATAAATTACTCTGCGAGGACAATCGACGCTCTCAGGTTCATATCAAAATACACAACCTATGGTTTATAAGATATGATAGAATTCTGATTTTAATGGAACTATTTAATTATGAAAACTATTTTGGTGGGGCGCATATGATTAAATAAATAATGAACAAAAGTAGGTCATTAACTTAATTGCAATGTCTTCCCATGTAATTTAGTTAACATTGCAGGTAAAGATTCAGCAATGTTTGCTTCGTTAAAGAAATAATGTAGCCGTTGTTTTAACATTGCATGATCTAAATTAAAGTTTCCTTTTGGGTTTTCTAAAAGAATAGTGCCTTTTCCCATGGCACCATTGATATTAACAAATTTACAAACTGTTTGCTTTGATGGTGCAGGTGTTTGGGTTATAGGTGCACCAACTTTTGTTACTTTTATCGTTTGTGTATGTAATGACGATACATCAAGCATCTTCGACATCAATTTACCATCCTTGTACAAGTTGTAAGGATATCCATGAATACCAAATACTAATTCAATCTCCTGCTTCAATTGTTCATAAGTAATAGAGACTAATGACTTGGGAGCTTCTAATAAAACAGTTCCTACTCTACTGGTCGCCCCAAATCGTGGCTTTATGTCTATAAGTTCAACATTTACATATTTTAATAAAGGCTCGTCGTCTGTTTCCGTATTCTCAGCTTGATGGGTACTTTTCACTAAAGCAAGTTTCATATCAATGCCTTTAATTTTTTGCATCTCTTCTATAATTACGCTGGCATTTCTTGGCATTTTCGACATATCTTCTTGTGGTGTTTTAGTCGCAGTTTCAATAAAATCTTTATGGCTAACAATTACTTCTGCTAATTTACTATTTTGATCCTGGATTTTGTAATACGCAATTGCCCCATCAGACGGTACCAATTGAGCTTTCTTTCTCAATTTCTGAATTCTATTGATAACTTCCCTGGCTACTCCTTCGTTGTGCATATTCTCATCGGGAGTAACATCTAGCAAAATTAAAACATTTCCTTCGCTATGGGCTTCGTATTGCTTAGATAATTGTTCGGCAGCTGGACCCGTGAAGCTAAACATTAAACGCAAATCTTGCTCTCCCAACTTGTGACCTTGTACAACAATTTCTTTCGTAGCAACAAACGTCTGCAATTGTTCATCGGTTAGCTCTTTAATAGCTTGAGTAATCGATTTAAATTCAGCTTTAAAACGTGCTCCAAGTATTTTGTGATCGGGCTCTGCTCTCAACGTGACACCATACTTTTGTTTGTCCGTAGTAACTGTCAATTCTTTTACATTTAGCTCTTCAAGAATATAGGATTTCAAGGAGATTATATTTTCCAGTACTTTAGCGTCTTGATGAATTATTACAACTTCCGGCAATGGATACTTTACAGGGATGGTTTTCCTATCTCTCACAACTCGTCCCAATTCAATTATAGTTTGCATGTAGGATACAGCCTTCTCAATATTTTCATTGATTAATTGCGTACAGGACTCTGGTATCATTTGGTAGTGAACGCTGTCCATATTAGTTTTAGACGATGGAAGTAATTTTACCAAACGTTGAAACATAAATTCCGTTAAGAACGGCGTAAACGGTGCGTTTATACATACCATTGTGTAAAGAACGGAGAATAAAGTATTTAACGCTTGCTGGCAATCAGTTACACCACTTTCACCTTTTATACGTTTTCTGTTCATTCTCACATACCAATTAGTGAGATTGTCTATATACTTAACCAAGTGTGGCACTACAGTGTACAATTTGTAACTTTGCATTTCTCGCTTAAAAAATTGCAGTAATGTTTGCGTAAATGACGTAATCCATTTGTCCATTATATTATTAGAACAAACGTCTTTACTATTATCGTATATAAAAGTAATTTTCTCTTCTCTCTCGAATCTCTCAATATTTTGCATTAGAAATCTAAATGCGTTATACCAAGGCAGGAATACATCTTTAATAACGTCCCTAACTCCCTCTTCCTTAAAACGTAGATTTTCAGCTCTTACAACGGGAGAATTAATTAAGTACAAACGAAGAGCGTCTGCTCCGTATTTATTAACAACTTCTATGGGATCTGGATAATTCTTCTTGCGTTTGGACATTTTCTGTCCATCAGAGGCGAGTATCAAACCATTAGCAACGAGGTTCTTAAACGGAGCTTTTCCAAAAAGAGCAGTCGATATAACTAGAAGAGTGTAGAACCACCCACGGGTTTGGTCGATACCTTCGCCAATAAAATCAGCCGGGAAACTTTCTTCAAATTCCTTTCGATTCTCGAAAGGATAGTGCATTTGCGCGTACGGCATCGAGCCAGATTCAAACCAGCAATCAAATACTTCAGGTACACGTTGTAACGGTGGATATCCCGGTCGTTTCGATGGTATCGTTAAATGATCTATACTTTCCCTATGAATGTCTGTTACTTTCGTGTTAGTTAGTTGTTCTAATTCCGCGATACTTCCCACGCATACAATTTCTTGTCCATCTTCCGAAATCCATAAAGGAATTGGATTACCCCAATAACGATTTCTACTAATAGCCCAATCGTGAGCATCTCGTAACCAGTTGCCAAATCGTTTGTCTTTCACATAATCTGGTACCCAGTAAGTTTTGCTATTTGCTGCTATAAGTTTATCTTTTATAGCCTCTACTCTGACGAACCACGAAGGTACAGCTTTATAAATTAGTGGAGTGTCAGAACGCCAGCAGAACGGATAACTGTGTTTAGTAGTACTGCTATGAATTAATCTTTTATTCGTTTGAAGATATTTGATGATTTCCTTGTCAGCATCTTTTACATACTTTCCAGCAAATTCATGAACCGGCTCAAGGAAATGTCCGCAGCTATCGATAGGACATATAATTTCTTGATCCCTTGTTATGATACCCGCTTCTAAACAACAGCGATAATCATCCTCTCCGAAATAAGGAGCTTGATGCACTATGCCTGTACCAGTCTCCGCAGTAACATATGCATCATTTAATACTACAAAAGCACCTTTCCCTCTTAAATTTTGAAAATATGGAAAAGGAGGATTATATACTTTCCCCTTTAAATCAGATCCCTTTCGTTTACCTTGGATGGTATACAGATCTTTAGATTTATATATAAGATCTAATCTTGATTCTAACATAATATAAGTGTTATCAGAAGAGTGATCTTTAACTTCGACGTATTCAAAATTAGGATTACAACAAAGCGCCATATTGCTGGGTAGAGTCCACGGAGTAGTAGTCCAAGCAAGAATAGCAACTCCTGGTTCGTCCACTAAAGGGAACGATACAACTATTGACGGGTCGACGACGTCTTTGTAATTTTGCCCCGATTCGAAATTGGATAATGGCGTATTGCAGCCGGTGGAAAAAGGCATTACTTTAACGCCTTGGTACACGAGCCCTTTGTTATATAGCTCTTTGAAAATCCACCAAATAGACTCCATGTACCACGGGTACAGTGTCTTGTAGTCGTTCTTAAAATCTATCCATCTGCCGATCCTACCCACTATCGTTTCCCATTCTGCTGCATACTTCATTACAATTTTTCTACATTCATTATTGTAGTTCGCTATCCCTATTTTAAGAACATCATCGGGGCCCTTTATGCCTAAAGCCTTGTCTATTTCGAATTCGACAGGTAGACCGTGGGTATCCCAACCGAATCTTCTTTCGACGTGATGACAAGTTTGATGAGCGTACCTCGTTAGAATGTCTTTTATCGTTCCGGCAAGTATGTGTCCGTAATGAGGTAATCCCGTAGCGAAAGGTGGACCATCGTAGAATGCATATGTCGGCTTTCCTTTCGACTGTTTTAGGCAATTTTGAAAAATATCGCATTTCTTCCACAATTCCAAAATAATCTCCTCCTCCTTTGGAAAGTTTATTGTCTCCGGAAGCTTTTCCTTCATTTCTCACGAAACTTTGCAACTCTTTCGCGAACTATTTGAAACCGGCTGGTGCACTGATGCAACTACCAGATTCAAGATTACGTATCAAAGACACGTTATCGAATCGTTCGCAACTAAATCTCGGGGAGGTTAGCGCTACGTGCCACAGCACGTGTTTCTTGAAAGGTGAGTTGTCGAGTTGTACGCTCAAGTTGAGAACCCTAAACATACGTTGACTCTATTTACAAATAATTTTTTACTGCATGAAGCTAACACGTGCAGGGTTCAAAAGTTTATGTCGATGGAAAGATTAAAAAACGCATGCACTTCGTTAGATGATTTTATTCAACTGTAAACTCATTTGATTAAAAACTTTTTTATTTCTTTCTGTGCAGTTAGTAAATAAAACAATATAAATATATATAAAGCTATGTAATAAACATTTCAATTAAAAAACAATTTCGCGAAATATGTATACTGTTGTTCATTTGGTCTATTTATCATTAAATTCTCGATGTCTAAAATATTTATCATAGAAATAATATTATCTACTCACATGAAAAACTTTCTCTATATATAAAAAAATAAAAAGCATATACTTAGTGCGAGGAAAAATAATGCTGATGAATTTTAAGAAGTGGTAGGGGGAACAAAAACTAGCATTCTCAGATAGGGAACTGTGGTTCGGAAATGCATAATTGTGTCACTAAATTGAGTTCGAATAAGTGGAATTTCTCGCTTCCAATTGACTAAAATTCTAAAAATCCGCTATTAGTGTTATTATATGTACATTTCTGATCCATAGTTTCCTATCTCAGAACACCATTTTTGATCTCTTCTACGACACCTAAAAATTTATCAACGTTATTTTCTCGAATCCTGTATAACGTAAGAAAAATAAGCAGACCCGGCTGGTCGTGTGTACAAAGTGCGCGATACACACAGGCGTCGCAAGAGAAGAGGCTCCTAAAAGACCTAAAAAAATATGAGATAAATTTTGAAGCAAACCAAATTTGTACGAGCAGAAGTAGGGCATGAGTAAGATCATATTGTAGAGAGGTCCTCAATTCATTTTCATTTCCTGTTCTTTTTATTCGCAGTCCGAATTTTTTTTTTTGAAAAGGCGCCAAACATTTATCGCACACGCAAAAAAAACACCACGCGCCGGGCCTGGAAATAAGCATTCATGACTAGAAATTTCATAATATATGTATGTATATAGCACTTCCGTTTATGTGTATATAAATAAAACGTTTATGATTGTTGCGTGATCTGCTGTATCCTTTGCCGCGGTCCGCCTATGTAAATAACTTGTCTTTGTTCTTCCGGATGAATTAGTTCGTCCGTATGTTTCCAGCGCCATTTCTTCTCACTTTCTCTAACACGTCTGTGATCAATGTAGCTAATAACACAACTTGTTGGAATCCATATGATGGCAGTAATAATTATAACAGCTCCGACTATATTATCTTTCAAGAACCTCATGACCTTATTAATATTTATGTCTTCGATAATGTCCCAGAATCTTTCCACCACGTCCTGAATTGTTTTCTCACAAATACCCTGCAAGCATTGTTTAACTATCATATCTGTATACAAACTGGACGATAAAATTCTTTAAGCAATGTTACCTTATTGCAGAAACCCTGGATGCAAGGTGTTCCATCGGGTAAAATGTCTTGCGGATCTATAGGAAAGCACGTTTCATTTAAGCTCATTCTACAACATCTTTTGCAGGCATCTCCAACTGTAAATAAAAGTTCGGTATGAAGGCATATTATATTCATTGCTCTACGCACAACGAAGGTACAATGAATAACAAGCATACTTGTGTCACACATGCAACTTTGCAAGCCTTGCGTCTCACAATATGGTACACATTTTCCAAGTCTGCATTGACCTCTCTCGAGGCAACCTGTACCATCTTTCATCGGTGGAGATCTAGGACATTCGCTAGATGCCCCTGTACATCGTGATTCTTGCTCGCAAGTAGCGTACTGTGCATCTCTGCACTTCACGCCTAACGGCATAAATGCACAACCTTGGCAGCAAGGTGAATTTTTGTCGCTGTAAAATTCGTTACATTAGATAACACTTGAAAACGTCAGGGGGAATTTAAATACGTAAGTAGATAATTACCTGCAAACTGCTCCTTGATTTCTACGAAGTTTACAATTTTTATCACAGCAAGCATCGTTATCCTCCGTTCCCAGTAACCCTGCATCACACTCTTCATCTCCTTCGACCCGCAGATTACCGCAAAATGATTCTTCCGGCTCGGAAAAACAGCGACCCGACTTTGCTAGTAAAACTTTCCTGATGGATCTTAAACTACATGGCGAAAAGCGCTGTTCCATAAATAATTCATAATTAATATTTTCTCAGAATTATTTTGTACGTTATTTACGTTAACTAAACGCACCTTATTATTCACGTCATACCCGCTAACACTGTAAGTGTACATTAAGTACGAGCCTCCTTGACTAGCACTCGGACTGCATTCCTGTTAACAAATTCGACTAGCTGAAGAACAAGGACTTCGTGATGTTTATAAACTGTCCGACAAGAAATGAATAAAAATTAGAAAATTACTGTTATATCTGGATCATGCTCAGAGCCCCAGTTATGTCCAAATTCGTGAGCAGTGACTAGATCAGCTTCTCTTGTAATCACCCTTTGTCCATAATGATTCCTGCTAGAACTCAGCCCCGAATTCAGATACAATGTATAGCCATTCTTGAAGTACTCTAGCACATAAAAACGTAAAATAAAATTTGGCTTCCCTCATAGTTTACGCGCGACAAATTAACGGAAAATCCTTTAACGTACCTGGTGTGCATATCCCACCTACTGAATTCCTACGAGGTGATCCAACATACGCTAATCCTAATATACCGCCTTCGAATTTAAGATCAGTAAATAAATGTGCTAAACAAAAATCCTTGTGACTATATTCTCGACTGAACACCTAAATACCATTTTTATAAAATTTTAAAACAACACTGTCGTCATTAAAATCGTAAGAGTATTTTCAATAAAGATGACAAAGATGTTATTATACCTCTAGTAATGTGCGTACATCCCATTTTTCCCTAACCATATTGTAATGTGTTTCACCACCCCTTACACGAGTTGGTTCGCTATGGACGACTATTTTTTTAATAACAAAACCCATTCCCTTGAATCCATCTTCTTCTTGCTGTTCCAGCCATAAAGTGTCGTTATAAATTTTATGTACTCTATCGATTAAACTAATCTGTAAAGCGTAAACAATTTGTTACCCGATAAGGCGAAGTCATCATCTTTTCCATTAACTGATACGGTTGCTTACCAAATAATTAATGGTTGTTTTTGTACTGCTAGCACCCATTTCTTGGTAAAAACGGTAGTCGGCAACTAATAATAAAGGACATCTCGTTTTTGTTGGCGTGTATTCGTAAGTTTCTGTTTGCCTTTTGGCTCTGGAATGTCGATCTGATTTCAGATCAGTTTCTCTTTCGTCGTTTATTGGAATGTCTGTAGTACAGGTCTTGTGTGAAAATCTAACTCAACGCTGCGTAAGTGTTTATAGAAGTCACAAACCTAATTCTTCTTTCACGTATCCACATGTTTTTGGAGCACCATGGGTATGACCTTCTCCATTTTGAAAATGTTCCCAACTCAATTGAACATCCGATGTTTTATAAACAATCATTGTTTCATTCCCTAAGTGAGGTAGGTGCCTCCAAGATGGCTGAAATAGATAGAATGCTATACGATTACTATAAAAACACGAATTGTATCATGTTACCATGTTATTTAATAAATTCGATACGTACCTCGATGTGAAATGTTTCATCGGAAATCGTAATACTGGCTGTAAGAACTCCGTTGTCGATATGTATCTGTGCCTGAGAATCAATTTCACCGAACACACGTCCATGATAAAAGCTCTCATGGTCTAAAAATTTAAAATAGATTACGAGTATATTAATGAACAATTACATTGAATAGCAGAATAATTGATCTGTATTGATAATATTTTACCTAAATGTATAGTTCTCTCCTTCCCATCTCCATTAATTTCATATGCTTTAAACTTCGAATGAATAACTTCTCTTCTTGGTGTTAAAATCAAACGAAAATATCTATCGATAGACAACATACATTAATGTTTTCCAACAAAAACAGAAAAAGACATTGTCATAATAATATTTTATATAATCAAATGTCTTACCGTCCATGGGAATAAAACTCTAATTCGTTTATTTTATTGTAAGGATGATAGCTATGTTGAATACCTCGTTTTACAATTTTGTGTTGAATATGGGACGCGTGAAGTGTTTCATAATACTTTAAATTTCTATGAATCCCATCTATAATAACATATTGGCAAAATGAATTAATAAGCTCAAAATTAGTTGCGATTACTGTATATTAAAAAAATTTGAAAACTCACAACTGCTTTGTACAATAAAAAATATATAGTACGTTAAAAAGGAATTTCGAATGTCCATGTTTACTCAAAACATCTCATATTACTAACATGTTTTTTAGTATAATATTTCGAAGGTTATGCTTCATATTATATGCAGTTTTTCCTTTCGTCTACAATCTTTCCAAGAAAAGGTGACAGGATAAACTGTCTGTAAACTGTCTTCCTTCAGATAAAAAGTATATCAATTATTATCAATACATTGCTTTACTAAACATGTATGTACATACATATATATGTACATACAGCCAGCTCAGGGATCGGCGGACTCCTGCTACCGCTGATGGAGGGGGAACACCTACAGGAGCGGTGGTAATGTGTGTGTGAATTGACGCCAGCGCGAAGCCAGCGAAATGGCGACAATGCGAAGCTAATGTGACAGATTTCCCGATGTCGCTGGTTGGCCGTAGTTGGCTTCGCGTTGGGGCCACACTGCAGGCTTGACGCTGGCGTCAGTTCACGTATACATTACCATCCCTCCTGTAGGTGTTTCCCCCTCCACTCACTGCGCTTAATCGCTGTGAACTCTGCATTCGCTTCGTGGTGTCAACAAGTTTTGATAAAGTGCAAAAAGTGGACTTGTGTCCAAATTGGCCGCGTCCAATTCTGTTTTTGTAATAAAATGAATATCATAAATTATATGTTCTCGCAGTGGTAGTTTTCTTTGCCAATACAGCCCTCCGCCGCTCTGGGCAAAAATGATCTTTACCGCCCTTTATATTTAATTATAAAGTTTGATTTAATGTATTACCTATTTTTTTACCGCTTGTTCAAAAAATGTTACTGTCTTATTGGTGTTTATTGATTTTAATTTTCTCTTTGTACCAAATTTGCCGCCCCCAAATTTGCCGCTCTGAGTAGTTCTTAATAATATGTTCGCATTAGCATTATTATTAGCGTAAAAGTCGAAGAAATTTTGTGCGAACAGAAGTGAAAAATTCAAACGAGTTACTGACTAAACGGCCACGGCCGTGTGGCGCTGTGGTCCGCGCCACAGAATCTCGTTTCATAGATGGGAATGCCGTTTTTCGTGGCTCTTTCACAGTGTGAGTGCAGGAGTTGTCGAGAATTATTTTTAGTCCATGTATGCATGTACAACATGCCGCATTTAGAAAGCAGCTTAACATTCTCTAGAACATGCTAGAAGTTTTCTGGAACCGTGACACAGGACGCTGCAGTCAGTACTCATCAGTACTGTTTGGTACTGTTCAGTACTTACTAGTTAAGGCCAGTTACGGTGCGGTTGCTCCTTTGTGAAGTTGACATAGCCGTGTTTGTACACAACACGTGTCATTAAACTAATTTAAGTTAGATTAACAATGTCGCAGGAGGCAAGTTTGTTGCATTGCTACCACCGTGGGTGTGGGAAAAAGTTCGATCCAACTGATAATAAGGAAGGTTCGTTACCCAGTTACACGTCGAAGAACTTTTAAAGATATAATGATATGAATTAATAGTGAAAGAAATTTAATCGTTCTTCCTCCAATCCTCTAATAGTTAGGAAACTATACAGTCACAGAAAGGTGTTTTATGATTACCTTTTTAGGAGATTGTATTCATCATCCTGGTGTTCCAGTGTTTCATGACGCTTATAAAGGCTGGTCTTGTTGTAACAAAAAATGTACAGACTTCACTGAGTTTTTAAATATCAAGGGCTGTACGAAATCATGCCATTCGAACGTGAAGCCACCGGAATCAGAGAAACCTGCCGTTGACAAATCTAAAACTAACGAGATAATTGAAGTGAATACTAAACGTCTTAATAATGGACCTGCTTTAAAGAGACCACCTTTCGATACGCCGCGAATCACTCTAACGCCAACCGTGTCGCCTACTTTATTACAACAAATTAAAGGATTAACCGCTTCTGCGCAAAGCAATATACTGGAAACAAAAGTTCAAGTTGGTCAAGGTTGCAAAAATAATTCATGTAAAGCTGTATACCATGGTGTTACATCCGATGATGAAATATGTAATCATCATCCCGGTGTTCCTATTTTCCATGAAGGGATGAAATATTGGTCCTGCTGCCAAAAGAGAACTACAGACTTCTCTACGTTCTTAGAACAACCGGGGTGTACGCAAGGAAAACATACGTGGATTTCTAAGGTATATTATGAACATATTAAAATTATATGTACAGATAATATGATTGTGTAAATGTTGAGTATATACAGAGCGAGTTAATAGGAGCTACCATCTGAAATAAATCGTTATTTACTGATTCGGTCACAAATAGTTTTATATGAAATATATATTGTATTTGGTGGGACTCATTGAATACACACATTGTAATTATTTTATATCTTATAGTTTCTGAGATATCAAGATGACCTTAAGTTTTATGAATGGCATAGGATATTTTTATTAGTACTGCCTTGTAGTCGATAAAAGGACGAATTCAGTGCCCTATAGCAAAGTGACTTTGAGCCGACCTTCAACCATTTAAAAACTTCACGAGTTATTGCAAATAGCAATTCTTATTGTATCACCCTATATGTTATGACCATACATTCCAGTTAGAAACTTCTGTTGGGCCACATTCCTTTGGGTCCCCATTCATTGAAAAAGAGTTCCCACTATATTATGCTACTCTTGATATCATATAATTTATGTACAACTAACTTATTTAATTCTGGCTACACAAAATATTCTAGAAATCTTTAATACTGTTAAATAATGTGATATTCGTCATATCTTTTAATAAAATGCGAATTGTATGGTTCAAACTCCAAACTAGAACCATTGTAAATTATTAACTGCGCAGTAGTTAAATATTTCATCGGCTTTACTAATTCAAGAATAATTCCTTACTTTTCAGAATACCGGTAAAAAAACGAAATGCAGAATGGATTGGCATCAAACAGGGACATTTGTGGTAGTTTCTGTTTTTGCAAAAAAATATCAACCAGACCAGTCGACCATTAAAGTGAATCCTATACGTTTATCCATAGATTTATTCTTCATTGAAGACAATTCAAGATATAATTGTGATTTAGAATTAAGAGGGGTATACATTTGAGATCTTTAAGTGATTCTTAACTAACCACTCAAGTATTCTATTCACAGTGTAATATTGTTTAATTATCTGTTTTTATAGGTTGTTGATGTTGCGCAGAGCAGTGTAATCATGCTTCCTACTAAAGTAGAAATTAAATTGAGAAAAGCAGAACCCGGATCATGGGCGAAACTCTATTTTCATAATGCAACGGACGGGCAAACCGAAGGGAATGGTCAAGACGATGATAATATTAACGTACAAATTCAAGCTGTTGATCTTAGTGACCTCTAAACATTCGTGACCGAATGTTTCATTAAAGATGCAATTGCAATACATGTACCTACGTTATTTTTAAGGAAATTGTGTACTATTATTTGAAGATACAATGGAATATTATTTTCTTAACGTTATCGGAATGGTATTTCCGAGGAAATGTGAATACTCAGTGTTTACTCTGTTATTTTGATAAAGGAAAGCTCTTAAGAAGACTTTTCCCAAGAAAATTCTTCAAAATTAAATTTTATGTTTATATTTATAGATTTCCGAAAATGAATGAATTCTTGTAATTTAAACTGTTTAATATACTTATAAGCTTTAAAATAAATATAATAAATTTACTTTGTTAGATGGAAGTAATATATTCTAACCTATGTAATTCCTTAATTATCATAATAGTTTTACAAACACACACTCACACATGACATTTCCTTCAGCTTACAACGATTCTGTATAAAACTAACCTATTGCCATTAGTCTTTATATCTCATGTTACACGAATAAATACAATTAAAAAACTGTGCGACGCAGAGTTTTTACAATTTACATGCACACTAATTAAAATTGCTTCTGTTTTGCTTGAAATAACATTAAAAAAATTCACATGTTATATTTATATTTGTTTACATATACTATTAACCTTTACCAAATTCTGCATTTAATATAGAAGTAGAATATTTATGTGCCTAGTAGTTGTAATTTATTGTATAAAATAGTTTATTTAGGAAACATCATGACTACAGCTTCTGCTAAATTACGTGTAAGCAAGAATTATATTTATAAATTAACCAAAACAATATATATTGTATTATGTTTATTTCAGATACTTGCAATTCATGGATATGCTCAATCAGATATTATTTTCAAGACAAAATTGGGATCATTAAGAAAAGGTTTTAAAAAGGATGTAGAATTTATATTTATAACAGCACCACATCGGGTTCCAATGAAAAGTAATTTTGGTGTGGACGAAGCAGAAGAAGGTATCAGTGCATAAAGTTTATGCTCCGTTAAATAAATAATTAGAAACTCTAAAAATAATTTAGTGCTAATAAGCGATGTTAAAATCCTAATATCATTTAATACCGAGTAGTAACATACGGCATAAATCTTAGGATATGGATGGTGGTTTAATACCGAAGATTCAATATTCAAAGCAGTTACACCGAGCAATTTATCTGTAGGGTTTAAAGATAGTGTAACTTTAATCGAAAGGACATTTGATGAATTCGGTCCGTTCGATGGTGTCTTAGGTTTTTCACAGGGTGCAGCTTTTGTTACTATACTTTGTTCTATGCAGCAAAAAAAATGTAAGTGTATTATGAAGATTGCAGCAGCTGTATGAACTATATAAAAGTGTTTAGATTAAATGTATATTATTCTACAGTATTGCAAATCAAATTTGATTTTGCGATTATCATATCAGGATTTAAGTCTTTATGTATGCCTCACGCAATGTATTATGACGAAACAATAACTATACCTTCTTTACACGTTTATGGAGAGACTGATCAAGTAATTCCAACAGGTCAGATACTTTTTAATGTGTTATTAAAAAAAAGGGAACCATTATTACTGTTACTCTTGTTTGCAGAAATGGCAGAAGAAGTTAGCAAATTGTTTATAAACAAGACAATATCGAAACACGAGGGTGGTCACTACATACCCAGTAAAAAAGAGTTTTATAAAGAATTCATTACGGAAATGTGCTTAAATAAAAAGAAAGATAATAATTAGCATTTACATATTGTACTACGATATCCAAAGAATAGCGTGACATATCGCCATCCTATGCTAATCTATAGATACATACATTTCAGAAACTACATACATTAAATTAAAAAGCACCACCTTGGAGGCATTTAAAGGAGTTCAACAGGGACATCTGAATGTGTAAAAGAAAAGTTGTCGTTATTTTACAATCACATTTTTTTTAAAATGGCACAGAATATTTCTTCTACAAAGTAACAAACTGTAATGAAACCCGTTCAATCATGCCAACTTTGTACGAAGCCTGTAAAGTTTAAGCCTGTAAACTAACAATCGGTGCAGACTACAAGTGTGTATACTAAATAGTGCCTTAGTTTATTCGTAGTTTATTTTCTTCCGGCAAATTATCAGCGTAAAAACACGCCAATGCCAGATAACAATTAGAATTCGAGCGTGGAAACATGACCAGCCCAAGAAAATGGTTAAACGCTTAACCCTCGGATAACGGATGGCGCGACACGCGCACGGCGGAGGTCAAACATGGCCCATAATAAAATTACATACATACTTCAGTACCCTTCTCAGACATAATTTTCATACACTGCAGCTAATACAAATATGTTATCTAACGTACCGCGGATTTGTAATTGTTATGGACATTATGTTTTCCAAATATTGACATTTAAGTAATTTAAAGATACTGTTTTTCGAGACATGAATTAGTAGGTACCTAAATTAACATTTTTATTCTTTACATTGTGTCTAGCTCACTTAACAAAATCTGGTCAATTATAAAGTGATAGTTAGCCAAATGTATTATACTGACCAAATGTAATAATTATTAAACATTACGTATTCCTATTTTATCACATGTTGAAATTTCTATTTCGTAATATAAATTAATACTCAATATTTTTTCGCAATGAATAGTTCTGAATTTTGCAGAACGAGTAATAACCGCCACTGTTACATATACCATGCAAAATTTAAGGCAATTGATGGAAATTTATAATTAAATAACGTACATTGAAATGAGAGATAAATATATTGAAAGTATTACAAAGCATTGTAGGACAAAAGATATAAACTATAATTATAAATTAGATGTGACTGAGGAATTTCATTTGTCTCGGCAATAACAACAAAGTGTTGAGATACTGTTGCAGCTACAGAAGACTGTAATAAATTTAAAGGATGTATTAGATTGTTAACTTTATTTTTTATTATCCTCTTCAGTCAAGGGGTCCGAGTACAAACAGTACTCGATCGTTAATCACAAAATGATAATCTGACAGTCACAAAATTATATCGAATTCAACACCTTAACATCAGCTAATTCGCAGGGATTAATATCGCTTTAAGGCGACTGATCTTGGCCATTGGTTAACTGAGATTTCATGATCTCCGGTAAATCAGGCGGTACTGAGAATGGAGTCATCTCTAACGGTTCAAATTGACCATCTCTTTGACGTACAGCTAATCCTATTAATGCAGGCGACTGTGGTCTAGCAGTTACAGATGTTAGTCCATAATCAGATAAAAATTTGGTATCTGACATTAGAACATTGTCCTTATTAAACAGCTGTTGATTCGCAGGTGGTATTTTCAATATACCTGCGAAATAACTATCTTTTAAATTCTCGATTTACATTTAACAAGGATCGATAACATTGCATGGAAGCTAGTAGAATGAAATAGAAAGAGATGTTCAATTCTCATTCGAAATGTCATTCATGTTTAGTCAACTAACGAGCACATAAATTACGTATCCCTCACCTTCTATAACTTTCTTAAGTTCAAGAACTACAGTGTTATCCTTTGCATCTGTAAATATCGTCATGTTCTTTCGTCGGATCATTAGAAACACATCCTACGGAAAATCTTCATTGTATTTGAGGTTATCTCACTCCGAAGTAATTCGAACGCCTTACGAGAGGTAAGGAGATATGGGAAAAAACTTACCATTACGTATATTTAGCTATGTATCTAAAACTGAGAAAAATAACCAGTACGTAGCTTATTTGCAATCTTCCTTCGATTGTTGTTTACTTGCAAGTTCTCAGGTTAGAGGCGTAGAAGATTAAGTAAACATGCACGGACATTATAGTCATATAAAACGTTGCTTGATTGGTTCTTCGTTTTAAACGCAAACTATGTTTGGCGGGTTACCTGTTTTTTTAACCAATCGCAGGCTGGATTCATATTTTACAGATAAATACAAAATTCTTAAGTTAGAGATGACATTATTTGAATACAGCAAATACATAAATATAATATTAAGATAATAAATACAAAAATCTCTTGCTAAAGTCATTTGCGTTTTTCGCTTCCATTTATTATGAAAATATACGGAAACAGCAGTTTTACTGTAAATATTATACATAAAATTTCAGACTTGTATTAATTTTGTGCATCATCTGTCCCGAAGGTTTATCAAAACTCGCGTGGCAAGTTAATTGAAGCATCGAATGCGAGGGTAAGTACGTGCATTTAAACAAGAATCAAGCAGCCTGGTGTTCTTTATTAACCAATTAAAATTGTTAGTCGATTCTCTGATACGCGGAGGCACATGCCGCGGTACTGCGCAAAACTAAAACTATAGTACATACTGTATAGTCAGTGGGGGCTACATATATCGTTTGGATGCAGAATGTTGATTCTACCAGGGGATTCTATGTAGGTGGCAGTTTTCAAGGGAAGGTCTTCGGCCTTAGTGATGCGGGGGCGTCGAACATTCGTGAATGAATGTTCCTTCCGCAATGACGTCACTGGTAGCCATCAAGCCCGTCCAGTTTATCCGTGAGAGAAGCGCGATCTATGAAGGGGCGCTTGCGCCTTTCATAAAGACCTGTGCGGCGCTCTTCAGCTATCCAGTGGAGACCAGACGAAAGCGTCGCTATCATTTCGACCATAGCTCGAGTTGCACTGTGACGGGACGAGATGCGACCGTGGCACCCATCCATGGGACATCTCTTCAGGAACGTTACACGGTCAAGAAATCGCCGAAACATTTAACGAGCAGTTGCAGCGAGAGGCCAGCAGCTCTGTCGCGATAGATTCCGGTGTGCGGTGAATGTAATCGAGAATTTCGAATAATGTACAACGGTTTCTGAGGGAAAGGGACAGAGGGGGAAGGAAAGGAGAGGCCCCGAACATTTGCGCTGCGAATCAGGCTGTCGTCTTTCGCTGGTTTACTTCGGCGTGTACAGAAGCACGGTATTTTTTTTTATTCTTATTGATCGATAAGCGGGAATTAGGTCGGCCAGAAGTCGCGCCCCGGGACAGTGGCAACATACGCGTAGGAATCGGAGAGGTGAAAATATTCATAATTGGTGTTCAAACGAGCACCAGCCGGCGTGTTCCACGATCCTTGTATGCTTTGAGCAACGTCCACGTATATGATGAAATTACAGCTGCTCGTAATCGAAACGGATTACTGCTGGAGGAAAGCGTTGCTTAGGTAAGTAGATGACCGCGAATTCTCACCAAGCTGCTTATGCCTTTAGCGCTTGTCAGTACTTAATGTTCAGCTTGTCTAGCAATACGTATCCCGTTTATATGTTAATCCGTTTCACCGGCATTGGATCAATCGTAAGGCGATCGGACCATATTCTTATATCACTACCTTGCGACACGTATCTCGCGAGCTGCAGATAAGTCTATTCAACTCACTGGCTTGTTTAATCATCAACGAAAATGTCACTTTTATTCCGCAACCTGAAAGTCTGTAAATTAAGCTAAGCTGAATGGCAATGATCGAATCATAATCATTTTAGCTAATATAATTTGTAAAGTAGTCACGACGATTTTTCGATTATTAAAATATATTTATGTATATTAGTTATTTTATGCTCCCGGTGTTTATAAACAAGGATAATAATCACTATGGTAACTATGTAGTTTTGTAATCGATTCCAATAAGAAATGAAATTCTTGGATGATATTGAAATATTTGAATCTACCGCCAATATGCAGATCGATAAAGCGAACGATTAGCAACTGTCGATAGCAAACTTCAAGCGACTGCATACACAGTCGCCGCTACGCTATGCGCGTGTCGCTTTAAAGAATCGGATGGCTCGCACGAGAGGAAAGTGTGGCGATGATTCAGAACGTTCGCGTTTCTCGACTTGTCTCGTCCCTCTCGTTCTTCCCATTCGCGGGCCCCTGGCCGACGCCATCTTCAATTTTCTTTTTGTTTAAGTGTCAATTTTCTGGGACTGTGCGACACAGTGGAACTCGGGGAAACGTTATGAGTGCGGACAGTGAGTGCAATGAACGACACCGAACCACCAATCTTCCGAATCGAAATGATAAAGTGACCGCGATATGTGTTTGCGTCGTAGATCTAGTCTCCAACCATCGCTGAAAGATTACGGACCAGAAAGGAGTCGTTAGCCGTCCAAGTGTCCATGTAAAAAGTCATTCGCTAGAACTCTTCCCCTTTGAAGTATCGTTGGTTAGTTTATGTGTTGTTTGATAAATGTGTGCTTGGGCCGCCTTCCTGTTGCACACCCCGCGGAACGCATTGTCCAAATGGAAAGTCCGGGTCTACATTTGTTGGTTATGTTTCTACTGAAACTGTATGCCGTAAATCGCACGCTTCTCTAGACCGTACCGAGTAGTGAGAAACTGGAAAGATATAGTAGTGCGTGTATGTAGAAATAAAATGCACAAGTTAAGATTACCTGTCAAGGTCGAATTGCCCAGTGCTTTAACAAGGTATGGTGATATTTGATCTACAGGTATCGAACACTCCTTCTCAGTTCTACGTTTTCTTCGTTTTATCGTAACAATCTTTACATTAGCGCTTGCTGTTAAGTTACCTGATTCCAGGTTGTAAACACGTGTGTTATGATCGTCGGCAGATCGAAATTACTTGGTTGTTTCTTGGTTATGTTGTGATGGTGTAACACAAGTTTCTTCCGAATACGCAGCACGTTCTATTTGTGTATTCTACGGAATGCTTAAATAGTTATGATATTTGTATTATTTAATGTGAATATAGCAATACGGTTGTATAGTTGTAACAATCTGGAATTCGACATTTTTTTTGGTGTGAAATTTAAGTCACAATCCGATATCGTCTAAGTTTATTAACATATTTTCTTATATTTTGAAACGTTATATATAAAGTGACCAGATGTTTTATGTCGGGAAGGCGGGACGTGTTCAAATAAAAATAAAAAAACCGGTTAACTGGCAATGTACCATACACGATCAAAAAATCTGGCCAAATCTGCCAATTCCGTATCATAAATGATCAAATGGAATAACTTTGTGATTCACTTAATTTTTCGATGTTGCCAGTTTAGGCACGAATAATAAAAAAAGTGCCAGTTAACCGGTTAACATGTTTGTGAGAACACCATCTTCTTAGTTTATTTCATTATGCGTCGTTAAAATTTTCAAAAAATATACTTCTGATAAATTGATAAAAAAATAATTAAAAACGCTTCTTTTCATAACAAAAAATGATTATGTACATCAATATAAAAAAGAACTATGTAAATATAACCATCAGTATAAAGAATAATATTAAATGAATAATTACTTTATACATATTTTTCCGCAGAGTGAATATTTTTAATAAATCTTCGTTATTTCAAATTTGAAAAGTTGCACTTAACTCGTAATATTGCTTTCAACGTGAAAATGTTAAAATGTTAGATGTTCAGTCCGGGACAGATTCAACTGGATAGTTCTCAAATTCGGGACAGTCCCGCATGATTCGGAAATGTCTGGTCACATCGACATTATTATACAATATACGACAGATTTTCAGGCTTGCGATGTCAGTCATATATACTAACAGTAGGCACGAAATTAACGCTTACAGAATATCATATATAAAAATATGAAAATCGACAAAATTAGATATACCTTAATGCATTCTAACCGTTTAATTTTTCTTGTACGATAAGACGATAATCTTGTAAATTTCAGCGATATAGTTCGCTCGTGCCCCCTGTCACAACATCCCGGGGTTAAAGAATTTCGTGTACATTGGCTTTAATATGGGATTGTCTCATATATAAAGCCGATTTAATGCTTTGCTAATAGTATTTATTCCCAAAATCAGTGGCGGATTTAAGAAAAAAGGCCCACGTGGCAAACGTTCTTCGAGGTCCATTTCTTCGGGAAACTGAAGAGATAGTTTAGTAACAACAGCCCAAGTGTAGTACTGCGAAAAAATGTAGTGTTTGGATACCTGTATCTAATTATAATTTTTTTTTGAGATGGGGCCCAAGCGGCAGCTGCTCATCAGCCGCCCCGTTAAATCCGCCACTGTCCAAAATATAGTCCCAAGCATATGGCCCAAAGTAAATATTCTGCTTTTACAGAGCGTAAGAAATATCATGTTTGTAAAAAACATGCATTTCTACAAGCATTTATCACTAATAATGGCGTAGTATCGCGTATTATTACAAACGCCAGTACCCGGGGAGAACATCTGACGATTTGATTACGATTGAGGAGCTAATTTTATGTTCTTACTCGTGGCAAGAAGCGATAAACGTAATGATCGAAATAAAATTCCTACCGGGATAAATGCGTATAATCGATATTTAGGGACGTGACTACCAAAATGAGACTTAATCGTCGTAAATCGTTATGTGACGCCTTCGATGCGTATTATCACGAATAGACAAAGCCGAGGCACGAACACGCGGACTGTATCTGCGTTGGCGTTGGCAACAAATTTGAGAACGTAGTGGAGGCGTGACGAGGCGATAATTTCGTCATCGGCGCGATGTTCTCTCAGCCAACGCTTGTTCTTTATTAATTGAGCTACAGTTGTTGAGACGTTCACTCCGCCATTCTTATGGAAAGCAGTTGACCTTGGCAGTCATAAAACCTAATGCACGCTGCGGGGCCCTTCCCATTTCTATGTGACTCTCCTACCACCCAGTTCCTCGTTTCTTGTGATACACGATACACCGAACCTTTCGAGTCGTCTCGCAGTCGCTTTGCCGGTAAGGCTCAGACGCGTTGCGCTGTCTTTTGTTTTATGAAAGCAGCAAATCGGTATAAGTTGAACACTCAGTGTGAATATTTACGAATCCTTACAGTGATAACAAAAATTAATTACCACGATGATAGAACGTATCAAGTGCTTAAAAGAAAAGTGCCCCATTTATTTGGTGAAAAATGTGACAGATCAAAGGTACAAGTGACATATGAAAACTTGAAGCTTAAGACTTAAGTTAAGAGATGCAGACATTTTTTGAGAAAAATACAATTTAATTGGTTGTCCTTGCATGTTTGTAAATAAGTAAAGAATATAGGTACACTGAAGTACTAAAAACGTATTGGAAATTTTTTCCGCGCCTGCATATCGCAGGTCGGGTGCTCTTCGCAGCCAGTGATCGATCATTTACGGTTGCCCGTCGAAGGGCGACAAAGTACAAGCGGGATCCCCCCTGAAACCACCTGTATCCGTCGAGTGCGTGCGCACCCTCGTGTCGTAGTTCCTTAGGTACACGTGCACCGAGCGTTCCGTGCTGAAAACAACGCGGGTTATTCGACTCGACTGCTCGCCTCTGCTACGGTTTCGCAATGTATTTTTGGCGTCGCACCTCGCACTCGATCAGTTTAAACCAAAAAGCCGTTTAAGTGTTTATTATTGGAACCTCGATCATTTAAACATCGGCCCTCTTACAGCGAATTCAGGAGAGGCGCGGCTTTCCCTAATTGTGTAAATTCAGTGGCGCAGTTATAATTTCACCGATACAGTTTCGAGTACCGTCGGTAATGTAAAGCGTACAGGAACCTTCGGATGTGACCGAGTAACACAGGTAGTTACGCGATTCGGGCAGTTTTACGCGTCGCACCTTTCACGAGACCTTGTGCAGTACATTCTGACTTCTTCACTTAAAAGTTCTGCTGCTGTATATTCGTCGCTGCGAATCCGACTACGCCGAGCACGGCTTCACCCGTAACTGTGCCAGTGATGAACCGAGTTTGTTTAACAATGTGGATTTAAAGGTCATCGGTACAGTCTTCGAAACATCAAGTACGTCAAGTGTCGTTACAGGATAAATCAAATCACAATCATCAAACACAGTCGAATAATGTGCTCCCAATCGCGCACTTTTAAATGGTTCACCTTCATTCTTTATGCCCACTTCCTGTGTCTTTCAGATTCATACTATTCAACGTCAGCCTGCTAACATTCTTTGGTTATTTACGCTTTAATGGGCCCTGATCTCCCCTGGAATTGTGTTTCGCCCGATGTTCAAGCCTTTTGTCTTATTGGTGCATGTAGGCTGACTATAGAATACTGTTTTTATTAGTAATATGGTCACGTTGGTCTTTATCAGACTCATTCCATAGCGCGTCGATCTTCTTCCCTCTCTTCTTGACTTTGTGCCTGTTTCTGTCTTCTCGGTTTTCCCTTGCCTACTTACCGAGCTATGCAGTTCATAATATTTACGCTGCACGCGAATATCAGGCCGGTGTAAACTATTACCTTACTGGACGTGTTGGTGAACAGTATTGGTGGTAGAGTTGATTTTTCTTTCCTTTCTCCGCATCGTTGTTAGCATGTGCTCGCTTAATCTTTGGCGATGTTGCTTATTAAACTTTCCCGCAATGTAATGAACAACAGCGTTGGACGGAACGCTTCACTTTTGTAGCGAAGAACGTTTACTCAGCGATGGCTTACGTAAGCGAGCAATTATTTTCTGTTTACGGTTGAACATGTATGTGCTTTTTCGAGGTTTGCAATAGTGCGGGCAAACAAAGCAGGTATATTGTAATACAGTGCTGTTTTATTTACTGCTCCGGCGTTCGAGGCAGTAATTTTTTTATTGCCGTGTGAGCAGCGAAACGCTTCTTCCTTACCCGTTTAAATTTAGAACACATTTTAACCAGGTCGTTTCTATTGTTTTTGATCGGAAATCATCTCAACAGAGCCTGCGTGTATCACGTTCGGATGGAAATAAAATTGTATACAGTGAAGTGCTGTGTTGAGTCAGCCTGAAGAACAGAAACGCGAAGAGCAGAAAGTGCAAAAGTCAGGTTAGGTTTTTGTGACGATACAAAGTTTACCTTCGCGAAATAATTATTCGATGATGTTCGAGTAGCCTAATTTTCTCACGTTAGTATCTCAAAATCTGCTAAACCGAAGTGAAGTACTTAATATTCGACCGAAGAATTAACGGTCGTCTAATTTATTTTGTTCTTTGCGTGACGTCGTGGGAACATAACCGTCCATATTTGTTAATTCTGGAAATTATTAATTTCGATTTGTTTGCCCCTCGCCAGCGCCGTTTCCGTCTGTGCTAGAATTTGTCAGAAAGTATGTAGTTCCTCGAACAATGCTGCTCACTTGAAACTAGTGTGTCTACATAGTATGGAACGAATCGATATTTCCTACAATGTACAGGAAATTGAGGAAAGTCAGGCTTATTATTAATGCAAGAACGAACGAGGTAATGGATGGGCTGCTTTCCTGATATCCGGGTTTATGCGACTGCGACGCGACTTCTTACATCTTGTGCAACATAGTTGATCAGGGTCAGCGTAGAAAATTTTTCCCGAGTGGAGTTTGGGAGGGTGTACAAATTAAAGGATCAAATTTCAACAGGCTAAAAAATAAAAATAAGAATGGTGAAATGTCTTCCAAATTTTGAAACTCCACACACAGCAAAATCTCAAGCGTGGAAAGTATGCGTGGAGTACCGCACATTCCACAGAACTCAGGCCAGCTCTGTGATCGACTATTCAAATTACAGGGGTATATACACGCTTGTAAACAAGTATGACGGACATTCAACCAATCTTGATATTAGTCCAGTAATCTTGAATACGCCCGTGTAAATTGTGGTGCTCATCGCACGGGCAAGCTTATCCATCTGTAATTTAAGAATCGTCGAGTCGCGATAAACGTTAAGTCAAACTCGTAACCACCAGTACCGTGATTAACGACATCAGATTTCATGGTCGTAGACCTTCAATCACGTGGTCACGATTATTAGCTTTCAGATACTTCGGAATAGATTAGAGTAATTATACAGATGAGGGCCCACCTCACCAATTTCAATGATTTTTGAATATGTATATTGTCAGCATCATGTTTCTAAGCAATTTCTCCCTACACATATCTATACCCGTTGGCTGTAGTTTTCGAGATATTCATGAAGGAACGTTTGACATTTTTAATTTGATGTGGGCTACGTATTATTTCATTTCCATGGTGAATTTAATCTCAATTAGAGGGATAGTTTCTTTAGAGGATTCGAGGATTCACTAAAAACCTTTTTTTATTTTTTTTTTTTTACTTGGTGGAAATCCCCACGGATTTATGTGGGGGGTTATGTGGGACTCGAACCCACTAAAACCACCAAGGTGACCTACTGGCGCGGGGAGCAAGCATCCAAGGGGAGGACTTATACGAGATCAAACTAGCGATAACATTCGCTATTACCTGTGCTACAAAATTTTGGAACCCCACCGCATCCGCCGTGAGTTTGTGCCAGTTCTGCTCGATCTGTCGTGAGTTTGAAGGAGAATAATTCGGACTTTGAAGTGCTGGTAGAAGCAACAACTCTTTTGCTGTCCGGTAAAAGAAGTAGAAAACATTGGCTCTGGGTACTGACTCGTATAAAGCAAAGAGAAGAGAGAGAAGAGAAAGAAGAGTTCCGCTTACATCCAGATTTTACTGACAATGGTATCAGGACGTATTTCAGGATTCCAAGAGATCAGATTCAATTGATTCTAGAGTTATGCATACGTTACTAGTCGGAACAAGTTAAAACTGGCAAGCAGAAACAGTGGCACGGTCAAGTGATGGAGACATGGAGGATAAGGGTTGTGCAGAGAGAAAACAGTACTTTACTGTGTTTCCGAAAAATCGCTTGCGAGGGAATCTTTTGCTACGTTCAGCTAACTTGACTGTCGACAAGACATAGGACAGCTTAGCTTAGCTTTGTTTCAAAAAGAGGTAGTATAAATCATTAAAAGAAGGGAGGATTTTATGCTTTTGTAAGAATTACTTTTTCTTTACTTCCATTATCTGAGGGTATACTAACAAATCAGAGTCAACTTAAACATATGTATACTTAATAAATTGGATATTTAGTTCACTGAAATACTAAAGTACTCTTTAAACGTATTATACTGAAAAAATATTTGGCGGAAAGAACATAAATACACCATTCGCAAATTCTGCTACCAACATAAAATCTTAAAACATAGAATTTAGCAACATAATAAACATTCTTCACCAAGCCCACATAAGCGTGTATCGAAATATTAAATTGCATTGAATTTGTTCTAAATAGTACCAGAATTTGAAATCGCCCAATTTGCGACTTGCGATTTCTTCAAAATAGCCGTCGCAATTTTGTTACAAAAGTCCTCCAAATTGCGATAAATCGCACATTCTGGCAACAGTGAATCCTGCAGAATGACATTCTGACAAACAACATATGTACCTGCTTGCAGATGCGCACCATCCTCGAGTTTCTGGTTCAAATCCTCATGACCATCAATTTCTGGAACACATTTTTTAATCTTAACTCTGACAAAAGTTCCACGCCGCAAATCTAACCCTAACCAACTAGTTAAATAAAACTAGTTAAATAAAATTAATATTTTTTTTATTTTTCATTCCCTGTGTGAAAACAAATCTAAATTATTTTTAATTGTACCTTGTTGTATCCTGCATAGTGGCTTCGCAATACGGTTGTGGTATCGAAGGATTAGGACCCGCCGGGTACATTTCACTAATGGTTCTTTCTTGAATAAGTCCAAAAAACTTGGACTAAGTAGAAATTCCCCTTTCTTCAAGATTCCGAAGAGGGTGTGGTGTAGATGAATTTACGTGCCACTGATTCTGCGGAAAGAAACTCTTTGCTTCAGCTACCACATGGGTCTCTGATATTTAATACTTTCGGTGCTTGAATGATTCATATTTATCTCTGTTACTTAATAACGGAGTAGCTTATCGGGGCATGCCAACCTAATGTATAATCAGTCTACGTCCTACGACATTCAGATACTTCCAGACAATTCGGAATTTTGTTGACCAACTGTACATTACGTAGAATTAAAAATAGGCCGAATGAGGTTGCGCTTCGACTCGCTTTTGTCAGAAAAGTCTCGTCTATCCATTATTAAGAACTGATGAAAGATACAAAAATTTAGATTTTTATTTGTGTCTGTAATGTGTTCAACGCGAGAAGACTTGATGGACTTGAAATTGTATTTCGGTAGACTAGCTGCCAAAGAGATTCGGATTCGAGGCGCGAAACTCTTCGTACGGGATTCGACTGCTGGTCAAACGATTCATCGGGCTGGTTGTGACAGTCTGCCAATCGAAGATTTGTCTAGTACGCCAAACACTATAAATGGAGTTGTGAATCAGTTACACGAGGGAGTAGGGCATGATTCATGAACTGCAACAGTTTCTTCGTGACGTAAACGTGTCTCATATTGAAAAACGAGTTTCCGCGACTCGCTCTGGTGTTTTTCTTGTTCGCCCAGGAATGCAAAATGGATGCGGTATACGTTTCCCATCTTATCTAATCATACTCGTTTCTGGGATAATCGATTTTTTAAATGTGAGTCTACTTAATTCTTCAAATTTCTATTTATATATTTCGTATCAATATTCACGTGCAATTACCCGTTCTGCCGTAATATATTAATTTTAGTTTCTTGTTATATACCAAAGACTACTAATCTGTTCATATAGGTAGTAGATAAGGTAAAGTTGGCGGTAGTACACAGTGGCGTCGAAATACATACGTATGTATGGGTTGTTTCTTATAAAATGGGTGAGGATATACCAAGAGTATTCTCGGAAAATCGAAATATTCGGATAATCGAACAGTTCGGAGAATGAAGCACGTATAGGAATTAAACTACTTCTATAATTTGAAGTGTAATGTTATATTACAGAAAATATATGTGCTTAATACATAGTTATTATATACTTCCAAGAAGTGGTGGGGACAGCGATAATGCAACACTGGTTCGGATACATTGAATAATTGACGCTCTACTGTATTTAGATGAATGTATTCGTGGTTAACTGTGAAGGCCCAGAAAAAGGCAAAGATTGTGATTTTTAATTAAAAAAAAAAATAAAAAACATTTGCAAAATCTTATTCCAATTAAGTAATATATCTCGCTGAAATCAGACCTTCCAAATAAAGAAGACAGTCGTGTTGATACAATACTTCCGTAATGGTTTATCTGAGATAAAAGTCAAGTGTATTTTTAAACTTAGACTTGTACTTGTTGTAAAGCGGAGGGAATATAAAACAAATTGTGATTTAGATTGTTGAGGCCGATTGGAAGAAAAAATTCCGATTTCTCACCGAGAAATTAAGTGTTCCTGCGGGCATAAAAAATATTCTATTTGACTTAACAAAAAAAAGTTAATTCATTTAACTAACATTTTTGAACATTCGAGGAAGGCTTTATAATTTTCTTTCTGCCGGCCCCGTTTTTACTAAATTTTAAAAATTTAATCATTATCTCGTAACAGGTTATATAACTTTGTGCGCGGGCTGCAAATGTAGAATTAGCAAGGCAATTAAGTAAATGTCCCCTGCTAGGACATTTTAACTTTGTAAAGGAAGTGAGATAGGATAATTTAACACAGGAAACGATTTAAATTGTACTTAAGTTATTTTTGTGTAACACATTAAAAGAAAAAGTAATTCATAATGTACAGCATAAAATAATTATGATTTGAACATAAAAAGCAAAAAATAAAACGATTAAATAATTATTATGAACTTAGTTGCAATTAAATAATTACTTTGTAAAGAACCACTTAAACAGAATCTCATCATCGCCATTATTATTATCAGAAATCAAGTAGCTTAGAATGTTGTGCTAAGATAAAATATCGTATCTGTATTTCAAGTCTTAGTTAAGACGACTATCTAGCTTACTAGATGTTACATAGGCACTATAAACTAGTGAAACCATCAGTACAGCAGTTGGAACAAAGAAGTTAGACTGTTTCGTGGCTTTCAAAGTACATAGAGTGTTCTAGCTTTGCTTAAAAAGTGAAATACAAACTGAAAAATGAAAAATTGGTAGACAGGATATTTCAGCTAAGGAGGGCAGTATTATAGTTTTACATAATCTGTCAGTGTTTGAGGATCCTGTGTCAGTGTAGTGTAGAGTGATGTCAACGCGGTCCTGCAACACAGTTTCGGAAAAAACTCAAAGGATGGGCATCTTAGATCTCCCGGTATTTAAGAGCTTCTACCTCAATTTGAATTCCTAAAGCCGTCATAAGGATTCGTTTGATAACAGCCTGGCTGTACTTCGCCTTTTGCGCGTTATAAATGCTGTGTGCATTTTTTCGTTTCTCTCCTCTACCATATGCGTGATAAAGTCGTTAAATAAAGCAAAACATTTAACACTGACATACTATCGTCATTAAAAGTGTACTGGGCAGCGTCTGCGGGTATTTCTACGATTTTTATTCCACTTGAAAGCGTTTTCAATGCAATCTGCTATGCAACTAACAAGGGAAAAAATTCTGAAACTCGTGAACTGTAAAATAATTTTTTTTACCAAATGCTAGATCTAATTAAAAGAAGTAACTTTTGTTTTGAAACTTTTTTTCTATCTTTTACAGTTTACGAGTTACAATACAAAATCGGAAAATAGCCGAATTCTTAGGGGCTAATTTTATCTCCTTCGAGTTTTGGGTGGGAAACAAAAATTGCGTTGTAATCAGGAGGAAATCCCCCACATATTCACAAAGTTTCAGAATTTTTTGAATTTCTGTTAAAATTTCTCTTTGCTATTTTGGTTGTAGGTGCCGATGCAATGTCTGTTTAATTCTATTGTCAAATTTTCATATGCAGGCTTAATTAATAAAGACTGCTTATGATTCTATTCGCCATATTTTCTTAGAGTATCTGCATGTTTCTAACTGCACCATGAAGTGGAGTTTTGCAATTCATTTTTATCATTGACCTTGTCCTGAAGGAAAGGCTTCGTCTACCACTTAACTTATAGAAGAGTAATTCCCTCTACTTTAGAAATACCTACAATTAGGGTAAACTGTACTAATGCTGGCACTGCAATAATCATTGGCACTCCTGATTAAAAAGTCAAATATTAGAAGCACAAGCTTAGAAAGTACTTGTTTACAATTTCTTATTTTTCTTTCACAACAACACTGCAAAGTCCAGTAGTTGAACTACACATTTTACATCTGGCAACACCACAATGTGGGACAAAGAGCTAAGTTTTAGGTGTTTTCTAAAAATTTTGATAAGGGGTAGCTAACTATATTTTGTTGCTTTATAACTAAATAATGGATTGAAATGCAGATTTACTAAGTGTTGTAGGTATTTAATAGTGAATGAAATAGTCTGTTTAAACACTTTAAACTTTGTTCTTAACTACATGTGTTTTCCTATACAACCTCAAATTTTAGGGTGCCAATGATTGTACTTTTATGCCTATTTTTGTTTTTCATTGAATATTTTTAAAATAAAAGACTTAACTACTAATACGAAGTTAACAACACGTACCTTATTCTTCACTCGGTCTACCATTTTTTAACAGTCGCCCAAAATTAATTTGTGGAGTGATTAGTATACGACGTAGCACCAATGTTAATTTTGTGCTTTACAACCGCATGAGAATTGAAAAGACAATACGCGTATGTGCTTACAGCACTGTATACATTGCTAATCTCTGTTATTTTTGCAAGTTTATTCATTAGACTACGCGGGATATATTTATGGTAATTCTTTTGGAAAAAGTTTGATTTTCGCTTTCCATAGAATTGTAGGTACATAATCCCTTAACAAGAAAATCGAGCGCTCTCCTAGCTGCTTTGATTGTGATACAATTCAAGGTTTCAAATACCTATGTATTAGCTAAGCCATAAATAGCGGAAAAAGACTGAATAGGTTTCCAAAGAAGTAGCTGGGTTAGCGGCGGCTTCTTTTCAAAACCGAATACGCGGGCTCTTTTCGAAACAGCACTGTACACAATAATATGCTCTTATAAATAAATTTTCATAATGAATTGATTATTGAAATTTGGAACGTCTATTAAAAATTGTAAAGCATCAATAACAAAGTTAACAGGGTTTGTTTCCATTTATATTTCAACCATGAAAAATTAAGTTGCTATTATTCATATTTCAAATGGGTAATATGAGAGTAATATAATATCAGATTTTGCAAGTAATTGCATTATTGAAGATTCCAATTGTTTCTTCGCAGTTCTAAAATAGTTATTTCAAACTTTGCACTTTCTGTACAATAATGAAGGGTAGTTTCTCATTTTGGAATCGATTATCCTTAACATATCATACTGAACGTGTATAATGCTTCACTGCTTAAGTTGCGTCGACATGTTTTTGGGCCTGGGGAGTTCCACCCTGTGGTATATTTGCGTTTTAAATAATTATCGAGCTCAAAGTTTACTTTATACTTCGTACTTTCTGTGCATATGTGTCAAAAACTGTATAAACAGCCCAATTAATTCTGTACCTACTACACTGTAAAGAAACTGTTACCAAAACATACGTATTATATTATATCGACCTCCGTGCTTCTATCGCGGACTCCAAATAAAGGTTTGGTGTCAGAAATAGAATAGCCCCACAATGTGATAGCGTGGAAGCACGCGTGCGGATCAATATGTACTTTTCACTTTTGCATTGCAGCTTATTGACTCAGAGACGGCCCGAACATTGCATCTTCGAGATTTCAAGCATCGTACACTGACTTCCCTTGATTCTAGGACACGAATCGCATTCAACAGTGACAGAGCCGGTCCCTCCCAGGCACTCCCTATATCTCTTTCACCGTGTATATTACATCTCGTGGCATCGAATTAGAATAACGTAGTATTTGGATTCATTGTAATCAATTAATTCAGTCCGAGCGCTACGCTTATCACTCTGGGTTCTTCAGCGTCGAGGTCTCGGGTGTGGCAGGTCTCTGCCCTTTGTAAACGGAAAATCTAGTGGGAAGGGAATGGCCCCCGCGAGCCTCTAATCGGGCAGAATAATAAACGAGCCCTACTGTAGCTGCTTTCTGCTCTCTGTTAATGTTTTCACGAATGGTTGTCTCGCGAGGCACAAAAACGAACGAGTAGTTGCACTTGTGGCGCCTTATTATCTTATTTCTCGCCCTAAGTAGTCGCATGTTTCGTTCGCACAAACATGTTTCATCTGTTTAAAGAGAGAAAAAAAAAAGAAAAGCGACTTAACTCGCAAATATATTTAAACCATTATTTCAAGTAATACCTACTGTGACAGTTAATACTGACTTTATCGTTGCACGTTTGTTCTGCTGAAATAGATAAGCCTGTTACATATATAATACCGTTATAGGTATCGGGTTGTGAGTGTGGTATTCTTGTTTGAACGGCAGTTTGTATAGAACGTCTTTTAGTCATCCACTGCGAAAATGTTACCTGTTGCAAAACTAGTGGGGACTTCGTACGTGAAAGATGTACTTATGTACTGTTTCCATCACTTCGTAGTAATTGTTACTCTTTGCTGCTGTGTCGCTTTACAAGTGAGTGTATAATCGTGAAAAAAGTTACTTCCATAATGTAAATTATCTTCAAATATTTCGTTCAGTAGGTCGTTGATATAGAAATAGGCTGTGAAAGAAATTGTAGGCATGTGAATAGGTGATATGGATCGTGAGTGGCTCTTATCCTCGTGGAAATGTGTTGCAATTGAGAAGTTAAATGCAGACTGGTGTAACTGATATTATATGGCTTAAGCGAGATCGTATTTTAATGAAAGATAATCACAGACCAAATCCTGATGATACACTTTTGCACTCTGCGAATAATTTATTACTCAAAACAAAAACCCTGGTGTTAGTACTTCTAAACATATATTGTGGTTATGAGTGTTATACAGCAGTGCCGTCTTAACTTGGGGGCGAAAGAGGCATTATCCTCAGGGCCCCTGAAAAATTGGCAAATTAAAAAAAAAGGTTGTAAAAGCTAGGAAAAAATGGAAATGAAACACAAACTGAATCTGTCTGTCGGTGTTAAATTGACACAGTGGTATAAGATCGATGAAGTAACAAGGTAAACAGTTATTTTTCGATATTTTTTATTCAAATTGATGAGTTAACATGTTCATCTTAGATTTTTCACAACTTTCGCATAAAATAAAACGATGTGCAGGCACACTGCTTGTTTACAAGAATCACAAATAATAGAACAGAATAACTTATTACGGGAAAACTGTGTCAAGTTGACACAGGGATGGATGAGGGTTAAAACGAGGCCCATTTTTTGTGAAATGGACCCCACGTTTAATTTTATTCATTTAATTGTTTTAACACTTATTCATTTCGCGTATTAACTTGGTATTTTGGATTTTGTTTATTTGAGAAAAATTTACAGAGCCACATATGGAACTCGTCTTAGGACCCCCGAAAATGATAAGACGGCACAGTTACACAGTAATAATAACGATATCGTGTTCAGGGCCGTCTTAAGAGCATTGGAGGCCCTGGGCAAAGCAATGCACTGGGGCCCCTGCCCATCCACGAGACTAAAAATGTTAAAGGTCAATAAAATTTATAATAAAAAATTATAATTTTTTTAGGTCTTAAAATCAGACTTTTTATATTTGGGGGCCCCTGGGGCCACTGATCGTGTTTTTATTTAATTGATTTAAATGAAATGGACTCTTAAGTTTTATATACGTATATACTCCACAAAATATGAACCCTTGAGAAAACTCGTGTGTATGTTGATTCCTTGATTTTGATGCTTGATAAAGACATTCCGTCTTAAAAAATGCTGATTCCTCTGGGCTTACATTCACAATGAGACTTATCTCGAGAAAGTAGGTATTATTTTGAAACCATGCTTCATTAAAAATATAGATAAGTGGTTTATAAAAGTCGATTCAATGTGAATGTTTCGTTTGGGCTTCCAAGAAGTTTTAATTGATCTTTCCACGGATAAAGTATCCTGTTCCAGAAAATACTGATAAACTCACGCTGTACAATAATTTATAATGTAATTTAAATATCTGACAGTCATTTGAAATTTCTGAAACACAATAAATTAGGGTGTTTCATATCATTTAGGCGTTAGTGCAAAAGGAATTAGACATACAAAAACAGAGTATATAAAAAAATATTCGTATACACTCCATTTGATGACATGCCCAAGTTCCAGACGTTTTTCATCCCACTTTTCAAACATTATCTCAGAATTTTTTACTTAATTTAACAAATAATTTTTAAATAACAATCGATTGAAAATTGACAGGGTCAAATTGATCCCGTGTTACAACGACGTTCGAAAAAGTAGGTGTGACAACCGAGGGTTAAACACTCCTGTACGGATGCTTACACCTAGGGTTGCCAACTGTTTCCCAGAAAAATATAGTACTTTACGGGCAACCGTGATAAAAAATCTAGTTCATTGTGAAAAAATATCTTATTTTTCGGGCGAAAATGGCACAAAATAAAATTACATTAAAACAACGACATCTTATTTTTCAAATGTATATTTTTTGTGCATTTTGCATTCCTAATTAATTTATTGTCTTTAACAAATATGTATGTGAAAGGATTGATGACACTAAAAGTCCAAATTAACATATATGAGGAGCTCATTTTTATGCGAGGTAGACTGGCTCTGTTTCTCTCCTCCCGCCACTTCATATTCATTACAGATAAAGTCCTCTCTTTTTTAAGTTTAAATTAACAATTTAATGTTTTGACGTTGTCATAGAATAGAAAAATAAGTAAAAACCGTGGAATTTTATCGATGTATACAATAGTACACTAGACAAGAATATATCTAGTACACTACTATATTTTATAGTGCGGTCGGCAACCCTAGGCAACCAGTAAGATCTCCAATGCGCATACCCAAAGACATTATGATAATGCAAGCACGTGCAAGCGTCATTCAAAGTCTGGTTGCACAATCCACGTGATTTATTGATACGTAGAAACGCCTGCACACTACGCGATTTATTTATAGCCTATAAAGAACGCCTACAACTGGCTTAGGAAAATAGAAAAGATAGATAAACGTTTATATAAACTGTTTAGATTGTTTTTCTGTCGTTAAACCATCACGGAAGTTGTTGACATGTTATGAAACACCCTGTACGTTCAACACTGTGGCAACAATGCTTCCAACCATGGTAGCAGTGTTTAAGAAATTTACATAGCATATATATATAATTGAAAATAATCTGATTTACGACGTGTTTTGATTCAGTAATAGAATCGCACCCATCCAGCGTAATACTTTTACGAAGGCCGAATAATTTGAAAATTTTAATTTACTGTAGTGGATGATTCATGTAGCACCACAGAGCTTATCGCTCTTGACGGTCGTTCGTCGGTTAAAAGTCTGCGGCTGGTGTCTATTTCAGGGCCAGCGGAGTAAATTTTTCCCGAGTGTGGACTAGAGGGGCGGGAGGAGTACAAAATAAGGGTACCCTCCGATCGAAACGTTTAAAAAATAAATGATTTTCATGAATTAAAAAAATAGAAATCGAGCAACATACAGTAAAAAAGCTGTTTGGTCTTTATTACTATATATTTGAAGAACAAATAAAAAATTATTATTTTAATTTTATAAATTTTTGTATTTGACACCATTCACTGTAGAAATTAGAGCTCTTGATGGGCGCCAACTCGTGACAGGATTGTTTGAAATAAACTAAAAGTATTCTTCAAATATATGATATCGATATATTATATCATTATATTTTCTACAATCATTTATTAATCAGTGTGAAAAGTGGTGAAAATTCTCTTTGTATATTGAGAAAAACCTTTGCCGCTGCAAGTTATATGTATCTCAAAATTGCCTCTATAATTTTTCACGGCAAACGTTGAAAAACATGGGTTATGTTCAGTATCACTTTTTAATTAAATATTTTTACATTTCTGAACATAAGGGTTTAGTGCATACATTTTACGGCTTCGCTAGAGTTTTCTGAAGTTATGTTCTAAGTCTCATAACGATCCCTTAATATTTACATAAGTTATCGCAATTTATGTTTAACGAAATTATTGACTTTGGAGGATGAAAAATATATGTTTATAATTTTTAGCTCGAATAGTAATAATTGGATAAACAAACTATAAATAGAAAAAATGTGTGTCCTGACGAGCTTTACAACACTATATTTTTTAAAATACAGTTTAACAACATTTTTCTTAGCGTTTGGACAATAATTTTTCCCATTTTCGAGGGCTAGTCCCATTATTACATCTGACCCTTCAATTGACAGATTTAAAAATCAGCGGGAATAGACAAAAAATGGCCTTTCCGGGGCCTGACTCTTATTATAGTGTCTCTACCTACAAGCGTTTCCGCGCGCGCCTGGTGGAAAAAATCGATACTTTTAAGTGCTCCAAAATGGTCGAAACTCGAAACTCGGAAAAATGATCCGTGCCCAGTTGCACCAGTGGGAACATATTTTTGTGCTGAATCGACGTGCGCTGGACTTTGCCTAACGGTCTTTTAGACTTTTTTTTAAAGAATGTATTAACATTATTGCACCGTTATTTTTTTTATCAATTTTGTCACGTCTTTGGCTATAATACTTAATTTTCCTATGTAAAAATAGGAGTCGCATAATACAGTTATCGGCGGTAGTTGCAAGTGCGTCATTCGCTAATTAAACAGATTTTACACGAAAGCAAAAAGCAAATTAGTTTCGTAAAATATATTAGGAAATGCTGTTTCTGACGTGGGCGATGTCGAAAAAGATAATTTTTAAAGAAATGGCAACACTCTGAATGAAACGTTCAATTTTCGGACACGAAATCTTGCCTCTTTATGCAATAATAAAGAATATTATGAATCAAATAAAAAATCCGCGCACCAAAAACTGTATATAATAGTGTATCATATAGCCATGAAAAATTGGAAGTAAATCGGTTGAATAGTTTTTGAATAATCGTGGGTACCGTGTTTACAACCCTTGTTTTGAGAAAACTGCATTTGAAGTTCTCATCAACGTATGGCAAAACGTTAGCATACTTATCTTCTAATGCCTATATCCTCGATATTTCTGCGAATATCGGTCCCAAATTTTTGGAAAACATTCTTGACATATTATACACTGAAACTATGTATAAAAAAATCAATCTTTTTGCCATATCTACGTGTATATCCCCCCTTAAATTTTAACCGTAGGTGACTAAGGGTTATCCTTAAATTACGTAAGGCTTTTTTTGGGGGGGGGGGGGGGGTTCAGCGTTTTCGTAATATTTTTTAACCTAATCTTCAATAAATACAAATTCTATCATTAATGTTTCAGGAAAGTAGTTTTAATTTAAATTTCCCGAAACCGACTTAAATAAATTATATAAACCTTTAAAAGAATTTTATTAACTGAAAAAATTTAATGTAAAATATATTATATAAGGAAGGGGTTGGAATATCAAATCTTTCGAATTCTTATACAGGAGGAGGGAGGGGGTAAGAATTCGCCAAAACTTCCCTTACGTAATTTAAGGACGGCCCGTAACACAAGGATTAGTTACTGGACATAGTCGCGCTACAAGAACCACCCCAAAAACCCGGAAAGAGTAAGTAACTCTTGAGCTTGCGTGTGCGACGTTTGTACTCACAGTTTTGTTACTAAACCTTGCACTCTTATTATTAGAGAAATCGGTATCGTCTGTTCTCCGTGTCCGTTATTAGATTACGTGGATAATGTGTAATACGTAATACACGAGCGGCGCATGTCATTCCGCACTCGCGTCAACATGACAGACTGTCACAAAAAATTGCGTCACGTGAGAATCTCTCTATACAAGTATAGGTACTACAAAATGATCCGTGCCGCTCGTGTGCACCGGCCCTAAAAGTGTTAGGTTTGCCCATTAGATATACGGTAAACGCACCAATAAATGAACACTTAAGGCTAATGAATGAACACTAGTATAATTATGTTTGCAGCGCGATTGATTCCACGTGCCAAAAAAATTGTTTGGATATGAAGCAAGAAATTGAAAGAAGTTAATTAGTTGCTTATTTTAATAACTTATCTTACTAATTTTAATAAAAAATGTTCATTCACCGGTACGTGTTCAGTTACTGGAACATCCACCCTACCGAGCATTTTACATATCACATTATCGTGCCCACGTTATAACGATCAACGTAGATAACAATGTAACGAGTTCAGTAAGCATTTTCTAAAGTGGTACATAAACGATTACAATGATCTGTCATTCATATTATAAAGCTGGAAACTATCGTTCAGGGATGCATGCTTACTATGTGCAGTGGCGGACTGGGTCTAAAAATATTGGTTGCCAGGAGACAAAGGGGTTCCACCCACAACTACAAGGCTATCGCTTAATTTGCATAAGCAATAAATAAAATTTAAAAAAAAATACATAGTGGCAAAAAAGTACAATTAAAATTTTTGTGAAATAAATGCTTATTTCTTTAGCAATATTTCGCAATATTGTCTGACGGTTAAGGGCCGCTACTGACTGTATGTGTGGATTTGCGACGAGTATTGTGTTTAAAAAAGTTTGTACATTTGCGAGGTGATTCGTGCATTCATTCACATTTGGAGCTTTCATGGTGCCACACGTTACTGCTGCAGCCATTTGGATGTATATAAGTCAGTACATTTTGATGAATACCCTGACATTTCACTGCAGCAAGCTTCATCGAGGGCTTGAAGAGTCACTGACATTATATCACTCGGAGGCCTCAAGTATCGTACATTCGCGCGCAATACTTTATCCATCGAATGGTAACCGTGATTTCCCTTTCTCGTTTTTCAATTAAATTTATCGCCAGCATAGCAATAATTCACCGATTAAATGCGGGAAAATAACACGGCGACACGAAGTTATAATTAAGCTGAATGACCGCTAGATGACAAAGAATTTATTGTCTGCGGAGGAAAAGCTTCTCTATACAGCCTTTGTACGACAACCACGCAGTTGGCATTAGGGTCAAAGCTTTCCGGGCAGTGTTGTGAATTCATGCGATCGTGTTTGTGGTCGTTCTAAGGTGTACAACGCGGTTGATAGACCATTTTTAAAAAATTAGTTTTCTCTGCCTTTATAATTGTCTTCAACTTCTGATATAGTGAACTTGATGAGTTGTTTCTGTCAAGTGAATATTCCTTGCGATTTTAGCGGTCTGTGGAAATTAAAATAACTCAATTCCTGTTGATTGCAGCAACGCGGAACAGACAGCTACTTTTTGGAAAAAGATAATCTATAACTCTTGCCCAGATAAATTATAAAATTTTGCCACTTACAAGTATTATAAGGGTAGTGTATTTAAATATTGTATCTTGTCTCTGGTGGGCGGGAAACAGAGTATAAGCCAAATTTTAAGCTTAAACAGTTGCTCTTTTTTGTTATCGAAGTTAAAAACAAAAGTTTCTTTTAACATATATGTTATGAACTTTCACGCCCAAAATTTAACACCTGATCTCACATAGCATATTAAATGTTCCAAGTATCTCACTGCAAACTTAATAATTCTGACTTATACTCGTTTGCCCGCCCACCGGAGATATAGTATCAGTGTAGTATGATTGCGATTCAATTGGAAACTGAGATACAGCATGTGCAGATGTGTGAAGAAGCTCATTAGTGTGTTCCGAAACGACTGTATGTCTGATCAATAGTATCATCAATAGGCCAGATGGTTGATTAACAGCTGTGAAATCACTTTGTACAAATGCAGAGGTATGACTTGTAAGTAACCAGTTCTGATTGTTCAAGACGAGTGAGTGTTTGGTGTAATATAATCGTAAAGATGTGTTTAAAATTATTTTTTTTGACTAGATATTTCACCAATAGCAGGGCTTATTAATTTAATATCCTTTAATTAAGAATTTGATATGCAGTGTTTTCTTTTATATCTATATAGGTACACATAATTTTAAACAGTTATCATGCAAAGGAGTTTCAATTATTATTCTTATTAGTCAAAATTTTACATATAATAAACGACCCGCGGCCGCCCCTAGGTTTGACTGACCAGGTGCGGGGGCACCTTCTGCACCCCCGCCAGGAACGGCCCTGACCAATAGCTTCAAAGCACCTTTCAGATTATACATATTACCTATAACGTGATAGTTATGAAATGACGGGGTCAAATTTGAAAACACATTCATATGATTTTTACATGAAATAGTATCTGATTTTAGGCTAGAATAAATATCTTATGTCACTCGAATAATCAATATTAAATCAATATTATAATTAATAATAAATCTTATTTCTCTCGAATAATATCTCGCTATGTATTTGCACTCGTATTTCATTGTCAGTTTTTAGTTGAATCTTAAACTCAACATTTTTATTACATAATACAACCGTACAGGACTTACAAGTGGCAAAGCTTTAAAATTTTATCTGATCTCCCACCAGAGATACTTAACTTCAAAACCGAAAATCCCAATATTTCGGGCCTTATAAGAAACAGATTTTAGTCTGAGATTTTAGATGTTTATTCAGCGTTCAACACCCCTTCCAATTGCAGGGTCAAATTTTACCCATTACGATTAAAAACATCAAGGCGACCTTCATAAGTCGATAAAAAAGCAAAATAACAAAAAATAATTACTGCGCCGTATGCGCTCCTTGATACCATGCAACTTTTGTTTCAATCATTTTTGCATATAGCAAAGAATTTACAAGTAATTTAGGTGGTACACTTAGGTGAATAACGCATAATAAATCGAACGTTTTAAAAGTGATTAAGCAACCACGTTAGATCCCTTCGTTTGGAATAAACTTCTAGCAACATGAAGGCGAAACGGATCGGGATTCCGTCGCCTCAGCTGCCCGTGATAAATACAATTCCATTAATTCGATTGCACTCGTTGAGGCAGCTTTTAACGTCGCATAAATTAACGAGTGCTTTAAGGACATTTCAATTGTCGCTAAAGTGTTTCTGAAATCATATTTATCGTGATTTAACGTTGAACTAAACGCGTTTGATTGTGAAAGAAATGGCGGATGTAACTTCTTCAAGCCTTATTATAAACGCTTTACTATTTGTTGAACAATTGAAAAAAAAAACAGTTGAACATAATGAAAAGCGGAAGCGTCTTTATGAAAGGGTTGTCCTCGAGGCTTCGTCCTCGAGTAGGTTTGCTATATTGTTGTATCCAAATGACTTGCCCTCCTTTTGTGACTGAAATGCAGTGTCCTCCTATCACCCAAAAGGTTCTCCTTTTTTGTTTTATCCACAACTGAAGCGATCCACTCGCCTTGGCTTCATCCAGCAAAATTCCATCACTGTTTACCAGATCGAAAAGTGAAAAAGGAGGACGACCTAGTCTGAAATTGTTTGAAAAGGAGGACGTCCTGGATTGTCCTCCTCCTCCTTCATTTTTCGATCTGGTAACCCTATCTCCGGGACAAATTCAACGAAACCAATCAAATTTGTTGATAATCAATACTTGAAATATATAGTGTAGTATTTTAATATAAATATTTCATCAATAATTATGTACTTTCGTTTATGATGCGGAGTTCATGAAAAACTGAAATTAGAATTGATTGACACTTATTCTATCCTACTGAACCAAGATCTTAATTATTTGGATATTTTAAGTGTTTTGAAAAAAGTCTGTGTTTGAATAATTAGAATCCATTGTAACATATGAATTCTTTGTTTCGATTCTTATTGGTCGTCTCCTCGAGTTATCCAAACCGATCCGGTTCTGTCTAGATACCTTAATTATGAAGTAACATACGATACTTTCTACCAATCTAAATCCATTATAATTTCTGCACGAAGTTGACCATGGTGACTGACGCGTCAGACATGATCGGCTTCTGTGGCTTGAAAGTTAGTAAAAGGCCAAAGGCTGACAGGAATTAAGGAGCTACACACAGGTTCAGAAATTATATGTACTTATTTTTTAAATTACTTTTTCATCAACATACATTTCATTTTAATCTCTGACAATAATTGAGTATCCGGATACCGCTTTCCGTGTAGGCAAAATCATTCTGGATCTTCATTGTTCGCGCGATTTTACACTGATTTATGTTTCTAAATTCCAAATTCATAGATACATTGCCGGACAAAAGTATTGGGACACCCTTTAGAACAGAAAAACTTTTTAAAATTGGTCCGAGCGTCTTGATTATTTTTTGAGAAGCTAGAAGGATTAGTTTACTAGGTGACGTGTTTAGTCGTTTTGAAAACAATTGCAATTGGTAGGAATAGCGAAGAAAATAGTGAAGGTCGCTTTTCAATATTTTTATCTGAGCCTGTATTGAAAATTTAAAAATCCCGTTTGTAGATTTAAGATGCATGCTATATACATGCATCGACATTTAGGTGATTTTCACCACTTTTAATTGTTTGTAGCTCATAGTTACGCTAACAGATTTCGATGAAATTTTCAGCATGCTTACAACTTACTTAAATCTAAACATGCGATTTTTAAATTTTCATTACAGACTCAGATAAAAAAGTTCAAAAAGCGACCTTCATTATTTTCTTTGCTATTCCAACCAAATGCATTCTCTTTTTCAAAACGACAAAAACACGTCACTTAACCAACTAATCCTTCTAGGTTCTACAAAATCTCAAGTCGTCTGGACCAATTTTAAAAAAGTTATTGTGTTTTAAAAGGTATCCCAATACTTTTGTCCGGCACTGTAAAGTTTTAAGTGCAAGGACATATTTATACGTCTACTCAACGACCGAGGTATCCATACAACGGAAGCCGTAGTTATGTGGATTATGAATATAAGCATAGAAATATTTTATATTAAGTGAATAGTGCAGAACACAAAATTTTTCCACACTCTATAGGAATATTTTTCATTGTACCTGTTTATTTGCTAATTTATAATGGCCGGTATAATAACTTTTACATCTTGTGAATGTATTTGCGTACTCATCACAAATTGGCACTGATAATTTTCGCAATATTTACACAATTTTCTGTATTTTCTGATTGGGGTGTTGTGACACGTGTAGTTATAACTCTACTACATATTTGCTTTATTACACTTGCATCTCATTGCTGTCGAGCAGAACCATACACTGAACGGGCGTCGCGGTTGTTGTGACTGGTCTGTTCATCACACTGCCAACTGCTACTTTTGTAAAACAATGTCTCATTATTCGGACGTTTACAGATCGCAATTCAAGAATTCGAAAACATTGTCAGTTGCCGTAAATGTGTATGGCGACTGTTTGTTTTCTTCGCCAGTGAACGTAAATATTGACCACCTGGTAAATCGTTTGCGTGTACTATGTATGCTGTTCTAATATTTGGTCCACTATACATATTTTCGGCAGATTCTGTTTTATTGTAAAAGCGAACAATTCTCTGTTTCAATTTATTTTTTGGCCCCGAAACGATAATATCCGCGTGCGTCGTGGATAGAACATATTTTCAGAAAATACAGACAAATCGTAACATTTTAGTGGAAAGCAAATGACATGGAAAAATTTTCACCTGATTTCCTTAGTAATTTAGGTGGCACACTATTTTACATATTAAGTCGATTTAGAAGTAAGATTTCGCTATTTTAATTCACATTAATATTAATCTTGATCAATATACTTTTGTTTTGGGTGCATTCAATTGTACGCAGTTTATTTAAAGAAATATTAGTATCCGTTGAATTAGCAAACATCATGCAAAAAATATACACCCAAATTGAATATTTATTTTATACAAACGTAATAGGAATAAATTAATATTCTTTTAATATACTTTGCGAAACTGTAATTTTCGTCAGAGAAACCGTGATCCGATAAGTGTAGGGTCTTCTAATAAGTTCTCTAAGAATTTACTGAGACCAACAATCTAATTTGGAGCTATATAAATGTAAAGTACCTTGCAAAACGAAATTATAAAAGAGAGGCGGGCAGCAGATAGAAAAGCATTACTATTTACGGGAAATATAATGGGAAAGTTGTAAAAAAGCAAATAAAGAAGAAATTGCATAGTGCGACCAATTGGAAGTTATTGACTCTAATTAATCATAACTTCGAAACGAACGCATGAAATCCAACAATTCGAACGTTATTTTGTAGATAAAAGTCGATATCTTCGTTGTACTTAAAAAAGGAATGCAAAACAAAATTAATTTGTAACCATAAAAAGCTAAGAATGTGTAGTATATCGCACAAAACCTGTGTAGCATTGCAAATACCTATGTGCCGTCAAAATCAAACACCACATGCATCTCCGTTTCCCACAAACTTAATCTGAATCTTTGCTTCGGTCAGCCAACAATTCAGGAAATCCTGTTACTCAAACGTATACATTATATACATCCGTACTGAAGTATCCTCAACGCGATAAACTTTTACAGCAAGCGATAGCTAAGAGTAGAACATTATAGTAACTGCATCGTTGAGGGTCAACGATATGAAATGTGAACATCACGAACATTTTATTGGACGATGTGAACAGTAACCTGGTCTGATTGACTTTAGAAACAGTTCGAAACGAAACTTCTCGTTTTCGAAATATTTCTTTTAAAACAACTGGCAACAGAGAAAGGCATACAAGAACATACATTTCATTTATTCTTAAATAAAATATCGGGTGAATTACAGTCTGATTGAAGAAAACGTAGTTTCTTATTTCAAAAAATAATTAGATGCATACTTTATTGAGGAATATTCAGAACAGTATTTTTTTTAACGAATCCTAATAAAAGAAAAATCTTATAGTACATTTTCCATCTATTATTGATTAATTTTTTTTTTTATTGTATTAGAATATAGCTGAAGAAAACTGTGTATACACTAATTCCCATTTGTATGCGTGTTGGTCGAGAGCCACCGTTTGCATTGAACGGGGCAAGGAATTGCTGGTAGTATTATACCTAATTATTTCATGTTTGGCTAGTTTTTTGCTCGAATCGCTTGACAATGAGAGTGAATGGGATATACCGACAGCGAGAGAGCCTCGATCAATGCGCAGCAGCCAACAATATAATAAACCGTGCATGCGGCCTGAGTCAACCACTAGTGAAAAGTAAAATTTTCATATTTCACATTGAACCTTCATGAGATACTAACGATGGATTGGTGAGATTTTCTCGATGAAAATAAGTTCAAAACTGACACAATTTGGACCTTGTAGTCCACTTGCCAATAGGTGAGGTACAAACTGTGTACAAGGTGTTCGGTTATTCCCTCGTTTCCTTGAAGGATGTGATTAGGAAAGTAAAGTGAAGGAAAAACATTGTATAAACATGGTATCGCTAGGGGACACTTAATGAGATGTACGTTTTCAAAGATTAGTACTACTTGTACATCGGAAACTTATAGATGTTCAAAATAGTTGAACCGTTTTCTTTTATGCAACGATCAATCCGGCGTAGCAATGATTCACAAATTCGTGGGAATGTATTTAGCGTGATATTTTCACTTGCTAGCTATGGGAGAGGTTACATACAGGGTGTTCGACTGCTGGTGGAAGAAGCTTTAACGAGTGATTCTAGACACGAAAATAAGACGGACATCGAGAATAAGGAAATTGTAGTTGAGGCTTCGTTTTTTAATTATTAACGTTTAAAGATTGCGCATATTCTACCCAAACGCCTGCAAAACACCTGACAGCGGCGCACGCGGGTGAAGCTAGGGGATGGGTCGAGCAGTGGTGGTCATACCTAGCCACTGTCTCACGGGATCACTGTCACACGAGTTCGTGTAAATCCAGGGCCACCTTTATCAATGGACTTAAGAATGCGCTTAAGAATCAAATACGTTGAAATGCTTTTTTTTCTCTTCAATATCGGAGATAAAAATTTCTATCTGGAGAAATTGCACCCTCGGGGGCTAGGGCGCCAAAATTTTTTAGCCCAGGGCGCCCAAATTTGTTAAGACGGCCCTGTGTAAATCTGTACTTCCCCTACGCGTTTCAGTGTAGCTGATTTTTTTTTTAAATTATACGTTCTATTGCTTAGGAGATCTGATATTTTTTGGTGTCTTTGGGTAGGGTGATTCTGTGTTTTGTGTGAGTTCTGCGCGTATAGAAAAATAGGTTATAGTGGATATAATGGAAACAATGGATTTCAGGGAATAGGGAATAAGTTCAATGGTGCAATGAGCACTGCAAACTTGCGTTAAAAAAATTTTGAAAAAGTTTTTTTCGTTCAGGTATTTTTTTAAAACTCTTTTCAAAATTTTGTTGACGCAAGTTTGCAGTGATCATTGCATCATTAAACTTTTGTTTAAAACATTTTTTTCTGTCTGTTGTAGTTTGAGAGTTATACGCGAAACAGTGGAAGTGCCTATTTGACTTTGAGGTTAGTTTTCACCCCCTTGAAAGGGCGGTAGGGCCCGAATGAAATACACCGTTGTTCTTGTCTTGAGTCACTCTACAAACCCACAAAGTTGCGTCCTAATCGGTGAGTCCGGTTTGCGGTGTTCCCTTGTCAGTATATTGGCCGGTCAGAGCGAGTGAGAGGAGTAACTCCCACCATTCTCCTTTTCTTAACGTTCTCGCTCCTCCTCCCCGATCATGGGGGCCAATTTCCCCTCGATCATTGTTCGCGAAACCGCCCAGATCGGCCACTACCTCTGACCCCTACTATATTATTGCCTATATTCCATAGTTCGTCGCAAGTTTCAAACTCGTGGGAGTCAACTTTATTGCTCTCCCAAAATAGGAATCAAATCGTGACCTTGTTGGGGCCATTTTTGCCCATTTAGTTGGAGCATCTATCAGCTCAGATTACGGTACACTTCTTTGAAGATTTATATTTCATTACGTATCGGCTTTTGACACCATGTTTATACATTTTTTCCTCTTTATTTTACTTTCCTAATCGCCTTATTTTAAGAAGCCAGTGAATAACCGGATACCCTGTATAATATAATTAACCCTCGGCCGACGGTGCCTGGGTCTTTTTGGATCCAAGCATAACGTTACCAGGTGAAAACTCCAGGAAACGAAGAAATTACTTCACTACGGCTTTAACCTTTGTACGAAATTTATAAAGTTACGCGGATAAGCAAAATTGGGCCAAATCGACCCATTATCAATTTACAAGAATTCAGCGTATAAAAATAAAACTTGATAGTTCATTTAATTAACGTAGTTTAATATTTTAAGAATTTATTAAATTTCTACAATAAAAAAATCATTATTTATTATTGACGATTATTAGTAAAGGAGCAATAATGTTGGCAATAAAATGGCCCAATTTCCGTACATGGGTTAAGAAAAAGAAGGTCGCTCAAAATGCGTATAGGTAGTAGGACAGTTAACACGGGTCCAAACTGACCCAGGTGCTGCCTTTCTTGCGATGACATGAGCCGTCTGCCGTCTGCGGTTTAAATATAGACCGAATTACATCGTGTTTGGACCGATTTTCATCTGGAAGGCTTCGCCAATCCAGCCGCAATACTCTCGCGAAGATCTATGAAAAATAAAGACATTTTAATTTTCTATAGGTAATGACTCATCTGCCATGCCGATTTTATTATTCTCTGCTGTCGGTGCGCCGGCATCTCATTGGCGAAGGCTCGCTCGCGCCGAAACAGTGGTAGGGATGGTCTGAGCGCATAAAACGCGGGTACCTGAGCACGTATACAGGCAGGGATTCTTGTACTTATTTTTCAAATGTATCTGTTAAAAATACTGTGTCTGTCTTTAAACAATCGCTATTGACTTGCATGTAATGAAATGCTTATATCATTGCTTTACGACGCTGTGGAATTTTTTTAAGCTGTGCATTTTATATCACTGAAACAAAAAAAAAACCGAATTTCATAGATAAAGAAACAATAGGGTAAACGTACCAATAAATGAACACTTAAGGCTAATGAATGAACACTTTTATAAAATTATCTTTGCAGCGCGATTGATTCCGTGTTGCAAAAATTGTTTGGATATGAAGCAAGAAATTAGAAGAGGTCTCTAATTAATTAGTTGCTTATTTTAATTACTTATTTGATTACTTTTAATAAAAAACGTCCATCCACTGGTACGTGTTCAGATACTGGTACATCCACCCTACATTCTTTATTTAGCAGATTTATGGAAAATAGAAGTTCCGAGTTTCGTCAAGAGGTTTTCTACTCAGATCATTGAATTTTCTCAAAACACTTCATTCTTGCTTACACTGTATACCGATTTGAAAAAAGTTCCTCGTCGAGCCGACTAAATTGTTTCTGTTTTTCTACAATCTGACTAAAACCGTTTCCAACATGTTCACAAAGCAATGCCGCACCCTTTGCTCTCGTTACTCCTTGTTAATTATCAAGAAAAAGAAATGCGCTTCAGTGTTCGCTGTTCTCAAGCCTTTCGATCGCGGATCGTTGTAGAATTGTTGGCCACTTGGCGAGAACTCGTTCGCTCGTCCGTCCGCCGCGTGGAACGACGAGCAATTGCGATTGTAGCTGCATCTTCTGCTTGCAGGATGGTATTGGACCCCAAAGTCACGAGTCTGCACAGTGATTACGGAAGCTTTGATCGACCGTTAGGCGCCGGAGAGGGTCACGAGAGGGACGTCGAGGCGGCGGTTGATGGAAGTAGTAACGGAATGGCACAATCGAGCGACATTTACCAGCGGCAACCGTTATTACCTGGTGCACCGACCAAAGGCAAGGACAAATGGGCCGGGGTGGCATCTGGTTCGGATTATTACGTGGACGATGAGGACGAGAAGATCGACGGTCTTGGCCGGCATCCTGGGATACCGAATAGCTCCGGGAACGGCGTTGTCAAGCTCGACATACCTGCGCCCCTTCGGGAGGAACCTCGCTTTCCCAAAGAGAAATGGAAAACGTTTCTTGGTAAGACCGCGAAAGATTTTCCCCTGGTTCAATCTATATCTCAACACTGAAGGTAGTCGGCCGTTTCAAAAGGGTCACCCTTTGAATCTTGTTGCTACTGATTTCGAAGAAGCCCATCGTCAGCCGATTTCACGAATATTTTTGAAAATGGGCATTATTTTAAGGGTGAACTTTTAATAGCGCCTTTTTCGTATGTATGTAAATTTCGGCACTGGGCTAGTTTTTGCGAATATGAATTTTCCGTAGTTTTTGGCTGCGCTCGGTAGCTTTTGATAAATGTAGGGGAGACCGGGGCTAAAAGTTCCGGGGGGTAAGTTGTTCCGACGGTTCTATCGTCAAAATGAAAATAGCTTTGTAGGGGAGACCAGGGCTAAAAGTTCCGAGTTCGGAATCAAGTCGCACGGAAAAATAATTTAAAGTACAAAGCTATCTTCATTTTGAACATAGAACCGTTCGGAACAACTTACCCCCGGTCTCCCCTACATTAGGGTGGTCGCAAGACATAGGGGGAATTTTTTTTCTCCGTCATATCTTCGACGGCACCCCCCAGAAAGTTGCCAATTGGTATAAAAATGAGATTTTTAAAGTTTAGTTACTGTAAACTAAAATGACGTTTCGCTTCGTTTCGAGCCCGCTTTTGTCCCGTAAGATGGAAAAAGAAATATAATATTTAAAAAACTTATACTGAAATATTATTTTGATGTATTTGAATGCAAAGAATTCAACGAGCAACAAAATTGTGGTTAAAAAGTAATTTTATCACGTTTATAGCGAATTTTTACATTTTCTTGAAAAAGTCGATTTTCCGGGTCCGGCCCACGAAAAAGCCAAATATCTTCCGATCTGTACGTTTGTCAAACAAGTTGTGGAAATGAAAGTTGAAGCCAGGAACATTCTCTACAAAACTGAACAAGGAACACGTTCCTAGCATAAACCGTTCTAATTTTATAGCGGAAAAATCCCGATTTTTTAAGAAAAATAGCTGTTTCTCAATACTTTAGGGCTGATGAGGCAGGTCTCAGCTTTATCCGATCGAGCTGAAACTTTCACAATCTCATTTTTATACCAAGTGGCAACTTTTTGGGGGCTGCCGTCGATGAAATTCAGGCATCGATTTCTTGCGACCACCCTAATGTACATTGTGTATATATATATATGTATATATACACATAATCTACCGCTGAAATATATTGTACACCACAGCGTCGCAGAAAAGAATATTTTAGAAGTACATACGCAAAGGCCGGTCGACGAGAATTTCTGGAATAAAGGAAAGCGTGGCTAAAGAGTAGTTTTTATGTGCTGCGGCAAAGAGAAGAGTAAAATGCATCCTCGTGCCTATTGTTACGTCCCATCGTGTACAGAGGCTGGCAATGATTCGTGCCACCTGAACCAACGCACAGCGGTCGGTTCCATTAGGAATAAATGCCTGCTCCAGCGTGCATTTATTACGTTCGATTGAAACGATTGGTGGTCGGCGCATACGCGTGATATTTGACTTTCTGCGGCGACCCGGATCATTGAATCACACTGGTTTATTTTCGTCTCATCAATATATGTATGCGCATATATGAATGCATTGTTAAGTGTTGAATGTGACATTTCGTGTAATTTCCTGAAACGTAATTCCACAATTATCCCGCTATCGGGCGGATGAAATCATCGATAAAATTACTCAAATAATAGAATTATTTGAAGTATATAGGGCACTGTGGTCTTCTCCACATGTATGCACGCTCGGGGAAGGAAAAATAGCACCCCATTATTTTACACCTGGTTCGATCTTCGGTCAAAATGGGCAGTGAATGAGATGTACCGAGTGTGAGCAAAATAGTCGAGAGACCATTGACCGACGTCCGACTATTCGTGGGTGAAGGGTCTCTCGCGTGGAGTAAATGTTTGGGCACGCTTATCAGTTCCGCGACGGTTCAGTGGCGTCAGTGTCAATGGCCTCTTTGTTTCAGTGTTAGCGATATTAAGGTTAAACGTTTTTTCTAAATAGAATTTCATATTTTTCGTGTTCATCGACGGCAGATGCATCTAATCCTCAATAAGACAACTACCTATTCGCACAGGATCACGTTATTCTGAGTATAAAGATGCTATAACTTGGTAGACAAATACTTTGCAAGGTATTTCAAATTGTTGTGACCTTTGTGAAAGATGTTCAAACGCTTCATCGTCATACAAGAAATTGTTTATAAGTATGAATACTACTAATCGAATGACAACTAATCGGAATGAAAATTCAGCTAATCTAGTATCGTACAATAATTATGTTACACTTGAAGATAGTGAGAAAATTGAATGCGTTCGATTGCTTATATTACAGCATTAGAGGAATAGTTAGAATATAGGGGAAATTAATCCGTTGCAATATATGTACCTATATGCATTTCTTTTTTTTAATGGAAACACTCGTTCTTTCACATAAATCCATTATTTGCACCAAAGTGTAACGGTGGAACGTTTGTACACTTGCCGTAACAGTGTCCATTCCTAATATAAAATTATGAAATATCTCGTGAAGTATTTTGTTCTCAGTGGCTGTTCTCGAATCTTAAGGCGCGTATCCACTGGCAAACCAGTTCTCAACGACGGTGTCCGAGCGATCGCTTGCTTCTGCCTGGAACACTAATGAAAATTTAAATTTCCATATTTCCTATTAGACCTTCTCAAAGCACTACCACTAGGTGAACAAGATTTTTTTCGATAAAAATGAGAGCAATTACGACCTCATTCGGGCTATTCTTAATTAAACGTAATTCGTATCGTTTCCGAATTCCGTAGCTCAATTGCGTACGATTGAAAGTAGTCCAAATACGGTGGAGTTTGGACTCGTTTTCATCAAATTTAAATTTTCATTAACAGATGAGTCATCGCAGGCTCAAGCTACTGGGCGAGCGAAGGATCGCTGCAGTGGCGAAGTAGAAAGCGATCACCGAGCTCGCGTTACTTTCAAAGCGAACGTTCGAGGACTCGTAGGCAATATTTTCGATGCATTCCAGAAAATATCTACGTAAAGACACGCTAAATCCTGCGCCGGACGCCACTCAAGGTGTTAACATCTGTTGTCAATTGTTTCATCGCGGCGACGATTATTTCGGAAAACAATTCGCAAACAAGCAGAAAATTAACAATTTATAAAATATGCATCCTTTGTTCAGCGACAGAAACATGTCTGAGAGCACTAATTTATGTTGCAGCATTTTTATTTATGGTCGTGAACTTCATACTGACCACGACATCCCTCGCAATGGTGCACGAACGGGTCCCAGATCGAAATACATATGGACCACTTCCGGATGTGGTGTTGGACAATGTTGCCGCTCAGGATTGGGCTCTTAATGTGTCAGAAGTTTTGATTATGATAATGTCCAACTCAGCGATGTTTTTTATTATTTTCCATAAGCATAGGTGCGTGCCACACACAAACGCCAAATAATGTTTGTTTCGAATAATATGGAAATATCTCATAACACACCTAAGAAAACGAAACACAAATAACCGTAGTACTGGTATACACAGTTGCATGGGAATTTAGTTTGAAGAGGGAAATATCTTGTGGTCGTAAAATATCTTTCTTCCTTCGTATGCTACTTTTCTAACGACAAAGTGATTAACACTGGGACTATATATTCATAAAACGATGCCGTTGGAATTTATTTCAATTGGAATTATTAGCATTAATTCCAAGATGAAGGATCTTCATTAATTTTAATTTTTCTTCGGTTTTCAAACGGAATAATGGATACTCTACCGTTGAAATTTTAAAGATACATATCTCAAGATTTTATATCTTCTAAAATAAACCCTTACATCTTTTATCAATCTGTACTTTCACATAATCCATGATTCATATAACGCAACGTACTCCGTGCGTTATACGGGGGGTCTACTGTACTTAATCTGAATTGGCAATCTGTTTTGGTGCATCTTCGGGAACCATTTTAAAGGAATATGATATAAGCTTGTAGAACGTAACCACTTATAATAACTTGAGGTTCAGTTTAAATTTCCCCCTTTAAACTACAAGTAACTTAGGTGTTGTTGAACGTTTGACCATCTCTCTAAGTCATTATTAAAATTGTTATCGTTTTATACTATCGTTCGTTTGTTTACAGATTTATTGTTGTTAGAAGAGTATTTCTTCTGATGGGACTACTGTATATGATGCGAAGCGTTACAATGTATGTGACGGTACTACCGGTAGCCAGTAAAACATATTTCTGCAGCCCGAAAGCAAACCACACGAGTCCGCTTCTTATTACAAAAAGGGTTCTGCAGCTCATCTCGGGCTTCGGCTTGTCTATAAATGGCAAGCACACTTATTGCGGGGACTACATTTACAGCGGTCATACGGTCGTGCTTGTACTTAGTTACCTGATTATTAAGGAGTGTACGTATTCCCTTTACGTGATATTTATGATACTGTTATGTACAGAAAGATAAAAGACCAATCCCCAAAATGTAGATTCTCCGAGAAGATGTCAACCGATTCATTGGGTGGCAGGCATTGCTGTCCTCGTTGGGGTAATTATGGTCCTGTTGGCTCATGGTCACTATACTGTAGATGTCCTCATAGCGTACTATGTAACCACACGCTTATGGTATATTTATCATACGTTAGCTAATAATTCGCACCTTAAGGTAAGTTTCATTATTTTTTATTTGATGTCTCTGTGTAAGAGTTAATAACCGGGATTGAAAGCAACTGTAATATCGACTTCAGTTTTGGATATATTCATCTCGGTTCTTTTCAAACGTTTATTCGAAATAACAATTCCTCATAATAGCTGTTTCGCTACATAACTTTATATAACAGTTCGAAGCAGTTGTTTCTAGGAGAGTTTCAATCTCTGGTTAATGGTATCATAAAATTCACTTTAAAAAAATCGTCTGTTTTTTTAAACAGACAGGCCCGGCTCGAGCCTTTTTTGCGCCCTTTATTTATAATACACTTATTTGAGTTTTTTTATGACTTTACTCTGAATTTTTATCCGTAGCTTAGAACATTTGTAGTACGACTTGTGATAGTTCGTTTAAATCTTTATTTTAAAAAATGCCAACAATGAAAATACCATTTTGCGCTCCTTGTCGACGTTACGCCCTAGACAGCTGACTAAAATTATCTGTAGGGATGAGCCGGGCCTGGAAACAGAGCTAAATTGTCATATTAAAGGAAATATTGAAATTATTTGCAGCAATACGAACCAAACAACTTTCTGACTCGACTCTGGTGGTTTCCTATTTTTAAATATTTCGAAACAAATGTGGGCGGAACGGTGCCGCGACAATACAATTGGCCTTTACCCTGGCCTCGACGATTCCTCGCCAAACACCCTAATCGGGACAGTTAATGTCTGTCTTAATTTCATGATAGAGGCTGTCAAACAACGGTGTAATATTTGTTGGTATTTGTATATATATGTATATATGTATATATATGTGTGTATATATGTATATATATATATATATATATATATATATATATATATATATATATACAAATATATATATATGTATATAAACATATATGTATACGTGCTAGGCTTACAGTTTGAAGTTAAGGCTTTCCTAGAAAGTGGTATGAAAGATATGCGTAAAGTTTTGTCAAGCGTTGTTTCAAGACTTGACGAAAGTTTTTGCAGTGTTCACTTCATTGAAACTGTAACGTGAGCGATAAGTGGAAGAACTGCTTGTACTATTATGATCATTATCGTCCAATCGCGAAACCTATTTTTCCTTGATTTTGATATGACTTATACATTATGTAAGTGATAGGTAATGATAGATCGAAATTAGCCTCACAAAGAATTCATTTAAAGCGAGGTACCCGAGAGTTACCAACAAATTAGTGTATAAAACAAATGTTAGATATCTCTATTTTCAGATACTTCGAATGTGAAATACTTAGATGTAAATTACGCTATACAGCTATTCGATGGAACGTGAAATACGATACTTTCTTGTTAATATAGAATAGATAAAGGAAACGAATTCTTTTATAACTCTCGTCTGAACAACGACACGATTGGGAAATTAATAGCATCGCTGTAATGAACACATCATTTCCTTTGCCGCGCGCCAACTTCTGGCTAACCTGTAAACGCGTTCTAACCTTAACACTTTGTACGCCGGCAAGATTTCAACTGTTCGAAGCGCGAGTGCCGGCGGTAGTATTACCTTCTTATGAGGAGTGAATATTTGACAGGAAATGCATTAGCAACTTTTAATATTTTCACATAACAAGATGTTCTATATTTTTATCAAACATTTGCCATATATTCGCTGCACGGGGAGTGCCATTGAATCCCTTGCACTGACTACACATATAAGGAAGGAGCTGCCCCAGGAGGGACCGGCCCTTTCACTGCGTCTGTATGTGTGACCGGTCCGAGGGATTCAAATTCACTCAGTGTACATACAAAAATTACAAAGCAAACGTAACAGTAACTTTCAAAGCACAGTCCAAGATGCATCATCTTTCAGACTGTTCTTTCCTTTTTTATACACAAGTTGTTGTGTATTTGGTTGCTATGAGGGCAAACTTTAATGCCAAAAGAAAACGAAAAGTGATAAGCAACGTCTGTAAACGGAGAAAGCAAGTGTGTAAGTACGTGGTACAGACATGTCTCGAAATAAGGTGATCACTATCCCTTCCACTTCTGTTGTTGCCACGGTGAATGAGACAGGCTGTGTATGAACGAGAGGGAGGGACATTCAGTCTATGTCACGCATTCGCAATCTCAATAGCAGAATAGACTCCCTCTCTTGAAAGAAGGTGACGTTCGGTCCCGAACCGACAAATCTGTACGTACGTAGTGCATACATGTCTCGAAACAAGGACTGGATTTCTGTCTCGAAATAAGGTGATCACTATCCCCTTCACTCCTTCTACTGTTGAAACGTCGATTGCGAGAGACTGTAAGTGAGCGAGAGGGACTGGGTGCCATCATATTTCGCCGCCTTCGTGCCAGACGACTTCGCTACGTCGTGCGTTCTTTATAGGCTGCCACCGCTTCAGTCCTCGCTCAATCGCAGTCTCTCTAATTTCACGCGATAAGGCAATAAACCAACGGGAATATTCGCGTTGGTCTGTGGGAGCCTAAAGGCAAGCCGAAAATACTCTCTGTCTCGGTTCGGTACCAAGCCCTCACCGTCTTTCGGGACAATTCTGTAATAACGAAAGCCCGCCGTACAGCGTGACCGGCATACAATGTGTTAATCGACTTCCAATATTAAGACGATGCCGTTCTTTATACTTATTAGATGGCAGCCTGCCTTATTCCGATGAAAGCTCGTCGAATCAATCATATTGAAATCTTGATATTGAAATTGGTCAATTACCGTTCATTGCCGGGGATTTAAACTCGCGGATCTTCGTAGTTCCGGCTGGCCAGCAGGTGCCAAAGCCGACCCTCCGTCTTCCGCTTTTCCGACATCTGTCTCATGGGTACTATGGAGGCCTCGATCCCACACACTAAATTTCTAACCTAGAACAACACGCTAGGTGTTCAAATTTCAAACGTCCTGCGCGATAAGAAGAGCAAGACACTTATGAAAAGTATCATGGAATTCGTGACTCCTCGGAATAAGGATGCCTTTACACTTTACGTACACCAAATGTTGTCACGCATACTCACAGACGGAATTGCAAATCATGCGAAGAACCTTGCAACATGTCTCCAACGAAACCTCATCTTGATATAAGGTGGCACAATAAAAAGTGTTCTACAATCGTAGATTCTTCGCGCGATTTTTTCTTCCATCGGTATATTTCGCCATCTCGCAATAATAAATCCTTGCGATTCTTGCCCCAGCTCTATTGTAAGAGCACCTTTCAGTTTCATTGTCATCATTCTCTGAGATATTAGCACAAACGCTTGGAATCCTTGCGTTCGATGGCTGTACAGGGACGTGCATAGGATCCATTTAGTGAATCTCGATTTCTCGTGACGGGAGGCAGGTAATAATTGTAGAATGATGAAAGGGATTGAAGGCAGTTGAACCATTACCTTGTAAAATCTGTGCATAGTTTAAGCAACGTTAACAGCGATTTGTTGTCTTCTGCACGCACGATTTATTGTTAACACTCGTGCAGAACTCTCGTTATTCGTTGTGCGAGTTATCCACGTTCGATAGACGTCCTGTTTAGCATTCCTATCGATGCAAGTTACATAAATAAAAGTTGAGATCGCCAAAAGGAACGTCAGTGGTTACATCTATCGTTCTAAATGTCTTCGGCTCGGTTGAATGTATTTGACAGTCGCACGGTGAGAAGCGAAAAGAAGTCTTTACGATAGCGAATGAAAGGCAGAGAGTGTGAAGAATGGAGTCGACTCTGGGGGGCGCTTGCTGCACGCAAATCCTTTCCATTTTCTTCTTTCTGTGATGGTACGAAAAAGAAAAAAACATCATAGTGCAAGGTGCCCGTCGTAAGAGGATTTATACGATGTGCCCAATTACGGCCACTGACATTTCTTTTTAACCCTCTATGGACTATTTTCATTGTCTAAATTGGAAACCATATAAAACGTGAGTTCTTTCATATTTCTTCAATTTATTGGGAACTCTCAAGAAAGTACCATGGAAGGGCAAGCTAGTACTTCGTAAAATTGTTATAACGACCTAAACCAATATGGCGTAACAGTGTACATGTTGAAGACACGCTGGACTATAGAGGGTTAATACTTATAGATGCGTGTAACGAATATATTTTAATAAGATTAAATGTGGTTCGTAGCGATTCTTAAGCGGTGGAACATTCGACGTGTAAAACGGATCGTTCAAGTATATTTTTAAATGTGTGCGTACGTATAATAGGCCCACTGAATCGATTCGGGCGTGTAATAGAGACCATGTAGCAGATACTATTGTTGTTCGAAGAAAAATTACAAGAGCGTTTCCGGCAACACACGCGAACGTTTATGTGTATTTGCAATATCATTATTGTTCCTTCGAGCGGATGTGTGCTTTGGACATGTTACACGTAAAAAAGGGATCGTCTCCAACTTGTCAGAATGTGTTGGGAATGATGTCGGCCCTAATTCTAGGAATAGCCGCCATGATCTGCCAGAAAGATATTCACAAAAGTGACGAGGTTCGAAGCAAAGCGTACCGTACTATATGAGCGTATTGATACATGCGCTCACGTGTGTATGCACGCCGCGGGGAACATTACCTACACGCACACGAAAAGGGGAGGATGTACTTCTTCTGCTAACGAACGAGTCTTGTTAATATTTACAAAAAAACCGAGGGGCAGAAGGTAGAGAAGATATTTGTATCATTATATTAAAAGAAAGAACGGTGGGAAGAAGGGAAGGGAATGAAAGCAACAAGAATGAAGGCTGCGACACATGCACGAGAGCGACATATTCTGTATGTGTGTTTATATGTATATACATATATATATATCTATATTTTTACGTGTAGATATTTTTTGGTAACTTGTTACAATAATCCTATTAGACCAGCTAAGTATATACATATACTAAATACAAGAATAGCTGAAGAGAGAACCTTTCGTCGTCACGGATATGTTCGCCAAAGTGAAGATAAAAAGAAAAACAAGAGTATTTCGTTACCGTTTCAATGAGACATATATATATATGTACATATGCAGTTATTCTATTGCCCGAAAATTCGCGAAACGCGGTTCCTTCTATGCCTGTACACAATTTTATTGTTTGCATCAACCACTGGTTGACACGCATGCAACTTGGTTTTCTTTTAATTCGTGCGTCATATACATAACGAGTCTTTATGATTATTTTCTGGAGGAGGACGTGGATATTGAAACAAGCACCGTTACAATAAAGATGAAAACGAGTTGTATCTGAACTTTACTTTATACTTCTATATTTATAATATTTATTACGTTTTTTCATATGTTGATGTAATAAAATTTAGGTGATACATTGCTACAGCCATTTTTGCATCTCCGATCTTACGGCAAATATACATTGAGCATTTATTCACGTCTTATAAATTATGTACGATACCAATGAATGCATCGATCCTTCTTTCTGCGATGTAAAGAAATGTAAGTACAGTTCGAGCTCTGTTGTCCGATGTCTGATGTGTGATCCTATATTATTTGGTACGACCATCGGTGACTTTCGATCTCTTCAGCGGCGGCGTGTCTCGTTGGTATCTTCAATGAGATTGACTTTGGAAAAGTCTCACGTTCTCGTCTATTATACGCTTAAATAGATTATACGCTGCGTAATGTGTGCCTGCACTGAAGTTTGAGGTGTTTCCCAGGTAAGTCAGATACATAAACTTATGCTAAAGGCGGCTCACACATATTCGATATTCGCCGAATGTCTGATACTCACCGCTTTCTAGACTGTTTGTCAAGCTGGTTGCCGAATACCGAGCATATGTCGACACACATGTGCCTGTTTGCCGAAGCTTAGTGATTAGAAGCTGATATTCGTTATTCACCGAATTTAAGCGTTAAGCCGGTTTTGTTCACAGTAACAATCATCACCCAGTGATGTTTACTTTTATAGACCTGTAAAGAATTATGTGCCACCATTTTCAGGATCATTGCATTCATGCAACCGCCTTTTAAGTTTATCGGATTAGGCCACTTATTTATAATTAATTGCAAGCTGATATTTGTTCTGATTTATTGAAATATGCTTGGTATATATTGCTGAACGTGTTACATCTCGGAAAGCATTTTGTAATGTTCATTAGGATACTATTTCAGAAGTGTTGTATATTGTATATTGTTTTTTTCCTGTTAAACAGGATGGCGTTTCAAGCTTATCCGCTTATATTGCCCAACGAACTATATTGTATAGTCATATTCTTTTTTCGCTCCTCTCTCTCCTTCGGGTCCCAGCAGCAACGGCGCACCGGGAGAAAGGTGGTCCTCCCATCTTTCCCCAGTACCCGCCCCGTGATGCTTAACTTCGGTGATCTAACGAGAACCGGTGTTTTTCCATCACGGCTACGGCCGCTGGTTATTTCAGAAGTGAAGATTAAAAATGTAAGCGCAATAAGCCAGAATTTATACAGCGTACTGTTATGTTCAACATGTAAAATAATGATCACCTGTGTCGTGCATAAGACTGCCGTTTGGGTGAATGAAAGAATAAAAATTTACTTCTAAAAAAGGTATCCGGTTCTTCAACCTGACATGGACCATCTGCATCATCACGATTTTGAAAAACAAAAAAGCTATTAACCGTATAAAAATAATGTTTTTTATTTTGACCATGTCTTAAAAATTATTGAGAGTTCAAATGTGATAGGTATGTAGTTTATTTATCAAATGTAAATGAACACTTCAGACGGATCTTTTTCCACGTAACTGAAACTACTTACATGAATTTATTATTTTGAATAAAATATTTTCCATTGCTGAGTAATTGAAACTTGTAATAAAATGTGAAGCAATAAACGCATTAGGGTTCTTTCTATTTTCCATCGAATGAAAATATCATTTCGCGTTATTGGATGACCGGTGAATCGATATTAATGTCGACTGTCATTCCATTTCATATTGACATTTACCCCGACGACGATGAAGCTATATTTTGGATGTAACTAAGAAAAATGTTTAAGTAAAAGTATTTCGACTTTCATAAATTCACAGTGAATTCCTAAAAAAAGAAAATGTTTCGAAATTCATGTTAAACTTCATATTACTTCAAATTTAAATAGGTAAGTAGGTATTTGTATATTATCATTAAATTTTTAATTGGTTAAGTAAAAATTGAACAATGACTTCAGCAGCATCTTTAAAATGTATGTATTCGGTTGAACGGACAACACTGTTGAATTTTTTCTATTACTAGTTTTTTAGTTATCTTTTATATTGGTTTAAAAAGTAAACGTATGTATTTTTCTCTTCAACTTATTAAAGAAGATTAAGCACTAAATTATTTTTAACCGACTTCAAAAAGGAAGAGGTCATAGATTCGGCCGTTTGTATTTTTTATATTTTTTTAATGTTTGTCCCCGCATAACTCCTCAGCATATGGATCGATTTTGATGATCTTTTTTTTATTCGAAAGAGGGCGATGCTCCAATGGTCCTACATCCTACACTGCATCAACACTGGCCCAATATTTTGCCAGTTCTGGTTAATAATAAAGACTATTGTCACCTGATTATTATTATTGTATGTACGTACGCGCATATCTCCACAGCATGATGTGTCAATATATATATATATAACTAAAAAGTTAAAATTAAAACAATTTAGAAAAAATTAAAACGGACTTAAAAAAAATTGCACTAAAAAGTAAAAAATAATTTTTTCCCTTATTTAATCTACGACTCTCATATCTTTTTAACTCAGTGCCTTATGATTTGCACTGTGTAAATCTGGCGCCGACTTAAAAAATGAGAGTCGTAGATTACATAATGGAAAAAAGTATTTTTTATTTTTTAGTGCAATTTTATTTTTTTGCAGTCAGTTTTTTGATTAAATAATGATACTTTAATCTGCTACTTACAACTAGCTTCCAATCGAAAGAAAAATTAACGGTGCAATGTTTAGTGTCACTGAAAGGGCCAATTTTATAAATCCTAAAATTAAGTGTAGATCATAATGTTACAAATTTCAAAGAAAACTAAGACTACTCCGTTGTAGTGGCGTAACTGGGGGAGAAAGAAGAAAAGAAAACTGGATTTTATTCTTTAAATAAATTTTTATAATCACTTAGAGAATTTTATTGAATTTGCATTAAATGAAATAGCATTAAATATTTTTCTTGGAAAATACTTTTATCTGCTCAACTTTGCTCCCCCAAAGATTAAATCCCGATTGCACCACTGCTTTGTTCTGTAAATAAAGACTAACAATGTTTCTATCTGCACAGATCCATAATACCGTCAAACCTATTTATACGTTTTATAATAAAAACTAACATAGTTCCAGAACATGGCGGGCACAGCCACAGAGAACAAGCCGCAGAGCAAAGATGCGCCAGGGACATCCGGGGAGGGCGATGTCCCTCAGACGAAAAAAGCAACACGACCTGGATTTGGTAAAAGATGGTTTCGATTCCGAATACTGTCACCGAATTCCTCGATCCTGCGGGGTTCCTATGCGATAAACTCTCCCCACTTCAAGTACCGAAGTCGGGGCCGCCAAGCTGCCCCTGCATCAGTGGTAGCAATCGTATACGGTACTCTGTTCGAGCCGAAAGAATGGATCGCCGACTATGTGGATCAGACGTTGGAATACGCCGACAAAGTATTCCGCACTAGTGTGATGAGGAACCGAGTGAAAGAGGACGAATACATGAAAACCAAGCTGGTCCATCCAGAATTCTACATCGCCAACTATAAGGTTTTAGTTTGCATCGAGGAGACGGGCATCTATGGTAACCTGTTCAGCGAGACCGTAGGTTGCCCGGATTTCGCGGATGGGCTACGGAAGTTCTTCCAGAGCAGTGATTCCGGGGTGATTACAGCCCAGGGCACGTCGATGGCCATGTGGCGTCAGCCGGAGATGGGCTTCCTATACTTTGACCCCGCGCCCTGCAATGAAGAAGGCGTTCGTCAGGCGGACGGTACAGCCTGCGTCATGAGGTTCAAGTGCCTGGCCGATCTGTGCGAACACTTTCTCAAGAGCATGGAAAAAGGATACGACTCTAGGTACTGCTTGGACAAAGTGACCGTTCTGCGGGTGGACGAGGTTGGCCGCGGGTACCTCGATCGTATTCCAAGTAGCAATCGTCTATCGGTTGACAAGAGTGTGCTACGCTCCATCAATCCGGTCGACATTGACGAGAATAAGATGGACTGCACTAAACCGGTGCCTAAAGGGGAGAAAACTAAAGCCTCCACAACTGCCAAGATCCACAGGGAACCATTGTCCATCACCATTTCGAATTACAGCATCGACAAGCGCTTCGCTACCGACCCCTTAGTGGACCAAAACAACTTCGACACCGGCTATACCTACGAGAATATGCACGTGAACGTGCCATCGACGTTCAGGGAGCTGCCCGGGAACATGGCGATCATCCATGGCTTGACTCACGAAGGGAGCGACGTGTACAGGGGCAAGGGGGCGCAAACCGTGGCGAATTGCGTGATGGCTATTGCCATGAAGAAAGTTCATCCCGTGAAGACGTGGCTGAGGCCGAAGCTGGATGAGATACTGACGCTGGGGGACCTGCTGTACGAGGAGGTGAAGGCAGAGAAACCGATGATCAGGAATATGACCGCGACTGATTTGTACGATACGAAAATTGAGGTGGATGGCAGGAAGCTGGTTGTCGACGTAGACCTCATTACAATCACGGGCACGATCAGTTCCAAGATCCCGACGGTGTTGAATCTAAAACAAGCGATGGAAGAATTCTTCTTGGTTAATACCGAGGGCGTGATAGAGTCTTCGTCGATGTCTGTGGCGGTTTGGAATCAGGAGGATTGTTACTACATGTTTGATCCACGTCAGTGCGACTCGCTTGGTGTCAGAGTTCGCGAGGAGAAGGGGAAAGGCAAAGCGGACACGGGGGACAAAGTGAAAGGAAATAGCTGCGTGATCAGGTTCCCGAACACTGACACGTTAGCTGCTTTGTTCCTGAGGAACGTTGACCATGCGAAGAAAAACGACCGCTTCACTATCAGACATATCACGATACTGAACGACGTGCCTGGGACCAGAGTCTGGCACGATTTCCAGCCTGGGACACCCGGGGAGACCTGGGTTCTGCAAGGGACCACGTCTAACGAAGACGAAGAGTTTGAGGATGAGACTCGCGGCATTCAAGGGCTGGCTATACCAGTCATAGCTTTGATCAGTGCTAAGGAAACGCCACCAACAAGGTGGATTGACGAGACTATCGATACGGCGATTAGAGAGGGCGACGCTTATTACCTTTGGTGTAACCCTCCCACAGAGACTGAGGAGGAGGAGGAGGAGCGCTTCTTCTTCGTTCCTAATTTAAAGAAACAGCTATACTTCAAGAATAGGAAGGTAATAATCGACGTAGAGGAGGGAACGATCGTCGGGAACTTGGATGCGGCGCCTGACAGCGATATCCCACACCTGGTAAAAGGCTTGCAGCAGTTTTTCGAGAAACATCAATTCGGCATCCTTAATTTGAAGAATCTGGACGTGGCGATATGGAGGTTCGACGAAGACGTTAAAGACAAGGATGATATAATTAAACGGCCTGTTTACTACTGCTTCGATCCTAATCCACGAAACAGTCTAGGTTTCGGGTCGGATGATGACGAAGAAGGTGGAGTAGCCTGTGTGATCCGAACACTGGATCTGTCCGTCCTCGCGAAAATGATCGAGACGAACGCAGGGCAGGATCCAGATTCTGACAACGAATTCTACATCCACTCCATGAAGAGCATCAACATTGGCAATGAAATGACTGACGAAGAAATCGAGGCGGACAAGCTGATCCCAGTGAAGCCTGATTTGTACAATTACTACAGCGTGATGGACACTGGTGCCATCCTATTGGGCAGTTTTAACCAGGGAAACGAGGCGATGTTCAAACGCCACACCAGGGATAAGCAGCAAGCGGCGACCGCCCTGGTTACCTTGGCGATGACGAAGCTGTACAATCCCCATCTCTGGTACACAGAAGTAGTGGATGACGTGCTGAAGCTAGGCGACAGGATTGCCATGGATAATTTGGAGAATCTTGAGGAAGAGGGGGCGGAAGAAGAAGCTGCCAGGGCGTATCTTCTTCCCAGCGAAATCAACGCGGACTTCACCGTCGGCGTGAATCGATTTTCCTTTGAACTGGAAGAAGAGGTTGCTTCTGGTAAAATGACCGAGCTGCAGACACAGTTGGAGACATTCTTCGAAGCGAACAGCATGGGTATATTCAGGCAGGGCGAGATAATGATGCCCGTTTGGAAAGATGCTGACGTGTACTTCACGATGGATCCTAAGGGAAGGGACACTCGGGGTGAACCACGAGAGAGAGACGGTGCAGCTGGGGTGATGTGGTTCATCGACACAGAATCATTGGTTACTGCAATCGAAGCAGTCGCTATAGGAGAGGACTTCGTGATCGACGTTGTCACTCTGAGTAACGCTTACGAAACTCGGCTAGCCGAAGAGGAGCGTCCACCGAAGCCTTCTTCGGGGGATGACCCGTGGTACCACTTCCCAAAAATCGCCGATGGTGTTTGGAGTATCGATGGCACAGTGAAGATGGACGACGAGAGGTTCGAAGAGGCCAATCGCAATCAGCAGACCGCGGCCATCGCGGTCATGTCCATCGTCTTCTCCAAGGTCTACGAGCCACGGTATTGGACGCAGGAAGTAGTGAACGAGATCATCGCTACAGGCGACAAACTGCACTCAAAGTGCGTGGAGAGGCTCGGAGAGGGTTCTATACCGAGGATCAATGATATTATAACGGAGTTCTTCTTATCGACTCGTCGGATTAATCTGACGATCAAGGACTGCGTCGAGGCGGGCAGGTTGACCGCGAAACCGCCGAAGGTCCAGGATTTGCAGACTGGGGTCGATAAGTTCTTCTCTCGGTACGTGTCGGGTGCTCTGTGCGTGAGCGGGAATAAGAACATACCCATTTGGAAGACAGGTAATGATTACTATGCCCTGATACCTGACTGGGCGGTGGTCCAGGAAGAGACGACAACAGTCGCGCCTAAAGTCTTGCGCTTCGCTAACAGTGAAATCTTGGTAAGCTACTTACTGGAGTTCCTCGGGAACGACGGAGACTACGAGATGATCGCGATTGACGTGGTGAATTGGAATAAGCTAGCTCCTTGGAAATTCGATCCAAGCTCAGCTGTCCGCCCTTCGAATCTACCACCTCTGAACGCCTACAGGAGAGTCCAGGGTGAAGCACGGGCGATCCTTCGCGGTAGCTATCACCAGGGAGACGAGATATTTCCCGAATCGTTTCGCAACAGGCAGACGGCTGCCAACTGCGTTGTCGCCCTCGGAATGTCCGTGGTGAAGAATCCAATCACTTGGACGAAGAAGACCATGGACGAGATCCTAGCGATCGGGACTAATGTTCACAGGGAAACGCAGAAAGCCAAGCCGACGATAGTGCGGATCAAACCCAAGGACATTATCAGAGTGTTCTATGTAGGGGTTAATATTCTCACCGCCGACATAGAGTCCGGAACGAGCTTCGGCATAGTGGCGATTCCTCCACCGGTTCCTGAAGACAAAAGGAAGAAGAAACGAGGTGGGAAAAGAAGAGCCAGGGGTGGGAGGGCAAAGAAATCCAGGGGACCCACGAGGGTACGACCTCCGCCACCTCCACCGATTCTCTTGGAACAAGGTGTTCAACTGTTCTTCCAGAACAATGGGGCTGGGATTCTGACCACCGATCGCGGGATGGTGGCCATTTGGAAAGCAATGGGCGTGTACTTCATGTACGACCCACGAGCACGCAGCGACCAAGGTTTACCCGATTTCTACGGTACCTCGTGCGTAATGTGGTTCGCCTGCATAGAGCCTCTTTACGAGGTGCTGTTCGCTAATATCGACGAGCAGGAGAAGTACGGTCGCTACGAGATCTGCAGGGTTATTATCAAGACTGCCATGATCGAGCCTTTACCATGTCCCGCGGGCTTCAGGCCGTACTTCGACTGCACGACTCCTCCGATCCCGGTGACAATCATGAAGAAGAACACGACGTTGGACGTGGAGACGGTCACCGACTACAACTTCGTGGACGAGGAGCTCAGCGTCCTACGCGGAAGCTTACACATGCACCACCGTACTTGGAACACGATCAGCCGAGGCTTCCAGAGCACTGCCATCGCAGCCGTTGCGATTGTCGTCGGGCTGCTTCACGTCCCTTCAACATGGACGTCCGACCTGATCGACGCTATATTAAGGTACGGCGATCTGTTGCACTCTGACAGCGTGCGCGCCGCGCGCCCTGGCTTCAGGAACTTGTCGCCCAGCGAGCTACTAACGGTTTTCATCGTCGGCGACTTTCGGGCCACGATACACATTCACAATCACACCACCGCTGGTTTGCTACACACCTTCGACCTGTCAGAGTCACTGGCCATGTTCTTCCGGTCGAATTGCGCCGGGATTCTTCACACGACTAACATGGCGGTGGCGGTTATGCAGCATTACGGGAAATTCTACCTGTTCGACCCTTGCGCCAGAAACGAGCTGGGCAAGCCGAGCTTCGACGGAGCCGCCTGTATAATGAAGTGCGAGAACATCATGAAGATGGCGAAGGTGTTCGTGACGAATTGCAACCTTAAAACGCCCAATGTTTATACGCTGAACGCGGTCAACGTGCTGAACATGTATTTCTTCTCGGACGCCAAAACTGCATGCCCGCCGAAGTGCGAGCAATGACGTGGAAGTCACTTTCTTGTCGGTTGTGTAATAGCGCTGTTGTTGCTTTGTACTAAAAAAATTATTCCAGTGAGTTTAATAAAGTTCTAGTACCGACGATGTTCGCAATAATATTTGACTTTTATATTCATAAAGATGAAGTTGAAAATAAATTGTGAAAATAAATTTTCTCCTTGTCGAGTGATTCGAACGAAGAGCAAGGAGGGGGTTAAATAATAATGGACCAACTACCGCCCTTTAGTCGGGCACACAAGCAGGGACCACTGTAATCATTGCGAGATCAGTTTTCGAATAATAATTCGGCTTTATTTTCGACCATAAATTGAAGCATTGCGCAATCGAAGGAGATCTAGTTGCTGTGTCGTTAAATCATATAACCAAAGGTAAAGCAGACAATAAATCCACGTGGTCGACAACATTCTCAAATTGCTAATTTTATTTATAGGTTTCTTTATGACACAAATCACTTTTAGCATCTACATGAGTAGGAGATACAGGCTATACGAGAATGAATTTGATACAGATCACTTATTAGTGTAAATACAATGTATCTTCAATTACACACTATAAACTAGATACTTAGAAAACACTGTACAACGCAGCTGAAAACTGTCGGTGATACTTTACAATATGTTACAAGCACTCCTTGACGCGAGACGAGCCCAACCGCATCGGAGCCGAAAATTCATTCCTCGAGGACATCCTGATTCAGCCGCGGGAAGGCTTTTTCTCGAACGATTTGATGACGCCTTCGTGCGGTCTGTAGGCCGTATTTAGCGGGTTCGGAAGCTGTTCCACGTCGAACCGCTTCGACAAACATTCGTTCCCGTACACGCCTTTCTAGAAAACGAACCTTCAAAGAAACGTGAGAATAGCTTCCTCATCCCTGACCATTCGCGGGCGACCGCAACGGACCACCCTCGTGACGTCGTCTCGTTCCTCGCAAAGTGAACTAACGCCAGGTTCCATGAGCAGAGTCGAGGTGAAGGATACCTCAGTCTAAGTTAGTAAAAATTCCCGTCGAAACTCGGCATCCTCGAGAATCCTTTACTACAATTCTATAAACCCGAATCAACTTCATTGCGCTCAACGTAAATTTCCAGCCGATTTAGTTTATTATAAACAGTTCTATTTGCTCGCGACATGTCCCGCCTTCTTTGTATTACTTCGTAGTAGCTTGTAAGTAGAGAAACGTACAAAATCTCTCAGACGATATCGCGGATACTTTGTTACAGGGGTCTCTCGATGCAATGTCAAGTAGAGAAATATATTTAAATGCGCCTAGGGTGTACCGATCATCCTCACGATCTCTGCCACCGCAACCTGGTTCGTACAGCAATCATCGTTCCACGCACACGCGCACAGGCACACGTAACACACTGGGGGTAATACATCACGCGGCTTCATGAGTCTTTTCTTTGTGGCGAACGTCTGTCAGTACTGTTCTCCCTTCTTCTCGCGCCTCTTCCGTGAACCGCAGATCGTCCTTGCCTGCACTTGTTCGTTTAAATGCCCGGCTTCCCGATCAATTAACAATTGAATTTAAATAACAATTTAAATTGGAATAATATTAGAAATATTGGACCACTCTGTGAAATTAGGATTTACCAAATTAGGGTTTGGTAAAAATAGTAAACACCGTTGGGACATTTCTGGAAAGTAAGCGGGATCAAAGATACGTTGCGAATGTAATTGAATAAATCCGGTAGTATAAAGTTCTCCACCGCTCTAGGATGGTTAAATGCCGAATGTTACAGATACTGAAGAACTGGTTTAACCAGCACGAGCTACGTTACTGTTCGATTTTGCAGAAATCGTCGAAACTTGTTGCACTGTGCTACGGATCGCGAGTAAAAGGCTTTGATCGAGAAGAACCTAGCGACGAGGGGAGAGAAGAGCCGTGGCTGAACTGAAAACGTGGCAAATGAACCAAGGCGTATAGACCAGCGTCGATAAGCGCACGTCCAATCCACTGACAGAACGAAGTTGAACAGATCATAATGTAAAAAATATGTATTATTAATAATATTGGCATGATGTTGTTATGGCACGTTTAGTTTACTGTTCAGTGACGCGTTTACAGGTTACATCTTACGTTCTCGCTATACAAACATCGTGATTATTTCAGTCGGGGGTGAGAATAAACGTAGAAAAAAAAAAGAAAACAAAAGGAAGAAAGAAAACAGTTTTCTAATGTTTCTTTGTGTCTGCTCCCTATTGCACACACGCATGCATACCGAACGCGCGCAGGCCAGAAGCACGCGCGCACGAACGCGCACACAAAGCACATATGTGTACATACGCTTTGTCTATCTTTCATTCCCTTGTCTATCTCTTCCTTATTTCTCTCGTCAACACGCTCGCGTGACTTTTACATCGAGGCATAACATTTTCATTTCCTATGTATCGTCTTCGTCGTAAAAGTCCTCCATTGCACTTTCCCTTTCGACGCAACAAATGCACCTTAAAACGTATTTATTTTATGTACAAACGCTGCTCCTTAATGCAAACGTGCGAAAACAATTTTCGATTAGATATCTATTGCGTATTTCACTTTTTTTCTTCTTTTCTTCTTTTCGTCGTTACTGTAATAAGAGGGGTCAGATTGCACCGAGGATTCATGCAACAGAACGAACATTAATTATTCTACAACGAACGCCATGCAAGACTTTGCGTTTAACAATTGACATTGCGCGTGACGAGCACACGACTGCAGGCTTCGTAATTTTCAGATCACGTGCTCAACGATTCCCTTTCGGTCAAAATAAACTACCACTAATTTTGCCAGCTCTCAATGGTAAGATTCATTTATCACCAACTGATTGGTAATTCGAACATTAAATGCAAATACAATTTAATACATATATTACAAACGTCGACGAAACAGCTTGAACAAAAATTTGTCATTAAACGGAGTCAGGAATTAAAAGAAACAATGTAGTTAATGTACAAAAAAAAAACGCGAAAATCTCATTTAACAACACATATCAACAGAAAAATCGCACGCGAGATTACAGCGCGACCTGCCTGCTTTCGTGCAACTATAAAAGAAATCGATTCGGGTAACGCAGTCACTTTTTATACCAAATAAAACAATAAAACAATAAAAATTACAAAAAAACAATTGTCGTAGAGCCTTGGAAGCTACAATTTACTCGTAATGTTTATTCCGTAATAACAGAGTTCAAGAGAAAATAAAAGCATAATAAAAAAAAAACGAGTAATAAAACGCATGATTGACATTCATCTCTTAATATTCCCGCAACAGTAACAACGATGCTATTATCAGTTCGTAGAATTTACAAAATCGACGCCGAGAACATAGATACTCAAATATAAAACACAGTTTCAGTGTGATTAAAAAGAAAATAAAACGCCGTTGTCTTGAATTCGCCATTCCAAGACAACATTTCAATAATTCGAACAAATCTAAGACGATCACTAAGGCCGCCGACGAATGCTCGGTCACTCTTCGCCGATCGGCCGGAAATGTATCCTTTCTGCGGCGCGGCCGGATTCATAAAACTAACTTACAACGCTTAACCACACCCCTGTGGTGTTTGGAATTTTGAAATTTACAAAACCACAGAGGCTCGCACTTCTCTCGCTATTATTTCCACGCGAGGCACGTATACACATTTCTCGTCGGTAATACAAGTTTCTCGGTGTTACAAGGAAGAAACAAGATTGCGGTGAATTACATAATTAAGTTCACTCAGCTCTTCTGTTGCGCGGTAGGAAGATCGAATAAAGGGAGCGAATAAACGAGACGAGGAATAATAATAGAAGAAGTGAATGCGCGACAAATCAACCGTTGGTCGCGAAACGATGCTCGATAAATAACGCGAGGCTGTCTCTTGCTTGGCCTGGATCGAGAAAGATTGGTAAGAAGGTAAAGGAGCGGTGTCGACTGAGTACGATTTCCCAGTCACATTTTCTAATGGAAGCTCTCGATCGCGCTTTCGATGCTAGAACAGTCTCTTCGCCGTGGTTATTGTCTTCGATTACTCGAAAGCGCGAGTTGTGTGTCCGTCTCTCTAGTTCTTTGATGCCGATCTCGCCACGAAAGAAAACAGAGACTGGGGGAGGGGAGGTTAGGGGTGGGGGGGGGGGGGGGGGGGAACGGGGGCGGGGGTGAGGGTCGGTAGTGCTTAATAGGAGGGTGATCGTTCGCGAAGGAGCCGGTTTCGATCTCGTGTTTGAACAGATTCCTGAGATTTCACCTTAATAGCTCGCTATATTATGCAATGGAGATCCACGGATGGGACACAAATCGCCGAGGTCCCGTGAGAAAAAAAAAAAGAAGTCCTACGATTACATTACATGCTAATCGCGTTACGCTAAAACTCGCTGGACTATCCGGAAGAGGGGGTTGTACGAGAGCGTACATACGGGGGTGGGTAACGGCGGAGGTCAGGTAAGTGGACAGAGGTGTTGGGAACGTTCATGAGTGACCTAAGCGTCACGGGTCTCGCACTAGAAAAAGAGATCTTACACGCTAATTAATCGCACAGTGTATAGACTTTTAAAAAAATAACAAATTACATACAGGCAATAGGTATTTTGACACCGTGAGGTCGAATAAATGAATGAGAATAAAAAAAACCTCGCTTTCGTTCTTCGACTCATCTTGTTCTCTTCTTTTGTTGTCCTCTTGTCTCTCTCTCTCTCTCTCACGCACGCACGCTCGCACGACATCACACGCGCGTACACACACACACACACACGTCACATTCTCTCTTTCCCTTTGTCTCTCTCATTTTTACTCGATTTACTTTTAGTTATACGTTTGCGGTATAATTATTTCATAGAATATAGTACCTGGCACAGGAACATGACCTCTCAGTCATTGGCATCACAACGTAACAAGGACTACAAGCTGTGTCTCGTGCATCTTCATCGCCTCGACCATAGTCTCTTATATTCTCGCCCTCACACGCAAGCATCCACGTAACCACGACTTTCACTCTTGCTCCTCTCGTGCTGTTTGGCATACGAACTGGCAATCTTCCTTTCTCGAGTGGGTGACTACAGCCAGACTCTTGGTCCTGAGTATTTCTGCATCGTATTTCTCATTTTCATTTTATTTGTTTCTTCGTTTCTATTTTTGTTATACGCGTTAACGTCCGTTCCCAGCTCCCCTACCCCTACCCCTCCCCCTCCCCCCCCGCATCCCTCTCTCGCACTCCGTTAACTTTGGACACTGGGCCTACCCCAGACAAACGAATGCAGCAAAGGGCGGAGACGATTACCCGAGTATTTGCTAACCTCCAAAGCTCGGAATCGTTTAATCGACGACCGGGGTCAGCAATTCCGTACCAAAGCATCGAACGACCCTCTGAATCATATAGTGCCCGGGATGATCGTTCATCGTCCTCGAAAATTTCGCCACGAGCCATGGCCTGAGAGACGTACAGTCTCCCCGGAGCAGCTTGCCGTTGGACCAATTTTCTAGCACCCTGGCTCACGCGTACTCGGTCAATTTGTAGAGATACCTCGATGGGGGGATTCCTCTTCGTTCTGTTATCGTCTCTTCGTTTAGGACTGGTTTGCTCCACCGCTTCTTCTCGGCTCTCAATCACTCCGTAACGATCCCAGCAAAGAGAAGCCTGGCTGACCGCCGCGTTCTCCGTTATCCTGATTGTTTCAGGTCACGACAGTAATCGCTCCTATCGTCCAGCATTCTATCTGTACACGTACACGGACCCTGCGGATGACACGGTGTGTTGCAACAGTTTTGTCACGTGGGTCCGGCCGGGGCTACGTAACACTAATCGCCGGGTTGGACGTGCCCGACGGCGCCGACACCGCTTCACTCTTTATACACTGTCCGGTCAATTGGTTGACGCTAAGGGGATTGTTGATGTCGTGGGGATTGGTGCCGACCGGGTTGCGGTGCGGCAGCGGCGGGTGCGCCGACTGGCTGCTCGGGTTCGACAGGGGCGGAGGCGGCACCGGAGGCGTCAGGGGGCACGGGCACGGGCTGGCCAGGCTCGAGGGCGACGGCAACACCAATGACGGGCTAGCCAGACTAGACAATGCGGACAAGCCCCCGGGGCTGCTCAGGGACTCGTCGTCCTCGGGAGTTCCTGCCTCCCCCACGCTGCCCAGGTTGTCCTCCGAGTGATCATCCTCCCCTTCGCCGTCGGCTTCGCCGTCCCCGTCTCCTCCCTCCCCCATGTATCTGATACATTTCTTCTTACGTCTGCGAACAAGCAGAGGAGGATTAGTCGGGAATTACTCGCCGGGGGATCACCCGTCGATCATTACGCAACATCGAGCGTCGCTCCCACGTGCACCTGAGGATCTCTTCCGCCGATCATCGGAACAAGCTAGAGATTAACTCTCTCAAGCTTCTAAATTTACGTTAAGTCGCAACGATCATTGCCGCCGGGGACGCTAGGAGCAACGCTCGATCCGTCGAGTAAGGTTACATCCAGAATTATTACCAACTAAGAGAACATGCGATCACTCGTGGTCGTTGCAAGGCTGGCTACGCAGAAGAAATCTCTTGAGAATCATTGCCGAGAACATTTGCTTTCATGACACAATGCGCGTTACTGTCTTTCGATTGAAGAAAAAAAAAAAGCGTTAGGACACCTCTGTGCAACCAGCGTTGGTTTTTATCGTTCGACACGGATCACTCGCTGCAAATGCCATGCTCAAAAATGTTTAGACGTAACAAGCAAATAACTGTGTAATAAACGTATACGTGGAAAATGAAAGTCTCAACGAAAACAATTAAAATGCTGGGGTATGAGGGGGTGGGGGTTGGGGGTGGGGGGGGGGGGTAGTTGGAAAGGGGAAGGCTCTTCTCCTCGGGCGAGGATCTACGTGTTCCGAGTAGTACTGTGACACACGACAAATTGATCACTATCGAGCTTGTCGCCGGGGCGCGACACGAAAGTACCGTGCACAAAACGGGTTGATGTTACGTGGAACTTGGAACTCTCGCGACTGAAGCGGATCTCTTTTTCGTTTCCTCGGGGGGAAACCAGGTAAAATGGAGCGAACAGAAGTGAAAAAGAGAGAGACGATAATTAATCAGAGATAGTTAATGCTTGACGTTCGCGAAAGGCGGAACACGAAATAGGAATGAGGCAAAGTTTGCTACTGCAAAGTTCCCGAAAAGTGAGCCCGACCGACCTCGTATGATAACTGCATCGAAGTCGAGACATTTATCGCTCTGCCATTGGCTCTCATTATTCATCTCTTTCTTAGCCAGTTGAGTTAGTCAATTTGCTTGTGTTTCAATGAAAGTATTATGGTTTCGTGGACGGGATATCAACTGTTCGCAGGCACGTCTGGACTGAAGCGTTAGATGTATCTCTGCATACTTCGATAATAGCTGATTCGTGCTGTTGTCGAGTCGCTAATCATTTCACGAGTGGATCAGAGAATTTGTTGCTTCGGGGACTATGTACTATACGACTGACTTATTAATATTTAAATTCCACATCAATTCTTTGCGAACCCACCGCTTTAAGTCGATTCATTGCACTTGGTATAGTAGACAGGGCTAGCGGAGTTACGGAATCAGATGTCTAACAGAGGTGTTCGGATGTTTCGTTTCATTCCAAGCAGAAAAAGACTCGAGTTTAAAATTTTATTACAATCCTCGTTCCGGAACAGGCTCTTAAGTTCCCGGCTGCAGGAAGCTGCATAATATTATGATTCTACTTATTCTCAAGACCCAAGACAGATAGCAACAGTGACAACAGCGCGAACCAACGCTAAAATGCGTTCGACCTTTTCAAGCCTCTACGAAGCATAAAAAGTGAGGCCGCAGCAGCTGCGTGGAGCCGATGCTGAAAGATCGAACTTCCAAAATTCGAGCGTTACTACGAGTTTGTTCGAGACCTGGCGTAACCAAGTCTCAGTCTGGTTGCGCGGCTTCCGTGAAACAAGGTGCCTCACAGTGCCCGGAGTCGAATACACGGCGCGCGATTATGCAACAATTACGACATTACAACAAAAAAAAGAGAAACAAAATAGAGAGAAAAAAGAAAAAAAAAAAACGTAGAAACAATGTTCACGTACTAAAGAAGGTCAACACATCCGTTACAACACATAATCCTCGTAAATCGTTACGAAACTGCCATGCCATAAATCAGAGTCACAAGTATATGATATACCTCTCTATATGCCAAAACGTTCCGAACCGAAAAACAAAAAGTATAAGAAAAAAAAAAATCTGGTTACACGTAGTATATGTACGTAACATGTATACACCGATATATGTATATAATATACACATATATCATATGTATCACAGACCAGCCATGCTAAGGGCAACACTGAGTAAAGTCCAACTAAACGAGGGTAAATTAAATAACAATAATAAGCTGCAAAGAGCCACAACAATGAGAAACAATGCGAGCATTAAGGCGTCGCTGGGCCGTTCACTATGCCACCCCGCTCGTGGTAATCCCCGGAATGAACTCTCGCGATCCAACCGATCCCCAGGAAGCAAGCTCGCCGCGAAGGAAATGAATGCTGACGGGCGCCGAGGGACGCCTTCAACTGTCAACGGACGTGAAAGCGGATGCCCTCGCCCGCCACCCTCCAATCCGCTACCTCCCCAACCCCTCCCCACCAAAAACGGTCCCAACGTTCCCGTTTCCATTTCGCGTCCAACGAGCAGAGTTTCGGTCGAGTATAGCGATGGCCAGCGAGCCCGTAGGTTTAAGTCGGGACTGACCACTGTTTAAGAAGAAGTGTTGCAGTAGAAGGGAGGCGATAGGCTTGACTAGAGATTAACATAAGTGGGTTCTTGCTGAGGCGAGGAGGCATTGGAGGCAGTGTTGGTGTTTGGCGGGGCAGTCGCGGCCCCTACCGTCCCTCCACCGCCTCCAGCCCCGACCCCTGCCCCCGCGCTACTTCCCACACCGTGATGGATTATGCTCGCGTGGATGCCCATCCCCGCTCCATGCTCCACTGGGCTGCCAAAACCAACCACCAGCCATTAAAGGGGCGCTCTCGTCGCATCGACGTTATCACTTTAATCCCACCATAATCCCCCCCCCACACCGTATCGTCGTCACCCACACGCATCGACTCGAGTCCCGGGATCGCCGCGAGCAGACTCCCGCATTCGGCCCTCTTTCTTCGCGATTATTATATTTTCCGTTCCCACGGGTGTCAGTGACAGGCTCGGCTATTGCCGCCATCGAGACACCAGATTTCATTCTTTTGATTCTGTAATTTTTTATTGGCACATGTGATCGTGTGCTACCGCAAATAATTTAGAATTCATCCTGGTACCTCGTATTGGTGGCCGCCGATCCCGTTGTCACAAACTCGATCTCGTATAAAGAAACCGCCCGCAATTAGCCGATCTGATCAAAATTGTTAACAAATTTGCTGTTTGATCAGAAAATATGTCTCCCAAGTTTACGCCTTAATAAGATTCTCTGCCACTCCTCAGAAACGCCACTGTTTCAAAGCCATTTCCCCTATAAACATTTGACAGCGTTTTTCTCAAGATCAGATTTTATGAAGTGTTTTTTTTTTGTCAAAAATTTAAGTATGTTTCTTCAAATGAATTGCTCAATTTGCCAATTCTCGCGTTACCGTCATTTGCCTCCTTTTTCCTGACTTAAGCATCACCAGCGCCGCGAGTGAGCGTTGCCTCCACTGTGAAGTTGGAGGTTAGGACTCGCGTACCGTGGTTAGGATTCGTTTTCGCCCCTTTAATGAGGGCCATGTGATTCACAAACCCAGCCGGGAGTTGGGGCGTTCGGGCGCACTGTGCGGCAACGTAGGCGAAAGTTAGCGGCGCTAAAAGACGGGTGGCTCGTAATGCCGCAGTAAACTACAGTGTGGATTCTAATAGAAGTATTTACAAGCAAATTACAGTGCCGTCAGCCGTCGGAACCAATCCTGTATTGTGCGAGAGAGATCCCTTAGCTTTACTCCAATGTCACTTTTACCCTCTCACGTTTTTCTTTTGGAAGACACATTTTCTGACGGTCAACGACCACCAAATTAACGCGTGTTTCGAAAACGATTGCTGTTACCGCGAGGAACGTGGCTATCCGCGATGAAGCTTCTACTTACGATTGGATCTTTTCAAGTTCCACGATAACATGTGGATGACGGAACGGAGTAGAAAACGATAACAATAAGAAGTGGTGATAATCGAGAGTACTATTTTCGTGCCCGGGTTGCAAGTCTTTTACTTTGAACGTTATGGCTCCGATCCGCCGCCGCTAATCAGTTGTTCCGCTTTGGGCTGCAAGCTCAAGTATCTTCCAATAGTAACGATATTTTCAGAGAGACCACAATTTCTAAAAATATACGACTCTAATGAAAAGAAAGTGGCTAGAATTTTATTATAGCTTCTCGGGCCTCCCCCGAATTGAAATTTCCTGCTGTGCCAGACGAACTTCGTTAGGATCTCTACCAATCACTTTGCATTCCCGTGAATGAATTTCTGAATAAGAGAATAAGACATTGGAAGATACTCGATCATCGTAACCCATGCGTATTGTCACCATCATTCACCACATATAATGTAACTCCTTCTAATGAAACTACATGACTGATGTGAGACTTCTAGTCCTCCTCAACACTTCTCAAGGTTGAACACGTATGTACACGCGACCGAAACAGCGTGCTCAGCTTGTCGACAAGACGATGTGTATGTCCCTCTTAAGAAGGAATAAAATCAAACCCCCTATACGATGCACACGTACCTGCATGGTTTACACCACTGGCTTTGCTGGTCTAATCCATACCTGGCGCGACACTTCTTCATGTTGTTACCTAGAAAATGCGAAATATGCACCGATTAGTCCGCTGCAAACGCTCCCGTCCGTTTTAAAACAGGGAAGTGGCTTTCGCACGCATACGTATATATATATATATAATCAAATTTCTCGCATTCTGTCAGACGAATGACACTAATTGACATTAACGTTCAAGCTGCGAAGCATGAAACGGTGCCTTTTATTGGACACAAGCGTACTATGCTAAGGTGCTGTTTCATATAATTATCGCAAGAGTTTCCTGTAATTATGTCGATAAACGAAGCTACATGTGCGATACTGTCTTTAAAAGAGCAAAACAAACAGCCCATTTTCAACAAAAAAATACAGGCCTTCGCTGATAATCAATAATATATATTTGTTGTAGCAATGCTGAGAATACGAAATAAACTCAACGTTTGTCAACTAGTCATGCGTGTAACAGAACCATCGCGACTGATTGAGCTTGATCTATGTAACAATAGAGGCTGTCGATCATTGATAACCCGTTACGAATAAAACTGCATTTTGGAAACGCGGTTGCGATAAAACCAGTGGATTTTTTCGGGACGCTGAATTACTGATTCTCAAAAGATATTTTCTAACGAAGCTTGCGAGCATTTACTAAGTAATTGGAATTCAGCCCCTCGACGAATGTTTGAAATTATTTCGTAAATGTTTTCTATACTGTCTCTATTTCAAGCTCAACCGGTCTAGAAATCTGACAATATATTGGTGACAGTGCCTTCTCCGAAGACGTCAACGTTCTATAACAACTATGTAAGTTTGGCAAGGAACATCATAGAAGATACTGTTGCAATTAATAATATGCGCTCAAAAATGTTTATGCGAATTGGTAGTCTTCAGGGAAGGACCGGCGAATCGACAAAAAAGAGATATTCTGTCAAGCTGAGTAAAAACGGCATGCAGTATAAAACGTTAAACGGCTTAAAAAACACGGTCAAAGATCGTATCTACTCATTAATGTCGTAATCTGTATCAAACGCAAGCTCTAGATATAAATATTGAAGATAAATGTAAAAAAAAAATAAAAAAAAAAAAAGGACGCCCGAGCACTCGGGCAACATGAACGAAACGCCTGGTATGTAAGGGTCGAGAATAATTGAGTGATTGACTAGAGGGTGATCGTAGAAAACCAGACAAAATCAAGATCGGAGGGTGGCAAATAATATGTAACGATTTGAAAAGAATTTTGAATAAAATTGTACGACAGAAAACAAAAAAAGAAAAAAAAAAAAGGTTCAGGCAACGTTGAAACGATCAAAGGTGGAGAACGGAAGAAAAGGGGTGAACTGAAATCGACGAAAGGGCGGGGGGGGGGGCGGGGGTGGGGGAAGAAGAAAGAGTGTTAAGGGTGAAAGTGGCGGGCAGAGCAAGAAAAAAGAGAGCATAGAACGACAAAAAGAGGTGAAAGAAAGGAAAAGAACAGAGACTGAGTGAAAATTAAAAACGCTTAGGATTGTCTGATTGCGGAATAGGTCCCTGTAAAAATGCAAGATGGCCAGCGTCCCCAAAGTTGTATACGTAATTAATAATTAATAATGCTGTGTTATGTGCGTGTACGTGTACTGAATGCGCTCGTGTTTCCATTTGTTCCCGTTCTATATTTATATATATATTTGCAATATATAAATATAAACACGCACGTGCGCATGCGTACGCCTGCACGCCCGCTCACGCGAGTGTGTTCTATATTTGTACACTTCTTTCACTTAGCTTTTACACTCTCTCTCTCTCAAAAGAAAAAAAGAAAAAAAAAATACGAAAGAACATATAATAGATAGTCATACGTATATATATACATATATAGGTATATATATGTACACATGCACGTATATATGCGTGTGCATGTATGATAATAGTAATAATAATAATAATAATAATATATATATATATAGAGAATATATATATCGACCCAAAACCCCAAGACAGGGGGAAAACATGCAACATAATGTAGTGTAGCAATAAGAATGTATAATAATTATAATAGTATATGTAATAATGAGGGGGTGGGGGGCTGCTGAAGGGAATTTTCATAGTTTTGTTGTTGCTGTCGTTCATGGGACAAGGGGAGATTGTAAGAATGTGTGGAGTGAGGCATATGGGTACCTCCAGGATCACTGTTTGTGTCTTGTTTGCGCTTCCTCTTCTTAGTTCGGTTGGTATTTGCGCGGGAAGACCAGTCAGGGTACAGCTGCATGTGCAACTGTCTCTCCCGTCGCGCCAATTCATAATACTTGGCCTGTTCCTCTCGCCCTAGCGCGTGCCACTACCGAGAGAGAACCAAACACTATTTGTAATTGTGCATCAAACCGTAGGCTAAACAATATTTTAATCAAGGAAAAAAAAAAGAAAGAGTTTCACTAATGCTACTGCCGCCACCCTAGTTGGATCTTTCTCTATTAAAAGCTGATTCTGTTCTTTTTTTTTTTTTTTTTTTGCTCTCACTTTATTTTGGTTTTGCTTTTACTCAGAACTAGAGATTAGCTGCCTCGTATAGGTTTACTTTTTGCCGGCAATACCGTGTTACATATTGTTGATTTTTTTTTTTCTGTTTCTGTTAAAAAATCGTCTCTCATGTTCTCTTTATGCTTTTATCATTCTGACGCATCGCTGTCTTGTTTAGCATTTCAGTAACACTGGGGTCCCTACTTTCCGTTTAAAGTGCTAGAAGAACAGCCTAGATTCACCCCTCCCCCTCGGTTGCACCGCTATTCACCGTACCGTCGATTATTAAAGAACTTAGATCATACAGGGTGTCTGATAGAAGGTCGGTCGCACGATAGTGCTGGATGAACAACGGCGAACTGTTTCCCGGAGCACGTATCCAGTGAAACGAGGATTCTCAGCTGGTCTATACACTGAAAAAATACACTATGAACGAACATCTGTACTGCATAGAAACATCGCGCGGAAATGCACGAGAACGGCCAGGAAACGTAAACAGAAATAATAGAACCATGCCTTTTCTTTAAAATAAATCAACGCATCGAAATGAAAATAGGTTTTTTTCAGTGTATTCATGTCTTTCAACGGTCGTTGTTCTGATGGGAGTGCAGAAGGGACCTTACGACTTAGGCGCCACTTACCGATGACGAATGTGGTAAATTTGAACAGTCCACGGGAAGCTAGAGGAGGGATAGAGGATGAGCGTGACGGATTAGAGGGTGTCAGAGCGCAGTTAGCCAGCATAGAGTTCTCGTTGGACCGGGCCAAGACGGTACCACCGTTCTCGCATTGGAGGCAACAAGTATAAGCAGCGGCCCCCTCCGAAAGGATCAGGAAAATCGCGCGCAGAAATAGTATCCTAGGCTCTACCAGACATCCCGTACCTACGGTTCTCATTACAATATCTTCGCTCTTGCTCGAATCATCATCGTCAATCTATGCTCAAAGATACATTTCTTTTCTTTTCTCTGTTTCTTTTGTCTCTCCATGAACGGATACCGCTTTAGGGAGTTTGGCCAAATACAAAAAAAAAAAACGAAGTTGCGTTATCATCGCATGCCACGGCAGTCCGATTTTTCCTCTACTGCGCTGCATAAATCCGCAATGATTTCCCCAACAGACAATCCAATAATTCAGTAATCGAATCGATAAAAACGGAAATACTATATACGTATACGCGCGCGTTATATAGATCACGTGCACGCGTATACATACACGTTCGAAGAGCTGTTGGTATATATTATTAATAAACACAAGTCCGCACGTCAAAGAGTGAATGCCAGAATTAAAAAAAATACTATACAAATGACAATTAAACAACAAAAAAAAAAATGAAACGCACAGAGACTTTGATCGTTTCAATATCAACCAGTAGGTAATCTATGAATTATTATAATGAATTATTAAGGGCCTGCTGTTCTAGCACTGGAAAGTGGTACCTCCGGTGGGATCTGCGGAGCGCTCTTTCTTCCTCTTCTTCTTCTTGCTGCCGTATCCGTAGTTATCCCTAGCACTCCAGCCGGGGTATCGTTGCTGGTGGAGATGGCGCTCCTGCCTGGCCGCCTCATAATACCGTGCCTGCTCCTCCCGGCTTAGCGAGTGCCACTGCGTGTCATACCCCCAAAATTCAAATTCACAGTTTCACAGTATTTATCCGTGCACCGTGTCCCTTCCACGTTTTTCACGTTTTTTTTTTTTTTTTTTTTAATTCGTTATTGTTACTGTATTTTTAGCGACTCTTTTACCCTTGAACACTAAGAGAGAGGTGTACTCCTCGTAGCACCCACCCCTTTTGCTGAATCGACGGCCCGACCCGAAACCCATCCGTTCTATGGCCCAGATTTCCTTAGATCCCACCTACGATGCTCTCTCTTTATTCTTACTAAGATACTAACAGGTACAGTTAGTGTTTCGGCCTGATCCACGAACGACTAACGGAAAGAGTTAAAATGCATGCAACTTATGATCGCCCTTGAAGACGCCCTGCGCTTGCGAGGTCTCTGGGGGGGATGACGAATTCCTGGTCAGCCAAGTCAACATTTGCTTCCGAGCTCCGGTGACGAGCTCAAACAAACTCATTGCACATCCTGGTTTAAAGGATCATGTTAACCACAGTTAATGGAAAGTACTTTTACTATCGATCACACCTTGGCATTCGCCCGAATTTTCCTTGGTTTAGCATAGTTCTGTCGTGTCGAGACGATCGACTGACGGCGACGAATTAATTGAAAGAAGGAAAAAGGAAACAGAAGAAAATCTTGACTTTGGCATATGTTTGATACTTTTACATCAGGGCTCTGGCATCTTAATATCCAACGTCTCGTCTCAAGCGATACCATGTCAAGCGACTGGTCTGAAGATGAACGTACGTCACGTAACGTACGAGGAACAAACATTAAATGAAGTGACTGAAAAAAATTTAGCAAAGGATGGCTGGACAGCTTGCGATACTATCTTACCACAGCCTATCGTGCAAACCCTGATGTAACAGGTTCGCAATGCAAAATATCGTTGCGGTAAGAAATGTGCGTCAACTACTCACTCGTCTTCCCAATATTTGGTTGATCGCAGCGCTTTCTTTTAAGGTACACTCTGCCACGACCTTCGCCCTCATCTCCTTCATGTATAGCATAAATGCGTTCAAAGGCTTTTTTATGTGGGGTTTCTTTTTATCTGTCAAACGTCATCGAAGTATGGTATGAGAGGTGGCCTCTACAGTGAAAATCAATGATAAACTGATCACGGAAGCTCAGGTTTAGTAAACGAGGCTTACCTTGGTTGTTTTGCTGCGCCGAGTCCACGTTCTTCCCGCTGTCCGGCGCTACCAACGACGTGGAGTTCTTCTGATCAACCGTAGACCTGCGAACAGAAACAACAGACCGGAGCAAATCGTGATAAGCTGCCCGCGCGAATTCGGCGTGTAATCGACCTCCTCTGTTACCGTTTGAAGAACGACTGCTTCGCGTCGTGGCTCGAGGGCTGATCGGGTTTCGCGCAGGACAGGGGATAGGGCGGCGTGGTGTTTTGGGAATTGCACAGCTGCTCGGACAGGTTCGACGTCGAGCCGTCGAAATACGGCTGCGGGAGCGTGAGCGGGTTCCTGTGGAAATTCTGCGGCAGAGACCAGTTCATCTGTTGCCATATGCGGTGTCGCGCCTCGACCATTGCGCACAGCTGCATGAAGTTGTGCTGGGCACCGTACGGAGGCGGCGTCACGCTCCGCGGCACGTTCATGTTCGACATCTGCATCAGGCTGCTCATGTAGAGTGCGGTGAGGATCTTGTGATCGGCCGCGGGTAAGCCGGTCTCGCTGGCCTTTACCGCGTCCTGGATTATCGCCATGTTGTCCTCGAACTTCGACTCGATCTTCTCCTCGTCGATCTTGCTGATCGATGGGTCGTCGGCGCTCTCGATCACCATCGGCCTGCTCTCAGTGTCGTCCTTCTTTATCACCAGGTTCAATGGTTCCAGGTACTCGGGCTCCATCGCCGGTGCGATCTGAGCTGCGCTTCGTGGGTCCGCTTATACCCACCGGAACGATCCGAACCGATCCATCCACCTAAGCATAGTCTCTCTCTCTACCTCTGTCCTATCTGGAGAGTCGCGATTCAAGCAACGTCTCGCCGGCCTGGTCGATTCAGTGTTTCCATCATCGTTCAAGTACCTTGCCTCGTGTTTCGCAGGATAGTCGAAGAACCCCGTACCCATTCCTCCGTGTCGCTTTGCACTCTACGTTCGACTCCTCGTGCCCTACCATAGTGCACCTCGCGCAGACCTTACGAAACAGTCCCCATTGTAAACAGCACACCTACGCGCACAAACATTTACACACCCGTCTACGTACTCAAGGCACCGGTGGTCATGTACCCGCGGAAGCATCCACAACACTGTTCACGCTGCCTTCCCCTCGGCTGCATATCGCGTATCGTCGTCGACCTTAACGACTCCATATCCCGATGGATGCGCATTCAACATTCATACACGCCGATCACCACGGACCCCGCGGTAAAATATTTCCAAGGGCGGTATCCTCGCACGTTACACCATCCCGGGATCGTCCCGTCATCCACTGAAGGCTCCTCTCCTTCTTTTTACCCCCCCCCTTACTTTCGTTGATTCACCAATAAAAAATTCGCCGTTACAGCTCTTCCGTTCGCAACCTTACCCCGGGCAATCTCCTCTCATCCGCCGTGCCTCTGCTCGCTACGCGTCCCGCGATACTTTCCGACCCGGTGTATCCCTCTTATTACCCCGTATCCCGCGCATCCAGCGAAAACGCGTCGGTTCCTGGCGTCGGCGGAATCACCGAGCGGTGTTACGACGATTGATTATCCGCGAGTGCGGAAGGGGCGGCAGGGAGGAGGGCTGCACCGTGGGGCCATCATCGCGATTCATGGCTCCGCAGCAACGGCACCCTACCATCCGCCGATGTATAATTCGCGCGTGGGGGGTGAAGATTGCATTCTCTCTGCTTTCCCTGCGTGATGCCTTTTTTTGGCGGGCTGCGTGGCGCTACCATCGGTAGTATAGCGGTGCCTAGGGTCGCACAGCACTCGCAGCGACGCGACCCGCACGGTCAGCTACGTCCCCCGATCAGCCGCTCGATCCTCTTATCGTTCCTCGATACGTGTCTCCTTCACCGTCGATGGACGAACGATGGACGAACGATGGACGAACGGCTCTAAAAGGGTGCCTTACGCCCTCGCATCTCTCGCGCACCCCTCGCCTCTCGATCTCAACGCGAGCGTCCGATTGACCTGACGGGGTTTCCGGGCGATCCCCGCGAATCTTCAATGTGCGATGCAAAACCCGTCTAGAGTTTCCTCCCGATGTTCCGGCGACAAGCCCACTCCGTGCGCGAACGTTCTCACCTCCCCCAGGCACGTGGTTTGGCCGAAGGTCAAAATGGACGACCGAGTCTCGTGGTAACGATTCGTCGCGTCCGCCCGCGTCCCGTTTACGCCGCTCGTAAAGGCCTGACGGCGTTCCGGCGCGTCATTGTCGCCGTGACACACGATACTCCCCGCCACGAGAACAACCCTCCGGTCAGCTGATCGTCCATGGTACGCGTGCCACGAATAGAGGGAACGCGGCTGGAACCATGCGGTTTTGTATACACTGGTCGGGCCAGGCGATCGGCCGGGTACTAATGCAAATTAGAAATCTGTTTAAGAGGGTAATGATCAATACATAACCGGCGGCGGCGGCGGCTATGGCGGTGGCGGTGGCGGTGACGGTGGCGACGGCGGCAGGCGCAGACGCTGTGCGAAGAGAGTCATTCAATAAGTGTTATACGTGCCTCGCCGGCGAAGGGGAAACTACTGCACGAGGGGTTGAACACCCCGGGACGTGCTACCCCCTATGGCCGTCCCCGAAACTATCCATCGATCCCCGATTACCTGGCGCTTCTTTATCAACCGACGAGGCAAATAGATAGCCGGCTCGAAAACTTTTTCCCTTTATCGATGGATGGATAGCTGCGTTATCCTCGGCCCGAAGAAACATCCAGTTAATACCCCGCGAGGAAGAGTGCGCTCTTTAGGTACAGGAATCACAATTTTCCATTTCTATCCGACAGTCTTTGGTCACGCAAAAAGTTATTGGTTAATACATGCCAACGAACGATTCTAAAGGAATTTCATTTCCCATCGGCAGATTCCCTCGGATACCTTCGTTCTATTTCACCCAGCGTTCGGTAAACTATCGACTAGTTTATTCGCTATCTGGTCATCTTCCCCCGGCTGCAATATTTACCAATCCTCCCGCGACTGCCATCAAAGCGCACATGAACGATTTATTCCGACACAAGCGAAATTAGAGCCGTAGATACCGGCGTTATTGTACACAACCCCTCCGGCTTTGATTCATTATAGGGCACGTCATATCCACACAGCATTATCACTGATCAACACAGCTCTGTTTCTATTTTTCCTGCTTGACAAACTCGCTGAAAGCTCGCCACGTTTGGTCACCAATAGTCCAATAAGAGCATCGGTGGAATAGCTTCGCTTTTAATCGATTGTAATTAAATGCGCGACACCCCTTACGTCGCTTGCGATCTGCTCGGTCGATCGAAGGTAATCGTCGACCTGGTCGACGTCGACTCTGTCGGAGATGGGACTAGGGAAAATGGCGCGGGGATCGTTGAAAGGTAGAAGCGGGTACACCGTTCCTTACGAATCAGCCAGGTGTCGCCGTGGTGCCAGAAATAAACAAACCTATGATTGTGATCCAAGCTGGAATGATCCGTTTTCGTCGTCGAGGGTACTAGAGCGTGAGACGTCAACGCGTGTGCGTGCGGACTCAGTCCAGGGTGCGGGGGCATCAGACCCGTCGGCGAAAACCGGTAAAGATCACTGGAAAAATTACGACAATAGTAATTGCAAGCCTCCTGGGCGAGTGCTGTGTTCAGTCAAACGCTTCAACATTGATTACAACTTGAGGATCAAATGCCAGACTTTGGAAGTGCGGATTCTAAAGTTCCCTGAGAACTCGTGTTTTGTATGATTCAAGATCTGAAATGCTCTGTTATTGTTGCAGGGCACAACCGAGACGTGGCAATGTTGAAACGTTCAACTATAGAAATGCGATTTCAAACAAGCGCCCAGTATCGTAATATGTACGTAACTGGAATTATAGCGGTTTAAGCAAAGTGAGCTCGGCAAATCTGATTTCGATCACCTACTAACCTTGGTAAACTAGAACTTGTGATGGGCAAACTCGTGGGATACGGACTTCGGAAACCAGCGCTTGCCGGGGAGATGGGATACATGCTTGGTGTATGCCTGAAACAGAATTGTAGTGTGTCAAAGGGATTATTAGCTGAAACGCCGGTAATTGTCGTCTAAAAGTTCGTGATATTACATTACTCTGCGGCTAAAACAAAATTTTATTCAAAGTTTAGTGTCACCATTATACTCTCCTTGCAAATTGTCCCACATGTTTTTAACCCTCGGTTGTCACACTGGGTTAAAATCACCCACAATTTAATTTTGTTAATTCGAATTTCACCTCAGAATTTCTGCGACTTAATTTAACAGATGGTTTTTAAAAAGCACATCGTGACAACCGAGAGATAAACCGTCTCACTTATTTGACGCCATTTTGGTCTTTTTTTTAAGATATCGGAGTGACATTGATACCAAAAAATAGGAAAAAATTATTCCTTTCTAATGATGTATAATTTAATATTTTTGACATTTATTTATTTTTCATTTTTTTAAACAAAATTTTGAAAAAAGAATTTTGAAAACTATTCATTTGGTACTTTATTTAATGCCCTTTTCAGTGGTTATAGGCAATGTTGGGGAAACTTTTCGTTTTCAAGTTATAAGGAAAAGTTGAAAAATAAAGGAATGAGGTCAAATATCGTTTTGTTTAAATTGAAGGCGAATCCTTTGCGCTAAACATCATCTTCTATTAGTAAGTAATGTAAACAATTTATTAAAAAATAATTCTGAAAACAGTCAGTAAAATTGCGACATTTTTTAAAATTGACAAGGAATATCTTTCAAGTCCCAACGCAGCAGAGACTGCACAGTGACGTTTTCAAACCATTTCCAACAGATTTGAAAGTAGCATTCTAATTTTTATGCTTTTGAAATAGATCATGTAACAAATTACTTACCAAATATAAATGAGATGAAATGTGGTATAGATTTAAAAGAAAATAGAGTTTAACTGTATCTTCAACTTAACTAAACGAAAGATATATACATATGTACTATACACTAACGCATTAATATACACTAAACACACTAAGATATATACACATATATAATATATTAAACACAAACTGAACAAAATAAAATTTAAAGTGATAAAAACTTATAAAAATTAGAATGCAACTTTCAAATCTGTTGGAAGTGGTTTGAAAACGTCACTGTGCAGTCTCTGCTGGTTCAATTTCAACTGATTGGAAATGGAAAATTCAGGACCAAGTCGAAGGCTTATCTACACCATAGCATAAACATTTAAACAATTCCTTCGAAGAAGGATGCAACGCACGAACGTGAGGAAAAGGACGCGACGCTGATGAGTTCAAACCGAAATATTTCTCGAAACCGGACGAAGGTGGAAGTGATTCTTGCGTGATTGTATAGAGGAAGGTGCACTGAAAAGATCCCCCTTTGTAAAAAGTTGGGACTTGAAAGATATTCCTTGTCAATTTTAAAAAATGTCGCAATTTTACTGACTGTTTTCAGAATTATTTTTTAATAAATTGTTTACATTAATTACTCATAGAAGATGATGTTTAGCGCAAAGGATTCGCCTTCAATTTAAACAAAACGATATTTGGCCGCATTCCTCTATTTTCGACTTTTCCTTATAACTTGAAAACGAAAAGTTTCCCCAACATTGCCTATATCCACTGAAAAGGGCATTAAATAAAGTACCAAATGAATAGTTTTCAAAATTTTGTTTAAAAAAATGAAAAATAAATAAATAAATAAATGTAAAAAATATTAAATTATACATCATTAGAAAGGAATAATTTTTCCCTATTTTTTGGTATCAATGTCATTCCGATATCTTAAAAAGAAGACCAAAATGGCGTGAAATAAGTGAATCCGGCCCACTGTGCGTCTTCATCGGTGCAAAATATCCTCGATCTATCGCGCTTTGCTTTACTTCTCCTTTCAATACCTGAAACGAGAAGGACCCCCTCAAGCTTCACATACAAGTTCCGATATCTTCTCGGCGCGACGAAGAAAGAGTGGACAGAAAAACGCAGGGCCGCCCTCCTAATTGAGAAGACCGGGCTTAATCACCCGTGGAAAATCTCAATTTGGGGTGGTTCGAGCAGAAAGCAAATAAGAAGGAGGGAGCTGAGGGAGCCGCCGCAAGAAGAGGGTCCACCCGATGGCTGTGTGGTCGGTGCGTAATAGCGACTGCCGGACACCGATCCCGACGATGATGGCGGTGGTGGTCCCACTCGATCTAATAGACCGGAACTGAGAGGATGACCAGTTGACAAAATAGGGGACACTGGGTCTGTGATTTTCCCGTGGAAAACAGAGGCGAAGGGGGCTCGTGTCTCGCGGTCGTTATTCCTCATCGGTTTTTCGTCATCAGAGCAGTTCCCAGTGGCGCGTGCGAGCTCGGGAGGAGCTGAGAAATGTCGGCTGAAAGGAACCGAGCCGGGAGCAGAATCGGGAGTAAATAAAAATCAGGCTTGTCCTATGTCAAGTGTCGCGATACTGGCTGAAGTGGAATCGTTAGTACATGAAAGGCGGAATTAACGACTGCTTGAGCGCGGTAAATCGGACGTTTCTCATGTAAATTCGGCCACTTCACGTTCAACGGGAATCATCGGTGAAAGACACAGAGCAGGTACGGCAAAAGTGTATTGATGCCCGAGCTATTCAGTCCCCGACGTTTTCTCTTCTTTCCCTTTGTACGTTCCCTTTTACGAGGACCTCGTTCCGTCCGTCCGTTTCCCCGATATGAAAATCGCAAATGATCTCGTTAATCGCGGGATAAAAATTCCCTCGGTCGCGCAACGAATGGCATAATACGCGTAACGAGAGTAATGGGCCTTGGCAAACATTCGAGGAACCGTAATTCCTATCCGTTACAGGCACACGCGCCCGGGTGTACCGATCTCCGTTAACCGAAGAGTTAATTGTCTCCTTTATCCGAGGGACATGAAGGACCTCGGCGGATCGATCCGGTTTAAAGCCCCTCGGAAGACAAAGATGAGATTCATCATCCAGCTTTTTGCTGGTGACGGTTTCTATTGATGAAAGTATGTATTCACTTACCAGGAAGCGGCGACTTGCGTCATTTCCGGGCTAAGCATGGGGTACGGATATTGACCCGTGGAGAAGGGATACATCGGCGCTCTCGTCAGACCTGCAAAAAAGTACGAGGATGCCGCATGAATTTCTTAGACGGCTTTGAAATTTACTTATATAATAATCCATCTGAAAGCTCTAATGTTACTTCTAACGAACATGTTTTATATCGCAAGCATATCTCAACTCCTTGCTGTATGAATCAGGGCTGGGACTATTTGTCGAATTTTGTCGGTATTCGAATATTCGAATACTTGAGTTGCTTAATTATTTGACGAATACTATTCGAATATCCAAGTATTCGAATAGTATTCGAATATTTAAGTATTCGAATACATCGGTATTCGAATACTATTCGAATATTTAAGTATTCGAATACTATTCGAATATTTAAGTATTCGAATACTGATGTATTCGAATAGTATGGTGTGAATTATAAATCACGTTCTTTAGGTTCATTTGTCAGTGTGAAATCTTGTAAGCTAATTTTGACCAACTTCATACCATACTATTCGAATATAGCAGTATTCGAATAGTATTCGAATAATAACATTCGAATACTCAAATATTCGAAGTTTATTCGTAGCATTCGAATACTTGTAAAATATTCGAATATTAAATTATTCGAATAATCCCAGCCCTAGTATGAATGTACATACAAGTTATCTTCCACGGTTCTGTTCAACCAGCTCGGATGAATTTGACCATTTTCAAACATTATCGGGTCGCTAGAGTTTATTTTAAGATTTCAGCATTTAATTGATGCAGCAATGCGCTTATAGCAGTACAATTCTATGTATTAAAGGAGGCCGGGGCTAGTTGATATGTAGCTCCATTTGAACTAGGGCTGGGACTATTCGAATAATTTACTATTCGAATATTTTACAAGTATTCGAATGCTACGAATAAACTTCGAATATTTGAGTATTCGAATGTTATTATTCGAATACTATTCGAATACTGCTATATTCGAATACCGACGTATTCGAATAGTATGGTATGAAGTGGGTTCAAATTAGCTTACAAGATTTCACCATGACAAATGAACCTATATTCGAATAGCATTCGAATACTGAAATATTCGAATAGTATTCGAATACTTGGATATTCGAATTATATTCATCAAATAATTAAGCAAGTGAAGTATTCGAATATTCGAATACCGAATAATTCGACAAATAGTCCCAGCCCTAATTTGAACGGGATATGTGAAGATTGTTGATCAATTCTTTCCTACGATCCAGCGTACGTGGGTGTACCTTGACGTTAGCAATCGTTTTTTAACTGTTTTCGTTTATATAAAGAAAAAGTAAATAATTTTATAACCGGAATTAATTTGGCATCATATTGAGTCTTTTGAAGGTAAGGTAATTACGTTTTGTAATTATGTTTATATGCTCTACGTTATTTTATGGACATGTTTATACTTAACGACTCCCTGTGGGGTAAATTGATACGTTTCCTCTGGGGCATGTTGATACAGTATATTAATTTCCTCTGAATACTTTTAATGGAATTTTTTCGTTACATTTCTAGGAAAATGGTTTGAAATTATATCAAAAACACAAATCGTGGCGAAATATCGTAAGACGTTTTGGAAAAAGCGTGTGCCGCAATAGAAAAAAACTGAATATTATTAAGGCCATGCGCAAAAATATACAATCATGACGAAAGGAGTTTATTAAGATATAGTAACAAAAAGAAGAAGACACCACATGTTAAAGTGGGATATTCCAGACATAAAAAAAAATAAAAATAAAAATGTTTTCTAGGTATGTTTGTTTAAAAATCTCTTTGATTTTTAGATTATGTATTTATTAATTTTCAGTCATTACTGTTGAAAAGGTATTTAGATTGAAATTATATTTTTCAAATTTATTAGTTACTCATTAAACAGATATTTTAAATCAAGCAAGTATCAACTTGCCCCGCAGTGGGGTAAGTGGGCGAAATAACACTTTTTCATTCATTTTGTATGTGTTTTCTCAAGTTTCCCCTTACTGTATATTAAAGAGGGAGGACCACAGTATATTTTAGCATATTTGTTATTAAGTAATTGATTCGAACAAAAATGAAAAAAAATGAAAACTGAATAATGTATCAACTAGCCCCGGTCTCCCCTACATATACTAGTAATGTACAAAATTGCTTTGTTCCCGTTTATAATTTATAATTGTGGAGTATCCTTTAACCTTTAGAGGGCCGGGATTTTTCCATTCAAAATGTAAATTTCTTTATTTAAAATTTAGGCATGTATACAACTAACATGTTCCGCGAAGTATCCAAATTTTTACGTGACCACTGCAGAGGCCCTCGAAAAGTTAATACATTCCTTAAAATGTGGTCCAGGCTTCGTGATTAAAGTATACCACACAATCTGCATGTTTTGTATGGGAGAAGCAAATTTCTTAACTATTTTAGGTGACCGAACGTGTGTTGGACATTTGCTGGAGTCACGCAAGCAGATGTTGATAACAAGTGAACGTATGTTGAGAGATATTTATAACTGTAGACTTCTTTGATGAGAAACAAGTGTCTGCAGCTAATTTTGAAACCCGTGACTTATTTGAATGAACAAAGGCAAGCATTATTGGATCTGAGTTTAACTTGAATTCCATGAGACTGCAGTTTACTTACAGTAATTAAATGTCAGGTCCCTTAATCCTTCGTCGTCACACGGGGTGTATCGCCCCCGGGATATTTCTGTACGTTTTTAGACATTAATGATAAAATTGAAAGATTCAAGTAAAAGATTCAAAAATCCAAAAATGGTAACTCAAAAATAACGCTGGGGTACAGTGATCCCCGTGTGACTAATTTGTGATTATAAGAAGGTGTGACCACGGAGAGTTAAAATTACTCATCGAAATGTTTTCAACTGCATATCTATAGGATGCGACATTTTAAAATTCTTCACCTACTATATAAAAACATCTCTATCTACAATTATGATCAATGCTAAGAGGAATATTCAAACAATAGAGTCGATGTTATTCCATCATGTATTCCTTTGATCGAACAACTTTGTTTGAGAAGTCGGACAGAATTTATATCCGACTTGATATTTTTATAGAAGAAATAGAGTATATATATATATATAAGAAGTATTTGTAAAGCCGATATGTATAATACTACCTATACGTTCCCAAAATCTTGTCGAGAAGACACACACCCGATTAACTCTATAAGTACTTCAAATATATGATTACATTGTTTCTTTTATCACAATATTTACATTATTTTGTACCGCTTTGGCAGATAACCAGTATCAAACAACTGAACTGAATTGTAATCTTGGCTTGGTAATCTCAGGCATAAAACGAGATTATTCATATTTGTTCCTTGATATGCTAACACACACCCTCAAGTTTATTGCCGTATCAAATTTTATGCGATGGCACCAGTTCGGTAGTATCATCACTTTCCTAGTTAATCTTTCATTAGTTCCTCAACACCTGAAGAGATTTCGATTCTGCTGCATGTATGTATATAGTAAATATATCACTACACAGGGTAGTCTGTTATCGATAATAAACCAGAAAGATAGCAAATTTTATAATTTTATTTTTGCACGTAAACTTTTGTTTTTAGAAAAAACAACTTTGAAAATTCATTTAATACGTGTGTGCTGGGTTAAAAATTAGTGCGGCACATATTATTGCACATAGCTTGCTTGCTTGTGTTTGTAAATAATATCAATAGCGTTAGTATTAAAAGGATAAATAAAGTATGATAATTCAAATTTTAGCAGCATCAGCTCCATTTCTCACAATTTCTGAAAATAGTAATGACTCCAAGTAGAAACGACACATCTTAGTTCCGCGTACAAAATTATCCTAGTAGTCTAACATTGATACTATTTGTCAATGAGAACAGCAAAGCGTAGTTTATAATTTATTCGCCAGATTTTAAATCGCTTTCGTAAAAAACGCAGAATTAATCGCAGAAACGTCAATCGGCACTATTGACTTATGTCTGTTTTTCTGAGGAATCGTCTTTTTTCCCTCGGTTGCCCGACCAGTAAGAAACTGTCAATAACTAATATGAGGAAAGCTATCACAGAAAATAAACGCAAGTTGTTTAGGACACTTTATAATAAACTTGATTCGTTTCCTATGCCCCAAGGCTAGTTTATACTACTGTCGCTCAGACACGGAGTAGTAGCGGAACGGTTATGCTCAGACGTAGCGGATCGTTATTATCGCAGCGAATGTTTTTCCTGAATGTCGGAACATCTGAATCCATTCGGATGTGTGAACGGAGAAGGATGGACTGTCTTCAGGGTGTTTGCCATTATTGAAGGACTGCTCCATCCCTTTCATCCACATTTCCCAACTAAGCTTGATGGAAATGTTTATTTTCGTATGATAAATCTTTATCTGTACGTCGCACAGTGGGTTTGAAATCTCAGAAACACGGCGAAAATATGAAGGCAATCTTTGATATTTACAAAAATGAGTATTCTAGAGTTTTCGAGAGTTACTGATTACGAATTTGAATTAAAAATGGCAAAAAACAAAATGACGGATCCAATATGGCGGCCGCGTATGCAAAAAAAGTATCAGATTTGGTCTAAACTTGGTATTTTAGAGTTTTCGTTCGTTTTCTAATTTTCTGTCTTAAGAAAGAAAATTGAACATCTACTTTTCGATTTGGGGATTTTTTTAAGATATTAAAAAGTTTTTGTCTCGTTATAACAATAGTATTTGGATTCACATCTGAAAATAACAACATATAAATATTTAAATATTTCAATTAACTGCGTTTGCAAAAAAAATTATTTTCATGAACTGAGAATATTTTTGAATAATTGTAATTTTCGGGATTGGAGCAAAAACGAGTAAAAGCTGAAAGTTAATCTCCAGTTCTTTGATAATCAGAGATGATAACTGTGCAAACAACAATGCTTGATCGGATTTGGAAGTTCACTATAAATGTTTAATTTTTTTTGTATTATGTGTGGTAGGAGACCCTAAAAGTCGGCGAAAAATTGAAATACAAAAGAATCTTTACACATCTGATTTTTTAGCCCCGTATATAGTTGAAATATGTGCGCACAATAAAACGTATATCCATAGCCTACTTAATTACCATAGCTGATCTACAAAAAGAATTAAACATTTAGTTAACTTCCAAGTCCGATCAAGCATTGTTGTTTGCACAGTTATCATCTCTGATTATCAAAGAACTGAGATTAACTTTCAGGTTTTGCTCGTTTTTGCTCCATTCCTTAAAATTACAATTTATTAAAAAATGTTCCCAGTTCATGAAAATAATTTTTTTGCAGTTACTTGAAATATTTATATATTTATATGTTATTTTCAGATGTGAATCCAAATACTATTGTTATAACGAGACAAAAACTTTTTAATATCTTAAAAAAATCCCCAAATGGAAAAGTAGATGATCAATTTTCTTTCTTAAGACAGAAAATTTGAAAGCGAACGTAAACTCTAGAATACCAAATATAGACTAAATCTGACATTTTTTTTTTGCATACGCGTCCGCTATATTGGATCCGCCATTTTATTTTTTGCCATTTTTACTTCAAATTCGTAATCAGCGACCTCTGGAATACTCATTTTTGTAAATATCAAAGATTGCCTTCATATTTTCGCCGTGTTTCTGAGATTTCAACCCATTGCGCGACGGTCGATTAAATGGATTGTACTATCGAGCCTGTTTTTTAATTTCTGGAAGCTTTCCAAGTAGAGCCATTCACGTGGAGCTTTATGGATGGTAAATCGCAGGAATAGAAATGGGGTAGCAGAATGCAAAGAATCCATGAAAGGTTCAATTTCAACTGCACATTCGCAGAAATGAAGAGGAAAAAGAATTTACATTGGATTAATCGTATGCTTTTAAAGGATAGTAAATAAAGTTAATATCACACAAGCCACAGGAGTTGTCTCCTATGAAATGTCGATGAAAATTTCGAACTTTAATTTTCGAAACGAGTCAATACAGTATGAAGAAGCTCGCGGGAACCAATTCTATCGACAAAGTCCGCTCCCCTTCCGCATCAATGAATATTTGAAACTTTGTCACCAACGCTACCGCCAATTACAATTACACGAAAATCTCGAATATCAAGGCTTAAGTAACGAAAAAAATTGGTATACAGCTTTTACAGTGGCCTGTATCTAATATAATCGGTACGTGCCGTGAAACCAGTTGCAGCCGAAGAGCCCCAGAAACATCGACTGCTGGTATAAGTGGGGTGCCTTTGGCGAGGCGAAGTGTAATTGGCTTCATAAGGGTCGAGGAGAAGCACCCGGAATATCGGTAAGCCTGAAACCGCTTGACGAGGCCAATACTTCTCCCTCCCATCTCCAATCCCGTCGCTCCTCTTTCCATATCGTTCATTGAAGCGTATGGACGAACTGGACGGACTCTCTTTTCACTTTCGCCCCCCCCCCTTCCCTCGCCGCCCCTCTCCCGTCGGTCGTTTCTCTATCTCTTCGGACTCCTTTCTGCGTTTCGCGGCTCGATATGTCCTACAGGCGTATTCCTCTGCCGCCCCTTTCTCCTCTCTGTTTGTCGCTCGAAATCGGTCAACGCGTGGTTTTCAACGATAGAGCCACTCCAAGCCCCCGCGGATAACGAGCGTCTATTAATAAAGAGATCCCGGGGCGGTCGATTACCAAACCGACTTACTGCATGATACTGCAATTCACGATAGGCGTGGGCTTGTTTATAGAGATCTTGAGAGAATAAGCTTTGTACATTGATTGTTCATCGGTTCATTGTAATAGATTTTGAAAAAATGCTATTGCTTAATTAACCTTTGTATCGAGTTTGTAAAACTACAAGGATAAGTAAATTTGGGCCAAATTGACACAATATCGTATATTTACAAGAATCGAGCGTATAAAAATAAGTATCAGTTCATTTAATTATTACGGTTTAAATTTTGAGAACTTATTAAATTTCTACAATAAAGAAAATTAGAAAAAGTTAAATATAAAATTAAAACGAAATATTATTTATTAATAATGGATTTACGACTCGATTTTGGGTCAATGATCTGATTTCCGTACAAGAGTTAATGATTCTTTAAGGGGCTGACACGCGTAACGCCTTATCCAACGATAATTACCTAAGTATACTACCCTTAATTATAGTAATATAGACACGACTGTTTGACGGATAATTATGAAGTATACCTAGTAAGTTGTTGCGCACACAGCTTGTCGACCGTCGTGGTCGTATTAGATAGCGCCGTCATTAAATCTGCCATACTACTGTCATAAATTAATTTTGAGGAAACTTTTAACGAAAAATTTAATTCGATAACAATTCTTAAAATATTTAAAATATGGAATTCGCAATGTTTTATATTTTAGTTGATATTTATAACAAACGCATTTCGTAGCAATATTCAATGTAATATCAGAGTAAATTCGTTGCCCTCCCCGACGTCTGAAAGAATTACTGTAACTCTTGCGACGTCGATTTACTCATGAATCAATTTTCCTAGCGGTAAGAAACATTCATTTTTCGTCAACGCGAAAGGGGATGTAATTCGCGTGACTTGTGCAGTAGTGTCTGCGACCGGAACAGTCTGAAGTCCGGAGGAGAGGAAAGATGGGGTGAATATCGAGACCAGTTATCGTTCCCGAGGGTCGAGAAGGTGCAGCCGGTTCGGGGACACGCAGGAAAGGGTCGTTATCTGTCCAATGCCGCGCACGAATAAGGTAAAGGACGAGAATTAGAAGTACGATCTGCTGCAGAGAAGAGCGGAAGATGGTGGATGATATAAGGGAGCGAGAGGGAGGAGGGTTCAAGGCAGAAGGACGGAGCGGCGGCGGAGGTGGGTTGAAAGGGGTGGCTCGTAATATCCTGGCGAGTCCGCGGGTTCCGTCATGTGTGCTTAATCACTTTCCAGTCGACTCGGCAGTCTGCAACCCCATTATCAGGGTCTCACCACCCGGAAAATTACTCTTTTATTCTCGAACAACTCGAGCTCCCGGTGTACCGTATACCGCGATATTCTGTGTCTTTCCTCCCCTCGTTCCGTGCGCTGCCGTCTCTATTCCTTTTCGTCCCTCCGATCGACAACTTCGACGCTTTCCGACTTTTTTTTTTTCGAGGAAACCCCGTGAATCCATCTCTAACGACTGTATTTCACTCTATTGGAGGCCGCCGTTAGCATTTACACGGCGTGCTTTCAACCGGAAACAAGGATCGCGTATATCTCAATGGAGGAGAAAACACGGTCCCGGGGGAACGGCTTCGTCAAAAAGACGATGTATGAGGCAAAGCATGTTACGCAATTAGGGGGAAGTGAATATCCCTAACTTTGCGTTACGCGACGTACCTATGTGTATTATGGCACTTACATCGAACACATTGCTTGAAAAGGTGTTACGATAGTAAAAGCACAGAATTAATGAGCTGTCAGTACACGGAAAAATGAGCCGTTTATTTTGAAAGTGGCCTAAGCCCATTTATCTTCAAATCGAGATATTTAAGGGTTTGCGTTTCAATGAATTTAAAAATATACGTGTAGGATACTAATGAGTGATACTGCTTAAGTGTATCTAAGGGTGTTAAATTTATAGTTCCTATTAAAATAGTGGCAATTATTAAGTGAATAATATGCGTTTTCTTATCAAGAATGGAGTTAGGCCACTTTTAAAATTAACAACAAGATTCATTATCAAATTTGAAGGTGCCCAAGTCCATTCAACTTAATTTAAGATGCTTCAGATTGAAAAAAACAATACTGAATTTATTTGACATATCTTTAAAACACTTCGGAAACATAACTTATGCGATTCAAAACATTTTTTTTACTACATAACGTACAAAATTACAAACATTGTAATTCGTATCTTCATCCCCTGAAGACGAATATTGTTCTAAAATTCTGTTTCTTTTTCGATTTTTTTTTAAATCATTAGTTACTATATCTTCGTCACTATCTGAACTAAATGATCTTGTTCTGTTCTTCCCCATGGGTGAAATAATTTCTAAAATTTAATATTAAATTTTAAGTTTTATATTAATTAAACGCACTGGTTATTCAACTAACGCAATTGTCCAAAAAGTGAGGTTAACTTGTAAATACTAATTAATTAAAATTACCTTCATCACTGCTTTCCGACATTATCAATAGTAAATATCTTGATTTAAGTATAAATGGAGTTAGGCCACTTTCAAACTACACGGTTCAATTATTGAACTAACTCTGAAAACTTATGTGTCAAGAATTACCGTATTTGCTCGGAATATAAGCAACCTGAAATGCTTTACTTAAATAAATAACATGAAGTTGTACATGTAACCTTGGTAACCGGAAAAAAATTGAAAAATGGAGTTAGGCCACTTTCAAAATAAACGGCTCAAATAAAGATTTCAATAGTTGAACTTTCTGAATAAAAGTCACAATTACAAAATGCTGTCCCTTTAATGGAGCAAGCTTGTATTTCAGCGAAATGTCCAGCTTCTTGGGGATACCTTTATTACGAGTATTTTGTTCCACTTTTATAAACTTTATTACCCCAGTTGGGTTTAGACTAATAATCCTGAAACACCATCTGTAACTTATAAACGTTTTAAAACCGTTAATGTTTCTACTGATGACAATTAATGACCACATCATTAACTCGTATTACGTTTAACTGACCAGGGACGTATACTTAGTCGATTTTCCTGTTGCTCCCCGTGTAGCCCCAACAAACTAACCTCCTCAGGGAACTTACGATCAACCTGTGCTTGCGGAGAGCACTCGAGGATGCCTTACAAGAAGGCTACGTTCGAGTGGTATTTTGACACGAGAGGGAAAGCGTATAAACGTCGATACATAGAATGTTTGACAGAGATATCAAAGTTACCGCTGAAAAAGACGAGAAAACCGGAGAACCTACTTGTGAAGGATTACGTGCTCGAAGGATCACAGCTGGTGGCTAGTGGTTTCTGCAGGATGAGGACTGCGAACGATGTTTAGGGGAGGGTAAAGCGGAACGGGTGGGTAAAACGGAACATCAATGTTTCTCTTACAAGGGAAGACTCCGAACCCGAAAATTCAAAAAATTCTGAAACTTTGTGAATATATAGGGAATTTCCTCCTGATTACAATGCAATTTTTGTTTGCTCCCCAAATTCACTCGAAGGGGGTGAAATTAACCACTGGAAATTCGGCTGTTTTCTGATTTTGTGTTATAACTCGTGAACTGTAAGAGATAGGTAAAACATTTCAAGACAAAAATTACTTCTTTTAATTAAATCTCTCATTTGGTGAAAAATTATTTTACAGTTCGCGCATTCTAACACGAAATCGGAAAATAACCAGATTTTCAGCGGTCAATTACATCCCCTTAACCCTAGTTCGACTGACGAATTTTACAACTCATTTAGGCTGAGGCAGTCACCCCAGTGATTAATTTTATATGTACATCTGCACGAATAACAATGTTAATAATTACAAGTGGCATTGCTCAGAACATGTGTAGGAAGAAGGAGAATCACTTTGCTAGGAGTAGTGTATAAGTTTATTAAATAACAGTAAGTAAAGAATATATATAAGTGAATAGTGAACGTGGCAACGTCGATCGTCGATCGAAAAAAAACAGCGTCTTGCCACGCACTACTGCATCTGTTTTGCCCTTGACGAGTATCACTAATTATTAGTAAAAATTTTTTACGTACATTCTTATTTTCTATACATTTTCTAAAAGTCACCCGGGTGACTGCGTCAGCCGAAATGAGAATAAAACGCTTCAACAGGTAAAAGTAAGGCGAAGAAAAAAATTAAAAACGAATTTGAGATGTCATGGAAGCTCAGAAAAAAAAGATACTTAGAAACAATCTTTTTTTCGGCGGTAAAGTTCAAATAGTCACCCGGGTGCCTCGTCAGTCGAACTAGGGTTCTTTAACTCTTTGAATTTGGGCAGCAAAGAAAAATTGCATTGTAATCAGGAGGAAATTCCCTACATATTCACAAAGTTTCCCTTGTTAGATGAGAGCTGCGAATGAGTTGGTGACAGACCATAGACCCGGGCTCACGTTACTTTTCGATTAACAGTGTTGCAAACATTTCCGGTACCGAAGTTTCAATATTGCGTTGTAGTTTCCACCACTTTTCTTCACTTGGATTTAGAAAATTGATAACGACAAAAACACCGTTGGATTCTATAGTCCTTACGCTATATTTTGACGGTTTACCCAGTTCTTCACCTCACGCTGAAGTGTAAATATTAAATATTTACTAAGTTACCGCATGTGGGGCGTACGAACAAATGCCATCAATGAGTTGCTGAAATTTTCTTGGCGGAAGGCCCTCCGAGCCCCATCTTCCAAAAAAATTATTTTTATCCAAAAAGTATATTTTTGTTTTGTTTCCTATAATTTTCATACCACCCGCGCGTAAATTTATTTGTAATTCTATTATATAGACAGGGTGCCCCAGCACGTTTGCCACCTGAGCCATTTTCTTTAAATCCGCCACTGCAAGCACCACGTCGTTTCCCATATTTTTAAAGATACCCGAGTGAAATGCTTTCTCAGTCCGCACTGCAAATCAAGTTTGCATCCTGTATCATTAAAGATAGTCCGAACGAAGTCGTCTTCGGCCTCATTTTAATCAGGAAAATCTGAGGAACCCATTACTCTTTCATGAAGACGCAGTATAAATCGCTTTCGGCCCGAAAGTTCCTCGTGAAACGGTGCGCCAATAAAACCCAGTCAAGCGTTGCCAGATTCGCTACCATACCCGGTTAAATGCTCGGTTTCAGCACTGTCGTTACTCGGCTAAATTTCGCCGAAATCTGCTCGATTAAATTTAAACACCACAGATCTCGAATTTAGAAACAGATTCCAGTTTCCGCAAGTAAATAGAACGCTGCTAAACCCGAAACAAATTAGAGCGTCAGTCGATGGAAGAAATGGAAAAGCGTAAGAAGGCAAGGGAAGCAAGGAGATGAACGGGAAGAACGTTTCGTCATCGCGGAGGAAGGCGAAAGAGAGACACGCGCGGGGCGAGAGTGGCGAGAGAAGAGAAAAATTAAGCGGATCAATGGTGGAGTCCCGGCGAAGTGCTTGGGATCGTCATTCCTCTCCGTTCAACTCTTCAGGTCCTAATACCCGTCCCGTTCCCACTCGCAACTGCTCTCCCACGGAATCCTGAAATAAACACGCGACTGGGATCGAAAAGTGGAGCTAATTAGAAATATATTCGCGAAAGCGAGAGCTCGGTGCGCGAGTAGGGTAGTTTCGTAGACACGGGGGGGGGGGGAGGGGGTTCGGGTCGTGAAAACTCTTAAGGGGTGACAGAGGGACGAGGGAATAGAGGGAGGAAGAGGTCGGAGCATAGAGCGCGGTAAAACCGAGAGAGAGGTGGCTGAGAGGGGGAGTAGAAGAGGGAGGTCAGGGGAAAGTTGGACGAGAGGGGAAGGGAAGTCAGAGGTGGCACGGGAACGCGAGGGGGAAAGAGGGAGAGCACTGTCATTCTGAAAGGGGGGGAGAGCGAGGGTGAGCGCGAGCCACGGGGGGGGGGGGGCGGGGGTACGAGGAAGGAAGCCGGAGGGATGGAGAGGGGGACAAAATGCTCGCTCGTTTGCAAGACAAAGAACCAGAGCCGCCGAACGAACTCGTAGTCGTGCATAAACGCTATCAACCCCATCTACATATTCCAAGGACTGAGAGGGTCGAAGGAGAGGGGAGGAGTAGGGTGGTCTGAGGCAGAAGGAGAGGAGAGAAAGATAGCGCGCGCGCAAACACGTCCGAAGTATCCCGGTCGTGACTCCGCGTCGGTGAAACGATACCTGGAGCGCTCCAAGAGGTAGCCCCGACGACGACGAAAACGGTCCGCGAACTGAATTAGAATCGTCCTGTTTCGTGGATTTTATTGCGAGTAGCCCGTCGGTCGGTTTAATGGGCGTAATTAAAGTTATCGATGCCAGAATTGCGAGTTTCCTTGGCGTCTTCGCGTCAATTTATTTTACCTGTCTATTTGCCTTGTCCTGTAACGTGTATTTTATATTTGCAAAGACACGATAATAATTTCGCAGGTAGTTCCGGCTGACGGAATAGCTTCGCTATTTTATATGCTGTTAGCGTAGCTGTTGGAATATGCTACGACACGGTTCGGCTCTAACACTGTTAGGGAATTCGAGAAATCCGCGTGTAGCACAGTATTACTGAAACATGGTTTCGATCTAAGATGGTTAGAAAATTCTGAAGTCCAAAATGTTACGCTAAGAGGCATAAACTTAGCCGAGCAATAATATTCCATTATAAAACCAATATTCAAGCGAGACCTTAAAAAATATTTGGCTCCATATTACCAAATTTAGAAAGATCTGTCAAGAAAACGAGAATGACAGAATTGAGCCGTTTATTTTGAAAGTGGGCTAACTCAATTTTTCAATTTTTTCCGGTTACCATGGTTACATGTACAACTTCATGTTATTTATTTAAGTAAAGCATTTCAGGTTGCTTATATTCCGAGCAAATACGGTAATTCTTGACACATAAGTTTTCAGAGTTAGTTCAATAATTGAACCGTGTAGTTTGAAAGTGGCCTAACTCCATTTATACTTAAATCAAGATATTTACTATTGATAATGTCGGAAAGCAGTGATGAAGGTAATTTTAATTAATTAGTATTACAAGTTAACCTCACTTTTTGGACAATTCGTTAGTTGAATAACCAGTACGTTTAATTAATATAAAACTTAAAATTTAATAATAAATTTTGGAAATTATTTCACCCATGGGGAAGAACAGAACAAGACCATTTAGTTCAGATAGTGACGAAGAAATAGTAACTAATGATTTAAACAAAAATCGAAAAAGAAACAGAATTTTAGAACAATATTCGTCTTCAGGGGATGAAGATACGAATTACAATGTTTGTAATTTTGTACGTTATGTAGTTAACAAATGTTTTGAATCGCATAAGTTATGTTTCCGAAGTGTTTTAAAGATATGTCAAATAAATTCAGTATTGTTTTTTTCAATTTGAAGCATCTTAAATTATGTTGAATGGACTTGGGCACCTTCAAATTTTATAATGAATCTGGTTGTTAATTTTGGAAGTGGCCTAACTCCATTCTTGATAAGAAAACGCATATTATTCACTTAATAATTGCCACTATAAATTTATCACCCTTAAATATCTCGATTTGAAGATAAATGGACTTAGGCCACTTTCAAAATAAACGGCTCAATTGTTGCGAAATGCAGAACATAGGCATCAAGATGTTGATAGATGAAGAAGGTGAAGATGAAGATACTTTGCAACGAAGAAATTGCTTTCGTTTATGTAATTATGCTTAGCAGAGATGAAAGAAAAATGGGCGTGCATTATTTAACATTAATGTATAATACGTTCGATCAGTATATTAGTAAATTTAAGAAACATATTTCTGATAGTTATAAATCATCTCAATCTGTAAATTCTGATTTTAATGAAACTTCGTGTGAATGCACAACATATTGAAGCATGAAAGGATCAACTCCTTTCTTCCTTCAGAGATTCCCTCTGAGGGTTGAAAAGCAGCCCTTAAAGTGATCGCGCTTTGTCGCTTTTTTATTGCAACTTTATTTCTATTTTGATACTATGATACAGCATACAAAGCTGAACAATTCTTATATTTAAAGTTATGCTCTATTGCGTACCGTTACAAAGTTATATTAAAAAGTGAAAAAACGATGTGACTTTAACAACCGAGTTCTCCTTCAAACTGAATTTCCGCAGAAAAGAAGAAAAAGCTCCTTGCATATTCTAATATCCTCTACATTCACACGAGGTTGCATTAAAATCAGAATTTTCGAATTGGAAATGTTCTCTTGTTTAATCCCGTAAATCCCATTTTAGGGACCTAACCACCGTGTTATTGCGGGGGTTGCCTGTATACAGATTACAGACAAGCGTGACAACCGATCGTACGTCAAATATTGTCCGGTCAGAGCTGATCGTTACCAATTAGTTGTCGATTACGCGCACATAATGCAACCTGTCGTCCGTGAAGCAGATTGTACGACAGATTTTATAAAAGCTTCGTACGGCCGTCTGATGCGACTGCATTGTACGACACTGCCACCACTCTTTTTTGCCGATGGGTCACGCGATAAGTTAAAAGGAAATCATGTAAAGCAAATAATGTATCACCTGATATGTACATAGATGGCATTGTTTTAAATTATCAATCATTAGTTAGAAGAAGATGACGTATTGTTTTAAATTTAAGAATTAGTAAACAAGTGACTATTCAAAGCGACGAACTTTATCGTCAAAAAAATGTGTCGCAATAAATTAGGCCTCGTTATAAGTTTTCTAAAGTGGTATGTAAATTTCGTGTATTCAAATTGTTTTCTCTGTTTTATTTATTTTATTTATTTATTTGTTGGGCATTTATGTTTCAATTAATGTATACATAATCGTATATTATTATTGATAGAATAATAAGTTAGAAAAGTAGAGCTTTTTAAGGCCCCATAACAAGTGGTGAAAACACACTTGGCAGTTTGAATGCTCAATGTTATCACTTTACTCGCCCCTTAAATGTGTTACAAGTACGTATATCGTTATATCTGTTTCATTAATTATAAATCGCAATGTTTTTCTGAATTTGTAAAAAATAGTCACTTCCGTTACGTTCCACCTGACGTCAGGAAGGTAGTAGAGAATGTCTCTGCTGTATCAGGCATTATTTCTAAAGCATTAAATCCTACGAATTTCTTGAATTCTTTCTACTTTACTTGAATATTAAACAGGAAAGTGGAATTACTTTCTTGGGAGATATCTCTTAAAAGGCAACACGGGTCAACGATGATTATTTTAGCAAAAACTGAATGGTTAATTGAACGAATAAGAAGCTTTTGGTATCGTCAAGCTTGTAGGCCCTGTATTCCTTACTTGCTCTTGTATCGCTTCTCGATCAAGTTAAGTTCGAAAAGTTGTTTTCCAATAGTTTTCATCATTCAGGGAGAAGTCCGTTGCTGGGACACGATACAAAGAAAGCAATCGTTCCAAAGTTTTTCCACCAAGTTTGAAAATCTTCCAGTTACGTAACTCGTAGCAGCCCCAAAAGCTTTTCCCTTTACGTCTCACTCAGCGAAAGTTCGATCATTTTGATCCGTTGGGTTAGATTTGCATCGGTAACACTACGAAACGTAGCGCGATATTTCAAAATTATCAGAAACAGATGAGAACGTATACAATTAATATAGAAACAAGAGAGATGTCTGTTAAAATAATGGTCTGAGACTTTATGCCAAGTATAATAAAAATGCTTATCATTTGCATCATTTTGATTTTTGGATATGTTATAGAGGACCGAAAAATAAGAAATACGTGTTTTTTTATTTTTCCCCGTTTTCATATTTGGGGGGTGAAAACTGCGTTCAAAGTTATTATGTATTATTTAAACAAATGGACTTTTTGAAAATCTGGTGAGTCAGTCATATTTCGCATTCAAAGACACAAAATTCGTCCATTGACACTATTCCCCTATCTCTAATAGTTCTGGAGATATTCCACAAAAATGATTTTTCAACCCTAACTTTGAACGCAGTTTTCACCCCCCAAATATGAAAACGGGGAAAAATAAAAAAACACGTATTTCTTACTTTTCGGTCCTCTATAACATATCCAAAAATCAAAATGATCGGAGGCGGACACCTAAAATACTCTCCTCGTTAGTAACAAAAAATAAATTTTAAAATACTTATTTATGATTCAATGCAAAGGGCGGCAAAAATCATCTCTCAACAGTGGGAAGATGTGTTTGGACTCGAGTAAAGTGTTTCCAAAATAGTCTTCTAGATACCGAGTGTAATGTAGTAGAATTTTGTTAAAGCGCCTTCCACGGAGTCCAGTAATCAATGAAATTGATGCAGGAACCGTGAAATCACGAAATAATATCCACTGTGACTGCACAAATATTCAATGATCCGAACACCGTCGCGGACAAAGTCGAAATGTTAGGGCACACCGTTTGGCAATGTAGTACTCTGGTAGAGGTTGTTGATGTTTATGTCGCGCTCGGCCGACTCCCAGCTAACTTGAAATTCGTTAAGGCCAGAAATAATATTATATAGCAATGTCCATTACAAAATTGACACTTTTCACAACTACAGTCGTGCACCCTGCACATTCTTTCAGTAAAATTTTTTTTTTATCTTTTTTGCATATTTCGGTAAATGCCCTTTCCTTAAATGTTTAAAAAATAGTCCTCGAAAATAAAAATTCAATTTTTTTTGTTCACCTTCATAAATAAAAAGTGTTCTAGAAGCATTTACACTTCCAAAATTTGAAAAATGAAAAAGTTTTTTATTTTAAGTTTTTCGGAATTTTTCGAAAACCGTTTATTGTACGAGAAAAAGTAATACAACAAAAAAGATGCTCCTTGTCCGGATCTACAACTTTTGTTTGACAAATTTTTTTATTTAATCAACAACTTGGAAGATGTTATATCAAATCGACTTCGCGAGCTGTTAAATAATGATTTAAATGTTTAAGGGCCCAGGGGCACCCTTTCCCGTTATCCGATCGAGCTCAAACTTTACAGGGATTATTTTTTAATTATTTAGAACTATTCTGGGGGGTGCCCCGAGGAAAATTCAAAAATCGAAAGTTAGAGCCACCCTATCATTGAGTTACCATTTGGAAGTCGTAAAGGCGCGACATTTGGACTTGAAAATTGTTCTCGGGATACGACGCACCCCGTGTGACCAGGAAGGGTTAATACCCCGTACAGCTCGGTGTTAATGAAAAAGCATTTCAAACAAATGATACCTACAATCGAAATTCCATATAAAAAATTGCTAAACCACCTCCCGTTGAAGGGTTCGCGTTTGTAAACAACAAAAGCTCTTGTCCTCGTAGAAAGAATTAATATCAAGTTCAATATTTTTCTTAGCTCTATTTTTTGAGTCTGTAATAACGCAGACGTTTTAAATCATTAATATATCGGGAAATACGCTGACCATTGATTGCTAATTCACATTGGCTGCAGAGTTGACGGTTAGAGGTTTCCCTCGACAGGGAGGCGGTCTTGAGGGCGGGTGCTACGAGAGTAGGAAGGAGAGAAGCTGTAGAAATAGAGAGGCGGGTTGAAATCCCCTTAACCCGGCGCCAGAGGGAGGCTGCATGCCTGGCTGATTAGCCTAATGGTGAGTCCTCCTCTTATTCTCCTACTTGACGCCAGTTCGCGAGCCTCTCATCTCTCTCTTATCTCGCCACTGCTTCCGTTCTCTTTCTTTCTCAATTTCCCTTCTTTTCACTCTATTCCTATATCTACCCTCTGGGGACGCTTCGTCCTCTCCACATCCCCGTTCGAGCCGCAGGATCAGCTTAGATTCTTAACTCGGTAAGAAACACAGTAGTCGCTATACACCGTGCACCGTATATCGCGGTACAATTGGGGCGAGGGAGATTCTATGACTGAAAAGAAGTGGAAAAAGCTTCATTTTCCAGAAAAATTAATTTGTTGTCCGCCGATGCTTGGCGGAACCGATTTCACTTTTTTTAAAAAACACCGAACCAGTGCGCCGAAATCATCGTCTCTAAAAATTTACGGTCGAAATTCAATTTATACTATGTTACTCGATGAAATTAGTAATTTCTTTACTAATATACGACAATGTTTGAGTAAAGTATGGATCATTGTATTTTTTGAAGTATCTAGTTTGTTAATCAAATTAGTTTTAGACTGATATTTGACTATATACACAAAAATTATGGTGAAAATTATATTGGACACGATGTCCCCTTTTTTGACCAACTTGTACCATTTTCGATTTTCTGCTACAATAATGAAAGAAAATGAATATTTTCTTTCTATTTTATAATTCTGTATATATTTCTAGTTAATTTGAGTAAGTTACTGCATGGATCCATGTGTTTTTATTGTAAAATTTGCAAGTTTAATGATATCTGTAATAGTATAAACTCACGTTATTAGAATCTGTCAACTTTCGTGTCAATGACCAACTCCTAATTTACATGTGAATTTACTTAAAGATGAAACAATAAATTACGTACCTTTAATTATAATTTCTGAACTTTCTGGTTGATTTTTCGCAATACACAATAATAAATAAATAATTGGTCACTAATGGGGACGCGGTCGGTAATGGGGACATTTACCTTATTTGTTAGAAGAAATTTTTTTTTCTAGATTTTTATCTGTGCGGCCCTATGAAAGAAATAGTTTCCACCGAAGATATCACAGGCCTTGAGCAATTCAAACGAAGAATTATTATAGTATTTGAAGAAGTAAAAATGCAGTAGACAATTTAATTCACACAATACAACTCTGTAAATGGAACGGTCAACGTTTTGAATATCTCAACTAAACGTGGTTAGTTTATGCACAGATTACTGTCACTTATTACGTTTATTGTGTTCGCTCGCATATCTCACGAACCAATTGATAAGTAAGTAGGTAAGTATTCATAGTAAACAAGCTATGAAATAGCATCGTGCACAGAACAGTCACAGTTAATTTTCAAATTCATTTTTCTGCAAAATGAAGCTTTGTAAGACAAAAAGTTATTGTATCCTTTCGACTTGTTTTGGGCTATAGAATGTTTCTCACTCCAATTACAATACTATATATAGCCCACGGTGTAAACGTGATTTCCTCAGATCGTTGCCTTATTAAAGGTGAACATTTTCAGGAACATTCAACTTTGATGCACTGTCTTTTAAAGTTTCTTCTAAGTTTTGTATATATTTCGTACTGTTTGGCCACCATCTGTCATACACTTTCACCCCTTTCATAGCTCACTATTATATTTTTTAAATTGATTGTAAAATTTTCCACTTTTACCCAATCAAAGTGTATTTAAAAAAGAAATATCTTTGTTCATGAATTGCTTGACAATTTCTGTGATATAAACTATCGAAATTTATGTAAATATTAACTAAAAGTAGAAATTAAATGTAATTCTAACTTCCAAACAATTCAATGTTTAAATTTGAAATATGGATTAAAAGAAACGTGGATGCAGCAGAAAAATAACAGCGATGAAATAAATTATTCAGGTATGCATCTAGGAAAATGTCACAACGGGTTTCAAAACTGGGTGTATGTATATGTATCTCTTAAACTGTTAGCCGTCTACCTCTGAAACCATACATAATTATCTTCGGTGCTTCAGTTTCTAGCGCTGCGTAAAAGCCCGTTAAAATCTATGAGCTACATTTTGGGTCCTTTCTTTGCTAATATATAAACATTAAAATGGTGCACAGCAACTGACAGCGGGCGATGGCAGTTTTCAAATTTATCACGCTGAGTAATAGCACTATACAGTAACTGGGACATGCTGGCCTGTAAGTAAGATTCTAAATGATTTTAAGTACAGGAAAACGTATCCGAGTGAAATCAGGTGACTCGCCATTTATTGCGACGTCATTCCACGTTTTAAATATTCAACCAAGAGCTTTTCTTAAATGCGTTCAACGCTTTTAGTAGCGCAAAGTTTAACGAAATGCAGTTTGAACTTTGAAGTCAATCGGACCATTCTAGGAAAGGTTTGTGCATTTCGACACTAATGAAAACATAAACTTTTATATTGTCTATATTGTATTAAATCTTTGTGGCAGTAATGCCAATGCATAGGTAAGGATATTCAGAAGAAAATTAGTCCAAATACGACGTTATTCGCACTGCTTTTAATTATACTAATTAGATCAATTTATTATGCATAATGCATGATTAAAAATAGTCTGAATGGGGTTAAGTTTAGATAGATTTTTATCAGCAGAATCTTCATCAATCCAATGACAACAATTCCACGAAGATCTAATAGAGAATATAGAAACTCGAATGCCTTCCAGAAAATATCACGTGGAAACCAGAAAAACAAGTGAAAACACACCGACGCCATTCGAGGTGCTACAGTAATTTCAAAATTTAAGATCACTGGTATAACGCCACTAGCTATATGTAAAAATAGTGCTTTCAAGTTGGAGAGAGAGAGACTTTTTGGAAGTATATGTTCTTATATATAGCAAATATATCTATTCGAAGTGCAAACCATCATTCACAGCATAATGCTGTGACATAATTTCGATTTTTTGATTCCTGCGAAAATCAGCAACCAAGCTGTTTGACGTTCGAGAAAGCTCAACTGTACACAAAATGCACTTACATATATTGTTTGTATGTTGCCAGTTGTGAGGATCAATACAGTGGAATGGTACGCAAAGAATTGCACACCGCGAGCAGACCGTGTTTCTCAATTCGAAAAACGAGAAGTATTCCATGAATTTCGATTGGAGAGGCCTGCCAATATTTGTGCTGCCGCTAAAGCTTTTACTTCGCAAAGGAATCAGTAATTCAACCGATACACGGAGTGCAATCTATTGTAACACTTGCCTGAACGGTAAGAACACTAACTTTCATGATCATACGAAAGCATAAAAACGCAAGCGTATTATTAAATATTAAATGTAGATTAACGTTCCTTTCAAATTAACATAGGTATTATTCTGTGAATTTTCTTTATCATATTCCTGGATACTTAAGTGGAATAATCGAGATTAATTTCGAAATAAATACTGGTCTGCATTGCAGGTACTGCACGTTGATTTTTAAGCGGATTTTACTGATCGCGAGTTGTGATCAATGGGTGAAAGTTGGAGCATATTCTAAAACATTCAATTTCGAATAAAGTGAAACCGTAACCGATTGTTCGAATGTTTAGCCTCGCACGGTTAAATTTCTTCGGTGTTTTCCTATCTCGGATTACTACCCTTACTAAGAATACGAGTCATACCTGCGGGCTTCCTTCGCGATAAATGTATTATCTCTATCGTTGAAATTGCACGTAAACTTATGTAGAAAAAAAAAAACTGAAAAGTAATTATTGCAATATACTCTGTTCGTTTCAAAAATACTGTGATAACTCGAGCAGAGATCTGTGGCCAGTCGAATGCGATACGTTTGTACGAATAGCATATCACAATAATAACTTTATGCAGATTACTTTGCGATATCACACGGAGCAAATGCAACTAGACAGAGAAAACGCGAGAGCAACCTCCACCTCAGCTAGTACATTTGTTGAGCCATCATTTGTTGAGCCAGAAACTCGGTATTCCTAATAAAAGATATAATACAACATACATATATAAAAACATATACATCTTCGCCAATCGCTAGCACACAGCAACAGAAACTAGTCTTCGTTATTAACCCTCTAGGGACGATTGGGACCCCAGAGTCCCATTCAGATTAGCACATTTTTATTTACGTTCCATCAATAAGATCGAGATTTGATAGGTATAGTGACCTTTAGTAGGCAGAGAAGAAACTGTTGTACCATCAGAACCCGAAATTAAACTTTTTTTTGTTATAAACAAATATAAAAAAAAGAGAAATTAATTTTTTTTTTTTAAATTAACGAGCAGTTTCCAAATCCGAAGTATAAAATAGACTATTTTAACGTTCAAAAAAATTCTACGTTAAGTTTAAAACATCCCCGTCCCTAGAGGGTTAAAGGGCACGTCTCGTATCCAGGTATATTTCTCGCGAATCTTTCAGACTAGGTGGTTTAATCGCGTGGCTCAACGAAGAATGGAGCTTTCAAGGGACAAGGTGTCACAGGATTAAGGACCTAGTGCGGAAGCACGGAGAGGAGCTAACCTGTGGAGGCTGCTGCAGTGAGAAGACGTTTCCAATGTTCGGGGTGGTTGGGTGGTGGTTGTCCAGGGGTGGTGGATGACCAGTACTCACCGGCCGCCGCGGCCGCTTTACCCGCGTCCAGCGTCCCATACGGTGGAATCCCCATATGGGCAGGTGGCGGTTGGGTCAGGTGGTCCCCGTTGGGACAGAAGAAGGGCAACCCGCTTGGATGCGTCCCCGCTAGGCCCATTTTGCTTGCCTGTAAATCAAACGGAAACGTATGGGTAACAATAGACCGCACTCAGACCACATGGTGTATGTATATACATATTTAGCTCTGAATTGAAACGGTATAGGGTAGATGTCCCTATTACTGCCACTTTATTTATTTTGCTTAATAAAAATGTAACGTATAAAGAATAGTGTACAGCAATAATATTATTATTAAATTGTGACTGTTCCTATTATTATTAAAATTATTGTTGTACACTATTCTTTATACGTTACATTTTTATAAGTGGCAGTAATAAGGACACTGACAGTAATAGGGACATCTACCCTAGCCTTGCGTGCAGCGTTATTAGGTAATTAATTAACGCATCGTTAATGCAGTCGAGCGATTAGTACACGATGAAGCATATCAGTTAATAGATACAAACTGCATTAATATTTATTACTTCTACTTCTACTTATATTTCCCAAGTTTCAGCGAACGAGTTTTCGAAATGCGGAACGTAATGCAAGAAGTACTCGTAGCTTTTCATTGGCACATACATAAATAACGGGTTTAACGATCTAATAGAGTATCAGCTTTCAATTCTTTGATCCCGCCGAGTGCCATTACTGCCCCTACCTATTTAACATAAACATTAGCCCGATTTCCATCCGTCCGTCTCGGACGACGGCGGGAGGCAAGAAAAAGGTGGGATCGTCGAGGTAAAAAGCCCTCGGAGGAAATATAATATACAATTCAATAAACCCTCGAAGGGGAGCGGTTATCGAGGACGAGCTCGAGCTCGAGCATTAATTTGCAAAGACGGCGCCCGCGCTCTTCGAACGTTCGAGGGGTTCCGTTCGGCTTTTTCGTCCGCCTGCTCGACGACGTATCGCCGAATTCAAGTGGCACTCCAGCGTTCTCGCGCAACTCATCGCGTCTCTTCGACCCTTCTCTCCTTCCCATCGAGTGACAGTCGATGGAATTAGTTCAATCTGGCCGCAAAGCTTGCAAGGTCGGGGCCCCACTCTCTCTCTCTCTCTTCAGGATTCGCGACGCACGGCGGCGATCGATAGCTCGAGTGGTTGTCTCTTATCAGTCGGGTGCTTACCATGAGTGCGGCGGTATCGCGCATCGATCTGACAGCAAGTAATAGTCCTGGATCAAGAGGCTCTCTTTCCATCCAAGTCAGCACCCTCGACAGCAGGCCAACGGTTTCCTCCGCGGTGGGCTCGTCTTCTTCTTCCTCCTGCTCCTCCTCGCCGCTTTCGTAATCGGCCCACTTCTCTTCCGCCTCGATCTTCACGCGGCAATGATCCTCTTCGAGCTCCTGCTTCCTTACGCAACGCCCCAGATCGCTCTCCTCGTCAAGTATCCACTTGCTCAGCTCTTCGTCGCCGACCTCTAAACCTACTTCCCTGGCCAGATTTTGTAGCTCTATAAGCAGCATCCTGTCTTCATCCTGATCGAACGACGCGTGTAGCCGCGAGGACAGGGATGGGACGCTACACCCTATCGCGGCCTCGTCGCAGTCGCGCGACAATATCCAGCTCCTGGCGAAGGTCTCCGACCTGACGCTCAGCCAGGCACGATGGAGGTCGGCGAAAGCCTCCTTCAGTGTGAACTTCCTCAGATACTCGGTCAGGTAATCAGTTTCCGTGACGGTGTTCGATATCTGCCGATAGACGCCGCACGAAGCCCTGGAGAGAACTCCAGTGGCGAGTCGCACCCGCAGTTCCCTGCTGACGATCCTCATTTCCAGGCAATCTTTCGGCACCACGAACAGCCTGACCAAGCCGTCCGCGGCGACGCAGTCAGCCTCCGCTGGCAAGTAGTCCGCGCTCTCCGCGACCAGCACCGCACCGTCCGGGTGCATGGCCATCGCTGTCATTGCGAACTCCCGGTGGAACCACCAGAGGAAAAGCTCCGCGGTCAGAGAACCCCTACCGCCGCCGGCGTAGATGACCGGTTGATTCAACATATTGACTCGCCTCAAGCAGCGCGGTCGCCAATGACGACCGGTTACCAGCAGCCGCGTCCGATGGTGGCCCTCGTGATCGGCAGCCCCCACCACCCAGACCTTCTCCGCGTCGCCAGCGGCAGCGGTAGCGGCGCGCCATCGTCCCGGCAGGTCCCGCCAATCCAAGAAAGACACATGTGCGAGGTAAATTCTGCTGCGATCGTAGCTCTCCAGAGCGCTCCTCAAGTTCTCGATAGCGGACGCGTGCGACACCGTCGGGCAATTGGCCACGCTCGACGGGGCCGGCTGTTCTTTCACCTTCTCCGAGGTGGTGGACGCGGAAGAGGAGAACGGCGAAGGTGAGGACAACGTTGAAGAAGTGGACGCGCAGGTTGTCGATGCCGCTACCGCTGTTACAATCGATAGCGCCTCCGGCACTGCGTCTTTAGCATCGCGCGCCCTGGCCGAGCACTGTCTCTCCTGCTTCCGCTTCCTGACCCGGTCCTGGTCGCCGGTGTACCGGCTGGGGTACGCGTCCTTTTTCTCGCCCGACGGCTGAGCATTCTCCTCCGCGAGCTTCTCCTGCGAGACCGCGGACGTGGATGTGGACGAGGTCGAGTATGCGGGCGACGAGACGGTCGGCGGGGGGGAGGTGGAGCTTCGAAAGGACACGTCGGTGGACGACGCCGAAGAGTGTGCTGGCGAAGACAACGACGTCGAAGAGGATACTGTACCGTCTCCTTGGCTGACATCGGCGGGCCGATCCCTGCTGGCCGCGTTAATCCGATCGCGGCGCCGCTGTTTCGCCGGCCATCGTTGCACCAGGGTACCGTTTTCACGGGGCTCGAGGCCGCTCTCCAGGGGCTCGCGCATGCGCGACGCCCACGACGATCGACCCTCGCACGCTGCCACCGCAGACTTACTCGTTCTCAACGTAGCCGTCGCGGTCGTCGCTATCTTCGTTGCCGTTGTCATCGTTCTCGTCGCCGCCCTGCCGGGCGGGCTCGCCGCCCTCGCTTCTTCCGCGGCGTTCGCGGCCTCATCCGGGACCGGTCGATGATGATGGCCGCGCACAGATCTCCCCTTGGCAGCCACTTTGTTGACACGCGTGCACTTGCTGCCACGAGGAGACATTGTCCTTGGGAATCGGCTGAAACAGATACACCGCCGCGTAGCAACCTCACCCGGTAAGCCCCCCCCCGGAGCCTTGCGAGTCTCACGGATTCCGGCGCGCGATCGCTCATCCACGGCGTGCCGGCTTCGCCTACCGAGCGATGACTGAGCGAGCGGCCACGACGCAGCCGTCAAAGGCCGGAGCGGCAACTAGAAGGCTTTGATGTACCGCCGCCCCGGCGCGCACAAAGCGAAAGCGGCCCCGGCTCGTTGGTTGGCATGCCACGGGGGCGGCGGTGGGGGCGGATAGAGCGAGAGAACGGGAACACGGGCGAACGCGCGCCTCCGCTCCTCCGCGGAGCACGAGAGAGACGGGACCAGGGACAGACGGCCGAGGACGGGGAGAGAGGCCGCGGGAAAAAGAGAGGACTCGCGAACGCACGGGACACAGGCTGCACAGGCACAATCTAGCATCGCGCGTATGTATAGTGCGTGGAATACGTGTAGCCGGATATGTGGGCCACACATAAGTGGTGCATAAAGCGATAACTCTCGTGGATATAAGCCGCCGAACGTGTTCCTTCTTATTTGCCACGGGGTCCTAGACTCAAAAGTCCTACGGTCCACTCTGTGCGCACTGTCTTCAGCCACTAGTCCCCGGAAACTATGCTGCCTGGCGATGCTGATCACCGGCATGCAGTGTTGGGTTTACTACATTACGTCGAATTTACTACGTGACCCGCGTACAAAATGTAAATAATTGTAGAAAATGTAGACAACTCAAATACAATCTATTAACCTCTACTTATTGCATTGCATTTTACTGCACAATAGGGTGAAGGCACCAGTAGTCGACCATGTATCAGTAGTCGACCACTTTCACAAAAACATGAAAAATAAGGTTGTTAGATGTGACAATCTTTTGACTAGAGTGTAGATAGAGTGCAGTTAGAGTTCAGTTAGAGAACTGCTCTTTGTTTAAAAGATCGTCACTTCTGAAAACCTTATTTTTCATGTTCTTCTGAAAGTGGTCGACTACTGATACATGGTCGACTACTGGTGCCTTCACCCTACTTTAAATTATTTTAAAAAGAAAGATTGGAATGTAATTGTAACAAAATTATAAATAATATGAAATTTGTTAGTCGTATCTTTGATGTGCAAAAGATACTCAAATTTTTACGTACCGTAAAATTGGGGAACATTGGCAGGTTTTTGATACATTTTGTTATATAATGTAAAAATTAAAATGTTTACAGTTCTGCCCTCCTTAGTTAAAACGTCCTATCTAACATTTTTTCAGTTTTTGAGGTATGTTGAAATATTTGAAGTTCCACGTGTCTTTTACCTTTTAGGTACAGTTGGAAAATCCTACGTGCTTCGTAGAGATCTGGAAACGGTCTAATTTATTCAACGTAACCGCTTTTCAGATCGTTTTACTAGTTTATAATGTCCTATGTATTATCTACTAAATTAGATTGTCCTAAGTGTACAATTGTGCAGCTCAATAAAAATTGGGCACTATATTGTTTTTTTATTTATATAGTAAATTGTTGTGAGGTTAATGTTAAATGCTTAGAAATTAAATATTTTCAGGCCGGACATACATTCATGCCTGCCGATTCCTTCCACCATCAGGTGGAACTTTCTTTAAAAATAAAACATAAGGTGTTTGATTTTAATGATTTTAAATGTGCTGTGCAGGAGGCAAATTCTTCAAAAGTAGACGTTTGTGAAATGGACATTACTAATTTTTTTGATTGGGAAGACTTCACTTCTCAGCACAAATTAAAAAAAATTCTCCTAGACCATATCTTCATGATTTTGTACATGTTCAATTTACAAGAGGGGAAAAAATCATAAAATATAAAAATGATTTTTCTGCCGAATTTCAGGAGTTAAATTTTCTTAATGCAAAAGCAATGAAAACTAAATTACCAAAACCAAAAGCCAGAGTTCAGTGTAAAGGAATTTCAGCAAAGAGAAAAGAAAATTTAATTTCGAAATTGAAGCCAATCATGCCAGCCAATCGGCTTGCCTTTTAGGAATCATTAAAAGTGTCGAATAATAATGACGATGATGATTATTAACTTTAAGCCGTTATGTTCATATCTATGTTTAATTTGTTCGTATGTTTAAGTTATATGTATATGTTTATTTTTAATTACCTAGTTTATGTCAATCTTACTTTTGTTTAAGTTGTACATTTAAAAGTATGAATTAAATACGATTTTAAGTGTTTGCTATAATAAAGTATCCTATCTTGCTTTCTTTACTAAGTTAAAATATCCTATCTGAAACATTTAATTAATTGCCACGTTAATAATACATTATATGCCGATACACCTATGACAAAAAATTATATTAGGCTGCTACGAAATAATGACTACATTTTTTAAATTAAATGACGAAAAACAAGGACGGCACAAAGGAAATTATTAAACTTCAGTTTTCTCGGATGTTTCGAAATGTCAGATAGGACGTTTTAACTAATTAGGGCAGAGTTGCTTTAAGGGGTTATGCCTACCTGCAAGGTCTAAATACGCAAGTATTTTCGGGATTTTTGGGGGGAAAAACTTGAAGACTTTTTTAAACAGACCTTTATGTATTCGAAAGTGTACATATTATATTACTAGTAGTAATTATTCCAATGGAAAATATAAATAAATAAAAGAAATATCAATGATCTCCCGGCAGCGATTTTTTTTTTAGTAGTTTGCGGTGATTCATCCAAAATGACAAATTCGAACGAATTTAGTTAGTATATTAAATTATCTTGTCCTTAATCGTTCATTATCCCGAAAAATTAATTTACTAAAAAATGGCGGCTGTTCATATTAAAATATGGATTTTCGCCGCAAAAATCGTTCGTTTTTCAGCTGTAAAATAAAAACTACGCAACGGAAACGAAAAAGCCACGATTAAGGGCAAGATTTTTATATATAGAACAAGCCTGCAAAAGCTGAATTCATTCGATGCAGCGGTTCTCGAGATATATTTTGCTCACCGTTTCTGAAAATGTAGTTTCAAGAAAAACGCGTTTAAAGTTTTAAGTTAGGTTGACATCTTCCAGGACATGCCTATACTAAAACTCGTACAGCTCCGCCAATTTTGGTCGGATGAAATTGAAACTTTCGCACAATATTTCTGAGATGTTGTACTTTAAGAAAATATCGAAACCCAAAAATCCATTTTTTCGAATTTTGCTTGTACTACAAGTGTTAAACTGCATAAAATTTTTGTCATTTTATTCTTTAATACATGTTAAAAACGTTAGTGTACCGGGGTAACGTTGGCACATCATGTAGATAACATTAACGGGTTAAGTTTTACTAATCTGAGGTCAGTAAACTTAAACCTGTTTATTTTATTTTATTTTATTTTTTACATCTTAACTAAAATCAATTCGTAACGTAGGCACATCATATAAATAGCATTAACAGGTTAAGTTTTACTAATCTGACGTAAAACAACGTAATTTCGGTGTATGCCACTGTTGTCCCTGTCTGCCAATGTCCCCCCATTTTACGGTATATCAACATAGATTCTGAAGAAATGGATGAAGCTGTAGCAGATTATTTCTTTGGACGTACCATTCCATTTAGCATTATTCAATCTGACTACTTTAGGAACTTTATTCATAAATTGAATCCAGCTTATAACATTCCAACTCGACCGACAGTGTCGAATAATTTACATAACGCAAAATTTCAAGATTACAACCAATTTCGATTAAATCGAAAAATGCAGTTCTACTTTTAGATGGTTGGAGAAATTCATCATCCAACAATAAGTATGTTGTTGCAATTCTGAATTTAATGAATACGATATGACCATGCAGGTTATGGCATTCCACATATGCAATGTTTTTTCAAACAATATGATTTTATACATAAAATAGATGACGTAGTAAAGTTAAGCTATTTACTACGCGTAGAAAATTCACTTTTCTACGTTAGGTAAAATACGGACCCACCACTGCCGGCATGTGTGCCACCGCCTTCGGCCTTTACTGTAGCTGTTCCACTAACTATACAGTCACCTCATTCGAGTTCAAGAACGTCTACGTGCGGCGCTTTTGTCTCTCACGCGAGCTGCGTGAGTAGATCCTCGTCCCAGCCCGGATATGCGATTCACGCTAATACGAACAGCTGAATATTTAGACTTTCGCTTCGGGGAGGAATATTTTTCTGTGTACGGGGTAATCGATGACCCATTTTGACGACGCTTCGGCGTATAACGCCGCGAACATAGGGACGCTGTTTTGATTAGTTGGAACATATTGTCTTTGCTTGTAAACGTGACCTTGAAGACAGTACCGAAATCTGCACAGAAGATTGCGAAGAGCGCCACAATGTTTACTACGAAGTGTATTTTCATAGCTGCAACAGTCTTCTTCCGGAAGAAATATCGAGCTTCTAGGTACCCCACCCACTCGCATTGACGATTAGTCACAAGCAAATATTATGGATACACAGTGTATCCCGTAAAAATAAAACGCGTCGTGCTTCCCGTAGGCGGTTCCCGCTACGTCAGCGTGCCTCTGAGGCGCCTAAAACTGTACAGTATATGCTACGGCACATGCGTACTCGACTGAAATTCAAAGATAATTTTCTCGAAAACAGAGCGCGGTATTAAAAAATTTATTCTATATGTTCGACTTCTTTTTTCATGTAGAATCACCAGTGTAGGGACACCCCGTATATGGTGACAGAGATATGTGAGAGAAAAAATTAAACAAGAACGAAGTCGTAAACGTTATCTGTTGCTGAACGAAGTATGTATTAGTCACGCTGTTCGAACGCCAACGATCTTTGTGAAATGCGTTTCATTTTGTTGAATGCTGTTACCGAAACAGGAAGAGATTGATCGAGAAAGGCACATTCTTCTTCGGTGCTACAATTTGCACGCGAGAGAGACGAATATAGTTTCCGCGCGGCTTTCTTCTTAATCTGAATAAAAGTTCAAATGCTTCAAGCACAGGTGTTTCTTGAAACACCGGTTTCTCAATGTTTGTAAAGGAGAAAAGGTAGAGTAGCCAAGCATAAATGAAGCGTGCACGTGACTAAATCGAAAACAAACGTGATTCGTCTGGTGAATGTTGCTGGTGATGCAAGAATAAATGTGCTAAGATATTCGTCTGTTGGATCCTGGCTCGCGACTAGGCAGGCTCTAGCGTCGTGATTTGTAATTAATGCGCGAAACGGTGACCTTTTCGTGTTTTACCTTGGGCTAATAATTACGCGAAGCTAACAGCAGTAATATTGTATATCGAATGTGTACTCTGATATTCGAGGCTTTTATTAAATACAAGAGCTTTTATTCGAATACACATTAAATCGCATTTAAATATTTCCGTACCCCGAATGGAAATGACAGAAAAATTATTATAATTTATTATTCGTGTTACAAGCAAATAGCGGCGTTTTTAATTTCTACTAAACCGTCGAAATGCAAAGAAAAGATTTTCGTTATAAATAAATTCATTAACGGATATATCAGTGATGCGTAAATTGTACAGAAGCAAACAGAAATTTATATCTACAAAAATGTTACTGGGCAATATTGAAATATTTTTGTTAACAGCAATAATTGTACTCATCTAGATAAACCAACGAAAAAATATATGCTCCCGCGTAAAGAAGACTTGGCGACCTTGAAACATTCTTCATGCATTCATGTGAATTAATATAAGCAATTTATTCTCAAAAACACATCGACTTTGTCTAATAACATTATGCGATAGTTGCAATAGTTCTGGAGATAGTCACTTGTCACTGTGTGTGTTTCATCTTCATTATAGTGTACACAGGACGTCCCATTTTCACACTTTAACTGATGCAAGCCTTGGCGAAATACCGTTCTAAATCGGTCAAGCTTTTTCGGGCAGTCGCTTCTACTGGTGGAGCTTTATGATGCCGCCACTAATGCAAATTTAAAATTGTATATTTCCTATTATTTAGATCTTCGTGCGAGTAAGTATCTACGACTAATAAATTGGTATAGATTTCCTTGCAAAAAGAAATCCGAATTCATCCACTCCCGGACTATTTCGAATTATATTTAATTCGAATCAGTTCTGAAATCCATAGACCAATTATTAATAAACCTAGTCCGAGTATAGTGGAGTTTGGACTCATTTTTACGAGAAAAACTTTGCCAATCCATTGGTGAAATTCGTATGAAGATCCGACAGTGAATATAGAAATTTAAATTCTCCCTAGGAAATGACTCGTGCCGGGGTCGACTGCCGAACGACTGCCGACTTCAGGAAGGATCGTTGAGATGGCGAAGTATAAAACGATCTCCAAGCTCGCTTTGTTTTCAAAGCAAACATTCGGGGACTCTCAGACAACACTCTCCACGCTTTCCAGAAAATATCGACGTGAAAACACGTGAATGACAGAAAGCGACTGGAAATTTTTGAAAAATACTTCAAAGATTCCATGTCGACGGACGGTTGACGGACGGCTGCCCACAAAAACAGTCAGGTCCAACGTTTAGACTACTTAGGGTTATTTACGGACGGGGCTCGTTACGTTTTCCACTACGGTAGGGGGAGTTGGGGCACTTTGGTGCAAGGGGCACAATGAAACATTAATATTTTCTTGATATCTTGAAACGCCCAGAAGTTCAAAAAATGATCACAAAACAGTGTACTCTATGATCTTGAAAGATGATATAAGATTACAAGATGATACCCTACAGATATCAAGATAATATTAATGTTTCATTGTGACCCCTGTATTAAAGTGCCCCAACTACCCCTACAGGCCTCCATAGTGCGGGGCTTCTATTTTTTAAATATAAACTGAAATACCTCTGGATAATCTCTTTTCATAGATATAAGTGATTTATGTGTTATACTTTTTTTTTGCAAACGAATAAAGCCTCTATTACCGAATTTGAAGTCCATTTTGGCAGTTTCCATTAATAACATGGTTTCTTAAATCCATATGAAAACTGAACGACTTTGTATGCTTTATACAACCACGCGTTCGATTTGTTTAAAATTTGTAGTTTAAATAAAAAATCGTTCCTCATTACAAATTTTAAACAATTCGACTGCATAGTTAAGTTTTCATTGTAATAATCTTTTTATATCCACTGTAGATTTCAAGATATATAGAGAAGTAGGAAATGACGCATTAACCGTAAGGAGTGCTTTCATCCTGAAGAATAGAAAAGGGGTACGAGTGAAAAATTGCCTGATACTTTCATTGAGGTTCTCTACACCCTGCACAGTTTAAAAAAAATCGGAATGTAACCGATTCAACTAATGTTCATATTCCTTCACTTTTTATTAAATGTTTATGGAAATGCCTGCAACGCAGCGACGAACTATTTTCGATAAAAATAAGACATGAAAATATGCATGACTTAACTCGCATTATTTCGAATCGAAGTCAGATTCGAAAAGAGGTCATGTCCAGAAATTGAAGACAATTCAGCGTAAATTGTGTTTGATGTTATTTTCTATGAAAAAACTTCGCCAATACGTGAGACATGTTTTAAAAAAGGAATTACAAGAAATATAATAGTTCAAATTTCTGTTATTGAATAAATTCATCTCTCTACTGCCCCGAGTGTTATGAATATACGACTGAGGTTCATTCCAAGATCGAGATAAGAAGACACCGATTCTGGGTGGAAAACGTGTATCTAACACTCTTGTACATTATGTTGAATACATACATTATAGAAGCCACTACTGTACTACATGTCGCGGTTTGTGTGAACGCGCATACGCAAGCAATATCAACTAAGTAGTGTTCCTGCGCACATTAACGCAAGCACAGCGAGGGAGGGTGGTTAACCCAACTGAAGAGGGTCGGTTGGTCAGCAAAACACCTTACAAGGGAACATCCCGGAAACGGAAATTCAAAAAATTCTGGAACTTTGTGAATATGTAGGGAATTTCCTCCTGATTATAACGAAATTTTTCTATGCTGCCCAAATTCACTCGAAGGGGGTGTAATTGACCCCTAAAAATGCGATTATTTTCCAATTTTGTATTATAACTCGTGACATGTAAACTAATTTTTATACCAAATGATAGATCTAATTTAAAAAAGTAACTTTTGTCTTGAGACTTTTTTTCTGTCTCTTCCAGTTCGCGAGTTATAACACAAAATCGGAAAATCGCCGAATTTTCAGGGGTTAATTTCGCCCCCTTTAAGTGACAAAAAATTGCAAATTTTTTTCATCGTGATCTTTCTGTAAGGAAGTCATAACGCCCAATAGGCCCAGTTAGGGTTGCCACCTTTTTTACAGAAAAATAACGTACATTTTCTTTCGTCAAGTATACAAAAAAGTACGCTCAACAAATTAAAAGTACATTTTAATCTTATTAGTTTTTGTTTCTTCCAAACATATTTTCTATTGCTTTTAGCATTACAGAGTAAATTTTGATAATTTTGAAATGTTTCAATGGCATCATTGCACTCAATATTCAAATGGAAATATATAAATAATTCGTTTTTTATTAGATTGAGAGAGGCCTTGAGAGGCTTTTTTATTAGATTGAAATGGCGGGAACAGATAGAACATAATAATAATGCGTTACGTTTCACATAATATCATTAACTGTGAAATAAAGTACCTTCGCGTACTGTATTGTTATTCAAAAGTATAGAGTACATTTACCTATAATAAAGTAAGATACTTTATTTTAAAGTACGGGTGGCAACCCTAGGCCCAGCAGGACGCGTAAGATGTACATAGGGTAAACGCACCAATAAATGAACACTTAAGGCTAATGAATGAACACTTTTATAAAATCATGTTTGCAGCGCGATTGATTCCACGTGTTGCAAAAATTGTTTGGATATGAAGCAAGAAATTAGAAGAGGTCTCTAATTAATTAGTTGCTTATTTTAATAACCTATTTTACTCGTTTTAGTAAAAAACGTCCATTCACTGGTACGTGTTCAGTTACTGGTACATCCACCCTACAATGTAACTTGGATGCTCAAGGAAGGCCGATGACGCGAGAGCATCGACGAGGGTTCGAGGCGCGTAAAAAGTACGAGACGCATGCGTTTGTACGACTCAGGGTAATCAAGTTACAAGTAACAAGTAACCATTTCTATCATCTAACATTCTTTCAGCTATCGAAGGCAACGAGAGCAACGAGCCTCGAACCGTCCATTCGTTGCTTGACCAACGATAATACCCGACTCTTCAAGACGAATTAATCCCGTGATGCAATTAGGGGAGGCGAAAAATGTCGACTAGTTTACACGGTAGTGTGGCGGGGGCCGCTTAATATTGCAAATCGGATTTAGCCTTGGGCGCTGGTCGCGCATGATTATCGGCGTGTCGGCATTTCATAAACGCGTCCACATCAAACGCAGCTGGTCGGTCGATCGCGATAATATTTGTCACGTAGTTGCGGTGCGCGGCAGCAGGCATGTATGTATCGCGGATACAGGCTAATCGATCGGCCTCTGTAGCCGGTACCATATGCGTGATTACTTTCCGGTACGCGTTGTCTCCTCCACGTCCGGAATTCTAGGCTCGCATGCCGGCGGGCCACGCCGCTATTCGATCTAAAGGCCCGTACATACGCCATGTCTTTCGCTCGACCTGACACGTGCAGGCGAAAGAGCCATGTCTACGCCAGCGATTTTTAAATCAATGAATTAGGAAACGATGGGGACCGGTACTCGAATTCGAATTTTTCCCTTGCCTAGCAGCTGCTTTAACCAATCAAATTGTTAATGGTTTCACTGTTTAGCGCGTCTGTGAGATGCTGGTAGGGAATTCAATCCCGGGATCCCGGCTGTTTTTTTTTTATTCTAAAAGTCCCGGGATTTAATATATCAAGTTATAATTTCGCGAATTTTTAAAAATGTAAATTACTTTATGAACAACTGTAAAATATAAAAATGGAATCCAAAAATCAGTCGGGATCCCGGGATTGAATTCCCTAGATGCTGGTTACAATTTTTAAACCGTTTTACGGTACGAATTTTTTAGTTTACAGTGATCTCCGTGAGAGTACGTACTAGTATACAGTTAGTAAAAAAAGTATTTGGACAGAGCATCGACTTTTATATTTATTAACTACTATTAAAAAGAATTAAGCGGATCTTAACTATAACAAAATGAAAGCTTAAACGTTATACTTTACTTCTGCTATAACGGAAAAATATAAACCTTAGTTTTATATCTTAATAAATCTTTGTCAAGTGTAGTATAACGCGCCAAAAAAAGTAGGGACTAAATTTCTCGATTTCATTTCTTCCCTTGGCTTTCTCCATTCTTCTTCCATCCGAAGCAAATAAGTTAAATTTCAACTCGTCGGAAAATATAACTTTATTCCAAAACTCTTTGGACTTGCTCACATACTGCTTTGCGAATTTCAGCTTCTTCATTCTGTTTACAATGCAAACCAGCATTTTTCAAAACATTTCGGATTGTTTGCGGTGTAACTGTCATTCCTGACGCTTTTTTTAACGTCGTGGCTAAATTAGGTGCACTAACATGACTGTTTTTTTAACTTCACGTCGAATTATCCGTTCTTCTCTGACGCTAATTTTCTTTGGTCGGCCGATGCGATGCTTATTCTCCAATGTATTTTCACTTTTATATTTTTTTATTATATAGCCGACGGTAGAATGCGATTTGCCTGTAAGATTTCCTATTTCTCTGTACGTTCTGCCTTCATTAAACATGTTCATTCACGATAATTTCTCGCTGGCCCAAAGAAGTTTCTTTAGTTTTAGGGCTCATTGTTAGTTAGAACTGTGAAACTGCACAACTGAGCGCGTGGATTGTTGCCTCTGAAGTACGAGAAGCTTACAATGTAATTTTCGTGAAACAGAAGCGATTGACTTTTGTTCCTTACGGCATTTTTCATCTGTCCAAATACTTTTTTTGGCGCGTTATGCTACACTTGACAAAGATTTATTATTATCTAGATGTAAAACTAAGGTTTATATTTTTTCGTTATAGCAGAAGTAAAGTATAATGTTTAATCTTTCATTTTGTTATAGTTAAGATCCGCTGAATTCTTTTTAATAGTAGTTATATGAATAAATATAAAATTCGATGCTCTGTCCAAATACTTTTTTATAATTCCATAATAAATACATAATTCGAATTCCGTTTGAACAATAAAGATTATATTATGTATGCTGAAGAATAGTCCGAATGATGTCGAGTTCGGATCAATTTTCATCAAAACATGGAAACATCGCCAACACATTCATGGCATTTCCATGAAAATCTAATTACCGATGAAAAATAAAATATTTCTGTGACAACAGGTCAAAGCCCCGCCCCCAAAGTGTTAATACTATGTCAACTAAAATGACTTACGGGGCGTACAATATAAATTTTTACGAAGAATTGCAATTCTGCTTATCCCTCTATTCGCAGACAAGAGAGATTGCATCCTGATGTTATAAGTTTACTGAAATCTTTTGCTCCTACACTTTCACCAACTTCGACTTCAAATAACCGGTTGGAAGTAAAAATTTATTTACCGTCTGCCAACGGTTATCTCCTATAACGACGAAACTGTCTGTATGCTAATTATAGCTGCGCTATCAAAACGATACATAACAATTTTATCGTTTCACACATGATTAGCCACATCCAAAAGGAAAGTGCAGCACCGCTGAAAGGAAAGAATTAGCGGGGAGGAAAAAATAGTTGGGAGGCCCTGTACCGCGCTAGTGTCCACAGCCTGAGAAGGAAACTGGCCGTACTCGTTTCTGACTAACGTTACTCAGCCGGGGAAAGTACTAAACAGGAAACGTTGTATCCGAATGACGTGTTAGCCGCGTTTTCTTTCCCCGCCCAGGTGTATGCAGCTTTGCGGCCGTGTAACTTTTAATTGGGTTATCTGTCCCGGAATGCCGTCAATACCTGCGGTTATAGCCTTGATATAGAGCTTTTCCGTGTACCGTCACTGACCCGAATGAAAATGTTTTAAAGTCGGTAATCGCGTAACTCCCTGCGCACCCGTTCGCATCGAGGCCTTTTTCCATTCTGTCCATTGTGACAACGGCCTGTCGACAGAGGAAAATTAATAACAAGGCTCTTCGATGCAGATACCGCATTGTGCTAGTACCTAGCAATGAAACGGCATTGTAGAATGTAGTCGACGGTGCTTAGGGTAGAAAATGGAGAGAGTTGTTGCAACGGCTTTCTTCGACACGGTCTAACAAATTTCTTCAGTTCTTACAGAAACATGTATGAATTTTGCAAAGTGACGAGGGCTTTAGAGAATGCGTAGAATAATGATTAACAACAAATCTATTACGTTCTAGGAGTATACTTTTATAAACATCCTCAGGTTGGATATGAACTTTGAGGGGTGCTTTCACCCCCTACACATTCAAGCATGATAAAATAAAAAGACACGTATTTCTTTATTTTCGGCACTCTAAAACATATCCAAAACCCAAAGCAATCCGAGAAGAACAGCTGAAAATCTTATTACTTTGAGGGGTGGTTTCACCCCCTAGATAAGAAAACTAAATATCTTATTTTTCGGCCCAAAAGCCAAAGCAATCGGAGGCGGACATCTGGGAACCTTGTTCTCTCCTTGTTAGTTAAAAAAATATTTAACATGAAAGCTTTTCACCCAACTGCTGCAGAACGAAAATAGCATTACACCATAATAATAAAAAAAACTCATAACCTTCTGTGACATGTAGCAACTATTTACACAATGCCCAAGAATTATTTACGTGCAATTGCAATAAATGTTGTAAACACTAGACGAGAGGAAAGATATAACATTTTGTAATATTTACACTAAGGGATATTAAAATTCTAAAACCGAGGCGTTAACGAATGTAATTTCTAAGACCGTGGACATTTAATGTATAAAAATTTCCATTCTTAAATATCATACAGCACAATAAGAAGGCAACGAATCCAGGCGAGCAACGTCTGGAAAAAACAGAATACGACAGGAATTTCTGTGCGGAGGAAATGACACCGTCAGAGTATTCCGGGGATACAGGTATTATCGATTATAACTTGGCGTGTGCAAAGCGACCAGCGGGGGTGTTATCGAATTACGGCGTGGAAGTAGATGGGTTCGGATTCAGAGTTTTGAGGGATGGGCAACAGAGGTTCCCTTCTTCTTCCATGCCGTTGTTGTCGACGGACGAGAGTTCACCATTGATTTAACCCCCTTCAAGGCAGAGACAATGTTTCCCTTTCGTGCGACGCGCTCGCAAACGACTACGCGCGACTCCTCCTCCATCCGGAAGATCGAATCTGAACGTCGTTCAGCCTCTTACGTGGCGCCAATTCGATTCACCCTATTCCGGGATAGAAAAAGCAGCGGCGGATCTCGCTTCCACCCTTCCACTGGCGCCGGAGCAGTCGTATAACATCGTAAGACTCCTCGGCGATGTTGAGAGGGTTGCCGCTTTTCGGGGTAATGGCTGACATGGGGGGGGAAGCGCGCCCTCTTTTCTTCTGCAGTTGACGTGCGTGGAAATTCGATTCGCTTGGATGCACCCGCAGTAGGTATATCAAGGACTATTACACGTGTGTAGCGAGGGAAAATTCAGACGCATCACATGTATGTAATAATGTCATAAATATTGCCGATGACCTCTGCGGATGTGTTTTTAGGATGAAGGGCATATTTTTCGAAGAAGAAAACGCCAATGTTCGTCAATGTTCGTTTTTGAAAGATCTTTAGTTATGAAAATGGGTGATTATAGAAGCGCAATCATTTTTGTAAATAGGGGAGAGGTGCTATAAAAGGGACACTTTTGATCAGCGTCCATTTCTGACAATGTCGTTATAGGAACTTAAAAAACAAGTACATCAATAGGAAGCATGTTTATTCCCCTTCAAGAAAAGTATAATGAAAACTCATCAATTATAATAGAAAATAAGAAAATCTTCGATTTTCAAATAAGTAGCAAATGTCCCTTTTACGACTAGGTGGTTTTAAATGGGACAGCATAAGTCATAAAAGGGACACGTTAATAAAAATAAACTTATTAAGTATTACAATTATAATTGTAAATCTTAATGATTCAAAACAATGGAATCTGTGAAAAAATTAACTCTTTGTAACATAAATCATCAATATTTTTTACTATCTTTATAGAGTGTGACTTATCGTTAAAGCTTTAGCAGCTTTTTTAGTTATAAAGGAATATTTTTTATAAAATTTATGTCTTGCAAACTAAGTTCAACATAGGGATACCCACGAGTGATAAATATAAGTATATAAAAAATCTATAAAATAATAAAATGAATAATAAAATAATATTTAAATAATAAAGTAGTTTAAAATTAAATCCTACTTGAACAAAAATGAGACTAATTGTACTAAAATAGGCAGGTGTCCAGCAGTACATTAAGACTTGTTATGCTGTCCCTTTTAAGACTATAAGTGAGTTTAACATAATATAATCTCAAAACAAAGAAAACAATCAATTAAGCTTACTTACTAAGTATTTTCCTTTCAGTTGAATACAGGATGTTTTAATGATATAATAGTTCAACAGTTTGTATATATCTTGTTCTCAGAAAACGACACAGAAAATCAACGAAAATTTTACTTTTACTGCCAAAAAAAACATCAACCGCGGATTACTACTCTGTTGCATGTGAGACCGCAGTGAAGTTTACGTGAAATGACTGGGCACTAGTGTTGTTATAAACAGCAAAATAGGGTAGATGTACCGTTTGTGGCCACTCCACTGTTTTTGGCCATGTGCATAATTATCTTATTTTTAAATTGTTTGCAGATCATTATTCTGTGGAGAATTTCACATCATAAATATTTTGTTTAATATACCGCCCGAAATATGAGGTACCATTTATTACTTACACGGAAATATATTATATTTTTTAACAAGTGGCCAAAACTGGAACGATTCCTTAAAGTGGCCACAAATGGTGCATCTACCCTAACTTGCATGTGTAATGCGTTTAGAATTTTGGCAATTCAATTTGTCCCTTTTAAGACCTGTCCCTTTTATGGCACCTCTCCGCTACGAAATGTAATGATTGATCAGTGAAGTAGTAATAATTATTGCGTGCAAAATGGACAAGCAGGTACCAAAACAGATGTGTAATTGGGCCAAACTATGGAGGAACCTACCAATCGCCAAAATGAGAAGAAAATTAGTTAAAAATTCTTATATTATACAATTAGCCATAGTTCCTTGGAAAACACAAACTATAGAAAATTTAAAATAATATTAATTCTACAATAAAATACATTGTAAACCAATAACAGGAAATAAAATATACGCAATAGAATTAAAGTCACTTTCCCTTAACAATTAAAATCGTCAAGCTTTTACTCAATTTCAGATCTCTGAGAGTTGGTAGCTTTCTGCACAACTTGGCCCAATTCTTTGAGTACCTTATCATTACCTTTCCACGGTACGAGATTCAGGAGAGAAATTTTTGTAACATAATAATTACCATTTGCCGTTTCGACTTTGCCCGATCATCTGAATCTCTCAAGCACATCTGTGTTCGTCTCGAATATTGTCGTAGCAACGCGAGAAACAGCAACCATGCGAAAATTCCAACCCTTAGCTCCCCACCATCCCTCTCATCGTTGCTGGTATTCACCTACTACTACAGGGGGGGGGGGGGGGTCGATATTATTTTCTCAATACAGCGCGAACATGCCCCGCCACGGATGACTCGATAATGTCGATATTGAGCGGACAGCGGGAGTCTTCGCCGCTGGTCTGTCGCCATAGATTTATCGCCGCGCGACAGGGCTGAAACTCGGCCCGGCCTGTCCACAGAACGCTCCGTTCCCGCTCGCGCGTACCTACAACGGGGTACCGCATGAATTATTCGAGATACATTAATCCGGTTGGCTTCCAGAGCAACCGAAATCCTCCCTCGACCTTCCTTCCCCCGTTTTCTCTCTCTCTCTCTCTCTTCCCGCGGCATCTCTGTTTCCCTCTCAACCCGCCTTACGTACGCCGATCGCGAGCAGGCGGTCGTATCGCACGCGTTCTCTCCTCCTCTCGTTTCTTCCGCGAGAGATTGAGTCGGAGCCAGGTGGACGCGGGGGTAGCTGAAGAGCGAAGAACGCGCGCGCGCGCGCGCGCGCAAGGGTGGCCGCGGAGGGCAGCGGCGCAGGGTGACGGCCACGGGATAGAAGAGGAACGACCCGCGGTCGGAGAACGAGGAGACGCTGAAGAGAAGCCAGGGCGAGAAAGGAGGGGGATGCCGTGAATGGAGTCGCGGTGCACGGAGGAGGCGGAGGCCAACCCCAAGCTGGGGTTGCCGAGGCAACGCGGGAGGCGTAGGCGCTCTGGGGGCAGGGAGGAAGGGTTCCCTCGTTCGTTCGGTCGGCCAGGGCCATGCTACGTGAGCTGCGGAGGAGAGGGTTCCTGGTGAGCAGCATGGTCGGGGGTGGATGTGTCGATAGTGGGGGCAGAAGAATCGCCGGAGATGCGGAGCGACCGTCCGTGGCGAACGACCAGCGGCGGATCTTGCCGCCGCTATAATTTACACTCACCGCTTTGTTTGCATCAAAATTATTCGCGTGCATGTCTCTTCACTCATATACCTTCAGGTATTTATCTCCATTGTTACTTGCGAAAGCGCGGATGAATGTGGAATTTCTAATGAATTTATTGTTAGAAATGGGCAGACGCAGAGATCTTACTTCTAATAATAATTACAGCTTTTTAGTATCTTTGTATCGTAAGAGAAACAGAATCGATTCACTGGATTGCCTCGACTGTGATTCAAACGTTATTGTGCTACTCACCGAATGGAACACAACTATGTGGGTTTATAGAGTGACTCAAAACAAGAACAACGGTGCGGTTCATTCGGGCCCTATCGCCCTTTAACCCGGCGCGAGGCGCACCCCATATTGTAACACAGGTTGTCGCTACCGGGTCAAAAATACTTGAAATTGAAACGTAAAAAAACCACGGCTTCAGAATATATTTTTAAACTTTGAAATTTTTATGTTAAAGTACAGTGCTTTAAGAATCAAACAAAATTGATGAAATATTTTAAAATCATTGTTAAAGTTCTTTGAAATATTGTAACACAAATTCAAATAGTCTTCTGCACAGTCTTCAACAGCCTCTGTGGTAAATTTTACCCAGCAGCGCCTTCCGCCGAGTTATGGGGGTGAAAACTAACCTCAAAGTCAATTAGGCACTTCCACTTTTTCGCGTGTAACTCCCAAACTACAACAGACAGAAAAAAAGTTTCAAACCAAAGTTCAATGGTGCAAAAAATGTTGAAAAAGTTTTTCAAAGCTCTTTTCAAAATTTCGTTAATGCAAGTTTGCAGTGCTCATTGCACCATTAAACTTTTGTTTGAAACACTTTTTTCTGTCTGTTGTGGTTTGAGCGTTATATGCGAAAAAGTGGAAGTCTCTATTTTACTTTGAGGTTAGTTTTGACTCCCTTAAAGGGCGATAGAATAAAACACACCGTTGTTCTTCTCGCGAGTCACTCTAGAAACCCACGAAGTTGCGTTCCAATCGGTGAGTGCGGGTTCGCGGTGTTCCCTTGTCAGAGCCGACGGTAACTCTTCACCAAGCTAATTCTACTGTTGGGGCGCCACCTAGTTGTCGTTCGCACACTAGGCCGATGCCCGCTTCGGCGCCGATCCTGTAGCGTGTCTGTATCTCTCTGGTGTTTTCGATTAACCCCCTCCGCGACATTCGCAACTTTCAGCGACGTAGAACGTACGGAAACTTTCAGGATCCAAAATCATAATGATGGAACTATAATTTCGCGACCACTACTCACAAATATCTGCGCCTCTCATTTCCGCAGTCGAAATTACGTATATACTTGCAGCGGGTTGAGGAACACAATAATTATTTAACGGCGAATTCACCGGCGCGCTTGTAGGTTTTTCAATCAAACACGCAGTACGCGCAGCCATTCCGGGCGCAACCCTTTAATAAATTCGCGCTAAAATTCATTCCGTTTTAAATACAGGAAAATAAATCATTAGCAGCGGCACGCTTCGAGAATTCAACAGTGCGTTCCTATTTCCCCCGTCGCTACCCTCTAGGAACGAAAACCTCCTCCCCCTTTTGTAAAATCAACAACGAGCGCGCACTTCCCGCAGTGATTTCCTTTCCAATATCGACTCGGCTAACGCCAAAAAGGGAACGGAACAAAGAACTATGGGAACAAAGGTAATTTTTGGTTTCGCCGTGCAACCGGTTACCCAAAAGGGATTATTCGTACGTCTACCTGTGACCTCGCTATACTCTAATTTTTCAGATCATATTTATATTTGTCTGCCAATTTTCCATTACACATGTCCACGAAACGCCTGAATTGTTACTATATGCCTTTACGAAACTCACAATGCAAGAGGAGCACACAAACGTTTATAGCTGCTCCTATTTTTGATAGATATTCCAGTATTTTCATAGCAAAGTTTTTTTGTGAAATAAAAATTATTGGAGACTGGCATCTAAAAACCAACAAATACAGTTGCAACAATGCGAGAATTTAATAGAATTTAGTAGGTTAAGAAAGATCAAAATGTATTTCTGTGATATATATATACCTGCAAAGAATTAAATATGGCAGGTGTTGAGAATTTATTTAGAATTTATTCGAATATTGAATATTGCAACAGTAAAGTTAACGATTTTCCCTAGGTATGTTAAGTGGTATTATTTAATATTTTCGGTGTAAAGCACAGATATAAATGATGCCTCCAGAACATGTTGCTGCAACATGAAAGGTGAAGGTATAAGATAGGGGTCATTTAGTAAATTTTACATAATTCGTCTACATAATGTTTTAATTCAAATATCCTAATTTCTAATGTTCGAAAGTAGATATGTTGAAAATGAGTGTGAAAATTACTGTTGTGGAAGCTTGGAATAAGGAGGTCAGATAAATTTTTGTAAAACCCTGCGTCAGCTAAGGTGTCCCTTAAAATTGAAGGTGCGATAAAATGTTGGGACGCCCGCTAATTTTATTCCTTTCGGTGTGCTAAGCAAGTATGCAAAATTTCAGCACAATCGGATTAGTCAAAAATCCTGCCTCAAGAAGCTTAAAGTTACGATATACTATAAACTTTTTATTTTTTTTTGCCCACCTTTAGAAAATAATTGTTTACTTGAAACAGGGATTCGTGGAATGCAGAAATATTTTACCGCCGTAGTCCAAAGACTGGAGAAATGGAAAACTTGTCTGGACACATTTGTTGGACACATTTCTTTTAGAAACGTAAGAGAAACGAAGTCTATTGTCAAGTGTGAGTTACTGTAAATTACACCTCACGTGAAAAAAAACTTTTTAATCTGATCGATGCTCGAACTTGTATTGACAGTGTGAAGGGTCATTCCGAGCTATTATACAGTTGTCAAAAATATCTAAGCATCATCAGGAACTATTGTCAAAATATAATAGCATCATTTATACACAAACGCGACACTTATTTATGTGAATTATTATTAACTAGTACATACTCTTTAAGGGATTACATCTACCAAAATGTCCGGAAGAAGCATACAAGTCCAGGAATTTTTTGGGGGAAAAGTATAAGTGAAAATCATACACAATGTTTTTCTAGTAAATGATAGATCTTTTAACTATATTATTCTAAATTTTCATGAGATATTATTATTAAATAAAGGAGATATCGGCTTGGATATGAGACGTGTTTTTTTTATATATCTGAAAGCAAACATTCAAATAGATTTGAAAAATAAATAACTTTCTCATATTTTTAAATTTTGCTTTCAATTTTGTAATAATGGAAACTCTTACAAAGCAGGCGTTTTAAAACAAAAAAATTTTTTTGTACCAAAATTCAATATTAAAATTTGGAAAGCGTCAGGTTCTTCCGAAAGTTCTTTATTTTTCAAATCCATTAGTTAATAATATCTCTTAAAAATTTAGAATAATATAGTTAAAAGATGTATCTTTTAGTAGAAAAACACTGTGTATGATTTTCACTTATACTTTTCCCAAGAAGATTCCTGAACTTGTATGCTTAAAGCGTTCCGTGTCACGTGGGCTACTAGTTGCTCACGATATATCTATCGGAAGTAGGTAAAACTTTTATCAAACGGGCACGCACATCTTTCCATTCGATATTGAAACAAAACAGGGGGGGATGAAAGCGAATCTATAAAGAATTTAACGGAACTTTAGATTTCCTGTAACTGAAGGAGTATATCAAATCTTCTCATCAGTTTTCACAGTCCTACGGCAAGACTGATTCTAAGTTCCACTGTGGCACTCAACGTGTTCATGTATAAAACCAAAACAAGGCAAACATGCACAGTATACATACAATAATATGAGGGAGTGTTTAAAAAATGAGTCTGTTGTTTGGAATAGTTAAAAGAGAAGTGTGAGTGTGTATGTTTGTGGTTTGTATATGTATGGGAATGAGTCCTTGATAAGTATATAATTTCTAAAGAGACTATTTAGAGCCTCAATTAGATAACGCGAATACTTAAAATTTGAAATACTACCGTTCCCAGATTCTGACAATGTTTTTCTTATTGTTAGGTCGTGAGTACATGTAGAATTTTTCTATCACTCTAAAAGCAGTTTTACTTAAACATTTTCAGACCACCGCGCCCCTAGCTGTATCAAATTATTCCAACCGTCCCCTGCCATATACAGGGTGTCCCATTTTAATCTTTCTACGCGATTACATCTGCCGAAGTTTATTTTGTTTTAGGATAGATACGACTATTCAGAGCGTTCCAAACTTATTAAGACCTTCTTTACAGTCCGTCGAATATTATCAATATAATTGATATAAGAAAATCTGTATATACATGCGTTTACAGTTTTACGCACTTAATGAACTTTGTTAGATAATCACGTGCAACCTCTTGTTATTAAAATCCTAATCGTCACCTTAATCCTTAATGCCCCGCTATAATTCAAGCGCCCGCTTTGAGAGACACTGCTCCAAAGTTTATCCGTTGTTTTTTCCAGATCAAGCTATTTTCGTAGGCTTCTGGAACAGGTACTGCCTTAAAACATAATATTTCCCAGTTGGATGCTGATGTTTCTCGTATTTAAATTTTCTTTTACGACACTTTTGGTTTCGTTTTCCTGCAGCTATTAATTTTATATTCTACGATGAATACTTCCATTTGTCAAGTTTTATCTTCCCCTGGCAAATATTCCCGCCTCTTCCGTGAAGTATTATCACAGTTAGGGTCGAATCGTAGCCATATCGAGTGTTCTCATTTCCATGAATACTCTCGCTTCTCGGATCTATGTGCTCGCATTACGCGACTGCCGCATTGCTCGCACGATCTTGGGACGATTCTTTCTGAATCCCGATTCTACGATTCCTCTCGTCTCTCTGAGTTGGATTAGATTACTCAATTCGGTAATTCTAGAGGCTTGCTGAGCGCTACTGGTTTTCCTGTGACGCGATAATGATCGATAGTTCGTTGTGAAACGATGATATCATAGAAATAGGTGTCTGTTTAAATCCGGTCTACTCTGACTGTATATGTACCGCTGCGGGTTAATTACATTGTGAAATTGTTTCTATTAGTGGAAATCAGTGATTTAGAATTAAATGTAGTAGAATTTATTGACCTATCGAGTGAAATAAGAATAAAAGGGCGGCAAATAATAAAATAGTTCCATAGAAAAGTTCTCCTACATTTAGAAAAGGCTCACCGAAACGAACCGACGGCGTTATCGTAGTACCTTTCCGGAAACTCTGCGTCCTTGTAAAGTCTGTCACTTGAACTCTCCGTTAACTAGTCTGCGCCATCTAGCGTAAACTAGGGTAATCATTGGCATTCTTATTAAAAAGCCAAATAATAAACTGTACGAGCTTAGAAAGTACTTTTTTACAATTTCTTATTTTTCTTTCACTGCAACACTGCAAATTCCAGTAGTTGAACTACACATTTTACATCTTGTACACTACAAAAACAGTTTTAAAGGTAGAGGTGGGACAAAGAGCTGAGTTTTAAGCGTTTTTTTAAATTTTGATAAGGTATAAGTATGTTCTATCGGTTTATAACTAAGTTGAATGAAACAGTCTGCTTAAACTTCGTGTTTAACTATTTTATTCTACATAACCTCAAATTTCTGGGTGTCAATGATTGTACTTTTATGACTATTTTTGTCTTTCATGGAATATTTTTTCAAATAAAAGACTTAATAGGTACTCAAGATGTTTTATTTTAATGAGAAACCCATAATCATCGATAATAACTGAAAATTAAGCCCATATAAAAACTTTAGAAAAAGATATAGACATTCCAATTTGGATTTCTGCTTACGGTGCCATTTAATGCACAGTTTACCTTACTTTCATTCCTACACGCAAAACAACTTCTAAAGTTATGTTTACCAATTCGCGTCTGAACGCAGCTTCGAGAAATTCAAAGTCAATTTTCTCGAAAATGAAGCGCGATTTCAGAAAAAGTTATTCTTTCTTTTCGACTTATAATAAGTAAATAAGTCAAGAGGAATGAAAGAATTTGATATTGCGCTTGAAAATTATCAAAATTTCAAACTATCAAAATGATCTACTTCGGAAAGTATTTTTTTTAATTACTCGACAAACAAATTGTACGATCTAATAGTAGCAGAAGAGTCATAAATAATGGTTAAAATTGTAATTCATCTATAACCGAATTTTGCCAGTTTTAACAGCTCGTACGTTCTTCTTCGTCACGGGGTGCAGGGGTTTGATTTTCGGTATAGGGTGAAGAGTCCCGCGCTTTCAACCTATTTTGCTTCCCTCCTTTAAATTATCGGTCTCGTGTGTTCATTAACGGGCGGCTGTCACCGGCATCGAAACGTTTACCGCAACCAACGTGCCCCTTTTATGCGTTTCTTTGTTCTGATTCATTGGGAACAGCCGGGTGCAAATTGGCGGGTCCGCGCGCATATCGGAGACACCGTCCGACAATTTTGGCAGTTCGACATAATCGGCGAGGTGAACGTAAGCAAATAAGCTGCACGCCATCATCTAGTCGAGATCTTGCGGAGAGTGCGGTTCGAAAGCGGGCACAGCAATTAACCTCGCTGCATTTCTCATCTGTTTATGCAGCGTACACGCAACCTGTATGCAAAGACACCGTAGGCAGCAGAGCTCTGTATCAGCCGAGTATTTAGGTTCCCCTGTCTCTACTAACAAACAGGTAACTGTCGCTTCCTAGCTGACCCAGTGAAATCTGCCTTCTGCCCCCTCTACTTTACCGCGTCCCTTTCGGTTTCTCCCTGTCTCCGGTTGGGAAAAACAGTACATGGCTGAGTACACAGTGCGATACACTTGGGTAACCCGGTATATATTCGCGTAATACTTACAGATTTGTCGCGACCGAAGGTGACGGCTCGCATTCTTTCGCGACGGGGAGTCTTTTCAACTCGTCTTCATTGCCTTATCGCGTAGAATGAGAGAGACTGCGAGAACCGCCCCATTCGCTTATACGCAGTCTGTCTGATTCGTCGCGGCAGCAACAGAGGATGTGGAGGGGATAGCGAAACAACATATTCCGAGCCAGAAACCTCGCACTTCTTTCGAGACACTACTGTAGGTAGGGCGCACAGTCGGGCAAAGTGACAAAGATTGTTTCAATATCAAAGAACTTTTGACAGAAATGAGATAGAGCGATGATTTTTTTTTAAATTAAAGCTGAAACATTGCAGAATAAGGGAAAATTGGAGATATTACGGTACGAACGTTTTCTAACTTTGAAAATCTGTGTTAAACTTGAAATCGATTTTTTCCAAAATCCTGAGGTAGTAGACAAATTTTGCGAACGGATTTGAAATCAGCGTGACAAAATCTACAGGAAATGATGTACAACATGACAAGGAAAAAATCTAACCGTTCATAGTATTGGATAAATCACAATTTTGTTGTAATATTTCAAGTTTAATACAGATTTTCAAAGTTAAAAAACGTTCGTACCATAATTTCGATAATTTTTCCTTATTCTACAATCTTTCAGCTTTAATTTAAAAAAAAATCAACGCTCTATCTCATTTCTATCGAAAGTTCTTTGATTTTGAAATAAACTTCGTCACTTTGCCCCACTGTGCGGCGCTCAGAACTAAGTACTACTTAACTTACGCGCAAAGATGAATATGATCTAACGAGGGGAGGACGCGAATGGGACGAGTGAATTTTTAACGGGGCCGTCTTAACAAATTTGAGCGCCCTGGGATAAATAATTTTGGCGCCCTAGCCTCCGAGGGTGCAATTTCTTCAGACAGAAATTTTTGTCTCCCAAAATTGAAGAGAAAAAAGCATTTCAACATATTCGGGCTATAGTCCATTTAGCCCATTGGTAAAGGTGGCCCTGATTTGTAATGAAACCGGGCAGAAAATGTTGGGGTCGATGTGTATAAACAAATTCCAGAATGTAAATGGCCAGCCATTTTTATAAAAAATGGCTTTGAACGTTAAAATTATGAAGTCGTCGGATCGACTTCGTTCTTCTTTTGAATAGCAGATCTTGATGAAAGGAATACAAAATTATTATGGGCGTTATATTAAGAAGGAATTCCGTATAATTAGAAATAATCTGCATTACAATTATGCATTACGTATGATTACAAATAGTCTGAACGAGGTTGTGTTTGAATTAATTTTCCGCGAGAAATCCTCGTCAGTTTATTGGCGCTCTCATGAAGGTGTAATGAAAAATATAGAAATTTTCATTTTAATTAGTAATTTATACTACACGCAATTTTCCTTTGTAAAATGAAATTTTATGGATTTTATTTTTTAAATGGATTTTATTTATAATAACGTAATGAAATTGATTGAATTTGAATTAAAAATATTTTTATCAGTTCAACTCGGCTTCCCCCAAAATTAAATCCTGAGTGCGCCACTGTTTCTCTGACAAGTAGATTTAAATGATCGCGTGTTATGTAGGAAGCCCAGCACTAAATACACCTGTACCTATGGTCAGGATCCACACTTGTGTCAACAAGCACGTGCCGTCTTCACGAGCCTTGTCCCAAAAAGGGGTTGAACACCCCCAACGTTTTCTTCCTCGAGTAAGCCTATCTGCTGGTCAACGTAGGAGAATTATAATAATATTAAGAAGAAGCACTTCCGGACGCGCCAGATGCAATACGTATGTATTTCTAGAAACTTCCTGTACACGAATCCGTTACATTTAGGAATTCCTAGTGCACACGGAACCACCACTCAGGCGTATACAGTGGTAGCCATAGAAATTGCAGCACCTCGAAAATATCAATGTTTCTGGTTTAACTCTCACACGAGCAGTGATCATCTGTGTTATTCATCAATATATATATTTGATTAGCTAGCCATTCTCTTTAGCGAAATATAGGTGCGTCGAAATAATTTATTAAAACTATAGGGGAAGTCGGGGTATTGTGAGCCACGGGGAATCGTGAGCCATATTTTTTTTCACTAGTGAATAATGACAGCTGCCAACAACTGTTATTTATTTGTCTTATGATAAACTATTATTTCCACGATCAGTGAACGTAGGCACCCGCATCGTTACTTTGCTCTGTTAACAGATAAAAATTGGCTGATCTCGATGTATTATTTTCACTTCGTGTGTGGTCTATTATTGTGACACTTTTCTGTGAATCCACGCAGGTAACTATTTTTATAATACTCGTGTGACTTCAAGCTTTCGAAATAATATAGGAATTTGGCATTAAGTTAGCATTATTTGTAGCCATGTTGTAAAAATAATGGCTCCGGGAATTGTGAGCCACTCGATTCTTGACATTTAAAGAGCTAACCTCACGTGTTTGATGTCTCTTTATGATTGTTTATGTAATATTTGAGCACAATATAAATTTTATATACATAACAGTCGGGAAAGTATGTAGATCGTGTCAAAAATGACCCCCGGTTTTGTTGCAATTCTCGCCGTTTCATGACCCACTGACTCTAAAAAGTCAAAAAAAGGGGTACAAAAATGCTTGTGTGTGTTTTCTAACAAGCATTTTTATTCAATTTATAAAGTGGCTCATGATTCCCCGAGATTTTTCCGATTAACGAAAATGCAAATTTTTTGTAATAGTTTGAAAATCATCTAATTTGCAAATATTCGATTCCGCTATTGTGACTAAAAGAAAGGTAAATGTTCGTACTACAACATCCAGCTTTGAAATTTGAAGAAACACTTGATTTTATAGCAGTTTGTTAGCAATAAAAAAAAGTGGGTCACAATACCCCGACTTCCCCTATTTATTTGGAACAGAGATGGGCAAAAAATGATTTCAAATAAAAAATTGATTTCGAATAAAAGACAAAAATTTCATTCGAGACTCATCAAATAAAAATAACCCAGAGTTATTTTTATTTGAAATGTCACAAATAATTTTTTTTGTTTGACGAGAATTTATCCGACGGCCAAAAATAATTTTTTTATTTGACGGGAATTCATTTTAACCTTCAAATTCCCCCTCCATCAGTCGATAGATACATTAATATACTAAGGAAATCTTTTTTGTTTTTTGATTTTGAATAATCTGGTTCCGAGTTGCAGTGCTCACCGCAAAACAACTTTTTAAAAAAGCCTTCTTGGTTATCGGTTGTAACTTTATTATAAACATAATTATTTTTTTACGCAAAAAATTGTTCAATCTTCTTTAAATGTTGCTCTTTAAAGTTCAAAAAGTTCTGTGAAAATATGTGCTTCCGTTTTTTCAAAAAAAAATTCGCAAACATTCGCTTTTTTTGGCCTCCTGACTAGGCATAACCCTTAATTCTTGGGGTCTCAAGATTATAGCTGCCCAGTTTCAAAGTGGATCTCGAAAAATTCTGGGAGCTACGGGAGGTTTTGTATAGGTTGCGCAGCGCTCACAATCGAGTGCACACATAGGTAACTTGGTGTCAGTCACCCGGAAAATTTATGTTTAAAAATCCAAATGTATCTAATAAGAGGGACTATGAGCTTATATATTGTTTAGAACTAGGTAGAGAATGACTGGCAACGACAAGTCCGTACACAGCTGCGATCTTTGAGCTGCAGAAAATAACTTTAAACGCGATTATCTCGAAACTACATTTTTCAAACTGGATGCATTGATAACACAGTCAATTTTTACCGGATTCACTTGAAATTTTCAGGAAACATTCGTAATACAATTATCTTCAGTTGCACGTACCAGTTTTTTGATCGAATAATTTCTATAGCAACATTGAAATTACATGTTGATTTTTGATACTTCTTGGTCAAGATTTCTTCTTAAGTCCGCCATTTCTTCAAAAAATGGATATTTTTTACTTTAAGAAACCGTTCGAAATTTTAAATTCGGATCAATTGTTGAAAAGTTATACGTGCATCCGTTTTGTATATTTTTTGTTCAGAGCCTAACGTTATCGTATGCTATGGCCACACTACCGAAAAAATTTTCAATCTCAAAGCATAAAATATTAGTTAAAGATATGTATTTTCAGTTGGTAATAAATCTTTTTCGTAGAAAGTTACATTTCATTATAAAAGAACGTCTTGAAAATAGCCATTATTTTCAACCATCACAGTGGCTTGGCCCCTTAAGATCAAAGTAGAAAATAAAGAACACAAGGCACCACGTCCGCGATTAATTAACCCCAGTGCATTATACAGCGTTGTATTCGCGACGCGACCATAGAAGAGCCTTCTGCGTGTGCGTGCACACCGCGCACTCGGAAGCGCGGGCTTGTGGCTAGGCGAAACGCCGATCGAACCAATTAGCGTCCCATTTAACGCGAGGGAGCACGTGGCTTCTTGCACCGCTCTTTGTCTACCATCTGCCTCGGCGACGACTGCACCGCGCGAGCAGTTGTACTATGACATTAAAAATTTGCGATAAAAGTGTCCCGCCTGTTGCACGCATTCACTGTCGCAGTGTCATCGATGGCATCTAACGGCGGTAGACCGTTTTGAAAGGGGATGAAGTGGAAGAAAGCTGGAGAAACAGGGGAGGTCTGGTGACCGGCGACGTCGATGGAAGAAAGACGAAGTGTACACTAGAAATTAAAATAGAAAAGGGGTGCGTATGTTCTTGCGGGGGTAGACGAGGGTTGGGACGGGGCGAGGGAAATGGAGAAACTGAAGAAGGCGATGGCGAGGAGGGGAGCGCGGGGGGACACCGAGGAACGGGGAGAGAAGGCGAGAGGGTGAACCGTAGACGAGGTTGGCAACGGGGGTGGACGAGAGCTACGAACCAGAGGGGTTATCGATGGTGGTGGATAGTACGTCAGAGCCGGAGGCCGGCTGCGGGGGTCGACGCCGGGGATTCAAGTGGAAGCTGCGGCCAATCCGAAGGAATCGTCGCCATGGCTACCGGCGCCTGCGTCCACCGGCTTGCATACAGACGTTCCGTACACAAACGCACCAGAGAACCCGGCGCGCACATGCAAGGCCCCCTTTATGTATTTAAATATATTAGGCGCGCTCGTGTTTGTGCACTTATGGAATGCGCAAATATCAAATACATGCGGGAGGACTGATGTGTGCGCTCGAATCTCCGAGTGTGCTTACATCTGTATAGGCAGCCATTTATGTGTCCCCTATGTAAACGAAATTGCCTGTATCATCCCCGTGCACGGGCGCAGCTGTGCGCCCGCGTGCGCGTATTCCAGGAGATAGGCGTTAATACGATTTATCTTTGTCTCTTTATAACCAGTCCCCCCTCTTCTTCTGTTTTTCTGGCTCTCTTCTTTTCGCCCACCCTCGCTACCCTCCACCCACACCCCTCTCACTTTCTCTTTGTTCCCGTATCGCCAAAGGGGTAGTCGAGAGTCCATGAAACTCCTCCCTTTTCTTCCTTTAACCCACTTTTTATTGCGAGTGTTACCTGGAAACCCAGGCGGTGTCTGAATTAAGCCACAGGGAAACCACGCAACGAGCGCTCGATTTAAAAGTCATTTTTTCGAGACACCCGTCGCGCAAAGCTGCGTAAATAAACTTATCATCTTCGTTGTGTTTGTGCACCACTTAGAAGCGTCAAGCTTCCTCTTTTTCAACTGCTCCGCGAAGAGCACCCCCTCCCGGCCGAAGGAACGCTTCTGAAATTTATTCAAGCTTTACGCAATCCTATTTTCTCTGCCTAAACTTTGCCCGCCAAAGATGTTCAATTTTCGTTTCTGCTTTGCCTCTCCCTTTTCGATGGAACTGTTTTACTTCCTTTCTCCCTGGCAGAGACAATTGTGCCATTTAAACATTCTTCGACGGGTTGTCGACATGGTGATATCTACTAATTGTTTGCCTGCCGCTAGTTAGATGGGTGGCGTGATTCCATCTTTAGGTAATCGAAGATCCTCTGTCCGCAGTTGCGGGGAGGACGGCTCCTGTGATCTCTTACTCGCGGCAGCAGCTGCATCAGTGGCTGTTCGACGAACCGTGCTATGGCAAAGTATCATGGAACTTCGTTTAACCCACTTCCGAGGCGGGGCCGCGAGTATAACTGTGACAAACTTAAAACCAAATGCGCCGGCAGCAACTAGCTGTTGCTTCTTCTCGCTGCCACTTTTCAGGCTGCTCTTATTCTCGTACTTTGCGGCCACTTTTCGAACGTGAAGTACAAAAGAAGTCATTCGCCGAGAGGTTGCAGGACAAGTACTTCTAAATTGTGGCTGCTCGTTTGAAAGGTGGTCAATTGAGGGGATAGGAGAATCTGGATTTCTCTAGTGCGCTCTCTTACTTTTATGCCCTAGGGTTAAACTATACAATACGCCCCATTTGACCAAACGCCCCACTATTATTTTACTAAGGGTTTGTCCCGTTTAAATAAATAAATAATTTGCGGTTAGTATGTGAGATATTCAATTTTCTAAGTCACTATTGTTTTTGCGATTAATTCACATATATATTTCGAAACTAGACAAACTAACCTCTTTAAATTGTTATTGCCCAAACCTTTTCTCACTACGTTGTTGCTAAATTTAAACCGGCGCGTTTTGTACCCCAGAATTTACAATATGCCCCAGCAATGAATTTACAATACGCCCCACCTCGAAATCATATTTTTCACACGTAACCTATTTCTTTTCTTTTCGTGGATAACTTCGTGTAATACTTTCGGCAGAAATGTCAAAAGAGAAAATGTAAATAAATAAATAATGTAATAATTTTAATCAAGATTGTTCTATTTTTGTTAATAATATCTTTTATAATATACATTTTATAGCATTTTGATAAAAATAATAAAAAGTTATCACTTTTTTATGACGGGGCGTTTTACCTGACGACTGTGTTACAAAACGACCCATGTAAGGGTCAGAAAAATCATTATTTAAAGTTATTTCCAGTTATGTTTTTTACACAATTTCGGTGTAGTTGTGAAGAGTAATGAACACTTGATGTGTTCACACAAAAAATTTAAAGAATTATTGTTTATTATAGTACATAGCGTGAACAATTATATAAGGTAAATGTCCCCATTAGTGACCAATTATTTATTTATTATTGTGTATTGCGAAAAATCACCCAGAAAGTTCAGAAATTATAATTAAAGGTATGTAATTTATTGTTTCATCTTTAAGTAAATTCACATGTAAATTAGGAGTTGGTCATTGACACGAAAGTTGACAGATTCTAATAACGTGAGGTTATACTACTACAGATATCATTAAACTTGCAAATTTTACAATAAAAATACATGGATCCATGCAGTAACTTACTCAAATTAACTAGAAATATATACAGAATTATAAAATAAAAAGAAAATATTCATTTTTTTCATTATTGTGGCAGAAAATCGAAAATGGTACAAGTTGGTCAATAAAGGGGACATCTGGTCCAATATAATTTTCACCATAATTTTTGCGTATATAGTCAAATATCACTCTAAAACTAATTTGATTAAGAAACTAGATACTTCAAAAAATACAATGATCCATACTTTACTCAAACATTGTCGTATATTAGTAAAGAAATTACTATTTCGAACCAGTCACACTCTTAAGCGGTCGCTAATGGGGACATTTACCTTAGCTTCATGTAATATAGAAATATGATTGCTGTCTGTCTTCACCGAGTTACACAGAAATTACAGTAATAACAAAGCGGTGCACGTTTCGAAGCGAGGAAATATTAAGTTTCATGTTACTATTTGACATCAATCGGTCTTTTTTCGACACCGGCACTTTGGAATTACCTTTTCTTCGAGTAAGAGATTATTACGTAATCTGTAGGGTTACGAAGAGGCATAATGCGTTGGCTACTGCGCGTGCGTTAAAGAGGGAGTGTCCATCAACCCTCTTACGAAAGAGCTCCTTCCCCTAAATCATCTCAGACTGGTATTATGTAATTATGTATTCCGCGAAAATGCAAAGGGAAACGTAATGTTTCGTGCTCCGTCTCAAAATCGTTGGCCAGAAATTCGGCCGTTTGCAAAACTATAATTTTATATTTTCCGTTTCTCATGGTATTCATTAAATTGAATTCTATTGACAAAGCTAGTATTATTGTTATATTCTCATAAAAGAAAAGTCTCGTATCAAACCATTTTTCTATATTACCCCTCCCCCCTCAAATAACTACTATATGAATACATTTTCTATATTCGCAAATTTTTCAGGTGTCCACCTCCGATTGCTTTGGTTTTCGGATATGTTTTAAGGGACCGAGAAGTCACAAATACCTACTTAGGTACTTGATTTTTATTTTGGCCCGTTTGCATATTTCGGAGGTGAAACCATCCCGAAAAGTTCATAAGACGAGATATAAAAGTTCCTATTGTTAGTTTAATAGCATATCAAATATTTATATCAAGTTTTATTCAACACAATGAGTACTTTAACATTTTAAAGGGGAGTCCAACTACGAATGAAATACCTCGAGTTTTTTTTTAACCAGTTCATTAGTTCTGAAATCGTGGTTACCGTGTTGGAATATCGTGTTTCGAGAAAAGCGTGTTCAAAGTATTTTTGGCTCATACCTGCGTTCGGAGTTTGAATTAGTTATGTGACTGTAGAATCTAGTTACGAATTTTGGTGTGAAACTTTCACAGGGTATTCTTGAGATGTTATACTACAAAAATATATATGTATACATACGAAAAATTAATTTTCTTCTGACAAATTTTAATCGGAGGGTCTCCTTAAAGGACTGTGTGCAATGCTGATTATACGAACTCGCTTTGGAAGTGTATGGCAAAAGTAGACAAAAACTCGTCGCAGGTTGCGATAAGTGTTTAACTAGGGGCGACGATTATACTGACAAATAATCAAGTATATAAACTAAACCTATAAATAAAGAAAACTTTTTAAAATTCATTTGTATTATTGTTATTTAAAAACAGGTACCACTTTCTGGACGAACCTCATATAATGCAAATAAAATCTGTTGCAAACCTGATTCTTTTTTGTATTGTAAACTATCTATATTAATTCTGTAATTCGATTACCTATAAATAAAACGCAAAGAGTATACCACGGAGGCTTGAAAGGACTTCGACTTTAGTGAAATTAAAGGAGCATAAATGCTTTTTATAAACAAGACTGGCCAGAAATTCTCAACATATTAAAGTTTTATCGTACTCATCACGCCTCTCAATTTCAGTTTAATATCGATCAAAAACTGCTAGCCCAGGTGGCGAATTCCACTTATGAATTTATTATTAAGTACACCTGATTCCTTAATTCGTCGAAATTATGGGATGATTAAACTGACTGTCCATCACAGTAGACCAGGAATGACATTTGAGTTTCTGTACCTGAAATAATATGTCTCGACCACCGCCCAAAGTTTCGGTGTGCGAAATACTTTCCGCTTTCACTTGGCTTTCCGTTCTTGCCAACCCTTCGCTACCCCGACTTTCAGCAACTATATACATGTAGTGTATACTACTCTGCGAACATGTAGCTGGTTGGAGTGGTTTAATGCACGAGAAAATTGAGCTTACACGATCGCAGGTGAACGTATGTAATTAGGTTCGTTAAAAATATTTGGTTCTGAACCATCTGGATGGTAATTAAAACTGTTACTCATGGAACCCAATAATTTTAACTAATATGCTCCGCGAAAAAAAAAAACAAAAAGAGTTGGTCTGAAAACCATTAAAAACATATATTATTGGTATTTAGTAGTTTCCGAATTCGCTGGGTAGTTTTAATGTCATGGCATATACCAATATTTCAGTTTCCACATCGTACACATTTTAAGAAGTGTCAGAATTTAAATAAGAGAAGAGGATCGTGCTGTTTAAAACGCAGGTTATGTTTTAATTCGCTACTGGGTGTGGTGACTTGTTCCACTTCAATAAGCGTTTGGGGAAAAAGTCGGCAACCTTCGGGGGTGCAAATAAAGTTTATTTCACGTGAAAAACCTATTTGGAGGAATAAAGGAGATGAGGAAGACTGGCATCAAAGACCACGAGCACACACCGAGCCGCATCCATTTTCTCCACCACCTTCTATCTCTCCTTCCTTCATCGTCTGCTCGACGCGAGTGAACAAAAAATAGTTCTGCAACCTTGTTTCTATCTTCCGAGGACAAAAACGTATCTTCGTATCTTCCTCCGAAAAAAGCAAACAAGAGTTGGAAAAAAAAAATGGAAATTCGGAGAAGTATATGTCCGTGTTTATTTCATCCTTCGTTGGAAGTTCTTGCACGTAAAGGAAATAAAATAAAAGACAGAATAAGAAGAAAAGTAAATGAAAAAAGGGAAATTTTTATGTAAAAGAGAGATGACGGATGACATTTCAGAAAACAGGAAATGTAGGCAATTTTTTAGGAGAATTAGAAACTTTGGAGAAAAAAGGTGGGGGAGGGAATAACAAGGAATACTGACAATGAGTTGATAAAAGAAAGTGGAGATGAAGATAACAGAGAAGATGAAAAGCAGGAACAGAAAGGTATTGATGGTGTATGTAATATGAGAATATCAAGGAAAGGAAGAGAAATAATACGATGATGATAAGAAGCATCACAACGCAGTTGTGACAAAGGAAGAAAAGATAAATATAGTGATAAGATACATCAAGAAATTGGTCAGAGTGATAACGACTCTTTATGCAACTCTTTTGCCAAATAATTTTCGAAGGATATGAACAGAGAGGAAAAGTCTGAGAAGTCATTTATCGACTTCTAGTCTATTACATTTGGCTCGAAGATGAATTCGTAGTATCAAAAAATGAAAAGAAACATTCTTTGATGACAGTGGTGTGGCATTCTTAACGAAGTGATGGATGAAAGGTCGATACGAAGGAATAATTCTACTGTGAAAAATACAGCTGCTTTGAAATACAGATACCATAACAGGAAGAACTTACTGCATATCAATTAGATAAAAAAACGATGCAACAAAAATTCAATATATCTTAAGGATGAATTTCAGTGACAATTTTAGCCAAACGTTAATCAACTACCAAGCATTAATAAGGCTTTTTCGTGTGATGCAAATCAATCAGAAATGGCAATGGTGTTTTTTTAATCGCGAATTCAGTTGAATTCATTTTTAAAGTTTATTTTATTTTCTCAATTTATTGAATATTTGATTTAGTATCATAAACTCGTTTGTTCCAATGTGAAGTTGTTTGTTGAAAGACCGAGCATCCGTGCATCTTTGGAATATGTTGTTAAGCACAAAAGAACTACGGGACACGTGTTTGTTTATTACAACAAATTACGTCAATTTAGGAGAAATACATATTCTAAAATCATTTGTGTTAATATTTGTAAAAATGGGAAGCGAAAGGGTGAGGGTGAGGGACTAGAGAAACCTGAAAGCGTAAAGTGGGTGGTACAGCTTTCTATTTCCATTTTTTTTAGAATGAAATGAAGCAGGAAAACAATACATAGTACTATCTAATTATAGTTACTCTATTATGCAAGTTTTATTTGCTAAATTATTAATTATATAAGTTATCATAATATAACGATTGTTGAAGTTTAAGGGGCTCTTTCACTTCTTAAAATTGAGATTAGGCGAAATGTAAAAATACGTGTTTAACAAAATGTTTCAGCGATAAAAAATTATCGACGCCGGATACCTCGATAGTGTCCCTTATCGTCGGGAGAATTTGTACCACGTGAACATCGCAAAGCGTTTTTCGCGGTTCTCTAACCGGCGTCGAACCATCGGGCTTTTTTGTTTTATAAACATCGTGTGTAGGGTAGGGTGGGGCTAAAAGTCCTGTTTTTGGTATAAACCACTGTAAAATTTAATACTAACAATCTAGAGAAATCTGATATTATTTTGTATAAACTATAACTATTATGCTTTACGTTCACGAAGTTCATTTGTTGATTCTGTTATTTTCTACTGAGTTATACCACAAAATGGACTTCTTGCCCCACGCACGGGGCAAAAATCCCTACTGACTTTTCGTGTAATATTAAACTAAATAAGTAAAAAGCTCTTTTCAAATCAACAAATATTTATCAAACCAATTTGTTTTGGTATAGAATATTGAAAGGAAAGCATGACTTCTTTAACAAAAAATATAAATATAAGTCAGAGGCTCGCTTTGAACTAAAAACTAAAACAAAAACATTATTTAAAGACTTTGTCATCATTTCTTTATACTTTGGCCATCTTATTATGAAACCAAATAATAATTTATAATATATATATATTTTTTCAGTCTGAGGGACTTTTCGCCCCAATGGTACCTATATAGTTTATGCGATATATAAGTTAGAAAATATTATCAATCTGCAATAAACAATACCGTGCACACATCACTAAAGGAACATACAATCATAACATAATTGGCTGATACGCTTTTAAATTGTGGTTTACTTCGTGTAAAACAATAAAGACGACATATGTCTTTTAGTTTTCGATACATAAAATAAGGAAGGCGTCGTGTAATTCGCACGAACGTCCCAGGAGCGACTGGCGACTCTGTGATCACCTCCGTTTCTTACTCAATACATTGTTTAGGAATTGAGATTTTGCAATCGGGACTTTTTACCCGCCGGACTTTTAGCCCCACCCTACCCTACGAGTGTTTTTAGCGGCGCCCGGCCTCTCGCACTTCGCAAAGAGCGTTTGTCTCGCGCGTGGAGAACGTTTCGCGCGCTTGAGGAGCCCAAAGAAGGCTGCAGGATCCACGACGGCGGCGCCCCGGATGCCGAGCAATCAGCCACCTAGGGCGTTTGATCTGCGAAATCTTACGGCGCGTCGTAAACGAGGTTTCTGCTGTGCCGGTTTAGATCGCCCAACTCAGTTTCCCCTCTTTCTTCCGTTTTCTAGAAAAATTTACAACCTCTCTTCTGCCCTACACAGTTTCTTCAACCCCCCATCTCTAAATCCGCGATCCTCTGTGTCACGCTCTTTGCGTCTAAATTCTTTTGCTTCGCACGGCAATTTTTTTTGTCACTTCTTCGCGCGGAATTTTCAATACCACGTTTTTCCCGCTACAGCTTCTCCAACCTCCCCGTTCCTTTTCCGCTCCGTCCAATGTTGCGACCCTTGCACTCGCGCTTTCGCTTCAAATCTTCCCTCCGCTTTTTCCTGCCTTTATTCTCACGTCAACATTACTGGATTTGCCCCAATGTTCCGTCCTTCTCCACTTTGTACTATCAGTATTTCCTGTGTTACGCTCCTTCACTCTGTCGCTTTTTCTTCTCCACACCCTTCTTTTCCGTTCCCACGCCTGCATCCCTTAATTCCGTTTCTCTCGATTCTCTCCTTCCTTCTGTACACCCTTCCGCGCTCCGCCGCGCAGCCCCTCTTTCTACACTCTGTAATTTTTATTCTCTTTTTCAGAGCTCCTGTACCGGCTTCCCTCTCCTCCAACTCTTTTGGCAGCGTGGAAAAGGGCTGCTGCTGGAGAGCGGCGAGGAAAAGCAAGCGGAGAACGTATCTGTAACGTAGGCGAGCAACTCGAGAAAATCTCTGTATAACGAAAACGTATTAAGCGCGGCCACCTAAGCTCGTAATTGCCACCAGGTTCAATTAACTTGCACGTTTGATCTGGGACCCGGCTGCACCTATCAAACGTCCGCGTCCGCGTTTCCTCTCTTCTTACTTTATTTATGCGCCGCGATTTCCTTCAGACGCCGATGATTTTGAATTGCGCCCGATTTTTCCGGGAGGTGTAAACTATATTTTGCATGGCGAGGGTATCAAGTCCAGGTTATTACACTACTCCAATGATATTTCAAAATATAAATTTTATCATCTTATAAATATAAGAAATTAGAAAATCATGAATAATGAAAAATATAAAAAGGTATTTCAAATGTTCTTTAAACAAAAGGAACGAACATTTTGGTTTTTCGAATATTCGAAGGAATTTAATTTGTCCTTCAAAAGTAGAAACACTAGAAACACAATTTTGCAAACGATACTTAGGCAACGGTGTTGAATAAATATGAAATTTGCGACGCGCAGGAAGCTTCATCTTGTAACGAGTCGAGAGGTACGTGGTAACGATCAATTTTCATCGAATCGCAGAATGGGCAGGACCCGTATTTAAACGTACCCTCTTTAGTCGAAGACCCTTTCAAATTTTAGGTTCAGGTACGTAAAGTTTTTCGACAACATAATTTATCAAGGCAGAGGGTCTTGCAACTGGAACCGATTACGCTGAAGAACCGTTGAAATTTTCACGATATTTGATAAGAAATGCCAACGAAGGTTATTTGCTCGCAGGGAGGAAAGCTCGGGTAAACGAAAACGCACTGAGCCCTGCGCTAAGTCCGTAATTGCTACGAACCTCTATTAACTTCCGTGTTTGATCTGCACGGCTCCACTCGTTCTTTGTGCAAACTAATGTAAAGCTGAACGCGCGAGCGCAACAAATACTGTATTAAACCTTTCTTTCGCCGCGACCCCGTTCCGCGTGATCTTGATGTAAATTTCCACCACCGAGATCCGTGCGCCGCGTTGATTACACGCGCGGATCGGTCTTTAGTAGAACACGTTGCAGGAAAAACTATGAAATATTCGAGGAGAAAGAACAGAATTTGTAACATCTAAACTTGCGGAGTTGATTCCTTTCGTAGGGGTGCCTGCTGGTCCTTTGTCACTTGCACAGTTCTATTTGCTATGCAAACTGTGATTTACTATTAGTGTCTTTTAACACGAGATACTTCCGTGGTTTACAATTATAAGGCGAAATATATTTAACATATTGTAGATATAATATTTATACACTAAATTAATTTCAGCTGAGTTCGAAATGTGGTTCCAACGGAATTTTTGTTAATAATCTTGTTCTCTATATTGCTAACTTTAAAATTTTGAGTAAATTAATTTGATATTTATTACGATTAATTAAATACACTATATTATGCCCGCTACTATACTCGAGTTAAGTAAGTACTGTATATGCTAGAAATAAACATAACATTTTTTAAAATAAAAAATATATTTTGAAAACCCTCTAATGACGAAATGTGTTTCTATCAAAGTTGCACTTGCTTAGTTCTTTTTTTCTATAAAAATGCAAAAGTTGCTTTCGTTTCTGCCTTTCTAAACCACTGAATTTGAAGATTCTGTGAATATCAACAGATTTTGGCGGTTTCGTAACGATGTCATGTGATTTCATCACGCAGATCGCGCCTCTATGACTTTGAGAGCTCAATTGATCTCTCTCTTTCTCTCCCTATTTCTCCCCCTATCGCGCCCCCTTCCTCTCCTCGCTGCACAAGCGGTATTGAGTTTTCGCGGTAACTCGTTTAACTAAGCAGTGCGCCGATAACGGTAATCTGCCAATGGCCATTTAAACACCCGTGGACTGGCTTCCCCTTTTTTCGCGCGCATTTTCACTGGTAAATGTCATTGTTGACTCTGCTGAAACGTTTAAAAACTGATCGCCACCGGTATTAAAAGGTCCCCGTGAAAAAAGAATGAAATTATTCGACCACTCGACGGCGAAATTTAAACAAATTAAAAGCTATAATGGACAAGCCCATCGCCGGGACAAATTATGTTTGGTGAAAGGCTGAGAGACAGCTGAGAAAGTCAGATGGAGCAATTATAGCACAGTAGCATTGGCGATGAAATAAGGAGACTTTTGAATTTCCAACGTGAATGGCTTTTTCGATGTTTGCTTTTGCTTCTGATTGCGGCGTACGTGAAATTGCGCGGGTTAAGACGACCGTTTTATTTATATGTTCAAAAACAGCGTTAACTTAAATTGCTAAACGCGACCGTCCTGCGTCACGCACCACCGCCAATTTCCCTGCTCGTTAAAAACCAGTTAATGCGACGCGCGCCAAATTAATATTCCCCGGTCCGCTGGTTGCCCGAAACTGAACGGCGAAACACACGGTTACTCGTACAAAAATTTATACGAAAATTACCTTCTCTGCCTTCCCTAGTCCTACAGAGAATCGCAGTGTCAGTAAACAATGCTGCAGTGGCATAAACTTGGATAGAAGCGACCTAGGATAAAGGACAGTGTTCACGAACCGTGTTCAAAAAGCAAAAATTTGTGTTTTGAAATTTTATATTTCATTTCATGGAATTGATAGTAAATAGTCATTTGACATAAGAACATCGTAACTTAATCCCTACTAATATATAAAAGTGAAACGTTGTCTGTTTGTTTGTCCTACGCGTAAACGGCTGAACGGATTTCAATGAAATTTTTAATATACATTCCATACGTCCTAGATTACATTATAGGCTACTCATTTTATTTTTCACGCTTTTTCATTTTGAAAATATCACAAATAATTCCCGGGTGAAACCGGGTAGCGGGCTAGTAATATAAATAACATATTTAAGGTGAGTAATAACATTCAAAGTCGAATAACCAAACGCAAGCTGCCGCAGACCACCCATAGAAAATATTTATCCACTGTATTTTTGTGTATTTATAAGTTCTCATCTTTCTTTTTGTGTTTAAAATAAATAAAGTATACCCTTTTTTCGTGACATTAATCAAACATTCTCCAATTATTCAAATTATTATTTTTTTTGTCGCATCTTTTAACTTCTGAAGAGAATTAAAAAAAAATGTTTTTACTATAATTAGTTTTTTTTACGTGCTTTAATTTAATTTGCTTAATTTGGTATAAATTTTATCTGCCCCTGAGTGCCCTTCCTTGAGATTTTATTTTTTTAAAAATCGATAAACTAGACAAATGTGTCCTAGAATATGTAGTTGTCAAAGAGACCGAGCTTCCGATTCCCTCAGATTCAACTGATAGTGATGAAGATCTATAATAAACATGAATAATTTAAATTTTATTATCACTACAAATTATTTAAAAAATTAATTTTATTTTTTGTAAGTGTTCCATATGATTGTTATTTCTTTGTGTATAAATGTATTTAAAAATGAATAGGTATATTTTATTTGTTTTAATTTTATTATGTACAAAAATATGTTTCAATGAGTTATTTTCTGTTAAAAATTACTTTTTTTTGTGTATAAATATGATTAAAATATTAATTACATGTAAATAACAATATCTTAATGGAAAATTGATTTTTTAATTTTTTTCCTATATACTCGTTACACTGTGCGTCGGTCGGGCTCTGTATAGTTTTAAGACGAACGATAGTGTGTGTGTGCGTGTGAATGAAGACTGGAAAATGCGAGAGACAGACAGTGTCGTACAAACCAAGAATGCCAGAACTTTGACGTGCGAATTGCGGTGAAAAGAGAATTATAGTGAAAGTTACGTTTAATCTAGTTTAGTTTCATCTGATATTACTTGGGATATTTAGTTAATAAATATATATATTCAACGCTTTAAATGCCCTGAGTCTCGACAGTTATTTCAAGATCTTCATTGGTCGATGACTACTTAGGAAAAAATTAGTGTACCTCGACAAATGAATGCACCTCCAAAGTCGATGCACTCACTAATACATTGCTTGAAATAATTATGAGACATAAAGTAAATACAGTGTATGATAAATTATAATATATAGTCAGTAGTACTTTACATTGTACATACTTACTGAAAAGCTAAATATTGTACCCATCCCTCGTTTATATGGACAGTGGTCGGGACCGACCGCGTGCATACAACCGGGTACGGAAAGTAGTTTGGCACCTCATCACTATTTCTCGTTTAGCTAACAAGGGAACACCCCCGAGCCCGGAAATTCCAAAACTTCCGAAACTTTATGAATATGTAGGGGATTTCCTCCTGAATACAATGCGATTTTGGTTACTGCTCAAATTCATTCTAAGGGGGTGAAATTAACCCCTGAAAATCCGACTATAACTTTAAGACACCAAATGATAGTCTTAATTAAAAGAAGTCATTTTCGTATTGAAACTTTTATTCCATCTCTTACAGTTTGCGAGTTAGAACGCAAAATCAGAAAAGAGCCGAATTTTCGGGGGTTAATTTCACCCTTTTAGCGTGAATTTCTTTTAGAGTGAATGTTTCAGAATTTTTTGAATTTCCGGGTTCCCTTGTAAGCCTTCGCTCGAACCGCTCCAAAAGGAGACGACATCCGCTACTAAATGTTTAAATTTTCAATGAGAGTATTAGTCATGGGTTCGTGGGATTTGTTCCATGTACTGAAAACGACCTAATTCGAACGCAAGTCCATGTGTGAATTATATTTCTATACTATCGAATAAGTAAAAATTGTAGATTAAATTAGGGTGACCTGTCCAATGAATGAGCACTGAAAAAAAACATAATTGAATATAGAACTACCTACTGCGTAAATTTCAACGAGAAGGGAGGGCGATAGATGTTAATTTTTCGTATGAAAAGAGCAATATTTCAATTAATCATTCACTGTTTGGACACATTTGCATCAGAAAAACCTCATCAATCCATCGGGAACACTTTTACGAGGATGTGTAAAAAATAAACATTTCAATTTTCTGTAGTGGATGACTGATTTGGCAACCAATTTTTATTACCACTCTTCATTGACGCGTTAGGCGATGCACTGACACTGCTCAGACCGTCGCCTGATAGTAATTTATTTACTAATTTCCAACTGGTTAGCTGAGGAAATATCAACAAACTGGGGCACGCGTTGTCTGAGTAGTCTCGAAAAATCAATCAACGAAGATAATCGCGGTGTTTCATTATCCCAGCACTTACGACTCAATCTCGAAGTGGCGCTTGAATTTGCGACCAAACCTAATATTATCATTGCTCGTGATGTCGCGGAGTATAATACTGTTACTGTTAAGCACAGAGATGACTATCCTACACGATCCACCAACACCCGGCACTAACGCGAGTCCGAGGATCGCGCGCCCACCCCGAGCGTCCTCCATTATGAATCAGAAGGGAGAGCGTATATAAAAGCGAGGAATCAAAGAAATCGGGGCAAGGAAAACGAAAACAGTCTCTCGCGGAGACGCGAGAGGCTCGAAGGAGGAGGAACGATGACCGAGAAGCACGACCGTGAGGAAGACGGCGCAAGAAAGGATGGAGGGGGAAGGAGGGTGGTTTAGTTGGAGGGCCTGGGGACCATAGGGGATGGAGTTAGGTCGACGGTGCAGGGTCGAGGAGGGTGGCTGTCGACAGGATCAAAGGGCGGTGCTCGTTCGAGCTTTCGGGGCACGGGGTAGAAGGGTGACGGCAAGGGTGAACCGGTAACGGGGGGGGGGGCCGGTGGGGCGAACGGCGGGGAAGCAGGGGAGGGGGAGGGGTGCAGGGGGGTTCGGATGGAGCCGACAGACCGGAGGTAGATGGGTGGCGATGCTCGTGGGTGGAGGCGACAACGTGCAAATCTGATTTTCGCTCCACTTGCTATACCTCTGGGTCCCTCTGCCGCATACTCCCCTATATCGCCACCCCCTACCCAACCCTCCCCTCTTCCGCAGCGCGCAGCAATCCATCTTTTGCTTTTCCCCCGCTAATTCCGTAACACCGTTTCCTAGCTTGCGCTCGACTTTGACACACTTCATCTTCATTTCGTATGTCGAGCCGCATCATCGCCTGTCGAAACTTGGGGCGAACTCTCCCAGGTTGGAGAGCGATGTATCGGCGCGGTTAATAGCTGGCGGAGACGGTCACCGAGATTTCGACGCGTAGGGTCAAACCGGCCGGCCACTTGTGGAGGAAGAGCCGTTTTTTACCAAGACTGATATAATATCGATTGCGACTCTAGAAACAGTGCGAACGACCTTCGAATAACATTTATAAAGAAACAAAATTACTCGACATATCGATTCTGGTTACGGCTCCAATATAGGGCTGGGACTATTCGAATTATTTACTATTCGAATATTTTACAAGTATTCGAATGCTACGAATAAACTTCGAATATTTGAGTATTCGAATGTTATTATTCGAATACTATTCGAATACTATTCGAATACTGCTATATTCGAATACCGATGTATTCGAATAGTATGGTATGAAGTGGGTTCAAATTAGCTTACAAGATTTCACCATGACAAATGAACCTATATTCGAATAGTATTCGAATACTTAAATATTCGAATAGTATTCGAATACTTAAATATTCGAATAGTATTCGAATACTGAAATATTCGAATACTGAAATATTCGAATAGTATTCGAATACTTGGATATTCGAATTATATTCGTCAAATAATTAAGCAAGTGAAGTATTCGAATATTCGAATACCGAATAATTCGACAAATAGTCCCAGCCCTACTCCAATATTGATACCCGGGTCAGTTCTCGCATAGGTCCTCGTATCGCTTCTATATCGGTTCCAGGATTGCTTCTAGAATCGGATCAAATATTGATTCCGTAAACAATGAATTTCGCTAGGAAATTGTTAAATATATTCGCGTGGAAACTGCTTTTTCTAAAATGGTTATAGGAAGCCGAAAAGTGCTGCGAGCGGAAGCAACTTTTATTTATCGGCACTTGTTATTGGTCGGAAACAATGGGTCTCCTGGATTTAAAATAAAGTAGTTATGATATCGACCGTATTTTTAGAATAAACAATAAGTGGTTTCGGCGCTTTAACTGAAAGAACCAGTGCGCCGAAACCACTTATTGTTTATTCTAAAAATAGGGTCGATATCATAACTACTTTATTTCAAATGGAAGGCGAAACCGTTACACAATCCACAACGAAGGAAAGTTTCTACAAATCAATTTCAAGAAAGTTTGGACCAGAAACTATAAGAAATCTCAAAGACCTCTCGAATCAAAGAATTCATTTAAAAAAAAAAAATTAAACTGACCGAACCAGTGCGCCGAAACCACTTATTGTTTCTCTCCTGGATTTACTTGAATGTACATAATACTTAGAGAATTACACATCATGAGAAAATAAACAGTTTCAGTTATTTTTACTTGTTTTAGAAGAAAGCCTTTATATTTCAATGTTAAACAATAATATGTGTAACGGCTTCACGATACAAAAAGGTTATATGCATTTAAAAATGTCAGTATATGTATAACAGCTTTTAGCTATACATTTTCAACATTTTCAATCTTTATTGAATTATAGTGGAATTAATAAGGAGATGAGCATAGAATTGATAAAGAACCGTTATGAAGCTAGTACGACAGGCAGAGTTTTACGCAATCGGTTACAATCCAAAAAGATGCGATTCCGCGTGTAAAAATTTATCGGAAATGTACGTAAAGTTGCTACAACTGCAGGAAAAATATATAAATCCCTGTGTAAAAATAAGTCGAAGTTTTAAAATACATTTCTCCAAACAGGTTCCGTTTTTTGAGAAAATCGGTTTTAAAGATGAAAACATTTTAGCATCGATTTTTTCGAAAACAAAGACCCATTCGTAGAATTTCGATTTCTTTTTGAACGAGGATTTAGCAGTTCGATGATAGCCTGATTACGAGAACCTTTCTTCCCAGTCGCAGTTACAATTCCGGGAGACGCGGCCGGGCTGGAGAGTTGGTCGAAACAGTTGATTTCTAGAGAATTAATTGTTCTGAACCTTACCACATTTTTACATATACACAGATGTAGAGTCTGAATATAGCAACTCGACCAACTCTCCAGCCCGGCCGCGTCTCCCGGAATTACCCAATTCTGATTCTTTGTAATAACTTTAGACAGGACCAGGGCTTGAAAAGCTTGCGGAATAACTGTTTGAAACTGTTATATAAAGGTTCTCACTGAAAGAGTTATGAAGAACCTTTATTCTGAATAACCGTTAAAAAGAACCTAAATATCAGACTATAAAAGTAAAAGTTAAGGTTCCTATATAGATCTATAACTTTTATTTTTTAGGTTCCTACATAGCTCTAAAACTTTTATTTTTAGGTTCTATAAAAGTTCCAAAGCGGTTATAGAACCGATTTAATAACTTTTATTTTTTAGGTTATGATTAAAAAATCATTCAAATCGGGAAGCTAGACCCTCATCGGTATAACAACCAAATATTTATATTAACGAACACTTCATATTACGAAAGAATTGTATACGTATGTACACATGTGTACATAATATACATATACTTACTTATTTATAATAATTTTTAAACAATTTGGTTATACACAGTAGTCTATAGTTGTAATATGTTGTAATTTCATTTTCTATAAAATTCGGTACAATCGTTACAAGAATCGGTTCTATAACCGTTTTGGAACTTATATAGAACCTAAAAATAAAAGTTATAGAGCTATATAGGAACCTTAACTTTTACTTTTATAGTCTGATATTTAGGTTCTTTTTAAGGGTTATTCAGAATAAAAGTTCTTCATAACTCTTTCAAGAACCTAAATCTTTATAATAACGGTTTCAAGCCCAAGAACTCTTTGGAGCTCTATAATTTTAATAGCCTTCCAAAATCCGTGCTAAAAGTGGGCACCCAGCCTTCGTTGTCGCGGTTCGCTTTTCTACCGGGTGCCACGGAAATAGGTAACGCCGCGGCGTTTATAGACACGGCAAGATCGCCGAGCAACATGTCCATTCATCGACGGAATCGCTTATGCGCGGTGGACAGGTATATTAGCAGGTAGTTGCAGCTACCTCACGGTTCTTCTGGCAGCTGCTGACAGACCGGAGGATGTATAACCCTCCGCGAAACTTTTCAATGACGCCGGTTCGCCACGCCATTCAGCCGCGTCCGAGGAATCGATGATACAACGACCAGCGGCGGCCTCCGTTCCAGCTCGTCGTCCCGCCGTATAATTTACTCGGATAGGCGTGAGCTTGGATTTATGATTAACGAGCGACGCGCGACGACTCTCCGTGCAAATCAATTACGACCACTCATTTGACGCCCGCGGATGCCGGGCCGTGCACCGACGATCACTGCACGCTCCATTCGCAATCTCGATGCTATCCGACTTGGAGCGTAGTCACCTTCTATCGGGGGTATTAGGTAGGCTTGCTTTTCTCTTCGCGGCTTCGAACTAGGGCTGGGACTATTCGAATAATTTACTATTCGAATATTTTACAAGTATTCGAATGCTACGAATAAACTTCGAATATTTGAGTATTCGAATGTTATTATTCGAATACTATTCGAATACTGCTATATTCGAATACCGATGTATTCGAATAGTATGGTACGAAGTGGGTTCAAATTAGCTTACAAGATTTCACCATGACAAATGAACCTATATTCGAATGGTATTCGAATACTTAAATATTCGAATAGTACTCGAATATTTGAATAGCATTCGAATACTGAAATATTCGAATAGTATTCGAATACTTGGATATTCGAATTATATTCGTCAAATAAATAAATCAAATGAATACCGAATAATTCGACAAATAGTCCCAGTCCTACTTCGAACGACTGTGCTCGCCACGGTTCCCAGTGAAATTCAGGAATATATCGGTCAACTTCGACGTAGACGAAGCGTAAGCTCGCGATTATTTTTTCGAAACATTTACATTCCTTTTTTTTTGTGCGCGTAGTTATGGATGAGTTTTTCTTGTTTCTCTCTCAATTCTGGTATTTACTCTGCTGCAGATTATTCAACCTTCTTAACTTTGTAAGTCAAAGAATCAGTCGAAGATGTAGGCACAGTAAACTTTTGTTGCTGAAACCTTATTATTAACGAAATTGATGATCGCGTCTATCATTATCCAGTATTTTGTTTGACACTACAGACGCGATTGCAGTAATTTATTGATTTAATTGTAAAAGTTGACATAGTATAATAGCTGTTAATATTTTCTAGTCCAGTGAAGCCAAATTCATTCTGCAAAACGGTGTTTAGTAGCGAAACTTCCGTTGAAAGAACACTTTGTGGCCCGAGCGCGTAAAATTATATTAAACATCAGTTTGGAAAAGTTAAATGCAAATTCCAATATTTTGGATAATAGTTCACATAATTTATTAATAATTGTTTTTGTGCGGTTTTGCCAGAAATTGAACTTTCAGTGTATAAGTTAAAATCGATTGATGTGGTACAGTGATTTCCAGTTTTGAGCGCAAATTCTAGTTCACCTCTCTAATGCGCGTAATGAAATCCAAAAGAAACGCTCTCGACTTTTATTAACACGTTCTGTATTCTTGATCGGTCGGAATCACGATTTCCAACGTGATTGGATGAAGCTTTTTAATTTCGTTTTCAATGGCTCGCCGGAAGTAGTGTCGTGTCAGGGGCTCGCACGAAAATTGATTTTTCATTAAGAGGCCTATAATTTGTACGCTGGATATCGGCTCAATTTCGATTTCCAATAATTAATCTGTGGCCTTATTTTCCGCTTCTGAACTTAACTGGTTTAGTAAAGTGAACGCGCTGGATTGTCAAGAAATTAATACTATCATTGCGCGTGGTTACAATATAATTTGAAAAATTCATTTAAAGCCAATCTTGCGGACCTTAATTTATTGTGAAGAGGAAAAATAGTTTCCTTCCATTTCATTACAAACTCTAGATATCTACTGATAATTGTGCAACATTAAAAAACGAAAATAGTTCAGTTTATCACAAAACATTTACTCTAAAACATTTAACACGTTAAACGTTAAATTGGACTTCGATATTTTACGCAAAAATTTATTCTATGATGAAAGGAGGTGCCACTATTTAGTATGACTTGTTGCACCCCGGACACCCAAACGAACTCATTCTACTTACAATTAGGCATGTAGAGTAAAATGATTGTTATAGAAGTAACTGTTATATTAATAACTTTTCCACAAAGGTCCTGTGAGTCTTAGCAGCACCACGTGTTTTTATGGTGCACTGCTGTATAAGCAACATTTGTATAAAACTGTGTCTCTTTCGGAAGGGTCGTTTTATTTGAAGTCACTGCATTAACCATCTCCGCAGATTTATAAGCTTTGAGATGCTTAAAAGGTACGTTCGACTTGTAGGTACATACATTTCAGGAGGATATTTGATGTGCGATATTTTGTCACATTTGTGGCAAATCATACAGAAAGTTATAACGTCTGTGGGCCCTTTTCGAGTTTTTACTATTTACTGTTCGACATTCAGCTCGACTTAAAAGTAATCAAAGGGCAAATGCAACGATTTCGATGGTAGATTCGTGGAAACGTTACGCCACCTTATCAGTTAATCGTAGAATTATTTTGGTACCCATTACGAGGCTCCCCTTAATGCGTAAAGGAGCAAGGCATAACTTTGAAAGAATGTGGTAGGACTTTTTGGATTCCATTTTTATATTTTTCAGTTGTTCATAAAGTAATTTACGTTTTTAAAAATTCGCGAAATTCTCGGGATAAGTTACAACTTGATATATCAAATCCCGGAAGTTTTAGAATAAAAAAAACAGCCGGGATCCCGGGATTGAATTCCCTAGGTAGGACGCTTTCAATTTCAAGAAAGGGGAAGGATAGGTACTGAAACCAAAGGGTCTTCGCTCTCGCTAATTACTAAACGTCATGGTCGTACAGGGGCCAAGTTTTCAGAAAATTTCGTAAATAATGGGCGAGATTTCACGTGCGCCAATGGAAAATAGGAGGGGGAGGGTCGGTCGAGGCGGGCCGAAAGGGTGAAAAACACGGGCGCGAGAGGATGTGGAACGAGCAACACAACGATCCAGAAACGGATGTCTGATGGGCGTCAAGAAGGGAGGAGGGCCTTTCAAACACATCGACCGATAAATTAAACGGTCGGCTGGTGACGTTCACGGCTTGACATCAAAGTACGAGAAGAGGGTGGTATCCATCGTGGAAGACAGGGCGGTGCAGAAAGAGGGGGGGCAAGTACGGCTAGGAGAGAGCGAAAGAGTGCGAATACAGGCACGGCGAAAAGAAAGAGAGAAATTCGCAAATTTCCTCGACGAGGAAAAACTTGATTACGAAATTTAGAAGCGAGCGTTAAAAGGATCGCCCTGAGAAGAGGGGTCCTGGCAGATTGTTATACGGCACGGCTGGAAATGAGGCGCGAACGAAACGTGACATCATCAAGAGAAGTTAATTGCAAACGACGAGATAGTAGATTATAGCGTAAACTAGCTCGGCACTTTGTGCGGCCCCTGATACATCTCTCCGCCATTTCCCTCCCCACCCTAGAGATAGAGAGACAGAAAGAGGGGAAGCAGAGAAAGAGGGCTTAGTTTCATGTTCATTTTCGTCTTCAGACGATAAGAGTAAACGACAAGAACAACTGTATTTGAAACGAGAACTTGTGATTAGGACTTCCCTTAGGTCAAAACCTAATGTCTCTAGATTCCTGAAAGAATGCTATTTGTTATTTAATTTCGGCGATGTTTCTATGCAAGAAATTAAAATATTGCAAATATAATTATAGATATTAGGGTAAACGCACCAGTAAATGAACGCATTAAGGCTAATGAATGAACACTTTTATACAATTATGTTTGCAGCGCGATTGATTCCACGTGTCACAAAAATTGTTTGAATATGAAGCAAGAAATTAGAAGAATTAATTGGTTCCTTATTTTAATAATTTATTTTACTCATTTTAATAAAAAATGTCCATTCACTGGTACGTGTTCATTTACTGGTACATTCTCTGGTACATTTCTTTCTGCCGTTCTTGTAAAAAAATAAATAAATAAGACTGTTTAATACGCGTGGAACTTGAAATATTTTAACATTTCTTAAAAAATGGACAAATGCCACATAAGACATTTTAACTAAGCACGGCACTACACTACTATAATTGCATTAATATATTATTAACTTCGTGCAAAGAATACGTTGAATATTCAAACAGACCCTACATTAAACACTTTCCACGTATGCTTCGATTTTTTTTGGGTCAGGCCCTCAGAAGAATTTTTATTCAAAAAATCTCCTTCCAGCTTTCTCACCGAAATACTCCGGTTTAAACACTCGCTGCAAAATATATTCTCCTATTCTATTTCTCACGCGATCTGATCGGCGATCTAAACCAAATTGATACGTGCAGCGACCAACGAAGCACAGGGTCTCTGAAATTCCCGCGTAGACGGGCGCCCGAGATTTTTATCATCCCGGAGCAACAGAGGTCCATCAAGCGACGTCGTCTCTGGGCCACCTGGCGCACCGTTCGTCGACCCGTTATTACTCGTTTAATAACACGTCATAATAATATGTAATTTCCTACGGATTACTGGCTAATCTACCCCTACTGGCCTTGTCGCCGTTGTACATACACCGTGAAAACCGGCGGTATAACGCGTATAGGTGTGCCTCTCTCATCTGCAAAGCGACAGGGGAACCGAATCGTGGATGAATGGAGGAAGAAACGGAACGGAGCGACCTGCACGACCGGCGGGGAGCGGGGGTTGCGCAGGAGGGGTTGAAACGAGATCGACAGCAGGGCCGATGCTATCGCTACTCTTTGTGATGAGATCCGGCACAATGATATTGCCGAGGCTTCTCTTGATATGAGCGCAATACCCCAGAAGACCCCCTTTTTCCAAGGACCCTAGGTAACGCACGAGCGCCAGCCCATTTCGCTAATAAGGCGTTTCCCGATCTCCGTGTTATGAATTGACGAGACACGGGGTCAAGCAAAAGAATCGCTGCATTCCGGATCGGAACTGTGGCAGTGGATTCGCTGCCCGGTATGAGTGATTAATAGAGTGGGCCAATGTGCGTGAATAGTACGAGTTCCTTTTTTTTCCCCCTCCCCCCCCCCCTCTCGTAGTTGCACCGCGTGGAATGATTTGACCTTTCATCGGTAATGGGGTGGCAGCTTTTACCAGGCGGGTGTTATTAGTGTTTCTACTCGGTGATTTACCGTGGAGTCGATGACTCGTTTCAGTCGAGTTTCATTCGAATCCAGTTTCTTTAATATGGACCCTGTTTCTAGAACAGATTTTTTATTATACAGAATATGTACGTTTTAATTTCCAACCCAGGAGATGATTTACTGTAAATTGTTTAAATCAGTGATTCCCAACCTGGCGAAGTGTTTCCTGAGTGGTCGACGTTATTTTTAGTTCACAATTTGTAGCACTTCATTTTTTAATATGGTTACATTGCCACGTTCTATTAATGATTTAATACTGATTTTTCGTGAATGAAAGGAAGGGAATATTTAGTCGCAGGTTATTTGAATATTGTAAAATGGGTTCGCGAGTCAAAAATGGTTGGGAAACACTGGATTCAATTTCTGTTTGCTGATGAGAGTTAAGGATGAACTTCAGTAACATTCAAAATAAGCGAAAATCTTTGAAAATTGGAGGCATCAATCTTTATGCAATAGTAAAACCCTCTGCAAAATTTTAGAAAAATTGATTCGATAGTTTGCAAATTATTTAACTTTCAATTTAACCCTTCGTTGACACACCTCCTTTTTCAATCAACTTTGACACACCTGGGTGGCTCACACCCAGAGCAATTTTTGAACGAGTGCCATTTTCATCCAAAGAATCCAATTATTATGAAAAAAATCATGGATCAATTTCAAGGTCTCTATAATGTATTCCAATAATTTATTTATTGAAATTTCATCACAGTTTTTGTAAAATAATTCTACATTACCACATGTCGAGAAAAAACGAAGAAAATCTTAAAAAAATTGTAACTTTTACAAATGTCAATATTAAAAGCTAAAAATCTACAGAGTTGATGTTCGGATATAATATTTTAGGAGAAAAAATAATTTGTAAGTCGACTTTGAGAAAAAGGTATTTATTTTGCATATAAAAGGTTCAGAGAGTCAAAATCGGCTTATGGGTGGCTCACACCCAGAGAGTCAACGAAGGGTTAACATGTATTCTTATGGGAAAACGCAATATTGAGAATATAACTACAAAATTAAGAGTGAAATAAGAGGCCAAAGTTTTTGAAATCTTGTGTACAGAAAGATCAAACACTGAACGAAATTGTCACAAAAATTCCGGTCAATTGATTCGATGGTTTTTGTTTAAATCAAAGAAAATGACACGGAAAAGGATAAAGATTATGTACATATAAGAGTTTTATTAATATAATTAAGATATATATGATCAACACTCACCAAATAAAACACATTGGCACACTTTTCACTGCTTTTTATGTGCGTAAAAAGGAAAATTATAGTTTGATTATTTCATTTGTAGCAGTTGCATTTCAGGTACAGTCCAACAAACAAGTTAATGACAAATCATCAAATATTCAATAAATTGACAAAATAACATAAAGAATAAGAACAAATTCAACTGACTGCGATAAAAAAACACCACTGCCATTTCTGACTGGTTTTCATCACAGGAAAAAGCCTTTTTAATATCCTGGAAATGGATTAACTTTTGGCTAAGATTGTCACTGAAGTTCTACCTTAAGTAGTGATTGAGTCTGACTAGTGGCTGACCAATACTACTAGCACAGATTTCCTCGCCAGGCGTAGATGTCCAAAGAAATTTTCCCTGAACATTTGGATTTGAATATTCATCTTCCAGCGTTTCGCGCATATTTCGCAAGAATAGATCGATACGATAAGAATCGAGAATAACTACAATTTCCACTGTACTGCAACAGATAACAAAACAAGCCAGATTTATTAAACTTCCATGAATCGAGGAATCGGAATTTCTTAGAGTGGTCGACGAGGAAGAAAGTCGATCGCAAACCTAAATTGAACAATCCTCAACTTCACTGTAACATATTTCCCCCAATTAATCTGGCGCAAAGGGGGTTGGTTGACGGTTGCGCGCGTGTAAACATCGATTTTAAAGCAGGGAAGGAATCAAGGATTCATTACCGCGATGTTCGGTGCTGCTCCTCCGGGTTGATCGTTCGATCGCCGGGGAAGATTCAGCGGAAGAGATCCATCAGCGTGGACCTCGTGTATTACCTCGGTCCTCTGGGTCTGTGCGGTGCAGGGAGCGCGCGCGCGCCCGCGCGTACACGCGAGAGAGCTCAGGGATAAACGATAGCCGTAGCATTCGTTCTTTAGTCAAACCTCCGCCCCTTTTCAATCGAGACTTCAAACGGTGGAGCGTGGAATCATGATTGGAACCGGTCGGCTGCTAAGCAAGGGGCTGCTGCCTGGCCCCGTTAGTTCGTACAGCGTGTCCGCTGGACTCGAGGAGGAGAAGTTGGTGGGAGGGAAAGGGGGGGGGGGTGGTGGCGGCGGTGGGTCAGGGGGTGGCGGCGGGTAGGGGGTTGGTAGCAACCCCGGGGGCGGTTCTCCGCCGGCATCCCCACGATCCTCATCCTCCGTTCGCTCCGCCGACGTCGTACCCCGCCGCCACCGTCTCCACGACTCAACTCATGATGAAATTCCTAGCATTCAATCGCAGCACCGGCCGCAACTACCCACATAAAGCGAGTGGGAGGACTAGGAACGAGAATCAGGAGGAGGAGAGAAAGAGAGGGGCGAAGGTGGGTGGGTGGTTGGGGTGGTGGAGACGAAACGTAGGTTCCCGGCTATAGAGAAGGGAGGCCCGGTGTTAGTGCAAGCTATCAGAGGCACCAGGATCCTGCCAGGTCTGACACGCCATGGCCACCGATATTCCTGGCCACCGATATTCCTGGCCACCCCTAGGACGAACGTCGGGGGCAGGGTGAGTAACCAGTTGGTCCTACGCTCTGTGCGCGCTCGGCTTGCTCGCGTCCGAGCTACGCGCTGGAATTCAAATACAGTCGTTGGGGAGTGACTGCAGGGGTTGGCCGTGCTTTCCGGGCTAGATAGGTTTCCGCCGAGATTGGAAAATACGATCGATCATCCCGCATCACCCTCTCGCCCCGGACCGCCCCCCCCCCCACCCGTCGCTCCTTCTCTTTTCTTTTTCGTTCTTATTTCTGCCTTTCTGTCGCCCGCTGAATTGATAGAGGAATCTTGACTGTTCCCGCGGATGGCAGCATTACGTAACTCTCAGCATTACCCCTCTCGGGTCGCAGGAAGCGAGCGAAGTTGCCTTACGTTCCCGGCTTTAATGATCTTTAATAATCGATTACGTGGGGATCGAATTAGCGGCTGCGAGGAGATTTGTAAATTGCGTCGACGCGATTGACGCTTGCGAACCCCCCGCTTTAGAACGAAACAGATCGAGGTTCTCTCGAGGCAAAAAGATCACTTCTGTTCCTTTAAATAAAAACCGCCACTTATTAATGACGCGGCGAGCTAATATTCATGGCTTCTTGACGATAGCAGTCTTTTGATTCATAAAAATCCGGGAATGTTCATTTCGCAACGTAATCTTATAACAGTGGTCGATTGTTAAGCAAGGTAAGTTAGTACATGGAATCGATATGAATTATTAATATTAATCTCATTAAATAGAGGAATGTTTCCACTTTCAAACTCATATTTGGTTTTTGCTGATATGTAAATTCAATTCAGTGTATTACTTCAAATATCTGAACATGAGGTGTGGGGTAATACCGGCCAGCTTTTAATATGGCTTTTCTTTCTGGCGCAGATGCCACGTACAATTCAGATATTTGTGACGAAAAAGTACAGCACGATACTCGCCCCTTTTGCAAGGAATTCGGAAAAGGTGATGAAATGTCGTTCCGGTGCACAGTATGTGGTTAATGAGCACACGAAGAATGTTCAGGATGGGATACCCCTGAAGAATATATCTGTGATATATGTACTAATTAATTTTAAAACAAAAAATAATACAATTTTTTATTAATTTAACAGTTTTCCTAGCTCTTTTATAAAGAAACATGATGACTATTTTCGTGTTACTGCTCCCAATTTTGTTACACCTTAAATTTATGCTTCCTCGGCCATATTAACACAAATGTGTAACTTGTTCAAATTTTACGTTATGTGTAAATATACGGTTGGATGTGGAACGAGTGGGAATGAAAGGCTAAAGTTTGCGACCTGTGAGTAGTTTCAAATGAAACTTCGTAGAAGTCATTCCTTACGTCTGTGCCGTAACACAAAGGCTTCTTTGGACACCAGTAACTTTCACTCCGACTAATCATGCCAAGTCGAATAGAAAAGAAAGACAGTTACTGCGACCAACTTGATGCCATATTGTATACCAAGAAAAATCGCATTTGCAGTACGTAGTTCCCCTGCGGAATGCGAGGACTGAGGCTGATCGATATCTCCGTAAATAAAACATAGTACAAAACCAATTCTTATCCTGCGGTAGCAATAAGTAATACGTAATCCAGCTGTGCTCCTGTTGTTCAGGTAGGATCAATACTGCAACTGGTTTTAAAATATCACAGAAGAGCCTGAAGGCTTTAGTACCTAAATGAACAGACACCTTAAAGTGCTTCGTAAAACTTATATCCGCTGCCCCTAGTTCACCAGCCTCAGTATTTTCAACCTTTAATCCGGAATGCCTCCCTTAGCCAACAGCGTGCTGGACTATCGTATTCGAATTAAGAAAACATCGGTTCCGATCGTTAGGCGACAACCTTAAACATTTGCTCTGCAGGCTGTCGCGACACGTCGGACCACCTAACGAAGATTCATGTGTACAGCCCACCTGTCTTGGGTGGGAAGCGTTCAGACAGATACACGATGCATACGCAGCCAGAGATGGGCCACAAGACGCCTGGCAAGCTTGCACTGGAATTCAAATACAGTCGAGGATGACGGTAGGGGGGTGAAGGACGCGCGAGGGGGAGGCCGGGAGGAGAGGAGAGATTGTAAAATCGGATCGATCCCTCTCGCCCCTGTTCGTTTCCCTGTATTTCCCTCTTCGCATCCTCCGCCCTTCTCCGCTATCGAGCACCTCCTGCAGCGGCTCTTGCCGCGTCCTCACCCTCGGTTCCTCCTCCGACCTGTCCGGTATAAATACCTTCCTATCATATTCCGACAAACAGAGGTTGATATGACAACCGCGTCAGTCTGATGTGGCCGGGCACGAGGAGCACCATATATCGTGCGGCCACCGATGGTTTTGTCATTGAAAAGGAATTTCCTGCTACTCTCTTTTTTTTTTCTCTCTCTCTCCCCGCCCGATGTGTCGTCGTGCTCGCCAGCCCTGCCAGTGACCGGTTCCCTTTGCCGGGGAACCATTTGCGGTGATTTCAATCCGTGACAAACGGCGTTCCGGTTTAAGGACGGTCGGGAGATCTTCGCTCGCGCTCGTCCCAACACCGTGATGTGATTACACCGCTCCGCGCCACCACGGCAACGGCCTTAGGAGAGCCTCGGATTTTAACGGATGAAAGCTTTCGCGAATTACCTTCGCGATTCCTCCCCGTGTCCCAGTAGTAATTCAACAAAGTGGAAAAGCGTGGGGGGGGGAACGTCGCGAGATCCCCGCGATTTCAATTCGAGAGCGGACGCCTGGATCCCTCGCGCCCTGTTGTCGTTTTCTACCTGGCCAGCGTGGAGCCGGGATATAAGAATGACGTGAGTAATGGTAAGGAACGCCTGCAGAACCAGCTTTCGCAGCTTGTCCTCGGGCCAGGAGCTGAGAGGCAAAAAGTCCAAGGGTGGGATGGTTTTCGAAGCTGGTGTTGAGATTGAACTATCTCTAGTGAAGAATTCTGGACTGATCGCAGGGCGAGTATAACGTTCTTACTTGTGTTATTTAAGATTTACTATCGACCGGGTTTATTAAATTACTATGATTTCGGCGCAAGGTTCGGTCACTTTAAACATAAAATTCAAAAAGTCGTTTTGCAACTATTCGCTATTGTCTATAAAATATAGAGTTTCCGACGTTTCGGTCCAGATTTGGACCTTTATCTAGGAAAGATATAAGTATAAGAAAACAAGGCAGGCAAAAAAGGGACCGTTGAATAATATGTATGTACGCTCAAATTTCGAAGCAATACCGTTTATACAACCAATCACTTTATTGCTAATATGTCATATGTCATGACATCTTTTTTAGGTGTTAGATAGCAACATAATTTTACATAACTTTAAAGATATTTGAACGTACATACATATTATTCAACGGTTCCTTTTTCGCCTGCCTTTGTTTTCGCCTCCTGGATGCTTGTCGTTTGCCCGGTATTTACTTTAGTCATCTTCCAACCGACTCAAGTGTCGGACGTTACTATTTGAACGTGCCGACTAATAAATTTAATTAGTTCACGCAATATTCTTGTACTTATATATTTCTTAGATAAAGGTCCAAATCTGGACCGAAACGTCGGAAACTATATTTTATAGACAATAGTGAATAGTTGCAAAACGACTTTTTGAATTTTATGTTTAAAGTGACCGAACCTTGCGCCGAAATCATAGTAAGTTCTTACTTGTGTGATATTATTAGTAGGGGAGACCGGGGCTAATTGATACAGACGAATTATCATTTCAACGGGATATGTGAAGATTGTTGATAAATTTATTTCCTACGATCCAGCGTACGTGGGTGTACCTTGACGTTAGCAATCGTTTTTTAACTGTTTTCGTTTATATAAAGAAAAAGTAAATGAGCCGTTTATTTTGAAAGTGGCCTAACTCATTTTTCTAAAAGCATTTCAGGTTGCTTATATTATGAGCAAATACGATAATTCTTGACACATAAGTTTTCAGAGTTAGTTCAATGATTGAACCGTGTAGTTTGAAAGTGGCCTAACTCCATTTATACTTAAATCAACAGTGAGCATTAGCTTACAGTGACATGTGCACCGGGCAAAATAGAAACATTAAAGTAGCTTTAATGTGGTTAAAAATTGTTCAAACTTTGGAGAATAATGTGGAGATCATAGATCACAAATTTTTAATATCGGGACATTCGTTTTTACCAAATGATAGAGATTTTGGCGTGGTAGAAATGTCATTAAAAAAAAATAATTTACTGTTCGTTCCCCAAGATTATTACAAGATTATTAAAAAGTGTCGGAAAGGTAATAATTTTATTGTAAATGAAATGAGACAAGAAGATTTTGTATCAACAAAATTATTAGAAGACGCAATTTTTAAAAGGGTAAAGAATTCTGATGGAGAATCAATAAACTGGTTAAAAATATGTTGGATGCGTTTTGTCAGAAATGAACCCTATACAATTTTCTATAAGACATCAATGAATGAGAATGAAAATTTTAAAGACCTGAATGTATTATCACATCGGGGTAGACCAAGAAAGTTCGAAAATATTGCATTGTCAGCACTGTATAAAAATATCAGACAAATTACAACAGCAAAATTCAAGGACATAATTGACGCATAAATTATGTTTCCGAAGTGTTTTAAGATATGTCAAATAAATTCAGTATTGTTTTTTTCAATTTGAAGCATCTTAAATTATGTTGAATGGACTTGGGCACCATTAAATTTTATAATGAATCTGGTTGTTAATTTTGAAAGTGGCCTAACTCCATTTTTGATAAGAAAACGCATATTATTCACTTGCCACTAGGGAATTCAATCGCGGGATCTAATCCCGGGATCCCGACTGATTTTTGGATTCCATTTTTATATTTTTCAGTTGTTCATAAAGTAACTTACGTTTTTAAAAATTCGCGATATTCTCGGGATAAGTTATAACTTGATATATCAAATCCCGGGAGTTTTAGAATAAAAAAAACAGCCAGGATCCCAGGATTGAATTTCCTACTTGCCACGCATATTATTCAATTGCCACTATTTTAATAGGAACTATAAATTTAACACCCTTATATACACTTAAGCAGTATGACTCATTAGTATCCTATACGTATATTTTTAAATTCATTGAAACGCAAACCCTTAAATATCTCGATTTGAAGATAAATGGGCTTAGGCCACTTTCAAAATAAACGGCTCAAATAGTTGTGTTCACTTTCCAATCCGTCTTGAGACGATATAAAGAATTTTATAACCCGAAGTAATTTGGTATCATATGGAGTCTTTTGAAGGTAAGGTAATTACGTTTTGTAATTATGTTTATATGCTCTACAATTTTTTATGGACATGTTTATACATAATGACTTCCTGTGGGATAAGTTGATACGGTTTCTCTGGGGCATGTTGATACAGTATATTAATTTTCCCCGACTACTTTTAATTGAATTTTTTCTTTATATTTCTTGGAAAATGGTTTGAAATTATATCAAAAAGACAAATCGTGGCGAAATATCGTAGGATGTTTTGGAAAAAGCGTGTGCCGAAATAGAAAAAGACTCAATATTATTAAGGCCATGCACAAAAATATACAATCATGACACAATGAGTTTATTAAGATATAGTAACAAAAAGAAGAAGACAACTTACGTTAAAGTGTGATATTCCAGACGTAAAAATAAAAATAAAAATAAAAATAAAAATGGTTTTCTAGGTATGTTTGTTTAAGAATCTGTTTGATCTTTGAACTTTTGACTTTTGGAAAGGTATTTAGATTGAAATAATATTTTTCAAATTTATTAGTTACTCATTAAACAGATATTTTAAAGATGTATCAACATGCCCCGCAGTGGGGTAAATTGATACACTTTGCCTTCGTCCAAATAACATTTTTTCATTCATTTTGTATGTACTTTCTCAAGTTTTCGCTTACTATATATTAAAGAGGAAGGACCAAAGTATATTTTAGCATATTTGTTATTAAGTAATTGATTCAAACAAAACTGAAAAACAATGAAAACTGACAAACGTATCAACTTGCCCCGGTCTCCCCGATAAAGAAAATTAGATTTGCACGGTCCAGATATGCGTCCACTTTTTCAAAAAAATTTCACAAACATTCGCCTTTCTTCGGTCTCCTGATAGGGTATAACTCCTTAAACGGCGATTGTACCAGTAGCTGAACACGTACCGGTGAATGAACATTTTTTATTAAAATTAGTAAGGTAAGTTATTAAAATAAGCAACAAATTAATTAGAAACTTCTTCTAATTTCTTGCTTCATATCCAAACAATTTTTTGGTACGTGGAATCAATCGCGCTGCAAACATAATTTTATAGCAGTGTTCATTCATTAGCCTTAAGTGTTCATTTATTGGTGCGTTTACCCTACCGTTGTTCTTGTCTTGCGTCACTCTATAAGCCCACAAAATTGCGTTCTAATCGGTGCGTTCTAATAGTTAGAAAAGTATATGTGTATAGGAACCTTTTTATCCAGTATTTTGTTTAACATTCTGTATATAAACCGGTACAGCATCTCTAACGGTGACAGGAAATGAATCTACACAACCGCAACTTCCACAAAAGGCATTACAAACCGCTACTCCTAGATACCACGTTAGCGAAGATCGCATCTAGCTACTTGTTTCCATATCAACACATTACTGGAAACTTCCAAACAGGTACCCCGCAAAATTACTCGATGAAGTGACTCGACAGCTTCTCGACAAATCAGACTGTAATTTGAAAGCAGTCAACGCTGCGATGACAAAGACTTTTAGCCTAACGCTCTAAACTGGATACATTAGTGTTTCGAAAGGAAGACTGGGTTTCTGTATCGAATGAAAGTGCTCACTATCCCTTCCACTTCTTCTGTTCGGAACCGCCACCTTCTTTCGATCCAAATCTGTGCCACCAAAAAACTCCCGAGAATCCTTACGTATCGAATGGCTCCCGAACTTCGTATTTCCACAACTGCGCCGAACTATCCCGCCCATGAAAGCTCGGGGCGGGCACCCAATAAAAAGGTCTCGACCCGTAGCGATTCCCTTTTCCAACGGTGATCGCGAACTGAAATCCGCAGGTGTAGAGGTCGACGGTGGTTTCCAGCGAAATATTCGTACAACGCGGCGAAGTTGTATTATGGCTGGCACCGAGTCGAGCGTCGGTTGGAAGTTGAGAAGTCTTTGGTGTCAGCAACAGCAGCCCCACGCGCTCCCTCCCCCCCCCCCACCCCGCCCGCCCGCCACTTCCGTCCCTTTCCTCGCCAATGAACTCGCCCAGTTGTTCACGGTAGGATCAGGTAATTAGTTACGTAGCCGTGAGCCTTGTACCGCGGCAGGCCCTGGGCAGCCTAAACCTCACCTTCTACGGGCAACACCAGCGACAACAACAGCATCAACGCTAACTACAACCACCGGCGTCATTCTCGGGCTAGGCAACGACGAACGAGCTGCCAACAGCCACCGGTTTCCATTTGTCACGTTCACGGACTCGGCCGCTACAAAGCGTCGCCCCGTCCACGATATTTCCACCGACCTTCTCCGCTGGAAAATCACTCGCATCACCCTCCCCCGGCCGCCCCTCGGCCGTTGGCGAAGATCGCAACGATCCCGGGCTCGGAACGTTGCTGAGCCTGCAGAGAGTTTGCAGGGGGAGTCTCCTAACACTGTTATCCAAAAGCTCCGTTTCCTCTGATAACGCGAGAAAATGTTCGAGGACGAAACTGCGTCGGCTATTGTCATATTTTTCGAGACTTTGGAAATCGGTGTGTTTTTTTTTTTAAATAAAACCACCTACCACATTGCAGTATCTACTGTTGCATTCTCGTTCTCGCGAATGGGTGTGCAGCCTCCGTTGCAGCCTCCAGTACGCAGTGACATAATTTGACAGTAAAATGTGTTTTTTTCCGGAGCCCTTAATATCTCTTAGGCCTAATTAGATATCAATTTGGTTTTTACTTACAAAGGTTACCTACAGAAATGCGTAAGAATCAATTTCATGATTTTGAACTAATCAAACTCCAAGGGGGTGGAAAGGGATAAACTGTGTTTTCATGGAGTCCTTGGGCCCGAAGCGAAGCGCGGAAGAAATAAGAGTTCTTCAAAGTAGGTAGAGTACGGCGGGGTATTCTGGGACACGGACAATTGTGGGACAGCGCCGTATTCTTTTCCCTAGTAATACTTGACAGCTGCAAACGGCTGTCATCGCTTCGTCTCGTGCTAAACTCGCTTTCTATTGAGCACTCGACTTGTTCACACGCTCTGTTACCTCGCTCTGATATCGAGTTAATTGTTATACCTCTCAAAATTGTATTGCCAGTGTGCGTTTGGTTTATTTATTTTTGTGTTTTCCCGCAAACCAGTTCAGGTAAATGTGTTTATAATATTCGTGTAACCTTAAACCTTCGAACCACAAATGAAATTTTGCATGAAGTTTGCATTGTGTTACTTATACGCCGCAATATTGTAAAGATAAGCGTCTGGGGAATTGTGGGACGCTTTGTTCGGGGAATTACGGGATAGTCAGTTTTTTACGTTTGACAAGCTAAACTCGTGTTTTTGATGCGTATAAGTGATTTTCCATGCATTATTTCAACACAGCACAGGACATAGACTTTTGCGCAGTGTGCAAAAAAAATATGCCGAAGAAAGAGAACCGCCGGAACAGTGCATATTGCACCGTTTGTGATCGAATGATTCTGTTTGCCATTTTTCTTTTTTATATCAATTATGAATTATTATTTAGTTTACAATAATAAATACACGTTTTCCTTCGATAACTTTCATTTTTTATTCGATTTAAAAGATGTTCCACAATTCCCCGAGATTTTTCAAAATCGCGCAAATTAGTTTTTTGCGCCAACTGATATAACTTGTACAATTTGATGGAATTGGATCAAGCCACTGGTATCAAAAGAAAGGTTATTCTCCGTACTACAAAACCATGCGTTGAAATTTCAGGAAAAAATGATTTTTATGTGACTTTTTAGCCAAAATAAAACTGTGTCCCAGAATACCCCGCCGTACTCTACCTATTTCTAAAATATTTTATCAAATTTTTCTTATTAGATTTTATTTATTACAGTCGCAACCCTTCTTTATATGAGTAATTAGTATAATAATAAATATTTGTCCTCATTGTGAATGTATAGCGTAGACGTGATAAAATAGAAGCTTCTGTGTGGATATCCTTTTTTTAGAGACAGAATTGAGCTTCCTCATATTTTTATACCTAACGAATATTATTTTCTGCATAGCCAGATAGCTCGATGTGAACCCCTAATTCACGCGTTCCTTGATAATTATTGAGACAGGCATGGCCATAATTGAAGACTGAATTGGCACAGTAGTACGCGTGAATCCGAGTCATGAACAAGGCCTTGCTCAGCATTAGGGCTGGGACTATTCGAATAATTTAGTATTCGAATATTTTACAAGTATTCGAATGCTACGAATAAACTTCGAATATTTCAGTATTCGAATGTTATTGTTCGAATACTATTCGAATACTGCTGTATTCGAATACTATTCGAACACTGCTATATTCGAATACTGATGTATTCGAATAGTATGATATGAAGTGGGTTAAAATTAGCTTACAAGATTTCACCATGACAAATGAACGTAAAGAACTTGATTTATAATTCACACCTTACTATTCGAATACTTGTGTATCAGTATTCGAATAGTATCCGAATACTTAAATATTCGAATAGCATTCGACTAATTGAATATTCGAATAGTATTCGAATACTTGGATATTCGAATTATATTCGTGAAATAATTAAGCAACTGAAGTATTCGAATATTCGAATACCGAAAAATTCGACAAATAGTCCCAGCCCTACTCAGCATTCCATTGTCGTTCCTCGTCATTATCATCCGCTCCATCGTCCTTCGCGCCACGTGAATTCCGCCGAACGCCGTAACAAATGTTTGCAACGACATCGCCGACATACGGAGATCATCCAGAGTTTTCGCCCTACACCTCTAATCCAGGCTTTGCGTATTTTCAGCGATTCTCGAGGGTCCCTCTCCCCCTCTCCCCGGAGAGCCCCTCCCCCCCCCCACTCCGGTAAGATGAAAACCTTACAAATATTAAGAATAACCCCTCGACATCGCAGTCCACCCCTCGGCCTGAACTCGCGAAAGCCCGACCAAAGCCGATTTGTTTTGATCTCCTTCTTCGGGATTTCAGACGTCTCGCTTTCCTCCATGGAAATATTGCCACGACATTCGCGCGATACCGGGGGTCTGTTTCAAAAGCACGGTCGATCGTCCAACGAGCGAAAATTCAATTAAGAGCCCCGGCCGAACTTCGACCAGCGGCAAGTATCGCAAGATGTCCTCGTTCCGAGCCTACCTCGAAGCGTCGAGCTCGTTAGGGTCGTGGCAGAAAGGTGTATAGGTAGCGCAACTGTATTCTAAAATGGACCACGCTTACGAACTTATCGACGACTTGCGAATTTTCGGCACGTTGCGAGAGAGAAATGTAAACGGCAATCGTTGCGGTTTAAATAGGAGACTTAGAAAAGACAGACATACGAGTATCAATGATTTAACTTAAGGGGTTGAAACATTTACTGAATAAGCGAAGGGTTCAGGCCTAAATCCGACAAATAATCCGATCGAGTGGTTCTGTTTCTGCTGCAACAACATATCCACAAAATATTTCTACGCATTTAAAGTTCATTAACCCTCTAGGGACGGGGATGTTTTAAACTTAACGTAGAATTTTTTTGAGCGCTAAAATAGTCTATTTTATACTTCGGATTTGAAAACTAATCGTTAATTTTTTTTTTAAATTTGTTTATAACAAAAAAAAGTTTAATTTCGGGTTCTGATGGTACAACAGTTTCTTCTCTGCCTACTAAAGGTCACTATACCTATGAAATCTCGATCTTATTGATGGAACGTAAATAAAAATGTGTTAATCTGAATGGCACTCTGGAGTCCCACTCGTCCCTAGAGGGTTAATGGCTGTCCCATCCTATACAAGAGCAATAATAAGTATTACGTAACATAACTTCTTTCATTTCTGTCGAAAAGGGCTTTTATATTTGATGATTAAATTGGCGGCTAATCTTTGGCGACTTCTTTCCATTTCGTCCTGTTGCTTTTCCTTATTATTTAGTTTTCTACGAGCGTACTGCTAACTGGATTTCAACGTCGTTAACATCTCTGAATGCGTATTGTATAAATAAAAAAAAACAACGAATACCTATTAATAAAATGATGATGAGAAGAAAGGGCATAATCGCGCAGAAGCGTTGCCCATGATTGCGCGAGGAAACTGCATGGCGTTAGTGTGACGTTGTTTGTTAGGTGACGCGTTTGGTAAATCGACGTTAAAACAGAAATTAGTGGCCACGTCGAAGATGCTGATATAACAGGAGTTGCTCGTACAGCTACTTTAATTGCCGTCACAATGCCGGTTATATATTTCTTTTGCCTCCCTCCTCCAGCCCCCCCCCCCCGACCCCTACCCCTCTATTCACAAATCTTTTAATAACGAGTCAACGTCGCTCGGCGTTCTCTATTGAATCGCTCCTCCTCGAACAAGCAGCTTTTATGATCCTTTGCTATGCCGGGCGTTTGTGACGTTAGCACGTTTGATATGCCCCGGCAATTAAGTTGGCGCACTTTCTGCCGGCGACCACCACTTTCAGCAGCCAACAGGGAAAAGATTAAGGAAAGTTCCTGCGAACAAGGACGCTCGCGTGGAAAAATACTGTCGTTTGAGTTCCTTGCTGATCGATAAACTCGCCCCGGCAAGGGCTCGTTCAGTTAGTTCGGTAATTATCGATTTTCGGCATAATTGACTTACTCTTAATGCAGAATTCGTCCCGTCAAACGGAACGTTTCCCACTAGCCGCGAACGATGCATATTTCGCGGCGCTCTTTCCTCCCCCTCCCCCCCCCCCCTCCCCTCCCCCTCCACTCCCGAGCCGCCGCTTCCTGTTCCTTCAAAGAAAGTTTGGCGCGTTTGCCCAGGAGCGATGAAACGCATCATCGATGCCATATTTAATTCCGCCGCTAATTAAACGAGAGTCCTCCTCCCTGCTCGGGGTTGTTAACCCTATCTTTTTATGTATTGAATGTGCTCGAGAAGCTTTCGATTGCTTCCTCTGTTTTCCTCGGCGGCCTGTCGCCATCGGTATGCCAACCAGTAAATGCAAAATTCAGAGATTCTACGAGACGATAAATTTTCGCGTGCAGCGCAGAAATTTAATAAATGTACACGCGGGTATATTCAAATATACCAGAAAACGCCCACTCGGATTTAAAGCAAGTATTTTTTTTTCAATGCCACAATTCCACGGACGTGTCAATTTTCACGTGTTTGCTCTTCTTCGGAGAGGTATTAATTTATCGAGTATGGAGATATGTATATAGATATACTTATAATAGAACTCCATGGCGATTCAGATAACCAGATTGTTTGGAAAGTAGTAGTAATTGTTTTACTGCCCCGGGACAGGGAAACATTTATATGAACCTATTCTTATAAGTGGAACGCTCAGGTTCTGATAATAACAGCTGAGCAACATGTTCGGTAACCCAGTTTACGGTACTGGGAGATAATTCGTTCGGATAAATGGAGATCTCTCTATGCGACCTAGCAGATCTAATTTAATTTCAACATACAAGCGCCGTGAATGTCCGGCTTGAATAATTCAGTAATACGTATGTACAAACAAAAGCGTGCAGGTTCAAATTACTGCAATAATAAGATTTTAATTGCTCAAACCTATGTGTACACAACACATGCGTTGACTTAATTTAAAATTATTTGAAGATATGCACTCTGGGTAAAAGTAAATTCGCGGAAACACACTAGTCCAAACTGAACACTCTCAATGATAATTCATACCTTCAAATTTGCAATTTCATTATGTAACAATGTTAATATTAAATTGCATTATAATTGCTAAAACAAAAATCTACTCTTTAAGGGAAGAGGTCACTGATATTTTGAAATCCGAAAATATTTTAGACATGCGGAATTCCTCTTAAGGGTAGGAAGTAGGTTTGAAGTAAAGCCCTTATGCCGGTCGGGACACAGTCTTGTAGATCGTACACAGATCTTGTGTACGGTTGAACAAGGGTTCAGACTTGCCAGAAATGCAAAAAAAAATGATTAGAAACGGTCGAAAATCGCGATTTTTTTCAGTGTCTTCCCTTAAACCGCAAAATGGTTGATGGTGCCGCGACGGTGAGAATTTAATTGTCCGAAGACACCGCGGCTACCCCGGCCAGCAAGCAGACCACGACAAGGAAATTTCACATGAGCCAGTGACATTAGTAGGGGCGAAAGGAGACCAGGATATCGCCTGCGCCAGTGTGTGCAGGAACACCGTAGCCGGATAGCTGCTAGCGACGATGCTGGCGGAGAGCAGCCACGGCGCCCGCTGTGTCGCCGCTAATGAGCGAGACTTCCAGACACCCCTTGCGTACAGCCACCGCCGCCCATCGACCCGACTGAAGCAACCAACCCTTGGAATATGAAACCACCTGCTCGACCATTTGCATTCGCTAGAGGATTCGGGTTCCGCTAATTCGGCAAACGGCCGCTTTCTGGCCCGACATTCTGGCCAGACCGTCGCTGATTGGGGATTAAGGGAGCGAGAGAAACGCTCGCTCGCGCGACACAGGGGCCGGGGCTGACAACTGGCGCAGACACGTTACCCTAGCCGAGGGGAAAAAAAAAAAAAAAAAATGCTTCCAAAGCGGCGCAACATGCTCTTTATCGCGGCACCGTGCACTCGCGATCGACTGACCAGCTCGACCTCGCGATTATCTCCGGTTCCCCTCTTTTCCCCTCCAATCTAGGCGTTCCTTGTTGAAAAAGCGCCATTCGCCAGTCTTCCGGACCGCGCTCGCTGGATTAAGAATCGCGGGTGCACTCGTTACACGACCGCGCCACATTAAGTCCTGGAAATCCGCTCGCTCTTTTTCCCGGAACATTTCGGCATCATTGACGACTTCGGCAAACACGTGCTCGCTCAGCGAGGCAGAAAAATAATCGTCGAGATCGAGTTCCCGGTTTCCTTTAGTGCCCGAGATGTTTTTGGAAAATCAGCAATTGTAAATTTCTGTTTTGTGGGGGACAGAAACCTCGACACTTTGAAATACTATTTATTGGGAGTACAAATTAGTTCGGTCCGTTTTCAAAAGATGGCTCTAGGCTGTTACGAATGTTTCATAATGACGTCATAAACGTTCATAAACGTCTGTTTTTTACTGTGTCGAATATGTCAAATTTTGTGTTAACTAAGCAGCAGTTTATGGCGACAATGCCCCAACTGATAAATCATGTAGGGAATGGTTCCGACGTTTCAAGAATGGTGATTTCAGCGTTGAAGACAAGCCAAAACAATTCGAAGACAGAATTGGAGGCATTACTCGATGAAGATCCGAGGGAAACGCAAGAGGAGCTTGCAGAATCATTGGGAGTTGCGCAACAAGCAGTTTGCGTACGATTGAAATCCATGGGAATGATTCAGGAATACGAGCAAAGGCATGAGAAAGTTATTATTTTGCATGACAACGCTCGGCCTCGTGTCGCAAAAGTCGTAAAAACTTATTTGGAAATTATTATTCGCCGGACATAGCTCCTTCAAATTATTGTCTTAATCACTTCTTTCGCAGAAATCGAAAATCGGCCTCCCAACTTGTATCGCCTCAAAAGACGAGACATTTTCCCGAGATTGAATTCGAAAATTGCCTGAGAGCTTGGAAAAAGTAGTAGCCAGCGATGGACAATACTTTGATTAATCTGTTCATTCATTTTGTTCTGAAAGAAATGCATTTTTGACCACAAAAAAACGGCCCGGAACTAATTTGTACTCCCAATATTTATATTTCAAGAAGGTTGGATCTGCTCGCAAATAAATAAACTGTGGGTACAGGTGTCATTTCGTTGAAAAGAAATGAATCGAAAACAGTCATAACATTCTAAAAATACAGATCTGTGCGAGTCAAAGAAGTTTCCCCACATGAAAGGGCAAAAGCGAGCTGATAACCAAAACTTCGCTGAATATAATTCTTTAAAAACTTTTTGATGCACTCGGTCTTTGGAAACTGATCCTTTTCAAGTGTGCTCTGTACACTAGGGGAATACAGTTTTGCGCTGGGACTTAATATTAAAATCCCCTACCCCTTCGATCAGAAAAGAGCGACATCGATGCTTAAATTCATCCGCGTCCTGAGTAGCGAGGAGTCGATAGAGCAATTGGTAGCGGTAGCGGCGGGCAAGGAGGCGTGTGGGGCTGCGCGAGCGAGCCTGGATCCTCGACGCGCGTTCCGCGTGCCGGAGGGTGGAAAAGGAAGAAAAGCAGCGTCGTGGGTGCACATGGAAAAATAAAATGGCGGGGCCGTGGTCTCGCATCCGATGTGCGCGTCATCCTTTGCCATTTGGCGAGCATTTCACATGTATGTTTTTCAGGGTGCCTCTGGTATTAATCGGCAATGGCCGCTTTGTCTCTTTGCTGCCCCTTAAAGCTCGCGTTTCTGGCTTCTATGCCCCTCTCGCGGCGCAGCGATTCGCGGTTAAGCGGGTATGTAAATCCTGTGCGAGTGCGCGCGCGCGCGCGTGTGCCTCGGGATCGTATGTCACAGTGAATTTAACTTAAGCACGGCCGAAGAGGTGTTTCCGAGGCGCCCCACAACTTCGTTGAAACGCTGGGCGAATGGCAAGCTACGGAGAAACCGTTTCTTTTTTCTGTCGCCGACGTTTCAGTTGCGGAGTAGGCGCGTTTAATGCCGGGGCTCGGGGAGCGAGCTTGAAAAATAAGGGAATCTTGTGTGGCATTGACGACTATACAGTGGAGGTCGAATCAGAGGTTCGAGCAAAGCCGCTTTTTTATTAGCTTCTGAGTTATCTCGGTAAATTAAGTTAGGCAAGCAGTATGTAGGTATTCTAGATGATTTCAATATGTACTCACGAAACTAACAAGGAGAGTATTTTAGAGGATTTTTGGATATGTTATAGAGGACCGAAAAATAAGAAATACGTGTTTTTTTATTAGGGTTGAAAAATCATTTTTGTGGAATATCTCGAGAACTATTAGAGATAGGGGAATAGTGTCAATGGACGAATTTTGTGTCTTTGAATGCGAAATATGACTGACTCACCAGATTTTCAAAAAGTCCATTTGTTTAAATAATAGATAATAACTTTGAACGCAGTTTTCACCCCCCAAATACGAAAACGGGGAAAAATAAAAAAACACGTATTTCTTATTTTTCGGTCCTCTATAACATATCCAAAAATCAAAATGATCGGAGGCGGACATCTAAAATACTCTCCTTGTAAGTCGAATACAATACAAACAGTTCACTTCGTGGGAATCGATTTCTACTCATTTATTTATAGGATGCGAATATGTGCTTACAAGTACTTTGTCATTTGAAAGAATCGAACCTTGTAAAAGTAGTAATCGAACCCTGAAAATGTACATAACCTATACATATAACATATGACTTAAGTTTTCAAATCGTACTGGTACGATTGCAGTGGTACGATTTTAGGAAACATGATTGATCAATTTATTTATACATATTGATTTAAACTTCATAATAAATGTAATATATACATGAAATGAGTGTGAAATATTCTACAATAAACTCGCAATAAACGCGCTCCGTGCTCTGCTACAATAAAAAGCAGCGTTGACAATAGCCAGTAGGGTAGATGTCCCTATTACTGTCAGTGTCCCTATTACTGCCACTCTATTTATGTTGCTTTATAAAAATGTAACGTATAAAGAATAGTGTACAACAATAATATTAATAATAATAAGAACAGTCACAATTTAATAATAATATTATTGTTGTACACTATTCTTTATACATTACATTTTTATTAAGCAAAATAAATAAAGTGGCAGTAATAGAAACACTGACAGTAATAGGGACATCTACTCTATAACTCGACGTAGGATTGTCGCAAATAAAAGTAGTCCAAATTAAATTTATTTCGATTATACTTGCAAGTACCGCAGTTTCGCACGTTTCTCAAAGTTCTTATAAAGAGTTCAAAGCTTTCTCGTCAAGGTTCGAGTCTACTTGAAAGTATAGTTCGAAACTATACAGTCAGATTCGAGCCTACTTCCAATATACTTGATCCCCTCACTACTCAAGGGCATTACCACTGAATATACATATTCTGCGAAACTAGATTTTGTGAACTATTTCGTCCACGTTTAACCAATTCTACAAACTGCAAAGTTAAGCGGTGTTCGATTCGAAATCAAATCGATTGCAAGGGAAATGCGTTATCGATATCTGTAACACAGAAAGTATAGGGTCTTATTTTGAAAAATTAATGTTCTCTAAATGCGTATTGTACGCTTTACAGTATTCGAAATTAATCTCCGGGTCCGTCGTTTCATCCGAACGAAAATGAAAGCGGGTAAGCTACCTAACGATTTCCTCGACTGTCCCCCATTGTGATCGATCCCTCTCCCTCTCCTTGTTTCGCCCCCTTCATTTTGCAGTCCCGCGTTTAAGCTTGTATATTGAAGAAGGCGTTATTGTTGAATGGATGCACGGTGTGGCCGTCGTTTTTTAAGAACGTCGCGGATATCAGATCCATAAGATACTTCGCCACGAACCATCCTCCGCCGTCCGCGATTATGAAAAAGCCGTAAACGCGGACTTCCGCCTCGTCGGCTGCTTTGCCCAGAGGGTTGACAACCCTTTAGGATGGATCCTCGAATGTCGACCGTGTAAGCGACCAACCACTTATAACTTAATTTCCTTCTGGTTTAATTACTTCCTACGTTGGCAGTTAGACGATTTTGGCTTCGTTATATACAAAAATGTAATCTAATATTTAAGATTAGATTAAGGAAAACAATTGGTCATTGGTTCGTATTAATAATTTGATATTGTCAAGCCTAAATTTATTTTTAATATATAAACACTGCAGTTATTAAGTAGTGACGATATTTCATATTTGAAAAGATATCTACTGTTGCAATTGTTCTTCAAAACCACTGAAATTTGACTTCATGACACGACATATTGCAAAACAAGGTCGAATAAAAAGAAGGAAAATGTAGGAAAAATAATTTTGCGAGAGTCTTCCCGACTCCACGTCGCCGGTTTTAATCGGTTAAGGACCGTTTTTCCAAATTCTTTCTTGTAACTTTTGCTTTCTGTCTAAACATTTTCGTAACATCTGCTCACTGATGCTCGATTTGCTTTAGTATTTCATATAGAAGATTTCAACGATTTGCAAGATTCGTGAGAAACAGAATATAGATACATACAGAATCGTGTTGGATTCGAAAATGAGATTGGAAAATTTCCCTTAGGCGAGGTTTTTTCTTTTCATTGGACATCCGTGCACTGATTAACGTTCCAACAATGAGCGAACGGCAGGCATTGCAAAACTGTTTCCTGGGTTTTGCTAAAAGCGTGTACCTCATTAACAATAGAAGATTGTAAAAAAAATAATATCTCAGAGTGCACAATGGGATGCGCATAAGGAATATCGCACAAGCGCGCGTGGTAACATTAAATACAATTTCAGATTTGTTCAATAGAAAACTGTAGTTTTCCCTGCCTCCTATTCAGTGGCATCGCCATTAAATTCCGCGCGCGCCATACAAATGAAATAATCCAGGCGCAGCCGGTTATAGCGTTTAAAAAAAATATCGTCCGCAGTTACAGGTATTTCGCGATAACATTGCTGCGCTCCCATCAACATTTCAACAGCGTATAAAAAGGAGGGAGCGGAGGAAGCTCCGACAGGAAAATTGCGATGCGTAAAGCAAAAACCTTTGCAGGGGCCACTCGTTTGGTGACGACTGCGAGGGAATGAGGCAGCGCGAGAGTAGGGGCGGGGGGGGTACGAGCATTTTTCTTGCTCGTTTCTCTCTTTCCCCCTACCCCCCTCCCCCCTCCCCCGTCCCCCCTCCACCTTCCTCCTCTTTTCCCTCCGGAATACATGCGTACCCGGAGCCGAAGTATCTTTCCTTGTTTCATCTGGTCTCTTTTCACTTGCCGCTTTACTAAGTGTTCGCATTTCAAACAATACCCAGGCTACTCTTGCACCCTTGTTCAAGCGCCCCCACCCCCCACCCCCTCGCACACGCGCACAGATATGAACACCTCCTCCCCCGCTCTCGTTCCCGTCCTGCCACTGCCCATCTACCTTTTCGCATCAACCAGCCATCCCTTCGCGGCAGTTTTCATTACTGCACCCGAGCCCGTTGTTCCCGGACGAAGGGGCCAAGAATTTTCTTTCCACGGCTTACACGCTGCGAATATTGGCTCGAAGAAGTGAGCAATGCCGTGTCTAACCCTGAAAGCAACCGATCCCCCGTGAAAAATATTTGCAGTATCTTCATGCTAATATTTCTGGCAGTGGTGTGCGGCAAGGCTCGTTTGCCGAATTTCCAAGGTAAATTTTCTGTGGGGTAAAATCAGCTACATGTCACTGGGTGTTCGCGCATTATATTCTTTATAGCAAATGCTCTCATTTGTTTAGGCTCAATTATTATCTTCCAAACCTAAAAATCAACTCGGAGCTCTTTTAATTGAATTGATTTAACAAAAACTGTCAGTTTTTACTATCTGGCGTTTCGCCTGCATATTAAAGTGTGTTTGAAGTAATAGTCAAAATTATTTCATCTTCAAAAATATTCTTATTCCGACAGGTGTTGGTGTGGGAATCGTTCTTCATCCAAAATGGAAAAAACAAGGTTTATTTTCATCTTATGTTTGTCGCTGTGGTTGGAACCACGGACGAGTTGCTATCTTGTATAAAATAGAAACACATAAATATATCAGCAAAAAATTGAACATTTTTTTCGAAATGCTGTCATTCTGCAAATTTGTATTGTCAGGAGGCCTCTGTGGTTACACGTTTTCATACCAACGAAGAGAATTGTTTTGAAGAAGCTTGCGCCACCGACTATATCTATGTATATGTTCGATAAAAAATTTTAAAAAATTCTGAGTATTACTTCAAACATACCTTAATATGCAGGCAAAACTCCACATAGTATAAACTTATAGTTTTTATTAAATAAATTCCCGAAAATGGCGTTGAAAAACGGGCAATTACACTAGAGTAACACCTTAAATAGTGGGCTGTCTAATTCACTGCAGTAAAATAGGTAGAGAGGGCGCAATGGTTTTAGAAAGCAACGTACAATTAGAGATTTCGGATGCCACGAGGGAAACCCTTGGTACTATACTTTAGTCACAGTAGCGCACTCAGGATTTAATCTAGAGAAGAACCAAATTGAACGGATAAAAATATTTTGAATGCAAATTCAATAAAATTCATTAGGTGATTATAAAAATTGATTTAAAGAATAAAATCAATTTTTTTTCTTTTTACAAAACTCTTGAATTACTTCAGTCGTGGTTACATTAATCTCCTTTTTCCTTTTTCTTTGAGGGGTGCCCAGTCTCCCTCCCCTCTGGGCACGAATCATGAAAGTGAATTGAAATATTAGCTTTGACAAGCAGGAGATTGTCTGGGCAAACATAATGGTTTTAATCATCTAAATTCTAAGGTAAAATTGATTTTGATTTAAGATTGCCGTCGACTGATCTTTCCTCACATATAGTACCGACTACTTGCAGGGTTTTAAATAATTACGTACGGGCAAATGGGGCAAATTTGACCACTGGGGTAACTTTAAGCATAAAACTAAGTAAATTTTAAAACAAATTTGTCTATCATATATTGTAGACCAGGTGTTATTTTCAGACAAAGTGCCTTGAATAGCTTTAATTGCCCACTTTTTTCACAATAGATGCTGGAGGAATTTCTTTTAAAATTTAGTTTCGTGGTCAATGTTACCCCATTTGACGGTATTAGCGCACATTACTGAGGTAGTTGCGTTAGTAGTAGACACTGGAATTGTTTCTTAAACTTCTATACACCTGCAAAACTAATAGACGTTTCCAAGAAGACCAGGAAATTGATTTCGCTTAATCTCCTGCCGTATATTGGCGTTTTCATCGCTACTTTATTTTAAGTGTCGATGATAATCAATAATTGCTCGAAAGCCGGCGTCAATGAATTAACATAATATTATAATGTATGGACACGCCACTCTATGAAGATTATTCTAGGGATTTACAGCTTGCCGCGGTTCCGTTATCGTACGCAAGGCTCTTTTTATGGAGGGTTGTAATGCATCTACCACCCTACATTTCTCCTCGGCCATTTAAGTGGCTTCCAAACGGAAAGTCTACCTCTCTGGATGAAAAAACCCTCTTGTGGGCTTTTGTAATACTTCACTTCAACGGGCAGGCTCATTACGTACACCTGCGATGCCTTCAATATTTCTTCACCCGTGGTCGATTAAATGATTCGCCGTTGTCACGTCACGTAGACATAAATTTCCGGAAACTACGGACGCAGGAATAACAGTTACAATGTTATTATAGTGTCCTTCTGATAAAGTGAACGCTTCGTAATTTAAACGTCATTTCCAACTACTTTCTTTTAATTAACCACCACTGAATGAGGTGGCCTGATTATATACTGCTATTAAATTAACAGTTACGTGCTCCAATAAAAAACGTCAACCCTCCAAGAAATATGTTTAAGTAGTCCTTTAGTAACCATAACGACTCATATAAAATTTAATGTATTCAACGTTCTGACTTTACGTTATTTTTAATACAAAATGCACTATATTGTTAATTCAGCAGCCGTATTTACTCGCTCACTGCGGGAGTTAATAAATTATTACTGTGCTCCGCCGTACGTGTGTTAGCGAAGCAAACTTCTTTTTAAAGAATTTCAATTCCAAATGATCAGAAATTGATAAAACTATTAATAGTTTAAATTATTATTTACGTTTTATTCTCCTTTAATTTCTTCCAATTTATCGACTCAGATCTCACGTGTCCATACAAGTTTTTAAATATCGCGTATTATTCACCATTATAAAACAAGTGCCATAGACTACAGTTTCCCAACAATTCATTATTTGTAAGATACACTTCAAACCGCTCCTACAAAAAAGGACGCCGAATGAAATCCTCTACCATCAAATATTCTTCAGCTAGCAAATTGTTATAAAAAGTGGACTGGTTTTAACAGTTAACGTTTGTGAATCGATCACTGTACAATTTATTACAGTTACGCATTATAAAATATATTTCGCAATATTATGAAATCATGAATCCATTTACTAAGAGACTCAACGCGGCCACTTTATTCATCCAGAGAAGTGGTCCTCGACGTATCCACCACTTCTATTTGATCGTTACCTCAACAATCACATTTGCCACTGTTCCAATCGATATTAATCACGAATAGAGCACAGCGAATTACAACCACCGTGAGTCTCGAGCAGCCTCGCGAACCATGCGAGCGACTTTGGTGTCAAGGTCGCGTGATTTTTAGTACACAAGCGATGAGTATACGGCAGGCGGAACTCCGCGCAGGATGACAAATAAACTGCGAGCCGTACGCTGACGGTTTAATCCGTTTATCCTGCAGTTATAAACGATTGAGCAGGAGTAATTTCATTCTGTGGTTTTGGCTTTCGCACCCGACAGCTTCGCGTCAGACCTCACCTCCCGCTCTTACTCTCTCCTCCTCCTCTCTCCCGGTTGCCCTCTCTCCCCCAGAACCCGGCCCCTCCCCCCTCTCGCGCCGTACTCTCTGTTCGCGCCTATGTCCCTAGCCCCGTAAAAATTGCATGAGGAACTTCTGAAAACCACATATCGAATTTTACATAGCGCCGTTTTTGTTGGCCGGCGTTCGGACGTTTTCAGGGCCCGGAGGAAATGGTTTTCATGAACACACCGCTGAATACCACTGAAACGATGTTTCGTTATTCACAGCTGGACGGTGGGAAAACTTTGTTCGATGGACCAGCCGAACTGGCTACAAATTATTCAAGGAAACTTGAAATCGCTTGCTAGAAGTAATTCCGTTAGATGTTCCAGCTTCCCTGAAGAGTCAGACCCATGAAGTCAGTTATCCTTTTGTTTTAGCTACTGAAAGCTCATACAGCTTTATTAATTTTTTTGTACAGTTCCTCCTTCTTTTCGTAGGCAACTCCGTCGTTCAGAGTCATTCAGAAACCCTAACCAAGATTTTAAAAGTGGAATACAACTGGGATTAGAATCTTGTTTCCGCGACGCGGAAGAATTGGTATTGTTGAACTTAATTCAATTCGGTCCGCAAATTAAAAATTATTTCAGTGCAAAAGCGCCTCACTCGGTTGCTTACTCGAGCAACTACTCACGGATGGTCTTAGCCTGTTCACGACGAATGCACGAACTGAGCTGCTCTCTCATCCATGTTGCACGGCTTCCTATTCTACCCAATCTCGTCGCTATATCAGTACCCCATCCCTGGTTCCGTCTCATGAATTAGCCTGTAATCGATTTAAGTCTGTCTGTGCTATGCACGATTATTCGGTATTGCCGCCCCTTGTACTGTTTCCGCACCCTTCGGCCTGTCCAACATCGAGAGATTGAGAATGACTTTTCGATATGACCATCATCAAAGTCAAATCAAAATCATTTACTCGATTTCAGCAAAGAAGTTAACCCTCATTGGAAGTGGGGAAGGAATCAAGGCGGAAGTGACATGAAATGTTCTTAAAAGAAACCCACGATAAGAAAGAGAAATATAAAATTTTGGATCGTGTATAGTGGAGGGGGAGCTCGCAAAGTTTGTTGTTTGAATACTGAAAATTCTCCTGTCCCGTATTAATGCTCATTCACCTTGATCCAACCCGATTTACCAATACTAAAATTCGATTCCGAAACCAGCTTTTAAATACGGTAAACAAAATTCTGAGAGGCATCGAATTGAATTTATTAATCGTTGGAGAAGGTGTGCTGCGATAAAAGTGGGCAAAGATGTATCTTTAGTGTTTTAAGCTTATTTATTGCTGCTAATACTGAAGTATTAACTGATACTGAAGTATTAACTGATAATTCAGTGTGTCCGTTTAAACTGTTACTGCTCTTCTCTACCTCCTTTCTGTACCATAACTAAAAATGAGAGTGAAGAATGGTTTCAAAGTATCCCAAGTTTTAATAAAATTAATTTTCTGTAGTGAACGCAAACCGAAATAAATGTCACTGAAGCAGTGTATAAACCAGCTTTTTTATAGTGTCCAGAGAAAGTTAGTGAAATAATATGCAGGTAAGCGCACACAAAAGCTACGATTCCTCCAACGACTGCAATGTAAAACATCAGGAAGCACATCCCCCAGCCCCTGTCGAACCAAAGCACTCCATAGAATTCCATGGGCACCGAGGATATTGCTGAACATACCTAATCCGACGTGATCCAAGATTCGCAAAGTTTGCCAATAGGCCTTGAAGAGTGGTACGGTTCGAACGCCACCGTGAATCTCCCGGCAAGGGGTAGCGGGGCAGGAGTGGACGGGGCTATCTCGTATCTCGTATAATAAAAGATAGAGATCCGTGGGTTTTATGTACGTGGCCGAGGGTCCCGACGTTGCGGAGGCGAGGGAGGCTAGAGGAGAGAGGGGCGACTGAAGAAAAGGGAGTAGAAAAAGGAGGCCTGAGAGGAATGACACAGGACAGGGAGAGAGAGGGTAGAGAAATAGGAGTAAAGAAGAGGGGATGGGAGTTAAAGCGCGGACGAATAATGAAAAGCCGAAAAAGGGAAACGGAGAAGTTACAGTTAACGAAAGGAAAGCAGCGAAGAAACCGAGGCCAGAAAAAATCGAAAAGAATGAGACCGGAGTAATCAAATAGCAGCGATGACATCTGCGCATTCGGAAAAGTGCGAAAAACAAAGGAGAATGTCGAGAGGAGAAACAACTATGCGAATGCATGCCGGGGTAAAAAAAATTACGCGATGAGAGGAAGAAAAAAGATTTGCTGCGAAGTGACAGATGATGCAATAGCAGAGACGCGAGAGCTTGGCCCTGCCGGGAGACCCAAAGTCGCAGGGAGAGAGAGGGCGGGATGGTAAAGCGGGACAGAAGGGACAGCGGCGGGTGTAGACGACAGAGAATACAGTATGGATGCTGAAGAGATAGTCGTTTCAATATACTAAGAGCGGATCTGCAAACCCACAGTCGACGGCCAGTCCCCTGCTGTTCGGTATCGTTGTTGCTTGCCGCCTGCCGCTCGTCCTGCTCCACCATTGTTACTGCCGCTGTTACTCTACCACTGCCTTCCACCTAACAGTCCTCCTCGTCTTCCTTGCCCCTCACCCACTCGCTCGTCACACACCAATGCAGCGCATTCTCGTTGCGCAGGGCAGACCATTATTTACGTTTCCCAAACTTTTTGATCTGATAAGATAGTCGGCTGCTCCTAGTTTCTTTAATTATGTTGAAGACGCTGGGGGCAGTCCACAGGGCTACCAAATAACGCACTGCTCCCTCTGAAGAAGGCTACACTTTTTTTCGGATTAGAGTAAGGTCAATGTCCCAGTCCTTAAACAAGGCCCAATAATTAAAAATTGAGAAGAAATTTTATTAATAATAACAGCTTTACTAATTTTCAACGGTTAAACTGTTCGAAATGTAATTGCAAAATGTATTAGCTTTATATAGATACAACTATAAGCTTACATAACTGAATAGTTATATCATCCAAAAATATTATTGTACAGTAAAGCTTCAACAGTTTCAATCTCACTTCTTACCTAATGGACTCAAGCAAGCGAGAGAATATTTTTGTTAAGGTTGTAATTAATTATTATTTTATAATTTTTGAAATTATACAGTTGGTTTGGATTTAATTGGATCTTTTAATAACTTTTTGTTTTTAATATTGAAATTGTTGCGTTTATCCACTAGTACGCGGTAACGTGACACGTACCAATCATTAAACGTGTGTTCAATGATTGTTTAAACACGGTATTACAGACGTCAGTATTCAGTGGTTATAAAATTATAAATATTTATTGTACCAAAAGTAAGTATTTTTTGTATCCTATAAAAATATAATACGGTTTAAGAATTATTAGGACAATTAATCTTATACTCGTTATAATATTAACATAACCTAAAATTTTATAATATACTTTTAATCATTTTTTTAACTTTTTCAGACACAAAGTCATGCCGAAGGTAAAAAAGATATTACCCCAAAATTTTACCATATTGAATTCTTTTCATTAACTGATAGATATAGTTAAATTAAATACATATTCAATAATTGGGACACTGTTAATTAATGACTGGGACACACTATGAATTTCATTTAATTACTGGGCCATATAAACAGTTTCCTGTTTTCTTTAATTTAAAATTTTTGCTTTAACAAATGTAGATTCTTGTTACGTTATGTGAAAGTATTTTAATTATATTTAGTTATAATTTTATACTATTTAAATATAAAAGAAATTGCAGTTATCTCAACTGCTTCCTTAACTGTTTCGCCATTGGGACATTTACCTTAGAACATTTTCAAAAAACTACTGCCTCAGGGCCAGAAATTATTAAAAACTGGTATTTTCAGATAAAACGTCAAGGTTGAATGGCAGTGTGGCATTCCTTGAGAAAGTTAAGAGACACCGAAACTCTGTGCTTTCAAATTTGAAAACACTCATCCTGCAATTAACAGTAAAATATTCAATTTAGATGAACGCTTAATGTTGAGTTATAACTAATTGTAAATGGAAATGAACTGATCACTTAGAGATTTTACGAGAAAAAAGGGTTGTGATACTTTTCAGCACTGTTCCAGTGTTCATTCAAACACAGTAGCAACGAGTTACATGAACAAATTAGAATTTACCTAGCAGGAATAAAAATTGAATCAAAATGAAGACTTCGCATATATTTGCGTAATAGTGAAAAATATTTGACATATTTGAACGTATCTTCTGTTATCAGCAATCGTCCATGTTGAAGTGGTGAAAACATCCCCTAAAGTTGGGAGCCGAAAACATATTTTCTGGAATATCTCAAGAACTATTAAGCGTAGGATAATTTTTTTTAAAGTGTGAATTTTTTAAAGACGAATCCAACGCCCTGTTCAGTTTTTAGAAAATTTCAGAAAATATGTTTTTGATCCCCAACCTTAGACCAGAGACTCTTCATCCTTTCAACATGGACGATTGCCGATAATAAAAAAAATCGTGTCAAATATTTTCTTACGTAAAATGTCTTATCTAGCATGTCGAAATATCTGAGAAAACAGAAGTTTTATCATTTTCCTTGTGCCGTCCTTATAAGAAATAAACAAATTAAACGTAAATTTTTCTAACGTTAGTTAAAAGATAAAAGACCCGTGGAATTTACAATATTCTTACATTTCTAGAAAAGTAGAAAAATGCTAGATAGGACAGTTTCACTGAAGCAGAACAGTTGCGCGCATAATCGATTTGCTATCAGTATGTACGACGGTAATTTTTTAAACCGACGCGCCACGAAAGATGCAGTTTATTATCCAACGCTAGAGCGAAAAACAGTTCCACTCGGATCCCTCCCGAACGTCTCGATTTTATCGTCGAACACTGCTGGCTCGTTTGTTTTCCCGTCGGTTGATTTGCGATGCTCAAGCGTCCTGATGCTCTTGTTTTCCCGTGGCGTTCAGTTTCTTTATGCAGCCGCGGACGACGGTTTTATTCATTTACACGCTGCTAGAGGTGGCCTAGTGGTTGCTGGAGCGGCGCCAAGAATTCCACGATGGGATTGCGAATTGATTCGATTGGCTCCACTTGCGAGCGACGAGACCAGGTACATGTCCAGACTGCGGTCCTCCTCCAACGTTTCGGGAACTTCTTTTCCTCTATTGGTCCAATAAACGACATTGATTCATACTCTTTGCGGCTCACCGACGGTGTTTTATTGCTTCCATCGTTATCGCGTGTAATACGGTTCGATTGGATTATATTTAATTGCTAAGTAATTGTTCCTATGGTGTGTTAGGGTTTATTCTACGGGAATGTGAAGAAGACATATCTTTGAACACGTCTTCGCTAAATTATTAGGTCAATGCAAAAATTTGTTTGTTCTTTGTTAGGTGATGTTAGTTGTACGGAAATGTCTTTTTTTACTACAAGTATTTGTTCTTTTACCGGCGAAGTGGCAAAAGGACAGATAGCCAAGGAAAATATTTTGATTAAAAAAATGTGTAATAGATTGTTAATATAACTCTTGAGTTGCACCACTTAGGCGGAATCTCTACATGACCGCGCAGTTTTTTAATGGAGTCGGGATTACTGACTATATAGTATCAGTAACTCTTAGAACATTAATTGGTAATAGTTACAAAGCTCTGACGAAATTAATTATAATTCAAGTGATTTTAAAATATCATAAGAATGCAGAGAAAGTGACTTTGATCACAATTAAGTAGACTGAGATTCGAATCCATCGGAAGATTAAGATTTTTAAAGACAACTTATAAAGTATTCTTGATATTCAAATAAGAAGACTCAGTCATCTAGATTTTCTAGTAAATATATATAAATATAACTAAATCAGAACAAATTTGGGGGCGGCAAAATTGGTACACAAATACGTATAAAAAATTTTGCTCAGTGTCAAAAAATATATTTTAATGTCCCGCAGCTGCAGCGTCAGTATCGAATAGAACGTGTCACACTCGCAAATATGTCGCATTAATTTCGCGATGAAGAAGCAATAAGAGCACCGGTGCTCTGAAATAGTTCTAGATGTGCTAATAACACTGACTCTACGTTCGTGTTAACATTACTAACACGCAGGACCACTGTCCACTATGAAATACTTTATCGCGAAATAAGCACTGACGCTACAATCGCATTGGGATGATGTGTTCGGACTCTAGTAAAGTGTTTCCAAAATAGTCCTCTAGATACTGACTGTAATGTAGTAGAATTTTCTTAAAGGGCCTTCCACAGAGTCCAGTAATCAATGAACTTGATGCAGGAATCGTGAAATCACGAAATAATATCCAGTGTAACTGCGCAGATATTATATTCAACGATCCAAACACCGTCGCGGACGAAGTCGAACTGTTAGGTCACACCGTTCGGCAATGTAGCGACATTGGTAGAGGTTGTTGATGTTTTTGTCGCGCTCGGCCGACTCCCAGCTACACTTGAAATTCGTCAAGGCCAGAAATAATATTTTATAGCAATGCCCATTACAAAATGTTCACTTTTCACAATTACAGCCGTGTACAAATTAACAAATATAATTATTATTGAAGTTTACTTATAGTAAGGTGTCCTCCTACAGGGAAATGTAGTTCTCAAGTTATCTAGAAATAAAATTCTAAACAAAATATATTTGTTAATTTGTAGGAAATACAAATCCTGATTTATCCGTATTTTCGGTTCGGCTGTGAAGTATGAGAAAATAAATTTGCATGAATATAGATGAAGATTTACAAGAATTATTAACAAACAAATAACAATTTTTTATGTATTATTTAAACAAATTGACTTCTTGAAAATCTGGTGAGTCAGTCATATTTCGCATTCAAAGACACAAAATTCGTCGAAATATTCCACAAAAATGATTTTTCAACCCTAACTTTGAACCCAGTTTTCACCCCCCAAATATGAAAACGGGGAAAAATAAAAAAACACGTATTTCTTATTTTTCTAAAATACTCTCCTTGTCAGTGTCAATAAATATATTTTAAAATACTTATTTCCGATTCAATGCAAAGGGCGGGAAAAATCACTTTTGCCAAAACAGCGGGACAGCTGGATCGGGCCGTGGAAACACTCTCTGTCACGAGGGTGCTCATCACGGGGACGGGTATACACGCGCAAAGGTCGATCGAACAACGGCAAACGTTCCCGGAGATTCGCGGGAATATCGTCGAACTGCGGCTAAAACGGTGCGGAGAAGTTAGCAGGAACGTCGTAACAATGCCGAGCCAGTCGGTCGGTCGGTATGGTGTGGGAAATTCCGTGGAAGTTGGGGCCCTGAAACTCCAAAACTAGTGGCGAAGTTATGAACTATTTCAATGAGTTTACCGGAGTTACTCGTTGGCGGTTAGTTGATTACCCTGGCCTCTCCAATTTGCGAATTTACATTAAACACGAGTGGCCCCGGCTATCGCGTGAAAACTCCCACGAGCCGTTAATCCGGCGCTCGCGGATTACGAGCCTGAACGAAGCCGGGCCCGGGCTCCATAGAAAACTCTCGCCGCCGAGCAATTTCTTGCAGACGTTTAACCGCGCTGGTTCACAAGCCGCTGATCCGGCGTAAATAAACGTACGCGTCTCGACCGTCTCGTTTCCCGTAATTCCGCGGCGATGTTTTAACGCGCGCATAATGACCCGGCGGAAAAAACATCCCCGAAAAACCTGCGCTGGAGAAACTTCATCGGCGCTCGTTAATCGCTCTGATTAATTGTCGTGAAATATTGTTTAACCCGCAGCGAAGCAGTCTGGGAGTCGGTTGTTTCTGTACACAGTCAAAGATTTATGAAGTTCGTGAAAAAAAACGAAGCGGTTAGAATAGTTGCTAACGGGAAAGAACAAACTCATCTCCTCGACTCTCCCCTGTCGCACTTGGGACTTATAGAATCGATGAAAGAGCCACTGTTAAATCCCTGAAAATCCTGATAAATTAGAAGATGATCCTTTATGTAAGAAACTGAAATTCTGGCACCAGCAGCTGACAACTCAAGCGTCATCTCATGGCAGCTTTCATTATTCCTACACCTTCGGTTCCTCTTGGTTCTTTTAACAGTACAATTTACACGGGAATCGCGAGGACGTAAAACTACCTTACCCGTCAGTTAATGAGCCAAGAAGCTTCAATGTAAAAGGTGGGTAATGTTGGCTTTGATAGCACTAAAATGGTTAGATTCATGAATTGACCCCGGCGGCAACTTGATTCGATGACTTGGCAATATTCAAGCGTTGTCCCATTCAAGTCCCCCATGGCCATCGAGCAGTGATTTCTCCTCCCACTTCTTCAGGTACAATCTACACCATGATACCGTAGAACATTCAACGCAGGAATCAATTGGTCTCTCTTTGACGAATTAACAGACGCTTCTTAACGATCATCGCCAGGTCTATCAGATGGTTATAGCCGAACGTGGTAGGTGGATACCGGGGACCAGTATCAAAATGGAGCGAAAGGAAATTAGAGCGCGGCCTGCTCGAAAAGAGCACAATGGTCATCTGACACGATTTTTCGCCGCAAATCTCGGAATGCCAGTTTCCTCTTGAGCCGATCCGTCCCCGCGGTCGCAGAAGCCAACACAATCGACTTCCTTTCCGGTAGGGCCGCGAGAGAGCAGGTTGTACGGCGGTCGACGTTGGCGTTCAGCGGATAAAAGAGGATGAGACGGAGAAGACAGATGCTGGCCCCTGCAGGCTTGCTTTAATTCGCTGATTAGGCGGGAACGACAAGGAGCGGAAAATAATCGGGCTTTCAGTCACGGCACTTTTCAATCCTCTTCCTCCTCGGCGAGTTGTTCCTTTCAGCCGTCGGTCCCGGTGCCGGAGGGTGCAGCAAGGATCCTGAAGAAGTCGTATTTCCCTCTTTCTTTCTGCCGTTTTCCCTGCTCCATCGATGTCGTTGTCGTCCTCCTCATCGTGGTTCGCGTCGATGTCGCTGTTCCCTTTTTTTTTTTTCTTCTTCTTCTTCTTCTCTCTCCACCCCTCCCCTCCCTGCCGCGAGTCCCTTGCACACGCTCTGGTCTCGTTGTGCCACTGTCTCGTCTACTCCTGCTCTTCTTGTCTGTTCCTTGAGCGAGAGCGCCGCGACAACCTCGTTATCGTGCGCTCACGCGGTTGTATTCCTTCGCTCTCATAATGCCATTCAGCCTGAAATATAAATGTGCTTTTCTAACTAAAGTTTCCCGGAGCATTCGACGTGCTAATAATGCGAGCACCCATCCGACCCCGCGCGCGCCTCTCATCTTTTCTCTCCGCTTCCTACGTCGTCGGCTTCACTTCCTTGGCTCCCTTCCTTGCATTCAGCTCCTCTCTTCTTTTCTACAAGCTACTTCTTCCTCGTTGCCCCTCTCCTTCCGCTCTTCGACTCCTTGCGCCATCTTTTTATGTGCCAACGCCACTCGTCCCTCGGTTTTCCGCTCGCCGCGCGCACCTATACATTTTGAAAAGGAACGCGCGCGTGGAAAAAGAGTCATCTTCTGGCTGATCTCGGGACACTGCGGCAAGCACACTCTCGTGGAGGAATTTCTTCCGCTTTTACGTTCCTCGGATACAGATTTCGAGATACTCAGCCGGATATGGTGGGTCAGGTATCACTGGAAAATCTGAAAAATCTGTGTTTCGCACCAACAATAATTATGCTTCGTTCTCTTATATAATAAATAACCATTTGTTGTGTAGATACTTCGATAGTCGCTCCATTTCTCATATTTCCTCGTTCAAGCTAGTCTAATTCTAGATGGTTATTTAAAAAATGATAAGTCCTATCGAAATTTTGTTCAAATAATATTAAAAGAGAATTCACTTTTCTACAATTAATGTATATATAATTTTTTCGTTCTTCCAGCCGTTTTTTAGATAATAGCGTTTGAAAATAGAGTGGCCCGTCCCACCTGCGCGCTGCGGTCCTCTCTATATTCAAACGCTATTATCTAAGAAGTGGTTGGAAGCACGAAAAAATTATATATACAGTAATCGTAGGAAATTGAATGCTTTTTAAATATTATTGAAACAAAATGTCGATAGCGCTTATTCTTGAGATACTCTTCAAATTCAAGCCATTGATGAATTTTAAACTTTAAGGCCTGGTTGGCACCCTTTCCTGCTGTCCGATTGCAATAGTCTCTTTCAGGGATTATTTTTTTTTATGAAATGGCACAAAAAAATCAACACATAAATAAGGGCCACCCTAGTAGGGCACGTTCGAGCAGTAATTTAACTCTGTAGAGAACGCAGGGATTTGCCAAAGTCGCAGCAAAAAGATAGTATAGTTACAAGGCACCCGCAAGTGTGGTAACGTCACTAACATGCTAACCCCAGTTGAAGATAGCACGCGCAAGTATTACTCGGAGACTAAAATGCCCCAGGCAGGGTAGCTGCTAGGTTCCGACAACGGATTAGCATCATTAATGTAGAAATTGTAACGAAATTCTGTATAACGGATGGAGAACCGAGACAGATTTAACTTATGTTCGGTAAGACATGCAATAATCTATGAAATATTTAACGCTGCAGGTGTTTGATATAATTCTTTCAAGATGATAACTCAATGGCTAGGATCGAACATTGATAATCCGACAGTCCAGGTTCGAGTTTCATCATGACACATTTTCTATGTCGTACACTAAATTTAAATTTATGCGCAAATAAATTCTAAGTGTCCACCAATCATTCATTTCGGGTAAGTTATAGAGAATGTTTCTCCGTCACGTGAAAAAAATATTCGAAAATTTTCCTCCGTGGACTTTTATTTTATACTAGTAGATATGTAATAAGTGAAGTTTTTTGAAGGCATGCAATAGATTTTATACGTATGACTAAAGATTCCTCATTCGAATAAAATCGGATTGTCTGGGTTAGGAGAATCAGAACAGCACTTCAATAAAAAAAGTTAGTACTTCACCTTTTCTTAAATTGCACGACTGTACAGATAATCTTCTATAAAAAGCTCATATGTATTAAGATAAAACCCCTTTAGAGCAGTTAAGTCTTTATAAGCTGAAGTAGATTACGAAAACATATAAAAGATCAGGCAATTTTCTCCTCCATTGTTCAGAAAAGTCTAAAAATTTACTTTCTTCTACAGGGCATTTTCTATCGGAAATTTACGCGTTTCTTTCTTAAATCTATTTTTCGGCGCTTCCCATGCCTCCTCACTTCGATGGATCTACGCGTCACGCACAATTACCGAATTGGCGCAACTACGCGAGCAGCCGATGCGACGGAGTTAATGATCACGATGAGAACGGGAGCCGGGTCAAAATGACGGCGCCTTCCTGGAGACGATGGTTGCCGCGAGGTTCTCAGCGAAGCTCGTGAAAACGACGAAAACTACGGAGGCGAGCCCGATAGGTGTGCGCGCGCGTATCTGGCGATCTAATCGGGATAATTGCTTTCACTCGATTTATTAACATAATCCAGCGTCTGGGCGAAAAGGAGAGGCGCAGCGGGTAAGTAGCAAGGGGGCTGCGACGGTGTCCCGGTAATTGGCATCGGCGCGGCTCGGCGGACGGAGCGCGTCACGCGTGTGCTCGCGCCGCGCTTAATTCGAGACGGTCTGGTTCCGGGGACGAGGGGAGGAGATCGCGAAGGTGGTTGCTCACGCACGGTCTGCCAGAGCGCGGCGTACGGTGCCGAGCACGTCCGCCTATGGATGCGCGCATGCGCGCGTTGCGCGTGTGCCCGCGTACACATAATGCCCGTGAAAGCCGTAATTTTTTCATTATAACCGGCGGCGGAACAAACACCCGTGCGCGGTAGCAGTTTCTGCAGAAGCGTCCTCTTAGCGCTCTTTCGTCCCATCAGCGGCACACAGTTTGTTTTCTGTCCTCTCCACCTCCCCCCCCCCTCTCCCCCCTCTTTTCCCTTCCTCGCCCTTCCGCCAATCCCACGGTTCGCTTTTATCTCCCAATCCCACCTTACCGCATCCTCCCCCGTCCTTCTCCCCTTTCTCTCTCTCTCTCTTTATCCCCGTATCTCTATCGAGCCCTCCCGTTCTCTCGCTTCCTTGAACGCAATGCAAGAGGAAGTACAATGAGGGAAGCCAGAGGCCTCGGCACGGCCCATTAAAAACTTGCAATTAGCATTTAAAATATAAACCTTCGGAGCCGGGGAGTGAGACAAAGTGAGATGTCTAATGAAAGGGGAGGCCTTTTGGATTGGCTAAATGCCTTTCAGCCGCGGCTGAGCACCCTGAGCGCAGTTTAAATGGAACTCACCCCTGATTGGCCGCCACCACCACACCACCAACCACCGGCACCATTAGCTACCAGCGTCGAAGCGGCGCCTACGCCTAGGCTTCCCCGCTAGTTTTCCTCCTTCGCATTCCTTCACCTTCGTCGCCATTCAGCCTCCTCTGCTGAAGAGAGACCGTGGAAACGCTGGGTGGAGGGCGGGGGAGGAGGACCACCAAGGGGTCAGAAGGATTTCTGCACTTGGATTTGTGCCGCGCGGAAAGCCACCGTTTCTCCGTTGGTCCCGCTTTCAGCGTTTATACCCTCTTTCTCTCTCCTCTCCCTCCTTTTTTTTTTCACATCTATCTCTGGACGGATAAACCCCCCGATGATCTCGACTAAACAAAGGAGCGCCGACCATTCGGCTGCTCGGCTCGCAAGTATCGGGAGCGCAGCTCCTCTTTTCGGTATTTCCGCCAAAGCTCGTGCAGCCCGATTTTTTCGTTCGGCCAGCTTTTCACCCGCGATGCGGCCCGCGTGGATGCTACACCAATCGCGCGGGCCGCTCTCTTCGAATATATTCCAGATCAATCCTCCATTTCTAAGGAATTGCTTTAGAAGCGCGGAGAATTTCCAATCTATCCTCGACCTCGCATCGGTAATGTTTATGGGCCTGCTGTTGTGCCCTTGCGTTTCTGCTGTTTTTGTTTTGAAGTTCAGTACGACAGGCGAGTTCCGTAAATGTTGAAAGTATTTCTTGACCTAACCCTTCCATGTCAGTCTTTTCTTTAAAATACAAATTTTTGAAATGAGAAGAATTTTAAAGTTTCTAAATGACAGTTTGGAGAAAATTTGAATTTAATCAAACCACGAAATAAGAAATCACTGATGTGTTAGGTTTAGATTGTTTAAAAAAAATTATTTTACGATTCAACGATATCCATTGTAGTCATTATTCATCTCACAGTTAGACGTACTGATTCATTTGAATACAGAGTAGCTAAAAGCTGCGTAATCCAATCAAACATTACAAACAGCATTCTGAGTGATCCAATTTCGGATTGTACTGAATAGGAATCTCAACATGAAATATTTTTTCACTTTGTATCGTGAAATACTTTTCATATTGACCTTTACATTTACGTTTTTCAAACGATAAATTCGGAACTTTTTGAATCGTTAGTAAATTTATAAATTTTGAAACGAAAACAACCATTTGTTCTTAGTATTATTATTTTAACCCTCGGTTGTCACACTGGGTCAAATTGACCCTGCGTTTTTTTAAGCAAAAAACCTTTTTGTCGAAACTCTTAATGCTTAAAATTTTTTTATGCATGATGACACTTTAAATGTCAACTTTCAACGATGAGCATATATTCTACAATGTTCAAACATTATCTCAGAATTCTTGACACTTAATTTAACAAATAGTTTTTAAATAATAACTGATTGAAAATGGACAGGGTCAAATTGACCCAGTGTGACAACGACGTTCGAAAAAGTAGGTGTGACAACCGAGGGTTAATTATTTTAGAACCGTTATTCGAACAAATTATTCAAATAAATAATGATAAATTATTCGAATAAATAGAAGTAATAAATTGTTGTAGACTGTAGAGAGTAAATATTTATTATTCAAATAAAATATCGTACTAATAAGAATTTTTTCGAATGTAATTACGTTACATATGTATACATTTACTCGAAACAATTGATATAATGCCAAATTTATCGAATGAAAAGCCAATATGAAAAGAATTTCACGATAAAGTGAGAAAAAATATTTCATATTCAGATTCTTATTCAGATTCGTACAATCTGAAATTTGATCACCCGGAATATTCGATCACCAAGAATATTCGATCACTCTGAATATTCGATCACTACGAATATTCGAATACTCCGAATTATTCGAATGTTCGAATCTCAAATTCGAATTTTCTGGTTTCGTGTGTTCGAATACTTAGAATATTCGAATACTTAGAATATTCGAATACTTAGAATATTCGAATACTTAGAATATTCGAATACTTAGAATATCCGAATACACTAATTCGAATATTCGTAACAACCCTAGTAGATACTCGAGGCTAACTAAAAGCGAATTCGCACATTCCATTTCCGTGACGGTTCAGTGCTGTCAATGTCAGTGGTAAAAAAAAAAGATCGTTTCCCTGTTTCAGAACGGAGCAGTTGTGAACATAGGTCAGTTACCGATACTGACACAAAGAGGCCACTAACACCAGCGGCAGTAAACCGTCGCGGAACTGATAAATGGTGCCCGGTGCTTTAAGTGGTGTGTCAACGATACCCTTCCTTATCATATGGATATCACTTTAGACACTCAACACTGACTGCGATATGGAGATGCGATGTTAGTGGCGAGAAAAAGCCACGGTATCTAACAGAAGAAATGTGAGAAATCGAAGTTGTAGGTGTTTCCCATTTGAACCGTGCCCAGAGGTGTGGGGGCGCGCGAAGAATGAGATTTTCTCGAGGCAGTTTCATGGCAGGAAGTGGTGGAAGAGGACTGCCGAAGGAACGGGGGGTGGGGGGGGGGGGGCTCTACACGCAAGAGGGAAAGAAAGGAATAGAGTAAGAGAGAGGGGCGCGTTAATAATTTGCACTCGGACGAGTCCATTGTCCTGCGGCAGGCGCACGCGACCGTTCCAATTATGGCACTCCGGCTTGTCGAGGCTTCAACCAGGTTGCTGCTCTCCACTCTCATCCCCCAAACCCATCGTCTCTCTATCCCTTGGCTCTTCCTTCCTCTCTTGCTCATTTCTACGCGGATACCGTAGGGCTCCTTTTCACCCCGAGAATTTTAATTACAATCGCAATTATCCCCCCAAGAAAGTTTTGCCTGAATGCCCGCAGACTAACAATCCGACAGCACGTACAGCACGGTGATCATCCTTCCACCGACGACAAATGGGAGAGCGGGCGAGGGGGGGGGGGGGGGACGGGGACGAAAAACGACGCCCGTCTCTGACGACCACCAACCACGGAACCACGGCCCGCCATGCATCGCGGTCTAATCCAGCGTTCGCGAACGGTGCCCTCTTCCGTTTGTTTCTGCTTCTTTCTCTCCTCGGTGTTTTGAAACCTCATTACCGCTAGACGGAAGCCAGCGAGGATCGCGCGGGTAAGAAGAGGAAGTCGAGGAGGTGGATGGGAGGGGGGGGGGGGGGGGTTGTGGAGCGATGACGGCGACGGAAGTGGAATGAAATTGCATAGTCCGAATCGAGCTACCCTCTCCTCCACCTTCGCTTCTGTCGAACTTTGAAAAGATTCAAGACCTGCCTGCCTGCCTTTTACGCTCAGTGAAGATGAACTGCTGTTGCTCCTTCGTTTCGGAGCCACCTTTTTTGTCTCGTCTTGTGAAAAGTGGCGGTCGTACGTGTTCTTGGTGTTCCGTGAAACACTTGAACGCTGGAGAGCTTTCCTCCGCGCGAAGTTCAAGTTGGGCCCGAGGAAGCGTGACATCGTGTTAAGTTTTAGGCGTACCGGAGACACAGAGGCGAGGCGGAGCACGGTGTCTGGCAGGCGCATTCAAAGCTAGATTAATGTTATCTATACGTTTCGTTACCTTTTGTAAGTGACAGACTTTCGGTTGATAATTTATTGCGTGAGATGAAGGAACCACGAGGATTTAGATATAGGTTTCTAATATTCGCAATCTTCTGTGAAAAAGGTTCTATCCACGAAAGATTTGTCCTTTTCAAATCTGGTCATGGATCCGTATGTGAGAATGAGACCGATTTAAGTAATTAATTGTAATAATAAATAAAAATTACTATATGAATTACTATAATTATGAACTACTATGAACTACTATATGAATTAAGGTTGAGTTGTAATTGCAACTTAATTGTGGCAAAGTTGTCGTGGTCGCGACTTAAAGAAGGTAAAACATTGAACACGATTTTCTTTTCGAGTATTCGAATAATTACTGCTCTACATTATACACATATTAAAAATTAACCAAATAGGAATCTGAACATGCAATATTTCTTCACACTTTATCGTAAAATTCTTTTCATATTGGCCGAATATTCGAATACTCCTGATTATTCGAATATTCGAAGAAATTATTTGAATTCTCTAGTATTCGAATATTCGAAGAAATTATACGAAAACTCCTGATTATTCGAATATTCGAAGAAATTATTCGAATACTCCTGATTATTCGAATATTCGAAGAAATTATTCGAAATCTCTAGTATTCGAATATTCGAAGAAATTATACGAAAACTCCTGATTATTCGAATATTCGAAGAAATTATTCGAATACTCCTGATTATTCGAATATTCGAAGAAATTATTCGAAATCTCTGGTATTCGAATATTCGAAGAAATTATACGAAAACTCCTGATTATTCGAATATTTCGAAAAAATTATTCGAAGTCTGTGGTATTCGAATATTAGAAAAAATTATTCTAATTCTCTGGTATTTGATTATTCGAAAAAATTATTCGAATTCTCTGGTATTCGAATGTTCGAAGAAATTATTCGAATTAACAATTAAGTGGTTTCGGCGCACTGGTTCGGTCAGTTAACTTAACCACTTAATTGTTTATTCTAAAAATACGGTCGATATCTGAATTATTTTAATCATTCGAATTCTTTGATATTCCAATATTCGAATACTTAGATTATTCGTATATTCGTTACAGCCCTAATATAATTCGACCAAATCGTTAACTTAACTGTAGTGTACTCAACTTCTCGAATCGTTAAATACGTGACCGTTTTGTAGTGATTTCCAAAAGAAAATACCAATCCTTTGTACCGATTGTGAGTAATAACAAGTGCAATACCACAAAGGTAGATAAGAAGGTGCAAGTACTGGTAAACTGAATTCAATGTGGACCTTTGAAAGAGAAATGATTGCAGAACCGCGATTTAAGAAACGAATCGCACAATCGTGGTGGAACGATTTTCCAGTACCATGGGAAAAATGGCTATCTTGAAATCTCCGCTTAAGCAGGTCGTGACGGTAGCGCCTTGACCAAGACCTTCGTGAAGCCTTGGTGGTGAGCAGGCACGTCACGGTTCGGTAATAATCACGGCGGTAGGTGTATCGCAAGGCTTTGCGGAGTAATTGAGAAACGCTCTCGTGTTCCAACACGACTTGGCTACCGTTGGCAGAGCTCCGCCACTAATAGGCCAGTTGGCACGCACGCGATTCATTCATAAAATCCTCAGCGTCGCTACACCGCGCCTCGATCCACTGTTGCGCGTCCATTTGCGTGCATCCACGTTCAGCCTATAGTTTTCAATGGGAAAGATGGGGGCAAACTCAACATTTCCTAAGGAATCTCGATTTTCAAAGAAAGGGAACGCTGAAACCTTCGAACAAATACACCCCTGGATAAAATTATAAATTCACCGAGTTTTTAACTCGCTTAACCCACTTGTTGTCGAACGAAGCCACATTTATTCTATGCGAATCAGGTTTCTAAAAACGTCATCTGATCGCATTTGGTGGCTATCGAGCTTTATCTCCGAATCCCAAACACTTTATAACTCACTATCACGTTTATCAGTATGGATATTCGATAGTACTCATTCACTACTAGGCTTGAGGAACAATTAGAAGTTAGAGCGGTTGGGATGACGTCTAAGAACAAGAGTACAATGAAGAAAGTACAGAAACAGAAGGCGGACACAAATTGAAAGACAGATGTAAGATTGTTGGAGTTAAGTTTAGCCAAATTTGTTACCCAAATGCATTACACATTTGTAGGCTTCTAGGCTATTGAATCTCTTAAAGAGTCTATATATTAATCATGTTTAGTAATTTCTTAGTAAACTGATGACATTTTAGAAGGTTTTTCGTGTCTAAAGAATTTTGAAGTTTGATGGAGAGAAGTTCGTCCCAGGAGAATTGGTTAAAAATATTCTTAAAGTTACACATTTTGTTTCAACGAATTGTTAATACACAAGGCCTGCGAAAAATATGTTTTGTTCACATTCAAGAATCCTAAAGAAAATGTTGAAACAGTAGGGGAGAGGCTTGCAGGTTGCCACTGCTTGCAGGTTGCCACCCCTGCTGTATTTCGACTTTCTAGCAGTGTCATAACCCGAACTCTGACTCAAATCGACGTTAAAAGAGTAAATGTCACTATTTATTAACCTCTGGAGCGGACAGACGCAATAACGCTGTGTTTTCTGAGCGAAGAGTAATATAGTGTTTGTCAAGAAATTGAACTATTGAAATTGTGTGTTTTCCCTGAGCTCGTAAATTGAACATTTTCATCGACAATTCAAGATAACTATTCGTACTGTGTTGTTTTTTTTCATCTAATTTACATATGCCAAACAGATTTCCAAACATATCATGAATTGACAATTTTTTCTCATATTTTCCAAAAATGGGTCGGAATGCAAGTTGCCACCTTTTTTGGCTTGCAGGTTGCCACCTCTCTGTTTCCCGCTTGTTTACACTCAAACGTCATTTTTCGTGGTTATGTGATGTTTAATATTGTCATTGAGTTTGAAGTGAAGTGTTTTTATTATGGCAGCATGCAGGTTAAGAAACTCTGAACGCGGCATTAAGGATTTTGAAGCGTTGCTCGACGCAATTAAAGCAATCAAAATCAGCCACTGTATAATATAATTTATTAATAAAATTTAATAGTTTGTGTTTTTTTACACTTTCCGCAATTTTTCTAAGGGGTGGCAACCTGCAAGCCAAAATTTCAAGGTGTCAATTTTAGATACTTTCGATAATTTGCAGTATAATTTTTCTTTTTCGAGAGTTTACATGATTTGAAGGTCAGGATTGTAGCTTTACCCTTCCTCTTCCCAACTTATACCATAAATCATCGATACGTTAATTTTATGACAAGTTATGATCAAAAAAGCTAAGGGGTGGCAACCTGCAAGCCTCTCCCCTAGAAGTAATAAACAAACTGTCTTCAATAAAGAAATTCTATAACGAACTATTACAAATTCTTGCGTTCCTAATGTTCCTTAAATCTACAAGTAAAAATCTTCAACCCTCAATCTATTTTTATCGATTGCCATATAAAATCACGTTTCCAATTCATCACCGGCATTTTCCTTTTCAAAATCCTCCGGTGTCTAGGCTAGGATCAGGCAATCTAAACGATTCGACGAGGACTGTGTAGAAGACAAGGTTCGGGAGGAGCGAAACGCGAGAAAGAGCGACGGCTACTCTACTAACAATAAGTGGTACACGACCACTTTATAAGTGATGTGCTAACGAAGTGTGTAACAGGCGGTAAATAAGGAACCTATAATTACGGGCGGCGTGCCGCGTACGCGGAGTGGGCCACCCACGAGTCCACCGGCGGCTTCTACCATCATGTCTCGTCACGTGAGACCGGCAACGAGGTGAAAAGCAATCCTTAGCAGAACTGAACGCCGCTGTTTCAGCCAAGGATAAACATCTGGGTCAGCCTGACCGCCTCGTGGTCGGGTAAAAACGATGCTACCAAGCGCGTACGATAGGATCTCGGTTCTTGCGACGACTACCCCCGACGCGTATTTTATGCAAGTCTCGCGGGACTCTTTTCACAGAGCTCCAGAAATGGGAGTACGCGGAAGCTTAACAATTGATCATTCATTGAAGAAATCTTCCCCGAACGTGGACGCTGACGGAGATTTTACTGTAACTACAAATTAGTTTAGAAGAATTTGTAGGTCTTAGGAATTTTTAGGCTCCCGCGTAATAAATAATTATATTAAATGAATAATAATTGTTTTAACGTTTGTCCTACGAGAGCACTGTTCTTCGTAACGAATCGTAACAGGAAAGAAGACACTAATAATACATATATTTTGTGGAAAGGACGCAAATATCAATCTAAGCTAACGATTCTAAACTAAATTCTGAAGTAAAATAGTCCATGCCTGAATGCAGATTTATTCCACTCTCGAGGCTTCATTGATACAGGCCTGTTGTTGACCGCGATCACAAAGTGCGAACATGAGCCAAGCCGTTTCTAGCATTAGCAGAGCCCTACAATTTAAGCAGCTGAAAAGGGCGAACGCCAGAGGGGCGAGGAGAGGAGAAAGAAAAAAAAAGAAGGGGTGGGTTTTTCTGCCAACGCCAATCGGTAGGCCCAGGGGAGCCATAAAATTTATTTTCTCGTCGTGTCCTGACTTGTTCTCACGCAACTCGAGCGCGAGCTTCTTGCCTCGCGGTGATCACGAAGAAGGGAAACATCCGTGGCCAGTAAATACGACTTTTTACCTGGCTAAACGAGTATACTTTTACGGTATGCCACGCTTTACAACACGCTTTTCACTGGGACGAGTAGGAAGAACTACGTCGGGCGATTCATTGGATGTTCAGCTGGCTATATAAAATTGTAAAACAACATCTCCTTGTGAAAATCAAACTGAAAGGGTTACGAAAGTTTGAAGTGTGTTTGACGATTTTAAACCGAGTATTGGGAAGAAAAGCTTATTATCTTAGGGTAAATCCGGGAGAGACGCCACACTTGGAATATCATTTCACAGAGTTCCAGAAATATATCAATTAATAAATAAATAGTTCAAGATATTATATCTTCCAATCGGAAAAAGGAAACATTTCCTATAAAACATGGGAGAGATGCCACTTTAATAAACAGTAATTTTTAAAAATTTTTTTAATTTTGCATGAAAGAAGTTTAGAATGGTTTTTATTTTTCCTAAGTAGTATATGAGTGTGTTATTGTAATAAGAAATAAATCTTTGTAATTAGTACGAAAGAAAATTTGTTATTGGCTCTCAACCAAAAAGTGTTGCGTCTCTCCTAAATCGACCCCATTACTCAAATCTTGTATGTATGTATCTTGGTGGGAAATGCACCTTTATACAGGTACAAACAACAAGTCAACAAAGTTTTACGATATACTTTCACTGTTGAAATGGTAACATTTGTGTATTTCACTTTCGCTTACAACTTTCTAACTCGATAACGGAAGCGCAGAACTCTTCAACAATGTTGTCAGTGCTTCAATTAACCCTCGAACGATAATGCCACCGACCGCGAACTTGACAGATTCAGTTAACTAAAAGGCAGTAAAGCAAAATCGTTCCCATCCTTGGAAAACTTGACAATAATTACAGGAAGTACTTTCATGAACCACTGTCTCTTCCCCTTTTGTCATCTTTCTAAACACTGAAACTTTATGGACGAGGTAGAAATAAATATAATATTCATATTTTTTGTTAGAAATTACGAAAGTTTAAATATTTACTATCCACGCTATTCTTCATCACACGTTTCACATCTAATCAAAATAATTTCTCTTACAAGGGACAGTTCCAAAGTGTCAATCGCTTATTTTGATTAAACTTTAGTAAAATGTAGCCCTCGTGAAAATATTTAACGTGTTTCTTTTTTATCGGCCATCGTCCAAATTGAAGGGGTGAAAACATCCCTCAAAGTTGGGGGTGGAAAAAATATTTCCTTGCATACCTCAATAACTATTCGGTATAGGTAAAAAGTTTAAAGTGTAAAATTGTGTATCTTTAAACGATGAATTCAGCTATGTAAACTGTTTCCCAGATATTCAAGGAAATATGTTTCCCACTCCACACTGAGGGTTGTTTTCATTTCCCCAACATGTACGATGACTGATTAAAACAGAAACGCGTCAAATACTTTCACGAGGAAAATATATCAGAGTAAAGTTTCATCAAAATCGGCGATTGACATTTCAATATCAGAGGGATCTTATTACAGACAAATTCTTTACAATTTTCATTCAATTATCGTTCTTGATTACCAAAGTCGTTCTCCCCCATCCCTCGCGGTAACGAAATATTAGTTGCATCATGCTCGCGACGTGGAAAATTTCCCGGTAGTCTAAATGGAACGCGACAATCTATTTAGTTTCGTAGTAGACATCACCATGATCACCAGCGACGAGAAAAAGACGCGGCGGTTCTACTAACGTCTTTGCGCACTGAAAATTGCGGCGCCGCGGAGCGCCAGACACCACTCATTAGCTCATTATTGTGATGCCGGTAGCTACTGCTGCCGCATTCACTTTCTCTCTCTCCCTCTATCGCTATCTCTATTCCTCCTCAGCTCTGCTGCCGTAGCCCGTGTGCATGTTCTTCTTCCTCGCTCTTGGCCCGCCCCTACGGTTTCACGCAGGCGTCACATAGGTGTATCAGTTACTGCGTGCCGGTCTACGTGAACGAAATAACGCTGGCACGCCACGTGGACTGGACAATATCTACCGGTCGCGCAGGGTGCCCTGGTCAGGTCGAGTGAAACCCAAACGAATCGACGTGGGTTAGCTTGAGGATAATAACTTGAAGATAATAATCACGAAGTTCTGGTGTGTAAAAGATTTCAGCGTGACGGATATGTTTGCTCGGAAAGAGCGTTTCTGAGGGAAGTGAGAATTGTTGGAGATTTCGATGAATAGGTTCATATTCCTTCACTGCTACTAAAACGACTGGTGTTACTAGAATGATTTATTGCTTTTCTGCATTCAATGAACTATACAGATCCATGATTCTCTAGGGGAGGTTTTAGGAACCACATTTTTAAGTAGGTTTGAAGTGCCGTAATTCAAAGTGCCTTGGTGCAAATGATGACTGTTTTGTGCACAGCGATATTTTGTTAATAAAGAAAGGATTTGTGCCTCAATTGCAAAGAGGAGTGAAAGCTAAATTTCGTATGTTTACACCTTTTTTATTATTTATGCATGGTTTAATGGAGTAACTTTTTGAAAATGCTTCTTCCCGGATGTTGATTAATATACAAACTTGCTATATTTTATGTTTTACGAAGTTGTACGTAAATAAAATTACAATTAGATATTAGGAGTTTGAAAAAGTATCCAAGCAATCATGAGATCCTAATTTCCTTGCCAAGATGTTGCTGTGATTGAAATCCAAATTATTGGAGCCTTCATTATAATTCAATAATTTGTAGTTTAATTTATCTTTTCGATCAATAATGGTAGATTTTTGGGGGTTGAGGAAGTATAGAAGGCAGTGTTTTCGAGTTGTGACTTGAGACTTTCCTCTTAACCACTGAAGATAACAGATTCGACCTTGAAGATTAGATCTTGGCACCTTGGCGACTTCTGAATTAAATGTTTTCCCCTTCAAAATTAAATGGAGTCTAAATGATGATCACAAAATATACGAGAGCTAGCCGTTTCTCATTTAGATGATCATAAAATACCTCAAATTCCCTTTTTAGTATATTCGGCGACATTGGGAAGTTATTACAGAAATGAATATATTATTATTCACGCGAATTTGAACCCAAACGCTATCCCTTCTAAGCACTAAATAAATAATTACACGTTTACTGAAATTCTCTTGAATATTTCGTTTGCCTTAAATCGCGTTGTTCCATAATTCCTAAGAACACAGTTTACGCACTGAAAATACATTTCGGGACCTTTCGCTTTCCACGGTGACCACAGCGAGCAATTCTAAAAGCCGTGGTCGGATCACCGTGAAAGTCCTGTATGTATAAACTCGCGACAGTCGTGCCGCGTCTTTCAGTGAATTACCTTAATAGTAGACCACCCTCAAACCTGGACGTGTTAATCCGGTTGCTTTGGCTCGCGCCGCGTAATTTTGCATCAAGATAGGTCGAGTTCAACGATATTAATCGCAATTCGGCCATTCACGCGTGGTGGGTCTCGCGTCGCGCTCGCTTCAGAACCGTATATTAGGCGGCTGAAGCCAGATTTATGGACTCTCCTGTTCCAGTCAATCCGCGGAAGAGCTGCTGATCTCGCGTTTTATGGCTCGTTTCGCGGAAATAAAACTTTCTGCTCGAGACCGCGGTATGAATAGCATGCTGTTTCTGAATTACTTACGGGGCTGCAGGGCTATACGCATTCAGTTTCGTTAAGATAACATTGGACTCACCTGAAATCAGAGGAAACGTGATATTAATATGTGGTAATCAAAGGGCGGGTACTAATGAATAGGAACATTTTTAGATTACTTTCCATTTATCACAGTATACACAAGATTATTAAACTACGTGGACCTTCGTCATAGGACACGTAATAAATTTTGATAATTTTTTATAGGTTTTACTACCTAAAAATATTTCTTTTTGCAGTCTTTGTTATTAATATTTGTATCTTGCATGTCGCGTGGGTACCTCATATGCATATTGCTGACGCCAGCAACGCGGATTTCTACAAATGTTCTCTCATCGAGATCACATTCCAAAAAGACAAATATCGTAGAAAAACAAAATGTACAGTTTGAACGAAATATGACAACTAACATTTAAACAACTAACGTTTAAGTATTCTTCAAGTTTGATATACATTCAGTGTTCAGTCAAAATGATTGAATATAACGCCTACCATTTTTCTTCTTTTTAAAAAAGAGTTTACGGTTTGACATTACAATTAGGGCTGGGACTATTCGAATAATTTACTATTCGAATATTTTACAAGTATTCGAATGCTACGAATAAACTTCGAATATTTGAGTATTCGAATGTTATTATTCGAATACTATGCGAATGTTATTATTCGAATACTATTCGAATGTTATTATTCGAATACTATTCGAATGTTATTATTCGAATACTATTCGAATACTGCTATATTCGAATACCGATGTATTCGAATAGTATGGTATGAAGTGGGTTCAAATTAGCTTACAAGATTTCACCATGACAAATGAACCTATATTCGAATAGTATTCGAATACTTAAATATTCAAATAGTATTCGAATACTGAAATATTCGAATAGCATTCGAATACTGAAATATTCGAATAGTATTCGAATACTTGGATATTCGAATTATATTCGTCACATAATTAAGCAAGTGAAGTATTCGAATATTCGAATACCGATTAATTCGACAAATAGTCCTAGCCCTAATTACAATGATACCACAAAAAGTAATATAAATACTTTTAATATCCCATAACCCCTTAAGACGATCCTCCGTAACATTACGTTTCGAAAAGAATGTTTCATCCAAGTTTATAAACATTTATATAGTAAAATAGAAACATCAAATAGGTTGTAATTTTTTTAACGTTTTTCTAAAATTTAGTACGCCGTTAAGGGGTTAATACGTTCGATTCTTCTTTCACCATAGAAACTTACGTTGCGAATAAAGTCCAGAATCATTGGGACTTGCCAGTAATAAAGAAAACTACTCGAAAAAATCAGGGACGTGGATGAAGAAGTGAACTGTTCATTCATCCGCGTGGCCCATTGTATGTAACGTAGCTATTACCTCGCCTACATCTACATCTGGAAACAAAACGCTAATTGTTTCGGATCATCTGACCTGCTACCAGCAGACGAGGACTGCTCGAGATGAAAAGGGTAACGGCGACTCTTTCTGTACGATACCCAAAGGGGAATCATCCTCTAGGATGTCTCGCGTGCTTGGGCTTACATAATACACACATTGGAGGGGGTTGCGATTATTTGCTCGGCTGCAATACTATCTATATCCGTACCGATCTGTGTTTGCCGTTCCCATGTTGACAAGCGTTCTACGCTCGGACTAAGCACGATGAACCGTTTATATTTGCCCACGTACGCCAGTTTACACTCCCGGCGAGCTACTACAGTTACACTGGGCCGCGTAGCCATAATGCTGTCACCCCTGTGTTACGGTGGAAACAAAATCGCAGCCACACGCACGTCAGAAAATCAGGTAGCGTAAAACATTTAATTGGCTGCTTCGTTACTAATAACCCAACTGACCCCGATATTTTGTCGATATATTGACGGTATCATGGCATTTATTTGCTGCAGTGGTTTTAAACTGTTCAACTAGAGTTTCGGGTGTATAAGATAGATTCAACTTTTATTTGATAGACCTTCGTTATTCAAACTAATAGATTGGTCCATCCAGAAGAAGCTGATTTCGGTGTAAAAAGAAATGGTTGCAATACAGATTCAGACCTATGTGTTCCTGTCAGTGGCGGATTTAACAGGACGGCCGATGAGCAGTTGCCGCTTGGGCCCTTGCCCAGAAGGGCCCCCTCCTTAAAAACAGAAATTATGATTTTATCCAAACTATATTCTTTTCTGTATTATTACATTGAACCCGCGGTTAGTAAACTAAAGATTTATTTTTTCCGAAAAATGGGCCCTGCTCAGAAAAGGCCCCCCATTTATCCAAACACTATATTTTTTTCCCGGTACTATTATAATTAGCCTGTTTTTAGTAAACTACCTTTTCGTTTCCTCGAAGAAACGGGGCCCTCAGAACATTTGCCAGCTGGGCCTTTTTTCTTAAATCCGCCACTGATTCCGGTGTAATATTCATTGTAGGGCAAACCTAATTGGGGTGGAGAAAGGAAGAGTAACGAAACAAGGGCGATGAGGTGTGCATTTCTGGGAAGTGATGATCGTTTGCTATAAATTTTTTGAAAAAGTATAAATCTGTAATTAAAGATAAGTGCCATAAAGTTTAGGATACTCAAGTCCTCCATTGAAGTTGCTTAGCAGATATATCACACTGTTTATATGAAAAGAATTGTTTCAGACAGACCATCCTACTATCTGATATAAACACATACCAGAATATACATTACTGGAATAACTAAACACGTGAAGGTGATTAGTCCAGAATAATTAATCCTTTGCAATCCGCGAGCTTCACGCAATGAATTGCCAGCAGGCCCAACTAAGTATGTGCCTGTTGGGCACGTTTCTGCCGCAAAACATTAATACGCTCTAAGTAAAAAGAAAATTGTCCAATCGCATAACTACATCGCAATATTTTCGTTCCTAAGCCACAGCTCTATTAATAAAGTACATATTAAGGTAAAAATACATTAAATTAACAGATTACACTGATTGCGAGTGCTTTAATTGGACCGATTTGCTTAACTGTAACGGCCCAAACCTATTCCTCTTGAAGTTAAAAAAAAATACAGATAACAGTCTTTTTAAAGAACTGGGCGATATTACCCGACACATTCTTTTCATAATTAAACCATCGAGCATCCATTTCACAAGAATTTAGACAAGAGATAGTTTTCAACACTGCACGGGTTTATATTCAATATTTCGCGCAATACTCGCACTCGCGAACGCCCGAGTTGGGCATTATTCGGCTAAATTTTCATTCGAATAAGTATTTGAATAAATTTGTGCGAATAAATTCTTATTCGAATAATCTTCGAATAAAAAATTCGAATAAAATGACATTATTCGACAATAACGAATAATTTTTTATTTGACGGAAAATTTATTCGAATAATTTCTTATTCGAAAGAATCGGTTCTATAACCGTTTTGGAACTTATATAGAACCTAAAAAATAAAAGTTATAGAACTATATAGGAACCTTAACTTATACTTTTATAGTCTGATATTTAGGTTCTTTATAACGGTTATTCAGAATAAAAGTTCTTCATAACTCTTTCAGTCAGAACCTTTATATAACAGTTTGAAACAGTTATTTCGGAACCTTCGAATGCACACTTCTAGACACACACGTCAAAACGTATGTTGGTCACAGTACAGACTTCCATCGATAGATGCCGGGTATCACATTTCTTATTCGTCGTTCATTCAAGTCGAATAACGAATAAATTCTTATTCGAACGAATCTGGCTAGAATAACGGTACAGATTTATTCGCGAATAACGAATAATTTTACGTCGAATAAAATCGTTACATGTTATTCGCGCATAAATCTTGGGGATGGAATATGATTTCGGCGCGAGGTTCGGTCACTTTAAACACACAAAAATCAAAAAGTCATTTTGCAATAATTCAAATGATCTATATAACTTAGATTTCCAACGTTTCGGTCTTGATTTAGACCCTTATCAAGGAAAGGTTTAATTTAATTAAATGAATACTGCGTGAGCTATTGAATTTAGTAGGTCGACACGTTCGAAGACGAACGTGCGACTCTCGAGTCGGTTGGAAGATGATGCTCACGCAGTATTCATTTAATTATATTAAACCTTTCCTTGATAAGGGTCTAAATCGAGACCGAAACGTTGGAAATCTAAGTTATATAGAACATTTGAATTATTGCAAAATGACTTTTTGATTTTTGTGTGTTTAAAGTGACCGAACCTCGCGCCGAAATCATATTCTATTAATAAATCCGGTCGATATTAAATTTTAAATAATTTTTAATCTTGGGGATGTATACGAATTCGTATTCGAATGAAAATTTAGCCGAATAATGCCCAACTCTGGAACGCATACCCGGCACAAATGACGAGCAGAAGAGAATCGTCCGTGTAAATCAGTCGGTGATTTCGGTGTTCCAACAAACGCTCCACCAATACACGTTCGAGGTTTCTCCGTGCATGACAACCCGATAACCGATCTTCGACGATATATCGAAGGCACGCGCCCGGCTCGTATGCAGCCCTATTACACGCCACATTACTACGGCCAACATACGCATGCACACGCACGCGCACGCACAATAACGGTTATTAGATATGGCCTGGTCGGTTACAGGGTTTGCCCTACGCATTACCAGTGTCACCCACGGAATCGAGCATCTGAACGGATTCCTAAGAGCGTCACCCTGCCGGCCATGCGAGCCCACAGGTGTTTGCTCGAGTTCGGTTTACCTTTGAGAGCAACAGCGGGGAAAGTTCGAGCCATCACAAATGTAGGTCGCGTGCAATCGGTGTGCCGATGTTGCGAATCAGATTTTCAGAAATTCAATCTCATTGAGAATGCCCGATTCTTTACGGGAGAGTCGGTGGAATTTGGGGATTCAGAAAGATTCGTCCTGTTCGTGGTTTTTGCGTTCTTTGTGATAATACGAGATGTAGTTTAATTCTGGGGCGGATCTGGAGATTTGGCGCCCTTAGGCTAACAAACGTCTGTCACCCTTTCCATGAAATATCATCCAATATTTTAATTTAACAAAGGTGAGACAGTTTGGAAAGGGAAGTGAATTGTTTTTCAAAGTCATTGTGTTTAATCATTTTCCAACTTCTTTCGCCTAACACCTTTTTACATATTTCGGTAAATGACCTCCCCTTAAATGTTTAACAAATAGTCCTCGAAAATAAAAATTTCATTTTTTATGTTCACCTTCGTAAATAAAAAGTGTTCTAGAAGCATTTAAACTTTCAAAATTTGAAAAATAAAAAAGTTTTTTATTTTAAGTTTTTCGGATTTTTTTCGAAAACCGTTTATCCTACGAGAAAAAGTAATAGAACAAAAAAGATGCTTCTTGTCCGGATCTACAACTTTTGTTTGACATATTTTTTTATTTAATCAATCATTTGGAAGATGTTCCCGTTATCCGATCAAGTTCAAACTTTACAGGGATTTTTTTTTAATTATTTGGAACCATTCTAGGGGTTGCCCGAGGAAAATTCAAAAATCGAAAGTTACAGCCACCCTAATTTCCACCTAATCCCGAATAAATCTTGTCTGTCCAGAAATTTCCATTATTCCTACGAAATCCAAAGGCTACATAGACAGAAAATGGCCAATTTTGAAAGTCGTCACAGAAACCAAAATTTCAACAGCATATGCAACTACACGTCATGAGGAATCAGCATAGTATAGTTAAAATGCATAGATTTTGCAGCACTTTTACTTTTCTAAAAATTTTCCAAACATGACCTTTTCTACAATTATCCTTGATATTTTCAACCATAAGAACCATTTATCTGTGAATCACAGACGATAAGCAATAAACAGTTCAAACATCACAAACATACAAAATAACAAAAGACCTGCCGGGGAAAGGCGAGTCTTCCAACTTAACAAATTTTGAAAATCGGTTCCTTCGGAGCGGCACTAGAATTTTCATTATTAATAAAGAATCAGAGCGTTCTACCGCTATATAATTTATACAGAAACTTCCGCACTAATAGACACATCCAAAAATAGTATCAACGGGTTTGGAGAAACAACTGGTCACATACGCTTAACTCCATACTCTTCTCACTGAAACAAGTCCGATCACGGAGAGATATTTGGTAGTCGAGTAATTAGACGTAAGTTCGCGCCGCGTTCGAAGGCCGCGCCGTGCCGCAAAAACGAATATCCGACGGCGAGCGCCGTTTAAGCACATTTTGTCCACCGAGGGGGACCCGCGGCCCCCAACGGCGGAGTGCTACTCCCTCCGGTCCACGTATGTCGCCGTGACTGTGGCAAACAAAGCTGAGAACATCATATGCAGGTAGGATTATAGCCGACGACCCCTTTTTACGGTTTAGCAGGATGATGAGCCACCCCAGCGGGCCGGTGAACTTCTGCCAGGCTCATCCCGATCTCCATTCTCCCCCCACCGACGCTGATCCATTTCGATTCGATCACCGTGTACGTGCGGAAGGGTGGGCCTACACTTGGCCGCGGCTGGCGAGAGAGCAAGGGAGAAGACACTGGCTGGGCTTACAAGCGCGACGGCAGGGGCTGTGGGACGGTGCGCGGATGTTAAATGCACAAAAGTGTAACTGCATTGTCAAATAGAAAAATCCCCCATGGGACGTCGATGGCACAATAATGGGACCGATTATAATCTTGTCTATCTCCTAGGGGCACTCTATCTCCCCATTACCGTTGCTCCTGTGTCATCCAAGGTCTACCCCGGGGTCTAGCCTCGTGCCTCCGCCTCACCTTGCTCACCCCATCCGTGCACGCGTCGCACGGTAGCTGGGGTGTGTATCTTGTTCAGCTATTGACTACCCGTGCTCGCCGCCTCCCTCCCTCCCTCCGCAACGTAAATGCCTACTAGCGTCTCTTTTTTTCTCAGTGTCTTCGGTGGGCAGCAGCCTGTGTCCCCCGTTAATACCCCGTGTACGACACGCCGTGGCTTAATTAAGTGCGCATAAACGATCCGACAGTTGTGCGTATTGTGCGCCCATGGAAAACCTGGCCCCCTCGTTCGTTCCGGGGCGCTCGCAGAAAAAGCTCAAGTAAGCTTGCAAGACTTTATTCCCGTTGACTTTGCCGGCGACTACGGGAATACTGGGCGACCTTTGATACATAGATTAGGTTAATACACTTTCGAGTGCTTCGCTCTGAGGGAACACGATGTTGAAGAGAAACGTGCCATTTCTTGGTAGGATGGATGGTAGAACCAATTTTTTAATTTGCTCGTAACTTGTTTTTGGGGGGGTGATGGGACGAAAATGTTGATTGGTCTAGCGTGGACAAACCGTGGACAATCATATCCCACTTAAAAATCAAAATGTTCATGGGGATGCTGACGACAAATTTTTAATTTCGTCATAACTTGTTTTTGAAGGGTGGGCATACGAAAATTTTAGTTGGACATACGAATCCTGTTTCTATTTTATAAATATTTGCACTTCGGGGTGTTAACTGCGCGGACCCGGCACTGGAATTGTTATAAATATTTATAACTCGTAATTTCTCTAAAATCGAAAGAGCACCAAGAAAATAATGAAGCTCTGCCAGTTGCCATGCGTCTCGATAAACTGTTTGCCAGTTTGGCTTCTCGGCAAACGTATCCGCGTTAAATCACGGCGCGTACTATCGCGCGACGAGTTTTCCCGCGATAAGGCGCAGCCGTATCGTCGTTACAAGCACCAACAACTTGTCCGTATCGCGTAACCGAGCCAACGTCAGCCAGCTGTCACGACTCGGGACGCGCGTACACGCGTTTCCTCGGCATTCCGGCTTTATCGGCCGCCAAATCGGCGATCAATCTCTATTCACGTCTGGCCGGCGCGGCGAACAGGGTGACGAGCAACGAGACCGCGGCAACCGATGGGATTATTTCCAGCGATCCGGCTCTATCCGCCGCCGAGAAAGTAAAAATAAGTGAAGCCGAAGTCGTAATGTATGCGCAACCCGCCGCCTTAAACCAGTTTAACACCGAGCCGGCTCATTAAATAAATCTCTGTCCCGTGTTCCGATGATCGCTTCATTCAGCCAATCAATCCGCCTAGCCTGCCATCGTCATCGACAGTGTCGGACAAGTCGCAATAACCGACCGAGGATTTCCGTATTAATAAATTGTCGAGGACAACCGCCGGCGAAAAACGTCGGACGTTCGAGTCAAAATCGTGTCGTCCAATTTATGGATACCTGTCGCAGATGTTTATGACAGGGGGGGGACAGTTAGATTGCAGCGTTTTCGATCCGCGGGCCCGTTGCTCCGAACAATTCCTAACGTCGTAAACATGCGACAATTACAGTGGAATGTAAAACGCGTCGTTCACCTGCCAGCTTTCTTCTATCGTGGACGAGACCGAATGATCGAACGTCAGTGTTGCGACTTAGTATTCTGAAACTGTCCGCTTGTACTTCAGGCTAGTTGAACTTCCGCATTTAGGTATTTGAAGGAGAGTTTATCCTTCGGTTACGGCCCGACACTGTGACACTGGTTTATGGCGCAAGCTTTATTGAAACGTGATAAAAAGAATCTGTTTATGCGCAGGGCGAGGATAAGGAAGTGGTGGGAAAAGTAGCAAATCAAAATTTCTTCGCGTTTCGATATAAAAAGAGCTACCGCTTTTTCAAAGTCGGTGCAAAAATTAATTGGGTTACCAACCCTTAATTATCTGAAACTGAGTAAATTTAGTTTAATTTTAATTGTTAAAGAAAAGTTGCTGTTATTTTTCATTTTCGGTAGCTTTTGTTTTTTAAGCCTAAAATAGAACTATGGCTTGGTAGTTCTATCGGTTGCTATTTTTTTTGCAAAATAATGATCACATAATTATTTAAATTTAGTTTAATTTTAATTGTTAAAGAGAAGTAGCTGTTATTTTTAATTTTCGGTAGCTTTTGTTTTTTATGCCTAAAATAGAACTATGGCTTGGTAGTTTTCTTGGTAGTTCTATCGGTTGCTAATTTTTTTGCAAAATAATGATCACATAATTATTTAAATTTAGTTTAATTTTAATTGTTAAAGAAAAGTAGCTGTTATTTTTCATTTTCGGTAGCTTTTGTTTTTTAAGCCTAAAATAGAACTATGGCTTGGTAGTTTTCTTGGTAGTTCTATCGGTTGCTAATTTTTTTTGCAAAATAATGATCACATAATTATGGGATCCATACTGCGTTCAAATAATTTCTGTCATTTTGAGGGTTGCAGCATTCTGCATAACTGCTTAGGCCCAATTTAAACTCCAATCTGCAAAGATAAGTCCTCCTTGAAAACTATAAATATCTCGACTATATTGCCTAATAGATAATTGAAATTAAACTTTCCGCTAAACATGCTCAATTTTATAAAATATAGAATAGAACTATTATAATGATAACCGTATCATGATTCACTGATATTATTCTGATCGACAAAATGCGACGACAGACTATTCTTTATTCAAGCACTGGATGATTTTTTGTGAATTAGAGGAGGTAGTCGCTATTAACAGGTCAATCTACTCTAAACCGCCGAAAAATTAAGCTATTTTTAAATATATTTTTCTTAGTAAATGTAACATATAATGAAATAAATCTTTTATGGTATTGATTAAGCTACTCTTATATTATACAAAAAAAATTAAAAAGAATTTTTGCAATTTGTTTTAAATTGTTTTTTACAGTGCCAATATGACACCTAAAAAAGGAGGTGTAGGTGATTTTCAAATATTTGCAAATTGCAAATATTCATTTTCATTTTGTATAAGATAAGAGTAGCTTAATAAATATCATAAAAGATTAATTTCATTATATGTTGTATTTGCTGAAAAAAAATTTTACAAATAGACCAAGAACTTTGTAAAAATACCAATCTTTTGATTTAGAAAGAGATCGATTTCTTAATTGTATTCTCAATCTTTCCAAACCCCCTACATTGACGTTTTCAACATTTAAACATCAACAATTAAGTGGTTTCGGGGCACTGGTTCGGTCAGTTAACAACAAGGTCTAAACCGCAGACCGAAACGTCAAAAAAAAACCATAATTATATTATGTAATCACCTGATCATATATCCTAATGTTGACAGTATTTTGACAATTTTGTTGTGAGGTTGAAAATGTTCGTTTGATCGGTAATTTTTAAATATGTTTTGAATTTTTAACGGTCTTTCGTTTGACTCCTTTCTAGCCACAGTTTGCTTCACCTTTAAATGTCTCCCCACGTTATGTTTACTTCAGTCACGTTCCAACCGACTCGCGGGTTACGCGTCCTACCAAACGTGTGACTTTAAAGCGAACGCAATACTTTTTAAATCTTTCCTTGAAAAAGGTCTAAACCGCAGACCGAAACGTCAAAAAAAAAAAAAATGTTATCTGACCAAACCAGTGCGCCGAAACCACTTAATTGTTTATTCTAAAAATACGGTCGATATCTGAATTATTTTATTTTAAACATCAACGTCTGTCTCCGTTTTAAACAAACCACCGAAGCGATCACTCTACATTTTCACCTACCAACTAACCCCATTTACCCAGTTCCAGTTCTTAACTCAATTCCGTTCGCGTGATGTTTAAACCCAGTTCAAACTTCGCTTATGAACCACGTGAGTGTTTCGTCAACATCCACGTTCACCGGGGATGGAGGAGGGACTATCACAAAGCGTAGTCCACGGGGGCCGAGAGGAAGGAACCACCGGCATAGGAGGACGAAGTGGAATCGGAGGGAGGGCCGGCGGGAGAGGGAGGGTTTCCAGCTCGACGGAGCCAATTCAGACCCGGAATTTATCCTATCAATTTCTGCTCGGTGGAGTGGCAAAGAGCTCGGCAGTTCGGCTTGGCGTTCGCTATATTAACGCTACAGAATTCTGCCGGCCACGAAGAGGCCCGTGCGGAACCGCCGCACGTTTCCACTCTTCTCGCGGGGAACCAACCCCCCGGCCCCGGCCCCGCGCGCCCCCCCCCCCTCTTTCGTTCCCGCGGGGCCTAGGATCCCCCACCGTTTGCGTTCGTTTGCTGGCAAATTTCGTCGTCTTCTTGTTCGAGTGTACCCGATTACGTGGACCAGTACACCTCCGATAGTTTTTGCGCACGATTCTTCCTTTCATCGGCCGGTTTCTTTTCAGTTGATTGATTGCGCCCACCTCAGGCTGTGTTTGCCCGTGACATTATTAGTTCGGTCACCGAGGCTAGGAGGTACAGGCGCCGATGGTGGAGGAGGCGGCAACGATTGATCGATGGATCGGCTTTCGATGCCTCTTTGCCGGGAAATAGGCACGCCGGCTCGAATGAAATATTCAGTCGTCTCGCGTAAATAGAAAACGGTTCATCGTTAATAATTTCCGCCGCTTCCGCGGAGCCTCGCTGCCTTTGTAAATTGGGGAGAAGCGTGCTAATTGGTGAAGGCGGAAAAGTGGGGCTTGTTTGGCACTCCGGGGGAATAGGTTCCGTTTCTGAACTTAGGAAACCCAGCTCTGCATGTGTACCCAGAAAATTAGACTTCGAACGTGAAGTAGGAAAATGTTATGGAAAAACAGCTTCCTTCAAGAATCCATGTTTCTGCGTACTGATGAGTACAAACAAACTTTACGTCTTTAAAAAAATGAATTCTATTACCTGTAAGCTGTATGTCTCTTAAAATTAGTATTCAAAAGTCATTATTTAATCCCCTGAATGTTATTGCTGTAAGCGAACTGTTTTATTAATAAAGTCAGACATCCCGGAACACAATTCTAGCAATGTTTGATAGTTATAACTTTCATTAAAAGTCTGGCAGAGGGTTAAATAAAAAATGGGCCAATGACCAGAGAGTGAACATAAATTTCCAGTGATTCCAGTGATTCAAATAATTTTTCATTCTCCAATTACAATAATATTATTGATTTGATACTTTACTAGTCTTATAAGATCATAATTATGCACAGTTGAAATTCGGTTTCTGTGGTGGGTTAACCTAACCTCCACACTGGCGGCGAAAGTGTCAAGAGAACGGCCGTTCAGTCATTGGTATTCACTGGTTCACGTGAACACCTAACAAACTCGACAAATTCTTATAAATCCGTTATTTCATACAGTAGTTTTTGTTAAAGGAACATCTAAACGATGTAATTATAACAACAAAATTATCACAGGGCCATTAAATACACCTCAAAATACAAATTGCAGATATCGCGTAACAAGCCTTTCCATGAACTTGTGTCAATAAACGGAATTATGCCGTATCGGTTATTATTAAACAGAAAAATGCTTTTGTGAGATATCTGTGGGTCTGCAGTGTCATTTTTCGTATTATATCGACAACGTTCACTCAGTGGACAGGTCACCCTATCGTAAAGTTCCCTCGTGCTTTCGGAGAAGTCACTCCCGTCTGGAGGCCTTTAAGAAAGTAAATTCCGTTCGCAAAATACGTCGACGGTTTCATTTATCCAGCGAGCATTTCTCATTTTCGCGTATTAATCTGCCTTATCCATCTAGCTTCGGGTAGCTGACGAGGTGGAAAAAGAGCACGCAAACTTCACAGTGGAGAAATAATTACACCTAAAAGTTCTATAACCGTCGGTGTCGTTTTTCTGCTACCGCTCATAAAATCGTACCGACCGCCTATCTATTATTTTCCCGGCCAGATTGTATACTACTAATCGGTGAGACGAACAGGAACGGCGAGAACGTAGAGGCGAGGCAGGCTCGGAGGGAGGCGAAGAAGGTAGATATGTACATACGCCGTTAAAGGGAGGAAAAGAGACAGAGGGAGGGTGAGAGAGAGAGATTGGCAGGGAAGCGGAGAGGCGAAGGTAGGAGAAGTCGCATAGGGATGGACCTCTTCAGGTTTAGCGGGGCAAATAATGCAGCAGGGAGAGCCTGGTCGGGCTTTCCATGCAGAAGACCAACGAACCGATCACACTGATCTTTGCCAAAAACAATACCCTGCTCGCCTTTGAATTCCCCTGCAAAATACGGGCGCTAGGTGAGTCACCGTCGAGTTTGCGCACACATGGAACAAGAGAAGCTTGTACGAGCCAACGACAATGTGCGCACAGACGCGACCGTTCCTTTATCTAAATACGGACGCGCGCGGGCGCGTACACACAGCTGTATCCGACTTATATTGTAGTCAAAACTTTTCGTTGGTTCTTCGGGATCGTTCTACGCGTTGCCGCGCGATATAAAATTGTGCAACCGCTTCAACCCTAAATGTGACGTTTCGGTGATGCTTTCGTTGTTGAAAAATTGTAGACATTTGGGGAGAAATGAGCGGTTTGTTGTCAGATAATCGCGACACAAGGACTAATGAAAATAAACAGCTGTGTATAAACGACAAAAATAGAATATTACAAAAGAGTTGGCGAATAATATACCCCGTGACAGAAAAATGAGACTGCACGCGTGTTACACGGTCATAAATTTAAAAAATGGCACGTGCAGGAGTATCTGCGCTTTGCAGTAATTTAGGTGGACCCTTCTCTCCGTTATCCGATCTCAACGGCGCGCAATGAGGCACGTGCGAAATGCGGCAAAGATAGTCATCTCGAGAAGCGAGAGAACTGGTGGCGTTGCTCCAGGTCCAGTTTATCAGGTCGTACTTGGCGGCGAATTCTGACAAATAATATGAAACCAATCACAGTTAGAGTTTCAATTCCTCCGGTTAATTAATTCCTGGGCTATCGAAAAAAATTAAAAGGCATCCAAGTGAATTCACACTTTGGCGTGACGTTTGGATTTACTGAGAATTAACGAGTTGATTCAAGGAATTAAGGGGTAACACCATTGCAAATTTTTCGGAAATTTTTTTTTTTTTTTATTGGTTTAAAAGATGCTTTGAACCCACAAGGTACAACCTAATGTCCTACCTTTTGATTTCTAGCTTCTCTAATACACAACGGATGTCGTTAGAAAGTTTTTATGTTCAGTTAGAAGCATTTCCAAATAAAAGTATGTATTTTTCGATCTACTTTAAACGCGTTTTTCTCGAAACACGATTTTTCAACACGGCACGCAGCATAACTCCGACAATTTTCATCCTTTTCATTCGAAATTTTATCTATATCTTTAAAATAACATTTTGAAGAGAAATGCGTACGGGATTTTCGATAAGTTAATTTAAACATTACTTATTAACAAATGATTGCCCTCTTTTTAAAGAAAATTGAACGTTTTTTATTCAAATACTCACCCATCACACAAAAATCGATATTTTTAAAATCCCCTACGTATTTCTCTAGCTATAAACATGTAGATTTGAGAGATATTTTTTTCCATTTTCTAGATTCAAATTCGCACCAGCTACACTGCGTGCCGCAGAGCACTAAAATTTTAACATGCTTCACGAGAATGGCTTCAGTGCCGCCATTTTTTAATATTTTTCAATAACCATTTTTTTTTAATAACATAATATATGCTTAATAACTTCCTCCAGTGTTGTTATTCTATCACCTTTCCTTCCATCCAAGAAAAATTACCAGAAAAACGCCTTTTTTTTCAAGCTGTTACAGTGGTGTTACCCCTTAAGGATGTATTGGACCTATTTTCAAAATAGTTCCAAGTTGATGAAGATTTCTGAAATTGTTCTTTTTAGCCTTCCTCGTGTGCTCCATAAATTTTAAATGAATTCACTAAACGGTTCCTGAGTTATAACGATTTTAATTTTCACTGATTTTACACGTACTTTTTTGGAAAGAGATGTTTTCTTTTCTGAAAAAATGTTGAAGAAATAGTACCAATGTTTTAAAATTTTTTTGTACATGCAGTATATGGGTAGATGAAAATATCTGCCGAGTTTCAATTGTTTTCTCTACGCCGTTTTAAAGAAATAAATTATAACTTGAGAAAATTGTGAATTCTGGGCATTTTCACTGCCAAAAGGTTAGCAAATAATTAAAGTGGTATCGGCGCACTGATTCGGTCATCAGTGAAAGCGTTTGTAAAGTGAAAAATACCTTCCTAGGATTAAAAATAAGAGAAGATCTAGATTTACCAAGCGTAATACGTAGATATTCAAGTATTTCACATTTCATATACTTTTGTCCGATATTGCACGGCTGTGAATAATATCACAGTTCGGGCGACTTCTATGAAATCGGTTCGCCAAAAAGTAAAGTCACTCGTATAAACGCCGTAACATTCAATTTACAAGAAAGGCAATATAAATGTGTAATAGGTGTAACGTAATCGCCGGCTGATTATTTTGAAGGTACGACGTGCCGATGATCGGCGACGTCCGATCGGGGAGAAAACAGGTTTCACGGCGATAACTGACTCGCGATCATTCACGAGTACGCCGATATAAATTAGTAAAGGGGGTGAGTGGCATTTTTCAGGCTTCGTTCCCGAGTAACTGATGTCACGGTCCATTGGCGCACGCACACGCGCGGAGGCCAGGCACGTACACGCAGCCGCATAAATCTCTGCGAGCCTAACGTGCCCGTATAAAAAACCAGTTAGCAATTTCACGGCCAAGCAGTCTCAAAGCGAAAAACAAATCGTGATTCGTGGTCAAAACAAATTCGACAGGGGCCCGCCAATTTCGCGTGGTGCTTTTTCAATCCGAGCGGCGCAAAGGGCGGCCCCGGCTAGCATCGGGAAAAGATGGTAGGTGGAGAAAAAAAAAAAAAAAAAAATTGATAACGGATTAATAACCCGGTGGTGGGCGAATGACGTTAATCATTTTCGACGCAAAAAATTGCTGCAAAAGATTGATAGCGCCGCGATAAATTGGGGGAAAACGGGAAAACGCAAAGAGAGAAAGGTGTAACGCACGGTACCGTGGATAGAAAAAAAAGCGGTCAATTTTCCAAAAAACGAGTTTCGAATCGCGTCATCTGTGCCGGGAACGCAGTTTTTTTTTCCCGTGCGAGTCTCTGAAAAAGCTGGATTAATCGAGTTACCTCGCACTCGCGGTGAACAGTGTAGAGGCAGGCGATAGCTCGGAAGTGCCGGAAGTTCATTATGCCATCGAGTGAGAAATAATATATCGATATTTACGGCGTCGCACAACATAGCGGCGATTAGGAGAAACATCGGGTGGATAAGGAGAAGCCGAAACGAAGGGGTGGGGTGTGGGGGGGGGGGGGGGATAATATAGGCGTGACAGAGAAAGCAGTGGCTTCGGAGCCGAGGTAAATGCACGGGGTCCCTCAGCGGGGACCGCGAAGTCAGTGAACACTTTGTCCGCGCGAACAATCGATTTCTCGATCATAACAACGAGTACCGGTTCCAGTCACCGCAGTAACCGTCTCCCGCCACTTAAAAAATCCATATAATAATTCGTCGCGGCTACGGGGCCGAGCGAGGAGGCAGTATAGCTGGTGGGCAAGGGGTGGGAAAGATCGACAAAGAAGAGAAATTTAGGGAGGATTGGTAACGAAGAGGGACGGAGAGACGCGGAGGGGGGGGGGGAAGGAGAGAGGGAGGGGGCGGATGCACGGAACCCGGTTGCTCCGTCAGTGGAGTCCCTTTTTTTTATGAATATTCGAACACGCGCCAATAAATTCGAATGTGCACGACGGAAGGGTCGCCAGACGTGAAGTGGTAGTCCGTTTGCCGTCGATAGGCTCGCCCGTTGGTCTGGTAGGGCTTTGGCAAAGGGTGATGCACGTGTTACCGTCGCCTGTATGTGTGCGCTCGCACGCGTGCGCGTGCTTATATTTGAAGGTAAAGAGGGGCAGGTACCGTGGAGCTGCCTGTTCGCCGAGGAACAACCACCGCCATCGAAAACGGGCTGCTCCCATCGAAGCCACCCCCTGCTGCCGGCTCGAGCTTCTTATCCGAGAGTGAGAGAGAGAGAGAGAGGACCGCTTCTTCAGCCCCTCTCGTCACATTGGAATTTCGTCCTACCCCGACACCCACTCCCTGCCCCAACAGCTCTTCAACTTATTCAAATTCGCTGCTCTAACGCAGTTGGCTGAAACGAGAATCTGGGATATGAATGCATGCCACGGGGACTGTCGGTGTCTTTTACAATGACCAACAGAATTCGTCCAGAATTATATATGTAACAATTATTTAAGGGTGTTACTAAAAGTTCCAATGGTACTGTCTCGAAATTCTGTCAAGTCTCGAACTGTTCTGCGGTGGTATTGATTAACAGTGACTCGATGAGTTCCGTGTATTCAATACAATTCAGCGCGATTTGGTGTTTGCATTTCGGGTAGATAAAATGCGTGTTGTTTTTAGATTGAATTCTGATACTACATTGCCTTTATTTACCTTTAGACTATATTACTATATTACTACTTACAAGGGACGTTCGGCTACCCGAGAATTCAGAAAATTATGAAACTCGGTGTGCAAGTAGAGTAGTTCATCCGTAACACAACCCTATTTTTTGTTGGTGCCATAATTTTTAGGGGTGAAATCACCCCTTGAAAATAATTCAGAATTTTCTTTTCCGTTATATCTACAAAACCGCGAAAAAATAATTTTGGAAAAATCCATATTTTTCAAGTTACCCCCACCTCCAACCCTTAAAATTAGGTTTTTGTATTTTTTAAATATGAACTGAAATACCTCTGGATAATCTCTTTTCATAGATATAAGTGATTTATCTGTTATATTTTTTTTTGCAAACGAATAAAGCCTATATTACCGAATTTGAAGTCCATTTTGACAGTTTCTATTAGTAACATGGTTTCTTAAAGCCATATTTAGATTATTATTTATGTGAAGTTTAGACAGCTTTCAATTATTTAAGCAAGACAGTATGCACCTAAAATTGCATCAAAGGTAAAACTCATTAAAACACATTCGAACATGCATTATTTGAAGTGTAATCTTATCAGGCTATTTCGGAAACCTACACGAACAATAAATAATGCGTGAAGATTTACAATGACTTTGCAAAATACATATGTTATTGAAATGATAATAATCTAAATATGGCTTTAAGAAACCATGTTATTAATGGAAACTGCCAAAATGGAATTCAAATTCGGTAATAGAGGCTTTATTTTTTTGCAAAAAAAATATAACACATAAATCATTTATATCTGTGAAAAGAGATTATCCAGAGGCATTTCAGCTTATATTTAAAAAATACAAAAACTAAATTTTAAGGGTTGGTGGTGGGGGTAACTTGAAAAATATGGATTTTCCGAAAATTATTTTTCCGCGGTTTTGTAGATATAAAAGAAGGATGCAACTTTTGTTTAAACTTCTTTTCGATATCTTTCACCATTCTCGAGGTATTCCACGGAAAAGAAAATTCTGAATTATTTTCAAGGGGTGATTTCACCCCTAAAAATTGCATTATGGCACCAACAAAAAATAAGGTTGTGTTACGGATGAAATACTCTACTTGCACACCGAGTTTCATAATTTCCTGAATTTTCGGGTTGCCGAACGTCCCTTGTTAGACTATCCCCATTACTTAATTTCATTCGATCTGAACTAAATCCTACAGATATTTTTGGCTTCCTTTCATCATCGACAATATGTCTCATACGTTTTAGTTCCCCTCAATATGTATTAGCTAGTTAAAACCGCATCTCCAAAAAGCTCCACAGCTGTTACTATTTTTCGTATGATATGTTTTACCTAACCCTAAAACCTGACATACCATTCTTCAGCGATCAATTGGAGACGATTTCAGCTCGATTTTCAGAACAATAGGCCGTCACGTCTGTAGCAGAACTGTTGTACAAGTCGCTAGAACTGCCTCCACCTATCGTACGAAAACTCGCAACGTTCGTGGGCCCCTATAGGCTTTGGAACATGATGGCAAATGGCCAACATCCGTAGTAACAAGCTACCTTTGGTTTAGCCAAATTTACCATTTAAGGTAGTTCCTAACCAACTATGCTAATCAAATTAGAGCTGGATAATAAACGATAAATATAAAGTAGTATGATACTATGGAAATAATAATAATAATTTTTAACATCATGTATATATATTTTAAAAAGTTCAATGTTAATATAAATAATTGTAAAACGAAAATGGGATATTAAATTGGTTAGCGTAGTGAATTGGAGCAGCAGATTTGACAACGCCGCATTCATTCGGAGCGCCTTTTATAACCAAAATGTCAGAAAAATGTTCATATGAATCTGAATCTTTGTCTGCTATTTAAATGTCTAAAAATATCGATTGTGCGACGTTGCCACGTTCACTGCTCTACGTAGTTTCTCAAAAATTTGCACGTAAACCTATTTTTTTATGGGCATTTACGAAGAAACTATGTGGCCAGTTTTGCAGAAATTAATAAATTCATTTCCCGACATTTCGTTGTACTTTTGTGCCAATTTTGGTACATTTCTTAAATATGGTTTTCCTGTTTCAGAAGAAATACTGAAACTATAACCCTCTTTATTTGATTTCGCCATATGCCACTGTGTTAAAATGCATCAACTTTAATTAACAATTTCTCGATAACTATGCGGTAAATCGATTTTAAACTTTGTATTCCAAGTTAGTTTTGTACGAAATTTGAAAGAATTCTGTAATTTAGTAGATTATTCAGGAACTACCTTAAGGGGTAATACCACTCTAGGATTTTCAAAAGGATTTTTTAAACGCGTTTTTCTCGGAACCAGTTGTTTCAAACTGGGAGGACGGATTTCTCGGAGACTATTGCATGGATCGATTTGAAATTTTTACAGTAGCTTCACAAAAATATTCTCTTTGGAAGTACGTAGACGTTTTTTGATTGAATGTAAACTTTTTTTTTTATAAACAGTTTAATGCTCATTTTTAGGGCAAGAAATCGATTCATTCCTTAAAAAGTGCACCACTTCCACAAAAACGTATTAAAAAAAACCCCTACGTACTTCCAAAGCCAATTGTATATAGGTGTTTTCAAAAAAGCTGTTTTCGACGACGGGCTCTGTCGCCGCCATTTTGTATGAAAATGCCAATAAAAAAAATTGTTTCTCGTACTTCAATATGTGTTAAATAAACCCTCTGATAAGAAATTCTATTCCGTTTGTCATACTCCCGAAATAAATTTGAGTCTCTTCTTCTGCCTCTGAGTGGTGTTACCCCTTAAGGGGTTACGCCACCCTGAGGCGCTCGAAACAGCACTAAACTAGACGAATTTTTTTTACTGATACTATGAGGTTGAAAATTATTTATTTTCTTCTTATCTGTAGAGCATGTATTAGTGCATATATTGTATAAATACTGTACAAAAATATTACAAAATGACCGAGTTATTTGTTCTCCCGCGAAGCTCGTTCGCCGTTACACGCGTGACTAACCTAACAAATTATAACGAACATGTTCGTCTGAAATCAAAAACCCGATGATTTTCGTGTTCCTTAATAAAATACCTACGATGTAGCATAGGGATTTGAGAAAAAAAAACTTATTGCACAAATGAGAGCAAAGTGAAAAAAATTATACGTTTTTCGCGTGAAAAACGATTTTAAACCATTAATTATATACGATTGAGGTATCGGATGGAAAAACTGCTATGCTACATCGTAGATAATACCATTAAGAATATGCGTACCAAGTTTGAAATCAATCGGACAAATAGTTTTGGAGATAATTGATAGGTCATCGTTGAAAATGTAGTTTCGAGAAAAACGCAAAAGAAGTAAAGTAGAATGATCGCTACCTGCTGCGGAATATCGACATGCGCGCCTCGTTTAAAGTCTATAACTCGGCTATTTTGGGGAATCTTTGCGTCTACCATGGCATAAATTATTCTTAAAACTTCACATAATAAGAAAATGCAAGAAACAAAAAATCGATTTTTTAAAACATTCAGGGTGGCGTAACCCCTTAATCTAAAGACTACGAAGAGCGCGTCTTCCAATAAGAAGAATGAGTTTGTCAAGCTGGTCAGCGAGGACCGTAACTGTGATTAATAAGTCCAGAAGTACGACCGACTCCGGCGGAGTGAACGCGAAAGAAGAGGGACGAGATCCATCGGTGGCCAAGTTAGGCTGCCGGGTTGTTGAAATCTTGCACGGTGCGATTGGACCACGGCGATGCACATGCAGGAATCCTACTCCCGGCAAGAATACGAGGGGCTAAAAGGCGAGAGAGCTAGAAGAGAAGAGAGCAGAGGGACTCAGGGCCTGGTGTATGGAAAGTGAAAGAGACACACACAAGCGTCTCTCGCTGGCTAATGCAGCGCGGTGAAATATTCATCAGTCTGCCTGCCTGCCTCGGTGGCGCGGGCCAACCCACCCTTTATATTTCGTAATTACCCTCCCAGCCCCGTTCTTCCACCTCGAGCTAGCCTCCCCAACCGCCTCTACCATCGTCCATCTCCTCCGTCACTACCTACCACCTTCACCCTGGACCCCTCTTCGTCATCGTCGTCAAACTCCGCGTCTCCGGGCCCCCCAGCCCCATCATCCCCCATCCCGCGCCACCATTCCTTTTGCCACCCCACCACCACTTCACCGTTACTGCTTAGTTTTCTCCTGCAGTGAAACCAGCATTTCCAATCTCTGGTCCTCCGTCACCTCCCCGCTAATTTCCGCACCGCCAGTATGGACCAACCCTGCCCCCCCCCGTAGCTATGGACTACTACACTTCGACGACGTTTACGTTCTTTCCTTCTCCATCCTCTTCTTCCTAAGGACCTTAGCCCTGAATCGGGATACTCCGATGAGTCGATGTGTAGAGCTTCAAGGTTCTCGCTGTCAAACGATCTTCGGAGAATTTCCAGTAACCGAGGGATGCAAGGTACTTAGCGTCTTCGATGGTTATAGCAGTTATGGATAAGTGGGATGTATAATATGGTACCTCGGACATTGCGGGGTACTCTGTTTCTTCTTAGGGGCGCGATAATAATTTCATCCTCGTACTGTCGCATCTACAATTCAGTTGAAAAGGCTACAGTCACAAAATCCTAATTTATGCTGGTCATTAATTCAGAGTAATGTGCCTAAAGATTTTGGAAAACAGTAGACGTACCTACTTTGACTCTCAGTCATTGAATTATTTTCCTCTGTCAAAGATGGATGAACAGAAGCTGAAATACTGTTAAATTGGCAAATGGACGATACAAAGAACGGAATTACGAATCTGTTATTTCCCCACGTTTCCTTAACTTTCAGGCGGATCAAACATCACATCTTCATAGTTAGCCCAGAACCTGATGAAGCTGCAACGAGAAATATTGTCTATCCTCTCTAGCACCAGGCAAGCAACGAACAACCTGACCCACTGCGAGTACGTGTGTTCGTAGCCCCAGAACTGCATACACCTCGCCAAGATTTCAAAAGCTGGCAGATTTAAATCGGCGAAGGCGTCGGACAAAGGCTTGATGATATCACGCCGGTGAAAGTCGATCGAAACGCCCATACATATCCTGGCCAACGACCAGAGATCTAAATATTTATACGCTAATGCCTATGCGTCGGTTCGAACATCAAAGACAAGGTGGCCCGCTGCCTCCTGCATAGTTCGTAAAAATAAATTCCCGTCGGCTCGTGCACGCTACCCCAGCGCGTCCTCGTCCTCATCCTCAGCCTCATCCTCATCGCCGTCGTCATCCTCGCATAGTATGCGCCGTTCTCTCTCTCGTCGGCCGTTGTAGTCGAGGGGTTCGAAAAGCGATGGGGTGCGGCTCGGGCCTAAAAACCCAACGTAGGTTACGCGGCGGGGAACGTCGATACGCAACGTGAAAACACAAGTTGTATGCCCCGAGCAAACACTAGACACCGCACGCTCGGCGTCAGGACCAAGAAGAAGAGAAGCTGAGGAAGCGGAGGAACCGCCGCGGACTCGCCGAGACGTTAAAGCAAACACCGGATCACACGCGCAGTCACACGTTCAGCCCTAGGGTCGTGACCCGCGTCTTCCTACCCGTAAAAGTCGAGTTTCTTTTACCCAGAAACAGTGGAAACACTTCGACGCTGCAACAGTAGCCCGCATCCGTGGATCCTAGTCAACGAAAACATTTGTGGAAAGCACGGTGAACGGTGTGCAAGCCAGGGTGGTCGCGAGACATAGGGGGAATTTTTTTTCCCGTCGTAAAAAGTTGCCAATTGGTATAAAAATGAGATTTTGAAAGTTTCAGCTCGACCTGCCTCATCAGCCCTAAAGTATTGAGAAACAGCTATTTTTCTTAAAAAATCGGGATTTTCCGCTATAAAATTAGAACGGCTTATGCTAGGAACGTGTTTCTTGTTTAGTTTTGTAGAGAATGTTCCTGGCTTCAATTTTCATTACTACAACTTGTTTGACGAACGTACAGATAGGAAGATATTTGGCTTTTTCGTGGGCCAGACCTGGAAAATCGACTTTTTCATGAAAATGTAAAAATCCACTCAAGTTGATAATTTGTTTTTTTACATGTTCTTCTACTACTTTTTAGTTATTTAGTATCAAAGAGTTCAAGTAAGATACTTTTAAAAAATAGATTTTCAATGAGGTAGGTAAAAGGAAAGAGTGGGATAAAGGGGGGGAGATGAAAGAAAATATTGACATATATCAAACCATAGTGATTTTGAAACATTGAACTTAGTAGTAACATCAGAACAGGTTTTATCTAAATTAATTATTAATTATAAATTGTAATAATATGTAAATTAATAATAGTAGGTAGAACGAATTGGCAGATTTGACAGATTGAGTTGTTAGAATCAAGTAGGTGGTAGAGGTTTTGAGAGGGTAGATTTCAATGTGTCGGGGTATAATTTTCGACATTCCGCAACTACTTGCAAAACATACTGTTTCTATATATGATTTTCGGCGCCCCGATTCGGTCAGTTTAAAACAATAAAAACTAGCTATTTTGCAATAATAATTATAAATTCCAACCGATTCGGGAGTCACACGTAATGCAATAGCACAGTGACTCAATTTAATAGCAAAAGCAGTATTTTATATCTTTTCTAAACTTTCCTGAAGATGATCTAAACTAAGATCGAAACGTCGAAAGATTTTATAATTATTATTGCAAAATAGCTAGTTTTTATTGTTTTAAACTGACCGAATCAGTGCGCCGAAATCATATATATTAATTACTACGGTCGAAATTTATAAATAACTTTTAATACTGTTTATGCTCTTCATCTTTTGTGATACTCGCATTGTAATCCTGCATTAATTTGACACCCCCTTCGGCTGTGTCATTTACAACCCTAAAACGTTTCACAATTCCCTGTCTTTTTTAAAAAAAAAAAACAAGTTTTCATTCCAAACATCCGGATCGGAATGTAAGAAATCACTAGAAATGTTGAACCTTTTGAAGAAGTTGAATGTTGTTTGTGTCATAAAGTAATCGACTTCTTTGTCCAGAAAAGAATGCACTTCTTTCAAAGGGATTTTGGTTTTAACTATCCTATTGTCTTGTAGGCTTAGATCATCATCGTCATATTTGTTGTTTTGTTCAAAAGACAATAGTTTTGCAGCCCTGTTTAAATTGATTCGTTTGTCTAAAGTTTTATCAAAAAAGGCGAAAGCAACTTGCTCTGGGTTCAAATACCACAAATGATTAATAAGTTTAGACAATGCTACTTTTGAAATGTCTCCATCAATTCGTTTATAATTGACTAAGGTTTAAACAACTGTAAATCCAATAAACGGATTATCTCGGAGCGAAAAAGGTCGAAATCCAAGAAAAAAAACGGCACGGTGTCGATTGCCCCCTATTTGATATCTGGCAGGCAAATATTTTCCAGTGAACGCCTCGGAAATAAGCATTGCGCTTCGAAAACTTCGAAATTACCGACTGTAAATTAAAATGACGTTTCGCTTCGTTTCGAGCCAGCTTTTGTCCCGTAAGATGGAAAAAGAAATATAATATTTAAAAAAACTTATACTGAAATATTACTTTGATGTATTTGAATGCAAAGAGTTCAACGAGCAACAAAAGTATGGTTAAAAAGTAATTTTATCACGTTTATAGCGAATTTTTACATTTTCTTGAAAAAGTCGATTTTCCGGGTCCGCCCCACGAAAAAGCCAAATATCTTCCGATCTGTACGTTTGTCAAACAAGTTGTGCAAATGAAAGTTGAAGCCGGGAACATTCTCTACAAAACTAAACAAGGAACACGTTCCTAGCATAAACCGTTCTAATTTTATAGCGGAAAAATCCCGATTTTTTAAGAAAAATAGCTATTTTCAATACTTTAGGGCTGATGAGGCAGGTCTTAGCTTTATCCGATCGAGCTGAAACTTTCACAATCTCATTCTTATACCAATTGGCAACTTTTTGGCCGTCGATGAAATTCAGACATCGATTTCTTGCGACCACCCTAATTAACACATACAACCTCAGTAAATAACATATTTTAACGTAAATACAGTAATTCCTCGTTATAGTCCCGTTTTTACCATGCGTTATAGTCCCGCCCACTATCCCCACCATTTCTTGGAATCCTTCGGTCGACAGTGAGAGAGCGAAAGAATCGACGGCAACTTCGTGTTCGTCGGGACTAGGGTAAAGTATCCAATTACTGTGGGGTACCCAATTACTGTGCCTCTAGTTTATCATTAAGGATAATTAACTTTATATTTATCGAATAAAAGATATTAAATTTTTTTAGTTAACTTCAGTTAATTATTTATTTGTTAAAATTAAACATGTAACGCACAGAAGTTCTTAAAATACAAAAAAAATGATTTTACTTTTTTGATAATGAATTCGAAAAATTTTCTATGAAACTTGTGAAAAAGCTTAAGAAAATACTGAACGAATGAAAGTCAATATTGAGTAAAATAAACCGTTTTAGGTAAGATTCACAACGTTAATTATATTAGTAAAACATATTTAGATTATGGAAAAACAAAACAGCGATTATCTATTTGAATATCTGTATTTATTTTAAACAAATCCAGTAACTGAAACGAATTTGGAAGTAGCGTCATTTACTGTGTACAATAACTGGACTAGTTTTTGCACGTTGCGTTAGTTACTGTGTCGCTAGCACTGCCGCACATGTCAGCACATGTAAAAAAGCTCTAACCTCTAACGCACCTCCGATTATATTTTGAAAGAAAATTACGGTATATATGAACAATTTATTATAGTGGTCATCCTAATGTGAACTTTTAAGTGACTTATTATGATATTTTATTTTTATTACAGAAAAATTTAACTTAATAATGAGTGTTGCTAATAAAAAACGTAGGATGCTGTACAGCACAGAAAACATCGATTTAGCGTTGAATGCTGTTGACGGTGGGATGTCAATAAATGCTGCAAGCATGAAATATGCGATTCCCCGATCAACATTACATAGCAAAATAAATCACTTGTATAACACTAAGAAACCTGGGCCTGTTTCCATTCTGCCTCCTGCTCAAGAATCACTACTAGTAGAATGGATTTTTGAATGCAGTAGCCGAGGTCATCCAGTGACTAAGATGCAATTATTAAATAGCGTTAGCATATTAGTGAGGGAAATGGGAATCAAAACTCCATTCAGTGAAAGTGGTCCTGGGAAAAGTTGGTATTGTGGTTTTTTGAAGCGTAACAAGAATGTCTGTACCCGAATGACTGAAAACTTAACCCAAGCTAGAGCTGCAGTATCCGAAGATGCTTTAAAAAAATGGTTTTCTACTGTAGAAGCTCATTTAAAGGATAAATGTTTGCTCAATATTGACTCATCTAGAGTATTCAATACTGATGAAACTTCTCTACCATTGAATCCCAAGTCTAATAAGGTATTGACAAAAAAAGGAAATAAAAATGTGTATTCTATTATAAATAATAATGAAAAAGAAGCCTTGACAGTGTTGGTAACTGGAAATGCAGCAGGGCAACTAGCACCTCCTCTTGTTATGTTTTCTTATAAACGCATTCCAAAAGAAATGTACGAAAAAATGCCATGTGATTGGTCCTATGGCACATCAGACAGTGGCTGGATGCAAGGAGAAAGCTTTTACGAATATATTACTAATGTATTCTACCCCTGGATCATTAGAACAAAAATAGCTTTACCCGTCATTTTATATGTCGATGGACATGTTTCACATCTCACACAACCTCTGGCTCAATTTTGTGCTGCAAGTCAAATTGAACTTATTGCCCTGCATCCAAACTCTACACATATTATCCAGCCAATGGATCAAAGTATGTTCCGTCCAATGAAAGCAGCTTGGACAAAGCAAGCACATGAATATCGTCGACAAAATGATTGCTTAAGTGTATCAAAAATTGATGCTGCACAGGAATTAAAAAAAGTGTTCAACAATTTGGATCTCAAAAGTATTTTGAGTAATGGCTTCAAGGCATGTGGGCTGATGCCATTTTCATCTAGTGCAATTGATTATTCTAAAATTTTTCAACAAACGAGAGCACCAAAGCAATCGAGTGAGCAGCCAAATGATCGAATAAGTGTAGAAGAAAATAATATAGATTATTTAATAGCATTAAAATGTATCGAAGAAAGCATTAGTCCTACAACTTTAACAGCTTTTCGAGCAATGGGTGATAAAAACGAATGGACTGGTCCAACTGAAGACACAAGTCTTTTTCATGTCTGGAGTAATATATCCAAGGCTGTTAAAGTTGATGGTATTGAACAAGAATGTTCAATAAAGAAAACTGGAAACCAGGATATTGACAATAGTCAGATTGATGACAGTAGAAGTAGCAGTATGGGTATGCATGATGACAGCTTGATAGTAGAAGAAATGTCAAAGAGAAATGTAGGCCTATGATTCAATATTTTTACTTTGTTTGTTAGCGTTCTTTTTGCTATATTTATACAAATTTTTTACATTTTGAAACAAGCAATTGATATTTACAAATTGAAGTTGATTTTACTTTTTTTATTTATTTTTTTAATTTAAAAAAAGTAATATTTATAATTTTTACAATTTTTTTATATAAAATTTTTATAAAATATGTTTACATTTATAATTGTAATTTGTGTTTTGTATCATTTTATTGGAAATCAATTTACCTATTCTGTAACATGTTTTGTAGGTGATAGTTTTACAATTAGATAACAAGAATGAATCCAACGTACTAAATTCTAGTCCAAATGCAAACATAAGTTATGATTTCGTCATTAATGAGGATGGTACTGTGATAACAGAGGATAGAGATTTATCATTAGATATAAGTTATGAAATAAAAAAGACTGAGCATAGTGATCAAAATATTATTAAGGAACTGTTGAGTGAGAGCCAAGTCACTTCAGATGTGCAATGTGCAATTGAAACAGAAGACTGTATTATTAAAAGTATTGTGCAAGCAGAAAATGAATCTACAAAATCCTCAAGTATATTACTTGATAAAGTTCCCCCTGTGTTCAAGAAGTGCCTTTTTTGGCCTAAGGAAAATACGTCGTCAGTAAAAAAAAGAAAAATGAAAGACAAAATACCTTCTGTTATTACTTCTGAACTTGGATTGAAATATTTACAAGAAAAAGAAGACCAGAAAAGAAATTTGGAAAACCAGAAAGCATTAAGAAAAAATATTCAACTTGAAAAAATGAAGATAAAAAAAGAAAAAGACGAGGAAAAGGAACGCAAGAAAAAATTAAAAGAGCAACAAATGAAAGAAAAAGCAGAAAGTAATAAAAGTAAAAATGCTCCTGCCAAAAAAAGGAAAAAAATTGTTACCAAAGTTTTGTAACCGATATTTTTTGTTTCAATAAAATATTAATTAAATTATAATTAACACGTTTGTTCACATTCATATCTTAAAATCAAGTTATTATTAATATTATTGCTACTAAATTTGATTAAAGTATGTTATCTATTACATTTTTATCGTGTACAGTTATTGGGGCACAGTATTCAGGGAGGAAGCACAGTAATTGCAGCACAGTATTCAGGGTGGAGCACAGTAATTGCAGCACAGTATTCAGGGTGGACCACAGTAACTGAGGCACATTAACTGATCTTTCGAGATTTTAGGCACACAGTAACTGACTCCAGAACTGTTTTTTTTATGTTTAATAATATCCAAAGAGGATGTGATATTTGTTTCGTGGAAAAATTTATATCGATAAAAGAAACATTGAAATTTATCTTTAAATTCTTAAGACAATTCAATTTCATTACTAAAGTTATTTTTACTAGCGAAAACTCCGGAAGTCCTGCAACAGGGCACAGTAATTGGATACATTACCCTATTAAGACGGCATGCTCAGTCAGGAGGCCGAAAAAAGGGCGATCTTTGGGAATTTTTTACTCGAAAGCTATAACACATTTCTCAAAAATTCTTTTTTCCTTTTAAAGATTGCATCTAGTACTGTGTATCGTAATTTTTTTATTTAAAAATATTTATTAATAACAAAGTTATTGTCCATCTCTCAAAGGTCCTCTAAAAAAAAAGCTTCTGCGGTGACCACTGCTGTTCGAAAGTCGATCATCTAAATTAAAAAATTCCGAAGAATTTACTTATTATATTATATTATCTTGTCTTTGAACGAAGGATTTTTCGAAATATTGATTTGGGAAAAAATGGCGGATGTTTAAAGTAAAAGTTTCAATTTTCATCATAAATCGTGCCTGATTTTCGTCAATTAAAAGAAAACTAAGCATTGGAAAAAAAAATCCTTCGTTCAAAGACTAGTTTATTGTTCCTATAGTAAGCTTGTAAAATTTGAAGTAAATCGGTTGAATGGTTTTTGAAATATCTTGGTCACCGATTTTGAAAATGCTGTTTCGAGAAAAACGCGTTTGAAGTTTCAAGTGAAGTTTATACTTATATAAAACTATTCACTTCGAACGCCTATATCTCGGCCAATTTTATTCGGATTACCTTAAAATTTTTACAGAATATTTCTAAGATGTTGTACTAAAAGAAAATACAAAAATTGAAAAATCGATTTTTTGAAAGTTGTGACTGAGCATGCCCCCTTAAGACGAATTACTGTATTTCTAAAAGTTTCCCTAGGATACCCTAGAATTCTTCACGAATTTACAAAGTACACGAAACAATTCATAAAATGTCAGCACATGTTTCCCAACTACCTACGAAGCGCAGCGCAATTATTTTCTTAGACCCATCCTTATTTTCGTTACCCAGTGTTTCCTAACATTCCGAACCCCGCCCCACTAGAATTCAGCAACATCGTTGGTCGCGAGGTTCGGTGGCTCCCTTTTCGAAACAGGTGGCACTTGCCATTCCCCGAGCAACCTGTCAAAGCTGCCCTCCCGCAAGCGAGGCCCGAATCCGGGCACGGCTGATTAGCCTTGGAAGAGGTTCGAACGCGCCGGAACCTTGGGACCGCGCCACGACTGAATCGGGAAATCTCGGATCCCGGCACGCATCGGTGGTTTTTCATACCGGCCACACAATGCCGCACCGAGCGAATAAACGAACGAACGAATGAACGAGGCAGCATCGCCTCGCCTCCCGGAGGGGAGACGACTGGTGAAGGGCCGGGCTCGTCTTTTTCGCACGGCTGTGTGGTTTATAAATTGCCGGAGTTGTGCACACAATAGTCGCGGAAGGGGGTCGGGGAGCAGGGTAACTCTGTTATCGCGGTCCGCTAAGCGGCTGGACAATGTCCTAGCCGGCTGCTCCGCTTTCTTCCGACCAGCTTTTCCCTCCTTGTTCCTCCCCTGATCCTGGCTCGTGGACGTCCAAATATTTGCCCGAAATCTATATCCAGGTTGTTGAGGGTCCCCTCGCTCGTCAAAAGATCGTGCGGGCATCTTTATTATTCCGGAATAATCGTGGCTCGGTTCATCAGCTCGGCAGCAGGGACTTCGGCATGGTTCGTTCTGCTATTGAACTATATCCGGCGCTTGTTCGCCCCCCCCCCCCCCCCCCGTGTATCTCTCGACATTATCGTCCACGACGTGCGCCGGAACTCTGGGCCGCGCGGGGGGGAGTCACGTGTCGGGACTCTTCACCCGCGGGACGTCGAGAATTTTACTGCCCTCCGCGGTTACAATCGGTCGTGACCTGTTCTACAAAGGGAGGGTCCATCGCGGGAGAGAAGTAAATTTCCACGGGCTGTCGACGATCGCACAGATTTCGGCGGTTGATTTTTTAACTCACCGGCCGGCTTCTTCCCGCCAATGGAATTTCAGTCGATTTAACTTTCACAGCTCGTCGCGAGACACTTTCTCCTCTGTGATTGCCGGAGAAAATTTAACGCCAGCGCGAGGTAGTATTTACTGATTTATTATAAACGACAGGTCAAAATATTTTGCGGCCATTTTTTCAAGGAGAGCTGGAGGTTGAAGCGGGACTGCCGATCCCACGGAACGAAGGGACTATCTATCCATCATGCCGCGCTAAACTCCGCAAATGTTGGTCATTCGCCCTTGACATGTGGCATTTCGCAAATTATAGCCTCGCCACGCATGAAATTGACGTCGCTGCCGCATAATCTTGTAGGTGGAGTACGGCGTAGCACGCTGATACGGACCATCAAGTATTCATCGATAGGAACGACAGACACGCGTTTCATTGCCGACGGGAATCTCACAGGCAGCAGTGACACGCAAGGAGGAAGCAAGCTCGCTATAGGTGTTAAGAACATGAAAAAGCCTCGGTAAGGCATCGCGGAGAAACTAAGTCCAATTTAAACCGCATTAAGTAGTAGTCATGCTACTTAGGTTAGGGAGTTTCGCTTTTATGCAACTTTATCATTCGTACTTACAAAACCGGGGTCGCATGCTGCTCTGTATTGTGTTGCAAACGTCACACTTACCTGAAACAATCAAGAGAAACAAGGAATTAATATAAAGGTTGATTTGCACTATATCAATTAACAATATAATCATGTTAAGGCAACTTTACCTAATGCAATTTCTATGAACAATAGAAAAAGGAAATACGCAAAACAAATAAAATCAATTGATTCCAACTACTTCCTGTTTTGAGTGACAAAATCTTATTACTTATTATTTACTGGTTACTCGATTCACAATTTCTGGATTCAAAGTTTTTACAGATATCACTGCTTGGCATTCAAAAGATTTCAATTTTGATTCGACTATAGTCGGATGCGAATTTTAAACTACTTTGCTGTAAAATTTACATTTTTTTAGTCAAATGAAACCCTCTCGGCTTAAAACTACTTTTTTTTCTAGTGTTATCTCTTAATTACAATACAACTCCGGGTATATCCTACAAAATTAAAAAATATTATTTGCGTGCGCATTAATTTGAGAAGTGAAGTTGAGCAAGAAAAAATTATGAAACTTGGGGGATATGCAGGTGATATATGTATATGTAGATTTGAATTATGTAGTTTATTTGCTGCGCAAATTCACTCTGGTACAACTCGGGAATCGAATTAGGTGACTTATCATTTGGTAACTTATAGTTCGCGAGTTGTAACATAGCCGAATTTTCAGGGGTCAATTACACCCTCTTAGCGTGAGTTTGGGAGCAACAAAATTCCCGGGTTGGGGATCTTCCCTTGCAAGTTAAATCCAACTAAGCTAAAGGTATTTCGCAATAAAATATGAATATTCATCTAAACTCACGTATCGCTATTATTTCAACCAATTCTAGTTCAAATTATCTGCCTACCGTTTAAACTCATTCTCCCACACCTTTCATCCTGAAAGGATTAGACGAGCCGGCTACTCACTGGCAGGCAACCATTAAATTCGCTAAGTCGTGCAAAATGGAATTCTGCGAGAGTTGGTCGGAATCAAGAAGGCCACTCCATTCGAAATCGCTTCTAAACGTTCCCAGGCGAACGTATTACCGCCCCCTCGAACTTGACGCAGTCACGAGTGACGCATCTTCAGAAATATTAACATCCAACAATGGCGTATGGGGTGGTTCTATTCCTCTGCCCGCGAGAGTCACCGATATTGCGAGTATTTACAAAAAAAGAGAAAGCTCTTTGTGAGACAGATTAATAAAACCAGCTCATCCTCGGAGCAAAGCCGACACACGACGTCTCTCGGGCTGCCGTGAATCCGACGGTTTTCGCTGATCTGGCGAAAACCAGATCGTATTGCGAGGTGCTTTTTCCATGACGTCAAGTACCGCACGAAGGACCCCCATTGTAATTCCCGCGGCTCTGTCATTGATCTTTCAGATCAGCGATTAAACTTCTGCGCGCTATTCTTTTCACGTTACTGCGTCGATTGTAACGCAGTGGCTTTTTACACTAACTGGTCGGAGGTATCATTTTTCTATACGATGATGTAATTTCAAGTCAACGCGTTGGTCATCTTGAAGAAAAATGTATCCGTTTTCAGACAAGTTCGTCTTTAATTTGGTGCAAGTACCTACAATTCTTTGAGTGAAAAACACTTTTGCATAAACTACACGTATTCGCTTTAGACTGTCTCTCAGGAATTAGTAAAAGTTTACAAGTTGTAAATTCGGGGATAACAATTATACATGTTTAATTTATACTGGTATGATTAGTAACTGTTATTAACAGAGAATCACAAAAGTGAATGCACGTACGTTATACAAGTTAAAGTTTTTCTTAAAAATGCACAATTAAAATTATTTAAAAATGTGAGTGCAATTTTTAACTCACGTGCAACTTAATTACAGCGTGTCATTTAAACTTTCATTTTATCCGAAACACTGTCGGTAGGTACTTCAATATTCCACGGTACATCTACTACTGGCGTAAAATACCTTGGCGTGGACAATTTTCTTCACTTAATTAATATACAACAACCCTTATTACGAATATTAAAGAAAAATGAATTGAAGTAGGATTGGTTGCCCGCTTTGAGCTTTTATTCGCAGCGTAAAAATCTTCAGGGGAATTTCAGAGATGTTCAATTCCACTTTACGAAAACACCACCTTAACAATTCATAACTTGAATAAACTGAGGGACGTATCGCCGTGCGAGTGTCTACTAACATCAGCAAATTAGAACACATAAGCAGTTGTGAGCCTCCAATATTTTTTGCATCTCCAATACACAATTCTTTAAAAATTGATAGTTCAAATCCATTCTTGTTTAAAGCACTGAAACACACGGGCAGTTATTCTAAAGAAAAGGAGCGAAGTAGCTACTACTTTAATACAAGGCATCGTCCTCTAGCCGGAACCGAGCGAGGAAATTAAAAGACGTTTACCGGAAGACGCCCTCCTAATGTCTTCGGGTAAATCGATTGGTTATTCGCTCAAGTGAAATCGCATCACGACTCGTCATTCAATAAAAACAAGACGGCCGGGGAGCGATAAACCACTTAAGGCCATTCGATATCCCCAGCCCCGAGCGTTGCTTCGAAAGAAAGGGAAAAGAAGGTTGCGGGAAAGGAGCGTGTCGATGTACACTTGTAGCGATTCCTCAGGAAAACTTGCGCGCGTGCGTGTGTATACGCGTTGCACACAAGCAACATGAAAGGGCAATGATAAGTCAGCACAGTGATTTGTGACCAAGGAGTACGTCGTGATTGCTGCACATCGTTGGAAAGCTCTTGTTAAGAGCATTCCGATCACATCAATTTAACCGGAAAATGAACTACACCTTTCAGAATCAACTTAAAGTTTATAATTTCTTGTTTAGCAACAAAAGAAACGGCAGCAACCTCGTATCTACATGGAAGATGTTCAAAAACTTTTTACAAATTTTTATAAAAAAAATTATTACAAATTGTCTTTCTGTAATAAATGACGAAAAACACAAGGATATTAGTGTACACTATGTAGGGTGGCTCTTATTTATTCTTGGTGAAATTTTTTCATCAATATTTTTGCGAATTTCGGTTCCTAATTTTCAGGAGACATTCATGACATATCGAACACTGAAAATATGCGAAACATATTTTTTTTATCTTTTTGGCATATCGCGGTATATGCTGCGCCTTAAATATTTAAAAAATAGTCCTTGAAAATAAAAATTACAATTTTTTCTTCGCCTTCATACATAAAAAGTGTTCGAGAAAGATTAAAATATTTTTTTTACATAATCATTAACTTGGAGTTGCATTTTTTTTTATTATTTGGAACTATTCGGGGGGGTGCCACGGGTAAAGTTCAAAAGTCGAAGATAAGAGCCACCCCAATAATGACCACCCACCATGTAGGTATTTATTAAACTCTCCTTTAGAGTTTACGAAATATTATAGGCACGGGTTTGTCACAAATATTTAGCCACCTTTTTATCCACATTAAATATTTAGCCTAATTCGATTTATATAAAATAACGACGGCATAACACAAAATACTAAAAGTCATTTATCTCAGCCCTTTCCAATTAATCACTACTATTAACAGGTTCCACTGCCAACCTTCAACCTGTGAAACGATTTTAGGAATATCTAGACTATGTGAAGTTTAAAGAATTACAAGTAGTTTTATTGCAAAAGCATTGCTAAACTGCCTGTAATACGTCAGTAGGTATCTGATAATTTTTGGCGGGAATGGCAAACGGCTTGCAAAAAGAAGGGAGAAGGGCGAAAGGGTTGAAGATTCAAAACGTCAGCATATACATTTACAAACGTGAGCTATTTACAGTCGGTGTAGAAAGTATTCGTACAGCGACCAAGTTAAAGTAAAACTTTGTATATCCATGTCAGTAATAAAATTTAACGGAAAGCAATGATTAATTAATATTCTTTGATGTTTGTAGAATAGATTTTGTATAAACAAAATTGTATTCCCCTTAACATTTACAAAGATGTTAACAAAAACAGATAAACGCGCAGAAAGTATTCGTACAGTTGAATAAAAAATTAATAAATAATGGAAATAAACTAAATATATAATGTTATAATAATTTGTGGGATTGCCTTGTGATTTTATAATAGTTTCGAGGCTACTTGGTATAGAATTTACTAAGTTGGATGTTATAGCAGGCTGTATTTTACTCTACTTTTCTAGCAGAATGACTTTCAAACTTTCTTTAGATATAATATTACGATTACGTATTTTTATGGGATTGATATTTGGTGATTATGGCGGCATTTTAAAATATTTTGGTGGGCTATATGAAACCCTCTGCCTAGAATTATATGCAGAATGCTTTGGATCATTGTCATGGATAAATATAAAATTGTCAGTTACTCCCATTTTATTTGCACTAGCATGGATGTGCTTGCTCAGGATGTCAATACAAACTTTATCATTTATAATATCATCGATGAAATGTTGAGCTTTCACTGCACACATAGAGCTCCGACTTTATCTAGGTCAGTTCTTCTTGGGAAGCATTTAAAGCCTCGTGAAAACTTCATCGTATTCAAGAATCGTAAACAAACTCCATCCCATCACGGACACTGTTTACAAACTCGCCTGTTTGGTAATATTTTCCATATTTCCTACAAGACGCCAGTAGCGAAACGATAATGATCCCAGCGCGATATCAAGTTCCCTCCAGGGCTAGTAGTCCCTGGCTGTTTTATTTTCCGCTCTAGGTTGCGCGTCCACCGTCTAGTTTCCACCGAGACGACGATGACATTCACGACCACGTTTTCTATCCGCCTCCTCCTCTCTATTTCCGTCGTTTCGTTAGCCGTTCCACAAGCCCCACGAATGCTCCACGCACACGCGTTTCAGGCCCACCGGCTGCCGCATGCACAAACAGGAATAATAAGACGGTGGGTAGGTAGGTGAGCCATTAAATATGCATCTCGCGTCATTTGGGGGACGCGGGTCATTATTCCATCCGCTGTCTGTCGTGCTGCTAACTTAAGTCCGTCCGTAGCGCAACCGTTCGTTCGTTCGTTTGATCGAACAATGTGCCTTTCCGCGAATCAGCCGGCGAACAGAACGAGACCGAAGACGCGTTGTCATTTAAAGACTTAACGGAATGCTAACAGAGCTGTGTTTTGTGGCCGTCCAGACCCTTGAATGAGGGGAACTCGATCTATTAAAAATTAAAGCATCCAACGCGGGGGATAAGCCCTCGGATCTTCTGCATCGATATAGCAAGGCTTCCGGATATACCTACTTACCAAAATAAAGCATTTTTACGAAATGAAGATGCAAGTATAACAATTACAACATTAGGGACCGTTCTTTAAGAGTAATTGTAGCGATTTCTTACCCCCTCCATCCCCCCGGCACCCCGAAAATTGATATTTATTGTAAAAATCGCCATCTTTTAGACGCTACTTTAATATTTTTAGCTCAATTATTTTCTCAGGGGTTAAACCGAAATTACAAGTTCTAGGAGAAATACATATATTCTAAGGAAACCGTTGTTTATTTTTAAGGTTAATAACAGTACAAAACCAAAGTTACTTTTTCTAAAATACTGTATAATCAACGTCGTGTGGTGCAATTTGTAAAATTGATATATATAAAAAAAAAATTTTACTCTACCTGATAGTAATTAACATTATATAAAAGGTAAAGTCTGTGCTTACGTTCATCTCCTTGTAATTAATTCGCAAGAAACACTACTTAGGGTAGATGTTTGTGGCCATGTGCATAATTATCTTATTTTTAAATTGCTTGCAGATCATTATTATGTGGAGAATTTCACATCATAAATATTTTGTTTAGTATACCGCTAGAAATATAAGATTACATTTATTGCTTACACGGAAAAATATTATATTTTTTAAGAAGTGGCCAAAAATGGTAGAATATCTTAAAGTGGCCACAAACGGTGCATCTACCCTAGTCCTCAAAATTCAAAGGAATAGAAATGATGACTGTCTTTCGTTTCCGAATACATTAATATATTTTCCTTCAAAATGTAAAGAGTTCCAAAGAAATTGAAAATGCTACAACTCCAATTATTGCTACGATTGACCCCACAGGAGCAACAGTGGTATACGTGAAAAAATGTTAAAAAGCGTCGTGAAAAATCACATTACAGTTCAAGCATCAGATTTTCAAAGTCAAATTTCAAAATCAACTTCCATCATCCCAATTCTGTACAGTTCAAGAACTACATTCGTCTCAACTAACAATCTAACAGCCGCTATGCAATCCGATATACGTTTCTGCAAACCGATATAAGAGAACCAGTTGCACGCGAAATTTGCTTCGATCAGCTGCTCCCCGAGCAAAGGGCGGTACTTTCCCAAGGAAAATGATTCCCCGAGTCTCGCGGAAGCGTCCGAAAAGCTCACCACCGTAATCCGAACGGTAACGCGGCCAGAGAAATAAGAAAATCAAACAACGCGCGAGAAGAAGGCCTTTCCGCGTCTCTCGTTACCCCGCGCGGAGTGGAAGGAAAAAAAATCTCTGAAAGCCGACCACCGGGAAAAAATCCCAGATTCCTCGGTAATCGCGGTGATTTATTCCCGAAACGAAGGGAAGGGGAAACGCCGAGTCGCTCGTTCCGGTCGATAGACCGGGGTGCTCGTCTCGGCTATTCGAATGAAATGATGCGCAGGTAAGGGGTGCCTGCGTTTCTCGATCCGTGCGATTCGAGAACGGGAGGGAGCTCGCCCCGGCTAAGCATTCGTCTCCGGTTCTCGGATCCTCCCGGTGCTCGAGCGGTGCTCGAGAACGCGGGCGGACATTTCTCCAGCCGGCTGCTGGTCGCGAAAAACCTGATATGTCCGGGGAGAGTGGATGGCTGCTTGAAGCCCGAGGGAAAATCGCCGCGAAGCGCAGCGTCGTAATAATCTCAGACAGAGCGGTGGAGAGAAACGGGAGCCGATCATTAAATTGTTCCGGCCCCGGTTAACACTAGGAAGAGGCGTAGAGGCGTAGAGGCATACCGGCATAGGCCTCCGGGCTCGATGTGGGAGGCACACTTCCCGCCATTGGTCAATTAACAAGTGCATTAGAAAATAATGAGGCTTCTCGTATCGCGGGGCACGGTCACCTCTAACCTTGTACCCACGTACGAGCATCTTTGTGCGCCAGCCAGCCTTTCGCGGCGAGCGTAGGTCTTCTGTCCGCGAAGCGTATCCTTATAGATTGATTTGCAGCGACGATTCGCGCACGCTAACAGATAGGGCAAACTGTACAATGATTGGCACCCTGAGCCGAAATCCCAATTGGAATGTCTATATTTTTTTCTGAAGCTTTTGTATGGTGTTAATTTTCAGTTATTATAAATGTTTATGGATTTCTTATTACAATAAAATATCTCGAGTAGGGTAAACCAACCAGTAATTGACCGCATACCAGTGAATGACCATTAGGCAAAGAAATGTCAATTATAAATTTAATAATTACCACATGTTTATAAATGGGAGTGTAGTTGCACGTTTAATATCACATATTTTTAGTCATGCGTATTAAACAAACAATAATAAGTACGATTCTTAATAAAAGTGTGCGGTCATTTACTGGGCTTCTCATTCAACAATTCGGTCATTCACTGGTTGGTTTACCCTACCTGTTAAGTCTTTTATTTTAACAATATTCAATGATAAACAAAAATAGGCATGAAAGTACAATCATTGGCACCCTAAAATTTGAGGTTGTATAGGAAAATTAAAACAGAGTTTTCCAGAAAGTTTAAACAGACTATTTCATTCATTATTAAATACCAACAATACTTACAAGGAGAGGCTCCCAGGTGTCCGCCTCTGATTGCTTCGAATTTTGGATATGTTTTAGAGGACCGAAAAATAAGATATACGTGTTTTTTTATAGCGGCCCGTTTTCATATTCACCACCCGCCAAAGTTCATACGGGGTACAAATATTGTGTTGAATAAAACCTGATATAAATTTAATTTGCGCCATAATTTGCTGTATGCACGATGTTCGTGTCGTCAGTCACCGTTATTAGGGAGTAACTATGAGGGGTGGTTTCACTGCTTGAACACGCAAATGGGCCAAAACAGAAAGACATGCAATTTCCTATTTTCCGGTCCTCTAAAACATATCCAAAAACCAAAGCAATCGGAGATGAACACCTGAAAATCTTATAACTTTAGGGGGTGGTTTCACCCCCTAAATATGAAAACGGGCCGCTATAAAAAAACACGTATATCTTATTTTTCGGTGCTCTAAAACATATCCAAAGTTTAAAGCAATCGGAGGCGGACACCTGGGAACCTCTCCTTGTTAGTAAATCTGCATTTCAATCCATTATTTAGTTATAAAGCAACAAACTATGGTTACCTACCCCTTATCAAAATTTTTAGAAAACACCTAAACCCCAGCCCTTTGTCCCACATTGTGGTGTTGCCAGATGTAAAATGTGTAGTTCAACTACTGGACTTTGCAGTGTTGTTGTGAAAGAAAAATAAGAAATTGTAAAAAAGTACTTTCTAAGCTTGTGCTTCTTAATATTTGACTTTTTAATCAGGAGTGGCAATGATTAGTGCAGTGCCAGCATTAGTACAGTTTACCCTATAGGGTAGATGTACCGTTTTTGGCCATGTGCATAATTATCGCGGTTTTTTAGCTTGTAATTGCTTGCAGACACATAACTATGTGTAGAATTTCAAACCGTGAATATTTTGTTTAGTATACCACCAGAAATATAAGGTTACATTTATTGCTTTCGCGAAAAGTGGCAAGTGGCCACAAACGGTGCAAAATGGATTTCTTATATTTTTTTAACTTTATTAATTCTTTAACGATTTCTCTAGTTAATGGTAACTTAGACATTAATAGTAAAAATAGTGTAAAATTTAGTAAAGCTTTTAGTTTCGTGATTTGAAGTACAATTTTAAAGATAATTACGATGAAAGTCACTGAAATCCTTAAAGTGTCCACAAATGGTGCATCTATATACCGTCGAATAGGGTAACTTTGACCACAAAACTAAATTTTGCAACCAATTCCTCTAGCGTCTATTGTATAACAGATATTATTCTCAGACAAAGTGCCTTGGGTAGCTTGAATTACATACTTGAAGATGTAGTTGTTTCGGAGGGAGAATAACCTTTACTGAAAATTAGTTAAATGTTAAAGTGTGATACTGCGAGTTGAGGAAGAATTGGTACGTGAAAAACTTCTACCGGACAGACATCTAAGAATAGAGTTATAAGTCTGAACCTATTTTGGAAGTATGTATAGTACATTTAAACTCATTTTAACAGAGAAAGAAAAATCTTCTTGTTAAGTTTTCTTGTTACCCCTGCCGGGGTAACTTTGACCACCTTCTTTTGTCATTTTTTAAGGGGGTTTGACTTGTTTTTTTTTGGTTCTTTAAAAATGTCATCCTCATCGACTTGAAATGACCTGTCTCAGTGTTTTTCCCTGATTATAAAATATGGATTAATTTGGAAGTTACAAGGAAGAAAAGGAGAAATATTTACCAAAGGTGGTCAAAGTTACCCCATTTGACGGTACGCGAAGCGTACTGTTAGCGTGTAGAAGTTCAAGTGCAGCAACTTCGGTTAAGATGCCTGGAGCGAAGAAGGCGAAAAAGATTTTGGGTTCAGCTTCATATTTAAATGAACATTAGTAGCTTGATAAACCATTTGCAAAGTGAAAAATACCTTTCTAGGAGTAAAAATAAGACCCCAACTGTCGTTCGAATTTCTTACGTCTACATTTACTATGCGTAAAACGTAGATATCCAAGTTTTTCAAATTTCATATACTTTCGTCTAATATTTTACGTCCGACACATCCTTAACCCTTCGTGGTCACACCTTCTTATAATCACAAATTGGTCACACGGGGTTCACTGTACCCCAGCAATATTTTTTTCAGTTACCATTTTCGTATTTTTGAATCTTTCAACTTTTCAGTGATAATTATACAATCGTGGTCTAATAATCTTTTTCTAGAAATGTAAATTTTTATATGATAAAATTTGTAGTTGTAAATAGGCGATTTTCCATGGTTTTGGGGTAAAACCCGATTTAAATTTTTTTTTTTATTTTCTTTTTTGCGATAAATCCCCTTTGAAAGACGTATAAATGTGCGAAATTTCAAAACGAAAATTGCTCTTGGGGTACAATACACCCCGTGTGACCACGAAGGGTTAAAAACGATGCATGAGCATTTACACTTCCGTAGTACGCGTTTATGTCAAGCTTCGTTAACAGAATGCGATAGCCGGGTTGCAGTCGTTTTTCGTATCGCGGATCGAAGGGAATTCGCCAGGGAAAATAATTCGCAGCGTGGTGGGAAGAATGTACGCTAGTAGCGATGGCGATACATCGTGACGTAAACGGATGAAAAGTTTCATAATGATGTAAGCCGAGGGGACCCAGCTCACACGTTGAATCATTACGAGGGTAGAAAAGTTCTTCCAATGTCCGCTCTCCGGGTGGAAAAGCTTGAAAGTGCGCAACGAAGGAGGACTGCGGGCGGAAGAGGGACGAGGAGGTATGAGGGAGGAGGAAGCGGAGATCCGTTCACGCATTTTCATACCATTTCTACCGGCTTGTTATTGCCCGAGAAACGTACGTAAATGGCGGAGCTAGTAGTTTAATCACTAGACACTCCCTGCGGCGGTGGATGCGGAATCAGTGTTTTTTGGTTTTGTGAGTATCCAAGTACCTATTTGAGACTTAACGGTATACCGTCAGGAAAACCTTGCACTTTGCTATAATCTTCTTTTCCCTATTGCTGAGCAATAAGCTTAACTTTCTATAAATTTTTCTACTAAAAAATCGAAGTTTTCTAACAGGAATAATAACGAAAACAAATTTTGTGGCAACTTTGACTTTAAATCGTTACATCTGTGATTTCTCAGATACAGTAAAGCTTGAATAGTCTGCTTGTAAAATTTAAGAGAAAGCTTTTGTGAAGTGCTTATTATCTTGTGATCTTTTTACACTCTAGGCTTCTCTAAAAAAGCTGTTAGAGGTGTTGAAGGTGTTTGCACGTGGATATTCTATACAAAGCAACGAAAGTATTGAGTCTCAAAAGTTTTATTCTGAAAACAACGCGAACTTAGAAATTACTTTGTACTTTGTGGCTTCTCAAAAAAAACTCGATTCGTTTGGATTAATTTTATAAAAGATATGCGATTTTAAAAGTTGTAAACTTTCTTTCGTCCGCCACTGTAAATGCATGTTAAACAATTTTCCACGCGCAAAGGAGCCGTTATCTTCAGTTATTTTTTATCTTTGCAAATAACCAGCAGGGAATCGCGCTGAAAATATAAGAACTTGCGAGCCCTCAATTACTCCGAATTTCCATCAATACCTTTATTAATAGCGCGATAAGAAAATACTCAACAAGCTGAAAGCACGTTCCAATTAAAATAACTCTCTCACTGGTGTGTTTTTAAGCCGAGATAATCCTCCGAAAGCATAAAAAGTATTACCATACCTGCACCCCGAAAATTCGCTTTATGTACCTGCATACTTTCCTCGCTAAGCTCGGTGACTTTTGGATCAATTTAAATCCACCAACTTCAAACGCAGATAGAATTCTCACTATACTTCTCCCTCTGGGATGATGTTTCCGTCGCCTTGCTGACAATCGAAGTACCGAAGTATCGAAGTAAGATAAGACAATCGGTTAAGAAGCAATTTCCACACAAAGTTTCATCGAACTCGAGCTGCAACTAGCCGCGCCAGCAGGAAAAACATGACGCCCTGCCACAGAACCCAATATCAAGTTAAGGCGTATCATTACGGCGGAACCCGTGCGCTCAATGCTCAGCGTCGTTTGCTTTTTTCCTCTCTGCCCCCGTCTCTCACTTCCCCACCATCTTTGCCGAACGGAAACCGAGAAGCGGCCGCGTAATTCGATTTTCTTTCCGCTCGACGCCGGATTACGCCGATATCGCGGTCGTGTCACGAGCGTGCGTGCACGCGCGCGCGCGCGCAAAACCGGTACACGCTTGCCGGCCGTATAATCTGCTGCTTTTCTTTCAGCCGTTGGCGAGCGGCTCTCTTCCACTTCCTCGACGCGGACCCGAGCATAGATCCGCCGTGAGAATTTTAAGACGCACCTTTAGGAGAAGTTCGACTTTTTCCCGCGACTCCTGTTTCTCGGATCAGCGCGCGCTCTCGCTCCTCGAGGTGCATGTTAATGCAATCCGGCCGATGATCGGGAATCGCGCCGGCCACTCCATGCCGCGCATTAACGATGTTTGTGATAAATAACCAGGAATGCGACGTAATCGGCCGCCGACCAGTTTTAGCGCAAGCTTTCGCGACACCTGCATACTTTCAGACGGTGTTCACTCTTTTCGAAACGATCCCGTTCTACCTGCTCCGCGCGATTGTTTAACCGTAAAGGAGTTGATCTTCTGCGCCACCAGTCGCTAATTAATAACGTGGATGAATGTAATGCGAAAAGCATCTACACGGTACGAACAACAAGGTGCGATTCGGCTGGGGCAACATGTCGCATGCAACCCTTGGAACGGGTGACGTGTTGCTTGCGATAAAAAAAAAAGATACAACGATCTCGCATGTTGTCCGTTGCCAACAAATTGCCTCAGTGGCAATCCCACCTTTATGAAACTGGTGTGAGTAGTCGTTACGATCCTCACACAGTTTATATTAGGGATTTGCGAGCGCACCTGGAGTTTCAGAGCTGAGCTGAACACGGCTCGATTGCTCGAGCCTGCGAATACAAGCAATAAATAATTATCAATAAGTAGAAATAAGGTTGAAAATAATAAATGAATAAATACTTAAGAATAATTCGACGTACTTACATTATGTGGATTAAAATTTAATTATTTGTTAGGTAGTTATTAGTTATTATTTGTTACACAATATTTTCAAACGTTGAATTCTTTGAAATGTGCTTCTTTATATGGCAAATTGAAACGTGCTACTAACGCACGTCGAATTTTGCTTACAATTGGCTAGATTCCCATTTTAAATCAACGTCGAGTCACACGTGTCCCACGTGCGATGTGTTATAAATTTTACAAGAATACTAGTTCTTTTAATCTTAAAATTATTAAAATTGAAATTTTCGCTACTGGGTGATACTATAAGTCGCAGTCAACTCGAATAAACGCGCAACCGAAAATTATTCGAAGTCTGTGAATAAACTTTGGAAAAAAAATACAGATACTCACAACAGGGAATAGCACAGTATTGGTAATAATTTGTATTAATTATTATTTATAACCACAACTTTCTTTGTTTACTGCACGTTGACGTCACAAATGGCCACGTGACCATGCAGTGCGTTTTCGCGGCAATTTTCTTATTTCAAATAAAAATTACACTTTTTTCATGTTAGAGGCGTAGCAAAAAATTAATATTTTTTTTACAAGTATATTTTATCATAATGAACAGTTTTAAACACTTTTAAAAATTTTGTCAACTCCCAATTGCAGGTCCCTCGCCCTAGGCTGCCTGTCAAGGCTTAACGTGCCGAAAACGGGAATCGGACTGCTTCTTTCATAAATCTAAAGCACGATTCTAAACAATTCCAAGAAGCTGTTGGAACGGAAAGGCACAATATGGGCACAATATCCATTCCTTGTGTCAATTTTTAATGATATTAAAGATAATAGTCCCTCTAAAACAAAAACTGCGCTCACAGTGAAATAAAGAACGAATAATTACATGAAATTGCAATTATAATTCCGACGACGCACGGGCATCTACGGACTACCAACACGGAGTTCCAAAAATATAAAACGAAAATTCTCCAGTAAATTTCGAGCCCTCCATTTTTATTCAACATTCGTCTCCTTGGAGTCTCTACTTGAAACACAATCGATGGTACGCGTACGTGGCTGGCGAATGCAAACTTGTTACTCTGCTGGATGCAATTAATTTCACAGCGATGTAGGTAGTTGTGTTATGAAGTCGCGTTTTCACATGCCCGCTGTGCGCCGCGACAGGGCGGGTTTCAGTTTGATAAAATGCGCCGGAATCGCGCGTACGCGTAATTGCATTAGGAAGCGTGCCGGCGTATTATTTGCGTCGGGGGTTGGTATTAATCTAGCATAAAATAAACCCGATGCCGGGCGAAAAATTCGAAAAGCTGCGAGTACAAATATCGCTCGGGGTGCTGAGCAAGTGATTCTGCGCAAACGCCGCGCGCGGGGGGGTAGAAGGTGTCTCGCAACAAGGACCACCCCCTCTGCCGAATTGTGCGCCAGCGGACGGTGGAACAAAACTAGGGGCACCCCGTCGAAATAATTATGCGCCACGACCACGATCTTCGAACTCGGATGATGGACGATTAGCGTGGGTTTGCCAGAACCGCTTTGCCTCGGCGCTCGTAGATAGTCGGCCGATCGATATTAATATTCTACGAACACCGCTCCCCAGCGCCATTCCTTCGCGTCCCCGTGCCACTACGCAACCGAGTATTCCCCGGCTGCTTCTTTCGCAACGTTACAAATTCCACGTAGGATACTTCGACGATTTCCAGAAAAGCCACGGTGGCTCGCAGCCTCGGCCAATCCGGTCTTCTCCAATGTTCTGTTTCGCCCACGATCGAGGAAGTCGATAACCGCGCCGTAAATCTCTTCTGTTGCCGTTCCGTCGCTGTAACCGAATCAGTCTCCACCGCTCTCCTCAATTTCGGCCATTTACATGCTTGGAATTCGAGGCCGCGGAAATAAAGGGCGCTGTAAAATATTGGTTAGGAACGCCTCGTATAAGGGTTCGTGGTCATTCGTTTCGATGCCAGAAATCGCGATAAGTGGAAGATTATCGTTGTACGCTGAAATTGGTGGTTTGCGAAATTGTTCTTTATCTAAATGGCTCTGTTAGGAAGTATTCCAGGCCTAATCCAGACGAATTATAAATTTCACGTCTATTTGCAATGTTTAGAGCACTTTAGGGGTGCCCATGAATTTGCTGAAGATTTCGAAAAGATGTCTTGTAGACATTCAATATTAGAAATCAGTAAATCTTTGGAACGTCTTAATTAAGTAATACCACAGCTCTTTAACAGACGTTTAGAAGACGTTAGTTAAGTGAATTGTAGGCATTTGATGAATTAACCCTTCGTTGGCACACTGGGTGTAAGCCACCCATATGTTGATTTTCACGCTTCTCGTACCTTTTCCAACGCGTAAATTCTACGTAGAATATGATTACCAATACGAATGGACGCAATGGAAATAATATACGTGAAAGAAACATTTTTAGAAGCGTGTTCAAAGACGTAATTTTTAAACATCTTCAAGAAGTACTGTCTTGTACCTATATTCCTTTCATGTTGCAATATGCTTTCATTTATAACATGGATTTAATTAACGTATAGCGCGCCACTATTTTTCGCCGATCCGTCACGCGAAAAGTTAAAAGAGATTCGGGTAAAGTAAATAGTGTATTGTAAATTATCAGTTATTATTTAGAAGAAGATGGCGTAGTGTTTCAAATTTAAGAATTTGTAAAAGAGTGTTTGTTCACACTGCACGTTTTGCTAAACTATTTCGATTCTGTATTGAAAACAAAACGTGACATACGATTGCTGCTGATGTTTTCCGGAGGAAAAATGTCTGCTGCATCGCACGGAGTAGTCAGATTTTCTCCTAGTCTCTTAGTTTTTTAAATATATTGAAAGATTTCTGAAAAAATTTTGCATTTCGGGTGCCCTTTTCCCTTTGATCGTTGTTTAAACTTAATTAATTGTTCATAATGACATAATAACTTATATCGTAGTATTCGGGAGGGCTCATAGAATAATTTGACGCAACGAACAACCGAATAATTATTACTGTTTCAAAACAAAACATGTTCAAAGTTGAAAATTTGCATTTCCTTTCAAAATCGGATTTCTCAAAAATCTATAAGAAACGGCCATTGAATGATACGAGACCAGATGGCTATTGAATAGGGAATTATCGAGAAAAAAATATGTCGTTTTGACCAACACTTTTTTACAAATTCTTAAATTTGAAACAGTACGCCATCTTCTTCTAAATAATAACTGATAATTTACAACAATGCTATCTATGTATCAGACGATACACTATTTACTTTACACGAATCTTTTTTAATTTTTCGCGAGACGGATCGGCGAAAAATAGTGACGCGCACTATATACAGCTTTGTGCCTAACTTTAAATATACAATTCTACCATTACTAGTGGTGTAATCTATTTAACCAATTTTCATTTACAAAGTTTCCAAATAATATGGCGCATGAGAATCCAAGATATGCTTCAGAACCACCATCCCCCTCATTCCACAGTGGTCTGAATGGTGGCCAAAATTCAATTTCTCAACTTCAACTTTACAATGTTATTTTTTTTTTATGAATTGACAACCCTCCAGAGCTTCTAAATCCGCATAGCTTTCCCTTTTCAGATGATTCTTTGATTAGATATAATATTACAAAGACAAAATCATGAAATTTTGTGTGAATCTAATTGTTTTAATTACTCATTATAGAACATCAAAATATGTGTTTATATCATACAGTTATATAGGTAAGGAAGTATATTTCAGTTATTTATATGCGTCATAGGCATTTTTTAGTCCACAAACAAATAGTGCAATGTTTATATGAATTTAAACTTTGAGAAGGCTTATAAAAAAATGATTAAGCGAATTTAACATCGGACTTTTTTTACATGAAAGCTTACACAATTGTTAACAAGAGCATGTAAATTTCAAGTGCAATCTCCTGCAGGCTTCAATTTTATGCAAACTTTTAGAAATGACGCTCGAGGTATTTGGGCGTCCCGTACGCGTGTATTTTTAATATTTTATTTTTTTCAAGTCAAAGATAATGTATGATTTTTAATTTTGACTATAAAATACCGCTTTCCAGACCACAATGCGCGCCATATTGAATTTTGAATTTTTGGTGCCAAATTCGTTATCAGCGACCTCAAAAACCCTTAACCTTCACTCTGTGTATAGGGGTGAAATTGACCCCAGTCGTTGTAATACGCGATGTAATAGGTTTTTGCACCTAATAAGTGTGCCAGGCAACTAGGATTGCCTCAACTAAAGTAAGCATTTCTTATTAATTCATAAAAATAAAATAAAAGGAACTATTTTTTTTTAAAACCTTTACAAAATATATGAAAATATATATGAGGTCAGATTGACCCCCGTGCACAGACCACGGAAAATTTACTATACACAGAGTGAAGGTTAATCACCAAGTTTCAGAAAGGTCAGAATTTTGGCCGCTAAATGTAGATATCCCCAGACCACCGTGCATTCCAACGAAACTCCCACTAGAATCTTCGAACACGATATAAAAAGCGAAGAAAATGGCGAGGCTAACGAAGCGTCGCGTGTGGGACAGCAATATTTGGCCGCCCGTGTTTCGCGTCTTTGACGAACTTGACTCCTCTCCGTGCCTCTGACAAACTGAACCGCCGAAAGATCAGATTCCGTGTTAAAAGGCGCCTGTCGGCGAAAAAACGGATTTTAAACGCGTGAAAACCTACCGATCAATCGAATTTACCGAGAGCCAAAAGGCGACAAAGATTCCTGGCGCAGGGGGGGGGGGGGGGGCAAACAGCCGGCTGAATTCCTAAACGAGCCGCTCGATGCGCTCAATCCCTGATCTCGCGCTATTATGAGCTCGTCGACCGGGTTCTGGAGCGCGTTAGTGATTCCCGTTTGCCCCTGTGCTGGCGTTCCCCTTTTCTTTTTTTTTTTTCCCGCTCAACACTGAAGGTAGGCATCGATCAACCCCAGAGGACAGGTCGCTTCGACGACCAAGAGCCCCGAACATAGCGATCGTATATGTATTATGTACAATGGCTCGGAGAGATCCGTGAACAACGGATCGTTCCCCATCAAAAATTCCGTTTGTCCACCACCGCCGCTCTACGCCTCTACGAATTCTCTTCTCTGGGTTTCCCTGCTCGCATCCCTTTCCCTGGCCACACCGCGCCACTTCCCCCCGACGAGTTAGCATTCCCCACTCACCTGTGTCCTCGAGCACACGCCATTCGAATCCGCGGGAAATCGATTGTCTCGGAAGATCGTTGCAGCTTCTCCCTTTTAAATCAACGATTTTCATCTCTGGCTCGATTCGAACACAATACTTTCCACTTAATTATCCTTTTGCTAAATCAAATACGTCACTTTTACGTCGAGTAGGTTCGGCAATTAGGAATTTTTGGAATCGGGGAAATACGATTTCGAAAATGCTGACGCCCACTAAGTTAACTCTCCGAGACTCTTTATTTGCATTATAGTTAATAGTACTCGCATTTTATCCTTTGTAGGGGTAGCGCTTTTAAAATTAGCCGTCATTAATTTTTCGCCCATGTCCACTGACTCAATTTACTGGCTTTATTTCAATAAAATTCCAACATTCATCATTGCAACAATTCACGTTCCTTTTTTAAACGATGGAGCGGAATTACAAGCTAATAATTGGAAATGCAAAAAGTGAACCCGTGGCGACGGTCAATTTTGCCTGGACCAACGACGAGTAAAAGGGTACTTCTAATAACAAGCTTCGCTTTTAGCGGATTAAGTGCGGTGAGAAATTCTGTAACTTCGCTCCAACTGAAACGAAGTTCTTGTTTCAGATTTCGACACTGTATTTTCGCGCCAACGGCCAAGTTGACTTTCACACTGCAGATTATAAATATACATAGGATCCCACAATCCACCGATTGTACCGCCACCTCGGCAACAGCTGAATTCCGTGTCGAAAATGTTTACGGTGTTTTTTTTTAAAAAAGAACGTGGCTACGTGACTTCCCGGAGCGTTGCGTCGTCGCCTCGACAAAAGGAACAAGTGAGTGCCGGCTACTTTAGCTGCAAGAGAGTAATCAAGCTTGTAAAATTGGAACAAAAGGGTCTGCAACGTGTGATATTTATCGCGACACGAAAGACGAAGACGTCAGAGCAACAGCTGATCGACAATCGCAGCTAATTAAAACCTCGCGAGAAAAATCGTCACGTAAATCCAATCAAAAGATCGCTTGGAGGGCGGCCGGTGGGGGTGTCGGGGGGTCGAGAACGAGGCATAATACAGCGCGAAATTACACAGCGCGATTGACAGACCGTGCGAACGTGGCGAAGGAAAAAGCTGAGGAAGAAGCGGAACAGGAGGTGGGACAGAAATTACTCGTCACCGTTGGTGGCGGCTCGCAAAAGACAGAGCGCTCGCGGAATTAAAGGTGAACGACGAAGGTGTGCCTATGTATGTTTAATCGCGATCGAGTATTCCGTTTGGAGGGCACGCCAGGGCCCCCCCTCGCGAGGCAAGGGATGGAAGGAGGGGAGGGGGGGGGGGGAAGGCAGCCGAGGGCGGCGCACGAGGCCCTCGGCGTGTCCTGCGAGCTTGATATGTAATTTTCCCTCTTCCACCCTTATCTCTCCATTCGTACCTGCGCCACGGCGTCCCTGTAAAACGTCGCCCACACCCCTCGCTGGCGAGGATACGTGTTTATGCGCGGAGGGCAGCTATAGGAATGACGAGGAACTTAGTAAATCGTAGTGCTACTTAAATGGTATCGCTTAACGCGAACTACTCGACTAATGGAAGATTAAACCAGTCGGAGGGTAAACGGAAATTGCTTAGCAATCATTGGGGGTTTGGGTGATCCGTGCGTCATTACTCGATACAGCACATTGTCTACTGAAGAAGCAACGTCCACCTAGGACAAGGAAAACCAGGGTGAACTTTGACAATTTTCTTTACATTGGAAATATTTTTTAATTTGAGAATCTTTATATGCATCTTAAAATGCATAGTTTAACCCGGTGTTGTTATGGTGGGGTCCCACAGACCTAAAAAAATAATGTAGTGTATTATACAATTCCATATGTTGTAATTAAGATGAGATTACGTAGTGGCGTGATATTTTACAGAATAAAAAAGCCGAGCCACTAAATTAAATTTTTATTACCAAGAAATACTTAACTAATTAAACATGTTTAATTTTGAACAATAATTGTTGTTTATGGCGTCGAGTAGCGGGCGAGGGAGGGGAAGCTACACTGAGGCACGACTCACTGCAACGCGTTGTTAAAAAGTTATATTCAATTTAAAATCTTTGGGGTCTGTGAGACCCCACCTTACCAACGCCGGGTTAATGTAACAATTGTGAAAATTTAATGTGAGAACTAAGAAGATTGAATATGTAATAGCAATTTCGTTGAGGCAGTTTTTTTCAGAACCGAACAGTTTAAAATACATAAAAGAATCTAGTTTTTGTCGAAGTCGAGTTTAAAAATATTAATTTTTCATTTGAACAGAGGTGTGTGAGTTTGCAATAAAAAACTATCCTTTTTAATTGATAAAATGAACTGTGACGTTTAACAGAAATTTTACTGTAAAAACTTATTTTCCTTTTTAAAATACCATTTTGAGAATAAAGCCATTACATATTCAATCTTTTGAGTTCCCGAATTAAATTTGCATAATTATTACATTAAAGTATGTATTTTAACACGCATATGAAGATTTTTAAATCAAAAAATTTTCAGTGAAAAAAGATTGTCAAAGTTCAGCATGGTTTTTCTACTCCTAGGTGTATGTTTCTCTAAAAAAAATTTAAAAAAAACGTATAAATTATTAATGCACGCGAAGCATTATAATCATTATCGCGTGCGCATTTTAAAGTCGCAGAGGGAAACCAAAATATGATAAATATTAATCTAACGATTCGTGCGATTAGAGTTTATCAAGAAAATCCATTTTATAAAATCCACGCACGTCAGATTCGTCGTACAATAAATTTAAAAACTTGCCACGTTTCTAATATTATTTTACATCGTCGAATTTCTTTATACTGTTATTATATAACAAGAAATAACCAGAATATTCGATTTTCCGTCCGTATTGTTGTATACGCTCATGCCTAGTCTGCAGAACACATAAAATCTGTTTCTCTGTATAGAATGTCTCTGAATGGTTAAGCCTGGCACCCATAATTTTGTAACGCTCTCTATACACGCTGTGACGAGCATGACCGATTGTCCGGGCGGATTAAAAATCATGGCGCGGCTTTCAGCAATTAAATTTGCCGACGCGGTCGAATTTCAAATGACATCCGCCGCGCGGATCGTCGCGGAATAATTTTACGGACGGTTAATTTATAATCGGTATTAACAAAACTCGCGCACAGCAGGATTCAATTTCCAAGTTACATAATTAATGCCAAAGCGCGGCGCGGAATGTCCGCGCGCTGACGATTTAATTACTGGCAGAAGCATGGCTCGCGTTAGGTTACGATTAACATCATGCGCGCCTGTGTATTAACAAATACAAACACTGCAGATGTCTCGACAAATACGATCCGCGCCCAAGGTAAGGGCATCGTCAACGAATTTATCGGCAAGAATAACAGCAATAATAAACGATCCGACTAATTAACATGAAAATCTACCAGAGCACCAATTTACTTATCTTTCACGTTAAGCCGTTTCGAGCCAGCTAGCTGCGTCGTAACCGGTAGTTGTTACGTGGTAATTAAAGAAGTTGCTGCGGCGACGCGGTTGCAGTAAGTCCGACTTGTCCGATAACGAAACTGGTGTTGTGATATTGAACTGGTCATAGTTAGTGGAAAGTAAAATTTTCCGCGAAACTTTGACGGCGACAGCGTAACATAATCCTGAGTCATGAAAACTATCGATAAGGTTTTTTCCAAGTCGCTAGTAACTTCGTCGTGAACATGTGTATCCTGTCTATTTAGGATATAAAATATTTATTTCTGTGATAAATAACAGGATTACAAGGCTATGCTGCGTTCTTCATGAAAAACGAGAAATTATTCACCGCTGATAATTCCCAGAGGGAAAGGAAACTAAACGCGAAGTGACGTAATCCTGGGGACAAACCTCGCGTCACAGGTAGAGGCACTAAAACTGGATACAGGCGAGGTGGGAAGAAGAAATCGAAGTAACCAAAGAGAAATCACTGCTCCCGTAATGTACCAAAGGAAGCGCTAAGAGGTGCTGGGTTGCTTTTAGTGGAGAACAGAGATTCAGCCGGGGGAGAGTCCCAGGGTAATACCTATTTAGCTGCCGCGTTGTCCACGACACAAAGTCGTCCCCCGCGCACGATTCAACATTAATGTTTTTAGCCCGGATTACGTTGTAGCGTACGTTCTCACACAAGCTCGCGCGCGCACCCATACGGCGGGAATAAAAGCGACGAAAGGTCCTTGGCGGACACCCTTGGAATCCCTTCGGGTAATCCACCACCCACGATCAATCATCATTGATGCACGCGCTACAGCGGCTTGGATTTAACCGTGCCGAGAAAACCGTTTCGCGTCGTGGGCAAAATGCATTAACGATCGCGCAAGACGTATGGCTAATTTTTTACTTTCCCTTTTTTAACCCGCATTTCTTCTGCAGGTTAAAACATCCCCAAATTATACTTGGCTTTTACAGGATTTTTTTTTAACCAACATTCCATACCTTTCGAAGGCATTTTACTGGCAATTAGCACCATGCAGGCGAAATTGAAAATTTTAGTTTGCAATAAAGGAATTCGAACATATTCGAAGCCGGGTAGAATAATTTTCAAATATAATTGGCGGCGGAATGTGTCATTTTGTACTTCATTAAGCGTGCTGATTGTGAGATTTTTATTTTCTGCTATTCGTTTTTATATAAAACAGTTACATTCAATCAAAACGAAACCCGTGAGGTCAGCCTTTTATAATAATAAGCGGCTATGATTTTTTTAGATACCGAAATAAAGTAGAATATTTTGTCAAATTACGGGTGATAATGTATAAGTCGTTAAGGAATCCACGATTCATTACATTTGTGTGTTTCTATAATTTATTAAATTCAAAAATTGATTCGTCTCGAAGACTGGTCGCAGGGTCTCCTGTTTTCCTGGATACCTTCATTATGCGATAGTGTAACGTGTATATTACCTATCCCAGGCCCTAGAGAATCTTTATAATGGCGCGCCATTATGAAACATGAAACAGCCCGCCCCTACTACCGCCCTCCTTTATTCAAGCATAATTTTTAAAACGACCAAGGAAAATTTTCCGGTGGACGTATTAAACGCAACTCCTGGGAGGATCGACTTGATTTCCATTTACAGTGAACCACCCTCAAACACTAAACTGCCGAGGAAAGTAACCAGCGAATGGTGACAGTACCTGAGGCGAGGCGCGATACCAGCTTCCTCAGCGAACCAAATTGCGCGCTGAATTATTCACCGGCCAAGGTTATATACTCGTTCCGTGGAAAATCTGGCTAAAGCAACTCCTCCCAGCGATTTACCAAGCCTAGAAACCCACCGGCCTGATCCGTAAGTGGGATTCTCGAGGTGGCTTCCGGCTGGCAGGGGAAGATCTCCTGGTCCGGGGGAAGCGTTCTCGATAATGGCGATGTTCGCGCGTAAGAGTGCTAAAAGTTTAAGCGTACACGGAAGAGGATGCGGGGCTGCTTCGATCGGCATTCATTATTCAAGCCGATCAAGGGAAATATTCCGCGGCGTTGAAAAATCCTCGTCGATTCGCGGCGTTTCCCTCTTCGAGAACGATCGTTCCATAATAAATGAGGGAAGAAAGTCGACTGAACCGGCAACGCCTTCTTTCCCCCGTGCAAATTGTCCGAACGCTGCGGCATCGCTCGTCGAAGCTTCATCCTCCGCGGCTGTTTCGCGGGGACAATGGGGGTCGCGATAAGAAATTCACGAGACACACGCGGCGCGACAGTGCTCGACTCGAGGGCAAGGGCAGGTCAGGCAACAATACCTTTTCCAAGTGTGCCGGTGACGCTGGGACTACCTCAACGGGGGTTGAAGAGCCACGGTTAACGGTGTTAGGCGAACGGTATGCTTGTCCGGTTCCTCAGCTTTGAATTTTCAATTCTTATTAGCTTTTGCCAAGGGCTGCGGTAAGAACGAGAAGCGGCCGCTACTCTCTAAAGGGTTCCTGCTCCATGTTTCGGGTGTACTGAAAACTTGAATTCTCATATTCCGGGGAACGAGACACTCTGAAATATAACGTGGTGAGGATAAGTGGAATGTTCCACTTGTCGGACGGGAGATTTATTTATGTATAAGGGCGGTTCGGCGACTCGAACATTCCAAAAAATCTGAAACTTTGCAGAAATGTAGCTCAAGTGATGGTAATAACGTGACTATTTTTAGTTCAGACAATAAAAGGCTCCGAAGGTTGAAAACAACTCGAAAAAAATAGCGTGTTTTTAGGAGATCGTGAATATCTACGAAACTGTAAACGATGTCAAAAAGAAGTTAAATTCAAAGTTCTATGGTTTGTGGTTAGGTTTTATGAATATGAGAAAAACATTATTTTTTACAAATTTATCCCCACCACCATCTTTTTTCAAGAATTTTGTATCATCATATTGTAGGATATTGAAAGCCATAAAACTTTGAATTGAACATTTTTTCGATGCCATTCACGGTTTTGCACATATTCGCAATGCAGCACGCACTCGTTATAAGTCCGACGACTGACGGCGGGTGTACGGCGCGTTGTAGACACTATTTCGCGCGGCCAATGGCGCGAGTGAGGAAGCCAAAGAGCGAGCGAGAGGATACGAAGAATTCCAAGAAATGGTGGGGATAGTTGCCGGGCGTACAACGCATGATAGGAACGGGCTTATAACAAGTGCCCCCTGTATTATGAAAATTCACAATTGCTTTGATGGGGTGTTGGTAAAAATTGGTAAACCAGCAGACTTTATTATGTCTGCACCATGAAATAGAATTTTATGCAAACTTGATGGCATGTAAAACCAATTATAACGTTTAGATTAAATGTTTCCAATGCATACTCTTGAAATAATGAGCCTCTGCGCTCTTAAGATCCGCTGGGTGGTCGGCAACGCGTCAATCCCGGGATCCCGAATGATTTTTGGATTCCATTTTTATATTGTTCATAAAGTAATTTACGTTTTTAAAAATTCGCGAAATTCTCGGGATAAGTTATAACTTGATATATCAAATCCCGGGAGTTTTAGAATAAAAAAAAAACAGCCGGGATCCCGGGATTGAATTCCCTACTCGTCGCTGAAGTGCGTGTCACGCGACGCTTTAAACAATAATAATTTATCGGGTGGGATGAGGGGGGAAGTGAATCTTGCATGATCTCATAGAGAAATAACGCTAGAAAATATTCCACTTTGATAGAACGCACAACTCTTTAAAACTTTAAAGATCTCCCTTGTCAAAGGTGAAAAATTTTGACGATTCTCTTTAGTTCACCGAGTATTATTTTTTTAAATAAATCATGAACAATAATTTTTAATTTCAGGTGCGTTCACAATATAGATATATGCTATTCATAAAAACAAAAAATGAGTAGGGGAGACCGGGGCTAAAAGTTCCGGGGGTAAGTTGTTCCGAACCGTGCTATCTTCAAAATGAAAATAGCTTTGTACTTTAAATTATTTTTCCGTGTGACTTGATTTCGAACTCGGAACTTTTAGCCCTGGTCTCCCCTACAAAGCTATTTTCATTTTGAAGATAGAACCGTCGGAACAACTTACCCCGCGGAACTTTTAGCCCCGGTCTCCCCTACATAATATTTAATAGGTTTTCATCAATATGAAAAAAGGTCATTTTTCCGGTGAAAAACGGTATTGATAAAAGTCTGATTTTTCAATGCTTGTTTTAACCACAATTTTTAATAAATTTCATTAATGTTATCGTTTTCGAATGTGATAGACATTTAGAAAACAATATACATTTGTTAAACATCGATATGAGGAATTCGATTTTTTGGCAAATGAATGCGCTGAACCCGCATCTACGCCGGCCCTGCGAGTACCTACGTCCCCCTTAACTTTACAGAACGAATAGTCCAGGAACATTATCTATGTGAACGCGGGCAGACGATTTCCAGGAAATTCAATTCCCATACTTTTCGTGAACAGTTTGCGAGCGCTGGCGGAGACGCACCTTTACGAGCTTGAAGGATCATGTTTGACTGAACAGACGCAAGAGTGGGACGGCGCGAAGTGTGTAATCTCCTTCGTACCTGATTTTTCAGGCGCGATTCAATTATCATCGCCAAGGGGGCCGATAAGTGTGTTGCCGAACGATCAGCAAGTAATCCCGCCAATTTTGGATTTTATAATTTGTTACGATCATCCGGTGGCTGGGACCTTGTCCGGCACTAAACTATCAACGAAACGAAGCAAGAAGGCGCATTAATAATACGATCTCGTCGGTCATTCCACCGAGACGGGCGGACGGACAGACGGGACGGTGTTAGGAACCACATTTTTCAAGTCATGCCTGTTAATGCGGTGAACAAGGGGCTGAGTCGGGGTCCTCAATGGCGTATACATCGAGGGGTCTTGACAGACACACCAATGGAAAAAAATTAATTACGCCCACCTCCCTGACTCGGTAATTCTTAATAATCGATGACTGACGTTTCGACTGAAAGACTTTTTACTGCGTCCGGCCGCTTATCTCTATCGGGAGAAAGAGAAATAAAACCTATACTTGAGAATCCTTAATTATCCTTAGTGATCCTGAAGTGTTTAGCCAAACTTTACCACTGCGCCCTACTAACAAACAACATGCACGGTGAACATGAACAGGAAGGAACATATTTCACTCATATTTTTTGGTAGCTGTCGAAATTGATGTTTACCGAGTGAAAGAGCCCCCAAATTAGGGGATGAAAATTTTTGTTGCTGAATTTTTTGCAAGTGCTGAAGATAGAAAAAAAAACGTTGGATACAAAAGTTATTATTAAGAATATTTAAGAAATCGTAGGTGGCGCCAGTGTAGCTCGAATGACCCTTTTTTTACCAACATCTTTGTACCGGTGCAATAGTTTTCGGTGAAAATTGGCGAGTAATTTCCTTCCGCGGTTAAAAGCAATGTAAAGATGACAGTGAATCCCAGCTGACATTATCAATCTTTTCAGTAAAATCGACCGTGCACCCAAGAGCGAAGCTGAATCGATCAATCCGGCGATCCCATTATCTAAGAAATAATGTCTAACTTCGTTTCGGTACGTTCAGGAACCAAGCATGCGGCTAGACGGCGCATGGATCCCATTACGGTCCCTCCCGCAATCTTTTCGAGCAACATCTGTCGCGGTTAGCGAACGCGACTACCTCGGATCCCGCAAGGTTCTTACTCAAGGTCGCACATAAAACCGAGCAGAATAAAATAGCTGTCGGAATCAACCTGGCACCTGTTGTTATTGGTGAATTGGTAACCAGGCGAAAGTCAATGACTTGTCTTCTTGCGTAAAGGAAGAAGAAAGCCGAAGAACGAAAAGGAAGATTTTACAGCGCGCATAAAATTGCAGAGTCTATATACAGGTAGGTCCGGTCCCGTAAGACCCGGAGTCTTTGAAACAAAGAGTATCTCTGACAAGCGAGAGACCGAAGGTTAATTGCAAAGAAAGGTGAAAGATCGACGGCGACGTGACACAAAGAAGCCCCCCGACCGTTGGCCTCTCCACAAAGGCGAATGGAACGCATTAAGAGGTCCGACGATTATCTACGCAAAACAAGATCGCCCTCGATGCATTGTTTTAAGTGGAACCGAGCGTGGCCCACGCCAAGCTGGAACTTCGGTGCCGCACCTCGTTGGCCTGCGCCACGAAAATGCAGATCAGGATTGTTCTTCCCTCGGCCGACCTCGGTTATTGTCCCAAGGCAAGGCCTACCGCGAGGTAGAGGTCACCTCTTAGCCTCCACCTTAGCAAATCGTCGATCTCCGTGATCCCGGCAAACAATGCCGATAGCTCGCATGCTCAACTCCGCGAGTTCCCGAATGCTTCCTCATTGTCCAGCCACTTGTAACTGCTCTAGCTTGTGAATCATCGCGATGCGCGGGAACCCTCGCGCGATTATTTACGGGAACGTTAAGGGGTAACACCACTGTAAATTTTTCGGAAAATTGATTTTTTTCTTATTGGCTTGAAAGATGCTTTGAACCCTTTAGAATGTGGGGCAAAACTGTATTACTTGAAACAAATTTGTTTCCTTGAAATTTCCAGCTCTGCCCCAAGCGCATCGGAAGGTACAATGTCCTAATGTCCTACCTTTTGATTTCTAACTTCTCTAATACGCAACGGATGTCGTTAGAAAGTTTTTATGTTCAGTTAAAAGCATTTCCAAATAAAAGTATGTATTTTTCGATCTACTTTAAACGCGTTTTTCTCGAAACACGATTTTTCAACACGGCACGCAGCATAACTCCAACAATTTTCATCCTTTTCATTCGAAATTTTATCTATATCTTTAAAATAACATTTTGAAGAGAAATGCGTACGGGATTTTCGATAAGTCAATTTAAACATTACTTATTAACAAATTATTGCCCTCTTTTTAAAGAAAATTGTACGTCTTTTATTCAAATACTCACCAATCACACAAAAATCGATATTTTTAAAATCCCCTACGTATTTCTCTAGCTATAAACATGGAGATTTAAGAGATATTTTTTTCTTTTTTTTTTTTAAATTCAAATTTGCACCAGCTACACTGCGTGCCGCAGAGCACTAAAATTTCAACATGCCTCACGAGAATGGCTTTAGTGCCGCCATTTTTTAATATTTTCCAATAACCTTTTTTTTTTAAGGTAGTTCCTAACCAACTATGTTAATCAAATTAGTGTTGGATAATAAACGATGAATATAAAGTGGTATGATACTATCGAAATAATAATAATAATTTTTAACATCATGTATAGGGGGAGTTGGGGCACTTTGATGCAAGGGGCACAATGGAACATTAATATTTTCTTGATATCTTGAAATACACAGAAGTTCAAAAAATGATCGCAAAACAGTATACTTTATGATCTTGAAAGATGATATAAGATTATAAGATGATACCGTATAGATATCAAGTGCCCCAACTCCCCCTATATATTTTAAAAAGTTCAATGTTAATATAAACAATCGTAATGCGAAAATGGAATATTAAATTGGTTAGCATAGTGAATTGGAGCAGCACATCTGACAACGTGGCTTTTATTCGGCGCGTTTTTTTTTTCAAATTTTATAGTAGTAATTATCTTATTTATGTTATTTAATATTTTAACTATAAATTTCGGATAACTAATATGTCTTACAATATAATTAGTCTTCATATGAATTTGAATCATCGTTCGATATTTAAATGTCTAAACACATCGATTGCGCGACGTTGCCACGTTGATTACTCTACGAATTTCTGAAAAATTAACACGTAAACCTAATTTTTTATGGGCATTCACGAAGAAACTATGCGGTCAGTTTTACAGAAATTAATAAATTCATTTCCTGACATTTCGATGTACTTTTGTGCCAATTTTGGTACATTTCTTAAATATGGTTTTCCTGTTTCAGAAGAAAAACTGAAACTATAACCCACTTCTTTTGATTTTGCTATATGCCACCGTGTTAAAATGCATAAACTTTAATTAACAATTTCTCGATAACTATGCGGTAAATCGATTTTAAACTTTGTACAAGGGTTTCTTGTATTCCAAATTAGTTTTCTACGAAATTTGAAAGAATTTTGTAATATAGTAGATTATTCAAGAACTACCTTAATAACAAAATATATGCTTAATAACTTCCTCCAGTATTGTTATTCTATCACCTTTCCTTCCACCCAAGAAAAATTGCCAGAAAAACGCTTTTTTTCAAGCTGTTACAGCGGTGTTACCCCTTAAAGCCCTTTCCCGTGGCGCACCAAAAGCTGTAGTTAGGTTAAAGCAGGCAACGCCGCTGTCTCTTACAGTATAATTGCTTTGGTGCATTTCTTCATTTCTTTTAAGGGGACCTGTGCTATCACGAAATCCCGCATTTTCAAAATTGTCAAAAACATCTTTACCGGGCAACCACATCGCCGTGTCCTGGGACATAATTCTAGCTGCGAATACTAAACAACTTCACATTGACAGTCGCTGGAAGATTAACAGGTGAAACTCGATCGAGCCAGAGATATCTAGTCGAGCGGGCAAGATTTATCCCACAATCGTCAATTGCGATTCAGCAATAGCTGAAGGCTAAAGATTACGAGCGCCCGTCGATGTGGCGGTGTTGCGCAGCGCGCAAGAAGAAGGTAACGCCGTTAGCTGAAGAAAGAACGTCGTTAGCGAAGGTGGCCGCTCGCGTTTGCGTGCTTGCGCATGAAAAATTAAAGGTTGAAAGCAAACGGATTTTCCCCGGGCGGCCTTTGACGAACTGCAGGAAGGACACACGGTCCTGTTGGCGTCGTGTCCTCGTGTTTCACGCATTTTTCCCCGGTGACGCTTTTCTCGCGGCCGGAAATTAACGAGGGAATATTTCATTTTCAAAGGATCGAGAGAGGAGCGACTCGCGGCGAAGGCAAAGAAACCCGATGAGGGGGTTGAGGGGTGGGTGGGGGTGGGGGGGTAGGAGATTCGAGCGAACGAGCGGTTTGCCACTTTATTCGCGCGCGCCTCCCACACTATCGCGTCTCGTCTCCGTTTTGTAATCATGAATTTCGTCGACGACGTCATTAACGTGGATTAACGGCGGCGTTAAGGGAAGGCTCGTTCTCTCGCTCTGCCTTCGCCGATGGATGCATCATCGTAATCGTTTTCAAAGACGGCTCCCGAGGGTTGGTACCCCGTCACATTCTGGGGTCCCTCGTCGCCGCGGGCGAATATAATGACGGAACGAAAACAGCTCTTCTGTTTTAAGAACCCTTCGATGCCAGCGTGCGTTGCTCGCATTCGGCCGCTCGAAAGGGGGCCCTTCCGAAAAACGCTATTCAAGCGGCGACCGTTTTTCAAGAAGTTCCATTTTCCATTAACCACGACGCGCGTTGAAACAAAGAGGAGTCGGTGGAGACGTCGCGCGTAACCTTCCAGCAGGAACGCGGGTAAGATGGGGGCTAGCCCGTTCGAAAAGGCGCGCACCCACGCCGAGAACGGGGAGGGGGCCGTGGCAACGGCGAGCATGGCGTCGGAGCACCATGAAATTTTAGCGAGAGGCGCCGGCACGTCAGGCCGAGCGTCTCTCCTCGCGATCGACATCTAATTTACATTTGAATTCACGCGCGCCGTGTCTCCGTCGCGCCCGGACGGCCACGAAATCTCCGGGGCCCCTCGTAAATCGTCTCGGTAGTCGGTGAACGGGGCCGCAATTTTTTGGTGACACACACGCTCGCTTCAGCTACGCCACTGGGACCGTGGTGCCGTGTGGTAGTTTGTCCAGGTGATTACGCTGTCGCTTCAAGCCCCGTCCTCCCCCCCCCCCCCTCCACTATCGCCTTCTCGCCTCGACCCTACCCCTTCGACGCTGCTGGACCGATGTGTTCGGCGTGCACGAACGCACGCACACCGTCGCGGCGTGATGAACTGACTGGACCACCTTATGTCCTTAAACTGCGAAGAGGGGAAGGGGGGCGAGCGGAGTCGCGCGGGGAACAGGTGAGGCGTGAGGTGGACGATGGGGCAGAGACGAAAACGGACGGTGGATTCTGGGTCCGGGGGTTGCGGGGGGGCTCGTCTTGGAGCAATTCGCTTTGGTCACGCCAACGCTAGCCCTCTCTCTCTCTCTCAACCCAATTTAATCAGGTGTTAAATACGAGCATCGTTGCACACCTCGAGTATTCCCACCACAGCGTACTCGAGGAGGTCCGTGTAGCTCGCCTCTCCTTTCTATTTCTCTCCGTCCCACTCCGCCGGACATCCTCCGCGCTCATCCCGACGCTCGAGTTTTTGCCGCATACGCCTACGTTCTTACGAAGCCCGATATCAGTGCTGGCGGTCGCCGGAAGATAGAAGAGGAAGGGAAGACTTAAGCCGAGCCCACAACTGGCGACAGGTGCGCCACGAGGATCGTTTAGTTGAATGGTTGAGGTTATGGTCGCCCTATCGGTTAACCACTTCGCTGCGGAATCTATTTTCTGACGAGCAATCGATGTGTTTAAAATGCTGCGTTATTTATGATTCCCCTGTCTTTTGCAGCACGAGTAGTATGCCAATAGCATTTGCTACAATATGTGTATTTATTTACGTATGAAATGAGTGGTGCTCTGCTAACCAACAGTTGATATTGATTTGTCAACAATTACAACCGTAGTGCGTTTACAGAAATATATGTAAATCACTTATATTTATAGGGGAGACCGGGGATACATTGGACAGTTTTAAAATTGCGAACATAGTGTTATGATTATCGCAATTTTTTTGTAGTTTGTGCCTATGCTCACACTTTTCAGTTCTTGTATGTTACCATTGGCGTAACTAGATAGGGGGCCGGGTGGGCCTAGCCCCCCCAAAATGCGGTTTTGCCCCACCAAAACGCGAAATGGTCTCTCCCTAGAAACTATCGAAATATAGTAAAATACATTCGTCTGTTCGTAAAATCCTATCTGAAAAGAAACAAATATTTGGGCCCAAATGCTATCGATGTAATAAAAAAAAACAATAATGTTCTGATTACGTTAAATTATGAATTAAAACTGTTAGAATTGAGCTGCTAAATGTAGGTAACTCTACCTATATAAAAGAGAAGGGGGGGAGGAGAAAATGGGACCTGGCCCCCCCAAGACAAAAATCCTAGTTACGCCAATGTATGTTTCTGTATAATATTTTTATCTACTTTTTCTTGTGATTTGGATACTTCATTGTGGAAGAATTTTATTGTAACTTTTTTTAGGCATTCCTGAATGTGTTTAGAATAAAGTAATGCTATGCAAAAATCAAAGTATCCTTATTGAGGAAAGGCACGAATCATTTTGTTTTGATTTGATATGAGGGGTTACATTGGACAGACATGGGAATACATTGCCGCTTGACGTTTTTGGCTGTCAAATCTATAATTTGGCGAATTTTACTATAAACCAAGCGGCATTTTATTCAGAAAGGATAGTACTTTTGGAAAATGCGATAAAAAAAATCGACTTTTCGACTGCCTAGTCCCCTTAAAGTTTCTGAGCAAAGGCGACGCTATAGGTTGCCGCTTGACGTTTTTAGCTGTCAAATCTATAATTTTGCGAATTTTACTATAAACCAAGCGGCATTTTATTCAGAAAGGATAGTACTTTTGGAAAATGCGATAAAAAAATCGACTTTTCGACTGCCTAGTCCCCTTAATAGCCCAACAGGCCCCAACTGCTGTAAGCAAATCTTGTAAAGTTTTTAAACTTCATTATTTCTTATCTATTTGTCATTTTAAATGAATTATATATCCCTTGGATTATTCATTATCATTTATTTCCATCTGTCCAAACTATCCCCGTGCTATGTCCAATGTAACCCCACCAATGGGGATACTTTGGACAATATGCATCTCTGAACTTTTTTCATCTCAAAATAATACTAGGGAATGTGCGGCCCGTTTAACAGGTTCAAATGAATAGCGCACATTCTGAGCTATCGAATGGTGTAACATTTATAGCCGTAAGGCATATTACCGGCCCGCTAAAGACTATTAACCGGTTAACTGGCAATGTATCATATATGATCAAACAAAAATCTGGTCAATTCTGGCAATGTATCATATATGATCAAATGGAATAACTTTTTTGTTTTTCTTGGTATGTAATGGTTTTTGGGGTCGCTGAATCTGAATTTCGTATCGGAATTGTAAAATTCAATATGGCAGACTCAAAATGGCCGAATCAAATTGGCTGACAAATATTAAAATACTATCGGGATATAGAAAAATTGTATATAGGGGTTTTTGGGGTCGCTGAATCTGAATTTAGCATTAAAATTGTAGAATTCAATATGGCAGACTCAAAATGGCTGACCCAAAATGGCTGCCGAATATTAAAATACTTGCAGATCAAAAAAAGCTCTTGCGGTGGAATTATGAATGAAGAATTCAGGTATAAAATTATTCGAAACTGTTTCGTAGAAAATAAAAAAAAAACTAAAAAATTAACCCCTTAAACCCTTATTTTTCGGGGATTGGGGGTGGCATTGAAAAAAGTAACTGCTGCAATCGAATTATAGACAAAAGAAAACTTCACAAATAAAAAAGTTTTATAAAGAATTGACAAACTCACCCTTAAATTCTATTTTTAGGGGTTGGGGGTGTCAGATGAAAAAAATTACCCCCGGAATCGGTTCAGCGACTCAAAAAACCCCCTGTATACCAAATTTTGTGTGATTCACTTAATTATTTGATGGTACCAGTTTGGACCCGAATAGTGAAAAGGACCGTGCCAGTTAACCGGTTAATAAAAAATTGTCCAAACTATCCCCTATAACTCCTGCCAATTTTACATCCCGCATTGCAATTAAAACCAGCAATAATACTATGATTCATTAACATAATTAATACAACGCAGCTACAGGGAATTGTTAAGAGGGTCAGGATAAATTGCACCCTGCTCCCTCTAATTTTATAATATTTGAAAATTGTTTCTTGTATCGCTATCAATGCCAGTATGAAGTACTCCGCGAGAGTTAAACGTACAAGTCAAACGGTATTGAACCTGGTTTGAAATATCCCCCCGCTTTCCCCCGGAAATTTCCGCAAAATCCTTCGCACAGCTAAATAAGCAACCGCGTTGAGAGCGCAAGGGGGGAGAAATGAGAGAGAGAGAGAGAAAAGAACGAGTTCCTTCGTGGGCAGAGTTGTTCTAAAAGGAGTAGCGATGAAAAGCCCGGCGATGGCGTAGTTACACGTCGAACACGCGTAATTATCGTAGACCGCGAACAGCGTCGGCGGCGGAGTCGGCCCGATCAGGCCTCGACGAGCGACTGATTAGCCTCAAGTGGCGCGGTTACGCGACACGCGAGGTCACGAGGTGCGCTTATGGAAAAGATGGTGAGTAGCAAAGTCGAAGGCGCCTGGTTGAGACAAGCGCGGAGAGAAACACGCCCCACGGCGGGCGACTCAACTGGGTTCGATAATCGAGAAGCGGTAACAGCAGACGGGGGGCGGGGGAGGCGGTGGGAGCGGGTACGAAGGGTGAAGGGAGAGGGGGGGGTTGGGAGGGCGCGAGAATGATAAAAAGAAAGAGAACAGCGGGAGAAGGAGAAGGAGAAGGAAAAGAAGAAGGAATCAGTCAGCCAGCCAACCCACCAGTCAACCAGCCAGTCCGTCAGTCAAGCCGTCGCGGCTTGTTCTCCATCACTCGTTCGCTCACTTACTCGCTCGCTACTCGGTGTGTTAATTAGTTAAGGTTGTTGGTCGGGGACTAAATTACACCTCCGGAGCTACTCAAAGGAAGCAATTACTGGTGGCGCAACCCGGAGGGGGACTCGTGAATCTCGCGAGGGAAAGAGAGAGAGAGAGAGAGAGAGAGAGAGAGAGAGAGAGAGAGAGAGAGAGGTGGGGGAGGGGGGAGCAAGCGAGAAAGCAGGAGAGAAGTCAGCGGCAAGCAAGCAAGTAAGCAAGTCAGCCAGCTTTAGCCTAGGCTCGTAGTAGAACTCGCGGAGCTACCGATGCGGGAACGGCACCCAGCTGCTTCTGTTACCGTTGTTAACGTCGCGGCGTGGTTTTCCTGTCGAACCGTCTCAATGCGCCGATGTACACGTGACTCGCTCCATGCCCACTTTTATGTTCAACGACCTGCCACCCCTTCTTCTCCTGGTCCCTCCTAACCCAGCCTCCCGCCATTGGTGCACATTCTCGTTCGAGTACCTCGACCGATACCGACCAAACCCCCCCCCCCCCGCTCTCACCCTCCCGCCCCGACTCCCACCCCTGCCACCTCGTGTGCCACCTTTCTTTTCCTACGCTATTCCACCCCACTGTGCGCTCGTTACACCGTATCGCTGGTCGGGCGGCGAAGGATGGCATTGATTTTCAAAGTGGGAACGCTGTCAACGGTAGTTCGCCAAAAACCCGAGAAGCGCAGCTCCACGCGAGCTTCGCATTTTTCCACTTATTTGCCCAGTTCTGCCCGTCCTACCCCCCTCGTTCCTTCCCTTTCGTCGATCAAGCTGATCAAAGCTGAACGAGACAGATAAACCGATGCGCGCTGCGCCGCGGCGCGACGAGAGTTTGCTTTCTCAAGACCGGGCCGAGTCCGCGATCGTGTTCAATGGGGAGAATTATCGAACTGCGAGTAACCGTCACAGTTAACGCGTTCCGCTAGCCACCAAGCGTGCCAGAATCGACTTCGCCGCAAGTGAAGCATCCTCCTCCTACTGTTATTATCCTATTAAATCTAGACCAGAAAGTATGCAACGTAGATTAGACGGACCCGTTTAAAATTCACCGGGTCCTAGTCTTTTACGCAGCTCTTTCTGCTTCTTTTCCACGCGGCGGCTAATACGCAACCGGCATCTCGATGGGGGAGATAGAGAGAGCCCGGCCTGCGCGGCAAAGAGATGAGAAATTTCCGGAGATTTATTATAGGGAGCAGAGCGGATTGAAGCCACGCGAGGTGATGCCCAATCAGCCTCCTCGCTGCTCTATAACGATCGAGGGTGCACGCTCACCCATACAGGCCCGCGCCAGCGGACAATAAAAGTCTTACAACGCCAGCATGTCGTGATTCCTTGCCGTACCAGCCCAGCCCTAGCTAGACTATCTCAGGCTTCGGCTGCCTACTTCTCTGCTTGTCGCCATCCATCCTCAATTCATAATTGCACGGTCTACCGGCGGCTCGTCGTTGATTGAAAATTACAGCTGTCTTCTCATCTTACTCCTCCGTTTCGTCTCTACGTGGTCCTTATCAATCACGGATCGTCGTCTATAACTCCTCGCCAGAGGAAGGAAAGGGCACCGCGCAAATAAAATGGTATCATTAAGTGAAACTTTCGACTACGTCCTTTCCAGTCTAAGCGTAACGTCGCAATTCCCAGAATCCCCGGCCGGGGTTTCGAGGTCTTCTCGTTCTACTGCTAGGACGTACTGCATACCGTATCCCCTTTCGACCGGTCCCCACCATTTTGTAAAGTGCTTCGCCCTACGCATTTTTGTAGGACAGTTTGGCAACCTTGGCTTTCTCTCGAACAAAAGCGATTTGAGGAACGAATCGCGCACTGTGAGGTTCATCAAGCCTCTGCTGAAGGCGCATAATCTCTCGGAACTAACCCATACGTGCAGATCGTCGATAAATAATTTCAGCTTCTTTTTTTAATTCTAAACCGTGAGTACCCCCCAAAATAACCGTAATGTTGTATTGTAACTCTAGATAAATTGGAGAAGAGAAAAAAAATACTTCCCAAAACAGCTGTACCTTCAGTCCAAGTCCCCACAGTTGAGAGATTTTTTTCGAATTTGAATTAGTAGCATAACGTATTCCAACAGGCTCTACTAGTCATATAAAATAGAAAAACAAATTTTTTAATGTGGGTTGGCCCGTTGTTCTGAAAATTTTCTTGCTTATCCATAGCTTAACTAGCTTGAACAGAGCTATGCTTTATTAAGTTGTGGTGAATTCTGTATAGTTGCCAGTGTACGCCACAAACATACAGTATCATAGCGATACCAAACGAAGACTTAGGATATTGAAGATGAAAGTCGATTCAATCGATTTAGATGTATAAAGTTGAAGTGTTAATATTAGAAAGAGAACTATATATATGAATCCCTTTCCCCCAAACAGCTATAGAGAATATAGTTTCCAAGCGAGGAACAAGCTCACACGACTGTTTTGTACGCACAGTAGTCCTCTGTGAGTTGTCACAGGATTCTAGACAGGATGGTAATTAGCTGAGGAGAAGAGACACGTGTTACGAGTCCGCTTCGTTCTATCGGTTTGCGCTGTCGCGTGGAACAACGCGGAGCCGACAGGTCCGATTGACAATGACGAACAGCGTCAGATAAGGTAGTCGCAGCGGAGTGACTTCACTTCGACGCGCGCTTATTCTCAGTTTATTCTGCGAAAGAACGAGAACGCTCTGTGAAAGGTTGATCAGCTAAAAGCATCTTGAGGAACTGCCGAGTACCCATCGGGTCATACGATTATCAGGTAACACTCGGTGGGGGGTACAATTTGTGCCTGTATGCACCAGTTTTTAACTTGTCGCGAGAAACACCAAAGAACCTGCGAACGAATTGAGGCGTCAAGCGTTTCAGAGAGGCCAAGACAGGGAGCGGGGAATTTTCTTGACGCTGACGGAGGAGAAGACGGGCCCCCGTTCTGTTCGCAGCAATCGTCGTTTGGAAAAAAAAAGAAGGGGGGGGGGCTGGCTCCGGGGCTGAGAACAATGAAACGGCTTGATTTGTTCTAGCGCCTCGCCGCGCGACGCTCCGGATTATGCCCGGAAGTCCTCTCTTTATCTGCCGGTGTTCCCCGTGTCTGATTCTCCGACGAACAGAAGCAGATGCCGCGGCTGGGAAGCGGTGTTGCGGGAACAGGCAGCCCGGGCTTGTGTAAGGAGGAGGACACGCGCATCTAGCTGGCGTGGTTATCATGCAGCCTGGAGCGATCGGGACACACCGAACCTATGGTACCTCACGCACGTCAGCAGCAACCAGCCAGCAACTGGCATCACTAAAGGCGGCAGGCGTACCAGCCACGCCGGCACCGGCATCAGCAACAACCTCCGTCGTCACTGTCCGCCTCGTCACCGTCATGGGCCGATGCATTGTGCACGGAGGATGTGTCTGATGCTCCGGCTTGCGCCTATTTCTCTCTTACTCTGTCACTTTTGCGCGCGCGCGCGCGCACAGTCACACGTACACGCTCTCTTTCTCTCTCTTTCCCCCCCCCATCTTTCCCCTGCATTCTCACTCTCACTCTCTTCCTCTCTCTCTCTCTCTCTCTCCCGTTGTCTTTCTTGCCAGCGTACCGGGGAAACCTTGAATGACAGCGGCGCAAACACTGCCCCGGGGAATATTAAAAACGTTCCGTGGAACACTGTCGGGCCTGGGAGAGAAGTATGAAGCAGAAGGGATGCTGGCATTCCCGTCACCACGGCTGGCTGCCGTAACACGTAAGCATGACGAATAACAAGCCCCGCGGTTCTGTGTCATCGCCATCGGTTCGCAACAAACTCGGCCGCGGACGTATAATACGTGTAATGCGCGGCGACGTCTACGCCGGCTCGCACTCGGGATTCTGATACGTTCACGCGGACTTCTGTGCCGGCGACGCGGCGGGCAGCGCCGGGCTCCCCGGAGACCGATAAAACGGGAGCTGGACTCCCAATGTGGACAACGCCAACTCTGTCACGACACGTGTTTTCACGGCTTCGATCGAGAGCCGAGTGATCGGTAGACGGTGGCAGGGAAAATACTGACCTGGCGTGGCTTTGCGATGGATTACGGTGCCCGAAGTGGGAACGATTATCTCAGATTTATCTTCTGTATCTATATCGTGGACTTAATACCGGTAGAATGCTCATACCGGTATTTCGAAAATTCAGCTATACCGAAACCGATATCATACCGAAAAAGATAAATACCGAAAACAAAAGGTTACCGGTAACCGAAATAAATACCGGTATTTTTTCGGTATTCTTCTCGGTGAACACCGAAACCTACCATGTTACTGAAAAGAATACCGAAACCGATATCATACCGAAAACAAAAGGTTACCGGTAACCGAAATAAATACCGGTATTTTTTCGGTATTCTTCTCGGTGAACACCGAAACCTACCATGTTACTGAAAAGAATACCGAAAAAATACCGGTATTTATTTCGGTTACCGGTAACCTTTTGTTTTCGGTATTTATGTATTTCGGTATGATATCGGTTTCGGTATAGCTGTATTGGCGAAATACCGGTATCAGCGTTATACCGGTATTTTACGTACCGGTAGGAGTCTCCGATCTATATAAAGAAACGATGGGGAGGGTGCATTAGGGGAGAATGAGGCAATCGCGGTCAGTTGGCAATGGCGGTCAGTATTGTTATTAAAAAACGGTATGTCCGAAATGTACAATTTCTTTTCCTTACGTTCCACGACATCATTCGCTATATTGTCGAACGATTTCGCCTTCGTCGTTGCTAAGCAACCAAAGAAAACTAGCCTTTTTGTGTTTTCAACATCGTCGATGTAATATTTTGTGTACACAACATAAGAGGTAAATACTAATTCTGAAGCTTATTTTACATTTCAAGATTACGTAAATATAGATATTCTATCAAGGAAAAGGATTACATATTTAAATTAAATATATTTATATTAAATTTTATTCTAATCTTCAATCTTATCAATGAACACGTATGCGGGCACTGATGGTCACTTGACTGTTAGTGCCCGTAACGTGATTATCATTATTCACTAATGTAAAAAAAACAAAGATAAAATAAAAATTTCTAAAAAAATTAAGCTGGAGAAGGAGAAGCCCAAAAGACCTCATCCATGTGAAAACGACGAAAATAAGTGCATTATTTGCTTTCAATTTGGCCATGACAATGAGATGTGGTTCCGATGTATCTCTTGTGGCTTCTGGGCCCATTTTGAATGCTCTGGATGGGATTCAGCGGATGGATACATTTGCGAAAAATGTAGCAGCCCCTGGACCACAATTGCCCGCAGCGTGACTGGTATTACCCGTAGGTGTAGACGATGGCGGAAAATCACATATTTTTTATTTTTGTAATTTCATTGAATAAATCAATATAAAATTAATTATTTTCGTATCCTACGTATAGGTTGGTAGTTTAAGTTTACAAAAAAATCATTTTCAAGAAATATTGCACCTTACATCTTTGTTTTATTACAATTATTGCTTAAGGGGGTAGGTCACCCTCGCTAGCCCTAAAACAGGTCTTTCTTCAAATTGTAAGGTGATAAATAACAATAGAGACAACGTTTTTCTCTAGTTTTATTTTATAACACAAAAAATGAAAAAAATTTCGAAAAAAAATAATACAATTTTTATGATGAAAAATACGATTTTATCGATTTCTTGTATGGAAAATATTTTTTATCTTTTTTTTTAAGAATTTATCTCGAAATTCTGCTTCCAACACATCTTAGGGGATGGTTTTCTGCATGTCTCGTTAAATTTTCATCCGAATCCTTGGAGCGGTTTTCGAGATTTTATGTACACCATCAAACGGTGCACCGCGTACACCGTTTTTACTCACAACTTTTATGTACATAGAGATATTTAGACTTTTCTTTTTTTGTGTTAAAGCTTATAGAATAACGAATAAAACTAAAAAAAAAAACGTTGTCTCTATTGTTATTTATCACCTTACAATTTGCGTTTGAAGAAAGGCCTGTTTTAGGGCTAGCGAGGGTGACCTACCCCCTTAAGTGACCGCCATTACACATTCTCCCCTACGTGGGCAGCACACAAGACAAATGATCAGAGTATTTCTGAAAATCAAAAAATTTCTCGGCAGAAATGATCACCCGGAAAGATCTGATCGACTTTGAGGAGCCTTTCCCTAAGCCTTGGGCATTAAAAGTATTAAGTAGCTACTGGTTGATTAATTTTATTTTTCATTCATTTTATGCGGTTTCGCGATGCACACTAACATTTCCATTCGATTTAAATGCTGCGAAATATCAATGCACTGTTACCATTTGACTCTATTCAGCATTATTCGGTGCGTGCATGTTGAGACATTTCGGGGGCTTCTGTCGACTGTGCTATTCACCCGACCGTGCGCCATACAAAAATCAACTGGGAATTGCGTGCGATTGATTCGCGCAGTTTCGTGGATGCCTGTTCTTAACGCATTCACGTCGAACCTAGTCATACATTCCCAACACATCAATGAAACCTGCACCATCCCCGGCCCTCCATCGGCAGAGTGATAGGGATGGCCTGGCGGTATTCTAATATTCGCCCGAAAATTTTGATACACCTACCCCCGCCGTTTCAAAGGGCTGTTTCGCCCACCTACCCCCTCCGAACATGCTTCCGAGCGGCCGTTACGCACCGTTGCCGATCCTATGGAATTCCGGTATGTCCTTGAGAGCCGATCGGGCCAAAATCGAATCCTGAATTCTCGGTCGGAGGTGCGCTTACGCGTCCATGTGCGAGGGGCGCGGCGCGAGAGCGAGGGGACGAAGGGAAGAAGGGGGGGGCGAGAGAGAGAGCCCCGGGGGGGGGAGGAACGAGAGGGGAAAGAGGAGGAAGGAGCGAAACGTAGGCAAAGCAGCCGTAATAATGGACAAGAAAACGAGACGTGGACGAGTCGAGGCGAGCCAAGGCAAGAGCAACAGGAATGAGTCGAGCTGGGACGAGCGGCGAGAGCGACCGAGGGGCGAGGGGGGGGGGGAGGAGAGCGAGGAAGGGAGAGCTGGCGTAGCGAGCGCGAGAGAGAAAGAAGGAGAACCACCCGGAGGAACAGCAACGACGAAGAGCAGCTACGCGAACCTGGTCGGCCGAGTGAGAGCGAAGCCGTTGCGGAGGCGACGTGGCTCGGTCGTGTTTTATTTACTTAAGACCAGTAGCGAGCTCAGCGCAGGTAGAATTCCACAGCTGGAATCTTAATAAGGGTGGTCAGGGGTTCTCCCCCGCGTCCTTCTTTCGCCTCCACTACTCCGCGGTGTTCCCGTGTCCTTATACTCCCTTCTTTCCAACCTCGTATCACCGTGGACTACCGTCGTCCTTCCACTGCCATCTTCGTTCTTTTGCCCTTTCTCCCCACGAACACGTCCAACCAGATGAAGATTATCAAGCGGAAGTTTTGCCTCGTATATAACCAAATGTCCGCAGCTGCCGCGCGCCTCCCTCCGCCCGTCGCTTTATTTTTGGCTCGCCCCGACCACCACTGGATTATGAAAACATCTTACGGTCGATATTCGCGCCACTATCGCCAACAGCATCGAGTGCGTAAGCCTCGGGTCTAGGAACAATTATCTGCCGCCAGTAGGTGCCGGGAGGACCCCGAGCTCGACGACGGGGGTAGCCAGCGATAGCGGCGCGTGAAATTTCCACGAACATCGACGTTTTATACTTATCTCGGTAACTAGTGGCCAAGCTGGCGCGAAACGCGCTGCAAACCGGCCTGGGGAAATTGAGACGAATGGCGGAGAGGGAGAGCGAGAGAGAGAGAGAGAGAGAGAGAGGAATGCCGGGAGAGAAAGAGAGAGTGTATCGCCCGTGGGTGCCGGCAAAATTATTGTGTCCGCCTAACTAATCCATACCGCAACGTATGCAACCCTCAACCCCTGCGTGCATGGAGTGCGTGCTACAGTCAAGTGCGCCACTGCGCGAGCTCATGTACCGGGTGACTTTAAAGGATCGTTAAAACAACGCGCACAAGGGGGGATCATCCAAATTTTTCGAGCGCCTGGCTGCATTGCGGGGAACGCGACGGCCGATGATGCTTGTCATCCGAACACGAGTCCACATTATTTGCGACACGATCGGTTCAATTTGCAACGGCAAATGGGCGAGCGGTCGAATTGTCGAAGCGACATTGTGAAATGTGACGACGAACCGCACGGCGTATACAAATCGCCCAACATTTTTTTCTGTAATTTATGCTTGCGCTTCACCGCGGTAACTGCTCCGATTCGATCAGCGACAATAGGTTGCCGAATCCTCGGGTTTCAACAACGAACGGGGATTTATTCGAGTCGTTTTAAATGCAACATAGAATTTCATTAATCTTCCAAGACCTAAGTGCTTGCGAAGCAGCTTGCCTAGGAGTTTGTTTTCACGTGAATGTTTTCTGGATTGCTTCGAAAGTATTGCCTGAGAGTCAACGAATGTTTACTTTGGAAACAAGCCTAGCTAGAAATTTGCTTTCTTCACTGATAACACTCTCCACTTATCCAATACTCTCATGAAGATTTAATAGACAATATTGGAGATATAAAATTATAACGTTGAAGTTAAGAATACCGATAGCCATTTTAACACAACTAATACAATGCTCAATCAAAGAAGATAATAAAAACCATTGTGTCTTTACTCAGAGTACTACCTATAACATATTTCTATTAAATTGTTGTCGTATGTCATCTTTTCACCAACAATTTAGAATTAAGTTCACAGATGCGCAATGCGTGACGTAGAAGCTAGTTGAAAGTGCGATCAGAGCGTGTGTAGTGATTCTACTTCTAAATTTTTAAATCTTTTTACACCTTCGTGGTCACGCGGTGTGTATAGGGAATTCAATCCCGGGATCCCGGCTGTTTTTTTTTATTCTAAAACTCCCGGGATTTGATATATAACGTAAATTACTTTATTAACAACTGAAACATATAAAAATGGAATCCAAAAATTAGTCGGGATCCCGGGATCTAATCCCGGGATTGAATTCCCTAATCGCAGCCCAGGATAAGCCTCCGTCAATATTTCTGTAAATTTCTATACCTTAATAATAAAGTTTAAAAATTTAGTGAATGTAACAAAACAGATCGCTTTCATCTGCAACTATCTCTTCAAATACAAATTTCAACATATCAAAATTTACGCTTCTAAAAAAAAGACTATTAAAGCATGATTGTACGAGTAGATATTACTCAAAAGGTGAATATTTCAAAAATACGAAAATATTCGTATATAGACTACTATATTCGTATATAGTTGAAGGGGCAGTGAGAGGGTCAAGACGTCTCTCGATGCGTGTTACCTTTGGAAAGTAATCCTTGTTATGTTCCTCACTGTGTACTGCGCGCGCGTAATATGGGGAGGGGGAGGCTGTTTAGGAAGCTCGTGCGCATACGCAGGCATGAGCAATGCGTGCAACGATGCGCGCAAGCATGCGCGTACACCGCAGCACGCACGTGCTAAATTGCTGGGCTGCATCTCCTTCGAGAAAGCAGGAAACGCATGTCGCGTGGCTACGTACATATGTAATAATCGCCGCGCTTCTCCAACGCCGCCGGGTAACTCAGGCGGACCACATATTTGCAATTATTTTGCAGTCATTGTGTGGTTGGGCTGTCGGTGGTATCAGCCACACACGCACCACTTTGCAGTGGTCACTTGAAGTCCGTATCGACGGCAAAACACCACACCACAAACTTACAATTAATACCAAAATTAATTTCGAAGAAAAATTAAGCTATTTTTAAAGATTTTTTTCTCCGTAGATACAACATATTGCGATAAATATTTTTTGTATTTATTAAGCTGCTCTTATATTGTATAAAAAAATTGAAAAGAATTTGTTTAATTTGTTTTAAAACTTTAAACATTATTATCTCAAAATAACATTTTTTCAACCGGTGCAGGTGATTGCAAAACAAACTATTTGACCAATCAGCCTGAAATTGTCGCACGTTATTCAGCATATTAGTGGGTATCACCCCGGAAACCCTTTTTGATTAACAATTTCATACTTTTTACAAGATAAAATGATTGACAAATTCACCGTATTTCGACACTTAAACTTCAAACCTCTGCCATCTTGTTATTTTTTATCAGTCAAAATAATTCTGCACCCAACGATAACCGAAATTTGTAACCGTAATGGTTACAACTGTTACAACACACTTTGAATTTTTGGTTTTTACTGTACCCGTACTACATCTGTTTTTCAAGGCGCTCACATCAGTGCGATATATATTTAAAAAAAAAACTGTTAAACATTTAAAACAGATTTTTTAATACTGTTAATAAGTGTATTATTAAGTAGACAAAATATTATTTAAGAATGACAATTTTTTTCACGACTTCACAGTGGAATGACCCTTTAAGTGGCATCGTAGAAACTGCGTAAGTTAATTTTAATTGAAAATATTCGACAAAATGGAATCATTAATGACACATGTTTTATTTCTTCTATAAACAATAATTCCGTGCCAAATGAATCTTCGTTTACGGTGGCTATTTCGAATTGAACAGCACAAACAACAAAACACGTGTGCGAGCGGCAAGTGGTCGGTGTATCGCACTGTGTGCGTCGGGCTCAACCTCCGACGGCGACAATTTTGTCAGCGATACCGTCCACGTATTGCGATGACCGTCAAAATTAACTTTAGTCAGTGGTCCGGGTATGAGTATTTTCATGCGTTTCCATATTAATTCATGGCCGCCCACAAGCAACCGCTGGTTTGTGGTTGCGATATGGTTCTAAAGCGGTGTGTCTAAGTTAAGCCTAAAAAGTCGGGTCTGGTATTCGGGCAAGCCAAGGTAGTATAATACATTACAATAAAATTGTGTCAACGCTTAATTTGCACCTTGCAATTCCGTCGGTGGGAAATTACTAAACTCTCATGATTAATGCAGTAACTTTGTCGCGAGTGTCTTAGATTAATTAAAACAACGAGTGGTGATCATTTTTGGTATATTAGCTTGCGACATTTTTGTGGTTTCAGCGATAGATAGCGCTGCTATTAATGACATAAAGTTTGTGCTTTGTACCAATTATTAATTTCATTGTCGGAAAACGAAAATGTTTCGTAGTATATTTTCATATTTTCACAACCAATGGATCTTTTCATGCCTCAATTTCTCTACTTTATACTATCGCAATCTTCCTACGTCAAGGAAAATCTGTAAGGGCTGCAATTCACACGTTCACAGAGCTTGCATAACATGCGGAATTTGTTCTCACACGAGATCTTCATGCATTGCGCGCACTGGTCATCCTTGGCACACAAAGGAATTATTGGATTGTACACCTTGCACCTTCGCGATGGATACGTCATCCACAGTAGGTTTGAATGATATTCTTAAAGAGATCGATCCTATTTCATCTATTTACATTTTATCCGGAATGAAAAATCTTTTTTTGGAAATGAACTATTTGTTAAAATTTAGAGTGAGCCAACCAATGTTCCTTCCGCTTTCATATCCCAAACCAAATCTTTGACAAAAAGAATGTCTGTTCCTTAAAAGTAAGTAAGTTATCTTCGTCATCTGCATAAAGTTTTTTCGTGAGGTATTTTTTAAACAATTTTAAAAATTTTGTTAATTCAAGTTTGCAGTGCTTATTGCGCCGTTGAACTCTTGTTTGAAACAATTTTTCTGTCTTCTGCACTTTAGGAGTTATACGCGAAAAAGGTGGAAGTGCTTATTTGTCCGTCATTGACACGGTGAAAGCACGATTAACGGACAGAATAAACGCATGGCACAAGATGTTGTGACAGGAACCGTAGAACCAGCACGTTCGCCAGAAAAGCCGGTGTTATTGTAATTAGAAATTCCATTACGTACATAAGGGGTCGAAGTGGGTAGACGCTCTTGAGTCTCTTGCAGACAAGTCAACAAGCTAGGAATCTATTAACAGTTGAAGTGGAGTCAATTATCGTGGCATGTTTTTATAGAAATGAGCATCGAAAGATTTCTGCGGGAATCCCCTATTTTACTTTGAAGAACACAACGAGCTAGGAGACACGTGCTTTCTTATACGCAATGACTTAAGGAGGTTCGATACCGGAGACAAAATAGTGAGAAATCTTTGACAAGTGTTTTAATCCAATGTTCAAAGTGTAGTCCGCATTGTGTAAAAATTGCAAGTCGATTGACCGCACGGTTTTTGAGAAAATTGAAGTCAAAGTTGCGCTCTTATACACAGGCTCTTATGGGAGAAGCGATAAAATTTCTATAAAATGCTACACAGGGTCGTTAAAAATAGTGAGAAAGTCCTGAAGAATGTTGCAATGAAAAGCTTATGTATTCCCATGAAATTTAAAAAAAAAAGTCGGTCATCTACCGTCTGGTTTATTAGATAATTGAATAAATAGACAACAATGTGCTCGTACTTTTGGAATTGCCTGAAGGAACTGTTTGAAACGTGGCAACGCTGTACGCCGGGTAGTGAAGTATATACTTAGGTTAGATGTCCTTATTACGATGCCCTGTTTCTCATTCGTAAATTTGCCTTTATATCTATTTTTTTGCTTCTCCCATAACAGCCCGTGTATAAGAGCGCAACTTTGATTTCAATTTTCTCAAAAACGGTGCGGACAATTGACTTGAAATTTTCACACAATGCGGACGTCACTTTGAACATTAGATTAAAACACTTTTCAAACATTTCTCATAATTTTTGCTCCGGTATCGAACCTCCTTAAATAGCGCTGAATGGGATACCAAAGCGCGATATCAATAAATAATATCAGATTGTTTTAGGATTCTTTAAAGCGGTTCTCAAGCTGCACCCAGACGCATCACCTTCAGTTATCATCGACAAACACACCATGACCACCTTACACTTTCAATAACAAATTTTAACACAAAAGAGGAAAAATTCACAAGTATAGTATGTTTCCTTTAAAATTATAATCCTTCTTTTATTAAACCCGTAGATTAATTCCATCCCACCACTTGTACCTTTTCCTATTTCCTAATAGGCCTAATAAATGAACACTTAAGGCAACTGAATGAACACTATTACAAAATTATGTTTGCAGCGCGATTGATTCCACGTGTTGCAAAAATTGTTTGGATACGAGGCAAGAAATCAGAAGAGGTCTCTAATTAATCAGTTGCTTATTTTAGTAAAAAACGTCCATTCACTGGTGCGTGTTCAGTTACTGGTACATCCACCCTATCTAGTTTCTCGCAAATAATTTTTCCCAGGCAGTAGCTTCTCCCTCGACCGCAAAAGCACGCGCAGGCCGAGCGCGCGAGAGAAACGCAAATTACAAGGGGGATAAAGAAACTGAAACACTTGAACGATCATCCAATAAATCCATCATCTGGTGGACGAGAACAAGTGAATTCGGGCCCCGGCTGGGCTTGCGAGGCGTCCCGGAAGCGGGATGCCGACCGGCCCGTTTCTCGAGGGTTAGCTGTACGCAGGAACGATTACCCGATATAGTTGTAACCCTCGACGGTTCATCGATATATAAAACGCGCGACGAGTAGGGCAGAGGGGGCCCAGCGTTTGCAGGATCAGAATCGCGAGGGGGACCGGGGGGGGGGGGGGATGGGGGGGAACAGGCAGGACCTCGCATAATGTGCGTGTAACACACCCTACTCATCACGCGCCACTTGCTCCCCTCCCGTGCGCCTCTTCAGCCTGGGATCGACCCCAGAAAATCAACCCGGCTACACTCGTCTCCCTTGCGGTGTAATAGCGTCTCGCTTCATCGTGCAGCCCATTTGTTGGCTCGCTGACTCGCACATGCGAGTTATGTTTATATTATGATATTAATAGAGGGTAATACGCGACCTCCATCGACAGTGTCGGTAGCAGCAGGTTGTTTGTCGGCTCCGAGAGGCCGGCACAGGGCCGTGCGCGGCGTCGAGTGGGCCCCGGGGCCACTGCTCAAAAAAAAATCCCCCCCCCCCCCCCCACAACTCTGAATGGCCCTGGGATCTCTTTTCAACCGGGAAAAGCAATCTCGTTGTGTTGGGAAATTGCATGCCGCCGATCGAATCGCGTCCTTTATCGTTGCGGGTTTCCTTTGAGCTCTGGCGTTGCAAACGAGACGGGGCCGTTTTTAATTGAACGGATTCGCTGGGCATTCTCCTACCGAGAGCTTTGAACGAAGGCTCGGGTTTTCCCCGGGCATCGTTCGCGATTAAACGTCGTAGCACGCCGAAGAATTCGCGAAGCATCGGTAAAGGCCAATGAAAATAGTCTTCGGGGGGGGGGGGGGGGGGGTAGAGTCAGGGTTAGCGCGGAGTGTATTCGTTACCATTTCAGAGTGCAAGGGCGACAGAAACGATGCGGGTGCAAGCGAGTGGTGGAGTAACGGAATTGGGGGGGGGGGGGGGGGGGTTAGGAAACGGTGGTGCCGAGGTTCTGCGGGAACCGACGAATCGAGGGATCTACCGCAGTTGGAGCAGGTCCCGAAAGCAGCCGTGACAGCCAGCATTAATTGTGCGTTTTAGGATCCTGCATGGAGGCACGAGCGGGCAAGGCGAGAGAGGGAAAGTTTCGTGGGGAAGCGACGGAGGGGCGGGGGGGGGGGAGGGGGGCTCTTCCGCTATAAATTACACGGCTACGAGGAGGACCCCGTGGGCCGGATTGACCTGGTCGACGCGTTTCTCCGGCTAACAGCCTGTGATTTCGGTGGCCCCCGAATGCGAATTTTTTGGCAGCGGCGGGACGGCCGAAAAACACACATCGGGGGAGCCGCAGAAAAAGGATATTCACGCTTAAGTGGCCCGGCAGAAAAAGGCCGTAGGAGGGCAGCTCTACTCGTTCCCAGAAACGCGGCTGAGGAGAGACACATACCTCTACCAGGAACAGTTAGGGCTGCTGACTAACATTCCTCCTTCCGCCTCTCGGTTGTCTGGCATCTAATTCGAAAAGGGCAACCCCCTCGGGACCCGCATCTCGTTACGCGGAACATCGTGTAATTAGCACGTCGTAGCGATCCCGGTCTCCAGACAAGGTGTGCGCGCACGCGCACACCCATCCCCCCCCCCCCCCCCCACCCCCCACCCCGCGGTTGCCGTTCGAGCGTTGCACAGTTTTGCGAACGATTCGCTCCTCGCTGCGAGGTAGACCGGCGGGTATTCCTCCGCCGATGATGGGGATTGGAGAGTTCCGGTTTGCGGTGAGATTTTTATATCAAGTTGCCAACCGGCGCGGAGCCCCGATTCGCGAATCGCGGCCGTGATTAATTTCGCGCCACGCGCCGTCGTTACCCAAACCACCCTCGCGGCGAGCGCGACACTTGCCGACGTCGGTCTGTGCTTTTCTATTTTCCAATTCGCGGGACCGCAGGAGACTCCGTCTAGTGGCGCGTGCTCTTTGCCAGACATTCTTGTGCTCATTAGTGAAGAATTACTCGCGTACAACGGGATCGAACAATTGGTACGGCTCGGGCCTTTAAATGAATGCCGCTTGAAACGGTATTTTTAACGACGCCGGAGGCCGGCTGCACGGTCATAGACGCGTGCGAAAAGTGTTCGCCGTCCCGTGAAAGCGAGAAAACTTTCAGCGGCCGTTAAAAGGGCCGATTCATGCAGCAGAATCTGTACGACCATTCATTTCGCCGGCGGAGCACGGTGAATACATCAGCTAGAATCGACAGAATGGAATTCGCGCCGAGGGATGAATAAATACAAACGTGTAACTATTTTATTCTCCATTTTGTAGGAAAACGTTCTATGCCCGCCGCGGAACCCTTCGTAATCATTTAGCTTTAAAATCCAGCCTCTTCAGAGCACGCCACTCCGAACCCCCGTGTTCGGGCGCTTTATTTTCACCCCCCCCCCCCCCACCCCTTTTCCCCAACCGCAGCCGCTGCGAATTCTGCCGAGTTCCACGAGTGCCGGGAGTTTCACCCGAAATTAATCCAGCGATTACGGTTTCAACGACGGAACCAGTCACCGGTAGATTGTGTGCTCCGCGGAGCCCGGAGCAGTTTCTAATTAACGAAAAATCTTTCGGATCGCCACGGCGCGGTTGCGTCCCGATTTTTTTAAACACGCGCTCGATAAGTGTAACAACCTTAGAACAATATTGAATTACCCTGTAGTTAGCGATGGGCTCAAGACCGATGGAATCGCTTCGAATCTATGATACAATGTTTCTAATTGCTTTGAATCTCATTTGTCGTGGTCGCCAAGCAAATCGAATCGCTTCGACTGTTATTCGAAACAAACATTTCTTGAAATGTGTTGATAGGTCTTGAAGGTCTTGATAGGTCTTGACAGTCTTGACAGTATTAGTATTCGAATACTTGGATATTCGAATTATATTCGTCAAATAATTAAGCAAGTGAAGTATTCGAATATTCGAATACCGAATAATTCGACAAATAGTCCCAGCCCTAGTCGAGCCGCGAGATTCTGCCCTGCAACGTCGGTGCCGTCCGAACGAGTTTTTTCGAAGGCAGGAAATATAATTAGTAAAAAAAGAAATAGATTAAGTGGCAAAAGTTTACATCGAATTTTGTTTTTAAATAAACAATAAGGAAATATACTGTTTCCGTCATAAAATTTTATGTTATTATTTTAAAACCACCCCCCATTTTCCACAGAGACACACAAAAAAAATTTTACTTAATGATTAAAACTTTTATTTTAAAAGTACTTGCAAGCTTTACAACATTCAAAGAAAGACTAAACGTCTAAGACGTCCCACAACATCCTATTTCAAATAACAGTCGAAGCGATCCGAAACTTTCATCCGGAATATGGAGAGAATCTCGCGACTCGACTCGAGAGTATCGAGATATCACCCGATCCGCCGAATATTTCCGACTCGTTCCGAAGCTCGGCTTCCCGAACCTCGAACTGTCAAGACTGTCAAGACCTATCAACACTTTCAAGAAATGTTTGTTTCGAATAACAGTCGAAGCGATTCGACACTTCTGTCCAGAATTCGAAGCAATTCGAATCTTTACAGGATTGATTTAGAAGTTGCTGTGTTGATCCCATCACTACCTGTAGTGTAGGGCGACTCATGCGATCAAACTTTTTCGTAGATATTTTGTGCTTCGTGCTTCCATTTGTCCGGCCATCCCACTTTCACCCTCTTTTTAAAAATTTCCGCGCTGTCGATGCAACGCTCCCGACGCCCTCTCCTCACCCCACCTTGTGCATCGTCAAATTCGATATCCAATTGGTTTTCACCATGATTACATTAATAAGCCAGCGATGCAGTTGCGTTCACTGTAACGTCGTTCTACGGTTGATCGTCGGAAAACCGGAGAGGTATCTCTTTTTTAAACATTTTAACGTTATTATTGCACGTCTCGTAGTCAAGCGTTCGCCGATACTGCGAGGCTTTACCTCTACCATTGGTCCAACTTCATCTGCATCGAGTGTGTATGATGACTTGAGTCTTTGGTATTAGAATGAGTTGTATAAAATCAATAATCAGGGATGTCGCGTTCTGTATATATAGAGGGTGTTTAAAAAAAGGAGCTCAGACTTTAGGGGTAAAAAATCGGGAGCGAAATAAAAAATGCTTAATGAACAATATGTAAGCCTCAAACTTAATCCTTTCGGTGTAAAATTACTTTTGCGTTCACCAGTGTTCACCAGAAGAATTTTACAAGACCAATTTTTTTAGCGAACAAAATGACAGTTGCAAGATATTATAATTTTTTAAAGAGAAATTATGGGTATGATTTTAGTAGGAAGCAGATGTACATTAAAAAAACTGAAAAATGAAGTTGTCTTTGCCGTTACATTATTTCATCTCACACTAGGCAAATTTACATAGCGAGTTGAAGCTTCCAAAACTCTGAATACTTAATAGAATATCAACATTTGAACAGGCGATCCATCAATCATATTAAACAGTAATTGAAATGATTGAAAGGCAATAGATTCCAGAGAAAAATAAAATTACTGACAGTATTTCTGCACGTTGTCCATTTCGAGGCAAATCGATGTTTTCCGATGCGCAAAGATTAACAGACAGAAAGCGGGGAGAGGCAGAGTGATTTAAAACGTTGATTTTCAATTTTCTGGCTATTCGGGTGCTTTTTTTTTGTAGTTTTCATTTTCCCGACCGCGAGCACAGTCAGTTTAATCACTTTTGCGGCGCAGGTGTAAATGAATTTTTCCCGGAGATTGACGAATCGAATTACCGATTTAACTGTGAAAGGTTAAAACAAGCCGCGCGCACAGCACGATTCAATGGTCATGCCACCCAATTCAATATCAAATAATAACAGCGCGTCTGATTATGCCCGGCAAGTTCGCGTTAATATCCAACTTACGTAACACCGTTCCGAGCACACTCTATAAACAACGGGTGTGCAGACGTGCGTGTATTACAACCCCATTATCAGCTAATCCAACTGCGATGGGAGCTAATTCCCACTGAAATTCACGCACGGTTAAACCGTGCCAGTGGCATAACATTCACCGCGTATTAGCAGCCGCGATTACAAAAACGCGGCATCACTCGCATCCCTTACGTCGTGTGTACGATTCAAACGCTTCGTAGCGCTGGCTTTTGGAATGAACTGTCGTCAGGACAAAGACGTCGAAGGAATATATAACTTATAAATTGTAGGAAACAGGGTACAGACCATCAGACGATTAAAAATGGAGAATCTAATAGACAGATACGTTTCCCCGATCTTACAATTGGTATATATATATATATATATTTGTATTTATAAATATGTATGGAAATTTGTCAAGCATAAATCCCTTAACTCGTGCAAATATGAGCACCGCATGTTTTTCGAAGAAAGTTAATGGCAGAATTGGTTACATCATAAATAGAGTACCTAATCATAGTAATATGGTAATGAATATGATTGGAGTCGTGAGAGTACACCGATAATAATAGAAGACAAAAATCTAAATTGTGCCTGTGTTCAGAAACATGAAATTCATGCCTTCTAAATTAAGGCGACCATTTGTCCCCGATTTCGGTAATAGTCCCCGGTTCTGTATTTCTTCTTTCAAATCACAACAGAATCAATAGGAAACCGAAGTTACGAGGTTGTTAATCATTCTACTAATTTGGCAACAGACGGTTACACTAAAAAAAAACTCATGTTTCCGGAAACTCCAAGGAAAAATGAGATTTTCCGTTTCGTTAATCTGTACTTAGGGGGAGTGGGGGCACAATGAAACATTAATATCCTTTTGATATCTAGAAACAGTCAGAAGTTCAAAAAATGATCACAAAACAGTATACTCTATGATCTTGAAAGAGGAAATAAGATTATAAGATGATACCCTATAGATATCAACATAATATTAATGTTTCATTGTGCCCCCTAAATCAAAGTGCCCCAACTGCCCCTATATAATCGTCATGTCACTGATTCCTTTTGCGACGTAAGTGCCCGATAAAAAGCGATTTTTTTAAATTCCAACGCGACGGGGGTAAAAAGGGGTGAAATACGTTTCCTCGGACTTCTTATTATTTCTTTGTTCCGATTAGATACCAACTTGGTTTTTACTTTTTAACGTTACCCACACACCTAAAAACGAATTTCATGATGTTGCCCTAATTAACCCTTAAGGAGATAAGAAGAAAATAAGTAAAATGTGTTTTCATGGAGTCCTTAATATCTCTTAGCCCCGAAGCAAAGCGTGTGGGTGTTTTACAATTATGGCGAATTCATGGACGTAATAAACTTATTTCATATTAATGTTAAAAGAGAACATATTTGGGGGGTGAAAACTGCGGTCAAAGTCAGGGTTGAAAAATCATTTTTGTGGAATATCTCGAGAACTATTAGAGATAGGAGAATAGTGTCAATGGACAAATTTTGTGTCTTTGAATGCGAAATATGACTGACTCATCAGATTTTCAAAAAGTCCATTTGTTTAAATAATACATAAAAAATTGTTATTTGTTTGTTAATAATTCTTGTAAATCTTCATCTATATTCCTACAAATTTATTTTCTCGTACTTCACAGCCGAACCGAAAATACGGATAAATCAGAATTTGTATTTCCTACAAATTAACAAATATATTTTGTTTAAAATTGTATTTCTAGATAATTTGAGAACTACATTTCCCTGTAGGAGGACACCTTACTATAAGTAAACTTCAACAATAATTATATTTGTTAATTTGTAGGAAATACAAATTCTGATTTATCCGTATTTTCGATTATAATCAACGTAAGCGCACGCGCACTCGGGTACCTACTGCTACTCACACAGTTAAGAGTCGCACAAAAATGCACACAGATAGAGAACCCGGCCGAATAAACATAAACACTCTATTATATCCGAGCTCGAAGGGAACACATGGTTTCTATAAAATGAAAAGACTTATTGCATTATCACCCGACCTTTTCATATCTCTCCGTCACTCATCGATACCAAACGCCTCGATATGAAATGTAACGACAAGTAAAGCGATGCAGATTTGCAAGGGTAGGAAATAGGTAGATCCAGAAGAAGCGATAGGTAGAGAAATCACGTACAAGAAGCATTTCTCTAAAAGTTCGAAGGCGCGATCCTTTTCGAGCGAGTGGATTGCGAAAGAAAATTAGAAATGATGAAGTAGCCAGCCTCGCAGCATCCCGGGAGCCCGATGTCTGCTTCAATTTCGAGATCTCTCCGACGGATGTGTGCAACTCGTTAGATCAATGACTTCGCCGCCCATTTACTCGCCCTTCCACCCCACCCCCACCACCCCACCCCCTCATCCCCACCCACCGGAGCTGTTGCTCTCTTCCTCGCTTTCCCGCGACGTAACATTTATATCGGTAACTTTGTCCTTCCCGAACCCCTTGGAGAAGGTTGTGTCAGTACCGCGCCACCACCATCGCTGCTACCACCCATCGTCATCATCCACAGCACCCAAGCTATCTCGGCGACGATGGGCCGGTTCCCCAAGCGGAGCGGCGTTGATGCTAAGCTAAGCGAAGGTTCGCTCTTTGATCTTCTGCTTCCTATATATAAACACGAGTGCAGCCACACTGGGGGTGGAAGGGGGCAGGCGGGGGGGGGGGGGGTAGAGAAACAGAGAGAGAGACGCGAGCAAGAGTACGAGAACGAGTGCTCGGCAGAGCCGAGGGTGGGAGGGAGAAAGATAGAGAGGACAACGTGTAGGAGGAGAGCAGAGGAGTGACAAGGAGGAGACGGAGGGTGAAGAGATGGCCTCCATTCCGTCGTATCTCCTGCGTGGGGTCTTTATACGTCCGACTGTATTCCCCCACATCCATTATCTGCATACATACCGGAGATACATCATGCGAGCGTAACGTGCTCGCGGCTTCGCCTCGTCTCGTCGTCCCTTACCCTCCCCCTCCCTATCTCTCCGTCTCTCTCTATTGTCCTCTTTCTAGGATCGACCGTCCAGTGGTCATCGTAAATGTCGCCCCGGTAGCTGGTTGCGGCCGCGGGCCGGCCACATCCGCGGGGGGAGAACAATAAATTACGCCGCCAGGCGGGCTGAAGAAGCATGATTGTTGCGCGAACATCGCTGGTTTGCGCGGGATTAATCGAATCATCGGCAATCGGGACAGTTGGTGCGGGCTGCACCGGCTAGCCCGTGAACGCCTCGATTAAGCACGATGATAGACGCCGAGTCTACACTCACTGAGATCTAACGATCTATTGAATAAGTGAAATTCAATGTGACGGAGGTCTCGTCGTCGCCAAGAATCTGATTGCAAGCCTTTTATATTGGACGCTGATCACCACAATGATCACGTAATTTCCACTGGTTGATGAGACGAACAGAAGTTTGTAGGTTACGAGCAAGGTCTGCTAACGAGAAACTTTTAGAGATAAAGATCTTCTCGAAGACTCGCGTGAACGGACTCTGCGCAACATTCGCGATACAAGAATATTATAAATTGTAAAAACATTGGAACTTTCAGGTTAGCATATATTCACTTAAGGGGGGGCACTCAGGTGAAAATGAACTACCAGTAATTTTACAGAATAAAATTTGTTACGTTGAAATGAATTATGTAAGAGTTAATATAGTGACAATTTTTATTCAAGTTTTAAAAATAAAATTTCGAAAAAATTATTCGATTGTAAAATACATACCCTTATTTCTGTAGAATTGTATTCAAAGACTGCAAAAAAATTTCAGCTCGAAAACTTCATTTTTGTCCGAGTTATAAAGTTTTTATGTTTTGGGGTAGTAACTAAAATGAAGTTTTCGAGCTGAATTTTTTTGCAGGCTTGGCATACAATACTACAGAGATAAGGGTATGGATTTTACAATCGAATAATTTTTCGAAATTTTATTTTTAAATTTGTCACTATATTAACTCTTACAAAATTCATTTCAGCGTAATAAATGTGGATATAAATATTTTCAAAATTTTTATCTGTAAAATTACTGGTAGTTCATTTTCACCCGAATGACACCCCTTAAGAGTGGACTCGTTCCACGCAGGGATGTACTGTTGATTGATGGGAAACCGGCAGGGAAAGCGCTACGACCAATCGCGTGTGTCAGATCTGTGTGAGCTGCGCACTGTGAGCGCCAAAATTACAAAAAGAAATTTTTGTTGGAAAATATTCTGTGTGCCAATTGTAGTAGGGTAAAAGACCCAATTACTGACACCTAACCAATTACTGTCACCTTAAGCTATTTTACTTAAATAAATAAACGTTGTAAAGTGATACACGAAAAGAATTATGTATTTCAACCTATAAACTATACTATAGATTATATTCTATACTTTGTTTATTCGTTATTTTAACTAAAATAGCTTAAGGTGACAGTAATTGGTTAGGTGTCAGTAATTCGGTCCTTTACCCTATCTTAATATATAAAGCAGAAAGTGTTTGTGTGTTTGTCTGTCGCCTAAAAACTTTCGAACGGTAAACTCTAGGATCACGAATGTTCTATTTTCACAAAAAAAAAATTTTTTATAAAACCAGAATCTCAACTTCAGGCGAAGCCAAGTGTAGTAAAAGCTGGTTACGGTATAGAATTTGATTTTTGGCGAGCATAGTGTTTTCTACGAAGCATCTTCAATTGTTTTCCTTCTGAAAACTGCATCTACCACAAATTGTCGTGAACAGTCGTGTGATTCAACACCCTTTTTACAAACACGGAAGCAACAACAAACGTGTTCGCACAATTTACATAGTACGTCGTGCTCTCTTATGTAGTACACAGTAAAATATATCTTCGTTGTTTAATGTGCAATGAAGCAGAAAGCAATAGCGTAATAACGAAGCAGCCGAGTGCTTTCCAGGGGTGTATATACACGCACATACATACATATTGATTATTTACGCGTATTACATGACCATTGAAGATGCGTAGCTCAAACGAGAATACAGATCACAGAGGCGAATAAGACGCTTTCACGGCGTAAAAATAGCCGGACGAATTATTTCGCGCGTCGTGGATATACTTTGTAACTGAACGAAGGGTGGGATCGAAAACAGAGAAACAAATAATCGGCAGAATCCACGATCTTAAATTAGTTTCAATTTAAAGGCGTATCCTTCTAGATCGTTTGCTCAGTTCCACAGCTTCTATCTTAAATTCACAACCAGGGTCGAAAATTAACTGGTTTCATCGTCTTTGAGTCGGAAGGGAGCTTGCAAAAAAGTTTGGATTGCATCGAGTAGCAATTCAGCTACAAACGAAACTGTCACTACTTGGATTAAAAAATTCTAATAATTAGGAATTTTTAAGCACTATCTTCACCTGACATTCCGAATCGAGTTGCTTACGTTTTTACGTCGCATATTAATGGATAGCTAAGATTGTCTCTGAAAAAGATATCTTTAATTTATATAATTTAAATAGTTTTAATCACGCGCGACACGTTAAATTATTTTCTACACTGTAATTTCACGGCACGAATTTTTTAGAATCCTGCAATAGCTACTGCATAGAACACAAGTAAGAAAACAAGTTTTAAAATCGCGCTACCTGCTCGAGTGACTGTATGTTAAATGAAATTATTTCGCACATCCTCGCCGTATGTGGGTTTTCAATTTCTGTTTGCAAAGGTGTTTACTGTTTAATTTCATGCGAAAACAGGGTATTCTTTCGTTCCAACTGATGACAAAACTGGTATCCGAATTGCGAGCACGGGCCTCGATCGTTTGAAGAAGCGTTTGACGCGAGCTTTACTTTGTAGATTAACGTTAAATTAATTATTTATTGGACACCGTTGACAATAGCCACAATGATTACATGGCCCCAGCCCACTCATTTGTTCGTATGCATATCTCTGTCGTTAAACACGCCCTTGTCGTTTCCCTTTCTCCCTCGTTACGTCCTCTCCCTTCCGCCAGTTTGGCCGGCACGCCGTGCCTGTTTTTATTTGCTCGTTCTTTGTGCAAGAGAGCCGGACAACCAACAGGAAAAAAAAACGCGAAAAAAAGAATCGGTGGAAAGCCATACACACGGGTAATTACTGGACAATAATTAACTTAATGACGCTGCTTTGCTGCATCGACAGACCGAAATTTTCTATGCTGAATTATTCAAGTGTTTACAACGCACGCGCGCTCTGCTGGACTCCCATATTTCCCTCAATATTAATACGAATTTTACAGGAATTTATCGAGCATAAAGTATGCCATATCAGCAAGTGTTGTCTTCGTTCGTGAGTTTTCGACGGATATTGAACGCCAGAGAATTGCTGGAAAATTCAACGACACTTCCATCTCATATCCAATCTAGAAACTAAAGAAACTTAATTAAAGAAAAATAAAGAAACACTTATTCCATTAAATGGAGCGTAACTTGTAGCTCAACTTAGAAAAAGGGGTAGTTCCTCGAGGAGAAATAAGTGGTGTTGAGTTTAAAACTTAGCAGGTACATATCTTTTTCCAATACCTATTAATTTAAATTTTCATAATTTTCAATTCATTTACACTGCAACACCACAACCATCTAAAAACAATACGATTAATTTTACGACCTAATAACTGTCTTCCTACCACTCAACAATTACTCTGAAATCTGCCAAATAAATAACGTAACGAGCGCTGTAATTGCAAGTCATCTGCTGTTCCTTTCTGCGATATATTCACGATGCCGTTGCACCGCATCGCGATTCCGCGAAAATCCCTATGATCGGAAGGTGAGTTCCACGGTTACGTGCAAAAAAGGTACCATAAAGCAGGAGCGCCCGGCTAGAATTATTACGCGGCCTATCTGGTGGCCGGCGCACCAAAAAAAGATCCAAGTTATGATTGTCGACCGGCAGAAAAAGTTCGCGGCGATGCCGGCTGGGATTGCGGTAAGTGGCATCCGGAAAACGAGTAAATGAAGAAGAAACGTCGGAGAAGAGGAAGAAAAGGGCTAGGAAAAGATTCTTAGCTGGCTTCGCCGCAACGCTGATTCCCCGCGAGTACGCGCGACCACAAACTCGTGCCGATGCTCTTCGTCGATCGTTACTATTTCACGGAGACAACGGAACAGTGTCTTAACGCCTTGGCGGTCGCTGACACGTATGCGTGATTTCACAATTTCGAGCTCAGCTTTTCCACAAACCTCAGAATTCAATTTTCTATTCACAATATTCTGTTTTGTTGGCTTTCAAAAATCAACGAATACCTAGGTGGAGAGTTTGAAAAAGGTAGGCAGTGAATTTAAGTTTGTTCCGAAAGATGTTACTGTCAAAGTGTTAAAAGCAGCTAAGTTAACAGGCCTCCAAGTTCCATGTTTAAATCTACCACGTTCTAAATTTTCTATTTTCAGTTTTTCTTTTTCCCATACTGTAATAAACACATCGCAATTTTCTTCAACCCTTCGCGCCGATGAAAAGCCAGGCGACGACTGACCTCTCGAAGTAAAAATTAATAACAAGCTCGACGGTAGTTGGTTCGTCATAGACAGGGAGGAAGTGTGAGCAACAAGACTGGATTTTCTTCGACCTATAATTTCGCGCCCGGAGAAATATTATTATAGAATCATACCGCGACCACCGTTCAAGTAAATGGCCGGTCGATTTTACGAGCCGGTAATAAATATTCCCGATGCAGTTTTGTCACTTGGAAGTGGTGCTTTGGGTAAGTAACCCGGCAGCGGTTGCGATTTCGCTGTAACGATAATTAGAAACGGCGAGGGCGCTTAAGGGCGGCTTAACAACGATCGAGAGACAGTTGAAGGTGGAGGAATAAAACGAAAAGTGGATTGGAGAGGAGAAAACTGAAATGGAGGAGAAAAAGAATAAGAGAATTCGTGGGCAGAGCCGATCAGGGTTTCGCCCTTGGCGCCGATTAGGCCGCAATTAGGTCGACCATTGTTATGTTAATGCCAGACGGCTAGGGGGATAACATTAGGGTGCGCCGTGGGGGAATGATGTTATAATATTTCAACACCAGCACCCCGGGGTTGCCGGTGCTGAATTGATAAATCATTTTGTAAGTAGCGGGGTGCGATATCATATTCATATTCCAAAAGTGAGGGGAGCGCGGCGTGGCAAACCGAAGGATCACCCCGACACACTGTATTTACCGAGACTCCCATTCACGGATCATGGATCACGGATTACCGAGAATAATCGTGGCTGCCGTTAAGTGGGCCAGCAAAAATATATTGATATAACCACGATCCCCGCCCTGGCGATTTGAGGCCAACGAAAGAATTAAGGGGTAAGACCACTATAGCGACACAAAAACGTAGGGAACCTTTGACAATACCTTCCTTTCTTTTATTTTCTCAAAGTGCCACTTTAAACGCATTTTTCTCGGAACCACATTTGTCAAATTGGCCAGCAGCACCATTTGAACAAATTTTATTCGATTCACTTGAAATTTTTACAGTAGCTTCTAAACTACATTCTCCGTCGAAGTACGTACCGATTTTACGTTCGGTTGAATACTTAAAGTTATGTACAATTCTTGAGCTGAAAATGGTGCTGCGCAAGGATGAATGGAGCTGGAGATGGAACTTTATATTCAAATCCTTACCATTTCTAGGAAAAACAATATTTTACTATATCAATACGTACTTCGATAGAGAATGTAGTTTAGAAGCTGCTATAAAATTTTTTAAAAAAGCGTTTAAAGTGGGATTTAAAAAAAAAAAAGAAAACAAAATATGTAGCTTAAAACTACTTAAGTTGTATATAATAAAGGCGTTTACACAGATTACCGACATACATTTTTCTTTGTTTACCCACAAACAATTATCAAAGGTACACTATGTTATTGTGCCGTTACAGCGCTGTCACCCTTTAACAATAAGTATATTTTGATGCGATTTTTTAACAGAATTCTTTATCCCTTTATGACCTTTTTCATTCATAATATGAGGCATTGAAAGAAAAGCAGACGAACTTAGTATGTAATCTAATATTGCGCAGATATAGTCGAGTTAAATGTTCTTTACAGTTACACGATTGTAAATAGTCAATTGTATAAACAAATAATTACATACTTAAGGGGAGGTTCCGGTCTAAATGTCGATTTTTTTTTATTTCATTTTTCGATTGTTCAATCTTTCAGGAATACGTGTTTAAAAAGATTTGTTGAAATTCGTAAAATTCCCGAAGTTATAGGCATTTGAGTAGCGGCAAATGCATGGGCGCAACACCAGCCACTCGGCCTTCAGGTTAGGGCTGGGACTATTCGAATAATTTACTATTTGAATATTTTACAAGTATTCGAATGCTACGAATAAACTTCAAATATTTGAGTATTCGAATGTTATTATTCGAATACTATTCGAATACCGATGTATTCGAATAGTATGGTATGAAGTGGGTTCAAATTAGCTTACAAGATTTCACCATGACAAATGAACCTATTTTCGAATAGTATTCGAATACTGAAATATTCGAATAGTATTCGAATACTTGTATATTCGAATTATATTCGTCAAATAATTAAGCAAGTGAAGTATTCGAATATTCGAATACCGAATAATTCGACAAATAGTCCCAGCCCTAGTTCAGGTAAAATTTTAAAGGCGTTTTTCTCGAAACAGTGTTCTCAAAACGGTGGGACCTATATCTCCAAAAGTTATTATCCGATTCGACTGAACCTTTTTTTATTTTGAAGAATATACTTCTGGCTAGGGGGATAACCAGACAAAATTACAAAATAGTGAAAATTTATAATTTTTAAAGGCGTGGAAAGGACGAACGGTATAGGGAAAAAGTGACTTCGAACTTCAAGTGTCGTTATTTTCTCAAAAAATGTCATTTTTGTAATTTTATCTGGTTTTCCCCCTAGCCAGAAGTATATTCTTCAAAATAAAAAAAGTTTCAGTCCAATCGGATAATAACTTTTGGAGATACAGGTCCCACCGATTTGGATGAATTTTTTGACGCCTTGACTTTAACGACTCCGCAGTGCCGTCTGCAATGATTAATTATAAAACAAAAAATATATTTCTATAATTTAAGACATCCCTAATACAATGCAACAAGTCCCATTAAATTATATACAGTAGTTTTGCTTTAATTAATTCCTAAAGATCACCTATTTTTTGGGGCTCTAGACCGGAACCTCCCCTTAAGAAATCGACTTGCAGCTAAAACTACTACTATCGACCTTCGAATTTTGTTATATACCTATTCCTCGACAATTATTATCTATATTCTATGTGAATTGATAATTTAATCAAGAGAACGAAAATCCTATGTCAGAATTATTACTATTATAAAATATCTTCCATAAACCATCGATTGCACCAAAGCTAACGCACGGATTAGAAAATAATGAAACGCGGCAGACCTCAGGAGTGACGTGTCAACTATCTGCTCGAAAGCAACTCTAGTCACGAAAGCCTCCACTTCCCGTGTCCCCGCGGCGAAGCTAGACGGAACTGCGAGCTTCCCGTAGACTTAAAAGGTGCTGGAAACATAACAGGTGGAAGGGACGCCCACGCGTGTACTTGCCCGGCACTATTTTGGCGTTAAACGAGATGGATATGGTGGCTGCGTGGCAATCCACCCCCATCCAGCACCTCGTGCGGATAGTGGTTTATATTGCGGTGAGAGTATAAAGGAGGGGATGATAGACAACCGCATGCAATTGATGGGGTGCAAACGGGGTCGACCGCGCCTGACGGCCTTTCCTAACAGCCATATTACGCGGGTGTTATATTTATTTAATACGTGGTTGGGCCGAGAGGGTTCCGTGAGCGCGAGTGTTGCACGAGTTATTATTTCTGCTGGTGGCTTAGGGTGCCCTCTTCCCCCGGCCGATACGGTCCCATTGTAGCCTGACAAAGTGGGCCGTTTTGACGCCCGTCAGGGGTGAACACGATACTTCTCACAGTCAGTCGAACGAGAAGCGATACAGGGGGGAAAGGATGATTTGTTCGGATTAGCGCAAACTAGCGGGAGAGCAAGACGAGCATTTGTGGAAACGTGGGACGAAATCAATTGGGCACTCAATTCCTCGATCGTCACGCACCGACCACCATCAATTTGACGCTCGTTAGATGGGGAACTAAACATTGTCATATAACCAAGGGCAAGGTGGCCCTCCCACGAGGTGCCTTTTCATACTTTCAATCAGAAATGCGCTATCATTTAATAAAAAATTAGCTGTTCCGCGTGTTCCCATTTTAAATATTTAACACTATTCTTACCAGACCGGTCAATTTGACCGGTTTCAAACTTTGGCGTACAATTTCCCACATACAACGTTATCACATCGCTATTTATCTTTACGACTTTTCTTGAAATATGCATACAATGAATTATTTATTATTTAATTCTGTACCAAATTGACTATTATCTACGTTCAATTGTAAAAAATACAATTCTTTTCGGGGATCGGTCATGGTATACATGAAGTGTCGGTACGAATAGTGTTAACCCTTCGTTGACTTTCTGGGTGTAAGCCACCCATAAGCTGATTTTGACTCTCTGAACCTTTTATATGCAAAATTAATACCTTTTTCTCAAAGCCGACTTACAAACTATTCTTTCTCCCAAAATATTATATCCGAACATCAACTCTGTAGATTTTTAGCTTTTAATATTGACATTTGTAAAAGTTACAATTTTTAAAGATTTTCTTCGTTTCTTCTCGACATGTGGTAATCTAGAATTATTTTACAAAAACTGTGATGAAATTTCAATAAATAAATTATTCGAATACATTTTAGAGACCTTGAAATTGATCCATGATTTTTTTCATAATAATTGGATTTTTTGGATGAAAATGGCACTCGTTCAAAAATTGGTCTGGGTGTGAGCCACCCAGGTATGTCAAAGTTGATTGAAAAAGAGGTGTGTCAACGAAGGGTTAAATGACCAATTCATTCCATACTATTATCTAACAAGGGATGCTCCCCAACTCGGGAATTCAAAGAATTATGAAACTGGGGAAGTGAGTAATTTTTTTTGGTGTCCAAATTCACTCTCGAACGGTAAAATTGATTTTGTGTTATAACTGGCGAACTGTAAGAACTGTAATCCGCCAAATGATAGTTCTAATTAGAAGAAGTAACTTTTGCCTTGAAACTGGTTTTCTATCTCTTTCAGCTCGCGAGTTAGGTATAACACGGAACTGGAAAATAACTGGACTTTCAAGGGTTAATTTAACCCCCTTAGAGTGAATTTTGGGCACCAAAAAAATTGCGTAATACGTATCGATGTATCCTGTACGTATCCCAAAAGTTTCATAATTTTTTGAATTTCCGAGTTGGGGACATTCCCTTATAATAATACAGACTTAACTACTTAAAATACACTACTACACGATAGACTGACACTTCAATCTATTCGAAAAAATAGCAAAATAAAAAAATCTCAGTTAGGGGAGACCGGGGCTGGTTGGCCACAGGGGTAGGTTGACTAATTGTTAATAACTTTCCACCGACGTGTGCTCTACCGCGGAGCGATATTCTGTAGAAACAATTCGCTTCTACTATGTCATTCATTTGTGTGCGACACCGCCATTACACGTTGTTTGGCAGTTACCAGCGTTTATCGAAAAAATGGTTATGTAAGTAAATATGTTTTCTTAAAGATTATATGTTTCCACGCTCCATATAGTTACAGTAGAATAAAAGTGAAGGGACTATTTTAAAGTTTGTTTATTAAACGACCTATTAAGACTGCGTTTTTTATTTTACATAAATAATTAAAGGTTATATAGAGCATTGAAGTCAAAATGATCGTTCGGGGTTGGTTGACTAATAACGTCCGGGGTTACATGACTAACAAGGGAACACCGAGAACCCGGACTCACCGATTGGAACGCAACTTTATGGGTTTTAGAGTGACTCAAAACTAGAACAACGGTGTGTTTCATTTGGGCCCTATCGCTCCTTAAGGGGGTGAAAACTAATCTCAAAGTCAAATTGGCACTTCTCCTTTTTCGCGTATAACACTCGAAGTACAACAGACAGACAAGAATATTTCAAACAAAAGTTTAATTCTGCATTAAGCGCTGCAAACTTGCGTTAACAAAATCTTGAAAACAAATTTTCGTTCAGATATTTTTTTTTAAAACTCTTTTCAAAATTTTGTTAACGCAAGTTGGCGGCACTTATTGTACCATTAAATTTTTGTTTGAAATATTTTTTTCTGTCTATTGTACTTTGAGAGTTATACGCGAAAAAGTGGAAGTGCCAATTTGACTTAGAGGTTAGTTTTCATCCCATTAAACAGCGATAGGGCTAAAATCAAATACACCATTGTTCTTGTTTTGAGTCACTCTAAAAACCCACAAAGTTGCGTTTCAATCGGTGAGTCCAAGTTCGCGGTATTCCCTTTGAAGCTGGTCAACCAACCCCAGTGATATTAGTTTATTACGAACTTATTAAAAAATAATAAATATTTTATAATGAAACAAGTCTTGTGACATTGTGCTATTGTATTTCCACTCAGATAAGTTGCTAACAAAATGCCTTAAATGTTAATAATTTAATGCCAAATGTATACCTTATCAAATATAGTAACGGGTTTAATGATATTTCGCCCATATAATTTATTAAAAATTAAAAATTAAAAAATTGGTCTACCATCCCCTATAGTTTGACGTTTCACACACTCCAAAAAAGCTACAAACTCATTGCGAAAATTGAAGAAGAAAAAACTGTAAGCACCTTCGAAACCACGTATTTCATATAATTTTAGACATGTCAAAAGAGATTGCAAGGAATCGTGAGTTTCTCATGTTGAGAGAAAATACTAATGACCAGTCGGGCTCTATGCTAATCGAGATTGGCAGAGCAGAGCTGGCGCAAACGGAACAAGCTCGTAACTGCAGTAGGTTACACTTAACGGCCGTTACAGCACGCCGGAGAAAACTACCGTTCTGTCCGACCACCCACGAAGGTAGACGTTACGGATAGATGCTGATTGATTCGGTAGGGTGAATACGATACTTCTCACAGTCGACGAGGATCGTCGGATTAGGCTAATGCACCCTTCCCACCGTGCTCGACCAACACTCTCGTGGCCTCTCATTCTATTACGGCCTGACGAACCTATATCGAGGCTAAGTAAGAGTCCATCGACTCTTGGACAAAGCCCCCCTAGCCGTATTACCAGCCCGCTGATCTAGCTACAGTTTTAATACCCTCGTCATAGGATACTCGAATATCTTCCCTCTCGACGAGCCTCCGACAGCTCCGTGGCAACGCGGAGCGCTCGTCATTGCGCGCGTAGCGCAGGTAAACGTTTAGAGGTGGAAATTCGAGCGACTGGCGTTGCGCAACGCGGATAAAATACCGAGTGACCTGTACACATAGTTCCGTTCATCTCGAAAGGCAAACTCCAAGTGACCCTGCTACGTTTATCGGCGATTAAGCGAATCTGTTGACTGACAAACTGCGGTTTGAATCGGCGGAGCGTGTTTCGTGACTCGTCGCGTCGCGCTCGAAGACGCCGAGAGCGAAGGAGATGCTTACCCCGACGGCGATCCCCGCGTCACAGCGGACGACGAAATAAGCAGACTGCCGAACGACTTACCTGAAACAGAGGAAAAAGAAGGTTAACGGCGAGAAACGTCGGGATTCCAGCGAAACAATAGGGGTACACAATGGGAACGGACACGACCGGCTCCCTGGAAGGGAACAACGGCCGTGCCCCTCGGTGCCTCTGCTACTTTCGTTAGCTCCGGGGAGGCTGGCGCGCGGCGTCAGGTGAGGCTAGGGCCAAGAAACTGTGCGAGGCACATCATATTTTATCGCCGTCATTACCGGGCCCCCCTTTTCAAGCTGAATGGGGCGTCCCTTTGAGATGCAGGGCATAACGTGACGAGGCGCAGGGACTCATTACACGACATAATAAAATGCGCCAAAAAGCCAGTTAGTCGACGGCAGTCGATAAAAGCCAGTGGCGTAGGCAGAGAGAGGAACGCGCGCGACGCCGCCGCCGCCGCCGCCGCCCGCCCGGGCGGTGCTTTTTACGGGGAACGACTCTAGCGTGCAATTCGTTTATTCCCGTTTGAAAAATTATGCAAACAGAATTTTAAAATAATGCACTGCCGCGCTTTACGCGCACCGATGGCAATGACGATACGAGATTAATTAATTATCCGCGATGCAGATTTAAATGGCGCAACGTTTTGCCTGAAAAGGGCGGCCGCGAACCCGCGGGTCTTTTTGAGCGCGAAAAATCTTTTTTTCCTTCCAATTGCCCCGAATTATCACCTATCTACGAGCGAGCGCAGATTCAGGCAGCGTTCGAGTGGACCGAGAATAGTAGATACAGGTAAAAACGTAAGCGCGCTAATGTTTGAACGGAGATAAAATTGTCGTTACAAAGGACCTCCTCTGTAAGGCTGTTCGAGAACTCGAGTAATCGAGTAGCGTGAAGTTCGGACCGAGCCGAGTACTCGTAAAAACGAGTAGCTCGAATCTTTTCGAGCAGCTCGAAAGAAGCGAGAAACTCAAATATACTTCGAGCTGATCGAAATTATCGAGCAGATTGAAGCTTGAAGCTTGAACGTTTCGGGCAATACGAATGTTTCGTATATTTTAGGTTACGTTTATCTACTGGAATGTAAATAATGGTTCTCAACTGTTTAAAATAATGTAAATAGTATATAAATATATATATTATTATTAAAACATAATTAGTCTATGCTTATCATCTGCCGTGATTTCATACGTTCTTTTATAAATATTTACCATCCCCATTCAAGCAGATTTCTATTGTGATCTTGCATTAATTAAATAAAAACGGAGAATTTGAAAAATTAATAATGCAAGGTTCACATATTTAAATGTTTACAAGTACTTAACGATTCTTTATAATTACGCTTATTTATATTTATTTAATTATTTATTTATTTATTTATGAGCGGGTAACGCCCTGCGTTAACAATGGTAAAACCCATACGATGAAGGTAAAAAGTAGGAAAAAAGAAAATGTAAGAAGAAAAGAAAGATAACATAAAGAGAAGTGTATGAATACGTTCATAGGTAAACGAAAAAATGAAAAAAAAAGATTTGGATTTAGTACTTATTTTCAAATGTTACAGAATACTTCCATTTACAGCGTACATTTTAATTATTCACATTGCTTATTGAGAACCATTATTTACATTCCAGTAGTTAAACGTAACCAAAAATATACGAAACATTCGTATTGCCCGAAACGTTCAAGCTTCAAGCTTCAAGCTGCTCGACAATTTCGATCTGCTCGAAGTATATTCGAGCTTCTCGGTTCTTTCGGGCCGCTCGCTCCTTTCGAGCCGCTCGAAAATATTCGAGCTACTCGGTTTTATCGAGCTTTTCGGTTCTTTTGGACCGCTCGCTTCTTTCGGACCGCTCGCTTCTTTCGAGCTGCTCGAAAATATTCGAGCTACTCGGTTTTATCGAGCCGCTCGGTTAGTGTTGTAAAAATGAGCTTCGAGCCGTGAGCTTCAAGGGCTCGAGTCGCGGCTCAAACCCTAAAGGCTCGAACCCTTAAGGCTCGAAGCTTGTAGCCTTGAAAGCTCAAGCCTTTAACGCGAAGGCTCGAACCCTTAAGGCTTGAAGCTTGTAGCCTTGAAAGCTCGAGCCTTGAAAGCTCGAGTCTTCAAGCTCGAAGGCTCGAACCCTTAAGGCTTGAAGCTTGTAGCCTTGAAAGCTCGAGCCTTGAAAGCTCGAGTCTTCAAGCTCGAAGGCTCGAAGCTTGTAGCCTTGAAAGCTCGAGTCTTTAAAGCTCGAGTCTTCAAGCTCGAAGGCTCGAACCCTTAAGGCTTGAAGCTTGTAGCCTTGAAAGCTCGAGCCTTCAAAGCTCGAGTCTTCAAGCTCGAAGGCTCGAAGCTTGTAGCCTTGAAAGCTCGAGTCTTTAAAGCTCGAGTCTTCAAGCTCGAAGGCTCGGACCCTTAAGGCTTGAAGCTTGTAGCTTTGAAAGCTCGAGCCTCTAAAGCTCGAGTCTTCAAGCTCGAAGGCTCGAACCTCGTAGCAGTCGTAGCTATGACAGCTAGCTCGAATCGTATAAATTGTATGTAGTGAAGTGACGTACAATTGGTGGAACCATAAAATATTACATCAAGGACTTGGAGTTAACTTCATTACTATTAAACACAAAAGCTTCCAGCTTCGAGGCCCAAACTTCGCTTGAGTCTCGAGCTTCGAGAGCTCGAGCTTCATATGATATTAGCCTTAAAGGCTAAGTCTTTAAGGTTAAGGTTTAAAAGCTTTGAAGACTCGAGCTTTATACAACACTACGCTCGGTTCTTCAAGCCACTCGGTTTTTACGAGTACTCGGCTCGGCTCGGCTGGAAAAACCGAGTCTGACTCGGCTCGCTTTTTCCGAGTCCTCGAACAGCCTTACTCCTCTGACATTCGTGGTCAATGTACGTGGGTCAGGATCTGAATTAACGTAATAACGAGGGCAAGCACCTAAAGAGCATCGGTGGCGCGCGCGACGGCAATCAAATTGGCCGCGCTCGAGCGGAGAAATGCTGCAGACTGCGAGATAACTGGCGTCGTGTGGTAACGCCGAACGGTGTACTTTAACGATAAAGGGTAGAACTCCTTATCGGCAGCTACGAGTTTCTCCCGGATAAACTGTTCGCGCGACAAATGGAGAGGGAGGATCGGACGGTGGGCGGGGGAGGGGAAGAGGTGCCAGAATCGAGGTAGGTCGACATCAGCGTGTATTGTTCATAAATTAAGTATATAAAACCGTCGTGGCGTCGGTTCCTTTGATGCCAGATAGGCGGCAAATGCGTTTCCTCTATTTACAAGGCGGGCTTGTCAGCCCATGAAAATAGACTGAGAGAAGGAGTGCGTGCGTGCGCTCTCGCGCGCTCGCGATAAGGCGCACTGATTAGGCATTAAGAATTAACAGGGCTGCGCCATAGATTTTGTTCCGTCGGTGCCTGGCTGCACCGAGAGCACTCTGACTGCAGGCGCATACCGCGTCGCCCGGCATTACCTAGCTGCAAGATTTATGTGCCTCGCATATGCAATATTCGCGACTTCGCGTAGCTCTTTCTCTTCGATACCCGTCGCTCCCTGGAGACGTAACGCATTATCGGCACCGAAACGCTGCGTCGATCGTTACTCTTAGCGGTGAGGCTGACGCAAAAAAAAAAAAATAATAATAATCCGTCTGAAATTTTCGAGGTTTCTTGTCTACGATTCAGTTGTTCCTCTTCGTTATGGGAGACACGATTAGCTCGTCTGTCTAAGCGAGCCTCCCGGACGATCAGTCCTATCAACCGTGGCGAATCCGCGTGTCGCGAAGTACCAACGCGTGTCTGTATAATATATTGAGAAAGTAGCAATTTGCTGGCCCGCCGCCAATTATCGACGAGACCGCGGCGGCCACGTGGAATCCTGGTCGTTAGGGTAGTTAACGAGTTCACCGGCACGTGACACGAACGGCCTCGCCGCGCTCGAGATCTCCCGATGCACGAGACCTTAACGCGCGCGCGAGCGCCATCCGCGGCGCCACGGTTGAGAACCACTGAACGGCACGTCCGGCGGGGACTGGCTCGACGGAGCAGGGACGAAGGAGACGTTCGCGGAGGCGAAGAGAGGGATGGAACGGCGGGAAAAGGGCGGCAAGGGTGAGGGGGCGATGGGAGGGCAACGCGGGAGAAAGAGCGCAGGGCCGTGTTCGAATTCTTGCGAGCCCTCCCTCTCCCTGTTTCTTCCTCGGAGCCTCTGCCTCGGAGTTCGCTAGCGGTGCCACAAACTAACCAGCAGCGGTTAAATACGTTCTGGATTTTGATACTGAATTTTCTTTTATCGCGAATGTTTGGTGATACATGGTGTAGGGTGAACTACACTAATGCTGGCACTGAATTAATCGTTGGCACTTATTAAAAAGCCAAATATTAAGAAGTATAAGCATAGAAAGTACTTTTTTACAATTTCTTATTTTTCTTTTCCCACAACAACACAAAACCCAGTAGTTAAAGTACACATTTTACATCTGGCAACGCCGCAAAATGGGCCAAAGGGCTGAGTTTTAGGCGTTTTTTTTTTTAAATTTTGATATGGGGTAGGTGAGTATATTTTGTCGCTTTATAACTAAGTAATAGATTGAAACGCAGATTTAGTAAGTGTTGTAGATATTTAATAGTGGATGAAATAGTCTGTTTAAACACTTTAAACTTCGTTTTTAACTACATATGTTTTTCTATATAACCTCAAATTTTAGGGTTTAGGGTGCCTATGATTGTACTTTTGCGCCTATTTTTGTTTTTCATTCAATATTTTTACAATAAAAGACTTAATAGGTACTTAAGATGTTTTATTTTAATGAGAAATCCATAATCATTGATAATAACTGAAAATTAAAATCATATAAAAACTTCACAAAAAAATATAGACATTCCAATTGGGATTTCCGCTTAGAGTGCCAATCATTGTACAGTTTACACTATATAAATATCCTAAATTACTACCTTGAGGGTGAATTATCTGTTTTTCTCAATTCTTCTGTTATCTCGACTAGGGCTGAGACTATTCGAATATTTTACAAGAAGTCGAATGCTACGAATCAACTTCGAATATTTGAGTATTCGAATGCTACGAATCAACTTCGAATATTTGAGTATTCGAATGCTACGAATCAACTTCGAATATTTGAGTATTCGAATGCTACGAATCAACTTCGAATATTTGAGTATTCGAATGCTACGAATCAACTTCGAATATTTGAGTATTCGAATGCTACGAATCAACTTCGAATATTTGAGTATTCGAATGCTACGAATCAACTTCGAATATTTGAGTATTCGAATGCTACGAATCAACTTCGAATATTTGAGAATTCGAATATTATTATTCGAATACTATTCAAAATACTGCTATATTCGAATACTGATGTATTCGAATAGTATGGTATGAAGTGGGTTGAAATTAGCTTGCAAGATTTCACCATGACAAATGAACCTAAAGAACTTGATTTATAATTCACACCATACTATTCGAATACATCAGTATTCGAATACTTAAATATTCGAATATAATTCGAATATCTTGGATATTCGAATTATATTCAACAAATAATTAAGCAACTGAAGTATTTGAATACTTGGATATTCGAATTATATTCATCAAATAATTAAGCAACTGAAGTATTCGAATATTCGAATACCAAAAAATTCGACAAATAGTCCCAGCCCTAATCTCGACAACCAGGAAGAAAGGGCGCGCCCTTTTCTATGTTGCAAAGCAATTCCACATAGTCTCCATATTCTAATGTAAGTATTTCCGAAGAAAATAGTTTTTTCACAGCATAATTTTCATATATCAGTTCATTTATACTGTACATATAACAGTTGTCAGTTGTAGGTCGGAGTAAGGGACGTGTTTTTTTTCCACTGACCGCGTAAAAGTAAAACATAACGACAACGATCATCGTCGGTGGCGGTCTGTTGAACGTTCAACTTGGAGTGCGAGGTAGCCGAATTCAGAAAGGAAAGAGGATTATGTATTTTCATTTCAAAACAAGGAACTACTTTCTTCGCACTGGTCATAATTGGTCCAATCATCTGAAGGCAGGGAGATTAAGAACAATTGGTACGAGGCCAACGACATTGGGTCGTAGGTGTATAAGGAGTAGATGGGACTTATGAACGAATTCTTCGCGTCGAAGTTTCTACAGGATCTTAAACCTGGCCAATAAATTTAGAAAAGAGATTGATCTGTTCCATGGAACACTTCCTGCGTTTAAAGCTAGTATTTACAGAGCGACGTTGACGAACCCTATATAGGACCCTAGTCAGGTTTTTGTACTTTACATTTTAAAGTTATTTACTCTCCGTTTTTACTTCATATTTTACATCTCGTTCCTTTTTCTGTTTCCTTTTGTTGCTTCAGTAATATATTGTTCTCTTCTATCCGAGTCTTGATTGTTGTAAACGATGTGTCTCCACTCTGCGTCTTTTTTTCATTTTCTTTTATACAATTGGGTTATTGCCCGTTCATGTGGAAATAAATAAATAAATGCATAAGGTGGTGTTACGAGACAAAACCGACGGAACCTAATACGTTAATGTACAAAGGACCAGCAAACCGATCTAGCCTCCTCGTAGGGCAACCCTTGGAACAAAACACCTGGAATCGAAATACCAGTTTCCCGAGCCCCGTGGTTATCAAGATCCGAAAAAAATCTCGAAGCAAAGAGAGCTTATCAAGCTCTCACTATTTCCAAGCCGGGAAGGCGTAGAGTGGAGCTACTTGAGGGCGTGCAGAAAGGAGGATGGCGAGAAGCACGCTGCCGCCGCCTGGAGCGACGAACGAGTATGCAAGAAAGAGGACAAAGAGAGAGCGCGGCGAAGAGGGAGAAGGGAGTAGTTGTAGAAAAGGCTGATAGATCATGTCGTGAGGGCTGGCGGAGGGCGTCCAGCAACTGCGTCGGTAACGAGGAACGGCAGCGACGTCGGCGGCAGCAGAGGCGACACCCACTACGTGTCCATACATTCGCGCACGCCCGCGTCCGTGTTCCCGTATTCTCCTTTTCCTCCCTTTCCGCCCTCTCGTGCATCGCGAGCATCTTCCAGCGGGGTCTAGCCATGTTTCTTTCGTACGTTACCATTTATCTCGTTTCGTCTCCGCGACGCAGCTCATCCGCAAGATCTATCTTCCTCTGCGCTTTCGTATCGGTCCCTTCTTCTCGAGCCATTCGTTCGCTCATTTCCTTTCCCTTCGGAAGCCTCTCTCTTCTCTCTATGCCCTACGCCGTCTCACTACACATATATCGCGCGCGAGAGACCGGCGGATACTCTGCCCGCGTGCAGTGTTGCCGCGCCTGGCATACGGCACCGCCGCGCGCCCAGGAGCGTACGCAGCTCGTGCGCAGCCCGGAGCCGCTTCGCGGATTCGTCGCGTGTTTCGCGATTGGCAACGCTCGCGCTCGCGCGGCTAATTGAATTGCTCCAACAAGAAAGAATGAATCGTCCGCGACCGTCTCGAGCCACCGTACACGTCGGGCCTGCTCATTTAACGCCTGCGAATAAACTGAAGAGTGTATCACCCCAACTGTACGGGTAGATACGCGATACGCAGCAATATTGTTAGGTACGATTTGTTAAGGAATAAAGAAGGAATCATTCGCCTGTCGAGTAACTGCTTAACCAATTGAGCTAGACCATTAATCCCGTCAGTGACGCCTATAGGCGTGCGGCGCGTATAGCTAACAGATTTCAGCATTGAAACGGCTAATCGACTATTGAAAGACGAACGTCGCCTACACTTATCGGTGGAGAAATTTAATCATTAGATACACAACGCTTTGGTTCCTGGGATTCGTTGTGTAAGTACTGCAGCACTCACGTCCACCGTTGCGAGAATCCTTTGTGCACGCGGTCCTTCTGTGCTTGATCGCTTCCCAAGGCGGAACTGGGCAGACTCGTGGGCGAACGGGTAACGGTTAAATTCATTTACATTTTCCAGCAACAATGTATTCGATCTTGACACTAACATCAAGATGAGAGAGAAGCGGAGAGACAGAGAGAGAGAGAGAGCGCAGATAAGAAGATTAACAGACGGACGGTAGTTACACCAGTGTGCATCTCAACATTTCTGGACCGTCCCGGCGTGGTGTTGCTGGCACACGAGCTCGGCTACGTGGGCGTCGCCACTTCGTTACAGTTTATCGGAACGCGAAACCATGTTACTTGACTCGATAAATAAATCCAAGGTTTATTTGGGCTTGTCGATAAAGCGACCGAAACGCGACCGACTGACGCGCGGGCACCTTGCAACGTTACGAGCTCTCCTTGCCGCTGCCTTGCAAGACAATGGACGCACACCCTCGCGAATTCGTTGTAGCAGGTATTGAGAAAACGGTGCGCGTACAGTCCGCAACGTTACGGAAGCAACGGACGAGGTAATTGATGCGAACGAAGAGATCTATACAGGGCAAAGACACTAAAATGATCCGATCAACTAATCCCCTTTTATAGACGTCGGCGATTGACAACGACCCATTGTGCGATTGGCACATACGTGGCGCCCCCTGTGGTACGGGTATTTGTAAAGTTCGGAAACGAGTAGCATTGGAGAGTCAACGTTCGGTGAATTGGCAACGCGGCTGACCAGTACCCAGTGGACCCACAAGTGCCCTTAAGTCATTGTTCATTGTATTTGGAATAGGGCTGTTCGAGTACTCGAATATTCGAGTAGCTTGAAATTCGGACCGAGCCGAGACTCGGTTTCCGAACCGAGCCGAGTAGCTCGAATTTTTTCGAGCAACTCGAATAGAACCGAGAACTCGAATTTTTTTCGAGCGACTCGAAGTAAACCATGCTTGCGAGAGTACAACATAAATTTCTCCGGTTTTGTTCATATAAGCTAAAGAATCCAATGTCAATATTTGATCACGATTACTCGACAATATTAAACACAGTCAACCTCGAAGCTTTATCTGCACGTAGAAGAATATCCGATCAATTCTGTATTTTTAATTTAATCAATAACCATATTGATTGTCCCACTCTTCTTATGCAAATCAATTTCTACGTACCTGAACGCGTATTGAGATCTAGAGCAGGACTACAACCAGTTAATTCCAGATCTACATATGGATTAATTAATCCAATAAATCGAATTATTGCTGACTCAAGCACTCTCTATAATAGTATTGATTTTTTTAATGGGTATATGCATACTTTTAAAAGACAGTTACGTAGGATTATCGGATAATGTCATATTTTGTGTACCTTGAGTTTTTGTGCATGTCTAATTTTTGTTATATTAGGTAAATTTCTTTTTCTTTTGTGTAAACATTTATGTAAGAGGGCTTCGGTCCGTTTATAAATAAATAAATAAATAAAAACCGAGCGGGCTGAAAGTACCTAGTGGGCCGAAAGTACTGAACAATCCGGTGTGTCGAGTAGTTTGAAGTTTGAATGTTTCGAATATTTTAGAATATGTTTATATACTGGATAATGATTCGTAATTATTATTTTTTTTATTTTATTTTATTATTATTCACGGGAAAAACCCTTTGGTACAAAGAAATATAATGCGGGGAGACGCAAACCACAAAAGACAAATAAACATTTCTATGAGAACGAATCGAATGGAAAATATAAAAATTTGAAAGTGGCCCGTTCGGTTTACTTCGAGTTGCTCGAAAAAATCGAGTTACTCGAAAAAATTCAAGTTGCTCGGTTCTATTCGAGCTACTCGGTTCTATCGAGTACTCGGCTCGGTCCGATTGTTCGAGCCGAGTCTGGCTCGGCTCGCTTTTTCCGAGTACTCGAACAGCACTAATTTGGAATTCATCGTAGTCTTATCTACTTAGTGCTTCTCCAGTTCCTGGATTCCTTTGCTTAGAGATACCAGAAACGGGACGAAACAACGCTCAACCAGACCTAACCCGATTTCGCACACGAAAGGCAATATGATTCCTACAATACTATTCCTACAATCCTAAACAATGTGGAATACTTGCTTGAAACCTAGTCGCTTCTAAATTGTGTCACCAACGCTATTATAGAAGCTCTCTATGACATTTGTGACCGAATGATGTTCCTCACACTCAGCCTGCTGCCCCTGAACACTAAAACACTTCCACGCCTAATCTCGCGTTACAGATTCCAATCGATTTAACTAGCGCTTGCGCGAGTAAGTAACCTAGTGTCTCGTTTGTCAGCAGACTAAGTTCGTCATGCTCGAGTGGAGTCACAATGCACGCGACGTGGGATCTACGTGGGCGCGTGTACTAGGAGCCTCCTCCCGCGGGTTTGTTTTCGAATGCGAGAGAAACACATCGGGCGGCAGCAGGGAGAGCGCACTGAATACAGCGCGCGCTCGCCTCGTGCCGGATATCCCTCCTGGGACTGTGAGCTTGGCGGGGCACTGAAAGCGGAGCAACTAAATGAGTGCTTTCCACGCTACTGGATGATGGATGAATACCTACACGTTTGCCGCCGTCGCTAGATAAGGAGACGAATGATTGCTATACGTGCCTGGTTTGCTCTAAACGCGCGCCGGGGGAGTTGCTGCGATGCGCGGTTGCTAGCGCTGCTGCAGTTGCCGGAGCAATGTGCCGCGGCAACGGGAGCTTAGTTGCCATGTGTTCCTTCTGGCTCCATGCGACCGGTGTCTGGCAGCCGGTAGTAGCCGGTGTCATTGTTACCACTTATCGCAAAAACTGATCCGACGCGGCTCCGAGCCACACGAGTTGGCCCGTGGAATATGTTAGCATAGTCGTTTAAGGGATACAAATGGCCGCCCTGCAGACGCAAATCCTTGGTCTCAGTGATCTCGATGCGAGCATTAATACAGGGTGTGCCTTTGTCGGAGCTTGCCAGCTCCTCGCTGAACATCTGACGGAGCCTGGAGAAAATATTCTCAACTGTTTACAGAACTACGATCGTGGTACCTCGCTAATCCACTGTGCCGTCTTCAGTCTTGTTACTCTTATTGTAGGATCTGATGTAGTGGAACTACAAGCGCGGAATGATTGAGATGCGACTAATTTGCAAGTACCTACAGTTGTATTCCGATGTAAGCACACTGCTCGGGGGACAAAGCGGTCTCTTAACGAAACGCTACGCTATTCAGCTCGTCTTTCGTCTTTGTCTCTCAGTAATATGATGCCGCCGCTATCTCGAACGAAATTTATGGCTTGTCGTTGTCGCGTGCTTTCTCGCTCATTCTCAGTCTCTCGCACTCGCCGCGATACAAATCAAGTAAAGAATAACTCGCAATTAACAAGATAACAGTCTAAAATGGGGGTGGTCAGAGGTTAAATTTTCTAGAAATATATTCTTTGGGGGAAGGATTGATTTGTAAAATTTAGCTTGATTTGTCTAGAATGGGGGTGGTCAGAGGTTAAATTTTCTAGAAATTTATTCTTTGGGGGAAGGATTGATTTGTAAAATTTAGCTTGATTTGTCTAAAATGGTCAGAGGTTAAATTTTCTAGAAATTTATTCTTTGGGGGAAGGATTGATTTGTAAAATTTAGCTTGATTTGTCTAAAATGGGGGTGGTCAGAGGTTAAATTTTCTAGAAATTTATTCTTTGGAGGAAGGATTGATTTGTAAAATTTAACTTGATTTACCTAAACTGGGGGTGGTCAGAGGTTACATTTTCTAGAAATTTATTCTTTGGAGGAAGGATTGATTTGTAAAAGATAGAGAATAGATTTGTTATCATTTTCATTTAATTGACTTAATTTTTTTTCATTTGTTTTGTCTAATAATTTCTATAGATGAGTAAAAGTTGATAATAATTGTTAAGATAATTATGGATAGAGTTATTACTATTATGAGTAGTCAAATTATTGGTTTTATTTGTGGGATAAAAGAATATTATTTTCATTTGAAGTATTCGCTTGATACTATAATATGGTTTAAGAGACCAATTCTTGCATTTCAGACATCTAATGAAAAAATATTAATCGAAAGTCATTCATCCCCTGTTTGTCACATTTGTAAATGTAATTAAAGGCGAACAGTAATATCACCAATTATTGGTTAATACTGCCGAACATCTGTTTTCAATCCGTATACAAATTTAAAATTTGTGATTAAAGAGTGTGGTAGGACTTCTTTTTATCATGCTAATGGGTGGATCGAGTGATACGTCTAGTTACGTGTGAATGCCGGCTTCGGGAGAAAGGGCGCCACGAAAACCCTTCGGCGAAGGTTCAGTTGGGACGTGTTCGGCGACGAAGAAAATACAATATTTATGTTGGTGCTGCACGCCAGTGGGTCTCGGTATTTAAGTTGTGTAAATCCAATATAAACGCCAAACCTGTAATAAATAACCTCTCGGCTACCCGAGGGGGGGGGGGGGGGGGGGACCGGGCCACGTTGGGAGAAAAGGCACGGTATAAAGCGGAGAAAGAAGGGCAGAAACGCGAAGGGAGCAGGAGAGAAAAGGAGAAATGACGGGTAAAGGTTATATTATACCTGCCTTGGGGCCTTTAGTCTTCGCCTTCGAGAACGAGATGAGAAAGCATCGGTTCTCTCGTGCGAAGTCCAAGGGAACGAGAGGGAACGATAAAAGTAGGAGGAACGAAAGGTATCCTCGAAAAAGAGGGCGGAGGAGTTTTGACCCATCGCTAACGGGACCCTTCTTCGCTTCTTTCTCCCCTATAACGCGAATCCCTCGATCCTCGGCCCAAATAATAGTGTTCCACCAGTGGGGCCCACACGAAAACGAGACACCTACGCTCACCGCTTCGACTCTCGGCACCACTCTTGCCTTTGCGATCCCCTTCATGCTTGCACCGCTGTCGACTACTCCAGTTTCTGTTGTTACGCAATATTAAATCGCAGAGCAGGTGCCACTCCTAGACAAGGTCGACGTCAGTCAGTCGGGGGGAACAAGGATGGTGACAATCGGACTTTTTTTTTTGGTTAAAAAAATGAGGACGATACAGCTCGACGATAGCTCACGCTGATTAGTCGAGAGGAGGGATCGCGATACAGGTTCTTGAAAAACAAGTAATCCCTTCCTCAAAGAAATCATAGAAATGATTCTTCCTGGTGACTAGGACAGGTCCTTGGACATACAAGATTCATGTTCCCATGATGAAGAGGACGTAGCTGAGGTGTCTTCCGACGAGGAGCTGTGTCATCGTCTGATCGATCGCGAATTATCTTATCGTGACATAAATATAGTTTTCGAGATCAATAAAGTATTTCTATTTTTCATTAAAGAACATAAAATAATTTTTGCCATTTGGAATTTTGAAATTTTGACATCATATTCATAATCAGCGACCCCAAAAACCCTTATATACCAAGTTTGAACAAATTCTAAAGCATCTTGAATTTTGGCCAGCTTTTCTGGTCAAATACCCCCACTGTGCGGCGGAAGCATTTCTGGCTGTGACGAATGGATCCCTTTCCAGTCGACGCAACGCTACCACTGTGATTTTCGATGATTTCTCCAATTACCGTTTTCTTGCTGATCGGCTGGATCGCGCCCACAATCTTAGCTCACGTTTCCGAAAGATACTCAAGCATTAGTTCCACGACCGACTGTCCAGTTAGACAATAAATCACTTAACGTCCCGTTATATACGCGTTTCGATAAAATTGTACCTGGACCTCCACAAAAGAGTCCGAGCGTTCCCCCCCCTCATTACCAACTCAAGCGTATCCTAGCGTATCTCTAAAGATCTGCCGAGGCTTCGTTCCGCAGCTTTCGATATCGATCGCACAACCTTGGCTCGTATACCGTTTGCATCGCTGCTGCCAATGGTAACCTTGCTTTCGGTGCTAGTGAACCGATTTCGCAATTTCGAGTCACGGAGCAACACGGTTGCCAGCGCTAGAAGCACGCCGACCCGCGAGGCTGATCGCGAACTGAATCCTACACATTACCGCGCCAAAGTTGAGATCCAAAGGGAATTAGAGAAGCGGGATGTAACCAGCGAAATGTGATTACTTGAAATTGCATTCAGCAACGACAACAATGGTCTCTGTTGTATCTCGGACCTGAAACACGGACTGCCCCCTTTGGACCTAGTAATTGTTATCAACGGCGACGAAATGCCTAACAATGTTTTCTCGGTTAAATTGATTATAAATAACGCGTCCAGGTCGGCTGCGTTTTAACTGATCCGCGCGGTGCATTTCCAACCTGTAGCACTGTCTACGGTCTTCGAACTCAAACCAGACAGAGCTAGCCACGAAGAATCCTTGTTGGATTCGAAGTGGACCTCTTGATATTTAACAATCATACGGCTCTGGACTCGAGATTGAACTTGTAATTGCGCTCGAGGTACAAGTGGACGCGATATAATTGAGCCCTACAAAAGTGTCTTTGTTAGTTCGAAAGATCGGCCGCTTTTTCTTGCCTCCATTACGGATACGTATTCACCGGCAGCTCGTTTTTATTCCATGTTTAGAGATATCCGCCGCTTTTCATCCAGCGTAATCTGCATCAAAAGGCCGTGCTCGATCAAAGATAATGAGGGAGCCGTGTCTACTTCGTTAAAACGGGATTTATCGCTGGCAGAACTGTAAATTTACGTATTTTCTTTGCCAGCCGATTTAACGAAACCGAGAGGGTAACCGGACTCTCGATACATGTTAATCGACTGTACCAGCGGACTTCCCAAATTCGCTGTGCGCTGGTGTTGGAATTTGACAGAGAATCGGCGGCGGGTGCAGTAAGATTTTAGTAACGAGGCGAGTGGTCAAGGTTAATGGCAGCGGTGTATCGTTTTTACTCAGCGGACAGCGAAAGGCAATTGTGCTCGCGCGTCTATCCAGCCGTTTCGAAGTTCACTGCCTTTCTACCACTGATATACAAGGTAGGGCCTTTAGTGGAGGAACTACTGCCGCTGGTAATTACCCATCGTAAATCGTGGCGTTCACCGAGGTCGCTCCCTCGAGTAACAAGGCGGTCAACTTTGAAGACAACGCCGGAGGAGCTGAACTCGGTTACGGCGGCCGCGATTCGGAAGAGCAGCCGCATGAAATAAGAGGCGCGATGCTCAACCGATTGGCGCATCGGAACCGACATTCGTCTTCAGTAATGTATTGCAAACAAGTTCTCATAATACTCAGCTGTCTGGCACCCACGATAAGGTGCTGTTTTTTTTTCTACTCTTTTTAGGAAAGTTGGTTTTAAAGATAAATTGAAGGGTGAGGGAGAAAACAGGGAATGCAATTTATAGCATATTTTGTTGGTGGCAACTGGGACTACAGACCTGTCGAATCACAAAGTTAGCGATTTGGTATACTTATTGGTTAAAAACAGCAAATGTCCACTCTGCACTGGATCAAAATATAAAGTTTCTCTACTCTTTGCTTAAGCACGAGCTTCTGTCGTCCAGGTAAAACAAGAAATTATTTAAGAAGAAAATTAAATTCATTGAATTTCTTCTTCTGTCTTAGGGTACTTTTATGTTGGAGCTGCGATAAACGATCAGAACGATGATAAGAGCGAGATGACTATATAAATGACAAATGATAAAACCGTCGAGAAACAAACATTTCTCTTTCTTCGCTATTATCGCAGCTCCAACATAAAAGTACCCTTACTGTACCCTGTCTGGTTTTCATGAACGATGTTATATTTGTGTATTTAATGAGAATGTATCGCAAACGAAACTCGGTCGAGGTGGCGCTCTGATCGTAGTGCTCAAGATGGCGTCTGAGCACGAATCAGGCCTTTTAATAACCTCAAACCACTTTTTTTTTTAAGAATTTCATTTTTTGGAAATACAAAATTAGACATTTTTTTACAATCTAGTATGCAGCACTTCATCTTAAACGGGACATTAATTAAGGTTATAATAATAAATACTATAAACGAATCGACGCAAGCGCAAAGCCAAGCTCATCTTGGCGTTGATTGGTTTGACGTCGCGGCGTCATCACGTGCATGCTCAGACGCCATTTTGAGCACTACGATCAGAGCGCCACCTCGACCGAGTTTCGTTTGCGATACATTCTCATATTGTGGCCCGCGTAGAGAAGTAGGTTTCCACTTGTGGCCCACTTCTGACAAAAGGTTGCTCATTGTTTCAAAGATTTTGAGACATTGCGTATTTTGCTCGTTACTCTTCAAAATTGATTTTTACTATTGGTCAACTGCGCGTGTACGGGAGGAATTTTCAAAATACTTGAAGACAGGTAGTAAGTAGTTTCCGAAATGGTAGCTTGTGCAAAAGATTGCCCCCTACTAGGTCGACAGATATGTCTGTTAATGAGAGACGATTTTTGTATTCCATATTTACCACGCTGTACCTTCTTTATACAATCTTTTTAATTTACTATTAAGGGGGTAGACACACCACGTGACACGGGCAATTCACCGCTCTGTAATTCAATGCGGAGCGCTCTGCTCATCGTTTGAGTCACAAAACTCTTTTAGTGACCTAACAATGCTTAGATTCTGCTGGTGTATTTTGTCGACTTTTGCTCTACTTTGGACACTCATATTATTACGTATAAACACTATCTCGTTGAACCATGAGCAGAGCGCTCCGCATTGAACTTTCCTCTTTCGAATGAGACCTCGCCCAGCCAAAAATATGCTCATATAAGGACGAAAAACGAAAAATCCCGAACCTATGTTTTAGGCCAGATTGTCCACCCCCTTAAAGGGAGATTCTCGTCTAACAGCCCCTGATTTTTTTTTTAAACTATTATTACTATTGCATTAAACTCTTTTGGAATAAAAGGAGGCATTTTTAAACTTTTAGAATTTTTTTTATATCGATCCTTCGTATTATTTATTAATTATTGTGGAAACGTCTTAACCTCTTCGACGATGTTGCCGCCAGATACAGCACCTGGCACAGTCATCTGATTGCAAAAATAAGAAAATTTTATTAAACTTAAATAATTGACGCTGGGACTGGACCAAAAATTTTAATTTTAGTTTTCATTTATAACACTTTTTCCGTCGATATAAAGAATAATATGAAAAATTTACTTTTTCTTTCAAACGCTTTCAATTTTTCAGTCTTTTTCTTCAAAGTAGACCAATCCCAGCATGAACTATCTAACTTTAAGAAACTTCTATTTTTTTTGCAATCAGATGACTGTGATAGGTGCTACGCATCTCGCCAGCAGAAATTACATCGTCGAAGAGGTGGAAAATATTCCACAATAATTATTAAATAATAAGAAGGACCGGCATGAAAAAATATTTTCCGCAAGTTTAAAGATGCCTCCTTCTGTCCCAAACGAGTTTTATCCAATATGAGCAAGTTTTTAGAAAAAAAATCTTAGACATCAGTTACTTTTGGGGCTGTTAGGCGAGAATCCCCCGTTAAATGAATTACGCAAAATAGAGTATGAAAATATTTCGCATCTTTCTGTCCTGGGAAGTCGAAAGTGTAGTGACAGTAAGCATCCTACCGTCAAGGACCCAGTTCCTGATCACTTAAGATGCAATGGGAGCAGTTTCTGATCAACCTAAAAAATTTTACTATGAGCTATCAAATGTTTGCGTATAAATTTAAAAAACCTTCATAATTATTTAGTAATTTTTTGGAATAAATTTGTATCGTGATAAAATTATTATTTGGTATTTATATACTAAACTGATCAGGAATTGGGTTCTGATGGTTCTAGACCTTACATTTTCGTGGCAACGCAGTTGTAGCAGAATTCCTTTAAAAATCATATCCAACAAGAAATGAAACTTGACTTATAGGATTCATTCAGAAACCTCAGAATTGCTCTAAAAAAGTCCCCAATCGTTAACCAGGCAGCTGTTAACGAGACATCGAGAGCCAACAGTGGCGTAGAAGTTGAAGCGCGCGTTACAACGGCATCTTGACACGTACGGTGGCTGCACGTGCACAGCTACATTTTGCCTCGGTGTTTCGGCGCAATTACGCCTGTTAATGGCACAGCGTTATGGCATCACACGGTTCCCCGCGAGAGGCTGCATAACGAAAAGTGCGAAGGCACCAAAGTTACAAGAGGATAAAAGGATGCATGCCTCGAGCTTTTATGGACGGCCGATGGTGAAGTGTGAACAGAGATAGAACGACTGGCGGAGAGAATACTAGCGGGAGCCAGCGTGCGACAGACAGGGAACGTACGCATTATCTAAATGCGCGACACTCTGCTATACATGCTCGCGGAGCCACCACCCCTTCCACGCCGACTGAAGCTACCAGATTTTCTTCCTTTTTATAGTCCCCCTCCGGACTCGTCCCTCTTACTTCTCCGCCTAAGTACCGCGTGTTCCGAGTGCTGTCCCCAACGACCGTCAAGTGGACAATCTTCGGAGTCATCTCGTGGTTCGGTCGTAAACGCGTCGCCGTGGTACCCTCGCGGAACAAACCCGCATAAAACGGGGAATATTATGATTCCGGGCGTTTATTAGGACCGCGAGTAACCGGGCCGGTTGCAGTGATCTTGTAACGCAAATCACTAAAATGCAATGCGATTCGTAGGGGTGGTAGAGGCACCCGAAATGATTAATAACGAGGTTAGCCGGCTCTAGGGAATTCAATCCCGGAAGTTTTTTGGATTCTAAAACTGATGTAACAAGCTATAACTTATCCCGAGAATTTCGAGAATTTTTAAAAACGTAAATTACTTTATGAACAACTGAAAAATATAAAAATGGATTCCAAAAAACCACCGGGATTACGATCCCGGGATTGAATTCCCTAGCCGGCTCCCACTCGCGCGGGCAATGACAGACCTGCGAGACGAGGCGGAACTTAAATCCAAATAGAAACACACCGCTGATGAGCGGGATTATATTTTGCGTCACTATATCGATCTTGGTTACCGATAACGAACTGGAATTCGGAATATTCCACGCGCAAACCGTCAACTCTAATTTTCCTCCACATCCAGAACTTACTTCTTCAGCTTGTCCAGCCAAAGCAGAAGCGTGTCAAGTTCAACTAATCCTGCACTTAATTAACCTCCCGCCGTCGAAGCGCGCAGCGTACGCTGAAACACGCGCTCGTCAGCTAAATGATACGTCGGGACATAATGTAGCGATCGAGCGGACACGCGACTTTTGGTGTCCGCCCTCGAAGCGAGAGATCATCCAGCTGTTGCGCCGCAGCTGTCCATTCAATTGGCCGAGAAATCAAAATCTACCTGATTCGAATCTGTACACCTCCGGGCTGGGAGAAACAAGGCCCGGGTTTCTCCGAGGATTCGTAATTAGGCACGCCGTTGACGGGACAAATTAGGGAACTGACATCTGCCGCGAACGACCGGCGACAAGCGACGCGGAGGCCTCCGTCAGCGGCCGGGTGTCCTCGCCCGTAATCCCGCCCGTATCGTTCGCGCATCACTTGGGAGGCTCAGATGCGACGATAGTCGGGATTATTGGACTCGTTTCTTGTTCGGAACGGCGGATGGGCAGAGGAGGATATCGATAGGTTCGGTGGCACATCGGCGATCCTCGAAAGGTGTCGAAATCGGCTAAGGTGCGATATACGAGGCGCTGCAGCTGCGCCGACCGGTCGAGAGTGCTTGGCCCGCGAGGCAGAATATCATCGGAGAATTCGACGAACGATCGCTCGTAAATTACTATAGCTGGGGCTCGGTTGGGCTGCTGGTACGGTATAAGCGCTGTTCTCGGTACCGAAAAACGCAACCTACGAATCCTCGAGGTGTATCGGCGTCGTACTCGGACGGACATGCCTTCGGTCCCTGAGCGCAACGAACTCTCGTCGAAGAGGTCCTCTGCCTGGAGTGGCCTGGCGTCAGCCTGCGGCAACAAAATACCGGCCCGAATGCTTGTAAATGACTACTTGACGTTTTCGCGGTAATGACGTAACAACTTCGTTCCACTACTAATTGGACTGTTTCGGCATACGACCGCTGCGAACAGAGGCAGCGCAATTCATGCGAAACGATACCGGGCGGCACGAGTGCCAAGGATCGATTCGCTTATCTACCCCCGCGAATATACTTAATTGAGGCGACCCTCGAATCAAGTATACGACACCGTGCGTTGAATCAAACGCCCGCAAATGAAAAACCCATATCGCCTGTGTTCTTCAGGAATGACGGCAGAGGATACGCACGTAACGATTATTGATTTACTACTTCCTCTCCTCTTGCCAGTCAGCTTCTCTGTATACCATTGATTAGACTGTCTGGGAACAGATTAAAAACTCTCGTTTCTACCCGGAAAGAGACGTAGCTACGTATGAAAAAGCGATGCACAGTTTTCTACGGAAGGTCAGCGTCGGCGAAAATCGCGGCGACTCCGCGAAATCCTCATATCGATCTTTAACAAATGTATATTGTTTTCTAAATGTCTATCACATTCGAAAACGATAACATTAATGAAATTTATTAAAAATTGTGGTTAAAACAGGCATTGAAAAATCAGACTTTTATCAATATCGTTTTTCACCGGAAAAATGACCTTTTTTCATATTGATGCCCCGGAAATCTATTAAATATTATGTACTCATTTTTTGTTTTTATGAATAGCATATATCTATATTGCGAACGCACCTGAAATTAAAAATTATTGTTCATAATTTATTTTAAAAAAATAATACTCGGTGAACTAAAGAGAATCGTCAAAATTTTTCAACTTTGACAAGGGATATCTTTAAAGTTTTAAAGAGTTGTGCGTTCTATCAAAGTGGAATATTTTCTAGCGTTATTTCTCTATAAGATCATGCAAGATTCACTTCCCCCTCATCCCACCCGATAAATTATTATTGTTTAAAGCGTCACGTGACACGCACTTCAGCGACGAGTAGGGAATTCAATCCCGGGATCCCGGCTGTTTTTTTTTTTTTTATTCTAAAATTTCCGGGATTTGATATATCAAGTTATAACTTATCCCGAGAATTTCGCGAATTTTTAAAAGCGTAAATTACTTTATGAACAACTGAAAAATATAAAAATGGAATCCAAAAACCAGTCGGGATCCCGGGATTGAATTCCCTAGCGACGAGTCGCGTCGCACGAGACGCGTTGCCGATCACCCAGCGGATCTTAAGAGCGCAGAGACTCATGTTACGCGTTCTTTACATTGTACGAGGAAGAGACAATGGAGGCAAGAAATAAAGATTTTAGAAATATTAGAAACGATCACGCGAGAAAATTTTCACGACCGGAAACAATGACAGACCTTTTTCACACGTTATTGTGTACATCCGACATTTTAATATCCTCCATCTCAGCGGAAAACCGCAAACTTGGTAAAAAACATACACGTTTTGATATTTTTAATTGCGAAATTGAAAGATTAATGTTAAAAGAAGACCTCCAAGACGATGACGATTAATTCCAAGACGATAAATTAATCATTGTATTGATTTTTGTTAATTGATAGATAAATAATAAATAAAAGTTTAATAAGAAAATATAATAAAAATAACAATGATTTTTATATAAGCCGAAACCCCGTATGATGAATCTATTATGTTCACTAACTTTCTAAAATATAACACTTGTTTTAGTTGAAATATTTTTAATTTTTCCAATAAGAAAGTAGTCACACATTCTTGTTATCTGACTAAATGTAATAAAATTCATTGATTCAAGAATTATGGATTACTGTACTTGTTTGAAAAGCCTGAACAGCTAGTTTTCAATTACTGTTCACATGTCATCGCGATTTTTCAGGTATTTCTGATGCTCTGACAAAAAATGTTGCCAATGAAAAATTAATCACCGTTCACTCTTCTACAAATCTCAGTATGAAAAATCAAAATAATTTTTTTTTTAAATAAAATATTAAGATCACCTTGATTTTTCAATTGTCAAAATATATTTTTTACTTAATAATGTGATAGCTGACGACAAGACGAATTCAACGACCTATATACTGCGGTCTTTAAGTCTTGAAATAACGTTAAAATAGTTGTGAACAGCTAGCTCTTCGATCTGGCCCACTGTGCGACGAGCCACGGGCTCTGTGCCTGAAAGGCTGAGAAAGACTCAATGACGGTAAAGAACGCTGGCGAGGGAGGCGGACGGAGGAACGGCGAGAGGACCAAGAGACAATGACACGCGTGCCGCATGCATGGTCCGCTAGGGGAATGCAAATATCGGGGAGGCGTCGATGTTTTCGAGTCGACTAGTAAGCAGGGGAACCAGAAAGCGCGTTTCACCGATGGTTAGCGTGAAATATTTGGTGCGTGAGCGAGGTATGGCAACGCCGCGCACTCCGACGGCCTCCATCTCCTCCACCTATTCCACCACTAAACTTCTCCTCCGCCGCCACTCCCGCTACTGCCGCCGCCTCCGCCGCCACCGTCGCTATCGCCACCGCCTCCTCCACCCCATCGGCGCCCTGCCGCCACCAACGAACCGATGCCTCTCCCGGCGACGTGATACACGCTACGCGCGATACCGTCACGCCGCGCAAACTAATTAATTAGTTGCTTTTCTAACGCCGCGACTAACCGCCGTCGGAAGAGCGCGGTGTGGACCTCTCTGCGCTCTGCCCTCCACTTTTCCCGCGGCGTTCGTTCCCTCATGTACTCTTGCACTTGGTAACAATCGATACCCACGTTCAAACGCGAACCTTCATGAAGGAGGATTTTTGACGGTGTTGACGATGAATCAATTTTGAAACGCCTCGGCTATTGAACACTGGCCAAACACTTAAGTACACGACACTTTTGTCGTGGATTGCCGTGTTTAGTCTTAGAAGAGTTGTAGTCAGCGGTGGAGATGCCTATAAGTGGCGCCACCGATTGAAACAGAATGACCTACCGCTGCATAAGCTATTCCCTTTTAGAGTTCCCTACACCTTGCAACGAGATTGCATAATGGGGACTGAATCAGAGTTCAGATTACTTCTTACCACTTGGAGTGAGACCCTGCTTCTTATCACCCTATAATTCTTTCAACCCGCTTGTTCCGACACTCCAGACATGTTTACTTTTACGCCGGGTTTATTTTACGACTCGACTATATCGCTACTGCTGACTGTACGTTTCATGTAGCTCTACACCGACGCAAATTTTCCCCCAAACGCATGAGTAGCTTCCTTGGACCATTACATGCAGCAATCAAATTTTTCAGATTTTCATACACTGCAGTGAATCACTGAAGACTCAAGCAACTCTTTAATATTGATATTAAGAAGAAATGTCAGAGGAAAAGGGTCTATTATTTCATGAAGCAGGTGTAATAGTTGAAAATATTTTTTTTACAAATTTCACAGATTTTAGAATTTAACGAATTTAGAGACTGCAATAGATTAGTAGCACCAGTGTACTTCAGTTGAAAATGAGTACCGTCATCTTTAATTTAGGTAACGATGATTTTATCTACTCATCCTGTTTGGACGCATTATACACGGTCGAAGTGTGAATCACAAAAATTAGTAGACTGTAAACGGTTAATATCGAAATTGATATGCAGGTTCGAGGAATTGGTAATAATTCGGCGGTAGGTCCTATCAGAACTAGGTTCGTCGATCTCGATCCTGGCGTGATAGGTGCTCGCCTAACAATAAGCAGTGAGCCTTTAATGCGCTAATGACAGGAAATGGGTTGACTATGAGAGCGGACTCCGGCGTCCGTTTATGGAGGCCACCGGCAAATTGTTTAAGGAGGGGTAGAAATTCTAAAGAGTCTACCGGTTACAAAGGAACTCGGCACTTCCAGCAAAACTTTTTGCGAGGCACAACAAATGCGTTATACAAATTTCCCGTGGAATGTGATCGTTGGAATTTATCTCGAAATCCTCGTTCGGTAAATTCTCGCTTCTTCCCCCAATTATATGCAGTAGGTATTTCAACCCTCGGCCGCGACTCGTGGCGCCCCACAAGGGGGCGTGTCGCGCCCTCCGTATGCGCAACATTAGTACTCATAAAATTTTACAAAATACTTATGCGAACACATAAAACAGATATACACACTTTTATGTAAAATTGATACAGGCGTGTATCTACATTTATTCCTGCGGAATCATTAATCAGAATCAAATTCTTCAGCTAAGCAGGGAAAACGTATACCCGGTTTATGAAGAGTCATATCTCATCCTGCAAAACGATCTGAGGAGATCGTTAATAGAGGTGAAAAAGGTGCAAACGCGGATCAAAAATTTGGGGCGGTTTCACGGAATTTGCATAACCCATTAGCATCATTCTTAATATTATAAATTATGCATGAATGAAATGCGAAGGCGGTGCACCCTTTCGTAGGTAATTAAGGAACACCGATCTATAATTTTCGAGTAACTCGATATTGAATGCGAGGAAAGAACTTCAAATCCTCAAAGTTCCCGATTGTAAATGAATAAAGGTGTTAATTAAAAAGAGCCATGGAACTTTGAAAAAGGGAAAAGGTCCAAGTCTTTACCGCCTAGCGCATTGTCTACGGCACGAAATTCTTTGTACTTGTTGAAAGATGCTTTCTAAACTGAATTTGAATGGAACTATTGCACAACATAAAGGAAGAACCTTAATTAAACGAATACCTAAGTAAATAATAGTCGGAGAAGGGACCAATCACAGGAAAATGTTTTCTTTCTCAGCACACATACATTAATAGAAGCTACACAGCATTATTCATCGTAGTGTCAAACACTAATTATAATAGACGGGCGAATTTCCATTGCTGTTGTAAGAAATTACTACAACATCGTCTTTCACGCATTGTATTCTATAAATATGGAGATGTGAACAACGTATGTAGGTATACTGAACAGGAAAAATTCCAGGTCACATTTTTCATGTATCTCTTATTTCCCTCCTGTGTGCTGCGATGTAGTGTCGACGACGTCACAGGCGCATTGATAGTGTGAAAGAATCTTTTATCGAAGCTAAAAGAATTGTATAGAATAGTGAAGAGGTCATGCGTAGATCAATAACCAAAATAATATCTTCTGTGTATTTTGTGCCTTACATACTTTGTACGTATAGGTACCTTAGCCTTATTCCACATTTGTTAGCTTAATATACCTTATATACAGGGTGTTCCTCTACCTATGAATGATTATACACGTAAAAATAAGACGAAAATCAAGAGTGACGAAATTGCTATAAAGGCTTCGTTTTCGAGAGAAATGACTTTGAATCTCACCTAAATACGCGTGCATCATAGGCGCTGTATTTAGGTGAGATTCAAAGTCAATTTTCTCGAAAACGAAGCATTTATAGCAATTTCGTCACTCTTGATTTTCGTCTTATTTTTGCGTGTATAATCATCCCCTGTAGTATTGACCATAAGCGCGAACTGTTAGAAATGCTTGCACAGAATTTTGTATAACTTCTTGTGACTTATTTCATTGAATCCCGACCTATTCGTCACTCTCGTTTACCTATAAACTACATATTTAGCGTTGGAACAGTAAGGTGTGTTCAACACCTTTAAAGAGCAGGGACCCACCAGAAAGAATATTCTAGCCGCACAGGGTGCCCTTTCCATATCGTTGCGTTAGGGGCCAAGAAAGCTACCAGGAATTCCTACCTTCGCCACTATTGACATTACATTATATGTCTAAACCGATCATCGAACAACCCTGTTTATAAATGGAAAAATAAAAAGAAACTGCAGGAACGCATTCTTTTCTCAGGCCTGGTTTTTCTTTTCAAAATTCTGAATGGGCACATTAACTGGTCTATAGAATAAGCCTCAATAATGAGTCTTTCAGGCATTCTTATTTGTTTCAATACAGACTGTAACAAACTTTATTAACTGCAGTCCGATTGCCACGATTTGTATAAGGTGTAATGTTTCTTTCTTTACATTTTAACGATGTATCAACATTGCGGTTAGATCGTTCCGCGATATTTCTAATTGTCAACGATCCTAACTGATGGTATTCTATTCCGTACATAAATAAATATATAAATAAGTAAGTAAATGAATAAAATCTTGAAGAATCAGATGATTGAAGAATCAAACGAATCAGAAGAATCTTTGTTTTAATAGGACTGCTATAGGCTATAGAATAATTCCGAAATGCGCGTGCGGAGGGCGCTACTTACTTTTAAAATTAAATGTTAAATAAGAACGGAAAATCTAATTTACTTTCTTGGAACGCATTAGCTTTTATCGCAGTTCCACTGTCAAGTGAAGGCTTCTTCTGCGTCACGGTGGTTCGAGCGATAGCTTGGTAGTGATGCGCGAATTTTAACCGCGCGTAACCACGTGCTGGTAGAATCGGCAAAAACCGGCGAGGGAAATACGCTGAAGGGAGCACCGGGAATACCGGGGGACCAGCGATACGAACAAATTGCGAGGGGCACCGATGCCATTAAAGGAGCGAAAGCGGCAAAAATGTGCGCGTCGTCCCTCCCCTCTCCCTTTCTCTCCCTGCGTAAGGTTCCCTCTCGGTAAACCCTCCGCGCCTTTCACAATTTGTTTCCGCCTCGTCCTGCGGACAGCGCTGGCTGCGACACTACGCCTGGAGAAACACATCGCCAGGTAATGACACGTGAAATTCTCCGGTACACAATCTCGCATCGCCACCGTCGCATTCTACAATTCTCCAATCGACAAGTCCAGCAACGGGGCTGGAGGAAAAAACGTTCTGCAATGCATATCCATGTTCGTGGACATGCACGCCGAGCGAGATAAAGAACGAAGCGACATAATTTCTGTCATTCTGCACGGGCGACTTCGAAATAAGGACACAACTCCCAACAGACGTTCGTGCGAAGTAATTCTAATTGTAACTGCCACAACGAGGACTTGCGGGTGTGGCTTTTATATCGATCTGAAGAGTATCAAAGTTCGATACGTGACTGCTGTTTTTTTAACTAATTATTCAACTCTTAAAGAAAATAAAAGGGGAATCTTCAAATCGCTGGGAAAACAGATGCCTTTTCTTTTAGAATGAAACATTCCAATTTACACTCCGTATAATCTTCTAGAACTAGTAATAAGTAATAGAAAATATGTAGACTTCTATATTATTATCTCACAAAATGGACATTGAACAAATATTAAGGATACAAAGTATTAATATTAAATAATAAAGCTATTAAATATTAAAATTAAAGATATTAAATATTAATCATTAAACAGCACCTACGTATTAATATCAGCCAATTAATTTTCTCTAATAGAATATGGTCCAACAGTATCGCCCTCCAAAGTATCAAACGAGAAGGGTTTAGAATTTAGAGAGAGTCTCTTAACTGCAATTATATTTTCCAGAGAAATCATTTCAAGTGGCTACCTAAATCCCTAATCCTCAATTACGAGAATCGCCGAGAGTCTTACGTTTATGGTAAAACCGGCGAAATACCAGGAACACGGGGGCAGAAGATGGAAAGGAGGATTTAGTCATAGTTTCTGAACGAGGTCCGGCATCACGGAAGCTTGGCGCCGACGCACGAAGGGCGGGACAAGGGCGCGGCCACCGCTCGTTCTCCCAATTTCGCGGGGTGCGCCTGAAACGAGGTGCCGTTGCAGCGCAAGGACCCCCTCAATTATCGGACGGTGGTGATTTAAGGTGAACCTTGTGTAGGAGGGCAAGGTTTTCGCAGAGCGGACGCGCCGGCCGGCGACCGGGCCGTAATCAACGCGTCCAAGATTAACGAGATGCTGAAACGAAGAGAGCTTCGGTTATGAATAAATCAATATCGATAAACCGCGTAAGCCGCGTTACGTATTTGTAATAAGCTCCAAGGATTTATGTGGCGGCCGTTTCGCGGGGCCTTTTTCCCTTCCTTCCCTTCGACTTCCTGCTGGCAACGCGTCGACCGATCAATTTATTTCTCCGGCGAACTCGTGGCTGTCGCGACGCTTGTGTTTACGGGTGACGAGTGGGTGTGTGTGGGGGGGGGGGGGGGGGAGGAGGGCGTTGCGTTTAACGATGGAAATTAATGCGTCCAGGTGACTAGATCATTTCGCAATTATAATTACTCCTGGCTTAATTCAACCCTAATTAAGTTCATTGCTTAACAGACTTGTATAGGCATATTAAAGTCACGTGTTTCAATCCATTATAAATTACGCTTAGGTGCTAGCACGGAGGTAGCAACAGAACTATATGAGTCAGATCTCAGATCGAACCCATAATATGAATACATTTTATTACAGTTTCGCATGGTATACGGAGGAAATTAAATTTTACATTGTTCTTGCCACACATCACTCTTCTACGGAAACGCTGACTATCGTCACTTATCAATTTCACGAATCTGTGAAGTAAACGAATCTATTAAATATTCGGACGTGCTATGGAAGCTTCGCATTTACTACTATTCCAGTGATTCCCATCCTGTGGGTCAGTGTTTTCTGAAGGATAGCCATGGATATTTTTAGTTGACGATTTTTAGCACTTGTTTATTTTAATATGGTTACATTGCCATATTCTATTAATGATGTAAGGTAAATGTCCCAATACCCAGCCGCTTAAGGAATAGCACTAAAGTTTGTTTCCTAATTTAATTTGTAAAACCATCATGAAATAGGAAAATATTGATGAACTGTTGAAGATAAGACATATCAGAATATACTATCAGAAAATGAAAAAAAAAGTTTATGTATTATAAGAGACGTATTTATTAATGAAAATAGGAAACCATGAAGATGTCCCAGTAAGCGGACAACCTAAAACTGCATGTCCCAATAATGTATTATTATAATATATAAATAAGAAATGCAGTCAATATTTTCTTAGTAAATGAGTGGGGTTTCTTAACAGAAGCCATAGAAATTTCTCGAAATCTGCTATGCGTACGAAGTGTGTTACAAAATAATTATTTCTATCTAACGATTGTTAATTTTCTATAATAATGATTTTAATTAATATTGCTAAATACTTATGCATTATGCTACTATTTCTTGTTTTTAATTACATTAAAAATTAAGCTTAAAAATAAATAAAATTCGCATTGCTGTTCAGGTACTGGGACATGGCCGGAGACTGGTACATTTACCTTAACACTGATTGTTCATAAATGAAAGGAAGGAAATATTTACCTTACCTTGTGTATACGGGGGGTCGTAGGTTATTTGAATATTATAAAAGGTGATGGTGACTCAAAAATGATTGGGGAACACTACCATTCGTATTTTTGTGTTAAATATATACTACTGTTTAAAGATGTAGCACCGTCACTGTATCTGTAGAGTATTGGCCAGGACTGTACGGATAATAAATATCGTGGAAGACGAGTCATTAATGTTGCTCTGTGTTTCCCACCTCATTTTTCCCTTCTAGCCCTCGAAGACTCCCACGTCATTACGAGCGAAACAATACGGCACGGCTGCTTACGAAAATAGTAATTTAATGTAATTAGCACGGCGTCGAGATATCAGTTGGAGCCCGCCAGCCACGAATTCATTATCGAAAGGATTCCTGGGTGGAGTCCCTCGTTTGTCAGACATCAGTGAATTAAAGGTTGATTCTCACTATTCTAGCAGGCGGCAATTAACCGTCGGAAAGGAAATAGCGTCGCACAGTTAACCAGCTACTCCCCGTGCTTTAAGTAGGTGAATAGCAAAAATTGAATAATTGTTTTACGGCTGAAGAAAAAACAGGAAAAAGTTACCATTAAAAGAGAACGAGGAAAATTTGATGTGCTGTAGACAGGATGTTTCCTATCGATGATGCGAAACAATTTTACAGGACGAAACTATTCTGTTCAAAGGGGAAAATGGCGATGAACTAATAATTTCTTCAAGGTCATATTTTTCCGGATTTCAAGGTCACTGTAATTTTTTTAATGGGGTGATACATTTCGTTGCCATATTGTTATAGCTAGCAAAAGTGACGTTTTTATGGAAGAATGGAACTATATAAAATTAACGAGTCAGCAGAAATTCATAGCAATCTATTTCAGAAGATGATCAAATGTTCTTTCCTCCCATAAAAAGATCCTCCTTGCCGTTGAAGGTCATTTGATAGTCAACATATCACGTAGTTACACTCATTTCTTTCTCAGCTATAACAGTATGACAACAAAAATGTATCAACCCATTGAAAAAAAAAAAAATGACAGTGATCTTGGAATTTGATATCTACACTTTCACCTGAAGAAGATAAATCATTTGCGCGTCTCGCTCATTGTCAAAGTCTCATAACTCTGTCAATTTAGCGAAGGTCCCAACACAACTTTACATATATCGTACTTTCAGAAAAAAATCGGTTTTCTAAATACTCTACTGAATACGCTTAGCTCGCTGGCGGCAAGAAAACCAGAAGCTTCCGATAGCGTTTTAGCGGTTAAGCAGGCACATGCCTATGTATCATTGAATTTGTCTGCCGCTAATATTCAATGACGTGTACAAAGAACTCGTTCGAGCCGACTCCATCCAGTAAAAACGCCGGTCCGCGAACGCGTAATAAATCGACACATGCGGTGGCGAATTTGTTACGGCGGAGCTAACGCGGTCGAATATTCTGCGCGATGTTTCCTGTCACCGAGAATAATTGTTCGTCAAAGTGAAGATCCGCGCGCGGATACGGGGGAACTTACAGCGGTGAACCATCAGCGGGGTTAATTGAAAAAGATAATACTCCGCCGTCGGTAATTGGGAATAATTAATATTCATTTACAACGTAGCCCGACGTGGCTTCGGTACGGAGAGCACCTTGGGCTTAACTGGGCCGTAAAAAATTACTGTATCGTCTTACGTCTTCCCTGTATTCCCTTCGCCGTTATCATGCGATGCCAATCGATAATTAACAAATACTCCCCGGTGATTATCTTGGTCTAATTACTGGTATTATTAATATCGTTTATTCCACGCAGAACCGTAAAAAATTACGCAAACGATAATGAACGATGGCAAAGGGCGAGACACATACCGCGCTGCGGGTGTTATTAAGCAAGATTAACCCGTGTTAGCAGTCACGGTAGCGTGAGGATTCTTCACGCTACCTCAACTCGTTCCCCGGTATACCGGGTGCCCCGCCAAGAAACGGCCGGCGAGGCCCGAGGGAAACACGACGATTTCAACGAATGCCTTCGGCAGATAAGCGCGTCACACTTTCGTCCCGGCAACGATAACACGAAAGATATGCGTAAACAGTAGCGGTGGTAACCGATAACGCGGAGACGTAGGTAGATATTCTGTACCGACCAATAAACAACAGCCTCCGCGGGTTGTGTGCTCAGCCGTGGGAACTGGGGCGAGTTGTGAAAAAGACGAATCACCAGGTGTTTTCTTCGGCATTGCTATAATATTTAAACCAGTGCATGCGGGAATAACAGATGCACATACAGATACGAGAATCTTCTTTTTTACACGGTACGGCCGGCATGTACAACGTTTAACCCACCACGTGGTCGCGTCTCTGGCAGATAGGTACAAGCTGCTAGATTTTATCTAATGTGAAATTTTTTTGAAATAATTATATGGGGGTAAATGTGCCGGTGATTATGAAAGCGGTGGAAGTCGTGTATTTTTTGTTCCGAGATATTTAGGCGGCTGCGTGTATTGAAAAATATTTTTCTATTATTGGACAAAATGATTAGCAATTTATGCTCTTCTAATGTCAAACTTATCTGTCATTGTAAAGTTTTATGAGTAAGTTGCTCAAAAATGAATGTTACTCACATTCCAAAACTTAATAAATCCAAACAGTATTTCCAACAAAGCGATTTTTAGTTTCAAGTACTTTGCCACTAACAGCTTTACCATTTCTTTACCACAATTTCTCTTAATTTTCTCATATTTTCAGCATAATTGAGCATATTTCGCGTTCCCTTTTCTTATCTCACAGCTAAGGATAATACATAATTAAAAAATATTTAATTACATATTTCCTTTCCCACAAACTTATAATTTACATCACTATCAAAATGAACGTGAAACTGAGCTGCGAATTATGAAAGTGACACTATCATGTCATTGCTTACCTCGAGGCTACTTTGCAATAATAATTCTTTCATAATATTGAAATATAAATCAATACAACCTAAAATAAAAAAATCTCAAATTTTTTCGTTTTTTAACTTACACCACTTTCATAATCATCGTTTCATCTACTTTCATCGATTTCAGCATGCTAAGTACAAGTAAAACGATACATAGGTATTTACAGCAGGGCTGGGCAACCCGGGCCCATATTTTTCCTTGTATCTGGACAAAAGTACTGATATTACTGACATAAGTTAGTTATCAATTTTTGTGCGGATTTTTGAACTATTAGCACTTGTGCCAATGCATGGAATTACGAAGGGATTTGATATTTTCAACGCGGTTCGCCAGCAAGTGGAAAAATACAATGGTGTGTACATATTTTTTTTATTACAATAAAAACCTTATGTTAAAATAGACTCCTAATTTTAATCGACGTACAGTACCTATATATGACCGTACTCGTAGTAAAAGGAAGGGACATGGAGTGGCGGCTAATCTACTGATAGTGGGGGAACCGGCTGACTGGTAGTGGGGACTGTGCGGCCCGCGGCGGCGAACAAGTTGCTGAGCCCTGATTTACAGGACTGTCCTCTTTAAATAAAGTAGTTATAATATCGACCGTATTTTTAGAATATACCAATAAGTAGTTTTGGCGCACTGGTTGGGTCAGTTTAATTTATTTTATTTATAATTGACTTTTGTATATTATGTGTATCTTTTATGGCAATGTTCAATAATTTACGTGAATATTTGTTTTTTAGATTCAACAGTTTGCTAGCGGCTGAGGTCGAAGACATAAATATGCTTGAGTTGTTAATAATATTATTTGAAATGAATTTCGGTATTATATTTTTTGCTCTGCATTTTAGTAAAAATAGTTTCCTATTACTTATCTTGAGGAGATTCTAGTCCAAACTTTCTTGAAATTGATTTAAAGAAACTTTCCTTTGTTGTGGATTGTATAACGGTTTCGCTTTCCATTTTAAATAAAGTAGTTATAATATCGACCGTATTTTTAGAATATAACAATAAGTAAACTGACCGAACCAGTGCGCCGAAACCACTTATTGTCATAGACTGCCCTCTTTATTTAAAATGTGCTATTAGTAGCATTTCGAAAAAGCCCAGAAAACTTTTATCATTTTCTTTGTAAAACCATAAATAAATTAGACTGTTTCTAGATCTCTACAAAGCACGTAGGGTTTTCTACCTTTATTGTCTCCTCAGAAAAATCCGCTCTGTTCTTCTTCAACATTCAACAGTTGTACTGGATCGTTCGTACGATCGGTAACGCTTGTCAACCGGCAAGTTGTCACGCATGTGGAGGAAACACGGGGTACACGTCGATACACAACTGTCACGACAACTTATCGCACGAGTTATCGTGCGATAAATCGTTTCGTCTGTGGGTCCTTTAAAACAATGGGGCCCCGTCCGCCGGCGAGTAGGGATTTCTTCGAAAAACCAACAAGGAATCCTAGGGCCGCGCGACCGAGGTTTGTAGAAGCCGAGTCAGGGACGTCCCTTTTTTTTTAGTCTCCCCTACGGAACCCGAGAAACAATAACCGAAACCTGCCGACCGGTTCCCGGTTCACTGAATGAATAAACCAGCGTTGTCCAGGGGACCGAGGGAGCTCGGGGCCTAGAGGCCATGTTGATTCGGTCGAAAGGGCGTTTCGTCCGCGCGCGACGCGACGGCCGAGGGAGGGCGCGCGGCAGGGCCCGGTTGCCAAGGGCTATAATAATAACTAACATGAGGCTGCGTTAAACGCCACATTAGTCACATCCGATAATGATAAAGCCGTGGCGGGAACTTCGCCGGGCGACGATATAAACAGACCTCCGCGTGGCTCACTGTGCACACGCATCATGCACACGTGCCGTGACGCGCTCTTCACAATTTTCTGTAGCTGTAATCTACGAGTTGATATAGGAACCGCGGGAAAAGCCGCCTTGAGCGACGGGGACTTGAACTCGAGATCTTCGGACTCCTGCGTGCTGGCCAGCAGTGTCACTTTTCCGGGTGCCTCTGATGAAAACGAAGGGGTTCCTGATCCCACACTCGGTCATCCTGAGGTGACATTCGCCCCCGAATGTTTCCCGGCACCGCAGCGATTTTTTCTCTTCGAGGTAGGGGAGACCGGGGCTAAAAGTTCCGGGGGGGTAAGATGTTCCGACGGTTCTATCTTCGAAATGAAAATAGCTTTCTAGGGGGACCGGGGCTAATAGTACCGAGTTCGGAATCAAGTCACACGGAAAAATAATTTAAAGTACAAAGCTATTTTCGTGTTGAACATAGAACCGTTCGGAGCAACTTACCCCCGGAACATTTTAGCCCCGGTCTCCCCTACTCTGATCCAATCTCTCGATTTCAATAATGCAGCCTTTCTTTCGCCTTACGTGGTCGATGGGCCTCTGAACTCGCGATCTTCGTAGTTCCGGCTGGCCAACCTGCGCCTTAACCAACTGCGTCAACGCCGACCCATCCATCTTCCGCTCATCCGGCTCCCCTCTTATGTTGCATGGAGGCCCCCGATCCCACAATAGATACACAGGTAGGCCATTCCCGTACATGAATCGAAAGTCAGAAGCTCTACCTGAAGATCTAGTCTGGGAGGCAGCGTGAATGGTATCCTTAGAACTATCATGTCTATTTCTTTGGAATTGGGGGCTCGTCCATCAAATTGCCCTCCACACTGGAAACACTTGCTTCCTTTGACTAAATGATGATATGAATATGTACAGTGAGTCCAAAAAGTATTTGCACACTTTTAAAATCGCATAACTTTTTTAGAATTGATCCAAACGACATGAGTTTTTTTTTTTTGAAAGGTAGAAGGATTATTTTGCTAAGTGACGTGTTTCGTAGTTTTGAAAAAAAAATGCAATTTGTCGGAATAGCAAACAAAATAGTAAAGGCCGTTTTTCTTAACTTTTTTTCTGAGCCTGTAATGAAAATTCAAAAAACCCGTTTGTAGATTTAGGTAAGTTGTATACATGCTGAAAAATTCATCAAAATCGGTTAACGCTGCTCTGAGTTACAAACGATTAACCCTTATGTATGCAACCGGGTACCCATTTCTATGTTTCCTTTAGTCATTTTTTATGTTCTGGTGAAAATATCGCAAAACCGCTCCGAATCCCCAGTCTTTGAAGTCTTTTGCCCCGATATATGTATTGGAAATAAAAATTTATGCAAAAGATTTCAAATAGTAAAGCTTCAAACTTATGTATTCGCTTGTTGGATAACCGGGTACCCATTTCTATGTTTCCTTTTTATTTTTTATGTTCTGGTGAAAATATCGCAAAACCGCTCCGAATCCCCATTCTTTGAAGTCTTTTGCCCCGATATACGTATTGGAAATAAAAATTGATGCAAAAGATTTTTTTGAAAAGGGTTTTTTGAATTTTCATTACAGGCTCAGAAAAAAAAGTTGAGAAAACGGCCTTTACTATTTTGTTTGCTATTCCGACAAATTGCATTTTTTTTTTCAAAACTACGAAACACGTCACTTAGCAAAATAATCCTTCTACCTTCCAAAAAAAACTCATGTCGTTTGGTCCAATTCTAAAAAAAGTTATGCGATTTTAAAAGTGTGCAAATACTTTTTGGACTCACTGTACATTGATCCGAAAACTTATTTTGCACATCATCACACGGAATCAGCAGTCGCACGAAATAATATACCTACAGTCTGATTTCTGTCTCTAACATCACGAAGTACAGTTTGTATATTCTGCAAGGTTAAATAATCACCGAGTGACAATTCCGGGAAGAATTTTTTAAATTGAGAAAAGTGTTGGGATGAAAAAATCGCGCGAAAAATTTAATACTAAATGCTGATCGTAAAACTGCAATGTTTAGGGAAATATGCAAGGTGTTAGGGTATCAACTTCTATAAAATAGCAACAATAAGGGAAGGTAGCCTGATTTTGAAATTCTTTTTATGCGAGTGTAGTGAATGGAATACAAAATCTATTTGAAGCGCTTTATTGAACATACCTTCAAGTATGATCATGATTTTTAAAAAAATCTATACAGTGGGCGCTACAGTGTGATTACCCCTTAAACACAACTTATTCGAAGAACCACTTACTATAACTTGAAATTATGAAAATCTTTTCGAATATATGTATTACTTCTAAAAATGATTAATTTTGTAATTTGAAAATATGAACGCTTATTATTTGTTGGTTGATATACAGAACAAACTAATAAAATATTAGCTAAGAACTCAACCCGATAATGTAATTTGTAATACAAAATCCCCAAGAAGAAAATGATTTTAAAATACAAGAATGCCTCTCACAAAAACAAAGGAAATCATCTTAATATATAATTCAACGATTTTATACCGCCTTTTACCTGGAAACTATACGCCCAATTATGAAGCTTAGGTTCCACTTATACGTCGTATCATTTTATCATTCATTTGGAGGCACATTCATTCGTCAATTTAAACGGATCACTCTGCACGTCATTCATACACGAACAAATCGACGAATCGATAAAATTCGATTAAAATTTAATGTCGTTATTTCAAGAATTTCGTCGCGATGAGCAAACAAATTCTGGTAGTTTGTAGTAAAAACGGAAAAACGAAAAAAAAATCTGGTTTCGATTCTGACGCGAGTTACCGCGCTAATCGACAAAGAGGCATCTGTTTAGCATGAGCCTCGGTTAACCGCGAAGGGCTTTAACGGTCTTTCATCGAGGCGAAGCGATTTCAAGCCGTAAACGTTCCCGACGCACTGACCAAAGGGCATGTGCCCTACGCTGCTGATAACAATGATAGCGTTGTCTTGGCTCCGGGTTTGCAGCGACCACGCCAGAAACTGTGCAGGCTGCTTATCACCGAATTTAAATGGAAATTGCCGTGGCAGTTTGGAAACTAGACGACACAATGCAAACTAGAAATATCTTATGAATGAACAACCATACAGAGAAAGGTTACATTAATACAGAAATTTTATTACTAAACTGTGATGTATGAGCAACCGTAACACATAAACGTGACAGGTCACCACAGACTTTTCCCAAATTATACATCGTATTTAGAAACAGAACTAAAATAAATGCAATGAGAAAATTAGAAAATTAGAAACTTCTAAATCTAATATTCCTACGCGAGAAGTTTACGCGTGGCAGTTTCGTAACCCGAAACTAATGTACAAAAACAGCGAGGTAAGATTCTCCTGGAATTAACAAAAGGACCTTTAAGGAGGGAAGTAGCGTGGAAATGGAGGGCGTTCTGGTTACGGTGCTAGGCTCCCGATCAAATTAAACCGCCATGAAAACGGGTGAAAACTCATTTTGACAGAACTATAAAACCGCCCGGTCTGTCTTAATTAAAACCATCGTTGCCCGTTCGTGGTAATCAGAAACGGCATCGGGAGGCAGTCGAGGGCGAGTAAAAAGCGAGATATTACAGCGGTGTAACGGCGCAACCGACAACTGCACGACGTGGTAATTACGTAATTACGTAATTCGCCACGGCAATTATCAAAGTTTTAATTGCCGTAAGCCGTAAGCGGCTTCGCAATAATATCATTATTCCCAGCGACTCGCGACTTCTCCGGACGCTCTCGTCCGAGGAGCGTGCTTCAAGAAGAGAAGCATTAGCATACGAATTAAAGACAAATTCACAACTTCGATCGTAACGGCGAGAAATACCCGAGCGACGGGGAAAAAGCGTCGGGGCAGGTAATACCCCGACTGTCTATTCGCTACGTCTCATTAACTCGAGGGGCAGAAGGGGGGGGAAGAATAAGAATAATTAAAATGGAGGCCCCACTTATACGGCCTGTTCTTGCTAGCCATTTATGAATATGTGTCTGGAACGTGGAAAGGCAGGTGCGAAGTTTCGCAAAGCCTTCTTCCTGCTACGTAATTCGCCCTTAATGGCCACTCTCTCACTATTATCCACGCCCCAAAAAGCCCTGCTGCCCTCCCTACCCCCACGGTTCGCTCGCTTCATCCTCTGTTTCACTTGGACAGACGATGGGCCGTAGGTATAGCGCTTCTGAGCATCAGACTAATAGCGACCATATCGGTTGCTCATCGGAACGCTCCGAGACTGGAGCACGGTGCCTCGTGCACTTCCCATACTCGGCCAGGAATATCGCTAAATTTCAGCAATAGCTCTTATCGCCGCCGAAAAGCCCCCCCCGACCGCTCCCTCGCTCGCTCATCCCGCTTGAATAACAGTCGATACGTCCGCAAGGTATAACTTAAGTATCGATAAACAATCTTAAATAAGGGGTTTCGCGGGCAGATTCTTCCGAGGCGTTTAACATCGCGTTACCTCGAACGAGAGGCTCGAAAGCCATTCAATTTCAATATTCCGCCCGGCGAGGGGGAATTAAGACGCCATACTCGTATTGTCACTCCCTTTTAATTAGGCCGACGACGAGGATGCAGTTACCTGGGCATAATGACGTGAATATTATCGCCGCGATAATTATAACCGTCGGGAATAATAACAATCGCCAGGTTATTAATACGAAAACCTGATTAACAATGAATTTACAATGGGACTGCTTGGTTCGCGACTAGTGTTCCTTCTCGAGATATTTTATAATTTCTTTTTTCTCATTTCTCGAGAAATTACAGTGTAGGAAAATTATTAAAAATCCTAATTGTTTTCACAAATGAAGTTTCAGTTAGTTCAAATTGTATGTTAATCGTGAACATATGAACACATTTACAATCAGTAATAACTGTTAGCAATAGGTATTTACGAAGAATTGCGCGATTGTTTATAAAATTTTTAAACTTTTCTCTTCTTATTACCGATGCTCCATATACAATTAAACCAACATCCACTTAAAACGAAAAAGGTAATGTTTCGCCATGCTCAAATTTTATATTAAATAAATAAAATTAGCAATTATATTTAATATTTGTTTTTTTTTTCATTTACACAAGTTTTGTCTAATTGTAAGTTGTACATGAATAAAAATTTAGATAAATATTATCAACATTATTCCTAAAAAAAAAAATAAATTTTGCAATATTTTTTAATTTCCTGAGAATTCTCGAGAATTCTTAATATAATCCGATTTCTCATTTCTCGAGATGCGAAAAATATCGAGAGATCAGGAACACTATTCGCGACCACTCGGTGACGTTATAATCTCGTGGCAATTCAAGAGGTTGTAGGAATTTCGATTTTCCAAGGATTTTCAGATACCGAATATATCAGTCAAGGTTGCAGTTAAACCATCGGCGGAGGAAAATTAAACTGTTCACGATTACGCGCCAATTCCGTGGAGGAGTGGAAGAACGGGTCACGTGACGCAAGGGTGGGTAAGGCAGTCACCTGAAAAGTTGTCGCGGAGTAGAGGTTAGAGCCACGTCACCACAGAACAACGTATTATTCTCGTTGCTAGCTCTCTTTGTGGAGTTAGGGCCAGTCATTAATTGAAGGCAGCCAAATTGTATCGTGCAAAGAGCGCGGGTATCGTTGGCTTGTTGGTAAAACTGACCAGGTCCATCATTCCACCTTAAAATCCTTGAGTATCAATGGAAGCAGTTATTTTCCACGTTTATTACAACAATAGATTAATAAAAAATTGCAAGAGTCAGGGCTGCCAACAATACCATTTTCTCCTTGGGACTCCAAGTTTGGTGGAATAATTTCTCGAGGAATGTGATAAATTTTGCGGCTTAATCTTAAAAAGCAGTTACTTATTCTGCAGCATGAAATTACGTATAATAAGACTTTTTCTATAAGGGAATCAACTTAGAGTAATTATAGAAATAGAATTGGAATGTAAAGCTTTTATTTTTATTTAGCTAAACCCGAACTATATTTTAGTTATTTTACTTTGTCAAATAAAATATCTTGTGTTTTCTTGGAATATTTTTTTATTTATTTGTTATAAACCCTACAAGCAAGAGCTTTCAATTATTACCTGATTTAATGTAATAGATTGAACTTTTTGCATTTACCAACAATGAAGAAATGTGGACTTCCCTAGTTTTGCCTACCAACAAGCCAACGGTGTATGAAACCGTTTAACCAGTTATCGTAAAATCTTCATAATCCTAGGAAGTTCGGTTCAAAGAGCTTCCCTCGGATCGAATTTCGACTTAACCAGACTCTTCGACAAACATTTAAGCCTGCGCGAGGTCACGGTCCGCAGTCATTTGTCAGCAGCGCGCCGGCATTTCAGTAATTCAGCAACGTGCGCGGCGAAACTGTCTGTAACAACGTGTCGAGTCGCCGGGCAATTTACGCACAGCGGTACAAGAAAATATGCCCCCTGTCTTGGTCTTCGCGGGCATTTAATTTGTCAGCGACATTATGGAATTTCACGATTCACGGAGAAAAGGGAACAGGCGGATTTCAAACGTTTCTTGTGGCTGTCCTCACGCCACACCAGACCGTATGCTGTGAGGAGTTTTAAATTAAATAAATGCCATTATATATTGTATTATTATTTATTTGTATTATCCCTTGTGCTTGTAAGCATTGAAATCTCTGAAATGACAAACCCGGCCGATGTAAACATCTGATACGCATTGTCGATGGAAGAATCTCTATAACCAGCTAAAGCAAATGTACTAAGAATTAAGGAAAGCCTTCTTTAGTTTACATCTACAATGATAAAAGGATACAAAAATCTCTGAAGAGATATGATAAGACAATAACGAGGGCAGACGTCGATAAATGATGTCAGCACAGAATTAACAACGTTGCAATTTCATGCGATCATAAAGGGTTGAGCCTTTAAAGATTCACAGCATATCGCTAGGTAGCGTCGTAATATTTCTTTACCTTGCTCCACATCACCGCACACTGTCCACACACGCAGCGTTCAGCCCGATCGATTTTTCACACATTCACTTTTAATGGAACCGGCAGGTTACGTTCCAGTGTAAAGAAGCGATCGAGGGATTGATATTCCCCCAGCGTGGCGGACATTGTCGCGTTCGGTATCCCGATACAAAGAAGGAGGCGACACGGGGAACGAGAGGATGGTCTGACGAGATGCTCTATAAATATTAATCCCCGGCAACTCTCGGCTCCCTATCGTAACCTTCTAGCGACGTTTAAGAAACGCGTAACCGCCAGAAAGAAATGGCTAATTCCTACGGCGGCTATCATTGGTAGGCTCGCGTGGGCGAGAATCATGCGGCGATGCGAACTCCGCGCGAATTAGAATACAAAGCGGCGCTACATCGAAAGCCTTGCCTACAAATTTACGAGCGTCGTATTTTTTTAAAGTGTCAAGAAGACGGCCAAGCATTCTCTGTTGAATAATGCCTCCTGCTGGAGGGGGTAGTCTCATTCGCAAGCGCGAAAAATAGTGTATTAAAATTACCATTACTCGCTGAAAATTTTCTAGAAAACAAATATTTCATATTTTTGGTGATTCTAGTACCAGCACTGAGCATAACCCTATTAAACAATCAAATGTCGAGATATTGATCAACTTGCCATCCTGATATTAGTTTCACCAAAGAAGGACGTTTTCACACGGAACGTGTATTATATCTTTATATGGAACATTTATTTTATGTCTACAAAAAATACTGACCACTCTATAAAAACATACGAAAAGATTGTTCTGATTGAACTTATAGGTCCTTTTCCACTGACAAATTTCTAAAGAAAACGCTGCTTTTCGCGCTCGCGAATCAGACCACAGTGCGCACTCGTTATAAGCCCGGTTCTACCATGCGTTGTAGGCTCGGCGACTATCCCTACCATTTCATGAGAGTGAAAGGACTCGAGAACGAGCGAGAAGCTCTTTCGTTTCCACCCGCTCTTGGGTTTTTTCAAAATGTCGACAACGCGCCGTACGCCCGCCACCAGCCTCGTTCGTCGAGCTTATAACGAGTGCCCGCTGTACCCCCTTAATGCCTTCTTCGAAATTTAATAGTATAAATGGAAACGGCTGGCTCTAGATTTGTAACAGTTACTACAGCGAAACAGCAATAACGTCGACCCCGTTGAGTCTCGACTAACGTAAAGATTGATCCGTCGGGTCTTACACGTTGAATATCAACCCAGTTAAACACATCCGACCGAGTTGTACCTGCGTTAGGTTCTACACAGCTCTATTCCGTATTCTTCCAACTATCGTCAAACAGAACTCCAATTTACCACGTGTTAAAATCGTTCCATGCCACGACAACCAGCAATCGATACCGGCTATCGGGAATCGCGTTTATTCGTCTATCATTGCATCTACGGGGGGGAAATGGCGCATCGACGTTCCTGTGTGCGCGCAAGTAAATTTGCAGGTACACCACCCATTGTCGGTGAATTTCAAGGAACCAGATACATACGTAGATAGTTGGCGGGCGAGGCGATCGAGTGATGTCACACGACACCCGGAAATTGTACGCGGGCATGCGCCGCCAAGGAAAAATTATTAAACAATGGGAATAATGAAGCGGCGGAAAACGCGGGCTTGTAAATAATAACAGGGACCGGTAAGAGAGCAGTGACCAATTGCGGTAAACAATCAGAAGTGGCGAATTATAGTGCACTATTTCTTTCTTCTTTTTTTTTTTTTTAATAATCATAGGTGTGGCCTAGCGTGACGTCACTTTTTTTGCAGGCTGCTCATAATAGAGCAGCTTACCAGCTATTACCGTGACTGGCACGCCCCTCTCATCGTTCACCACCACGTTAATACGCCTCTCTCCTCTACACTCCAACAACCGCTCTCTTTCTCGTTCTCTCCCCCGGCTCTCTACGCCGGTGCGCGCCTTACTATATACCAGTGACACGAGCGTCGCAGAAGACACTTTCCCCCGCGACATTGTAAATTTAACGATCCGATATGTGCATATCTGTCCGTACTCCGTATATGACGCTCCACAGCGGATATATACCCTATAGATTTATATCGCAGGAATCCTACGTGCATTGACTCCGCAGTACGTATTCTATGCCAGAGGCAAAAAAGAATCGTTTCAAGCTAAACGGGAACAATATTGGCGTGGAAGGAAGCGCACACAGCGACTCTGTTAACTGAGGCGTACTATAACCCTCATTCTTGTGCGATGCTTTCTTTTCAAGTGAAATCGTATGATTTTTTTCATAGTGTACATTTTTATCTGGTCTGCTACTTTACGCGTAATGAAGTAAGGAAGTAGAATGGTGTAGCAGTCGTTATTAAATTACGTAAGGCTTTTTGGAGAGAGAGAATTCGCGAGTTCGCGAATTTCTTACGTTTCCTTACAGAGTGGGAAGAGGGTGGGTCAGGTAGCGATTTGCGTAATATTTTTTTAACTCAATTTTCAATATGAATAGTCTAATAACGATGTTCCATCGCACACTCTAAACCGAGTTAAATGAATTATTAAGGCATTCGAAACCATTTGAATGTCAATGACTCTCCTGGAGCTTTCCAAAACACAAAGCGCAGTGACGCGAGGACGAAAAGCGTAAAAATTTGGCGATAAAAAATGTTTGTAATGGAATGTCGATAATCGTGTTTCCCAAACCTTTTTTCGGTCGCGACGCCCTTTTATAATATTTAAATAACCTGCGCCCCCCATATAGTGTAAAGTAAATTTAATAAGGTAAAGAAAACACATTAAAAATAGAATATAATTCTAACTTAATAATATTGCATTATCTTAATACATATATTAAATATAATCAAAGATATTTAATATATTTAATTATCCCATATAGTGTGATGGATGTGGTTGCATCTGGATGACCAGCTTTTTCTTTTTTCCTTTATGAAAAGTCAGTGATACATCATTAATAGAATATGGCAATGCAACAATATTAAAATAAATAAGTGCTAAGATAAGAATCGTCAGCTAAAAATAACCCCGACGGTCCCTCAGAAAACATTTCGCGATCCCCCTTGGGGGTTGCGACGCGACAAGTAGTACCTATTTATATTTATATTTATATATTTTTATTTAGTTAGAGAAAAGTGTGTCCCATGTAATTTGTGTTCCATACGCCCTATCGATAGTTCCTATTTTCGCGTAGAAGATGCTACACATCTTCCCAGTTTCTAGTATCACACCGCACACCTGATGTTTATTTACCAAAAAAGTAGAATGTCAAGGTCCGAAAGTACTGGAATAGCTTCGTTTGAACCAATTTAGTCTTTCGTGAGTGCGTATAAAAACAGCTCGATAAAACGCGTATCGAGGGCCATTTAAATGGATTGATGCCACTCGACCGCGGCGATGAATAATTTTACTATCACGTCGCCGCTCTTTTTTTTCGTCGCTCTACAATACCGTGTAATCTTCAATGGGACAAAAAACGCGCGCAATTTCACAGTTATTAAGCAAGTAGTTACGCGACTAATGACTCAAACTTTAAAAGACCGCGCCCCCCCGAACCCTCGGATAATTCTACCGCTAGTTAGGGAAATTTCTTTCTGCTGTGTTTCTCCCAACTCACCCCTTCACCGGCGCCCTACACCCCCCGCCCCCTCTCTTTTCACTGTTTCTTTCTCTGATCTTGAAACGTTACGCGCCAATCGTTGGCTGGCAGCGTGCTGGCTGCGAGAGAAAACTTATCCCGTAGTTAGAGAGCCGCGAGCAAGGGAACGCAATTCTTTTTTCGTTACACCAACGAAACTTCTCTGGCAGCTGGCGGCAACAAAAAGAGTCTGCCCTTGCGTAGAAGGGAAACACGCCTCCGGTAATGCCGCGCGTTTTTAGCGCCAACCCCTTCCAGAAACTGTTTAAAGCCACCAGGCAGAATATTTTAATTGGAAGATCGTCCCGATTGCGTTACCGGGCGTTTATATGTAATTCCGCGCGGCGCGTCGGTATCTACGGATTCGTATAAACAAAGTGGACATCCCGCGTGCAGACTTTTTTCACTCACCCCCGCCTCCTCCCTGTCCAATTTCCGACCACTAACGTGCACGCGAAACGCCGTTATTTCTCGGGCAACAACAATTCCGGCGTCGCGTTTCCATCGCGGCGATGAAATTACTCGGGCGCTATCAAACGTCGCGCCTTTGTTTCAACTTATAAAGGGTACAAATGAGTACGGATTTCTTTAAAAATAAATCGCCGAAGCGGCAAGGGCTTTTCATGCGACGGGACGGACTTGAAGATCGACAAAAGTGTTTCGTGTGAGAGTCCAAACTTTGCAGAGTAGCAACAAGTCGGCTGGATACAGAAAATCTCTTTTTCACTATCGTTTGGGAATCCTGAACATGCGCACCCCTTCACAGTACCTACTGTCTACGCAGGCTGCTAGTAGTATAGGGAAAGCGGAGATTTCAGAAGTGCTTGGCACGCGTAAATATACAAACAGCCTGTTGGAATACCCAGAATTTTCTATTAATACGATCGATTCGCTTTTATTCCCAAGCTTTGCATTAGGGTGGCCCTTATTTATACGTGTCGAAATTACTTTTTTGTATTTCTTTGCTCGCACCCCCCTGGAACGTTGCCATTTGCTAAACAAATAGTCTCTGAAAAAGATTATTGCAATCGGACAACAGGAAAGGGTGCCGACCAGGCCTTAAAATTTAGAATTCAGCAATGCTTTGAATTTGAAGAATTTCTCAAAAATGGTAAGCCCTATCGAAACTTTGTTCAAATAGTATTAAAATAGCATGCAATTTTCTACAATTACTGTATACATAATTTGTCCGTGCTTCCAACCATTTTTTAGATAATAGCATTTGAATATGGAGACGCCAAGTACATGAACGACACCCTGTATATGTCGACTGTCGCTACCGCTATCAGTTACTCGACCCCGGGCTATTCCCAACTAACTTTAAAACTTATTTCATTAATTATCTCATCACGCCTGTAATATTTTCTAAATTTAAAGGCATTTTCTAATGTAAACCGCACATCAGCTTCCGAATAAGACCAATTTCAATAAAATCAGTCCACGGATGACAGAGATATCGTAATATCGTATCATGGATCTGTCAGAAACGGTAAGATTTTTTTTCTAATTCTCCAGTCAAAATTTTCGTCAATATAATACGTATATACGCGTTACACGCACACCATCAGACAAAAAGAAACTAACACACGTTTCGTTCGTCAAACGCTACCTTCACTATGCAATCTACTCAAAATTTTGACAGCTTACATTCAGGTTATAACCTGGCGAGTGTTAAATAACGTAAGTTTTCAAAATTTGAGATGCCACGTATTTTTATAAATATGTATCGTACCATTGAATTGCAATCAAAATGCAGTCTCAAACACAAGGTAAATTGCCAAAATTTGAATTGCGACATGTTTAAATATCATCGAACTGTTTTTTATTTGCAACTAAACTCTGAATTTTATTTATGTATATATTATTATAGATAATGGAAGCGTAAAATGATGTTGGGATTGAATTTATCCTGAATTCTGTATATTAAGTAAGGGGTAAGGGCACAACCTGGGTATCCGTTGATGATTTACGTGTAGAAAAACAAGCTTGGCCACGAAATGCTAAAAATGCATAGGTACATATTTTTCTTCGACAGGTGTTAATTGTGGTTGATATACACTTCAATATAACCACAAACCAGTATTGCCTTTTAATGATTAAACATCGTTACATTTTTAAACATAAGCGTTTTTCTTTTAAACATGCACTTTGCAGCTTCGCTAGAGTTTTCTGAAATCCCCATAAAAAAACTTAATATAAATCGGATCGAATTAAAAATTATCTGAAGTCATTTCCTAAGCAAATTATCTTAGTAAAAAGAAGTGAGATCCCCAAAAAAACTTTAAAAAAGTAAAAAAATTACGCCAAGAACGTGAAATCAAATAAATCCCAAAAAAAGAAAATAATAATAAATACAAAGTATTTGACTTCCAGGCCGCGGACATTTTTTTTGTTGTCTTTTATTGTGTTACACAGTGTCGCCTTTGCACGCTGCGAGAAAGCACCTTTATGTACTTGCAGCTCAATCTGATTTCACATCTTTTTTTTACTTTGTATTTATTATTATTTTCTTTTTTTGTGATTTATTTGATTTCATGTACTTGGCGTAATTTGTTTACTTTTTTAAAGTTTTTTGGGGGGGATTGTCTCTACGCGCATAGTGCGGACCTTTGTATATTCAAAAGCTATTATCTAAAAAATGGTTGGAAGCACGAACAAATTATATATACAGTAATTGTAGAAAATTGCACGCTCTTTTAATATTATTTGAACAAAGTTTCGATAGGGTTTACCATTTCTGAGAAATTCTTCAAATTCAAAGTATTGACGAATTTTAAACTTCAAGGCCTAGTCGGCACCCTTTCCTGTTGTCCGATTGCAACAATCTTTTCCAGGGACTATATTTTTTATGAAATGACATCGTTCTAGGGGTCAGAGCAAAAGGAATCGCAGGTTGACAATAAGGGCCATCCTAACATGCATAGGTAGAGTAAGTGAAGATTAGGGCTGTAAAGAATATTCGAATAATAAAAGAATACGGATTTGAGATTCAAATATTCGAATACCAGAGATTCGAATATTCGAAGAGATTATTCGAATAATTACAGGTCCAGTAGAGATCATCCATGTTAATATTCATGACTGCATTATCAGAAGAAATCACTGTGAAAAACAACAACCGAAGTTAATAAGTAACACGCGCGTTCCCACGACGTTTGATTAATAAAGGCAAGCCGGTCAGTTTTGTTAGTAAAATACGAAACCGTACGAGGGACTGCCTTTCAGCCTCGCATTACTGTTTATTCTTACAAGCGGCGCCCGCTCCTTTGAGCCGCGAGCATTTCTTCGAACGGCCCATAAACGCACGGCGTGCAACAATAGAGCGCCGAAGTGAGATCGGGTGCTGAAATTTCACTAAATCCAGCGGCAGTTTGCGTGACGTCAGGGTCGTCGACTCGCGATCCAGGATATATCGGACGTATCTGTCGGCGGGAGAAGCGTTGATCTTAAATTACCCCGCCGGTTCGACGTATTCCATAAGCGAGCAAGGAACGCGCGTCGCAGCGAGGAGCGTCGCGCGGTCGTTACCGACCGCACAATAAATTCCTTCAAACGTAATCCACGGTGCGCGACACAAGGCTTTCCACCGTACTATATTCACTTCTCAAGGTGAATGATGCAAATGCCAATGCGGTCGACGGTCTGTCTCAACCGCGTGTGGCTCGCTGCATCCGTTCACTTCTCTCAGTGAACCCAATGAACCAACTACAATACTATGCTTATCTAATTGCCCGAAACCCGTCGCCGACGTGTCCCCCCCCCCCACGTCCATCCCGCTCATCCCGCCCCGTCCGCGTCCGGCCGATCTCCTTGCCGCTACGATTCTCGTCGGGGCATATTAGATTAATCACAATGCGGAGGAACGCGCGAGAGCCTCATTAACCCGCCTCTCTAATGATTTAATCTCCGCCCGCGAGATAATGGGCGCGCGTTTTTTCCATTTACTCTCGAACACTTCCACCGGCATCCTCCGTCGTCGAACGGCTATGCAGGGCGAGGCAGCGATCCCGAGACGGGCCTATCGTCGAGCTTGCGTCCGGGCATGCGACTTTTTATTTTCACGATCCTCTCCCACCGCCGAAACCCTTAAGCCAGCCATGAGCGGCGGACGAGTGATCGATCATGCTCCCGACAGCTCCGCTATCGCCGCGGCATTCCCCGAGGTCGCGACAGCCCCTTAAGGCGGGCTCCATCCCGTGTCCGTGGTTTAAACCGCTTCTGTGCGCAAGGCGCGTAGTCGAAACGGACTGTTGGGAGCTCGCGCTGTAATAACCGAGCCTCGCCGAGCCGTTTCCATTGCAAAACGTCGGGGGAGGGGGGAGGGGGGGGGAGAAGAAAGAGGAGAAATGGGGAGCAGGGTTGGGGAGGGATTCAACCCCGCCTCTGTGTATACTTGGCAAGTAGCATTTCCACCGGCGAGACCGCTCCGGTTTTTTGTCCTTTCGAATGAAAAAGCGAGCAGCATGGGCTTGTTTTGTGTCCGCGGAAGGTATCGACGGTCGGCCGACAATTTAAAGAAGGCAAAATGCCAAAGCCCCGCGTAAACCTCTTCCCCTACAACCCTGCTTCCCACCCCCACCCCCCCTCCGCCTCGACAATCACCCACCTTGCCCGCCATTTTTCAACCACCTGCCCTCATCGTAAAAACTGTGCTTTACGATTTCTCGAAACTGACCGGTCCCTCGCGCCCCACTCCACGAATTCCTCCCCCACCGCGGGACACGTCCCCATTCTACGATATTCTGCCGAACCGTGACGGAATCGAGAGGAACAGGGATATTGTTGCGCTTTCTGTGACCGACAATGAGACGGGCAAGTAACGATCCCAGTCTATTTCTGGCTGCACAATTTTAGGCTATAAAACCGATCTTCGGTGTTCCAAGGACCCACAGGTTTTCCTGGAATCTCTACTCGCGCGAGATACGTGAGAGCCGGCAACGTGAATTTTTTTTGGCACTTGGTGAAGAAAGTAGCCAATTATTTTTTCCAATGATTTTGATTACATGTCTGAATAGACGGAAATTCATAGGCCGGCAATCGTGGGAGCTAACGAACAGGCGGGCGTCGAAAATAGAAAATTAGGGAGAGACTGATTACGATGAGGATGTGTTTTCTATTTGAAGAACGCTGCCTGTCTTCTCGCGTCTTTTGAAAGGGAAAAGCGAAACCGCCTCTTCGTGCTCAAAACCGTACCGCGCTATAAACTTCCTGCGGTAAGGAGCTTAAAATAACCACGCGGGGAAATAAGAAGCAGAAAGGGCGAGGCGGATCGTTTTTGTACTTCGATTAAAGTGTTCCCTCGGCCGGCGAGCGGAGTCAAATTTGTGTTCGGTTAAAGACCGTGTCCGATAACGAGCACTTTTTTTTCCCCCGCCCGGAACGATATTTCTTTTTTCCTTGTTCTCCTCGGGGAATCTCGATAGATCGTTAACAAAGACAGGGCACGAGATTCCATGATTCACGTTCGTTCAACTTGAGCAACGGAGAGAAGCAATCTCTCCCGAGACGAGCGGAACGGAGAGCCGAAAAAAATTTCAGAGAAGCCTGCAGTTCAATTTGTTCGCGGTTCACGCTTCGTTATTGGCTTTAAATCACGAACGGCAGTGTCGATCTGCGGGTGGTACGAACTTCTGTAAACAGGTTTGCCTTTCCCCATAGTTTTATTTCCTTAGCGCTGTCGAGGGCAGTAAATTGAATTTTCTGCTAAAACAAAAGTCCACTTAAAGGTGTAAATTCTATTATTAAGCGCCTACCACCTACTAGCGCAGAAAGATATTAGCGTCCATGACTTTTAAGCGCCTGATCTATGTACGTTCTCTCTAGATTCTTAAAAATAATTATCGAATCAAGGGTTGGTGGTGGTAACTTGGAGAGTATGGATTTCTTGATAATTATTTGTATGCACATTTGTAGATATGAAAAAAGGTGGAACTATTATTTAAACTTGTTAAAACTTTATAAAATCCTACTCTTTTTCAAGGGCTGATTTCAGCCCCTAAAACCACACCAACAAAAATTAAGTTTATTTTTCAGATGAACTACTTGCACGCAAACTTGCATGCTTTTCTGAATTTTCGGGTTGCCTAACTTCCCTTGTTAGAATATTTAAAATGCCATGCTTACAGGTGTTAAATTTTGAACTTGAAAGTTGAGACTTCTATTTTTAACAGAAGGTAAAATTTGACTTATACTCGTTTGGCCGCCGACCAGAGAAACATTAATGTAACCCATGAGTGACAAGTGTAGAGAATTATGTTAGATTACGAAAGAATCTTCCCCTGTCGTCTTCCCCTAACACTATACCGCAGATGCAATTCGAGGATTTCAACGATTCTCGTTGTGTTAATCCCCCCTTGAAAACTCTAAGCGACACCACCGCAAACAAGGCAACCTGGGTGGGCCTGAAAACGAGATCCCGTCGATTGTTCGGCATATTGAGCATTCGCAACTGTCAAGCACGGATTATCTCGCGCCCGAGTAATCGTCACGTGGCCACCAGTCCCATGGCCGGCGCGAACGCGACCCACTTGAGTCTGCCCGTAGCATGTGGTAACCACGGTAGCGGTGGTAGCGGTCGATCGATCGATCGATCGATCAATAAATATACGGTGGACGCCGATCGACACAGTGGCGATCGAGCCGGCGAGCGGGCACCACGGGAGTGCATTCCCAGCGTCACGCTGCCGCTAGAATTATGGTCGACATTGTCCTAGATTCTTGGACAGTCGCGACGACGGATTTCCTTCTCCGTACGGGTTGCGACAATGCCATTTACGCACGGTTCACTGAGCAGCGCTGCTCGGAGCGAAAGAAATTTTTCGTCTGCTACGGGGGGCCCCGAGTAAGCCATCGTTAACAAGGCGTAAAGTCGCCGCTGAATAACGAGGGTATGTATTTTTTCGTTCTGCAGGAACGCGAAGCGTCACGCTATCAACACGGTAGCGCGTAACACACGTATCGAGAAGCAATAATGGCGAGCTGCTTTGAAGCGTATCGATAATGGCTTAGAGAGCGCGCTTCATGACGGACTAATATGCATCCGTATCGATGACAATGCACGCGCGCGCGCGCGGGTAAGCAGGGGATGAGAGAGAGGGTGAGAGAGGGGGGTCGTGTGTTTGATGGTAATTCCGTATCGTACGTTGAATTATTAATCAGAATAACAGCAAAAGGGCGCGAACGTGTTTCCCCGAGATTAAAGAAGTCGCGCGGAAAGACCAGCCGAAGAAGAACGAGCGCGCGAAATTGAAACCCGTATTACCCGCATGGCGGCCCTTATAAATATTCCGTAACGATGCCTCGCGCTAGATTGATTTCCCAATTAAATGGAAATGAACGCGTACCCGGGGGTTTCGGCTAACGAAACGAGTTTTATAATGTCCAGTTACGCGAAAGAGCAGCTCTTGAAATCATACCTAAGTAGATAGGTCAATAAATTAATTATCCGTTAACAAACCGTGCTGCGACCCTTGTATCTTACCCCCACAGCGTTATTCTTTCTCTTGCTATGATATTTACGATATACTTTGCTGGTTAATTTTCGTTCACTTGTCCGTTAGAACACACTGTCATTTAGGCAAGCTCTTCTGCCTTTCTTTCTCCATTTTTTTTCAAGCTTTTACACCCCCGGAGAGCCCTTCTATACAACCCTTTCAGCCGTTCAGGTGAAAACCCGTGGAATCTTTTCAAACTAACGACGGACCTTGCCCAAATTGCGTCACCCTCAAGTTTGAAAGTGATTCGATCTCAAACAAGAATCTGCTGTGCTGACAGATTAAGAGAAAACATTGTAATAATTAATATGGTAATACTTCGCCTCGTATATGTTTAAAAAGATAGTTGATCGCGCGTCACTTCATCGCTCTGGGAGTGTCACGGATCGTTTCGAGGTTCGACCAAGGAGAACACAAGCTCTAATGGATCCGAAGAATCCATTGAGACGGAAACGCCAACAATCTATTTGCGGATATACAGGCTGCTGTTTACAAAGAAAAAGTCACCGAAATGATCGTGTTGTCCTCTTTGCTCGGGTGTCCGTAACCCCCGGTGTCCGCAAACATTCTAGCTTCCGTTTTCAGAGTGGTTAGTTCTGGGCATTCGACGATATTCACGGCCCACCCTGGTATTTATTCTGGCTCATTTGTCGTTCAGGAAGCGCTGCGTCATTCAAGGCATTCTCGAGATGCGGGCAACCTTTTTTGGCCCCTTTTTAACTCCCTCCGGAACCCTCCGAGGGTCTCAGGTGTTAAGTAAAAGCGAGTAGTGGACCGACTTTAATGCTATGTTGGAATCCGTTCATCCAGAAATTCCGGAGAAAGGCAAAGAAAAGCCCCGCTCGAACGAGAAGGGCCAAGAAGTCAGGGGAAATTCTTGGCAACTGGATTATCATTTGAATCCGTCTAAAAGAATCCCCCAAAAAAACTTTAAAAAAGTAAAAAAAAATACGCCAAGTACATGAAATCAAATAAATCGCAAAAAAAGAAAATAATAATAAATACAAAGTAAACAAAGATGTGAAATCAGAATGAGCTGCAAGCACATAAAGGTGCTTTCCCGCAGCGTGCAAAGGCGACACTGTGTAACACAATAAAAGACAAAGAAAGATGTCCGCGGCCTGGAAGTCAAATACTTGGCGTGGCCAGGCACGCAATTCAAATTTTGGCAATTTACCTTGTGCTTGAGACTGCATTTTGATTGCAATTCAATGGTACGATACATATTTGTAAAAATACGTGGCATCTCAAATTTTGAAAACTTACGTTATTTAACACTCGCCAGGTTATAACCTGAATGTAAACTGTCAAAATTTTTAGTAGATTGAATAGTGAAGGTAGCGTTTGACGAACGAAACGTGTGTTAGTTTCTTTTTGTCTGATGGTGTGCGTGTAACGCGTATATACGTATTATGTTGACGAAAATTTTGACTGGAGAATCAGAAGAAAAATCTTACCGTTTCTGACAGATCCATGAGACGATATTACGATATCTCTGTCATGCGTGGACCGATTTTATTGAAATTGGTCTTATTCGAAAGCTGATATGCAGTTTACACAAGAAAAATGCCTTTAAATTTAGAAAACATTGCAGGCGTGATGAGATAATTAATGAAATAAATTTTAAAGTTAGGTTGGGGTCGAGTAAATGATAGCGGTAGCGACAGTCGACATATACAGGGTGTCGTTCATGTACTTGGCGTCGAGACGCTAGCGCGTCTCTAAATCTACACAACTTGAAACCGTTATCAGCGAATCGACAAATTTAACGTTCCCGGACTGCTTCTCCAAGCTATTGGCATTTTCTTATTTCCGCTACGCAATCTGGTGGCGAAAATTAAAGCACTCAAATCGGGTTACCTGTCACATGTATTTGGCAATATTGTGAATTTCGACTGTTTGATAATCGATTTTGTAATATTTAACAGACTATTTAATGTCAATAACATTATTGCACTATTTCAATACTTGTGTGAGACCAGTTCTGTAACGCGATTGACCCGATTGCAGAGCTTCAAACCGTAGATGGCGCTCTCACAGAATTTACCTATATATCATAAGTTACTTCAACTATGCACATATCGGCATTCATGGTTTCACATGTCCCAGGAGATGCACACAGCGTCTTCTTCTTTCCGCCTTAGGCTGTAAATTTTTGTCAGTGTTAACGCTCGACTGCCACTAATCAAAAGGAGAACCGTCAAAGAGCAGCGAGGGAACGTCGCACGAGATCGAGAAACTCGTTCAAAAGTAATAGGCGGGTCGTTTCAGTTAGATGAACGATCAGCCACCAAGGCGGAAGATCGCGACGAGCACGTAAGGCTTGCGTAATATCGCCGGGCGAACGAGATTCCTGAAATCCAGCTCGCCGATTATGTCAAACGCGAGACCGCGGGAGAATCTCGTCGCGAGATGGACGACCGTCCAATGCGAGCACGGGAAGGAAATAAATTCTGCCGGCTGGGTATTCTCAGAGACGCGTGCTTGCGGTGCCGCCGCCGCTCGTAATGAGCCCGTGGAAACCCTCGTCTCGTGTAAAAACAGCAGCAAGTTTGCCAAAAGCTGCGCTAAAACTGCCGGAGGATAGAATAAAAGGGGCACGCGTGTTTCTTTCAATGCGCACAATTCCCGTGTGGTTATTCACTGGTTGTTAAGCGAGCCTGCGGTGAAAAATATGGCACCTTAACGCTTACGAAACAGCAGCTTTTAAACATATAAAGTGGCTACACGAGGGATAAACAAACGTAATAGGGAAGTTATGTCTTTGACGAGCCACGGCTCCATTAATTCGCAATGCGGCTTTCTCTCTATGTGAAATGTAAAGTGTGATAATTATAAGTTAACGAACACTGTGAACGTATAACCGTCTCATTTGATTTTGTCCGGACAAATCGTTGGTTAATCGTTAATATTGAAAGAACTAGAGTTTTAATCTACATTAGTGTTTTTTTGTTTTGTAGAAAAAACGTTTCTGGTTTTATAAAACATTATCATATTTATCGAAAGAAAATTTTGTATGCGAAAAATGTATTTGTATGTACGATTTCATGCCACCATGCGCGAGTCACTTCATGCGTTGACATTTGGCCACTTTAGGCTAGAGATAACCTCACTTTAGTTTTTAGTTTTGGTGAAATAAACTATATTTTAACAAAGAATAACTTAATCTAGGTAGCTACTATAGCTAATAAGTCTAGCCAGACACTCGTCCATCTATTGGTTCGGAACTGTCCATCTACTGTAATATAGGCTGTGAGTAGAATTTTCATCATTTTATCCTTAAAGACATTAATTTTTTTACTTGCAGTTATTTTTTACTTTAAATTTGTACATTTTTACGTGCAAAGCTTTTGGTTTCGTTTTAATACAACAGATATTTCTGAGAAACACCTTGATGTAAACTTCGGAATCAGCTAAACTGTCCAGCTACTGGCCTGCTTACCCTAGTTGGAATCCTTTTCGAAAACACTTGCGCAATTTATTTCGTGACTATGTTATTAGAGTAGAACCTGCGATGTGATTTTTCTCTGTAACTCCGTAAATAGGGCCTTTCTGTTCGACGTGCATATCGTTGAAGTGCCAATTTTCGCATGAACAAATATGCTGCTTGCAAATATTCCCACGTTAAATGAACGGACGGAACAACAATTAGTCGGGTCCCAGGTAGAGTACAAGGGTCTAGGTAGAGTACGTAATGGAGTCCCATATCGCGCTGGCATCTTGGCATTAACGGCCCACGTAGTATTATTCCTTGGAAAGGGACAATCCCGGGTTTGTGCCTGTACAGAAGATGGAGCTCGGTCAGCTCCTCGAACACAAAAGTACTTAACCACGAACACCGAAACTAATGGCGCCTCTGCACCAGGTAAAAATTTGTGGTCGCAAGATATCGGGGTTCTCTATCTCGTATTCCATCTCCGGATCCATTATTCAAAAGCTTAGGATTCTTGCCACGATTCTACCATTTTATTTGCTAAAAATATTAGAAACAGTGAATTCACAAGGAAAGTGAAAAGTCTGAATTTTAATACCGTAGTGTATAAAACTATCTTGAATATTCAATCGAGAAGTGACAAGAGTTTGGCTTTCGATTTCACGTGCTGTGCTATAATAATTCCTAAACCTAATAGACAAGGCGATGCTCACCGTTGAACATATAAGAGTGACGTTCCTAAGTAGTTCGCTCAGAATCTTCTTCGTCAAAGCAAAAATGTATGAACACACAAATGCACGAAGTGCCTGACTATTTCTGCATCACGACTTGGAATCCATTATTGACTATGATTCCGCTAGGTGGCAAGAAAAGAAACAGAATTGTCTCTTCCCAGAAATATAACGCCACAAGGAAATTCCATACAGCCACATTAGGCAGTGCCATACGTCGGATAAAATGGGATATTAACCCTTAGGCTGCCGCTATAGCCACTATATTGGCATTGCGTATACCCGTAATTTGATGACATGTAATCAATCCCTATGCATTAATTCACACATATGTATGACAGCGCGTATCGTGAAAAAGTACAAAAAAATATATAAAAATAAAAATAAAGAAAAGGATAAAAAGAGAAATGGAGCTACAAAATTTCTACGTCCCCGTCGTTAGCTCCGGGTAGCGCTAAAGGAAATTATTCTGTGTAGACATATATATCTTGGTATTTATGTTGGTACTACTGATTTTATGCACGAATTGAATAAATATATATACAGGAGTGTAATTAGAGATACCATAAGGGTTATTCGTAAGTTTTAGAAACAAAAAAATTTGTCTCCTGCCGCTATAGCCACTATATTGGCACGGTTCTACCCCCTCGACTCTATGGGACCTAATACATAAAAATTTTTGGAAAAAAAGGACCCCTATTTTTACGAAAAAAAATAGCGGCAGCCTAAGGGTTAAAAAGAAAGATCAATAAAAATGGGAATAAAAAGGAAATGTAATTCCGCGGATCAGGATACCGATTACTATTTGGCTACATCGGAATCGTCAGTTGTACGCAACGAGCGGAAAGTATGCATTCCGCGGAGATCAGAGCCGACCGCAAGTAGTTCAGAGTATGTACATACATAGTTCCTCGAAGACCGGGCTCGACAAAGCGAGCTAGCAGAAAACGAGCTACCCAATATGGCTAAGAAAAGCCCACGGCAGCTCTGTTCTTCCCACGAGCTAGACTCGCAGGACTGATTGGCAAACAATTAGCAAAGAGGACGGTGGCATGAGAAGGGCACGATGAAGTACTAAACAGGGAATAGGCATGTATCACGCGAGCATCTTTGGCTGTGCTGCGGTTCATACCTCAACCCCTCAACACCTCCCGCCGTCCTTCTCTGCCGCTCGTGTCTCAAAACAACGCGAACAATGCCGTTGGCCTTCCGCCGGAGCGAACAGACAAAGCCCCTGAGCCACGACAAAACCATCGCCACCATCGTTACCATCGTCACCACCGTCATCGTCGCTTGGCGAGGCCTCTCTGATCCAGCCGAGGAACCAGAGCACTCGGGGTACCAGCCAGCAACCCGAAACAGCATTATAAGCGTCCTCTTAATACGCGAACATTTTTTTCTGTGGATCCGTGTGACGTTCACGGACACGATGGACCCGGGGAAAAGAGAAGGTAAGAACGAAGAGGGAAAACGCGAGAAAGAGAGAGAGAGAGAGAGAGACGAAGAGAGGAGCAACACAGCTATGTTGCTGCGCCCATTATATTGTTTTGAATTCAGCGCGCCGTGACTGGTTGGCTGTGCTGTGTTTTAATATAAGGGTTTTGGATTTCACGTGCATCCACCGCCCCAAACCTTCTCTCTTCCCTGCTGTCCCCCCTTCGTCACCCCATTCGTCGTGTTCGTATTTCTCCACGCAACGTAGCCCCCTGCTCGCCCCCTCCTAACTCCTCCCGCCCCTTGACCCCACCGTTCCACTGCTCATTCCTTCCTTCTCTTTCCCCTCGTTTCTAGTTCTCTCTCCCTTTTCCCGCAAAACTACGCTTCGATACGCCCGTTATTTTCAGCAACCCCGTCGAATCGAGTTCTTTTTAATTGGTGGGACGTTTGCGCGTTTCCGTGTACGTACAAGTACGCACAGGCGTCCGCGGGTTTTTCCCTTCTTCTTCTTCCCCCCCCCCCCCCCACCCCACCCCACACCCTCTGCACGCGCGTGTGTTCGTTTTCTCCCTACCCTTCCTATTCCTCCGAGCCGCGTATTTTTCTCCCGTTGTTTTTCAACGGCTGCGCGAATTCTAGGCATCGCGCTCCTTTGTGAGTTGCGGGCGACTATGCTCGCCGGGGAGTATTAGTTCGCGTTGCCCGAGTTCGGGAGAGACGGCGTTTCGGAATGCCGGGGCGTTAATGGCGAGCGTTGCTCGTGAATAGCCGCGCGACGGCACGCGGTCGAACGCCTAAATCGATTGTTTCGGGCCGTTGTTTTTGTTACGGTAGCGATTGCATCAAAGAATGCCCGCAAAAAGGTGTCGACGCGGTGGTGAGCACCGTTTTATCCACCAACGCCTTCTCCTCTTCAGTGAACCCCGACGATTTCATCCGTGTTATTCTTTTTCCCTCGAATCACACCACCGTGGAAAGTTCCGATGAATGTTGCGGTATAAAATTCTAAATCTCGCTAAACTCTTCACTCTCAGTAAACTTTGCAGACCCCTTTGCCCACTAATTGGTATTTAAATGAAAACTGGAACTGTAACGCGAATGCAGAAAGGCCAGTTAAGCGACCTATATCTTTTCTATTTATTTTGCACAGATTTTGTCTGGACATACTACTGATTTATATGCATTTTGATGCAGTTGGAAACGAGCAGTCAAAAATAAAGGAATTTGTTCGATTAAAAACGAATGGTAAAAAAAATTAAATGACCTATAACAAGGTCTGTCTTGCAATAATCTAACTCTCCTTTTTCGTAAGTGCAACAATGCAACTATTAAGTGTAAGTGCATATATTAGATTAATTCTTTCTGCAAGGTGTTTGAATAATACAATCTGCATGGCATTAGACTTCAAATGGGAAGTCTAAAACATTACCACCATGTATGTAACTGTTACGTTTCTCTTTTAGACGTAAGATTATTATTTACATCGAAACAATTTACTATAATCCGTTCTTCTACAAGTGGACACATTATTTTTTAGATAACCCCGTACGAAAAAATTGAGGGAATATAAATGAAGCGAGTATGCCAGTAAGGTGTAGGACCTCGTGCACCAAATTATTTACCATGCACTGGTGCATGGCAACACAACAGGGTCCATTTTCCCAAAAATTTCATTCATATACATCTCGAGATAAGCTTTTACATTGGCTTCTCATTTTGTCATCATCTAAAATTCTCGCCTGTTTCAAAAAGTAATTCTAAATAATAACAAGTAACACACGTAGTTTCAGGTGTGTATCTAAAATGAATATATTGAATAAAATGAAGTGTCTTATTTTCTCAAATATGTACAAACAATGCCCCTAATAGTGAACACTTTTTATATGATGGTTCTTATTAACAAATTAGAAATATTTTATAAAGTGTTGATTTTGAAGCCGTACTTTAATACATTTATACTTTTATATGAGTTTTCTCTACTTCTATAACGATGAGAAAGATCAATTCACCTATAAGGAAACACGATTCCCTTAGAAATGTGCAACTGTACATCGCGAGAGCGCCATTGTACTTATGAAAAAAAGTAGACTCATAAAGATAAACCTTGTTACGCTATTTAACTTTTTCCTCCACCGTTTTCTTCTACCTCCAGCGAAACTGAAGATACGACCCGTCCGAATTGCGAGACGCAGCCTGTATACCGAACAAGCGTGCAGCAACAAAACAACCACAGAAAGATACGCAGTTCAATTAGCTTGCGATTTCCCAAGAATCTGCCAACGAATACTTGATCACCTAATTGCCATTTCACGCGTGGTCTTTTATCGTGAAAGCCCCGGCCACGAAACCACTCTTGGTCTACCTCTCAAAGGCGTTGCCAAGGCACTTTGTATTCCGCGAGGAGCACGGGCAGAGAACACGCATTGTTTTGCAAATTGTCGTCACCGCGGTGCTTAATCAACGAAGATCGCACCTGTAGCCTGTACACGCGGCTACCTAATAGCCGTTGCAAGCGGTTTTATCTCCTGACACTGTGGTCAAACGGCGCGCGTGGCCAAGACAGAGCACGTCTCAACATTCCTTTCCTAGCTTTTCAATCCTCATACATGGTCCACCGGTTCTAATGACGATCCGCTAATATTAATTCCGGCTGCCACACCATGACATTCTCGCGTCAATGGGAATGGCAAGTTTAATACGGGCAAGGGAAGATAGCGAATCCAAAAAATAAAAAAGAAAATAAAACTGTGAATATGTATGCAAACTTTTTGCTGCCCAAATTCACTGTAAGAGGTTAAAATTACCCTCTGAAAATTCGGCTATTTTTTTATTTCATTTTGTAGCTCGCGATCTGTAAAATAAAAAATAGCCGAATTCTCAGGGGTTAATTTTAACATCGCCTACATATTCACAAAGTTTCATAAGTTTTTTTAATTTCCGGGTTAGGGATCTTACCTTCTGAGATAAGTAGCAATATACAAAAATTGGATAAAAAAAACAGCATGCAAGAATATCGGAGCTAAATGTAGAAATCGATCCTATCCAAATCAAACATAATTTCTCGTTTCAAGGTGTGTGGTAGTATCTACGATACGAGGCATCGAGAGCAAAAACGGACTAGCCCACATCGAAAAAAATTAATTTTTCCTATTTTATATGATAGTACAACCTATTGGAACACATTATTGTTACTAACTCAATTTCGCGAAAAATATGGGTTAGTCCGTTTTTGCTCTCAATGCCTCCTATACATATACCTACAAGTACAAAGCTGAAATTCATTATTACCCGATGTTACCGAATGCGTGCCACTAAAAGAACTCGATTATTCCTAGCGGTATTTGCACACCGTCGGCGGATGACCACCGAAAGAGTAAAGATCGAGTAGTTGAGCGGGAACAACAGACCCACTTACCGATGCAAGGGACAGCCATTTCGCTGGCTTGCCTATGCCGGGGGAGAAGAAATACAATCGGGCTGAGAGCGTGCATTAAAACGTGGCCTCGTGGTTCTATTGCAAAGATCGACCGCGGCAGCAGAGGTTCATTCACAAGCGGCGTCTGTAGTCGGATTTCGGGCAAAAGCAGTTTCGCGCCCATTCCTGTTAGAGGTAAGCGTACGAGGGTTAGCCAGGACACGCTCGTTGTCGGAAATAACGACATAATGACATGGTAGGAGATGAGTGCCGGAGGTAGGTAAATCCCAGACAAGGTATGGGGGCCGAGGGAGTAAGAAGGAGAGGGGGAAGAGGAAAGAGAAGCCGGGCGTCGGTCTGGGGTTAGGCCTGGTAGGGATATTTAGCAAGAAAGAAGATGGAGAGGAGGCTTGTGCGCTGTGCATTGCCAGCAAGTCGGAAGCGTTGTTAACCATCGCTGGGTAGGCCGGTAGGGTTCATCAAGTTCCGAGCAGTTGAAGAGAGCTCGATGGGCACTCTCGAACTCTTAGCTACGTCACGCAACCCTTTATCGGCAACTCGCTCTAATTCTGTTTACGGTTCATTACTGTGCCAACCACTAGGTGTGATACCATTAGACAATTCACGGAAAGCGCACTGGCTGTCGGCTCGGGCTTCCTCATACACGAACGAATTTCAGGGCAACTACGGTAGCCATTGGGCGATTCGAAGGGCGATGACGTTAACGTCATCCGAAGATCTCTAACTACTTTTTCGCTAAATGGTATTCTGCTACCGAAATAGATTCTGCTTATAAAATATTTGTTATATCATTCTATGTATGGTACATCTGGGCAGTGGCGGACTCGCCAGGGTGTCAGAGCTTGCCTGATGGCAACTGAGCCCTGTGAGAGGTCTGTGAAGTTGGCACCCCCAAATGCGAATTTTTAGAAAAAAATCGATGGCCTTCGTTCTGACCATTGTTTTTCCACGTTTGTCCACCCTTCAAAAAAAGTTATGAAGAAATAAAAAAAATTTCAAGAGGCACCACCATGAACTATGAACATTTTCCGCTTCTTTTTAGGTGGGATATGATGGTCCATGATTAGTATACGTTTGTTCACCCTCCAGAATCGAATTATTAATCAAAATCGCCAAATGCTACGGACCGGCTGAACCGATCACCTTTAAGTTCGATTTTGTGTTAATTAAACGATGAGATCCTTTGTCCAACGATGGTTTGAATGTTGACAAATCATGGCCAATGGTATGTCACTTCTTTCTTCAGGGTGGGCAGACGAAAATTTTGGGTGGAGGAACGTGGATTAATCGTGGACAATCGTATCCCACCTAAAAAGAAGCGGAAAATGTTCACAGTTCATGGGGGTGCTGGTGAAATTTTTTTTATTTCTTTATAGCTTTTTTTAAGGGTGGACAAACGTAGAGAAACATTGGGCAAACGAATGGCATCGATTTTTTTAAAAAATTCGCATTTGGGGGTGCCAACTTCAAAGACCTCCCTGTGGGTCCCCCTAAAACCCCCTTGTAGTAGCTTGAAAATATGTGTAAGAGGTTCCAACATTATTACTGTATGCAAAAAACCACTGTGGATCGGTGGACATTTATAAAAAAATCTTGGCGTAAAACTGTTTATAACATTGAAAATTGATGTTAAAGTTTTTTTTATATTAACGTGCTTTGCTGAACGAGAAGAGAATGGAGTTCGAAAGGAACCATGTGTCGCAAGCGCACCTTTTCGACGCAAAAAATTGTTAACGTTTACACAAAAGTTAGGGTGTGCAAACTGCAAACTCTTATATATTATAATAGGTATCAGGGAAAATTTATGGTGCGTAAAGCGTGAAAAAAGTTACCTAAGACGCTTGATTTGTATCGTGTGGTATATAAATTTGTTATATCGTGATGCGTTGACACAGTTGTACGTAACTTCGACGTATTTGGTCTCAGTTGAGTAGAGCATGGAGGTACATGCGCATTTGTCAATATGTAATTGATCCCGTTACATTAGATAGTTGTAACGGAGGTGTCTGCAAGAAGACTAAGGTTTCTTATCTTCCATGGTAAAAGTTGGAAGCTGTGCATAGTTCTGGGATTCTCGGAAACTAGCTCACAACGATTGACAGTCGAAATGACCTGGAGCCAGGCCTTGGTACATGTGGCGCGCGGCTGTCCAAGAATGCCAGGTTTATGGCGCTCGCAAATAGTGGCGCACGTGTTTGGGTCGCGAGGGTCTTCAAGGCCCTCCGTTGCTCCGCAATAGTTATGTATCAGAAAGTTAAATGAAGGAGAATTTTTAAACGAGATTTCCTTTATCATGCTAGGGTAAACCAACCAGTGAATGACCGAATTGTTGAATCTATGGATCTTTGAGATTAATAGTCGAATATATTTATGTATAACAACAAAACAACCGTTGATATTGCATTTAAATTTATTTTTCTTGAAATTTCTATAAAAATAATTACTTATTCTTATCGTAATATTTTAAAAAAACTATTATAAAATGCGAAACGTGTAGAAGCCTAGTGAATGACCGCATGCGCCCATCAAATGACCGGTTCGCGGTAATAATAAATTGAGAATCAAATAATTACTATAATAATTAATATAAATGCAACAAAATGTTTTGTAAAACTTGGCTAAAGTTTTCATTTTATTTTAAGAAAATATATTTAGTATTTATTGCACGTTAGTTTAATGTTATTCGGATATGTAGTATACATTCTTCTTTTAAACTTTCTTCCGTATACTGGAATCTTTTATACTTTCTTTTTGGTTTTTTTTATTGGATTACACTTTTTTGGGGTTTTCGTACTTTTCAAACTTTTGCCCGACTTTTTTTCTTTAAAACCGGTTTCATATTTTCTATAGGTTAGATATGAATTATAATTTATAAATTTACCTATAACCTTTAAATCCTGCTCAGCAAGTGTCAGCAAGTCCAGCAGGCTTCACAGTCATTGATTGGTTGTAATAAATATCTAATCTACCAATATTTGACCAGCCGGTCATTTACTGGCAGAATACTTCTGTTTTGAATACCAAAGATTGACCGACAGAAAGTTTAAACTAATGAATGCTTATAATTATATTTACTATACATAAAATTAATTTTAATAATTAATGAGTTTTTCCTCTCATTGTCATTTAGTTTATAAATATTACTAGCACAATACATAATTTTCGAGATTACGCATTTACTGCCTTCTTACTAACAATTTGGTGATTCTTGAATGAGTGGTCATGGGATACACTTTTGAAATACTTTTAATAAGAATTGTACTTATTAATGTTTGCTTAATACGCGCAACTAAAAATATGGGATTTTACAAGTACAACTACACTCCATTTATAAACATATATTCCCTTTTAAATTTATAATTAACATATCTTTGTCTATTGGTCATTCACTGGTATGCGGTCAATTACTAGTTGGTTCACCCTAGAATTTCGAGATAAATTCTTAAAAAAAAGCTAAAAAATATTTTCCATACAAGAAATCGATAAAATCGTATTTCTCATCATAAAAATTGTATTATTTTTTTTTCGAAAATCTGCTTCCAACACATCTTAGGGAATGTTTTTCTGTATGTCTCATTGAATTATCATCCAAATCATTGGATCGGTTTTCGAGATTTTATGTACACCATCAAACGGTGCACCGCGTGCACGCCATAACGTTTTTACTCACAACTTTTATGTACATAGAGGAATTTAGACTTTCGTTTTTTTGTGTTAAAGCTTACAGAATAACGAATAAAACTAAAAAAAACGTTGTCCCTATTGTTATTTATCACGTTACAATTTGCGTTTGAAGAAAGGCCTGTTTTAGGGCTAGCGAGGGTGACCTACCCCCTTAATAGACCGCGCAGGCGCTAGTTGCCGTGGAAAATGGAAACAGAACAGCGCGTGTCTCTCCCCTTTTTACTCCGAATCGGCCCAATTTTGCCCATTATTTAGCGACGTCATGCTTCATCGCAGTCAAATTAGCCGTCTGCGCAAACACGGTGGCGTGCGTGCGTGCGCGCGGCACACACCGCCCGCGAATCCCATTAGGTACAACAATACTGCTCGGTTACGGGCGTGTACAGGTGAATCTGCAAATTTCATTCATTCCGACCGTAGAGGGGAGGGGGGGGGGGGGGACCCTCGTGATTTCACCCGATCGGCACAGCTTTTTTAACTGTACCCGACGCCATCGATCAGCAGCGCCGCTGCCCCTTTCCGATTTCACGCCGCTCCTCGTTAAACTGCTATTGTCACATACTTTCGATGTAAATCATTCGCAAAACAAGTTCCCCCCGACAGCGAGCGATCTCCCTGCGCCGGATAAACAAGGACGCGCGAGGCACAGGTCGCACTCGGCTGCCGAGCGAATTCCATTCGCGTAATCGCTAATAGCGCTAATTGCGCGGCTGACACGCCGCGATACCCTTTCTCCTACTCGTGGATATTTGCGCAAAGTGGAAGAAGAGTCCCCCCCTCCCCTCCCCTCCCCTCCCCACCCCCCGGGCCGTCCGTCGTGATGACATACTGGCGGAATGAAAATATCGCAGCGGAAAAATCGTGACGTACGGTCCCCGGCTAAGGCGCGCGGCTCCGTTATGCGAGATTAATTATTTAAACGCGTGGCCGCGCAGAAAGAGAAACAATTCTAGTGCCTTTGGGAACGGCACTTTATCACGGCCTCGCGGAACGTGCGAACGTTCGCCCGTAAATAAATCGTGAATCCAATTTGCAGGCATCATAAATCAATACCGGAATCACGATTCAAAGGGAGCAGAGAACGCCTCGAACTTGGACCCCGCAAACAAAAGAGGCGACACGGCCTGCCCTCAAAGTGCTTCTTACAATTAAAATTTTAATAGGCTCGGGAATACGTTCCTTATCCTCGCCGAATTTGTCGGGAGGATTGATCGATGATCCTCTCGTTTCGCGATGACTTTTAACCATGAGGCTTGCGGTTCGATATTCGTTCGCCTTAAAAATACACTCGATGTCGACGAGGAAGAACAATGCTAAGTGCATAACCAAAGAGCATATCGCGATTGCTGCACAGTCTGGACAAGAAGAAGCGAATGTATAGCATGTTCGGAAATTTAGATTCAAACAGCTTAAAAATTCACGAAAGGATAACAAACTCGCATTTAAGTTGAGTTAATGGTGAGTTGGTAACGGTTTGAAGGATATAAACTTAGAAAAATAATTTTTGATGTAGATCTGTTCTCGATTGCGCTCGAACCGTTTCGTACTCTGTTATCGCGAATTAGGACTTAGTTATTACTATTATGTCCGTTGAAGCTGCGAATTCTCGTTGGCGCCCGCTGACTGATTAGTCCAGTATTCTTCTGTTTTGTTTGTCATTACTTTAGTTTATTTTATTTTACTTTTATTTGAATTTTATTTTATAGTAATTACTGTGCATATCTATTCATTGGTTGTATTCTAAAGGGTTTTCCACGTAAATAATAATAATAATAACAATAATAATATCATTCGTTTTCACTTGGTGGAAACCGATCGACTGGTGTGTAGTAATCATTATTTGACAATCATTCTGCTCTAACATTATCTTCGCTGCTTACGCGTTCTTAAACCCCTAATGACACCATCAAATTATCGCGAAAGAGTAAAACAACAAAGAAGCACTCACCATAGACACAGGAATGGGTCCTCCAGCGCCATTGGGGTAGGGGTACGGCGAGACAAGATAGCCCATGTTGAACGACGAGGTGTGTGGCGTTGGATCCACCTTACCTATTGAAAAAAACAAGAGCATATCAACATTCAATTCAACGAACAATTAAACATAAACGAATCTCCCCTGCTTGACAGGTTAGCCGCCCGTCAAGCGAAGGATTTACAAACTGGGTCCAGTCACTTATAAGTCAAACTCCCATAAACATTCTCCGAATAATCTGAACTGGACTTCCACCAGCTACGCGAATGCAGCGTAAACTTCGCCATCGCTGGCGACTGGCAGCGTTCTCTCAGCAATTGCGAGTTTATTAAACCAGTTCTATGATATTTAATGAATCTAATTCCGCCCTCGTAAGGCGATTCCCCAGTGCTCGGTGGGAAACGTTATCGAGCGTGCAAGAACTTGCTCGAAGTGTACGGAACGATACGCGAGGGTTTTGCGTCTCCCACTTTTAACCGCCGGGCAGCGATCTGTCCTTTAACGTTCGGGATGGACGCTGCCGGCCGAGAAACCTTTCGAGTTTATCCATTCTGCGAAACTGGATCGCGGCGAGCAACAAGAATCCGCACGAAGGACTCCAAGTGATACCGATCATCTTCACCGGGCCGCCGCCCGGCAGGGCCGTCTGGATCCGCTCGGGGCGGATCCCCACCGTCCCAGAGCCACCCCAGTTTCTCCGTTCCGCGAATCTCGATCGTTTCGAGAGGTAGAAACCTGCTCTCAGGATTCGAACTGATAAGTATCGCCTCGATCAAACCCGCCCCCCGACTAGATCTTATCACCGGTCAACGAGGATCTTTAGCTGATCGCTAACGCCATTATTCCGCGGGGTGGAAGTATCACCGTCCAGGGCGACGCGACGGTAGCGACTTTATTTTTTAAATTAGCCACGATGTACGGAATAACGAGAGCAACTCGGTCAGCCTGTTCTATAACGTCCGCTTAGCCGCGGCCACTTGAAAAATTCACGAACCTGGCCGCATTATGCGCGGTTGTAGGTACCGAGCGTATAAGTACGGTAAACGATTCCGCGAAGCCCGATAGTCGCGGCGATTGTGTGCCACGCCTGACCATTATCCTTGTAACACCTGATGCGGGGGACTGTAGATCGTTATGGAGAGGGTGGAGGCTCGCGATCGGGCCAGAAATTCCGCCGAACCTCCGTCGATTTCTTATCGCGGCTCGAAAATGGGTCGTAATAGCGGCGCAACAAGCCGCGGCGAAAGCGACGCGGGCGCGCCGGTAGCGGTAAACGGTGATAAATCAGCCGCGTGGCAGTGGTCAGAGAGTCGTGTGTTTAATTAATACTTCGGTATAGCGCGGGTGTAGGCTCGGCTCGGCCAGCGCGTAACAGCGACCATGAAAGAGTTAATTCTTCGCTCGGGACTCCTCCGCGATGATCTCGATCGTCCCCCCCCGACGCAAGACCGTTGACCTTTTCCAAGTACGAGACACACCAGCAATCGTTCGCCCGAACTTATTAAGACGCGAACGTGCGCGCGAAAGAACGGACCGTATGCATCGGCGCAATTCACACGACTGCGGGCGATTAAATTGTCAGCTACGCGGGCTCTATAAATAACGCGACACGCACGCATACCGGCGAGTTTCGCCGGAATCGCGCGCGATCCTCGTTTTATATCGCGGCTGCGTCGATGAAAACCGTTTGCGCGCGCATTTCGCCACGCTGGCCGCGCGAGCAAATAGGCTCCGGTTTTAATGAAAGTTTTATCTGTTTACGCCGAGTGGCGGGTACCGCGAGGCTCGGCTTAGCGTGTCCCAGCGGCGTATTCAAAAGTGTCGCTAAATCTTTGGCGAATTTGTCCGGGATACTCGAGCGCCGTCCGGCGAGACTGTAAAGCAGTTACTTTATATCTGTATACCGGAGGGGGTGCTCGTGTGCGCGGTGCGCGCCGCTTGACTCGAATTCGAAAGGAGGAGAAAATCCGTGGAATCGCGAGGATGAGCCGAGCAAAGTAAAAGTCCGGCGGGTAAAAAGTCCCGATTGCAAAATCTCAATTCCTAAACAATGTATTGAGTTTCGCAGTATACCGTGTAAAAGGCGAGAAGAAACGGAGGTGATCACAGAGTCGCTCCTGGACGTTCGTGCGAATTACACGACGGCTTCCTTATTTTATGTATCGAAAACTAAAAGACATATGTCGTCTTTATTGTTTTGCACGAAGTAAACCACAATTTAAAAGCGTATCAGCCAATTATGTTAAGATTGTATGTTCTTTTAGTGATGTGTGCACGGTATTGTTTATTGCAGATTGAGAATATTTTCAAAAAAATATATATATATTATATATTATTATTTGTTTTCATAATAAGATGGCCAAAGTATAAAGAAATGATGACAAAGTCTTTAAATACTGTTTTTGTTTTAGTTGAGCGATTTTTTTTAGTTTTTAGTTGAAAGCGAGCCTCTGACTTATATTTATATTTTTTGTTAAAGAAGTCATGCTTTCCTTTCAGTATTTTATACCAAAAGAAATTGGTTTAATAAATATTTGTTGGTTTGAAAAGAGTTTTTTACTTATTTAGTTTAATATTACACGAAAAGTCATTAGGGACTTTTTGCCCCGTGCGTGGGGCAAGAAGTCCATTTTGCATTGACAAACATTTTGTGGTATAACTCAGCAGAAAATAACAGAATCAACAAATGAACTTCGTGAACGTAAAGCATAATAGTTATAGTTTATACAAAATAAAATCAGATATCTCTAGATTGTTAGTATTAAATTTTACAGTGGTTTATACCAAAAACAGGACTTTTAGTCCCACCCTACCCTACGTCGCGGGAATATCTCGATATAAGGTAAATGTACCAATGCATGGCCACTGATGCAGTTATTAATTATTATTAAGCTATGTACATCGATCAGGCACAATATATTGATGAATTTGTGTTATATAATCCTTAAACTTCTTACCCTAAAAATGATTTTGATAAATATTATGTTTAAAACACTTAAATAATTGTTTGAAATCTCACAGTAAAGACGCATGACAAATTTTACTGGATTCTTCAGAATTTGCTAAGAAGAAAGCGATGTTTGTTAAGCAAATAATTATTGTAATATTGGGTTTCTTTATATGAACGAATAACTTATGGAATCCTAAGAGTATTTAGAACAAGTAGGCAAATTTTGGTAAATTTAGATGAAACTGACTTTGATTTTAATCGATTTTGATGAAATATTGAGTTGGAGGACATAAATCGGAAGAAATTTGGTTGAAAATATCTTCGATTTTAAAGGATTATGAAAAATTGTTACTCGGGTTAGTCAAATTTTGATAAATTTAGATGAAACTGACTTCGCTTTTTAAGGAATATGCTAAAATGTTTACTTGGACGAGTCAAATTTTTATAAATTTAGGTGGAGCTGACTTCGATTTTAATCGATTTCGTTAAGATATTGAGTTGGATGACACAAATCTAAAGAAATTTTGTTGAAATTGACTTCGTTTTTAAGGGATTATGCAAAATTTTTTACTTGCACGAGTCAAATTTTGTTAATGTGTATAAAGTGTTTTCTTTAAGTATAAGTTGAAATTAATAGATAAATTGAAAATAAAATTATTGGTGTAATATTTAAAAAAATAAGTATCTATATTCATTCAATATTTTACGCGTTTTCTATTGTCTAGAGTACCTAACCTCAACTTTTGAATTATGCTTTAAGTAATATATAATAATATCGTTAATTACGTTGTAAAATAGAAAACTGAAGGAAGGACAAAGGAAAGTGTCCAAAAAAAATTATAATCAAGATGACATTAATAATGCACTTGAAAAAGTGAGAAATAATATAAGTACATGTGAGACGGCTATAAAATACAAAGTACCAAGAAGTATTTTATATGCCAAGCATAAAAACATTATACCTGTACAAGGTGCGAAAGGTCCACCAACATATTTGACCACAGACGAAGAGAAAGAAACAAATAACAACAAGAGTGTCACAAAATTCATCAGTTAGTAGAGCGAAAGTACCTAAAAGTGTTTTGAGAAAGTGGTATCAAGAAGTGGAGAGTTATCTATATCAAGTAAATTTAATGAATATACACCTATCTAGAGTTTATAATCTGGATGAATCTGCATTATTCTTGGTACCTGCAGACGACAAAGTATTAGGTCGCAGAGGTTGCGAAACAGTTTATAAAGTCACCACTGCTGATGAAAGGGAGAGTTTAACAGTGTTGTTTACTGTTAATGCTGAAGGCACCATGTTGCCTCCACTAATATTATTTTGGTATCAAAGAACACCATCATCTATAATGAACAGTTTGCCAACTTTATCCATGGTTGATTAAGAATAATATAGAGTTTCCAGTTGTTATATTTTTAGATGGTCATTCGTCACATATGACACTGTCCCTATCTGAATTTTGTAAAGAGCACAAAATAGAAATAATAGCTTTATATCCTAACTCCACTCACTTACTGCAGCCTTTGGATGTTGCAGTCAAATTATAGTATTTATATACTGTGCAATTATTATTATATATATGTTATATGTATCTACTTAATTATTTATATATATTAATGTATGTTAAAAAAAATATTTTCTTATACAAACAGTTTTCAAACCATTTATTCCCTCATTTAAACTATCAATCTGTTAACGTTTCATTAACATCTACAACTTTTTTTAGATAGTACGACCTTTTTCTTATTTTCTTACCGACCTTTAGAATAAATAACAATTCTTTTGGTATTACAATCATTTCTGACAGGTTAAAAAAGTCATGGCTATCTATTGGGACAGTGAAATTTAGACACTGGGCCAATCGCTTTTTACTGGTCATTTACTGGGCATAACAATTTTTTTTAAATAAAGGAAGATCCAGTCTATCTATTAAATACAAAAAAGCTTAGGATAGGATTAGCTTTTTACGTGATATTGGCAATATATTCTCCTGGTGGCCTTAGATGGCCAGTTATTGGTACATTTACCTTATCTATTATTGAACTTGTGAAAGGATCGCGGCACAAGCTGCGTCCAAAATTTGCTCCGACAACACAAAAAGGGGACCGTTGTCTCGCGCTCAGTCACAGAGAGTTCCTTCAGTCACACATGTGCACCACACTCCTCGGGCTAAAGTTTATTGCCGGCTTCCCTTCCCCCCGGGTCTCAACGATCCCCCACCCCCCCCCCCTCCCCAAACCTTTCCGTCGCGATCAGTGTGCCTCCTCCTCCGCTCTTCCTGCTGCGTTCCAATAGCCTTCCATGTAACGTTGTATCAACTCAAAGTTCGTGGCCATGTTCTCCCGCTTGCCCGTTTTCGCCCGGTTGGTTTCTCTCCCGCGCTCATCCCCTGCGAATTTGTTTACTTCGCAGTCTTGTTGGAATAATACCTCGGCACGGTAATTATAGATATCCCGGGCGCACAATGCGCAAGAACTCCGTCACGTGTTCGCCAGCCACGATCGCCGGGGGAATTTCTCCCCCGAAGAGAGCACCTGCGCTCGACGCGTGACTCCAGTAAAAGGAAAGCCATTAATCCCTTAAGGATCTGATATTTGCCCGCGTTTCACTCAGACGGATCTAGATATCCGTTGTCGTTTGCAGCTCCGCACGCCACAATACTGGATACGGAATGTTAATTGGATGTCAGAAGTCCACTGGCAGGGACTGCAGTAAAACTACTGGTCAGCTGCAGTGTTTGTACAGGTTTGATTAAACACCAATTTCTAGTCTTTTACTACAACAGACTGCTACGAACCGAGAAACAGAGGTCCGGTCATTTTCAATAAAAATGTCCAACTACCAGTCTCATACCTCGCGTAATAAAAACTGAATGATATTCAGCTTGAAACTCTACGGTGTTTATTATAAGCCGAAAGTAAATTTTGAAAAGAGCATTCTTAAATTGTAAAATCTAAAATCTTGAGGAGTGAAGTTCACGGACCTACTTAGATAGTAAGAGCAGATGGAAATATACATTGAAACACTTGTTAGGAAAAAAGGAAAATAAAACTTTACTGTTTAAACATAAATGAGTAAAAAAGTGGAAAAGCCGGTAATATTGAAAAAAGACATCACCCGAATGCTTTTCATTCAATAATTCAAATAGCTTAAATATTGTAAAGTAATCATTTCACTGCGACATTTCATAAACAACGCTAAGGGTACGATAAAGAAATACGCGTGGATGTAACTTTAGTTAGAGGAATATATTGCGGTACATTTAGATTCGAAATGCCAGTCTACTAGGGAAACCGCAGCTATCTGCAGGGTGTGCGGGTTCTTAAACAATATCCGCGTTCCGAGTTACTCGCTGTTCTGCATCAACGATTTCTGGAAAGGCGCCATTAGAACAGAGGAGGCAAAGAGCGGAAGCCGTGAAGAGATTATTATGGATTTGCATGTTCTGAGTGTCCTCGATTTCGAGCTGAGTGTTCGCGAGCATTGCCTGCGCGGGGGATCATTTTCATTTGATGGGAGAGAAAGAAACGATGGTACAAGGATCCGTGCTTTGTTAAAAACGATAAATCCATTCCCTTCATTTTTTTTTTTTGTAATTTCGCGTTGAGAGGGCGACAATAATCACCAGGGTATCATCCAGTGACGATGGATAGGGAGCAGACTGCGTTTGTACTCGCGATCACTGTGGGGGGATTAAAAAACTTTCGAAAGTATTCCCCAACTGGAAAATATTTTACGCGTCCAACGCACGACTAAACGACGCAAGGGCACCTCTTCGACGGTAAAAAGAAAAATTGTTAGATGCTATCAAGTTCAAAGAACTGATATTTTTTCGAACGTGGGAGGATCAAGCCGTGTCGAACCCCGATCGTAAAATCTCATCAGTTTCGGGTCTGGAATCGGGGCTGGATTCCGACTAAAAAGGACACGGGAGCGAAAGAGCGTGCCATTAATGGCATTATGGGCAAGCTTGTGTGTACAGCTTGTTGTCGGCTGGTAAATTACTATAATTGTGGAGTTCCGGTGATTTTTAGATTAGCTCTGGTCCATCAACGCTATATGCCTACCTACCAACCTGCCGACACTGTATCACAGCCCTGCGGTTCTCAAATTCACGGCCAGCCGATGAAGTACAAGTCAGGGAAAACGGCAGACTAAAAGTTACAATCTCTCGTTAGAAACTCGCGAACTTTTACCATTGAATAGTTAAAATTCTAGTACTACTGGGGAGAGACGCTTTCACGTTACGAAAGCAAGTCGAGAAAGGTCCCACGTGGTCTAACAATAGGTACCCATTACGGAGACGATGATTTTCATTTGTCCCGTGATTCGGATGTTTGCGCGGATACAAATTAATTGTAGGACTTCCTTGGCAGAATCCTCCCAGATTTATCAAGCTCTTCCGTCTCCCACGGGGCAAAGCGATGTAGGAACAGAGGGCAAAAAGGCTAAGGATTACAGCACCCCCTCTCCCTCCGTTTGCAGCGGCACTAAAAGGACCGTGCAGATTCTTGCGGAGCCGGAGACTAGGGCCTGTTGGCCTGTGTGAATAGAAATCCGTACTTGTAACTCTCAGCCACGGACGCATTTCGTGACCCTTCGACACGGGGGGCCTGTTCGCCTTCGGAAAGAAACCAGAGGATAGAGAGAGAGAGAGAGAGAGAGAGAGAGAGAGAGAGAGAGAGAGAGAGAGACGTGCTAGGGAAGAATTTTCATTCCCCGACACCCCTTGTGCAACAAGTGCCTCTTTGGCCGCAGGTGTCGGTTGTCTCCGTCGATCAATTTTCCGCGAGAGATGTCCAAAGAAAAATCTACGCAACGGTCCTTGAGCGAGCCACTCTTAGCGGAGGGTGCGTCTATAATTTTAGCAACTCCTTGTAGAAATTGAAAACCGCGAACGTTAGCTTCGTTGCGAGATAAAAGTCTGGGTGAAAGTCCAGGACGTCCCGTAGTCCGGCGTATCAAACGATTACAGAGCCGCTGTTCGCAGCAAGAATTTTTACTAGGATATCTTGGCGATCACAGGGGGAGAGGCCCGCCGGCGAACGGCTCCGAGAAATTCAGGAGTCAGGTTTCTAGCGGAGACGACGCTTTTGGTGAAACACCGAAATGGGAATGCGTGGCAACGTGTAACCTGGTGACCCTCCACGCGGGAGGTCCGTGTAGAAAAACTTACGGGGGCAAGAGAAGGCTGCGGGGAGCAGCTAAGCCCGGGACAACGTGAAATTTCGCCTCCAAGCACGTTTTATGCAACAAGTGCCTGAATCATCTACTCTAATGAGTCTCACTGCCGATCTGTCTCCTTGTGTGTTCCGGAGAGCTAAACATTGGTCCGAGATCGAAACCGTAGAATCAGTTGGGCGTTCGATGAAAAGCCATCGAACCACCGTAGAATCTGCGCCAGGTGGGATGCAATTATCATTGAAAAGCGGGCAAACATTTATTTACCGGGGCGAAGATAGTATCTCATTATCTTTCCCACGAATTTGCATAATATAGAAGCGGGCGGGCGGAACTAGTTGCCGCGATGACGTGCACGATGAAAGACGCTCGGGAAAACGCACGTGCACTGGATGATCCAAGACAACGAAACGGGTTTTCGCCGTATAAAAGATCGCCAAGTAGGCGCACCCTCGTAATGGGGCCCGGAGAGATTCCTGACAGGCCTCGAGGCCAGGCCCACTGTCACGTACTCGAGGTCCGCGACGTGCTAGTTGGTTAGAATCCGAGAGAGTGGCCACGGGCAGCCCGAGAATCAAAGCAATCAAGAACTCCCCAGACGTCGATTTGGTCTGGATTCCAAACACGATGAGATCTGTGCGATGAAACGGGCAGCCCGGAAGGAGGCGCTCAAATTGCCCGCATACGCGAAACCGAATCTACCTAACCTGGAAGCATCGCATCCCCAATGCGTTCCGAAAGAAGTACTCGCGACTTTTAATCCCGGTTCGAGAAAGGCAATCCGCGGTAGAAGTTACAAAATACGCACACGCCTGGCCATTCGATTTCCATAATTCACGGGGAAGGATCCTTGGAAGCTGCTTGTACCGTTCCCCGCTCCGTCGGCGGACATAAATTTTCTGGTGACCGTCGCGAAATTAAACCTCCCGAAATTTTCAAGTTCTGTCATCGATTCCGGCGGGACCGCGCACGAAAAATCGGGGGTCCGGCTGACCGGAGGTCAAGCTGGACCCAGGCGGAGGGGCCTCTCTCGCTGCAACTTACTGCGCGCGGGAGAAGGAGCGAGGGAGAGGCTGTCGGTGGGAAGAGAACGAGAGGAGAGGCCGTGGGCCTCGAGGCAACAGACCTACTGCCGGGGGCCTCTCGCCGGGCGCATAGGTGGTTTTGACTCGGCACGGTCCCCCGGCATGGCAAGACCCGTGCGAAGGAAAGCAACAAAAGGAAGAGAAGGCGAGGAGGATGAAAGGAGAAGAGGAGGGAAAAGAACGAGGAGGAAAGAGCCTGGGCCTGCTTGTTTGACCGCCGCCTGGCTGGCTGGCGTATCTCTCTCCGTTCCCCTTTCCTTCTCTTTCTCCATCGCTCGGTCCTTTCCGTTCCTCTGCCTGGCTTGTCTCGTCTCGTAACAAGAGACGGCGCGGACAATGGGTGCCGTGCCAGCGCCTTCTGCCAAGGCTGCTTTGGCCAGTCCGCACAGCTTCGAAACGCCATCTACGATTGCCGGAATCCCTGAATTCGTAGAGACCCCATATATTCGATCGCGGTTTCGCCGATTCGAACGGGAACGAAAAAAAAAAAAGGCTGCGTCCGAACGACGCTCGTAATTACACTCCCGAGAGTTTGGTGCGTTAGGGCGGATTATCGCGTTAGAATATAAATACGTGGTTCTGAATGTGTCAGGAAGTGACTATAAAAGTCTCGGGGTTTTAGAAGCTGCTTGCGGTACCGATGCAACCACGAATCTAACCAGTCTCTTCACGATTCTTATTTTGACGACTTTACGAGGTTCGCGCGGCATATTTCGCTGAAGAGATCAAGATAGAAGGAGAGCACGGGAGGAACGCGGTAATAACACAAGAAAGCGGAGTGTTCTCCCCTTTCGTCCATGACCGGGGATTTTATGATGGTAATGGGGCGAGATAAAGCTAAGATAACCGTGGACGCCTCGAGAAGAAAGCGAGAGCGTGACGCCCGTCTACGATAACGGTTAAAGAAGGAAAGTAGCTGACCGTTATTGCTCGGCGATGAGCTTTTAATCGGGCGAGATCTCGTTGGACAGTCGAGCGATCAAAGACAGTCCACTCGGAGTTAACGGTTCTCCTTATTTCCCAGAGTCGTGGGTTTCGTTCAAACGAACCCCCTTGCTCTAGAAATTTGCGCGACTAAAGTTGGTAATTTCATCCCCCGCGTCTTCCTTTTCCCGCTGAAGTAATTGTCCACCGAAAATTCGAGGCGACAAGGGGGCGAAACAGGGGTTATCGAAATAGAAAAGGCTTCGAGTGTCGATAGACAGATTAAGTGGCCCATTGTTCGAGATCGGTAAGGCATTCAGAGCGACGCTCTAACCTGCCTGAAAACTCCGTATCGCATTAAACGAGTATTCGGTGGCGGCGGGAAGGGGAGACGCGGCTGAACGTGTTGTCGACAAGCCTCACGACTATCGGCGAGATCCGTGTCATTTGAGCCACAATAAGCCCTTTCTGACAGAGCACTTTCTTCGAGGCGCTGCGGCAGGTAGCAGGGCTCCGGAGATCGGACGTACCGAGTTCAGAGTTTTGACAGGCCTGTGAAAACGTTCGAGGCCGGGAACAAGGCCCGATTTCAACCACCAATCACCGCGTTTGTCGCCCAAATGAATCCGTTCGACGCGCCCGGAATGCGCGAGGTCTTCCGTTTAGTCGGGTGCTTCGGGCACAGAAATGCGACCAGCGGCAATTTCCAGAAAGAAATAAACTAACCGAGAAATTCCTCGGGGCGTGGACGCGTGATATTTTCAGTCCGACGACCTTCCGCCCGGGAAGAAGTATTCCAAATCCTGCCCTGCGGAATCAAATCCTGACGAATGCTCGTGTAGAACCGTCCGGTCACCGAATCTACAACGCGAGTCCCTCGAAACCAACCGAGAAATTCGCGCGAATTTCATCCCGCGGATCGATTATAACGAAGCCGCAATTTCTTTTCTCGAATCGCAACGTTGAACGCGCGATGCTGTTCTCTGTGCTGCGCAGGGTAAAAAAAATTAGAGGGAATTCGTGACCTTGCGCGCCAGAGGGCCCACAAAATCCAATGGAAAGCCGGGTGCTCGGAAATTACAGGGGGTAATCACTATTACGATTTAACGACCACACAAATTCACATATTCAACGGGGTAACGGTGTGTCACCTGACCGCGCGACACTGATCCTCCTCTACACGTTTTGCGCTGCTCGTATACGTGCCTTTCCGAGAAAACTAGTGAAATAAAACAAGTATAGCCGAGACTGTAGTCACCTCGTATCTGTAGTCATTATAAGTAGCCATACGGAGACTTCATAAAGCTGCTTAAAATCAATTTCGCCGCGTCTGAGATGAGGATGCATGTGTATACCACACCGATGCAGTCCGCGCACGGACTTGCATGAATAATTTATGCAGAAGTGGGCCCTTCTCGTCGAAATCAGAGTGCGAGCAAGTGATCGGAAGAGGACTCGGCAACGCCGCAAAGGTACGAGTTAGCCGTCGGTACCGAGGCTGGGCCTACGGCCCTGCGCTCTTGGCCTCGGGCTGCCTGCGGAGAAAGGGGGGGGGGAGGGGAGGCGGTTAGGGGCCCCCACTGGGCCCGAGTGTCCCCGGTGAGGAGGTAAGGAGACGACACACGGGCACCCACTCTTGCTAATACTTCTCTCTCGTTCCCTCGTCTCCCGCCTCTCTTTCCGTTTCTCCTTATGCGCCTTCTTCACTCTCGATTCCTCTCTCTTTCTCATTCTTCCCCTCTCGTTCTCTATACACGTCTCTATCCGCCCCTTCTCTCTGCCTCTCTTTTACGCGTAAATCCACATTGTACGTCCATATCGGTGCGTTCTCGGTCCGAAGCGAGCGTCCGACCGGCTACGAAAAGGTGGCGAGCACAGTGACACAGGGACACAGAGAGCTCGGTCGTCAGCGTCGTAAGGCGCAAGGATAACAAGACAATAAAGTCCCAAATTGGGGGACCTGCTCATCCGAGCGCTGCGTAATCTCCTAGGCTTGCGGTTCCATCGCGCAAGTGCACCGAACCATTCGCGAATGGTTGTATTAGAATTAACCAGTTTCGAGGAGGCTGACCCGTCTACGCGACACTCGTGCCTCGAACTTGTCCAGTTGCTGCGAGCGAGTCTCTACCAACAGAATTTTAATAAGCTTCCTTTTTGTGCCCGCAACGGGGGAACAGATTCGTCGAGGCTGTGATGGAACTCTCGCGACAACCGGTTCGTTCGTTAACGAAAAGACAATGCGAGGTGTATTCGGAAGTGTAAAAGCTAGGAAAGCAGATACTCACGCGTGGCGCGGGACGCGTGCGACGCGTGACTTCCGCTAGATCGCTCCGTCTACTCGGAAGGAGGTTTCCACTGAATACATTACATGTTTGCAAAAGGATCTATGAGCGGAAGACTGTTCCTCGCCTGCCACTCATCGTCGAGAAAGGGGACAAACCTTTAAAGAGCGGAATCAAACTAACTTTTATCGCAGGAACGGGCCCGTTATCTTGGCGTAGATAAGATTAGCAAATCCATAAGCATGAACTCATCGGCGGGAGCAGGCAAAAGGACTTTCGCGGAGCAGCGGCGCGCGGCGTGAACTGTGGACAAGGCCCGACTAATAATCTCCGGGTGGCTCGTTCGCGCGCGATAATTTTATTTCCCAGATCGTTGGCCAACGATCGGCGGCTTTCTTTTTCCCGCGTGAGCTATTTTTTTTGCCACGCACTCGCCGCGTGGGAGCAAAGGGTGTAGGGACGCGCGGCGCGGAAACTTTTTAATTCCGTTATATCATCGAGAAAGGGTTAGGGGGTGAAAAAGAATGCTCTTCTTTCCCGTGACTTTCGTAGACGAACGAAGCATTTCTGATTCTTCAGGCAATTCGTGACGCGTAACCTTCTGCGACAAAGATGAAGAAAGACTAGACCAACAATGCCCCCCCTACTACACCCCGCAAGAAGGCGACGAATCGCAGCAAGACGATAAAATCTTGCAAATATAATTACCCGCGCGGTCAGTTATCGCTGGTTAATTTGCATGACTGAAGTGAAGCCTTTGATACAACATTGACCAGCAAGCACGAAGGGGGACTGTCCCCAGGACGACCGCCTCGTGCCACGTGTGCACCGCAGTACTTTACAGGTTATGTTCGACCGAAGGGAAGGAAAAAAAAAGAGGAGAAGGAGAAGTAGAAGAGGAAGAGAAGAGGAGGAATACGAAGGGGAAGGTGGTGGTGGGGAGTGGCGGCGCGCTATGCGGCGTTGTGTACCGAAGTAGCAAGTGTCGGCCCCGTCGGCTACGCCCATATAAATCCTCAGTTACCTAGTCGCTTTACGAGATACAATTATTTACTGAGACCGGTCAGCCACCTTATTTAGTCCCAGTTAACTCACCGCCGGATGGCAGAGGACGCGATTGATCGGGGACCCTCTTCACCGTCCTCGCCTTTGTCCTCCGCGCCGTATCACCTTTTTCGCGCTTACGATCCCGGTCCCAGCCCCTCTTTACTATAAACTCTGCTGCTTTTCGTTCTTATGCAGAGTCTTCATAAACACCAATTGCAAGAAATATAGGATCTTCAAGAATTATTTTACTTACAATTTTATCATCTTGAGACGCCCGTCTGCTCGGTTCTGAATTTAGCTAACTCGAATGTTCACGAGTTTGAACAGAGGTACGGGTTGTACAGATAATTGAAATTGTTCGCCGTACAAAGGGTGTACGTACAGGGGGAACGCGTAAGGTAGTCTGCAGAATATAGGTAGGTACAACTTAAGTCCAAATTATTAGAAAACTTACCTGATTCGTATTACAGTTTATTATTTCACTAAAAATAGCAATAAAATAAAAATATGACTAATTCAATAAAGGAAAAAGGACAAAACGACAGTATTGTACTTTAAATATAATTAACAGTTATAACGTTATGTATATTCCTGTAATTTCTGAGTTTTTGAGTTATAAAACCTGGTTTTTGAAATCAATTTTCTCTGCATCGCTATTAAAATAGTGTTTTACAATATGTTCCACGTCGATACTTTCGCTCGACAGGAGAGATATCACAGTCGCGATCGAAAACAATTAAAAAAATATAGTTTTGCAAATTTTTGCAGATCGACCGATTGATTAAAATAAACTGGAAAGTCTCTACTTTCCTTACATTCAACCCTTGTCGCGTGGATCGACGTGGAAAATATAGTAAAACACTATTTTAAGCCACTAAGTGGTGCTACCGAGCGTCGCGCTCGAAAACAATTAAAAAAATATAGTTTCGCAAATTTTTGCAGATCGACCGATTGATTAAAATAAACTAGAAAGTCTCTACTTTCCTTACATTCAACCCTTGTCGCGTAGATCGACGTGGAACATATTGTAAAACACTATTTTAGTAGCGATGCAGGGAAAACTGATTTCAAAAACCAGGTTTTATAACTGAAAAACTGAGAAATTACAGGAATAGACATAATGTTATAACTGTTAATTATATTTAATGTACAATACTGTCGTTTTGTTCTTTTTCCTTTATTGAATTAGTCACATTTTTATTTTATTGCTATTTTTAGTGAAATAATAAACTGAAATACGAATCAGGTACGTTTTCTAACAATTTGGACCCCATATGAACCCAAACCCGCCAAAAAATAATTTTGTCCAGCTAGCACGTAGTATACTCGAACCACTGTGCGTCGATTCGCCACACAAAAATACTACAAAACATTTATACCTACAATCGTTCGTCTTATCTGATCTGGTCTGCGAATTACAGACGCTTTTACGACGGGTGCGTTGTTTCCCAGCCGACATAGAAAGAAATAGAGTCTTCTTATCGAGAGAATACACAGAAGTGATTCACAACGTTGCTGAAGGCATTAACAAATGATCATTAAAAGAAACTGAACGTTCAGTGCAAATATTTGAAAGGAATCAAGAATAATATCTGAAACGCAATTGGATCGGACAGTTTTTATAAAATTCCTAAAGCTATACACATTCGTTACAGCTTTTAAGTACATAGAATAAAGCCTGCTTGCTTGAAAGTCTAACTTTCTAAAACTATAGGAAAGCAGAAGAAATAACAGAAGGCGAGACAAGAAAGCTGAACTTCTGGTTACTTGGATTGATCGGAATTCAACTTTGACTAGTGTAAACTGAAGAAGGTACTCGCAGAATGAAAATTTCGACGAGTCGACGGTATAATGATTACACCGGCCGATTATTTCGCGAATCATCCAGGCTTCGTATCACGTCCTATCAGCAGATGCATTCGTAATCCGTAGGGATCGCGCGGAGAAGGCATAAATTATTTCAACGCGTCAGGTCCACGCGACGTGCTCGCGCGTTTAAACCTATCGACGCAGCGTATCTAGCGGACGTTAATTGCGCCCAAGCAATAACGTTGTCGTAACGAGTATCGCTCGCGGTGCGAGCCAGCCGTGGTGTTCCGAAAGCGCGGTGTAACGTTGCCGGTTCGCTCCGACTCGCCGCTTGTAAATCATTTTCGCCGCTTAACCTGACATTAGCGTGACAGGGTGTTATCCGGGCTCAGTCATTTTAGCATATGGTTAGCAGATGCCACTGGACGGAGCCGTTTCTTCTCCTCTTTTTAATGGGCAAGTCGTCGATAATTTTCATGTGTAAACGCGCTGCCCCGCGGACCAGCCACGCCGTCGCGTTTCTCGGCGCCGTCGACCGAATTTCGGAATCGATGGGGCGAGAGTGGAACTCGATCGAAAGCCGAGGAGCCCGACGAGCCCCGACGGATACTATTCTATAACACCGATAGAGCAACTACAGTCGACCCTAAATGGCCACGCGAGCAGAAGGGCAGAGTTTGGAAAGCCGGACTAGCTGCTCTAAACAAAGAGCTTTACAACCATATTTATAGTTGTCGTAAAACACTGCGCGGATTGCTAACCTTCGTTCAACGGACGGTTGTATTCTTCCTCCCTCTCGCTCACCTCTCGCTCGTCCGTAGCACGTTCCTCATCCTCCTTTATCCCTGTCTCGTTACTCCCTGCGTCTCTTCTGCATTACCCTCTCCCGCGTTCAGCTCTTCCGTTCCTTTCCAGTCCCTTTGCCTCGTCTGTTCCTCCAGTACGCGTCTCTCTCGCTCCTTCCGCCTTGCCCATCTCGCTTCGATCGTCAAACCATTCTGCATTCCTCCCGTTTCCAACCATTTTCGCGAAGTGTCCTTCCATTCTTCGGGCCGGCAACCTCTTCCCTGGCCATTTTCGTCCCGTGCTCGTCGAAACTCCTCTCAATTTTTTGTTACAATCTCCATTCTCTTCTTTTATCGCATTTCTTAATTTCCTTCGAGTCTGCATATTTCGGAGAATCCCACTTGAATCCATACGTGGCCGTAGTCGACTCTCGTTTAAACTCTCTCCTCCTTGCGCCGCGACCGGGCTAGCGGAAGTGCTGTAATTAGCGGTGGAGGATTGATCAGAACGCGGGCGTTCCCTCGCAGCCGGTTTTTTTGCTCGTCCCATCGGTCCTTAGAACTTTGTTGTTTCTCGGGAGAAGCACAGTGGGGTTCGACAACAGGTCGACGACGGTCTTCGGGCGTTAATTGACTGGAGAGCCGTACGGTCGAACGACTTTGTTTGATGAAAATTGTTTCGACAGAGTCTCGGAAACAGCCAGGACAAACCTGAATCGTAACCACGGGCCAGAGAGGGAAACCGGTATTTTTGATGAGCATGCCTGATTATCATACGCGTCTCTCCCTTCTTTCATTCCTTTTGGTGGCACGTTCCTTTTTCTCTATCTCTCTCTTTCTCTCTCTCGCTCTTTCCTTTTTTCAAATAAAACGCACGTTATAACGCTAATGCGTTTATTAGGGTGCTACGGACAGCAATTAGATGATCGCTGATATTATAAAAACGTAAGGCTAGTTCTCGCACGCTTTACGAATAGAATTTTATTACAAACGATGCCATTTATAATTGGATGCGTTCATCCTGCTTATTTCAGGGAAATAAAATAGTCACGTAAAGAAGAGAATGTTTACAACGACTAGTGCTGACGATTTCCTATTTCCTTCTTGTATTTTATGTATATCGTTATATAAAAATGTTCGTGCCATGGTTGTATGTAAGTTTGAAAGCGCGAAACTCAAAAACTACTGAACCGATTTCGATGAACCATGCACCAGATGAATATTTGGTTTAATGGGACTGCTACAGGCTATAGAATAGTTCAAAAATCCACGCGCAGAGGGTGCTACACTGATTTCTAAAATTAAATTTTCAATTAAATGAGAACGGTATGTTTAATTATTTATACCGTAGCGAAGCACGGGTATTTTGCTAGTTCCTACTAATGTATGAAAGTGAATGGTGGGATTAAGGTGGAGTCAGGCGGCACGTGAATCGGCGATCTTACTAAGCTCGCCGATTTACGTGCCGTGTGATTCCACCTTTAGGTTATAGACTATTTATTTAGTTTTTTTAGGCATTGTTATGCGCGTTGGAAAAATCATGAATAATTCCCGAGTGAAACCGGATAACGGGTTAGCTAGTATAAAATAACTTTAACTTGATGCGATAAAGATTGTATTGAATAGTTTCCTCGTATTTCAATGGTTTTCGATATACACTAGCGGACAAAAAAGTTACCACTTTTTCGATTTGTTCTATTTTTGTTATTTTTTAGCATACGTTTGGGACAGTCGTATTTGTTTAATATGCATATTCTGATGAAGAATTTAAAGCTGTATAAAACCCAGTTAAAGTTGAATTTATTTAACTGACAAACAAAAGTGTTACATGACATTGAATGGGGTAACATTTTTGGGACCGACAAAGAAGTTACCACGTTTATTAACTTGTTAGGTTGTCCTAAAAGCAATAGGTGCCACCACAAAATATTAGATTTTTTTTATTAATGTTCAAAAGTGGTAAGTTTTTGTTGGCTTTAAAAGAGTGTTGTCTTGTTTAATGTTATGTGAGCTTTTTGTTTGTTAGTTAGATAACTTTTACTGTAACTGGATTTTATACAGCTTTTAATTCTCTTTCAGAATATGTATATTAGGCACATACTGCAGTTTTGAATTGATATTGAAAAGTAATAGAAGTAGAGTGGTTCGAAAAAGTGGCAACTTTTTTGTCCGCTACTGTAAATATTCATAAAATTGTCACTCGGAGAGGAGAAAACAACTTCCGAATGAGTCTCATTGCCTTACGTTACAATTACCCCTTATCCACATACATTTTCATTTAGTTCAATATTCTGGGGAATATTCACTTATCCTTGCAACTCATAATTTAAACAGGTACCTACTTAATGAGTAAGTAAGTAATGATTGAAAGAAACACCAAATAAATCTCAACATGTGAATTATAAAACAAAGATGAACATTTTCATCAAACAGGGTTTTTTTGTATTTATCATTAGTTGGACAAATAATGAATAACAAAAATATCCGTCACCTCTTATCAACCCAATTCTTTAATGATATTGAACGAATTATTTTTCTTCGCTCTCATCATTCTTCTAGTTGTTGTAAGATCCACATAAGAGCGTCATTTGTAAAAAAAAAAAAAGAAATGTACGTTTCAGTTATTCAGGTAACACGTGCAGCGTGTTTGTACTACGAGTAAACTATATCCTATAAATATCTTCAATGTTTATCTATGATGCAACTAAGCGGAAGCTGGAAAGTTATTCAATTCTGGCTATTATTAATCTTGTCAAAGGACCTCGTCACCATGTAAACAGCGTCGCGGCGCGTCGCGAGGTGACGCGTGATCGCGCAAGAGCGCACTATCGAACGACGAACTGTTTTCCCTGAAATGCGGAAAGCTAACGCACGGAGTAGAGTGTTATCTACGAATGGGGTCTCACCACTAGCGTTCGTGTGCACGTCAAGGTAGCCCGAAGGGGGACGTTGCCTAAACTCCGGAGTTCAGGTTAGACAGCAGTGAGTGAGGTAATAACATGAATGACATTCTCTCGGGCGCGGAACGACAGAATTGCGAAAGAGCGCCGCAAGATCGCCAAGATTGGGCGCTTTGGATGACGGAGGGGGACGCCAGCGGTGCCGATAAATCCCCCACAACTAGGTAAATCACATCGGTGCGTGACCTCACGACCACAGATACGATGATCCCCTGCGAGAAGATTGAGCGACGATACGAAAGTACACATCTTGCGAATGTCGCCAGGCTTATCTTGTTATCAGGGTTTGATCGGATCACGTGATTACTGGCGCACGTTCACGCAGGGATTAGCATTGGCGAAACGTTAGAGACAACGTCTCATTCAAATACCCAGCGATCCTCGTCGATTTCACAGAAGCGAGGCGACGGGGGCACGCATCGGCGTGTGGTCCTTGAAACGGAAATGTTTGTCGAAGCCGTATCGGGCTCCTTATCGTGAACCGCGAATGTTCAACATGTTTGCCGAGGTACTCCGGCTCGCGATAAATCTGTTGACCGATTCCCTTTCGATAGGTAAAAATATATACGCGAGTGAATGAAATTAAATCCGCCCAGCCTCGTGCCGCTTCCTTACTTGCATGACATTGCGTGACAACGTGAATCAAACGACCACGTGGCGGGCACGTGTCGCAGGTCAGGGACCGGAACTTACGCCGTCCGTCGAAAGTGGAAGCCAGTGAACGGAGCCGCGTTCGTGAACTTCGTATGGATTTATTGATTCTGGCAAGAGGTGGATCGCGACGGTTAGCAGAAACAAACCGAACCCACGACAACATCTAGGCTAGCATTTTTTCTATCATCAATTGAAACTTAGCTTTTAAAATTCCTAAGCCAATCCGGTTTAAATTCTGGAAGCATGTAGGGGAAGAAAAAATGATGTGTAGATATTTAAGAAAAACGATGAGAAAGCACTATCGAAGAGTGAAAGCATACTATAAAAAAAAAACTAGCATTTCAAAGCACTAAAATTCGATGCCGATAAATTCGTTTTATGCTAGGCTATAAAATTTAAAGAATCTCTGATCTCACGCGAGATTCGAGTATGACCACAAACATGTCAGCTAAGCAAACATATTTTTCTGGCCCCTGTCTCGCTCTTCCTCCTGCCTCCTTTTCTAGGAAAGCCGTTTCACAGGGGAATTTGTTTAACCGTTTATAATGGAAGGTGCAGGCACCACCGCGGGGTGTAGTTGCCGAACCTATGGGGATGGGTCTGGCCAGGGATGGGGCCGCTTCTTGGGCAACCTCTTCGAATGCAAGAAGTCCGGCAGGTAGGCTCGTTAGCGAGCAGGCAGGTAGGTAGAGGCGAGTCAGGGTAGGTGTATAATGCTGACTGTAGTCCGTGTGTCTGTATTCATATACCGAGTGTTCTGAGAATTCTCGTCACCCGAAAACTATAGTATGAATCTTCAAAAGTTATATCTGAAGATTCTATTTGCTTTTTACTGATAAATCACGTTTAGTATCTCCAGTTATTTTGTAACAAAAAATAATGTAAGAGTCGTTGAGATTTTAAGTCTACGGTTTACAAACACAAGCCAAGTATCTTCAACAATTTATAAAAGACAAATTTAATAATAATTTTGTGGTAGTTTAATCAGCTAAAGTAAAGTTTTCGATGAAAAAGTTACCCTTCTCAAGTATCTAGGCCACGAATTGTGTTGGATTTTGTACAATGAGCACGCATATCAATAATATCTAGGTAATACTCTCTTCATTAAATATTTCTATCGAGCAATTTCGAGTTTTTAAATGAAATTATCTGTAACGTTATACATGAAAGAATGGGCTGATTAATTTCTAAGCCAATTATATTAGTGAAACGTAAAAACAACTTGTTCTATCCATACGAAACATGTAGCCATTAAAATGCGTAAGATTTTTTCGTGCCTAATATTTTACTCCTTTAAACGCCAGGTCGTCAAGCTATTTCGAGCAGCATATTAGAAAAACGGCAACGAGGCTATTTGAAACGAATTCCTGGTAATATCGTTAAATCACAGCTCATCCGAGGTCCCTCTACCTACCACAGGATGATGGAGGGCTACGACCAATATCTCCGTCTCTTCTATATCGCACCGGAAGTTCCGCGCGTCCCGTCTCCCAGCCAGGCTATCTATATCCGAGAATATTACGCCGACACCCGGTATACGATGCAGAGCGTAAGAAATGGGTGGGTTAACTCTGAGAGGAGGCGAAGTAAGAAAAGGAAGCGAGCTGAAAGGGCGAGCGAGATTCGAGCGAAGGAACGAGAGAGGCCAAGAGAGGGATACGAGACAGGCGTGAAGAGGAGAGTAAAAGGGAATGGGAGGGAGGGAGGGAGGGAGAGAGAGAGGCAAGGAGAGACGAGAGAGTGAGTATTCGCTTGGGTGCCAATGTGCATCGGTGAGCGGATACACACCGTAAGGTTCGGAGGGAAGGTATTCGGGCAAGTTCAGGGTGATGCAGCAGCAGCGGCAGCAGCAAGCAGCAGCAGCAAGCAGCCCCCCTTCACCCCCCCTGACAGTCTCTCGCGCTATTCCAGTCACTCACTAATTCTCTATCGCGCACATATTCTCCTTTCCTTCTCGATCTCGCCGGCTAACCCACTCTCAATTTCTGTCCCTCTCTCTTTCTCCTCCTGACTAACCGACTCTTCTGTCAATTTCTCTCCCGCTCCTCTCCCCCGCCTCTCCTTACTGGTTAGAGGCCGTTACTCTCTCTCTCTCTCTCTTTCTCTCGTCTCTCTCGTCTCTCTCTCTCTCCCCCCTGTGTCGACCCGCGCAAACCCACCTCCTGCCCTTTCCGCCTCACGGCTTCTCGCTGGTATCAGAGCTGCTCGTTTCGTCTCGTTTCGTTTCGTTTTTCGTCTCTGAGGATAAGCCTACGGTACGCTCGAGGCGATCTAGGCGCCCAACCGCCTACACGCGAACTCGTCAATTACTTCGCACAACGAGACACATCGTTTATGGTTCTCCCCTCGGTTCTTCGCTCTTTCTCTACCCCGGCCTACCGCCCCCCCTCCCCCTCCCGCGTCGGCGTGGTCGGGTTGCATACGATATTTGCGGCGAAGTGCAATCCGGAGGCGGAGGTAGTTTCCAAGTAGCGACAAAGTGTAGATCGCGGCGGCGAGCGCGCTTTTGCGAGCACGACTGCTACTAGAGGAGCTGCAACACGCGGCGAGTCACGGGAAATCTCGCAGCATTTGCGAGCTCGCGCCGTTGGAAAAAAGCGGGGAAACCATTTGGAACGCGTTGCAACGCGATACGTACTTACTTGCTGCTTCGAATTTAATTCTTCATCGTAGTCGTAATTTACATGGAAACGAGCTCATTTCGAGGTGAAAAAAAATATGTTGGTTGAGCGTCGGTAGATGTAATGTTTCAGATTATTTTCTTTGGTGTCGCACCTTGGAACAGTATTTACAGAATTTTAGAATTACAAGTATAAACTTAACTTAGGACACAAAAAACTAAGCGTTTCGCGAACGTTCGATTCTTCAATTCGTAAATCTAAGTCTGCAATGTGTTCAATGTCTTAAAATATTGCGAGATATTCAGCGTGTTGATAATGAAGAATAACTTTCGAATAAATACGGTACTGTAAACCAACTTGGTTTATGCTTTAAGCTGGGAACAAACTGAAAACATGTAATTTGTGAAACACGTGTCAGTGAAAAATAAGTAATTTATGTACCAATGTTGATTGATACTTTTCTGTGTCTATAATTCTAAAGCAATTGCAGGACATAATTGGTGAATACGCAGTAAATATTGATCTATAATATAATCTACATATATACAATAAAAATTCTGACAAATAGAACATTTAAGCTCTACGATAAAAGTTCATATGATATATCTTCTTTCTTACGACAAATTCTCTTTCTACTTTTGAATTAAATTAAGTTTGAATCCTTCGCGTAAATTGGCTATATATGTTCCTTTCAATGTTTCACAAATTTCCCTACGCAAATTTGGAAAATTCTAAAGCTAAATGGAATTATTAGTAGATGCATATCTTCAAAGCATTGGACGTTTACATACTGCACATGCAATGCTTCAATATTTGTTTTACTCGTGGCGCCAACATAGATAATACGAGCTGCGGAATATCCTCTCACGACTGGTCTTTCGTAATCCCAGACGCACTTAATAACCATTTTCACACGAAACACTTTCGTTTCGATGCTTGGCAAGGAAACGCGGCTGCACCGCGATGCACAGCAATCTACGTCGCGTGTAACACGGTGATAATACACCGTATAAATCCTACTTAGTCATTGTTATATCCAACGAGGCATGACTGATAATTACTAGCAGTTGGACCGCTGTACCTCAACTGCGACGAAGCAAGCAATCTGGCGCGAGACTAGCTAATCCAAAAAAGAGGAGATAATAGTCAGTGACACTGCCAACTAGCCGCGCGGATTGTAAGTAAAAAAAATAGTGTCTCAGAACTAACTCTATCCAATAAGAAATTCGCGATAATACTAAGGCGGTAGGCTATTTGCATAAAAACTCCAAGGATCGAAAATTTATGTATATTACGCCATGATTTTTATTTGCGTGTAATAATTTCCAAGACGGTTACCGCGTCGGCCCATGCGCCGCCGAAAGACGCAATTTTAAACGCGTTCGTGTACCTTCGAAATTACTCGAGAATCAGAAGCACGCACAACAGTGAGAGGGAATCATGTTTCCCTTTGCCCTTTTTTTTGCCGTTAAACCGATGCATAGTTAAAGCGATACGCGGTGCACGCAATGCTCCTAAATTGCAGTCGAAATTTTGGGACCCTCGAATTCTCGCGTATAGAAATCGGGGGTAACTGTGCCCTTGCTGTTCATGGTAATTACGCTGCGAGAGGCGACAAAAGAAAGCACGTTCTAACTGCCGACCGCGCGAAGAGAGACGAGCAACGACGGCGTCTAATGAACGGAAAAAATAACTGGCGCATCGGGCGCGTTATTCAGAAGCAAGTTCCTGGCGGAAAATTAGTTTCAGTGAGCATAAAAAAGGGTCCAGTAAAGTAATTGATGCCAAGATTAATCCCACCTCAGCCTCCTCTAGCCTTCCTCGAAGCACCATAATTAACCACTTAAGCGATTACGATGGATCTCGACGTAACATTTTGCACGTCCTCCCGGCTGGCCGGTCGGTCGCCCGGCCGTCCAGTCGCGCGCAACTGACCGGCGAGTGCAACGAATTCTGATCCAAGCATTATTTGCACGTAATTGTACGTCACAGAAAGTGATTTTCGTATCGTGCAAGCCTGCCGCGCGTCGCTACCGTCCAGACGAGGCAAATTACAATAATTTAACACTCCGCGGATTCGTTTACACTTTTACGAAACTGACAACACACAAGTAACATTTAAGATAATCTCGAGTTTCCTTAAGATACACCGCGGACAATAATGATACAACAGGAAAAAATTTGTGACCAAATATTGAAGGTGAGTCACGTGTAAGCGGACATGGATTTATATTTATTTCAAATCTAAGAATATCGTATGAAACATTTAAGGTATTGGACACATCACTCACGAATAAAATTTATAGACTGTGTTAAATTAAAGAAGCAGTTACTTAAATAAATTTATCACTTAGTAGTATTGTATTCCAAAATGTTAGTACAGTAAGTGCACATTTTTCATTCGTAATATTTTGATGTAGGAGACAAACTCTTGAATTTCGGTCATTCACTTTAATATGATAAAAATATGGTAGGTATCGTATTATTAAGAAGAAGCAATGCGATTGTGATAAAATTCCCCCAAATACATTATTGGTTGGTGTGCAACAAACGAACGATCGTCAAATTACTCGGCAACTTGTCTCAAAGTGGCAATTAAGTATCGATAAAGCCACGATCGATTTAATTAAAGTCGCGCAATTGTTTTCAATCGCTAAACTGTTACCTGAAACTGCAAGCACGCCTCAATGCGAATTTAATGTCAAGTTGAGGTAGAAAAAAAAGATGACAGTTTTTCTGTCACAGCGACATGTTTTGCTGTCTAAAATCACAGGCTACAATGTCCAATTGCCACTTTCAGGTGTTTGGTAAGCTGTCAAAATCTGGTACCGGCCGCACAAAACGTAACTCTCGTTAAAGTGTTTTGGCAACACGGTGACAGCGTGTTCAACGGCGCGACATCGATTTGTCAGTGACAAAGTCTGTCGGGGAGGAGCCCGTGCAGCCGAGAAGCGGCGTGTTTCATTGTATATCGTCGCTAACGAGTTACAATTTGTTTCAAACCTGTCGCGAGAATAACACCGTTCCGTGAACTTCAGTCAATTCCTTGAACAAATTAGCATCAACTTTTCCCGCGCTCTCCCGCCGAAAACAATTTTCGCTCTTAATCACGCCAATTCGATTTTGCCCCCGGGGCGCGATTAAGCTTTGTGGACACTAGCAACAAATTGCCACATTTATTGCGAGAGTTTATGTCAGCGTCTCTGTAAACAGATCTGAGAGTAACGCCAGTAACTTGTTTGTTTGCGACAGTTGCTCTCGGCAAGTGAATTCTCTCATAGTGTAAACATCCGATAATGTTCTCTCAGAGAGAAAGGTTCTATTTCCAAACGTGCGGGAAATTTTTGGCCAGATTAGAAAGCAAGCACCTTTACTCATTGCTAGAAAATCTTCATACTTTTGATGGGAGCACGTAACCGGAATAAACTCATAAAAGCTAGCAGATATAACATTAGTCAACGTCATTCAAGACCACGCCAACTCTTTTTCAAAGAGAAAACTTTCACTTCCTATTTCGTACTGTGAGCATGGTTTCCAGATTTACCAGGTTTATGACTCTATTGCCTACGTCCGGACTGCAGGGGACCATCCGGAGTCTCGTCTGGTTGAAACCGTTCCCACCCTTGTTAATTTCTGTTTTTCTCCTTTCGTTTCCACGAAGGAGTCCGCCAAGTTTAAGAAACTTTGTTCCACTCACGCATCATATTGTTTTTTTGACACCGAACATTTTACTTATTAAATATTTAGCATTAACTCACAGGAACATCACACGTGGCATACATGTTTTCCACAAGACTAACTGAGATTTCTCTCGCAACTATTTGCAGGCAATGATTTGCGGTAAAAATTGCCGTAGCGTAAACACTCGTACGAGTTTATTGTACGATAAATGCCGCAAGTTGGTTTCTACTGTCCACAAGGCTTGACTTTCAATTATTGCAGTTATTTTTGCTCGATCGGCATGATGAAATCAGAAGCCTGAACTATGGAGAACGACAGGGGAATGAGAAGACAGACACACGCACGCGTCCGCGCGGAATGAGAGCTATAAAAATCACGATTAATCAACTTAGCCCTCAGAAAACTGTTATTTCACTTTCAAATGTATACCTGATTACTCTCGATTCTTAAAATTATTTCTATCCAATCTCGGGACAGAAGTAAGTTACATTAACGGCAGTCTGTAAATTTCCATAGAAATCGCACACCGTGTCATGATTTTCACTTTATTTCGAGCAGAAATAATGGGGCCCGTTGAGGCAGAAACTTTAATCAAATGATTTCGAAAATTTTGTAAGCGATACGTTGAACACAACGTTTATTGCCGCTTCCGCAAACTTCGAAACCGACACCACAACTTGGAAATAGTATGCCTTCGTAGAAATAGGAACAGGATTACACGACCGAAGTAATTTTCCAAGAAAAACATTTCGAAACCCAGTCGCAGAGTGATTTTTCAATGAATTTTGCCTTAAAATGCGGGTCCCGATGAGTATAAATAAATTCTCGAATATTACCCGTCGACTCACCACCGTTTTTATAAAAAATTGCTTTAAACATACTCGAACGCGGGGTTTTCCCATCGAATATATTTATTGCAACAAAAAAAACCGTTTCGATTAAACTATTGATCCCAGAACATTTTCGAATAAGATTTAGACATTTTTCATAAAAACTGTAGAGTCGACGGCTAATATTCTAAGATTTGTTTATACTCATCGGACCCAACATATTACGTGCAGTTTTATTGAAAAACGCATCGCTGTTACAGAAAATCGTTAGCTGCTATGCGCGAATCGAAGGTGAAACGGTGTAACGAGCATAAAGCCGTTCAAACGGCTATCAAAATTTGTCAAACCGACGCGTATTTTCACCACATCTTTTGCATAGTTTCAATTACTCGTCGCTACTGCACAACTACCGCGCATTAAATGCAACGAGATAATTCGAACACGACCCGCGTGCTTTCCACGGTAGAGCGTCGACGAAATCAAAGCCACAAACGTTTGGTTTTTTGCGATGCGATGCGTCGCACAATAACACAGTGACGATAATGCGATTTTCGATTAGTGCCGGAACGATATCACTCGTCACAAAACTGACGCGGGGCGTCTAAATTATCATCAGCACACAAGAGCGATTTGCCGTGAGTAGATTACGTTACAAGATCGTAAGATAACCACCTACAATGACGTTAATTTATATGAATCACGGCTGCCCCTCGCGACACGCATAAAATATCATAACATGTTATCAGATTTCACAGTTGACCAGCGATAAACGTCCGACGGGAAAATAAAGCCCGGCGAGTTTCTGATCTCTCTCTGGCGCTACACACATAGTGTTTCAAGTCGAGATTTTGGACGTAATCACATTCACACGAAATCGTAGGAAATTCGCGCGACACCATTCGATCTGAAACGTTTATCTTTAAAAGCTGTACTTTCACGGAATGGCCCTGCGCGAACAAATACCTGCCCTTATCTGCCATTTTACCTACACACATATCCGCAAAGACTTCGAAATCCCACAATACAGGAGATATTAACGCTAAGCCGGTTTATCCACCTCGTGATCAGATATTTCACAAGCTATTGAACCCGTGACACGCGAGATAATTTACGACCGGGGGGGAGAGAAAGGGTCCCGGGGAATTTTTGTCACGGATTTGTAAGAGTATAAAAATGACGAGGAGAGACTTACCGAAAACGGGGCTGAGATCGGATCTCGCAGTCGTCTTGCCCGTCGTCGCGTAACTTCCACCGGCGAGCGAGCCCTTTTCCTGTAACACACATATGCACGCACTTTTAATGGCGACGTTCTTAGGCCTGTCACCGACGAAGAGGACGATATATCGAGAGACGAACGATGCGCTGCCCCAACGAGTCGCCTAATTCGTAGGAATTAAGGGTGGTAAGAAAGGAGGGTTGGTCGACGCACCTCGGACTCCGTGAGGTCGATGAGGGAGCTTTTCTCCTCGGTAAGATTTTCGGAGGACCTCTTCTCGTCCTCCCCCTCATCCTTGAATACCTTGACCTCGTCTTCGCTGCCGAGATCGTCGCCGCCGCCGCTGCTGCTCACGTGCGGCATTATTGCTGGCCGAGCGACGGCCACCGTCTTTCCTGTCTTCGTCGTCCACCGACTTAACGCGAGAGAGGTGTGTCCGCCTGGGACCGCGGACCGAGGAGAGGTTAGGCGGCCGTTCCGGCCAACGCGGCAACTTCGAAAGCGAAGCCGGTCCTCGCGTGCCGGCCGCCGCGGATTCACCACGCGCACGACTCACCGCTAACGTACCGACTCAACGACGAATCCGTTCGACTCGCGAATACCTTCCCCGGCGAAGCGCGTACTTATTTCCACCGTCGGACACTCGAATAATCTTCCGTCTCACTGACGCCGCGCACAGTAGAGGATGCAATAGGACGAAGCACAGACAAAACCGTTAACGTCACCGTCACCGTCACCCTTCGACTCTCACCACCGTCGCCCACCGTCCTCGACGGAGGTTCGGCTGCACACTTCGCGGAACAGACACAATACAGATCGTTGCACCCAAGGGAACGCCGCTGCGACGAAGATGAAAAGCACCACCAGTCAAAACACAACGATGTTATACGCCTCGGTTGTTCGGGACGCTTCGGGAGCGATCTCTACGGCCGGGACACGGCGCACGGCACCGGGAAACGTTGGCACGCGCTTTCCTCGCCTCGTTCATTAACGGAAACGTATTCTCGGCGAAGACTGCGAGGACCGCGTGGAAAGGCCGGCGCACAGGTAGGAGAAGAAGGAGGCGCGACAGGGTACGCTGGAGCACGACGGGAGGAGGAGGCAACGGTGGAGCGTGTGATGTAGGTAGTGTGGAGTGGCAGATCGTGTGTGTCGGATTAGCGTGCAGTAACTTTCCGCGCGTCGTGCTTTCTTTTTCTCTCCGTCGTTCTTTTTTTTATTGCGTGCACCAGGCGCATAGTCCGCGCGCCACGTATCCGCACGATGGTGGCCTCGATGCTTTTGCGAGCGCGCGATGCTGCCGCGATTCCGTGTGCAAGCAGATGCGAAGGACGCGCGCGAAGAGTACGGCACCACGGCGCCGGTGGCGACGCTGTTGCTGTTGCTGCTGTTGTTGTTGACGGTGCACGCGCCGGACGGCCATCGTGCCCGTGGTAAGGTCCCGAGGTGCGTGTTTCCCGTATCTCGCCCCGACTCCGATGGCTCGAACTGCTCTGTCTGGATGCTCGGTGCCGACTGCCGGTCACGGTGAGCTCGGGCGGGCGGCTCTCCCACGCGACGACCAATCACGACGCCGAATTCACTGCCGCGGCTTCCCTCGCTGACGCGCCACCTCTCCCCCCACCCTCGCCCCCCCCCCCCCCCGCAAGGTCTTAGCCGGCCAGTCATGGCAGGCAAGGCGGCGAACCGATCGTGCCCGAACTTTTCCGAACTCGCCCGAACTTTTATCACCACCACCGCCGCCGTTGCCGCCGTCACGGCACCGTCTTCGTCGTCGTCACCGCTACCGCCACCGCCGCCACGACACCGTCACGACTCGGACCCCGTCGTCGCCGCCGCCACCGTCACGACACCCTCGCACAGTGGCGTGCTTTCTAGGTGTTTCTGAATAAATTCAATTTCCGTTTTGACAGATAATGAAAATGTAAACACATGAAAATGTTCGAAAATATGTCTAGTATAATGGTCAAAGTTTGTTTTTTCCTTAAAAGTATTACCGAGCACAATTTTTTAGGCACTTCTGGAGGCGTTCTATTTCTTCTGTGTTTGGCGCATCAGAAATTGCAACAAATCTGTGGGATAGTTGGCAGTATAGTATATTTTAAGGCGAACAAATTGATACATAGAACAACGTTTTCCGATTTTTTAAACATTTTCTGTAACGTTCTTAGATAAGAACATTTTATTTGCGGCAATTTTACGTATATAAAAAATGTGACACGCTGAAAGTTGTTTCATAAGGAAGGCAGAAGTGTATACTATCAAATAGAAAAGGAATCAGCTGCTGCTAGGCGCACCTTTTTGTGTTAGGTGCCGAAAACCATTGTAAAGTAAAAGTAAGTAGGCACCAAATCGTCTCCTTTTTTATGATTTAAAAGGAGAGGTTCCCTCCGATTGCTTTGGATTTTGAATATGTTTTAGAGGACCGGAAAATAAGAAATATGTGTCTTTTTATTTTGCTCAATTTGCATATTTAGGGAGTAAAACCACCCCTCAAAGTTATAAGAAGAGGTACAAAAATAACGATAAAAAAAATGATATTTATATCATATTTTATTCAACACAATGTTATAATGTTATACGTCGATACTCTTGAAATGCAAGAGAAAATCTTTGTTGTTTGTTTAATTCATTTGTTTACATAAATATTCCGCAGTGTATATGGCGTTTTTACAATTGCTGGCGGTTGAAATTTCGGGCGACTGGATCATTTGAAATATTTTAATATATAAATTTAGTCGCTCGAAATTTCAACCGTCAGCAATTTTAAAGACGCCAACTTCACTCCGAAATATTTGTATAAACAAATGAATTAAGCAAAGAACAAAGATTTTATTTTGTATTTCAAAAGTTTGAAAACGTTAAATGTTAATTTCATTATAAAAAGCTGATTAACAAGAGAAGTTAGGGAACCCGGAAATACAGAAAATAATGAAACATGGTGTGCAAATAGTGTAGTAATTCTGCAGTAATTCAGTCGTAACATAACTATATTTTTGTTGGTGCCATCGTACGGTTTTAGGGTGTAAAATCACCCCTGGAAAGAAACAGAATTTTATTTTTGTGGAACATCTCGAGACTGGTGAGAGATATCGAAAAGAAGTTAAAACACAAGTTACATCTTTTTTGTATATCTACAAAACCGCGTAAAATTAATTTTCAAAACATTCATACCTTTCAAGTTACCCCCACCACAAACCCTTAAAATTCAGTTTTTGTATTTTGTAAATAATTTCAGAAATACCATTGGATAATCTCTTTTCATACATATAAATAGTTTACGAGTTATGTTTTTTTTATTTAAATAAAACCTTCATTTTTACCACTTTTTAGTTTACAAGAAAAATAACAATATATTTGAATTCAGCAGGTCGAAATAAGTAGGAATAGGGCATAAAATAATTTATTCACAATTTTTCCCTATAAACACGCCACTGTGCGTCGTCGTTGCCGTCGGTGCATCCCGCCACCATCACTACTGCCACTTCTGGGCTACGTCCTCGTCAACTGGGGCTATTTTCGATTCTGCTGCTTTTGGTGGTCTCTCGCCCTCTACGTCAAGCGGTTCTAATAAACGTTTTACCGACTATTAACTCTTAAGACGGGTCCACATTTGTTCCCGCACTACGCTCTGTTACCGCCACCTGTTACCTATCTAACGATGTTCGATCACGGTATACTGTGACTTGTCACTTGGTTCAGCCGTTTCGATGAATGTCCCGGAATCGTCAGACATCGTCTACACTTGTTACCACGACCGGTCAGATAGGTAACAGGTCGCGGTAACGGGAACACGGTGCGGTAACAAATGTGAACCCGGCTTTATGTGCATTCAGCCCCTTTTTCAAACACTTTTCCTGGGGTTGAATAATTTGCTTTTACAAAGGTTCAAAGTCAGCTACCGAGTGTTTTTTAAAGTTTAATATAGAGATCTTGATGGTTTTCTGTTGTTTGGTAATTAAAGAAACTAATAATTGTTCTAGGAGATAGAAGACATAGTGTTATGCTGAATTTATATGCTGTGCAAGATATTATCTTCCACTTTTATATCCATCGTTCACTATAATTCATGAGTAGCGCTATTGTGTTAGAAATTGCCAGTGGTGGACTATTATTTATTATTTTTTCAGATCAGCGAAACCCGATTGTGAGTTTTAGTGTGACATAGATGTAGGTACGTGTTAAAGTAGATACCATAAGATTTGTATGTCCTATCTGTTTGCCTGACCCGATAACGCTTCTTTTGTCCTGCAGTACCTTCTATATACAATCCCATCTAACAAGGAAACACCCGGAACCCGGAGACTCAAAAAAATCTGAAACTGTATGAATATGTAGGGAATTTCCTCCTGATTACATCGCAATTTTTGTTTGCTGCCCAAATTCACTCTAAGGGGATGTGATTGACCCCTGAAGATCCGGTTATTTTCAGATTTTGGATTATAACTCTTGAATTGTAAAATAATTTTTTTCACCAAATAAAATATCTAATTAAAAGAAGTAACTTTTGTCTTGAAACTTTTTTTCTATCTCTTACAGTTCACGAGTTATAATACAAAATCGGAAAATAGCCGAATTTTCAGGGGTTAATTACCCCCCTCGAGTGAATTTGGGCAGCAAACGAAAATTGCCTTTTTTATTGCCATGGATGGACGATTATTTATGGTAACATATCGATGCCTTAGTGCACATATATTGTATGTCCTCTTTTTGTGAAATTTGAGTTTTTATATGCAACAAATAGTTCTCGACTGTTTCTTTATACTGCATAAAAACCACATTTATATCTACTTCATAAATTTGTCGAAAATATTATTTTTGTTCACTATTTTTGTTCGTTGAACCTGTTTTTAAAAATGATACAGTATTTGTGCAATAACAGTAAGCCATCTATATGTTTGTCACTGTGACCACATGTTCTTCTAACCACAAATTGGTCACAAGGGGTTCACTGCGCCCCAGCGTCGTTTTTGAGTTATAATCTTCGTATTTTGAATCTTTTAACATTTGAGTAATAATTATACATTCGCAATACCAATACAATCATGCTCTAACAGTATTTTTCTCGAAATGTAAATTGTGATATGTTGAAATTTGTAGTTGAAAAAATAGTTGTGAATAAAACGATATTTGTTTGTTAAAATTCACCAAATTTTTAAATCTCATTATTGGGGCCTCAACATTTACAGAAATATTGGCAAATACATATTCTGTATTTGAATTCAAATTGACTTATACTGCATTCCACTTCCAGAGTAGATTCGTTCCGCGCAGGAATATACTGTTGATTGGTAGGAGACCGGCAGCGAATGCGCTACGACCAATCGCGTGTGTCAGACTCGTGGGAGCTGCGCAGATCTGCTTTTAGCTGCAATGCTATATACGTGCCTATTTTGTACCACCGTGTGTAAGCTTAAATCGTACTGGTACGAGCATACAAAACAATCTAGCAAAAAAGGAAAAGGAAATCATAACCAGAAAGTCCAGAACAGCAAAAGAAACTCGTAAGGGGAAGAATACCGCCAAAACCAATACACAAACGAAAAAAAAAGAAGAAGAAGAAAGACGATGAAAGTGCAAGCTGGTTTTGTAAATTGTGGCAAGAAAATTACACGAGCTAAAAATACTTTTCAATGTGTATGTGATGATGTAGTAATTAAATTTGAAAGTACGAATTAGGATAAGTGTGGTACGATTTAGCAACATTAATCCTAAATTGTACGTTTTTCATGCAAGTTTACCCTACTCGAATACACGATTACTTAGACAGTGTCATTGTCACCTTACATCCGTAGAAGACGTATGTAATAATGATAAAACTGAACGAATGATTGATTACGTTACAATTAATTAGGTCCTAAGACATATTGCGGCGAAATTACAAACGTAATCATTCTTGATTAATAACTTCAGACATCAGAATCAGTTCACGTACTTATCTTTGGTAGACCCTACGTTACTCTTCCTTCGTAGGATGAATGTAGTTCACGTTTACATAATATGCATAAGTACATGGATGAACATGTTTCTGACTCCTATATCCGCAGCATTAATTTCATGAATAATTTGCAATCATGAATACGTGTGCTTCACATGCGCACGCTTTCTAGGATATTAAAACCTATTAAACGACATTGAAATAAAACGGGGAGAAAAAGATCGAGTACAGAAGACTGTAAGAGGGAGTTTACTGAAATTGTGAAAAACCAACCGTTAATGCAACAGAGTGAAGAACCAGGGTCGGTAGAGCGAATTTTCCACGAGTGTAGAGTTGGGGGAGGGGAATTAAAGGATGAAATTTCAACAGCCTAAAAAACAATAGTACGCAAGCAAAAAATAAAAAGTGACAAAATACCTTCAAAATTCTGGAGGTGGAATTCCATACACAGAAAAATCTCAAGTGTGGAATACTCCACACATTCCACACGACTTACGCCGGCCCTGTGAAGAAGACAATCTGTCTTCTTCATTCATACAATCAGTCTGCATAATTTTAAAATGTGGATAAAGTAGTAAGGAAATTTAATATGCATCAAAATGCATTTATCTAATTCTGCACCAGTGATCCTGTACATCCTTTTGAATTTCCACGGTTTCCCGGTTTCTTTTTCGCTGTCAGAGTGTACTGTAAAGAATTGAACCGATTGTCACCGAAACCATATCTTTCGTGCCACGTTGCAATTTTTTATGTACAAATTATTAATAGGTTTTCTAAAATTGTGAATTTGAGACAACAATAAGGGGAAGGTGGGGCAAGACGGGGTACTTAAGGTTTGATGCTGAATAGAACTCAGATTTTCATAATCAACTAATCAAGTTTATGTCTGAACCATTCTTTGGTAATAAGTCTCTGAGTTTAACTCTGAATCAACCTAAATTTTACAGGTTTCAATAGAATAAATAAAAAATTCAGAAAAAGTCGTTTCTCCCCATTTAACCCCACCCGTGGGGCAATTCAAAAACAATATAAAGTAATTATTTATTGGATTGACAGAGGAGGCACACATGTATGGCTTCGTCGTCTACATCAACACAGTAGAAATGAGCCCATGTGCCACATATTTGGCAGCTTATCCACCTTTCCACAAGGGCATCAGTTCTTTTGGACTAATTAATAGAACAGAACTATCATTTTCCTGAGTCCGTCTTCCGTCCGTAGTTTCTAACCATCCTGCAACAATGAGAAACTTTGATTTTTATTTCTAGGTCACATCTGAGGGACATGATGGGGTAATGAAAATGAGAGTTACCCCATCACGCCCCTTCTCGTCTCACTAAAATCATATGAACACTGCCCGAAACATTATTTACAAAAGTATAAAATAACATACGTACCTTATGGCCAGCTAAATTCTGCCTCAGAAACACATACATGTACCGGAGATCTTCTATATTATTATATCACTGTCACGGATGCTAAAAATAAGAAAAATGTAAAGAAATCTCAATAAATTATAAATTCTCATCTAACTTCGTCACGCGTTCACATGTTTCACTGCACAATTTTGATTACTGTGTTTGTATCACGAGATACGGGGTACCCCCTCTTGCCCCCCCCGTCTTGCCCCACCTTTCCCTATATATTTATTATTATTAATTGCAAAACAGCTCTGTTACTTTATTTTATTTTTAAATAAATAAAATAAACTTTGTATAGTGACCGAATCAGTGCGCCGATACCACTTTATTTAATTTTTACGGTCGAAAATTTAAATTCTAAAATTACCTATATATTTATTCTGTTATTAAAGCTAAGATATACATATTTAACTACCAATATGTAGCAAAACATTAGTGCTGTACCAACTTTCTGTCATATGTTGAATTAATTAAATGATTTAAATCGGAGTTCGGTGTACAATTCGCGTATTATAATGAACATATAATGAACGGTTTGTGTGTAATTTATTCATATAAATTGATGGCGTCCTGGACGTTTGCTATAAGCTGGTCTCGCTCGTGGTTACATTGTAATGGATCACAATATCGCGATATCAATTCCATAAGCCCCAATAGCATATTTTTATTTTTGTTTTTAATGAAATGGAATAGATAATACCGAATGCAGCACTGAAGACTTTGTAGTTTTAAAACATTTGATTTTAATAAAACCTTGTACAAGCGTCAAAATGTAATTACGAAATATAAATTTTGCGCTATCCTTCTGAAAATATTTGCTCTCGCTAACGCTCCGTATATGCATGTATGTAAGTGGAGAAAGTTTGTGTATTAGGTTGCGATGAAAATTGTATCTTTTATTGTAAGCTGCAGTCAAAAATGTTTGGAACCATTGTATTGCTTACAACCGTGTTATGTAGTTATGCCTGATATAGATCCAATGTGCCGTGTACGTTGTATCTTCTGAGAGTTTTGGAGGTGTGAAAAAATGTGGGACATTGACGATCAATATTGGATATGTAACAAAGTGTATCGAATCAACATCGAATTATATGTTGTGATTATTAAATGAAGAATATTTACAATTTATTAAATAAACTTTATTTACTATTGTCGGCAACACTGCCAGAAAATGATCGAAACGACATGCGGAAAAGCGAAACCGTCCTGCAGAGACATCTCAGGGATCAGTTTTCAATGAAAATGTTACCATGTTGGTCGATAACAGTTTCGCCTGTATTATCGACGTTACGCGTTATAAGGGTGATTCTACAAATTGGGGAAGGTTGTAGCTGCTTTTCAAGAGATGCTTCAAAAAACTGATAAATGTTTCAGGAAACATTTATGACATATCAAACACGAAAAATAAGTAAAAAAAATTTTTATCTTTTTTGCATATTTTGGTAAATGCCCCCCTTAAATGTTTAAAAAATAGTCCTCGAAAATAAAAATTCCATTTTTTTGTTCGCCTTCATAAATAAAAAGTGTTTTAGAAGCATTTAAACTTTCAAAATTTGAAAAATAAGTTTTTTTTTAATTTTTTGGATTTTTTCGAAAACCGTTTCTCGCGCTAGAAAAATTAATAAAACAAAAAAGATGCTACCTGCCCGGATTTACAACTTTTGTTTGACATATTTTTTTATTCAATCAATAACTTGAAAGATGTTATATAAAATCGACTTCGCGAACTGTTAAATAATGATTTAAATGTTTAAGGGCCCAGGGGCACCCTGTCCCGTTATCCGATCCAGCTCAGACGTTACACAGATTTTTTTTAATTATTTGGAACCATTCTGGAGGGTGCCCCGAAGAAAATCTTGAAAAAAGATTTTACCAAGAATAAGTTAGAGCCCCCCTAATATACATAGTGAGGAGAAGGGGTAATAATTTAAATAAGTACAATGTTTACAATTGTTTTCTACACTCTTTTCGTATCGCTTATGTCATTTGCGAAATACATGTTCCTTTTATACGACTGTTCTGACAGTCATAAGTGTAAAAGGTCATCGTGACACTTGACAGCAAACCCTCGAAATCCTCTTTCTACTACTTTAGATATACCAGATGTGGAATCTCGAGACGACCACCCAGTAGAACCCAGAACAATTTAGTCCAAAAGCATCCACGACCATCTTCACAGGCACTTCCTGTGCGTGGACCACTTCTGTACTGTTTTTTTAGTGTCTATAAATTTTTAGTTGGTTAGAAACTTATACTAACTCAATACATGCATTCAATTTCTCCAATCAGATTCCTCGAAGAAAGTTGGCGAACGTTCGAGTAAGTGAAAAGTTTAGTAGGTAAGTCAATAATACGGAGAAACGATAAACCCCGTTTCGTTGAAGGCAACCAGTCTAGTGAAATTAGACGGAAATATGCTGAATCTACAAAAAAAATATGATGTAAAAAAATAATATGATGTACTTTCAGAAAAGATGTTTCTATAGAAACGAAAATATAAAGTATTTTTATAGTAAAGTTATTAGCTGTAATTGTTTGTGTTTAACACTTCTTCATATAGGACATATTTATCATGTTATACGTGATACGCATATAAGGCAGACAATCCATTATAGCTTGCAAAAATATAGTGCAATCGATACATAGAATTAATGATTCTCTTTTGTGAATTTTAATATGTGTGTATAATAATAACAGATAATCGTTTTTGATCGTGGATTTGGCTGTGTCACACCAAGAAACAGAATGAAATCATGCCGAAACTTTATCAGGATACAACCGTCAGTGGAGAAAATCGAATCCATTATTAAATATAAGTCTAAGAACGTTTCCAGTTTACCATTATGATTTTTTATACGTTGAATTGATCCTTTTGGAGATGTCACGACATATTCTACTGCGATTAAGGTAGTTCCTAACCAACTATGTTAATCAAATTAGTGTTAGATAATAAACTATGAATATAAAGTAGTATGATACTATGGAAATAATAATAATAATTTTTAACATCATGTATATATATTTTAAAAAGTTCAATGTTAATATAAATAATTGTAATACGAAAATGGAATATTAAATTGGTTAGCGTAGTGAATTGGAGCCGGCACATCTGACAACGTCGCTTTTATTCGGCGCGTCTTTTATCAAATTTTATAGTAGTAATTATCTTATTTATGTTATTTAATATTTTAACTATAAATTTCGGATAATTAATATGTCTTATAATATAATTAGTCTTCATATGAATTTGAATCATCGTTCGATATTTAAATGTCTAAACACATCGATTGCGCGACGTTGCCACGTTGATTGCTCTACGTATTTCTGAAAAATTTGCACGTAAACCTAATTTTTTATGGGCATTTACGAAGAAACTATGCGGTCAGCTTTGCAGAAATTAATAAATTCATTTCCTGACATTTCGATGTACTTTTGTGCCAATTTTGGTACATTTCTTAAATATGGTTTTCCTGTTTCAGAAGAAAAACTGAAACTATAACCCTCTTTTTTTGACTTTGCCATATGCCACCGTGTTAAAATGCATCAACTTTAATTAACAATTTCTCGATAACTATGCGGTAAATCGATTTTAAACTTTGTACATGGGTTTCTTGTATTCCAAATTAGTTTTCTACGAAATTTGAAAGAATTCTGTAATATAGTAGATTATTCAGGAATTACCTTAACAGTAAATTCAAACATGTCATCTTATGCACATATTCTTCGACTTGCTTGATTTCACATAATAAAGGGGTGTCGAAAACTTTCATCCCTTGCACTATGTTAATAAGATGCCGTTAAGTGCAGAGTTCTTCTAATAGCGTCGTTAATTGCGTGTAGCTGTTGTTTTCATACTTACCACTAATTATCGAGCTGAAAAAGGTGCCTTGTTTAAGCTGCTCAAAGTTAAGGTCGTTGTAGAGGAATTATTAATAGGAGCGTAAAGTGCTCACGGTTCACCACCAAGCGATGGAACTTCTCCCCGGATTGTGTAATAATTATTTCGTCACCTTTCATCATCGCGCGAGTTTCTCGAGGCTAACAGGAATAATGCTTCTTTCAGTTTCGCTGGTATACCGGCAGATGAATCATGGAAATAATGCCCGCGATAGCCAATCGTAATTTTTGTGGGAATGCCGCTCCTCGAGTCCACGAGCGAACTTAACCAAGGATGTAGCCAATTGCTACGAAAGATTCGGTGTGATGTCAGTCTCTCTAAATGGCCCACGAACTCTGCCTGTTTCAGCAATTGACGAATATGACCCTGAATACATAATATTATAAGGCACACTAACGTATTTATTTGTTTTATATAGAAATATTACTTTTATTTAATTAGATCTTTATTATGTCATAAATTCACTCGCGAATTTAATTGCTGGTTCAAGTTCTAACTAACATCGTGTGATTCGCAAACAAGCACTCGAATGCACGAAGAAGCTGTAAAAATATTGCCAGATCGTACCTCTTTCTCGAGACCTTGGATGTCATTGACCGCGAGGCCGATCATCAGGTTCATCAGGACGATACTAGCGAGCATAACGAAAGCAAGGAACACGACCCTGCTCGTGGCTGGTAGGAAGGAACTCCCATTCTTCCCGTCCGAGAACAGAGCCCCGTACTCGTACTCACCCATCATCATTACCACGGTCTTCACGACGGCCCTCCAGGAATTGCGAAACTGGTCGTTCCCGTGAAACAAAACGGCGAAGCTCAACGCGAATCCGACAATCAGGCAGACGAACGCTAGGAGAACCTGAAAGGAAATAAAAAGCTCCGGATGCACGTTGTTATAATCGCGAGGGTGGTAGGCTAAGAGTAGGGGTAGGCAAGTGGATCCTGATGGGAGCCGTATCACCGGGGAGACATTTAGAACCTTGGTGTTCCCCCGCTTTTCATTTCTAACGATATTCGCCGAAGGGAAGGGCTCGTCGCTCTTACCTTTCGCCCATACTAAATGCGGATCGTCCGCATCACAGACGATATTAAAAACCTTCCCTGGTATATTAAATCAGGGTTAACAGTGTCCCCTATGCAGTGTCGTATGGAGTCGAACCTGCCTGCTTCATACCTGGGTACATAGTTTAAGCGTGTCTCCACGCAGGAACCAAGAAACTGCAGGATTATTTTAACAGGCGCTCTGTGTTACTTTTTCTTTCTAAACCATTTGTGATGTTACAAAGTTTTGCATACACTTGGTCATTCAACTTTTCGTTTCCATCTGTTCCGCAGTGGATTTCGAAAAGACCGATGCAATACAGGTTTCAGTAATACGAGAAATGAAGAAAAGGAGAAGCCAACGATATTGGGTACAAACACTCGAAAAATTGGTGGTATTTATTAATTTTTTAAAGTTAGAGGTTATACAATATTTTTGGCTTTTATTAATACACTCGTAAGGGAACAAAAAACTGTGTTTGTTTCATGTTTTTCGGTCTTGATGCATTTTCTAGGTGGTGCTTATTGTTAGTGCAGCGCTCTTAAAAACAGATGCCTAAACGGTAACCACGATTTTAGAAGATCTAATGAACCGATTAAAAAAAAACCTTGAGACATTTGATGCGTAATTGGACTCGCTATCGCATCATCCTCTAACATAATTTTTTGAAACTCGTTTTTTATGTGCACATTTATGCGTAAAATTGTTCGTTTTGGGGACTGTTCCGTTCAAATGTGCACCAATCGTCATAGTTTTCGTGTTTTTTTAAGAAATTTAAGTAAATTTTAAGAAATTCTTTATATTATTTATTTCAGACGATCCTGTGATTAAATTCCATGGTCACAGTTTAGGCACCTGTTTTTGGCAGCGCTGCATTAATTGTAGGCGCCACCGGGTCGAAAATTGATCAAGGCCAAAAACATGAAACAAATATATTTTCCGTATCCTAACGAGTGTACTAATAAAAGCCACAAACATTTTTTAGAATATGTTATAACCTCATTTTTAAAAAAAAATCACATATTTTTCGAGCCTTTTGACCGGAGGGTCTCCATAACATTATTTCATGATAATTTCACAACTTATTCCACCAAATTAATCCCTTCGTTACAATGATATAGACCTACTCCGAATTTCGTCGATTGAATGTTCAATATCGTTTTCTGTGACTGTCACAGTGTATACTTCCCTGCACGAAACGACATTTTCGCTGGCCCTGCGCGGACATTTATCAGTTTTATAATAGTCCAGTGAAATTAGACGAAAATCTGCCCAATCTACGGACTAATTCCCATCAAGCTGAATTTTGGCATGAGTCTTTATTTGGTCGTTGTAAACAATATATCAAAAGTCCCCATCAATCCGACTGCTGCTAAAACTTTTACAGAGGGTTGAAAAAAAATCCTGTTTTTCGCGAATATGTCGCTATCTAGCAGTTTTGCAACAAAAATAGTTATTATACAATTTATAGCTTAGGAAATTCTCTACAAAAAAGGTCCTACGAGTTTTTTCGTAGGAGTAAGTTATAGGCCTTACAGTTCTTACGGTTCTCGAGGTATAACACAAAATAGAAAAAAAAACTTATTTTCAGGGGTCAATTCACCCCCTTACAATGAATTTGGGCAACAAACAAAAAATTGCATACCTCCAAAGTTTTAAAAAATTTTGAATTTTCGAGGGGGTGGATCTTCGCTTGCGAGAAATAATACCCCTGAAAATACGTCTTTTTTTTCGATTTTGTGTTTTAACTCGAGAACCGTAAAAACTGTTAGATCTACATATAAGTTACCAACTGATAGTCCTAATTAAAAGAAGTAACTTCTTCCTGAACACTTTTTTTCTATCTCCTACAGTTCGCGAGTAATAATACCCTCCAAAAAAAAGTTTAGGGGTGAATTGCACCCAAATTGGAGTGAATTTGGGCATCAAACGAAATTGCGTTGTATTCAGGAGGACTTCCCCTACATATTTACAGAGTTTCATAATTTCTGAATTTCCGGGTTCAGGATCTTCCCTTGTTAAATTTATGGGGGTTGAAACTTGGTAACCCGGCCTACTTAAAAACGGTTATACCTACGAAAAAACTTGCAAGACCTTTTTTGTAGAGAATTTCCTAGGCTATAAATTGTATAATAACTATTTTTGTCGCACAACTGATAGATAGCGAGATATTTGCGAAAAACAGGATTGTTTTCAATCCTCTGTAAAATTTTTAACAACAGTCGGATTGATGGGGACTTTTGACATATTGTTTACGACGACCAAATAAAGGCTCATGCCAAAATTCAGCTTGATGGGAATTAGTCCGAAGACAGATCCTAATTTCACTGGACTATAAGATCAGAAACTATGAAGAGACAACAAAAGAGCCGCTTTGCTGCAGGGTCATGAAACGCGTGTGTGACCGTAAACTGGGTGAACATTGGCAGTACGGGATAATATTCATAATTACTTAACAAGTACTATAAAAGGAAAATGACAAAAATTGTATACATTTTCACATGTGTTGCCAAGCTGGGCTCGTCCCTTTAGACAAAATTACGCAACTGCCTATGGCGTAAAGTTGACAAGGGGTGCAAAATGGTCTCTCCATTCTCGGTATTTTTTAAAATATAGTTTTCAATGAAAAATTACAAGTTCTACTATAAATGTTTTAAGCTGCGGATAAAATTTTTTGGTGAGGTCATCAAGAAGCCCAAATAAATGTATTATAAATAATGGGCGTAAATTTGGCAAGTTCGCCTAGGGCGCAAAAAAGGCTCGAGCTTGGCCTAATTGTACTACAATCACAAACGATGCGGTGTTATAACGGGATACCTAAAGCAAATTTAAAAATGTTAATTAAAAAAGAAATAAAATAAGAAAATAAGAAAAATAGAAAAAAGAGTGCATTGAACAGAAAAATAAATAATTTTAAGTGTCAATGTAAGTTCAGATCCAGTAAAACGATGTTAGACCATGTTATGCACAACTTATGCAATGTTATGATAGGATACTTAAAGCAAATGTAAAAATATTCAATTATATAGCAAAATGTTCCAAAAATATTCCAACATTCCCTCCGTTTGCAGGACCATAAAAGGCAATGAATTTTTCAAGAGTGACTAAGCTGTCGTTAGACGAATTATTGCTACCACATAGTGGCTCTAATGATAAGTAAGTATAGTCGTCATGCAATTCAAACTGCCACGTAATTACATACATCGATTGTTTTGACTGACCTTGAGAATATTCTTCAGTACCGTGGAGAACATAAGTGCATAGTATCCATACATTGGAAGACGACCAACCAAGAGCATCATTTGTATCCAACCAAGCAGAATCGCCACGCTCATGGTATGCAACATCCACTCTGGAGGATGTTGGGAAGTATACAACAATTTCTCCTCTGCCTGGATCTGAATGTCCTCAGTGTAACCAGTGTTTAGTGAAATGACCAGTGACATCGTCGCGCATGCAAATGACAGCCATATCTCGAATTGTTTGAAATAATATCTGTAATAAATGTAAAAGTATTGTTAAATAAGTATTTGTTAATAAAGTTTGTTAAGTAATGTTGTTTTCATGCATTCTGATCGAACCTCGGCTCCATTAACACCTGGGCCATGTTGTGGAAGTAAAGAAGACAGGAGCAGAAAGTCAAAATCCTTCGTAACGAGATGTAATCGACTCCGTATTGCAGCAGAATTGTAGAGTAGCCGGATAGGGAAAGGACCAACAGGGCTTGGATGAAAACGAGACAGAAGAAGTACATTCTCAGTTTGGACCACTTTAACCAGAGGAACGTTTCCACCAGCGGATGTTGCAGTATCGTCAATTGTTCTACGTCCGAAGCTGCTGCAATGAGGGACGTAACTACACCCATTTGCAATTCTCTTGGGGGCGCCAGCACGTTGAAGTTGACGGTAATCTATGGTAGAAAATGGCACGAAGAAGTAATTCTGACGTCACTGGCTTTACTATTTTCAACAAAATAGATGGATAATATTTTTTATGCGATGTTTATTTACGCGCGAGCTTTTGTCTGCGGGATTGTTGTTCCGTTGCACTCGAGAATTCAAGATATTCTGTAAAAACAGAACTGGTTTAGGTATGTCAGTAAATATTGCGTCAATAACAGTGACACCTGCTTCTGTCTTCGCAGCGAGGTTACCGCCATGATCAATTAACGCTCGGACACAGTTACAGTTGCCTTGATAAGAAGCTCTGTGAAGTGGTGTTCGATCGATCTAAACATGTTTAAAACAGCACGTGTGAAATTTTGCTTAATTATCAACGCCGCACAGGATTGTATCGATAGGTACCAGAGTGGACTTACTTTATCTCGCATATCGATACGACCGGGGGGTGTTATCGCTAGAAGAACCAGGAGAGTGTCTAGGCTGCCTACAGTGGCGGCAAAGTGAAGCGCAGTGCTTCCAGTGCTTTTACATTGATAAAGAGGACATGCACCGCCGTCCAACAATATTTTCGTCGCTAAGGAACTCCCTAAAATCGTCGCGTGGTGCAAAGCCGTGGTGCCTTTGTTTGGAAAGGCTTTAATTAATTAAGATTGAATTTGTTCTTCATTGTAGGCTGTTTTACGCTCTTTTTAGTGAAACTATGGAGATCATATTGTATATAGACACTGTGAGATCATTAGTCCACTTGATGTCAGGGGTTCTAATAAATTTTCATTTCGTAAAGCAGGCTTCGAAGAATCCGATTATATTTTTTCCGGATTTTTACAGGTGCGACCTTGGGGCGTAATTTGCAAAGCAATTTGTTTATAATTTTAATAAACAAATAAATTTATAAATAAATAAGTTTTTTAATAAATAAATAAATAAATAAATGTTCGTCTTGTAAAACAACCTTTTGGTTTAAACCTAAATTAGTAAAGTCATCAATTATCTATCTTTTCCTGTTTTTTTCATATTAAAATAATTTGAGTTTAAAAAATAAGATACGTGCTATTATATAGAATTGATATATACCTGTGTCAGGATGAGCTACGTTTGTTGACGCATTTGCAGACACGAGAATCTCAATGATATTAACGAATTTGGATATCTCATTTGGATCCTCTGGAGTCACGATAGATCCAGCCAAGAGTAATGGTGTGATTCCTCGTTCATCTTCAGCATTCACATCAGCGTTAGCGTTCACTAATATCTTGACCACTTCGGAATGATTGTTCTTCACTGCCTGATGTAAAGATGTTCTTCCCCAGCACTCTGGTATCGGTAACTAACGAAATAATTGACTACTTATAGTATTTTTAATATGTGGATATTCAATGTTTATTATAAACCACGGACAACATTAATTAGATACAAACGAAAAATAAATAAAGACAGCAGAATTTGAATCAAAACATTTCCTATTTTCATTGCACGATGAAAATACATTTTGGAAGAACGGATCCCAAATTGCGCCGAATCAGATTAATCAGATAAATTTTGTTTAAAAAAAAAATTTATATGTCGAGTGGATCATAATTTTCGAAATCCATCATTTCCGTTATGTTTAATTTATATCTTACTAGCAAAATACCCCGCGTGCGCATAACAACTCACCAAAGTTTCATCGCAATCGGATGAATGATATAGGAACGCATGCGGGACAAACAAACAAACAAACAAACATACATTCATTTTTATATATATAGATTATCCTCAGTACCAACGTTTCGACCTATGACACGCGAGCCCAAAAACGAATTAGAGAAATCCATCGAACAAGAATCCACTTCAACTTTGCTTTCCGTGAATGCTCCACGTTCCAGTAACCAATTCACCACTTCAATGTTTCCACGATGGGCAGCGTGAAACAATGCGCACCGTCCGATTTTGTCTGTCGCGTTAATATCAGCACCGTTTTCATGAAACAGATTCAATAACTCTATTCTACCCTGCCAAGCAGCCAGATGAACTGCTGTCACTCGAAGGATACCGACAGGCTGCAGAAATTTTTTATCAAATTTTTCGGTAAATATACGCGCGACTGTTTTCACGTCGCCGTTCTCAGTAGCGGTTATCATTTCAACACGATCTTCATCTTCTATGATCATTTCGATTCGAAAGTAGTATGTACTTCGAGTGTCGGTATTCACCACGTTATAGTCTCAAGTGCCCGATTCAAACAGTTCTCTAATGAACTGGGACGGCGCCGTTGTATTTAATTAGCAATCACAGGATGTGGTTAAGGAAGAATGTAGTTGTACTCAACATTATCATACAGCTTAAACGTCAATGGAAAGTTATTTTATCATTTCATGACCTAAATCTCAATAGGTTTTTCTTTAATCTGTTTGGAAAGGATATCCGTCTCGATTTCGGAAGGCATGACCCTTCATGTCAGACTGTATTCTTAATGCAACAAATTATTGAACGTAGTGCATAATTTAATTTGTTAAAAGGGTCTTTTCATTCACCAGTAAAATCGTATATTTGAATATAGCCGTAAGTGAATTAACATTTTTTTTTATAATAAATACTTCTTTTGTAAGATCGGCTTAATTATGGAACCGATATGAGGGGGAAAATAAGAACCGTAACCGAAACAATAGTTGGAAATTTCGGTTCTTCATAACAGTTATTCGGAATAAACGTTCTCCATAACTGTTTTAATCAGAACCTTTATATAACAGTTTTAAACAATTATTTTCGGAACCGTTTCAAGCCCTGGTATTTATTGTAATTTAATTAATTCCCTTACATTTTTTATTCTTCCTGTAATATAACAGAAATTTTGCCGAAACATCATTGCTGTAAAATGTCAGAAAAGTTGCGGGACAATTGCAATAAAATCTCAGAAACGTTGCGAGACCATTGCTGTAAAATATCAGGATCGTTGCGGGACAATTGCTATAAAATCTCCGAAACGTTGCGAGACAATTCCTGTAAAATGTCAGAAACGTTGCGGGACAATTGCTATAAAATCTCCGAAACGTTGCGAGACAATTGCTGTAAAATCTCCGAAACGTTGCGTGACCATTACAGAAACGTTGCAGGAGTTATATTGCACCGCAACATTGCTGAAAGGTTGCAGAAATCTTCCTATGTCCGCCCCTGTGCAACATTGCACCGCAACCTAACTGCAACCTTTCTGTAACGGAGTGTGCTGTATGGGTATTGACACTTGCGAGAAATTATTAGGTGTTACTCTGTTTTTCGAAGTTAATGGAATTTTCAGCGTATCATTACTTTGTTCAATTTTTTAAAGTGTTTACATTCACTATTTATATAATCATTTGAGCTACACGGTTAAAATTTTACACTATCAATAAGTAAGTTGAGATTATTGATAAATACTGTAAATTTGATATAAATACAGACTGTTGCGTCACATGAACTGGAAGGGCATTACTACATCACACTGTTAAAAAACCATATTATTTGCTTAGAAATATTCAAAATATACCTGTAAGAAATAATTAGTGACAACTGAGAGCAGACGAGGAGATTTATCCTACATAAGCAATTTAATACAGTTTGTTTAAGTCTAATAAAGCAGCTGCCGTTTATATTTGTCGTTACATGTCACTTAACTACATTGTTTTAAGCGGACTCTAATTCTAGAAAAACATTTTTACAGTTTTACAGTTAAGGAGACGAAAAAATGAAAAGTGTAAAACCGGGAATCCACCGGGGAGCTACGCTAAGCTATTTTAGCTTTTGGTGGAAATGGTTGCATAATAATGTATTGAAGCTAATTTCTTTAAAACGTAGCATGGCATAGTTTTAAATATTTCTAACTTTTACAGTATCTACATTTACACTATCGCAAATATTTGTGTATAATGGGGAATTTAAAATTAAGTAAGATCAGGGTCATCATTTATGTTTCAAATCATCTAAAATTTGAATACTTTTCTAATTCATAATACGTATTATTATATAATACGTTATCATTTATTGACTCTATGCATTATTTCGACGTAAACAATATAAAGTTGCATCTGTTCTTTCTTAATACCTGTTTTCCGTTTTTTGTTATTTTATTATTATAAATGTTACTAATTGCAAGTAAACAAATAAATTACACGTTTGGCCTTCGACGTCAATATCGCGAATTTCTTCTTTCAATTGTATAACCAGCTACTATTTCACATCTTACCCGCTTACATAACATAAACTTTTTAAGACTGATGATTTAATTTTTAAAAAATTAAATCATTCCTTTCTAGAGCATTATCACATAAAAATATTCAGAGAGTAAGTGCGTATGCAACATTATGTATTTTTGTAGGGAGGTGGCAAGGCACATGCCAGCTGCTGGAAGGTTGTGCAAAGTTTCGACGAGGAGACACTAACTGCCAGTAAGTTCGCAAAATTTCTATCTAGTTAGTCGTGTCTCAAGACGTTCACAATTCTCTGAGCCATATGCGGGTCACGAAACTTTCAGTGAACGTGTTAAAGATGAACCACCTCTTTGGTGTCTATTTGTTGCTTCCTGCGGTAATTTGCAAAGACAGTTTGAACGAAATCCAAGTTTAACATCTGCTGTTATTAGTAAAAATTATAAAATATACCTTATAACAGTTTCTGATTGTAGTGAATACCGCGAATTTATCTTACGCATTTCATTTTTGTATGGATTATTGGGAAAGAATTTACATACGGCTCACCTATGCGAGAAAAATTGAATCTTACGTGCCATAATGCCTAGACAATTGTCAATGAGCTAATTATAAGTGTGAATAAATGAATAGTGTAGTATTATATTAAGAACTAGAGTGTATTTTAAGGGGCATTGATACCAACAATTGCAGAATGTGTATCGCGACAGACGTAATAATTCGATTAATTAATAAATGTCCTTTAGAACATAGCAACGAATAAAGGATCACTTCACATTATGACAACGTTTGACAGAATACAGCAATCTAAATCCAAGTCACAAAGCTTCTTTTAAGCTTCTTTTAATTTTGAGGTCCATAGTTCATAATCCATCATATTTTCTAGATTTGGTACTATCATGTTTTCATCCGTTTCGATTATCATAACAATTTATTATTTTAAATAACAAACACTTTATATCCAGGGGGAAGACACCCATGTAGGTAGATAGACTGCAATTATTGCTAGTAGAAAAAACCAGGGCTGCGGAGTCGGCAGTCAAAACTCCCGACTCCGACCCCGACTCTGACTCCTCTTGTTTTTTAGCATCGACTCCGACTCCGACTCCTGCAATAATAATAGATTGTTAATATATATATAACTAAATTACTAATATTTAATATATAGTATGTTTGTATATATTATATATCTACAGTATAAAAAGCTAAAGCGTTAGCATAAACGGGTACGAGTGTTAAACAAAAATATAACGCGAGCGTGTATTCATATTCTAGTTTTATTATCCAGAGTCATTGCAATTAGATTTTATGATTTGAATTTACTGGAGTTCCCATTTATCACTCAATGTTGATCAATATCATATCGTATTCTATATCGCGGTTTTCGAATTTGTACCAAAAAATATAATTAAAATAGTAAATAAATATTTGTACTTATTTTAAAAATGTTCTGTGTTTTTAATATTTATTGAATTATAAAAATATAACAAAATAAAATGTACTGTACAAAAGCAAATGAATAAAAAAAAATTGATATAACTAAAATCCGGACAAAATACAAATGATAAATTTTTTTTTCATTTATTACCTTTTTTCCGAAAATATGAACTTATGAAGATTAGTTTCACACCAAGCTGTCACCTAGACTTAGGGAATTCAATCCCGGGATCCCGGCTGTTTTTTTTATTCTAAAACTCCCGGAATTTAATATATCAAGTTATAACTTATCCCGAGAATTTCGCGAATTTTTAAAAACGTAAATTACTTTATGAACAACTGAAAAATATAAAAATGGTATCCAAAAATCAGTCGGGATCCCGGGATTGAATTCCCTACCTAGACTACAATATGCTCGTGTCCGAGGGGATTTCAAGTCAAAATGTTAACGTTTTTAATGAAATAATTAATTAATTTTTACATATTAATTCTAGTATATAAAATCGTTTCGTTTTAAATTGAAAATTCGTTTTACGAATTTTACAAATTTATTAAAAAAAAAACGATTTTTAAAAACCAACAAACCCCAATATACCTACCTATTATCCACACGTCATAACTCAAAAACCGTAAAAATTGGAGCCGCACCCCTCTTGCTGCAAGGTCCTCAATTGATCTAAATTGGAAAGCAACACGAGTCAGATCAGACCGTCACAACAATTGCATTCCAAGTGCAACAAGGCGCGCCGTTATTTACGTACCTATTGTATAAACCTATAACCGGTCGAACTGAATACTCATGGACCCCCTGGTACTTAGGTATGCGCATTTGATAACGAATCTGTTAAGAATGGTTAACGGGATCGGTTTGCTACGAGCGTCGGAGGAGAGCGACTCATCACAGAAGAAGTTGGCTCTCTAACCGCGACCGCTACTACACAGCCACGGGCACAGGAACACTTAATTCCTGCTGCAAGTTCAGGTGCACGCACACCCAGCTACAAAGTACATACACACTGGATATACACACGTTCTAGTTTCAAGTTGACGCGACCTTAACACGGGTTTCTCGCGCGCGCACACACATGTCGGGACGACGACGTTACACAAGTTCGTGTATACGCTCAATCAACTGGAGAGTATCACGTTACCTTGCAGAACTCAGGCAGCAGTGCGCGATTGACCACGCTGCTGAGAGGTTCTTCTTCGTCGCTTCAGCATTCGTTCCCATTTCAAGGAACTGTCCACGAAGCCTCGGCAGCCTCAACTGCCAGCACTACGATAAGTTAGTTTATTTCGGTAAGTGGATAGGAATTCTGTCACTATTAACGATAGAAAATGCGTGCGAGAGATTTAGAATATGAGTTGCAAGAACCATGGTTTAAAACGACATAACGCGAAGAATTTTCAATCATAATAATTACAATTATTAGTTGAGTAACATTCCCGGCGCAATTTCGTGTAATTTAGTATACCGCGAAATAGTTTGATATCAGAATAAAAATAAACCTTTTTTTGATGCTGCCATTAAGTATATAAAATGATCTTTATTTTACACATATATATAGTAGTTTTATGAACAATTTATAGTATTGACGATTAAAAAAAAAATGGCGGAGATATAAGCCGATAAGTAGGACCATCTTTTGAAAATCCTTGCTGATGGTGTACATGATTTCTCTGTTAGGCATCGTCCAAAACATACAAAATAAATTTTTTCTTATTTAAAAGTGTAATAGTTAAAATGTGATGTAGGTTTTTTTGTGATTGGGTGCCATGTTCGAAAGTTATGAATTTTTTAAACTGAAAATTTCGATGAAAATTCGATTTTTTTTCTTCAAACAGTTGTCGTTTCTACAAAAAAATCTTAAATTTTTCCCTACGTCACATTTTAGCTATTACCCTTTGTATATTTTGGACGATGCCTAACAGAGAAATCATGTACACCATCAGCAAAGATTTTCAAAATGGTGTCCTACTTATCGGCTTATATCTCCGCCATTTTTTATTTTTTTTTAATCGTCAATATTGTAAATTGTTCATAAAACTACTATATATGTGTAAAATAAAGATCATTTTATATACTTAATGGCAGCATCAAAAAAAGGTTTATTTTTATACCTACTTTTCCGAGCGCCAAGGGGGTGTAACCCCTTAAGGGCTGTTTTCGCGTGACAGTAAATCGTGACTTTTACAGTCATGATACTAAATGTCATGACTTTTGTCGCCTTCAAAATTAGATGTCGCAAGATTTGATTCACGCTGTGATAGAGTGTCACGACAACGAAAGTCATGACTTTTACTGTCACGTGAAAACCCACCTTTATCGCTGCGGAAACCTCCGGTTACTGGTTCTCCCTTATTGTTGACAGCTCCGAGAGGGTTGTCTCTCTGAAAGTGACGATTTTGACGAGCGTCCAACAAACTGTCGCGATAACCTTATCGGCACCCAATTGTGCGTTGGACGTTGGCGGTTCCCTCCCCGGCTGACAGATAAATGGAAGCAGAGGAGCCCGAACGATAGCGCATTCCCTTCGGCGAGCGTGCGTGGAGGCCTCGTATTCAGAGAGGTTCGCTTTTAATTGCGCGCTTCCTCTTCCCAGCGGCCTTTTAGACGGCCGTTAAAGCACTATTAGTGTTGAAAGCGGATTTTTCTGAATGCTCTGCTTGCTCCTGCTGCCGGCTGCGTATATGGGCTTTCAGATCGGCGCAAGTAGGCGTGCGAGAAATGGATGCCGAAGCAGGGGCAAATTAGAGGGACGACACTCTTTTCCCTGTATATCGTGGAAAAAGTTTGAAGGAGGAAGGTCATTGACCCCGAAACTCTCTTCTATAGGCGCGGCTCGCATTTTAACCTGTCAGTTGGCCCCGTGTTTCAGCTTTCGAGGCTCAGCTTTAGCGGCTCCGCGGAGAAACGTAAGATAATGTGGCCTCTCTAATTAGTGCCTCTTTGTGGGACTTAAGCAGAGGATAACATTCGGAAAGTTGCTCGCTGATTGGATATGATTCCCACGAACAGTCGATGGATGGAACTTCAGTTGGTAGATATTTATATACGTGCTGCGTGTTTAGCGGGTGGAGGAAATATCGTTGTCCATAAATGTGTCCTTTCGTGAAAGGAGATACTGTGTACCATTTTGTTATATTAATTGAAATTATTGGGAAGAAATTATGTGGTTATTGTTGAATTATTACAGTTGATAATTGATATTTTTTGGAAATAATGAAGATGAAAACTTACGTTGAAAATCACATCCTTGACTTTGTGTAGCTGCCATTTTTCAAAAAATGGATTTTCTCAATGCAATCAAAAGGGGTTTGACATCTTTTTCAAATTTCTTTTTGAAGAGAATACAGCTCAATTTATACACAAACATTTTTGTCATGTTGGAAATTTTTTATAAAAAATAACCCAATTTTCCGACCTGCCAAAGGTTTGTAACCCCTTAACACCGCAATTATTCACACCCCTGGCCCTGTTACCACCCGACTACATAGCTGCAATAGTATTAAGGGCTTTACATCACCTTGACCGGTCAAAAACGAGCGGCATTTTCACGAACTTTTTACAGGAAATATATGCGCTCAATTGAAATAACTTGTTTACCATGTGAATATAAAGCATTTCCTGCACTTTAGAGAACAATTTTTTTAAATGTTCATATTTATTTATGTCGGAAAAATGAATTCCATCCAGGTAGCGTATATTTATAATACCATAATAACAGCAAAGTAGCTTTTGAAGATTTTTCACAAAAAGTGAAGAATGTGCATGCGGCAAAACGAAGGACCATCTGCACGAGAAAACTTCTCGGAGTTTTCTCCCTGCGTCGCCTTTGTTTCTACCGAGTATTCTACGGTATCCGTGCACTGTAAGGGTTGAAGCCGTTTGAGACGGGCATAAGAAATGTCCAACCTTTTGAAAATTGAAGACCGAATGCTTTGAAATAGATAATGCTTAAATGATTTCCTGGCATTTGTCAAGAAAGCGCGTACTTCGTTCCGGCAGTTTCTGTCTCAATTGCTACAAATGCTTAATAATTTTCCACCGAAAAGAAGTCTAACCTTTTGTACGACACTTAAATGAGTTTTTAACGCTTTGAAATCTCCTCCGTCGAGAAAAAAGCATTTCTTGAATTTTATACCAAGCATGTGGTTCGCTAATATCACTAGTTTACAAAATTAAATAAATTTCATGTACATTTGATGAGAGGTGACTGTTATGGATTTTCTCCCGCTGAATTCGAAAATCAAGGTTAAAATTTGTTTATGGAACAATTTTTAAGATATTGTGATTTTTTCAGTTTTTATACATTTTTATTACCGATTTGCTGGAGAAATACAACAAGATGGGTATGGAATGCCATTATTTAATTTCATTCTTGTTTATTTTCTCTTGTATTCTTTTTATCATTTTATTTAATTCTAACAGGTGTAAATATGTCTCTGAAAATCCATTTTTTACACTCTCATTTGAATTTCTTTCCGGACAATCTTGGTCACGTAAGTGACGAACACGGCGAGAGATTTCACCAACAAATTAAGACCATCGAGCGACGTTATCAAGGGTTTTGGAATGAAGCAATGTTGGCAGACTACATATGGTTCCTCGTGAGAGAAACGGATCCCAAAACCAACCGAAGACAGAGCACGAGCCAAAACTATTTCTAAAATATTCTAAAGAATAAAGTTGGGTTCTTTCGTATGTTTCTAATAACTTTGTCATTTTTCGGTCGATTTACTTCTGGTTGGTGTTATTTTTTGCGTAAAAGTATCAGGTTTACGCATATGAAGAGAAACCGGACGTTTTTTTATCGGTTTCTATTTTTCCGTGGCCACAGAATAAGCTCAAAAATTTAATTTTTTTAAAATGTGGACTATTTTCATCAATATCTTTCGAACCGCTTAACCAACTAAAGATCCCACTATACATATTTGTTCATCATTTCAATGTCTTTCATTTGGTACCAAGAACGACCAAATCGGGCACATCTAGCTCCAGATATGGTTTTTAAAGTGAAAAGATGTATAAAAATTGAAAAAATCACAATATCTTAAAAACTGTTCCATAAAAAAAATTTTAACCTTCATTTTCGAATTCAGCGGGAGAAAATCCATAAGATAAGTCACCTCTCATCAAATGTACATTTTCAGTGTAAACTAGGGTTGCCGATCTGAGATCGATTAATCGAAAGATCGATCTTTTGCCCCGCGATTTTCGATTTTTTAATCGATTTTTCAGTATAGATCGATTCCATGGAATCGATCCTCGGGGACCAGAAATCGTGTTCCGATTCTTTATTATTTATACCTAGGTATTTTTACACTTTACACTAAGTTTTTCAGGTCAATATTATTCAGCAAAATATTAATTTACTAAGTCATTTTGTCCTCAATAACATTTCATTAATTATATATACATAGTTAATTTATATATACATAGATCAATTATTGCGAAATAACAATAAATAAGAAAAAACACCAAGCAAATGACGGCTGTTTAGCAATAAATACATGAGCAAACAAGTTTGAACAAAAAAAATTATTTCTATTCTATTCCAAAATCATTCTAATATACTTCTAATATACACTACTTAGTCTTCAATGAATTGAAGATACATAAAGTTGAAGAAGAAAATAAATACATATACATAAAGTTGAATCGATTTCTTGAAGATCGATTCTTTACAAGCCGATTTTTTCTTGAATCGATTTTTTATGTTGCGTTTCGAATCGATTTGAGAAATCGATATTTTTCGGCAAGAATCGGCAACCCTAGTGTAAACTAGTGTATTCTGTAATTGAGAAAGGTAGGGTGTAATCAACTGCTTCGATCTTCAATTAACCGCAAATAAATACCACCACCATACGCACACCATCCTACGTGGAGGTCTTCGAATTTCAAATCCTAATCGTCTGAAACACAGATCGACTTTCTGAATCGTGGATGAGTGACCTACTCGAGAAAGAAAATATGAGAAGCAGGACACGAAGAATCCTCTACTCAGGAAGTATAGAGTGTCAATAAAAATCTATCGTTAAAGAATCAACGACAGTGCTAATCTGTGTAAACGAATGAGATGTCACCAAAATTATTTCTCTAAATGCACGTTCTCTGTCTCCGCCTCGAGTCAAACTCTAGAGCCTAAAGAATACCTATCATAGAAACCTGAGAAGAGGAAAAACTCACAAGAATCATGGAAATCACATCGGGCTGCGTGGTACAGAGACTAATAATAATAAGGTGTGCAGCGACGAGGCCCGCAACGACAGGCTGAAGAGAAGGGGAAGAGGAGTATTGGATAATAATAAGAAGAACAGAGAGGAAACAGGTTTGCAGAAGAATAGCCAGGTCGTAGTAGCGAATGAAGCCGAAGGAGAAGAATGAGGTTCGAAGAGAGAAGGAGCGGCTAATTCCAGCTCCGTTCAATCCGCTCGTTTAGGACGCTGGTCGGAGAAAGCTGCGACGAGACGTTTTTCAGGGTCTCTTTCTGGGCGAGGAAGGTCGGCAGTTTGAAAGAAGAGAAGAGGACCGGGTGGCGAGCGCGGAGTATGATGCGCCTATGAAATAAAGAAGAAGAAAAAAAAAAGAAGAGAGGCAGAAAAGACCAGGGGATGATGTTCCAAGTCTATGCAATCAGCAGCCGCCGATTGTTTGGCGCCCGAGCGCAACGATCCGTGCACAGCACTGTCTGCCTTTTCGCGCTACCACTGCACAGCAGCAATGCTTGACGATTATGCACTCGCTTCTCCGCCGCCAGATAATTAGGAGTTAATTAACTAATGGCCCTTTATGCGTACCCCTCTTGCTCTACCCTCTCTCTCCTCCTCCACTCCATTCTCCGTGCCCCGTCCACTTTCTCCCTCCTTCTTTTTCCCTCGTTCTTTACTTCTTCCGTGCTCTGTCCCTCGCCTCGCGCGCGCGCGCCATCCCTCTGTCCCATGGCTCCGTGTCGACCCCTTTAGACTCCTTGTGTCTCTCCGCTCCTCGTCATTTTCCAATTCCCCTCGCTGGCACCAGCATCCTTTGTGCTCCTTCTTAGACGCGGAGGAACGTTTGAATGCCAACCACCAGCCCGCCACGGTCTGTGGCTTTTTTGTCTTCCCCGCGAGGTTTGATATGCCGTAATGGCATGACGCACTGCGACGCACCGAAGGAAAAAAGGGTACATTCACTCCTCTGATTTCGCGGCCTTTTGTCGACTTCCCGGCCAAGCGTGCGCGCCGCACCATCGGCCGGGTAGGATGACAGGAGACCCGCGGAGAATCCGCTCGAGACTCGGTTAACTCGCAGCGCTCGCGCCCAACAGACCCGCGTTCTTATCTACAACGTCACGCGCATTCGTTACGGAGATATCGATGGGATTATAAGCACTGAATGCCAGGCAAGTATTTATAGGGGTAACACCTCGCCAATAAACATCCCCTTATCCCCGCATTTACGGAATCAAGATGCTTCTCAATTAATAAAGCGACGCTCGCCTCTGCCGCGACGACGAACAAAAGGTGTCTACGAGCGAGCTTGTTGTCTGGATCGCGCGCCGGTCTTTCACCCCTTTCGCGATTGTTCCGCGGGCGCAGTCGGCCTGATAATTTTCTCCGACACAAATCGTCCGTGCTGCCACACGAGGGAATTAAGAACGGTGTCATGCATAATAAGACTGCTCGCGGTTCCGTCGGAGTATTTTTCTAAAGCAGCGTCGATCCGTCGCGGGCCCCCTTTGTGCGGAGGGCGCGCGCGAATGGGCCCCCCCCCCCCCCCACCACCAACCTCGCGTTCGCACCTGCGATAAATGAGAACCGCCGACCGGGTCCACCGGGAATCGGCCATTGAATTTTATAATTACGAAATTGCTAATGGAGGAGGTAGCTGCGGCGTTGTCTGCGAGGCGCTCGTAATTGTGGCGCACGACAAACGAGCCCCTGGCTCGGTGTGTACCTGCATTTTCATCAGATTGCTAGCGACCAAGAACGGGGAAGATTTTCCAGCGGAGTTACAGATCACGCCCGTTGTCTGGCGCAATCGATAGAATCTAGTAGTCTAGTTGATTACATCGCGGCCAAGTCTTTGGCGTGAGTTCCTCTGATTTTGATTTGATAATTGCGAGAAGTGAAACGAGGGTTCCAAATCTTTCAGAAATTTTATTCTAAACGCCTAGAAGTTTGGAGGACATTTTATGCGAACTTTTGGGAATTAGAAGTCTGGACACTGGATTTACGGCAACCGTTAATTTGACGGATTTCAAATTTCGAAAAGGAATAGCGGAAAACACATAACATCAATTATTACCGATTTTTATCGTAAATTAATAATTCAATAAATTTATTTCCTCTGTAATATAAAATATTGTTCAAATTTGTATCGGAGCAGCTAAGTGCATAAATAATCCTAATAACAGTAATAGAAAAGTTCCTACTAACAATAAGTTGCAGTCACAGTATAAATTAAAAAAAATGTGTGTGTTATTTAGACAGCTTAATATTATATATACTCAAGTTATATTTAAATTGAATAAATCGATTGTTCCCCGAAAATGCGTATTTTCATTTACCCGTAAATGTGACGGGTGGTCGTAGAAATATGTATGTAAGAAATGTCCGTAAACCTAGTGTTAATATTTAAATTTTGGATGGTGCAACAAAACAGGACATATGTGGTTGAATAAATCTATGTACAAATATCTAAAATCGTCTTTGAATTTCACTTAAAAAATACTACGAACTTTTGTTCCAACCAAATAGCAGGAACGTAAAAAGAGTACCAGGACATTTTTTTTAAAAAAGATAAGAGCCCCGTTGACCAATTTCTAATTATTCTTTAATCTTCCGCGTTATGTAAACAAATGACTGTTCGCACGGTTTACTGAACCAGGGATAGATAAAACCCCTTCCGGACTTCTTTATCAGGACATAATTCTGTATGGATTTATCGAACGTAATAACTTTCTCGTTTCCATTTCAGATTTGTTTTGTACAGCATACAAGAAATATGTGCCATTAAGCTGTTATATTGTATATAATTGTATATGTACCATCTTGATCGGACCGAAATCAACGTTATTTACATGAATTTGTTACAAGAAATTTATGCGACTAGTGAAAATATCCCTTTTATCATTTATACATTTTATGAGCTTTGAAAAAAGTTTTTTGTACGTCTGCATTTATTTCAGATGGAAAAAAATATAGTCGTTCCAATTCATAGGAATAGCGATGCGTATGGCACGCTGGCGTCAGTGATTTCGACGTGCTCAGTAATTGAAAGTCAAACGTTGAATAGTCTACGTATTTTAAAGCTACTCTCTACCGTATGGCGTATGGAATTTTTAAATGTAAAAAATTCTATAAATTCTAGCAATGTAAACAACGGTGGACTGTTTACTGATATTTTCTTTCAATATCTTGAGAATTAAAGGGGTATTCTACTGTGACATGTCATTTTTGTAACTTTTTCGGATTTTTTTTATGGACCTACTGAAAGATATTTATTATAGACCAGGTGTGACAGATTAGGTGTAAGTAGAATTTTCTTCACTAGAACTGTTTATAAAACTTAAAACCCATTTTTCTCAAAACCGTGTTTTAGAAAATGCTTGTCACAATATCTTACATTCTACTCGTTACTATAATGAATTCTCTCAATGCGACCTTTTACACATTATTTTTAAAAATCATTTTATGGAAAAAAATTAATTCACCAGTAGACCCCCCGTTAACAATAGATGTTTCATACGTGACTCTTTCATTTGTTGCAGCTGAAAGGAAGACTCTTTTGGAAAAAGACGGTCATGGTGATGTTACACTGTTATATCGCTCGTGTTTGATCCTGGAGGTAGGATTAATACCGTGCTTTAACTATGAACGTCAACGTCAACCCTCCCCCATCTTTCGCTCTTCTATCGATAAGATAATGATATTTTTATAAGCAATACGAACGGAGTACATGGTAACGTAACGAAATACTTAAATAAGTTTTTACAAAATTGTATAGTGTATAATGTACTTCCTTACGAGCTACAGAAGTAAATAAAAACTTCATAATACTCTAACGCAGATCCCACATAGCGTAAAGCGATAAAACGTCCAGCGTAACCACCCGCCGTATCATTTGTGCATACAGAAATTGGTATAAAAATGTTGCTTATAAATTACTACTTGGAATGTAATCCCTGCGCAATGTATGCTATATTATTGTAAGCTCTTTATTGTAAAATGAAAAAAGGGTACAAACAAAATTTTTCAAGGATCGATTGTAATGGGTAATACTTTCAGCACTATTTACATTAAAAATCATTTAAAAAATATTTCAATAATTATTAGTTTTTGGACACATACCCTCTCATAGAATTTTTACTCAGCGTTCAACACTCTTTTCAATGTTAGTGTCAAACTTTACCCATTACAATTAGAAAAATCAAGGCGACCTTCCTATCTCGATAAAAAAGCAAAATAGCAAAAAACTAATTATTACCTTGCGTGTCCATCTTGGCACTACGCAATTTTTGTTTAAGCCATTTTTTCATGTAACAAAGAGTTTACATGTAATTCAGGTGGCACAGGTGAATCACTCTATTTGACGAAATGGAAGAAGATAAAAGAGCTAGATTAACCATTCTGGATGTCAATTGTCAGGTAGAAAATAATTTACAAACTCTTGAGGATATTAAGTGATAGCGAAGGTCTCTGCAGATCAATATTTTCGAAAACACACTGAAATATTTCGAACAAGTGAAAACACATTGCGCAAGAAGTGATGCTATGGATATTATGAAAATTTTAATAACTGCGATGGAAACGCTACTAAACAAGACAAACTAGTTCACCAAAAATACAGAATATCTAAAAAGTCTTATTGTTTGCCATGCTTCGAAAAGTAACAAAAAATAATTTGTATTATTTCTCATGAACTGCCATTTTCAACTTTTAATAAATACACAAGGATTTTTTCTATTATATCAATTTTGTGATGCACGGGACAGTGAACGTATTAAAAAGAAATTGATTTGTTTCTGCGTGCGATCTATGAAATGTTTTAAGAGAGAGAAAGAGAGATCTGCATTCTCTTTGATGATCAGTTACCTTGTCAGTATGTGTGTTGACGATACAGTAGGAAACGAGGAGAAAGTGGGACGGCAGCACATGTTTCTTCTGTATGACAGATTAACGTTTTGGCGCCAATTTCGATTTTAATCTTAATTGCGTGTCAATTTTTGTGATGAGCGTTATAGAATCATAAAATTTTGAATAATTTTTCCTGTATACAATATTTCATCATTCAGTTATACTATCTCAATATTAAGGGCATTTCCCGGTTAAAACATTCAAACATTTTTTAGTAAAGTTATCGAAAAGCTACCTCTGCACCCATTTCTATGACTTTGAAATATTTTGTCGCACATGTCTTTCACTCTCGCACCATGTTGGCGGCAGTTTCAAGCTCTCAATGAGACCTCCTATGTATATGTACTCTAATGCCGCGTTTACACCAAGACGAACAAGAACAAAAACATTGTTCGCGAATGTTTTCGTCTGTTCTTGGTTTGTCCACACCGCCGAAAATAGAACAAAACGTTCACATACGATTCGTACACTGAGTTTTGTTCATGTTTGCGGCGGTGTGGACACGGCAAGAACAGACGAAAACGTTCGCGAACAATGTTTTTGTTCGTGTTCGCGTTGGTGTAAACGCGGCATAAGGTGGCGGTCCCAACGCCCTTACTGGCAGAGATCCGCTCACCATCGGACAACCACCAGCGCCGGCGGATTCGGAGGCAAACTCTTTTGCCACGGCGACAGTGACTTCGCTCCAGTCTGTTTTCATTGTGGGTTAGACAGAACCCAGAGGCGTTCGAGAACATTCCCTTGCACGCGCTAACGACACATATAAATTGAGCACTGAAGTTCATTATTTTTAAAGTATTAAATTCAGTACCACGGTTGATCACTGTACAATGTACATGGGTACTTATTAGCCCTTACCATCGACGAAGTATAAGATAGACCCATCACGCAATGTAATTTTGTGTCACACGCTCGGGGGGCTCGCGAGCCCCCTTACCATCTTCATGTCACACCCAACGTTATCGATTCAGTCTAAAATAAGATTGTAACGCTACACGTGGTAGGAATTAGAATTTAACACGGGTAAAACAGAGATCATTTGAAATCCGCAATTTACAAATCGAGCGCCACGGAATTCGAGCATTCAGAAAAATTTTGAGCAGCCGCTTTGGGCGCATAATAATTCCGAATATTAATGTGAAAAAACAGCCTCGTTTAGGCGCTAATGGCATGGATTATAATGCTTTCCAGTCTCGTTTTATTAAGAGAATCTAATGACTCGAATGTAATTAAACTTGAGAATTGTAACTCGTATTCAAAGCTTCAAGCTTTGATTATACAAATCAAGAAAAATTATTTGGAATATTTAAAACGCGATATTAGAACTTTGACCTCGATTTTGAGATTTATTTATTGCTTCTGTCTGTATTAAACATTTGGAAGCACCCGCCTTAATGTTACTGTTCACGAGAACTACTAGTATGTATTCATGGTCACTGTGCTTGCTACAGTTATCTATGCAGACAGGAAGCTCCTTCGGCAGGTTCACAGTAGTCAAGGACAGTAGTACCGAATAGAATGTATCACACACACACAAATATGTCACTTTAATTTCACGATCAAAAAGCTCGAATCAAAAGACTCTTATATAGTTCAAGATGCGTAAAAACACTGACTCTACACTCGCGTATGATACTACTAACACGCATAGCCATCTCATGTTTTTAAATATAAAGCACTGCACGTTTTTAAATGTCCCTAAGCAGTGGATCAAAAAGTCTTCTAGATACTGGGTGAATTGCAGTAGAACCTTCTTAAGCGACCTCCCACATGGTCCAGAAATCGATGAAATTAATGCAGGAATCGAAATATCTCAAAATAATATGCTCACGCGTTCACTGAGGTTCGATCACGATCGCGAATATAGTTGGACTGGCAGGTACATTGTTCGGCCATGGTGCGACTTTGGTAGAGGTCTTTGCTTGTGAACGTTCCTCGAGAAGTTTTCTAGGTACTGGGTTAACTGTAGCTGGGTAAATTAATCCAGGAATCGAGATATCGCGATTTAAGATATAAAGTTATCATCTAATGGTATCTACGTATTTAGGAGTGCGCGATTTGTTTGGGAAATATGGCACCAAGATTGCTATTGGAGTCTTTGTTTTAATATTATTGGAGAAATAAAATGTAATTGTAGGAGCAATATTTAGAATCGAATCTGGACGGATAGAATAGAGATTAACGAAGACAGATGATCGCAGCCAATCGGCTAGTTTTACTTGTCACGTAATTAATAATTCTATTACAATGTTACTTGTGATACGATTAGTAATTACGCTTCAAATAATACAGATTGCCCAGGTCTCACCACGTGGAGGCGCTGCGAGTGGAGACCCACCCTAACCGCGGCCCATCCGCCCTCCTTTATGCAAAATTTTATTTACATTTCCATAGATCCCCCTGATCCACGGTTGCAAAACGATCCTCGATCGCTCCACAAGCGGGCAACAGAAGGAGTCCTTCTGTAAAAAGCTACCGCGATGAAGCTAAGCAGAATTGAAAACATTTCTTTGTTTCATTCATTAATAATTTTATGAACTTTCTGGAATATTTCTACCATGATAATTATTCACTACATAATTGGAAATGAACCAAAGAAATAATATTTCCTATCCATTAATAGGAAATATGCTAGTGCATATTTGCTATGTCTACTTAAATACTAATAATTCCTACGTATACGAGCGCTCGTATTTAATAATTGCTACTTACATTTAGTTACACACTGCAGTGTTTCCTTAAAAAGTACAAAATTCTATGTGACCACTAAACACGTCTTACCTAACCATATACATATCTACTTAAATTTAAATAATGACCGGCCTAATGAAAATCTGAAATTGTCATGTGTTTCTTACTTCCCTCGATGGACCCACGATGTTACCTGCAACATTCTCAAAACTATTAATAAAAATTCCTTGAGGTTTGATTTTTCATGGATGATGAACCTGAAATCCTCTTGTTGCAATATTCTTCACACATAATATTTCTGCAACAGAAACTTTCTCAGTGGCTTAATACCTACAATCTATCTCGATTAAGTAATGTAATTTCAACAGATATAGTCCTTTCATTGAATCACTATTGCCCAAATATTGAAATATCAGACAATTTGTATCTAACCAGTTCCAAAAAATTTCCTTTAAATTTCGAGCAGCCGCATTAGGCGCTTAATGATTCCGAACATTGATAGAAAAAAGTGGCCCCTTTGGGAGTCTTATACTTCTCAATTTTAACGAAAAAAGAAACGGCAGTCACAATGGGCGCTTAAGTATGCCTAATTACAAGACGGAAGAACAGCAGCCGCTTTGGGCGCATAATAATTCCGAATTTGAATGTGAAAAAACAGCCTAAACAGCAATATCTACTACTAAAATACAAATGGGGGATCACTGTTATAAGCTTAAGGTAATGATTTTCCACCACGGTAAAAGTATTACCGATGGTCATTACACGAGTATGGTAAGGGGTAAGGGCACCACGTGAGTATCCGTTGATGATTTACGAGTAGACAAACAAGCTGGGCCACGAAATGCTAAAAATGCATACATATTATTCTTCGAAAGGTATTAATAATTGTGGTTGTGCATACAGTTCAATGTTAAATACGTTCAGCGCCATAAGCTGTTTCGCGCACCATGTACTCTACACAAAGTACTATACATATATAATACATACATACTTTGTAAAAAGAAATGAGATCCCCATAAAAAAAATTCGAAAAAGTAAAAAAAATACGCCAAGCACGTGATAAAATCGAGGACGGAAACGAATAAACACAAAAAAATAGGAGAAAATATACATTGTAAAGAAAGATGTGAAATCAGAATGAGCTGCAAGTACATAATAAAAGTGCTTTCCACTTGCGCTTAAGATGACACAACTACATATTATACGCAACTAAAATGTTGTGTACATACATTCCATTACTCATAGCGCCGACATTTTAATAATGTGAAGAAAAAGTGTAACATCTAGACGTTTGCCTAAATGTCCACGGCCTGGAAGTCAAATACTTGGCGTGGCCAGGCAAAGTCAAGGTGTCGATGAATAAGAATTATTTAAAACGTAAAATAATGAAAGTGTACTCATATTTGTCAGAGTTTTAAATTGACAAATTATCTGAAAGCTTATGAGAGGAAAGGTATCGGTATCGATGAATGATCTTGGAATTATTTTAAAACGCAATATAATGAAAATGTACTCATATTGTCTAAGTTTTAAATGAACAGATTATTTGAAAGCCTGCGAGGGGGAAGGTATGAGTATTGATGATCTGAGAATACTTTGCCTGGCTACGCCAAGTATTTGACTTCCAGGCGGCGGACATCTAGGCAAATGTCTAGATGTTACATTTTATCTTCACATTATTAAAATGTCGGCGATATGAGTAATGGAATGTATGAACACAACATTTTAGTTGCGTATATGTAGTTGTGTCATCTTAAGCGCAAGTGGACAGAACCTTTATTATGTACTTGCAGCTCATTCTGATTTCACATGTACTTGGCGTATTTTTTTTACTTTTTCGAAGTTTTTTTTATGGAGATCTCATTTCTTTTTACAAAGTATGTATGTATTATATATGTACTTTGTGTATGCACAACCACAATTATTAATACCTTTCGAAGAATAATATATATGCATTTTTAGCATTTCGTGGCCAAGCTTGTTTGTCTACTCGTAAATCATCAACGGATACCCACGTGGTGCCCTTACCCCTTACCATACTCGTGTAATGACCATCGGTAATACTTTTACCGTGGTGGAAAATCGTTGCCTTAAGTTTATAACAGTGATCCCCCATTTGTATTTTAATAGTAGGTATTGCTTTGTAGGTTGTTTTTTTCACATTAAAATTTGGAATTACTATGCGCCCAAAGCGGCTGCTGTTCTTCCGTCTTGTAATTAGGCATACTTAAGCGCCCATAGTGACTGCCGTTTCTTTTTTCGTTAAAATTGAGAAGTATAAGACTCCCAAAGGGGCCACTCTTTCTTTCTATCAGTCTTGAGAATCGTTAGGCATCCATAGAGGCTGCCGTTTCTTTTTTCATTAAAATTGAAAAGTATTAGATCAATGTTCAGAATCATTAAGCACCCAATGCGGCTGCTCGAAATTTTTCTGAATGTCCGAATGCCGTGGCGCTCGATTTGTAAATTGCGGGTTTCAAATGATCTCTGTTTTACCCGTGTTGAATTCTAATTCCTACCACGTGTACCGTTACAATCTTATTTTAGACTGAATCGATAACGTTGTGTGTGACATGAAGATGGTAAGGGGGCTCGCGAGCCCCCGGAGCGTGTGACACAAAATTACATTGCGTGATGGGTCTATCTTATACTTCGTCGATGCGCGAGCCCCTTTCCCATTTTCGAGTCACACCCAACGTTATCGACTCAATCTAAAATACGATTACAATGCTACGAGTGGTAGGAACTAAAATTAAAATTTATAGTGCTATGACTAATTTCAAGAAACATGTTGCACAATTCCATTCACTAATAGATTTTCGTACATGTAATAAATATATTGTAACATTTGTCATATTTTCTATAATAGACAAGTCAGGCTACTAAAAATATTTTTTTTATTACAGGTGAAACTAGGGAATATTTCGACGTGGACAGCTACTTTATGTGGGCCAAATGATGAAAACTTCAACAATGAACACAAGAAAATAGTGATTTTATATAATTTATAGGTACTTTATTGTAACGCTGTAAAGGCCTCTTATGCGAATAAATTGAGAGAAACTTGAAACAAACTGTGTTATAATTCAGAAATACCTTTTACATTCGGAAATACAATGACGTTTTATATATCTATGAGGGATACTTTGTCGAAAAGGTTAGGTATACTTATACATACATTCAAAATTTCGTATATCATGTATTTCATAAACATAATTAATGTGCATAAATAATTATATATATGCGTACTCGCAAGATGGATGATACAGAAGTTGCAATTTTCGTTTTGCACATATTGGGCGAATGCCGATTTTTTTTTGTATTATCAACTTATATAGATCAACTGCTCTCATCTACTGCAACCATCGATGGATCGAGGGAACAAACGATCAACTGCTCTCATCTAATAATCCTTCTTAAGGCTATGCATCACCACTGTCCGGTCCCTATCCTCTTGCGTCTGATCTGCGTCACCCCAGCCCCACAGATCATGGCTACCGTTACCGGTTCTTTCCACTCTTTTTCGTACTATGTCGCTGGGTACCGTTTTCAGATCATACACCCAGCCGATCTTCGCGAGAAAGTCAAGTAGCGCTGTAGTTACGTTGAAACTGTAGTCGCCCAGCTCGGACGACTTGTAGTCCCATGGGAACACGTGGTGGAAATTATGCCAGCCCTCCCCGAGTGCCAGGACGGCTACACCCACATTCTCAGAGGGATCGATGAACCTGAAATCAGTTATGAGTTCTACATATACAGTAGTCAGGAGTTGTATACATATATTTGAAGAGAGAAAAATAATCGATTAATTGAAGATCCACGTTAGAATTCGTTTGCTCGTTCCCGACTGTTACTGTTAAGTTTAATAGAGTGATTTGTAACCTCAGAGCGTGGCGCCCTTCCTGTACACCGTTGTAAAGTCCCCGCCAAAAGGAATTGAGTACTAATTATAAGTACACTACATCCTCGTTATGAGCCCGATGAACGGTGCTGGCGGCGGGCTCGTAGCGCGTTGTAGAAACTATTCCGCGCGACCAATGGCGCGGAAATAGAAAACACAAGAGCGAGCGAGAGGAAACGAAAGAGCCTCTCGCTCGTTCCCGGGTTCCCGCACTCTCGTCCGAAGGGTTCCAAGAAATGGTGGGGATTGTGGCCGGGCTTTAAACGCGTGGTAGAAACGGGCTTATTACGAGGATTTAGTGTAGTATCATTTTCAACTTGAAAATTAGACGGAGACATCTTCAAGAAAGGGTTGAAAGTTCATAATTTAAGCAGTAATTTAGCAAGTTTACATCTGTTTAAAAGTACTTGGACTGAAGAAAATCCTAATGGTGTTAAACAACAAGTATGTCTCCCATGCTTCATTATCCGGGCCATATTGGCTCTCGAAGTTTTCCTGCTTTTCCGCGTTCAGACACTTTTACTAAACGGAGGATAATGTGATCACGGTTTCTCGTTGTTTATGTTTGGCTCGTCAATACCGTAGGAGCACAACTCAACAAATTAGAAGTTATTACGTATTTTTTTACTTAAGTAAGGATTTCTAAATACCAAACAAATATTAAAACTCTAGTTGAAATAACCTTTCAAATAATAAGAAAAACCCTCGATACTCGTGTTAACAGATTGCGAAAATTGACGTGCTAAGAAATTTTCATATTATCACTCCACTGCATACAAACACTCATTTTATTTACATTTAGAAAGTTTGGAGCATTATCATAGACCTTATATATATATAAAGGCTAAGTCATTTAAATCGATTCCCTCGAATATCTTCGAACCTGTTGATTATATCAAAACATATATCAAATAGAAGTTGTATGGTTTCGGGGGGAAATAATTTGGTGTGCTAAGCTTTTTTATGGATGATGATAAAGTAGGTATATGTGAAGGTCAAGTTTGTTGAGTTAAATGGAATCGTATAATTTTTGATACACCAACCGATCGGACTCCCCATTTCCTACAAGAATTCGTTCGAATTTTAATTTCAATATTGCGAAGTGCTACTCAATTTCAGTAGCAAGTACGCCCGCTTGAATTTATCTTCTAAAACTTTAAGAAATCAAACGTTGTAATACTACGTAATCATAATCTAACATGGGATCATCCCGAAGTGACAATCGCTGATTTTTATACGGTTTTGCAAGAAAGTAGTTCTTACGAAGATATTTGATACGTATTTGTTTTTAGCTACCATCATCCATGTGAGAGGGGTGAAAACCGCCCTCAAAGCTGGGGCAAGAGACTTATATGGTCGAATATCTCGAATAGAGGTAGAAAAACGGTTTGAGACTCGGTAACAAGATTCGGTATTTTTTTTATAAGGAATCGAGTTACGTGATCTAATTCCAGAAAAATCGATTTGTTTAAATAATACATGGAAAGGCATTTTTTGGTTCAATTTTCTGGTCATTGCTAATCCACTTTCCTGTAAATTTGTATGAAAGCTATAACCCTAAATACAAAATGGCAAATTGGAATAATGATTTTTGCATGATAAAAAAATAATTATATTGGTGTGTTACTTGACTTCAGTAGCAGACGAATATTAAAAAAGTATTAATTCCAAAATTGTTGGCGCGAGTTAGGGTTATCCCTACTTCATGCGGGCTGAATGATATAAATTTTAAGCGATACTAACTTGTCATACGGTTTGTTCCCATAGAGGTGGGCTGCAGAGTTGACCAACCATGTGGCGTTCAGTGTGAAAGCATAACGCAGAAGTGTGGGAACGAAGACAGCATTTAACCACGTCTCGTTCCAGCATACAACTGGTACTACGGTTGGCATAATGAAACAGAACAGGGGCATCAGGATATGGTAATACCTGTAGACAGATTAAGAAACCTGTTAAGTCAAATAACAGATTATTTTTTACATGAAATATAAATATAGTGGCGGATAAAGCTGTTTGCACGTTAACAAGGCTAAAATAATATTTATGCGTTACAATTTAACTTATTATTATTATTACACTAATGATTTTAGTACACATTAATAAACTAGTAAAATTGAATTGTTAAAAGAATATGCGAGAGTTGAAACTTTTACAGAGAGAAATGTCAGAATTTGTAATTAAATGTTAAAGAAAACTGTGCCGCATTACAATTACGGATTTCTAATATTGTATCGTATCCACACACTTTCAAATTTGATTTTCTTAAACAATGTTACTCTACAGTCTTATTTTACTTTTACTCGAAGTAGGCTGCTGACTGCTGGATAGGTACGCACACACTGAACCCAGATATGGGTCCACAGCATCAAAAAGATTAAGATTTAACCCACGGAAAGCATCTTTCTCCTATACAATTAAATACATACGCGTAAAGATAATGAAAAAACGATCCTACCTTTTCTGGAACGCAAGTACTGGGTTGTTTTTCAGATCACTAATATCGATTCCTTTGCCTTTCTCCTTGACGTCCGGATGTTTTCTACACAACAGCCAACCAATATGCGCAAAAAAGAATCCTCTCTTTGCGTTATAAGGGTCTGCATTTGTCTCGCTATATTTATGATGAACTCTATGATCCCTGGCCCAGTCAATTACAGGATCCTGCCGAGAAAAAAAATCAGACAGAATTACGTTAGGGCTAATTACATTCTAATTATTGTACATAAACATTAAAAATAGTTCATCAATTATAATCATTCAACCGATTTAGCGGATGCTTCTGGATTGATGTGTCGCTTGAACTTTTCATGAGTTACATTGATATTTCGTAGAGTTTCTTTCCGTCGTTTATAAGTCGCAAATAAATAATGTGAAATGTAAGGAGAACATTTATTGTTTCGATATTATTTTATTTAGAAAAATTGTACTCATTTTTGTATAATGTTATAAATGATTGACTTTTATTTTTCACACTTATTCGAAATATTTGCGTACTCATTTCGGCTCGAGTACCCTACTCGAGTTTATTTTGAGTCGATTTAGTGACGATACTATGAGCAGTTAATAGCAATTTCTTTTGAACTCTCTATTTAAAAATATGCAAAATAATTTATTTATTCCAATGATATCGAGAAGGTGATAAGTTTAACTGAAATTCATTATACTATTTATACCAACTGGAGACACAATTCCACATACTGGGGTACCAAGTGGCAACTGCAGTTTGATTGATAATCGTCTATTTTCTCGCTGTTGTGTGACAGAATTATCATATGGTCCATACAACAGTTACAAATTTCTTTATGGATGAATCCGTTCACTTACTTGGAAGGCTATGGTGTTAAAGATCATCAATATGACTTGGAGTGGCCAGTTTGCATTGTAGGCTTTGTGTGACCATAATCTGTGAACACCAGCTGTGATTCCTAAGCCACCTAATACGTACAGTATGTATGCTGCAAGTCAGAAACACACGAAGAAAACAATATATATATATATATATATACACATCTTTATAGCCGAAAATAAAGTTTCAATTTTCATTTCTAAAATCAACAATCGTGACACATGTACCTACCGTGGTAGTTATGATTGCTCATGTGCAACTCGTTTAAATGTTTCATAGGGTTGTAACCAGAGTTGGGCAAAAAATTATTTTAAATAAAAAATTGTGTTCGAATAAAAGGCAGAAAATTTATTCGAAAATCAGCAAATAAAAATTTCCAGAATTATTTATTATTGGAAGCGCCATAAATAAAATTTTGCATCGACGGGAATTTATCCGAACAACCATAAATAAAATTTTGAATCGACGAGAATTCATCGAAAGTGCATAAATAAAATTTTGAAGCGACAGGAATTCATCCGTAGCTTCGGCCAATTTTCTCACTTTCATTTATATTTGTAGCGGAGAAGCATAAATAATTCTGCGCGTGGCTTGGAGGCCCTCGGGCCTCAAGCGCGTTGCTCGAAGCCGCCGGGTCCTTGAGGCGAGCGACATTGTATCGTTGACCCGTCATATTAATAATGATGTCATGTACCTGTAACTATTTGCCAGGTATTTTGAGCTTATTCCAGGGATTCAAAAACGGTAACTGTCAGCGAAACCAGGAAACTGGTTCTGATTCTTCGTTAAGACATTAATATAGAAATCTACGTGCAACAATGGGTCGATAATCTCTACTCCTCGTTATTCGTTATCACTTCTTATCAAGTTTCTTTAGAACATGTAATTAACCCCACGTAAATAACGCGTAGGTATCAATGTCACCTCGGTACAATTAATTCCACTGCTATTCAGTTTCTACTTTGACATTTCTTAAACAATTACCATCGTAATATTAATGTCGCTCACCAAAGGCAGATGTCATCAATTTGGCAGAAGTGAAGACAAGGTATGCTCCATAAAGTGCTCCAAGATGAAGGTACGCGAAGAGAATCACGTTCCTCCAAACGATGCGCATCTCGTATTTCTCCTTCGACGGTTCCTTCACTACATTTTCGTCGATCGTATCGTCTTCGAATAGCACACCCGTCGGGGTAGTTGTGACATATGGCGGCATTCTTGCTTTATTTCTGAGAATAAACGCACACACATTATACTACACTTTTTTTTATTGTACAAAGCTACGAGTGATTGGGAAAAGTAGCGACATGGAGATTTCATCGAGAAACTGGGGGATTGTATTATTTGTTCTATTTTATTCACTTTTCTTGATTATGCAATGAGATTAGCGGCTGCATACCTATCCGAGGATCTGTGATTGTTTTAGAGTTTCTTAGTAGGGGACCATCCAGTGCCTGGATAGTGGATATCACCGAGAGCCGCTAGGAAATGTTAATTTAGCTTCGTAACTTCATAATGTGATACTCCTCGAGCGGTTAAGATGTATCTCTATGTGTTTATCTCGCAGTGGAAATTCAAATATTACGAATCTGAACTTGTTCTCCCTCCAGCGCTGCGCCTTCAGCTAAGGTGGAGCGATTCCTACTGTCCTCTCTCTCTGCTTCCTAGCGGCGTTACTGTCTCCTCTGAGAGAGGGAGTGTTGGAGGGAGAACCGAAACATGTGTTTCAGGAGTGCATTTCCCCTACTTGGGAAGGCCTGCCCTAAAGCGTCTGAATTACGTCACCTACCAATTTCTACAGAAATAATACCGTATATTCTATAAGTTCGCTCCTTACAAACTGGTACAGTGTTGTTTGACTCGGGTTTCAAACAACTGAGAAATGCGGGCGTCTAAAAAGGATGAAGTTTAAAGTAAAATGGCTAACACCAATGTTACGTACTTGTTTTGTATGGCTCTTTCGTGTAATTGCTCGAACGAGAGTGGAACCCGATCTTGCAAAGCTTTTCTGTCTTCTAACCGCACTAGACTAGAAATGAACTGCCGACTATGTATTTATGATTCGTTTTATACCACATAATAGAGCATAGAAAGTGGTCGGGACATGCGTGTGCCGTCAATTGAATATCAGATTTATTGAAAAATCTCGTCTGCGTCACAAAACTGCAGGAAGCGATGACCCCCGCGGGTCACGTACAGTCTAGAGTCTAAACTGTACTAATCAAAAAAGCAAACAAAACGAAAACTATGTGAGCAATGAATTTGTTTATTATTTACAAATATACTTAAACTCTTCATCTATAAAGTACTGTGACGAATTTTTGAAAAATTATAAAAAAAAATCAACTTTATAGTGAAAAAGCAAAACCGTTTGTTTTTCGTGATTACCCGATAGCCGTGGGGTAATCACGAACAGAGTGCTAAATATCGCAGAGGATGCACAGAAAACGCGACTTCAATGGTCAACCCATAAAAAATGTTGCTACAACCTATACCTAATGTATTTTTCAAATTCCTCCTCGTGTGCGTTAGAAAAAAATTGAAATTGGTCGGAATATCGAAAAAACTAGTAAAGATCGTTTTTTAAACATTTTTTTCTGAACCTGTAATGAAAATTCAAAAATCTCTTTTGTAAGATTTAAGTAACCCATACAGCACACTCCCATGGCAGGAAGGTTCCATGAAGAATCCTATGTCCGCCCTTTTGGAACATTCCACGGAACGTTCCGGCCATTCTCTGGCAATGGTCACGGAGCGTTCCGGCCATTCTCTGGCAATGGTCACGGAGCGTCAGGACATTCTCTGGCAATGGTCACGGAGCGTTCAGGACATTCTCTGGCAATGGTCACGGAGCGTTCAGGACATTCTCTGGCAATGGTCACGGAGTGTTCAGGACATTCTCTGGCAATGGTCACGGAGCGTTCAGGACATTCTTTGGCAATGGTCACGGAGCGTTCAGGACATTCTCTGGCAATGGTCATGGAACTGATTAAATTACAATAAATATTGGCAATATTCATATATTTTTTTGTACAAGTGAACAACAGCAACAGCAACAATAATAACAATAAAAAAATAATAGTATCGATATGTATCGACACGGTTTCAGTCCTCTCTTATAAAAAATATATGTAAATAAAACTAATCTGAACATAAAATATGAAATGATACAGCACAAAATAGATATATTTGTAGAGTAAGTCCGGTATAGTTTGACCACCAAGATTAAGACTGACGCTAGAGAGGACACTGTGTGTCATTGATACAAAGAAATGGTAAAACCCATGTACATGCTATTTGTAGGTTATGTCGAATTCCTTAAAAATAAATATTTTTGTTTGTTTCATATAGATTTCCGTTGGTTACAGAACATGGGTCTGGGCCAGAATTTAGTACATTCCTACAACGTACAATTCATTGTGTTATAATCATTTTGAAAAACACTGTTGAAAAACTGTGGTGGATCTTCTCAAACCCGCGTATGTGCAGTTTCAGGCTTTTCTGCCCTCTTTACTTAAAATGTACTTACTGCATGCAGCATGTAATGAACCTGGAATAATACATGCATATATTTTACAATTTTACAATTTTAAGTGCTGAAATATGATAAATAATAAATTTACGATTGATTATGATTGTTTTTTACGTATGATTGTTTTTGCTATTTTCCGTACCAACTATATTTTTCTGCCACATAATCCTCTATTAATTTATTTGATCCTTTTCAGTAAATGAATCTATAAAAGGTCATTAATAAATTATTTTAGTCATGAAAAATGGCATCATTACAAACAGCATTCATGTAACGCTAAACACAGGGTGCATTAAAGCGAAGCAATGAAAAGATAACTATCACCATTACTTTAAATAATTGAACGGAAAGTGAAGTGAAAGTTATACAGTACATGCATGTTTACAAGGAAACTGTGAAAAGTAGAAGCTTGTAGCACAGAAAGCAGAGAAATATATGTATTTTAAATAATTAAACAATTGCAGTTGGTTAATAAGCATCAAATCTGTTATATTAGTTACTTCAACTAATAAATAAGCTCCTCAGTTTGAATAATTCATATCTATTACTTGCAGAAGATCAGTTTTTATCCTGTCCAAATATAGTAGGGATGCTTGCAGGGAGAAAACAGCCTTTAGAATTGCCTTCTTGGAAACAGTGTTTTTCAAAATGATTATAACACAATAAGGCGTTGTTTGAATGTACGAAATTCTGGCCCAAGCCCATTTTCTGTAACCAACGGAAATCTATATGAAACAAACAAAAATATTTCTTTTTATGAAGTTCGACTTAACCTACAAATAGTATGTACATGGATTTTATATACTTACCTGTGATATGTCAAACCTTCATCCAATTCACTCAGGTCTCCTGCGCCACAAGACACACACGTTCTAACCATTTTTATTATTTACAAGCAATTAATAAGTAATCACGCTCTAACTATTTACACTTGTGCTTCCTTACGTGCTTTCAAAGTTCATCAAAATCGGTTAACGTTGCTAATTTCGAAGGTTCGAGATTACCCCATCCGAGGTGTTCGTCAATGCCCCACGACATCAAAAAAAAAAAAATTATTTATTTCAGAGGTCAGAATCATAATTCAAGCAATGCCTTGATCACAAAATGTTGGTAAAAAAGTCCTTTATTTCAACTAAAAAAGCTACAATTATATCATTAATTCAACAGTAATTACATGCAGTTGAATGAAATAGACAAAATATTACTTGAAACAAGATGAAAATAATAAATTGTGTTTAACTCGAATAGCATGAGCGTTCTGTACCTATTTATTACTTTCTGCCCGGTGTTGGATACGACCTAAACTATTAGCTAGTGGAGAGGGAATATCCGTTTTTATTTATTAAAACGCCGTAACCATCGCGTTCGTGTTTACCCCCACACTCCCCTAAACCTTCGAGTATGCATTCATGCTTCTTCTTATGTTACATAATTAAGCTTAAAAAGTGGTGGGGACATTTTGTGGCTTCAATTGAATATCAATTTCATTGGAAAATGTCGACTGCGTTGCAAAGCTGCAGGAAGCGTTGACCCTCAGGATCGTGTGCATTCTAAATATCCAAATAGGTTGAAATGTCAAAAAAATACATCTGAACGTATATAGGTAACAACGTAAACAAAACTATGGTAATGAAACTACTTCGGTACACGATCACTCATACGTCGCGGTCATACGAGCGTTGACGTGACGGACGTTGAGGCTGCAATCACACGAGCGTTGGTTTTGTCGTCTGTAATAGAGAACCCCCATAAACATGACTCATGTATGAAAGAAGCTAATTCCCTTTAATTCACGAAAAAAGTTCACATGCAAAGATTGTGAAATCATCTTTGCTAATTCCAATTGTATTCTCGTTCTCCGTTCGAACACTGATTCCTCTGTCACTTTTTATACTTGACATTCCTTTATTGGTCACAAATCAATTCAGTGCTCAGATTTTCAGCTTCGGTTTTAAGGAATTAGCGGGCGAGGCCTGTAGTTGACACAAAAACTTTTATAAGAGCGACACCTTCTGTTGAAAATGTCGTATAAAAATCGTATTACGATGGAAAATAATAAAAACTTGGTAGTCATCATCAAGGTTTTTTTCTTATACAACGCCCGCTAATTCCTTAAAACCGAAGCTGAAAATCTGAGCACTGAATTGATTTGTGACCAATAAAGGAATGTCAAGTATAAAAAGTGACAGAGGAATCAGTGTTCGAACGGAGAACGAGAATACAATTGGAATTAGCAAAGATGATTTCACAATCTTTGCATGTGAACTTTTTTCGTGAATTAAAGGGAATTAGCTTCTTTCATACATGAGTCATGTTTATGGGGGGAGGGGATTTCATCTCTTTTCTCATAATTAGTTATAAATTACTAAGTGCCGTATTTTATAAGGGTCTTCATCCTCAAAACGGTTCATATTCATGCATGATACGTGATGGTACATAAGCATCGAAATGTATTGACAACAACAAAATTAATCAAACGATTATGAAACTATTGTGATGAAAATGGCAACATTATTAAAGAAATTAATTGTAAAAATACAGCTGCTCCACAACCGATATCAATATGTAAAGGAGACCGGGGCAAATCGGCCACTTTTTTTCATTGATAAATTTAACAAAAAAAATAAATTTTTCAATTATGTGAATTATACTATCCGAAAGAGTAATCCCTATAGTACTTACATAAATGCTACAACAAATTTTCGTTAATCCCCGTTTTTAAAGTCATTCCAGAGAATTCGTAATATAGTGTAAAATCGCCGTTTCGAAAAATGCCGGAGTAAATCGGCCACTCCTTCGGGGCAAAACGGCCACTTTTTATTCGGGCTGGATGTTGGTTAATGTTGCTGAAAAATGTAGACGATATTCATTTCTCCTCGTAACTATTCAAGCTACAATCGCTTCAATCAATATTTAAACGCACGGATATAACTTCCTTTTTCCATAGATCGAACTGCACTGCGTAGCCGCGCTTCCGTCCATGCCCCGCGACTCCTCACCTCGTCCCGAAACCGTTAACTGTTTTCCATTGTTGAGCGTCGGATCCACCGACAGCGCTGCATCGATGAATATATTTAGCACAAAAGTTAATAAAACTACTTATTTACTATGGTTCGGCATCATCAGTGAGTGGCCGATTTGCCCCGGGTGTTAGACGTAAACTCTAACTTCAATCACTCAAACACAATAGAGATTTTCCAAAATAACTCAAACTATCATCGGAATCGTAATCGGTACCGCTATTTTAATCAATACATACTCACCTCAAACTTCAGAACATCAATATTACGGAGTAAAGATAAATTTTCCACAAGTCACGAAAATTTGTTATCACTGCCGAAAACGTATTTTGCCTTCTACAAAGTGCAACATAATCTCAAATGCTATCAAATTCCGTTGGTACTGTAGACACATAGAGAGACGTTTACAAAAGCAAACACGAGATTCTATTTTAACTTCTACTGGGTAAAACTTCCTGTGGCCGATTTACGCCAGTGGACGATTTGCCCCGGTCTCCCCTAATAAATAAATATAAATTACTTAGTGCCGTATTTCATAATGGTCTTCATCCTGAGAGCGGTTCATATTCTTGTATTCTTTTTTTGCAACGTCAAAAATGAAAAGAAATCATACTTTTTAAACGATTTTTTTAGCTTCGATCCCCTGTTTGCTTGTTGTATGTTTGCTCATTTCTGAAAACTCGAATTTAATCCAAAACTTGGCAGGTTATGATTAAGTGACAGCTAGGTGACATTTACTAGAGACCTGAACGCAGCGACGTTTTACATTTTCCGTCAACTGCGCAACCGCATTTTCAGCAAAACCATTCCTGATTGGTTGGAATAAATTCTGCTTTCGAACGATGCCATCTACTGGTGTTAATTCTAGAAGTAAAACGAGAATGGCGACATCTACTGGCGTCAAGTATCGTGACGTCACGAAACGTCTAAGCCAAAAAAAGTATCACTTTTTTAATTTTAATTATTAATTAAATCTTATATCTTTTAGACAAATAGCTTGACACATTAAGTAAAACGACATATGGGTTCGAAAAAAAAAAATGATTCGCTTAATCATGTAAAAACACCGGGACTATGTCATAAAATAAGATAATGAGGCTAAAATAGCTCCGACGACCTGTCAATTTCGCTATCTTTCGTGTATAGAGACACGGTCGCGCGAGGGGAATAGCTTCCAGACGCGACCGCGTCTGTTGATAATTTCTCACATCAGAATGAGCGCGCCCCTTATTTTCATCATGTCGGTTCAGACTTTATTTTTCGTACTGATGGAAATGAAATATTTTTCAGCAGGAACGATATTAACCGAAACGAAATTATTATTATCGGAACTGAACCGAAACGAAACAAAAAACATTTCGTTCTAGGTAGGTCCCTGCTAAAAATCCTTACGTTCACATTTCACACTTTATCCGCGGATCGTCGCCACTTGCGTGTTCGCCCCTCGCCATCATTTGATCCAGAATCGGCACAGGATAACTACTCATGGGCAATTAAGGAATTTCTTTGGTTCTTTGATTTTGGATAATCCTGGCTGGAGTTTTTTTTTACAACGATAAAACATGCGATGCATATCAGAGGCTGGAGCGGGCAAAAATGAAATAATTTTTTTTATACACTACATTTGTAGCAGAATAAAGTGCAATAAATTTTAGAGCATTACATTGCATACTTTTTCTAAACAGAATCGTAAAAAATCATCTATGTTTTCGCATAATTTGACGGGCAGTGCCATTAAAAGTTAATTGCATTGGTAAAATGTAATAAACATTTGAATAATTCATTTAATTGAGAAGTAAACCGAGTCTACCTACAAAGTAAATGTTTGGTAACATCGTTACATACATCTACGAACTCAGTACGTATATCTAACCAGATGTCTTATTAAACGAACTTGTTACTCTTCGATCGTTGCTAACCTCGATTTAAATAGTTGTGTTAATACGGAGACAAACTTAAACCTACTAAATTTGAAATAAATCTTAATACAATTATTTGAAATTTTCACAAGTGTTTTGGAAAGCTAAGAAAGTTTAGTTCCCAATTTAAGATTTTAATTAATCGTATTAAATCCATTTTAAAATGATCCCAAAAATTGACGAAAATATTTTGAGTATAATAACTTGGCCACCCTCTGTAAGTAATAGTAAGCAGTCACTATCCATATTAGATATTTTTTGTGGGGTTGAGGGTTCAGTGAACTATGACACGGATTTCATATAAACCTCATATTTATTTAAAAAGGATGTACAGTGTTTTGTTTGCAAGTATCAACAGCGAGATTCGGCAAGAGCAGCGCAAGGAATAAGAATATCACACGGGACAAAATGATAGAACCTAAAAGACAGAACTGCTTGTTAATTCGATTAAAAGTCCGCGGAGCTCAGCATCCAAGCCGAAGTCTCTATTTCACACGTGTTTTGCGCTTGGCGCGGGGAACAGCCCCTTCGTTTCAAAGCCGCGCTGAAAGCGCCCCCTTTCGTAATCCATTAGTTTCCTTTACAATTCGATATTATGCGTTTTTATTTTTCACTTCTTTTCATTCGCTTCCGTTCTAGGAAAGCTTAAAATGTTACTGCAATATTGCTCTCTCAATGGGTTTCTTTGGCAAAACTTATTACACATAGGTCGTCGTTACAATTAATAAATAATGAAGGCATTAAATAATAATATAATAATAATGATGATAATATAATAATAAAATAATAATAATAGTAAGAAGAAGAAGAAGAAGTGTCGTAATAATAATGAAAATAGCTATAATAGCAAATAGAATAATAATAATAATAATAATTATAATAATAATTAATAATCGTCATCGTTACGATAATGTTAATAGATTAACAGTGTGAAGTATGCATTAGTCAATTACAATCCGGACATATAGTCGCACTGAACGTCACATCAAATTAATTAGCCCGATTTCCGACTCTATGGAAATTGCATATTTCAATGATCTGCGTACAACAAGAAAGAACGAAAGAATCGGTCCACTATTTCGAAGGTATTGCGATTGCGAAACGCCACGAATTCTCGAATTGGCGGACTCGAAATATTAACAAGATCGCAATGCCCCCTTTCTGCTTTCTCCCCTTCTCTCGCTGCCTTTCACATCCTTGGCTTTCGTGCACACGGTTTTACAATAGCCAGCAGAAGAAATCGCGGTCACTGGTCCTTCGTCCTTGCGATACACGTCGGCAGAAAGAAAATCGCGTCGAGTTGGGGCGTCCAAAGAACATAACTAGGAGGAAGGGGCGAGATATCGGGTTACCGCGGCGACATATTCGAATCCTCAGCTGAGGGACACCGATCCGAGTGAGAAATCTGGAAATTCGCCGGATGTTCGGATCGATAAGCGATCTGAACCGTTGCGAGCACGCTTCGGATCGACAGCGTTGGATCGCTTCAGACGATTTTGTAAACAGCGCGATAAAAAAGTGAAAACAATGATGGAAAGGTGAAAGAGCATAACGAGTCGTCTGTTAAATGCTCGACCCAAATGAATATTATAATAAAATCCGTTCCGAGGCAAACGGAGAAGCAAGTGCAATACGAAATTTCAAGTTATCAGACGCGTACGGTTTATGCAAGGCGCACTCGAAAATAAGTCGTTAATTATGAAGTAACTGTGATGCTAGCGAATTATGCTGGGAAACCCATTTCACGGTGAATTTCTCAAGCGTGACGCGATACATTGATAATATTTTCCGCGCGAGATGAATATTTATGATTGATCGCAGCGATTATGAAAATAGTTAATTAAAATAGCCATGTTTCGACATATCCATTGCACTACCCAGATTCGTATCGCATAAAAGGGCGTAATTTCTAAATAGACGAATAAACTTGAGATAAAGAGAAACAAAATCAATAAATATACGTTTAAACATGCCGTTTTAATTTATAGGCCGTGCGCGTATGTTTCAAACGCTTCTGCGCATGCCTAGTTTATGTCAGCCATGGGAATTAAAATGCCCTGCACACTCGCGCGTAAATTTCCTTATTAAGGTTACGAATTAACATTTCTGCCTGTTAATCACGAAGAAATTGCAAGCGCATCAGTTCTCATTAAAGTGCCCGTGACCGGACGTTAATTACAGTTTCGCGATACTTTTATTTCTCCTTTTCCGGGCGTACCGTCCGACGCGGAGCCGGAAGTGGCGCACCGCTTCCGCGTAGCGGAGGCGTTGGATGGAACGCGGGAATAAGCGCGATCGACCGGTCATCGAGGAAGAGTCCGCAGCTCCCGCAAAATAAAATCAAATCCGCTGGAAGAAGCTCGTTAAGTGGCCGGGTAAAACTCTGCGGGCGATTTTTTCATTGGCTGATAGCAATCGAAATCGAACGTGAACCATTCTTTGCGTTGAATTTCGCGGTTGCTCCCCACGCTAGGAATCGATCGTCGATGACTCGCGTGCATTGCTCGACTTCGTTTCGCCTTTCACGCTTTCCCGATTTCCAATTTGCACTCTCTCATTGTTTTGCACGCGTCGATCCTGTACGTCGCTCGCGGGCCTGCATACATTTACATCTAAAATCACTTAAAACCGCCATAAAACTCTGCCTCTGCCGTAGATACGCGACGCACGCAATTATCGTTCGGCAATTCGTCTCTGGTCTTTGGTTTCTACAAAAAATATATATAATATCCTTAACAGTAGTGATCGTTACGCCGATTCCTGATTTAAAAATCTCAATAAAGTTATCCGTTATATCTACTATATATTAAGTCATTTGGAACGGGGGGGGGGTGGGTGGTGGGGGTGGGGGGTGGGGGGAGGGGGGTCGTCGCCATGATTACCAGGGAAAAAGACGTGCCGCTTTGGGCCGTTGGCTCTGCCTGTTTACACGGGTATATGTATATCTATATATATATATATTTTTCATTTTATATATATGTACACGTCTTAACTCCGTCCGTAACAAATATGTCCATCCGCGTTCGTGGGCTTCGCGATTGTTCGACGAGAAACTTGTCGGGAGTGCGCGGGCATATTTGGCGGGACGACCGACCGCGCGGGCATCATGTAGAAATTATGCTAACTGAGGATCATTAAATTAAACTACCTACGGTTATGCGCACTCTACAGAGTACCGACACTGTCGGAAAATCGGCCGCGGGGCAAATCTGACAATCCCGGCCGCGCGGCTCGAGACACCGCTGTCCTTAAGGTTGCTGGACCAGACACACTCGTCGAGTCATTGCTCTCCATTTAAAACAATAAACAAATGTCATTGATACCGGCAAAGTACAGAATTCGTCTGGATAAAAAGCAAATCGTTCCTCCCGATGTTAAGTGTCCATTTTGCAAGACAATTTCTTCCACCACAATTCTTCGACAATAAGTGCGATTTCGATACGTCAATGCCGATCGCTATTGCTGCGTCGGCCACTGACGTACATTGGGAATGTACGATATCTTCCAACGGCTCGTCCATTGCAATTAAGTTAAATTTCGAAGTCTCTATCTCTCTCGGGATTATTGCCTCGACGTCGTTCGAGCGAATTAGTAAATTCGACACGTTGCAGGTTATGTGCGTCGTTGAATTCGACCGTGTAAAATAACATCGACGTGAACGGTATCTGGCCAGTTTTCGCCGTGACTCGCTTTTGACAGTTCCTTCTTTCTCCCTTCGGTTTTAACAGTAATTAATGATAGCCATGATTGGCTTGGTTCTCATCGTATTTGGCGATAACGGTCGGCGTTCGTCGTTCTCAACCCGATAAAGAGATCATTGCTTAATTTCAGTGCGGTTCCTTGGTGATATGGCGTCCATCGTCGTTGATTGAGGTTCCCATCCCAGGGAAACATTTCGCTCGGCGCTGGTCTCCTGTACCATCAATCAGTCAGGCCAGATAAAGATCCGTCGGCGTGGAGGTGTGATCCGGCTTGGTGCATGCACTTCCGGTTGGCGAAGCTGCACTGGCGCCGCTGCTCGCCCTGGTAGCCGCCAGAGGCGAACGACTAGCGACGTCCGTGCTGTTCTCTGGCACTCCGTTGTTACATCCGCCGCCCTGCTGCGAATTGTTGTGGGAAGACGCCAGCGTGTCCCCATTACAATAGTAGTAAGTGGAATCTGTGGAGTAAAGAGGGATTGTTTATTTTCGACTCTACCACCGGAGGCCTTCTTGCCCTTTCAGCGATAAAATGCTACTGTATTTTTTGTATGACTTTTAACATTGTATGTCCAGTTTACACGTATGCGTGTACTGTGAATTGGTGCCATTGGTACCCGGTGAAAACAAGTACTCGACAGATTGGGGGAGCAAATGGGTATAAAAATATTCCCCGGTTATTTAGAATTTATCTATTCAGGCTATTCGTTTTTGCGATTCGTATCGGATTTAATGATTTTACAAAGACACAAAAGGAGGAACGTCCTGTAGTACTTAATAGACAACAGTTTTCATTGAATAAAAATCGGGACCGCGTGTATTAACTTGAATGGTTTATATACAATTCTAAGCTATGTAAACTTCGTGTCACGAGTTTAATGTTATATTAAAATGCTAAAATAATAAGAAATGTATATGGGGTCATTCCACGCGAAGTCGGACAATTTTCGGAGTAATATTTCGGATTTTGGTGCAACTGGGATATGCTGTAGTCTTTAGGGGTATATAAACATATATCAAAGGATTTTTCGAAATGTCAAAAATTGTGGATGTTACAGCTCTTTGAAATATAGTGTATATTATTTTTCCAAAAATTATAACTCTGGAACTAATAAACTGATAAAAATGACCTTTTTTATGTGCTTACAGTGGAGATATAAGAGTACCTAATAAAAATTATTTCACTTAATAAAAACGAATATTTGACCATTTATTTCGCAATTGTTCTTAACAAATGCAATTTTATAGGTGAAGGCACCTTTTTGAAAATTTGGAAAAAATATGAGTATAAAGCCCTGTTTTTCCCTTTACGGACACGTTTCGTAGCGACTATACCTGACATTTTTATATAGAGGACCGCTGCAAGGTTTAATACCGTTAATAGTTACTGGAAACTCACTCTCTGTCGATGGCACTTATTGTTTGAAACATTTAAGTTGCCATTATTCAATGGAAACCACGAGAAGGTGGTGAGTATTCTTCCATCGGGAGAGGATGGGATGTGATGGGATTATGATAAAGGATAAATATTTTATCGTATTTTTAAGCGTCTTTTCGAATAAATGACCGGGTATTTGATAATTGCTACTTTTGATTTGTCACTGTATGAATAGACTAGCTTTTAAATGAGACACTGTATCTATTGGTATAAATCAATGAAAGTTTCGCGTTCCAGGAATTGTTTTTGCATGTCCACGTCTCTCTAGTAATAATCGTGAATGTTTTTGATATTGTTCTATTGCTCAATAGATTGCAAAAACAATTTCTGGAACGCGAAACTTTCATTCATTTATACCAATGAATACAGTGTCTCATTTAAAAGCTAAAGTCTACATCAACAAAAGACGCTGAAAGATACGCTAAAATATTTATCCTTTAACATAATCCCATCACATCCCATCCTCTCCCGATGGAAGAATTCTCACCACCTTCTCGTGGTTTCCATTGAACAATGGCAACTTAAATGTTTCAAACAATAAGTGCCATCGACAGAGAGTGAGTTTCCAGTAACTATTAACGGTATTAAACCTTGCAGCGGTCCTCATTAATACCCGATATAAAAATGTCGAGCCGGTGTAATTTGACGCAGCGTTACATTCAATTAATTTTCATTTGGCCAATTTTAAAACCTCCACGCTTTTCCGAACGTGTCCGTAAAGAGGAAAAACAGGGCTTTATCCTCATATTTTTTTCAAATTTTATTATATTGCTAAATAAATGGTCAAATATTCGTTTTTATTGAGTGAAATAATATTTATTAGGGACTCTTATATCTCCACTGTAAGCACCCAAAAGGTCATATTTATCAGTTTTGTTAGTTCCAAAGTTATAATTTTTGGAAAAATAGTATACACTATATTTCAAAGAGCTGTAACATCCACAATTTTTGTCATTTCGAAAAATCCTTTGATATATGTTTATATACCCCTAAAGACTACAACATATCCAAGTTGCACCAAAATCTGAAATGTTACTCCGAAAAGTATCCGACTTCGCGTGAAATGACCCTGCAGTGATTCATATAAATGGATAAGAAAAGTTGACTATTTAAGTAGTTCCTTGGTTCCTTTACTTTAGCCAATATTTTAAGCACTGTTTGTATACAACTTTCACCGCTGCACTCGCGTCATATTCTACGCGACAGGCAGAAAGTACATATGTACACATGTGCACCCCAGTCAAGTGATTTATTAATGTCTTAAATCGTTTGTGGGACTGATATTTGAGGCGAGTTTCTATTTTTCGCGTGGAAAGTAGTTTTGAATCAGAAACAATCACAGGGTGTTAGGAAATAATATTCTAGAAAGGGAAAAAGTTGAACTCACACCTGCGAAACTTTAGCCGTACGGTATCCAGTACAAACACGCGTTACGTCACGTACAAGGAACGAGCGAGCAATGTATCGCGTGACCAATAAAAAATTGTTTATTATTCCGTTTATTCGAATATACCGAACACGTCCAGTCTGTGCACATTTCACCTGCATGTATCATGATCTACGAAGTACCCGCAATCGTCCATTACGAAAGGCAAGCGTCGAGGTATTATTTTAAAACCGGGCTTGTCCACCAATCTACGTGCTTCTTTTTATCTGATTTTATCTGCAGTATCTTGAAATGTAATAAACTGGCGGCTGGTTTCTTCAGTTTTAGAAAGTTGCATCCAATTGTACTAGACTTTTTCATTATCTAATTACTTCGCGCGATTTTACAACATCGACAATTTATACAAGTTCGTGTGGTCAATCCGGGTTACCGTCGGTAACAACTGGATTAGCCTATCAATGAGTTAGTATTTGACATGTCGTTGACCCTAATCTAAGCAGTACTCATACTCACTGTTTACTTACTGAGCAACCCGCTTGTCGCTGCTCCATAACCATATCCACTATAAGGTGCACTCGAGTATTGAGAGTATGCTGCACTATACGCGTAGTCACCGCCACCTAAACAAATATTAATCATAGTCAGGTTAGAATAAAATTTCAAACCCTATTAGTAACATTGGAAAGTTTTATTTAACACCGCGTTAGTTCTACAGCGAAGATTATCAAACATCATTTGTCGTTTCAAGTTTAATTAATTAAGTTCGTAAAACGTATCGCGTATAATATACAGGGTGTCATGTAACTAGCGATGCAAGCGGGAAGAAAGTGACTCTAACGAATAAAATTTCTTCATCGAGACTTTGCTTTCGAGGAAAATAACTTTAAATATCTGTCGAGTAATTTACTCGACGAATTTTACAGTAGATTTCGCTGTACGCGGGCTTCGATCCAAGTCTGTGGAAAAGCACTGCTACGCTACTTGGTACGATTATAAACATTATCAGTCACCATTTGTTTTGTATGATAATTGCGGTGCAATGTGTCGAGCCGAGACACAATTAAATGCACACGTACCGGGTAAATGTTTAAAAAGTTAGTTTCCTCGGAAATAGTCTCGTATGAAAAAAAATTATTCCTTCTTTTTGATTAACTTTTCCCTGTAGAGTCGCCTCCTTTCCGTTTGTATGACCAATTACACGACACTGTATAAATTCTCAACCGCGTTTGCTTATTGAAATTGAAAAAATATCCAAAGAACAAGCAACAGCTTGCGTTTATCTACATGGTTCTCAGCTAGCTGCGAAGCTGGTAAGTCAGAGCAGCCCTACGGGGCTCTGTTTTACCCTCTGCGTGAACTACAATTCCGCAGAAGGTCACGAGCTTTTTTATCCTCGGTAAAGGTACGAGCAGGCTGTCGGTTTGTACTCACCGGTGGCGTAGTGTCCGAAACTGGGGAGCATCGTGGAGTACGGCGGTATCGCAGACGCTACCTGGGGCTGAGAAACTGGCGGCTGCAAGACCGTCAGTCCAGGATCCCCTCCGGGGGTGTTGGGGGCCGCGGGGGTGGCGTTTGTCTCGTTCTGCAACGAAATCGGGGGACTTTGCTCGCCCCCACCGGCCCCCACCCCTACATACGACACTGCGACGGTACTGCTCTCTGCTATGGCCATGCACAATACAACACGACATTCGAGTCAAGCACTAGCTAACGATCAGCGCCTTACGTCTAAAGCTTAATTAAGTTGTCTTTGGGATTACGGGTCTCGGGATGGTGATCGTATGGAATTTGTCGTCGAGGGTATTACACGAACAGTTGGTAAAATGCACCAACATACTGCAGAGACTTTTCCTTTCGAGAGTAGCAGTTGAAACTGGACCGTAATTATCTACATGTGATTCCGCCATGAGAGAAAAGTGTGTGCAATTACACTACACAACATGAATCCGCTTAAGGTAGTACTACCGATACGCCTTGAGTCAAGTGCGTGTTATATGAGGCAGTCAGAGCAACAACGGACCAACCCACATTAAAAATTTTTTTTTTCCTATTTTATATGGGTAGTAGAGCTTATTGGAACACGTCATTGCTACTAATTCAATTTCGAAAAAAAATGTGGGTTAGTCCGTTGTTGCTCTGACTGCCTCATATCGTCCTTTGACTTCCGTGGTGATTTGATTTGGCAACACGATTTGGTAGCACGATTGATTGTGTAGTTTTCTTCTGCTCAGAGAAGGTATTCAATAAAATGGTACAACAAACTGAAGTAGGTAAACGCTTGCGCATAGTAGGATTTGATAAACAAAATCCTAACCTCGAAAATAATGAAAAAGTAATCATGGAACGCCAAACTTCTGGGTTGGTGTAGATTTCCAAAAATTTAGACAGTGTAAGGTCAAAACAAACTACTGTAGAAAGTTTCCGAATTTTCTGAACAGTATTTCAAAACCGGTAGTACTACCTTAAGTTTCTGGTATCGGTTTCACAAATCAGTAATGGAGTTTGATGGTGATTTATTGTTATTAATGAGTATGCTGCATTTATGCTGGCGACATTTTATCTGGCATTTTATATAAATAACAATGGGGTACAGGGAAATTGGGCAGAGGGTGTCGAACATTTTTAGTAGATATGTTATACATGGTCCATTATGACATTTATGACAGTGTACACTCAAAAACATGAACGTATTAGATTGGAGGCGCGTATCTGAGGCTTTAAATTATATGCCGATGACGCACAGGTATATGCGACTGGGCGCACCCATAAGAAATCTAAAGAGGTGGCGAACTCACCGGTGGTGTGGTAGGGAGACATGTTAGCCCCATCCAATGTTTGGCTCAATTTTAGTTCTTGCATCGTCAGTGGCGCGAGCGGCGTCAAAGTACCACCTGCTATTAAGGGATCCCCATGTTTCCGTTATTTGCGATACTCGTATCGTTGGCTGGCGATCAAGGCGGAACGTTATTTGAAACCCGATTTTCTAAGGCAACCTTACACATTCCATTCCAGATAAAAGAAAGAGAATGTATATCTTGTGATTCGATGAATGTTTTTGTTTAAGAGCATCTTCGCAGACTCATCGATATAAAGCGCGTGAGAGGTTAGGTCGTTGTTGTCACACTTCTCAAAGACTTTTGAATGAGAGCGGAGGGGTGTGCACCGAAAACACGATCAAGAATCTCTCCGTCGAACCACGCAGCTCGTACATATTAACGGCGAACCAGCAAGCCGTGCAATCGACTTGGCCAGGCTGCGCCGTCCTTCAAAAATTCTTCGATCCCGGCCGAAGATCCCCGATTGAATTTCATGAGATGAAGCAGCCGTTACACGCCTGGCTTCGTCCATTCCGAAAACTACCGAACGAAAGAATTCGCGGCACGGCATGACCGAGTTGCTGGCAACACGTGCCGCCGCGAAACTTCTTTCCATGTATTGTGTACGTATTTATGTGTGTACAGAAAAAGATAGTTAGGTTTCAATAGATTTTCCTGTAGTAGGTACGTTCCGCCGTTGATCGGCCGCCGTTAAACGACGCAAGGTAGAGAGAGACGAGACAGGGGGCAGAGAGAGAAAATGGGGGATCGAGAAAGATCACGCTAGGTTCTATGGGCTAGGCTACTAGAGGTAACTAGTTAGAGACGAAGAAACAGAGCGGATAGGATCCCCTATCACCTGCCTACACAGGAACTGCGGTAGACGTAAGCGAAAGTTGCTCGGAGGAGGCAAAAGACGAGACGGATAGAGGGGAGACTGAAATAAGAGATATATAATATATCCCTAAGCTGAGAATACCGAGAGACCACCAAGTGGAGTGTTCCGCCACCTCTTCTGGCACTATTGCTGCTGCTCAGCGCACCTCATGCATTATTAAAGCCATGTATTTAGCCGATATGGGTATGCAAAGCAAGACGTAAGCCGCAACAATAAGCGTACAAGGAAGAGGGAAGGACGGGGGTGAGGGGGAGAAGGGGGAGGTGGAGAAACGGAGAGAAGGAAACGGAGAACGGAGGGGCAGGCAGGTAGCGTTGAAGTAGGGAGACGATGGTGGTTTGGTAGACCGACGGAAAGGGGCTTGGTACACCGGTATTATATACAAGAGGTTGTGATGCACACACTGTCCGGGATTTTGTGCGAAGGAAGGGGTGATAGAAAGGAGGGTGCCGGAGGGTAAAAAGAGGGACCGAGTCGCTTACCTATGGTGCCCCCTATGGGCGGGGTGTAGAGATGGGGCGTTTGCGCCTGCGTCATTGTGCTGATGGTGCCCAGGGAGTCGTACAGCTCAGCGGAGGTGGCAATAGCGTTCCCGGGGAATCCTCCGTGTTCGTAGTAACCTCCGCTACCGCCACCTCCGCCTCCGCCACCGCCACCGCCACCTCCGCCGCCGCCAGCACCTCCGCCGGCCCCAGCGCCGTTCGTACCACCGGTCGCACCACCGCCTCCGCCACCTAGCTCGCTCAGGAGCTTATGTTCGTCCTTGATGCTCCATTTACTCGACCACAGCTGCAACAGAACGCGGATGCTTGAAGCAAAGTTCGAATGTTGGGAGAACGGGCTACTTGTTCGCAACGACCGGCCAGGATTGATTTAGCTGTTCAACTGGCTTCCAAGATCTGTTCAATGTCACTCCTTTTGCGACACGAAAGAACCATAATCTAATAGGTCCGAGTCAACTTATATGTATATCCGGCACTATTTATTTAAATGCCCTGATAAAGTGACGGTATTTTTCTATCAGGATGAGACGTATCTAAAATCTTTACACAGAACCCTTCGTCGTTAGGAAGAAGACTGCTTTTTATAAGTAATACGTACGTTCGAATATAGTTGGTCGCCGTTGTAATTGCTTCTCTGTCTCTTCAAGTCTTCCTCCGGATGATCGTTCAGGTCTCGGTTATCGTCTGCAATCAAATTAATATCTGCAATATGGTCTTTGCGCTCGAGCGTTTCGTCCCCCCCCCCCCTCCCTCCTCCGCGAAGGAACACAGTAAAATCAATCTCCTATCCACACCCTACTGTCAAGTAACCAGGGCGGGGTCTAGCCTTTAAGAGGGAATTATATAAACGTGATTGTTGGCCGCGCCAGCTACGAAACGAGTGGACGATCATCTCGCAGCGCGATCGCATGCCTATCAATGCCAGGGAACACACGCGGTGGGCTATAGGTGCAATATTATCCACGAATCAAGACACAAATTAAACGTGGCCGCGCCAAGCTAAATTGAATCTGTCGAATGGGTTGAACGTGACTCGCGCATAGACGGTGTATGGCATTGATAGATAGAGAAACAATTTCGATTCCATTATATGTCTTTATTATCTCCCGGCCACCCCAGCGGTTTAATATAGAAACAAGCACGTGGGACGAGTACATGGGTATGAGTAGATCGGCGGGGGTATGGATATAGCTATACCCTTTTAGTGGCCAGCGCGAGGGTGGTGGACGGGGAAGGACGAAACTGACCAACGCTTCCAGCCGGGGGTGGGGAGGGGGGGGGGGGAAACGGACGGGCCGAGGTGGGGGTAGATGGTCCAACGCTCGGGTATCTCGAATAATTAAATGACCATCCGAGGGTAGATGGGTGGAGTACCTAGCATAGGGCTCGTTAAACCTCCCTGTCAAGTTGTGATTGTCCAGCCGGCGGACGGTCTCGACTGTTCGAGCGGCAGGGTTTGTTCCTGGACCGCTATAAAATCCCCGTTTCAAACACGGGCGCACCGGTGCCGTGGGCTTCCATGAACTTGCTTGAATTTTACGATTCGATCGGCCGAGTTAATCGTGCTCTCTGGTATCCACCTAACTGGACACTGGCTTTCGTGTAACGTTGCCGTGCAATGCAGATTTCATTAGAGTTTTAGAACGCGCACGATGATTCATTTAATAGGTCCCGTCTCGATGGATCGTAAGAATGGAAATAAAATCGATTAATTTGAACGACACCCTCATAGCGCATGAGAATTAAAAATTTTGTCATCGGATCTATCAGATCTCTGTCTGATTTGCCAAAAGTCTGCCGCGAATTCTTGTAGTTTCTGCAAAATCACGCTCACTGGTCTTTGACGGATTTGACAGTGGTTGAGTTATGGCGTAAGAAAGGTCAGCGTTTCTCCCCCTAACCCCCTCCCCCGACCCTCCCCCAAAGAGCAGTAAATCGAATAATTCGATTGATGCCCGAGAGGGCAAAACGTACACGCGCGCGTTAGCGTTATTCGAAAGCAATTGAGTCAATGTTAAGCAATACAATACACGGGTAATAATGGACTTTGGGGTGAATCTGGTCCCAGTGTATCCCCTACGTGCGCGAATATAGGGTGGGACACGCCGGCCTTTTGGATCTGCACGGGGCAAAAGCGCGCAGATGTAACGCGACAACAAACAGCCCCGATAGATTGCAATGCTTCCCTAGAGATGCTGTTCGTAAATTCGTAATAAGCCCCGGGGATTCTTCGATTCCAGGACGTCTTCGCTCTTGTCCCAAATGCATAAATAACGGAGCCCGCGTACAATCAGAGATTTAAGAACTTTATTTAGCAACGAAGTCCCCAATAGTGCACGAAGCTTGTACACGTGTTAGTATTGGGGAGTTGACAAAATTTTTAAAACTGTTTAAAACTGTTCATTATCATAAAATATACTTGTAAAAAAAATATTAACTTTTTGCTACACCTCTAACATGAAAAAAATGTAACTTTTATTTGAAATAAAAAAAATTGCCGCGAAAACGCACTGCATGGTCACGTGACCATTTGTGACGTCAGCGTGCAGTAAACAAAGAAAGTTGTGGTTGGGGAAAGTAAGGAGTGAATTTTTCTCGCAAAAATAATGGCTAATAAAAATTATTACCAATACTGTGCTGTTCCCTGTTGTGAGAACACTTCAATACGTACGCCTAAGAAGTTATTTATTCGTGTTCCGCTGGAAACAAATATTCGCAACAAGTGGCTAAATCTTGCGAGAATAAACTATCAAGTATCTCCTAAATCTAATTTATGTTTTTGTGAAGACCATTTCAATGTAAGTAACTAACTTATTATTAACTGTCTCCATTTCTAGTTCACTATTTCTGCAGTTTTAATGCTTACGTATCATAATTTCATTTCATTGAGGTTATATTACATTGTGTGTCATAATAGCGTCCAATCTTGGTAAATTTGTGCTGTCACCTTTAACGAAGTTCTTTTCCATTGCCAATAATATACTTTTACTACTTTCCTTAACAAAGAAATCGAGTAGAAAGTACTCGTAAACGATATTTTTTAATATAAATCGCTGTTTACTGCACAATGACGTCACGCGCCGTGATTGACGTTTGAGATCACGTGACTCACAACTTAAAAACGTCAACTTTATTTATTAAATTTTGGTAAAACTAATAAGTGTTTTATTAATATTTCTATCATTTTAGGCTTTTCATTAATAAATCTGTAGATTTCACTACTTTTCCCTTTTTTTTTCAAATACTGGCAACTCCCCAATTCAATTGAAAATGTACAGACATTGGTATTTTTAGGAAGAGGACGACTCTTCGTGTCCAATTAAGGATGTATTGGACCTATTTTCAAAATAGTTCCAAGTTGATGAAAATTTGTGAGATTGTTCTCTTTAATATTCCTGATGTGCTCGAAAATTTTTAAACGAATTCACTAAACGGTTGCTGAATCTTAACGAATAAAGCATCTGAAAAAATGATGAAGAAATAGTACCGATGTTTTAAATTTTTTTGTACATGCAGTATATGGGTAGATGAAAATATCTGCCGAGTTCCCATTGCTTTCTCTACACCGTTTTAAAGAAATAAATTATAACTTGAGAAAATTGTGAATTCTGGGCATTTTCACTGCCAAAAGTTTAGCAAATAATGCTTGCGAAAGCATTTGTAAAGTGAAAAATATCTTCCTAGGATTAAAAATAAGACTCCAACTGTCGTTCGAATTTCTTACATCTAGATTTAAGGTAAACTGTACTAATGCTGACACTGCACTAATCATTGGCACTCCTGATTAAAAAGTCAAATATTAAGAAGCACAAGCTTAGAAAGTACTTTTTTACAATTTCTTCTTTTTCTTTCACAACAACACTGCAAAGTCCAGTAGTTGAACTAGACATTTTACATCTGGCAACACCACAATGTGGGTCAAAGGGCTGAGTTTTAGGTATTTTCTAAAAATTTTGATAAGGGGTAGCTAACTATATTTCGTTGTTTTATAACTAAATAATGGATTGAAATGCAGTTTTACTAAGTGTTGTAGGTATTTAATAATGAATAAAATAGTCTGTTTAAACACTTTAAACTTTGTTTTAAACTACATATGTTTTACTATACAACCTCAAATTTTAGGGTGCCAATGATTGTACTTTTATGCCTATTTTTGTTTTTCATTGAATATTTTTAAAATAAAAGACTTAACAGGTACTCGAGATATTTTATTGTAATAAGAAATCCATAAACATTTATAATAACTGGAAATCAAGACCATACAAAAGCTTCAGAAAAAATATAGACATTCCAATTAGGATTTCGGCTTAGGGTGCCAATCATTGTACAGTTTACCCTACTATGCGTAAGACGTAGACATTCAAGTATTTCAAATTTCATATACTTTTGTCTGATATTGTACGTCCAATACATCCTTAAATATCCTTTACACCATGCTTCATTTTTTAGCACAGCAATATCGAAAGTCCATCGTAAACCTTGCATAATAATATGGTACTTCATTATATGGTACAAGCATTCCACAAGTTTGATTCATCCTTTCCAATAAAATCCACCTGTCACTGGTCTGTAGGTCATTCTACGTGAATATTCCTAGAATGTTCATGGATCATACCTAGCATGGTACCAATTTGCTATGTGCCGGGAAAGAAAGACACAAAATTGTGGTCACCGTGTAAGAACTCTCGCTCGAAAAATGATCAAATACCGATCCACTTGGTGTATAGTGGTTCCCGCTCTTTTCTTTCGTCGCAGAGCTTTTTATGAAACTCTTCTTCGCTGGGATGCAATGTCTATGGCGCGTTCACCGCAAGCTGTGCGAGCGCACGGAGTCATCAGCTCGCTCGTTGAAATTCCAGCCAGTTAAAAGGCGCGTGCAGATACATCGATGATCTCCCAAGAGGACAGGGAGACTAATGTGTCGCTGGGTCGAGATAGAAGCCGCTGTGGTTTGTGAAGTTTATAATCTAATACGTGTACCCTCGGCGGCCGCAAAACACTGAGTGCTCTCGCCGCGAATGCGACCACTTTTGCGACCGCATATCGCCGCTCTCATAATCCGATTATATCGAATTACTCGCGTACCATCGACATCGCTCCACTCGCTACGTATGAATCAATACATCTCTCGACACGGACCGTATCCACTTTGATAGAGGACACATGAGTGCGCCTCGGAACACCAGCTCCTTTTCGCGGAGCACGGTCCTCGGCAAACGATGGTTTTTGTAAAAATCATAGGAATGTACTTCCCCTTGAAACACGGCTAAACTTTTCCCAGCAATTGATGCTGGTAAAATCAGGTGTTCAACTTCAGGAGTGCATTCTCAGTCTGACTATAGTCATGACTGCTGAGAGGTATGAGATGTCGATGTACCTACGTTTGAAAGTTTTTAATGCCGTCGGTGTTTCATGCGATTATCTTGTGGAATTTATATTCTTACTGAACCCAGACATTCCAAACATTTTCCATAATAATAGAAGGTCTGTTCATTGTAACTCGAAGAGGAAGCATTTTTATACCTTCTTCGTGATTGCGATGCATAGAACAACTCTACTATGTTTAACCATGTAAACGCTCGGTGTAAAAACTGTGAAATATGTATAACTACTTAGGTAAAGCGATTACCGAAACATTTTAGTTTCGGCAAGTAGTGTGGGAAGCGATTATAACTTTCAGTCTGACGAATTAACAGTAGAGAATAATAGCGATTCGATTCGATTCAGCGAAAAAGGAATCCCTCGTACGCAGCCTATTCGCACTTGGAAAAATTAATAGCGAATTGCTTTCTGTTCGGTATACGCGGCCGAAGCGTAGCTCCGCAGTTTCTCTCCTGCTCGGAGCAACGTCGGTCACGTGTAGGCGGCACGTGTCACGAATATTTCGGGGTACGTTATTCACGCAATGACAGCGGAATGAATCGCGGCACGTGCTGCCTAAGATTTGACTGATAACCTTGGTGCGTGTAGCTAATCTTGGTCGGATCGTGGTAAGAGGAAAACGAAATTATTTGATCCCAAGCGAATCAGATCGTTGACTAGATTTCGTTCAATATAGGCTATTTAGGAAATATTTACTGTATGATGTGACAACTTTGATCAGCTAACTAACGATCGAGGTTAGCGCTTTAGTCGAATAGAAGAAGGTGTTGTAAACTGATATTTTCTCAACTTGTCTTCGCATGTAATTGCAAGTCGCTAAAAAGAATAATATACTGTTTCTATTGTTTCGTGGTAAACAAGACGATGAAGATGTCCAGGTCCACGGTAGAAAGTGACGGAACGATGAGACTTCATTAGCGCGCTTGAACAAAACTCCTAACGTGCCCAATAGGGTGGTTCTAACTTATTCTTGGTAAATTTTTTTTAAGATTTTCTACGGGGCACCCCCCAGAATGGTTCCAAATAATTAAAAAAAATCCCTGTAAAGTTTGAGCCCGATCGGATAACGGGAAAGGGTGCCCCTGGGCACTTAAACATTTAAATCATTATTTAACAGCTCGCGAAGTCGATTTTATTTAACATCTTCCAAGTTATTGGTTAAATAAAAAAATATATCAAACAAAAGTTGGAGATTCGAACAAGGAGCATATTTTATGTTCTATTACTTTTTCTCGCGGAACAAACGGTTTTCGAAATAAATCCGAAAAACTAAAAAAAAAATCGAAAATATAAAGTCTATATTTTCGATATTTTTGCGAATTTCGGTCCCAAATTTTCAGGAAATATTCATGACATATCAAACACTGAAAATAAGTATAAAAAAATTGTACCTTTTTTGTATATTTTGGTAAATGCCCACCCCTTAAATGTTTAAAAAATAGTCCTCGAAAATAAAAATTCCATTTTTTTCGTTCACCTTCATAAATAAAAAGTGTTCTAGAAGCATTTAAACTTTCAAAATTTGAAAAATAAAAAAGTTCTTTATTTTAAGTTTTTCGGATTTTTTTCGAAAACCGTTTATCGTGCGAGAAAAAGTAATACAACAAAAAAGATGCTCCTTGTCCGGATCTACAACTTTTGTTTGACATATTTTTTTATTTAATCAATAACTTGGAAGATGTTAAATAAAATCGACTTTGCGAGCTGTTAAATAATGATTTAAATGTTTATTGGGCCCAGGGGCACCCTTTTCCGTTATCCGATCGAGCTCAAGCTTTACAGGGATTTTTTTTAATTATTTGGAACCATTCTGGGGGTTGCCCCGAGGAAAATTCAAAAATCGAAAGTTAGAGCCACCCTAGTGCCCAAGTATTAACGCCTCGCTTTTCGCAAAAGTATTAAATTTCTCCATTGTTCTGGATTCTCTCGCGCAAACCAGCGAATCTTGCGCTGACTTACTCGGCCGTAACGCCGATCCAACCGATATCTCATTTCTTGCATCACCTTATATAACGTTGTTAACTACTGTAAATGAAATGTGGCCGCCATCGCCTGCAATCTGATCTTCCGTTTATATAAGTATCTGCACCAGCGTTTTTTTATTTTTTTCAAATCGTCCGGCCGAATGTTCTCCCTTTTTCGAGCTGCCATAGTCGAGTGTAATATCTATTTGCGAATGATGCTTTGCTCTAGCTATCGGATAGACCGTAATCGCCAATCTCGAAAGTCATCGCGAGCTATCGTAGCCAGCGGAAGAGTTATCGCGGGTCAAGAGATCATCAACACGAAGAATTCAATGACTCACCGTCGTCGGTACGTTTTCTCTTGATGCTATTGCCATTGGGGTCCTGATGGTGAGCCGGGATTCCCAAGATGCCGCTGATGCTGTAAGCGTTGGGAGCGGTGGCAGCGGGGTGACCCGCTGCCGTTGCAGGTGCATGGGCTATCACCGACACGGAACCACCTGATCCAGGCTGACCTTGCTGCTGACCTTGCTGCTGCGCCTGCTGCTGCTGATGTGCATGTTTCGCCTTCTCCGCCGCTTTGTTCCTCACGATTCTGCGGACAATAGATTTCGCTGTATAGAGTTACTGGTGGTTAAAACAGCCCATGGTGAATATAGTATTCGTTGGTCCGAGCATGTTGCACCGTGAAAAAAAGAAAAATAGAAATTGCACATAAGTGTAAAGCCAATGAGACTGAAACTTGAAGGAGAACCTGGCCTAATCTTTGATAGCTCTTCAACAAATGTTTAGAGAATCGTTCGGCTAGCGTTGCTAAATTTAAATCTCAGAATTGAGTGGTACCACGTCCTGATTCCTTTCTACGTTAGAGGAGCTCCGCGGAAGAGGCGAAAATATTTTCAACGGTATCTGGACATTACCCGATAGCCGTCCACCCCGGTAGGGGTTGGGGGATGATTAATTACGATTACGCGGTCAGTTCGCGCACAATCATGCTGTATACCCGATGCTCCCACCGTGATCCGTGTCATCCAACACTCACTTAACATGTGTCAGCACGCGCGTAGGGACTCCTATCGGGCATGTCTTGCGCGAACGCGGTGGTGTCAGTGGGCAGGTACGTGTGTGGTTCGCCATTGTTCCGGACAGGGCCGACGGAGTACCTCCACCTTCGATACAGAATAGCTACGTGACTCTGCGGAACGGTCGCGTATCATAATCGCATCAAGGAGTCTGCGGACATTAAGCAGCTATAACGAGCTCTAAGCCACCATCCGGCCATGCGCCGGCTGCTTATTATCTATGATATATTGTGCGTGCGGTTTCAATGGTCAAGCAGTCCGACGTCGGTATCAATTATCCCGGCGAATATTCATGGCGGCCTTGTTAATCCCGTCGCGTGCGCGTTACTACTTATTACCACGCGGCGCGGAAGAAGTCAGCGCCAAGTGCCGCGCAGCGTTCAGGGGAGCATCCACGCCCTTGCGGGATTGGTCAGACTCGTGGCATGGAAGTGCTGGTCAATTACCGCTAGCAAGATGTATTTACGTCTTAATATTTAGGAGCCTTCAGTGGAACGTGCTTTGAGCAACCAGCTGGAGAGAGGATTCAACGAATTTGTTGTAGGGGAAACCGAATAAAATTTTTCCCTTTCAATAAAAATGTGTGGAAATAGATTTATAATTTACTTTGAACATTACTATTTAAAATAAACTTAAAGTATATTAATATTCAATTTGAACAGAAAATGCCAAAAGTGACCACTTTTCCCCATAGATGGGGTAAAATCAGCTACTATCCGGGGTAAAGTGAGGCGTAACAAAATAAGAACTTTAATTAAGGATATAGGTAAATATTAACTCCTTGCGCTCGAATGGTGTATGTAGCACGGCAGCTGCTGATTTATTTGCACCGTGGTTGTCAAAAACTGTGGCAGACTTTTCATTTTTTTAAGGTTAGATTGTGTTCCATCACGCCGCGTGGTTTTCTAGCCAGCTGACAGGTTAGGGATATTGCGCATATCACTTGCGCATTGGTTCTTAGCAGCCATTTGCAGCTCAGTTTACCCCGGTCACTTTACCCCGAATGCGTACTCAGTGGAAAATGAATTATTTAATAATGTTAGTATTAATGTTCTCTCAAACGCGTGTACATGTATTTGAAAAAATTTGGAGTTAAAATAACACATTTAACCCTCCGTGGTCACACGGGGTGTATTGTACCCCAGCCGAGTTTCGAGTTCTAATATCGCGCCTTTACGAATTCGAAATGTGACTTAGTGCGGCACCGACCGTTAGTTGGGAGACCTTACTACAGCATTCAACGCTTTAGAAAATTCGGTATCGCGTTTGTATACTTCTAACAACCGTTTGAAAAATAGTGGGGTGTAGCGAACCCCGGTGTGACCAAAGTGTGATTCGGTGCAAAAATTTTGAAGTGTTTTTTTTTAGTTCTTTGGATTCAGCAGATTTTATTAAATGTAAGTAAAAGTTTCTAAACCCTGCGATTTTTTTAAAGGATTTATTCAGTGATATATATTATGTGTTATGTGCAGTCGTGCAGATGCCATATAATCTACGTAGTCGGATGCGCAAAGTTTTATTTTTTTTTTGTTTTGGACATAATATTAATACAATACACCGTAAATCATGCCAAAGAGGTTTTTTATTTTATTTCTAGCAAATAAATAACCATACTTATATGCCAATATTCGATTTCATTTCTGCTGAACATAGAACATTTCTTATCTCAGAATAAATACATTTTTTTTCTGAAGTATATGTCTTTGCCAACATTTCTGTAAATTTTCAGACGTTACAATTCAAATTTGAAAATTTTGTGAATTTTAACAGAAAAAATCGCTACTTTCCACAACTGTTTCTTTGAATGTAAATTTCATCTTGTCGAAACTTACATTTCTAGAAACAGACAATTGGAGCATGATTGTATGAGTATTACGAATGTAAAATTATCACTGAAAAGTTAAAAGATTCAAAAATACGAAAATGGTAACTGAAAAATGACGCTGGGGTACAATGTACCCCGTGTGACCACGAAGGGTTAAGACCCATTTATCCAAAAAGCTAAATAGAAAAGAAAACCAATTGGAAGTCTGTAAAATTTCATTTTTAATTTTTTAAACGAATTTCCATTTTTCGATATCTAAATGTGCATAATTATCATTGTGATATTACACACATTTATTACATCACCAAAATTTGTAAATAAATTCTATCGTTAAAGAATAAATTAAGGAAGCTGATTTTACCCCGAGGTTCACTTTGCCCCGGTCTCCCCTACTCGTCTGTTCTAGAAAAAAATGCAAGCAGCTCTGACAGTATCATTTTATTAATTTAATTTTTTCGCGACACCACTCTAGCTTGTTACCACCCAGCTGGAATATATCGATGCGTGATAGATCAGCGATTTAGCAACGGGATTAGCCAGCGCGTAACGGATTGACATTAAGTCCTCCGTTTCTGTCGTGGATGTGTTTGCAGGCTAGGTAATCGTGGGGTTGCGAGCTACGGCGATCAATCAGATGACACCTGTTGCCCAATCTCCCTGGCTCGTTCACCACCTTCGCCAATTCACAACAATTAGCAACGATCCTTATCAGGGTTAGTCTGTGGGGGGCGGTCGGATACCAACGATCCTAAATCGTTGAGGTGCCAGGCGCTGGTGTTCCAGCGGGGAATTCGCTCCGCCCCCGCGACAAATGCATTAGCTTCAGTGGCGGTACACAAACACCGGAACCATTATCTCCGCCATCCTGACATTATTTTTTTTCCAATTTCGATCGTGCGCGTGATTCGGCAAGTCGCAAAAAAGAAACGTGTTTACGTAGAACGGGAAACTAATCGCTACTTCTGTTTTAATTGCTCGAACGTAAGGGTCTGCGATTTACTTTCGGTGAAAACCTGGGCTACCGCAGCAACGGTGGAAATCAGACGCGGTGGCTTCCGCGAAACGCGGTAAATTGTAACGGCCCCAACCGCGGCATAATGAGCACGATCGGCGATCTAATAAGTGCAACGACGCCAGAAGAGAGTGTACGTACGTATGTACAACAGGTGCAGATTTTATCGAAGTACAGATGGCGCGAACCGTTGCCACACGGTGTTACGAGAGCCGAATAAACGGGAGCTTTTCGTTGAAACTCATTGCCCGCGCCGTTCCTGTCTTCTAATTAGCATCGGGTTTGATGTACCTGCTCGCTATCGATGCATTTATAAGTATTAACGGCCGTTAGCAATTCGCTGCAATGCGTTGCATGATTTATGTAAGTATGCTGCTGCAAAATTTATACTGGACGCAGTCTATTTAGTTTCTTCTTCGGGCGTACGTGCATAGCTTATGAATATTAATGGGAACACTGTTTTTAATTGCATAGACTCCGAGAAATGATACGATTTTGTACAGATTAAAGAAAAAAATTGGGACTGGATAAATACAAAAAACACTGTCGGAAATCACTGACAGTTTTTTGTGAGTAGAATTTTACGGACAAGTTGAAGAGTTAGTATGATGTGCTATATCATAGAATTCTAACATTTTGGTGCCAGTACAACGTTGTTTCTCTTTGCTTGTTCAGTGCCCCCCTATTTTGGTTTCCTTTTTTCTTGTTTCTAGTTGTAATACTTCTCATTTCATTCTTTTGATATATATGCAAGCCAAAATTTCAAGGAGTCAATTTTAGATACTTTCGATAATTTGCAGTATAATTTTTCTTTTTGGAGAGTTCACATGATTTGTAGCTCAGGATTGTAGCTCTACACTTCCTCTTTCCAACTTATACCACAAATCAACGATAAGTTAATTTTATGACGGGTTATGATCAAAAAAGCTAAGGGGTGGCAACGTGCAAGCCTCTCCCCTATAGGTAGTTTGATGCTGTTAGTTATTGTTACTACGTTTAAAGTTTCTACGCTGTTTTACAAGAAGCAAAGCCGCCGCTACAGGCAAGTCACATGGCGGTTGCCATTCACGACAGGGATAGGTGTGCAGAGACTTGCCAATGATTCGCAGGTGTAAGCGGGGAGAGATTTCCCTCTCTCACCCCTTCTCTTTCCCTCTAGTTTCTCTTGAGGTTTTCTGTTGCTCTCACGGTTCCAACGCCTTGGAGGAGCCTGAGGTGGCGCCTGGAGGAAGGCTAAGTAGAATTATGAGGGTAAAGCGTGTCGAGGGTGCCACGTGGGAAGAAGCTATGCTTCCCCTGGCGCCGTCAGATCGTTCCCCAACGGCCACTCCTGAACTAAACTGTTCGACTATCTACCCTGAAGTGCTACCAACCCCCCTGAAGCCATCTTTCCTTAGTCTCCGTTTTAAGCGTATGGATGTCGTTCGAATACTACTTAAACCGTGATTGGACAAACAGCCGATTAACTTGGACGTTTTCATAGGTTTAAAGTGAAACGGCTTTATACTTTTCTGGAAAGTATCACTTATGTTTCTAACTTCGTCAACAGTTCTTGCCTCATTGTTGGTCCGGCTGATACGTTTCGGTGCCGCGATTGTGTTAAATAACTTTCTAGAAATTCAAGGGTGAGTCTACGACGCCCGAATGCGAACTTCGTTACACGAAGCGTAACGATTAATAACATTGAACGCATATACTTGAAGAGAGTCCATCGCCTCCTAGCTTCTTAGGGCCAACGTAAATTCATAGCTACGTGAAGATGTTCCGAGAGTAGGAGCAGAATAGTTGGTATGGTGGCACAGGGCGGGTGGCTGTGCCACGGCTCTGGAACCACAAACTTTAATGTTGGCATTACTTTTATGCGCGACTTTCTGCCAAGTATCCCATCAAATATATGACCCGCGTTCCCGCATGCTTCCCGGGGGCGAGCACCTCTGAGCTCTTCCCTCCCCTTTACACTCCACCAACCTGCGTTCCTCCGCGGGGCTAAATTATTGCGAATAAAACTTTATACTCAAATTACCTCTACGCCAACTTTATCGCATTTCGCCGGTAGAACCGCTACTTCTCCTAGCCTGCGCCACCCTCTGACAGTTTCCCCCATCGTTGGGGGGGTTTGGCGACTGGGCGGTCTTAAATTTTCTGCCATGAATCGAGGGTAATTCCTCCCGATTAAATACCAGGGTTGTCCTTTCGACTTTCCTAGAGGATTCTTATATTGCTTATACCTTCTCGAAATGATTTACGATTAATTCTAGTCCGTTCATTTCTCTGGGCAATGAAATGAAGAGCTAAGCAGAGTTAAGTTGAATGTTCTTTTCTTACGTTTGATCGTCATTGAATTGTCAGTGACGAGGCAATGTTTCCAAGGACTTCTGAGGGATCCAGAGAATGGCTCCACTTGCTCGACTGTCGTCGCGGAATAACATCAAGCTGGTTCGTTCGCGGTGCTAATACAGACTTTAAAGTTATTACGCCCCATTATATTCCAGAGAGGATTGTGGGGGATTTCAGGTGGCTTTCGAGGATTTAGCAGTCTCGGGGCAGATGCTTCGACCGTACAGCATCAGAATGGACCTCTCCTTTCTCTTTAACCGGGAGTCAAGAAAAGAGAAGCACGATGGGAATGGTAGCAGGGCCGGGGAGGAGGAAAAGAGGGTCAGAGCGCGAGAGAGAGTCGCAGAACTATTCCGCCGAGCTGTAGACACAATACGGGACTCGCTCCACGGCCATTGTACGCCCTTCAGAGCCACACAATGGCTGGAAAAGGTGTATCCTGATATTCCACCACCTCTCGAGAGGCTGTAATATACCCCGAGCGTGCTGTACTTGGCGTTTCTCAGTATAGCACGGTGTGATTCTTGAACAAAAGCTACTCTCGAGGACGCAGGGCTTGCCGCTTCTGTTGCTTCTGTTATCTTTTGCGTCGGAGGTAATTATTTTTATGTCTTTTCCTCTTGATTCTCTCGCGCAATCTGCAGTTTGAATAATTTTTTTCTAAACTGTACTAAACATTCGCGTGGGAAGGAAAATTTTATTTCTGACTTTGTCAGTTACTGAATAAAACAGAGGAATGATGTTGCTCCAAGTACAAGAGGTGATTAAAGCCCGCAAGACTTTTCGTACGATCGAGGGTGTGACGAATACCGTGCCCTGGGCGAGGCTGGGTGAGTTGGATCAAAGCAGAGCATCGTACTAGCATGACACCCCAGAACCGCATCGTAGTCATTTTGATGAAGTGTCCCTCTCGTACCGGGGACGAGTATATTATTATATCTAGGGACGTAGTTCGCATTGTCAAACAGCAGCTGCCTGATCCGTACACACAACTATATCAACTGTGACGCTGCGCGACCACTCCACCGCCGTCCTGTGCCTGCGCTCGCGCGCACACATGCATCGAGAGCGTGTTTGTCTGTTTGTTTGTGATGCCCGGAGTACGAGCAACAAAAGGCGCCCTTCCAACAATGCTACCGACGAGTCAACAGTCACGAGGATCCTCTAAGCACAATGTAACACACGATTTATAATATATCGTCTCTGCCGACACCTCTCACCCCTCGGCCCAAGTCAAAAGCAGAGAGTCTATCTACATCCTATTATGCGCCCGGAAGCTCAAAGATTTGTGCGCACCAGTCAGTACTGATCCCCTATGAATTGTCTCGCTTGGAGTTGTCGATCCTTCAAATCTTCTCGGCGTTCGTTTTGGTAATTTGCATTACGATGCAAATTTCGGGGCTCGTGTTAAGCGAGCGAAGTACCAATGACGCACCTAAGGGTTGTGATCATTTTCATTTTCCACTTGACAGGAGCTCAAACCATTTTGTTTGTAATTCTTCGATTATTAAGGGGTAATGGGTTTTGAGAATTTTTTTATGCGAGTAGCGGGAATGGAATACAAAATCTGTTTGAAGACTTTTATTGTAGGTGCATATCTTGAAGTATAATCACAATTTTTCTTATTTTTTTAACACAAAATGCCGGCGCTACAGCTCAAGAAAAGATGCTTCTTCTGTAAAACAGTGTTTTGACCTAATTTTGTTCCTAGAACAAAAAAAACAGAAATTTTTTAGTTCTATATAAGATTATCTTGGGAAGTACACGAGGAAATGAAAAAATACTAGTTTTTGTAAGAGTGGTACGTGATTAAACAAAACGTTTCAACAATTTCGAGGTTATGGCAGTTCCGTGTTTTGTTCAATCACTCACCATTCTTACAAAAAACAGTATTTTTCCATTTCCCCGTGTACTTTCCGAGATAATCTTATATAGGAGTTAAAAATTTCTAGTTTTTTCTGGCCGCGGAACACAGTTTTTCAGAAGAAGCTTCTTTTGTTGAGCCGTGGCGCCGCCATTTTGTGTTGAAAAAAATTAAAAAAGCTGAGTTTCGATGTCAGAGCTTCATAATAAAAATTGTAAGCTATTTATTACATTAAAATTATGATAATAATCGCGTGATGCGTGGTGATGAATGTATGAAATATTTAAAAAAGCATTAAAATTGGAAACTAACTAAATGGTCCACCTTTCAGGGAACATACTCTGTGTTTTACACAATGTACCTAAGACAAATGATTGGAAATTAATTAATCGATTGGTATAAAATCCAGAGAATATGGGGTATCCTCGTATTTTAACCCTTCGTGGTCACACTTCTGCAAAGTTCCGCGAGTACGAACTGTATTAGTCCAATCGATTCCCAAAAATTATAATAATAATATGGAATAGTAGCGTTTTAGCAAGAAATGTAATGACAACATGTACCGAAAAAATTGTAACGGAAATCCGGGATCTTACCAGTATCAAGCTGCAAAGTTAAAAAGCGGGTCTAGGGGACCCAGTGTGGCCATGTAGGGTTAAAAATGCGCTCTTGGTACGAGATTATAGAAGACATAGTGTCAGCATATGAGCCGCGCCAGTTGACGTCGCCATTTTGTGCTACGCTCGGTTACTATAGAGCCATATTACGCCAGTCGTGCTCTGTACAATAATATTCGATTAAATTTCCCTGCGACTATTTCACTGTAGCTCGCTGATTAATTTTCGAATATTCGATGCTTCATTAACTGTCAATCCCCAGCGTCATCGAGCTATTAAACTCCCGTTTCCACGAGTCATCCTTCGGCGTATAGAAATTCCATCTTTACCTCGTTAGCAGTATCGGCATTGCAATAGCTTTTGTATTATTCATGGCAGTGTTATTGCATTGCAACGAAGCCCACTGAATGCTTTCACTGCGGGCTATTAAATTACGTTTGAATTCCCCCGGCGGTTTCTTCAATTACTGCATCATACCGAAGATTTTCTTTAACATCGAAAAGGAAAAAGGGCAGGCGTTGGTGTCGAAGGATCTCCTCGTCAGTTAAATTATACACGAGCGTCGAAATCAGTAATTGTTGTAAGCAAACGGATGTTGCATTCTGATGTGATCTTTTTTACGGGCTCGCAAGCAAGCACCGATGGCTCTCGCCGTCCGACGGGGCAATTTTGACTGTGCGATGCCCGAGTAACTTTAGTATTCCAGCTCTCGGCTAAGAACAAAAGGGGACGAGGCATTATGGACTGGCAGAGTAGGCGGCCATCCGGTTTCATTGCGGTTCCGTCTGTCCTCTGACGTTTCCACGGCAACCTGGATTGCGTATCTCGGCCGGCGTAGTCGTCCTCATCGTTGTCTTCCCCGTCATTGTTGTGGTTGTCGTCGTTCTACTTGTCGCCGGCGTCGAACGTTCAACCCCCAAAGTCTCTCTCTCATATCGTCCCTCCCCGTGCGGCGGCGGGGATGCGAAGGGCCCGTAATTGTAACTTCATTTGAGGCTAATTTCGGTCGAGGGGGGTATGATGAAACGCGGTAATAATTGCGTTATCCAGACAAAGGACGGTTATGGATACGCGCCGTCGCTACCGTTGCTGCTCCCAACGTGGAGCGTCATCACCGGATCCTCCGTCCAACCCCGAGGGTGCTCTCGGTTAAGGTAGGAGGAGCTCTCTCTCTCTCTCTCTCTCTCTCTCTTGCTCGTTCGGCAAATATGGCTGCTTTAACGAAACTTCAGCAGCGTAGTGCAACCATATTGTTCCCTTCCACCCACGTATGCAACTTTTAACCACCAATGGAACACAGACATGCTGTGTCTTCGCCTTTGTCTTGACGACCCCGGCTCCATTCATTCCCGAAGTTTCGTGACAAAGTTATTCATCGATATTCGTGGAACTTCTTTCGCGTTTATTTGAACGTGAATAGCTCAATAAACAATATAGGGTAAAACTATACAATACGCCCCACTTTTAAAGAAATATCTATAAAACCAAAATTTTTTTGGGTAATTTTTTTTAACTGGAAATAACTGTAAATAATCATTTTTCTGAACCTTACATGGGGCGTTTTGTAACACAGTCGTCGGGTAAAACGCCCCACCTCTGTGACAAAACGCCCCGACATAAAAAAGTGATTTATTTTTATTATTTTTATCGAAATATTATAGAATATATATTATACAAGATATTATTAACAAAAATAGAACAATCTTGATTAAAATTATTACATTATTTTTTTATTTACATTTTCTCTTTTGACATTTCTGTCGCAAGTATTGCAGGAAGTTATCCACGAAAAGGAAAGAAATAGGTTACTCGTGAAAAATATGATTTTGAGGTTGGGCGTATTGTAAATTCTGGGGTACAAAACGCGCCGGTTTAAATTTAGCATCAACGTAGTGAAAAAAGGTTTGGGCAATAACAATTTAAAGAGGTTAGTTTGTCTTAGAAAATTGAATTTCTCACACACTCGCCGCAAATTATCTGAAGACCGAAAATATAGATTCTTGTATATTTTTTTAAAAGCCGTAATATTTGTTCGTATTTTTATTGCGGCAGTTGTGGCCGACTGAGGCAAGTTCGAATTTGACTATAGTGTCGATGCATCCTGGTTTGTGTGCGTAAAATAATGGTGGGACGTTTTGTCAAATGGGGCGTATTGTATAGTTTTAAAACAAAGTTTTACCCTAGGTAAAGTGTATTCTGCAGGTAGATTCTAGCCCTTAAAACACTTATATAAATATCTGATAGTAAAAGACACTCGATAAAGGTTGTTGAAGGTTGACATAAGTGCATTTGATCCTTCAAATTAATAAACAGTAACACACCTCCCATGTTTATTGGTTTCGCTGTAATTTTTTCTATGCCTACTATGAAACCCTTCTATTTATATTTGACAACGAGATTTCAGGATTGCACGCAGCTGAGTGAAAATCGCCACCCCTACAACCCTTAACATTTATTTGAAAAAGTGAAACCAACACCTTGAAGGATTGTACATCGTCGAATTTGATTTCGAAACCAGAACCCGATGTTAATAAAAAAAACATGATATTTACTGATATCTTATTAACGCTCGTATTTATAAGACGCAAATATCTTTCCCTTCTGCGATATTGCCAACAAAACCTATGCGAACAGGGTGTTCGATGTTTCATTCGCGGAATAATTATTTCAACCAGGCGAGCTACGTTTTTCACCCCAAACCTAATATTCGAAATGGCTGTCAACTGCGCGTAGGATTCATGTTCCTGCAAAACCAAGGGGATGTATCTGCTGGGGTAACCTGCACAGAGAAGCATGTCGTCAACCATAATATATATCAACTGTAAGAAAAGGGACCAGAAGGTGGCCCTGCTCGTCCCCGCGAAACGCGCAACGAATACCGATTCGTCAGCGGGCCGAAGGAGGAGGATTCCTCCCGCGGAGTCGATGGAATGGTAAATAAGGCAGTTGGTAGGCAGGCGTTATTTATGGGGATGTAATTTAATAACCGAAAGATGAACAGGGAGATACCAGTGTCGCCGAGCGGAAAGCCGAAAGTGGCATGAAAGTAGCAGCGATCCTATTGGCTACCCCCTGTCTCTGGCCTCGCGGCGAACAGCCGGCCATATGGCTCGGTCGCTCCAGCGCGCGCTCTAGGCACTCGGAGGTTCCGGGGGTGCGAAATGATATGGAAGTAATGGAGAGCAAAGCAGATCCCGTTGCGCCTCCACGGGAGATTGACCCGCGCGATAGCAGAAAAGGAGAGTGGCGCGTCGCTGTTCAGCGAAGAGAGCGATGACAGATTGATACAATTCCATCGAGACTCGACGCGACAGATTTCCTGCCAACTGCTGTTGCTTCGCTGGTCATTACGTCGAATTAAACCGAGGAGGAGAGAATGATGAATCGCGTCGGGCCGAACGATCATCGATAATGAAGACATCGGCGATCAGCGATGGCGGAGATAGGGTGGTGTTCGTAAAGGGAATGATAAAACAATACGAACTGGGCTGGGAGGCATGCGGTTACAGATTTATTCCCCGTCCGCCTGGTAGGAGAATGATACACGAGCGGAACGGCAGGAAGTCATCCTCCCTTAGCCCCAATATCGACTTCATCGAAGCCGCAAGAAAGGGCGAAGCGCGAGGCACACGCGAGAAACGTAACGTCGGGGGCTGCGTCGAGGAAACGAGAAGGAGGCTGTGAACCCGGCGTAAAACCCTCCGGCAAACGTTGCTCCTTATCGATCTGCCCCTGAGACTTCTCCAACCAAGGAGGAAGGACGAGGAGATTCGGGGAAAAAGGGAGAGGGACGGGGAGACTAGAAGCAGAGAGTAGAGTGGTGCCTTGGCTGAGTTTATATGTGTAAGATAGACCTCAACTGAGAATCGGCTACTCGAGCGTGACTCCGCAGCCGAAGCCGAGCCTATCAATATTTCCACCCGAAATCCATCGCGGTACCATCGCCAGTTTCTCTTCTCTTATTTCCTACTCCTCTGGCCTTCTTAATTTCACATTTTCTTCAGCTTTCTTCTCTTAATAGTCTCATAGCGAACGAAATGAATATTTTTGCTTGCTTCAGCGTCAATTCGTCTCAAGCTAATTGGCCAACTCCTGATTTTTTTCGTAGATGTCACTCAAGGGGTTGTTTGCAAAAACCCCAAAAATTAATTCCTTTATTTCCACCCTTGTGAACTGATCTGCAATTTCGAAAAAAATATATGCGGTAGAGCTAAAAAATATCTACTACCTGTCTTTTGAAACATTCAAATATCTTAAATAGTTGCTGAGAAAAAAAATAGTAAAGATTAGGGTTGTTATCCCCATATCACCCTAACCAGAGGGAGTAGAGATCTGAAATTTCTCTCAGTAGTTTTTTAGGCAATGAACATTATTTGGAACACATAAATACTAAAATTGGTGCTGGGGCCATTCTCTCTATGCTTACCCGGCTAGACCCTTTGGGAGTGATTGAGTTGTTAGGCGAATGTAACGCGTCGTATGCTTGATGAAGAATGCGAGGAAAGGGTAAGAGGAGGCGCGATTGCTTCGTCGACAATTTACTAAGATAGGAAGAAGCGATGAACAGTTAGCGTCCAATCTTACTCCCGTTTTTCGCCTGTTTTTCCACTTTCCTCGAACCTGCTTCATACTTAGGATATATAACTGTTATTTTTCGCGAAAGCTACTCCATTATTTCGCTCTTCTCGTCCTGTTTTTACTGCGCGAGGTGCCCCCACCTCGCTTCCTTTCTTTCCGCTCCTGTCTCTCTTCCGCGGACGGTTCCGTTTCGAAGTGCCTCGGCAAAACAGGACAATACATTATATTAGCCGTGTCATTATTTCTCCGTACGAAAGCTGGCCCGAACCGAGAAAAACCGAGACGCACTCGTAATGGGAGAAATCCCGGCAATGGTCACAGCCTGGGCCACTGATACACCAAGTTCTTCCTACAACGTAGGTGCAGAGATACCTCGTCTGATAGCTCATCGTAGTGTTGTGTAAAGCTCGAGTCTTCAAAGCTTTAAACCTTAACCTTAAAGATGCAGCCTTTGAGGCTAATATCATATGAACTCGAGGCTTGGGCCACGAAGCTGGAGGCTTTTGTGTTTAATAGTAATGAAGTTAACTCCAAGTCCTTGATATAATATTTTATGGTTCCACCAATTGTACATCACTTCACTACATACAATTTATACGATTCGAGCTAGCTGTCATAGCTACGACTGCTACGAGGTTCGAGCCTTCGAGCTTGAAGACTCGAGCTTTTAAGGCTACAAGCTTCGAGCCTTAAGGGTTCGAGCCTTCGAGCCTGAAGACTCGAGCTTTCAAGGCTACAAGCTTCGAGCCTTAAGGGTTCGAGCCTTCGAGCTTGAAGACTCGAGCTTTCAAGGCTACAAGCTTCGAGCCTTAAGGGTTCGAGCCTTCGAGCTAGAAGACTCGAGCTTTAAAGGCTCGAGCTTTCAAGGCTACAAGCTTCGAGCCTTAAGGGCTCGAGCTTTCAAGGCTACAAGCTTCGAGCCTTAAGGGTTCGAGCTTTCGAGCTTGAAGACTCGAGCTTTCAAGGCTACAAACTTCGAGCCTTCGAGCTTGAAGACTCGAGCTTTCAAGGCTACAAGCTTCGAGCCTTAAGGGTTCGAGCCTTCGAGCTTGAAGACTCGAGCTTTCAAGGCTACAAGCTTCGAGCCTTAAGGGTTCGAGCCTTCGAGCTTGAAGACTCGAGCTTTCAAGGCTACAAGCTTCGAGCCTTAAGGGTTCGAGCCTTCGAGCTAGAAGACTCGAGCTTTAAAGGCTCGAGCTTTCAAGGCTACAAGCTTCGAGCCTTAAGGGTTCGAGCCTTCGAGCTTGAAGACTCGAGCTTTAAAGGCTCGAGCTTTCAAGGCTACAAGCTTCGAGCCTTAAGGGTTCGAGCTTTCGAGCTTGAAGACTCGAGCTTTCAAGGCTACAAACTTCGAGCCTTCGAGCTTGAAGACTCGAGCTTTCAAGGCTACAAGCTTCGAGCCTTAAGGGTTCGAGCCTTCGAGCTTGAAGACTCGAGCTTTAAAGGCTCGAGCTTTCAAGGCTACAAGCTTCGAGCCTTAAGGGTTCGAGCCTTCGAGCTTGAAGACTCGAGCTTTAAAGGCTCGAGATTTCAAGGCTACAAGCTTCGAGCCTTAAGAGTTTGAGCCTTTAGGATTTGAGCCGCGACTCGAGCCCTTGATGCTCACTGCTCGAAGCTCACTTTTACAACACTACCTCATCGTCATTTTCCGTCCCCATGTCATGTATTTGAAAATCGATCAGCATCTTCTCAATCTATATTTCTGTCGTAATAATGCCACTGCTAAAAATTATTTAACAAGAGTATAGACACCTCGCGCACTTCTCATCATTCTCAAGAGACCTCCAAAGTATTTTCTGCTTTCAGGATTCTATAGCACCCTTTCCATTTAAACTTGCGGGTTTCTCCCGATGGTTCATTACGGTCAATTGCAAGCTCGCCGATTTCGTAAGCATCGCGGTTGAAAATCGCGAGACTGCCGCATTCCATCCCCCCGCGATCAATCTGCGTAAATAATCAGTTAAGGGGCGGGCACGTTTTCTATGTAGTGCTTTTCAAGCAGCGAAGCATCGCGCGGCTCTATCCATTGCTCGGCAAGCGGAAATACATTTACCTACATGTAGACAGAGCGGAAGGTTGCGGGTTCGGTGTACGTGAGCGGGTGAAGGTAGGTTGGATAGGTGCACGTAGATAGTGGGGTAGGTAGGTAAGTATCCGCGGGGTAAGTTTTTCCAGGCGATCTGTTCTTCGGATTCAGATCAATACCCGCCATCTGGGCCTTGGGTCGGGGTATACGGGCAAGGAGGAAAAGGAAAACGTGGATGGAGAGGCCGGGAGAAGGCCGACAGGGCGGAAGAGAGAGAGAGAGAGAGAGAGAGAGAGAGAGAGCTGAGAGAAGGCGGAGGAGTTCCTCGAGCAACAAGCCACCGCCGCACCCTCCACTGCAATCCTAGACACATCGAAAACCTCGGCTAGAAAGCAATTTCTGTATACGTGTGTATGCGCTGTATGCGACCACGTTTCACGCTGCTGTGGGTATGGCGACACCATCGATATCAAACAATGGAAATATGTTGACGGTAAAAGTCGCGGGGTCGTTTTTGAACGTTGACGGAGACTCTTAATCAAGTGCCACCAAAAAGACCAAATTGACAGTCAAAGCAATTGGTAAATTGTATCCTGGAAATGGCCCTCACTCGTTTATAAATGAAAAAATTCTCATCCGTAGTGGAAACTTCGTTTGTGTTGTGAAAAATATCCTTTAGCTTTCTGTATTTGTGCAATTTCTAAGTAAATGGCAAGTAGGTATCTTTATCCAGTAGATCCTACAAAAACAGTTGATTTGAAAAATGCGATTGAGCTTTCATTTGCGACTCGAGCTAAAGCAGAGGGCGACCGCATTGTTGCCTGACCAAAGTTCCTGCCGAAAATTTAAACCGCCGTGTGGAACAGTTCCATCTAACACGCGGGCTAACTAATTTGCGTGCGTTTCCATTAACGGCCAAGGACGACGGAAATCGCGTTAGTGGATTTCACTTGCAGGCAATTCGATTCGCATTACGCTCGATTACATTATCAGGCCTGCGGCCTGTAGGGATCGGGGGAGAAAGGGGGAGCGACTATGAAGTAGGTGTGTACAGGGAGCCCGGTATAAAGCGGGAGATAAGGTCTTAAGTAGCGACTGATTAAATCTCGGGACATATGTGTGCTGATCAATGGTACCCCAGTGGTCTCCATCCCTTTCCTATCTACTTTCGATTCTCTTTCTCCCTTTCCGCCACGGGGCTGGCTTTTCTGTCGCCCGAGAAAGGGGATGCACTCGTTCAGTTTGTGCGGTGCTGATACGCTGTAATGCTGTCTCGTGGGAGCTCACTCCCTGTTTCGTAGGCACTACTCGTGTTCTAGCCGCCGTGCCTCCCCTCCGCCTGTTCGATCTACTGGGCGACGTAAAAACACTTGAATTAATCGGCCCATTCCCGAAGGAACCTGCGAAAGGTCAATGGGACCGGGGTGACGGGGGCGGATGCACACTTATTTCCACGCACGTTTTCGGGTGGGTGCTCTCGTATTTCGCCTTCGACACTCGGCCGGCGATAATTAATTGGTCCCGGTGGCGACTGGTCGAAGCAGAAGTCTCGAGGTCCGGGTGTGTTCAATCGTTTGGCCCGACAGATCTCGTGATCTCTACATTTTCATTGATTCGTATCGAAACGGTCTAGTGTAGCAAGTGTCTCAACGGGTTGAACACGGTGCAGCGACCCTGGCATTATTATCTTCTTATTTGCTTTCAAGATAAACTTTCTACAAAACTTTCTTTACAATACTTGGAACTTTGTTGTCCCATTCCCCTCGCCTCTGTTTCGAAACCTTTAAAAATCCGGAAGGTACGCGTTTCAGAAGTAGGGGAAACCTGTCCAAAACCGTATATCATACTTATTTCTGAAATCAAATGAAGAAAGCCCACGCGAGTTTGGTAATAGTTTTCCGCCATATTGAACTGTTAGTCAACAGATCCTCGTAGCAAAATACATACGCTCCAGCGAATTATTAAATTTATTATATTTCTACGTGCTGTGATCTTATTTTCGACTGTACTTCAAGTGAACTATATAGTGTTCTGGTAAGTTACATGAAGATATCTATTAACAGTATCTATTTCTATTATATTTCGATGATAGTGGCCGATTGTTGTCATTTTCATATTTAACTGTAACCAAAAGTATGGGTTCTTACCTCTTGGGGCAAAACCGTACGGGGTCAAATCGTACACCAAACGACGGTTCGTAAACTAACAAGGGTGAAAACTGCGTTCAAAGTTAGGGTTGAAAAATCATTCTTGTGGAATATCTCGAGAACTATTAGAGATAGGGGAATAGTGTCAATGGACGAGTTTTGTGTCTTTGAATGCGAAATATGACTGACTCACCGGATTTTCAAAAAGTCCATTTGTTTAAATAATACATAAAAAATTGTTATTTGTTTGTTAATAATTCTTGTAAATCTTCATCTATATTCATGCAAATTTATTTTCTCATACTTCACAGCCGAACCGAAAATACGGATAAATCAGAATTTGTATTTCCTACAAATTAACAAATATATTTTGTTTAGAATTTTATTTCTAGATAACTTGAGAAATACATTTCCCTGTAGGAGGACACCTTACTATAACTAAACTTCAATAATAATTATATTTGTTAATCAAGGCAAATACCGGAAAAAGAAGAGGTTTTGTTTTATTGTTCTATTAAGTACCCTATTTAAACTTTTCAATTATATCATTGTTATTTTATGTTGTTCACAAAACCCTTTAATACAAACCGTTTTCATTTCCCAATTTGTTTTATCATTTAAAAACTTATGGAGCTAGAACCTTAAGTACACGGTTTTGGCCAGGTTTCCCCTAATGCTTCTGTTTGAATTGTTAATTAGTGAGTGTATATTCTGAGACTCTGAGATAAGTGCCCGTCAGTTAACTTGTGTAGAATTCTCATTGACTAAAATAATTTAACTCGCAGCACGCCTTTGGAAGTAGACTTTCCCAAGGTTTAGTTTAAACGCTGACACCTGTTCTTCGTTTAAATTGTTGAATTTTCATAACAAAGCCGTTAACTCACCGATTGATGGAGGAGACGGATGGCACGTTGTCTTGAGAGCAAATGCCTTCAGCTAGCAGTCTGTCCCTGATCTCCCAGGCAAACATCGTTGGATTGTCCCTCTTGTAGTTCGCGATTGCCTCGACGACCGGCGGCGTAGCAACTTTCGGTTTGGAGCCGCCTATAACTCCAGCCTTAAAACTGCCCGTTTCGTAATACCTGCGAACAGGAAGAAGCTAGTATACAGATCATTTCCATCACCTTACAAATTACATTACTCGGTTGTAACCTATTCGTGCCAAGTTCTACAGAACCAGCCGAACATTTATCCATCCGATTAACCATATTTGAACACTTGCAGAAAAAAAACTACCCGGTGTTAACTGTTACGTAACAATTGGAAAGGTCTACGTCCGCGTGTTTTCCTCGACCGTTTCCCAGTCACGACGCGCTGGAAAACACGGTATCGAGGGAGGATCTATCCAGTGGAGTCGCAAGCTTCCTTCTCTTCGGATCGGTTGAATAGAGTCGAAGGGAACGCGGGAGCAGAGGAAGAGAGACGGGAACGATCGTTTTTCCCGCGGCGGCGGGGCGGCCAACGCCGGAATAACGAATCGCCGTCCAGCGGCGCGTCAACGACCGGCTGTTTTAAAACAAACGACTTCTGCCCCCTGCTGTCACTCCCTCTACCCGCGGCTGGTCTCTCTTTCTCTGCCGCCCGCCTCTCAGCCTCCCACCAGGCCTGCTATATGCGCGCGATGGGCAATCGCGATTGGCCCGCCGTGAACGCGCCCTTTGTGCCTAATTAGTTAAATAATATCTTCGCTCGTGCTTAAATTCAATTACGGTAGAAAGCCCGCAATAATGGTCCGCTTGTGGGCCGCCTTGATGGATGTGGGTCCGTCGCCACTGCCGCCACCGCCGCGCCGCCAGCCTCGGCTCCTAACCCGCTGGATATCTCGCCAATTTTGTACGCGCTCAACGCCCTGGCCGTTTTCCTAACGGACTTTAAATCACTAACCCGAATAGACAGGGAAAAGTCCGCCGGCATGCCCGGGAACGGCGACTTCAACTCTGTATAGGGTAATTCCGGGAGACGCAGTCGGGCTGTAGAGTTGGTCGTGACAGTTGATTTCTAGAGAATTAATTGTTCGGAACCTTAACACTTTTACGTGTACACAGATGTAGAGTCTGAATATAGCAACTCGATCAACTCTCCAGCCCGGCCGCGTCTCCCGGAATTACCCTAGGCCTAACTGCCAGTCGTCAGAACTGGCGAAGTCGTTCGCTGTCAGAAAGGCAGGCTGGTAAAAAGCGTGAGAATTTTCATCCAAGCTCGCCGGTGTTAGTCGTCAGGTATCAATTCGAGAGAGAAACTGGAGATCCGCGATGGATAACCGTCGCTTTAGGCAGCAAATAGGAAATGGTACGAAGAGAAAGCGGTCGTAATCAGCATCGCTGGGGGAAAGCTCGAAATTGATCTGGCACGCTGGAACACGATTATCAAAGCTGCCGTTCTAATCGGGATTCGTCATAGAACAGGGAAAACTATTCCAGATTTCCTTTCACACGGAATTGTTTGTCAGACCTTGCTGAGATTGACCAGCAATCTGTAACTACTGAATTGGTATACGTCATTAAATGCTGTTACGACTATTGGACGGTATGCCGTTCGGTAATAGGGGAGAGTTGCCAATATCGTACTGGTCACCTAAATCGTACCTCATCAATTTCTAAGTAATTAATGAATGTAAACGATATTTGATAATAAAAATATCAAGTAGGGTAGATGTCCCTATTACTGTCAGTGTCCCTATTACTACCACTTTATTTATTTTCCTTTATAAAAATGTAACGTATAAAGAATAGTGTACAACAATAATATTAATAATAATAAAAACAGTCACAATTTAATAATAATATTATTGCTGTACACTATTCTTTATACATTACATTTTTATTAAGCAAAATAAATAAAGTGGCAGTAATAGGGACATTGACAGTAATAGGGACATCTACCCTAAATGCGAAATAAGAAATAGAAACAAAACATTTTCAGCTTACACCCTATTTTGTATGTGCTATAAACATTTTAAAAAATCAGGTATGATTGATGTAACTTTTTACCAGTCTATCGTAGCTCCATATACATTTGGACATGTAACTATATAATAATCATTACCTTATGTTGAATATTTTCTTCTCTATTTGTTATTCATACTATTTTTTAGTGGAGGTACGATTTTGGAAACCGAGAGGTACGATTTGGGAGACCGGCTGTCCGAATCGTACCTTTGACAGTATGTGAGAAAAAGATTCATAACAAAATTAATTTGTTCTGAACAAAAGGCTACAATATCTAGGGTAAACGCACCAATAAATGAACACTTAACGCTAATGAATGAACACTTTTATAAAATTTTGTTTGCAGCGCGATTGATTCCACGTGTTGCAAAAATTGTTTGGATGTGAAGCAAGAAATTAGAAGAGGTCTCTAATTAACCAGTTGCTTATTTTAATAACTTATTTTACTCGTTTCAGTAAAAAATGTCCATTCACTGGTGCGTGTTCAGTTACTGGTACATCCACCCTAATAGACATTTGCGTTCATATGAGTACCAAATGTGAAATATAACGTAAAATGTCTTAAGTGGTACGATATTGGCAACTCTCCCCTATTCTGCCAGAAAAAAAAAATGATCGCCTGTGAACCTGCTGTTCAAAGCGTGAGAGGGGTTCCCTTTAAACAGTCGAGGTCGTGTCACCCCGCTACGAAATTATTACGATTATATCTGGCGTAAAATCCTATTCCCGGTCCACATGGCAATACTCACCCGTTGACATTCGGCCCTCTTTGTTCCGCTCCCACGTACCACCATAAAATTGCCATTACGTTGCGCGATTTTTCAAATTGCCTCGGGCCCGGAGCGCGTTCACCCCTTCATGGTCAAGACTGAAATCGGGCTTCCACCATGAACCGATTTACGCAATGAATTCTGTTATCGATAATACGCGGCGTATGTGGCTTTTTTCTCCAGCTATTATTCAATTCCCCAATGCAGTTATAGAGTCGATTTTTTAAAAACGAAAGTAAGTTTTTCGATAGAAGCGAACTTGAAATCAACAGTGACAGGTTGAAAATAATAGACGGAAAAATGTAGGATCAGTGCGTAGCAGAAATGATACTATTATTTCAACGTGCAGAGTGTTTAAAAAAGGGATTTTATTTTAAATAGGGAAAAGGAATTTCAGCGCGAAACCCTAGTGTGCCTTTATCTTTTTAAACGAAAGAATTATTGATTCAATTAATTGTAAGTAATTAATTTATGGACGCCCCATGATTTTATTTAAAGTCACATATCACCATCGAAATTGTAGCACAAAAATTTTTTTTTTTTGCTTTTTAGCGCATTATTGATCGTGTTAAATAAAATCGTTTCACTTAACATTTTTAAATATATATATTTTTTGTAATACTAAGTAGTTAACAGTCTCGTTGCAAAAACTTCATAATTGCCATCCGTGTTTCCGTGATAGAAAGTGAAATTTACAAATTACTTTAAATTGCCCGACACTGCAATTGAATTTTATTTATTATACCTACATCTTCGAATGTTCAAAATTTGAACAATGTAAGACGTTTAAAGTGATTTCTACGGAATCCGAGGAATGACGAGGTCTCAGATGGAACATGTAAGCTTTTAAAAGGAGCTAGAATTAGTACGCGTGCAGATTCTGAGTAGAATGAAGCCAATACAAAAGAATGGGCTATTCTCTGGCGTTTCCCTTGAATGGAGCTTAAAATAAGCACTCTGTGTTCGCGCTGGGAAAGCCAAAATAGGTTTTTCGGTTAAATGGGGTGCTTTCGAAGGGTCGCGTAGAGCTTTCAGCACTGTCTTTTGCGACTTTACGGGCCCACACGTAGTCGGAATCGGGCACTTCCGTTTCGTTTCGGGGAGAGCGTCGAAGTCGTCGCGATTCCGCGAAAAACCGATGCACGCCGTCGCGACGCATCAGCAGCGCGTGACTGCATAAAGCTGCGGCGTTAACAGCATGTCGTCGTCGCTGCTTAAGACCGTTTTCACTGTCTTTCTATTTTTTTCGACTTGTAAGTCTGCAGGTTGTAAAATTACATATGTACGGATAATAGAAACAAAGTATTCGCTCGAAATGAATCGTTGATTACAGTGTCCGGCGCACAGTGGTACATAATCACACTTTTTGTTCAAATCACCGTACAGGTCGTAATTTTTTAGTAATCCTGACGGTTTTTTTTAAAATTCTTCGCAACTAAATTCTCTATCGATCCCTCCGGCCGGAATTTTGAAATTTGTTGCTGTTTTTTTTATATTTAACGAAAGATAGCACCCCGAAAATCTATACGCACTAAGTTTTTCCAAAAAAGATAATTTTCTGAAATTTCGATTCGATATATTGAATTTGCCATCGTTAAAAAGCTCTACAATTTAGAAAATTTGAGTTTGAATTCGGAATCGGCGTCCAAAAAGTCCCACAGACACCGATTTTCTAAAAGTGCTGTATATTTCGCTAAATATAAAAAAAAAACAGCAACGAAATTCAAAATTCCGGCCGGAGGGATCGATAGAGAATTTAATTGCGAAGAATTTAAAAAAAAAATCGTCACGATTACTAAAAAATTACGACCTGTACGGTGAATTGAACAAAAAGTGTGATTATGTACCACTGTGCGGCGTGCACTTAAACTTGGAGCATAGTTCTCTCTTTCTTTTCTGAGGATTGGTTTTGAGATATTTAAAAGTTTCCTCCTGAATTTAGTATTGTGAAAATATCTACCGCCTTTGCTCCCATGGAAATACAGATCAGAAAATGGAGTTCTTGCATTCGATTTTAATCGAACGGCGTAAAGAAAAATTGGCAACATCGAGGAAAGGTGTAACATAATCAAGAACTAGTAAGAGAAGTACAAGGATCATAAAAAAATTTGTTACTTCACCTTGATTAGCTTGTTTCTGAATAAGTCATTAGAAAATGAATTGCGAAAGGGTTAGCCGGGCTGTGTTTCTTTCCCGGTGATTCACACCTCGCTGGGATGTACCAATGTAGAAACTGTATTGTACGACTCAAGTTATCGATCGAACCAGTCGTAAATCAATTGAAAAATAAATACGTGGCGACGTTATTATAGCTGTTAATTTCTGTTCATAACACATTGCTGTTAATACCACTACCCAATAAATTCCGTTTGATTAAAATCCTCGCAGATTTACGATTAGTTACAATCAAGCTGCAATTAAATGCCTCTAAATGAACTTCATTGCCAACGATTGTACTTTGTCAACAAATCGACAGTGCCATTTCGAATGGGACGTCGACTTCTCAAATTTTGCTAACCGACCAGTGGATACGTTCCACTTAGGGCTGGGACTATTCGAATAATTTAATTTTACAAGTATTCGAATGCTACGAATAAACTTCGAATACTGCTATTTTCGAGTACTATTCGAATACAGCTGTATTGAATTATAATTCACTTGATTTATACTTGATTTATAATTCACACCAATACTATTCGAATACACCAGTATCCGAATACTTTAATATTCGAATACTTAAATTTTCGAATAGTATTCGAATACTTGGATATTCGAATTATATTCGCCAAATAATTGAACAACTGAAGTATTCGAATATTCGAATACCGAAAAATTCGGCAAATAGTCCCAGCCCTAATTCCACTCTACAAAAATATTCGAATTAAGTAGAAAATTCAAGATTGCATCAAGTTGCGAAGTGAAAAAGGAACGATTAATCGGGCTGCTGAGCAGAGATTCAAACTGGGCGTATGTTAGGGATCTCCTGAATTGTACGAGCAGTGACCTGGAAGTAACAGTATTGGAGGGATGCCCGAAATGAAATTCGAGCTGCACAAGGCTGCTGATGATCATAAAGCAGCGAAAGATCGATTCGCGACTTCAGAATGCGAGGTAGGGAAATGAAGGGAGCGGCTATTCGAGGAGCAGTAAAGTAGTAAATAATCCAGCAGGCCTATTGTACGGAAGATACACATGAAAGAGTGGAGTATATGACAATGATATTCGAGCGGCGGGGACGTATGACATTCGGGCCATCAAAACGGCACGAGGCCACCCGTTACGTAACGCGGGGGAGGAGGGTGGAAAAAACATGGAAACCGCATATCGTCGGACCCGCTGCTACCCCCCGTCGGAGGAGGAAGAAGGGTGGTTCCTTCCTTCCGGCGTCGCAATTTCGTACCGGGGTTCGTTCGCCTCGTGGTCCTAACAGCGTCTTTAATTAAATCACTCCGACCAGGAATAGTCTCCTTTTTTGCCAAACTCCGTCCTCTCTTTCTGTTTTTCCCCCGCGATCTCTTCCTTTCTTGCTGCCCGTACGGTGATTCGAGCGACCTCGGCCACTTCGCCGCGCGGAAATTACGGTGTTACGTTTGGCAAGGCGAGCTTAATCTTCCCGCAAATAATTCGCGCGTCCACATTACGGTGTTTTATTCAAAATTTGTACCATGCCAAATAAGAAGAAAAATTCTGCGTACGTTTCTCCAGAAATTGCGAGCGCTAACAAGAGTTTGTAACTCCCGCTTCATGCGTAAGCTAATCGCTTGAGGCGGAAGAAGAAAACTCTTGAAATGAAAGTTGGCGATAAATATATGAGATTGGCGCGCCGGCGAGTTGACGAAAGGTAAAGGAATCAATCGAGGAAATTCGTTGGAGCGCCAAACGAGGGAAGAACAAAAAGCAAGGATGTTGCCGTCGGATCACGAGACACCACGGGGGCTGCGGTTGTAACGGATACGGCGGGGACCTGGATGGCGCCGGAACGATGTCGGTACTCACCTCGACAGTATCTTGGATACACAGCCGTGAGATACCCTGAGTTGTCTGGAAATGTCGCACGGTCGGACGCCGCTGTGCGCTAGCTCGACGATCCTCTGCCTGACTACATCCGGTAGGGGCCTTCCGTTCACGAAGACGCCGCCTAGCTGGTTAACTCCGCCGTGGCCTGGAAAATGGAAATCGATAGTGCATTAGCTAAACGAACCCTTTTGAGACGGCCGAGGTCGGCGATGCCCGAACACGTCGATCATCACCCTACGACTTCTGTCAGGACGTTGCGAACAACCTTTCATTCTATTTCTTCAGTTTGTAAAAATTACTTCAGATACTCCGCGGGGATGAGCTAATGCCTCTGCTGCCAGCACTTTCGCCCCGGCCGAATCTCTTTAGAAGCAACGTGTCAGGAAGATTCGATTACCGACACACTGGCATTATTTCCTTACTTCATTCCGAAAACGAGCTCCGGCCCCGTTAGCAGCTTTATTTTCGCGCATTAAATCCGCCTAACGTAATAATTCCGGCTTAATATCGTAATGGAGGGTTCTGGACCGCGACATATGTCCTCGAGTTCGTGCCAGTGCGCCGATGATTCGATGATCGCCGCTGTTCCTAACCCTCCGCCACCGACTTGCCGGCTTTCCCTCGGTACCCTTATGATGGACCACGCGGCCCGATCCCCCTCGCTGCTGCTTCTTTCTATTCAGACAATTAACTTCCTCTAGCCAGGCTGCGTTAATGCAGATCAGAGTGGTCTGTCAAGATGTGACTTACGGGAAGGAACAGTCCCGGTGAAAATAACATTCGATCTGTTGCGGTTCGGCAAAGCAGTCGAGTAGGGTAAACGCACCAATAAATGAACACTTAAGGCTAATGAATGAACAGTTTTATAAAATTTTGTTTGCAGCGCGATTGATTCCACGCGTTGCAAAAATTCTTTGGATGTGAAGCAAGAAATTAAAAGAGGTCTCTAATTAATCAGTTGCTTATTTTCATAATTTATTTTAACGAAATCTACTAGAAAATGAAGTCGCGATCGCGTAGGTTCCTGGCAAGGTGGAAGAAAAGGAAATAAATGACTAATGATTCGAGCGCGGGGGGGGCGAGCGTAGATGTCGAAACAATCGCTGCTAATTATCAGGATGAGCGGGCCATTTCGATGAGGAGGCTCATTGTTGGCGGAGGGGCGCGTGTACGCCGATCCGCTTTTTTCTTCCGCCGACACCGCGTATCGTATTGCGATCTCCAGCAAGAGAATGAGGGATTCGCGATCATTACTAGAAACGATACGCGCTTCCCGATCGCAAATCAATTCGCTCCCGCGTTTATGGTCGCATCCCCGCGGCGCGGCCGGTAGTCTGGGGATACCGCTGGAATCATGGTGGCACCGCCACGGCAAAAGCACCATGACTACTCTACGCGCACACACGCCGTCACGCCTGCTGACCACAACTATACGAGGGGCCTGCATTCAGCCTGGACCACCTCCGGGCCACGAATTCAGACCAACTATATGTACGGTGCTGGGAATTGTCGAGCCGTTGCTCTCGCAGCCACCGCGTCGCCGAAGCTTATTACCGTAACACTCCGCGTTGCGTTCCTGAGCTATGCTTAAATCCAGTTCTCCGTCTAAAGTCAATGCTTGTTTTCCTACCGTTACTTGGCTACCAATTAACCACCTCCTATCTATTTTCCTTCGTTTATTTACATCGCGGGGACTAAATAATGATTCGTTATAGGCAGAGGCGGATTAAGGTCGGTTGGGGCCCTAGGCGCAAAAGAAAATATTGGGCCCCTTACGAAAAAGGGAAAGACAGGAAGAATAAAATCATGTTAACCATATTTTTAAACACATAAACAGACTATGTACTCATGAAATCAAATTTGGTGTCATTAAAAAAAAGTGGAAAGTTGGTTTTTGTGGGGCCGCCTCTGATTATATGCCTTTCTTGCCTTATATCAATTAACTGTTATCGCTATCATTGCTTTGAATTACGATCTAGAAATAGTAAATTTACTCTCAGATTTTACAGCTTAGAAAAAAGTGTTCGTTTATCAATTTCAGACAGCAAAATACATTAGTGACCCCCTAACTGGGTGGTCGCCACGGTTTCTTTTTAACATTATTAAGTTAGAATTATATTTTGAAATGACTGTTTTTAATGTGTTCTCTTTAACTTATTTTATACGGGGGGTCACAGATTATTTGAATATTATAAAAGGGAATCGAGACTGAAAAAAAGTTGGGAAGCAATGAAATACATCATATTTGCTGATCAACTTCATCGACATTTTAAGGGGTTACATTCGTTCTCGGCCATTTTTTAACTTTTTAATTTTTAATAATTTTTTCATTGGCTCTATTACACCTATGGGATGATATAAAAATTTTGACCACATGAGCTTGAATTTGGTTTTTGCCTTGATAGCACAGATTTAAAATTTCGGGGTTCGATAATTTGAAACTGCCAACGGCTTCTTTGGCCACAGGTCGTGTCACCTCTAGTTACGTCTGTTTTGTCCGCTGTTTACTTCAGTCTTCTTCCAACCGACTCGCGTGTCGCTTGCTCGATTGAACGCTGCGACAGATTTTTCATCCGCAAACGCAATATTATACATTTAATCTCACTTTCCTTGAAGAGGGTTCAAATCAAGAACCGAAACGTCGGATTTCTTCATAATTAATTGCCAAACAGCTGTGATACTTTATTTTATTTTTAAATAAATAAAATAAACTTTGTATAGTGCCGAATCAGTGCGCCGATACCACTTTATTTAACATTTACGGTCGAAATTTTAATTTCGTAGACTGTAGATGAAAAATCGACTGCTTTCTGGAAAATGGCATAATTTTCTAATATTCTAAAAATACAAAAATTTGGCCTGATGGCCCATAGAAAATGTCATTCTGCATAGTTGAACGCAGACTTCATTAAAAAAGCTTGTAAATTGTCGAAGTTATCATGCTAATAAGGAGGCAACCGCAGTAAACGATCGGCAATATGTGACAAAAAATTTCTCGAGGAAAAATTTCCAATTATTAGGCGCCGAGCGCGTATGTAACTCCTTAAATCAATATTGGAGAAACTCATCAAGATTCCTGTTGCTGCAAAACTAACGATTCCAAATAAACGTGACTTGGCGGAGCGGCGACGTAATACGACTATTTCCTCGACGCTACAATTTTCATGAATGATCCGTTAATACATTTATGACTCGCCAGCAAACGAATGATCGTGTCCGAGGAACGTGTTGTTCCACCTTACGCGTTTCTGTAATGAATCCACCGCCACGAGGAGTTACGTTAATTCGTAGTAGCTGCGGCATGTAAAACTAAGCGATCTAGATAGGGATTCGCTGTAATTAGAAAGCAGTGATTCGTTAATCGCATTATTCGAGCGGAACCGGCAAGATAAATGAATTCGACGATGTCGTCTGTGCCAGTTTTCCGCATCACTGGAAAAGGCAGAGCCCTGGTATTACCTAGGTTTCAGAGCAGAGGCGACAGAAGGACCTCTGCGACACACGATCGCGAGTGCACATCAGCAGCCAAGAACTTTGATATACATTCCCGAATAGTCACTCGATATTTCTACAGCAGCTTTGTTCCTGTATTACATTACGGTCTAGCGTTACGTACTGCCGGCAAGCTAGACTTTATTACTCAGTCGTTTGAAAAATAGACGGAGAAATGCGATTCACTGCGGTGCTTCGTGACTTTTTTCGTCCGCGTTGGAAACAGTCGATCATCTCGTTTAATAATAAAGCGAAAGTTACGACACGCGAACGACATTTCGTGTAATTCGCAAAAGTTACGCGCACCGAGCTCGTTGAGATGAAAAATCGTTTGTCTGAGCACATCCAGAGTTTTTGCTCCCCTGAAATCAACGTTGATCTCTTGATCGCGGCAGGATTGCTTCAGAATTTAGACGATTGTGAAGTTTCATTTGCAAGCAGAAATAAAAGTTCTGCTGCCAGAAATGATCCAAGAAACGTTGGAAGGATTTAAGAGTGTGTAGCATTAAGGAAAATGGATAGAATATCTTCAATCTTTAAACGATGCATTAGCAACAAGACAAAAAAAATTATCAGTAGCTACATTTGCCAATTTGTTTTATAGCCGATCAGTCGGATTTATATTCTGGACACTGTTTCTCTACAATTTTTTAATATTCTACAACACTGGGGTTATGAATACCTATAAAATGTTACAAAATTTTTCGGTCGAAATTTTGTAACATTTTATTTAAAATGGAAGGCGTAACGAGCACACCTACTTCTTCAATAAAGGAAAGTTTTTACACATATATATTAAGAAAATTTGGACAAGAAACCGTTAAGAATCTCAAGGATCTTTCAAACAACAACTTAAACATGGTCAAGATAAGTAATAGAAAAGTGTTTTTATTAAAATGTAGAACCTATAAAAAAAATTTTAAAAATTGACCGAACCTACGCGCCGATAACATTGATTCGTTAAATTATGAATAGCTATGTATTCTTTGACTTGCGTGCAATATCGGACGCATAAAAGGAAGTAAGTTACTCATGTTGCCACAATAAAGAATTGCAAGTTACTTTAATAGGACAAGTCAAGACAATACTTTTCTGAATTTTACCAAATAGGTGTGAAGCTGTATGAGTTTGTTTGAAAATTCGTAAAAAAGCGCCGTTTTGTTTCTTTGCTTATACAAAAGTCTACGGCTGCAGTAGGTCGATGTTTTGGAAAAGTGTACCAACGTCAGAAAGAACAAGTTTTCCTGCAACAACTGTATACGTAGTTCCGGGTTATTCGACGAAAGAGATTGACAGACTATTGCAAAGCGATTCACGTACGATGCGCCCCGCGACCGCGCCATTCTTGTTAATGTTTCATAATTATTATCATCCCATCAGTTCGAACGGAACCGCTGGCCAGCCATAAACGAGCGTGCGGGACGCGTGGCGGTTTCGATCGTTGCTGTTTTGAAACGACAATTGGACTCGCCTAATTAATACGGTCCGATTGCTAATTAGATAGGAACGCCACGGCTCAGGAGGGTTTACTTTTCACTAATATTTCGCGCGAAATTATAGCTGCGCAGGAAACATTAAATTTTGCATTTCAAGTCTGTTCGATCGCACGCAATTTCTGCGTGCCGATTGCACTTTACGCGACATACGCGCCAAATAATTATTCGCGACACGATTTTAGTTCCCGCCCCAGCATTCAACCCCTTCTCTCCGAAGATAAGAACGGATCTAACGATACGAATTTCTCCGAATAGGGAAATGCTGGCTGTTGTCGAGCTTGGGGAAAAAGAAAGTGAGAGAAAACGAAAGTACAGAAGGCCGTGATTCTGCGGCGAGGTTTTTTCGCGAGTACGGGCTGGAAAAATTTTAGTCGAGTATTTGTTGCGCGATCCGCCACGTTTCACTGGGAATTTAGGGGAGGAGAGAGCCGGACGATCCTGCAAATGGTTCCTACGCAGATCGGGGACTGCAACGATTGCGGTTTAGTTTTTTTATCAGCCTCGGTACCGTTACGGATCGAACAGTGAATGAAGGACATCGGATTTCTTATTCTCGCAGGCTCATTTATCCGCCGACAATGCAGAATTGTCGCTGAGCAATTGGCCGTCGCTCAACTTTTCTATCTACCTGATACTTCGCCGACAGACAACGAGAGAAATCGATATTTACGTTATAGGCTCACAAGATCGAGGGAAACTAGCGAACAGTGGTTTCACTCGTCACTTCTCAGCAGCGTCTAATCAAGTCTAAACGGATCGGTAAAAATGCGGCAAAGATTCTAGTCTCTAAAATAATTCATTCTTATTTAAGGGGTCATGCTCAAAAAATCTTTTTTCCTTTTAATGATTGTATCTAGTAGCGTGCATCGTAATTTTTTTATTTAAAATAAAACGCTTTTGCGGTTACTATAGGAACAATAAACTAGTGTTTGAACGAGGGATTTTTTTATCCGATGCGTAGTTTTCTTTTAATTGACGAAAACCAAGCACGGTTTATGTGTAAAAATAGAAACTTTGACTTTAAACACCAGCCATTCTTTCCCAAATCAATGTTTCGAAAAATCCTTCGTTCAAACACTAGTTTATTGTTCCTATAGTAAGCTTGTAAAATTTGAAGTAAATCGGTTGAATGGTTTTTTAAATATTTTGGTCACCGCAAAAGCCTTTTATTTGAGAGAACCTGCGAGTGATGGACAATAACTTAGTTATTGATAAATATTTTTAAATAAAAAAATTATGATGCACGCTACTAGATGCAATCATTAAAAGGAAAAAAGATTTTTTGAGAAATGTGTTATAGTTTTTGAGTAACAAAATTTCCAAAGACCTCCCTTTTTTCGGCCTCCTGACTGAGCATGACCCCTTAATCATTCCCGGTAAAAACTTCTTCAACGCGTGAAAAGAATTCAACAATTTATCAAACACGATACATGTAAATACAGCGGGGACCAATAAAAATTACTACCTTAAATATTTCCGGAGCCATGGAAGCAAAAATAATTTTCCAGCGAAAGTTGTTTGGAACGAAAAGGACCATTTCATGGTCATAACGATTTTGTTACAGGGAGACTCGCTTACGAACCATTTTGTGGTAATTCTTATCGGTCCTATATGTATACTTCGATCTCAATGACTTAAATCAAAAGCCTCCAAACTATGAACCCGGGAGTTATGCAATTAAAGGCAGCCGTTGAGGACGCAGCTAGGAATGCAGAGAAGAATAACAGCTAGCAGACTAAATTGGAATATTTCCAGAAGATGTAATCAGCTTACAGGTGTAATATTCCATCATATTTTGATTGTAACGGTAGGCAGTGCTGAGGTCCATCGCGGCACCTCAGGAGCCGACGGCCGTCGGCTGTGGGAATCCAGGTGGTTCCTCTCGCCGCGTAGATTTATATATAATATGAGAAATCTGTCCGGCCAAGGACGGTCGGTCCTATTGACTACCGATAAAGACCTCTTACACGCTTCCCGAAGTGGCTTTCGTCTCTTTTTTAAAGGAGCGTAAAGGGCCGGTCTATGGTGACGCTATACAATGACTGTCATCAGGAACGTCTTTGTGCCGGACGACGGGTGGCTTCGGGGAGCACCCGGTCGGCCGTCGCTTCATCTTCGTGAATCAAGGGCTGGATCCTTGTCGCCGGCTAAAGGAACTTTATCTACGAGACACCTAGAACCTGGCGCGTCTCTCCCTCACATCACTCGCGGCATCACTGAACTGTACTTTCACACGATATCCATAACGGCCAAATGGACGTGGTGTCCTTCAAACAGCTCCTGGACTTCTTCATCGTTAATTCGATCTCGGGAGCCGATGGTTTCTTCGTCGAGATCCTCGTGGCGAGCAGTGAATAATCAGCTTGTGGTTCTACAAATCGTTCACGAAGTTAAACGTTCAATTAACCACCAGCTTATCGATCAGTACGTCAAGGTCTTAACAGCCATGACGATGGGCTTCAATCTCTGTCCTCGCGAGCGTTGTAGTCACTGCACACCATTCTTCACCACCAGCACAGTTTTTCACTTCACTGTATCCAAGAAGCTGAACGTTCACTCCACAACTCTGTCAATGTTCACTCGGCGACGGTCACGATTTGTTTTCGGCGACGAACAGTCGTCGAGACTCCTGAAAACGATTCTGCCCGTTCCGGCGTCATCGTCGTCGCGTGTGCGATCCCGCGAACGATCCACGGTACCAGAAGAGTCGCATTCGAGTTCGATTCGGTTGAACGGCAACTGACAGTTGGCAGATTGGTGGAAAGTCACTGTTCCCCGGGTCCGTCAACAGCCCGCCGTCGGAATAGGGGAAGAGGTTCTCGGTCACGTCCGACTCTCGTTATCGTTATCAGCCGCGGTGACACGGTGGCTGGACCCCAAAAACCGGCACGCCTGTGCGGGTAACGGCGACGTGAAAGCACGAACGAGGTTTCTGCCGACGGGCACACGTGACTTCGCGAAGCTTTTCGACCCCCGCCACGCTCGGCGAGCTTTCATCCCCACGCGTTTCGCAACCCCGCCTTTTGCATCCCTCGATCAGCATCCAACCAGGAGGACCGGCGCCCCTATTGGCCCGGCCAGGATCACGTGAAGTCAAGGTGGGGCGCTCTGCGACGCGGGGTTTCTACGGAAACGGCGGCAGTGTCGCGCGGGATAACGTCGTTATTGGCATCGGCGTTAGTGGGACTGAAACCGAATCCGGGGAGAGAAGGGGGGGGGAGGCGGGATCGGGATGGAAGAGGCAAAGGTTGCGAAATAAACGTTCGCCGGCTGGTCTACCGCCAACAGTCCCACGCGAAATCACGCGGCGCACACCCCCGTGAGCACTGCTTATTCATGAGCTTGGCCCTCTCCGGACGCCTCTACCTTGGTTCTAGGGATACGATGTCTCGCCTTATCGATTTTATTTATTTAAGAGTTTCTCTTTGTCGCTCCGCTTCTTCCGGGGACGCTTCGCCGTCACCCTTTGGCCACTTTGTCCGGTCACATTTTTTTTTTATCGCCACTCGGCAAATGCCCCCTCGATGGTTATCCTCGATCAACCTTCGGAACGTTGAATCGGACTCGGCATCGGGACACCGCGCGTAGTACGCGGATGTTTGCTTATAATTTCTACTAGTGCGCTACCGATTATTGCGACGTAGCGTTGTTGAATCACTTTCACATCGAGCACTGTTACGTTATTCGGTTCCACGGAGGGAAGCGCGAACGAAATTTCTTGAAATCATACAGGTACGATGATAACTTAAACGATGGAGATGTTCAGCACATTTTCGTTGACCCACACAGCGGTATGCAGAAAGCCCATCAGCCTCTGACGTGACTAATTACGAGACTGATTACATTCAGACAAACGCGGTGGACATCGTTCATAGTCCGCGGAGGGATGGAGGCGGTGGATGAGGGAGGTAAGGGCTAGGAATCTGCAACTTATGCGTGTCGCAAGGGTGGGGAGGTGAAGAAGGTGGGGAGGATATACTGGTTCGCAAACTGCGGTGCACTCGGCACTGGATACTTTCCCTGGGAACTTATACCGAAGTATAACATTTACGATAATCTATAGATGCTTATTCGCCGGAAGAGACTTATCACTTTTATGCAGGCTATAACTCGAAAGTTAGGCAATGCGCGATGCATTCCAATTACCCTTCAACCAATCGAATTACTCATCTATACAGCTTTCCAATGTTTGCGGTATACCTATTCGTTCGAATTATTACGCCCAAGCGTAGTAAAGTTTTAAAAGCTCGGACAAGAATTTATGCAGAAGCTTGACTGCCACCCAGATCCAATCGCGCAAAACCCACGCTAAGAGTTTCGCTCGTGAAACGGTAGTATGTCAAAAATCGGGACGCGATGTAGCGTTGTACGTAGCGGAGTACGTTGCACAGTGGGGCCAAATGGCCAAAAAACGGATAAAATTCAATATTTTTTAAACTAATGATCCTATCGACATGCGATTGGTTTCTTTCGATTCAGAATGAAAAATACATTGGGAAATCACTCTGAAAACAAGATTTGAGTAACTTTAATTTATTTTTGCGGAGCCTGTGAATTGTAATTTTAAAAAAAATTTAAACTTGTCTGAAACCAATTTATTTATCAGGAATAAAATTTAACTGAAATAATTAAAATAAAATAAGTAAAATTAATAAATATATTATGTAAATTAATACATAAAATTTAAATCAAAATAGTATTTATTTCCCGTACAGCACACATTTTCTTTTTTTTTACCAATATTTACTTTTTACCATTTGGTCGTCTAGAGGACTTTGGGACAGCAAAAGTTAAAAATAAGTAAACCTTTGTTTTACTTTATTTAAACAACAAATAATTATCTTCAAATGTTAATAATCCTCTACAACAATACCTTAACTAATTAAATTAATAATTCCAGAGCTTGTTTCCTCACGCGTCACGCGCTACGCCTTGACCAGCGCATCCCATATAAATTCCAATAACTACCGAATGCGCAAGAAAACGCAAATGAATTTTTAGGTGTATATTCTCTGATACTTCCCGGTACTAAATTCATTAACGACAACTTAAAGCGAGATAACGCGTTGGTTATTCAGTTTTTTTACGGTTTTGGTCATTTAATGACCTTTATGCAGCGGCTACTGTTACAAAATGATATTATTATAGTATAAAAGTGCGGTTTGCAAAACATTGACCAACCAGATAGGCTGTAACAAGCCTTAAATAATTATAGCTACAAAGGAAAATTTTGATACTTTTAGCTTTATAACATTTTGCTTTTGGAAAAAGGGAAGAGGTTTTTATTCTTTGACTATTTACGGATAAAATACAATAATAATTTTCTCCAGATACGACCTTTAAATTTTGGATTTTTGTCCTTGTTTTCCCCACTGTGCGTTGTACTCGACACGCGAAAGCTAGCAACCCCTCAATTTTTCCTTGGACCGTTTTGACCGATTCGATCACGCCGAGAGGTCTGTCCATAGGAGCGAGTAAGAAGCTTTGAGACTGCATTAAAATCCAAAAAACGCCCACTGTTTCCGCACCGGTAAATGGTGCATGAAACAGATACAATTCGCAGGAGGGTATAAAAAGTGTATCGCGATCCTTGGAAAGAGCGATGTCGGCGGCTGTGCCCCCCTGTAGGGGCGAGAAGTGAGACCACAGGGCCCCCCCCCCCCCCCACCTATCTAAATGTTGCGTTGGGAAGGTCTGGCCTGTGTTCGGAGTCACTTGGATCAGCCGGATCGCCCGGAAGGTGCGGTCAGCTATCGGCGTCGGTGGGACCGTCGCTGGGCCGCGAATCTCACAAGGGTCCGGTTTACATTCGAGTGCGCTCTTTCATGACTCCTTTCTTTATTTCATTCCTCCTTTCCTCCGTGCCTGCTGGGGACGTGTTCCTCCTCCGCTTCGTCCACGCCCGGCCTCCGACATTAGATACGTGAGATCGGGAAACGCGCGACTTGTCAAACGATGCCGTTGCGCAACCCGCGCACCTGACACCCTCCACTCCCGAGGAGGGGTCCCGTAATTCCCTTGCCAGCGGATTCTGCGTTTTCGATTGACGACTGAGTCGAGATCGATTGCATCAACACCGCATCCTGTTACGCTGGCTAGTTTTTAACCTTCGAGCGTGCGGACTTTATTCTTCGCGCCACTACACTTGTCTTTTAGACATGCGGAGTCTGTGCATTTTTCGATTCGGTACTTTGGAAATAGGATTCATAGGTATCGTCCATATTTCGCAGGTTTCTACTTGAACTTCGATTCGAGGCGGTCTTTGGAATTTTCTGGCCTGCATTTATGTCAGATGCTGCGCGCACTGTTACGAAACAGGGCAGAAAAGAACTTTGCTTCCCGAAACTCGTTGTCCCTCGACTGGTTGGATGGGGTCAATGTGATCCCGACTGAACACACAGGTGGTACATACACTTTATCCAGCTTTGTACCTATGCAGCTGCATAGAATATTTCATGCTGTTTTTAAAAAGCACTCTGGGTCAAATTGACCCTGCGTTTTTTAAGCAAAAAACCTTTTCGTCGAAACTCTTATTGCTTCGAATTTTTTTATGCATGATGACACTTTAAATGTCAGCTTTCAACGATGGGAATATATTCGACAATGTTCAAACATTATCTCAGAATTTTTTAGACTTAATTTAACAAATAGATTTTAAATAACAACTGATTGAAAATTGACCCAGTGTGACAACCGAGGGTTAAATTAACCTATTATATTTATATTTTCTTCTCTTGTCTTCGAAGTTTTGTAATGAAGGAGTGGACGGAAAGTGAGAATGCACCAGTGTTTAAAATTTTGAGTACTAAAGCAGGAAGCATTGCAGGTCAAGTAAAACCGTTTAGATGATGATATCGATTGATCAACAACAGACAGAAATTTAAGTTGTTGAGAAGGTGTGAGCAACAACGTAGCTTCATAACTAGATTGTGGCAGAGCAAGCTTCGCATTGACAGACTATTCATCCTCCTAGAGCTATTCCCCCCGTTCTGCGAACCCTCGAAAAAGTTCTTGGTTCACCTGACACATGATCCTCGCGAACAAAGACCGAGAGCCCGCCGTGATCCATTCGTCATTACCGCGTTGGACGACCTAATCTCTGGAGGATCTCTCGAGATTACACTTTGGCATATCATTTGCCTGAACGAACGAGCGGTTCTGCTCGCGTTGACGGGCAATATGTCCTCTACATGAGTGCACCGGCTCTCCACCCGAGGCACATTTGCAGTCGAATGGGGACGCACCAGGATCGTGGACCCAGAGCCCTGTTTCACTGGCTGCAGGGTCGAAGTGCGCTGCTACGCGGTGGCCCGTAGTGGTGGGCAGAATCGACGGGGGCAAATGCAGATGAGCATGATGCTCTGGATGTATCGATCATTCGGTTAATGCGGGTGCTTCGTGCTCTTGGCTGCCTAATCAGAGCCTGGGCGACCTCCTACCCTTCCTAATCCGTCGGGCAACCACTGTATTAATCTTACTTGTCATAGGGTAGACTGAATAGCGCAAGGTGCGACAACTTCATTCGATGGGAATATCAATGTAACTTTCATTTCCGTGGGGGTACTAGGTGTACCTGATTTCAAAATTTTTATATTTAAGGTGAACTTGCTATACTAGCTCAATCCATTCGCTATGCAGTTAGTTATATTAGGGTAAACCAACCAGTAATTGACCGCATACCAGTGAATGACCATTAGACAAAGAAATGTTAATTATAAATTTAAAAAGGAATATCTATATCTATACTATTATATAAAATTGAAGTTGCATACTTTGAAATGCGGTTTCTCAGTAAATATGAACTGTAGCCACAAGTGTATTACATCACTTTGTTCGTCGTGATGAGAGGAAAGTTATAATGTTTTCATTTTTGTTTAAATAATGATTTTTAAATAATAGTAATTTGGCACGGGACTGCAAATGTGTTTTCATGAAGTCCTTCAATATCTCCTTAGGTATTTTGCTAGTATGTTTATAAATGGAGTGTAGTTGTAGGGTAGAGTTGCCAATATCGTACTGGTCACCTAAATCCTACCTCATCAATTTCTAAGTAATTAATGAATGTAAACGACATTTGATAATAAAAATATCAAGTAAATGCGAAATAAGAAATAGAAACAAAACATTTTGAGCTTACACCCTTTTTTGTGCGTGCTATAAACATTTAAAAAAATCAGGTATGATTGATGTAACTTTTTACCAGTTTATCGTAGCTGATAATAATCAAACAATACAATTTTGTCCCGTATTTTTGTATTTTTCTAAAAGCAGGTTTAATGTAGAATATTTGACAGTCATTTTAAGTGCATATTACATTCATTATAAAGTTTGATATTTATAAATAAATTGATCATGTTTCCTAAATCGTACCACTACAATCCTACTAGTAGGATTTGACAACTCGTATGTTTATAGGTTATGTACATATATCATTTACATAGGTTATTGCGGCCTGTGTGTGATCCATATACATTTGTATATGTAACTATATAATAATCATTACTTTATGTTGAATATTTTCTTCTCTATTTGTTATTTATACTATTTTTTAGTGGAGGTACGATTTTGGAAACCGAGAGGTACGATTTAGGAGACCGGTTGTCCGAATCGTACCTTTGACAGTATGTGATAAAAAGATTAATAACAAATTAATTTGTTCTGAACAAAAGGCTATGCATATAATAGTAGGTGCCCAAAAGATCAAGCTACAATATCATATAGTCATTTGCGTTCATATGAGTACCAAATATGAAATATAACGTAAAATGTCTTAAGAGGTACGATATTGGCAACTCTCCCCTACTTGTAATATCTCATATTTTTAGTTACGCGTATTAAGCAAACATTAATAAGTACAATTCTTATTAAAAGTATTTCAAAAGTGTACTCATGACCAGTCATTCAAGAATCACCAAATTTTTAGTAAGAAGGCAGTAAATGCGTAATCTCAAAAATTATGTATTGTGCTAGTAATATTTATTGTTTTTATTTATAAACTAAATGCCAATGAGAGGAAAAACTCATTAAATATTAAAATTAATTTTATGTTAGATATTTATTACAACCAGTCAATGACTGTGAAGCCTGCTGGACTTGCTGACACTTGCTGAGCACGATTTAAAGGTTATAGGTAAATTTATAAATTATAATTCATATCTAACCTATAGAAAATATGAAACCGGTTTTAAAGAAAGAAAAGTCGGACAAAAATTTGAAAAGTACGAAAACCCCAAAAAAGTGTAATCCGATAAAAAACCAAAAAGAAAGTATAAAAGATTCCAGTATACGGAAGAAAGTCTAAAAGAAGAATGTATACTACATATCCGAATAACATTAAACTAATGTGCAATAAATACTAAATCGACTACTACAGCTGCTTAATTTCGTGACTTACATTGTATGATTTGATAGTTCCAATAAATATATTTTCTTAAAATAAAATGAAAACTTTAGTCAAGTTTTACAAAATATTTTGTTGCATTTGTATTAATTATTATTGTAATTATTTGATTCTCAATTTATTATTACCGCGAACCGGTCATTTGATGGGTGCATGCGGTCAATTTATAATAGTTTTTTTAAATATTACGATAAGAATAAGTAATTATTTTTATAGAAATTTCAAGAAAAATAAATTTAAATGCAATATCAACAGTTGTTTTGTTGTTATACATAAATATATTCGAGTATTAATCTCAAAGATCCATAGTTTCAACAATTCGGTCATTCACTGGTTGGTTTACCCTATACTGATGTTCAGTTTCAGGACAAATAAGAAACACATTCACCTAAATGTTTAAAAAATGCATTTGCAACTCGAAAGACCAGGTCTTCCAAGAAAATAAAGATGAATTCCTTTTACGGTAGTACCCATATTTGTAGGAAATAGACGGAAACTTTCCTGCAATCTTTCCAGTAATTTTGCGTTAAAACTGATGTCCGTGGTTTCATTAATTATTTAAAATCGTTGCGATTATGAATATCAAGAGGTCGATCCGCGGATATACTGGGAGCATCACGAATAAGAATTATTTTTCTGTTTGCGCTCACGTGGGCGGAGATAATGGGTCTCCGATGAAAATCTCGCCCGCGGCAAAACATTTGGGAAAAAACGTTGGCGAAATTTATCCCTCCGTTGCCTCTCTTTTCCCTCGTTCTCTCTTCCTCTCTCGAAGCATCGCTGACGGACGGACGTAAAAACCGTGAACTTTATAAGTGTCCTACAGAATTCGGTAACTATTCCGCGAGAGATTAACCCCTAACCATATTACTCTGGTACATTGTGGAGGAAGGAATGGAGAGGTGGGGTCGGCGATAACTTACAAGATTTGATGTAAATAGCACGCTTACTTATTCGCCACTGTCGCGCGGCACAAGTTAAAAATACGGAGGCCAAGGTGAGGGAAGCGAGAGACAGAGAGCGTGATAGGGGACCGGGGGGGGGGGGGCGAGAGAAGGAGACAGAGAGGAAGTGACTTTTTGCGTAATGAAAGCAATCAATTCAAGTCCCTGCCTCCAGCGTTCTTTGGTGAGGGAGAATCGCAGCTCCAGCTTCGCTCTTCCTCTACCGTTACTCTCTCTTACCGCGATCCAGCTAAGGGTGGAAAAAAACGGTGTAGGGGGTAGTAACTCACTCTCGCCTCGCCCTGCCACCCTCTTTCTCGCCACCCTAACGGTGGCCGGACCACTTTTGTAGTCATCATAAAATGCCCTGCTTTCAAGTTCCGACGATTGCTATTTTTTTTTTCCTGCCCCCGGCCCTCCCATTCGAGGGTAGCGCGGCGCGCGGTAGGAAATAACGAAGTGGTGAGTTCAGGAGGAGCCAAGGGAGGGAACTGGAGGGGGTGGCAGCTAGGTAGGGAAGCGAGAGGTGGAGCAGGTTAATCCTGAGTATTTTCTGCAGGGAGTGCGAGCATCTGAGCTCGTGGGCGAAAGTCCGGGGGAGGAGATGGACCTCTTTAAAACAGTACTAAAGTATCGTTAATCTTGGAAGGGGAGGCTCTTACTTTCGCCGGGGCAAACTAGTTATTTAGACACATACACTTGATACAAAAATAAATTGCGATCACCCGCCATACATCTTCCCTTCTACCGCCAACTAACCCTGAAACTTTTGCCTGCGAGTATCGAGCGATCATCTTTCTTAAATAATTTAGAAATTTAGAATTCCAAGCATTTTAGCATACGATCGTACAAGTCAAACTGAAAGCGCTTGCAATTGGGAATAAGCTGTGGCGCGGGAAAACGTGCGAGATATCTGGTAAATGTTACGGGAATGGGAACTCCCGATGATAGACGAAGTCCTAGGCTTCCCGCGGGAAATGCTAAATGTCAAACACACAACCCTCTTCCATCCCCAGGAGAGCTAAAGGCCATAGTATCATAATATGATTACGCGCTTTTCCTCACCCCCTTGTTTAGTCGCAATTATTGCGATATGCGTACGCCGCACCGTAATTCGTTGATGAATTTACGAGTCCGCAGCTCGATAGCTAAGAGTTCCTTTTACTTCTCATTCTATTTATCCCGGAATTTTGGGAGTAGCGTTGCTTCTGGGTTTTAATAGAAATTTGTTAATTAAAAGTGTGGGAATCGTCTGCGTCATCGATAAGCTTGTTTTCAACAAAAATTGCTGCGACTCCGCAAGAGTTGTAATTACAAGCTGAAGAACTTGCGGATGTCAACAGACCGATTTAACCGATTTTATTAGCGGTTAAGGTACTTATTCGGTAAGGCGATTACCTAACATTGCGTAAATAAATGTACAGAAAGGAAACTTACTGTAAACTAAAACCGGCGTTCCAGCGCCTTGGTTGGTGGTTCCGCGGTGGGAATCGCAGCCATTGTTCCACAAATCAAGCAAGTCTATAGTCACAGTCATGTCGCTTTGTATTAAACAACAGCCGGTCAGTTTGTGAAAAGACAATCTACTCGGGCGATCTGACCATTCGACATTACGATGGCTTTTAAAATGAATGAACGATCTTCACGAGCAGCATCGATTGACGTGCTGCTCCTTTCGCGGCGCTACTACACGCCAACTACTGAATGGATGGTAACTGTTCGAAGATTGAATGTTAATATTTACTATTTACATTCACGTCTTTCGGGTGAGCGAAATTCAGCGTACATTCAATATGTATACGCATGGACGATGTTTCTCGTTTAACGTTACTCCGTGCGGATTGTTGCCTGTGACACTGAGATGTTGAAGCAGCCTTTTAAAACAAAACACGTTTTTATGAGGCGTTGTTACGGTGACTAATCCATGAGAGTTTTATTTTGCTGGGGTATTTTCCAAAAGGATATGCCAACCTCTTGGTCGGGGTTCCTTGAATTTCTACGAGTCGAGGGTATACCGGATTCGTTGTATTAAGCTTGAATAGCGTTAGGATAATGGCTGGAAGAAGGGTTATGCCATGTATGTATGAGGGAGATTCACTCGAGTGGTTTGTCGTTTGTGGTGGGTGGAAAGCTCATGAAGTTCACCCTAAGTACGGAGGCACGTGGAGGTGGATGAAGGGAGAGAGAGGGGGAGAAAGGGAGTGAGAGAGGGAGAAAAGCGATTGCAGAGAGCACGTGCTGTCACGTGTCGGCGAGCCCTTGTGATCTATGTGCCGTCACTGCACCACCTACGTACATATATATGCATGGGAATTATTGCTACATCAGCCAAATATATCCCTCCTAATGTTCCATTGCGATGCTCCTAGTCGAGGGTCTACTTCGATTTATCAAAACATTTTAAAAGCTACTGATCGCGGGTCCAACTTAATAGAGTTTCAAATAAGAATATCGGCTAAGTGGTTGTGTCCATACGGTGTATCTATTTGGGTCAATTTAATTGTCTTTATATTCTGCGTATTGAAATCAATGACGTTGGGAATGTCAAAGTGTTGACAGGATTAATTGCTTATTTTAGATAAACTGTGTAGTTAGCTACAAACACTGAGGAAAATTTAATAATATTGTTCTCGTAGGCAATCACACGCATAGAAATATCTGATAGATTTATAATATCTAGTTGATAAGTCGCTGCGTTATCAGTGACAAAGTTAATTTCTCAATTAAGCTTAGTTCGCAGTAGGTATTATAGGTATTAGGTAGTATAGTTATTATTTTTCACCCGTAGTTTCGCATTGTAGCTAACGTTTTTGCTTAACATTGACTTTAAGTAGTCTAATTGTCCACAATAAAATTAGGCTTCCCCAGAAGCTCAATTTTAAAGTTGTAATTTTGTGATTATAATTTTTTGAATTAATTTGGCACTAATTCACTGATATTAATAAAATGCTAGCCGTGCCTAAATTTTTCACGCATGTGTTCCCGGTGTGTTTGAGGAGTGTGAAGATTTAAAGAGAAACTAAACGTTTAAACATTTCGAACAAATTGAAAGACTTGGGTACTTGAAAACTAAATCAAACCTTCATTTATTTTTAATTTAAATCTCTACACAAATAATTACCATTTAAATAATCAACATTTTAAGTTTAAATTTATAGATCAATTAATTCAATTAACCAATTAACTGAAATTAAATTATAATTTCCTTTCTCCAAAGAATAAGTTTCTAGAAAATTTAACCTCTGACCATCCCCATTTTACACAAATCAAGCTAAGGAAATTCATTGAAATAATAAGTGAAATATAAATGTCACACTCAGGGGGAGGTTCCCAGGTGTCCGCCTCCGATTGCTTTGGTTTTTGGATGTGTTTTAGAGGATCGAAAAATAAGATATCCTTGTTTTTTTATAGCAGCCCGTTTTCATATGTCGGGGGTGAAACCACCCCTTAAAGTTATAAGATTTTCAGGTGCTCATCTCCGATTGCTTTGGCTTTTGGATATGTTTTAGAGAGCCGAAATATAAGAGACAGGTGCCTTTTTAGTTTGGCCTGTTTGTATGTTTAGGGGGCGAAAGCATCCCTCAAAACTCATATGAGGTAAAGAATTGTGTTGAGTAAAACTTCATATGAAAAAACATACCCAAAAACCAAAGCAATCGGAGGCGGGCACCACCTGAAAATTTTGTTACTTCGAGGGGTGGTTTCACCCCCTCATATGAAAATAATAAAAAAACACGTATATCTTATTTTTCGGTCCTCTAAAACATATCCAAAAATCAAAGCAATCGGAGGCGGACATCTGGAAAACTCTCCTTGTAAGAGTAGCATCCATCACACGAATTCATTGAGTGTTTTATTAAACATGAATTTTAAAATTCCTGCCGAATGTATTTTTACAGCAACCAGAAGAATATTCCAGTATTTATCAAACGTATCAAGCTGCAGCACTTCTTGCATTTGTATTGAACTGCTACATTATTCCACATTCTTCAAAAATATCTTATTAGTTGCTGTACGATGTAATACGTTAATTGTACTTCGGATAATGCTATCACGACTGATATGCAAATTCCAGTTGGGGACACAAGCATGAGACGGTCCTCCCAGTAAGTAGACAAGAAAACGATCTCCTTCGGCATCCGAAGGTGGTGATGCGGTGGTGAATAAGGGTGGGCGGCGAGCCTCCAGGGGGCTTAACCCGGGGGTTGGTGCATATTTCACGGTTGGTGGTCCCATCTCGCGGAGACAATCTGAACCAGCGCGGATACATCATCGCGTGACGCCACGTAATAACCTTCTGGGCCACAGCGAGCGCCTTTCAAAACCCTCTTATTTATTCATCTCACCTCGTCCTTGCTCTCTCGCCCCAGACTTTCACCCCCCTATACAGGCTCACGGCGCGTTACTTCCATCTTTGCGGGTACGCAAAGCGTGGAAGCTAAAAAAATTCCGAGGGCTTGCTGGATGGAGTGATTAATGTATAGCGAAAGCCGCGAAATCTCTACTTTCCAGTAGAATTTGCAAATATATCCGAAACTGTGTAACGTAAAGTACGCGCTGGCTGGCGATATGGTACGGTTTGGTAAAAAATTGCGCGCGTTATTTCGTGAAAAATCTGTGCCTGCTAAAAAACAGATGCACCAGTGATTCGTCTGTTGGCACGAATAATTACCAAGAGACCATTCGAAGAAGAAGGCATCGATCAGTCGGGGTTGGCACCGCACTCGGGCATTTCTCGAATAGCATCTAATCCATCAGTGAATTCTCGTATCGCTTACCGTGTCGTTTTTTCCTCCCGCGACATCTTCGCGCCACTTCGTCGCCAGATGTTGCGATGTAAGTAAGAACGTTGACGAAGGATTTTACGGGGAAAACGAGCAACACGAATTGAAGATGCCTACCTTTCACCATTGCTGGTGGCGCGGCTGATAGCTTCGCCACCAACGCTTTTAACCATTAGTTGAGATTCCTTTGAAATAAATGCCGGTTAAAATAATTGATGGAAATGCAGATGTAAAACACTTTGCTCTAGGGTAAGTGTGGGTATTACTGCGGATGCCCCGATTACTGCGGATATTCTAAAGCAGCTCATATTTAATGTTGGAAAGTATATAATCTCTTGAAAATTTTTGCTAAAATTATTTTAAACTCTATTACAGGTTAAACAATTAAGTGGTTTCGGCACACTGGTTCGGTCAGTTAACAATTTTAAAGCTAATTTGCAATTTTAAATTTTATAATTTTCCGACGTTTCGGTTTGCGGTTTAGACCTTTTTCTATTACACGTAATTATTAATAAGTATGCATAGCAAAGTTAGTATTAATTCTTTTATCGTAGTTTGAAATTCGTCAAGGCGAAACTTCGGTCGATTTCCGATATGGCGGTCATGAACACCTACTTGAAAAACATTTATATTTTTCTTATTAACAGTCGTACATGCAGTGGCGGATCCACGGGGGAACGATGGGGGCGATCGCCCCCCCCCCTAAGAATAATAAAATATAAATAAAATATAAAAATATTACGTCACATTCTGAAACACTTGTTAGGTGTACACTTAATGTGTTGACAATGTATATTTGTCGAGCTGTTCACGATTTGCATGCTCAGCGGGGGTCGGTAAAAGAAAATTAAAAAATGTAGGTATGTACTTTTACACGTTTCGCCCCCTCCCCCCCCCCCAAGAAAGGCTCCTGGATCCGCTACTGCGTACATGTGATGTAGCGTTATTGCTAGATAGAATAAGAGTTATATTTTCAGAAAAACAACAAATCAGTCGTCTACATTTTAGTTTAAATTTTTATTTCTCACCGCAGTATTAGGTGCAGTGCTTTACACCATGTGCATGCATTACTGCGGACTGACTATGTCTGTCTACATAACCTGCAAAGGTACTAAGGTTATGTTTCGCCTGACATCAGACCGCAGTAATACATGCGCAGTAACTGGTGTTTCGTTAGTAACTGGCACGCAGTAACTCATGCAATGGCATTGATTGACAAATCTCTTTGTTTTTAATTAACTGTGCTTATTACCCCGCCCTTATATTTTTTTATGGAATTATTAAGGTCCCACCTTTCTTTAAAAAAGAAAGGAGGAACTTTCATTCATTTGAACGCCGTATCGAGGGTTCTAAAGTTAACCTACCTTAAAAGTCCGCAGTAATACCCACACTTACCCTACCAGCTGTATTTTATACTGGCGTTGCAGGATGCGTACTCAACTTCTCCTTTCAAGTTTCAAGCATCGCACGTCCCGCCTAAATAGCAGTAGGCATTCGCGGGTTGGACAGGTTATGATCAAATGTACTGTTAAGTCTTTGTGGTCACACGGGGTGTATCGCACCCCAGGAAATTCTCTTTCCTTTGCCAATATTTCTGTAAAGTTTCAGACATTAATATTAAAATTTTTAAATTTGGCGAATTTAATAAAAAGATCGCTTGTTCCCTCAACGACCTTTTTAACTACAAATATTATCACATCAAGATTTACATTTCCAGGAAAAGACGTTAGAGTCTCAAAAGTTAAAAGATTCAAAAATACGGAAATGGTAACTCAATACTGCAACTGGGGGCAGTAATCCCCATGTGACCAATTTGTGATTATAAAGACTGACCACGAAGGGTTAATACTAGTGGCCGATTTAAGAAAAAAGGCCCAGGTGGTAAACGTTCTGAGGAGCCAATTTCTGGGGAAAATGAAGAGGTTGTTTACTAAAAACTACAGTGTACAGCAAACTATAGAAAAAATATAGTGCTGGGTAAAATCATAATTTCTTTTTGAAGACAGGGCCCGTAAGAGGGGCTTCTGAGCAGGGGCCCAATTTTAGGGAAAATAAAGCAGTAGTTTACTAAAAGCGGGCTCAGTGTAATGCAGAATAAAATATATTTTGGATAAAATAATAATTTTTTTTAAGCATGGGGCCGTTTGTTCAGAACAAATTAATTTGTTATCAATCTTTTTGTCACATACTGTCAAAGGTACGATTCGGACAACCGGTCTCCTAAATCGTACCTCTCGGTTTCCAAAATCGTACCTCCACTAAAAAATAGTATAAATAACAAATAGAGAAGAAAATATTCAACATAAAGTAATGATTATTATATAGTTACATATACAAATGTATATGGATCACACACAGGCCGCAATAACCTATGTAAATGATATACGTACATAACCTATAAACATACGAGTTGTCAGATCCTACTAGTAGGATTGTAGTGGTACGATTTAGGAAACATGATCAATTTATTTATAAATATCAATTTAAACTTTATAATGAATGTAATATGCACTTAAAATGAATGTCAAATATTCTACATTAAACCTGCTTTTAGAAAAATACAAAAATACGGGACAAAATTGTATTGTTTGATTATTATTAGCTACGATAAACTGATAAAAAGTGACATCAATCATACCTGATTTTTTTAAATGTTTATAGCACGCACAAAATAGGGTGTAAGCTCAAAATGTTTTTTTTCTATTTCTTATTTCGCATTTACTTGATATTTTTATTGTCAAATGTCGTTTACATTCATTAATTACTTAGAAATTGATGAGGTAGGATTTAGGTGACCAGTACGATATTGGCAACTCTCCCCTACTACAGTGTTGCTTATAAATTTGGGTATACATAGTATTCAAGACTCAGACGAGCGCCAGAATGATCCTTTCCTTTCAACATTTTTCACCGTTTCTCTACTGCACCTCAGTCCGCGTAAAATTTCTTAATTGTCAATCGCGATTAATACTATATAGCGGGTTACTGGAAGGCACGCTGCACGATGATATTAATGGGTAAGAACGAAGGTATTTCGGTCCCGAAGAGATATCGCCCGACAGGCACGTCCCTGGCCGTTAAGATAATAATAATCTTACGAGTGCGAATCCTTCCGTACGAGACGGGAGACACGCGTACGAGAGCGTGCACTCGTGTCGACACACGTACTTGACTCTTCCCGTGTAACGCAGCCGGCAGAAAGGCTATTTGTCGGATGACAAACGAGCGACGGGCTACGTGGGTGGCTTCGGCAGTCGCGGGAAATGGTGAGCAGCGCTCCGTGTCGCCGCACGCGCTTTCGTGTCGTTCGGTTTTCAGAATCGAGTTCGGATGCGGGCGGAATCCGAACGCGACGGGACCTGTGCGCCTCGCAAACTCGAACGAATGTTCCGCTGGATTGGAGAAGATACACACCGTCCCCACCACTAACGTACTCGAGGAATGCCTTTCGGGATTTATTCATCAGAATACAGGAGGTGCTTCATCGATAGTCCGTAGAATCCGCGATCCGTACGATGATTTGTAAGGAGCGTGCTCGCGTTCGGTAGCAAACAAGACCATTGATCGTGATTATCCAAGTTACGACGTTAAGATCGGGCACTTTTATTATATACGAAAAAGAGGGAATTCATCTCCGGCTTCGGTGATCTTAAATAACTCGGGTTAGACACACACAGAAATATGTTACTTCGTGGCAACCCTGGCTGCGCAGAATTGTTTACCCCTTTGCGACGCGCACCTACCTAATTCGTGTTTAAAGTATATAAGCAGAATTTTGGTTAATAATTGCTAAATTTCTGATGTAACTTCTTTTTAGCCGACGTATTTTGTATATACATATTATTCTTGACCCTTAGGGGAATCCTATGAAAAGAAGAATAATATACCAATACAGGTTAGGTACCGTTAAGGAACTAGTTTCTGATCAGTTTAGAGGGTTTCCCGCTTTGATATTTATTTTTAACCTAATAAAACATTAAACCATAGACTTTGTTTATACTAAAAGTTGAATTAATGTTTAAACGTCAAGGAAAAATTTTAAAAAGTTGAAAATAACTATATAATTTAATTATTTATAAGGTATGGAATAATAAGGTGACTAGGAACTAGTTTTTGATCATCTAAAACTAACAATATTAACTGCTTTCACAGACAATACATATATTTTTGAATTATCAATTTTTATGTTAGTAATTATTTCAAACAATTATTTATTGACATAAACTCAAAAGTTAGTGCCTGATCAAGAACCAGTTCCTTAACGGTACCGAGAGTTCGATTATATTTAATTTTTATGGAACTGTCGCGCGTACTATAGTAACATAATTGTATTTCATAAAAGTGATATTTGTGCGCTCGAGCGCAAATGGTAAATAGGGTGGATGTACGAGTAACTGAACACCTACCAGTGAATGGACATTTTTTACGAAAAGTAATCAAACAATTAATTAAAATAAGCAACTAATTAATTAGAGATCTCTTCTCATCTCTTGCTTCATATCCAAACAATTTTTGCAACACGTGAAATCAATCGCGCTGCAAAGATAATTTTATAAAAGTGTTCATTCATTAGCCTTAAGTGTTCATTTACTGGTGCGTTTACCCTATATTCAGAAATAAGATTGCGATAGTTTCGCGTGGTTAACTGATATATTCAAACCCCAACTGCCCGATCACCCGAGTATCTTTTTTTTCACGAATAAAGAGAAATGGAAGGTCAGATATATTTGCATATAAGAATCACACTAAGCTTAGCTCTCGCACAGTTGCCGGCTTCACCGTGCGTTCCATTAAGCGCGAGCGATTAAGCATTGGCGAAACGAATCACCGAGCTGCCGCCGTTAAAGACGGGAACCAGCGCAAATTCGAATTTGTTGCAGCATCGTTGCGGCTAGTAGCGTAGATCAGCACTAGTATCATAGCTCAGAGCCACGTACAGAGTGGATGCATTTCGGTGGCCGGTACGGTAACGCTTCACGCACGCACACATGCCATCCTCCACTTACGTGACGTAGGTAAGTACGTGTATGTGTGGCTGGGAGGCACATAATGTCTAATGGGGGTGATTGTGCTCGCGCTCCGTGACGGATCAATCTGCCACCCCCTTCAGCCCCCTCCTCCGCTTCGAAGAGGGACCAAGAGCGGAGGAGGGAGTGCAAGGGACACAGAGCGAGCGAGAGAGAGAGAGAGAGAGAGAGAGAGAGTGGGAGCGAGAGATGGGGAGGGGGAGAGAATAACCCTTGGTCTCACCAAGCCAAAACCCAAGCGCGGACTCGCGTGGATAACGCGCCTATTCGTCATACCTCCCGAAGGCCTGAAATTAGACGCTGCAAGCATTATTAATCGACGATCGTACGCAGTCGGCTCGCGGTCCTTCGAGCTACCACCGAATTTTCATCCCCGAGTCCAACCGCCGAGCACCGCGGCAGTCGAACGGCCGACCATGAAAATCTTTTCAGGGGGTGATCCTGCGGTAATTAACCCCGTTACGCTGTGTTAGGGCCTGAAAACGCCCTTCAGGACGGCTTGATTCATCGAGACGCCGAACCGCACGCTAAATGATATTCCGCCGAAACGATAATCCTTCTTCGCGAGCGATCTGGTTGTGCACCATAAACTTTCACCCTTGGACGTAATTTAAAAAAAAAAAAGAACCTGTGCCGACACTTTTCCCCGACGCGGGCGGCTGGTAATCGATCGGTATCATATGGCGAATACATCAAAACCTGCCCCCCCACCCAATCTATAGGTTCTGCAATGCATGCGCAATGATACCTCGTTGTTCTATAAATAGCGTCTCGTTATCAGGGATTGAAATGCGCGTTGCCCGCGGGAAAAGCAATTTTAATTACCGGGCTAGACGCGAACTGTTCGCCGGCGACTTTCCGGCGTGCACCGGGCCCCGTTACCGATATCTCGGACACCCAACTAGTTAACCAGGAAAAGCAATATTTTAGAACGTACGCAGAAACATTTATAAACGTATCCGCGTAACCTGTTTCTCTACGGTTTCCCGGCTCCGTTCTGGAAGCGGGTATATGGTATAAAGTAACGAGGCGATCTCTCATATCACGCCGCCCACGTGCACCGTTGACACAAACACGGGCGCGCGCTGTATCCCGATCGCTCTGAAAACCGCGGCGATCCAGCGATCGAGAAACGCGAGTAACGAGGGAGGAAGGCCGGTTAATTCCTCGTACTCTGCTGCTCGTTGGTATCGCATACCTAAGGCTACTTAGCAATTGCATTCTGTCGGCACTCGGTCCTCTTCTGAGGACTCGAGGATCTTTCAGGGATTCGTTGAAGAAATATGTTATTAAATTGTACGGTTCGCGGTAGTTAAACCTGAATTATTCGAGGTGCTTTCGCTTTTAGCGATTTACATTTCAGGAATATTGATTTTAACCAGAGGTCATAAAAGTCCTTGAACTCTTATTTTTTAAAAAATTCTGTTAGAACTTGTATGTTACGTTTAAGAAAATATACATACGTTCTTGTGGAATTTTTATTGAACTTAGGAACTTAAAAAAAAAATTAAATCGTGGGATATCGGCGCACTAATTCGGTCACTATTAAAAAAGTAAAAGCTATTTCGCAAGTTAAAAAAATAAAATTTCCAACGTTTCGGTCGTAATTCCGACCATTCTCAAGGAAAGAATAAATAAAAACTGCACTGCTTTTAAATTAATAGCACGCTTTAAAACGTGCGAACACTTAGGAACTTAGGAACTGCTTTTGAAAGTGTTCTCGTGGAACAGATATTTTAGAACCTATATAATAAAAGCCCCATGGCAACGTTTACATTAGAACATTTATTAAAAAAGGTTCCATGAGATAAAGAAAAGTACTAAACTACTAGGTAATAGTTTTATCTAACAATATAATATCATAGTCTTCGCGTTTATTTAATAGAAGGTATGAAAATCATAACATATGTAATTAATGGTTTCATATGAAGTATTGAACAGAAAAGAGAACTTGTCAAGAATAATACCTAATTAACATTTTTTTATAACTTACATGAACCAAAATACGCAAAAATTCTATATCTGCGTAGAAATTATCTACGTAGGTAAATATTACAAATAGATAATACATTCGTAATATCAATTTAACTGTAATAATTATTTATTATTGTTGTAGTACTATTCATTGAATAGTATTCTATTCAATATTTGTTACAACGATTGAGAACTCTCTTGATATTGATGAACAAAATATTTGTTCCTGTTATAAAGTAATTTTTATTTTTGTATTTTATAAGTTCAATTCAAACCAGAACTTTTATTTTCAAGAACAGTTCTCATGGGAACTTATAATGTGAGCACATTTTTTAAAAAAGTTCCACTGTCCATGTTTTAAATAGAATCTATTAAAAAGTTCCAAAACTCTTTCGACCCCTGATTTTAATCAGATTTGCAATTATTCAGGCAAGTAATATGCAACGACAGCGGAATTTATATAAGCACTGTTGCATATGTTATGTAAATAAGAAGAATCGTTACTAAAAATAACTCACTTTCTCCTATTTATAAAAATGTGGATAATTTCGGAAATAACTGCAGTAAGAATTATCTTTCGTCTTTTCTATTTGGTATATTTTTATAGTTATATGAAGACCATATGTAAAAAAGAGATGGGTACTTTCACTCTATAAGTTTAAGTTGCAATAGGTAAATATTTGTTTGCATTTTATAACAATCGTATGGGCATATTATAATAATAATACAAATATAATTGATTTACAGGGCGCATGAAGAGAGAACAAAGAATTCTAGCAAACTCAAAATTCCAAGGCAACCGGTTTTGAGATATTCGTTTAGTACGATCGTAAGTGAGTATTATTTCGGAAATACTTACATGTTCTAGGTATATGCGTTTAATATTTTGACTGATTGATTTGAATTTTACTGAGAAGCCAGAAGGGTTAGTTTGCTAAGTGACGTGTTTCGTCGTTTTGAAAAAGAATGCACTTGGTCAGAATAGCAAAAAAAATAGTAAGCATTTATAGCTCAGAGCAACGTTAACCGATTTTGATAAAATTTTAGGCATGTTTACAACTTACTTAAATCTACAAACGGGTTTTTTTAATTTTCATTACAGGCTCACAAAAAAGTTTATAAAACTACCTTTTCTGTTTTTCTGCTATTTCGACCAAGGGCATTTTTTTTCAAAATGACGTCACTTAGCAAACTAATCCTTCTTGCTTGTAAAAACAAACTCAAGTCGTTTGAATTAATTTTGGTTTAAATAAAATCCGAATATTTTCGTTACTCGCTATATTTTTTATAGAATATCAGTTTCAATTTTAAACTTCACTAATATTATCATAATCGAAACTATGATAGATCCATTAGTTTTGCCATGTATCCAAGTACACTGTACGTGGTAACAGCGTGTCCATATTATATCCGCACTATATCTGTACATATAATACCACATTCTTTCCGAGTTTACGCATAACTTTCTAAGCGATCAGTGAAAGGACACGTTCAGTTACCATTGAAACTACGCGCTATAACAGATTACACATCAATTGATAAGTTGGCCGTAATGGGAACAAGCAGTTGCGAGTGTCCAGAACAAAATATTTTCCTCATTTTGTTAATATATACAGACTGGCTTAATTAGTATTAGGTATTGACGAGCTGTGCACCCACTTGGATTACTCGATTCATCATTTTACGGTTGCGCTTTAACTTCTAAGAATTAACTAAACTAGTGCCACTATATACTTAGTTATTACATAAATAGTTCGCTCCCTAACAGTGATTTTCGCATTGATTTTAAATCTCGAAGGTGGCTACCAACCTTATGAAACAACTTCGGTTTCGTTCTTACCTACCGAGGCTGATGGCGACAAAAGTTACGACACTGTTCTCGGCACGGGCCTTCACAGTCACAGATGGCAGCAGAAGGATGTTGCAAAATTTCGTTACTAAAAACTGTGACCTAATTGTATTTTGCGCTCTTTAATGTTTCAGTTTGGAGAAACAAATGTAGAATAATATTATAGTTGACTGTTCCATTATTATTTTAATCTTCCATTTCGACAACATACACGTATAATATTTTTGAAAGGCTTGTTAATTCTCACTTAGGAGAATAAGATTTGAAAGTGATATAACATTGCCCCGAGACGCAATAACGTAGATTAGTTATCAGCGCTTGCAATGAAGTAAACGTTGTCGCTTCGGTATATAATTGTTTATTCCTCGGTTTGAAATAAGTTATCCAATCAGGAATTACAGACATTTCCTTGTAGAATGTCATTGATCTGAATGAAACTGTCGTGTACCTAATCAAAGCATCAGAATCAATAGACTAGAGCAATGAGTTGCATTTAAAAAATAAATGTACAAATAAAAGAGTAAAGTTTATAAACAATTGATGACCGAAGCGGCAAATTAATTAATTATCATGAATGTTTTCGATTCGAGTTGATTTGCTTCGCCGAAATGCGTGACGGTCTTAAACCGTCTGCTGCCTCGTGATCTGTGTAAGAAGAAGAAAACTGTGTTTTCACTTGGTTTGCGCAAGGACACAGGCGAGGACAGGAAAAATCAGGGCCGAGTTTCGTCGATTATTGCAAGGACGTCGCAAAACCGCGATGGAAAAGTAACCGATTATCTATTTTTACACCTTTGGAAATTGAGCTCGTTAAGGACGGTTCGCAGAATGCTGGAGACCGCGTACGCTGATTGCGAGTACAGGTTATCCGATTTTTTGCTGCCCTCTCAAGCAATAATTGACTGCCGTTTACTCCGCCAGCAGTATTATAATTACACATATAAGTCGTAAATGCTTTTTGCGGTTGGAACAATTCGAATTTTTGCCCGGTAAAGACAATTCGTAATGCCAATCATCGGTGATTCCAACTGCGCTCGTTCCTGCGTTTATATTGGATAATAATCGACCGTTGTCTGCCTCGAAATAGTGTCTACTTATGGTTTTCGCCTTGCTCTATACGTTCGTTGCGTTTTGCCTGATAACAACTCAAATTAGTGTTTAGCGATTGGTCTTTAATCTTTCGCTATTACACATTACAGTAAGGTGACTTCATTACATGATGATGATTACTTTAATTAAGGGGTCATTCTACTTTGATCGGTCGAAAAATGAAGCTACTTTTAAAGATATTTTCTGATTAAATACAACCTATAATGAAATAAATCTTTTTCGGCTTTGTTAAGGTACTCTTATGTTATACAATCAAATTAAAAAGTGTTTTTTAAATTTATTTTAATTGTTTTATTACAGGGTCAATATGGCACCACAAAAAAGAGGTATGTTCGAGACGCAGGTGATTTCCCGGCTCAAGCTTAACTCAAACAAAAAGTTCGAAAAGATTCTTAATCTGTATGAGTGCCGCTACCACCCATAGTTCAATTAATAATTTTTGTCGAATAAATAACCGAGATTTTTCTCGGTGTACACCCGAGAAAACATCCTTTTGGGTGTTTTGCCAAACGTTTATTTTTCAAACCGGCGCCATTTTGGTGCTTTTCAATAAAAATTCTTAATTAAGCTACGGGTGATGGCGACACTCATGCCACTTAGATAAGTTTGACCCGGGAAATCACCTGCTCCATAAACATACCTTTTTAGATGCCATATTGACGCTGTAAAATAAATTAAGAAAATTTTTTTGTGTAGTAAGTGCCAAAAATAAAAAATCTTTAAAAGTAGCTTAATTTTTCAACCGATCAGTCGATAAATCGATCGGCTGTCACTCGACTTTTCACTCCATGCGGCCCAAACCAACCGACAGGTCAACACTTGTTTGGCAACACCGAGCATCCTTGACGTTTGGCAAATGCCGACGTAAGTATGTAAGTGTAGTGTCTGTGTTGTACATATGTACATACATCGACTGTGAATTATACAGTGTGACTCTAAATTCTAAATATACATTACAATTGTTACAGACTAATTTTTATCCCATAATTAAAATTGATCCTACTGTGCATACAGACGCAACCCGTTTATATCTGAGAGACAACCACTTTTGCTTGAAGTACAATAAATATACGCAATAGTCTAAACAATCTTCACAGATTGAACCTAAAGTGTCAGCTTGAAAAACGGAGAATTTCATATACTAGTTTATATTTCTTCATATATGCATCCTAATCGTAGAAATAATCCGGAAAACAGTTACTAAAACATTGTAAATAGTAAATTAGAATTAAACTATTTAGTATTGAAAGGTTGTGAACATAAAATGGTTCTTGTTACATTATGCATATTGTTTCAAACATGATTGCACTATACACTGTTGGGTAAGAGAAAGTCCACGGGTTTTGTTTGAACAGAAAAACGAAAGCTTGCCTTTACATATTAACCGTAAAATTAATTATTGAAAATCAGTAGAGGAAGTTTATACGATTAATAAATATAGTAGTTGACAATTGGTCACATATTCTACTGCAGAAATATTCTCGAATAATAAAATTGCCATTACTAATTTTAAAAGACCAGTCCTACATATTCAAGACGAGGCAGACTAACTGGAAACGATTAAAATTTCGTCACACTGGGCCCTTACTATCCGCAACAAATAATAGGCGAAGAATGAGATATCGTTAGATTGCCGCGAAAACTATTCGGGGGCAAGAAGAACCGGCAACAAAATTGTCTAAAATCGATGCTGTGTTCTGCGGTCCGGTGGACCATCGGTCGTTCCTGCACGTGCGTTGTAATCGCGCGCCGCAGCCGAGCAGAAGAGCGGATTTTTTGTCGGGTTCGCGACTCGAATCATTCTCACCAAATCTTTGGTGCGGTGCCACGACTTTTTGTGTGTACTAAAAATTCTCGATACTGCGAATCCAGGTCGGTACGCGACGCGTATCGGGACCGTCGGGAGTCCTGCGGTCGTGTCGGCCAATAATTGACCCCGTCATTCGTCCCGGCGCGTACATTATAAATGCGTGCGCTGCTACCAAGCAGGTATCCGTCCCGGCTAGTGGGTAGTTAAGAAGTGGCTTCAGCTTCGACGTGACGTGTTATGGCTTTAACCGCAACAACGCGCCTCCGACCGCAGGAACCCTTTACTATGCTCTTTACTCCTGGCTCTCGCAACGCGCCGTCCCGCTCCCCCCACCCCTGACTCGCCCATAATTACTCCGCGATGATACCAATGGTATCGATCATCATCCGGCTACCCCTCGTTCTTCGATTCCTTGCTCAGCCATAATCCCCATTAGCCGCCGTAATTACGCCCAGGTATTATGTACCGATGCAACACCACGTTTCTACGAACGTCTCTTCCAGCAAAGTATTCTTTCCTCTTCCCTGAACGTCCGACGTATGTACTTACTTAGATGGCTAGAGCACGTCCACTTCTGATGTGGCGCTACCGTGAATCTCGCTGAGAAGCAATTCCTTTCCCCAGCTGGACTCCTTCGATTTATGAGGAAGGGGGTAGTGGAAGGAACAAGTTATTTATTAACCCCTAATTGCATTAGACTTCGTTTTGTAAGGTGATATGGTGCTATAGGGAGATTGATTGTAGAATTTTAGTGGTTTTTCGGTGAGCAAACTTTTTTTATCACTTGTAGGGGGAGTTGGGGCACTTTCGTGCAAGGGGCACAATGAAACGTTAATATTCTCTTGATATCTAGAAACCGTCAGAAGTTCAAAAAATGATCAAAAACAGTATACTCTATTATCTTCAAAGATGATATAAGATTATAAAATGTTACCCTATAGATATCAAGATAATATTAATGTTTCATTGTGCCCCCTGCATCAAAGTGCCCCAACTCCCCCTATAGAAAGTTTGATAAACCTTGTTAGTATTTCTGACAGATCCTGCTTTAGCGCCTATAAAAGATTTGACCATTCATTCGCAAAGGTTGAAACTAATGTCAGAATTTTATAGGAATATCTACTATCTGCAGATGTTTTTGGTACCTTATGATATTATTTGAGTTTCATAATAAGATATTCGGGCCTTCTTCGGTGTTGGAGGAAAAGATCAGGCACTTTTCAATTAATTGCAATACATACCTATAGTAATAGGAAACAGAAATACTTTGCCGTTCTACTATTTCATATTTTAATAAACGGATACAGAATATAAATTTAACGTAATTAGCACGAAGCAACCTAATATTGTACGAAAGCAAGCAAGTTATCAGCCTTTTAAGGGGGTACTCCATTGTGAGCGGTCGAAAAATCAGGCTATTTTTAAAGTTTTTTTCTCAGTAAATACAATATATAATGAAATAAATCTGTTTGATATTTATTAAGCTACTATTATATTATACAAAAAAATTAAAAAGAATATTTTCAATTTGTGTTACTTGTTTTTTTTACAGTGTCAATATGGCTCTTAAACAAAAACGTTATGTTCGTGGTGCAGGTGATTTCCCGGCTTAGGCTTATCCGAAACCAAAAATTCGAGAAGATTCTTAATCTGTATGATTGGCGCTGTCGTCCGTACCTCAATTAACAATTTTTGCCGAAAAATAACTGAGATTTTTCTCGGGGAACAATCGAGAAACACCATTTTGGGGAACTTTTTCCTTCAAACAGGCGCCATTTTGTTATTTCTCATCGTTCGTTCTTGAACGTGTCGACTTACTAAATTCAATAGCTCACGCAGTATTCATTTATTTATATCAAATCTTTCCTTGATAAGGGTCTACATCAAGACCGAAACGTTGGAAATCTAAATTATATAGATCATTTGAATTATTGCAAAATGACCTTTTGATTTTTGTGTGTTTAAAGTGACCGAACCTCGCGCCGAACAATATTATATTAATAAATCCGGTCGATATTAAATTTTAAATAACTTTTATAATAGTAGCTTAATAAATATCAAACAGATTTATTTCATTATACATATATTGTATTTACTGAGAAAAAAATCTTTAAAAATAGCTTGATTTTTCGACCGTTCACAGTGGAGTACCCCCTTAATATATTACTTTAACAAGTGCTTTTATTCATTTCTCGAATAGTGTAAAGGCACACAAAAATATTATAAATGTATAATCACCGCTGATTTTACTTATCTACAATACTTGGCGAATAAATGTAAATAAGAAATAAACCATACCCACGAGTTACGGTGACAGAATATTTGGGCAAGTTGTGCAGAAACCTACCACCCCTCAAACTTACAAAAAATTAGTTGAACACAGAAGTTATTTTGCAAACTATTACCAACCCATAGAGCAGCAAGTCCACAGTTACAGAAAATTTAAAATAATATTAATTATACTACTCACTATCAAATAACCCATTAAAAAAATAGATTCTAAATCCTGAGCACTTTCCTTCTTAACACTGATTATTTCCGCCCCCTTTCGATATCCTCAGAAAGCTCGTATGCAACAGGAGCCACTTTTGTCTAAACGTTGGAGCTTCAAGCGAGGAATTTGATGGGAAACCGCAATGTTCTCGTTGTAAATCACGCACACACCGGAGGCGTGGATTTATTTTAGAGTCCATTTCGTAGTATCGGCTCACAGAGGATGAGTCATGGTGGTATTGTTCGGCCGGACGAAGAGATACAACACAAATCATTTCCTGCCGTATCCCTATCTATCTGCCTTCGCGTTTACGCGGCTCTGCCCGCGTGTGTAGCCCTCGTCCGTGCATTTCGTGCGTGCCCGTGGTTCCGCGGTCTCGCGGCTGTGTAGGTGCAACGACGCACAACGCATCTCACGCTCGAGTGCATGCATCGTGCAATCGTCTAGCGTTGGGCGCGTGCACGCGACGTTTTGTGAAAACGGTTTTGCATTTGCGGACGATGCCGGGGACTTTTTGTCCAATTTAATAAAATAGGGCACGCGCTCCACCAGCTGCAGCTCCCCCCACCCCCTTTTATCCGTCAATCTTCATTCCGTCATTCTGCAAACAGCACTATAATCGATGTAGTATACTGATTGTAAGTATTATATGGAAATTGTGGGCTTTACGTCTCTGGTAGAACAGAAACTGCGATATTCAATGGACAACGGGCGTACAAACGGTATTTGCGATGCGATAGGTGTAGCAGTTTCGAAAGTATCTCAAGTCGTTGACTAAATTTATGAATTTAAACCACCGTTTCCTTACGTTTTATTATTCAATTATCAGATTACTATTAAAAAACGCAAGTAGGGGTGATTTATCTTTAAGGATTCAGGCAAATAGCGGCAATGAATGGGTATCGTGCACTGAAGACAGGTTCTAAAAGAGACTTCATTTCAGAGATACAGTGATCTCAATCTGTTACGGATTAAAACTGACAGTTTCGATTTTGCACAAGATTTGAACTGGAACTGCTACTTGATTTGCAAATGTCCTGCGTTTTAAGGGATTTTTGGAGTGGGATAAACAAGTGTCTACCGCGCTTTTCGTGAAATATTTTAATTCAATAGAGTCGACACAATTTTAAAATTAAGTTATTGCTAATTTGCTGCGTGCGAAACAGTGAATTTTTTTAAACTCGTCCCGGGCCTCTGTGTTTCAAGCTCACCCTTCACTTTCGGTGTTAGGGTAAATCGATAGACATTTTATTTTGCAACGAAATCTATACTATTGCCGATGAAAAAATAAAAGTGTGAAGAAAAAAAATTGACCAATGAGATTCAAATCCGACCCATTCGGTTACAAAGTTACGAGCGGATGAGTACGATTTTTATTGTTAAATATGCGTAAACTATGTACAATAACGGCCAAGCATCTGACCAATATTTTTGAGTTCTCTATTTTTTTACAAAGTTTCATGAAAATCAGTGCCTATATACTTCGCGCGGCCCCTTATAGGAAAAGATAAACGATGGGTGCTACCGTTTAATTCCTAAAATAGTTTCGTTGAAACGATGCAGTAATAAATAAATCTTCGACTCGTGACACCTTCCCAGTAATTTCAATGTGCTTCCACTTTGCCACATAACAACACGAAGAAACAGCTAGGTGTCAGGAGGCTCGCGCACGCTAACTAACAGATGCCAGCAATCTCTCCAACAGTGTACACTCTATTGGATAATATTTTTCGAGCACCGAATCGAATGTTCGCGCTTCTTCATACACGTCTATCGGCCAATCGGTATTCGCGTATCGGAAGCTGGATCTGTTCGCCTTAATTTGTCGATCTGCGGCGGCATTGAACGGCTTGGTGGATTCTTGTTGCCGCGACCCAGCGACAGACACCGCGACGCGCTCGCGCTCATCCACGGCTGATATATCTCGCGGCCGTGGCCATGTCTCGATTCTATTAATTCAATTATATTGAGGAAGTGGTAGCGCGCGATAACGGGCCCCAATAACGAATCGCTTCCTCCGCCAACGATCGTCCTTTCGTGGACATTAATTACAAGCTGTGCGTACCTGTCGCTGGTATCGGTCAATTTGTTTGTCCGCAGGAATGCTCGTTTTCCGTAACGGATGCGCCACGGATTTTTCTTGTGCCGGTCCGGCATTCCAGCAGGCGCGCATCTTCGCGCGATTAAACGTGCGTATAGGCGTCGTTCATCCGGAGGTGGAATATTTACGTGGTCGTAACAGGCCAGCACGCTTCATTGCGTCTCTCTATTTAGTTGCGAAGTGTTGATCTCTTCAAGGCATTACCTAGCTGGCGCAAAGGCACGCTGTCAGCGATGTTAGCCACTTCTTTCTTTTGCATACACTCATTTGTACCGTGGGATCTGCTTGCCGCGATCCTGGCAAATTTATCACACTATTCCTTCGTAAAGAGTGATTGAGGATTTAGTAAGGTGGTTTAGAGACTCGAAATGGAACCGCTATTGAAGCTGAGGATTCATGCGAATTGACTGGATTCGAGACGCTTCTCATCAGCATTATCAGAGACTACTTCGGTATGATTGACACGCTGATGGAACTGAATTTTTTACTAATAATAAGCAGGGGATCGGAGCAGACATAGTTTCGATTTGCTCCACTCCGATATTAAAATATTTACTCTGCGGCTCCGCTTCAGCAGCTTTTTTTTAAATCCTTTTTATTTGCAACAAACCCCCTCTTTCTAGCTTTGCATGTTTATATAGAAAAAATTTATAAAGAATACTTCATTTTCGGGAAAAGAATATACTATCTGTGCCTCGACTTGACACCGGGCTGAAAATTTGCGAATTGGTATTTATTAAAAACATTTCATTCATCTGCTCTTACAAAATGAAAGAAAATTCAAATAATAAAAAAAAATTGGGGCAGTGGAGCAGTAAAAATTTTCTGTACTCCAGTTAAGCTCTTACTCGGGGCAAAATAAGCGTTAAAATATATTGGGGGAATATTTGAAAGCTTATAATAAAATAGATCTCTAATATAAAATATCAATATGTCACTCATTTGTCCACGGTACTACTTCACACATTTACACATTTTCAATGCAAATATTGCAGTTACATCGTTACAATTCAGAAAAATATTATACTGTGGTGCAATAGATTTTAGTAGGCTCTAGTTCTGTTTCCTACCTAATTTCCCCACTTCTGCATACTGCGAAGAGAGAATTATAAGCAGAACAATTTTTACACTCACCCTCGCCAGGAGTGGTTGTGTCCAGCAGCGAACTGTGTTTAAAAATATTGGTTGTGAGGAGATTAAGAGGTCCTACTCACAACTATAAATTCTAGTGTGAAAGTGAGTTAGTTAAATTGTAAATTTTAATTGAGGCAACTTTTTGGCAACCGGCAACATGCAACACATGCAATCATTATCACACTCATCGGATCCGACATGTTGCCTTGCGTTGCCTCAGTGGAATCCTACCTTAATTGAACTTTTATTTTATTTTCAAGCTACTAAAAAGTTATTAACATTTTTAACATAGTGTCTGATGTTTCAGGGGGCCCACTTCCACTGGGCAAGCTGTCACCCTAGCCAGTCCGCCACCGGTTGCGTGTATCAGGCAACATCTGGACCTATCGTAACAAAAGAGTCTCGCAAGTTCTTCTTTTTAAATAAAGAATACCTACATGCATGCATCGGTCACATGAAAGAGTTGCTCCTCACAATCAATATTACCGTGTATGTACATTAGGGTGGTCTCAAGAAATCACCCTCCAAAAAGTTGCCAATTGGTATAAAAATGAGATTGTGAAAGTTTCAGTTCGATCGGATAAAGCTAAGACCTGCCTCATCAGCCCTAAAGTATTGAAAACAGCTATTTTTCTTAAAAAATCGGGATTTTTCCGCTATAAAATTAGAACGGTTTATGCTAGAAACGTGTTCCTTGTTTAGTTTTGTAGACAATGTTCCTGGCTTCAACTTTCATTTCCACAACTTGTTTGACAAACGTACAGATCGGAAGAAAACGTAAAAATTCGCTATAAACGTGAAAAAATTGCTTTTTAACCATACTTTTGTTGCTCGTTGAATTCTTTGCATTCAAATACATCAAAGTAATATTTCAGTACAAGTTTTTAAATGTATAGTTTTTTAAATATTATATTTCTTTTTCCATCTGGGACAAAAGCGGGCTCGAAACGAAGCGAAACGTCATTTTAGTTTACAGTCGGTAATTTCGAAGTTTTCGAAGCGAAATTCATTTTTATTCGTTTACGATCGGGCAATGCTTATTTCCGAGGCGTTCACTGGAAAATATTTGCCTGCCAGATATCAAATAGGGGGCAATCGACACCGTGCCGTTTTTTTCTTGGATTTCGACCTTTTTCGCTCCGAGATAATTCGTTTATTGGATTTACAGTTATTTAAAACCTTAGTCAATTATAAACGAATTGATGCAGACATTTCAAAAGTAGCATTGTCTAAACTTATTAATCATTTGTGGTATGTTAACCCAGAGCAAGTTGCTTTTGCCTTTTTTGATAAAACTTTAGATAAACAAATCAAAATAAACTATTGCCTTTTGAGCAAAACAACAAAGATGATGATGATGAGCTAAGCCTACAAGACGATAGCATAGTTAAAGTCAATATCGCTTTGAAAGAAGCGCATTATTTTCTGGACAAAGAAGTCGATTACTTTATGACACAAGCAACATTCAACTTCTTCAACATTTCAGGTTCAACATTTCTAGTGATTTCTTACATTCCGATCGGAATGTTTGGAATGAAGACCTAGATTTTTTAAAAGGACAGGGAATTGTAAAACGTTTTAGGGTTGTAAACGACACAGCCGAAGGGGGTGTCAAATTAATGCAGGATTACAATGCGAGTATCACAAAAGATGAAGAGCAGAAACAGTATGTTCTGCAAGTAGTTGATGAATGTCGAAAATTACACCTCGACACATTGAAATCTACCCTCTCAAAACCTCTACCACCTACTTGATTCTAACGACTCAATCTGTCAAATCTGCCAATTCAAACTACCTACCTACTATTATTAATTTACATATTATTACAATTTATAATTAATAATTAATTTAGATAAAACCTGCTCTGATGTTACTACTATGTTCAATGTTTCAAAATCACTATGGTTTGATATAGGGTAAACTGTACAATGATTGGCACCCTAAGCCGAAATCCCAATTGTAATGTCTATATTTTTTCTGAAGCTTTTCTATGGTCCTAATTTTCAGTTATTATAAATGTTTATGGATTTCTTATTAAAATAAAATATCGCGAGTACCTGTTAAGTCTTTTATTTTAAAAATATTCAATGAAAAACAAAAAGAGGAATAAAAGTACAATCATTGGCTCCCTAAAATTCGAGGCTGTATAGGAAAACATATGTAGTTAAAAACAAAGTTTAAATTGTTTAAAGAGACTATTTCATTCATTATTAAATACCTACAACACTTAGTAAATCTGCATTTCAATCCATTATTTAGTTATAAAGCAACAAAATATACTTACCTACCCCTTATCAAAATTTTTAGAAAATACATAAAACTCAGCACTTTGTCCCACATTGTGGTGTTGCCAGATGTAAAATGTGTAGTTCAACTACTGGATTTTGCAGTGTTGTTGTGAAAGAAAAATAAGAAATTGTAAAAAAGTACTTTCTAAGCTTGTGCTTCTTAATATTTGACTTTTTAATCAATGAGCATTAGTACAGTTTACCCTTATGTCAATATTTTCTTTCATCTCCCCCCTCTATCCCACTCTTTCCTTTCACCTACCTCATTGAAAATCTATTTTTTAAAAGTATCTTACTTGAATTCTTTAATGCTAAATAACTAAAAAGTAGTAGAAGAACATTAAAAAAAACAAATTATCAACTTAAGCGAATGTTTACATTTTCTTGAAAAAGTCGATTTTCCGGGTCCGGCCCACGAAAAAGCCAAATATCTTCCGATCTGTACGTTTGTCAAACAAATTGTAGTAACGAAAGTTAAAGCCAGAAACGTTCTCTACAAACCTAAACAAGAAACACGTTCCTAGCATAAACCGTTCTAATTGTATAGCGAAAAAACCCCGATTTTTTAAGAAAAATAGCAGTTTTTCAATACTTTAGGGCTGATTGTGAAACATTCACAATCTCATTTTTATACCAATTGGCAATTTTTTGGGGGGTGCCGTCGAAGATACGACGGAAAAAAAATTCCCCCCATGTCTTCCGACCACCCTAATATACATTTTGCAATCTACAGTCGCAAGGTGCCAAGAAAAGCGCGAAGAAAGTACATCGCCGAATTACGTTCACAAAACTCATCTCCGCCGTCCATGTTTCTCCAAGAAGCGTGGACAGCCACGTGAAGAAGGTTCACAAGGAAACGTCCCCGAGAGAGTCCGCCCTGTCGGGAAGCATCGCTGGAGGATCACGGTGTCCCATATAAATAACTACCGGTGGTGTGTCTGCCCGCGACCGCTCCCCTTCCCCGCGCCGGACGGGCTGGTGTAATGACATGATTGCATACCTTCCACACACGCTCCTTCCATGTTTTCCTTAGCTTAGGTACGTGCCGTTCTTCTACGCGTACGGAACAGGGCGAAGGAGGAGGCGGAGGAGGAGGTCATCGGAGGAGGACAACGGGGGTAGCGGGGAACGGGGCGAGTTCGCGGAGGCCTTTCCCTAATAAGATACTGGCACGTACCGGCGGTTCAACCACACCACATCACACCAGACCGGGCCGCAGCACACGCGAGCATGCACGATCGTATTGCAGGAGGTACCGGCCGAGTGGGCATACCAATACAGAAACTTTGTGCCCGGCATAACCGCGAATAAATCCTCTAATCTAATTGATACGGCCTAGGGTATGCAGGCTCGTGTTGCTGCACGCTAAAACGGTCGTTGTTAAGTAGCCCCGCTTTCAGAGAGATACCGCTCGCGCTCGCCGTTGCCCGGCCGAAGGTAGAGAAAAACCGGGCGGGATCCCAGCGCATTATAACGGAAGAAACGTCTCCCGTGGCTGGGATGAGGAATGTTTTCCTCGCGGCTGCCAGAGCTTGCGACCGTGCTCGCGGTGACGGGTGGATCGGTTTTTGAAGTGCTTCCGCTAGGAGTGCCTGCCGGTATCTTGATCGCTGATGGGCTCCATTAAATGTCTTCATCGCGAGATCACGCGTGTACGCGCTGAAGTCGAACGAGAGCGGACGGCCGGGGCGGTGAAATTTTAGTAGGAATTTCTTTTTGCCCCTTGTCGCGTTAACGCGGGAAACGGCCGAACGATCGGGCGCGATTCCTCGGGCTGGGATATTCAAGGATCCGTTGATTCGTCAGGCTGATTACGGTACATTTTCCAGCTTTCCCTTCGTCCGATAAATTAAACGGCGATCATGAGAGAGGATCACGGAGGAATATTGAACGTGTACGTAGTATCACTAGTATCGGCATGGAAACCGGTTCGCGTCCCGCAAAACGATCGCGTTCTCTGGTTCCTGATGTTTTAAGCAGGCATCACCAGGCGCAATATCTATAACTATTGCGTAACATTGCACGCATGCGTACGTGTGCACGAGTGGCAGGTTATCTTTACGGCTTCCAGTGTGGCGGACAAACTAAGGGCAATTTTCCTCTTCCACCAGTAGAATTTCCTTCCGCTGTAATAATAATAATGTTTATAGAACAAGTACCCAGAGCTTGAAAAAAGATGTGAAGTTTTTTGAATGCCTCTCAGGTTTTCAGATAGAGCAATGTGGGGTTAAAGTTTGGACTTCTCTAAAATCCTTGGTATTACACTGATAGTCATATTCTTTTGTGAGAAATAACTAATATCCCTTATTATTCGATAGGCAGTGACTTTATGTAAATTCACCTGTCACAACTTATATAAAATAAATATTTCCAAAAAGTGTCAAATGCGAAGTTTTACCCGCTATGTGGGGCAAAATCGTATTTTGGAAAAAAATTAATAACTAAAATCAAAAGCTGATATCAGCGTGGCTCAACTATCATAACCTGAAAATTTAGCAAACTCTAGAATTGAAATAAGTTTAATGAAGGTGTGACACCCGTCAAATTATTTTAAGCCACAGCTACTTTTACATTGTTTAATCAATCCTGTTATCTGTGAAGAGAATTGAAAACTTCTATTAGCGCTTTTTAATAGAAGAATTCCCGCTCTTTCAGACGACATATGAATTAAAATATTTACTGATCAATTTATAGGAATAATATTGATTCCCAAACATGAGAATATCACATCAAAACTAACGAATTCAGTACTTACCGCATTGTAAGATAACAAACCGAAACACAGCCACGAAATTCGACATTAGTGACTCTACCTTGATTGACAATTGACCGCCAATCACCATTGGCAACTGCCACAACTCAAACCATGAAATTCTCATGGTGCGTACTTTTACCTACCTTCACTCTACTCTTACTGCGTATAGGTATATCTAGAATTTATTAGCAGACTTTATGCTGGGTACCTATCACGAGGCTGGACGTCTCGTGGCCTTTAACATACACGGAGTCCGTCATCATCATCAATTGAATGGAGCGAGCAGATTTGAAGGCAAATAGCGCAACAGAAATGAAAATAGAGAGGATCGAGTAGTCGCTTGCTAATGATATTCTCGGTCTTGAAATGCTGGCGAACGATGTCGACCGTGATAGGACTGTTTTATGGCGTATCTTGCCGTTCGTCCGCCTGTCGAAATCGCAGGAAAGAAGATGGCCAATTCGCCGCATTAAGCGGTCATTCGGATGAAATAATTTCGAGCCCATTATGTTACGGCCCGGAAGCAGAGCGATGCCATTCGCCGAAGCATCATAAACGGTTCCATTAATAGGAGGCATTACGAGAGAACAGTAAGATATCTCCCTACAAATTCTCCGAGTAACGATTATGCCTGTCATGGCCAACTAATTATCCCCGTTGACATCGCAAATGTTATAGTAACTTTGGAAGAACTCCAGTATTCCCTGAAGAGTTTTCAATCATCCAGTGGAACTTTCAGAGCAACTGCCAATTAAACAGTTTCGTAGGAAAATGGCACCCAAAGTTACATTAAAAAAATAAATATTCTTCTAGATGCGTTAAATCGTTGAGAAATAAATCGCCCCCCGGGGTAAATGATTAGATAAGGCGAGGCAAAGCGACGAAAGATGAGGGTGGTGACTCGAGGGGGTGAAACAGGTACCGGTTTGAATCGTTGCGATTTCACTGGATGCCCCGATACCATTGCGAAGAAAAGTCGCGGCCAAGCAAGAAAAGGGGTAAGGGAGAGTAAAGCCTTGGCAAGAGAGCTGGAGGAAAGTGGAAGGAAGGGCCCCCCACGAGCCACGAGCAAGCTCGGCTCTCCGTGTGGTCTCCGCTACGCCTCGCGGCGACCTCATCCCTTCTGCTCGCCACGACCATCCTCTTTCTCCTCCTTCTCATAGTCTTCGTCTTCTCGCCGGCGCTCTCTCCTCTCCTCAGCAGACATAAATCTCGGTAGGTTGCATTTATACTTAATGTTGCCAATATCCCGCTTGATCCCCTCACTGCGCCCTTCGCCCTCTCCCCCTCGCCTTCTTTATTAGCCGAGAGACCCACCACTCGGCGGAATCGAGAGGAGTACGACATGCTGCTCTTCAGGTTCACCCGGTCAACCCTGGCGAGGGTGAATTTATCGTCCCCCTGGTAATGGATAGCCACGACGCCGTACGTCATCGACGTTTCGTGTAAGATAGTTGAGCCCTGCGCTAAGATTCTTCGGGGATCAAGATCCTGCAACGCGGACAGGTACCTTCTCCCCGGGTTGATCTTATTCCTTATTCAGTAAATCCGCTCGCTCCGAGTCGCTGCCCATTGATACCAATTTTACAAACTCCAGCTCTACACTTCGCTCTGGGTTGCTGATTAAAAGTTAACGAAATATATCCCTCCATGTGCTGTCAACTTTAAAACCGCACCCGAGGAAATTCGAAGGTCTCGAAGAGCCGGCTAGCAGGAAAAAAATTTAATTGTTGCAATCTGCAGACCGACGTCCCGCTCTGAAATTACAGCTGGCCGTTAAATCGGCGGAATGATTTAAAGTTCACTGCAAATTTATCGTACGCCCGAGAGTGGAGCGTTTCATTGTGGAAATGTGCGGCAATAATGTTGCATCCGGACGGTGCAAAGATGCAGCACTGAATTGCATTCTAGCAGCGCTGTTAGAGAATCAAGCGTGGAGATCACCCAAAGTGGACGAGCACGATCCACATGAAGGATGAGACTACATCACTGCTAGGTCTCGGCACGAATTCTACACGGCACGTCGGCAGTCGGCATGTTCGACTTGCCTGTGACCTTGAACGACCCTACTGCCACGAGGATTTACTTATCGAACTTCCTCGCAATGCTTTGCACAGTTCCTGGTCTAGAAATAGCTGTACACCTGTTCGCGGATCGGACAATAATACTGACTTACCTCCCCGGTAATGGACGAGGATGCTACTTTTTCTTACGAGGTTCCCCGCGAGCGTGTATAATTTAAAGCCGAATAACTATTATTCGGGAGAGACTGTTAAAAGGTTTAAGGAACGCGGCGAGCGTCGCTGCAGAAAAAATGGTGACACAAACCTGGGGGGGGTTTGTTCTCACGTGTGCTGAAACCTCGGGAGGAAACAGGAACGGGGGTTTATCACGCGCGCTCGCGCACCACTCGCTATCTACGAGCTCGCCAGGGCCGTTTTTCTGTCAATCTCCGCGTGATCCCTGTAATTTCCTGTCTAGAAAACCACGCCGTGGCTTTAATGCTCCATTGTCTCAGCTACGCGCCCCTCTCCGCTCCACTCTTGGCTACACTGGCCGCACTACTCCCAGTTTACTCCCACTATTTTAACTATGGACAGCGGCTCTCATTCGCGGCGTACCCGATGGAGGAGAAAAATATGCCACCGATCATCCATTTGCACTCTAATTACACGAATATCGCGCAAATTGCGCGGCGCGTTAACTGCCCCGCGCCGGCTATACTTCCCTCATCTGATACGCGTCGTTATGCCTTGGTCGCGTTCGGGGCCGTGTTTTTGTAAACATCGACCCCGTTTCTCTGATGACCCTATCTTCGCTTACTACGCAGTACGTTCCAGGAAACGCTTTGCAGCGCAGGTACCAGCGTCAGTGCCAGATAATGGTACCTCGGTAGTAAAGAGAGATACGAGTTTTCAGCATGGTCATCGCGAGCCAACCAGCCGCAATATCTATATCTTGACAGTGTTGTATAAAGCTCGAGTCTTCAAAGCTTTAAACCTTAACCTTAAAGACTCAGCCTTTAAGGGGTAACACCACTCTAGAGGCAGAAAAAGAGACCCAAATTTGACAATTTATTTTGGGAGTATGACAAACGGAATAGAATTTCTGTTCAGAGGGTTTATTTAACACATATTGAAGTACGAGAAACAATTTTTTTATTGCCATTTTCATACAAAATGGCGGCGACAGAGCCCGTCGTCGAAAACAGCTTTTTTGAAAACACCGCCACGGGAGGACGGATTTCTCGGCATGTTTGATTCCTGGACCAAAAACTAAAAAAAAATTATAATCTATATACAATTGGCTTTGGAAGTACGTAGGGGTTTTTTTTTTAATACGTTTTTGTGGAAATGGTGCACTTTTTAAGGAATGAATCGATTTTTTGCCCTAAAAATGAGCATTAAACTGTTTATAAAAAGAAGAGTTTACATTCAATCAAAAAACGGCTACGTACTTCCAAAGAGAATATTGTTGTGAAGCTACTGTAACAATTTCAAATCGATCCATGCAATAGTCTCAGAGAAATCCGTCCTCCCAGTTTGAAAAAATTGGTTCCGAGAAAAACGCGTTTAAAGTTTTATGAACACTCAGCGCGCGCTCTGAGGCGCTGCGGCAAAATCGATAATTGAACCTTGTAATATTTGTTTTCAACTATAAATCAAATGGCATATTGTTTTATGACCCTAAAGTATCGTTTAAACAAAAAAAAAACACATCGACTTTTTGAAAATCCTAGAGTGGTGTTACCCCTTAAGGCTAATGTCATATGAAGCTCGAGCTCTCGAAGCTAGAGACTTTTGTGTTTAATAGTAATGAAGTTAGCTGCACGTCCTTGTTATTTTATGCAACCACTATTGTAAAACGTTAAACTTAAATTTAAACTTACATAAATAGTTTTAAGCAGGCAAAAAATCGGGGCCACTTAAAGGAGAATATCCCTCAAGCGTAAGACAATTAAAATTAACATTAAATCTAAAATATCATGCTTTATTTCGACCGTAAAAAATATAGCCACGACTGTGAACACATGGAAGCTTGAATTGTTGACTGACTCAGTCTATTTCTCTTTTTTTATATTAAATTGCCAGCTTTACAAAACGATTGTTCGCTTGGGACACTCGTAGCTGGTATTGATAAAATGTCCAAGGCCATTTTGTATAAATTTGGGGAAAACGTCTTTCCCCAATTTAAACAATATCGCCTTGGACATTTTATCAGTACCAGCTACGAGTGTTCCAAGTGAAGAATCTTTTTTTAAAGCTGGCAATTTAATCACAATTGTCTTATGCTTTAGGGATATTATCTTTTAAGTGGCCCCGATTTTTTTGCCTGCTTAAAATTATTTATGTAAGTTTAAAACCTTTATCACATTCGAAGTAATAAAGCCTGGCATGTGAATAAAAAGTAAAAAAATGTTTTCGGTTTATGATTGACGGTTTCGAGGGTTGTGTTTTAAAGCTTCAGCCGGAAGGGGGAACAACACAGTGAGAGTTGATAAATCTGAGTTTCTTCATACTTTGAAAGTATAACCTATCAAATATATTAGGTCGAAGTTCACGTAAATAACGAAAAAACTGGCCCAGCTTTGTCTATCAGATCAAGTAAACGTAGAAAATTGAGAAACCCTTGTTGGTTCGGCCTATAACACTCTAAAGTGACTTCTAAATAAAGGAAAGTTTCAAACATTGCTTAAAATATATACATATATTGATCATCCTATCAGTAATAGGTTAACGAAGTTTGGGCGTCACGGAAATAATTCACTCGAGCTGTGTACATCACTTCACTACATACAATTTATACGACTCGAGCTTTAAAGGCTCGAGCTCTTACGGCTAAAAGCTTCGAGCCTTTAGGGTTTGAACCGCGACTCGAGCTCTTGAAGCTCAGGGCTCGAAGCTGATTTTTACAACACTAACTTGACAACGTGGCGTCGCCATCTCCCTATTCGCCAGATAGGTACGTTAATCATTGACCGGCACCTGATTATCTTGGATTGAAATCGATCAACCTATTTTCTCCAACCTAAAATCGAGGGCAGATGGAAAGTTGGCTGCATTGTCTCCGGCGAACGGCAGCATCGAGCGTTTGCAGGGTTGCGCTCAAACAGAATAACGTGGCCGTAGGGGAGTGCGGTTAAGGGGCCAGGTAGAGGGTCGGCGATGGTACCAGAGAAGGCGCACGAGGAAAGGGGCATTGTGATGTACAGAGATCGGTCACACGATAGACCCGGTCAAGGACGTGCTCCGCGTCGGGTTCCCAAGAGAGCTACACACCCGTGTGTACGCGTGCGTCTGAACACCTCCTTTTCTTTTCTCCTCGCTCCTCGCCGGCTCGTCTCGCGTACCATCGCGCCCCCTCTGGCTCTGCCCCGCGAGCGAGCCGAGCATTGTAAAAGAAGTAAATTAGTTCGTTAGGGTAATGGAAAGCGAGCCGAGTAATTAGAGGATTGTTCCAATAATCGCCGGTTATAACGTTCACTTTCATAAGTGTGTCTCGCTGATTACGCACGTGATTCCCTTTTCCTCTCATCAGACACTGGAACACCCGCGACATTGTTCTAATTCTTACGGTTACGCAAGGCCAGTATACGGGATAATTTGTTAATTACTCGGAACAATTTGTCTATTTCAAATATTACTGATGAACTGCTAATCCTTGATTGATCTGTGGGTAGATGTCCCAATTACTGCCACCTTAAGATTGTAACTGAACTTCGTTTAATTATTTCACGTGTTGTTTAACTTAATAATCGTCTCGGATTGAAACATAATATTATTTAACATCTCTTTAATTAAAAGAAAATAGTTTTATGAATCAAATATGAAGAATTTTTTAATAATTAATTAAAATTCGCGGGGGATCCTAGTGTACCTATAACTGTCACCTCAAAAATCGTCTTGTCCGTATGACTGCCACCCAATAACTGTCGGTCCTAATAACTGTGACTAGATAACTGACGGTCCCTATCATTGACAATGAGACCCGATTATGGTCGGCCCTAAGACCTTAAACTAAATTAATAGTCAGGATTATAAGAATAAGTATCACCGGATCGCACGCTAGGTACTTACGCATGGCTACTACACGTTTCTGATTTTGAGGTTACCTAGAAGTTGGAACTTTCAGAGATGACAGTTATGCGTACTTCACGTTTTTTGGTCCCGAATACTGTCAACGGTAATAGGGACAAGCCAAAAAATTTTGTCCCTAATGATGTCACCGTTAATTATTATAATTGAACAATAAATATTATGTATTTTATTTGTTATATCATTAAAGTAATTCTTATCGACCGGAATAATTCATTTTATGCAATAGATAAATTGCGGCGGTTTCTTTAGTCGCGATTTTGACGCTCAAATGGCACTTTCATTTTTCAATATTATTTTTTAAGCACTAGGTACATATGAGTACATATATTTGTTTTATTTTTATGTAATTCAGAATCTCCGTTTAATAATACCATTTTTTTGTACATTTTTTTCATACGTTACGTTTATATTACATAAAATAAATAAAGTGGCAGTAATTGGGACATCTACCCTATGTTACTTGGAGAGAATCAGCTTAATTCCACTATAAAATGTACTGGTTTAACTTGACTGTAGGAGCAACACAGAAAGTTAGCAAATTCAAACCCTTTCCGAGTTTCATTCCAAGTAAAGAGTATAAAATATCAGGTATGTACCTATCAAACACATTGGCGATTTTTAAGCTCCCTACTGTTATTCGTCTATTATTACCACTGACCATGTTTGTGCTTTATTAGCCCGGGGCCGGGGGCACGATATGGAAATCGTGATCCGGCACCGTCTGAAAATGGCCCGAGTTTGGATAGGAAGTAGCACGGTTTGCGAAATCGGCAAGATCCTATCGACGCTGAAGTCTAGTAAATCGGTGTCACTCGTATCGTGGCTGCCATTCGTGCTGGCTAATGCAATTAGATAGCTGGTGGTGGTAGCACGCGCGCCGCAATCTATAGCGCGGTTAGGGCGGGCATATTATGTACACTTTCGCTACACAACACCAGCAACCTCATCTGACCTCCTCCACTCGGCCACGTACCCCTCCACTCAGACGCCCTCGCTGGCCGATCCTGCTCTCGATTTGCATTTCCATCAATTCAGATGCATTGCGCGAATGTCACCCAGTATTTATAATATCAATGATTCGCTTCCTTTCATTTTCCTATGAGCAACCATGTATAAACGGTTTCTTACGTATTCATTAGGAAATATGGATCTCAATAATTTAATAGTAATGTCCTGCTTCTACTAGTCCTGCTCGCTCGTCCATATATGACAACTCGTCACAGTAAAGAGATGCTGTTACTTTTGTAGTTCTTCTTTATCAATTACGATTTGAGTGATTGTGAAAGCGTCGATGGATCCTTCATCCGTACGAGTACGAGTTGGCTTTGTTAGCCGTGTATCCTTGACTTATTTACTGTTAAGACTCTTTAGTTTAGGTTAGTTTAGGTTAGTTTAGGTTAGTTAATTATTTAAATAAATAAATAAATAAATAAATAAATAAAACGGTTTTGAAAAATATTTCACCTCGGTTTAAGAGCATCCTGTATCTCAAGCGAGTTTCTTCGTTTTCAAAACGTTAAAGCTCGAAATTCCAAGCTTTGGAGTTTCGGAGTATTAAAGTTTCCCCGCGCCGAACGAGCTCTATAAGGCGCGTGGAACGTCGTAGCTCGTTAAATTCGCTGAACGATGTCGTTTGTCACAATTTCAAGTCAGATCGAATAAAGGGGCGCAGCGCGGTCGGCTGGCGGGCAAGTCGGCAGAAAAATTTTCTACTCACGAAGTGCTCCCGGAAGTCTCGCGTTCTTCGGCGGCAAGACGAGGTCGAGCGGGGCGAGCCGGTTGTAGGTGCACAGGTGCATCCTCCCTAGAGTTGTACGTTCGGCCGTTCCCCACGGCCTGCGCCGTACCGCCGCCGGGCCGATCTGACCTCTCGCTTCCTGCAATTTGGCGTTCTTGAAAATCAATGTGCGGGGGGCTATCTCGCGGTTCCCATCGCGCCGGTGGCGGCTTCACTTCACTCTGGTCCCCCTTGAGAAACTTCGAAATCGGCTAGGGGAGAGCCCGAAGAAAGGGAAACCGCGCCACTGAATCTCATTTACGAGCTATCCCACGTGAAATGGCACAACGTTTTCACCTCATACCTAAGTAGCCACGGATTTCTTTCAAACTTGCACCTTTTGTTGATAAAATCGAGAAGCTAATATGCGCAAGATTATAGACTCCAAACGCGAATAGTTTGCAAGATATTAACCTCTTAATGGGGGATTTTCGTGTAACAGCCCCCGAAATTTATGATTTCTTTTTTTAGAAAACTCTTCCAATTTTTCCTTTATTTTCTTTAAAGTGCACCAATCCCAGCCTAAACTATCTAACATTAAGAATCTCCTATTTTTTTTACAAGCAGATTCCACAATAATTAATAATTAATAAGAAGGATCGACATACAAAAAATTATTTTCTTAAAAAAATTCTTAAATTTCAGTTACTTTCGAGAACCCCCCCTTAAGACCCCTTAACTCCGTAGTATTACGTTGCTTGTGAACAGTCACAAAATTCCACCCTCGTGACGTTACTCTTTCCAGTTTATAAACATTTCCTATAGATTAAAATAGAAACATAAAAAGAGGTTGCAATTTTTTAAAGTTTTTCTAAAATTTCGTGTGTCGTTACGAGTTTCACCTGCGATATATATACTTCAGTTTAAGATAACATCTTGCAATTAGTAAATACTATTTACCTATAGTCATTTAAAAGTTAAAGGAACGCTTTTCTGAATAACGTAAGAAATTTTTCAATTATTATTTCTGTACATAACAATATCCCACATTCAACTTTGATTTCTGATTTGACATTGTTCCTCTCCTTGGATTGGTTTGCAAAAAATACTTCTGGGTTTTTTTAAGTCTGCACTGGAAATTGTGCATTTCAAAAAGATGAAAGCGATTTCGAGAACATACAGAAAACAAAACACACTTTTGCGGCGTGTACGCTGAGCGGGACCGCACAGTACCTTTGTAACAACTTACCGAAGCTAACGTTGTTGTTAAAATATTTCCAAAATTTGCATTGCATTCACGCGTATAATCTTCATTTTCATGTTACTTATATCTTTAATTTCCCATGGCATTTTGCTGTTAATGCTTGTTACGCTTCTTTAGTGTAATTAATATCTGTAATGCAAAGTAAACGCATAAAATCGGTGGGGAGTCACCGAAAGAGAAATTTATCGAAGGTATCGAACAAAATTGAAAGAAAAACATGCGCTTAATTTAATTACTCCTTAAAGACTGTCTAAAAAAAGATTTAGAACTTTAACTATGTCCTTTTTCTTGCAAACCGTTCGTGTTAGAAGGTTATGATTTTGCAAAAATTAGTATCCCAATATTATCAATTAATACTGTTTCGAAACAAATCGCTGATTATGAACTGAAATGTTGTGCGATTTGACATTGAATAACTCTTAACGCCGCACAGTGGGGCAAAGTGACGAAGTTTGTTTCAAAATCAAAGAACTTTTGATAGAAATGAGATAGAGCGATGATTTTTTTTAAATTAAAGCTGACAGATTGCAGAATAAGGGAAAATTAAAGAAATTATGGTACGAACGTTTTTTAACTTTGAAAATCTGTGTTAAACTTGAAATATTACAACAAAATTGTGATTTATCTAAAACCATGAAGGTTAGATTTTTTTATGACATGTACATCATTTCCTGTAGATTTTGTCACGCTGATTTCAAATCCGTTCACAAAATTTGTCTACTACCTCAGGATTTGGAAAAAATCGATTTCAAGTTTAACACAGATTTTCAAAGTTAGAAAACGTTCGTACCGCAATCTCTCCAATTTTACCTTATTCTGCAATCTTTCACCTTTAATTTACAAAAAAATCATCGCTCTATCTCATTTCTATCAAAAGTTCTTTGCTTTTGAAACAACCTTCGTCACTTTGCCCCACCATGCGCCGCCTCTAAGACACTTCGGACTCGTGTTCGCTCCGAAATTTTTTTCACAGCAGCATCGCATTACACCCAGCTTGGAATTGCTCCCTCGAATTTCGTTTCAGTTTACCCATACTGCATTACCATACGCAGAATTAATTACGGGATCCAACGACCTCAATCGCCGAGTTGTCGGGTAGCAATGGTTCCCTTCTAATTTGGACGTACCTGGCAATTTTGTTTGTTCCGTTCGTCGCGTTGAATCATCAACGTTTCTTTTCTTTTTTTTTTTTCGAGCGCCAAGCGCAAAACAATTGCGAAAAGGAGGTGTGGGATTGCGCCTCTCCTTGGGAACGCCTTACGAAATCGATGTCGCGCGATAGTGCCCGCGATACACCGGCACATGATGATTACACCGGCGATTACTCATGACCGGCTTTTCGTTTCAGATACACGTGCGAGGGAAAATGAAATGAGAATCCCTTTGTATAGCTTGCCGCGAATTCCATGCTAATGATAGACGCTACGATTATCCATTTAACCAAACACGCGCGCCTCGTGGTTCGTGACTAGCCAGTGCGCGTAATATTTCACGCGATGAATACGCGAGGCGCGGTTCCAGCGACGAGCAGCGGGCAATCGGTCCAGATATTGATTTCCAAGGGGCATTGTCTCGCCGTTAAATAAGCCGCAGGAGATAAATCGGGCTCGATGTTGCGACCCCCTCTGACCAATAAATCCATCTGCCACAGGTTTACGCAACAGGTGGATATCCTCTTTGCAGCAGGATTTCCATTTCTTTCAACAGACCTCCGGTGTTACACAAGCCTCGAGTACAACTAATTAAATTCGCGATACGATTTTCTTCGGGGCTTTCGAATCGCAGCGGAAGGGAACCGGGATCCCTCGTTTCGAAGAAAACGCGGACGAGAGGGGCGCCGGATAATTCCAGGCGGCGACGAGCGATTAAACAGCTCCGGGGGAAAAAAAAATAAGGCACTTTCGATGATCGTACGCCCGCAGACCTACTACGAGCAAAACGAGTCGGTGGAGAGGGGGGGGGAACAATGGGGGCCGCGGGAGCAAAGGCAAGGACGATCCCACGACGTCGTCATCCCGTGTTTTCCCGACGTCACGATTCCAGCAACGAGTGTTGCGGCTGCAAACCGATCTTATTATGCCATTTCTCCCAGTCTGAACTCCCCTGCCGGCGTATCGCTGCGGCGCGATCGTGCATCAGGCACGAGGAAAAATCACTGATACCGCGGGCTGATTAGAGAACGTGTGGAAAAGAAGTTGATGAAACCACTCGTGGCTACAACTCTCATTATTTAACACGATGTTTTACACGTTTGAAGAAGCAACGATGACTAACGGAAAATACATTAACAGGCACGCATCTGCGCGGTCTGACGTGGAGTGTTGGGAAAGAATATACAGCAACGCAGGAGGAGCGTCATACTCGTTAAATGTAGTTCGGAAAATTAATTGCGTTCGAAACGCGTGATTTATCACCTTTATGAATAATGTAGAATTCTCGTATTGCCTTCTAATGCTTGTTTTTTTAAAGTACCTGTCTCGCCCGTATGAAAATAATTCTGTAGGTATGCTCGCTTGTAGTAAATGATTTAACATAAATCCCACGCGGGTCGCACGGCACACTTTTTCATGCACGTGTTAATAGAAGAAGGATAATATGTACAAGAATTTCACTATGACGATGATAATACTTTGGTTGGACAATTAAATCTTGCCAGTGGCGCAGTCGGTATTTAATCTTGGGGAGAGCCGAGGTCAACGGATAAGAATAGGGGAAGGTGGGGTGAAACGGAACGCTTAACTTTGGAGGGTGATAACTTAAAATCGGGAGAAGAAAAAGACACGAGACTTAAACAGGAGTCTTCAGTGGACCTTAGACTATAAGAAAATCAAGGTCATTGTTAAGAAAAATCTTTGGGAACGACGGAAAATGAAATTTACCGGAGGTATTGAAATCTTCGCCTCGCTCAAATGGTGTAAACGTACAAAATCTTGTTTTTTATGATTTAAAATGTATTAATTTATGTTAAAATCTATAAATATATGTTTTAGGTATAACTATTGCAAATGAAATATAACAAAAATATATATTATACATATAAGAGAAAATATTTCATTAGATGACATGAAAATTACGGAAAATAGTCAAATATAAATGAGGCAGTCAGAGCAAAAATGGACTAACGCACATTTTTTTCGAAATTGAATTAGTAGCAATAACGTGTTCCAATAGGCTCTACTAACCATATAAAATAGGAAAAAAAATATTTTAATGTGGGTTGGTCCGTCGTTGCTCTGACTGCCTCAAATATAATATCGTAAAAGAAGGATAGATTAATAGAGTTTGTTTATCATTTTATGAACAATAAGCGGGTCGGAATTATCCCGCTTTCCCCTAAACGTGGATTTTTACATGAATATCAATACTTGCATGGAGAACACGTTTGTATAAATGATTATGTTATTTATTACAATTTAAACTAACAGTTTGATCGAATGAAAAATGTATCTCATACATCATAATTTTCTATACAAAATCAATTTTCTTCGAAACAAGGATAGTAATTAAGAGTTTAATCTACAATCTAATAATTAAACGAGATAATAAACACGTACTAAAAGTCGTTTCCATTCTTCCTCATGTACAATAGGCGTTCCGTTTTACCCCGCGAAAAGTGTTCCGTTTTGCCCCACGTGCAGACATTTAGTAAACATTTAATATTTACACTTCAGCGTGAGGTAAAGAACTTTTTATATACGTCAAAATGTAGCGTAAGGACTATAGAATCCAACGATGTACTGACCGTTATTAATTTTCGAAATCCAAGTACCGAAAAGTGGTTGAAAGGCCAACGTAATATTGAAACGTTGATACCGGAAATTTTTCAAACTCTCTTAAGGGGACCTCCCACCCCTGACCACCTCAAAATTACCAAAAATGAGCCTCTTTGTTGAAAAATTGCAGGAAAAAAACTATGAGACATATTGAAGAAAGTGGATATATTTCTGAAAGGGCTAGCCTTACACAACATAAAAAAAAAAAAATTCAGTCTTAATAGGCGCCTAATTTCACTGCCCTGACTTTAAAGGCGTTTTTCTCAGTTTCACTATTTTTGAAGTTAGCCGCCATGATATCTCAAAAACCGTTCGACATAAAGTCTTGAAATTTTCAGCACCTACTTTCAATCCAATAGACAAAGTTTGAACGACTTTTCTGACGTTTGGAAACTATTTTATAATTTTACAGAAAAACTAAAAGTTTATAAATGCTTTATAAAACTTGTAGAATTTTCCCAGTGATGATTTTTTTATGTTGTGTAAGGCTAGCCCTTTCAAAAATATATCCACTTTCTTCAATATGTCTCATAGTTTTTTTCCTGCGATTTTTCAACAAAGAGGCTCATTTTTGGTAATTTTGAGGTGGTCAGAGGTGGGAGGTCCCCTTAATGGAAAAGTAACTTGTTCCGGGGTCTATGATCCATCAGAAAATGCTATGAGGACCTTTTGGTTCCATGTCACGCGATACCAACTCATTCGCAGCTCTTATCTAACAGAAACATTGGTGTTCCATTTTACCCCACTTTCCCCTATTCTTAATGCAAATTCAATAAATTTCATTAGATGGTTATAAAAAATTATTTAAAGAATAAAGTGCAATTTTCTTTTCTCTTTACAGAGCTTTTGAATTACCTCAGTCGTGGCTATATTAATTTTACTAAGTCATCAGCACCTTCTACTAAGCAACGAAAGCCTGTGCTTTATCCTGCCATCAAGGTTATCTTACTACAACGAAAATAACGCAGGCAGGTTGGAACGCGAGTGGTAATTCCAGGTTACCTGAAAAAATACCAGCTAAACGATAAAGACGTCACAGCTCGCGATTTGCTGTGGCCTTCGAGTTCAGGATGCGTATATCACGCAGCGGAATTATTCATGCAGATTAAATACGAATTAAGGACTGCGAGATATAGGAGTCGAAACGCGCGCATCGATATCATTTCCGCGCCTTGAATGAACTAGGTTGCCTGGTCGAATCGGGTTGCCTTTTCTTCGACGTGGCTGCACTTTGATCCCATAAACAATTTATGCTAATGGCAATGCTAATCGTGTGAAGTCAGTGCTCAAGACACCATCGTTGTCGGGGCTGGTGCACGACAAGATCTCACCGGGCGTTTCACGTACAAGCCAGAAAAAAAAAACAGACATTCAACGACCAGCCGCTATGCTAATGTTCCCGTGGCATTAAATGGCGTGAAATTCAATTCGAAAAATACCCCCGTACATTATCGCCGCGACTTGTCCCGCGCAACGGGTTCTCTTCTACCGATGTGGCGATTCCGGTCATTAGTAGCGGCAATCGTGAATTTATTCTACGACGCGCGATTAGACCTCATTGATTTTAGGGGGAAAAAATGGTCCCCGGGTGTTGCGTGGCGTTTCCATGTCACTGGAAAGGGCGGCTCGCCTGAACACGGTACTTGGAAAACAGGACAGGCGATCCACGGCTCAGAGGCAGTAATTTCAGACCATTTTTTTTCTCCACTCTCCCGATCCGATTGGTTGTTTTGCCGCGCACTGAAAGCGGTATCCTTCATCATTAGTCCTTCTCTGCTCTGCTAGATTGAACAAGCTAGTCGGGTTCAGGCTCGTACGGATTGCTGCTTGCGCCTGGTGATCCCGCCCAATCAGCGGCAAAAACCAGATGAATTGAGCGCGTAACAACATAACGACAACGATCCTCGCTAATGGATGTTTCTGTGCGCGCGGGGCACACGGCTCGGGAGATACACGAGGTGTTGCCATTAAGGTCCCCACGCTCCACCGGTATCCACATTTATACGTCGATTAATTCCTCCTCTCGTTTTCTTCCCGTCCTCGTCGCCCACCGAATGATTGATCGCCCGCGGGCCCATCGGGCCGCTTCCCGTTTCCCTGCTTTCGCCTCGTTTCGTGTCCGCGGCGCGTAATAAAATAACAATCACCACCTTGAATTACGTTCCCCGCGGAGTCGTATATATTATATCTTATCGAGGCTTCGCGGTGCAAGAGGCCAGGAGCGGGAATAGTATCCAATTTGCTGCAGTCATCGGCTGTAAATCTTCGGTTCGCATAGGTGCAGCATGACCGCCAATTTCCGATAGAGATGTAACGCTTCTTCGAACAGGCCTGGATCGACTAACCTTCCGTGTCGTCGCGCGAGGCGAAAAGATGTGAGTTTCCCCCGATTCAGGAGGAGCTGGAATCGGTCCACGTGTCGCGGCGCCTGGTCCCTCGTTTACGCCTCTTACAGCGCTGCTGATCCGAGAAACGATTTCTCGGTCTGCGGAGCCGACGCGGCGCGCCGCGCCGGCCAAGAAAGTCATACGGTCGCCAATCAGGCTGCACGACTTTCCATCGCTCGCCTTGCATCCCATTTCGAATAAATTATCGTTCATACGTCGAATGTCGGCGGCGCGGTGCACGTTCGACCGGCTGACTTGTCGCTGGCGAAGTGCATCGCTGGCCCGCCCAATGAGACGGAAGCTGGCTTCCCTGGCGATCGTGACCAACGGAGACGACGGATAACTTTTCTCTCGGCAATCTCCTCAGCTGCGTAGTGACGATTTGCGAGACCCGCGATTCGGGGAAATTAATCGCAAACGTGCTTGAGAGAGAAGATCTGTTAGAGCTTCAGATAATGTTGCTTTCGTTCTAGTCGTCATCATTTCTAGATGTCTGGGAGGGTCCTCGAGTATTCAGAGTAGGGCTGTTCGAGTACTCGAATATTCGAGTAGCTTGAAATTCGGACCGAGCCGAAACTCGGTTCCCGAACCGAGCCGAGTACTCGAATAAAACCGAGTAGCTCGAATTTTATCGAGTAACTCGAATTTTTTCGAACAACTCGAATTTTTTCGAGCAACTCGAATCGAACCGAGAACTCGAATTTTTTCGAGCGACTCATGATTTTAGAAATAATAATTACTTAGATAAGATTTAGATTTAGTTAAAACTCATACAATTTGTATTATTGTGTATTAATCTGGGAGACTGTATTAGTTCTTTGGGTTTCTAGTTTCTGTAAACTATGGAATTTTCCCATTTATAATAATAATAATAATAATAATAATAAAAAGTAAACCGAACGAACTGAAAGTACCTAGTGGGCCGAAAGTACCGAACAATCCGGTGTGTCGAGTAGTTTGAAGTTTGAATGTTTCGAATATTTTAGAATATGTTTATATACTGGATAATGATTCCTAATTATTATTATTATTATTTTATTTTATTATTATTCACGGGAAAAACACTTTGGGACAAAGAAATATAATGCGGGGAGACGTAAACCACAAAAGAGAAATAAGCATTTATATGAGAACGAATCGAACAGAAAATATAAAAATTTAAAAGTAAGCAAAGATTAAAAAAGTACAGAAAAAAATTGGTTAATTATAGAATAACTTTAAGAGAGCATCTTAAATATGCAAGGGTTTGCCCAAATAAATCAATTTTATCATGTACATTATTATTTAATAATTTATTTATTTATTTATTTATTTATTATGTGTAAACGGGAAAGAGATCCCATTAGTGTGCAGGTGTTAGAGGGTGCATGTTACAACAGAAATTTAGACGGGTGACGCAAGGTACATAAAATAATTTGAGTGAAAAAGCTCCGGTAATCGAAGTCAAATCGCATTAGTAAAGTACAGAGCTAAAAATGGAGAAAAGACGAAGGATATCACACTAGATTATTTAGAATATTCAGATGACGTTTGAGAATGCGATTTATTGGATCAGAGTGGCCAAAATTCGACTTATATGGAGTGGTGTAAAACAGTCTGGCATCCCTGAACTGCCTAGGCGGAATATGAAAATTGATGGAACACAATATCTGTGGACAGTTAATTAGACCATTGACGATCTTGTGAATATTTATTAGTTAATAATTTATTATTTAATAATATTAATAATTATCATTTAATAATTTATTATTTAACAATTTATTATTTAATAATAATAATAATTACGAACCATTCTGTGGCACACTTGCCACTTTCAAAAGGCACCTGCGTAGTTTGCTGCGGAAAAATTTGGTAAAGAAGTGTGCTAGTCCACTAGTTCACAATGTTATGTTGTATTATACCATATTATATTATCGCTTAAATTTAAGTATTAGTTTCTAATATGTATGTTTCTCTATTAAGTTCCTCTCTCTGTAAACTAAAGGGCGTTACGTCCGTGAATAATAATAATAATAATAATAATAATAATAATTATAATGTATATAAACATATTCTAAAATATTCGAAATATTCAAACTTTAAACTACTCGACACACCGGATTGTTCGGTACTTTCGGCCCACTAGGTACTTTCAGCCCGCTCGGTTCTTTCGGCCCGTACGGTTTACATCGAGTTGCTCGACAAAATTCGAGTTCTCGGTTCTATTCGAGTTGCTCGAAAAAATTCGAGTTGTTCGAAAAACTTCAAGTTACTCGAAAAAATTGGAGTTGTTCGAAAAAATTCGAGTTATTCGAAAACATTCGAGTTACTCGGTTCTTTCGAGTACTCCGATTTTTCGAGCCGAGTCTGGTTCGGCTCGCTTTTTCCAAGTACTTGAACAGCACTAATTCAGAGCGGAAGGAGCGAGAACAGAAATGAGGTGGGAGGTTCGAATAAACCGCCTATGTTTTGAACGTTTATGCTTTGCGCACGTTTAGAGTCGCGAAAAAGGTTGGACCGTGTTATAGCAGTTCAGGCTGTTCGCCGGTTCCGTGTCTCTCACTCTAACTTGAACAGTGTACTTACCGTGACTTGTGTTCGATTCGTAGGTAACGATATTACGGCTATCCCAGGGATAACAATCGCAAATCGTTCGAGTGGTGACGTCTAAGAGCAACGCTTTATTTTTGACTGCTCATCGAAACAGGCTATTAGGAACACTTCCCGAACTAGCTTCGTCTTCGCTCATCTTCAGCCCCTGGCCGCGAGTGCACCGAAGAAATCGAACTCGGGGGAGAACCTCGGCGATGGTGTTTTCACTGTGTATTTACGGAAATTGCGGAGCCCGCGGGCTGCTACTTTTCTGCCAACAGTGATTCGTATACTACAACAGCCGTTGGGGGGGAACGATTACAGTTCTCTTGCACTTCTAAGAACCGTTGTCCTTAAGGTCCCGAGACCTTCGGCTTAGTACTTCTTCCTCCTCTTATCTCGCCACGGAGCAGCTCTGCTTAGTCCTGCCACAACTATCCCCGAGTATGACTTCCTCAAAAGACGATACTTAACCGCGAACAATGTTGATCGGCGAGCATTGCGAGACACTTCGTTGCATCACCCCTGCGGCGATTACAGCGAGCATCTAGCTACACAGATCCTTCCGATGTAAAATTGCTGCCTCGCGAATATATCTATTTTTAATAACTTGATTGCCCAATTTTATACATATAACGATGACAATAACAATAACATTCTTTCAGATGCAGATGCGCAAAAGTAGCGAACTTAACACCGAAAAAGCAATTTAGTCGACACCTAATGGTTTATTCTTAAATTATTTAAGGCTTTGGGGGGGAGGGGGTCGCTAATTTTTTACGTTTCCTTAGAAGGGGAGAGAGGGTGTCAGGTAGCATCTTACATAATATTTTTTAAATTTAATATGTAGCCTAAAAGACGATGTTTCATCTCGTGGATAAATTCGAGTTAAATGAATTATATGTACAAACCATTAAAAGAATTTTAATAAGTGAAAAAATGCAATGCAAACAGTATTACGCATGGAAAGAGGGGAGGGGGTTGGAATACAAAATCTTACGAATTCTTACAGGGTAAGAAATTACCCTACCTGCAAGGTCTGAAAAACTTGAAGACTGTTGTATATTCGTAAGTATATATTTTAAAGTTCTTTTAGTTTTTTTGCAATGGGATACCTAAATAAATAATGGAATTACAGGCGATGTCGCGGCAGCGTTTTTTTATTTAAGCACTTTACGGTGACCATTGTAGCTTCGACCTGGTTCATCAGAAATAAAAAATTTGACCAAATTCAGTTAGTATATTAGATTATCGTAGTCCTTAATCGTGGCTTTTTCATTTCCCGTTGGGTAGTTTTTATTTTACAAATGAAAAATAATGAATAATAAAAGCGAATCTGTGGCGAACATCGATACTTTTCGAGATAATGAATGATTAAGGACTAGATAATTTAATATTCTAACTACATTTCCGCGATCTTTTTATTTCGAATGAACCAGGTCAAAATTAGAGTGGTCACTGCAAACTACTGAAAAAAATCGTTGCCGGGAAATCGCTGATATATCTTTCACTTATTTATAATTTGCATTGCAAAAATTACTACCAGTAATTTAGCATGTACACTTTCGAATACATAAAGCCTACAAGTTTTTCTCCCAAAAAATTGCGAATATACATGTTTTTTCAGGACGTCCCCTAAATTCAACGAAATTTCACAACCTTCAACCGAGGTACATGGAAACACTTAGATCTGTAGTCACTATCGATCGTTAGATTGAGGTATAAATATCGACTGATTCGTTCCACCAAGCTCCAAACGGCTACGGTGAATGCGGGGCGCAGAACCTTACCTAGCGCTCGGGCTGTTTGTGCGAATAAAGCGGGTCACGTGGAACACCTTAAATGGGTAATCCTTAAATGGCCTGGTGCATATGGGTTGCGAGAAATTCTGAATTGTCAACGTAGCTCATTACGCGAATTTCAAGGAGCCGGTTTCCTCGATTTTCACCGCGACACTGCAAACACTACCGCCATACTGCTGTCAGCCGGATTTTTACTTCTGTCATAAAAATGCTGCTAATACACGCTCGAACAGCTTATTTACGTGATATATCAGAACAACTGGAATTTCTTATCTGAATGCTCACTGTTCACCATATTATAATACGAGTAATACTATAAAACAACATAAAACAAAATATGCATTTCATATGTACATCATCAAAAATTGATGGGGAAATCTTCAAAAGGCACCCCCACGCCTCCAGAGGGCAATCCCCGAGCGCCAGGACACTGTAAGATTTTTACCCAGTAAAACCCCACGGCTACTATGACACGTTTAATAATTTACACGTAAATATCATTAACGCCTTTTGGCTTAAACACTCGGACACCTATTTACTTATTTTCGACCTAGATCCATCGTGCCAAGGCTCATCAAAATAGAGCTCTTACTACCCGCCCGCCCGGGTACTCGAGTACCCGGTGAGACCGCGGGTAGAAAAAAATTACTCGGGTACCCGGGTACCCGTAGGATACCCGACTACCCGAGTGCCCGTTAGATACCCGGGTACCCGGGTAGACAAAAATTACCCGTGTGTCCATGAGATACCCGAGTAAATGAAGTGTGATGAGATAGTTGAGAATTTCGATTTCACAGCCGATCGTTTTTCGACTTTCGATCATTTTCGGCTAACCTCAGTAATGAGCGGAATATACTTCAAGCAATTAAATGCGGTACTGTCCGCAGAACACATTCTGTATCAGAATGTGAAAATTGCGAACTGTCAAATCGAAATTCTCAACTATCTCATCACACTTCATTTACTCGGGTATCTCATGGACACACGGGTAATTTTTGTCTACCCGTGTATCCGGGTATCGCACAGGTACCCGGGTACCTGAGTAATTTTTTTCTACCCGGGCAAAACCAATAGCTCTACATCAAAATCGATGTCTATCACACCCTCTCCTCCCCTTGTTAGCAAAAGTTACCCAAGTGTTAACTGAACACGGGGTGGAATAGAATATAAACAAAGATCGGCAGAAATTCCATCTACGAATTATCTATTACATATATATTCTGGACCGTCGCTTTGAGACTTCGGAATCCTTTATAACATCGCTGACGGGCGTCGTTCGACAGATTGTAATTAGTTATACCGTTAGAGATGCCAACACAGTTATCAGGCGTTAGGTGAGTCCGCAGCGCCGATTACGAGATAACGAGTCTCTGAAACTGCTCCGTAGTATATTAGTAGAATGTGCGTGTGCATCGGGGGAGGGGGGGGGGGGGGCGCGTATTCTAGAGTCGGCGGATCCTACGTTTATCGCGCAGAGACTCGATGGTCCTATAGCCCGTCCGAGATCGTCGACAGGTAGAATCAGGGATCAGTCGGTGGAATTTCAGGTCACTAGCGAGATAAGGCCAGATTGCATATCTCGAGCATAGTCTTGCAGCAACTGGACTCTAGAAACGGGAACGAGCCGCATCCGCTACATAAAGGTGCGGCACCGTAGGAATAGGCCTTAAAGCCCGGAAGAAGGTTCGTCGTTGCCGAGCAGTATTGTGTACCGGTCGATACGTACCGGCGAAGCCAGTATTCAATACCATCGATAATGAAATCATACCAGCACCATTCACGGGCTGGTGTGCGTAACAAAAGGTCCCAAGACTACGCTAAACGTGCGCCCTATCTATGAAAGCTCGCGGGGCAGCTGCATGCATCATCGTCATTAGGAGCTCAGTGTCGGCCCGCGGCGAATCACTGTATTGGACTGTAACAGACACTGTCGTTTGACCGATGAGCTCTCATTGTCTTCCTTCCGTAAGTGCACCTTCTTTTTTTTTCTGCACTGCTCTTGGAAGCATGGGCGGTCATTGTTATGGATGAACACTTACTTTGTTAGACGAGTGTTGGAAAGGGTTTAGTGGAATTTTTATCTGGTTTTCATGTTAACGATGTGCGTACTCGTAATTGTCAAAGTAGCAAAGTAGATCCGAGTGTGTATTTACCTTATTCAATAGGGGGAGTCCGGGAGACTTGACCATATGGGAGAGTTGAGCCGCTTCAAATATCTGTTTTAAATTTCGCGGAAATACAAAGTTTTTACTTATTTCATCGTCACCCTTTTACATATCAAGGTTTGTACCAATATTCCAATGTAATTGTACCATGTATTATTGTAGTTTTTTTCATTTCCCCACATGGTGGATCATATCTCCCAGCGCTTGGGGAGAGATGAGCCAAATCTCATTTTTCATAAAATTTAATTTAGTGCTTACATTTATTAACTTATCGAAACGATATCACTCTGAAATTATAGTCTGATAACAAGGCTTTACTGTGACATAAATATAAAAGCGATGCATCTCGTATCCTAGATTTCATGGACCTTCAAGTAAAACGTGGTTCAACTCTCCCGGGATCCCCCTACGGGTCGTGATAGCTAGTGCTGTGATATCACTTGCTATTGTGTTGAGAAGAACGAATGCCTCGGCGGAGCAATATTGATCATATTATACTCGTTCGAGAGAACAAGGCCCACTAAATCACCGAGCTGTAGCTTCTCAAGCTCATTCTGACCTGGATTCACTGGTAGCACGTTTGCTTTTAATAGTTCCTACGATTGACGCACCTGCACGCGTGAGTTCCGTTCTATGAGTACCTATCGATCAGCACTTTCATTGATTGGAGTAGTGCTACCTATTTCATTCCCTTCACATAAATTTGCACATATTGATCGCTATAATCGTTCGTGGGCGACAGAAAGAGGCTCACATCAATTGGTTTATAATTAAGTAGTGATTTAGGTATTTTGGACTGCTAAGTACTCTGGCGCTGGTCAATTCATTTCACTGATTTCAACAATTCAACATGGTGCTCGAACAAAACCACGTTTCACGCGCACGAAATTAAACTAGACATAGGTTAAAGAGTACAGTGATTGGCCCTATTTTGAGAAATAAAAAAATTTAAAGAAATACCAATGTTATGCTTTTTTTTAATGATGTTGGAATTTAAAAAAAAAACCGTTGGTTTAAGACCAGTTTCAAACTATTGTTTGCACACTGCTTAACTATTGCAGTTTCTCTTTTACTATTAACTATTCCAGTTTCAAACTTTTCTTAAATAATCTCTTTTTCACACACGTCTGTCTTGCTCTCTATTTGTACTCTCACACCACTCATACCGGTCGACCTGTTCAAAACACTAGCATACACACACACACATTCACAGTCATGCCAACTTAAAGAGAACACACTTTCCTGAAATTACTAACTTTATTTTTTCCAACAAATGAACATATTCATATTCCTTGTACTTTCTTGCTTCGAATGTAATTAATATTTATCCACTCATCGTGTGCTGTGATTATGTGCTTTGCGGCTTGAAAATTACCGCGATTCAATAAAAAAATCATAAGAGTACAGTTGAAAGTTTACGAATATTTTAATGTTTTTGCGATGTCTATATCTCTCATATTCTCTATATATTGATAAATAAAGGTTAAAACTTTATAAAAAAATTATTTATTTGTTAAAATTATACATATATTATGAAAATTACGGGGGGGGCAACAACTGTCATATGCACGATGTTGAATAGCAATAATTGGCCGGGCGACCGGCGACTATTTTATAACCATGGTAATGGTAAAACAGATATTTTTAAACGGTTGTTTTTAAAAAAGATTCAAGATTTACATATTTATAGTACAATTAAATAAAGAGAAGAAGTACTATTAGGTATGTTACGTTGTATAGTTATATTTTAAGTTTCTTGTGATTCGAATTTTAATTGGTGTATTCAAATTCAATTTGATTATTAAGTTTATTTAATTAAATTGGAATTAAAAATGAAATTTGATTGAATTAATTTAACTATTCAAATTTAATTTGATTACCGAATTTATTGATTTAAATTGAAGTTAAAAACTAAATTGTGATTACCTAGTAGGTAAATTATAGAAATTTTGAATTTTTATGAATAATATTAATCCCATATCTATCATCAAATCATATAACATATTCTTTAAGGGTATATTATGTGTCAAATAGCGGCCAATCACTGTCGAACCGATTGGACAACTACTGTCCTGACCATGCCAATAACTATATTTCTTCGTAGTCAACACATTTTTTGTATATTTTTATAAATTATTGCTTCTTTTTTATAAACTCTATTTATTTTTAGATTATTAGGGGTTTTTCGTACTTATTTACATTGATTTTCATTTCACATTTATAATTCACTATTTATGTGACACTCTTCCTTAACTGGCCAACCATTATACTCTTTACCCCCACCGAAAACGCAAGTGTTTAAATTACATATTGAAGTACATAGCCACGTAAACAAGCGGCCTTAACATTGCTCGCCTGTTACGCAGGAAAGTAAAATTTGCGCTGTCCGTTGGAAACATGAGGATGAAATAGGTATGCACCGGCGCCGCTTTAGAGGTCAATCGTACCTCTCGAAGCTCTGCGCGTCCCTGTCCCCCGGGGCAAGGACGCCCACAGTTCCCTCACCTTCTTCAACATCTGCCCGATCGGTGCTTACTGGCCCCATCCGCGGCCAGTCAGCTGAACCACCTGAACCGCGCCAGCAGCCTGTTGCTTTCCAAAGAATTCGCACATTCCGCTATCCAAGCGGCATTACCACCAACAAGAGCAACTCGATCGAACGACTAATGCTACCTACGCGATCCTCCTGCCCCTCCCAGCTGGTCCCGGCGTCTTTCCCCCGCGCTTTCCTGGTATATACTATTCGATACGGCGGACACACTAGCGGAATTACGAGTAACGCGATATGACCCCCGTATATACGAGCTCCCTCGCCCGGGGGAAACTAAAAACAACAGAAACGTTGCAGTAGAACAGGCGCGTTGGGGTCAGCCAGGTCGGCTAATGGAGTTTCGCCCTGCGACTTTGTTTTAAGGCAACTGGACACTGCTCAATAAATACGAATGAGTACAGCCTGACTCTCTATTGCCTGTTGATATTTCAAGTAACACTTCAATGGGATACATTTAGGGAATGAAGTGAAAAACAGATGCACTACGAATACATGTAGCTTGCCCAGGCTCGTGGCTAGTTACAGATGCACACTGTACTGAATTACAATGTATTACCAGGGTTGCCAGCTCTCCGGTTTTAAAGCAAATCTCCGGGCTCCGGTTTTACTGAAAAGGTTGTAGAAAAAAATGAGAGAATAAGAAATTGTGGTATTATACAGTGGTATCAATTTTATATACAATAATAGTTATTATTTAACAAAACAGATACTTTTTAATTCTGAATTGATTGAGCTTAAAAGAATCGAACATCTGTTTTTCTGGATATTCGAGAACAAAACTTTTTTTGCTTGTTCTATCTCCGGGTTGGAATGTGTGGCACTCTGGGATTAATATGGTGATAAGATGGCAACCTTGTGTATTACTTCTATCTAAAGCGATAAAACGACGAATTCGCGATATTCCTTTCAGTTTCCTTTAGCTTATTACAACTCAGAAGAGAAAAACTGAATAGCCAATGCTAATACTCTACCTATATTTCGAGTTATCAAGATCGTTGATTCTATCGATATTAGGTGCCCCAGAAAGTTTTCGTAGCTTTGAAATGGCAGCATGTCTTAATATCATTTCAATCGCTTTAATCGTTCCAGTAGTTATCTTTACAGTCGCAGACCTTTTCCCAACGCAATACAAACTTGCATATTCTGTTTTATAAAGATTTGTTTCTTTTGATGGAAAGAACTGTGCTCATTCTACATCGTCGTTGTTTGTAAATGTCTTTTCTGTTGAATTATGTTGCACGGACAAAATCAGGTGATAATCGGACAGTGAAAGGGCTGGAGAATATCGAGGATGAATTAACATTTCCCAACCATGTTTCGAAATTTTTGCCGACTGCTTTTTCGCAATTCTTCCCACATTTCGTTCTAACTGGCGCATGCCGAGTTTTCTAGCCCTCTGATGCGTATAAGCGATAAAAAGTAATCAATTTTTTGGGGATACCTAAAAAGATGGGTGATGCAAAACGTGTAACGTGTACTTCTCTACGATAACGAACCAATATACCTACTGCGTATTGAGCTTTAAAAAACTAAAGAACTAGATTATTTCTTTCATTAATATGAATTTTGCGATTAATGAAAGCTCGGATGCAAACACGGCGCGATTGATTTTCCGGGAAATTCGTAGCCGTCGTGGAAAACCCAAGTATAGTATAATTAAGAATCTCAGCCGCACGTAATTCGTAATAATACCGTCAGATTAATTTATACAGATCCGTGGATTGTTTCGCGCGTTAGGATATTTTCTTGACCTCTCCCTGGCGAGTCGGTTTCACAGCGCATGCAGACCGGACACTCGGGAAATTACAAGTAACGCGATATATCCGCACTTCGTTGCGGTTGTTGGGAAATAAAGCGACGGCGCAATGCGTTTTCTCTGCGGACAACTGGCACTGGCAAGGTCTCTGAAGTACAATCTACGGCGCGTCGTCTCTTACAATCCGTTGTGCTCGCATTTTATTCCCTGGAAATGTCAGTTCTGCGCTAAATAGGTTAACCATTCTAGATAATTAAACGAGTATCACGAGTCGGTTTCATTGAATGGAGCTGTTTAAATTTGAACTTTTCAAGGATTTGAGGCTTTCACGGCCCGGGTTTTTACGATTATTAATTGAAGCTTTTGGGTTGGAGCCGTGTCCAAGAGGAATTAAATATTTCCCGACTGGGAGAAACACTCGTGGTTAGTTGTGTGACAAACTTTATTTCAAATATAAAATACGCTTTTCCATATCAGAAGAGAACAGGAGGAGTTACGATGTAAAGCTGTTAAAAAAGTGACGATCACTGCTTCAAGAGAGGAATTTACATCTCTAAAAAAATTGCCGCAAAATTGGTTATAACATTGAAAATTAATGTTAATTCTTTTACAGCAATATGTTCTCTTCATTGAAAGGAGAAAAAGTTTACACGGAACCATATGTCGCCAACCCACCGTTCTCCCCCTAAAAATCCAGAAAGTTTTGGCATAGATGAAGTGATCCATACTGTATTTGATGAAACTATTTTTCACATTTATTGAGAAAACGGTGCGTTTGTGACATGTGGTTCCTTTTAAACCGTTTCTCTTATCAATCAGCAGAATATGTTGATGTAAAATAATTTTAATATTAATTTTCAATGTTATAAACAATTTTCCAAACATTTTGTTTAACAAATATCTACCGATTCAAAGTTGTAGATTCACTTCTTAAAACAGTGACCATTACTTTTCATACACTCTGTCCATAGTAGGCCCAAAAATCGGAATCGATGTGTGTTTTGGAGTTTTTGGGGAGTTTATTCACCTTATTTATGCTTGAATGGGTCCGTGCACTAGGAATTTCTAAAAGTATTTTCAGAAGTAGGTATCGCATGCGGCGGCTTTGGAGGTGTTTTATCCTTAATATTATTACAATTCTTTCAAACCCTTTTTGGGGTAACACAAGTGAAGGCGACACATGCCACAAGTGAGGATCCTGTTCAGAGGTAGTGGTGGGCTTCCTAACAACGTTTCGCCAACACTGCAGCTATGTAGCTTCTTCAGAGTGTCTAATAGCACACTGATACTGATGCTAAATTTCTTATAAAACAAATACCGCGTACGAGGAACAATAATTTAAATCCGAATAATAGTTGGATGTGTAATAATCTCTTCTATTATAAGTGAATACTCCATGTATCTGAATAATAATGTGTGTAATAAAATAATCAGAAAATCAAAATTTCAATATTTCACATTTTATATATAACATTCTTTATACAGTGTTCTTATCAAGAGCACTGAAGATGTATAAAATCCTCACATTAGTAGATATAAAATAATATTGTTCGTACTTCATCTAATGTTGCGTTAAGCGTTAACAGAAATTCTAGATAATATCTTACGTTTATGCAACGAAAATTGGAGCACCGACCTGTCCGAACAATTCAACTTCCTCGTTAATGCCGAATTGATAACCGCGATACTTTAAGCCAAAGTGCCTTCCTGTTGAAAATTCACTTTGCTTTATGCAACTAACAAGGGAAGATCTCGAACCCGGAAATTCAAAAAATTCTGAAACTTTGTGGATATGTAGGGGATTTCCTCCTGATTACAACGCAATTTTTTTTGCTGCCCAAAATCACTCTAAGGGGGTGAAATTAACCCCCAAAAATTCGGCTATTTTTCGATTTTCTGTTATAACTCGCGAACTGTAAGAGATAGAAAAAAAATCTCGAGACGAAAGTTACTTCTTTTAATTAGATCTATCAAATAGTAAAAGTTAAATCAATTGTTTAAACAATTAGAAAAAAAGTTATAAACAAAAATATTAATAATGTTTACTATTTGACAGATCTAATTAAAAGAAGTAACTTTCGTTTCGAGATTTTTTTTCTATCTCTTACAGTTCGCGAGTAATCGAAAAATAGCCGAATTTTCGGGGGTTAATTTCACCCCCTTACAGTGATTTTGGGCAGCCAAAAACAATTGCGTTGTAATCAGGAGGTAATCCCCTACATATCCACAAGTAAAAAGTGTGCTTCCTTTTGAAACGGGAAAGAGTGACCAGTATTTGACAGAGGAGGCGTTATGAAACACTACCACCTTCGTGTTCGGACACCTAACCCAGGTCTCTCTTACTTATTCACGTACACGCGCTCATATCTGCCCGACCAGAGATTATACAATGTCGTGACATAAGATTCAGTCGAGTGACTCACAATCAGTGGAGGCGTGAACGGGGTGCTGATTGAGTGGTAAGATCACTCAAGCGCGAATCCATCCAATCTCACCAGCGGCAAACGGCGCATTAGCGCCTTCTCCGCGAGAGGCCGCCTAAAATAAACTATTTATGCTAATACACAGACGCCGGATAAATCATTTGCACTCCGAGGTCTTGGGTTCTCGTTGAAATTGCAGATAATTTCGACGCGAGACGCGACTACTGGTCGGAGTGATCGAGCGCAACGATGCGTGCCAAACGGTAAGCTTTGCTGCGCATGGTTGATATTTGCTTAGCCGTTATCTTAACTGGTGTCTACCCTAAACGCTTCATACACTAAAATCAATTTTTATGTTAGACAAAAGACCGCGGATTTTTCTGCTCAACGAGAACATTGTACAGTACAAGAACCGTGCACTACCGTCAAGGACCCAGTTCCTGATCAGAACCCAATTCCTGATCAGTTTAGTACATAAATACCAAATAATAATTTTATCACGGTACAAATTTATTCCAAAAAATTACTAAATAATTATGAAGGTTTTTTAAATTTATACGCAAACATTTGATAGCTCATAGTAAAATTTTTTAGGTTGATCCGAAACTGCTGCCATTGCATCTTAAGTGATCAGGAACTGGGTCCTTGACGGTAATTGGGAAAGTATTATAAACAAGGTCTGCATGAATCGGGGCTCAAGTTGATCAGTTATGTAGGGTGAAAGCACTAGTAGTCGACCACTTAAAGCTAAACTCGAATGAAAAGTTCTGAAAAAAAAATAAACAATCAATGTTATAAAATATATAAAATGTATTGAAGTAATTCAAATGTATTTAATATATCACTAAATATTTTGTGTTAGTAGGAAAGTTCGGAGAAAATAAATAATTAACGTTAAAAATAAAGTGTCCGAATGCTTTAATAATCGACCGCTTAACTCTAAAAGTCGACCGGTCCAATAGCTAGTAATCGACCACCTTCTTTTAATATAAAATTCAAAATAGGTTATGTGAATAGTTCAAATGTGAGTTAAATTTCGTTCCTGTCATTTTGTTTCTGAGGTTAAATTAAGAAAAATTATATAGTTTAATACGTGGTCGACTTTTAGCATTCATTGTGAATGCAGTTAGTTTCAGAAGTCGACCGCTGCGGTCGATTATTGAAAATTGAAAGGGAATGATGATCCAGTTACCGACCTCCCATATATAAATAAATTATCCCATTTTGTTTAAATTTTTGAAGCGCATATCAAATTGTTGATGCTTTTTCAGTGAAATAGCATAGTTTTCCAGTAAAAAATGTATAGAACTGAATCACATTTGTCGTTTCTATTCAAAGCACACTTATGCTTCTCGTGTTAGAAAACAGCAGTGGCACATGTAGAATCAAAATCAGTTTACAAATCTCTTTAAAAGCATTTATTTTTTTTACCTATGACGGGCGCTTTTTGTCGTATTGTAAAGTTAGAAATTCAAAATATAATATAAAATTGTCATTTAATAAATTCTTTATTTCAGTACTTATTTCTTTAAGCTAAACAATAAAAGTGGTCGACTACTAGAGGGTGGTCGACTACTAGTGCTTTCACCCTAGATATTTCCATTTAAGAAGAAATATTTGCCGAATTGAGCAACTTCTATATTCTTAGAAGCCCTTTTTAAAGGGAAAATTTTCTTTGTTCTGTTCGACAATGGAACTGTAAAATCCTTTGTCAACAAACATATCTTAGCTGTAGTCTTAATCTGAACTGATCAAGGGGTATCTACCGTTATGCTTTACAGTTTGAAGTAGTTTAACTGTTTTCATATTCCTCAGCTGACTTGACAGGGCTTTCTCCCTCACTTACAGATTTTTCCTATCTTTAGTCTTGATTTACTAGACTAGGCTTCTCCGCCACCCTTATCAGTGACATGTCCGTCGAAACGGATTCGACGAGAAATTTCTTCAGCAGTCCCGCACGCGTGTTTCCAGGAATCGTAATTAATGGATCCAAGCGGCACGTTCTGCGCTCGCTTTTTCCACCTGCTCGGCCCGGCGTTTAGCATAAAAGTCTTCATTTGCGGTGTCGTGATCGCGGCCGAGACAACCACGACACGGTCCACCGTGGCGGGTGCAATAAATTTGCTGCGAGAGGGCCGCGGGCGATCGATGAAGACCCCCTTCCAGCCCTCCTTTAACTGTACACGCCAATTAATCGAAGTACCGGGAACCTGGTAATAGCATATCCCTCGTTACTGTTCACTCTGATGTCCTCGTCGTGGTATAAGCGAGGAGTGCTAATCTCCGACGCCTCTGTTCCTTCGCTTCTCTGCCTTCCATTGCTTCGCTCTTCCTCTTGGTGACGCGGCGGTGTTGTCGGTTTACTCGGACAAATTCCCATCGCTCTAAATCGGCTGCTGAATCGCAAGTCCAGAGAGTTTTCGATTGCTTTTGTGCGTACAATTTTGTGCATAAACGATTGCACGCATCCACGATTTCGAATCACAAAGGACGTTCAGCAATTCGGAAATTTAAAAAAATTTGAAACTTTGCAGAAATGTAGTCCAAGTGGTGCTAACAACGTAAACGAAGAACCCCAGTTTTGTGTTTCAATAATTCTTGTTACAAACTGATCCAATGTAATTAATTCTAACCAGTAGTTAATTATCAACGTTTTACACCTCACACGTGATCTTAGTACCGGAAAACATTTTCATAATGTTCTATGAATCACTTGAGTCTGTTTCCCTGATAAGATCAGTTTGCTTTGAAAACTTGTGATACAAGTTCTGTGACAGTCTCTAGTTGAACTAATAGTGGCACATTACCCGAGTGTAGAAATAACAGACACAGGGTAGATGTCCCTATTACTGCCACTTTATTTATTTTGCTTAATAAAAATGTAACGTGTAAAGAATAGTGTACAACAATAATATTATTATTCAATTGTGACTGTTCTTATTATTAGGTATTAATATTATTATAATAACTTTATTATTCCCCTAAGAGTTATAATCTTCCAATACATTTCAACTTAACTCTATCTTAACCTATTCCTTAATTTACTTAATTATTAATATTATTGTTGTACACTATTCTTTATACGTTACATTTTTATAAAGCAAAATAAATAAAGTGGCAGTAATAGGGGCATCCCCCTAGCTACATTTAATATACGTCTTTACTAAACACAGTGTCAATTTAATAATAGGGATGGGTCGAATAAAAAAAGTTTGACAAAATATGCGAATGCCTTTAGAATATTTAATACACTTTGTAAACGTTTTTTTTTTAATGGTAGTACACTGAACTGCTAAATTCGTAGATTCAACGAAATGGTAGAGGCAGTAATCCAAGGATTACAGGAATGGAAATCGTGAAATGTTATTTTTTGGAGAATGTTAGACGACGAATAGCTTTATTCGTACCTCATTCAAGGTGTTTCAGGACTTAGTTATAACGACTTTCTTCCGTGACTGAAGATCTGCGGGTGGTTATTGCACACATGTGTTGCCAACCTGCACTTTCTACAATGGATACTATTTATGGACGCAGCTGAATTAATCGAAATATGCAGTATGTTTTAACGTGCGAGAAGTATTGTCGGTATTAATTTAGGGCTCGAAAAATATATGTCTCACCTAACCTTGCTTTTTATTCAGTCCTTGTGTTTTAACCCTTTCAGTCCAGAGAATTTCAAAGCAAACATTTTTAGAATCAATTTTTATATAAATTGATATAACGTATATACATATACGTCGCGCAGATTCCCTCGAAAAATACAGAACGTATATATGTATACCGTTGCCCGGATTCAAAGGGTTAATATTGTAATTCGATTGAATCTCAGTTTGCAAGAAACAAAAATAGTTGCAGCTACAAGAAGGGGTTATATCGAATTTACGTTAATATAAATGTCTTCGTTGTTTTTGTCGTTGTATTGGATCGAAGAAAATCCCAACTTTATTATAGAATCAATGTATCAACATCAGTTTAAAGTTAAGACCATTTAATAGCACCAATTTTTCTAATTACGAAACCAATGTTCCCACATCAATTTCTTCAGTCAAAAATTAAATGAATTGTTAAAAGATGCCCCACTAGATTGTATGTCGTATTCGGTTTATTGTGTTTTTACAAACTTTAGGACAAACAAATGATCCAATAGCTACTTTTATCGTCAGATTTACATTTTTCTCGAACGTATCAGGACGTGAATTAGGTGACAGTTGCAGTATCATGTTTAAGGACAAGCTCCTTTAAAGGTGTTAAACCAGCTCAATTTGTAATGAGACTTTTTTAAACGTAAAAAATGTTTAAATTGAAAAACAGAGTACACGCTAATATGAATGTTCTTCATTACTTTGTGTCCCAAATTCGCCATTTAAACTATGCCCGCATATTATGAAGCACGCTATGAATGCAAATTCACCCTCTTTATACTCATAGAATTTGTAAACGTAACAGCATCGCGGTATAATAGTGAGCGAGAATGTGCTGTTGTTAAACATGAGATCGCATTGGATTTCGCATGTAACTGCGCGGCGCACTGCATCTTGCATTAAAACGAGTCTTGAGGCGGTAGTGGTTGCCTCCTCCGCAACTCGCGAAGAGTTCCTCCATACATCTTACAGCTTATCTCCAATGTTTCCGCATATCATTTCTAAGATGAGGCAATATTTAATAACGATTACGATTTCGTTGCTGTGCTTTTGTTCCGTTCAACTTGATTGGTAACGAGAAGGGAAGTGTAATTGCAGAGACTTTGGAATGTGAAGAGGGCTAACAATAAGTTCCGCACGGTTTTTTAGAAATAGAATTTCAACCGAAGAGTGCCCAACACAGCTTTCAGCTTTACACAGATTTGTTCTTTGCGATAGAGAAAAGTTAGAGAACTGTAAAGAATCACAAGTTCACTTGAAGCTTTGGATCGCAAATGATATTTAATAACATTTGGGTTCAACCTTTTTTCATATTAAAAAGTTTGGCTAAAAAAGTGTCTCAAATATATTTGAAAAAAATATTTAACCAATATTTCATGCTAGGGTTGTGTCAGCAAGGATGAGTTGTCTTCACTGGTTTTACCCCAAAAAGAATTGAAACCCCCAACTGTTTCCTTCTTGAAATAAGCTTATCTGCTGGTCAAAAAATAAGCACTTCTGGAGAATTAATTGTAAATTAAATATTTCTAGAGACTTCCTGTGCAAACGGAATTATTATTTTTAAAAATTATTTCGTTTCTTCCCCTCTGAACTGTAAGAGCGTGTCTCATATTTAAAATGAAGTTGTTACTTATTGTTAGATAAAGCACTAGTGTTTTCCTACATCGCAACAACGTTATATATGTAGGAGGGTAGCTGGCCTCTTGGTTCGCGTTGTATTTTCGAAAAGATTGTCAATGAGCTCGGAAGGGCCGCTATTCGTCTACGCTTCCGGCGCGACTTTCCGAGAGTGATGGCTGATAAACACGGACAGGTCCCAAGGTGTACATACCTACGTGTCGGCTGCTCGTACGTAGTCACGCGAGGGGCTGTAGCTTTTTTCTCATCCCCCCTCTTCGGCGAGTCGGCCGGTCGTTAGTCTCTTCCGCGTGCCGATTTAGACGTATCCGTTCTGACTATTCGATACCGATCTAAACTAGATCGACGGTGAGAGATAGAGGACTGGCCATTGCGTTTCATACGAATCTTCCTAATTGTGCTAATTGACACGCAACTACCCTTCGTTTTAATATATGACGAATGGGGCGAAGTGCTTATTAAGTAACTCCTAACCAGATTAAAATACAGGCCTTCGACTGTACGTAGTTTTTTAAGTGTTTATCATTACGAAAATAACTTCAACAATTTGCAGAGTTGTGCAGAATTACAATTGAATTACTCCGTGAATTATAATTACAAAATAATTCAATTACATTGTAATTCGTAATTCAGATCTCGAGTTCAATTAAAATACATCGCAATTCGTAATTGAATTATAATTACGAATTAAGAGGTAACCAAATTGAGTGGTAATAAGAGGTGAGAAAGAAATATGTAGGTAAAGGTTTCGAACAGAAAAAAATTATTATGAGTGCTGAATACGGTATTATTCATAAATTTATAATATGTAAAAAGAAATAAACTCCTTCATTACATTTTTTCCACTTGTTCAGATTTTTGAGCTGTAATTTAATTACATTGTATTTCAATTATGTCGTAATTCAATTACACGCACAATTACAGTAATTAGGAATTGAATTAATTGAAAAGTTTAAATTATGTAATTGAATTACTATGTAATTGAAATACAATGGAATTAAATTACAGTGTAATTCAATTAGCACAACTGTGACAATTTGCCAATACTGCAGCTACCTTTGTTAGGAGTTTGTTTCTAACACTCTGTTTTATGAATTCTCATGAAAACTAATAATTTTAATTGCAGGTTATTAGTGAATACTAGAACCAACTGAGAGCCTTCTTCTCGTAAAATTTTGATTCGAGTTTCACTTTGACATCTGAATAAATAATTCTATTGATTATATTGTGATCGCTTAATCTCGACAACAAATACAATGGGACGAATGTTAAACCTGCTTTTAGTTCCGAATTAGGAGTGCGAATTTTGGTAAACTGGTACCGCAATAAAAACACCCGAAATACCATGCTAATCTGTTAACGAATGAGCTATGTGATTGCATTTCTTCTGGACACGTGGAACTTTAGAAGGGTGGTCAGAAGACTCGAAAGGAGATTAGAACCGGCGATGCCTGGCTAATAAACACGGAAACGATTTCAGCGCCGCCGTCGAGAAGTTCCCATGAGGAGCAGGAACAGTTCCGGAGCTTGGCGCAATAACCAATAACCGTCGACTGTGACCGCAGAAAATGTCCATCTTAGGATCGAAGCAGAACGGAGGGCCTTGAGGGCAAAATCCTCCCTTCTTTCCCAACAACATCTGCTTCCTCTTTTTCTTCCTCTGTTCCCCTACTCTTCTTTTCCGTAATTCTTCGATTTCCTAGGATCGATTCTCGCAGAGCCAGCGTGAGATCCCGACCGTCGGCGTTGTCTGTACTACGATAATGACGAAGATGATGGCGCTGCTAGATCGGCATGATTATTTCTTAACAGAGCATCTGGGTTGTCAGATGTCCGCGCAAGCCTTCGCCACGATCTGCGATAATCGTCCAGCCTGCGAACTTGATCCCCTACCAAGTCACGCCAATACGAACGAATATTAGTTGTTCAGTTATTGTCTCCCGTTTAAACTAATCGTTCTCTTTCAATTAATGGGTTAATGTCGTACTAACTGCAAAGCTATCTGGTAGGAATCAATAATTAGATACTTTATATTAACTTAGGTACAATTTTAATTGTTTAAAAAAGTGCAATAAATTGTAAATTTCATCTGGGTAGGAAAAGTAGGAAATATAATATAATGCTTTTTTCCTATGATAAAATATAAGTATATTCGGAACAAAAATATCTGGGCCACTGGAATATAGATATACTTTATTATATAAAAGAAGCATTATATTATATTTCATACTTTTTTGAGAAGAGGGTCAATCATTTTATAGGGGTCAACAACTGTATGCGTTACCCTATATTGTTTTGGTTTTCTTTTCAAGATAATACATTTTTGTTGGTCCGAACCTTCATAAATAACCATTATTATTAGTAAAATTCTGTTTTATTTAATTAGAAAATGAAGTATTTCATTAAAATGCAAATTTTATATCTTAGTAACAACTTACCCCATAAAGGGGTAAGAAGTTCCGCTCCGACCAGCGCCAAAAATTACTTTTTATGAAAAACCTATTGCAATATATTAAATACAAGCTTAAAATCATAAAATATAATAAATTTAACAAGAAATTAGTCAATAGTGACGAGAATAACTACATTATTTTGCGGTCATTTTTTATGTTTTATCGAAATCGGAACTTTTAGCCCCAGTCTCCCCTAGAGGAAGTGCAGCATATGTCATTCGTATTAATAATTACTCTACTTGTTTCAACGTCGATGATTGCTTCTATATATATAGTACCTAATGTGTTTAAGAGCATAGTTATGTATAATCGCGCAGTATCAGGATTAACGTTCAAATTGACGGCAAAACAGCCGGGATTCAATTGTCGAGGCTCTAAGTGTCTCGGACGGAAGTTCTGATTGAAAACCACTTTGGATCTGTTGAACTAGGTCCAGGCTCAGTAACCTCTTCGCTGCGAGGGGCTCCCTCGGACAATCTCCTCCACCTGTTACGATGCAGAAGATCGTAGTGGCCGGTAAATTGCGTATTTACACGGCTATGTTCCAGGCGGAGGGTGAAGCGCGAGCGCACAACGGCAGTCAATAAAATAACATTGATATTTCCCTATACTGGCCACGGCTTGGATACGACGCCTCGTTAGAACGGTTGTTTATCGTCGTTATTATTACGTACCGCATGCATTATGCCCCTACTAGCTGATTATATACCTACAGGTGGTTGCAAAATGATTGCTCGCTGCTGATGACGATCGCTAAAGGACCTGGCGAGCCTGGCATCAGGAGAACGAGAGAATGTGTGTCCAGGACCACCGGCATAATTTTCAGATCGAAGATCTGTCGTATCATATGAATTTTTCAATATGGAGCATTTATCCACCCACGATCTACTTGCTGACACGTTTCGGGGAAATCGCTTCTGACACGAACAGTGATATCTGATGATGCTACAAAAGATGACGTGAGATGTGCCGTCACCCATTATCGAGTTCTGGAACGATTAAGAGGAACTATCTATCGGTTCAGGTTAGTAAATTATAGATTCACTGAGTTTAATTCGATTCTCATTCTAGGGCCTATTAGGTAGCACTGAGGTTAAGTATTGGAAGTTCAATTGTACTTATTTGCTTTTAGGAGCTATAATTGACTGTTAGGATTAATGGTGGTCTGCAGTTTTTGGTAGTTTTAGAACCATAGCATAGGATAGTTTTAAAAAAATAGGGTTGTCAGAGCTAGAAAAAATTTGAAATGGGCCATCGGAATTGTGAGGGAAAGAAAATAATGAATGCACCAAAAATTTAGATTTTAAAATGAGGGCCTTTTTCGTGGAATGGGCCACACATTTAATCTTATTTACGTAATTGTTCCAATACACATTTATTTCGCGCGGTATTTTTTATTTTATTTAATTTAGAATAATTTTGGGGGCCACATATGGAGGATCCTCCGTCGGAGGGCCATCGAAAACGATAAGACGGTGCTGATGTACCTAGTCGTCAGATTAAATTAAAATTTCACCTTGACAATTCTTACGACAGAGACCATGTAAAAATCTCACGTGTAAGTAACATAGTTTTTAAAGATTGCATTGTTAGAAAAGGATTTTTGAGGGTGAGAAGTATGAAGACACAGCGAAATGATGTCTTCTACTATGTAGAAAGTTATAAAGAATATTTTATTGAACAAGTATAGACAAACAGATTGCCGTGCTTGTATTTACTTCATTTTTAGTGTGTACAATGTACATGTAATACAATACAGTAAAATTTGTCTGAACTTATTCTTTACCCTGTTAACACACTGCCTGTGTAGATATTTATAAAAATATTATCTATAGTAGGTACTCGTGCTGTTATAGGATGGTAGTGTACAATCACTAGATCAATTTTAAAAATGTAAACGATTAGAGTTCCTTTACAAATATAGGTAAGTTTCTTTTAACGATGTTGCCATAGTGAAAGAAGTACCTAAATCCATACTACATACTCATATCTTTAAAATTAATCAATGCCTGCATCTAATGCGTTATGAATAGCAATTTGAAATTACACACTTGCTGCCCTGCAACAACAGGACAAAATCAGAAGAGCCATTCCGTGCTCTTCCCTTCTCAGAGTATTTTGTAAATTTCTGAGAAAACATAAATAAGTACATTCGATCGATATCACAGCATTGTAAATACGATGTCGTTCTGTATGATGCACGGTGATTACACGCTACACGTGCCCGTGGTTGAATCTCTCCTGGTAGCTTCTTTGTGAATTCTGAAGATACAGTTGTTTAGTGCGCGAACATTGCAGCAGCGCACGTAATTACGAGCCATCCCCGATAAATGTAGCGATAAAACGCGTATCACCTGCCCTTGCAGAAAGCAGAAAGATCGGAGCTTCCTACGGTGATAATAACAATAATAACGATTTTACAACGGAGAAAATGCCGTTGCGCAGCTCTAATAAACGATAAATCAATATTAAAAGCAGAGTCGATACCAATGAGAATTCACTAAAGCCGGAATCTAAGAATCTAATAGCCGTTCCTGGGAATTAATGAAAACATAAAAGTTTATAGCACCACAAACGGACGATTATAAATTTTATTCTGGGAATAGTTAACTTTAACCACCACAAATAGTGATTTTGGCTCCCTTATAGGAGGCTGTAAATGATCTGATATTGAGTACTTAAGTTTAAGTATCTCGTGAAATAGATCCATGTAATTTTGTTTTCTACAAGGTTCAAAGGAATGTAATGGTTTTAAAATTATAATGCAACAATAGAGACAACTAGAAAGACAGTAAGCTCGTAAATTCTATAGTTCAATTTGCAAGTTCAAATATTGCAAGAGACACTAGTTAGGCTTGCAGTTTGGCACCAACAAATTCACAGCCTGGTAGACAAAACTTGCAACGTAAAAGATATTCTTTTACTGTCTTCCTAGACACCAAATACGAAAATTTGAAAAGCATACAGAAACCCGCTATAAGCTTCAAAGAATATTACCTCACTTCTTCTACATTATTACACAGTGAACAATGCAAAAATAAAATATTAAGATGTGTAACAATTTCGACTTTTTCAATTAATTCGAGAGTAGCTACCGCGAGGGAGTGTACTTGGACCAATCCTATACTTAATTTATACCGCAGACACACCCACTTCGACGAGACAGTCACAGCTGTGTTTGTGTATGAGGCTTGTTTCAGATAAGGATCTCTATACAGTTACTAAAAATTTTAAGAATAAAATATCCTAAATCTAGCCATGTTACAATTGTTTTAGGCAAGGGCAGACATTGTTCCGGAGAAAATTTGATGAATAAAAAATAAAATTCTGCTGGCACGTCAATGATTTACAGGCGATGCAATTGAGATGAGTTCATTCGTATGAACTATTAAAAATTAATTTTTAAAAATTGCCCGGCACGTCAGCGAGTCGATAAATATTATTTATAAATTTTTGACCTAGATGATGTTGAAGGTTGCGTTTAAAATTAACCTTAAAGATATCAGCGGTGGAAATTAGTTAAGCAGTTGCGTATGAGCGCAGTTTTATAAGTGAATAATTATTATCAATAAGGTTTAAGCTAAAATCCGTGAGTTCGCTTAGTATTGTAAAAAATTTACTTCTCTTACATTCATTAAGATGTTATTGATTCTTTCGGACAGTTCTAATTCTGAAACACCTTGTATAATAATAACCTTCATTGTAGGTAGGGTGAATGTACCAGTAAATGGACACGTACCAGTGAATGGACATTTTTTATTAAAATGAGTAAAATAAATTATTAAAATAAGGAACCAAATAATTAGAGACTTCTTCTAATTTCTTGCTTCATATTCAAACAATTTTTGCAACACGTGGAATCGCGCTGCAAACAGAATTATATAAAAGTGTCCATTCATTAGCCTTAATGTGTTCATTTACTAGTATGTTTACCCTATACGACATTTTGAAGAACTAATCCAAAGCAACATACTGTAAATTTCCCACAATTTACAGCGCTTTGAGATCATAATTATCCGGGGAGGTTACACAAAGCCGAACATTTCTCATCGATGTTCGATGTGAAATCGATATTCATTATCGCGGTGCATTAAGTGTGCGTCAAAATGAATATTGCTAATTCTGATCTACATACCCGCTTTTTTGTCCAATTTTCACTCGGAATCCACAAGCATGCTTGAAATATATACGCGTTTCGGTTACATTACGGAGGATTGCAGGAGTATTATTTATACGAGAGTGACCGCGAATCTAGATTTAAGATCCCCACGGTTTCATTAATTTTCAGCCTTAAGCTCCTCTTCTTTCCCGATTTTTCCATCCGCCGCGAGTCTATTCGACTGTCGTCCTCCGTTCGCGGGTTCACCGAATCGATTCAGCCTACTCGACTTACACGCATGAAGTTATTATAGGCAAAGTATATTCGCCTTAAAATACAGTTTGCGCATGGACGCTGAGCCGCGCGCTTTCGCCAGCGCCGTTTACCCCTTAATGATCCATAAAGTCTACGTTCGCGGCTGTTTTACGCTACATCCCAGTGTTCGACACCGACGATTTTTTTCCTCCCCTTAATGAAGGCTTTTTAATCTGCCGCTCGTGGTAGTTTCGCGAGCCACACATTACATTATAGTAATAGAGCGGCCGGAGGAGGTTGTAACTTTGAACGGTTTATTGCGCAAAAGACGTTCCGGGGGGGGAGCCAAATGTGTAGCCGTGTGGTGAGTGATTTGGCTGGATAGCAGTGTGGCGGTTAAACAAACTAATTCCCTCTAACCCTTCAATCTTTCCGTAGCCCGTTCGACGTTGCACTTCCGTTGCCGTAAATGTCGCTTCCCCGCCGCCGCGAGCGAAACGCCGAGGGTAGTTGGCGAGCGGCAAGGAAACTGAGGAGAGAGCGAATTCACAACGTCCCCTGATAACTCCACATACCTTGACAAAGAGAAAAAGGCCGGGCTCGTAAAAGGCGACAGGAGTGCTGGCGTTCGCGAGCGGACGTAAAAAACGTCGTGGAAATAAAAACCAGCCGTAATTATGTTTACGAGCCGCGGCTGCGACAATAACTGCGGGAAAGAGGGCGATGCCGGCGAAGGATGGCCGGACGTGAGGTGTTGCTACTCTCTATCTCTCTCTCTTTCGTTCGCACAGCGATGGGAGGAATTGCTATAGGTTGCTGAATGTTACGAGCCAGACAATAAAAATTGGAACAACCTTGTGAAAACTGGGCCCGCACGCGCACGTCGCGAACGATGATTTACGGGTACGTTTGTATCCTTGAGAAACGACTGCGCGAAGATTGGGGGTGATTCTGGGGTGAAATTAATGGAGGGATCCCTTTGTCGATGGATTGTTACGCGCGGTTCGGGCGAACGCTGTCGAATGCTTGAAATGCCAATTCTGCGTTTTATTGTGGTCGCTGTTGGCGTTGCAACTCGACCCTGGATGGAGCCTTCAACAGTGAGGCGATCAGTTCCTTTCGTTAGGCGTAGATTCCAAGTGGCCCGTTGTATAGTTTTGTGAAACCAGGGGAGATAAAAGTGGGAAAAGGATCAAGGGTAATGGTTTTTTGGTAAGGATTCACTGACAAGGAGAGTATCCCAGGTGTCCGTCTCCGATTGCCTTGGTTTTTGGATATGTTTTAGAGAACAGAAAAATAAGAAACAGGTGTCCTTTTGTTTTGGCCTGTGTGCATGCTCAGGGGATGAAATCTTATAACTGTGAGGGGTGGTTTCACCCCCCAAACATGCAAACAGGCTAAAATAAAAAGGCACTAGTTTCTTATTTTTCTATAAATGATTCACTTCCAGAACAATGAAATGCGTTCATCGCCATATTCTTCTTAAAACTGTTATTATAGCCGCACTTTAGCGAAGAAAAAATCAGTCAAACAAATAAATAAATAATTGGATCAAGATCTTTCATTGCAAAAATTTTTTTGAATTGTTACTAAATTTTCTTTTCAGTTTCGGTTTTAAGGAATTAGCGGGCGAGGCCTGTAGTTGACACAAAAGCTTTTATAAGAGGGACATCTTCTGTTAAAAATGTCGTATGAAAATCGTTTTACGATGGAAAATAATAAAAACTTGGTAGTCAACATCACCAAGGTTTTTTTCTTATACAAATAAAGGAATGTCAAATATAAAAAGTGACAGAGGAATCAGTGTTCGAACGGAGAACGAGAATACAATTGGAATTAGCAAAGATGATTTCACAATCTTTGCATGTGATCTTTTTTCGTGAATTAAAGGGAATTAGCTTCTTTCATACATGAGTCATGTTTATGGGGGGGAAGGGGATTTCATCACTTGTTTCATAATTAGTTATAAATTACTAAGTGCCGTATTTTATAACGGTCTTCATCCTCAAAGCAGTTCACATTCTTGTATTCTTTTTTGCAACGTCAAAAATGAAAAGAAATCATACTTTTTAAACGATTATTTTTAGCTTCGATCCTCTGTTTGTTTGTTGTATGGTTGCTTCATTTCTGAAAACTCGAATTTAACCGAAAACTTGGCAGGTTATGATTAAGTGACAGCCAACTGACATTTATAAACATTTATAAATTATGCTTTCGAGGCGACACCTACTGGCGTCAAATGGAAGAGGAAAACGTGACGTCATACCTCGTAATTTTAAAAGTATCACTTATATAACTATTAATTCAGAATAAATCTTATATCTTTTAGACAAATAGCTTGATACATTAAGTAAAACGACATATGGGTTCGAAAAAAAAAATGATTCGCTTAATCATGTAAAAACACCGGGACTATGTCATAAAATAAGATAATAAAAACACATACTATGAGGTTGCTTTAGGCACGCGTGTCAACAACAATACGTCTTTCTTGATTCACCTAAACTGCTCTCTTTAGTTAAAATGTCCTATCTAGCATTTTGAAACAACCGAGAAAACTGATGTTTTATCATTTACTTTGTACCGTCCTTATTTCCCTTCATCCTAATTAAAACTTGTTGCCATTATTTCGTAATAGCCTAATATAATTTTTTGTAATAGGTATACCGGTAGGTAATATATTATTAACGTACCAATTACTTAATTGTTTTAGATAGGCTATTTTAACCATTTGGAAAAAGTTAGGTTAAATACATTAGACTGTTTTTAAATCTTTACGAAGCAAGTAGAGTTTTCTAACATTACTTAAAAGGTAAAAGACGTGTGGAACTTCAAATATTTCAACATATCTCAGGAAATGAAAAAATGCTAGATAAGACAGTTTAACTAAGGAGGGCAGTAAACTCCAATATGAATCTTTGGTATATAAACTGCTTCTTGCCTAGTAGCCATAAGCACAGGTGTCGCAGAGCGCGTCACAATGCGGTAGATAATAATGTGCGGCATAATAACGATCGGTGGACCATTGTTGGCGGCTGTTAAGAAGCCGTGAATGCACGGCGTTCGCGCGGACTCAACGAGCCATGGCGAGAAGTGCATGCGCTATGCTTCTCACTGGCCTTAACAATTGGTAATGTTAGTTCTGGTATCCTTGCTACGCCAACTATTTGTCTTCATCTTTTTGTACGTACACGTTCTTGGGCGCGTGTCCTCTATTCCTGCGTCGCGGTCTCTAATGAACGCTAAGTTCATCAAGTCATTCATATTCAGTTACGCGATAATGATACACTTGGAATTATAACATCCTGACCTGCACATAATGGTGTTGCAGTGAGAGAATCTGAATTGTCTTGGAAATGGCGTGAAAGTGAAAACAATGAGGCAAGTGCTTGATTAGCTGTGGTGATACCTTAACGCTTTACCGATAAATTCCGAGTAATTCATACATTACGTGTATAATTTGTTTCTTTTGAATAACTTCATTCTATTGAATATACTATGATTTTTTCCTAATTCTTATTGTAAGTGACTTTGAATATATAATAAAATCTGGAACTTTGTGATTACGTAGGGGATTTCCTCCGGATTACAACGCAATTTTTGTGTACTGCCCGAATTCACTTTAAGGGGGTGAAATTAGCGAACCCTAAGAACTGTAAGTTACCAAATGATAGTCCTAATTAAAAGAAGTAACTTTTGTCTTGAAACTTATTTTCTATCTCTTACAGATTGCTAGTTACTTTCAACCCTTCAACTGGGTTAATTTCAACCCTTTAAAGTGAACCTGGGCAGCAAACAATAATTGCGTTGTAATCAGGAGTAATGTTTCAGATTTTTTTAAATTTTCGGGTTCGGGATCCTTTCTTATGAGTAATTCTCTTGCAATTGGCGTAATGAGATTCCTGTGTTAGTTGAAGAAAAGTTTACACTATTGCTTCAGAACGCTGCTTACCCAAATTCGTTTACTAACATAATTTTCGGGTATCTATCTAAGAATGTGTACCACATTATTTCGAGAAAAGAAAATGTGACAATTATTCCCTACAGTTTAACGTATTTCATTTGAATATTTTCACATTTACGCTGTTACTTCGTTAAAGTGTTTTCTAAATTGTTCGAATATGAATATGTAGCAAGATCACTGTCAGCAAAATGTTCGTTGTTATGTAATCACCGCCCCCCCCCTTGAATCTTATCGCCTAATTCTTAACATGTACTACAAAATAATTAGTAATTGACAGTACAACAAAATCCTACTTCAATTATCCCCGCTTCGAACAATGAAACGATAAGATTATCAATAACATGAATTTTCAGTATGTACGTCGAATTTCAAACTATTCGTTTAGATGGAATTTTGAAATTAAATATTCGCTTGCCACTGTCTGTAATATTGCTCTAGAAATCTTGCCGGTGTTATTATTTTGCCGGTTACGCGAATGTATTGGGCGCAACTGGGATAGGCGAAAATTTCGAGAGGGTTGCTCTGTGGAAGAGGAATGCCGTGGCTTCCACCGAAAATCATTTGCAACGCGGCGTGACAGCCTATCATCCTGAAACCGCAATCCCGGTTATTGTACACCCGCGTACCAGTACGGATGGGTCGGTGGACTCGGCTCTGTGGCTACGCCAACCATTATCCACGTCCGGTCAAGTGTTTCTAAACTACGATCACTAACCCCGCGTCCAATTGGCGCGGAACACAATGAACATTTAAATTCGATGCCTTCGCAATTACCGAGCCAATTTTTCGCCACTTCCTCGAATGCTTTCCTCAATTACTTCAAAGATTGGATATTAGCATTACTAACCCGCGTTTCCTCCAATTCTACGCTAAATAAATAATCATGAGCAGGCGAATTAGTTGATTTTCTTTATTCATGAAGCAGATAATTAGTAAGTTGAAAATTGTGGTTTGATGCAAGGACTGGTTCGGAAGGAGGGACTTTATTAATCGTTACTGTGTCTGAAAGAAGGAGTAGATTTAGCTCATCTTTACAGATTTTATTTAATACTACGCACTGACAGTGTGTGTGTGTGTCAGATAGAAATAGATTAGAAAACATATTTTAATAAGTGCATTAAAATTATACCTTGTGGGGGTAATGAAATATTTACCTAGACTTCACTTTACGCCTTTTAATTCAATTAGATTTGTTCCATCAAAATATTTCACTCATATCCGTTCTATCATACACCGATATTTCAAAGTTGTGCACCCAATTACTGTCAAAATCAACGCTCGCGAAGCGTTCTCAGCTTTCATGTATGTTTTTGTTCATTTTAATCGCGAACAAATTGTATCCACTGTCTAGTGTATTTTCCTTCCGTTAGAAATTACCTGTATTTTGTTTGATTTAGTTCGAAGGGGGACTACGGTAACACGTTCGTTAAAGAGAATACTCAGCCAGCACCGGCAAGCGCCAGACAGTTTCGCGAACTGCCATGCTTTCTACCTCGCAGATACACTGCGTTTTCGAACAATTTGCGACAATACGACGCGCTCTGGTTCGTTAACCATCGCGGAAAATGCGGAGGGATTCGAAAACATGTTGCTCTCTTCCGAAACGCTTTGACGATCGGTTTGATAAGGTACAACGGGATACTGAGATGATTTATAAAAGACATTCGTAAATATCGCAATTCCATATGAAAATAAATAATAGTCTCCGAAGACTCAGCAATTTTATTACAGAATAATTTTATAGCCAGCTTGATTTTAATAGCGCGTAGTTTTACATTACGCCAGTGCAGATATGTTACGAACTCCTTGTTGCGCTTTGTGTACAGATAATTACAATTATTATTTAACGTCGCACACTAAGGGTCACGTATAAGCCGAAGGAGATAAAAAGGATAGTAGTCAACGATCGATTTCCGGCATGTAGCTCGGCCGCGCGTAATCGCCTAATTATTAATCCCCTTACAGGGACCCGGCGCGATTTATCGTGACAATTAATAGCACGGGAGGTTTTATGATAAGCAGCAATAGTGGCCAGAGGGGACTGGTGCAAAATTGCAGCACGACAACCCTTTGCCGCGGCGAACGTGAAATAGTGCGAGGAAATTGAATTAAGATGCACCGAATAAGGAGAAAAGGGAAATATCCACATTGTTGTTGGATATACATATCGAGAAATTTGACGATTTAAAACAGCAAGCACGATGATAGGAAAACATTTGCATCAAAATTATTATTGCTTTAATATTTAAATGTCACTGATATCTTCTTAAATGGAACTTTCGTTTTTATTATTCACGAAGGGATATAATAAGATGGCTACAAAAGTGTATGCTTTCTTGTTTTGTTGAAAGGAAATTGAAATATGTTTATTGTCGATATAGAGAAATACAAGAATAAATGTAAACTGTTACTCATTAATACAGTCAGACTGTAATCGTCTGGTCTATTTCGGTAAACTCTTCATCTTGTAGCTCGTTTTCGTAAATATCTCATCTTTCACAAATTTATTTACATATAATTACGAATAACTTATACAGTATGTGGTCTACAAAAATTTGTTGCATACAGAAATTGCACGGCATCGAAGGGAACGCGTGATGGTAAAACGGTGTTTTTAAATAATTTATTTGTTTACCCGATATCAAGGGGACTTTCAATTTTTTAAATAGAATGTGTACCTTTTTCTGTCAAAATTTAGAAGAACTGTGAATTTTCTATAAGAAAGTATTAAGCTTTATTTGTCCTACAACCAATAATTAGCGAGATATTCGCTAAAAACGTTATTCTATTACTCAAACTAGTTGTAGACTCAAGAATAGCGTACCTAGTTTATTTCTTGACAAAAACTCTCATAAATATTGCAAGGTAATTGGTGATATTACTATGCTGACAATGATTAATTGTTAAAAATATAGGAAACGATGGCATGTATAAAACAAGTATAAATAGATTAGACAAAATAGTCATATATAATAGCGAATAAGGGAGCGAAAATAGGCAAAAGCGTAACGAGACAAAATCATTTAGTCTCATCATCAAACTCTATCACACAGTAGGGCGTTTATTGAGCATGATACATACATTCCTACAAGGGAAGGAGCATCGAAGTTATGCCGCATCCACCGTAATTACGTGCTGCTTACATCATTCATAATTTATCAGCGTGTTAATGAACACTAATCTGTATGGAAATTTGTCGAGGCTTGCGTGAACCAATAATATCCGCAGAAAAATGCTCGAAGGACGAACGACCGATTAATATATTCCCTGGCATTTCTTCCTTATCGTGCATCAATTAACCGAGGCTTCGGCGTTGCGCCTAAGGCCTTATTTCCTTTTGCAACTAGCCACGCGCTGCTACAAAACCCTTTGTCGTACATGGCCCAATTTCGATAGAGTGTGGTCAGATTTCAGAATAGTGCAACCAAACAAATCGCACGGCGCCGAAATACAAATTGAATGTTTTTGAATCAGAATTATCGTTTCTTTGGATTAGACGGTAATAAAAGTACAGATATAAAAGTAACTTAATAATATTTATTTACAAATATATACATTTATGTTTCATGACCTATTTCATTTTCAATTTCAGATTGGCACATGTTGGATTTGAACCCTGGAAACATATCTTGAGTTGGTTCGAATGTTTTACAACAAATAGAAGTTATATCAAAATAAGCTATTATTGCTCAAATTGCGGTTTTTGTAAAAAATGAAGCGGAAATTAAGTCTCAAAATCGCCCAATTTGTGATAAAGCGCTCAATGTCAAGCCGCGACTCAACGAAACTCTCCAACGTCCATTATTTAAGGCAATGAGAGCAATAACGGACTAACCCACGTTGAAAATTTTTTTCTATTTTATATGACTAGTACGATCTATTGGAATACTTTATTGCTGTTACCTCAATTTCGCAAAAAGTGTGAGTTAGTTCGTTTTTGCTTTCAATGCCTCATACATATGGAGTACTGAGAAAAATTTGCTGCCGCGCGCGGCTAATCAAAAGTGGAAGTAAGCGGTTAAACCATCTAGTCGCCAAAATGCTTGTTGAATATAAGGAAGACAACGGTATATGAAAGAAGTTGAAGCGAAAGAAAGGGCAGGAGAAGGACGAACTGGAATGATAAAAAGAAAAGGAATCACTGCGAAAGCTGGAGCGTCACGCGAGCCCGTGATTGGAGCGTGGCACATTAGTAACCTGTTTGTTGGTCGATAAAATAGCTTACTGCTCGAAGATTTTCTAGATTTGTAGACCAGTCATAGAATGGTTCGCGAATGCTGGTAAGCGGATCACATATGCCCATCTTGTGAGATTCCTCGATTCCCGACACTTATTTTTAATTATTTTTTTTATACAGGAAAGGAGGATTATTACATAAAAGGAGAAGCACAAAAATGGACAAAGTAAAGGGAAAGAAGAAATTGTACCTAGATAGAAAATAAGCAAAAAAGTTTTTCATACAACTTTTGATTCATATTCTACCGATTTTTCTTCGAAAGTAAGGAAGGCGGTTAACAATTTTCGTTAACTTCTATTTACTTCCATTGCTTTTTTAACGAAAATTGTTAACCGTCTTCCTCGGTTTCGAAGAATAATCGGGAGAAAAGGAATCTGAAACTTGTAGGCTGTGATAAATTGATAAGTTGATTTTTCTTCCCTGCGTTGTTAAACCGTATAGAGAAAGCCATCACAAAGATAGGATCAGAACTATTAACCCTAGATAAACGAAACATGGACAACTCTCTTAACATGCCATACCCGCATTTAGGTTCACTTTAAAACTACTCTGCATGAGCAAATGAACACATCATTTAACCCTTCGTGGTCACATAGGGTGTATTACACCCGAAGCAATTATTTTTCCTCGCCAATATTTCTGTACACTTTTAAACCTTGGCGAATTTTTACAAAAAAATCGCTCTTTTCCGTAACTATTTTTTCCAACTACAAATTTCGTCATATCAAAAGTTACATTTCTAGAAAAAGACTATGAGAGTATGAGTATCACGAATGTACACTTATCGCTTAAAAGTTAAAAAATTAATAAATCCCGAAATGGTAACTTAAAAATGACGGTGTGGTACAGTGAACCACGAATGGTTAAGGATCATCCAAAGTGCATTAAATTAGGCTACTGATAATCTAAATTATAATAGAACATACGGAGTAGAAATTGAATTGATGGATAAACCAAAGTGATGCCTTTAACAAATATGCCGAGGCTCTTAAAATATTGATATATCCAAATCTTAATATATAAACCAGAAAGTGTTTGTGTGTTTGTCTGTCGCCTAAAAACTTTCGAACGCTAAACTCTCGGGTCACGAAATGTGTCCCATCTCATTTTATATATAAAATAAAATTTTTTACGCAAAATTAGGATCTAAATTTCGGGCGAAGCTGAGTAGTAAAGCTAGTAGCATTATAATGGAGAAACTAACTACCGTTTCACTTGTGGGCAAGAACACAAACATAGCTTGAATCCAAATGACTCTAATAATTCTACCTGCTACAATTTGTGGGAGTTAAGTAACGGTGTTCATAACGATGGAGGCATATTGTAAATCCTGAACGTATGGTGTAGGGACGTAGTAGTTAATCACGATGTATCTTTAATCACACGCGCGTTGATTGGCTCGTTTTTGGAATTCGAGAGTGAGTAATCGAAGATCACGAGTACCTGCGATCTTCTCGCATTTTCCGGCACGCCATGTTATCCAGTGCAGCAGATTTGAATCTCTGCATTCTGGTGCACCCGTCCATTAATAAGGCCGTGTTCTTGCTTATTCGTACATTGTCAACTGGGAGTAACGGTAACGGCGACGTAAATCGATGATAAGAAATCAGCTCGTATTGACTTTTTCTTAACTTTGCGGCACAATGTTATTAATCGACTGCCACCGCTGCGTCCTGGCGCTATCAAACATTCACGCGTTTCTGCCACGCGAGATAAATCAAAATCTTTCGAACGTTCCACGAGAGAACGATCGAGTTGCGGGGTAGTTCGCGTCGAGGAATAAAACGCGACTAGTTCGTAAACAGAACACAACAGAATACAATTAAAATGCACAGTATAATCAATATAATGCAACTTACCAAAAAGAAAATAAATTAGAAGATAAAAATTATATCTGTCACCAAAATAAAGAAGGTACGGGATACACAACTTAAGGGGGTAGGTTACCTTCAAAACTTTCAAAAATTGCTTTTTAGGATGTTTACATATTCTTCTAGCTACATATTTTCTATGTATTTTAAGCGTCAAAATTAAAAATTCAATTATAAAAATCTGTATTTACATTTAGTATCTACTGTATACTGCCAGTAATATGTACATATTTATTTTACAAAAATTTTTACACTACCTAATGTATTTCTTAAAAATTTTATTCATTTCTTATAAAAATGGAATGATAGCCATATTGTTGTGGGTCTCCTGGCAACCAATATTTTTACACCCAGTCCGCCATTGCCATTACATCCATTACAACCCTCTCCATGCAGAAGCAGCATCCCTCGGCCAGAATTCACGTGGCATCGAGGCTTTCCAGTTTCCCGACCGAAACGCCGATAAATCGCCGCTCGGGAAAAATAAGTATGGGAATCGCGAGAGAAGCCTGCGCTGCATCGCGAATTCCGTTTGTTGAGTCAAAGGACGAACCGACGGGAGCTTCTTCTTCCCGATAGGATGGCCGCCTCTGAAGAGGGAAGAGAAAGGGAAGGGTTAAGAGGCTCGAGTGGTATTCCGGATCAATTAACCGAACGGCGCTGAGGTTAACGTGGATATGAAAAGGGACGACGGCGTTACTAAGCCGAGTGAACGAGGCCCCAGGTATGCATGTACCCAGATCCTTACCACGGCCGTAGGCTATACGAAACATCCGTAATAACGTCGCAGGTTGTTTATCGTGTGAACACGCACAGGAGGAAATGGATTGTCAGCCTCTTTGCTCTTCGCTTTGGATTCTTTCGTGGATCTTCTCGTAGTGAGGTTCACTAAACTCGTTCCATACTTGATGGAACATCTTTCGTCGTTGGCGATGATGCCTCGTCTTCAGCTACCTCCGACCCCACCACGTTTAACGATTTAACTATCCACTATCGTAGACGTGGCAATACTTTATATCCGCACTTTCTTATTATGTGCTTTTAGTGCAATACTGTAAACCGGTGTTATTTTCCACCAATTTATTTGCAGTGATCAAAAATTGTTTTTGCAAAGTTCAAGAAAGGTGGAACCATTTACTTTCTGTTCTTTAGTCTTAAACGAAGCTATGTAAACGTGATGTGTACAGTGATCATTTTATTTTGGTGCAAAGTTAATCCAGTACTTTTCGCCATCGCAATGTTGGTATTATAAATTCCTCATCAACAAAAGATGTACAAGGGAAAGTATAGAATACATAGATTAGCATAAACTATATTTATTTAAATTGGAAATTACTTTTTATTCTAGAAAAAAATTGGAGATATTTTCAAAATAACACGATGAGAACTTTAAATTAAACTTTTAATTTAAAATTGCATAAAATTAAAACCAGTTTCCTAGCATCTAATTTCCGTTTCTATGTCCGTGGTATATTGTAATATCAAGGGAAAAAATTTATTTATCAAAGCAAAATATTATCACAGTACAAAGTAACAACAAGATTATAAAATCTTCGAAAGGTGTTAATCAGATGATTTCAAGGAAAAACTGATTATTAGAGTTGCTAATTAAATAAATTTAAAAGGAACTGAAATCGTAACTTATTTGTTGAAACTACTCTCTATAGATATAAATACATAATTTTTCCGCACATATAAACATTAAACAAGTTTCCATGAAGTATTATACAAATAAGTTAAATACTGCTAGGCTTTCGTTATAAAAGCTGCCAGTCAATTTGTGAATGTGTATTCAAGGATACTAATTTAACTTTTAATCTGTTAATTTCCTGATATAAATTAGATACTGTAAAGAGGTAATACGATTAATCTTTTTCAAGTTCCGGTGCAAAGTATAAAAGTACTTTATGTCGTTATGAAACACGTAGACAGTCTAATTTCGGCATTGCATTTTTTTAGCAATGACTTAATATCTAATTCTATTATTTCTACCGCTCGATGAGAAATATTCGTTCATGCCTTGAAGCAGTGACATCAACAGATCAAGTTTATCTCCAGAAATCTATGTAAAAGAGTTGCCCACAGCATGTTTTGTTAAAAGAAGTTGTCTATCGATAAGACAATAACGTTTAGGAAGCAATTTGTATTTGACATAAATGACACTGTACAATTATTCTCCCATCTACTTTAATAATAATCAAAATACCAGGTTTATCCACTGTCTACGAATAACGACCTCGAAATCGCGGGATTTATAGTCACTGATACGAACTGATTCCAAGCATATGTTGACTGTTGACGATTCCATCAAATTGTTCTGCTTTTCATCAGCGCCAACAGGACACCTACGAGTTCTGATTCAATGATACAAATCATTAAGAATGGGAAGCAAGCGACGCCACCGTTTTTCGCGCCCTAAGGAAGAGATTCTAAACAGAAATAGAAACTCCTCGTAAACATCGGCAAATGGCTCTGTCGAGTGCAACGCACGCGAAGAAAGGGCGCGAAATCTCAGGCATGCGAACAGCAGTCCATGGTGAATGGCCGTAAGATACGTCAAACGTCCGTAACACCAGCGAAGCGGCGTTTATCATGTGACCACAAACGAGATTGTCGCCTGCACATGCGTGAGCACGCGCCCCGTGCTCCCTACGTTCCGTTCATACACCAGGTGTCCACCTTCGCTCGATAGGATCTCGATCGTTATCTGCCGCATCCTCGAAAGCAGACAGGCAGAACATGAAAATTCGCCTGGGGATGCACGTTGACAGAATTTGCACGATGAGTCTAGTTCGTTTAGAGAATCAGTTGAATTTACACGTTTAAATTTTCTATTCGCATTTCCATTATTTATATTTTTACTCGTGTTTTTGTAAATTTCAGTATGGAAAGGTACTTGAAGATTGGAATCAAATCTTTCGCGAATCTTGTTTAGTGAAATTTACAGTGCACGAATCGTAAAAATATCTATTCCCTATCTTCTGATTATATCAAACATTTTTCATTTAAAACCTTGCATTAATTTATCGTTTATCAACAAGATTGCACCTTATCAAAGGTTAAATTTGCATACTGGGCTTTCTTGAAATAACCGTAGTATGAACGTGGTATAGGTTACTTCGAATTCCTGAAACAAAACGGCTAAGTAGTTTGAATCAAGGATTAGTCGAGCAACGTGGCCAGGTCGCGTGAAGAATACATTCTTGATCGTGTGTATAGTAGAACATCACTGAAGAAAATTAAGCTGTTAAACAGATAAGTTAAGCAATATTGTACTCGCCATAGATGGTTTTAAACTATTATCACCATTAATAATAATTTAAAAATTATTTAGCTGAGGTAAAAATTAGAAGTTAAAGAAAATGTGAAAAAATATAAACAAAGTTAGTCGAATTTTCTTTTCCAATATTATTATTTTAATAAATTTACCTTTGTAACGAAACCGTTCTGACATTTCGGTTATAAAAGATGCTCTGAATAAATGCGACGTTGTCAGATCTACTGCTCCAATTCACTACGCTAACCAATTTAATATTCTATTTTCGTATTACAATTATTTATATTAATATTGAACTTTTTAAAATTTATATACACGATGTCAAAAATGATTATTATTATTTCTATAGTATCATACTACTTTATATTTATCATTTATTACCCAACTCTAATTTGACTAACAAAGCTGGATAGGATAAACGATTAAGTGGTTTCGGCGCACTGGTTCGGTCATTTTTAAATTTTTTTTTATACATTTATTCTTCTGTATTTAAATAATCTATTGTATTTTTTTCTTCAAAGGAGCAATATTTTTCAAAAATGTGTACGGGGAGGCTGAATCTAATTTCTTCGTTTAAGTGTGTTATTTTATTTATGATGAACTTCTGTATATTGTGTGTATCTTTTATGACAATGTTCAGTAATTTGCGCGAATATTTGTTTTTCAGATTCAACAGTTTGCTACAGGCTGAGGTCGAAGACGTAAATATGTTTGAATTGTTAATAATATTATTTGCAATGAATTTCGTTATTATGTTTTTTGCTCTGCATTTTAGTAAAAATATTTTCCTATTACTTATCTTAAGAAGGTGAGTTCTTTGATTAGAAAGATCCTTGAGATTTCTTACGGTTTCTGGTCCAAATTTTCTTGAGATTGATTGAAAGAAACATTCCTTTTTTGTGGATTGTGTAAAGATTTCGCCTTCCATTTGAAATAAAATAGTTCAGATATCGACCGTATCCCAGTGCGCCGAAGGCACTTAATTGTTTATTCTAAAAATACGGTCAATATCTGAGTTATTTTATTTCAAGCTGGATAGGAACTACCTTAAATGTCTGATGGTTATTTCTGCATTATTTATTGACTGTGTGACTGCGATACAGTGCACGGGGGGCGAAGATTAGAATTTGTTGCATACAACATTGTCGAAATTTTTTACCAGTCTGGCACAATAGGTATACATTCTGTCACCCGGTACATATGTAACAGTGGGCTATACACGCGGATGTATTTGCTAAGCGGATGTATTCTCGCTTGTGCGTTCTCCATACGTGGTCGGCTGGCACTTGCCGCCTAGTCCACCTATAACCTACCAGGCGAAACACAGTGGTCATTGTTTACGAGATTGTTTGTTAATACGACACGCCGAACGCGGATCTGTTGACCGTAAAACTCCATCCTCGCTTGCGGTGCATCAAAGCGAGGCAAGCGAAACCGTCCCATCGATAACGAAACTGACAACCCGCACACATGCCTATAACCATTCTTACTTTTGTTCGACTGAGAACCAGTTCCAAAGCTGATCTATCATAAACAATTCAATTAGCACGGTGTAGTCGGCGAATTAATGAAGTCGACTAATAAGCCTGCATCCTATTCCCCGGCTATTTGTGTTCCTTCACTTTAATTAACTCAACGCGTAGCCTGTGCCTCCTTTACCACTGAAATAGGTACCTATATGTACTTTATTTTTCTGGGAAAAGGGAAGATAATTTATCTGATGTTGTTTTGATTTTTTTAAATGAATATTCAGTTGGGGGTTGTATTGGAAAATAGAACATACGAATTTTGGGAAAGTTGAACCCACTTTGATGTTAGTCCAACGACTTCGTTTTGAATAACTAGCCTGGCTCTAGTCTTCAGAATAAAGGGAAGAAAAGGTGTCACAATAGTATTAATCTGGTGAGATTATTATTAAATTAACAAAAACAAATTTGTAGGAATTGATAAAATCAGAAGCTCAGCTATGGAATAGCCGAATTCGTAATTTTGAAATATGATCAATGGGGAAGATCACGAAATGGAATACTTATTTTTAGAGGGAACTAATATAGCTAGATTTTTTAGAAACGACCATTCAAGACTAAACCAAATGTGTACATTAGAATAGAATCGATGCAGAAATGAATGAAATTCACTCGCGTCGAATTGTTTATCGAAACGAACTTAGGTACAGTCACGAGCTCGCAGTATTGTGATATGTACTGCATACAAGGTCCCGCGAGCGCGGAAGCCAGGGATTACAAGTGGTCGTCTTTATCGAGCCAACTTATCATAGACTTTTGTGAGTCGGGGCGGTTATGCAAATAGGCCTCTTTCTCTCTCTCCTCTCGGTGCCCCAGCTCATTCTCTTCCTTAAACTCTCACTTGTATTCTTTTTATAGAGAAAACGTTCATGGCCTGGCTGGACCTTACCGTAAGGCCCTTCTGGCGAACGCCTCTGCCAACCAGTCTTGGTTTAACATACGGTCAGGATGGTCGAGCTTCGCGAAATCGAATTAGACGGAACCACTATGTGCATCAAATCCAGCTGGATCTACCTCCCTTATTTCTCCGACGTTATAATAAATATTTTCTAAAATGAAAACAGAATATTTCTCACGTTTGTTGCCAAAAAGCAGAACCCACTTCAGACGGATAAATAAAAAGAAATATAGTTAGGTATTGAAAAATTCATTTTTTAACGTTTTTTAATTATGTTGGTTAATCGGGATGCTCTCTATATGGTTGCTGCATAAGTTCTGTCCACTAGAGGACCTGGGGAATGTGGTGGATGTGAAGTAAGTATCGATTGTACCTTCGATATATTTTTTCCGTCTCGCGTTGGTGCGGAGATGCACGGCACGCTTTTCATTCACAAGGGATGGTCCTTTAATTTGCAGTTCTTACTATATTTTTTCAAGTTGTTGACAATATAAATCAGCATTGACAATTGTATTTGGATTGAGTAACTCGTAATATGTACTCAATACAAATGAAATGGCGGACGTAATGTATGCGGGAATATTTTGTGCCCCACCTTTTTACAAAATTCCAGGAGTCTGAAATGTATAAGCTCCGGAACAGCATTTTCAGTGAACCCTTCACTAGAGAACCATTTATGATGTAAAAAGTGATCGAGTTTCATAAATAAATGCCGAATCAGAGGGCGAGATCAGATGAGTACGGTGATAATGTCAAAGTTCACAACTTTAAACCCTAAATTTTATGGTAGGGGAGACCGGGGCTAAAAGTTCCGGGGGTAAGTTGTTCCGAACGGTTCTATCTTCAAAATGAAAATAGCTTTGTACTTTAAATTATTTTTCCGTGTGATTTGATTCCGTACTCGGAACTTTTAGTCTCCCCTACAAAGCTATTTTCATTTTGAAGATAGAACCGTCGGAACAACTTACCCCCCGGAACTTTTAGCCCCGGTCTCCCCTATAGCATTCGCGTTATGTGTTGTAGAGAAACTAGTCTTCTGTTAGTTATTTTTCGTCATCTTCTTTTGATTATATCAAGTTGAACAATAATACTTTGGACTTATACTTTTTTATTCAATGGAATTTCATAATTTTATATGAAGTACTCGTAGAGGGTGAAATATATTTTTGTGGTGAATGTTCAAAAGAATAAAAAGATACAAAGATGAATATTCGTTATTAGATTCAATAGAAATAAATGACAGCCATGATCTAGAAATATTTATAATTAGTTATGTGAAACCTTTTTGCATTAATAGGAAGAAAAATGTAAAGTACCGTTATAACATCAATCTTATTTTTAATTGACACTTCTAATTATATCTTCTAACTGTTTCCTTTACATTTTTAAAGTATTGCCATACACCAACGTGGAATTTCAACGCGTTATTTGCTAGCATACCGAGATTATGTTATGATAATTTTCAATATCTAAACGGGTTAGGCGTAAATTCCTTCAAATCCCGTGATCAATTAATCAATGTTGCGGAAGGCCAACTGCATCATCAGTGATAAGGCGGTTACACGTTCTTACGACATTTTTGATTGAATATTGAATACTCCAAGCTTGTGCGTAAACACTGAACTGGTTCCTCCGCGGAATGGTCTCATTTAATTTAAATTTTTTCAATTCGCAATGAAGCTATTTTCGCTTTGGTAATAAAACGAAGTTCCTCTTCTGTGTACATACGGATATACTTCATATCTTAATTTGAAGTATTTATGTTAGAAATAATAATAGAAAATAATAGAAAAAATAACCCCACCTAAGTATTTTTTCCAGTTGTGATGGTACAGAAAATATTTTATATACATTTTGAATGGTATCAAGGGGCCAAAATGCCGAAAAAATACTTTTTTCAAAGTTTTAAAGGTCATCGATGTTTGTTGGCATACAATTGCACATTTTTTCTAATGCATTGTTAAAATACGTTCAGATAATATATATAATGAAATGAACTTTGACTTCGACACTTAAAGTTAAATGCGAAATTTCTGTCTATCGACTGGTGGACAATTGAACGAGATATTTAGGTGGCTTTATTTAAAATGGCCACCCTGTATAATTACATCCCCTTATTTACACTCTGCTTCTCCATCGTACGAAAGTGAAGCAACTCGCATTGGGTTTTATTGGATCTGGGGATGTTTACGATACTAAACGCTGCGCAGCATTCGAGGCGTGACGAAAAGTCTAATAAAGACTAATGACCATCGGCGAATGGACAGACAAATTCTTGTGGTTTTTCAACGGCTGATTAGCCGCGTCGGACAAGATTCGTACGGAATAGCCGTTTGCGTTGTCGAAGCAGGTAGCGACATTTATATGTACATTACATCCTCAATTATAGATATTAGCTTGCTGTTAATGGAAAATAAGAAGTTTATGGGTGTCTGTTACTGCTTGATGCAGAGTGCTCACTGAAACGCGATGGTCTAGTTCCAGTATATACATAAATTTACGCTGTCTTGTTATGTATAATGGATGTATAGGAAAACTCATTCCAATTTGTTCTTCAACCTTCATTAAAAGATTCTTTGTATTTCCTTTCGACAGAAATAAACAATTTGCGATTAATACTCGTATATTATATAATGCATATTCAGCTGAATCAAAGTAAATAGGTTTCGCTGTAATATCACATGATTCCACGGATTATAAAATCTTACTGCTGCTTGTGCTATCATTAACGATCAATAAGCTTTATCGCAACTATAAAACTTGAACCTCATACGCAGATTTTATTCTTTCTCCAACATTAGTTTATTATTGTGCTTCTTTTTATTATTCCACGTACGGTTGATTTGGGGTTCAATTTCACCGAAGAGCATTTACCATTTAACAACCTCTGCTTTTGCTCGACAAGCAGTCCTTTTGCTCGACAATAATGCTTGTGCTCAAACATGGGTGAAAGGATTACGGACACGTGAAAGGTATGAATCATGTTTCTTGTAAACATTAATAATGGTGCGTGCAACTTTCTTAGGTTCCTGGAATCGCGGTGATAAAACAAGGACAAGGGACATCATAAAAGATTGCTGTTTAAACTGCAGCCCGCAAAAACATTCAATGCGATGTAAAGATAAGCGTGTGACGTGGTAGTTAATTAGTGTCTTTAGGGTCTAAACTATGCTTTCTGTATCAAAACAAAGAAATATCAAGCATTGTTACTTTAACTTGCGTTGTATAATATCTAGATGACATGTCAGCTTTGATAAATGACAGATTTCAGTTGCATATTTATGAAGAAAACGGAATAAAAATCCGCACAACAATTTTTTGTAGCATAGGTACTATTCAACATTTGGAGAATATACTTTTCTTTGCATAAAAAGCTACAAGCGATTAAAGTATCGCGTACATGTACGCATTAACTTCTTCAAAGCTTCCATCTTCACTTCTCTGCTCCAACTATTTGAAGGAAGTATTTAATACAAAATGCATTCTAATAAACGTCTATTCTATTTAGTCTACACTCTGTTGTATGAAATCGGCCCCACCCCCGCCCGTTCAATGAATGATTAAAGCGGGAAAAGCGATTATAGCTGAGAAACTCTACCGAGCTTAGGATAAAATATCGTTGCGAATTTTTCTTTCATTATTTCATTCGTACTTTCAATTCCGCCACCTGAGCCAACTTGTGAAGTAGCAGCCGTATATTACGATACACTCCGCATAAATCAACACAACAAATGAACAAACAGGACACTGCGGCGAAGGCACAGAATAAGCAAAGAGGGCAGCAGAGGGCCAGGGCGGAAAGAGAAAGAGACCGCGATACGATCTCTAATTGTTCGTGCTGGTGAAGCAAAAATCTCGCGAACTAAGTCGAGGGGGGGGGGCCCCGGACTGCGAGTCCGGATACGGTTTTACGAGCTGGTACGAGGCCCGCGGTGTGTGCAAGGTGAAAGGTTAGCCCTAGCGCTACCATCGGAGAACCACTTGGAAAACCGACGCGACGGGCGGGCCGACTCTGTTTCGCAATAATCGGAGACTGGCCGCGGTAACAGCGCTACGTTTCAGCCCATATGCAAACGGAACCCGTGTGTGGTCAGCGAGCGTGTATGTGTGTGTGCGGTGCGGTGTCTGTGGCGGTATGACGGAGCACAGTGAATTGCGGGCACGCACGGTCGTTACGGGTCTGTCGAGCGCCACGATCGATCGATCGGTTTGTCGATCTTTAAATGTCGATTGAAACGTTCTTTCTTGTTGTTGGTAAAAGTGACGTAGCCTAGTGAGGCCTGACTTGGTGGTTGGCTGCACTTTTCTTTCTCTCGTAGCTTCGCAGGATTTCAAAGAAATATTTTCGGTTGTTAAATATATTAAGTAAGCTATCGAGTTGCTATCGAGCAAAAGTTCGGCAACTCGACAATTAAAAAAAAAATCTGAAACTTTGCAGAAATGTAGCTTAAGCGATGCTAATAACTTAACTATTTTTTTTATTAAAAAATAAAGCGGTCCTAAGGGTGAAAAGAGACCCTCAAAAAAATTGTCAGTTGTCATATTATCGCGAATCTCCGTGAAACCGAAAAGATATTAAAAAAAGTTCAATTCAGAGATACGTTTCTGCAAAATTTCAAATACCTTTGAATTTTCGAGTTACCGAACTTCCCTTGACGAATTTCTTCTCTCTAATTATTGCTAATTACGGATAATTGCCTTACCCACGTGATCGAATTTTCCGTATAACTTAAGTAATGCTAATGCTCATCTCTAAAACAGGAATACACCAGAGATCGTTATAACCACTACAGATTGACAAACAAGATAGCACGTCTAGCGCCATGATACATATATCTATGTGCACCTATTTACAGTTAGTCGAGCAATGAGATGTATCTGCAACGGGCCAAGTAAGGATTAACATCAAGCATATATTCTGGATTGACATTAGACGATATCGCCGAAGAGCGCCTCCATATTCGACGGGGAAGAATTCCTACAAATTTGTCTCGGGGGTCCGTTATGTCTTGCAATTATCTTCACCTTCGGAGGCTCGTTGGTTGAAAAGCAAGTAAATCAAGTGCAGATTGTCGTAATTGGGTTTCACCGGAAATTACAAGGATAACCCTAGCCAGACGTGGAAGCAGCGACCTACTTCATTGCCGCGGGAGGTGCCGGCCCCGCAGCCAACGAAAAAGAAGCAAGAATTCGCGCGTAGAAGTTGCGTGGGCTCGTAGGCCTTATCACGTCCTCTTCATCGCCAGCTGAACAGCTTAGAAAAGCCGGTCGGCTCGGTTCGGCCATGGGCGAGGAAAAAGCCGAGCAACGAACATTCGGAGGCTTTCTCCAAGCTAGCTGGGGTATTACGCTGAAAGACACGACCGAGTCCTTTCCGATCGTCCTCGTCGCGACCTCGTCCCGTGGGCGTGCTTGCACCTGCTGCACAATAATCATTTCTGTAACCGTCGCGATCCTTTCTCCAGAATGCCGCGGACTAGGATTCACTTTTAGACCTCAGTACTGTGACAGGCCACCCGCCATGTCAGGTGATCGTGGCTTCAAAGATCATGGAGTGGAGGGTTCTTCGGGTTCTACGAGAACATGAATAAGTAGGGGAGAGGTGGGATGAAAGGGCCACTTGTGTTTACGACCATATATTAAAACTAAATAACCATTCGAGTTCTAATTGGTGACGTTAGAAAGGCCAGTTATCTGGCTATAATAATACTCGGGCCTATTAAGCTTCTCTCTATATTTACATGTCATATTTTTCGTTTTCTAAAAAAGTGTGTTTTTCCCTTTCATAAATTGGCTGTATTGAAAGGGACATGGGTGGTTATGAATGGGACAGTGTAACAAAACCGGGTAATATTAATATCATTTTTTTAATTATTGTTTATGCAGGTACCGAAATCACAGTAGCTATTTTAATTCGTAAGAGGAACTGTCTAATGAATTGAAATGAATTGTCTAATGGCATCCTAACCCAAATTTTAGGTGGCATATTTTCACTGAAACAAGTGACAGGTATGAAAATGACGTCCCTTTCATAAATAAGGCACCAAAATTGAAAATCTAATTCCTACAATTACAATATGACACAAAAAGGATCGGACATTATACGATATCGTTCTTAAATAAATACCTGTTTAGATACAGTAATAGAGAAATCAGAGAAAACACTTTTGGCCTGGGCAGATCCTTTATCTTTGAGATAATGACCATGTCCCCTTCAATACGTGTCCCTTTCATCCCACCTCTCCCCTATTAGGCATTACAGGATTGAAACAGAACACTCGAAAGTTGGATAGAGAAGTTACTTTAGCTACGCCTTGAACAGGATTCTAAGCTGGCGAAATTCATATTTTAAACAGTTGTAATAAAAAGTTGTCGCCAGAAAAGTCTGCTTATACTTGCAAAATATCTAACAATAAGCATATATATGTAGATTTAAGAACGTAAGTACTTTCAAGAGCTTTCCGGCAGTAGTTATGCCACCTTGCCGAAATTAAAAACCAACTAAAGAAGCTGCTAACTAAAGAATCTAATTTAAAAGTCAAGCATAGCCAAGTATTCTGTCGTAGCTATAGTAATAATCTTCCTTAGAAGTAGGGCTGGGACTATTTGTCGAATTTTTCGGTATTCGAATATGCGAATACCGAAGTTGCTCAATTATTTGGCGAATATAATTCGAATATCCAAGTATTCGAATAGTATAGTGTGAATTATAAATCAAGTTCTTTAGGTTCATTTGACAGGGTGAAATCTTGTGAGCTAATTTTGATCCACTTCACACCATAGTATTCGAATACAGCAGTATTCATATAGTATTCGAATATAGCAGTATTTATAACAATGTTATTATTCGAATACTTGTAAAATATAGCAGTATTCGAATATAGCAGTATTTATAACAATGTTATTATTCGAATACTTGTAAAATATAGCAGTATTCGAATATAGCAGTATTCGAATAATAACATTCGAATACTGAAATATTCGAAGTTTATTCGTAGCATTCGAATACTGAAATATTCGAAGTTTATTCGTAGCATTCGAATACTGAAATATTCGAAGTTTATTCGTAGCATTCGAATACTGAAATATTCGAAGTTTATTCGTAGCATTCGAATACTGAAATATTCGAAGTTTATTCGTAGCATTCGAATACTGAAATATTCGAAGTTTATTTGTAGCATTCGAATACTGAAATATTCGAAGTTTATTCGTAGCATTCGAATACTGAAATATTCGAAGTTTATTCGTAGCATTCGAATACTGAAATATTCGAAGTTTATTCGTAGCATTCGAATACTGAAATATTCGAAGTTTATTCGTAGCATTCGAATACTGAAATATTCGAAGTTTATTCGTAGCATTCGAATACTGAAATATTCGAAGTTTATTCGTAGCATTCGAATACTGAAATATTCGAAGTTTATTCGTAGCATTCGAATACTGAAATATTCGAAGTTTATTCGTAGCATTCGAATACTGAAATATTCGAAGTTTATTCGTAGCATTCGAATACTGAAATATTCGAAGTTTATTCGTAGCATTCGAATACTGAAATATTCGAAGTTTATTCGTAGCATTCGAATACTGAAATATTTGAATATTAAATTATTCGAATAGTCTCAGCCCTACTTAGAAGTGATTCGAGATACAACTCTCTTCTTCGATTAGACATACCAGTAAATACATTAGTAAATACACCTGATAATTTCTCTATGATCTGTCCTAGTCCTATCTGTTCTATCCAACATCCATATCCTACATTACCTTACAGAGAAAGGCATAATAACTATGCACGCATACGCGTATACTGTACAGAGGACGCTCCGAACGTGACACGTCACGGACTACCAACTCGCACAACTCCAACTTCCCACCGAAAACTCACCGCAACAGACACTCCCGAACTCTCGCGTGACCGACACTGCTTCTCAAGCTGCGCGAAGATAGCGGCAGCCTATGCTCACATGTCGAAACATTATCACTGCGCAAAGATTCCGAACCAGGAAGAGAAAACCCCGACGAACGTCACTGGGCCCGTACGGCAGAGATCAGTCGGCTCCCCTTTTACAGAGGTGGCTCCTTCGGGAACAGTGGTTTCGCATCTCTGACAATACTCGTTTCATATTCGCTGAACTATGTAATGCAGGAACAGAGATTAATAATTTGCAGTTCCCACCCCGGCATTATCGGGGCACGAGGCAGGCGAATTGCGAACATCATGCAGCGAGAGAGCGCGCGGTGTGTTCAGCAGCCGCGGCTGCAGGGTCGACCGGTCACGATGGCTCGAGTAATGATAGCCTGCCCTTGCCTCATAATCAGTCCCCCATCTTAATTTATGTTTGCCCCCGCCCGTTTCGTCCGCCCGTCTGTCCGTACGTCCGTTCGACTCCTCTTCGATGTAGGTACCTGCTGCTCACCGTTGCCCCTTTACTACCGCTAATTTACCGTAATTCGACCGCGAGACAAGCAGTGTACTTTTGATTCTGTCGCTGATTTGTTACGGGCACGCCGAACGACCCGACTGACCCGCGAACAACCACGGGATTCCTGCTTCCGGTGACCGGGCAACCCACACTATGGCTTCTATCCTTGGCTTCCCGGCGCGAACATTCCCATCTCATCCAAAGCAATGTTTGCTCAACGCCCTTGTCCCTAAACGTTTAATCTCCCGTCTACTTAATCTGTGTTCTTTTAATTGCTCCTCTGGCGAGATACATTTCTTTTGAATCAGATTGGAACGAGTGTGTCGATGTTTGACTATATATGCTTCGTCTCTGACTGGTTAAATTATTCTTTACTGAATTCGAAGGAAATTTTGTCCATTAAAGTAGATGAGTGACAGACGTTCTATTACTATGGATTATTTCGCTAACTACGTAGTACTTAAGCGCCTAGATAAAGTTGATTAGGATTTCGACTGTAGATCTTTCAAAAATTTAATCGTGGGATATCGGCGCACTGATTCGGTCACTATTAAAAAAGTAAAAGCTATTTCGCAAGTTAAAAAAATAAAATTTCCAATGTTTCGGTCGGAATTACGACCGCACTGATTCGGTCACTATTAAAAAAGTAAAAGCTATTTCGCAAGTTAAAAAAATAAAATTTCCAACGTTTCGGTCGGAATTATGTTCGGTTCCTATTAAAAAAGTAAAAGCTATTTCGCAAGTTAAAAAAATAAAATTTCCAACGTTTCGGTCGGAATTACGTTCGGTCACTATTAAAAAAGTAAAAGCTATTTCGCAAGTTAAAAAAATAAAATTTCCAACGTTTCGGTCGGAATTATGTTCGGTCCCTATTAAAAAAGTAAAAGCTATTTCGCAAGTTAAAAAACTAAAATTTCCAACGTTTCGGTCGGAATTACGTCGGAATTACGTTCGGTCACTATTAAAAAAGTAAAAGCTATTTCGCAAGTTAAAAAAATAAAATTTTCAACGTTTCGGTCGGAATTACGTTCGGTCACTATTAAAAAAGTAAAAGCTATTTCGCAAGTTGAAAAAATAAAATTTCCAACGTTTCGGTCGGAATTACGTTCGGTCACTATTAAAAAAGTAAAAGCTATTTCACAAGTTAAAAAATAATTAGAAATAAAAAGAATTAAGTCGAAATTACGACCGAAACGTTGGAAATGTTATTTTTTTAACTTGCGAAATAGCTTTTACTTTTTTAATAGTGACCGAATCAGTGCGCCGATATCCCACGATTTAATTTTTTAACTTAAGCGCCTAATTATGCAGCGTGCGATACAATGTTCTTTATACCCTCGTTAGCCTCTCCCTCGATGAGTGCTTGTCAGACCCGTCGAAGGGTGAGCGGAAGAGTCAATCAATAAAAAACAACGACTCAAATTAACATATGCCATTTTCGCATCACACAAAGGCAGAATTTATTGCAATATGTAAGTATTCTTCAGCAATCTCCGTTAATTATTTAGATCTCCTTCAAATCTGCCTAAATAAATCTCTTCAACAAAAGTGAGTTTTTATATTTACAAATTGACAATATTTCAAATGTGTTTGCATACATTTACTGTACTTGAACACACTCCAACATGTGTAAGTAGGTACTTTTAAATGAAGATAAAAATGAATTGATGAACATACAGAATAAATAGGTATACATATATAATATAAACAATTTAAATCTCCGAAGACATATTTATTACAACTACGAATTGCCAAAATTGCTTCCAACGGGGAAACTGTAAAAAAATTTCTTCCGATTACGTTTTTCACTACTATATATGTTAAATTAATTAGAAAAGAATTTCAAACACTTAGAATATGGCTGAAATGAAGGAACCACTGGTAAAGTATTCTAATCCAACTACAATTGCACCGTGAATTCCACTTCTACACAGAGGACGATCAGATCTGTGGTTCCTGCAACGTCGTAAATTACACACGCGCGATCTTCTCGCCGTATTTCTGCCATGCACGAGCACGCTTGACGTACTGTGTCGACGATTGGTAGATTTGCATACGATCGATCCCGGCCGGATCACGCAGTCGATCGGTCCGTGGCAAATCGCGATGCGATCTGGCACCGGGCCGATTATGATGTTCGTACGGTTATCAGATTCCGTTCTCCTCATTTTCTGGATCTCTATCGTTTCGCACACTAATGATTTCGATCGGGCGTAATTTACGCGTAAATATGTGTGCAAAGATTCTTCCGGCACGATGGCGACGGTCAAATTACATCCACCTCGGTAGCCAGACGATTTTTTTCTAGATAAATCTCCAAAATGATTTTAGAAATCGCTTCATTCACAATCATCGATTGCACACTTTTAAAATCGCATAACTTTTTTAGAATTAGTCCAAACGATATGAGTTTTTTTTTTGGAAGGTAGAAGGATTAAGATCGCAGAATAAGGTCGAAAATCGCTTGATTTCGGGAATTTTGCGATTTTCGATCATATTCTGCGATCTTTAAACGTTTGTAACTCAGAGCACCAGTAACCGATTTTGGTGAAATTTTCAGCACGTATACAACTTACCTAAATCTACAAACGGGTTTTTTGAATTTTCATTACACTCTCAGAAAAAAAGTTGAGAAAACGGCCTTTACTATTTTGTTTGCTATTCCGACAAATTGCATTTTCTTTTCAAAACTACGAAACACGTCACTTATTAAAATAATCCTTCTACCTTCCAAAAAAAAACTCATGTCGTCTGGACCAATTCTAAAAAAGTTATGCGATTTTAAAAGTGTGCAAATACTTTTTGGACTCACTGTAAATCTCTCCAAGCACATTCCATTTGAAATTGAGCTTGCAATATTCGATAATCTCCAGGCCATCGAGCTTCCGTTTCTACCATTCTTAACAATTACATTCCATTTCAACCGCGTAAAAGTAATCGTCAGACTTGAGATGCCATGAACGTTCAACTCCGCGTTCGTCCCGCAATCTTATTGCACTGATACTTATTAGTCAGTCGCAGCAAAGCACACGTAACTTTTACGACTGTTTTACACGAAGATTCGTTGCACTTGTACCCGCTCGAAGTGGGTTCTATGTTTAAATACGATGCCCCGTGAAATTTCGAGGGTGTACGAAAATTTTCGATATTCTGACGCCGAGTACGCGGCGTTGCGTCCGCTCGTGGAGATCAAGTGCGTTAATCTGAGAGTGAAGAAAATAATCGAACTACTAAAGAAACGGGTCCGCCATTAATCGAACGGTTCGATGATCAAGAACCAGTTCGGAATCAGTTCAACCGGAAAACCAGGGCGGAGAGTTGTTGCGTTTCACGTGGTGCGTACACGTGCGCGATGTAAACGTAAACATTCCGCGCGTCGCTTGGAAAATGAGGGAAAACAAGTCGAATACATAAACGTTCATCCGTTTGTACATATGTACCTACATAGAGAGCGATACGGAATTGAAAAAACGGTGAATAATATAACGAGCTTTACTTTCTATATTTTCGGCATAAATGCAACGATGCATCTGCAAAATGCAATTGCATTTATGTTAATGAATATATTTTTTTAAAGATATAATCAATTCCTCTTGTAATTTTGCGTAGAAAAGTATTTAGAGGAAGGTATTCGGAAATTGAATTTCAAAACTTCACCAGATGTGTCAAATTTCTTACGGGGGCATAATTGTGCATGGACTCCCTAACTGTGTTTAGGGCACTGCTTCTGAGGAGTCTGTCATCTCCATAATCTCCGTAAATCGGTTTATTTTTGTTGCTTGTTTGTAGACTGTTGTGTTTTTGTTTTTTATATTATTTGTTTACATTATCCGTTTACTTTATCTTTATCTATACTTTAATTTTATATTTCGTGTACTTTATGTTCAAATTTTGGAGTCTAAAGGGTTCTCCCGTTTACTTAATAATAATAATAATAATAATACTATGTAAACATAATGCAAAAACGGAAAATCTTCATCAAGCCGTTGACTTGCAGAATAATCCACAGAATGTACACATTTTCCTGCCCTCTTAAATAAGAAAACAGGTAGTAGATATACTCTTTTACAGTTTTTCTCAAGTTTTCAGATCCACTCAGATATTAATGTTGCTTTCCAATTGCTTTAGTGTAATTTTTCAGCCTATTACATCCAAGACACCACACGGCGAAGTAGTCCACTACTTACAAGGGAAGATCCCGAACCAGGAAATTCAAAAAATTCTGAAACTTTGTGGATATGTAGGGGATTTCCTCCTGATTACAACGCAATTTTTTTTGCTGCCCAAAATCACTCTAAGGGGGTGAAATTAACCCCCGAAAAAAAATCTCGAGACGAAAGTTACGTCTTTTAATTAGATCTATCAAATAGTAAAAGTTAAATCAATTGTTTAAACAATTAGAAAAAAGTTATAAACGAAAATATTAATAATGTTTACTATTTGATAGATCTAATTAAAAGAAGTAACTTTCGTTTCGAAATTTTTTTCTCTCTCTTACAGTTCGCGAGTAATCGAAAAATAGCCGAATTTTCGGGGGTTAATTTCACCCCCTTAGAGTGATTTTGGGCAGCAAAATAAAATTGCGTTGTAATCAGGAGGAAATCCTCTACATATCCACAAAGTTTCAGAATTGTTTGAATTTCCGGGTTCGGGATCTTCCCTTGTTAGTCGTCAGCTTGAGAAATGTTCGTTGTTCGTTAATCATTTGAACACACGCGGCTAAACAGTATGTTGTTTGGTTGGGGTACAATTGCGAGATATCGGCCACTAGACGGAGGTCTAGGTCTAGGAGTCTATTGCGAGCCTAAGCACTCGGGGCTGATATAGTCCAGTGCTCGCGAGGGTGCAACGTGTGGCCTCGTTACGTTAATGGCGTCATGCTCTGGCGCCCCACAGACTGCTCTTCTACGGACCAGTCGGGCCAGCAAGCAATGCTCTCGCTGCGAACAAGTCAATGGAACCCTTCGGATCGTGGCAATAAAAGCCACAAGGGATGTGTCCTGACCTTCTAAATCGAAGTAAACTTTCTGATATGTACCTACTATTCTTCTACGAACGATTGTTAAGAATTGTGTTCAGACGAGAAGGCTGAAAAAGTAAGCAGTTCGAGTCTGCTCTAAAAAATTAGGGATACTTATGAGGAATATCTTTACCGATAACTGACTTCATAAAATAATAAAATAACATTACAAACTAAATTATCTCCATTGCTTTTGATGGGGCAACACGTTGCTCGACGATGAAATTACGGAAGTCAAAAGAACAAGGTATCTTAATAACCCTCTTTTTCCGATTTCATGATTAAATTTGTTTAAATTATTACGTTGTAAAATTTCTGTAATACTTTAATTTCTTTAACACCTAACTCGAGGTCATTCATCTTTAATTTGGCAGCTCCGAAACAATAGAAAAAAAGTGACCTGTCAATCGCAATATTTGGTTCATCAATTGTTTATTCAGTGATTCTGCTTATTTTCACGAATAATGCGGTGTTCAGGTGATAATGTTAATATTAAAACTTTTCTAGCACCTGGCCTCTCTTAACCTGCATTATGGGACAAATTGGGTTTAACCATTCAAATATACCGTCCGTAAAAATCCTCTTATCAACAAATATCTCTGCGGAACAATTAAACTAATTTAAAATCGCTTTTGTAACCAAACCGCGCCGCTTATCGATTCAGAGTTCATCGTAATGCCATAGCATTCAACGTACTAAATTATACCACAGAATTTTCAACGACATGAAAATGTCAGATCGAAGCGTCATTTGCCAGGTGAGGCTCCCATACAAGGCTAAAGAAACCAAGGAGACATGAATTATTTCCATAGAGCAAACATAAAGTTCGGTCCCTAATTGCGGCTTCCCATATCGGCTCTGTGCGATCGATACTGGAACGTTCGTCGAGCCCATCGATTCCTAGTGGACGATCGTGATCGTTAACGGATAATACGACGTCTTAGGTACTTGTCTCGGCATAGACGTGCACCTTCCAGACTCCTCGGCTACTTTCTCCAGCAGCCAGGTAAGATCTGTATTATTAGTCGATCCGGAATTCGCTATCAAACTCTCGCTCTTCGTATCGTACTCATTGAATTCGTGAGGAACGATCGTTTTAACGAGACAATTCAAATTCCATGCATAAATGAGGTTTAAATATCAGGAATGTGTGCGTGAATTTGATCCAGCGACTGACCTTAAATAGATAAGAATTTAAATGGATGACAGTTTAATGTTATAGCTTATTTGAAGCATATCTGAAGAGATTCAGCCACCTTTTGACATTCTCAAACGGTAAGCCCTGTATTTCTTCTTCACATTAATTTATTCTCAAATGTAGAAATTTAAACCAGTTCTTTTGTAGAACTCGTCGAAGTTTTGATAAAATAGAGCAAAATTTAATTAATTTTCTACGTCGATTTTACAGCTTTTAGTTTTACAACAATTTAATTTCATCTATTTCGTTTAACTGGGTTGAATTTTATGGGCTAAAAACATAGCAAAATTTATTATTTTGTTTTAAGAAAGTAGCGTTTCGATTCATCTAAAATTTCGACCATGTTTTTATGCATCCTTGAAGAAGTTACAGTTTTTTTATTATTCATTTTTAACATACTTCTTTTCTTGGCGAAGAAAATTAGCGCAAAATTGGATTGCAAAAATTAAAGGTTCAGAGCTTTCAGTTTGAAAACTCTGCTCAATAAATCTTTTTGTTTTTGCCGGTTCACCAATTTCAAGCTACATATGTATAAACTAAAACATCGTTTCATTTTTCTGTTTCAGATTACTATATTTATGGTTAAAAATTAATATAAAAAAAACTGCAACTTCTTCACACATTCATCAAAACATGGTCCAATTTTTAGATGAATCGAATCGCTGGTCTCTTAAAAAAGAATCCCAAATTTTGCTATGATTTTATTCCAAACAATATGATTCCCCCTTAAAATACTTTACCTACTCTATTCATAATCATAACCAGAGGCAGAATCGACGGGCAGTCGTTGCCTCTCTGCAAGATGCGTAAAAAAGCGTGCGAGTTCCATTATCAATGTTCCTCGACGCCGGTCGGGAGACGCGCCTCGACTTATTAATAATAATAAGGTGTCGCAGAGGCGAAAAAAGGGGACAGACCTGCACCGCGTGCGTATAATTAGCGGCAACGCCGAGACAGGAGGTAATAATTACGTAGTAGCTGGCCAACGATACCGTCTTTGACCGCGTGTCATCGATTTGCCGCGAGTTTCTCATGTTACTCATACATGCGGGCTTTCTAGATTCAGCTTATAACGGGATACGATGCGCCTAAGAGTTTCTTCAAGGCGAGCGAGACTCGCCGGAACGAGGATCCCTGATTGAAAATTCATTCGCGCTGCTTTCTGCAATTAACGAACTTAATATGGCGCATCCTTGGGTCTAACGTGACAGAACGAATCTCCTTTCAATTAACTGAGCTAGAAAACGCGCAAGATTCCTGACACACGTGTCTCGCGGGTTGATCGAGCTAAATTGAACTTCCGGAATCAGTCTGATACTCCTGCTGTGACATTGTCGTTTTTTCATTTGGGCATTTAACCGTGGCGGCAAGTCCCACGCTTACTGGCATGGCACGGCAGATGTTGCGATTGATTTGTTAAAAACCGAAAGAGTGCGGAATAGGAGTAGTAGAGTTCTAAAATCATCTGTATGATTGTAACGAAGAAGCTGGAAGTTATTTTTGCCATCGAAGCACCGATATAAGCAACTGTGACCTTGATCTGGTTACCACTGAAAGATTCGCAAAGTGTGTTTACCGTGTTTCGTTGAAGTCCAGGTAAACTGTACCGAAGTTTGTTACGCCGGCAATGGCTTGGAGCTATTACAAGAGCCAGCGAAACCTGCGTTCAGGCTGGCTCGTTGCTGCAACTGCACTTCCTCCGACTGTTGTTTGCGCAAGTATCTCTGCGCACTACTCGGGCATTACGTAGCGACGTTTACATTGGCAGAAAAGCAGATACCTTCGAGGTTGTTCTCCGTATGCACACGTTCGCCAGCGAGCACATTCAGGTGCGCACACGCGTGCTCGCTACTTATTGGTGCTAACGCAGGTTAAACGGGGTACTCCGCAACGACCGCGGGCTTCGAATTAAGTGGGGCTCGTTGCTGATCAGACGCACTGTGTAGGAGGTAATCGTATATTTCGAGAGAACCCCGGCAGCGTGAATTTATGACGAGCAACTTCGTTGGGTGAATCATATTGTAGGTTTTTAATCGACGCAGTAACGCATTGCTGGGTAACGCCAATCAGGTTATAGTAATTAATATAGCGACTGTTGCTGTTAATGATCTTGTTATTAGTTCAATATTCGCTCGTGGTACTGATACCCACTAATAATTAATTGTTCAATGAATAATAATGTGGGAAAGTATGAAAGATTTCCGTTACTAACCAAACAGCGAAATAATTCATTATTTACCAGTGTTAACAGTTATCGGCAAATTATTTCTGGCAATGTTCTGGAAAAGAGCTCAATTTTATTGTAATAGGCAGTAAAAAGTTGAATTAGATTGCATTGTAAAGCAGCCAGGGCAAACATTGTCAATGCGAAAAGTTCTACTTAATCACAGATTAAAATGTTTTTCAGATAGAAATATCTGAATAGGAGCAACTTCAAAACATTCAAGTTGATCAATCTCTCAGCTGATACAGTGGACGAAATTTCTATAAGAACAGTACTACTTTTAATAAAAAATGTCAAGTAATGTCGTTTTTCAACAAGATAATGCAGAAATTCATGTTTCTAAAAAGTCCCGCGATTGGTTTCGGCAAAAAGATTTGTCACTTATGAAGTGGCCGTTCCGCGGACTTAAATCCAATATAAAACTTATGGAGAATCCTATCAAGAGCCGTATATAAAAATAAGAAGCAGTATAATAACATTAAGGAGCTCGAAAAGGCAATTAGAGTTGAGTGGAGTAAAATTCATATTACAACGTTACAAAAAATTAATTTGTATTATGGAGAAAGTACATCTTATTAATATTATATTATTTATGTTTATCTGTACTAATGCTTTGTTTTTAATACGCAGTTCTTACGCAAAATTCGTTAGTTTTCTGTACTTTAAAGTAATATTTATAGTTTATAACAAAACTACAACGATTTTTTAAATTCTTAATACTTTTTCTTATTTTGTATGCTTCCGTCACTATTTCCTAGCCTTCCATTAATTGTATTAGCACATTACTTGAAATTTTTTATTAAAAATAGTACTGTTCTTATAGAAATTTCGTCCACTGTATCAGCTGAGAGATCGATCAACTTGAATGTTTTGAAGTTGCTCGTATTCAGATATTTCCATCTGAAAAACATTTTAATCTATGATTAAGTAGAACTTCCTGTATTGGCAATGTTTGCCCTGGCTGCTTTGCAATGCAATCTAATTCAACTTTTTACGGCTTATTACAATAGAATTGTTCTTATAGAAATTTCGTCCACTGTATTACGCCCAACGTGCATTCCGATATCCTTTCGAAAAGAACATACCTAGCATTCGGAAAGCTGTGACAGCATTACCCGCGCTATCGAGATGCCCGAAATCGGTGAAAAGTTGGCTTTTGATGGCGAGGTGTTCACCTACGATGGTACCGTTGCGAACCAGAGCCACACCCTTCTTCATACACACGGTCATCCATACACAGCGGCTGATACACGTGGCTGTGTATACACCAGCAGTTGTACCGATTGTATCTCGGCGTCCAGACGCGTTAGAGCCGAGGAAAAGGGAAGAGCTGCATGGAATTCGAAGCGAAACTACCGATTCCTCCTTCGATCTCGACGTACGCAACCATCCCGCGGAATCTACTAATTCCTTCTTCCCGATGGAATATTTTAATCTCGTCGAAGAATGTTCCGCCATAAGATATCCTCCCGGGTACACGTCGACAGCATAAATCAAGCGAATATTAAGCAGTCAAGCGGGCGTTGCCGATCATTCGAAGAGCGACTCGCTGCGAACTATGCGAGGCGGATGTTCGTCAGTAATTCTTCGCGGCCGATAAAAGTCAGCGACGCCAAAGATACCCAGCGCTCGATCGTTTCCGCGCGTTCGCATCGCAGGGGGGGGGGGAGAGGGGGGGGGGATAATTTACATGCTCGTGACACTAGAAAATGGAAGCGAACGGCGAAACAGAAATTACACGATTATCCCATCGAAATTGGCACGGCTGCTGAACCGACTACTCTCCCTCGTCCCGGTACGGATACGTGCATTGCTAAACGCGCCGCAGCCACCCTCCCCTCCCATCGTCCGCGTGTCATTAAACCAGTATCCTAGACAACTGGCGCTGATTATTTAGCAATACAAATCATTCCGCGGCGCGAGCTCTATCTCTGCTCCCGTCCCCTCTCTTTCCCGCCGGTTTCCAAGCGAGTTTTCGCGTGCGCGGGCGTGGTACGTACCACTTACGTGCGAGAGGAGAACTCCGCGCGGCCACGCGAGCCGCTCGTGTGCAGGTACACGCCGCGCGGCCGGCTCTGTCCATCGGATAGCCGGCCGTAGGAACAGTTTTGTTGATTAGCGAGCTCGTTGAACCGGCCGTATTACTTTGTCGAATCGCAGAAACGCTCCGCCCGAGAGAATTATGGCGGATCGGGGGCTTAAATATCGTCGCCCGTGTCGCTTTATCGAGCCGGCTATGCGCGGCGATTATGGATCCAAGACAAGGGCCCTCGCACAGTGGCGTGTTTATGGGGAACAATTGCGAATAAATTATTTTATGCCCTATTCCTACGTATTTCGACCCGCTGATTTCAAATATATTGTTATTTTTCTTGTAAACTAAAAAGTGGTAAATATGAAGGTTTTATTTAAAAAAAAAAAAACATAACTCATAAACTGTTTATATGTTTGAAAAGAGGTTATCCAATACAAAAACTGAATTTTAAGGGTTGGTGGTGGGGGTAACTTGAAAGGTATGAATGTTTTGAAAAATAATTTTACGCGGTTTTGTAGATATACAAAATAGATGCAACTTGTGTTTTAACTTCTTTTCGATATCTCTCACCAGTCGCGAGATATTCCACGGAAAAGAAAATTCTGAATTATTTTCAAGGGGTGATTTCACCCCTAAAAATTGCATTATGGCACCAACAAAAAATAGGGTTGTGTTACGGATGAACTACTCTACTTGCACACCGAGTGTCATAATTTTCTGAATTTTCGGGTTGCCGAACGTCCCTTGTTAGTAATTTATAACTAATTATGAAAAAAGTGATGAAATCCCCCCCCATAAACATGACTCATGTATGAAAGAAGCTAATTCCTTTTAATTGAAATTTCGAGCGACTACATTTATATATTAAAATATTTAAAATTGAATTTATTCACAAATACCTAGAAAACACGCCACTGTGCCTCGGCCCGCCTCCAACATAGAGCACCGTGTCGGGAATTTGAAGCGAGCTTGAAAATTGTCGGAATATTCTGCAGTATGTACATTTTGCATGCTGACGATATTTTGGGATGGTGTTTTGAGGGCGGTGGTCCACGTCAGAAAATGTGGTCAAGCAATATTCTACTAATCGCCGTTGAAGGATGTGATGAGATGTTGTTGACAACACTTTACTTTATGTATCTATCTTCTATTATATATAAAATCGTTGAACCACTCACTGATTCATCAACGACCAGCCCAAACCACTGAACCTAGGAACATGAAATTCGGAGAGTGTAGGTAGGGTAGATGCACCATTTGTGGCCACTTTAAGGATTTCAGTGACTTTCATCGTAATTATCTTTAAAATTGTACTTCAAATCAGGAAACTAAAAGCTTTACTAAATTTTCCACTATCTTTACTATTAATATCTAAGTTACCATTAACTAGAGAAATCGTTAAAGAATTAAGAAAATTAAAAAATATAAGAAATCCATTTTTCACCGTTTGTGGCCACTTACCACTTTTCACGTAAGCAATAAATTTAACCTTATATTTCTGGTAGTATACTAAACAAAATATTTACGGTTTGAAATTCTACACATAATTATGTGTCTGCAAGCAATTTCGAGCTAAAAAACGCCATAATTATGCACATGGCCAAAAACGGTACAATGGCCACAAACGGTACATCTACCCTATTCATTTTACGACGTAGGTACTCGGTGAGAAGGGATTCTTTTAAATTTCATCCCTAAGGTGGGAAAAGGTGTAAAATGTATTTTCTGCGACTCCTTAATATCTGATTCGATATCAACTTGGTTTTTACTTGCAAAGGTTATCCCCAAAGATGCCTAAAAACCAACATATACATATGTAAATGTTCGTTAAGCAAAGGTTACTTTACACAAAAAAATACTTAAAAAACAGATATACAAGTAATTCGTTTTCATTATTCTACCGTAGCGAGGAGTGGATATTTTACTAATTATGTCTTCGCGTAAGTCTTTCCGCAGATTTTCATCTAAATATTTAAATTATTAAATCAGTGATTAGACAAGGCCTGCTATTTTATTTGAGTCACGAAAAGGAATAGGCAAGGGAAACAAGTGGTCAAAATTGAAACATGTTAGTGGGAACGTGTTTTCTCAAGCCAATGGATATAAAATCATCATCGGAATCAACATTTAAACAATCACCATTAAAGTTCTGCATTGTTATCTCCTAACAACACTCTAATGACTACTAATGACTCAAGCTATAACGAGAAAGAAGTATTGCTCGAGTGATTTTTTGTCAACATAGAAATATAAAATTCTAAAGTTCTATTTGTTGATAGCAATTGTTCGAAACTTGGTTGTCTCTCATAGTTCTGACGCATATTGAAGTATTCATAAAATATAAATAATACAGTGTGCTGACTGAGCTTTTGTAAAGTTTGAACATCCTATGTAGACTTCGAAGGGTTCATAAGTTGAGATATAACGCTAATTTTGTTATTTATACAGCATAGAACTGGAATTTAGAGAAATATGTAATATTTTTTCGTAATACCAGAATTAGACATGCTACGTGGCAAACGATTATATATAAGCAAGTAAATAAACGAAGAAAAATCTTACAACGGCTATAAAAAAGTATCGAGTGAAAAGTCTTCAACAGCCCACCCTACGAGCCTTAAATTTCCTAGCAGATGACGAAGATCATTTTCAATAGAGACGGCGCTTGAACATTACGATCTTCCAAGATCCTTCGATGACTCATCGTGCCCCGAGATTCTTCGATAGCGCGTTATCGTAAAGGTCGTCGATCAGATCGATGTTATCGGAGATGCTGCTGCTAATCAGCGGGAGCGAAAGAGAGAAACAAGTAGACGAAGAAGTAGTAGAAGAACGGGCAGGTCGACCTCGCTTCCTGAATCGTGCAGGGCAGTGGCGTTGTCTGACAGACGATAGGCAGCGTTACTTCAGTCAGCTCGTATTCGTGCCGTAAAATAGATAATCTCAGTGAAATCAAGCATGAACGCATCACGAGTCCACGCTGGCTACACGGAAATATCACTTAAACGCAACTGCGCTACCCCTATCTGTTTTTTTTTTTTTTTTTTCAAGGTTTTGTTGCCTGACCCAGAATATATATATTCGGAGTAATAGCTGGTTATTAGTTTCTCCACGCGGTCATCATTTACTCAGCCCATTATCAGCGTCTGACAAAACCAATGCTTCACAACTGAACGTCTTCCTCGCATGGAACGATATTTTCGTACCTGCATGCATTTGTACCTATTACATAGCGAGTGGTCAGATGAAGTCGTTTATCATTTTTATGTTGTCGGCAGACAATACTGAAATTTCAATAGACTCAAGTTTGAAGGTCCTCTCAGCCGGACTCTAAACACTAGCTACCGATTCATTTGATTCTGACGTAAAGATAAAACAATTCAATAAGTCTCCACACCTCTTCGGTACTTTTCGAAATAGATTTTAACCGATCGCGACTTAATTCAGTCCTTGATGGATTACTTTCTCCCGAGTCAAGAGACCGGAACATGTTTCCAAAACTATCTACGTAAATTCTATTATTTAATATTCAAGTGCTTTGTCTTTGCGTGGGTAAGAATAAACCTCTATCTTCGCCAGCAAGTGATGTCAGTGACATCTGCTGCCCCTGTTATCATCCACTCGTGGGCTTCTCCGGCGTTCTCAGCTAGGATCACCTAATCGGGGAGGGGATCTCGCGGTATCGGCGACTCGATTTTTACGACCGCGCGCGAATCGTCGTGGCTGGTGTTATTATCCTAGGCGAGTAGATAATACCGGCGCGGCCTAGCGAATGCTCGGATCGGCAGGCGAGGCATGCAGGAGCCTGGAGCCGCATTATCGCGAGATTACGTAAGCGCGGCATACGGTACGCTTGTGTTACGCTATAATTAGGACCGGCCTGGCACAACCACGCCGCCATCGCCACCACTGAGCGCAAATACGCCCGGCGCATAATCCCCGTCCCTATTAACCCGATCAGCGATAAACATTAACAGGGGATGCCTCCTCGAAGGAGATGAACATAGCTGGCGAGTCATGCCGGGTGCTCTGCGCAAGCGTCGGCGGCGGTGAAAGGGCGCGAATTTTGATTGACCGATACTATGGATACCGGTGAGCAGCCGTGCTTCTGTTATCCATTTGAATTGCAGGTGGGACGGATGTAAACGGAATCACGTGGTCATGGCACGTGAAGATCACGCGGGTATAAATTTGTATATGCGTTTACTATGCCTTGAATTTCAATGCCTCATGCTTGCCTCTGATTCCTGAAGTTACCTGAAGAGGTTTGAAATGTTTGAGTGCGTACTATGGTACAAATCAGTGCTTTTCAACATAAACTATGATGCTTGGGGAATTTCATTCACTTTATGTTGTGGGAGACTTTTATCCACTCTTCGTTATCATGCGCATGGACGTTTAGACTTTTGTTGATGGCAGAGGTATTATCTGTACACAGTACGTAGGAAGTACCCTAGTAGCATTTATTTGCTGGGAGTTTGTTGGGCCAATGACGTGTTATCCGTTGGCCAACTGTTGAAGTGTCGCGCTATTTTTAAATGGACCAACGATTGTAATCAACGCAGGCCCAACTGAAGGTTTTTTTCCATAAGCCCAACAGTTTCTTTCCAAAAGACGTCTTAAAAACGTTCAGAAGGCGTCTGGAAGAACTTCAAAAGACGTTGTAACACGTCATTTTCAGGTCTGATTTAAGAAAAAAAAATTGCTTACAAAGCAACCGTTATTCGCACTCACTCAATATGTTTCCTTGTATTTGTTTCATTGTATAATTAATTGTTTATAAAAACTGCACAGTGACGCGAAATATTCTACAAAATATTATCATTCGACTTTTAGACTCATTCCTTAAAATTTCACATTCGTCTCAAGACAGACGTCCGCATTACGTATTTATAGATAAGAAAAGAAAAATCACAATTTGGAATATAATAACAGGTTTTTGGATGTTGCAAATTTTCTGACATTTAATCACCGTTGTAAATTTTTTGTTAATTAACCAATCATAATAATTGTAGGCCCAACATTGAATATTAGTTGGCAAACTGTTGTAACTTTTTGTTAATTAACCAACCATAATAATTGTAGGCCCAACATTGAATATTCGTTGGCAAACTGCTGTAAGTTTTTTGCCGTAGGCCCTATTTTGGGAATTTGTAGGCAAAACTCTAACTATATCCCAACTAATTCCCAACTGTTGGCTACCGTTGGCCAACCACAAATGCTACTAGGGTAAATACAGCGTGTAGAAGAGCAGCACCACCTAGTCCAGTGAAATTAGACGGATATGAGGTCAATCTACGAGCTAAATTTTAGCATGGGCCTTTATTTCGTCGTTTTAAATAATATGTCAAAAGTCCTAAAAATGTAGCTTGCTGGGTATTATTCCGTAGACAGATCCTAATTTCACTGGACTACACCCGCGAGCATCTAGGGTAATTCCGGGAGACGCGGCCGAGCTGGAGAGTTGGTCGAGTTGCTATATTCAGACTCTACATCTGCGTATATGTAATAAAATGTGTTAAGGTTCGGAACAATTAATTCTCTAGAAATCAACTGTTTCGACCAACTCTCCAGCCCGGCCGCGTCTCCCGGAATTACCCTATAGGTGGATGAACAAAAAGCGTGGAAAGAATTTAGAAAATGTTTCACGTTCTTATTTATCGTCGGTATTTCCTTTAATATACTAGCTGCACGTTTGCATAAAAGTTAATTTAGATGGGATGACTTTTTAATTAGATATTCTTATGACATCCTATCCTTGTAGGGTAATTCCGGGAGACACAGTCGGGCTGGAGAGTTGGTCGAGTTGCTATGTTCAGACTAGGGTTGCCGATTCTTGCCGAAAATATCGATTTTTCAAATCGATTCGAATCGCAACATGAAAAATCGGCTTGTAAAGAATCGATCTTCAAGAAATCGATTCAACTTTATGTATATGTATTTATTTTCTTCTTCAACTTTATGTATCTTCAATTCATTGAAGACTAAGTAGTATATATTAGAAGTATATTAGAATGATTTTGGGTAAATAGAATAGAAATAATTTTTTTTTGTTCAAACTTGTTTGCTCATGTATTTATTGCTAAACAGCCGTCATTTGCTTGGTGTTTTGTCTTATTTATTGTTATTTCGCAATAATTAATCTATGTATATATAAATTAACCCGACAAATTGACGGGTTCCGTAAATGTTGCGTTAATGAAATGTTATTGAAGACAAAATGACTTAGTAAATTAATATTTTGCTGAATAATATTGACCTGAAAAACTTAGTGTAAAGTGTAAAAATACCTAGGTATAAATAATAATTCCATTCCATGGAATCGATCTATACTGAAAAATCGATTAAAAAATCGAAAATCGCGGGGCAAAAGATCGATCTTTCGATTAATCGATCTCAGATCGGCAACCCTAGTTCAGACTCTACATCTGAGTATATGTAAAAATGTGTTAAGTTTCAGAACAATTAATTCTCTAGAAATCAACTGTTTCGACCACCCCTCCAGCCCGACTGCGTCTCCCGGAATTACCCTACCAGAAATTCTGTTTTCTTTTTTATTCGTTCGCTAAGGTTAGTTAAAGAGGGTTCGAATTACGTAGCTATCGAGTATGCTATGAGTTCGGATAATACCATCATTGCAATCGTGAAGAAATAAAAAAAGAAGCTCAAATTCCCACGTCGAGTGAACCAATCGAATTCGTACAAATGGTTACTACACATTTGAGGCTCCGTAAATCAAAGCGATCCACGCTAACCAGGCATCTCCAATAAATTAATAGCCGCGTGAATCTCGGGGTTGCGTCAGCCGAGGCTCCATTTGGCGTGGGCAAGTGGCGAAAATCAAGATCTCGCGGTTCTCGTTCTCGACGTACGGTTGATTAATACCCAGATGTAATTACTGGCCGGAGGATGAGTGCACGCGGGAAAGAAAAGGGCAGCTCGCACCAAACACGTCGACATCGGGGAGCCGGGAACGAGACGGAAAGCGCGCGAAGAAGGCAGAACGCCACGAGGCGGAGGGGCCGAAGAATAAGAAGAAGGCGGAGAAGGTGGAGGTTGTTAAGCTGCCGAGGGAACGAAATCTTGACAGATTTCATCGTGGGCTGACGTAAACAATTTGCGAATGTAAATACCTGTTGAATATTGAGCGCGGCGAGAGACCTCGAGGGGTCTCACACTAACCTCACACCTTACGACCATTTACCCTTTAAACTTATGATTACCTCCGCCACCCTTCAACCTACCGCGGCGAGCCACGTGTACACACACCGAACCGTTTTTACGTCATTGCCATAAATTATGCGAACATTGTGCTGCCACGATGAATCCGCGAACCTGCCCAGACCTGTACCGCAAACTTATACTACTCACAGTCCCGATAAACTTTTCAGATCCCCTCTTTAAGACGGCGATGGAGCGGGCCATGTTTGTGATGTAGTTCACATGGCCCACGGAATGGTACGAAAGCACAACTTCTCATAGGTATCTGACTAGCAATGTTTAAACGATTTAACTACCTTTATCTCTGTTCTAAAAAATCTCCATAAAAAAATTCTGGAGCCAAAAAATAGTGCAACAAGTGTTTATACAAATATATGAAGAGCCTTTCCAAGCAAAAAATTGTATTTCCTGTAAGGTCTTCAGGGTGAATCTTTAACTATAGATGAATTTGTAGCATACAATTTCACCCAAATTATTAAATAGCTGGATTACTTACTATTTTCGATAACAGCTTTCTCACATACCCCAAATTCAACGAAATTGAAGCTGTTCTAAACTTTCTAATATAAATCATGTTCGCTTGAAAGGTTTCAATGTTTGATTAACATTGCTCTCAGAGGATTAAAGATAATATTGTCAGTCGTGAGACAAGCCAGCCCTACCTTGTTTTTTAGCAGCTTGCATAATAAATCTGATATTCTTTTAAGCATTAAAGAAAATATAGAAGTGTAAATATAGTAACCGCAGATTTGCAGAAAATAAGATAAACAATTACCTCGGTAAAAGTACCGCGGACATTCTAGATGTTATCGCCCCCATCGACACTACTGTAATCTTAGACACTCGATTAATTGTTCAACTGCTGAAATATAACATTGTATCGATCTCATACCGCGATACGTTCGCGACAGATCCGCGAGTACATATTTCTCCCTGCAGCTACGCCTTTTTCGAATGCGAAAAAAACCGTTATGGCATCACGATTAATAACGCTGCCCGCGTCGGATCGAAGCGTAGCGATAATTTATCGAGACGGGTCACTAGCGTGGATCGAAGTAAAGTTCGCCGGTATGCCGGACCAATTAGATCTCGCGGAAGCTGCGCCTCTCGGTACGTAAGTGGAGATAAGAACGGGTGTTAGGATAATTGGTTATTTCTCACGATCAACTGTCCGCCCGATAAAGCAATCAATGCGTCAGATAACCCTCGCCACTCTGCATGCATTCAATTATAACGGAATCACTGATAACAGGATTCCCGTTAACGCCGAACTTATTCGATGCTTCCCGACGCTTCGCGGCAGCCCCAATTGTCGTTATCGTCAAAGTGGCTTGCCGTGTGTGAGGTCTAAAGATGGGATTTGTTGCACTCACCGTCCTGGTTCATCCCGTGGCCACCGTCATCTGCTCAACAGAAAGAAAGCAATTACGTTAAATTACGATCTGGTATCGGAAGCCGTTAGAATGAAAATTTTATCTGGATAGATAGCATCGATCATTAACCATCGACCGATAAAGTAACATAGTTGTCGTGCAGAGTGTCAAATGGAAACTTGTAAGTAATATTCCTGAAACTAATCGAGATAAGAAAATTCTTTTCAGAATCTGACTCCTGTCGAAGAAACACTCTGTAATTAAAATAGCGGTTCGATGGCTTTAAAATGTAAATTTTTGTTGTTTGGGTCTAGTGTGTGTGTGTAGGGTGCGTCGAGGTGTGTATATGTATACACGAGTGTAGGGGAGTAGGCTTTGACGTTCTGGCACAGTCGCTGGGTTCTTCTTTTTATTACTGCCACTGCACCGGATGTATCAGGAGTTGGTGAAGATTGAGTGTGTTTAAACGGTTTACGAACCATCTTTTTATTGCTGATGGTTTCAGGGTGAACAGGGGGAAGTTATTGGTAAAAGTCTGCTGGCTGACAAGCCCACATCTGCGAAACACCTTGCTCTAACTAAGTGAAGAGACAGAACATCTATTTGTTTGTAGGCATATGTATTTCATACCAGCCACATCTTCTTCGTTTTTTAATAACAACATGTTTTTAAATATGTACCTACCTACATTTGTAACTCACTTTGGACGAGTAAAATGACTATACTGTTAAGATCAACAAATATCCGAAATAATACACATGTAACATTAACATTAACATTAAGGGGAGATTATTGTGTAACAGCCCCCGAAATTTATGATTTTTTTTTAAACTATTGTTAATATTGCATTAAACTCTATTGAGTTATAGTTATAAGGAGGCATCTTTGAAGTTGCAGAATATATTTTGTTTATGTCTTGAATTTTCTTAAATTAAATAATTTACGCTGGTACAGAACCTAAATTTTTAATTTTAGTTTTTATTTATAATACTTTTTTCGTCGATATAAAGAATAATATGAAAAATGTGTCTAAGGAAAAAGCTTACTTTTCCTTTAAAACGCTATAACTCTTTCAATTTTTCATTTTTTTTTTGTGTTTAAAGTGGACCAATACCAGCGTAAACTATCTAGTTTTAAAACACTTTTATTTATTTTGCAATGAGATGACTGTGATAAGTGCTACACATCCCGCAATAATTAATAAGCAATAACGAGGATTAACATAAAAAAAATTCTGTAAATTTAAAGATGCCTCTTTATATCCCAAAAGAGTTTAATCCAATATAACCCACAGTTCATTTAAAAAAAAATCTTAAATATCAACGTGCAACGTTCAAATAACAATGTACGTCTGATCGCATACTGGACGTCTCCACTTGCCCATTGCATACATAGATATGAACGCTCTATATAATTACTAGGACGAGCTGAATTTTAGTTCAACGTCAACCTAAAGTAATTAGAGAATCCAGAATGAATAGAAAAAATTTATAATAGTACCGAGTCCTGCATTTATGTAATACAAGTAACTTTAGATATGTTTGTTGCTCTAATTTCTTACGCAATTGAAAATAGTATAATCTACGTATAAAGTTGTTACTTGTTTGTTGACAATTTAATTTTCTACTTTTTTCCTATACTTACTGGAATTGCCAAAGTAACAGGTAGAAGGTTGTTATATTCCATGGAGCATTATATTTTAAAGAAACGGTATAGGTAATTTTCTTTCAGTGCAACCAGTTGAAAGTTAACTATCTCTACTGTGACTAGCACTTTCAAGTAACAGATGATGCAGACTGTATACTACGTTCCAGAGATAAAATAACTTCACAGAAGTGCTTTACCCGCAGCAAAAACAAATGTAGAGTGTAGTGTAACCGAACACGAGTAAGCAGTAAATCGTTTTGGCAAGCATTGAATATTCTCTTGAAGGCATCGAACTGCTCGATAAGAAAGGTAAGTGACAGCTGGAACACGTCGCTATCGAACTTCGTTCAATTCAGAGCACAACCGACTCGCCCAGTCCGATGTGACAAGGATCCAAGTCGAGTGGCGTTAAAAAGTTTCAGCAATAAAAAGGCGATGCGCCCTAACTACCAATTGGACGTTCTTTATGAAAGGAATATCGAAGGTATTCCGTCTTGGCTTTCCGATCGACGGTCGATACGTCTCCGATCACGGAACGCGTCGAAGTTCAAAAGCGTCTCGCGGGCATCCGCATCCGCAAAAAGATCGGCTTCTAATGTTGCACGTTGCACATCATGACGACTTGCAACAAGGAACGATAGCAGGCTGCAGCAGCGAGATGCAACCTATTTGTAATGGTGGCTGGTATCGCGGCATCGCGCTGTGTTCCTTTATTTAACCCCATAAATAACCCGTCGCTATCTCACCCCGAACGTTTTCCTACTAAAGACGAACGCAGACGAGCCCAGCGAAATATTACGTGCTGCCAGTCACTCTGTTACGGGGTTGTTACAATGGGGAAGGAGACCTTGGCGTGCTCTTTTTCGGCCATTGAAAGAAGATTGCAGGAATCCAGGAGAATAACGAATTTCTTCGCATTCTTCTATCGCGTTTGTGTGATTCCCTGATTTCGATTAAAGCTGACAGCTGTTAAACGCTTGTTTAGGCAAATCGAGCACCGTCTATGATTTGAATCTTTTGTCGAGGTGATGAGATGTTGCCTAATAGACGCAGTCCCATAGAAGTCTAAAGCGTTTAGGACATTGACAGAAAGTCGATAGTGTTCCAAAGTCTTTTGGTCGAAGCGAGATAAGTACGCTAACACTTTCCAGTAGTGCCAGTCAATATCATTTTGTTGAAGAACGGTATTGAGTTATGTCAATGAATACGATGAAGAAAATAATGCCTCACCTCAAACTAGATAATTTATTTTTTGTTCGTTTTTGTCAATCGAGGTTAAAAATAAAATTTCCTTTGCTTAATTGGAATTCAATTCGAATTTTGTTATTTTTTTTTCGAATATGATGTGTATTTTGATAGTGCAATGGGATGAGAGGTATGTAATCAACATTTATGTCCAACATTTAACACCTGATCTTACATAGCACTTCAAATGTTCTAAGTGTCTTCCTGCAAAACTAAAAATTCTGACTAATATTCGTTTGAGACCATAACTCACTGAATTGTGATTATTTTATATACATATAATGCACAAAGGTGTAACAGCCTTTCCAGCAGCTACGCTGTTAAACAGAAATGAATGCTACTCTATCTGTCTTGTTTGTCATTTCACCTTTGTTGATACAGATTTGAGATTGATTAATTGGAAACGTGATTCACAACAGTTTGCATTTCAAATATGAAATGTATTAGATTTCAACATTTCTAGCATTTCGTTACGTAAGGTAGAAGTTACATGATTGTCAGTGTAATGCTAATTTCTCATTTGAGCCAACAAAGTGCGAGAAACTTTACATCTTCGGTGTGACTTGTGAAATGAACTTGTTGATTTCAAAGGCAAGTTCCAGCGGCTGGTTTCGCTGCGTGCATTCATTGTCGTGTTCGTTCATAGCGAAGGACACTGTGGATCCATATAAAATTAATGTTCCGACACAAAAATCAACATTTCAGTTCTAGTGCCAGTGGAAACTAAGATTGCTGCTAATATGCTTTGCCAAACCAGAAAGAGAATAAATACTCGGAGAAATCACACGAATTTTCAGTAATGTAATGGACTTACGACAACTTATTACAGGAAAATACTTTATTTTCAATAACGAGTCTATCGAAAATAGGGTTACAATAGAAAACACGAAAATCTGTTTCTGCTGGCAATAATTTCAAAAGGAATATTATATGTGGTATATACTTTTGTAAGATATTCGACGTTAGAATTTATCGATAGTTGGTTTCGATTAATTAGTAATGAAATTGTCGAACAAACAATATACCTGAATATTGGTTCTCCGAATGTCACAAACGCAGTATATTCTGTACATAGAATCAATTTTCAACTTGACCAATAAGCACATACTACGCCGTAAAGTATTACAAATTGACGCTGTTAAGGACATTCCCGCAAGTTTCTAATGCATTATTTGAGCCGTTTATTTTGAAAGTGGCCTAACTCCATTTATCTTCAAATCGAGATATTTAAGGGTTTGCGTTTCAATGAATTTAAAAATATAGGTATAGGATACTAATGAGCCATACTGCTTAAGTGTATCTACGGGTGTTAAATTTATAGTTCCTATTAAAATAGTGGCAATTATTAAGTGAATAATATGCGTTTTCTTATCAAGAATGGAGTTAGGCCACTTTCAAAATTAACAACCAGATTCATTATAAAATTTGAAGGTGCTCAAGTCCATTCAACATAATTTAAGATGCTTCACATTGAAAAAAACAATACTGAATTTATTTGACATATCTTTAAAACACTTCGGAAACATAATTTATGCGATTCAAAACAGTTTTTAACTACATAACGTACAAAATTACAAACATAAATTTATTACAAAACAATTTACTACTCATCTACATTTTGTGCGTGTGAAAGGGATTTGAAGAAATCATGATGTTTCGGTGGTATATATCGTAATAGGTCAATTATGTCCTTGAATTTTGCTGTTGTAATTTGTCTGATATTTTTATACAGTGGTGTCAATACAATATTTTCGAACTTTCTTGGTCTACCCCGACGTGGTAATACATTCAGGACTTTAAAATTTTCATTCTCATTCATTGATGTCTTATAGAAAAATGGAGTTAGGCCACTTTCAAACTACACGGTTCAATTATTGAACTAACTCTGAAAACTTATGTGTCAAGAATTATCGTATTTGCTCGGAATATAAGCAACCTGAAATGCTTTACTGATAAATAACATGAAGTTGTACATGTAACCATGGTAACCGGAAAAAATTGAAAAATGGAGTTAGGCCACTTTCAAAATAAACGGCTCATTTAATCATTCTAGTGAAGTAATAATAATTGGGTTCTATTTGCCCCGAGTATTAGTTCACCGCCGACATTAAAATTTACAGTGAAATCTAATTCTTATAAGCTTCGCAGAAAGTTGCATGATGCGTGAGTGTCATGGGGTGCATCGTAATGTGTCGAATACGAGTTACATTTGTGAAGTTGAACTCTTTCGAGTGAGTTCTTTCAAATCGTCTCTCTGAACAGTAATTATTACATTCGAGTCATTAGAAATTGAGAAATTTCAACTTGCATGGGAAACAGTTGAGGTCGACGGCAACCTCTACCAATGTGACAACATTCACGAAAGGTGTGAGCACTCAATGTCAGTTCGACTTTATCCGCGATAGTGATCGGATCGGTGAATATCTGTGAATGTCACAGTGCATATTATTTCCTGATTTCTCAATCCCTACATCAATTCGTTCGACTACTGGATTAAATAGAAGACCGTTTAACAACATTTCACTGGAATATACCTATCATCTAGAAGACTTTTTGACGAAGCGTTGCCTAGTGTTTGGTCACATATCGCAGTGATAAAAATACGTGTAGAATGTGCAGGGTGCACGACTGTAGTTGTGAAAAGTGAACATTTGGTAATGGACATTGCTATATAATATTATTTCTGGCCATGACGCATTTCAAGATAACTGGGAGTCGGCCGAGCGCGACCAAAACATCAACAACCTCTACCAAAGTCACTACATTGCCGAACGGTGTGCCCTAACAGTTCGACTTCGTCCGCGACGGTGTTCCGATCATTGAATATCTGTGCAGTCACAGTGGATATTATTTCGTGATTTCACGGTTCCTGTATCAATTTCATTGATTACTGGACTCTGTGGAAGGCCCTTTAACAAAATTCTACTACATTACACTCAGTATCTAGAGGATTATTTTGGAAACACTTTACTCGATTCCGAACACATCTTCCCACTGTTGAGAGATGATTTTTGCTGCCCTTTGCATTGAATCATAAATACAGTAGCGGACAAAAAAGTTACCACTTTTTCGAACCACTCTACTTCTATTACTTTTCAATATCAATTAAAAACTGCAGTATGTGCCTAATATACATATTCTGAAAGACAATTAAAAGCTGTAAAAAATCCAGTTAGAGTAAAAGTTATCTAACTAACAAACAAAAACCTCACATAACATTAAACAAGACAACACACTTTTAAAGCGAACAAAAAGTTACCACTTTTGAACATTAATAAAAAAATCTAATATTTTGTGGTGGCACCTTTTGCTTTTAAGACAACCTAATAAGTTAATGAACGTGGTAACTTCTTTGTCGGTTCCAAAAATTTTACCCCATTCAATGTCATGTAACACTTTTGTTTGTCAGTTAAATAAATTAAACTTTAACTGGGTTTTATACAGCTTTAAATTCTTCATCAGAATATGCATATTAAACAAATACCACTGTCCCAAACGTATGCTAAAAAATAACAACAATAGAACAAATCGAAAAAGTGGTAACTTCTTTGTCCGCTAGTGTAAGTATTTTAAAATATATTTTTTGACAACATTTTTTGTAGGTATTTGTCTAGATCTGGGCCTGGCACAAATTCATTCGACAATGAACATTTTCCAGACTGCCGTCATCGTGGAGCGAGGAGCCGATCGACTGTACAAGATTACAAAATCGAGGCAAAACAGGACGGCGGTCTGCACGAGGCATAATGATAGGATCGTAAGGTTAGTAAAGCATATAATTCTCCGCGGCATTACGCGAGCCGTTCGCGGCGGTCTCTGCGTACACCCAAGTATTAATTACAAATTAATGCAACTGGATAACCACGCGCCATTAGAGATAATCGAAGCCTGATCGACCATTGCCGACTCCGCCGATGCAGTCGACCGGCGTGTTCTCCAGTCGCAATTAAAACATTGTCGCTCGGTAGTCGACGCGAGAAAATCGAAAAACACACCAAAAAAAAAAACAAAGAAATAGCTGCAGAGCACAGGAACTCAATTTATACTCTAGAGTCGCCTGCGTTTCCACGAACTTTTACTTTTTTCCTTTCGTGCAGTTGAGAGCACCGTTCGGTCATTAATGCTCGTTCGGTAATCGGTATACATACTTCGTGGGCAGGTATTGCACGTCGAAACGTTTGATACAAATTGCGTCGGTGAAAAACGCCGTTAAAGCTGAAAAGGTGCTATTTTCCAATTCGATGACGGTTTCTCTTTTCATGCTTTAAACTTAAACGTTTCCACTGTGCCATTATACAGGATTTTTTTAAAAGGGCACATTTCCACATGGAAACAATTTTCAATAACCGCAAAAACTGTGATACCTACGTTTATTAAAAATAATAATTTTTCTTTTTATTAGTAGATACACATAGGTACATTTAATTCTGCCATCTGATGGCGGCAATGTTTTCAATTTACCGGCATTGTTTTAATAGTGATTTAAAAAAACGTTTGGAAATAAGCCCTTTTAATGGAAACTACCAAAAATAAGACCTTTTGTATGAAACCATTTGCAGATGAGCCAAATCTACCGATCTATCCTTCCTTCCTCCACTGTTAAGAACTTGCACAATTTTTTCTGTCATTTTCAAAATCCTTACTATAATCCCTGCTAGTATATAAAAGTACACACTTAAACGGATTTCAATGAAATTTTTAATATACATTAAATACGTCCTAGATTAGATTATAGGCTATTTATAAATATGCTATATAAAATAATAATAAATAATAATAATAGTTCCCGGGTGAAATCGGGTAACGGGTCAGTTAGTATAATATAATGATGATGCTTTTCCGTATAAATAGGGTAAGAAATTGAAGAATTAAGGAAACCCAAGGATTGTCGATTGACAGTGAATTATGGGCATTGTCCGTCACTATCGAATCGATCTTCCTCGGCACTCGTCATCGACCGCGGGACTAACGATATCGATCTCTGACGATTGAGGTACTGGTACAATGCCCCGAGGTGGTCCTTCGTGATCAATTTAATTCGAATAGCCGGACGTGGCTCAGCGTGATACGACAAATATTTAGAATTCCATTAGCAATGGTTTAGGTTCGATTAACATTAACGTCAGCAAATGCAATTAGTACCGGCCCCGATACAATTGCCTGATATATCGACTAGTTGATGGGAACGCATCGCGGGACACTGAATGTCATTAAATAAATAAGTAATCGATCAAAGAATGATTAACAGGAGCGCCTTTGACACCGGAACAACGATTGAAACATTAATAATTTAATAATTCCCCTTGCAATAACTGCATATGTACTTATGAATTAACGTGAATCAACGGAAACTTGCTATTGTTTAAATACTTGAAGTTGCAAAAATGTAAAACATTTTGAAAACGAAAACGAGGAATTAAAAGAATGTTATATGGTATAATGAAATTCAAAATAGATTCTCTTTAGTCTTTAAATAATCCATCTCTAAATAAATAAAAATCATTTCAGGTCAACTTGAGAGACATCGAGTCTCTATTATATTAACAAGAATAAATAATTTATATAATATGTTAACAATATTAACTTTTAAATAATTACGCGTAATGCAAGGAGCATTTCACCGACTCACCAAAACAAAAGGAAACTTGTTTTTAATGTCGTGTCGTTCATATTCATATAATTAAAAATGGTGAATTATAGAACATGAACTTAATGTTATCCTGGAATATATGTTTAATGAGCCAAAGGAAGAGGGCGGGTATGTGGCAAAAAATGTGTTCTTCCAAATATAAATGGAAAACTATTAAATCTATGAAGCAACGTCACTTACAATAGTTACATGCTGAATAAAACTAACTCTTATTAATAACAATCAGTTATCTCAGAACACAGTTGTGAAGAATTAAGTACCTGTATATGGTTTCTTAAATGTTAAGCACATTCCTAAACTAAGATAACAACGTCTCCGCCAAAAATTCGCATAATCTACGTGAAAACCCAGTCACGAATTTCCGTTCACCTTTAACGTCAGCACCGTATTGGCTGCGTGAAGTAATGGAAGGGGCAGGGAAATTCATCGGGATTATTGCAAAGTCATTCGATCGTGGTGGGACTCATCATCATGCGAATGGAGCCCGAAACGCGAGTTGGCACACGCGTGTGGGGTCTCCGAACTGATCGCGGCTCTTTCTGTCAAATACTTGATATCATTAGATTTAACGACCCCTCCTGGATCTCCTCTTTCTCTCCCTCTCTCCCTTTCTCTCTCTCTCCCTTTCCCTCGTTTACTTCGGCTCATGCCGCTTTAGTGGCTGCTGCCACGGCGGCAGCCTTTCATCTTCCTTAACCAGCATCACTCCCTTTCAACCTCCGGAACGACTATATAGCCGTGCGCGGCTCGACCACGGCGAGTGTCCACGTTCTGATCACTGTTTCCGGAGAACTACTGCTCCAGGTAGTCCTTTGTATGCACGCTTGTACGTGTATGTACACAGGCAGCATTCGTAGAATTGACTAGGTGTATGTGATCTATTCAGAATCACGAATAAATTCAACGACACTTGATTTCTTAACTCTAGTGTTCTATATAATTTTTTAGAAGACCGGAAAATACAGTCGGGAGGCGACAAAAATGGATCTGAATGAAATATAAGTCCTATTGGTTGGATTATTGCCTCCATCCTTTGTTACGCACGTGATTTGCTAAGAGTATCATTTATTGGCTGGCATGGGATCTTATCTCACTCACACGAAACATTAATTAGCGGTGTGTTGTGTAGATAACTATTCCGAGGCGGAGCCAAGGAACGATCCTCTTACCTCATGAGACCCCTCACGACAGGCCCATTCTTGTCGCCCCCTGACTGTATGCATCATCACAATTATAGTATACATAGAACCGTACGAAAATCTTTGAGAAAAGATGAGCCATGTACAAGTTATCGCTTATTGTTAGAGGAAGCTTTACAGTTTTGTTACTGCAGCAATATTAATTCTATTTTCGGGGATTAGTAGTAGGTACTTAATTGAGAAGTGCTATAATAGGAATAACAAGAGCTTTTTGTTGTAACGTAGAAGAGAGAATTTGGTTATTTTACTAATATTAAATAATATAGCAAAAACAGTAAACGTGTTCAAAGGACTAAGTACTTAGGTACCTATGTATAATTATATTCTTGTATGATATATGTACTATTCAAACAATATTCTTACTCAGTTATTATTTTATTATTACAGTACTAAGTCCATTAACTGACGTGTGGTACAGTACTCGACCTTTTTTGCCGAATATATGATATGTATACGTTAATTAAAACATAAATTCCCACGAAGAAGTATACAATCTTCTTAAATATCATGTAAGAAGTAAATAAGACAGAGAAAACAATTTGCATACATGAAATTTACATACAACTTTAGGAAACTGATAACGAGAGCTAATTTATTGCGACACATTTTTTTCACGATAATGTTTATCGCTTTGAATAATCACATATTTACCGATTCTTAAATTTAAAACAATACGCCATTTTCTTCTAACTCATAATTGACAGTTTAAAACAATGCCATTTATGTATCAGATGATATAATATTTACTTTACAGGAATTTCGATTAACTTTTCGCGTGACCGATTGGCTAAAAATAGTGTCTAATACTATAAAATTAAACACTGTTCACTGCATTCGTATACTGGAAAGTTTTGATTTACAAATAAATGCGATGTGAATACATAAAAGAAACAAAACATCAAGGGCCATATTCCTTTACACCGAAATTCGATCAAAGTTTATCACGATTCTATAATTCATTTCAGAATTTCAGAATTTACATAAAATATTAAAACCTGCCATTTTCTACAACTGCATAGGATTTTAACTTACATACTCGTCCAAAGTCTGTTAGGTCTTTACCGGTTACCGATTATTTTCTAATTTCATAATCAACGATATTCAAAATTTTGCAACTCGACTCGAAACCTTTTTCAACTGCCAACAAGTTCCACCGTGTATACGTGTGCATGTTCTCGAAATGATTATTGCCAAGGAACTCGGAGCAACTTCAGCTAACTCAATTGTTCCGTACGGAACAAGGAGGCCTTTCACGCGGCTCTCATTCTGGCGGTCTTTGATGAAGGATCGGCGCGTATCGTCTGAACTGATGTCCCGCAAGGGTAAGATTCAATTAAGTCGATATCGATGCACCGATAAGCACTAGTAGAGAGTATAGCCTTAATGATATCACGTGATATAATGTGAAACTAGCCTATCATTACAATTTAATGAAGAAATTTTGCCTGCAGATGGTATTTCCTCCAAGGCAACGATAAATTGCTTTAACTCTCTAGCCATACAAATAGTTTATAAATATTTAAGTACGAATAAAAGAACGAACGAAATACCGTAGAAGCTATTTCTCTAGCGTTAGGATGAGGCCTCTAACATCACCAAGCTTATAGCAATACAAACACGTGTCCGAGAAAAAATGTGTAGGGTAAACCAACCAGTGAATGACCGAATTGTTAAATGAGAAGCCCAGTAAATGACCGCATACTTTTAATAAGAATTGTACTTATTAATGTTTGTTTAATACGCGTAACTAAAAATATCGGATATTAAAAGTGCAACAACACTCCATTTATAAATATATAATAATTTTTAAATTTATAATTGACATTTCTTTGCCTAATGGTCATTCACTGGTATGCGGTCAATTACTGGAAGGATTTGGAAGGATGGATATGATTGTAGATCATTAAGAAATAAAGAAGAAGACAATCTACATCTAAAAACTTCGAACCTGTCTATCTTGTGATTTCTAGTCAAACAATCTATGACCGTATCTATGATCGAAACATATACTTATTATTACATATCAAATATTCTCGTGTCTCCACAAGGCGTCTTTAACATCATTTGTTTCGAAAATGAGTGGACAGTAATAAAAAGTGTATCTCGAACGATTCATCAAGACCTATAATGTGAGGTATGATTCATTAAAACATTGCGTTTCTATTTTTCTTCCTCCCCGTCCAAGCAGAAAAGAATTATACTTCACGAAGCTAATAAATCTATAAACTCAACCGATCAAATTTTCTTTGACGAACTGTACGGCACTGTGGAGTAGACAATTGCACCGTAAATCATCCCTGGTGTCTTCCAAATTGACAAATCATTTCCGAAAGTGGAATCTATTCGTCTTTGAGGAGATGGATAACTCCGATCGTAAAGTTTCCTCTGCCAAGTTCCTTCGTCCTTACGCAATGGCGGAAAGGATTGCCGATTTTACGCGAGGGCAGTCTCGGAGCCCGGACTCCAGAAGTTCGATTCGAAGTAAGTACATATTCCGGAATTCCAGGTTGACTCAGCGAACGTAATGGCACCATCATCGGACATGATCGTGACAGAAGCGTCGGCCGGCGCGGACGAAGATTTATCGCGGCCTTTCCGCCAAGCACGTGCCTCAGCCTTTTTGCCAGTGCAACATTCCTATTGGCTTGAGATTACATGAAAAATATGAGCGTGTTATTAGCTGTCGCTGCATCGCTTCAGCGCCGGCGAAAAATATATCGTTGTGCCTCCAACGCTGCCTCTGCCCACTGTGTATATGGTAATTATCGGTGGTTGCCAAGAATTCGATCGTGCTGTTTTCTTTTTCATAGGCTCAGTTTATAATGGCTGCACTTTCGCAAAAACGACTGCACACATGGCAAGGCTAGGGAAGTATTTGCAAAAGAAGTAAAATCGATACAACATTCCTCTTTACTGTACATGTATTCCTATCCTCAACGGAGAAAGATGCATAGTCTGAATGGTGTGGTTCGTATTCTACTTAGGAATTCATGCTTATCGTACAGTGCATCACTCTGTACAAGAATGAAATGTCCAAGTGCATTGACAAACTCTCTATACTCTGTCATCTTTAAAAAGTGGCCCAAAGGTGAGGCCTTTCTTCGCCTCTTTTTGGTCCCACGATTTCGGAACTGAATTTTTTGCTAAACGATACCTTATGATGGGACATCAATCACACGAAATTTTCAAGTTGAGGTGGCAATTAAGTTGTTCGAAAAAATTCGAGCTACTCGGTTTTATTCGAGTACTCGGCTCGGTCCGAATTTCAAGCTACTCGAATATTCGAGTACTCGAACAGCCCTAGTGGCAATTCGTTTCTGAGACATGGGAGTTCACACAAGTGAAAATTCGTTAACATGTCAACGCATACGCTTCGATGTACTACAGACTTTTATGTCAGTCCGATAATTTAAATAATCTAATGATATCAAGTATAAATACGCATTTAGATGAGCAGTAACGTAATGTCAGAAATATTAATTAAAAATGGGTATCGACAGTCACGGAAATCAAAAAGATTAAATTAATGTAATTTGTTATTGAGAGAATATTTTATATCTTTGCCTTCACTTAGCAATAGAGGTTGAAAATTTTGAATATCATATGGACACGTCTGTCCGGAAAGATAAGTTGGGACTTCTATCGAGCGAAAGAAGTGGAGAAAGCAATTTCAGGAATGTCTAGGAGCATGTTGATACGCAGTGGCAAGTGAAGAACCAGTATACAAGTGTCGGCATTACTCGTGGGTACTTTTTACTCTGTGGACATGGACTCGACAACGCGGACAAGAAGGCGTCCAATTACTGCGACAAAACATCGATCGGGCATCCCTTGTGACAAGTGTCAAAACTCGTTTGTTCCGGTAACAAATAACAAGGAACGGAGAGGTCGTATTAAATTCTGATTACACTGATCAGCTAATTCTTTTATCTTCCACGAACAATTTAATCCGTTATCTAAATAGTTTAATAATCGAGAGTCAAAAATCAAAATAAAGTAATTCTGTAGCACGAAATAGGTACACAAAGCTAAGTACACTATAGTCGCAGAAAAAAGTCTTTATGTAATGCGATACTCTGTAAGTATCTAAACTGGATTTATAACTACTGCATATTTTCAAATTGCTTAACTTTTCGTTCCGCGCGACTGTTCCCTGCGACATTGTTTTTATTTTGAACATAGAAAACGGACAATGGATTCGTAAGAAGAAACATACGTTTGTTCTTGGACTCCTCGTGCATACCTCCGGGTGTTGTAGCTCCGTGATTATGATGGTGGAGGGCTAGGGGGTCCTGAGGATGCGGATGAATGGCGGTCAGGGCACTTCCGGCTGGGTCACCTGGGTTGACCCCGACACCGACCCCCAGGTGAAGAGCACCATGCTGTGTCGTGTGTGCCGGAAGCTCCATGCTGATCATAGCACGCCACCCTCCTTCCAACCCTCGTCTTCCGCCACCCTCCTCCGCCTCGGACAACACCTTGTCGATCTGGACGAGGCGTCTGCTCAACCCCTCGTCTCCTTCTGAAACGTAGACGTTACATAATATAGAAGACGAATTCGGGAATAAATTCTATTTACGTGTAATTGGCTGAAATTCAAGCTATGCGAGACGAATGAGTCTAAATCTATGAAAGAAGTAGGAGATATCACCAATCTCATGGAGTACCAAGGTCGGTCATGGGCGAGATTAATTACGTAGTAACCCCTACAGCAGACTTAGTTGCAGGAACGTTGCAGAAACGTTGATACACATTACAATGTTACCGTTTGGTTGCAGGTTGCATTGCAATATTACTGCAACATTGTTGAAGTATTGCCGCGGAATATTGCAATGGCCACGTTTGTGCAATGTTTCTGGAATATTGCGTACACATTGGCGTGGAATATTGCGCACATACTGCGGTACAATACTCCCGGAATATTGCGCACACATTGCCGTGGAATATGGACTTACATATTTTCACTCCTCACCTACGCAAAGCGTTCCAGAAATACAAACACACGGAATAGTCTTAAATACCACAGGAGACCACCGAGGGAACATAAGCGACCATGGAAAGTGTGTGATAATAATAATTAATAACATTATTTAATTACAACTATACGATTGAAGCAAAGTGTGAAACTGTAAACAGCGACAAAAGATATTTGTAAAAAAGAAATATTAGATGTCCCAAGTACTGCCAGTGTCTTTACTACTGTCATTATATACAGTGAGTGTAACTCGTGAAATTAATTTTCACACGTAATACGATAAAAGTAGTATTAAACTGTTCAAAATGTGGAGTATTGTTTTTGCTTAGTCTTCAAACACTAAATAGCGTTGAAGAAAACTACAGCTTCCACATACACATTTTAGACTTCTTCTTGCTCCCTGTTAATCATACCTACAGAGGAATGTAGAGACTTTAGGTGTTTGACTTCTGAAAAAAACTCAATAGTTCGTGCAAAAATAGCAAAAATAGCAAAATATGAAGATGCGAGAGTTTGATTTCATAATCCTGGGCAAGATTTTTCCCAGCATTTTATGCAACATGATCCGAGCAATGAATTCGATCGCAAGACCCGATCAGCAGCGCGGAGAACAAAGATTCCGGGGTGCAAAGAAGCAAAATGCCCGTGAAGAAAACGCCGAGCCCGAAGCGTACGCCCCGTCGTGCTTCCTTTTTCCCCTTGATTACGGGCAGTGCAGGTGCAAGTGGCTGCTAGATTCCCTCTAGAAAATGGTAACACAGTTTCGATGGGCGACTCCCTCCCACCCGGCCGGATGAACGGCGCAAGAATAGCGTAGACAATGCCGAGCATCTAGTAGCAATCGACGAAAGGCACCGTGTCGCGGGCGTGCAGAGTGGCAGAAAAATAAGTCTCGGCGGTTCAACCGCGGTAGAATTGCCTTTGCCACGCTTTTTACGCCCGCGGTAGATGATTTCTTCGTGCCTTTCCACGTAATAGCCTGGCGGCCTGAACTTTTTTGCTTATTACGCCCAAGAAGGCCGACGCGGAGAGGGCCGCTAGCCACTAGTGATTCCTGGATGAATGAAAGGATGAATGAAGCGTCATTTCGCCGGTGCTGCCATCGATATGCGTCCAGATCCCGACCTAGATGTGAATCCAGCCCGAGATTTCTAGCGACTTTCAGACAGGAGAGTGGAAACGGTTCTCATAGAACAGGTTCCAAGCCCTGTTTTGCTGTTTCAGAAGGCCCAATTCGAATATCATAACGTTGAAGAAGAAGACAAGGGCGGCAGCTTCTCAATGTAGGGGGAGTTGGGGCACTTTGATGCAGGGGGCACAATGAAACATTAATATTATCTTGATATCTATAGGGTAATATTTTATAATCTTATATCATCTTTGAAGATCATAGAGTATACTGTTTAAGATCATTTTTGAACTTCTGACTGTTTCTAGATATCAAGAGAATATTAATGTGTCATTGTGCCCCTTGCACCAAAGTGCCCCAACTCCCCCTATGCGTGATTAGAAATATATTTTGTATTTAGCATGGGAATAGCAAGTTTTAGCCTCTTCTGCTCTGTAATTGTTTGTACTCTTGGGCAAACGTCTACAAAGGTATACAATGTTTTCCGTAACTCGCTGTATTATCAAGGTGAAGACTAGACTTCCTTTAACGAGTGCTACAGTGATAAATGCTTTACCATCTTCCACCTAGTATTTTATAGTTCTAACGTATTAATCACTTTTCCAAGAAGATGTGGAGAACAGATATAATAAATAGCCTCGGCCATTTATTGCTTTTCATCACTGTCTGATAATAACCTTATTTCGATTTTTTATTCTCTGAAATCTTCAATCATTTCCATGATTATACTCATTTCTTAACTTGTACTGGGCTATATAAGCATTAAACAGACATCAAGAGTTTCGTATCACAGAGGATAGAGCATTCTGCTTCAGAACGTTTGTCTTCCTATACCTACCTACTGTGGAGTATAGAAGCTAAAGCCAAATTATGATGCCAAGTCTAGGTGAACGTATGAATACAAAAAGTTGGAGTAGAGGTGAGTAGCAACAATGAACCGCAGAGAGCAACTAACATGCAACTTTAAAATAAATATTACTTCTTTACATACATGTCTATGTAGAAAGCTGTTCTGTTCACATTGTGAACAACAAGCAAGCTACTTAGTCAGCAGTGTAACATTCTTCGCAAGGATAATAGAACGGTGTAGCAATTACAACATTTTGGGGAAAACTTGCATTTAAAAAATGCCTTCAATTCATCTGACAGCAATTTACTACACGGTATTAACAAACTGTCGATAAGGTTTGAGCAAATAAGACCAGCAATATCTTCCGTTCCCGCGACGGGAATCGGGATAAAGGCATGTCGTAAGATCTTTCTGGAGTGGCATTCTCGCATAAGCCAATTGTCATTGAACGTTCGTCGGTCATCCATGAAACAAGAAACAGCTCCCGCGTTCCGCCGCGTTCGCGGGAATTTCGCGAAACTCTTGGTTGAAGCCGTAAGGTAAAAGTACCAATACCTGGACACTAATGACATTTATATTTTTACTAAGCTTCATAGAAAACTTAGAACAATATTGTTGGGAATATACGTTATTTCGCAACTTGATCTCTTATATAAAAAATTAAGAAACTCCTAGATGTAAAGTTTAATATATAAAACAGTCTTTAAATATCGAAGGTGCATGCATTTGAATTCTGCGTAGATTTCTTAAGTAATTCTTAAGAAAAATACAGTTAGTTGTTAAGGTGATAATAATCGTTATATAACGTTTTTCTGAGAAAAGAACATATGTACAGAATCTTAAGAAGTTTCTTGTTACATACAAAATAAAACATTGATCGATTAATGTTGATTTTAATTAAAAATATACGTGTTCATGTACCAGTACATAATAATCTTGTCGTCCGCACGCTGCCCCAATAACTGACCAGCCGTACAGTTGGTCGGCCTGTCAGCGTTTTGAACGTTTAGGTGAAGTCCCAATACCTGATCGCATTGTGAAACCGATAAAGTACCTGTGTTTTATCAAATTGTTGTATATTAACAGTGTAAGTACAAGTATACCGTACATAAGTTAACAGTTTTTTATTTTCAAGTCATATTTTTAGTCAATTGCATATTATAAATTCAATAATAAATAGTCGTATTTAAAAAGTAACATTGACTTATAGCATGCGGAAGATGATTAACTTTTTCCCACCCTAGCCCCACTGCCACTTGTCATCTGTGTAGAATAACTAATTATAAAACATTATGTAACCACCCAGTTCATACATTTCACGAATGAAAAATTCGCGCGCAAACAATCGACACAAACACTAGTGGTGCCCCCTGCCCCAAGCTTTGCGTCATCTTCCCCATTGACCAGGTGTTGGGACACCAAAAATGGGACGCTGGGACAAGTCAGAATTCTATTGTCCATGTATTGGAACACATAACTACTTGTGTATTTACTTAATTAAATTAAAATGACGCACTGAAAACAAGGTTTTAGTAGTTTTATCTGAATATTGACACTTTTGTTAAAAAGGGCATTTATTTTTAGACAATTTTTAAGATATACAACTTTGATATCCTTAAGTGTCCAGTTATTGGTACTTTTACCTTAAGGTCTGGTTCTCCAGCGTCATTCAAGCTTCAAAACTCCTTCGTTCACTTCGATTAGCCGAAGTTCGGCCTACTTAAGTTCCCTCAGCGTTCGAAGCAGCATCGCGCAAAGAAAAGACGCGACATCCCGTGGCGGAGTCGAGGAGCATCGCAAAGTAACGCTAGCCGTCTAAACGGAGAACGGTGTGGTCATCGTTCTTCCCGCTCTGGCTCGAAGAAAGAAGAAAAGGGAAACGTGGAAACTGTACGGTGATCTGGCAAGAAGGCAAAGCGCGGCGATGCCGGGGCCGCTCTCCGGGGGTGGCAAAAAAGCAGGAACTTATCGGAAATGAGGACGAGGATGATTGTTTAGCTCGTAGCCACGAAGACCGGTAACCTTCTCTCTCGACTGTACACTCATTCGGGTAGTCGAAGGGGGGCTCGTGCTACCAACGCGGGCCCTCCTAATGGACCCTGGAATGTAGCTAGAACGCCGAGTAAACGTCAGGTAAAAGCTGGACGATCGTTCGACAGAGGGAGAAAGGAGGGAACGCGCGGCCGGTGCAAGACTCGAACGGCCTTAAATAAAGCAAAGTGGGTGAGTCGTCGACGGGCAAACTACACGTAAAGACCGAGCACCGCGGAGTCGTTCGGAGGAGACTCTGTTCCGTCTGTAACCGTGGGAGTCGGCCCGTACCCGGGTGGCGCGTTGTGTATACGCACTCGCTAAAACCATTGTTTATGGCAGTCCTGAACAGCCGCGCGCTTTACTAACTAACCCCCTGTTCGACCACTCTTTAGAGACTACCGAACTTAACTGTCGGCGCCGGATGACGAAAGCCTGAGAAGGGAACGAGCTTCGACTAGCGCGGGAACCGTGTTTGCCTAGACAGAGGGCAAAGATCTTGCGTGTGGTCGAGATCTTTTGTGGATTTCTCAGTTTTCGCGAAACGCAGACAGTGTGGTCTTCGGCTCTGTTCGATTAATCTTCAGTCTTGTTCCACCATGTCACATGAAGTCGATCTCAAAGGATCTCTGACTATGGACTTGTTTCGAGAGTATGTGGCAAAACAGTTAGCGTTCTATTGTTTTCTTGAATTGCTTTTGCAGTCTCATCGTTTGAAAGTAGACATTGGCACAAGTCTTGTCACCGAGAAATGTCCCAGTCACAGTTTTTCATCAGTTTCCTCTTTTTTAACCCTCTAGGGACGGGGATGTTTTAAACTTAACGTAGATTTTTTTTGAGCGTTAAAATAGTCTATTTTATACGTCGGATTTGGAAACTACTCGTTAATTTTTTTTTTTTAATTTTTTTATAACAAAAAAAGTTTAATTTCGGGTTCTGATGGTACAACAGTTTCTTCTCTGCCTAGTAAAGGTCACTATACCTATCAAATCTCGATCTTATTCATGGAACGTAAATAAAAATGTGTGACACTCGTCCCTAGAGGGCTAATAATCGATGCTTCTGGAATTTTGACGTGAATTCAGAAATCCTATTTCTGAATGATAATTGCGTTTGTAGGGTTACTGGTACGGCAAAAATAATGACGCGCTTGATGGTAAATACTGTAACTATTTATTTGGAGTAAGTACGTTTGCTCGAACTTGCTGCAACGCGTTCCGCTCGCCACAGCTTTCTTAAGGAGTTACACCTAGGGAATTCAATCCCGGGATCTAATCCCGGGATCCCGACTGATTTTTGAATCCCATTTTTATATTTATCAGTTGTTCATAAAGTAATTTACGTTTTTAAAAATTCGTGAAATTCTCGGGATAAGTTATAACTTGATATATCAAATCCCGGGAGTTTTAGAATAAAAAAAAACAACCGGGATCCCGGGATTGAATTCCCTAGTTACACCACCTTGGCGCTCGGAAAAATAGGTATAAAAATGAACTTTTTTTTACGCTGCCATTAAGTATATAAAATGATCATTATTTTACACACATCTATAGTAGTTTTATGAACAATTTACGATATTGACGATTACAAAAAAAGTAAAAAATAGCGGAGATATTGCGTTTGTCTGGAAACTACTTTTATTAAACTGGTGTACACGATATCTCAAGATCTACTTAACCGATTTGGTTAAAATTTACAACTTATTTTTTATAATAGAAAATTTCGATGAAAATTCAATTTTTTTCTTCACAAAGCTGTCATTTCTACAAAAGAGATTTTAAAAAATTTCCCTACGTCACATTTTAGTTGTTACCCTTTTAAATAAGAAAAAATTATTTTGTATGTTTTGGACGATGCCTAACAAAGAAATCATGTACACCATCAGCAAGGATTTTAAAAAGAGGGTCCTACTTATCGGCTTTTTTCTCCGCCATTTTTTATTTTTTTTAATCGTCAATATTGTAAATTGTTCATAAAACTACTACATATATGTGTAAAATCATGATTATTTTATATACTTAACGGCAGCATAAAAAAAAATCATTTTTATACCTATATTTCCGAGCGCCAAGGAGGTGTAACCCCTTAAGGGGGAACTCCACTGTGACGGCCGGAAAAATGAGCCCATATTTAAGATTTTTTTAAGGAGTTTTATTATAAAATTGTTATTACATATCTTTAGTACAATGTCTTAAGAAACTATAAAAAAAAAGTAATAGAAAAACATGCATAGGTTTCCATATACAGTTAATCTCCTACACCCCTCACAAGAAAACATAGGTCGCTTATCGAAACGATATCTTTGGAACGGTAACTCGGAAATCAATTTTATTTTTTTTAATATAATCGGTATGAGTGTAAATTATTTTTGTAAAATGGTGCGCTTGGGAAGAAAAAGTTTCTAAAATCCGCAAAAAAAATTTTCGAGCGTATTTTAAAAAATATGTTTTCGATCAAAAAATCGGTACGTACAACTGAAGATACTCTTGTTTTATAGATCCTGTCAAAATTTCCAGATCGGATAAAAATTGACAGAGCTATTGATTCGATCAGTTAGACAAATGTCGTTTCGAGAAAATCGCGTTTGAAGTTTGACTTGTAATGCATTTGTAACCGTGACGCGTTTCATAAAATCCACTGTATCTTCGTAAATTCTTCGAATATCGACTTGAAATTTTCAGAGAGTATTTTTAAAGTGTCAAACATTAAGAAAGTGAAGAGAAGTTTTTCAACTTTCACAGTGGTGTTCCCCCTTAAATATGGATGTCCTTGTGAAATCCTGAATGCAATAAATCAATGCTGTTTACTATTATTCATACATTTTAACAAACAAAGTTATAAATTTGTTAGACACGCAAAAATAAAACAAACAAAAATCCTTTTCTATTTCAAACATATCTGTAGTCAAATCTATTTCCTAAATACCCAGTTTTATTCTCCGGATATCAATAGCCTGAAATATATCTCCAATTAAAGTTAATTTAATACACAAAGATATCTGCAAAAGTAAGTCTCGAAATTACAAAATCAGCAGGTACTGAGAGCGCATCGTGTGAAGAAGAGAGCAGAAATTGATGAACCAAGGAAATCTCCGAATTCCGCGGGAACGCAGCGATCATCGTCCCCTTACGTAAACAATGATAGTCCGAGGCGATGCTGGCAGTTTAACTAATCAGCCAGCCGATGCGGTAGCGACTCGCCGGTAGCTGGCAGAACGTGCAGCTACCTTCTTCCTCCTCGTCTTCCACCGCCGCCCGTTGATCCCCCGGCTGGCCGTAATGGCGGTGCTCTTGGGGCTTAACAACGCGTGACAATATGCATCAAGAAATTGCTCGACCGAGGAACAACTCCGGCCGCGCTTCTCTGCGCGGGTTTGCGAGCGTACACGCGCGACCAAACACGCGCATACACAACGAAACTAGCCCCCGCGTTCGCGGCACACCAGCGTAGAAACGGGTGCGGATTGGTATACGCGAGGATAACATTCGGTACCGCGGCGAGTCTCACGCGAAAATGTCGATACATTATGCAACTGCTCGGTCCATAAACGAACGCGAGCGTTCGGTATGTCTGATGGGATCCTGGAAAGGATTCACCTCCCCCGATTACCGTCTCCCGTGGGATTTCGTGGCCTGCGTGGAATCCAGCAGCCCGCAGTAGCGCCCCGATCGCCCGCCCTCTTGGTCATGTTTATTAATTTATTCGAATCGCTCGGCGGAATGCACGGCATCCCCGCATGATCTATATGGGAGAGCGTTACTAGGATTTTCCAGCTTCCGTGTTGCATTCTTTCTCACGTAGCCGTTTCGATCATAAAGACAGAAAGCAGGAATAGTTGTTAATGTAGTCATCGTTCCTGCCGAGAGTTTATCTTATACTACCTCCGGCTTATTGGTCTATGCCAATGGCAATCCTTTGCTGGGGAAGAATTTAAAGTTTAAGTGAGACCGGTACTTCCAGCACACTAATTTTCTAAAGGCATGAATTTACTTGGACTTTGTGCTATAATTATTGGTGGTTTAGTAATTGCGTATTCCATGTATCGCTTTGGTGAACCCAATTAACCCTTTGCTACATTAATTAACGAAGTTAAAATTTCACTTTACTATTTGGAGATTCATACTTTGGCGTCGGCGTGTTTTCACACCGAGGGATTTGTATGCTATGTGGTTTCTGGAAATTATCGAAAGTGGTGTCTGAGTGTCCCGAAATGTTTGCTCAGGGCGATTTAAGCAAAGATCAAACAGCAGAAGCTATCTTAAGGGGTTATACCTAGTCAGGTATTTTTTTTTTTAAAGCGGGAGCATATATTCTTACAGAACTTTTTGCACTTGAAAGAGCAACATTTATAGAACATTTGGTAATTTTTTGGTAAAAAAATATTTACGTTTATAATGAAGTAACAACCGACATCCAAGAAGCCTTTTTGAAACCGGTGAGTAAGATATCTCAACAACCACTGCACCAATCTTTCTATAATTTTGTGTGCTTCGGTATTATACCGGTATTTTTCGGTTGTATCTTCGCCTGAGATTTAATACCGGTATAGCGCTCATACCGGTATTTCAAAATACGGTAACAAAAGGTTACCGGTAACCGAAATAAATACCGGTATTTTTTCGGTATTCTTTTCAGTAACATTAGGTTTCGGTGTTCACCGAGAAGAATACCGAAAAAATACCGGTATTTATTTCGGTTACCGGTAACCTTTTGTTTTCGGTATTTATCCTTTTCGGTATGATATCGGCTTCGGTATTGATCTGTTTCGGTATGATATCGGTTTCCGGTATGAGCATTATACCGGTATTAAGTTATTTTTTATATAAAAATCAATCGACTATCGTTCGCCTTTTTTTTTAAATGTATACTTTCGATTTTATTAACGAAAAATGGCCGTTTTTCGCGCGAAAATCAGGACTTCAAACTTTAAATAGCCGCCATTTTATTTTAAATTAATATTTCGAAAATTTCCCCTGCGTCAGTCGATAGATACATTAATATACTAACGAAATCTTTTTTCTTTTTTGATTTTAGATAATTCTCGGATATCGGTTGTAACTTTATTATAAACATAAATATTTTTTTACGATAAAATTGTTCAATCTTCTCTAAATGTTGCTCTTTAAAGTGCAAAAAGTTCTGTGAAAATATGTGCTTCCGTTTTTCCAAAAAAAATTAGGTATAACCCCTTAAACACACATTTGTCATAACCTTCCGCCACTCAAAGTGTTAACATCGTTGCTATTTAAAAATTCCTCTACTTTTCATGATTATTCTTTTCATTTGAAGAATATGAAGATGAACAAACTTCGTACAATTATATGTACCTATATCTTAAAAGAGCATCGATTACAATGATTTACGTTATAATTCCCACTTTAAATTCTTCGGTCGACTATCACAGAAATAATTCCCCCAAAATTAATTTCTCCCATCAGCAGTCCTGGTTACCAAGAACAGCCCTAAACAATGAATTAGACGTTGTTTATTACGTAAACCGGGAATGCATCGAGGCCGCTACCGGTGCGGACATTCGTCGATGCTTCTTTCTAGCCGGCGACACGTGAATTCATTAGGAGCAGGCTGCGTAGGAAAAACGCAAAAGCCAGCCGCCGCAATTGACTCTTGCTGCGCGCTTTGTCGGACCTTTATCACGGCTCGTGACAACTAAACGGTGCTACCGTTACGTTAACGATCGCTGGGGAGCAGCAAAACTTTAATACATTCATTTGGATGCAAGCGGGGCGCAATCGAGGAAATAAATAATTCATAATAATCTGAAGATTCACCGGCGGAGTCCAGTTTTTCTGGCTATTCGCCGGCAATTATCACGAGCGTATCGAAGAGATGGCGATAGCGCTGGCTTTCGCGGCGTGCTTCGCAAGCACGCGAGCGATCTACCGGCGGACAGCATGAATATTCAGCCGAGGCGTAACCTCCTCGTCGACGCAATCTGCGAACGAAGGATTAGCATCGGCACTCGATCGAGCTTTCAGCCAACAAAAAGATCTCTCTCCTGCTCATTAACCCCATTACCCGTACTTGGCCACCACGAGAGCGCACGTGGTGCTGCTGCGCGAGCAATTCGCGAACGCATATATCTACATTAATGCGTGGTGGGTACATAGACCGGTGTAAAGTCTTGATTCTGGAATTCGGATGCGTGGTGGCACTGCTTGTAGTTATTACGAATGTTGCGTGATATGTATGTTCGGAGGTTAAGAATAGGAACGTTAAGTAATAAGTAATTTGTACTTTTTATATACACAATTGATTCATAAACGATCTGTATGCATTCGCACGCTTCAATTCAAGTCTCGCGTGAGTCGTAATAGGTTTCCCTATTCTTCACTAAAAATCCGGGAGACGCGGTCCGGCCGGAGTGTTGGTCGAGTCGCTATATTTCAGAGTCTATACGTAAAAACGCGATAAAGTGCAGACCAATTATTTTTGTAGAAGTGAAATAGTTGAATGAATAGCGTCATTTCGCTTCTTCCTGTGTTTTTCTGGAGTTTATGTTTATTTTCGGTTAATGTTGGGAATAATAGAATAGTAGAGATGTTGAGGGACAATTCAGCCAAAGTATTTGGCCATATTAACTCCTCCTCTTAAAACTAACGAGGAGACCATCTCTCGTTGCAGAAAGGAGAGATGGTCGAGTTATAATTTTTTTATTATTTTTGTTTATTTAGTTTATTTATTCACTTTCGCATTCATTTGCCTTGCTAATCATCAGTAGGTAGTTCATTTTCTCTTAAATATCAAAAAATGGATAGTTGTGTTCACTCATAAATAATTTTACTTTCTTCTTCGTTATTTTTCCATGAATAATTATGTGAGTGGTCTCTGCCAACGACGAAAACCATTTCTCCCGGCACGTCGGGAGAGATGGTCAGATGTCATGACTTCAATTTACAATCCGACTTACAGTAAACATTGTCTTAAAACAAATATCGACCAGTTTTTCTGAATCAGCATAAAATTCTGAATATATAGGTTTGTTGTGATAAAATAAGCAATATCTATATCAGTTTAAGTAGCCATTTTATATTAGGTCGACCGCGTCGAGATGAGACTTCAATTTAAACAGATCATTTAGGAATCAATTGCGAATATAAAATTTATAAATTCAAATTTCTTGAAGTCCATACTGCTTAACCCTCTAGGGACGAGTGTGACTCCAGAGTCCCATTCAGATTAACACATTTTTATTTACGTTCCATCAATAAGATCGAGATTTGATAGGTATAATAACCTTTACTAGGCAGAGAAGAAACTGTTGTACCATCAGAACCCGAAATTAAACTTTTTTTGTTATAAACAAATTAAAAAAAAAAAAATTAACGAGTAGTTTCCAAATCCGAAGTATAAAATGGACTATTTTAACGCTCAAAAAAATTCTACGTTAAGTTTAAAACACCCCCGTCCCTAGAGGGTTAATCATAACTAATTCTTCAGTCCCTCACAATATACTGTCTTTTCGCTGCGGCGAGGAACAGGAGACGTAGAGGTGCTAGCAGTCACCTTAGACCGAGTCAGACACCCCATCCTCAGATGGAGACAATACTGCACACATAAATCAGAGCATTTGTTTTACAACTAATCCTCCGCGATACAATCCCCATTGACCCGGCCATTGATATCGGCCGACAATCTGCCACGTTTACGGTTTATCAGGGATCGAACTCGTAAATCCTGGCCATCGTTATCGGTCACCGTACACGCGTGCACGTTGATCCCGGCGCGGCCTAGCGGTCGACAATCCAGCGGCGTATGGTGTCATGTTAATGAACAAAAATCCGCCAGCCTACTGGAGCATGGCGGGAACAGCCCACGTAAGATACGTAAGTGCGTCCACGCTGACGGTATATCGCGGCGTGTCTGACAGGCCCGATCGCTGTAGGTATGCCCGTACCGGCTGGGTCAAGTAATTCCAGTTCTCGAACTGGCATCCGCTAAATGCGACTTCCTATCGGCCAGCAGACCGAGTAAAAGGGAAAAGACGCGCCGGTTTCGCGAACCAGCGGCATTCGATGAGCCACCTGTGGCACGTGCCGTTCACGGCCATTCTTGCGCGACCGCGTCTCCTGAGAATTCTATCGGGACTAGTGATTCGTTCTGTCCGTGAAACAGGTCGGTCCGGACCTTTTTCTCGTCAACTATTTGCGTCGCTCGAAGCAACAGTCGAGCGGATAATTTAGCAACCTTCAAGACTATCGAATCTGTTGGAAACTGCGCAGAAGCATGAAAAAAAGTGTGAACCAATATGTGGGAATAGGTACTTACAATTATTTCATGATTTTGCGCTCGTGCAGGAGCTTGATGTTAACTGGAGTTTTCTTTTGTTACAGGAATGGAGATCAAGTGGGCGGTTTTGGCAAGATTCTTTGACGAACGTATTAGGCAACTTCCCCAAATAGGTATAGCTTTATATAAAAGACGTGTGTTGCACAATGTGTCGCTGTTGAAATACTTCGTAACGTTTCCCGATGTGCATAAAATTTAGCGCGGCCGGCGCACCGGAACTCTAAATTCCTCGAGCTGGGAATAGTCACGTGACGCGCGTGCCTGCCAGGATAAAGTTTCGAACATATTACACGGGAGGATGAAATTTACAAGTGCACTCCGGTGGACTTCTCGATAGGCCACCTTCCGATTACATAACGACGTAACGGTATACGATAAAATACCGTGTAATAATGCTGCCTCCATGTAGGGGTCCCTTATTTCTTCGAACACGAGAATTTCTCGGCCGGTTGATTGGCTCGTCGAAGAAATCGGTCTTCTAATTCCGGTTTTCCGCTCGCGGCTAGATCGGGGAAATAAGAAGATTAGCCCCTGAAAGAGTCGCGTGTAATAAACTAGCAGCGCCCCGCTTATTACGCGGCGCATCCGCGAAATGCATGAGATTTCATTCCGCAAGTAGGAAACTACTTTTCAAACGGCGCGTACGAATGTATCAAAGATATTATATTCAGGCCCGTTGCGTGCCCGTAAAATATCCGGAAAGATTAATCGCGCGGATTTCTGTAAACCCCTGCAACTATCGCTTATCACTCGTTATCTGATCACCAGCGGATACTTTGTGCCCTGGGATTAACGATCGCTCCGTAGACCGTTTTCCATAACACGTTTTTACGCCGTCGGTTGAAATTTCTGATTGCATTCCACTTAATTAGACTTCCCACTCGATTTTTCGTTACGCAAAATCGCGGGGACCACTGGAAGTTTCGAGGAAACCTGTTTAAATTGGCAATCAATTTCGCGGAAATTTTTTGTTGAATTCTAATCCACTGGCACCTAGCATTTAAGCACGCACTTTCCATTTTAAGGAATCGTGTTTCAGTCCGTTAGGAATTTTACGAAACGTGAGTAGTCGATCGATCGGCGATTAAAAGGACAACGATCTTTTGGGGCTTTTAGTGAATTTCAATTTTCAAGCGTTTAACGTTTAACCATTTACTCTCTACTTTGAATAATAATTGTTTTTATAATTAGTGGTAGTAAGAGGACATCTAGAGAGATTAATTTATATGATACACGCTTAATTAATTAAATTTTAAAGTATTATTTAAGCATACATAAAACTGAAATTTAAATTATGGTATCTTAACATCCAAAAGATGAAGACTATAGCCTCGCTGCTTTTTTTATTTACAAATACAAACGACGGTGAGGATCTAACAAAGATCCTGGTCCCACAGAATTAAGACAGCTCTTTTAAAAATGTTGTATTTAAGAATACATGAAATTCATTTCTAATAGATCTGAACACAATAACGTGGTATTTGTGTTGTGAATATTTTATTTATTGTTTAAACGTGCAGATAGAGCTAGATTTACTGCATTTTGAAGTGAGCCTTGGGAAGAAGTATACCTAGCGAAAAATAACAAATGTTTTAAACGAGAGCCAAAAGTTTTAATGATTAATCTAATACTTCATTTGAAGTTGCAACTAAATCTGAACCATTTGCTTCGACAGGAATTTCATTCAGTTCGTGCCTGACCTTCCAGAAATCATCCAGCTGATCGACGATTATTCCTTATGCCCGTTCCTCGAAGGGGCCGTTCTTCCAATTCCGGTTTTCCGTCGGCGAAAGAAGAGAATGTAGAAGATGAGAGAGCGCGCGCGGGGGAGTCGGAAGAAGAGGGAGGCGGATAAGTGAGTTTTAAAGAGCCACCTGTGGAACCATGGCACGTGCCACACTCGGTCTAATCCCAAGTTGCTCCCTTCGGTCTCGTCCCCATCATGCAACGCTCGGTAGCAGGTAACAGGTACCAAGGTGCATCCCAGCGACGCCGACGTCCCGAAGATCAGCTACCAGCCGCAGCATCCGGCTAAGGCCAGACCCGTCTCTTCTTTCGAGCCCTGACCGGTGATTACATCTACATTCTATACATATAAATGCCGGCTCCGTGATTATCTACTAGTTCATCTGCCGATTCCTTGACCCCGAACGTTTCTATCTTCATCGGGAACTCCGCCGCTCCCCCTTTTTCTTCAGCGAACGAACGGGCGGCGGTAGCTGATGTCGGATAGAGATCTCTGATGGAGGTGTTGAATTTATTGGCGGCTTCGGTATTTTCTGAGTAATCGGTTTTTAAGCGCGCCGATGAAGGATGGGGATTAGGTAAATTTGTTCGGCTTACAACCTTGCAGCTTTTGTTTCCACTCGTCGCGCGCCCACTTGATGTTGCACGACTGCGAGCAACGATACCATTTCTGGTGGGCCGAAAATCAGAGTGACGAGAAATCTGCTGTATATGATTTAAAATCGCTTTGATTTTCATAATGAGTTACTTTGCCATTTCTCCAAATACTTGGATGATGTGCGATGCATAGATAACTATGATCTATTTAAAATGCAAGTAACTGTAGGGTAAAACTATACAATACGCCCCATTTGACAAAACGCCCCACCATTATTTTACGTACACAAACCAGGATGCATCGACACGATCGGCATATTCGAAGTTGCCTCAGTCGGCCACAACTGCCGCAATAAAAATACGAGCAAATATTACGGCTTTTAAAAAAATATACAAGAATTTATATTTTCGGCCTTCAGATAATTTGCGGTTAGGGTAAGTGGCCCAATTACGGACAGATTAGTGGCACTGCGGGCTGTTTGTTCTTTAGAAATAATAACAAATTAGGGGTAATTGTTTTCTTTCGTGCCTCTAGTAAGTTTAATCGTTCCGGAACCCCCTAAAAATAGTTTTATATAGAATAATTAAAAATTAGTGGAATACCGATCGAACGAAAAAAAAACAGATTTTTGCACCTATTACGGAGCCTTCAAAACTGAAGTGCACATATTACGGAGCTCCAATTCTGGAAAATATGTCCCGGTATGGAGTCCCAGTTACGGATTCGAGACTCCATATGGAGCCCCAATTGCGACGTTCTCCGAATTTTGTTTACATATTTAATTAAATGGTAATAATATATATACTTATAATGGGGAAATAAATTAATAATATAATTTTTAATAACATTTACGTTAGTTTATTTGAATTGCGACTAGTATATTTAAATATAAAATATTAACACAGTAATAAGATCCTAATAAATTCTGAAATAACATTCTTTAATGAATAATAATAGGGAAAAAGTAGAAAAATAAATGTATCTTTAAGTCTCAATTTTTATTAGATAAAACCATTTTAAACTCAAGATTATTTCGTTTTATACGAAATATCTAGGTAATATTTACTCATAAAAAGAAAATCGAAACTTCATTCCATAAAAGTATATATTTATTTTTACTTATATACAGATGCGACTTCTTAGCACTTTCACTTAACTGTTTCAAGAATCACGACAAAATTGTCAGTAGTAACCTATTTCATTTTCTTTTCGTGGATAACTTCTTATAATACTTGCGGCAGAAATGTCAAAAGAGAAAATGTAAATAAAAAAATAATGTAATAATTGAATCAAGACTGTTCTATTTTTGTTAATAATATCTTTTATAATATATATCTATTCTCTAACATTTTGATAAAAATAATCAAAAGTAATAACTTTTTTATATCGGGGCGTTTTGTCATAGAGGTGGGGCGTTTTACCTGACGACTGTGTTACAAAACGCCCCATGTAAGGGTAAGAAAAATCATTATTTACAGTTATGTTTTTTACACAATTTCGGTGTAGTTGTGAAGCGTAATGAACACTTAATGTGTTCACACAAAAAATTTAAAGAATTATTGAAAAATATTGGTTTTATAGATGTTTCTTTAAAAGTGGAGCGTATTGTATAGTTTTACCCTATGATTTTTATTGGGATAGGACTCGCGAGTTCATTAATCCGCAACGGATTGCAGTTTAATATAGGCGACACTCACGATTTTTATTAAGATTGATAAGAACTAGGTGACCGCCTCCTTAATAACCTGCGTTTAAATACATGACTCTTGCAAGTGATATGCATACATTTGTAAAGTACATACTTAGGTATGTACATTTGAGTGGCATGAATTGAAGTGGAAAAAACTGCTCTCTAATGTGGTGCCTTCACGGTGTAGCTGTAGAGTTGTCACTGAATATCCTTTGCTATTATTGTAATTATTGTTACCCCTTTGAATTCGTGAGTCCATAGCCCGTCTATGCCCGGTTTGTTTCGGTTAAAACTAAATTTTAATCAAATAAAGTGGTATCGGCGCACTGATTCGGTCACTATACAAAGTCATTTTCAAATAAATAAAATAAAGTAACACAGCTGTTTTGCAATTAATTATAAACAAATCCGACGTTTCGGTTCTTGATTTGAACCCTCCTCAAGGAAAATGAGATAAATGTATAAATTGCGTTTGCTGATGAAAAATCTGTCGCAGCGTTCAATCGAGCAAGCGACACGAGAGTCGGTTGGAAGAAGACTATTTTATTTTCAAATAAATAAAATAAACTTTGTATAGTGACCGAATCAGTGCGCCGATACCACTTTGTTTAATTTTTACGGTCGAAAATTTAAATTCTAAAATTATCTAAATTTCAATCACATTGAAATCGTCGCGCTTTCAACGTAGAAGTACCTATGTCTCCTACAGCGTGAAAAAGAAGGAGCCCGCTCGCAACGTGGGTAGCTTGGTTGACAGCTATCCCAGAGCAAATCCTTTGTCCCCCTGAATATCTTAATCTTGACACAGAAAAGGTGCCGATTCGATTAAAAGGTTTCGTGACAAATGGGCTCGAGTCCGATATTTCTTCTAACAGATTTCCGGCGAGCAACGCATTGCGCGGGCATGATCGAGCAATCGCCACGGATTAATAACCCGTTAAACAGGCACGTAACATGGGTGCGAGGGAAAGTCGAATTAGCAAAACCAACGCCGCTCTGACATGTCACTTAACATTACTCGGAGCGGGTTCCACTAATGGAAGAATAATTAATGCAACCCGCAGGTTGGATCCAGTAGCCGGGCTCCGTCTCTAAGCAGCAGAAATTGTTTTCACTTACGAAGCATGCCGGGTTCGAGAACTGGTGGGCCCTCGCCACTTCAGGCCATTAGAAGCGTTAACAGAAGTGGTTTTATCAGCCGCGATTCAGTAATTACAAAGTCAGTCCTTTATCGAATCGTACGATCTTTGCCGGTAATGGATGCTTTGGTCACCTGACCGCCTGTAGGCTGAGATCAGAGGAAAGATATTTACGTTTGCGACCGGAGGTGGAACTATGACAAATCTGCGGGAGCTACCGGAAATTAATATCGACTTTTTATTCGCCACCAGAATCGAGACTAAAGTTGAAATCGCGAACATTGGTCACGGGACGCTTTCAGGCCGATTTTTCTCCGCTGTTCCCCTCGACTGGGGAATGGCCGCTCAAGGAGAACCCAAGCAGTGTATATAAGAATTCGGGGCTGTAGGGGGTGGGAGGGGGAGAGGACCTCTAATATAAAATTTTAGGTTCGGAGATATTAATAAAAAATTTCAGCACATGTCGCATGTATCGAGAAATGAAACTATTGTTCGTCTCGGTGTGAACAATTATGAAATCGAAGTTTATCACGTAGGTATCTATGAGTTTTGAGGGTAGAATGAAAGTTGGACTTATATACATAAGTAAATATTTGTTCCTATACTGGTTCTCCTACGAAACCTATTACGCTAATGTAATAGAAACTGAATATTGATAAGGTGGGAGGCCATTTGAATAAATATTATTTAATCTGACGTTTATTGGATATATAAGAAAAATTGTGTAAATATTTCAAATGTCGGGAAATGCACTTGTGCATGTGCAAATGTATAAACTATCCGTTTGCCTGTTATATATATCACTTCCTTCTTAATAATGAAGTTAGAAACTTTATAGTCTAATCGCTACGAGTAATGTCGAAAACTGTTACAAGTATTACTGCCAATAGATTGTTGGGAACAATTATGGCCAAATATTAAAGCAAGGTAGAACCAAATATTAGAAGTTAAGGATATATTATTATCTACAGTATGTTTGGACGCAAAGAAAATCATAAGTTTATTAAATTTCTTATGAAGGTTGATATCATAATCAGAATTAGGTATAAAGTGTAATTTTTTCTTCTGGTATGGGAAAGAAAAGAGATAATTGTATTTTGAATTTTGTATACCTACAGAATTACTTGCTATTACTCTACTATTTCTGCAGAAATAATCTCAGAGTCTAGCGAGTAAATAAATTTAGATACACTGATTATAGATTTGGGAGATTCAATTATTATATGTAGGTATAATTTAATTTATAATTTTCGCTGATAGATTTTCTTAATTTCCGCGATGGAATATAATTTCTATGGGGATAGTAGAATCACGGACTACGTTGTCACGATATTAAACGAGATTTATAAACAGAAACTTTGTTATTTTAATTCTCATTTATCAAAAATCACATCGATACTGCTTAATGTTCAAAAGCTAATCGAACACCACCGAATATTTCACTGAATAATAATTTACTCTAAACAGCCTTGCATTGTTTAGAATTTACTATTTAGAATGGGAAAGAAAGGAGATAAAGATACGAGCAATCCTTTTTCCAATGAAAAAAACAGCAGGAAGTCTTTGGTGTTACAGTTAGCCGCTTGTATAATCTACCGATTATCCACCTGATTCCGAACGATAGGAGCATTGTATTCTTCCGATCGAAATCTAACCGACTACAATGAATTTGTACCGTACTGTTACCGTTAATATAAACAAAACGCTAAGAAACATAACAAAAATCCGTGTCACGAAACCTACGTCACCGTGACCGAGCGCTAAGTCACCGAGAGTTATGTCTGATTTCTTTTCGCCAGCCCCCCTTTTTTCGTTCTCTGTAATAATTCCGCAACAAATTGCTATAGCATTACATAGTTTGTTTTATTAGATTGGTGGGAAATAAGTGGCCGATCCGCGTATTCATACTTGACATGTTATAATTCAGAGTGTCATCAAAATAACATCCATTGCAGTTTATATATTTTTCCCAACGAAGTACAACATCAGTTATGTATTTTTTAAAAAATTTCGGAGCTCTAAAATGAACAAAAACTTTGCTTGATAAAACGGTCTAAAAGTTTAGGTAAATGTGTTGTGCGGTTACTAGCTGTATCGTTGCCCCAAGCTTTCTGCACATTTCAAGTAGCTTCTGCAGCGTTATGCCCCAGTTTGAAGTCATAACTCAACGCTACTTGTAAATCGCGGTTGCTGCATGAACTTAATGAACGTAAGAATATAACTTATTTATAAATTTCGACCGTACTAATTAATATATATGATTTCGGCGCACTGATTCGGTCAGTTTAATATTTTTTGGAATTTCGACATTAGATAAATTTTTAAGCCAATTGTCGTTATTATTATCTAAAGTCGTATTTTCAAAAGGAACAATCCCTCCACATTCATTGTTAGTAGAGTTAATTTTGATTTCTAGTAAATTGTTGAATTTCTTAATGCAATTATTTTTATGGATTTTAAATAATCTTTTCTATTTCTTATTTTCGAGAGTACAAAATCTTTCAAATAAATGTGACGGGAGGATAAATTGAATTTTAAACTGATCGAATCAGTGCGCCGAAATCATATATAGTAAGAATATAACAACGGAACGGATATAAAAATAATTGTTAATAAATATTATTCGTTGCAATATCAATTTTAAGCGTACCCCAGATGTATGCCAGAATGGGAGCACCGATTAAATGCTTGAATGTGTAATTAATAAAAAATTCCAGATACAAAGCTTCATGGAATTACAGCGACTGAACCCGCAACAAAAATTCTTTTCACATTGTTTTCAATTCATACAACAGCCTCTGATCGTTATGAAAATTACTCCTGCAGCGCAGCCCACGCAATTGCCACGAGATATGAATAACGTACAACGTTCAATAGAGATTGAAATATTCTAATGCGAACCGCTCGTTTCTGCACGCAACGAATCGACCCGTTCTAAGACTCTCGACCAGCTTTACAACTTTTCTATCTTCACGCACGATCGTCGCATCTATCCTGGCTCTGACTCGCGAGTAGAACTACGTATCTAGCTCAAGAGAAAACCGAGGCGACGTGATTCGTTTCGATACCCCTCGTCGAGCGATATAATTTTTCGTTACAGAACACTTTCCGCTGTGAACTTAAAACGCATTCCTTTAGAACACACCCATATTAATCGAGTTTCTCACAGTTCTTATTCAACAGTCCGTAATATCATTACATTTACCCAGAAAACCATAGAGTCACAAATTACGTAGCGGATTTTCAAAAACAGCAGTAATATTCTAAATTGTTTTTAAACAGATTTAATTCTCAATAACCATCTAGCTAGAATGAAATGGTATACAGTACTGAAAATACCTAGGGTAAACCAACCAGTGAATGACCGAATTGTTGAATGAGAAGCCCAGTAAATGACCGCATACTTTTAATAAGAATTGTACTTATTAATGTTTATTTAATACGCGGAATTAAAAATATGGGATGTTAAACGTGCAACCACACTCCCATTTATAAACATGTGGTAATTTTAAAATTTATAATTGACATTTCTTTGCCTAATGGTCATTCACTGGTATGCGGTCAGTTACTGGTTGGTTTACCCTATTCGATATTCTAAAAGTTTGAAATTGTTGTACAAGTTCGCGAGCCGGTGGGAAGCACCGCGTTACGTAGACACGCGTTGAAGGCATCTCGCGGAGGTCTCGCGTCAGCTGACGATTCACGTGACGAGGATCGCGGGCGTACGAGCAGCTTGTCTTCCGACATTCGCGTTGCGTGGCGCCTGAAAGATCGGCTCGTACGCAAGGCGCGGACTCTCTTGTACCTTGCCAGTCCAGTCCAGTTCAGTTGCCTCCTAGCCACCTTCTAGTTGCTAGTCCGCCCACCCTACCGCGTGGCCGCTTGTACGTTCAGTGAAGGTCCAGGCCGCGTGCCACCTTGCATTTTTATCGATGCCGGGCCGATAACCAGCGCGGTGGATCTGCAGCGCAGTTTCTTACACTTTCACGATCTTCGAACCGGGAAACTGGACGAGGGACCGCGTGACCAGAATGCGAAACACTTTCAATCCAGACCCCCCCATCTTCCTGGATCTTATAGACGTGCTTTGAAATTCACACGAAGGACGCTGCGTCTCCTCGGCGGGCAATTTGGTTGTTGTCAATCGAAACGGAAGAGGATTCGTTCTTACGCCTCTACTTTGTCGATTTACGATTCAATCGGGGTCGCTTTTCGAAATTGCTATGTAGTAGGGCTGATAATATTTTATACTTTAGGAAACAGTGTCATTTATGGGGCTCACTATCGGACAACTTGTCACATTATCAAAAGTATCAAGTTTATAGAACAAACCGCACAACGAGGTAGCTCTAGCTGATATTCCAGGTCGAGCAAAACAAACGCTCTAAGTGGAGGTCTTTTACAGGGTGTTAAAGAAAGGTGGTCTAAAGGTAGGCTCTCACTACGCCTCGCACCACCGCGGATTCTTCCACGAGAATATTTCGGGAGGAGAGGCGTGGCGAGACGTAGTGTAAGTGGATGCAATGCCATCGCTTTCGGTCACCGCTAGAAGAGGAAGGAAGAGGTTCTCTGAGCAATTGACCACACACATGAAACGAGGCAAGCTCAGATAGCTTCAGGTGCGGGAAACCTGAGGCAACGTGAGGTGTAGTGTGAGCCTACCTTAAGACTTTCTGGGCTTATAGTTCTCGTCAAGTGGAGTACAAAATGCTTAATCAACATAGATCCTAAAATCAATCCTTTCGATGTAAAATCTAGTTTTGTATTTGCGTTTGGAAGTACCTAAATTAGTTCAAGGCTATATGATAATCCGACCTTGATAGATTCACCGATTGGTGTATGCGCAATGATTTGAATCTGAAGATTGGTAAATGCCACGTGATGAGATCTATTCGCGGTATGAACCCAGTAATTTTTCCTTATCATCTAAATAACTTTGAAATTTCGGTGATATATGAGGTCAAGGATCTGGGTGTTCAGCTTTCGTCCACTCTAGATTTTTCCAAACACTGCGCTACTGTTGCAAACTCCGCCTCGAGGACTCTGGGTTTCATATCGTGTTTCTCCTCTGATTTTCAATCTATTAGCACAATCAGATTGCTTTATACCACATTAGTTCGTCCATCGTTAGAGTACTGCTCCATAATTTGGTCGCCGCTTATAAACTGCGACGTCCAATGTCACATGATAACCACAATTATGACCAAATACTGGCGTCTCTGAACCTGTCTACTTTAGCGGAACGCAGGCGTATCGCCGATCTCTGTTTTTTATTTAAAATTGTTAATAGTTGCATCAACTGTCCTTCACTTTTGCGTGATATCTCTCTCTATGCACCATCCAGAATTTTAAGAGTAAGGGCATCCTTTTATTGTTCAAATACTAAATCTAAGTTTGGGACTCGTGATCCTGTAAATCGAATAGTCAGTGCTGCCAATTTATACTCAGACAACATTGATTTTTTCGGTGGATCCCTTCAAACTTTCAAGAACAATCTGCCCAAAATAAACATTGATAAGTAAGTTTTTCTTTGTTCTCTTGTACGTTGGTTTCTATTGTATTTTGTCTAAATTGGGCTTGTCCCGAAATAAATAAATAAATAAATAACAGAACCTAGGACAAGTAGGCATTCAGTATTTATCTGTAGTATGGGCAGTGTTATTATCGCTTCGTTATCAATAAGACGCCTATTATTCTAACGCAGAAATTACATATTATTTATAGTCTTGCCAATGGGAATACGTAGGTAAATCTGCGGCCCGTCGTTTTCACACAGAAAAATATTTACATCTCGTATAAATGTGATAACAAACCTCGACAGGATGGATTTTGATAAATACAGGGCACAATAATATATACACTGAGCAATGAAGCACAGATTAGAGAAATAATTATAAGTACAAATAATATGTAAATAAAGTAGAAGCATATATCACATAAAGGTACAAACACAATATTAAAATAAAGAATAAAATTATAATAGATAACAGTCGAAGAAATTAAATATTTGACATACATTCATACACATACGGGTCATATTATGTTAATTAGACATTTTTTACTCTTGTCGGTGAGAACTATAAACCCTTTGTTTCAACAGCCTCTATGCTGGTGAAAATAGGCTCTCCCTACGTCCTGATACGCACATTCGATATTATTATTATTATTATTAAAAAGAAAAACAGTGGCATACGTTCAAGAGAAAATAAAACAAAAAAGAAACAGAAACAAATCGAGTCGTAACAAAATAGAGAAAAAGAAACAAAAGTCTTAATAATGGACCTAACTTAGTCAGTGACAATTTTGCGTAGATTGCACTTGAAAGTATACAGAGACCCACCGAAAAAATCGTCATTTAAAAGGATAATTCCACTGCATCTCTGCATTTGTTCCATTGATATCATGTTAATTTACTTCGTTCCACCACCCACGCTTCTTCCTGGCTTACGCGGCTGCGGTAGAACAGTGGAACAGAGGGGCCCCGTAAAACCAATTCCTGCACACCCCCGCTTGAAAAACGAAATTCTCATCAGGGTTTTTCCTTGCTCGCGAAAATTTCTTGATCGATTCTAAACACCGCCGTCGAATGGTTCCAGCCGTGAAAGAGCGGAGAGAAAAAAGAGGGAAAAAATAGGAAAGCGAGGTGGCGAGGGAAAGAAGAAGGAGACCGGCGTATACAATTGATTGGTCCTGGCACATCCTGCCCCGCGTCCTCCACCCTGACTTCATGGGAAAGTCGTCCACCGCAGGCCTCTGTCGCTTTTTCTGATCGTCCACCTCTCCTCCGCCCGAAGGTTTTCTCACCTTCTCTCCTATCCACCGTATCCCTCCTTCGCGGACGAAGCTAATATCGATCTATCCAGCACCGTTTCTCTCGCTCGCCCGAATACCGATTAATTAACAATCGAGAAGAGAAACCTGACAGCGGACCGCCGAAAACATGGGAATTCGATGGAAGCAAATTGCGTAGAATTGGCCCAGACTATCCTCGGTTACATGGAATCGCCGATGTAATTGAAACCGGATCGAACAGAAGAGTTGTACGTGTCGCAAGCGATATTACAAACGACCATCCGTGGACCCGCTAAATTTCTATTACTTCGCGTAACGGTTAAAGCAAATTGCATTAAATCGCGACGAGACGAACCGCTGTTTCGTGGCATCTCGGACAATACTGGAACGGAATGGAACAAATTAAGGTACACTGTGTGTGTGTGTTCTGAAGCCGCCTACGAACTAGACCTTCGGGATCGAATCCATGTGTGGTCTGTGAAATCTTCTTTTCCTACGCGACGTGTTAAAGCAAATTACATTAAATCCTGACCATGGGGAACCTTCCTTTTTGCCACTTGATGATATTGTTAGAATAGAAACGAACAACAAAACTGGGGCTGGGATTACTTGAATCATTCCGTATTCGAATACCTGGGACATGTTTTGCTAATTGGTACTCGAATGTGACGAATACTTTTCGAATATTATAATACAGTTTACAGCATACATATACGTATAATAAATTTCAAAGATAAATTTCTTGGATTCACGTCTCATTAAAATCCTTCGGATTCTATTCGATAGATGCTCAAATACTTAGATTGTTTGGAATATTCGTGTAGAGAAAAATTCGACAAACAGTCGCAGCTCTAAATACGTGAGTGATGGTTGATCCGGAGAAACAGGAAGAGAGAAAATAGGGGCGAGCGTGAAGAATCGTGACGCCTCGTCGAGGAACGTCGCATTCGCAAACGAAGAGGCCGTCGGAACGCAATGCCACGACGATTACTCGACCAGGTGTGTACAGGTGAAATCCTTGGACGTGCCTAAACGCAGGAAAGGCCGATATTGGCAGATCGGTTATGCCCGACGGAGACGAATCAATTGCTGGCCGGAGCAGAGCGAGAAGTAACTGGATTCACCGACGATGATGACCGACTTCGAGGGCAGCCGACACTCTGCGATCGTTTCCTGCGGCACCAGGAAGGATATAGACTCTGCTCTGTCGAGCGTTTCTATTATTCTGGGATTTATTGGATCAACGAATGCCGAGCTGTTCCTGGGAACCAGTGTGGCGCGATGGATGCGCGTTGCTATATATATCCTTGCTTGTTTTCGAGTTACTGGCTATCAATTTGGACACGATGAAATTTATTTAACAGAAATTGCTTAATGGGCGAGTCGTGGCATTTCGATTGAACGTGTCAGAAAGAATTTGTGCAGACTTGCCTTTATTGCTCCTAAGTGTAGAAGAGCTGACTCTTGAATTTAGAGTTGATTAGAATGAGTATTTTAATCGGAACATTTTTGACAATTTCTCACTAAATATTCTGTTCCATTTCTCACGTCAAATAATGGAAGCTGGTTTTTTTTAACAGTCTTTTAACATGTAAGATTACCAAAAAATTTATAGAGTTCTTTTGCTTTGCAAACACACTCTGATGAATGCAAAAATAATCATTAACATAATTCTGAAAAATGAATTGTGTATTTGAGAAGAGTACTTAATTATCAGTAACGAAACAAATACTGAATATTTAATATCGCAAAGTTTTTCCTACAGTATGAATATTTTTTGAGTAAATGATTCCTAACTTACGATATTTCGGGCAGCGTATTATTCTCGGTGGGATAATTAATGAAACCGTCACTCGTACGTATAAGTGTGTTCATGAATTTTCGATCATTTGCTTAGCACAATTAAAAAGCAGGACGCGAATGATGTAAGACGGAGTAACGCAAGTGTTGATAATCGCGACGTGGAAACGTGTGAACCGCAGACTCTCTTCATAAAGAGACTTTATAAAGGCACAGTAACAAAGGTGTCGAGTTTCAAGTACGACAGGAGACTTTGACGTCCGAGCACGTATAGTTAGGCAGCTACTCTAACGCATTGTACGTCTCACGTAAATTTATCACGCGAGAGGAAAGTTATCATTGTCTTCCTTTTCGTTCTAACGACAATTGTTCCATACAGGTGTTATTATATCAGCACCGCAATATTATCTGATCGAGTTTCTTTTTTATTACGCCAGCCGCTATTCAATTCGAACTCCTTGTTACCCTTGACGCCACTCATAAGCTCCTCTAAGTACTTTACACATAAAAATTAAGGCGGCAAATTAATTTCACAAAACACATAGTGTACAACCGCTATTTAGCTAGAAGTAAAGCCTTACTTCATCCCGCAACAAAAACATCGCCATACTTCTTGCATCTTTCCCCGAGAAATTCGTATTTCAGAAATACTGAATATAAAAAATACTGAACTAATAGTGTCAGGAGTTTTAATTTCACAATTTGCCCTTTCTAGATAATATTTCCAATATTGTACCGTTTCTAATCTCGCATATATTAAATCGTTGGGTCACTCACCGACTCTTTTTGACACTCACAGAATTTTTTAAAAGAAGCACAAATATTTAGTTTCCATTTTAATTATATCTTTCTATGAAAATTTGAAAACTAGGTCAACCGGTTTCTTGGAAATCATGGAATTCGAAAACCGGTTCTTCCAAAAGTCGGTTTTTGTATAAACCCTAATAGAAAGGAACTTTTTTAAATTCAACCCCCAAGGGGGTAAAAAGGGGGAAGAATGTATTTTCGCGGACTCCTTAATATCCCTTAGACCTGATTAGATATCGGCTTTGTTTTAAAGTAATCCTCTAGTAATCTACTTAAGTATTTTGCTAGTAACCAGTACAGCAAGTGTCAAAGAATAGATCTGCTTTATTTCGTTGCAGGGCGATGTGTCTATTTAATTTCGTTTATGGGTTAATTAGGTACATTCGTAGAAACCTGGAAATACGGAAAATCGCGTACCATTCGAATGTAAGAGATCGCTGTCAACCAGACATGTCCACGGACAGGAATCTCATGCAAGGCAGGACGCGGTCGATTGCGTTAAAGTGTAAAAATAATGGATGTTTTGTGAGCCATCCGTCCGTTCACTCAACCGAAAGCCTAGATCCAGGCTGGTGTTCACGACACACAGATAGACCACCTCCGCCCTCGTCCTGCTCCCAGCTCTTACCACAGTGCTACAGACTGTACCTGACAGCCTGAAGCCCGTCTCGTAAGTAAAATAAGTGTTTCTATCCGCTGCGAGGGCGGCCTCCGCCTGGCAATTCCGCTCCGCGTGCACACGCATCGTGGACTACTTTCCTGCGTGCACTTGCTCCATCGTGAATCTCACGACGAGAAGAGCTTTCGGCGGGAAATTGATACTTAAGAGACAGCTTTGAACTTGAAGTCGAATTTGCCATGGGTGTCACTGGTCGCCCACGAAATCAATCGCAAACGGAACATTTATCGAAGGCAGTTGCTTATCTTTTGCTTTGACATTCGAATAAAATCAAGAAATAGATAAGCGGAATTCAGCGCAACTTCAATTTCGTTATGTCTGAATATTGTAATCATTACCTTTCGAACAATTCTTAAAGTCTCACCGAAAATCGTAAATTTTGCTGTAGTACTGGATCCGTCAAGACTTTCGTAATACTGCATCGGGAAAGTGGCATAAGTTTTCGAAACGAAACGTAATTTAGTATCACTGGTATTACAAGAACAAGAAAATGACGAAGATCTTTTAGCACTTTTGATATTTCTTTGAATACCGTAAAGGCCAGGGTAGTTTCGTTTGTTTAGAATTAACATTTCATCTTCTTCGGGAGAAAATTAAAATTTTGTTAACACGATCACCAAAACGGATTGGAAATCGCATATATAGGAAAGGAAAAATTAATATGATTCTCCATTGCATCGATTTCAGTGCCCGAATTACTTTTCACTGTGACGAGTTATGGAGTTGTTGAATTATACCGAGTCGAAATATATACTACACTCCTGGAAAAAATTAAAGGAACACTATAATTTCCGCGAAAAATGGTCGCAAAAAATATTTAAGAAAAGTATTTTAACGCTTGAAGATTCTAGTTTTTGAAACCATCACTCAATTTTTTTTCTTCGTCCATTATGATACTGTTTTATCAAGACGAAGCGCAGGAAACAAAGTTTCAGAAATTTTTGCCAAGTTTGGACGTATGCACGGGCCAAAAAAAATTTTTTCAGATAAATTCAATGGAGGACTCTTATAAAGCAAACATTTCTCTGTAATTTCGTTTTTTTTTTGCTATGTTGTATGATTTCTTTGACCGAGTTATCCGCCATCAAAGCAAAAAAGGAACTTTTCACTTTGAACACCTATAACTTGCGAACGCATGATCGTAGAACATTGTTCACGAGTGTTTTGGAAAGCTAAGACAGTTTTCTTTCATCACCTTAATTGCCAAATCAATGCGATTTTTTTTAACCGTATTAAATTCATTTTAAAATGATCCCAAAAATTGCACATTTACCATTTTCTAGAAAACATGATGCCACTTCAAGGAAAATCATGGAATCATTCAAGTGTCCACGTTTTATCTGAGGTGAAACTACCCCTTAAACACTGTGCAACAGGTCGGACCAATCAGATTTTTTTTCCCTATATCCTTGATCATCAAACATGCGATTTTTCTTGTTAGTTCAACGTCATTTTAGTAAAAAGAAAAGATTTCAAAATTTTAAGAAAAGCATTTTTATTCAAACTCCTGGCAATGACAAAAGCTGTACTTCGATAACTGGCATCAGCACGACACAAACCGATAAAAATGTTTTTCTTAAATTTTTTAAATCCTTTTGGATGGACGAAAACTAGAGTCTTCAAGCGTTAAAATGCTTTTTGTAAATATTTTTTGCGACCATTTTTCGCGGAGATACAGCCATTTGAAAATGACCAAAATTTTCGGGAAATTATAGTGTTCCTTTAATTTTTTCCAGGAGTGTATTATGCCAAATATTCAAACAGTTAAGAAACACTCGCTGGACGCTTTAATTCCATATGTATCTACCTCGAAACTCCAGCACCTTACTCTATAAGCAGCTTTATTTATCGATTCCTTAATCACGACCGTCAATTACTTAGATCAATATCTACAGCATGCAGATAAGCATTCATTCACCAGCTGATGAGATTCATTTATTCCTGCATTACAATATCTAATTAACTCCTGGCCTCGAGAGTGGTGTAAGACAATTTACTTCATTTTGAAGAATCAGTGCTTAAATTTGATATATTCACTATTCAGTACAAAAAAAAAATAAAAACATAGTAGTACCTCATCCAGCTTACAGTACTCTCACTCTCGAAACTTCAATTTCCTTGATCATTACTATTGTCCTGTTCTGAATTAACAAATTTCTTACACCCCCCGTGACATGTTAATTCTTCACACAAACACTCTATCGGTTAGCGAACACGTGTTTGACAGAAAAAGGAGCGCATCCAAAGTGCGAGACAGAAGCAACTTTGATATTATCCACCCAAGAAAGTCACTTTACTTATCAATTCACCAATAACACCGTACACACAAGCAAGGCGTAGAACTGGGTACACGCGCTACACAAGTGGAAGAACGTAGATGGGCGTAGATCAGTAACACACGTGCATCCAACTATGGGTCTCTGATAGAGTTTACGGCGTACCTGCGCGTTAACGCGCGTTCTCGTAGCCAATTCGCCGTCGGCAGTTCAACGTCGGCACCAGGAAGAGTCCCGGCCATCGATTGCCGAGATCTCGTCCTCCCAATACTGTACCCAGCTGGAACCATGCTCCGCGGGATTATGTACTGTTTATCGCGTCAATAATTACTATTCCACTACGCGCTGATGCAGAAAATGATAATATTGAAATTAGAAATGTCAAGAAGGCTCGATGATTTTGGTCACGGAGCTTGTTGGGTTTATATGACAGTTAAGCCTGGAATCCACCTAGAAGCTAAGCCGTGCTACGTTTTAAAAAAAAGTAGCTTCAATACATTCATATGGAACCGTTTCTACCAAAAGCGAAGCTAAAACATAGCGCTGTTTAACTTAGCTCCCAGGTGGATTCCCAGCTTTATATCTGGAGAAGAAAATTGGTTCTAGGTTCATTTGGAAGAAACGTTGCGACTGAGGATTATGAAACCAGATTTAAGTCGATTGAATTCAAATTTGAAATTAAACAAACGAGTTGGCACGATTTTCATGATACTGTCAAAAGTTATCAGGTGGAAGAGTAAAGACATTAACCATCGACGAAGTTTCTCTACTCATAAATTATTTTTATACACCTAACTTAGCAGCAAAAAGCAGTAATTTATTTCCGATCTTTTCATTCAAATTATGGGTTTCCTCGGCAGAGTGGTTTTAACAAGGGCAGGTGTGCGCAGCATCTCTAACTTGACAAATGATTCCAGTTCGAGGGAAATAATGTGTGGCACTGCATTAGCATGCATCATCATACTACTTCTTGCTTCTTTACGATCAATTACTGCTGACATTTTTTTTTTGTGGTAGCGTTGCTTTCAATCGCAGCAATTACGGAAACCGCGATGTACGTAAATGGTATGACTCAACACGCAAGTATTCGCAGCTAAAAAGTTACCATAGAATATAGTCAGCCAATGAAACATTTAGCTCTCAACACTAAATTCTTGCTTTTAAAATTTGAGGCAATTTGTAGAGTAATTTAACACATTTGGCTACTGATCTTGGAATCGAGAGATGTCTCAATTCCACCGAGGTTCAAAGCAATTTCAATTGGATGGCATTGGTACCGCGATTAGTCCGTAAGGTATGAGTATCTGACACATAATAAAGCAACCTTGGCGAAAGGCGGGTGGCACAGGAAGTCGACAAGGCTTTTATCGTACTCGCCACTCGTTATTCCTCCAACCAGCAAGCAGACTACGAAATTGTTCACTTGGATTCCTCAAGTTCCCGAAATCTACCGTATTGCTATCACTTGGGGTAGGGGAAAGACACATTGCCATTGCATAATTAAACGTATAAAGCCTTGGACTAATCGTCGCGGTAAAAAATTAACGGTCTTACTTCTACAGTTTATTATTCCTCACACCTTAAAGTCCTTTATGCCTAAGCCCTAAGGCAATGTCTTATTCGACATAATTGAAGAGTCCTCGTAGAAAGCACAGTACGTGCTAAAAATCAAAATTTATATTATAGTATTACCATTGGGGCGTGAAATATTTTCCGATAAAATTTTTGTTTAATTCTGACACTTACAGTGCTTTCTACAAGGACTCTTCAATTACGGATTCATTTAGCGAATTGACGTGAGAAATCTTTCGGAAATTTGCATTCCTCGAAACTTCGATATTAGATTAACCGGCGCGTTTGTTGAATTTTCTCAAAAGCATTCTGTGCAAATTGTGTCTCCATTGTCAAACAAACCCTCGTCCTGCCTTTCCTTTTCACTCTCGAGTCTGGTTGCGTCACGAGTTCCCCGTGCCGGATGCGCCGGACGGACATCAAATTCCTCTTTTTTCCACTCGACTTGCATCCGCCCGACGTCGTGGCGTAATTGAACGAAAACCAGGTCGCTTTGACGTTTTCGTCTGTGTTACCACCGCTGTCCGTTTCGTCCATTGTCGCGGACGAAGGGTGATAGACGGAATAAAATTACGATAGGCAACGAAGGTCGAGGATAAACACGAATGGCCATAAATGAGAACAGAGAAAAACAAAATTTTTCCTCCTCCAGCCTTGTTGGCTATCAAAGCAATCGGTCTCTGTTTATTTATAAAAATACATGTTCTACTATTCATACAAAATTATGAATTATGTAGGTATTTTTATTACAACTTTGTGCCAAAACATATCAAGTTTTAATGTAAGTGTAAATTAAGGTTCGAGGGTGTGAAATCGCCTGCCAATTGCTATTAAAATCATATCGTGCGACAAATATTCTGTTAATTCAAACTGAACACTTTAGTGATTGGAATGTTTCTCACTCCCATCAATTTTGCACTTGGATGTATGCTTTTCACACACAAATGTATAGGGAAATGAATTAACATTTCACCAGACAAGTTAACAAAAAGATGCTATTTTTTAATGTATTATTTAAAGAAATGGAGCTTTCGGGAATCTGTTCACGCAGCTAGATTCTTTATTAAATAATACACAATTTTGACACGTATACCGTTCTTGTAGCACTTCTAGTTACCGAGATGTTCGATAAAATATGGTCCCCACCCTCAAGTTTGAGGGCTGTTTTTACCGCTTCATCGTGAATATCGGCCGATATTATACAATGCGTGCCAAATATTTTCCCATCTCGCTTCTAGAGCTCTCCAGAAATGCTGGAATCGATGTCTCACTTACGGGCCAATTACAGTGCCAAATTTGAAAAAAAAAAATCATCTCGGGTCGTTCGATTTTTTACAGGGTCCTTTGAGCAGCGCATGGGGCCCAAAAGCAGGGACTCCTACCGGTATTTTTCGGTTGTATCTTCGTCTGAGACTTAATACCGGTATTTCAAAATACGGTAACAAAAGGTTACCGGTAACCGAAATAAATATCGCTATTTTTTCGGTATTCTTTTCAGTAACATGGTAGGTTTCGGTGTTCACCGAGAAGAATACCGAAAAAATACCGGTATTTATTTCGGTTACCGGTAACCTTTTGTTTTCGGTATGATATCGGTTTCGGTATATTAAGTCCCTCCCCAAAAGCGCTTGCGCAAAATTATGGAAACAATTAGAAATCGCGTGCATGCCCGCTCGAAACATAACCGAATCGAAGCGCAAGCGACCAAGTGGTTTATGGTGGCTGATATCTCGAAACGGAGACTGTCGCCCGCTAACGTAAGAGTCGAAGAGAGGAGCACAGTGCGGCCAAATCGAGCCGCAAAGAGATCCGATCTGATCTGCTCTCGATACCGTCGGATACCTACGGGCTCTCGCAAATAATGATTGTTAAACAAGCGGCGGGTTATATACTCGGTCGTTTGGCGCAATGGTGCGTTCCGCAAGTGCTAAACTTGCTCAGAACGGCACCTCGTTAAGAGCGTTACAGTATTTCCAGGAGAGATATACAACCCCCGAGGAGGTGGCGTTCCCCTCTCACGCTACGCTTCTTAGCGGCTACGTGCAAAATTCAGGAAGGAGAATCTTTTTCTGTTACCGTCGAACAATGCTCTATTCAGGATCGGCGATCTATCGGCGCTTTTTCCGCCGAGTCGATCAAACTTGGAGTAGGTACCGTAGATACGCATTGTCGATCGATAAAATTGAATTTTACAGAGCATCAACCGAAAACGATCCCGGTCTACATTTGTATTGTTAACGATCACCGTTAGGAATGATAAAAAAAAAAGGACACTTGAATGCCTCTGTACGCTGAGAGAGAAAGCCCAGCGGGCACTTACTTCTTTAATTAAATTGATTGAAAATGTTGTGTCGCCCGAGTGGTTTGTAAAATCCTGGAGACACCTGTGGATACTTAGCGTGTATGGAAAAATGCGGCTGACATGTTGCGAAACGAGTTACGTTTTAATGACGATAACTGTAGAAGCAGTGCTGCAGGATCCGTTGCAACCAGGGCGATGTAGTTTCCATGTTTAAGCTCGGCTTCGTGGTGTAGTCGATGCAACGTGCACTAAATTTCCTCTCAACCTTGTTAAAACCACACCTTGTTAAGGCCGCTTGAGAAAATCCACCAGGAATACATACGTAACCTTGTACATAGAGGAAACGCTTGTCGCCACCTAGTGCGCGATCACCCACCCGTGTGGACCAAATACCAGAAATATTAACAAACCATTAAGGAATTGGTACGTGTTTGTATATTGAATGAAAATTTCGACACGTTTAGCGTATTATTAATTTCTTGTGTTGGTAGCCGTTATTATTATTATTATTTTTATTATTATTATTTTTTTTTTTATTATTATTAGTGTTATTAGTGTTATTAGTATTATTAGTATTATTAGTATTATTAGTATTATTAGTATTATTGGTATTATTAGTATTATTAGTATTATTAGTATTATTCGTATTATTCGTATTATTAGTATTATTAGTATTATTAGTATTATTAGTATTATTAGTATTATTATTATTATTATTCGTCTTTATTACTTGACACATACAAAGAAATAATACATAAAGACAAACGGCTGCAGTACAACACTGTTAGAAGCCTAACCGTAACTAAAACTAACATTAAACTAAATCTAAAACTAAGGAAGAAAAGCAGAAACAGAAAATTAGGGAAAAATTAAAGAAAGAAACTAGAACGTTATTCTGACGCATAGTGTGGCCATATATATTGCCGAGCTTTACATTTAAAATCAGTAAACGAATTTAGCCCCCGAATTTCAGGTGGAAGGGAATTATAATAATGAGCTGATATATAAGCAAAGGATGATTCAAATTTAGATGTCGAGTGTGCCGGTATGGAAGGGAAACTTTGGTGTCGAGTAAAAAGAGAATTAAGACCATGGTAAGAAAGATTATTGCGAAGAATATTATAGTGATAAGGCGGGACATGAGATGAAAGTATTTTGTGAACGATACAACATAAATGGAAAATCCAGTTATGATTAGTCTCTTGTAATTTAAATTAAATGTACCTATGTCGTTACTGGAGAAAAGTTGTTGAAGATCGTATCACAAATGGTTGCAGAATAATTTCTCTCGAAACGGTATATTAGAATCATTACTCAAATAATTGCGACTTTGAAGGGAACGGAATTCAATGGGGGTGGAATATACACATGCTTACTCAAACTAGATCTAAACCATCACTTTCTAGACAGTGAGATACGTATGCAGTAAAAATTAATAGGTATAGTTTTGGCATAACATATTTGGATATCAGGGACCCGGAACGAAACAGAAACGAAAACGATAAACGAAAAAAGCGAAATATTTTTCCAAAACAGAAACAGAAACAGAAACGAAATTCTTAACCCTGTTGCAGGAGTGAAAACGATATAACCGAAATAAAAATTTCGGTTAATAACGTTCTGTACACTTCAGGTGAAAAAATTTAAATTGAGCGCGCCCCTTATATTTTTCATGTTTCGTGTCGGTAAAAAAGTCGCCTGCCTGCACCGATTGGATCATGCAATAATCATAACCTTACCTGATTATTGGTTGAATCCAATATAAATCTATAATATCTCTACATGATTGAATCACTATAATTTTTTATAAGTACAAAAAATGCAATAAAATTGTTAAAATAAGTATACACGAGTTTTTTTATAAATGAAATAACCGGTTCGGAACAAAATTTGTTTTTCGTTCTGATGGAAACGAAATATTTGTTCAGCAGGAACGATATTAACCGAAACGAAATTATTATTATCGGAGCTGAACCGAAACGAAACGAAAAAACATTTCGTTCCAGGTCCCTGTTGGATATACATATTGAGCCAAAAGTTGAAAGAGGAAATCAAGAAATGCCTTCAGCATCTTTTACCCGTTGTTAAGGTCTTTTCAATAATGAGAGCATCTTAAAGAAAACATTTATGCCACTATTACTCGCCAATTTATCAAGTCGCTAATTTATTGACTTGCCGAATTAAAGAGAAAAAGTTAACTACCCCAAGTTTTGTAAATCTCGGGTTAAACTGACAATGCCTCCTGAATGTACAGGACTTGTACAAAAAAAAAACTGCAATCCTAATCGGTTATAGTACGAAGTCTTTTGTAGTAGAGAGACAAAGCTCGCCGGGCACGAACAAAGGATCTTAATTAATATAGCAGCGTAAGATAAGCTGCCTTTCGGTTCCTCCTGCTTGACCATGACTGCTCTCAATCTGTGGGGGGACATTGCACCAGATCGAATCGAGTCGGAGTTACTCGAACACAAAGTTCCGCGAGTCATTCTTGGGTCCTTTCGATCCTCTGACTTCGTGAAAAGGCGTAGCTCTATCTACCGATCGTATTATCGCGGCATACACTTCCAATTATCGGCCCCTAACTCACCGTGAGAATTTTTCATCGAGCCTGCGCCAGGCTTTCTTCCGTGGTTTGAATAGCTGAGGACTCGCGCGACTCTGGGCAGAGTAAAGAGGGAAAGCACTTTCGATTCGAAGATAATTAACAGTGTCGCGATCCACTTTACCTGGAAAATCTTCCCAGGAACGTTGCTGCTCAATGCTGGGATCACGATGCCGAGCCGCGGGGTTGTTTAATTGCGCCGTCCTTACTTGCACTTTCGTTCGAAGCGATGCTATATCGTGTTTGCGTAGTCTCGAGTTATTGCTCGAGTGACTCAAGTTACTGACCGTTCCAGAAAATCGCTCGGATACGAGGCGCTCTATCCATTAACTATTTTATACAATAGCAATGTCTCGCTCCGATTAATTTGTTGTTTTCAATTGCTACACCCACTAACGGTAGTTCAGTCTTACGTTTCTCTCTTCTATGCAACTGGTCCCAACGTTCGAATGCCATACTATTTAGTTAAATGTTGTTAACTTTTTAAATATATATAACAGAAACTTACGAAATACGAGATCGATATAGGAACTCCTTATTCTCGAGATCAATGTCGATAATAGCGAAAGGGTTGAGACTCACTTTTCACTTCGGAACTCGCAAACAGATTTGCCTCGGTGCTCCAAATCACCCGGCTTTGAAAGCTTTCATTTCCCTGGGATATTTCTGATTTACTTGAACGAAAATGGCGAAGCAGTTTCTCCGGTTTCTAAACCTCTATTCTTTTACTCATTCCTGTAACTCGCACTTCGTTCGTTTTCCACAGAAAACAGTCGTGTCATAAGTCCGGAGTATTGTCAGGTTTGAATCAGGTTTAATTATGTAATCAACTACTTCAGTTATTGTTAACGTAATTGTTAAGTCAATTACGAATTACCGTCTGTACTGGTTAATTGCTACCGACCACAATTACAATCGTAATTAAGGGGGGAACCTGGTTTGGGACGCTGAAAACACGGTGATTTTGTAAGTATTATTTTCTCAACACTAGCCTCATTATTTTATTCAATACTATAGGTCACTAAGTCAGTGGCGTCACATGGAATGGGGAGGGGAGGTGGTAAAAAGGGTACCAATAATTTGGAAACACCGAAACTTTGATGACAGAAAAATTTGTTATACTTTAATTTTGTAATATTTTCGATTGTTTGTTCTCTGTTTTATGATTTAAAAAATAAATTTGTAAATATCATCGCGTGGGTCAGGGGCTGACCCGCAGGTCATAGGTTCGCCACCACTGCTCTATAAACTGATTGTGAAGGGCACGAGGCCATTCCGCTTACCTTTTTATTCTAGATATATTTTCGTCTTGGCGAAAGGCCATGGCCTGTAGAATCACCCTCTAAAAGGTTTACTACCTGTAGTGAAACACCCTGTAGGGTAATTCCGGGAGACGCGGCCGGGCCGGAGAGTTGGTCGAAACAGTTGATTTCTAGAGAATTGATTGTTCGGAACCTTAACACATTTTCACATATACACAGATCTAGAGTCTGAATATAGCAACTCGACCAACTCTCCAGCCCGGCCGCGTCTCCCGGAATTACCCTATACACAACAGACCATAACCTTCTACCTTTTTCTCAAAGTCGACTTACAAATTATTTTTTCTCCTAAAATATTATATCATCTCATATATCAACTCTGTAGATTTTTAGCTTTCAATATTGACATTTGTAAAAGTTACAATTTATTTAAGATTTTCTTCGTTTTTTTCTCGACATGTGGTAATGTAGAATTATTTTACAAGAACTGTGATGAAATTTCAATAAATAAATTATTGGAATACATTTTAGAGACCTTGAAATTGATCCATGATTTTTTTCATAATAATTGGATTCTTTGGATGAAAATGGCACTCGTTCAAAAATTGCAAAGTTGATTGAAAAAAGAGGTGTATCAACGAAGGGTTAAAACCACTGAATTTCGACTTACATTTTTTTCTCACTTTTACCACCGCCTCGACCGTGAACGCAACTATAATAGTATAGTTACAGACACTTTTTCTGCTAAGTCCTCCGAAGCTCATAGTATAGGGATCTTGTTTTTGAAAACGGGTAGTTCTGCAGCAGAAGGTACACGCTCAAACGGCTGAAAACTTTTGCTACACATGGTACGTGCGAGCAACAGGAGGTTATTTGCTAGATAAATCTTGACCCGCCTCCTTGCATGCCGCGCGATACCCGATCGACGTTCGGCCGATCGTGTACGTTCGAGAGAGTAGACCCCATTCACGTGCCTTGCCCGAGCAACGGCTGCGTTCACCATACCTTGCCTATCCTACGCCCTGCACCTGATACCAGCCACGTACGCGATGCATCCACTCCGCCCGTGCTGCCTCGCTTTTATTTAACGCTGATCATCGTTTCCGCACTTCGGCCTTATCGGCCGCTTTCATTTCCAACTGCTAATACTGTTACGCCGATAATTACGAGCGGGATAACGATCTGGAGGTGTTCGCTCGAATGCTTCAATATCGAGACCTCGTCTATACCTTCGAAGAAATTTCATTCGATTAGGATGGCGAAAGTGTGATCATCTTTTTTCTTCAATGGCTCGTTTAGAGCTTTCAAAATTTCAGTAGCAAATTGCGTGGCAAATTGATATCTAAAGTGTGCTTTTTTTTACGAGCCTTGTTAATTAGAAAATTCGAAGTTTAAGAAAAAGTACATTGATAAGGGGATTACAACGAGCTGAGATTTTTACAAATATTATTGTAATGAAACGTACAATAAAATGGGCCCAGTTATGCAGAATGCTGCCAACCCACAATGATCTGAAACTGAGTAGATTTAATTTGAAGATTTTAATTGTTGAAGAAAAGTAGCTTTATTTCTGTGTTATTTAAGTTATTTAATAATAAGTGGTATAATTAATTTTATTTTAAACTTTCTACACTTTTTGCTTTTTTGGCCTAAAATGGGACTGTGGCTTGGTAATTTCAATAAGTGTGTAATGGAAGAGTTGTTCTATGGGTTGGTACTATTTACAAAATGAAGATCACGAAATTATAAGATCCATATTGTGTTTAACTAATTTTTTGTTATTTTTAGGACCAAATATCCTCGCAGCTGAGTTGTCGCAATAATTTTGTTGAACCTGCTACGATTCCTGCCTGCTCTGGATATCCGCCTAAAGTATGGGGGTATTATTTTTCCCGTGCACTGAGACGAGTCCCGGTCACGTGCTAAGCCGATCTCTAACGGCCGCGTTCAACGTATGATATTCTTCCAATGGTGCATGCACCTGATACGTATGAGTCGCACTTGTTACACGCCCCAACATTACACCACACTAATTCGTACTGTAACCGTTTTCTACAGTGACGCACGTACCGACACGGAAAATATCCGGTCATTTATGGGGGTGAACGCTACACCTGCTGCCAAGCTACAAATAGGGGTTTTAGACGGTGACGCGCGTATAGGAATGTAAATTGTTACTTCCTGCAAGTGCATAATTGCATCCCTTCCTTTGACGGCGATAAGCAACAGTTCGTTCGGTAAAATCTAGCAGGCGCAACTAAATCCAAGAATGTTTAGGCACTTGTTCGTTTTTCGTTTGAGCGAGCAAGGGATACTTGATTCGCAGATGTGGAAAGCATGATGTGTTTGTTATTAGCAAAAGATTTTTGTTTTGATATAAACATTAGTGATTATTTCTTTTCAATCCTTGGAAAGTTGCACGATTAGATTCTGACGATTCTTGCATCCCTTAAGCTCCGATTAAATCGCCAGAGTTTAGATTTATCAGTTTACTTTAATTTCAAATTAGGCATACGATATAATCTATTAACAGTTTAACCCTTCGTGGTCACACGGGGTGTATCGCACCTCAAGCGCAATTTTCGAATTAAAATGTTGCGCCTTTGTGACTGCTAAAGGGGATTTATCGCAACAAAATTTTCAACTACAAATTTTATTATATCAAAATTTACATTTCTAAAAAAAGACTATTAAACCATGACTATTTAAGTATTACGAATGTACAATTATCACTGAAAAGTTAAAAGGTTAAAAAATACGAAAATGGTAACTAAAAAAAAATGACGCTGGGGTGCAGCGAACCCCATCCGACTAATTTGTGATTACACGAAGGTGCGACCACGAAGGGTTAATTGGCACTTGAACAACGCCAGGCAGTGAATCCAGTACCAATCATTTGTCAAATATTTCCAGTCATTCGAAAAATATTCAATATCTCGGGATTACTTCGTTAAAGATCAGAGAGTAAATTTTTACAGCACAAGCTGGAATCTGAAAAACAATACAAGAGCGCGGAGCAAACGTACTACTCCTGATTCCCCTGAACATAATTCAGCAGAGAGGTGTTTAGTAATTGTAAGTGCAGGACCGTGTCAGAGGATGCGCCTAGTCGCTATGCGCACCCGATACTGACTGCTTCTTACGCGCACATCGCCACACTCTCAGGTAACGTACACGCAGTTTCCCACGGAAATTTCCGGCAATTTGCGAAACGTTCCGACGCGCGTCTCCACGCCGTGCCAAGGTCGCCTCGCACAACGCATCGTAACACTTTCTCGAGGCACGTCGGATCGCAATGCTCCTTCTGGTTCAAAAGAGTTAGATATTAGACTTGTTCCAAACGAATACATACCTACATATTTATGTTGGGCCGAAAATAACACTAAGAATCAAACATTCTGAAACCACAGTAGGAAATGTTTTGCAAAGTCGTAACGACAACGCTAAAATATTGAGAACCACCTAATAACGCAACTTGAAGGGGATTTCGATTTTTTTAAATTCTGCAGGTTTGTAGGGAACCTTACTATAAGTATTCGATAATTTTCTTCTCTGGTAATTTCTAGTTCTTCAGGGTGAGAACACCCCTGAAAGATTAATGTTTGCTACCCCATCTTTCTGTATAGGTGTTTTGAAAACTAGTACCTACATGTAAAAATATTGGTGAAATGAAAATTGAATAGTTTTTATGCCCTATAGCAGTGGAGTCATTTAATTATTTGTGGTTAGCCACGTTTCTTTATTTAATTGCACAGCTTTATGAAGCGTAAAGACTACTAAATTTCCATTTGACCAATTTTTATTTATGGCTACTATAATTTTAAAAACAAGCAGGAAAATAGAAAAGCACAGATTAACCTTTAAGGGGCGCTTTCATCCCGAAGAACCAAAAGTAACTTTTACAAATGTAAAAAAGTTTTATAAATTGTAAGTCGGATTTGAAAAAAAAAGGTATTTATTTTGCACATAGAATGTACAGAGCGTCGAAATCAGTTTATAGATGGCTCACACCCAGAGTGTCAACGAAGGGTTGATTTTACAAACTATTGATTTTACAATAGCTAAACTTACAGTCGTTTGAGCAAACTATAACTGTGTACGTTGACATATAGCTCACAGATTTATCACTGGAAAAGCCTAATTTGTCCTTGTTAGAACTCAGTTGTCCTTCATAATTTTTTGCACGGCTACAATGAGACTTCATGTTTCACGTATGAACATGCCGATACATATAGAGCGCGGAATGTATTAGATCTGTGGTGACTTTAACGAGTGGAGAGAAATTAACGTACTTATTATCGGGTAGCGTGGCGCGCAATTTGAAGGGTACACAACAGGAAGTTGATTTTAATATACGAAGTATGATTGACACGCTTTTATGATCCCTAATGGTCTGGCCGATCGACGCGATGCAACATGAAGCGCTTCATGGTGCGCAACAAGGGGCATCGAACATGCTATCCCGGCGTCGTAAACAGTTTTAAATCGAAACATCAGGAATATATCACGTTTGACGCGCACGCATTCCATGCTGCACCGCGTGATGCATCGCATGCCGCACTGCATCGGCGCACAGTTGGGTTTAGAGAGGACATTAATTAAGCCCGGCGACTCTAAAATTAGCGCGATTTTCGTGTTTTGACGGCGCACGAGCGAACGGTCGTCGCGCCGCTGGCTCACGAGATTTTTGACACGCACCGCTGACTTTATGCAGTGATTTTGTCACGGTTAATAACGCCAGTGAAGGAAAAGTAAACTGTATCTGATAATAACCCTCTGTCTCTTAACAAAATTGGTACCGTTGTTATTTCCGAGCGTTATTATACAGCGCACTTGACTGTCTGTAATTCGTTGAATAATCGGCAATAGTTTTGTGGATTAAAGAATTGAAGCCAGCGATTGTTAAATTAGTTAATGTGTTCTCATCTATACGCTACGTTTTAATAAGTTACTTTTTTGCACATTTCATTTTTAAATAGAATTCCATAAAACTTCGTAATGCTAAAAAAACTGTTAAATGTATTTCTTTTAGAATAAAAAGGGTATTCGATAAATGGTTAAAAGAGGGATAAGTGTTAGCCATAATAAAGGAGTCTTCCACTTTGACGGCCAGAAAAGGAGCGCTATATTTGGGATTTTTTTTAAGAAAAACCCTCAAATTATATTAATTGAAAACATTATGCCGACATTTGTACATATTTAGACATGTTAAAAAATCGATTAAAAAAATTACCCTAAACTTTAAACGCGTTTTTCTCAAAACGATGTTTTTGAATTGGTTAGCATGATATCTCGAAAACCAATCACTCTATTTATTTCAGACTTGGAATATATCTTCGGTAGATGTCCCATTGTCGTTGCTGCTAAAACTTAATTGGTTTTTGCAAAATTTGAATTGTGCGACTTGAAAAACAAGCGATTTTTTTGCAGAAATCGATGTCTGTTTTAGGCGCTGATATTTTTTTTTTACTTTTCAGTATTTCTCGTTTAATCTAGTTCAGATGATAGTCACACTCATACAGATTACACAAATTTTTAAATTTTCTATTTCGCGCATATGATTCTTGTAAAGCGCTATAACGCCGAATATAACCACTATTTTTGCAAACAATTTTTTTCATATTCTTTAAAGATTGACAAATAAAGCTGCAAGTAAATATATTTAATGGTTATGTTTTAAAAATTTCCAAAGTTCGTTTCATTCTTCGTCGTTCAAGTCGGAAGAGCCCTTAAAATAATTAAAAAATTGTTTACGTTAAGCCACCTCATCAACGAATAGTTCCGAGAGAAATAAAATCTAACATTAATTTAAACTCCGATCCTTATCAAGTATTTTTGTATAACGAAAACCTTTCAAAACTAATATATTCTATAATAATTTAACCCTTCTGTACTTATTCGCTAAGAAAGAAACCTTTCTAACGCATTCAAATTTTTCACCCCTTTTTAAAATTTTATTTCCGCTTTAAAATTTTCTGAATATTTTGTGTATCCACAGGGGAATGAAAATTATATTCGGTGGAATAGTCTCGAAGGTCAGAAGAGGCTTGGAAAAAAGATTTTCGACTTTGCTCATATCCAAACGCATCAAGTAGCGAGTTTCCTTCCAAAATGTATCGCGCATGCCACGATGCGATGGCTGAGCGGTTAGCGGCACGAGAATGTGTCTTACCCCTCATTACCGTAACAGCGTATTAAGTCATCCTCGCTTTCATAAAGGCTTGTCGAATGATTTACGAGATTCAATTGGCTACGGCGCTCGCGCTGAGTCGTACGCGGCGCGCCAATAAAATCGACGCTTAAAAAGCAGTCGATGAATATTTACGTCCGTAGACGCGCGAAGCTGGGCCGTGAGGAGCGCACATTTTGCTGCGTTTGCTTTTTTGCGGGAAAGTAACGACCAACAAAACGATTGGCCCTGCATCGCTTTTCGCGCTATCGCTGCTTGCAGAGCACCTGCGAATCCGCCTAAAAAATCGATGGATGCCTTAAAATTCACAGCAATTACCGGTTCCGTTTTCATTACCCCTCAATGAGTCGTGAGCAATGAAATTGAATTTGCAAATAATTAGTGATCGATTAATGACCCTGAATTTCATTCAAAAACCACCGGTTGCAATAATTTGTATGCAAGAAGCTTAACATGAACTCAAAGGCTCCATTTTTTAATGAATTGTCTCCCTCTTATTCTACTTAAAACACTATTTATATTTTTAAACAGTATTTATTTTCTATCCTCCACATATTTTCTTTACACAATTGATTCCCACTTTGTTTTATAGAATTTAGATATCTCTGTTTTCAAATTTCCCATATCAAATGTGTGCTCGTAAAATTTTATTCTTATTTCTTCGGTTATTAAACAGTTATCGAAGCATTATCCTCGCGCCTATAAGTGGCTGTCCCATCCCAATGTTTCAAAGTAGAATGTTTAAAAGTGAAGAATGTGATCTGGGACTAATGATCCAGGAAAAGGAATACATAATTATAGGGGCGTAAATTATATAACCGTTATATAATCAGAATCGTTAAACAAAGGTAGCAGCGAGATACGTTGACCGTGGTATCGACGCCTCGTTCACCATTATTTATTAACGCGGCGCTTTTGCCCGCGCGCCACGCAGAAAATTACGATTGGAGGGTCGAAGGGATCGGGAGCGCGTACCGAGAGGAACCTTTATTTACGGAGCGAGCATGTGCCGTCGTTCCTAATAATTCAATAAGCGACGCGCGGCAATAATTATTCCACTTGTCCGATGCAATCGAGCCTGATTGGAGTTAACTGCGCCGTGTGCGTGTACATATCGAGCGAAGCAAGAAAGTGTATAAGCTCGTACCGGCTCCCTGATTGATACAGATGACTACATCCGACTGATGTGTGGGCCCCGCAGAAGGAGGCGCCCGAGAACAGGTTCGCGCATCCCTGCGAATGCTTCGTGAACGTCGGAAAAACGGCCCCCTGAAAGCCATTGACGGGGCCACTAGAACTCTGATACCCGCAGCCATACACTTCGACAGTTACCGCGTAGGTACTGACCTCGAGCAACGCGCACACTTTAACAACGAACTTTAGAATTAACTTTGAATAGAGTATAGAAAATAGACGAATATAAGTGATCACTTTATTTCTTTCAATTAGCTTCGGAAGATATTCCTTTGCATTTGATTTGCAGAAACCACACAAGTTTCCACCGCATAAATTTTCCGGATTCCTTTCGTCCAAGCACCGTTTTCAGATTAAACTTGTAAGACAGCTCAATCGCAAACGCGATTCAGCTCCCTGGAATTATCATTGAACATAAAGCCGGAATGCCATCTTAGACAGATAATTGGAAACTATCCGAGGAATCCCAGCAAGGGTCAATACACTTTACCAGCTGGCTGTTAAAAATTAACAGGGTATTCCTTCGACGACTAACGAAACAATGGCAGCAGTGGCTATTTTATCTTCTGCAGGGAGGTACGGATAGAGAACGATACTGGCCGCTCGCAATCCATTCGGTCGCGAATTAGAAATTAGTTGCCGTGCATTTACATGCTGCGCAGGTGGCCACTCGCAACCAGACCGGTCACTGTTTTCAGGGTAAAACAAGTTTCGCCGCCGTAAAAAAAAAAAACCCACGGTCTACTCGGCCAGCGTGAAACCGGTGCAATAAAGATTCATGATCTATAATACCATGACATTAGCGGGCAGCAACGAAAAGTGTCAATTTGAAAAATTCGCTGCTCTAAGAGCCAGCTGTCGGGGGCCCATGGCGACTGACACTCTAGGCGGTCCCTGGGTAGGTATTTGAGGACTGGTAAATAACGCGAAAGCAGCAGAGGTTGCTTGCTAATATCAATCGGTGGGCCGTTCAATTCGCGCATCTAACTTATAATCGATGGAAGTTGGGCGAATCCCTTTGAAAACTTTGACTTGATGAAAATTACTACATCTGTTTCCGGAATCGAACCAGCGGCAGGAGAAACGATTTTAAGACAACATCCACCGGTTCAATAGTTCAATTACAACGTGTCGGTACAAACATAGAATGAAGTTCTAGCAGCGACGAGTCCTGTTCGTGGCAAGAGCAATAACCACTCGACGGCGATCAGGTGGACCGGCGGGGTGCCATTAAAATCTCATGATTCGTCCATCAAGTTACATTTATCTCGCTCGGCATCGTAAGAACGGTAATTCTGCTGAAAACGCGTGTTCGCTGCAAGAAAGCCGTCTGGGCAAACAGCGACCTAGAAATGCATAAGAAACGGCAGGGTAACGCGTCTAATTACACATATAGATAAAAGCGTACGAGTGAGAGGGCATGCATAGCGATGCCTCTTAGAACAAACGATTGGCGCAGACCAATTCGAAAGTGGACGAAGAAAAATTCGCTGCGAATTTTCCAGCTAGCTTCCGAGCCATCTCGGCTACACCGCGACTGTCAGGTTTGAGCGAAGTTAACGACGGGCGATTCGAAAGGGATGGGCTATGTTGCGTCAGGAAGTAGCAATAAAACCGATCGTGCTCTGCTGTAAATCCATCTGGTGTACTCGCGGCGTCGCAAGATACCGCGAGTGGCTGGTGAGTACGCGACCAGATAGCCTCGGCGGCAGCCTGGCCGGCCGAAGGAGCGCATAGTTGAGGAGGTTTGCAAGTGGAATAGATATATAGGTGGGACGCAATCGGGGCCAGGTGTGGCTCGACCTGATGCTGGAAGCGAGCGAGCAGATTAAACCGAAGCGTTTGTTGGTTCTCCTCCACTGAAAAATATTTCGTTTAGCCTTGGATCTTTTTAACCGTGTATAGTTGAGGATGTGCGAATGGGGAAGAACATTGCCCATACCGGTATTTCGCCGATACAGCTATACCGAAACCGATATCATACCGAAAAAGATAAATACCGAATACAAAAGGTTACCGGTAACCGAAATAAATACCGGTATTTTTTCGGTATTCTTCTCGGTGCTGAAAATATCATGTTACTGAAGAGAATACCGAAAAAATACCGGTATTTATTTCAGTTACCGGTATTTATTTCGGTTATCGGTATTTATTTCGGTTACCGGTATTTATTTCGGTTACCGGTAACCTTTTGTTACCGTATTTTGAAATACCGGTATGAGCGTTATACCGGTATTAAGTCTCAGACGAATATACAACCAAAAAATACCGGTATAACACCGGTATTTTACGTACCGGTAGGAGTCCCTGCATTGAGAGGGATGCGATGGTTTGAAAGAAAAGAGTGCTACAACAATTGAGTTCACCATCTTCTACTCCATGATTTATAATTAAAATCGAAACACTGTTCAAGCTAACAGAAGCTACTATTTACACGCACTAACACAGTTCACTGAACACGTTATTCGTACGTTGGATAAGCAATTCCTGCTATCGACGCTGCGGACCAATGTCCACCGGTCCAGAAGTTCCTGTTCCAAGTCTATTGCGAGAGAAGAACTGAAATTCCCCTCGATCCCAGGACGCTGGCGCTTGCGCCAAAGTAGCGCTACCACTGGTTTCCGCGAGACCTGCTCGAGGGTGGATAAGAAGGCGCCGAGGTGGCGTAAAAAATTGGTTGGCCAAACGAGGGGAGGTATTGCATGGCCGCACGGTATGACCAGCGACCACCGTACCAGCGACCAACTATAAATAGATTCAAACTACCTGTAGACGCTCTCGGCCCGGTACAGTTGCGAGCTAGGCGGTGCAACGCGGCGCGCCACATGCGGGGAGCACATGCGGCGAGCTTAGCCACGGTTAACTGTATAACCGCGCGACGCCGTGCAAGCAGCACGCCGCGGCACACCGCAATTAACCAACGGACAACTTGCCGGCCGGCTAATAAACGAAATAAGAGGAGTACCGAGACCGGCAGGCACCCGCGCCGTATCCTTGACATGGCCGCGATCGGATCAACCACCACCTAGACCGCATTCCGATCCGGCCGTGACAACCGTGATGCCCGCTGACGATTCCCGCGATCGACAGCTTCGGTATACGATCCTCGTTTCCCTGCGGTCGATCCTGCTATGCGGGCCTATGACAATTCCCGGAGGAAACAACTGGATCGGATGATGAGGATGGGCTTCAAGCATTTTGGAAGCTTAAGAAGTACTTGTTGAAATTATTCAGGGGGGTGATTAGAATTGCGGTTAATTTAGGTACATAGAAGATCGTAGAAAATGACGTAGAATTAAAATGGAAGTGTTAATTATCTAGTTATTGCTTAGGTTTCTTTACAAAGGTGTATGGCTTAAAGTGAAGATGAGCGAGTTGGATGGATTTTTTGTAAATGAAACTATTAGGGTTATTAATCATTGGCGCTCCTGATTAAAAAGTCAAATATTAAGAAGCACAAGGTTAGAAAGTACTTTTTTACAAGGTTGAGTTTTAGGTGCTTTCTAAAAATTTTGATAAGGGGTAGGTAAGTATATTTTGTTGCTTTGAAATGCAGATTTACTAAGTGTTGTAGGTATTTAATAATGAATGAAATAGTCTGTTTAAACACTTTACACTTTGTTTTTAACTACATATGTTTTCCTATACAACCTCAAATTTTAGGGTGCCAATCATTGTACTTTTATGCCTATTTTTGTTTTTCATTGGGTATTTTTAAAATAAAAGACTTAACCCTTCGTGGTCACACCTTTTTATAATCACAAATTGGTCACACGGGGTTCACTGTACCCCAGCAACATTTTTTCAGTTACCATTTTCGTATTTTTTAATCTTTTAACTTTTCAGTGATAATTGTACATTCGTAATACTTATACAATCGTGGTCTATTAATTTTTTTCTAGAAATGTAAATTTTTATATGAAAAAATTTGTAGTTGAAAATTAGCGATTTTCTGCCATAATTTTTATTTATTTTTTGCCATAAATCCCCTTTGAAAGACGTAAAGGTGCGAAATTTCAAATCGAAAATTGCTCTTGGGGTACAATACACCCCGTGCGACCACGAAGGGTTGACAGGCACTCGAGATGTTTCATTGTAATAAGAAATCCATAAACATTTATAATAACTGAAAATTAATACCATACAAAAGCTTCAGAAAAAAATATAGACATTCCAATTGGGATTTCGGCTTAGAAATGAATTGAAAATGTTCGTTATCTGTCTAATTTAATTCTGGTCCACCAATTTGCTTCATTCTGCCTCGTTCGATAGCCGCAAAAGCACATATTAGGGGAAAGGTGGGATAGTTGATCACAGTTTTTCTTTTTTATTAAACTAATAATAATGGTTTGCTTTGTTTGTATTTAATTATTTAAATTGTGATATAAACTGATGTGATCCCCGCTGATCAACTATCCCACCTTTCCCCTACATTGAAGCTAGTCGTTTCTTAATTTTAATATTGGTAGGTAGGGGAGACCGGGCAGGTTGCAATACGGGGTAAATTGTAATATAAGTAAAATCTTTTGAACGACAAATCTGCTTGACAATATTAGCACCGTCGGTTTTAGTGACAGAAACGAGCGTTATGTATTCATTTTGTGGTTACAGCCGAGAATTTTATTTTTTAGGTTACGTAAGTAAATGTTGTCTCAGCACTTTTATTTCAATTAACCGGCATTAGAAACCGTTTGAATTTTTGCTTCCTTGTCGCAAACGAATCAGTACACATTGGTTTATAATAATGTATACGCATTTTAGTGATTTGATGTTTAGTTTCTCGTTTGCTGAGATAAAACGCAGAAATTCGACCTCGGGGTAAATTGTAACATGTTACTATACTTACTCCACCCCAAATAGTGATAAAGCAAGCTATTTGCTGACACACCGGAAAAAAGATGCTCTAGACGAACAACAGAACAATCGAGAATCCAAAAAGTAGAAAAAAAATATAAAGGATAAAGTAAAGAAAGCGAAGAAGAAGATTTTGATAGAATCAGATGAATAAGCAATGATTGGTTAACTCGTGTATATCAAATGTTTAATAATGATCTGTGTTTTCATTTATATCTTTCAGAAACGTTTATTTGTGTTCATATTTGTATTTAAACCCCAGGACTGGGGCACATTGCAACAAAGATTCAGATTTATTTAAGATGAAGCCAGATGTTAACCTCATAACCACCACATATGCAAGTAGTAAATCACGCAAATTATTTCCTGATTGAGTAAAACACTTTCGAGAAAAAACTGTGTAAACTTTTGTGTTATAATCTGCCCCGGTCTCCCCTACCGACTAATAGAATCGTATCAAAAGTATCAATGCAACTGTCGTCATGCAGTTCTAAGCTTGCTTTAATTAACAGCAGAACCAATGAAACGTTAAGCGTTGTTCAATGCGATCGCTTCTTTAACCGTGCACTCGGTAATATCACTTTGTTGCCTATGAATGACTCGTACGAACGGCTGATAGACGGTAGATTAGATCGGTCAAATTTTTCGAAACGGTTTACTGGTGAGACCGCATTCCTGTTTGCGTGCAGGACACGTAATAGGCGCGTAATACCACGGCTCGCCATTCTGTGTAATTCTCGCTGCGAGGCTTTCAGAAGGAGCTTGCAAGAAGCACCGATGATCCAATCGTTAAGGGAAACACAGACACAGTAACTGGCAGGGTGACGTAGTAAATTTTCCAATAACGATCCCGCTGCGACGCGTTGCGAAAACGAGTCTCCCAGCGGCGCAGTAAATTTTAAGAGCCCTGTGTCGCCACGTTATTGAAAAGTAAAGCGATTACGTTCGATTACCTGCCGTGGAAAACAATCGAGTTTCAATCCCGACTGGTATTACACCCTCGCTAATTTCCAGGGAAGTAAAATGCTTGAGGCTATTTAAGCGTTCATTGATTTCTACTAGAAAGTGAAGAACTGACAAGTATTTCGTAAAGGAGCTGTTTGGTGGAAGGATGACAATTAGAGAACATCAGAGTGAAATCTAATTACCCCGCCGAGTCACGGCAAGATAAACAAGTGCAACCCCAGATCTATCAATCACGAGCGTGTTTGAAGGATTGCACGGTGTCGCGGCTCCGCAACAAGAGGGATTGTACAGTTCGATGCAAAATGACAGTACAAAATTACTCGGGTGTCCAGCTGAGATAATGGACTTGAAGTCAGGCGTCAGAGTTTCTAACAACTCACAGCGCACCAACGTGCTGACTGGTATTATTTATTACGCGCATTCAACATTCATAATGCTCGCCAAACAAATCACATGGAATGCCTACTGGCCCGAAAAGTCATAGTTGAGAATAAAAGCTTTGGTAAAAAAAATATCGCCAAAAGTGCATTTGAACTCACTACATACCTGCGTACCAAGCTCTAAGTATTACTTTTCGTCGCAAACAGGATAACGTTTCCCTCTTAAAAATCTTTATTAGAACCGCATCAACAACGCTCGCCTTTCACTAATGCTTAGATAAGTGTTCTGAATTACGAAACGCTGGTCGATGATACAGTATCGATCATCCCCTGGCACGCCACGCAATTTAACCATCCCCCTAATTTCTGTTATCAATTTTAACGGAACCTGCACGAACCCCTCGGCCCTATCGTCTGTCAACCCTTGTTCACTTAACTGCCGACGATTCCGGGCCGTCTTTAACGACCGCCACCTGACGCAACAACTGTCTCGCCCTAAGATGGCAGTTGTTTTTAAAAGTGTGCCTAGGGTGGCGGGCAAGGGTGGAAAAGGGCAGATGCCGGTGGTCGCGCGATTAGAAACGAACTTTTCGAAATAATGGGAGCCTTTAAAGGAAACGGGCCACCGCGCTTCACGCTCAGATCTTATCGCCTTCGATCGATCAAATTTCGATGAAAAGATACAGCTGGCGCGCACGAACGTAGGGAATAACGATCTCTCGGGTTTGAAGACGGAGGTGTTGTTGCGAGTACGCGTGATGAATATTCATTTGATAAATTGACGATTGGAGAGGGTCGTTAGACACGGGAATATAACGCGCGTAAATCGAATGCGTATTCCCGCAGTCGCGTAAAAAGAGGAATCGCGTTGAGTTCGATTAATTTTGTTTCGTGTCATTTCACGGGGGAATGCGTTTAAGTTGAGGAAATCGAATGCTAACTAGTTTTCGTAAGAAAGAAAGAGATCGAGGGTAGAGGAATTATTCCGCTATGATTTCCTCTCGCCAATAACCACATCAATCTACGAATGATCACAGGAATTCGTGACTTTTCCTACGAACTAGGGTAAACTGTACTAATCATTGGCACTCCTGATTAAAAAGTCAAATATTAAGAAGCACAAGCTTAGAAAGTACTTTTTTACAATTTCTTATTTTTCTTCCACAACAACACTGCAAAGTCCAGTAGTTTAACTACACACTTTACATCTGGCAACACCACAATGTGGGACAAAGGGTTGAGTTTTATGTGTTTTCTAAAAATTTTGATAAGGGGTAGCTAACTATATTTTGTTGCTTTATAACTAAATAATGGATTGAAATGCAGTGTTGTTGGTATTTAATAATGAATGAAATAGTCTGTTTAAACACTTTAAACATTGTTTTTAACTAATGTGTTTTCCTATACAACCTCAAATTTTAGGGTGCCAATGATTGTACTTTTATGCCTGTATGTTTTATTGTAATAAGAAATCCATAAACATTTATACAAAAGCTTCAGAAAAAAATATAGACATTCCAATTGGGATTTCGGCTTAGGGTGCCAATCATTGTACAGTTTACCCTACATAGCTCAGCGATCTCAATTTCTGTTCCGACGGCAGGTTGTCAAAAGGTTCAAGAATTCTAACGAAGAAAAGGGGTGTTCCTTAAATTCTTCTCACTTGTGAAAACCATCCAGGGTCTTTCGGAATACGTATGTGGTGTCAACGGTTATTTCTACACTTGTCTCTTGAAAATCGTTTCTACCACTTTTCTCGGGTCGCACGCCATTCAATCATTCCGCTGGCAGATCTATCATTAATAGATACAAACAGTTAGCTACTTGTAATTGGTGAATGTAAACACTGAATGTGTTGGCCTGCGAGTTACACGCATGTAACCATCGTCACTGTATTCAGGACGGGTTGTGTCCACGCATGTGTAATTAAAAATTATTTAAAATTTAATATCGACCGGATTTATTAATAGAATATGATTTCGGCGCGAGGTTCGGTCACTTTAAACACGCAAAAATCAAAAAGTCATTTCGCAATAATTCAAATGATCTATATAACTTAGATTTCCAACGTTTCGGTCTTGATTAATAGTTATATAGATCATTTGAACTATTGCAAAATGACTTTTTGATTTTTGCGTGTTTAAAGTGACCGAACCTCGCGCCGAAATCATATTCTAATAATGCCTAATTATTGAATCCTTATGGGACCAAAAATTGAAACGCTATATTTTTTAAATAATCACTGAATATGGTTCACCAATGAAGCGCGCCTTTCGAATTCCTTCTAACGATGGATTTTAAGAAATGAATTGAAATTTTTCAAAACTGTGAGAAGTCGCAATCTTACCCGAATTCGAGTCGCTTCGTCGTCGTGGCCGTCTTCGTCGTCTGCCTATATCCCTCGGCTACCGCTTAACCGCGCGTTGAAGTCTCTGAATATTCACTAAACACCCCGGCGACACTTCACTGTTCCTGCGCCCCGTCGCACCGTTCACAATGGTCTTTCATACCCGCACACGAAGCACGATTTTCCCCGTCACAGAACAACCCCTCCTCGACTATCTCCCAAATTCCTCCACCACTCTTCGCGTTAAATTCTCGGCGAAATTCAATCCCGTTCCCATGAACGACGCCACGTTTACTCGGAATTTATTTCACGAATGAAGTACAATTATTTTCGCTTTCTAATTCTACCGGGTATTGAGATCTTCGATCTCGGGATCAGCCGGCAGATAACAGCATTCAGAATCAGGCTTTACCGAGAGGACCTCGATGTTTCTCAAGCATCGCTGTTATTTTCGGAGCTAGTTGAGGATGGTGGCCGATTCGCGGACGATAACGATGACGTTTCACAGATGCATCCAGACGAGATGTTCAATCACCGTGGATCAGGTGTCCATTAGGAGTGACCGGCTCGTTGGTCACCGTTGCGCGAAACCTTCCGGATCGCTGGTCCCGCTGATCGCGTGGCTGGACGCGTGTGACGCGAGGGGTGGGGGTGGTGGTGGTACGAACCGGTGAAAGAGGAAGCCTTCGGTGCCGATCGCCGACGGGGATGACGATAAAATCGGCGCCGAGATCGATCACAGTTCTACTATATCGGAACACGCGAACAGGTGATAAACGTCCTCACTGGAGCTGCGCTGAAGGTAGCCGGAGCGTGTGTTTAATCGAACGGCGATAGAGTTAGCCCAGGCCCGTCGATTCCCGCGCGAAATCTCGGACGAAGGAGCCGGCCGTGCGCGAGTCACAAGAAGTCCGTGGATCTATTTTTTTTTTTTTTTTTTTTTCACAAGGATCTGGTAATCCTGGATTGTCCGCGAGCCATGTTGAGAGCCAGGGGGGAATAGGAGCTTCGCGAGGCTATCGGGGGTGGACCAAGAGCCCCCGGCCGCTGATCCAGATACCTCGTCAGGGATGACCGCGGGACACGGCCCGGCGAGGGTCCACGGGACGGCGGGCGAAACCGATGGATGCTCGTCGATGCGTAATCTCGAAGAACGACGGGCGCGGTAACGGCAGTCGTTATCCTTCTGTGGACAAGCCAGCCACCGTGGTACCACACCAGCGAGCTTGGTCCCGCGCTTACGTCCTACGTCTTCGTGTCTACAGTTCGCCGTTCTACCTCGTGGAGCGTGCAGCAGGAGGCGTGCTGTCCCGGACTGGACTAGCCTGGGCCCCTGGAGTAGAGAGGGCCGGTCGCGCTTCACCTCCGCTTCACTGGCCTCCCTCCACTTCGGCCCAGCTCTCCTGCCTCTCTCTCTCTCGCTTCCACTCTTTCCCCGGCCGACAGCCCGGCCTCGTCTCTTCCTTCAGGTGAGCCTCGAACGGAACACCGAGGCTTACCTGTCTCTGCCTCCCCCCTCTACCGCGACCTCTCGCGGTATCAGTCGGCTGAGGGGGGGAGAAAGACAGCGAGGGACGGAGAGAGACGCGCGTCTGGTTAGACAAGGAGGTAGATCTAGCGGAAAGAGGGAGAGAGAGAGAGAGAGGGAGAGGTAGGATGAAAACGGCCCCTCTTCTCTAACTTTCTTGAAGTCCTTTGGTCGTACCACGACGCCCCCACAGTGCGAGGTGCAGAGAGACTGGATCGTGCGCGGCTGAAGAACTTCAAAATTCACGAAGTGATCCATGAATCCGGCACAAACTCAACAGAGGACTCCTGTTCGCGCGAATCACTTCGCGCAGACACACCTGACGCCGCACAGGTGGCTGGTGACTTTTCTCTGTCAGACTTAAATGTAAAGGAAAGTGACGGTTCCAGTGGTCTCAACTATGCGCTCTTGTAAATTAATTCACAGCTGCTGGTATAAGAGAGTTTCAAATATGAAATATGAAAGTTCAAATGGAGGATACAACTATGTTGGGACAGTAACCCGAGTTATTACTGCTGTGGCTCGTTTCGTTCACTGGGGACAATTTGTTTCGCAATTTAGGTCCGGGACTATCTTTGGATTAAGTATTTAAAGGCATAAGACTCATTTAATTGTTTATTGGCACAGAAATTGGGGAACAGACAATGAAACATGTCGTCGGTGAGAGTGCAAAACGGCGTAGGGTAAATCGACCAGTAATTAACCGCATACCAGTGAATGACCATTAGGCAAAGAAATGTCAATTATAAATTTTAAAATTATTATGTATTTATAAATGAAGGGTAGTTGCGGTTTTAATATCCCATATTTTTAGTTACCAGTATTAAACAATCATTAGTAAGTACAATTCTTATTAAAAGTATACGGTCATTTACTGGGCTCCTCACTTAACAATTCGGTCATTCACTGGTTGGTTTACCCTATGAGCAGTTTGTAAATTCGCTGTTTTTAAAATTCACACCATTGATGTTAGTATTTATTACAATGATGCTAAAACTGTCCTAATAAAGTTCAGTCAAAGAAATCCCTTGAAATGGCTAAAATATTAAGTTTTCTCTTTTTCCTGCAAAATCGGTAAAATGCAGATGCGCGGTATTTACAAACTGCGCATACGCGGTTTTGTACTATCGCCGACGATATGACGCAGTAATATATTTAAACTGAACAACTAGGGGAGACCGGGGCAAAGTGAACCTCGGGGTAAAATGAGCTTCCTTAATTTATTCTTTAACAATAGAATTTATTTACAAATTTTGGTGATGTATTAAATGTGTGTAATACCACAATGCTAATTATGCACATTTAGATATCGAAAAATGGAAATTCGTTTAAAAAATTAAAAATGAAATTTTAGAGACTTCTAATTGGTTTTATTTTCAATTTAGCTTTTTAGATAAATGGGGTAAAAGACCCAATTACTGACACCTAACCAATTACTGTCACCTTAAGCTATTTTAGTTAAAATAACGAATAAACAAACAATATAATATAATCTATAAAAGTTGTTTATAAATTTCGACCGTACTAATTAATATAAATGTTTTCGGCGCACTGATTCGGTCAGTGACTCAATTAATTAGTAAAAGCATTACCTTACATATCTTTTCTAAAACTTTCCTGAAAAAGATCTAAAACAAGATCGAAACGTTGAAAGATTATATAATTAAAATAATTTGCAAAATAATTAATAATTTTTAATTGTTTAACTGACCGAATCAGTGCGCCGAAAACATTTATAATATAATCTATAGTATAGATTACAGGTTAAAATACATAATTCTTTTTATGTATCACCTTACAACGTTTATTTATTCGTTATTTTAAGTAAAACAGCTTAAGGTGACAGTAATTGGTTAGGTGTCAGTAATTGGGTCCTTCACCCTGGGTCTTAAATGTGTTATTTTAACTCCAAACTTTTTCTGCGTATTTATAACAAGCTTATAAACATACATGTACACGCGTTTGAGAAAACATTAATACTAACATTATTAAATAATTCATTTTCCACTGAGTACGCATTCGGGGTAAAGTGACCGGGGTAAACTGAGCTGCAAATGGCTGCTAAGAACCAATGCGCAAGTGATGTGCGCAATATCCCTAACCTGTCAGCTGGCTAGAAAACCACGCGGCGTGATGGAACACAATCTAACCTTAAAAAAATGAAAAATCTGCCACAATTTTTGACAACCACGGTGCAAATAAGCCAGCAGCTGCCGTGCTACACACGTCATTCGAGCGCAAGCAGTTAATATTTACCTATATCCTTAATTAACGTTCTTATTTTGTTACGCTTCACTTTACCCCGGATAGTAGCTCATTTTACCCCACATATGGGGTAAAGTGGTCACTTTTGGCATATTAATATAATTTAAGTTCATTTTAAGTATTGCTATTCGTTACTTATCAATAGTAATGTTCAAAGTATATTATAAATCTATTTCCACACATTTTCATTGAAAGAGAAAAATTTTATTCGACTTCAAACTTTTTCAGGCCCCCTTTGCCCCGGTCTCCCCTACTTAGGTAACAGAAGCACCTAAAAGTCAGAGTTCATTTCTTGCAAATGATAGTTGGTCTCGTCAATAAATTTTCTGTCAATCGAAGGTTTAATCAATGTTCTCAAGGTTTCTTCTTGTTGCTTGCTCACCGATGCGACAAAATAGGCAAGTGGCGAACCGGTTCTCGGTTTGATTAATCAATTTAGTTGACGATAAATGGGTAGTGTGCGCACCAGGTCCAAGAATCGGGAGACGCGTCGACGCTCGGTTGACTGGTCGCGTCGGGAACGGAGTGAAATTTCCGTCCGAAATTCCACAGGCGATGGCAATGTCCACGCAGGATTGTTCACACCGTCACCGTTACGGGCGGAACCAGGCGGAACCACGCTCCTTGCACAGAACAAAATTTCCCTCCCCCCTCGGTTAAATTGGACTTTGGGCAAAGTCCTTGCTCCTCGTTTATATTCCGTCGCTGGTTATAAATCAACGCGTTCGACCATCGAGCCTAACGAAGCGCGTGGGCGTGTGAAACGGATTGAACGGAAGGCCATTGAATTTTTGTATAAATTTCTTCGTTCCGTCGGACGGATCGCCGCGCAGGATATGACCGGTGGCAGTTCAATAGCGGAAACGCGGTGTAGGTACTGACGGTGGTCTGCTTTAAATCTCTTGTGTTCGATAAATAAGCAAATGGCAACACATTGAGCCTGATGAATAAAAACTAAGCAATTCCTTATTAGCAAAATCAATTGCTTCAAAAGCAATTACTTAAGGGGACTAGGCAGTCGTAACATCGATTTTTTTTTATTGCATTTTCCAAAAGTACTATCCTTTCTGAATAAAATGCCGCTTGGTTTATAGTAAAATTCGCAAAATTATAGATTTGACAGCTAAAAACGTCAAGCGGCAACCCATAGCGTCGCCTTCGCCCAGAAACTTTAAACAAAAAAGGAATTTCTTATTTTCATATGAATAAAAATCACAAGCAATTGCAGGCTTCGCTAAACCGTATAAGTAAATGGTAGCTGAATTTAAGCAATTCCTAGTAAAACATTAAGAAAAAGCAATTGCTTACACTTTATTCATTAGGCTCAATGTCTCGCGGTGGGGAAACTAAAATTCAGATTGAACAGATGTAATTTCTGTTCAATTTGCATCTGTAGCGTTCTGCTAATCGTTAGTAAAAAAGAGCAGATAGAGTATTCAGAGATTTTTGTCAAGTAAATATCAGTTTCGCCTTTTGTATTTTATAATGTACCCACAAGTTGTATTATCTTGTTTCAGTCTGTTTTATAAACAGTTTCTATAAATTCTTTCAACTTATCAAGGCCCTGCCGTGTTGTTGGATCATTTTCACTAAATTATTTATAGAGTCTACTGTCAGATTAAGTTTCACGTAATTATTCCGTGTCGTCACAAGTGTGAATTATGTTCGAATTTTAGATTACAACAGCACCTGTAACACAAAAACGGCAATGAAACAGATATTATTTACCAATAATTGTTTTTGCGTTTTAACCGGTTAACTGGCACGACATTTTTTTTATTATTCATGCCCAAACTGGCAACATCAAAAAATTAAGTGAATATATAAAACAGAATTGACCAAATTTTTTTGATCATATATGATACATAAGCAGAATTGGCCATTTTTTTGTTCATATATGATACATTGCCAGTTAACCGGTTAAAAAGCAAGTTATGACAGATCGCAAATTGAATCTAATTAACGCAGGACCACACTATTTTCAAATTTTCTGAGAACCTGTTGGAGAGCAGTGACTTTTATGACACAATTATGGAACCGACTGCCATCACAGTATCATACAATATATCTTAATATGAAACCCGTTTGTTCCGAAAGTTCTACGCGTAAACCTTGAATTTTAGTTAGGGTAATTCCGGGAGACGCGGCCGGGCTGGAGAGTTGGTCGAAACAGTTGATTTCTAGAGAATTAATTGTTCCGAACCTTAACACATTTTTACATATACATAGATGTAGAGTCTGAATATAGCAACTCGACCAACTCTCCAGCCCGGCCGCGTCTCCCGGAATTACTCCTATCATCAGCCTATTACGACAGTTCGCAACTAAAAAAGCTGATATACGAAATACAGGTGTTAGACAACTGTGTCCATTTGCACGTTAATCGATCCGCAAAAAACTCGCGAGCATTCATCAAAATTTCATACCTTAATGTTCCATAAAGAGCCTCTCGCGGGACGGTGTTTAAAAGACCTCAGTCGTAATTAACGCTTAACGTATTCAAGGAAACATCGGCCTCCTTTTGCCTCGCACTCGAAGCCCATTCGTTACATCGAGCTGTTTAAGTGTGTAGAATATTAAAGAGCCTCGGAAGCTATTTAACGATACCAGATGAAAAGTCGAGCACACGCATCCTGTCCGGCTGGTTCAACGGTCGTGGCATAAAAAAGTACGCGCAACACCTCGCCCCGGTACTCGCCCCAGCCAAATAGTTATGCACCCCTTTGCCCTGGCCGGCCAGCCTGCAACAGTTCTAATAGCCGCGCGTCTATCCTCGCTGTTCGTTGCACTTGCTGAAACAGCTGTGGCACCTGTTCCCGGCTGGTGGTGTAAGGTGCAACGTTCTCCCGAATGTCCCGCACAATTCCACCGCGTTTCCACCGAGCCAACCCTGTTATATCCGCCGGGAATAGATCATTGGCTCCGGTTAATGCTACCTCGCTACGTTTCCTCTCCCCTTAGCTCCTAAATTTTGCTCCCTCGGCAACATTTGTTAACCGATAGCGAAGACTAGATGGGTTTAGAACATTGCATCTGGAGAAGGCCCGATTGAAAAAGTGAAACAAATGAATTTTAAACAGGTGCGGGAAGGATAGATGATGTAAATCGCACTTTCGGATGAGAACTGCAGGCGTGTTTTATATCTATTTTATTATTTTTGATACGGGAGTAAAAGCTAGGCAAACGAGTGCAAGTCAGAATTATTAGGAAGACACTTGGAATATTTAAATTTTGGACGTGGGGGCTGGTAACATGTATGTTAAAAGAAACTTTTATTTTCCACTTCGATTCACAAAAAATAAACTGTTTACTTGAGGTAAAATTTGAATTATCTTGGGCTTAAGGAAAATGGCCCTGTCGGTTTAATAAATAACATGTCCAGTTCCTCCATGTTAAAGTCACATGTGGGGACTGTAGATTAATGAAGTGATCAGCAATTATCATCGCCATTTTGATTACTTAGCCATGAGATTGTGGTGCGAATAAAGGAAAATCGAGTGGCCCAAATAAATGGCCATGGGACGTACGGGGAAAAAAGCGCGGGAAACACATGGCTGAAAGCGGGGTGGGGAAAAATGTGGATCAGCTGGTGTTCGGCGGCGATATCAAGAACGTGTGCACGTTCGACCGTTAAACGCCCTTCACCCTTCGCGAAGGTGAGCACATGGCCCGCACGACGAAGGGTCCTGCACTCCTCGAAGACACGCACGTTCCTCCTTCGCCGGTGTTCTTATTAATGGCATACATTATTACGGGGATGGTAGTAACGGCCGCGTCAACGGTCCCCGGCACCTGACGCCTTGTAACGAGTTGGGCCCTGCCATGGGCGGGGCCCTCTTCGTCCCTTTTCGTCACGATCACGTCGCCAAGTCGTTCGAAACAAGTTCAGTAGCCGCGGCCTTTCTTGTCGCGATTGTGGTAGATACGAGACGATGATCGGGGAACTCGATCGCCAGCGAATGTTGGGACGCGTTTAAAACAGTTTATGGGCCTTTAATGTAGATTGTTGTAAACGTTTAGTGAGTACTCGTGGTTTCATTGCTGCATAACACTTTGGCATGGTTGGACTTTTTAACGTTACCCTCAACCCCGTTCTTTTTTATTAGCATACGCATGTTGTGGTTTTATGTATAATAGAGATATTATCGTAATTTTTAATGTCACTCGGAAGCAAGGGACGATTTTCATTCTATAACAGTATCTAATACCAAATATAGTAGAAATCTGTATGTCGCTAATTTACAATCCAAGTAGGGTAAAGTTTGACGGTAAATAGTCAAACATTAAAAAACTAAATTTTTATTATATATTCGTGACCAGTAAACCTTCGGCTTGAAGATGCATATATATAAATTGAAATTAAACCTAAAAATCTTTCATTTATAAACAAACAACGAAAAAGTGAGAAATATCCGATTCGCCCCAAATTTCGAAAAAAAACTAAAATTTTCATAACAAAATCTTTAGAATCAACTTAAACAAATTTAATTTAATGACAGTGAAGTCAAGTGATACTACTTAGCACAGAGATCGGAAGGATGTTGCCGTTTTTTGCCGCCTCTATCAGCACAATTCTCGTGGCACCACTCTTCTCAGACAATCTTCGGAAAATGGACGAATTAATTTTTCACCGCAGTAAATTCAATGGCATCTTCTTAAAACCACCAATTTATTTATTTTTTCGTCATTTTCTTAGATTTAATTTTTGTCACAGCTTTCTTTATTTTTTTTAGACACCATGATACCTGATTACTCTTTTTTATGTACCTACGAACCATCTGTATATAAACAATAATCATATTTATAATCATAAAAATAATCTAATGAAAAAAGAGAGTGATCCGATTCGCCCCAAATAACGTGACCCGATTAGCCCCATATATAAATATTTCAATGATTGTAGATTACATAAACATATTATGATATAATGGTCTAAAATACATCAAATACTAAACTTGGACACCGTGTAAAGTAATAACAATAAGCACATTTGAATTTTCAAGCTTGCTTTTTATTTTAAATACGAAATTGCAGATTACGAAGGTTAGATTCGACCAAAATTGTGACGTATAATTATCGATGCGTATCGATACCCTTCTACAAATTTCAATCTGGTATTGATACATATCACAGTCAAATGTATTAAAAGGAATCGATGCTTCTTTGATACTTACATATCAGAATGTATCGATACCTGTTTGATACCTACACAAAAATATCGATACCTACTTGATACCTATACGAGAATATCGATACCTGCAATATCTTTACGAAGAAAAGAAAAAATACGTAAAGACTGAGATGCAAAATATCGATAATTTCGTAAGTATCAAATAAGTATCGATAAGTTTTGATTCGGTATAGTATTGATATGGTATCGGTTGAAGAATAATCGGTATCGATGATTGATACCGAGTACATAACATTTCGATGCGTATCGATATTTCCTATTGAGTACTTTGGTATCGAATTGATTAAATATCAGCAATAGCAAAAATTAATAAAAGGTGGTTAATGGAGAATGAAACAACTTCCCCACAAATAATTTCTATCCTCACCAATTACACTTCTGCTTGCTTTATTTCCTTTCTCACCAAACATGATAAAATTGTATATTTCTTTATTTTTCAAATCTGAATAATACATGATAAGGGGAATAATAGAAAAGTGAAAGTATAATAATCTTTAGTACTCTTTCATTCACAATCCAACTGAGCCTCAACAAAGTGTAAATGTTCGCCCGCTTGAACCGTGTAATAAATCGAATTCACACTTGCGTTAACCAGTTAGATACACCTATTAAGCATCGCATCCGGGGAGTAGTTCACGGGGAAGAGGTAATTTCCCTTTCGACGAAAGAGGGTGGAGCCTTCGTCGAGTTTCGATCCTCCAGGCGAAAGATCGGATTAAACGCCTGGAGCAAAACGAGTACACGTGAATTGGCACCTCCGTGGATGAGAGACCCTGCAGCCAGCCGAGATGAGAATCCTACGGCGAATCAGCCAGCGTAAAAAATCGTCGTAAGGGTATGCAACGTGTTGTTTCGCCCTGGAACGTGGCAATTGGCTAACTGATAGCGTAAATAGAGACCTCAGACAGCTGTTGCGAGTCACTGACTAATGAAACCACTTGCTCACCCTATGTATTTTCATTGCCACCGTTGAACCAGCGACAAGAAAAACGGCCCAATCTGGATAAGGCCCGTGGATGTCGATTAGGTTCGCGGCCGTGGGCAGTGCAGGACGCGCGCCAAGTAATAGAAAATAGAAATTGAAAGAACGAGGTGGAGTGAAAGCAGGCCGTTTCGTTTGCCACGTGATATCGTATTGGTTTTTATGAACGAGCTATGAATTGTCGGCTTCCATTGCGGCTTGGTAATTCGAAGATACTCGCGAAATTGAGTAACTAATTAATTAGAAAAGACTTCTATAAGTTTAGGGGTAAACTGAGTTTAAGGTTTGATGAGACTCATCGTGAGAAACAAAAAATAATTCGTTGCAAATTTTAGCAATTTTTACCAATTTCAATAGTTTTGCGTTCTGCGTAGATCGCGACTTTTCTCACAAAGGTTAAAGTTAATATTGTCGACAGTATAGAAAAAAGATAACATTACTCATTGCCGTAAAAAATTGTCTTCAAACTCACTTTACTGTCATCAGAGTGGGCATTTGTCAAATAAAAAATTATTTAAATAACGATCGAATAAATAGTACTTTGACTTTAGATTATTCGACGAATAAAATTAACCCGGTTAATAATTTTTTTAGCGTTGCCCGAGTAAAACTTCGATTATCAAGGAGTGCCAAGAGGGTGAAATAAGGGAGGAGGGGTGGGATGTCCAGATTTCATGGTAGCCTAATTATGCAAAATTTGGTCTACATCGGTTAAAAAAATCGGGATAAAAAGTATCGTACATGTTATTCCTAGTGCTAGACTGCGAGTATACAAAATTTCAGAAAAATCCGTTGCGTAGTTGTGACGTGCTTGAGTAACAAACGTCCAAACTCACTTTCGCATTTATTATATTAGCAGAAAGTAGAATTTGAAATTTTTATTCAAATAAAAATTGTACCCACCTCTAGCTGTCACATTAAACTGCACTCTAAAAGCTTCAAGATATCGTGCTCCATCATTTTAAGATGAAGAAACGATAAAATATTTGTTCCACGACGATCTCAACATTTTTCCAATATTAGGGTAAAGGACCCAATTACTGACACATTAAGCGTTAACGCTGACATTATCTTATAGTTTTGTACTTATAGACTAAAAGTAAATGTTAATCTTGTTATTTATTATTGCTTAATATGTTTACTTGATGAAAAAAATTTGGTGGAACTTAAAACTTCAATTTTTATGTATAAATTCGTCAGTTTCAAAAATATATTTCGGGATCTATTACTGACACCCTTCAAATGTATTTGACTGAATTACTGACACCCCAATTACTGCCAGCTAACCTAATACTGTTTATCTCATTTTAAGGTTATGTCGTCTTATGTACATGGGCAACTAACTGCTATGACAGTAATACCAAAATGCTTGAAACGCTTGTACCAATCGCTGTCACCCAATTAATAAGTAAAAAGACGTAATGAATCGTTGAATTCGGATCTTCATTACTTTCTATGATGCTTATATTATGTAAAACATTATATTTTGTTATGTCAGTAGCTTAAAATTTTTTATCGTTGTATCCAAATTAACGAAGAAAAAATTAAATAACAGTTTGAATTGTATGCTAAATTTTTTTATGCATCATTTTACATGATTTATTCGTTATTTTACGTAAAACAGCTTAAGGTGGCAGTAATTGGGTAGGTGGCAGTAGTGTTCCTTCTCGAGATATTTTATAATTTCTTCTTTCTCATTTCTCGAGAAATTACAGTGTTTCTCGAGAATCCTCAGTGTAGGAAAATTATTATAAATCCTAATCGTTTTCACAAATGAAGTTTCAGTTAGTTAAAATTGTCTGTTAATCGTGAACATATAAACACATTTACAATCAGTAATAACTGTTAGCAATAGGTATTTACGAAGAATTGCGCGATTGTTTATAAACTTTTTAAACTTTTCTCTTCTTATCACCGATGCTCTATATACAATTAAACCAACATCCACTCAAAATGAAAGAAATTTTCCTACAGCCGCATTGTGCTTTGAAAAAACTATTTTAAAACAAAAAAAGTAATGTTTCGCCATGCTCACATTTTATATTAAATAAACAAAATTAGCAATTATATTTAATATTTGTTTTTTTTTCACTTACACAATTTTTGTCTAATTGTAAGTTGCACACGAGTAAAAATTTAGATAAATATTATCAACATTATTCCTAAAAAAAATAAATTTTGCAATAATTTTTAATTTCTTGAGAATTCTCGAGAAATATAATCTGATTTCTCATTTCTCGAGATGCGAAAAACATCGAGAAATCAGGTGGCAGTAATTGGGTCCTTTACCCTATTTTTCTTCTATTTTACTCGTCTCTCTGAAAGTGTTCGCAAGTTTCTGGCATGCAGGTTTATAGGCACCCTCACTATATAATTATACCAAGCTAAACGTTCTTTCACGTTCACCACCGCCGCGTGTACTTAGGCAGCAAAGGTATTGAATATTCGTGTCTAACAATAAGTGATAAAGCAGAGCTGCAGCGTCAGCGCGTGCGAAAATTCTAGATTGCAGATTGCAGTGGAGCGGTCTGAACTACCGGATATGTATCGGCCAGGAAAATGATCCCGAAGCAAACGTCGATGTAATCGTAGGTCAGCAAATGTAGACCCAGCAGCAGGTGTAGCTCCGTTTTAGCCCCGCCGCGCCGGACGTAGGGTAGGTAATGTCTTTCGGGCCTGCTACGCTTCCAACTCGCTTCCTTTTCCTTACTTTAAGTGCGAGTTCATTACATCTACCACAGCGAGAGAACCTTATCACAAGATCTGAGCTTCCCCGAGCCGCGTTTATTAATTATGCTTGATTCACGGTATAATTTGGCTAGCTTCGATAATTAGCAGCGACTACCTAATAAGGTCGAGCATATAAATTTCAAGGGGATAACGTGTTTAATTGCAACCTCGAGTCTCGTTATCGATCAACATTCAGCGCTAACTCTATTAATCATAATTGATATTCTATGCTTCTTTGAAGCTTCTTCATAAAAAGAACACCGCAGTTGCTCAATTCGAAACTGAATATTATTTTATAATTTTCTACGGTCACTGAGCAGGTGGAATTTAAATTCTGAATATTTTAATACCACTCGTGCAATTCTCCATGTGAATATCAGCAGGATAAGTATACCCTTTTCGATGAAATGCTCCTGAAAGATCACCAGCAATTTCACTACAAAATTAATAACTTGTTTAGCGTAAGTGATCGTTATTGAGGAAAGGAAGCATTCAATGGCCTAGATTCTGTTAATTATTCTATAAACCTGTTAGTTAGAAATAAAAGTTATTCGAGTTCAGAACATCAGTTCAAAGTATTTCAATACCTATGTCGGGTTAGTAACTTCTCTATATTAGTAACTTCGAAGGATATCACTTTCGTAACTTCAGCTAGACAAATCGTAGTAAATGTTGCGACAAAATTTCGACACGTTCCAACGAGAAAGCACTTTTCCCCGCGAAACGATTCGACGGAATGTATCGCCCGTGTGCGCGAGCTCGTTTCATGCTTTCATCCGACGGTACGCTCCTTACCGTTTCAACGCCTTCATTGGTATCTTTCGGCACCGGATTACGCAGCCGCTGGCAACATCTCATCTTCATCGTGCCGTTGAATGTAATGAGAAAATAACACGAAATTACACACCCTGACCGAGTGTGCCCCGACCGGTCTGCCGCGTTTGGTCTTCAATTTCAACTGCCACGGACGCGTCGAAGAGGAAGTAGGGGAAGGTCGAACGGTCCGACAGAAAATATTATTCCATTCAACCTCGCTAAAAGCGAAATTATGTTAGAGAAATATTGAATCGCACTCTGCAAAATTGTCCCGAAATTTTAAATTGCTACGTCCACCTCTTTTCAGCATTTAACAGCATCCTGAGTGAAATAGTAAGATAACCTATGAAATAGTCAGTGTTACAGTTTGCTTCTTCAAGGATCTTACGACATTTGCGTTACAAGAAGTTATATCTGTATAACTTCATAGTGACTCTCGAGTAAGAAAGTGAGTAACAATCAGGTATTTACCTGGAACTTCCACATCAACGTGAGTGATGCCTTATTAAACTATAAATGATTGACTGGCAACAGGCGTGAATAAGAATTTCCTCGCCCATTTCTAATTTAGATATCAAACGCAAAGACGTTGTTAGCCTCTTAACGGCCACTTAACCAGTCTACCTCGTCAACGCATCGTCCAAACACTCGAAACACAGCCTCAGGCTACCTATAGTTGACACTGCAAGTGAGCCTAGGTGCTCAAAACGTGCATGCTTTTAGATAACTACCCTAAACAACTTCACATTCGTTTTTATAAAATCACGAACCATCGGTAGTGTAAACGTGTCAAAGTGCTGGAAGAGGCACCTCTAGTTGGTGAGAATGGTAGTTTATTATAATCACAGAAGAATGACATCAACCATTTATATTTTGCGTATAAATTAAAGACGCTTGAAATTCAAATTTTACAACCAGGGTGAATCATCTGACTATCTCCTGCACTGTTTTCTGTATTTAAGATTTCTGATAGATGTCGAAATATAAGTTTGTACTATCTACTCATTTCTTCAAACACAAGTCATATTCCTGTTAATGTATGTTTCAGTATTAGGATCAAATTCACCACATCGATCATCCTAAATTCATTGTAATTAGGTATATATTATTTCATATTTATAACTCGTACCTCCAGAATTCGTAAACCATCTTCATTTCAACCTGTATCAGCAAATCTAACCGCCATTCTCCCTAAAAGCCTTACACTTTTAACCTTTCGTTGACACACCTCTTTTTTCAATCAACTTTGACATACCTGGGTGGCTCACACCCAGAGCAATTTTTGATCGAGTGCCATTTTCATCCAAAAAATCCAATTATTATGAAAAAAATCATGGATCAATTTCAAGGTCTCTAAAATGTATTAGAATAATTTATAAATTAACTAATAGTGATAACGGCGCACTGATTCGGTCAAAAATATAATTTTTTTAAATTTTTTAAAATTATTATTTTTGACCAAATCAGTGCGCCGATACCACTTTATTTAATATTTCCGGTCGAAATTTTAATTTGAAAATTATCAAAATGAATGGCGAAACTTCTACTATACGGAAGGAAAGTTTTTTCCGTTTTATATCAAGAATACACGGACCTAAGACTTTGAAGTTACTCAAAGATCTGGCAAGTTGTAAATCCAAACTGGTCAAGATAAGTAACAGAAAAATTTTTCTACTTAAATGCAGATCTAACGATATTATCCCTAATTTTAAAAATTATAGTGACCGAATCAGTGCGCCTATACCACTTTATTGAATATTTCCGGTCGAAATTTTAATTTGAAAATTTCTTTTGCAATATCTTCAAAGTTCAAACTATATTTGGAGGATTCAGAAGCAAAACAGTATAAGTCAAACATTCCCTGAAAGGAGTTACTCTTTATTGTCGAAACTTTCAGTAGATAAATCAATTAAGTCACTATGTAGGGGAGAGGCTTGCAGGTTGCCATTGCTTGCAGATTGCCAACCCTGCTGTATTTCGACTTTCTAGCAGTGTCATAACCCGAACTCTGACTCAAATCGACGTTAAAAAAGTAAATGTCACTATTTATTAACCTCTGGATCGGACAGACGCAATAACGCTATGTTTTCTGAGCAAAGAGTAATATAGTGTTTCTCAAGAAATTGAACTATTGAAATTGTGTGTTTTCCCTGTGCTCGTAAATTGAACATTTTCCTCGACAATTCAAGATAACTATTCGTACTGTGTTGTTTTTTCATCTAATTTACATATGCCAAACAGATTTCCAAACATATCATGAATTGACAATTTTTTCTCATATTTTCCAAAAATGCGTCGGAATGCAAGTTGCCACCTTTTTTGGCTTGCAGGTTGCCACCTCTGTGTTTCCCGCTTGTTTACACTCAAATGTCATTTTTCGTGGTTATGTGATGTGTAATATTGTCATTGAGTTTGAAGTGAAGTGTTTTTATTATGGCAGCACGCAGGTTAAGAAAGTCTGAACGTGGCATTAAGGATTTTGAAGCGTTGCTCGACGCAATTAAAGCAATCAAAATCAGCCACTCTATAATATAATTTATTAATAAAATTTAATAGTTTGAGTTTTTTTACACTTTCAGCAATTTTTCTAGGGGGTGGCAACCTGCAAGCCAAAATTTTAAGGAGTCAATTTTAGATACTTTCGATAATTTGCAGTATAATTTTCCTTTTTCGAGAGTTTATATGATTTTTAGGTCAGGATTGTAGCTTTACCCTTCCTCTTTCCAACTTATACCATAAATCATCGATACGTTAATTTTATGACGAGTTATGATAAAAAAAGCTAAGGGGTGGCAACCTGCAAGCCTCTCCCCTATCTACTTTCATACGGTTTACAGTTCCTTTTGACTTATGAACCTTCCATATTTCATCCAGATCTACCTATCTGCCCAAAGGGGTAAGACACCTTACACTCCAAAGTTCCATCAATATTTCAGCAGGAATCACAATGCGCATAGTGCGACTTAGCATCCACCAATCACCGCGTGCATCGGAGGATGCCAGCTGCCGCGACTCGGTGAACCGATCACGTTTGCTACGGGAGCAGTCATTGAGCTGGTTTGTCGCGTGGCTGGGCCGAGATTTGTCGGGGACAGCCGAGCGGCGGGTTCGAAGAGAGGGTTCGCGACCCGGCCGGTGACCGTCGCGGCTTCGTGGGCCCGCTCCGGGTCGGGTGGTGGGGTCACTCGACGGTCCCGGCCGCCGGAGGTAGCTGGAGGGGCCCCGAACGTCGACGCGGAGAAAGGGAAGAAGGCCCGGAGGGGCCAGAGAGCTACAACGGACACGGCCGCGGGTGATTACGTCGCCTGTCGGCGCGGAACTGTCTCCTCCTACCCGCGGCGCCCACCGTTCTCCGATTGGCTGCAGCTCCCTGGCGAGGAAACGCACCTCGTCTCTCTCTCTCTCTCTCCTCTCCTCTCCGCTCCTCTCTTCACCGCTCTGCTTCTCTCTGCTCCTCTTTGCTCCTTTCCGCTTTTGAGGGCCTCCTTCCTCGTCTCGCTTTTTCGAATAGCGTTCCCCCATTTTTTTATACTCCCCTAACGCAACGTGCTTGTCGCTCCCTTGAATTGGCTGTCGGTATCCTCTGTTCTCTCTCGACACCAGCGGTTTTTCTGTTTTCTTTCCGGCGTCGTTTCGTTCACCTTGGCTCCCTTTCGTCAGCGGTGCCCACCGTTTGGCTGGACTCCGCTGCCATGGCCGGCCTTTGCTTCCGCTTCATGTCGGATCGATCGCTTCACCACACACATATTTTCGAAGGCAGTGTCTGTTTTTTTAGCTGCGTTCTGATTAATGAGGCCAGATCGCGGCGGCGAATGGTACCTACTGTATATCCATGTGTAGATAGATGAAATAGAAATTATGTTTAATCAGTTTCCTTCTTGATCACATTTTTTCACTAGCGAAGTATTGTTCCTACTACATTTAAGTGGTAAGCAAAGTATATAAGTATCTATATATTAATAAATTTTATTTCAATGAGCTGTTAGTAATTTCGTGATATTTCAGGTATTCGTTTTAGAGAAATTCTTCTCTCCTACCACAAAGAATTAAATACTTAGAGACATCTGTGCTGAGTAATGTTAATAGTCACTGATTGATCTACGCTTTTATTTAAATTCTTAGTTAATGGCAAACGTTGAATTTCTAAACTATTGAAACGATTATTAAGTACAAAAGCGTCTTCCGATTTTTAAATATGTATTTGAATTTTCCATTCCAGACATTGGTGTGTAATAACTAGTTTTAGAATTTGCTGGAGGCAGACAAGCCGGTGTCTTGGACGAACCGGTGTCCGGTTATCACCCGGAGCCACTAGGAATGTTAGTAGTTTAGCTTTAACTTTTTAATGTGATACATGTCGAGCGGTAAAGATGTATTTTTGTGAGTTTATTTCACACTGAGAATTAAAATAGGTATTGATTGGATTCTAATAAAGGACTCTGCGTAAGAACTAACAAAGTATACTCTATTAGTTGGGTCTTTACAATTGATGAAGTACCTAAATAGGGTAATCTTAATATATAAAGCAGAAAATGTTTGTGTGCTGGTCTATCACCTAAAAACTTTCGAACGGTAAACTCTGTAGTCACGAAATGTGTTCCAGCTCATTATGCCTAACTAATTCAGATGAATGCGATTATTTTCAAAAATTATAAATAAAAAAATTTTGTTTTGTAAAATCAGAATTTAAATTTCAGGCGAAGCCGAGTAGTAAAGCTAGTAAATATATAATGCGTAACAGCAACTTTATGTACCGCACGGTTAACTTCTTGTAATTGCTCGAAACGGAATGGAACCTGAACTTGTTAAGCCTCTGTCTTCTAAGCGTATTAAACGAAATAGAAGTGAGCCCTCGCATTCATGCCTTCGTATAATTACCACAAAATTGGGTTTAGAAAGTGGAGGATAGTTCTCGAGATATTCCACAAAAATGATTTTTCAACCCTAACTTTGAACGCAGTTTTCACCCCCCAAATATGAAAACGGGGAAAAATAAAAAAACACTTATTTCTTATTTTTCGGTCCTCTATAACATATCCAAAAATCAAAATGATCGGAGGCGGACACCTAAGATACTCTCCTTGTGAGTAATTTGCATTCCAGACACCCAAAAGGGTCAAAATATAAAATACAGTCTCTGAACGTAACAATATAAATTAGATTTTCACTTCCATCGTTGTCACTGAATTTGAGAAACAAGTGGAACATGCATGCAATACTGTTGTCATATCTGAAGATATATTACATTCTTTTCTAATTGTTTAAAAATATTAGCAACCATACTCAAAAATCTAGTATACCCAGCTTACAATTTGGTTTCTCTTAATTTACCTACATAGAGCTAATTGAATAAAATAAACCAAATCTGGCTGAATTGACACATACATAGATAGTTTCCACTGGAATAGTTGAGACGAATTTAGACTTTACACTTTGGGTGCGCCTGCATTTTTCTCCCTCAAAAATACTTCCAGTTTCTCGTCCGGGCTGAAACTACTCGTGGCGCAGTTCACCCCATAGCGAAACGGGAGAAAAAAAATTAGATCTGAGACGTTCCATGTGAAATTGCGTCCGGTCCCCCACTCGCGTGCTGGTGTTGAAGCACACGCAGGCATCCCAGCGAATTTATCGGGTCGCATCGCGACTCTTTTGCACGCGATTCCGCGGAATGGCCGGCGCATGCAAAAAGAATTTCACTCCCGTAACGAAGTGAAAATTGCGCGGCCGCGAACGCCTCCATTTCTGTATAAATGATAGCCCACCGTTAGAGCATCACCCTACTTTCGTTTCAGGCGGAAGCGTATAAACTCGCTCGCGATACCAACGAGAACAGACCGGCCGCGAATTTTTTTGCTCCCCGCGGTTGCTGTGTTTCCTGGCGCGCTGAAAAATATTCCAAGCGCGCGAAGTTTTCTGCACGTTTCGTAACAAGAGGAAAACGAGACTGAACGAGGATGCCTGTTTTTACGCTATTCAAATTGTTCCTTTAACAGATTTACTGTCGGCTGTGAAATTAATTAGGCACTCCCGTAATTGAAGTACATAATCTACTTGCTTCTGTGCTCGCGCTAGAGAACGTTCTACGAACCACTGCAGTAGATAATCAAGGAGAATTGTTTGAAGAGTGCTGAATATTGCTGGGAACCTTTTTCTGTAGCATTGGATTTAGAAGTTTAAATGTAGTCAAGTTTGGCGACAGTAACATTAAGCAGATTTTAAGGGCTAGCTATTTATTGTTAGAGCAATTTCATTCGCTTCTCCGGAATCTAGAAAAGGCTACATAACTCGTAAATTAAAGAGGAGTAATGTGTTGAAGAAAAATACTTACATGTGATAAACTATGTAGGTATTAAAAATGAAATTAATTAATTTCCTCATTAATGTGATCGCATTCTTCCTTCGTATCAGAATGAAAGATATACTAAAATCCCCACGAATAATGCAAGAGCTGAAGTTTTCTTCTTACTAAAATAATTATTTCCCGTGTCGTATTAGAAAATAGCTCATAATGCACCATATATAGAATAAAATCTGCATCTCAAATCTCAAAAACTCATTCCTTGCTGGAATAATTTAGACTTTTAGATTCAATAAAATCATATATATTGAAGAGTCCTTGTAGAAGACACTCCAAGTGTTAAAATAAAAAGAATATATTTATCGAAAAATTTTCAACGTCCCACTGATAATACTGTAGTATAGAATTTGATTTTTGGCACCTAAAGTGCTTTCTACAGGGACTGTCCAATTATGTTTGAATAATCTCGTGGGATAACGAGAAATTGAATGTTTGGCTGACTTTACCACGGTTGAAGAAATTCCATTGAAGTTCGGACAACTTCAGAGTAATCGGCGCTGTTTTCATCGATTTCGTCGAGCGTTAAATGTTTTCTTGGTGAAGCGACCGTGACACACCTTCCTCATCCAACAGCTCCGAAGAGGATGGTTTTACCTGAAGCGATTCCTCTCGTGGTGATCCAGGTCGAACGACTCTCCCACGATGAGAACTTAGCGAATTGTAATTCTTCTAACGGATGATGACCGCGACAAACCGGTAAACAATGATGCAAAACCGGCAGATTACGGCTGTACCGAGAAACTGACACTCCGTATTATTATCACTTGGGAAAAAATTAGTTAAGCGCGGAATAAGTTTGCCAACGTAAGAGTTACAATGAATTTATAATCGATATTTATATCGATATGAAAGATTTTAAAGAACTGGCGGAAATAGAAGCAGAGATGGGTGAAATTTTTATATAAATAAAATTTGAAATTACGAATAAAAGTTAAAAAATTATTCGTCAGTCGTTAATTAATCCGAGTTAACTTTATTCAACACTCTTATCTTTAGTTGTAAAGACAATTGGTAATAAAAAATGTGACATTTTTTTTGTCGATGTGAATCGCAAATTGCCGTTATTTTTATATTAAAAGTGACACATAAATGAATGCATTGATGAAATAAATGAATCGTTATTACAGAAACATTAAATCGTTATAGTTAAAAGTTTTGTATTTATTATTTCCATTCGCTATTGCTTTGCTATCGTATTAATTCGTAAATAAAAAGCAAACAGATCCTGATAAGATATGTAAAGCGATATATTTTTACATCGTCGAATTTGAAAATAAAAATTAAGATTTAAGACTACATTGAATTGAATAAAATATATAATAGCAGTTTTGGTTAATGAATTTTTAATTAGTCGTGTTTAGAGATAATTGTCGAAAATAGATTTGTAGCTAACAATGAGTGGACATTTTTATAAGTAACATTTTTAGAAAATCCAGTGCAATTATATACATTGATTTTAATGATATAATCGTAAAAGATTTGTACCAAATTGTTAATAATTCTAAGAAAAAGTGAATCTATAAACTTGAAGAAGATAAAGAATATAAAAAGCAATCTGAACTTACGAAAAGGAACAGGAAAAACAAGCCACTTCAAAAAATGACGAAATGTAGTCTTACAAATAGTTAATAGAAACCATTTATTTCTTCTCCTCTGCCATAAATGTGAAGTACTTTACAATTGTTATCTTTTCCCCGATAACGTAAAAGTGAACGATATAATAGGAACCGACACTGGTCGGAAGTAGGCAGAAGTAAGTAGGTCAGTAAAGAAGGTAAAAGATCAAATGCACTTTTCGGTATAATTTCACGATAAAGAGTCACGTTGCGCTAAAAAATTGTGTTAATTAAAGAACTACGAAGACTAACGATCTCGGTAATACACGTACATATCATGCAAATATTTATATGGATGAATAAAATATATGCATTTTTATACGATCACATTTTTGCATATCAGCCGCTGGGGTCATTTATCTCATTTCACGTTTTCAAAGGAATATCAGCAAGTAGTTTTTTGCACAGCTTGAAAAATGGGAGATCGTTAGCGTCAGGTTTTTAGCGAGCGAACCTAACATTTTATTATTAGCCTGGATGCAACATCATTTAGATATAGCAGCGAAATACATTGGGGGATCAGGATTGGAGATAGGAGGTGAGCTATTACAATAAATTCGGATAGCGATCTGTCCGATCGAGTGTTCTCGTTTCAGTGGGCTGAGGCTACCTGACAAAGTTTAGAACTGAATGCGTCGTCGGCACGCTTCTGAAAAGCCTTGCACCTGGCCGCACCTGTCCCCTGATACGATCGTTTGCGGGACGTATCAACGATGCTCCTGGCGGAAACAATTTTACCGGAGGAGACGCGTTTGTTGAATAAGATCGCCGATATTGTTGTCGAAGTCGAAGATTTCGGCCCCCGGAATGTTAAGTCTATCCGACTTTAAATCAAGGATGAGTTCTATTGTGTGGTGATCGTGCAGATATCGACCGCAACGATCGTTCTGTCGTCGACGTGTCCGCGATGCAATCAGCCTACTTTTAGTTTATGCCTCTTCTCATGTCAATACCTCCAACCCTGATGCATATTATGTGCTTATGTGTTCTATTAACATTCTATTAATCGATAAATCTACGGAATGGATGTTTCATAATTGCTATTCTCCAGCAGGTATAATAGCCTGTAATTACAGTAGATATTTGATGTACATTGGTAGCTTTGCATCGCGGTTAATTTAAGTATCATATATTTTTCGTCAACGTCTCTATCTCGTATAATGCACTGATTCTCGATTGATCATCGAAGTGATTCAAGGATTTAGTGTACTATGTAGCACTGATCTGTTGAAATCCGCTTAAAGTTGCAGGTTAATCATATTAATCACTAGCGTTAATATAATATGATTTCGGCGCAAGGTTCGGTCACTTTAAACACAACAAAAATCAAAAGGTCATTTTGCAATAATTCGAAAGATCTACATATATAATTTAGATTTCCAACGTTTCGGTCTCGATTTAGACCCTGCTCAAGGAAAGATTTGATATAAATAAATGAATACTGCGTCATCTTCCAACCGACTCGAGTGTCGGACGTTCGCTTTCGAACGTGTCGACTTACTAAATTCAATAGCTCACGCAGTATTCATTTATTTATATCAAATCTTTCCTTGAGAAGGGTCTAAATCGAGACCGAAACGTTGGAAATCTAAATTATATAGATCTTTTGAATTATTGCAAAATGACCTTTTGATTTTTGTTGTGTTTAAAGTGACCGAACCTTGCGCCGAAATCATGTTATATTAATAAATCCGGTCGATATAAAAATTTTAAATAACTTTTAGTCACTAGCGATTACAGAAAGCATGCATAGCCACAGTTTTGCAATTCTCAGTCTAAATACAATGGTTATAATTTGAAATGTTAAGTACATATCTACTTTCGTATAATTAGTATCACTTTTGTGAAATGTTAAAAGATACACACTTAACTTTCTTAACCCTCGGTTGTCACACTGGGTCAAATTGACCCTGCGTTTTTTTAAGCAAAAAACCTTTTTGTCGAAACTCTTATTGCTTCAAATTCTTTTTTATGCATGATGACACTTTAAGTATCAACTTTCAACGATGGGCATATATTCTACAACGTTAAAACATTATTTCAGAATTTTTGAGACTGAATTTAACAAATAGTTTTTAAATAACAACTGATTGAAAATTGACAGGGTTAAATTGATCCAGTGTGACAACGACGTTCGAAAAAGTAGGGGTGACAACCGATGGTTATAGGTAGCCCTTTTTTGCTTGAAAATTAAACATTCATTTTTAATTGTTTTTCTATATGAAATTGGGAAACTAGAAAGATGGGGTAGGTATATTACAAATGAAAGACCACTGTTTGAAACTATTGAAAGAATTTTTATTAAAAAAAACAAACTGTAAAATATCTTAAGGGGTCATGCTCAGTCAAGAGGCCGAAAAAGGGTGGTCTTTGGAAATTTTGTTACCCAAAAACTATAACACATTTTTCAAAAAAAATTTTTTCCTTTTAAGGATTGCATCTAGTACCGTGCATCGTAATTGTTTTATTTAAAACTATTTATCAATAACTAAGTTATTGTCCATCACTCGAAGGTTCTCTCAAATAAAACCAACGAACCGATTTACTTCAAATTTTACAAGCTTACTATAGGAACAATAAACTAGTGTTTGAACGAAGGATTTTTTTATCCGATGCTTAGTTTTCTTTTAATTGACGAAAACCAAACACGGTTTATGTGTAAGAATAGAAAGTTTGACTTTAAACATCAGCCATTTTTTCCCAAATCAATGTTTCGAAAAATCCTTCGTTCAAACACTAGTTTATTGTTCCCATAGTAAGCTTGTAAAATTTGAAGTAAATCGGTTGAATGTTTTTTTAAATACACTCCTCAAAAAAATTAAAGGAACACTATAATTTCCCGAAAATTTTGGTCGTTTTCAAATGGCTATATCTCCGCGAAAAATGGTCGCAAAAAATAGTTAAAAAAAGCATTTTAACGCTTGAAGACTCTAGTTTTTGAAACCATCACTCAATATTTTTTCTTCGTACATTACGATACTGTTTCATCAAGATGAAGCGCAGGAAACAAAGTTTCAGAAATTTTTACCAAGTTTGGACGTATGCACGGGCCAAAAAATTTTTTTTCAGATAAATCCAATGGAGGGCTCTTATAGAGCAAACATTTCTCTGTAATTTCGTTTTTTTTTGCTATGTTTTATGATTTTTATTGACCGAATTATCCGTCATCAAAGCAAAAAAGGAACTTTTCACTTTGAACACCTATAACTTGCGAACGCATCATCGTAGAACATTGTTCATGAGTGTTTTGGAAAGCTAAGACAGTTTCCTTTCAGAACCTTTAGTTGCCAAATCAATGAGATTTTTTTAACCGTATTAAATTCATTTTAAAATGATCCCAAAAATTGCACATTTACCATTTTCTAGAAAACATGATGCCACTTCAAGGAAAATTATGGAATCATTCAAGTGTCTACGTTTTTTCTGAGGTGAAACTACCCCTTAAACACTGTGCAACAGGTCGGACCAAACAGATTTTTTTTCCGTATGTCCTTGATCATCAAACATGCGATATGGTCTGAAAAATTGGAGGATCACCTGTTTCACGTTATGTTTCTCTGTGAAACCCTTTCTTTTGATTTCGCGGCTTTTGAACGATTGTTGCGCGTTTCTCTTGTTAGTTCAACGTCATTTTAGTAAAAAGAAAAGATTTCAAAATTTTAAGAAAAACATTTTTATTCAAACTCCTCGCAATGACAAAAACTGTACTTCGATAACTGGCATCAGCATCACCCAAACCGATAAAAATGTTTTTCTTAAATTTATAAAATATAAAATCTAATAAAATATTTATCAATAACTTAGTTAAACTTAGTCATTGATAAATATTTTTAAATAAAAAAATTACGATGCACGGTGCTAAATGCAATCCTTAAAAGGAAAAAAAATTTTTTGAAAAATGTGTTATAGCATGACCCGTTAAGTAGCACGATATAGGCAATTTTCCTACATGGTACTGATTAAATAACTACGCGCAATATTCTAGCCTAATCGGTGACCCATGTCAGTGAGCATGCGAATAATTATAAACGAAACAGGTGAAAAGGTCCTATTTAACGGGGAAACTAATTGTAAGAGGCACGTCCTGCCAGCAGGTTGGGCAAAGAAAAAGAGACGTCCAATATGTCACGGCACCGGTATTCGATCCACCAGGAGTCGTCCGTGCACAGAAAATCCGTGGAGAAGGAGATTGTCCACAGGTGGCAATAAAAGGGCCGATATCGGTGTTTCCAGTAGCACGGAGTGTCGGCGCGACGATAAAACCTGAAACGAGGGTGTCGGTGCGGCGCACCTGGTCGCACCTGTCTCACGTCGCGCTTCGCTTCGAGTGGGTCTCTTCAGTTTCGTCGGCACAGGCGCGAGCCCCGCGCGCCGGGGGTTGTGATCGCTGGACCACGGCAAACCGCTCCCCGCGTGTTTCCGGATAAACGTCTTCGCCATCGTGGCTCTACCCTGAAGTAATCCAAGCGCTTTGTAAAAAGTATAGAAAACTTGCATTTTATTCTTTAAACAAATTTTTCCAATCACCTAATGAATTTCATCGAATTTGCATTAAAAATATTTTTATTCCAACTCGGCCCCTCGCAAGATTAAATCCTGAGTGCGCCACTGTTTCCTGGAGTAAGTATATATACCTGTTTCTGCAAGGAAAAATCCGACTCGATTCTGCAGGTTCATTCAACGCGTTTCTTCTCTCATGAATGAGCTCGGAGATCTGTCATTAGCATAGTCACGACCCACGGCGACATCGTGCGTCCTCTCGTACCGTTATCCTCGCTGCCTTGCCACCGGCTAAATGGCTCCCCGATGTAAATTGCTCTGCTGCAAATTGCATAATCATCCTCAGCGGATCACCTTCGATCGGAACGGAACGCGAGCTATGTATACCCGCGTACTATGCGACACTCCGCAGAAAAAGCTTCTCCTGAGAATTACAATATTCGTTTCCACGCGATAAGCACGCCGTGACTGTTCTTTTTCAATACCTGACACGGTCAAGCGTAATTGAATACGGTGAGACGAACAGGTGTTATCGCGACGAGGATTATTATTCTGTGAAAAATTCATTTTTCTCACCGCACCGCGGCGAGCCCCTCTTTACAGTCATGTCCTTTTTACAACAAACTGAGATTGAGGGGTTGTAATGAATAGAGTGTTTAATGATAGAGGAGAGACGTCGTCGATTCAACAACTGTTTCGTGTCAGTAATTGGTCGCGGTGGCCACTTTTCGTTCACGTTTCCTCGGCGTACAGCCTGTAAAAAGAGTGTAGTGAATCGGAGGACGGTAATTAAAGCGTCGATCAAAGGAATCGCGTTTTCGGCCTTGACAGGCGGTGATTGGTTAGTGTGATTGAACGCCCTTGTGTCAAAGGATGATGCTGTATTCTCTGTGAACTTCACGATGCTCGTGTATCTTATCGTAAGAATAAGTAGTGCACGCAAAAATTTTACACTGTTAAGCCTCGTAGTTACATATCACCGCTAATGACTACTTTCCACTACTTTCCGACTAACCAAATGATCTTCAAATTCTGAAATTCTCAGATCTGAAATAAACGAATAAATAGTATTACAATATTTTATGATAATAAAAGGCGATAGAAAGGAAATGTATGATTCGTAATTATTCAGAGAAAATAGCTTACTCAAACACGGACACATAAGTATGTATATGTATGTATTTACCTATACATTTATTTTATATGTGAATATTTCACAAAGCAAGCAGTACTGACAATAGAAACTAATTTAGATTAAAATTTTGCCCATCTGCGACTAGCACCCGATGACGGACGAATAAAGTTGAAGTGGAAGTGGAAGTGGAAGTGAAAGTGAAAGTGAAAGTGGAAGTTGAAGCGGAGTTGGAGTTGGAGTTGGAGTTGGAGTTGGAGTTGGAGTTGGAGTTGGAGTTGGAGTTGGAGTTGGAGTTGGAGTTGGAGTTGGAGTTGGAGTTGGAGTTGGAGTTGGAGTTGGAGTTGGAGTTGGAGTTGGAGTTGGAGTTGGAGTTGGAGTTGGAGTTGGAGTTGGAGTTGGAGTTGGAGTTGGAGTTGGAGTTGGAGTTGGAGTTGGAGTTGAAGTGGAAGTTACAATTAAACTTAAAGTTGAAAATTTTATTCGACGCGGAAGTTGAAACACTCGGCGAATAAAAAAATTAACTTTGTCCGTCGAATAAGTTCGCGTCGAATAAAAAAGTTACCTAACTTTATTCAGTTCATAACTAAGTGTGAGCGAAAGTCAACCTTTCCAATCAAAGATTCAATTGACCGCTGAACCCAAACTCGTCAACATAAGAACCTCCCGCGCGCACAGTAAATTGCAAGCTTCGAACGGTTAGTTCGAGCGTCTGGCGAAAAAAGATGTTCCCGTTGCAAAAAGCAGTCGAAATGTATCGACCGAGGAAAAAGTGTGCTGCGTGGGGAAGGAGATGCTGATCGAATCACAAATCACGAGGGGAGGCCAAAAGCGATTACAGGTGTGAGCCGTTGGCCGAATCCTCGTCGGGCGGAGATAACTCGACGCGCTACTATGAGCCGACCCGGCCGTAATATCGGTATTAGCATCCCCGCAGGTGTATTATTTACACGCGTAGACGAGGCAAGGCAGAGTTGCGGTCGTGGCTCCCTCCGCAACACAACAATCGCCACCACCGACACTCCGGGTTAGATTAAATTGGAACAGGTAGCTGGAAGGCGAAGTGAAAGAGTATCGTAGTCACGTGCAGCCCTCGCGCGACCGGAAACACGGTATAAAGGATCTCGAGATCCTAAAGGCTGTCTGCAACCCAGCCTCTTCGTTTCTTCGTGGTTGGTGCTTCTTTAACACAAACGAAGCTCCTGGATCGCTGAGAAAGGGAAATTCTGGGGTTACAACAAACTATTTAACTCCCGAGACTTCTAATTTGCAGGAGCTAACACTTGCATTGATGGTCATTTTTCACTTTCCCAAAATTGAAATCTGCAATAATTATAAATCAGTCTAAAGCTGGTTTATTATTATAAATCAAGTTTGGATTTTCCGAATTTGAATTCTTTGTACAAAAACGGCGCGACAAATTAATTTGTGGTTTGGCAGGCTGTTTTATTGTATCTTGAGCTATTGTTCTGGCTTTTTGTGTGATAACGAAAAAAAAACATGGCAAATACAGAAAGAGCGTTGACAGAAAATATTGCAAAGGGTTATCTAAAACACAAAAAGGAAAAGGGATTCTTAATCTATATGAATGTGGCTGTCTGTGCTACTAGATGCTTTAAGAAAAATAAAACCCTTTAAGAAGCTTTTCAGATTTTGGGGCAAAACCTTTTTCAGACTCAAATCAGGACGTTTCATCTTCTTCAAAAGGCTGACATATTAACATTGTTTTATTTTTCTTAAAGCATCTAGTAGCACAGACAGCCACATTCGTATAGATTAAGAATCCCTTTTCCTTTTTGTGTTTTAGATAACCCTTTGCAATATTTTCTGTCAACGCTCTTTCTGTATTTGCCATGTTTTTTTTTCGTTATCACACAAAAATACAGAACAATAGTAGAAGATACAATAAAACAGCCTGCCAAACCTCAAATGAGTTTGTCGAACCGTTTTGGTTAAAAAAAACTCACAAAGAATTACCTATTCTTTCGGCCCAACAAGCCGCAATTTCCCCTTAAAGCAAAAATTTAAAATTAAAAATAGACTGACTCGCGGATTTAATCGAATAAGATTCACACACTCACACCCCCAATTCTATGTATATGTATATGTACATAGGTACGCAGTAGATTTGTAAACGAGCTTTTATTTTTTTAAATAAGTAATTAAGTGTATTGGTCTTGATGAAAAAAGGAAAGGGCCGTGTTTGAGTTTAATGTTTACAGTAAATCTATCTTTGAAGAAATAATTTCTCTAAATTTTTCCAGGTTGAAGTCAACTAACAGGGCATTTTACTGAGGTATGAGAATATTCTCTTGAGTTTAGATTCAATGACTCTGTTGCAGCTTTACTTACCTGGCATAATTCGGCTAATTTAAAAAACGCTATTTAATTAATTTCGTTAATTAATTTGTTTAAAAGTGCAGCAATAGGGAAATGAATAAATCAGGTCTCAGAAATGCCTAATTGTCACGTGGAAAAATTTCTAGAAAATTATAATTTTCATGCGACCAAGGTTTCCTTGTAAATTGTTTCCTCACTTGTCCGTATAATCGATACACTATTATACTTTCACCGTTCACGCTGTGAAATAATTTTCAAGTAATTTCAATGACTCGCTACCAATTAAGGCAGTGTAATCTCAAATGAAATACAACCACCGGAACGAGATGATTGTAAATTAGCAAAGCAGCAGATGTTTTCAAAAAACGGATCAATTTCAACCAAAATAGAAAGTGGTACTTTTGAATATTAATGAAAAAGTCTTTAAAATTAGTTTATATCAGAGATAATACTGCACTATCGTTGCAGTTGCGAAGTTATAAATAAAAAGAATAGAATTTCAGCTCGCACATCCTATTCAAATTCATAATATAAATACACTGAATGATCGACTCAAAAATATGAAAAATCCTACATATGTAGATATATAAAAATAATGAATAATTCATAACAAAAGTGAAAGTACTCCAAATTCATATCAACTCAATTTTAGTTCCATTAGACTGCAACGAAAGAAATGATCAAAAATAAACGTCGGGGGTTCGAATTTTTAAGTATCGTCGGGCTTCGCGTTCGCAGGAAGTGGCCGGGGAAAAACTCGAAGCTTTTTCAGTTCCGTCACTGGGTATTTACTTTAGCGTCGCCCTCGTAACTTCCGCAAGAAGCTCTTTCAATAATTTCTTTGGAATCCGGTTAATTTTTCCGCCGGCGGAGAAACACTTCGGTTGTTTCAGCGTCCACGTAATCCCGCGGCCAGGCTTCTTCCTGTGGCCATCGGAATCGGGCGTCCTCGCCTTTCATCTTGCCACTTTCTTGCGTGCATTCCGCTGTACAGGAGTACACGGCGACGATCGCCGCGATTGGCAAAACCGATCCTAAGAAACCGGGCTGCATCACAAATGCATACCAGCGTCAGTCGTCCTGCAAAATGTTAAAAGCTTATTCAAAACCAAAGCGACGCATAAACGTGACCAAAATTAGTTATCCAAAATTAGAAATCTGTCAAACGGCGATATGAAAACATCAACATGTCTGTAAGTTGCCTCTAATTATGTTTCTAATTTCTGCATTGCAGTCCGACCGTGAGTTACCACCTCATAATTAATATTTCATCATATTTCGTCTTGAAAATTCATTAGAAGTTATCAACATTTCTTTTCCGATTTTTTCCAACTTAATCAACGATAAACATTTATTGCACTTATAATGTTTATCTATTAAAAATTTACGTTGACCGTTTACTACAAATTATTATTCCCTGCAGTAGCGGTTTCTGACAAATTTACCACTCTCTATATAAAATTACAAAGTTTCCAGAATAATTTCTATAATTTTGTGCCTTCAGTGTGAATATCTATTACGTCATCAAATGTGTCAGCCGATTCCATCTTGCCATTAAAATTTGCTGCACTATTTACCAAAGTCACTGTCGGAAGTGTCCGCTATAATCTTCAATAAAATGTAGTCGGGGAGCAAGTTTCAGATCAATGACCAGTCGATTGACTCTTGGTTTCGACACGTAAAACGTATCGCAAACTGGAAACGCAGCGTTTATATCCTCCCGTCGTGCCAGTGTGCTTATCAGTCGTTTTTGTATTATAAATTAAGAGAAAGTATATTGCAGCCTCCTGCAGCAGCGCTGCACTGGCGGTGCACCGAGAACCACTGCGAATCAGAGCTGAACTATCGGGCTGTATCGATGCTTGGAGAACTTCGAGTTGACACAGATAACTCGGGGACGACGCGACGTCCGTGTCAGCGCGCGTATCTTTGGCAGCGTAAAAAACTCGAGCGTGCTTCGTATCTGAGATAAGGATAATATCAAGTTTAATATAAGTAAAAGCGAAGCTTGAAACAGAGAAGCAGGGAGAATAGAAAGTACAGAGAGAGATAAGCTACTGTGGTTACTAATTATGCAATGTAGCCTATATAGTTCAGTGAAATTAGGCATGGACCTTTATTTGGTCGTTTTAAACAATATGTCAAAAGTCCCCATCAATCCGACTGCTGCTAAAAATATATTTATAGAGGGTTGAAAAAAAATCCTGTTTTTCGCAAATATCTCGCTATCTATCAATTGTGCGACAAAAATAGTTATTATACAATTTATAGCCTAGGAAATTCTCTACAAAAAAGGTCTTGCAAGTTTTTTCGTAGGTATAACCATTTTCATGTAGGTCGGGTTACCAAGTTTCAACCCCCATAAATTTGACAAGGGAAGATCCTGAACCCGGAAATTCAGAAAATTATGAAACTCTGTAAATATGTAGGGGAAGTCCTCCTGAATACAACACAATTTCGTTTGATGCCCAAATTCACTCCAAGAGGGTGCAATTCACCCCTAAACTTTTTTTGGGGGGTATTATTACTCGCGAACTGTAGGAGATAGAAAAAAAGTGTTCAGGAAGAAGTTACTTCTTTTAATTAGGACTATCAGTTGGTAAGTTATAGGTCATACAGTTCTTACGGTTCTCGAGTTATAACACAAAATAGAAAAAAAAACTTATTTTCAGGGGTCAATTTCACCCCCTTACAATGAATTTGGGCAACAAAGGGAGCTTCTTCTGTTCCGCGGCCGGAAAGATTCCTCCTCCAATTTTTGACTTGGAGCAAAAAGCAAAAATATTTGAGTTCTATATAAGATCAGCTCGGAAACTACGTACGGAGTTTGTCTTTCGTTGTAAACTTTTCTTTTCATAAACAATTTTTCGCCTAATTTTTTATCTAAAAATGAAACTTCTCGTTCAATCACGCATCATTCTTACAAGACGTACTTACAACGGTACTTTTTAATTTTCATTCATACTCACCGAGCTGATCTTATATAGAACTAAAAAATTGTTGGTTTTTATTGCAAGTGAAAAATTGGAGGAGAAATCTTTCCAGCCGCGGAACAGAAGAAGTTCCCTTTGTTGAGCTGTGGCGCCGCCGTTTCGTGCTAAAAAATTATAGCCATACTTCAAAGTATGTACAATAAAGGCCTTGAAATAGATTTTGTATTCCATTCATTATACTCGCATAAAAAATTCTCAAAGCCAGACTGTTTTGCCGGGCGTGATTGTACCCCAAGAGCAATTTTCGATTTGAAATTTCGCACCTTTACGTCTTTCAAAGGGGATTTATCGCAAAAAAGAAAATAAAAAAAAAGTTTAAAAATCGGGTTTCTCCCACAACCATGGAAAATCGCTCATTTTCAACTACAAATTTTATCATATAAAAATTTACATTTCTAGAAAAATATTATTAGACCATGATTGTATAAGTATTACGAATGTACAATTCTAACTGAAAAGTTAAAAGATTAAAAAATACGAAAATGGTAACTGAAAAAATGTTGCTGGGGTACAATGAACCAATTTGTGATTATAAGAAGGTGTGACCACGAAGGGTTAAACGTAAGAAACAAAGTTTCATTATATAAAAATTATACAGAATTTTATGTAAAACACTGTGAGAAATAACGTACCTATTACCAAAATTTTTGCAAATGAGTGCTAATTACAATACAAACCTACGCGCCAAGGGACGAAAGCCACCTGAAACTTGTAAATTGATTTCTAATATGAGAAACAAAGGGTTCCTAGCCATTCATTGCCTACGTCACAATGACACAAACGTGCAAATATACAAGAGAGAAACCACAGCGGTAAAGTAGCGGCGAGAAGCATTAAAGTGTCGTAAAAGCGATAATTCAGCGGCTTTATCAAGCACGCCCGAACACGGTCGCGCACTGTCTTTACGACTGATCGATTAATACCCATTGTTAAAAACAAGCGGCGATATCGATCTTCCAGCCTGAACATAAATTGCCGAGACACTAAGCAGTCCCCCCTTTGGATTCGAATTAATATAGCATCATGGTTGAGTGTCTATTCAATTGTTTCGCGAACGATGGTTATTCCGATCGTTGAGATCTCTCGTACGATTCATGGATCAGAACTACTGGTAAATACGGACAACACTTTGAGTATGGTTTTCTATTTGTGCCCGATGCACGTTTCGTTTTCATGCTTACAAACTGAACACTTTACATGTTACAGAGAAGGCTTACAAGTAACACTTGTTAGATCACCCAGAAAAGGCAAATCCCAGCAAATGTGCGCGGAAAAAAAGTTAACTCTCTGTTTTCAGTGGGGGATATTGCAAATGAGAAGAAGAATATTATCAGTGGCGGATGTAATGGGCGATCGAGAAGCAGTTGCAGCCCTCAAGGCCCCACCTTCCAAAAAAATTATGATTTTATCCAAAAGCAATATTTTTTTGTTTCCTATAATTTTCGTACCACAAGTCATTCTATACAAGACTTCGGACAATATTTTCGCTAGGGAAAAAGTTGTTTCAAATCACCCCCTGAATTACCCCTTCCAAGGAACTCCGACATTTTTGGGACACCCTGTATATACAAGGAGTCCCAGAACGTTTTACTACCTGGGCCTTTTTCCTTGAGAGGGGATTCTCGTGTAACAGCCCCGAAATTTATGAATTTTCTTTTAAAAAACTATTGTTAATATTGCATTAAAGTCTTTTGGGATATAAGGAAGCATCTTTAAACTTGTAGAATATTTTTTTATGTCGATCCTGATTATTTATTAATTATTGAGGAATCTCTTCGACGATGTTGGCGTCAGCTGTCACATTGATCTGACTGCAAAAAAAGAGATAATTTTCTTAAAGTTAAATAATTTACGCTAGGACTGGCCCTAAAATTTTAATTTTAGTTTTCATTTATACTTTTTTCGTCGACATAGTGAATAATATGAAACATTTGTCTAAGAAAAAACTTACTTCTTCTTTCAAAAGCTATAACTTTCTCAATTTTCATTTTTTTTCCCATTAAAATAGACAAATCCCAGCGTAAACTATCTAACTTTATAAATCTTCTACTTTTTGCAATCGTATGACTGTGATAGGCAGGGCCCGATGTAGCTTAAAATATATTTTTTGACACTGAGTAAAATTTTTTGTAGGTATTTGTCTACCAATTTTGCCGCCCCCAAAATGTGCCACTCTGGACAATTACCCTACTTGCGCCCCCCCCCCCCCCCAGATCTGGGCCTTGTACGCCGTAAATTATTACAAATTGACGCTGTTACTGACATTCCCGCATGTTTCTGATGCACTGTTTAATCATTCTAGTGAAGTAATAATAATTGGGTTCTATTTGCCGCGAGATTAGTTCACCGCCGACATTGAAATTTACTGTAAAATCTAATTCTTATAAGCTTCGCAGAAAGTTGCATGATGCGTGAGTGTCATTGCAACTGCAAATCGAGCATTCTTTAATTTCACAATCATACGGGATGCTTAATGCGTCGAATACGAGTTACATTTGTGAAGTTGAACTCTTTCTTGTGAGTTCTTTCGAATCTTCTCTCTGAACAGTAATTATTACATTCGAGTCATTAGAAATTGAGAAATTTCAACTTGCATGGGAAACAGTTGAGGTCGACGGCAACCTCTACCAATGTGACAACATTGACGAAAGGTGTGAGCACACATTGTCAGTTCGACTTTATCCACGATAGTCATCGGATCGGCGAATATCTGCAACATATATGCAAAATAAAAAGTGAGTCATCCAAAGTTGAAACTTGAAATATTTCTTCGAAATTGCTAATTGTAGCTAGCAATGTTTCACACAGAAGTATCTATAGGACATTCAACATTGTATTATTTTATTTAGGTATTATAGTTCAAATTGCAGTATAGTACAATAGTTTTCTCGATGTTATTCACAGTAACTAACTGACCAGAAGTTCCCTGTGACTTCGCCATCAACGTTCGTCAATTTTTTTGTGCCTATGTTCAGCACGTAATGCAAAGTCAGCCGCGTATTCACAAAACATATGAGAAATATGCAAATAATATAGAAAGAATATGCAATATGCATTATGCAAAACATATGCAATATGCATTATATGCAAAATAAAAAGTATAATTTTGGATTTCTCTAATGACAAAACAAATTTCTGTCTATGTCCCATTACATCATTTTTTGCCTATAAAAATATGCATTTGCATAAACATCCGCAGTCTATACATTACACTCAATATCGTAGTAGCCGTAGGGGATTAAATTTGCTATAATATCAAATACCTGAATTGCAACCAAAACTCTAGTAGTTTACTCTAAATAGTTTTTTTTACGTAAAATCTTCAATTGGCACTGGGCAATAGCGGAAACATAAAACAGGCGATCTGTTGACACGTCAGAATGTTTGAAATACAATTTTACAAGGGCTGAAAATTTGGAATGTCTACTGAGTTTACTACAACCACAACCGTCTAAAATATCAATTTAATGTATGATTCTGGAACCTAAGAGCGTTCAGAAATATCGAAGAACGTCAAAACCGCGATTTATTTTTTTACGTTTTTATTATTGTTTATTAGTAAATAAAACTTTATCGACTCTTCCCGATCCACATTTTGGGCATTTGAAATGTGGGTAAGAATGTAATAAACAAATTAAAAAAAGAATTAGCTGCCACCATGTGCCACTGCGGTGTCAATCCGATTTTGTTTAATTGGCGATAGCGCTCGAAGTGCCTTTCTGCGGACAAAATTCCGTATCTCCGTCAACTATCAACCGATTTTTGATTTCTTTGGCTCATTTTGTAGGGGATTAAATTTGCTAAAATGTCACACAGTAGTTTTCCAAAATTTTCTTTAGGGATTAAAAAAAACAAATTCTGAACTCTTGGTTCCGAAAGAACGAGTTTATTAAGCAGTTCTTTCATGTAACATTAAAACGAGATAAAATAAAAGAAATATAAATTAAACAATTCAAATTTAAACAAATTAGTCATTTTCTACATCTACTACATCTTCACAATTAGACAACTGATATTTTCGGTCTTTTTCTAGTTCAACAATCGTAATTGGCCATTGGGACCTCAAAATCGAAATTAAAGGATCCGATGTTATTAGTAAATTATGCATGATATCATTTGTCGAAAACCTCGAACTTTTTCTTGTATTAAATTGTCGGAATCTTTTAAAATCTTTGTTTCTAGATTCCTGGGCCTCTTCCGACATCTGACCAACTGGCAGAATAGTCGCGTTTAAAACGTCTTTTCCGCGAATTAAACTTTTGTGTACTGATAATGGCGTGATGGCAAATTTAATCCCCTACAAAATGAGCCAAAGAAATCAGAAATCGGTTGAGAGTTGACGGAGTTACGGCATTTTGTCCGCAGAAAGGCACTTTGGAACCACTGTGCGCCCGGTCGTTACCTTTTCTCTTCCCTGTTCTCGGCTCGAGTCAAATCGCGGAGTAATAGCTCGGTGCCCGACACCCTGATCTATAGCAGTGAAAGCTAGGTGTGGAATAAGAGGCATGACAAATCGTAAAATTAGGTCGATCAATGTACGAGCTGTGTAAGTGCGTCCACCACAGCCTCGAAATTGCAGTGTCGCGGTAGTGTTGTGTCTCCCGCGGCTTCTATCTTGTCCGTCTCCCTGTAGGCGCCGCTACAGGCGTAAGAGACCGCGTCTGTTGTGTCTCGCCTGCATATACACCAGCGTGCTGCCGTGCGTCGGTGATTAATCCCTGTACGCACGCCCATAATTCGCCCCTGAATTACCTCGTAAACGGACCGACTGGGCGGATTAAATAAATGCTTTTCAATACAGCTTCTGGTCTTATCTATCCGATTCCGTGTTATTAGCCTTGGCATAAATTGATGTATACGCGTCCTCGCTCCGACTGGTTTCTGCGATCGTATTTTTCTCATTGAATTTCCCCCCTTTTTTTTTGCGCCACTGACCGCTGTGGTTTCTTTCATTGCAGCGCAGAGAAACTCGACGGTGAGTTTGACGGGATCCATTTTTACCAATTCGCCTTGTTGCTCTGGCTTACTAAAGCTATTGAAACGTTATTGGCAAATGACATGTACAAAATGTATGATGAGAATTATCTACGATTCAGCTCCATGTATGTGTGCACAGTACACGTATCATTTGTCGAGCCAGGCGCCTTCAGGAACCTGGCTTTACCCTGAAAATGCATTTCAACCTCGGGTACCGCGATAGCCTGCACGAGTGGTGCATTGTGGTGGACATCATAGACAAAAGCGGGATCATTTTTCACGGTTGGAAAGGAAGCGTGCAGTGATACCGTGCTGGTACCTGGTAGCAGGAACTAGTAACAATGGTTGTACTTTTTGCCTTCGTTCTTCGTGTTACACTGGTTTGACTAGGCTTCCAGAAGAGTGGCTTGGAATAAAGAATGGCCGTGGAAGGTGCAGCTGTCAGATTAAGCAAATTTACATAACTTCGTCGTTTGTTGTACACAATTTTTAATGAGCTGACATTTATAAATCATCTTATCGCCAATCTCTTTCTCGCGATTATTACCGGTGCTTTGACATTTTTTCTGGACTGATATCGTTGAAGCAGCGCGGTGGAAATATTTTTAGGGGGACTGAAGAAGACGGTAAACTGAGAAAGTACTGTAAAAAGTGGGGAAAAACTAATTATAGTACGTACCTAGTATTTTGATACCTAATTATTCTGTCATCTCATTGCTCATTACTGTCTTCACCCTTTTTACCAACGTTTCTCGAGTATATTGCTTCTGAGTTTGACTACAGTATCTTGCAGGAAAGAATGATGACGTCCATAACGTTAATGTGCATCGATGTACGTAAAAGTACGCGTCTAAATTGCACCTGATGCGATGTTATTAATTTGTTCGCGGTGCCAGCCGTGACGGACACCATAATCCATCGTTAGTGAACCGCCCTGTCGCCATTTAAACGATGCCAACAAGACTATCGGAAGACGATGGACTATCGTTCAATTTTACTCCTTAACTTCGACAATGTTTGTCACTGAGTGAAATTAACTTTTTGCTCTAATTTCGTTCAAGATAAATAATTTTTCTTCCAATGGTGAGTAGCCAAAATTATTCACTGTTAATTCAATTTCCTTCAAAGAGTCGAGGAAATAATAATTAAAATTAAACTTCAGCTTTAAAAAAATATGCTAATAAGACTTTCTGTGTTTTCTTTGTTATTATATATTTCTGGAGTAATTTGTAAACTATACATTTCTTAAACAAAGGTTTAAAAAAAGAAGTGTCTAGCCTTACCCCTATTCTAAGTTAATATAGATATAATCGTTGTTAATTAATTGAATTGTGCTTTGAATTCACTGTCAACATTGACGGATGAGAACCCATTTGATTAATCTTATTTTGTGTGAGAATAAAGATTTCTACATCTAGGATATTGCACCTGCTTTCGATTCGCCGTGAAGCGAGCAAAAAAGGCAATGACTCAGCTCTGCAAAGAGAAATCCGGCGACAAATCGATCAGCGGTCTTAATCCTACGGTTTCGTACACCTGCTCCTAAAAACAGTTTCCTGTGTTGTGATTTGTTCAACTTACAAATCCCTTTCGATTAATTTACTGGATTAATTGAGATATAGTAACCACTTTCGCTATAAATTGCAGTGGAAGTTCGCCATAGGACTATATGTAATTTCAACTAGCAAATAGATGTAAAGACGGCAATTCTTATTTAAATATTCTCGACAGGATGAACTGATACCGTGGGAAATATTCCCCGTTGTGATCTGTTTCTTTTCATAATATTGTAACCGAAGTGGGTAAAAGCAAAAGAAATTTATAAATTTTACGGTGTGTGTTTCCCAGTAGACGGTCCAGGGTTTCTTGCTTGGATTAGGTGGAACCGTTGAAACCCGTGCCGAATTTCGTCTTCCTGGCTTACAACATTAAATTCACTGACAATCAGTAAAATCCCGTTTCTGGTACCCCTACAACATTGCGAGTTCTAGTGCCTCCCTTTCACTTCTAAATCTCTCTACATTGTTGTGTAATATATTGTATAACATGTTATCCAACGTCCACAAATTATGAATATTAATCATTGATGCCTCATTTACGAAACTAAATTACGCGCCGAAATGATTATCCTATAATTACACGTGCAAGCCGAGTACCCAAATTACACCTCATTCTTGCAAAGCATCGCTTCTTTCCTGAGAGAACGACGATATTCTTTTCATACCTCAAAATCTTATCTTTTTATATTCGCTAAGCACGATAGAGGACTCTGCTTCTTATAATACAAAATACAGCTGGAGACAGAAACCCAAGTATCTCTTTAAGGGGGGAACCTGGTGTAGCGGGTCGAAGAAATCGACTTTTTTTTATAAATCAATAGTTGAACATTACGAGAATACGTTCCCAAAGCCGCAAAACGAAATTCGAAAAATTTGCGGGCAATGTAACTCGAAAAATATTCAACCAATCGACTTGGCCTTGCGCACGGATATTTGTGAACATTTTCTTCACAAATCTCTCAGCTATGGGTATAATGATATTGTTTAAATAAATAACTTTTTTTTACTCATTTAAGGCAAAATTTCGTTGGAAAGAGGGACCTTTTTTCAAGAGGCCGCCATTTGTTCAATTTTGCAACTTTTAAGAAGTAAATTGATACGATTCATCCGTACACTCATAAACTAAACGAAAATTGTTCGATTTTTGGGTTCAGATGAAACCAAAAGACACTACGTTGCCCGCAGTGGACCAATTGCGTCGCCAACGGACTGGGCATAAGCCCTTATAACTTTGTTATTTGTTGCTCTTTTTTAATAAAATTTTTTTATCTACCTTAACCTGTTAATACAATATCCCAAAAAAGCAAAAAAGCTTTTTGGACTTTATTACTGCATATTCAAAGAATAAACAATAAAAATGTTGTTTGAATATTATCAATTTTTGCCTTACATATACAGCATTCATTGTACCACTGTAGAAATTAGAGCTCTTGACGGGCGCCCATGTAAAAAGCTTAATATTATGGACCGATTGCAAAAACTCCTACGACATTCTATTCATAATTAGACGCGCTATCGCCCTATCCACAAAGAGTAATTTTGGATCGTCCATTTTTTTTATGGACAGATTTATGCGTAGAAAAACTGCTTTTTGCAACATTTTGTTTAAACATGTGCTAAAAATTGCCGGATTATTTGTTTGCAATGAAGACGGATACGGCGATACCCGTTCAAATATATTTTAAGAATATTTTTAGTTTTTTTATTTCATACTCTAATAATTTCAAGGGCTCTAATTTCTACAGTCGTACAATGAATGCTGTATATCTAATGCAAAAATTGATAAAATTCAAACAATAATTTTTCTGTTTGTTCTTCAAATATGTAGTAATAATGTCCAAACAGCTTTTTTCCTTTATGTTGTTCAGTTTCTTTTTTTTATTTCATTAAAGTCACGTACTTCTCAAGCGTTTTGACCGGAGGATATCCTTAAATTAACCTTCCACTATCAAAATTATGTCACCTAAAAACGAGCGACACATCGCAAAATGAAACGAAATAAGAAAGCCTATATTACACTCCGCGACGAAAAAATAGCACACTGTGTAATTTTCTTAATTTTCACATAATAAATTGAATATTAACAGTTCTCGTATTACGTATCAGTTTCAGTCAACAATAGATTGCACATGTTCACGGTAAACACTTCTGTTTTGCCTACTGGCTTAAGGTACAGCTGAAAACGTAAACATTAGTGGTGACCGCTGCGTCAAAATAATAGCACACCTTCAAAGTTTTCCCTCTCCAGTTACTGCTAAGTCGTCAAACTGTTCATACAGGCAAATATTTAATACTCTGCGTGTTTCAGTATAGAAATTTATTGAAATTAACGACAATGGGTCGTGGTAAAAGATTGAGTGAGTGTGAAATAGTAACAATTCAAAATTTGCGAAAAGAAAATTGTTCCATCGGTAAGATTGCGAAATTGTTAAATCGTAGTCGTAAAATTATATACAATCTTATAAGAAATGGAGAGAAATATGGAAAAATGAAAAGCACAGGACGTCCAAAAGTGACAACCGACCGTCAACGACGTGCGATTTTAAGGGTTGCGTCAAATTCTGTTGCTACTGCAAGAGAAATTGCAGCAGAAGCTGGAGTAAACACAAATGTACGTAATGTACAACGTATTATAAAAGGCTGTAAATACATAAAACGCAAAAAACTGATGAGTAAACCACCGCTAACGAAGCCACATAAAGAAGCTCGGTTACAATTTGCTGAAAAATATATTCATTGGAGGAAAAAATGGCGGAGAGTTATTTTTAGTGACGAAAAGAGATTTACGTTAGATGGACCGGATGGATATCGATGTTATTTCCATGATTTGCGTAAAGAAACACACATTTTAAGTCGTCGACAAGCAGGTGGTGGAGGAGTAATGGTGTGGGCTGGAATTGGGTACTATGGGAACACTGAAATTAAGTTTATAAGTGGAACAATGAAGAGTCCAAATTATATTACTTTAATAGACGAACAGTTGAAGAAACATGCAGTAGCGAGTGGGGGCCCTAACTATATTTTCCAACAGGACAATGCAAGTGTTCATACAGCAAAGGCTGTCAAAGAATACTTTCGACAGCAAAATATAAAAATTTTAGAATGGCCAGCCAGGTCGCCGGACTTGAACATTATTGAAAATTGTTGGGCGCAATTATCGAGATCAGTATATGCGAAGGGGAAACAATTTCAGACCGTTGAGGAATTAAAAACTTGCATCGAACGAAACTGGATATCATTAAGCCGAAAATTTGTTAAAAAATTATTTAAATCTGTACCAAAGCGTTTAATATCAGTTATACAAGCAAAAGGTGGAACTACAAAATATTGAAATAATTTTTTTCTGTACATATTAAGGATTTTAAGAGAAATGTGCTATCAATTTGACGCGCCGATTTTTCGTTATTTTTCAATAAGTTGTAAAATAAAATTATCCTTTTGTAATAAATGTATTCAACTACATTGAAACAATTTGTTATTCTTATTAAACGCTACAATCATCAAAAGCAATGCCATATATTGTTCCAAAAGTTAAAAAAACTTTTATTTACATAGTGTGCTATCTTTTTGTCGCGGAGTGTACTCCCACATTAAAACATTCTAATATAATCTTTTCATATTTGCAAGGTACCCCATTCTAACAATACCAAAACCCAGTGCACATGCGAAAAATAGTATCCATCAAAATACGCTACTAAAAAAAAAGAGTCACTTTGCATCGTGTAAGAAGAGGAGACAGCAAGAGTTGACGTGGTCCTCGGGGGCCACCACTTCCGGGACCACGTTCACGGGATATCGTGTTGAAGAAACTCATCACACGGAACAAACAAAGGGGAGAAAAAGAAGCAAGAAGGAAGAAGGGAAGATGAAAAGAAGGGGGAAAGAGGTGGATGAGAAAATCGGCGCACGGGTACCTGGATAGACAGGGTCAACCTGGCCGAGAAAAAGAATGGCAGCATTTAAAGGGAGCTTAAAGTCATCGCGGACGTAATCGGCCCTGTCGATCTTCGGTGGCCCTGTTCGGTGCCATAATCCCGAGCAAAGAACACGTCCCCCCATTGAGCAGGTCCGCGGCCCGGTTGGCATTGATCATTGTATCTCACACGATCGGCTCATAATAGGTCACGTCGTTTCCATCGTTCCCCGTTGCTGATACGAGAATAAAGAGTCGATCAGGCCCGGCTTCATTCTCGTCTCTTTACTTGCTCCTCCTCGCTTCTTTTCTCTTTGTGTCGTCGTCCCGTCCGGCGATCGTGGATCGTGGATCGCCGCCAGCGCGCGGACGTGGAGCGCGCCCCGGCCCACTCGGCCGCATTTCCTCGTCATCCCGTACTTGCAACGCGGACCGGGGGTGTCCGATAAGATCGTGATCGATGGTACGCGAGATCGATATTTTGTCCGTCTTCCGCCGGTGGATTTGTCCAGTGAAAGAAACGGACGTTGCTTTTGGGACACCGGGCGATCTTTCAGCATCGAGACGTTAACGAAAGGTAGGCAATGCTTTTCGGAGGATTAGTTTACTCTGATAGGAACTGCGAATCGTTCAGAGAAATTTGTCAGAGATAGCTTTCAGTGGCTATGTTGTTACTTCCACGTAGCTAAAAAATTAAAGAAACATTATTTACGTAAAAAGTTTCGAACAAATAGTGTACCACTTTTGGGCAAAATGTTCTAGTAAATATATGCTGTCGGAAACGCGAGACATTATTGCTGAAAAGCTTTATTGGTTGTATGCATGCTTTATATACTAAGTAGGTAGGGGAAAGTGGGGCATAATCGGGTACCTAATGTATTTTACCTGCTAGCATAAAGTCAGACGGGAAAATAAACTTTGGACACAGCTAGAAATCTTAATTGGACCTTACAGAATCAGAAAATGAGAATTCTTATATGAAAAAACTATTTGGCTCACAGGAAAACAAGTTTTCTCGGAAGTATGCAAATACCCGGTTTTACCCTATAGGTGGGGGTAATGCCGGGTACCTATTAAAATACGCATAAAATATGATATAATTATAAAACCTTTATTGCTATTATTTTAGAAACCATAAAGGAGGGTTTTTTACAAATATTAAATTGTATATTAATTTATTCTAATTTCTCGTCGCCCTCCTCAATACTTGTACAAATCTCATGAGTCCATCCGAGAGGGTTGAAAAAATACCAACGGTTCTTCAACGTCAGCATCGTCTTGAGCGTGTTTCACGTTAATGTTGGCAGCTTCCAATTTTTGAGACAGCATAGCAATAAACCTGGTACCCGGTTTTGCCCCAAATGAGGTGATTTACTAAACATTAAATATTTACACTTCAACGTGCGATAAAGAACCGGGTAAAACGGCAAAATACTGTGAAAAGTCTACAGAATACAATGCAGTACTTTCCCCTATATAATATTATTTCCCATTTTCTCATTAATTTGTATTTGATCCCAAATTGATGTCCTTTCCCGGGAGAGTTGCACCATTTAACATAAAATTGATAGGGGAGACCGGGGCTAGTTGACTAATTGCATTTAATTATTGTATTATAGAATAAATTATGCTGCAATTCGCGATATTGAAGTATATGAATGACTAGCTTGCCATTTAATGTGTTGCCGTGACAAAAACTTGCTTGTTATGTCAGTGAGATTGAAAAATCTAAAAGGGCGGCCGGGAGTAAATATTTTTGTTTCGAGTAATTATGAATTTTTGTCCACTAAGTACTGCTTGATGTTTTTTCATGAATATTTTGTGGAAACGTGATACATTGACTATAATTTACGGTATTTTATTTTATCCGGTGCGTGGAGGTTTTGTACGTACGACCCTTATCACGTTAACAATGTCGGATGGGGTTACTTGAATACCACTACTAATTGCATGTTTTATCCTCAAGATGCAGTCGAGGCAAAGAGTTTAGCTGCTCAAGTTCACTTCCCCCACCACAAATCCTTCCAAACTCACCCCTACCAGTTTTACACCCTATCCTCCCTTCAAACTGTCAGGCCTTCCAAATAGACCATAACAAACATGTACAAAATAATTACAGTATCTAACACCATGATAATTAATAAAAAAATAACACTGTGAAGGAGTGGAAAAAAGTATAAAAAATTTATTGGTCGTAGTATACATATGTACGCGTTTCGTATACTATATTCATGGAACAGTGACAGCGTACATATAGACTTTTCGCAGGCAAAAGGTTAAAACTGAAAAGTAAATAACAAGTCAACTAAGCCCATCATATTTGTCAACTAACCCCGCAGCCGGGGTTTGTTCACTTATTCGACTCACTACTCTAAATACAATAAAAACTACAACCTAGACTCAATTAAAACGATTTTAAAAATTAAGCCTGTATACCTAATGAAATTTGCAAACTTTTGGTATGCAGCAAGTTAACAAAATACCAATGGTCTATTTATAAAAATTAGAAATGTAAAAAATTAGTCAACTAGCCCCGGTCTCCCCTATTAAAACAAATACTGATATTATTTATTTTATCATAATTTAACATAATACTATGACACCTCAGCAACTCACCCGGATATACCCTATCGCCAAGTCCAGAGTAAATAATTTCTTAAACTTGTCAAAAACGTAAAATTCACACAGAATACGTGTCTGATCGGTTTCCCGAAAATTTCGGGATTTTCGAGATAGTCGGGACTCCCGAAAATTCCAAGGCCCCTTTTAATAAATACATCACACATTCAACGCATCGTAAGAAAAAGTGTAAACATAGTTGTTTCTCCGAAGTACAATTCATCAGTCAGTCCTAATAATCTGAAACCCGACAATTTCGGGAATCCCAAAAACATCGAGAACCCGACCTGATCCCGAGGAAAATTATCACCCCAACCTGACCCGACATTTTCAGGCTCCCGCACACCTCTAATTAGATATAACGCATCGCGAAAGCATAATTATTTATTTAACGTACCTATAATAGGAGAATGATAAAGTTATAAAGCTTAAAAATGATCACGATTACATTCTCTGAATTACAAACGTTTTTACAAATGGATAGGTATTGCATGCATTCATAGGCACATATTCCGCGGCACTTTTACTTTCCTGTGGCGTTTCAAAATTCCACACTTTCTGTCATTCTCTTTTTACCATCATACGGTCTTCCAGACCCGGGGCGACAAGGAAACGCGCGTGGCACGATCATTTTCCTTGACGAAACTCATCAGAGTTCTATGATCCCGTCGCATGTAATTCGAAACTTTTCAACCCGCCTTGGTTTGCATAACGGCTCCGCAAAGGATGTTTCAGACCCACGGCTGGGAAAACGCAAAACGTGGGGTGTACACCGTCCGATTAACGTCACTGTCGCAACCAGGCGGGGGCTGAATCTAGGAAAAGCTGCACGCAAAAGAAGACGCCGCAGGATGTCAGGATAATACACATTATAGGCCAGGCATTATTACGCAGAAGCTCTGCCTCTTTCTACGTGCGCAACGTGAGCCGGAAGACCGACTCCCGCGTGTCTGCTTTTCCTGCATGAATGAAATGTAATTTAAGCTTACTCAAGTACCCGTATTTCCATTCATCCCACATTAACGTGCACGAGACTTCTACGTGCGTCTGATCGCGCGACGCGTCCACATGGGGGGACACATTGGCGGCATACCATGCACGCGGACTCCTCGCGGCTCTTTCTCTTTGTTACACCGGTCAGCAGAATCTGGATCCCCTCCGAAACTCTGACGATTCGAAATTTGAATAAGGCTGGATCTAATACAACCAATAAATTAGACCGTAGCCACAGAAAACCTGCAAGAACACCTTGATAAGATAGCTATTTGGCTCAAAAACTGGAATATTCAAGTAAACGAAAACAAATCAAAGCATGTTACTTTCACTCTACGAAAAGATACATGTCCCCGAGTAAAGTTAAACAACGTAGAAACTCCGCAAAACGACTCAGCTGAATATCTTGGTATGACACTGGATAGAAGATTGACATGGAAAAAACGTATACAAACCAAATGCAATCAGCTCAAGTTAAAAGCAAAAAGAATGTACTGGATGTTTGGGAGACACTCCATGTTGAAATTGGAAAACAAACTAGGGTGGATGTACCAGTAAATGGACACGTACCAATGAATGGACATTTTTTATTAAAATGTGTAAAATAAGTTATTAAAGTAAGCAACTAATTAATTAGAGACTTCTTTTCATTTCTTGCTTCAAGAATTTTTGCAGCACATAAAATGAACTCATGAAAATTAGGTTTAATGTTGTGTCCGAGGCGATTTCAAGTCAAAATGTTAACGTTTTTGATTAAATAACTAATTCATTTCTGCACATTAGTTCTAGTATATAAAACCGGGTTTTAATATTTAAATACCGTTTTTCGAATTTTGAAAATTTACAAATAAAACATGATTTTTATTCAGAACTAAAATTTGAGCTGTTTCGGTGCAATCGTAAACACTTTCAAAGTGACATTCCAAAAGTTTGTACATTTTCAAATATGCACACATATCTACGCTGTTATATTTTAATATTTCAAAAACCACTAGTCGCTGTTATATTTTAATATTTCATATATTGCATATACATATACTTATTCGCAATCTGCAGTTACAATTTATATTTAAATTAAACTGCTGACTTTTTCTTACATAAGTCGACTCCCCACAGTATTCTACAGATACAAGTACTATATAATTTCAAGATATGACCATAGAGAATTAAAAACTTTACGACATATTTCATATTTTATGTCCGTATTCAAACACTGAATATTCATGTCCAAGTTGTGCTTCAGCTTGTCCCAGTTTCTAGAATCCCCTTGTATACGCACATAAAGCAGAGGAAGGTTCTACATACTATAAATTAATATATCCAACTCATTTTTATTCATAGAATACACTTGCCAAGTGGAATTGTTGAAATAACTGACAAGCTTAATTTTTTTCGAATAATTGACAAACAGAAATAAGTGTCTTAATCCACCAGAGGAGAAATTCACATATCTGAGTCTATATTATTTGTAGCATTGTAGTTATTTGAGTGAAGTTTATTATTATATTTTTGGTTTTTTATGCTTTTTTTTAGTTTTACTTATTCATTGTATATGTATAGTTATATTTGTCATGGACAGTCGAATTTTTCATTAAAAATGAATGGGGGGTTTGTAATTAATTATTTTGTTTTACTTATTCATTGAGTTCCTTTAAATTTTTTATTTTTGAATTTGGTAATATTTTGTTATTTAAATAGTTTAATTAATTAATTTATAATACGAAGTAGTTGTTTTATTTTAGGTCATGGTATCAACAGGAGACAAATAGATTTATGCTCTAGACAGGCCTCAGGTTTGCTATAAAGTGTAGCATTGCTGGAAGTGGACGTCCTCTGCGAGACACGAATTCTGGAAACCTTTACAGGCTTTAATCGCGAGCCATCGAGCCACCGCGCCGTTTCAATGGGGGAGTATAGTGCAGGGGACAGGAAGGGGGTAAAAATCGGTGAAGAGGAATCATGGCTGGATGCACTCCCTCCCTATGTTCACGCACTTTTACCGTCAGCCAGCATCGGCACTGCTTCTACATTTTTCGAGGGGGAACCGACGACCTGTTGAACGCGTTGTCCTACCGAGAGGAATCGCGCGAATCGTTCAGAGCGTTGTTTCAAAATATTCTGGACACACGAATGTCCAGTGGAATTTACACGAGTGTTTGAATCAAAAGCAGAATTATGAACTAAGTGTAATAGAAAATATTAAATAATAGGTAAATATTAGGTACATTGTATAGGTAATAGAGAATGTAATTTACTTGATCATGATGCAGGAAAAAATTAGAACGAGCTACGTGAAATTATTGATAGAACTCTCGTTCATGGTGAAATAAATCTATCAATAAGTCTAGCACTTTGACTGGCGTCTTGGTGCTTTCGCACCAATTTTCGCGATATTTTCTGGAAGGCGTTGAAAGTATTGTTCGGGAGTAGCCCAAAGTGTAGTTTGAAAACAACGCGAGCTCGAGTCTGACGATGAGAGTCATCTAAAATGAAAATTTAAATTTGTATGTATTTTATTTGTTACATCTGTATGAGATATGTAACCAATTGATTGGTGAGGTTGTTCTGGTGAAAATGAATCTAAATTAAATATTTGAATTAGGGATGTGTACAAGTCTAATTAAAAAGTGATTAGTCCGAAATCTAAAGGTCTATTCACACATTAGTGACATGCGGATACCTACATACCGGGACGACTATTAATATTTACTTCCCCGTTTAGGATTCCTATCGATCTTGGCAATCATTGCGATAATTTTGAATGACGAGGAATTGAAAGTTGGAGAAAAAGAATATGAACATAAGAATAATGAGAATCGAATATTGACGTGCGTCAATTTGACACACAAATTCTATAACTCTAAAGAGCAGTAGATATTGCAAAACACAGTACTAAACCAGACATGTTTGAACTCTGAACGCGTTCATTTGAAACTATATTTTTTGTCACTCATACAAACCAACAGACACAGTTTTGGCGATTTTGATGACAGTCTATGATCTCCATTTAGTTCAAATAAACTCAATTATTATATTTTAAATTAACATTGTAAGGACCTGTGTACAAACTGTAATCACATTTTTTAAACGCTTCTTTGCCGACTAGTTATTGATTCAGCATGAAAGTTTATAAAAAATATAACGTTGCTTGACAACAATATAAACTAGGGGAAAAAACAATATAACAATAATATGTAGAGGACCTTCAATAGAAAAGACCTATAGAAATTAAAATTTTCATTAGAACTGACTATATTGAAATCGCAGGACAGCAACGATTGCTTGAAAAGGCCATACTATGTTAAACTAAAATTGAATCCAGTCTCAAAAATTTTTTACAGGTGTAATAAACTTAGGAAAGACTTTACTGAATGTTTCGTGAAATATTGAAAGAGTTTCTCCACAGTTTTTATTAGAGAACAATTCTCAACGAACATTCGTAGCATTCATATCTCACAGTATTCTCAGGACAGGAAGTTTATTCAATACGTCTGACGGAATCAATTGTCACCTGATTCAATCTGCGAATTCAATTTGAGTTCGCGAATAATTTTGTCAAAACCGATTGAGAAATTGATATGGTAAACAATGTAAGTGGCACAAAAATAAAAAATAATTATTTAGTGGAAAAGGATGTGAATTCCAGTACGGAATACGGTGGCCAAAGTTATAAGGGTTAGAATAATTTATTTTATTTTTTAGAGCTGTTGCAAGAGCTCAAATCGTAAGTGCCAACTTCGCCGAAATGAAAAACGATGAAAGCGCCAGCAATCTTCACGGCCGTAATCTTTTTGTTTCCCTCTAAATCCGTAGGGGGAGTTGGGGCACAATGAAACATTAATATTATCTTGATATCTATAGGGTAACATTTTATAATCTTATATCATCTTTCAAGATCATAGAGTATACTGTTTTTGATCATTTTTTGAACTTCCGACTGTTTCTAGATATCAAAGGAATATTAATGTTTCATTGTGCCCCTTGCACCAAAGTGCCCCAACTCCCCCTAAAGGTGATATATCTACGCTGAAAATCCATAGCATACTGAAAATTTTAAGTGGCACTTACATCGTTTACAATTTTAGCTCCTCAATTCTGAATGTACAACTGCGTGTAGGGTCTAGCAGAATAATGAAAGGAGTTTGAAAAAAGAAGCGTTACGCCGCAGACAAATAATATTGTACCCTCGCGCGAAGTTTTCAGTGGCTACGAAAACACATTTCAAAGCGTTGCTGGTTGCATCTGCACTTTCACCTTGCTCCAATTTTCCCCGACAGAAACGCTCCCCGCCACAGCGTCTGTACGTAGAAACGCGAAAATCAAAGTAACCCGCGAAACAATATACTTTCTTGCGATGCGTCACGCTGCTCCACTTTCCCTTCTGTCTTTTCATTTTAATGACACGCATCAGGATCATTCGTAATGATCGGTGCTGGCCGCACGAAAATTGCACTTTACATAATGTCCCTACTCGATGGCAGCCAAGGGAGCAGTAGTCGTCGTATAAAAAGAGAAAATCGGATGACGGACGGCCGCCAGTTTCACCCGATGGGACGTCCAAGGATGGCAAAACTCGCGACGATCGCGATCGTCCTTCTAGCTTGCAGTATCGCACTATCGCGAGCGATCCACCGCGAGAGCGATCCGTGGAAATCGATCGAGAAGAGGACACTGGCGACAGGTGAACGAAACAATTCCGTTAGAGACACAATAAAATTGTACTGTTGGATGCAACAGACCCTTTTTGCATAAAACGCATAGTTGGGTTCCTCACTCGTTTCTATATATGCATACTAAATTTCATTGCCGTATCTTTAAAGTTGACAGAGCTATGGTAAATTATTGAAATGATAATAATCTAAATATGGCTTTAAGAAACCATGTTATTAATGGAAACTGCCAAAATGGACTTCAAATTCGGTAATAGAGGCTTTATTCGTTTACAAAAAAAATATAACACATAAATCATTTATATGTATGAAAAGAGATTATCCAGAGGTATTTCAGCTTATATTTAAAAAATAAAAAAACTTAATTTTGAGGGTTGGTGGTGGGGGTAACTTGAAAAATATGGATTTTTCGAAAATTATTTTTCCGCGGTTTTGTAGATATAAAAGAAGGATGCAACTTTTGTTTAAACTTCTTTTCAATATCTCTCACCATTCTCGAGGTATTCCACGGAAAATAAAATTCTGAATTATTTTCAAGGGGTGATTTCACCCCTAAAAATTGCATTATGGCACCAACAAAAAATTGGGTTGTGTTACGGATGAACTACTTTACTTGCACACCGAGTTTCATAAATTTTTGAATTTTCGGGTTGCCTGAGCACGACACGATATATGGCTACATTTTTTCAAAATTCTATATTTTTTTCAAATATCATGCAAATATTAAATAAATAATAAAAAATAATGTTAAAAACAACATGTTTTCCATATTTCTTCATTTTATGCAAGAAGGGCCTGTGAGAGCTATAATTAAAATTAATTTCATTGTGATTAATTTCTTACATAATTACGATTGTAATAAAGGAGATATATCAAATTTTTAAATATTACAGACAGTTTTACGACAAGTTCACTGTGTAAAAATAATATTTATCTTCGTAATGTTTACAGATACTTTTCTCGAAACTGACTTTTGGCATTGCGGCCATTCTTGTATTGAACATGAAAATTCGGATCCCAAATTGTTTACCAAAACTCATTTCTAAAACGATTTGATAGAAGTATTAGGTAGTGTGTTCGTAACTTACCTTTGATAGTTTGACGATACCTGAAGAATAACTTACTAAAAGACTACGTACAACACTCAAACGGTTAAAAAATGGAGCATCAACTTCGGAATTTGTTCTGTAATGAACTGTTATCTTTTACATTATGAGAAAAAGCAAGGTGTAGTTGAATAACTATGTGATCAAAAGTTTTCGAGTAAATAACAAACAAGCGGTTCATGAAATTGTATGTTATCGAGTTTAACTCTTTTTTTATTTCCCACTTAACAAAAGTAAAAATACAAATGGTACTCAAATGTAGCCACCTTTAGACAGTTGCAGAAAATGTTATCTGAACATTTTATATATGTAAATCGATCTAACATTTCTGGAAATATCCCCTTCACTAACTTCATAAACGTAACTTCAGGAGAACTGCGATTGAATAGAAACAATGGAGATTCTGTTTCGTCTTACACAGCGATTTTTAGTCACACAAGTTAAAAACAAAGATTAAATCCTGTGATGACTAGTGACTCAATAGTATTGAGTATTAACTTAGAAGTTGGACGATTGTTGCAGCCGCGAGTTGGGTCGTTTCAAATTCCATAAATAAGTTAATAATATAGTTTCGAAAATAATCTCTTTGAAAAATATTCTAAAGACTTAATATTTCTAGAAAAAAATGCTCAAAGAGACAAATTAATTTTTTTCAAAGTATGTACATATCCAAATACAGACGTAATTTCATACAGTTAAAACTAATTATTGTTGCGGAATACATACAGCCGGAGTGAGTAACTTCAATTATATATATATTGCTTTATCTTGTATCGTTGAAGTAGAAGAAGCTACGAATTTTCTAAGAATGTTAATAACAAATAAGTAATAAGTTATGTCCGGGTCAATTGCCTCACTTAACATAAAATAGTTATTAAAACTAATACTGATATTGTTTATTTTATCAGAATAAACCTAATATGTTTAAAATTCTATGCTGATTCAAAAGAAGTGGTTAGTCCTTTAAAAAGAAGTCCTTTAAGTCAATATTTGCTGAAAATCGGGTTAAAAACTGAAGTCACGAGAACTGGCCATCTCTCCTGAAATGTCGGGAGAGATGGTTCACATAATTATTAATGAAAAAATAGCAAAGAACAACTACAGAAACACAGCGTATGTCCTTCAGTATTTTGGGTGCAAGAATCAGTTAAACTCTAATGCCTAAGATACGAAAGGTTTACACTCAAATATAATTGGATGAATTTAATACCCACAATTGCGTTAAAAATAATAGTCAATAAAATATAAACAGTATTATTATAGGCAGGGGCGGATTTGTGTATAGGCTAAGTAGGCTGCCTAGGGCGGAGAATTTGGGGGAGCGGCAAATTTTGAAAGCGACAAACTTTGGGGAGCGATAAATTTTGGAGAGCCACAAATTTTGAGCGAAAGAAATTGGGAAAGATTTAAACACAGAGGCTTGAGACAACTTTAACAACAATTCACTTCTTTTTCATATAGCAAATTAACAATAACTCACATATGAATTACTTTCCAACTCATAATTACTTTTGAAATTCCCTCGAATCTTTTAGATTAAAATATTTGATGATATTTGACAGATAGGGCGGCAGACACTTGTTAGCCTAGTTATACTATTGTATAAAACATAAGAATTCACGTCCCGCAATTTTTAAAATATTATTGATCAAAAGTTGTTTCAATATTAACGTACCTGGCAGTCGTATCGTGTCAAAAAAATAAGAAAAATTTTGAAAAGTTAGACTCATTATGACATTAGAATTCCTTCTTAAGGTAGTTCCTGAATAATCTACTATATTACAGAATTCTTTCAAATTTCGTACAAAACTAATTTGGAATACAAGAAACCCTTGTACAAAGTTTAAAATCGATTTACCGCATAGTTATCGAGAAATTGTTAATTAAAGTTGATGCATTTTAACACGGTGGCATATGGTAAAGTAAAAAAAAAGAGGGTTATAGTTTCAGTTTTTCTTCTGAAACAGGAAAATCATATTTAAGAAATGTACCAAAATTGGCACAAAATTATATCGAAATGTCAGGAAATGAATTTATTAATTTCTGCAAAACTGACCGCAATACGTAGAGCAATCAACGTGGCAACGTCGCGCAATCGATGTGTTTAGACATTTAAATATCGAACGATGATTCAAATTCATATGAAGACTAATTATATTGTAAGACATATTAGTTATCCGAAATTTATAGTTAAAATATCAAATAACATAAATAAGATAATTACTACTATAAAATTTACTAAGTGAAACCACTAAAATTAAAATCATATTTTATTAAATAATGAATGCGTTTACTTAAAAAGAACTGTTTAATTAAATACTAGTACGGAGTTCATAACAGAGATGGGCAAAAAATTATTTGAAATAAAAATTTCGCACACAAATAATAATAATAATAATAATAATAAAATAATATTCGCTATGTTTTTGGTCTTCTATTTTGCCTGGTGTTGCGCTCACTTCGCAGTACTTGCCAGTATAAATATGCTTATTTTTTAAACACTGCTGGCATTTAACGAATAACTTCGAATGCATACCGTTTCTTTTTTCCCCTTCAATATTATTTAAAGATAATATATTGCGACAGTTTATACACCATAATTGTTCTCCAAGATACTTTAAATCTACAATTCGGGTTCCCGAACATATTTCGGCGTTAACTTCAACACATTTACGTTGCTGCATTCTTCGTGCCGCGATTCTAACCCGAAATTTTTCTTTCTTTTCCAATATTTTCCTTTTAATAAATTTACCTTTATAACGCAAGCTTTCTGACATTTTGATTGAAAAAAGACGCGCCGAATAAAAGCGACGTTGTCAGATGTGCTGCTCCAATTCACTACGCTAACCAATTTAATATTCCATTTTCGTATTGCGATTATTTATATTAACATTGAACTTTTTAAAATATATATACACGATGTTAAAAATTATTATTATTATTTCCATAGTATCATACTACTTTATATTCATCGTTTATTATCCAACACTAATTTGATTAACATAGTTGGTTAGGAACTGCCTTAAGTAGAAATTAAGAGAATAAATTTCCTCTGTAACATGTCATCGTGTTCAAAAACCAGATCGGTGAACCATAAATGGAACTGAGAATTCCACTTCAGTAGTTATTTTCGGCTCAGCAGATTACAAAGCTGCCCGTGCAAAATCAAGATAAAGGAAAATCGGAGCAGATGTAAGTTTAAAAAGCTCGTTGGTGCTTCAGGTGCAACGGACGGGATCATCAGAGGAATTTTCCGAGTTATCTCGAGCGGGACGTCGACCGAGAAGGACGATGAGCAGCTGGTGAGCCTCATTAAGGAGGAAATCGTACGAACGGCGCAAAGCATCAAAACGCCAACAGGTTCGATCGAGGCAGCCGCCAGAAGGGCTCAACGACTAGTCACCGAATTGACATCCGCTTATACAACCGCCATTTACAAATCGAAGACTAGCGAGGAAGCCAGAGTGAACTTCGCACGATTCCAAAACACTGTGCAAAAGATTGTAGATTACATAAAACACGGACAGTTCGTGGCGTGAATGCCAATCATGTTTAAACGGATAGACACGATTATTTCTAATCGAAACAGAAATTTTATTATTCATTAATCCACTCCTGCATATCATTTATGTTCTAATGGCCATATTTATGAATAAAAAGTGTTGGAACGAACAAGTCTATTGCAGAATTGTTCGCTGCCATTGGAGCATCATAAAACACAATGGCCTAATTTCGAATCTGTCAATTTGTTTTTCAAATATGTTTCTAATAATCTTACCTAAAAAATCAACAAACGCAAAGATCAAAGTGATAGGTATCAACTTGAAGGAACACAATTTTGAGTTCCTGAATGAATAAAAATATTGAGCCACGTGTGAAATAAGACCATAAGTGAATTTTTTATGAATATTCTCCAAACAGTTCCCATTAGCATATTATCTTCACGTGAATAAAGAAACAGCAAGAGGTAGCTGTCAATGGCGGATCGCGAATCGGTGCCCAAACCCTTCTGCCCCAGTCGATCGTAGGATATATTTTTTCGCCGATGGCAAGTGTGGCAACAAAATTACTCCCGCTGACGTATGAGTCAGGCAGGCGATCCATTGTAAAAGCGGCATGGGCTCATAATCTGGCGATGTAGGATCTCCAGGCCGAGCTGACCGGAACTGCGCCTATGCTCTCTCGCCGGAAGTGCCGCTGCCACATGTAGTAATATAAATTATAATGCCCTTACGGTTTTTCCTTTCGCGGATTTGCATTAAAAACGCCGGAATAGCATTGTCGTTAAAATCGGTGTGCGCGCTGGCTTTTCATGGAAATAAGAAAAAGCACAGGGCTGGTTGGAAACTCCCGCCCCTTCCGCCACCCGAGCCCCGACCGGGAGATAAAAATCCGGGGGAGAGTGCGCATCGATTTCCATCGAATCGTGCCAAGGCTAATCGGAGATGAAATCTGGAAACGGCTCGCTTTCACCAACTCGGACAATAGACTCCACAGGTTTTCTAATTCCTTTTTTCCTCCGTTCCTTCCTTTTTCATTCTCTTAGAGATTAGACCGAAGCCCGCGTGCGTTGAGGATGCGTGAGATATAATGGAGTTTCCTTAGCCGGCAGATATGCTAATTGCAAAAAATGCGAAGGTGTAAAAGGCTAATTAACAATTTCTAGCCCATAAGAATCCCTTCTTCGTTCCTTATCTAACTTCCAGCAGAGGCTTCTGCTGGAGTATCCTTGAGTTTTCTGAGGATATTTATAAGATCGCAGGAACACGATGGTAAAGGACACATTTCCAAGATGTATCGATACCTCCTATCGGAGTTTTAACGAAGAGAAAGGATAATTAAGAAGTCGCCTGTAAGAAGAGATCTAAGTCCTTTGTTTCTCGTTAAGATGTCCAGTGAAGGACTTCTTCCTGTCATTGGACGTCCCAAGGATTTCTTGGGGGCACCAAGGCTATTTTTAAAATTCTACCGCAGTAAGAAACTAATTAACAAGTCGTAGTTTACAATTTCTGGTACAAATCCCTCGTGTCTCTCGGTTAGATTCCAGTAAAGGTCTCCTCCAGATTTCCCCGCAGAAACCCGAAGGCACTAAGGACACCCTCGAGGAACGTCGTGCCTCCTTTGAAGTTACGACGGAATAGCGGCGTCCGTGGATTTTATATGGGAAACTGATTCGACCACGAACCGGAGGAGAATATAACACCGGGGCATTTTGTTTTGTTGCGCAAGAGGATAATAAACATCGTACGGGCCTGCTACCGTACCGACTAGATAGCTACGAGGATGAAACAATGCGGCATTGTCCCGGCAGCCTCAGCCGCCAAAGCACAGCCGAACCGAAGCACCGTGTTAAGTCATGAACGGCGTTACACGCGGGCTTAGAAATGTCCAGCCGTAGCTGGATAACCGAGACCTGACCCTCGGAAATATTGCTTCTGGAAAAGCTTCATTCGGTGAACCGGTAAGCTTCACTGCTGCACCCCACAGTGGTCTGGATGGTGGGCAAAATTCGATTTCTCAACTTCAACTTTACAATGTCATTTTTTTTTTATGAATTGACAACCCTCCGGAGCTTCTAAATCCGCATAGTTTTCCCTTTTCAGCTGATTCTTTGATTAAATATAATATTACAAAGACAAAATCATGAAATTTTATGTGAATCTAATTGTTTTAATTACTCATTATAGAACATCAATATACGTGTTTATATGTATTACAGGATAAATTCTCTAAATTAAAATTTAGTTATATATGTATATTATAGTTATATTTTACATGTATTATAGTTTTATTCGTAAGTTTCATAGTTTAGAGTAAAACAGTGTATAGTGTACAGTGTTGTAGTGTATATTGTGGACTAGAAACATTGCCCATACTTAGGCATTTAAATAATTTAGAATTGGATTCAGAAGACGTATAATAATCAAGTATTTATATGTATATTTCAGCTATATTTATCAATCAGTTTTCGTCTTACTTCTTTACTCGTACTTTCGTTTTACGTTCATTTTTTATCTTTTTAATATTGTCTACTTTTCCAGAAATGCTAACTTAACTAAATGTGCATGCAGCAGCAATAACTGCACGTAAAAGAGGAAAGAAGGATGTAGCTTTTGTTTTAGATATAACAAAATTATATATATAATAATTTTTAATATTTTTTTTTAAGTCAAAGATAATGTTAGGTCGGATTCTTTTTCCCTTTTTTTTCTCTAGTACGGCTGTGATTTTTAATTTTGGCTATAAAATACCGCTTTCCAGACCACAATGCGCGCAATATTGAATTTTAAATTTGTGGTGCCAAATTCGTTAGCAACGACCTCAAAAACCCTTAATCACCAAGTTTCAGAAAGATCAGAATTTTGGCCACTAAATGTAGATATACCCAGACCACTGTGCACCCTAGTCAGAAGGAATAAATGATTAATTTTAAGTTCGTGATTGTCCCTTCCAGCATTCATCGTGTAAAGATTGAGAACCTTTGCAATCTTATGGTAAGTCTTGCTCGCCCAAAATGAAATACAGGTGTACTTAGGTAAATATACGAAACTATTATACCTTCAAGGATTAAACACTGTCCCAGTATTTTTTAATAATAGTAAACTGAGGTTTGCGAAAATGTTTTGATGAATACTTAAGGAGCTGTTCCGGTCTAAAGCTCATAAAAATAGGTGATCTTTAGGAATTAATTAAAGGAAAACTACTACATATAATTTAATCAGACTTTGTGTATTGTATTAAGGATGTCTTATACTATAGAAATACATTTTTGGTTTTGTAATTAATCATTGCAGACGACACTGGGGAATCGTTAAAGTCGAAGCGTCAAAAAATTCAGACTATCGGTCTGAAATAAAAAAACAATGTCAGCAGTAAAAATGACAAAAAAATACATTTTTTGAGAAAATAACGAGACTTGAAGTTTGAAATCACTTTTTCCTTATATTTCTCGTCTTTTCAACACCTTTAAAAATTACAAATTTTGATTTTTTTAATTTTACTGCCACGAGCCAGAAGTATAGGTATTCTTCAAAATAAAAAAGTTTCAGTCAAAACGGATAATAACTTCTGGAAATAAAGGTTCCACCGATTTTAAAAACGCTGTTTCTTCAGCTGCGAGTGGCCGGGTGTTAGCCATGCATTTGCCGCTACTCAGATTCATATAACTTCGTGAATTTTACGAATTTCAAGAAATCCTTTTAAACGCGTATGTATTCTTAAAAAGTTGAACTCCTCTTAAGTGCCTAGTAGCCTTGTTGTTCATGCTTGGTGATCCACGATTGATTGCTGTCTCCAAGTACAAAGATGGACAAAATCTGAAGTTTTGGTATAAACTTTTCAACATGCTGGAAAATTATAGCGTTAACAAGCGATAAAGGCTTTAATAATATTCAAGAAATTTACATGGGTATTTTTTTTTCTCCCTGCAGCGATACTCGTCTGAAAAGTATGACACCTAATAAACTGATTATTGATAAGCGACTACATAATACATGCGCAGCTAGCTCGAACATGTTCAATCATTCTTGAATTATTTATACCTGAATTCTAATTCCTTCAGATTGATTCTTAACATTGAGTGTTCCATTGTTTTACTTATACCCAATTGTTTTATTAATATATCAAACTAATATTAGCTGTTCATAGTGTATACCAATGCAAAAAAAAGTGCTTAAAGCATTTCGTTCAATTTTCTACAACTCCGAATCTACAGTACTTATACACGACACATGTTCACATAACATTGTTGACTTTTTTTAGTTTTTAGTGTGTAGATTTACCTCGTAAAATATGACTGAACATTTCCGAATCGCCCTGCATACCTGTCAACAATTGTATACTATTAAAACCCGGACTAGGCTCCGTCTGCAAACTATGTACACATCATCGCGTATGCACTATTACCTACTCTTTTCATGCGTTTGGAGTAAATAAATGATTTGATCCGCGACATATTAAAGGCAAAGGTGGCGAAACTAGGCACACTACGCGGTGAAACTGCGTTTAGCTACGACACCAAAAGAAGCAGGAGCAACAGCATTCCGCAGGGCATAACTTAAGCGAGCCCTGAGCTCACGAAGAGGAGAGACGGGTCACGACGCCATGTGTGCGGCCTACCAACCACACCTACCACCTATTTATTTATGTCTACCTCACGGCTTTTTGTTCGTACCATCGAGCTTTCATTGCGCTGTTCCACCGCGAACAATCGAGGAGCCGACTGCCCTACCCGGAAAAATCTCGTCCCGAAGGAATCGTCCTTCAAACCTCTCTGTTCCGAATTATTTGTTAAGAGGCTCTCGCTCGTCGAGGAAGTACGAGAACAAATGGAATAATAAAGCCTCTTCGTGAAAATGGAATAATAAAGCCTAAGTATGCCTCCAAAAAATGCAAATAAAAATGTAATTGGTCAGGTAGCTAAATTTTATCTAAGCCAATGATAACCTAGATGCCTATACTAACTTACAAAAACTACTTTACTTGTATTTAAATAATGTACATTTGTGTGTTTTATATGAATTCGACACCTTTCCCCGAGGGTTGCTCTTGGGGTGTTATTCTGCAGGGAGAGTATGCTTCTGAAACACATTTTTCTGTCTTAAATCTCAAAAGTGGTGCGCTAAACAATTCTGACCCCGACCACCTACCCATCAGAGCTTTTTGAATATCTTGAAAATTAACGCCGAGTGGCGGTCATATGTAGGTATAGGAAAAAGTTGCTTAGAAACATGTCAATGTTAATGACAATTTTAATGATTCACAGAGCAATTAAAGTTTTAGCTGCTTGGCCGTTGGTGATCCTCGCATGGGAATTTCACGTCTCTTTCGGGAGTAACGAATCTATAAAAATGCATTGCACGCGTCCGGTGAAATCGTGAGGACGATGCCATCTAGATGCGCTTTGAACGAAACGCAGGCCAGCTTTATAGGCACAAACGCGGAAGCGGTAGGCACAAGAACATCTGTACTGATACCATTCGTTGATGATCTGAATCCCTTTTGTGCTCCTGACTCTGAGCTGCTCACTGGACTTTATCATCGTGGGAATTCCTTGGTCTTTCAAGTCTCGGGGGTAAAAGTGCCTTCAAGGATCATAATTGAGAATAATGGTTACGATAACTTGAAAAGAACAGGACTGCTGCAAAATGAAATCTCAGTTCCCTATTTTAGAAGCCCGAAAAACAGGAATGTCTACTCCCTTAGTAATTTCGAATCTTAATTAAATTCTCTCGCGTGACGAAATTCAGGCGCTTCGCACTGAAATCTCAGCTGAGTTTAGAAACTGTAGAACTTCCAGAGGAAGTGTGCGCTAAAAACGAACAAGGCTCCGCTAAAATTCAACGCAACGGTACAGGAGGTGTCCGTTATATTATAAATTATAATCGAATACAAGGTTCGCTTCACAAACGATGTGAATAATTTATGCGCCAGTGCTAACATTGCTACGTTTGAAAAATTCAACAGCAGATGAAGGAATATTTAAAATCTGAATTACAAGGGCTACTGTCAAACTTCGTTACCAGTTAACAGTGAGAAGCGTCACTAGCCATCTAAATAGAACGCGGTTGGATAATCAGAGATCACTTGAAATACTACCTACCAGAAATTATTTCCATCCAACCAGGAAATCAACGCAATCCAATTAGGTAAGTGAATATGAATTTTAAAGGAGACGCAGACAGCTAGGAAGGAAGGAAGGAAAACGCGGTTGACCTGACAAAAGTGTTTAATTATCATCCACGATAGTATTTGTTCTCGTGTTTACCGTTAAAGGCGGTGCTGAATGTATACACACATATAACACGCTCCATGATTCGCAGTAAACCGTTAATAACGCGCGAAGTGTCTAAAACTTGCAACATTCGCCACATTGCTACATCATATATGTATGTAATTCCAAGCGGACCATAAAATCATGAATTTGCTCCGTCTGGAATCAAACTCTCTTGGCCTAAGACGTAACGCATGAAATTCGTCTTTCGAACACTCGTTGAATCTTTGGAAAGTTGAATGAACAGTAATCGCGCAACTGTAACGTGTCGTATCTCTCCTCTGATTGCAATTAAGAGAAAATTGTAGAGGAGTAAGTTGAACGGTTTGAGGAGATTTATCTTTCTGTGACATCCTCTTTTCTGCGAATGTAACAGCGCAGTCGTACCTTGTATTTTACGAACCGCATTGTGCAAATCCACTTTGTTCGAGCTTTCGGGATTGTGACACTTAATATGTTGAAAACTGTTCAAACTGTGAAACCTAAAATTTCACATGAATTATGTACAGGGTGTTTATAAATATGTGTTTACAGTTTCGACACAAAAGATGTTCAAAGTTAAAAATTTGCAGTTTTTTTTCAAAATCGAATTTCTCAAAAACTGAGGATGATGGCGACAAGCGGTTTGCGGATTCGTTTCCAGCGCACGAAAACCTATAAAAACCACTATTGAATGTTACAAGTTCAGATGACTGTTGAACTAATGCTTAGTTTTGCAGTTATAAGAATTTTTATATTTCGTAAAACGCGGGTCAGGAATTTCAAACTCGATTTTCTCGAAAATGAAGCGCAATATCAAACAATTTTATTCTTTTTTGTCGATTTATTCACTTGTTATAAGTTGAAAAGGAACAGTAACTCTTTTTGATATCACGCTTCTTTTTTGAGAAGATCAACTTTGATCGCCCAAAGTGGCATTTAACGAAGCCCAGCTGTGTTTCCGCGAATCGATATATTAATTATGATTTGGCCTTTGTTTTTTAAAGGCAAGAAGGAAAGGATATGAATGAAAATATACTATATTAGGCCAACTGACGAACGCGCCAGTCTGCCAGTTGCCCTTTAATGGCCATTTCGGGGCGCTGTTTTACGGAATATAAAACTGCTTATAACTGCAAAACAAAGCATTATCGGACATATGCGTATACTAACTTTTTTTATTATTTTGATGAGTAGGTTCGATCCTGAAAAACATGCCCCACTTTTTTATAAGCACATAGCTTATCGAAACCAAAATTGTTCGAATTTCAGAGAAATATTGGAAACTGCGATATACATTATGCGAATTATACCTCGTACGTCCGCATAACTTGTACGTCCTCGGCGAAAACCCCCAACCCCTTCCCTTAATCTTCCTCAATTTATCTCTCGACGTGTTTAATTCCCCAATTACGGGAAACTTCTATTGCCAATGTTAATTACGAGCCCGCTTGCTAATTAAACGCCATTAATCTTTTATTACGAAGCTGTTGTTGAGTCATCCCCGTTTTACGGTAAAAAAAAAAAAACAAATTAATGAAGGAATCACGTCCTTATCTCGAGCCTCCGACAAGAAGAACGGGCCGCTGCTGTATTCGTTTGAAACCCTCAAACCGGAACAATAGCCTGCCGGATAGTGAAGAAAAGGAAAAAAAAAAATGGGGGAGAAAAAGATGATGCAGGAGGAAAAGGAAGGGGAAGGAGGAAAGAGCGGCTGAAACTGCCTATAGTAACGCGACAGAGTTACGATCGTACAAACGAAGGCGCACGACCGTACGCGCGCGGTCTTCTTTCCTTTTTACTTTTTTTCCTCTCTCCTTCCCCTCTATCCTTCACCGCGATTAATTCGCGTTGGCGTGCGCGCGCGTCCTTATATCGCGGCTCGATCGCCGCGGAGGAGGCGGCAGCGCTTTTTAAATAACTATAATGAGGGCAATTATCGTGTGCGCCGACAAGCAGAGTGTGACGAGTCGTTGTTACACATTGCGGCACGAAGGATGATCGCTCGAGCTAGATGAAGGAATAGCGCGGCGAGCAAAGTGCTGGGGAAGGATGGCCGCGGCAGAAAGTATAGGATTTCGCGGAGGGGGACGGGGAGGGGGGAGGGACGAGGCGCGATGAAGACGGAGAGAAAAAGCGCCTCTAACTAGATGAAACGCGGGAGCGGGGGAACGGACGGGGGAGAAAGATCTAGCTGGTGCTGGAGGGAGGTAACGACCAACGAGGAAAAAAACGTTTTCAGTAATTGCGGAATCTATGATCGAAAATCACGGAACAGGAGGAAGAGCTTAGCTATGAAAAATAGTCGACAAATTAACGCTTTTGCAGATTAATGGAATGGAGAGGGAAGGGGATATTGAAATTCAAAATACGCAATTAAATATTGCGATCTTGGCAGCAATATTTTTTTCACAAACTTTCAGTCATATAGCATTTCGGGCAGTTTTCGTGGATTTCTCTTTGTGTTTGTTAATGGTGTAAAATCTGTACATTGTCTTTTCGTCAAACTTAATGATGTTGTTAAGAGTCTTTTTTATTGGTTCCTGATGATTAAATAGGATAATACAAGAATAGAAGTAGAGAGATACAATAATACGTATGTGTACATTATAGGTATAATAGAATTATGGATGTGTATAGGGTAAATCCAGGAGACGCGGTTGACCTAATATAAAATGCATATTAAAACTAATATAGAAATTACTTATTTTATCAGAACAAATCTATGTGTTCAGAATTTTATGCTGATTCGGACAAACTGGTCGATATTTGCTTTAACACAATATTTACTGTAAATCGGGTTGAAAACTGAAGTCATGACATTTGACCGTGCCGGGGGAAATGGTTTTCGTCGTTGGCAGGGACCACTCACGTAATTATTTATGGTAAATTAACAAAGGATACAGCAAAATTATTTATGTGTGAATACAACTACAGATTCATTGATATTTAATTTGTTTACGGTATACAAGTAAAGAGCACATCAAAGAAAAAGTGAACTACCTACTGGCGATTAGCAAGGCAAATAAATGCAAAAGTGAATAAATAAACTAAATAAACAAAAATAATAATAAATAATAAAAAAGTAAACAAAAATAATAAAAAAATCATAACTCGACCATCTCTCCTTTCTGCAGCGAGAGATGGTCTTCTCGTTAGCTTCGAGAGAAAGAGTTAATGTGGCCAAATACATTGGCTGCACTGTCCCTCAATATCTCTACTATCTTATTATCCCAAACATTAATCGAAAATAAACTTAGAACTATATTTTAAATACGATTCTGTACACCGCTGTTTGACAAAAGAGGTTAAACATAACCTCAATTTACATTTTAAAGCCTATAAATCCACAAAAACACAGAAGAAAGCGAAATGACGTTATTCGTTCAACTGTTTGGCTTTTAGAGAAGTAATTGACCTGCACTTTAACGCATTTTTACGTAGAGACGTCTAAAATATAACCTCCCGACCAACTATCCGGCCCGACCGCGTCTCCTGGATTTACCCTAGATATACCGAGCAGTAATGAAGTGTGTGTTTACTCCAATAGTAAAGCTTTGATATTATTTAAATCAGCAGTTTAGACAGTTCGATATTAGCCTCGAATCTACTTATTGCTATCCCCATAAAATTTGCTCTGTGGAGTGGAGGGAGCCCACAACTCTCCCTACTTCTTCTTCACCTTCAGCTTGAGCATGCGCATTAGAGTTCTCACTATTACTCAGTATGCACAGTTGGGAGTTGTCGAGAATACAGCTGAGGGGAATGCACGTCCTATTGGTCGGAACTTTGTCTCTGCTCGTCAAGCACGTGACTAAATAATCGTAAATGTAAGCTACTAAGGGTGCCATTTCTTGGGGGTAGGCGTTGTCCCTCCTCGTGCAAATTATGACTACAACAGTATTGCGTTGCATCCTTCTTATGTCCTACGATTACTATTGGGCCTTCCCGAGACATAACGACTTCGTAAATGTATTTCGGTGGCAAGTCAAATACCTCTGAGTGTTTCGGTGACAAGTCAAACGCCGAGGGACGTGTTCCGTGAACTTATTGGGCGTTATTTATTTGTCTGAGATCAGTACAAGTAAACACGTGTGACCAAATCGGTACACTGCCGTAACAAGTAGCAAAGGACACCACTTCAGTGGGTCCCCCCTTAGTTGTTGCATCTCGGAGAAGCACTTCTATCTCTCACCTTATACTTTCGACACGTTTATAAAAAATTTTGCTTACATAAAAATCATTTCCAACAGGTGCGTGATAGACTAAACAATTTGCCTATCCCGTACTTTACATACTATATAGTCAGCCCACAGATTAATTGCATAACATTTGATGCAGATAAGAAAAGGAAACTAAGAAAACAAGATGGTCGAACGGAATGGAATGTGTACATACATGTATACATTACACACGCATAGGTACTTACTAGGAAACAGGCGTTAGAGAATAAAGTATCGACAGATAAGCGAATAAAATGGTCGCGGGAAGTGAGATAAATAGTGAATTGAATAATCGGAGACGAAAAAACTATTAGAAAGAGAGGAAGAGGGGCTGGGGGGGGGGGGAGGGAGGAGGAAGTGACGGCGGCAGAGAGGCGAGAGGTGAATCAGAGGAGAGAGGAGAGACAGGCAGCGCGTGGCAAGCCTCTCCCCCTTTCGACCCTCTCCTCCTCCAGCAACTAATGCCTTCATCCGTGCAACCGCCTCCGCCAGCCGAGGCCTTAACTACTTTCTTATTCGCTCGTTTCAGGCCGGCCTTACGGGCCCCGGGCATAATGCCCCAGCGCTCCTTACGCATGCTGAACGCCAAACACACCCCCCCTTCCTCCGCTTCTCCTCCCGCACCATCTTCGTCCTCCTCCACGTCGGCCTCCCCGGAAGACTGTACCCCTAGAGGAACTGCGGGTCAGAGACTGCCAGGCATATTCGACGCAGACTCGTGGCTCGTGCCTAGACCCATTGGCGTCCAACTCCGATGTATTCTGCCGGCAGAAATATTCGCTTGCCTGGTGAACTGACAGTCCCTCGTCAACGAAACCATTTTATGGCATCCTAGCGCACAGTGCGTCTACACAATCGCGTCTTAATGATTCTTTTTCTTCAGTTGCAGGATCCAACGAGAGGGTTATTAAATGGGTGGTAAATACCCATCTAACGAATATTTTTTAAATTTTTTAAACAATTTGGAGAACGATAATGTCATTGCTCATTTGTATATTTATGCAGTACCTATTTTCAGAGTATTTTAAATTGCGGATGGAGAGAACAAACAGATACCTACACCATGTTAAGACCACATCGTTCCCTCCTGTTACAGTGAAATAAATTCTGTAGAATCTTTCGATGTACCTCAGTAACTTCCAGGAAGATGGAGAAGTTTGGGAGCATGTGCGAATGGCAATTCCTCGGCTTTATTCGGGCGACGCCGATGCGCTAATATAATAAGAAACGTGGTGGCTGTTGCGCCGAGCGTACGGGAGCGAAGTAGCCTCGCTTATGGTCCGGTGGTGCCCGAGGAGCATAACAACTCGCGGAGCATAACGCCACGAGCCATCATATCCTCCTTCCAGAAACCCTCTCCGGAGGTGTTCCTCCTCCCCCATCCTCTATCGTTTCAGCTCATGCTTCCCCCGCCGTCGCGGGAGAGCACGAGTCTTTCTATATAACATAAGTGTATGTATATACTCGTCACGCGTGTCGTACCGCCGCCGCGTGGGGATGTTTGAATACGCGCGCCTGCCCGTCGCGCTCGCTCTAGCAAGTGGAAAGATGCATGTAAACAACGTTGAGACGAAATTCAAAAATAAATAAGGCAGGCGGCATCGGCGTGAAGGAAGCTCCTTCGAATTTTTGGCGATTTTACTTGAGGGACTTACGACGGGTTTGTTTTAAATGAAACGTTGCTTTGAGCAGAGAAGATGCCTTAAGCCTTAACCCTTCAGAAAAACACATTTTTTATTTACGTTCCATCAATAAGATCGAGGTTTAATAGGTATAGTGACTTTTATTAGGCAGGGAAGAAACTGTTTGTACCATCAGAACCCAAAATTAAATTTTGTACTGTCTTAAACAAATGAATCTAGTTGACGCTATTGATCGTGATCAGTGCCTGTTAAAATTTGTCGACAATTTTTATAAATAGAAGTAGGGTAAACTGTACAATGATTGGCACCCTAAGCCGAAATCCCAATTGGAATGTCTATATTTTTTTCTGAAGCTTTCGTATGGTCTTAATTTTCAGTTATTATAGCATCTGTTAAGTCTTTTATTTTAAAAATATTCAATGAAAAACAAAAAGAGGCATGAAAGTACAATCATTGGCGCCCTAAAATTTGAGGTTGTATAGGAAAACGTATGTAGTTAAAAACAAAGTTTAAAGTGTTTAAACAGACTATTTCATTCATTATTAAATACCTACAACACTTAGTAAATCTGGTTACGTACCCCTTTAACTCAGCCCTTTGTCCCACATTGTGGTGTTGCCAGATGTAAAGTGTGTAGTTCAACTACTGGACTTTGCAGTGTTGTTGGGAAAGAAAGATAAGAAATTGTAAAAAAGTACTTTCTAAGCTTGTGCTTCTTAATATTTGACTTTTTAATCAGGAGTGCCAACGATTAGTGCAGTGCCAGCATTAGTACAGTTTACCCTAAGTAAAAGAACTTTTTATAGTAAAATAAGCATATATACATATAGTAAAAGTGAGTCCTGCTTGACAAAATACTGTATGGGCACTGCACTCTATTTACGTTATATATACCCCTACAGCACACTGCGTTGCACAAAGGCTGCAGAAATGTTGCAGTTACGTTACGTTGCAACATTGAAACATTGCAGGCAATATTTCTGAGATGTTGCAGAAATCTACCTATGTCCGCCCCTGTGCAACATTGCACGGCAACCTAACTGCAACATTTCTGCAATATTTCTGCAACGGAGTGTGCTGTATGGGTAGGGGCTTTCGGGTTAATGTTATGGGACTTGTATGTCCCACCGGGACTTAGGAGTAAATATTTATGAAAATTGTTAAGTACTTATATGTCATTCTTATTCCTTAAATATTCATACTATTCTATATTATTTGTTAAATCGTGTATAATTACATATTTTTATTAGTGTTTATGTTATTTATCGTTACTACAGCAACAAGATGTCTGTAACAAAAGCAATAGTTGTTTTTACGATTACCATAAAAAACAAAATTGGGGAAAGGTGGGATAGTTGATCACAGTTTTTCTTTTTTATTAAAATAATAGTAATGGATTGCTTTGTTTGTATTTAATTATTTAAGTTGTGATATGTACTGATGTGATCATGTATCCCCGCTGATCAACTATTCCACCTTTCCCCTAGATATTAAAAATTGTAACATTATTTTTCATTACTACTTACTGCTCAAACATGATTTTCCACATAAAAAAATCATTTAATTGCATATTTATGTTGTTTTCTATATTTCCGATCAATGTTCAAAATATTACCCGTAAGTCCGGGTGGGTCTCCTACGTCCCATTCCACAAATCAATCATTTTCACATTCTCAGCATTCCAACCGAGTAGTTTCCAAATCCGAAGTATAAAATAGATTATTTTAACGCTCAAAAAAATTCTATGTTACGTTTAAAACATCCCCGTACCTAGAGGGTTAAGGGGATACATCCATCTGGAGGTCCGGAAAAAGTATACAAGTTCAGGAATTTTTGGGGGAAAAATATAAGAGAAAAATTAATGTTTTTCTATTAAAGGATACATCTTTTAAATATATTATTCTAAATTTTCATGAGACATTATTATTAACTAAAGAAGATATCGGCTTGGATATGAGTCGTGTTTTTCTAAGCATTTGCTGGAAGACATTTTCTGGGCCAAACAAAGCATCTGAAAGCAAAAATTCAAATAGATTTTAAAATAAATAACTTTCAGAAGTACCCGACGTCCTGATATTTTTAAATTTTGCTTTCAATTTTGCAATAATGGAAATACTTGCGATGCCTTCTTGAAAAAAAAGAAAAATATTTTTCCACCGAAATTATATATTTCAAAATTCGTAGAACGTCAGATACTTCTGAAAGTTATTTATTTTTAAAATCTATTTGAATATTTGCTTTCAAATACATCGTTTGGCCTTGAGAATGTCTACCAACTAATGTTTAAAAAAGCACGACTCGTATCCAAGCCGATATCTCCTTTAGTTAATAATAATATCTCATGAAAATTTAGAATAATATAGTTAAGAGATGTATCTTTTAGCAGAAAAACATTGTGTATGATTTTCACTTATACTTTTCCTAAAAAAATTCCTGAACTTGTATACTTTTTTCAGACCTAGGTGGTTGTAACCCCCTAAAGTGGAACTAACAGAATTATGCATTTTTTTTATTAACAAACCATTTAGAAATGATTAAAAGGAAAAGAAGTGACTTTGACGTTTAAGAAAAAAATTGCAATATTCTTATTATGTATATGGGAGAGCATTACGGTTAATGACTTTCGTGCCTTCACCCTCCGCGTTTATTATATTAAATTTTAATAGAATTACTCTCTGAAATTCTTTCTCTAGCAGAGGTTACCGTGAACAGTCAAATATGTAAATTGTTTTATGTAGAAATCGTTTTAGTAGAAACATGTCCATTATCTCATTACAGCTTTTGTGCTCACTAAACACTATCTTTTGCCGAGCATAATATTATCTAAATAGCAATGCCTATTTTTCAACATCTGAATATTCACAAATACACACACTCCAGATATGCAGATTTGCTTCTAACACAAAAGAATAAAGATTATTACTAAAACTACTGCATGCTCGAAATACAAGTGGGCACTTCACTAGTCACCCAACTATTTCCACACGAATTCCAATTTTGTTTAAACAAAAATAAACACGTCTTTAAACGTAATTAGTCCATAGAAATCTCATAATCTCTCCAGCTTCGACATCCTCGCGGGCTCCAGGACAGAAATGAGTGTCGCAAACAGGTTCAAAGTTTGAAAAGGAAAGCTCTGTGTCCCGATAGGCGGATCGATGAGAACAGGAAGGAGAGGAGAGAAAGAACAGCAACGGATTGCATGCACACCGGCGCGATGCTTCTGGCAGAGATGCATGCGTGTTGGCGAACGTTTGAGCGCGTGCACGTACGTTTATGTACAGGTATTGCTGGCTTCCGCGAACTAGATCGGCCGAACAGATATTAGGAGCGCGTCTGCCCCGTTGCCATTGCGGCAAGTGCTGGTCATTGTCCACCAGCGGGCACAGGAAGTCGACGACGGCCGGCGAGGGGGCAAAAAAAGGAGAGAAAGAGATTTTTCGGTAGGATAATCTCGGAGAAACTACGACGTGTAGATTATCACATTGGATACGATGACAGTGCCCGCCGGATGATGATTCGCAACGAACACTCGGACTCGTTCAATGTTATACTGTGACGTCGCTGAATGGAATTAAGTCGATACAGAGCGAACGTACTTGTATTTCTGTTTAACATGAAAACTTCGCATTGGTATTTCTGCCGATTCTTCACCTGGTCCACAGAAAAGGTAGCAAGATTAAGAATCATGAGATATTTTAGCAGTCGAATTTTGTTGGACTAAATTCTACTTAAATCAAAACAAATGGAACACCTATAGGTATATTTTATCTAAGTAAATGCTTCTAAAAGTAAATCTGTAAATTATAATATTCATTAGATAAATTCGATTATTGTAAGGAAATTGAGCGAAGGTCTCGCACGTTTTGTAGAGGAAAAAGTTTTTAGTCAAATTGGCTCAAGTTTTGATATGTTGTAGATTTTGGTCTCCTGAAGAAGAATTTCTAAGTGCCAAGCCCCTAAGTCTTCAAGTGTTTATGTTAAAGCACTTTGAAGCCAGTGCTAGTTGAAAAAGTTAGAGATTATGGAAAGTATTTTGTGCAATTTTTGTAACTATATAACATTGAGAAGTAAACAACCTATTTATCACCAATGACTGCTGGCATTGTGCAAGAAATGGTAAACGCAATTTATTTATTTATCATGAAACAGAACTTGCCGTTTAATGTAATATTACAGCAAGAAAGTTGTTTACAGTCTTTACGCAACTGAATAAAATATTCATTAGTTAGATATAGGTCTGTAAAATGTTGTCCTAGGAAACTATTAACAATAAGTCAAGTAAAGAAACTATAATATGTATATAAGAGAGTTCCATCAATGGTTACCGAATTGTAAACACAAGGAAGAATCTGAATAAACACTGTTTATTTGATAAAAATGGGACATTGGCTATTTTTTAAATAATTGGTTTCAAATTTATTACGTTAGTAAACCTGATTTCTAACATATTAAAATTTAAACTTCCAAATGTTGGAATGGTAATTACAGTCTATTTAACATAAATGTTCTCTTAATGTATAAACAAATATTCAACAAAATAGAGTATGCAAACAAAATGAACAAGGCACACTGAAATGGGATAATGGTTATAATCGGGGGATACAGTTCATTGCGAGCAAAAACTTAAATATTTCATTCACTATCATCCTTCATTAACCCTCGGTTGTCACACTGGGTCGAATTGACCCTGCGTTTTTTAAGCAAAAAACCTTTTTGTCGAAACTCATGTTTCAAATTTTTTTTATGCATGATGACACTTTAAATGTCAACATTCAACGATGGGTATATATTCTACCTTGTTCAAACATTATCTCAGAATTTTTGAGACCTAATTTAACAAATAGTTTTTAAATAACAACTGATTGAAAATTGACAGGGTCAAATTGACCCCGTGTGACAACCGAGGGTTAAAAAAAAGGATCTAATAATATCTTTTAACATGTTGAAAATTGTGTGAAATTTATTACACATTGTTTGATAACAATACTGACAATGAGCTTTAAGCAGTCTTCGAGCTTCTTTCATTTAAAGACAAAGTCTATTGCAACAAAAATATGTGTTACGATACTCACTTTTGAATAACATACATTTCAACATATTAATGCGACCATACACATAAGGGTATCCATAAAAATTGTTTGTAGCAAACGTTTGCTACAAGTGCCAATTATTTTTTTGTTCTATTTTCATCGTTATTAAGGCCTGCTTATACGTGACTTCTGCTTTTCAAAATACAGAAAATAAGGAATTACAAGGGACTACATATAATAATATCAGAGAATTACTGAAAATACTTTACATTTATTTCTTGTAGATTTGAAACGAATAGTATGAAACCGCAACTTTCTGTATATCCAACGACCGAAAAAATTTTGTTGCGCCAGAGAAGTTATTTCAAAATCACGTTGTTCCCACCTAAATACGGGAATACCATTTGTCACAGCAGCTACCATGGTGGAAAGCTGCGGCTACCTTTCTTTCCACTCTTTTTTCTTTTACAGAATTTACGGCGTTGTTGCGACAAATAATCGTTGTCCGTCGCAGACAGGAAACTGGCGAGGAGATTGGCCACGAAGAGATTTTCGGTACGATAATCGTAGGGAAACTCCGGACGTCCATTGTGACAATGGCCTCCCGAGGCAGCGCGATAATTATGCTGGTAATAATACGTTAAATAGAAAAAAAGCACTCTGTATCTTCTTACTGACACTAACTATCGAAAATTCCTTCACTGACCAGTGAAATTAATTCATTTCCTGCTGTATGTTGTATCGCTTCTACCCTTCGCTTCGTTTTTGTCTTACGTATGTATAGGGTAACGCATACAGTTGTTGACTCGTATACAATTTTCTTTTTTTTATATGCTAAAATATAATTATATTCTGAACAAAAATATTTGTGTCACTGAAATATAGATAGGTATATTTTATTATATAAAAGAAGCATTATATTATATTTCATACTTTTTGGGGAAGGGGGTCAATCATTTTATAGGGGTCAACAACTGTCTGGGTTACTCTATACCTACGTATATACATGTAAGCACTTTGTAAGAATTCCAAAATTTATTTAAACGTCAAGATAAACTGCAACGAAAGGTCGTCTTGATTATTAATAATAATTCATCAGTTAATAAATGCTACTTTGTAAACTCTAAACACATATTATGTATATTGTTTTTACGGTTACACTCTACAGGGTGTCCCAAAAGGAGAGGTCAGGGCTGAGAAACCGGTCGCTCGTTCCCCTTTTTGTCTGTTCCCCTGAGCCGTAAGCAGGGTTGCCAGAGAGGGATAAGGTGACGTCACATAGACCTATTCCCCCTCCACCACTCCCTACTGCGTCACTAAGTTCCAACATCCAATGTTACCCAGTCCCCCTCTACTATACTCCATACTATGTCACCGTATCCCTCTCTGACAACCCCAGCCGTAGGAGAACGACCGCTCAGTGGCGGAATTAGCAAAGTCGATCGGACGACTTTAAAGTGTTCGAACCCATTTTTTATAAACAGGGCTAATATTCTAGAATTTTATTATACACACTATCCCCAACATTTTTATCCTGGTTTCGTTCCAAAATCAGACCAGCAACACACCATGTTCTCACACGAATTGTAAAGCGCATTGATGACGGCGGTAAAATTTTTGGAAATTCATTGTAAACCATAACAAATCTGTCGATTGTACAATAAATATTAGAGACAGTACGTAACATTTCTTTGTTAGGGTGAATGTACCAGTAAATGGACACGTACCAGTGAATGGACATTTTTTATTAAAATGAGTAAAATAAATTATTAAAATAACGAACCAATTAATTAGAGACGTCTTCTAATTTCTTGCTTCATATTCAAACAATTTTTGCAACACGTGGAATCAATCGCGCTGCAAACAGAATTATATGAAAGTGTCCATTCATTAGCCTTAATGTGTTCATTTACTGGTGTGTTTACACCCATATAAATATATATCTACCTACATATAAAATTCTCTTCTTATTGTTAGTATGATCGAATGGTGCTTTGCGCATTAAGCACAAATATGCCATCAAGGGTAAAATTTCAAAGAAGGGCGTTCGGAAATTATTAGTTTCGCGATCACCATTTAGCAGGGGTTAATTTCCTGTTTTCGCCTATTTTCTTTTTCTTTTCCTTGGCGGACAAAGAGGACGTTCCGCGAGTAACAACTCGAGGGGGAGGTACTGCAAGAAGGGTAAAAGTAAGTGAATGAGCAGATCCACGTGGAAGTTGGTAGGAGAAGGATCGTCAGGGCGGCACCTGACCGGAAAGCGTCACAGTCAACGCATTCAACCTCGTTCTTTCCTTTCCCTTCTCCTCGGACTTCTCTTTCGCCAACCTTCTTCCTCCCCCACCGCCTCATACGACGAAGGGTTGCTGCTCGTCCCTTCTAACTACAAGCGAAAGAATCCTACTCCTGATGGCTAAATATTATACATCGTGAAACTTCAATTTATCTGTTTACCACCCCTTCTAAAATTTTATCTGATAATTTATAAATTGAAATTAAATTGATAAAGAAAGATCAACTTCTTCCAAATAAAGGGGGAAAAGTGATGTTGAAATTACAAAAGATCAAAATTGAAAAATAAAGAGGGATGAAGAAGGTGTTCCCTGTTTCTAAATATCACCCTTTCTTAAATAAAATCGCTATATTCTGTCTACAACTCTTCGGGGTATAGAAATGTATATAACAACAGTCGAAAATATGAACTCTAATATATTATATGAATAATAGAATATAAAGTACAAAGGCCCAGTATGAGACAATTATATTAATTAATAACTGCTTTTCATCCCCGGCTACAATTTATTTTAAATGGAAAAGTAATGCCAACTCGTCGTTATGCGTGGAAGGACAAGCCTGAGCACGCAACGAACGTTAATCTATAAAAATGTATGACGGTAGCCGAAGGTGGCTCTACGAAGAGCAGAGATGAAGAAGAGAAGGAGAGAAGGCGGAGGGAAGGAAAAGGATGGGGCGAGTAGGTAAGGACACATAATAGCAGGATGTTACAACGCCCGTGTCCGGTACATAAGTATCTGGTTTCATAAATGAAAGTGTCTTCATTCATAGATACATATTTCCATACAATTGCCGCTATTGGTTCGTATCTTATGATATCGCCATTATGTGTGGGCTGTCGCATTACATATGTACATAGCACCATTATATACAAATTCCTATATAGTAATGCGGTGCTACTGCTGCATTAATGATAAAGCTGTTTCGATATTGTGATATTACAGGCGCATCTGCGTTTTGTTGCATGGAAACCAGGAAAAAGTCTTGATGACGTGTAAAACTATATTACGAGTAGTTGTACCGTTACGTTTCATGTAACACGCTGTCGATGATATCAAGGAATATAAATTTTAACACAATTTCGAGTACCTATAGTGCATCAAATACAGCGGGTCTTTATCGAAGCCTATTAATCTGAAGAAACTGCTACTTATAAAGTCTGTAAAATTAGCGAGACGTAACTCCATTCGTATTATCTGCAAACGTGCCATTAGTTGAAGATAATAAATAAGATATTTCAGAGGCCCAGATTTTTTAGTCCCATAGTTTGTACGACCGGGTGTTTTTAAATGTTTATCCAAGGATCGTACAAAATGGAGAGGACCAGTGAACTAAATCACAAAACCAACCGGACTAAATGCCTGCTTGTCAAAATTTAATATTTCTTTTATATTTAATTGTACATACTTTATTTTAACCATAAATAATACAAAGATGATGTACCTTGTTTAGACCTCCATTAAATTCTGTTTATTTGTTTAGATAGATTCTAGGATTTGATACTTAACATAGATGGCGAATTAAATTTTTTACCGCACATTACATTTTTATAATGCAATTCTATGAAACGATTTATTTAGGAACATCAAGATCTTTAGTTCGAATCTAATAAGGAATCCACGTGCAGCGGGAATTGCGCGGCTGGTTAATGCAAAGCAGTTCCTTTCTGATTCGAAATGTTTGATGAGACTAGAAGTGATTCAAGACTGGCGCGCGTGCTGTTCGAAGGGGCTGTGCGACGGAGGATTCCTGATACGCGTTCGTTCCCTCGTTATATCGAATAAATCTACCTCGACGACGCCGCCGCGTACGATGGACGCGCCCTGTGCACTAGGTAGGAAGTCATCCTTCCTAGCATCCAGAGTCCACACAGGAAATCTCAGACGCACCCACCGAAACAGCCCGCCCTCTCTGTCGGAGTCGATTTAATGTTTCGTTTCCTCTACAACGATAAGGGGCTACCATTTTATAGAACCAACCGCCCTGTGCACGGACTCCACGAAAATAAAAGGAAGGCGGAACGCAGGATTTACAATTAGACCCTCGTCAACTATTTGTTTCCAGCGAATGCAGATAGACGGATCGACGAAACCGGCGCTGAAATTTTGTGGGAACAACGATGACAACGCTAGAAATAGGAGCACGGTCATGTATTATCCTGAAAGAGTAGTGTTAAGTGGTGTAGGGCCATTGGTATGTGAAAAAAAGGAACTCCTGATGTGGTATTTTTTAGCTTAGTGGGTAATATTGGTTTAAAGAAAAATATATAAAAATCTTTATGATAGAGGCGTTAGAAAATTTACCATGAATACATGAGGCAGTCAGAGCAACAATGGACTAACCCACATTTTTTTTCGAAATTGAATTAATAGCAATAACGTGTTCCAACAGGCTCTACTAACCATATAAAATAGAAAAAAAAAATTTTAATATGGGTTGGTCCGTTGTTGCTCTGACTGCCTCACATAATACGGTAGGTAGGTAATGAATTAAAGGATCACGTTTCGAAAGAATTTAGAAGAATGGGCCATGAGGTGCGGAAGAAGTTCCGTATATTTGAAAATAGATATTTTAATAATCGTTTGAATAATTGAGCCTGACTTTTTGCAACAATCTGTTCGCATTTTGACTACGAAGCGTTTGCGTCATTATTTCTCAATAAATTGAGAAATATCTAGGTATATTTGTCTAATATAGTATTCTAATATCTAATGTCATTATTCGACTAATTCATTTCATCAAAAGGATGTATGCTGTTCAAAGAATGAGGGAAGCTTATCCAATTCTCCACGGAAAGCGAATATAATAAAGACGACAAGTTTCGGTTTTTCTAGTAAAAAGTAAATATAGATACAAAGTTGGGCCAAAGAAGAAATTTAGAAAAGGGACAAGTTACAATGCCACGTATGAAGTTTGACTTATGTTTGACAAGGACGTTCTAACAAGTTTAATATGTACTCACTAATCTGGGTCAATTCCAGTACAAAATCTTATACTTATTCCATGGTATTGATAACTTTGTGTTTCATACCATTTTGGGATAGTTAAAAACAGCATATAGATCGGTTGGAATAATAGAAGTAACATTTATTTAAAAAAAAACGTAAAAATAGAATTTAACAAGGAACAAAGTGCGAAATTTCTATAAAGCCACTTGTTTTTTTAAATAAATAAAATCAAAATTAACGATAGTTTTACTTTATTTCTATATTAATAATTAGTGTAATTGCCATTTCTTCGAATAACATCAAAAATGCGGCTCGGCATTGACAAAATCAAAGTTTCAAGCGTTTGTTCTTCTATAGACTCCCACGCTTCGTTTACCGCTTTCCATAATTCCTTAATGGAATTATATTGCAAGGAAATAAATTGCAATTCCATTAGATATCAACTTAATTTTTACGTCGAAAGAAAAACCAATTTCAGGATTTTGCCGTAACCAACCCCTAAGGGGGTGAAAAGGGGTAAACTGTGTTTTAATGTAGTCCTTAATATCTCTTAACCCGAAGCGAACGCGGGGGTATTTTACTAGTCACTAATAATTAGTTCCAAGCACGTCGATTTTTGGAAAGAAAATCCACCTCTTTTCAGAAGCACATGTGTCGAGAATCCTCGTTAAGGTGGACTTCTCTCGCGATGAAACGGACCGAGAATGAACAACGGAAAGGCACATAATATCTGACCAGGATAGTAAATTTTATAAAATAATACCCTCTCCAGGGCTGCATATTCATTTTTCCGGAGGGTCGTGCAGTTCCCGGTGTCCGGGGCGAGTCGTCTACATATGTATGAGCTTCTGGTGGACTCGGTGGCCACGCCTCAGCGAATCGAGCTTTCTAGCCTTTATTTTTGATGCCAGCGTTACCCCTTTCTACGGAGCCAAATAAACAAGAGGGCTGACCCGAAAAAAAGGGTGGGTAAACCGGATGATTAGCACTCCTCACCTTCCTTCCGTGTGCAAGCTGTATAACGATCCTTGAACTTGGATTACTCCAAGTCCCTGCAATTTCGCTGGACGTGAACCGACGAAAAGAAAACTTCATAAAGAAATAGCTTTGCTCCAAACGTTCTTTTCATATTGCTTTGCTTCACGGATGCGTGCTTAATTCGCGACAATATTGTTGTTTGTACTCCAAGCAGCTCTAAAATTAGGGTAAGTGCACCTGATTTCGCCTACCCAAATTCAAATCGTTCTCAATTGAAGGGTAATTGGTATTTTCATTTCTAATTAGCCGCGGATAAAAAAGAAATTGTTTGTGTTTATGTATGACAGATTAGGACTGTTGGAATCTAAAGTATTTTTAATCGCGAGTGGAAAAAAGCAAGGGAAGCAAAAATCGGGAGCTTTTAAAGTTATATTTATTATTTTCAACCGTATGAATATTTTTCAGACTTTTCTCAAATTTCTCTTTATTGGGATTATCTTGAAAAAGTGTGTTCCTTATAAAATTAAATACAATTTCAAAATATTTATATTAGTACATATTATTTTTTCAGACGATCACATTTGCATGCTAGGCAAACGAAGTTCTGCTCTATAATTCCGCAAATTTTGGACCCAACAAAAATATTGGAACCGATTAAATTATTTAAGCATGTGGTTAATTAACTAACTTAAGTATCTACTTAGATACATCCAATAAATATTCATGCATTCATAAACTTTTTAAACTTACCTTAATAAATTTGTACACTATTGAGACTCACTAAAATACTTCTCCAAAGTAGTATGTCTTCTAAGTTTCTAGTATATCCATAGTATGTTTCTATACATGTTTGGATACTATATAATTCACTTCGTTACCAACACACGTCAGCACTTACATCACGAGATATTACGAATGATGAGTTCAAGTACGTGTACCTAAATAACCTGCCTCTAAATAATCAATTAAGAAGTCTAATTTCATTTTATTATTCATCTCCTCGTTCTGAAACTTTGCTAAAGCTTCAGCTTTCAGCACCAGATACGTAGTGCCATCAGATTTAGAGAAGAAAATCTTCACTAACGATAAGGCTTCCCAAAAACTGGATTCTGTCCAGAAAACGTCATAAATCTCACGTGTTCCATTTCTTCCAGCGTCCACAGGTGGTAGCCAGTTTTCTTCGGAGTTTAAGGAAAGCAACGCGCCCGCTCGCTCGCTTGCATTAAAGAGCAATTAGCCGCGGCTCGCGAGCACGCTGATGCCCGGAAGCGATAGAAGCAGACCGCGCGTGCCACCCTTACATTTTCTTCGTCTACTACGAGCATGTACGCGTACCTGCTCACGCTTGCACACACTCGCGCGCCTCACCTAGATGTCTTACCTGCAGGCTCGCCTCGCGGCTACCAGGACTTCTACTACCTCAGCTGGCTGTTGGAATTATTCGCCAGCACACTGCCGTGACGTATGCAACAAAAGAAGAAACGGCCTCCACATGCCCATATTCACTCGAGCCGCGGCAGAGTTTCACTTCAAAGTCTATAACCGATGGAGAAGATACAGTGAGGTCGTTAATTGAATCCACCAGCCAAGAACCAATTGGTCCGCAAGATGTAACAGGTATCGCGACAAAACGAGGGTCTTTCTTCAAACGTGCCTGCATTTTCCAAAAACCCAAACCAACTTATTCCAGAAAGATCTTTCATAATATGAACGTCCATTATAGAAGCATACCTCGCGTAACGGTATGAAAAAATACGGTATCAGATTTACTAAGCAATTAATATTATCAAGATAATATTATAAAAAAGGAGGCCATGCAGATTCTTTGTTGTTACACATCACCACAACAATAATATATGCGACAAAATATGAAACAGTTTCCAGCTGTCCAATGTTCATGAGCAAAGCATATGTTGAGTGAATCGACACTAGCCACGGTAGGAAGTGTACCGAGAAGAAAACTTGGGAGTGAAGCTAAAAAGCATCGCCCACTGTTCTTTATTTATATTTATCTGAAGATAGGGCACCACCAGTGCACCAAATGCTTTTTTCTCTTCAATTTTCGAGATAAAAATTTTTATCTGGAAAAATTGCACCCTTGGGGGCTAGGGCGCCAAAATTTGTTAGCCCAGGGCGCTCAAATTTGTTAAGACGGCCCTGGGCACCACACTCAGATTTCATTTCAAATAAAAACCATATGAAGCTTCCTAAAAAATGCAAGAAATAAAGATTAGAAAAGCTATAAAAGTATGCGACTGATATACCAAGAGAAGTAATTATAATCAATAAGTACCGAGTATTTTCAAAAAATGCAACCACGTTTAAACAACGTGATGACAAAAGGTACCTATATGATGTAAGTATTTTTCTGAACGTATTGAAGAAAATGTTATTTATGAATATAATGAACGCGATATATTGTTACTTAATTAGGCAGGCATTGATTAGACACACATCCATCCACAGATATAGAATAACTCACGTCATCGGAAACAATCAAAAACCAATATCCCACAAGTTGATTCGACACCACAGCTTTGAGAATACAAAGGAATGTCGGTTTTTTCATTTTTGTAGACAGAAAAAATATTTACTCGTCATTTGAAATTACCTCCTCGTTAGGCAAAACGTTATCTCGTCGCGAAAGTTTTGTAATTGCACTCGCACGAAAGCGTACGAAAGAAAACAAAACGATTTAATTCCTATTTAATTATTTTTAAACATGCCTTTCCATTATAAATACGCAGAGGGTGTGTCTGGTCGAGAAATGACCAATGAAAAGATGGTTCTGCACTCACGATTCGTGTAGCAGGGTGAGACAGTCAGTTTAGAAAACAAATCGCATGATTATTTTATAGATATGCAGCTTATTAACTGTACCTGCTACCATTTGCCACACATAACAAGTTACCACTAACAATGAGTAGTAATTAAAATACTTCATACAGGAAGAGCGACGTCGCTTCAAGCGTACCCTCGCGCAAAGCATAGTGAATCAATAATGTAAAATTCCTTTGACGAGGCTTCTACTTATGTACCTACTTACTTATTAAAAATAAAGTAGTTATGATATCGACCGTATGTTTAGAATAAACAATAAGTGGTTTCGGCGCACAGTGTGTTACACGTCCTATCAAACGTGTGACTTTAAAGCGAACGCAGTATATTTTTTAAAAATCTTTCCTTGAAAAAAGGTCTAAACCGCAGACCGAAACGTCGGGAATTTTGAATTATTAAAATTGCAAATTAGCTTTTAAATTATTAAACTGACCGAACCAGTGCGCCGAAACCACTTATTGTTTATTCTACTTACTTATTGCTTAAAACTCTGTCAACTTTAGGAAATGAAAAATAGGCACAACAAAAGTTATTGAAGTTGATTTTTCAAATTTTATTGATATTCACGGATATATTAGATGACAGCAAACCTAATTTTGTTTCTTAGCTATGAGTGAGATTCACAGGATAGGAATCCATAAGACAACCTTGCGTGCAAAATTTGAAGATAATACTTGCTACAGTTCAGAATCTACAGTGTCCACTAGTTGTGAATAAGACATTTCGAGAAAATCAGGTTTAAACTGACTTTATAGGTGGAGAACAAGATTTTCTGTAGTAGGGCTATCATTAAACTTAAGTAGCTATTCCTAGTCCATAAATTGCACACTCCCCTGCCGTCCACTGCTCTTTTTACTCCTTTCCCCTCTCTAACTCTCGGCGCGAGTATCTTTTGTGTTCAGTGTGGAGTTTTTCACCATGTTTCTTACACGAAAGAAATTCTTTTTTTTTCATATTACTCATTACTCTTTTTTACAAGAAGGTAGACTGCGCAACCATTATTCAACGTTGCGCCTATATATTATAAGTACCTATAGCTACTTAAAGAAATTTTCGCCACCGAATATGAACTTCCAAGTAAGTTTCCATATGTTTTTATTTAAACCTTTGTAACTGTTCGGAGTTTATTGTGCCACAGAACTCCATAATAAATTTTTGGGCACAGATTTCAAGTAGGTAATTAAAATTATCACATTTCCCATTTCTCCACATACCTCTATTAATTTCTCAAAATTTTGGATGCACTTTGTGCTGAATCTGCTTTTAACAAGTTAAGGAGAAACAATTTTATATTGGCTGAAAGACCAAATTTATACAACTGCTCGATTCTTTTACATCCCACAGAGAAGTGTACAAATACTTTTTATAAATTTCCACGCTGGGACTGCCAAAATATAGAGGGGAGGAGCACAATAGCCTTCTGTTTTTACTGCTTGCTTCAGCGTTCCCCGCCTCTTTCTCTGCCTGTCGGTGTAACAACTCGCTCAATTACCGTTGCAGATAATCATTATCGCGGAAACTGCATCGCTGGGCCTCATTGCCCCAATCCTTAATTAACCGGCGGCCAGACGGTAATTGGTACGAGCCGATGTACGACACTCGATCCATTGGCGAGAATGAAGGGCACGTGTAGAATAACGTATATGCGTGTACATTCAACGAGGCCAGTGTCTACAGACTTCTTGTACCTACACTTCCCCTGTGAACAAGCGTAACGATGGAATTTTAAGTAACTCGATGACGAGATAAGAAATCGGGTGATCCCCTTTCACGTCCATCGATTTTGCATTAGATACTGCTTCATGCATATAATACATATGGTTACCATGATCCTTTTCTTTCGTTCACATGAACCATTTTTTTTTTATAAATAAATTAGAATTTCTTTAATCACGTAACTGATGCATACGTAATCACGAAGGTAACAGAAATGAATAGCAGTAACTAGTAAGCACCGACTTTTGTCTACTCTAAAAATTGAATATAATCTTCGGAAGTAGAGGACTACCTTAACTTTTTGTTTTCCTATGCGAAGTAGTGCCTAATATTTTATTAGAAAAGTTATTTTAGAGATATTAACATTTTGAGTGGTGTCGAATTTCGATGCTATGAAATGTCGAATGTATTGCCTGTGAGTCCCCGAAAGCATATTTTGAAAACGCGAGTTTGAGCCGTGTTACTAATGAAAATTAAAATATCAATACTTTTATAGGGCCCCGTGTCTTCAAACTGAGTACCTCAATATTTTCTACCAGTTCATGAAATTGTAATCAATCTCAATTAGTGGCGGATTTAACAGTACGGCTGATGAGCAGTTGCCGCCTGGGCCCCTGTCCAGAAGGCCCCCCGGGGCCTGGTCTCTGAAAAAAATTATGATTAAGTATAGATATCCAAACACTACATACATTTATTTTCGTACCACTACACTTGGCCCGCTTTTCGTAAACTACCTTTTCACTTTCCCGAGAAAATGGGCCCTTCAGAACGTTTGCCACCTGGGCCTGTTTTCTTAAATCCGCCACTGATCCACCAATAATAATAAGTTACGGCCATTGTGTATCTAAAGATCTATAACTAATATCACGCGTTTTCCAAAACTGGTTTCGTTGTTCAAAAGAAAGTCAGTGCCGTAAATTGAGCCTTTCAAAATTTCCTTTCGTACATATTACATGTTACCGCAGGCAGCATGATATGCAAATAGCAGCGTCGTAATAATCACTAGACAGCATAATTATTGGACCGCAGACATCTTCAATTGTAAAAGATAAAAATCGTTCGGGGGTTCAAGTAACACTCGTGTACGAGTAATAAGGTGCTTTTCTAACGTCTCCGGCCCGATAAAATGCAGGATAAATTTAATACCGTAACTTGCACGTGCGTGTTGCTCACGCAACAGCACGCATGCTACGGTTAATTGTAATTTATGCCCGGACGACTTAAGGCTACATCTTGCGTGGTTACTTCATTTATATATTCCGCACTTTTTGTCTCCACGGGTTTGATTAATTTCGCGAATCAACCTGTTTAATTAATCCCCAACTAACTTATAAAACACACCCCATCGCAATATTATGCGCTCCGTTTTACGACGTTAGCCAAAAGCTCGTGTGTGTGTTTTCTTCTTCGATTCTCAACTCTCTTTTTGTTTCCGATAAATTCATTACTCGAAGTTAACGATCGTATTCTTATAGTGTTACGTTGTAAATTTCTGCAAACCTTCAGCTTGCAAAAAATTGTACATTCTAAACATAATGTGGAAGTAAAGTTTGCTTCTCTTGAAACGTGTGTAATACAAGTAGCTTCAGCTTCTTGAATGCCGCGAGTGAGATCTTAATGTCTTTATTTCCGCGCTTACGTATTTCACAGGAAGACTGATTTTTTGCCGATCTTCCTTTGTTTCGATCGATGGTGGAGAAAAAACAACCGTTCCGATCGAAGCATGCTGGAATGGGCTCGCCAAGGATACCTAGGAGCAAGAGCCGACACGATTATTGAGCGCGCAAAGATAAAAGGTCGGTTTGGCTGCCATAAACCAAAGCGCACGCGGCTCCACTTTATGCTGATCGATTTGTGGTGATTTTATAACTTCGCCTGTCCATAGTTGTTCTCGCGAAGACGGGGTTCAAACGGGCCGCGATATTTTATATCCGCCGCGTAAACGCAAAATGAAGCTGAAGCTTTACATATTCCGGCAGAAAGGGCCGAGAGTAGCAAGCAGTTTCCTTTTAAGAAGTTTCTTTGTGCCATGTTTCGCCATCTGGCTTCGAAACCGCCACGACGTCAAATAATGACGTCTATGATAGTTACATAATAAGAAAGTTGTGCATTCCCATTTATAGAAATGTACGCTCTCATTATTTTTATCGAGTTATTATTTTGGGGAACATAATACATAATACGCTCTTGAAAAGTAGAAAACATTTTTATGCGATTGCTGTGGAATCACAATGTACAGATTGTTGAAAATGATATAATTTATTTATAGTCTCGCATACTGTATAAATATTACACAGTGGCCGAATCTATTTTTCACAAGAATTGCGGGTTTAAAGTAAAATCTTTGAAGTCCGGAAAAATAGTTACGTTACGATAAGTTTTATATTTCTGTAATACTTCTCCTACGAAGAAACTATATTCTAGAAAGGTACTACGATGCAGATACGTTACTGAATACAAAGGTGAAGTAAAGAACATCTGCCGACATTTCATATTCCATTACTTTTAAAACCTTTTAACATAATTAATAGAGTTCAGGGCACAGTACAACAGTCTCTTCACGATACATAAATTCAAATATATGTGTATATTAATCATATAAAAATATTGGGAAGACTTCAAATCGGACATTTCGACTCTGTTGAACATTCCGGTTCTGTAGAGAGATCTTCAGCTGCCAGAGCAAGAACTTCTTCGCATACCCGCTTATAAACCCATGCGTCACCTTTTAATCTCTTCCTCCGAATACCGACTAATAATTTGTCTTTCGAGACACCCTCTAACAAACAAACTTCCAACTCGAAAGAACAGGCGCTTCTGGACGAAAATGGTCGTACCGTATCTTTGTCATCTTCTGAACAATCTTCCGTTTCTCCTTGCAGTATGAACCTACCAAAATATTTTATTTATAAGTATAATGTGTGTACATGGGGTGTCATGTAATTGGCGGTTTGCCGGAGGGGTGGGAATTCTACCCAAGAGAATCAATCGAAAATAATGAAATTTAAAAATTTTTTCGTATGGGGCTGTTTTTAGTAAAATAATTTTAAATATTTGTCGAGTACCCGTGTACTTGATTGTGTTTAGAACTTGACGGATTTCACAGTTCGATTTTCATTTATGGGGTAACGTCAAATGTATCGTGATTAAGACAATGAATTACTGTAGCTGTTGAAACAATAAAAGTGCAAAATATTACATTAGAAAACATTAGTAAGGCACAAGTAAGTATGCAGCAAAATGGACCCTTTTAACCATTTTGAACTTAATAATGATTTTAAAAGTACTGTATTAAAATAAACTGTTTGAACTAGGAACGACCAACTCTTTGTGTATCCTCGATTACCGAATAGAATTCATGTGAACAAAAATATGATCTATATATATATTTAATATATTTCCGAAATCTTCCAAATGTTACCCTTTTTGATGACACATAATTCCTTTGTGACGGAGCGCTCGACGTAACTGCGAAAGGACGTATTTCGGATCATCGCTGGATGTCGATGATACATTGCAAAGACCCTTGAAAAGTAATATGAAAATTACAGTTGAATTCAGAATATTTCCTGCGTCCACAATATTAGTATTCAAGTACAAACTTTGCCAGAAAGTATGTTCGGTTGTTCCGGATCAATATTTTCATTCTTCACGCGCCTCTTTGGTGTAAGGACGCAACGTACACGATTCAAGCCGCGTTCTATACCCTTAATTACTTTTCTTGCACTTCCTGGTGTAGATGATCCTCTAAAAAAATTGTTCTTTAATATCACTCCCAACCTACGTCCTATTATTTCATTCCTATCGTTATTATTATTATTATATACGCTTACTTTGACTCAGAGACTGGAGTATTAGTTGACACAGAAACGTCTCTATCTTTTTCTGCAACTCTTTTTACAGGAACTGCAATAAATTTTTCGACTGTTCATTAGATGAATTGTAAAAAATTTAATTAACACAAAAAGCACGGATAATTCCAAGTTGAATGGAACTGTAGAAATAGAAGTAAGGAATAGCAAACAGGTATTACACCTTTTAGAAGGGGGTGGGATAAAGGATTCTTATACATAGCTATTTGTAACTCCAAATTGTGTTTGTTCACAAGTCCGTTGCTCTTCTCTAACTAATTATCTGCTTTTCACACAACTACGGCAATTTATGGCAGTTGGAAACTTTCATTAAAGTTTCTAATTAGGTGGCTAGCATCACCTAATTAGAAATAAACTTAAGAAAATGTGTTATAAAAGTAACTACCATCAGCGTGATAGAACACGAGTACATCTAACAAGTTCTTTAATGAAAAGGAACAGTTACTCTAAATAAAAGTTTATTTAATACAAAATATTCTTCGCAAATTTTAATGAAAGATGTAGCAATTTAAGTCCAATTCATTCCGTTCGTAAAGACTATTAAACCAATAGCAAAAAAGCGATTGCAATTTTACATAACATACCAGGTGAACATAGATCGTCGGTTTCTTTACTTCGAAGTCGTTTCCTTCCAGGTAAATGTGGTTCCACAAAATCTTTGACTATATAAGGAAAAACCAGAGAAACAGTAATTACATTAGAATAATAATTACACGGTGCATTTATCTGCAATTTATGTGAAAGCATGGCTAAATGGCAGTAGCTCACCAACTTCAGGTGTTTTGGCAAAAACGTTATAAACGGTATCTAATTCAGGCGATGTTCTAGTATCTTTATTTCTTGAAGAATAATTCAGCTTAGTTTCAATATTATTTATTTCTCCTTCTCTCTGTAAGTAATAACAAAAAATATGTAAAATAAGTTTAAAATATTTTGCCTAGTATACTACCTCTGATTTGAAATGCGCCTTTGCAGAAGATGATATTCGAAGTGAAAGTCCGTGAAGCTTTCTGTCCAAGAGCAGAAGATACGTAGCTGTCTTATAATCAGTTCGATCACTTTTTACAAGCTTCTTCCATATGTCTAAAGCCTGTTCGCCACATACTGCGGACATCGTACTTAACACATCGTCATCTTTTTCAAACTGCAATCGCATTAAAGTATGAAAATTTTTATTAAACTATTAAAATATTTATAGATGACCGAAAATTTTGAAAAGTCTCTCACGTTAGCCTTATGAACAAATGAAACAGGATTAAGGAACTCTGCTGTAATCCATGGGTGATTGCACAATTGTTGTATAGTTATTCTTTTTTTTGGATCTATTTGTAACATTGCTCTTATAAGCTTTTTACTGCTATTCGATAACCAACACGGTTCATCGTATTTGCCACTCTAAAAATCAACTACGATCAATTACACTCCCAATACAACCTAATCTAACAAAGAAGACTTACAAGAATTTTTTTATACAAACACTCTATACTATTATCGTCAAAAGGCAGAAAGCCGCACATTAATGCGTATAAAAGAACTCCCATACTCCATACATCTACTTCTGAACCTGTATAAGAAACATTATGAATTCTTCGTCGATATAGTGGTATAATTAAATCCTGAAAAAATGTTTGATACCTAAATATTTTCTTCCTAATATCAGTTCCGGCGCAGCGTATGTTGGAGACCCACATGATGTTTGTAAATGCGATTCTATTCCACTTTTCGGTTTTGCACATAATCCAAAATCTATAAGTTTCAAATTCTCTTTTTTGTCTAATAAAATGTTCTCCTAGATGCAAAAATAATATTGTCTCACACTTGCGCAAATGTTTTTAACTTAGCAGACACGTTACTTACTGGTTTTAAGTCACGGTGAGCATATCCTAAGCTATGTAAATATGCCACTGCAGAGAGGATTTGGCGAAAGAACTTTCGTGATTCTGTTTCGGAGAGTCTATTTTTTTCAACTACAAATAAAAAATAGGAGTATAATCTATCAATGACTTCCTAAATTTCAAAAGACGAAAGGAAATTATGAAACGTCAAATCAAGATATAATAATATTACCTATATGATCGAATAATTCTCCACCAGAACAATATTCTATCACCATGAAATAATCGCTCTCTGTTTCTATCACTTGATAGAGTCTACAAATATGTTGATGCAATAAAGTCTTCAATGCTTCAACTTCCAGTTTAACTCTGGGTAAAACGTCCTGAGAATTTAAAGATCGATTGCAATGGGATCGCACGTTTTTATAAAATTTTAAGAAACACTTACGCCCAGTGCCGTTTTGTTCATTATTTTGATAGCAACTTTTTCGCCGGTGAAGACGTGCGTAGCAAGTTTAACTTTCGCGAAGCCTCCGCTTCCGATGGTCTTTTCCAAATCGTAGAGACCTTTAAGCGCCGCATATCGCACCATCGTGTCAGATTTATAAAAAATCCAATAATAATCTATAATTTCGCGTTGTCAGTCGCATCAGTTTTGAACCCACAATTTTTAACGTAAACAATTTTCGGAAGCCAATCAAGGCGGAGCATCGTGTGCAACTACTTTCCGATTGTCAAAACTGCCAACGTAAAAGTACACGCTGAAGTTGTGGCAATAACTAAATGGAATGTTAACACTTAAAACTGTCATTGACGTGTTTTCGCGTCGAGGCGAGAGAGTTTTGTTTTAAAATATAAACGTTTGAATCCATGGCCAATTATGTACTTACTCCTATGCATACACCGATTTCTCTTGATTGTTGGACACCAATTGCACTTACACAGTCAAAGTGCTGGTCCTCCTACATTTCCTTCACCGACTCTTTTACTGTGTGAGTGCGATTGGTCTTCGAGAATCAAATACGCACGATGGCATACACAGATTTTATGAAATGAATTTGTAGCATCTGTAGAAGCAAAATAGTCTTATGTATTTGCACGAAATATTGATACCCTTCAGTTTATAATAAATAGAGATACCTACCGTTAAGGAACTAGTTCTTGATCAGGCACTAATTTTTGATCAGTTCATGAAATAAATCGTTCTTTTGAGTTTATGTCAATAAATAATTATTTGAAATAATTACTAACATAAAAATAAATAATTAAAATAATTAAATAAATAAATAATTAAATTATATAGTTATTTTCAACTTTTTTAAATTTTTCCTTGAAGTTTAAACATTAATTCAACTTTTAGTATAAAAAAAGTCTATGGTTTAATGTTTTATTAGGTTAAAAATAAATATTAAAGCGGGAAACCCTCTAAACTGATCAGAAACTAGTTCCTTAACGGTATAGGAAATCAAAACTATGTTAGCGTTAAGGGTTACAAAAGAGACGTTAGATTTAGGCGAAGATAGTATTTATCTATGATTCTAATTTCCTAAATTATTTTACAAACACGAGTAGGTAGTAAATTTATTATTTTGAATGATAATCACTTGACATGTCAGTATCCATACTCAAAAAGTTATAAGAAAAAGTAGCGTGATAATGGGTGCGGACTCAACTGAGAACTCAAGGGTTGTCAACGGGGTGCGTTTAGCGGACTCAACCATTGAAAACTCCATCGTTCCGCTGAACGACACTTGGCAGGCTAGCGATATTTGTAACAACTCAACACGTTCCGTAAAAGTAGAGGAATTTATTTACACTACAAAGTGCAACATGACGGCCAATCAGTAAACGTGTTGAGAAGTGAGTAACTGAGCGGTAATGCTCAATGAAAAATCAGTGAGCGGTTACTCAACGGTTGAGTCCACTGAACTCACCCAATATGTACTCAGGAAAATACAAAGCTATTTTAAATAGGTTGAAGTAGTTAAAGCTGCCTACTGGGATGAATGATGGAGTATATTTCAATCGGTTTAATCAAACGAGTTCTATTCCATTCAAATATCGAATATTTAGACAATTATATGTAATTACGTAGTTACGGTTTACGATCTAATGTGAACCTTCATAATTTCGCCAATGCACAATTGAAAAATTACAATAAAATATTCTTTTCTGTCTAATTTTCTTCAATACGATTGTGTACATACAAAATACATATACATGAAGAAGGTAATTGTTCATAATGAAAGGCTTAAAATGTTACATTCAAGTATATTAATGATTTGCTGAAAAGTGTTTTTAATTTACAGTTCGATGCTATACAGATAAAAAGACACGTTTACTGCTAATTGAAACACTTTAGCCTATATAGGTTTAAGAATTGTGCATAACCAACCGAAGAAATAATTTTAATTAGATGCACATTGAAATTTTCATTTGAACATTAGTATTGAATGTATTTTAATTTATTGTAAGTGTAAAACAGGATTACCCGTACATACATATACTAGGAAAGAAACAAATTTAGATAAAAAAATTTGAAAGTACAATGTAATAATTGCAGTTTACTCCATAAATTATATTTTCCCATATTATGCAGATAAACAATAAGAGAACAAAATGTTTAATCTTTGGAGTGTTGGCTACTAGAACTACTTGAACGTGAGCGGCGCTTAAATTTTGGTTGATTGTTAGAGTCTGACGCATTGTCACTCTTTCTTCGGTTCTTATCGTAACGAGATGAATTCATCTCGGCATCGTAATTAGGATTGGAATTGTTTGTCTTTCTGTAATCATTGCGTCTGTCATAATATCTGTAATTATCTCTGCCAGGTCTATTCATTCTGTAAGAATCTCGTCTGCGCGGATAATAGTTCCTCCTATTTCTTCTCTCACGGCTATTCCTACGATCATAATCTCTGTCTCGGGACCTTCGACGGTCTCGCGATCTTGAGCGGCCACTTCCACGCCTCTTACTTCTATCCCGCGAATCACGTCGCGAAGATCTGTCGCCGTATGACCGATGCGAATCGCGTCTCATTGTTTTCTCATTCTTATGCTTCCCGTCTAACTTGTCTTTCAGCATGGTATCATTTACATCCGAGCTGGTATTCAAATTGTCTTGATCTTGCTCCACATTTTTATTGTCATCTTTTTTCTCATCCGATTGATTGTTCTCTTTATTTTCCAATTCCTCAGATATACGCGCATCAGCGTCAAACTTCTCTGTTATTTGATTATCTTCGTCTGGATTCTCGGTAAACTTTTTAATCCTATCAGCCTCGCGTTTCTTTAATTCTTCTTCCTTCTTTAGACGCTCTTTCTCCAATTTCTGCGGTAATAAGTTTGAACGTGTGAAGAAACAATTACACGAATATTAACTATATGTTAATATACAATCTCATTTATAGTTTGCTACAGTTGCTTATGATTATATACCTGAAATTCGTGTAACTTAATAGTTCGATTTTGGGCCTGTTTCCAATGAGGAGGGGTGACGCTTCTTGAGCGGCTACGTGAAGGTGTATGATATCGCTAGAAATTTATTTACGTGTATGTATTGATTATTACACAAAGGAAAGTAAGTAGACTTAAAAAATAAGGTGCGTTTCATTCAAATAAACGACAGTATTAGAAAGAATTATACATACCGTGTACCGTACTGTATGTACTGTACACAAATACTTACAAATATTCCTCTTCCTTTAAATAGGCGACCAGTTCTTCTATGTGATCGTATCCGATCTCTACCGTAATGTTGCCTGAATTCTTTTTGATTCGCATTATTAGTAGGCCCTGCTCTATACAAAAATTTGTTCGCTGGTACTTCAGGAATTTCATCTGGATCAATTTTTGTTACTGAAACAAGGGGATGAGGTTTCCCAAGGTCATCTTCGTTTGAATCATGAATCTCCCCGTCTTCTGACTTCGCTCTTTTTTTACTGTAATGTTTGTAAATTATTAGCTGGTCTAGTTCTATTTTTTTCATTATTTTATGAATTATGAAATAAATTATACTTCTTCTTAGCTTTCTTTTTCTTTTTAGATTTTTCTGCATACGAATCGGAATCAGATTCGGATGAACTACTATCCTTCGTTTCACGCTTCTTTGCTGTAAATAATAATAACGAATCAAGTTTTCATACATTCACACGCATTAAATATATTCATATATATTTGTAAGTCAATAATTTCTAATAAGAAAGAAGTATACCTTTACTTTTGACTTTGAGTACGAGTTCTCCGCAATTTACAACCTTAGCATCTTGCAACGGACGGGACATACGGTCTACTGGCAATCCTTCAATATGTGTAACAATTTCCTGGCCAGACACTACTTCTCCAAAAACCACATGGACACTAAAAAATTTCACGTTTAAATATATAAATGCTGTCCAAATTGTACGTAACTGTAACGATGGGACATGTTATATATTTCTACTTACTTGTCGAGGTGAGGCGCTGGTTGTGTTGTACTACAACAACAAAATATGATTAAGGGGATGAGAGATGAACAGAAAGAGCCAGCTTTCATTGGTCATTGTGTTGTAGTAGTGGTGTGCAGACCCTTCCCTCATGACTACACAGAAATATAGCTAAGTTATTCATTCCTCCAAAGATATTCTTACTTCTATGCTTTTCAATATTCTTCAGATTTACGTGACTCGTATAAACTATCGAATATTCAATGACTTTATACGACACAGCGACGTCGGTACTTAAACGAAGATAAGCAATTGTAACATTAAAATCAACACACCCAACTTTCCTTTCATTTAATGTATATATCACCTGCTTTCAAAATATATTTAAAAAACGTACTAACCTAAAAAATTGGTAAAACATGAGAATAAATATGTATTAAATTCCTATTACCTTTACCTTTGAAGTTGACAAAGAATACATCTGTCAGCAGAGAAAAATAATTTTGAGCGAGTAGAAATATTAAAAAATAATGTCTGTACACGAAATATTTCACCTGCGGCCGTGAACATTAATCTTGAGTAAGCGAATAATTTTTGTTAATAATAGCATGCAAAATGAATTTTTAGTAAAATATAATGCATTGTCTTAATATCGTAAGAGCTACATATATTGTAAATTTTCACACCATTTTATTATTTTCTATTTATCAGGGAGGTAATTGATTATTTTATCTCATTGAAAACATGTTTGTACATGAAAACACTTAACTGCCTTTCTGTAGATACTCACATAAAAAATTGCGAGCCATTTGTATCTCTGCCACGATTTGCCATTGATAATAAAAATGATTTATTATGCTTTATAATAAAATTTTCATCTGGAAAAACATTCTGTTGCATAATTTATATTCCTTACTACATCAAACTACACGGCAAAGTCTTTAACTTACCTGCGAATGTTCCTCCGTAAATTGACTCGCCACCTGTTCCATTACCGACTGAAAAATCACCACCCTGAATCATAAAATCTTTAACTACTCTATGAAAAACGATTCCTTTATAATACAAAGGCTTTCCAGTTGTTTTCCCAAGTCCCATCTCTCCGGTGCATAGAGCGCGGAAATTCTCGCACGTTATTGGGCAAACATCGGCGAAAAGTTCAAACACTGCGCGACCCATTGGGAGGCCGCCTACCTCTACGTCGAAGAATACTCGTGGATTGACGTTAACCATAATGAGTTTTTACACACGGCTCTGAAAATATTCATAATAGTAAAAATAGATTTCACTGATTAAAATAATTCGCAGAAATAGCTCTATATCTATATTTCGGATAAAAAGCTTAATGGAGAACCTTATTAAATGTAATATCAATTAAATCACTGGTTAAGATTACATTAGGAAAACAGTTATTTTTATGCGTGTACGAACAATGTTCTAACCTATAAGAGTAAAAAAGAGCAATGCAAAGAGCAAATTGTTACCGTTATATCAAGAAGTCGAAACACTCGTTGAATTCAACAGCGAAATTTCCAAAGTAAGGTTAGCACCGATCTGTGTAACTGCCTTGCTCAACTGCCTCACTTAATGAACTACGTGTATATTACAATTTACGTATATAAGACGTTTAACATTTTCTCCCACTTTAATGCACGTTTGTTATATCAATACGTAAACATCAACACAAATTTCGGGCGACGTAACCGAGTATTCAATCATAAAACTCATCACCCGGTGCCATATTGTTGAATGGTTGAATCCACGCGAGTATGTATTGTCAAATATGTGTGCACATACATACGCCCTGCGAAAATGAAACTCGGGCAATCTCGCACTCACACAATGAAAGAGGCACGAAGCGTGGCATTCCTATCTATGATACGATGTTTTGTGGCGATGTGTTCCGGCAGCATTCAGGCTCGTTTCAATTTCCGACTTCTGTTGTAAAAAAATTTTAATCCTGATAATAATACTAATGCAGAAATTATACTATTGTCTATACATTATTGTGAATCAATATTCATAAACTACAATTGAATAGTACTACAGAATGCCTTTTTCAGCACGAGATTTCAGAAGTTCTCACTTCAGATCAGGGGGTGGAATCTCCAGAAAAAATTACGGACCCGTATTTGCGCGCCCTCTAAGCTGTGAGAGATTCTGTTTGAAACTAAAATTCAATATGACGGCTCATGCCGGGTGAATTAAATACGGTCAGAATTTGCGTACTGTAATGTGTAGATTAAGAAATACATTTCTTGACATGTTAAGAAGATTTGGATATGAAATTCAGGTGTTAGAGAAAACTATTTAATTGAATTTGCAATAATTGAATTAATTTAATTTGCATTGCTTCAAATTCTCTGTTGAGTGCCAATAAAAGTTAATGTGTATTGGTCCTGTATGATGGCACTGCCGTCAGCGTGGTATAGTTTTATCTTGTACAAGCGTAACCGGAAGTGCGTGTTTGTCCGTTTTTCTTTCTTTTTAGGTACTCAGGTCTTTCTTTGTTTTCTGTTCACTTCCGTCCATTAGCTTAGAAGCGTGTGTCGTATTTTTTTTGTGTCTCTCTACTTAAATAATAAAAGACTGTTTTATTTTCTTCCATATAAGACTCGTTTTACTTGGCCCTTTTGTAATATTCTCACTTCAGAATGCTTCGAAATGAGTGATAGCGAATTCGGCAGGCATGCACTGGCACTGCATGAGAGGGAATGCCACAGCGACAAGCCATAAATTACGGTGTCCTTTCACTCATGATGTAAGGACATTATGCTTTCACTCATCCTCACATACAGTCTCTTTCACTCACCGTGCCAACTACAAAAGAATTAATAGAGATAGCGGCGAGCTCTTTCGAAAAAGGGCCACTTTGGGAACCAGCAATGTATCCATACTTTACCGTAAATTACATTAGGAAGAAAAAATACTAACAAGACGCGGCACACATATTCCTCCCACCCAATATTTGACATATTATGACGGAAGGTGGTTCTCGAACGGAGTACACAATTTTTGTATGCAATAGTAATAAACTATATTAAACATAATAATTAGTACAAAAATATAATGCCTTATCACAGAATATAAAGTACCTACTCTATTTTTTACATATGTAATTCAAAATGGATGTGAAGATAAACACAAGCATGCGCACAACACGCATAAAACAAACTAAGTAGCAAACGTTTTTCATTGTACCTTAACATTAATAGATACATCTTATTATGTATACATATATATTATTAGATTATTAATGTTTATATAAGAAATGAATACAGGATATATGCACTTGGAATATATAGTACACGTTAAAATACACAAAGTATATGTATGCCTTCGGGTAGCTGTTGTTTCTCTATTATACCGTCTCGAATGTTATCCGTAGGGACCATTACACAGTACAACAAATTTTGACATTTTTTCGGACTTGTAACATTCAATAGCCGTTTCTTATAGGTTTTCGTGCCCTACAAACGAATCCGCAACCCGTTTGTCGCCATCCCCACCCTCAGTTTTTGAGAAAATCCATTTTGAAAAAAAATGCAAATTGTCAACTTTGAACATTTTTTGTGCCGAAACGGTAATAGTTATTCGATTGTTCGTTGTGTCAAATTATTCTATGAACCCCCCCGAATATAAAGATAGAAGTTATTATTGCATTATGAACATTTAAATACGTTTAAACAACGATCAAAGGGAAAAGGACACCCGAAATGCACCAATTTTTGCGGATATCTTTCAATTTATTTGCAAAACTAACGGTCTGAGACGAAATCTGACCATCCCACGCGATGCAGCAGACATTGTTCCTTGGGAAAGCGTCGGCAGAAGTGGAAATGTTTAGAATGTATGAAAAAAAGTTTTGACTTTGAAAATCTAAGTCGAAGTTGACATTTTCGACGAAAATTTCGGTTTTTCGGTTATAATTCGTGATTGAAGTTTTTCCATGACTTGTTATACATCATTTCCTATAGATTTTGACCCGCTGAATTCAAATATGACCGCGAAATTGGTCTATCCCTTCAAGATTCGAAGAAAAATATGTTTTAAGTTGAAAAATCTACAAAAACCGTGTTTTTTCTGGTTTACGTGCTTTGATGACAATATTTTAGATGTATTTATTGTATTTATTCATATGGAGTATAAAAAGATAATAGAATACTTGAATACTTTGAATTGTGCTATACAGGGTGTCCCAAAAATGCTGCGGGTCCTTAAAGGGGGTGATTCGGGGGATGATTGCAAACAACTTTTTTCTTTGCAAAAATGCTCTCCGAGGTTTCGTTAACGAGATATTAACAAAAAGCACCGACCAATCAGAGCGCGCGCCTTCCGCCCGAGCTCCCGCGGTAGCGTTGGCTACGCGGTAGGCGACTGCGCTTGTACTACGAACGTACGAACAAGCAAGTCGGCATGCATCGAAGGAAACCGCGTTACACATTTCTTTTTAAAGCATAATCTTAAATAAGAATTATTTGAAGTGAGAGGATAAGAAGTATGTAAATTTCGATTTTAAATAAGGCATAAACGAAAAGGTAATGTAGCAGAAAATGTACGACATGTGATCGTAATTCGTTATTGAGGTAAAAATCCGTAGTTTAATATCGGCCAACACAACTAAATTTAAACAATAATATTAGGTGTATGAATAAATTCTTTTCGACTGGATTTACATAATCAGTACAAAGCTACTGAATTTCTATCGCGGTGGTATTCATGAGCTGCCAGAAAAATGACAAAAGGTAATGAATAATAATGGAAATTATGTCGATGATTGAGTTGTTTTCATATTTTTTAAATCGAACTGTTGTTGTACCCTAAAATCGGAAAGAATTTATTTCTACACCTAATAATCACCAATAAATTAAATACAACTTCCTCTACCCCCAAGTATTTTCTCTCGTCCCATTATGAGTTTACTCCCACCAGGACAAGAGGCTTTAGGTAAAAAGAAGCCAGCACATTTTCGAAACACACGTGTTTTGCAGAAGTGCAAGGAACGAACCATCCTACACTTTCACAAAAGCCCGCGCTCCGTCCTTCTACTGCCAATGTACCCATTGCTTCGAGATAGAAAACAGACACCACGTGTATCGGTTCGAAAGGGTCCGAAGGGAAGAGAAACAGAAAGTCTTCGAGTTGCTATAACCAATTAAGTCATAAATGATCCGAAACTGTAGGAAACCGTTCTTTAGCGCCGACTTGCGGGACAATACGGTCATAAACCGCGACCCTGGCGAAATGCTCTGGCTGATCAGTCTGATTAATTTTGGAGAACTAGAAATTACAAAGTATTATCCAGCATCAATACGTCTCGCGGAGAGACACATGAAAAGAAGGGTAGTCCGCTGACTGCGCGTAGTCCCGCCTGCTTCGTCCTATCCTCAAATTAAAGAAGGATCCCTTATCTCCCGAGTATAAACACGCGCACGAATTTCAAAACGCAAACACGCATCGACGTATTCGGTGCGAGAGACTGCGGGCTTGAAGTCCTATTGGCCGCAAACTAACCAATCGGGCCTGCTTATCTCTCGTGTCTAAACAGGCGCTCGAATTTCAAAACAAAAGCACGCGTCGACGTGGCCGATATTAAACTACGGATTTTTACCTCAATAACGAATTACGATCACATGTCGTACATTTTCTGCTACATTACCTTTTCGTTTATGCCTTATTTAAAATCGAAATTATACTTCTTATCCTCTCACTTCAAATAATTCTTATTTAAGATTATGCTTTAAAAAAAAATGTGTAACGCGGTTTCCTTCGATGCATGCCGACTTGCTTGTTCGTACGTTCGTAGTACAAGCGCAGTCGCCTACCGCGTAGCCAACGCTACCGCGGGAGCTCGGACGGAAGGCGCGCGCTCTGATTGGTCGGTGCTTTTTGTTAATATCTCGTTAACGAAACCTCGGAGAGCATTTTTGCAAAGGAAAAGATATTTTCTTAATCGAAACAAATAAGTTCTAACAGAATTTTTTAAAAACGAGGGTCCGAGAACTTTTTCGATCCCTGAATAGAATTTGTAAACATTACTCGAATAGGAATAAATAATTGATCAAATTTTGACGGAAAAAGTTGTATAGCTGCTTTATAAAAAAATACCAGAAAATTGTGTATAAAAAGTGCGTTTTACAGTAGAAAATTTCTTTAATTTCCGCGTTATAACGGGGCTCGTACAGTACTACTCTTCACGCCTAGCCACTCCGCCATTTTGCCGCTCCAGATGCTTATAGGAGATAGCTTAACACAGCGGTGGCCACATCGGCCCATTTGGGAGTAAGGCCTCCATGCTGTTTACCGTAGCCGCGCGGAAGGGGAGCTCGAAAGCCAATGGTAACGTGGGCGCGTCACGAATAGGGAAAACTGTAGATGTGTAGGTACTTAGTTGGGAGTACGGTCTCCATGCTGTTTACCGTAGCCGCGAGGGAGGGGAGCTCGAAAGCCAATGGTAACGTGGGCGCGCCACGGATAGGGAAAACTGTAGTAGCTTTCAGGGGGACTCGTAGGGGGGCTTTCAGCTCCCCTTCCGCGCAGCTATGTTAAACATCATGGAAACCCAAATGCCCTGATGTGTTCACCGCTGCACTAGTGCAAGGGAGAAACAAATGCATACTTCTCCCTTGCACTAGTGATACCGCCGCCGGCACGGCTTCACAGTGGGACAAAACGCCCAGCGGCGATGAAAAATCTATAACTTTGGTTCTAGTCAAGATATTTTAACGTAACTGGGCGCATTTTAACCGCAAATTTACGGCCTTTAAGATGTATTAATATAATTGATATTAACCCTCGGAGGCCCGTGCTGGGCCCGTGAATTTAGACCCATGTTTGCGAAAAGTGGGGCTACAGGCCAATTACAATACACATTATATTAACATTACTATATTTTATTGTAGTAAACCGAGTTTCTTAATATTTGCTAATGTGTTCATGCGATCGGTGCTCAAAATTTGCCAAAACCGCAAATGTATCGCTTATCAAAAACTTTTATGTTTCCCACAGTTTTTATTCGCGATTCTGGAAATTATTTCTTTGACAGGTGCAATTTGAGTTAGTTACAAAGTTAATTACATAGCTATATATTCTATTAAGGCCATTCATTAGGGTAAAATGTTAATAACAAACATTTTTAAAATTTTAAAAAGTTGCAACCATATGCAATGAGTTTAACTGAAATCATGTGAAAGAATGAACGTTTCTCTCTTAGAAACAAAAAGCATTAGGTGCTACTTTGTGCTACTTTCCAAGAAAATGGTAATTGAAGTAAAATCGACCTTACCTGCCTACACGATATTTGCGTCACACATCTAATAATTGAATCATTTCCTCCGCGTATATCTTAATTACATCTTTTTTGCTTCTTATTCTTCGAAATGATGAGCAGGGCCGAGGGCTGTGGGCTTGAGGTCCCATTGGCCGCAAACTAACCAATCGGGCCTGCTTATCTCTCGTGTCTAAACAGGCGCTCGAATTTCAAAACAAAAGCACGCATCCTTTTGGAAAAGGGCCACTCCTTTTTTCTATCAATGTTCAGAATCATTAAGCGCCCAATGCGGCTGCTCGAAATTTTTCTGAATGTCCGAATTCCGTGGCGCTTGATTTGTAAATTGCGGATTTCAAATGATCTCTGTTTTACCCGTGTTGAATTCTAATTCCTACCACGCGTAGCGTTACAATCTTATTTTAGACTGAATCGATAACGTTGGGTGTGACATGAAGATGGTAAAGGGGCACGCGAGCCCCCCGAGCGTGTGACACAAAATTACATTGCGTGATGGATCTATCTTATACTTCGTCTATGATAATACCCACCTAGGTATATGTTTCCTATATGACGAATATTGTGAAGTATTGTTTCACTAGAAATATCAACAGTGCAGTATTATACTCAATCAAACGGACTTACGATACTAATAAACTTGTGAATACGAAATCATGCATTAACTGCCGTGTAATTAATTAAGCGTTTATCGCGACTGACTAAATCGTCGGAGTCGTTTGTTGAAGTGTTTGGACGTTTTTGTATACGAATTATAAAGTTAGAGTGGGGTTATGAGTTTTTGATATCTTATTCAAAGGACTGCTATTTAATATATCTTTATACTCTCATTCGTTTAAAAGAATTATTTTAGCAGCGAAGACTCACGAGTATACAATTCTCTATATTTAATTCTATAATTAATTTTTATAATCTGCGCCGAACTCAATATTTAAGGTAAGTCATTGTATTAAATATGCATCCGTATATAGCTATCTATAACTGGTATCAAAAGATAACAGATGTTATTTTATTGAAGTATAGAAAATAAAACGCACTTTTTTGTTAAAAAGATTTTCGTAAGTGTTAACATTAGTAATCTGGGAATATATTAAACAAGATAAATAAATGGATAGCATGTACAAATATGTACAATATGGAACAAGAAGTGTAAATAATAATAATAAATCTCGTAATTTTCCAGTTGCATGGACCATATAAAACTGAGCAAGTATAATGCAGTCTCAGTTAGCAGGAACTCCTCGAAGATTACCAGTGTTCGTATTTCCCCAAAGTATCACTTTCTTTTTGGACGATCAATCCACTCATAAACAAGTTTTAACTTTATATAATCCATACGACTTTCCCATAAGATTTAAAGGTATATTTACAGTAGCTGTAAAAGTTAGCAACGCAAAAACAATTTTAATGTAATTTATTATCATTGCAGTATTATGTACTGCACCGAATAAATACAAAGTTGTGGATCCGGAGGGAACAATAAAAGCAAGATGCTGTGTCGATATTGTTGTAAGACATACAGCACCCTTGTTAAGCAACTGCCATATACTTGATAAATTTAGAATACAAATGCAAGAACATCCAACTAAACAGGTAATTAAACAATGCAGTGACTAAATTTTAAAGATGGAAGTATATATTGTTATATTATCAATGTAATGTAATTTAAGACTTTTGACAAATTAATAGGCTATAGGAAAACGAGATGTCGAAGCTAAACTACATCCTGGGACCGCAGATACTGCTGGAAGGTCAACTCCTGACCCAGAAATGTTTCAACAGCTTCCCATAAATGAAAATAGGCAGCAGCAGTCTTATGCGCTTTTAGCTCAAAATAAAGCAATTGATAGTAAGTAGAAATTTTATAAATGATATAAATATAAAAGATAGTTACTCTTCAGATATATTAGTTGCCTATTGCATTACAGTAGAAGTATGTAAAAAGGTTTAAGCTTATTTAAATAGTAAGTCATTGCTTACGATTACAGTATATACATCCAGAATATTTACGAAATTGTCCTAATTAAAGTATAATTCATTCCATGGAAATATTCAGGACAAAAGTACAAAAATGTTTCTCTCCTCACATATGAAAAATGCAAATTATATTACAATGGATAAAGGTCAATATGTTAGTACTTATTATAGTTTTTCGATTCATATATGTGGATGGCGTCGGCGTGTTTTCGGCCCTGGGATTTGTATTCTGAATACGGTTTTGACTTTCAACGTGATTTCACCCCAATAATTTATGAAAAGCGAGGATTTAATTCATGTATAATTAAAAATAGCTCGAATGAAGTCATATTTGGACTCATTTTTAATGGAAATCCTTCAGTTATGCAGTTGTAACAGTACCATGAAGATGTAAAAAACAATATAGAAATTTAAAGTTTCATGATTGTCCGTGTTCGAAGTGTACGGCGAGCTAGCCAAAAATTTTCCAACATAAGTGGCTACTCGGAAAGGCCTAACCACCTTGAAGGGGCGGTTCTCAAAACCCCCGCCAGTCAAAGTGGCAATGTATAATATATTTACATGCACACACAGTAGAAATATATTTAGATAATAAATAAAAGATCTGTACAAATTTTTCATAGGTTTAATACAGACGAGAGGCATTGATTCTTTTTTTTACAAGATGTCTTGTGTATAATAATCACCCAAGTATTACATCGAATAATTAGTTTTTTTGAGAAATGAGTTTTATAGATTTATATAGTGTCGAGGGATCAATAAGGCTTAAAACCCAATATTTTTAAATTGATTTTTAAGGTGCATGGTCACCTCAATTTTTAAAAAATGAAGTCATGTTTCTGGCACTATATTGCCTAACAAAAGGCAAATTCATTCATGACTTGTTGGCCTTTAGATGATATTGCACAAAAAAAAATTCAATGTATGTTCTCACTTACCTTTAATTGAATATGGAATTGTGTCCAAAGTCGTCTAGAACTCAATAAATCATACATCAATGAATTTATCTTTTAATTTAATCAAATACAAAGCCATATGTTTCCATTCGAAAAAATTATTCAAATGACCTCGAAGCCTTCATTAAGAAACTAATGGCATTTGTTCATACCATCTCGTTACCTCTTTGAAACTAAAACTCGCACAACTCATTTTTCACAAAAATATTATATTCAGCATAATATTTTGTGTGATGCCGATATGTGAACCACTCTATATAATACGATAGAAGTGCAATATGCTAGTATATGCAGTTGTATTTAAAGTAACATAGTGCATTTCATTGTACGTTTGAAATAATGCAAGTAATATGAAAAAGATATATGATTTTTAGGAGGAACAAATTATGTAGCATTGATTGCTGGAATCATATGTATAGTTGGATTACTTTTACCTACAGAAGGAGAACATAGCAATAGAGTGCCAGATTATCTTCATCTCTCTATAAACTTTAAATTAATATTTTCGTTTGTATTAGGTAAGTGTGACCTTTATTTAATTTTCGTTGAAAAAAAAATGAACACAATTTTTTTATTAATTGCAGGTATGGTTACGATTATTATTTTAAGGCTGTAATTTTTGGCTTTATACACAAAAAACAAACTGTATACAATGGTTAGAATCGTGGGATAGAAGCACAATTAATCTAAGGTTTCATTGGTATTGAACTTCTCTTTTTTAATGGATATACCTGCCTCTAGTCTATAAACAATAAGCTATCATGTTATATTGTGAATAATACTAATATTTATTGACATATGAGAAATCTTTTATTGTATTAATATACATTATGTTATACATTTCTATTCGAATTTGCGCTTCATCCCCCTTATATATGCATAACAAAAATTTGTACATATATATTTAAATTCTGGTGAACCTGCTCTCTTTTTATATATATTAAAATACAAATGGGAATATAAAAATACATAAATGTGTATGTGTATCGAAATCAAGACCTTGTTTCAGTTGAAATGCATTTGTATGTATAAGAAGCATTGTGTATAAAATATCATTCACAATTATTCGTGCATTCTAAAGAAACGTGATCTCATGTACAAATGTATAAATATTTTATGTAAAATGTGTTTCGAGTTTCAAATACACTTGAATAAAAACATTTGAAATATAAAATGATTTTGTAGTTTTAAAATCAACACTTCCGTACATCGTACGTGCAATGTAACGAGCAAGAAACTATGATAGTATTAGTGAGTATAAAAATAACTTACATGTTCCAAAAAATTTTTTTATTATCAACATGTATTTATTATTTACATAAGTTACAATGGGACACTTGTGAATAAAAAATGCTACCGAATAAGGTGTTCATTCAAATTCTTTAGCTGCAAAGTTTTCTCCTCCTACGAAATATCATTTTTCCACAAGTATCAATTGGCTAAACATTAAAATGTACAAATAGCATTAGATTATACGGAGGAACAGTTTCGTTAACAACTTTTCAGAGATTATTTCGTGTAATATACCTGCAAATCCACCGTGTCAAACTCAAACCATTGAGTTACCGTCATATGATTTTAGAGTCTGTGAACATTCTTCAAACTTTCATTATGAGTTTTGTACTCCATAGAGGCACTGGCTGGAAGATGTAATACTCTCCTTAATGTATCTCTAATATGTGCTGTTGTTGCATAATCAGATGCAGTCTTATTCCATACACATATTATATCCTCCTATAAAAATGAATAATACTCGATGTTATTTTTTACCAACATGTTAATTCTATTTAAAAATAATCAAAATCATCTTACTGGAAACCTTATGGATACAACAGCTCCACATATTTCTTCTCCGACCATAAATTGCTCTCCTAAAATAGCTAATATCAGATTCTCCCAACATCTAGATACTAGACCTTTTCGTAATCGTACTATCCATTTACCACCTTTCTGGTTTGCCTCGTCCTGAAGCAAAAATATGTTACGATTGAAAATAGAGTAACTGTTACAGTACACGCACCGATTTTTAATATACACCAAGTTCCCGGAATTCTCGGACAGCAACCGCACTCCCTACGTCTCTCCCATACAGCGTGCAAAGGAGGGTCCGCCTCGTTCTCTGTGCGAGCGGAGCTGCTGTGCGAGAATCCAGAGAATGCAGTGTATATTAATCAGTTACACTATAAAACATTAAAAAACATATGTTAGAAAATACGTACTTCCCACATTGGTTTTATACCGACTTTGAAAAGGTGAAAATCTGTGAGCGCTGCCAATTCTGATGGCCGGACTAAATGACTGTACAGACTCCAAAACTGTTCCACAGATGCAAACCTACCGACTAATTTTAAGTTTTGGTCGTAACTCTGTATACTTGATTGTTTAGAAGTATTGCGGCGACTGTACCATAATGCATACGCATATTGTAATTTGTGCTCATTTGGATTAACTTCTATAGGAGGCTATAATGAATATACGCTACGTAATAGATATGATAATTAACACGTAAAGCAGGATCACTTAAAGTAAAAACACAACAAAGGATTCTTACTTACTGGCGACTCTTTTTCCACTTTTTGATTATCTTTTGACTGTGTTTCATCATTTCCGCTGTCATCGTTACCTTTTAACCTGCAAGTACTACTATGATTTACAAAATGAGATTTAACGAAATTATACAAACCAACATTGAATCATATTTACTAGTTGTAACATGATTTTAATTAAAAGATATAATAAAATCGTTCGAACGCGTCTTGAAATACTCTCTCACAGATTTAGTCATATGCTTTGTAGTTTCAATTAATAACTTCTTGACACCGTTTCTACACAGTCGCGTTCAGAACAAAAATTGTCATTGTTGCGTCGTGTTCATTGTTCACAAACGGAAAGGAAATAACAATTAAAACTTAAATGCACACGGTGAAATATTTAGTACCTAACAAATGTCACATCACATCACGTGTTTTGTTAAATGGAACCTTTTCAATAGGAACTTATGGAAACTGTTAACTAACATATTAAATCGCTTAGATGGAAGTGAGTCGAACGTAGCACGATGCAAATATGTCAATCAGTTTCGTTTTCCATTCAAAACAAATCTAACCTCTATCCAGTTCACAGAAAAATATACGACGAAATAAAAACGCTAGTCTCACTTACGCCTCGAATTTATTGGACATGTTTCGGACTATGATACAAATGTATATAGAATATTGATTAAATACTATGAATAATATATTTCAACTACAAATAAAAATGTAAAGGCTTCTCGTTCTGTTCCTTTCCACACGTTCTCATATGTATGTATGCACTACGTATGCATGTTTTTGATAGATTGTTGATCCCCCTACTACCACGCACGGCTGCGAAGGCGATTGAAGTACGGCACAGAGGCAAGAGGGGTACTTTTCGTCTCGCGGTGTTGTGTAATCTGATTCGTCAATGTTTTTGCGTCGGCCAATAACAGACCGTACTATAGGGACTTTCCGGATATAAACCCAGATAGCACACGTCATCCAGAAGCCGACTTTAAGACGTCCAAAGACGTCTTTCAGACTTTCAAGACGTCTTAAAAGACGGCTTATAAACTACGTGTGCTATCTGGGAACAGATACAATTAGTCGGATCCGCATTTCTTCTTCCCGCCACAGGCAATGCGTGCATTCAGCAGATTTAACTGTTGAGTGATCTCACTAGATTTTACTCTGAACGTGCACCTTCATTGGTCGACGCGAGTAAAATCTAGTGAAATCACCCAAGTACCGTCAAGGACCCAGTTCCTGATCAGAACCCAATTCCTGATCAGTTTAGTATATAAATACCAAACAATAATTTTATCACGATACAAATTTATTCCAAAAAATTACTAAATAATTATGAAGGTTTTTTAAATTTATACGCAATCATTTGATAGCTCATAGTAAAATTTTTTTGGTTGATTGGAAACTGGGTCCTTGACGGTAATGTACGTTACGTGTAAATTGCATAAATAACATAACCTAAGTCATATCATAAATAAAGCCTGAAAAATATGTCGGGTACTTCCCTACTAGGCTCTATATTTTCGGGGCAGTTCCACATAGGAAACAATCGAGGTAGGTAACACTAATAGCGTATTCGGAGCCTCAGCACCGGATTTTACAGTGCTGAGGTATTTCTGTGTATTCTCAACTGTAAACTAAAACGCCAATCGTTCGTAAAAACGTAAACTAAGATCGTTCAATTATTGGGCCAACAACTTTGATTGTGAACGCTTGATACTTTTTGCTTCGGGATCAGGAGCACAGAATGCAAGGAGCTAATCGGATGAAAAACGTTATGGAAAAATGATGAAATTTGCGAAACAAGCGAGGAGTTTCAATTCTACGGTACAACTTCCATCCCTTTTTTATTTACAATAGTTTACATTCTTCTTTACTTTGTTACAGGGGTAGACACGAGTAATGCCGCGCGCTGTATACCGACGCAATCTGGCCCGAAACATGGGTTTGGGGGAATAAAAGGCGTTAAAAGGGATCACTTGCTACATTTCGGATCTACCTGAATTATGAAGTACATACCACATGCATCTACTATATTACGAACGCATTTGTAAGATTTGATTGTATCGCATTTCACTTATTTCAATAAAATGCAGTTAAATGATAAAAGACTATTATTATTTAACGAGCCTTCCTTTCACTACTTGCTCCTTCCGATTCCAAGTCATATATAAAACACATGATAAAAAGAACACGTAAAATGATCCTTCCACACTGAGCTGTTTTTAAAAATCTTTACATTAACGCACTGATTCAAATATGCCAGTCCCTACTTTCAAATTTTATTGACTTCAACACATCACGTCACACTACTTCTACATTGCTCTAGTCTTAAGAATCAATCGCCTTAGGATCACGCAAAAAATATGGTAAGTATTTAGGTAAGCTATTTGGACGCCCCGCGAAAATGCAACAAAGTTGCAAGGGTCAAAATTTTTGCAACAATGTTGGAAATGAAAATGGCCTGTTCGCGAGAAAAAAACTGGGGTTGCAACTTTGTTGAGATTTCGCGGGGAGTCAGATTCCGGTTAGCAACAATGTTGAACGCCAAAATCTTCCAACATGATCTTCAGACTATTCCGATTTCACCGGATTTGGACGCCCCGCGAAAATGTAACAAAGTTGCAAGGGTCAAAATTTTTGCAACATTGTTGGAAATGAAAATGGCCTGTTCGCAAGAAAAAAACCGGTTTGCAACTTTGTTGAGTTTTCGCGGGAAGACTAATTTCATGATTGAAGTATGGAATGTGAAGTGTGGAATATGCACTGTAGAATGTGAAGTGTGGAATGTGAATTGAGAACTATGAAGTGATGTAGTGTTGTAACACAGCAATTGTGAGGAAACGCTGTGAAATTGTAATGTAGGATAATATAGGAATAGTGGAAACATGTCGGGAGTATAAAAAAAATAAAGACGTATATAAGGTATTACTTAAACTTTATTTATCATTTCAAACAATTCCTACATTTTTCCGACATATTATTCACACCGTCACTGTCACGAAATTCCCTTTTACACTTATGACACTATCACACTTGCTACACTGCCACCCTCACAATACTAGCACTCTTCCAACACTATCACTCTTACAACACAGCACACAACACACAACACACATAATAGTTGATAAGTTTACATATTGATTTTGAGCTTCCCGCGAAAATGCAATAAAGTTGCAAAGGACAAAATTTTTGCAACAATGTTGGAAATGAAAATGGTCTGTTCGCAAGAAAAAAAACACGGTTTGCAACTTTGTTGAGATTTCGCGGGGAGTCAGATTCCAGTTAGCAACTTTGTTGAACGCCAAAATCTTCAGACTATTCCGATTTCACCGGATTTGGACGCCCCACGAAAATGTAACAAAGTTGCAAGGGTCAAAATTTTTGCAACATTGTTGGAAATGAAAATGGCCTGTTCGAAGGAAAAAAACTCGGTTTGCAACTTTGTTGAGATTTCGCGGGGAGTCAGATTCCGGTTAGCAACTTTGTTGAACGCCAAAATCTTCAGACTATTCCGATTTCACCGGATTTGGACGCCCCACGAAAATGTAACAAAGTTGCAAGGGTCAAAATTTTTGCAACATTGTTGGAAATGAAAATGGCCTGTTCGCAAGAAAAAACTCGGTTTGCAACTTTGTTGAGATTTCGCGGGGAGTCAGATTCCGGTTAGCAACTTTGTTGAACGCCAAAATCTTCAGACTATTCCGATTTCACCGGATTTGGACGCCCCGCGAAAATGTAACAAAGTTGCAAGGGTCAAAATTTTTGCAACATTGTTGGAAATGAAAATGGCCTGTTCGCAAGAAAAAACTCGGTTTGCAACTTTGTTGAGATTTCGCGGGGAGTCAGATTCCGGTTAGCAACTTTGTTGAACGCCAAAATCTTCAGACTATTCCGATTTCACCGGATTTGGACGCCCCGCGAAAATGTAACAAAGTTGCAAGCCGGGTTTTTTCTCGCGAACAGGCCATTTTCATTTTCAACATTGTTGCAAAAATTTTGTCCTTTGCAACTTTGTTGTATTTTCGTGGGGAGTCAAATTTCGGTTAGCAACTTTGTTGAGCTCCCCACGAAAACGCACAAAGTTGCAAACCCGGATTTTATTTCTCGAACACCCCAATTTCATTTGCAACATTGTTGCAAAAATTTTGGCGTTTGCAACTTTGTGCGTTTTTCGCGAGAAGCCAAATTTCGGTTTGCAAATTTGTGCGTTCTCGTTAGAAGTCAAGCTTTGCAACTTTGTGCATTTTTCGCAGGAAGAGGGTTTTTTTCAATGATAACACAGTTTTGTATAGTATTTTTCTCTTTATTTTCTTTAAAGCATGTTCAAAATATTACAAAAAAGTGATACAATCATGTATGTACAAATGATTATTTATGTAAGTATATAAATAATAAATATATTTTCACTCTTAGTCTATATAATCACTTCACTGTATATATAAAATCACTGTCTTCTTATGTTCATTGTTGAGGTTAACAGCTTTCCATCATTTGTCCTACTGCAAGTTCCTGTCCACGGAGAAATATTCCCAAGTTTTATCTATAACACAAAGAAAAATATTTTTAATAACCTGACTTGTGTATTATAGAAAATACGATAGGTGTTACAACATAATTTCATGTAAAACGAATAAAGAATTAAATAATCTTTCCAATTTAACCTTTACTTCATGTATTTAGAATCGAAAGAAAAATAAAAAACTTTAGATTCAAAGATTGTGAAATCAACTTTGCGCGTGGAAAAGATGTAGGAACATAGACTTCGTCGATGATAGGAATAATTTGTGGGAATAGGGTAGGAATAATGTTGAGAAACGGTTTGGAATTGAGGTAGCAACCATGTTGAAATTGCGTTAAGATGTGTGGGAACTGTGATAGAATAGTAGACTAACCTCGTAGACTACATAGTAGAGGATGCAGCATGCTTAAAAGAAGCCGTACAAAAAAACTTGCATAAATAAGGAAAGAAATTTTTTTAATTAAGTTAAACTATTAATGTATGTGTTACAAATGAGAAGGTTGCATTTTTAAACAACTCAAGCAGTGTTAATTATATCATAAAAGGTTCCAATTTTATGAAAAAATAGTGAAATGAGCACTTTTGAAACGTTTTCGTATTTTTTAAAGTAAAGTCAGTAATAGGTCATCAGAAGCCAGAACGGGTGAACAGAAATTTATATTTGCATATTTTGCTTTTGTAATGAAAAGGTCATATTAAAATTACATAAAAACACCTCTCGTAAAGCAAAACAATGTTTAGAACAGTTCAAAGTTCGAAGACATAACCTAACCGCGGGAACGTTATTCAAAAAAGGGCACCGTAAAGGTCCACGCACACATATCCGTCGTGCCATTGGTAAGAAAAAGAGGGGCTTAGAGGGTCTCTTCTTCTTACCGTTCCGTCGTGCCATTGGTAAGAAGAAGAGTCCCTCTAAGCCCCTCTTTTTCTTACCAATGGCACGACGGAACGGAACGGACACGGAACGGATATGTGTACGTGGACCTTAAAACGGACAACGCACTTTTCAGGGCACCGTAATTGGGACAAAAACATGTATTTTTGGGCGTCCTCTGTGCGCCCAAGGAAAAGGAAGGAGATGATGCGTTTCGTCCCGGGTCCGCCAGTGGACTCATCAGTAAGGCGTCTGGCGGAACCCTGCCTTAGACGTTGGGGTGTCAAAGTACTGGAACGAACTTCCTTATATACTATAGGAGTGGCTTGTGACCACTCGCGAGAGAGCGTCGGGAGTTGGCTCGCTGGAGTGGCCCTCTGTTGAGAGGAGCCGTCACTTCTAGACCGCCACATATTTTTATTTAAATTAAAACAATATGAAAAATTAACATTTTTAACTCGAAAAAATTGCCTTAATAAAGAGAAAGGTTCAAAAAACCAATATAAATTTCCACCAAATAAAATTAAAGTAACAGAAGTCAGTAATTAATTCCATCGTGAGCAAGTCGGCGTCAAAGCACCGTAATAGGGACACGTACCCTATAGTAGGTTTAAGAATAAAATTATATCAAACCTCAGCTCACGGTATAAGCGGAAACGGTTATTCGACGCCTCCTTGATAACCTGTGGTAACCTGAGTAAATCGGTCGAGGGAGCATAAATGTGTCGCGAATACAAATAAAGCCAGGTACTAAAATGGCTTGGAAAAATTGATGAGTATCATGTGAATTTTTATCTAGATTCTAGTTAGAAACAACTAAAAATTTGAGTCGATTTCATCCAAAAATATGTGTGTTTGAGCATGCATTTACGATGTGCAAATTTGTGTAAGAACTGGTAGCAAAATAATTTGAACAGACCAATAGATTCCATTTTGGTTTGGATCTGGATTTCCAGATAAAATCAGCTTAAAAAAATGAATAAAGTTACGCAATAAGTTTACTATAGTAATATGCGCACTAGTGCAGGTTGCCGAATCTGCTATAAGACACGTTTATGAATACCCCCCCAAGCAAAGTCAAGCTAGCCAAGCCAGAAGGCGTCGCCGCGGAATCGGTTGTCAACGCTGGTTGGTTGCGGCCTCGCTTGGCTTGGCTTGGCTTGGCGCTGGCGTCGGCTAGTTTCCGCTATGTACCGCCACTGCTGTAGGTATTCCCCCTCCATTATCATCTCGCCACTGCGGGGGTATTTCCCGCTAACACTGGTCATACAACTCAAAACGCCGCCATTTAATCAGTACGTACGACATCGCTGGTAGGAACAGGTCTGGCAATTCTGGTCTCTGGTTGAGACAATTTTGCGTTTGGGTGTTGGCAGCGTTGTGCGTTGACCGAGTGCGTCTTTCAAAACAAGTTTGAACAGTTTGAATTTATTACACAGAATCGGGAGCACTTTATTAATAAAAAATGCAAGGTGATCGCTGTACATCACATAAACCTAACAGTTTAATGGCTGCTGTTCTTAAAGGAACATCATGTGGAGTAAATGAGATACTTATATCTCGTGGTTTATCTTACTTACAAGAATGGTCAGATGCGTCGGATGGATATGATTTACTTCGTTCTGCCGTTGAGAAGAAACGTATAGTGATTCCCGAAGTACTTTTAAACAATGGTGCCAAAGTTAACAACAATCGCAGATATTTTTCGGACACTCCACTTCATTTTGCTGTCCTAAACGGTGACGAAAACCTTGTTCAGAGACTTGTAGATAAAGGTGCTAATGTTGATGCTAAAAATACGAGTGGTCAAACTCCGCTTCACAATGCAATTGAAAGTAAGAGGACAGCAATTATTAGCATACTTTTAAATCATGGAGCAAATGTTAACGTTACTGACGTCATCAATATAACTCCGCTGCACACTGCAGTTAAAAAACATAGCAAAGAAATCGTAATGCTTCTTCTACAAAGAGGGGCTAATGTGAATGCTAAAGCACACAATGCTGCAACTTCTCCTCGTACTGTAATGGATAGAAGGTATTTATAAATTGTCTAGCATCTTTTAAAATATGTGGCTTACATTAATTCTGTGCGTGTCTCTATTTTTAGCGAAGGCAGTACACCATTGCACTTTGCTGTTGACAAAGGTACTCAAGAAATTACCAGATTGCTTTTAAGTAACGGTGCTAATGTTGATGCTAAAGGAAACTATGGTATCACTGCTCTTCATATCGCGACAGAAAGAGGACATTTACAAATTGTTGAATATCTTCTAACACATGGAGCTTATATTAATGCTACGTGTTCCCCTCCATCTTGGCCCAGTTATACACCACTGCACATTGCTGTTAAACACGAAGACGAAGATATTATCAACTTGCTTTTACGTAGAGGTGCTAATATAAATGCTAAAGGAAACGATGGTACAACTTCTCTTCACATTGCAACGCAGTCAGGGGATTTACAAATTGTTGAACACCTTTTAAATCACGGAGCTTATATTGATTCTGCATATACCTCTACAAGTTTGGAAGGTTATACATCACTGCACATTGCTGCTGCAGAAGGTAACGAAGAAATTATCAAATTGCTCTTAAATAGAGGTGCTAATATGAATGCTAGAGGAAAAGATGGGAGAACTCCTCTTTATATTGCATTAGATAAAGGGAATTTACAAATTGCTGAACATCTTTTACAACGTGGAGCTGATATTCATGCAGCGGGTACCTCTGCAACTCTGCCTGGTTATACACTACTGCACTTTGCTACTGTAGTAGGTAGTGAAAAAATTATCAAATTGCTTTTAACCAAAGGTGCTAATGTAAATGCTAAAGGAAACGATGGTGTAACTTCTCTTCATCTTGCAACAGAGAATAGATATTTACAAATTATTGAGCTTCTTTTAAAACATGGAGCGTACGTTAATGTTATGAGCAACTCTGCAATTGGGTACAGTTATACACCATTGCACATTGCTGTTGAAAAAGGTAGCGCAGAAATTACCCAATTGCTTTTAAGTAGCGGTAGCAATGTTAATACTAAAGGACACGGTGGTATAACTTCTCTCCATATTGCGTTAGAAAGAGGGTACTTACAAATTGCGGAACACCTTTTAAGATGCGGAGCTAATGTTAATGTAGCGTATACCTCTGCAACTCGGCTCGGATATACACCACTGCACATTGCTGTCGAGAAACATAGCATCGAAATTATTAAGTTGCTTTTAAATAGAGGTGCTAATGTAAATGCTGTAGGGAATGATGGCACAACTGCTCTTCATATTGCAACTGAGAAAGGTCATTTACAAATTGTTGAGCACCTTTTAGAATATGGAGCTCATGTTAATTCTGCGTATACCTATACACTGCGGAAAGGTTATACATCACTGCACTTGGCTGTTGAAATTGGGGATGAAGAAATGATCAAATTGCTTTTAAGTAACGACGCTAATGTAAATTCTAAAGGAAACGATGGTACAACTTCTCTTCATATTGCAACAGAGAAAGGTTATTTACAAATTGTTGAGCAACTTTTGAAACATGGAGCTTACGTCGATGATGCGTGTATGCCTGAAAGTCGGAACGGTTATACACCACTGCACATTGCTGTTGAAAATAGTGACGAAGATATTATCAAATTGCTTTTAAGCAGAGGTGCTAATGTCAATGCTAAAGGGAATGATGGTACAACTTCCATCCATATTGCAACGCAGTTGGATCATTTAAAAATTGTTACACTCCTTTTAAACCACGGAGCTTATGTTAATTCTGCGTACATCTCTACAATTTGGGCAGGTTATACATCACTGCACTTTGCTGTCACAGAAGGTAGCAAAAAAATGATCAATTTGCTTTTAAGTAGAGGTTCTAATATAAATACTATAGGAAACGACGGTAGAACTCCACTTCATATTGCGCTAGAAAGAGGATATTTACAAATTGCTGAACAGCTTTTAAAACATGGAGCTTATGCTAATACTGCGGGTACCATTGCAACTTTGCACGGTTATACACTACTGCACTTTGCTGCTGCAGTAGGTAGTGAAGAAATTATCAAATTGCTTTTAACTAAAGGTGTTAATGTAAATGCTGCAGGAAATAATGGAACGACTTCTCTTCATATTGCAACAGAGAAAGGTTATTTCCAGATTGTTGCGAATCTTTTACGATATGGTGCTCATGTTAATTCTGCGTATACCTCTACATCTCGGGAAGGTTATACATCACTACACTTGGCTGTTGAAAATGGTGACGAAAACATTATACAATTGCTTTTATATAAAGGTGCTGATGTAAGTGCTAAAGGAAGCGATGGTATAACTCCTCTTTATATAGCATTAGAAAGAGGGTATGTACAAATCGCTGGACACCTTTTAAAATATGGAGGTTATGGTAATGCTGTGTATACCTCTGCAACTCGGGAAGGTTATACACTACTGCACCTTGCTGTTAAAATAGGTGACGAAGGAATTATGAAATTGCTTTTAAGTAAAGGTGCTAATGTAAATGCTATAGAAAATGATGGTACAACGTCTCTTCATATTGCAACGCAGATGGGAGATGTGAAAACTGTTACACTCCTTTTAAACCACAGAGCTTATGTTAATTCTTCATCACGGGATGGTCATACACCACTCTACCTTGCTATTGAAAATGGACATGAAGAAATTGTTAAACTACTTTTAGAATACGGAGCTTACGTTGATGCTAAAGATAAGGATGATAAAAGTATACTACACTTTGCTGTTGACAAAGGAAATTCAATAATTATTGAGCATATTTTAAGGCATTGTCCTAATTTGAATAACAAAAGCAACAGCAGTGTTGTTAATGTTGCCGTACTGCAGGGCTGTGCAAAAAAGAATTATAGCAAGATCGTTGAAAACCTGGTTCGTTATGGTTTTACTGTCAACCCTAGAGACGCAAATAATTGTATGGTTGCCGCTGTTGCGAGGGGATATGTGAAAGTTGTTGAAGAACTCCTAAAGTGCGGTATCGATGTTAATATGTTATGCGTCACTGCATCCGGAAAAAGTTTACTTTTACATATTGCAACCAGAAAAGGACATGGAGAAGTAGCCAAATTATTGATAAGCTATGGAGCTAATGTAAATGCACAAGACGAAACTGGAAAAACACCAATATTTTATGCTGCTGAGAATGCTGATTTAAACATGGTTAAACTACTTTTAGCGAATAATGCTAATGTAAAAGATACTCCTGCACTACTGAATAATGCTGTTAATGAGGAACGCAGAGAAATGGTTGAAGTTCTTCTACAATATGGTGTTGATGTTAACGCTAGTGATAAATATGGAAGAATGCCATTACATTTTATTGTTCTGGACGAAGAAAAAATAAATTTTGGATTTGATCCTTGTAAAAATCCCGACGTTAATGTTAAGGGAGAAGTTGCCAAATTGCTTTTAAGTAGGGGAGCTAATGCAAACGCTAGAGTTAAAAATTCTGTGTCGATGCTTTATGCTGCTATTGACAAAGGATATGCGAAAGTCGTTGAGGCACTTTTGGAATATAACGCAGATATTAATTACACACACGAAAGTGACATAACACCGCTCCAACTTTCTGTTCTAAAAGGTAACAATGAGATTATCGAAATGCTTCTGAATAAAGGAGCTAATATAAATGCTATGTGCGCCAATGGAAATGATGCTCTTCATTTCGCGATTAAAAACTGTAATGCAAAAGTTGTAGAACTATTACTAAAATGGGGTGCCAATGTTCATACTGTAAGTAAAGATAGCTTAATGACACCGCTCCACGTGGCTGCTCAAAACGGTGATTTAGATACTGTCAAGGTTCTCTTAAAATTTGGTGCCAAAGTTGATGCTACGATGCAATGGGACATGACACCACTCGACATTGCTGCTGAAAATGACCGACTAAATGTTGTCGAGTTTCTCTTAAAATTTGGTGCCAAAGTTGATTGTAAGATTAAACATGGCGTTACAACACCACTTCACAGAGCTGCTTTCAATGATTGTCTAGATCTTCTTGAGCTTCTCTTAAAATTAGGTGTCAGCATTAATTCTACAGATGAATTTAGTTCAACAGCACTTCATGATGCTACTAAGCACGGTTATGCCCATATTGTTACAGCTCTCCTAGACCACGGTTCTGACATTACTATTGTGAATGAAGACAATTACACGGCACTTGATTTCGCTATGGATGGTATCAAAGCATTTCGTGATAGTGATAATAATGTGGAATTGTTTTATGAATATGACTACGGTGGTCATGATATTTCTACTTATGTAAATATTGCTGAGATTCTTAGACGTCACATGATTAAGATAAAAGCTGCAAATTTATATGTAGTTAATGCATATGTACTATCAATTAGTAGCGATGAAGAAGCACTGAGCGATTTCGAGAATCAATCTTCGAATTTTCGGAATGAATGCGAGAGAGAAGTAGAAAGCTTGAAGAGTGAGAAGGTTGTTAATGCTAATATTACATTTTATGATATCTTGATAAAAGATGTAAATCAATTAGCAAGGTATGCAAGAAATGAAAGCATAGTAAGGGCCTTTAGATCAGATGATTGGAAAATAAAATTTCCAATATATGCTAGTATGATAAACTGTAATTTTAGACAGGCAGAGATAAAGAAAGAGTTTCTGGCACAAGGAAATAAAATTTTCTATTTTCTCTTTAACAATTTCCGTGGGTTACCACGCGACTGTACTGAAAGAATATTTAGTTATCTAAATGACGATGATATAAGAGCTTTAATGGATGCTTGGAATCCTATTGTATACTGTCAGCAGTCCTAATACAGATATTAATAATGTGATAATTACTTCAAACCGGAAATAGCATATGCTTAAGTTAAGTGTTTATCAATATTTAAGTGCGTTTATTTTAATTTTAAGAAAGAAGATATTATATTTGTTAATAGACTTGGGGCTTGCCTCGCCTGCCTCATTATGTTCAACGTATACATTAGTCTTACCAATACAGTAAGACCTGAATCAAGATAAGAAAGATCTTTGTTATCTGTAAACAGCAGTTAAAAGACATTTATAATTTTTTTATCGTAATAATGTATATATTTAAGAATTAATTAGTTTAGTTTACTTCTTCCCCTTGTTACATAATGTTCCCAGCAACGAAGATGGCGCTTTAAATGTTGTCCTATCCTGCCGAACGAAATCTTATCTATTATTTCATGTTCTTATTATCATTTATCACACTTTGTACTATAACTATGTAACCATATAGAAATGTGTCAATATAAAAACATAAAATATAATACTATGCAATCCCATAAGCGTAAAGTTATTATCAGTTCTAGTCCTCTCCAAAACCGAGTCTCTTGTGCCATATGTCCTAAATGCCTCTTTTTAAACTTATTGAGAAATAGCGCTTTCAGTCTCGCTGCACCCATCCTCTCAATTCCTTTCCTATTTAAACTATCCATCAAAGACCTTTCTTCCTCGTATGTGTTGCACCTCCATCCTCCTCTCCACAGTCGCACCGGAGCGAATCCACTATTCCCTTCCTAAATAGTGACTGCCTCAAGATGTAATGGTTGGCCCTGATCCTGCTTAGCAGGTGGATGGACCTCTTTTCCAAGTCTCCCAGTTTTCTGAACCAGGATTTTCCGCTTCCCAGATTAGTTTCAAATTCCATGCAGTACTTTCTTCCCTTAAATTCTCCCTCCCTCTGCAGGTCCGTCTTAGATTTCTCTCTGGCCTGGTCGCTCCTGTTCACCCTTAGGTCTCTTGCCAGGATTGTAATTTCCTTTTTCGGGTTCCCGGGTATAAATGTTTATTGATGAGTAATTTTTTAAACCACTCAGTTTTTTTAAGGTAGTTCCTAACCAACTATGCTACTCAAATTAGAGCTGGATAATAAACGATAAATATAAAGTAGTATGATACTATGGAAATAATAATAATAATTTTTAACATCATGTATATATATTTTAAAAAGTTCAATGTTAATATAAATAATTGTAATACGAAAATGGGATATAAAATTGGTTAGCATAGTGAATTGGAGCAGCAGATTTGACAACGCATTCATTCGGAGCGTCTTTTATAACCAAAATGTCAGAAAAATGTTCATATGAATCTGAATTTTCGTCTGCTATTTAAATGTCTAAATATATCGATTGTGCGACGTTGCCACGTTCACTGCTCTACGTAGTTTCTCAAAAATTTGCACGTAAACCTATTTTTTAATGGGCATTTACGAAGAAAGTACGTGGTCAGTTTTGCAGAAATTAATAAATTCATTTCCTGACATTTCGTTGTACTTTTGTGTCAATTTTGTGTACATTTTTTAAATATGGTTTTCGTTTCAGAAGAAAAACTGAAACTGTAACCCTCTTTATTTGATTTCGCCATATGCCACTGTGTTAAAATGCATCAACTTTAATTAACAATTTCTCGATAACTATGCGGTAAATCGATTTTAAACTTTGTACAAAGGTTTCTTGTATTCCAAGTTAGTTTTGTACGAAATTTGAAAGAATTCTGTAATTTAGTAGATTATTCAGGAACTACCTTAATAATTTTGTATGGTCATCCAAACTACGCACGCCTGCAAAGTTTCAAGACAATTTGATTGCTGGAAGAGGTTTAAAATTGAGTTTCCAGATTTGAACTAAACAAACATGCACACAACAATCGGAGGATCGAAGCTGAATAAAATCGTTTGAAAAAAGGCGATATTGTAGTAGTAGTAGGAGCAAAATGTTATTTGTAGAAAAAATTGATACTTCTCAATTTATTATAAATTACAAGTGTAAGAAATGAAATTAGTTAGTGGCAACGTCTACAGTTATTGTAGGGGCGTAACTGGACAATACTTGTAAACCCGCTAGTAACGAATACGTAAGAGTCCTGCCAGGCTGGAAACCGATATTACCCCTCATCATTTTGTTTCACTGGCCGCAATCAATGCCGCAAAGTTTTGGAAAGGGGAATTAAAGACTTATTGCGTATAAACTTTCGCCATTTCAGAAAAATCCACCGATAATACCAGACGTATCGCAAAGTTAAAAAAATTGCACCAAAACATATAGGTATATATTTAGTCATTAAGTTATAAATTTGTTCCTGGTTCATTAAATTTTCTTTTATGTCTTATTCTATATACATATAAAAGAATTTACATAATTTTCTTACAATTAGTATATATCCTCACGATATACATTATGAATCATTTACATCTTCTGCTGTTTCAACGAGTTGCCTCGCTTCTCTAAACCTCTGAAGAATTCGTCCATGCGGAGATGCTACCGTAAATTGACGAGGATAGGAAAATTCTTTTCTGGCAGGCGTTCCTCCTGAAAGTAGATAAGCACAATGATGTAACCTAATCCTCCTTTTCGTTTTCTAGTCCGCATGTTATATACCTGTCGGTACGTCACGTTGTACATCTTTATCAAGAAATTTGTCAATTTCGGACACCGTTGCGTCTAATTTTTCAACAACCTTATTACTCCATGCATTTGATTCTGGAATTCGATTGTCGAATTCACTGGATATTTTCTCGAAAGTATTAGAAGTTTTAGTTTCTTGATCTTTCACGACCATCACTTGTTCTTCGGTTACATTTGTAATTGCGTTACTCGTATCCTATAAAGATGAAATTTCAGTCGTAAATACTTTAAAATGTTATTAGTAATTAGGTTTAAAGTATCATTGAATTTACATTGATTACGGTAAGGTATTCATTCTTATCCACATCCATTGACTGTTGCATTTCTGTAAGATTGCATTTAATTTGATCCTGATAATGTTTCGATGCATTGTGGCTTGTATTTATACGCGTGTCCAATTCATCTAGCAGAATCTTCCCTTCTCTTTCGGTTCTATTTGATAACTCTTCAATCTATTATCGAAACATAACATAACATGAACCTTTTGATATGTAGAAAAATTCTTCTTATCTCAGAACAGGCTTTTACGTTTAGTAAATTAAGATAAATTAGTAAATTAAGTGCAGATATCACCTTCTCTGTTCCAACAGTAACAGTAGCTTCAACTTTTCTCAAATCATTCTCTATCTGCTCCTTTAAGTTGCTTCTCATTTTGCTGATCGTGCCAGAAGCATGTGTCGAGCAATCGTTAACTCTCTTACAAATTTCATTAATATTCTCACATTTGTTAGTCACAGCATCATGATGTTCCCTTTCGCTCTCAGTTAGACGCTTGAACTGAGCAGATACATCATCCAGCTTCTAAAAAATAGTGCCCGTTAAATACGCGTAATACTAAAAACCAATATAATATTCAAATTACAAATAGAGATTTCTTGGTCGATACCTTTGCAAACGAACGTTGCTTCTGTGTGAATTTTTGCTTTTCACAAAGCTCCCCGACGGCTACTTTAATACTACTGATGTCTGTTTTCATCCGATTGCAAGATTCCACGTGACGATTACAAGCGGAATGTACAATTTCGTCCATTTGAACTGAAGCCAATTTTAATTTCTCAGACAAGTTATTCCGTACAATTTGTATATTCTGAACGACTCCAATTTTAATTAGCTTGTCGATATCTTGGGCCAATTTCATAGAAATAGTATTTAATAATTCGTTTTTATGTTTCATCGTCCCATGGGCACCTTCCATTTCGCTCTTTATTGAATTTTGATAACTTTGATACTAGAATGTTAGAGACTTATTAATATTTAAACCGGCATAAGAATGAAAAAATTGTTTTTACATATTTCATATTATATACATACACATTCATGTATACTTTTCGTTAAATTATTTTTAATTATTGAATGTTGATCGGTAAGATTCTTCGACATTGCTGGTACCCCAGTGTCGATACTTGCGCATCCACTTTGGCTCGCAAGTGCACCTAATAGTAATAGAAATGTAAATTAATATTGGTAAGAATTTATATTTTATGCTAGATTGTATTACCGATATCATTTTTCATAGATCCGCAAAACTGCTTCAATGCTTCTCCGTGTAAAGAAATCTCTTTTTCAATGCCCTGCTTGCACTCACGAATATTTCGCTTGAACTGTTCTCCAAGAACTTCAAATGTTTGTTCTGCTTTGCTATAAAGAATAGTATTTTTGAGTTCACTCTATGAATATAAGATATATGAAAAAGCACTAATTACTATATCTGAATTAAGGGAGATGCATATTAGTCCCATAAATCGATACTATGTAATATGTATTCCAAACGAAGTGTATTCCAACGTTACATTAGTATCGTAATTCTAGATTTCATCGGAGTCTGAGAATATATAAAAAAAATGTAGTAGTTGGTGGGCATTTTGCACGCCAGAACGCTATTCGAAAAATATATTCGCGAACTTTAAATAGTATCGACTTAAAAACTAATATGACTGTATGATTATTTAGACAAACTCTCCAGGTAATCCAGAAAAATAACAGAAGACGGTAGACTAATAACAATCAATGCCTCGACAAAGAATCTGATCGCGTACATGTACAGTTATCTTACGTTTTGCGGTCAATTTTTTCATGTAATTTCAGGGAATCTGTAGTTGCTGTATCTGCAACATTTAACAGAGTATGGCCGTGAGACAATAAAACTTTCTCTGTGGCAAGATGCTTTTCTATTAGAAACTTCTGTTCATCTCGTTCTTGCGATGTCACTTTTAATCGATAATTTGTCGATTTTAGAGCATCGGTAGTAGTATCTAGTTTCGCTTTAGCTTCGTGCAACTTTTCCATTTGAGCATTATTTTCTAATTCAAGTTCAGAAAGTATTTTCTAAAACCAATAACATTAAAGTTAATAAACCGTTACACTGATAAAAATAATTAATAAGAAATGTACCTCTTTCTCTTGCATAGTTTCTTCCAGTGCTTTTATATGATTAATCTTTTCTTCTATTTCTTTAGTCTGTCGCGAAATTGTTGCCTGCATTTCATTGTAATTTTCGTCTGCAAGATAAACACCATTCCTTTCACGTGTTGCCAATAAATCTTTTCGCAATCGTTCAATTTCTTCTGTATATTGATTAAGAAATTCTTTCTTCGTAAGCTTCTGATTTATTTCTGGACGATTAGTAACATTTTTTGCGCGATGTGCGTAATCTAATGTTGACAGCGTCTCTTCGAGATTAATACTACCAGGGGATATAGTAGCGATGATCGAGGTTTTTGTACGACCACCTAGTGCCTCTTGTAACAATCTTGTAAGTTTGGATTCTCTACGGGATATAAGAAATAAGAATGTGAAACAGAGTATTCCTCTGCGCCACGATGCAAAAGTAAAATATTTCTACTACCTGTACGGAATGTGAGGTGCTCTTTCAACAAGAGCTGTTATAACTCTGCCAAGGGCTAACAGAGACTGATTAACGTTACCGGCTTCTCTTGCTCTTTTGTCAATAGCACCAGATCGCCCAACATTTTCACTACCTGCTAGATCGACCAAGTTTAGTTTTCCTGTTTTCAAAACTTCTTCTCCATCAATGGTATCCTCTTTCATATGTACAGTAATTGAGAATAACGTATGGGATCGGCTGGTAATTATTTTCACATAATTAATAATAATGCATACACATAAAATCATAATATTAGTATTATGATAATAACCTTGAGTGAGCATTCAGCAACGTTGCAGCAGTTTGTCTTCTTTCTGACCCCTTTTCAAGAAGTTTAGAAACCTCGCTTTTATTATGTATCGTCACTTCTTCCAATCCATGAATGACTATCGCTCCTTTCTTCGAGGCATCCTCGTATAATCTGCTCGACAAACATTTATTTTCACATATTTGATACAAGCTTATTCAAGCAAACTGTTGGATTAAGAAAATACACAGATAAATATATATAATTTATATAATTTGTTTTGATATACCTTATTTTAGATCCATCATCATTAACTGACAGAAGATCAAATAATTCTTCATTATAGAGTTCTAAAAAACTAACTCTGACTGTGTACTCCTGTGATTCCATTAATTTCAATTTATCGAATAAATGGCTTAAAGAACGTGGAATCATTCCAGCAGATGAATCCTATTACATTTATTGTTTATTAACGCACTTATTATATGTGCTGCATTTATTCTTCACTGACACAAAGAGTATAGTAAAGGAGTAAAAATGAAGACGTGGCATGTCATTATTATTTATCTTGAATGCCCATAAGAATAAAGAAAAAACATGTTTATAAGAAACACTTTGTTAATTGGAAATATACAGTATGTAAGTAGTAGTTATATTTTTAAGGGCCCTTGTGTAGCATCTTTTTAAATACTGCAATTTATTTATTGCGATGTTAGATTCATTAAGAAGAAATTCATTTGTGTAATTTTTATATCGAATAAGGTGATTGTATAAATAAATATCTTACACTCTGCCAATGCAAAGTTGGATCGTTGTTGATTCCTTCCATCGTGAAAGTCTTTCCTGTACCTGTTTGTCCATATGCAAATACTGTACAGTTATATCCATCCAAAACTTGCTCCAATAATGGACTAACAACAGCATTATAAACATCAATCTATCAATTAAAAAATACATATGTAAAAAGATCTTGTATAAACACTATTTATGTATAGTAAAAAGTATATACCTGCTTCGAAGAAGGTCCGAATACACTATCAAATTTAAATTTCTTCACAACTTTATCTTGTTGTCTTTCATGTACTATCACTTCTTTACCATTGGGTGGTGTTTCTATTACATTTTTTGATTTTTTCTTTATTTCAATGTTATTTAGGGGCCTACGAAGAGTAAAGAAATTTATAATGATACAAAAATCTTAAAACATTACTATCGATAATGTGTTATATTAGGATCATATAACATTTAGCAATTTCAGCATATACTTTAATTTTTTCTTGTTTCAGAATAAAGTAGGTAGATCTGGTACTATCAAAACCCATTTTGATATTCTTCAGATTAAAAAAAAAAACAAAAACTGTAGTTCTATACATTATACAGGATTTGTCTTTGCAATAGATTTGGCTGTGCAATAAGAAGTATTATGATTGTAATTGGTTGAGCATGCGATACAGCTACAGCTTTGCACACAATAATATTTTTTAATCAGTTTGTAACAATTGGCTCAGAAACCCTATGAGCACTTTATGGCCATTTTCTGAATTATGAATATTCTTCTTAGAGTAGTAGCAAAACATAGATTATTTTAGTAATTCTTTAGAGAATAATAATTTATGCTTCTGTTATATTTTGTATTGCGCTCCCTCATACAAGAATTGCTACGATTTTTGGAGTCAAAGTTCATAAATTGCGACTAACTGGTAAACGGAACAGTGGCAAATTCAGATTTTGAAAAAAGGACTTCAACAGAGCACTTGAAGCAAATAGAGAAAAGATGGTAACAATCTGTTTGACCCTCATATGACCGACCGTAAGAGCCAATGACCGGGTCGCTCGTGACCCGTAATATACACTTGTCGATTTGCTTCTAACAGTTAAAACAATCGCGGCATTGTATGTATGCTGGTGATGCTTACACAGGTGTAAACATTGACAACGCACAAGTCTCCACTGACCTGGCCATCGCTATGAGAAGGTCAAGGATCAAGCTGCGAAACATCTATATCACCAGCATACATACGATATACAATATAGAAATAAAGTAGGAGAAACCACAATGTACAACTAGACCTCTAAGTGGGTTAAGACGTCTTATTTTTAAAATAAAATTGATATCACGCAATTCATCTTGATACAAGCTTCACAACAACATGTAGTAATCATAGCATCCTCTAATTTCAAATGAGAGTCTAGATTTAACTTTATCCTTCTCTAGCGAAATAATGTTTACGTAAATAAACAATGAGTAGCAACGTCTAAGTATTAAGCTACTGTGATATTGATAAATAACAATAATTGTTAAAGAAATCGCATTTGAAATAATATATATAAAGAACATAAGCGCCAATAGAAATTCACACATACGGACCTCTCATTCTCAAGTCAATATGCAGTCAGTGTAAAAAGTATTCTACAAAAACTATCGGACAATTATGGGATACCAAATTTGAACCAGTTTGCTAAAAACCGATATTTCTAAATTCGATTTAGAAATATTGAAATATTTTTGTCGATAATCTGTTTATTTTCATTTTCAATTCACTGGAAGTTGACTTGGAATAGGCAACACCATTGGTATGACAACTCAGTGTAAGTATATCGTGGAAATTATGCGATTACTCTTATTTATTATAGTAAAAAAGCTTAACAAAGCTCATTACGATAAACATTGCTGAACATTGATACATTTAACTCCACTGAATCCTTAGTTACTTACCTAACACGAAGAAATACTTGTATATGTTGATATTTTTCCTTTTTTCCAACTCGTGTATCATTCATATTGCTCGTAATTGTGTTGCTCACTGAACCTCGAACTGGAACCACCACCAAATGACGCGTTACAGTTTACAGTACGTTACACTTTACAGTTTGAATTGAGGGAATTTAAAATGTGCGATGCCTGCGATGGCCAGCAGGTGCGCTGTATTGCATCATTATGCGTAGTTTGCATGAATCCTAATGTAAAAGATACGTTTACATGAGAATGGTCTTCGCCGCTGCGGCGAGCCGCGCATTGGAAATCCCAGCTTTATAGAGCTATCTTTGTCTCTATCAGAAACAACCAATTCAAGAGCAATTACGACGGAACGGTAATGACACGGATCTGACAAGTGTGTTTAGACCTTTAGGGTAGATTCATCTTAGGTATATTTTCAGATAAGATTATAGGTATCTCTCAGTTTATCGACCTTCCTGTCACTGTCACTAACATGCATGCTGCATAATTTTATAGTATGACATTCAAACATCAGGTTTTTAAGGAATAAATATAAAGAATCAGTTGTTTGAGGCACATAAAAATGGGAATAGGTAAAAGTCAGTTTACCGATGACGAACTGCAAGATTACCAGGTAGTTAATTTAAGTGTAGTATGGGATATTTCAACTTTGTTTAATGGTATTGTTATGTTATAGGATTTGACATACTTTACAAAGAAGGAACTTTTGCAGTAAGCATATTTAAAATAGTTCATAACTCGCGTAAAAGCCTGTTTTACTTTGGTATCATTTTTGTTTCATAATTAGATCTGACAATTCTTTTTTTGGGTCGACTTGTATATATGTAAAAGCAATTGCTTGTGTCTGACAGCGCGCATCAGAAATTTAAGGTTCTCGCGCCAGAAAAAGTTGGTCACAATAGGAATGCAAAGCTTCCGATGTCCAAAATCTTACAATATCCTGAACTGAGGGTAAATCCTTTCGGAGATAGGATTTGCAAAGTCTTTAGTTCTAGTCAAGATGGGGATTGTACTTTTGAGGATTTCTTGGACATGATGTCCGTCTTTAGCGACGCAGCACCCAAAACTGTGAAGGCAGAACATGCTTTCAGAATATTCGGTAATGTCTTACATGTAACTGTACATGTTACCCGTTTACCATTCTGCGAATCCTCTCTACCGACTGATGTACGTTATGTACAGATTTCGATGGTGACGATATGCTTGGTTTAGGAGATTTGAGACAAGTTGTAGATAGACTCACTGCTCCCAAAAAATTGAACGAAACAGATATGCGGCAAGTTTTGCAATATATACTCGACGAAGCAGACTTAGACGATGATGGTGCACTAAGTTTTGCAGAATTTGAACATATTATCGAAAAGAGCAGTGATTTCTCAGAGTAAGAATCGCTTTAATCCTATGGCTACTTGATTCGTTACAATAGAATTCTATATGTACTTTAATATACCTAATACTTGTTTGTAGGAGTTTTCGTATATGTTTATGAAATACAAAACATTTTACATTCAATATTAAATAACGAACCTCAGACTGAGTGTTACATTAACGTTAAAACATTTTAGTATAATCAACGGGCCTAATATTTCTTAGCATTAAGTGAAAAATGAAATCTAGGAAATGTGTGGTGACATTTGTATAAGGCCTATTAATAATATCGACTGAAAGTATCGTATTTAAACGTATATATACTGAAACAGATAATAAAATAAATGAAAAATAATTCGTAATTTTCATGTAGTCCAAATCTAAAAACAGATCTTGTCCCTCTGCACTCTACTATAAAAACTCTACATTGGGTCCTTAATTTTTAATTCTTATTCGCGAATCGTTGATATCATTTACTAAAACACCGTTACGGGTTGTTTCAAAGCATCTCCAAGCTACCGAATGTCGCGAACGCATTTGAAAAGTTTTTTATTTTCAACTGCTAGGGCGCGTTATTCAAATGTTAGGCAGCCGAACTGACACTAGCAGTAAGTACTGGTAAGTACTTAAGCACATACGTTATCTAAAATTAACCGCGGATCCAGAGGCCTCCCCTTCCCCAACAAGGGAAAAATATTTATATATTTTAATTTGTTACTAGTATTATTTCATAGAAACCTTTGATTTGTTCCGTTTTAATAGCAAATTGATTTTTTTCGTAAAAGTGACCTTACTGCCTTTCGGAGGTTAATTGTAAAATATCAACGATCGATTTTTCTAAACTCTGAGAAGACTCAAGACCCAGATGTGATCAAGGATGGCAGAAAATTGGTTGATTGGACTTGCTTTATTATACATACATAAGTATATCGCGATATTAATGTGAAACTTGAGTTTGTAGTGTATTTAGGTAAGTAGGTTAGAATTCGACAACAACCGATTTAATTGTAATACTAATAGTACGCTATTATTAAATGGTATAATATGGTATGTAATGTTGAAGAAAATTTAAAAAGATATAAAAACAATGAAAATAGATCAAAGACATGGATTAACGTTTTTGAAAATTTGCCAGGATAAATCTACATATAGTGTATCTCATGATGAACTTAGCAAAACAAGGGGAATATGATAAATTGATACTAAAAAGCACTTTTTCATTTAAGGGGAAGATATTGGAAAGGCCCCTGGTTCAGTCCCCACACGAAAATCCTTGATCCGCCCCTGTCTAAAATACCATAGAAAGATTTTATTGTATTAAATAAATTAATTTTCAATTTCAAACAATTTCCAATACAATTAAATAGTAAGTCAAGTAAAATAACTACTAGTAATGATGGTATAAATTTATTATCACAATTATATTAGGATGTACATATCGTAAGGTTAAACTGTGTATAACAAAATATTAATATTTTTTGTGATAATAATAAATTCATTTAGCCAGTGAAAATTCTAATTTCAATCTCCTCATGATTTCCTCCCGTTGGTACATCACTTCTCTATAACACAGTGCCGAAAATGCGAACGGACATTCGTATTGTACAGTTTCGATACATCTCGTATCGTTAGTTCCGTCTCGGTCAAATCTGAATTGCGAGATAGACTCCACTGAAACCCGAATTAGAATTTAAGATTAAGATTAAAGTTTCATCGGTTTATCGGCATTAGTTTCGAATTTTATGACAGACGTTTCCCTTTTCAATAAAAATTCCAACTCACAGCATCCAAATTTGGCGAAAAAGCATGTATGATGTTTCGAAGTGATCAAGTAACCGTTCTTATCTTGTCGCACGGCGAAATGTCCGTGTGCTGTATTTCGAATAATTGGTATGTGACTCAAATGTTCTGTATATTCAACCGAATATTTCCAGTGATCGTAATTACCGCTTTCCGCGATAACATTAAAATCTTCTCTAAAAATATCAATTAGCAAATAAATATTTTTCATCGAATAATTCTCCCCTGACAAATAAAACAATTATACTTAAATATTCATTATTTCACGCACATTGTCGGATTCAATTTCTTCATGTTACTAAAATCGGCCACGAATTCCCATACATGCATGGGATTTGAGTCATGAATTGTATCTTCGAACATTACTTGATGCTTTTTCTTATACACAAAAAGCACATAAAAGATAAAGAATGCCAGTGTAGAGTATAAGACGTTTCTGGTTTTCCACTTCATCGGGTTGATACCCATTTCTAAACAAAAAAAAGTGTTGCGCGGTGGCAATTATACGAAACTAACTCGTATAAAACCAGAGAAGAATCTATATGTATATATGTAAATATTTAGAATAGATGAAATATTTTATATTACCCGTTAGATTAATTATTTCGTAAACTTCTAAAAAAATATTCCTCACTTACTTGTACCAGATATTAAAATCAAAGCGAAAACAATCTTTGCTTTTATGGCTTCCTTACAAATTTAAATACTGTATTGAACAAAATTATACTTTTTGTGTCATTCGACTTTTAGGAAGTTTCTGTATGTGTTGCGTACTTCCGCCGGTGATAAATTGTAACAGCGATACTGCTTTCGTTTCAAATATCGGACCAAGGACTACGATGTCGAGCTACGTTATGTGGCACCACGATTCGCTACGAAATGTTTTATTTCCCTCCATCGTCTACGCTCGTGCACGCTGTTCGTCGAATTGTATATACCAGTGTATACATAAGACCCCCACTATACTTCATTGAGATGCTGTGCCTACGGTTTCTCACTTTCATACTAGTACACGAGCTCATGCATACAATATATGACACACGTGACCTATGTATCAAGATCACGTGACTTATGGCGCGGAGCGAAGTATAAACATGGTATAACATGTCCATATACCCCACTCACTGCCGTTCATTAGTATTAGGTGTAGACATGTTTGTTATAGAAATAAAGTGAAATTTGTTTAAGTTCCTTAATAAATTTACAAAGTTTCTTCACAAATATTCTACACAGAGTAGGTATTTTTTTCCACCTGTTTTCTATATAATTTGTTTTGGCTTTACGAGGTAAGATATAAAAGAATTACATTTATATTTTGTTTATGTGGGAGTTGGATTCCTTTATTATTAAGCGTGCGATATAGTTTTTTAGCCCCCCTTCGGCTGGCGCCCTTATGCGGCGAATAACTTGCATAATGGGTTCCGCCAGCCCTGTATATTACATTTCAGAGTAAGAAAGGACGTGCATGATTTTTTCCTCTTTAAAACTGACAATTATAATGTAAATTCTTAAGGATATCATGTAACAATATCTGCTGTTAGTTAAACAAGTACTACATGGGGATACTATTTAATTTCATACTATCTTATAGTATGTTTCTATGAAGTCCGTCGAATCGAATTTTGACAGTCAAACTATTTAAATTTTTTAAATATGAGCGAAAGTGGACACATCAATCATCAACAGATCTGGATGATATATGTATGGCTATTTTATTTTCAAACTTGGTACATCATTCGCGTGAAATAATGTATTATTTACAATTACTTTGGTGTGTATCAGATATATACACTAGTACGTACAAGGTCCCCTACATTTTATTTTACCTAGATTCGAATGTTTATGATTTCAATCAAGTTAAGATGGTTTACGTTTTGGTCAGGCATTTTCATGTTACACAACATATACGTATCACCGTAATTAAATTATTTTTATTGCATATAAGTATATACTTTTATATAGGTATCTCTTTACAAATATTTTAGCAAAATTGAATATGTATTAATATTTCATTAAAATGTTACACAATAGATAGAGTTTTGTGGATGTCCAAAGTACATGATCCATAAATGTGAACTAAATGTTTCAGGTGCTAGAAAATATTTTATTCTTTCATCCAGGATGATGACATTCCTCAGTAAAGAAGAAAAGTAAACAATTACAATAATTAAGCGTTTCAAAGACCTTTTATAAGTTAACATAATTTAAGAATTGTTCTTATGCCTTTCTAAAATGCTTCTAATTAGAAATTTGTACACATGGTACGAAATATATTACCTTCCCAAACGGTCCAGAATATTTAAAGCATGCTTAATGAAATTCAGATATTTTGTAATATATACATAACATAGTAATCCTTATTTAATCATTGGCATTTCACTCCTTATAAAATATCAACCTAATACGTATAAAATTATAAAAAATAATTTGTTATATATTAACAACAAGCGATCACTATTAATTTCTTCAAGCCAGACTTTAGAGTTTTATCAATTATGATATCATGTACTAACGATTTTCTTCCGCTGCAACGTTTCCCTTCTTGAGCATACATTCAACGTGTTGAGGTAACCACGTTTTTAATTCACACGACATGGACATATATTTGAAGCTTAACATTCTTACCAAACCATTTTGGTAGCCAACAGCTAGCCAGAAGTAACTCCATATATTTGGGTTCCAAGATATCTAGAATTTATTGCCACACGTTAATATTATACATGTAGGTAGAACAAAAATATCAGGGTTGAACATAGAATCGTAATATTTACCCTATTTACGGACATAAATGGATATTCTTCAACTGGGACTGGCGTTAGCTTTTCCGTATGTAGCGTTTGTTGCACACCACGTTTTCTATTCTTTAAATTCACATAATACATGACGTTAATTTATAGTTTAGAGATTCGGAGTACTATTAAACGCAACAGAAGATATTATAAATATTTACTTTCAGATTATCACAGAAGATAATACCAAACCGATCCTTGCACTTGTTATAAGTTTCTGGCATGTAATAATAATCCTTTGGATTCTTTTTCTCCTTGCCAGCCTTGCTATCATTTTCCGAGAAGTCCACTACTTTTACAAATGAACTTAACTACAAGCATGATTTTTTTTAAATTTTGTAAGAGATGGTTTAGAATGTTAACAAGCGAATATATGGAAAGAACACACGATAAGAATACCTTTCTTTTTTTCTGTACAGCCTTGTCAATTTCCTTACTATGTACAAGTTGCTGAGGAAAAATTGTTACTATTTCTCCTGCTAATGTACCATGTGCAATGCTGTTCCCATAATCAGATACAGCTAAAGCCTGCAATTGTTTTAAATCGGTGTTATTCTGTATTTAGAAATATAGCATAGGAACAGTTTAAAATTACTTACATAAGTAGGGGAATTGGTTGCTAAAATAGGATAATATCTATATTCATGTTCTCTCAGAGGAATTAAATAGGAATTAGTATGCTTATATCTGTAATAGAATAATATCATATTAATAGACAAGTTCCATTATTTATTAACAGTTATTTCAGACGTAATTTCTTACCCAAGTGCATCGTCAAAAGTAATAACAGCACACGGCCAGTGCATCATCCACGCACCATCTACTATAATACCCTTTTGCACACAGTATTGAGGACTACTTGTGTTTTCTAGATCCCAAAATTTGTACGATCTGTCTAGACTGGCGGAAGCTAGAAACCTTGCTCCATTATATGGAACTAATGCTACCACTATAAAAGCAATACAATTGTTATGTAAAATTGCTGTATCGAACTTCTGTTATATGTTAAATTAGTCTTAAGAAAGAAATACAAATATACTTACTACTCACAGCATTGCCATGAGCAAAAAAATGTTGAAATGCATTTATGAAGCACGTGTTTCCTCTCTTTTCCATCGACAATGGTGATTTGTATGTGAGATCCCATAATGCGATATAACCGTTTGAGAATCCCGCAGCAATTGTACTAAAGGAAATTTCGTAAATATTATGATTAAAAATTTACAAAGAGAGAACAGAAATGCAATTGAATATTCTTACTTGTGTCCGTGTTCTTTGCTCCATGATAACTTAGTGCACTGCCAATTCTGATCACTGCTATCATACATTGATATATTTACAACTAGTGTTATCACAGGATCAGTGCAATATATAGGCAATCTATAAAAGTAGTAAATATTAATAATAAGCGATATGAATGTAGAAAAGAATACTAAATATTAAATACTTTTACCAAATTTATTACTCACTCATTTTCTTCAGTTTTCTCAAATTTCAATTCTTCGGAGAATGGAAGCGAATAAATGTATACATTGCCATCCGAACAAGCGGCTGCAAGCATACCCATCCGTTTCAGATTAGATTGGCCTTCGTTTTCTCTTTTATAATTGTTCAGACTTTCATCTTGGTAACATCCAGATGGACACCATTCTAAACACCATATAGTACCACCATTATGCGCAATTGCGTACGATAGAGCAGGGGATGTACTATTCTTATCAGGTCTGAAAGAAATTGTTTTGAAAGTATCTGTTGAATATTGACAATGTAGGTGAGTATTTTTTTTTATTACTAACGTATCAGTTAAAGGTCCAACATTCCAAATTTGTATGATATTAGCTCCAGAATATGCCTTTCCTACAGTATAGTCATCCTCCATAGTCGGATGAGTACTAATCGCGATATATTGCAAAGGTTCTTTAGAATACATCGGTGATGGAATTGGTAACCAAGCTAGTGCCCATATCGGGCCACCAACAAAAAATGTTGCCGTACCTGATAAATTATTGCAATTGCAATGTATAGAGTTGTCCAAGCAATTATAGCGTAGAATTTATCCATAAGCTGTTACCTTCATCGAAACCACCTTCAAATCTTTTCCATTGTTTCCATGGAATTTCTGCATTGGACGATGTCTCAGAACTTGCACTTTCATTTTTTGTGCACATAGACACTTCCAATTCCGGTAAATATTTAGCAACATCTGCATTTTTTAACAATGTAAAATGATTTGTAGTACAATCGTTAAACAAATGAAATTTGTAATTTTTTTGTTCACTGTAAGAGAGCACGATATAACTTATTTTATGTTTATTATTGTGAATCATGAAGATCTAAATATTCATAAAGTATAAATTAATTGTGGGAAATACTGATATTTACAATTCCATAGTCCACTGTAGGGTAGGATAATATGGGTCTGTCCACCGAATTTTGCACATTCGCCCTTTGTCCAGAAATTTGATCGTATAAGCAGTTTCTAAAAGTAAGAATCGTTAATGAAATTGAGCGATTTAAGGTTCATTCTTGTAATCAGATTAAAAACAGTAAAGGTAGGAATTACTCTGATTTTCATCTGAACTGTAATTTTCATCGTCAAAGTCGGAATATTGATCCATGTCGTCTATTGCCGAGTGATTCTCTTTCACATGCTTTATCATGTCTTCATTGCAAGTTGTCGAAAATTTGCAGATCTTACATATATAACACTGGAATAAAGGAGAAACAAAACAGTTTAGTATCGTGAACGGATATTATGAAAATGATTATATTAGTGTGGTAAAAGATTATACCTCTTGAGGAATGAAGTTACATTTAGAAGAATGATTGCAAATATCTTCGAACGAAGAACAGGTGTAAGTACAACCAATTTGACGGCAACTTACTTTTCCCTGGGCAGACAATTCTTTTTTCCATATACCTTTCCATACTGCTGGTATAGTTTTTTTGTATTCAGGTGTTTTTATTACACTTTTCTATAATATCAGTTTCATTTAAATATACATCTATATACAAATATAAATAGGCTTCGTATATTAAATTTTGTTAAAAAAGAAAGCGATTGCAAAGCATAACGCACCAAGAATGAAGAGTCAGTCTTGAGTTTCTTTTCAGTAACTGGAGGGTCATCTTTAACAAGTTCAGTAAATTCCAAAATTTTTGTTACTGCTCTGAAATCGAAACGCTGTAATATTAGTATTTTGTTCTACTTAATTTATTATTTTATGTAGAATAAATTCTTACTTTTCTGCAGCCTTGCGTTTCACTCTTCCAGTATCCTCGGTATAAAGTTCCAATTCTTTTATTTTGCTTTGTTCCGACTGTCTATGAACTCGCTCGTGTATTTCCATAGAAGACGGCATCATAGTAGCTCCACAAACTGGACATTTCATCATCAAAGCTTCCCTTTCCTAATACATTATAAAACATTTAATATTTATTATTTAATTTATTTTACATTTAAATTATCAACTCTTTAATCTGTTTAAATACTTCATCAGATTTCCCACAGAACTGCATATGAGATATAAAACCATTCGCACTCCGTTTTATAGTCCCACATTTTTCGCAAGTCAATTGGCTTTTTCTTTTCTTAAGAGCAGCCATTAATACACTTCTCCATAATTTAATGTCGTTATCAAAATCCTAAAAGAAGATATTTTCCAAAAATAAATTAGCATATTAATAAAATCGTTAACATGAATGCTACATTATACTTACAATAGGTTTATCACCATTCCTCCAGCCCATGTTATTGTGTTTCAGCAAGTTATGTGAATTCCATTTCTGTTTCGGCATTTCTGCTTCACATTTGGCACACGTTACTAAAAGTCCCTAAATTAACAACACAACTATAAAGAAACTGCTCTTCAAAAATAATTTAAGCATTTGAAATTTTATGAAACCTACTTCTGGTTTGCGAAAAATATTGGTTTCATTAGTTGAATTTCCTTCCTGTGCGTTGTCTGTAGTTGGTCCCTTTAATTTTGGTATATACTCAGTATCTAACGTAGCATATGATGATCCTCTACCCCGGCCCCTACCCCTACCCCTACCCCTACGTCTACCTCTGCCTCTACCTCTACCTGGGGGTCTACCTCTTTTTCTAACAACGAATGGATATTCACTGTCATCTTCGCTATTATTATCATCACTTAAGCCATCATTACTACTAATATTATATGACTTTTCACCGTGCCTCTTACTATGAACAACTGTTTCTGCAATAGAAATATTACTTATATCCTGCGAAGTTTCTGCACTTTCCTCCGATTCATTCGAAATGCTTGAAACTGGTTGCTGTGTAGGAGTTTTCCTAGGCCTTCCTCTCTTCCGCACCGGCGGTGTAGTTGGAAAAATATCAGCACTGGGGCCTTGACTTACAGGATTTAAAATTAAATGCTTTTGTTTCAACCAGCTCGACACTGCTATAGATGTTAAATCAGTACTGTTTTCAACAGTATCATTAGTATTTACATCTTCTAAATCGGTTTGCTTCGTAACAGTTGGTTCATGTAAAAAAGTATTCATTGATCCCACGTATACTTTATTATCACTCGTATTATTCGGCTCCGTTATATCTTTATCTTTTGCCATTGTACATGCATCAGTTATTACATCTCTAGAATCTTGTAAATTCTTTACATGAAAATTATCTTTGTCAGCTTTAACACCAGCACAATCTCCGGAACTTCTTTTCGCATTTAAAGGCAGTGATTTCCTGGTTACAGCTGGCGTGACAGAAGTAGAAGCTATATTAGCTTCCACTGCAGTTTCATCATTCTTACCATTCTTACTTTGCAAATTTTCGAGTATCTCTTTTAGAGATTTTTTATTATTAACCGTACCATTTACTTCAGTTGTTTTTGATACAGTACTAGGAATTGTTAGTTGCTTTTGCTTTCTATTAGGAGTGCATTGTTTTCTTTCAATTGGAATCGCACTTTCTTTTTTAGGTGATTCCTTTTTCTGCGTTATAATATAATCATCAAATTTCGTTTGTTTCCGAATACGCTTAGATCTGCCAAGTACATCTTCATCAATTTCATTTTTACTTATGGTTCGCTTTTGTTTTTCTAAATGTCTACCTAAATTTATTTTACTAGTATGCGGCATAGACTCTGCGGCTGCTTTCTGAGATTTTGGTACATCGTTTGAGGTAGTTTGACCATTTCTTACATTATCATTTGTATGATTTATTTTCTGCAAACCCTTTGAACTCTGTGCAGCATTTGTTCCAGATTTATCTATTTTTCCGTTTTTCTCTTGCTTTTCTATAACTTGCAAACTACTTTTTGTTTCTACATGACTTACTTTAGATGTTAGTTTTGTTTTATGTTTATTAACTTTAGGCACTTTTGTTAAACTCCTTAAAATCTCATTATTTGTATCGCCTGCCGGTGTATTTTTATTAGTTCCTGTAACCACAGTTGGTTTCATTACAACTCTTGAATTGGCGGAGTTTTTAATAGATTCAGAAAGCTTAGGAATTTTATATCCTTTGGTGATAAAGTTATTTGAAGTATTATTCTGTTTTATATGATTAATGCTAGACGCCATGCTCCCACCTATAATAAAGTTTCAACGGATCAAGGAAATCAGAATTTTTCACAGATAAAACTTTTAATGGAATTAATCATATATTAACATTACCTTTCGCTGCTGAATCACTAATGCAGATATTTTGCAACATATTCGGAGGAAGAATGAACATTTTTGTGCTACCAGTTACAGGATTACTTGTTTTAGCAATCGGTAGATTCGCATTATTGGGAGAAGCGTCAGAACCCACAGTCTTTTCGTTCATTATTGATACAATCTAAATGAACATTAAAAATGTTAAACAGTATTTCATTTAAAATATTATATATCTTATTTCTCTAAATAGATGAAGAGTTGAAGAGGCTATCAACCAATAATTTTTTTCTGTGTCATTCTTAAATACTATATTTAATTCGAAATTTTACAATTGTTATATTATTTCCACAGAAGATTTTGCAATGCACATTCTATTTTACGATTTGTTAAAAAGAAATTGGTATGAACAGGATTCGAACATACATACCTAGAATATGCGACGATAGAACAAGGTGTCTGTAATCAGGTCCAAAATCATACGAGAATCGCGCTGCTTTTAAAACTAAACACCAGGAAAATTTTTCTTTATGATACACGAAATATTTATCGAAAAGCTATTGACATTTATCGTTCTTACTTGCAATCAGTTTTAATCACCTGGTCTTTCCAGCGAAAAGACAAGGTTAGGTGCATATTACATGCATGAAGTAAGTATATTCTCATGTAACTTCAATAATCAATATCACAATTTTTATGTAACACGCTTAACAGAATCTATTGATAATTAATTCCCCACGTAAAAAATAATGTTTTGCTAAAGATAAAAAATATTCAATGCAAAATTTCTCGCACAAGATTCGAACGTGCAAACTTCGCATTTGATGCCATTTGCACACCTAGCGCACCATCATGTAATAAAGAGTGAAGAAGACACCACACGTGAGCCCACCCAGGATTGCAGCGCATGCGTTTACGTTTCGGTCAACTCGAACTCGCATTCTAGTAGACAAGTGCATATTAATTTGCGTATGTATAGCATTGCTGGACATATATTCAAAAATTGTACATACATACGTACTTTTTGGTGCATTTTCATCGTAACATTTCTGTAGTATTTTGGACAAACTGTTTAACCCTCTTACGTAGCCATAAAACGATCAGTTCACGGGTACTCTGCATTTCAGAGTATCAAAAATAGAATTTATATTCCTTATTATTTTGATATTTCCTTACATCATGAATAGGTATATAAAATAAATGTATGGATAAAGTAAAACACAAAATAATGTATTGTATTTAAACTTTTATTTGTCAAGTTTCTTATAAATTTAAACCATTCTTCTGAGAAGTTCATTGATTTTATCTTCTCGGTTTCCAAAATCACCACCTTCAACGTAGTGGTTAGTCTTCTTGCGCCATCCGCCATTAGGTGTGTTGAGCTAAGGACAAAGATAAACAGAGAAAATTAATATTCTGAAAATTCACGTATATATTTAACTTAAAATGTTTGAGTTCGACTTAGGTATACACCGATACATGCGTACCATGAAGAGAAGCTCGTGTTACTTTGCGACATAGTAGGAGGTTAATAGAACAATAAATATTTCTATAACCATGCCTACGTCGCGCTAAAGAATTTCGAGATTACTATACCTTAAACGGCCACAAGAAATTGCTTGCATATTTGAACTTTGATCCAACTGTGAATATTTCATGGATCAAATCTTCCGTACAGATGATACCAGAGCGGCCTGTAGAAAAAATTATTCCACTTATTATCGTAGGAGTCACTTTAATGAATAAGAGAATTATTTAATATGATTATCGAGTGTATGAATTATTGCAAACCTGGGCGTAAAATGTACAGGGCAGGTTTTTCAAGAATTCTATTGCTCTTTGACAACATGGAAGGGAGCAGCATAGTAATTAAATACAACTCCAATGGATTTGTCAATGCATCAAAATAATATAATTCTGTGCTGATGACGATAAGAGAAAAGAGAAAAGAAACAAATAATTAATACTAACCAAGTTTCTTTTCGATAACAGCATTGCTCGTGATGGGAATGCGCTGTCTATTTATTTTAGCGAAGCCTCTTTTGTAGATAAGTTCACGAACGGATTTCAGATTTGGATATCCCCATGTAATATAAGGTTCAACGATACGGAGCATATTAATCGTTGCCTTGTTCAGTTTCACAAATATACCATTGTTGATCTGCTTCAAACGGAACAACTGAAGTACTTTACGTACTTTTGGCGCAACTTGGTTCACACTGAAATTACAAAATTCCACGATACATTTTCAACAAGTGTTAATTACGAATTACAAATCACTCTCAACAACAAATTACACTCACCCTCGGATACGAATAACAAATGCAAGACGTGCATCTCCAGGGATGTAATAGTTTCCACGGTTCTTAGCTTGTCTCATCAATCTGATTTCATCCCTCTCTTTCGTTCTGTACTCTTTCACATATTTCTCTGCCCTTTTGAAGATTTCCTTCCTCTTCTTGTAACGATTTGCACGTTGCTGGAAATGAAACGAAGCGACTTGAATAACAGTTTTTATGAGGAAGCATAGAACGCTGAAACGAATTGTAAAAGGTGACGAGAAATTACGGAGATTTAAAGGAAAGTACCTTAATCGATATTTGCAGGCGTGCAGCCTTAACCGCTTCACGGTTTTTTCTTCTTTTAAGTACCGACTCCGGTACTGCCGGCAACTTCTTAGCCGGAGGGGCAGTTTCCTTCTGCCTGTACATTAGATAAAAAGTATTATAAATTGTGTACTGTGTACATATGAAAACAGCGGACAAGTCGCATGGCACATAGAATTTAGGTTAGGTTAGATCTCTCGAGAAATATAAAAACATAACATGATCTTAAATAATAAATATTTCAATTTCGCTCGGCATAAACCGGGAGTGAATATTTTTATATGAAACTGATACAGCTTTTAGTAATAATTAAATATAAATTGTATCATATCTCGTGTTAATCAGTGGTACAACTTGTCAGTACGGATGAATAAATTCTAATTTTTGTGGAAAGTACAAAAACTACAACACATGACCGGTAGAGGAATTAAAAAGAATTTATATTACTGTATTTTGAAAGTAATATTGGCATATTAGCACAGGATGTTATAAGATTTCTTTCGGAGTCGAACAACACTTACTCGTCCGCCATTCTTCCGCTAGGTAAAGAAGTTGTCAACCTTCGATCACTTCAGAGCACTCGATCGTTTACCCCGAAGCTGGCGGCAGGTCGTTCGATTTATCGTTGAGTAGCGGGAAATTTCAAATACATTCACATATTAAGGGGTAGGTCACCCTCGATAGCCCTAAAACTGGTCTTTTTTCCAAACGCAAATTGTAAAGTGATAAGTAACAATAGAGACAACGTTATTCTAGTTTTAATCGTTATTCTATGAGTTTTAAAGAGGCAGACCACTGTGAAAAATCGGAAAAATCGATTTTTCCTTTTCCAAGAATGTTATCACCAAATTTTAGGAAGAAATTCGCAAAATTGACGGAGATATAGTATTTTCCGTGATGCGGTGTCAGGCGCGCGACTCCGAGCGAAACTTTGAACACGTTTTCCTCAGAATGACATTTTTCAACCACGTTGACAGTCCTACAGAGAAAACTATACATTCAATTGACTTTAATTAAAATTTTAAACCCGTTTTTCTCGGAAACAGTATTCTCAAAATCGGTGGAACCTGTATCTCCAAAAGTTATTATCCGATTCGCCTGAAACTTTTATTTCGAAGAATATACTTCTGTCTCGTGGATAGACCAGTATAATTTAAAAAAAATTGAAAATTTATAATTTTTAAAGGCGTTGATGGGACGAAGAATATAAGGAAAAAGTGATTTCAAGCTTCAAGTGTCGTAATTTTCTCAAAAAATGTAATTTTTGTAATTTCTTCTGGTTTAGTCCACGAGCTACTTTCATGCCTTTTAATAATTTGGCATTGTTTTTTATTTCAGATTTTTTTATTTTTTATTTGGATGAAATTTTGACGCCTCGATTTTAACGACTCCCCAGTGCCGTCTGCAATGATTAATTATAAAATAAAAAATATATTTCTATAGTGTAAGACATCTTTAATACAATGCAAAGAGTCCCATTAAATTATATGTAGTAGTTTTCCTTTAATTAATTCCTAAAGATCGCCTATCTTTATGCGCTCTAGATTGGTACAGCCCCTTAATAATATAATTCTCTCGAAGGTAGGGGCGGATTATATTTTTGGGGCCCGGGGCTATCGAACCTTTGAGGGCCCCTCGTGGTTGAACAGCGGGGGTAAAAAAAGCTAATCGCTTAGAACGGGGCTTCCCTGGAAAGTGGGGCCCGGGGCTGCAGCCCCCTAGCCCCCCTTTAAAAGATAATTGTTCAATAATAGTAGATCAAGCATTTAGTATCATTAGAACGAAGTACTTTCGTTGAATTATTAACAAATGTTAATTTCTTAACTTAGATTTTTCTTGCGAAATAATTAATGGGACATTTTACGATGGGATAATGAATTTGCGTAAGGATACGTTAATATAATTATAGATGTATTTTTCAATTTAAATTCACTTTTCAGAGATATGACTCGAATCCATATACATATACGGAGTGTCAACGAAGTCCCTAACTTGATGAAGTATTTAAAAGATCACGTATACGTAATATTGATTAATCTATCTGGAAGTCTGCAAAGAAAAAGATAAAGTGTATCATAAAAGAAATGGAAAACCATCACATTTTCTTTTATATAATGCGTCGTTCACACTGTTACATTATTTACAATTGGTAGACGGAAGTGGCACTTAAACAGTTTGGAATTGGTCCAAGGGTTCGTTCTTTATTCCTTATCTGCCTTACTGACAGTCTAGACAGCCATAGGCAATATTATTGGTCGCGCGTACATCCTTACCCTTTCGTCTATTTAGCAGAAGTTAACAATAATTCATCTTCGTAGAGGATCCGAAATAAAACGCAGATTAACACAACGATTGTGCTATTCGTGTTGAAAGAAAACGTAATGCACGTGAACCAAAGATGAGTGTACCACATATAAGACCACTGTCAAAATTGTCGTGGATAATAGTCAAACTTACATCAACAAGTACGAAAGTCATAGGAGTATAATTACAACTACTCGTCGGCAATAATCGACCACTAACATTCCTTAAATTGCAATACTGTATACACGTCGATCCACTTATTTATTCTAAAGCACAGCAAAGATTCTGATGCCACGATCTTCTGATCCGATCAACAGTTTAATGTTCAAATAGTTCGATGCAAAGTGATTGGAGTACGATACGATAATATGGTCGTTACAAAGCGATGCAATAAACTGCAGTAAACGGAGCGTCGCAACATAATAAACGCGATAAAAATATAGCAAACATACAATAATAAACAAGTTTCATGTAGCATGTGATAGCAATTTACGTAAAGCACGATGACTCGAGTAGATGTCGAGCATATAATAATTCAACCTATCTATGCGGTGTTCGCCCCCACATTATCTAGGCGGTAGATACCTAAACGGTGCTTGCTTCTTGTATTTGACAGAGGTCTAAAGTTCCTTGGGAAGGTCGATGGATTTGGTCCACGTTTACACATATATCGTGCCACGACACCGTCGCCTGTATATTCTCATTCGATCGCGTATGGCGAGACTAGCGGAGCATGGCACAAAATATATTTTTATTCGTTCATCGGCTAGAAAAACATGGTGCTCATCGATGCCGCGCAAAACGACAGGTTTCATCGCCGTCCTCGTCGAATCGTCGGGCCTCTGATTGGGGCGTTCGTTCCGGACGAACGGTGTTCATTAGTCGTGATTAAAACAAATCGGAGCAACAACAACGCACATTCGCGCAGCAACAGTCCACGAGTCTGCACTTGCATTTCTTGCATTTCCCCGGCGTTCTTTTCATACGAATTCTCACGCCTGCTTTGGATGCGGCGCGGGCGTCGCGGGCTCCGACCGGAAGCATGATAGGAGGAAACCGGTGTACATGGCGAATACGACGGTTATGGCGATCAGCATGTACATGTAGATGTTCAGCTCCGGTTGGCGGTACCTATTCTTGCGTAACCATTCCAGCACCTCCTGTTCTTTATGCATGTCGCCTTTTATCGAAAAAAATGTCATTAGTTTTAAAGCTGATTAGGAATCAGAGCCCCGCAACGGGCGGGTTAGGGTGGTCCTTATTTCTCGACCATAAAATTTTTTGTCAAAGGCGAATGGAGTGGGTATAGTAATAAAAGATACAAATGCAGGGATGGAGCAGTGGCGGAATAGAGGTATGAGTATAAGCAATATGGCAACAATATACACGACGGAAGCAGTAGGAGTAGAAAAGGCTGTTGATATAGCTGATAACGAACTGAAGGAGAAGGATGTGATAATATTCACGGATGCCCTTAGTGTCCTGAAAGGAATTAAAAACATAAGTATAAAAGGAAGAAATAATTCAGAAGAAGAAGATATAAGAGTAAGGAAAATCAGAGATGCACTCATTAAAAGAGACAAGCAAAATAGAGAAAATGAAAGAGGAGAAGAAGGAAGAATAGGAAGTTTGAAAATCGCTTCGATCCCAGCGCACTGCGGGATTGAGGGAAATGAAAGGGCGGATACCAATGCGAAGGAACTCACGGATGGGGAACCGAAAAGTGAAGTAAAGATACCATGGAAGGATGTCAAAGCAGACTTGGAGGAAAAAGCATGGAGAAGATCGAGGGAGGACATGGAAAGAATTGGAGAGGAAAAAGGGGTGAAGTACTTTGCAAGAGGGGAGAATAATGCGGGCAACAGAAGACCTTGGTTTGTGAGAATGATAGGAATGGAGAGAAAAAGTATCAGTTTTTTAAATAGAATAAGGGCTAATCACTACAACCTAGCAGAATCATTATTCAGGAAAGGGATGGTGGAAACACCTGATTGTGAGTGCGGCGGGGGAATAGAAGACATAAACCATATATTTTGGGACTGCGATAAGTATATAGGAGAGAGGGGAAGACTACAGATGGCCATGGAGGGAGTGGGAATACAGGAAGGAGAGGACATAGCGAAAATAATTAGGGGAGATGGAAGGCCAGTAGCAAAAGTGATAGTAAGTTACCTGAATAGAATTAAGAGGGATATCTAAAAGGATATATGGGAACGGAGGACAAGAGAGTCTGAAAGGGGGAGAAAGAGGTGGAAAATGTGTGATATGAGATGTGATGGGTGAAATTATATAGGGAATAATGGAACATGAGGAGTTAATGCTTGAGTGTGAGAGTGAAGAAGTGAGAGGGATGAGATATTGGATGACATTTATTTCATCACATTGTAGTATATAATATATATTATATATTTTATATAGTTAAGGAAAAATGTGAAAAATGTGGGATATGAGATGGGTGAGATCACTGATGTTGGAGAGAGAGAGAGTGGGGAAGCGAGAAGGATGTTATAAGTAAAGATGTTTATTTTTATCACATTGTATATTATAAAGGGAAAAGACAAAAGTTCGTTGGGCTATGTGAGACAATGTCTCGAAATGCCGCTTTGGGTATGGAGTCCGATGTAACCATCCCAAGGGAAAAATAAACCTAACCTAACCTAAAATTTTTTGCACGCCGCCCCCTAATTTTCTTCCATTTCATGAAAAAATAATTTGTGCAAAATTTCAGATCGATTGAACGTCGGGAGGACGTGGCACATCGCATGCGAAGTTTTTAAATAGAAGTAACCGCGCGCTAAGCGTAAGGTGTGACGTGTTTCTGAAAATTTCAATGAAATTCTTCAGGAACGGGAAATTAACAGGCTAATGCGGTCTATGACTTACTGCATGGGAACTCATTGATAAAGTAGAAGCACTTTCTTGCGACACCACAGCCTCAAATATGGGACGATTACAAGACGCATGCACAATTTTAGAGGAAAAAATCGAGAGAGACCTTTTATATTTACCTCGTCGACATCATAATTAGGAGATAGTTTTACGGGGCGTTTTTGAGGAAACATTGTCTAAATCCATTGCACCTAATATTCCCTTATTTAAACGTTTTCAAGGATCGTGGTCTCAAATCAAAAAAATTAAATTTTAAATCGGGAGTTGACGATAAGATCGTTCAACAGTCACTCGACAATGTAGCAGAAATAATAAACTTTGCCACATATAGTTTGGAATTTAAGCAACCACGAGAAGACTCGAGAATTTCTTGAACTATCAATAATTTTTCTTAATGGAACAGTTCCAAAGTTTTCTTTCCGTGTACCGGGAGCATTTCACCATGCTCGATGGATGGCCAAGGCTATATATTCTTTGAAAATATTTTTATTTCGCAACGAGTTTGTTTTAATAACTGGAATCAGCGACATTTGTATTTTTCTCATTAAACTGTATTTGAAAGCATGGATCCAAGCTCCAGTTGCTGCAAAAGCTACTAAGCAAGATTTCGAGTTTTTAAAAAACTTATATGCATATGGTGCAATTAATAAAAATGTAAGTCGCGTAGCATCGCGCAAATTTTGTAATCATTTATGGTACGTAACACCAGAAGCGGCAACGCTGGCCTTTTTTGACTCCAACATTACGCATGACGCCAAAAAACGGATGGTAGTAGCTTTAGCTACTCTTAATGATACTGACGTCAAAAAATTAATAATTAGTCCGAATAATGTAACTCGGTACATCGACAACGATACTGAATGGTTTGTTTCCCAAAAAACGTTACAGTTTTTTAAACGATTTGCAATTCCTACAGATTTTATAAATAAGGATCCTTCAGAATGGGAAAATGATCCAAATTATACTATTGGATTAAATATAGGTAATAATTGAAGAGTAGTTAACGATTGTAATAATGTATTATCGCGAAATGAAGAGGAAAAACAAATTATAACGCAAATAGTTTCCGACTACCCGAAACGCTATCCAGACATAAAAAACTACGTTAATGAAAAATTCGTAAATTGTTTTTAAATGCGTGTATTAAAAAGTGTGTAAATTCAATAACCGTATTTTCTTTTTGTGCCTATTTATGATATAATATTCACCATTTCATATTAAAAATATTATCTTCTTATTAAATATAAAATGTTAATGACGAACATTCCTTCATTTTTAAAATTAATATTATTATTAACTTGCAAATAATATAAGAAAGAAATTGAAAGAATGGTCACTTTCATTAAAATACGTAAAATTTAATATAATTAATTAAAAAGATATAAATATTAATTAGTTATTATGTTAAAAAATCATACTGTAGCACTATTAGCGTAAATATTTTTGCACAGAAAGAACGCTTAACCATCATTATAATATTTTTCTTCATACCTTTCCGTTCATACAAAATTTCACATTTATTGCAACTTTAACGCGAATGTGCCACGTCTTCCTCTTATCCGAACAACTTCATCTTTTACGGGAATTATTTTCTTATCCAATGGAACAATTTTAGGGGGCGGCGTGAAAAAAATTTTGCAAAAAAATTTTCACCAAGAGTAGCTAAGGACCACCCTAGGGCGGGTATTTCGCGGGGCAACCCGCCCGTTACCCGGCCGTCTTTCGATTCACGCGATCCGCTCGTGCGCGCGGCGGATAAGTCGGATCAGCGTTGATTTCTATGCGCCCGAGACTCCCGAACTAACCCGAGACTCCCGAACTAACCCGAGACTCCCGAACTAACCCGAGACTCCCGAAACGCCTGAAGCAGTCTCGGGGGCGTTGGGCGGTTATGGGTGGTTAGCCGCATCGCGGGTTAGTGAAAGTTCCGGTGGCAGGGCTCTGTTAGGAATATGTACCTCTTTAAGGCCTTACATACGTCCAGAATTTTCAAAAAATCGATTTTTTTTTTAACAGATTGTTGTTCTCTATAGTTTTAGGCTTGTATCTGTGAAAGGCGATTGCAAAAATTCCCCATAGATCCAAAGTTATGGTAGAAAATGTGACTGCCCGACGAGAGTTTGGTGCCCGCGGGTAAAACTTTAAACGAGTTTTTCTCGAAACTACTTTTTCCGCCACGGTCGGCATGATAACTCGTACAGTTTTTAATATTTTTTGATGCGATTTTTTTTAAATATTCGAAATCGTTTTCTCTATAGTGTGTCGAGCCGGATTTTTTATATTTTGATTTAAAAATTTTATAAAAATAATTAAAGTGGAAAATTTATGACGTAAAACGCATACTTTTTTTAAACTGCCATAAATTGCTAAATTTTTCGAAATTCAAAATTCCGGCTCGACACACTATAACTACAACTTTATTTTACAAGAATTTTTTTAAATTTTGCAGATCTATCAACATTTATTGAAGATATGATGCCGACCGTGGAGCAACTTTTTTTTCTTAGTGTTGTGAATCACGTGATTTTTTATATAGTAATTTTGGTAAAAATAAAGTGAAATAAATTTTTTTATAAAGTTTAAATACCAATAAACAATGTGTACTATTTATTTTTATTAATTTCTATTGTTATCCCTACTAAAAAAAAATTTCTTTTAGCGCATTTTTGGCGCTGCTAGACGTATGTAAGGCCTTAAGTTAGCAAGTTAATATTTGAGATATTAGAGTCTCACCTCGGTAGATACTTGGGAATCTCTTGCGGAAGTAGACAATAGCAGGAAGCTTGGTGACGCCCCATTTTCTGGCATATCTCGGGTCGCCCATTTTCACGAACGTGATATCCAAATTGTCCGTTTCTCCGTCGATGTCCTCCAATTTTTCGTTTACTACTTCACTCTCCTTGTTGTCGTGTTCGTCTGAAAAGTGCGCAGTCGCCGTATTCCCAGTTCATTTATACAAATTTCGCCAAGAAGACGATGGTCATTTAGCGTGTACTTACAAAAGAAGACGGCTAGGAATTCATTCTCGTCCAGCAGCTTGTCTAACATCTTCTTGTTCACCTCCTCGATTTCGTTTTTAATCTCGAAAACGTCCTGAGATGTAAGCCACTGGAGAATCTTATCTTCCTGGGTTAGGTCGCCGTCGTAGATCAGAGGCGTCTTTTTACGGAAATAGACGAGCGACGGGATATTCAGAATTCCGAACTTCTCAGCTGCCTCTGCACTAGCGACCTTTACAAAATCGATGCCGAATAAGTCCGCCTCGCCGTCGATCTTCTCCAAAGCCTCCATGATCTCGTCGCATTCTGGGCAATCTTCGTCGTCTACGCCACCCAGCAAAACAAATTTCCATCAGCTTAGTGAAATTTACATCTTAAAGAGAATAAATTTACAGAACGTACAGAAGAAAACCGCCAGGAACGGTGATTCGTCGAGAAGTCTTTCCAACATCCTATCATTAACGGACTCAATTTCGTCTGCCAATTCTCTATTGTCGTCGTCGATCAACCACTCAAGAACCGACTCTTCGTTTTGCAAATCACCTGGTGAAGTACGGCGAACAACTTAGTAGAAGCTGATACACATTATTAAAAACTGATAAATCCGAATAGGATACCTTCGAATAAAAGAGGATTGCCGTTTCTGAAGTAAACGAGGGCTGGGAATGTTTTGATCGAGTAACGTTTCGCCAGTTGGGGATCTTGGATTTTTACCAGGTGGATGCCGAACACGTCGCATTCGTCGTCGACCCCTTCCAAGCCTTCCAAAATTTCGTCGCATATGTGACAATTTTGCTTGTCTGTGACATAAAAAAAGGATTCTATTTTTTTCTTACGCACATTAAGCCAAATATGATGGAACATGAATTTATGATTTCGTTGATAATGTAAACAGTCTGCGCCTTACAGAAGTAAACAGCCAGATACTGAGTTTCTTCTACCGACGTTTCCAGCATCACTCTGGTTATCAATTCGATCCGATCCTCCGTTTTCTGGGTGATTAGCCACTGTAAAACTTCTTCTTCCACCGATAATTCGCCTGCATAAAATAGTATATAAAACACTGCGTGGTAAAAGGGAACGTTGTATGAAACTAAATTAAATGTAGTTGCCACAAACCTTCAAACACGTTAGGCACTTGATTCTCAAAGTACACCAGCACGGGGAAGTCAGTTACGCCATAATCTTCTGCAACCTTGTAGTCCTAGGAAAAATGCGAAGAGCCTGGTCACATCTTTATTTCAGGCACACAGTTCTTCAGGCGAGTGATCTTTCACACTTACTTGGGTCTTAATGAACGTGATACCGTGTCTGTCGCAGTCATCGTCGATGTTCTCCAGCTCCTCCAGTATCTCCACGCATTGCTCGCAGTCTTCGATATCTAATGAGAAACTATATTGTTATAAAATTCACGAATGCTCGGGAAAAGTCTCTACTAGAATGACAGCAGTCTATTACAGAGGGATAGCGGGGATATGATGTGGAACAGGCACAGGCGCTGAGTTCCACGGATGATGATCTACAAATGTGTTCGGTTGCCCTATCTAAGGGGACTAATTCTATCGGCAAATGAGATAATTATACAGATCGTGTGAAGAAACTTGCTGTCTCGGCTAATGAACATACACTACAACTATGCAAACGTGGACGAACAAACAATATTGGCATGCTGATCAGCAGGAGCTCTAGGGCACTATGGTTCTGCTGCTTGGCTTTATGGTTCTCTCCATACATGCTGTTTAATCGTGCAGTTACACCTGTGTAAGAGTGTAATGTCGTGTAACATATTCGAGAAAAATAATGGTATTTGGATTTTCGGCTGGGCCTGGAAAAACAGTTCTCAGAAAAATCATCTGTGTTTAAAAATATGATCAGATAGACAGCCAATAGATCTTCCATTCTGAAAGGAGTCTGGCAAAATTAGGCCTCTTCACCTCTGTAATTGTATTAACAAATAAGAATAGTACGGGCCTTCTTCTCTCACAAGGGGGCCGCATAGGTTATGCAATCGGTTCTGGAATGAGACTGGGCGGACATTGTAGTGCACACCTAGTGTTAAAAAACCGTAAAGGGATTTTGCAAAATGGGCCTTCGTTTCCGAGAAATTTGAGTTCAAAGTTTTGCGGGACATTGCTTGGTAAGAATGTCCCGCAAAACTTTGAACTCAAATTTCTACGGTTTTTTAACACTAGGTGTGCAGTACAATGTCCACCCAGTCTCATTCCAGAACCGATAACATAACCTATGCGGCCCCCTTGTCAATAAAAGTGTCTATGTATAATATCATTTTTACGCATTGCATCTAAATATGTGTACAGAAAAAGGTGGTAAAAATCAGATGCGTAGACGTAAAAAAGCAAGAGTATCTGGAAAAATATCGGAAAAATATCCAGGTTGGTGACGTGTGTCGCATAGTTTGCGTATGCATGTGAGTGTGGCTCGTGTTCTGTGTGTGTTGCACACGGAGATGAATTCTGGACAAACTATCTGGAACATATTCTAAAGTGTCGGCAAAGAAAAATCGGGTCGGCAAATCAATCTCTTTGTGTGTTCACGTGTACCATCGACTCCCTCGGTTGTCTCGTGGTCGATGTTCTTGCGCTCCTTGTGGCGGGTCTGCTTGCGTTGGTATTTTGCCTGACACAAGTCACAAAGCGTTCTGTTCCCTGCGGCATTAGCAGACAACGTGTACAGCCTCGACAATATACACGAGATTACGAGAATAAGAAGGAGGCCAAATAGCAACGATTGTGAAGGAACGTATACGCAACGAAAAGGAGCACAGCGACGGACAACGAGAAGAGATAACTGGTTAATAATCACGGCGGCACATTAAGCCCGACAAATAAGCACAGTGGCAGACAGAACGACGCATCGCGGATATGTACAGATGCCTTAGTTTCGCACGACAATGCGCGTACTCATTGCTTCAGCTCGGCACCGTTGCTTCCAGAGCAGGAATTAATATACGCAAACGAGTTGCTGGCTGCGGTCAGCAGTTAATCTTTTCAGCAATTGGAGAAAAGTGGGCGATGGACGGGTGGAGTGGCGTGAAAGGATTGCCGAAGGAAGGGAAGAAGGCAATCTGCTCCATATTTTTAAAATAAATAAATAATGATCGAAACAGATCGATGAAAATTGAAATCGTAGACTTCTTTCGAATAAGCGTGTTTAACTTTATCAGAAGCCACTTGGTCGGCAATCGACGAAAGAAGGTGATACTAACTTTTTATAATCGAACTTATTCGAGTGTATTGAGCAAGAAGGGCGGAATGGAGCGCGGAGTGTAAATAAATGGGAAAGATATTAAAAGAATGGAAATAATTATAGTGCCACGCAACAGGCTAGTGATACATTCCTGCTTGGCAGTTGGCCGCGGCTGAAGGACTGTCAGACTTACAGAAGTACACCGCCAACGAGTCTGATTCCCTTATCAGATTCAGGAGCTCCTCTCCCTCTAAATCTTCGATTACCTCCCCGGAAGGATCTTTCTGGGTCATCAACCACTGTAGAATTTGTTCCTCGTCGTATAGATCGCCTTTGGTCAACAGTACAAGGGTCCGATTAGAATTAGAACGGAGTATCGAGTGTTGGGGTCACATCGAATTGATTTAGCTGCTTTGGTACCTGCATAAATGACTGGATCCTTCGAAGACATCTTGAAGAACAAAATCGCCGGCAACGCGAAGACGCCGTACTGCTTGGACAATTGCTTGTCGTCGATTTTCACGAACTTTATCCCCGCTCCGTCGGCCTCGTCGTCTATGTGCTCAATTTCTGCTAGCACCCTGCCACATTGTTTGCAGTCGTTGCTGTCTAAACACACACGCGCCATCGCGTTCGACACGCTCCAAAATCTCATTTTGTATTTTATAAATTAATATAAGATAATATATTTATTGCAACGTTCTTTCCACTTGTTTTCTCGTGGCAGAGAAGAAAAGCTTCTTGAAATTCTCGGACGCCGGTGATATTGACCCTAGTATGGGGGGGTGCAAGGTTCATTTGGGCCTAAAATATGGCTTTGAACATTAAAATTGTGAAGTTGTTGGATTGACTGCGTTCTTCTTTTTGATAGTAGATCTTGGTGAAAGAAATACAAAAGTCGTATGCGTTATTGCCATAGGGTGAATTATTTTAACTAGAAAATGCAACTTTTTGTCGTAGTACCTTATTTAACCCTCTAGGGACGAGTGGGACTCCAGAGTCCCATTCAGATTAACAGATTTTTATTTATGTTCCATCAATAAGATCGAGATTTGATAGCTATAGTGACCTTTAGTACTGTTGTACCATCAGAACCCGAAATTAAACTTTTTTTTGTTATAAACAAATTAAGAAAAAAAAAAATTAACGAGTAGTTTCCAAATCCGAAGTATAAAATAGACTATTTTAACGCACAAAAAATTTCTACGTTAAGTTTAAAACATCCCCGTCCCTAGAGGGTTAATTAAGCTTGTAGAGAAGTGATTTTCAACTGCGGTACTAGCCTAGGTACAATCATCCCAAATCACGAACCAAAAAACTAGGGTTCGAGTTCTGCAAGAGGGTGATTTTTATTTGTTTCCCTTTCCCTTACATTTTCGTCATCTCGCATAGTGTGATTAATCAAAAGCCCATACTTTCCAGTTTACTATCTCAATAAAAAAGATTTAAATGCACGTTACATATATATTTATAACTAGCTGACCCGTTACCCGGTTTCACCAGGGAATTATTTATGATGTTTTAAAAATAAAAAAACCTAAAAAATATAAATATCCTATAACCTAATCTAGGACGTATGTAATGTATTTCCAAAATTTCATTGAAATCCGTTCAGCCGTTTTGGCGTGAAAGAAGGACAAACTAACAGACAACGATTCACTTTTATATATTAGTAAGGATGATGTATAATTATACATCATAATAAATATTCCGATACTCGGTATATCTATAAAATATATATACCGAGTATTCAAATTTCATTATTAGGTTAATAAACAAAAAATTATGGAATTTTGATTGTCACAATAGATGCTACGATGAAAACGAATGGAAAAGAAAAATAATAAAAGTCACCCCTTGCAGGATTCGAACTGCTGGAGGTCAGATATATTGAACAATCTGAAGTTGTAAATAAAGTAGTTATAATATCGACCGTATTTTTAGAATATAACAATAAGTAGTTTCGGCGAACTGGTTCGGTTAGTTTTTTTTTTTTTTTTTTTTATATTAGAGAGGTCTTTGAGATTCCTTATAGTTTCTGGTCAAAAAAAAAAAAAAAAATTAAACTGACCGAACCAGTGCGCCGAAACCACTTATTGTTATATCGTTAAGAAAAGGAGCGCCGAGGCAGGCATGCGACATGGTGGGAATTACCCCTCACTCGCACTGATCGGCCAATATATCTGACCTCCACTATAGTTTTTCGGAATGATTGTACCTAAGGCTAGTACGGCAATTGAAAATCAAGACAAGCGTAATTAAGTGATTATACTACGACGAAAAGCCATATTTTCTGGTTAAATTATTGATCCTATGGCAACAATGCATAAGACTTTTGCAATCCTTTCGTCAAGATCTACTATTTAAAAGAAGGTCGAAGTCGGTCCGGTGACATCGTAATTGTAATATTCAAACTCATTTTTTATAAAAAAGACTAGCCATTCACAGCTAGTATTCTGGGATTTGTTTTTGCAGAACGGCTCCAACATTCTCTACACCCCCCTCCCTTTCATAAGGGTTAAACGAATCGTTTAGAATACTGAGCTTTTTTAATTATTCATAATCGGAGTTCGTGCAGTTAATACTATTCAAGAGATTCGAATGTATATAAATTATAGTCTTCTGGAAACGGCTAGCGGTCATTTGCCTATAACGTAGTTTAGAGGTCTATAAGCTTAAGAGGCATAAGGTAATTTTTCATCAAAACTTTAAACCTCGAATAATAAATTACACTTCCTGATTACCATCTACTTGAGTTGCGTCTTTGCTTCTACAGACTCTCGTTGTTCATTAAACAGTTAGAAGTAAGTTTCCCTAATCAGCAATAAAAATTTAGACCACAGTCAGCTGATCAGTTAGGAACTCTGGAGTTCAGTACGTTGTTGGCGAATCGCCCAAATAATTTTCCAAGATAACAGAATTTGCATCTTAATGTGCGAAACAGTATTAATCGAACAAGAACTCTAATTATTCAAAGTGTACCTAATTCTGTTAGGGTTCATATATATTTTCTTGTTCAAAGTCCTAAATCTTTCGATCAGATCCGATACTCACAGAAGAACACAGCCAGATAATCTGTCGTCTGTCGTATCTTGTGGAACATTTTTTTATTGATTCGCTCGATGTGATCTGTGAGCTCCATGTTCTCGGGATTGGTCAGCCAATCAAGGATTTCCTCTTCGTCGTCTATGTCTCCGTCGTAGTTGATGTTCTTCCCCTTACGGAAGTACGTAATGCCCGGCGGATTACGGAACCCATACTTCTTCGCCATTAGCCGATCTTTCATCCTGACGATCTTTATGCCGTACTCAGCAGCTTCATCGTCGATCAACTCGACGTGCCTGAGTACCCTAGGGCTTTCTGGATCTTCCTCCTTGTCTACGAAAGTCAGATTTCTCGTTTCGCTTCGAAGCAACGCGCTCATATGCAATCCCTTAAGTGTCGAGTCGTTTACTTAACATTCTGATAGTAAAAATGGCGGACAAAAGTGAAACGTGGAATTTAAATGCAGTAGCAAAATATTACTCGGCCATTTAAGGGATACAACTAATTCTGCAATGCACAGACAAGTTCACGCGATACGAGATTAAGTAATGAAACGATAGAACTTTATCACGATTTACTTGGATCAATTTTTAATATTATTGATCGCGGAATAGATTCTAATTAAAGGGTCTAGCAGAATAAGCATGGGCAAACGGCCCTCATGCCGATTCTTGGAGTTGTTATTTTTTAAACAATGCTCCTTGCCTGAAACACCATTATGTAAAGTTTTAGATCGCTGCTCCCCCGTTTAAGGGTAATACGGGGGTAAACGCCCTTAACGTTATTATTCTTTTTCTCGGTTACTACTTAAGATATTTCAATGAAGAAAAAGAAGAAAAATAGCTACATACTAACTGTACTTCATATATTTTTCTCAAAATTTTAACTCAATTATTAAGGGTAGAAAAAAATGTTCATTTTTTGGGGGTGGTTTTTCGTAACTATCCTTTGAGTGACCACCCCCCAAAAAATCAAGGATAATGCTCTATTATGAAGCTATTATATATAAAACCTGAAGATAGTCGAGATAGTGGAACATAGTTAAATAATTTATAAAAGATCACTATATTATAAATATGTGGGGTTTTGTAGCGAGAAAGAGTATTTGTCGTCACACGAAAGAGTATGTCACACTATAATTCTCTTATTTGAGAATATGTAAACCATTTGTCTCGAAGATTAGAAATATGCTGTACGAAATATGCGTGAGAATTATGTTCACTTTAATGCATATTCAAGGTAAAGTTCCATACAAATGTAAATAGGGTGGATGTACCAGTAACTGAACAGGTACCAGTGAATGGACATTTTTTATTAAAAGTAATCAAATAAGTAATTAAAATAAGCAACTAATTAATTAGAGACCTCTTCTAATTTCTTGCTTCATATCCAAACAATTTTTGCAACACGTGGAATCAGTCGCGCTGCAAAGATAATTTTATAAAAGTGTTCATTTACTGGTGCGTTTACCCTATCTGGGAAATATTCGTATTTAGCGCATGCGCGTTACTGCGCAGCTCCGTTCACATTCACACTCGATCTCCCAAACGAGACAGGCCTATACCAATTATCACAGGCAGTGTGTTACCTTGCTGAACTTATGAATAATGAAGATTGTTTGACCGTGGAGTACTTGAAGGAAACCACTAACATTATAAGGATGAAGGTCCGCTCGCGACACATCAATCGCAAAACATACAAATGTTATATCGAATATGTACCAAATTCTATAAGCTACACGGCAATTAGGGAATTTAATCCCGGGATCCCGGCTGTTTTTTGAGAATTTCGAGAATTTTTAAAAACGTTAATTACTTTATGAACAACTGAAAAATATAAAAATGGAATCCAAAATACCACCGGGATCCCGGGATTGAATTCTCTAATGGCAATACAACGATATATGTGCGATTGTGCGAATGGCAACACGAAAGTGGGTTGCTGTTCGCAAGTCGCTGCGATTATTTATTATTTATCATACAAGCATTTTTTTATCCAAAATAGTTAAACCGTCCGAAATATTAACAAATATATTTGATGGAACTGACACAACGGCAGTTATTGACGTAAATAGCGACGAGGATTAATAAATAATAATCAATAATGATATCAACCTTTCTCGTTATTACCTATGATTTTCGAACTCCCATTGATTACTCTCACGGCACGCTGCACGACTCGTTTCTTTGCCCGACATTATTTATAAACAATGAATCCCAAACACTCTTCATTGACACTTCGATCTCCCCAACGAACCGCGATCGTTTCTTCTATTCGCATTTAAATGGCACGTACTAGTGTTGTAAAAATGAGCTTCGAGCCCTGAGCTTTAAGAGCTCGAGTCGCGGTTCAAACCCTAAAGGCTCGAAGCTTGTAGCCGTAAGAGCTCGAGTCGCGGTTCAAACCCTAAAGGCTCGAAGCTTGTAGCCGTAAGAGCTCGAGTCGCGGTTCAAACCCTAAAGGCTCGAAGCTTGTAGCCGTAAGAGCTCGAGCCTTTAAAGCTCGAGTCTTCGAGCTCGAACGCTTAAAATTATTTATGTAAGTTTAAATTTACGTTTAACGTTTTACAATAGTGGTTGTATAAAATAAGATATATAATATCAAGGACTTTGAGTGAACTTCATTACTATTAAACACAAAAGCCTCTAGCTTCCAGGCCTGGGCCTCGAAGCTTGAACCTCGAGGGTTAAAGCTTTGAAGACTCGAGCTTTATACAACACTATCACGTACTCAGGCTTGCGACAAATACTCTTTCTCGCTACAAAACCCCACATATTTATAATATAGTGATCTTCTATAAATTATTTAACTATGATCCACCATCTCGACTATCTTCAGGTTTTTATATATAATAGCTTCATAATAGAGCATTATCCTTGATTTTTGGGGTTGGTCACTCAAAGGGTAGTTTCGAAAAACCACCCCCTAAAATGAATTTTTTCTACCCTTAATAATTGAGTTAAAATTTTGAGTAAAATATATGAAGTACAGTTAGTATGTAGCTATTTTTCTTCTTTTTTTTTTCATTCAAATATCTTAAGTAGTAACCGAGAAAAAGAATAATAACGTTAAGGGCGTTTACCCCCGTATTACCCTTAAACGGGGGGGCAGCGATCTAAAACTTTACATAATGGTGGTTTAAAAAATAACAACTCCAAGAATCGGCATTATCCTGCTAGACCCTTTGAAACAGACTCACTGGTAAACTATCGCGCTACGAATTGTGACATTTAGGTATTATGAAAAGTTTGTGACACTCGCGTCGTGTCTCTATGAAGAAAGTGAATGATATCTTACAGAAAATAACAGCCAAGAATTCTTTCGTCTCGATATACTTAGTGAGGGTGTCACGATCGATCTCTTCAATGCTCTCGTCCGTTTTCTGCTTCACCATCCAATCGAGTACTTCGCTTTCGTCGAGCAGATTACCTAAGTTATAAGTATGCTCGAATGTATTTTGCTCAGACCTTTCCCATCTCATGAAATATCGTTATATAAAAGTTCGTTTTAGGTTTTAGGTTTTTGTTAGCATTGCTTATCAAATAAGATTCATTCGTGAACGATCTGGAATGGCTATGCGTTTCGTTCTCAACATTGAATAAACGCCGGAGATTTCTAGATCTTGAAGGAGACTTACCCTGCTGCAACGGGGTGCATCGCGCAGTAATCCAAGCAAGAAGGTGCAAAACAACTGTCTAACTAAACTATCTATAAACTGTCACTTGTCTGCTTATAGATATGTAAATCGTAGATCACTTACGCTGTCGTACAGACCAGAGAAATCATACTACTGTCGCAAAGTTCAAAGACCGACTTCGAATAAAGCAGCGTTGACAGTTGCTGAAAATTATAGTCCGAGGCTGACTGTGTGATTCGAGTATCGTGAAAAGTGTTCTTCCAGTACAAGCAATGTTTGACAAAAAATATTAAAGTACATTTTTCATTGAACGTCTAATCAGCTTGATTCGGGATTCAAGAATGTAACTGAAGTATGAAGATAGTGAAGCATGATTTTTATTAGTGGACTAGTATTGTTCGAACGTGATTTCTATCGTCGAACTCTGCGTATGTTTGGAGAAATTACAGGCGACAAGAGGGAACTCGACATCTACAATTAGCAGAAACGGGCGAAGCAAGTACAAAGGATACTAATTGATACTAGGAAACATATTTATTATCGAGTTTATTATCGTACATGTTGCTCTTATGCGATTAACGAGGATGCCGTACGGCGGCTTATGTCGGCAAAGTGCGCAAACGTTTACGATCAATAATAAAATCATGCCAGATAATCCAGATCACAGACACAGCGCGATAATTAACTCCGCCCTGTTACTTAACAAACTCGCCCGCGAAACCGGCAATATGCCTTTCGAAAATCTCTCGAAAATATCCCTGCGCGTAGGTATTTAAAGTCTAGGTCTTATTCCTAGGTGTCGCTAGCAGCGCTACGTTTTATCCATTACTGTCAATTAATTACCGCGCCTAAATCTTGGTGATCATGACACGAGTACAGTGCCAGCGGCAAGTTACCTTGCACCTACGTAGTTTGTACAGATTATCGGCATTCAGTGGTGAAACAGTATGTATAACGAGTACAGAAACCAACAAATAAAGTATTCGTATAAATAAATAAATAAATAAATAGGTGAGGCGTTTCTGATTTCATTTACTCTCGTCGGGCCCGCGTGGACCGCGGGCCGTCTCGAAAGGAATGAAAAAAAAAAAAAAAAAAAAAAAACAAGAGTTCTCGATTATTTCGTTTTTAATGCTGGCGCGTGAGGCCCAGTAAGCGTTAAAGCGATTAGTGATAGCTAGCATGATAAGAAACGCACGTGTTCCTCGACGTATTACGGTTGAGGAATTGAGGGTATGTTTATATCGTTGCCACGATGAAAGTAGCAGTAGGAGAGAACAACAGCATCGTGTATTGACATGGACATACGTTTCGTGCTGTGTTTCGTGGGAGATTGATTTACTCCGTATACAAATGAAGGTGCTGTGCTGCACAATTTATGGATTGAATCAATTTTATTCTAATTTCTCTTACGGGGCATGGGCTGTTATATTCTTCGCAAAGCACACAGTCTGAAATCAAGCAAAAGTTAAGCCTGACCTCGAATTACTCGGACAAAAGTAAGAAACATAATCATTTATTCTAATCGTGATTACCACGTGGCTACAAACCTACTTTGCTCGTGTTTAACTTGACATAAACATACTCTGAGAGATCTGCAGATCGGCTAAGGAATTATAGACGAAAACCGATTTGTTTCAACCCTGGAACGTCACTTGGCGGTTCAAATCGGTTCTGATAAAATCTGATAAAATCGAGATTGCTGCGTTCCAGGGTTAAAACTGCCAATTGAAAGTAATGAACTCTTCGAAAGTGTCCGTCGCTACAACCTATACCGCGAAATCTAGGTAGATCACTACAGAACGTTCGGTAACAGCTAATGCTATGTTGTCCTCTCATTGCCAGCAAGCAAAGTCCTCCCGTTACCGATGAAATGCAATGGAACGGCGGTACCTTGTCGTCACGACGTTAACAATAAAAGGTTAACGGTGCACAGAGTAAATGGATGAACGACTTTCGATCGCCGAGCGAGCGCATTCTTAGATTCACACAGAAATGCATGTGAACTGATTATATTTTAAGCTGACCGGCTAACAGACAAATCAGACATGCCGTCGATGCCATTCTTCTCGAAATAGGAAATCCCTTTTTAGTCAGTTACGCTTGACATTCGAACGCGGCACGCGATAATAATGTTGTACGGATTCGCAGGTCCACTTAGTTTACGTTTTACAAAAGAACTCAAAAACATGACATTATTTGGAGCGTGTTTAAAAAAAGAAAAGAAACAACAACAGAACTATAACAGATGCAACGAGGTGAAATGATAGGGGAGCGGGGCGTTTCTCCCGTGGTCGCGAGATTAGATTTCGCGACGATGAACGTGGAGGAGAAAGATGATTATGCGTCGATGATGATGATGCTTCGATATCGATAAATGACGATGATACAATGAGCTCAGGAACATAATCATGTCGACGAACGAAACATTTTCTTCAGTTCTTTTCTGCATTGGTTTATCAGTCGATGGACGGTTACGTCGGTTGGTTCCGCCCCGGCATATAGCTTTCGTTCCGATTTCGATTTCATCAGTTTCTCTATTCTTCCATTTCGTCCTTCACCTCCAGCTCATATGGCTTCTGCTCAATCATTAGACTTTCATGATGTACGGAAGCCCGGCCACAACTGCAACAGGCCACAACCCCGACCCAATTCTCAGTGAGAGATAGAAAAACTGTATCTTCACAATCCTTCCTCATCGCGGCTTTTTTTTTTTAACATCGTTAGTTACGCTCTTGGCTTGCACGGTACTTTCTCCCCTTTCTTCTGAGCGGGCGGTACGGTACGGCGAATTCAATTTAATTATTAACGAATTCGATCGACGATTACAAGGTTCTTGGATAGATACACACATTGTAGTAGGAAGCAGGAGGGGTGAGTTGGTAGATTTTCTGACGGAGCTATAAATTCTTTCGATGCGCGTCGAGGACGTGAATAAAAGTTTCTGCGAATGAAGAAGACATTCCTTTGGTTCCATTTCTGTTAAAACTGATACAAGCGTCTCTAAATAGAAAGGTAGTCAGACTTTAATTACTTCAGTAGGAACAATTAGTTTCGATTATAGCCCCGCCAAGTAGTTTAATAGTTACGTTTTTTTCCGGCGCGAACGCTCGATCGAACACGTTACAAAGCTCGATCGAACACGTTACAAAGCTAGAGTCTCGCGAAACAGTTATCCCGACGATTCCGAGGAATCCGAGGACCCAGCCACCGGTTTCCATAGCACGTGTCTTGGATCGTCTTGCTCATCCAGAACTTGCGGCTTGTGATTCTCTTCATGGACCGCGCGACACACCTGTATTCGAGATACGAAGACGGTTTTACGAAGCCGGCCGATTTTTCTCATTCATCTGTTCTCCAGCCCCTCTTCAGATCGGCTGTTATTGGCTTTACTTGACTAACCTCCTATATCTTCCCTAGAATGCTAATTAAATCACTGCCCACCGTTCTATCGTCACAATCGGCACATCGTGGCGCATCTCTTTCTCAAGATTTTCTAACACTAGAGAGAATCAGAATCCGATTACACCGACGACACTTTCCGCATCCCAGAATGGTAAGAAAATATTCCTCCGACAGTTCACGCCCTCTTCCGACAACCGACGGGGGGGGGGTTGGTTTTACCTCAGCTTTTGATCCTCTGCCGGGCGATCGATCCCGTATCGTTGTCCGTGCCGCGCATGGGCAGTGATTTAACTCCGCAATTACCACAGCCAGTTGAGATATTTACCGGTTCCAAAGAATCCCCTCTTAGCCTTCTGGTCGCTGCCGGTTTTGCTAACGCTCGATGACACCGTCGCGGTCTTTCTGCTGTCCTTTGCCGTGAGCTTGTTTATCGGCTTCAGGGCTGCCAATCCCAGCTTGTCCGACTTCGCAGAGCCATAGACTTTGCCCTTGTCCTTGATCGGCGGACTGAGTTTCGTGGCCTTGGCGACCTTGGTGCCGTGGGCGACCTTGGCAGGACAGCACTGGTAGGGCTCATAGGAGGGAATCTTGGGTTTCGCGCTTTTACCTCCCATGCCGATGTAGAAACAGCCGTCGCCTGCAGTAAGCAAATATACAACGAGTCAGATACAGAGAGATTCAGATAAAGAGAAAGAGAGAGAATTGGCTAGCCTATGGCTGATTTATTCATCTCTTCACGAGTCAATGGAAGTGCGGGTGGTTCGAAGTGAAGTCAGAAAAGATAGAAAGAGAGACAGAAGAAATACAGTTGAGAGGAGAATGGGTGGAAATAGAGAAACAGATAGATAGAGAGAGAAGAGTTTAAAAGTGACAGAAGAGAAAGAAAAAAACAGTGAGAGACAGACAGAGAGAAAGAGAGAAACACAGAATTGAAAGAGAAAGAGAGAGAGATAGAGAGAGAGAGAGAGAGAAAATAGATTGACTCGTGAGATTTTGACGTTACTTGTGCAGAGAGAATGTTTCACTCCAACCCCAATTGCGCAGCAAAAGCCAAACGTGCATGTTTTTAACAAACGAGAATATCTCACGGCGAGTCGACGACTTTTTTACGCCAGGCAATTTTAGCGTGGACCAGCCTCCACTGAAATCTTTATCGTATCCCGTTCGAAGTAGAAGCGAAATCATTGCTACCACGTAAAATAGAAATTATTTTAACAATAGATAATTACCTTCTCTTGATTCTAGTTAATTGACATTAAACACGGCTAGAGTTTATAGTAAAATTATGCGAGTGGCAACTTCTTGATACACCGCGCCAGCGGTCGCGAGATATTCCGAACGAATCCCTCCCGTTACGTCCCCGCGCCATTTTTTCTTTTTTTTCAAGCGGAAGCTAGTCCGATTCTCTTCGACTCGGAACTCGCTGCAGACGACAGCTGTCAACTACAACAGGAACCATCGGCTCGCTTTGGAGAAAACGTTGTTATTATGTGGGTAGAAGTGCGGTCGGAACCTGCTGGAGCTACGTGCCATCACGTTTGCAGTCTCGTCATTTCATCGAAATCGAACGGATACGAGACGAATACGACAATGTTTACTTACCTCCGTATCAAAGAAAAAGAAGAAGAAAAAAAGAAGAGAATCGTATCGACAAACGTTCATATACGTATTATGTATGTGTGCAGATGCGCGAACGAGTTGTACGAAACAGAGGCAATGAACTGCATTCCTGGAATGCGACGAGTTGATCACGTAGCTCCACCGAGGAGGGGGTATCACAAGGCTGGCATGCAAACTGTGAGAACGGGGTGAATACAAGAAAGGGGTCGACGATAAGGAGCCGGGGCGGGTGTGTTGCACATTGTGAGTCGGAGAAAGAAGAAAAAGAAATTAATTGTCATGCGGGTGCGCCCTACGGCCTCCAACTCGACCGAGATCGGTGAATGGGCGGCTACGTTTCGTTTGGATAACTTATTACAATCAATCCGAATCGTTCTACTGATATACACATTTCTACGCTTGTTTCTGCGGGGATGTCATTGTGGTATTATTGCTTTGTTTTTTTTTTCGTTCTTGCGCAACATAAAGCCCGTCACACTTCGATCTCTCACGTGAACTCCTCTTCGGTCTCCTGGGTTGGCGTCCGACCTTTACCTTTGTCCAGGATTTTCTTCAGCGATTTGTTCAAATTCTTATGTTTCTTTCGGGTCCCATCATCATCATCATCATCGTCGTCGTCGTCGTCGTCATCATCGTCGTCATCGTCGTCATCGTCATTGCCGCTATCTTCGTCTTCATCATCGTCATCATCATCCTCATCATCCTCATCATCATCCTCATCATCATCATCATCATCATCACCATCACTATCATCGTCGTCATCATCATCCTCATCGTCATCATCATCATCATCCTCATCATCATCATCATCATCATTACCTGCGTATTAACAGGGTTATCGGGTAATACTTAGCGCGACCGGAAATGAGAGCGTGTACCTACGTTTTTTGTGATCGATTCGGCCTCGGTCCAAAGGATAGCATGCGTTTATTTTTTTCTTTTAGAATGGATGTATTATTGACGCAACACAATGAACAAGTACGAATTGTTATCGATATCGCTCCCATATGGATAACCCCGATACGTATATTTAACATATGTACAGGGTCATCCGTTAAAACTGCAACCTACTCGCGCGCAACCAGACGAAAATGGCAACACCGCCTCACGAACGCATTCCACTGCAACCATGCACCGGCCCGGCCATCGGGGGGTTGCCAGCGAATGGTTGTAGTGGAATGCGTCCTCGCGGCGGTGTTGCCATTTTCGTCTGTTCGCGCGCGCGTAGGTTGCAGTTTTAACGGATGACCCTGTATAGGTATTTAATCCCGTATGAGTGGGAAGGAACATGAATTCGTGCACATTTTTCGAATTACACAACCGTGAGATTTGTCTTATTTAAAATAATTCTGTCAATCTTGCGTGCAGCAAAACGAAAAGGAAAGCTAAGGACAGCTTTTTTTATGCTAATCTATAACCACCGCGCTTGATTGTTCAAAGATGTGCTCGTGTCGTGTATTTAGTTTACTGAAGTTTCTCGAAAAAAAAGCAGTCCCTTACGTTTCTTCGATCTTCCTGCACGTTCAATGATTCACTCCCGAATGAACTTGCAAGCGAAACGCGATGAAAGAAAGATCTTCCAGCACAAAAATCGTTAAAAACATCCTGGAAGCTTTATCAATCTTCAATTCGTTAAAATGGTAGTAGCTATACGCTCTGCGATTGACATATTTCCGTTACATGTTCTAACACGTGAAACTGAATCACCGTACTATCCGCGAGAAATAAACTAAAGAAATAATCTAAGTTCTCGTAGAGTATTGTATCATTGCATTGAGGTAGCTGTATAATAGCGTGTGGTGACAGTAAAAAAGTAAGAAAAAAGAGAGATACAAAAAAAGAGAGAGATAGAGAGAAAGGGAGCCAAAGAAAATGAAAGCTCGCATAATGTGTTTTAAATGCAGTGTGAACGGGTCAGTGGCAAGAGCGATATTGCGCGCGCGCGTATTAAAAGCTAGATCATGAACGTTCTTCACCGAGCTTTGTGAGATCTTTCTTATTTTTCTTTTTCTCGTGCGTGTCGAATTGAGCAACATTTCGTTTGATTTTCGTTCACCACCGATCCTCGTGTGATTTAAACCGACTAACATCCAATGTGTCCGTGTGTACAAAAAAAAAAAAAAAGAAAAAAAGGAAGCGTGTGTTTTGCAGTTGATACGCGATCACGGGGATCGCGGTTGCGGCAGAGTGATCGGGGTGATCACCACGGCCCGAGTATTGTACTCGTAGCCCGGTGGTATGGTCACGACCGAGATTAACGTCACAAAGAACAGTACACCAGTAATAATAATCATCATCCTAGAAATCTCCTTACTTTTCTGTTCGATTAGCCATTCCAGAACTCTCTCCTCGTTCTTAAGATTACCTACAAAAGGCACACACGCATATCAGGATCAGCTCAGTTGCCTGGTGTACCAAGATCACATTGTCAGTACGGGTGTTAAATGTTCGGGGTGAGCCAGGTTTTGGTGGCGGAATTCCTCAGGGATAGGTGGCTCGTTGTTCTTCCTTTTAACTCGTTATTTTCTTTTCTCTAACTGTTCTCAAAGACGTTTCTATATTTATGCCAGAGCCCTGCAACGGGCGGGTTTGATCCGCCTGTCACCCGACTGTCGTCGCTGATTTCTAGGCGCCCGGGGCGGCCGAGACTGTTGTATACGTGTAGTGACGTCATGGCCCGTGTGACTGCTTCGAGAGTCTCGGGTGTCTCGGGCGAATAGAAATCAACGCGGACCCGACTCATCCGCCGCGGGCACGGGTGGGTCGGTTGAATCGAAAGACAGCCGGGTTGACCCGCGATATACCCGCCCGTTGCAGGGCTCTGATGTATGCACGTGATATTCTCTACGCCTATTTTAGATATCCGAAGCAACTACGTGAACTCTACTGTATGAAATGAACACCGGTGTAATGGAACAAGCCTTTGTTAGCGAATAAGTCAATTTACCGAATTTCATTCTGGTTTGTCAGTCTCCTCGCAATGACATCTGAAACTAATTCTACACGCGAAAGAAGAACAATGCAGAAAGGAAGATTTCTGAAAGGAATTATAGTAGACGTATCTACGGTCTTTGTTTCCCTCGATGGCTGGGTGTGATTAAGGAACGCGCATGAAAATATTTTACGCAAAGAAACAAAGACTCTTTTTAACCAAAGGAACGCAGGTCTTGATCGTGGTCGAACAAGCCAAGGAAGAAGCATTCGAGACTTACCGTCGTACATGATGGGGACGCCAGTCTCGTAATAAACGAGAGCCGGGAATGAGAACACGCCGATTTCGGCAGCTAACTTTGCATCGTTCGACTTAACGAATTGAATACCGTGTTTGTCGGTGTCGTCGTCAATGGTTTCTAGCTCTTCGAGAATTTCCGGGCACGCCTCGCATTTATCATCGTCTGTTAAAAAATATTATCATCAGGGTGCTTCTTGAGCATCCAACCCAATTTAACATTGCGCTTATGAAGATAAACTTACAAAAGAATACAGCAAGATGCTCGACGTCGTTGATAAGCACCTGCAGCGTCTTCCTGTCGACGCTTTCGATCACGTCCGGGGTTTGGGTGCGAAGCTCCAGGATCCATTCCAAAATCGCTTCCTCGTGCATCATGTCGCCAGTGTAAACCTGCCGGAATTTGTGTCTGTAGAAGGCCAATGCTGGTAGACCAGGGAGATCGTATTCTTTCTCGATCCCTTCGTCTGAAATTTTTACGAAATCAATGTCCTTCTCTTCGCATTCGTCGTCGATGTTTTCAAGCTCCTGCAGAATCTTCTGGCTCTTCTTGTCACCTTCCTTGTCTGCAATCGGAAGAATCAAAGCAGAATAGGTTAACAATCCTTCATAACCAACGACGACGGATGCGCGACGCGCGAAAACTCACAAAAGAAGACGACGATGTAATCGTTTTCTTCAAGTATATTTTCCAGCATTTTCCCGTTAACTTCCTCTATCTTCCCCGGGATTTCCAGAGTATTTTCATCAGTGATCCATGACAGTACTTCATCCTCGTCCTCGATGTCACCCTTGTAAATCAGAGGGTCTTTGTTTCTGAAGAAGGCCAACGTGGGGAAGGTTTTGATTCCGTGTTTCTTCGCAAATCCAGTGTCTTCCGTGGTAACAAAGATGATCCCCGTTTCGTCTAGCTCGTCGTCAATGTTCTCCAGTTCCTGGAGTACTTTATCACAATCGTCCCCGTCGTCGCAATCCCCGCCTGGCCGACAAAGTTCAGCAAAGGGATTAGCGTGGGTAATAATAGATGGAAACGTGCCGAAGAATATACGTACTGAAGTACGCGACAACGTATTCGTGTTCCTCGATCAGATCTGTCAAGATCTCGTCCGTGACCTCCTCGATGGTGGCGGTGTTCTTCTGCTCGACGAGCCATTCAAGAACTTCGTCCTCGTTCAGGAGATCTCCCTCGTAAATCGCTGGGATCTTGTTCTCGAAGTATACCAAGGTTGGGAGATGATCGATACCGTATTCCTTCGCCTCGGCGTCGTTGTCCATTCGAACGATGACGATGCCCTCTTTCTCCAGCTCGTCGTCGATGTTCTCCAGCTCGTTCAGGATCCGTATATCCTGCTTGTCGTCCTTGTCGTCTACGGAAACAGATGAACTCGTGACTCGTTTTCGCTCGCTCGCGGTCAACAGCACCTACCTAACCAGTAACAGTGGAAGAATGCTAAAAGGAGGTAGAAAGACGAATCGATCGCTTACAAAACAGGACTGCCAAGTACGGTGCGGTCTCAATCAGCTTCTCCATCATCTCGTCTGTCACTTCGGGTATCTCGGTGTGCTTCTTCTGATGCAGTAGCCAACCAAGCAACTGATCCTCGTTCATCAGGTCCCCTGCGAAGTTCGATCTTCTGTCATTTCACTTTCGAAATTCACTGCTTTTAAACGACTATTCTTATCCGGGGATTAATCGGTACGCAAAATTCCTCATTGTTTAGCGGGTTCAAAGAAAATATGGACGATAAGAAATCCTTTGTTAAGCTGTAAAATTCGATAGTTTGATGTTGCGATAGGCAATGATTGAAGAGTCCTCGTCGAAAACACTTTAAGTGCCAAAAATTAAATTTTTCTGGGGACAGAAAAACTTCCCTGGCTTAAAATTTTATACCATACTATTACCATTGGCGCGTAGAACATTTTCTGATTATTTTCTTTTTAATTTTAGCGCTCACAGTGTTTTCTACAAGGACTCTTCACTTATGGTCGTTTGCCACCTGCATTTCTAAATATAAAAGCAAACCAGGTGGTCCTAAATTTATGGTCACTAGAGTATTGGGAAGTACTTGAAGAATAAATACCTTCGTACATATGTGGTATCCTTCTTTCGAAGAGTACCAATGTCGGGAAGTTATCAATACCATATTCCTTGGCTTCCTCCAGATCATGAATCTTCACAAACGCTATGTTGTGCTGATCGCAGTCGTCGTCGATGTTCTCCAGCTCGGCTAGGATTTTCTGGCTCTTCTTCTGGTCCTTGTCGTCTGTCAAAAAAGTAATACAGTTAATTCAGTGCAAAAGCAATCCTCAAAGTAAATCTTCAAGCGGCGAAATGTGCACGAATAAAAGAACAGTTAATCACTGACAAAAGAGGACGGCTACGTGAGGCATCTTCTCGATGACCATGTCGAGCATCTCGTCGGTGATGTCCTCGATCTGATCGCTCTTCTTCTGTTGCTCCAGCCACTTTAGAACCTTCTCCTCGTCCTCAAGGTTCCCTTCGTATAAAGTCGGTATTCCTTTCTCGAAGTAGAGCATGCCAGGCATTTTTTCTATACCGTATTCCTTGGCTTCCTCCGCGTTGTCGATCTTCACAAAAATGACTCCGAGCTGATCGCACTCGTCGTCGATATTCTCCAATTCATTGAGTATCTTTTGAGATTTACGATCGTTGTTGTCGTCTAACGGGTGTGAAACGTTTAATATAAAAATTTTTAACGTACGAGCAATTATAACTTGTGAAATTGAAACTGGTAAAAAGGCTTACAGAACAGCACGGCAAGGGTCTTTCCATCCTTGATCAGACGGTCCAACATTTCATCAGTGACGTCCTCGATCTCATCCTTCTCCAACTGCGACAATAACCACTCCAGAATTTCATCCTCGTTCTCCACGTCCCCTGCGATCACAATGTTTCATTTTAATTAATCTCTAACAACGCAAACTGCTATGCGGATCCTTTCTGGCGCTATTGCTCCTAACGGCTCGACCCACCATCGTAAACGTTCGGTATTTGCTTCTCGAAATAGACGATCGCGGGGACCGAATCGATTCCAAACTCCTTCGCCGCTTTTTCGTCATCGATCTTCACAAACTGGATCCCGTGTTTATCACAGTCGTCGTCGATCTTTTCTAGCTCGGTCAGTACCTGCATCGAATCCTCATCACCATGATCGTCTAAAGGATTCACAGAAGAGTCGTTCGTATGCGAGAGAAATTACAAAACTAAAGAGATATAATCAGAAGCAAGCTACGTACAAAACAGGACCACCAGATTGTCAATGTTCCCGATCAGGGTTTGGAGGGTCTTCGCGGTCACGTCTTCGATCACGTCTTCTTCGTCTCCTGTGCTTTTGTTCGCTATTAGCCATTCTAGGACGTCTTCTTCTCTGCTAAGCTCGTCTACGTGAATTTTTGATTTAGTAATAAATGAGATCTTCTCGGTAAGAAGAGGACTGACTCCTTTATTGGGAGCAGTTTGATCCAATTCTTGGATTGAGTAAAATTTAAATTTATTTCTGGACTTCTCGCAATTCTATCGTCACGAGTTCAAGGGGAACCGTCGGAATCTTTATCGACAGATAATTTGTCCATAATTAATTCTCAATATTCCTCGATTATTCTTTAGCATCGTCGAATCATTGCGGGCTATTCAAGTTTGTATGACATGGCTTGTTCTACAGTTAGTAATGCTTACGCTCATAAATGATAGGAATTTGGTGCCTATAATAGACCAAAACTGGAAGGGGGCCCAGATTGTACTCATCCGCGAGCTGCTCGTCCGCGATCTTCACGAAACCGATACCCAATTGGTCGGCTTCGTCGTCGATGTTCTCCAATTCTTGAAGGGCCTTGAGACACTTTTTGCAGTCTGGCTTGTCTGTCCCATTTGAAATAAGACACAATGTTATTGGGGCATCGCTTTTCGTATTAGAACTGAAAGATCGAGTCGGGTAATTTCGAGCCAAACTGGGTTAACTTTCAATTTTTTTTTCTCTTTTACTATGTTCCGAAACTATTACATTTCACATTTGTAGAAAATTTCGGTAGTTATCGTCGCACGGAAGATTAAGGTAGTACTACCGATACGCCTTGAGTCAAGCGCGTGTTAGATCGTCCTTTGACTTCCGTGGTGATTTAATTTGGCAACACGATTTGGTAGCACGATTGATTGTGTAGTTTTCTTCTGCTCAGAGAAGGTATTCAATAAAAGGGTACAACAAACTGAAGTAGGTAAACGCTTGCACATAGTAGGATTTGATAAACGAAATCCTAACCTCAAAAATAATGAAAAAGTAATCACAGAACGCCAAACTCCCGAGTTGGTGTAGATTTCCAAAAATTTACACGAGCCAGTGTAAGGTCAAAACAAACTACTGTACAAAGTTTCAGAATTTTCTGAACCGTTTGAATTTAGCTGAAGAATTTTCTTGCCAATTAATTGAATACCAGTGTTTGACATTCTTTTCTACATGTTTTCGGTCTATGAGAAAAGTCACGAAGCCTAAAGGAGAAGACATTTTAGATTAGTATGCAAAATTTCTCTCGGTTATAGTACACATTTACTCTACTCTAGGGAAGATACACAATAATGCATATACTACGATCTACATCGTGATATCTTTCAATGCACACACGACACGGAATTAGTAATTGAATAGTTCTCTTCCTTGCTTAATAGTTCCAGATAGAATTTATTAACGAGCAGACCAAAGGTAGTTCAATTACTAATTCAATCGAAAATGCTTGGTAACTCGTTTCATACAAATTCCATGGGAATCCATCATATGTGTAAGATCGATGAAATATAGATATGCGAAAGGCTCTTCTTGCTTCCTTGTCACCTTTTTCCCTCTGGATTCTGATTCCCTCTATTATGGCAGACAGAAACAGAGACAACCGCTGCAAGCGATGCAATGTGCACAGGTGTCAATTAAAACAGGTACTGGTTCGTTGTTAAGTACGTGTATTGGGAGGGTATGTACATACGTATAAGGGAGCATACAGCCGAGTGTCAACGTACGAATCAGATTGTTCAAGAAAACTAAAGGGAACCAGCATCTTGAACAAATGTGAAAACCACACAAGTGAACCTCTTATGAGTTAAAGGAGATGGATATAACTTCTGATAGTCATCCACCAACAAATATTCATGCCTCCGTAATCAATTTTTCAAACACCAAGCTTGATTGTTTTTGTCTTCTCAAACATTCCAGCCCGCACGTCGCGGTAGGTATGTGTACAAGCGTTGGAAATAAAAGCTATATGACATTTAGAACATTGATTTCTTTTAAATGTGTACTTACTAGAACCGGCGCCAGCACACCGCTGCGTATCAGGACCTATCCATACCAACACACACAAGAACGTTTCACATATATGTATTATTTACAAGTATGTTGTAAGTGATAGAATCGCAAAGTGGACAGAGTCTTTTGAAATACTTATTTGATTCAAGTTTCACTCATATTTTCTCAAGTTTCCAGAGGATCTTTGAGACATTGAGAGAAAAAACGGACTAACCGATTTTTAAATTTTTTTTTTTCTATTTTATATGATTAGTACAGCCTATTTAAATACATTATTGCTACTAACTCGATTTCGCAAAAAATGTGGGTTAGTACATTCTTGCCTCAATGCCTCATTTAGTGTTGTGACCAATCTACTATGCGATCCGCTAATTTCCCACAACGGACAAAGACAAATTTTCACAGTCAATGGAAAAGAGACGAAAACTAAGAAGATAATTGATGGGAATTGATGAAAGGAAGACGAACGAAGGAAAATTTTGGCGATATATTTTCAAGTTGTAGATTCAAAAACTCTCGAATGTCATATCCAGTGCCGTCTTTAGGCATGGGCACACTGGGCAGTCGCCAGGGGCCCCATGATATTAGGGGCCTCCAAATATAAAAAGTCTGATTTTAAGACCTAAAAAAATTATAACTTTTTATTATAAATTTTATTGATCGTTAACATTTTTAGTCCCGTGGGTGGGCAGGGGCCCCAGTGCATTGCTTTGCCCAGGGCCTCCAATGCTCTTAAGACGGCCCTGGTCATATCTTCTCGCGTCACTAATGAAATTAAAATTTTTCTTCGTATCTCAATTAACACAGAGCAGTGAGGCTGGATTGGAGGCATGTAGCATGTACGTAGTTTGTGAGTTTGTGGCGTCGAAAAGAGATAAAAATATTTACAACATTTATTAAAGTGAATTTCAATTTTTTCAATATGTACACGGGGAACCACTTACTGCTATTATTTTGTATCACCAAACGACTCTTTGGCTATTTATTGCATTCAAAAGTGATTGAGGAAGAACTTTTTCTTGGTTCATAGTTTTTTAAATAATACTTGTATAATTTTATATAAAATGTAGAAAAAATACACAATAAATACCAAATCTTGAACATTTTAAGTAGCTATGTATATGCAAAGTTTACATTTTGAAAAGCGTAATTGCTGTACTTTGTTCATTTAATCAACAAATCAATTCAATATGCAATTCGTTGGTTGTCGTTTAATAATTAAATGTAGGTAATATTTAACATTATCTACGAAGTAAGTAAATTATCTGGAAAAATCTGCTTGAAATAACTGTTGATTACTTACCAATAACAAAAGAAACATTTGCAAAGTTTTTGTAAAATATTTAAACTACAATTACATTTAAAACAATGGCAGACGCTATTTTTGTATTTCGTAATGCATCACATTTGTTCTATGAATAAGTATAACATTTTTCTGAACCACATTACGCTACAGTTAGTAACAAAAGAGTAATTTGTGATGGTAATGTTATTAAGTGGTTCGCCCTATATAGTATTATTGCATTAATCGCTCGTCGCTTGCTCAGAGTAAAAATAAAAACAAAGAAATTGCTTAAAACGAGATTTGTTAATATAACCGAATTTGCTGCAAATTTTGTAAAGCCCTGTTAATCTCATGTACACCAACAGTGTCAAACACCTGTTGGCTTCACATAAAGACGTTAGTGAGACAACAAAATAATAATAAAAGTTTGCTTACTATGTACACGGATAGAACGAACAAGAACCATGTACTTTAGCCTTGATAAACAATAAACTATGTACATAACAGGAATACAATGTTTGTTCGTGTAGAACGTTATCGACTTTAGTGTGATAGCTGCATCACTATTTTCGTCGAGAAGAGTGTTGATGTAAATTTGACAAAAGTTTAACGTAAATCTAATTCCGTTAAGGTGGGCAGTGTTGCTTAGATTTTATATTTCCTACACTCTTCCTGGTAGAAATGAATCTAACTTGGGGTGATAAAGAGATGCACAGTTTTGACAGAACATCACATGCGAAACCAGAGAAAGAACTCACAGAAAAGGACGGCTACGAATTCCGTGTCCTCCACGATCTTCTCCAGAATCTTTGAGTTTACTTCTTCGATACGATCGGGCAAATCCATTGCTTCTAAACTCGTTAAAAAGTCTAGCACATTTTCTTCGTCCATCAAGTCACCTGAAAGAACCGGTTATACAATATATTGGATGGTTGCAAACGTCTTAAATGACTTTTGCCGAAGATTAATTAGGTCACCTCATTTGGCCAACTCGACACCAGTTTATTTAACGTGTCTATAGTAGCAAATCTACGTTTCACACATACCTATTATACGAAATTTAATTATCACATCAGGATCGTTAATATTATGTTTAGCATTAAAATGACAATTAAGTGTTTTTCAAGTAACAACTGAGATTGCCATTTCCGCAATAAGTAATATTATTTATTTGTCAGATATAGTGTATTAGGAAATCTTGGTATACCTACAACTAGAACTGTTTTTTTAACAGGGCTGTGGAGTCGGAGTCGGAGTTTAGAAGGAATTTCTGATTACCGGAGTCGGAGTCGAAAAAATATATACCGACTCCATATTAGTAAATTTTATAAAAATCCGAGTCTGTTGAGCTCAGGAGTCACATGATTTTGAATTTTATTTTGTTTCAATTTCATTGAAACGAATTTCACTTTATATTAATTTTTCATTACTTCTTTTTCTTTTTGACAGAATTCATTTATTTGAAATAAAAATATAAACAAACTTTACATATAATATTTCATTCTTAAAAAAGTATTTTATTGAAATAACAAGTGCTGCAATGGCCATTGAATCTATTAGTTATATATATATATATATATATATGGAAAAAAACTTTAAATTATATATATATATATATATAAATGCAGGAGTCGGAGTCGGGGTCGGTGGTAAAAAAAAAGAGGAGTCGGAGTCAGCCCTGTTTTTTAATAACATCGCAAAAATAAGAGAAGCATTACGTTCCCATTTTTCAGAGACGCGCGAAGGCTAAAAGTGACTTCCTGCCGTTTCTGTTTACTATCTCGAAGCGTCGAAAATAGACGTCTATATATTGCGGTACGTTGCATTAGGTACAATGGAAATAGATGCAACATGTTGTTACATCATCGAACGAACATTCAGACGGCGTTCCGGTGAAAGTTAATTCAACCGCTTCCTAACTACTTTTCTTTCCTACCTCGGACGGACATTCGAGATATTCCGCCCATCCAGTTAATAAATCTACACGACTGCGTTGCCAAATGTGGGCTTTACTGGTCACAATGTAGCGGGATTGATGATCACACTTGTACCACGCTCTACTTCCGCGTTGGCTGTCCAAGTGCGTCCAATATGTGATCTCTTTTTTTAGAAAAAATAAGATAGCACCTGAATTCTTCTGACATACCTCATTTTTTCTGACTAGGTACTTGGTATCATATTTTATTACTTGGTACCTACATATTTTTTTCGTATGATGTGTTCTGTTATGCCGCGTTTACACCAAGGCAAACATGAACAAAAACATTGTTCGCGAACGTTTTGTCTGTTCTTGCCGTGTCCACACTAGGGGTGTGCGGGTGCCCGACTTTTCGGGCTCGGGTCGGGTCGGGTAAAGTCGGGCGGGTGCCGTCTTTAGGCATGGGCAATAAAAAAATTTTATTACATTCTTTTTATTAAAACTTTTTATTATAAATTTTATTGATCGGTAAAATTTTTAGTCTCGTGAGTGGGCAGAGGCCTCAGTGCATTGCTTTGCCCAGGGCCTCCAATGCTCTTAAGACGGCCCTGCGTGTAGCCCGATTACTTCGGGTAGCCCGAGTGTGTCGGGTGCTTGATAAATTGATATACATATTCAGATTTTTTAAACAACCGAGTACTCAGCATGTACAAAATCTTTACCTATATGAAACTTTAGAATAAGATAATTTTCACTTGAAAAAATAATGCTTCTAACGGATTTATTCAAAATGACCTTCACTCGGTACCTACAACCTGTATATTAATTTTGTATGTAAGGTGTATAAGTTGAATTTTTACTTAATGCGAATTCTCACGTAATAGCCCTCAAAAGTAAGTAATATGTATCTTTTTTTTTTGAAAAAACTATTGTTAATAGTACATTAAACTTCCTTTTTTTCAATATGGCAGTACTAAATACATTTTTAAAAACGCATATTATCTGGATATTTCATAGTATTTAAGAAAACTATACAAGCATATGAAGAAGCTAAAGAGAAGGAAGTTTAATGTATTATTAACAATAGTTTTTAAAAAAAAATTCATACCTATTACTTACTTTTGGGGGCTGTTACGCGAGAATTCCCCTTAAGAAAAAATTCAACTTATGCACATTACATACAAAGTTAATATACAGGTGGTAGGTATCGAATGAAGGTCATTTTGAATAAATCCGTTAGAAGCATTATTTTTCCACGTGAAAATTATCTTATTCTAAAGTTACATATTGTTTATTATGTAAAGATTTTGTGCATGCTTGTCGAGTACTCGGTTGTTTAAAAAAAGCTATATACATATATCAACTTATCAAGCACCGCATTACCTGAATTAATCGAGCTACCTGACACAATCGGACTACCCGTAGGCCCGTCTGTCCCGGGCCCCCCACCGAGTCCGCCCGACGTTACCCGACCCGATCCGACCGCTCGGGTACCCGACACATTCGATTACCCGCACATCCCTAGTACTCCACACCGCCGCAAACATGAACAAAACTCAGTGTACGAATCGTATGTGAACGTTTTGTTCTATTTGAGGCGGTGTGGACACACCAAGAACAGACGGAAACGTTCGCGAACAATGTTTTTGATCGTGTTCGTCTTGGTGTAAACGCGGCATTAATGATGTCAGGAACATTCAATTACTTTTCACAGAATCTTAAACTTAATAATCGTTTTACACACTTAATCTTAATCACATACACCTGTAAACAATTTTGTTAATTTTCGTGATCTAGTGGTATATTTACCGTCATATTTACGTGTAAAGCATTTTTCAATATCGTTTCCCAGGATTCTAATCAATTAAAGTTTCGTCACTGAAGAAGTTTTATACAGACCGAAACGGGTAATTGGAAGACACTATTCCAGTTCAATTTATTTAGTTTCCATTTGTCCCGTGAATGCCATATATGTTTTAAGTCATCTTGTAAATCTGTGCTTTTCGTTAAAATTGAGATGTGTGCTTTTCCCCGTGTGTCTAGATGAAATTGAAATGTTTCTAAAATATGACATCTCGACGCCGTGTCGTTTAGAAAAAAGTAAAGTGGCAATTCATGATATGTCAAACATTCTCAAACTTTTTGAAACCGCTGCAGGATTCGACTAATTGGAAGACTTCAATGGTGAAATTAATGAAGATTTATAAAAAATTAATTTTTATACCTTTGCCTGAAAAATAGTCACTACTATTAATTCCCTTACTTAAGTTACTATTTCCATGTTGTGTTAATATTTTGATTAAAATTTCTTAATAAATGACTAAAAACGGTGAAAATGAATTATGTTGATATTTATGTTCATTAACAGTATTTGACGAGTCGTTTCAGCTGTCTGCAGTTTTTCTGAATCAATTTGGATTCTCCACTAAAAAAATATATTAACAGAAACATAGGACGCTTTCTTAAGATCAGTTTTAACAAATTATCGTCACGATTGGAATTTTTTATTTGCTTTTTTCCAAAATCAAAATAGAAGCATCTTCAATGTTACACTGTTTCTACATGTCTGATATCCCCCTGGGAGAAAGGGACTCACTTGGAAGATTTACACGTCCTAAGGCAAACTTATTTTATTGCTAAATTTTGCGAAAGTTGTAGTTTCATTCCACGAAATGATCTAATCTCTCTTAATAACATATCAATGACCTTGACAAATGAATAGACAAGCTTGTGCATTAAATCTTGACGAGTGAGGTGCTGCATGGTCGAAAATGCGTTGCTGTTCATTTCTGTTACGCGTTTCCCGGCTACCGCCGATCAAACCCGGTGCGATCGCGCCACACTGTAGAAGAATGTTTTCGTTTCTAGCGAATCGAAGCATCTCTCAATCTAAACGTAGAGAGCTTGATAGCCAGCGGCTCAATGAAACCGTAAGATACAGTACACGGCGCATTGCATCCTGGTCGCTGACGTATTACTGGCTGCCAAGGGGGCCGCATAGGTTATGAAATCGGTTCTGGAATGAGACTGGGTGGACATTGTAGTGCACACCTAGTGTTAACAAACCGTAAAGGGATTTTGCAAAATGGGCCTTCGTTTCCGAGAAATTTGAGTTCAAAGTTTTGCGGGACAGTAGTATTTCAGTTGTGCAAACATTCTTACCAAGCAATGGTCGTAGCTGCGATAATAAGGCGTTCGGCTACGGTGCTGGAGGTCTCTTCGGTTCGATTCCTGCTGCTTGGTAAGAATGTTTGCGCAACTGAAATACTACTGTCCCGCAAAACTATTAACTCAAATTTCTCAAAAACGAAGGCCCATTTTGCAAAATCCCTTTACGGTTATTTAACACTAGGTGTGCACTACAATGTCCACCCAGTCTCATTCCAGAACCGATTAGATAACCTATGCGGCCCCCTTGTGAGCGAAATTATGCTGCGATACTCGCGACTCCGTCCCGCGGTTCTTGCGAAGTAATTTCCCCGCTGTATTGCCGCGATGGAGTTGTGTGTCGAACAAAAGTCGAGCACACGTTAGCTGCTGTTTTACAGGCTAACCTCACCAAATACCAAAAATTGGGACGGCTGCCAGAGAACGAAGGTGGTCCGACTAGCGCGAAGCGTTACCACTAGCGTCCGCGAAAATCCGAGGTCCACGATTCTTTGTGATTAATACGATCGTCGTGTCTGGTTTCGCCTCTGCTCTGTATCGACCAAGCCCCAACGTTCCCGGATTGTTGACGAATATCGAGGTGATTTATTTCCTAGTATATACAACTCCAGACGCCATTAGAAGCAACATCACTTTCCGCCGTTTTTACGGCAAGGCTCTGGGGACACGTGGCTTTGTTTGTTTTACTACTTTTATTAGGACATTGAGGACTAGTTAACGACATTGTTACGTTTGCAATATCACAGTTGAACTACCACTTGATGAGTTCTCGGCATCCAGAGATGAATAGACGGAGCAAAGTGTAGCCAGTGTCTGGCCATGATAGGGGCACATGAAAAAAATCTGTAAACGACGAAAACTCGAAAATACCAGCGATTGTTTCGCGAATTCTGGGTCAAGTACTATACGGCACCGAGTCTCGAACCTTGTTTCTCATACCTGGCAAGGTTACTGAAATTGCGGCCGGATTCCAATAAAAGTTTGGCGAACTTTCAGCCATTTGGAATCATTACTATCCGCTTTTGTCCGTCATATGCATGCTCTAGCGTGTTGTAAATATTTTAGGGATACCGTTTAATTGTCTTTCTTCATCGAACAGAAAGCATTGGTTTTTAAGCATTGAACACGGGAGCTTTGTAGGGATGTGCGGGTAATCGAGTGTGTCGGGTACCCGAGCGGTCGGATCGGGTCGGGTAACGTCGGGCGGACTCGGTCGGGGGCCCGGGACAGACGGGCCTACGGGTAGTCCGATTGTGTCGGGTAGCTCGATTAATTCGGGTAATGCGGTGCTTGATAAGTTGATATACGTATTCAGCTTTTTTTAAACAACCGAGTACATAATAAACAATATGTAACTTTAGAATAAGATAATTTTCACGTGGAAAAATAATGCTTCTAACGGATTTATTCAAAATGACCTTCATTCGATACCCACCACCTGTATATTAACTTTGTATGTAAGGTGCATAAGTTGAATTTTTACTTAAGGGGAATTCTCGCGTAACAGCCCCCCAAAAGTAAGTAATATGTATGTATCCTTTTTTTTTTTAAAAACTATTGTTAATAATACATTAAACTTCCTTTTTTCAATATGGCAGTACTAAATACATGTTTAAAGACGCATATTATCTGGATATTTCATAGTGTTTAAGAAAACTATACAAGCATATGAAGAAGCTAAAGAGAAGGAAGTTTAATGTATTATTAACAATAGTTTTTCAAAAAAAAAAGATACATACATATTACTTACTTTTGAGGGCTATTATCGTGAGAATTCGCATTAAGTAAAAATTCTACTTATACACCTTACATACAAAATTAATATACAGGTTGTAGGTACCGAGTGAAGGTCATTTTGAATAAACCCGTTAGAAGCATTATTTCTTCAAGTGAAAATTATCTTATTCTAAAGTTTCATATAGGCAAAGATTTTGTACATGCTCGGTTGTTTAAAAAATCTGAATATGTACATCAATTTATCAAGCACCGCATTACCCGAATTAACCGAGCTACCCGACACAATCGGGCTACGCGGCACAGTGGGACTATCCGTAGGCCCGTCTGTCCCGGGCCCCCGTCCGAGCACGCCCGACTTTACCCGACCCGACCCGAGCCCGAAAAGTCGGGTACCCGCACACCCCTAGAGCTTTGAATCGCTGACGCGAGGCTACGTGATGGCGAGTCTAACCTTCGTATATGATCGGCTCCTTCTCACGGAAGTACGAGAGGGCTGGGAAAGTCTTGATGCCATACTGCTTGGCCAATCGTTTGTCGTTGATCTTGACGAAGTCGACCCCGAAGTGGTCGGTGTCATCGTCAATCTTCTCCAGCTCGGCCAGCACCTTGTCGCATGTCGTGCAGCTTCTTGCATCTGAAAAAAATAATTACGTCGAGTCATTTAGAGACGCAGTATTCAACTAGCTTAGAACTTTACGCATTTTCGTAAATAATTTATGGTGAAAGTATTTTTTTATTATTGTTTATTGCTTAATGCTTAATTAATAGAGGTCAACTTCTGCTTTAATGTTGAGTGGATTTAGCGCAGTCTAGCAAAATATATTCCATCTAAATGTCTCACACGTTCTACTGAAATTTTTATAGCGAATCATCTGTTCTAGTTACTTTAAGGTCGTTGAACGCGCAATCTAAGGTCTTCTCTTCTGCTCTTAGGAGTACGTTAGAAATATTTTACTGTTTTAACGCCACCAGAAATCGTTTTGCAACTAGGCGGTGCTCGAAGGGTTTAGTGATCATTTTCCCGCGAGCATATTAATCCCTGGAACTGGCTTTGCGTTACAGGAGGAAAGGTAATCCTTGGTGCGGGAATTTTATGCTTATCGCCGGTGACTTGGCAGTCGCGAGCGTTCTTGGCCAGCTCCGTTCGGTTCCGCTCGAGGGTACAGCGGACAAGCTACGCGGGTGTTGGGTTACAATCATTGGATATGGACAGCAAGGTGTCTCGCGTACATTTCTCGCTGATTTTCCTGCCGCAGGCTTCGAAGCCTCACCTCAACGACACCGACAATAGCTGCCGCGCAAGACACACGAAACCAAGCGGATGAACAAGTGGGTGTCACCATTTTTAGTAGCGACTTCCCCGGAATAGAGTCACGAAAGCTGGGAGAGGCGAGTTCGACGCTCTCTCCCCTTCTTTCTTTACGCCTTTCCCCAACATCCTTTCCGTTCCTGCTTTCTTAACGCGCCCTTTCAATCCATTCGATTCTATTTCCGTGAAGCTCTCCGAATCTTTTGAAATATGAAATTACAGTTACCGGCTCAAGTTCATTCGCTATTGGTTATTTTTTCTCTTATCCCTTATCGCTGCCGCGTAATTAATTTGCTGTATTTGTGCAACGGATTTCATTTGATCACATTTCCGCGTAATGTGCTCTTCTACTGCGCCAACACCACCGAAGCAATAACATACGACCGCAGACACCCCCGCACGCAATCTGGCAGCGCACGGTTCGAGCGCGTAGGTGAGAGGAAAAGAGAGATACCCCGCGGAGGGGAGGGAGAATGAACAGGCGAGCCGTTGAAAAATGTGTGCCAGTTAAATTGGATCGTCTCCATTCGTGGCGTCCGTAATAGTGGAAAGTCGAAAGAAATTCGGCGGCAATGCTTGGTAAGTTGTGGTGGAAAATTTGTTTTGGAATCCAACTGGCAAAAATGTTATAAATAAGAACCCCGCGAATTCTTCGTCACATCAAATTCAATCGTTACTACAACAATACTCTATATTTTAGACTGTGAATATAATTTGTCGTAAATATTAAAAGTATAAACGCTATCCTGATTTTATATTTCGGAGGGTTTTGCACGTATCATAGTGAATCCAAAGTTTTCCTTTGTTATTATGTAGCAGCTAATTTGGAGAATAAAGAAATCTACAGAATCGTTGTTAACAGATCACATTTACAAGGAGCTTACGGTAACAACAATTGTGTAGAGTTGTTGCTACTCTATTTTAATAACTGGCGTATATAATAGAGAAATGAAGACATTTTTCGTGAATTTTGAATTTATACAAATTTCAAGTGTCTACCAATAATTTGTCACTCCCATTAGTCTATTTTTCAACATATATATAACGAAAAAGCAGCGAAATATTGATCGATGTTAAATTTACATTAACACCAGCAATGTTTGGTTTGAAGATTCACGGGCTATGAAAACGATTTCAAACTGATCTGCTCGGTGGAGCAGTGACTCGCAAACAAATATAAATAGAGCGACACAAAACAATTCTATTTTTATTTCCTATCGTATTCACCCACTCCTTCCATTCCTAAACGGACCGAAGCATTGGGAACGAAAAATAAGCGATAAGCTAAAATCCAATCTCACGTCCAACTAGGGAATTCAATCCCGGGATCTCATAAATCTTCATAAAGTAATTTACGTTTTTAAAAATTCGCGAAATTCTCGGGATAAGTTATAACTTGATATATCAAATCCCGGGAGTTTTAGAAAAAAAAAAAAAAACAGCCGGGATCCCGGGATTGAATTCCCTACGCCCAACCGCTCGTTGCTGTTTAGCGTCATTTCCTACTTTTATCTCTATGAAATTCAACGATGCTTCCTTGTCATTGACAGTGCTTTCCTGGAAAAGCTGTACCCAAAGATAAATTTAAATGTATAGTCATTTTATTCCCCACCTGTACAATGAGTACCATAAAAATGAATAAACAAATGAAGCTTACACTCGTATATTTAATTCAACTTTAAAATACTATGGGAATTTTTCCATAAATATTTTATAAATTTCTAATAGTACTTTCTGCAAATAAAACCAGACAAAATGGTAAACCAAGACGTACACGAACTTCATCTACCACTTTCTGGTTTCGAATACGCCTTGAAGATTCCCACGTATTTCTATTTCCTGAAACGATAGCTTCGCATCCCCGCTCCATAAAAGAAAATATTGGGCCCCTTACAAAAAAGGGAAAGACAGGAAGAATAAAATCACGTTAACCATATTTTTAAACACATAAACAGATTATGTACTCATGAAATCAAATTTGGTGTCATTAAAAAAAAAGTGGAAAGTTGGTTTTTGTGGGGCCCCTTCGAAATCGGGCCCCGCCTAGTGCGCCTAATGGTAAATCCGCCTCTGTCTAATCTAGACGCGAAGGGATGATTATCATAATCAGATGATCGACGAGCGCTAGAAACAAAGCTCTCGTCGACAGGAAGTGCCGCGAGAGGAACCACATATATGCTGGTATCGGGTTGGACCAAGAATACTCGTGGATGGCTGCGATATCTCGCTTCTGCTGGAGACGTTCGATATAATCGTCGGACCCACGTGCCACTCTTCTTCGACGTTTCAAGGTGGCGGAATCAAGGCACTTAGGTGCGCGCGGCCAAGAAAAGGCAGTTTGTCGGTGTGTTTCTTCGGCGTGCGAGAGAAACAGAGACGACGAGATCGAACGACGGCCAGTGCCTAGTTTACGAGCCACTAAAAATACAAGAACCAACGGCCTCGCCGATGCCGTCGACGGCGACATTTTACTCTCCGGCGTTCCTCGCGGAGGGTGCTCGCCTGATGTTTTGCTAGGAACGCTCGAACACTGCGAAGGAAATAAGAAAGGGAGTGTAAGGAAGGAACGTGCAGATTTTGAAACTCGTAGGTCTGCGAAGAGCAGCGTATACCGTCGGAGGAACAAGCTGGCACTGAAGAGCAGAGTTGCCTGGAGTCAGTAGCCTTATTTATACCGGAAGGAAGATTCGAGGCATATCTTCAGGGTCCCAGTCCCGCCTCTAAATATAGTCACTCAATTGACCGTATTTCTTGTCTCGCGTAGACGCTTGGGTTACGATTGTGGCGGTATTGGCCAGCTTTTAAACGTGAACCAACGATTTGGGGCAAGGCGTGGGTGTCTCGGGCTTGTGCTGCTGCTCAGGTAAACCCGTGCGTGCTTTTCAAAGCCCGCCGCTGACGGCCATTCCAGCACGTGCAGCGATTAAATAAATAGTTCCCCTCAATACCGCGGAGCGTCTGTCTTCTATTTGCGGGCATCATTACGACTGCCTAATCCAGACTCTATTTGGGTACTAATTACATAACGGAATTGTAATATGTATAACGTCCGTGGGTGTTATATAGCTGATATTGTAAATCTAATGTAAAGGCAAGTAGAATCGGATCTCTATACAGCGTTTTAGGAGCATTCGTTTGCTTTAATATTGGACATCTTAAAATATATAGAAATTTAGTAACAATCGGTAGTGATTTTTAAAAACTGAAAATACGATTTTGTAGTTTCTATTATGGGTATTAATAGGCTACGGTGCAAGAGAAGGATTTTCATTTTGTAATATTACAAAATTTAAGTAAAGGAGACATGTTTAGGTAAACATATCGTCTATTTACTGTTAAATAAACAACGTATCGTATCGTGCTTAAACACTCGGAGACGATAAATAGTTGGCAGAGCGCCAAAACCGCTTATCACTGAATTAGCAATTTTCTCATTCTGCGTTTTTCCTGGCAAGCTGATAATTAAATTAAGTCTCGCTGCGCACAGGTGGTCTAACGCTATACATTCTTCGAGATTGCTCCTTACAATGGATGAACAATCATTCTACGTTCTCCCACATTTGGTACTTTGAAATAATTCAGTTATAAATTTTATGAATCAAAACTGTATCATAATCTTGTTTCACGTAAACATAATTTTCTTTCCATTTCTACGACCAAGCTACTTCCTTTTTTCTGTTAAGCTCTTGAAAACAAATATGGATAATTTTAATTTAGTTGCGATAGTGCAAAGAGGAAATCTCAAATTTGTTATACTATTCTTCTGTATTTACATTCTATTTTTTTAATTATTTACTGAAAAAAATAAATACCAGAAACACAAAGGGTTGTGTTTATTCATTTTAAAAATACGTCCGAAAGAAAGTGTTAGACTTTGAGATGAAAATAATGTTTTGGCTGAGTTTTCAAAAGAATTAAAACATCGTAAAATATTCTCCGCAATGATGCTAGAAATTTGAGAACATAAATTTATTTTTTTACTTCGTATTTCTAATGGACACGACTTTCAATTATTTTATTAAAAGATGCAACTTTGTACATGGATGTAATGAAGATGAAACTTGAGAGAAGTAACGAAGTGACTTTGTGGTAATTCAATTAAAGCGATGTAAGTATTACATACGTTCAGTACAATATTCTTTTCTAATTTTATAAGTGTTGACTTGGAGAAGTGTAGTTAAGATAGAACTTCTTGAATAGTTTTTTTATAACCCTATCGCTAGCAGAAGTCTATGGCGCGAGAGTAATGAAGTAGGGTGGACTGCTTAAAAGCCTGGAAGCCTTTCCTTAATTGATGGGGCGGAAAGAGCTCGTCTTTCAGGAAGCTTAAAATGAGAGAGAGCACATCTGGAAATACCTACTCAAGCACTGTACGTTTTCCGGTAAGCGTCATAGATCTTTCATAATCACCTCGTTCAGGGTCCGGTTGAGCCATCGTTTATTGAACAAGGCACACTCCATTTACTGAAAAAACACTCCCACAATGCAACAAATCTGCTCTGTTTAAGTGGACCCAGTGGGAGTTGAAACAATGATTGCTGTATTCGTAGATAAATCTGTTTCAGTCACATCAAACAACCGCCATAAGTTATACACGGTCTGCATCATCATCGTCAAACCAAAAAGAGAAATAAGCATAAATAGCTGCATTCGAACTGGGCCGAAGGAACCCTCTTATCAAACCACAAGCGCCAAGGGCCTGAACGTCAGAGCAGCGAGGAGCATCTGTGAAAACGCTGACGAACGAGAAAAAGCTCTCTTCGCGTCGTAAAGAAGACGCGAGGACACGACGGCTGGAAATAGGTTCGACTTGCGAGCTCGTCGTCCGGGTCTTCTCGCGTCTAACCTTTGAAAACGCGCGCCGCGGCGGGGGTTCGTCCCCGATTTTTCCCAAACGAGAGCCGTTCCCAAGGTCAGAAGTGGGTCCAGAAGGGTGACCTCCCATGTCGCGAGGCGCGGGGGGGGGGGGGGGGGGGGGGGGGCGCGGAGGGGTGGAGCGTCGCGACGGCGCGGTTGAGGACGGCGGGGTGGCCGAGGACGGTATGTTTTCAGGCGAGACGGTAGCGAGAGGCTTGGCGGCAAGCGCTAAAATAACTCGAACGTGTGCTAAAAGCGGCGGCTACCGGAGCGCCGGCCTTGTTAACAGCATTTTCAAGAGGTATCGCTCTTTCCTACCGATCGTCCAGATCCCAGAGAGTCCGCGGGTTCCTCTAAAAATGCCCCGAACAATAATTCATCGGCGGAGAAAGGGAGCCGGAGGCCCCGCGCCCCTTCCCTCGCGCGCTATTTCTACGAGGTGCCACGCGAAACGGCCACGAAAAGAGTTTTCGCGAGTTCCGCCGGTGTATTTCGAGAGTGGCCGTTACGTCATTACGCGGAGGAGCGGTTAGAGATCCTCGGAAGAAACGTGAGACCGCGTTTTTCAAACGGCTAGGTGGAGGGGGGGGGGGGGGGGAGGGAGGCGGGGAAGTGGTCGAGGGTATTTTTTTGGTAGGATCATGATCGATGATCCGCATCGTAACTGATACGGGAAAGGAACTATTGTGGGATCGTTTCATTCTGCGGCTCTTGGCAAGGTTGTTCGAATTGCTTCGACGAGGATACGATCTTGGTTATTTCGTCGGTCTTCTAACGTGTTAGCTGTTGCATCAGACGGTATTATGAAAACGTGATTCAGGGAATAATCGCGAATGGAACGCGGCTCACGCGAAGGAGAAACAGGTTGTCAAGGAAAAGCGACCTGGCTTCGAACTCAATTAGCCCTTATAGATTAGTTCGAGGTGAATAGTGTGCTTTGCGGTTGATACTTTCTTCGTCGTAGTTATTTGTTTTTAAGTAACGATTGCGAAATTCATTGCGGGGATGTTGAAAACGAGTGAATGTCTTTTAAGGATGAACTTCAGTGATATTCAAAATAAGCGAAAATCGGAGGCATCAAACTTTATGCAATAGTAAAACCCTCTGCAAAATTGTAGAAAAATTGTTTTCAAATTATTTAACTTTCAATTTGACATGTATTCTTATGGGAAAACGCAATATTGAGAATATAACTACAAAATTAACAGTGAAATAATAGGCCAAAGTTTTTGAAATCTTGTGTACAGAAAGATCAAACACTGAACAAAATTGTCACGGAAAAGGATAAAGATTATGTACATGTAAGAGTTTTATTAATATAATTAAGATATATATGATCAACACTCACCAAATACAACACATTGGCACACTTTTTACTTGTAGCAGATTATTTCATTTGTAGCAGCTGCATTTCAGGTACAGTCCAACAAACAAGTTAATGACAACTCATCAAATATTCAATAAATTGACAAAATAACATAAAAAAATAACTGGTTTTCATCACAGGAAAAAGCCTTTTTAATATCTTGGAAATGGATTAACTTTTGGCTAAGACTGTCACTGAAGTTCTACCTTAAGAGATGAAGGTTGATCAAAGGTTTAGAGCAAGTTTCAACTTCAAAGGAAAACTTTTCTATTCAAGTTTCCTTGACTTTAAATGCTTTGTCATTAACTTATACGTAGTGAAATTTATTTAAGCTTCCTTGCAAGGTAATTGGCATAGAGTTATCGCCATTGTTTCATCCACCAAATTATTGTTATACACTTTCGTTGTAGACGTTAACTCAGTATTTATATACTGCACATATTTAGATACTCTTATAATAATTTTTACAATAAAGTCGCGAATAAAAATAACAATAATAATAATAATGTAAGAAACGTCAATGTAACACTTATGATTTTCATATATTTCGAAGAGTTATTGTTATCATCGTCTATTGAAAATGTAGTGGATTCAAGAGTGAAGATTTCGCAAGAGGGAAAATTCAAATTAAAGTCAGAGCAATTAATAATAGAAAATAATTTTGGATTCGAAATTAATCGAAATTAATGTATCATCCTGTTTAATTAATTGCAATCAATGTCTACGTAACGCAGCCCCAAATGTTTTATTGTTCAACTAGTAAATCTATAAATAGTATTGTTTGAAATTTTTGCAATGCACTTAATACCATATTTTGATATCAATTAATAACATAGTTCCTGTTACGATTGATTATTCAAAACTTTAATTGCACATTTTCATTTTTCCTCCGATTCCATCAATTTCCTAAATAAGTCCATAAATATGAGTCAGTTTTACTTTGTATATTATTTTTCGCGTTACTAAGTGTTGCTACTTGCAGACGAGAAAGTATAAACAACCGCGCAAAATATATTACAAAATTTTCGTGATTGGAAATCAAAAAATTCCGTCCTTAATTTTCCATTTATCAATATCAATTACTGTCTGCTCAATGACAAAGTATTTCAAATTATGTTAAAATGTTCGCACGTTTAGTAAAAAGTTTCCCTTTTATCTTCTTTTTCTGCACACAAACAAAAAATTATCAGTACGTTTGCTGATCAGCAGTGTTAAAGTAACTTCCAATTTTATGTCCGATTAACGTAAATAACTCACTTTTCATTACTCCCAAAGTATTCAGTGTTACATTAGTTATTCCTATTTGTGAAAAAATCACCCAATAACAATTAAAATTACAGAAGTAAGAAGCTACTGATAATCTTTCGTGCCTCCTTGTCTATTACCATTTTTGAGAAAAAATAAATGTTTTTCTAATGGGATTCAGTACAGCACTTGGCTTTACTAACAAAATCTCACTCCTGTGTATTGTTAGTCTGCATCAATTAACAGTATCTTCACTTTGAATCACAATCTTTATACAAATTAACTCTTTGGACTCCAACATTCTTGCATGTCGATTGACTAATGTTCTTTTGCTAAGTGCTGCATTTACTAAATACAGAACGTTTGGAATAAAAAAAATTTAGAGTTCGGAATTCAAATGCGAATTTCTTTACTTTGTCAACGTCTAATGATGTTAATGTGTATCGCCAATTTAAGGCGTCTGGATTTGCCATAATCGCTACTGACACATTATATGCGGCCATGCTAGTAAGTTAATGGCTGCTAGATTTTCCTGGTCATCATCTTTTTAAGTTCTCAGCCTTATCGAACTGTAAGTTCATATTCGAGTTGCAGGGTAGCTTCCAGCTTCGAAGCAGCTTGTGAAAGTACAGTAGCTCCACACAGTATTTATTTCTCGACCTTGTATCTATTATCTTTATCTATATCTATTTTTTATTAATGTCGAATTGTAATAAGGAATTTTGAGTAATTTTCCGAATAGCGTGCAAAGAAGTACCTATATGTATGTGTTTTTATATTTCCAAAAGAACTGAAAGTTTTGATTGAAATTACCTGGCTCTCCAATGTTTATACATTATATTATATTATCCTATATAAATATCCGTTGTATGGATATCTAGCGTTTTTGTTTAGAATACTATTGTATCATACTTACATCTTGTGGTTAAAAATTTGTATTTTGCACCAACGAATTACGACGAATTTTAAAGGAAATATTGGCGACCGATGGCCTCAATATTTATTTTTCGTATCAAATTATTAAGTTCTCTCTGTATTTATCGTATCAGGCTTTGAATTTTGAAAGAATCTACGAAATTGATCTTATCAATAGCTCATTGGAAAATGGACGAAAATGAAACGAAGCAATTAATCTCTTGGGAAATAACGATACATAGTGCTGAAGGATTGCATCGACCTCTTGTACCAATTATTACATTCCCTCAGACACTCTCGAAACCTTGTGTCTGCTGCGAGATGGCTTGTCTCACTGAGTGAGCCGGCTACTTGGCAAAGGGAGAGAATTTAATACCTGTTAATTGTCACGCGAATGCCATTCGGGCGCATAACGTGTACATCTAAAAACTATATATACCTAATGCGCTGCGCCCGCGGCGGTTTAAGTTCGAGGAATAATTAAAGCTATAAGAAATACAGTCGCCCCGCAATCCCACCCCCGCGATGACGAATGCGCGATTTGCACATGCACGCCTTCAAGCTCTTCCCGCACTTGGCTGTTTTAATCGAAAGAAGCGCACGGAGACGTTGAACGAGTAACTATACCGAGAGACAGAGGCGTCAATCTCCCACCGGGAGATTTATTTATAACACGCTAACGGACGTCTCCGCCTCAGTACATTAAACCGTTCCCATATTGATGCCTCACTTGCCGCCTTTGCACAGAAAAACGATCCCAACGACGAGTCCGGTTCTGCAATTCTGGCTTTCATCGACACCTACTATCTCACAGCCACCGATTACGTAATTCAATGACGCTGAAGAAGAGACGAAGAAGAAGTAGAAGTAGAACGTGTGAGGGTAGAAGTGGACGTTCGTAGCCAAGAAAATTCTATCGATGTCCGTGTAGATATAAAAGATATATCGACGTAAGTACAATTGCATTAATGAGAATTGAAATGGTAGGATTTACTGTCATTGGAGGGTTACATTTTTCTAACATGATAACGTTTTGAACAGGTTGTAATGAAAAGTGGAAAATAATGAAGAGACCTTTGATGTTGCTACAAGCATCCAATGGGATTTGTTACCACATAATAAGGCTACAATTTTTTTTTTGAAAGTGTGCTTTTGAATGTCACTTCGATTTGCTGCGATTTGTAGGCGAGAAGAGGTAAATCTGATTTAGATGCCCTTAAAGGTGTTCATTTAGGAAATAACGGTTAGAAGAAGAAAGGATCGAGAGCCAGAGTGTAACAGAAGTCGCTGAACCGAGAGGAATGCAAGAGTCAGAGAAGAGAGCCACGGGGGCTGAAGAAAGAGAGAGTACATACGTAGTGCGAAGTACCCCGAAGAATTCGGTGGCCAAACGAGATCTAAATGGCTTACTATAGACAAGTTACGTAAGATCGAAGCTTTGCCACGTGTCGGTAGACGTCGCGTTCATTCTTCATTACTTGATCCGGCTTTCGCAACACGGGTGAATTATATTTTCAAAAATTAACAGCTTCGAAATGCCAATTTCCCCCGGTCTAAAACAATTCCGCAGGACTTGATCAATTCAAACATTTATCGAAGTAACGCCTGAGAAACGTTTATCAAGGATATTAAAACTTTTCTGAACATTGTTTAATTCAATGTTTCATTACACTTTGCTGATGTCAGTGTTCATTCTAAATTGAACACCACATTTAAGCGCAAAATATTAGTTGCACATTTGCGTACGTTAGAAGCACGTGCAGGGTCACACGTGCGAGAGTCACATGTGCGCATGAAGCAGTAATGGATGCGCATCTGCATCTAGTACATTTTATCCCTTTACTCTGACTATGGTTCCCTGAAATATCCCCCAGATTCCGTCACAGAACAATATAAAACGGCTATTCGTTAAATACGCTGAATTTACTATATTTTTTAACCCTTCGTTGACTCTCTGGGTGTACTCTGAACCTTTTATATGCAAAATAAATACCTTTTTCTCAAAGTCGACTTACAAACTATTTTTTCTCCTGAAATATTATATCCGAACATCAACTCTGTAAATTTTTAGCTTTTAATATTGACATTTGTAAAAGTTACAATTTTTTAAAGATTTCCTTCGTTTCTTCTCGACATGTGGGAATCTAGCATTATTTTACAAAAACTGTGATGAAATTTCAATTAGAGACCTTGAAATTGATCCATGATTTTTTTCATAATAATTGGATTTTTTCGATGAAAATGGCACTCGTTCAAAAATTGCTCTGGGTGTGAGCCACCCAGGTATGTCAAAGTTGATTGAAAAAAGAGGTGTGTCAACGAAGGGTTAAATAAGATATTGCGTAGGCCTGAAGAATGTCGCACAATAACAGGAATGGCAATGCATTTTAGCGATGTGACAACAGAAACCGGGCCGGTTGTTTTACATCCTAAACGTTTCAATAAAATAGTCGCAGAATTAAACCGCCCCTAAGGGTCTCACAAACACTCCGAAGGCGTTTACAATGTCTGAAACTTTAATTTCAATGGGGTTATACTCCACGAGAGAACAAAAGGAGTGAGTAACGAGTACGCGTTGTCGGATTCGCCCGTCCTTCCGCGAATGATGAAGAAATGTTTGAGTAAAAGGTGATGTCGCGAGTGGGTGAAAATGGCAGGACCCTCCGGAACACTTACACCAATACACGGCAACAAAATCCTTCTCGTTGAGGAGCCGCTCGAGCTGCTTTGCGTTGACTTCCTCGATGACAGGCTCGGCATCTTTGTGACCTCCCTTGGCCCGAGGCTCCTCCGATTTCGTCCTTCCGGCGGCGTCCACGGTGCCCTGGAGCGCGCATATCACCGCTAGTACACCGAGAAGGACGATCGTCTTCGCGTATCCCGTCGGCATCGCTGGCCCGCAGGTAGTACTCCTCCTTCGTCTCCGCCAACACCACCACCACCGGCCGAACCGTACCGCCGAAACGTCGTTCGCCGTCGACATCGCCGCACTGACTGGCACACCGGCTATTTTTGATTTTTCGGACAGCGGCGCAACCACGAAAGCCACGCCGCGCGTCACGATCAACGCGACGATCATCGCCAACGTCCCTGCGAGGACGTCGCCGTTTTCAGCTTCCACGCGTCATCCCCTGACGCGGCCCACAGGCAGGATCTGGACTAGCTCCGGTGGGTCTCCTGGGGTTCACGGCAAGCACAGTTTTTTAGATGTTGATGTTAAGTATTCTAGGCACTCTTCGTGTTTTCTGCTTCTCATCTGCTGGGAACGACTCTTTACAGTGTTTGCTGAGAAGTTTATGAGGGCGCATATCAGGCTGAAGTTTATGAAATCTTCACGGAAAGTATCACTTTCCACAAACTCGCTTCACTGCAGTGAACGTTGGAGATGCGGGAACGCAGTATTTTCTAGCTAGACAGCTGAGCCAGACCTATGGACCGTAGGAGGTTTCCCTTAGGGATGTTTCAAATTTGGTGTCCAGGCCAGTTTCAGTCGGAATACAAAGAAGTAGTAGAGGAAACAGTTATAAGTGCAACCTTGCAGTAAAAATTGCATCTTTTTTGCGTTGAACGATATTATACAGAGAGCAAGCCTTTTCGTCATTCTGTGTAAAAATGTGGATTTTTACATAGGGCTCATCTCAACTATGCGTTAAGCGTTCGTCGTTATCCCCGCCACTTCTTGGAATCCTTCCGCCGAGAGTGAGCGAGACGGGACGAAAGAGTGGACCAGGACGTTACCGTCGGCTACGAGAGGAAGAAAGCATAATACAAAGGTCCCGCTTCGCCGTTGAACGCTCGCCGCCAGCCCCGAGCGCGAACTCATAGCGTGAGTTTCCTGCAGGTAGATACAGCTTTGTCTTCACAAGTGATCAATTTTGGAGGCGAGTAGTTTATTCAGCATCATCTGGTGAGTACAAATTAATTTGAAATACATATAGTATTTATTCGCTAAGAGCTCGTGACCAGTAGTGAGCGTTTAACGTGAAGGGGATACGATTCCGAGCGACCGTTACTCGCGTTTTACTTGCCGAAGATGAGAGTAAGATGGAACGAGAGCGAGTCTAAACGCTCATGACCATCAGCCACGCAAAGGAGGGAGTATCAGGTGTACGAATAACGGAGCAAGACAAAGTATCAACGCGTCGTCTGTGTCGCTTTTAGTCGCTCTGTCTGGCTCCCGCCTTCCCTGGACAGAAGTGAGCCAGAAGTGGTGGGGATAGCGAAAAGCATTCAACGCGTAGGCCAAACTGAGCTCTCAGCGAAGTCTGTATTTACTATCAATAGAATATAATATACCACGGTATGATAAAAGTGTTGTTACAAACGAGATACAAAGAAGCAACGAAATGAGCGAAATGTGGCTTTATACGTATAGTCTAATACGGCGGTCGTAATGTTAAATGTTTGTTTGATTTCAATCCTTTCAATATTTACATCTGTCTACTTCAAAGATAATGTTTATTAGTGTTCATTTTTCGCTGTATATTATTCTCTATTCTCTAACCCAAACCAGCAACAATAATAATCAGGGCAGGTCTATAAACAAACCCATCTTACGATAGTTTTCAAGTATAAAATAACAAAAACAGTTGACTATTAGAACTACAACTATTAGGAATTGGTTGGCGAACCACTTGACGTCAGCCAACAAGATGGACCCGCGCTGCAGCTGGAAGCGCGCGTGTTTCAAAGTACGCGGTGAAGACCGGCCCGCCATCTGTGGATCACCAGCTCACCTAATTAAGCTGTTATCCTACTTTAACGCACGGCACTCCCCTGTTTCTGCACGTCAGATGCCTAAGTGGCAAAATCCACGTTTTCTGGCCGGTTTTTACTTCATTATTACTTTCTATTTTTTTTTATTTTAGTATTTCCGTTCTTATATAAATAAAAAATGAAAACATACTAATACCTATGTAAAGTAAAAACAGATTGTTATTTTATTAAAAAATTAGAAAGGGGGCTCCAATAAAGGGTTTTACTCAATATCAGATGTTATTAGTGCACAAATATTGTATGTCCACTTTTTGTGAAATTCGAGTTTTTATATGCAACAAATAGTTCTTTACTGTATCTTTATGCTGTATAAAAATCACATTTATATCTACTTTATAAATTTGTCAAATATGTCCCTGAATGTTATGTAGGTACCATTGCATGTTTAAAACTGTTTTTCTCGAAAACGCTAAAAATGGGCATACAATATTTGTGCACTAAGTCATCGATATGTACTGTCACGGCGCACAGTGGTCTGGATGGTGGCCAAAATTAAATTTCTCAACTTCAACTTTACAATGTCATTTTCTTTTTATGAATTGACAACCCTCCAGAGCTTCTAAATCCGCATAGTTTTCCCTTTTCAGATGATTCTTTGATTAGATATAATATTACAAAGACAAAATCATGAAATTTTATGTGAATCTAATTGTTTAATTACTCATTATAGAACATCAAAATACGTGTTTATATCATACAGTTATATAGGTAAGGAAGTATATTTCAGTTATTTATATGTGTTATAGGCATTTTTTAGTCCATGAACAAATAGTGCAATGTTTATATCAATTTAAGGTAAATTTCAGTTTAAACTGACCGAATCAGTGCGCCGAAAACATATATATTAATTAGTACGGTCGAAATTTATAAATAACTTTTATCTTCTGTTAGTATTAATTCGTATAAACATTGGATATTGTCTCGTTCGAAGTGTTTTTCTGCCTCCTCGGATTAGTCTTTTACCGAATGCGCACAGTGAACCATCTCTTGCAGTTTGAAGTTTTCATTTAATTTTATATATTACAGTATAAATTCTCTAAATTAAAATTTATATATGTATATTATAGTTATATTTTACATGTATTATAGTTTTATTCATAAGTTTCATAGTTTAGAGTAAAACAGTATATAGTGTACAGTGTTGTAGTGTATATTGTGGACTAGAAACATTGCCCATACTTAGGCATTTAAATAATTTAGAATTGGATTCAGAAGACGTATAATAATCAAGTATTTATATGTATATTTCAGCTATATTTATCAATCAGTTTTCGTCTTACTTCTTTACTCGTACTTTCGTTTTACGTTCTTTTTTTATCTCTTTAATATTGTCTACTTTTCCAGAAATGCTAACTTAACTAAATGTGCATGCAGCAGCAATAACTGCACGTAAAAGAGGAAAGAAGGATGTAGTTTTTGTTTTAGATAAAACAAAATTATATATATATTTATATATATAATAATTTTTAATATTTTTTTCTAAGTCAAAGATAATGTTAGGTCGGATTCTTTTTCTCTTTTATTTTCTCTAGTACGGCTATGATTTTTAATTTTGGCTATAAAATACCGCTTTCCGGACCAGAATGCACGCAATATTGAATCCGCCATTTTGAATTTTAAATTTTTGGTGCCAAATTCGTTATCAGCGACCTCAAAAACCCTTAATCACCAAGTTTCAGAAAGATCAGAATTTTGGCCACTAAATGTAGATATACCCAGACCACTGTGCGGCGGCCCTGATTACGGAGAATATGTCGGAAAATTTGCGGCAATGAATTTTAAATGTATACTAGCTATAAGTGCATATATCATAGAAAGAGCTGAGCAATCATGTACTTGCCGTTCACGCGAGTGTATTACAACTGATGGACACCCTTTCGATTGTCGTCCCAATATAACGTAAACAGATGTAAACAGACGTAAACAAACGGAAAAAAGTGATAGGCTTATCTAGAAAAACATCGAAAATTGATCTTGACACATTTGGAAAACAGCAACTGATAAAAAGTATACTTTATTCATCATAAGGGTTCTCTTTGAACCATATTATGTGATAGACAAAGAATTTCGATCGGTCCACTAACAACTAGTGCTGTTCGAGTACTCGGAAAAAGCGAGTCGAGTACTCGAAAGAACTGAGTAGCTCGCATAGAACCGAGTAACTCGAGTTTTTTCGAACTCGAATTTTTTCGAACAACTCGAATTTTTTCGAACAACTCGAATTTTTTCGAACAACTCGAATTTTTTCGAGCAACTCGAATTATTTCGAGCAACTCGAATTATTTCGAGCAACTCGGTTTTATTCGAGTACTCGGCACGGCTCGGAAACCGAGTCTCGGCTCGGTCCGAATTTCAAGCTACTCGAATATTCGAGTACTCGAGCAGCCCTACTAACAACAGAATCATTTAAGGTGGTCACGTTACGCGGTTCTCCCTGTATTCTTGGAGGTGGATCACGTTAGGACAGGTAGTTGATCAGTGGCTTCGGTGCAGGACGGAATACCATGACGGTTGCCGATGGAAAGTCGCGAGTTGCTATCGTTGGGGGTGGCTTGGTGTGTGTTCGATCTTGTATAAAAACAATTTTCCACGAAAAAGAATACAAAAAGAAATCTTACCTTATATTTTCACACTAAATTCTTGGATGGAATTGATACGGATAATCGACTTTCAGGTTGGCGCACTGGCGGCTTGTTTCTTTGCGAAAAGGGGCCACTCGGTGTCCGTATACGAATCTCGCTCAGGTGAATATACTAAACATTACTTCAGTGTTTCGCCGTTTTCTTTACCTAATTTGTTTAAAAGTTTGATATAATTCTGCACGATTGTAATAACCGTGATACAATCGACGCCTATTACGAAAAGTAGAACGTTTCATTTTTCTTATCAAAAACAGCACCTTTCAATTTGACACGTAATATTGACGACAATTAACAGATTATCCTGTTTCGCCACGAAGAATAGCACATTTTGGATTATACATAATAGAGAGGTGAAACATGCTATTTTTCGTAGTCAACAACCAAAATGTGCTACTTTTCGTCCTTACAAACGGAATATGGTGAAAACCAAAACGTGACTGACAAGGGACGCTCGGCAACCCGGAAATTCAGAAAATTATGAAACTTGGTGTGCAAGTGGAGTAAGTTGATCCGTAACATAACTCTATTTTTTGTTGGTGCCATAATGCAATTTTTGGGAGTGAAATCATCCCTTGAAAAAATTTCAGAATTTTCTATTCCGTGGAATATCTCGAGAACAGTGAGAGATATCGGAAAGAAATTTAAACAGAAGGTACATCGTTTTCTTATATCTACAAAATCGCGTAAAAATAATTTTCGAAAAATCCATATTTTTCAAGTTACCCCCACCACCAGCCTTTAATATTAAGATTTTGTATTTTGAAAATATATGCTGAAATACCTCTGGATAATCTCGTTTCATACATATAAATAATTCATGTGTTATATTTTTTTTTGTAAACAAATAAAACCTCTATTACCGAATTTGAAGTCCATTTTAGTAGTTTCCATTAATAAAATGGTTTCTTAAATCCATATTTAAATCACTATTTATATAAATTCTATTTTATTTTATTTTATGTTATTTTTCTCTGTATCTTTGTGATACTCTGTATTATTTTGTAATCTAAAGGGTTCTCCCGTTGAAGCAATAATAATAATAATAATAATAAAGTTTAAACAGCTTTCGATTATATTATTTGAGCAAGACAGTACGTACCTAGAATTGCATCCAAGGTACCTAATACTCATTAAAACTAATCAATGATGTGGCAAGAATCATTATGATAACAGCACATTCGTTCCTTGAAGTGTTATCTTAATTGGCCATTTAGGACCCACATCAAAAAATAAATAATTTGTAAAATATACATGTATATATTACAATGTATCCAATGAAAACATATACAATGTTATTATTGTATACTACGGTGGCTCTAACTTGCTCTTGGTAAAATTTTTTTTCAAGATTTTCTACGGGGCACCCTCCAGAATGGTTTCAAATAATTAAAAAAAAATGGGCCTTTAAATATTTAAATCGTTATTTAACAGCTCGCAAAGTCGATTTTATTTAACATCTTCCAAGTTATTGATTAAATAAAAAAATATGTCAAACAAAAGTTGTAGATCCGAACAAGGAGCATCTTTTTTGTTCTATTACTTTTTCTCGTACGATAAACGGTTTTCGTAATTAGATCATAAAGGAAATGATTTTAGTATCTACATGTTTTTTAAGTGTATAAAGTAGAATACCGGTATTCCAAATTACCTGCACTTTAATGAAACCCATACATCCTGTCATTTTTCATTTCGATCAAAGTTTCAGCTACTTGCAATGCATACTAACTTGTTTTTTTTTTTAATTTCCGAAAAATTAAGTTCTATTCAGCCGCCACACTAGGATGATATTTTAAATCGAGATTTCGACGTGAAAACTGACGATAGCTGTAATTGTTAACAGACATCCGGGTGGAGGATTCTCGGGGACAGAGCATCGATTTGGCTTTATCAGTCAGGGGTCGCGAAGCTTTGAGGGCAGTCGGCCTTGAAGAAGCACTGGTTGATCACCATGGCATTGCCATGCGTGGCAGAATGATCCACAACAAAGATGGCACTTTAAAGGAAATTATTTACGACAACGTAAAAGGAAACGTAAGTGATGTAGCAATAATTTCAGTTCGCATCTTAGAAAGTCTCTGATTAAAAATTCACGGGTTTTTATTTCGTCGGATCGTATTTTTGCCACGTTGAAGGATAATATACAAATTTTTACCTTTACATAATTTCTTAATTTAATTCCGTCGCTTGCAGTGCATTTACTCTGTCAGCAGACGATATCTAAACGTGGTTCTGCTAAATGGTGAGTGAAAAAACGATCGCCTATAATTTTAAACAAATCTTCCGTCATTCGTAATTCCAGATCAATATTCGTAAGATAAAAAAAATTGTAATCACAATTACTACGATTACAAACTTTTTTATTCTTAAGTTCACCCTGTCGTCACTTACAGATCCTGGATTAATTTTTATGACAGCGACTGTGCGTGTTCATTCGTTGACTTATACTACTTGCGTCAGGGTGTCCCTTTGAAAACGGCCCGCAAGTAGCAATTTCTTCTTCATGACCTAAGACTAGGTTATTTTGATACAGTTGTATCGTTTTTTATAAGAATATGAACGAACACGAGATGCTTTGTATCTGAAAAAAAGCGTTGCTGAATATCCGATGACGCGGTAGTGCATGAAGCCACAAGAATCCGAGCGTGTCAAGTTTCTTGTCACTGCCGCCTTGTACTTCTTACAGTCTTACGCGTGAAATGCGTACACCCCCGTGTATAATTCAATACACTTACCAGAGCATAAGGTTTTTAAGCCGTAGCGGTCTCAGTCAGATACCTGCGCCGTGAGAGTAATTTCGAGCTGTCACACAGTGGGCCAGATCGAAGAGCTAGCTGTTCACAACTATTTTAACGTTATTTCAAGACTTAAAGACCGCAGTATATAGGTCGTTGAATTCGTCTTGACGTCAGCTATAACATTATTAAGTAAAAAATATATTTCGACAATTAAAAAATCAAGGTGATCTTAATATTTTATTTAAAAAAAAAAAATTATTTTGATTTTTCATACTGAGATTTGTAGAAGAGTGAACGGTGATTAATTTTTGATTGGCAACATTTTTTGTCAGAGCATCAGAAATACCTGAAAAATCGCGATGACATGTGAACAGTAATTGAAAACTAGCTGTTCAGGCTTTTCAAACAAGTACAGTAATCCATAATTCTTGAATCAATGAATTTTATTACATTTAAGCAGATAACAAGAATGTGTGACTACTTTCTAATTGGAAAATTTAAAAATATTTCAACTAAAACAAGTGTTATATTTTAATAGAATTTATATTATAATATAATAACAGACAATATATACGTATAACACAAATTAAAGATATATATACACACGAAGTAACCCAAACTAAATATATATACGAAACAAAAATAAAATACAAGTTTTCAATCTGGAAAAAGTGCTATGATTCTTTCACGATGCTGATGCTATGCTCTCTCGAATACAAATGATTTAACTGAGAGCTAGCAGAAAGTTGCAATGTTTATGAATGGTCGTACAATGTAAACAACGCGTAACATGAGCCTCTGCGCTCTTAACCGGTTAACTGGCAATGTATCATATATGATCAAACAAAAATCTGGCCAATTCTGGCAATGTATCATATATGATCAAATGGAATAACTTTTTTGTTTTTCAATCGATTTGAATGAAACTTGGTATGTAATGGTTTTTGGGGTCTGAATTTCGCATCGGAATTGTAAAATTCAATATGGCAGACTCAAAATGGCCGAACCAAATTGGCTGACAAATATTAAAATACTATCGGGATATAGAAAAATTGTATATAGGGGTTTTTGGGGTCGCTGGATCTGAATTTAGCATTGGAATTTTAAATTTCAATATAGCAGACTCAAAATGGCGAACCAAAATGGCTGCCGAATATTAAAATACTTAGCCAAAACTTGCAGATCAAAAAAAGCTCTTGCGGTGAAATTTATGGATAAAGAATTCAGGTATAAAATTATTCGAAACTGTTTCGTAGAAAATAAAAAAAAACTAAAAAATTAACCCCTTAAACCCTTATTTTTCAGGGGTTGGGGGTGGCATTGAAAAAAGTAACTGCTGCCATCGAATTATAGACAAGAAAATTTCACAAATAAAAAAAAGTTTTATAAAGAATTGACAAACTCACCCTTAAATTCTATTTTTTAGGGGTTGGGGGTGTCAGATGAAAAAAATTACCCCCGGAATCGGTTCAGCGACTCAAAAAACCCCTGTATACCAAATTTTGTGTGAGTCGCTGAAGTGCGTGTCACGCGACGCTTTAAACAATAATAATTTATCGGGTGGGATGAGGGGGGAAGTGAATCTTGCATGATCTTATAGAGAAATAACGCTAGAAAATATTCCACTTCGATAGAACGCACAACTCTTTAAAACTTTAAAGATATCCCTTGTCAAAGGTGAAAAATTTTTACGATTCTCTTTAGTTCACCGAGTATTATTTTTTTAAATAAATTATGAACAATAATTTTTAATTTCAGGTGCGTTCGCAATATAGATATATGCTATTCATAAAAACAAAAAATGAGTACATAATATTTAATAGGTTTTCCGGGGCATCAATATGAAAAAAGGTCAACCCTAGTAGCACAAAATATTGGTTAAATATTTTTTCCAAATATTAAAAAAATGTTTTTTTAGCCACACTTTTTAACATGAAAAAAATGTTGATTCCAAATATTATATACACATACTGAAAATGTGAAATAAAGGTTTAGAAAATATGAACTAAATATTCGTGGAACATAAAAGAAATATTTAGAAAATGTAAAGCAAATATTCTGGAAATGTGAAATTAATATTCAGAATTCCAAAATAAATATTCAGGAAATGTAACATATATATTTAAAAACTGTAAATTAAATATTCAGAAAATATGAAATAAATATTCAGGAAATGTGAAATAAATATTCAGACAATGTTAAATTAATATTTAAAAAATATAAAGTAAATAGTCAGGACATTTGAAATAAATATTCAGGAAATGCGAAATAAATATTCAGGATATGTAAAATAAATATTCAGGATATGTAAAATTAATAGTAAAAAAATATTAAGCAAATATTCAGAAAATGTGAAATATATATTCAGAATTGTAAAATAATTATTCAGGAAATGTGAAATTAATATTTAAGAAATGTGATTTAAATATTCAGCTTATATTGAATAAACACCAGAAAACCATTTATATGAAAATTAATTTTATATTTATTTAAACAGAACATATATACGATACATGAAATATATACATATTTATATATTATTTTGATGCTTTATTCTTGATGTTGCTGTTGCCAAAAACAGACTCACGCATTGTTTAATCTCTACCTCCGTTACGGATTCTTGCCTCCTTCTTGTTGCAACTGTGAAATTAAAAATAAAATAAATTCTGTATTACGTACGTATGCATGTATTGCAAATAAAACGTAAAAGCGGTAGGTTCTTACTAGTTATTGCATCATATAATTTATCTACTCTACCGAGACTCCGATTCTGGAAAGAAGCTATTTCTTTCTTTACAAATTTATATTTTTGGTAACGTTTCTCCGACATGTTTAATTAGAGTTACTGCAAATTATAAAATGGGATATGATGAAATACCTACTATTATTGCGAACTTTAATTGTGAATTAACAGTGATGTAGAGCATGAAATAAATATATTGCATATGTAAATGGACTTACCTTTTCTGTGTATGACAAAAGGAGTGGTAATCGAGCTGTTAATAATAATTGTTCTCGGTTCAACGGCTCACAGCTCGTGATGGCACACTGGTGTCGAGATTCAAAAGGCGACTACACGACCATATTGAATTGCTACGCAAACAGTCGATTGTCAACCGTTCCGTCGCCAACGCGGTATATTAATTTTTCCATAATATAAAATGAATATTTGAAGGCTCGGATGCAATCAGGGGTCTAGCGCTCGATAATCCGCTAGACATAATCCATGTTTTTCAACGTTCGCCGTTAAGAAGTATCGAGGCAATTTTGAGGTACATGCCTTGCAGCAAGAAAGTTTTTCGTTAATATACAAGGAAGATTTTCACCAATTCTCATACTCGTTAATAAATAATATATGATCGTCATGTCTTCTACAATTATTTATTAATCAATGTGAAAGTTGGTGAAAATCTTCCTTGTAATTAAGGAAAAAATTTGTCGCTGCAAGTTAATATGTACCTTAAAATTGCCTCGACACTTCTTAACGGTGAACGTTAAAAAACATATTGGATTATGTCCAGTATTATTTTCTAATGAAATATTATTACTTCTTTTAACGTTCAGTGCATACATTTTACGGCTTCGCTAGTTTTCTGAGTTTTATATTTCAAGTCTCATAACGATCCGTTAATATTTACTCAAGATATCGCCATACAGTTTAACAAAATTTAATTTTCCGATTTTTCTTAGCGTTTGAACAATACTTTTTCCATTTTCGAGCGCTAGTTCCCTGATTACATCCGAGCCATTTATTTCCCGAACTTTCCGTAAAAAATGATTTGTTTCAACCAGTAAATAGATATTTACTTTATATTTGAAAAAGAATATTTTTTTCATAACATAAAATGAATATTTCCTGAACATTCGGAAAAAAATGTTTTCTTTCTATCAGTAAATGAATATTTACTTTATATTTGAAAAAGAATATTTTTTTCATAACATAAAATGAATATTTCCTGAACATTCGGAAAAAAATGTTTTCTTTCTATCAGTAAATGAATATTTACTTTATATTTGAAAAAGAATATTTTTTTCATAACATAAAATGAATATTTCCTGAACATTCGGAAAAAAATGTTTTCTTTCTATCAGTAAATGAATATTTACTTTATATTTGAAAAAGAATATTTTTTTCATAACATAAAATGAATATTTCCTGAACATTCGGAAAAAAATGTTTTCTTTCTATCAGTAAATGAATATTTACTTTATATTTGAAAAAGAATTTTTTTTTCATAACATAAAATGAATATTTCCTGAACATTCGGAAAAAAATGTTTTCTTTCTATCAGTAAATGAATATTTACTTTATATTTGAAAAAGAATATTTTTTTCATAACATAAAATGAATATTTCCTGAACATTCGGAAAAAAATGTTTTCTTTCTATCAGTAAATGAATATTTACTTTATATTTGAAAAAGAATATTTTTTTCATAACATAAAATGAATATTTCCTGAACATTCGGAAAAAAATGTTTTCTTTCTATCAGTAAATGAATATTTACTTTATATTTGAAAAAGAATATTTTTTTCATAACATAAAATGAATATTTCCTGAACATTCGGAAAAAAATGTTTTCTTTCTATCAGTAAATGAATATTTACTTTATATTTGAAAAAGAATTTTTTTTTCATAACATAAAATGAATATTTCCTGAACATTCGGAAAAAAATGTTTTCTTTCTATCAGTAAATGAATATTTACTTTATATTTGAAAAAGAATATTTTTTTCATAACATAAAATGAATATTTCCTGAACATTCGGAAAAAAATGTTTTCTTTCTATCAGTAAATGAATATTTACTTTATATTTGAAAAATAATATTTTTTTCATAACATAAAATGAATATTTCCTGAACATTCGGAAAAAAATGTTTTCTTTCTACCATTCAATAAATATTTACTTTATATTTGAAAAAAGAATATTTTTTTCATAATATAAAATGAATATTTCCAGCATATTTGGAAAATATATTTGTTTTTTAATCTAGAATAAATATTGTACGTATGTTTTAATATCAAAAAGAGATTGAACCTCTTTTTAATATTGGATGAATGTGCATTCAATATTTTGTGTTACTAGGGAATTTTCCGGTGAAAAACGGTATTGATAAAAGTCTGATTTTTCAATGCTTGTTTTAACCACAATTTTTAATAAATTTCATTAATGTTATCGATTTTTTGGCAAATGAACAGCTAGCTCTTCGATCTGGCCCACTGTGTGTTAGTATCTTCGATGCAATATCCACAACCCAGGATCAGGAGCCGAAAGGCTAAATTAGCTTCTAACCTTTTATTAGAAAATTTAGAAAAATACACTAGGTACTCTTTACCTACGTGAAGTATTTGCAGTCGTATTGTGATTTATTTGTGGTTCACCTAAAACAGCCGCCGAGAAATATCCAGAAGTGAGTATCCATTTCAACAAGAAAATCGTGGACGCGGATCTGGAAAATGGAAAACTGAAGGTCCTAGAGTAAGGATTGTTGTATTGAGAAAAAGATCCGGGAATCGCTGCGTGGCGTTAAAAGCACTGAATTTTCTAGTACGATAAATGAAAAGGCAGAAGAAGTAGAAACCGATTTGATCATCGGCGCGGACGGTGCGTACTCGACGATAAGAAGGATAATGATGAAACGGCCCCTTTTTAACTGCAGTCAAACGTACATCGAGCACGGTTACGTTGAATTGTTTGTACCAGCTGATAAAAACAACAAGGTAGGTGTACCTTGTTCTGAAATAGGTGAAATATTTTTACTGACTAAGAATAGTAAAAATACAATCCACCATGAATGATAAACATTCCTCGATAAAAGACAATGGAATTTTGGGGCGATTGCATCCGTGCTTTTGAGCGTTCCATTTATAAAACTATTTTTATGCCGCAGTACGATAATTCAATCGTTATTAATTTCTGTTTGTCGAAAACACTCGAGTTTACTTTGTTGAAGTTCGCGATGAGCGGAAATCATCTTCACATATGGCCGCGAGGTGAGTTCATGATGATAGCCTTGCCCAACGATGACCACACTTTTACTGGCAATATCTTCGCGCCCTTCGCGACTCTCGACAAACTGAAGACACCGCAGGAGCTTCTGGACTTCTACGAGGAACAATTCCCCGATCTTTTGCGTTTGATTGGCAGGGAGAAACTGGTGAAGGATTACTTCGAAAGGGAACCGAAAACGCTGATTTCCATTAAAGTAAGTATTGGAGATTTACGATTTAAATTCGGTAACAGGCGTCAGAAACTTTAAAGAGTGATTCTACATGCTAAAATATGATGATAATCAAGAATGACGAAATTGGGTTTGAGGTTGCGTTTACGAGTTATTAATTCTTGGAAATACAGATGCGGTAAAAGCGTCTGACGCGAGGGACTTAGACTACTGCCGACGCGCTTTAGTTAAGTCAGACACGGCAAAAGAAGTAGCATAAGTCCCTCGCGTCAGACCCTTTTAACAATTAATAATTCGGAAATGGAGCCTCAAGCGTTATTTTATCATTTTTGATTTTCGTCTTACTTTGGTATGTAGAATCACTCTTTAAAGTTTACGACACCTAGGATCTCAAATGCGTGACAATTTTTTCGAACTCAGAAAATGTCATTCTGCAGGAGAGTGTGAATCAACAGATAATTACGATACTGGATTCGTTTTCTTATGAGATTCTAAGAAAAGCATTACATATAATAATGGTGGTTGCAAGCCGCTGTTTTTGTGCGATGCTATTATTAGTTATTTTCTTGGAAAGATTTCTAGTAGCTTTTCTTTTTATTTTTGTTAAAAATAAATGAGAAAAAATAACAGGAAAACAAGAAGAGATTATGATTCGCTATTAATATCTATGATTCTTATCGACGAATGAACAATAATGATTGGCGATTGAAGAGAAGATCAGTGTATTATACAAACTATTTTCTCGTGTTGTAAATGTCAGAGACTTCTGCCTTTTCTTTCATGAGCACGGTAATGTGTTTCTTCTTTTTTTAATTCCAATTTTAGTTTCTCGCTGTGGGCAGACCGTTTAACTTCTAACTTCTCTTATAGTTGTAACACATTTTTGAATTCTGTAATTTAACTTATACGTCTGTTTCATTAATGTTTCTAATTGCAAGTGTTGGAATATGTTCGCGAAGTATTCTAGATACAATTCGGTATAAAAAGGTAGCGAAAACTCGAAGTCAACATACATATTATGTTAATAAACGAATTGCTTTTTTGTGATTTTTCTACGTAGCAATTTCGTTCTCTCCAAGAATTTCACTGTGATAAATTTTAAAAAATAAATTCAACGCTTAGCCACTCATGCAATGTCTCTCCAAAGCTCCATTCTATCTGACGCAAAGCTGAGCAAAGTCAAATTACAATTAACAGATTCATTAAATAGCTATTTATACGTAATGCAGATTTGCATACACAAAATAGAAAGGATTCGACACACAGACGAACTATAAAGAACTTGTAATTATGAATTATTGATTCCGTATTGACTGAAAAATAATTGCATAAAATACTAATTTCAAGTAATATGAAGTTAAATACCGGCGATTACGAAATAATTATCTAGTTCCTTCGCGCTTAAAGTATGAACGAAGTATCAGAAATAAAGACAGTATTGCATGCTTAATCCTGCAGGGTTTTATTAAACTACTTTATGTAGCTTGAGCAACTTTCGAAATATTCCTTCATTCGATTTGGTGAACCTATAGCTTTGAATAGTACAACCATGAAAAAGTTTTATGGACAATCTTATACTGAAAGAAAAGTACACAGTTGTGTATCAAGTTATGTACCAAGTCACAGTCAGAGAGAAAACTATTGCACATGATGTAATTTAATTAATTAATATCTCACAACTACGTCGCAGTGCAACCCATATCACGTTGGAAAAACCGCACTTCTCGTTGGGGATGCTGCTCACGCTATGGTACCATTTTACGCTCAGGGGATGAACGCTGTGAGTTGTATTCTACGAATCAAAGAATTACACATTTACGAACGATGTGTTTTTTGCAAAGAAAAAATCAGTCCCACAGACAAATAATTTTCCTGTTTCATTGCTTATATTCATTGTTGACGAGCAATTTTTTATTCTTCATTTGTAACAAATGGTCAGTTGACTTGACATAAACGAGATTAAAAATATTTTTAGAATACTATTTATGTAAATATTAATCAAATCACAAATATTTGTAAATTGTTTGGTAACTTTTTATTAGGGTTTCGAGGATATGCTATTATTAGACGAGTTAATGGAACGCTACGATTCAGATTTTAGCGAAGTGGTCCCGAAGTTCTCTGAACTACGATGCAATGATGCTCACGCGATATGTGATCTTGCTATGTACAATTACGTCGAGGTAAGTTCCATTCGATAATTATCAGTCATTCTGTCATTTGTTATTTTTGCCGTGATCCGAGATTCTTGAAGTTTATTCTTAAAAGTAGCAAAATTGATAACATTGAAAAAAACACGTTGATCACTGAAAATTAATACTCTCTAATTAAATAAATATTTGAGGAGAGAGTAGGTACCTGTACAAATTCAGAAGGAAATAGTCTACCAACCTATTACGTATATGTACACCTGTATGATAAAATTTTCAGATGAGAGATCTTGTAACAAGAAAATCGTTTCTGTTTCGGAAATACGTGGACACATTCCTCTACAGGCGAATACCGAATACGTGGATACCGCTGTATTCTACCGTACACTTCTCGCGGATGAGATTCCGCGATTGCATCACAAACAAAGAATGGCAGGACAAGGTTGATTAAAAACACCAGCGGTGAAAAAAAATGTAACAATCATAGAAATTGTATTTGAACAAGAATTTTTCCCTTGCAGATATTACGTAGGACTATTTGGTCTATAGCGTTTATACTTCTTGCAATGCTACTCGCGCCTATTGCCGAGAAGTATACGAGGAAAAGTGTTTTGTATTAAATACAAATATACAACTCTTACAACCATACAGATATGTGAGCGTGTGCGTGGAGATGACGCTTAATGCAGTACATATGCAAACAGTGGCTATTGTTTCCAGTCATTTAATCATACATAATACCTTCCTATTTGCTGTATTAAAAACTTTAGAAACTTACATATGCATTTAATTTCATTTTTCTCCCTAAAATGTACAGCTCCTTACTATCCCTACTTACAACTCACGTTAAAACATCTGTAACTGTATTTGAGCAACTCTTACTTAAGGCCACCACCTCAAAGTATCCTCTTCCATACTCGAATATCAATTAAAGATTAAAACATAATTAAAGGTATTACCTTAACCTATCGCGAATTATTTTTTCTGTAAAAACTTGCCAGGCAAATTGACATTTTGACTGATAGTGAAACAGATTTATGGAACGGGTGATATCTTTTTCACGCTGTTGCAAAGCATTTATAAAGTCGCTCTGCGATTCCCCAGGCTTCTTTTCGTTTCAAAGGTACATTGCAAATAACTATTGCATGTTAATGCTCGTATCACGACATCAATTCAAGGGTCACTGAATCGGCGTTCGCCAAATATTTATGCTTATGGGTCTGGAAAAGCTCCACTAGATGCTTTATAAATTTCTTGTGATATTCATCGATCTGCTCCGCTGTCGGTTCCGATATCTTTGGTAGCTCTAAAGGACTGCCGACTGAAAAAGAAGTAATTGCAACATAATGGCAGCGCAAATGTTTTTCTGGAGAAAGTTTTCTAAAAGCTGTATGATTGCTAACAAGATGCGAGCCTGATACCGTGTCATCCCGTTATAAGTCCCGGCCCCTGTTTCGTTAAAAGTACATTTCTATCCCCACTACTTATTTCGTAGTCGCCGCGGCAAATACAAAAATTGTTTACTTGATCTTTCCCATATTTTATATTTTATTAAAGCTTTATATATCATTAAATTCTACTCGACAAGCCATTTTCGTTAAAGGTTCGACCTGTTCCCTGTGCGTCGGACTTATAACGCGACGAAACTGTACTCGGTTCATTTAGCTCAACGGTCCACAAACAGAATCTCTTGATGAAATCGGTCAATGTATTTTACCATTAATAAGAACATAAGTTTCAAGAAAATAATTAATACGTTAATTGCACATTGAAGTTTGCTTACTGTAGTATCAGCTAACTTAGTAAATATTATTGTCTTAAATTACGATAATTACCAACAACAGTGATGGGTTTCCGGCGCGGTATGATGCCGAAGGAATACTGGAAAAATCCTCGACCCATCAGAATGATCGGGGCTATTCCTATTGTTTTACGAATGTAGTGTTGCACCCTTTTGAAGGTCGAGCCTTCCGGACCGTACACCTGGTCGTATATATCCGTCTCACCAAATGAGAACACGGGGACCAATGGTGTCCTAAAAATGAGGAAGCCAAGAATGAGTAAACACTCTTTCGTCGTTATAAGATGAATCCACATGCCATGATTCATTTCGAAAGATGAAATCCGGGAGGACTGTTCCCAGAAGTTAAGGCAATGCTAACATCCGAATTAAGTTAACATTTGCTTGGAGTTGTTAAGAGTGTTTGTATGTCTGTTTAATGGTTGACGTGGATATGCCTCTACGGTATCTTTACAATGCTTGCATTTATAACAATAATTATATTTGTAAGTTGAAGCGTAAACATTGATCATTCTAACCCATGCTTCAGCGCGATCTTTATGAAGCCTTTTCTTCGTTTTACCAGGATACGATAAGTGCCTGGCTTACATTCCAATGATTCCGACGCCCCACCGACGATGAGAACTGTTGCTCTTCCAGTAAACGGCTCTTCAGGCTTCGTTGATAGCACATAGTTTAAACTTTCTGCACTACTGCTCACAGTGCCTGCATTGCAATTTGATCAAAGGATAAATCAAGAATGTAAAAGATAGACTGTATATACAATGAGCGAAAATTACATACAATAGGTACTAAAGAATTACAGTTAAAATTACTTAAGGGAATTGTGTTGGTTTTAATGTTGAATTAGTGTAACAAAATATAAAAAGCTGTGAAGCTCATAAACAGATTACATTTAATGAAACAATTTTAGAATTAATTCAATATGAAAACTCACATATGAGTTACTGCTAATTTGTAGTAGGAATAGTGTCAATGGACGAATTTTGTGTCTTTGAATGCGAAATATGACTGACTCACCAGATTTTCAAAAAGTCCATTTGTTTAAATAATACATAATAACTTCGAACGCAGTTTTCACCCCCCAAATATGAAAACGGGGAAAAATAAAAAAACACGCATTTCTTATTTTTCGGTCCTCTATAACATACCCAAAAATCAAAATGATCGGAGGCGGACACCTAAAATACTCTGCTTGTAAGACGAAAATCAAGAATATCGATATTGATGTTGAGGCTTCGTTTGTTAGTTATAAGCGTTTAAAGATATGCCTAAAAGTAGGCAATCCGCGTGCACCGCTGCACGCGGGGCTGACAAGGGGGCCGCATAGGTTATGAAATCGGTTCTGGAATGAGACTGGGTGGACATTGTAGTGCACACCTAGTGTTAAAAAACCGTAAAGGGATTTTGCAAAATGGGCCTTCGTTTCCGAGAAATTTGAGTCCAAAGTTTTGCGGGACAGTAGTATTTCAGTTGCGCAAACATTCTTACCAAGCAATGGTCGTAGCTGCGATAATAAGGCGTTCGGCTACGGTGCTGGAGGTCTCTTCGGTTCGATTCCTGCTGCTTGGTAAGAATGTTTGCGCAACTGAAATACTACTGTCCCGCAAAACTTTGAACTCAAATTTCTCGAAAACGAAGGCCCATTTTGCAAAATCCCTTTACGGTTATTTAACACTAGGTGTGCACTACAATGTCCACCCAGTCTCATTCCAGAACCGATTACATAACCTATGCGGCCCCCTTGTGAGCAGTGCTCTTCAAAGCCACTGTCGCACGGGGTCACTCACCTCAGTCCACACGATGTGGACATACGATTAAGAGCCATTCTTTTCAGGGATTCTTTCCATTAAACATCACGCAAAGTATGCTAAGAAAGCGCGTATCACGATTCCGAAAATATTGAGAAACAGTGGTCTAGTGTCCCAGTTCCATTTCATACTTCTTCTGCTACTTCAGCATTGAACGGAAGAATTACGAACATTTGGAAAAACGATTCATTTCTTGTTAAACACTGACGCGGTCCGACATACTCTCGCAGTTATTATTCACAAATCAATTGATTTTCAAATATATACCGTTGAAATAAGCATATTCTCGAAACAGAGGAATTCTGAAGTGCTGGTCCAGCACAGCGACCCGGAAGTCTAATCCCGGGAATAGTTTTCTGCAGCCGAGAAGATCAGAGCCGAACGAACCGAAAGCCCCTGTCGACAGAACTCCGTGCGGGAAGCTGCAAAATAGGTACGACCTCGACGGATCCAGATCGGTTGTCTTCTCCAATTTCAGGGGGAAGTAATTGCAAAAGTATCGCAACCACACGCAGTTCCTTAACCATCTCGTCCACCGTTCGCTAAGGCAAACAGAATACAAACATTATGACAAACTTCAGACCTTAGGCTCGGTTCTTGTGCATGAAAATTAGACCGAAGTAATACGGAAGCAATAGAAGAGTTTTGATTCCTTTGAAGAATTTTGATTGATAAATAGTTGGTTGTTATACCGATGAGGGTCTAGCTCTCCGATTTGAATAATTTTTTAATCACAAGCTAAAAAATAAAAGTTATTAAATCGGTTCTATAATCGCTTTGGAACTTTTATAGAACCGAAAAATAAAAGTTATAGAGCTATATAGGAACCTAAAAAAAAAGTTATAGAGCTATATAGGAACCTTAACTTTTACTATTATAGTCTAATATTTAGGTTCTTTTTAACGGTTATTCAGAATAAAGGTTCTTCGTAACTCTTTCAAGAAGCTAAATCTTTATAATAACGGTTTCAAGCCCTGGTTTTGAAGAAGGTTTGAGTTGCACTTACCTCCTACCGCCTCGATTACACGTGTCCCAGTCGTAATACATCCAGAGGAAATAGAGTAGAACGAAATAGCGCAGAGTTTCCGTGCAAAAGAGGAGATAGGCAGTGAGGATGTACCCAATGAAATCTCCGAAGCCTAGTAAAACGATCCAAACCGCTGCCGACAGTGTCTCCAGTCTTCGCCTCAACGGCACATTCAGCGGTGCAAATTTCACGCCCAGGACCTCCATCGTTTTTCTCACTTGTCGCCCCTCTTCTTCGCTATTTAAACTACCATCAGAGTAGTCCAGCCTGTGCACCTGTGAACAATTCGTTTGTCACGTGTGATTTATAGCGCTGAAACAGGATTTGACATGAGAACAGTGATTTTTAATAAATCGCGTAGCATTTACGTGGTTCGTGCCGTGTGTTAAGAAAAGGTAATGCACGCTATAACGATTGCGTCTATCTTATCAGTTGTAACTTTTTTATCTTATGAAAACTTACGAATCAAACATATCGATTGTGGTACGTAAATATTGATTCCCATCGTATTCTTACACAGTTTATTGCGTTTTGCATTTTTTATTTCTTGAAATAAAGCTGCTAGTAAGAGTTTAATTAGATCACTGCGGCTGTATGGAGGCCTTTAAGCCGGAAATCCACTGGAAAGTCAAGCTAAGCTATACTATGTTATGCTATGCTGTGTTTAGCTTAGTTTTTGGTGGAAACGGTTCCGTAAGAATGTAATGTATTTAATTTTTTTAAAAAAGGGTTTACAAAAGGGTTGTCCTCACCGATTTCGATGACTTTAAAATATGTTGCCAGGTGCATGATGCTGAACAACTTATTTCTATATGACCGTCGCACAGTGTAACGAGTATATAGGAAAAAATTAAAAAATCAATTTTCCATTAAGATATTGTTATTTACATGTAATTAATATTTTAATCATATTTATACACAAAAAAATAATTTTTAACATAAAATAACTCATTAAAACATATTTTTGTACATGATAAAATTAAAACAAATAAGATATACCTATTCATTTTTAAATACATTTATACACAAAGAAATAACAATCATATGGAACACTTACAAAAATAAAATTAATTTTTTAAATAATTTGTAGTGATAATAAAATTTAAATTAATCATGTTTATTATAGATCTTCATCACTATCAGTTGAATCTGAGGGAATCGGAAGCTCAGGCCGTCTATAATTTTGGGTCACATTTTTTATCTCAAATCTTATCCGCCTCTTATCCCAACCCGAACCGCGAGAGACATGAAATACGAACTATTAAATACTTTTTATGGTTGCTCTAGCCTTCAAATTAAATGCATTTTTAATTATGTCGATAAGATTACCGATTACGTTGGAATTTACATCCGGGTTTTGTCGTTTTTATGTTCCTAGTTATGCTTACTACCGCTTACCTTACACGAATGTTTCTTGTTAATCTTACTAGCAATAAGTTAATTCATAGCCCGATACATTATTCATATCAAGTTCAACAACTTAAATTATAAAAGTTATTTAAAATTTAATATCGACCGGATTTATTAATATAATATGATTTCGGCGCGAGGTTCGGTCACTTTAAACACACAAAAATCAAAAAGTAATTTTGCAATAATTCAAATGATCTATATAATTTAGATTTCCAACGTTTCGGTCTTGATTTAGACCCTTACCAAGGAAAGATTTTTAATAAATCTAAATCAAGGAAAGATTTTTAATACTTTTCCCGTATATTAATAATAATAATAATAATAATAATAATAATAATAATAATAAATCAAGGAAAGATTTTTAATAAATCTAAATCTTTCCTTGATAAGGGTCTAAAGCAAGACCGAAACGTTGGAAATCTAAATTATATAAATCATTTGAATTATTGCAAAATGACTTTTTGATTTTTGTGTGTTTAAAGTGACCGAACCTCGCGCCGAAATCATATTAACTTAAATTATTAACTTAAATTATACATACGTACCAAATTGATCGACTCTATTGAATGCGTAGAATGATTACAAATTATTGAATGTGTGAAGTTAAAGTTTATCCTCAAAATCAAATGGAATTTTGTAAATTTCGTAATTTCGAAATTGCCGCAAAATGGGAGGACATTGGAGACAAACTCAGATGTACATATTTTGCATACTAATGCAGATGTTTTGACATCATAAATGTAAAAGTGGTCAATAAACTTGATCGTCATCGTTATTATTCGTGCTAATATCTGGTTGATGCTTAATCGAAACTGTACTTCATTTATATCATCTGGAATATCTTGGAACACACAAGAAGACAAACTTGACAGAGATGTATAGTTCCGTGTAAAAATGAAGGAGACATTGAAAGCTGCAAATTTAGGTGAAACATTACAATTTTTCACTTAAACGAAACAACTTTTAAATGAATACCTTTTATATCACCAACAGCGTGCCTCTACGTGACACGCTTTATTTTTCAGACCACTATACTTTTTCTTTAGCTTATTTATACATGTATGTCTAAAGGATCTTCCAAGATTACATCTGGCAAAGGTTGCTTTAACCCTCTAGGGACGGGGATGTTTTAAACTTAACGTAGAATTTTTTTGAGCGTTAAAATAGTCTATTTTATACTTCGGATTTGGAAACTACTCGTTAATTTTTTTAAAATTTTTTTTAAAATTTCTTTATAACAAAAAAAGTTTAATTTCGGGTTCTGATGGTACAACAGTTTCTTCTCTGCCTACTAAAGGTCACTATACCTATCAAATCTCGATCTTATTGATGGAACGTAAATAAAAATCTGTTAATCTGAATGTGACTCTGGAGTCCCACTCGTCCCTAGAGGGTTAAACTTTAAATTATAAATATCCGTTGCAGCTGTTTTACCAGATGCTACACGGCACGATCCAGCCGTTCCTTAAGTCTCCGTTTCGCTCTTGAAGAGTTAGAGCCGCGCATTGGTAATAACTTGTTGAGCAACAGTTTAGTGATTCGTGATAAATGCAGACTGCAGGAAGACTTTCTTTTTTGGGGGGATACTACCCACAGAACAGTGACTAATTGGTCTTTCTATAGCACCGCTGTCTCAACTAGAGCACGCATGGCCTCTACACGCGCGACGCTAAAGAGGCGACGATGACAGGCTAGCGTCTCCGTCGTCAAGGAAGCTCGGACGCTACTCATGACGTGCGTACAATGAAACACGTCGCCACAGGGAGTCAATACTACTATGCCCCGCGAATATTGTATACGTTTGGAAGGGGCAGCTCGCGCGTGAGGCCCCCCACTGCTGGCCAGCACTGCTCTATAATTTCTGGTCTTTTAACAGTTTGAGTGGCGTCGACCTGCTGCATGGTTCCGCTGCGTTTTCACATTCATACTTTCTCGAAAGTATCGAAAGTACTGTCCGAGTATTCTAGAATGTTCGTTTGGGGCGAGCTGTGCAAACTTTTCTTGGCAGGCTTGATCGATTTCAAACGATAGGGTAAAAAGACCAGTAGCTGGACAGAGCCCAGCAGATGGACAAATCGTTGGTTAATCGTTAATATTGAAAGAACTAGAGTTTTAATCTACATTATTGTTTTTTTATTATGTAGAAAAAACGTTTCTGGTTTCATAAAACATTAACATATTTATCGAAAAAAAAATTTTGTACGCGAAAAATGTATTTCTATATACGATTTCACGCCACCATGCGCAAGTCACTTCATGCGTTGACATCTGGCCACTTTAGGCTAGAGATAACCTCACTTTATTTGCGGCCTGGGACTATATCCTTTTGCATCGTTTTCTGGCAATGAAGACTCCATACGTTTTTAGTTTTGGTGAAATAAACTATATTTTAACAAAAAATAACTTAATCTAGGTAGCTACTAATAAGTCTAGCCGCACACCCGTCCATGTGTTAGTTCGGAACGGTCCATCTGCTAGCCCTATTGTCCATCCACTGGTAATATAGGCTATGAGTAGAATTTTCATCATTTTATCCTTAAATACGTTAATTTTTGTACTTGCAGTTATTTTTTACTTTAAATTTGTACATTTTTACGTGCAAAGGTTTTGATTTATTTTTAATACAACAGATATTTCTAAGAAACACCTTGATGTAAACTTCGGAATCAGCTAAACTGTCCAGCTATTGGCCTTTTTACCCTATTTCGCTAAAACTTGCACCATTCAAAGTGCTAACGAAACGGTACGCACTATTCATAATCATTGCTGATTTCACTCTCCTTGGAGAAACCTGTTTTTCGCGACACGCACTCTAGAGAAGTACGCTTGCGTTGTAAAAGTTCATTCTCATCTAATCAAATATATGGCACTGGGAGCAACAAGGGTCCACACCATATTTTTTTCGAACTTGAGTTAGTAGCAATAATGTATTCGAATATGGTCTACCAATTATATAAAGTAGGAAAAAAGAATTTTTCAATCTAGGTTAGTTCGTTGTTGCTCTCAATGCCTCATATATTTCTTGATATCAACCGCTTCTAATTATTTTGCCCAATTAACATTACAGGTCAGTTAATCCGACACCTGCCGGGCTTAACTCGCGCAATACACGAACACTTGTTCCAAATTATAGTTACTATTATTCTATATAGGTACATGTCCTAATAAATAAAAATTGACAATTTGAGGTAGTGAAATGTACACTATAGCGGTTACCAAAGAGGCATTGATTTTTTTATCGATGAAGTACGGAAGAGACCAACTGTACAATACCAAAAAAATGTGACCGAATATTCAGATATCGATGAATAATACAGATTATGGGAACAAGTTTGCTCAATTATAATAAGAAATTGAACCTATGCTTTCTAGAGTCATATGAAAGTAGATAAAGAATTTGGCATACGTTCTCACATTATCATATGATGTGTGAAACTTTCCTTATAACAATCTTTCACCGAATAGAGAATGTACCCAATGTCGTTTTTTTCTTGTTCTCTTCCTTTCTCGTATTACAAGAGCACACAAGTCATAGCAGTATTTGCGAAATCCATTTAAAAAATCTAATGCAAAAACCTCCGGCTAATCCAAAATAACACAGTTCGTCAACCATCTGGACATGTGACATTCAATAGCCGTTTCTTATAGGTTTTCGTGCGCTGAAAACGAGTCCGCAAACTCAATTTTTGAAAAATTCGATTTTGAAAAAAAATATTTTCAACTTTGTACATCTTTTGTGTCGAAACAGTAATAATTATTCGGTTTTTGGGTCTGTCAAATTATTCTATGAATCCTCCCGAAAAGAACGATATAAGTTATTAGTGAATTACGAACATTCAAATATGTTTAAACAACGATCAAAGGGAAAAGAACACCCGAAATGCACCAATTTTTGCAGATATCTCTCAATTTATTTTCAAAACTAAGGGTCTAGAAGAAAATCTGATTACTCCACGAGATGCAGTAGATATTTTTCCTTCGGAAAGCATCAACAGGAGTATGTAAGTCACGTTTTGTTTTCAATATACAAGTGAAATAGGTTGGGAAAACGTGCGGCGCGCAGTGACAGAAATGAGATAGAGCGATGATTTTGTTTTTAAATTAAAGCTGAAAGATTGCAGAATAAGGGAAAATTTGAGAGATTACGGTACGAACGATTTTTAACTTTGAAAATCTGTGTTAAACTTGAAATCGATTTTTTCCAAAATCCTGAGGTGGTAGACAAATTTTGCGAACATACAAAATTTATGATAAACGTACAAAATGTTTGAATGTCCAGCAATTTATACATTTCGTCCCACTGTCTGTTTTACCTTCCCTTCTCATATTCATTTTTGCAGAAAATAATAGTTTGCAGAAAACCAGACAAAACTATTTTAAAATTTGCTAAATTTTCAAAGTCTCATAACTTTGCTAAAATTCGTCCAAAGTTGATGAAACAAAAACCATTTTGAAGTTTGAACTTTCTACTTTTTTACTCGTTGAATCACATTTATCGAAATGGGTGTCCAGGGGGTAAAATCCGCCCTCAAAGAAGAGTGTGCCAAACTGCAAAAATTTGTTGATGTTTGTCAGATGCTTAGAGAGTTGCAAACAATATTTTTTGCAATTTTTATGTTCACTGTCGGAAAGTATGATGATTTGCCTTTAAAATAAGCCAAGTTCAATCAGAATCGGATGGTTTTGATGGTTTGTGATGTTTTGAAGATGTCTGGAAAGCCGATAACTTGACGAATTGTTGAACTCACTTTCGAATGGTTTATGACTGTGTCCGGGCCATGACTGTGTCAGGGACATGGCTAGGTCAGGGGGCCCACCACTCTCGCAGGTGGGCATCGGTCGACGGCTGGTGATTGTTTAGAGAAAGTGGCAGGCAACTGCACGGACAAGGATTTGGTTCCTGAAGAATCTGACCACGAAGGAGAGAAGGCGAGAGTGCCTGTTATTAAGAGGACTGTGACGAATAGTTTACCACGGCCTTCTTATATTTCCTAACATACTATTGCGAGCATTGCGATATCGTGTATAACTGTATGGCCCACTGCTGCTTGTATCCAAAGTTAGAAGACGGTCGGTAAGAATCGACCGAATTTGTTATCGATTTGCCATCAGTCTTGGATGGATCGTACGCAGAAACAAAAATTGTCAAACCAAGCTCTAAATTCTTTGTGATTGTATTGTGGTGTCAAATAACTTGTTCTCCAATAAATAATCGTGGCTAACGAGGAGACCTATACTCGCCGCAATAATACAAAATCAGTTCAAATTTCTTTCTCTATATGTAGTAGGTATTACAGTAAGTGACCAAATTATTATACTCAAACAAAACGGTTTGAGATTTTGTAAGTTTAAGTGATGGAATAAAATAGATGTCTCATTTTTAATATTATAATTTTTTTTAAATTAAATACGTTTAGGTATTATTGTAAGAGAAATACAATTACAATTGACATATGTTGTCAAGGTCATCATTCTGAACCCCATTTCCCTTTAAACTTTTTGGCGGCCGGCCTTAATTTCAGAGATATTAATAAAAAAATTTCGGGCATAATGTATCGAAGTTTGTTTCACAATCGACGGTATTAGTATTGGTTGGGGCTAGATTAAGGCGGGGGGGGGGGGGCGCGAACCGACGTGAGTACGTGCTAAACTCGGTAGTTCTAGTGTCAACTAAAGTATTTTGCGAATACCTCGTAAACTAAAGGCGACCGCCAAAAAGTTTAAAGGGAAACGTTGTTCAGAATGATGACCTTGACATCATATGTCAAGGTCATTGAAATCGGTGAGGAGCTAGCTTTTCGACAACTTAACAATATTGTAAACCGAGCAAATCACTCCGTGGCAGTAAACATCCCAAATTCCTTCCTCTATCATCTCATCCGTTCCTTATTACTCATCCTCGAACTTCGATATCTAAAGGTGAACTCTAACGGCGCGTGGCTCGCCTTGGCTCACGTAAAGGCTTGGCTCGGCTCGACGAGTGTGTTTGACGACCGCCAAACAAAGAACTTCTTTGTTGCCAAGCCTTAATGTGATCTTATGTCTCATCTCTTACCGAGTCTTAGGCTCAACACCCCCCCCCCCCCCATTTTCCGAATTGCTGGGCCTACATTGTACACGCAATTCTCCCTAAAGCCAGCTTATTAGCCCGAACAGTCTCGGCAATTGGCATAATACTCTGTCACTGTTGTAAGAATCTGTCAGATGTACAATTGTATATTCGTTTAGTTTTCGTGATTTGTACTGAGATTATTAAATGTAATAAAACGTAAATTGCTGTCTAAGAGGTAAGGCATAAGGACGCTGTTTTGCAATGTTCATTTTGTGAAATAGAATGTACAACGAAATAGTAATTGAACTGGTAGTTGAAGAAGTTTACTATTACCTACTCAAGGACAAAAGGAAGGCTGTTCGCACAATCGTGCCTGATCAGGTAGCCTCAGACAGAACAGTTGCAGGAGCCACTGTAATCTAAAGCGAATTTCGTAAAAAGGAGTCCTGAAAGATATCTCTTCATACCGGTAGATAAGAAAACAAAACAGATAGACGGACAATTTTGGATTAGGCCTGGCGTTAAGACAAAGTAATTTGAATTACTGTGCTCTTGGTGCGATTTCCAATCAGAAGCGGATTCAGGATTTTCGTGAGGGGGGGGGGGGGGCGTAGGTCTGAGTAATGAATCAGTGTTTTGAAATGAAAAAGTGTTTTTTTTTGTATAACTTGGAAACAAAAAGTTTTCTCAATATACGACTTAAACCACTGGAAAGAGTATTAAATAAAGTACCAACTAAACACATATTAATTTTTTTTATAACAATTAATTTAAAAAAATTGAAAAAAGAATAAATAAATAAATGTAAAAATTATTAAGTTATACATCATTAGAAGGGGACGAATTTTTCCTAAGTTTTCAAACGACTTGAGTTTTTTTGAGAACCTAGAAGGATTAGTTTGCTAAGTGACGCGTTTCGTTGTTTTGAAAAAAATTGCAACTGGTCGGAATAGCAAAAAAAAAAATAGTAAAGATCGTTTTCCAACTTCTTTTTCTGAGCCTATAATAAAAATTCAAAATCCGTTTGTAGATTTAAGTAAGTTGTATGCCTGCTGAAAAATTTATCAAAATCGGTTAACGTTGCTCTAAGCTACAAACGTTTGGAGATCGCAGAATAATGTCGAAAATCGCAAAATTTCCGAAATCAGCAATTTTGCCCTTGCTAAGCAAATACGCCGGCCACGTGTGCATTACTTTTAAGTTCTTTACAGTTTACAATTATATTAATTTCCACAAAAGGTTATGGGCCCAGAGTGCCAACAGTAAATTTAAAATAAACGAGATAAATTTAAAAAGATCGCTAGTTGTATAAAATAAATAAAAATAAAAGAAATGGCTGAACATCTATCTATTAGCCTCTCGAGGCATACGTATCAGCGATGGAAATTTAATATGCAAACAGCTCTGGAATCAAACGATCACCTGGCTGTTGTGACTGGGATAAAATACAAACCGGATGCTTCTGTTATACCGGATATTCAAAATGAGTGGAAAAAGGTAGACACCAAGGCGAGGTTACTAATCTCATCAAGTTTAGATGAGGAGGATATCGATGAAGAAATATCGGATGCGACATTAATAGCCAAAATAGTCAATGATTTGCCTACTTAAGCAGTTCGAATTTTTCGAAGAAACCTTTCAACAGAGAATTGGCTGGTATACATACGCAATTATTGATAATTGAACAAGATAATAAATATAATACTGAAGAAGTTGAAGATGCTGGGGAAGCACTTCTGGCTAAAGCAACAGGAAGCAGGAAAGCAAGAAATGAGTGAATGCTGTCATTGCGGATTAAAGGTCACTTAAAGAAGTGCAGAAAGTTCAACAGATAAAAATACAAACACAAATCGGAACAAACAGTTGTGGAATGTTTTGGAGAAGTAGATAAAGAGACTTCTGCTAATTCAGGAGCGTCGTTCGCCCGCCGCCAGCCCCGTTTGTCGGGTTTATTACCAGGAATTACTGTATTTGGAACTACATAAGGTAAATGTCCCCATTAGCGACCGCTTAAGAGTGTGACTGGTTCGAAATAGTAATTTCTTTACTAATATACGACGATGTTTGAGTAAAGTATGGATCATTGTATTTTTTGAAGTATCTAGTTTCTTAATCAAATTATACTATATACACAAAAATTATGGTGAAAATTATATTGGACCTGATGTCCCCTTTATTAACCAACTTGTACCATTTTCGATTTTTTGCTACAATAATGAAAGAAAATGTTTTCTTTTTATTTTATAATTGTGTATATATTTCTAGTTAATTTGAGCAAGTTACTGCATGGATCCATGTATTTTTATTGTAAAATTTGCGAGTTTAATGATATCTGTAGTATAACCTCACGTTATTAGAATCTGTCAACTTTCGTGTCAATGACCAACTCCTAATTTACATGTGAATTTACATAAAGATGAAACAATAAATTACATAGGCTTTAATTATAATTTCTGAACTTTCTGGTTGATATTTCGCTTTCTGTATTGCAATAAACAATAATAAATGAATAATTGGTCACTAATGGGGACATTTACCTTAATGCTAGACAGTAATTCCTCGTAATAAACCCGACAAACCGGGCTGGCGGCGGGCGAACGACGCGATGCAGACATTATTCCCTTAGAGTACTATACGCTCTAAGACTATTCCGTGCGGCCGATGCCGCAACTGAGGAAACCCAAGAGCCGAGCGAGAGGGAACGAAACAGTTGACACGAAGTTGCCGTTGACTTCTTCGTTCTCTCGCTCTCGACCGAAGGATTCCAAGAAATGGTGGGGATAGTCACCGGGCGTACTACGCATGGTAAAAATGGGACTATAACGAGGATATACTGTACCCACATATCAAAGGAACTCACAAAATAGAACAAGTTAAAACAACTGACTGTGGATGGATTCGCAGAAACAGACAAGAATTACCGCCTGTGGGATCCAATGAAACGAAGAGTTGATACATATTTACAAAAATGTAAAATTTGATGAATGTACTGAATTAAATACCTATTCTAGAAATTTTTAATCCACTAATATTAGTGGAAACGAATAAAACTATGAAAATACAAGAAAATGAAGAGAGGCCACTGAATGATATAAGACGCGATGAGGGTTTTATAGAAAATATAGGAACGTGTTTCAGTGCGAGTCAATTTTCGGCCGTTCTAATTTTTTTCACACGTTTTAGAGCAAAATATATGATATTTTTTTCGATTGTGGTGTGATTCTGTGTATTGTGTGTAGGGAATTCAATCCCGGGATCCCGGCTGCTTTTTTTTATTCTAACACTCCCGGAGAATTTCGCGAATTTTTAAAAACGTAAATTACTTTATGAACAACTGAAAAATATAAAAATGTAATCCAAAAATCAGTCGGGATCCCGGGATTGAATTCTCTAATTGTGTGATTTCTGCGCGTATGTGCCTCGATAACACAATAGACTGTAACAGTGAATATACCTAATGGAAACAATGGATTTAAACGACTAGGTAAATACCCTTTAATTTTGGATTAAGTGCTTGAAATATATGGTTCGAAGCGCTGAAAATCAAATCCTTGTATGTATTGTTCAATGATAAAAGAAACACAAACAATATTAAGGTAGTACTACCGATACGCCTTGAGTCAGATCGTCCTTTGACTTCCGTGGTGATTTGATTTTGCAACATTATTTGGTAGCACGATTGATTGTGTAGTTTTCTTCTGCTCAGAGAAGGTATTCAATAAAAGGGTACAACAAACTGAAGTAGGTAAACGCTTGCACATAGTAGGATTTGATAAACGAAATCCTAACCTCAAAAATAATGAAAAAGTAATAATAGAACGCGAAACTTCTGAATTGGTGTCGATTTCCAAAAATTTACATGAGCCAGTGTAAGGTCAAAACAAACTACTGTACAAAGTTTCAGAATTTTCTGAACAGTATTTCAAAACCGGTAGCACTACCTTAAGATTGTATGTCGGTGACGGAATAATGTGCTCCACGGATAAATCTATGATAAAATCATTAATAGAATATTTGAAGTACAAATAGGCGATCCAAATATCTTCATAGTATTGCAAATTCTCGTATTGCAAAACGAGGCAGAAAGAGAAGGGCAATTAAAGTGCACCAGTCATTGGTCGGTTGTTAAACGCGTGGTGAGGTAGCTAAAAGTAACCGTGGACTATGGATGGACTGTTAATGTAGATGAAGAAATATCGAAGGATACTGCGATAACGACTACGCAGGGTATTTAGACGATAGAAGATCAACTAGTGGACATATTTTCACTTTAAATGGTGGAGCTATTGCACGGTCTTCAAGAATACAAAGAACTGTAGCCCTGCAAACGGAACATATACATAACTTTATTAGAGACACGAATGCGAATGATGTAAAATACTTGCAGACAAAAATCAAATCTCCAATTTTCTTCTCCTCCACTGTATTAGATTACGTTTTCTTCGCCGGCCATGTGCACAGTATTTTTAAGTCCCTTTGAATTATATTAATTTTCGCAAAACCTGGGAATCTCCATTGAGTCGTACGCATGTGGTTTTATATGTGAAACTTCAACGCTTATGGCTCGGGTTACAGAGATCAGTTTTTATGGATAAAATCATTCTGAAGTATAAGACAAAAAACTTCGCAAACAATTTCTAAGAAATACACTAGTGCTTACATATGTATATCTCAATACACTTGCATATTAAAGCACTTAGAAATACACGTTCAAACACTACATGAACTGATGACAGATCTCGAATTCATCCGAATAATACGAAATATTGTATTGAAATTATGCACTTTTTTGTATGGGTACTATTGAATTCTAAGAACATAAGCTGTATGTACTGAAATGAATGATACATGCAGACCCTTGAACCGTTATTTCAAAATTTTGAGACTGATGTATATGTTGTATCTTGGTATTTTTAAATGGAAAATAACGATTTTTTATTTTTTTATTTTTCTTTTTATAATGATCCATAGAATGTTTCATTTTCGAAACCGAAAACATTGAAATCTATTTTAGCATCAGGAAAACTACGGAAAACTAATAGAATTTTTAGCACTTTTAATCCAAAATAAATACCTTTTCTCCAAACCCGACTTATAAACTATTTTTTTTTCTAAAATATTATATCTGAACATCAACTCTATATATTTTTAGCTTCTAATATTGAAATTTGTAAAATTTACAATTTTCTGAAAATTTTCTTCGTTTTTTCGATACATGGTAATCTAGAATTTTTCCATAAAAATTGTGTTAAAATTTCAATAAAAAAAAACTATTGGAATACATTCTAGAGACCTCGAAAATAACCCATGATTTTTTTCATAACGATTGGATTCTTTAGATGAGACTGGCAGTCGTTCAAAAATTGTGTAATCTTTCAAGCAACGCAAGAATTAGTGATACAAATGCAAAACCAATAAATACAATCATTTCAGGAAATTAACGAAAACTAAACGGATAACGTATGTGAAGGTTGCCCGAAATCCGTAACCCTCGTGTTTCAGCAATCAACAAAGCCGCGAACACGATAGTTCAAAGTACAATGTAGATTTCTCAGCGTAGCATCATTCGACTTAAGAAGACATTAATCTCAGCCTATCTCTACTTCAAATTTTATGCTTGAAACTGATAAAAGGAACGACACAAGGAATCGCGTCGTGCCAAGGTAAACTGAGAGAGATAATCTAGCGTACAAGCTTGATGTTAGACACGAGGGAAATAAGTTCAATAACCGTACCATAAACATTTGCTGTTTTGATCCGTCTTCAGAACAATACAAATTAATTATTTATAGCTGCGCAACGTGGGAAAGGAAATGGCTCTACGCATGTCGCTTCAAATGTCAAACTTTGAACAACTTACGATCACTTGCGAATGACATCCTGTACTATTTTTTACAAAGTTTCTTCAACACGTGTTTGAGAAGAAAGGAATATCGAGTATTTAATATTGAAGTATCATAACGAAGTCACCTCACTGACTGACCCCGTAATTATTTTTGCTGTAGTCTATCAGGCAACACTTTGCGAGTTATTAAACATCAAAATGTGAAAGACAATTTTAAAGTTTCCACACGCGTAAGCGATTTCTTATTATTTCCATCAGTCGATTTACGGAACTACATATTCATGGTTTTATTGTTTGCTCACATATGCCGTCTTTCAACTTAATTAAAATTTGTTTATCATCCCGTGGCAATAAATTTGTATGAACAGATATCTTACAGCTCCTGGAACGATCATGAATATGCAGCGGTATGCACTACTCTATACGATCATTACAGAAACCACGGTGCGGAGAATTCAAAGAAATGTAAAATCGAAGCAACAAAGGGGGCACGCGTAGCTTAACTTCATTTATCACAGCTTCTTCCCCATAAAACGCCACGAAAACCGTACTGAAAACTCTAACAAACCCCGCAGAACTTCAACTCGCTTAAATCGCAGCTTCCTTCACCACGCGGCCTGAGAAATTGAAAAATCGGTCAGTAAACTTCACTGTAATAGTATCTTCCTGGATGTCAACAATTCCCACGTTAGAGTTCATCGTTCGGATACAGCGATGCAGAAGTGCCTTCTTCCAAAATTCCTCAACATTTCTTGAGTCACGTCGCAGAGAAAGTACGGGGTCCGAGAGGATTCGTGGTCGCACCGTCGTGCGGCACAGTATTCGGCTGTGAGTAAACCGGACGAGTGACGAATCCCAGTCGAGATAGGACCACCGAAATAGATGTTCAGGTGACATCCGCGCGCATTCTTTCCTAACGGGACGCTTCCTTACCTGTTACCACCGTGAAACGCGGGGCCATTTGCAGCGTGGACCGCCGGTTCCGTTTACAACAGATCCGTGGAGAATGATCGCGTTCTTCCGAGATCGCTCTGTCGTGGCAAACGACCGGGCAGGGTCTGCTAGGGACAGAGCATCTCGCTGTCGGTGAACGCGCACCGTGAACACTCACGACGAAATGCTCGGCTCGGCGTCACGCTACTTACTGGTTCGGCGCCGCGCGGATGAAACAGGAAAGGCTGGGCGCGTAGTAACGCTGCCTACGAGCGACACGGACGCAAGCATGCCACACGCGTCTATGCACGCAGCTGAATCAATGCGAGGCTGAGGGAGCGAGCAACGGAGCACGGGAACCGCAGCCATACCCTCGCACCTGAGAAATTCCAGTTCCGAAGCGCCACACGACGAGATTGTTCGTCGACAACCGATGCCGCGGGGATTATTTATTCAGGATCGAGGTTTAAGGATGTATTGGACCTATTTTCGAAATAGTTCCAAGTCGATGAAAATTCGCGAGATTGTTCTTTTCAACCTTCCCGATGTGCTCCAAAAATTTTAAACGAATTCACTAAACGGTTAAGGTAAAGGCACCAGAGAAATCCTTCACGTAAACAATATCAACTACTTGTCTACTCTGTCATTAATTAGTGACAGTCGCTGCTTAATGATACTCTTTAAGCTTTCTAAACTATGAAACGAGAGCGATTTTTTAAAATGTTATGTTTTAAAAATTTTAGAACCATTTTTCAAAGTTTGGTAACTGCTTCAGAAGTTGACCACCTTTGAAAATGAAAATACTAGTAGTTGACCCTATGATAGTCAGTAATTGACCACCTATACTAGAAAGAGAATTAAGGCAAGTTTTAGCATCGTTTATTGTCAATAATTTAGAACAAATAACAAGTAAAAAGGAAAGTGAAATTAAAAGAAACTGGGTAAATGTACGAAAAAGTTGTATATATGTTACTGATTTTTGAGTTCGCGGATTCTGAATCCGACATAGGATTTGTAAAATTAATTTGTTTCAACAAGTGGTTGCAAAATTACATGTTTTGGTACATATTCTGCGGGGAAAATAACTAAACAAACATGTATAATTCTCCGAATTTTTTTATTTTTTCTAAACCTTTTTTTACAATATAATTTGTTAAACCAATTGTTGAAATAAATTAATTTTATAAATCCTATGTCGAATTCGGAATCAGCGACTTCAACAACCACTAACAATATACACATAGTCAGTAATTGACTATACCTGTCAACTTCTAGAAACAATTAGAATGACAAAAATCAATACTTAACCACCCCACAAACTATGTGTTTTTGAGATTAGTATAACAATAGCGGTGACTTTATCAAATATAGAACACTATGCGAGTTTAACAACTAATGAGTTCAGTCATAAAGAGTTAATAACCTACGAATTTTTCTACCTGAACCACACACCTGTTCTTAACAAAATCATTAAGGAAATAATGATTTAGGAAGACACTACTCACCTAGGTGTAAATAAACGTTCGCCAACACTATTCATAGTGTACTTCAAACTTGAATGTTTTAGATTTTAGTTGGTAGATGTCTTAGCACGCCAACTGCACTTTTTTTTCAAAAGATCGGCACTTCTAAAAATCTTATTTTTCATGTTCTTCAGGAAAGTGGTCAACTACTGGTGCCTTTACCTTACTGAGTTATAACGATTTTAATTTTCACTGATTTTACACGTACTTTTATGGAAAGAGACGATCTTGACGAATAAATCATCTGAAAAAATGTTGAAGAAATAGTACCAATGGTTTATTTTATTTTGGAAATGCAGTATATGGGTAGATGAAAATAACTGCCGAGTTTCAATTGTTTTCTCTACGCCGTTTTAAAGAAATAAATTATAACTTGAGAAAATTGTGAATTCTGGGCATTTTCACTGCCAAAAGTTTAGCAAATAATGCTTGAGAAAGCATTTGTAAAGTGAAAAATACCTTCCCAGGGTTAAAAATAAGACTCCAACTGTCTTTCGAATTCCTTACATCTAGGGATAAAGAGTACAGTGGTTGGCCACCTATTTTGAGAAATGAAAAAATATAAAGAAGTACCAATGTTATGCTTTTTTTAATGAACATATTCATATTCCTTGTAATTTCTTGCTTCGGAGGTAATTAATATTTATCCGGTCATTATATGCTGTGATTATATTTAAAAGCAGATAGGATGAGTCGGCTTTGCGGCTTGAAAATTACAGCGATTCAATAAAAAAATCATAAGAGTACAGTTGAATGTTTACGAATATTTAAATGTATTTGTGATGTCTATATCTCTTATATTCTCTATATATTGATAAATAAAGGTTAAAACTATATAAAAAAATTATTTATTTGTTAAAATTATTCATATATTATGAAAATTACGCGGGGCCAACAACTGTCATATGAACGATGTTGAATAGCAATAATTGGCCGGGCGGCCGGCGACTATTTTATAACCATGATAATGGTAAAACAGATATTGGCCCCTATTCATTAGCGGTATTGAAACGGTTATTTTTAAAAAAGTTTCAAGATTTACATAATTATAGTACAATTAAATAAAGAGAAGAAGTACTATTAGGTATGTTATGTTGTATAGTTATATTTTAAGTTTCTTGTGATTTGAATTTTAATTGGTGTATCCAAATTCAATTTGATTATTAAATTTATTTAATTAAATTGGAATTAAAAATGTAATTTGATTGAAATAATTTAATTATTCAAATTTAATTTGATTACTGAATTTATTGAATTAAATTGAAGTTAAAAATTAAATTGTGATTACCTAGTAGGTAAATTGTAGAAATTTTGAATTTTTAGTAGAGCTGAATTAGCCTACAGTAAAAAATGCCAAAAGTAAAAAAGGTCATAAATATGGAAAAAAATATACAGATGAACAAATCATACATAAAATGTATCCATTTTTATTGAATAATATTAATTCCGTATCTATCATCAAATCATATAACATTTTCTTTAAGGTTATTTGTGTCAAATAGCGGCCAATTACTGTCGGACCTAACTATATTTCTATATTCTAATTTAATAACTATATTTCTTCGTAGTCAACACATTTTTTGTATATTTCTATAAATTTTTGCTTCTTTTTTATAAACTCTATTTATTTTTAGATTATTAGGGGTTTTTTGTACTTATTTATATTGATTTTCATTTTGCCAACCATTTCATTGGCCAACCATTGTACTCTTTACCCTAGATTTACTATGCGTAAGACGTAGCTATTCAAGTATTTCAACTTTTGTCTGATATTGTACGTCCAATACATCCTTAAAAACTTATTGCGTATTACGTTCTATTTTTATGCTTTAGTACTTCTTACCGCGCGACCTTTGGTGCACATTTTTCACTCGATTGTGGTAACAATAATTTATTAACGATGTTTATTGCTATTTTATTTAATGTTGTTATTATTACTGTTCATGCAAACTTGAACTATTAAGAAATACTATAAAACGGGAAGTATGCAAAAAAAAAAGCGAGAAATGCCGATGTTATGAGGTTCCTCCGAATTTGTATGCATAGCGCACCCTGATGATAATGTAATGACAAGACGAGCGCTTCAGCGCGTGTCCTTTCTGGAGTGTAGTTACTAAAGTTTGGAGAGGTTGAAGAATATCTGAGTTTATCTCTTGGGAAAGTTCATAGTCACTTACGTGAAATTAGGAAAGGACTCAAGTTTGGTAGATGAATGGGTTGTTCGCTAGTTCAAGGACCTAGTAGCGTGATTAAAAGGACGTATGCTGAATAATTCATTAAAAAATTCTAGGTCAGTACCCGCGGCACATACATAGTCAACCATGTTATGTAATTTAGACACAGGCGAGGTATAAATGTCTATACCTCGTCTGTGATATAGACCTATCCAAATGTAGCGATTCAAAAAGGAATTCTCTTCCATTGCTTCATGCTCCGTCGCACACTGAAAATCGGACACTATAAACGATTAAATAATACAGTTAGGGAACGATCCTGATTTTCCAGAATAGGTAAGTCCTAGATTTTCATTTACTCCGGAAGACAAACAACTTCTCAAAGGTAAATTATTTCGGATAACGAACAAGTTCAAATAAGTATCATACATCAAAACAAAAAAAAACGAGATTAAAGAGTAATGTTTGCTCTATAAGACCTCTTCATTGGATTCACAGAAAAAAAAATTTTGGCACGTGCATGCGTTCAAATTAGGCAAAAATTTCTGAAAATTCGTTTCCTACGGTTCATCTTGATAAAATAGTATCATAATGGATGAAGAAAAAATGTTCAGTCCTTGATTCAAAAAGTAGAAATTTTAAACGTTATAATGTGTTTTTTAAATATTTTTCGCAGAGATACAGCCATTTGGAAATGACCAAAATTGTAGGGAAATTATAGTGTTTCTTCAATTATGACGCGGAGTGAATTATAACTCTTTTAATTAATCGTGAATGATGGTAGAATAACAATAATGTTTTATATTCATGTTGAGTACTATGTTCCTTTTAAAAACGAAGCGTTAATTAAAATCAACTGTTTTAAGTATTTGTTGGTAATAAAAGCTTATAATGGAGTTGGCTTGAGCTCATTGGTGGATAAGATGGTAAACTCATTTGGAGTTGGCAATTTTCAAAAAAAGGGACAAGTCTTAAATGGGACAAATTGAATTGCCAAAATTCTAAACGCATTGCACATGCAAGTTATTTTCCTGTTTATAACAACACTAGTGCCCAGTCTCACTTGCAACAGAGTAGTAATCCACGGTTGATGTTTTTCGGCAGTAAAAGTAAAATTTTCGTTGATTTTCTGTGTCGTTTTCTGAGAACAAGATAAGTAAGCTTAATTGATTGTTTTCTTTGTTTTGAGGTTCTATTATATTAAACTCACTTATAGTCTTAAAAGGGACAGCATAACAAGTCTTAAATGTATAATTAGTGTATCAACTGTCAATGTCATAGATGTAAGATGACATTGTTTTAAATTCTCAATTATTAGTTGATGGCGTCTTGTTTGAAATTTAGGAATTAGTGAAGTGACTATTCAAAGCGACACACTTTATCGTTAAAAAAATGTGTGGCAAATAAATTTCTTACATGATTTTTAAGAAGATTGTATATGCCTTTTCTCGAGCATTTAGTTTTCAATTAATATATACATAATCATATATTCTGCAAAAAATAGTGTCGAGCAGTATAACTAGGAATGTTTTATTTTATTCAATATCTATTTCTTGCAAGGTAAAAAATGCCCCTGAAGAAAAGAACTAGTATGAGCACGGAAAAAATGTTCCTTTATAACTAAAAAGCTGCTAAAGCATTAACGATAAGTCACTCTGTAAAGATAGTCGAAAATATTGATGATTTATGTTACAAAGAGTTAATTTTTTCATAGATTCCATTGTTTTGACTCATCAAGATTTACAATTATAATTGTAATACTTAATAATTTTATTTTTATTAACGTTTGCTACTTATTTGAAAATCGAAGATTTTATTATTGTCTATTACAATCGATGAGTTTTTATTATACTTTTCTTGAAGGGGAATAAACATGCTATCTCGAGATGTACTTCTTTTTAAATACCTATAATGACATTGTCAGAAATGTACGCTGAAGAAAAGTGTCCCTTTTATAGCACCTCTCCCCTACTTTATTTCAATAGAAACACTGGAATACTGACTTAACTTACCGCGTGCGTCAGGGGCAGAAAACTCGGACTCAGCGATCCCAGGTCACGCGATAATCGGAGGTTTTTTTTTAGAGGCGAAGGTATGAGGAGAGGGTATCCTAGAGGTTCCGCTGTAACCCGCGGAGGATCTTTGTCTAGGCCGGGTTAAGTGTGGGGCCTGAGACGGCGGGGAAATGGAATCGCTGAGCCAAGGCTGCGAGTTTGCCGAATATATGGTTGCCCATGAGAAGTGTCTTTGACCCGCGTAGGAGGTGTCTTCTTCCCGCTTTCTACCAGTTCGGTTGACTGCGCTGACTCAACTGATTTCAGCGGAATACGCACCCGCTTTTATACAGGTGAACCACTCTCCAAACTAATCAGAGAGGGTGATGCGTTTACGCGAGAGTGGTAGCGCGTTAAAGGCATCTCCTAGCTGCAACAGGTCGCGCCGACCGGCAAGTTCCCACTAGTGAGAAACAGATACCTACTTCTCCCTTGCACTAGTAGGGTCGCTGCGACCTGTCGCAGCTAGGAGATCCCGCCTTTATAATTTTTGCGGAATATCTCGAGACTGGTGAGAGATATCGAAAAGAAGTTAAAACACAAGTTACATCTTTTTTGTATATCTACAAAAACGCGTAAAATTAATTTTCAAAACATTCATACCTTTCAAGTTACCCCCACCACCAACCCTTAAAATTCAGTTTTTGTATTTAGTAAATATATTCAGAAATACCATTGGATAACCTCTTTTCATACATATAAATAGTTTATGAGTTGTTCTTTTTTTTTTTAAATAATACCTTCATTTTTACCACTTTTTAGTTTACAAGAAAAATAACAATATATTTGAAATCAGCAGGTCGAAATACGTAGGAATAGGGCATAAAATAATTTATTCACAATTTTTCCCTATAAACACGCCACTGTGCGAGGGTGCGCTTGCCTTGGGACTACTTGCGACCGCGCGACGAGTCGCACCTGACGCGTAAGAGGGTAAATTTAGGTCTACTTGGCCACGGAATTAAACCTAGAAAATTATTAGCTATGTTACAATCTGGTTATAAGAATATAATAAACTAGCGAAATACACCCGCGCTTCGCTATCGGCCTGAGAGATATTTTGACCACCCCCCCGATTAGGGCAAAATCCAGAAAGTGAATTTTAGGCATTTATGTGGGTAACCTCTCGAAGTAAAAACCATGTTGATAACTAACCAAGCCTATTTTTATAATAATGAGTGGACAACCCCGACGGAATGGACCAAGGGCCCTCTCCTCTAGGCCCACTCGTGTCCCATCATAAGCGGATGACAAACAGTATAAGCAGACTTTTTTTGTAGGAAGCTAAAACCCTATAAACAATTTTGAGACTCTTGTCGGCCAACGTTGACAACTACATAGAAATATATTGTTCCGCGATGCTTATATACAATAGACACAGTAATAAAACATTATTGCCGTAGATATACGGATGACTCGCTAATGTACATAGCTAAAGTTAAGCTCTTAACTTCAAAATTCATAGAACCAATGATTAATAAAATTCCAAATTTATCGTTTGAAAAACAAATAATTGTAAAGGCCAATATGAAAAGAATTTCACGATAAACTGTGAACAAATATTTCATGTTCAGATCCCTATTCGGTACAATCAGAAATTCGATTGATCAGGATATTCGAACGTTCGAAGTTCGAATATACGAATATTCGAAGAAATTATTCGTATTCGAATATTCGAAGAAATTATTCGTATTCGAAATTATTCGAATTATTCGTATTCGAATATTCGAAGAAATTATTCGTATTCGAATATTCGAAGAAATTATTCGTATTCGAATATTCGAAGAAATTATTCGTATTCGAAATTATTCGTATTCGAAATTATTCGAATATTCGAAGAAATTATTCGTATTCGAAATTATTCGAATTATTCGAATAGTCGAATAATTACAGCTCTAGCATGTGCCTGTTTTCCACTGAACCACTCAATTGTGAACTTTGGGTATAGTGCCATACCGAGTCGTTCTAGATATTATAATTTGTCATTTTGATATTATACGCCTTCCAGCGTATATCCTCTTTTAGCTGATTGTTACCGAACCTCCTACTCACAGGTTGATCTGTTTTTATTCCATTTTTACAAAAGTTGAAATCTACGGTTTGTTACCTTAACGATGTTATTACATTTTTTAAATGATGTTTCTATGAGTTCCATTCTCATGTCCGTGGTTATCTTATCGTAAAATAAATTACAAAAATTAAAAATGACCAGGTTCTGGCGTTGTTTACAATTAGCGTTTTATTAAATTGATTTCTATCCCCAACACAATTTCGGCCCTTTTCCACAGTCATAATGCAGATTCCATTCTCACGATGAAAAAAACAAGTATAGTTTGTGGCCTTCAATTTCACACGACACCGATTATTTCTGAACTCTACAAATATGTCCACCGATAAGATAATGCTGGAATTCTGATGAATGCTTCCTTGTCTTCGAGCTCTGTCGTCCGGCGTGATTCTTTTTCTTCGATTTCAAATTCTTCCACTGATCGACGGAAATAAATCACGAAGAACTCAATATCAACGCTTCTTGCTGAAATAATACGTTTATTGCCCGATCAATAAAAAAACAGATGAGCAAAAACAGATTGTGCACTCACACTGAGAAAAAAATATACTTCGATCAATTTAAACTCTATACCATCGCGGCAACAAATTCCAACAATTAACCGGTTTATCGTTAAACATACGTTCACATTAGGGTGGTTCTTATTTTACGACCTCTGAATTTTTTTAACCGCACCCCCTAGAACGGTTCCAATTTGTAATTACAATGTGTAATATGTTTTTTCTTGTATCTATTGGTGCTTACAATTAGTGTATCTTTCAGTATCCCTACTGCCGAAAATCGCATCGATTAGAATAGTCCCTATAACTATTATTGACGTCCGAATCTGCTTCAGGCTTGAATCGAATAAAATAACGTTCAACATTTAAATTCCACTTTCTTATCTTCAATAATAACTCTCACATCTTGAAGCTGTTGCGTTTTTACATCTAAATTTATGAATAGATTCCAAGAAAAAGATGGTTGGAGCTCCCAATGTTGAATGGAAAGGTGGTCATGTCAGCAATAATACAAACAAAAGAAATTTTTAAATTGTTCGGATAGGGCATTGAAATATTTGTTACGATGGAAACAATGGCATTGTCCGAAAGGTTTCATATATTCTGAACTTTTCACGACGGAGCCGCCAACATGGTCCGGGAATTGTAATTTCAATAAATAATTATAAACTGGAAATTAGTTAAAAGAAAGGGGCACCAAAAGATACACTAAACGCAAATAAATTCAAGCAAAAGAATAACAGCTAGATAGCTCGAGAACATTGCTGTTTATGAAATTTTACGGTTAGAACTGCAGGGCTCTGTCGGCACGTTTTCCCGGTATTTGATGGAGCTCATCTTTGACTCGCATTATTTTTTTTATGGATGCGCACCATTCTAAGGGTGCGACCAAAAAATTTCAACAAAGATTTGTTCGTCATCTATAGCTAAGGATCATCCCTAGTATAACACCGACAGGTGTCAGAAAACTTTGAGGGGTGATTCTGCAAGCCAACATAAGACGACAATTAAAAATGACAAAATTGTTTAAATTAATTGTTTAAAATACGCGGAAAAGAGCGTCTGACGCGAGGGACCTATACTAGTGCCCTCGCCGGGCCGGACCTGGCTAAAGGTATGTGTCCACTTGAGAGTACAAGAGGCACTCGTTGTAAGCCCGTTTCTACCATGCGTTGTACGCCCGGCGACTATCCCCACCATTTCTTGGAATCCTTGAGGCAAGAGTCAGAGAATCCGAAAACGAGCGAGAGGCTCTTTCGTTTTCTCTCGCTTCTGACTCGCACCATTGGCCGCGCAGAATACACTACGCACTCGTTATAAGCTCAACGAACGGGGCTGGCGGCGGGCGTACGACGCGTTGCGCACACTATTCCGCGCGGCCAATGGCACGAGTGAGAAAACCCAACAACGAGCAAGAAACTCGAGCGGTTCGTCGGGGTTATAACGAGTGCAAACTGTAAAACTCGCGCAAGAAGCTCTCGAGAGTGACTACTCAGACAACAGACGCGCTGCAACTTGCTCTCGAGTGGATATATAGTAACATTACTATCATAACTTCGTATTCTGGGAATCCAGAGTAAATGGACATTCGTAAAATGGCAGACCAAAAGACATGGTCGAAGGACAAGATCTTCACCTTAATTAAATTTCATGAGGCAGATTCAATACAGTGGAACACGAAAGATAGTGACAAACCTAAATAGACCCTAAATATGCAAACGGACCAAAATGAAAAAACACATATTTGTTATTTTTAGGCCCCCAAAACATATCCAAAAACCAATGCAATCGGAGGCGGACACCTAAAAGCCTCTCCTTGTAATTTTTTGCACGTCTCATTTGCATTCCAAAATAAACTATGAAAAGCTGGGATAGATGAATCTGAAATGGACACGGTTCTGAGAGTTCTGTCTGATAGTAAGGTCTCGGAGAGTTTTCTAGTGTCTATCTGAGAATAAAAATACACACTTCCTCGCGTGAGCCGCGTTTTATGCGCATTTTAAACAATTCTTGATGAACACCATCCATTGTGGCAACGTTGTTTCTTTGGCTTATAAAAATGTTAGCTACAAAAACGTAAATACAGATTCGTCGAGGCAGGAAGTCCTTTCGGCTTGTCTTTATTGCCTTATCGCGTGGATAGAGTACTGCGAATGAACAAAAGTGACTGAGGCAGCGGCAACTCATAAAGATTAGGCGCTACCGAGTCGTTTAGCACAAAGTAGAGGAAATATGATGGCATTCAGAATCAGTTCTTTTCGGTCATTCGCAGTCGTGTGATTCGCCACGGCAAGAACAGAAGAAGTGGAAAGGATTAGCGATCACCTTGTTTCGAGAGAAAAACCGGTCCTTGTTTCAAGCTCTGTCTATACATATTATGTCTTCCTTCGTTATGAGGTGCTAATTTAACAGTTGTCGAAGGAAGAACACCAGCCATACAAATGTGTACGATACTGTATAAATATCGAAAATAATCGATTAACACGGTATCTATAATGTGCTTATCAAGCAAAAATATTCGTCAACCAATAATATTTCGTAATGTTTGATAAAATACTTCCTATTTGGTTTCAATCAGCGTACATATTTCTCTTATAACATTCATTTCCAATAACATTGTTTGCACGGTTTAACATTTAGTAACGGTATCGTTCGATTAATAACATTTTCCTCCTTACACTTTTACGGAGCCTCGTAACAATTCTCTCGCCATGACAATTAAAACAATGTCATTATATATAATTTATTTGTTAATCTATACAATTTGCCCTCGCGTCGCGCCGTTTGATTCGATTTGCATTAGACGCATAGTATGCTCCGTAATAATTGCACGTGAAAAAGTAAATCGAAAATGTATATCAAAGTTTCTTACTTTGAAGCTTCGTTCTAGAAAAAAATTGATTGTCATGTAAAGTGTGCAAATTTAGTTAATTTAATTGTTAATTCTTTGTAGTCCGTTAATTGATGAAGTATGTATTTAGCAAACTGTGGAATCTGAAGCAAAACTTTTTTACTAATACGACTTAAATTCTTAGCTTTTTAAATATTTGAATAACACTTCCTTTGATTGCAAAAGGATTTCAATACTTTTGCCGAATAAAAAATAATTATGTTTATGAATTAAAACTTATACATCGTGACTGTAACGAAATCTATTAAACTGACAATAAGTTTTAACGACGATAAGTTTCAAGACGAACTTTCTTATCGTTAAAAACAGCAGTTGTTTTACATTTTCGATTTATTTTTTCACACAGAGTAACCCCTTTGCCGGTCCTACAATCCGTTATTTTTTTAGCAACCTGTAATCAAAGTCCTAGGGTATAATTACGACAAATCATAAACCGCACCGATTGAAACTACCGACAAACAGTTTTGCAAGTTCGTTTCATATGGTTTTAAAAGCGGGGGAACTTAACAGCGGTCGATTTATTTCCAAAGCTGTAGATTATCTTCTAAGCGTAATTGCTAATGTTTCAATGCCAGTTTTAAAGTCCTACCATAGTCGAGATGTCACCGCATTTTACTCGGCTTTACTTGTTCATTCTAGAGATAGTGAATTTTGAACAAAGTGATTCGTTTGAGATTCCACATTATAGACTTCTTACTTTGTTCTTTCATAGACCAAATGCAGGATATTTGGAATACTGTGACAGTTGGTAATTTGGAATACATACCGAAATATCTAATGCACTACTAACGGTATCTACTTAATTTGTAACACCGTAGATAATAGGGGCTAATGACCTGTTAAATAAAGACATTTGTGGATGAATCAATCTGCAAAACTTTTTAAGCAAGTATTCAATCGTTCCAATCATTGCTAAAATATGTGAAAACTTTAGATTTAAACAATTAATCTACTTATTTGCATAATTTGCGATAATTTCGAAAATACAAAGAGACATGAAATTTTAGGTTTCAATGCCATGTTGCAAATTCGGAATACCCAACGTGACGTTAATCGCGGGTGACGACCATAGAATATGGATCGTAAAAGAAAACAATTTTATTATCTACCTGTTTTTTTTTTTAAGTTTATAAAGTAAAGATAAATTGGAATACCGGTTTCATTTGGACCAAAGTTCAGTTACTTTTTGTTTTTTATTATGCAATATAAAAGTTTATTCGTTTCCCTATGATAATATGCAGTTTTATTTGTGCCCATCCTCTGCAAACATTTTTATTCGTCTTAAACAAACTGGTATTCCAAATATACTGGCACTTCCTCTACAGTCTACATGAAATAACTTACAAGAGACCATTCTCAGCCCGAAGATTGTGATTTTAAGGAAACTTCGTGTGAATGTAGACCATATTGAAGTATGCAGAGAGCAATTTTTTCTCTGCGTTAAATTCACTCTAAAAGGCGAAATCCGTTTTTAAAATTATCGCCTTTTTCTGTTTTTTAAAGATAGCTTTAATTTTCTATTGGTAGTGTGATAGAGCATAAAAAACTAAGCAATTCTTATATTTAAAGTTTTGTTCCATCTCGCGCCGTTATAAAGTTATATTAAAACATGAAGAAACGCGGTAACGCCTTGCACTACTGCAATAAGCTCCACATTCACACGATGTGTTGTTTAAATCAGAATTTTTGGGCTGGGATAATTTCCTTGTTAGAATTTCGGAATAAAAAAAATTCATTTGTTCTTTTATCGCTCTCCTTTTATCAGGAAATATGTATTACACAAGAATGTTTCTTTTCAATTTTCGTGTTTATTATCGACATTGGCACGTATTTGTAGAACCGGTTCAAAATATGTCAATGTCAATACAAAAAAATTTAATGTTTCCAGCTGGAAGACCTTGTTGAGTTTAGTCAAGAAAGTTCGGGTATTGTTTCATGATGTTTGATGTGCTTCCTCTTTAATTTTCTATCGGTTTATTGCAGAGATTTGGAAGGAACTAATAAAAGTATGATATCACTCTAACCGTTTGAAATGAAATTTAATATCAGTAGTCTTGACTTCAAAAAAGGAAATTTCATTCTTTCCAATGAACAAACTTTTAATGTGTCAACATGTTTAGTCGCTTACGTCTTTAAAAAGTTGGAAACAAATTATTGTCGGTAGCAGAAAAATTATCTGATTAATCATAGACAAAAACTGCTATATATACAATAACTCTCGCTATGGGCTCGCGCTCGGTGCTGGCGGCGAGCGCTTATCGAGGAAGCCGCCGATGACGTAAGAGAGGGAGGGGGGAGAGAGAGAGGGAGAGCGTGGGCCCGTGTAGCCTCAACGGTATCTATTGCACACCCCTTATCTTTTGAAAGTTCTAGGAAAAAATTTTTGGTTATTTCTGATTTAGATAATGATTCATATTTTCATTATCATTGACGATCAACAAATTTAATGGTAAAAAAATCGAACGACGACGACTACTACAGCGAAGACGGTTAAATTAGTAACGTCTGTATTTTAGACGTATTTCTTTTTTCTCCAAGGTCACTAAGGTCCGTTTTTATTATTTTTCTCGTTATATGCACAGAATAATTAAAAAAAAGTCTCGTCAAAATCCATGAAGGCGACACACACCGACAGGTTTATCTCGACCTCTTAGCGCGCCTTGCCATCCATGTTAACGTGTATGGTTTATAGTTCTCAGAAAATTATCTTCCGATAAATAAATCCGTAGCGTCTCAGGCCGGTATTCATAGTCGCTACTTATTCTTAAGCAGATGCTTAAGCACGCGACATCCTCTACTAACCTACTAGCTAGTAAAGGATGCCGAATGCTTAAGCATTTGTTTAAGAATAAGTAACGACTCATTTACCCTATGCCTCAACACGCTAATATTCTTGCAGCAAAATTCCCACCTCGGTGTTGCAGCAAGCCGAAGCGAGGCGAGACGTAGCGCGAATTAAATTCTCTAACTGTACAAGAAAAACACAGGAGGAGTAAAATGAGTCCAAGTGAGACGCACTGAGAGTCTATTTTTAAATTATTGTCCTTAGCATTCAAATTAATTAAGCATAGTCAATAATTCTCATATACGTTTCTATTGCTCTTAGAGGAAATGTAATTCGAATTACTCGTCGCGCTGACCGCTCGATTTCACTAAATTAGGACTTTAAAAAGCAATAGAATCTTAGGCGCCACTTGCCCAAACACGCACTTATATACATATTTATATAATCTTCGCCACGCGTATGATAAATCGTTTATACTTTGTGGCCGCGTTCTTTCAACATAGTTACACGACTGCGATAAAAATAAAGTTACGTAATTGGCCAAACTGCGAACCTTTATGTTCAAACTATCTGTATTCAACAGACCCACTCGTCATTTCCGTAAAGCGATATTGTAACTTTAACAAACTCCTTTCACTTTAGCTTACCAAACACGCTCGTTAAACGAGTGGTGCCCATAGAATGCAGTCTCGTTCCTAATATATGAATGACAATGGTGGTGATTGGATAGTTGGACGATACCTTACTTATGCAACACTTCGCTACTTACAACTTCGTACTACAAACGATTGTCAGGGACGGACAGTGAGGTAATACATGTAACGCAACACGTCAAAATCCGCACGGTGCGGCAACGAGTGATTAAATGCATTAATTCTCGCTAAGCCACTCGCGTCTCGTGCATTATTGGTCGAAAGAAATTCGGAGCAAAAGCACGCATCGAATCGAAGAGATCCATGCACGCTCTGAGATAACATTCAGAGTAAATGTCACAGCGGAATCAATTCGGCAGCGCTCGTCGACACAGGAAAAGAACGAAAAATAGCTGAACAAATATTTTCTGGTTCAGGTAAATTCTTATTCTTTCATTTCGTTAACAAAACGTTATATGCTATCTTTACAATAAATATCTGACTAACAATATCGTAACGTAACATCACCAGCACAATAGAAAATGATAAAATACATGATACTCCAGCGATCAAGCGTACTGAAGTTATTGAAGTTTAAAAGTAAAGTTACATCAAACTTAATGCTACGTGGTACACATATCTGCCCGCGGTATGGTCAATTAACCCATTAGCTTGCGTTCGTTACTCAGCGTGTTAACAATCAACTTTGTTTTTGGTTCGTTACGCGGGGGAAAAGCTGGTTAGTGATGGGTCGTGGGACGTCACGCGCTGAACACGATGCGCGGAAATAAAAGAAATGGGCTAATCAACGCGGTTAACACGTATATCAACTCTGCCTCTTATCTTTAACCGCTAAAAATGCTTAACAACGAGTATAACGATTCTGTCTCCCGAAATATACACGCGCGCGCGCGTGTGTGTCGCGAGAAAGCTCTTAACTTTATTGCTTCATCTAATCTAGGATTGAACATACCACGAATACGACCTCGGGACTCACGATCAACCGTGCAACATCTTAACACTGCACTTATGCGTATCGATGACGGACTTCAGCGTTCTGCTTTCTGGTTCATTCGAGGTCAAGTTTGATTTCTCAATCTTTCCGACAGTTAATGGATTGCATCAGAATATTAGCAGGATTAAGTGAATGAGTGGTGAGATAATTCGGAGGATGTAAAATTTCTACTATCGATGACGAGTCATTTTTCTTTAATGTTCAGCGGAAATTAACGTCGTTGGTGGTTTGATCCGTTAGTTTCGTCGGTAGAAATTATATCGCGGCTATTATTAGTGGCGATGTATAGGCAATAGTAGAGATATAGTGAAGTCGCAAATTCATCAGTTAAGTGGCGTTAAGTGTAGAGTAATTCGTCTCTATGAACCTCATTTCCACCCTCGCTACGTATCAGGAAGTCACTCGGAGCACTTTGATATACTGTTGAGGATTTTGTGCATCCTGCAATGGAAGTAACCCATTAACCGAAGAAGATGAGTTGACACGTCGTTTAAGAATAGCTCTACGATGGTTAAGATGATTTCACACGTCGCGTAATTTACAAAAACAGTTGATATATCAATCAGTTATTTTTTGCTTTCACTTCTAGGGCCACTATGCCTTCCGATGTTTCGTTTCGCAAGTAACTACCATCACTTATTTACAACGACATCGCCCCAACTGACAGAACGTTTCCCGTACGTTTTATATAGAGCATTATATTTGTCACGTTAGAAGAATGCAGAAGCGACAGTGACGCAAATTTCTAAATTTATATGTACGTTTCAGGTGAAAAACACTGTTTGTATATTGATTAAAAAAATTAAGATGCAGCCATTGGTGAAATGCAATATTTTATTACTTCATTTGTATGTCTCTAGAAGAGAAAGTATTCACACCACTTTCCTTGGACAAATTATATTTGAACATACATGTTAACGTTTTCGAAGACTTCATGTTGCAGGCAATTGTAATTCTGACTTCACAACTTTGAACAAGAGAATTTCCAATGTTAATTGTTTCAAAGAAGATTTTCGATAAATGTGAAGATTGACAAGTTGTTGCTCGGGAAAGGCTGTTTATTTTGGAAACGATACACATGTATATTCCTTCCAAGCAAAGTAGTTTCCGACTGAAATTTCTTAAATTATTTGACTATATTCAGAATTTTCTTTTGTATACTGAGAAAGATACCGATTGTCGTAAAAATTACTCGTAATATAAGGTTAGGCCTCGACTTTCTCTCTGGTTAGGTTATGATTTCTAGGTATGGAAAAATAATAAAAAAGATACATGTCGCTCTTTTTAGAAGGACACACGATAACCGTATGATAACAATAAATAATGTAGTCACTCAGTCAGCAAACTGTTCGCAGTATTCCAGCAGACTGACAGCAGATTGGCAGCAGAAATCGAGCAGATCCAGCTGTCTAGCTACTCTCAGACTGCGCACCGCAGATTCTGTCCGATTCCTGTCGTTAGATTGTCAGCAGACTCTGCCTAATTTCTGCCGCCAATCAGGTTACGTCAGCAGAATCTGTTCGGTTTCCGGTGTCAGTCTGCTAACATTCCCGAATATAGCCTTTCTGCTGACAAACATTTGTAGCATGCATTTGGCAAAATCTGCTCGAACAGCTTGGCTGACTGGGCATTGGTTACAATAAAAATATGGAAGGACAAATTGCCAAATTGCAGCTTATAAAGGTAGAAGAAATGGATCGAAAAAGTATTGTAGAAAAGTATTTCTGCGTATTTGAAATATTATCCCTTTAAATCCTGATAATTTGTATAAACGAGATGGAAGACAGTTAAAGAGAATACTTTTTTGCTCGAGTCTATTAAAAGAACTATTAAGTCATATGGTCTTTCATCATATCCATCAGGATCTGCAGCCTCATCTCAAATTCGGTCATCTGTCATTTCAAAATCAAAACGTCTTATATAAAAGAATGTATTGCAATACTAAACAATTGTATTACTTTATTTCTATTTTGTTCTTACTATTCTTGTTACGTGCAACTAGAAGAGTAAAATAAAAATTCAACTTTTTAACCATAATATTTCTCAAAAGAAAATTATATATTCATTTTTTATCCATATTTGTTGTCTACAGGCACAACTGGCGTTCTCATTCAAGAAATGATCCGACTAATAGGTTAATAAATTCTTTGACTGGCATTGGCGTTATTTCCTGCCAGACATTGGCGCATTTTCACGTCCAGGCGATATCTCAGATGCTATTCGCTTACTTCTTGAATGTTTGTTTTGAAACTTGACAATGTTTGATGATGTTTTACCGAGGTGGTATAATTTCTGATTCTATTTAAAATCGCTATAACCTGCAAATGCGGTGATAAATTTGATAATACCTTTCCCGCGGACAAGCGTTAGAAAAAGTTCGCTTTTCAATCACCTCGCTACTAGCCAAAGAGTGGAAGAGAACGTAATCAAAGTTGAGATACTTGATACGACCTTGAATGAGGCCCGAGTTCTTATCTCAACCACTTCTTCCTAGAGGCTTGTCCCAGCGCACAAAACATTTATTTTTACTCCAGGCTGATTTTACGACTTCACTACGTTCCTTCTATTGACTGTACGTAGGATAAGACTGAATTACATTACTAAATCAGTTGGTTGCAAGTGTTCGTGGTTCAAGTTCGCTCTAAGTTAACTTGTCATGAGAAGTGTTATTAGCAGCAGTTATATGGATAATAATAATATACTTGAACAATCGTTCAATCGAATGGTTTGTTAAAAAAGAAAAGACTATTGGGTATGAAATGGAACAAAGCGTGTAGTGATGATGAACGAACGCCGTACAATATTGAGGATCTTTGGTTGATAAACGGAAACTGATTCAGTTGAATGTTAACGTCCTTCGTCCAATTTCGCTGATGGTTCACGAGTTCCTTGATCCTGTAATCTGTTTAGCATCCACCACAAGTGTACTTTAACAATCGAGTAACCCATCGATCACTCGTTATTATAACTGTTCGCGACGATGTACTAACCAGGATAACGCTGGGTCGTTTTAATCACCGATAAACGCGAATACATGCGACGTGCTTAACGTTAATCAGTTCTATGCAGCGAGCCGGAGGACACAGCCCGCGACAGTGATCCACGCTAATTTACCGAAGTCGTAGCTCCACGGAAGGAACCAGTCCCTTTGTATCTCCTTCCAGCCGAGGAGTTAAACGTTCTATCGTTTCACATATCGAAAATACCGCGCCGGCAAGCGCGACTTATTCATCAATGACGTTACATAATAAAATATCGATAGGATGTACACTAATCAAATACACGCTCTTCGCTGTATAACGATGGATAAGAAAATAACAGAAAGCGACCGACAGTTTGTATTAAGCCGTCATTTACTCTAGTTCGTCGTTGGCCCTTTCCCGTGTACCATCATGCTTTCTTCCCTCTTCGTCCCGGAACGGCGAACAGCGTAATATTTACAAGGCCCATCCCTACGCGATGTCAACACGATGACGAAAATACTGATTATTGGTGTTTTGGCAGCCGATATTCGTCTCGCGCGAACAGATCCCTTCCTCGCATCGATTCGACTCTTCTAGTTCTCTTGTTGGTGTTCAAAATACTGGTTCTGGGCGTGGGATTGTCCAGCACCGATCAACGTGCGACCAAATTATCTCGCGGAAAACATTGTCCTCTGTGTAAAACGCGCGGCCCGCGCTGAGAAACATGTGGGGGGGGAGAGGGGGCAGTGGTTTCTTGATTCTTCGAGATCAATTCGTTAATGGTTGCCGCACGGAACGTCAACGTTCCCTGTTTTTTTTTTTTTTTTTTTTTTCTTCACGTTCCATCCATCACGAGGCACTTCGGCAAAAGCGACGATGAGCTGTCATGGTGGCTTGAACGAACCATCCGATCGTGACGGCAATCGTGCCCGATTGTTGCCCAGAATCGGCGGGATGAGGTGTCGCGGCGATGCACGCGCGCAGAGCCTTTATGCAAAAGCAGTATACGACGGTCAGTTGAGGAACTCGCGCAAATACAACCGTACCATCATCGTGTCAACCAGTCGATCCGACTTTCTTACATTCAGTGTTTCTCGCTGGCTGAGAACCGAATCTTTTTCGAGAGTTACGTGGACGTGGATGGCGACGACGGCACTGGGTCCGGTTGATAATACCTTATGCCATTTATCTGGAACATGTAACGGTACTTGTTTCAATTCAATCAGATTTGTATGCTACAGATTCGGTTTATTATCTAGCTTATAAAGAACTTCGATTGGTAAAATCCCGGTAGAGTCCCGGTGCTTTTGCTGGTGTCATTATTAGGGTGGTCCTTAATTTTCCACTTCCGATTTTTTTTGGTCTTACCCTCTTAAAATATGATAGTTGATAAAAAAATGATATGTGCAAAATTTCAGCGAGTCAACTAGTCTTAAGAAGTGTGTTTGAGCTGAAAATGTCAAAATCGTCAGCACCCGATGTTCCATTGTTTAAAAAATTCCAAAAAGCTCGGTCAAAAAATTAATAAATCTAAGTATCGATCATGTGTAGAGGATACTTATGTTTGCGAAAAGCTTCAGGATACAAACCTGATATTAGATTTTTGTTTTCATACGAATAATCAAAAGAATCCGAGAGGCGATTATGTTGAATTTATAGCTAACGACCACCCTAGTTATTATATTTGACGAAGGTTTGTTATCACTGTGCAAAAAAAAATGGTTTTCGTTTCATCAACTTCGGATGAATTTTAGCAAAGTTATGGGAGTTGGAAGATTTTAAAATAGCCATGTCCGGGTTTCGGGACAAATATTCTACTGCGGCGACGCCTCTCAGAGTGTTGATCTACTTTGATTTCTTCTGCTTTCGCGATGAAGCACTACGTTACTAATAAAATAATTCAGATATCGACCGTATTTTTAGAATAAACAATTAAGTGGTTTCGGCGCACTGGTTCGGTCAGTTAACAATTTTAAAGCTAATTTGCAATTTTAAATTTTATAATTTTCCGACGTTTCGGTCTGCGGTTTAGACCTTTTTCCAAGGAAAGATTTAAAAAGTATTGCGTTGTGACTTTAAAGCGAACGCAATACTTTTTAAACCTTTCCTTGAAAAAGGTCTAAACCGCAGACCGAAACGTCGGAAAATTATAAAATTTAAAATTGCAAATTAGCTTTAAAATTGTTAACTGACCGAACCAGTGCGCCGAAACCACTACGTTACTAATATGCAACCTGTACATTTCGGCAGAAACTTAAATATCTCTCACCGTCATGTCATACTCCGTGATGTACGCCGGGATTTCTAATTGTTCAGGTGACATAACTTCATAAAGGTATTCCACGCCAGGTAAATTGTGGACTTTCTGTTTGATAGCTGGAGCCATGAACGTCGTGAACCACCACGTCATCATCTGCAACAATTAACAAGAAAATTGATCAGCGTCAAGTAGCAACATTGGTTGGAAATTCTATATCTTTCAAAGCTTCCGCTTTATCATCTCAATAACGGAGCACGTTCCCGTCGAAGCTGTTCACACTTAGTTAAAAAATTTGCACAAAGTGTTCCCATCGTTACAAAATGAATGCGACTATTTTTCCCCACTTTATCCACAACGCGGTTCTTTACCGACGTTACAGTTTATTTAACATATTGCCAGCAACACGACGTTAGATCCAGTTTGCAAGGCAATAAATAGCCCTGCAGGAGGCCGACCATGAACAATAAATCATGTTAGCCTCGTATACCGTGATCAGGTTGAAGTCGACTAGGTACAGGTTTTTAAGTAGCAGCGTGAAAAAAAATATCTATTATCTACCGGAAAGTCAGGAGGTTCGATAATAATCGTGCACGCGGATTGTGTGGATGGTCGGGAGTATAAACGTGGGAAATGCAATAACAACGTTTATTTAAAACGCTTTTGCGTCTTAAAACCAGACTTTATCGATATACGAGTCGGAACGAAAACAGAATTGGGACGTGATCCAGTCTAAAACATTTTCGACGACGAGAAACCTTATCTAGAAGGAGACACAGAATCAACTTTTGGGAATCTGCAATTCGATAGAATTTAAAGTTAGTTGTTTTGTACTAAATTCGATTGTGAAGCGACGAAAGACAATCTGAATTTTGCTGCTGATTTTCTTCACATATTAATAACAAAGTACATTCTGATTTCATTTCCAACGCGCATAATAATTGATCGTACTATAATTTCTTAATCGAAACTCTGTTTTATGTCAGCCATTATTGATTAATAAGAAAATTGCGTTGTTCAAAATAAAAAGTATAGAGAAGGGTTCTTTCTAATCATTTTAAATATAACGATTCAAATATAAATTTTAAAACCACAATTCTATAATTTTAGACAGCAATAGTACATTAAATTCATAGATTATCCCATAGATTTTTTATATTTAACAGAAATAAAAATTAATATTATTCATTAATCAAATATATGAATTAAATTCATCTAAATAAAAACTAGATATCATTAAAACCGAATAACATTTCACTCCTAATTATAAATTTATATTTATTATTCTACATAAAAAATAATTTCCAAATCCTAAATTCTTTAATTTCCAAAGCCTAAATTCCATTGAATCATAAAATTTTATAATTGAAGGGTACTTCCCAACCATTTTTTAATACTAATATTTATTAAGAATTAAGTAATTTTTCAAAACTCAAACCGCCATGCTGAATTTGCTCGATTGCAAAAGTACGGAAATATTCTTTATAACGTCTTTTACGTCAGAGTTGGAAAATGTATACCTCCATCTCGTTTTATAGTCTCCAACTGAGTCTAAACTAATTTCCCAGCTGTGAAAGTAAAGTAAGTTCGTGAAATGGCACTCATCACTACTAACCTTGGTCCAGAACGTCGGGTGAATAATGTAAAACTGTTTGAGGTTCTTCTTATATCTGTAACAAAAGATATTCAGGTATGTCGTTATTAATGAAAAATTATAATAAAATACTTAGAGCAATGTTTAGTAATTTATATAATTAATGGGAAATTCTTTGAAAAGAATTTTGTAAATAATTCATAAAAATTTTATTCAAAATAAGAATATTGCTTCTGTGGAATCTTTGCATTGACGTAAATCAGTTTACCTAGCTGTAATTTTTATTGCTCTTGCATCAGTTTTACGTATTTATAAATCTATATTCTCATGGCTATGTCATCGAACAGGAAAAATTATTTAAATTGTTATCGTGTACACTATTTGTTTCTATTTATTGTACACGAATGTAAGTCATTATTAACATTCAGAATGAAAAATGTCCCTTCAATTTTGTGTACGCAATGTTTCGCTAATGCACTGCGGCAGAATGTCTTTTAAATAACTTAGTCTTTGATGAAATTAAAACTGAGTTGGTATTCTCTTTACGCTCTTGGAGACGTTAATTTAGATGAGAATGCAGTGTCAGTACCTTTTCACACAAGAAACTTCTTGGTTTTGCGTGTAAGCCGCACATTTCTTATTTTATTTTATTGACATTAATTACAATACAGTTATGTTATGTTTTATAATGTATACGCTTTATGAGGAATGTACATTTTTATATAAAAATTCATAGAAATCGTACTTTCTAGTCTCTGCGATTATGTTTTTAGTTATTTACAGACGTTACTTTATTGGAGAAAGAATATTCAAAGAGTTCAGAAATATGAAATAATATTGTGTAAAATATGACATATTTATTTTAGTCTATCGTTAATGAGCTTTCTTTTGGTATTATATAATTTAACCTGATAAATAGTTCTTACTTTTAATTGTAAAACTATCAGTATAAACAAGTGTGTCAGAAACGACAAAATATTTATTGTGTACAAAGTAATAGATAAACTTTAAAAATAGAAAAATGTAAGTAAAAATCGAAAGTTATGGATTTATTCATTACTGTTTCAAGAGGAAGTATTCATACATTATTCATTTCGTTTTAGTTTATTTAAAAGTTATCTCTCTGTAACACATTCTTTAATAGTTTAGGCAATTATATTTTTTAATAATTGGACTCAAGTGTCGACTATGCGTGAAAAAACATATGAATAAATAAAACTTGTAATATTTTTTATATGAAACCGTAAAAATGTTTTTTTAAAAATAACTTCTTATAAGAAGAACTATGTGTGATCAGGTTGCAATCAATTTGTTGAAGCTATATTATAATATCGGGGTCCAAAAACAGGGTAAGGCCAAATTTATGGTACAAATGAAGGCAAATGAAGGCCGATTCCTGTGCAAAAATAAGTCGAAATTTCGTGACAAATTTATCTTGAAATGACCTTGTTTTCGAGAAACCTGATTTTAAACTTCATTCAGTATGCATGCACTCACCTTCAGTACGAAATATTTGACTTCAGATAAGTAGACTACATAATGCTAGACGTAACGTGCACAAGGATACGAAATAAATTTGTTCTAGAAAACAAATCAAATTGTTGAGTATGCATTTAAATTGTTTCATGTCATTAATTAAGGTGTCGTTAAAAATTCTGATCTCGCTGTTGGTAGCGTAGCTGTGTTCTTCGAATTAATGATTCTTGAATTCTTTCTAAAACAGGGTTGCACTTTAGTCGTTCTAATGCTACAATAATTACTTGTTTTATTGGGCAAACATTAAACTTCTTGCACTATGATTAATAAACACCGAAGTTTAAAATAACTACTACTCCACTATGACGAGTCTAACAAGAAAACGTTCCCAACCCGAAAATTCTGGTTTTAATGAAATTTAGTGGCAATTTTTTCCGCCGAAAAAAAGTTCTCGCGTTTTTCATATCTTTAATATAACATAAGAAACTATAACAGAAAACTATAACTAAATATATCATAACAGGAGGAGCCTAACAAACTGAACAATTCTTATATTTAAATTTTCGAGCCAACTTTAAGAGCTGATTTCACACCTTCAGAGTGTGAAAAAAGAAATTGCTCCTTGCACACTCTAATATGTTCTACATTCGCGCGGAGTTTCATTCAAATCAAAATTTTCGGGATGGTAACGTCTCCTTGTAAATCATATTTCATGTTTAATAAACTTAACACTTTTCATTTTCCATAAATTCTCCCAATGAAAATGGGTCTAAACACGACAGTAATCATACCATTTTTAGGATTATTGATAGTTAGATGTACTATATTTAATAAATAGGAATGCACTCTATTATCGCACGCAATTCTAAAAAGAGTCCAATTTATGTCATGTTTGGGCCCATTTTCATCGAGAGAACCTCACTAATCAATGTGTAGAGGAAGTGCAGCATATTTGGAATACTGTTGGTAATTTGGAATACCGAAGTATCTAATAAACTACTAACGTTATCTAATTTGTAACACCGTAGACAATAGGGGCCAATGACCTGTTAACGAATGACATTTGTGGATGATCCCCCATTTTGACATTTTCGACTTAATCTGCAGAGTAAGAAAACGTTAAACTGCAAGACTTTTTCAACAAGTATTCAATCGTTCCACTCGTGGTTAAAATATGTAACAAATTTAGAGTTAAACACTTAACTCTACTCATTTGCGCGTTCCTTCTACGGTTCCGTATCAGTTTTGTGATAATTTCACGTATACAAAATGTGACATGAAATTGTAGGTTTCGATGTCACGTTGCTAATTCGAAATACCGAAGGTGAAGATAATTTGGAATATTTCAAAGCTTAGCGATACTTTTGTTTCACGCGTAATGGCTACCGCCGCGTCGATTTGGATCAGCGCTATCAATTTTATATTTACCTAAGATTGTTCCTATTGGAATACCGGTATTCCAAATTACCAGCACCTTAGCGAAACCCATACTTCCTGTCATTTTTCATTCCGATCAAAGTTTCAGCAACTTTTTGTTTTTTATTATTACTGAGAGTTTGAAATGTAAAAGGTTATTAGTTTCCCTACGATGTTATGCAGTTTCATTTCTTCCCATTCTTTGCCGTAATTTTTTATTCGTCTTAAACAAACTGCTATTCCAAATACAGGTAAACACGATAGGTAAACAATTGCTCAAACGATTGTGGCCGTTACCGTTCGATAGTGGTTGACCATTTTTCTGTCGCGAACATTTCTACAGTACTTGGTGAACATGGTTCGGGGCACTGTCAAGCCACAGGTTCCCGTCTAGAGCACTTCTATTTCGGTGCTTTATTCACTTGGGATATTAAAAATTCATTATTCGCGATTCATCGTTTCATTTTCATTGAAATGAGGTTACTAATGTCTGAATGACATATGAGCTTCTATGGAAATTTAATGCAGAAATGTTTGATTTTTATATGCATATACAATATTAAAGTTGATACATTCAAGTTATTCTTAGCATCAGTCATCAATTGCTGATAAAGCACCAACTACTCGCGGTTGGCATTAAATCTTTACTCACGAAAGAAACAAATAAATAAAGTAGCAGAGTAGAGTAATAGTTAATCGGAGGGATGGGGGGCTTAACACTAAATACTGAAATAAGTAATATTTCTTCTTGTATTTCATTCATAGCAGTCTTCAGAAAAATGTATCACGTTTAGCAAATATGTATAGGACAGAAAACTACGCATTCATTTCAATATTTGCCATCCGTTATTTCATGTTAGCAATGGAGAAGAATACGTAACCAGAGGAATGAAAAATAAATTATGTGAGAGTAATATTTCCTCACGAAATAAAAGTGATCGACGAGTGGTTGACGAGTTGCCACTTTAGTGGCTAAGGTACTGAAATCTGTTCACCATTCACGAAAATAAAAGAAAGCAAATGTGTGAACGTATTCTGTTCTTTTTGTAAGTCAATATCTTTTTCCTGCCATTCTATAACGATCACCGTACCACAAATTCGTGCAAACGTCAGAGTCGGTAGGGATTTACCCGAAAGTTACAGGTCAGTTTTCCTCGATTACGAACGAATGCAACGTCTCTGAAAAGTGATTAAAATTTCTTATCGCTGATCACACCTTCCCATTTCTATTGACAATTCTCTAAAATCACCCTGTAGGTGGAAATATGAATCTTCCTAAAAGTGTCACAATAAGTTTTTCCTGCTCAGAGACATTTTGTGAAAACCATTCCTTCTACACACATCTACTTCATACGTTTGAATAAATACTTCGTAAAATTTTAGCAAACAAATTGATATTTGTTGAAATTTGCGAGACACCAGGAGTTGTGTCTGCTGGAGGCTCTTCTTGAGATGTTAATAAATCGAATTAGATATAATAGCCAGTTAAAAGCTGAATCTCACTTGTAAGGAAGCACGTTGTACACTTCGCGCAACCAGTGCAAGCTGGGGTAGTTGCTGCTAGTCGTTAACGTATGGAAATAAGCGATAACGTAATCGCCTTTGACAATTGGGTCCAGCAACTGTATTAGATAGAGCAACGCCTGAAACAGAAATTAAAAAGTCATCATTAGTAGAATTCACTTCTTATTACCATGACTTGTCTATATCACCGAGCATACAGTAGAGCGTCAATTATAGAGCATCATCACTATCCCCACCACTTCTTCGAACCAGTGTAGAGGTAAATAAAGTGGATTAGGATTTCGACCGTAGATCTTTAAAAAATTAAATCGTGGGATATTGTGCGCCGATATCCCACGATTTAATTTTTTTAGTGTAGAGGTAACGATTGGTTGATTGACTTTTGCGTAATATAAATTGACGCCGTAGTAGGAGTCTTGCATTTAATAAGTAATTTTAGGTGTACTTCCTATAGTTATAAACTGTGTAAAGTTCATGCTCCGAACTCTTCGATTATCCGAACAATTCGAATTTCCAAAGCACCTCGATCCCAAGCAGTTCGAATAATTCACGCTCTACTGTAATTTATTCTCTTTCATTTCTTTTGTTTAAATCGGCTCTGTTCGGTTTTCATGTTGCAATATAATATTGGATAATTCGCGAATTCAAAATGTTATTGTAAGCACTTCAAGAGTGCAGGCCAGGGTGGGCTACGAATTGCTCTTCCCGATTTTCCTCTCTTCGCAACGTACGGAAAAATGGCCAAACAGGGTTGCCAGAAAAGTGCCTCATTTGACGTAGTAGGGAGTAGTGCAACGAGAATGGCCTCGCATGGATAAAAATATTGTATGTGTATACAGTAGTATAATACGACTTGTGCACAGTGCACACATTGTTGCCACGTCTCCGGTTTTCGCCCGGAGACTTCGGGTTTTAAAATAAATCTCCGGTCTCCGGTTTTATAGGGAAAAGCTCCGGGATGTAGAAAAAAAAGAGATAGGTAATAAGAAATTGTGGTATTATACAATGGTATTAATTTTATATACAATGAAAGTGCTTAATTTAAAAAAAAAAGATATTTTTAAATTCTGAATTGTTTGGGGTTAAAAGTATTGCACATTTGTTTCCCAAATATTAGAGAACAAAACTTTTTTGCTTTTTCCATCTCCAGGTTGGAATGTGTGGCACTCTGGGATTGATATGCTGCTAAGGTGGCAACCCTAACAAGGGGACCCCACAGCTGAACCCCCGGGGATATTAATAAAATTTTAGGGGATGAATCTGGAGATCACCTGGATGACCCTCTGCTAAATATTTTATGCCAATGAGTATTATTTATAAACAATCGATATGTGCGTTTTAAAAGCAGTTAATTTCAAACATAATTCAAGAAAGTGAGTTGGGTGAGTGCGGACAGCGCTTACTTCCCAACCAAACAGCACGTGTTCAAACCCGGTCATCCTAATTTATTTTTTTTCTTTCTTACGTTACGAAAAGTAGCAAATTTCAGTTTTTCCACACGCAGTTGTCCGCAAGAGAAAAATGAAACGTGCTACTCTTCCTAACGCCCGTTGATATGACGTCACTTAGCTTGGATTGCCTTGGCGGTGGCATGACGTCACTTGGCTGGGATTGGCTTGGCGTGTACATGACGTCACCGCGTCACCAACAACAAATAAGTGTTCCCTTTCTCCTATACCGTACGACGTCATATCGGCCAGCACGCCGCCATTTATCCAGTACATATGGCAACCCTGCCAAGGTCCTCACTTATCTTACGAACCTACAGTTAGGACCTCTCCCAACATTTGCCATGACGTCATTTCTTATTCCGACCAGCGTTGTCGGGAGAACCCGCTACCCAGGGATCGGCGGATTCCAGCTACCGCTTATGGAGAGGGAAACACCTACAGGAGCGGTGGTTATGTGTGCGTGACTGACGCAGGCGCAGTTCATGCACACATTACCACCGATCCTATAGGTATTTCGATCTCCATCAGTGGTAACTGAGAGTCCGCCGATCCCTGCCTATCGTAGGGTGCTCCTTTCGTCACGGATAGCTATAAATAGATATCGCCGACGTTACGGAGACTTATATATATAAGACTGGATTAGATATAGGCAGGTATTAGTATTAAAGGTGAGATTTCTTAGTGACTTGTTAACGATGACTTGTGCAAAGCATGCCAGCATTCTTTCTCTACTACTCCCTACTTCTCCACTGAGTTTCAACTTCCAATAGCTATTCTCCTTCTAATACGTCCCACCCTAGCACCCTACGCGGCCATTTCCCCCCTATTTCTGACAACGCTAATTCTGACTTCGAACTAAAAGCATCTCTTCGATATTATACACCGAGTTGCTTTAACACAATAAAGTTGTACTAAACAAATTCGTAGTGCCGTCATTTTGCGAGGTCACAATGTAACAATAAAACTCTTAGCTTTCGTATTTAATCATTTAATAAAACGATTAATTCGACTTCTTTAACAGTTTTCTAACTTTATTATGTAATTATAAGACTGGACTGTCTGACTCTGAATTATGAATATGAATTATAAGATACGTGTAAGGCATTATGTGAGAAAATGTAATAGTTATTTGTAGATAAAGCTGAGCAATATGCTAAACGTGCCGAAATATTTTGTTTGGAGCGTTAAAGCAGGAAACATGTCGGTGAGCGTTGGTACGACGGAAAGTAGAACACATGTCAGTTGTTCCCATGACTACAAAAGAATAGAAATTGATGTTGAATCCGATGAAACTATGCGATCAATACTTAGAAGGATAACATATAGTGGCTAGATGAGTGATTGTAAAGGTCGAATACCTACATTCTATTAGACATTTCTTTCGAATCAGCTTATTTTAAAAACAATTCATATTGAAGTCAAGTTTATGTGTCTTAAAACGAAATTTGGTGGCTGAGTTTAAGAAAATATTGCTATATAAGGGAAAAGTCTACGTTAGAATCGCGCGATATCATATTGTATTTTCAACTTCAGTTTTTAATTATTAAATTTGTTAAAAATCCCTATAAATACACAAAGTATATATGTATTTGCAACCCACAACACAAGTATATATATAATTTCAACTTGTATGTTTTTACTGCAAAAATACCAGAGGCATAACAATTTTTCACAATACGTATATCGAATAAACGATATTAAGTTACACTTGTACTTTATACCTCTTATATCATTAGAAAAATTACTTGATTAGCATCCTAAAACTGTATACCTAATATTTATTTTACTAACAATATTTATTTTAACTAATATTTATTATACTAACCCAAACAGTTGATGAAGATTAATGGAATGAAGTTATTATTGAAGTGGCAAAAAGGTGAAAAGTGATACTTTTTAAATGCTTCAAGTGTGGTTGGCATAGTGGAATCATGATGAGTCGTAAAATGATTTTAATTGAAGCGATGTATATATTTACTTATGTATGACAGTGGTTGGCAGTGACAGTATTCGAAAAAACCGAGCCCGAGTAGGAAGTACTCAATTAATCATTATTCGGGTGTCCAAAGGTTATAAGGAGAGGATTTTAATGAAACTTTCAGGTCATATCTCTAAAGGTATTCTCCTCTTCATGAATCACCCCTCTATAGGGTTAGTCACTAAAAACTTTTTGAGTTATACCCGTTTAAAGTTTTCCGTGTACTTTAACACTAAACCTACCAGAGCGGTCAAATGACCGCTTTTGAGACTTTAATAAAAATTATTAAATTCCACGTTTTCATTTTTCTTGAACTTACTGCATGACTTTTTCTATAATATATAGCTATTAATTTTTCAATATCTATCTCTCTTCTTCTTTCGTTTTTCCTGATAATAATATGTACTATACCGTTATCTACCGTGAGCGGTCTTTTGACCGCTGGAAAATATATGAAATTTTATAAAGTTATCTGCATTGAAATCTCAAACTTACTACTACTTGTAAGTTTTCCAGGAAAATGTCATCCGATTGAGTTTTAGGAACACGCCATATGCTTATGTACAGTTTGTTTTATGCTGGGTACAGAGCGCCGCCTGGTGGTAATCCACCGAGGCAAAATAGCGATCATTCTAATTCGATCACTGGCTCTGTACGCGACATTACAAATATTTGCGACGTGATTAGTTCTATTTGTAATAATAATAGGCTAAAAACTTTGGGTAATAAATAAATAAAAATAGTACAAACTCAAAAATTTATCTCTAAAATGTCAAGAAAAACGAAATTCTTGGAAGAAATAAATAATATAAGCGAGCTGCTATCTGAAATCGATGAATGAAAGTACCTCTATTTGAGAATGATAATGATCTATTGGACACTGACTCTGAGCTATTCGACACGGATAATGAGGAACAGAACATTGTGAATACGCATATGGGACAAAAAATAATGAGACTGTTATCTAGTTCCGAAGACGAATGTGAAGAGAACGATCAGAATAGTGAAACTGCAATTGATGCATAAATGTTTTCTAATTAATACATGACAATTATTTTGTGTTTTATTGCCCCTGCTAAATTCTGTATTATTTATAATCAATTGGAAGAAAATATAACGTTTATTTGAAAAGCGGTCATTTGACCGCCAACGGTAGAAACAGGTATATATAAAATGTCGGTAGGTTTAGTGTTAAATACAAATCATGTTGGAGGTAAAATCAAGTGACTATAGTACCTACTTGAATAAGGTGCGTGCTTGGCATTTCGATTTTGTATCAAGTAATATCAAACAAAGACGTAGGTATCAAAAACTACCGATACTCTAACAATTCATACTTGTTTCATATGTCTACAAAAATATCGGCACCGATTTAATGCTTTTCCCAAAGTATCAATGCACATTTGATACTTCATGACAATATTAGTATCAATATTATGCCAACAAAGTAGCAATCAGTACCATGAATTGAATTTTTGTACCTACATTTTAGGAACTCATAAACATCCAGCATACTAGACCAGTGATGTAACCCTTTCGACTAGACTTTTTTCCTATTTTCTTGTAGAAATCGATTCTACGAAGCTAAGGATACGAACAGATCAAATTTGAAAGTTGTATTTCAATTTTAAAAATTGGGACGCGTGCCCCAGCAGTTTTATTGAGTGGGACATGTTTCTGCCGGTATATTACACATGTATTTTTATAATATCCCTCACACTGAATATCAATTCTACATATTTCAGAGGGGTGCGGGAGTAACGTTGCTTTGGCGGACTGTAATATTTCATGGGGGATAAGGCATGCAAAGGGCTTCGCAGCGTAACTAGGGAAAAATATTTTGGCCGTATTCAGAAATAAAAATGAATGTACCTAACGAGACATATGTATCCCGAAAAGGCATTAGCAATTTTCTGTGGTTAATAAGATAAAAAAAAATTGAAAACTTCTTAAGCAAAACAGTTATATCATACTATAAATTTAAAGGCTACGATAAAAATTTGACGGAATTGTTCAATTCACCCCCCCCCCCCCAAATATGAAAACGGGGAAAAATAAAAAAACACGTATTTCTTATTTTTCGGTCCTCTATAACATACCCAAAAATCAAAATGATCGGAGGCGGACACTTAAAATACTCTCCTTGTAAGAATGCAATTTTTACATTGCAATTTCCACTGACTATTTCACTTTATACGCTTTGTATGATAGATCTAATATCTAGAAAGTTGCAAGAAAAACCATACCAAATGGTTGCACATCCTTTAAGTACACTGCCCGAGCGTACCTCGTTATGAGTGCAGAATAATTTAATGTTTATTAAGGAGAAAGCGGTAACTCGCTGGAAACGCCGTTTCTCAGTGAAAACGTGAAAATTGCAACACCTGTTTCTTTTCCAAATTTTTTGTTCCAAAGAGATTTCAAATACAGCTGTATTCTAGTCGCTCGTATCATAAGCCAAGTCATGAAAAGGCCATAACTGTGGGTATAGTTAAATGACGCAACTATTTACCGACTTGTACCAATTCAAATTATCTCGCTTCTACGAAACGAGTGAACGTCACACTTGTCACTTCGTTTTAAGCAATCGGAACGTTACAATTCAAATTGAGTGTTGAATTTTCAGCTTCGACCGGTGGCTCGAGATATCAGGTCGAAATCTTTGGGATTAAAAAGAAAGAAGACAAAAGGGCAATGAAAAACGGTAACTTGAAACAGTCCACAATTGCATGTGTAGGAAGTTTAAGATGGAAGGAAAGTTCCTTTAACTTGTTTGCTCTGGTATCGATTCAGCGAGAAGGGTGAATCGGAAAATTTACTCTCTACTTTTCCCCTGTTCCTTCTCGCCCTGACGTCAGAAAGTTTACGTATCGAGGTTGTATTTTAATCCAACGTTATGGACGCTGCTAAATATAAACTGGTTGTTATCGCAATGTTACAGTTTACGTTATTCGGTTGCATAAACAGTTGACGGACACTGTTCGCAAAAAATTCACGAACAGTTCCTGAACAGTTATAGATATTCTGTTACACCAGTTTATTGAGAAATCAATTCGTTGTTTGGTCTCATTTTAATCAGAAGAGAATCTCGCCAATCAGAAAAACCTCACTGAGGCGTGAATTTGCTAAGTGTTTGCGAAAAGATCGCGTAGTGGTTATAAAATGTCTGCGAACAGTGTTTATTTCTAGGAAATTCAATTCCCATACCGTTCGTGAACAGTTTGCAAACGCTGGTGGAGACGTACTACCTTTAAATTCAATACGTAGTTACAAATATCCACTCATTCTTACGAAGAAACTACGCCCTCGGATTAACCAAAATTTTCCTACGAAGTTATGTCAACACTTTGTTATTTATATATAAAAAAATCTGTGAAGATGAATTTTAAATATTTATGCATTAGAAAGTTTAAGTTAAATATTGTTGATGGAAGATTAAATAAGTCAGATTAAATATACGAATCGTTACGATCGAGTAATACTTATAGAAACGTTTCATTCAATACACCTATGAATTATTTTCTATCTATTGTCAAGTGATCAACTATAATTTTGCTAAACCTCTACAGATTTGAAGAGTCCTTGTAGAAACCACTGTAAGTGGCAAAAATAAAATTCTATACTATAGTGTTACCATTGGCACGTAGAATACTTTTCGAAAAATTTTGTTTTACTTTTGGCACTTACAGTGTGTTCTACAACGGCCCTTCATTTGTAGAACAGCCGAATGGGATACGAGTACCTATTATTTTGTTGTGGTAACTCAAATTTGAAGGAGTAAAACTACCTGAAAATGTATTATTGTTCTAATGACATCCTGAACACTATTGAAGCTACAAACAAGTTTTCTTAATTCTTTTAAGAAGAAATAACATTTTGTAGGTACCTATACATATATCAGTAATAACGTTTGGTAAATAATTAAAGAAATCAATTCCAACACTTTTACTTTTGAAATTATCAACATTTTGTAATGGCGAGGTAAACAAACTACTTTTATCTTGATGCCAAGATCGGCTGTAATTATTCCTGCTCGACTCGGATGTTGTTATACTTGGTCCCATTAGTAAAGGTTTCGAGGTTTCGTTGATTCACGCAGAACTCTATTCGATCATCATCTTTATAAATATGGAACTGGGAATAATTAGTTGTATCATCGGCGTTAATGCCGACTTATCTGTCTGTGAACCGGAAACGTAATACTGCACGCGTTACAATGCTAATTTACATTTTGCCTCTATACGGCTGTCACGGTCTGCCTCACAATGCTCGAGAATTATTACTGGTACTTACGCGTGTGACGTAGAAATTAGTTGGAAATAAAAAAGGATTAAATGTTTTAAAATGGCTCGCAACAATTGCCTGATAAAACGATTCATTAGATGCTCAGCATTGCCAGTGCGGAATCTATTTAATTCGAGGGTCGCACTGCACGCGTGCATGCAAAACCAGATGTTGTAAGAAAAACAGAATTTTATTACAAAGATCCAAGATGTAATTAAAAGATTAAAACGCACAGTACTTTTCGTTGTGTGAGTTCATGACTTAACGCTTCGCGGAATACCTGTAATCTTATTACATTCATTCGAGAAATCAGAATGCAGATCGATTTTTAATTTATGAATGAATGTGCTTTATTACAACTCAGAAATCTAAAACGTCTGGCAAAGAAATGATGGATGAGCAAAATAGCAAATCAAGATCGATCCAACAATTTTAATTCTCGTATAGGTACACGCGTATAATTAAAAAGTAATCTGTGTTATGTAATTTACTACAGTTGTCGCCTTTGCCAGTTATTTTGCTGTGCTGAAAATATTCAACTCAACGATGAATAGAATTTTTTGATACCACAAGCATAATAGAAACAGTTTGTAAGAATTGAATTATTTCTAATACCTTAACAATTTCTTTCTATAAAAAATTCCCACGCATAAAGTATATTTGTATTTCCAAAATTCTAAAAAATGAACTGTAGTTACAAATGTTACAGGTGAAGGAAAACTTGTTAGCATTACTTTAGGTCGTCAAATCAGTGGAACTAAATTCCTTGAAAACATTTCTGTTGTTTATAGAAATTTAATTTAATATCTACCGAAGGCAGTGAAACTAATCTTAAAGTAATAGAAGACCACAGACATTTTGAATATTAACCACTGTATAGCTTCCATTGCACACAGCAGTCGTAACGTTTTATCTGGCTGCTGTCACGTACAGAATGCATGATTTCGCGACTTCGATCTACTGCGGTGCATGAGCCCACGGATTCAATCTACTTTAATATTTACCACTGATTGCACTTGTACCATTGAAAGATCACTACTCTGTTTACCGAATACAGTTACACAGGTTTCAATGAACAGTTTAGAAAATTGAAAATGCTAGACAGTGAGCGTAAGTTAAATTTGCTCTAAAACGTGTGACCAGTTAAGCGTTAACATTTATAGAAAAAACATTAGATTATTGTTGAGGGCGAGGATAATTTGGAACCGAACTGATTTTCAACTCGCATAATTTTGGCAAACGCAGTTCCTTTGCAGTCTCGAAACGAGAAGAGTGAAAGTTTGTTCACAAAATCATTTATAATTTTGAGGGAAGTAAATATCTCAATGTTCGAGCGTACGATTACTCGAAGATTAATTACCGGTGTTAATAATAATCAAAAGCTAAACGACTTTCTACCTTATCATAGATTACCTTTATTGATGATTTGACGGCATAAACTGAAGTTTACGCCGTAGCAAGCTATAAAATAGTCGCTATCTGCATCGTGACCCTGACTCTCATTATCTCGGTACGTCGTTTAATTAGTGCCGGTTAAATGGGTATAAGTGGCTGAATGCATCGTTTGAAAACTGGTTTGCTGCACGAAGTAACGGCAGGAATAAAAATTAGGACCGTGCCTTTTCAGTTGTTCTATCGTAAATAATAATAATGTTTAACTGGTTTCAAGGCACCAGAAGTGCCATTACTACGCCGAGTACGTATGTAAATAATAATTTCAGATTTTAGAAGTGTCTGTACCTTGCATTCTCGTGTGCGAAATTTGAAATTATCAAGGCGTTAGTTACGTCAATTATAACATACAAATTTGTTGTACGAATAGATTAGATATAGATTGTAACATATTATTCCCACTCGTCGGAAAATTTGGACAGAATTGTTATCTCGTTAAAGTAATGGAAAATTTTCCAGACGTTTATTCATTCCATCTCACAGCAGCTGTTGATGAAATATTAATGACTTATTACGCGGTGAATGCAACTTGATCGGTTAAGTTGTCGATAACAATACATGATATGCACGTGAAGATATTAACAAACTACGAATTTACAAGAAATTTGACGCAACAGTTCTTTAAATTTAAATAGACCTCGCATGTATAAATAAAAATTTGAAATTCCAAAATTACAGTTTCGGCATCAAATATTTTCATGGATAGTAAGCGAACTGCATATTAATGCACACTACTTATTAAATTAACAATCGTTTATTAAATCTGATAATATTCCCCAATTATTAAATATCGGAAACTATTGCAAAATGCTTGTGACGACTAAATGTTTGTTTTGTTGCATCGTATTAGTGCATTGTGTGCATATGGTTTTTACTGCCATTTTAAAATATCCAGGCAAAAGATATATAGGTATCTTAAATCGATAAAGTGACTAGATCATGAAACTCCATTCTTATCGGAAACAGCTTTTTGCACAGTCGAGTTGTCGATACCTGGCGCGTCGGGTCTCTGATATATCGAAATTACGAATCAAGTAAGAGTATATATAAATCGGTTTATCGTTACGGAGGTTTAAGCACGTCGTTTCGGTGAAACTTTTCATTGACTACTACGAGATAAATCTGTGACCTGAAATTGGTCGCAAGGTCTGAAGGAGAATGATCAAATGCGTCCTTGAATCTCGGGCAACGACCTAGTTTCGCTGAACGAATTGCTCCCGCCTGTTCTTTTACATCTTTCACACCCTTTCAACAGCTGCGTGCCCTATATCTTCTTATTGCCTTATCTATTGCCTCGAGATCACAGCATGGCATCGTTCCCAATTTTCGTATAACTTCCCCACTTGAGAATTTAGGATCCGTCGAAATGATTTGTTAATCCCAAATAACAGTACGAAATTAGTGAACTCTTCAATATTTAACACGCCTTAGTCGATGCGCTTGAAAAACAACAACACGCCAAATTTGAAAGTAAATGCAATTCAATTCAATTAACAGTAAATACACAATTTTCATCTCACTTACAAACGAATTGAATAATTGGTTATTAATTAACTCAAGAATGTACCGAAATGAAATCACAGGCTCTAGTAGAACGTACGATCAGCAAATAACATTCGCTATGATATTTGAAATCACTGTTTTCCTTAAATCAGACTATAACGCTATTAAATATCTCAAAAATGTAATCCAACATATATGTACAGGGTGTTAAACAGTAATGGTCACTGCTTTCACGGGGGAATCTGCACCTCTGAATCGATGGATATTTGTAAAAAAAACATTCAAAATTGTTTATAACATTGAAAATTAATGTTAATTTCTTATTTTTACATCAATATGGGTAGGTTTTTTAAATAAATGTAGTTATATAACTTAAATAAATAAAAAGTAAAAAATAAAAAAATTAAAACCGACTTCAATAAAATAAAAATGCATTAAAAATTAAAAAATCCTTTTTTTTTTCTTATTTAATCTACGACTCTGCATGTTTTAAGTCGTCGCCAGATTTACATAGTGCAAATGATGAGGCGCAAACATAAACAAATCGATAGTCCTAGATTAAATAAAGAAATAATTATTATGAACTTTTTTCTGCATTTTTTTGTGTAACATCCTTTACAGTGTTGTCCATTTCTATCCCCAATACTTCCTTTGTAGTCACTGCGGCGTGTGCGCGAACTGAGGAGTGAGCGCGGGCGCGCGACTACAAGACATAAATTTCGGTCGAGATAGCGGCGGTATCAGCTTACTGCAAGAAGACTGCAAAGAACAAAGGCGTGCCGAATAGCGTATCGTTTCGTTGAAGGTTCGGCCTGTCCTCCCAGCGTTTTATTTATACCGAGACAAAACTGTAGGCACCTATATTAGGGTTGAACGAAATATAGGGGCAAAATATTTTTTATTATTCATGACTTTTAATAGTGGGCAAAAGTTGCCTTTTATAATGGTATTTAAGCTGTGAAAATTTGAACGTCATCAACAAAGTTTTTGAGGTGCCGCAAGCCTTTAAAAAATTAATATTTACTGATTGTGTTTGGATTTCGTAATTTTTTCAGTAATTTACAATAATTTGCCATTTGTTTCCACCAGATAATTTTTCCTAATATTTAACGATAATCTTAGATGAGAGGGATTGGCTCTGCCATCTGCCTCTGTGATCTTTAGTCTTGCAAAAATGCTTTTCACATTCACACCTCGCAAAATCAGAACATTTACAGGCTGCTATATCAAAAAGTTGCTTTGAATTTATTCTAAAGGTGTTTAAATTTGAGTCATACTTCTGAGTTACTTTTCTGCCCTTTGATTTTAGAAGATTTCTATATTTTTCATGATATGACTTTATCATCTGTGAACCCCGAGTTTGAGAGACAACGGAAATAGAAGCTCTTGCCAATATTCGTTCAACTTTTGGAACTAATTTGTCAGTAAGTTCACCTACTGTTGGTTCCTTTTCGCTCAGTGCTCTTAATTCCTGCCGTATGTGCAGGTAACACTTCATAACATCTTCATAACTGGGAAGAACGTTGTCATTTAAGTCCTTTGCACAGCCAAATATAGGACACTCAACTGCTTGTCTAGTTTGTACTTTTTTTAACGTTGCCATTTTCTTTTACACTCGCCAACAAGATCTCGGAAATGGTGATTTATTATTTTTCTATAGCACACAACTCGCGATGCACAACAGATAATTCACACCTATCAAATGTAGAATTTATACTATTATGGGTCCACGACCGCACCAATTGACATGCTTGCCTACAATATCTACACTCCTTTGATGCCTTTTGACCCGTCATTTGTTTCGTGTTTCGTTTGTGACATCTTGCATGTAGCGAAACAGCACGTATTGATATATAGATACTTACGACAAAAGTTCAACGCAGCTGTTGCTTATAGCCGTTTTCAATTTAATAACTGAATAACATCTAAAAAAATACGTGTCGTCTACATTGAAGTACCTTCCTACGAATCCGCAACGAAAATGTTAATGCGATTGGTTTTGCTCCTGGCAATGATATATCACTTCACCCAAGGTCACTTTAAATTGCGCTGACACTTTATGATACGACGAAGTTCTGTTACAAAGTATTAAAAATGGTGAAATTTTTTTAAGAATGTAAGAACTCTAAAATTTTAACCATCTCCTTACATGAATTCCGTTAAAAATGGAAATGTGAAGGATCATTTTTTACTTTAAACCTATAAAAACAGTTGATAGATACAAAATTTAAAAAATTTGTTTAAAAATGAAAAAGAAAAAGTCCAAACCCTTGCGACACCTCAAAAAATGTTTTGACAGAAACTAACTTTTTCAGGCTTAATCTGAAAGCCTAAAGACAACTTATTTTCACTATTTTCATTTTTTCGTTCCACCCTAACCTATATCACGCCAGGAAAGGTATAAGAAGAACGAAAGCTAAATGATTTGTAACAGAACGGAATGATTGCAATTTCGTATTGAGAAGTCCAGAATATATATGTGCGTGGTTCGTACTTAGTTAACGTGAAATCCCTTTCATCGATCAATCCCGATTAACGTCATCGACGGGTCAACCACCAACGCGCGATAGGGCGAGGCTCTACAGGCTTTCCTATTTCGATCGGGGGCGCTATTTCCGACGGCGTCGCTCGAGTTTTTTTTCAAAGGGCGCCACTTGATACGTAAAAAGGATGGTGTGTAAGGACGAAAAGAAAGTTTTCCAGGGCAGACTAGCGTGCTCGCGACAACGTAGCAACTCTTGCGCCCTCGGCTTGGGAGTTGTTCCGTGGCCGGTCTATTTCTGGACGTGTAAATATCGATTTGCCACTGGTGGTGCGCTCTTCATCAGCAAGCAAACAGGGCGGAAGAGGGGGGATCAAAGATGATATTGATACGCAACAATAATAAGATCGTGGAAATGTAAGCTTCGCGCCTGACAAATGATTTTATCTAAATGTCCGAAATCCATTGCTGGGTATTAAAATCTCCTTGACACGCGTTTCTGCTGTTTTCGCATGATTTTGAATTGAAAAAGTGAAATAAACCTACAGGCTGGCGGTAATAAATGAAATAACATCACAGGAATAATATGAAATTTATGTTATCGAAATAATTGATGGAATTAGCAATTAAGAATGAACAGCTTGAGAATCGGTGTGGTTATTAGTAGCATTTATTTGTTGGGAGTTCGTTGGGCCAATGATGTGTTATCCGTTGGCCGTTTAAGTGGGTCAATGATTGTAACCAACCCAGGCTCAATGTCACTTAACATAAAGACCCAACTGAAGGTTTCTTTCCAAAAGACGTCCAGAAGGCGTCTTAAAGTACTTCAAACTACGTCGCAGACGTATTCTTCAGGTCTGGTTTAGAAGAAAAATTTCACGACGAGGAGAAATCCTCGTTTACGAAGCAACGGCTGTGCGCAACACCCAACACACTTCTTAGTAGATACTTCTAATTTATAATTACATAAGTAGTATTAATTGTTTATAAAAACTGCGCAGTGACGCGAAATATTCTACAAAATATCATCATTCGACCTTTAAACTTTTTACTTAAAATTTCACATTCGTCTTAAGACAGACTACCTATTACGTATTTATAAATAAGAAAAGAAAAATCACTACTTGGAATATAATAACAGGTTTTTGAATGTAGCAAATTTTCTGACGTTTCTAAGACGACATTTAATCATCGTTGTAATTTTTTTGGTATTAACCAACCATATTAATTATGGGCCCAACATTGAATATTCGCTGGCAAACTATAATAACTTTTTTGCTGTAGGCCCTATTTTGAGAATTTGTAGGCAAAACACTAACTATTTCCCATCACTAATAATTTATCTATAGCATAAAGTTTGCACTAAATAACACTTGCTACTATAAAGCTTGCTCTTACTAACTTCATTACTGACGTACAAAAATCTTGAAAAATTACAAACCATGGACAGAGAGCCGGCAATGTAAAGATTCTACTGTCCTTCGTTGCAAGTTAAATTTCAAATTCCTTATTTCTGAAATTTCAAATTATACCGGCAAATGCAACTAAGCGGATATCTAGTTTAAACGGGACTTCGTACCTTCTCACCGTTAAATATGTATAAGCATTTTCATTATCATGGAGTGGCCTCCGTCCCGCTTTGCATTCGTTTGTTTCAATTACGACAGATTGCGCAATAAATTCATTGAAGAATGCGATCCACGACTGACCGCGTTTCTCTCGATTACACGTGTGTGATTCTATAGACAACGCTTATAGGCGACAACGCTCGATTTCGCTCTAGAAAACCGAGTCAATTATTTCTCGCTCTCGTAGTATGCTAAACGGATCGATCAGCTTGTAAAGGACTGCTAAACACGCCAGTCTATGATAAAAGAGGCGAGTTCGCTCTATTAACCTGCAGCGGAATACGAATATTGATATCAAACCCGCGACGCTCGGTTTGCTTGAACTTGCAACTTTCTTTTATTACTACAATCATTGTTGAAGTTTACTTGTGGCCAGTGTGATGTTTGATTTTTCTTTGATCACAAACAGATAGAAAGCTTTTACTTGAGCGCGGATAGTCGAAATGATTTGTTTGTGTACGTACATACATAAATACATTACTCGTTAAGATTCGAGATTACGAAGTCTATTTAGGAATATTCTATTTACTAATTTAGTAATATTTTACTAAATGTAAGTTATCGTTACTGTGCGACTATTGTGCAAGTTTTAGGCTTTCCTCACCAAACCGTGTCTATGTCTATATGTCCAATGAATAAATATAGTAAAAAATATCGTACATGTAAATACAGGTCTATAAATATTTCATTCAGGAGTTGTAATAAAAATATTATTAGTATTATTATTAATACCTTCATTATTAAAAGCAACATTTTCGTCAGATCTCACGCTAGTAGAATTCTGCTTATCTAAAGCTTTTAGAAGATGTTTCGAGAAGATGATGAACATTAAAGAAAATGTCTCGTGTATTAATGTACCTACTATCTATATAATTAATGCTGCATATTCCGGGACAAAATTAATCCCTCCCTAAAGTGCATACAGTAATAAATCCAATTTTCCAATGATACTAGTATTTTAGCGACCAAAACTGCCGTCATTTTGAAATGGGGTATGAGTAATAAATGAGTAACAGAGACTAAGTTAATCACCTTCCTCAACTTAAGCCACGAATATACCCTACATAAATTGTTTAAATAAATATCGTGACTAATTATACATTGTACCTTATTAAAAGCAAGTCCATTACCAAATCATTCATTTGTTAGCGCCAATGTTTATGTAACTTTAGTAAGTAAAAATTATATATTTAGCACGAAAGGTGTTTATAAAGGTTTCATTGTATAACGATAGAAGTTTCATTCTTGCAGTTACAAATATTTGTAACGACCAATATAGAAACAATTGCACGATAAAAATTATTTTTCATGATCAGATTTCTATTCAGTACAATACGAAATTCGATCACTCCGAATATTCGAATACTCTGAATTCTGCGGGGTTAATTCGAAAGGGCGTATCTGCTATTTTCGCTTAAATTGGTTTAATGGTTTATCGATATGTATATTAAATAAGAAAGCCATATCTGTATTGAATCTCAAGATATAGCAGTTTCTATTTCGGAAGTATGTGAAATCGATACCTGATTTTGGGCATATCTACCAAAATCTCCTTTGGAGTTTATGAAATATTTTACGGGTTTGCTACAAATACTTAGGCGTATTTTTATTCGGATTTAATAATTACCTTAATCCAATTTATATAAAATAAAATAACAAACTACTAAAAGTCATTTATCTTAGAACCACTTTTTGACCAGACACGCCCTTTTGAATCAGCGCGGCATTTGAATTATTCAAATAATATTCGAATTACTGGATATATCAAATTCGAATTTTACTGGTATTCGAATCTCAAATTGTAAATCATGGGGATTCCCCCGTTAAATAAATAATAATAATAATAATATAAAAAAAATTCGAATTCTACTGGTATTCGAATCTCAAATTCGAATTCCACTGGTATTAGAATACTTAGAATATTCGAATATTCGCAATAGTCCTATACAGTACAATGCTTAGCATTCTGCAAACAATTTTTTTCAGCATGCTTGTATCAGATTTTTCCATCTTATAAAATGGCTGCTTTGTAGCAGAAAAATAAAGAAATTAACAATAATTCTACTTTTATTCTTAAACAAGAATATAAATCGTAGAAAATCATACTCTAATTCGTTAATTAAGAGTATATACGTCAAGTTTTAATAAATTTTCTTCATTCTATAGTTTTTTGCAAACGATATACTAGGCCATACATTTATTTTTCAGAGAGTGAAGCTTCCTTCTAAATAACTGCATGAGTAAGGTAAAGTGATATATCTCTATCATTCGAGTAATTACGTATGCTATATAGTACACATTGTATAGATATACCAGTGACGCCAGCGAGCAATAAAAAAGGCTGAAGAATTGTTAGCTAAGAACTTGGCGAAAATTACAGTCCAACAGTGATGGATGGAGTATGAATGCATTCCATACCCCGAATTACTTTGAAGTGTTCGATAACGAGGCTTAGCTGCAGATTTGTTGCTAAAACTCCATAAATATTAATCTCACCTTGTCCAGATTGATTTTAGTTGCGGGGAACCACTTGCCTACAAATACGACAACCGGCCGGCCCTGACGGTCGACGCCACTTTGATAGAGGCAACCAATCCCTGAAACTTCGGACAGGTCCTCCGTCTTTGCTCTCCTCAGGAGCCTCTCGTACCTGAAACGTGCAAATTGCAAAAAGTGCTGAGGATTATTTTGAGACAATTGAATATGTTAAATTTCTTAGTAACTCATTACGTATGTTGGGCAATATTAGACTAATAGTTCATAGAAATTTAAAAAACAAAAAACTAGTCGCAGTAATTTCTCAACAGATTAATACGTTGAAAATATTACAATTTATTGAGTGTCGAGTGTAAATGAAATGCTTCGAAATTAATCGGGTAAGAAAATAGAGGAAAATTGAAAAACCGTGTGTAGATACATTTTAAGGTAATTTAGAGTGTGCTATATTTTGTGTAGCGAACATCATAATTTTTTTACACAATTTAGTGAGTTTCGACTGAGAGTGGAGAAAGTGTACAGAGACAAGAGCTTGGAAAAGTTTCATAAAAGATTTATGTATACCATTGTTATAGTTCCGCATATAGTATAGAATAACAGAGTAAAATTCATCGTAGCATTTTTCCTCTTTTTATGTTTAGCAACGTATTATTACTCTAAGTACTAGTTGTGTTCTTTCATTTTGTACATTTTTTTAGATATACAATTATTAACATGTATTACAGATCGTTATGTAATATTATTGTTTCTTGAATGAAACACTGTAAAATTGATCTGTCATTAACGTACATACATATGTAACTCAGCACTGTATTATAATTGTTGACGTTTCCCCTGACGCTTTTGTTTTGTGCTAAAACTCTAAATATATGTTTCCTTAATACTTCGACTGGCGCCGGTTGTTCTCACGCCGAAAAGCGTCGAAAATATTGTCCTCGAATTTTTTTAAAATTTGAATATTTTTCTTATATGTGCACGAATGTATCGGTAATAGATTGGTGAGATTCTCCTGATAAAAATAAGTCTAAACTCGACCTCACTCGGACTATTCTTAATTATACATAACATTCAACTGGCCCTACAGAATTCAGTGTAGGTACCTAATCAATTCATGTATAATTAAAAATAGCCCGAGTAAGGTCGTATTTGGTTTTATTTTCATCCGGAAAAATATCAACTATCCATTGGTAGTATCTACTCTCATGAAGGTGTAACGGACAATATAGAAACTTATTTATTAGTATTCTACAGTAGCAATTCTCACTATAGTCCCATTTCATCCCCACCATTACTTGGAATCCTTTAGTCGAGAATGAGAGAACCCGTGAACGAGCGAGAGGCTCTTTCGTTTCCTCTCGTTCGCTCTAGGTTTTCTCACTCGCGCCATTGGCAGCGCGGAATAGTGTCCACAACGCGTCGTACGCCCGCCGCCAGCCCCGCTCGTCGGGCTTATAACGTTTGCGCAGTGTAAATAGGTTCAGGCAATGCGATGTTGCTAGCCAGTATGTTCTAGCCGTAATTGAGACTTTCATTATTGACAGTTTAAAACTTTGTTCTACATATATGTATGTGTGTCAGTATGTATTATGTTTGGCTGCGAATTTCTCCGTAACTACTGGACCGATTTTTGTGAAACTTATATAACTTGTGTAACTAAAAAGTACAAGCGAAACAAAAATTAAAAAATTAAACCCGACTTCAACTTTTACACAGTCGTAGATTAAAGAGGGACAAATTTATCTTTTACTTTTTAATGCATTTTTTTAAGTCGGTTTTAATTTTTTAAAATTCTTATCATTGAAATAAAATCAATGAGGATCCTGTACCCGAGATAGTAACAAAAAATTTGCACGAGACAGAGCCATTATTGATTAATTCACTCAGGACACAGTTAAAAGCAGTTAATCTCTAATGTCTAAAAAAGCAAAAGTGTCAATTGAAACTAAGTTTCGCCGCTCTATTATCAATTTTCCGTCGCATTATTTTAGTTGTCCCCCGCAATGTTTTCCGTCCACACAAAAAACAATACGCAATTGTAACCGCGTGCGAGCTACGAGCGCGAGTCTATTTATATTTGAACACGGCTTGTGTTGACATCCGGAACCGACTTTTATGTATTTCGGCGCTGACGAACTCCTGATCTGGTATGATGCTTTCACTTAAAAATTCGAGACCGCGTGCTCATAGAATAAAAATTGTAAATTGAACTGTAACAAGATGCAATTAGAGTAATTACAAAAATAACAATAGATATATTATTATAAACGTACTATAAATATACACAGTGACCAACGTACTTTGATCGTCACAATTATTTCCGTTACTACGATCTAATTGTATTATATATGTATTTTCATATATTCTAAGTTATCAAGGTTACCTGCAGTTTTTTAAAATGAAACTCTATAATTCTTTTCCCATTAATTTTTTAATAGACAGACAAATTCGGCAAGCACAGTAACATACTCTTCTTGCCATTAGAACTGAAAATGTGATGGAAAAATGTATTTTAGGGTAGATTAATATTTCGAGGCTTAAAAAATCTGTTTAACATGCCACCTCTCACGTTCAATACATTTTTGGATACGTAATCTAAGTAAATTAAAAGCAGTTCAATTTTTTCCGAGCACTTCAATTCTTTCTTTCTTACGATCGTAACTCATAATTGTAAATATGCTTTGAAAACATCGCAAATGTACTGACTCACGTCTTCCACAGCTACACATCAATAGTGGGTACGAAACATTTCAATGTATATAAACGTCATACATAAGGTTAGAAGTTAAAAGTGTGAACATTCGAAGTCAGAAAGTGAGAAATTAAATATTTTGTTTTGTCACCATATGCCTGGGTAAATAAAGTGTAACTTTTCAATTATAACATGTCCTATACATATAATATGTTTTCTCACACATCATTCCGATTTTCAAGAACATTTTTTAGTGATAATTAAGCTACGATTAAGAGTCCATGATAACTACTAAATGGCCGTAGTTATCAAAGCATGACTGGTAGAATTTCATATTCTGTTTTACGTACGACAAAATGCAGACAATACAACTAGTTATACCTGCACTTTTAATTGCTACTAGGCCTACTTCTTGAAGCTGACACTAGCATTGTTTTCTCAATTATTACCCATGCTGATGACTGTAATTGTGTTTTCAGCAATATCACGAAGGATTGTGCTTCCCCCAGAGACACCGACATTATTATGCAAGGCCCGAGAAAAAGAGGGAGAGAGAGAGCCTTAGATTTTTCTATGAATTTAATTCTAAATTGCTATGCCGCTTCCTTGAGTTGGACGAGATTAATGCAATCGAGAGATTCGGCGATTTCAACGGCAGCCATGAAATTATCGTACTTCATTCAGGAGCTCCAAACTTCGTGGAAGTGGAACAGTATTTGTGTTACGAAATGGTTCTCAAAGCAATTGAAAATTTTCATGGTGCTTTGGTCAATTATCTTCTCTTCTTATATTCACACGCGAATATTCTATTTTATCGTATAAGACATTTTCCAAACATCTCAAGAGTCACCAGAACCCTTCGCGCCAGTCAATTTATCTAGATAATTGTTATGTTGGCTATATACAGTACGCACTCGTTATAAGCCCGTTTCGACATGGAAACGAAAGAGCCTCTCGCTCTTCGTCGGGTTCTCTCAGTTTTATCCGAAGGATTCCAAGAAATGGTGGGGATAGTCGCCGGGCGTACAACGCATGGTGCGAACGGGCTTATAACGAGTGACGACTGTATATAGCCTACATAACTGACAATAAGATTTTTTAACACCTGCCCAGTGATATAGACGCAATAGAATTACGTCTTAATTAGAACAAACGCAGTTAAAAAATTATGAGATCATTACAGTACACTGTATTCATTGCTGGAATCTTTGGCCACGTTGCGTGTAGAGGCAGAATATTAGTCGTTATAATATAGAACCTTAAAAAGTGATAAACAATTGTATTACAATATTCGACTGCAAGAAAAGAAATGTTCATATAAATTCCTTACACTTTCAACTTTTTCCTTTTATTATATTTCAAAACTAACAACCGAAGGATGTACTCACTCGTTCAATTAATCTTTCCTCTACGACAAATGCCGCGAACCAATTTTGTGCCAATTTTATATTCTTGTTAGGGCTCGCATCAAAATTTTTTCCGGTTAAAGGTAAAATTACACTATCCGCCTAGCCGGGGTGGCAGGTTACCGTCCCCCCGAAACATTCTTCAACGGGCTTTACAGAGGTACCTTGTTAGCTGGCCGGATTTCTGCCCCATTAGCTGATCATAGCTATCCCCGCCATTCTTTAGAACTAGCTTCACGGAGTCGCTTGCCCCAACCCCCTACCATGTTTGTTTTAACAACCTATCGACTTAAAGGTGCGATTCCACGGCGCGTGACTCGGCAAGTTTCGCGCTGTGCTCGCCGCATATTCGCAATCACTCAGTTGAACTCTCGGAACTCTATCTGCCCCGATAGTCGACCAGGTATGGCCTCGGACGCCAGCCAGCTAACGAGGCACCTCTGTACATGGCGATATTCACATTTTTCTATATAGCAATCATCTAACGTCACTATGTAAAACCTTGCAACCTACCGCCAGCTATGCGGATAGTGTAAATCTACCTTAAGGGGTCTCCCTAGTGTGACGCCTGGAAAATAGGGCTATATTTGTGAATTTTTTTTAAGGAAATGTACTTGATATTGCGGTTTCTAACTTTGGGGTATTTATTCAGTTACATTTTGGCAATCTACTTGAATTTTTTGAAGCATTAATGACAATTATATTTTGCTGCTGCTGGCGATCACGATTCCGACTGCCATGGTTGTCGGAAACAAGAAATGCAGTTATTTTCTTAATCTATATGAACGTAGCTAGGATTTGAACTAGAATGAAAATAGAAAATCACTAAATAAAAAATGGCGGCACTTTAAAGAAAAGTTTTCATTTCGCGGCAAAAAAGTGGTCAGTTTTTTCAGCATCAAAATTCGAATTTTGCGAATAATGACTTCATTCTAGCTCAAGTCCTAACAGAACATGCACTCAATATATATGTTAAGGTTTAAGTCGTTTGGTTGAGTAGTTTTTGAGATATCGTGACCGCCGGGCCAAAAAATGTAGTTTCGAGTAAAACGCGTTTAAAGATTCCGATTCATACCTGCGCGCATGGTCGCGCGCTACCTTTCATAGCTCACAGCGTTGCCAAAATTTCGAATTCAGCTATAATATTTTAGGAATATATTCTTAAGATGTTGAACTTTCAGAAAAAAAGCAAAAAAAATTCGATTTTTTTTAATCGTCACACTAGGGAGACCCCTTAAGCCGGGTCCAGACTTGAATGAGTATATGTGGACGCGTCACATGGTCTGAGCTGACCGTTGTCGGTTTTCTTCCACACATCAAAGGAAGTTTGAAGTGCATTGCGCTCAGCGTGGATGATAGAAGTAGACGAGATAATTTTCTCAAATCCTCGATGTCCCGGATTTTCATGATATTGAAATAAATTGAAGTCCATATGAAATTAGGGTGGGCTAAGTACTCATTTTTCAATTTTCGAAATTATTTAAAAAATACAAATCCTCGAAGTTCCCTGCTTTCGGTGACTTTTACGAAACCCACCTTCAGAAATTTGAATAACCTAAATTATTGAAGACATAAATTTGTCTTTTTTTTTTAATCACGAAGGGGGATCTATGAGAGTGAATTTAATCCATTACTAATATTGTCATAAACAGTTAATGAAAAATAAAAAATTACATTTTTAACAATATAATGCATTTACCATGTGATAGATTTTAAAGCTCTATTTTAATGAATAATTTGTATTTCCCTGTTCTCAATTCAAACAACCTGACCGACTCGCTGTTGTATTAAAAAATCACACGAGATTACTCGGTAGTCCGCTGACGGTGCGTGGTTCCGCCTGCATCGTCCTTTCTTCAAATTAAACACGGATTCCTTATCTCTCGGGTACAAACAAGCGCTTGAATTTCAATACCTTCGATGCAATCTTTACGACTGCGGGCTAAGCTAGGCACAGAAGACGGTGACGAAAGACACATGGCACTTTCAGCCCCTCCGCACGCACAAATTCAGGTCTGAATCTGGCTTTACAGCGGATACCGGATAAGAAGAAGTATACCGTAAGTAGATGCGTCATAGCAGTCTTATGATAAGCAAAAGAAAGAAGAAAATGTCACAACTGCATCACTAAGTGGATGAGATCACCGCGATAGTAAATCAGCACCAGGAAGAATGTATAATATTTTAATGAGGCCTGTAGTTTCCAATAGAATATTAGAAAGATATTACAATAGCTATTCAATTAGCGAATTGCAGGATAAAATTATTTTTATACATTAGAATAAATTATTGAAATAAATAAATTGATCGCGTGTCCCTACATATATATTTACCTAAAACATCATATTCCGAAGGAAAAGTAGTAAAAACGTATTAACTCTCGTAAGTAAACAACAAATTGCGAACTCATAGATAGTGTAGTTCTGACAGTTGCTCTACGTAAGAATAACTCGACTACATACCTACATCTATGGACGTCACTGTACGTTTACAGAACGTGGTTGATCGTATAAACCCAAATATCATGTTTACTGCCATACTTTCCGTGTTGAACAAATCATCCGTATAACTTGAAACAATGCTGAAGACTTCAAAAACGTGAAATATATATATGCAGGACTGAGTAATATTCACTGACAAAAAAAGCATTTAGTTTTATTATGCACTCAAGACAGAGCCAATGTTCAGTGAAGTCATATAAATGAGTTGTTCAATAAAATAATATAAATATAGATAATATATATTTTGTATATATTATACTATTTAGATATACATATTATATATATATATATATGTACCTATAACAAGTTTTGTATTATATTGTAAAATAAAAAAATGCAGAAAGGCATCGATGGTTCGAAAACGACTCCAACTTTCCTGTTTATCAAGCACTGAATAGTTTACCACCCACTACCGTTTTATTTTTTTACAATTCAAATAATATAATGCGTATCGCACGAAAGCGCAAAGCATATCGATTAGTACAGAGTACTGCATTATAAACACAAGCGTGCTTTTTCCTCGACGATAATAGCTCCTCCTAAAGCTCTGTATTCTGGACAATAGAATCGCGTAAGTGAAACGCGAAAACCAAAACTGGGCGTTGTACGAAAAATAACGTTGCCCCCGTACCAGACGCCGGTCGAAGACACGAACACCCCTGATTTAAACTACCCTCCATTGTGACTGCCTCCAGCATCCTCGAAACTTTAACTCCATTCACCACCAAATCAAGAGAATCTCGCTCTCGAGAGCATTTCGGCACACGCGGCTGACATTGCTGCGAAAAGCGAGACGTCAGCCGTGGAATATTTACGTAACGCGGCAAAATCAACTATGAACGCTGCGAACAGCTAAGTACCTACTCCAATTCACGAATCGTGAGGCAAAATAAATAGAGGAACACAACGGATGTTATACGTGTATCCGCGAAGTGAGCTGCTGTTTCGATACGTACCGGTCCTCGTCCTCGATCACATCCACCATGTCGATCATGACCATTTTGACAGTGGTACGCCGTTTAAATCTCGAGGCAGGTCGCGGGGAGGCTCGCGATTACAACTCCTTTAGCAGCAACCGCGCAGGCTGCTTTTTATTTCGTCCTTCGATCGTCGAGCGGGCGAGTAGTCTCGGCCAGTGACATCGGCTCAGACGATAGCGTCTTTGGACGGGATAAGATTCCGAGTCGCGAGATGAACGATCTGACACTGCGCGGGGAGAAAAGAGAGAAGCGAATGCGCGATATCTCGATTGGAAGAGGGACGATCGACGCGACGGTCGTTCGCGAGCAGCCGCAGCACACTGAGCCGCTCGAACGAGGGAGACGAGGCTATGAGGCGGCGAACGACCAAGGCGTCGCGTCTTCGTCGGCTTCGTGGGCGCGCGCCTCCGCCGGCTGCGTCACGGCGCCTGCTCGCCGTAGGGCACTGCGTGTTCGATGAGTAAAACGCCACCGCGGAGGAGGGGCGCGATTCGCGGGCTGGTTATTACGTACGATTTCGAGGCGTCGACTAATTTCAGGGATATCGTTCTGCCGCCGTGAAAGGATCGATGCGCTGTATTTTTTAGTTGTACGCGAATCCTTACTACGGAGTACCGTCTATCAATGAGGAGATGCGCGGCTCACATTTACTGCCATTTATTAGGGTGGACCTTAGTTACCCTTGTCGAAGAATAAATTTCAAATTTTTGGCGGGGACACCCCCCAGTATTGTCCCACTGGGTGAAAAAATAATGTGTGTGAAATTTGAAATCGATCGGACAACGGGATGACGTGCCTCATCGCACTTGAAGTTTTTTTATTTTAACAGTTTCCGGATGTAACAAAGCAGTCACTATTAAAAGAAATATAAGATTGAAAACTTTCGTTTTTTATTCCTCCAAATATTCCTTTTCAGTTCTGAAACTACTTGCTGTATTACATTATATTGGGAATTGTTTAAATAGAAAAATTAAAATATCTTCATTTGCGAATATATGAAAAAATTTCTTAGACAAAAGTTGCACTGTTTGGCAAGATCAAAATAACGCCAACGAAAAATGTTTTTTCTGAAGGTCAATTTTTGAGACTTCATGGTCATGATGTTTTTTTTTTAAGTGACCTTATACTTTGATTCTATATTGTTACAGAGCGTAAAAAGACAAATTCAACGATATATAAAAATGTATATTAACGATATACTACAAGGAGAAAAACGAGTTTCAAAAATAAAAAAACTTCAACTGCGATGAGGCACGTCTTCCCGTTGCCCGATCGATTTCAAATTTTACACACATTATTTTTTCACCTAGTGGCACTATACTGGGAGGTGTCCCGAAAAAAAATTTGAAAGTCGAAAAATAAGGTCCACCCTACTACTGATGTTTAGAATTGGAGCCGATTTTGCAGTTGACTGATAAATATAGTTTTATAGAATTTATTAATTACGAGAATAGAGGTTGATTCACTTAAAGAAAATGAAAAATTCTTCCGTACAATAAGTTCGTGAATTGTCACCGGAGAATGCTATGGGCCGAGGGAAGAATGTGTGGCATAATTTTCACGATAAATATGTTTAATGACAGAGTCCCTTTCTAGCTGATTCGAACGTTTTATTTTGAGACGTTCAATGCGGAACCAAGTATTATTTCACTGTGTTGGCAGAAAACTAAATCACGTATAAACGTGCGGAATGCAGAGGCTTAAGGTAGTTCCTGAATAATCTACTATATTACAGAATTCTTTCAAATTTAGTACAAAACTAATTTGGAATTAGGGAATTCAATCCCGGGATCCCGGCTGTTTTCTTTTATTCTAAAACTCCCAGGATTTGATATATTAAGTTATAACTTATCCCGAGAATTTCGCGAATTTTTAAAAACGTTAATTACTTTATGAACAACTGAAAAATATAAAAATTGAATCCAAAAATCAGTCGGGATCCCGGGATTAGATCCCGGGATTGAATTCCCTATTTGGAATAGAAGAAACCGTTGTACAAAGTTTAAAATCGATTTACCGCATAGTTATCGAGAAATTGTTAATTAAAGTTGATGCATTTTAACACGGTGGCATATGGCAAAGTCAAAAAAGAGGGTTATAGTTTCAGTTTTTCTTCTGAAACAGGAAAACCATATTTAAGAAATGTACCAAAATTGGCACAAAAGTACATCGAAATGTCAGGAAATGAATTTATTAATTTCTGCAAAACTGACCGCATAGTTTCTTCGTAAATGCCCATAAAAAATTAGGTTTACGTGGAAATTTTTCAGAAATACGTAGAGCAATCAACGTGGCAACGTCGCGCAATCGATGTGTTTTGACATTTAAATATCGAACGATGATTCAAATTCATATGAAGACTAATTATATTGTAAGACATATTAGTTATTCGAAATTTATAGTTAAAATATTAAATAACATAAATAAGATAATTACTACTATAAAATTTACTAAGTGAAACCACTAAAATTAAAATCATATTTTATTAAATAATGAATGCGTTTACTTAAAAAGAAATGTTTAATTAAATACTAGTACAGAGTTCATAACAGAGATGGGCAAAAAATTATTTGAAATAAAAATTTCGCACACAAATAATAATAATAATAAAATAATATTTCACGTTTGTATAAACCTGGATTAATACACTTTTAGTTAGTACCATCTACTAAAAAAGTGCTCAAACAAATTTTGGTATGATGATGAAACTAAATAATCGCAAATTTCGCAAAAAAAAAAATAGTTCAATCTATATGTGATCGTATGCCGAATATTTCAGTTTAATTAAGTTCATGTAACATAAATATTCAATTACAATTTCGTGCACGGTCTGTGTTATTTCTGCGAATAAAGATATCTTTTTGAATAAACTGTGTATAAGATTTTAATTAAATTCACCCTAATCTACAGTACCGTCAAACAAGGTTGATACTAATGTAAATTAGGATTAGTAATTCTAACTTTAACACTGATTAAATATATCAAATATGTTATGTATGGGATAGGCGGATACTTTTGTGAGTAATTGAATGTAAGACTACTTTTGTTTACTCTATCAACTTAAAATACAAAGCAATAATGCTCATGAATTCTATCTATCGCTGATAGGATGAATTGTGAACATTTGATTTATTAATATTATTTACTTACTGAATACGTGTGCAGGTCGATAAAATTTTATTTTAGAATTCTCATTGATTAATTATAGAGGCGTAGTTAAATCGATCTAGAAGTATCAATAAGGGTATAATTTCAAGTTGCAAATAACTCTGAATTTCCAGAATTCAAAGACCAATTGAATTTCACTTTAGGACCATTTTGTATTTTTCATGATTCGTAGGAACGTATTTTAATATATATTAAAATACATTCCTGAATTTTCTGCAATATTAATATGTAAATGATACGTTTTGTTTTCGATCGCTCCGGCAGTTTTTAACAAAGAATTCCAATACGTCAGCCATACAATATTTTGTCAGTTGATATATAAACATCTACGGTTTATGTAAAAATGTTTTTATTTATGGTTGTTTTGGACTCAATATCATGGCCACTTCTATGCTATTTATCATAAATTGTATAAATACTATTTTAAATGAACTTTTTAATTCTCACATGTTCAGGAATTCTAAACACAAGAATTTCATAAATCAACGCTACATATGCATAATACTCACTTGACACCAGAATGTTTAGAATTGCGCAAGATTGTTATATTTAGTCCGATTGCATTGCAGTAATTAAATATGAGAATAATAGTTGGATGTTAGTATTATAAGATAGATAAGAAATATTTCTACTGATCCTGACGTTTAATTTCATAGAATATTGTTTAGTTTACCATTAAAAAATGAATACAATATCTTTTAAAATTTCCATAAATCCACCAATTTATGGTATAAAAATACATTTATGATTACATCTACGTTCATCCAACGCAAAAATCATTTGGAGGCACTAAATGCTAATTCATTGGTGCATGATTATTTAATCATGATGAATAATAACCGACAGATCTTGATATGAGATTGTATGTAATTTCTATTTGATTTCTTAACATTGAATGAGATAATCACTTAGAAAAAATTTACAGTTCGAGCGAGTCAGATTATTTCGAAACGAATTAATTTCACACAAGTATTGTTTCGATAGTTTAACGTGAAACTGGACTTCCCTTTCACATTTCTGGCTCGAATGATTTTAATTTATTATAGCTTGAATGTACAACACAGCTGCGAGGTGATCCTTGAATATCTTAAACTTTTAGAATACAAATAAAGTTGAGTAATTGCTGCTAGCAAATATTAGAAGCGAATGAAGTTTGCAGTAAAACAGTTTCTTTGTGGTGAAATTACTATTTTCCAATTTCTGTGCAAGTTACTTCGCGTAGAATAAATAAGAAAGGTAAGTCACTTATTATAGGTAACCATTGTAAATTCATAATTCAATAAAACAAAAATACAACATTCAATTTCTCAAAACGCGACGTTGCTTCAAAATTCATACAGAAAATTATGGTATGCGGAGATTAATCATCGATTACGCACTAAACTCTATTAATTTTAGCCTTCCTTGAATTCATAGCGTGTATAAATGGTTTGGAATTCCTGTAGGGGCCGGAAGTATAATTTTGCCATTTCCTCGAGAATCTTAGGTCATAAGAAAGGTTTTCCACCAGCCTAGCATACCATCTGATGCATACTCACGCTATTATTACTTCGAAGATGACGTTGTAACTACCTACTTTTAATTTTGATAATAATTTAACGATTATTAAAGAAAGGACTGTTTTAATAACCTAACCGGTTTACTGTAACAGGTACCCGCAGATTGCCTTCATCGTTAAAACAGTAATCTCCACAACAGTTACGATTGATTTTCATTTGCGAGCACACATCGAACCTAGCACAAGTGTAAGTGTTCGATTGTGTCCATGATTTCGCGACCGTGGCCTCGATTAAAAGTGGATTCAAGGCACCTTTCGACGAAATAACCAATCCAGCACGCTCCTTCGTCGGAATCAGGAATTTACGGCACGTCTTTAATCGGAAGGAAGAGCAACGAATATCGCTCGTTTTCTTTGAATTTACCTTTTACTTCGTGGCGGCTCTAAGCGTGAGATTTTCAACCGTTCAAAACTAAACTTGCGATTTTGAACGTGACTAATATCTCTTAATACATCTACAACGCTAAAAATACGACCAGCATCTACTTCAAATGCAGCAATTTCCATTCGCGCGAAATACGTAGGTATGCAGTGTCATTCTTAACGGCGCCAAATGTTCCGTCATCAGCAGATGTCTAAACCAATGTTTACCGCTTTCGCGTAAAATAAACTATGTGTGCACGGCATGACAGACGCATGAACATCGCGAAAGAACAGCTGAATATGGGGTGTGTCTTTCCTCTTGTTGACACAAGCTGAGAAGTTAAACTATTAAATCCGTTCCACGGCCCGTGTAGCTCATTCAATTTCAAACTAATGTCGCCCTGATAACAGCCTGACGGCAACAACATCTCGAACTTATCTTGTTTGATACGTTACTGAAATCATGCGCGTGATTTATTTCGATGACGCAGTCACTTTGTTCTTGTGCCGGCCACAACGTATTTATAAAGGCAGGCAAAATGTTTCAGAAAATTTCAGACGATTTTTCTTGAAATGCTCATCGATATTTTCATTCACGCCGTACTGATGAGTATAGAAAGATATCGAGGACAGTTCAATTGGTGGTATTGGTGACAAGGACTGTCTATACGAAGCTGGACGGTCTTCTTTCAATTTTCTTAATGAAAGGAAAACAAATCATTTATCAGAGGAAGATCGATGTGTTCTCCTCAATTGGAATAAATGCATTCATTGTGTGGTACTTATAATGCCTTGAAGAGCAAATAGAAATAGCTGTCATAGATATGTATCAACTTTATAATATACATTTAAATAATCTGATTATTCTACTTGTATACCAAAACAAAGTTAAGAAATTAATTAAATAATAAATTGCTCCTTTTTATACTACTTCAATTACAAAATTGTTTTGACAAAAATCGCCATTATTACTATATATTTAAAATCTACGTGTTTAGAGAGATGTGTTCTGTTTTACAGCTCGATTACAATTTTTTGCTACGATTAAGATATTAAATTATCGATAGCACAACGTTGCTTACTAACCGAAAGATTTGTTTAGCGAGTGTCGGTATAAAAGAATCCTGTGTTCGATAAGTAATTTCAAATTTAGAATTCACGAAATACGTTCGATTGGTAAAAAATTGAAAGAACATTTTACCGGTTAAAATAATTATTAAACAGATCCGAACTCAACGATACATGACTCGCAATTCATTTGCCGTGAATCATGGGACATTAATAAATTGATGTGTCCTTCGCGAAGGAATCAATGCGTAGATCCCAATAAGAACGCTAGCATTCAGAAATAGCCCTATAGAGCACTTGCGTAGCTTGAAATAGCACTGTGACGCGCAGAGACGATGTTGATTTCGTATTAGACTGCAGTGGTGGGATATTGTATGAATGGAATTTTGTATATACATTTGTAATATAACGTGATTCTAGTTTATGGATTGCAAAGATCCCTATAGATGTCTATTTCTATAACTGTTACTTAATATTTCGCCATTTGATGTTAGAATAAGAGTTTTGCGAGAATAAAGGATAGAGTAAAGTGGAGAAATACCTTTCTTTCTGCTGCATTTGTTTTAGCATAATATCCGCGAGTGGATCTGCGGGTGGTCTTTCTCCGAGAAGTCTCTGTCGGTCTAAATCGCCCTGCATCTGCGCGAACGCGTGTTCGCCGATGTTCACGGATGTCTCCAACTGTGTGGACAATTCTACGCTTTCGTCACCTTAAACAGGGGAAGGTAAACCATCATTGCTTACTTCCGCTGGGGAATGAGTTTATATACATTTCACAAAATATCTAGAATTTTAGGAAAGAAATTTGTACTATTTTATATCTACCGTGTAAAGCATGCTGCGGATTGTCTATGATTCTAATTTGCCGATCAGGGACCAGAGGTTCTCCATCCATTCCACCTATGTCATTCGGTAGCTGCCAACATGCGTTGTCTTGCTCTGCTAAATTTCTTGGGAAATAGAGTGGAAGAAGAACTTCGTAAATTCCAAGGTCACATGGATCCAAAACAAATACGATGCATGTAACAGAATCGCCATATTGTTCCAAAAATCTTCTGATTGTTCCTGTTAGAACAGAGAATACCAAGTTATTTATCAGGACATATTTAGAAATCTTTATTAGTGCAGAATAATACATATCGGCGTGCGTTACGATAACTAGCGCGTCTTAATTTTCTTGTGAAAAACAACACGTTTCAGCTCGTTGTTACGAAAACTATCACGTTTCGGTTTTCGCTGCGAAAACTAGCATGTTCTGACTGTTGACTACGAAAAGCAGCATATTTGGTTGGTTGACTACGAAACATCAAGCGCGTCAACTTAAGTACAGTATTGTCTCCCTATAGTCGCGTGTGGCGGGACCGGGCGCGCGCCATTTGAGAGACGAGTAGTCTATTCGGCTTTCTTTGATTTCACGCTCAAGCGCTTAAGGCGGATGGGGCAGCGTGAACTGGATTTTTTGCTCGTCGACTACAAACGAAGTAGTGGGGATAGCTTCGCGATTATAGAGAATCCGAAAACGCGTGCCATTTGAGAGACAGTACTGTACTTTCCGACGCAATTTTTATTTAGTACTATTCTGGGTAATTTATTACACAATAAAATACCGTACTTAAATTATATAGATTAAAATTTTCAGACGTGTTTCCTTCTGGAGATTAGATGGAGTTATTATTTATTAAACAATATTTTTAAACGTTGAATTCTTCGATGCAAAATACACTTCAACAATTTAACCTACCCAGCGCCGAAACGTGATACTTTCTGCAGTATAATCCAAAACGTGCTATTCTTCGTGTCGAAACAGGATAATGTGCTATTTTTCGCCGCAAAATACGAAATGTGCGATTCTTCGTGGTTGCGCAGTCGATGAAAGAAAATGAATATTTTCTTTTTATTTTTTAATTCTGTATATATATCTAGTTAATTTGAGTAAGTTACTGCATAGATCCATGTATTTTTATTGTAAAATTTGCGAGTTCAATGATATCAGTAGTATGAGCTCACGTTATTAGAATCTGTCAACTTTCATGTCAATGACCAAGTCCTAATTTACATGTGAATTTACTTAAAGATGAATGTACGGCTACATAAATAACGAATGAAACAATAAATGAAATACCTCTAATTATAATATCTGAACTTTCTGGTTAATATTTCGCTTTCTGTGTTGCAATAAACAATAATAATTTAAAACTTTATATTCGTCAGAAACAATGAAACGTGCCTCTTTACGTGGCAAACTGAAACGTGCTGTTTTTCGTAAGAAAATTGAAACCTGCTACTTTTCGTGTCAGACGTCGATATATACTTACTAAGCGCTATGTGTGCTCCCGCGTCAGGGGGGTAATTCCGTCGGACTGAATTAATGACTGGTAGTGCAATTGTATGCAAACCAAGCTCTCGTGCTTTTTGTAAAACATTTCTGCAACAAACAAGAAACGATCACATTGTTGACTGAAGGGAGAGGAAGTATATAGTTAGAATTTTATATTTCACGCGCATGATTAGGGTTTGGTTCGAACAGTCTGGGATGTACTGATTTGTCCCGTTAAAGAGACGACGCTTGGGGTCAAGCCGTCCCCTTAACGGGGTATTCTACCCAAACATTCGATTTTTTTATTTTTTTTGATTTTCTAATAGTTCAGGGTTTCGACAATATATCCCTTCAAAGCTGAGGAAGGTTTCCTCTACGGTCCTGGTATAGCAGATTAGCGGTAAGTTACAGAAATTAATCGTTATCTAACTTTAAACGCGCTTTTCTCGAAACAATTTTTTTAGATTGGTCGCACATTTTTCTCAAAACCTACGGGACCGATTGAGCTAAAATTTGACACACATTCAAAGTGAATTTCGCCGATGTATTTGCAGAAAAATTGTGGAAGTTACACACGAATCAATTTTTCCCCCACATTTTTACGGAAAAAATTGTTTTTAATCAGTTATAAAATATTTTATAAACATCCAATGGTAATGCGGGAATTCCACTCTGTAGAGGAAGGAATTCTACACATCCAGTAAAAATTTAAAATGAAAATATTCATTGATTCAAGAGTTATGATGTACAACGCGTCTGAAAATGGTGTTTCGAGAAAAACGGCTTTAAAGTGAAGTCCCCTACGCCAATAACGCTCTGCGACACAGTTACTCGACGGCTCGCTGCTATAACTTCTGTAATTATTTGAATTTCTTCATGAAATTTTGTTTAAAATGTTCATAGAGAATTAGACTTTCAGAATCAGTAAAAAAATAATGGATGTCTTTAGCTGAAATAGTCCACTACCCCCTTAACAAAAAGGCTATGCTATTCGGCTCGCCTTTCATTTTTGCTTCTTCTTTTATTAACTCTTCGTTGACTCTCTGGGTGTGAGCCACCCATAAGCTGATTTTGACTCTCTGAACCTTTTATATGCAAAATAAATACCTTTTTCTCAAAGTCGACTTACAAACTATTTTTTCTCCCAAAATATTATATCCGATCATCAACTCTGTAGATTTTTAGCTTTTAATATTGACATTTGTAAAAGTTACAATTCTTTAAAGATTTCCTTCGTTTCTTCTCGACATGTGGTAATCTAGAATTATTTTACAAAAACTGTGATGAAATTTCAATAAATAAATTATTCGAATACATTTTAGAGACCTTGAAATTGATCCATGATTCTTTTCATAATAATTGGATTCTTTGGATGAAAATGGCACACGTTCGAAAATTGCTCTGGGTGTGAGCCACCCAGGTATGTCAAAGTTGATTGAAAAAAGAGGTGCGTCAACGAAGGGTTAATACGATGCTGTCGCTATCTCGAACGAAATTTGTCTTACCACTGTCGCGTGCCCTCTCGCTCACTCTGTCTCTCGCACTCGTCGCGGGGACTACAAAGGAAGTGCGGGGACAGAAATGACCCGTCCCCATAATGGGACAACGCTGTACTGACAGTGAGCGAGAAGGTGCAACAGCGAACGACCTTCGACCTACTTCCAGCTGACAGGGGGAATGTGTGTGTGCGACATAAGTCATATACTAATGAAAATCGAAATTTTCGTATTTTAGATTGCTTGGTGAATTTTCTCAATGAAAATGAGTCCTAACACTACGTAATTCGGACTTCCCAGACGTAAAATTCAAGGATGGGCGCATTTATACTTTAGGAGACGCAACATCACTATGAGGCCGCAAAAGAATAAGTCTATTTCTATGGTTGTGTGGCATATGTACTCAGATGTAGAGAACAAAATAGCTATTACCCGAATGGTTTTTTGCCTCGTTGGTTGTACACTCGCGTACACGAATGGTATGCAATACAGCAGCTCCTGTCAGTTTTATATTCTAAGAAAAAAACAATGTGCATATTTCAAATTGAGGCGGGAGGCCTCACTAGTTTTCATGAATTTAATATTTAAAAAGAAGTATTTTTATTTTGCAGCTATGTATAACTAGGCTGTTTTTATATTGTTGTTGGTGAAGAGTAAGGTTTTAAAATGTGGCCCTATATAGAGTAAGTCTCCAGTTTGCGCCTTGTGGCAAATGCGGCCTTGATTCCAAGTGTCATTAGGTATTACATATAATTAAAAATTGGTCGAATTATGTCGTGTTTGAATACATTTTCGTCGGGAAAGCCTGACTAATATATCGATAATTCCCCAAAGAGGATGTTTCAGCCAGAGTTTGAAAACTGTTATAATATTGATTTCGGTTCTCCAAACAGTTATGAAGAACCTTTACTCCGAATAAGTGTTATGAAGAATCGAAATTTCCAACTATTATCTGTTTCGGTTCTATGTCGGTGCCGAAACGGTTCCAGAATCAATTCTTCTATCTACTTTTCCCTAATTGATATCATTAATAACTATTGTAGCTGCAGGTTACAGTATATGTGCATATTTTTTACAAAATCCTTACAGAAAGAGCAGAAACATTTATACATATTGATTTCCACTAAAGCGTTGAAATAAATAAATAATAGTTTGTACATTTACACACACACTATATTATTCAAACTAGGAAGTTAAAGTTTCTCCTGTTTCTATAAGGATTTTGTAAAAAATATGCACACATACAGTAATTTACAGCTACAATAATTAATGGTATCAATTAGGGGAAAGTCGATACAAGAATTGATTCTGGAACAGTTTCAGAACCGAAAAATAACGATTATGGAACCGATATAAAGGTTCTCCGTAACCGTTTTAATCAGAACCTTTATATAACAGTTTTAAACAATTATTTTCGGAACCGTTTCAAGCCCTGGTTTCAGCTCACACGAGGACTTTATTGCTTTCGGCTGCCTGAGGACGAAGAATCGCTTGTGCAGAGTAAGCAAAACAAACGGTGGGGCAGAGTTGGGCAAAATGTAATCTAATTACAACTTACAAATTACGATTAAACGGTAATTGCGTAGTCGATTACACATAATTTTCCGTAATCGTTAATGTAGGTGGATGACCACAATTTTATCACCTACATAAATTAACGATTACAGAAAATAATGTGTAATCAACTACACAATTACAGTTTAATCGTAATTTGTAAGTTGTAATTAGATTACATGTTGCCAAACTCGGGCAAGTTTTATTTCGAGAAACGAATATTTTATTCCAATAGAAACTTATTGGAATAACGCCCAACTCTAGAGTTAGTCTCCAAGCATAGAACTCGGGAATTGTATTCACTTTATGCGTAAATGATTCATATTTTGATAAAAAATTTACCTGTAGCAACAGTGCAATGTATTTTGTGCTGCTGTTTGATATTTCACGTTATACACTGGTCCAACAGTGTGGAAAATGAAACGTGCAGGTAATCCATGCCCTTGCGTCACTCTTATCTCGCCAGTTTTGCATTCTGTAAATTATTACCATGAAATAGAAAGATGCAATAAATCCTACTTCTTTCTCTATTTGTTCATTTGTGGCTTTAAACATAATATAAGGATAAAAAGAGAAACATCTCCGTAATATAAATTATTTGCAAGATCTGTTATAACTGCTGACTCATATCCAACCCACACCTTTTACTTCGTTAAAAATTTCCATCTTAAGCGCTGACCCAGCTCGAGCAAATATTTTTTGGCACATAGGACTGTTATCATCTAACGTTTCGTTAGTGGAATTTACCACTGCATCCACTTGTAAAACAGAAATATCCCCAGTCCTGAAACAAAATGCAGCTGTAACATTTCATAAAACAAACGAATATATTGCTTCGGAAATTACATTGCTCTTACCATAGCGCAAGTTTGTTGTTAAGTGCTGGTTGGCAGGGGAAGGGGCTTATGGTATGATGCGACGGTTCTCCAATAGAATTGGAGTAATCTGTGAACCGATGTTGGACTGGGAAGTCGGACCATCTTTTCAACGAGTCCGTCTCCACCACGTCCAGGGCAACGCCTAAAGGTTCCATGAGCCTCATTCAGCTGAAACCAAAATGTCCCGCTAATCAAATATTATCTTAACCTTCTGTAATAAAAAATACACATCAATCTCCAATCCACATGTTCTCAAAAATGCCTTATTTACAAAGTTACTATCTCCACCAATCACAAGAAAATCCCAACCTCATTTTGTCCGTCAACTAACGTTTAAAACGAACTCAAACAAATTTTCCATCAGTTCCTCGAAACTTTCAAGAGCTACTACACATCGTTTGTTTACGAAAGTCGAATCCAGTTTGCCATTCTCCCACGCGAAATGTCACGCTGACATTCATCGCGCAGGCGCAGAGTGTCATCAAAGTGCCGCGAGATTTGAACCGAATTCCGATCAGACGATACGTAAGGAAAATACGCGTGCGGTATATTCGAACGTGAAATGGGATTGCAGAGCGTGCGGATATCCTGAATCATGTATGTACGTAAGAAGACAATGTCCGGGAACTTGGGCGAATTTATTGGGATCGTAAAGCGCCGAGAGACATCAAGGACAACGGAGCTGACGAAATATATACTTGCTGACACGAACTGTCTTCAATATTGTGGGAACCTAAAAATAAACAATTCCATCGATAGAAATCTAGGGCGCACCCCAGGCTAACGGGAACAGCGGGCTTCCAAGGACGTAACCCCGATCGGAAGTTACGAAAAACAAGTTAATTCGTGGCGATCGCGCCGCCCTACGCGCAAACACTCGCGTTACCGCGGTCTCCAGCTAGCCTGTGTGCGATCCACGTACAAAGAACCCGTGACCCGTGTTGGGCAGAATGCAGGCTTCCCTAATGGCAAGGAGACAGAGCTTGGCGCCGTCTGTCCTGCCGCGGAACTTATATCCTGGCAACCCCATAAAGAGCGGGATCATTGAACTCCCTGTGTTAGTAGGTCCTCGGAATCAATTTGAACGGTAAATTCATGCAACCACCTGGGGTTTAAGATGCCAATATCGAATACTAGGGAAAATTACGGCCGTCGGTGTTTCAGTTTGGCGTAAGAGTACCAACGCATTTCATTGTCGGAATATTATATAATCGGAAAACAGGTCTTATTCGTTCTAACTAGGGCTGGGACTATTTGTCGAATTTTTCAGTAGTCGAATAGTCGAATACTTCAGCTGGTCAATTATTTGGCTAATATAATTCGAATATCCAAGTATTCAAATACTATTCGAATATCCAAGTACTCAAATACTATTCGAATATCCAAGTATTCGAATGTAGTATGATGTGAATTATAAATCATGTTCTTTCGATTCATTTGTCAGGATGATATCTTGAAAGTTAATTTTGACCCACTTCACACCATACCGATGTATTCGAATAGTATTCGGATAATAACATTCGAATACTCAAATATTCGAAGCTTATTCGTAGCATTCGAATACTTGTAAAATATTCGAAGCTTATTCGTAGCATTCGAATACTTGTAAAATATTCGAAGCTTATTCGTAGCATTCGAATACTTGTAAAATAGTCGAAGCTTATTCGTAGCATTCGAATACTTGTAAAATATTCGAAGCTTATTCGTAGCATTCGAATACTTGTAAAATATTCGAAGCTTATTCGTAGCATTCGAATACTTGTAAAATATTCGAAGCTTATTCGTAGCATTCGAATACTTGTAAAATATTCGAAGCTTATTCGTAGCATTCGAATACTTGTAAAATATTCGAAGCTTATTCGTAGCATTCGAATACTTGTAAAATATTCGAATATTAAATTATTCGAATACTCCCAGCCCTAGTTCTAACGTGAATAACGGTACAAGTGAATTTTTCTAAATTAAACACGATTTGGCAGTGATATTCAATTACACTAGTTTACAAAATTAAATAAATTTCATGTACATTTGATGGGAGGTGACTTTTCTTATGGATTTTCTCCCGCTGAATTCGAAAATCAAGGTTAAATTTTTTTTATGGAACAGTTTTTAAGATATTGTGATTTTTTCAATTTTTATACATCTTTTCACTTTAAAAATCATATCTGGAGCTAGATGTGCCCGATTGGTCGTTCTTGGTACCAAATGAAAGATATTGAAATGATGAACAAATATGTATAATGGGATCTTTAATTGGTTAAGCGGTTCAAAAGATAGGGTAGATGCACCGTTTGTGGCCACTGTACTGTTTTTGGCCATGTGCATAATTATCGCGGTTTTCTTAACTTGAAATTGCTTGCAGCCACAATTATGTGTAGAATTTCGCACCGTAAATATTTTTTTTAGTATACCACCAGAAATAAATGGTTACAGTTATTGTTTACGCGAAAAAAAATTATATTTTTTAAGAAGTGTGTAAACGGTTCGCTGTTTTGTAACAATCGTGAAGAATATACGGTAAATAAAATTCCCATATTTACTAATCAAAGTATGTTAATATATAAATTATGGCAGATATAGGTTAAATGTAGTTTCAAAATTATTCTGAAAGTATAAAATTATCAAATTCAATTCACTATTACGAAAAAATTATGTGACAAGACATGGTACAGTATTTGAATAACTTTTCTATTTTTGGCCATCCGGTGGTCAAAACTGATGGAGCCAGAAATGGAAACTTTATCAAAATATTGTTATATTTCTGCCACTATGCTTTTTAAACGATTTTATTCACCTTGATTCTTTGTTTTAAAAAAAAATTAACCCCGAGCGGGTGAGAAAATTAGCCAGTCATCAATAAATATAACCCATAACCACAAATCCAAACGACTTGAAATCAGCTACTCGCTTGCTTTACGAAAACGACAAAAAGCCGCTGCGTTCGGGTCGCTAGTCGCATCGTGATTTGAAATTAAATAAAAAATATTTCTAAAGAAGTCAGAGCTACGAAATGTAAATCCATAAACAATAAAAAGTAGAAAAGAAAAAATATATAAAAAAAATTTCATGTTAAACGATTTTATTAAAAATGCACTAAAGCCTCAAAAGATTTGAAAGTGGCCAAAACTAGTGTGCAAGTGGCCACAAACGGTGAAAAATGTATTTCTTATATATTTTTAACTTTATTAATTATTTAACGATTTTTCTAGTTAATGAAACCTTAGATATTAAAGGTAAAGATAGTGTAAAATTTGGTAAAGCTTACAGTTTCCTAATTTTAAGTACAATTTTAAAGATAATTACGATGAAAGTCACTGAAATCCTTAAGGTGGCCACATACGGTGCGTCTACCCTATTGAAAAAAAATTTATAAAATCGAAATACTGCGAGAGAATAGAAACTGAGAATATTAACAATTACATCCTTGTAGAGGATTAAAATTTTGTCAATAAGCGACATAACACGAGAGCATGAAAGAAGTTACACATTTTATAGTTCTACGTAGACTTGTCAAGGCATGTGCTTCTCAAATGTAGAACACAATACTCATCGATCGCATAAATGAATTATAATATTTACATTACAAAGTTTCTAGTACCGTCAACTTCTGACAAATCCCTTTTATAAGCGGATATAGTTTACAAACAGCTTGATAGCACACTTATGTTTCGCGTTATGTTTTTAATACATTCAATACCTACATACATGAAAGTACTAAAAATTTCATACTGTTCACTTTCAGTAAGACAAAGTAAAAAAGGTTTAAAATCTACAATTTCAATATTAACTCCAGACGCAATTTTGATTCTTCTTCTTCTTCTTCTTATTATTATTATTAAGTGAAGAAAAGAACTGAAAAATACCTAGGTATGTTCTTAAAAAATGGGGTACTTTTTTCCTTTCATAACTATTCGATGCTGTTTAAGATTTTAACCAAGTTTGCCGCAGTCCTCGCCCCGTAAATATTACAATTTTACATCATAAGTTACTGGTAAAAAGAATTCGGCAAATGGTAACGCTTGATTATTAATATTTAAGGAGTTCATTATACTATAATCAAAATACATCCTCCTAAAGAATGAAAGGTTTATCTACTCGGTTGTAGTACGAAACGTTCCGGAAACTATTTATACGAGATAAACTAAGCCTCCACTTAAAAAAGTTCATAATAATTGTTCACGATATTCATTTCTTTCACTCTCCGGGCAGAATATAATCCTTTAACGATATTGAGGAATATAGAAGCATGCACACGTAATTGGAATGACCTGTTAAAGCTGCACCCTCGCAAATTCACTTTAACCTTTGTCCATCGCGAAAGGAGTTAATGTTTTGATCTATTCCAAGCACAAAGGCAAATTCAGCCAAAGTAATCGGCTGTAAAGGGTCCTCCTCTTTTACCATCTCTATCCTTGAAGTTGCATTTGAAATCAGGTCCCATCCGTCGCTTTGAACTCGAGATGTCCAAATAGTTTGAGAATTCAAGCGAAGCTGAACTCAGGTCAAATTATTCGAACCAAGCCAAGTACCTACTCAAGCATCTAACAATAAGCAGCTTAATTACTCCCGCAAGCTTGACAATAATTCGATCTTCTCGAATGATTTGAGCAGCTTGAAAATTTAACTACCTACTTACATTCAAGCTACTCGTATTCAAATAGTGACTCAAATCCCATCATCTCAAACTATTCGATTAAACAAGAGTCTTATGAGAATAAATCGAATCGATAGAAGAGGTTATTTAAGGAACAGAAGTGTTACTGTATTTTAAGAATAAACTAATGTAAAATATGTACCTATAGGCTTTATTATGCGCGGAAGTTAAATTTTTCTGATTCATATAATATTCACAATACATATATATTAATAACGATTTTAGATTTCGCGAATAAAATTAGTATTATGAACAGTGTTGGTATAATATACAATTATAGTTTGGAATAATATACACTTGTATTAAATGTACGCCTTAAATAAAAGTTTATTCGAATATTCAAGCTATTTGAAGTATTACTTAGATAATCGAGTACTTTGCTAGGATCGAAAAATAACTTTAGGTACTCGGATTGAATTTCAAGTACTTAAATTTTCCAAGTAGGTACTTTGAACTCCACAGTGCTCACCCCTCTTTTAACATTTTCCATCGACGAACTTTAAACTTATCATTCGCTGAAACAGAAGTTACCGCAGAAAATGCATTTTCTACAAGTACTTCGCGATGAACTTCGTAGGTCCTATGCTTTTCTTTTTTTTCATGAACCGATGCCGTGTCAACTTTCATATAGGAGAAAAGTTCTCCCTTCTTTGAGAAACTTTCTGCTGCGGATCTATTGTTTCGTTTTATTGGAAAGTTATTTCTACGGTTTCATTTAACCTTGACGAAAGATAAAGCTGTGTTTCTCGATGGCCTAGATTAAGTAATTATTGATAGGCACCGCTTCTCCACAACCTCGTGCCTAAAGTTAGGGCATTTTCACACGAGGCACATGGCTTGCCACTGCTATAATGAAAGCAGTCACAGATTTTGCATCTATTGCCCCATTCCTTCAATTTCACTGGTCGAATGCAGGCATACAGTCGGTGTAGAATGTATTCGTACAGTGATACTTTTCTAGAAATAGCTTCATTTAAATACTTTTATTTACAAGTTTTTAATACATTAACAAAGACGTTATATTCATTGAAGTTTCCTGAATTATCTTTGCGTAAACAAAACAAATTTACTCACAATTGTCGTCTAAATATAATAAAAAATTGAAAAATTGGCAGAAAATGGCTCGTAATAAGTATTCGTACACTATCCATTTTACACGAAAAACAATTAGTAAATTAAACAAAGAAACTAGTTGTTTGATATTTTAATATTTAGTGGGATGTCTTTTTGATTTTGCAATTGCTTCAAGTCTTCTCGGCATAGAATTAATTCATTGAACTGTTTTGGACGTCCAGATCTTCGTTTATTTTGTACTGTTTTTCGTACTCCGAACCTATCAATAATGCTCTGAATAGTAGACCTTGCTCTATTTACAATGCGAGAAATTTGTGCAAGCGATTTGCACAGATTATGTAAGCTAATAATAATTTTTCGTTCAGCTTCCGTTCTTTCGGGACCTTTACGACCCATTTCGAGAAATAATTCTAATTTGTGTACTGCATCTACAAACACTGACTTGCGGCTGACCGGCTTTGTTATTATTCGTTGCATCCGGTACGTCAGACGTTGTTTACATTAGCTTTACTACGAAAAATACGAAGTGTACTAATACTTTTTACGCGTCTGTTTCTGTACACTTAGATGTGTTTATTTATATTTTCATAAAGATCAAGAGTAATAAAATTTCGTTTATACAAGGTCTCTTCTAAAAACATCAAAGAATATTTATAAATCATTATTTTTCATTAAAATTTATTAATAACGCAATTATATCAAGTTTTATTTTAAATTCGTCGGTGTACGAATACTTTCTACACCGACTGTACAGCCCCCCAGCGAAATAATTTTGTAATACGTGTTTGGTATTTTGGAAAAATACACAAATTTTGTATCCCTTTATATATGTTTTTAACTAGTACTATTTCTCTCGAGTAAATACATCAAAGATAACAATCGAGAGGCAGAAAAGTGTCTGAAAAGTGGTACCTAGATACAATTGTGTTTCGGTCGCTAGAAAAGAAGTCTTGTCGACACATTTAATTGGAACGTTTGCACAGAGGCACAGAGAGTCCAACAATGGACAACTTTAACCCACGATGACCTGCCCTTATAGTGGCCAAGACACTGACCCTTTCAACGACGAACTGACACGCAATGCACTGGCGCCACAGTGTCACGAACCGTGTTCAAAAAGCAAAAGTTTGTGTTTTGAAATTTTATATTTCATTCCATGGAATTGATAGTAAATAGTCCTCTGACATAAGAACATCGTAACTTAATAATATAAATAACATATTTAAGGTGAATAATAACATTCAAAGCTGCCGCAGACCACACATAGAAAATATTTATCCACTGTATTTTTGTGTATTTATAAATTCTCATCTTTCTTTTTGTGTTTAAAATAAGTAAAGTATACCCTTTTTTCGTGACATTAATCAAACATTCTCCAATTATTCAAATTATTATTTTTTTTATCACATCTATAATAAACATGAATAATTTAAATTTTATTATCATTACAAATTATTTAAAAAAATAATTTTATTTTTTATAAGTGTTCCATATGATTGTTATTTCTTTGTGTATAAATGTATTTAAAAATGAATAGGTATATTTTATTTGTTTTAATTTTATTATGTACAAAAATATGTTTTAATAACTTATTTTATGTTAAAATTTTTTTTTGTATAAATATGATTAAAATATTAATTACATGTAAATAACAATATCTTAATGGAAAATTGATTTTTGAATTTTTTTCTTATATACTCGTTACACTGTGCGACAGCATAAATGTGTGTATGTATTGAAATGGCTGTTATGCAAATACAAAATAGAAATAATAACCCGGACCGAAAGTATCAACAGCGTTGTCAAAATACTTTCCCACTCAACAATCTCGGTTCTACGATTTTGTAATTGTCCCCGTTTCGAGCGAGCTAAAGAAAAACCGGCCACGAAAACTATCCCAGTGCAAAGCTGCAGAAGCTACTAACCGAATCTGGCTTTCATTTCCCACGTCGCCAGCGCCGAGCTTTCAGACGAGCTTTGTTTCATTTACCACCCACTCAGGCACCCAGTCGCCTTCCTATTAAAGAACAAACGACCTTACACAGAGCTCGCCGGTCAATCGATGTTCCACATTCGAGCAAGGTGAACATTTGCGAGCTGCTTCGTGCCCCGCCTCTCGCCCTCGCGGGGTTTCGGAGTAAATGCTCCTTCATGCGCGGAAAACGAATGCCCCGTGGACAAAGAGAAGAGAGTCATCATCGTGCATTAGTATGCACCGCTGACATTCTTTTTCAGATAGGAATAGGATGGTAAGCGCGTTTCGAAAGGAGCTTCTGCGTCGAGCGTCGCTCACTGTGCTATACGCGATGCAGGCTGCGCATGAGATTCCTGACGCACAAAACTGTATATGCCAGCGTAATTAGGCTCTCTTTATTTAACTACAGGTAATCTGGAATCTGGTTAATGTTGCTTCTCTGTATAATCTGGGTAGAGTTGACGTATCTTCGCAATGGGCAAATGTTTGTAGGCGAAATATTATAGTTCGTAATTTGGTGGTTATATCGTCATTGGATGTTAGTCAAAATCGGTTGGATCCAGTCAGAGTACCTTCCGCAAGGATGAATAACTTTTAACGAGTTAAAAACATCCGTACCTTAACACTGACAGTATTTACTTTAAGGGGTTGCATCCGCACCTACAAGTCCGAAAAAAACACACAAGTTCAGGATTTATGTTTTTAGGAAAAGTATAAGTGAAAATCATACTATTCTAAATTTTCACGAGACATTGTTATTAACTCAAATTCAAATAGATTTTAAAAATATATAACTGTCAGAAGTGCGTACCTGAGGTTCTCATATTTTTAAATTTTGTTTTCAATTTGGCAACGATGGAAATACTTGAAAAGGCTTCTTGAAAAAAAATGGAAAATTTTTTTCCAGCGAAATTCGATATTTCAACGTCAAACGGTTGCCCTATTTACTAAAATACAATATTCAAATTCGGAGAACGTCAGGTACTTTTGAAAGTTATACATTTTTTAAATCTATTTGTATGTGCTCGGGCTGCAAAGGTATTACATTAATGAACATGACTGGAAGGGCTTTGATTGAAAATTAGGGCTTTCACCAAGTTTTCACTTGACGGCGGTTTTTTACATATTACAATTGATGTATCAAATATCTCGTTAATTTGGTAGCTATAACGTCAGATTCGGTACACATTAAGCAAACGAATTTCCAGAAATCAGGATTTTAAAAAAAGACCGCTTCTTTTTTGCTATTTAGGTACAGACATATGTTGCTTGAAGTACCTATATGTACACATGTATTACGTAAATGTAAAATAAATTTTAACCCAATGAAAGACACTTTAGGATCTATAGCATTATAAACAATAAGACACTATATATTTTCTTCCCCTTTACAGAGAGCCACGCAATCAAAATAACAAGAATATTTTCCATGTAAAGTCCCAATACAATTTCCTATCAATGGAGCTGCATTAGTCTGAATCATCCAACACAAGAATGCGGGTATATACCTAGTCATGATTAAGCATCATTGATCGTAAATACATGTTTATGCCAATTCCATTCAACACGATATCCATACAACTCCTTTCATTAAAATTCCCTCTCGAACGCACGCTAAGCAAATTTACTGGTGCACACACACACACATTTGGTCTTCATCATTCTATGAATTTATTCAGATACAGTACCTGAGAAGATATCGATGATATCCTTCCAATGGATGAAATTATGGCAAAAGCTTAATATTGCTTATGACAAATACATATTACAATACAATGTGTATTTATGTTTCGTTTAAAAATACTCTTAAATTGTTTTTATGATGTTATATTTTTTCCCTTAACCACATGCATGATATAAACGAATTCTACGAAGCACATAAATTGCTCCTGGCAATACGCTGGGAACTATTACTCCCTTGCCCATATGATTTCTATGAAAAATCAACATTCTCATATTCCTTTCTCGTGCGGGTTTTCCTTCTCAATTGCATATCATGCATGAAAAACATGAACGGAACCGGTAATCGATATTACATGGGTAGTTTAATCCTTCATTACTGCGAGTACACACGAACGAGCAAAAGTTATAACATGATACTTTAACTTTCATTACATGGTGGAGCGTACGCTTTTTATCAAACGGCAAGTCACGATGTTTGGCGTCGATATTCTTATGGTGTATTAACAAACTGATAATAGACGCAAGTTTTAATTATCGTATAGATCAGCGGCTGCTAATTAGAGAATTATGTTTTCCTAGGTTCCTCTCATTTTAGGCGATTAATCCGGGATACGTAGGTAGTGGTAAACACGGAAAATATTAACAACTTTACTATTTGTCTTTTGTCCGTTTCAACCACCCCGGTTGACCCGGTGGTTCACCCCTCATTGTTAGTAGCGATGGGAGGTCATAAAACCACTGATGTATCATCATAAAATAATTTATGTCTAAGGTTTTTTTTTAAGAATTTTATGAATTTTTTTACTCGTTTGAAGTCTCTTAAATGTGACTGTCTAATAACAGTGACTGATGACAAGAACATCATCCGTACAGCGAGTTATGACGCAAATTAAATTTATATCAAGTATTATTCAACACAATTTTCTACCCTTAATAAACTTTGAGGGGTGCATTCACGCCCCAAACATGCAAACAGCCCAAAATAAAAAGACACCTGTTTCTTATTTCTCGGGCCTCTATAACATATCCAAAAACTAAAACAATCGGAGACGGACACCTGAAAATCTTATAACTTTGAGGGGTGGTTTAACTCCCTAAATATGAAAACGGGCTATAAAAAAACACAAATACCTTATTTTTCGGTGTTTTAAAACATATCCAAATACCGAAACTTCTCCTTGTTAGTTTGCTAAGTAGTTGAATGTTAACCAATTAAATTCCATAAGAAATGTTTATATGTAGGTATATTCAAAGTTTCCTTATTTTTATCTTAACATTGAATGGCAATTAGGTGTTCCTGGAAGGAACGATGATACAGGGGGACCAATAAGAATTACCACCTTCAATATTTTTGGAAGAATAGAAGCGAAAAATATTCAACAAAAGTTGATAACGATTATTTTGCAAGTGGAGGCTCTTTCGAGAAATTTTTCTCGTACTTTCAAGATTTCAGAGACATCGAGGTGGTAGGAATTTGTCCATTCTGTATTATTATATCGGTGCAAAAGTTCGTTCGCTCTATTGAATCAAAGTCTTAAAGTAAAAATATATTACATGTCTTTTTCACTATCGCTCAAAAGTATTTAATACTTATAATAGATACGATTGATAGAAGAGAGAATAGAATGTTTTTCAACATGCCTGTAGTTTCAGTCTATCTTGTTATCTTAAAAGCGATTTTCGAACTGCAATTCGATTATTATTCGCACCTGTAGTCTTCTTGTGTTTCAGGTATAACTGTTGATTATGGTGGTTCAAACCGTTTTCTTGGCAACAAAATATTTTTCAACAATATAGTAAATTATAAAATGCGACATTACTAACATTTAAATGTCATTAAACACATTTGAAGCGGAAAATTGAATATAAATTATTAGGATCTGAACAGTAGAAAATTACACATATACTAAGAAGAAAGAAGTGGCAATTTGATAAAGGAAAGCAATAATCAACTATGTTAAGTTTTATTCTATTTTCTCCTTTATCGAAACGTATATGTATGTAGCATGTGATAAAATACTTTTGAGCGGTAGTGTATACACATTGTGTTGCATTGAAATATTTATGACCGTTTAGGAAATACTTAGAAAATCAATATCTGTTATTATTTTTATAACACTTTATTGTGTTACTGTTTCCTAGTGTATAATGAATTAGGACGTGTATAAGGGTACGTTTACGTTGGAGCTACAATAAACGATCAAAGCGACGATAAGAACGAAGCATCGAAATACATTAAGCGTCGAAATACAAATACATACTTACTTAGGTATATTGTGATCACATTGAAGCAGCGAGCAGAGCTACGCTTACTAGATGACCAACGATAAAAGCGTCAAGAAACAAATATTTATTTTTCTGCGCTATTATCGCCGATCTCATCGACCTATAATGAGTAACCTTAAACGACTGAAACAACACTATTGTGACAGCACCAATATAAACACATCAAGGAAAGATATTTTCAAACAGCTTTTATCGCCGCTCTTATCGTTTATCGCAGCTCCTACATAAACGTAGGGTAGATGTACCGTTTGTGGCCATTGCGCTTTTTTTGGCCACGTGCATAATTATCTTAATTTTAAATTGCTTGCGGATCATTATTATGTGGAGAATTTCACATTATAAATATTTTGTTTAGTATACCGCTGGAAATAAAAGGTTACATTTACTGCTTACACGGAAAAATATTATATTTTTCAAGAAGTGGCCAAAACTGGTACAATACCTTAAAGTGACCACAAATGGTGCATCTACCCTATATACCCTAATACGGGTTCAACAACAAATTAACCCTAGTAATCCTAATTAACTATAGTACAAGCAAGAGCCTTTATGTCAAAATTTAAATTGAATTATTAAACACTGCATATTTAAGAGTAATAAAATACTATTTACATTATATTTGGATGTCTCCTATTAAAATCACGAAAAACGAAGGTAGTCAACAAATTGAAAATATCTTTTACGTACTAGTATAATTAAAAGTAAGGAATCTTTATCGACAAAAGATTCGTTCCCTTATTAGACCTTCTTTATGGACCACAAAGTATTTACTGCATTTTCTTTGACAAAAAATAGAATAGTATGTATATTTAATTTCTTCTTCTTTAAAAAATCAAAATACGAAGAACATCATACCTCAAGCCCTGTATCTAGCCCAATAATAATAAAATTGAATAGCAACCATGATTTTTCTTATAAATGCGTCGTGTAAGAAAAACGTGAAAGAGAGAAACGCCGCACCACTTACTTCTTTACAAACATCAATACGATTGGCTTAAAAGTTGTCAAAATTTGTACTTATCTACAACCCAGGATGTCCTGCAGAATAA